>CM057452.1:1843790000-1853790000 GCA_016271365.2 Neoceratodus forsteri
CTGCCTGATGCGCTTTGCCACTGCTGACCATTGTAACTTAAGGACACTGGGAGGGCTGCACTTGCATCCTGGTCTATGGCTGAGGTGGGGGGGGACTCACTCACCTGCAGCTCAACCCTGGGCCGAATGCAGCTAGCAACACTGAGGTAACTGAGAGAAAGCTAACATAGCTCAGTCAATTAACAACAGATGATGGCAGGGTGTGTTACTAGAAATTGTCTCTTTTTGGCATCCCAAAATCTGGTAACCTTAGGTTGTTGAGGGTCTAGAGACAGGGCCTAGTTGGAGTAAGGAACACAGATAGAAAGTAGAAGTGCAAGTTGTTAGCAAGATCTGGGGGTCATGTTTCTTCAATAAAACTGCAGCAGCTCGAGAGACCAGGGGCCTAATTTTTAAAGGGCCCGATGTAGACCAGAGACTAAGTCCCAGTGTGCAATCTGCCAGTATGGAGATAAAATCTCTCAACTGGCAGAAACACTATTTTCAGCATTTTAGCACATGGGCAGCAATCGAATGTCAGGCACAGCTGCAGAGAAATACTACATCTGGTAATACCACGTGTAGCATTTCAGTACAGCTGCACATAGATTTCATCCTCAAGCTCCCATAATGCATGGAATGGCTGTGAAATAGTTCCAGCTAGGAAAGTTGCATGTATGCAGACATTATTGTGGTCGTGCAAACAAAGCCCCCCTTACACACCGTTTTTGCTGTCTGTGTGCATTTTGTTGGCCCTTTGAAAATCCAATCTCTGGTCATTCTCTCTCAAATGCCTCATTAATTCTGCAAGACTGCAAGGTATTAAAGAGAACAAGAAATCATTTCTGACTGGCAGCTGTTTAATAAAGTTTTCATTTTCAGAAATTATATTCATTTCCATAAAGTATTCATATTAAACTGTACCTGAATAAATTGTATTTTTAGTTGTTTTGTTTTATGGGCAGCATTCTGTTACAGTTCTTTTCATGGTATCTGTGATCTGGAGTTTTAACTATGTCATGGTTTGTGCACAGAACTCTGAGCAAGGTTCTGATAGGTCAACAGCTCATAATTAGCATTCTGCAATCAAACTGTGACATAGTCAAAACTCAGAACTACCAGTTCCATGAAAAGAATTGCATAGCATGTTGTCCATAAAAAGAAAACCATTGAAAACACATTTTTTTACTTCAGTGCTTATTTCAGGTACAGTTAACTATGGATCATTTGGAGGTATGAATTTCATTGCCGTAAAAAGGAATATTATTAATTGTTGCCAGTTAGCACAAATTTCCTGTCCCCTTCAAGGGAGTCATATGGTGTGGGCATTCTGTCTGAAAGGCACCCACATCTTGCCAATAACTATCCATGGAATAAATTTCCACAAAAAGACCTATTCCACAGAATATCCAGCACTTTCACAGAAACCAAAACAGGCAACTGGCCATCAAGACATCTTGATAGACAAGCAGGCAGGTGCGTAACTGCATGAGGGCCATTAGGAGGAAGGTAGCAACTGCAGAACGGAGGAATGACGTAACACTATTACAAGACAGAATTCTGCCATTTTGCTTCTGATGGAATTTCACAGAATTAGAAAGATTGTTCCAAAATAGAAGTTTAGTTTACATAGAATTTTATAAACAGAAAAAGACAGTCCATCTAGTCTGCCTGGTTCCTATCAAAGTCTTCACCAATCAAACACAAGCAGTTTTTAAGCAGAGTTCCCATCCTGTAGCTCCACTTGTTCTGCCCCATTGCCTGCATTTTCTTGCCTGCATTTCCTCCCTCCCTCCCCCATTCCATTCCCCTAGAATTTAAAAAGTCCATACTGCACTACTTCTGTAATATAATCTTTATGTTCCATGTCTATGTCGGTCCAACCAATGGTATCACAATATGCAAATGGAGCTCTTGTACAAATCTCATTTTTTTTAATTTATTTATTTATTTAGCATTTTGGTAACCGGGTAAGCCCACTGAGACCAGCGGCCCCTTTTTCAGGGGTGATCCAGAATTAGTTACATATATAAATCATAACAACGTACAATAAATCACAAACAGTGGAATGCATATGATCGATAATACAGCGGTAATGACATAGTTACTACATTATCACAATAATAATTAGTCACAACGCAGAAACATTCAATAATCCATGGCATTGGTTAGAAGGGATCAAACAGACACTTCAGAAGACAGGCATGATGTAGATAAAAGACATAATCAGGATATACAGTCCGGGTCAACAAATCCAAAGGGTTATTTGTCACACTGTAACTACATTTATTTAAGATCCAGTGCACAGAAACATTCCTCCTGCGGCAGAGTAGAAGTTGCAGTGGCAGCGTTCCAGCATGTATACCTTTAGACCAGCCTTGAACCCTTCTAAGGACAATACTACTATCAATTTGTTTCTTGGACTCTATATAAATCTTAATGCATGTTAGCACGTCTGCATGGACTACTTCCTGTTTTTTTGTTTCAGCCCTGCTTATGTAGCAGGAGGGCTGGATATGATGGACATACTAGAGTCACTTCTGACCCTAAACTACTATATTGCTATGTTTCTACGTATAAATGTATAGAAAGTGAGTCCACCTCTGGTTCACCTGGAAATGATCTGTCACAGCTCAGTGGGCCTGTCCAGGTCACAAATGACACATCAGGGGTCTGCGTGATGGCGCAATGGCTGCCCATCACGCTGCCATGCTGACGACATGGATTTGAGAGTAAGCTCAGGGTTGGCCTCGGGTGCCTGGTAACTGCAAGAATGCTGCCACTGGTAGCATGTCCCAGGCTGGGAAGGGCTGGTGACACATTACCTCTCCTTAGTGACCCTGGATAGTGAGCAAACGGAGCTTGCTCCTTTCATTAGGGGGTGTTTGCATGCATGCAAGCCAGTCTTTGGATCTGCCACTGCCATGGGGTGGTGGGCTGACTGGAGAGAAAAGATGTTTGCAGAGCCTGATGGTACTGACACACTCAGGATGCATGGAGCCTACAAAACCCATATGCCAGATCCTGTCACAGTGAAGGAGTAAGCCCATCTGCAGGTCCTGTCATGGGGTGGGAACCAGAGGGACCATGGGTCTGATACGGTCAGTGGACAGAGCTAGGTGGTTACAAAATGTTGAAAGGAGGCATCTAGCTGGAGAATCATCCACTATATGGAAAAAAGATTACAAATTAATAAAGTCCTTGATGCAGCACATATAATAGTTGAAGCAAGCACAGACACAGACCATACCAGCTGAGGAAGGACTCTCTGGTCTAACGTGTTCTAGGAAAGCAGGTTTGTAGCCAAATTGGTCCTTAAGAAACTAGAGTATTTGGCCTATATTCATAAGCATTAGCTCCAGTGTTAACACTACTTTACTTCACTGTACCTTTTCTAACATGATTCACCAATCTCCCAAGCTGTTCAATGGTGCATGGCTGAATTGAGCTAGCAAAGTCAGTGGTGTTTGAGCTGGAGATAATGTTCGTGAATATAGGCCATTTTATAGTGTGAGACCTTTAATTTTTCCAATATACAGTACAGGGAATAACCCATAATGTAGCTCTAAATATGATTGTTATTTGATGTGAAATATTGGTGTTATTGTTAACTTGCATGAGCGACTGAGCAAAGTGAAGTCACAAGTGCAAGGTAACATTAACCCTTAGACTGCTGACAGAATTAGAATGCATGGTATTTCTGGACTGATATATCAGTCTACGGCACAGCAAAGGTTAAAACACCAACATAGCACACCAAATAGCAATCATATTTTGAACTACCTCATTGGATATCCTAGGTATACATAGGATTCTGGAAAAAGCCTACTTCACTGTGTGACATGGCTACTGGTAAAATAGCATGTGCTCTAAATGTAGTTTTACTAGTAGTATGTTCTGAGCTATAATAGCACTTTTTATTTGCAAAATTTATTTGCACTCACATGGAGTATGCAGGGGATATGATATGGCCTGACTGAAGATATCAGCTTTATCTTCATGAGAGACCAGTGATATTATGAAATCTCACAAGTGGCGAAGCCACGAGTGAGATATCTTAATATCATTGGCCCTGAATGAAGATAAATCTGATATCTTCAGTCTGGCCATGGCATGTTCTCTTTATACAACATGGACCAGACTCACAAAGCTCAAGAATGTCCTGCAGCTGCCAAAAAAACCCAGCGCAGGTGGGTTGCCACTTGTGGATCCGCAATGTTTCCTGCAGCTGCAGTATTCACAGAGGTGGAGCCAGTTTATTACCGCCTACACGATGTATGGCACCTTGCAGGTGGTGTATTGCCATGGATATCCCCACAGCTGTGGAAAAGTATTATGGCTGGAGAGACCCAGTGTAACATCTCCCCAGCTACGGGGGACTATGAATATTAATCTCTGCAGCTGTGTAAGTTTCGGTCTGTAACTGGAGTTATGGAATGGGACTTAGTCCCATTTTGCTTTTTGAATCCCACCCCAAATGTCTTAGGCAGATGTAGGCACCTGTGAGCTGATGACTGTATTTGTAAAATAGGGTCCATTTGTAAAATAGGCTACATGTGTAAAATGAATGTCCTCCACTAGATGGCGGAGCCGTCACAGTAGTGTAAGCAGTCAGGTCAAAGGGCTTGCTTGCCTTGACAGGAATTTGTTGTTTGTCTGCTTAGTTTGTACAAGTGCTCTCCATGGTGAATGGCTAGCCTGCTAATGTCCTTTTTTAAAGTTTAATTTGCTGCTTCAGAGGTGAAGAAAGTTTACTAGGACAGTGGTACAGCATCCAAGCAGTGATTACTCCGGGGGAAGTAGCCTGCAGCAGTTGATGTGCAGCAGGTTCATTTGGCAGTCATTTCCAATCCTGTCAGTATCTACGAGAGCTCTCCTAGCATACTGTGTGTCACCTAGTCATTCCATAGATGCTCTCAGTGAGCATGTTTTATACAGTAGTGCCATGTTCGATAGAAAGAATGAGAGACAGAGCCCCTGTAAGTAGTGTAGTAGGTTTGGTGGTGGCTGGAAGGACTGCGACTGTTATGAAGTGAAGTGCCAGAGTCTGAATTTGAGAAGCAGGGTGTTGGTTGCAGTTCGGAGAGGGAGAGACGTGCAGCAGCTTCCACATCTCAGATCTGCGCAGTTTAAAATAGAAATACTTTTACTTTTGATGGGTATGGAATTGCTATTGCCAGCCACATGGCAGCTTGCAATTTTGAGAGCCACGTGGCTCGGGCAAATACTTTCACTTTCCATGCAATACATTATTAGATTCCACTAAGCAGGACATTTTTCATAGCCATGACAAATGAAACAACAAAAATAACAGGATGACACATTGGTACTGTGCAAGATAATATTATCTTGCACAGTGGGTCAAGAAAACACTTTTTATCCTGCTGTGTATCCCAAGGCGTGTTGTATAAATAAATATATATATATATATATATATATATATATATATATACTATATATGGGATACATGATGGGCGACAGCGTAATGCACAAAATATTTACATGCGTGCGGAGTGACCTCGAGTAGTATCATAGGTAGAGATGCAGCGAATTTAAAATCCGCCGGCGGCCCAGCCTGGTGGTGCTGAGGGTTGAGGCGCTGGATGCCACACCTCACGCCATGCCGGTAACCCGTGTTTTGGAATGGGCACGAGCCGTCGGGGGTCGGCAGGGGAGGAGGAGGATCAAGCATCCAGAGGAATGCTCTCCTTCTCCGGAGCAGGGGGACTTCAGAGTGTCAGCGTCGATTGCCCTCTAGCAGAGGCTGGGGGACAAGTATGCTTCATTTAGATGTGGGGTGGAGCTAGGACAGATGCACTCACCCTTGCATCATTGCATGTCCTAGCTCCAAGGGGACTCTAATTAGGAAAATCGCTGGCCCCCACGTATGAGCCAGGCATGGTGCCCGACCCTTCAGCCACAACAGTTCCGCTTTGGCGGCTCCACTCTGGCGGGGCTTCCATGAGTAAGGGTCAGGTGCCATGGCTGGAGCAAGCCCCTTTGTGGGGTTAGGGGGTTCAGCCAGAAAAAGAGGAGTAAATCGCAAAAACAAAATCCATCGGCGAAGTGAACATGAAGTGGCCACTTCACCTTGGCACTTCACTACGTGGAGTGCCCCATAGGAAATGCTTACTTCACCTTGTTATTATTACTTCACATTGTCATTCCATCTTAAATGCGAAGTAAGGTGGAGTGACAACAATATTGGCAGCATCCCACCCACACAGTCACCAGAATGAATGAATGTGCATCCCCAAAGTGCTACTGTCTTGTGTCCAGAAAACTCCCCAGTGCTGACAAAGTGAAATGAGAGCGTAACAAGAAATGCAAAGTCTCCCAGAATTAATGTCTCACTCAGTCATGCCCACAGTGGTCAGGTCGCACACAGAGTCACCAGAATTAATGTGCATCCCCAAAATGCTACTGTCTTGTGTCCAGAAAATTCTCCAATGCTGACAAAGTGAAATGAGAGCGTAACAAGAAATGCAAAGTCTCCCAGAATTAATGGTGCCATGCAAACGCACAGACAGATTAAGATTATACTGCACACTCAAGGGATGCATACGAAAAGGCACAACAACACCTAACCAGTGCTTACAAGTCACAAATCCAAATCTGGAAAGGAATACATTTTGCCAGTTGGGGGATTAGTGCACGGTAGTAACACTCCTCTACGAGTAAAGATTCCACAAAGCAGTATAAAAATTAATGCAGGGGCAGTGGATAGCAGGTTCACACTGCTGCAATTACTCTGTAACACAATAAAAGGTGTCTGATTTAATGGCACGCGTCGCACACACACTCACACACACACTCAAGTAGTGCATAGCAAATTGAAAACCTTTAGTAATATAACCAAATGTTTTAAACAGACAAATCGTACACTGCTGCACCACAACAATCAGCAAAAAATTTCAAGAATTACTGAAAATATTACTGTGTGTACAGTACATTAACACAGTTATAAAAGAAAAATATAACCAAAACAGAAAGACTGCCTTTTTTCTCCCAGTTAATCTACCCACACTACAAATACGTCCCTCCCCCAAAGTACACTTCACAATACACCGACTGACTGTTCTAAATTAACATTCTAAATCCACACACAGCAATAAACACTCAATGATATGAGCACAGAAGGGTTTCCTACAATCAATGTACTAAATTTTAAGCAAAAAATATTACTCAAAAAAGCATTTTAAACAGCTTTTAGAGGTTTTGAATCGCAGAGCTCTGACAGCAAACTGTCTCCAGCTACCACTGCACACACACACACACACTACCCAGGCCAAAACTGAGGCTGTGCCAAACAATCTAGAGCCCATGTGACCTGCAATCCCATGAATAACTGCAGAATTTAATTTGGGGCTCAATTACAAGGCGAAGTGAGGTAAATTACATTGATTTCAATGTACTTTGCCTTAAAATTGGTGGAGAAGTGGTTTGAGAAAGGCAGAATAATGCAAAGTCATTGGTTTCAATGGACTTCGCGTTCCTCATTATGAAGCAAAGTACTCCACTTCACATTGTGGAGTTCTTTACGGATTCCACTTTGCTCAGTGATTCACTTCACGGTGCAAATTGGGGCCACTTCACCCACCACTACTTACAGTACTGTAACTCACATGCTGTGCAGGAAAGAACGTGAATGCCCATGGCTGTGACTGCATTTGTGACCTAGATGATTAAGAACGTGATTCGGTGTTGATGGCGTGAGATAATCAATATGAAAACTATATTGGGAACGCGAATGCCTAAGGCTGTACTTCCCTGATGAGCTGTAGCACAAACTCCCCGACTTAAAAATGCTCATTAATTAGTACAATGGCGGGGTGATGAAGCCTGAAGAGATACTACAAAACATGCTTATAATACATCCAAGTAACTAGTCGAAAAATTTGTGTTGTGATTTGTGATGTGATCATGAATCGTGATTTGTGACTGCATTTGTGACCATGATGATGAAGAACGTGATTCGGTGTCGACGGTGTGAGATAAACAATATGGAACTGTATTGGGAAGGGAATGCAAATGCCTATGGCTCTACTTCCCCGATGAGCTGAAGCACAAATTCCCTGACTTAAAAACGCTCATTAATGAGTACAATGGTGGGGTGGTGAAGCCTGGAGAGATACTACAAAACAGGCTTACAATACATCCAAGTAACTAAAAAAATTAATGCTGTGATTCGTGATGTGATCGTGAATAGTGATTTGTGACTGCATTTGTGACCGTGATTTGTATTACGAGTGACTTGTGATGATGCTCCTGACTTATAAACGCATATTAATGAGTACAATGTTCATGCAGAATTATGCACCACACCAGTCCAGTACTCTGGAGGGAAGCCAAAGAAACAACTGTGACTTAAATTACAGATGGAGATTGGACCCTAAAGAGATGCAAATGCACAGACAGATTAGGATTGCGCTACACACTGAAGAGATGCAGATGCAAAGGCACAACACCTAACCAGTGCTCATCATCAGAAATTCAAATCTGGAAAAGAATACTTTTGCCGGTTGGGGCAGGCCATGGGGGGGGGTGCAATGTACTGCACTGCTGCAGTAACAGTCACTAGTACTAGTACCAGTAAAGATACCACTGAGAAGTACAAAAATCACACAGCTGCAGTGGATAGCAGCTTCACATTGCTGACATTATTATGTGGCACAATAAAAAGGTCTGATTTGATGACACGCGTCACACATATACTCACACACACACTAAGTAATGCATAGCAAATTGAAAACTTCAGTAATATAACCACATATTTTAAACAAACTAAAATTATGCACTGCTCCACCACAACAATCAGCAAAAAAATGGCAAGAAATATTGAAAATATTACTGTGCGTACATTAACACAGTTATACAAGAAAAATATCACCAAAACAGAAAGCACTGTCTTTTTCTCCAAGTTAATCTACCTACACCACAGATACGCCCTTCCCCCAAAGCACACTTCCACTGTCTCTCAGTACACAGACTGAATGTTGTACATTAACATTCAAAATCCACACACAAACAATAAACGCTCGATGATACGAGCACAGGAGGGTTTCCTATAATCAATGAACTAAAGTTTCAGCAAATAAATGACTCAACAGCTTTTAGAAGGTTTGAACCACAGAGAGCTCTCAGATCAGATTGTCTCCTACAGCTTCCTACACACGCTACCCAAAATGAGGCTGTGCAGAACACTCTAGAGCGCATGTGACCTGAAATCCCATGAATCACTGCAAAATTCGCTTTTGGAGCTTAAAAACAAGGCGAAGTGAGGCAAAGTACATTGTTTTCAATGTACTTCACCTTAAGAATCGGTGGAGTAGTGGTTTGGGAAGGTGGAGTAATGCAAAGTCATTGTTTTCAATGAACTTCATCTTACCCCTTATAAAGTGAAGTACTCCGCTTCGTGTTGCAGAGCACTCCACGAATTAACCTTCACTCCGCAAATCACTTCTCGGAGTGAATTGGGGCCACTTCGCCCACCACTACTCACAAGTGATGAAGCGTAGCAGGACCACAGCTGGTATTACCTGAGGTCACTCTGCACGAATGCAAAAATTTCATGTATCTCAATGTCACACATCACATGTGCGATGTATACAATAGGGTTTCACTGTGTATTTTGCTGTGGTTTGCTGCAGTTTGAAAGAGAAAATGCTCAGTTTTTCTGGTGTTATTTTCTATAGTGGGTGCTCTCCACTACTGTGCTGATGAATGGATTTACTTTTCCTGGTGGTAGTGGTTTGCTGTTGGTTGATTTTGTGAATGAGGGTTTGTTAAGTTATTCCATTGGCTGTGTGGTATAAAGGGTTAGCATGTTTTCTGATTCGCTGATTGCTTCTTGGGGGTGGGGTTTATCTGTCAAGTGCAGTTGGCATTTCGTGTTATAAAAAAAAATTTGTATTTCATGGATTTTTTTTATCTGTGAGGGTTGCAATAAGCTTATTTTATTTTTTGGGGTTCTGTATTGTGCGGTGCATTTGGTGCCTTTACACTTTGTAAACTGTTGTTCTGTTCACTTCATTGGAGCTTTTGTTTGTGACAGTTTCACTTCTGCAGTGGCAGCATTTCCGATCAATGGACTGAGAACCCTGTGCAGATGTAAATTGTTTGTTTGTTTGTTTATTCGCTTAACAGGTAAGCACACTGGAAAACAAAGTTCCTTTTTGAGGTGCAACCCACACCAAAACAGCAGTACAACAATACATACATATATGTTAAATACAATAGGCATACAATCCATAATTCAGACTAATAAGTCCATGTCAGAAAACAATAAAGCAAATACCTATGTAAAACAATTATAATTAGACTGTAATAAAAAATACCTCCTCAGTTCATAGACACAAGTTTTAAAAGATTGCAACTATCTAATATCCAACGGAATATCATTCCAAATAAATGCAGCAAGATCGGCAAAGGCCCTTTGTCCACAATTAGATCTCATGAAGGGAATTTTAAGAACCATATTGTCTGTCCTGTGTCTAGACAAGTGGCCCTGAACATATGTTTTCAGCATACCACGGAGTCTTAACAGAACCCCAGAACTAATGACTCTATAAGTAAATTTGGTCATACACTACCAAAAATGTAGCTGAACAAAAAGCCAGCCCATTTCTTCTAAGATAACACAGTGATGAGCTAATTTGGGAGAAGTGAGAGCAAAGTTAGCTATTAGTTGTAATAGAATAGATTTTTTAGAGATTATTATAACGTAAGTTGTGTCAGTAACTACAGTAGCATTGTTTACAACTGGAACTAAACACTGTTTGACAATAGCCATCCTAGATTCACTGGTAAGAAAAGAGCGAATTCTATACAAAAGGGCCACGTTAGAGTGAATTCTTGATGTTACCCTTGTGAAATGGGGTTCATAACTTAAGTTAGGGTCCAAAAGGACTCCTAAATACTGAAACGAATCCACCTGTTCAAACAACGATCCATCAAGGGACTTCACCTGCAAACTTTGTCCCACAGACCTATCGTATATACTCGCACATAAGTCGGTCCGCATACAAGTCAGAGGGTATAATTAGAAATGTAATTTGTAGGTTTTTTTCTTTGACCCGCTTATAAGTCAGGGGGCTAATGTAGCAGACCAATTGTGTGCATGTGCATACGATATAAGAGAACATCAAACGAGGTATGTGTTAAAAAAAATGTTTTATTTAAAATAATAGCACTATATCATTAGTTTCATTCATTAAGTCTCTTGGTTTTAAATTAATCCTCATCACTGAACCCGAAGAACTCAGTGTCATCTTCGTCATCTGATGCAAAGAGAATATGCAGCTGCTGCTCAGAGAGCATAACGTCATCGTACATGTCCTCTAGCTCTGCATTTATCTCATCTGCCTCAACATCGTCAAGACAGTCTGCATCAGAACCCATTAGATCCTCATATAGTAGATGGTCCTCGGTGGCGTCCAAGCTGTTTGAAATGCCACATTTTTTAAATGATTTTATGATGGCCTCACAGGGAATTGCATTCCAGGCATCACGTACCCACTCGCATACCATTACAAAACTTGGCTTTTTTACATTCCCTCCTTTTGTGTACTCCTTGTTCCCTGCCTTTAATCGAATAGACATGCGGTTTACTATGTAGCCCTGCTGTCTAAGTTCAAGCACCCATTCACTGAGCTTGGACTCGATTGCAGCAACAGGTGAGGTGCTGATCTTCATTCTCTTCATATTTTTGTCCACTGACTGAAGCTCAGTTTTTCTTTTTCGCCAGTCCCGAACTAATTTTTCATTTACATGAAACTCTCTTTCAGCGGCAGCATTAGTATGCGTTTCTACGTATTGTATAACGTGAAGTTTAAAATCAGCAGTATAGGAACTCTGTTTTCGTTTGACTGAGGGCATTCTGAGCTGACACGAACAGGAGTTTAAACATGGTTTTAATACAGGATTAACACTAATCACTTAGTTATTTAATCATAAACAGCAAAGGCAGGTAATGACAGGTCATTAAGCACCAGCTGAGTTGCCGACAGTCTTTTGGCACAAGTCATTTATCCTTCGCGTGAAATAGGGTGTGCACAAGATTTTCGAATTACACACATTGTTAGCGAGCAACTTTTTTTTTTCAGCATGAGTACTCGCTCATTAAGTCGGTACCCCTAACTCAACATGCTCAGAAAACTCCCAAAAAACCTACTTATGTGTGAGTGTATACGGTAAGTCCCAAAAAGTATAATTTTTGTCTTAGCCTTATTCAGGACCAATTTGTTAGAAATGAGAGAATATTGAAAGTTACACATCTCCCTGGTTAATAGATCATTCAGTTCAGTGACAGAGGAACCCTGAGCATAAATACTGCATCATCTGCATATAAAATGAGAGATGCATTTTCAAGAACATTTACCTGTTTACCAAAAAACAGGGAAAACAAAACTGGTCCAAGTATGGAGCCCTGAGGGACCCCACACTTCACCACTGCAGGTTCAGATATAGCACACTCATACTTGACCCTTTGTGAGCTATTGGTTAAATAATTATCTAGCCATGACAAGGTAACAGTTCCAACTGACTAGGACTCCATTCTATTAAGTAGTAGACAATGGTCCACCAGATTGAATGCCTTGGTCAAATCCACGAACATGGCCCCAGTTAGACATCCTCTATCCATACCATCTAGGACCGTGTTTGTGAATTCGACCAAGGCAGTCTCTGTACTTCTGCTTTTATGAAAGCCATGTTGGTTTTGGGACAAGAGTCCTGAGGAGTCTATATAGTCAATCAATTGGCTATATACTATTTTCTCCTGTACCTTAGCCAAAGCTGACAAAATTGATATAGGCCTGTAGTTTCCAAATTCCTGCTGTGACCCTGATTTATGAATAGGAACAACCAAAGAGTGCTTCCAAATGTTAGGTACGATACCGGTGGAAAAGATAGATTATATGTAATGCTAATGGGGTATGCTAGAACTGAAGCTGCATCTCTCAGTAAATTGGGATGCAACCCATCAGAGTCTGCTGAACTGTCCCTCTTAATTTGTTTAAGTAATATCTTGACCTCCTTAGGGGAAGTAGCTTTTAGATAAAAGTACCATTTTTATTAAGATCATCATTTGGTCTCCCCACAGCTATGGCAGGCAAATCATTATGATATTTATCAGTATCAATAAATCTTCTATTAAAAGCATTAGCTATTTTAAGAGGGCAAGTCAGTAGTTCATCATCCAATTTCACAGTACTCTGTGGGTCTACATTAGGCTTAATACGACTATTAATTGTATTCCAAAATGTTTTAGTATCAGATAATCCTTCACGTTGTTTTTGTTGAAAAAAAATCTGATTTAGCTTTTTTTATCTGTACTTTACACTGATTATGTAAGGTTCTGTAAGCTTGATAGCTAGATAGAGAGTATTTCAAATTTGTTCCATGCCTCGTCACAACACCTCATAAGCCTAACCAATGGAGATGTTAACTAACTAGAGTACTTCCCACTGACCCTTCTTCTAACATAAGGAGCAAATTGATCCAGAATACATGTAAATTCAGTAATAAAGAAATCAAGTGCACAGTTAACATCAGGTATAAGATGCATAAGAGACCAATCAACATTTTCAAGTGTAAACAAAAAGTTTGTAAATCAAACTTAGCAAAAGATCTAGCATTTCATATTACTGGTTTAAATTTCATTGAACCTCCGTGATTCCATAAGCAAAACACTGGATGGTGATCACTCAAAGTGTCAGCGATCAACCCACACCTAATCACATCATTGAGTTTATTAGATAGGATCCAATCCAACACAGTATGTGGACGACTGTCATCTGTCTTGTTTTTCAGTGAGTAACAATGTATTTTTTGCAAGGGAATATATTGCAAGTGTCACTCTGAGTCACTGTTCGATGGAATGAAAAGTAGTGCCGATCAGAAGGAAAAAAGAAACCTTGTGTTCCTGACATAACCAGAGTGATAATATCAGCTACTGACATAGGCACTGTGTGTATAAATGTCAGATATTATCACTGTGCCTACATCATGTATGTATATATATATATATATATATATATATATATATATATATATATATGATGTGTGTGTGTGTGTGTGTGTGTATATATATAGGGGATATGACATGGCCTACTGAAGATATCATATTTATCTTCACGAGGCCAGTGATATCATGATATCTCACGAGTGGCGAAGCCACGAGTGAGATATCTTGATGTCACTGGCCTCGAGTGAAGATAAATATGATATCTTCAGTTGGGCCATGTCATATTCGGTTTATACAACGTATGCTTTGCCCCTGCCCCAACACAAGTCACTATGTGCCCCTCTCAATGCAATGGGTGACATAAAGGTGATAGCCCTAGCATTACAACCCCCCTTTACAGAAACGCTGCCAAAACAGCAGATGTCATTTATTGCTTAAGAAATATTTAGTGGATTATGCTATTTATGGTTAGTTTTAAGAAGCATTATCTGGTTTATCATGCCATGCCATGCCCCCCACACACAGGGTTCACATGCTTCCCCAACATAATAGATTATATAGGGTTTTTAAATATCTGGTTGATCCTGTCAGTTTAAAGTTAGTAAAAATATCTGGTTGATTCTGCTTTTATTGGGGGGAAAAAGTGAAATTTATATGGTTATCTGGTTGATCCTGCCACTCAGAGCACTTTCACTTTCACTAGAAGTGTAGCGTGACCGAGCGCTATGAAGACTGGCGATTTGTAGTTTAGTAAATATTTTTTAGAATATGCCCAGACTTCAGTAAATTAGAATTTGTCTGTATTTTTTGTAGTTCCTTGTTAAAAAGCTTCAAACTGCACACAGAGTGCAGCATTGACCAAGCCGGCGGCTTTTCAAGAGTAAAATGAACCGCGAGCGTCTGTTGAAGCAAGTCACGAAAAAGGATACAAAAAATAAAATAAAAAAACACATTTGGGGGTCATTTTAACAATAGAAAAGTACAGAATCCACCTAATGGGGTCCCAATGAGCAAGATACACGTGCCAGTCTTCCTGCAGCATGTCATTTTTGTGGGTTTTGAATTTTTAGATGGCAGCATATGAATCAGGATTTTTTTCATAAGAAAAAGGATTTGTCCCCAAATGGACAAGAAACCTGATTCATATGGTCAAATTATTTTTTTGTCCAAACATCTATCCTGAAGTGCTTAATGAGCGTGCTCAGAACCAATATTTAAAAAATTAATAACCCTGGAACATATTAATATTTTTTCACCTAACCAGCAAAAGGCTGTACTGTGGGCCAGTCCCTTTCTACCCTGAAAATTTCAGACCAAAATTCCAAACCATCTGGGCTCTAGGGGCTGACAAAAAAACCCTACAAAAATCACTTGCTTTACTGTCCAGATCTCGGAATCTGCACACCTGACCAGAACAAAACTTAGCACATCAGGAGATCTACTCCGCAAGACCATGCATGCTACATTTTGTGCAAATCCATTAAATGGTTGCAAAGTTATTAAAGTACACACATTGGGGTTTAACATTAAACACCCTACTCAACCCTAAATATAATTGTGCAACCATGCCACTATTATATATGTGTGTGTGTATATATATATATATATGCATGTATATGTGTGTGTATATATATATATATATATATATATATATATATATATATATATAAATACATAGGAGTGAAAATATGAAGATATTGTTCAATGTTGTTACTGTACAAAAGCTTTCAGGACATATATTTTTTCCTAACCCCTTTATTCAATGATTGAACACTACGCAGTCATTTTGAGTTTTTTTATGTAATATCCTTTCAATCCACAACAGTTTTGTTCTTACAAATCTTATATCACCTTCGTAACGACTGACTGCAACAACAACCACCCACATTCCCCTACAGTACATAGAGAATACTGATGGGCAACTATGCAGAACCAGTGTGTTCTGCCACAGAGAGATTTTGATTCCCTCTGAACACGAGAGCGAAGCTCGAGAGGTCCATGGGAATCAGAACCCCGAGGTGGCAAAACACACTGGTTGTGCATAGAGTTGCTCACCCTGTATTTTGCATAGTGTATAGTACTGTGTGAAAAATGTGTTTTGTGAGTTCTTTTGCTTTCAAAATGAAACTGACTCATGCAGTCTCTAGAGGTTCTAGAATGCTGTTCTATCACAGTAGGGTAGAACAGCATTCCATGACCTTGGAACTGTGGTAGAACAGTATTTTGAAAGGGATGGAATTCTATAGAGAACAACACTCCACTATACACTATACTATATATAGGATAGTGCATGGGGAACAGTTGACAACAGGGCTATTCTTTCACTGAGTTGGCACTATGACAATGGATTACCTCGAGATCGCAGCTCGAGAGGTAATCCGTCGTCATAGTGCCAATGAGGTGAAAGATTAGCCCTGTTGTCAACTGTTCCCCATGAACTTTTCTTTATAGTGTACGGTGGAACATCGTTTTTTGGGGAAAAAAAATCACTACAGCATGTTTCTGCTTCAAAATATTTTTACTGGGTTACTAGAAGGAAAAAGAACTTTACATTTTGAACATTTTCATGCTTGACATTTTAACTGTTTAAGAACTTTAAGTTTTGAACGTTTTAATGCTAATTATTAGTACTGCTGCCGACATTGCTGCTTTCGCTATGTGTCCTGTCTATGGAGTGAGCCCTAACTGTCAAATGCTGCTCGAGGACACAGTGTGTGACATGCGCAGTGCAGTAGAACAAAAAATCATTCTACTGCACTGCGAACGTCACTAGTGTAGGAGAACAACATTTCGACAGCGATGGATTTCGGTGGAGAACGATGTTCCACCATACACTATAATACAAGAGCTGTTAACTGCTTCAAAGAACAAGCTTTATCAACCAGTATTAACACTTGTACCAAAAGAGTTTTGTTAGTCCAAGGTTTGCAGTTATTCTATGAGCAACAACTCTTAAGGTTTTTCTTTTCAAGTGTAACCCGGGTGCTATGTACTAGAGAGCTACTACCCCTGTCTGATGACCACAATAAGGTTGAGGGGTCTGGGCACTGTTCTGATGGTGATTGGGGAGATCTTTCCCAAGACAGCATAAATTAACGTGGTGCCTTCACCCAGAGTAAGTATTCTGGGCCAGATGTTTATAGGGTACAACCTCCTGGGATGCTGTATCTACCCACCTCCCCTTCCAGTCACCCACATATGGATTAACACACAGTAGTTCAAACAGGCTAAGGTCATGCAGTTATTGGCAGCAGCTAATAATATGCTCACGCTGACCTGCACCTATCAGACAGGTGCTGGCTATGGCTGAGACCCTAGTTACCTGTGGAAAATAGCAAGTAGAGACACCAATACACTTTAGGGTTAGACACAGCAATGCTGCAGCCAGTAATAATATGCTTATGGACAGTGTTAAGATAACAATAAGTCCTTTTATTTATGGGGATTGTTGGGGGGAATGGGGGAATGCAAACTGAAAATTTGGTTATGCAGTTTACTCCCAGCATTGAAACAAAAAATCCCACCTCCCACCAGCATGGCATAATTCAAATGCAGTCCCCAAATTAACAGTCCAGTTAGGCACTCCCAGTTAGCTTTACTGGATACCCAGACTTGTACCATTGCAGGCCTGAGGCACGTTGCAGCTGGTTGGCCGGCATTGGTGCACACAGTTCAATGCTGGCACTTCTCTCTCTCTCTCTCTCTGCTGATCTGGCTTACCTCCCAAATTGGGGAAGGTAACAGTATCTCTGCAGTTTCCAAATGTTCTGACTCTGGTCAGCAAACTAGCACTCCACTTAGCTGAGACACTTTCAGATATTTAGCAGTCACAGGCCTCTTCCTGTGCTGTGAACTGGAAGAGCCCCAGGTAGACCTTCTTTTTCCATGGAAGGAACACTGGCAGAGTGCTCCTTACTCTTTGGGAGCCTGATTCAGACTGCCCCCAGCTGCAACTGTCCCTGGGGATTCACAGGAAAATGGCAGCTTTTGATCGGTCAAAGGAGCTGTCAATAACAGTTCTGGCTTTCCAATTAGCTATTCAGAAGGCACCAAACAGAGTCTTCTATTTTTCTCAGCAGCCACAGCTAAGGACCCTTTTAGGACCTTTGAGTTCCAACTGGCCAAAACAAAAGGTCAAAGTAACGAGATGGCTGCCATAGGGCAGACAGCTAAATGTCCAACTTTAAAGTCCATTTTTGTATACAGTTTGTTCATGTCTAAAATTAAACATTTAAATCTTTCAGTAGGAATCCCTCTGCACTATTAGCCAGTGCAAGAGTGGAGTTTGAAAGATCATTCCCTGGCTGATTGCAAGCGCTGAAGCACTCAGACCTAGCATAGGCTATTGCCACTATATACTAGTTACAGAGCTCTTAAATCTATAGCGCAAAGGTGTCAGTTTGTACAGTCATGCAGAACCTAAGCACACACAAATATTTAACATGGATTCAAACTTCAAAGTGGATATTAGCCCAGGTTCAAGAGGATAGAACATCAGGACTGGACCAAGGCCAAACGGAGGGCAAAGAAGGTGCCTAGGGAGACAAGCTAAGGTAAGCCCTGCCAAAAGGGGGGCTACATCTCTCCCCCACCTTAAATGCTTGGTGTTTGTGCCAAGTCCATGGTAAAGTCCTCGAACAACAAAACATAATCACAACATATATACATCAGTAGTCTAGCCTGACAACTGCTTCTAGCTGAGCTACATTAATAACAGCCTAGACTAGTCAATTAGTTCCTAGTCTAAGCAGAACAATAACAAAGAACATTAGTAAAGACTAGTAAAGGCCTTTAGATTTGTAATACTTTAAGAATAATACCAGCTGGATTATTGACACATGCTAAAGCATAACATTCAACATTTCTTAGAGCTCTGGCACAATGGCCATTTTACTTTTGCGTACCATGATAAGCCAATTCTGAACTTCACAACTCCCCATTTTAGATTTTGGAGTTGTACACACTCAGGGTGGTTTAGGAGGAGGAGGGCCCACACAATTCTAGGCAGCGACCTTGGGGTGACAGAAACACTTTTGTTGACAACATGAAGAAGCAAATTAGTTGGTTCCCCAGGAGAGTCATATGTGCTTTAACAGGGTTTGACAGTACTTTCAGCGTGTCACAGTGACACTTGCACTTCTTCTTCGGAATCTGGGCACCCATTCCCAGTTTCATTGTCCACTGATTGTGAAATATCCTCAGGCAAAGTGAGCTCCATAGCTTCCTCTGCTGCTTCAGTTTCTGTGTTCTCCTGCTCTGGCTCTTCTGGTTTGCCACTTATTTGCTCTGCCTCAGTCCTATCATCAAAGGGTATTTGTACAAATTCAACTTCACCTGGTATACTGTAGGTACAGTACATTGTCGCTTTTCTCAGGATCAGTGGTTTGCTTCTTATTATCTAATAAAACTGTATCGTTGTCAGTTGGTAGCACTTGATTGGCTGTAGAACTTAGATCATTATCCGGTGTTGACCCTTCATTGTCTGTAGCAAGCAGGTCTCTCATAAAAGTGTTTGATGGGAGCATCTCCTGGAACAAATGAGCAAGTTCAAGAGTAGGATAGTATGCAGTAGCATAGTAGGCATCTATCTTGGACTCAGAGCCAGAACTTTCTTGGTTTGCTTGCATATCTGAAGCACTTGAAACAGTCTGCACCTGTTTGGCCCTTTGTTTAACCTGTCAACTGCACCAAGTAGACCTCGTTACATGAGTAAGGGATAGTTTTGACTCTTCTTATCTATTACTGATGTCCATCTGGCCAGTTGGTAACAAATGGTTGTGACGGATTGTGCAAATTCCGCTTGACTCACTCTCTGAGTGAACTTTGTAGACTGGGAACCCATCCAGTTTCTCCAATACAGTGTAAGGCATACTGCCCCATCTGTCTGCTTTCTTACGTTTGCCCAGGATTCCCAAGTTACGCATTAACACTCGATCTCCAGATGATAGCTCTTGGATCTTTATTTTTTTTTATCATGTTAATCTTTGTTGGCTTTGTTCCTCTTAGTGGCCATCTGAGCATCTAACTTATATGCAGCATTTAACTGTTCTTTCAAACTCTGAATGCTGAATGATCTGGATGCCAGAAACTATGTATGTGCACTGTTCCTTGACCTTAGCAAAGCCTTTGATATGGTGGATCACACCTTGCTCTTGGCCACCTTAAGGAATATTGGCATTAACAATCTGGCCCTTGAATGGTTTTTCAACTACCTTATTGACCGATATCAACAGGTCAAGGTGGAGGTGACCTATCCACTTTGAAAACCCTCCCAAGAGGGCTACCTCAAGGGTCTATTCTTGGCCCACTCTTGTTTGCCATTTATATAAATGACTTAAATGCTGGAGTCAGATCAGAAAATATCCATCTATTCTCTGATGACACAGTGTTGTATGTGGCTAGACCTACCTTGGAATGAGTGTGTAACAACCTCCAAACAGAATTTAATAACTTACAGACTAATCTCTTGTACTCTAAGCTCTTATTAAATGCTAAAGAAATGAAGGCCATGATCTTCACCCCATCAGTGAACTCTTCCAATCCCTGCACCTCGGGGACAGTCACACAAATTCTCACCCTACTCGGCGAACCGCTGGATTACATGGAATCCTTTAAATACCTGGGGATTTGGATAGACTTTAAACTTTCATTCAAAGTCTATATAGAAGAAATCTCAAAAAAACTTAAACAGAGGCTTGGGATCTTCTTTAGAATCAGGCATTTGCTAACTCCAGAGGGGAAAAAAAGCTTGGTACAAACAACGTTCATGCCCCTCCTTTTTTTTCAATTTATAAAACTTTATTGTAATTTCTTTAATACAGCAACAACAGAGATAAAAAAGGTAATTAAAGTCATTTGCAAAACAGATCAAAAATACTGATCCATAGAACACCAAATCCCCCCCCCCCAATCCCTGGAGCACACCAATAGGTGTCCAGTACACCCAGTGGTAACTAATGGAGGTTGTTCAATTTGAAAGCCCAGGATGATCTCCCAGAACGAGAGTTTCCCAACAAGCTGAGATAGTACAATAGCTTAAGTGGACCATGAAGGAAAGGAAGTGGCCAACAAGGCATACAGCTGTTCCCATCTGGATTGGAAGCTGAGCAGTCGGGTCATTCCAAAAGGCAATCTGCTTTTCCATCTCCAGCATCATAAAAATTTCCTGATGCCACTCTTGGAATGTTGGAACAACATCATCTAACCAATGTCAACAAATAATTTTGCCATAATTGATAACAAGGCCATGTGGGCCCGACACGGCCCAACCAAGTCCATCGAGTAGATACTGACTAAACGAACTTCAGGGGTTAAAAAGGATTCCAAGCCCAGGAGGGGGTCTAGGGAGCGCCGGATCTCAGACCAGAGGGGCGTGATCTTGGGACAATCCCAAAGAATATGTTTGAGATGTCTTTCAGCCAGTCCACAATGACAGCAGTTCTTGTGGAGCCTGGAGGATGTGAAGTAAAGGTTATGGAAGATTCTGAACTGGAACAGGTGTTAACGGTGCTGCTTGAAAAATCTGTACAGATGTTTCCAGACTTTTTGCCAAATTTTAACTGGTGCCTGGAGATATAATGCATGTTGCCAGTAATAACAAACTTCCTTTAGACTAGCTGGATCTGCTGATTTATAAAATCGATACAACCCAGACACTGCATGGGGTTGAACTGCTACATGGAGAAGCTGGGACAGAGGTTCCTCGAATGAAGGAGACCAAGAGGGGTACCCAAAAATGAAGCGATTGCTCCTGCAAGTTGCAGGTGCTTAAAGGGATGAAACACCGAAAGATCAAATCAGGTCTGTATAGCATGGAGAGGCACAACCACGCCATCCTCAGTAATAGAAGAAAGCATGGCCAAGTGGAGCCAGGGACAAAAGCCAGAAGGGATTGGCCAGTTGACAATTAGTATATTGGGGTTCTTTAGTAGAACTTGAGAGAGAGAGAGAGAGAGAGAGAGAGAGAGAGAGATCCTTTCTCCATTCCCATCCCATAAAAGCACAAAGTTAGTTGAGAGCTCTCAGGGACCACCAAATGTATCCTTGAGTCTCTGAGGCAATTGTGAGAGTCTAATGTATAATAAACTGTGGAGCTGGAGGACTGCTTGAGCACATAAATGCTGCTCTATCAACAGCCAAAGGGGCCAATATTCTGGGCTGTGGGATATCAATGGGGGAAGGGAGTCCCATAGTAGAGCTTTAGAACTATGCAAAATGCAGTAGTACAGGAAGAAATTCGGGAGCTGTAATCCCCCTCTCTCCCTAGGCAGGGAAGCTTAGAGTATGCCCTTCGTGAGGTCCCCTGCTTCCAGAGGAAAGTTGAGATAATTGAGTGAAATTTGGCAAACCAAACCATAGGTAATTAAGAACCTAACATATCCATGGGATATAAAATATGAGGTAGGACATTCATTTTAATCACTTGCACCCTGCCCCAGAGAAAGAGAGGAAGGTGCATCCATCTCCGAAGATCCCCTGGAATATCCTTGAGTAAAGGAGTCAGATTCTCCTTCTCTAGGGCAGTCAAAACTTGGGGAACTCTAATGACCAAGTATTTCAGAGAATGAGGTTCCTACTGAAGTCCCATGTCTGTAATTTGCTGACAAGGGACATGTACAGTGAAGGGAAGCACCTGAGTTTTATCCAAATTAAGCAGATATCCCGCCACCTCTGAGAACCTGCGGATTTCAGCAAGGGCTGCCGGAGTTGACAATTGGGGATTGAGGAGGTGCAGCATCAGATCATCGGCGTATGCAGAGAACTTGTAGGAGATCCCCCAACCTTGATACCTTCCACCCTGGGGTCGTTTTGGAGATTATGCCATAGGGGTTCCAGATAAAAGTTAAATAGGAAGGGGGGGAAGAGAGGACATCCTTGTCGAGTACCACATTGAAGGGTCAGGGGAGTTGACAGGATACCATTACAATGGATCCGAGCCATTGGAGTTCATGCCCCTCCTTGGCTATGCAGATTTCTTGTATGGATATAGCTTGAGTGTGGCCCTTTCCAAACTCGACTCCCTGTACCAGCAGGCACTTAGGTTTGTTACTGATGCCCCCTGTTCAACACATCACTATACTCTCTACACGAGCATGGGATGGTGTTCATTTAGCTTCAGGAGACATAAGAATGCTGTGCTCTGGTCTTATAAAGACATTATTAATAAGCTGCCTTAATACATTTCCTTGTCTACCTGCTTGCAACCCCGGTACCTATCTGTTAAGAAGTCTTTCTTATATTTCCCTTTCCATCCCTAAAGCTAGAATGTGCTTTGGCAGAGTTGCAATAAGCCATGCCCTCCCTGTCCTCTAGAATAATGCACAAAAAACACTATAGCTCACTTCCCCGGCACCATTGCCCTTTTTTAAAAAACTCTTTTTGAGGTCTTACCAGGAGACATGCAACTGCTTCCATCAATGACACCCCTTAAACTCTGGCTCTGTTCTACCCCTGTCTGTCATTCATCATTACCCATAAGCAACTGAACCATCTCCCCAAACTTGCATTAGACTTAATCCTGCCCGTCCAATGTTAACCTGTGTCACTGAATGTAGTTGTTCTTACCTATCCCCTGACCTCCCTTCTGAGTACCACGTCTAACATAACATACTAACATGCTAAGATGTCAGCAGAATAGGCCTAAAGGTCTATCGAGACAGCTTAAAAATCAGCATCCAGTCATGCCAGTGATTCTGCACTCCCCATCCCCCTCATAAGTCCCCCAGTCCCCATCCCCCTTCAGGGTTTCACCTCCAGAGCTGGCATTTCCCAGTTTAACATTCCCACATACCTGTCCCAGACTCTTTTGAATCCCTCCACTGTATCAGCAGCCACTAGTTCCACAGGCAGTGCATTCCATGAGTCCACCACCCTTTCAGTAAAGTAGCATCTCCTAGTCTCCCCCCGAGCCTCCCACCAACCGGTCTCAAGGAATGCCCCCTGGTGGCTTCCTCCTCCCTCAAGCTGGAACACCCTACTGAGGCTGACCCTATTCAATCCCTTTAGATATTTAAAGACCTTTATCATATCCCCTCTATTCCTCCTCTCCTCCACGGAGTACATGTTTAGCTCCTCAAGTCTTTCCTCATAGGATCTTTCCCCCAGACTCTGCATCATCTTGGTCACCCTCCTCAGGACCCTCTCCAGAAGTGCAATGTCCTTTTTCAAGTATGGGCACCAGAACTGCATGCAGTACTCCAGGTGCAGTCTAACCAAGCAATTATACAGAGGGAGAAGCACCTCCCGACTGCTCGATGTTATCCCCCTGGAAATGCACCCAAGCATTTTATTTGCTTTCACCGCAGCCCTCCTACACTGCTCAGAGTTATTCATTCTGGCATCCAAAACCACTGCGAGATCCTTCTCCCCCTCCAAAACCTGCAGTTTGTCCCCACCCAAAAAATACTCATTAACAGGGTTTCCAATCCCCAAGTGGAAAACACTGCACTTCTCGGCATTGAACCTCAGTTTCCAAGTGTGTGACCACCTCTCCAAAGTCTCCAGGTCCCCCCGTAAGGCCCTTTTACCCTCCTTCCCATCCACCACCATCTCCCAGCTTTGAGTCATCAGCAAAATGGCTCATCTTACTCCTGATACCTTCCCTGATATCCGAGATGTAAGTGTTAAACAATAATGGTCCCAACACTGACCCTTGTGGGACTCCGCTAATGACCCTCCTAGGAGTTGATACCTCCCCCCTGACCACCACCCTCTGAAACCACTCAGTTAACCAGTTCACTATCCACCTCACCATCCTTTCCCCATCCCCAAATCCCCCAGCTTGTTCAGCAGCCCTGGGTGTGGCAGTGAGTCAAACACCTTGCTGAAGTCTAAAAAGAGGACATTCCCTGGCTTTCCCTGGTCCATCGCCTTTGTCACCCAATCATAGAACTCCACAAGCTTAGCCTCACATGATCTGCCCTGAATGAAGCCATGTTGTTGGTCATCCAGGTGGCCCCCTGTCCCCAGAAACACCTCCAGCCTCTCCTTCAAGATGGCCTCCATTATCGTGCCTACCACCGACATCAAACTGACAGGCCTGTAGTTACCTGGCTCCTTCCGTGAGCCATTTTTGTGGGCAGGCATGATGTGAGCCATCCTCCAGTCCTGTGGCACCCAACCCATCTGAAGGGAGGAGTTAAAAAGGTCCACCAGAGGTGCAGCATGGACATCCGCCAGCTCCTTCAGCACCCTGGGATGAAGGCCGTCTGGACCAAGTGCTGCTTCCATTTTCAGGGACTTAAGGACCTCCCTCACCCTCTCAACAGGAATTTTAACAGCCTTCTACCTCATTTCTAGCCTGCCTCCCTCTGTATGGTGTTGTTCCTCCATCATCTGTTGTGAAGACCAAGGCAAAGTAGTCATCAAGTACCTCCGCCTGCTCCCTGGTCTCCTCAGCCCACCTACTCCCTGACCTCAGTCTATTGATCTGCCCTTTTACTTTCCTCCTTTCACAAATACACCTAAAGAACCCTTTTTACTCATTTATGATCCCCGTGCCAACCTCTGCTCCATCCTCGCCTTTGCTGATCTCACCACCCTGGTTACCCTTTTGGAAATCCTAATGTACTCCCCTCTGTCCACTTCCCCTCGTGAGCACTTATATCTACTATATGCAGCTATTTTCTCCCTCACCACCTGCTGGACCTTCCCGGTCCACCAGCTCAGTTTCCTGGCCCTACCAAACTTGCCTTAGACCTTCATGCAGGCCTTGGTACTGTAACTTCCAGAAGCCCTCCTTTAATAATGTCCCACCTACTCTCTGTGTCCATGTCTGGTCTGATCCCCTCCAGTTGCCCCTTGAGGATCCCCTCCATATCCTTAGAGTCTGCTTCCCTAAAGTCAACCTCCACCATTTTAGTGCAGTTTTCCCCTCCCCTCAGGTCTAGGGAAAACCAAACCGTGGCATGATCGCTCCCCGCTAGTGAGTCCCCTATGACTAGGTTTCTAATCAGATCGCAATCTGACAGGACCACATCCAAGATGAGACCATTCCTCGGTGGGTCACCCTCCAGTTGAGATAGGAATGCATCCTGGAAGATGTCCAGAAAGCACTGCTCCCTACTCGATGAAGATGCCATAGTGCCCTAATAACACCTGGCATGTTGAGGCCACCCAGCACCACAGTTCTACCTTCCCCTGACCACAGTGCAAACTTGGATTTGCCACCAGGCCCTCCTTGAGTTCCTCAGCCTGCATGGGCGGCATATAAACCACCCCCAGTTTGAACCTCTTACCCCCAGGCACCTGCAGGGAAACCCATAATGCCTCTACATTACCCTTTGCTCCTCCACCCTGCATATATCAATCAATCAATCAAAATATTTATTTAGCCAGGTGAACACCATTGAGCAATGCTCATTTGCGAGATGGACCTGGACAGAATACATAGTCGTTATACATTCACAATGTTTACAGAGAAACCATAGAACAGACAAGGAAAAATGTAACAAATACAATGTACAAGGAGAATAACAGTATCAAAAATATATAAAAATACAGTACACAAACTATATTGGGAGTTTCCATAAGCAAAGTCGATATTTACAAAAAAAAGCCTGGTAATTAACAAAAAGCATGAAGGAAGAGACTAATAGGAGAGGGATGGGAGGGAAAGTTAATACCAGTAGGGGGAAGGGGGAGAAGGGTGAAGGAAAGCATAGGAAGAAGCATCTCTGAAAGAGAATATAGGGTTACTAAGTGCGTTTGGGAGAGTGTTAGTGGACAGCGTGTAGACTCTTAACTGGAGAGAAGGCAAAGATCAGGGGAAACAATTACAGGGATCCTTGAAAGAGCGAGCATAAAGTGTTTTGAATGCTGCTAAACTGATGGGGTGGACCAATTTCAGCATTTTTTGCAACTTGTTTCAGCTTAGGGGTAGTACGTAATTCATGGATGACCTTCCAAAGCATGATTTGAGCTTGGACAAAGTAAGGGAGATAAAAGATGCACTTCTCAGAGCATACTTGCCTACTGTGCTTAGTGGTACAGAATCAGAGATATATTGGTGCAGCTTCTCAGTGATAGCCCTGAAAGTCCATGGGCCAGCGTTTTTCTGTCACCTGTGCTTGAGGGATGACCATCCCACAGCAGTGTATAAGGAACAGTGCTGCATAGAATAAGGAAGACCAGTAATAAACCTTAAGGCTTTATGATAGAGCACATCAAGTTTAGCAAGCACCACAGTGGGGCTCTGGCTATATAGGAAGTCCGCTTAATCTAGTAAGGACTGGAAAGTGGTTTGGACCAGTCTCTTCTTCGCATCCCATGTGAGAAGGTGTTTAATCCTATAGAAGAGACCTAGCCTCTGTCCAAGCTTCTTTTATCAGTTCTTCAATGTGGTTGTTAAAGGAGAGTCTATAGTCAATCCAAACCCCACAAGTATTTAAACATGGTTACATATTCCAATGGTTCACCTAGGAGTGTAATAATCTGTGGTAACATTCCATAGGAGGCCAGGTTCATTGCATGGGCAAAGGGTGAAAAGAACATCACCATGGATTTGTTTGCATCTGGAAGTAGTTTCTGATTCAATAGTTGAAGTTCTAGCTGATTGAATTCCTGTTGAAGATTTCTACATGCTGCTTCAGGATTGGGTCTGCTGATATAGAGCACCGTGTCATCTGCAAACGGATGTACGTTGGCAGATTTGATACTGGCATCAATTCTGTTAATATATATTGCGAAAAGCAGTGGACCCAATATGGAGCCCTGTGGTATGCCTCTCTTTCAGGTTTTAGTTGTGAGAGTTAACCTTCTGCTTTTACTTGCTGAAGCTGACCTGCAAGGTAAACATAGAAACATAGACTTTTATGGCAGATAAGGACCTCTTGGCCCACCTAGCCTGCCCATTTCCCTACCTACTGGATATGCTGTGGATCCTAGTTAACCAGCAGCCTATTTTTTCTACCCCCCACAAGAATTACCTTATGTCTAAGGTAGTTAGAGAACCATCTCAGGGAAAGTGGGTCCAGGCCAATGTTACGGAGGGAAGAAAGGAGCAGGTTATGGTCAACAGTACTGAATGCCATGCAGAAGTCTAAGAATACTGCGCAAACAAATTTATTGGAATCTAGTTCACAGTCCCAGTTATTAGTTACCATAGCAAGTGCTGAGTTGGTACTATGTCATGGTCTGAAGCCAGATTGTAATGGGTTAAGCAGATTTGCAGACTGTAAATAGTTCCTGAGCTGAGTACTCACAATTTTCTCCAGCAGTTTGGACAAGATAGGGAGTAGTGAAATTGGCCTGTAATTGTTGAAGTCACCAGGGTCTCCGGATTTGAAAAGGGGGGATCACATAGGTGGTTTTCCATACAGGAAGAAGGTTGCCCTGCAAGACAGATAGGTTAAAAAGATGTGTAATAGGCACAGCCAAACCTAGAAAGCCAATTTTCAGGAAAAAATGGTCTAAAAGGTCAGCACTGGCACTTTTTCTGGTATCCAGCTGAAGCAGAAGGTCTTCAACCTCTTTCAAGGTTGATGCTGAAGGGAGAATGCAGTGCTAGTGACATGGGCTTCTAGATCCTGTACTCCAAGTTGTGAGCGGAGATTGCTGGTGGAGGAGGTTTCGAAGACTAAACCTGCAGTAGCAAAATGGTTGTTGAGAGAATCAAGGATTGTTGGCCTATCCAAGACTGTAGTGGCACCAATAGTAATTTTTGTAGGTAAGGAATTACTAGATATGTGACCTTCTATATCCTTTAAGGTTTTCCAAAATTTGGAGGAACACTTAGAGGAATAGTCAAACTCTACACAGTAAAAGTTTGCCTTTGCCTCTCTAACCATATCGGTACAAAGGTTTTGTGCCCTCATAAATAAGATCTAGTCAGCTGGGAGCTTAGTTTTCTGGGCTGTTTTCCAGAGTTCATCTCTATTAAATAATGCAGCCTCCAAGTCCACTGTAAACCAACGGCAATGTTTATTCTTAGCATGGACTTTTGCCAACAGAGTATGTTTGTTGAGAGCCCCTAAAACAATTTCTTGGAATATGTCATATGCCATGTTCACTGATTTTATTAAGTAGAAGTCCTGCCAACACAGGGAATCACGTAGATCAGAGATATATGCACAAGGGTCAAAGTTACGTCGATACCTCTTGATAGTGAATTTGGATGAGGATGATAATTTCAGGTTGGATCTTACACAGGTAATGAATCAATGGTCGCTGATATCAGAGACGAATACACCAGTGTGGGAAAATAGATGAGGTTTGCTAACTATAACAAGATCTAGCAGAATGCTATTATTTGGGTTCTTCTTGTTGGGATGCATAGCATCATTGATAAGTTGTGACAACCTGAAGGAGTTGCAGATAGATTTAAGGGTTGTGGAGGCACTGGAGAACCAGTCCAGATTGAAGTCTCCTAGTATGATAAACTCCGAGGGTAAAGATCCCATGGAGTCACTTAGATGGTTCAAGAGCTGTAATCCTGCCAACCAAGGTCTATAGCATCCTATAGCACAGAATGAGACAGTAGAGGAGAGCTGCAATTTGAGAGACAGACCTTCAGATTCCTTTGAAACTGAGGTTGAGTTAATGACTGAGACAGTAAATTTATGCTTTACATAAATGGCAGCACCTCCTCCTCCTCTAGCCTGCCTGTTAGTTCTGAACAAAGAATAGGATGGGATGGTCACCTCACAGTCAGCAGTTCCAGGTCTGAGCCAAGACTCAGTGAACATCAAAACATCAGGCATGGTATGGCAGACACAGGCCTGAATGGAGGTAAATTTTTTAACTAGGCTGCATGCATTGTTGTGCATGAACCTCACACCTTTGATACTAGGTAAGTCAGCGGGAGACGTGATCGCTGCCAGAGACCAGGGTTGAGCTCAACATTGCCAGAGCACAATAATAGAAGGAGCAGAAGTTTCCTAATAGCTCCTAAGAGTAGCCTATGTACTCTAGTCCATTCACATTTGCAGGGATTATTAGGTGGAATTGGGGGGTTCTTAAGTCTAATGCCAAGCAAACCTTACGTCGAGTAGATTAAAACCCTAGTCGTGAATAGCAGGGGTGGGCTGAGTTACAAGGATGAAGGAGTATACTGACATACCCTCTATACCCAGTACAGTAAGAGTTCCAGCCTGCCAAGGTAGATGTACAGCCCGTTCCAATTTGGAGAGCTTGAAGGCACATATATAACAATCAGGGTACTTAAGAAAATCCTGGCAGTCCACTGTGGTATTAGGCTTGAACACACCACTAGTAGGAAGCTGTGTGAACATATGAAGTTCTGTGTGGCATAGTATGAGGAAGGATATATAGGGGAACAAGCAAATGGCCCTCATTCTGGAGCCTGGTCACAACAAGTGCTGTATGGCTTAACTTAACTAGCCCATGTTCACATAACCAGAGGAAGGTGGCAAACTGTAACAGCTCCTAAGCACTTCCAATACATTAGGAGTAGTGTAGTCCCAGGTCAGAGACAGGATAACAGGAGACAGGCCACAGTAGCTCTCATAGTAAAATTCAGTTTGACCTAAAATAGGTGGCCAATGAGTCCTAACCAATGTGCAGACCAAGCAATTGTGGTATGTCCCTATAAGCAAACCACTAGCAGCACTGCAAGCCAACAGGGAATTTGTGCAGAGAATTATTAGAAATATCGATGCCATTCCTGATGATGAGTGCCACCCCATCTCCGCTGCCCACAGCCCTGTCCTTCCTGAAAATAGTGTACCCCACCAGGTTTAGGTCCCAATCATGCAGAGGAATGTCCCAAGTTTCAGTGACTGCTGCCACATCCATGTCCCCTTCAGTAAGCATCTCCTGAAGCTCAGGCATCTTGTTTTCCATGCTCCTGGCATTGATTGGGACCACACTCCATCCCTTCCCATTGCCTTCACCCATCCCCTCAACCCGAGATCCCCCCAGTAACTGCAGACTCACGCTACCTTGTAGGAAATCCTCCTGTGCTTATATCATTGAGTGTTGATTGTTTCTGTGTGCATTTTGAATGTTAATTTAGAACATTCAGTCTGTGTACTGACAGACACTGTTGAAGTGTGCTTCGGGGAAGGGGTGTATCTGTGGTGGAGGGAGATTCACAGTGAGAAAGACAGTCTTTCTAGCTGTTGGGTAGTAGCATGTGTTAGTATTTGTGTTCATATACACACAGTAATACCTGAAGTAATTTTTTTCTGTTTGTTGTGGTGCAGTGCAAATTTTCATTCAGTTTAAAAGATTTGGTTAAATAGTGTACTGAACTGCTAAATTTTCTGCGCATTACCAGTAGTGTGTGTGAGTGTGTGTGCATGCCATCAAGTCAGACACATTTTATTGTGCCACACAGTAATCGCAGCACTCTGAATCTGTTATCGTTCTGCGGCATTTTTTGCTGCTTCATTCTATCTAGGTAGTGGACTAGTACTGCAACCCCCCAGAGCACATACTACGCAGACCTGAGGCTGTGCAAGGCAGTCTAGAGCCCATGTGACCTGCCATCTCATGAATCAATGCAAAATTTGCCTCAGAGAGCAATACGAAGGTGAAGCAAAGCGAAGTCCATTCAAATCAATGGCACTTCGTGTTTAATTAAGGGGAAGACAGTATGCTCTGAATGGACTTCGCTTTGCTTCACCTTTGTATTGCTCTTTGAGGTGAATTTTGCAGTGATTCATGGGATGGCAGGTCACATGGGCTCTAGATTCAGTTCTGCGTAGTGTGTGTAGTGGAAAGCTGGAGACAGTTTGCTCTCAGAGCTCTGAGAATCAAACCATCGAAAAAGCTTTAAAAAATCACTTTTGATCTAGTTATTTTGGTCAAAATGTAGTACATAGATTGTAGGAAACCCTCCTGTGCTTATATCATCGAGTGTTGATTATTTTTGTGTGCATTTTGAATGTTAATGTAGAACATTCAGTCCGTGTATTGACAGACACTGTCGAAGTGTGCTTCGGGAGAGGGAGATTCACAGTGAGAAAGGCAATCTTTCTAACTGTTGGGTAGTAGTGTGTGTTAGTATTTATGTGTTCATGTACACACAGTAATACTTGAAGTAACTTTTTGATAATTATTTTCTGCTTGTTGTAGTGCAGTGCATATTTTCATTCGGTTTAAAAGATTTGGTTAAATGGTGTACTGAGCTGTTAAATTTTCTGTGCATTACCTGTAGTGTGTGAGTGTGTATGCATGCCATCAAGTCAGACACATTTTATTATGCCACACTGTAATCGCAGCACTCTGAATCTGTTATCCGTCCTGCTGTATTTTTTACTGCTTCATTCTATCTAGGTAGTGGACTAGTACTGTAGCCCCCCACCAATCCAAACCACAAAAGGTATTATTTTTCTAGTTTTAGATTTGTGTGACCACTGGTTAAGGCGGTGTTGCTGTGCCTGTGCGGCTACATCTCTTGAGTGCACAGTCTCCAAGTGTCTGTGCATTTGCATCTGTTTGGAGCCCAATCTGCATCTGTAAGCCACACTTGTTGTTTTTTGGCTTCCCATCCACCCCAAAGTTCAGAAATCTAAATTTGTTGTGAATTTTCTGTGTAATCCAAAAACATGCCTGCAAAGAGACTTGCATGCAAAGATGTTTCTGACTATGGCACTGCTGCCACTGGAAAGAGTGGCAGTGTGTGTGATAGTATGCAGCATAAACACATAGTTGATGCCAGTAAAGGGATTTCTCTGACTGTTTATCACAGCACAATCAGTTGCTTCAATGATGGTTGGATATGTTGTTGTCCCTACTAGTGGTGGTAGAGAAGTTGTTGATGTCATAAGTATTACCCCAAGTTCAACCTGTGACAAGTTAACTGGTTTCCAAAATATTGTTGCGTCTAAAGCCGTGAGTCAAACTCAGAGTGTAGTTGATGTCACGCTCCCCAACGTCCCCATCCCTGTCCCCACAATAGTTTAACATAATTTTAATCCTGATGATGACTCATAATGTCATGCTTCCAGTGCTGTTGAGGTCATCCCTCTGTCATCCAACCCTGCAAATGTTGGAGAAAAAATACTGGATGATAATAATGATGCTGTGGTTGGAACATGTTATCCTCAGGACAGCATCCAAGCTGAAACTGTGAATGTGGATGATGAATATGATGATGATTTCAGTGACCCCAGTTGGGAACCAGAGAAAAAGAAAATAAAGGTGGCTGTATGTAAACAATCTCAATCTGTTGATGTTAAATCACACGCTCCTCAAAGTTGTGATGTAGCGGTTTCTGTCGATGATGATGATGATGATGATAACCCAGTAGTAATAGTCATAGATAGTGATGGTCATGTAAAGTCCAAGTCTGGTCAGCAACAGAAATCATGTAGTACACCCCCATTAGACACCAAACAGTACACAGGTGGTTGTGGTGAGGTGCTAACAACTACAAAACAAGCATTTGTCAATGCCGAATCTTGTTTCACTGGCATTGGTATTGGTAGTGCAGGAGTCAGAGATGCATAATAGGAATGGCAATGAAGTACTGAACTGACACCAACCCCACCCCCACCCTGCAGAGACTGGCAGGCATTGGGGTGTGCCTTTGGGTCATCAGCTATAATGCTCATGCCATTTAACCTCATCCTACCCTGTAGACACTGACAAGTGTTGTGGTATGCTTTGGGCCTTATACTTACCCCCATTCCATAAGGAAATATGCAGAGATGGGTGCAGTATAGGAGACTGGGGTGTACTTTAGAGCCGAAGACTCCAAGGCACACCTCGATGCATGTGACTGCAGGGTGGGGCTGGGGGTGGAATGGCATGAGCATTACAGGCAATGATAGCAATTCACACCCCTGACACCTGTCAGTCTCTACAGAATGGGGTGTTATAGTTGAAAACCCTAACGATGTAGGCGTTTGTTGGTATTTTCACTCCAAATTTTCAACATGGGCTTTTTGTGACCCCACCTCATGAAGAGCAGCACTACCAGTTTGTTAGTCGAAAGGTGGTTTTGCACAGCGACTATGCCATTTGGCGACACAGGCATGAAAACACATTTTGGGCAGGGTGTGAAAAATGACAACTGTATTGTTCATGAGGAGGCATGAAAAAATGGCAACGTTGAAAATCTGGAGTGAAAATATGCAAAATTGGTGAAGTCATGAATAGGCATAGAAACTGAGCAACACACGTCTGTAACCCAATTATTTTTGAGATTTCTTTTAACCACATTTTTAACATAGGCATTTTGGGAACTCCCATCATGAACAGTGGCACTGTGATTTTGTTAGTGTGTCCCAAAAGTTGATTCCCCACAGTGACCAAGCCATTGTGCGCCACAGGTGAGAAAACACATTTTGGGCAAGATGTGAAAAATGACAGCTGTACTGTTCCTAAGGAGGTGTGAAAAAATACCAGCATTGAAAATCTGGCATGAAAATATTGCAGATTTGCAAAGATACAAGGGTGCGTGGAAACTGCACAATGCATGCTCATAACACAGTCATTTTATGGACTTCAATTACCAAATTTTCAACATAGGCATTTTAGGACCACTGCTCATGAACAGTGCCCGTCATTTTCTTAATCTGTCCCTAAAAGTGATCTCCCACAACAACCGTGCTATTTTGCGCCAGAAGTGCGAAAACACATTTTGGCCAGGATATGTAAAATAACAGCTGTACTGTTCATATGGAGGTGTGGCAAAATGCCAATGTTGAGAATCTGGAGTGAAAATATTACAAATTCATGAAGTTACAAGCGTGCGTGGAAACTGCGCAATGCACACTCGTAAAACGGTCATTTTTGGGATTTTTTTCACCAAATTTGCAACATAGGGTTTTTGAGAACCCACCTCATGAACAGTGACACTGTCATTTTGTTAATCAGTCCTGAAAGGTGATTCTGTGCAGTGACTGCGAAATCACTTTTCAGGACTGAATAATGGCACGACAGTGACTGAATTCATGAGGAGTGGTCCCAATAATCCCATGTTGAAAATCTGGTGCATAAATTCCCAAAAATACCTGAGATATGCACCAAAGTTGAAAAAACCCTATTATACAGCTTACCGGCATTTCTTCAGTTTGCGGTTGGCTTTGAAGAGTGCAGATGTGTTCTCAGTCCACCGAAGATCGTCGCGCCAGACTCCGGAGGTAAGTATGGGGTATTGGTGTGTGTGTGGGGAGGCAGGATACACAGATGGTGGGCGCGGATTGGGGAAGGGGGCAGGAGAGACCATGAGGGACTGTTTTCTTCTTTTACAGGTAACAAAAAAAAAAGACAAAGAAGGTCGGTTTTCTTTTTTTTGCAGGTGTTTGTTTGGTACACTGGGATGGGCTCCCAGTGTACCACCTGTATAATGGTGAGGGGGACCACAGCTGATGGGGATTGGGCTCCTCATTGGCACAGAAATGGGTGGGGGGTGCTCATGAGTCCAAGGGTGACTGGGCACCCCCTCAGCACACAGAACACATCGGGAGCTGGGGACATTATGTTGACAGGGAGTGAACTCCCACATCAGCAAACTAAACTAGGCAGGGGGGACTAAAGCCGATGGGGATTGGGCCCCCCGTCAGCAAGGAAAGACTGTTGGGGGGCATAATGCTAAGGGATTGGGCACCTCTAGCACACACTTGGAATGGAGGGTGACTGCGCGATGGGGAGGCTCCATCGCAATGAAGTGGCTGCGGCAGTCAGTGCCGCCATGTTTAGTAAAGTGCTTCACCAGGAAAGGCATGTCAGGAGGCGTGTTATTGTGCCGCTGCATGATGAACTTGGCTGTCATTGCAGTGGCACTTTTGTTTGATCTAGTGGCCAGTTTACATATTGCTGGTCTTGGTGCCTGCATGCTGGCTTATTGGGGAATGAGGGACACACCTACTGATGCATGCCCTGCATTCGCCCACAGTGACCACACCTCCAAATCTGTTACTAATGCGATATGCTGGCTGGCGTGCATGCGCAAGCCAGCATAAAAATAGAAAGGGATCACGGAGTAGTCATTTCAGATGATCTAAAGGTAGGCAGCCAATGTGAGAAGGCAGTAAGGAGGGCTGGGGGTAGACAAGTGGGATGCATAGGAGAGGCATCGCCTTCAAATCACCAGTACAAAACAGGAAGTTATTATGCCTCTGTAAAGATGCTTGGTGAGACCTCATCTGGAGTACAACATGTTGTTCTGGAGACCATATTTCCAGGACATAGGAACTTAATATGTATACCCTCAAGGAAGGGGGGGGGGGCATGATGGAAACATTAAAGTACATCAAGGGAATCAACAATGTCCAAGAGGGTAGCATCTTTCAGAAAAAAGATGTGCAAGAACAAGGGCCAAAATTTGAAGACAGAAGGGGGACGGATCAGGGGCAACGTCAGGAAATATTTTTTCACAGAGAGAGTGATGGAAGCATGGACAAACAAAAACAAATGTTCCACATTATGATGTGAGAGCAGCAGTTGGAGCATTGTCATAATTTGGAGTTGGTGACCCTCCATGCGCTCCAACCACTACTCCATGTTCACCACCCTGTTGTTCAGGTGGTCGATCTCACTCCACATCCGGCCCAAATCGGCCTGTATGGCAGGCATTCTTGCCAAGTTGCCAGCATCCCCTGCAGGTTCTGGAGCAGCCACTTGCTCTATGGCCTGTCCATGCTTGACACCACATGCAGGTGGGAGCTGTGCTGCCACCTGTTGCCCAGCAGGGCCAGAGGTGCATTCCTTCCCTGTTCGGCAGCTTTGGCCTCCCACTGTGCATGGTGGTGGTTTGCAAGGTGGGTGTGTCAACAACCTGTCCCCAGATGACTTCCCTTGGGCCCATGATGCAAAACCACACCACAGAAATTGCACTTGACAACACTGGGGTCATCAACACCAGGCAGTGGACTGAAGAACTCCCACACAACAGAAGTGCGGGAAGGACCGGGCACAGGTGGGGGGGCCCCAGGTGTTGTTGGTTGCTGGTGCACAATTGGGGGTGACAACCTGCTGCTGCTGAGACTGCTACAGCTCCTCTCTCACTTCTTTGTGCTAAGCCGCTGGCGCAGGGGCCATGGCAGGTGGTGGTGGAGGCACTGGTAGGTGGTGCCACCGGTGGGAGTGCTTCCATGGCACCGCTACCTCCTGCTTCAGGAAGGGGACCACTTGTATGATATAAGGTGCTCCTGTTGAGACACGGGGTGCCACCATGCATGCATACCCCAACACGCTCTCCTCTCCGTGCACCAAAGCCACCTCTCTCCATTTTACACACACACACACACACACACACTCACAATTAACAACTACTATATTGCAAAAGGGGCACAACTCAAGACTGGAGGTAATCAAAATAAAAAATAAAGCAGCTAATTAACAAAAAAAGTTAAAATGTAAATCAGATTCACTATATATCTCTCTTCTCTGTCACAAAAGCACTTTCTCCCACACTAGGTAAGGCGAAAGTGAAAGTATTTCACTGTCTTGCTTGATTAACTTCCTGCCTGGGCCATGTGACCTGCAGACTCTAACACATGTGACCTGTGGGCTGTTTCAATTATCACTCACTTTACATTCAACAGAAAACAATGCGAAGTGAACACAAAGTCATCATGAGGCGAAGTCATTATGACGTGAAGTAGTGCATTTCTACAGGGACTTCGGGTAGCATGTAGCGACGTGGAGTGGTTGACTTCACCCCTACTGCGCTGATGGAGTAAAACTTTGCTGCATCTCTACTGCCATGTTATAGTAACTGTAAATACTTGTATACTGTCTGCCAATGTACGTTTGACTGTATCAAATTGTTGATGTGTATCTCCTCCAGGCCCATCTTGTAAATGAGTTTATTCTCAATGGTGTTCTGCCTGGTAAAATAAAGATTTTGATTGATTGATTGATTGATTGATTGAATGTACTGCAGATAATTTTCCAATTTAGTTCCATCTGCCAATACGCTGAAGCACAGGTCAACAGGAAGTCTGACTTCTTTCCCAAATGTTAAATTGTAGAACAAGAACCCTGTAGTGTCATTCCATGTACAATTATACACACGAACTAGAGCATTATCTTGCTGGCCCTACAGTATTTACTCTTTTCTCTTGGATCTAGGGTGCTCAACATGTCTAATAATGTTCTATTAAACCTCTCTGGCTGAGGGTCACCTTGAGGATGGTAGGACATTTTCCTGGATTTTCTAACTCCCCAGAGAAACATTTCTTTTATCAGTCTGCTCTTGAACTCTTGGCCTTAACTAGAGTGTATCCTCTGGGGTGCACCATAAAGTACAAAGAACTTTTCTACTACGACTTTGGCAACAGCTGATGCCTTTTGGTCCTTTGTAGGGTACACCTGGGCGTAGCAGGTAAAATGATCTGTGACTACCAGAATGTTGGAAATGTTCTTTGAATCAGGTTCAAGACTGAGAAAGTATATACAAACCAGTTGCATTGGGGCACTTGTCATAATATTTACTAACAGTGCTGCTTTTTGCAGCTGTGCCTTTCTTTGGACACAATGGCTGCAGGTCTTCTTACAATATTTTTCAACTTCACTCACCATTCTGGGCCATTAGAAATGGGTACGAGCCAGGTGCAATGTACGTTTACTCCTCATATGCCCCATTTTGTTATATAGGGCTCTGTGTACAATTCACTTGAACCTAGCAGGCAACAGCAATTGCAGTCTAGCAAATCCATGGAGATCTTTCACTTTATAATACAACAGGTGCTCTTTAAACTTGAACTTGGGCCACTCTCAAGTTTTGTATCTGGATTGTCAGTTATTACTTGCAAGGCATCACACCCTATCTTTAGAACAGCAATAATGTCAAGTACAGGGTCATTGCTTTGCTCTCTTTGCAGATCCTCTAGCATCAACTGCAGTAAAGATCTCAGGTCCAGGGCAGCTATGCTGCAGTAATCTGTAGACAAACAATCCCAAGGGGGCCCCAAACAGTCTACTAGGTGGCTGGCATTTTCTGCATGTGTTGTGTCTTCATCGTCAAACCTTTTACATAAAGCTTTTACAGATTGCTCATGTATTCTTATCCAGGGCTGCTCACTCCCTTGAGGGGGTGGAAGGGCACCTAGACAATGTGCCAGCATCAATGTGGTTTAACCCTGGACGGTATTCTACAGAATAGTTATATGTTGACAACGCTGAGAGTCACCTGTGACCAGCGGCGTCTAATTTTGCGGTGGTCTGGGTTATGTTAATGGATTCATGAAATTGGTCAACAATGGCCCATTTTAGTGCCAGAAATTCTAGTTTATGGACAGGATACTTTTTCTCTGCATTGTTAAGATTTCAGCTAGCAGAAGCAACAGGGCGCATCCCCTCAGGATATTCTTGATAAAGGACGGCTCCCAGGCCACTAAGGCTAACATCTGTATGAAGCATGTACAGTTTGTAAGGATCCGCATAAGCCAGTACCGGTGTCTGGGTGAGATGGTTTATTATCTCGTCAAAGACAGTGTCATACTCAGCAGTCCATCTTGATCCAAAAGGTTCACTAGGCTTGTAAAAAGCAGTATCAGCACAGTATGCACAAGCTAGGGTGCAACCTTTACAGACTACAATGTCCCAGTCAGTGACATTCTTTACTGGTACAATAACATGTCTGACATAAGCATGCGCTCTTACTGGCAACACACTGTGTTTTAATTAGAGTCCTGCTGGCAGGTCATGTTGTCCCAGAGCATCAAGCATCAGAATCTGATTCTATACATCTTTCTTCATGAGTACTACATCACTGATATTACACTCAGCATTAGAGGGCAGCACAAGTTCTCCAGGGTCATGATGCCATACTATACCCACAGGGTCATCTTGAATTACAGCTGTGGTCTGAGTCTGTTTCTGGTATGCCTTTTGTACCAAGGCATGTATGCCTAAGGCTTTTCTTTTCTGTTTGGCTTCTCTTTCTTGGCAGAGCTGGGCCAGGCAACCAAACATGCGGGCATTAGTGCCACTAAGTACAGGCACTTTATCATACATCCTGGACTCCGGGCATACCAATGCCAATGCCAAAGTCTCAACTGGGTCCCCCAATTCAGTTACCTTGGAGGGGAAGGTGATCCACACTTTGATGTACCCCAGATATGAGCAGGATTTGTCACTGAGTCCCCATACATTTAGCCCTTCCAATGGCAGTAGCTGAAGATGAGACAGGTGCTGGTCATACCAGTCCTTGAAGATGATGGTCACTTGGTAACCACTGTCCAACGCAGCTTGAGTAGGCACTCCATCAACAGCAGCTGTTTCAGTAGATGGTCCACAATCTTGTCAAGTTCATGTAGGGCAGCTTCAGGCACTTTAACAGAGGAAGTTGCTACAAATGTGGTGAAGCTAGACTTGGCAGGGGTCCCAGAACACTTCTCTACTGGGCCCTGCTGAAGTTTCTCTGCTATTGTTACTTTTCTTCAAGAGGTTTGTCTTTTTCTCTTACTGGGTCTTCCTGCGATCTGCACTCCCTCTTTATATGCACATCTTTTCCACACCTGTAACAGAAAATGCCCTCTCTGTATGGGCATGGACCCAGGGGGGCATCAGTGAAAGGTCTCCCTTCTGGCTTACTTTGCTTAGCAGGCCCTGCATTTGCAACTCTGATGGGAGCACTAGTTGCTGTGTGTTTCCACTCAGGGGTGCTTCCTCTTGGCTTGGACACAACTTGAGATTGGCACCCCTCTAGCTCAGTTACCTGTATCAATAACTCATCTATCTTAACTTTATGATTGGGGTCTGCAGAGGGTATCTGAGCTTGCACGCCCACACCCATGACAGAAAGATCTGGGGTGACTGGGAGAACAGGCAAGTTCTGATGAACATCATGACTGTCATTTGAAATGGAACTAGAGGTCGAGTAGGCCTTTAGCTCTTGGATCTTGTTAAGTATTTCCTGCCACCCTGGGCCGCCGTAGGCAGACTCTGTCTCAGGACCGGGAGTCACAGCTGACATAGCCGCACAGGGTCCCATTGTTCTTCCTCATCCTCAGCCCCGCACACCTCTTTCATCAGCACCCAGTGGGAAGAAGGATACTCTCTTCAGTCCTGTAGCTGTAGAACAAACCAGAGTACAGAGCAGACTTGAGCACCTATTCCAACCTTAAATGATTGAGTTAATTTGGTGGCAAGCCTCCCTTCTGTAATGCCTTTTCCACGTAAGCCAAATAAGTGGACAGTGGTTCTCCCTTCCATTGATTAGTTGCTTTGAATGTCCACGTTAAGTCATCACTTGACTCAGTACTCCCAAACACACTCTTCAGGGCAATTGGGTACTCTTGAGCAGGCACATCTGGTTCTGTGGTCCTCAGAGATCGAATGGCATCCAAAGCAGGCCCTAGAAGGCTTTCTCCCAGCCGTTTTCTTTTTTCCACCTTGGAGCACTGCCAACCTTGCACTAGAGGAACAGCGTAGTCCATCCAGGTCTCAAAATCATCGTCGACTGCTGGAGTAGGCTTTACTCCAGAAAACATTCTTAGTCTATGATAACAGTCTGTGGGAGGTGTCCCATAAGTAGGTTGGTGTGTAACCTGCCTTTTTGGAATCACCGTTTCATGCATCACTATGGTCCACACCTCCTTGGAGCCTTCTGGAACCAGTACATCAGGCACTCTGATGGGGTCAACTATATATCAGCACTCAATTAATGCAGTTAGAGTCTGTATGACAGAGTCCATACACCATCCTCTGACAACAGCTCAGCCCAGGCACTTGATTACTGATAAGGCCTCTTCTAATTGATCTCTGTCTGTGCCAAGGAGAACTCCCACGAGCAGAAGTGCTTTTTAGGTTCCATATCCTCACCTTCACACCACTCAAACAGTCTATTATAAGCCTTAGTGTTTGTAACAACTTGTAGTTTGGGGATACAGTACTGTCCTTACAAGCAGAGATCACCATGAAGGGTATGACTGGTAAACAGGAGATCCCAGAGGTGCCTCCAGAGGTGTAACCTGGGTGCCGTGTACCAGCAGTCTACTACCCTTGCCTGATGACCACTATACAGGTTGAGGGGCCTGGGCACTGTTCTGATGGTGATTGGGGGTTCTTTCCCAAGATAGCATAAATTAGCACGGCACCGCCACCATGAGTAAATATAGTGGACCACATGTTTGTAGGGTACAGCCCCCTGGGATGCTGTATCTACCCACCTCCCCTTCCAGTCACCCACACATGGATTAACACACAGTAGTTCAAACAGGCTATGGTCATGCAGTTATTGGCAGCAGCTAATAATATGCTCACACTGACTTGCACCTATCAGACAGGTGCTGGCTATGGCTGGGACCCTAGTTACCTGTGGAAAATAGCAAGCAGAGACACCAATACACTTTAGGGTTAGACACAGCAATGCTGCAGCCAGTAATAATATGCTTATGGACAGTGTTAAGATAACAATAAGTCCTTTTATTTATGGGGATATTTGGAGGAATGGGGAATGCAAACTGAAAATTTGGTTATGCAGTTTACCCCCAGCTTTGAAACAAAAAATCCCACCTCCCAACAGCATGGCATAAAGCCGCATAATTCAAATATAGTTCCCAAATTAACAGTCCAGTTAGGCACTCCCAGTTAGCGTTACTGGATACCCACACTTGTACCGTTGCAGACCTGAGAAACGTTGCAGCTGTTTGGCCTGCATTGGTGCAGATAAACAAATGATTTGATTTATCTCTTTGGCCATGCAATTGCAATAGAACTTTTAAAAAGGAACTTAATGGCAGAAACCCTCGGGCAGACTGGTAATTAGAATTCTGGACCCAGTGACCAACAGTACATTTCAAACACAACTTGGAAAATGCTGTTACAGGGCTAGCCTCAAAGTTACTCACAGCTCTGAAGGACCTCAGTCTCTGGATTATTGTTAGGAATGGTAAGCTCCCTTGGGCAGGCTTGAACCTCCGGAGTCTCGGATGCAGGCTTCTGAAGCAGGGACCAGCATCAAGGACCAGGGCTGACATGACTCACCCCCGTATCTAGGCATAACCCCCGAGGTGGCTGCAAACCAGTGCTAACTGCAGCACTAGTAGCCGACTCCCCCAGCTGTTCACAGTGTAGATGCAGCTTTGGACACAGAATACAGTCTCTGCACTTTACTCCAGACTCAGGATGCAGTCTCTGGAATTTTTAACTCTGAAACACAGGCTTTGGCACATTTGACTCCAAATTTTCACTCTGGCAGTTCAATGCTGACACTTCTTTCCCTATGCTGATCTGGCTTACCTCCCAGGTTTGGAAAGGCTACAGTCTCTTGGTAGTTTCCAGACATTCTGACTCTGGTCAGCAAAATAGCACTCCACTTAGCTCAGGCAATTTCAGATATTCAGCAGTCACAGGCCTCCTCCTGGACTATGGACTGGAGGAGCCCCAGGTAGGCCTATCTCTCCTTGGGAGGAGCACTTGCAGAGTGCTTCTTATTCTTTTGGAGCCTGATTCAGACTGCTCCCAGCTGTAGCTGTCCCTGGGGAGTACAGAAAAATTGCAGATTTTGATTGGTCAAAGAGGCTGTCAACAAGCTTTGGCTTTCTGACTGGCTATTTAGAAGGCACCAAACATACAATCCTCTATTCTTCCCAGCAACCACAGCTAAGGACCCTTTTAGGACCCTTTGAGTTCCGATTAGCCTAAACAAAAGGCCAGAGTAACAAGATGGCTGCCAAAGGGCAGACAGCTAAATGTCCAACTTTAAAGTCCATTTTTGTACAGTCTGTTCAGTTTTAAAACTAAACATTAACAACTTTCAAAAGAAATCCCCATTAGCCAGTGCAAGAGTGGAGTTTGAAAGAGCATTTCCTGGCCAATTGCAAGTGCTGAAGCACTTAGACCCTGCACAGGCTATTGCCACTATATACAGTTACAGAGCTCTTAGAACTATAGTGCAAAGGTATCAGCTTGCACATTCATGCAGAATCAATGCACACACAAATGTTTAACATGGATTCAAACTTCAAACCTGATATTAGCCCAGGTTCAAGATGATAGATCACCAGGGCTAGACCAAGGCCAAATGGAGAGCAAAGGAGGTTCCTGGGGAGATAAGCTAAGGTAAGCCCTTCCTGAAAGGGGGGTTACATTAGCATACTGCCATGGGGGACTGGATGACTCGGTGTGCTGGCCATGGGCTACAAAGCAAGTTACCTCACTGGTTCAACTATGGCCCACATGATAGTGGGGGTAAAGTTATTCTCACCTGCTGACTGTTCAGTGGCCTACTGTATGTGAACTGAGGTCTGGGTGTCTCTTTATTTCCCTAGATGATAGATCTCAATACCACAGAATCATCATTACATTAAAAGGTCAAACGCTGAATGTGTACAGAGACAGATTTCTGTGCTAAAACACTTTTGGTGGTCCTTCTTTGAAAGGGTTAAGGTACGCAGTGAGATCTTGCATTGTTGCTTTCCACACAATACTAGTCACATGGATGTATTGAGGACTTTAGTCTCTAGTGCTGTCACTTTCAGAAGCACAACAATTTACTATTAAAAAAAAAAGCAGCACACTGTCCCAAATATGTAAACACTTTCTACTGTGCCACTTTAGATCCTTCTACAACTAAAAAAAAATTCAGATTGAGTACTGTAATGCAATATAGTTGGTGGGGAAAAGTGAAGGGAGGGAGTGAGGGAGGAAGGAAGGAAGGAAGGAAGCAGGCAAGCTCAGTCAAGCCTGGGTCTGGTTTAAATTCTCCCACTTTCTATCCGATCACCACTCCTACAGAATGCTTAGAAATTCTTGTACAAAGGTTGTTTGTTCCACCAAATTCCTCTACTTCAAGGCAAACCTCCAGAATAACCTCAACTGCCCTGCCAAGTTTTTGAAGATTATCCACTCCCTACTGTATCCTGCAGTCAGCAGTCAACACAGTCAGCAGTCAGCCTCATCCTACTATCTCTCCTCCTTCTGGAACCTTCTTCCATCTATTGCTCACCCTCCCCAAGTTCCCTTAAGCCATCAGCTTAAACTCCTGCCCTCCCTCTCCTGTTCATGTATGCTCCCTATCTGACTTCCACTGTGTTCCCATCCCCTACCCAGTTCATCCCCCCCCTCAGTGGTTGGTTTTACTTCTTTTGATCTCTGCACACTGATATGTTCAGTCAGTCGTTTAATTGTATTTCAGGATGTAGAGTGTATTTTATTCCTGCAACCTGCTTTTGTCACTTTGCACATTTGCCATGTGGCTCTACATTTGTTTGCACCTTATTTGTCATGCTATTCATTAATTCTGTTGTATTTGCTTCTTGATTGCTCCCCCCTCCCCCCCAGGTTGCACCTGGAAAGGAGCCTTGGTTCCGTGTGCCTTTCTTGGTTACCAATTATAGGTAAATAAAATAAAGAAATAAAGGATGGACAAAAGGAAGGAAGAATATTGAAACACAAGTGTGACAACAATGTTTTGTGTTTGAACTAGGAATGAGACTCAGTTTGCTAGTTCATGTGCTAATGAAGGTTAAAGCTCCACTCTCTGTGAATTATCCATGACAGTATTGGATGTTGACTTGCTCAGTGTCTGAACACAGGTCATCAGTTAACTTTAGCAGTACAGTAAGTGCATATAACACTTGAACCACTGCTGTCCACACGCTGGACTCACTCCATTCCTGATCAGTATCTGTGCTTTGAAAAGCACAAAAGTTTAATGATTCTCTCTGTGACATAAAGAGATGAAGGCAGATGCCTGAGTGTGTTTGAGAAGCCTCCCATCTTACAGTACATCTGACAGACATACTCCTCAGGAACATCTCATATTCTATCAGGGTGGACTGACCTCAGCTAAATCAGGTTTTTTCACTAGCATCATTACATGATCTAAGACTTGCATTTTTATGTGCACAGTCTGAATCCAGTCATCTTCTTCTGTTAATTAAGATTTATTTTTCTGAAATGTGCACCTGAGCCTGTCTTTCTTGGCATTTGCTGTAAGGGACTTTCACAAGTACTTTGCATTGAGGCTATTGTTGCCTCAGGCCCTTAGCTCAATAAGCACGTCTTATAATAATATCCAGCTTAGGGAGGGCTCATTGCTTAAGCAGCTTGAACTGAAGAAAGCTACATAAAGAGTCATTTCTTCTACTTTTGTTCAACCCTAGGGGCATGGCTAGTAGGAGATCAGGGGATGTTGTCACTTGACAGTTTCCAGACTCCTGAAGGCTTTAGTTTTCTTTGCCTGGTACAACCCTTCCTTTAGCTTCTATAGTCTATTTCTGCATAGCAATTTCAACAGTGTGTATACCTGAAACGTAGCGTTCAGTTTCTCAAGTAACATCTGAGAGAGAGATTTATCTTGCTTTGCCAAAGCTTTATCGCCATCTAGTTGGGAAATAATTCATTGTTCTTAAACAGTAAAAAAAATATACTCTACTGCATTTCTACCACCCTCCATCAACCACCAGCACTCAAAATACATCTACTGTAATATTCCAGGGCTTCAGAAACTCTTAGTGGTGGCTATGGCCACCACCAAAAGAGGGCCTAGGTACTTAGAATGCAAGAGGTGCAAGGCAGGATGGGAAGCTGGGCTGAGGTGTGCTCTCCAGGTAAACTATGCAGCAACTATGGAATACAACTAGAAACACTGAAATGTGATGGACAGAAAAAGGCCTGAACCATCCGTAAATTCTGTCCCACAGTTCCCTAACCCATCCTCCCTCTCAGCCTCCCCTTTCCATACCTCATCCCATACCTCACCCTTCTATTTAATAATTGGGTTATACAGTATGTGTCCCACTTCCTCTTAAATCCTGTTATTGTCTTTGCTATACCATCTTTTCAGAAAGTTTTTTTCCTGCCCACCCACCACTTTTTTTATGAAGGAGTACTTCCTAAACTCTGTTACTACTCAGAAAAAAATATAATGCTTGCCTGTCACTTTGGCCTCTCAGTTCATGCTAGAACTCATCACTGCAAACTGACTAAACCTCTTCTTTCTCCCCACCTTCGAAGCAAAACAAATTAATGAAAAGGAAGGAATTTGGTTTCATATTGCATCTTTTATACTAACTACATCTGAAGCACTTCACAAACCAGGGATGAATGTTGTGGCCATTTTTATTCACATTTCACAAAGAGGTTAAGTGACTTGCTCAGGCTCATACAGTGAGTCAGTGGTGTTTATTGGATTAAAATCAGTGTTTTCCGGTTCACAGCAATGTACTTTATCCACAAAGTCAAAAAGCAAGAAAGCAAGAAAGAAAGAGAGAAAGAGAGGAGGACAGAACAAGAGGAAGAAAGGAAAAACAAGAAAGAACATAGAAACTTAGACTTTGATGGCAGATAAGAACTGCATGGCCCACCTAGTCTGCCCATTTTCCCTACCTATTACAATACCATAGATTCTACTTGATCTTTGGCTTTAATCCCCCCATCCAAACCACTAAGGTTCCCTTATGCCTATCCCATGTATTCTTCAAACACGCAACAATTTTTGCCCCCACCACCTCTGCTGGAAGGCTGTTCCAGGGATCCACCATTCTTTTTGTGAAGAAGTACTTCTTCACATTTCCCGAGTACCCTCCAGCTTCATACCATGACCACTTGCTCTTGAGCTCCATTTTTTGGAAAAAAACTACCCTCTTGCATCTTATTTATAGCCGTGAGGTATTTGAAAGTCTCTATCATATGCCCTCTCTCCCTCCTTTCCTCCAGGGTGTACATATTGAGGTCCTCTAGTCTCTCCTCATTGGGCTTTTATTGCAGACCCTGCACCATTTTAGTTGCCCTCCTCTGGACCACCTCTATTCTGTCTATGTCCTCCCAGTGTTGTGGTCTCCAGAACTGGACATCGTACTCTAGGTGAACTCTCTTCAAAGATTTATGCACTGGAATCACCACCTCCCTCCTTCTGCTGGCGATCCTCCTACCTATGCACCCTAGCATCCTGCTAGCTGTCCCCACTACCTTGTCACACTGTTTGGCCACATTTACATCATCCAGTATGATTACCCCCAGGTCTTTTTCCTGTCAGGGGGTTGTCAGTACCACTCCCCCCATCTTGTACTCCACCCCTGGGTTCCTGTGCCCCAAGTGCATGTTTTTTCACTTCTTTGATTGAAACTTAGTTGCCACACTCTTGGCCACTCCTCAAGATTCCTTAGGTTTCTATTCATTTTTTCCATCCCCCTGGAGTGTCTACTTTACTGCAGAACTTTGTGTCATCTACTAAAAGGCATAGCTTCCCTTCTACTCCACCTGCAATGTCACTAATAAAGACATTAAAGACGACCAGTCCCAGTACTGCTCCTTGTGGCACACCGCTGATCACCCTCACTTCTTTGAAGTGAACTCCATTTACTACCACCCTCTGTCTCCTAACCCCCAACCAATTCCTTACCCAATTCACCAACTTTGAACCCACTCCCAGGCAGCCCAGCTTATATACGAGTCTCCTATGTGGAACAGTGTCAAAGGTGGGTCACAAGAAAGAAAGAAAGAGAGAGAGGAGGGAGGGAGAGAGAGATATAGATCTGGGACTTAAAGGTGGCACATAATAGTGAACAGCGACTAGTACAAAATAGTGAACAGTAAGAGCACATATATGGCAAGAATTATACCCCAGAATGACATCTTCAGTGAACCCCACCAGGGACTGTACAAGTCAACAACCAATAAATACAGAAATACCGGTACAAAGTTGCAAATATCTCATCAGAGTTATGAGAGCTATCCTGGCAGTATAAATAACAATAATATATATTTTTTACAGGATAAACAGCAGCAAGGTATTGACACAGATAAGGAAATAGAAAATGTTCTGATCTCTCTATGGAAGGCACTTGCAAGCAGACAGTAGCTGCAAGGGGAGTCCTAAAGTGTGTTTAAAAAAGGAGTTTGAGTCAAGAGAGTAAAGGGAACTAAGCAAACTGTTCCAGTGCCTAGAGATGGCATAGAGAAAGATCTATGATTCATGCAGGTGGCAGTTTGGGGATATTCTAGGAAAAGATGTGAGGAGGACTGGAGGCTCTGGGGACCATTCTTGGGTTTGAGGAGGAGTGACAGGGGTGAGGACTCATTATCCAGGAGGGATTTGTCAACAAGGCTGCTTAGTCGGTACACACAGCGGGCTTGATGGGAGAGTCAGCCAAGAGCCTGGTAAAGGAAACAATGGACAGTGAAATAAGGAGTCAATAAGGCAAACCTATGGATGCTGTTGTAAGCTGTGTTGAGCCTGGACAGGTTAGAGAACAAGGTTTTTGGTGTAGATAGGGGAACAGTGGTCCTGAAGAGGGGGTAGCATACACTGAGCGATGGGCAACTGCACTTCAGGGGTTATAAGGTCTTTTAGTTGGAAGCAGACACCCAGCTTCTGATTCTGTTGTCTGACAGTAAGCCCTGTGTGGTCTGAAAAGGTCAATGAGGGGGCCAAGCATGATCCCTTGGTATATGAATACAGTTACCTGCTCCAGAGGGGTCCCATCTGGGGGAAGCATGTTTATGGGATTTCATTGGTTAGGGCCTCCTGGTCATTTTTCAAGCACAGATTTGGGCCTGAATATCATAGCCTTAATTCTCTTGGTGTTGACTAGAAGCCTGTTATCGAGGCAGCACCTCTGAGTAGCATTAAACTCTTTAGTCGGGTTAAAAGAGGTTTCAGCCAGGGTCTTGGCACTGTGAAAAAGTATCATGTCATCTGCATACAGAAGTGTGGCAACTCTTGCATTCTTTTGGGAGCAAGTTGACAAACAGGGAGAACAGAACTGGTCCTAATATTGATCCTTTTGGGACCCCACTTTTGGCACCCAGTGTGTTGGATGTGGCACCTCCTGTACAAAACACCTCAGTTCCCCAGTGAGGTAATTGCAGAACCATGATGTGTTGCATCCCAAGGCAGTAGTGGTGCTGTGGCCCTTTCTAAACCTGTGTTGATGGGGAAGAGCAGATTATATTTAGACATGTGCTCGGAGATTTGCTGGAAGATGATCTTTTCCAGGATCTTGCTTAGGTGGGAGAAGATGGAAACTGGATAGTAGTTGCCGAGAAGGACAGGTTCACAGTATTTGAACATAGGGGCTAAGACCAGACTGCCAGCACAGCAGTAACACTACCACTTGCGATGCCAATGATCTGAGTTCAAAAGCAAGCCTGGGTATCAGTGGGCTGGCCAGGAGTGGAGGATTGAGCATCCTACAGACTGCTTTCCTCCTCTGAAGGTGAGGGTGGGGAAAGCTCCCAGTGCTTGCCTAACCTCTGGTGGAAGCCAGGAGTCCAACAGCTGGAGCTAATGTATTTGGGAGGTGGGACAAACATCAGCATGCATGCCCCTAATGTCATTGCATGCTGCACCTCCCAGGATAAAAAACAGAAAAGGTCAGGACATGCAGGATCCCACCCACCCACCTAATGCCACAGGCCCTGAACCACTGACCTGTGGCACCCCCGGACAGCATGCTCAGGTTCCAACAAGGGAAGTTGGACCCTCCTGAAGGCCTTGCCCTGGGGGGGTAAGCCAGGGACAAACACCGGGGAAGGTAAGTCTCAGGGACAGTGTATGACAGGGCTGGGAGTGGGGTAGAGATGATGGAGACCAGTCCAAAAGAGGAAGAAAAAAAGGATATAGGGCTACCTTGGCCCGCTTCCATGACATTATCACAGACAAGAAGGTCATCAATGGGTTAAAGATGGTAGCAAGAAGTTTAGCAATGCAGTCAGCCATAAGTCTGAGAAACAGGAAAGTGACTAGTAGGGTTATGTTACTTAACAGCTCTACAGCAATATCAGCAACCCAACAGCAAGGCTGGCAATGTAACCTAGCAGGCCCCAGAGCATTCAAAGTGATTGGTAACAACAGAGAAATAACTACACCACAGTATAAGGCAAATATATGTAACCTAGTGTTTTCAGAGCAGCAACTGTAGAGCAATACCAGGTCATGGCTGGAAACAGGCACATTTAGACTTAGTGTACCTCAACTGGTTATAAAAATAAAAAAATATTTAGTTTTTGTTGACTGGGAAAGAAAGCCTAGACAATTCTGTCTATTTTCAGCCTTATCAAGGGGGAGGGGATGAAATTGAACCAGATTAAGATGGTGGTATTTTTAGTGAATGGGGGAAATTTGGCTAGAACACCAGGGAAATTCCCCTACTCTTGCTGCAGGGGGCGCTGAAGCACTGCAGGAGAATTGAGGACTCTCAGCATGTCTCAGATGCTGGAAGGGGATGGTCAGGTTCTTGGAGTTCCTGAGGTGGTGCTGAATAGCACTGGTGAGATGGATGTGGATATAGTAGAACCTTTGAGTGGAGTTAAAATAGAGAAATGCTTACCCCTGAGGATCCTTTGCAAGGCAATGTGGATCCTGCTGAATTGAGATTGCAGGTGGATATGCAGGATAAGAAGAGACAATTCATGGATTTAATTACTGCTGCTGAGACCGAATATAATTTGAGTAGGTCAAGGCTGGAAGAAGAACAAAAGAAAAGGAAAAGGTCTGTGGCAAGTCCTATTTCAGGTACTTGAAAACAGTTTCCTACAACTACTGAGTCAGCCCCTGTGATGGATACTTGTGGGGCATCACAAACTCCTGAACAGGGTCAAGAAGATAGGCTTCCTGCATCTCAGGAGTCTACTGATTTGGCAGACTGGTTTCCTGAAGAAGTGTTACAAAATGCAGGTTGGATTTACAAAAACGAACGCTGGGTTCCTGATCCCACATACTGTATACCCGGAATGTTAGAGCATATACCTTTGGAAGCAGCTGAAGATCTTTCAGTCGTTGTCTCAAAGGGAACACCAGATATGGTTCATACACCTAAGTCCCCGAGGGTAAACACTGCAGTTGCGCAGCCCGAGAGTGAGGCGAGGGAGAAGTTGGTTGCAACAGACGCGGTTTCTCCATTACAGCAAAAGGTACTGGGGCGAATTTCTTGCCATGACCAAACAAACTCTGTGGATTTTCAACTGGGAGACAGAACAGCAGTGGGAGAACAACAAGTTCTATCAAGGTTGAGGATGTTACAAACAGGTTCTAGTGAGCAAAATAATAACACTGATACACTAGTACAAGACGGTACTCGTCCAAAATCATATGCAGGGTTTTTTTCGAAACCGGAGGTGGCTGCTAAATGTCGATTTCTGGTTCTACTAAGATATGTTGGGAAAGCTTTGATTCCCCCAGATAGGTTGTGGGTGAGGAAATCTTTGACTATAGATTCATTGGGCTTTACTCCCACATAAGTTTATGCGTTCATACATGCACCTGGAGACTATGGAAACTATATTAGTTTTTGTACATTTAAACTGTTGGACAAATTTTGGACTCAGTATTATGAATTAAAAATGTCAGAACTGTGGTCAGAGTTTATTGCCATTCCTATTACGAAACTGACTATAAAAACAGTGACAGTTTTATTTCATAATGAGGGGATGGATGTGAGTAATATTACTTTTTGGCTGGAAAAAAGATGTACGATTTTTGATCAACCACAGGCAATTATGGATGAAAATGTGTTTTGAAATGGGGGGTGGACTTATCGGGTACAGTTAAATAAACTGATGCTGGTATTCACCATTTACCTAGTTCATTTTATTTGGGGTAGAGATTGAGGTATTTTGTTCTATGCAGGTCAGGCAAAAAGTTATTATCGCTGTGGTGCCCTGACTCATTTAAATAATGACTGTGATACCATAAAGTGCTTCCACTGTAGGATTTTGGGTCATTCTGCAGCACAATGTACAGTCCCCCTTCATGCAACTTGTGTGGGGATGATGAGCACGGTTTTCAGGAGTGTCCATGGGCAGCCCATAATCTTGATGAGATCTCAGACCATAATATTTTGTTAACAGAGGCATGGAAGCCTTTTCAGCAGTCTGAGAGATGTAAGGGGGAGCTCCCCTTGCAATTCAGGCTTAGAGGAAGAGGAAGGGGTGGACTTTATAATCCGAGGGGTGGTGGGTTTCAACGATTATTGGAGTTACAACATAGAGGCACCTTCCCCCCAGCCTAGTGCAGAATTTTAAGACCCTCTTCCACCAGTGGTAGTGGCTGACACTGTGGAAACTTCTTTTGTGACTCCTCAGGGTTCCCCTAAACGAGCTTCATTTCTGCCAGATATATGGGGTAGGCAGGATGAGAAATTGGGAGTGGGTTCCCAAGGAGACCCCCCGATATTGACATTGAGGTGGGTTCCTTACCTGTTTCTCCAATAAGTGAGGGCTCTCAGGTTAAACTAACTGCTGTACCCTTATCACTGTTACCCCTTTCAAATAGATGTGCTGCTTTTACCTCGTGGGTGTGAGCAGGTAGCGAGGAAAGATCCTATGGAAGAGGATAGGCCTCCCCCTCCTTCCTTGAGTTTGGCTATCCCTCAGCTTGACCCCCTCAAACCTAGAGTGATTGAGCCACAAAAGAGAGTTACAAGGTCTAGCAAGAAGAGTCTAAATATTCCTCCCTGAGCCTATACATTTGTGAATAGCGAGTATAAATGTGAATAGTGTACATTCTGGGTATAAACGGAAAATGACGTATAGTATTCTGCAGAAATTGGATTTTGATGTGTTTTTCCTTCAGGACACCAGGCTTCATATCCAGATGGAAATTATTCATGTGACTCGAGATTGGAAGTGGGCTCTTCTTATTGGTCAGTTGGCACAGATATTTGATGTGGGGAAGGTTTTTGTTTCCGTTCAACTAAGGTTAAGGTCTTAAGGCATGTGGATATAGAACCAGGTAGGGCATTTATGATGGTTGTACTTATACATTCCTTTATATGTAGAATAATAAATATGTATGCACCTCAGGTTAAGTCATTAAGAATTGATTTATTGATTAAGATACTAGTAGGCAATTTTTTTTTTTGAGGAGATTTCAGTATTAATTTTAAACAAGGGATAGTACCTGGCAAACAGTATTGTGATAAGACCTTTTTAAAGAAAATAATTACTCTTGCTGGTTTAAAAGATTTTCAAGAGGGTGTTTCTCATACTGGGAAAGCCACCTTCTATAAGGGTAAATGTTCATCACAAATTGATTTTGTGTTTATTAAGAAATCATTGCCTGTTTCACAAATCTATAATATTCCAATTGAGACTTCAGATCACAAGTTAATAGGGGGTCTGTATAACTGTACCTCCAGATAGAGATGCTGGGCTGAGCTTTTGGAGGTTGAATGTTGTGCTTTTGAAAGATCCTGGTATATTGGCTGGTTTTTGAGCTTTGGTAAAGGATAAGGCTATGATAACTTTTCTTTATGAGGATATAGGAATGTGGTGGGAAGATTTAAAACAGCTTATAATTGTTTATTTTCAAGTACTAGGGAAGTTAAGGGCAGCCACATCTTTTTCTCATCATTTAGCATTACGTAGAGATTTGGGATTGTTGATATTTAGACAGTATAGTGAAGGGGTAGATCTTACAGAAGAAACTGAGGTAGTAAAGTTAGAAATGAGAACCTATCAATATGATAGATTTCTCTTTTTACAAAGGGAACAGACATTTGGCATGCAGGGGAAGGCAGAGAGCAGAAACCCTTTTGTGAGTAGTCAGAATAGGCAGGAGAAAAAAATCAATTATGGGGTTAATGACAGAGAATGGGTCATTAGTGGTTGATAATGAAGGAACTATGAGAAGGCTAGTGCAACATGTGGAGACATAGTTTGGGACCCCAGTGGAAGCCTCTCAGTTTAATCCTCAGTTATTTCAAATGGCCAAGGTGCCTTGTTTAGCTCCAGAATTTCATGGACCTTTATTGGCTCCTTTTTCACATGACGAATTTTTGTTAGTAGTCCGTGGTTTACATAGTGGCATCTCACCAGGTTCAGATGGATTACCAGGGGAAGTGTACTCTGAGCTTTGGTATCTCATCCCTCAAGAAATTTTGAGAGTGTTTAATTTCTTTAGAGAGAAATGTTATCTACCAATGGATGTGTATGAAGAATTGCTGATTTTTTTTATTTTAATCAGGGGATTCTACAGATTTACGAAATTGGCGGCCGATTACTTTATTAAATATTGATTTTAAAATATTTGCACAATTTTAAGGTGATACACTGGCTCAGGTGATGGAAGATTTAATAATTTCAATGCAATTTTGTTTCATACCAGGGAGGAGAATTACTGAGGCCTTGCTGTTTCTCCGAAAAAGTAGTAGAAGAAGGTATGAGTCAAGGTTTAGGACAACAGACAGGGTATTTGTTCAGTTTAGATCAAGCTAAAGCCTTTGATCGTGTTTTCCTTATGTTTTTATGGGATTGTTCAGCTGCATATGGGATTCCTCTAGCCTTTATTAATTTATTACAATCATGTTATGCAGTAGTATATGTAGTTCCCTTTGATAATGGGTTACGGGGTTTGAAAATCCAAGTGTGTAGGGGGTTTCATCAGGGTTGTCCCCTGAGCCCCCTTTTATATGTTTTTATGATTGATCCTATCATGAGATTGATACAAAGATCTCCAGGAACCCGTGAGTTAAATGGGGGGTACCAAAGTTCTAGTAAAGTGTTAGCATATGCAAATGATCTCTGTCTTCTATTTCAGGATGGACATATCAGGTTTTCATGATGAACCTCGAGAAGTAGGAGGCTGTGTAGTAGCTATGTCTTCATGTAAGATATTGGGGATTTATTATGGGGGCTGTAATATGGAAGAATATAATTGGGGTAGGTTGCTGTTCAAGGGGAAAGAGATGGTTAGCAGATGGAATCGATGGAGGGTGGCTAAGAAGAAAACAGTGTATCTTATTAATACATTTTTTAATACAACTTTTTTTATATGTAAGTGCAGTTTTTCCGGTTCACAAGTATTTTGGAGGTTTCTTTGATGGGTTGTTTTTTACATGTTTCTGGGGAAGTCGCCTAAATCCTGTTAAACAAAATGTTTTATCTAATGAAGTTAAATATGGAGGGGTGAATATGATTAATCCTCTTATGTTTTTCTTTTTCCTATCTTTCTATATAGTAATATAGTTCCACTGATGCAGGGCACCGCACAGATTTGGGGTATTTGGGGGTTTTCCATACTTCAGGGAATCCTGTTAGATTGGAAACAAGATACATTTTTCCATAAAAACAAACAGAATCCTAGATTGGTGTAACGGTGGGGGGGGGGGTTGATTGGATCATAAAATGGGATATTAAATTTACGACAGTTTTAAAACTGTCTAGGAAGAAGTTGTATAAAGAACTTCTTGTGGTTCATTTTTTGGAGCATCCTTTTTTAAGGTTCTCACAAACACAACATGATTTGATTTCTGCTTATATTATGGACAAAAGATTACCAGAGCACATTTGGGATACGGTGTGGTTAGGACTACATGGTAGAATCAATGTCAAAGGTAATCAGAAGCATAAAGGTTTACAGGAGAGGTATTGTCCTAGGGATTGTTGTTTCCAGAAGGTAGAAACTATGGATCATTTGTATTATGCCTTTCCATTTATTATTAGTTTTTGGGATGTTGTAAAGGACCGATTGAAAACTGAGTTACCGCTTCCCCCTGGTTCCTACTTATTGTAATATGGTATAATTCTGAAATAGGTGGTACAGCCTCACGACAGCACAATTCAAGTTTTATTTGCACATTTTTTATATTGGATTTGGATATGCCGTTGTCGTTTGGTTCTACAGCAACAATTCATAACGGTTTTAGATCTTTATAATATTCTTATGGGGGAACTTAAAAAATGGAAAAAGGATGAATCATTATGTTGTAATTCAGATGTTTGGACTGATTGGTGGTCACAATTAGAGTTTATTTAAGAGGATGGGGGATGGGGTTTGACTCCAGTTTGGGATTGGGATAGGATCTATAATGTTTTTTGATATCTTCCATTTGACTGAGGTTAGTATTTATTGATATGTTTAGGGTTTATATTCAAGCTTTCTTTTAGATATGTATGCTTGAATACCCATATGTGAGGTTTCATTTGATCTTAGGAGTTGAAATATTGTTGTGTTTTGATTTTGGTTTAAAAAATAGATGTTTTTTTTTTTTTTATTTTATAGTGGTGGGGTTTCTTTCTGGGTTTTGGAATTTTTAATTGGAAAGTAACAGTAGATGTATGACTGTAATACCTATTTGATTTTTGATGTGATTTGTATATTAATTTTTTTGTGTTGTCAATGTCATGTAAGGAACTGATTTTGCAATTTTAATAAAAATATTCCCCTACTCTCCTGTAGGGGGGACTTTGGCCGTGTAAGAGATGGTCATTTTGTCTGAGTTCTCAGCAGAGACTGTAGTGAGGGAGGTCAAGGAGCGGGTCTCCTCCCTGACCCCAGACATATCAGAGACTGAAGAATTTTTTGATGCCAACCTAATCACAGACCCGACAATAGCAACTGAGATGCCTCTAAATATGGAAATTGAAGATATAACACATACGACTCAGAATACAAGTAATACTGATATACCAGATGCCGTATCTAATCCAGAAGAAAGCTCTGAGGATCCAATGTTTGATTCAGCACTTCTGCAAACAGCGATACAAGAAGAAGCGAGATATGCCAAATGGAAATCTGAATTGGAAGCAGCACTCCTAATGTTACAAGAACCCTTAGAAAATCCAACGGGACCTCCACTATCTGAAATACAAGCCCATTTTGGGACTTCTGATGCAAGTATCTCCAGGGGAAACAGCTGAGCACAGCACTGCAGCTGTAACTATGGGAATGGCGGCTGCTACTTCAGGGACAAACTATAGTACAGCAGGTAATTTTTTCTTTACTGGTATGAATAAATCTAAAGTGTTTGTGTTTGAGGGACAGCTTGATAATTCCAAAAAACAAGAAGTAACAGAGAATCCTCCGGGAATGGCACTAACGGGCGAGTCACAGCCCGGCCTAAGGCATGATTCCCTAGCCACTGATAAGACTGGAGACTGGTCTGTGGATTCTGCAATATGAGCTACAGGATGGGACAAGGCAGCTGATACAGGACGATAGGTTTCTGGAATTTCCCCAATAAGGATGCCGACCCAGGAAGAGTTGGAGACTGCTCCAATAAAACCAATGAATGCTAACCCTGGTTTTCAACAAACAAACATCATCTCAGATTCAGCTATGGAAAGCATTAGTACTGGAGCTCACTCTTCTCTAGCTCTTTCACAAACCCTTCAATTGACTCAGAAACCTGTTCTGGCTTTACCCAATCTTGGTATATGAATGCTTTCTCATTCAGAGGGCATAAAAACTGTTACAAAGCAGGGAGCCAACCCTGGACAGCTCCCTAGACTAGCTGCAGACTATATTCATGCTTCTCATGATACTGATCCAACTACTTCTAACACTGGCACCTTTAATAGGGGGCAAGAAACGCCAATAAGGCATTATGCTTCATTATTTCACATACCATCTTGTCCAGCTAAAAAACATATTGTGGTACATTTGCACTATAAAGGGGGCCTAGCAATGCCTCATGATAGAGTGTTTGTGGCTAAACAGTTACTGAAAGAGCCTATGGGGTTCACAGCTACAGAAATATTCATGTTTCCTGAGAAACAATGTTTAATGTGAGCTTTAAACTGTACAGTGGTTTACAAAACTTTTGGAATAAACTATGGACTTTAAAACAGTCTCCACTATGGTCACCCTTCAAAGTAATCCCCCTCACGAAACCAGCATTCAAGACCATTACTGTCTTATTCGGAAATGAGGAGGTTAATGTAACTTGACCTCATGTTCTGGCTAAAACAACATTGCACTGTACAGGGGAACCCAGAGGCAATCTTTGACTCTAAAGATATATGGACTGGAGGCTGGAAAATCGGGGTAGTCTTAAATACTGAGAATGGGGACTTAAAACACCTGCCTAACAGTTTTTTTTAGGATGAGATAGAGGGGTTCTATTATATGCCAGACAGCCAAAGGCTTGTTACAAGTGTGGGTCACCGGGATATAATAATAGCATTTGCGACAAGTTGAAATGTTCCCTGTGCAATGAGTTAGGGCATACCAGTGGCCACTTTGCCAATGCCCATCTTTGTAATCTCTGTAACAAAAGAGGTCATAATTACCAACAATTTTATTTTTTTATTTATTGAAATGTTTCACCAGGAAGGCATGCGAGCAACAAGTTGCTCATCTCCCAGTGCGACCTCAGAGGGAAGGGAACATGACGATGGTATACAGAGATTTGATTCCCAATATAGAGATATATAAATTGATTACATTCAATAAAGTAAGTAGGCTATACAGAAGTAATGAGAAGGGGGGAATGCAAAAAGGTGTGAACTAGGAGGGATACAATGCTAACAGTTTTGAGCTAAATAGGTATGATAGTGCAAATAAACATTTGGCAAACACTTGATGGACATAGTTTCATAGTTAGAAAAAAGCTGGAAGAGAGCTAGAAGACATGAACTAAGGCAAGATTGCGAGGAGACACAGAGTAAAATAATGCAGGGTGTAGCAAAGCACAAGGTTGACTATAAGTGCATTAGAGAATAGAGGGTCAGCTAATTAGCTAGGACTAAGTGAGGAAGGGAAAAAATGGGGCAGGGTGAGTTGGGGCAGAGATGTGTATAGGCAGAGAGTGGGGGGCGATTTGGAGGAGGGAAAGTCAGGGGGAGGAGAAGAGAGGGTCAGCCATGAACTGACCCCTCCAATATGATGGGGTCAAGCACATTGGGAGGGAAGCATGTTGGAGGCAATGAGAGTTTGAGCACATCAGGAAGGAGGAGAGAGAAGGGACTGCCATGGCTTGGCCCCTCCAGTAAGCTGAAGGCCCTGCCTGTACAAGGCAGAGGTACACCATGACAGGAGGGAAGCAGGTTGGTGACAACAGAGGTAGACCATGACAGGAGGGAAGCAGGTTGGTGACAGCAGAGGTAGACCATGACAGAAGGGAAGCAGGTTGGTGACAGCAGAGGTAGACCATGACAGGAGGGAAGTAGGCAGTGATGGGGAATAAACTTCAGAAGAGAGGGAGGTGAGAGAGAAGAGGGCCGAGACCCAGCCCTGACAGGAAACAGAGAGTAGTGAGGGGTTTAGGTTATTAGGTGTAGAGTGAGGGTGGGGATAAGCAATGATGATAGCATAGGACAAAATAGAAAATCATAGAGGAGGAGAAGGGAAAGCTTGTAGGGGGGGAAATAGGGGTAAAGGGGAGGGAGGGAGGAGGAATTGGAGGGGGTTTGAAGCAGGGGAGTTAAGGAGGGTCATAACAGGAACAGCTAGGTGCAATGAAGTTTTTGAGGGCAGAGCTGATGGAATAGTTGGAGAATGAGTGATGCATTTGAGGGGACAGGGAGTTCCACAATTTTGGGAGGCAGTGGGAGTAACCAGACTGACTGATGAGGGTGGCTCAGTGGGGGACCGCGAGAGTTTGAGAGTCAGTTGATCTTAGTTAGTGTGAGGGAGGTGGGGGAGTTAAAAAAGAGGAGGAAAGGTAGGACAGGAGTTCTCCCAGCCAGCGCTTGGAGGTGAATTTGGCAGTCATCTGTTTGTGAGGGAGGGGAGGGATAGATCATCATAGAGATCACAGTGGTGGGAGTGGGGCAGAGCATCAAGGGCAGAGCGGCAGAAAGAGTTGAAGAGGGTATCCAATCTGGCCAGGGAGGACTTGGAAGCAGCACTGTAGACTACATCACAGTAGTCAAAAATAGGCTAGATCATTTTCCGAATAAGTTCATGCCTAGCCATAGGAGAGATGCAGCTATGGTTCCTGAACAAGGCACCAAGCTTGGAGCGCATTTTTTTCTAGATGGCTTCAATACGTCCAGAGAAGTTTAGGTGTTGGTCCAACCAGACACCTAAGTATCTGAAGGAGGATGTGTCCTCGAGTAGAGTCCCTTCAACGGTGTGGAAGGTGGACAGGGAGGAAAGCTTAGAGAGTCTCTGCCTTGTGCCAAAGGTCATGGAGACAGCCTTCTTGGCGTTGAGAAAAAGTTGATGGTCAGAAAACCAAAGCTGAACTTTGTTGAAGTCATGCTGCAAGTTGGAAGTAACCTCTGCAGAGCTTGAGCCAGATGTACACAGGACTGTATCATTGGCATACATGTGTGTGGTGGAGGAGGGTGAGCAGACAGATGGAAGGTCATTTAGAAAGATGGAGAATAATAAGGGCCCTATCACTGAGCCCTGAGGGACACCGATTTTAATCAGGAGGGGAGAGGAAGTTGCATCAGAGATCTTGACGGATTGTGTTCTGCCAGTGAGGTAGGCCGTAAACCAGTTTGTGGTTGAGGGGGCTAGACCAGCTGTTGAGAGGAAATCTAGGAGAAGGGAGTGGGAGACAGTGCCGAAGGCTTTAGCCAGTCGACAAAAATGACTGAGGTGATTTGGTCATTGTCCATCCCTGTAAGGACAGAGTTAGTGAGCCAAGGTAGGGAGGTGGCAGTGGAGTGATTTTTCCTGAAACCAGATTGGAAAGGTGGGAAGTAGGAGGTGTCAGTTAGATATGAGGTAAGCTGGGAGAGGACTAGGTGTTCTTGAAGTTTAGCTAGGGTAGGAAGTTGAGAGCTAGGGTGGTGGTTTCCAGGGGAGGAAGGATTACCACCTTTGGGAAGTAGGAGGACTACAGCATGTTTCCAAGCAGAAGGAAATGAGGCAGTTGAGAATGAGAGGTTTAGTATAATGGGAAGGGGGTAGGCAATAGCCAGTGCAGAGAGAGAGAGAGAGAGAAATTTAGGGTCTAGGCCTTCCAGGAAGGAGCCCTTAGAAGGGTTGATAGCGAGGAAGGCTTTTAGGGTGTCATCTGGGGAGACTGAAGTGAAAGATAAAAGGGGATGGGGGGTCAGAGGGAGGCCATTTGAGGTTGAAGAGGAGGAAAGGTAGGTAGGGAGGGATTTCAGTAACTCAGAGGCACATGAGGTATAGTAGGAGTGAAATTCAGCAGCTACGGCACCTGGGTTATCCACAAGGGTATCATTTATCTTAAGTACAGGTGGGGGAGGACAGGATGGCGGGGTAAAGAGGGCGTGGGCCCCCTTCCAGAATTTAGAGGGGGAATTTATGTCTGTAAGAAAGGCAGCTTTGAAATATTCTGATTTGGCTAGCCTTGTAGCCCATGTGCAGGCATTTCTGAATTTGTGATAGGACATGAGATCACTAGGAACCTGGGTAGCTTTACTGTGTTTCCAAGCATGATCTCTAGCTCTGAGACAGGTCAGATGTTCTGGGGTAATCCAAGGTAGGTTATTTCCCCTAACCCTGGTTTGTTTGAGAGGGGCAAAAGCATTCCAGTTTGCAAGGAATATGTCTTTAAAGTAAGCAAGGCCCCTATCAACTGATGGGATGGTGGTTAGATGGGACCAGTTGGCGAGGGCTAGGCTGCGTAGGACAGGTTCTAATTCTAAAGATTTATAAGAACATATTTGTAGGGTTTATGTGGGGATTTGGGGCTGTGAACTTTTCTGACTATGAATACTGGATTGTGGTCACTGAGCATATCTGGAAGGATGCCAGTGGTGGTCACTCTGTGGGGGTGGGAGGTGAGAGCCCAGTCAAGAAGGGAATGGTTTTGTGTCTTATGGTTGGGGTAGGTGAGTTCCGATATTAGTTGTGTAAGGTTGAGGGCACTGATTGTATTTCTTGTATAAGTAGTTGCATGAGACAGCCAATTTAAATTGAAGTCACCTAGGATGTATAATCCCCAGAGTGGGAGAAGGAAGTGATGGAAGTTAGAAGGTTGAGAGTGACAGAGGACTGGACATTTGGGTGGCAGTAGATACCAGCTATACAAAGACAGGGAGAGTAAATGTATTGGACACGTGAACTGCTAAAGCATCATGGGTTGCTGGGTTAGAGGAGGCATAAACAGTGGAGTATTTGAGGGAGGTAAGGACGTACATGGCTACACCACCTCCCCTGCTTGCTCTATCTTGCCTTAATATGCCTCGTCTTACAATGTCCTCAGGCTGCCCATAATCAAGACAACCAAGCAGATGATGAAGAGCAGAGACTTTTGGTAGCAATTGCACACAGAGATAAGTTTAACATGAAGTCTGGGAATCAATCCCCTTCCCCCACAGATCTCCAGAGTCCAAGAGAAAATTGCCATTGTTCCTACTACCTCCCCCTCTACAGAAGAGACGACTGTACCAAGTGTTAGCCAGATAGAACCGCCAGTTCATGGAGAGCCATCTGAACCTAATGCTTCTGCCTCTTGTGTTGCTTCCTTAGAGGCTGAAGGGATTCCCCTCACCTCCTCCACCCTTTACAGTTAAAGGGAAAAGGAGTGCTAGTGCCAGAAAGAGACAAATGACGACTCAACCCTAAAAATGACTAAAGCACCAAAAAAATCTACACTCTCACTTACCAATTGGTTTGAGGGATTGTTGACAACATCTGAGGCCTCAGGGAATGACTCTTATGACTCCTCTCTTAGTTCTTCCATACCAGACCGGGCCTCTAAAGCAGAGCTCACCTCCACAGAGATGACAGATCTCACTGAAACTCCCCAGGAGGTGCCACGATACCAATACCTACACCATGGGTCACTAGAAGTAGTAAGAAAAACCCACCATAGAGTAGGCTATGTCTCAGTAATAAGTGCTCATTGTATCCCTTCTTCTGTGTAATACACTAGTACTTCACACTATTCATGTGAATAGTGTAAAAGGCAACAGGAAAAGGACTACTGTTTTTCCTTCTCTTATTTCGAAAGACCCTGGGATTTATTTTGTTCAGGACATGAGACTGTGTACTATTCTTACATTGTCACAGTCCCAGAAAGCTTGGTATGTAGGTCCCTCGTATTGGTCTATAGACCATGACATATATTCTGGGGTAGGGATTTTGTTCCATGACACCCCTGTGCAAGTCATTAAGTTAATATACTTAGTCCTGGGAAGAGTGCTTATCTTGGACACAAAAATCCATAACTGTTTATTCAGATTTATTAATATTTATGCACCACAGTCAAAGGCTGAAATAATTGATTTATTCATTCACTAAAAATATCACCAACAGCTTAAATGTGGTTCAATTTCAGTTGGTGTCCATCTGTATCCCCCTCCCCCTGGGACGAGGCTAAAAATAGGCAAATAATTGTCTAGTCCTCCTTCCCGATCAACGAAACTAAATAAATACATATTTTCTATCATTAAACCATATCTTTTCTCCTCCCAAAGTATTGTCCTGGGGGAGATTTTAATTGTAGATTGTACATTTCAGATAAGGGAAAGCAGACAAAGACAAAAAAAGTCTTCTGTGGCAAGTCTTATTTGAAAAAACTCATAAAGACTTTGAATCTGATAGATAAATCTTAACCAATTCTCTGGCCAATCAGTTCTGACTTTTCAAAAAGGTACTTTAGCCACATGAATAGATATTTTATTTCTTTCCCCTTCCCTTCCTATCTATTCTTGTATAGTGCTGGCAGTTGAATTATAGAAACAGAGAAACACAGAATTTGATGGCAGATAAGGACCGCTTGGCCCATCCAGTCTGCCCATTTCCCTACCTAATGGATAAGCTGCAAATCCTAGTTAACCAACAGCCTACTTCTTCCTACCCCCACCTCCTAGAATTGCCTTATGACTGTACCATGCATGCTTGAATTCCATCACTGTTTTTGACTCCACAACCTCCTCCGGAAGGCCTTTCCATGCATCCACAACCCTCTCTGTGAAAAAAATACTTCCTTACATTACCTCTGAACTGCCTCCCCCGTTTATCTTCAAATTGTGCCCCCTTGTTCTTGCACACCTCTTTTTCTAAAAGATGCTACCCTCTTGGAGTTTGTTGATTCCCTTGAGGTACTTGAAAGTTTCTATCATGTCCCCCCTCTCCCTCCTTTCCTCAAAGCTATACATGTTAAGCTCCTTAAGTCTGTCTTCATATGTATTCCGGTGCAGACCCTGCACCATTTTAGTTGCCCTCTTCTGGACTGCCTCCATCCTGTTTATGTCTTTGTGGAGATTAAGTCTCCAGAACTGCACGCAGACCACAATATGATTACACAAACATTAGGGAAATTCACAACTCCGGTTAAGAGTCAAGGAGTCTGGAAATGTAATTGCTCACTTCTAACTTCTCCCAGTGTTGCTTAGAATATTGAATATTTCATTATGGCCCAGAAATCTGTGTTTATTCTTTATGTTAGTTCTATACAATGGTGGGAAGACACAAAAAACAGTCTGTGAACACTAGTAAGGTCTCTCAGTAAAATACATAGGGACCAAACATATGCCCTTTACCTACAAAATAGATGTCAACTGCAGAAATTAATGACTTTATCACATCAGACAAATCATGACTACATGGACCAAATTCATGCCATTAAACAACAAATGCTGCAGTTTCATCAACAACAAGCTAATGGGTTGATATTGCAGCAGAAATTTGGCACTCAAGGCAAAAATGGGAAAGTGTGCCCCTTTGCAGGGTGCCAAGATAGAATTAATAGGAAGCACTTTGGTGGTCTGGTTGACTCCCAGAATATCATCCAGACAACACCAAAATATCTTATTTCTATTGCAACCAACCACAGCAGACAGTTATTTCAAGATGTTCCGACTGATCTGACCTCTTACTCTAGATTTTTGACTCCTTTCTTACTCCACACATCCCAAACAATAAAATAATTCCTCTGACGGCAAATATACAGGCCACAGAAGTAGAAATAGCTATTGTTTCATTGAAGCTAGATAAAGCACCAGGTAGTGATGGCCTTACTGGGGAAATGTTTAAGATTATGGCTACAGAATTATGCCAGGAATTGGCATCAGTATTTACAGAAATTTTGACCACACAAATTGTTCCCTTAAAAATGACAGAAGGCCTCCTCAGATATCTATATAAGAAAGGTTTTAAAAATTATATTAATAATTGGAGGCCCATCAGCCTCCTTAACACAGACTTCAAAATCTTGACAAAAACACTGGCTACCAGATTGGCACAGGTGGCACAATATGTGATTTCACCAGCACAATCTTGTTCCATACATGACATAAATATAACAAACCAGCTTATTTTACTTTGGGAGATTTTTGACAGAGGTATTTCTGACCGGTTAGAAAGCTTTGTTTTATCCTTAGATCAGAGATGGGCCTTTGATTCCATGAACCATGGCTTGTTATGGTTAGTCTTAAAGTTTTACAGAATCCTGGCCCAGTTTATTGAATAGTTAAAATATTTATACCTGACTGCAACAGTAATACCGGTGGTAAATGGCTGGAGAGGCCCAATGATTCCAGTCTTAAGAGGGGTCCAATACCCTTGAGGAAAGGAGGGAGAAGGGGGACATGATAGAAAATTTCAGGTACCTCAAGGGAATCAACAAACTCCAGGAGGGTAGCATCTTTCAGAAAAAGAGATGTACAAGAACAAGGGGGCACAATTTAAAGATAGAGGTGGTACAGCTCAGGGAAAATGTGAGGAAGTACTTTTTCAGAGAGAGGGTGGTGGATGCATGAAACAGCCATCCTGAAGAGGTCGTGGGGTCAAAAACAGTGGGGGAATTCAAGAATGCATGAGACAGATATAGGGCAATTCTGGTGGGGGTTAGGAAGAAGTAAGCTATTGGTTAACTAGGATCTGCAGCTTATCCAATAGATAGGGAAAGGGACAGACTAGGTGGGCTAAGTGGTCCTTATCTGCTGTCAAAGTTTATGTTTCTATGCTTCAGCAAGGCTGCCCCCTTCAGCCCCCTGCTATTTGTGTTAAGTACTGATCCTCTTTTGAGAGCATTGAACTATTTTCCCTTGATCAGTCCCTTGCAAAATAAGGAAGGTGTTTTACCATATCTTGCAATGGCTTACACTGACAATGTCTGTTTGCTATACAAAGATAAACATTCTGTAACCAAATCTTTACAAATATGTTACTCTTATGGGTCAGTTTCAAGTTCATCCCTTAATACAGGGATATGTGTTGGTAAATAACTGGGTACGTCCATTCTGGCAGACGTAGAGACAGATGGGATCCATATCTCCAATCAACCCATTGAGATTTTAGGTATTAAATATGGTTCTGATCATTCAGATGTTCTAAACTGGGAATCAGAGTTAGCACATGGGAAGAGTATGGTCTCACATTAGAGTATGCAACAATTCAGCAAGAAAAAAAATGAATCTTTCTTATTAAAACGTTCTTAGTTCCTTTATTTTTGTATATCGGCCAGATCTTTCCTCCTCCAAAATCATTAGAAACAACGGTGTTTAGCATCTTTTTTCAAGCGTTATGGGGGAGCTACTTTAACCCACTTAAATGGCACATATAAGGGTGGATTGGGTATGGTCAATCCAATTGTGTTTTTTATAGTATATTTTTTATGACCAATATGAAACCTTTATTACTTCATACTGGGCAATCCTGGAGTGGACTTATTTACTATACCTGTCAAAACTGGTTTGGGAAATGAGATACAGGAACATTAAGAGTAATTAAAAGGTCAATTATGGCTTCAAATTACATACGGAAAGTATTTGTTAAACTGAAAATTTGGAAAATTACAAGCAGGATGATACTAACTTTCTCCAGGAAACAGCTGTATGCACATGTTACTGAGGTTGTTTTTTTTTTTTTTTACTGAAACTGTTACTTTCCCTTTATGTCCAGATGTCTACTTACCTCACCTACAAGACTATCTGAAGAATTCTAGAATCCCCCCATTTGTGTGGTATTTGTACTGGCTGAATTGCCATGAAAAAAATCAATGTTAAAAATAACCAGAAGCACAAACAATTGGCAGAGAGACTCTGCAGTAGATCCATCTGTTTTCCACAGGTGGAAACAATTGACCATTTATTTTTTCAGTGCTCTTATAACCTAGGGTTTGGGGCATGTGTTGCAGCTTAATGGTCAGAACCACTCTTAGCGACAATAGCGTACAAGATTTTGATTCATGGGGTTTACCCAGTTTCATGGCAGTAATGGAAGGTTTCGATACGTCAGGTTATGTTCTCTATCTTTAAATGGCATATCTGGAATGCCAGATGTTTATTTACATTGCAGCAGGAACAAGTGAGGCATGCTGAGTTATTTACAAAGCTCTCAAAAGTTTTGTTCTCTATTTATTGTACTGAAACTAATCATGCTACTATAGTACAGTATTATTAGCTGCTGCACGGAGAAATATGCCTTGGATCACCAACTCTGATGTCCCTATTACTTAAATACATGGCCAATTAAAATGTTCTTTTTACAATGCTTAACTAGTTCCTTTGAGACAATGTATTGCTTACTCTTAATTTCTTTGAAGACGTTATGTATTTTATGATGTACAACGCTACTGTATAATTGTGATGTCTTTGTGTATGATTTTCTTCCTTTAATAAACTCCCCTACTCTTTTCAAGAAGTGCCTTGGGATCTTTAACGTCCACCTGAACAACCACTAGAACAGGCACGTGGGACTTCAGTTTAATGTCTTATTCAAAAGACAGAACTTCAGGAGTGCAGCATCCCCTCATGATGCACTACAGTGGCAGTATTGGGATTTTACCCCAACTGCCTGGTGTGGGGCTTGAACCCACAAGCTTCTGCTCTTCCAGTCTCAGAGGTGAATGTGCAACCTGCTGAGCTACTGACGCTGACAATAAATACAAGGCATACAGTACAACAGTTGATCTGCAGATACAGAGTAGCAGTGAGAAAACCTACCTAGGCAGTGAACTGCAGAACCTCAGACAATGTCCACAGTTGCAGTTAATTCTTATAGGGATGATCCAAATGATATAGGGCTAGGCTGTGGGGGCAGCATCTTTTGCCATCTGCTGTCCCAGGCTGATACCCTCAGTGAGATGCCCTTAATTGTCTGCCCTTTACCTCTGGTCCACAGTGTGGATGTCCACTACGCAGGGTGGCCTTTATAGGGGAGAATAAGCCACACTGTTCTTGCCAAGGAACAGCCGGATTGGGAGGAGGCAGTGCTGGGGGCACAGATAGCTGAACTGGCCCTCTGGGGCTGGGACAGAATCGTCAGCAAGGGCCGAAGATGCGGCAGTTAGTGCAGGGGAGGGTGCATGGAGGACTGTAGCACGTACCCTTTCAACCCCTCATTGCTCCTTCCTGGATGGCTGACTAGAGGCAAATAGGACCCAATGTTTTTGCTGCATTTTTTGTTATAAATCTGGTACACTTTTCAAGCAATGCACATTCTTACCAAGGAGCTGCTTGATTGGTGAGAGGCAGCGCGTAGGGCACAGAAAGCTAAGCTGGGCCTCCAGGGCTGGGAGATAGTCATAGAAAACATAAAATTTGATGGCAGTTAAAGACTGCTTGGCCCACCCAGTCTGCCCATTTTTCCCTACCTACATTATCATCACAGACCATATTTCATCTCCAGCTCTTTTTCCCTCTTTCCCCCTTCCCTTCCCTTCCCTTCCAGTACGATCTCTTATGCATTCTTGAACCCCACCACTTATGCATTCCAGTACGATTTTTATGCATTCTTAAACCCCACCACTGTTTTTGCCCCACCATTCCACTGGAAGGCTGTTCCAAGAATCTACCACTCTTTCTATTAAGAAATACTTCCTCAGATCTCTCCTGAATCTACCCCCTCCAAGTTTGTAGCATGTGATGTTCTTGAGTACCTTTTTTTCTGAAAAATACTACCCTCCTGTACCTTATTTACCCCAGTGAGGTATTTGGAGGTCTCTATCATATCCATCCCCTCCCAGGATGTACATATTGAGGTCCTTTAGTCTCTCCTCACTGGGATTTTGCTGCAAACCTGGTACCATTTTAGTTGCTGTCCTCTGGACCACCTCCACTCTGTCTATGTCTTTCTGGTCTTCGGAACTTGACATACTACTCTAGGCGGGGTCTTACCAGTAATCTAGACACAGGCAACACCACCTCCCTCTTTCTGCTGGTGCTACTCCTCCCTATGCACCTAAGCATCACACTAGCCCTCCCAACTGCCTTGTCCCACTGTCTGGCCACCTTTAGGTCATCAGATATGATTACCTCAGGTCTCTTTCCTATTTGGTGATTGTCAATACCACTCCGCAGATTGTGTGCCCTGCCCTTGAGTTTCTGTGCTCTAAGTGCATTATTTTACACTTCTTCACATTAAAACTCAGCTGCCATATTTTTGACCACTCTTTGAGTTTTCTCAGGTCTCGGCTCATCCTTTTCATACCCTCTGGAGTGTCCACCCTGTTGCAAATTTTGGTGCCATATGCAAAGAGGAAGACCTTCCCTTTCTGCTTCTCTGCAGTGTCACTTACAAATATATTCAAGAGGACCAGTCCCAGCCCTGATCCCTGAGGCACCCTGCTAGTCACCCTCCCTTCCTCAGAGTGAACTCTGTTTACCACCTCCATCTCTCACCTATCCCCTAACCAATTTCTTACCCACTTTACCACCTTTGGACCCACTCTTAAGCTACATGGCTTGATTACAAGTCCTTACGTGGAACAGTGTTTAAGGTCTTGTTGAAATCTAGGTAGGCATGTCCATTGCTTCCTCCCTGATCTAATTCTGCAGTCCTCAGCATGGCCTGGTAGATGAAGTGATCACGGGGGGGGGGGATGCAAGGAGGACTGCAGCATGCAACCTCTTGACCCCTTGTTGCTCCTTCCTGGATGGCTGGCCAGTGATGTATAGAACACGGTGTCTTTATTGCACTTTTGGTTTAAATCTGGCACACTTTTCAAACCATGCAAGTTTTGCACACCCCTACCACCTCCATGTCACTTGTTTCATTTCAGTGTTCACTTCAATACTATGTTTTGGTCTTTTTTCCTCCCTCCCTATAATTTTGTTTGACTTTTTACTTAAAGGAGTCTTTGTGCTCAATTATGGCCACTGCAGCTCCTAATATGGTCTAATATGATGAGCTCCTTATAGGCAAACTGTCTGCTTTTATATCATTTCCATACTGTACCTTTCTCCCTGTCCACCCATGCCACACACTTGAATTCCTACTTGATTTGCATCAGTATGGGACCCTACTCCCCCCTCCCCCATGCTTTATTCTACCTTCTTCCAGTGTAGAGCCATTGCTCTCGTTTATGTCTTTTGTGCCCTATTCTGTTCTAACATGGTTGGTCACTTGACTTTTCACATTTATTCCCTTTCTCCCCTCTCCATTTCACATATGTGATTTCCAAATGTTTTGAATTTCAGTGTAAATTATGTATGCATTCTACCTCGCTTCTCTGTTACACCACTTCTGCATACTCTATTCAGTTATCTCCCAGGTAAGTATTATTTTATCTTTTTGTCCTGAACATAGATTATCATATAGCCATTTGGGCTTATTTATCAAATGACATGTTTTTCTATATCTCAGCAAATATGTTGCACTATGCATTTTGCATTTATGTTGTATACTTAATGATAAGCTGTTTTTCTTTTTTTTTTCTGCCTACTTTAATTCACACATTTTTGGATCCATAGTCTGACTCTGCCCATCATACCCTTATCTAACACCTGTTTAATTTCTTTATTTGTTTGCCCCTACATTAGAGCCAGGATTGCTTTTTCTCTTTTACCTTTATCCTTGTCTCCCCACCCCCGATTTTGTTTGTTTTTACACTCTGTGGGAATCTATATGCATTTTATAATTTGATGTTCACTTTATTTTGTATATAATTATCAATGTCAGTGGCCACACAGGTATCCATTCACAAGTAACCGATCACTGTCTCTTTAAGAGCTCAAGTTTAAAAAGTGCACCTGTTGTTACCTGTAGCCACTTTCCCCTAAAGAAGACTTGTTTTGCGTTGAAGGGCCGGGGACTGCTTATTAGCCATGTCTCTCAGTATGGCATAATAAATGTGGCTTTTTTCAATATTTTCTGATTCCAGAGTATGGTTTGTTATTTTGAACTAACAGCAAACACTAGGTGCTTGAATTTTAAGCAGCGTCCACCTCTGTCCCTGACTGCAGTCTTTCTGTTGTACTTGGTTTCCTGTGCTTTTACTGCATTTAATTTTTTTTTTGCTTTCAAGCCCACATTCTCATGGTTTGTGTCAATCCTGTTGGTAGCTTTGTGTTTATTGCTGAATGATCAGAAATGAAAGATTGAAATAAAATAAAATAAAATCTGAGTGGAGGAGCTGTTTATTTCATGTATTTCCAAACATTCTACTCATGGAACTTTACAATTTTGAATCTGAAATACTCTCTCTCACTCTCTGTCTCTCTCTCTCTCTCTCTCTCTCTCTCTCTCTACCCTATGTCTCCCTACCTCCCCCACTGTCTCTATCCCAGGAGGTAAATCTCTTATTTCACATCTATCTATCTATCTATCTATCTATCTATCTATCTATCTATCTATCTATCTATCTATCTATCTATCTATCCATCCATCCATCCATCCACCCACCCATCCACCCATCTACCTACCTACCTACCTACTTATCTATCTATCTATCTATCTATTTATCTATCTGTCTATCTACTGTATCTGTCTCTCTATCTACAGTATCTGTTTGTCTGTCTGTCTGTCTATTTACTGTATCTATCTCTCTATCTACAGTATCTGTCTGTCTACTGTATCTATCTCTCCATCTACAGTATCTGTCTGTCTGTCTGTCTATCTATCTATCTATCCAGAATGAGCAACTAACCTTTTATTTACTTATCATTTTAAGGGACACATTTATATATTTTAAAATAGGTGATCTGGAAAAACACACTGAGCCTAGGCTTGTTTCCAGGTGCGACTTGGGGAAGGGGAACAAAGGATAAAAAACAATGCAAAGCTTATACAAAATACAGTGTTTCAAAAACTGCAAAGTCAAAACACAAGGACCACAGAAAGCGTGTAATGATAAATAAAACTGGCAGATAAGTATTGCACCAGGTGAAAAGGAACTGTTAAGGGGAGGGGAAACAGGAGCAAGAAGGGAAGAAAGAAGTCTCAGTTGGTATTGGAGGGAGGCAGTGAAATGATGAAGGCAAATTAATGTCTAAGGATAATTTCATTGTGAAATGTAATAGCTAGGTCAATTTCCCTACCAGATGGGATGAGAAAGAACCTCCTACCTTTTGGTAGCAAATGGGCAATGTTCTAAATATCAAAAACACCTTTCAGAAAGAGTCATAAGCATACCCCTCAACCTTTCATCACTCAAATGTAGGACAAGATGTGTGACAGATTGGCAAAATGTGTGAAATATTTAAGCAATAAGGCATGACTGAGTGTGTGTTATTGTGTAATAACGTCACTCCTGGGGTGGGTTGAAGCACGAGGTGAAGCCGAGTGCTTCCGCCACCACAGAAGTGACATTATTACACAATAACACACACCCTGGAGTGCCTTATTGCTATTATACAATGGCTCATTTTTTAAAATGATAATAAAAAGTTAAAAAAAATTACATTTTTATTTATTCATTAATTTTTTTGTTAGAGGTATGTATTGTAGGTACAAGGAAAAGTAGTCCAGTAGGTGGTGCTGCTGCTTCATGCTGACTTACTCACCCTCAGTGTTTCCTAACAGTGTGGGTTTTAATTTCATTGCGTGTTCCCCCCACCTCCCCAAGCTCCCAGACACACACACACGTCCGTGGCCACAAGGCAGTTGTGGTGGTTACTTTTAGTTTGATTTTCGGTTTCTGTGCATATGGGAACAAGAGACTGCTAAGGAGCGATTGTGCGTGTGCTGGTAATGTTATGAAGTGTGCATCGCTGGAGGAATTCATCACTCTACTCTTTTTTTGGGACAGAAGGTTTCTTTTAATATTTCTGTGACTTCGTTTTATTGGGTCTGCTACTGTACTGGACTGACGATGTGTGTTTAAGTGAGCGGCGTCACTGAACCGCGTGACCGGCAGTTAGCATCATCGCGGTTCAAAGAAGCCAGTCACTTCGGAAATAACAAAAATAGCAAAAAAGGGAATGACAGTAGTTTTCTATCCTACTGTACTGTAACTGCTTCTGTTGTTGGTGGAAATGGTGTTTTGGCGTGCTGATGTTCTCGGGGGGTGGGGAAGTGAAATCATTTAAACTGTGCTGACTGGAGCTGCTGCAGCAGTTTGGGAGATGAGCATGATTTAATGCTTTGTAATGCGGTCATTTGTGTGCCTGGACTTAATACAGTGATGTTATTGTTCAATAACATCACTGTCCCAGGCACACACTGACCAATCAGAGAAGGAGAAATGCTCTTGCCATTGTATAATATTAAATACAACACTTCTGTGGCTCAGAACGCAATGGATATCAATTCAGTAATGTCTGCAATACTTAACTCGTAACTGAGCATCTTAGATTAGTGTGAATTTTTGTTGAAAGGTTACAGTGGTGAGTGTGTAATATCACCTTCTCTATGTGGTGCAAAGAGTTTCTGAGAGATGAAATAAGTGATGTACCTCCTCAGTGTCAGTGGCTCAGCAGGTAGCACACTTGCCTCTGAGGCTGGGAGATTAGAAGGCTGTGAGTACTATCCCCATACCAGGCAGTTGGGTTAAATCCAAATACTGACACTGTAGTGCAGCATGAGAGGCGTGTTGCACTCCTGAGGTGCCATCTTTGACATGAGATGTTAAACCGAGGTCCCATCTGCCTGTTCTCTTGGTATCTCAGGTGGATGTTAAAGATCCCATGGCACTTCTCAAAATGAGTAGGGGAATTTGCCAAGTGCCCTGGCCAAATTTCCCCTCATTCATTAAAAAATATCACCAACAGCTTAATCTGGTTCAAGGTCAATTGGTATTCATCTGTATCCCCTTCCCCCTGGCCGTGCCTGAAAAAAGGCAGAATTTGTCTAGTGCACTTACCCAGTCAAAAAAACTAAATAAATAAATAATGTGTGACAATTGAGATTATGTCAGTGAGCTCAGGCAAGATGGTATGCAATGAAAGAGCACTGGATCTTCATGGTGAGAGAAGAAACTGTGTTGGGGGGACTTTGGATTCATAATTGGAAACCTCCATGTTCAATAGTACAAGTGAGGTACTTATGTTGGGATACAGAGAAAGAGGAAGGGCAGGAGATATAGGATCCCAAAGGGCCCAATGTGCATCTGTTCATGCAGGTCCCTTTGGGACCTGAGTGAATGAGGATATGATTCCACTGTCTCAAAAAGAAAGGGAATTCTTTGCAAAAACTGCATTAGTGCATCAGTTAGGCTTCAAATTAACACCACAAAAGTAGGGAAGTGTGCCATTAGGGTTTCCAATCCCAACCCTCAACCCCACCCCCCAAACAGCAAAAGGACAAGACCACACAAGTGACCACACAAAGCTGTCATTAAGTGCAACAAACAACATACAACTGTTTCCACATGACACAAATACAGTAGCACCGATGTGTTGCTTTCTTAGATTTGTATGTATGGCTGCATAAGCACAGGCCCCACTGCAGCCACACTTGTGTGAGGATGCTGTACACTGTGCATGAGTATGTGTGAATGCAGAAGCACAGGCCCCATGGGGTCTGCACCTCTGCAGACAGAGGTGTCATGGATGCTGTACAAGTTGCATCACTAGATAGCGTGATCCGATAGTGCATAGTTTTCTATATTCGGATGCATAACTGAAAACCCCTTGAAAAACTATCTAGATTTGCTGCTGAAACCATGATACCAACATTGCAGGGACCTTCCCTTCTGGAACCAGAAGTTGGTGTGTAATGCATGTCTTACACCTGTGGTTGAAGATGTGCAAAACACTCAGGAGCCAGCACTTCTGCATGCAGAAGTACTGCTGCAATTTTGGTATGCATTCTGTGGGACCTGCTCTTCTTCAGTCAGAAGTCAGTGTGTATGTCTCACACATGTGACTGCAGAAGCAAAGGCCCAGCAACTGTATGTATGTCTCACAGTGTGCATGAGTACCTGTGGCTACAGAAATGCTGGCCCCATAAGGGCCTGTGCTTCTGCAGACAAAATATTACTTCTAATTTGAGTATCATAAATGTCCATCTCTGTCTGCAGGGGCCTGTGTTTCTGCACACAGAAGTAGTGTTGTGATTTGAGCATTATGGATTTCTGAGTGCAACCAGAAGTAAGTGTGTATGTCGTGCAGTGTGGATGCGTCAGGTACAAATCCACAAAGGTAGCACATTAGTGATACCACATTTGTGTCATCTGGAAACAGTTTTATCTTGTTTGTTTTACCTGATGATGGGTGTTTGTGGTTGCTTGTGTGGTCTTGTCCTTTTGCTGCTTGTGGGAAGGGGCGTAGAGAGTTAGGGTTGGAAACCCAAAAGCCACATTTCCTTACTTTTAAATGCCACATTTCCTTACTTTTGTGGCATTGAGTTGAACCCTAACTTGTGTATTAATGCAGTTTTTTTTTTTAAATAATTTCCTTTCTTTTTGAAATAGTGGAACTGTATCCTCATTCACCCAGGTCCCAAAAGGACCTGCGTGAACAGATGCAGAGGCATAGGGCACTTTTGGCCCTGCATCAAGGGAAGACTCATTCTGCCTATGGATGAGCAGCAAAGGATACCAAGAATTCATGGGGCTGTCTGGTGGAATTTACTGTAGCCACAGATACAGATACTGGGCAAAGAGTCCATCTCTCAGCCAAAGCACTGGGCCCCATGTCACCCATGTGTGCATAGGTGCAGGTTGCAATGCCAAGAGAAGAATTCTCTTCACTATATGGTACTTGGACCCATGTGGGTAACCCTGTACCTTCCTTTCCTAGACTGGAGGGTGGTGCCACATGACAGTATCTTTCCCTCCAGGCCTCAGCCCATCAAGATGGCTCACGGAGCTCACTCTCGAATTCAGCTCACTGGCATGGGATCACAAAGCACCACTGACTGGGAGTAAAGGCTGGCCATGTATAAAACATTTCTTCATAATTATTTTTCTGTTTTATTTTGACCCTAAATTTTCAAGATAGTCATTTTATGACTCCCCCTTATAAACATGACATGTGGCATTTATAGAATACTGGCCGAAACATCATTTTGCACCACAAGTGCGTAAACATGTCTCATCCAGGATCTGAAAAATGAAACTTTTCACATTTATGAGGTGGTGTGAAAAAAATGCTATGTTGAACATTTTGAGTCAAAATATTGAAAATTAGTGATGTTATGAGTGAATGTTGAAATAGTTCAGTGTTCAAGCATAACTTGGTCACATTTCCATTTTTTCCACTAAATTTTCAAAATAATGTAGCCTTCTTATAACCTCACCACATGAAACCAGTAGGTGAAAATGTTCAAATCCCACCTGAAAGGTGATTTTGCACAGTGACCATGAAATCATCTTACAGGACAGAACTGAAAAATTTCACAATCTTTGTTCATGAGGTTCAGTCCCAAAAATGCCATGTTGAAAACTTGGTGTAAAAAATATTAAAAAATGAAAAGGTTATGAGTAAAAGTTCAAAATCCATTGAACTACAATAAACCAATGGGGCCAGTGCTTCTGTAGCCTCAGGTACTCATGGACACCATAAGACATATACACACTTGATAGGCCTATGCTTCCACAACCACAGGTGTAAGACATACACATTGACCTCTGGCTATAGAAGCACAGGTGTCTCAAAATCCATGATACCAGAATTCCAACAGTACTTCTGTCTGCAGAAGTGCAGGCCCCCGTTGGTCCTACACCTCTTCAGCCACAGGTGTAAAAAGTACACACCGACTTCTGGCTCCAGAAGTGTAGGCCCTGTGGGGCCTGCAGTTATGCAGATGGACCTACCGTTGCATCGTGGGTATTATGCTTTCAGCAGCGGATCTAGAAATTGTTCAAGGGGTAGCAACTTTTCAGTTACACAGCTGCATATAGAAAACCATGCACTGTATCTCATACGGCATGCATGAGTACCTCTGTCTGCAGAGGTGCAGGCCCCATGGGGCCTTCTATCTGCAGACCTTCTACAGCCACACATACTCATGCATGGTGTACAACATATACGCACAGGTGTGGCTGCACTCAGGCCCCTGTGGGGCCTGTACTTATGCAACCACAAATACAAATCTACGAAGGTAGCACATCAGTGCAACTGCATTTGTGTCATCTGGAAACAGTTGTATGTTGTTTGTCTTACCTGAAGTTGACTGTCTGTGATTGTTTGCGTGATCTTGTTGTTTTGATGCTTGTGGGGTAGGGGGGGAGTTAGGATTGGAAACCCTAACACCACAGTTCCCTACTTTGAACCCTAAATCGTGCATTAACATAGTTTTTTGCAAAGTATATAAAATTGAATTTCCAAAAATATGGGGTTTTATAAGCAGTCTGTACAGTCCTTATGAATATCCATTTCTTTTTCAAACAAAAATATCTATGACCTGCCAGGGTAATTCTCACCCCAGTTCTAAGCTATAAAAACTCTGAACTGATTCAAAACAATCTGCTTTCTTGCTCCAGACCCACAGTCTTTTGAATGCTTGGCCTCTTTCTACAGTAGTTACACTTGACCCCCCCCCCTTAGGAATGCAAGAGTCAGTCTGTTATTCACTCTGTTCAACCTGTTTTTACTGCATTCGTCATTGCTAATTAACACATGGATCTCAACTGGCTTGTAGTAAAAATATGCCACTAAACTCATTCCCCTTAGGACAAGTTGCAATCCACCCTCTGTAAGCCAAAGAACTGGGAGTGACAGCAAAGGCACACAATCTAAAATAAGGGTTATACTGAAAAAAAAAACAAGTTTCATTTTACAACCAGAAATCCTTTATCTCTATTGGCTCTTGCATATAGTATATAGTGCTAAATGTTTAACACTCCATAGTTCCATTTTCACCAACAAAATAGCCTAGGAAAATCTAAAACTTTGTTAAATTCTGGACTTACTTCGAGGTAGATTCCATCATAGTACTCTAATATGGTGATTATAATTTCACTCAGTAGGTCGCTGTACTCCCCCATAGATTATGCTGTTGTTCAATCATTTTGTGGTAAATGATGCTCTCACTGCTCTGCACTTCTGACTGACTATAGATATGTGGCTGAAGGTACATCTGAATGCTGCTTGGCCTAATCCACTTAAATATCCAGTACTCAATGTGAAAAATGTGGGTGAAGTATTCAGTTAGAATTTAAATTGTGTGAAATTCAAAATACTTGCTGCCAGTCAAAGAGCCTGCTAGTTATACATATTTAAATATTTCCTAACAAAACTGCCTAAAACCAAAATGCAAACTCCTAAACCACTGGAAATATGCTAAAATACATATTATAGATTGAGGGAGCACTCCCAACCAATCAGAGCATTCCTTTCCTCTGCGTGTGAGGCCCTCTTATTCTATTAAGAGTGTCTCACATGCAGCTGCCCAGGAAACAGGTACATTCGGGTAAGTTTTTTTAAATTAATATATTATTGATCAAGCTAAATCAATTATATATTAATACCATCACCAAAACCACTCTTACAGTTGTAAGAGTGGTTTCACTTAAATTCTTAGGGTATTAGAACTGCCTTTGCCTTCAGTTAGCAGTTCTCATACATACTCTAAGAATGTGCATGAGATCACTCTTGCAACTGCAAGAATGGTCTCAGCAGCAGTATTAACATATACAACAGTCTGTCTTTGTTTCGCACTCTCATAGTGGATCACAAGCTGAGAAAAGTATAACAATTTTGACAAGAATATCAAATTTAATTTTAAAACAATAAGACATTAAGGTTTGCTCTGTTTTATTCCCATACAGGAAAAGAGAAGCTTCAGACTTCAAAAATATTTCCACTGTTTTCTCTATAGTATCTGAATTTTAGTTTCTGTAACTCTTTGACCAGCTGTTGTTTTGTTCTGCTCCACACTCCACATTGGTGATCCTTGGGTTCATGTCCACACTCCCTCCATCTCCTACTGGCCCCAGTCCCAGGTCCCAGTTCGACTCCATCTCTTGCCACTCTTCTCCGCCACATCCCCTGGTCTCTGTGCACCAGGAATAATCTGAAAACATAAACACTTGATTCAACATATTAGGCAAATCATTTTTGGAATCAGTAAAACCACAGGTCAAAATTCCCTAATAAGCAATATTTGCATACCTGCTAAAATATACCAAGGGCATATAAACTCAGAATTCACTGAGCTAACAATACAGCCCACTGTCCCTGTCATGTCCAGTGAGGCTATAGGTGGAGCTTCAGGAAAGGTGGTATACTGATGTTGGCACCACAGTTTCAGTTTGAAAAATGAATTCCTCTCCAGCAGTGCAGAAATACTGACATGTGATGGCAAAGAATTCCACTGCATCTCCATTTCTGCTTTTAACTAAGAACTATTGTTTACTTTCAGGGGTTTAAATTGTCAAGTGAATCAGCAGAACACTGAGTACAAATCTATAAATAATCTCTGGAAGCAGAGAGAGAACCAGGAGATTTGTGAACGATAAACATCATTTCAAACAAGAGGAATCCACCAATGATGCTTTACATTAAGCATCATCTTTCTGCCAGAGTGTCATGCCCTGGAGACAAAACTTATGCTAATGTTAGAATCAGAATGTAAGTTCAAACTCTTCACTCTGGTCACACTGCCCCTAGTGTTCTAACATCAGATTTGTCTTCCCACCTGAAGAGAGCAGTCGCCCCCAAGTACAACTCCAGCCAACTGGTCAACAAAGTATTTCATTCTCAAATTTTTTATTTTCCATTATGAAATTAGTTTCTTGATATGCTGCATTAGTTAGAGTGTTTATTTATTTATTTTTTGCTTTTAATACAGTTTGTGGTTTCTCTGGTTCCCTATCAGTTTCAGGAACCAGAGGAGGCCGCCTTTGAAATGTGGTTTCCACCTTCAGGTAACTGAGAGCAGTTCACATAAAAACTAATTTTAAACTACCAAAACTATACTATTAGGTGTTTTTTGGCAATTTTACACTTGGGTCCCATTTTTTGGGAGACAAACTACCATTGTTTTTTAAATTACCAACTGCTTTGCTTCTAGCAGTTCTTCACTACCTGTGAGGGTGGAAAAATGATTAAAAATAATTTATAAAATGTTTTCTATAGTACTTACTATTGGAACTAAGTAACTGTTTTCAAAAAAGGTCTTTCAGTGATTGGCATGCTGGATAGATTTAAGAAGCAAACAGGACTAGCAGGCTTTAAAAGTTGTATAAATTGTTTTCAGCTCCTGCCAAGGGCAGACTGCCATGAGCTTTGCTTAAAGTGCCTGGGTCCAGATCACGATTTTATCAATTGTGTGCTCTGTAAAACATTTTGCCCTAAAACCCATATGAAAAAAGCTAAAAAAGAGAATTCACAGGTTTTCAGTATGCCTGTCTGTCATCTAAGCACAATAAAAGGTCTGAGGGAATTCCTAACCATGGTGGAAAGCATGCATCAGAGGGTTTGTCTTCTAATAAACAGTAGCAGCCTCTGTCAAAGAGGACAGATTCAAAAGATAAAGCTACTCAGCCATCAGACAGGCATGGTAAAGATACCAGGGTACCAAAAAGAGGGATTCCTGATTCCTCTGATAGCAAAAATACAAATAAAAGAGCCTCAGAGCAAGTTGTGGAACCAGTGCATGACAAGAAAAAAAGAAAAGAATGCCCCTGCCACTCCTCCTGCAAAGGAAAAGGAGCAGGCAGTGGACTAAATGGCTTCAATAGAGGACATAGCCAAAGAGTAGCAGTTTTCTCAATATTTCCAGGTAATGGAAAACTTCCTCAATATACTTGCTTCCTCCACAGGCTCAGGTCACAGACCATTTGCCTGCAGAGGGGGAGGACATGTATTATGTGGAGGAGGAGTAACTTGAAGCTATAGAACTTGATGGTTCACATGATCAAGACTTTGGCACACCTCTCAGGCCCACAAAGGATTATATATCTTATTCCATGTACATGAAACAGATGGTGAACATCCTCAACATCCCATCTCATGAAACAGAGGAGGATGAGGAGAAAGTGAAGTGCATTGATATGATGGGATAGCCCCCACAAGAAAGTTGTTAGTCCCCATTCACAAATCACTCCAAAAAGCTACTTCAAAAATCATGTCACCAAACAATTCAGTTTCTGATACTGATAATAAAGTTGAAAAGAAGTATGGGGTGGACAGAAAGGGGAAGGAATACCTGTTTGCCCATCCAAATCATGAAGCAGTGGTCCAAGCAGTTGCATGTGAGATGGCCAATGTGCCTTTCTCCGTGAAGCCTCCTGAGAAAGATTCCAGGAAACTGGATACCATGATCAAAAAACTGAATTCAACAGCTTCCCTGCTTCTGAAGCAGGCAGCTTATTTGACTTCAATCAAAGCAAAAAGGACTCAGCACTTCTTGTCAACACAAAATGTACATATACCACAAGACATCTTCTGTAAAAGATTTATTGTGGTGAAAACAAGCAATATATCCTGGTGTAGCCTGAGGAGACTACCACAGACCAACATTTCACACTCAAACTGAGTGCTTTGTCACGGTGTAGAGCACCCCTTCTGACCATATTTATACATTACATTTAATTAACTTTCAGCACAAAAAAAGCACGAGGAATGCACATAAAACAATTTAGCTTAATCTACCACATCTGTGCTTCATTCTGCAGTCCTAAATCCAAATATATATGTATTGGCTTATTGTGACATGACATTTATGTCCACTATAATCTATATATGTGCCAATAGGACTGGATATGTTTACAGCAATATAAATATTTCTCCAACACATTTCCAGAAACCATATACAACGTTAGTAATACTAACTACATCCTAAACACTACATGAAGCTATGAGACAATATAGAGATAGATAGATGAGAAATGGGGGTGAGGTAAAAGGTAAAATTCAGAAAATACATTCTAAGGTGAGATGCAGTGAAGAACATTTCCAGCATTAATACAACAGCCTTGCTATTGCTAATTCTGTCTGATCATTAATGCCTGGCCATTTCATTGTACCAGGCTTATAGATCCAAAAGGCCTCTCTTCTAGTCAAGTTGGACTCTATGTCACCACCCCTGTTACCTGTCATTACTTTATCAATACCCATAAACTTAGGTGCATGCAATGATGCTTCTGTAGCACTATTAATGTGCATTGCAAGTGCATATTTCGCATTTGTATTTAGGACTGCAAGCATGTGTTCCCCAATCCTTTCTTTTAGCTTACATTTTGTTCTCCCTACATCAAATACCCCACAACTACATAAAGCCAAATAAATTACATTTTGTGTGTCACATGTAATCAGGCTGCATATCTTATATTTTTTGCCATCCTTAAGGACAAAAAAGAAAGAGGTAATTTCTAGAACATTGCAATACTTGCAACATCCACATCTAACACATCCAGGATTTGGTAGGGGCAAAAATCTAGATTTTCTCTCAACTGGCTGCATACTATGCACAAGTTGATCTCTAATCTCTGAGCTCTCCTGTATGTAATTCTGGGGGTTCAAATACTTCTTTAAGTTTAGTTTCGGCTTTAATAATATCCCAATTTTTTTAAATAATATTCTTCACTGCACCTGCATCACAAGAATATGTGTTCATAAAATTCCAGGTATTCTTTTCCTCAACTAATTGTTCCCTCAACTGTAATAATGCAGTCCTATCCATTTGCTCAACCTTCCTTCTGGCATTCTGTACATTTCTAAAACTATAACCTCTTTCCAACAGACATTTCTCACCTATCTATCACTATATTGTCTCGTAGCTTCGTGTAGCATTCAGGATGTAGTTAATATTACTAACATTGTATATGGTTTCTAGGAATGCATTGAAAAAAATATTTATATTGCTGTAAACATGTCCAATCCTATTGGCACATATATAGATTATAGTGGGCATAAATGTCATGCCACAATAAGCCAATACACATATATCTGGATTTAGGACTGCAGAATGAAGCACAGTTGTGGTGGAGTAAGCTAAATTGTTTTGTGTGCATTCCTCATGCTTTTTTTTGTGCTGAAAGTTAATTAAATGTAATGTATAAATATGGTCAGAAGGGGGTGCTCTACACCTTGACAAAGCACTCAGTTTGAGTGTGAAACATTGGTCTGTGGTAGTCTCCTCAGGCTACACCAGGATATATTGCTTGTTTTCACCACAATAAATCTTTTACAGAAGAAATCTGGTGGTATATGTACATTTTGTGTTTGACAAGGAATGCTGAGTCTTTCTGCTTTGATTGAATCTTTTTTGGGACTTTACAAGCACCTTTCTCCTAGTAGCGACCCTTTTATTCACCTTAAACTTATTTGACTTATATAGCTCAGTACTAGAACACACTGTGAAATACAGTGCTGGCACCAATGGATAAGGCTGATGGTGAGGTGGCACAGGACCTGGCTGTCACAGCAGAATGAGCCCTTGATGCCACTAAATACCAGTTCCACATGGCTGTCAACACCAGTGAATTTGCTTCATGGGTTATAGCCCATGCAAAAGCATTAAAGTGACTTACCTGGCTAAAGGCTACCATCCTTTCCCAGGACACCCAGACTAAAGCCATGCATTTCTCCTGTGAGAGAAATTCCTTACTTGGTGACAAAAAGAGGTATATATAAAAAAAAAAGTGGAAGCATAGAAAACCATGTATAAAAATAATAGCGGAAAGGAAAAGGCTTCCACTTCCTACAGGCCCTATAGAAGGGGAGACAGAGGTAGGGGCTACTATCCAAGACTCTATGCTTCCTATGAGTACCAATCCCAAAGAGGTCACTATAGAGGCAGAGGCAGGATGGGGCCTGGACATGTTGCTGCAGCACCAACCACAGCCAAAACTAGATCTGTGACAATTTCACCCAGGTCGCCAGTCACCAATTGCCAACTGGGGGAAGGCTGACACACTAACAAACACCACAGACAAGTGGGTCCTGGAAGTAGTGGGTCAGGAACTGCCTCTGCAATTCACAATGTTTCCAAAACTGCAGAGACCAAAACAATTTCCCAACCCATACACCAACAGAAAAAAAATCTATTGGAAGTGGAAATAAGAAACTTCTGCAATCAAAAGCAGTAGAAAGGCAAAGTGGGCAAAGGGCCTGTTTTCAAGATACTTCCTGACCCACAAGAAAATGAGGATTGGGGACCTATTTTATATCTATGATAGCTGAACAAACATATCAAGAAGGAAAGGTTCAAGATGGTCACACTGAGCATGCTGATACCATCCTTACAGCCAGTAGATTGACTGGGGTCATTGGATCTGAAAGATGCATTTTGTCACATTCCAATCAGACCCAATAACAAAAAATACTTCAGGATCAGGCAAGGATGCTGCCAGTATCAGTTTATATCCCTCCCCTTTGGCCTCGCTTCAGCACCAGAGTCTTCACAAAGTACTTAGTCAGGGTGGCAGCACAACTGAGAAGACAAGATACAGTGTTTTTCCCTACCTAGATGACAGATTAGTCTCACTGAAAACAGAGGAAAAGGCAAGATGCTCTATTCAGAAGGTAAAGAGCACCCTTGAGAATCTGGAGTTCCAGATAAATCTGCAGAAGCCCCAAACAGACCCGGTTCAGGTGCTGGACTTCATAGGTGCACAGTTGTAGACCCTGCAAGGGAAGGCTTTCCTTCCACAGGAAAGGGTATCAAATTTGATTACAACTGCAGAATCTTTCCCACTGTGCCACCCAGGGCCTGCAAGAGATTTCCTGCAGTTAGTAAACCACCTGGCCTCGTCCACAGCAGTGGGGCCATGGACCAAATTTCAGATAAGGGACATTCAGTATCACCTAAAGGACCATAAGTCTTATAGGTGGGACTCACTGTTCAAGCTAGTGGCAGTCACAAAGACCTTTGTGCAGGCACTAGAGTGGTGGAAGGAGGCAATCAACCTCAGAGAGGGCATTCCCTTCCACCAGTAATCACCAGCAAGTATCTTCACAACAGATGCCACACTTTTAGGGTGGGGCACCCACATAGGGAATCTCACAGTAAGTAGCATCTGGAACCCATAGGAGACTCAGGAGCACCTCAATCTCATAGAGTTCAGAGGAGTATTGCTGGTAATGCAATCCTTCTCCTCCTAGGTATAAAGTCAATTGGTTCAGATTCAGACAATACCACAACAATATATTACATAAACAAGCAGGGAGGAACAAGATCCTCAAAACTGTGCACAGAAGCTATGACGTTCTGGGATCTAGCCTACTCCATAGATGCGATTATTTCTGCTGTACTTCTGCCAGACCCAGTCAAGGACAATGTCCTAGTGCATGCCCAAACTGAATCATCTGGGGAAACCACGAATTTGGACCCTGAGCAAGCAAGTGTTGGCCTCGGTCTTCGGAAGATAGGGCACTCTGAAAATAGACCTGTTTGCAAGGCAAGGCAAATTTTATTTGAAAGACGCCCATCCCAGAGGCTCTGTGAGCTGTACAGATTAAAAAATAGAATTTCATATACATACGAATATAAAAATATATAATATTTAATAGAAATAATACACTTATAAACATCAATACACATCATTAAATTTAAAATAATACCCTCAGCTGCAATAATAAGCTCAAAGGAAGCCAAATTTATTTTGAATATTAAATTCAGAAATCGGGTCAAGGGTATACAATACAGTCCGGGAAGGCCTAATTATATAAGAAGGCCTTAAGACAGGCCTTGAATACCTCAACAGAAGGGGCCTTTCTAACAGCTGGAGCAAGCGAATTCCACAGGATGGGGGCGGCAACACTAAATGCTCTGTCGACAGCTGTTTTTAACCTCATTCCTGGGAAACGCAAGGAGACCCCTAGAGGAGGAGTGGAGGGGGAGGACAGAGACAGCAGGAGTGAGAAGGTCCTTCAGGTAATCAGGACCCAGGCCATGTAGGTCCTTAAAGGTGAGTAAACCCACCTTAAAGAGGACCCTCCACCTGACCGGCAGCCAGTGCAGTTGACGCAGCACTGGAGTGATATGACAGTACTTAGACTATCCCATCAACAATCTAGCCACTGCATTTGCATCAGTTGCAGTCAGTGCAGGGTACCTCCAGAGACCCTGAGATAGAGCGCATTACAGTAGTCAAGCCTGGACATCACGAAGGCATGCAAAAAGGTGTGGAGGTCCAGTGGCGGCACTAGGGCCTTTATCCTGGCAACATTCCTCAGATGGTAAAAACTAGACCGGACAACGGATGCCACCTGAGACTTAAGTGACAATCCACTGTCAAGAATAATGCCAAGATCGCACACCCTAGAGGAGGCCTTCAATGGTATAGAGCCAAGAAAAGGCCCTGTCTCTGCACCAGAGGCCAACCTATCACATCCTCCACCACCAGTACCTCCATCTTATCGGGGTTCAGTCAGAACCAGCTGGAGGACATCCAATCATTGATCCCAGCGAGGCAGCTGTTAAGCACTTCCACTGTGCAAGATGTTCCATGGTCAAAGGAAAAATACAGCTGGGTATCATCAGCATAACAATGAAAACCCAGACTGTACTTCCTAATGATCTCTCCAAGGGGCAGCATGTACATGGTGAACAACATCGGTGACAAGACCAAACCCTGGGGAACTCCACATGACAGGAGAGCAGGGGAGGAAGAGAAGTTCCCTATCACAACACTCTGCCTACTGTTAGATAAAAAAGACTCAAACTAGCAGATGACAGTGCCGACAAGTCCACAGAAATCCCTTAAGTGGTGAAGTAACAATCGATGGTCCACCATATCAAATGCTGAAGAAAGATCAAGGAGAACCAGAATTGTCCCTTCCCCTCAATCTTTAGCCCTAAGGAGGTCATTGTGCACCCAAACAAGTGCAGATTCAGTGCTATGCTTTGCACAAAACCCAGACTGGAGAGGCTTGTATAAATCATGGGCCACAAAATTCTCCTCCAGCTGAAGCACCACCACCTTCTCCACAATCTTACCTAAAAATGGAAGATTGGAGATTGGACAGTAATTTGCCTTGATGTCAGGGTCCAAATATGTTTTTTTCAGAAGGGGTCTCACCAATGCCTCCTTCAAGACATCAGGAAAGACCCCCTCTGACAAAGAACACCGGACAATCAAGGCAAACACCAGGCCAACTGAGTCAACATATCCCATTAAGAAACTAGTTGGTACTGGGTCCAGTTCACAAAAAGTGTGCCGAAGCTTGGAATCAATCTCAATGACTTCAGCTGCCTCCACCAGTCTAAGCTCACCCCAACCAGGTGGAGTGCTCTCCAGATGCCCATATCGACCACTTTCGGCCAAACTCTGGCCCACTGGTGGAACCCACCGCCTGATGGTGGACACCCTGTCCGAGAAGAACTGAGCAAACTCCTCACATAATGCATCTGAAAAAGGCTTCTTTCAGCTGTAGACAGGAAGGATGAAGAAGCCTGTCCACAGTCCGAAACAGCACAGTTGGTTTCTCCCAGCAGCAATCTCCCTGGACAGGAACTCTGTCTTCTTACGGTTGATTACACCCTGGTATGCACCATAGTGCACACGCAGGGCCAGTTTATCCACCTGCAGACTGGATCTCCACCAGCAGCGCTCTAATCTCCGACCCAAAGTCTTCATCACCTTGAGCTCCCCATCAAACCAAGGGGACCTAAAGCGAGAAGACCTGGGTTGTACATGGACTGGTGTGAGGGATTTGAGCACGTCAGACAATGCCTTTACAGGCATCAACTGCCACACCCTCAACACATGTACTGCCCACACTAGATAGATTAGCCACTGCCAAGAAACTAGCCTGGGTCAACCCCCTTAAAGGGCAGTAGCTGACCATCTCAGCAGGAGGAGGGCTCTCAGGGGGTGCCCCAAATGAAAACTTTACCTTGCAATGATCGGACCAAATGACCCGATCAATCCTGAGACTATTAATCTCAAGCCCCAGTGAGAACACCAGGTCCAATGTGTGATCATCCTGGTGGGTCGCGGAGGGAACTACTTGCTCAAGGCCCAGAGACGACATGATCTGGAGGAAGTGATGACCACACTGAGATGATTCGTCAGCAGCCCAAACATTAAAGTCCTCAGCACTAGACATCTGGGGGCCTCCAATGTTTCACCGACAACAAAATTGGCCACCACCTGCAGGAAATCTCCCACTGCCCCAGATGGGTGGTAGATAAGGAGAATCTGGCAACCTGCACCAGGACCCCCACAAATGGCACACACTCAAATGAATGTGGTGTTCTCACTGGGTGCAGGGTGAAGACAAGTTCAGATCTAAAACAGATGGCTACCCCCCACCCCTGCATTGCACTTTGGGGCAGTGCACTATGGTATACCCAGATGGGATGGCAGCCTCTAAAACTGGGCTAGCATCATCACCAATCCAGGTCTCCGTAATGCAAGCCAGATTGGCTGAAGAAACAAAGTCCGCTATAATTCAGGTCTTGTTTCTGACTGGTGGACAGTGTGGCCCCTCTAGTTACCTGCCCACTTGGTCTGGTGGGAACCCTGGTGATGGGAACTAAACATGTCTGGCCTCTCCCTATAACCCATCTAATTCCAGATCACCTTCTACACCCCACTACCTCGATCCTGCCACACCCCACCGTGCACGGGGCACCCCATCCTGATTGATTCATCCAGTTAGTCCCTATTCCAACCTCCCTACAGCACCTACTTGTGGTAGCAGACATTGGGAGGCTAATAAAAGGCCATAGATTGAACAGCTGGGATGTCCCATACACTATCCTAGCCCGCCCCAGGCCCTCATACCTTCCCTGATACATCCCTCCTGACTACATAATCCTGGCCCCAAAAGTAACCAATGCACAAATACAACACAACATACACCACTCTCTATTCAATTCTAAACCACACACTCTCCACGCACCATGCACAATCACACCATCTTGTATAAACTCCCCCCAAAAATAACTCAAATCCCAGAAACCCCAACTAAGCAGCAACCCCTTAAGAAACTAGATCAAAACAAATAAAACAAATTTTAAAACAAACCCTCCCAAAAACTCAGAAAATAACACTCTTCACGGCAGCATGCAAGTGAACAGATTTAGAGAAAAGTCAGTTAAGTCTCTCAGTCTTGTGAGCCCGTAGAACTCCCACCACTTCGGGAAATAAACCAGAAAACTTGTCCAAGTCCAATCTCTCACATTAAACTTGGTGCAGTCAGCAGAAATTAAATACAATAAGGGCACTCTCACTGCCTGCTTTAAATTATAATGGATCCAGATAAAACCTTTAACCAATTAGAATTTAGGAAAATCTTAGATGACCTAGCTGAAAAATCTTCTTAGAGTCTTCTTTAATACAATTCTCTTTACGACCAGCACAGTTATAGCTCATATCCAACGACAGCCATCTCCACAGCACAAAGTGACATCAATCAAGGAAAATACAGGAAAAAGGATCTCCCAGCACATCTCCTAGGAGGCAGTCACCTTAGTCAGGTAGACCCTCCACTACGACATCCAGGCCAGGATCGGCCCACCGGTCAAACCCCCTACCCAGACTGCCTAGGAGACTCTGCAGCTGCCATCCGTCAGACTCGATACAAAATCTCCCATGCTGGCTCAGCCTCCCAGAAAACCACCTCCCTGACAGGCAAGGGAGAAACCTCCACCCATAAAATCCCTCAAAGCCCCACAATTTCTCAAGTCCCGTACCACAGGGACTCAACAGTCTCAAAAACCGTGATCAAATTTGGCAGATGATACTCAAGCCAGGGTCCTACCACCGATACTCCTTGAAGATATTCCATGTTCAGGTTCCAATCCAGCAGTTCCTAGGATGCTCCAACACACTTGAGATTTCCTCACTCCTCGCTCCACCCTTCCTCGACCAGCTGCACCAGCACACTCCAAAATGGATCCGAATGCTCCTATAACAAGGAACAGCAGGACAAATACGAGCCACTTAAATGCACAGAGGATATATATATTTTCTGGTGCAATACACCATCGCTGGAACTCCTGTAAATTACACAATTTGTGAGTTCCAATTTCCAACTGTTTAACTATCACGAAAATGCTACTTAGCCTAACTAACTCATTTATTTCCCTTACTCATTGCCACTAGAGTTAAAACTCAAAAACTAAGAAAAAATGAAAAATGCCTATGAAAACACTAACACTTATTAATGCTGCCCTAAAACACTTATTAATGTGGCTCTAAAATGCTCTCCCTATGGCTAGCCCAGCATGGCCACCATCTTGAATGTGATGATTATGTGCCTGCCCTCTCATTTTCATGCCTCATCGGAGAACAATCAGCTCCCACAGTTTGGTTGCAGGCCATCAGCAAGGGGCACGGTCCCAGATGACACCCTAGTTCTGGACTAGACAGGGAGGTTCCTGTATGCTTTTTTGCCATTCCCACTCATACAGAGTGTGGTCATAAAGCTCAGGAAAGAGACAGCAACAATGATACTGGTAGTCCTGGACTGAGCCAGACAGGCTTGGTACTAAAACTTCTGACCCTATCCAGCAGAACTCTAATCAAACATCCACAGAGGTGCAACCTGCTGACTCTGTCTCAGGGCAGAATAGCATTCCCACACCTCAGAATATTACACCTGAGGGTATAGTTCTTGAGGTGCTAGAATTTGTCTAGTCTGAATATGTCAGAGGAGGTGCTGAGAATGTTGAAGGTTTATAGAAAGCCAGCAACAAGGAAAGCATACTTCTCTAAGTGGAAGAGATTCTCATACTGGTGTGCCCCCAGGAAGATAATTACAATGTAGGCAGAGCTGCCCATAGTTTTAGATTACCAGGTACATTTACTGTACAGCCCTTAGGTCTGAGACCCTCAGCTTTGAAGGTACACCTGGCAGCAGTGACAGCTTATACATCAGCAGGCAACTACAAGTTCTTGGCCTCACAATCTTTTTTAGAACGTTCTTTAAGGGCCTCAGTTACGTATATGTCCCTGTACGGGACCCAGTCCAACCTTGGGACCTAAACATCTGTCTTGCCAGCTGATGGAAGCTCTCTTGAAGCCTATGATAACTGTTGCCATGACATGTGCCAGGTAGAAATATTGTACACTTTTATTTCACCAACAAAGCTGGTATGAATCTCAGAACTTCACAATTCACAAAATTTGTGAATTCCATGAATTCTACTGCAGATTCACCAACTTTGCTGAAGGATTTATTTTGTAATAAAACTTGAAAAACAAATCTTCTCCCACCCACTGTGCTGTAAAACCACCCCATCCATCCACCCAAAAACATAGAAACCATGATACCCCCACTGGCACACTCCTCTCCTCCCCTCCACCCCAGGGAATTGCATGCTGCTGGCATGTATACTGGCTGCTCTGCTCCAAAAGTAATCCCTTCCCCATTCATGTGCCAGACATACTCCAGCCACCCCCCCACATGTGAGTCCCACTGTCATTAGTAAGTGCACCCAATCCTACGACCACCACTGAACCCCTCTCTGGTCCCCTTACCCACAGAATCATCTCGTGGTTTCTATGTTTTCGGGTAGGGGAGGGTGTGGTGTAGCATACAATTTGCACTGGGATTAGCCAGCGAACTGGCCATTCAGTATGCAAATTCAGCCATTTCACCTGATGAATAACAACATAATTTGTAGTCCTCAGCATCGCATATTTGCCAAAATTTGTGGATTTTTGTCATAGAGCGAATTTCGGCAACTTGACACACCAGTCCTGCCAGGAGCATAAGCAAACTGCAGGCTCTCTATACAGATCTGAACCACATAATCTTACACATGGATAAGGTAGTCCTTAGGATCAACGGGAAGTTCCTACCTAAGGTGGTGTCTAAATTCCACCTGAACCAGTCTGTTGCCTTCTGTATTGTACCTGATCATTCCAGTACAGGTGAACAAAAATTGCGCTGTCTTGATGTAAAAAGAGCATTAGGCTGCTATCTAGACCGGACAAGGGATGTCAGGGCCCAGGGTACACAGATTTTCATTACCTATGGAGAAGTGGTCAAATGTAAACCAGCAGGTAGGAGAACTATCTCACATTGGATTGCCTCCTGCATACAATTCTGTTATGATAAAGCTGGTAAAATACATCCCAGTGGCCTATGGGCACATTCTACAAGGGCTACGTCTGCCTCTGTGGCAGCTATAATTGGCATCTCCATTCAAGACAATATAAAACAGCTACCTGCAAAACAGTGCACATCTTCACAAAACACTACTGTCAGGACATACAGTCCAGTAGAGATGCCAGTTTTGGAACTGCTGTCCTGCAGAACCTTTTTCCTAAATAGGTTCTGGAGCCATCTTCCCAAGGTACTGCACATAGGGCACAGAAATCCATGGGAGGAGTAAAAAATGGGTGGAGCATTATTCACAACCACCAAGCAGGAAAGTGATCTGAGGATCATCATATCTGATGACCTAAAGGCGGCCAGGCAGGGTGACAGGGCACTTGGGGGGACTAGTGGGATGCTGGGGTGCATTGGAAAGGGTATCACCAGCATGAAGAGAGAGGTGGTGTTGCCGCTGAATAGATTTATTTGTTTATTTTAAAATGTGGGTAACTGGAAAATGCACACTGAGCCAGAATCCATTTCCAGGTGTGACCTGAGGGTAAAAACAATAACGGGGAAAAAAAATACAAACAAAGCAAATGCAAATCCAGAGCAGTACAACATGAATATGAAAATGCAACAAATAAATGTTGAATGTGTAGCGGGATATCCTGAAAATTTCAGATGAGAGGCAGTAAGTGCATAGGAGACCAAAATAATGGTAGCAAATACGAGCCAAGATTGAGTCAGGAGTTACAGCTTAGGGGTCGGAGGTGGGGGGGAGTAGAAGGGGTGCTAGAGGAGGAGGAGGTGTGACATAGACATTTGGTGCCAGGGAGGAGACGGAGAAGGGATCTGAGAGAAGAGAATGATGGAATATGACGAGTGTTCAAGGATAGCTGGTTCCAGAGAAAAGGGAGGTGGTAAGAAAAATCTGACTGACCTGCGCTAGCAAGAGGGTGGGGGAGTGAGAAAAAGCAGGAGTACAGATGGCTAGTAAGACAACACCCAGAGTACTGTGTCCAGGTCTGGAGACCACATCTCTGGAAGGACATAGATAGAGAGGAGGCAGTCAAGAGGAGGGTAACTAAAATGGTGCAGGACATCAAAAGCCCTATGAAGAGAGACTAAAGGACCTCAATATATACACCCTGGAAGAGAGAAAGGAGAGGGAGATATGATAGAGACCTTTAAATACCTCATGGGGATAAATAAGGTACAAGAGGGGAGAATTTTTCAAAAAATGGTGATCATGAACAAGGGGACATGCTATGAAGCTGAAGGGGGTAGATTCAGGAGAGATGTGAGGAAGTACGTCTTCACAGAAAGAGTGGTAGATTCCTGAAACAGCCTTCCTGAGGAGGTGGGGAGGAAACAGTGGTGGAGTTCAAGAATGCATGGGATAGACATAAGGGGATCATAGTGGAAAGGATGGGAGGAGGGAGAAAAAGCCAGAGAACAAGTAGGGTACGCAGTGATGTTGTAGGTTGGGAAACATGGACAGACTGGGTGGGCCAAGTGGTCCTTATCTGCCATCAAATTCTATGTTTCTATGTACTGCTAGAGAGCCTGCTTATTGTAAAGCATCATTGATGCAGTCCTGCTGCTTGAAGAAAAAAATTACTCACTATAGTAACATTGTTTCTTCTCAGGGATCCATCAATGAGATTCACAAACCCTAACCCTGCCTCCCCTTCCAGAACTTGAAAATTGGTTCACACATTAATCAATTCCTATCTTAAGGTTGCTTGAGCATCTCATATTGCAGTTCTTCAGCAATTGTTTTAATGTGATCAGTAACATAATTCATGCAACTGCTTTAAATGTGTTTGGGTATTTCAAAAAAATATATAAAATATGTCTGGAAAATGTTGGTAGTCATTTAACTAGTTTTAGTTGTCACATCTCCCCTAGATATAGAAACATATTTGATGTTAGAACTCTAGGGGGATCGTGGCCACAGTGAAGAGTCTGAACTTACATTCTAATTCTAAAATTAGCATAAATTCTATCTCTGGTGCATCACACTCTGGAAGATAATGCTTATTGTAAATCTCATTGATGGAGCCCAGCGAAGACACAACATTACTAAAGTGAGTAATTTGTTCTTCCTTGTTTAAGAATACAGCTAGGGAGGACCCCAGAAAGCTAAGTCAGTGAGCCTAACTCCGGGGTCTGGAAGATATTGGAATCCATAATTAAAGTGTTGTTGCTGTCATTTCTGGAAGGAAATGGAGTTTTAAATGATTGTCAGCATGGGTTAATAGAAGGAAGGTCATGGTGGTGAAATCATCAGGACTATGTGTAACAACCTGGTTAAAGATAACCCAGCCCTCTACAAACTCTGATAAATATCTGCTCCGAACATATTGTCAGTTCTAATCGCTGAAAACCTGATTTGGTGACATTTGTTCTCCCTACTAATCCTAATTCCAGGAACAAATGAGAGTTTACCAATCACTGAATTTGCCGATATGAGATTATGTTGTCCCTTAAAGGAGCTGCCCACTCAGATTACTGGTAAAGTTGTGGTATTTCATATTTTTCAACACAGCCACCAGAGATTCAATCCAGCCAGCGGTGAGGGAATATTATGAAATGTGTTACACTGATGATTTTGATTAATCAACAGACAGCACGTGACAGCAGTAGTGGAATAACTTTAAGAGATGTTCTTAGTATATACACATTGCAGATCAGCCAATCCTGCCTCCTCTTTTGCCAAAAAACTTTATCACATGGGGCTACCGTAAAGAGATTTTCCAGTTTCCAGCAAGAAATTGACAAATGGTATCAGCAGACCTCGGTTACACAAAATATGAATTTCAGGAACTTTTTTTTTTTTTTTTTTTACATCCGAAGACATTTTTAGTCAAACAGGATTTTTCCTGTTAGACATGCAGAAATGTGTTCCCATGGCTTATTCCTACTGTGAAGTAATACTCCTCTGTTTATGACCTTACAGCCTGCAGTCACAGAAGTCATTCTGATGTTACAAGCAGTAGATTATGATTTAAAAGAGGAAAATCAGTAGGTACAGATAAAGTCGAAGGTGCAGAGCACTTGTTGTCATGCAAATGTCTTTAGGGGCAAAGGATGGAAAGTCCTAAAATACAGATGTTGGGGGCAACGGGATAAGATTTGAAGCTTGCTGTTGCCAACAGTCAATATTTTTGTAGGAAACTGGAAAATCAGTTTACCATAGTATGGCCTTAGAGTAGATTGATAAAAAAATAGCCTTTTAAAGTTAGAAGGTCATTACTCCAAACAAAATTTCAGGATCAAAAAAGCATGGCGCAACTGAAACAATCGTATGACAATTCTCCTTGCAAGCAAATCCCTTCCCAACCCTACTGAAGAAAGACACAAACAAGTTAAATTCACAAATTGCAAGCAAAGTTCAAACGCATACACCCAGAACCATAATTTCTCCGTAGTACAGCATGTAGTCTCCCACCCCAGCCCCTTCCCCTCTCCCCATATACTGTACTGTTGCTCATTTGTAGTTTTGTATTTCATATGTACATTGTGCAATGCATTACTCTGCACTGTTTGTTTGCACAACTGTTGATTTTTTTGTACTTATTGCACCTTCCTTAATTGGCTGCTCTCCCACAGCCCACCACCAGACACACGCACACCCACGCCCACGCATGCGCACATACACACACACCTGGAAACAAGCCCTTCCCAGTTCTGTATGCCTTTCATGGTAAAGCTTTTGAAATAGATAAATAAACAAACATAGACAGAAGGAACAAGCAGTGAAGTAGGTCCAAAGGAACTTATTTCCCCCTCAGTGCTTCAATTTCATGATATGGTACATTTTACAAGGAGTACAAACTGAATATTTTCAAGTTGTTGTCAAGTCACATGACATGCAGCAGCTAATCAGCAATGCTGGAGCTCGATAACTCTGACACACACACACACACACACACACACACACACACACACACACACACACACACACACATATACACACATAAAGCGAGGGTCCAAGCCAGTGTATACCCAGGATTTAAGGATCCCCTCCTAAATTAAGCTAATTAGGTTGGCAGTATATTACACTGGTGGCATTGTATAACTGTAAATATGGAGATCCAGGTTCAAATCTCACCAGAGCCACCTATTCCATGATTAGTTTTCCTTTATTTAACCATGAAAATCCCACAAAGACCAAAAGTCTTTTCTAATAGCAAAGGTACTGGCCAAGACAGTGGCAATACATGACTGAAACTTGATCCCACACAAGTCACAAGGAGCACAATTAAATAGAGACAATCAGAGCAACAGTAGCTGTTTTAACCATTACGTAATCAACAGAGACAGATACCTTAGTCAGTTCCTGAAATATTTAATTTGAGCAGTACCTGTGCTCAAGATACTGTACTAGAGCATTTGATTCCTAAGTCCAATTTATTGTGTGTGATCTTCAGAAAGTTTTTTTTATTTTTGTATTGCTCAACTCAACCCAACTGTAAAATGAGCAGAGGCAGGAGTCCCCTGAAAATTAACTGCTGAACCTCAATTTGCTATCCCTGGTCAACAAGTTACAAAACAAAATGCTTATCCTTATCCATAATCATCTGTCTATCACAGGTTGTATCCTCAGTCAGCACTAGTCGATTGAGCTCCCTGGCTTAGACCATTGTTCTAGCCAGAGCTAAACCTAACTCCTCCCCTACACATAGACTATATACTTCAACACAATCCTATATTTAATGACAAAGGAGAAATGGAACTACCTCCATTTAACAGTTCAACTGACAATAAACAGGAAGAGAGGGCTTGTGACCACTCTCAACTGTCCACCATGTTATGGAAAGGTAACAATCCATTTCACAACAGAACACACCCTGTACCTCCCACACCATACCTGTTCCTTTCAAAAAGGCATTTCCTGTCAGATATTAGCAGTACAACCGTAGTTTTCTTTACTGAATTATGCATAGCATGCAGTACTTATTCATGCCTGTTTATATCTGCTTCCGAAGCAGGGACAGACATAATGGATGTTGTGTCCATTCTAAACTTATATTACTACGCTGGTAGGTTACCACCTTCAAACTGGAACTATGGAATACTCCCCCTACCATCACCTATTTCACCCTCCTGTCAAGGGTGGGTTAAAGACGACAAGTTACACTAAAACTCTGAGTGCAGTTCACCCTCTGCTTCTTGCCACCTCCCTGCACTGGGACACTGGACAGGTGCACTTTACTTACCATGGCAACCGACGAAGGGGTATTTCTTCACTCTATGAATTATGATGGATGTCTCTCAAACTTACGCTCCTCCTCCTCCTGATGTCTGGAAGCGTCCATCCTAATCCTGGCCCCGCCTCATCCAGTTCTGCTAAATTTACCAAATCCGAAGGGGGTCTCATCATCGCCACACTAAATATCTGCAGTCTTCTTCCAAAACTGGCCTCCCTTCAAATCTTTGCCTGCCAACACAACCCTGACATTATAGCCATAACTGAAACATGGCTGAAACCAAACACTCCTGACTATGCCATCTCTCTGCAAGGGTATAATGTTATCAGATTGGATCGGACTTCCAAAAGAGGTGGCAGTTGTGCAATCTACATAAAAGACTGCCTCACGAGTCACTATGCCAGCCATCCCTCTGCAAACACCTCAGTGCAACTCCTTCCTATCAAATTGCTACTAGGTGCACAAAATAAAGTTCTCACAGTCGTGGCTGTCTATATCCCACCTAATGACCCTGGACCCGGCCTTCAGACTGTACTCGAATACGTAAGTGGGCAACCTCCTGGCACTGAGCTCCTTCTACTTGGTGACTTTAACATCAACTGGCTTGCCTCTGATGCTGGGTCCTACAAGGATGCTTTACTAGCAGCTAACCTTACGCAGATGATAAGCTCCCCCACCAGAAAGAACTACAAATCGGGGACAAGTACCCTCATTGACTGGATTCTGACAAGTCACCCTGCCCGTATAAGTAATCTTGCTGTCCTCCCTGACTCCCTCAGTGACCATTCTCCTGTCATCTGTACATGGACAAATAAGTTCCCGAAAGTCGCCTCCAAAAACCATTTTTTAGCAGGGCACTACCCTCTGGCAACCTTTCACAACTCAAGGCATGTCTCAGGCAGCAAGACTGGTCTCAAATTTACAATACCCAAAATGTTGACTCAGCCCTTGACTACTTTATCACTACTTTCAATGCCGCCTGTGACACCTATGCACTTGTTAAAAAGCGCAAAATTAAAGCACTTTCAAACCCCTGGGTCACGGCCAAGCTCCTGGCGCAACTCAAGGAACGGGACCACCTCTGGGCTATTGCAAGAGCTACAGGCTCCCCAATGGACTCTCAAATCTATAAACATGCTCGCAATAACTGCACTAAGGAAATCTGATTGCTAAAGAGGTCCTACTGCATGAATGCCCTCACCAACTCCTGGGGTAATGGGAAATCTTTCTGGGACAATATAAGAAATGTCACTGGTAAACAGACTAAGTCCTCTCCAACCCTAATGACTGTAGATGGAGTCACTACCCTAGACCCTATGATCATGGCTAAGACCCTTAATGAAACCTTCACAGACCTTAGTGGGGTTCTCCCTGCGGATTTTTTCTCTGAATCTGTCACACCAAATCAAACACCTCCCACTACCTCTCCAGCCAAACCCCCTTTCCATTTTAAATTAGTCAAGGCCCATGATGTCTACAAATATGTTAAGAAGGTTATCTCCAAATCCCGAGTAAGTAGTGATACTATCGCCCTCAAACTTCTGTCACTTACTCTGGACGTGGTACTGCTCCAACTCACAAAAATCTTTAACCTCTCACTCTGCCACAGTCAATTTCCCAGCAAATGGAAATCAGCACTTGTCACCCCTGTATTCAAAAATGGTGACAAGTATCTACCAGGTAACTACCGACCTATATCTATACTCCCTCCTCTCTCAAAGGCTCTCGAATGGATAGTGGCAGACCAACTCACTGACTACCTTCAAAAGTATAACATCCTCTGTACTCAGCAACATGGATTCAGGAAAGGGCACAGCACATTGACTGCCCTCTTGGAGTTCTCAGGTGCTATCCATAAAGCCTTGGACAATGGTTACCAAACTGGTGCGGTTTTCATTGATTTAACAAAGGCGTTCGATACTGTTCACCATGGCCTACTTTTCAAACAACTACAAATCCTTGGCCTCTCTCAAAGCGCTGGAGACTGGGTTAAAAGTTATCTCTCTCAATGTACCCAAGCTGTCAAAATCGCAGGAGCTATCTCAGACCCTAAACCTGTTCTATCAGGTGTTCCCCAGGGATCCATCTTGGGTCCTCTTCTTTTCAGCATTTTTCTAAACTCACTTCCCAACTCATGCCCTGAACAAATAATCTTATATGCTGATGATGCCGTAATTCTAACCTCTCACAAAGACCCGGAACCACTACACCACCGACTTCAACTTGCCTTTTCCAAAGTTGAAAAGTGGTTCCTTGATCACAAACTGGTCCTTAACCAAAAAAAACAAAAATCAATGCTTTTCTCTAGCCTGCAAAACAAGAAAAGGCAACTACCTCTCTCTCTATCAATACTTATCTGGGAAGTTCTCTAGATTAGAACAAGTGATGACCTTTAAATATCTTGGAATCGCCTTTGATGAAGGCCTAACCTTTTCTACCCACATTGATAAGACAGCTAAAGTGGCAAACCAGCGGATTGGTATCTTGTTCCGGAATCGACAGTTCCTTACCCAGCTTGCACTTAGGATTGCTATACAAAGCTCTGTCATCTCAATAACTGACTATGGCTTAATTATATATGGGGCTGCCTCAACCACCCTCTCTAAGCGCAGAGACAACAACCGCCTCAACAAGGCCTGTCGACTGCTCACTGGTGCACATGGGACGCACTCACACCTGTGAGCTCTACACTGAAACTGGCTGGCTGCAACTCTCAAACCACCTAAAGTATCTTACCTGCCTGATGGCTAAAAAAACCACCATGGGCCTTACCCCTCCCTGTATCCAAGACCTACTACACCCAAATCCTAGCACCCGTCTCACTAGAGGATCAAAGCATCAACCTCTCCTGGTTCCACGTTGCCGGACTACTCAGGGACAGCGATCATTTGCTTATCGTGCACCTAGCTGGCTAAATGTCATAAATACCCACATCTCACCCTTTACATCCTTGGGAGTTTTCAAATCTCAGCTCCACTCCCACCTCACAGCCTCCAGCTCCTGTGACTGCCTTGATTGAATTACTTGATTAAATTACACCCTTCTCTTTTATTTTTCTCTCCTCCTCTTTTCTCATTACATTATTCTTGACAAAGGCATATGTGTGTGTCCCTTTCTCACTATTGTACTGCTCCCATTTTCTCCCCTTACTCTCTCAAATAGTATATCTTCCCTCTTGAGACTTCGTTTCCCTTATCAATTTTTTTGTTTTAAGAAAAAATATATATATTTATTTTTTTTTCTTCTTTTCTCTCCCTGGTCTTACTTGTTTGTATATTTTATGGTAATGTGTTATTTCTCCTTGCCTGTGACAATACCCAATTTATTTTCCTTACTTTGTAACTATGCTTGTATTGTACTCATTTGATGTGGAACCTTTGTAAAACAGCATTTGGCTCAAAGGTATTAATTCCTAGAACCAAATAAATTAATTGTTATGATTTATTTACAGAGGACTGCCTAGTGAGGTTCTGCTTCTTCCCCTGCATCTACCCCTTTTGCAGCTTGGTGGGCTGAATGAGTGGACTGCCTTATGGCTGGTGTAGATGATGTAATTGTTTCCTTGTTAAGGACTATATGTACTGAGCTATCCTGATTTTAGTAACTCTGATTTGGTATGAATATTGAACCTGTATCAATTATTGCATATTCTTTTTACTGATAATGGTATATGGGGAGAATTTATTGTATACTGGAATCTGGTTACCCCTTTGCTGTGGCCAGGAGAGTAGGTGAGCATCTGCACTCAGAACAATGGCCTATGCCCAGCTTTGGTCAGCCAGCCCAGCAAAGAGGGATGGGAATACCAGACAGACTGCACCCTTCCCAGGAGCCAAATATTTTACCTCCATGGCACACCTGGTCCCCAGCCAACCCCCGTGTGAGCTCCTGGTACTCGTTTGTGAACTTAGGACTCTCAAGTGGCTGCACTGGTTGACTCTTTGGATCGTGCACTTACAGTACCCCTCCACTTTAAAACACCAGGTATAAGTACAGGACTATTTCTGCTGATGTGATACATGGAAATGTACAACACATTTATGTTTGGTTTGCTGTCCAGCACTGCATTTTTCTTTACTTCTCAAGTTGAACTCTAAGCCATCTTGTGTTGAGTATTTTTCAGTCAGCAGTGGTATAAAGCATCAGTTGTTGATGTGGGATACAGTGACCTGGAATCTAAACAGCAACTCTATTGTTGTTTCTCCTGCCAGTTGCAGGAAGGAGTAAGCCCTCTACTGCAGGGAATTTGTCTGCAATGTGCAACTGTGGTGCTCCAAAGCATCAGGAACTTGGAGCATGTTAACAGCACACCACACACCAAGGGCTGCTGCAAACAGTTGAGCATCTTTTGAAGCCACAGTCAGATTCATAATAATCCAGAGACACTGCCTTTGCTGAACAGTTTTAAGGGGATTTGATTCATCCACATTCACATCCCACAGGATTGCTCACTGGGGATTCCTTTATTGTTCCAATTTAGGCTCACCCTGAGGGGAAAGGCTTCTATTCCTACTAGTTTCTGAAATAATGGGCTCCCCAGGGGGAAAAACATGTACAGTGCAGTGCTTCTTTTCTGTTAATTAAATCTCCCAACCACAAGGCAATAACTAAAACTCCCAGCCCAATAGTTCTCTCTAGATATCTAGGGTCTGACAATAGGAAGCAAGCTTCATTGTACGTGACAAAAACTAACTTTTTTGCAAAGACACATGCAATGTTAACTGTGCCCCTGGGTTAGAATTTGTCTCCATTATCCTGCAGTCATCTGTGTCCAGTATAAAATATAATAAGAGTTGGTGAACTATATAGCACAGATGTGCCTGCATAGCCTTAAGACCTTTCATGATTCATTTGGCCCAAGCTGGGTTTTAAGCAAAACAACCAAGGTTCTCCAAAGCAGTCACTCTACAAGCTGAGCCAAATATCATGGAAAAAAAGGATGGTGAGCTTCCTTTCTGTCAGCTGTTGATCAGAAAGGCTATCTCCTGCTGTTCCAAGTGCCCACCATTGATCACATGTAGAACAGAAAGCAGTTGCATATATGACAGCTGAAAAATAGTGCTGACACTTGTGATATTGCTTGTTATTCAGGAAGCAGAACATTAAAAAAAAATAAAAATATGCCAAAAATGCACAAAACAAAGCAGATTTTTTTGTTTTGTTTTGTCCCTTTCATAACTGTTATTTTATATTTTCCTGACTTCTCTACTGATACAGCTTTGCATCAATCTATGTAACACATATTATTGTTGTTTCCCCTGACGCTAAAATCTTTGAAAATAGGCACTGCCTAAAGGGTTTTATGAGGAATAATAAAATAAAACAAAACTGATTCTTATGGTACTCTGTGTTACATGCTGTTTGTTTGGCAGATCATTAAAAATAATTACATGTGGAGAGAGGGTGAAGGAGAAATACATTACACTATTTGTTACTTAAATGGGATGAGATACTGTAGAGTGTTGCAATCTTTCAAGCCCAGTAGTCATTTTGATTACTGAGAGCCAAGACTATTAGTCCATTCAGAGCATTGCACTCTAATGCATTACATGGTGAGAGAGTGCAAAACCATATCCCAAGGCTAATTCCTGAGCCGTGACCAAGGTTGAGCATGCACTTCATTTCTCATCCCCACAAGGGACCATGTTATTGTGGCATCAGGGACGGTAGGTCTATAAAATGCCTATGGAAAAAGAATAGGAGCAGTTTTGCTGGGTGACTAGGGTATTGATCCATTTGGACTGATGTGCGGGAGAATGGAGAGACTGAAACCAAGCTGTATCAGAATCACTTTTGTGATGTCTGTGTGCCAGAGTCACAGCAGACAGTAACAATTTATTGATCTCTAGGGCCAAAATGAACTCATTTGTTCTCAAAGAAACTTCACTGTGTCTCCATTACTCACCACCACAGCTAAGTCTCACTAATCTAGTGAAGGTAATACCCTTCAGAAGCAGTCAACTTCTTTTTTTGTAGATGACTGAAAGAGCCTGTGGCTTAAGCTAACTGTGAAAGACTACTTTGCTTTGACCAGATTACTCTTCTGCACAGTGGGACTGATTAAAAGTGCCATTAAAATCCATAGCTGAAGTGATTAAAGGTGAGGCCCCCTACAAAATCCACTGGGCATGAGTTTATAACCCAGCACCAGCAGGGATGTTAGCAACAAAATGTCCCTATCCCCTTCCTACCATCAACTCATGCTCTGCACACCCATTTATTTAAACACAGTTTGCATGCCTTCAAAACTGCAAACATTACTACCACTATAATGTGTGATGGTTGAGAAAGCATCCTTACCTTCCTAGGCCCCAACAGCATTACTAACTAATCTCCTGAAAATGCTTCTGTCTCCATTCACTCACATGGAATCATCCAGAATGTAAACATTTTGATGAATGCTTCCCTATTCATATAACTATGGAAATTACTAATTATAGTTTAAATGAACATTAGTGTCATCATGACCTCTTTGAACATGCTAGTGCACTGGGCCCTTATCTTACATCAATATTTTAACAATGTGCAATGCTAGTTCTGTACCAACCAGATTGCCATGAATGCCAACAAGACTGTCTCTATGACCTTTTGGCATCAGGAAACATTTGTCTCAAATCCAGTCTCCCCTGCTCTTTATGGCCTTAGATGACTCCGAACTGGAGGGAGTCTCCTTCTTCAAATACCTGGGTGCATGGCTGGACTAGTATCTTGATTTGTTCAATCATATTGACACCATCCACAAAAAACATCTCCCTAAGCTCAGTGCCTTGTACAAGAACAAAGCTTGTGTCCCCATTCCTGCTCAGCGGGAGATCATTGTGAAAATGATTCTCCCTGCCTCTGACTATGGTAATGGGATATATAGCACTGACTCCAAATCTGTTCTAATCATACTGGACAACTTCTTCCACTCTTAATCACTTCACATCAACTGCATACTTGCACACATCACTGCTCCCTCTACTTCTCCCTCTTCATCCCCACTCCCTTGGAGGAAAAATACCTATCTCTTTGTATCATTTGCATCTGTAAGTTCTGGTTTGGTTTGCTCCCTGCTATCTCAGCTCATTTTTATCCTTTCCCTCTCCCTCCTTTTACTTTGTCCATTCCACTGACACTCATTCTCCTTACCTCAGACTAAGACCATGACAGTTCAGTCTGCTTTCTCCCACCAGTTTCCTTGACACTGGTCTAGCAACCCCCTCTCTATCTGCTCCTCCTCTTCCAAACTGAAAACCTTCCCATGTTATCAAACCTCACGTTTGCTCCTGCTCCTTACCTCCATATCCTTCCAATCACTTGGCTAGGTTCCCTCCCTCCTTTCTTTACATACTCTCCCCATCCCTATTCTGTCGTCCTTACTAACATAACTTTTCTACTCTGTTTTTTTACTCTTGCTGCCCCCCTGCTATAGCTGAACTTCATAATGCTTGTCCTGGGATCACGTCAACCTGATCCAGATCTACCTTGTTTAACTGATGTATCCTAATGTAATTTACTGACCTGTCCTTTATTGTACAGCTGTTTACATACTGGATGCCCTTTATTGTACAGCTGTTTACATACTGAATGTTCTTTATTGTACAGCTGTTTACATACTGGATGTCCTTTATTGTGCAGCTGTTTACATACTGGATGTTCTTTATTGTACAGCTGTTTACATACTGGATGTTATTTATTGTGCTGCTGTTTACATACTGACCTGTCCTTTATTGTACAGCTGTTTACATACTGACCTGTCCTTTATTGTACAGCTGTTTACATACTGGATGTTCTTTATTGTACAGCTGTTTACATACTGGATGTTCTTTATTGTACAACTGTTTACATACTGACCTGTCCTTTATTGTACAGCTGTTTACATACTGGATGGTCTTTATTGTACAGCTGTTTACATACTGGATGTTCTTTATTGTACTGCTGTTTACATACTGACCTGTCCTTTATTGTACAGCTGTTTACATACTGACCTGTCCTTTACTGTACAGCTGTTTACATACTGGATGTTCTTTGTTGTACTGGCTTGATTTGCTGTAACATGTTTTATATCAGACTTAACTAAAGAACTGAGTTGTTGGTTAGTGAAGTATGCCAATGACACAAAGTTGGGAGGAACTTGTTTAAATGAGGCTGATCCCAACAGAATACAAAATGATCTAAACCTTATTTCTAACTGGGCTACAAAATGGAGGATGCAATTTAACCTAGAAAAATGCAGAGTAACTTAGGTTTAGATAATAAAAAAACATACCCATTACCTATGCGGAAAACAGTTGTTAGAAAGAGGCACTGAAAAAGATCTCAGGATTTTTATTACCAACAACTTTGCTTTCACCAGACAAACAAATGAAACAACAAAAATAAAGCTAACAGAATGATTTGGACAATCAAAAATAACATGAAGTCTAGAGCACCTGAGGTATTAATGCCCCCTTTCAGTTCGTGTATGTGTCCATACCTAGATTACTGCTCACAGCTCTGGAATTCTCCAAAAAGAACAGATAGCAACCAATTGGAAAAAATCCGACACAAATTTACCAAACGAGTCCAAGGTTTTAAAAATCAAAATTACAGGACAAGGCTGCATAGATTAAATCTTATGGCATTAGAACAGAGAAGATTGAGGGCAGATCTTTTATTACTGTGGGGCACTACAAATGACATCTATTTGTTTAGTGATCTTAGTTTTGATTTCAAGCAAGAGAATATTGCTCTAGAGGTCGTCCTCTTCTGTTGCAGTACCCTAAATACAACACAAAGAAAATGAGCTTTTATTTCACACAAAGAATAGTAAAGACGTGGAACGCATTGCTACTCGACATCATATAGAGTAAAAGTAAGTTGATATTTCAAAATAAATTAGATGCTTGGATGATGGAAAACGGTCGGAAGTACTATTAGGGGTTTCTGATGGGAGTCTCTATAAGCATTTTTTGCCTCCTGCACCTTCTCTGCCTTGCTATGAACCTCAGTATGTTTGCATTATTATTATATTGATTTCCCCCAGTAACCTTTCCCCAGAATGCTTCCAAGCCTCTGCTGGATGTGTCAGGTCTCTGTTTTTTTCTATTCCAGGCTGCACACAGCTACAACACTCACCAGTGTAATGTATGCCAGCCACTGGATAGTGCTGACTCCAACACCCCTTTTACGTAGGTCCAGTTGAGAACTTGCATTGGGTATACTTTTTACCTTGCAGTCAGGTGTCAGACACTGGATAGCCTCTCAGCATCTCTCTCATGGCAAATGAATCCTCTGCTTTTTGAAGAGGGAAATGAGATACACTCAGACCTTTTTTATAAAAAAAAATGCTATGTGTATTCAGTCACAAAATTTCACCTTGCTTTTCAAGGAGTTGCTCAGCTTGATTACAGTTGTAGTGACATCTGTCAGCTATCTGAGGTACAACATCAAGGTACCTTTGACCTGGGCTGGTGCAGACCTGGACTACCTGGACTCACAATTTCACCTATATAGATTGGATAGTTTATATTGCACTCCCTCCCCCAGTAGTGACATTATCCTCTGATGTGAACATGCATCCTTGGATCAGTCCCTGTGTCTAAGATCAAATACCACACTAACTCTGGAAATGGTTATCAAGTGAAATCACAAGGATGCATGACCAGATTTTTACCATCATTTTGTTTTCTTCTACCATTCCTAACAGTAACATGTGACTAACTATTGTAGGGTTGTACAGTATGGCAACTGTGTCCTAACAGGATTAACAGGGAAACTGCATCATACAAATGTAACCCACTGTCAGACTTCTATTCTGTTATAACAGAACATATTTTAATACGTGCCCCACTATAATATACCGTATACTGTAATCATTTCACCACAAGCTGTTTTTAACTCAGTGGGCCCTTCCTGGTAATACTTTCACATAAATGAATACAATACACTTTGGCTCTCACTTACACTGAAGTGTATAAACTCCTAGATTCTTATAATACACAAAATGCCTGATTAACTTAGTGCCAGTTTAACAAAGAGTGCCCTGTGTGTTTCCTGAGTGCCAGAACTTTTTCTGATCTCCTTTACAGCTTGTTAGTAACGTATAGTAACTTAAATGAGATTGAAGACAGTGTTTTATGCTTCATTTATTTCAAGTATAGAAAACATTTAGTTTAATGATAAAGAACATTTCCAGAAACATAACCTAGGATTCACACACTGTTCTAAAGCAACCTAAAGATACAGTTTTAGGTTTTTTGCCCTTGCTTTGCCCAGGCTTGCTCATTGAGCTGTAATCCATAACATTGAACTGTCAGAGGGTTCCTTTCAATTCCATTTTTGACCTGGGTGAACTGAAGTACAGGCATGTCTGGTGACTTGCTTAGAATGCCACAGCGAGTCAGTGACTGAGAGTTCCCCCATACCTTACTCACTTTGGTGGGGATGGCGGAGGCCCCCCTCACTCTCCACTGCAGAATGGATCTGGCATGTGTTGAGGTGGCACCTGAGTAGGCAGGTACAGGGCCCGTGGGTGGATGGCATCATCCTGCCAGCTGGGGTATCTTCCTCTTTATGTCCCATACCCTCTGACATTAGAAGCAAGAGTGCATGACAATGCACACATGCTAGTGTGTGCAGTGTACCAGCCAATTTCATCCCTCTCTGTGAGCCTCTTCTGACTTTACTGTCACCTGTGGTCACCCAGGTGGCCATATAGCAGCAGAGCAGACTGCCCTCCCTCCCTCCCCGGAGGAGGAAGCCATCCCCTGGGACACTCAATTCTGCTCCCCCAGCCAGCCCCCAATGACCAGAGCTCATTCCCAAACTTGGGTCACCGGCATTGTGAATGGTAGCACTATCACTGTGCCAATGGGCAGGCTGTCTGGATCATAGATTTGTGTACTAAATACTGGAATATGTCAGTTTTCCTGTAACTGATATAGACAGAGCCTGTTGTATGGCATTGTACACTAGGCTAAATACTGTATATGTTTAACTAGCATGATTAAGGTAGTGCTAAATTACTCTACTCAGCAGTTCTAGGGTTCAGATTGCTCAGTCACATCCATGACCTAGTCCTACTATATGGCTAACGATATTAGGTCAATGAAGTTTGTGAGATTTTAATTCAATAAGAACAAGATAGTTTGCAGCCTAGGCCTGCTTCAGTCCCCCCAACTGACTCACATATTGTACACAAGCAAGACATCACACAAAATGATACAGTATGTTGCTTCTCAGCTGGGCTGTTTGGGGTATGTAAAATGTAGAACTAGCCAGTGGATTGGAATCTACACAAGCATCTTCCGATTTTCATTTCCTATCCACCTCCACCCTCCCCATCCCCTGCCAGCTTTGCAGGATTGATTTGTTTGAAGTGAGAAGGAGAATGGGGTCAGGGCTAATGATGTGTAAAGGAAATTTAAAATATAAGCTACCAATTCTGCCAGGGTGAATCCAGTGGGCATGATCGTATCCTATTGCCATAGCAAAACAATCCTACATTTGTGCTGCAGATGGATTTCGGTGCTTGGGCAAATAAATGGTACAACCAAAATGTCTCTTGGCTAACCGAGATCATTATGTCCTGACTTCCAGAACCAGTCTGCTTCGCATTGTGGTTGTCAAACCATAACAAGTTGCAAGAAGGTACAAACTACTCTTGATTTGCTAAGCAACGTCTCAGTTACACTGTTTAATTAAGCAATAATGCATGACAAGGTGTGTGTTGTGCTGGGATAATGTCATGCCTAATGTGGTTGGGCATGAGGCCGCAGGCCAAGTGCATCCAAAATCCAAGAAGTGACATTATCCCAGCATGTCACACACCCTGGAGTGCATTATTGCTATTATACAATGGCTCTTTTGTAAAAACAGAAAGAAAAGTAGGAAGAACTTTTTTTGTTTGTTTTTGTTTACATTTTCATTGTTTTCTTTTTGTATGTGGAGGTATATGGATTAAAAAAAAGTCCATAATCTGAACTGTGTTCAGAAGGTGGTGCTGTTGCTACAGGGCACTGTTGGAAAATCAGTAGGTGTTTCTTTTCAGCCCCCCCCCCCTTCTGACCAACTTTCATCTGTCCTTCATCCCTGTTTGTAAATACTTTTGGCATTTTTATTTTTTGTACAGTGACAGCATGAGCAGGACTGGGAGCAGAAACTGTGAGTGGGACCAGGAGAAATGTGTCCGCGATCATACATGCCTGACACTTACTAGTCATGAAAAGTCCCGGTCCCCTCCACACATCGTGAGTGAAGTAAAAAAGTTTTAGATAAGAACTCTCCAGCACCTCTGAGATGAATTACAGTGAAGCTTGCCAGGATGAAACCCACTTCTACAGCATTCTGCAGTATGCTGCAGCAGTGTTACTGCAGTAAACAATGTAATTTCAATGGGAGTTAATCCCTTTTGTCATGCAGGAAAATGCGACACTGTCGGGATGAAGCGACTATCACAGTTTTCTGCATGACAAAAGGGACTACGTGAAATTGAAATTACATTGTTTTCCACAGTATCTCTACTGCAGCATGCTTCAGAGTGCTGCAAAATGCTGCAGAATTTGGTTTCATCCTCGTGAGCTTCACTGTATGTAGGTTAGCAAGCGGACTTTTGAAATGCTGATCTCCGTGTGCCCAGGGATTGGGAAAATGTGGAAATGTGGTCGGGCTCCTGAAGACTGCTGAGAGAGAGAGCAAGAGAGTGTGTGTCCTCTTTCAGCAGAGCAGTGAACTGTGAGGTGAATGTGTGCTCTGGAGAGGTTTTGTCAGGTTTCTGTGAAACCAGTAACCAGAGTGCTTTAAAAAAATGTGGTTCGTTTGTCTAGGGGGCAGTTCTGAATCTCCCCAAACTGAAGGGCTTCAGTGTACCACATGACTGGCAGTTAAGGTCTGCACGGTTCACTGAAGCCACTCAGTTTAGGGAGAAAAACCTGAATTTTATTCTCAGTGTCAAAGGGTAAAAATTAAATTTTGTATTAGCCCTCAGTAGCAGAGTGAGGGAGGAAATGACTGTCAGAGAAGGGGGGGGGGTGATATTGTGATGGTTTCTGGTAATGTTTTGGTTCTGTGTGGAGAGGGCAGTGTTGGCTTTGCAGTGGCTTTCATGGGGAGGGAGGGATTTATTTCACTGTTCTGTGGTCACCTGTGTGTTTGGATTTAATACAGTGATGTTGCACTGGGATAACATCACTGTTGAGGAAGGGCACCAACCAATCAGAGCCCAGGAAAATGTTTTGCCATTGTATAATTATAATTTTTTTTATATATAAACATTTTTGGGGGTTTTCAGTCAATGTCAACATAGCTTTGATAACCCAGCAAAAAGCGTAACACATAGAATCCAAAATGTTTGACAATAGTTGAAATATACCACACATAAGCATTTGTATGACACCTCCACCCTCATCCCCCTAACCCACAAACCTTTTCTGCAACCAACCTCTCTCTTCATAAACCTTTTTTTAATTTGTCTTTCCTTTATGAGACAACAGCATCTTATGTTTTATGGGATGGAAACAATAAGGTGGTAAACAGAACACTTAATAGGAAGTTTACCATCGCTGTCAAGATGCATAGCAAACAATGGCACTCTTTCTAAAACACTTTTTTTAGGAATATGGGGTTATATTTCTATTGCAAGGAGCTAGTGACACCCTGCACCAGATACCAACAGTGAATAAGTTACAACCCACCTTTGGCTTGGGTTACACTTTCCAGGGTAGTAATAATGGTCAATCTAAAGGTGCCCTGTATACTACATGACATCAGGGATAGATGGAAAATTCTTTTTTGTTTTTTGTCTGTGTTTTAAGACTGCATCTCATACTTTAAAGCGGCAGTATTTGCAAGTCAGTAAAAAAAAAATGATCATATAGTTTTTGGGCAAAAGATGTATTTCTGACAGCCTCAGATTTTTGGTCAGTTTATTTTTAGTTTTCTTAGATATTTTTAAAACAGCTTTACAGCTAATTTTGCAATTAATGACTCATATCATTAAAGATGGCTGCCACTCACAGTTTTTAAAAATGTCTTCTGTTGAGGTTACCTGTTGAATGTTCTTGCTAGATTCATAATGTGGATAAATTAGGCTCATGTTACCACATGTTTCCGATGGCAAGCCGTACAACACTGTACCCAAATATTTTTTTTTTCATGGTGGACATGGCACAGTAGTGGAAACTTTTAAAAACTTCAAAATCCCATCTCTTGGTTCAGGAATGAAAGAAAATTAAAATAAATTGGGATATCTTGATGCTTTTGCCTGACAAACATTATTGCTGAAAAAAAAAAATATGGTCACTAACAAATACTGCTGCTTTAAGAGGAACTCCATTTTACCTGTTAACCTCCAGTATGTGCTTCTCTTCTTTATTTGATGTTTTAATCAGGTCTTATTAATGTCCTACTTGGATACACTCTTGGGAATGAGCTTGCTCTTTAAGGACACTGTCTTCCCTAGGAATATGGAATGGAGATAGCTACGAAAATCTCAAATGATTCGACAGGCAAAAATGTGAACTAGTATTAATCCACAATTTTCTACAGAGATACAACATCAACTATACATGTAAACTGTAGTTTATATACAGTATAAACATCAATGTAATTTCCTCATCACTTAACACAAGTAAACTGCTGCAGCGGTTGGCATTTGATAGTCTAATGCCATTAGTCCTGTTCTCATGGATGTTACAAGTTATTTAACCTTTCCTGTAAATGGTAACTGGGATCTTATCCACAAAAGATTTTGCCATAAACACAACATGGAGAAATTCTTTTTGGTGGATATGGTACCACAGTTAAACTGCTGTTCAGAGTTACTTTGTTCGCTCGGCATTCACCAATCCCCATCTGAGTCGTCATTATCAATAACTATATTAGGATCAGCAGGCAAAATACTTTTGTAGCAACATGAAAATCTTGTCACATTAGCTTTAATAAATGTTATAACCTATACATTTTCTGGCAGCAATCTGTTTCTGGAGTCAGTTACAATATTACCAGTTGTGCTAAACATATGTTCAGAGGAGACACTTGTTGAAGAATGACCATTACAGTTAAATTATTTATTGTAGTGCAAATTAGACTCGATTAGCTTTGTTGATCGGCAAGATTCAAATGAGCATGCATCAATAGCAATTAGTGGTTCTTGCAGGAATGTAGCTGTCTACCAGGACCCAAACAGAACTCTCAGAAGAATATTCCATGTACTTTGGTATGGCAGCAGTTTAGAAAATTCTTTGCAACAGATTCAGTTTGCTACCAGGAGTGGAACCACTGCCCACATTAAGTGATTTCTGCTATTCAGCATCTCTGTGAGGTGATGTACTTGTATGTTGTGGAGAGAAGCTACTAGATGTGTCCATGCCTGAGTCCTGCAAATGCTGTATATCTCATCTAGCAACATAAATTTAGAGTGCTCTACTTTATCTATTTTTGGAAGATGTATAGACTTGAACCAGGGATCTAAGAGAGTCACAATTATGTAGTGTGTAGATGTGATTATTGTAACTGTAACAACTTACTATGTAATTTTGTACTGTCATTTTTTTAATTTATTTTCTTCTAGCTGTATTGATAAGTTTGAATGGATTTATGAGGGGAAATTAAATTAAGTTACTATAGTTGCCAGAGGCATACCATCTGACACTGGAGAGTGGTTACAGTCTCTCTGTCTTGTACTACAGGAATCCCTGGGCTGTTAATGGGGGAACATGAAAGCTAAAACAGACTTTTCATGCCTCAAAGCCAAAACAGACCCTCCTTGTTACAGGAAAAGCCCTGGCTAACAACTGAAGCAGATGCTCCTGCTGTGCAAGACAGGAGGTAGGACAAAGGAGGTCTCTTTTGGAATACACAGTGTCCAGAATTCCAGATCTGACTGGTATCCCAAGTGGACCTGGTCCTCAAGACACAAGAAACTGGCCTGGAAGTGATGGCATAGGATATGTATGCTGAGGGTGGGTTGAGACTGTCTTTTGAAAACCTTGTCAAACCTAAGTTTTGTGAGAGACTAGGTAGGTAGGCTGAGAGTCTGAGCAGTTAACATCTAAGGTTCAAGTCTGTTCTGTTTCACTAAAGTGTCCTGTGTTGCAAGATAGAGAGAGAGAGAGTGCGAGAGAGTAGGGTGGGATAGTTTTTTTCTGTGTGTTTTCTATTATACAAAAACATTTTTTATCTCTGTGTTCCCCATAGTCTTAGTATAGTATCCTGTATTATACGTGTCTGGCAGTATAGCTTAGAGGTTAGAGGAATGAGGTGTGAACGAACTTGATACATCCAGCAGACCAGACCTGAGTTTGATTCTCACAACCTCCACTTGCATACTGTGTGACTCTAAGCAAGTCACTTAACCACCCAGTGCTCCCAGGTCACTCCTGAAAACAGGCATGTGTGCCTAGTGGGCCTTACCTGGTTACCAAAGACTAAAATAAAAAATAAAATGAATAAATATCTTGCAGTATTAAATATTCTTTTTTGATATACAGTACTTACCTGGCAGACTTTCTTATGCCTGTTACCTCAGTCCACTCCCTCTGTTCCTCCTCAAGGGACGTTCTTGCAATTCCCAGAATGAGGTATTGCCCATGACAGAGCTTTTAGTGTCACCGGCCCCGTCCTGTGGAATTCGCTTTCTCCATCTATAAGGGAGGCCCCCCTCGGTGGAGGTATTCAAGGCATGCCTCAAGGCCTTCTTGTTTGCGCAGGCTTTTCTTGACCCAGTTTTGTAAATATTGCCCTGTTCTGACTTGTCATACTGCTTGTCCCTGATTTTTATTTTAGTTTTATTTATTTCAGAATTTTATTTAATTAGTATTATAGCTTTTATATTATTGTTATTTATTGATTTTGTTTCATGTTGGTTTTATGTATGGTGCCCAGAGCCTCCAGGATTGGGCTTCTTTTAAATAAATTTGCCTTGCCTTACTTCATGCTTCTGTGACCAAGTCCTTTGAGATACAGATAACTGGTAATGACTGAAAAAAACACAGTGTTTCATCTCTGAAGAGAAGGGTATGGTTACCATATTAAAAGCAACGTGATTCTCAGCTGTACAGTAGGAGTGTGATGCTTGCCCTTTTGCTGGATCACTGTACTATGTGAGCAGTGGCTCTGGTAGGATTCAGACTGAGATACCCCGAGTAAGGCTGCAGCTAAGTGGTGGTGGCATACCAAGGCAAGCCTTTCAGGCATCTTAAGGGTTGAGAAAGCAGGTAGTAGTCACAGGCTGAGTCTGGGTGAGACTGGGAGAGACCAGTCTCTCACAGTAACCAAGTTGTCATCTATCTGGAAGCCCTCTGTCATTCTTTTTACAAGATTTCTATAATACTATCACCATCATTTTTTCTTCAGATCTGTCTCTTTCTGTGGAGTAAGAATGCTTTGTACAGTAAGTGAAATAACCCTGAATCAAGAGTTGCACACATTCTGCAAACATATTCCCTTTGTAGCTGTCTGAAAGGGAGATACAATATAGCACACTGTCTCCATTAACTTCCACTTCAGAACAGAGGCATAATCCCATCAGCAGTAATATAATTTGAGCAATATTTGAGAACATGTTGTTTTTGTTCCAAAAGATGCTGTAGCTTATACCAGGTTGACCTTCAGTTAATGGAAACATCTTCAATGGGATTTATTTTTTTTGGGGGGGGAAGGGGAAGATTGTGATTCTTTTGCAGTTCAGATAATACCCTATATACAGCCTTGGTTGATCTGAAAAAAAAGGTAGTCACAGTGTTCTTGCAAACAGCAATCATGCTGTCAGCTTGGGTCTCATTCGTTAGGAACCCATTGACAAATAAATGCAAAGAATCAGCAAAGCAAGAAGTATACATAACCCCTCAGTCTTCTACTGCTTTCAAGATGCTTGCTCCATTGTTGGTTACTATTAAGCCATATTGTAGAGCCTCAGAATAAATTTAATCATTAAGGAGCTGATTTAGATACTCAATATATTGGGAGATGGATGACTTTGCCCAAACCTCTTGACATGCACCAGCACAATCTTTTGGGGTTGTTTTTTTTTCTTTTTGCAACATTGAGAGGAAAACCTTACTCAATGAGCAGAAAGGGACATGTAATCCATATGTCGACTGCTGGACCACAGTATCTATCGTGGCATGAAAAACCCTACCCTCTGCCTCTTTAAGTAAAAACATCACTGTTGCCTTTAATGCCTGATAAATGTTTGGTATTTCTACATGCAGCATGCATACTACCTTTGATGAAGCACCTTGTAATGAGGCTCTGCAAGTTTCATGACCTCCATAAAATTCTCATGATCTATTGAAAAGTATGGGAGAAGGGCTCCAGCTACAATTTACCCTATTTCTAGATGAGATTAAGGCTGTTTGTATGACTTTTGATAAAAAAAAACATTCTTTCTCTTAAATGTCTGAGACAGTGGTAGCTGCTACAGTAGGTGACAGCATGACTCAGCTGATACCATAAGTGAGCCCTAGAAAAATAGCCCAAGGAAAAAAGTTTCATCTGGTGCTACATGAGGCAACTCCTTGAGTGTTCAAGTTCTATTTTAAAATTTTATCCAATGGGTTCGAGGTCAGATCTCTAGAACTAGTTATAACAATTCTGTTTTTTACTTAAATTTTTACTTAAAACAATTGCACTATGTCTTGTCCATACGAATGGAAACAGTAATGTTTTATCTGCTGGAAAATCCAACCCGAAAGCACTGAAAAGATGTATTGTACTTAGTATGTGTGTCAGGCTAAGCAGTAGAGTAGGTATGGGAGGGAGGGAGGGAGTGTTCTGGATAATGGAATGAAAGTGAGTCTGTCTGCCCTTGTGGTTTGGCAGTGACCAGTACCCGCTGGCATTTGTTTGCAATTTAGAAAAAAGAAAGAAAAAACCCAGAACCACCAACCTTTTGTTTCTGGAGGATTTGATGATTGCTCTGTGTTTCAGGCCGAGTTCTGCAGACTAAGGATGAGAGAAGTGGATCATTGGCAACTTCATATCAGTTTGGAGTTGGGTTCACTGGGAAGGACTCTGCGCTTGGGTGGCAGTGAACTCATTGCAGCCAGTCAGTTCCTACTATTAGTTGACAATTTTTCTTTGCAGAAACAAAATAAAACTAACTATGTATTTCATTGCACTAATTAAATAGTGTTCTTCAAGTTTACTGGGAGTATGGCATTTGTGTGTATCAGGTTTAGCTGTGCATACCCTATAGAATACTGGGACTGGGAGCCTGAAGAGTAGGCAGAAGACAGCACATAAATGTTGGATACAGCATCTTGTTCTTCAGATTTTTGGGCCTGCATAGGCCTTACACAACTACTTAATTTGTTGGTGAGTTGGCCAAGTATTTTGAGCCCAACATGTATTCCTGACATATTCATATTTTACCTGGTTGGCAGTGTATGAACAGACATTTTTTGTAATAAGTAGCCTTCACACACTGTGAGCTACTATATCATTGTCCTTTCCAGTTTTTATTTTATTTTTTGTACTTTTTATACTACATAAGCCTTACAAAATATTTGGGGATATGATGAACAGTTGGATGACTGACTACTCTGTGTGCCCAACACCTTGTACAGTTACATCGCATGTCCAGTTTGTCAGTTATGATCAGACATAATGCTTGGAACCAGTAGTCTTCATTGTGGGCCGCTGCAATTGTCTATTGTTTTGTGTGCATGATGTGACCTGGCAGAAAGGAAGCACTCTCCCAGTACATTCTTAAACACAAAACAGTGGTCTCTATAGTCAAACCAGGGTGAACTACTTCAAAACAAAGTGGTATTTGGCAAACTTTACCTGGTTCAATGGACAATAGGAGGTTCGCAGAGCTCTATATTACTTATGAACCAGCCACATCATATACTGAGCCAAAAGCATCAGTGTAATATCTCATCCCACTCTGATGTGGGTCTCAGCAACCTCCGAAGCAAGTGTTAACTAGCCCTTAAACTTTCTATATGTATGTGAACACTAAGGGTGTTTCAGGCACATTTGTAATGCAGTTGTGCTACTTGCAACATGACTGTTAGACCATGTAAAATGTTGGCCTGACTTCAAAATGTAAGTGCCACAAGTTGTGAAACTAAAATGATGCCTTTGTCAAATAAATGATGCATGTATAAAATAAATAATGCACACATCAAATAAATGAAGCATGTGTCAATTAAGCAATGCATGCATCAAACAAATGTTGCATGCATCAAACAAATGATGCGTAGGTCAAATAAATAACGTATGCATCAAATAAATGATGCACACGTCAAATAAATGATGCATGCATCAAATAAATATGTGTCAAATAAACAATGCATGCGTCAAATAAATGATGCAAGTGTCAAATAAATGTTGCAAGCACCAAACAAATGATGCATCCGTCAAATTAATGATACATGCATCAAACAAATAATGCATGTGTTAAATGAATGATACTGTACATGCGTGCATCAAATAAATGATGCATGCATGCATCAAGAAAATAATGCATGCATCAAATAAATGGTGCATGCATCACTTTTCTGCTGTAAAGTGCAGACACTGCTTCAAGTGTGTCAAAACATTCAAAAATAGTCTGCAAATGATTTGCCATGCAGCAAGCGAGGCCCAAGATCAAGTCTATGTATTTTCTTCATGATCTTTGGAATTCCAGCCCCAAAGTTTTATGTGAACAGTGAACCTGTACTATATTAGTCAGGTTATACACTTAATTGTGGACAATTGATTATACTGTACATCACTTCTTACTATCTTTTGTTGTCTGTCAGTAGTGTATGAAAACTCCCCCCTGAGTGACTGGCAGTACAAAGAATCTGAATTGAATTGAAGAGACTTAAACTGTAACAGATCCTCTAGTACTGTTTGTCTTGTTCCTTGTTTTAAACCATATGTTTGGCTTGCTGTAGGTAGATGTTGAGTATTTACTTCTCCTCAACATATTCCCTACAAGAAATTACTTATCAGCTGCTACTGTTTTTTCTCAGAAATTACACATCTTCTCAATTTTTTCACCTACTGGTTTCTGTTTGCTCACCATCCCTCATTTTTCAACTCTCTTCTAAATGAATCTCTTTTCCAATCTTGATTCTTTATATTTTTATAAAACATGTCCATGCAAGAGCCTTCTGAGCCAAATCTTACTGTAGTTTAATACAACTGGAACAGCTATAGCATTTTGAAGTCTGTTCATTTTGTGTATTCTTGTTTATGTGATATGTTTCTAGTACATTAGTACTGTCAAAGGATCACTTCATGTTGTTTGCAGTATATTTGAGATTGTCTCTGTAATTATTCAAGCTTACCTACAGGAGCAAGTGGCTTCTTGAGATTTTGTGGTACCACTCTCGGGCCCCCTCACACACACACACACACACACACACACACACACACAGCAAATAATAAAGGAGAAAAGCTATTGAGAAATCAGCTGCTCTGCTGGTTTGGGATCTGAATGCAAAAACATGTCAATGACTCCCTCAGCTGGCTTTAAAAATGTTCTGCTGTCACAAGGAAGAGCCTTCATTTCACCTAGTTGTTAAGTCTTTCACAGCAGATGTAATTAACCAACCAAATAAGTAAATGGGCATGATTTTCCATCGTGAATGAATGCCGCAAGCCATCAGTGAGCTGAACATACGGTGCACGGGGCTTGCGGCCTTCACTGGGCGACATATGGAAATTTCCATCCCTTGCATCTGGCAGAGGTCCTTAGACCACATAAGTGTGGTCTTGCTTGAGCTGTCCATGTAGGACAAAGTCACAGTGCTTGCACCAGAGTATTTGTGCAGCAGCCGTAAGCCACAAAACTGTCGCAACTGCACCCGGTAATGGAAATCCGGGTGCAGTTGCGACAAAGGGGATTGGCGCACAGCCAGATTCATAGTCCCATGGCACAGGACTGGACGTATGCCCTGAGCCACCTTTCAAAAATCCTGCCCCATGTCTTACAAGGATAATAGTCTGATTTGGAATTCAAAGCACACAGGGGCAGTACTATATTCCATGCAGTACTTGTGTTTACCCACACAAGTACAGTTCAGCAGGCAATCAAGATAATGCTGACAGGGAATTAGAGGATGTAAAGTCCTTTCTCCATGCAGAAGGCTTTTGGCACTGCTTGTAAAATGCAGATATTGCGTGGGTACCAAGAATATTTTGTAATGAATAAAGAAGGTTGTACATTCCCAGAAAGATCATTAGGCTGCAGTTACAATAATTTTATTACTTTATTGTTTCTGTAGGTAAAAGGAAAGTATAAACTAAGTGATCTATCTTATCATCTTGTTTTTTCACACACATCTCCACCCGGATCCGACTGTCCCCAACACTTAGCTCAGAATCATCCCAGCAGCACCTTTCTTTATCTGGATGCGCTGAACCACTCTTATGACTATAAGAGTGTTTCATGCAAATCCTTAACCAAGAGAGCTGATTGGCTGGGGCACATGTGTTGATCTATAATGATCTTAAGAGGCTCCTGCGCCTCATTTGAAAATATGGAATGGGGCACTTTTCAAATGGGAGTGTCCATCTGTGTTATGTCATATAACAGCTGTTTGAAGCATCTTTTGTATCTTAAACAATCAAGCATAGTTTGATGGTTTATATAGAGAACAGTGGATGGGTAAACATGTACAACAAGCCTGATCACTCTGAGTACATCACAGACATCAAGAGCAAAGCCCGAGAGGTATGATGTAACCAGACCCCTGGTATGGCAACATGGGCTTGTTGTGGTAATGGTTGCCCATCCACTACTTTATATAGTGCTGCTTTTTGTTTTGTCTTTGTAGTTCATTTTTTGTTAAGGCAGTTCATTCTTCTAGTTGAAAGCAAAGGCTACATCTGTAACAACAGCTGCAGTCAGTGACAGTTGCAGCAATATAAGTAAGCCAAAACAACTGAGTAAAATTAAAACTTAAGGTACACCTTGATGTAATCCAAGTACTTAAAGCTCATGCAAGTCATATCTTATGTAAAATGTACTGGGTGGATTTTTGATTTTCATGTATGTATCTTGTGTCTTGAAAATACAATAACATTTTGAACTTTAAAAAAAAACTTAAGAACAGTCTCAATTCACTTACTGTGTGCTGTTTGATTTGTTTTGAGGTACTCTTGCTTGGTGGCAATCTGTTCAGTCATTGGCCACTTCTGAAGAAATGCTGCAGCTATCATTTGGGGCTGGCAGTATAGCCTAGAGATTAGAGTAACGAGCTGTGAATGAGCTTGGTACATCCAGCAGACCAGACCTGGGTTTGATTCTTACAACCTCCACTTGCATACTGTGTGACTTTGGGCAAGTCACCTAGCCGCCCAGTGCTCCCAGGTCGCCCCTGAAAACAGGCACTTGTGCCTAGTGGGCCTTACCCAGTTACCAAAGACTAAAATAAAACAAAAGTTAAGTATAGAAGTTAAAATGACTGATGTGCACATTGCAGCACTGTGAGAAAACTACAGGGAGCACAAGGGCAGTGACAACTAATTGAAAATGTTGTACCACAGAAGGATACAGCAATGTTCCATGATGTTTGAACAGTGGCACAATATCTTAGCTAAAATGTATTTCTGTGCAGAACAAGCTGTAACATTACTTTATAATACATTTCTATGGATCCCAGAGTGTCTTCTGACTGTATAAGTGTCACCTCTTGCAGCATTAGGAGTTCTTCCCCCTAAGAACACACAGGGAAACACCCTTATAGCTATAAGAAGCACTCCATAATCCATAAAGACGTATAACAGAAGACTTCTAATTCTTGAGAATGCTACTGAGCCCAAACAAAAGATCAACAAGCCTCTGTAGCTCTCATTGACAAGTGCTAACAATTTTAGTTTTGGAAGGAGTCCATCAGCTGCTTCAAGTTCTTATGGGCATGCATCTTGCCCTGAATTCCTTCTCCCATGTCATTGATAAACATATTGAAAAGGACTGGACCCAGGACTAACCCTCGTGGCACCCCTCTGGTGACCTCCCTCTCTTCTAATTTGACTTCATTAACCACAACCCTCTGCTGTCTCTCTTCCAGCCAGTTTCTCACCCATTTAACTGTGTCCTTCACTGTACCCAGATCCTTGAGCTTCTTCAGCAACCTTCTGTGAGGCACTGGGTTGAACACCTTGCTGAAACTGAAACAGAGTAAATCCACTAGGGGCAGTGTGGCCCACCCAGTACCTGTAAAAGATAAATAGAATCTCTGGGAGGGATCAAGCTCCAAAACCTCAGTAATGACTAATTTGCATATGGAGACATACAGATCCACTCACCGGAATTTGTTTGAATATTTTTTAATAAAATTATATTTATCCAACAAAACAATGATCAACATTTCATAGTTTTCTTTACTACTTCATCAGGATCTATAAAACAAATTATATACCTGTAATTAATATTATATATACTGGAAAGAATATTTCTGAAAACATTCAATTCATTTGTAACCTTGTATAATTTTTTTCAAGTAATATTAGTGTATTTTACATTATACCAAAGAAAGGATATGGAGCACCCAAATCCGAAGACGGTGTAGATATATATATACATATATATATATATACATATATATATATGTGTGTGTGTGTGTGTGTGTGTGTGTGTATGTGCTTATGTCTTATACAAATATTGAATTCACTATGTACACACCTTTAAATGAAATACCTGCCTTTTTCAGTAGAATCAAAGTCCCCAAAGATGTATCTTCTAGTTAAATTCCAATCATAACTGCAAAAAAATGGAGACTTGTATTAAGTAATTCAAACATAAATTAATATTGGTATTAACTAAAAAGAAAAAAATACTCATCTTAGTAATTATGTTTCTTCTAATGGAGTCTTGCTGTATTCTGACTATTGCAGTTAGCCCCAGCCTTTAAACTGCCCTGGAGAACAAAGGGTTAACTTTCTATGCAGAGCATAGAATGCTGAGCTCGAGCTCAGTTGAGGTTTCTGTCTGCAGCCCTTTGAAATCCAACCTTCATATTCTTACGAGCAAAAAACTCACTAATTATCCTATGTGGAAACTGTAAAATGTTTACTAGCCAACTGGCAACAAGAATTTTGAATTCCCAAGGAAGACTCAAGTCAGGAAACCCAAAACCCAAAACCAATCCAAATAAGAATAATAATAAAGCAAAAAGCCAAACAAAAAGAGGAGGGTGTAAAAGAAGCACCCCTGAGGTGCAACACTGCACCTGCCAACCCACTTTCCAAAAACAGGTTCTGAGAGGAGAAGCAGGGAGGGAGGTCAGAATACAGCAAGACTCCATTAGAAGAAACATAATTACTAAGGTGAGTAATTTTTTCTTCAAACAACATGAAGTCTTGCTGTATTCTGACTATTGCAGACTACCAAGCAGTACCTCCATGGAGGAGGGACAGAACCTATTTTGGGAATAGGCTCTGAAGTACTGCTGTGCCAAACTGAGCATCACTCTTAGCCTGGATATCCAGAAAGTAATGCTTGGTAAAGGTATGGACTGTTTTCCAGGTGGCTGCTTGACAAATTTCTAAGAGAGGAATATTCCTGGCAGCAGCCAGGGAAGCAGCTGTACCTCTGGTGGAGTGAGCCCTCAGGCCTGAGGGTGGAATCTTTCCTAGTTTCTCATAGCAAAATTGTATACAAGACACAATCCACCTGGCAATAGTTCTCTTGGTGGCCAGTTTGCCCTTTCCCACTTCTCCATACGTGAGGAACAACTGGAGGGAATCAAACCTGTGACCCTTGGTACACTCTATGTAGTAGCTAAGGGCCCTTTTAACAACTAAACTGTGTAGCCTCCTCTCTCCTGAAGAAGAATGATCAGTGAAGAAGACAGGAAGAGACATAGACTGATTCAAGTGGAAATCTGAAACCACTTTGGGCAAGAACCTTCTATTGGTTCTAAGGACCACTTTATCCCTATGAAAGGAGATAAAATCAGGTTCCACTGACAGGGCTTGCAATTCACTGATACGTCTGGCAGAGGTAATGGCTACTAAAAACACAGTTTTCCAAGTCAAGTACTTCAGCTCTACTGAGGGCATTGGTTCAAAGAGAGGTTGCATGAGTTGAGCAATGTAAACATTTAAGTCCCAGGCAGGGCCAGGGTCTCTAAAGGGAGGATTGGTATGAAGCAATCCCTTAAAAAATTTACAGAACATAGGATGAGATGATAGTGAGGAAGACCTCCCCACTGACAGAAAAGCAGAAACAGCTGACAAGTGCACCTTGAAAGTAGCTGGTCTGAGGCCTAAGCCATTCAAATGGACCATATAATCTAGAACTGTAGGCAATTCAGCAGTGTCTGGGGAAATATGTTTCTTGGAACACCAAATGCTGAATCTCTTCCATTTGGAGTTATAGGTTTTTCTAGTGGCGGGCTTTCAAGAGGCTTTGAGAATATCCAGAACCCCCTGAGACAGATGCAAATCTGCATACTCTAACTCTTCACGAGCCATGCCTTGAGATTGAGAGACTGAAGATTGGGGTACCAAATCCTCCCCTGAGAGGAGGATAACAGGTTGTAATTCCTGGGAAGAGACAGGGGAAAATGGACTGCTAGGGACAGCAACAGGGGGTACCAAGGCTGTCTGGCCCAGTCTGGAGCAATCAGAATCACTTTGCAAGGTTGTGACCTTATCTTGACTAAAACTTTGAACAGTAGAGGAAAGGGAGGGAAGGCATACAGAAATTTCCCTTCCCAGTTCAGAATCAGAGCATCCAGAAGGACTGAGCCCAAGACTGGGGGGCTGCAACAAAAGAGAGGAAGTTGGTGATTGTCTGGGGCTGCAAAGAGATCTATCTCTGGGGTGCCCCACTTTGCAAAAATCACCTTCAACACCAGAGGGTCCAGGGACTATTCGTGATGGCCCTGTGAGATCCTGCTCAGTGCATCTGCTAGCACACTGTCCTTCCCTGGAAGGTGGACTGCTATTAGAGAGGTTTGCAGGGAATAAGCCAGGGACCACAACTTCATGGCTTCTGTTCACAAGACCATAGACCAAGTGCCTCCCTGCTTGTTGATGTACCACACGGTGGTGGTGTTGTCTGTTCTGACCTGAACCACCTTGTTCTGCACTGACTGAGAGAAAGCTTGTAGGGCCAGAAAAACTGCCCTGAGTTCTAGGAGACTGATATGGAGAAGGGATTCCTGAGGGGACCACAGTCCCTGAGCGGTGAGGACCCCCAGATGGGCTCCCCAGCCCAAAAGGGAAGCATCTGTGGTAAGTACCACTGAATGAGACTGAGTGACAAATGGGACCCCTTGTCTTAAATTGTCCTGATCCTGCCACCATAGAAGGGCTTGGATCAGGGTCTGAGTCACTGGAATCAGTTTGGTAAGGGATTCCTTCCTCTGGGACCAAAAGGACCTCAGATGGAACTGAATGTCCTTCATCTGGAATCATGCCCCTTGGACCACTGCTGTAGAAGCTGCCATGTGGCCCAAGAGCTGAAGGAAATGCCTTGCTGGTCGGGACACCTGAAGGCCAAAGGAAAAAGTCAGTTCTATAAGAACTCTTGCCCTTTCCAGGGGAAGAAAGGTTCTTGCTTTGACAGTATACAGCTCCGCCCCTATAAAGGTAAGGAGCTGCACTGGTCCGAGAACTGACTTGGGAAGGTTGAGAAGAAATTCTAGAGAAGTGAGCACTTGCTGGGTCACTTGCAGGTCTTACTTGACTTGGTCTGGAAACTGGCCCACTATGAGCCAGTCATCCAGATATGGAAAAATGGAAATCTTTTGTCTTCTTAGAAAGGCAACGACTACTGCCAGGCACTTCATGAAAACCCTTGGGACTGATGTTAGGCCAAAGGGCATTGCTTTGAACTGATAGTGGCCTGAGGGCAACTCGAACCTGAGGTACTTTCTGTGGGAAGCACCTGATAAGAATGTGAAAATAGGCATCTTTGAGGTCCAGGGAGGCTAGCCAGTCCCCTGGCCTTAGAGAGGGAAGAATTATTCCCAGAGTTACCATCTTGAACTTTGGTTTTAAAAGATGTTTGTTCAGGTATCTTAGGTCTAGGATGGGTCGTGACTCCCCTGTCATTTTTGGGGTAAGGAAGTACCTGGAGTACAGACCTTTGCCCCAGTGTAGAGTAGGAACTCTCTCTATGGCTCTTAGGGCCAGAAGAGATGAAACCTCTGCCTCTAGGGCAAGGATTTCTGAGAGACCTGCAGGTGGAAAAGATCTGGCTCTCATCTTCGGAAATTTTTTGAACATGAACCTCTGGATCCGAACCGTTCAATTTCTCTTTGCGTTTCCTTTCTGTAGGAACCAACCCCTCAGGATCGGCTTTCCTTAAGCCTGAAGAAGTATCGCCCTGATCAGAGGGCACTCCTTCCTGGTTGGGTGAACCCCGAACCGGGCTGGCCATCCGGGTCAGCGGACTTCTCGGCCTCCTTTTCCCTCAGTCTACCTAATCTCTTTTCAAGGGTAGATTTAGGAAATTTTTTACAAATTTGGCAGTCTGTATCGAGGTGTTCAATCCCCAGACAGTAAACACAGGTGGTGTGGGGATCGCCTCAGCAAAGACCTCCCCACACTCACTGCAGTGTTGAAACCCAGTGGGCCCGGTTTTCTTCTTGGGTTTCTCAGACATGGACAACCTAATCAAACTTACCCTTTTTATGGCAACCATCAGGCAAGATTCCCTTATCGGTTCCTAACCGTGTCACGGGTGTTGGAAAAAAATGTTCAAAACACATTTTTTTTAGAACCGATAAGGACCAGTACCCCACACTCTAAAGTAAAAGACAGAAATTCACTAAAAGTGATCGGTTCAGCCGAACCGATCAAACAAGCTTACAATTTCCACACACAAATAGGTAAAACCTATTTAGTACTCATGGTACTGCAGACAGAGGCTGAACCGACTAAGCGGAACAAATTCAGCTTAAAAACCGACACTTTTACTGACACTTTAACCAACTTTTCGAACCGAGCTGAAGAAGAAATCTCCGGAGCGACTGTTCAGTGAGGTGGAGTAAAGAATCTGACGGTTGGATTTCAAAGGGCTGCAGAAAAAGACCTCAACCGAGCTCGAGCTCAGCATTCTATGCTCTGCATAGAAAGTTAACCCTTTGTTCTCCAGGGCAGTTTAAAGGCTGGGGCTAACTGCAATAGTCAGAATACAGCAGGACTTCATGTTGTTTGAAAATCATAATTTTATAAATGTTGTCACCTTTGAATAAGATGCTGTCTCTTTTTTTCTGACATTGTGTTAACCAAATGGTTTTAAACTTTCTATTTGACACAAAGGAAAAAACTATTTGTTTATTAAGCAGTTTAGTTGTCTTTTCTTTAATCTAATATACTTCATTGAACGTATATAGAAAACACAATAATCATCATACAAAATGATCCATAAGCACCAGTCACAATATATATAAAAAAAACAATGACAAAGTGAACAGTAAACAGAAGCTGGCAAAAGGCATTGGTATCACTATTATCTAACAAACAATACCCTCCACTCCCCATACATACCCATCAGACCACCCCCCACCACCACCACAACCACAACCAGAGGACGAAAGTGGAAGTGCCAGAAAGAAAAGAAAAGATGAAAAAGGGAGACTAAGAGGGCAGTGAAATGAGGAGAAGGGCCAATAAAGGACCCCATCACCTCATGAAACCCTCCTGGTGAGATTGTCAATGAGGAATATGTCTTTCCAGTTCAAGGGCTTGGAGTATTTCTGAGTGCCATTCTCTAAAAGAGGGAACAGAGCCATCCACCCCGTGCCTGACTATAATTAATTTAGCCACGCTGGCAATTAAGGATATGAAACCCTTACAACAGTCAATTACATCTTCCAAGAAATGGCCCACTAGACAGACCTGCAGAGTAAAAGGAGAATCCAAACCTAAACATGGGTCTAACGAGTGATGGATAGATAGCAAAAATGGGTCGACCCGAGGACAGTCCCACAATATATGTTTTAATGTTCAGTCAGAACACCCACAATAAATACAAGAGGAGGAGTAGGAGGAGGATTTACCCATCCAATATAATCTGGAGGGAGTGAAGTACAGATTATGAAGGATGCGATATTGCAGGAATCGGAGATGTTCCTACTTAACGTGCATACAAACACCGTCAAAACCAGTGCCAGCCTTTCTTCCCAAGATCAAGACCTAATTCTTGTTGCCAGTAATAGAAAACTAATTTAAGGCTTCTCGGATCCTGTTGTTGAAGCAACCTGTAGAGTTTAGAGATTAGATGGGGCTGTGACGCAGTGTCCACCAAAGTTTGCACTGAGGGGTTAGTAACTCCTCTCCAAGGAGAGGGACCCAAAAATGAAGATATGACTTTAACCAGCTGTATAAGTGTTTGAAGGGATGATATGTAGGGATACTAAAATGATCCTGGATCTCTCTAGCAGAAACAAAACTGCTATCTTTAACAAAGAGGGCCACCGGGGCCCATTGGAGGAGTGAGCAAAAGTTTGGAAGTATGGGACGGTTCACTATCTTAAAATGTGGGTTGCCAATGAGTGGTAGGATAAGATCTTTGCTGGGATCCAGGGTGAAGTATAAGTACAACTGATGAAGGGCTTTAATAGACCAGAGCAAAGGAGGAGTCTGAAGGGGTTTAGGGAGGTCAGAGGGTTTAATATATAAAAGACTACTTATCGAAAAACCCTGCTGTTGACAAAGCCATTGCTCCAAAGAGAGCCATATGGGAAAGTAAGAACTGCCCAAAGAAGGAGTCAGGGGGAGCCCCATAAGAAAATCCTACTACTGTGAATGGCACAATAATAAAGGAAAAAATTAGGGATGTGCAGACCCCCTAACTCCTTCGGAAACATAAGCTTGTAATAAGCCTTAAAAACCACCTTACCATTCCACAGAAAGTCAGAAAGGAATCTCTGAAAATGTGAAAACCACACTTTCGGAAGATAGGGACCAATCATTTCCAATGGGTACAGAGGCTGGGGCAAAATATTCATTTTGATCATGTTAACCCATCCCTATAGGATAAGGGAAGGAATCTCCTTCTTTGAAGATCTAAGGTAATTGCTTGACACAAAGAGGAAAAATTAAGTTTAACTAAGCTGGAGAAACATCTGGCAGTCCTGATCCCCAGGTAGGTAAGAACCTTAGGCTCCCATGAAAGGCCCAGCTCATTAATTCAGTGCTTCTGTGCCTGTGAATTCAATGGCATAACTCTGGATTTTTCCAGATTTAGTTGGTAGCCTGCAACATGAGAAAATCTCTCAATCTCCCCTAAGGCAACAGGAATCAAAGACTGGGAGTCAGCCAGGTACAGAAGGAGATCATAAGCATATGCCGAGATTTTATGACCCATCCCACCCCCACCTGGATTCCAGAAATGCCTGGATTTAACTGAATAGCACAGAGAAGAGGATACAGGTACAAATTAAATAGAAAAGGGAAGAGAGGACAAGCTTGCCGCATGCCACAGTAAAGATTAAAAGTAGGAGGGAACACCCCATTACATCAGATTCTGGCCAAAGGATGATGATAAATAACCCTGAGCCAATCACAAAAGGGTGATGGAAACCCAAATCTATAAAGCGTGGCTAAAAGAAACAGCCAGGACACTCAATCAAAGGCTTATTCCATGTCCAGGGAGACCAGAACTGCATGAGTCCTGCTGTCCCCAGATGCGGAATCAGGTGAAGCACTTTACAGAGATGATCAGAAGATAGGCGGCTGGCCACAAAACCGACTTGGTTCAGACTAATGAACCCCTCCCAAACCTGGAGCACTCGATTCGCTAGTATTTTAGCCAGTATTCTGATGTCAAAATTCAAGAGAGAGATGGGACGGTAGCTTTCTGAAGATAGTTCAGGTTTATCAGGCTAAAGAAGTAAAGTGATCCAGGCATGTGTAAAGGAGACATCCGAAAGTCCGGAAGAATGAAGGTAATTAAATAATATGGTCATAAAAGGTGCCAAAGTATCAATAAAGGTGGCGTAGAAAGAGTTATTAAATCCATCTGGGCCTGGAGCCTTCTCCTTCCAGAGTTGCTCAATGACTCTGCAGTCTTCTAAGATGGAAATAGGGGCTTGCAAAATTTCCTTTTGACTGTCCGAAAGGCAGGGAAGGGGTACAGAGTCTAGATAAGATTCTATTATATTTTCATTTGCCAGATCCCAGCCTCCTAACTATAGAGGTTGCGTAAAACTTCTGAAAGGCAGCTACAATATTTCTAGACTGAGTAAGGATATGCCCCCCAGGCAGTCTGCATGGTAACCTTAACTCAGTGTTGTGCTGTCACTCGTTGTTAGTATGCCCTTACGTCTTGCGTTTATGTTCTGTTTTGGCATGTTTTACAGTTTATGTTTCCTTCTGTGTTTTTGTTAGTAAGCATTTATGCTGTTTCTGAATCGGACATTGCCAGAATATTGCCTCCCCCATGCCCCCCGTTCAGCTCCGTTATCTGGTGCCGCTGCTGAGAGGATGTGTAAAAATGAAATGAAAAACAGGTAGGAAGTATGTTTTGCCAGTGATTTTACATGCTGCAGTTAAAAAGGAAAACAGATGAGGAAAGTGTTTTGAAGTGTGAACGAGTGTTACAGGCACACGGTAACAGATGTGCTTGTTGATTCATCCATTTCCTGAGCAGGCTCGCTGGCTCAGTCTCTGAACTAACAATGTGTTTTAGTTTTACGGTTTTCTTATGGACTAGAATCTTTGGGGATTTCTGGGAATGTCTGCGGGTTGTTGGCTTGAATTGGATTTTTTTTTTTTAATCGGAGACACTGAATGTATGTAGCGAGCGGCAGCCACGGAAGCATGCTGTCCAGCAGGGATAGCTGTAGCAGGTTGCGTGGAGTGATTCTAGGAACTGTTGATGTGGTCATCTATGGCTTGGGACTAGAGCCGTGATGTTGTACTGGGATAACAACATGGCTCCAGTCCCAGACGGACCAATCAGCGTCCAAGATTATTTTATGCCATTGTATAATATTGTTTAAATGACTTTCCATTTACATTCTGCACATGTTCAGATGTATTTTCTGTTTACTGTGTTAGACTTATGGTGTAGAGTTCCTTTCTTCCAGTTTAAAGCTCATTCAGGGATCAGCTCTTTGTCAGTACTGATTTAATGTATTGAGATAAGAAAAGCATGCCACTAGTTTAATTTATATTTTAAACATTTCTGTTGTGTGCTCCCTTATATCACTATGTTTATGGTCGGCACTCAATGCGAAAATTCCTTCTATATTGAATGCTCATACATTCAAAAAACAGTGCCAACTTCTTGTTAAGAGCTTTTTGTTTAAAATAGCATAGCGCTTTCTGTCCTGCAAGTTCAATACATGTGTTAATGTTTAACAGCTGCTTTCTTCTAATCTATTTCATTTCCATCCCACAATAGCACTGCCTTAGTTTCAACATTTTAAATATATTTCGTAAATCACTTCTCACCGCTTATTTGGCGTCTCGGTTCTCTCTGGTATGGACGCTGACTGCTACTCCTTCCCTTCTTTAGATATACTCCAGTTGTCATAGGGATGCTAAGAAATGCACCAATCCCTTGCCCCCTGCACTTTAAAAGAGTTTTTGGACTTTTCTTGTAGTTACCAATGCCTAAAGTGTTAGTGCATGCTCTGTGTTCAGTTTTATGCACTCAAACCTTTTTATCCTAACTTACTTGCTCCTTATCAAATTATTTTTATGTTTTAACATTTACACCATACAGATTTTGAAACTGAGGTGGCTGTATATGTTTACTTATATAAAGTCATCAGTGTGGCACCGTTGTTCAAAAGGATTTTCTTTTAGAAAGTGAAAAATTAAATTTCATGCTATTTAGAAAATCCTGGACCAGAAGACTGAATTGGGACCACAAAGCAAAACCAAATGGTAAAGCCCTTGGTCCCAACCCACCCAGCCACACCACGGAAAGTGGTACTGTAAGGTGGCCACCTCCTAGCACTAGTCAATATCTAAGTGAAGGGGGGGTGGTCAGTCATAACTGCTTGGACCTGATGGGAAACCTCTGTCTTAGATACTGGCTCTCTCAGCACTAAAAATAATTTTATACTAACAAAATCATTTGAATCTGTAGGGGGTGATAGGGATCTTAAGTTCCTTTTCGCAGTATCATTTCATGCTAAAGCCTACATTTCTTATCTGATAGCATTCCTTTTTTATTCTACAAACTCTGTCCAAACAATTTCTTCATTTAAACTGTATCTTTTATTTAGTGTGCCAAAAGAGATGATACAATAGGTTTCCCCCAGTAAAAGCCACCTCTCTAGATTCCTTCCCCGATAGGATTTTCCACCTTTTCAAGTCGAACAAATCTAAGTGCTGACCCATTGTGTCTACTATCCATGAAATGTCATGCTACAACCAATGTCATATGGTAACCCGTGAAGTGGGCACACGAGGAAGGGCGCCATCCATTACGGCGACACCTTTCTTGTGCAATCCACTCATGGTGACCAACGGGTAGGCGACCGGATGAGGGGGTGGGCGAACTAGGCACCAGGATGTCGCTATACGTACGCGCATGGGGTGGTGGGAGCGAGCATGGGCTGGGGGGTGGAGAGGCTGTAGGGGGTGGTGCTGTGATTGTCGGTCGAGCTGCGGCATGGTGTCGGGGATTGGGCAATGGCTGGGGTGGCTGAGATACTAGGTTCAGGTCCGGGCACTAGTGCGATTTTTATTGTGCCTGGCCCGAACCTTTTAATTTTTACTACTTTCACCCCCCCCGACATACACCCCCCTGGAATTGAGAATCCTTAAGTAGGGAGGTGCGGGGGCGAAGAAAGTAGTAAAAATATGTCCTGATTCCATTGTGCTGGTGAGCCAGGATTGTCAGAGTGCCGAAAATGTGTTCAGCACTCTGACTGAGCGATAACAGCAATCGCCTTTAGGCGTTCACCGTTATCACATAGACCCATGTCATATCACCCTTTCTGATATCCCTCCTATGTTCATTTAACCTGAGCTTCTGGCATCTACATGTCTGCCAATGTGATATAGGTCACAAAGGCATTTTAATAAATAAATGACTTGTTCTGTCTGGCAGGTAGTAAACTACTTTATCGCAATATGTTCATTCCTGTATGGGTTGTACACTGTTTTAGTTTTCCTTGTACTAATATAATTTTGACAGTGCCCACATGGATAGTTCCCTATAATCTGTGTCCTACCTTGACAAATCTCAAACTTCTTTGCTGAGCTTTAATATACTGTGTGGCATGTTCTGTCCCCCCAAAGATTTTACTCTTTTTGCTGTGACAAAGGGCTTCTCTCAAAACACCATTTCTCCACAGTATTCGACTGCAAAATGTCCCAATGTCTGTAAATAAATGACTTTATAGTCCCAAATGATTCTAAATATTTAATAGATACTGTGATATGATCTTTAACTCTATCACTATTAGCTGTAGATTTTATCAAATCTTCTAATGGCACAGAATCACTCCTGTTATGGGATGTTTCCAAAATGTCCCCTCTGTAGCCTCTGGCTCTAAAGCATCCCTCCAGTTCATCAGCAGTCACTTTGTAGTCTTCTTCATTTGTGCACTTCTGTTTCAGTCTTATCATATGACCATAGAGGATGTTTTCAGTTACATTTGGCTTAAGGGAAACCTTTGGGATGTACTGTTGTAAAATGTTTCTGTCTGTTGGGTTTCAAAATACTTTCTTTTCCAAAGTTGTACCATTCTTGATTCAGATCCAGAAAGTTAACTGAGTCCTTACTGTAATTCATCACAAATTTAAGACATTACGTGCCTGTATTTAAATAGATGAAAAATGCTGTTAGTTCCACCCCCATGCCACTCCAAATGTGTAGGCAATCATCCATAAATCTTTTCCAATATACTATTTTGTTTTGCCAAATATTAGTCTCACTGTGCACAATTCTCCTTTCAAACTGGTATATAAATATATTGGCATAGCTTGGGGCCATAGAGGACCCCATAGCTGTAACATTTTTCTGCCAAAAACCAATATTTTCAAATTTAAAATAGTTCTTGAGTAATACTAGTTCTGCCATTTTCAGTAAATAATGATTAGGGGATTCTCTGTTTGGCTCCTTTCTATTAGTTTCTCATTTAGGGCTTCTAGACCTTCTCTGTGGGGTATATTGGTATAAAGATCTTTAACATCTAAAGTTACCAATATACTAGTATGCATAATCAACTGTTCCTCATTGATTGTACTGAGTAATAATATAGTATCCTTTGTGTCCTTTAGGTACGCTTTGGTGGTTAGGGCCAAAGGCTGGAGGTGATAATTTATATAGACAGATAATACCTCTAAGGTTGATCCTTTACCTGCTATTATGGGTTTTCCTGGTCAGTTTATTAAAATCTTTGTGTATTTTGAGGAGGACATAGAATACAGGCATAACTGGATAGGGTCTATTCGTGGTTTTAAACTCCCAGTCAGTAACGTAGTTTCTTCTTCTAGAAGTTTTTAAAGTTTTTACTTCTTTCATAGGGTTACTGTCACATCTTTTTTTTGTTTGTTTGTTATTTTTCTGCTCCTTTAGTGTGGTCTCCCTTCTGAAGGGCATCCCCAGCCCCATCCCCTGGCATCTACCAGCCAACGCTGGCACTTACCCTCAGGGCTTGCCCCCCCGGTGGGGCCAGCTGGATTCCATAACCCCCGCTGGAGACCGGATCCAGTGTTGCCAGCGCCATGGCTAGCCAGGACCTGGGCCTGCAAGGCATCCTCCTTCATCCTGCCACACTGCTCTTTTCTCTTTTTTGTGCCCCCTTGTGGGTGAGCAGCATGCAATGACACCTATGACGGGGTCGCACATGCTCCCATGCATGCCCACTTCAAGCGTCTGCCACACTCCCACCCCACGCTGTTGCGGTTTCATGTCACTGAGTCTCAGCCTCCACTATGGGTCAGGTGTGCACTGGCCGCAGGTCCCCCTCCTCCCTGGAGATGGAGAGCAGTCCATCAGATATGCAGTCCATCTCCTCCCCTGCTGACCCACAGTGGCCCGTGCTTGTTCCAGAGCACGGGTCGCCGGCGCAGCGCGAGGTGTGGCATCCAGCACCTCAACACCACCGGGACAACCATATTGTTGCATTTTTGATAATGTTCTAAATCTCTTAACTGTCTTAAATGTTCTGCTTTGTATTTATCACTATCCATTATTACTATACCCTCTGCCTTTGCCTTTTTAATGACTATAGAATTGTAATTTTCTAAATGTCTCAAAACTGCATATTCTTGGGCTGAGAGGTTGAATTTTTTCTTCTATCTTCCTGGTTCTTTTACAATCTCATTATGTTTTTGTCCATCAGTTCCATATATGTAATGATTTTAGACAGTACTGGTCCCAGTGGAAGAAATTTGGATGTGTGTCTTTTTTTCTCTTTCTCTGTGGTCACTCAATTCATCTTTTGTACTGAAAAAATACTTCAGTCAAATCTTTCTGTACACTTTTTGTATGTACATTTTTAAATGAAAGATGTTAAGTTTTTCATGTGGACAAAAGGTCAGTCCAAGATGTAAAAGTTTTTCTCCATAGTGTATAAATCCCTATTGGAAAGATTGATTGCTGTGGTTTCCCTCTCCACTGGCTTATCATTACCACTTCTTCTCCAATCTCATACCTCTCCCTCTATATGTCTCCTTCCAAAAAAAAATGTCTAGTACCCTGCTGTCTATTCCCACTTTCCTGGCTACTGTTCAGATTGTAGCGGTTGCTATTGGAGTCCAGATTATAGCTATACTGCTGCTTGCATGGTGTATATCTATTCCATGCATAGACTTTACCTTCTTTGTAGTCATTTAAGTCTCTTTTGAATTTTTTCAGTTTATGATTTTATTAGATTATTTTAGAAATCTTCTAATGCTTTTTGTATTTTGTCCAGGAACTCCAAAAACTCCTTTAGGTCTGGTTTCTTGTTGTACTGTTCATAGATCATTTTAATTTCTCCACTCACATTAACTAATTCTATATTTAATGCCTCTACCGATTGGAGAGGAAAGTCAAGGGAACATTTATTTCTAATTCCATCCCATTTTTTCTTCATTTCTGCTGTTGTGAACCCTAAATTAGGTTCTGTGGAGACTCAAAGTCTCCTCGGGATCCTCTTTTGATTATAATATTCTGTTAAAGTAACACTATGCCATTCTAAATGGAGTTCTCTTTGTTTTAAAGATTCGTATTTACTAATCAAATTCTTAGTGTTTAGGTCACTGCTAAGGTTTTACTTACTAATTACCCATTGTATAATTCTCTCCTCATCCATCTTTGTTAATGTTCTGGCTACTGATCTTTCATCTGTAACCCCTTTAAGTGATTCAAATACATCCATAATTGACAATGATCAATATCTGAACTTCTTATATAAATGAAATATTAAATCAATGTTAATTTAAGATTACTCTATAAAGTGGCTAAAGGGAGGTTGGAACCGCTGGAATGAGTGGTACTCTGTGCCCAGAAATGTTATTTACACTCTTACGATGGTATGGACTAGCTGGGTATTTTAATGTGCAAATTAGAAATGAAAGTCCCACCAAAGTGTAAGGTTCTAGTCCACCAAAAGTGTTAAAGACTGAAATATTCTCAGTGGGTACTAATCTTTAATGAAGCAGGTCCTCCTGTCCAGGTACACTGGGGATGTGTCCAATCATGAATCATCTGTAAACCACAAGGGGCAATGTGGCCCACCCACTACTTGTATGATAAATAGAATCTCTGGGAGGGATCAAGCTCCAAAACCTCCAATATGACTATGTGGAAAGATAAAGACCCACTCACCAGAATTTTTGGGAACTTTGATTCTCCCAACAAGGTGGGCATTTCATTTAAAAGTGTGTACATAGTGAATTCAATATATATATATCTATATATATATATATAGATATATATATATAGATATATATATATATTGCACTTCACTTATAATGGACATTGTTATAATGGACAGTCGACTACAATGAACAAAAACTGATTTCCCAAACCAAATTTATCAAATCCAATGCATTTTTCTCTGGTTATAATGGACAGAAACGTTGCTTATAAAGGACACTTTGGAGATTTTATAGGTATTTATAGTGCATTTTTTTGGGGGAGGGAGAGTGCTGGTGAGGAAATTTGGCAAATGTAGACTTTAGATGAAGGAGCTGCAGAGACTAAGTTTCTTATAAAATAAATCTCCATAAGCTACCTAATCTTTTATTAGTTGATTACACTAAAATGGAAGTGACTTTATTTTTTAATAAAACCCTTACAGTACAATTGCTTTAGTTCTTACTGTCATAGAAACCAAACATTCAGCCACTAGAGTTACTATCTTCTTACCTTCTGCAAAAAAACTTCATAAACAAACTAATTTTCTCTGACAGTTAAATAACTCTAAATAAAAACACAAAATACAGAAACATATATGCTAGGCAGAATTCTGAGTAACTTGTAAGGTTTTTTAATAGTTTCTCATTCACTCTGAGCTCCTGCTCACACACATAGACACACCTAACACACAGGCTCCACTGCCTCTGGATATAATGGACAATGTATGTAACGGATGTGTGCACAGATATCAATCAATCAATCAATCAATCAATCAAAATCTTTATTTATTCAGGCGAGCATCATTGAGCATAGCTCATTTACAAGATGGACCTGATTGGTCTTAACAATATATGGTTACAGTTTTACACAAAAGACATGGTACTGATTGAACACAAATACAAAGATTTATGAACGAAACAGGTATACAAATATTTACATATGTACAAGGCAAAATTGACATTTGACCTAGATTATATTAAAAGGAAAGAAACAAACGGTACTGGAGGGATAAAGCTAGGGTAATGGGACTTGGGGGGTCATTTTTGTACGAAGTAGGTTGGAGAACAAACTAGAAAAACAGAAAATAGGGTGTACTGTAAAAAGGGGTAGGGGAAAAGAGGGGGTGTGAGAGGACTAGGCCTTATGGAAGCAATTGCATGAATCTGGGAAGAGACTGGGAAGAGATATGTCCGTTATAACAGGCTTGCACTGTATATGTATATGTGTGTGTATATATATATATATATATATATATATATATATATATATATATATACACATATATATATATATATATATACACACACACACACACACACACACACACATACATACTGTCTTCAGATTGCGGCGCTCCATATTCTTTCTTTCGTATAATGTAAAATATACAAATATCACTTGCAAGAAATTGCACAAGGTTAAAAATAACTTGAATGTTTTCAAGAATATTCTTTATAGTATATGTAATATTAATTGCAGGTACATAATTTGTTTTATAGATCCTGAGGATGTAGTAAGAATACTACAAAACATTGATCATTATCTACTACTCTCATTATTTAGTCAAAGAATACTATCAGGCTGATCTAGCAAGACCTCCCTACCATGAACCCATGTTGTTTACTGCCCTGTAGTTCATTGCTGTCCAGGTAATCCACAAGGTCCTCTTTGACTAATATCTCCATCAGTTTACCCACAACAGAGGTAAGGCTGACAGGTCTGTTATTACCCAGTTGCTCCTTGTCCTCCCCACACCCCCTATGGATCAGGACTGTGTCCACTACCCTCCAGTTTTTTGGAACTATCCCCGTCTGAACTGAGGTACTGAACAGTTCTACCAGGAGTTCAGATAGTTCCACTGCCAATTCTTTATGCACCCTTGGATGCATTTGATCTGGCCCCATTAACTTATCTATCTTTAGGGCTGCTAGCCATTTTTAAACCCTTTCACTGGTAAATACTGGCTGCCTCATTTCAGGGATCTCCCTTACACTCCCTTACAGGCACCTTAATGCCACACTCTGGCAGAGGTCCTCTGTCTTCTATTGTGAATACAGAGCAGAAGTGGTCAATAAAAAAGGTTGCTTTCTGACCATCCTTCTCAATTACCATACCTCCCTTTGTTAGCCTGGCATTTCTCCCTCCTTTATTTTCCCCCTAATATATCTAAAAAACATTTTCCTCTCCCTTGACTCCTCTGCAATACATAGATCTGTGTCTGCCTTTGCTTCTCTGACCACCCTTTTGTTTTTTTCTTGTTTTCATCTGGTAAGCTTCTCATTCTTCCTTCCCTTGTTTTTACTTGTACCTGGTAAAGACCTTCTTTTGTCTCTCATTGCTCCCCTGATCTTTCCAGAGAACCATATTGGTCTTTTTTTTTGTATTCAAAATTTGTATTCATTTTTCAAGAAAAGAAACATATATGAATGTCAGAACAGAACAGAAACTAAGACGAAATTAATAGCTGAACAGCCATATGCAATAAAATACAATCTCTTATGGTAAAAATCTTTTCAAGACATAGCAAGTTTGGACTAATATGAATATGCCATATAGATGTAAGTATATGGCTATAGAAGAGGAGTCAACTAGTGTCAACGTCTCATGATCTCAGGACTATAAATAATACATCATCAGAGCCAATAATATAAAAAACATTTTATAGTAGAGCAATCTCTGTGCCAAGTGAAAAGCAAATTTGAAAGAGGTATGTCCAAGGGACCCTCTGAGGAGCAAATGAAAAGAAGAGATAGCTGGAAAGAGAAATAAGAAAACAAGAGAGAAGGGGAGGAAAGGGAGAGACAGAGACAGAGAGGGGCCTCTTAAGGCACAAAGGATGGATCATCTTGCATATGATGCCCCACCCACCATCTCCAACGAAGGTTGAAAGTAGGAGTTTGACTGTGGAGAGAATATGTTAACCTCTCTAAAGCATAGAGTTCAGCTACTATGGTCCACCAGTTGTCTACCATGGGGTCTATAGTGATTAACCACAATCTGGTGAAACATGCCTCTTTTGGTGGGATAGCTAGAAGTATTAGCAAGGGAGTAATTGCTCCTGGGGCATTGAAGATTGTTTCTGAATCCTGTATCACTGCCATCTAGAATGGTTCCAACATGAGGCAGGACCACAAGATGTGGATGTGGTTCACTGAACTAACCCCACAGTTTCTCCAGCACTGAGCTTGACCTGGGCTGGTATATTTAGTATATATAACATGCCTCTTTTGGTGGGATAGCTAGAAGTATTAGCAAGAGAGTAATTGCTCCCGGGGCATTGAAGATTGTTTCTGAATCCTGTATCACTGCCATCTAGAATGGTTCCAACATGAGGCAGGACCACAAGATGTGGGTGTGGTTCACTGAACTAACCCCTCAGTTTCTCCAGCACTGAGCTTGACCCGGGCTGGTATATTTGGTTACTACTGCTGGTGATCTGCAAAAGCAGTACCTGCATTTCCACGAAAATTCATGCCACACTGTAACCGCTGTCAAACAGTGAACTGGAACAGCATGTTTATGCCAGATTTAGAGGGTAATATTTTCAATGAGCTCCTAATTCCATCTCTGCAAGATTTGTTCTGTAGTTGTGGGGTGAAGCTCCTTTAGTGCCTGCATTAACTAATTAAATTCAGAGTTGAGTTCCCTTGGAGATGGTTAATGACAAGTTGCATCAATAGAGGCAGGGGTTCAGAGAGAACAAAGTGTGATTTTTCCACGCTATGGATATAAGAGCAGAGTTGTAAATAATGATAATGGTTTGATGGTAGTAGTTGATACTTCAAACACAGCACCTCAAAGGGGAGCACACCTTGTGAATCCATAAGCTGAGAGAAGAATCTGAGGCCCTGCATGTCCCAGCACTTCATGGATGTACCAAGGGAATTTAGGGAAAAAGACTTGACATAAGCTATTGCTCTAAGCTGAAAATGTGGGCAGGAGTAAGGTAGTGGGTAGCTATTACTATCCATTGTTTTATCGTTGTTGCAGTAAAGGGAGTACATTTTAAGAATGGTTTACTTTGAGAAGGGTGACTGAAAAAATAATAGTCGATGTTGAAAAGGTAATTTATAAGGGATTCTATCTGTTTCCAATAGGGTTGTTGAGGTGCAGAAAACCAAAGATAGAATGTTCAGAGGTGAGCTGCTTGGGTGAACCAGGATAAATTAGGAAGATTTACACAACCTTGTTCCGAGGAAGGTGCAGTGCCAAGAAACAGAGTCAGGGCCATGCTCCACCCCAAATATAATGGGAAATAATTCTGTTCCATGAGTGAAAATAATAGAAGGCTGGCATTAAAGAAAGCATTTGGAGATAGTAGAGAATTTGTGGAAGTATATTTTGTCGAATGACCTCTATTCGGGAAAAGAAATCCATTTGAAGTTAAGACCATTTGGACAGGTCAGTAGTGATTTGTTGGGATAACGGTTCATAATTCAGCAATTTTAAATGTTGAAGATTTTTTTGTAAGTTTAATCCCCAAATATCAAATAGCTCCCTTATTCCATTTAAAAGGGAAAAGTGTTTTCAAAGACAGGAATGGCATGTAGTGGTACAACAGGACTTCAGTATTTTGTGCACTGTATTTAGCTTATAGCCCGTGAGTTACCCAAAATGGTTGAGGAGTTTCCAGAGGGCAGGAATGGAGTCTTCTGGTGAAGTTAAGGTCAGGAGAACACCATCAGCAAATAGAGAAAGTTTGTAATCCCTTCCTCCCAATGGGACGCCTGTAATTGCTGGGTCCAAGCATATTGCAGCTGCCAGGGGTTCCAAATATAGGGCAAAAAGAAGAGGAGATAGAGGGCATCCTTGATGGGTGCCTCTGCCTAAGGAAAAAGGGGCCATAAGGGAATCATTGATTTTGAGATAGGCTTGTGAGGAGCAATAAATACCTTGTAGCACTGAAATAATTTGGTCTGGGATCTCGAATGTTGAGAGGGAACTCCAAAGGAAGGACCAGTTTATCCTATCAAAAGCCTTCTCAGAGTCTAAGCTGAGAAGGGCTAAAGGGATGTGTCTATAGGTGATATATTCTATCAGTAGCAGGGTGTGGCACACACTGTCATCCCTGATGGGTTCTGATGAATACCACCTGATCTGGATCAACTAGTTTGGGCATAAGGGACTCTGGCTGCCTAGCCCATACTGCCATAAAAAGTTTATAGTGGAGATTTGGTGATAAGAGGTGGGGAAATGGAGATCTTAGTCCGGTTTTATAATTGTTGAGATTACTGCATAGTTCCAAGGAGGGGAGGAGTACCTTTAGTCTGTACCTCTTGGAAAGTCTGCAATAGTGGGGATAAGAGAACATCTTGACATTTTTTATAGAATTCAGTTAGGCATCTGTCTGGGCCAGGGCATATCTGGGATTTAGTACCCTTCAGGGCCATCATAACTTCAGAGAAAGAAATACTAAGGAGTAACCTTTCTGCTTCTACCATGGACATCTTGAGAAGAGAGGGACAGCTAAGAACGTTATATAGGGCTTTGGGGGAGGGTGTTCCATCAGTTGAATATAAGTGGATGTAATGGTTTAAATGTCCTGTGGACATCCTGTATAAGTTCATATCTGCGGGTTGTATAATTGCAGAATGCACATCTGAGTCCATCTGGCTCGGAGGCGTCAGGATAGGGTTTTTGACCTCAAGATCCTCCTTCATAATAAGTTTGTTTTAGATATAACGGAGCTTGATATATTCGGGCATTGAAAAGTTTTTGTAGCTCTTGTTTAACCCGATATAATTGAGGGTTAACTGAAACATCACCCTGATGTACAAACGTTTGGAGAGTTTGTAAAGTCTGTTGTAGTTCTAAGTAACATGCTTGGCGTTTCCTGACTTGTACTGTTAAGTAGGCAGTTAACTTGAGACGCAGCACCATTTTAAGGGTTTCCCACAAAATATGGGGAGCAATGTCTGGACTAGAATTTTCAGTTAAGATTTGGGGAATGTGATCCTTCAGATGTCGAACTAGGGCGAGGTGTTTCAACAAGGTGAGGATCATTCTCCAAAAAGTAGATTGTGTGGTTTTCCTATGGATAGAAACATAGAAGCTGACAAATAAGGACAGCAAGGCCCATCCAGTCTGCTCATTTTTTCCTACCTTATGAATGTGCCATATGCCTTTACTCAGTCAATGGCCTATCTATTCATACTCATCTGTATTGCTCCCTTATGTCTATCCCATGCCTGTTTAAAGCCCTGCACTGTATTTGTATCCACCACTTCCTGAGATAGGCCATTCCATGCATCCACCACCCTTTCTGTGAAAAAGAACTTCCTCACATTACCCCTTAATGCCCTTAAGATGTTTGAATGTTTTGAGCCTATCACCTCTCTCCCTCCTTTGCTCTTGGGTATACATATTGAGCTTCATTAATCCATCCTCATATATTTTCTGATGCGGTCCCTGCACCATTTTGGTTGCCCATCTCTGGACTGCCTCCATTTTGTTAATGTCTTGTGCAGGTGCAGCCTCCAGTACTGCATGCAGTACTCCAGATAGGGTTTAACCAGTGTCTTATAAAGAGGGATTATTACCTCCCTCTTACAACATGTGATACCCCTACTAATACACCCCAACATTCCTCTAGCCTTACCTACTGCTTTAGTGGTCTGCTTAGATGATTTCATGTCATCTGTGATGATGATGCCCAAGTCTCTTTCTTTCCTTGTGATTGCCAGCAACTCCTCTCCCAACCTATAGGTAGCTTCAGGGTTTCTTTTCCCTATGTGCATGATCTTGCACTTCTTTATGTTAAACCCCAGTTTCCACTCTTCCAACCATTTTGCCAGTTTATCCAGATCTCTTCTAATTCTGTTCACCCCATCTGGATCATCTACTCTGTTGCAGATCTTGGTGTTATCTACAAACAGACAAACCTTACCCTCCGGTCCATCTGCAATGTCACTGATGAAGATATTGAAGAGGACTGACCCCAGGACTGATCCCTGAGGTACCTCACTTGTGGCTTGCATCTCTTCTGACTGTATACCATTTACCACCACTGTCTGTTTTCTGCCCTCCAACCAGTTTGTCGCCCAGTTAACCAACCTCTGACCCAACCTGAACCTACCCAGCTTATTAATCAATCTTCTATGTGGAATAGTATCGAAAGCTTTGCTGAAGTCAAGGTAGGTGACATCAACTGCACCCCTTGGTCCACCACTCTGGTTACCCAGTCAAAGAAATCTATGAGATTAGTTTGACAGGACCTTCCTGTTGTAAACACATGCTGTCTTGGATCCTGTGCTCCTATGGATTCCTGGTGTTACACTATCCATTCCTTAAGGAGTGCCTCCATAATCTTGACCACCACTGAGGTAAGACTGACTGGCCTGCAGTTCTCTGTCTCCTCCCTGATGCCACTCTTGTGGAGCAGGATCACATGAGCCATTCTCCAGTTTTCTGGGACCTCTCCTGTGCTCAGAGACTCACTAAACAGTTCTGCTAATGGCTCTGCTAGGTCCACCCTTAGCTCCTTTAGTACTCTGGGATGTATGCCATCAGGTCCTATTGACTTGTCCACCCCAAACTTAGTGAGTTCTTGTAGGACCTTTTCTTTTGTGAAGGGACTTGTGCACAGCTCCCTCCTCCCTGTGTCCATGGTGCTGAGCTGTGGGTCCTGCCCTACCTTCTCCTCAGTAAATACTGAGCAGAAGTATATATTTAGGATATATGCTTTTCCTTGGTCCTCCTTCACACACTCCCCTTATCCCCTTTGATCCTAGCAATACCCCCTCTGAACTTTCTTCTTTCACTAATGTATCTATAGAAAGTCGTGTCCTCTTCTTTTACTGTTCATGCTAGTGTTTCCTCAGTTTGGGCCTTTGCCTGCCTTACTGCCTTCCCTGCTTCCCTTAGGCAAGTTTGGTATGCTTCCCTACCTTTGTCCCTCTGTGTTCCCTTATATTTCCTGAAGGCTAACCTTTTGGCTCTGATCTTTTCTGCTGTTTTTGAGAACCAAAGTGAGTTCCTCCTTCTTTTGCTCTTGCTTTTCTCCCTAACAAAATGGGATGTTGCTTCAAGTAGTGCATCCTTAATGCTTTCCCACTTTGCCTGTACCCCCTCACCTGTATTTCTTCTTGCCAGGGCTAGCTTAACTCTGTTGGCCATTTTATCAAAGTCAGCTCCTCTAAAGTCCCATATTTTTGCCTTGGAATGGGATGATTTAGTTCTAGTGGGCAAATTGAACCATAACATGTGATGGTCACTGACCCCCAGGTGACCTTCCACCTTAAGATATGTGATCCTTTCCCCATTAGTCAGTACTAGATCCAGGCTAGCCCTGTCTCTTGTGGGTTGTTGTACCAGTTGTTTGAGGCCTTCCCCTGCAGGGAATCCACCATGTGTCTAGTTCTGGCAGATGTTCCTGCTGGTATTGACCAACTGTATCTTGCATGTTGAAGTCTCCCATTACCAGAATCTCCCCATTAGCTGTCATGTTTTGTGTATCTTCTAACAGTAATGTGTCTATGTCCTCCCCCTGGTCTGGAGGCCAGTAGACAACCCCAGTTCATATGGCTGTCCCATTTCCTGTTTCCAGGGTAACTCACAATTTTTCTGGCTCCTTATATGTATTCTGAATTTCTGTAGCTTTGGTATTTTCATTGACATAAAGGGCCACTCCCCCTTCCCCTCCTTTTTGCACCTCGGTCTGTTCTGAACAGTACACAGACGGGTACTGAAGTCTCCCAAGTGTGGTTACTGGTGAACCATGTCTCGCCAATGGCTACTATGTCCAGTTTAGCCTCTGTCATCGTTGCCTCCATGTCAGGGATCTTGTTTCCCAGACTGCGGGCATTTGTGATTTTCCATTGGCCAGATTTTGGTGCGTTAGTTGTTGGACAAGATCCAGTGTTTCCCCAGTGCATCGTATGGTGAGCCAGACCTTTTTACTTGCCTAGTGATGCAAATGAACTACAAACATACAGATCTCCTGTTCGATCACTAGCTGAGGGGGGAGGGGTGTTCTTCCCGTTCAATGTCTTGGGTGCTGCACACCTATCCCCATTTGCTAGTTTAAATATTCTGAAAAAACATCAAACTTCTGCCCCAATGCACTGACTTCCTCCTTAGTCAGATACAGTCCATATAATTTAGCAATCCACAGTAAGGTGGCACCAATATACTGCAGATATCATTGATCGAGTCAAGGTGTTCAGCTGTCATGATGAGGTAGTCTAATCTGGACAATGTATTAGTTCTGGGGGCATAGTGTGCATATTGTCTAAGTGTAGGAAATGTGTGCCTCCAGATATTAATGAGCCCTAAGTGGGGTAGGGTTATTCTAACCTTTTATATTAGAGTAAAGCGAGGGGTCTGAGGGACTGTTGAGTCCGAAGCCTAGTTTAAAGTGACATTGAGGTCCCCTCCTAGGATCAGTTGCCCTTTCAAAAAAGGGAGGAGTTTACTAAGAAAGATTTGTGCAGCCATCTTGCAGGATCTTGGAGGGAAGTAGGGATTAGCCAACATTAGGGGCATTTCGTATAACATGCCAGTTATAAGATCACTTGATCTTGAAGTTGAAAATGGATGCCCAGGCTGATTAGTAATCACCCCTCATAGTCAACCTGATTTATGTGATGAAGCTATAGCTATGGAAAAGTCCATGGTCTGAAGCTTATCATGTTCCACTTCAGAAAGATGAGTTTCCTGGAGCATGATCATTTCAGGTCATTCACGTTTGAGATATTGGAGTAGCCACTTCAGTTTTATAGGACGATGTATACCATTCACATTGAAAGTAAGTATTTTAGTTGTACTAGCCATTTTCAAAGTTAGAGAAAAACAGACAAATAGAAAACTGTCCCCTCCTGCCCTTGGAAAAGGAAAGAATAGTAAGTGTCAGTGCTCAGTAGGTAGCACAGTCGCCTCTGACACCTGGAAATCAGAGGGCTGTGGGTTCAGTTCCCACATCTGGCACTTGGGTTAATATCCCAATACTGACATTGTAGTGCAGCATGAGGGGGGGTGCTGCACTTCTGAGGTGCCGTCTTTTAGATGAGATGTTAAACCAAGGTCCCATCTGCCTGGATTGGTGGCAGTTCAGATGGATGGTAAAGATCCCATGGCACTTATTGGAAAGAGCAAGGGTATTTAATGTTTATTGAAATCACACATACAAAGAATCAGACCAGATCATAATAATTATAAACAATAAATGAATTTACAGAAATAAAGATAATACAACACTTATGCAAGGATACTTTTCCCCTTAATTCATAACCCAGGTAATGTCCTTGACTGAAACATTTTAAAGTATTTTTTGCTAGAAAGCAGAAAGAAGAAAAAAACAACATACCAAAAAAAGAAAAGAGGGGCATATAAATTCATGTAATAGGCATATCTGAGTCTGTAATCCATGGGAGATTCCTCCAGGTTTGAGATACCCAATTACTTGATTTCTCTTTGACCTCATTTTGATAAAATTTCAATTCCCATGTAATTTTTTCAGTTAACTCAGTATGCATTACATTTTTTGTTGTAATGTAAACCAGCATCTTGCATTCCAAATGTACCAAGTTACTACTTTGAAAATCACATGTAATGTGGATGTGTCCCATGCCCTCCAAGATTCATCGATATGCCCATACAATAATATTTCCAGTTTAATTGTGGTTAAGTTGGGCATATCCCACTTTTGTGCACGAAGACCCCAGAAGTTGGAAATGTAGGTAGAGTCAAAGAACAAATGGGATATTGTCTCTAATTGCTGTTGACAGAATGGTCTAGAACACATTCTTTCTGGTAACTGTTTGTGTTTCTGATGGACTTTTACATTTAATCTATTATGGCAACACAGCCAATGTACATCCCACATTTTCTCAGGTGTTCTGGGACAGTTCAGGTCTGCTAGCAGCCCAGGTAGTAGCTGTGCTGGGCAGTTTGGAAAACTGACCTGTTCCATAAACTTTCTTTGTATAACCTGTTTATACAGGAACTTCCTATGTTGGCTAGTGACCATACCAGCTGTTAACTGCCAGCTTTTATTTTTCACAAAAAACTTCCCTTACGTGTGGCGGACTAGCATTAGATATTTTAACTTGTCTAAGTGAATCTGATTTCCATTGGTGGAACCAAGTACCACATGTGATCTCATGTAAAGATGTCCAAGCCTTTTTTACCTGAGTTAATAAGGGTCTAAGATTTGTTACAATGTATATACAGTAATACATAACTATGGGATTTATCATTCCCATACCCCCTTGATTTTTTGGAAGGTACAGGATATTCTGTTTTAAGGGATTTAGCCTGCTCCCTCAAATTGCTTGGAAGAAAACATTGTATAGTGTGACCTCCATTTCTCTGGGGGGGAGGGACAGTAAACTAATATGTAAAGAAATCGGTAGAAGAAATGTTTTTACTAGCTGAACTCTCTTTGTTTTACTCATTTGCCAGTTATTCCAGCTCTGCACTAATCTCTGAGCTTGTTTGATTTTGGGGTCCCAGTTAAGAATATCTAACTCCCCTGCACCAAACAATACCCTAAAATCTTAATAGGTTCACGGGTAAAGGTAATATCCTTTATTTCAGATAGTGGGTTTTCTGGGTTTCCAAGTTGTCTTCCTACACATTTACTCATATTAAGACTAAGTTCCTAATACCAACTGAAAACTTTGACACATTTCAAACACTTGTCTCACTGATTCTGTGTTTCTTAATAATACTGTGACATCATCAGCATTTATAGGGAATAGTGTAATTATTTACTTTAATGTGTGCCAGACTTGTAGTGGAATTTAGTGCTCTCAAAAGGGGATGAATACTAAAAACGTATAATAGTGGGCTGAGAGGGCAGCCCTGCCACACTCCTCTCTGTATTTGATCCATTGGCCCTTTTCATCCATTAACTTGTGGGACTACTATTGCTGTTTTATATAATGCTTGAAGTCATTTAATAAAGGAGTTTGGAATTCCATAATAAGCAAGAACATCCCATAAATAACTATGCTCCACTGTATCAAAGGATTTGTTTTTGTTCTAAGGATAGAAGGAATTCTTTCAAGCCTCTGTTGTTGTTTCTTTCAATTAGCTCCCTTAGCAGTATTAATTGGTCACTTATTTTCCTCTCTCAGATGGAATAAGATTGTGCTGGGGAAATAAGATGAATTGCAGCTTGTAATAGTCTGTTATGTAATATTTTCGATAAAATTTTGAAAGCCGTATCCAGGAGACTGATAGGTCTCCAGCTAGTTATATCGCTTTTTGGCCCCTTTTTAAACAGGAATATTAATATTCCTTTTGCCATGCCAAGTGGAATTGATTCGTGCTTTAACATATATGTAAATGCCAAAGCCAATTCAGTTGCTATGAAAGGGCCTATTACTTTGTATAGTTCAGGGCTTAGACCGTCTATTCCAGGTGATTTATTATTGTGTAGTGATTTAATAGCTACTTCCACTTCAGTTGCTGAAATATCATTAGTAAGCTCTTCCTTTGGGAAGAAAGGACAAACCAGGATATGTGTTTTAGATAGAAATTCAGTCACTTTGCATGTTACTACATTTTTTCTGGAGAAAAGGTCCTTAGTATGCTGTGCCACTATTCTTATGATATTACTTCTAACTGAGAATATACTCCCATCTATATCTCTAAGGGAATCCATCTGCTTATGCTGTATTCTATCCTTACAATGCATAAATGGGGCAAATCATTTCCATCTTGCCTCGTATGCCAAAACATTGTTGTTTTTGTAGACCTTTTTGTAGTCTAAGATGAAATCCTTGCATTTCTTGTTTTAACACTTTAATTTGCGTGCTAAAATCATGTGTTGACATTTGGGCTAGTGACTGCACACTCTGTAGTTGCTGTCTCTATCTTAAATATTGTATATATGCTGTATCCCTATTACTTTTACTCTGTTTTTGTAACAATATTCTAATATCAGTTTTAACATCCTCCCACCAGAGGGCAGGGTTGTCATACATTTCCATAATAGATTTTTTTACCTCCATGAAGTACTGGACATTTTGCACTATCTCCATGTTAGTTAACAGGGACAAATTGAATTTCCAGATCCCTGGGCCTTGAGTGACTGACTACTTGAGAAGAACCTAGGTATAATTTTAGAAGTTTATGGTCAGAGAATTAAATTTCCCTGACCTGTAATGAGGAAATATTTTAGGATTCTGATATGAAAAAAAAGTCTATTCTTGTCGCTAGATGTCCTTTCTGGGATGTTGGGTGGGAAGTCTTATGAAAGGATGTATAAGCATCTTTCAAGTTTGCCATGGACATAATATTTTTTAGGGTAGACATGTCACAGAAGATTATGTTCATTGTTGTTTGTTTCCCCCTGTCCTGTTTGTCTAACCCACAATTAAAGTCTCCCCCTAATATTACTGTTTGAGAGGATGTTAGGTATGGTTGTATCATTTTAAATAAGCTAATTCTGTCTTCTTTGGTTTGTGGGGCATAAATATTAATGAATCTATAATAAACATTTGAAATTTTAGTATGCAATACCAAGGCTTTGCCTGGTATTAAATCTACCAACTTGATTAGATGAATTTGGATATCAGACCTAAACAAAATCCCAACCCCTGAGCAAGTATGTGTACCAATAGACCAGTAGGATGGGCCTACATGCCACATCTTAGTAATATGTCCTATTTCTGAAATAGTATGTAATCTAGCATCTTGTAGGAATATTACATTTAAATAGCTAGTCAGCAAATAGGACAATGCCATGCTTTTCTTTCTACTACACTTTATGCTATTAACATTGAGGGAGCCTATAATACAGTAACTGGTGCAAGTACCATACTGTTAAGGGTATGAGGTTACTAGCTACACCTATTTAGAATCCTCAAGGGGGCTCCTTTCTTGTTCTCCTGGACCTTCTTTGTTGATCTTTTGGCTTTTTCTTTTGTTCTTCTTGCTCTGATTGAGGATCTACTTGTGATGACCAGAGGGAAGAGTCCTCCAAGTCTGCATCAGAAAGCTCTGAGGTCACCTGGATAGCCTCTTGCCTACTTTGCAGAGGTAATTCTGATGTTCTAGAGATTTTGGAAGTAGGGTGTTCAGAGGTCTGATTCCTTCTGGTTGATCTTTTACTCACCTTGGGGGGGCCATACTTATTGGTTCGCTAGTTGCAGAAGCTATACCTTCCATAGAGGGGTCATCATCCTCCTCTACCATCTCAGCTGGGGGTGGGGTTCCTTCTCTAACTGCACAGTGGCTGAACCTGCAGCCAAGTCTTGTGGGGTGTGTGATCTCGGGATGTTGTAACCGGTCTGGGGGTGGGGAAAAGGATTCCGTTTGTGCAATAGCTATCATTAATCTTTGTTCTACATCATCTGAGGAATCTGCCTGATTATGGGCTGCCCAGGTACAACTTTGTTAGGTATGCCCTGCCCCATCACATAGATTACATGTCGGCTCATTTAGGCAATTCCCACTAGTGTGGCCTACTTCCTGGCATAGTGTACATTTCACTTGATTACATATGCTACTTAAATGAGATGTGGAGCCACATTTATAGCTTTCTTTTGGCTGTGCTGCGAAAAGTAATCCTCAGTCTCTCCCCAGGAAAAAAAACGTTTGACAAATGGCACAGCCCAGAATCGTTAGAATGCAGCATCACTTTAACCTTCCACCCTCCTATCCATATATGTTCTGAATCGAAGATGGCTTCAATCAATCAATCAATCAATCAAAGTCTTTATTTAACCAGACGATCACCATTGAGCAAGCTCATTTTTGAGGTGGACCTGGGTTTGTTAACAAGGAACAAGGGACAGTACACATGGGATGCAACACACAAGAAAATAATAATAATACAAATAAAGTGAGATACAATAATACAGTATATACAAAGTATCAGCAGGTAGCATTGACAGTAGCATATGTTTGGAACAGAAGATACAGCTAGTATTGGGTAGGACACAATTTTTCATAAAAGTAAAGAAATATACATATCAGGTGCACCGAACACAAATAAAACCTAATACAAAAAGATATATAGTGATACAGTATGGAGAATTTAGAGCTGGAACCAGGGTCAAAGGAATGTGAAAGGGACAGATATGGGGCTAGAAAAAGGGGAGAGGGAAGAGTCGATTATAGATGTGATCAGTCTTTTAACAGTAGTAATTAGAGTGTGCTTGGACTTATAGGAGTCACTATTTAGAGTAGACAGGCACAGGACTTCTTATTATGATGTAGATATAGAGATTTAAAAGCTGCTAGGCTGATGGGGTGAGTTAATTTCAAAGTTTTTTGCAGCTTGTTCCACAGTTGAGGGAGAACAAAGCTGATGGCTGCTCTGTCAATGCGAGATTTTGCTTTGTAAACATAAAGGTAGATATATGAGGTGCTTCTCAGGGTGTAATTCCCCAGAGTGCACAAAGGTAAACAGATAGAGATATACTGGGGCAGTTTATTTGAGATAGCTTTGTATGTCCAAACCACAGCATTTCTTTGCCATCTGTAAGTAAGGGATGACCATCCCACTGCCGTGTACAATGCACAGTGGAGGGTTGAGTATGGAAGACCTGTAATAAATCTTATGGCTCTGTGATAAAGCGTATCGAGTTTGGCTAGAGTACCTGCAGGTCCCTGACTATATAGAAAGTCTGCATAATCCAACAAGGAAAGAAAGGTAGTTTGAACCAGTTTCAGTTTAGCGTCTCTTGTGAGGAGATTATTAATCTTAAAGGACAAAGTCTTTGTCTAAGTTTCTTTGCCAGTTCTTCTAAGTGATCTGTGAAAGTAAGTCTGTGGTCTAACCAGACCCCCAGGTACTTGAATTTTGGTACGTAGTCCAACTGCTCACCTAGAATGGTAGTGATCTGCAGGAGTGTCCCAGCAATTGCAGGATTTATTGCATTTTGAAGGGCGAGAGGAACATTGCTTTGTTGTTTTTTGGGATTTAAGAGCAGTTTCTGGTTTATAAGATGATGTTGCAGCAGATTAAATTCATTTTGAAGGGCTTTACAGGCCACTTCAGGTGTGGGGCTACTAGCATAGAGTACCGTATCATCTGCGAATAGGTGTATTTGTGTTTCTTTGATGGGGGCATCTACGTTGTTAATATAAATGATGAAGAGCAAGGGACCAAGAATGGAACCTTGCAGTACACCCCTCAATAGGGGTTTTGGTCGAGAAACTTCCCCTTCTGCCTTTACTTGTTGAAGTCGTTCTGAGAGGTAGTTGGAGAACCATGTAAGGGATAGGGAATCCAAACCAGTGTTCCGGAGGGACAACAGAAGCAGTCTGTGATCAACGGTATTGAGCACCTTGCTTAGATCCAAGAAAACTGCGCAGACAAAGTTTTTTTTGTCTAATTCAAGCTGCCGGTCATTTTTCACCTTGGCTAGAGCAGAGATTGTACTGTGCTGTGCTCTAAAACCAGATTGCAATGGGTTGAGCAATTTTTCTGATTCCAGGTACTTCCAAAGCTGGGAGTTCAATATTTTCTCCAGCATCTTTGACAGAATTGGAAGTAGGGAGATTGGCCTGTAGTTACTGAGGTCAGTAGGATCTCCTGACTTAAACAAAGGGACCACAAGTGCATACAAGTGCATTTATCCAAATGGGTGGTAGGTCACCCTGGGACAAGGATAAGTTGAAGAGATGAGTAATTGGGACTGCCAGGACACGGTAGCCGAACTTTAAGAAGTACGGGTCAATGAGGTCGGCCCCAGCACTTTTCCTAGTGTCCCGCTGAAGGAGAAGATCTTCGACTTCTTTCAGGGAGGTAGGCTGCAGAGAGAAGGATGGACTGGGGATGGGTTTTTCTTGTGTATCGAGTCTAAGTTGTTGGCGGAGGATATTCGCGGGAGAGGAGTCAAAGGCTAGCCCTGCAGTGACAAAATGATTATTGAGAGCATCGAGGATAGACAGTCTGTCAGAGATGACAGTATTGTCAATCAATAATTTAGTAGGTAGGGAATTTACAGTGGTGTGATCTTCAATGTCTTTGATAGTACTCCAGAATTTGGAGGCACTTCTTGAGGAGTTCTCCAGCTGAGAGCAGTAGAAATTAGCTTTGGCTTCTCTGAGCATTTTGGTGCAGAGGTTCATCGCCCTCCAGAAAGAATTCCAGTCATTTATTAAATTTAGTTTTCCTAGCAGTTCTCCAGAGTACATCTCTACTCTGCAAAGCATCTTTCAGGTCTTCTGTAAACCACCGACAGGATTTGTTTCTGGCTCGAACTTTTACTATGGGAGCATACTTGTTGAGAGCCCCTAGCACAATTTCTGAGAAAATATCATAAGCCGTAGTCAGGGACTTGGCTAGACAGAAGTCCTGCCATCGCATGGAGTCTCTTAAGTCTGATATATACCCATGGAGATCAAAGTTGCATATGCACCTTTTAAAGGAGAATTTTGGTATAGTTATGGATTTAAGAGTGGATCTTACACACGTGATGAAGCAATGGTCACTAATATCAGAGAAAAAGACACCAGCATGGGAGAATAAATGGGGTTTGTTAACTAAAATGATATCCAAGACAGTATTGTTATTAGGGTTGAGCTTGTTAGGACGAGTAGATTCATTTATTAGCTGTGACAACCCAAGGGAATCACAGAACATTTTAAGTGGGGTGGATGTACTGGAGAGCCAGTCTAAGTTGAAGACCCCTAGTGTGATACATTCTGAAGATGTCAAACCCAGGATGTTTTCGAGGTGTCTTAACAACTGAAGTCCAGCTGATGGGGGTCTGTAGCATCCTATTATACATAATGAGACACCGGTGGCAATTTCAATCTTTAATGATAAGCTTTCGAATTCTTTTGGGACAGAGGTTGAGTCAATTATGGAGGCAGGGAATTTATCCTTGATGTAAATAGCTACCCCACCACCTCTGGTTTGCCTTTCATCTCTGAACAAAGAGTAGGAGGGGATGTTAACTTCGTTGTAACTGGTCGTCGGTCGGAGCCAGGACTCCGTAATCACCAGAACATCTGGAGCAGTATGACATGCCCAGACCTGAACAGAAGTGATTTTTTAATAGGCTACACACATTAACATGCAAGAATGTAAACCCCTTGAGGCTTTATAGCTCTGCTGGGGATTCCATGGGTGCCAGAAGGCCTGGATTAAGCTCAACATTTCCTGAGCATAGTAAAAGCAGGAACAAGAGTTTCCTGCAGAGTCCTAGGAGAAGTATGGGTGGCTGGGTCTTCTTTTGGTTACGTGATTTGTCTGCGGCAGTATAGGGAGTTCTGAGGCTAGTTCCCAGTTTTCCTGATGCTGCATACAATAGTACCCTGACCGAGAGAGTCAATGGGAGTAGGGGGGAGTATGCAGAAGGTGGTGTAGCCCTGCGGGCAGGCTCTCAGAGAGTTCCTGTATGCCGGTGCAGGTCAAGGACCAGCAGCGGGCTAGGGGAAGTTAGAGCACATACAAGTTCTTCTACTTGATAGGAAAAGTCCCGGTCAGACAATGTAATAAGAGAGCCATTCTCCACTCTAGAAGTTATTTTTTGATTCACGTTCAGGTCCAATACATGTAAGATGAGCAGAGACAAGCATAGAAGCAGGTAATATGCCCTCATTATGAGACTATTACCCAATGGGCACTACAAGTGCGGGCAAGAGAAGGGATTCTCAAAGGAGGAGAATTTCTTTATCCCTGCAGAATACTACTATAGGCAGTGGAGCCTGAAGCAGTAATCCTTAAGTACAGCTCCTAGTCAGGCTAATAAGAAAATGATTCACCTGACTATAGAGTAGTACTAGGGACAGAGAGGCTTTGAAGCAAATTTCTTAGCTACTACTCTGGAGCAGACTAAGTACTAGAGAGATCACCTGACCTAAATCAACTGCCTTAGCAAGACAGGACATGCTAGTGAGCAATAAGCAAACCTAAAGTGCCAAAATGGTATGTCTCAGCAAGACAGAATGAGATAAAGCTGCTAGAAGGCTTAGTTGCAAAAAGGGGATGGGAGGAATTGCAGTTGTTGACAGTAAGTAACCAATAAATTGAAACATTAGATAGGAGTGGGCAGAGACTGTGTGCATTTAAAGGAGGCCTGGGAGGGGGGCTGGGATGAAAAATCAAGGGGAAGTTTGCAGAGCTAGCACTGAATCAGTGCACATGCAGTTGGAGAGAAACTGCAGCGGGGGGGAAATGTTAAGTTACTTTACACAGGCCGAGCAGAATAAGCTAAATTAAAATATATAAATTAGAAGCCGAGTACAGGGATGCAGGCTTACATTAAGCCACATGTCTCGGGTGCTCCTGTCTCAGGTGAGTGAGACCAGCCAATCAGGGAGCTCTACACAGGCATGGAGCCAATAGCGCTACCCTGAGAAGACACTGAAACTGAAAACAGCAAATTTCAAATGATGATCCAGTTCAGCGTTCACACAGCCCAGAGAAATCGTGGCAATTTTTCAAGCGTTGTACCTTATCTATCTCTTTAGGGTTGGGTGGATCAGGCTTCTTGCACCGTAGAGGTGCTATGGCTGGATCGTGACCACTGCCTGTGGGGGCAAGTGGCACCTGTAAGGAAGGAGACAGCAGATTAAATAGGAGCAGATGGGGGTTGTCTAAACAGAAACACACAAAGAGAGCTGAGCACCAACTTGAAAGACAAGTCGGGGGCAGTCTCAGACAGAGGCAAGGTGCCGGCTAACTCGGGAATCCAAAACAAGCACAAAAGAACAGACTGATGGGGAGGGCAGGAAGGACAGAACTGACAGATGAGGACAGGGGGACAAAGGAAGATGATTAAGAATGAAAGTCAAGGGCAGGACTCTTAAGCTCAAGACAGATGCTACACAGATTTCCTATTCACTGAATTTTCTAACAAAGTCCATAGCAGTAAGCATGTAAACCCAGTGCAGTCTTAAATAGGATTTAAAAAAACATATTAACAAAAGCCAGTAAAACTTTTTTACAAACTCAGTTCAAGGCAGTGTACAGAGTGAAAGCTTAATTGGGGAAAAATCAAGGGGAAGTTTGCAGAGCTAGCACTGAATCAGTGCACATACAGTTGGAGAGAAACTGCAGTGGGGGGGGAATGGTAAGTTACTTTACACAGGCCGAGCAGAACAGGCTAAATTAAAATATATAAATTAGAAGCCGAGTACAGGGATGCAGGCTTACATTAAGCCACATGTCTCGGGTGCTCCTGTCTCAGGTGAGTGAGTCCAGCCAATCAGGGAGCTCTACACAGGCGTGGAGCCAATAGCGCTACCCTGAGAAGGCATTGAAACTGAAAACAGCAAATTGCAATTGATGATCCGGTTCAGTGTTCACACAGCCCAGAGAAATCGTGGCAATTTTTCAAGCGTCATACCTTATCTATCTCTTTGGGGGGTGGGTGGATCAGGCTCCTTGCACCGTAGAGGTGCTATGGCTGTATCATGACCGCTGCCCATGGGGGCAAGTGGCACCTTATCTATCTCTTTGGGGGGGTGGGTGGATCAGGCTCCTTGTACTGTAGAGGTGCAATGGCTGGATCATGACCGCTGCCTGATGGGGGCAAGTGGCACCTTATCTATCTCTTTGGGGGTGGGTGGATCAGGCTCCTTGCACTGTAGAGATGCTATGGCTGGATCGTGACTGCTGCCTGAGGGCTTCTGGTGACCCCAGAACTGAACATCTCTGTTTCAACCAGTATGTTAAATCAGTGACGCTCACCCCTTCGTTTTTAAATAGCACTGTGATATTTTTGTATGCCGGTTTTGTTAATAGTATAGCCTCAAATGGAGCCCATAAAAGTGTTTGTTTTAAAACATGAAACTGTGCCCAAAATCTTTGTAGTCCTGAGTTCAACTTAAAACTAATATCAAAAGTTGTCTCACCAGAGACGTGTATCAAAGCATATATTTAATTGGCAAAGAACTTCATTGAGTTTTTCAGTAAAGATTTAGCCACATATACTCTGTCAGGTAATGTTTCTAAACCTCCCTTATACAATAACCTAACTGCATTATGTCTCTTGGCTGGTAAAAAAGGTTGATGGAACAAAGAGGCATAAGGCCTAGATGCAGTTCTGTTTATTTGCTGTAATGGTACTTCTGGGGGCCCCTCCGGTGCAGCTGATGAAGTAGATGGCAAGTTATTACTCGTTTCATTTTGGTGCATCCCAGAACTAAGCAACTGTAACACTGGATGTCCTGTTAATCTTAGTTCATTGGGTAAATGCACTGAAGAGTGTAACGTTCTATCCCTTTCTTGTCCTGTTAATAATACTTGATCCATCTGTTCTGTTGGTAAAGAATTAGTGAGTACCTCTGGTGAATGCCTTGGAGAAGTAGCAATCAGTGTAGGTCCTGATATCCATTGCCTGGTTGCAGAATGAATCCATTCCGTGTCCTTCAGTGCTGCATCCACTGACCAGCTGTCTCCTGCATTTGCTTCTTCTGAGGGGCATCTTAGGCTAGACCTTCGGTCTGTGACTACCATTCCCGGCTCTCCCTCATCGCATTTTGCTGCAGTTTGATTTCCTACCAGTGTGGTAGAACTCAGTCCCGGTTTGGGAACAAGAGGCTCTGTGTGCTTGTAAATAGTGCCTTTTGAGGTATGTCGATAGTCTTCTGGTATGCTAGAACTACTCCCCGATTTGGGAACAAGAGGCTCTGTTTGCGTTTGGGCAGTTTCTGCCACCTGACACTCTGGTACAGAAATGTTTTGTTCATTTCTTTGACCCAGAATAATACCTGCATTTGCACTCGAACTTTGTGCTTGCTCAAGTGCTTTTTTTAATTGTAAACATCTTTGTTCATGTCTTTCTTCTTCACTTCTTAACAACTGTGTAATACTATCAACTGACATTTCACCCATACATGACTCATCTTGCTTGTCTTTTTGGCTTACCACTGCCTTCTGTCCAGATGTTTTAAAGAACAACCAATGACCAACATTTTCCAGCTTTTTACTGTTGTTTTGTCCTTTGGCATTGATTGGACTCTGTTTGGTCTCTAACAAAGGCAAGGTAGGGGTTGAGACCTATTCCCCAGCCTCCTCAGCCTCCATCAGCTCCTACGGCTCCTCCACGGCAGCCATCTTGCTCAAAGATCAGGATGACCGAGATTCCCCTACAGGTGAGCAGGGGAATTTCCTTGGTGTCCTGGCTAAATTTCCCTCATGCACTGAAAATACCATCAACTGCTTAATCTGGTTCAATCTCAGTTGTTTACCATCTGTATTCTCCCCCCCCCCACCCTGGTCACCCCTGAAAAAGGGACTTCTAGGCCCAGTGGGCTTACCGGGTCAACAAATACAAACAAACAAGAGTAATGGGGTCAAAAGTAAAAGGTAAAGAAGGAGTAGTGAACAGAGAAGAATGAAGTCCATACTGATTTCTTATACCTGTTTCTTTTGCCTACCATTCTCATGCAAGACTTTGTTGCCTCTAGAATAGCCCCCTTGATTATCTACTCATCTTTCCCCCACATTCCTGATGCTGTCCACTCCAATTAACTTGGCCCCCTTGTGTGGCTGAAGTCTGCTCTTCTGAAATCTAGGACTTTAGCCTTTGATGAGGGTTTACTAGTCCCAAGGCCCTGGTTGAATCCTACAGAGGGGGACAATATGCCAGGAAAGCTGTTTTTTAGCAATAGCCAGATTCTAGCTAAAAATGCCTTTCTAAAAGTTTTTTTTTTTTGTTAAATAACCAAAAATCTGCAGTCCAGAAGAAAAGGAAAAGGGAAAATGGTTTAATTTGGAAAGTCCACCAAACAGTGACAAACAAAATCACAGTACCACATAATTAACAGAGCACCACAGCAACAAACCAACAAATCCTGGTCACAAAGACAACCCCACAAAAGGTGCACACAAACTGCCAAACTATATTAAAAATTTAAATTTACACTAAATGTGATTCACCACAGAACAAATGTGGTGTCTGTTCTGCTCCCAACATCAAATATATTGTAACCCCCTTGTCACCCGGGGTTACTAGAATCCCAGTAAGACCTAGTGGTAGGCAGGGAAGGCAGCTTGTGAGACTCCAGTTAAATGGGTTTCACACTGTCTCACTCTGTTCTCAGTCTCACCTGAGACTGAGGGATGACATCACCATAGAACTATCGCAGCTGCATGAGCCACAATGGAATCTGCAGCAGGGAGATGGAATAGAATGTTGGGAGGTTTGAACAGTAGTCTGTAGGTGAGTTGGAGTTGGGAGCTTGCTGAGGTAGCAGCACAGCAACTCTGTGTAGGCTTGTGGAGCCTCAGCCCTGACATAGGGCTACATTCTGGGGAAAATTCCACCTTAAGAGAGACACAGGAACAGTTTGTAAGTGGTGGAGACCGCTGATTTGGGTTTTAGTGCCCCCTCCCTCCAGGGATGGGGGCAAGAAAAGCTGTCCTGCATATTCCAGGGGCCCCCGCCCTGGTTCTGCTACTAGTGGAGAAGCTGCCTATTTGTTCAAGAGTTTTTGGGAAACAAGAAGATTTGTGAATCACCTGTGGGGCACCTGCAACCGGAGGGTGAGTTTCTGCTCTTTCTAAAGGACCTATGTTTTTCACCCTGGGACTTGTGTGATAGTGGGGATTGGACTACTGAAATAAAGGGAGGCCTAGAGTAATAGGCTTAGCCAGAAGTAAAAGTATGTTCAAGTCCAGCACTTATGGGAAGTCAAGACATGTAGAGGAGATGTGACATACGTCTACCCAGTAATCTACATTGCCAAGCTTTCAGTAAAAATTGTTTAGTTTCAGAGAAATGGCGGGTATGGATTGTGGAAGCTGGAGGTGGGAGACCTCCCATCTTTAGTGACAGGTCCACCTCTCTGGTTGCTCTGTAGTTTCTACTTTGCCTCATGCACTGGCCAGTGATGAAGGAAGTACCCAGACGTGGGATTGGAAGGAAAATTCCCTCTAGGAGTCGAAGGCTCTAAGGTGGTTTGGGGAGCCACAATAGGATAACTGGTTCATTTCCCAAAATGGACCACGGATCATGTGGCTGGCAGGGGAGCGGGGCCAGTGGGGAAAACCCTAGTAGTGTACAAGTCGGGCTGTGTACCCAAAGCTGCGTGCAAGTCTGGGCTGTGTGCCTGGTGGGTTCAGAGCCTGAGGGCTGGAAATAGTGAAGAAGTGTTCTGTTGTCTCTAATCTGCATTAACAGGAATGTAGCCCCGTGGGGGTCCATCTATGCTTTGTTTGTTCAGTTTGGATGTGAATAAAAGCCACACTGTAGAATCCCATTCCTGGTTCTGGACATTACAGTTATTGCTTCCTGTGTTCGGATTTACTTGGGTGCCCCTGTGCAGAGTAGCCAAACCTAGGCCCCCTGTGCCGAGTAACCTTATCCTCCCTGAACCCAGTCCCCACCAGGTACTGCTGTCAGCTTCAACAGCATGCCACCTGTCATTTTGTAAAAAGGCAGGGGTCTAGGGGTTACAAAAATGGAGGCACCGCTTTGGATTTTATTCTGGGAGGAAGCTGCTTTGGCAAGGGGCTAGCGTTTTGGCTATCTGGCATAGGGTAGCCCAAAAAGCTGAAGCAAGTAACTGGTGTGTTGCTGTGTGCTGTGGATCTTATGCTGCTGTTTAAAATGCCAACTGTTTACCAAGGAGCAGTAAAGCCAAAGAGTGTGCTCTTGTCCTGCATCAAATTGTTTTCAGCGCTTTGCCTTCTTTTAAAATGAACTGTGGTAAAGAAAAGTGTGGAAGACTAGGGGTAGCAACAGGAAAGTTGAGCCCTAGATGTTGGAAATGCTTTTAAAATGAACTGTGGTAAAGAAAAGTGTGGAAGACTAGGGGTAGCAACAGGAAAATTGTGCCCTGGACGTTGGAAATGCTTTCTGAAAGAACTGAGAGACGTGCAGGTGTGTAATGGCTATGTTAAATGGCTGAAATGGGCTCCCGCCGTGGAGTCAGTTGAAAATAAAAAAGAGTTACATTCTGCAGTTTAAATATGCCTGCTCAACGATCGCTGTGAGGAGAAGAGCACTAGCGAGGAAGAAAAGGCTCATTTGCATGGCGTCATGTGATTGGTCAGGCTGCAATCAGTCCCGACCCTCAGCCAGCTCTACAGTGACTGCCCCATCATTCGAGAGGGAGTGTGAGTGGAGTGCATGTACTGGTTAGTGGAGGAGCGTCACGGAGTGTTAAAGTCGCTGTAAACATTCTAAAAATAGACTTTCTTGTTCAAAATCGGGCTCAACCCACTAATCGATTGTCGGAATTGCAAGTGTAGTGGTCGAGGAGATGATCGGCAGGACTGCCCGCCCGTTTCTGTTCTGAGGCCTCCAAGAACTGGCTGCAGGCCGCTTTTCCCATTGCAGCAAACTGCTACTGATAACAGTAAGTAACAACATGGAAACTGCTCAAACAGTGATTTTCTGCCCTATGCCATATAAATGTATGTGCAGCAGTGTAGTCGCTTTGCAAGTAACGACTGTGTCAAGTCCTGCCAGCAAGTGCAAGTCTGTTAAGCCATTGACTGTGTGCATAGTAATGAGTTCAGCCTCAGTTTAAAGTTTAAAGCCAGAGAGAGACTTGGAGTTGTAGCCAAATGTGCAGCACTAGTTTTACAGGCAATCCTGTGCTTAACCTGAAGCTTTAAGGGACTGTGAATCAAAGAAATGTTTCCAGCATGCAAAAAGTCCGTAGAAAATCACGTAAATGTGTTTAAAACAAGAACAGTTCAAGTTAGTGCAGTTTGAGCAAAAGTTATCAGTAGTGTGTGTAAATCGGGTGAGCAGTGGCTTGACCCAATTTCTGAATGTTGATGCACAGGAGTGCTGCCGCCGCCATTACAGGGTAGGGTAGTAAAGTAAGCACAGCAGCAGAGGAGCCATTTTAAAACTAAAGAAGGTGTTCAATAAAGTGGGACTTTCAGTTACAGTGAACTTTTGTTTGTTTTTCTGCAGTTATGGCCTCAGGACCAGCTCGTTACCCGGATCATGCCCGGGTTGCAGTAACAGCAGCAGTGAATAGACTGAGGGATATTGAAAAGTGGTGCTATAGAGGACGACTGTCTCCTCATGTGGTGATTCCTGGTTTTCCAGTGCATGTGTGTCAAATGTGCTTGAGAGCTGGAAGGGAAGTCTTCATGATTCCTCACTGTGCTGGATGCCTAGAAAAATATGGCTTATATAAAGCTCCTCAAATTCGTTTGGCTCCCACATGGACAAAGGTTCAGGAATCTGCAGTTGGCAGCACACAGCACCAGGCAGAGCCTGTGGAAGAAGGCCCCTCGAGGGAGTGTGGCACAAAGCTAGAGGGTGCAGCGTTAGAGACAGAACCAAAAGTTGAGGTTTCGGATGCTGGATCCCAGAAGGAAAGTTCGGATAAAGCATCAGTAGACCCCTGGGGGAGGCCTAGCCCAAGTCTCTTAGGAGAAGATGAGATGTGGGAGGCCTTTGAGTGGGAGGTGTCGACCTCTGCGCCTAGTGATGAGTGGATAGTCTCAGGAGTGAGGACGACTGCTCACTCCTGGGCTCAGATCCTCAGTGAAGAGGAAGATGAGGGGGAACCTATGTGGCCTTTTGAAAAAGGAATGGGTACACAGCCTCAAGATCTTGCCTCGGAGGAATGCATGGAAGAGAGTGGTGATGCCACTGCCCTGGCTTTGCAAAAGGAAGAAGTCAGGGATCCGTTTTTAATTTCGTTGAGGATTTGAAGCTGGCAGAACCAGGACTGGCCACCCCCAAGCCAGGCCAGCGGTCTCAGATTGACCAAAGCTAGTAAAGAGGAGAGACTGGTTCGTAGAAAGGCAAATGAGATCTATGGTATGACCTTTCCTACCTTTCCTCGGAGAGTCTGGGAGGAGATTGAGAACAGCAGGAAATCCTGGATCTGGGCCGAAGCAATGAAAGGTGTGCATCCTAGGGCCAACAAGCATGTGAAAAACAGACTGTTTCACGAGAAATATACCCAGTGGAAGAGAGGCAGGACACTGTTTATGGACAGAGTGCGAATAGTGGATGGAGAGGGACGTGAAATCTCCCACTGTGTGAATTATGTGTGCCCAGACGGGGTAATAATTCAAGCTCCTGGCCCCCGGTACTATTGGCCTCAGTGCAAGGACCTCCCAGAAAATGTGCCTGTGCCTACTAAATGGAAAGCCGAGCAGTGGTAGTCAATACTGCCACACCAGACTGTGAAGTGCCTTTATTGATCCACCAGTATGGACATCCAGGACTCAGGTGCCCCACATTCATCAGTTCTACAGTGTACTGGCCTTTCCAGAATCCATTGACTGGCCACCAGATGACTTCAGATCCAGAGAGGACACCAGCCCAGTTGCATCCTGAGCCATCGCCTGGTAATCGGATGACGTCGGACCAGCTGTTTTCTTTTTGTTCCTGTTCTAAGGTTCCATCTCCAGAGATGACATCAGCCTAGCAGTTCCCAGATGTGCCCTCCTGAGGTTCCCTGAAGATGTCCGCCAAGCTGTATCGGAAGAAATGCTGCCAGGGAGAGTCTTCGTCAGAGGTGCAGGTCGGTTCAGAATTTCCATTCTACAAGGGGCTGGTAAGTCCGAACTTTTCTATCTTTATAACATTGCAGTACTCACCCTACACTAGCAGACTCCAAAATGTGTGAACTGTCCTCAAAGACTCCCCTTCGGGACTTTAGCCTGTTAGAACTGTGCTTCACTGGGCTCCGTCTTAGGAGAGACTCTTTATTGTACTAGCCTTTGGGCACTGTGGTCACTAGTTGGGACTTTTAGGGCACTCCATCCCCCAAATGTGTATTGTAAATAATGTCATTGTTTTACAATGTAAATACTGTTTTTCTACCTTTTTCTAAAAAAAAAATCTTTTTGGGATTCTGCAGTGTTTTGATGGTAGGGGTTTAGGTAGACTGTGTATGCAGATTAGGAGTGTGTGTTGTCTTTTTTTTTCTTGCAGGTGTTCCTGGAGAAGATAGAAGAGAAGACAAGAAGAGGAGGAGGGGCTCATCGGAGTTCCTCATTAGTACTTTAGTGTGTAGTAATTTAAAGTACTGTGGTGTTATTATTGTTGTTACTGTATTAACCCTTTTCCTTCCACAGGTGTGGTTGTGGGGTAGGGAGGAGGCAGTAAAATGGTGTAATAAAGTGGTATTTTCTTGGTGTGTGGTTGCAGGTTGCCCAAGGTCGGGGAGGTCCCCGGGTTGTTTTTGTTTTTGGGGTATTAAGTTAAAGGCAGATAGGTTTTCCCTAGAGATCTAGGGGGGATAGACAGGCTGTGGTCCTGAATGGCCATAGGGACTGCAGTGCTGATCTATTAGGGCTATGCTCTGGACAGTTCTACCAGATTCACTAGTCGTCCATAGTAAATGGGTAGAGTAGACGCTGAAATGTCAGCTAAAGGCCTCTAGGCCCTTAGTGTTGCCTGCCTGTGCTCGCACATGGTAGGAGGGGGCCTGATCACCCCCCTCCGCAGGTAGCACATAGGGTGGGATGGCCTAAAGCCAGGTAAACAATGACTGTGGACAGTCATTTTCCTGGTCAAGGGCGAGTGTAACCCCCTTGTTACCTGGGGTTACTAGAAACCCAGTAAGACCGAGTGGTAGGCAGGGAAGGCAGCTTGTGAGACTCCAGTTAAATGGGTTTCACACTGTCTCACTCAGTTCTCAGTCTCAGCTGAGACTGAGGGATGACATCACCATAGAAATATTGCAGCTGCATGAGCCACAGTGGAATCTGCAGCAGGGAGTTGGAATAGAATGTTGGGAGGTTTGCACAGTAGTCTGTAGGTGAGTTGGAGTTGGGAGCTTGCTGAGGTAGCAGCACAGCAGCTCTGTGTAGGCTTGTGGAGCCTCAGCCCTGACATAGGGCTACATTCTGGGAAAAAGGTGTGTGTCTCCACCTTAAGAGAGACACAGGAGCAGTTTGTAAGTGGTGGAGACCGCTGATTTGGGTTTCAGTGCCCCCCCCCAGGATGAGGGCAAGAAAGGGTTTACTGCATATTCCAGGGATAACCCCCCCTGGTTCTGCTACTAGTGGAGAAGCTGCCTATTTGTTCAAGAGTTTTTGGGAAACAAGAAGATTTGTGAATCGCCTGTGGGGCACCTGCAACCGGAGGGTGAGTTTCTGCTTTTTCTAAAGGACCTATGTTTTTCACCCTGGGACTTGTGTGATAGTGGGGATTGGACTACTGAAATAAAGGGAGGCCTAGAGTAAAAGGCTTAGCCAGAAGTAAAAGTATGTTCAAGTCCAGCACTAATGGGAAGTCAAGACATGTAGAGGAGATGTGATATACGTCTACCCAGTAATCTACATTGCCAAGCTTTCAGTAAAAGAGTTGTTTAGTTTCCAGAGAAATGGCCGGGTATGGATTGTGGGAGCTGGAGGTGGGAGACCTCCCATCTTTAGTGACAGGTCCACCTCTACAGATTTGTTCTGTGGATTTCTACTTTGCCTCATACACTTGGCCAGTGATGAGGGAAGTACCCAGACGTGGGATTGGAAGGAAAATTCCCTCTAGGAGTCGAAGGCTCCAAGGTGGTTTGGGGAGCCACAACAGGATAACTGGTTCATTTCCCAAAATGTACTGTGGATTATGTGGCCGGCGGGAGAGCTGGGCCAGTGGGGAAAGCCCAAGTAGTGTACAAGTCACGCTGTGTGCCCAAAGCTGCGTGCAAGTCTGGGCTGTGTGCCTGGCGGGTTCAGAGCCTGAGGGCTGGAAATAGTGAAGAAGTGTTCTGTTGTCTCTAATCTGCATTACCAGGAATATAGCCCCATGGGGGTTTGTCTATGCTTTGTTTGTTCAGTTTGGATGTGAATAAAAGCCACACCGTAGAATCCCATTCCTAGTTCTGGACATTACAGTTACTGCTTCCTGTGTTTGGATTTACTTGGGTGCCCCCGTGCAGAGTAGCCAAACCTAGGCCCCCTGTGCCGAGTAACCTTATCCTCCCCGAACCCAGTCCCCACCAGGTACTGCTGTCAGCTTCAACAGCATGCCACCTGTCATTTTGCAAAAAGGCAGGGGTCCGGGGGTTACAATATAAATCCCACACTTTCCTATTGGCAACAGTTCCCTCCTTCTCAATCCACCAACTGTACACAAGAAAAAGATATTTAAATTTTTCACTTACCTGTAGCTATGGGAGCTCCACACAGACACAATCACTCTCCTACTGACAGTATTCCAGAATCTGGTGTAGCTGTCTACTCTGTTTGAACATACAGTACATGGATTTTGACAGAATAAGCCCCTGAAAAAATACTCTCTGGCTGATACCAGAGGAGTGTTCTCAATAGGAACTGTTTGAATTGGTCTGACACAAAATATACAATTTATCTTCGAATGCAAGGGGGCAGGACACTAACTCTGGAGTGGCAGAGCCACAAGTGAGTTGTGAAAGCCCTGCCCACTCATAAGTGATGATAAATTGCCTGTTTTGAGTCAGGGTATTGTATATTTGATATATACAGCAGTAGTTTACAAGTCATATCTTTTAAATCTGCAGTTTCTTTAAGCAGTATACCATGACAGGGTGTGAGTTATGCTGGGATCTATCCACGCCTGGTGTGGTTCGGTTATTATGGCGAATTGTCAGTTTTGGGGACTCAAGTACCCATTTTTTTTTTATTTTGCGCTAGAGGGTTTTGTGTTAGTGGGCAACCAATATGTCAGCAATGCAGTTTTAAGGCTGACTGTCAATTTTTCCCACGGGTCATGCCAGGATTTATCATGGGCAAAAGGTGCCAGTCAGCCAATCAGGTTACAGGATTTTCGAACCCATTGTATAAATGAAGATGTGCTATTTTTCTTCGATTTTAACAGCTATGCTTCAGAGCTGCATTAGACATTGTGATGGCATATGCATTGTGAAAGCTGTTCTCTGATTAGTTCAGTATTCCAATATGATGACAGAAACCTTTAAAATATTCATTGTGACAACAGTAACAACATATTTTTGATATGTTGCTATTACTGATGACACTAACCAAAAATGTTTTATCTTGTTATTTTGACCCCCACTACCTTTGTGTATTATAGGGGTGCTGTGGTCCCCCTAGAGTTAGGGTTGAGTAGGCTGTTCAGTGTTAAACCTCAATAACTTTGGTGTTGTTTGACAAAATAGCACAAAATTTGGCATGCACAGTCAGGCTGTCAAGAGTCTCAAGAAGTAAAAAGTTTTATGGTGGCATCTTGTTCAGTTTTTAAGAATAGAGTGCCAAAAAACTAGGGAAAAAAAACATTTTGGTTTCCTTATACTTAACACTGCATTTTTTTTTGCTCTCGCCAACTGGCTAGATGATGTGGAATTTTTTCACGAAATGTTCAGGATTGAAGGAGCCTATGCCAAGGGTGTACCTTTCTAAGGTTTCGTGAAAAAATATTATACAATTACAGAATTATAAGGATTCTTTTCCTAACCAAGAAATGTGAATGGTAAAAATAAAACTTTCATGAGTGCTCATGTTCATGATTTACTTATTGTGTGGAAAAAAATACCAATCATAACAGCGACCATTTCTTTAACTCACAAACATTGCAAATACATAAAAATTATATATTTTTATAAAACAAACACCTGAACCTAGCTAAACTGGACACATTTACATAGATTCTGCTGTTTGTTTGTTTTTTAAAAATTGACAGAAATACCTTTTCCAGGCACCCCAAAATCCAGGGTGCCCAGCTTAGTGAGAGGAGCCATTCACCCATGTTCTCTGTATAAGAACAGCAGGACTTTCTTGAATGCTGAAGCCGCAGCTGGAGTCATGATGCCGGCTTTATTTCAAGCAATGAGCTGACCATCCCCTGTTCTATGTCTCTGTCTGTCTTGTCTCTTTATCTATATATTTAAGTATTTCTTAAGTGGACCGGGATGCCCACCCCAGTACTGATTCTTTCTCCCCCTCCTCTTCAGATTGCCTGCTCACCCTTCCAGTCATTACATATATTATCTATATGATATGAATGGACCAGGATGTCCACCCCTGGTGCCGCTTCTCATCTTGACCCCATCCCCTCCAGGTTGTCCCCCTCATTCCCACAAAGTAAGTGGTGGCATTGGCGTGCCCACCCTTGGTGCCACTGAACAGCAGCCCGACACTGGGGTGCCCAATCCTCAGTGTCCTCATATCCTCTGAAATAAAGAAAACTATCCCTTGATTTTTTTTTAACCCTGTAAAAAAAAAAATGGTCCCTTGCTGGACTGACCCTCCTATACACACCACACCCACCCCACCCCGACCTTCCAATTAGCACCCACCTCCCCACACCCTCACTCAGCTGAACATGTCCCATGATAAAGATCCACTCTCCAATTGAAGACATGTCTTGCTACTGGAGCCAATGACTGCGATATAAGAAAATCCGGTAAGCGTGGTTCAATGTATCTCAATGAGGTTTCGAGCCTTGATCCATAACTTTGTAATTTTTATATATTTTGACCCCAAATTTTCAACATGGCCTCATGACCATTGGTGGTGGAATGATGCAAATCTGGTCCAAACAGTAATTTTGCAGTTGCTTTACAAAATCACCTTTTGGGAAGGATTTGAAAATTTTCACCATCCTTGTTCATGAGGTGGGGTCATAAGAAAGCTATGCTGAAAATTTGGGCTCAGAATATATAAAAATGACACAAGTTATGAGCTTACATGACTTTTTTTATGCTCACTCATTACTTTGGTAATTTTAAATATTTTGACCCCAAATTTTCAACAAAGTCATTTTCAACCAAGCCACACTACCACATGAACCTGACAGCTGTCATTTTTCAAATCCTGGCCAAAATGTGTTTTTGCACCTGTGGCATGGAATGACATTGTCTGGTAGCCCTCCCATATCTCCGTTTCCTAAATCAAGATACATACACACATATCTTGGAGAAAATGGCCATAGCCATGTGTTTATTATTGTTATTACATCATCTTGAGCAGTGTGCGCTACTGGGAGGAGGCGCCCATACTCCTGGGGGAGGACATATGGCCAAGGCTCTTGCAACTGCCCCCCCATCCAGTGCCGCTATCCTTGCATTATCACCTGATGAGATTGGACCATGACCCCCCCCTCCTGGGTCATCACTCGTGGTCCCCTGCCCTCATGTCAACTGGGGACAATAAGTCCTTTGGGAGAATTGGCATTGTCCCCCTTCTTTCCCCAATACCTTTGGTCTGTGCTCCTCCCAGGCCTCCTCACATGGCTGTGACAAAAAATATTTATTAATTTATATTTATTAATTTTTTTTTTGCATCAACTAGTATTGCTCATACCTAGCTAATCCTACCCTTATTTTTCTCTACCTAGTATTTTAATGTCCATTTGAAGGAGGTGAAAAAAACATGTGTTATGAGAGAAACCTGGAAAAGTCACTCCCCAACCCCTAGTGCAATCACCCATAGTGGATCAAAGGGAGCCCTACCTCCATAGCCCCCTACCCTGATTGTATGAGGGCAGACAGGAGGTGATCTGCCAGACAGAGGAGAAAGAGAAGGACTTGTGGGCCACAGTCCAATATGTGTCCACTCTGTCATCTCCCTCTGGCCTATGCCTCCCTTCCTCCCTGAGGGTAGCCTGTTGGTGCCTCCTCCTGGGGGCATTGTCAGGCCCCATGTCCACCCCAGGAGGTGGAACCCTCTCAGATGATGTGGTCCAGTGATGGGTAGGGCCCCAGACAAATGTCCAGCTGCTGCTATGGACTGCAACTTTTCTATTGTCTAGTAGCCCTCCCACATCTCCCTTTCCCAAATCAAGACACTCACACATATCTTGGAGGAAATGGCCACAGCCATGTGTTTATTATTGTTATTACATTATCTTGAGCAGCGTGCAGTACTGGGAGGAAGTGCCCATACTCCTGGGGGAGGTCATATGGCCAAGGTTCTTGAAGCCACCCTTCCCTCCGGCGCCGCTATCCTTGCAGTATCACCTGATGAGACTGAAGCATGACCCCCACCTGGGTCATCACTCGTGGTCCCCGGCCCTCATGTTGATCGGGGACAATGAGTCTTTTGGGAGAATTGGCCTTGTCCCCCTTCTTTCAAGCATACCTTCAGTCTGCACTCCTCCCAGGCCACCATAGGCCAGACCCTGTCTGACCCCCCAATCTTCTCACTCCAGGTGTTCCTCCAAGATCATCCAAAATGCTAGCAGCATCTAGTCTAAATCTTCATCCTGCACCTGCCCTTCCTCCCCCACAAAAATGGGCTGTCTGGAAGCATAACTCTACTTATGTCTCACTATTGTACCCCCCACGGATTCCACAAAAGCTCTCATCTCCTGATTAACTCTCATGCATGCTGAGGTCATTGCACTTAGATCCCTGGTATGCTTCCAATAGTTTCTCTGAATGATGTGCGACCAGATGTGAACCGTATGGGGCCACCAGCCTCAAATGGTGCATAAATCTTCCTTCATCTTCAGGAGGAGGTTCACTGTCGACTGATGTCCCAAATCTTCCCCTCCCAAATGGATCAACAAAATGTCCAGAATCCCAAGCCAGCCAACCTTTCCTCGAAGCAATGGGGGCAACCTCCCCCAGTGCATGCCTTCCCTACCCAACCAGACAACTAGCACCATCTGTTGTGGAAGCCAAGGTTGCTCCCCACCGGTTGACTGGCTGCTTATCTAACTGCCCAAGAGATGAAGGAATGTCCACATACCTATATGTTCCTGAGACCATCCGGGGGATCTGCAAGGGAAACAAAGGTACATTATTGCAAGTGAGGTTGCACATAGTGCAAGAATGCCTGGGACCTCCAATGCACCAGCACCTGGATCTCTTAATCTGACAATCCCTGACCCCGCATATTCATTGCCCATCCTATCCAAAAGGCATGTGTGCCAAAATTGTGTCTCCAAACCTACTTGCCGTATGGCCTTTTTCAAAATGTATCAGAATTGATAAGCTGACACCAACTTCCCATCCTCGTGCCTAAAGAAAGCCTCCCCTATGGCTGGGTGAGCCTACACATAGACCTGTACCTTGTCCATCACCTGTCACAATGACCCAGGGGGAGGCTTCAGTATGTACCAGAATCCAGGCCCTCTCTGCTCCATCTTGGACATCCTTAGAGGGACATAGATGCCTTCTGCAAAGACATCACATCTCCTGCCAGCAATCCTGTTGAGCCTCTTGTCTGCATTGGTTGGGTCAACTCCGAGACCCTAAAAGCCCAGCAGAATGCCACTAGAAACATAGTTTTGAACAACTGAGCCTCATAAGAATTCCAGAAGCCTGGAGCAAGATCAACCACAGTCTAGCCAAGATCGCCAGGGTAATGGGACGCCTGTAATCCTTTCTCACCGCTACCAACTTCTTCCATCTCTCCAACACCTTCTGGACCTTGAAGGCCCTGGAATTGTCAGCAAAACCCATGATCCTAGCCAACCAGGACAACCCAGTCAGGTGACGACCCACAGTTCCCAGTGACAATCCACCCCTCTTGCCCACATAACATCATTGTAAAGTTGATCCACCCTGGCCTCCCTGTTGTCTCCTGAAACTGTATGTAATGCTCCACCCCCCAGCAGTAAGCTTCCTTTGTCCCCGGTGTGTTGGAATTACCTATGCATCTCCAAGTTTCACTGTCACCGCCTCCCAAAAGAATGGTGGGACCATCCTTGGCTAATGTTCCACTGCTGGTGCCAGCTCCCTGAATCTCTGCCACGGTTGAATGAGATAAAGCACCTGTAATTCCATTATCCTTCCCGGGTACATGCACTGCTGTAAACTGAATATTCAGCAACATACGTTTTAAGATAAAAACCCACATCAAGTTTCCCATAGGACCCTTTGTCCCCAGCTGATGGTTAATGGTATGCACCACTCCGATGTTATCCAATCAAAAGTGACTCTTTCTGTCCTGCAACCTCAGACCACAGATGCACAGTGCCACCATGATGGGAAACAATTCTAGCAGTGTTATTCTCTTTATCAACCCAGCCTCTAACCAAGTCTGTAGCCATTGCTCAACACACCACTCCTCTTGGAAATATGCCCCAAACCCAAGCCCTCCAGCCACTTCCGTGAACATTTCCAGAGGATGACCCTCCTCAAGGTCCTAGAGACAAGGTCACTATGAAAATACTAACTGCAGAACTACTCTGCCAAACCTTGATTTTTCCAGACCCCAAGTGTCCAATCTGTAATATCTTGTAAATGTATGCAGAGTAGACCATGTGGCTGTTGCACAGATTTCTGTTACTGAAGCAGCATTACACTCTGCCCATTAGGTGGCTACAGCTCTGGTAGAATGGGCCTTAAAATGAGCTGGATGGGGTTGGCCTGATGTCTTGTAAGCCTCATCTATGGCCTTCCTTAACCATCTAGCTATGTTGGACCTTGAGGCCAACTAGCCCATGCTAGGCCACGATGTACAGATGAAGAACCTGTTCATCTTCTGGATGGAGGCTGTTCATTCCAGGTATATTCTAACTGCTCTAGTAGAGTCCAGTGACTGTAATGCCTGTGATCCACTGGACAGAGGGGAAAGAGAAGGACCTGCTGGCCACTGTCCAATACATGTCCACTCAGTCTCCTCCCTCCGGTCTATGCCTCCCTCATTGAGGGTAGCCTGTTGGTGTCTCCTCCTGGAGTTTTGCCAGGGTCCATGTCGAACCCAGAAGGTGGCATCCTTTCAGATGACATGGTCCAGGGAGGGGAGGGCCCCAGACAAATGGCCAACTGCTGCTATGGGTTGCAGCTTTTCTATTTTGGGGACACAATATGATGTTTCAGTGGAGATTTAAAAATGTTCACCTAACAGGTTCATGAGGTAGGGTAATAAGAAGGCTATGCTGAGAATTTGGTGTACAAATGCAGTAAAATGCCCAGGTTATGGCTGAATGTTGCAGTATTTCAACATTCACTCATAATGTCACTAATTTTCAATATTTTAACTCCAAATGTTCAGCATAGCCATGTTTTCACACCACCCATAAACATGACAGATGTAATTTATTAAATCCTGGACTAAACGTGTTTCCACACTTCTGGTGCAAAATGACATTTCAGTCAAAAATACTATAACAGCTACATGATATATTTATAAGAGGAGTCATAAAACAACTATCTTGAACATTTGGGGTCAAAATTAAGTAAAAATATATAATTGTTAAGAAACTTTGTGTGTAGTGCCAGTCTTGATTCCAGTGAGTATGCTTTGTGATCCTGTGCTGGTGAGCCGAGCTCAGTGACTCAGCTGAATGGGGTGAGAGTGGGGGGATGGCACTGTTATGAGACAACCCCCCCAGCCAGGGAATGAAAGCTGCAGGGTTAGCCACACCAGTCTGTGTACTATATAGTGAAGACAACTGTCCTCTTTGCATAGGGTCCAGCACCTCTGCACCCATGGGTGGCAGAGAGCTCTGTACATTGGTTGACAGATGGACTCTTTGCCCTCTGCATCTGTATCTGCAGTAGAGATGTGCAAAATTAAAAAAATTCACCCTGTGAAATATTTTGCATAATCCCTGCATTTCGCAAAATATTTCACAGGTCGATGTAAAATCCCCTCTCCGGCAAAATACAGAATTTGCCCAGAAATGCTAATTACGATTAAATGCAGAATTTCGACACCCACGGGCTAAATTCCACTTTTGCCAGAGAGGATGATAATATCACCGGGGGTGGGGCCACTAGACACCAGTAAAATTTATTTTTATTTTAAATTCTGGATGGAGGAACAGGGCTGGATTTTGGTGGGAGGGGGAATTCTTCATATTAGGTCAGCAATTGTCCAGGGGGGTGGGACCACTAGACACTAGGGATATGGGGATAAAGATCTTAATGTTGGCCTGGACAGGAGGAGGGGAAAACACTTTTTTATAGCTGTGTACTTGCATTTTGTACCCGCAAAATATTCCGCAAAATGTGTGAATTTCATAAAATATTTTGCAGTGTGAAATTCCTGGCTTCACCTGAATTTCACCGGCAAAATTACATTTTGCTGCATCCCTAATCTGCAACCACACGGAAGTGCAGGAACCAGAAGGTCCTGCACTTCTGCAGCCCACCAGACAACCCCATGAATTCTTAACATCTGTCGCTGTACTCCTGTAGGCAGACGATTCTTCTTTTGGCGCAGGAACATTTGCATGCAGGTCATAAAGGCAGAAGGTCATAAAGGAGGCTACGATTCCACTATCTCAAAAAGAAAGGAAATTCTCTGAAAAAAAACGTCCTTACTGTACCAGTTAGGCTTCAACTTAATACCACAAATATAGAGAAATGTGATGTTAGGGTTTCCAACCCTAACTTTTCTCCTCCACCCCCCAAGCAGCAAAAGGAAAAAAACAATAGGGTTTTGGGTCCCCAGAATCTTGGCAAATCAGTGGAGGGGTCTTCCTTGGGGTTATCAACCCTGATGTCTAGCCTGTTCCCTGAGCAAACAACATCAGACATGATCTCCTTTATTTACACAGAGCCCTGTGGTACAACAGATTGTCTTGGCAACATGTGGCAAGACATACATGTCTACCATTGAAGATCAGTATCATCAACATCATTCATCATTATTTTTTTATTTGTAAAAAGGCACCCTTCCAGAGCTCAGGGTGCCTGAACAATCATATATAGTAAAGCAATCCAATCACATTACAGACTGATGCACCACATTCATACATCAGAACAGGTCCATGGACAGCAGAAAATCAAGTACCATTAAAAGCCTGAAGAAAAAGATGTGTTTTGAGGTCAGATTTAAAACCCTCAACAGTCAGGCTATCTCGTATCCAATGAGGTAGAGAATTCCACAGTGTAGAAACATAAAGGCAAAGGGTTGTGCACCAGATGTTTTTAAGCATACCCTGGGAACCTCTAGCAATCCCTTATCAGAGGATCGGAGTGCGCAGGAGGGGCAGTAGGGATGCAGAAGGCCTTGCAGGTAATGGGGGTCCCTGGCCATGTAGGGCTTTATGAGGAACTAGCTCAGAGCTGTACATTGTGTTGCAGAGAGGAGGCTCCAAACTAAGGGGAGGGGTGAGCATTAGGGTTGACGACCTCAAGGAAGACCCCACCACTGTTTCAACAGGACTCAAGAAACCAAACCTTAATGTTTTTTCCTTTTGTTTCTTAGGTGTGGGGTAGGGAGTTAGGGTTGGAAACATAAAGGCCACATTTCCCTACTTTTGTGATGTTAAGTTGAACCCTAATTGGTACAGTGACAAAGTTTTTTTGCAAAGAATAGATTGTATATATATATATATATATATATGAATGACATTGGTGAGAGTGAGATAGTAAAAATATCTTCTCAAGGTATACTTCACCATCTGACCTCCCGAGTGGTAAAGCCATGAGTGAGGTCAGAAGAGGTCAAGTATAGCGAATGAAAATATTTCTGCTATTTTGCTCTCCCCCATTTCATGTTTGATTTGTACAACAGGTGTTTCGGTAGTTTTGTGATATAAATGATAGCAATGATAAAAAGTTAGAAAAGGAAGAAAGTGCAAAATGTGACTTGTGTCACTCTGATCCATTGCTCAGCATAAAAGAAGCAAATCAATGCAGTACAAATCAGTGCAGTAAACATCTAAACAATCGATATTCTACAAATCTAGACACTCAATAAAAATACAAACTAGAAAGCAACTAAGTCTTCAAAGCATCCCATATCTGCTGGCTTCAGAGCTGCACATGGTTACTGCGATATAATCAGCATTATTAAAGCTGCTCTGTATTTGGCTCAGTATTCCACTGTGACATACTTAGCTTTGCAAGATAGTAGTTCTATGTTAGAACATGTTAGATAGTAGTACTATTTTGCAAGTTGGTCATAAAATAGTTGTCTTATCTTGGCTAATCCAGACTCACACCTGTTGTATAAGTAAGCAATAACCCGCAACAGGCTATGGGGTTATTGGGGATTAATCAATACCCTGGGTGTGTTGTGAGGCACGAGGCTGCAGGCTAAGTGTCCTCACAGCACCTGGGGTGTTGAACGATCCCCAATAACCCCATGCCCTGGAGTGGGTTATTGCACTTATAACATGGGTTATGGTCAAAACAAGGAGAAAACAACATAAAAGGGGTTTCTCCCTCTTTAAAGACCAAAAAGTGACTATATCCTGCCACCTGGAAAAATGGGTCCCCAACAAATAATCCAAATGTGAGTCCTGTTATTCACATACAAATGTCAGAAATACAGCACTGACATGATTTGTGACATGTGTTGTGCACAATATACTTTGTGAGACAGCATGCTCTCTCTTGACAGTGGGGGACATTCACTCTGTGTTTGTGTGTCTCTCTCTCTCATTTCTGCTGTGCCTCTAACTATATTGTATCTGTGCCCTGCCTCACTGTCTCCCCTGGATCCCTGTAACGGACCACACACAGACACAGAAGATGCTCAGAAGGAAATATTCACTTGTCCCATGACAGAAAACCTGCCACACAGCTTTGCAAAGTTCTGCATGTAACACCCTTCCTTGCAGATGCTGGTGAGCCAAGACTCGGCTGCAATGCTGAGCACTTCTCTTTTTTCACTCTCTTGTACATCTCTTGGGGGCTACTGTACTGTCTGAAAAAGCTGCAGTTGGAATGAAGGCTCCTGATAATTGCCAGCAATTGACTTTGGGGAAATGACTGTGAGTTTAAAGAGCATGTGCTGATCCAGATCTCGCTGTCAGCATATCTGTCTCTCACTCTCACTCTCTGTCATGTACAGGTGCAGAGGGGGTGCCGGCAACCACAGTCAGAAATGTACAGCTGCCCAAGCCCCGTGATGACCGAGACAGAGTGAGACAGCAGACGAGACACTGTGATTGGAATTTTCCTATGCCTCTGCAGCAGCAGCTTACTCTCTTGCTCGCTCAGTCGTGCATCTTGGCAGCAATCTCACCTCAACCACCGATGCACTGCCTCTCTCTGTCTCATTATCTGTCACCACTGCCTGTGCTGCCTCACTGTTTGGGAAGGGTTCTCTTTCGGACACTCATGCACCTTGCCACCAACACCACCACACCCAAGCATGTGCTACATCTCTCTCTCTCTCACTCTCTGTTAGCATCACCTGTGCCTGCTTGCATTGTGGGGGGGAGGGCATTAAAGACACTGAAGCAGCGGGGGTGTAGTGGGTATGGGGTATGATTACATAAAACCATGGAAATGCAATGTTTCTCTCCCTCTCTAGTTCTGTACAGCACTACCATACTATTCTATATGCTCTTGATATTGCCATCTCTGTCTCTCACACAGCTGCCTGTCTCCCGCTCTGCCATGTCTCAATGGTTGCCGTTCAGTTTCAGTTGATAGACTAGGGCACAAGTCCAGATGGCACTTCACTGAGCCACTCCATAGAACCGTGGATTAAATAGGCTGCTTAATCCATGGCCATGTAGAGCAACTGCACCAACTGGGTCCTGCATTTGCAACAACCTAAACAACCTACGTTATAAATATATATATACAGATAGATAGATAGATAGATAGATATTTGTATTTAAAACAAATTACTTAAGTACACTCCACTTGTTCTATCACCCATCAACTTATCCATCTTCTTCTGTCAGCATCTTCGATCCCGTTCACCATCTCAGGAGACTGCTGACAAAAGACATTTCATAGCACAGAACTAAGAAGACAAGCACTGCTGCTGCTACAGTTGCAGACGAGGAAAGGAAATCAAATCCCATTATAGTTAAGTGCCTGCCTCCCCATTACCCTCCATAATTGGGTGACACAGTATATTACATAGCTTTAATAAATAGGAAGGAAACAGGTTAGAGGTGCATTGCAGAAGACCAAATTGCTTCTGGCGCACACAGCTGCCTCTTTGCTTCATCTTGTTTGCAGCCTTTTCACAACCTAATTACAAGGTTTTCTGGAAATGACTGCCCAATTGTGACTGGATGACCTGCATTGTGTAGTGCAGGCATGATCTAGTACAAGCCTGAGCCAGTCTGCTTGCCACCATGTAATTGCTTTAGGCATCCGCATTAATCTCCAGTGGCTGGAAGTAAATGAAATATTATAATTACTTTTTATTTCCCTCTCCCTACTGTTGAAGCTGGATTGGTGGGGCTGAAATGGGAAAAGGGGTAAGGGCTGATGCTCTCATGATGGGATGATCAAATTGATTATTTTTAAACTCTCGTCCCTGGCTTCAGGGCTCAGCACTAGGCCATATCATTAGCTGCACGTCTCATTCCTCTTAGCAAAGTGTTTGGCCCCTGTCTGCTTGAATATCTGTCACAGTGTGACTTTCAAGGAAGCATGAAGGGAACAAAATGCTGATTCAATCACTACCAGCTCAGCAGGCTTATAGGGTTTTACTATCTGTCGTTGGAAGAAAATGGGCAAGCTGATATCTCCTTGCCTATTTATTTTTTATCAGCCAGGCTGTTCATCAAGGACAGATTGTTACAGCTTACAGACTATTTTTCCACTGCCTTGTTAGTGTTTTTGTAGGTGTAGAATCAGATGCATTATCTGTGTTTAATGCAGGAATCACCCACTGGGCTGGGTGAGTCTTGTCTGCAAATAACAGGGATTCATCTCCCTTCATTGTGTTATTTTGCTGGGTACATTTTTTTTTCCTTTCTCCTGTCTTTTATATTGTCATTATTTCAGTTTTTTTTTTTTTAAATCCTTCTTTATGAATTTTATACTCATGAAACGAATAGGACTGCCAGCACTGGAGACCAAAGTTTCCATCACTACAACAGGTGTGCGTAGTTGCAAGCAAGCTTCCCTACAATATCCCACTGATGAGTTTCACCGTCGTTATGGAGGGCACTCCTTCAATGTGTGAAGATAGTTCCAACCACAGAATTTGAAAGATTACAGTGGCAGCGATGCTTCTGAGTGATGTTAGCGGAGCATGCATCCTTTTATGAATTAATAGGGCCTCCACACAGTGTCTCTTATTGTATAAGAGACTCCGAGCATAAAGTTTAATTGACATGCCCGAAAAGCAAATCTGAGCTATTCTGGCTACCCAAATCTCATGAGAGGAGTCTCTTATACCATAAGAGATGACCCCCAAAGGCACTAATAATGTATTATAAATTACTCAGGTTAGTTAGAGTGATTTATTTCAAAAGCTAAATGAAGTCAAACTCCCCTTACTGTGAAGTGAAACACTACACTTCTAATGTATTTGCAGGAGAGACCATTGTACACAGAATAAGAGGTACAGTGGCTCTGTGCGCTGATTGGCTGAAACTGAATAAGTAATTTATCACATAAGGAAAACAATCATAAATGACAAGCACATGTGCAAATGAACAGCAGAGTACTACCATTCTAGATTCTAATTCTATGGTTCAGACATCTGTTTATTCAGTCGTCACCCTCTCATATGACACTACCATCAAGGGTGCTAACAAGGGGAGGAAGCCACTGGCATTCCATATAATGACTGTTGTTTTATCAAAGTGTAACCCCCAGTCGGCGCTAAACTAAGTGGGCTACTACCCCTGCCTGTATGGCTAGTGAACAGGTTGAGGGGCCTGGGTCCTATGACGCAGTGCCTCCATTTTTATGAGTTGAAAATTTGGGGAGAAAGGTATCACTCGGCATGGTGACTAGGTTTGACTACTCTGCACAGGGGCACCCAAAGTAATCCAGAGACTAGAAGCAATAACATAATGTCCAATACCAGGAGATAGGATTCTAAAGTGTGGCTTTATCCAACAACACTGAATGAAAAGCATAGATGGAACCCCACGGGGCTACACTCCTTGTAATGCAGATAAGGTGATGACACAGACACAACCCATTCTTGGATCCTAAACTTCCACATGTCATGGGCTCTTTAACTAGTGGCACACTACCACCCTCTACTCCATCCCAACGTCTGGGCACCCTCTTCAGGCACTGGCCAATACCTGACAGAAAGGTGACTGGTGTCTCAAAGCGAATCCATAGAGGTGAGCCCTGTTACGCCAGATGGGGGGTCTCCCCACCTTTTGTTCCATAGACCCATACACGGCCATTCCTTTGTTTACACACACACACACATCCTTGGCTACTGTAGTGCAGACTGTACATGGCTTTGTAATGCAGTAACTGTCTTTCTCTGAAGACCCCCTCATACAACAGTCATTACATCTCACTGTTCCATAAGCCTCTTCCTTGGCTACTATAGTGCAGACTGTACATGGCTTTGTAATACAGAAACTGTCTTTTCCTTGAAGACCCTCCACATACAACAGTCATTACATCTCACTGTTCCATAAGCCCTGGACTTGGCATCCTGACTGACCCACAGCCCCAGAGACTTATTTACTCACTGTTTTGGTGACTGACACTGGCCTTTTATCAAAGCTTCATCACCCTCCACATTGCAGGCGTCCAAAACTCTGAATGACTCTCATTCCACAAAAACTGTAGTGCCCCAGCACTCTTAATCAGGCAGCTTCTTCCTTTTCCCAGGCCAGGGGGTTGCCCCTGGGAGTTGGTTCCTTGTGCCTCTCTTATGGTGGAAGCACGCACCCCAAGGTAGATCTGAGTCAGAGCTGAAAGCAGGGGGGCCTGCCCCTGGAGGGCACCCCTCCCTCCACTGTACTACAGGATCTACATCCTTCTCTCTCTCGAGCCTACTTCAGACTGACTTTGAAATTCCCCAGCATTCTATCTAACTCCCAACTGCAACATTCCATTGTGGCTTATGCTGCTGCTGCAGAATTCTAAATGATGTCATAGCCCCAGCTCAGCAGAGACTGAAAACAGAGCAAGACATAGTGAAATCCATTTAACTGGAGTTTCACTAGCTGCCTGTCCCTGCCTGCCACTAGATCTAACTAGGGTTCTAGTAACCCCGGGTAACAGGGGGGTTACAAAAGCATGCAGCAACCTTCCTCACTGAATCAGCTTAGCACAGGGTCTACTTCTTCTCAAGCTGCACTACTGGAGTACCACCAGACCCATTCTGAATCCAGCATGTACAACAGCTGCAAATGTGGGAAGTCTCTACATATCATTAATGCTTCATTTTAATGATATGTGACAAGGTCATGTCAAGGGACATTTATGTTTATAGCTAATGTTTAATTATTTTTTAGTAATGGTCATTGTGTATTTAACTCAATGCTAGAAAAGGGGTGCTACACTAAGGACAATCTTTTTTCAAAATCAAATAGACTCTGAATACTAATTTGTGTTATTTAAAATGTTTGCACACCAGTGTAGTATTTACAGAGTAAGTAATCAGATGCTGCACTGGCCTCATGCCAATGGGGCTCAGTGGGGCATGTGCCCCCCAAAATGTTCCCCCAGTGCTGTCTTGCTAAATGCCCATGAACATAAAAATGAAATAAGAAAATCATTTTTAGGTTCATGTCTGTTTAAAGACCATGAAATTGCCCCTTCAGCCCACCAACGCACAAGAGGAAGGGCAGGATTATTGGCAGTTCTCCCAAAGCATTTGCACATTATTGGCTGTCTCACAGTGTCATTCATTTTCCAACTTTCCCCCCATGGCATCATCATCTCAACTCAGATGTGCATACCCAGTAGAACCGAGCTTCTGGGGGGCTGTAGTATAACTGGTCATCGGATGAACATAGCCCATAGGAGTAGAGGACAGATGAGGCTGGTGGCAGATGTCATCAGAAAGATCATAGCTTGGAGCCTTTCTGCTGTGCGGAGGATGAGGGATCTAGATTGTGCCCACTGTGAGCGGAGGGAGGAGGGTATTGTCTGATGCTGGATGGTGGGGCAGATGAGGATGGACTAGTTGAGGCTTGCAGAGATCCATGAGCAGTAGAGGAACCTATGACAGCGGTGAGTTGGAATTTAAGGAAGCCGGCAGACAGCTTTGGTAGATAAGATATTGAACACACCATCTCCCAACACAACTCCTTAAATGAGAGGCAGAAAATGTCATCATGACATTGGGTGAGTCCTCCTTCTGCACATTGTCTTGTGTGGAAGACTTCTCAATTTTGCTTTTGCAAAAATTGATTTAGGTGTTTCTGTTTTGAAGGTAGTAACTATGTGGAGTGGGGCAGGTATTTGTTATTTACATGTGTGTGCTACAGTTGTGTGTAACAAAAGCAGTCTTGTTGATCAACTGTCTCTCTATAAAAATACAAAAAAAATGAATAAGGGGGTCCTGTTGGGGTAGGCATACATGTGCATCCCCACCTTAAGAATTCTGGCAGGATACCTTAATGTGTGATCACATTTTTCTGTATATCAGGCACGGTAGGATTTTTTGCTTTTTGTTTTTTTTTTTGTGGGGGGAGTAATAAAAGGCATTACATGTGGATGACAAACAGTGCTGGAGTCTTACGCGTTCCCTTGATTGTATCCTTATTTGCACTTCATAGGGTTACCATCCACATATAACTAGCTAATGCATGCACAAGTACACACTATGTCATAATGTGTGTCTGTATGTGCATTAGCTAGCTAATTAGTTATATGTGGACGGTAACCTTCAGTGGAAGATACATGCAGCTTGGCCAGTGTTCTACAGGTGCACATACATATAAAACAAAGGGACCAGTCAAGTGTAACAACATACCCCAGAAAAAAAAAATAATTGGCCCTAACATTTGTGAGATGACTAACCCAACGTGTAAACACAATAGCATCAAAAATAAAATTCAGTTGCAAAAATGTCATCTGTCTACCAATTTTATTTTAAGTTGCTACCCTGTACACAGGCTTGCACATGCTACCCTTGTCTACAGGGAGTCTTGGTCTCCCTTATTTCCAGGCAAGCTCTTAGGAAATGAAGATCAGCAAGACGACAGCTTTGGCCACTGAAAATGTTGGTCTAGTTGCCAGCCACCCATGTTGGTCATTTTCGACACCGAGCAATAGCCAGAAGTGGGTGCATTGAAATCAGGAAATGTTGGAGGGAGCAAGCATTTTGTTTGTTTAGTAATTTAAGTTGCATGGAGTGACTTATGATTAATTTTATTTGCAAATTGTTAAATTAAATGAGCCCTGGTTTCCATAACGATGAAATCAACTAAGGACACTCATGACAATAGGATTTTTTTATCCCATAGATGTTAGGTTAACAACTTTTAATAAATACAGTCAGTATAACTGATATATACACCAGACAAGATAATATTATATATGAAGTGTTCATTTATCCCATGCATGGTAATGTTTATAATGACAACGCAATAAAATATAAATTATTTAAAAAATCTTTACTGCATAAAACCAAATTGATCATAAATTCAACGCCTGTATTCACTGCCTAGTTGATGCTCAGCAGCTGGATAAAGTTACTACAAGAGTCTATACTCACGCAGTAACTTTAAGACAGCAATCAAAGTGAAGTGGCAGCCCCTGTCATCATAATTACTTTGTATGGTTTCTGAAGTTTATGGTCTGTAATCATTAACGATTGATTTCACTTTTCACTGGTGGCTAACAGTCTTATTTAATTGTTTATTTATTTGTTTACTGGGTAGGTGCTCTGATACCAGGGACCATTTTCAGGCATGACACGGGCCATTTAGATGACACATCTGATACAAAACACAGTTTAGTTACAATCACAGTAGAGAGAAAAAAAAATCACAAGTTTTCAACACATATAAAATGCGGGAGAGAGAATACAGTAACAATTTAGAAGACATACATAAGACAAGCAATCATTGATTTCATGAACATTAGCTGTTCTTGTATCCAACATCAAGCATTAAGTGTGTTTATGTAGCCTAACTAGCCGTATGTTTAGATGGGGCATCCAGCAGACACTTGCCATTACTTGATGTAGCATTTACATAAGGATCTATCTAACATAGCTTCCTGGAGCTTTAGTTTGAATGTATGAGGTGATAGTGGTGATTGCAGTTTGTTAGGCAGGGAGTTCCATAGTTTAGGTGCTGCATAGAAGAAGGCCCTCCTTCCCATCTCAGTCTTATGTCTGAGGCATTCCAGTAGCCTGCAAGTAGAGGACCTGAGTTCACGTCTGTTTCTTTTTAGCTTCAGGAATCCTAACAGAGGCGATCCTGTCCCATCTTGCAATGTTTTTGATATGAATGTTCCAAGTCTGAGGTCTCTCTGGTCAGAAGGGGAGAGCCATCCCGGAGATTGGTAGAGGTGGCAGTGGTGAGTACCGTATGGGGCACGGGTGATGTATCTACATATGTTGTTATAGGCAGTGTTCATGTGATTTAGTAGTGAGGCGGGTGTGAGGGCTCTTACCGGGGAGCAGTATTCGAGTATGGGGAGGAGGTGACCCCTCCCACTCGCTAGTCTTGCCTCAGAAGACAGGAGGTGCCTAAGTCTATAGCACATTCTTATTCGCTGGTTCACCTTCTTTATTGCTGAGCTAATGAGGAACTCAGAAGTGAGGCCTGGGTCATGTGTAACCCCCAGGTATTTGAAGTCTCTTACCTGCTCAAGGGAAGAACCGTCTGAGGTTAAGATATTTAGGGCTTGGGTGGTGTTGAGGGTGCACTTCGCGAGCTTTGGGTCCTGCTAGTTAGGTAGCTTTTGACCCAGTTTGTAACATTACCGGGGAAGCCCAGGGAAGATAGGGTATTTATCAGCAACACATGGTCAACCATGTCAAAGCCCTTTGATAAGTCCACAAATATGGCCCCTGTGAGGTTACCTCTGTCCGCTTTGCTGAGCACATGATCTGTGAATTCAGTGAGTGCTGTGGTCGGGCTAAAGCCTCTGTGGAAACCACGTTGATCTTTTCATAGTAGCCCTTTTTTTTTCAGCGTGCTTCAATACCTGACGGTGGACTACTTTTTCAAGTATTTGTCCCATGTGGGACAGTATAGATACGGGTCTATAGTTTTCAGGGAGGTGCGGATCTCCAGCCTTAAATATGGGGACTATTCTTGCTTCTTTCCAGAGTGCTGGCACCTTGGTGGTGGTCAAGGATAGGTTTATTATGTACGAGAGTGGTCTAGCTACAGTTGCCCATGTTAGCTTGAGGAATTGTGGAGTAAGCCCATCACTTCCTGTGCTATCTGAGATGAGCAAAGACCTTCGGAGCCAATATATCTCTAACTGAGATGTTACTTTAAAATAAAAAGGGGGCGAGAAGGTTGTTCTACCCTGCTTGACAGTACCCTGAGACACGGTGGGGAGCTGGGCTAGGTACAAGTCAAGGTTCCAGAATTTGTTCAAGAGGTTCACCACAGTCTCAGGATCTGTTTGTAGACCTACATCACTCGCTAATGAGATAGCACTGTGTTGTTTAGCTGGTCTGAGAACAGAGTTCACTGCCAACCAGAAACTATGGGGATCCATAAGGTTTTGAGTTTGTTGAGTCTTGAAGTATGAGGCTGTTAAGGATTTGGTTTCTCTCTTGCACCTGTTTCTTAGGCACCTGTACCCGGCTCAGTTACCAGGGGTGGGTGCAGCCTTGTGATTTACCCAGGCCTAATCCCACACTTTCATAAGGGCAACCAGTTCCCTAGTAACCCATTTAATGTTTTCTCCCCTTTTGTGCCGAGTAGTGACAGGGCAGCGTTTGTTCTGTACTGAGATTAAGGCAGCAGTGAGGAATCCAGTGCTGTGTCCACATCAGTCAATGTACAGAAGGTGGACCAGTTAGTGCCACCTAGTTCTCTATTCAGTGCATCCGTGTCTACCTTGGCAAAGTTCCTGAAAGAGATGATCCTTGAAGGGGGTTTGTTTATCCAGCATGACCACGTACAGAAAGTAGGGGAGTGATGGCTGATGGAGTCTGACATGACTCCTGCGATGCTGACCCTGTATTCACAGTTTGTCAGGATCCAATCCAGTAATGTATGATTACCTGTTGGGTAGGTGGATACGGAGATACAACACTGTGCCAGAGAAAATATCGCTGAGGAGAAAGGAGATCAGCTGAGCGAGTGGCAGGGGAAATATATCACTGTGCAGAATGTCCAGTCTGCAAGGAGCATGGAGGTCAGCAGGGCGGGTGAGTGGGTGGGGAGAGACATCGGTGTGCGGAAGCATACATCGATGATAATCCATGTAGGCAGTGGCTGCCCCACTGTGAGTAGTGGCGCCCCACCATGATCTTCATTCACTGTTTAGTGACCATTGTGGAGCCCACAATTGACTGAATGCCTCCCCCAGCTCCCAAATGCTCCCAAACCTGGCTCTGCCACTGCTGTAGGTCAGCTCAGTGGGAGGCTGGCAAGTCATGTTACTGTGCGGGAGGACACACTTAATGCTACTATTGGGCTCTGTGCAATGATCACAGCCTTCTCTGATTCTCTTACTGCTTTGTTCTGTGAACTCCACTGACTGTGTCTCGCTTACCAGTAAAACTGATGGCTGCCTGCCGGCCCGGTGGCGCTGAGGGTTGAGGCGCTGGTCGCCACACCTCATGCCACGCCGGTGACCCATGTTCGGGAACGGGCATGGGTTGCCGTGGGTCGGCGTGGAGGAAGTTGGATTGAGCGCGCCAGTGGACTGCTTCCATCTCCGGGAGGGGGGACGAGCGGCCGGGCTTGCCTGACTCCTAGCGGAGGCTGGGGGTCGGCAGCATGTAGCTGCAACATGGGGGCGGGTCAGCAGACACTTGATTGGGCACGATGGCCGCGGCCACTCAGTTGCTGGCGCCATTGCACGCCCGCGATCCGGGCCGGGAGTGAAAACAGCGAAAAGCGAGCCTGGCAGCATTAAAGCGAGCCCTCACAAGCGCCATTCCTGGAAGGGCGCCCCTGGCATGGATCTGTTGGGGTGGTTGAGTCACCCCCACCACCCTTGCCGGCTGAAGGTAAGTCGGGTGCACGAGGGAGGGGTCTGATGTCCGGGGATGGCGCTGGGGGGAACAACGGAGGGCGGGAGTCATAGCCGGAGCTCTGGAGGAGAGAAAAATAATACCCCCCAAAAAAAAAAACTGATGGCTGCCTAGCACTGTGAATGTCAGCTTGTAATAAGTTCTGGCTGCTGCTTGATTTCAATCTCTGAGACCCTTTCACCACACACTGTGCGGGTAACAGATTAATTAATGGTCTGCTGATCTCTGTCTGACAATCAGGTTAGGCAGGTCTATCTGCCCATGTTATAACACTGTTTATTTTTCACTTGCTTACATCACAATCAGCTTAACTGACAGCCCATTCTGCCAGTCCCACAATGAACCTGCCCTTGTCATTTAGAACACAGACATTGTATACACAGAACATGCAATGACCTGTGTTCAAATATGCCATTTGTTCTGCCAACTCAAACCAGGCAGCTATTTGCCATTCACACTCACATGCACACAATAACAATACAATAAGTACAGCAAGCCAAAGCTTTATTATAACAAAATATAATACAAAAGGTTATACATCACCGATTCAATAAAGCATCATCCCAAGCCCTCTTCCAATGGCTGGGAAGCCCCCTTGTCAGCCTGGCTAGGAGTCTCTCGAACCGGGAACTGGCCCCACAGCGATGCGTCCACCCTGCAGGAGAGGCTTCAAACCAGGCATCTGGAAAGTCCCATTTTATATGTTTTATCTGGTATTTAGAAATGCTAAACCATCATGTCCTAAGCACTGGCCAGGTGCCCAGAACATCACGAGTTCAGCATGACAAACACCACTTATTCTCATAATAAATAGTTGGCATTCGTTAGATCATCATGCCCTAAGCACTGGCCAGGTGTCCAGAACATCATGAGCCAAACAATGCCAGAGATTCTCACAACATCTTGTATGGACCTTCAAGTCAGCAAAATACACTGTCTGAAGCAAAACATAATAATGAGGCTATCTAAAGAGCAAAACACCAATTAAATGAAGCAGCATGTAAAATGGAGTCACACAATACAAAATGGAGTATGAAATGACATACACATGAAATAGCATACAAAATGGAGTAACAATAATCAACATATTATACTATCACTACATTCGGTCCTTTGATTATTGTGAAAGCGATTTGTATGATTATACCATAACAAAATTACTATGAATATAACATGATAAGTAACAAGTCCAAATAAGCAAGATAATTGTCACTACAGCAATGATTATGATAGGATGTATCAGAATATTTAACACTTTTGTAGCTGATGGAGACCATCCTGTAAAAATATCCCACCAATAATGAGTAGTCTCTTGTTGAATCTTGGAACTTAAATCAATCATTTTATTTTTAACTATCGTAGTTTGCACCTGACTTTGCACTAATGATTTATTTCTTATTGCCAAATGAACCTGCATTACATCTGTTTCCTGAATTATCTATTTAATTTTATTTAACGAGATATTCAATCTTGATTGATCTAAAATATTGGGCTGCCAATACAAAATAAGCTTCTGCTCATTATCAGGGACCTGTGCATTTTACTGTGGTGGATGACATTACAATCCAATGATTACTAGGAATCCATGATTTGAACACAGTCCTCCACACGTATTCATTATTACTCATTAAATCACTCTGGGCCTTATTTCTTTGCATTATAGAATACATATGTCGCATTGTGCATTCTGTCCAATCAATAAATCACGAAATATTTTCTGCTGCTCCCATTCCCCATACCTGTGAAGCATTAAATAACTGCAAGAACTCAAAATCATAATTCAAAAGTTAATCTTTGGGGTAAGAAAACAGTTGGCATCCATTGAGCTTGTAAGTTAATTAAGCTAAATACATCAATTCCTACTGCCTGAAGCCTGTTAGTCAGTGTTTCTATATCCACACTATTTAAAATTCCCATGCCTGCCCTGCTCCACCTAATAGTGTATCATACCAAGCTCTTTATATTTGCATTTTCTACTAAACATAAACGTTATGTTAAAATGGATTACATTTTTCTGATACGCTGCACTACTGATGTACATGTGGATGGAACCTTAATTATACTATCATTGCTAATTACAGGATGATTTTCAACACTGTAATGTGATCTGCCCAAGTAGTTCTATTAGTTATTGCAGTAGCATTCATGCAGAATAACGTGTCTATGTCAATCAAAGTAATACTTGCATTGAAAATGTCTGTTTGATTCATGCAGCAATCAAGTCTATGTTGTACAGTCACCATGCATTCAACTATCGGTAAGTTGCAGCATTTAATAGCAGTCTTATTCTGCAAGAGATTTCATCTGTTTCAGTAGGCATGTTGTCCTGAGCCACCAGTTGTCATCCAGAGATTGACCCTGGTGAAAATGTCATGTTCAGTACCACACACTTCTGTCCGGATGGGCAGCTAAAGTTCCCTGGGTTCTATCTTTGGTATCATTTTTCCAACTCCAGGTTCCTTTACAACCAGTGTCATTACAGTTAACCCTTTGAATCCTTCCTCCAGGGTAACTAGCTCTGCCAAATGGACCATAAGACACACCAGCATTCCTTTTAAAATCCATTGCTGGACCTAGAAAGACACAAATTTCATTATTCTGAAGATAACATTTATGTGCAGCACGTATTCCCATTTTCTTTCCCTGATCTGATAATTAACACTGTGTTGTCTCCGTCCGGTGGCTATCACCTCAGCTGGTTCGGAGGGCCATTTGGGTTTGTAACCCATATTTTGGCACCATTGTTAAAACCTCCTGTAGATCTAAAACCTTTATCCCCCCTTGCTGTTAAGAGTGTGGGGGCTTGTCCCTTTATAGGGGTCATTTTGTTAACTGGAATAATTAACAATTGAGCCACTCTGTCATACTGTTGAATTAACAGATTTTGTTCTCTACTATTCAACAAAATTACTTTCACTTCTCCTTGGTAATCACAATCAATCACCCCTCCCAAAATTTGTATTCCCTTGAGGGCTAGTTCTGATTTAGGTGCTATCCAACCAAAATGTCTCGGTGGAATTTGTATTCCAATACCAGTTTCTATATTCTTGAAGGGCATGTAAATCAAGTCCAGCAGCTTCTGGGGTTGCCCTGCAAGGAGACAGAGCTCCTGGTGTAATTTCCCAATATAACACTGTTTCTGTAGTTGAGTAAGCCTGCACTTGCAAATTAGGAGTTATCATTCGCATTAAGGGGGTCTCAGATTCTCCAATTGGTCTATTATTTAAAATCTGTAATGCTTCATGCAAATTCTCTTTCCATTTTCTTAGGCTCTCCCCCAATTGTCCTTTCACAATATGAGGGATTGGTCTTTGTTGCCCATGTTGGCATATAGGACACTGAGCAATAACAGTTTTAACCAAATCCAATGTTAGGTACACCCCTACTATATGCCCACCTGTAAGTGGCTTTCTCTCCCAAATGTCCACATTTTGATGTGCCCATTTTGCCAGCCCTGATAACTGCTGACTTTGAGTTTCTTCAATATCCACTGGAAGAATCTTAGCTTTTCATCTGCAATCGAATTATACCATCGTTCTAGTGTATCTGAAGCACAATGAGCATCAACATGAAATACAGTGGTCTGAGTATTTTGCACCATAGTCCATATTTCCTGCCACAGTTCTTTTCCCCATATTTCTTTCAAATAAATTTTCCACTCATCCTTAGCCCAAGTGGGCAGCCAGGTTGTTAAACCATTGGCTACAGACCATGAATCAGTATAAATATGACATGTACCTTGCAACCTTTGTGGGTATTACACTGGAAGGAGGAAGGGTAGCACCCCCTCCCTCCAAGCTCCTACTGGTGGAAGACACAGCTCGAGGTGCAAGAGACAACTCGAATACTGTAGCAATAAAAGGTTAGCTGTGAAACACAGACAAACAACAAAACAAACACATATCAGTTTAAAAATAAAACAAGATTATTTCCATAGGATAAAAGAACCAAGCGTCCCTGGGTTCCCTTATCCTAAGCATGACAAAATGTCCAGATTGATGGTAATACCATAATGCGTATCTCTGTAGATGGTAAACTCTCAAAACAGCTGTAATAGTCCTTTTTCAAAATTTAAAAGTTTGTTCCTCTTCACTTAGAATACTAGTTTTGCAATAAAAAGTCAAATTACATGGTTCACTCTTGGTGTGCTTTCATGAAAACATACATTTTGTGTGAAAAGTTGTGCTTTAGGCATGGAATACACATCAAGTTTGAACTGGTAGTAACATAAAATGTTGAAACACAAGAAGGTCAAATAATGTGCAAAAGGTCACAGTGTGCATGCAAGGGTCATTCAAACCCAGCCATTCCTGTAGTGTCCTTGAACACCACCAATATTAAAATATCTTTAAATAACAATAGAGTACGATGAAACTGCTGGCCAAGACAGTACACACACATACACATACACAAAAGAAATACTTAACACAAAATAAGACTGACATTGTTTCACACCAATTTGCTGAGGTAATGCCCATAGTTCCATTAGAAAACTGTATCGTGGTTTAGATATGTGCTGCCTCCTGCCTGTCTTGTAACACTGACAATTTTAAACCAACACATTTATACATATTGCCATGCCAAATCTTTCCAGAACAAAACACTGTTTAAACACATCATCTGTAAGTGAACACATCTCGTATAACATGATTACACCTTTTGGCACATAACTAAAATATGGCACTCTGCCATTTTGCAAAAGTTTCTGGTTTTAACTAGAAGTATGATAAAGCCATTTATAGCTGTTAACACATTACATTTCACCTAGCAGTGGCTTGCACGTTGCTTGCAAACTACAACTCTTTCTGCACATTGCAATCTATATGGCGTCATAATTCTTCACCATCAACACTACCTGCTCTAAGCAACAACTACAAACAAAAGTTTTCACTGACCCTATCTAGGCCACAAATGTTCCATTAAAATAAAGCCAATTAAAACAGTCAGCTATGAGGCAAAGAAGCTTCTTCTTCCTTTTTTTTTTCTGTAACCTGTTGTTGCACTGAAGGCAGTCAATCCTATCTCGCAACCTTGACAACAGAACATAATTACAGAACACAGATATAAGCTAGAAAATATGCATGAGAACAGACAGACATAAAACAACTTTGAATAAAAAATTCAGACTTACCGGTGCCAAGGTATTTTCTTCTTCTTTTCCGATACATTAGTCTAAGTAAAAAACTGACTGCAGGACCTCGTGATAATTTCCAAACGCTGCAGCTATTAACTCTTTCAAAGGTTTTAACCCTTGCAAAGGTTTTTTTTTTTGGCCATTTTAGTAACCTGCCAAACCAAGTCTTTTCCAGAGCTCTGGTTTGCAGTTTAAAACAAAACAAACAAAATCTCTAACAGTACTAGGTTGAGATCCATCCGGTAGAGGTCCCCAGTACTTGGGTTTAGGATCAAATGTATACAGAAAAACTTGAAACTACACAGATAGGCAACATGGGGGGATTTTCAAATCATCCCATCTGTAGTCACCTACTGTGCGTACATCCACAGTAGTTTATTTTTCTTTCTCTAGATGTTGCTTATCTAACTTCACTTAATCAGCCACTGCTTTTCTCCTAAAAGCAGCCTGAACTGTGAAAGCCATCATTGGCTCTAACAGTATGTACTTGCAGCAAGCATAAATTACAAGTACAAGGGCAGTTGCCCTTGCTTGTTTGAGCCTTAATACACCTTTAAAAAAAAGAACTCATCCTTCTTCCTAAAAATAGACATTTTATTTTCGAATCCTGCCGACTACGCCAAAAATGTTCTGCCAACTCAAACCAGGCAGCTATTTGCCATTCACACTCACATGCACACAATAACAATACAATAAGTACAGCAAGCCAAAGCTTTATTATAACAAAATATAATACAAAAGGTTATACATCACCGATTCAATAAAGCATCATCCAAGCCCTCTTCCAATGGCTGGGAAGCCCCCTTATCAGCCTGGCTAGGAGTCTCTCGAACCGGGAACTGGCCCCACAGCGATCGTCCACCCTGCAGGAGAGGCTTCCAAACCAAGGCGTCTGGAAAGTCCCATTTTATATGTTTTATCTGGTATTTAGAAATGCTAAACCATCATGTCCTAAGCACTGGCCAGGTGCCCAGAACATCACGAGTTCAGCATGACAAACACCACTTATTCTCATAATAAATAGTTGGCATTCGTTAGATCATCATGCCCTAAGCACTGGCCAGGTGTCCAGAACATCATGAGCAAAACAATGCCAGAGATTCTCACAACATCTTGTATGCGACCTTCAAGTCAGCAAAATACACTGTCTGAAGCAAAACATAATAATGAGGCTATCTAAAGAGCAAAACACCAATTAAATGAAGCAGCATGTAAAATGGAGTCACACAATACAAAATGGAGTATGAAATGACATACATTACATGAAATAGCATACAAAATGGAGTAACAATAATCAACATATTATACTATCACTACACCATTAATTTCCATTTGTGAGGTGGCGGGACTTTCATAACTCATTCGTGGCTTTGCCACCCGTGAGTTATGGTGCCACCCCCTCACTCATGGAAATAAATGGTATATTTGAACATAGGCCATTGTATATCCTATAAATTATACACAAAGAGATAGTATGTATTTATCTTGTCAATATTTTTTCTCATGACTCTGCAGTTTGTAGCACTCTTGTCTTGGCTCAATGCAACTGAGTGATTTATGTTTTATGTTGTTAACACTTTACTTTAAGTTTCCTTAACTACACTGTAGTTACAGTGGGCCTGATTTTCAAAGGGACAAGAGTGGCACAAGCCCTGGGTGTACCTAACGCATGGCTCATGGGGCTTGCAGCTTTCTTCCAGCCAGCAATCGGGATTTTCCATCCCATACGTCCTTTGAAAATAAGGCCCAGAGTAACTACACTGTAACTGCATTGCAACTACAATGTCATTACATGCAACAAACATGCAACTACAGTGTAATTGACTCTGTTGCATGTAATTAATGAATAACTGCCCTGCAGTTACATTGAAACAGACACTTACAGTAATATAATAGTGACTAGTACCTACTTGTGCCTGCTGGAAGTAATAAATCGGAAGTAGCTTGTTTTTCTTCTAAAATAATTTGGCAGCCAGAAAAAAAAGTTCTCCACTGCTTTGGAATGCTGAAGCAAGTGTGGTATCACATACTGCAGAAACCTACTGTTTTCAATGGGACATTAATCCAATTCGCCTGAAGTACTGTACCTAAAATGAGAACATCCACTGTAAAAAGCCCCTCCTCTCAGTGAGGGGCTCCCCAGATTTGCATTTTGAGTACTAAAGAAAATGTTGTGCTGCTGTACTTAATCTCAGTATGGCAGCAGGACAGGTGACTGGCAAAATGGAGCTTCTGTCAGCTTCATTAACAAGTTGTACTTATTGAATCTCCAATCCCCAGCCACGACATCAGCTGCCTGGACTTGAGGCTTTGTAACATGTCAGTCAGGGGGGATTGGCACGATTAACCAGATAAGTTTTACATTTTTTATACAATACCTGACAAAAAAAATGTACTTTAGCACACTTACAATTGGGTTGTATTTAGTATTCTATCCCTAGGGCATAAAGCACTTGGCTATGCCTCATGCCTTACGGCATCCCTCAGGTTCATATATTTAGTGGTGGTAAACTCCACCTGTGACAGGGGAACTCCCTGCCATGGGCCACGGAATTGTATCTCTCTGCTGATTTTTAAACTCTATTGCAACAGTCTCTTTTTTCTCCTTTTTTACTATCTCTTTCCCATTTCTAGTCTGGAAGGTTGGCCACCTTCGGGTGAATCCCCCTCCCTCTCCTTTGTCTATGTCCTGCTAATTTTCCTATATCTTCTTTAAGGTCCAAAAAGAGGGAGGTTATATATTTGGTGACCTCCAAGCCACGATAGCATGTAAAGCAATATTTGAAATGTGCATGCCTGAATGGCTATGGCTTTCTACGGTGAGTAGACAAAATAGGAAAGGATAACGCTCAGTGTGTTGTGAGCGCTGAAGCTGGCAACCCTATTTTTCCCTTTTGTGTTTTGTACCTCTGATTTTCCTGCTGCTCCTTATGTGGAGTTGTGTTCCAATAAAGAATAATTTCAAAGATTATAGATAAATGTGTAAACACATATGTGTTAGTGACAGGACTGGAGCGGAAACCCCTTTTTGCTTTTGTATCCACGAGTTCCCTTTTTGCCGCTCCATATCTGTAAATAAGATATTTCTAGTGCAATAATATGTTTGGAGAGAATAACGTTCCCCACTACTACGCCTTTGAATGCTGCAGCCAAATAAACAGTTGTGCACTGTTTAAATTGTAAGCAGAGAAAGTGCGATGGCTGGAAATCCACCAGAACCTCTGTATGCTAATTGCGCCATGATTGCTTCAGTTTGCATCCAGTAATACAAGCCGATGCTTGGATGCACCGCAGATAAAATCCTTTCAGCCCCAAACTTAGGAGAAGAGAGAGGAGAATTTACTGAAAAATAGCGCTGCATGTAAGAATCTCTCTCTCTCTCTTTCCTTGGTCTCCCTGCGCACTTCTAACTGTGCAACTGTTTCCCCAAAAAGGAATTAGGCAGTACAATAGTCTGGCACTTGCCAGGAAAGGTAAGACAGCATCGGCAGGCTAAATTAAATGAATTCAGGCACCCACCTCCAGGTTAAAAGGATGGAGGCCAGAGGTGATTGTAAAGTACTGTAAAACCAGCCCAGTAATAAATAGGGCCGGAATTAAATGTAAGCCGAAGGCTTGCAATTGCAGCTGCTGGTACCTCTCGAGTGCCACAAATTATTTTCATTTCTTCAGCTGCTGCCTCAGATAAAGCAGTGCAACATTTGTAAATAATTATACAAGGACATGTCCCTACATTAGTGCAAGGTAATGAATTCTAGGCTGATAAAAATAAAAAGTATTAAAAATAATTATTTATTTTTCTGAATAGCAGCCCCCTTATGATGTACAGCTGTGCAGTGTAAATACCCAGATAAAGGTTTATTGTTTATTGTGGGGCAAATGTTTAAAGTAATTATAACCACTTTCACCATAAAGGATTGTTCTTACCAGGTATGCCTTCCATACAGTTCCAGAGGACAATGCCATCTGAGTTGAACTGTATATGATGGCAGCAGCCCCTAGTGACTATTTTCATATTACACTAGCTGTCAATCAAGCTGGTTTAGGTTTTTAAACATTTTATTCAGCCTAGGCTGGATCCATTTTATAATAACTACCTGACATATGCTTAGTTTAATACTTAGAGGCTCTCTGCCATTATATAAATTAAAAGGGGAGCCTAAATAAAATGTTTTAAAAGTTGAGGATGATACAATCACATGACCCAGATGGGCGGGTGTAAAAGCATTGCCTTGACTGCATAGTGGCAGATAGGGTCAGTAGCTGCTGACTGGTGCAGGCATAGGACTAGGAGAGTCTGTTGCTGCACAACAGTGGAAAAAAAACTGAAGGAAGTTTGCCACAGTTAAATCGTTTGATTTTTTTCATTATTTGTTTTTGCTTTTCTTTGCAAGTTTTGCAAGTCTTTGCTTTCTTTCATTTTGTTTTAATAAACATCACATGAGCAAAAGTGTGTTAACTTGCAATCCATTGTTGTGTCCATCTGTTATCCCACACTTCCACACCACACTTGATTGTGCCTTAGTGGTTTAGTGTTTTCATGCCAATGTTGTGTTTTTTGTCACATTTGTATCTATGGAATTATTGCATTTTCACTATAAAAGAAATTCAAAATGTTTAATAAATGTAATGAGCTGTGTCTAAGGAGAAAGAAAGCACACTTTCGAGAAGTGTAATCCTGAGCTGGATTATTTGATTTAAATATTAATAAGGAAATGGGAAACCAAAGCTTTGTCACTGAATATCGTAGATACTTCCCAACCAAGGGTCAGAAATCCAGTGGCTACTGACATGTCAGAGGTCCTGGGGCTCCAGAGGAAGGTTAGGTATATATTTACTTAATGCAGGCTCATTTTCCAACATACTCTGCATTTCAAAAGAGATGATACTACAATAAGTCCTCCGAGGCATGCAGTAATTAGAATTACTTTAGCAGAAACTGAAATTATATTAGCTAGTGGAAATCCCAGGAGGAAGACTTCTAATAAAACTCAGCTCAAATTATTCATCTGAGAGAAATAGTCAATATTTGAGGGAGAAAATGTCAATAAAAGCAAACCAGTTAGTATTCAGCTGATGGATTAAGATGTACTACTTCGCTACTTCTATTAAAAAGGAAAAATGAAAATTTCCACTTTGTAATGCGATGCACACTGACTGTAATTCAAAGGCTTCTGTAATTTGAGGGGTTATTTTTCACACTTGATTATCTTTATTTTGGGGGGGTTGAGAAATTTGTATAACACTTGACGTAGGCAACTATATTATAATGCTATAGATGATTAGTGCATTTTGCTGGTAATTTCTAAATGTCATGCTTTGCATAGGATTGTGCATTATGACGTTTTGAACTTAGAACCATGCAGAATGACTTTTAATATGGAGAATGAATTTTCATGGAAATCAGTAATACATTCGGGGCCCGATATTCAGAAGTTTGTATGGGCACCAACTGGTGTTTGCCTGCACAAACTGGGCTTTGCACTGGAGCCCAATATTCAAAGGGTCTGTTGTACCAGTAAGCAGGGGTAGCACCCATGCAAACCAAATAGGGGGGTATGCCAATAGTGGGGCAGGGACAGGAATATCAGTGCAAGCTGATATTCAGCAGATTTGTGCAGCACAAGAGGGTTTGCACGGTCTTTTGCACAGCACAAATACTGCCAATGAAAACCTCCTCTTATTCTACACAACTCTAGGGGCTGCCAGGGGTAATGCAGCCAATGAGCCGGTTGGCTGCTGGGGAAGCATACCTGCCCCTGTGGTCCATGCCCTTCCCCTCCAATCACCAGCCCAGTATGAAAAATAAAATTCACTGGTGCCAGTGGTCCCCCCTCCCTTCAATTGCCAGCCCCAGCTGTACAATAAAAAGAATCCCTGATGGTAGTAGATTCCCCCACACCCTCTGATTGCCAGCCCTTCACTGGGCAGAAGAATCCCTGATGCGAGTGAACCTCCCTCTCCCCAACTGCCAGCTGGGAATTAAAAAAACAAACCATCCCTGGCATTCAGTGGTCCTTCTAGCGGCTCCGGGCACTCCCCAACTCACAGTATCTGTATGCATGGTGCGACTGGTGCCTACAGTGACTGGTGGAACCCTCCTCACACCTCCTCGGCTGGTTACAGTATGTATAGCTAGGGAGTGCACCTTATATTTATAGGACAAGGCACGTCACTCTGTCCTATAAATACCAGGCACACTCCCTGTCTGTACAAACAGCAGCCAGCCAGGGAGGTGTGAGGAGGGCTGTGTCAGTCACTGTAGGCACCTATGGCACTGCTCATACATATATGGTGAATGGGGGAGTGCCGATACTGTGGGCAGGAACCACTGGACTCCAGGGTTTGTTTTTTAATTCCTGGCTGGTGGTTTGGGAGGGCCACTAGCACCAGGGATTATACTAAAACACTTGGGGCTGGCAATCAGAGGGTGGGGGTACCATTAGCACCAGGGATTATAATAAAACACTTGGGGCTGGCGAGAGGTGGGGGGGATTACTAGCACCAGGGATAGCTATGGCTATCCTTGCCTGGGAAGGCAGTGCCATGCTACCTGCTTCTGCTACCCATGCAAATGGGCCCATAATGGGCATACAAATGGCCCCTTAGCACCTGGCATGCCCAATGGGCTAATTTGCAGAGGTACCTGTGAAAACTGCAGCTAGCGCTCCATCGCTGTGAACACTTGGAGCCATCTTCGGTAGCCATCTCAGGGAAGTGCTCCCTGACTTAGCACTGCCCCAACATGGCCCTGTATTCAGTTGGATAGAGCCCGACTGAATATTGCATCCTGGGACCCCTGGGCAGTTGCAAAAGCACAGCTCAAACATTTTCACTATGATTTGCACCTATCTGAATATTCGGCCACTAATGAGCAATCACTGTTTTTTCCTCATTAACTTGGGAACTTGTATAACAGCCCAGCTGGGTACGCCTTGGCATTGGCAGCTCCCCACCCCCAACACTGTTCAGGACCGCCAAGATTTTGGGTGTTTAAAGGAAAACTGCACCCTCATATCTTGTAAATGTTATTTGCTTCCATATCAACAGACAACTGTTTTCCTGTAGCTGCTGGGAACATATTTGTTTGCTTTAGTTTATTTTCACTGTTCATGCTAGTTCCTGTAACTATCCTGGGGTCTCCATTTTTATGGTTGTTGAAATGTCATTGTCCACAAGAGCTGAATTAACATGTGAGAACATGATGTCACAGCACACATTTTTACCATGTATCTCTATGCCGGAAGTACAAATATCCTGAAAAAACTCTCTGGAAACACAAATTGAATGCAATTTAAAGGAAAAACCCCTGCATTACAACTCAAACAGTTTGCAAGGCTTACTGAAGGTAAATGTGGCATTTCACACCTTGCTGCAACCTGTTTTGTTCTACTCTAATTAAACAGACAAGCATACTGTGAAAACTAAAGGGTGCTGACACATCATGTTCCCATATGCTAATGCAGCTGTCAGAGACAATGAATTTCAACAACCAAAAAAATAGAAAATCCCAGTCTCTGATTAGCTAAATCCCTTACCCGGGCATGAGGTTGGGGGAAAAAGTTCCAGTGTCAGCCTGACTCTTTAAATAATATCACTGCCCAGGACAGAATTTTCAAAACTTAAATGGCACCCAATTTTTTCTTCGTTACCCCTGCTCAGTACCTTGCTTTCCACAGAGCCAAAACAAGCAAAAAAAACCTGACAGTGTTCCCCCAATAAACACACACACACACGTGTGCTCACACACACACACACACACACACAGATGTCTCTTTCTTTTTACAGAATACTGTAAATATGTTAAATATCACGTTTTATTAATTTTGCCCCAGCAGTTTCCCGCACCTCAGACTATCAACTAAAATTCACAGGATAGCTTCAGCTGTCAGCGCCAATGCGAAAAGGCAATCTGTTAAAAAAAAAAAGAGAGACATTCAGCTTTGGTTTGTTGCCATTTGCTGCCATTCTAAATAGAATTCTGATAATAATGTTAGCAAACATAGGAGGCTAGAACAAAATTAAAACACAAACCTTGTTTCTTCAGTAATCATTAGAACAGTGCCAACGTGCAGAGACAATCTCCATAAAACCAAAAAAAAACTTTCAACTCGGAACAGCACAACACAGCTCGTCTCTATAAACGCATAACAAGGATGTTATTAATGTTGTGCTTTCTTGATACTGAATACAGTACTAGTAAGAATGTTGCTCTCCAAATTTTAATCCAGTATCCTACTCACATGCCAGTTAAAAGCTGTTAGTATTTTCTGGAATTTAGTCTTCTGTCACCTTATAGTCCCCTCCCTCATGCAGGTAACTTTAGGTCAGCTTTGAGTTGGGTGCTAGAATAGGAAACCTCAGGTCAGAACTAACAATAACAACTGCTTTGTCTGTGCTGTTCCAGTGATTTTATGTGATGTGCTGTATAACCATTGCTGTGCTGTTCTGATAATTTTATGGGCATCAACTGGGGTTGAGACTTTACCGAACATAGTCTGGTGCTGTGGGGGTGGACACAGCAGCTAGTGCTATTGTGTATGGTAATATTCTTGCTATGCAGTAGGAACAATCCGCTGCTCGCTTTTAAATGGTGTTAATGTGCCAATGATTTTAACTTTTTACATGCACCATGCCTTTTTAACATATATGTGTCATCCCTACAATATGAATATCACGGCCTTTGGTTGACTAAATTTGCTGATGACTGTAGAGTGGGAGCACGTGTACAAAACACTGCAGACGCAAATATACTCCAGGATGCCCTATACCATTTTGTAGAATGGTTTAACAAACACAAACTACAACTAAATCCAGATATATTCACTGTAATGCATTTAGGAACAACAAATTCAAAGCACAAATACTATCTAGGAAACATTACCTAGGCAAGTGACTGAAGAAAAGAACTTAGGGATTACCATATCTGATGATTTTCAGCTCAAGATTCATTGTAAAATCACTAGCCAAAAGGCTAACAGAGCATTAAACTGTATCTGAAAACATATTTCCAGCAAGAAAAGGGAGGTCTTCATCCCATTGTACTGGTCCTTGGTTAGGCCAATCTAGGAGTATGGGGCACAGGTCTGGTCACCATATCAGGAGACGGAAAGAGTATGTTGGAAAGAGTTCAGAGGAAGGCTACTCGGGTCATAGAAGGACAAAAAGGGAAGGATTATCCAACTAGATTGAGGGATCTGGGTTTGTTCTCCCTGGAGTATAGAAGGGCCAGAGGTGACATGTGCCTATTGTTTAGATCACTGACAGATGATGACCTGTGGGAAAGACTCGGATTATGCTTAAAGGATCAAATGCAAAGCACCAGGGCACTCCCACTTCAGTTAAAAGGAGAACAGTGTAGGACATGGAAGCATCAAAAAATGATTTTCACAGAGAGTTATATCAACTTGGAATACCTTGCCATTAGAGGTAGTGGGTAGTACATCTATGTGTAGTTTTAAACTAAAGCTAGACAAGCTGCACAGAGCTGGGGGATTCACCTTTTAGTAAATTGGCAAGCATTAAGGACGAAAGTCTAAGCAGCTCCGAATAACCTCTGATATCCATGATAAAATATGGTTACATTTAAATCACCTGCAATAAATTATGCTGTCAGTTATTGTTCATGCTATTTCCTTAAGTGTGAACATAGCAAGAATTATTTTTGCATTATTAATTACCTGTTTTACAGTATCTGGCACTTAATCCAAATGTTAGCACTACTGCTGGACCACACAGTATTTATGTCTCCCGACGCTGCTCACACACACACATGCTAATGTTCATATCGAAACCCTGCTGCAGATTGAGGGCCCAATTCTAGAAGAGTTATGCCTGGCGTAACCACACTTGTGCCAAAAAGAATGGCGTAAGTAGCAAGTTACACCAGCAGCTGCGATATGCGGTATTCTACAAAGTGGTCTGTGACATGCCACAGGCCACTTGTGCCAAAGTGGAGTTACGCCAGCACATACGCCCTTAACCCCCTGTGACGTGGTGCTAGGGGGTTTACAGCAGCAGTTGCGCCCTGTTCTGGAAGGGCAGCAACTAAGTCCCCAGTGTCAGGATTCTACAAGAACCCCTTGAGGAGAACTGTTAACATAAGTTAAACCAGCATTTAGCTGGCATAACTGTACGTGCGCCCTCCGGGGGTTATGCAGACCCACCAGCAGCCCTGCATGCAATCCATTGCCCTCCCCCCATGCCTAGTATACCCCTTTGGATGCCCCACAGGGCATCTCGTGCCATGGCCTCCCAATCCCCTAAACAGTTCATGCCCCACAGGGAAGCACACACCCCAGCTCCCCAAACCCCCAAACAGTAAAAGCCCTGAGACTGCCCACACCTGGTGCCCCAAACCCCCCCCACCGCTAAAAGGCCCATGAAGTGGCTGTGCACCCCACTGTCCCCAGCTGGTGACTGGCACAACCCACCTCTCACCTCCACAGCCAGCCGCTGACTGAGTTCCATAGGAGCGCTTACTGTATAGACGCACTCAAAAACTAATGAATATTTATTAATTTTTGAGTTCATCTATACAGTAAGTGCTCCTACGGAACTCAGTCAGCAACTAGCCATGGAGGTGAGAGGTAGGCTGTGCCAGTCACCGGCTGAGGACAGGTGGGGTGGTGCTGGGTGGATTGGACTGCTGGGTGGGGGGGCCACTAGACTACCAGGTATATGCTCCTATAGTCCCATTTTGGTACGGGACATCAGAATGTGTGTACTGTACATACTGTACAGTACACAGTCACTTGGTGCTCTGGATAGGGGTGGGGGAACCTTGGTGGCACGACAGTGGGTAGGGGGCCTCTAGCCCTGCGGGGCTGTGCCAGGATCGGGCATGGGGGGGCACTGGCGCCTTGTGGGATAGCGGTTGCGGCTTGCAATGTCCTCGCCAGGTACGCCCTCTGTTCAGCGTACCTGGCTGTATGTCGCAAGTTGCAGAACTTAGATGCGGGGACCCTGCCCCTTCTAGAATAGGGTGCAGGGTCCATGTTGCAGTTGCATTTGGTGCAAGTCACCTTTGGAAGCGACTTACGCCATACTTCTAGAATCCTGCCCTGATTCTCTTCCTTGCAGCTCCATAATATATATATAGTGATACCCATCAGGATGCAACCTAATCCTGCAGAATTTTGCAACAGAGATTTTGCAGAAAACAAGGCAATTTCTGTGTGAGTTAATCCCTTTTATCATGCAGAAAACTGTGAATGTTTTATCCTGGTGGGCTTCACTGTACTTACTATTTTCATTCCATGGAGCTCCACAGCCCACCGACAACACTAAAGGAGCCTACTGACTGCACTACTCACACAGGGGAGGGAGCAGAAAAGAGAAGGAACCCAAAAATGAAAAGTGGCTGGTAAAAAGAAAAAAGTAAAAAAAACTCTCTCAAAAACAGCAGTGTCCTTATCTGGCAATTGTACTATTGGAAGGACTAATAAGTTTAAAGAAAATGTTTATGCGTGCATTTTAAAATTTTTTTTTTGTTTTTTTCATTTGTTTTTTTACTCTATTTCTGCCACAGTCTCCTTGGTCAGCCCCTTTTGTCTGTGCTTCCCTCTCATCTCCAGCCACTATCCAGTCTGCCCCCTGGCTTCTTATAGGGCCCTCGCCTTCTTCCTCCATGGTGGGGTGGCAGGGATCTCCCATCTCACCCAAGTCCAGATCCAGTTCTGGCGATGCCCCTGAAGCCAGAGCACCCGTGGGATGGCCATCAAGCCACCGTGACCAAGGATGCCATTTTTCCTGTTTTCTCCCCTATTTGTGGGGCGCAGTGTGCAATGATGCCTACGGTGTGGATACACATGCTCCCGCACATGCCACCTCAAGTGTCTAGCCACGCTCCCAGCCCCTGAAGTCTTGGCCAAGTCACTGACTTCCAGCCTCCACTAGGGGTCAGGCGCGCTGCAGCCACAGGTACAAACCCTCCCTGGAGATGGAGAGCTGTCCATCAGACACTCAATCCATCTCCTCCCCTCCAACCTCCTGTGACCCATGCTCACTCCCAAACACAGGTCGCTGGCGTGGCGCGAGGTGTGACGTCTAGCTCCTCAACCTTCAGCGTAACTGGGCCAGCAACATTTTTAAAAATTTGTAAAACATTTTGTTAAAAATTTTAACAAATGCCCATGTCCAATGTGCAGTCATAAACTCCAAAGTGGGTGGTGTTGTCTATACCCACCTTTCCAGGCCTCACTATGCCCCTTACCAAGTGGGTATAGCCCAACACTGCCCACTCTGTCATGTATTATTGCTTGCATAGTATCACTTGTGCTTCAGTCTCATGGTTTTATGACATCACAAGAACACCTCAGTGTCCTAACAACCATGTTCTTCACATATAGAGGTTAATTATTCCACATACAATTAATGGCTGTCATTTTTTCCCTTAGAAAACCCATAGCATTATTTGCCATAATAAAGATGTGTTTATTACGGCAAGCTTGCAACGGGATTCCCTTTGGCTGCACATGTGCCGGCACCAGCCGCCGCTCTTCCCCATTGCCAGCCCAACGTCCAGAGACCAGACTGACTCTCCGACTCAGCAGTAAGTATAATTTTGAAAAAATGAAACAAACGGCAGCACAAAAACTCTTCTAAAATTGCCTCCTACCAACCGAAAAGAAAAAAAAACAACCCTTTATTCCAGCAGCTGTGTCCAACCACCCACTGACCCTGCTGAAACCCTGTTGGACCACGGTTGCACAGAGACATCTTCTCTTTATTTTATATAATTGCGGTGGCAAAAAAATGAAACCCAGCAATTATATAAAATAAAATAAGGGGTGGTGTGTAAACTCGAATTTTACACACACCCTCAGTGTTGGATGCTGTGAGAAACCATTTATGGAACTTTATGTGGCATCCAACACCTTGGGTGTGTGTAAAATTTTCGTTATACACACCACCCCATACTTTATTCTATTTATAATAACTGGCTTTGCCTTTTTCCCATAGGGAAACCATGGCATAATTTGCCTTTATAAAGAAACGTTTATAACGGCAAACACGCGTACGGTTTCCCCCGCTCTGCACATGTCCTCCTGCAGCTTGTCCCTTCCAATCACGGACAGCATGCCCACCCCCCACCCCATAAGACTGAACCACCACTTGGACTCAGCAGTAAGTGTCAATTTAAAAAGAATATCTATAAGGGGAATGAAAACTAGTCTTTTACTACAGAATGAAAAAAGGTTTTCAAAAACAGAAAAGCGAAATGGTGAGTCACGAGCCAAGCACACTAAAATCTAACCACGCTAGGGGGCACATGAACCTTCATTTTATATAATTGCTGTGGTGAAAAAGGCAAACCCAGCAATTATATAAAATAAAAAATGGGTCAGTGTGTGTAAACTCAAAGTTTACACACACCCTCGGGGTTAGATGCCTTTGATAAACCCCTCGAGCTTCACTCTCAGGGTTTATATAACATCTAACCCCTCAGGTGTGTGTAAACATCTTGTTACACACCCTGACTCATACTTTATTCTCTACATAAATACTGATACTTGTTTTTCCCATAGAGAATGACAGTTACATTTTGCTGTTATAACCAGCTGGTTATACAACAGCAAACACTCACTGACTTTCTGTATGTGAAACTCGCAAGCCACCATTCTCCTCATGCACACAATCTTTTGCAGTACTATAAAACCCTTCACAGCAGTCACCACTTACATTTCAATCTCCTCACTAATGGGCTCTCTCTTTTCCTTTCTGGGACTCATATCTATATAAAAAAAGACCCCGTCTGTTCTCATTCTGTTTTTCTCCCTCTCTCCCCCCCCAAGTGCATCTCGATCTTCAAGCAAGTAACCCGGATGCCATAGAAACCCAGGGCTGGATTTTCAAAACACTTAGATCACTGCAAGCCACTTTTCCTAGCCTAACTTGTGGTACTCCCTGGGGCCTGTTTTACGGAGCTTGCACCAGATATGTGGCGCAAGCTGCTGTAACTTATGAAAACTGTCACAACTGCACTCGAGATTGCAAGATTCAGGTGCAGTTGCAGTGACGAGGTAAGCACACTGCCAAAACCAAAGTGTTGTGGTATGGGGCTAGATGCAAGCCCTGTACCACACTTTGAAAATCTGGCCCCGCGGTTTCATTTTCTTTTATCACTTAAGTAAAAACCTGCTTCATAAAACCACTTCCTCGCTTCTCCTCTTCCTTAGTATCAGTCTTTCCTCCTGTTCCTTATTGTGATAAGTCGATTACTATTTAATTGTTCTTTCGTCAGTTCCACAAGTTATTTTATGGTAATTTACTGATTGACAATTTAACACCAGGATAGAGACACCTAAATTTAAGAAAGGTAAATATAAGATAACAGTTGTAAAAGCAGGACATTAGAAGAGGGTTGGGAAGCATAACTGATAACATCAGTAAAGTTAACTGTTTGCTTTGAAAAACAGGTAGCAATAATGCTCGTTTCCGTAAGAAACATTAGGACACAGGGGAAGAGTTACTAGACAATGCAAAGGTGATTATAAGAGAATCATTAGACTAGAGAAATGTTATAAAAACGTTTTTGATTTATTTTGTAATGCATTGATTAGTTATAAAGGACTATACACATTGCAATGTCATTGAAGCTGAACTTATGTTTTGGAAACAGGCAGAAACCACACTTGTGGGTAATAGGATGAAGGAATTCACAGGACAAAAATGTGTGTTAGTAATTCCTGAGGTGAATATATCATTATAGTATATGGTTACCCTTTGTTATGTATAAAAATCAGTCTACTCAAAATCCTTGTTAAGCACATTTTAAACTATTATGTGCATTCTAAAGTGTTGTTATGCACATTCCGAACAGTTGTTATACACAGTTCGAAAGTCATACCATTTTAGATTTCTCATTTATTCTACACTTAGCTGCTTACTAACTATCCAGTGCCCAAAGTCATACATTTTGCCTTTCAAAAGTCTGGAAATTTAATTTTAATATGTGAGTAGAACAAAGAAATGGCAAGATTTTTTTGTCCCAGAAAGGAAAAGAGAGAGCCCATCTGTGATGAGATTGAAATGTAAGTGGTGACTGCTGTGAAGGGTTTTATAGTACTGCAAAAGATTGTGTGCATGAGGAGAGCGGTGGCTTGCGAGTTTCACATACAGAAAGTCAGTGAGTGTTTGCTGTTGTATAACCAGCTGGTTATAACAGCAAAATGTAACTGTCGTTCTCTATGGGAAAAACAAGTATCAATATTTATGTTTTCACTTCATTGGGGGGTCTGTCACTCTATTGTAAAAAACACATAATATAAAAAATAAAATATGGTCAACCACACACAACTCGGCATGTGTTTTCATCTCGGGGTGGAGATGACAGCATGGACCTCTCAAGCTTAGCTCTCGAGGTTCATATGCTGTCATCTCAACCCCTCGAAGGAAACATAGCCTTGTTGTGTATGATAGACCATACATTATTCTCTATATATATGGTGATTACAAGACTGTAACACAGAAAAAGCATAGACCAGCAATACAAAATACTAATGCATTTGTTTAATATTTAACAGTTGGAAATGAAAGAGAAGAGGAAATAAAAAAATCGGGTCTACCTACACAGTTTTCCAGGGTGCAGCTATAAGGTGCTCTCACGCTGTTTAAAGAAAATGATGTGTATTGTTGAGAGAATATGGGATGTGAAATTGAGATATTATGTTTATAAGTGTACTTTGCATTTGGTGAATGGGAAGAAAAAAGAAATTCCTGCAGAATAATACAGTGCCTTAATTAAGAAAAGTGAGTATGTGTGGCTATAGTATTCTGAAATATTAATAATATACATAACTCATAAGTAAAGCATGAATTTCTAACTTGGTAACCAGCATTTATGTTTAATTATATTTAGAACCAGATTCTCTGATGAAGGGTATATCCCAAAACATAAGAAAAATATATCTGGCAGTGAACTAAATAGAAAAATACATTTGTCTTTAAGAAATACTTTTTGGGTGAGTGGGTCATATATGTCCACTTCTTGTCTATTATTATTGCCTTAATTCTATGTGGACCGCTCCCATTTCGTGAGATATTTACTGCTCTATTTTGTGATTTTTATGCGGTTGGCCGAGTGGGGAACTTGGCTTTCACTGATTGCTATTTAAGTGTTCTTTTGTCACTTCCACAAGTTACTGTATGGTAATTTACTGGTTGACAACTTATTTTTAAGCATTACTATCTTATTTATTTTGACATACTAAATTTCCATTTTAAGTATTTTTTACTTAGTATTTTGTATCTGTTATTGTCTCATCTCTTCTGTTTCACCCAGGACAAAACAGAAATGAGCTGATGCCAGCTCAGTATGTCTTAACTAGTATAACTTTTGAAACAAGTAAAGAATAAATAAAATAAAACAGATTGTCCTAAGGGCATTTTCATTAGTGAAATGTTGCAAGCAATTTTAATTTTTTTAATCTTTGAGCTTAAAAAATGTTGTTCTGAAGCTCATCTACTTTAGCACCACCAGTCCAATTTCTCTCATTAAGAGCCTAAACATTCTTTGCAGTTTCATGTTTTCTGCAGTTTACCCAAACAAAATTAGTTATCTTAAATAATACCTGTTATTTGTGCCAAAAATAAAGAGTTGCTTAATATGCAGAAACATGTTCTGTTTTTGCTCATTCTCTTATGTAGAAACCTGGTGCCAGATTCACAAAACTTTGTCCCAGTGCAAACCCAGTTTGAATGGTGCAAACCGGGTTTTGTGTCAAAGTGGTATTCACAAAAGCCCTGTTTGCACCCTCAAAGCAGGTTTGCGCTGGGGCAAAGTGTGGAGGGAGCCACAATGCAAATGAGGGAGAGGGGACCTGCATATTGGCACTGTCCTATTCACAAAGTATTTCCTCCGCACAAGGGTCTTTTGTGGGGTCATCTTGTGTAGAGCAAATACTGTCAAGGAAAACCTCCTCTTAACTCCTTGCAACCCTAGTGGCTGGCTGATGTACTGCAGTGCCCCCCTACCCCCAGCACTGTGACCCTGGCATCTAGTGGTTCCTCCCCCCACCTGATGTCCATCCTGACACTAGTGAAAACAGTCTCTGGTGGCTAGCAGTCCCTCCCCCAACCCGATCACCTGCCAGAGGTATAAAACCAATGTCACTGGTGACTAACAGTCCCTCCCCTTTCCCGATCTCTTAGCGCCATTCCGTTACTAATAAAAAATATGTCCCTGGTGGCCTTGTGGTCCTTCCCCATCCCTGAATGCCATCCTGTTGTGAAAAACATAGCTCCCTAGTGGTCCAATAGTCCCTCCCTTCCCCCAATCACTGATCGCCATCCCGTTGATAATAAAGAATATTTTTCTGGTGGTCCTTCCATGATCACCAATCACTGTCCCCGTGAGAAAACTAAAAACACCTCCCAGGTGGCTAGTGGTTCCCCCCATCCCCAATCCACTGGCTATATGAGAATGAACTGTCTCTGGCAGTCTACTGGACCCCACTACCTATTCTCGATCACCTGTATAGTGCCTCAAAACTGTGCCATGATGGCCTAGTGGATCCTCACCCCCCAACCCCGGCAGGTAGTGCCCCACCACCCCGCTCCCCATCCCAAACCGAGGCCGACAGCCAGCAGCCTCCTCTCTCCACCATGGCTGGCTGTCAACTGAGCTATCAATGGCGTGTACTGTATGCACTCATTAACAGCTCAGTCAGCAGCCAACTGTGGTACAGAGAGAGGGCTGTTCTATTGCAAACTCAATTTTGTGATGGGAAGAGGTGGTGAACTACTGCCAGAGTGCTTGGGTGTGGGGTCCACTAGAAAACCAAGGTACAGTTTTGAGGTAGTATACAGGGGATCAGGGGTAGGGAGGAGGGTCCACTAGACCACCAGGGAGCTCTTTTTATTTACCAAGGGGATGTTGATCAGCGAAGGACCACTAGACCACCAGGAACATATTCTTTATTATCAATGGGACAGCGATCAGCAATCAGGGTAGGGGTGGGACCACTAGACCACCAGGGAAATATTCTTTATTATCAACAGGATGGTGATCAGTGACCGGGGAAGGAGAGGGATGACTAGACCACCAGGAAGCTGTTTTTTTTTTTAACAATCAAATAGCGATCAGCAATGGAGAGGACCACTAGCCACTATGGACTGTCCAATGGGTTCATTTGCATGACTTCCTTTGTGAACTGGAAATGGATCCCTATGCTATTCATTGTGGGACCATGCTCCTGGCTGCATGTTGGGGCGGTGTTACTGGGGTAGCGGTGGCGGTACTGGGGTTGCCGCTGCCTTTGACCACCCCATGCACATTCAGATAGCGCAAAGTGCTATCTGACTATAAATAGCAATTTTGGATGCCTGGGCAACCGCAAAACACAATGCAAAATTTTGCGTTGCCTTGGCGAGTTTTTGTGGATCAGGGCTCTGATCTCTTTTCACTCTGTGAGGTAAGAAAAGGTAGCACAGCAATTATATAAAACAGTACATGGATAGGTGCACAAAACTTGAATTTTATACACACCCTCAGTGTGTGATGCTTTTATAAACCCCTTGAGCTTTGCTCTCAGGGTTTATGTAGCATCCCACACCTCGGGTGTGTATAAAATTATTGTTATGCATACGTATCCATGCATTATTCTATATATAATACACTTTATGATTTTAATGCTCTGAATTTGTATTATGCAGGTACGGTCACACTTGTATATTGGGGTTGAATAAGAACTTTCATGTTAAACCCCAATTTTTGCACCTTAATAACATTGCCCCCATTCAACCGATTTACATGAAATTTGGAAAGCACAGCTTTTGTACCTGGATCTTCTGATTCTGAAAATTTCATGTAGATTGGGTCAGTGGGGGAAGTTACAGAGGTGCAAATAAAATGTAAAAATCACCATTTTTGAAAATATTAAAACCTTTTTGTGCCACCCAATAACTAAAAAAACATGAGGCTTTGAAACCTGAAACTTTCAGGTTTGATAAGAGTTTGCCCAAGGTATGTGCTTTTGTTGTATTTATGTCTCTTAGTTAAGTAGCTTTTAATTATTTAATTAAAAAGTTCTGTTTGTGAGCATGCACTGTTTAAAAAATCAAGGTTTTATGGATAGCTGAATTTTTGCGACAACCGCTAATTGCACTATACCACACAGCTGTTGTTCACTAACAAACAGCTGTGTCATATAGCAACCCCTACTGTGTCATGACTTGTATGTCAGGAGTGGAGCTACTGTCATTATAGCCCCACCATCCTGACTGTGTTGTGCCTTACTAAAGTGCAGCTGCACACCAGAGGCCCCAATCCCTGGTGGCAGTGTATTTAGTTATTTATATATCCTTTAATTTTTTAATTTTTTGTATAATCTAATACCAGGATGCCCCCCATCCCCTTGTTTTATTAAGAGTTGCCAATATCGGGGGGCCTAATCCCCTTGTCAGCATTTACAAGCCCCCCCAGCAGCCCCCGGTGTCCCAAAATAATTATTGTCCTTGGTTTCTGAAAAAGGAAAACTGTCATGCAATTTCTTTTTTTTTAACCTGAAAGAAAGAAAACTGTCCCTCATCATTCCTGCCATCTACCTCCCCCAATCCCGATCATCCAACTGAGCACCGCCCCTCCCCCCATCCTTGTATTTACCACCAGAGATCGAACGTTGTTATCTTCTGTGGACTGAGACATATCTGCACTCCTCAAAGCCAAACTGTAAACTGAGGAATAAATGTAACATAGAAACATAGAAGTTGATGGCAGATAAGGGCCATCCAGTCTATACATTTTTTCTACCTTATGGATATACCACAGGCCTGTGCTCTGGCCTATTTATTCATACTCATCTTTATTGCTCCCTTAAGCCTGTCCCATGCCTGTTTGAAGCCCTGCACTGTATTCATATCCATCACTTCCTGAGGTAGGCCGTTCCATGCATCCACCACCCTTTATATGAAAAAGAACTTCCTCACATTCCCCCTTAATCGGCCTCTTCTAATCTCATGCTGTGTCCTCTTGTCCTGCTATTTTTCTTACATTGAAACATGTTAGACTCTTTCACCTTGTTAATGCCCTTAAGATATTTGAATGTTTCAATCATATCACCTCTCTCCCTCCTTTGCTCTAGGGTATACATATTGAGCTCCGTTAATCTGTCCTCATATGTTTTCTGATGCAGTCGCTGCACCATTTTTGTTACCCTTCTCTGGACTGCCTACATTTTGTTATTGTCCTTGTGCAGGTGTGGCCTCCAGTACTGCATGCAGTACTCCAGATGGGGCCTAACAAGTGTCTTGTAAAGAGGGATTATCACCTCCCTCTTATGACTTTCAATACCCCTACTAATACATCCCAACATCCCTCTAGCCTTACCTACTGCTTTAGTGGTCTGCTTGGATGATTTCAGGTCATCTGTGATGATGATGCCCAAGTCTCTTCAGGTAAGTGCTGTGTAATGTATTTCAATGGCATTTTGAACTTAGGTTTATAACTTTGGCCTGGGTAGGGACGGAGCAGTGTTCTGGTGCAGACACCACACCCTGTGGTGGGTGAGGGAACCTCGTCCCCACAAGGTAGCGATATGCGTGCCAGGGCCTGCTGGGCCCATACACTGGGTCAGGACTGTCTCCAGTATTATATGTATCTCATTTTGCACAGGCCCCGATGGGAACTACGCAAATGAGGAAACAATTTCACTATCAGAAAAAGAATGGAAATTCATTGCAAAAAAGACATTAATGCAGACATTATGGTAATAGAATGCAAAGTGCACGAAGAAGAGAAATGAAAAACATTAGGGATTTGGATCTCCGGACTATTGATGCATCAGTGGTGGGGTTGTCAGCCCTAATGCCCACTCCCTTCCTTGATCAGACAAGGTCAAATGTGATGTCTTCATGCAGGGCTCCGACAGACTATGTTGGCCTTACTGTATCACTATGAGGCACTAGATTGGAGTCATATCTTGTGCTTCAGACAGGAGGCTACATGCTGGGGGGAGGGGATGGGCATTAGGGTTGACAACCCCATAAGACCCACCATTTGTTAGCCAATACTCTGAGACCCAATCCATAATGTTTTAATTTCCCTTCTTTGTGTGCTTTGCATTCTACAACCCTAATTAACGTAGTTTTTTTGCAGTAGATTTCAATATATGGAATGTATGCTGATAAGGCTTAGTATGTAAGCAATAAGACACAAAGGGGCTTTGGTTGTGGTAGTTTTACCATACACCCAGGAGTGTCTTCAGCCCCGGAAGTGTAGTAAAAACAGCATACACACACAAACACACACACACATGCCTTAAGTGGAACCAGAACCGCTCTGCATCATCTGTTGCAGGGTAAGGAGCAGGGAGTTCTCTGGCAAGCTGGTAATGAAAGGAGGGGCAATTTTCAGGGTTAGCAAAGAAAGGCCAGGAATGGAAACTCTGAATAGTTCTTGATTTTCTAAATTTGAGGGACTCACGAGTTTAAAGAATATTCAGTTATTTACTTCTTTTAAGGGACATTTATTTAGGGGGGCCTAGTTGCAGGTGTTTTATGTGAGTAATGGTGTCAGGCATGTTTGTGATGGAAATCAGGAATGATTGAAGTGTCTCATGAATTCTGTATGTGAGTTGCCCAAATTCCAAATCCACTGACTGAACTTGTTCAAACTGTGTAGTTGCAGAGAATTAAGATATGGGTCTCTGAGCATGTTTCAGCTATCAGGAAGCAGGAAATTGGCAACCCATTTTATAAAACTGCTTCCCGTAGATATTGCTCAAGGACCTGGTTAAAAATTACACTTGTGTCTCTAACCAGTGTTCGCAGTTACAGTGGTGCTCAGTGACAAGTTCTGTGATTCTGCTGCATCATGTCAATCAGTAACTTTCAGGAACTCAAGTTGACAATACTCAGAATTATCCTATAAACATGATGCCTGTTCAACACACAGTGATTGCTGAATCCTGACGTTCATCACCACTGTAGCAAGCAAATTAAATTAACAAAATTATTCAGAAATCTGGAGTGTTTTTTTTATGTATATATATAAAAAATAAATTCAACAACAAAAAATGTCGGCAAACACAAAAAGATTAGCATGGAAATGCATTCTATCTTGTGTGACCTCACTTGACCTCCAGACTCTTGCTGTGCAAAGAAACTTTTGAACCTTCAACACTGACTTTTGATGTGTTATTGACTCTTTGTTGCAGGTCTCCCGTTATGGCTGGAGGACTTTTTGCTGTCGATCGCCAATGGTTCTGGGAGCTGGGCGGATACGATACAGGTCTCGAGATCTGGGAAGGGGAACAATATGAAATCTCTTTCAAAGTAAGTTGGCATGAAAGCAATTATTTCATAGCAGTGGCCTGTTAGATAATAGGAGCCCCCAGTCCCTCTGCCTCCATCCCACCATTAGTCTCCTCCATCTATAACTTTGGTTATCTCCCCATTGAACCACTTCCCAGTTCAGCAAGAAGACAGCTGTTACTGGTCAGGTGATAGAATGTTTTTATTTAATTTAATTTATGCTGCAAAAAAATAATGATTTACATTGTGTGTTGCACTTATGTACGGTACGTTCTACTGATATTGATACTGTTTCACTACCACATGAGCCTGCAAAGTGTTATGGATGTGACATGACTAAAAGACTTTGTACAAAATCAAGCTAGTGTTCTGTTGTGTAGGGGCACTTTTCTAAAATGCTTGTTAGTTCAGGAATGCCCAACCTTTTCCAGATATGGATCAATTCCCTGTACATAATGTACATTAAGAACTGTACAGTTTGACCCAGCTCAAGTAAAGAAACTGCCAATTATTTGACACTAGTGCAAGAACTCACTACTCATGTTTATTTCAGCCAATTTCAGTTTACAGCATAGAAAACACGCACAGAGAAGCAGATTACTCCCATCAAATGTTTAGTACACTGTAGTAGGTGATGTTAGAACTGGCGTTTGCATGCTCCCTTTAACTAGATGTTTCCCATAAATATGCCTCTACTTTTGGAAGGTAGTTGAGTACCTATTGTAGGTGGCAAAAAATATTCAAAACTCTTAAAGACTGGCCCTTTAGCTGTACAGTCCATTAGTATTATTGAGGTATTTAAAATATCTATTATAAAATGGATTTAAAAAAATCATAAGGCCTGACTAGTTGAGGGCCATTTTAACCCGTGCTGTTATCTCAGCATGACAGCACTGGATAAAGCTCCAGAAGCCATTTCTCAATAAAATCAACACTAACCATACATCTCTGACTGAGCACTAGGTCAGCATGCCGACAGCAACAACAGTGCAGTCATGAACCGAGCTGTCAAAACGCCATTGGCAACAAAAGCACCCATCCAATATGCAGACTACAAAAAATATTGCCAATGGTAGCGGTCACAAAACACAAGAAGGACTATTACCATGTGAAGAAAACAAACCACAGCTTGTGTTTTTTTTTTTGGAGGGGGGCTTTGCCACCACCCCAATTTTTAATAATCAGCATCATGGGGGTGGAACTCGGGGATGGGGAGAAAGTTGGGGGTGGAAACCGGATTGAGCCATACACAGAAAAAGAAAAAACACTTAGGGCAGGTGAAAAAATGTTGCAAAAAGATTCAGGAGACCAGAAACAGAACCCAGGTCTCCCAAGCTACTTCTGCCTTAGCCCTCTCCACCACCGGAGCAGCTTGGATGGCCTCCACACTTCTTGTCTACTTCTCCATTTCCTCCCATCCTCCTCCTCCATTGCCTGAATAGCTACGATGGTAGCAGTAACTGACATATGCTATTCTACCCCCATCGCTATTCAGGTATATGTGGTTCCTGCAGCATGTATACAGTAATATTTAGGAAGTGCTATTGTAACCACTTGCCCCCTGACTGCCATCACAAATATGGCTGCCAATTTTATTCACTTAAAACCTTTAACTAGGTCCTAAAAATAAAACTGCCTTAAATTTAAAAAAAATATAGTTAAATGTTATTTGCCATAATAATCCTCTTCTTTACATGCACATACTGTACATACAGTTAAAATTGAAGTATCACAGTACTTACAGTTTTAATTTCTTGTGTGTGTGTGTGTGTGTTTTTTCTTTTTTTTTTTTGCTAACCATGAAAAATATCCCCCTTCTATTCTTACCTGCTTACCAGGAAAATCCGTGCAGCTCACTATGGATACAACAGAAGCCACGGTTCTGTCTGAGGCCTTCTGTTGTGTGTTAGTGAGTGAGTGAGTGAGTAAACATTCTGTCAGTAGAACTGAGCAGAGATTTGAGTAAGTAATAAGACATGATGGGGCACTGGGTGTGCTAGTTTTACCTCATGTCCAAGAGCTTAGTAAGTCACAAGGCATAGGCTGAGTGTCTTCAGCCCCTGGAAGTGAGCTAAAACCAGCACAACCAAATCACCAAAGTGTTTTATTGTGCTTATAAAATGAGCCCATGTGCGCCTTTTAAAAAACAAACACTCCAAAAGTTTTTAAAGCCGCAGAAATATAATAAAATATTGCTAAAAATGTGAAATAGTCCATCCACAGATGGTTTTTAACTGTCAGTCATCTGTCTTTCTGCACATTCAATACATTGCATGATTGTTTACCATGAAATACAAAAATTCAAAATCCTGCAGTATTCCAGTAGTACACTGCTTCCTCCTCACCAACATACACACACATGGAATGGTAACATGAAATACATGAATTGAAAATTCTGTTGAATTCCACTGGAATACACACACAGTCACACACAGAGCCTTCCAGTAGAACCAGAACCTGAATTCCATCTGTTGCAGATTAAGGGGCAGGGAGTTCTCTGGCAACAGGTAAGGAAAAGAGGGGCACTGTTAATGGTAATCAAAGAAACACCAGCAATAGAAACTCTGAATAGTATTTGATTTTTTTTTATTTATATATTTTGTTTCATTTAACAGGCTTTTATTTTTAGGGCCAAGTTGAAGGTTTTAACATACTGTATGAGTAAAAGTGGCAGCTATGTTTGTGATGGAAATCAAGAATGAGTGAAATGGCACATGGTTTCTGTATGCAAGTTAACACAAATTCTAAATTCCACTGCCTGAGCTTGTTCAAACCGCTGCAGTTGTGGAGAATTAAGATATGAGTCTCAGATCTTGTTTAACCTATCAGGAAGCAGGAAATCTCCTACCCATTTTATAAATTCTTGTACTCCATCCATAGTAGACATTCGGTCTACTAAGTGTAGGAAAGACAAAAGAAAAACAAGGTGGGGAGAAGGGAGGAAACACTATAAAGAAGGTAGAAAGGTGAGGAAATGGGTAAATAGGGCGAGTTTGGGAAAATACAGGGTTTAAGAGCTAATTTTAAACAATGTGTATAGCTGTACATTGTATTTTAAACTGTGATGGCATGACAAATTGTGGGATGTATTGGAATTATTTTATTGGGGTGGATGAACGTTTAAAAAAAAAAATCATTAACATTATTTTATTTTTGTGTATTTTTTCACCCCCCCAAAAAATAAATCCTTGGACCCATTTTATAATTGCAACAAGACATTCCGGTGTGCTTTGTGGATGAATAACAACACTTCTCATGTGGTTGAAGGCAGTCAGCAATGCCTTGTGTCTCACAATGCACCCAAGGTGCCAACAAGCAGCACACACACACACCACACCACACCACTCCCTCCTGGAGTAGGACATCAGCCAGATGCCTAAGAGGTAATTAACTACCTCCAGCTACAGCACCCTTGTGAGGGGGGGTTAGCCCATCAACACACTGCACATGTCAACTGCCCCACCCACCGAACTACCTATATAGTCGCTTTCTTGTGACATCACTTCCTGTCTATAGATTTAGATAAGTCCCCACTTTTCCATTTGCAGGTTATACCTGCCAGCCACCAGAGGGACACTCAGACTACTCACCTCTGTTTCACTACCTGTATTTCTTCCTCCTACTTCCTGGAACCCCTCTACCCACATACACTACTTCTCTCCCTTACTCTCATTTCTGCTCCTGCCCACACCTCACTCTTATACCCAGCCCCTAGCTAGCCCTACATACTGACCCCTGCCCTACCAACGGACCCTCACCTAGCCTGTCACTAACCCTCTGTGACAACTAGGAATCACTATTTCTACCCTGGATTTGGCCCAAACCCAGCCTGCTCTGAGTCACCCAGAACCTGGATCCCCATCCTCACCCAGGTCCTATTTCACCTGCCTTACCGGGGTCTCGAGCCTTATACCCTGTCCACCAGAGTCTGTGACCCTACCACTACTCCAAAGTGGTATCCACGCTTTCTGGGGGGCAGCAAAGATCCTTGAACCTTTCTGCCCTGCTGCTACTGTTAGGCATTATGTTTGTACACCTTCTCCTTAAATGTCTCCCCTTCATTTACTTGCTAGTTCCCATCCATCAGCCAGACATCTTCTAAAAGACTTGCCTTGCCAGCACCTATCTCCCTGACTTGAAAATGCAGTCCACACACTGACCATGTACCCTGGCCGCACCCACCCCTAACTGTCCCCACTGCCTATCCTGGCTCCCCATGGTTGCAACTCATCCTTGCCCTCCCGATCCTTCGAACCCTGCCCATTCCTTGTTCCACTATGGCCTCCTCCCCTTCCCAGCGTACCCCCCGGAAGTTGACGTGCTGCCACCCCCTGGCCAGACCCTTGGTCTTCCTACTACTCCTATCTGGCAACATGCATCCTAACCCAGGCCCTGCCCCCTCCAGCCCACCTACTAGATCCACTGGACTCCGAATAGCCACCATGAACATATGCAGCCTACTGAAAAAATTTGATGCCCTCCAGTGCTGGGCCATGGTACATCAACCAGACATCATAGCCCTGGTTGAAACCTGGCTGTCCAAATCCACCCCTGACTCCTTTGTCTCCCTCCCAGGCTATATCCTATACCGGGAGGACCGAGTAGGCAAACACAGGGGAGGCTGTGCAATCTATACCAGGGATACAATCACCGGACAAGCGCTCCCTGCCCCCGTTCTTGTGAATGGGGCCCAGGCCCTTACACTCAAACTCACTCCTGACCCCTCCAGGGGCCCTCTCTAGCTCACCACTGCCTACGTTTCCCCAAAGAATTAGAACCCAGTGCTGATATCTATAACTGAATATCTGGCCACCCTCTACCACAAGGCGGAACAAATACTAGTGGGGGACCTTAACGTAAACTGGCTCAGTGCCTCCTCTTCCATGATCCGAGACTCTTTCACTGCCCAAGACCTGATGCAACTCATCTCCCAGCCCACTAGAGTAAACCCAAAAAGAGGAACCAGTACCCTTCTGGACGTAATTATCACCAACCGCCCCCAAAAAATCCACAACATCCAGGTCCTCCCAGATTTCCTAAGTGACCATTCCTCATCCTATTTCTTTGGGTGGCCCCCACTCCCAAACCCAAAGCCCAGACCACACTCCACAGGCGCCTCCGCCCTGGTCGGCTGAGAAAACTTAACCAGTTTCTCGCCCAGATTAATTGGTCCCCCATTCATCATGCACCCGACATTGACACTACCCTCGCCTTTTTCTCCCAAACCTTTAACAAGGCCTGTGACCTCTGTGCACCCCTCACCACAATTCGATCCAAAAAACATAATGCACCCTGGGTTACCCCTGCCCTACTACAAATGCTTAGAAATAGGAATAACCTCTGGCACCTTGCCACTGAAATGGGCCGGATGGCTGATAGGCAAGCCTACAATGCTGCTCGGAACAGGTGCTCATGGGCCCTCCGTAAAGCCAAGGCTGACCATTACCAGGCCACCCTCACCTCCTCCTGGGGGTCTGCCCAGACTTTCTGGGACAATTTCAAACAGCTAAATGGAAAATCATGCTCCCTTCCCCCATCTCAGCTCACTATTGATGGCTCTACCTCCACCGACCCTGCCTACATAGCTAACTGCCTTAACACCTCCTTTACTGACCTTAGCTCTGTCCTCCCCAGTAATTTCTTTGACCTTCCCCCCAGCCTACCTCCCCCTGTCCTCCAACACCCCAGCTTCCACCTACACGACGTATCTGCCCAGGAAGCCAGACCCCTTCTAATTAAAGCATTAAATGGTAATAGTCCCGGCATCGACTCCCTGGACCCCAGTATTCACAGGCTGGTGCTGGATTAAGTCCTTGTCCCACTCACTGGCCTACTTAACTGATCCCTCTGCCTGGGGCAATTTCCCACTGCATGGAAAACAGCCATAGTCACACCCATTCATAAAGGGGGTGACAGGTCCTCCGCCAGGAACTACTGACCAATCTCCATCCCCCCCCCCAAAAGCCCTAGAAAAAATGGTGGCCATTCAAATCACTGAATATCTGACTAAGCATATCATCTTATGCCCAGAGCAGCATGGCTTCCGTGTTGGTCACAGTACTGGCACTGCACTAATTGACTTCTCCAATTTCCTACACTCCTCCCTGGACTCCAGCTCCCTAGCTGGTGCAGTGTTCGTTGACTTCTCAAAGGCCTTCGACACTGTCTCCCACCCTCTTCTGCTGGATGTCCTCTGCCACACTGGTTTTTCTGCTGGCACCCTCGCATGGTGCACGAGCTATCTCTCCGCTCGCTCACAGTGTGTAAAAATCAATGGGACACTCTCTGAAACCCATCCCATCTGCTCAGGGGTACCTCAGGGCTCCATCCTGGGCCCCCTTCTTTTCTCACTCTATCTAAACACCCTGCCCAGTGCATGCTCTGGCAAAATTCTTATGTATGTAGACGATGCTGTCATCTTTGCCACCCACCGCAATCCCATCTCCCTCCAGGACTCCCTACAACAATCCTACAATGATGCGAAGACTGGTTTAAGGAGAGCAGACTCATCATTAATCTTAAAAAAAAAAAAAACTATGCTCTTTGCCCACCCCAAAACAAAGCCAGCAACCACACACTCCCAATCCTCCCTAGTACCAAACAACCACTTGAACAAGTCTGCTCCTACAAATACCTCGGGATTACCTTCGATTCAGCCCTCACATTCCACACCCACATTGATGCCCTTGCATCCACCACTAATACACCGCTTGGCATCCTTTACCGCTATAAAAACTGCCTCCCCCCGATGCTCTCCGACTTGCTGTTACGTCCTCAGTACTGTCCCTTGTAGACTATGGCCTGCCAGTCTATGGTGCTGCTGACATGACTGCCCTCAACAAAATTCGCCTCACCCTAAATAAGGCCTGCAGACTGATTACTGGTGCCCCCGGGCTCACACATACATGTCAACTCTACGACGAGGCTAAACTCCTTAACCTAGATGAACGGCTATGCTATCAAACCTGCCTCCTCACAAAAAAAACTCTACTTGGGCTCTCCCCTCCTGGGGTGACAGCTTCCAGCCACCATACCCCACCCACTATCGCAACCCGAACCTCCAACAAGACCACTCTACTGGTCCCCAGATCCAGGACCACCGATGGACAGAGGTCTTTCTGCTACAGTGCCCCATCCTGGTTTAACTCTTTCCCTGCTCCCATCTCCCAATGCCCCAACAATCTCCAACTTCAAAACCGCCCTTCGGAGCCAACTCTTTAACACTCGTAGCTGCTCCTGTCTCTAAATGTGGCCTCGATCTCTCTCCACACTTAACAACACCCGCTGGGCGGCACTCCACCTCACCCCCCCCACCTTCTCCCCCTATGCACCATACCTCTGCTAAAACCAGCCTGTGTCAGCTGTATCAATGTAATTGCTACTAAATTGTATAATGTATGAAATCAATATGTGTAATGCTAAGCTCAGTTACTTGTATTCTGTAACCTAAAGTTGTTTTGTTTGTCCTCAATGTGATGAGGTACCTTTGGAAATGAGCATCTGGCTCAAAGGTCGTAAACTGATTTACAAATAAATAAATAAATAAAAGGTGTGTTGTTATCATACCACAATGCATACCCTGTCATCTCTTATTGCTTAAATGAAGATTAAGTCTTTGGACTTGCATGGAATATTTTGAGGAAGCACAGAAACATAGAAAAAAGTCGGCAGAAGGGGACCCCGGGGTCCATCTAGTCTGTTCATTGGTTTCCTAGACCTCTGTTGGTGACAGGTCCTAGTCCCCCCCGATGTTTCCTTGGAATCCGAGGTTGCTCTCACTCTGTCCCATGCATGTTTGAATGTTGTTACTGACCTAACCCCTACCACCTCTGCTGGCAACCTGGTCCATGGTTCCACCACCCTTTCCATGAAATAATGCTTTCTTACTTCCCTCTTGAAATGTCCTCCTCGCAGTTTCCTATCATGTCCTCTTGTGCTTGAGTCTAGTACTCTGTTGAAGAGTTCTGAGTGGGGCACCTTGTTAATGTCTTTCATGAATTTGAATGTCTCAATCATGTCCCTCCTCTCCCTCCTAGTTTCTAATGAGTACATGTCTAGAACCTTCAGATGTTCCTTGTAGAAGAGCTCCTGTAGCCCTTGGATCATTTTAGTTGCCCTTCTCTGCACAGTCTCCAGCCTGTCCTTATCCTCCTTCTGGTGCAGACCCCAAAACTGGACACAGTACTCTAGCTGAGGTCTCACTAACAGCGTGTAAAGCGATAGAATCACCTCTCTGTTTCTGCTGTCAAAACCCCTCCTAATACAGCCCAGCATTTTGCCTGCCTTGCTGTAAGCACTGTTGAATTGGCTAGCTTGTTTGAGAGTCTCCAAAATGATGACTCCCAGATCCTTTTCTTCATGCGAGGTGCAGAGCTGGACCTCGTTTAGCCAGTATTCCATCCTTGAGTTACCTTTCCCCAAGTGCATCACTAACACACTAGTCACCAGCAGATTAGGCCTTTATGGTCTATCAAGTCTGCTCATGCCTCAGAACCCTGGGTGGGTACCGAAGCCAACCCCCCTTATCGCATTCCTGTTTCTCCTGACCTCCATCACAGCCCCCCCCCCCCGGGCAAGCCAACCTCTGCTTCATCCCCTTTATGTACTTGTCCCACCCTCTCTTGAATCCCTCCACCACAGAAGCCAAAACCAGCTCACCAGGCAGTGCATTCCATGGTTCCACCACCCTCTCAATGAAATACCTCCTCCTGCTTTCCCCCCTCATCCTTCTTCCTTCTAGCTTCAAACTATGCCCTCTGGTGATACCACCCTCCTTTAGCCTAAAGATACCCTCCTGATTTACCCTATTGATTCCCTTGAGGTACTTGAAGACCTCAATCATGTCCCCCGGGTTCCTCCTCTCCTCCAACGAGAACAGGCCAAGCTCCTCTAGTCTCTCCTCATACGTCAACTCCCCTAGCCCCCAGGTCATTTTGGATGTTCTCCTCTGAACCCTTTCCAGGAGCTGGATGTCCCATCTCAAGTGTGGTCTCCAGTACTGTACGCAGTACTCAAGGTGTGGTCTAACCAGGCTATTGTACAGTGGCAGAATCACTTCCTTGCTCCTTGATGTAATCGCCCATGCGATGCAGCCCAACATCCTGTTTGCCTTAACTGCCTCCATCCTGTACTTCTCAGAGTTATTCATGTTGACATCCACTAGGATCCCCAGGTCTTTTTCCCCTGCCATGGCCTCAATCAATCAATCAGTCTTTATTTAGCCAGATGAAACTCCATTTTCAAGGAGGGCCTCCAACTCCTCCCCTCCCAGGGTGTACTCATGTTTGGGGTTCCCCCGCCCAAGATGGAACACCTTGCACTTACAGGAGTTGAAATTTAATTTCCAGGTGCGAGCTCACCTATCCAGGGTCTCCAGGTCCCTTTGCAGGGCCAACCTCCCCTCCTCCCCCTCAACCACTGCACCCAGCTTGGAATCATCTACAAAGAGACTCATTTCACACCCGATACCCTCCCTGATATCATAGATGTAGGCATTAAACAGGATCGGCCCCAGGACCGAGCCCTGTGGTACCCCACTAATAACCCCTCTAGGAGTCAAGATCTCCCCTCCGACCACTACTCTCTGAGTGCACCCAGCCAGCCAGTTTCCTATCCATCTGACCATCAGTGGGCCTGCCCCCATCCCCCTCAGTTTCTCCAGTAGGTCATTGTGAGGGACTGTGTCAAAGGCCTTGCTGTAGTCCAAGAATAGTACATCCACAGGCCTTCCCTTGTCGAGTTCCAATGTTACTCATTCATAGAACTCAACAAGGTTAGTTTGACACGATCTACCTGGCACAAACCCCTGTTGACGACTATCCAGGTATCCCATCTGCTCCAAGAACCCCCCCCCAAAACATTTCTTAAGTATACTCTCCATTATTTTACCCACCACTGACATCAGACTGATGGGTCTATAGTTATCCGGCACTTCCCTTGATCCCCCCTTATGGATGAGCACCACATGTGCCACCCTCCAATCCCTAGGCACCCACCCTGTCTCAAGCGACATGTTGAAGAGATCTGCCAGAGGTACAGCCAATACATCCATTATATCCCATAGAACTCTAGGATATATGCCATCTGGCCCTGGAGATTTCTCCTTTTTTAGGGCTTTTAGGGCTTTCCACACCCTGCCAATGGTGAAAGCATCGTTGGTCCCTCCCCCCCCATTAGCCGATTCCTCCTGATGTGAAATCCCTGAGGTAACTCTCCCACCTGCCTCTTCATTATCTGTTGCTCCAACAATCCTACCCGCTGCCCCTTCTAACTCCATCAGCTCCTGCTTTGTAAGCTTCTCAGTCCCCTCCCTAGTGAACACGGAGGCAAAGTACTCATTTAATACCTCCGCCTGAACCCTCACCTCCTCCACCCACCCCCCTTTGTTCTCAATCTGCTCATCTGGCCCTTGGTTTTTCACCACTCCCCAATAGATCTAAAGAGCCCCTTTTCCCAACCCGGTATCCCCTGTGCCAGCTGCTGCTCTTTTCTGGACTTTGCCCCCCTCACCATCCGGGTGACTTGTCTGAATGCAAGACGGTAAGTTGCCTTATCCCTTTCCCCTCATTTTTTTATATCCTCTGTAGGCAGCCCTCTTCTCTCTTACCACCTCCTGAACCTCCTTGGACCACCAGCACAGTTTACGTGACCTCGTCCCCTTGTACTTCACTTTTGCACAGATCCTGACAGCCTCCTGAAGTCCCCATTTTATGACCTCCCATCTCCCTTCTACATCCATCCTTGGTGTTATCCCCTTCCAATGCTCCTTGAGAATCTCCCCCATGCCCCTAAAATCCGATCCCCTAAAATCAACAGCAAATGACCTAGAACTATCCCCCAACCCCCAAAATTTAGTTGAAACCAGACAGTATTGTGGTCACTCCCTGCCAGAGGATCCTCCACTGCCAGATCCCGTACCAGATCCCCATCCACAAGAACCACATCCAGGACATGCCCATCTCTCATAGGCTCCAACACCTGCTGAGTGAGGAACACATGCTGGAAGCCATCCAGCAGTCTCTGCTCCTTGGCCACCGTGGAAGTCATGGTTCCCCAGTCAGTAGCGGGCATATTTAGATCCCCCATCAACACCATTCCCTCCCCTTTTGATCCACACTGGCCCTTAATGTTATCCAGCAGACAATCCTCTAGAACCTCCCCCATCCCTGGGGTCCTATATACCACTCCCAGATTGATCTTTCCTCCTGCAGGGGTTCGCATGGTGACCCATAAGGCCTCCACATTTCCCTCTGTTTCTTCCACCCTAGTAATCTCTACACTGTCTCTAATGAACATAGCTACTTCTGCCCCTCTGCCCTCCTTTCTATCCTTCCTAAGCATTGTATACCCACTCACATTAAGATCCTAGTCGTGGCTAGGGTTGGCCCAAATTTCCATGACCACCGACACATCTACCCCTCCTTCGAACAGCATGGCCTGGAACTCCGGCATCATATTACCCAGGCTCCTGGCATTTACTAACACCACCCCCAACCCATGTCCCTACCCCCTTTGCCATGCCCCCCCAGCTATCATATGCATCCACCCTCCTTCCTTATCTATGGTATCATCCTCCCCTAGGCTTTCCCAACCCCCTTTAGGGGCTGAAGGCCAGGCCCCTCTGCAAAGTTAGAACATCCAGTCAGCCCCCCTTTTACCCCCTTACAAGTTTAAACCCCCACCTAGCTTGAACGTAGTCCACCATCCCCTGTTTTAGGACCGCCTTTCCTATCAGATTAAGGTGAAGCCTATCCCTGGCATACAGTCCCTTATCTTCCCAAACTCCTCCCTAGTCCCCCAACACCCCCAACCCTTTCTTCCCCCCCACTTCCTAAGCCAGTCATTTACCTCCATGATCTTCATTTTATTCTCCTCAAAGGTCTTTGGTACTGGCAATATTTCCAAGAAGAAAACTGTGTATCCATTATCCTGATAAACTCCGGCCAGTTCTCAGAACCTTGCCTGGATTTCCAGTACACTATTTCTCTCTATGTCGTTTGTCCTCAGATGCACCAGGAAGTCCAGTGACACTCCACATTCCTTTGCCAGCTCATACACCAGGAACTTTGCCCTGTGCACTGTCAGACCAGAGATACCCACTACCTTAACTTGGATGGGTTTTCCAACCCCCTACCCTTCCCAGTGTATACTCCTAATCATGGAGTCTCCAGCAGGAGTACCTTGGTGACTCCTTTAGCCTTTTGTTTACCTCCATTTTGTACTCACGACCCAATCTCCCCTTTTTCCATTCCCCTGGGTGTTTTCCTGCCTCCTTATGAGAGAACCCCTTGTTGCTCTCCCCTTCCCGCTGCACTTTTTATGCCCCTTTCCTCAGATCCCCCTGGATATACAGTATATCTCTCTCTCTCTCTCTCTCTCTCTCTCTCGCCATGATCATATCCCCTTCTCTCAGTCTTCCTCCCTACTCATGTTAATATTTCCACCTCCTGTGCCCCCCTGCTGGGCCCCTTACCTAGGGCCCCATCTGGTACAGTCACCTTGCACGTCTTCATGTTGAACTTTAGCTGCCAGACATTGGACCATCTTTTAAGCTGCTACAGATCCTTCTGAAGGTCCCTAACCACCTCGGCGCTGTCCACCCTTCCACCTAGTTTGGTAACATCTGCGAATAGGGCAAGCTTACCCTAGATGCCTTCTCCTTTGTCACTGATGAACATATTAAATAGGACTGGACCCAGGACTGATCTCTGCGGCATTCCGCTAATGACTTCTCTCTCCCACAACCTCACCCTATTTACCGCCACTGTCTGTTTCCTTCTCTCAAGCCAATTACCCAACCACTTGACAATACTTGGGGCTACTCCAAGATCCTCCATTTTTTCATTAGGCACCTGTGCGGCATGTAATTGAAGGCTTTACTGAAGTCAAAGTGTATGAGGTCCACTGGGTGACCCCTATCCTCTTCCCTGGTCACTCGGTCAAAAAATGTAATCAGATTCATCTGGCATGACCTATCCGCCAAAAAACCTGTGCTGCCTGCTGTCTTGAAAATTGTTTTTCTCCAAGTACTCAATTAAGTCCTGCTTGCTTAGGGACTCCATGATTTTCCCTGGAATTAAAATGAAGTTGACCAGTCTATAGGAGTTTCAAACATAGCACAGGTACTGTCACAAGAAAAAGTATGTTGATTTGTTTAATGGGCTATTGGCCAGCATCATTGTTTTCCACATGGGGACCCATGTTTTATTCCTGAACCAGCCTCTTAACTGGAAAAACAGAAAGAGGAACATAGTCCCAGGGGTCACATGGTGATGCGGAGTAAGGCGGTCTATATCTGTCTAGAGAGATGGTTCCATCCTCACAGTACATTCCACCCAATCTCCACCCCTAGTGTCCATACACAAGGCATGCTTGATGGGAGGTTACACAGGTGGCAACATCCAAGCCCTATGAAAACACTATTGGTCAAGAAAAAAAGAGAGGAAAGTTTTGGAATAAGCCTTTATGCGCAAATTAAGAAGATTTCACTGACCACATGCATGCCATAGGGAGGCAGGAGCAACCCACTACAGACTAACTGGATGGGACCAAGATATGGCTCCAACTAGGGAGTAGCGGGTGTGAGGACTTGGGATGAGAAGGAAAAACAAGACATAAAAGACTTAGGAAATAAAAGGAAACATATGTGATTGTATCACTCATATTACACATGTATTTCCCAGAGCACTAGACTACAAATGCATCTACAGTATGCTACCGTGGTGTACAGGCCTGCACTGAACCAGCGTAGTGTTTTGAATAAGAAAACAGATGCAAAACAATCAGCTGTGCCATCAACACATTCTACAGCTCAGCAAGCCCCAAAAATGTCTTTAAATTAGGGAATTGTTTGACACCAGAGGGATTTATAGTTTCTGTTTAATCATACAGTCTGTTCTGAAAAACAGAGATATCTACATGGAAAGAAATATGCGATGTTGTAGGACTATTGTAATAAGAGGTGAACAGTAAGATTAGTTTAATATACAAGTTACCAGATATATGAGAGCTTGCCTGTCAGTTTGGGAATTGAGACTATCTGATAAGAACAAACAAGAACAAGCAAATCAGACGTGTTTGGAGACGGATTAACTACTTTAAGGATGAACTGTTTGCTTAAAAAAAACATCCATTTCTATTGCTCAATGCTGAAGTGCTTCTTTTTTATTACCAAGCTTCTGTAGTGACATGTCTCAGCCAATGCTATTTAGATTTTACAAAGCTGTAATTCAGTTTCCATTATCTGGATGCCGATTTCAAAAAATAATCTGCCCCTGCCTGCATTGGTAGACCTCATTTTAAAGGTTTTTCTGTAGCAGTGTTTCCCCTAATGCTGCTAATTTCCTGAAAATGCCTTGTTATATCAAAGATTGCATGCATGATGACCTGCATGAGTTTGGAGTCAGAGGTACAATACTTAAAATACTTTCCGAATTTTCCCTTCTTCCCTCTGGTGCTAACCACACTTCATTTCCCCTCCCCACATCCCATCCCCACAACATCTTGGAACTTACCCTGCTGGAGTTACTCTTTTTATTACCTCAACACTTTGAGTACAATGATACAGACGCTCATCACAGGTTTCAGTGCCAGGTGATTGGTTCTTAAGCACTAGTGAACCGAGTCAATGCATCTGTTCCTAATAATAAAGGCTATGTATTTTGCTTTCTGCATGCATCATGTATTAAGCATGGAACTAAGCCATCATGTTGCTTATTGTACCTGTCACAGCCCTAGTGTCACCTGAGATTTTCCTTTCCTGTTATCTGTCATCCAGAGAACTGCAACTGCAATGTGAGCCGTTTCTTCTGATCCTGAAACCATGGGAACAGCGCTGGGAGTTCAGATGCTAAATTGCCCCAGTCTGTTTTGTTCTAACAACAGATTCTTTGGAGACAGTTCTGTCACACTGGGCCCCATTTCAGTCATCTTGCATCATTCATCTCATTACTGAGTGTAGTGTTGCACTCAGGGTCTCTTGTCCCTGCTTATTAGTGTTTTTGAAACATGACTGAAAAAGAAGCTTTGAGTGCTTGCCAGAGATGAACAGTTGCCTCCTGTTGAGCAAAGTAACTACTGTACTTTCTGTTAGGTAATATTTAAACTGTATTATGCCACTTTCTCCCACTCTTTCGCTCTCTCTGTCTTTGCCAGTCTCCCTCTCTGTCTCTATCAGTCTGTCTGTCTACCTCTCTGTCTCTCTTGCTGTCTCTTTCTCATAATATTTTTGAATGCCAGTGACAAACAACAGCTTCCATAGAACATATATGTGTAAAGCTATTGGGATTTTAACAGGTTCCAGGAGCAGGGCTCCAACTGTACAGTTACTGTGGAGGTTATAAAAAGAGAATAGTGCATAGGCAACTGTGTGTTGTGAAGTTTTTTACACTCCCAATATGTGTGATGACCCATAAACCTTGACAGCAAAGTTTGAGAGGTTTATGTGGTCATCATACACTGAGGGTGTGTAAAAAAAACTTCATTAAGCACACAGTCAATTATGTTTTATTTGTTATAATAATTGGTGCAGGGACATACAGAGCTGTGTGTTTCCCACTGCTGTACTGTAAGTGAAAGTGAAGAGGGAGTGCTCCAATCAGATAATAGCTTAGTAGGACATCATACCCGGTTGTTATGGCATTAGAGCACAGTGTGGTAAGGAGGTCACTAGTTATTATACTGCATTATTAGTCTGGCTACACTACCTCATGTCTCCAGAGGAACTGATTAATTTAATGTACAGGTTATTTTATTGAGAAGATTAGTCTGTAGCCTGGACATACATCACACACACACACACACACACACACACACACACACACACACACACACAGTACTCGGGGTTCAGCCATGAGTTAACAAAGACAGAAACATTCAACCCATTATTTCCATAACAGTTACTAAGGTGAGGTAATCATGAAAAAATAATACATACAACATCTCTATACTGTAACATATGACTTCTAGAGACCTGTAGAAACCATTTATGTTTAAAAGTAGTGAGGGAAATTTGCACTCATTTTCCTTTCTTGTAACTTGCTTCCCATAGACAGAGAGAGAGAGAGAGGAGAACTCAAGTTTTAGCTTTCAGAGCAGTTTATGCTGCAGTGGCCACTTGTAACTAGACCTGTTACTTAACCTCTGTGAAATAGGTGTCTGAAAGAAAGGAAGGCACTCCCAGGGGTGGAGGGTCAGAGTTGTAGTTGATTGTTGCTGGAGGGCACAGGTTTACTGGGAACTGGGCTCCACCTGGAGGGATGCAGGCCTATACTGGCACAATGGTCTGCATCTATCCAGGAGGGGAACCGATCCTAGGTGATAGGTTTAAATGCTTCATTGGCAAACATTTAAACTGGCCAAGGAGGGAGGCACTGAAAAGGAGAAGGGAAATCCTAGACCCCCCAAAAAATCAGGGTAGTTAGTGGGGTAAACACCAAGATAGAGCAGTCGATAGGGAGAAGGGCAGGGGTAAATGGAGAAAAAGACAAAGGCAGTAAGGACAGGGATGGGGCAAAAAGAAGTAAAGCCATAAGAAATGGAGGGTAATCAGTACCAATGCCCGTAGTCTAGGTGAAAAGCTCCCAAAATGATGGCCTTGATGGAAGAGGGATGCCTGGATATCATGGCAGTCACAGAAACATGGTACACAATGAATCATGACTGGGATGTCAACATACCAGGGTACACAATCTACAGGAGGGACAGGGAGGAAAAAAGAGGAGGAGGAGTAGCCCTCTATGTAAGGAAAGGGATGAAAGCAACAGAACTAAAGGGTAAACAGGGAGGAGAGGAGGCACTGTGGGTCACCTCAGACTCGAAATGGCACCACAATCCTCACAGAGGTTGTATACAGACCCCTGTCTCGGGGGAGGAAATAGACAAGGTAATGATAAAAGGCATCCTTAGGATGGCAGAGAAAGGGAAGATGTTGCTGATGGGTTACCTGAATATGCCAGATGTTAACTGGAACACCTTTGCTGCAGTCACATCCAAGAGCAGGGCCATTCTCGATGCCCTACAGGGGGCATGCCTCAGACAGCTAGTTTTGGAACCCACTCGGGAGGGAGCAATCTTAGACCTGGTACTCTCAAATGGTGACGGAGAGAGGATCTCCAATCTTGAAGTGGGTAGCCATCTGGGAACAAGCAACCACCAAACAGTGTGGTTCATGATAAACTTAGCTGTAGAGTCAGGCCATACAAAAGTGAAGGTACTGGACTTCAGGAGGGCTCATTTTGCCAAAATGGGAGAGTGCCTCAGAAAAGCACTAGAAAACAGGCAAGAAGGTGGGGTGGAACAACAATGGGGAAACATCAAAACTGCCATCACAGAGACAATAAGCCTTTGTATGAAGCAAATAAATCAAAACGAAAGGAAAAAAAACACTATGGTTCTCAAAAGAAGTGGTGGGGAAGGTTAGGGAGAAAAAGATAGCATTCAGGAAGTATAAGGAAACACAGAAGGAGCAGGACAGAGAACTGTACCAGTTAAAGCAGAAAGAAGTGGGAGAGGCAGTCAGAATAGCAAAGGCCCAAACCAAGGAAAAGATAGCCAACTCGGTCAAGAAGGAGGATAAAACATTTTATAGGTACATTAGGGGGCAAAGAAAGACTAAGGCAGGGATACTGAGGCTGAATAAAGAGGAAGGTGGTTGGGCAGAAGACGACAGTGAAAAAGCAGGGATACTGAATAAATACTTCTGCTCAGTATTCACAGTGGAAGAGCAGGGGTAGAGACTTAATCCAGTCAATAGAAGCACTCTGGATAGGGGGGTTGATATTAGTCCTTTCACAGAAGAAAGGGTTCTGAAAGAACTCTTAAAACTGAAGGTGGATAAAGCAGTAGTCCCCGATGGGATTCATCCCAGAATTCTAAAAGAACTAAGGGATAAACTAGTAACACCACTTGCTATCCTTTTTAATAAATCATGGGAGGATGGTGTGGTACCTGAGGATTGGAGGAGGGTGGATGTAATTCCCCTTCACAAAAGTGGGAGCAAGACAGAGGCAGGAAACTACAGACCTGTCAGCTTGACCTCAGTGGTAGGGAAAATGATGGAATCACTTCTGAAGTAAAGAATTGTTGAGTACCTAGAGACCAGTGAGGCACAGAACCCAAGGCAGTATGGATTCACAGCAGGAAGGTCATGTCAGACAAATCTAATTGACTTCTTTGACTGGGTGACCAAAGTAGCAGACCAGGGAGGGGCTGTGGACATGGCCTACCTAGACTTTAGCAAGGCATTTGACACAGTCCCACACAAAAGATTAATAAACAAATTATCCAGCCTGGCAGTGGGTCCCTGGGTGGTAGCCTGGGTAAAACACTGGCTGGACAACAGGACACAGAGGGTAATAGTAAATGGAGTCCACAGTAAAGAAAGGGGGGTTACTAGTGGGGTACCACAAGGTTCAGTACTGTGGCTGGTCCTTTTTAATGTCTTTATAAGTGACATTGCAGAGGGACTGGAAGGAAAAGTATGTCTCCTTTGCAGATAACACAAAGCCTGCAACAGGGTTGATACTCAAGGTAGGGTGGAAAGGATGAAAACGGACTTGGCAAGGTTGGAAGAATGGTCAAATGTATGGCAGCTTGGATTTAATGCAAAGAAGTGCAAAGTAATGCACCTGGGAAACAAAAACCCAGGGGAAGAGTACACAATGGGGGGTGAGATACTGACAACAACAAAAATGGAAAGGGACCTGGGGGTAGTCATATCAGATGACCTAAAGGTGTGCCAGCAATGTGAGAAGGCAGTAAGGAGGGCTGGGGATACTGGGATGCATAGGGAGAGGCATCACCAGTAGAAAACAGGAAGTTGTTGGCCCTCTGTACAGACAGTTGGTAAGACCACATCTGAAGTACTGTGTACAGTTCTGGAGACCCCATCTCTGCAAAGACATAGACAGGGTGGAAGCTGTCCAGAGGAGGACAACCAAAATGGTGCAGGGTCTGCAACAGAAGACATATGAAGAAAGACTAAAGGAGCTTAAGATGTATAGCCTCGACAAAAGGAGGGAGAGGGGGACATGATAGAAACTTCCAAATACCTCAAGGGAATCAACAAAGTCCAAGAGGATAGCATCTTTCAGAAAAAGAGATGTGCAAGAACAAGGGGGCACAATTTGAAGATAGAGGGGGAGACGGCTCAGAGGTAATGCGAGGAAGTATTTCTTCACAGAGAGGGTTGTAGATGCATGGAACAGCCTTCCTGAGAAGGTTGTAGAGTCAAAAACAGTGGGGGAATTCAAGAATGCATGGGACAGACATAAGGCAATTCTAGTGGGGGGTAGGAGGAAGTAGGCTGTTGGTTAACTAGGATCTGCAGCTTATCCGTTAGGTAGGGAAATGGGCAGACTAGGTGAGACAAGCGGTCCTTATCTGCCGTCAAATTCTATGTTTCTATGGTACTTCATGGCACTGATATGGTGGAATCTGCATCCCTTTCTCCCCTAGTTCTTTTCTTCATTGTTTCTACACTGCACATTGCAGATGTGTGTGCTAGTAAACACACACACGCCAAGTCATCCACTGACACCCTTCTCCTCACCCCCACGGAGAGACCTGCAGTAGCCCACTTCACTTAATTTTCAATCACAGGCAAAAAAAAAAAAATAATAAAGATGGAATTCTACGCACCACACCACCAGCAGTCAAAATATTTGTCAAACAAATCCTTCAATCTCCCCCTCTGCACAATTTCCACTCTGCTAAATTCACTCTTCCCAGCCTCTGCTTCAGGAGGAAAACAAATAATTAAATAAATAAATATGGATTTCTGTGCATTCAACACCACCAGCATTGGGTGAAAAAAATATTGGTCAAATAACTCTTTCACAGATCCCTCCTGCACTCCCCCTACACCTTTCCCAGGCTGCTAAATTTACTCTGTCTGCTACTGCTGTAGGGCCTACAGCTTGCCAATCCAGGCTCACACTGTGCATTCTGTGCCCTCCTCTGTGGCACAATTTTACTAGCCTGCCTGTCTGAAGCTACAGTTTAATGTAATGAATTAGCTACCTGGAATGGTAATGTATGATTTTCTGATTATTGCCAAGGTCTTCCGATAAAAAAAAAATTATACATTTTTACATGAAAGGAGATCCTTTCAGTAGCTGTGTCCCTACCCTATGAAAGAGAGCTCAAAATGGCACTGAGATGTGTGGATCATGTGGAGTTCTCAATCTCCAGCATAACTGATTGGGAGCTGCAGGTCATGTGGCCTGCCAACAACTTGGACATGCTCAGTTTTCACTTTCTTGAAAAAGTGCTGCATCATGCTGTCAAAGTACCAAAGCACCAAAGGGAAACTAATTTCCTTTGGACCTGCTTTGCTGGTGTCCAAACAGCTGTTTTTCAGCACATTCACTGAATACAAATTCAGCATTGGTTCATCCTTGGGCATACTCTTTTTACAGGACACCATATTTACTGACTTAATACACTCAGGACTCTAAATTACCTAAAGTCACCTCCACATCCTAACAATGCAACACACAGTGCCAGTTATCCAAATACATGAATACTCATAAAGACATGTGCTGTTATATACAGTGACATACAGTAGTAATGTGGTGATAGCATGAACTTATGTTCCATCATGTCTGCCTCTCTTGCCACATGGCTGTGACTATAATGTACCAAATATGAGTGTGGAGTACAGATTCACATTCATTCTTATCAGTCAGAATGCAACCCCTGTTCATGCTATGCAGCCATCAATGTCTTCTTCCCTAAGTAATCAGTCTAGCCCTGCTTTAAACACTTGCACAGTGATAGTGCCCATAAGATTACCAGGTAGCTTGTTTCACAGGTTAACAAAACTCTGTGTGAAGTAATGGTTTATTTTATTTCCCCATATACTTCCTTTCTCCTCAGGCTCACATATTATATCCATTCTGGCATGGAACAAGGCCTCCTCACTGCTACCGTCTTTGTCGATCTAGCAAAAGCTTTGGACACTGTCTCCCACCCTCTTCTCCTGGACAAACTAAAATCAGCAGATCTATCTAGATCTCAATCAGTGAGAGTTGGAGACTCTCTCTCTCTCCCCTCTACCCATGCACACACTGGCGTTCCCCAAGGTTCCGTCCCTGGCCCTATGCTTTTATCCATATTCCTCAGTGACCTCCCCTCAGTCAGCTCCTCTGCATCCATCCACATGTATGCAGATGACACGGTCATGTTTTCCTCTGTCTCTTCTCCATCAGAGTTAACATCCAGGCTTCAACTTGACTTCAACACTGTCCAGAAATGGTTCAGGGCTAATCAACTATCCCTTAATGCTAACAAAATGATCCCCATGTGTTTCAGCACATGACAGAGGCTTTCTAGACTCCCTTCACTCCCCACGTTCCTCACCCTTGATGGGGGAAAAATTGACGACGTACCCTCATTTAAGTATCTCAGTGTCTGGCTTGATTGCCACCTTGGTTTTTCTCAGTACATAGATGCCATGTACAAAAAACTCCACCCAAAGCTTGGTGCACTTTATTGGAACAAAAGCTGTATCCCTATATCTGCCTGCCAGGACATTATCACTAAAATGATCCTCCCCATTTTTGATTATGGCAACTTAGTCTATGGTGCTGCACCTAAATCCACCCTGGCCAGACTGAATCCCCTCTTCCACTCCTTTTGCCATTTTGCCTTGGCCTATTCCCCGGACTCAGCACTGTTCTCTGTACATTGATCTCGCCCTCCCTTCCTTGAGACCGCCATCTCATCCACTGTGGCTCCTTTATTTCTAAATTCTAGTTGGCTTTGCTCCCTCTTTACCTCAGCTCTCTCCTCTCCCCCCTCCACGTACTCTCTCCGTAACTCAGGTTATCTTTCTCTTTTGCTCTCCTCTCATAAATCCCTAGCTGGCCAGTCTGGTTTCTCCTTCTGCCTTCCTAATCTTTGGAACTCCCTTCCACTAACAATTCATTCTACCACCTCCAAATGCTCTCTTTCCTCTCTTCTCCAAGGCCACACTGCCCCATCCTGTAAATGCCCTTAGCCGCATTGCCCTACACTTCTCCTTATCTACTCTGACCTCTTTACTTCTCACCACCCCACCTCATCCCCCCTTCCTCTCATCCCTTTCCCCTCCACCACTTCCTCTCACTCCCTTATTTCTTTCTCATTCACTCCCACCCCAGTAATCACCCTTTCTACCCCTTCCTAATCCTCGATACTATATTCCCCCACCATAATCTGTTCTCTTTTCCTCTCTCTTTTACTTCCACCACTACTTTACCTTTTCAACCCCCAGCCTTTCTTTCTCACCCTCCTCTACTTACTCTGTCTCCTACCCTTTCCTATTTTGTGACGTTACCTTTGTGTGCGTGCTGAGTACTTCATACTTCTGATGTTTAACCTGCATTCATATTTGCTCTGGTAATGTATATTATATCACATATTGTGTATTGTTGAATTGTTATTACTGCACTTCTGCTTGTTTGTACTTATTCGTTACCTCCACCCCGAGGATACATCTGGAAACTAGCTTCGCGGCTCAGTATGTCTTTCCTGGTAAATCTCTTTTAAATAAATATCATCCCTCTTTAGTTTGGATGCATGTCCTCCAGTTCTACCAGCATTCACCTGCTCATAAATCTGATTGTGCTTTACCCTAGCCATCATTTTTATTATTTGTGTAACACCTATTCCATAATTTTCACAGATGTTTAGTCCTGTTAATATACAGATTCATTCAGTTCATCTTTGCTTTCCAAATCTTTATTTTTTCCATCCCATGTCCCTGTGGTCTGTGTCTCTACGCAGTGTTGCAAATCCCAGTGATGCCTCCATTTTTTTGTTACTTTCAGCCCTCAATGTACATGGAGCAGCATTTGGAAGTGTTGAACAGTTTTATATCTTAGTTTTATGGTAGCACACCCTGGGTGCTATATGGTCTATAGATTCTGCCTCTTTTTGGAGCAATGCCTTTCCTCGAATGGTTCCTTCCTGTATATGAAGCACAAGGGTGCTGCCCCCCCCCAAGAAAATCAAGCAACAACACTGTCACAGGGTATGTTGGAGTAACTGAAGTCCACAGTGACTTTGAGTCAAGTTTGCAGTTCTTTATTTAGTGATGCAGCCTTCCAGACCATCCCCTTCCACAAGGACTAAATTAATGTCCAAGCAATACACATATCAGTGCAGACGTGGACCCAGGGAAACCGCACAAGCAATTTATTTCCACACATAAATAATACATTTGTCACTTTAAAGTACTTTCTTTCCCTTCTTCCCTTTAAACCCAGACACTGTTCAGTAGAAACCCATTCTTTTGCAGCAGGCAATGGAATGGGGTAACCTAGTTAATGTTAATCCAAGAACCTGATGAGGGTAGGCACACCTGCACCAACCATTAGCAGAGACCAACAGACAGTTCTACACTTCCATGGAGAACCCAGACAATCCCTTCTTTGGGACTCTGTGGTGGACCCAGACCTTGGAGTGAACACTACTCTCTGTGCCCTCTTTCTACGTGGCATGGGAGTATAATGCCATGTGGGGGTCTTTTCTGTAGCCCTTTCAAGGCCACAGCACCAACAGACTTGACTGAGACCAGATTACAAGGACCTTCCCACTGCAGCAACTCCAACAGACTCACAGCTTTGTTATACTCTTTTTACAGGGAACCCTCCTCTCTCAAGCTTTCTTAAGGCAACTGCTTCTGTAAACAGTCTTAATTGGTAAGGGGCACCAGAGAACTGGACGATCATGGCCACATGGTGATATCCCTAGAATCCTTTCCTGCTTCTGCTCCTTCCAAACAGGAACATGGAATATGGATTTACTTGGAGCCCTGCAGCTCTGGACACTGTTCCCTCACTTCAGTCTATGTCTGCAGAACTCTACAGAACTGAAAACTACTATACCATTTGGTAACATTGCCATCTAGGGGAGAATATGTTGTAACCGCCCCTGTAGGAAGAGAACCTACAGTGGGTTAGTGGAAGTATTGGCCCCTTTTAAGGTTCCTGGGTTAATAACTCCTCACAGGTTAAAATTTTCTTGACTTCGGGGGAGCTGGTCAACCATTGGCTGGGAGTACCCCCAGAAGAAGGGGCTTGTTTGGGCCATGTGGAAGAGCACAGGCTGAAGAAGTCAGTCTGGAGGTGGGAGTAGGGGAGACTGCATGCTTCCGAGTGTTAGCCGGATCTTGGGGTGAAGATCCCAACAGAAACCTATAGAGGGTGTGTCAGTGGCCGTTGTGAATGAACCCCCTTGGAGGGGTGCTGACTTCTGGGAGGAGGAGTGGAAGAGTTGCCTATCTGTAACTGCCTTCACATTCCAAGGTGGGAAGCACCACCAGCCATTGACCATGGAGAGCAATGGCAGCATACAGCTAATTTGGCAGCTAGGTATTGGGGAGTGTTGAAGAGAACAATTCCTAGGGATACATACCACCCTTTTCAGAAGGAATGAAGTAGCTCCATTGGTACTGTAGAAGATGTGTCTCAGCTCATAGCCAAGGAGGTTGTGGTCACCTTGAGTATGGGACTGCAGTTTGGAGAGGAGATTTGAACCTGTGACTGTGTAGATGTCAGTGAGAGCTTACCAGGTAGAGAGTGTAGCCAGCAAAAAGACAAAGCTGGGTTTGAGCCTGCCAGTGGGAGAGTTAAAGCTCTCAGACTTTGTGCAGTGTAAAAATGCCAGAAGGGGTTGGCTGTATACTGAATAATGGCCCATGGTAATTGTAGTGACCACCTGTGTGATTACGGATATTGAAACATGTGGACTCCAGGAAAATGTATGCACATTGAGACAGCAGACTCTTTTTGGTCCAGTGCCTTAATATTTCCCCAATGGGATGTGTTGCTGCCCCTTTGAAAAATGCTCCATGGAGTTCTCAAGTTCTTTATTAAAGGATCCTTTTATTGTTATCAATTGCCTTTTGGATTTAAGGTTTGGCATGTTTGTTGTATCACTAATCCAGTTTGTCTCCTAACCTAGCACCCCATGAAGGAAGTCTGCACCCAGGTCCCGAAGAACAAAACATAAGTCAGCTTTACGGTTTCCATTGTGGGAAACCCCTCCCCATGGATGTTCCACCATCATACCCCAGACACTGGGGGTAGCTACAATGTGAACATACCACAGCCCTACAGTGGTAGAAAGGATTACCTTTGGAACACCATGATCATGTCCCATCTCAGCCTACTCTTCTGTAGGCTATATAATCTGAGTATGTCCAATCTCACTGTACAGTGGTCTAACTAAGGCCTTGCACAGTTAATCAATCAAATATTTTATAAAGTGTAATCATGTGGGCATATTTATGCACATTACAATAGCAAAGCAACATAATGATCACCTGCAACAACACACATTTAAAACAGTTTACAGAGCTGACCATCCAGAGGCTCCACAATTAGCAGCTATGGAGAGGGTGGTGGCAGGTTGGAATGGGCTTCCTGAGGAGGTGCTTTCATTGAAAACAGAAGGAAGCTTCAAGGGAGGCTGAGATAGAGTTAATAGGAAAATAAGGGTCAAGAGAGGGACAGATGGAGAGGAAGGGCAGATTGGGGATGAAGGCAGGGTCAGTAACTGATGCTGAGGACACTGCAATATGAGCAAACTTGAGAGACCTAATGTCCTTATTCTGCTGGCTTTATCATATGTTTGTACTGGGTAGAGCTGTGTGGAATTCTGAAAGCAGACTGTTAACAGTGGAATCATATTCTGCAGTTCGTGTAAACCATGGATTCATTTTTTGCAAACCGCAGCATGTTACTCCACGGATTACATGATCCGAGGAATATTATTCCATGGTTAACATAGAAATGCTTTTTGGAATTCCACAGAATTGAAAAAGAAATTCTGAAAAGCAGCCAGTGAAGTTTCACATTCTGCACGGGTCTAGTACTTAGAAGGCAGAAAAGAGGTGGAGAGAATTCTGGCCAGGGGTGCCAAGTTTTGAAAAAAAATTGTGGGTGCTCGGGATTATTATAAAAGGCTGGGGGTCTGGGGCCACCTGGGTCCCCAGAAGCTACAGGATTTTTCATGTTTTGGGGTGCATTTTGGGGGTATTTTGATACACCTTAGAATAAATATGCCACCATCACAACTACTCCACTACAGAGGATGCAAGTCTCTTTAACTCCCTATTTCTGACCCCTCTGCTGTTGCAGAGTCTTTGAATTCCTACTTTACTACTTGTGCCCTATCTCTTATCCCCTCCTCTACCCCTTCTCCTTTCCTGCCTTCTTCTCCTCTGTCATTCGTTGGACAGATGGACACTTTTCTGGACAGGACAGGACAGGAGGACTCTGACAGTGACAGACTTGGCTAAGGCTCGGCTCAACACACACACACACACACACACACAAACACACACAGTTACAGGCAGCCACAGACAGACCACTGCTGCCATATGTTTATTTTATCCCCAAATCCTACTCACTTTAATTTTGCCACAGACCCCTCTTAAATCCACTATCTGAGTGTGTTTCATTTTGTAGCTTTTAATATGAACAGACAGAAACTTGTTTGAACAGGAGAACTCTCCAAAAGGCTTGGTTAAGGCGCATCTCACCCTGACCCTCACACACATGTGGTCACACAGAGGGACACATTTACCTTATCATGGGCCTTATGCACAGCAGTAATCATGGGCTTCTCCAACACCACCCTGTCCTCCACAGAAATGTGCTGCCCCACAGAGAAGTACTTTCGACTCAGACTTTAAAGCAAAAACTCATAGTACTCTAAGATGCAGAAACAAACAAACTTTGTACACATAAAAGCATGCATTTCCATAGTGTTCTGAGCTTTTATCTCCTTGGTTTATTACAGTGTCCCACATTAGAGGGCTAGTGTCTACATTGTCCCACATTTTGAGGGTTTATGTCCCACACATTTCAGTAATAACAAGTTGAGAGGTTATTTATTGCACTAGTCATAATTTCTGCACGTCATGGGACACTTTTTTTGCTATGCTTGCTGTTGCTGCAGGATCATATATTAGCCTGCCCCAAACCCACAATTAAATATTGAAATAAGGGAGCTGCTGTGTCTTCCAAGCCTTCTCATCTGCTTTTCTTTTAACAAATAAGTCCATACTTTGCTTTCCTTGCTGCCTAATGCTTCCTTCACATAGACAAAGTTCTCCCTGAGACCCTGATAACTCTCACAGCAAGGTCAACTGTGTGCACTCCACACTACCCACAAATACCCATTCTTGGCCTCTGTCTCAATGATCCCAAGTCCTGAGTAGCTGACAGACATAAGCAAAACTCGCCACCCTCACCCACCATATACTGGTTGGCTGGCTGCCCACACTATCCTAACCCAGGATAATACTACCTCACTGAGTGTCAGCCATGCCTGCACCTCATGCCTTCACCCACTGACTGAATTCCACCCTCCACACAGTACTGACAACAACTTTGGCTGTGGCAGTGGCCTTGGTTTGGGTTGTACTCGCATTGACCTGATTCCATCTGGTCATCCTTCTTTGACCTGTCACCTCACTGGGCTCCTCCAGGTCAACTCAACCTCAACCACTCCATCCCTGGCTAAGTTCTGATCTCCTTCTTTCTCTACAATGACATTATGGCACCAAAATCTGGGAAGGGATGCACACATACAATACAAAATCACACCACCAAAACAAATGTCAGCAGTGCACAAAGACAGCTGGAGCCAGGGAAGGGCATTGCAGGTGGGTGGGAAGGGGGTTATCAACATACATAATGTTATGTCAGTCAATCTGTGGTTCTGTCCTCCTGCCCTTGGAGATAACTTAAGTGCAACACTGGAAAAAACTGTAAAGCAATGCTGTGCATAACTTACATAAAGTCAACACAGCTACCCAAAAAGGGCCCTCAGAAAACAGGGGCCCTTGCCCCTGTGCACAAGCATAATTTGAATAACAATAAATCCAGTCCTGGTCACTCAGCCTTAGGCAGCCACATAGAGACCACACATTATCTGCTGCCAAATTTTGTTTTTATCCCCCAGTCGTACTGTACTCTGGAACTTTCCTTTCTTTTTTTATGTTTGTTTAGGTTATGCTGACAAGTTGACAACTCGTGATTGGACAATCAGCAGCACCGCCGCCCCCCCCCAGCCCATGCCCACAAGCCAGCTATGAGCTGCCGCCATATACACACAGTCAAGTAACTGGGTTAATGAACAGTTGTTAAAAAAATTACCCAGGCCACTTCAATATTCTTTTTTTTCCTAAGTGATTTTACAACTTTTTTTTCTTACTTAAGCAGGAAAGAACATTTGCCGTGTTCCGCATGCATCTCTTACTTACTCTGAGTCTGACTGCACCCCACACACTAACTCAACTCACTCACTGCCGAACTGTAGGAAGGACTAGTCTGGCAACTAGATCATGCCACAGGATTGGAGGAGGTCAGAGCTCGGTGGACACATGCTGTCACTGACCACTAACGCACCATGACTGTCCCTGATGCTTGAAGATGCCAGCCAGTAAGCTGAGCCCACCAACACACACACACATGCAGTCGCAGATGCAGTTGAGTTCCAAGACAGCGCATGGGCATGCGCCTGTGCAGAGTGAGTGTGCACACGTCGTGTGGGATGTGAGAGAGACATGGAGTGTTTTGCTCGTTGCCGGCCACTGGGTGGAGCCGCTGCTAATGCCAACAATGGAATGGAGGAGGAGGAGATTGGAGTCTGGCCAGCACTGTCACTCATCCCAAAGGAAAAAAAAATTATCATGAATGAATGGACATTGTGGCTCTGGACTGGCTGGTTGAGGTGGCCAGAGATGGGCTGAAAATTGAGGGTGCCCTTTTTAACTTTGTGGGTGCTCAAGCACCTGAGCACCCATGCTGTTGGCGCCCCTGATTCTGGCTGATAGGCTCCACTAATAGCAAACTAGATCAGCTAACATTAATGCTCTGATGCGGGCATTTTATGAACAGCTGTAACCATCCCCACTCCCAGTCATGGAGGCTATTCTGAATGTCCTTTGTCTGCTTCCCTTTCCATCCTTTTCTGTCTAATAAGCTGTGTTCTTAGATCTACAAAAGAATCCCTGAGCAAATGCACTGAGGCATGGGTTATCCCGGAGGATATGGGCCATACAGCCAAGTTTTAAAGGAAACACAATTGCACATATCCCAATAATGCAAAGCATCATGGGAAACATATGCAAATCCCCATGAGAGAATTTACACTGGCTCTGCTTTAAGCTGAATTGTATGGTGCCAGAAGGCCTTACAGCGCAATCAGCAAAGGCTAAGAACAGCAGACACATACATGTGTTTTGTCCTCATTTGGACTTGTCAGTGTGCCATATCTGTGTCTTAGCCCAGGAAGAGGGAGCCAGACACCCCTTAAGGGGGATGTTATTTGTTTGGGTCATGGGGACCCCAAAATAGAGAAGGAAAAGAACTACAAAAGAACCCCAGAGCAAATGCCCTGAGGCATGGGCTATCCCAGAGGATATTGGCCGTACAGCCAAGTTTTAAAGAAAACACAATTGCACTTGTGTTCTTAGATGTCCACCTCTCCCCTTAGAAAAGCATAGCAGCCATTCAAGTCCTGCTCCCTGTTAAATCCCCTCAGGATGAAGGTCTCCCAGTGGTTTTCTACCAGCTGATCCTGAGGCGTTGGGTCCCCAGCTCCATCTGGTCTTTGCCGAGGCACACCTTTAAGAGATACTCCCCCACATCTATGAGAGGAGCAGTCATTACTATGCTACCTATGTAGGGGAAAGACTCTACCTGTTATGTGGGTTACCAGCCTATTTTGCTCATAAATGCAGAGTGCAGTATGCTCACCAAAGTCATGGCACATAATTAGAAATTCTGCTACCATTGCTCATACACCCATCCCAAATGTGGTTCATTGGGGCAGACTTGGGTCAAATCATCTTTGATCCCTGTATATTCTGATTTGGTCAGTCAGGGACTCTTCCACTCCAGTGGTGGCCACAGCAAAAGGTTTTTCACTCCATCATGTGGGAATACCTGTTTCACACTTTGCAAAACATGGGAGGGCTAGCAGTACAACCTAGAGGTTAGAGTAATGAGCTGAGAATGAGACTGGTACAGCCAGCAGACCTGGGTTTGATTCCCACGATGTCCACTGTATACTATGAGACTCTGAGCAAGTCACTTAACCTCCCCTGTGCTCCTGGGTGGCCCCTGAAAACAGTCACTTGTCCCTAGAGGGCCTTACCCCATTACCAAAGATTAAATAAATAAAGCTTTGGGGGTGGAGCATCCTTTCTGTCTTACATAAAAAAACATCTACCACTCACCCCTGCTAGTACCCTTAGCAACAGGGAACTATTCATTCCTTTCCCATTACAGAAAAGTATGAGACAGGGTTACCCTCTCTCTCCTTGTTATTTTTGTTAACCATCAAACCCCCTAGCTGTGGCTATTCATACCTTAGCTAATGTCAAAGGGGTTTCCATGGTAAATATTAAATACACTACCAGTCTCTATTGGGATGACCATCTAGAGTCCTCATCAGACCTGAGTGTCAGTGTTCTCGCCCTTCTCCACATACTACCAGGATTCACCTCATTCTCTTGCCTCCAAGTTAATTGGGATCCTTTCCCTGAATAAACTCTGTTAGGGGGACCCTTCCTTGCCACATAGCTTGAAATGGTCCCCAGATGGAATAACATTCCTGGGGACCCAGGTGGTTAGTGATTTCTAATGTATTTGTTTTTTAACCTGACTCCACTGCTGTTGCAGCTGTATTTGGTGTGTGATCAGTAGAAAGCCCTGAACTTGTCACTGACCTGTAAACTGAAAGCACTTAAGATGGTCACAGTAGCAAAGCTTATGCACAGTATCAGCCACCTCCCTCTACCTGTCACCTAGAAATGGCTCCAGCAGATTGACAGGGTGGGAAGTAACCTCCTCTGGGGTAAGTCCCCCAGGCACAGTAGACTTAAGGTCTGGGCACTTGGAAGTGGGGAGGATGCTATTAGGAATATCATCTGACTTTTGAGATCTCAGACCCTCTAGTTGTTTTCAGTGGTGGAAGACTTCTCCCTCTATGGATGTGCATGGAGTTTGGGTGTGAAGGTCAGATCACTCTGCAGTCCTCAGTGGATCTTTGCCACTGAGACTGTCTGGATCAGCATCTTTGCCTTTAAGGTCCCCTCTTTAGCAGCAGCTCAGACTCCAGTGCTCTGATGACACTTTGCTGCCCCTTTATAACCTTTAAACTTCACTTAGTGAGGATCTCTGCTTTGGGAAGGACACACTCCACTCTCTCTCTCTGAGACTTTTACTATGCACCTCCTTATCCTGGTACCCTTCCCCCAGAAATGCTGCCAAAAACAACTAGTTATTATAGTCTTTAGGAAGGAGAGGGTTGGTTGTCCAAATACAGCAGCAATATTCAGGTATTTACATTATTTACACATAGCCAAACAATAGTACACATACAGGATTATAAAAGAAAGCTTGTACTCTTCTGCAGGTAAACACGTTGGCCTTCACTGTTAGTTACAATGTCTTCTTACATCACTGTCCACGCTAGACTTTGTTTCCTTAAGTCTCTCTCTCTCTCTCTACAGACACACAGTCTGGCTCTCTTTCTCTCTTGGATACAGTCTCACAGATACCCCAGGAAAACAAGAATGAAAATAACTGGATTGAAGCATTTTAGCCCCTCACACTCTCTCTCTCTCTCTCTCTCTCTCTTCCTGGTGTCTTGGTAGAGTGAGGCTGTGACATCACTTACCCAAGTTCATCCAATTGACTGAAACTGCTTCAGGTTTGCAGTTTTGGGTGACACATACTTTGCGATAGTATATGTCCTCTGTGTCTCAAGAACCCAACTTTCTCTCAGTTTAGCATCTGAAATAATGTGGCCAGATCCAGTCAAGACATACGAACATACAAATTTGCCAGCATAAACAGTCCATAATGGTTTATCTAACCTGCTGAAGTGTGCAACTTGTTTAATACAGGACAGTTGGTCTCCAAGTTATTGTGTAATAATGAACCCATCTCCCATTTAAGGAGCCATGCCAAATCAAGCCCAAACCACTTAAGAAACTCTGCTGGGCTGTTGAGAATCTCCCAAATAGGTCAGTTTTGTCACGTTTGATTAATGCATCCTGGCCCCCCCATAGCTATAAAAGGTACTAGCATTTGAAAAAATATTTCAGACTACCAGCAAAAGTTGTCTGGTTGTCACACTGGGATTCTGGGAGGATTTACACCTAGTGTTAGTTTTTATGCACCTGTACTGCATGTGGTCTGAAGCCATCCTACTATTATGGCCTCTTGTAGAAGGGTAAAAGAAATGAGTAAACATTCTAGGCTCAACCTTTCTCCCATACACCCTACCCCCTTATATGGCAACCCTATTTTTAATATTTTGGGTACTTTAATACACTGGGGGGGACTAGAAATCCAAATGTATACATTGTGTTGAAGCTCTGCCAACACTAGGTTTGACACATTCGACAAACTCTTTTGAGTCCCTTGCCAGAAGGTAGGTTCTCTCGGCCCATGATCTATGCAGCTACCTTCAGTTGCATAGTTTTCCTCATGCTCATTTGGTACTGGGATACCATATGCTGCCAGATCTTGTCATTCTGGTTCTCATGTGTTCGTCCCAAATCAGAAACAGTGGGGTGGGACCCTTCTATAAAGCCATTAGGTGACGCTTCCCTGAATCAGACTGTAATGGACAAAGGGAGTAGGAAGCAAAGCTGGGGGAAATCCCACTTCAGGAATGCATGGGATCCTGTTGCAGGCATGCTCATGTAGCCTGCAGGAACAGTTGCAGCAGACTGATACAAAACAGTCCTGCATCACTGGTAGAGAACACTGAAAGTTTTGCATGCTTGGGAGGTCTTGAACCATGATAAATACTGAAGATGTAGGACTGATGGAGGCTCCCCGCCTCCTACACGTTCACTGGTCCTTTACTGGTATCCTTTCATTCTGGAAAGACCAAGTGTGTGCCAGCTGACAGCGTGCCAGTGTCTGGCCCCTGTAGGTGGCACCTTGGTGGCATCCCTTAAAAAGGAAAAACAAAAAAAAATTAAAAAAAATAACATCACAAGTACAAAATTAAATAAAAAATATAAGCCCTCCATTGATTAAAGAAAAATAAAAAACAACATCACAAAATCAAATAAAAAATGTAAGTCTTCCGCTGATAAAAAAAAAATAAAGAACATCACAAAAATAAACAGGCATTTGTCAATGCCAAATGTTGGCTTGTTGGCATTGGCATTGGTAGTGGAAGAGTTAGAGAAATGCATAATAGGAATGCCAGTGAAGTATTGAAGTGACGCCAACCCCACCCCCACCCTGCAGAGACTGACAGGCGTTGGGGTGTGCCCCCTGGTCATCGATCATAACGTTCACACCATTTCACCTCAACCTACCCTGCAGACACCACCAGGTATCGCCGTGTGCCTTTAGATCTTTGGACCTTACACTCACCCTGTTCCATAAGGAAATATGCTGAGATGGGTGCAGTATAGGAGAATGGGGTGAAATTTGGGGCTGAAGACTCCAAGACACACCTTGATGCCTGTCACTGGCTGCAGGGTGGGGGTGGGGGCGGAATGGCATGAGCATTACAACGATGATCTCAAATCACACCTCCGACGCCTGTCAGTCTCTACAGGGTGGGGCGTTACAGTTGGAAACCCTAATGACCCGTGCATTTGTTGGTATTTTCCCTCCAAATTTTCAAAATAGGCTTTTTGTGACCCCACCTCATAAACATTGGCTCTATCAGTTCATTAGCCAAAAGGTGATTTTGCACAGCGACTGCACCATTTGACACCACAGGTGTGAAAACACATTTCGGCAAGATGTGGAAAATGACAGCTATACAGTTCGTGAGGAGGTGTAAAAAAATGGCAATGTTGAAAATCTGGAGTGAAAATATGAAAAATTGCTGAAGTCATGAGCGTGCGAAAAAACTGCGCAATGCACACCTGTAATGCAATCATATTTTGAATTTTATTTACCAAATTTTCAACATAGGCATTTTGGACCTCCCCCTCATGAACAGTGGCACTGTGATTTTATTAATCTGTCCTGAAAGTTGATTTTCCACAGCGACTGTGCCATTGTGTGCCACAGGTGCGAAAACACATTTTGGGCTGGATGTGAAAAATGACAGCTGTACCGTTCATAAGGAAGTGTAAAAAAATGCCAATATTGAAAATCTGGAGTGAAAATATTAAACATTGGCAAAGTTATGATCGTGCATGCAAACTGTGCAACGTATGCTTGTAACGCTGTCATTTTGGGGAATTTGTTCACCAGATTTGCAACATGGGTTTTTTGGGACCCCACCTCATGAACAGTGGAACTGTCATTTCATTAATAGGTCGCAAAAGGTGATTCTGTGCAGTGACCGCAAAATCACCTTTTGGGACTGAGTAACGAAATGACAGTTACATGTTCATGAGGTGGGGTCCAAAGCACCCCATGTTGAAAATTTGAAGCCAAAATTGGCTGAGATAGTCACCTAAATTGAAACCCCCTCCACTGATGCCATTATAAGCTTACCACAATTTTCTTCAGTTTGCAGCCGGCTTTTGAAGAGTTCAGATGTGTCCCGCTCCACCAAATATTGCACTGCCGGATCTCCAGAGGTAAGTATGGGGTGAGGGGTGCAGGGAGGTGGAGTGTGCAGAGGGTGGGTGGGGTGCGGGTTGGCGGAGGGCGGCGGGACAATGAGGGACCATTTTCTTTTTACAGGGACAAAAAAATGGACATCGGGGAAGGTTTTCTTTATTTACAGGTTTAAAAAAATACTTTGGGGCACACTGGGGTGGGCTCCCAGTGTGCCATATGAGTTTGGGGTGGGCGAGACTGATGCTGATGGGGATTGGGCACCCCCCATCTGCAAACAAAGTGGGGGAGCATGATGCCAATGGGGATTGGGCACCCCCATCTGCAAACAAAGTGGGGAAGCATGATGCCAATGGGGATTGGGCACCCATAGGCAAACAAATTAAACTGAGCAGGAGACATTTTGCCGATGGGGATTGAGCACCCCCATTGGCAAACAAATTAAGCATGGCCGGATACATGATGCCAACAGGGAATGGTCACCCCCATCGGCAAACAAACTGAACTGGGGGGCATGCTCACACAGGGACTGGGCACCCCCAAAGTCGGCTTTCTGAGGATTGTGTGGCAGACAGCAGGAGCTGCCATATTTATTGAAATGTTTCACCAAGAAAGGCATGTAACAAAGTCTTGTTATCTGATGCTCCAACGAGGAAACTGCACCTCACTGGAGTGGCAGATATCTTTCAACTCCGTGGCTCTCTTTGAAACTGCTGTCATCGGCAGCATGATCACTGATTGGTGTCTGAGGGACTCACCCACCAAAGTGTTCCCTGCATTGGCGACAACACTGACACACCACTGAAATGCTCTACTGCCACAAGATGTTGCTTACGCACGTGCAAGCCAACATAAAATTATAAGTCTTCCATTGATAAAAAAAAACATTTTATCACAAAATTAAAAAAATATATGTCTTCATTATTCTAGTCAGCCAAGTGCCTAAATCGTATAGCAAGCATTAGGAAATGGAGCAACAGGCAGGTTAAGGAGATAACAGCATGTGATCATCTGATTCCCGTCACATCAAAGAAAAATAAAACTGCAGTGAGCTCAGTCATAAACCATCTGCCTCAATGGGAACTACAGGTGTAGAGGAAGATCACAGTAGTGGTCAAATAGTCCATAGAGTATCACACATTGTAGGAACCACTTGCAGTGGCACTGCAAGAGTTGCAACAAGAGCAGTCATTGTAGGAAAAAAAAAGAAATAAAAAAAGTAGTGTGTCAGGGAGTGACAGGCGGAGGAGGAAGGCGAAAGTAATTTGGCAGAGCTTCTTGGGGACAGAGAATCAGATTGTGATTATATGCCCAATAAAAGTGATAGCAGTAGTTCTGGGGAGGAGGAGGAGGTGAAACAGGTGATGGTTCAACTCGGGGCAGGTGCATGTAAGAAATCCAAAAAGACCAAAAGTTGTGGTAAACCAAAAAAAGAAAGGCCAAAGCAGACAGTGAAGACATAGGCAAAATTAGTGGCCCTGGTCATATGGTAGAGGAGAAGGAAGAACCATTCCCTGACCCTGGAGAACTTGGTAGAGGAAGAGGGTCATGATGTGCAAGCAGCCCCCAGCAGCCAGTCATTAGGCAACAGCCGACAGTACTAGTAGGAAAGACCAAACTGGTGACATTGGTGGTGTGGGATTTCTTTAGAATGGACAAAGAATCACAGACACATGTAATGTGTCTTTTATGTAAAGACAGGCTGAGTTGGGAAAAGCAGGGAACAAGGCTGGGAACATCTACCATAAAAAGGCATTTGCTGAAGTTACACTGATCATAGTATGAGAAAGCATGCCAATGCAGAGCATCAGCAGAAGCACCAGCAGGCAGTGAAGCTGATGATGATGAAGATGATGATGGCCAGGGTTAGGAGAACATTACGACTCCTTGAAGACCAGGTAGAGAGGAAATGGAAGAAAGTCCTTCAGGAGGCAGCCAATAGACAACTGCAATATCTTCCATTCATCAGTTCTTTAGCCCACTGACTCCCACACCTCCAAGGGGCAGCAAATCACCAGCCACTTTCACCCTCCCTGGGTGGCAAAAATAGTACGCAACTGTCACATCCAGGGAAGAAAACCACTCAACTGTCATTGGTAGAGTCCCTGGATAAGGGCCAGAAATATAAAGCCAAAAGACCAGAGGCAAAAAAGTTAACAAGCAATTGTGGAAATGCTAGCTACCAACTTGCTGCAATTTTCCTTTGTGAGCAAAGCTGGTTTTCTGTTGCTAATGCAAGTTGTAGTGCCAAGGTATCAAGTGCCCAGCTGTACCTACTTTTCCACAGTGGCTCTTCCTGATTTGTATCAGTGTGTCTACAAAACGATCACATGTCCTGAAACCATCATTTGTTCCACTCGCTTACATCACCACTGACTTGTGGACCAGTGGTCAGAATACTGATTACATGGCAGTGACTTCCCATTGGGTCAGTTTACCCTCTTCATTCCCTACCTCTTCCTTCTCCTCTGGATTAAGTGCCAGCAGCAGCACTAGCAGTAGGCGCAAGTCAGTGGGGCCCCCCAACCTCCGCAAGAAGGCAGCTTTCTGTATTGCTGGCTTTGACAATGACCATCGTACAAAACACTTGTTGCACTTCCTTCAACAGAAGTTTGAGGAGTAGCTGACACCACACTCATTGACATCAAGTTTTATAGTAACAGATAATGCAAAGAATATTGTGAAGGCAATTGATGATGGTGATTATACACGTTCCATGTTTTGCTCACTGTATAACTCTGGTATGTCAGAGATCCCTAGATGACGAAGGCACCACTGTGCAGGCAGAGAAGTCAGTAGGGAGCACGACAGGGGGAAATGCAGAAAAAAGGCAATAAGGTCAGGGATGGGGCTAAAAGGGGTAAGACCATAAAAAATAAATGGAAGGTGATAAGTACCAGTGCCCGCAGTCTGTGCAACAAGCTCCCTGAGCTAGTGGCCTTGATGGAAGAGGGATGCCTGGATATTGTGGCAGTCACTGAAACATGGTACACAGAGAACCATGACTGGGTTGTCGACATACCAGGATACACAATCTACAGGAGGGACAGGGTGGGCAAAAGAGGAGGAGGAATAGCTCTCTATATAAGAGAAGGGATTAAAGCAACAGTACTAAAGAGTAAACAGGAAGTTGATGAGTCACTATGGGTCACCCTGGAGACAGGAAATGGCACCACAATCTGCATGGGGGTTGTATACAGACCCCATCTCAGGGGGAGGAAATGGACAAGGACATGATAGGAGGCATCCTTAAAATGGCAGTAAAAGGGGAGATATTGTTGATGGGGGACCTGAATATGCCAGATTTTAACTGGAGCACCTTTGCTGCAGGCACATCCAAGAGCAGGGTCATTCTTGATGCCCTACAGGGGGCATGCCTCAGACAGCTAGTGCTGGAACCCACTCTGGAGGGAGCAATCTTAGACCTGGTACTCTCAAATGGGGAAGGACAAAGGATCTTAGATTTAGAAGTGGGTCACCATCTGGGAACAAGTGACCACCAAACAGTGTGGTTCACAATAAACACAGCCATAGAGTCAAGCCATACAAAAACAAGAGTATTGGTCTTTAGGAAGGCTGACTTTGGGAAAATGAGAGAGTGCCTCAGAAAAGCACTAATAAACGGGAAAGAAGGAGGGGTGGAGGAACAATGGGGAATAATCAAAACAGCCATCGTAGAAGCAGCAAACCTTTGTGTGAAGCAAATCAACAAAACAAAATGAAGGGAAAAACACTATGGTTCTCAAAAGAGGTGGCTGGGACTGTTAAGGAGAAAAGGACAGCATTCAGAAAATATAAGGAAACACTGAAGGAGCAGGACAGAGAACTTTATCAGTTAAAGCAGAAGGAGGCAGGGAAGGCAGTCAGAACAGCAAATTCACAAACTGAGAAAAAGATAGCCAACTCTGTTAAGAATTGGGATAAAACCTTTTATAGGTACATTAGGGAGTGAAGAAAGACCAAGGGAGGGATACAGAGACTTAATAAAGGGAAGGGGATGTGAGCAGAGGGTGACAGTAAAAAAGCAGGGATACTGAACTAATATTTCTGCTCAGTATTCCCAACGGAAGAGGAGAGGAAGATACCTAAACCAAACAAGAGAGAAACTCTGAATAGGGGGTTCGATACCAGTCCGTTCACAGAAGAAAGGGTTTTGAAAGAACTCTTGAAACTGAGGGTGGACAAAGCGATGGGGCCTGATGGGATTCACCCAAGAATTCTAAAAGAACTAAGGGTAGAACTAGTGACACCACTGACTACTCTCTTTAACAAATCATGGGAGGATGGGGTGGTACCTGAGGATTGGAGGCGGGCAAATGTGATTCCACTTCACAAAAGTGGGAGCAGAGCAAAGGCAGGAAATTACAGACCACTTAGTTTGACTTCAGTGGTAGGGAAAATGATGGAATCACTTCTGAAGGAAAGAATTGTTGAGTACCTAGAGGCCAGTGGGGCACAGGACCCAAGGCAGCATGGTTTCACAGCAGGAAGGTCATGTCAGACAAACCTAATAGATTTCTTTGACTGGATGACCAATGTAGTAGACCAGGGAGGGGATGTGGATATGGTCTACCTAGATTTTAGCAAGGCATTTGACACAGTCTCACACAAAAGATTAATATTAACCCTGCAAATGGGGGGGTTCCCAAAAGAACTTCAGGAGCTTGCTTGAATGCTCCAAGCCTGAATGGTGTTTGGCATTTAAGTCATTTATCAGTGAGTGTTTTAGAACCTCTGGTACTGTCTCTTTAAGAGCTGTCTGCTTGCAGACATAATTGGTTGTATGGGGGGACTGTGTGTTTCTTTGATTGAGTACCATGAGCTGCTGCCAATTCACTTCATTTGCAGTCACTAGGAGTGCAAAGGAACCTATCTGAAAGATGTAACTGTTTGCCAGAAATTATTTGAGTAATAATGAAATTACAGTTTGTCTAACCTGCTTTCTTTGCAGTCAGAACTGTGTCTGCTAGTTCCCATTCTAGTTTTGAACTGCTGAACTGGACCAATCCAGTGTGGGGTAAGCTAGCTCTAAAATGAGTGCCTTAGACCGAATCAGAACTTGGACTCATAATCTGAGCCAGCCACAAGAGGATTGTATGGGCAGTGACTCTGGGAGATGTAGTTTAGACTTCAGCACCTTTTTGGACCAACAGCAGCAGTCTATTGTGAGTGACAGCCAATCCAGTCAAGAACTGGGAGGAACTCAAAGGAAGTGCCGGTTTGCGTCAGTTGGAGTTCAGTTGAGCTTTGGCAGTGAAGAAGGAAGGAGCCCTGTGCTTTCAGGTGCAGTTTAGTCAAAAAACGTGTGTAAGGCCCAGAGTTCGGTCTGCAGCTTGTGTAACAGCTTGTTAGGACTGAATCCATCCTGTGAAAAGAATCAAAGGATCTCTGAAGAGTAGAAACCAGAGCTCACCTGTAGAAGACTGGAAGAATTGCTGAAATTGCACTCGGTCTGTCAGGAACTGAATCTGCTGTGTGTTCTCCCGGGTATTGTGCAGTAATTGCGATCGGGATACAGATGCAGCCTGCCTGGTATAGTGCTTTCTTTTTATATGGATGTGTGAAGAGGTTTGTGTACCTCAAGTGAGCCCTGCTGACATTGAAGGACCCTATCTTATTTGGAGGTCGTGAGTACTAATTCAGGGTCGCTCCCTGTTGAATTGCCACATTAAATCCAAATGGAATTACTGTACTGCTGACTGTTTAATTCTCCTTTTCTCTGTGTGAAAGGGCCCCTACCAGCTGCCACGTTTGGACTAGCCACTAGGGCTTGGGACCCAGGGACAGTAACTGATAGGGATAGGCCTGTGCACAGAGCCATAGGTAGATTATTAGAGTGATAAGCTAATTAACCTGATTTCCCTGTCCTTGTCATATCCCCCTAAATAAATCAGAGCTGCTTGTTTCAGCAAAGTTATCACTGCCTGAGGTATTTGTCTATGTTAAAGTACTGTACTGTGATTGTTGCACTGTATCTCATTTCACAGGAGGTCCCAGTGCGGAACCACACCTGGGGTAAGTGTATACTGTGAAGGTAATTCTGATATATTGTGTGGGCCACTAGTGGGAAGAAGGGGGTTGCAGTGTCCCAGAGGGCTGTGACCAAGTTAGTTTAACTATTGCAAACCCTGACCTCTGGGTGGAGGCACCCCCATTGGATCCAGGCCCTCAACCTGTTAGTGGCAAATCAGGCGGGTAGTAGCCCCTGGGATAGCGCCATCTGAGGTTACATCTTGGAGGCTCACGCTGGGATTGTGTGTCCTCTAGTGGCCATATTCTGAACCACTGTTAAGAAAAAATGGGTACCCGACAGAAGTGGCTGTGCAGCTGGTGGAGTGGTGTACTGGGGAGAGATCGACCCCAAATGCTATGCTTATCCTGGACATCCCCTGGGTATCAATACGGACACTGTGCAGGAGTACTTTCCAAGGTGGAAGGTTTACAAAACCCGTGGTGGTGGGTCGGCATGCTAATCTGCTCACCCACACTTTCCTGGCCCTAGTAGAGTTTAAGGATCCCATAGATAGCTCCAAAGTGCCACAGACCATTACCCCAGAGGAGCCCTCACTGCTTGAGTGATAACTAAGGACAGTAAAGACCGGGAATCAGCCCCACCACTATCTGAAACTTTGAGGAGAAATTTGCTGAATGGTTGCTGGGAGAGGAAAACTGTGGAGGACTTGAAGAAACTATTCTGCCACCTGGGGGTGTTCCTCCCCAACACCCTCTCCTGCTCCAGTGCCCATAATGGTGGCTGAACAATGCAGACTCCTATTTCTGCACCTGCCATTAGTCACGACTTACCGAAGGTTGAGGATCTTCTCGGCACTCTCCCCACCCCCAAGGGAGGATGACTGGGAGACCTGGATAGACTATGTTGCCCCCAAGTGCTAGAATGGCAATGCTCGGGAAGGTGGCGAAAGAGGGTTAGTGAGGCCTCCGAGTCCTGCCCTGGCTACCATCCGTGCCTAACGGGCCAGTAACCCTGAAGCGACTGCACAGGCCTATCTTGAGGCCTTGGAGAATGTGTAGGAGCCCAGATTCTGATGAGGACCTATGGTGGAGAGTAAGAGATGCACAACAGTACCAAGGGAGTTGTTGTCTGTATATGTATCTCGGCTGAAAAATTGTTGCAAGAATGCCTCAGAAAAGGTAGTTTGCTCAGCGATTGAACTGGACCGAACCAGGCTGGACAGGATCATAAGTCTGCCCTTCTCAGAACTGCTGTTGCTTCAGTTACGCCTGGCAGATCGACTGGAATCCCACCTCCTATGATGAGTTAATGAGAGAATTCGAGGAGTTGAGAAAAGGCGACCTCGGAGGGACCTGCACCAATAGCTGCGGCTCGACCCAGTGACTGAGGGTGACCCATCAAGTGAAGTTCAGGGCAGAGGTTGGCAGTCAATGAGTGCTCTGACAAGGAAAAGATATGTCACAATGGGAGGAACTGTTGAGAGAGATCCGAGATTCAAAAACAGTCCCTTTGAAGGCCACGCCTGCAAGTACAGGCCCTGACCTATATCCGACTGCATCTGCTATGGGGTGGGGTACCTACCCATGTATCTCCTGCTGATAACAGCTCGAACTCGATTCCTTGATCATGGAAGTGGAGAAACTGCGAGATGTCTCCAAATGCTTATCACGCCAGAACAGAGATGGCACCAAGGTTTCCAGTTAGTAATACCCCGCCCCTGGCTCCCAGTGTGGCGCCTCGGCCAGCTCAAACTCCAGAAAGTATGTTTTGCTATAATTGTGGGAAAGATGGGCACATGAAAAGGAATGCCAGTCCCAAAAGACACTGACAAAAGTTGCATATAGGCTACAGGAGAGCGGAGAGAAGAAATCAGTGGTTAAGAGGTGCCACGACATGATCCCAGTGAGGGCACCAAAATGCTAATTCACGCCCTTTTGTGGCAAGGTCAGTTGCCCAGGCCCACTACGCCTCTCCAGACTGGTCCAGAATCAGTGGGTCCCTCCATGGAGACCACTGTAAAGGTGAGCAGATGTCTACAAGAACTATATTAGACAGTGGCTCCCAAGTGACAATTATGTTCCAAGATTGGTATCAGAAGCATTTGTCAGGCATTACCCTTACAACCATTAGAAGGACTGCATGTATAGGGTTAGAGTGGAAGGCCTACCCCTATTCGGGTATATCCGGAATTTGGCTGTCTTTCCCACCTCCTGTGGCTGGAGTGGCCGAACAAGTAGAGACCCTAGCCTTAGTGTGTCCCCCACTGGACTGTATGATGGTGTCCCTTTGTTGATTGGAACAAATGCTCATATGTTGGAAGGCTGGCACAGTTGTGTTATGAAAAACAGGGGTCAAAGACTAGTAGAGCTTTAAGAGTTCCGGCTTTAATTAAGAAGGCCTATGAGGCACAGAGATGCTGAAAAACAGAACCAGAGGAACGGTCGGAATTGTATGGAAGAAGGATCCTGAGTCTCTGATCCTGGCGCCAAATGCCCAGTGTACCTTACAGGGAGAGGTCCGTATCAGAAAGGATGTTAAGAATAAAATATTAATGTTGGATGCACCAGGCGATGGAAAATTGCCAGAGGGACTGCTGGTCAAGCCTAGTATTTTGCCCTAGAGCCCATGCTTATGCCAGAAAGGTAATGGTCCAAGTTCATAATGTGTCTGAAAGAGACATTCGAGTAAACAGAGGTTGCATCCTGGCTAATGTGCATTGTGCAGACACTGCAGTGCTACCCAGCAGCAAGAGCTCAAGGAAGAATGACAGAGTAGCGCCTGACTTGTTTGATTTGGCGACTCCCGCTGCCAGCTGAATGGAAAGTGAAGATCAGTGAGAAGCTTGCCCAGAGGACCAGGTGTTTTCTTTAAAGGAATGGGATGTAGGATGCGTGCAAGGAGCTAGCACAATATCCGGCTGCATGACGAAAGACCATTTCGTGAGAGGTCTCGACGCCTGGCACCTGCTGACATAGATGATGTGAGACGGCATCTGCAAGAGATGTTAGCTGCTGGTGTAATACAAGAATCCAGAAGCCCTTATGCTTCCCCCATTGTGGTAGTGAGGAAAAAAAATGGAACAGTAAGGATGTGTGTGGATTATCGCACCTTAAACCGGCGGACTATCCCTGATCAGTACACAATGCCCCGCATTCAGGATGCTTTGGACTGCCTAAACGGGAGCAAGTGGTTCTCTGTGCTGGATCTCCGCAGTGGGTACTATCAGATCCCGATGGCCCCAGAGGACCGTGAAAAGACAGCCTTTATCTGTCCACTTGGCTTCTATGAATTGCATGAGGATGCCTCAAGGGTTTCAGGTGCCCCAGCCACTTTTCAACGATTGATGGAGCGTGCAGTGGGGACATGAACTTACTAGAGTGCCTGGTATACCTAGATGATGTTATTGTGTTTGGCAGCTCACTGGAGGAACATGAGAGCAGATTATTTAAGGTATTGGACCGACTGGAGGACTTTGGCCTTAAACTGTCCATTGATAAGTGTCAATTCTTTCAAACATCAGTAAAGTATGTGGGACACATAGTATCCACGAGGAATAGAGACCGACCAAGTAAAGTTGAGGCCTTGACCACCTGGCCACAGCAAAATCTAAAAGAACTGCAAAGATTCCTGGGATTCTGTGGTTATTATCGGGCGCTTCATCAAGGACTATTCAAGAGTGATCCGCCTTTACTTAACCTTACTCAAGGTATCCCCAACCCACAAAATACCAAAAGTCAGCGTCCCTCAAGACTGAAAAGATGTATTTTCATCCGAGTGAAGTATTTGGGGCCCGCTGGACTCCTGATTGTGAGACTGCTTTTCATGAGATCACATATCAACTTACCATGCTCCAGTGCTGGCCTATGCCGATCCAAGAAAACCTTACGCCCTGCACACTGATGCTAGCTTGCAAGGGTTGGGGCTGTGTTGTACCAAGAGCACGAGAATGGCCTGAGACCAGTGGCCTTTGCCAGTAGAAGCCTGACCCCATCCGAAAGAACTATCCTGTACATAAGTTAGAGTTCCTAGCTTTGAAGTGGGCTATTGTTGACCAATTCCATGAGTACTTGTATGGGGCTAAAATACTAGTAAAAACTGACAATAATCCTTTGACCTATGTGCAGACCTCAGCTAAGTTGGATGCCACTGGCCATAGGTGGCTTTCTGCATTATCTACATATGACTATGCTCTCGAATACCGAGCAGGTCTGAACCACATAGATGCTGATGCTCTCTCCCGGAGGCCTGTTCCCCAGAATGATTGGGTCCGATTGGCAGAACCTGACATTCAGGCACTCTGCCGGAAGTTTGACAGGGAGGAACAAATGTCCACAGACGCAGTGGGCTGCATGGTGGATTGCTTGCGGAGCCTCTGAGGTGCATACCTGCTTTATTGCCACTTTCCGCAATAGACATTGGTGCACTGCCTCAGCTGGACAATGACAGTATTCGGAGGGCTCAATCCGCGATCCCATGATCAAAGCAGCTTTAGAAGCCCTCTATGCAGGAAAAGATGTGCCAAATTACGCCACTGATTTGAGAACTGCACTGTTATACAAAGAAGGTCCTAAGTTGAAACTGATCAATAAACTGTTATACAGAGAAACAGTAGACAGAGGGGACAAGTAGACAAACAACAACTAGTGCTGCCCACTGCCTTCGAGACTCAGTACTGGGGTCCTTGCACAACCACATGGGGCACCTTGGTATAGACAGAACACTTGACTTGGTGAGATCCAGATTCTATTGGCCTAAGATGGGGCTGATGTGGAGCAACACATTCGAACTTCAGTCGCTGCTTACAGAGGAAAGCTTTGCCCCAGAGGGCTGCCCCTTGTTAACATCACCACCAGTGCACCCATGGAGCTGGTCTGTATTGATTTTCTAAGTTTGGAGTCAGATCAAAGAAATATCAGTAATGTGCTGGTGGTCACTGACCATTTCACGAGATATGCCCAAGCTTTCCCACCAAAGACCAGAAAGCATCCACTGTGGCCAAAGTACTTGTAGAAAACTTTTTGTTCACTATGGGGCTCCACAAAGAATCCATTCTGATCAAGGGAGACTTTAGAGTCGTCTGATCAAAGAGATGCTTCTCTGTGGAGTCCGAAGTCCAGAACCACTCCTTACCACCCCAGGGGACCCACAGCCTGAACGTTTCAACCGCACTTTGCATAGATATGCTAGGCACCCTGCACCCAAAGGACAAGCCTAGATGGAGCCAACAATTAGCACCCTGGTACATGCTTATAACTGCACCAAAAGTGATGCCACTGGATTCTCCCCTACCGCCTGATGTTTGGAAGAGAAGCTCGACTACCAGTAGATGTGTGTTTTGGGGTCTCTCCTGATGGGGTTCAAGCGACAACTATTTACAGTATGTGCAAAAGTTAAAGGCCCAGCTAACTCATGCGTACCAACTGGCTCAAACCATGGCTGCCAAAAGAAATCTGGCCAACAAAGAAGGTATGATAAAAGGTGAAAGCATCAGGAACTCCAGGAGGAGTCGGGTATTGCTAAGAAATCTGGGATTACATGGCAAGCACAAGATTGCTGACAGATGGCACCATCTCCCTCACATTGTAGTGGGCAAACTAGATGATCTGCCAGTGTACAAAGTAAGGCCTGAGAATAATTCAAAAGATGTAAAAACAATGCATAGAAATCATTTACTGCCCATTGGACAAATCTTAATTGAGTCTGAGCCCCAGAAGATGCCCCTCTGGACCAGTGACTAGAGCTGCTGCTAAGAAAAGATCAAGAAAGTCTGCCTACAGAAGCAAAGTTAAAGTGTTCCTCCACAAGTCCCAGTTGAGCATGACTGTCAGTCCATATCGGAAGAAAGTGAGAGTGACTTTGAATACTATCCTTCTACGAACTGAGTCAATTGTTTGGGGCAATCCCTAGTCAATACTGGAGACAAAGCTGGGCCTTCTGGACTGTCTAAGCCCCAGCTTCATCCCTGGAGCCAAATGCTCCCAGAAAGTGAAGTGCAAAGCATCAGATCAGATGAAATGGAATCATTGTGCATGGTTGAACTGTTTGAGCTTTCAGGGAGGAAAATGATAGATTGGGGCAGACTGGTGATACACCCGAACAAGAAGACTATTTTGAGTGCCCTGACAGTCCACTGCCAGTGTCGAAGCTCTCCATGCGAGCCAAATGTTGTGGACTCAGAAACTGTAACTCCTGGAGCTGAAAGTGCCCCAAGTTCTAGCCTCTCTACCCCATGGAGACTCCCCTGACAAGTGTGGACAATGCTGAAAATGAGGCTCAGAGTGCAGAGACTGTAACAGTTCCCCTAGAAAGACTGGTCGAGCTGTAAAGCCTGTGGTGCACCTCAGTTATGATTCCCTTGGGAGGCCTGTGGATTTGCCTCTCAATGTTGTCCATAAAGTGTATGTGTCCCGAGCTCATTGCCCAAACTGAGCGTCAGTGCTAACTCCAAGTTACTTGTGTTGCCCTCTAAGTATGGTGCCCTTGCCCCGTCCAGCCCCAAGGTAACTGATAGGAAGGGCCCTCTCTCAGGTTTCATGTACAAGAGGTAATAACTTGAGTTATGGTACAATGTGTATGTAATACTGTGTAAGTAGTGAGTACTGCAATGTTTCAGAAATGTGTTCTTGGTAAAATGATATATTGACTGATGATTACATGTGTGAGCCTAATGCAAATGTATGTGGTTGCAGTTGAAACTTATGGGTACTTGCTTGACGCTGGACGTCAAGCTTCCCAGGCCAGGAAGGGTGTAACCCCTGCAAATGGGGGTTCCAAAAGACTTCCAGGAGCTTGCTTGAATGCTCCAAGCCTGAATGGTGTTTGGCATTTAAGTCATTTATCAGTGAGTGTTTTAGAACCTCTGGTACTGTCTCTTTAAGAGCTGTCTGCTGCAGACATAATTAGTTTGTATGGGGGACTGTGTGTTTCTTTGATTGAGTACCACTTGAGCTGCTGCAATTCACTTCATTTTGCAGTCACTAGGGTGCAAAGGAACCTATCTGAAAGATGTAACTGTTTGCCAGAAATTATTTAGAGTAATAATGAAATTACAGTTTGTCTAACCTGCTTTCTTTGCAGTCAGAACTGTGTCTGCTAGTTCCCCATTCTAGTTTTGAACTGCTGAACTGGACCAATCAGTGTGGGGTAAGCTAGCTCTAAAATGGTGCCTTGGACGAATCAGAACTTGGACTCATAATCTGAGCCACCACAAGAGGATTGTATGGGCAGTGACTCTGGGAGATGTAGTTTAGACTTCAGCACCTTTTGGACCAACAGCAGCAGTCTATTGTGAGTGACAGCCAATCCAGTCAAGAACTGGGAGGAACTCAAAGGAAGTGCCGGTTTAAGTCAGTTGGAGTTCAGTTGAAGCTTGGCAGTGAAGAAGGAAGGAGCCCTGTGCTTTTCAGTGTGCAGTTTTAGTCAAAAACGTGTAAGGCCCAGAGTTCCGTCTGCAGCTTGTGTAACAGCTTGTTAGGACTGAACTCCGTCCTGTGAAAAGAATCAAAGGATCTCTGAAGAGTAGAAACCAGGCTCACCCTGTAGAAGACTGGAAGAATTGCTGAAAATTGCACTCGGTCTGTCAGGAACTGAATCTGCTGTGTGTTCTCCCGGTATTGTGCAGTAATTGGCGATCGGGATACAGATGCAGCCTGCCTGGTATAGTGCTTTCTTTTATATGGATGTGTGAAGAGGTTTGTGTACCTCAAGTGAGCCCTCTGACATTGAAGGACCCTATCTTATTTGGAGGTCGTGAGTACTAATTCAGGGTCGCTCCCTGTTGAATTGCCACATTAAATCCAAATGGAATTACTGTACTGCTGACTGTTTAATTCTCCTTTTCTCTGTGTGAAAGGGCCCCTACCAGCTGCCACGGTTTGGACTAGCCACTAGGGCTTGGGTACCCAGGGACAGTAACTGATAGGGATAGGCCTGTGCACAGAGCCATAGGTGATTATTAGAGTGATAAGCTAATTAACCTGATTTCCCTGTCCTTGTTATATCCCCTAAATAAATCAGAGCTGCTTGTTTCAGCAAAGTTATACTGCCTGAGGTATTTGTCTATGTTAAAGTACTGTACTGTGATTGTTGCACTGTATCTCATTTCACAGGAGGTCCCAGTGCGGAACCACACCTGGGGGTAAGTGTATACTGTGAAGGTAATTCTGATATATTGTGTGGGCCACTAGTGGGAAGAAAGGGGGGTTGCAGTGTCCCAGAGGGCTGTGACCAAGTTAGTTTAACTATTGCAAACCCTGACCTCTGGGTGGAGGCACCCGCCATTGGATCCAGGCCCCTCAACCTGTTAGTGGCAAATCAGGCGGGGGTAGTAGCCCCTGGGATAGCGCCATCTAGGGGTTACAAATATACAAGTTAGCCAGCCTTGGAGTGGGTCCCAAGGTAGTAGCCTGGATAAAAAAGCTGGCTAGACAACAGGACCAAAGGGTAATAGTAAACGGAGTCCACAGTGAAGAAAGGAGGGTAATTAGTGGGGTACCGCAGGGTTCGGTACTGGGACAGGTCCTCTTTAATGTCTTTATAAGTGACATTGGAGAGCATCTGGAAGGAAAGGTATGTCTCTTTGCAGATGACACAAAGATCTGCAACAGGGTTGATACACAAGGTGGGGCAGAAAGGATGAAAAGGGACTTGGCAAGGTTGGAGAACTGGTCAAATATGTGGCAGCTCAGATTCAATGCAAAGAAGTGCAAGGTAATGCATCTGGGAAACAAAAACACAGAGGAGGGTGTACACAATGGGGGGTGAGTTAATAACAACGAAAATTGAAAGATACCTAGGAGTAATTATATCAGATGACCTAAAGGTGGGCAAGCAATGTGAGAAGGCAGTAAGGAGGACTGGGGGGATACTGGGATGCATAACGAGAGGCATCAACAGTAGAAAACAGGACATTGTTATCCCTCTGTAAAGACAGTTAGTGAGACCCCATCTGGAGTACTGCGTGTAATTCTGGAGACCCCATCTCCGCAAAGTCATAGACAGAGTGGAGGCTGTTCAAAGGAGGGCAACCAAACTGGTGCAGGGTCTGCACCAGAAGACATATGAGAAGAGACTAAAGCAGCATAATATGTATACCCTTGAGGAAAGGAGGAAGAGTGGGGACATTATAGAAACTTTCAAGTATCTTAAGGGAATTAACAAAGTACAAGAGGGTAGCATCTTTCAGAAGAAGAGATATGCAAGAACAAGGGGGCACAGTTTGAAGACAGAAGGGGGACGGCTCAGAGGTAATATTAGAAGGTATTTTTTTCACAGAGAGGGTTGTGGATGCATGGAACAGCCTTCCTGAGGAGGTTGTGGAGTCTGGAACAGTGGGAGAATTCAAGAATGCATGTGACAGGCATAACGCAATTCTAGTGCGGGGGTAGGAGCATGTAAGCTGTTGATTAACTAGAATCTGCAGCTTATCCATCTGGTATGGAAATGGGCAGACTAGATGGGCCAAGCGGTCCTTATCTGCCATCAAATTCTATGTTTCTATGTGTAGGTCTGGCAAAAAAGGTTTGTGGTCATTTTAGCCATTCTGTAAAGGCACATAATCTGTTACGTAACATTTAACAGCGGAACCACCTGCCCCTCCAGCACCTGAAACAGAACACGGCAGTACAATAGATCTCCACCTATTACATGATAGAATGGCTGCTAGAACAACAGAAAGCTATCTAGCAGTATGCCATTCGGCATGGTATTGGCAAGGAAGACCTCAACATCAGCCCAAATCAGTGGCACCTGATGGAGGCCCTCTGCACTGTGTTGAAGCCATTTGAGGAGGTCACAAGGGTGGCAAATGTTGATGCAGCGAATCTTAGCCAGGTACTCCCCCTCATTGCCCTCATTAACCTGTGACTTCTTCATATGAAAACTCATTATATGAAAAGGAGGATACCACTGCTGTCAACCTCATAGAAATGATAAGATCATGTTTCTGAAATGACATGTAATGTGTGGTGAATTTTTGACAGACCTACATAGGCCGAATAAATAATTTGTGAGCCAACATTGCCCATGTGAAACCATGGCAGAACTGGATGCTTTGTCCATGTGTGCCACTGTCCCCCAATGGGTGCACACTTTTTGGAACCAGTAGCTCACTCTGTGGGATGCTGCACTGTTGTCTTTAATGTCTGGTGAATTTTTGACAGGCCTACACAGGCTAAATAATTAATTTGGGAGCCAGTGTTGACCATGTGACACCATGGCAGAACCAGACACCTTGTCCACGTGTGCCACTGTCCCCCCAAATGGCGAAGTTTTTGGAACTAGTGGCTCACTTCATGGGACGCAGCACTGTTCTCTTCTGTCTGTCTTTAATTTTGGTAAATTTTTGACAGATCTACACAGACTGTATACATAATTTTGTTTGGTGGGGGGCTACATTGCCCATGAAACCAGTGTGTACAACACTGATACATGGCAGAACCAGACACACTGTCCATGTGTGGTACTGCCCCAGTTGGTGCACAATGTTTGGAACCAGTAGCTCACATTGTGGGATTCTGTACTGATATTTTGTGGACATGCATATAAGTCTTACAAATAATTATAAACATTTTAAATGTAATTTTATTTGTGTGTTGTTACTTAGCCACATATATACATGTTTATTACTGGTACTACCATTGTCTGTGTTTGGCACTGACTGAATGGACACAATTTTTAGAACCAGTACCCCTCAATGTGGCCCACTGCATCATCCTGCTGTTTTGGATGCTTCATTAGCACAGTAATTTATGATATTAAATTAATAGTGTATGGTAGAATGTTGTTCTACCTCGATTTTTATATGTACTGAAAAGCTGTTCTACCCCAGTTCAAAGGGCATAGAACGCTGTTCAACCCTTCTGTGGTAGAACAGCGCGTCAGCCAAGTTGACATGCACTGGAGACACACTAACGGAAACTGCAGGAACAACCAGATAAAGAAGCAACTGCATCAAGACACAATCCCATAAACCCCCTGGTAGATGCAGGATCAACCAGATAAATTAAAAATAACTCACTAAAATACAGTGCATTCCAGGCATCCACTTCTGCTCGGTAAACAAGGCATACATATGCCATGTTTTGTTTTTTTTAAACCTCCCAAACCCACCTGACAACCAATGACAGTGTGAACTGGAGATGCTGGGATGGCTGGTCCCTAGCAACTTGCAACTCATCCTAGTGACCAGCCCTAACTCTCCAAATAGGGCGCGGCTGCAAACAGTTTATTTTCTGTATAAAAAAATTACTTAAAATACCGTAAAAATCTGTATGGGAAAAAAAGTGCGGTAAAATTACCAAGGGGGAACTATACACTATACAAAATACTGGCTGGGCAACTCAATGCCCAACAAATGTGTTCTGCCACCTCAGGGTTCTGATTCCCATGTACCTCTCGAGCTTTGCTCTCAAGGTCACAGGGAATCAGAACCCCTCAGTGGCAGAACACACTAGTTGAGCATAGTTGCCCAGCCAGTATTCTCTATATGCTTTCTATCTCATGCTTTTAATGGTCGAACCAGTGTGAACGAGTTCAACCATAAGAGAACTTTGGCGAACTTTATGTGTTTTGATGGTCAAAGTTTGCCAGGTCAAACTTTGGGAGGTTCGCACAGCTCTTCTTTAGAAGAGCATGAAGTTTGTTATTTAAAGTACTGGACTGATGGAAGAGTTTGGACTTAAGCTGTCTTGAGACAAATGTCCGTTTTCTCAGACCTCAGTAAAATATATAGTGCATGTTTTGTCTGTGAAGGGAATTTAAACAAATCCAAACAAAGTGGAAGTCATGATGACTTGGTGGCCCAGCCCTCAAAACCTTGAGGATCTATAGCAAATGTGTTTTTTTTGTGTGCTTTTTTTAATATTATCATCAGTTCATCAAAGATTGCCCCTGAGTAGTGCAGCCATGGTGAAATCGATCCCAAGGGCATACCTCTACAAATGCTGCTGGCCCATTTAAACCTAAGAAAGGAAAACACACTTCCCTCTACTTAAGAGTAAGTGAATCTTTTCAGCCTCGATGGGATGGTGCGTGTGACGAAGCTTTTAAAGAAATCATCAGTTGCCTGACCACTTCTTGAGTCCTAGCCTATGCTGATCCACAGAAACCCTATGTGTTGCACACAGATGCTAGTTTACATGGACTGGGGGGCTGTCTTGTATCAGGACTCAGCTGAAAGACTGAGGCCAGTTGCTTTTGAGTTGGAGTCTAACAGCCAGTGAATGAAACTACCCTGTATGCAAATTGGAACTCCTTGCTCTCAAATGGACCATAGTCAATCAATATCACAATTATATGTACAGGGCAAAGATAAAGCCAACAACAATCCACTAACACATGAACAGAGATCAGCTAAATTAGATGCCACTGGAAGCCACTGGTTATCGCCTTTGTCTACTTATTATTATTCTGTAGACTATCCCCCAAGTATAAATCTTAGGGATGCAGCTGCATTTGTCACAACACCCTCTAGATTGTGATCCTGCAGCCTCTGAATGGGTCACAATTAGTGGTATGTGAATTCCATATTAATTCATGAACATCTGCCAGATCGCAAAGTTAATTCACGTGGTGAAGGGCCACTTTGTGAAGTGGGGCCCATTTCAGTAAGCTACAGATTGAGAACGTCACTGGTGATGCTCTCATAGCCCTAGAGTCACAAGAAGTAAAGAATGTACCACATGACAGCAGGTCACATGGTAGGGGAACCGCATGTAGACCACGAGGAGGCTGTGTTCATTGCAGTTTTAGGTGGAGAGAGCGGGAGTTAGTCACGGATAAATCCATGTAAAGCAGTTAATTTTTTCTTACCTTAATCATAGATGTGATCTACAGTGCATAGTGCATCTGGTGTGTGGTACTTTATTCAGTTTGATAACATTATTTAATGTAGAACTGTGGTTTTTGTTATTTCTTTTCGTCAAAGAGTAGCTGCTGTTGGAGAGGGGAATTGTAGTTTGACTTGAAAAGTGTACTCTACTGAACTGCTGAAGAAATGTAATTTTTTTTAGTCTGTGTCAAGGGTTTTGCTGTTAATGTGGCAGATCTGTCATACTTGCTGAGTTAATTTAATTTTTGTCAGTTATAGTGATGTGAGTGTGTAAAAGCCAAGACATGCAGTTTAATGAATGGTTGAAAAAATGGTGCGGAGCACAGGGGTTTGGCTTCATTGGGGACTGGGGTTCCACCTGGAGGGACACCAGCCTATACTGGCAGGATGGTCTGCATCTGTCCAGGAAGGGAACACGTCTTTTGAGCAATCAGTTTAAATGCTTAATTTGCAAGCTTTTAAACTAGTCAAAGGGGGAGGCACTGACAAGCAGCAGGAAAATCCCAGCCTCTCCCTACAAAACAGGGTACTAAATGAGAAAAAGACTGAGGTAGAATGGTCAGTGGGGGATGCTGCAACAGAAGGTAAAGCCATCAAAAAATGGAGAGCAATGAGTACCAATGCCCGTAGTCTGGGTAACAAGCTTCCTGAATTAGTGGCCTTGATGGAGGAGGAACAACTGGATATCGTGGCAGTCACAGAAACATGGTACACACAAAACCATAACTGGGACATAAACATACCAGGATACACTATCTACAGAAGGGACAGGGAGGGTAAAAGAGGAGGAGGAGTAGTTCTTTACATAAGGGAAGGAATAAAAGCAACAGAACAAAAGGGTAAACAGGGAGGAGAAGAAGCACTGTGGGTAAATTTGGAGACAGGCAATGACACCACAATCCGCACAGGGGTTGTATACAGACCCCCTTTTCAGGGGGAGGAAATGGACAAGGAAATGATAGAAAGTATACTTAGAAAGGCAGAAAAAGGGGATATATTGCTGATGGGCAGGGCCACTGGAAAATTGCGGGCGCAATTTTTCCGCAATTTCTGCAATTTTCACCCTTCTCCTCACAAAATCCGCAATTTCTTGCAATTTCTTACATTTATGCAATTTTTGACTGAAATTGTATCAAAATATTTAAATTCTCAAGGAAATCTACTCAGATATACTAACAATTTAGTACACAGACTTGGATTTGACCAAAACAGTACAGTGTGAGGTGAGAAGGGGTCAAATGTGACTCTGCTTTCATGTAATTCACTTCCCTGCTTTGGTTTCAGAATCCTCTGGTCATTCATATGTAGACTTGAACACTTAAAATCTGTGTGAAAGCAGACTGTTAGAGAACTTTTTGCTGACACAGAGACTGAAACAATAGGTGTGAGAAGAGGTGCAAAGCGCCCCATTCACCTAAATGAAGCCTTGACCACAATGCTTATTTTTGAATGGTAGGGTAGATTTTCCTTGTATAAATACTTTCAATCTGAAAGGATTTTGATTCAAATGTGCCAAGAGTTTGGATGGCCTTGCTAATTATAAACTTGAATGTGCTTCTGAGGGGGTTGGTGACAGTGATTCCTTACATGTCAGTCTGCCGCAACTGCATACTCACATACAAAATCTACAAAAAGCAAACATTTCTGAAAACATGCTGAACAGGTTAAGTATAGTTAAACAGTTACCTTCAAATAGACAAAGTAATTGCAACCCAAGTAAAATCACTGCAAACCGAGTAGAACAGAAGTATAATGTATTGAAAACTATTGTATGATGTAATGAAAAGCTATTGGTATGATTTGATACTTTTGTCATGTGATTTTAAAATGTACTTACATTGCTGATTAAGAACAACAATTATTCCAACAAAATAAATATTTTTCTTACTAGACCTTTATTAGGCACCCTGCTTATTTGTTTATTTTGTTCTTGCACCAAAGCAAGTAGTTTAAACAGGCTTCATTATTTAACATATAGAAACTGGCAAAATATGTTGTTTTAACTGTAAATTACTGAATAAAATCTAATTAGCACTGCATGACTTAGATGTCTTGATTTTTAGAAGATATGTTACATAATGATTAGTTTACAGTGCATTTCAAAAACACACATCTTTCTTCATATTAAAAGCATTTACAAGTGGCAATACATTTATCTAACAATTTATGTAATCAATACATGCTGCAGCAAACAATAAAATATTTATTAGGGGGCAGTTGGGCTGTATAGTGAACCCCCACCATTTTCCCACAATTTTTGCAAGAAAATCCCAGCATTTTTGGGTAAAATTTTCCGCAGTTTTCCAGTGGCCCTGCTGATGGGTGATCTGAATATGCCAGATGTTAACTGGAGTGCAGTTGCAGCTGCCACTTCGAAGAGTGCAGTTATTCTAGATGCCCTACAGGGGGCATGCCTTAGACAACTAGTACTGGAGCCCACTCGAGAGGGAGCAATATTAGACTTGATTCTCTCAAATGGAGATGGAGAGAGGATCACAGATGTAGAAGTAAGTAGCCATCTGGGAACTAGCGACCATCGAACAGTATGGTTCACAATAAACACAGCAATAGAGTCAAACCATACAAAGACAAAAGTACTGGACTTTAGGAGGGCTGACTTTGCCAAAATGGGTGAGTACCTAAGGAATGCACTAGCAAATGGGCAGGAAGGAAGGGTGGAAGAACAATGGGGAATAATAAAACTGCCATCACAGAGTAACGAGCCTTGTGTGAAGCAAATAAACAAAACAAAATGATGTAAGAAACCACTATGGTTCTCAAAGGAAGTGGCAGTGAAGGTTCAAGAGAAAAAGAAAGCATTCAGGAAGTACAAGGAAACGCAGAAGGAGCAGGACAGAGAACTGTATCAGTTAAAGCAAAAGGAGGCTGGGAAGGTAGTTAGAACAGCAAAGGCCCAAACCAAGGAAAAGATAGCCAACTCAGTTAAGAAGGGGATAAAACCTTTATAGGTACATCAGGAGCGAAGGAAGACCAAGGGAGGGATAGTGAGGCTTAAAAAGGGAGGAGGGTGGGCAGAGGAGACTGTGAAAAGGCAGAGATACTAAACAAATATTTTTGCTCAGTATTTACAAATGAAGAGGGAGGTACATAAAACAAACGGTAGAAACACTCTGGATACAGAAGTTGATACCAGCCCATTTACAGAAGAAAGGGTTCTGAAAGAACTCTTAAAACTGAAGGTGGACAAAGCAATGGGGCCCGATGGGATTCATCCCAGAATTCTAAAAGAGCTAAGGGTAGAACTAGTGACACCACTGACTACCCTTTTAACAAATCATGGGAGGATGGGGTGGTACCTGAGGACTGGAGGAGGGCAGATGTGATTCCCCTTCACAAAAGTGGGAGCAAGGCAGAAGCAGTAAACTACAGACCTGTTAGTTTAACCTCAGTGATAGGGAAAATGATGGAATCACTTGAAGGAAAGAATTGTCGAGTATCTAGAGGCCAGAGGGCACAGGACCCTAGGCAGCATGGATTCACAGCGGAAGGTCATGCCAGACAAATCTGATAGATTTCTTTGACTGGGTGACCAAAGTAGTAGATGAGGGAGGGCTGTGGACATGGCCTACCTAGACTTTAGCAAGGCATTTGACACAGTCCCACAAAAGATTAATATACAAGTTAGCCAGCCTGGGAGTGGGTCCCAAGATGACAGCCTGGGTAAAGAATTGGCTGGAGAATAGGACACAGAGAGTAATAGTAAATGGAGTCCACTCAGAAGAAAGGAGGGTTACTAGTGGGGTACCGCAGGGTTCAGTATTAGAACCGGTCCTCTTCAATGTCTTTATAACCGACATTGCAGAAGGACTGGAAGGAAAAGTATGTCTCTTTGCAGATGACACAAAGATCTGCAACAGAGTTGATGCACAGGGTGGGGTGGAAAGGATGAAAAGGGACTTGGCAAGGTTAGAGGAATGGTCAAATGTATGGCAGCTTAGATTCAATCTAAGAAGTGCAAGGTAATGCACCTGGGAAACAAAAACCCAGGGGAAGAGTACACAATGGGGGGTGAGATACTAACAACAACAAAAATGGAAAGGGACCTAGGGGTAGTCATATCAGATGACCTAAAGGTGGGCAAGCAATGTGAGAGGGCAGCATGGAGGACTGGGGGGATACTGGGATGCATAGGGAAAGGCATCACCAGTAGAAAACAAGAAGTTATTATCCCTCTGTACAGACAGCTGGTGAGATCCCATCTGGAGTACTGTGTGCAGTTCTGGAGACCCAATCTCCACAAAGACATAGACAGGATGGAAGCTGTCCAGAGGAGGGCAACTAAAATGGTACAGGGTCTGCACCAGAAGACATATGAAGAGACTTAAGGAGCTTAATATGTATAGCCTCGAGAAAGGAAGGAGGGGGGGACATGATAAAGCGTTCAAGTACCTCAAGGGAATCAACAAAGTCCAAGAGGGTAGCATCTTTCAAAAAAAGAGGTGTGCAAGAACAAGAGGGCACAATTTGAAGATAGATGGGGGCAGCTCAGAGGTAATGCAAGGAAGTATTTTTTCACAGAGAGGGTTGTGGATGCATGGAGACGGCCTTCGGAGGAGGTTGTGGAGTCAAAAACAGTGGTGGAATTCAAGCATGCATGGGACAGTCATAAGGCAATTCTAGGGGGTGGGGGTAGGAAGAAGTAGGCTGCTGGTTAACTAGGATCTGCAGCTTACCCAGTAGGTAGGGAAATAGGCAGACTGGGTGCGTCAAGTGGTCCTTATCTGCCGTCAAATTCTATGTTTCTATGTTTCTATTTTTACTTTCTCTGTGTTTGTCTTTTATAACACTTGCTGAGGTCTTAAAGTGACAGTGGTCTGTCATGTAACTGCTGAGAGCTAAGTTAGGACTTGTTGGGACCGCCGGTTTATAACAATTTTTATGTTTATTTTGTTGTACTAGTTCATAGTTACTTTTCATTCCTTTTGTTTCATGCAGCACTTCTGATCCCATGGGGAAGGTATTGTCTGATGCAACAAGATAAGTGTACTGCGATCAGCAGGAAAAACAAAAGGAGGTGCTGTATTTGGGGCTGCCAGCCCACACACAACTGAAGTCTAAGAAATCAGCACTCAAGCCTGATATTAGGAAAAATCCAGGTCCAGTCGAAAATCAATATAATCAAAAAGAACATTTATTGATAATGCAAATGCATTTAAAGGACCAACAGGCAAAATAAAAAAAACACAAGAGCTTGCTAAACCCCCTTTTTTCTAATATCAGGCTTGAGTGCCGATTTCTTATACAACAAAAGGGAAGGTATTGTCTGCTGCTTGCTGCAGTTGCAGTCTATCTGCAATTTCTGAATCAGTTTAACATTAGTTATTTTTCTTTCATTGTGGGCACTTTTTTCTCCTTGACTTTTTTTTTCTTAAATTACTTTCATTGTACTTCCGTGGATCAGCCACTTCCATACTTCTGATCTGAGTGAGCCACCCACTTGTTATCTTTTGAACCATCCACATGGCTGTGAGTTTGATTATTTGTGAGAACATTTGCATGATATTAAAATGAGTGTGAACAGTAGGGTACCGGGTCAATACCATGCAAGAAAGACAGTGCAGTATTGACTGTGCTGTGTAGACAGTGCATGGCTTTTCAGCAACAGGGGGGAGAACAGTGGTGGGGAATTACCACTACCCCTGTCACTGTATGCTTTTCTGGAAATGGATCACATTGTCATGTGCTGGGTGCCTGCTCAAGCTGCTCCCATGGTAGAGTGGCTAAAGCACCAGCACATGGTGGAATGGGAGACCTGGGACAGTGGTTCGGTCCCTCCCCCCCCCACGGAGTTTATTTTATTAGTTCTGGGTGGTGTGGGGGGCAATGCAACCCACATCAGGGGGTGTAGGGAGTGACGACTCTTGCAAAAACAAGGAAGCCCTTTATTTTAAATGGCATGCTCTGTTTGTGTCGGGTCAGTGTTTTATCCAATGATATTGCAGCACGTGCCCTTTTGCCTGTGGCATTGCTTGCCGTGTGGTTTTTGTTTTAGGCAGAATGACCCCGTGCTGAACAGTAGGCACTCTGTTAAAGAGAGAGATGCAGGGCGGATAGCATGAAGCAGAGAAATTGGCCTGTGGATATTCAAAAGATTCCTGTGTCCTGCCTTGGACAAAGACACCACCAATACCTCCTTCCATTCATCAGGGAAAACTCCATGACTTAATAATAAATAATAAATATCAATTAAGGGCCTACACAGTTACTTGAAAAGGTGAGCAGGCACTCCACCCAGGCAAGCCACCTTTCTAGTATGTAATACCAACAATTGTTAGTCCGCATATATACTAAATATTGGCTTGAATTTAAAAAACAAAACAGACACTCCATCTATACTGCCTATATTTGTTGGTAAGAACTCCCTCATGTTACAGGCCAAATAAATTATTAGGCTACTGAAATATGAAATAACAGGACTCGCTCTCCAGAACAAATTATCAGGATCTTTATTTTTCAAATAAGTGTTGCCAGATCAAGCAGACACATCCAGCATTGTGTGGCTGTCACATCACTCCCATCTAGGCAAGTTGTATAAAAAAACAAAATACAGTGCACATATACATTTATATACATCATCCTCAATTTCATCCACATAAGGTTCTAACATTGACTCAGCACATCCCTGTAAGGCTGACCACAGTCCCCTTGCCCAGTGTGTGGAGAGTTTGGGGCAGTGGCCACTATCTGGAGAGTCAGGAGTCCAGGGATAGCCATCCCTTTCTGCCTGATGGAAAGCATGTTCTTGCCAGAAATTAGTGTTTTTAAGATTGTTACTTTAAAGAGGAACAGTCAGCACCAAGAGCCCCACACTCAAGTTTGGGGCTGGTCCCAAAGTGCACTTTGTGTGCAAAACTGTTTACTTACTGTTTAATGTAGTATAGTAGTGTATCGGACTAATTTTGCCTTGTTACAACAAATCCCAGAATCCCCTGCAGCCAACATCAGAGCAGTACTACAGCAGTGGGAGATTCAATAACATGCAGTACATATTAGAGGTTTTATAATCTCTGATCAATGTTTTCTGATTCTACTTTTCTCGATGGTTAAGTACAGTCCTCTGTGACTGTTCTTAGCCCCAGGAGGACAGCAGGACCAGCAAACAAAAGATCATAGTTTATATAAACTCTCACATGCCCTGCAGGCTATTGAATGTGGGGCTGTTGGTGCTGATTGTTCCTCTTCAAGGAGCAAACTATATTCTGCCAAATTATTAGAGTTTGTTATCTGTGTTTAATGGAAAACAGATCATTTTGGGGAAAAAGAGAATTTGAAAAGGCAGACATTTAAGAAGAGATGGGATACACTTTGGCATTTATACACACACATATATTACAGGGGCCCGGTAGCACCTCTATAGTTAGGGTTCAACCTTCACTTCTATGGTAAACACAAAATTTTGCACTTTAATAATTTTACAACCATTCAGGCAATTCACATGACATTTTACATAAACCATCAGGGATGAAAGATCTCCTGATATGGCAAGTTTCATTCTGGTTGAATGTGTGGATGCAGAGATACAAAGTGTCAAAAAATTTAAAAATTTCAATTTTTTGTAAAATCCTTTGTCATGCTGCTATACAAAAATGGTAAGGAATTTTGGTCTGAAAATTTTAGAGTAGAAAGGTCTTCAGTCATAGATGTGCCTATTGAAGATTAGGTGAAAAAACACTAATCCGTTCCAAAGTTATTACATTTTAAAGTTTCCCATTATTTCCTATAGAACCGGTCAGATGTCCCACTCAAAAAAATTCTTTATTGCAAATGTGGAATCCTTTTTGCCAATGTGGAATCTTTTGCCACAAATACAGAATATTTTTCTGTGCTGCTGTGATCTTGTTTTCAGTTAGCGGTGACAGCAAAATTAAATAAAAAAATGCATGGGTTTAGTACACACCAACAATTGTGTTTACCTAATCAGGACTCCTACAATCTGATTCTGGGGTTACTCTTTCAATAGCTTACTTGTAAATGTTTTTTTTTAACATGCCAAAATCCTTGTTCACAAATTGCATAAAATAAATTGCAAAACAGGATCCTTTTTCACAATTTCGGAAAAAGGATATTTCTTTTTCCACAAATTGTAAAAAGGAAATTGCAGAAAAGGATTATTTTACACAATTTGCAAAAAATAAATTTTAAGACAGCTGTTTATTTGTCACTTACCAAATTTATCAATTACCAAATGGTTTCTAATTTTGGTCTGAAATTTTTTAGGGTACAAAAGGCTTGAGCTACATATGTGCCTTTTGTTGGTTTGGTGAAAAGATATTATTTTGCTCTGGAGTTCTGTGAGTTAAAATTTTGCTTCATTTCCTGTAGGATAACACTGTAATGTAATTTGTACACAGTCAGGCTTTTTTTGTCACTCCGCTGTGAAGAAACAGTTTGAAATTTTACTCTAACATTTTCAGTATACAAAGGACTTTTCCCACTAATGTGCCTTTTGCTGTTTTTGTGAAAATATATTAATTTGGTGTTGAGTTATACAGGTTTAAAATTTTGCTGTGTTTTCTATAGGTTAACATTACAATGTGAGGTGTTTCTTTGGCACTGCACACTTTGGGATGGGAGCGCATGGTCCAGAGGGCCCTGCGCTCCCACAGACAAATAAGGATACCACTACACTATCTCAAAAAGTATGCATGGATGCCATTATGGACTGATTGGAGGGCCTTGCACTCCCACAGAGAAATAGGGATATGATTACAGTATCTCAGAAATTATGGATGGATGGCACAGTGTGCTCCCATACACAAATACAAATACCATTATGGAGTGATGGGAGTGCAGGCCTTATGGATGGATGGCAGCATGGGGCTTGGAGGGCTCTGTGCTGCCACATGCAAATATCCATAGTATTATGGAATGATGGGAGCACAGGAAAAAGGAAAACAATTACAATCTCTCAAAAATGATGGACAGATGGGAGCATAGGGCCCCGAGAGCCCTGCACTCCTACACACAAATAAGACTATGATTATACTATCCCAAAAAGTAAGAAAATTTGTTGCAAAAAACTTTGTTAATGCATTACTTTGGGTTCCAGTGACAAACGGGAAATGTGGTGTTAGAGTTTTCAACCCTAATGCACCCCCATCCTGCATACAGCAACAGGCATGTGGGTGTGCCTTGGGGTTTTCAACCATAACACACACCCCATTCTCCTGTACTGTACCCATTTCAGCTTATTTCCTCATGGAATGTAGTGAGCATTAGGGTTGACTACCCCAAGGCACCCCCCATGCCTCTTGCTGTGTGCAGGGTGGGGGTGGGGTGTTAGGGTTGGAAACCCTAACACCACATTTCCCAACTTTTGTCACTGGAATCCTAACTGATGCATTAACAAAGTTTTTTTTTTTTTTTTGCAATGAATATATAGCTATAGATATAGATGTGGGTATGTGTCTGTCTATATATATATATATATATATATATATATATATATACACACACACACACATATACATACACACACACACACACACATATACATATTCTTGTTACTTCTCTAAATAAATGAATGTTGCCTATAGAGGACTCCACACTACAGCTATAGGATCAGACTGGCCATGTAATATATATATAGTTTGTCAGAGGTATTTTTGTTATATACTTTTGAAACATATTGATAGCATCTATGAATACTTGTGGTATCTGTAGTTTTACTTATTTAGTGACAGAGAAAACTGGATTTTGTCTTAGGAAAAAATGAAAAAAATACATAGTTTGAAAAATTATAAATGAGGCCTTATGTGAGTCAAAAAATGTTAGTATTGATAACTGATTATCCACAAGCTGTTATTATTTAATTATAAGATTTCATTTTTGTTATACACCATAGTGTCAGGTGACTGATCAATATTTAAAAACATCAAATTAATTAAGATATATATGAGATCTATGAAACATGTGAAACAAACCTGTTATCTAAACTTATAGGGGTTGACTGAATGAATAGTAAAAAAAAAATGCTAACATAAAATATATTTTTGAAGTTTTGCAGGAGTCTATAGATTTGACATTAGAACCTTATTTAAATGAAATTGTGGATAATGTATATAAATGTATATATTAATTATTTTTAAAGCTACCCTGATGAAGTGATGGGACAATCATGAACCATTGGCTGTTTCTGCTGGATCTGACAAAATGTAATTTATTTGAAAAATAAAATCTTCATAGTTTTTTTTTCCAGTAAGTGGGTCCTCTTATTCCATATTTTGGTACCCGTTGAAGTTGTGTATGGAATGGTTCCCTCCCAGATTCTGTTTTCTGTTATAGGAGTTGAGAGTTATCCTAGTCAATTTTGAGATGTCAAATAAATTATTACCAGTGACAAAACATTTGTTAAACTCATTTGCTTACCACCTAGCCTTCCTCACATACATGTTTACCATTAATAATAAAGAAAGATAGCAACAGTTGTAGCACTTCCATCCAGTCTTATCGGCATTCTGCCTTAGTACTGTGTACCTCTTTCACATGCCTGTTTCTAATCACTCTATATTCTACCCATGCCTGGAGAGTATTCAGAGCTTTTGCAGGCTGTCATGCTATTTTCCTGATTGTGTGCCATTTAAAAAGGGTAGATAAGAACCAAGAGGCATGTCCCTATCTCACATTCTTTGTATGGATTAGGACATGCCTATTACAAACTGCCATAAATTCCTGCAGAAAAAAATATCCAGGCATCTCTAGCATGTGGATTCAAACCCAATAACAATCTGAAATTGTTCTGGCTAGAACACCTGTCGCAATAATATTTCCATGCATGTCCGACACATGGTATCAAACCCAACATTCTCTATTCAATACATCCAATGTCCAACATGAAATCTATATAATTGAAATGTGTGTAAGATTGATACTTGCAAATATTATTCACCAATTTATATATTACTCTGGCTTTAATACAATATGCAAAACTGATGGTCTGAAATTGATTCCGCTAGAACCCCTGAGGCCATAAATTGATTGGTTGGCTTACAAAAAATGAATCTCAAACAGTGAACAAATGTGGTGATTACTAAATTTAGTCTTGTTGGCTCATTTCTTAGTTGTGTAAGTCTTCATTCACTAGCCACAACAATTAAACAACTTAGCCCCACCACTCATTCTCCCCCAGTTAATGCTAAAATCCCCTGCTCATGCCAAGTCATGAGATTCCTTATATGGTGACATATAATCAATCAACATTCTAAAATATCTTTAAACATACCTTTGTGGAGGGGGCAATACCAATCATAAAACAAATGAATTTAGAGGCTGCATATATTAAATTTCTAAAACAAAAACGTCCAAAGTATTGGTGGGCATAACAGGACTAGTAAATACCCAACTGTAATGTGGGTTACTCCATACATAAGCCCCCACTCCTCTTTTCTCGATCCATCCTCCAGTGTTGACAACCATTTACATCAACTAAATTATCTAAAATCCTACTTGAGAAGCAAGACTCTATTTCAAGGCTATGTTATCATCATGAAGTCTGGTTTAGAAGATATCCATTTGTGGGTATAGTCCATTTTTGAAAGTATGCTACATGCAATAAAATGGACAAAGGATAGTCTTTTGGAATTCCAAGATTCAGAGGAATTTATAATCTGTGTTGGACATGGATTTTGATGGACATCCCCACAAAGTAGAAGCCACAAAACTATAATAATCCTCCATAAGTACCAAAGCTTACGTTTCCATCGTTTTGTACTCCCCCCCCTAACCAATAAAAATTACCTCTAACTTTTATATCCATACAGATATGGTTCGCAAAGATTAATTTTAAATTTTGAATGTTAAAAACAGCCTGGCATAATGTTAATGAAAAGGTACATTTTATTGAGACTGTGTAACTAATGATGACTCAGTTAGTGCAGTGATTCCTCTCATCAGGGCCACCAGTAACTGCACAAGGATAACTTACATCATTTATAGAAAATGCAGGATCATATGCCTGTGAGATATTCATCTAATTGTCAGTGTTATAGCACTAGACCTGTACTAGTATTAACATCAAACCCAAGAAAGAGTACACAAAGTATGGTGCACACTGCTGTACTGCTCAAAAGGCTCAAATGCAGTTTTATTTGCACAAAAAAAAAGTTGACTTGCCAACAAAGCCCACTCCTGGTGCTTTGTGGTGCACTGCCATTTCATCAGGGAGGGTGTGGCCAAACACCAAACACACCCAGTAAATAAACATTTCTATGTCACATGATCAGCTTTAAACAGAATTCCCTTTAAAATTTTAAACAGTAGTAATGCAAATTAAATGACTTAATTCAGCTGAAATAGAAAAATGATACATTATGTGACCTCACAAAAACTTAAAGGGTTCCATATGTAGTTATGCTGGATCTGCTATAAAAGCAATTACGTAAACCAGCAAAAAAAGGAGCGAGGGCACACAAAGGCAGACAATTAAAGGGAACTGTTTGAAATCTAAAATGCGACAAAGTGCAAGACAGTCAATAGGCCCCCATCAGAATGTCATTGTACAAACATATTGCGCCAAAATGCACAAATGGGTGACATATCAATATTTCAAATTTTATAAATATTAGTGTTATGTAAAAAGAAATGACAAAGCATAACAATTTTCTTATATATGCAAAGACAAGTATAAAACAGTATATAAAACTTAGTACATCCCATACCAAAGTAGGAAATAACTACAAAACTGTGTTACAAATATTAAAACCAAAAGTAGGAAAAGAGGGGGTATTATTGCAAAGGTCGAGGAGTTGTGATGGGGGAGAAAGAAAGAAAAAGGTGCTGAGAGGGAAGGGAGGAGTGAAATGGGAAACAGTAGAGGGAAAAAGGGAAAGAATGGGGTACACAGAAGACTGCTGAAGAAACTGGAGGACCTGATTGCAGCTAAGAACATAGATGGATAGGAAACTGTTTGCAGGACAGACAGCACAGGGTGGTGGTTAACAGTAAACAGGGTCAAATCAGAAAAGAGGGATGTTATGAATGGGGTGCAACAGGGCTCTGTCCTGGGTCCTGTCTTCTTCAATATGTACATCAGTAACATTGGAGAGGGCATCCGGGGCAAGTTGTATCTCTTCATGGATGTCACAAAGTTCTGTGGTAGGGTAGATAGTGACAAAGAGATCAGGGAGATGCAAAGGGATCTACAAAGGCTAGAGAACTAGTCTGAGGTCTGGCAGTTGAAATTCAATACCACAAAATGCAAGGTTATGCACCTGGGGGGGGGAGAGAACAGGACAGGGTACTGGATGGGAGGGGTAAAACTGAGCACTATGGTAGAGGAAAGGAACCTGGGAGTCATCATTAGAGACTCCTTCTAACAATCAAGCCGGTGTAACAAGACTTATAGTAAGGCTAATAGGATGCTGGGGTGTATCAGAAGGTGTATTGACATTAAGGAAAAAGAAGGTACTATTACCACTATATAGGTCACTGGTGAAATCCACACCTGGAATACTGTGCTCAGTTCTGGAGTCCTCACCTAAGGAAGGACAGGGACAGGCTCAAGACGGTGCAGTGCAGGGTGACCAAGATGATTCAGGGCCAACCAGGAAGATCGTACACAGATTGCCTCATGGCACTGAACATGTATTCACTGGAGACTAGGCTAGAGGGTGGGGGATATGATACAGACCTTCACATTTCTGAAGGGGATAAACAAGGTGAACTGTGGGGATCTATGTAACAGGAGTACGGAGTCAAGAACCCAATGCCATGAGTGGAAACTGGTGGGGGGAAGGTTTAAGAGGGATGTGAGGATGTTCTATTTCACAGAAAGGGTGGTAGATTGATGGAACAGTCTACCAGAGGAGATGGCGGTCATCAAGACCATAAATGATTTTAAGCATGGTGGGACTGAGTAGGTAGCAGTAGGGAGGTGAGCAGTGTTGTGAACTAGGAGGGATAAACCCTGCATGGACAATAGATCACAGAGCAGATAGGGAACTCTTGGCAGACTAGATGGACCTGTGGTCTTTTTCTGCCATCATTGCCTATGTTTCTATGCCTGTATAAGGCACATATCAGTTGGTTAACCACAATATCTGAAAGCAGAGACTATATGTTTAACTTCAATTATATCAAAAAACAGAAATATCTACAGACAGGTATGAGGCTCCAGCTGGTATCTGCTGTTACCTGGGGTCTCCAAAACATGAACAGGTGTATACACTGGCCCAAGATCTGAAAGAAATGGTACAGAAAAAGCATTGGATATTTTTAGAAAAATAGAATAGCCAATTTCTTCAATTAAGCCTGCCACCTGCATTGCCTGTAATGTAAAATTCCAGCAGGTTTCCTTCTGGAGTAGCTGCACCCTATCTTCTCCTTGAGTTTGAGTGGGTACATGTTCATTTACACAAAAATAAATGCCCACTGAGCTACTTGCATGACAGTGTTCGAAATGGACACCCACAGATGAAGCAATATTGCCATTTCTGACATCAGGAAAATGTTTACCTATTCTTTTCCTGATAGGCCTTATTGTTCTGCTAACATATATTCTGTTACAAGGGCACACTGTCATGAAAATAATGAAAGATGTGTAACAGGAGCAGTACAGGTGAATTTTCACCAACTTATTTGAAATTGAATAGACAAAGTTTTTTGTTCCCTTAAACAAACCCTGTAAAAGGAAACACCCAATACAGAACAATTATTATTGATCACCTCACCATATTATCAACTACATATGCAGCAAGAAAAACATGCTAAGAGAGATTTGGCTTCCACCCAGTTATTTATTTATTTCTTAATTTGGATTTACAACTTTTGAGTTAAAGACTATTTACAAAGGCACCTCGTCACAGGGAGGGTAGACAAAAATTGGTGGTAGAGTACAACAATGGAGAACATTACAGGTGAGCTACAATAAAGAACACACAAAGCAATTCCAGTAATACAGTAGTTACAGTAGTTAACAATAGTTAATGCCATGGCAGAACTATAGTACAAGTCACATTAAACTGTCCCACCAATGATTTGGTTTAACAATCATTTTTACAGTTGGCAATATATTGGCAACTCATACTGCACTGTTTTTCAATGCTTAAGCAACTCAACAACAATGTTTGTAAAATGTTTTTGCAACTCCTTTGGAGTGCATCTGCAGTCAAGTCACAATGCAATGCAAAACTTAGTATTAACTCTTAAGAAACAGCTTGTGCAGGGCTTTGTACTGGATCCAGCAACACTTATGCAACTCAGTCAGAAATGCTAAAACAACTCATTGGTGTGACAGTTTAATGTGAATTGTACAGTAAATTGGTAGGGTCCATCAGTCATAAAAGACACTACCTCTTGGAGATGGCAGCAGTCATGTGGGGGCAGTGGAATGAAAATGGCAGAGTAAATCTTGGGACTGTGTCTGGATCCTTAGCTTTCTAGCTTGGCTTCTCTGGATGAGTTTTCCTCACTCAGCCTCTCTGCAACTCAGCCTCTCTGTACAGCATGTTTATGACATCACTTTTCCTGGCTACAACAGACTGTGAACTGCTGCTGTTTCCTGGTCTTCTGCTAGTGCTGCCTAGCTACTCCTTCTGACCAATCATGCAACAGAGAACTGGTTCCCACCTAATCATGGCTGCATTAGAGATGAATGTCGAGGGGCCATCTGGTATAAAATACATTGCTTTCTGATCACTGCAGAGGAGTGAGAACAGCAGAGTTAGTCTACAGGAGCTGCAGGACTCAAGACTTCTCATTCTGTTCAAATTTCTACTTCTATTTTGACTATTTGTTGATGATTTTCAGTAGCATGGCACTTTGCCAGCTGTTTTTTTTTTTATTATTATTATTCTTTATGCATTAATTCTAGAATACAATTCACATTACAAACGTTTACTGCAGAAAATGGCAATAACTGTTAATTCAAACAGAGATTACCTCACCCCTAATTGGGGCACTGCTGTAGACCTACTGTATTGATCTACCATTGAGTTATTGATCAACATATATCTATACTACGGCATGACGAATATACTGTACCTATAACACAGATCAAATAAACATTCATTGTGAAACTATTAAGAGAGCAGTTTTTGAATGCAAACTTTTGGTAAAGATAATGTGGAATCTTATGGTAATATATTATTTATTTTAATTACCAGGAAACATCCATGTTAATCCTGGACCAGTGATTAATTCAACTACTGTTTCTGTTAAATCCAAAGGCCAAATTAGTTCCATACATGTAAACATCTGTAGCCTATAAGCAAAATTTACTGACTTCACAATTTGAGTTAAACAACATAATCCAGACATTATTGCAATGACTGAGTCGTATTCATTCTAAGATCAAGGACTCAGTTATTACCCTCGATTCATTTTATTTGTTTTGGCATGACAGGGTAGGAAAAATGGTACTTATTCGAGTTATTTAAAAGAACAGTTTGTAGCTGTAAAGATTAGCATCACAAGTGAGAATGCAGGATGTGCAGTTTTTAGCAGTAAATAATAGGTTGGGGGATTCCAAGAATCTTAAAGTTAGATTTACATGGTCGCCTCTGGCCATGTCCTTTTTAGTGAATTAGTAGGATTTTTTCATGGTTATTTTCTACAAGCTCCCACACCCATACTGGCAAGTAGGGGTAACAGTGCCCATGTTTTATTCCTACCCATCTCTTGATGGCACAGTCTGCCTGGCTTATTTATTCAAGTCTTCCAACACTTCCTTGGCCTGGTGGTGGCCCCGGTCCTCTGCACCATTTTTTCATGACCTCCTCCATTGCTATTTGTATTTAGCAACATAGAATCTGATGGTAGATAAGGATCATATGGCCCACTTAGTCTACCCATTTCCCTACTCAGTGTTGACTTCCATTTTGCTCTCATCCACTTGATCTGTTTGAGTCTCTGAAGTGATTCTGACTGACTGTTTGGGAATCTCCAGCATGGCAGTACTTTGGTGCTCCTAAAGGCAGACAAGCAGGTATAGGTGTAGCTTCCTTTTCCTCCTCAATAACCTCCTCAATTTCCACATCTGGTTACAGTTCTGGCTTTGAGTCTGGTTCCTGCTTGGAATCTGGTTTTGGTTCAGTAGCCTGGCTGATGTTCATCTTCTTGGGCAAGTCAGGCAGGTCTAGCTGGGGACTGGCCTCTGCACAAGCCGCAGAGTGGGTAGCCATGCCCATGGGTAGAGCCATGTAACTGACATGGGACTTTCAGCCCTGTGAGCAGCCAAACCAATCCTGACTGCCACTGAGACATACCTCCAGCCATTGCAAGCTCTCACTGACTGACACACCCGACCCCACACTCACCACAGAGTCAGCCAGGGAGGAAGCCCCCGATCTTCTCTGACATCACACCCTGTCACCTGTGAACTGATCTAGCCTCCTCACCTGTATTCCAGTGGTCACCTACTGGACCCTGAGCAATCTAGGTAAATGTGCACCTTTCCCACAGGATTGGCCTTCAATTAAGGCCTACATAGATTCCTGCCAGGCCTAGGCTAAGGCCTCTTTTACTTCTGATGGCTGTTTATGGACTGACAGGATAGGAATGGCTGTGCAACTGTGGGTATTTTGTTCTGGGGTCCAATGTCTATGTGTTCCTCTAGGAGAACAAGGTACAATCACTACTTCAGGACCCAAAATGGCATAGGACGCAGCACACTTCACAAACTTCGGTTGCCCACACTTTGCTTGCATGTGTATGTCCAAAACAATGATCTCAGAACCCTAAGGTCCATGGATCTGCAAGTGACCCCCCACAATCTGTGGACTGAGTTTTAAGAAATTTTTCTAAAGCTCTGCCCTCCCTTTGCATGCAGAGGACTCTCACCTGTTGATGATGCAACTGTACTGCGAGCCCTGTATCCAGAGATGCATCTGGTTCCATGTTTTGGTCCCCTCTCCCAGACATTCTTGACTTTCTTTTTCTGTACAAGATTGCAAAAGTTCACTTTTTTTTTATTTTCCTCTCGGCCCCCAACCAAACACTCCTTCGGACTGCTCATGCCCCACCACCGCCACCACGCCCCCATCGCCATCCGCTGCCCTGTCATCAGTGGTCCCCAGGTAACTCAACGTAACCCTTCATTGTGTGGGGACCCCTCCCAGAAGAAGTGCCCATAGGCACATTGACATTCCAGAGACCTGCAGGGTCAGCACGTGGCAATCCCTGGGCTATCATGGTGACTGGGGACCCAGCGGCCATCATCTGGTCAATCAGGGGAGATGATTTTTTCAATTTTCTGCTCCTCGTTTCCCCCCCCCCACATTGGCTGCATCCAGCATCCCCTCTGGCAAGACACACAGGTGACATGTGAGCACCCACGCCGCAACATGCATCATTGCCAGGGGTCGCTGCCAAGTAGTGAAGACCCATGCCCACCCCTGCTGGAGGACAGCATCCATTTGACACCCTATACCCTCTCTGCTGGCCTCCACTCCTGATGTCCCAGGCTTGGGGCGCGAACCCAGGTCACTAGCATTCCAGGTGATCATCGCCCAGCACCAGGGAACTGGAAAAAAGGTTCACTTTTAAATTGGCCATACCACCATGCACACCAGAGGTTGGACACAATTACTGTAAATATTACTTTTACTTGGTTGCATTTCCTCATCCCTCTTCTGGATCCCTTCAAGTTAAATTAGACAGTACCTGAGACAGATACCTGGAGGGCAGATTTGTCATGGGAATCTCTAGTTGCAGTCGTACATTGAAAGTGGACAGATTTTGCAGTCAGCAGTTTCCTTTTCTGTGCAACTGTAGTTGGGTGTAGGATGTGATCTGGATGGCTGATGACTTCTGTGGTGCTGGGGCTGCAGCCATAGCCAGTGAAAGGGTTCCAGTGTCTGCAGGGGTTGGCTGGAATGATTTGAAGGTATACCTTGTTTCAGTGGTCTTTTGCTGGAGTTGCTTGTCGTACTGGTTCCAGTAGGGCCACCTTCCTCGATCTTGGTGTCATGTCCTGAATCTTTGTTTTGCATCCCTTTCCATGTGAGCTGCCTGTCACACATGTGCAGAACATACAGCCCCTCTTCTAGACCTGCTCATTTGCATAGCAGGGCAGGCTTCCAGGACTCTGGCTTCAAGTATATGATGCCATGCCATTCTAATTTTCTGGTTGCATGAGCTGGCTGCTCCTGTCCCAAACAGTCCACATGCAGACCGATCAGCTGTGAAAATAAACTGCAGGCACAAGGTACACTTTAAAACTTTCCGGGGCCTAAATCTCAGCAGTTTCTGAACTGACTGGCACCAAATATCTTTCAAACAATGTGGAAAGTCTTGGGGTACCCAGTGCATGGTGCACCCTAAAACCTACCAGCCCCCCAAATCTTGACAGGTGAGCCCCCATGCTGTAAGAGCTAGGTACCCCCTGTGTCTAGGGATATATGGTGGTATTCTCATCAGAGAAGCACTCACCTTACATCATAAAAGCTGTACCTGCACCACACAGCTTTACCATCACAGGTCTAGGATGCTGGAGCAGGGGGCACCATTAACCTTTATACTGGAGCACCAATAAATATGAGGTCACACACAAACTGAATGTCCATACTGGGAGCTGGGATTAAGTTGGGTGCATTTACTGGGCTACTAAGATGGTGCATGGCCCAAGGGCATTTCCCTTGCAAAATCTTCCCTTTCACTAGAATGGCAGGAGCTTCAAGAATGCACAGGATAAACAGAGGAGTATATTAGGAAAGAGTCAGGGAGTGGGGAGGGTCGCTGGAGTCAAGATAGGGTCTGTGGGGGAAGAATAGGCAGGAAACACTTACGCAACTGGGTAGGTATGGTCCTTTTCTGCCGACAAATTCTATTTTCCACATTCAGTTGTTATGCATGTAATGCCCCCCCCCCCCCCATTTGGGATCGCTTACCTGACAACCTTGGTGTTCTCCGCTGCCTCCAGTGTCCCTGCTTCTTTGCGGTACTTTGCCATTTCCCTGAGTGTTCCTTTAGGTAACTGAGCCCTGCGGGGCTCGCAAAATCCATTTGGGAGCAGTTGGCATGTTTTTAGGGCCGCCGCTCACACCATCAATGAGGATGCATTGTCGCATCTGACAGCCATTGCAGTCAACAGTCGGGAGGTGTCTCCATGGTTCCTAGTGCTGGGTTAAGTTTGAGAGGGCACCAGGGACACACAGACGCTGTAAGTGCTGCCTCTGGGGCACCAGAAGCTTAGGGGCAAAGGTCTGGGCAGTAAAGCACTCATAAATATTCAGAAGCCCAGGCAGTGTTTCTAGGGGCAGAGTGTTATGGGAGCTGTGACTCCCCGAGGGTGTATTTAATCAAATTAAAAGTGGTCTTGCTTAAGAGAGAACTGTTGGGGCCACAAGATAGTGGTGATATGAATTTATAAATATTAAACTGCTGGCTGCACCAGAACTTTAATCCATGGGGACACTAAAATAGACTGCCTAAACTTGAACTGCAGCCACCATCTTTGTGCCTTTTAACCAACCAGTGGCCAGGATTAGACAAAGGGACTTGTGAGACTTATGGGGAATTATCTGGGACAAACTCTAGGTGTCAAAAAGCAAGCCAATTAACAGATGGGAACTGTTCATGACAGTTTGGGCAGGCAATTGGAGCTCTGGATCCAAGCCCCATATAAAACGGGGCAACTGCTCAGGATCTTCAGATTTGATTAGATGTGCCTGGGAGTTCAGAGTGTGTGTGCCTCTGGGGAGCCTGCCAGGCCTAGACATTTTTGGTCTTTAGTCTGCAGGTCCAAGGTGTTCAGTTGGCCCATGTTTGGGGTCGCAGCATCTGGGGGTTCATGCAACAATCAATATGGAAGTCAGGATCAGCCTGCAAGCTTGCTGGAAGGACCAGAAAAGGAGAAACCTTACATATAAATGTGCTTAGTTTGCCAAAGTGATTGTCCGGCTGGCCAGTTTGAGGCACCCGGTGTGCATGTTTCGGCCACTGTTTGAACCAGTTAAGCGTCAGCTATTTGCTCCTGCATCCCAAAGACCAGCATTTCAGTGAGGACCACGAGGGAATCCTTCATCATGCTTCACGAAATCTCTGCACAGGTCTCATGTCATCAGATCATCCTCCTGGTCTGGGTAGTGTGAGTACAAACAGGGGTAGTTCCCTGCAACATCAGCTGTGATCATTGTGTACCATCTAATTTGCTTGTTTGGGTTTGTTTGCAATGGGCTGAGCCATCCAGCTCCGGATTACAAATATTTGGGATGAGTACATGCTAAATGTTTTCTTTTCTAAGGACCCCAACTATCAGCTGCAATGCTGGCCTACCCTAGGCAATGCTTCAGGCTAGCCTGTCTTCCATACTGGGTACCCAGGGCTGTAGGACTGTGTCAAAGGGATCTACAATGCATGCTTAATTAACCTGAATTTTAATCAGAACTGCCAATTACTTGCTAGATTCACATCCCATCCTTGTTCACATCCCCCTGAATAAATCAGATTGTTGTTTTTTACATTTAACCTGGCTAGTGTGTACCTTCTTGGTGGGGATACAGTACTGCTATTGTATTGTTGCATCATTGGTCTTATTTTCCGGGGGGTCTCCAGGGCAGATGCAGAAGATCCAGCCCTGGTGGTAAATGCAAGGAATGTGAGCATATCATTATTGTCATATGGTAAATGTGAATGCTCTGTTGCTTAACTGTTATGCTACTAGAGGGGTTGGTGGGGGTTACAGCATCCTGGGGGGCTATACCAACAGCAGCTACGATACCTCAAGACCATTCCTCTGGTTGAAGGCACCAGCTCACCGAGCTCAGGCCCCTCAACCTGTGCATAGTTACACAGGCAGGGGTAGTAGCCTATAGGATAGCGCCACCTGGGGGTTACATCTTTGGAGGCACCACTGGGATTAGCACTCCCCTAGTGGCCAAAATCAAAAATTTCAACTAAAGATTTAATGGGTACCACTGAAGAAATGGCTGTGTATCAATTGGTTGGATGGTGTATGGGACATGAAATTGACCCCGCCAATGCCTTGTTAATACTCGATTTACCCCACGGGCACTAGTAAAGACACTATGGAGGGGGTACTTTCAAAAACTGAATGCCTGGGAAAAATTGTAGTAGTAAGCCGACATGCTGACTTGACTGCCCAAACTCTAATGGCTTTAGTGGAGTTTAGCAACACCATGGACAGCACTAAGGTGCCCAAAACTAATGCTGTTGATGGGTCCCCAGCCTCCTGGAGGGTGGTAACTAAAGATAGTGAGGATCCCTCAGAAAACGAGCTCCCACCCTTATCTGAGACCTTTGAGGAAAAGTTTTTCCAAGTTGTTATTGGAGGAGGGTAAAACCCTCGAGGACTTTAAAAAGTTATTCATGCCACCTGGGGGTGTTCCTTCCCCAACACCCACACCATCCACAAGCCTCTCTGTGAAAAAATACTTTCTAACATTACCTCTGAGCCGTCCCCTCTCTATCTTCAAATTGTGCCCCCTTGTTCTTGCACACCTCTTTTTTTGAAAGATGCTACCCTCTTGGACTTTGTTGATTCTCTTGAGATACTTGAAAGTTTCTATCATGTCCCCCCTCTCCCTCCTTTCCTCAAGGGTATGCACATTAAGCTGCTTTAGTCTCTCCTCTTTTGTGGGCAAGTGTGGGCACAATGACACAACATGGGAACAGACTGGGTGGTATAAGGAAGTAAATGAGTGAATGCAGTCGACGGACTGCCCGAAATGTTGTTGGCAGGTGAGAAGTGGAGTAGAGCCTTGAGGAAATATGTGAGGCAGGTAAAAAAAAAACAGAACCAGTATTTTGTTTTTGCCATGGTTTCTGTTGAAGGTGAATGTGGGTAGAATGCAACCTGGGCTATGTCGGGGAGCCACTCACTTAGCGAGCAAGGCACAAATAGTGCTGGCAAGATTCAAAATTCAGGGTGCTCAAGGATACTCTTGGTAACAGGGCATCCCAAATTGGCACTTGTTTTGAACTGGGCCATTGTTAAGAAATAACAGCCCGGGTGCTAGGCTGTTTGAACCAATCAGGATACGAGTTTCTCTTTACCCATTTTCTAAAATACTGTACATGGGGATGGTGATCGGGAGGAGGGACCACTAGCCTCCATGGAATATGGATTACACTTCGAGCATGGGTGCGGTGGGGGACCCACTAGACCACCAGGGACATCTTCCTTTACTACATCGAGCCAGTAATTGGTGGGGGGGGGCACTAGCACAAGGGAATCTTTATACTACAACTTTGGGATGGCAATTGGCAGTGGGATCACTAGTACCAGGGATAGCTCACTGGGACTGGGCAAGTGGGGGGCAGCACTGCGCTACTTTGCCGGGCAACCCATGCAAATGAGCCCATAATGGGCATGCAAATAGCCCCTTAGCACCTTGCATGCCCAGTGAGCTAATTTGCTTGGGTCCCTTTGAAAATAGGAAATTTAACCAGGGTGCAAGCTATTGTGGCACCTTATTTTGGAAGCCCTGTCTGCCCATCACTAACTGGCTTAGTGCTGGACCGACATTGCCCCTATATTCAGTCAAATAGCACCAGCTGCACTATTCCACTGAATATAGCAGTTTTGGTCACCTGGGCAACTATAAGGCAGAGTGCAAATTTCTAGACTTGCCTTGCTCATTATTGAATATCGGGCCCCCGCTCTTTAAAAGGGATGCTGTCAGACATACAGAGGCCCAAATTCAGGAAGATGTTTTTGGTATTGTTGATGTGTCAGTGTGCAAAACTGTTTATGTTTCAACAGGTTTTTCTGCTTTGCATTCAATATTTTCTTTTTAATTCATTTACCTATATTAACAGCGGACTGCTGTTAGGACCAGGCTGAAGATGCTGGTGTGCGTGTCTCTGTGAGGTGCTTAAGTGCACGAGTGCACCACTGCATGCCCTGTTCTCCTCATTTCTGTTGTACAGCAGTAATTCAGCTTTCTGTCCTATACAGAGTGTTGTTCTCTAGTCACCTTTTTTATCACAGAGACCCATGTTTACATTTTGAACCCTCATTTTCAGCATAGTCATTTCTTTAATCTCATCTCATGAAATATGGCAGGTGTCATTTTTAAATCCCACTCCAATCCTGTTTTTGCAGTCATTCTGCAAAATCATGTTTTGGGTGGCATTTGATAACTTTCATCTTTCATGGCCATGTGCTGGGATAATAATAATACTATTTTGAAAATTCAAGGTCACAATGTAAGAAAACAGTGCTATGTGTGAACCAGTACAGTTACCAAATATGAAAATTTCACTATTATAACTTGTGTTACATATTTGTTAATTTTAACTGCTGTGCCATCTGTGCCCAATAACAACAGAGCAAACATATGCAAGTGAACATAGTTGGTACTGGTCAATGCTTGTGTTTGTTTGCTATACATAATGCAAACATGTTGGTATAAGATCTGGAACTTTGGGGGCTTAGCGCTGCCTAAGCCACTCAGAGAGCTGCTCATTCCATGGCTCACAACAGGTAGTCGCTCATTCTGTCACAGCCACTCATCCTGTGGCCCACAACAGACATCCGTTTGTTCCATGACTCACAACAGGGAGTCACTTGCCCCAATCTCACAATAGTGAGCTACTCATCCCATGACTCACTACACAGAGCCACCAATCCTGTGGCTTATAACAAGCAGACGCTCATTCAGGGACTTATAACAGGGAACCTCTCACCCCATGGCTCACAATATGGCGACACTTATCCCAAGGCTCCCAAGGAGCTATTCGTCCAGTGGCAGATCTTGGTTAACAAAGATTCAGGTGAAGATTTCCTGATTCTGATCCCCAAGTGGGAAAGAGCCTTGGGACACATGAAACACCTTCAATACTTTGTTTACAAACTAGTAAACATCTGGGTTAGCAAGCTTGACTTCTTCTCTCACAACAAAAACTGGCTTTCATTGTACCACGTGTTGACCCAGTATAGCTCAATTAATATGCACTACATTATTTTAATAGATTCCTGTTTCTACCTAGGTGTACATCTAGGAGGACTAAAACATAGGGCAATCATTGACTTGCTTGAGGTCTCATAGTGAGTTAATATCAAAAATATGATTTTTACCCACACTGTTGCAATAATTTTTATTAATATTTCACTAAACATAAAACATAAAACAAACATAAAATCACCTTACAAAATCCAGTGGTCAATAATAAAAGTACAGCTGACCTCGCCCACACTTGCTGGGGTGGTATCCCGGTCTAGTTGTCATATGAAAACAGCAAAGTATAACTTAAAGTGACCTGTATAATCATAACATTACAGTACATAGAATAAAGAATGGTGAATTACAACTGGAATACATGTTCTGCTTATGTGTAGACATACCACAAAATTGAAGAGGACACTTCCTGGGTACCTCATAACCTCGCAGTATTATACCTATAAGGAGTACTTACCAAAGCCTTGGTTATGTCGAAACCTTCACATTGCCAGACATACCACTCTACCGAAGTAAATTTATACTAGTCGCCAAGAGTGTTCCATTTCAAGGCGTTCGGAGCACTTTGACTTAGAGAATAGCTATGTTCTACAAAGACCGGCCTGATCCTGTAAAGATACCAAAATATCCCTAGCTTAAATCTGTACTCCTGAAATAACTTTCCGAATACCCACATAACCAGACACAATCAAGAATAACAGTTATAGTTCTGTAGGTAATTCAACCCCCATGTAACGTGGGGCACCATTACTGAACCATGCTCGAGGCCCATCACTTCTGACTACCTGTACACCCATCAGAGGCAACAACGAATAATCACCCTATTCCCGTTGGTGGAGGGACTTGCCCCAAGTATCTCAGATATGGGTCCCAACAGGCTGTAAATAAGGATAATTTGGATTTCTAAAGATGGGATATCTTATCCAGTTTGGCAAGAGTAGACAAAGACCCCATTATAGCTGTTACCATAGGGACCACCTCGGACCTCCACTGGCTTAGAATAGCTCTTTTGGTTTGTAATGCTAACAAGGCCAACCATCTAACTTTTAACGGTGACAGTTTAGGCATTACCCCTCTTAACTCCAAGATACAAAAAATGGGGCATATGGAAATGATCTGTTGGAGAACCCGAGAAGCAAGAACCAGAATCTCTTGCCAAAGAGGTTGAATCTTGGGGCAGGACCACAATATGTGCAACAAATCACCCCCCGGCTGTTGACACCTCCAGCAGTTGTCTCTGTCTATTACTTTGGCTCTGTGTAAAATAACAGGAGTTCTATACCATGAGTGTGCAATTTTGTTTTGAATTAGTCTGGATTTTGTATCAGTAAACCAGGAGTGGACATCTACCCAGGCTTTCTCCCAGGCCTCTGAGGATATAGGAGTCTGCAACATCTTTTCCCACCTATACCTTACTGTCTCAGATTGAGATGGAAGAGCATCACGCAAGGTAGCATATAACTGACCCGCGAGTCCCTTGGTGCAAGACATCCACTTAACCAATGGTGATGATTGAACACGACCCAGAGGACAATGCAAAAGCTGCCTGGTGGCATCTCTGATCTGGAGATATCTCCAGAAATCCTCTGCAGGAATTCCCCATTGCTGTCTTAGAGACCGAAATGTCTGGATATTCTTATGATCGCGGATCAACAGGTCTCCCAGCTTAGTAATACCCAATGCAGCCCAGTGTCTCCACACAATTTTGCTACCGCCTATGGTAATGTCTGGATTGTGCCAGATAGGCACATAGGAGAGGGGAAAAGGAGCCAAATTAAGTCTTCAATGGTAGCTAACCCAGTTTCTCCTAGCTAAATCAATTATAGGGGATGTACTTTCATTCCCAAACTTATTAGCCTTAGCTTTTTTGGAATTATCCTTCTGTACTAGAAGCGATAAGGGATGACACAACCCTGCCATATCTGTCTCTAGCTGCACCCACTGTGGTGAAAGCAGTGAAAAAGGGGAAAGAGGCCGAGCCCAATTAATCGTTTGGGCCAAATGTAAGGCCCGGTAATATCCTTCTAACCACGGGAGGTTCCACCCACCCTGACGCCAGTGTGATCTTAATTTAGCCCGGCTAAACCTAGGCTTAGAAATCTCCCATAAAAAATCCCCAATGACCTTATCAATACTCTGAAACCACTGTGCAGGTAAGGGGACAGGTAAATGTCTCAGAAGATAAAATAGTTTAGGTGCAACAATCATATTCACTGCCGCCACTTTCCCCGCAAGAGTTAGTTTAAATAACCTCCATCTATCGAAATCTGTCTTCAGAGAGGAGAGAAGAGGTTGTATATTGGCTTGCCATATTGCATCCAAAGATGGAGTGAGGAAAATACCCAAGTATATGATCCCTCCTAGAGCCCACACTAGCTGCTCTGCACCCATATCCTGCTGAACACAGTGCTCTGACTTATGCCGATTCAGCCGTAAGCCAGAATACTTTGAGAAATCTTCTAACAGATCCAGAATCCGAGGGATAGCGGTATGAGCATCCTCCAGCAAAAGAAGGAGGTCATCAGCATACATAAAAGTTAGATAGGATATATTCCTCACTGTCAGACCATTAATCTTTGGATGATTACGAATAGCCGCAGCCAACGGTTCTATCGCCAGTACAAAAAGTAAGGGCAAGAGTGGGCAACCTTGCCGCGTCCCTCTGCCCAGTGGGAAAGGTTGGGAAAGGGTCGAATTAGTATTAACTCTGGCAAAAGGGGCTCCATATATAGCTTTTATTTTTGCCAGAAAGGTGTCCCCAATCCCAAAATGTGAAAGAGTCAGATATAGATAGTCCCATTCCACTGAGTCAAATGCCTTTTCGAAATCTACCGTGACAGCAGCAGCCGGGGTGTGAAGGGACTTAGCCATAGGAATCAAATTAAGCAGGGTTCTTAAATGATCCAAGCTATGTCTCCCTGGTATAAATCCCACTTGTGATGGATGAATCAGATCAGTCAACAGAGGACTGAGTCTGTGGGCTAAGATTTTGGCGTAAAGTTTACTGTCCAAATTTATAAGTGAGATGGGGTGGTAATTCCCCGGATTCACGGAGTCCTTACCTTTCTTGGGTATCACAACTATAGTTGTCTCCCACATAGGTGGTGGAAAAGCTCCTATAAGTTCTACCTCCCAAAACACCTGAATCAAAAGGGGAGAAATAATATGGCCCAAAGTCTGGTAGAATTCTGCAGGGTACCCATCACCCCCCGGGGATTTCCCCTTTTTTAAATCCTGAATAGCTACCATCAATTCTTCTTTTGAAATGGGGAGATCTAACCATTGTGTGTGCTGGATCTGCAGCTTAGGCAAGCTTAAAGAATTTAAAAACCCTGAGTGTCAAGTTATGGTTAGCATAGGTGGAACAATATAAATTTTGTAGAATGCAGACATAACCTCATTAATATCCCCTGAAGAGGTACATAATAATCCTGAATTATTTCTTAGACCTGGGATAAATCTACTGGCCTGCTGTTTCCTTAATTGGTATGCAAGTACTTTGCCCCTTTGTCCCCCCTTCCCAAAACGTGTGTTTAAGACGTAAAATAGCAGCTTCCACTTTCCTATTCATAATCTGATTTATTTCAAACCGCATGGCCAAAATCGATTTCCCAATGGGAGAATGAATATTGGGAGAGGGCAGCGACTTAAACTTACTCTCGGCCTCGGCCAATTTCTGTTCAAGGTCAAGCAGCTGTGATTCTCTTTGTCTGCGTCTAGCAGCAGAAAACCCCATAATGCTAGCACCCAATGTGGCTTTAAAAGCCTTCCAGGTTGTGCAGGCGGAGGTGTCACTAATAGGGTTTTCTGCAAGGAAAAGAGAAGCCTCATTAATAAGCCAAGGGGTGAACTCGGGGTCCTGTATCAGAAGCGGGTCCATTCTCCATTGCTTAGTTGGGGGGGCCACTGGGTCCCATTGTAATAGGAGCTGGACTAAAGCATGATCAGAGACACAGCAAGGAAGAATTGAAACCTCTACCATTTTGTTGGTCAGCTTGGCAGAACCAAGCCAGAAATCAAGCCTACTGTATGAATCATTTGGGACAGAATGAAATGTATAGTCTCTCGTTCTGGGATGGAACAATCTCCAAAGATCTACTAACCCCTGATCAGACAACATTTGCTGAAGCGCCTTCACACTTCTAGGATGTGCCTCTTTCCCCCGGTCATTTCTGTCCAGCATAGGCATCAAGGTCAGATTACAATCTCCCCCAATAAGTAGCGGACAGTCCAGTGGGTTAAATTCCAGTATTACTTCCGCCAGTTTATAAAAAAACAGCGGGGCATCCTCATTGGGGGCATATACATTACATAGAGTAATTAGACCTGTGGGAGTGTTATACGTGACCATAACCCATCTGCCATCAGAGTCTGTCCGTGTCTGGGATAACTTCCAAGGAAGGGGCTTATGCACCAAAATCTGAACCCCGTGTTTCCTGGTCATAGCATTAGAATGCACTTGCTGGCCAACCTTCCTTCACCATATGGGTATGATCCTCCCAGCAAACTTAGTCTCCTGGAGGAAGGCCACTTGAGAACGTTTACGTTTCAGGTGTGCAAGAACTTTCTTATGTTTTATCGGGGAATTTAACCCAAGGACATTCCAAGTGTGCATCACAATGTCAGTCATATCGCTAAAGTCTACAATATACCCTAATCTATACTGTTAAGGAGCTGAATCCAGCTATATGCAGGGTATGAAAAGTTACTGTACTGTTCAAAACAAACACGAAACCCCAACTGTATGGAGGGATTAACTAACCTAACTACAACTACTATATATTGCTACCCTATCTAAATAACAACCAACCAAACTACCAACTACTATTAGAAGAAACCGTAGGATTAAGCCGGCTAAAGACCTAGCCAATGGTATAGCCTGTCATTCCTGGGGGGAGCCAAATGCTTCTCAAAAGGGAGAAAATCCCTATCTCCTGTTAAGCATATACCAAACTTCTCTAAGATGGGGCAAAAGCCACAGACAGAGTCCGCACTTACTAGAGCCTACTACGGATCTGCCTGCAGTCACCTCAAACGGGGGGAAAGTCCTGTGACTGGGTCTTGAGACCTGATACTGCCCTTTGCTTATAAAAATCAAAATTCCTTAAACCATCTTAAGATCCCTGAAGCTATTATTGAGCATACTACGGGACAACACCTCTTATTAACTTCTGATACTCACTTAACCAATTGTACTTTATTAAATCTTTACCAACTATCTTAGGGCCTACCTATATACCCGACCATGTACTGTATAGTATGAGTAAAACTAAAAAAAGATCTGATCATCACCACGTGTTACGGAACCAATATGGCCCCTTAGGCAATATTAAGTTCTAATTATCGCCTATGGAGTCAAGTTAAGTCATTTCTCCTCTTCCATTGGATCCTCGTGGCCAGATACTCCGATGGGTAAAGTAGCTTTCTTAACAAGGATAAGCAACTTCCACCCATAGGAAACAGAGAGGAAAGGAAAGTAGAGGTGTAGATCGCACCCCCCTGGGATCTACACTATCCCACGAGAGTATTCGAGCCTCCTCTACCCTCATGAATATACCTCCCACACAGTGTATATATATATATACATTCACTTCCCAATTTACCAGAACCAGTACCCTCCGAAAGGGCCACCAAAGACTGCTGGTACAAACCCTCTGATAATCCCTATCCCCCAGGGCCTCTCCTAGGTGTAACTCAAGGAGGCCATACCAGTTCCCTCCCGCAATATTGCAACATTAGGCTACCAGCTCTTCAGATACTTATCTAACGTTGAACAGTTTATTCAGGAAAGAAAAGACCCTTTGCTCATGATGTTTTCGGATGTTTCCCCTCTTCTAGTTCTTGTTCCGTAGTTTGACTTGGGGGGGGGAACCTGGGGCCAGGAAGTCCACTGCTATATTTGCTGTGGCACCATCTGTATCATGGAGACTGTCCTTGTGAGAGTCCTCCTGAGAGCTCCCGCTCGAATAACCCAACTGCCCCCCACTATCCATCCCTTCGCATCCTTCTTCAGTAAGGAGATCGTTCAGAATCGCAAATCGGTTTTTGGAAAAGCAAGGGCTGACATATTCCATCTGAAGTTCCTCCTGTGCGTCTAAGGGGGGAGAAGACAAATTATCCATATTGCTCTTCCTTTCCTGTGGATGGCCCCTTTTAGTGTGAGGGGAGGATGGAGGCCTCTTCCGAACTTTCAGGTTCCTAGGTTCCAATCCCACCATTGGCGCAGACTGGGGAGAGGTAGCTGGGGGAACAACAACCGACCTGGAGATTCTCTGGTCATTTACAACCAGGCTCGAAGACTGGGAAGTCAAATCTCTAGGGCATACATTGACAATATAGTCTAAAGCCGCTTCTGAAGATGAAAATGGCTGAATTGTACCATTCGTAGAGAATTGCAGTGTGGCCGGGTATCTTAGGGTGAACGGGATTTTTAAAGCGTGTAGCTTCCTTCGAGCATCAGTGAAAGTTTTACATCGAGCTGCCAATTCCTTCGAGTAATCCTGAAAAATCATAATCCTGTTCCCTTGCCAATGCAGCTGCCTGAACTCTCTCACCCTAGCCTGTATTCCCTCTTTTTCAGCAAAGTTCAGAATATGAACCAAGATGGGGCGGGGACGTTCCCCCTGGGCAGGCCTAGGCTGGGCCATACGATGAACACGCTCCATTGTAATTTTAGTGCCTTCAGGGAGCTTCAAAATTTCTGGCAATACCCGTTGTAAAATGGCAGGACCCTCCCTTCCTCGGAGCCCTCCGGAAATCCCAGTATCATGAATTATGCGCCTACTCCTATTCTCCAAATCCTCCACTTTGTCTTGCAGTTGATTGATCTTAGCTGCCTGGTCTCTCAGTAGGGCCGTATGGCTAAGCGGATTCTCCTGCGTAGTTACTTTCTGCTCCACTACATCTACAGGAACATTAATTTGCTGAATAGCTACAGTGGAGTTATTAGCAGCCAGTGTGAGATTATCTGTACTTGCCATAATCGACACGAACATATGTCCCGTATCGAGAGCTCCCTCTCGTTCATTTAATAACTTCGCCATCTTATGCGACCGGAGAGCAAAATACCATACCCTCACTCACGGTCCGTTTGTCTAAATGTCCCTTAAATTCAAAGCTCCGTTTCAATAGTGCAGAGTTTGGCAGCCTGATCCGTAATGTTCAGCTATAAATCCTCCCCGAGGCTATATATTCGGGTACAAAGCTCTGTGCGAAGCGAGCTACTCGATAGATACATGCCATCTTAGGCGAAGAGCTATACGCCCCACGATTTTACCCACACTGAACAGTTTTGAAAATTTAAACATTTTAAAAAAAAAATTTTTAAGAAATTAAAATGGAAAAAAATAGAAAATACCACTTTGTTTAAGAGCCCCTAATGACTGTATCACATCCAGAAGGTACCTTCCTTACTTTTAATTGGGAGCAAAGAAAAAAAAATTACTTTGTGGGTTTTGAACACAGGAACATTTGCTTGTGGTGTTAATCACACATAGAAACATAGACAATGTCAGCAGAAAAAGACCATCAGTCCATCCACTCTGCCGATTACAACCTATGCTACCCTAGGACCTAATATCTAGATGAGGTTTATGTCCTCACACCCCCCCCCATCCTCTGTCTTACTGCTACTCCTCTAAGTAACTACAGTATAAATCCTTTAACTCTGTCCCAGATTTACTTGAAAATGTCGATAGATTTTACAGCTATCACATCAGCTGCTAGGCTGTTCAATGACTCAACTACACTATCTGCAATGTAAAACAAACAGAGGCAAGGCCATGCCATTCTTTGGCTTCTTGAGTTCTTGTTCAAGGGAAGGGCATTGTTATTATAGAGTAAATAGCCATGGGCTGCAAAGGGGAGCAACAACATCAATCCATGGAATAACAGTGGCCAGTCTTGGGGCATCCCATTGGTCACCAGTTTTGCAGTCTTGCTGGGCCCCAGCACTGCCCCACTCAGTCCTCAAACCTTCCAGCCAGGGTACGCACTGCAGTGTTTGCCTCACATTAACATAGCCCAGACACAACAGATCGCTGAGAGACCACAGTGACTCAGACAGGCAGGCAATAATATGGAATGTGACTGTGGCTTGGGGTAATTCAGGCGACAAATAAGAAAGTATTTAAAACAAAAAACAAAACATGAGACTGCAAAGGGTGGGGAGGGGAATCTGGTCGGTGAGTGAGAGAGTTGGGGGGGGTGTTATGTGTCAGATCTAACCTGTGCCTGGAAGCACTGGATATAGGGTCTGCAGTGTGAGGGGGTGACATCTAAATAACAAAAATACAAAACTACAAAGGGTAGGAGTACTAGCTAAAACAGTGACTACTGATATTGGGATACTGTACTTCTGATTAACAGGACAGAGAATGCAGATAAGAGTACAATAAAAAAAAGTGAATGTGTACTACAAAACACATGTGTGTGCATCTTCATTTAACTTAAAACCCTTATTGTAATCACTTTTTCCCTTTGTTTTCCCAATTACATTGTGTGTAATGGAAGAACAGCATTGTGTAATGCTGCAGGATTTTACAAAATTTGCAGACCAAATTTAAAAAATGTTGGCACATTAAATTGGCATGTGTAACAAAAGTACAATTATGGTACAACGGCAGAGGACTCTGCCTTTCATCACACCAACTCGTACCAATATTTTGGCCCTATGATATTTCTTCCATAAAAATATAAAAACACAACAGCAATTATTGTGGCATTGACCAATGCTTGTTTAAATATTGTTGGGGGGGGACACCAGTTGTTATGCAAAAAGAAAAGTTTAATAAAACAAATATAAACTGTAGATTTGACTAGAGCATCAAAATGTGCCCCTTCCCCCTCCTGTGGGTAAAAAGAGTGGCCTCCAATGGTCATAATGTCATCAGCCTGAAGCCTTAAACCTTGTACCTATGGTTCAGCAGATAGTACTCTGCTTGATTGGACAGGATATCCCGAGGCTGGGACAGTGCACTATCCAAATGTATCCAGGGACAGTGCATTATCCAAATGTATCCAGTCTGTTTACCCTGGATAATGGACTCAGAACACTATCATTTCTGGATCCACAGGTGGCTCACATGACCTGAAATAGCCATGTGTGAATGCAGAACCCTAATTATGGAATATTGTTGGGACTCTTTTTTTTATCCTCAGGTCAATTGTTTACCACTATAAGCTGTAACTCCAGTCCTTGTTTGTCCGTGCATTATATAGATACTGGTGTATATTTTATTCACAGCTACTGTGGTGTGTGGGGGAGACAGACAGACAAATAGATAGATACTTTCTCAGATGGCTAACTATTTGACTGGGAGAATCCAGCACATCAAGATAATGAACATTTTATCAAAATCACCGGTTTAAATACTTTATCTTTTTTCAGCTCTGGAACACATTTGTCTTTTATGTAACCCCTTACATTTGTCGTTGGACTCTGTCGTAATAAAGTCTCATCAGCTCTGTATTCACAAGTATTCCTGTGCTTGAGCTGGTGAATAGCGCTTCAGAGACTTTATCAGAATTTAAAACTGTCCAAGAAGACAGTGGGATAAGAGTGACACAGACTGGTCCACCCTGAGGCAGTGATTTATAAAACCACAAAATATTGGTGGTTTGTGCTGGATTTTGAGATGTCACGTCTCCTTGCATAACAAATAAATTCACTTGAATAATTTACCTTAACTGGGTGAGTGAGTCATTATTCCAAATTAAAGCAGTGAGTTAACAAATGCTTTTTAGAGCTGACTCCTCCTGCTTTTCTATATTTTAGTAGGGTATTGGGCCAACCAGGGGATTATCTTTGCATAGAAGCTTTTTATACAAGTTATAGACAAGTTGGCAAAACATACTGAAAAGAAGACAGTGTGGTCTAATAGTTAGAGCGATGGCTTGGGAACCATGAGATCACAGGTTCAAATCCCACTAGAGCCAAATACTCACTGTGTAACCTTGAGCAAGTCACGTAACTTCCCAGTGCTCCTGTCCACACAGCTGTATAAATGGTCAAAAGCAGAACCTCACTGAAAATATAATTATGCAGCTCAGCTGGACTACACTTAGTAAATAAATTGTAACAAAAAAAATGTAAAGAGCTTGAGAAAGAAAGGCCACATTTAAACAAGCATTTGTCAATGCCGAATGTTGTCTTGCTGCCATTGGCAGTGCAGGAGTTAGAGAGATGCAGCATAGGAGTGGCAGGCAAGTATTGGACTGATGCCAACCCACCCCCACCCTACAGAGAGTGAGAGGCATTAGGGTGTCCCTGTGGGTGTTTGGCAGTGCAGTGCAGGAAAACATGCTGGGCAGGATGTGAAAAATGACAGCTGCACAGTTCATAAGGAGGTGTAATTAAATGGCAGTGCTGAAAATGTGGCATACAAATATACGAAAGTTGCGGAGTTGCAAGGGTGCATGGCAGATATGCAAGGCACGCTTGCAGCACTAACAGTTGTGGTGATTCGGCACCAAATTTTCAACATGAGCAATTTAGCACCTCTGCTCATGTACAGTGTCACTGTCATTTCCTCAAAGTGTCCCAAGAAGTGATTTACTACAACAACCACGCTATTCTGCCGGAAGTGCGGAAACACATTTGGGCAGGATATGTAAGTGACAGCTGTACTGTTCATCAAGAGGTGTGTAAAATGGCAATGGTGGAAATCCAGAGTGAAAATATCACAAATGCACGACGGTATGAGCATGCGTGCAATCTGCCAACGCACGCTCATAACACAGTCATTTTATGGAGTATCAGCTCCAAATTTTCAACATAGGCATTCTAGGAGCTCTGCTCATAAACTGTGTCACTATCATTTTCATAATCTGGCCCAAACACTGATTTCCCACAGCGACTGCGCAATTGTGCACCGGAAGTGCGGAAACACATTTCGGGCAGGATGTAGGAAATGACAGCTGTACTGTTCACAAGGAGGTGCAGAAAAATGCCAATGCTGAAAATACCATGTTAAAATATTGCGAATGCGCAAAGTTATGAACCTGCGTAGCAACTGCGCAACGCACGCTCGTAAAACAGGCATTTCTTGGATTTTTTCCACCAAATTTGGAACATAGGCTTTTTGAGAGGCCACCTCATGAACACTGGCACTGTCATTTCATTAATGGGTCCGGAAAGGTGATTTCGCGCAGTGACTGTGAAATCACCTTCGAGGCCGATTAACGCCATGACAGTGACAGAATTCATGAGGAGGGGCCCCAAAAACCCCATGTTGAAAATTTGGTGCCAAAATTCCAAGAAATGCCTGAGATATGTAACAAAGTTGAAAAAACCCTATTCATTGCATTATACAGCTTACCGGCATTTCCTCAGTTCGCGGTCGGCTTTGAAGAGTGCAGACGTGTTCCAGTCCACTGAAGATCGTTGCGCGGGAGTCCGGAGGTAAGTATGGGGTGGGGGTGAGGAGGCAGGGTGCGCGGTGGGTGGAGTGCGGGTGGGGAGGAGGATCTAGACTACGAGGGACAGTTTTCGTTTCTAGGTAAAAAAAAAAAAGCGTCGCGGGACAGTTTTGCCATTGCAGGGCATTTGGCATGCTGGGTGGGCTCCCAGCATGCCACTAAGTGGAGTTTGAGGGGGGTCAGTACCAGCAGGGACTGGGCACCCTCGTCCTGCACACACAACACGGGGGGTAATGCAGCGAGTTGGCACCCCGGCAAACAAAGTCAGGGGAGGCGAGCCGAGGGGATTGGCACCCTCTCGGCATTCAACAGTTGTGGGGGTGATGCCGACAGGGTGGGCTCCCGTCGGCATGCAAAGCAAGTGGTAGCAGAGCGAGGATTGGGCACCCCCTCGGCATTCCACATTCGGGGGTGGATGCCGGCAGAGTGGGCTCTCTGTCGGCACACAAACACGGGATTGCCGACAGAGTTGGGCACCCCGATGTCGACAGAGGTGTGGCGGCCGCCCGGCTCACCGACCATGACATAATGGCGGCGACACGTCAAACAAAGGACCACTGCGTATGATGATTGCAGCGGACCTTTGCTTTGATGTGCTGGCCCCGTATCTTATGCATGGTGTGGCGGTGGCATACAGGCTGATTGAGAATGAGGCGCGCCTACGGTCGTGCCCTGCATTCGCCAACAGCAGCCGCGCCCCCAAGACCCGCACTGTCGCAAGATGTTTCTTGCGCATGCGCGCAAGCCAACATAAAAAGTACCCTCCAGTAGACTGCAATACCTGAATAGTGTATATGTGTGGTAATATATACCTACTCTATAAACCTTTGTACAGATAGCCTATATAAAAGTTTATCCTTGTAAAAAAATATGGGATGCATAAAATGCACAATGGACTGACTGAAGTGAGATTATACTATGTATCAACACTTGTTGAAGTGACAGGAGTTTCATCATTCTGCTGTGGCATTGCCTCTTGTGCGTTATCATCTTCTCTTGCCCCTCTGTTGGAGATAAATAGCATTTTACACATCAGGCTATTTTACGTGGATCCATGCTGCTGGTCTATTAAAACCCATTTCCTCCAATATTGCTTTTAGAAGTCTGAACATTCCACTGATTAACCTTGGTACAAAATGGCTGCCTCTGAGGGACTAAGTTAAGTGACTCCTTACCAGCTTGGTGGGAATCTTTGAGTCTGCGCTTGAAGGTTGTTACAGTTTTAGATGGCACCACCTGATCTGGAAGTGTGATCCAAGTTTTGGCCACTTGTTCTGTGAAGTAGCTCCTAAAGGCATTTCCCATGGCTCTTCCACCATTTAATGGCATTGTGAATCCCCTTGTTCTCTCATCCTTTTACATCCAGAAGAGCTGCATTTCATTTGATGCTGTTACCCAATCCAGACATTTGAAGACCATGGTCATGTCTCCACTGATTCTTCCTTTTTCCATGGTTAACAGTCTTACTTCAGTCTGTCAGTCCTTGTAGCCCATGTTTTAAAAAACTGTATCCACCCTGGTTGCTCTTCTCTGTATTTCCCAGTTCTGTCATTTGATTTTCTCAGATATTGGGGTCAGAAATGTACACAGTATTCAATTTTAATATTAAGTTAAAAAACAGTTGTGCTCCATCTGAAGTACCCAATTTCACTCCTACTCACTCCCAGTCACACTCCCCATCGATGTCTCTGCTCACTGCAACTGAGTGTTCACACGTCATTGTTACTACCTCTCCTCTACTCAATCCTGTTTCCTCATCTTGCCCCTGCACAGTCATTTGAGCCAGCTAGCCTCATTCCATCTACTTACGAATGAGGATACAGCGGCCCATATTCAGGAACATTACCTCCAGCAATAACATCACTTCACTTTGCCTTTACTAACCTGATTTAGGAATGTGCTATTGAACAACCTGGGAGATTGATGAACTGGGTTTGTAAAGGCATGGTAAAGTGGTGTAGGCAGTGGAGGTAAAGTTCATGAATACTGGCCGTCATACTTGATTGGAAATAAATTCTATAAACCCTCTTACAATGGCTTGCATTGAGTTTGAGACAGAGCTGAGTAAACCTCCATACAGTAGGAATAACAGGGCAGATGCAGTGAACTCCTAATCATTTTCTGTCCTGTATCAGATGTCAACGTGGGAGGCCACTTGGGGACCAGCGGTTACCATATGGTGTGAGTCAATATAATGACGGCTGAGGAATCAAACCATACAAGGGTGAGGGTTCTGGACTTCAGAAGGGCAGATTTTAAAAAGATGGGTGAATGACTCAGGTATGACCTAGCGGGGTGGGGGTAACCTGGGTGGGGTGGAGGAAAAGCTGGCAAAGATAAAAGGGAGCAAAGTAAAGGCAAAAACCTCTACGTCAAACAAGTGAGCAAAAGCAAGAGAAAAAGAGACCATTATGGTTCTCAAAAGAGGTGGCTGAAAAGATAAAAGCTAAATGGGTAGCATTCAGAAGCTATAAGGAAACACAGAGGGAGAAGAATAGGGAGGTGTATCAGGGAAAACAGAGGGAAGCAGGGAAAGCAACAAGGAGCACAAAGGCACAAAGTGAAGGGAGAATGGCCCAGGAGGTAACAAACGTGGATAAGATATTTTTTAGGTATGTAAGTGAAAATAGGAGAACCAGGAGTGGGATTGTAAGATTAAAAGATAAAAAGTGGTGACAGGGCATTACACTCTAATTACCGCCCCTTATCCATTCTCCCTCTGCTTTCCAAAGCCCTGGAGAAGATTGTATCAGATCAACTAGTGGAATATCTCAACAAGTATCAAATTCAATGTCCCCAACAGCACAGTTTTTGGAAGTCGCATAGTACCACTGCTACATTTGTTGAGTTCACCGGGTTCTTACATAAGGCATTAGACTGGGAGCAATTGGAAAGGGTGGCATTCATCAACTTCACCAAAGCATTTGACATGGTCAACCATGACATGCTGCTCAAATTAACTACCACAGGGCTCTCCACCCAAGCAGTGAGCTGGTTCCGGAGTTACCTTACGGACAGGGCGCAACAGGTGAAAATTGATGGAATATTCTCAGAGTCTGAAAGTTCGCATGGGGGTCCCTCAAGGGTCCATCTTAGGGCCCCTGCTATTTAGTGTTCTCCTAAACCGCCTCTCTCTGACATGCCAGGATAACATCCTCCTCTACGTAGATGATGCGGTTCTATATACTAGTCACCCTGATCCTTCTCTCTTGGAGAAATAACTTCAAATGAATTTCTCCAGTGTCAAGACCGGGTTCCAGGAGCACAAGCTCCTCCTAAATTATAAAAAAACAAAGATCATGACCTTTGCTTCTCCCTCTAAAAAACATAAATCCTACCAGCTCACCATCCGCAACAACCTGAACACCCCTATTGAACTGGTCAACTCCTTCAGATACTTAGGAGTCATGCTTGACAATGCTCTATCTTTTGCTAACCATATAGACTACGTAGCCAAAGCTGTTAATGCAAAAATAGGTGTACTATATAGACACAAACACTGCATGACTGCTGAGGCAGTTAGGCTAGCAGTGAACAGCTCGGTCATCTCCAACATCGACTACAGCTTAGTAGTTTTTGGGACTGCATCCGACTCCTCATTGAAGAGGGTAGCCATGACATTGAATAAAGCTTGTAGACTAATCACCGGGGGCCATAAGTATATGCGTATATGTGATTTATATGCACAGATTGGTTGGCTACACCTGAAAGGTAGGCTTCAGTATCAGATCTGCCTGTTAGCCAAAAAAACAGCATTAGTGCTTACCCCACCGGGGTCCAGAGTCTCCTAAGATTTGCAATGAACCTCCACCAGACCAGAGGTACCTACAGTAAGCCTTATAAGGTCCCTTTTGGGGCACTTTCCAAGGGCAGAGATCTTTTGAGTACCATGCCCCCACTTGGATCAGCTCTCTTGGTTGTGCTGTACTTGTTGAATCTAAGCTTGGACCTTTTAAATGTAAGCTTCAGCAGCACTTCTGAGCACTCTGTACCTGTGACTGTCCAACTTAGGGCCCCTCAAACTCCACTACTCTAGATGTGGTCTTCACACTTGAATCCTTGCCATTATCACCCTGTCTATCTCTACCACCCAGAACCTGCCTTCCTCTCTCTTCTACTTCCCACCACGTTCATCCCTTTCTGGCCCTACTACCCTCCTTACCCCTTTCACTTAATGATGCCCTCCTTTGGCTGACCTGCCCTACCCACAGACTTCATGCTAAGTATCTTGTACACATTGAAACTTACTTGCCTTTTGGATTCCTAGTGGACTGTGTATTGCGCTTAGTGATTTTGCTTCAATATTTATACTATGTCTTCTTGTACAACGTACCCACCCCCACCCCCGCTCTCTATTAAATGCTCCATTGCTTCGCCCTCCCTCCCTAATTTTGACTAGAAGTACTATAGTAGGTGGGTCCTTTCCTGTCCATTCAATTTCTAATTCTAACTGTGAGAGCTCTGGAACTCGAGGAGGACATTGGGGATCAGCTCCAGCTCTCCAGGCCTGAAATATCTGGCTCAGAATAACCCTTTGAGGATGTCTACATCACTCCTATACCTTCACCTACCTATCCTGTTAATACTGGTGCACCAAATGGGCCTGCTTGAGGTAGTGCAACAACCCCAAGGTCATCCCGTATTCTCAGGGTATGTGCACTATGCCACGGGCACATCAGCTTCAAATTCTATTAATGGAAAAATTGTTTCAGTAACTGGTCTAAGTACACCACTGCTAACCCTGATAGATTAACACCTAGCTTCCAACATCTTCTCTCATACCTGCTTATTTTCTCTAACTTTACAGCAACAGCCAATAAATTTAACAGTACCTCCTTCTGTAGAAGACAACGGAAACAGTACTTTAAATAACTAAAGGCATACCTACTGAAACTAATTCTAGTGCTTCTGCTCCTGTCTGGAAATGTGCACCCTAACCCCGGCCCTGCTAGGGCAATGAACTGTTGCAGCACAAAAATGTCCTGTATGCTCTCCCTCACCTATCGCATCTATCAATATATGTAGTCTTCTATGTAAGTTAGACAACCTCAAGGTATGGATTACACAGCACAAACCTGATATTCTTTCTGTTGTAGAAACTTGGCTGTCACCCAAAATCCCAGATTCTGCTATCACCATACCTGGCTACTCTATTTTTAAGCAGGATAGGCTCACTAAAAGAGGTGGTGGCTGTGTTATTTACTTAAAAGAAACTCTAATGGGTCAAGCCCTTGAATTGCCCTGCATAAGAAACTCCTCTCATGCCCTGGCCATCAAGGTACTCCTAGGGGCCCAAAAGAAAACATTAACTATGCTATCTGTTTACATACCACCCAAAGAATCTGCCTCTGGCATTCATAACTTTATGAAATATATTCGGAGTGTGCCTCGGAACACTGAAACTATAGTACTGGGAGATTTCAATGTAAACTGGCTCTCATCTGACATTGGACACATTAAGGATGCCATCTCTGCCTTGCCCCTTATCCAGCCAGTTAACACCCTAACCAGAATTAACTATAGAACTGGATCAAGTACCTTACTGGATTGGGTTCTGTCTAGTCACCCAGAACGAATCACAAATGTATCTCTACTCCCTGAGACCCTAAGCGACCACTCCCCTATACTTTGTAGTTGGTCCAACAAGTTCAGCAAATCTCCACCTAAGGTTATTCTCAGTTGGGTCCTAACTCCAGGACACCTAGAACCACTTAGATCACACCTTCAAAGCCAGGATTGGTCACCACTGGACTCTACCAATGACATTGATGAGGCACTTGATTTCTTCATCGACCGCTTTAATGTTGCATGTGATATCCATGCCCCCCATAAAAAAGTGGAAAGTTAAGGGGGTGTGCAACCCTTGGATACCACCTGAACTACTGGGACTTATGAAGACTAGGGACCACGTCTGGCACTGGGCCAAAGCCACAGACAAGCAAGCAGATATTCAGGCTTATAAAAAATCCAGAAATGTTTGTACCAGAGCCATCCATTTTTTTAAAAAATCAATACTTTAGTAAGGCACTTTCCAACTCATGGGGTGACAGTAAACATTTCTGGAGCAACATAAAGGAAGTCACTGGCAAAGAACTCAAGGGAGCACCCACCATGCTTAACACTGATGGAAGCCTGACTCTTGACCCAGTGGCCATAGCCAATATTTTTAACAATGCCTTTACAGACCTCAGCAGTGTCCTCCCTCTGATTTTTTCATGGTCTCTGCCCCTGCCACCCCCCCCAGTCTGTGATGCTCAGCAGCAGGCTTCCCCCCCTTTTTACTTCAAAGAGTTTACTAAGCATGAAGCTAGAAAGTATGTACGCAAAGTACTCGGTAAAGCAAGATTCAGTGGGAACAATCTAGGTCTCAAATTTCTTTCCCTCACCCTTGAGGAAACTCTTACACCTCTTACCAAGATTCTGAACCTTTCTCTAAGGCTTGGGCATTTCCCCCAAAAATGGAAACAGGCCTTAGTAACCCCAGTGCACAAAGGTGGAGATAGGGCACAGCACACAAACTACAGGCCAATCTCCATTCTACCTCCTCTATCGAAAGCACTAGAGCGTATACAGTAATTGCAGATCAGCTTGTGTAATACCTGGACAAATACAATATCCAATGTTCCCAGCAGCATGGCTTTCATAAAGGTCATAGTACTACCACTGCACTGTTAGAATTCACTGGTTTTATACATAACGCACTCGACCAAGGCCATCTGGTAGGGGCTGCCTTTATCGACCTGATGAAGGTCTTTGATACTGTGAACCACTCACTGCTACTTGGGCAATTATCACTCACATGGGTGTCGAATGATGCTGTCAGCTGGTTCAAAAGTTACTTAGAAGACCGTTCGCAGCAGGTCAAGATAACCAATGTCCTCTCCGAAAGGAAGCCAGTCCATTATGGAGTGCCTCAGGGATCTATACTGGGGCCCCTTCTCTTCAGTGTCTACTTGAATAACCTCCCACGAGCCTGTCATGAACAGATTCGGCTTTACACGGATGATGCCGTGATCTATTCTAGTAACCCTGACCCTAAGAGCCTCCAGGATAACCTTCAACACAGTTTCTCAGAAGTGGAAAAGTGGTTCAGCACTCAAAAACTGGTGCTAAACTATAAAAAGACCAAAATGATGCTTTTCAACAATGCCCTTAAGAAACACAATTCCAAACCCTTTTTCATCACAAACTGCATTGGCACCCCACTTAAACAGATCCACTCCTTCAAATACCTAGGGGTCACTGTTGATAGCTCACTCACCTACTCACAACATATTGATAACGTAGCTCGAGCTGTCAACGTAAGGATTGGCCTACTCCACCAACAAAAGCATAGCCTCACTCCCGAGGCACTAAGAATAGCAATTTTCAGCTCTGTCATTACCATCATCGATTATGGGCTGGTTGTTTATGGCTCTGCCTCTGCCACATCCCTTCACAGGATCACTGCTGCTCTTAACAAAGCATGCAGACTCCTTACTGGGGCTGCCTGCCTCACACACATGTCTGACCTATATGCTCAGACTGGGTGGCTTCAATTATTCAGCCAGATCCAATATCAAACCTGCTTACTTGCCAAGAAGGCACACTTTGGTTTGTTATACCCTGGGGTCATAGAAACATAGAAACATAGAAACATAGACTTTGACGGCAGATAAGGACTGCTTGGCCCATCTAGTCTGCCCATTTCCCTACCTACAGGATAGGCCGCAGATCCTAGTTAACCAACAGCCTATTTCTTCCTACTCCCCACAAGAATTGCCTTATGTCTGTCCCAAGCATTCTTGAATTCTCCCACAGTTTTAGACCCCACAACCTCCTCAGGAAGGCTGTTCCATGCATCCACTACCCTCTCTGTGAAACAATACTTCCTCACATTGCCCTGAACTGCCCTCCTTCTATCTTTAAATTGTGTCCCTTGTTCTTGCAAGTCTCTTTTCTGAAAGATGCTACCTCCTGGACTTTGTTGATTCCACTGAGGTACTTAAAGTTTCTCTCATGTCCCCCTCTCCTTCTTTCCTCAAGGGTATACATATTAAGCTCCTTTAGTCTCTCCTCATACGGCTTCTCTTACAGACCCTGCACCATTTCAGTTGCCCTCCTCTGGACTACCTCTATCCTGTCTATGTCCTTGCGGAGATGGGGTCTCCAGAACTGGACACAGTACTCCAGATGGGGTCTCACCAACTGTCTGTACAGAGGGATGACAACTTCCTGTTTTCTGCTGCTGATGCCTCTCCCTGTACACCCTAGTATACCCCCAGCCCTCCCTACTGCCTTCTCACATTGCTTGCTAACCTTAAGGTCATCTGATATGATTACCCCCAGGTCCCTTTCCTTTTTTGTTGTTGTTACTACCTCCCCACCCATTGTGTATTCTTCCCCTGGGTTCTTGTTTCCCAGGTGCATTATTTTGCACTTCTTTGCATTGAATCCTAGCTGCCATACTTCTGACCATTCCTCCAACCTTGCCAAGTCCCTTTTCATCCTTTCCACGCCTCCTTGTGTATCAACCCTGTTGCAGATCTTTGTGTCATCTGCAAAAAGGCATACTTTTCCTTCCAGTCCCTCTGCAATGTCACTGATGAAGACATTAAAAAGGACTGGAGCCCAATACTGAACCCTGCGGTACCCCACTAGTAACCCCTCTTTCTTCAGAGTGGACTCCATTTACAATTACCTTCTGTGTCCTGTTGTGCAGCCAATGTTTTACCCAGGCGACCACCCTGGGACCCACTCCCAGGCTGGTAAATTTGACTATTAATCTTTTGTGTGGGACTGTGTCAAATGCCTTGCTAAAGTCTAGGTAAGCCATGTGCACAGCCCTTCCCTGGTCGACTACTTTGGTCACCCACCACCCAGTCAAAGAAATATATTAGATTCGTCTGACATGACCTTCCCGCTGTGAACCCATGCTGCCTTGGGTCCTGTGCTCCACTGGCCTCTAGGTACTCAGCTATTCTTTCCTTCAGAAGTGACTCCATCACTTTCCCTACCACAGAGGTCAGACTGACAGGTCTAGTTTCCTGCCTCTGTCTTGGTGCCACTTTGTGAAGGGAATCACATCCCTTTCCTCCAGTCTCGGGTACCACACATCCTCCCATGATTTATTAAAAGAGTAGCCAGTGGTTTCACTAGTTCCTCCTTAATTCTTTTAGAATTCTGGGTGAATTCCATCAGGACCCATTGCTTTGTCCACCTTCAGTTTTAGGAGTTCTTGCAGAACCCTTTCTTCTGTGAAAGGACTGGGATCGACCCCCCTATCAAGAGTGCTTCTGTTAATTGGATTAGGCACTTCCCCCTCCTCTTTTGTGAAAACTGAGCAGAAATATTCATTCAGTATCTCTGCTTTTTCACTGTCCCCCTCTGCCCACCCACCGTTCATTCTATTCAGCCTCACTATCTCTCCCTTTGTCTTTCTACGCTCGTTGATGTACCTATAAAAGGTTTTATCCCCCTTCTTAACTGAGTTGGCTTAACTGAGTTGGGTCCAACAGCTCCTCAGCCCTTGTCACAGTACCCAACATACTGGCAGCTTGGCAACTCAGGTCTTTACTTATCCCAGATGCCGCACCACCTTAGGTCAGAGGTCTTCTGCTTACAGAGCCCCCCTCTGGCTCAACTCCCTGGGTAGGGACATTTCTCCTGAGTCAAAACTCGGCCCTTTCAAACACAAACTCCAACAACATCTATTAGCAAACAATATATGAGACTGCCGCCCCTTAGCAGCCTTCTGCTTATTTTATCATTGTACTTATACCTTTCGGCACTTTTAACTCTTGGCACTTCATTTCGATCCTACCCTCGAGCTTTTTCCCCTCCACCCCTCACCCCTGCTTATTCTCTGCTCACGCATCTCCATGTTCTTCCCTTGCTCCTCCTCCCCTTCCCTTCTCCACCCTCCACCCATTCTCTTATCTCATGCCACCTCTTTTGCAACTTCTTCCCCTCCTTCTCCCTATGTTTCTCTCTCTTACCTCTCTCCCACCCATATCACTCTCTCTCTCTTGTGTTTTCGACAAGGCCTGCTAGGCTGCCCTGTCTCCTGACTAAACACCACTTCTTCTTCTTCTCCTTATACTATTAATTTGTCTTCCTCCCCCTCATTTCACCAGCACTCCCCCTTCTCTCTGCACTCACCCCATTTCCCTCCTTCCACTCCCCATCCTCTCATCTCTTTATCCCCATTACCTCCTTTGGAACTCCGCTCCTACCCTCTCCACCTCCTGTGCAACTCCACTCCTTCCCTCTCCACCTCCTGTGCAACCCATCTCCTTCTCCTTCTCCCTCTTGTTTCTCTCATCCCCCACCTTACACCCCATTACTTTCTCTCCCAGATTTTGGCAAGGCCTCCCAGGCTGCCCTCTCTTCTAGCCCACTCTACTGTTATATTGAGCAACATTCAGTGCTATTTTGATTGCTTTTGATGTATTAATTTTTTTTTAAGTATATTCTTGATATCTGCTATTTACTTATCTATTGTTTACTTTGTTTTGTTTTCGTACTACTGACGTGGAACTTTTGTAAATAAGTTGTATTGCTCAAAGGTGTTGTAATCCAAGACTCAATAAATAAATAAAATACATAAATGATGTAGCTCCTTCCTATTTCATTTGAAATGAAGTAATTCCCTCCTACTGTAATTTCTGCCCTGTCCTAGTTTTAACTTTTTGTCTGGATTTGTCTTCATTGCCCTCTGACGTGGAACCTTTGTAAAAGAGCTCTCAGTTCAAAGGTACTTGTAATTGGAATCAATAAATAAAACAAAAAGGGAAGGGGGGACTGTGCAAAGGGAGAAGGGGAAAAGACAGACATCCTGAACAAATACTTTTGTTTAGTGTTCTCAGAGGAAGGAGAAGGAGGGGGGCCACACAAATGTAACAAAAGCTTTGGAGGGAAGGAGGTGGCCTTACTAATGTAGCCCAGGCACCATGTGCCAGTGGGCTACTATCCCTGCCTGTTGGCCTTCACACAGGTTAAAAGGCCTGGGTCCTGCTACGGTGGTGTTCGGGGGATTCTGTCCCAATGAAAAGAATAAAACAGTGCCCGTTCCTCCACTCAGAGTGAATTGCAGTGGGCCAGGTGTATGATTGGTACAACCCCCGGCGAAGCTGTACTTAGCCGCTTCCTCTTCCAACCACCCCACACCCTGGATGCCAAACTATTTCCCAATACCCTATACCACATACACTTTACAGTTAGTTTCCACAAAGCACCCTTCAAACAGCAATTTCAAACAACAAAACACAGCTTTATTATGGGGAAGGGCTAGGGTAGGGGTACCTGGAGAGGGAGTAGCTGTAGAAGTAAAAATGATTAGAAACAATTAATAACAACAGGGCCCGTAGGCCAGACCACCCCAGATGCCCACCCCCACTGGTACCAGTGACTTCCCTCTGTCCTTTCTGGGTACCCAGGAGTTCGCAGGCCTGCTCAGCTGCACGGGTTGGCCAGCATTGGGGCCCTAAGAACCATGCAAATGAATATTAACAATTAAGTAGTTACTCCCCTTGATTGCCAGGGCAAGCCCTGGGTACTCACCGTCCTGGAGATCTAGGATGTTCCTGGTGCAGAGGGCTTCCACCAGCTCAACCTCAGGGGATTTCAATTCAGGAAGGGCAGAACAAATGGGCAGCAGTAAGCATTCTGAAGACTTGAGCTTGATTGAAGGTCTGGCCACTTGTCCCCTTGATTGAAGATCTTGCAGCTTGTCACTTTCAGCCTATTCAGGCCCGTTGCAGAGCTCCCATGCAAGGCCCACCAAACCACAGAGGACGCAGACCTAGGAATGGCTCCACAGCCCGGCTCCCTCACATGTCATGGGTGCCCTAGCTCCCCCAGAATGTGCTGGTGGCCCCCTGTAGCTAGCAGACCCCACTTGGTGGGGGTTAGCAAGTTCCCCACCTGGCTCTGAATTAAGCTGGGAATCTCCTGGCTTCTCTTTCCTCTCAACAGAAATCAGCTCCGCTATGTAGCCAGAACAGTTTTTCCAACTTTCCTGCTTTCCAGTGCCTTTGGGCAACAGATTCCAAACTCCAACTCCAGATCAACAGATCCTTTCCTCAGCTGAATTTCAACAACAGCAACAGGACCCTGATACATAGGACACCTGCTCACTTTTTCTCTCTTACAGTCTCTCTGATTCAAATCAGCATCCACCTTTTCTCTGGGTTACTCATAGTTTCCAGAAAACCTCTTTCCCAGCTCACAGGTGTTTTCTCAGTCCCAAACTGGTGTAGGACGACTGCAGCAGAAGTCTCCACTTAAAAGAGCAAACTCCAACAAGATGCCTGGAATGATTAGTACAGATGCACAGCTCCTCTGATAAGTAAGAATCTTTCTCCTTTATTCCTCTAACAAACTCCGTTTAAGCTCTGTGGAAGGCCTTAGATGAATTCTCACCTAGCACTAAGCCCTCTCGACTCGATCAGAGCCCAAAACCATTCTGACTCCGCTGCCCAATGTCTCTGGGAATGTTCACTGAAAATTCTGCCTTCTGATTGGTTGGTTTCATAAGCCCTTTTAATTATTTACTGGAAAAGTCTCTTGGCACCTGAAAATAGTTAACACCCTCTCCCATGAGTCCTTTTAAGCAGTTTTGGATGCCCTGTTAACAGATGGGCTGTCCAATGTGGGTCAAAGGATCATAGCCTGGCTGCTATCATTCAGTCCCCCAGCAGTCCACACAATGTCTCCACAAATAAAGTTCTGGTGCAGCCAGTGTTTGTACTTTTTATTTATAACTGCCCCACTGTTATGTAGCCCCTTTGGTGCCCCACAAAAGGCTGCCATCATTTAACATTTATTCCCTTTCTCCAGCCTGTCACTGCCACCGAAATACAGTCCCCCTAGGTGGAAGGCAGACTTGCTCATTAATATTCATGAGCTCCAAAATATGTGTAACCCCTAGGTGGCGCTATCCCAAGGGCTACTACCCCTGCCTGCTTGGCTACCAACAGGTTAAGGGGCCTGAGTTCTGAAACGTGCGCCTCCACCCAAAGGTCAGGGTTGGTTTTGGTCAAGCTAACCAGGCCACAGCCCCCTGGGACACTGTGACCCCCCCTTTCCCACTAGTGGCCCACACAATACACAATATGCACCTTCCCAACACCCCAGATATGCTTTGTACATACACTTATATTTGGCACTTACCCCCAGGACTAGTTCCTTCAGCTTGACTCTGGGGACCCCCTGTAAAATAAGGTGATGCAGTACAAAAACAACAGTGCAATACCTTCAACATAAACTGACACCATAGTCAATGTAAATTGCAGAAAAAACAGATCTGATTTATTCAGGGGACTATAACAAGGACGGGGGATATTCAGGTTAATTTGCTTAATCACACTATGAATCACAGTGCGGTGCATGCAATCAGAGTCCCTGTCAGTCACACTCTGTGGGTACCCAGGATGGAGAAAGGGGCTAACCAGGTTTGTTGCCTGGCTTAGGCCGGCATTGTAGCTGGGTGGAGCCCTGTGATGGAAAAATAACATGCACACACACAATTTGTAATCCAGAGCCAGAGGGCTCAGTTCATGAACACAACACAACCAAATAATGAGATGACACACTTTTGATTTAAAGATATGTTGCAGGGAGCTACCCTGTTTGCTACTCACGATACCCAAGGCTGAGAACAGGATGGATAATGCTTGTTCTGGATTGCCAGAAGGAGCAGGGTAGCAAGACAAGGCCCTCGTGGCAGGGCCCAACTGCATTGAGCAGCAGGCGGATTCAGTCCGATGTGAACTGGATTCAGCTTCCAGCCCCCAGCACACCACTCAGCTCGGGGGGTCCAGATCACGCCCCCCCTCCAGTTTACAGCACATTTATATGTAAAGAAAAGGGTTACTGTACCAGGCAGGCTGCTCCTTGATCCAGATCACAAAATCACTGCTAAACCTGGGAGCGCAGAGGTAGCTAGAGTTCTTGACAGGCCGATCACATTTAGCAAAATCTTCGGTCTTCTACAGGTTAAGACTAGTCCCAAATCAGCAGCTTGCTTCGTTCTCACAAAATTCGGGATTTAGTCCAACAAAAGTCCTCTTCTCCCTTTCAGGGCAGAAATCAGGCTAGCAGGCCAGAAGGCAGGCCTTCCACAGTTCTCCCGCGCAAATTACTGCGCAACACGACTGCTCGAACTAGGCAAGCTCCTTTTCTCTCAGCTTCCAACTCGAATCTGGCTTGCTAGCAGACAGCTCAGGGGATTTCCCTTAGACCCAAAGGGTTCGGTTGGGCAGTTTAGCTGTTAATCACAGTAAGAGCTCCCCCCCCTTCTGTTGCAAAAAGGCACTAACAGTCTAAAACTACAAATCCCAACTGGTAGTCCATACAGTCCCATTTCAGCAGGCTCCATTTTAGAGTCCCCCAGTACTGATTGGTCCAATTCGTCAGTTCGGGACCAAAATGGTGGAGCTAATCTGAAAAGTCCTTGCTGCAAAGAAGGCAGGTTAGAACAAACATCATATCTTTACCACTTTAAATATTTATCAGCAATTAGTTACATCTCTTAACAGGACTCTGTCTGTGCCACTAGCGACTGCAGAAATGGAGCGAAAATTCAGCAGCCCAGATGGGATTCAGGTATAGAAACACATAATTCCCCCATTCAGATTAATTAGCACTGCAAGCAGGCAGCACTTAAAGAAACAGTACATGGAGGCCTTATAGGCAGTCACTGGTAGCAACATTTACACGGCTTAAATGCTGAACACCTACCAGGTGGTGAGCAATTAGGCAAGCTCTTGGAAGGCTTTTTTGGGGAACCCCCATTTGTAGGGGGGTTACATATGTCCCATCCCAAACTCCATTTTTACAACACAGGGAGGCTCCTCAATGGCCTCATTTAGGTCACTGGCCCCTGATTAGGTAAGCAGAGGCACCAGGACAACTGCATTGCCTTCCTTTTGACCGCTGCAGTGGTCGGTAATCCAGGAATGCTTCTGCACATCCTCGAGCTGCCAGCAGCCCAGGGGAGCAGAGAAAGGATGTGGCGGCTTGCTGTTAGCTCCCAAAGCCTAATGGTGAGCAAAACAATACCGGGAGCCATTTGGATGCCCAGCAAGAACCCGGCTATGGCGGTGAACATTGGGGCAAACAATGGGGCACCACCAGAGGAATGGACAGATGGGAGGAATGGGGGAAATTAAAGGTAAGCCCCCCTTTAAATGCTTGGTGTCCCCTCCTCCCCTCCAAGCCTATGGGTAGGAACCTGAAAAATGTAAAACAGTAAACCTTAATATACAACATATGGCAAACATTTCTACCTAGACACCTGGTTCTTATCTACTCAGGTATTAAACAATTAGACACATGAAACACAGTATGTATCATTTATAAGCTAAACACTTTCCCTTTTGACAGATATCAAATACCATAGTATGCGTGTCACTCATACTTTCACCCCTTTAGTTATTCAGAACCACATGTATTTTGAGCTCGCATTAATAATACACTTTTACCATTTGTTTCCCTTGGGTGCACTTTCACTTTCCCCTCTTTCTTTTCGCCACCTTCCCTCCAGGCCTGGGGGGTTTAGCATTTGCAAGACACATGAAAACCTTTTGCAGGTACCTGGGGGTAACATATATAATCTTTGTGCACCACAAATAGGGGTAGGTCAGAGGGAGCCCCCTGGGTATCATGGGTTAACTTAAGTAACGGTTTCACAGTCCTCCCCGACCTTTTGGGGGGTTCTGGTTCCTCTGTCCTAGTGGTAATCTCCTGTTCAGAGGTGGAGTCAATGTCACTTGCCCCTGTGCCTGTTTCTTCTTCTCCTGTTGCAGGGTGCTCAATCACCACATCAGTTTCACCACTCTGCCCAGCGGTGCTTTCTTGTGGCTGTTCAGAGAGCCCAGTAGGACCAGTATTCAAGTCCGAAGTGGACCCTCCAAAAGGCATTAACTCAGAGGAGCTGCTCTGGAACTACTCAAAATGCTTAGCCAGACTAGTGTTCAAGTTCGGGGTGGTCCCTTCAAGGGACATAGTGAGAGCAGCTTCCCGTTCAGCACCCTGTTCCACAGACACAGGCGAGTCCACTTCCCCATATTCATCATCATCCTGAATCTCATACTGTCTTGTGGCAGGTCACTCTTCCACAGACTCAGTCTCCATTGTCAGGGGTGTTCCCTGAAACAATCTAGCCAGTTCAGGAGTGGGACAGAAACAGACAGGTGGACCATCAAACTCTCTTTCTGTCTCACCTGCTGACTCATCCCCCTCAGACATTTCTTCCATTGGAACAGGATCAGCCCCTGAGGGGTCACCGTTTTCTCTCCTCTGTCATCTGCGTGCAGCAGCTCGGGTGGCTGGAGGTGTGGAAGGATCTATTGTATCAGAGGCTGAGCTGACCATCTTGTCTCCGATGGGCAGAAGATGGTTTCTATGGAACACTTTGTATGCTTGAGTTTCTCCTGGTCGAATCTTATATACCGGCAACCCTTCCAACTTCTCCAGTACTACATATGGTGTGCTTCCTCAGTGATAAGTGATCTTATGATTTCCAGGAATGCCCATTCTCCTCAGTAGGACCCTGTCACCTGGCATCAAATCTTGGGCTCGGACTTTCTTATCATATCTCTCCTTGTTGGCGTGGTTCTTCTTGTTGGCCATCTCAGAGGCTAAACAATAGGTGTCAGTTATTGTTTTAACTTGTACACATACTGTTAGTAGTCACCCTCTTTAATGCCATCTGCTGATACCCTGAAGCACAGGTCGACTGGCAGGCAGGCCTCCCTCCCAAACATGAGGCAGTATGGAGAGATCCCGGTGGCATCATTCCTGGTACAATTGTAGGCGTGATCCAGGGTGCTAACTCATTGACTCCAGGTACGCTTGTCTCAGGGGTCCAAAGTGCCCAGCATGTCTAACAGTGTTCGGTTGAATCTTTCAGGCTGAGGGTCACATTAGGGATGGTATGGGGTTGTTCGGGATTTTCTGACTCCCTACAAAAACAATAGTTCTTTTATGAGCCTACTCTCAAAATCACAGCCTATGACCAGCTTGTCCAACTTGGCTGTAGTCTGTACATACATTAAATGGTTGTTATCAGTCTTCACTGCAATTTTCGCCCCATGCAGGTAATCATGGAACTGATCCACAAATGCCCATTTCAGCACAAGGAATTCAAGCTTGTATACCGGGTATCTGCGCTCTGCAAGATTCAAACTCTGACTTGTGTAGGCCACTGGATGCAAACCATCTGGGTATTCTTGATATAGCACCACCCCCAGGCCACTGAAACTAACATCACTGTGTAAAACATATGGCTTCTGTGGGTCTGCATAAGCCAAGACCAGGGCATGGGTTAGGTAGTAAATGACGTTGTCAAAAGCCCAGTCACATTCCTCAGTCCACCTGGGGCTGAATGGCTCAGAAGGTCTAAAGTATTGCGGTGACTCAGTGAAGGCACCAGGCTGTTTGGGTTTCTTACTCTTGTTGACTGGTGAGTAGCACTGTAGCAAATTCAGGAGAGGTCTGACCACCCAGGTGTAATCCTTAACAAACCTCCTATAGTACCCAAAGAATTCTAACAGCCATTGCAGTTACTTCAGATTCTTAGGTTTTGGCCAGATGGTAAGTGCCTCAACCATGCCGGGGTCTGTTTGAATGCCCTTTGCTGAGAGTATGTGCCCGACGTAGTTAACAGAAGCCTGGAAGAATTGGTACTTATCGATGAAGAGTTTTAAGCCAAATTCCTCCAGACAGTCCAATACATTTAACAGCCTTGCTCCATGTTCCTCTAGAGTCTTGACAAATATGATTATGTCATCCAGGTACACTAAGCACTCCAGCAAATTCATGTCCCTGACGACCTCCTCCATTAGGCACTGAAAAGTAGCAGGGGCACCCGAAATGCCCTGGGGCATCCTCAGAAACTCATAAAACCCCAGGAGACAGATAAAAGTGGTCTTCTCCCGGTCCTGGGGGCCATAGGAATTTGATAGAATCCACTTCTCAGGTCCAATACTGAGAACCACTAACTGCCATTCAGGCAATCCAAGGCATCCTGAATCCAGGGCATCGTATACCGTACTGGTCGGGAACAGTTTGTTTATTCAGGGTGCGGTAATCCATGTACATCTTAATGGCCCTACTTTTTTTTCTTACTACCACTATAGGTGAGGCATATAGGCTCCTAGACTCTTGGATTATGCCCATGGCCATCATTTCTTGAAGGTGCCTCCTCACATCATCTATATCAGCTGTGTCGAGCCACCTGGACCTCTATGTAAAGGGACACTGGTCCATAAGCCTTATGTGATGCTGCACCCCTGTCACACATCCGACATCTCATTCATGTAGGCAGAACACCTTAGTTCTTGTTGACAGTTTTTGTTGAACTCGGGCCTTCCACTTCTCGGAGATGGGGGAAATCACTCAGGTCATACAGGCTGGTGTCAATACCAGATGGGACACCTTCTCCAAGAGCAGCCAGTTGTACTGCCATGTCGGCACAGTAGACTTGAGCTAAAGTATGGCCCTTCCGGATGACCACTTCCTTGTCCATCACATTCTTTACATGTACCATGACTCTTCTGATGTAAGCATGCACCCGTGCTGGTAAAACACTGGGCTTTACGAGCAGGCTGGCTGGCAACCCATGTTCCTCTGATGCATCCAACATTAAGATCTGGTTTCTCACCTCCTTCTTCAGCCATACTACATCACTTATATTACACTCCAAATTGGGTGGTAGCACTATTTCTTCTGCATCCTGCCTCCAGACTATACCCACTGATTCATCCAGTTCTTCTGACGGGGGCTGCCCCTGCTTTTTCTACGCTTCTTTTATTACTGGGTGGATTAGCAACTCCTTCCCCTGTTGTTCAGCCTCCCAGGCCTGGCAAAGCTGGGTCAGGCATCCAAACATGTGGGCATTAGTACCCACCAGCACAGACACCCCATCGTATTTACATGTAGCCCCTCCAATGGTTGCAATTCTAAGTTGGATAAATGTTTATCATACCAGGACTTGAAGATAATTGTTACCTGGGAGTCACTATGTAGAATGGCTTAGGTGGCCACTCCGTTTATGGTGATGGTGGTCTCTGGTGATGGTCTCACCAGCTTGTCCATGTCAAGGGATGCAGAGGCTGTGGCTTTGGCTGAAGATTTCTTCATGTAAATGGTGGAGCTGGGCTTGTTGGGGGCCCAAGTATGCTTCCTTACTGGGACCCCTTGAAGTTTTCCTATGACTTTGGCTAGCTCCCCAACAACTGATCTCTCACTCGAGTGGGATCTTCCTTGGACTGGCACTGTCTCTGGAAATGTCCATCCTTCCCACACCTGTAGCAAAAATTATCTCCTTTTCTGGATCTGGTTGTGTAGTGGACTGCAGGGGGTGGCCGGGGCTCTGTATGACTTGGGGGCACTGGGTACACTAATGGGGCTGGAACTGAGACAGGAGCAATCGCTTGGGCCACAACCACTCTTTGTTTGGGGTCCCCTGCCCTTAGCATCCCCTGGTTCTTTAACTCACTGACAGCATGATACAGTTCCTGAAGGCAAGTTTCAATCTGGGGAACCACAGTGGGCACCTGAGCCTGCACCCCCAGACCCATTACTGGGAGAGAGGTTGGAGCTGACTGAATGGGTTGGCTAGAAGGAATTTCAGTAGGCCTAATAGAACCAGCATTAATTTTACCCAGTGTCTCCCTGAACTCCTTTAGCAACACTTTGAGCTCAGAGGCCTCGAGGTGGTAACTTCCTGGACATGGGTTGCAGCTGCTACTGCTGGGCAGGGTCCCCACTGAGTGTCCCTTTCCTCCACCTACCTAACTTTCCTGAGGAGGACAGGGAGGGAGAGTCGAATTACCCAGACTATCCTTCAGGCCAAACTTTAACAATAATAGTTCTAAGCACCTGGCACCCCTCAACACCTGTTCCAACCTGGTCTTATTTAAGTCCGCAACTTGTATCCCCCCTTTTTGATAGATGTTTGCAGGGCTTTCTCCAGTCTCTGCACATATTCTGATAGGAGTTCTCTTCTTTTCTGGCAAGTCGCCCTGAACCCCCCCACCACAAAACCTCACAAGTCTCAGTGCTTCCAAAAGCATTGTCCAGTGCAGCTATATAATCCTCCACACTAGCCTCGGGGTCAGTGGTCTGTATGAACCAGGTAGCACTGAGAGCAGAACCTCGTAAACTTTCAGTTAGCCTTTTGCGTTTTTCTCCCTCACTACACTGCCAATCCTGTAGCAGTGGTATCACATAGGTTATCCATGACTCATAGTTCTCCTCCCCTGTAGGGGTGGGCTTCACCCCTGAAAACATCCTCAGCTTTCTATATGATTCCAAAAAGGCAGGCCCATACACAGGCTGAGGCCTCACATTTTGAGGGTGGGTCAGTGAGGACTTGGACACTCCCTCCCCTGGGGAAATTGTACAGAACATAGTAATAATGGCCCAGGCCTCTGACAATCTCTCTGACACTAAGGCCTCAGGAACCCAAGATGCTTCCATAGCATTTTTTCATTCCATCAGCACGGCCAAGGTCCCTGAAACAGAGTCAAGCACTTTTCCCCTCACTTTTACCTGACCCAGCATCGTTATTGTGGACAAATGCCCTTCTATATCCCCCTCTCTTCCATCTTGGGAGGTACCCCTAAGAGTAAAAGGGATTTCTGGGGATCCATTTTCATACCTCCACTCCATTCCACTAACTTTACCTTATCCTTCTCTCCAGGCCTAATTTTAAGCTGGGGGGATAGAACTGGGGGTGGGGGAAACAACAGTGGTCTTTCCAGTTTGACCATCCATGGTGGGTGCAGCTGGTAAACAGAAGATCCCAGCGGTGCCTCCAAAGATGTAGCCCAGGTGCCGTATGCCAGTGGGCTACTAACCCTGCCTGTTGACCTTGCTACGGTGGTGTTCAAGGGTTCTATCCCAAAGAAAAGAATAAAATAGTGCAGTGCCTCCACTCAGAGTGAATTGCAGTGAGCCAAGTATGTGATTGGTACATCCCCCTGGAATACTGTACTTACTTACCTCCCCTTCAAACCACCCCACACCCTGGATGCCAAACCGTTTCCCAATACCCTATACCACATACACTTTACAGTTAGTTTCCACAAAGCACCCTTCACACAGCAATTTCAAACAACAAAACACAGCTGTATTATGGGGAAGGGTTAGGGTAGGGGTACCTGGAGAGGGAACAGCTGTAGAAGTAAAAATGGTTAGAAATGGTTAGAAACAATTTCTAACAACAGGGCCCATAGGCCAGACCACCCCCAGATGCCCACCTCCACTGGTACCAGTGACTTCCCTCCGCCCTTTCAGGGTACCCAGTAGTTTGCAGGCCTGCTTAGTGCCGTGGGTTGGATGATGTTGGGATCATAAGAAAAATGCAAATGAATATTAACAATTAAGCAGTTACTCCCCTTGGTTGCCAGGGCAAGCCCTTGGTACTCACCGTCCTGGAGATCTAGGATGTTCCTGGTGCAGAGGGCTTCCACCAGCTCAACCTCAGGGGATTTCAATTCAGGAAGGGCAGAACAAATGGGCAGCAGTAAGCATTCTGAAGACTTGAGCTTGATTGAAGGTCTGGCCACTTGTCCCCTTGATTGAAGATCTTGCAGCTTGTCACCTTCAGCCTATTCAGGCCCATTGCAGAGCTCCCATGCAAGGCCCACCAAACCACAGAGGACGCAGACCTAGGAATGGCTCCACAGCCTGGCTCCCTCACAGGTCATGGGTGCCCTAGCTCCCCCAGAATGTGCTGGTGGCACCCTGTAGCCAGCAAGCCCCATTTGGTGGGGGTTAGCAAGTTCCCCACATGGTTCTGAATTAAGCTGGGAATCTCCTGGCTTCTCTTTCCTCTCAACAGAAAACAGCTCCGCTATGTAGCCAGAACAGTTTTTCCAACTTTCCTGCTTTCCAGTACCTTTGGGCAACAGATTCCAAACTCCAACTCTAGATCAACAGTTCCGTTCCTCAGCTGAATTTCAACAACAGCAACAGGACCCTGATACATAGGACACCTGCTCACCTTTTCTCTCTTACAGTCTCTCTGATTCAAATCAGCATCCACCTTTTCTCTGGCTTACACACAGTTTCTAGAATGCCTTTCTTCCAGCTCACATGTGTTCTCTCAGTCCCAAACTGGTGCAGGATGGCTGCAGCAGAAGTCTCCACTTAAAAGAGCAAACTCCATCAAGATGCCTGGAACGATTAGTACAGATGCACAGCTCCAGTGATCAGCAAGAATCTTTCTCCTTTATTCCTCTAACAAACTCCGTTTAAGCTCTGTGGAAGGCTTTAGATGAATTCTCACCTAGCACTATGCCCTCTCGACTCGATCAGAGCCCAAAACCATTCTGACTCCACTGCCCAATGTCTCTGGGATTTTTCCCTGATAATCCTGCCCTCTGGTTTGTTGGTTTCAGCCATCAATCACAATAATAAGACCTCTTTGATTATTTATTGGAAAAGTCTCTTGGCACCTGAAAATAGTTAACACCCTCTCCCATGAGTCATTTCAAGCAGTTTTGGATGCCCTGTTAACAGATGGGCTGTCCAGTGGGGGTCAGAGGATCATAACCTGGCTGCTATCATTCAGTCCCCCAGCAGTCCACACAATGTCTCCACTAATAAAGTTCTGGTGCAGCCAGTGTTTGTACTTTTTATTTATAACTGCCCCACTGTTATGTAGCCCCTTTAGTGCCCCACAAAAGGCTGCCATCATTTAACATTTATTCCCTTTCCCCATCCTGTCGCTGCCACCGAAATACAGTCCCCCTAGGTGGCAGGCAACCTTGCTCATTAATATTCAGTGCGGCTCATTAATATTAATGAGCCCCGAAATATGTCCTGTCCCAAACTACGTTTTACAATACAGGAGGCTCCTCAGTAGCCTCACTTAGGTCACCAACCCCCGATTAGGTAAGCTGGGACACTGGGACCACTGGTGCCTTCTGTTTGACTGCTACCGTGGTCAGTAATCCAGGTGCGCTTCTGTGCATGCGCAAGCTGCTGCCTGCTCAGCGGAGCAGAGAAAGAATGTGGTGGCTCGCGGCTAGCTTCCAAAGTCCAATGGTGGGCAAAACAATACCAAGAGCTGGTCAGGGGCTCAGCAAGGACTCAGGCTGTGGCAGTGAACATCAGGTAAGACGGGGCACCACTAGAGGAACGGACAGATGGAAGGTACGGGGGCAACTTAAGTTAAGCCCCCACAGGGGGGTTACACTAATCTGAAGGTAGACATAGCAATGGGGCCAGATGGGGTGCATCCAGGGGTATTGAGGGAGCTCACAGAAATACTGGCTGCATCTCTGACAGTTCTATTTAACAGCTCACAAAAACAAATGATAATGTTTCTCCTCCATAGCTTCTCTGGAACTAAAATTATCATAGTTTTTACACATATGCTACCACAATCATTAGCTTTATGTTTCATTATTCAGGGTTTTTCTTGGGGTAATTTCCTTTTCACATATAATCTAATGTGTTTCTATCCCATACAAGGGCCGGCTTACAGTGGAACCCACGAATAGCCCCCTCAATGCCAACAAATTGAGCAGCCTTAAAGGTTATGTCAAGATGATAGCATGTGAGGGATGAAACTATTTGGGATAATAGATGAAAGGGAAATAACCCCAAGAAATCTCTCAATAACAAAACATTGAGCTAAAGACTGTGGTAGCGTATGTGTGAAAAATATGATACATGGGATTGGGACCACCAGCTCTGATGATGCTAAAAAAGTGAAATGTTAATATTTATTTTGGAGGCCACTACTTGTTTTCAGAAGGAATAACATATTTTTGCTTAAACCATGCTTGGGTGAGCATGTGGCATCTCACACTTGCTAATAGTCAAATCTTGAAACTATAAATGTGTGGACAGTAATGGCAGTAGTAGGCAAGTCTAAATAAGGACTTACTCTGCTTAGGTTACTTAAATGAAAAAAGTGGTTTTGACAGCATGTTTATTTATTTATTTGAATATTGTTTACTGGGTAGACCCCATATCTGGGTGTCAGCCACTCTGTCTTTTCTTCTAGTTCACATTTTCACCTTTGAGCAGGCACCTCCCAACTTTTACCATTTTCCCACTGGTCCTGTGTAGGACACCAGCTCTGAAGCACCCTATTACTGCTTACTTGAGAAGGGAGGAAAAGTGACTTCCACATTTCTCTAAATATTTACTTTAGTTATTTATATTTTGCATGATTATCTAAATTACTGATTCACTATAATTTTCTTTGTTATATCACATAAGCCTGTATACTGCATTTCTTTACATTGATTACAATTTACCTTTTTGAATATATTTTTTCTTCAGAATCCCCTTTTACCCTGTGGTCGCACCTGAAAATGAGCCTTGGCTCAGTGTGCCTTTCCCGGTTACGAAATTTCAATAAATAAACCTCAAAATCACATTACTGTTTTCAGATGTCCCACTGGCGATCTCCATCCAAAGTGAGCTCATCAGTTTGTATGCTACTATATTTCCTGTTCACTGGGCTCAACCTTGCAAACTGTAATGACAATTCCTAAGACCCAAACAGTCACCTGTAGGAACAGAATTTGTGCTCTCTGTTGCCTGCATCTGAAATTCAGGAATAACTTTCCTTTTGAAATGTGACTGTGTACTGGTTTCAGTTTGTTTAAGTCAAAGTTAAAGATATTTCTTACATTTTTCAATGAGCCCTATGAAAGAATGATACACGGCATGTGCGCTGCATGCAACATGCATGCATATGTACAGACGTGTGGAATGCATGCATTGCATGGCCATTTGGCATGCACGAACATACGAACATATGAAAATGCCAGCAGATACGGGCCTCATGGTCTATTACGTCTGCTGGGTTATGCAGCTTCCAGTTCGGACAACTGCTGCTGCCCCCCCCCCTTGTTCCTCCACCTCCATTGTTTCCCCGAAATGAGTTCACCACTCTAGTCAACCCCCCTCCCCCAACTTGCACTCTGCCTTGGACCCTATCCCACCCTCTTTTAAAACTCTCCACTGATTTCAGCGAGATCACCTCCTCTGGCAGCGCGTTCCATGCTGTCAACACCCTCTCCATGAAGTAGTGTCTCCTCATATCCCTCTTGAACCTACCCCCATCTAGTTTCAGACTATGCCCTCTCATGATCCTCTCCCTCTTCAACCTAAACATACCCTCAGTACTAACTCTATTTATGCCCTTCAAGGTCTTAAACATATTGTCTCTGTCCCTTCTATTCTCCAGAGAGCACATGTTGAGCTCCCTCAACCTGTCCTTATAGGGTTTCTCTCCCATACCCGTGATCATCTTGGTCACCCACCTCTGCACCCCCTCCAAAAGCTTGATGTTCTTCTTTAAATAGGGGAGCCAGAACTGTACACAGTACTCCAAGTGAGACCTCATTAATGATTTGTACAGCAGAAGGATTATTTCCTCCCTCCTAGAGGTGATCCCCCTTGTAAGCCTTGGCAGCTGCTTTTCTACACTGTGCTGAGTGATTCATATTCCCTGTAACCACCACCCCCAGATCCTTTTCCTCCACAGAGACAGATTACTTCTCCCCACACAAATGGTAACTGTACTCCGGATTCCTGGCTCCGAAGTGCATGACCTTGCACTTCCTAGCATTGAAACCCAGTTCCCATGTTTCTGAGCGGTGCTCAAGTCTTTCCAAATCTTCCTGGAGAACCCTCCTTCCTTCCACGCTATCCACCACCACACCTATTTTGGTGTAATCAGCGAACAAGCTCATCTTGCACTTAACTCCTTCAGCTATATTAGCTATGAAGATGTTAAATAGCATTTGAATTTGAATTGAACCACATGTGAAGGTGCACGTAGGCAATCTGTGTGCAGCTGCATGTCCATTGTGGGACGCAGGTGCAGGGGTCATGGCCATGGAACAGCAGGCACACCACCTCCAGACACACATGCCCCAAAGCCGATACATCTGCCAGGTGCATGCCACAAGGCATGTATAGCTTCAGCAGGTGAAGGGCTGCCATAAGCAGCAGCACACCATGGCAGGTAGCAGCACCGGCACAGTGATGGTGACAGGGATGGGGATCACACCACCCAAATTTCTGGCATGGACATGGGGGACAGGGACACACAAAAGGAAAGACAATTAGGGACACTCACCTACATAGTGAGGGACATATCCCCAGGCATGGCAATACATGCTGAGAGTACTGTGTAAACCATTGTGCATCTGCAGAAAGTGTAGCTGTGACCTTGCATCCTAGAACCATAGGAATGCCACCGGGACAGCCTGATGGCACTGCATATTCCCTGAGTGGGCAGTACTTAGCCCATGGGGACTGGATGAGGGACAGAGCAGGTCTGAGGGGTAACACGAGGAATGTCCTTCGCAAGTAGGGATACTGGAGAACTATGATGCAGACAGATGTGTGAACACACTGTCAAAGAGTGCCATGACCTGCTACTGACCACATTGTTGTAAACAGTTGCCATCAACACCTGCAAACAGGTGTGCTACTGCCATGTACAGTACATTCCTGTGGTCCTGAGGACAGCATATGGGCATGACTGCACCACTGGCCATACATACACAGTGGCCATGGCCACAGCCCCCTCTCCGCACAGTCCACACTGCATTCCCCATCCATTTCTCACCCCGGCCACCCCTGCAGTTCCCCCCCACACCCCTGCAGCAGTCATGCTACTGTGAAGGAAAGGCAAGGACACCGTTGTAGGAGGATACACATGTATTACAATCAGAGGCTTAATAACAACATGCGTAAAAAATCACTGCAAACAAATGTCCATGAACAGGGCAGCCAAACATGCAATGTGCGTGAAACAGCACAATAAGGCAGTGAACATTAAAATAAGACACAGGCATGCCAGACAGCAGGGGCCTGGCAGGGGCAGTGGCTTTACAGATGCTGGCCATCCACGGTAGCAGAGGTGCGCCATCAGTCCTCCCCCTCCTCCTGGCAGTGTCACCTGTGTTCATGGCCTGAGCAGCAGGACAAGACTGCGTAGTGGTCCTCTGTAACCCTGCAATGACAAGAACAGAGAGGGAGGACAGGCATGAGCAGGATACACATGCAGGGTCTGACTGTCAACACAGCTCCACAAAGGTAAGGCAGCAGAAGCAACACCTACCTTAGAGGTTCTGTCACCCTCCACATCTCAATGACAACCAACTTGTTAGAAAATATCAGCCAAGCCCACTCACAGGAACAGGAAATAAGGTGCCTTCAGCCACCACCTACTCCACCTCCTCCTTGGGGACTCCACTGCACAGGTGGCCCCAACCTGCTGCTCCTGCTTGGTCAGTTTGATAAGGTTCAGGGGTCCATACTGGTCCTGCAGAGAACAAACATGTACACACCTGTCAGTGACATAGAGAACATGGCGCAGCAATGCCTCATCACCTCACCCCACAGGTAGGATACATAGTTGTACAGGTATATGTATGTTCCAGACAGTCCCCCCATTGGGGTTGTCCAAACAGGGCTCCTCTGACACCCTCCACAGCTTTCTGAGGTAAGCCCCCCAGTCTCCTGACCTGTGGCACACTGATGCAGGTTGGATGAAATACGGCTACCATCTTTGGTTCTTCTGCACAGGGTGTGTCCAGGTGATGCCCATACAGAGCCCATCACCGCACATGCATGGCCTGGCTATGCCCATGTAAAGGTGCATGCACCAGTCTGCACCACATATACCCACATTGCCAGCTACCTACCTGTCAACAAGTAAATGGAAGGGGATGGTCATGATGTGTCCAGGATTCCTAATGAATACTGTCCTGCTGGAGTCTGAGGATAACCACAAACAGTGGCAGTATTCAGGTACACAGCCACAGGCAGTCAGACTGCAGCTGGATGCCATGACATTGCAGGGGACACACTGCAATGAATGATTGCATTTGACAAGGCCACAATTCAGCAGGTGTGAGACATGGTCCACACCACTGTGGCACCATGGACCCAGCATTCCAGAACCATGTCTGTGGAGACTAAGGTATTCTATGCACCCTCCTGCTCTGCTGCATGGTCATTCCAGAGGGTGACAGGGGATGTCATGGGCATCAGCCAGTCATCGATGTCCAGGGCACTAGTGCAGGTGATGGATGCCCTCCTGGCCCATGTACATGACCAAATCAGTTTCCACACGTATGATGCTGATGTGTGGCCTACTAAATAGGCGTTCCATACCATGCATGGCATGCCAAATGTACTTAGTGTGACAGACTGCACCCATATTAGGAGAGTGACAACATCCAAGGCTGAGGAGGCATACAGAAATAGGAAGAGGTTCCACAGCATAAACTGCCAGGTGGTGTGCAACATGGATGGCATGTTCACCAATGTTTGTGCAAGGTACCCAGGCTCATGCCATGACCCCTACACCCTTGATGGGTCCCAACTGACCAGGGCACTTTATCTAATAGATCATTCCCTCCTTAATGTCAAACTTGGTGAAGTGGGCTTTTCCACAGGGGTAGTAAACTGGTTTTGCAATTATTTGATGGAGCGTTCCCAGGTTGTTTATGTTAATTCTGTCCAATCTAATACTTGTAAACTCAAATGTGGGGTTCCACAGGGGTCCATGTGGGGACCCTATTGTTTTCACTTTTTATTAGCCAACTCCCCTCTTTGTGCAGCTCTTGCACAATGCACCTATATGCAGAAGGAGGGCTGGGGGAATACTGGGATGCATAGGGAATGGCATTACCAGTGGAAAACAGGAAGTTGTCATCCCTCTGTACAGACAGTTGGTGAGACCCCATTTGGAGTACTGCGTGCAGTTCTGGAGACCCCATCTCCACAAGGACATAGACAGGATGGAGGCAGTCCAGAGGAGGGCAACTAAAATGGTGCAGATTCTGCACCAGAAACCATATGAACAGAGACTAAAGAAGCGTAATATGTACCCTCAAGGAAAGGGGGGACATGATAGAAACTTTCAAGTACCTCAAGAGAATCAACAAAGTCCAAGAGTAGCATCTTTTAGAAAAAGAGATGTACAACAGCAAGTGGGCACAATTTGAAGATGGGGGGGGGGCGACTCAGGGGCAACATAAGGAAGTATTTTTTCACAGAGAGGGTGGTGGACACATGGAGCGGCCTCCCTGAGCAGGTCATGGGGTCAAAAACAGTGGGGGAATTCAAGAATGCATGGGACAGACAAGGCAATTATAGTGGTGGGGTAGAAAGAAGTAGGCTGGTGGTTAACTAGGATCTGCAGCTTGGGGAGATAACATGATGTCTGCAGCTCACTACCAGCTTTTCTTAAGGGCTCTTCTCTCTCTACTCAGCCATCCAAATAATAAACTGTACCAACAGATCTCAGAATCTTCAAAATCGTCTGTCTGCCTTCAGCTTAACCTGCTGTGCCCACTAGAGTGAGTTAAAACATCGCTATTGACTTGGATTGTCACAATGGAAATGGATACTCGGCAGGCCCTGCTCTGGCACACACCACCGAATGCACTGGAGAAGGCCACAAAGAAAAACAAGCCCCACTCTGGTGCTTTTAATAAACAACCTACTGCCTCAACTTCAGCAATTCCTCTAACCGAGGATAGATTTCTCCAAGAGCTTATGCCCTTCAGAGGAACACTGGCTGACATCTCTACAGAACTCAAGTCCCTGAGTGCTGACATGAGGGACTTAAGCTGCAGAGTCAGGGATTCTGAAGCCCGCATCATGTCCTTGGAGGGCTGACGTGACCGCTCCGACCCAGAAATCACTAAGCTCGAGCAACAAATCCACAAGCTTCAACTAAAGACGGAGGATTTAGAGAGTCTCAGTTGGACAAATAACTTGCTGATCTTCAGTCTGCCAGAAGGAGAAGAAGGCCCCTGCACAATCACCTTCCTTCAAAAGTTCCAGCATGAAATTGTTGGCCCTTCTCCTCACAATACAACATACCTGCTTGAGCAAGCACATCGTTCGCTGTGACCTTGGCCTCCAGAGTCTGTTCCCCCTTGACCACTCATTATCCGCTTTTTGAATTACTTGGAAAAGCAACATGTTCTTGTCACAAACTCATTCAGCCAGTCAGCCCTCTACTCCCAAAGTGCCAACCTCTGAGCGTATGATTTGTGGACAGTGAACAGAACAAGGTAACCCTCTTGTCTGTTTTGTGGGTTCAAGTCACCTTAGTCTCAAGTTCTGGAGGGATTCAAACTGATAACCTCTTGTTAGCGTACCCAATTTTCAGGTTCAGATAATTCTGTCTTTGGGGGGGCCAGATATCTTTGCCTATGGGCACCCAACCAGGTCTTTCAAATGAACCCTTAGAACTCTATGCAAGACTTTAGAGAACTCTATCCATTTCCCAGTTTGGTATATCAATAAGCCCATACACAGTGTTAACTGTAATAAAAGCTTCACTTAAATAAAAAGAAATGTTAAGGCACTCCAGGCAGTTTCCTTTGTAAAATATATCTTTACTTTATAATATCAAAACAGAACAATAACTACAGAACAAATATCCCAAACACGTACAATCTTAAAAAACAAAACAGGTTTTTAAAGTACAAACTAAGCTCTCTTATCCACATAATACTTATCTCCTACAGTGCTGATGTTGTCCTTCTTCTCTCAGATGAAATAAAATAAAATGTGTCTCTCTAAGGCTTGCTCAGTTGGATAAAAGCAGTCCTGAGCCAGCCTCCTCTCTGAGGTCATTAAACTCCACCTTGGAGTATTAAAAGTTATATTTTACAGCACAAGATGTCCCAACAAGATTTAAAAAAATGATAAGTGACATACTCAATTTCCTCTCCTCAGGTTAACTGGTCAGAACTGTTTTTTGTTCTGCCACACACACACACACATAAACAGTTTCTGTGTTGTCCTTCCAAAGCATCCTGGGAATGTGTATTGGACCTTCCAAATTCATCTGGATCCTTGTTATTTACACATCAAAGGTCTTTCTGATGTAATTCAAAGGCTCCCTGACATACCCCTCCCAACACAGGTTCTTCCTGGCAACTATTGCAAGTCAAAGGATCTCCCTGAGGGCATTATAAAGTGGATACTTAGTTCCTGCCTTCAAAGAAAATTTAACAAAGAAATTGCATTTTAAAGAGCTGCAGATTTAGCTATGTTCTGTTCTGTGAACTTATCCCTGTTTTTTTTTTTTTTGTATGTGTCAGTTCAGCAAGACTGTGGGTCTTCTGACTGCCCTACCCTTACATAAATTATATGTAATACAAAAAAAATTGATACATGGATCAGAATCAGTGGTCCAAGTGTGACAATTCCTCCCCACCTAGACTGAATTTGGAGGATCTATCCCCTACATGGGATAAGCTTCCCAAATCAGTTCATTCCTCATACACGCAGGACAAACCATCTGAGTTCTGATTCTTGGCTCCTGCCCTATGTACGATTTTCAAATCATACCCTTGTAAAGCAAGACTCCATCTGAGCAGTCTGCCATTGTTTTTCCCCATCTGTGTCAGCCAAACCAGGGAGTTGTGGTCAGTCTGCACCACAAAAGGCTGTCCATACAGGTATGACTCCAACTTCTTTAGGGCCCACACTATGGCAAGACACTCCTTTTCCACAGTGGGGTATGCTTGCTCCCTGGGAAGCAGTTTTTTACTCAGGTAGGCAATGGGGTGATCCCCTCCCTTCCCTGGATGTCTGGCTTAGTACTGCCCCAATACCCATGTCTGAGGCATCCATCTGAACTATAAGAGTTTTGCTATAGTCCGGACTTGTCAAAACAGGAGCACTGCACAGTGCCTCCTTCAGTTTGGTAAAGGCTCCTTAACAGGCTGGGTCCCAGGTGATTTTCCTTGGCTCTTTTTTCTTTGTCAGGTCAGATAGGGGAGCAGCCAGGGCATGGTTATTAGGTACAAACTTTCTGTAGTGCCCTGCTGTCCCAAGATAGCTCCTGACCTGCTTCTGGGTTTCTGGTCTGGGCCACACCTGGATCACCTCTATCTTTATTTGGCTGGGACAGAGCTGTCCTTGGCCTACCACATGCCTGAGGTATGCCACTTCCCCCATGGCCACCTGGTACTTCTCGGCTTTGACAGTGAGCCTGGCCCTCTGTATTCTGCCCAGCACTTCCCTAAGGTGTGAAAGGTGTTCCTCCCAGCTGGTACTGAAGATGGCAATGTCATCCAGGTACACCACGGCGTACTCCTCAGCACCATTTAACACCTGGTTCACCAACCTTTGAAAAGTGGCCGGGGCGTTCTTCATTCTGAAAGGCATTACTTTCAATTCAAATAAGCCTATTGGAGTGATGAAGGCCAACCTCTCCCAAGCTCTGTCCATCAACTTTACCTGCCAATACCCCTTTGTCAGGTCAATGGTCATAAGGTAGGTCGCCCCCCCAACTTGTCCAGGAGTTCGTCCGTCTGGGGCATCGGGTGGGCGTCTGACTTCATGACTGCATTCAGTCCATGATAGTCTACACAGAAATGAGTTGACCCATCTGGCTTGGGTACAAGGACTACGGTTGAGACCCAGGGACTGTGGGATCTCTGAATTACCCCTAAATCCAGCATCTCCTCCACTTCCTTCCTAATGTCCTTTTGGACAGCCTCTGACACCCAATATGCTGTCCGCCATATGGGCGTCTGTGTCCCTGTCTCCACATTGTGTGTCGCTAAGGGGGTTAGTCCAGGTTTGGTGCTAAAAAAGGGGGGCAAAGTCTGCTAAAACCTCCCTCACTTTCTGGTTCTGGTCCAGGTTTAGCTGGGGAGACAATTTTACTGCCTCCACAGAGGACTCTCACTTACTTTCCTCCAGCAAGTCCAGAAGGGGGTCTCCTTTGTCCATCCCCTCCCCATGACTACACACTGCAAACACCATGTCAGCCCTATTTGCATATGGCTTCATCATGTTAACATGATACATCCTTTCTGTCTGTCTACGGTCAGGTAACTCTACAATGTAGTTTACGTCATTTATCTTCCTAACCACTTTGTACGGTCCTGCCCACTCAGCTTGCAGCTTGGCTTTCCGGACCGGAATAAGGACCATGACTTCCTGACCCACCATGTAAGAGCGAGCTCTGGCTCTTCGGTCACTCCATACTTTTGGTTTTTGGGCAACTGCCAGGTTGCTCTGGGCTGTCCCCATAAGCTCCTTCAGCCTTTCCCTAAATCGTAGGATGTACTCCACAATGGGAGTTCCATGGGTGGCATGCTTGCCTTCCCAGTCCTCCTGGATCAAGTCCAGAGGCCCATGTACCCGGTGTCCATACAAGAGCTTGAAGGGGAAAAATCCTGTCGACTCTTGGGGCACCTTCCTGTATGCAAACAACAGGTAGGGAAGGTATTCCTCCCAGTCCCTCCCATGCTGTTCAGCAAATGCCCAGAACATTGACTTTAGGGTACCATTGAATCATTCCACAAGTCCATTGGCTTGTGGGTGATACAGTGTCATGCATCTCTGCACCACCCCACACTTCTTCCATAGACATTTCATTAAGTCTGACATGAAGGAACCCCCTCGATCGGTGATTACCTCCTGCAGAAACCCAACATGGGAGAAAATCCCAAGTAAGGCATTGGCTACTTTGTCTGTCCTCAGAGAGGATAGGGTGACTTCCTCAGGGTGGCATAATCCACCACAGTCAGGATGAACCTTTTCCCTGAGGAGCTGGGGGTATTTAAAGGCCCCACATTACCCATTCCCACCCTCTGGAATGGCTCCTCCACTACGGGCAATGGAATCAGGGCAGCTTGGTTTTTCTTGCTCGCCTTCCCTATTTCTTGGCACCGGTGACAAGACCTACAATACTCCTTCACCTACTGGGTGAAGTTAGGCCAGCAGAAATTCTGGGCTAACCACTGCGTTGTGCATGCGATTCCCAGATGACCAGACAAGGGAATATCATGGGCAACCTTGAGCAACTGCTCAAGATATCCCTGAGGAATGACAAGCTGCCTGCCTAGCATCCCTCCCTCTGTCTGTACTGCCTATGTATACATAAGTCCATTTTCCCAATAAACCTTATGTCTGCCATCACCTCCCTGTGCTCCATTTGAGTCTGCCCAAGCCTCAGTTTCTCTAAACTAGGGTCACTTCTCCGAGCAGCTGCAAACCCCTCACACCTTCCCAAGGCATGGGACAGTTCCCCTTCAGTCCATAAACTAGGGTCTCTAGCACTAGTGTCAGGGCCCTCAGGATCACTGTCAATCCCAGCCCTCTGACAAGAGGTCACCCCTCCTTCTTTGGAGTAATCCTCTGTAGCTATGTGGTTATTTGCTACAGGGAAATTTCTACCCTCTTTTTATCAGTCTCCCCCTCTGGAGACACAGGCTGGGGAACTAGCCTCTCAGTATCTTCCCCATTGGCTTCTGGGGGGCTCAGGGAACTACAATTTTCCCTGGCCGCTTGGCTATGGGTAACTGCACATACCACCCCTTGCTGGAGATTGTTACCCAGGATCACGTCCACTGCTAATGTGTTGGCTACAGCCACCTGTTGCACAGTTCCCCCTGTTTCACCCCAGTCAAGGAGAACACTAGCAAGTGGCAATGTTTTCTTTTCACCAGTAAACCCTTGTACAGTTATGTATTTATTGGGTATAAGCTGACCAGGCTGTACCAGATCCCCCTTTACCAATGTCAGGGATGCTCCTGTGTCCCTTAACCCCTGCGTCTGTATGCCATTTACCATGACTGGGTGCATGTGTTCCCTCATGTTCACTGGCATGCTTCCAGGCACACACAAACAACCCACTTCCTTTCTGGTACTACTTTGTGTATTACTGCTTGCCCTTCTTGGACACTGTCTGGCAATGTGCCCAGTTTCTTTACATAACCAACAAACATTTCTTACTTCAGAGAAATCTTTTCTTTGAAACCTGGGGCTAACTGGTATCGGTGGAGGCAGTGAGGGTTTTAGCTGCCCTGAAGGTGCGCTTTTCCATTTCTGCACTGCCACACTTGCCCCATTCGCTCTCAGAGCAGGTCTGCTCTTGGCATAGCAATCCGAGAGTTCAGCAGCCTCTTGCACTGTTTTTGTATCTTGGTCCTCTAGCCAGGTTTTTAACTCTGCTGGGCATGCCCAATAAAACTGTTCTAACAAAATCACATTTTCAGTTTTATCAACAGAGGTTGCCTCAATTCCTTCCCACCAGCATTTTAAAAACTGATGTTGTTTCATGGCTAGCTCCTCATAGCTCATATCAAGGCTTCTCCTGAGCTTACAGAATTTAGCTCTGTGTGATTCAGCAGTTAATTCAAACTTTTTTAACAGTGCAGCTTTTAACTTGCTGTAATCGTCACTGTCTTCATTGTTCATTTGACCCAATGCATCCCGAGCTTTTCCAGTAAGTAGCAGGGATAGCTGGAAGCTCCAGGACTCTCTAGGAATTTTAGCCTGAATACAAACTTTTTCAAAAGAATTTAAAAAGGTGTCCACGTCCTCCCCTTCCTTAAACTCAGCTATTAATTTGGAGTTCAATTTGTAACCCAGTCCTTCAGTCCCAGTTAAACCCAAGCCACTTACCTGCCCTGGTGCCGCTGGTTGGAGTCGTAGCTTCTCCAGTTCATGTTACCACTGGCGCTCCTCTCTCCTCTCCTCTGCCTCTCTGTGTTCTCACTCTCTCTCTTCTCCTCTGCAGCTCACTGATGCTCATGCTTCTCACGGTCTGCCTCTCGCTGTTCTCTTTCTCTCCTCTCCTGGGACTCCAGCTCTATCCTGAGCAACTCAAGTTGCAACCTGAGAACTTCTGGATTCAGGATACTGGTGACTTGTCCCTGCTGCTGTGGCCCTTCACTGACAGTGGCCCTGCTGTCCTCCTCATTGGCTCAGGACCCCTCACTGGCCACTAGCCCTTCCGCACTTGAGGTTTGGTCCCTTTCAGTCATGGTCTGTGACTCGCTGCTCTGGGTATCTGCTACCATCAGGGCCTCTATGAGGTTCTGCTTACTGACTTTCATCCCAAACGGGACTCCCCTGTCCCTGCACAACTGCTTTAAGAAATCCACAGTGTGCTTGCTGTAGTCGGAAGCCATTTTCTTCTTCCCTCACTACTAATACTATTCTGACTGGCAATTCAGACAAAAAAAAATAAAATGGGTGGGAACTTAACTGTAAGTCAAGGGATATAGTTCTGTTTCCTTTTGAAATAAAACACTGCCTTTCTCTTTTTTCAAGGGAGCTAAACGGTCTCAAGCTGACACACTGAACAATGAAACTTATACCACCAAACTTTTTATGCCACCGCTGCCAACCAATCTGTTCTTGTTACAAACTCACTCAGCCAGTCAGCCCTCTACTCCCAAAGTGCCAGCGTCTGAGTGTATGATTTGTGAACAGTGAACAGAACAAGGTAACCCTCTTGTCTGTTTTGTGGGTTCAAGTCACCTTAGTCTCAAGTTCTGGAGAGATTCAAACTGATAACCTCTTGTTAGCGTACCTAATTTTCAGGCTCAGATAATTCTGTCTTCGGGGGTCCAGATATCTTTGCCTATGGGCACCCAACTAGGTCTTTCAAATGAACCCTTAGAACTCTATGCAAGACTTTAAAGACTCTATCCGTTTCCCAGTTTGGTATATCAATAAGCCCGTACACAGTGTTAACTGTAACCTTTTAAAAGCTCCACTTAAATAAAAAGAAATGTCAAGGCACTCCAGGCAGTTTCCGTTGTAAAATATATCTTTACTTTAAAATATCAAAACAGAACAATAAATGCAGAACAAATATCCCAAACATATACAATCTTAAAAAACAAAACAGGTTTTTAAAGTACAAACTAAGCTCTCTTATCCACATAATACTTATCTCCTACAGTGCTGTTGTTGTCCTTCTTCTCTCAGTCAGAAATTAAATAAAATGTGTCTCTCTAAGGCTTGCTCAGTTGGATAAAAGCAGTCCTGAGATGGCCTCCTCTCTGAGATCATTAAACTCTGCCTTGGAGTACTAAAAGTTATATTTTACAGCACAGGATGCCCAAGATTTAAAAAAATGATAAGTGACACACTCAATTTCCTCTCCTCAGGTTAACTGGTCAGAACTGTTTTTTTGTTCTGCCACACACACACACACACACACACACACACACACATAAACAGTTTCTGTGATGTCCTTCCAAAGCATCCTGGGAATGTGTATTGGACCTTTCAAATTCATCTGGATCCTTGTTATCTACACATCAAAGGTCTTTCTGATGTAATTCAAGGGCTCCCTGAGACTCCCCTCCCAACACAGGTTCTTCCTGGCAACTATTGCAAGTCAAAGGATCTCCCTGAGGGCATTATAAAGTGGATACTTTGGTTCCTGCCTTTAAAGAAAATTTAACAAAGAAATTGCATTTGAAATAGCTGCAGATTTAGCTATGTCCTGTTCTTTGAACTTATCCCTGTTTTTTTTTGTTTGTTTGTTTGTTTGTTTTTTTTGGATGTGTCAGTTCAGCAAGACTGTGGGTCTTCTGACTGCCCTTCCCTTACATAAATTATATGTTATACAAAAAAAATTTGATACGTGGATCAGAATCAGTGGTCCAATTGTGACAATTCAATACTGAGGAGTTGCAGGTGATTCTCTGTGAGAGCAAGAAGCTTCAGATTACACAGGGTCTTCCCTTAGAAGTGAGGCAAAGGAGAGCGGCCTTTCATCCCATTGTCAGCAAACTAATTGCTGCAGGCATTAAATTTAAAATGTCCTATCCAGCAAGGCTCCAACCTCTAATAGATGGCTCCTACCTATCCTTTGAAATGCCATCCCAAGCCTCCAAGGAGTTATCCACCCGCCTTCCTAACCTTTTCAAGAACACTTGAACTGACTGACAATTGTTTGTTCTATCTGGGATTCGGATAGTAACTGATACCTTTTTTGCAAATGTTTTTCTTCTCTCGATGGTTCATGCTGGTGCAGCCTATGATATAGTGGAGGAGATAACGTGGACAATTCCTGCCTGAACTTTCCATCTCTCAGGTGCCTGCTACTACCCTGGATACTCATCTACATACAAATTATTAGCCTCGGGGATGTTTATCCTGCTCCATTCAGCAGAAGGTCCATTTGGACTCCTATGGAACTTTAAGAAACAGTGTCAGTGTTGCAGGGGGATGTATTCCCACAGACCGGACCGGTCTGGTCCTATTTTGGTTCCCACTGATTCTCCTGGGCCATTCCATAATAGGAGAGGGTGGGGGACAAAATATTTTTCTCTCCTGCTCAATTCATCTGCTAACTGTGCTCATTCTGTTTATGTAATGTGCTTCACTAACTGAAGCAGGTCTTATCTTTTCTTCTTCTACATCGTTTTCTCCTTTCCCCTCATTTTTTACAGGTTTGGACTCCACTACTAGTTTTAACTTTCTTGTGCTCTCCCTTTGACTATGACTGGTAGCTACCTTGGTTGCTCATACTAATCCCTGGCTTGGTCTCTTTCCTCTGCTTTGGCTCCCGATCTTTCATAACCTGCATTTAACTTCTTCTGCAGACTCCTCTAGTCATATCCTGCCCAGGGGACAGTATGATGCTTGGTCTCTTCAGGTAGTATTACTGAAATTAATACATCTGCAAAGCTTATTATTACTTGGTGGTATACAACACTGTTATTTTACTGTGAGGTGGATGGGGGCTGGGGCTTGGGGTGGAACATACTGTGAGCTCTCTTACCTCACTGCCTGGGCAATTGGGGGGTTAGCTCTGTGCCTCATAACACCTGTTGATTCTCCATCCATAGATAAATATTTAGCTACCTGTATGGGGAGCTGGATTAGCAAGTCCCCTTCATGGACTCGATGGAGACAGCATGACCTTTATAATCTCAATTCATCAGCTATGGCAGGGGTTATTTCTGTATGGTTAATCATGGAGATTAGGCACACTAGAGCCTTGGGGTTCGGGCCCTCCCTGTCTTGTTGTCAGTGTCAGTGGCTCAGTAGGTAGCACACTCACCTCTGAGGCCAGGAGATGAGAGGGCTGTGGGTTCCGTGCCCACATCTGGCACTTGGGTTAATATCCCAGTACTGACACTGTAGTGCAGCATGAGAGGGGTGCTGCACTTCTGAGGTGCCATCTTTCAGATGAGATGTTAAACCGAGGTCCCATCTACCTGGATTGGTGGTAGTTCAGGTGAATGTTAAAGATCCCATGGCACTTATCAAAAAAAGTAGGGGCATTTTTTATTATTATAACATCAAAAACAAAAGAATATAAAACAGTGTTAAGTCACACTAAAATAAATTACAAATCATAAAGTAACACAACGCAAAAATAAAAATATTAAAGTCAAGCCTTATAAATAAATACTACAAGAATTATGTACATGAACGTCCCCCCCCTTCCTTTTAACAAAGTAATGAAAAACTTTTTTTTATCACACGTAAACATTCTTATTTCATTAAACCTTCTATACTATGAATAATCAATATACAAATACAGTATTGGTCTTAATGCAACCTTTTTATATTTTATAAACATTGTAAAACCTCTCCACCAATTCGTCACCTTTCTTGTAGTATAAATTTCTAAATCTTTGATATAGACCCTTTCCATAGCCCCTTGTACCAACAAGCCTACTGTATCATATGATATAAGTTTTTGGTATAAAACCCATTGGCATCTAGACTGCCATAAGTAATATTTCAGACAACAAAAAATGAGCAAAGTATCTTCATTATAATTTCTTCCAATCTGATGAAATTTTCCCAGAACCAAATTATCATAATTTAAATGCAATAGCCATCTCATATTCCATTTTAAAGCCAGGAATTTCCAAAGGGAACTAGCGTACGAGCAATGAAACTAAAAATGATCAACTGTTTCTTCTTCATTAATGCAACCTGTAAAGGGGCATGTTCTTTCTTCTTTAGCCTTATGTTTGGCATTACCCCTAACCCCAATCCTCCCATATACTGTCAGCCACATAAATTCCCACATATAACCTGGTAATCTGTGATTATTCAGTTGATGAAGTGCCCCTGGAATCATTGTTGAAGGGCAATTTTTAAAGGCAGGCTCAGAAGAATATAATAGTAACATCACTGTGTCATATAACTTTGGCCCCTTACTCTCTCTTAAACCTTGTTTCAAAAGACCCCATTTAAACAGTTTTTTTGCCACAGGTTTAAAAAATTGTGGAACATGTAGATACTGTGAAGGTTTAGGAGGAGTGATAAACCAGGCCGAATAATGTCGAGCTAAGACATGTATTTTAAAGAGCTGTGCCTGGATGCAGATGGCAATAATCTGACTTTAAGATTTTGTATTATAAATAGAGTATGGAAAAATATGACCGGATCCGCCATTCCCAACCCCGCTTTCTCTTTGGCAAGGTATGTATATTGTCTCTTAATGGGGTTAAGTCTATTGCCCCAAACCATCTGAAAAAAATAAACTGTATATTCTAGTTTCAAACCCTATTGGAGGGAGAAATATCATTGCTGTATATAATAAGATTGGAATTAAAAACTGTCTAATTATCTGTACCCATTTTAATTTAGCTAGTTTCCAGTGCTTCCAAATTTGAACTTTGCAATCTATGGAAGATAACGTAGCTTACCAATTCAAATCTGGAAAATTCTGGGGTCCATACATTAATCCCAAAATCTTAACCCGGGTTAGAAGAGATCCGAAGACCTTGTATACAGACCTCATCAGGATCACCAACCCCAATAAACAAACTCTGACTTTTTTGTGTATTAATTTTAGAATTAGAAACTGAGGAATAAGTGACCATGAAGTCAAAAAAAGCTGAAACTTATTTATAGTCTGAAAAAAAATAAACAAATAACATCTGCATAGGCCGGTAAATGCAGTTCTTCCACTATTGGTGGTCCCTATACCCCCTTCCACCTTGGATGCTGTGACAATGATCGAATTAATGTATTAATTGTAAATAAATATTATAGTGTACTTAACGGACAACCTTGGCGTACCCCTGTAGTAATATGAAAACCTTCCGTAATTGTATTCTGAATAACTGGATGAACAATGGCATTTTCATAAAGGGTCTTTATCCAATCTAAAAAGGAGGCCAGAACCCCATAATGTTTTAAGGTCAGAAACAAAAAGGGGTGATAGACCCGATCAAAGTCCTTCATTTGATCTACTGAAACAATACACCCTGAATGTTCATGCAAGGAAAACTGTTCTATTAAATCTCTAATGATCATAAGGGCATGTTGCATTTTTCTCCCTTGTAGCCCACAATACTGTGAAGGGGAAATTACTGTACTTGCATAGGTTCTGAGTCTTGAATTTAAAATACCAGTCAATAATTTATAATCAGAATTCAAAATCGTAATTGGTCTCCAATTATCTAAATTTTCTTTATTCCCTGATTTAAATAGAAAAATTAATAAACCCTCTGAAAACCAAATAGGGAATCTGAACTTGGTTAGAAAAAAATGAAACACCAGTATCAAACAGTCAGAAAATTCTGAGGGATAAGTTTTATACAAGTCAGACATAAGTCCATCTAACCCTGGAGAAGTTCAATTTTTGGGTATTTAATAGCACCTTCAATTTCTGCTGCTGTAATAGGGCTAGTTAAGATAGACATATTGAAACCAGTTTTTGGAAGTTTTATAGTTTGCAAAAAGTTTTCAATGTCCTTAACACTAGGGGGCACCACTGGGTTATGAGATAGTAAAAAGTGTTTTATTGTGTCATGAAGACCTGCAGTATCCTGTACAGTTTGTCCTTCCTGATTTAAAAGAGAAGTCATAGTGATTTTAGTTTTACATCTTTTAAAGGCTTCAAAGGGATCATCTTGAGGTTGTTTTTTTGTCCCATATTGAAAAAGTGATTTCATTGTAGTAGCCCTATCATATTGTACCTCTTGAATTTGTTGTTTTAAAGCAGCAATTTGAGTAGTATAATCAAATTTAGAGGTATTAGCCATGGAAAATAGATAATATAATTGTTGACGCAATTTTAAATAATGCAGGAATTTTACATTTTCACCTGACCTACCTTGATTTTTTAACATAACTTGTAAATCCTCCCTAGACTCCTTCCACCAATCACCTAAGTCATCATATGAAATTGAGACTGAAAGTCTAGCAATTAGCAGTGACCTAATATTTTTTAATACTAAAGGATGCTTTAACATGGGAGAACTTAGTTTCCATCTCGACTTCTGTGGTGATGCTAAAGAAGCTGAAGAGAAAATACACTGCAGAAGTAAGTGATCTGAAAAGGCCATCGGGAAAGTGTAAAATTTAAAGGGGGAAGATTATGTGAGAGAAATATAAAATCTATTGTAGATGTGTATGCATTCCTTTTATAAGTAAATTTAGACCACTATGTTGGTGACATCTACTATTCAAAAGTCCTCATGAACTTATTAATTGAAACAAAGCATTGGAATCACAATAATTTTTTTTCCACTGTTTGTAACACCACTTTTTACATTCTTCAACTCACAGTTAAAATCTCCACATAAGAAGATTTTAAAGGAAGATATTAAAAAAGGTCAGAGTGCCATAAAAAGTGCAACTCTTTCTGCCTTTACCTGGGAACAGTATACATTAATAAATCTACATGTCATAGAATTCCATACCCCATCAAGGATCATTAGTCTCCCTGGAATTAGATCAATTATTTTAATTAAAGAGAAGTTATAAGAATTAAAAATAAATCCTATTCCATCAGCAGTCTGCAGTCCAAAGGACCAATAAGAAGGGCCCCAGCACCATTCCTTCTGAAAAAACCTGGCTTGATCAATTGTATACATCCAAGTTTCTTGGAGCAAACAAACATCTATGGAACTGTCATGGATATAATCATAGACTACCTGCCGTCTTCTCGAATTCAATAAACTATGCACATTCAACAACCCTATATTAAAGGAAGCCAGCTATAGAGTACAGTTCAACTATCTTTTTTCCTCCTCTTTTTCTTCTTCCCTTTATAACCTTCTTGTGTGTGAAAAGGGGATTGAGGACTGTCCTGTACAGGTTGGGAATCAGGTTCCACACAGTCCATCTCTGTAGCACCCCACTGTGTGGATAAAACTGCAAAGGGATTACTAGATTCAATGTCCACTGGGGGGGACAGGAGGAGGTTTGAGGTTCCTTGAGGACCTCCAGACATGAGTCACCGGAGGATTGACTGTAAGCTCTGGGAGTGTTATATCCTGCTGTGTGTTGTAACATACAGGAGAAAGAAGGGGAGAAACACTAGGAAGAAAGGAGAGAGGTTTTTCTTCAGACTGTCCCAATCCCTGAGATGGGGCCAAGGGAGGGATAACTACTTCTGTTGGAGGGGCAGACCCTACCTGGTTTGGACTGGCAGCCAAGTCTTGAGTTTTCTGAATCAAGAGATCAGGGCTACTATTGGATGCTTTGTTCTTTGCTGCCCATACACACTCAGAGAAAACATGGCCAGTATCCTCACAAAGATCACATTTCATGAGATTAGCAGATTGAAAGGCTATATGACCAATTTCCCCACAATTATCACATCTGGGTTTGTCACAGAACTAGACAAATGTGCACGAGAACCACATTTGTAACAGGTCCTGGGCTGCCCAGCGTAAAAACAAACCCCCCTATCCCTCCCCAGCAAAAAGGAATTAGGAATATGGTCAATACCGGTGTCAGTTTGTCTAAGCTTTACTTTAAACTGCCAACCTCCAGTCCAAAATTGCTCTGTGTCCAATATAGCCTCAGGAGGGCTCATTACCTCACACTTCTGGGACAACCAGTAAGTGGTGATATCCACATGAACCCCCTCGTTATGATACATAACTGTGATGCATTTTATTAAAGGTTTAGTTAAAGGTATTACCAGAAAGGGGGTCCATGTGGGTGAGAACTTCACCTGGTTGTACCACTCCCAAAATAAATCAAGAGCATAAGCTGAACGAAAGCTGACATCAAAGTTGTCTTCACCTGAGATGTTGATAAATGCAAAAACCTCCCTAGGAGAGAAGTGCAAGGAATCTTTTAACAGACATTTGCCCACATAATGCCTATCAGGCCTAACCTCCAACTTCCCTTTATAGTGGAGTCTAACAGCATTCCTACGTGGTGCAGATTATTTTTTAATTTTTGAAAATAAGTCTGATAACAGAGGTTTCTCTGATTCTGATTTTTCCTGTGACATATTTGTAGAATGTTCAGTTTCCTTAATAGAAGAGGAATCAGTAATGTCAATAGCTGAGGGAGTAGTGGCTTGTGAGGCCGCAACAGAGGGCCCAACTTCTTCTCGTACCCCAGTAGTGTTTTCAGTAATTAAAGGTACAACCGGTAACTTTAGTTTCCAAACAGGTTCATTCTGGGAAAAGTTTAACTTAGGATCCTAGTCAGGTGTGGGAAGCCAAGTCACTTGATTCAAAGTCCAACCTGCCTCGCTCAAGGCCTGCTGTAGGGACCATGTTTTTTCTGTAAGAGGTTGAGAGTGGGGAGCAAGTAATAAAGGTACTGAGATAACCTCTGAAGTAACTTGAGCAGTAGTGCTTTTAACTCCTTCCAATGTCCCCAAGTTCCTTTTAGAAAAAATTGCAGCAGCTCATTTATCTTTCCCCTCATCCCCAGATCTTTCATACATCAACTGGCTCCGTTTAGTAAAGAAAAATTCTGAAGCCCCATCTTGATTACAAGGAGTAGTCTGAAACACACAATTCACCTCGGGACCTGTGATTCTGTTAGGGGATTTTAGCAGCGGATTCTGAAAAACAAACCCCGTAGCTTTTGACAGGGTAACATTTTTTAAGTCAGAACTGAGCTTTCTTGGAACGAATTTGGCTCATCCGGGTCCTTAGACTGTGCGCAGTAACGGGCGGTAAACTTAAATCAGTCAAAAGTTTTCCCGATTCTCTTAATGGTTCTAGGCACTGAACCACACTGGATTCTAAACTGCCAGTCAACGGGGAATCTTTAATCAATGTTTTTTCAGGTAGTTGAACAGAGACTTGCTTTAACTCACCGAACCGTTCTGTTTCGGGAGCTACCACGGTATTCAGAGAGTCCTGACGAATGACAGCCTGCTCCTGAGAACTGACAGGCTTAGTGGTAGAGTGCAGTGAGGACAGCTGTTTTCGGAGGCGATCTTGTTCTTGCGCAAGAACAGCAAGCTGAATCTGAATCTGAAGCGGTGCCTGGAAGTTCTCTGTAACAGAGACTGTATTTACATCCACATTCCTCACCGGCTGTAACTCTGACTGGGTTAAATCCTCCATAGAAACAAAAACTTCTCCATCATCTAGTTCAGTATTTCCAAGTACTGGTTTGTCAATTGAAACAATCTCCTCAGAATGCAAGGCAGAGCCCAACAGCCGCTCTCCTTCCTCTGGGACGTCTATCTTCTCCAGGGTCTGAACAAAAGTGACCAAGCTCTCAGTCACCCAATCCCCCTACTGGCCAAGAGTAGGGGAGTTTCCCCGGTGTCCTGGCCAAATTTCCCTCATTCACTAAAAATACCACCAACAGCTTAATCTGGTTTAAGGTCAGTTAGCATTCATCTGTATCCCCTTCCCCCAGGTCATGCCCGAAAATAAGCAGGATTTATCTAGTGCACTTACCCGGTCAACAAAAACTAAAATATAGATAAAAAAAAAAACCCTCCTTAATGGGGCTCTGGGCTTATGGGAAGCCTAATGCATATAGTTTTAAGGGGTGTTGGACGGGAAGGGGGAACTAAAAGGGAGGGGAGTTGGGGAGGAATAGGTGATGGGTTGGGAGGGGGGCTTTGCACATTCATTGCTTCCTTTCTGGTTATTGGTCTTGTTGATGGGGAGGGGTCAAGACCCCTGTCATTGGTTGGTTAACCGATAACACTATCCTTAATACTGTGGGGGGTGGGATTTCATCTGGAACTCTGCTTCATGGGTTCCCTTCCTATTGTATACTTGAAATGCCTGTTACCTTTAGTTATGACCTTGTACAGGTACTGCTTTTCCTTTGTACTGGATCGACGTCTCAGTTGTTTGGCTCATTGGTAAGTTAGGTGGTTGGGTCTGGGAGGGGAGGGTAGCATGGAGTGCACCTTTACTGTTCGAATTGCAATTTTGTTTTACTTGTTTATGATGACTATGGCTAATAACTGTGTTAAATTTGTCTCCTGGAATGTTCGGGGGCTCAGGGATCTACTCAAGAGATATCAAGTTTTAAAACATCTCTCTATTCTCCACTCCCAAATTAGTTTCCTTCAGGAAACACATCTCCTTGTTCAAGAGGTGACTAGACTTCATAGACAAGGTATCAGCCAAGTTTTTGCTTCTGGATTGTCAACCTCTAGCAAAGGGTAGCAATCCTAGTTGGTCGTACAGTGGCCTTTCAGGTTGCGCACACCATCTCAGACCCCGAGGGTCGATATATATTTGTCACTGGCACCCTCAACCGTCAAGAGTTAGTTTTGGGTAGTATCTATGGGCCTGTGGGAGGTAACCCAGGTTTCTCTATGGAATTAGCAGACAAGCTGTCGCTCTTCTTTAACCTTCCTTTCATGCTAGGTGGGGACTGGAACATCCCCCCCCCACTCAGGACCTTGATCAGTCCTCCTCTCCCCTTGGGCCTCTTTCTACAGCTCAACTAGCTTTGAGAGAATTCATGGAATTGATAGGGCTATGTGACCCCTGGAGAGTCCTCAACCTTTTGTCTCACAGTTACTCCTTCTACTCCATGGTCTGTCATACGTCCTCTAGAATTGACTATGTACTTATTAGCCTCTCCTTGCTCTCGGTTCTTTGTAATGTCGGTCTTGAACCTATCGTTCTTTCCGACCATGCAGTGGCTTGGCTGCTTCTCGCTCCTTGCCCTAATCAGCAACGAGGCACCTCTTGGGAAGCTTACAGGTGGTAGAGTGCAGTGAGGACTATCACAGGACTATCTTGAGAACAGGATTGTATAATCCTAATGATAAGAATCTCCTGTATAAAAATAAAGTTTTTATCTATCTATCTAATACCCAACTTCTTAAGGAGGACCACGTAGTCTCCAGAGTTTTGAATCTTATTCAGTCCTTTATTACTATCAATCAGGACACTGTTAAGAGGCAAGCTCATGATTGGTGTGCTCTGAAATGCTTTCTAAGAGGGGAGTTTATCTGGATGGCTTCAACCCATAAGTGTCGTAGGGAAGCAGAGGCCTGATCAACTCTTTCCCAGATTTGCTCACTGGAACATTCTCACTCTCTTCCACAGATTCCCCCAAATCCCTAAGTAAATTACTGTCTCTTCGAGATAAATACACTACTCTCCTTTAGGAGAAAGTGGAATGCTCTATTCTCAAAACTAGATCCCAATACATTGAGCAAGGTGAAAAAGTGGGTCGACTGCTTGCCCTCTGTCTTCACCAGCTATAGACCTCTAGGGCCATTCCCTCAATCTCTGCTCCAGACAGCACCATAAAATCCACTCCCAAGAGAGGTGGCTGCAGTTTTTGAAAACTTCTATTCCACTCTATACAGCAAACGTATAGCTTCCCCCATCTTCATCAGACATGTCATCTTATCTAGACTCCGCTTCCTTACCCCGCCTCAGCGAGCTTCACTGCACTTTTCTTTCTGCCCCTATCTCTATTGCTGAAGTGGAAGCAGCTATAAATAGTCTCACTCTAGATAAAGCACCTGGTCCAGATGGATTTCCCTCTAACTTTTATAAAACCTTCATTAAAGAACTATCCCCCCATTTTACTCTGACTCTATCAATATCTGTTCTCTGCTAAAGAACTGTACCCCTCACTTCTCCAGGCTTCCATAGACCTTCTTCTTAAGCCAGACAAACCCCTTCTTAGTCCGTCAAGCTACCAACCTATCTCCCTATTAAACTGTGATATTAAGATCTTTGTAAACTACTAACTGCAGGAATCAGGAAAGTACGGTTTTTTTTTAAACCCAGAACAAGTGGATTTTGTTCCAAGGAGATCCTCAGAGGACCACCTACACAAGCTTGGTCATCTGTTCCAAGTAGCCTATGATTCCCCCCTCTCAATGCCCTTAATTTCTCTCAATGCAGAGAAAGCCTTTGATAGGGTGAACTGGTTCTTTCTATGGCTTACCCTCCAAAAGATGGGTTTCCCAGACTCATTTCTTCAGTGGTTTCAACTGATCTACTCATTCCCATCGGCCAAGATCTACTATAATGGAGTCTTTTCTTCTGCTTTTCCTCTACACTCCGACATACACCAAGGTTGTCCTCTATCTCCTTTCCTCTTTAACTTATACCTTGAACCGCTTATCAGATGGCTTAAGGCCTCTCCCAATATCAAGGGTATCTCTACTGCAGATCTAACCCCCTCTATCTCGGTATATGCTGACAATATTCTTCTTCTCTTGTCTCACCCAGTCCACTCTCTCACTGAGGCTTTAAACATGATAGAACAGTTTAGTCGGTACTCTACTTATAAACTCAATCTAGTAAAACTGAAATTTATCCACTCAACCATTTCACTCCTAGCTCAGATTTCACCTCATTTGGGATCAGGTGATCTCCTCGCTCTCTTAAATACCTGGGTATCTTTCTCACCTCTGATTCTTCTTTGCTAGTGATGTTGAATCTTGAAGATCTTCTGGTACTGATCCGGCAAGACTTCGCCAGGTGGAAATATCTCCCTATTTCCTTATGGGGTAGGATCAATATAGTCAAAATGAGTATTCTTCCCAGACTTTTCTACCCCTTAAGTATGCTTAATATCATGCTTCCCCTTTCTTTCTTCAAACGCATTCACTCTCTGATCACCTCTTTCATATGGCCAGATAAGTCACCTAGATATTCCTATCTCAAATTAGGGTTCCCTAAAGACTTTGGGGGTCCGTCTCCCTAATTTTTTGCTTTATTACTGGGTCAGCCACTTTTACAAATGTGGGAAGTGGTTATCCAGTCTCCACAAGGCTCCCAACTCCGAATATGTTCCCATCTGGCTACAGATAGAAGTTCACCTACACACTGCATATAATCTCTTACCCTCTACTATACTTTACATGCCATGGAAAGCTCTTCCGTGTCAGTTTTCTACTTCTCCAATAGGAGTCTCCCTCAAAGTTCTCTCCCAAATATGTGGGTATCTGAAAATTTTCTTAATAAAAGATCACGCAAAACCAATCTTCTCTAACTCAAACATTAAGATTGGGGAACGTCCTGTATCCCTGACTTGACTCCCCTTTCTGCAGAATGTCACTGTGGCTGACTGCTACTCTCAGTCTTCCCTCCTAACATCTTTGGAACTGCTAGAAAAATTCCAGTTGGGCCCAACCTGTACCTTCAAAATTTACCAGCTTTGTCACTTGATATTACAGCAGTTTGGGCCCATTCCACAACCCTCCGGTCTCTGAGACTTTCGTTCCCAAATGTTAGATTGGGCATGTAAGCCTCATGGCACTTCCAAATTATGTCTGTGGTTGCTCACCGCCCATCCCTCCCTTTCCCCGGAGGGCTCCAAGGTGTGGGAAACTCTGCTCCCAGGGGTTAACATTAACTGGTTAAAACTATGGAAAGATCTTCATACTTACCTTTCTCAGGACCAGCTAAGACTTTGTCAGTATCACATATTAAACGACATGTATTACACCCCAGTCAGGTTAGCTAAAATGGGTCACCTTCCTTCCCCCATTTGCACAAGATGTGGCAAAGCAGATGGCACCCTTTTACACATCTTTTGGGCCTATGAGAATATGTTATCCTTGTGGGAGCAAATTGAGAACCAAAGCAACCCACTTCTGGGGCTAACTGGATTTATTGTTTGTACTGTATTTGATATGTATATTGTTAAATGTATCTTGTCTCTGTGTCAGGCCAGGCCTGAAAAAGGGTTATTTATGCAGTGCTCTTACCTGGTTAACAAATTTCAATAAATAAATAAGTGCCCTACTCATCACCTGTCAAGTTGAGGGATGGCTGTTATGTGAATATACGACTGCAGCATATATGCTATCCATGTGGCACCTGTGCTACTGAACCTAAGAGTGTCTGTCCTGTTTCTAATGCATAGGCAACAGCAGATACCCACTAGGGCCCTACCTGCTGACACCATTTCTGGAGCCACAACGCACTGCTGAGAAGGTGTACAACGATTCCCACAACAGGACCCGTGCCATCTTAGACAGAACAATAGGACTACTGAACATGAGGTTCCGGTGCTTGGATCATACAGGTGGAACAATGATGCTGTCACCGGGAAAGGCATGCAAGGTGTTCATGGCATGTGCAATGCTCCACAACAATGCTGTTTGTCATCGTACACTCATGCCATCTGCCGTACAGAAGTCTGTGTTGCCTGACGTGGACAATGGGCACCCTGGCACTGCAATGAATACACTGAGTGGACATGCTGCAAGGAACAACCTTATACAGGGATCATTCCATGTTGGTGCTGGCTCCTGCCAGGTGGCACCGCTGCTGTACCTATGATCTGTTTGCCAGAATCTGACATGTGAATGTTTGCAGTACGGAGGCATGGGTGTGCACCGGGGGGGCATCATTGTTCTATGGCATGTGTGTGGGGGGTTCTGGGTAGGTGGTGGGTACACTGTGATGAGTTGTGCACCTAAGTACACCCCACACTGGGTGGGGAGACATAGGCATGATATTGTTGGCGGGCACATATATGTGTTTTGGGGGGACATGTGCATGCTGTTGGGAGCTCATGGGTATGTTGCTTGGTGGTTCATAGGTATGGTGTGGGGGGTTGCAAGGTAAGGGAGGATGATAGGTGTGTGTTGGGGGCAGGGGTGTACTGTGCTATGGTGGCAGGTGTATGGCTCTTGTGTGTGTTCTGTGAGTGCCTCGTGAGTGTTACTGTGCTTGTGTGCAACTATGCTTTGTCACTGGCCATGATGGCCTCATTTCCTTTCCTTTGCATGTGGGTGCTGCCTTAGGTGGGTGGTCAAGCTTGTACCCAGGTGATGTGTGGGTGCATCAGCATGTCCACCATTGTGTGGATGCATGTCTGTGGGTGTTGGTGACAGCTGCTATGGCTGTGTGTCCCCCTCTTACTACTGTGTGTCACTGTCCACTTGTTGGTGGATGTTCGTGGGAGGGTGCACAGTCTCTGGTCCCATGCCGCCAGTATTGTTCTCTGTGGCTGTTGCTGACACCAGTGTATGTGTCTCCTGTGTATCTGCTCTTGGCAGATGGGGAGTATATGTATTATCAACCACCATCTCCAGGGAGGTGGAAGGTGCACACTGCACTGTGTCATGTGGCTCCTTGGGCCAAGTGCTGCAGATAGCTGCTGGTTGGGTTGCGGCCACACAGTGTGGGGTGGGCAATGACTGTCCTGGTGTTCCTGCCCCTACTAGCAGATGCTCGGTGAGGCATTCCATGAGGTCACCCAGATGTTCGGTCCCACGCCGCATACCACACACTTCTTCTGTGAGTCCCAGCAGTGTGTCCATGTTACTGTTTTGGTCATCCAGCCTCTCACGCTCCAGCTGGCGCACCTCTGTGTAGTCAGTGTTCAGGACACCAAGGGAGCATGATCTCCATGGTCAGCCAGGTGGCTGTGTGGATGGACCCTTGTCACCATTGTCACAAGGGGGGTGCAGGTGTTGTGCACCATTGACCCATGGAGGATTCCCGTGCTGACTGTGTGCCTGTGTGCATGTGCTTGCCCATTAGCGGGATCTGTGGGGTGCCATCAAGCTGATGGGGGGGGCTGGCTGTCCACGATGGAGGTTTTATCCTCCTCTCCACCACCCCTTCAGTGGAGCATGCCAGTGTGGCCTCCATGCCCATCTCAGTGTCCAGTGGTGCTTCTTTCTCCTGCTTTGTACCTGTGGGCAACATAAAGGAGATATGATACCTGTGGCAGGGCTGCTCTGGGAATTCTGTGCTGTGGTGCATGTACAATGGGTATCCCACCTGCACCATCCTCCTTGTCATGATCCTCTGTGTGTGGAACCCACTGTAGTATGGGCTCCAGGGTGGACAGTGGCACCCCTTGGGGGATGTCTAGCTGTGCTGGTGTGTATGGGGTGCAATGCATGGTAATTAGTACATGCATGGTGAGCATACTGTCACAGCACTTGTCCCTGCTTGTCTCTATGTACCTGCCAGTGTGTCTGTGCCCTCCACCTCCCCATGCAGGGCCACCTCTGTTAGGGTGTTGATGACTATCCTCTTCATGGGTGTTAGTGTGGGTGCAAGGCTGGATGGGCCGCTACTCATTGTGAGGCATGCCTGTGTGCCAGCCATGAGTTTTTCTTTTCACTGCTGCCCATCATTCTCACCATTTATGTTTGATGGTAGAGAGTGTCCATGCATCTGGACCAGCAGCATTCACGGTGGCCTGTATATCGAGCCACAGGTGGGCCTTGATCTCCTGTGGCATCAACAGGGATTGTGCCCTGTACAGTGTGGCATGGTGGGTAAAGACGTCACTGACCTTTGCCACCACCTGGCCACCCGTGAAATTCATGGACCAGATATGTTCACCGCCTAAGGTCCAGACATGTCCATGGCACTGTTCACCCCTTTGACCTGCACCATCAACCCCCGGTGGTTACCTGGTTGTGTCCTGCAGAGTCCTGCTGGTGTCCAACACTGCATCTGCAGTTTTGCCTATCTGGCATTCACAATAAAATGAAAATGCATTTATGGAAGACTACAATTTGAGTCACCAATAGGGACCCTAGGACATGTACCTACATCCAAATGTTGGTGTACGATTGTCCTTATCTACATTACCCACTCTAGAATAAATGGTTGTATAATAGTGAGGTACAAGTAAGCAATATCTGAATCATCCGTAAATACTGTAATTGTCTTCTTGATGATTAGTGATAATATTTTATTATTGTTGACTACATTACAGATAATCACATCATTATCTGGCTGGTTTGCATTCCCCTACATATTATATTTCTCACTGTCCAAGAGTGTTTCCTGACCGCTCCGCAGCTTGGGGCAAACTTTTCTGGTGTGCCATCTCTTTGCCTCATGGCCACCTTTTCAACAAAAGTGGCAGTTTCTTGGGTTTTCAGGGTTTGGTCAAACTTAGGGACCTTTCGTGTTAGTTTTTTTTTTTCATAACTGATTTTAAATGTTTAGGGTGTAAAGTTGCTGTGTGCTAAGTAGTGCAAAACATGGAATAATTATATAATGTCCTGAGAATGCAAGGACAGTAGGGATATACTCATTGTCTGACAAACTTATGAACTTGTAAATTTGGTCAGAGTTCAGCAATAGATTACTAAAAATATTTGGAGCTGAGTGATCATCTGAGTGCATTTTGTACACTAAAATGTGAAAAAAAAAACATTGTGGCCTACTTAATTTAAATTTGTTTTAATCTGTAGATTTTGTAAACATTAGAACTGACACTTATTGCCAAAAACATCAACAAGACATTGTCAGTCCTTTCAAAAATATTGCCAGTTTTAAACTTTTATATGGCTGTCTGCTGGCCCCTCCCCAAAAATAAAGCATCCCTTTCCCCCTTCCCCATCCCCTGTAGCATCAGCCATCAGCCATCTCTCCAATCCCCTAATGATTAAAATAACTCTGGTCGATCCTGCCACCATCATACCTACTTGATCTCACCTCCCCCATTGAAATTAATACCACATCATCTCTCTGACCTTCAGCACACCACCTCCTCCTTTCCCGCCCTCTGTCCTATATTTCATTAAATAGTCGGGTGGATTTTGCCCCACAGAAGCATATCTAGTTGCTTGTACAGCTCCTGACTTTAAGCACTTGCCCCCTTTCCTCTACCCCTATAGCACTTGACATCCTCCCCTTCCCGGGTGTGCACGTGTGTGTGTGTGTGTGTGTGTGTGTGTGTGTGTGCCTGCATGCGTGTGCAGGCACACACACACACACTTATACGCTGTGAAGGTAAACTCCCTCCACTTACCACCCCAGCCAACCACTGTGTGCCTTTCCGCAGTTGCTAAACTGTATCCAGATATCCATGAATAATGATAAAGTAAGGATTCCTTGTAGCTTGGCATTGTCTTTGACAAAATTACGTTTTTTGCCTGGACAGCTCCCATACAGCCTTGCAGCTGCTGCAAGTGTCCCTGAGAGCTACTCAGGCAAAATACACTGTTGGGATAATTCAACAAACCTAACTCCACATACTATATTATGCCTAGGTTTTCTTTTTAATAATATTATTTAAGTGTTATACCATGTGTATGATACATTCCTAGCCGTTAGCTTTTCCTGTCAATCTGTCAAAAGGTATACCACCATCATGATTTGTAGTAAGTAAGTAAATATGTATTTACTGAGCACCCCATCCTGGAGGCCCTGGGTGCTGTACAGACAGGCAAGGTAAAAATAATAACATACATCAATTTTAAAACAAATATCAAAAATGAGAACAATAAACAATAAATATTACCTAACTAGAATCCTTACTTATATGAATAATTCAGCAGTTAATTGTTACCAAACTCAAAAATAGTTAATAAACACCTGTCTGAAAAGATGTGCCTTCAGACCCTGGTTAAACACACCCACTGATGAAGCCTTCCTCGAGGGATTACCTATGACTTCCCAAAACCCACCTTCCTGACGCTCAAAATCCCAATGCCAGCTGCCCGAAACACGGTTGCCCGACATCAGGATTTTGCCTTCAGCAAAGATTTTTTTATTTTTGGGGGCTTTGTCTCACCCCCAATGTTGGAGGGGTTCCACCCCTGCACCCCCATACTTAAAGATATTAACTTGTTGGGGCAAAACTCATGTCAGGCAAACTATGTTTCGGCAGCCGCGCCAGGATTTTGAGAGCGTTGGGAAGGTAGGTTTCAGTATCTTGAATGGATACCCCCTCGAGGATACTGGAAGTGAATTCCACAAGACAGGGCTCACCATCTCAAATGAATGATCTCCCGAGGTCTTCAGATGGGCCCTGATAACCACCAGGAGGCCATCAGTGGAGAAGCAGATTGAGCGCACAGGGCAGACAGGAGTCAAGAGATCACTCAGGTAGCCAGGACCCAATCCGTAAAGGGTCTTATGGGTGAGCAGGCCCATCTTAAAGGTGATTCTCCATTTCACTGTCAGCAAGTGCAGTTCATGCAGGACTAGGGTCTCATAACAGGACCTTGGAAGGCCCGTCAGCATCCTGCCGCTATGTTCTGCACCAGCTGCAAGCGACATAGAGCCCATCAACTGGCCCCGAGGTAAAGAGCATTGCAGTAGTCAAGCCTAGTCATTACAAAGGCGTGTACCAGTGAGGGCAGGTCGTCTGGCAGGATTAAGGCTTTAATGTGGGCAATATTCTTAAGGGTGTAAAAACCACTCCAGATGATAGTCAACACCTGAGCCTCAAGTGTCAGTCCATCATCAAGTAGTAGATGCACCCAAAGGGGTAGGGCCAAGGTTTATCCCCGTTTCCATCCTGGCAGCACCCACATCCTGCCGGTGACCAGTCTCAATCACTAGGACCTCCACCGATCTCAGCCAGACATTTATTTAGCACTTCCACAGTGCCACTCATCCCGGGTGCAAATGACATACACAGCTGGCTGTCATCTGCGTAACAGTGAAAATCCAAGCTGTACTGTCTGATGATCTCACTCAGGGGACTCGTGCACTGCAGACAACATAGCTGACAGGAATGAGCCCTAGGGAACTCCGCATGGTAGGGGCTTCGGGCAGGAGGAGAAATTCCCATCACTACCTTCTGCACCCTGCCTGTAAGAAAATACTCAGACCAGTTGATGACAGTACCGGTGAGTCCACAAAGCTCCCTGAGGCAATCCAGCAACACTACATGGTCCACAGCATCAAATGCTGAAAAGAAATCAAGGAGAATGATTATTGACCGTTCCCCTCTATCACGCATCCTGACTAATGCCGTTACAGTGCTGTGTCTGGACCTAAAACCAGACTGGAAGGGCTCATAGATGTCATAGGCCCCAAAGTGTGCCTCAAGCTGCAGAGCCACTACTTTCTCAATAACCTTACCCAAAATTGGGAGGTTAGAGATAAGTCTATAATTCGCCATGATGTCAGGATGGAGAGATGGTTTCTTTAGGAGGGGCTTCACCAGCACCTCTTTCAGGGCACTGTGAAAGAGTCCCTCCAAAAGTGAACTCTGGACAATCTCAGCAAACACTGGGACAACAGACTCAGTGCATTCCATTAAGATATGCAAGAACAAGAGGACACAATTTGAAGATAGAGGGGGGATGGCTCAGGGGCAATGTGAGGAAGTATTTTTTCATAGAGAGTGTGGTGGACGCATGGAACAGCCTTCCTGAGGAGGTTGTGGGGTCTAAAACTGTGGGAGAATTCAAGAATGCATGGGACAGACATAAGGCAATTTTTGTGGGGAGGGGTAAGAAGAAATAGGCTGTTGGTTAAATAGGATCTGCAGCTTATCCTCTAGGTAGGGAAATGGGCAGACTAGGTGGGCCAAGCAATCCTTATCTGCCGTCAGAGTCTATGTTTCTATGTTTTTATGAGCCTGGGTCCAGTTCACAGTACAAGTGCTGCTGCTTTGAAATCACTTCACATACCTCTGCAACTCCCACCGGCCTAAATTCGCTCCTGGCATTGAGTCCCTCTGAAAATGCGCAAGTTTCCACTGCAGAGTACATCTGCCCCACTGGAGAGATCCCAGCCATAATGGAGGACACCCTGTCAAAGAAGAACAGAGCAAACTCCTTGCACTGAGCAACTGAAACTGCTGTTTTCAGCTGCAGACAGGCAGGATGGAGTAGCCTGTCTACAGTCCGAAACAGCATGGCCAGTCTGTTCCTCCCTGCAGCAATCTCTCAGGACAGGAACACTGCCTTCTTTTGGTTTATTGCCCTTTGATATTCATTGTAGTGAATTCTCAAAGGCAGTCTCTCCTCAGACTGAGACCTCCACCAATACTGCTTCAACCTCTGACCTCAGGTCTTCATCTCCTTGAGAACCCCTTCAAACCACGGAGGTCTCAAACGAGAAGACCTAGGTTGTAGACAGATCAGTGCGACAGAGTCAAGCACCTTGTAGACAGCACTATTATAGGCTACCACCACCTCAGCCATACCTGTTGCACAGCCACCACTCACACCAGATGGATCCAGTACCGCCATCAGTCCCTCTGGAGACAAACCCTTCAAAGGGCAGTAGCAGACCATCTCAGCAGGGGAAGAACTAATGGTGGGGTCCTGAGCGAGAATTCTACTGTGCAATGATTTGACCACAAGACTGGATCAATTCTGAGGTCGTGACCTCAAGCCCCAGTTAGAACACCAGGACCAAGGCATGACTGTGGTTGTGGGTATTGATGTAGTTCTTATGGTTGAAAAACAAGATGGAAATTAAGTCTTCACTTATGCCATCAACAGTCATTTTTAATTATTTTAACTATCCAGGACTACAACAAATTAAAAATTGAATGCCATTCTTTAACTTTCCCTGCCCATAAGAAAAGTCATGCATAACAAATTAATTTCAGGCTAGCAGCATCACAGTTAGTGCATTTGATGCCTGTTGTAATACAGGAATTATCTGCACCAACTTAGAAGAAAGGGCAGTCACAAAAGGAAGAATTTCAAAGGGGTTATAGGGATTTATTTTCGTCTGATTTTTATTTTGTGATCTTTATTCTGCCACAGGGAGGGGGCATCATATAATGCAATAATGAAAAGTGTATTTTTCAATCGAATCATATGATTCTTAGTTTCAATGCGGGCAAACTAACTTTCTGACTGGAGAACTTGAATATGTATAGTAGCAATTTCCTCCAGTTAAAGACTGGAAAAACAGAAGCGATAGTAATCTTATCTCTAACTTCCCATTACTCATATTGCACTGTGGAGTGCTGACTGCAGCTCGTTAGCAATTACAAGTCACTAAGGCTTCATTAGCTCAGATATGAGCTTTGGAAACATATTGTTCCACTGCTGTTTATTTCCTTCTGCAGAATATTTGGTAATTTAGGACATAGAGGCTCAACATGGCTCATCCACTGAGTATTAATCACATTTCATATATATATATATATATATATAGAGAGAGAGAGAGAGAGAGAGAGAGAGAGAATAATGGATAGGTTACCGTTGATTATCGAGGAGTTCTGGACACATGAACCTCGAGAGCGACACTCGAGAGGTTTCAATGTGTCCAGAACCCCGAGATGGTAGGACACCCAGGTAATCAAAAGTAGCCTGTCCATTATATTGTTTAATATATGGATCCAGTTTGGAAAGTTTTGGAGGAGTAGGAGGGCAATGTAAAACTTACAGCAGTGACCTCGACATAGGTGAGGTGGTTTCCAGCTCAGGGTCCTGGAGTCAAGAGAAAGCGGTTGCGGCCCGGCATTCCAGATATTGACATCGCTGGTCATAAACAGCAAAATGTGGTGGGTCATCAAGTCATCCATGACCGAAAATGGGACAGATAAAGCTGCACTAGACAGTAAAGAGAAAATAAAATGCTGCAACTAGCGCCGAGAATCTATCTCGCTAAGTGAGCGAGAGAGATGCCATGTTTTCAGTATTGTTCCACCTGCCCACACAGAAAAAGCGGCCAATCAGAAGGCATGCTTTAGAAGACGTTGGTAGGGAAGTGTTCTGTTTTGCTGATAATACTATCGTTCAGGTCCCGAAAGATAGAATTACGGCACCTGAGCAATAGTATTATCACCCTGAAGCGTGCTATTATCACTCTGGGAGTAGAGTATTATCAAGATTTTTTGTATGCTTTAGTAGCATATTAAATTACATATCCGTATATTAAATATATATATATATATATATATATATATATATTTATTTTTTTCATTTTGTAGGGATGCTACTGGTATTTGGCCAATATCAGAAACAAAAGGTAACCAGCAGTGCATCCCCCCAAATGTTGCTCAAAAGAGCCTGTTAATCTTTTTGTTTGTTTACTCACATATTTAATTTCATGATTTTAAAAGGGCTTCTTGGTCTCCTAATATAGCAGCCATGGGATTAAGCCTGACCACCAACAACAAGTTGTCCTCCTTGTAGATCCGGCGACATACTCTTAATTTAACATGTTAATACAAGCTGTGATCTCACTGCCTTCTCTGATTTGTGAGAAGACCACTCCCTGGCTTCCTTTTCTAAACAGAGTACTAGCCTTGCCCATAAGAGGCTCATAGGTGGCCAGTGGGAAGCATGTTACTGTATACTGGAGATGGCCACACTTCACCTAATCATTTGAAATTAAGGACCTAGCAAGCTCAAGCCTGGCTCATGCACTGGGTTTAACTAAGTTTTCAAATGTTATTGTTTGTATTGTCAAAGGCATAACATACAAATAGAGACAAAATAATAAAATACATCATTCATACAGACATAAATAAAGGACACCATATCACATTAGAAGCAATCTAAGTGTGATGCACTCGGTTCTTATCACATTTCTTACACATTTCGGTTAACTTTGTAGAGGTGCAATTGGTGTGTGGCCAATATCAGAAACAAACAGTACCCAGTGCAGCCTCCATCCAAATGCTGCATAAAGGAGTCTAAAAATCATTTTAAAATAGTTCTACTTTTTCCTGACATTCTTAAAGAGTAGCTGACACCTTTGGGAAAACTTTGGAAAACATAGTATTTAGACTCAATTCAGCTTGTATTTCATATATTTTCTATAGATTTCTCCTCGCCATTATTTACTACTGAGGAACTTTTCACAAAAACATGATCTTTATCCTTTAGAGTTCATTTGCCTCTGTTGCTCATTCCCTACTTGAACTTACTGTGCTCTGTTGTCTCATCACAGTCTGTTGCCATGGGACTATTATGACATCAGATTGGGAAGAAGCCATAAGAGCTGATGGAACCCTCAAGGAACAACTATCTTATTTTCATGCACATGACCTCATTAATAAACAATGGGGATTAGAAATACGGAGCTATTCAGAAACATAAGCTACTTTGTGTCCAAATATTATGTTTTTTCAAAGTTTTTCTTGAGGTGTCAGTTAATTCCATGATTTTAAATGAGGCTCTTGGCTTCATAAATCAGCTGAGTTGTGATTCAGCCTGTCCACCAATGACGAAGTGACCCCTCATAGGTCAGGTGGTCCTCCTGATAGAGGCTGGGTGACAGGTGTGTTGGCTGGGTGGTGGCTGTAGCATGGAAATCTTTCTCTGCAAGCACCATAGCCCCACAGTAAGCTTGTCTTGACAATACCAGCCCCCTTCATCACCTACTACAGCAGCTATGTAAAGCTACGTAACTCTGCTTCTGGGTCCAGCCCTGTCTCCCTTGCTCTGCTTCTGCCTCAGTCTGCTGTTTATTCTATATGGGACAAAAGACGTCACTCATAATTGGAGCTTATTTTATATATAGAATAAAGTATGGGGTGGTGTGTGTAACAAGAAGTTTACACACACCCGAGGGGTTTATGTCAGCATCTAACACCAAGGGTGTGTGTAAACTTCAAGTTCACACACCACCCCATGTTTTATTTTATATAATTGATGGCTATGATTTTTTTGCCACAGCAATTAAATAAAATAAAATATCCCTGTGCAGCTGCGCTCCAATCCCAACTGGATTTGCGGTCAGAAGCGGCTGCTGAAGACACATCATTTTTTTTCTTAAACAGTAGCTTACTTTTAGCCCTGAGTTCTTGTATTTATTTTTTGGACTTACCACCCAGTCAGAGTTTACTGTGTGATCTCCAGCGGTAAGCCATGGTCTCAGACTACCAGGAAGGGCAGAGCGGCACCCGGCACATGCACAGTGGTAGGGAAACCCGGCACGTGTTTGCCATTATAAACGCTCCTTTATAATGGCAAATTATGCCAGGGGTTTCCAATGGAAAAAAATCATAGCCATTAATTATTATACTATAATTCAGTTTGGCATAATACTTTTCATACACATGTATGTTAATACACTTGACAGATCTGAGCATTTTAGTACTTATCATGGCCAGGAAGTACTGACAGTATCAGCAGCATTGAAACTGGTAGTGTACCCCCCAGCAAAGTAGGGGGTTAAATGACTTCCAGAGAACCAACAGTTTCATTTAGGAAAGAGCTGTGAGGTATAGGATGTCCAGTGCAAGGTACAAAATGTCCTAGAACAAGTAAACAAGGGTCACCAACAGGAAATTGGTTGTAAGAGTCCAGCCTGGGTTGATATGACCATAGGGGGGTATAAATATTGGAGCCCAGGAAATGTAGTTAGTTGATTGAAGAGGGACATGAGAACTTTGGGGGTTCTGCATCCACAGTGGAAAGTGGACACTTGTTTCTCTTGTTGCCAGAGACTGACTGGGGACTACTTGCTAGGCTCAGAGGGTGGCAAAATGAGTCTTGAGTCTGTGGCAAGATGGGAGAGTGCCTTAGAAAAGCACTAGAAAACAGGCAAGGAGGAGGGGTGGAGCAACAATGGGGAAACTATCAAAACTGTCTTCACAGAGGCAACAAGCCTTAGTGTGAAGCAAATAAACAAATCAAAATGAAAGAAAAAGCCACTATGGTTCTCAAAAGAGGTGGCGAGGAAGGTTAGGGAGAAAAAGATAGCATTTAGGAAGTATAAGGAAACACAGAAGAAGCAGGAGAGAGAACTGTACCAGTTAAGGCAGAAGGAAGCAGGGAGGGAAGTCAAAATAGCAAAGGCCCAAACTGAGGAAAAGATAGCCAACTCGGTTAAGAAGGGGGATAAACCTTTTATAGGTACATCAGGGAGCATAGAAAGACAAAGGGAGGGATAGTGAGGCTGAATAGAATGGACGGTAGGTGGGCAGAGAGGGACAGTGAAAAAACAGGGATACTGAACGAATACTTCTGCTCACAGAAGCACTCTGGATAGGGGGTCGATCCCAGTCCTTTCATAGAAGAAAGGGTTCTGAAAGAACTCCTAAAACTGAAGGTGGACAAAGCAATGGGGCCTGATGGGATTCACCCCAGAATTCTAAAAGAATTAAGGGGAGAACTAGTGACACCACTGACTACCCTTTTTAACAAATCGTGGGAGGATGGTGTGGTACTTGAGGACTGGAGGAAGGCGGATGTGATTCCCCTTCACAAAACTGGGAGCAAGACAGAGGTAGGAAACTACAGACCTGTCAGTTTGACCTCTGTGGTAGGAAAGTGATGGAATCGTTTCTGAAGGAAAGAACTGTTGAGTACCAAGAGGCCAGTGGGGCACAGGACCCAAGGCAGCATGGGTTCAGAACAGGAAGGTCATGTCAGACGAATCTAATCAATTTCTTTGACTGGGTGATCAAAGTAGTAGACCAGGGAGGGGCTGTGGAAGTGGTCTACCTAGACTTTAGCAAGGCATTTGATACAGTCCCACACAAAAGATTAATAAACAAATTAGCCAGCCTGGGAGTGGGTCTCAGGGTGGTAGCCTGGGTAAAACATTGGCTGGACAACAGGACACAGAAGGTAATTGTAAATGGAGTCCACCTGAAGAAAGAGGGGTTACTAGTGGTACCGCAGGGTTCAGTACTGGGTCCAGTCCTTTTAATGTCTATAAGTGACATTGCAGAGGGACTGGAAGGAAAAGTATGCCCTTTGCAGATGACACAAAGATCTGCAACAGGGTTGATACACAAGGAGGTGTGGAAAGGATGAGAAGGGACATGGCAAGGTTGGAGGAATGGTCAGAAGTATGGCAGCTTGGATTCAATGCAAAGAAGTGCAAAATAATGCACCTGGGAAACAAAAACCCAGGGAAAGAGTACACAATGGGGGGGGAGAGGTAGTAACAACAACAAAAATGGAAAGGAACCTGGAGATAATCATATCAGATTACCTTAAGGTTGGCAAGCAATGTAAGAAGGCAGTAGGGACTGCTGGGGGGATACTGGGATGTATAGGGAGAGGCATCACCAGCAGAAAACAGGAAGTTGTTATCCCTCTCTATAGACAGTTGGTGAGACTCCATCTGGAGTACTGCGTCCAGTTCTGGAGACCCCATCTCTGCAAGGACATAGACAGGATGGAGGCAGTCGGGAGTATGTATACAGTTGAGGAAAAGAGGGAGATGGGGACATGATAGAAACTTTTAAGTACCTCAGTGGAATCAACAAAGTCCAAGAGGGTAGCATCTTTCAGAAAAAGAGATGCGCAAGAACAAGGGGACACAATTTGAAGATAGAGGGGGGACGGCTCAGGGGCAATGTGAGGAAGTATTTTTTCACAGACAGGTTGGTGAATGCATGGAACAGCCTTCCTGAGGAGGTTGTGGGGTCTAAAACAGTGGGAAAATTCAAGAATGCATGGGACAGTCATAAGGCAATTCTTGGGGGGTAGGTAGAAATAGGCTGTTGGTTAACTAGGATCTACAGCTTATCCTGTAGGTTGGGAAACGGGCAGATGAGGTGGGCCAAGCGGTCCTTATCTGTCATCAAAGTCTGTGTTTCTATGTCCCCAGGGGCTCCCAGTTCATCTGTCTCTATGCATAATTTGACACTCTGCCCTTTCTTTATGTGTACCTTATGCTACATAGATGACCTCTCCATGTCTGCCAGGTGATCCCTATTCCCCCTCTGAATGTTCTGTAGTTTTATTTACAGGCAGTTGATTCATGAGGGACCCCTCACCTCAGTTACCTTCACAGTTCCCTGGGGTTCTCCACTGCTTTCTAAGAGCAGGGATTCTGCTTTGTCTTAAAGCCACTTTAGTCCTCTACGAAAGGGCATGTTTCCCACTGTATGTGCACAGCACAACCTGGGGGAGACCATCAGGTGTTGGTGCCTTCCCCTTCAAGAAACCTACTGATTCTTCTCTGTCTCAGTCCATGGGAGGGCCCCCTGGTTCAGTGACACAAACCCTTGTGTCCTTCCTGGGAACCCTCAATCTGCCCATTCAGATTACTTCCCTGATGGGTCAGACCAATGTTATTGAGGGACTGGAGATTGACCCCCTACCTTATCTCACTGCTTTAATTTTGATGCAGCTTGGCCTGAGCATTTTCTCATCAGACTTCTGCCTCTAAGAGACAGAGAGAAAAAGCAAACATGCACACTTTTTTTTTCTTTTCATTAACTATGGGTAATCATACCATGGCATGAATTTCATGTGTATTGTTTTGCAAAGTGTCCAGCAATGTCTTTTTATAAACAGTGTGATCATGGCAAACAATTCAGTCAGTGACCAGTCCAGCTGATGTGTCAAAGCGGAACCAGAAAGCAAATGTCTGTAGTCCAAATTTATGCCCATTTATGGTTTAGGGACCTGTAGTGATGTGGATGAGGCTGCACTACAAACTCCCTATTCTTCCAGTACTCATATTTACTTCTGGCTGGTCGTGCCAGAAAAGGTGCAGTACACTATGCTGTGAACCCGGATGTTGTCTCCCACATGCCAGCATTCACACAATGGCAAAACTAGGCAAGTGGTCCTGGTCTGCCTTTGGTCCAAACTTCTGAATTCTTTGCTGACAAATAAGTTGCTCTTGGGCAAGAAACTTACCTTCATAGAAAACCTCTTACCATATGTAAATGATATAGTCAGATGCAAATGTCCCGGCATGGGGGCAGGCATGGCTGGTCATAGTTATAGTGAAATAGTAACGGGCAGGATGGCCTGCCAGCACAGCAGTAGCGCTGCTACTTGCGACACCGGTGACCCGGGTTTGGGAACAGACTCAGGTCATCGGAGGGCAAGTCGGGGGGAGGAGGCTTGAGCATCAGTTGGGCTGCTTGTCTCTTCCGGGGGAGGGGATGCTGACTTGGTGCATGCCTGACCTCTGGTGGCAGCCTGAGGTTCAGCAAGCCCGTAGTCTCAAGTAGGGGGGAGGTGTGGCTGACACCGACATGTGCCTTGGCATCCTAGCATAGCCACTCCTCCGGGAGAGGCGTACCAGTAAAACGACTCTGCCGCATTGTGACACCGATGCGAGGGCTGGAGATTAGCCATCACCCGCAGCCACCATGACCCATGGTGAGGACCCCAATGAGACACAGAAGGCATGAGGGGTTGAAAGGGGTGCCCCTACTCGTCCCTACTTTGGGGGTAAACCAAGGCTATGTGGCGGTTCCCCAAGGGTTATGGTGGCTGTGAGGGAGTCGGGTACAGCACCGGAGATGAGGAGCATAAACAGAGATTTAAAAAAAGCAAAGAAATAGTAACAGGCCATGGTCGTTGAATGAACTGGGCAATACCCAGTCGAGAGGTAAGATTAATCCACATATTGGCTGGATGTCTGCTGGATTCAAAGGCTACTAAGGGATAGGAAGGTTCATTAGAACTTGAACAAAGTCGAATGACCTTAGAATCTGAAGGAAAGTAGAGATGGCCTGTGCTTTGGGCACATGCTCCTATGTACTAGAAATGAACTAAAGTTGCTTAAATGAACTACCATTGGAATCTTACCCTTTAGTAAAGGGTATGCATGTGAACTGTCACTCTGTGTGATGTGTGATTTTTTTGGTAACATCCTGTCTGTTTAAATGGCAGAAGGTATAGTAGGATCAAGGCCATGCTATGACAAAAGTTTGCAAGGGGGCTCTTGGCAAGCCATACCATCTAATACCCAGTTTCTTGCCGAGGTCACACCTCCTGAAGTACTGTGAGCAGTTCTGGATCCCTCACCTAAAAAGGACAAGCACCATCTTTAAGTGGTCCAAAAGAGATTGTCCAGATGATTCATAACCAACGGGGGATGACCTATGACAAAAGGCTGGCTGACCTCAATATGTGCTCCCTGGAGGCTAGGGGGAGATAGATGGGGAGACATGATTGGAACCTTCAGGTGTCTGAGGGATAGCCAGCAACAGTTTAAGTATAGTGATGGCTCCATCACAAAGGACCACAACAATAAACTGGTGGGGAATGTAAGAGGGACATGAGGAACTATTTCTTCATGTAAATAGTTGTGAAAAAATGGAACCATCTGCCAGATGGGCTGGTAAATGTGTTGCAAGTTTCAAGAGAGAGTGTGGGGGGGACACATGGGACTGATGAAAATGATTGGGGGAGGGGATGGGGCTAAAGGGTGGCACTGGGAATGTCCATGCGGAACTGAGGGAAGATAGATCCACATAAGGCCTTGCCATTTGCTACACTGGTGAGAAGCTAGGTAGGTACCGAGAAGACTGGATGGATCATGAGTCTTTTTCTGTCAGTAAAACACCTAGGTTTCTGATGTCTGCGCTGAACTGTGCTACATGCTTGTGGAGATGGCCAGAAGTGCTCCCACAGCCAGCAGTGTCAGTGCTGGGCGTTCCATCTGTGGCTGTGCCAGGCCCTCGGGTCAGGGAACAATGCATCCCTTTACACCAAGGGGGCTGGCATGAGTTCTTTTTCACAACAGTTCTCAGGGTGCGGGAACAAAAATAACATATTTACATAACGTGGTGCCTCTGCCTAATGTTGGGAGTGCACAGGACGCTCAAGCACTGAACCCACTGGGCAAGGGAGCAGTAAGTTTTGATGGTACACAGGCCTGGCACAGATGGATCCCTGTAGAGAACTAGTGGGATTAATAGTAATTACTTTTTACACATAGCAGCACACGATTTTAGACTCTGTTCCTCCCTGCTCAGCGAATAACAACAGGGCACAGGGCACAAGGCACTACAATGGAAACAGAACAGTTTGTAATACAGCTCACCCAATTTATTTACACTGAACCTTGCTAGTGCAGGATAAAGGTTTCACATAAACAAATCCTGACTCTGTAACCTCCTCTAAGGGGCTCAAGTCATCATTTGGTACATTTCCTGTGCCTGTGAGTGTCAGAAGGCAAATTTATTACGAATGCATATGACACATGCCCAGGCCCCCGTCACAGCTGCACAGAAACCAGGGGTTACCATGGGATTTACTGGTAGCCTGAGTACATATTTACACAGGTAAACTGATCTCACCAAACAGAAACGCTATATACTCACCTATACTAGTGCCACAATACCCAGTTATGGGTCCAAATGAGATAGATTCAGAGCTCACAGCTTACCCTACCCTCAGGCCTCGATGTCTCAGTGGTGCCCTTGTAATCAAGGCTGATGGATCCTTACCTCACTTCCTGATTGGGAACCTAGTACACGGGGGAACCTTCGGTTGTCTTCCAAACCTAGGAGAATTACCAGTGATTGCTATTAGCTGACCTCCCCCCAGTGAGGGGAGCTACCAACAGGTCCTGATCTTACCAACACTGGATCCTCACAAGGATGCTGTCTCTGGAGACTGAGTCAGGAGAGGGCTAATGCCACTCTGGATCCAGGATCTTGCCACCATCCCATGCCTGCAAGCCCCTTTGGCCAGTCACAGTTGGAATTTACTTTACATACAGTGGATGCTTGAGTTCCCTGAGCTGTTTGCTCATAGAACAGGATAGGTACTGGAACCTCTTCTGTAGGGCTAGAGTATCATATTTATACCCCAGAGGGTAGCAAGCCAAAAAGCCCAGGAAACTACAGGAGCTAAACGAGTGCAGAATATACTCAGGCATGAACAAGCTCCTTGCCTGCAGAGGTTTTTGCAAAACAGAAAACACATGGACGCATTTCTGCCAAACTGAACACTTTAACCCTTTGTGTGGTCATGGGGCAGTAGTGGACTGGCGCCGTCCTAAAACAGAGTAAACGCCAAGCTGCCAGGGTGGGTTACATTTCTAATAAGCAGCAACCACCAAGCTCAGCAAGATGGCCTTAACTGTTGCTACAATAACGCTATAATGTCATGTTTGTGCAGTTTAGTGGACCTGGCAGTATACAAGACAATCTTCTGCTAGCTGAGATAGGACTGCTGCTCCTTTGGCCTCCTGATAGTTCACTGTATTTTTCAGGCCTGACAAGACTGGTTCCAAGTGCCTCAGAGAGCTTTTGGTGTTTCAATTGTGTTAGGCCAGCAGATGGCAGCATAGCAGTTTAAACTGTATAACAGCAGCGAGATATCAGTTATACAATGTCAGACTGAGGTACTGAATTTACCCTGGGAGGTTACCACTATAACTTGTGAGGACTATGTATCAAAGAGAGCCTCCAGTAAAAAGATGCTTAGCCTAGAGTAATCATGTTTGTATTGCAAGTAGACAGGAGGCATCACATGTTGAAAATGTTAGCAACAGCAAACGAAGTGGGCTTAAATTGTAGTTTTTATTTACCAGGTAAATGCACCAGACAAAAGAATTTCATATTTTCAGGCACAATCTTGGAGGTTACAATTATGTAGAAAAAAATCAAGCAGTTCTACATCCATTATACAAATACAAGCAAGCTAAGAATTCAATGCAAATCAGCAGGTACGTAACAATACAGTTGCCAGAAAATTAAATTATATGTCAAATAATATGAGCAACGTACAGATTATTCATAATTTTTATGAATATTAACAGATTATATGAGGAGTGACAGAAATAAAATTATATGAGGAGTGATAGAAATAAAAATAACTTAGTCTACACATTTATGCAGAAATTGGGCAAAAACTACTTGGTTAACCTACAATACCAACTATACAATATCATACAGTATACATTAGGTACACATACATTACATCTGTACTTCAGAAACAGGTCCACTTAAATATGCATATCTTGGTGGTAGATTTTAGTGAATTGAAGGCATGGGTAACTGTAGAAAATGTTCGCATTCTAGCATTAAACAAACTGTGGTTAAAATCCTGTATAACTGGCAAACAAATTGCTTTGGAGGGCAACTCTGCTCTCGGATCTGACACACCAGAAATCCGGAAAAGGTGGGGGTGGTTATTAATGGTAAGAATTATCTATTCCTTAAATTAAGGCCAGCCAAACTACTTTACATATTGACTTTATTACTTTAAAATAAAACATAGGAGAGCAAGCTAAGCAGCAAATCCATGTTTAAGCTGTATACCATAGCTGCTCCCCCCCATCACAGCCCCTCCCCCCGTTTCTCTATCCCCCCACCTCTCACTCTCTCCGGTAGGTTCAAACACTGCCCCTTGTTTCATTGTCACCCAGCCTCTCGCCATCTGGGATAGCGTTAAACCCTATGCAGTTACTCTGCCATAGTCTATCAGTGGATTTGGAGGTTTCAAGGGGTGTGCTACCTAGGGCAACCAATTAGAAATAGCTTAGTATTCTATTACAACTGCTCTGTTTTTTTCTCCTATTTGTCTAATTCTCATGTAATCGCTCTTTAATGCCTAATGATCAGGCCTCTGTAACCACTGAATATGTGTATTATCTTATTATCCACCCTGTCGTGGAACCTTTGTAAAAGAGCACATGCTCAAAGGTCTTTCCGAAACACTAATTAAATTAAAAAAATAAATACACACCATTGAAATGGCTGGCCATTCGCTTGCCATGGTGCAACACTTAACAACATACAAAAGGTGGAAATAAAAAAGGCTTGTCACCCATCCAGACCAGTCCCCCACATACTTCTCAGAGGTAGTAGCTGGTTATTCTTGCCTTGTGTAAATATACAGCCAAGCTTTCCTTAAATGTTTCCTTCCTTTCTGAGCTTGCTTCATTACTTGGGAGTGAATTCCTTATAGCCGCCACTCTCTGTGAGAGGTAATATTTCCTCCTGTTTACCCATGATCATTTCCCATTGCAGTTGTACACTCTGCCATCTTGTGGTCCTTTCATTTTGTTACAAATCTTGACCCAGATCCTTACACAGTTTGGATCTCTTAGAAAACTATACAGCATAGTTGCATCTCCCCTTATTTGCCTTTCCTCCAGGTCAAACATGTGACCGATATCAAATCTCTACCTGTATTCCATGGGGTCTCCCTCTTATGATTTAATCTAGTTTCTCTTTGGATTTTCTCCAGTCTAGCTGTGTCTTCTCTGTGATATGGACTCCAGAACTGGTGGTAGTGCTTCAGTTGAGGTTTCACATAATCCCTATAAAGTGGTTCACTCTCTGGATCTACTTACAAAGTTTCTCTTTATGCAGCCTTGTTTGAAGCTATTTTGCAGTGACACCCTTGTTTGAAGTCTGCTGTTACTACAATACCAAAGTTCCTCTAACCTTTCATAATTCAGCATTCTTTAAATAGTGGTTTGCCTTACTGTTTGTTTTCTAGATGCAAGACTGCACTTATTCTCATTAAACTGCATGTCCCACAGAACTGCCCATTTTGCTGTTTTATCTAAGGCCCTCTGTATACTTCTAGTACCTTTTCCATTGCTTACTGTATCTCCTAGTTTGGTGTCATCAGCACACTTGCTAACCCAAGTTTCTCTTCTCTTATTCAGCTCCTTAATATAAATGTTGAACAACAGTGGACCCAGCACAGATTCCTGCAAGCCTCAGCTTGTCACATTCCCCTCATCTGATTCAAGGCCATTTATTCTCACTCTCTGTTTTCTTTCCGATAACCGGCTGCTAATGTAGTTTACCATCGTCCTGCTAATCCCTATGCTGTTAAGCAAATTAATCGCATTTCCATGTAATATCTTGTCAAACGCCTTGCTGAAATCCAGGAAAATAGCCACTGACATTCCCTAATCTAATTTTTTTAACTACTGGCTCATAAAAAGTTAATAAGTTAGTTAAGCATGATCGGTCATTTGTGAAGCCATGCTGTTTCATCTCTGTACCCCAAACTGTTCAGCTCCTCCACTATTTTTTTTCCCTTATGACAGACTTCATAATTTGACACGGGCTCACAATTAGGATGACTGGTCTGTAGTTTGTTAGCTCACCTTGGTCCCCGTTCTTGGACTACAGTATCACTATAGCCTTTCTGTAATGCACTGCCACCTCTCCCATATCTACAGAAGTTATATATACAGTACTTCTGTTAATGGTTCTGCCATTGCTATGGCTAGTTCCTTTAGCATTCTCTGATGGATGCTGTCTGGCTCAGCTGATTTATCAACCTGTATAGCCACCACCTTATCAAGCACTATATTAAAGTCAGTTGTCAGGTTCCTGCAAAACAGTTACAGTGGGCACTGTCAGGATCCAAATCTCATGACAATCCACACTAAATTAATTTGAGGACACTTCATTTGTTATTACTAAAGTTATTTACATATAGCCAGGCTCTTTGGCCCTTGGACTTCATTTGGTCCAGCTGCTTTTCCTGCCCTGACATTATAATCTTCTGTTTGTGACATCAGAAAAATGTCCATGCAACAGAATGTGATTTCATAAACACAGTATTATGACTTCATGGCAGGAATAAGCAATGCGAACAAATAAAGTCTAACTGAGAAAGCTCATGTTTTAATAAAAATGCCTTCAGTAATTAAATATGGAGAGTCCTAAAATTCTAGTGGGGGCAGATTTTATGTAATATAGCTCTGCTTAGGCCCACTGTGAATTTGGTGCTGAGAACCAGGAAATCACTTTAATGGTGAGTTTCCTTCCGATTTCATTTTTTTCCACTTCATTACCCAGCTCACTTACACTTGTCACAGTTGTTTCTTTTGCACCATGCACTGAACAAACATACCTATTAAACATAGAATTTGACAGCAGATAAGGACCGCTTGGCTCACCTTGTCTGCCTGCTTTCCCTGCCTGTTTCATATACCACAGATCCTAAGTTACGTCCTCTGCTTCCTTTTTCTTGTCTTTTATTATTTCCCCTTCCATCTTAAATGGCCCCACTGAATTGTTAGTCTTCCATTTTCCATTTACATACAATACCTAAAGAATTCTGTTAAAATTCATCTATTTTCGATTGGAGTGCTTTTCTAGTTTTCTGTTTTTTGTTTTTTTTCTCCTTTTCGTTTAGTGTACATTTTTTTGCACTTTTTAATTTTACTTTCTACACATACTGTACACGTCCCTTGCTTTGCTTGTACAATCTGCTTTTATCCACTGGTAGGCTTAACTTTTTGCCCTTATTTCTTTCTGTAGTTTATATGTTAGCCACATTGATTTTATACCCTTCTTGTTCTGCTTTGGTCTTTTTTGTACATGTCTAGCCCACAGTTCCAGTAGTTTTGATTTCAACAATTTCCACTGTTCATTTATATTTTTGCATAAGATATCCCTGCACCAATACCAGTCCTTTAAATCTTCCTTCATTTTGTCATATTGCCCTGCTCTGTGGTTGTAGTTCATAGCCTGCCCTTTCTCCACTACCAGTTTCTTCAAGATTTTTGAATCTTGCCATACTGTATTCACTTACTGCAAGTGCCTGTCTGGTTTTGCATTCTATCATTTCATCTCCTGTGTCACAATCTGTCCCAGTTCTTCAAGACGGCAAACCTTTACAACCATGCTTAAGTCGATTTTATTGTCTTCTGTCTCCCTGGATCAACCTTCGGTACAGGTAGGATCTCAGAGAAGATTATATCACACCCCTCAACTCAAGGTGTTCCCCCAGTCCCCCGAAGTCCTGCCTGATGTCCTCTTCCCTTCTGCTACCTATGTCATGAGTTCATACGGGAACTACCATCACTGGCATCTTCCCATTTCCTCTGAGAATCCAATCTGCTAGGCTCTTAAGGAGCTCTACACTCCCTCATGGGAAATGGCTCACCATCCTTCACTGCTTTCTGCTGTTTCCCCACTAACAGCACCCATCTGTCCAGATCCCCTGCTTTTACTTTCCTCCCCTTCCTCAGCCAGCATCCCAAATCTATTCCCAATACTAAGTCCTGGACATTCTGCCCTATGTCCCCTCTTCTGGTTCCTGCCTTGTATTCTTACCCACTCCTCCTCCTGGGAATCATCTTGTTCATTTCCTACCCATCTATGTGTCCCTCCTGTAGCATTTACTGCAGTATCAGTGACTGTCGAAAATTCCATCCACCTCTCTCTGTCTCCTCTTGCTTTGTGAACAAAAGGGATTGGTTGGCAAACATCTCCAAGTCCCCAATTTCACATAATCTTGTTAGCCTGTCCCTTGACTCTCTAATCTCCTCCTGCAAGGTGTAACTAACTTGCACCTTTCCTACACAAATTCCTCATCCACTATGCCCACATCTGCTAGCTCGAACATCCTGCAACCTGTTCATCTGGTGCCTCTCCCTCCATCTCCCATCACCATCTTGCTTTTCCCCATGCTTTCTTCTTGAGTGGAATTTACAATGTAGAACGCACTATCTTGGCCTGTGCTTACTTTTTTGCACTGCTCAGTCGACTGTCATGGTGGTTGGCCTCCTGGCCTCTTCCTTCAACAGAGTCCGAGGCAGACCCAGAGCAAATGCTTGCCTCTGCCTTGATCACCTCAGCTGATCTCACCTCCACTCACTGAGTGCCATCTTTTATTCTGTCCCTCTTGTGTACTTCCTCCTAACCTGCATCTTCCACTTCCCACCTCCTGGGGCCTGTTAAAATGAATAAATAAACTGTGATAACACCTCCATTTTGGGCAAAAATGTAGTTTAAACTGTCTCCAGGCCACAAACAGCTGGTTAGCTTTTAAACAATAAATGTTTAGACTCCCTCAAGATCATGCCACATCATTCCCACCTCCAAAATTGGAAATGACATCAGTGCAAAGTCTGATCCCAAACTCCTCCCAGAATGTATGTATTTTGCCTTAATTTACATTTATCCACTCCCAATATGCTTCAAATCACCTTTGCAGCAAAAAATTATTCAATCTTTGCATTCTTTTCTATGATTTGTCTTCCTGTTTGTCCCTGCCGAGTAGCTTCCTGTCCTGCACTGTCTAAAATTCCCAGAGTGTCCTGTACCTCTTATGTTATTAGTGACAGCCCCCCTGCTGTCAGACTGCAATACTGTACTTACCCTCCTTTGGGTCTCTGACTGTTTAGCACCACTTCAATTTACAGTCCTGCACTACCTACAGTTCCCACAGTGCCCTGTTGCTCTTACATTATTAGTGACAGCCCCCTGCTGTCAGACTGCAGTACTCACACTTCTTTGGGTCCCTGAGTGCTTAGCACCACCTCAAAATCACAAAAAGCACCACAGCAACAACAAAACTTAGTAGAATCACAATTGGCCATTAATGGTAGGCTGAAAATAAATGCAAATAGTGTTTTGTCACCTCTGTGTCAGTTGCATCAGCCAAACTCTGGCTGTAGCCCTCAGAGGAGTCGTCTCTTTACACTGATGGGACTGGCATGGGTTTGGGGTGCACAAACACACTCCTGGACAGAGTTTTTAATGCAGTGCCTCCCATGGTGCAGTCATTTGCTATACACTGATTGCAAGCAGAATGCTGTGCCCTAAGATTTATGATATGGGGGATTTAAGACTTTAAGGGCCTTCCCTGCAGTCCAGCAGTTACATAAATCATTTTCTTCATACTCATTAAAGAAATAGCACTTTAAGCTTGTAGAAGGCACACTATATCTTCACTGCAAATTATTCAGAGGTGCATGACATTTCCACATGCATGTAGCTCAAACATTTTAGCTCCTGGCCAGTGTCAGATTCAGGATTTTACAATGAGGGTGCTGAGATGGTGTGCATACTTGAAATGCAGTTTTTTAAATTGGTGCACCATCCTGTAATTCGTATTGTAAACTTGTATTTTCTACCTGTAACCCCCCCCCCTCCACTTACCTGTTTCCCTGTACATGTTCATGCTGTTACCGTTCCTCTTTATTTATCAGTTGGCACTGGGATTGGAACCCCATGCTCTTTTGACAATGTCTCCTCACTGATGGCTCAAGTGTCACCTAATGTTCTCATTGTCTGTGCCCTCTATTATCATCTGCATCCACTGTATCCACAAATGTACACAATGCCCACTGTTACCCAAATGTGTATACATTTGTTACCACACAAAAGTCTGCATTGTGATTCAGTATCCCATTGTCTGTACTATTGTATTGTATTTTGTCTGTATTCTAACCTATTGTATGTGCAGACGTGGAACCTTTTTAACTGAGTCTCTGACTCAAAGGTATTTGTAATTCCAAGAAAGAAATAAAATACATGTTTTCTAATCCTTTATATTGACTTCAATTATGTTTATCATTACTTTTTTACAGAAAATACAAATGTAATCTATGGTTTTGAATGTATATTTTCTTACAATCAATAAATTGGACTTCTTCAACAAAGTAGAAGGCAGCTGCACCTAGCAAACAAGTAACAATGGGGGTGCAGCCTTCCCCTTCACTCCCCCACCCCAGATCCGCCAATGCCCTTGGCAATGGCTGCATAGGCTCTAACTTGGAGAATTCGCAGCTTTCTCAACTGACACAGTTTTAGCTAAACATTTTCAATTTTCCCATGTTGCTTCTGCTCACATGGGTACTGCCTAGAGGTTCGTCCTCCAGCACCACTACCTGGATCTAACCCACATGTTGAAAGATTATAGCACTCCTAATGCCCTCTCACAATAGCAGGACGCACTGAGGTGTCAGCACTAAGGCCCATTGGACTATGATGCACCGCTTGGCCTACCCCACTGCCACTGGGGAGGTTTCATCTTACCTCCTTACGAGGTTGTGTCTTAAAGGATCCCACAATTCTCACTCTCATGCTTGCTCTGCCTTTATCTTTGTGTACCCTACCACATCCTGAAAGCCATCCGGGAGTCTCCCTTTAGTTGATGCCTGTCAAGGTCCTATAGGCCTCAGCCCACTGCCACTGGGTGTGCACCTCTCACCTCCTCTCCCTTCCCCCACTTTCAAATGATGCCTAAACTGCCCCTTATATACACCTAGGTTCTTGCAACCTAGCTGCTTTGTTCTCAAATGGACCTTAATCCTTTCCGTACCTGGCTAAATCCTCCCAGCAAGGTCCCCTTGACTCTTTGGAGGCTAATAATAACAGCCCTTGCTTGGCTGAATGGAGAGGGAGTTACACACTCCCCTGTAGCAGCTTTAAATTATTTCTTCCCCCACAAATCAGGTGGCTACACCCTTGCATCTTCCCTTTGGTCTTCAGTAGCCAAACTACTCAGCAGCACATGGCCACTGTAGCATCTATTAACAAGGGAAGGGAAACAGTACCACTCTCATTTTGCCCTGAAAGAATTACTCCCCCCTCTCTGCTCTGCACCCACAGTGCCCTCGCTTAGTTCACCCAGACCCTGACCCAGGCCTCCATGCTCTTCAGGTTGGTCCTGATACTGTGGTCCTAGGCCCTCCCCCACCCCCAACAGCTAATCAACCCCCTAAGCTATAGATGAGCTGCACTATCTTTTCTCCCTCCTGGCATACCTTGTCCTCCCTGTACCCCTCACTGCCATGCAGAGAAAACAGTTTGCGAATTCATTTAATCCCAGCACAGTCTTATTTTGCTTATTATAATTACAATTTCTGCACTCCAGAATAGCCTCATTTACATGATGCACCTAGTATCCTAGAGGGTCCTGCGGGAACAGTACAGCAGCACAGCTGTATCATTACATTGGGGCCTATTCATGATGGCTATGTGGCACTACACATGGTGCGTAAGTGCTGCACAGAGGCAGATACACACAAAATGCATGGAAGCCTCCTCCGTGCAGTATTCATGAACCGAGTGTAGTGCTGTCATGTGAACATGCACGCCATAGTGCACATGCCGCTACGGAGAATGTTCCCGCAGAAGCCGAACACACAGGACACTGTACGTGCATGTATGATGCAAGATACAATGGAAAGGCACGTTGTGTCCCTGTGTACACAATATGCATTATGAAAACAGCCGTAATCAGCCAACACGGTGCACATACATTTGGGCGGGTCCAGCAAAGCGGGCTACAGGGTGCAAGGCACTGCTCACTGCAGCTGCACACGCCAGCCACACGCACCAATGCAATGCACACTGACTGCGTCAGCACACGTGTCAACCACCTGATGCATGCCACTATCGCACGTGCAACAACAAGGCCCATATGGCCAGCACCAGCATGGCACACATACCAACCAGCAGGCACCACCGCACAGGGACCCACAGCACTGCATACTGTGGCACACATGTAGGCACACATACCAAGCATGTCATAAGGCCCTGTTATGGATATGCATTGAACACAGAGCACACACACACACACACACACACAGCCACCCGTGCACACCATGCCAGGGTGAGGAAGCAGACACTGAGACGTAGCTGGACTAAAATGCCTTTAAAGCCATACAGAGCACAGGACAAACAGGTACAACAAAAGCAACAGGGCAATAGTTCTGGGTGGGGGTAGGATCACGGACGGTGCTCCTCCTCAGTCAGAGTCCTCCTCCGAGAACAGGTCCAGACTTGTAGATGGTGTCATCTCTGGGGAGGGGAGTGGTGTCTGTAAACGCCCTCTCCTCCCGTACCACCTGCCTGATAGGGCCATGGTATTGCTGAATGAGAAGAGCAGACAGAGGGGACTGACGTCAGTGCCACGGCAACATGCAACAACCCCACCACATGCGCCATGGTGTTGCCATGGCATGCCACAGGAGTGCACGCCGCACCAGCAGGCCATCATGCATGAGTTGTACCTTTGCTGTGCTGTGGGCCATGCCAAGGGCACACCACCACTGGCATCACACACCACCGTGTGCGTACTGCATGGTGTGGGTGTGTGTGTGCAGTGCGGTGCATGGCATGGGCCTGTGGTGTACTGGCCCAGCACTCTCCCCAAGTGGTGCCAGTCTATGAGGTGTCAATACGGACCATGGTGTGTGCTGTGGTGTGTGGGGGGGTGAATGGCTTGTGGTGGTGCAGATGGGGGTGTGGTTGGGGGGGTACTGTCTGTGGTAGACACTTGTATGTCAGCCGCACCATCGTATCACTGGGTCACAGGCCTCTGCTGCTGTCCACTGCGTTCACGCACCTGTCTGCCTGTGCCATGTGGGGTACCGTGTCTACTGTGTGTGCACCACCCTGTGCTGCCTGTACATGGTGCGATCACCAGGTCATGGTACTCAGTCCCTCCCCATGGTTGGCACTGGCCACTGTGGGTTGGGGTGCTGTGTGGCACCTTCGAGCCACTCTCGTGGTTCCATGGGTATGGGTTCAGGTGCACTGGCTGGTGCCATGGGTGCAACCCCGGTTGCCGCAGTGGGCCATCATTGTTTGGCGGCAATGTGGACGGCAATGGCCAGGAAGGCGTTGGCCATCCACTTCTGTTCCCTGGCTCCCGCAGTCACCTCATCAACCAGGCATTCCTGGGCACGCGCACCTGCGGCCACCACCTTGGCCATATGGTCTTGCGCAATCACACCCACGATGCTGCCTTCTGACAGCCTCTTCTGCACCTGCATGGACCCCGCCATGATCTCCATGAGGCAGTGCACGGCCTTCATACACTCCCTTGTCACCTGCAGGTGGTCCTGCTCCAGCCCGCGGAGGTCAGGGTAGTAGCTGGCTAGGAATGAACCACTGGCGCCCCATCTGCAGCACCTTGGGGGACAGGCCCTTGGAGGCTTCAGTGTTCTGGTCATGTGTATTGGGCGGTGTGGCCAATGCCAAGGTTCCTGCAGTGGTGGCGCAACTGTCCTCCACGGGAACGGTGTTGTCTTCGTTGCTGCACTCAAGTCCTGGAGATGGCTGTTCTGTATCAGCACTGCACTGCTGCCTCTCCACGTTGGCTGTCTCCTCTATGTCTCGTCCCATGCTGAGGGCACTCACCTCCTCCCACTCTCTGGCATTGTCTTCGTCGGGCACTGTGGGGTGGAGCATAACAGGTGGTTATTGACTGTTGCCGTTCATCGGTTCTGTGGTTGTGCCCTGTGCACCCATGCATCATGCTTACTTGCATGCTGTCCAGCCCATTCAGCTCACTGGCTGTGAGGACTTCGCTGATAGTGTCCACTACCTGCTCCTCTATGTGTGTCAGGGGTGGGTCTTGGGGTGGCAGTCCACCACCTGTGGCACCCTGCGACTGGTGTGCCCCTGCTCAGCCACCTCTTCACTTGGGACCAGAGGTCATGCCACTTGTGCTTGATGGCCTCAAGTGTACATGCCTCCGGTCCTGCGGCACTGATTGCCGCCTGCAGGTCCAGCCATATTCGGACCTTGGACTCGGCTCAGGTGCTTAATGACCACCGACTGAACAGCACATCATAGTGTTGCCTGATCTCTGTTATGAGGATGGCCACCTGTGCCTCTGTAAAGTTCAGAGAACGCTGCCTCCTCCCACCATCAACCCTGCCCGTGCCGCGTCCTCTGATGTTGCCAGTTGGGCACGTTGTAGCCGTCCCCACAAGCTCCTCTCACCCACGGTTGCTGCTGCCATCTTCCCCAAACATTCCTTTTTCCGCACTCTGCGTATCACTGGCATGTAGCTGTTCTGCATCTCCTTATATGGTGGGGTCAAGGGGGCATTCCTGTCATCTTGCGCTGGCTGCATCACACCCCTGCATGTAGCTGTGCACCTCCTCTGTCTCCACCCCTGCCTTTTGGGGGGTGTTGGGCTGTGTTGTGCATGCCACGTAATTTGATTTTGCTGCGCTCCCACATTTACTGTCATTACACGAATAGCGCTTGCCCTTCGCGACTAGGCCCCAATTTGCACAAAATGGGAGTATCTAGGTGAAAGTTACATTCACAAAGTATGCAGCTAAATATTGACAATAACAACATTGAACCTGGTTTGGTTGGTGTTGGTGTTGTTTAGAAATTGCATAACAAATCATTGTTGCATCACCAAGAGTATGATATAGAACTCTGGGAAGTGGTTAGAGGAAGGATGATGCAACAGTGGTGGGTAGAAGAAAACCTAGGACTTGAGGTTGGTGACATGAATTGGGAGTTTGGAGGTGCTTGAACATAGCTTTTTAAACTGCACAATGTGGGAAACTGTTTGTCCAGATTTGCAGTTAGCCTGGGTATGAATCCTAAAGACAGAGTAACTGGTAACCAACTGGTCACCAGTCCTGGAGTGGGAGAAGATCTTTCTTTTGGATAGAAAGCATATAAATAATAAGACACAACAGGGTGTTGGTATTAGTGCCATAAATGCATGCCCTAAGGAATGAGACTGAAGACCAGAGAAGCTTCTCTTGTCTCAAAGTGCTGGGGTTTGCCTGGATGTTTGTGTTTTCCCATGGCTACTGCCTTTCAGATATTACGTTTACTAATTGCATTTGCTCCCTTGGTTTCAGACTGTGTTTGTTTAATTGTTAATCCAGTACTACAACAACCTGGAGTGTCTAACTACACTTATGAAAAGATAAAAAAAGAATTACATAAGCTATAAGATATGGCTGGGTGTTGGTAGTACTGAGATACTCACACCCCCAAGGGAGTAGTGACGGCCTCGTGTCTTCAGCCCCTGAGTTTGCGGGTATCTCAGTACTACCAACACCTAGCCATTTCTTATTGCTTACTTATTAAATGGCCTTTTAGTTTTTAGAACATGTGCTTTTATTAGTGTAAGGCCCCCAAAATGGGCTTACCTGCAGAGGGGACAGGAAAAAAGAACACAAATGGTGATAGGACTGAGAGGAGGCTCTCTGGCTCCCCTTCCCCCCTCCAAACAACAAGAGCAGGAGGAAGGCTGCCTGCTGGGTTGGAGGCTCTCTGACTACCCGTCCCCTTCCCAACAAGAGCAGGAGGAAGGCTGCCTGCTGGGTTGGAGGCTCTCTGGCTACCCTTCCCCCTCCAAACAACAAGAGCAGGAGGAAGGCTGCATGCTGGGTTGGAGGCTCTCTGGCTACCCCTCCCCCCTCCAAACAACAAGAGCAGGAGGAAGGCTGCCTGCTGGGTTGGAGGCTCTCTGGCTACCCTTCCCCCCTCCAAACAACAAGAGCAGGAGGAAGGCTGCCTGCTGGGTTGGAGGCTCTCTGGCTACCCTTCCCCCTCCCAACAAGAGCAGGAGGAAGGCTGCCTGCTGGGTTGGAGGCTCTCTGGCTACCCCTCCTCCAAACAACAAGAGCAGGAGGAAGGCTGCCTGCTGGGTTGGAGGCTCTCTGGCTACCCATCCCCCCTCCAAACAACAAGAGCAGGAGGAAGGCTGCATGCTGGGTTGGAGGCTCTCTGGCTACCCTTCCCCCCTCCAAACAACAAGAGCAGGAGGAAGGCTGCCTGCTGGGTTGGGCTCTCTGGCTACCTCCCTCCCAACAAGAGCAGGAGGAAGGCTGCCTGCTGGGTTGGAGCTCTCTGGCTACCCTCCCCTCCAAACAACAAGAGCAGGAGGAAGGCTGCATGCTGGGTTGGAGGCTCTGGCTACCTCCTCCAAACAACAAGAGCAGGAGGAAGGCTGCATGCTGGGTTGGAGGCTCTCTGGCTACCCTCCCCTCCAAACAACAAGAGCAGGAGGAAGGCTGCCTGCTGGGTTAGGCTCTCTGGCTACCCTTCCCCCCTCCAAACAACAAGAACAGGAGGAAGGCTGCATGCTGGGTTGGATGCTCTCTGGCTACCCCTCCCCCCTCCAAACAACAAGAGCAGGAGGAAGGCTGTCTGCTGGGTTGGAGGTTCTCTGGCTACCCCTCCCCCTCCAAACAACAAGAGCAGGAGAAAGGCTGCCTGCTGGGTTTGAGGCTCTCTGGCTACCCCTCCCCCCACCAAACAACAAGAGCAGGAGGAAGGCTGCCTGCTGGGTTGGAGGCTCTCTGGCTACCCTTCCCCCCTCCCAACAAGAGTAGGAGGAAGGCTGCCTGCTGGGTTGGAGACTCTCTGGCTACCCTTCCCCCCTCCAAACAACAAGAGCAGGAGGAAGGCTGCATGCTTGGTTAGAGGATCTCTGGCTACCCCTCCCCCCTCCAAACAACAAGAGCAGGAGGAAGGCTGCCTGCTGAGTTGGAGGCTCTCTGGCTACCCCTCCCCCCTCCAAACAACAAGAGCAGGAGGAAGGCTGCATGCTGGGTTGGAGGATCTCTGGCTACCCTTCCCCTTGCTCCAGGAAGCAAGGGAGGAGAAAGGCAGAGCTGCTGGGAGAAGGGGAGCAGGAGGTTTCCCTGAGGGGACTGGGGGCTGACTGACTGGACTGGAAGGGACAGTTAAAGTGAGCTTCGGGCTTTCAGGACTGCTCCTCGCAGGGGCCCCTTGAATTCCAGCCAGGGAAGAGCCCTGGAAGCTGGGTGGCCACTAGCCCAGGTCTGGCTGAGGGGAAGCTGATCCGCCCTGTGTCTTCAGTGTGAATCCACTGCTGCAGTAGAGACCAGAGAGACAGAAGGACGAACAGGTCTGCCTGGTTAATACTGTATACAAAGGCCCTCAGGCAAAGCTGGAAAGGCCAGGCAGGTGAAGAACAGTGCCTCCTCCACCCTCCGTGCATATCCTTGAATCATGGAGACCATCACCCTCCTGGGAAAGCTGTGAGTACCCTGAACTACAGCTCTGGAGATTCTTTGTTTGCATCAGCTAGGAGGGTTGGGGAAGAGCCCCACCCCCAATGACAGACTGATTTTCTTTGAACCTATGTTGCTCTGCAAGGGCCCCAATGAGAGACTGCAGGCCTGCAACTGAGAACGGTGAGGTACCCACCATCTGGGATTGTTCTGGGTGCACCCAGGGAAGGGGGGAGAGCTCATACTGGGTTGTGTGCCTGATTTTATGGAGGCTCGAGGGAGTAGTCCTCACCTCCTCTGTCTTAGATCATTTTAAATAAAGAGGGATTATTATTTGCCATCTTACACATGTGTTTCTGCTTTGTGCTTTGTTATCATTATTGTGGGGTGGGAGTGTTGACCTAACTGTGCCAGAGGGGTCAGTTACTAAGGGGATATATCATTGTTCCTGGGGGGTGGTAACCTGTACTGCCCACAGGAGGCTGTACAACTGCCCCAGGTGGAGGCATCAAGTCACCATTGGTGATCCGGCCAGGACTCAGGCCTGACCCCCTTGGGAAAGTACGTTGAGGACCCGAGGGTTCCAGGGCAGCCTATGTGAATGAGACAAGAGGGGCTGTTACAAGAGGTGGCACCGCTGAGATCTTTATTGGCCCAGAGACTGCCCCTTTTCCCCGAAAAACATACAGTTGATATTTTTGTTTTGGCAACCCCCCACCATCTTGTTCTGTTTCCATATTTGATTTATATATATTTTTGTTTTTGTGTTGGGTTGATTTCGTGGGTGGTTTTTCCAACCTGGTGAAGACCAGGAGAATGTCTTTCCAGGATGTAGAGGACTGGTGTGACTTTGAGGGTCTGAACCCCCATTGGATTTGGCTAGTGTGCAACGTGGAGTGGGGTGGAAAATAGAGGACATCCAAGAGATCTTAGAAGGGACCCTGCCCAACTGTGGAGTGTTGAAGATCCAGCAGGTGGTGACAGACCGGGTTAAGGGGTACAGGGATATAACAGTGGAGGCAGGGAAGGACTTGGACCTTGTGGAAGTACCCCCCCAAAGTCACCCCGGATACGTCGCAAGAGACCTGGGTATTATGGAAAAAGGGGATGGCCAACAATCCACCCTCAGGGGAGCCGGGCCCCCTGAGTGAAGAGCGGAAGGGTTTTGAAACCCAGCTGGGGGTATGGCTTAAGGAGGAAGGGAGGAACCTGCATGATCTCCAGACCCTGCTCCTGGGAGGCGGGGCAATCCCAATGACAATGCCGAGTGGGCTGACCCCCTGTATGGGGATGGCCCATGAGCAGTACAAGAAGCTCCGTACCTTCTCAGTAGCCATCCCGACTCCCACAGAGAGGATTATTTCCACTCCTGGAGCAGCCAGACAGCCCAGATGATTCAGGTATGGGGGTGTTCTGAGGAGGAAAAATGCAAGCGAGTCTTGGTAAGCCTCCGGGGCCTGGCGCTGGATGCGATCCAGTCCTTGCGGGCCAGCCAGCCCAAACTGTGCTCCCCAAGAATACCTGGACATCCTGCGGAGTACTTTTGGGGTGGTTGAAAAGAGGGAGTTGGTGCTGGGCCAGCTGTGGGCACCACACAGTGTACTGGTGAGAAACTGTCCCAGTATATCACCCAGGTGGAGACCGTGGCATGCAAGCTCGCCAAGGCTGGGAACGATCCCCCATCAGTGGTGGCACAGATGCAGCTCGAGCAGATCCTGTGGGGGGGCACTGCACTCACGCCTGACAGTGGTCACCCTTGGGCTGCGGAACCAGAAAGATGATCCTCCCACATTCAAGCAGCTGTTGGATAAGGTGAAAGAAGAGGAAGCCCAACAGGAGGTGGGAGCCCCACTGACAGCACTTGCCACCACCAGTGCCGCCCTGTGGCCCCAAGGCCCACCCCCGCCTGAGCTGGCCAGGTTGCCTGACTTGGGGGCAGTCTTGCAGGAGGTACAGGGCATGAATGACCTTGTATGGACCATGCAACTGGCTATGAAATCACTCCCTTTCCCTGGCAGGGCAGCACATGACTCACGGCAACCACCACCCACTGACCCTTCCTCCCGGGCCGGGTCTCAACAGTCCCTGGGGCCCCAAGATGGATGGTTCTGCTTCAAGTGTGGGCAGGATGGCCATACATGGTGGGGTTGCCTCAGGAAGGAGAACCCACAGCTGGTAGCTTAGAAATACTGGGAGCAGGAAAACTTTAATGCACCCCCGAAATGGCCCTGCTCCATTGTAGACCGAACCTAGGGTACCCCCAAATCAGGGTGGGCCCATGGGCCTTATCGGTCCTTGAGCAGACACCGAGGTCTTGGTGAAGGGGGTGATCTGTTCTGCATTACTGGATAGCAGGTCCCAGGTCACCATCATCCACTGGCCTTTTTATAGAAACATAGAATTTGATGGCAGATAAGGACCGCTTGGCCCACCCAGTCTGCCCATTTCCCTACCTACTGGATAAGCTGCAGATCCTAGTTAACCAGCAGCCTACTTCTTCCTACCCCCACCCCCCAGAATTGCCTTATGACTATCCCATGCATGCTTGAATTCCACCACTGATTTTGACTCCACAACCTCCTCAGGAAGGCCATTCCATGCATCCACAACCCTCTCTGTGAAAAATACTTCCTTAAATTACCTCGGAGCGCCCCTCTATCTTCAAATTGTGCCCTCTTGTTCTTGCACTCCTCTTTTTGAAAGATGCTACCTCTTGGACTTTGTTGATTCCTTAGGTACTTGAAAGTTTCTATCATGTCCCCCTCTCCCTCCTTTCCTCGAGGCTATACATATTAAGCTCCTTAAGTCTCTCTTCATATGTCCTCGGTTGCAGACTCTGCACCATTTAGTGTCCTCCTCTGGACAGCTTCCATCCTGTCTATGTCTTTGCGGATTGGGTCTCCAGAACTGCACACAGTACTCAGATGGAGTCTCACCAGCTGTCTGTACAGAGGGATAATAACTTCCTGTTTCTACTGGTGATGCCTCTCCTATGCATCCCAGTATCCCCCACCCTCCTTGCTGCCTTCTCATTGCTTGCCCACCTTTAGGTCATCTGATATGACTACCCCAGGTCCCTTTCCATTTTGTTGTTGTTAGTATCTCACCCCCATTGTGTACTCTTCCCTGGGTTTTGTTTCCCAGGTGCATTACCTGCACTTCTTAGCATTGAATCTAAGCTGCCATACATTTGACCATTCCTCTAACCTTGCAAGTCCCTTCTCATCCTTTCCACCCCACCCTGTGAATCAACTCTGTTGCAGATCTTAGTGTCATCTGCAAAGAGACATACTTTTCCTTCCAGTCCTTCTGCAATGTCGCTTATAAAAACATTGAAGAGGACTGGTCCTAATACTGAACCCTGCAGTACCCCGCTAGTAACCCTCCTTTCTTCTGAGTGAACTCCATTTACTATTACTCTCTGTGTCCTATTCTCCAGCCAATTCTTTACCCAGGCTGTCATCTTGGGACCCACTCCCAGGCTGGCTAACTTGTATATTAATCTTTTGTGTGGGACTGTGTCAAATGCCTTGCTAAAGTCTAGGCAGGCCATGTCCACAGCCCCTCCCTGATCTACTACTTTGGTCACCCAGTCAAAGAAATCTATCAGATTCGTCTGGCATGACCTTCCCGCTGTGAATCCATGCTGCCTAGGGTCCTGTGCCCCTCTGGCCTCTAGATACTCGACAATTCTTTCCTTTAGAAGTGATTCCATCATTTTCCCTATCACTGAGGTTAAACTAACAGGTCTATAGTTTCCTGCTTCTGCCTTGCTCCCACTTTTGTGAAGGGGAATCACATCTGCCCTCCTCCAGTCCTCGGGTACCACCCCATCCTCCCATGATTTGTTAAAGAGGGTAGTCAGTGGTGTCACTAGTTCTACCCTTAGTTCTTTTAAGTTCTTTTAGAATTCTGGGATGAATCCCATCAGGCCCCATTGCTTTGTCCACCTTCAGTTTTAAGAGTTCTTTCAGAACCCTTTCTTCTGTAAATGGGCTGGTATCAACTTCTGTATCCAAGTGTTACTACTGTTTGTTTTATGTACCTCCCCTCTTCCCTTGTAAATACTGAGCAAAATATTTGTTTAGTATCTCTGCCTTTCACAGTCTCCCTCTGCCCACCCTCCCTCCCCTTTATTAAGCCTCACTATCCCTCCTTGGTCTTCCTTTGCTCCCTGATGTACCTATAAAAGGTTTTATCCCCCTTCTTAACTGAGTTGGCTATCTTTTCCTCGGTTTGGGCCTTTTCTGTTCTGACTGCCTTCCCAGTCTCCTTTGCTTTAACTGATACAGTTCTCTGTCCTGCTCCTGCTAGATTCCTTGTACTTCCTGAATGCTTTCTTTTTCTCTTGAACCTTCACTGCCACTTCCTTTGAGAACCATAGTGGTTTCTTACATCGTCTTGTTTTGTTTATTTGCTTCACACAAAGGCTCGTTACCTCTGTGATGGCAGTTTTATTATTCCCCATTGTTCTTCCACCTCCTTCCGCCCATTTGCTAGTGCATTCCTTAGGCACTCACCCATTTGGCAAAGTCAGCCCTCCTAAAGTCCAGTACTTTTGTCTTTGTATGGCTTGACTCTATTGCTGTGTTTATTGTGAACCATACTGTTTGATGGTCGTTAGTTCCCAAATGGCTACCCACTTCTACATCTGTGATCCTCTCTCCATCTCCATTTGAGAGTATCAAGTCTAATATTGCTCCCTATCGAGTGGGCTCCAGTACTAGTTGTCTAAGGCATGCCCCCTGTAGGGCATCTAGAATAACTGCACTCTTGAGTGGCAGCTGCAACTGCACTCCAGTTAACATCTGGCATATTCAGATCACCCATCAGCAATATCTCCCCTTTTCTGCCATTCTAAGTATACTTTCTATCATTTCCTTGTCCATTTCCTCCCCTGAGAGAAGGTCTGTATCTAACCCTGTACGGATTGTGGTGCCATTGCCTGTCTCCAAATTTACCCACAGTGCTTCTTCTCCTCCCTGTTTACCCTTTTGTTCTGTTGCTTTTATTCCTTCCCTTATGTAAAGAACTACTCCTCCTCCTCTTTTACCCTCCCTGTCCCTCCTGTAGATAGTGTATCCTGGTATATTTACATCCCAGTCATGGTTTTGTGTGTACCATGTTTCTGTGACTGCCACGATATCCAGATGTTCCTCCTCCATCAAGGCCACTAATTCAGGAAGCTTGTTACCTAGACTATGGGCATTGGTACTCATTGCTCTCCATTTTTTGATGGCCTTACCTTCTGTTGCAGCATCCCCCACTGACCGTTCTACCTTGGTCTTTTTCTCATTTAGTACCCCGTTTTGTAGGGAGAGGCTGGGATTTTTCTGCTGCTTGTCAGTGCCTCCCCCATTGACTAGTTTAAAAGCTTGCCAATGAAGCATTTAAACCGATTGCTCAAAAGACTTGTTCCCTTCCTGGACAGATGCAGACCATCCTGCCAGTATAGGCTGGTGTCCCTCCAGGTGGAACCCCAGTCCCCAATGAAGCCAAACCCTGTGCTCGCACCATTTTTCAACCATTCATTAAACTGCATGGTGTCAATTACCTCGCCTCCCCATGCCTTTGACAGGCAGCACCTCTGAGAATGAATGCACTGTGTACTTTCTTGTCTTAGGCCCCCTCCCAACTCTGCAATGTCCTCCTGCACTGCTCTAACCTCATGATGAGCCAAGTCATTTGTCCCTAGGTGGACAATTACGTCCAGCTCAGAATCCCTTGCAGCTGTTGTGATGATCCTGAGGATGCGCTTCCTGTCCCTCCAAGCCATGGCATCAGGCAGGCACCTTACTTCATATTTCCCAGCTCCTCCCAGTTCTATCCCCCTAATAATTGAGTCCCCCACCAGGAGCTGCTTCCTTTCCTTGTGGTGTCCTCTGCCTCCTTCCTGTGGGCCTCCCTTGTGACAGTTGTCCTCAGCCTCCTTAGTCTCCTCTGTGGGTGCATCCATAGGGGAGCTATGCTCCCCCAGAATGGTGTATGGATTGTGGTGTGTAACATCTGACTGGGTGTGCCTCTGTTCCACCATCTTCATCCTCCCTGAGCCCACTGTGGTCCAACTGCTGTGCTTTCTTTGCAACCTCTGAGGTAGTGGTGGTGGTTCTGGTGCTCCCTGGATGGGGGAGGTTCCCTTCCTACTGTCCATTGTGGCCTGGGGAAGGTCCCGTACTACTGTCAGTGTGGCCTGAGGCAGGGCAACTTCCTCCTCAGGCAGACAGTTGTCTGCAAATGGGCAGCATCTCAGCCTCCAGAAAGACTCCTGGAAGACTGCTGCCCCAGCCATTACATTGCACTACTCCCACATTTTTTTTTTTGTTGTGATTGGTATGTAATGTAGAAAATATATTTATATTATACAATGTTTATGCTTATATTGTCAGTGCAGTGTGCTAGAGGAGGATATGACAGTGACATGCACCTTGCACTCTTGAGGAAATGATGTCAGAACCCCAGGTATAAAGGAACTATTTCCAGGGTGGGTGGGTGAGGGGTGGGAAGGGGTTGGGCCTAAACTGTACCTCAAGAAAACAATCAGCTAGAAGCTCTGACCCACTGCTGCACTGAGTGCCTTCCTGTCAGCAAGATGCCCTACACAACAATTTGATAGAGAAATACCCTGCTAATCAATCAGAGAAAAATCCACACATCCAAGTCAGACACAGGTAAACCTTCCAGCCCCAAAACAGGCCTGGTGGTTTGTGCTCTGAGAGCTGTCCGCCCCAAAATAAGTCAGCTGTGCTTTAAACTCTTCCTGCACTGAAAATCTTAAAATTGTAACAAACAACGTAAACCTTAATCCACCACCCTCTGTTGCTTGAAAGACTGTCTTTTCCTGTTTCACACTGCAGGTTTTCTGTGACCACTCCTTAACCCCATGTAACTCTGTTTAAAGAGTTTAACTATCACAAACTCCTACGCACCAGTAAATTATTTAAAATAGTTTCAGTCCCAAAAGCCTAGTAGTCAATCCAGCTACCCCCAAGGGACAACCAGAATGCAGTATTCAAACACTTATGAGGTTACTTCCAAGATAAGCAGAGTTTGCAAGTTTCTTTTCAACTCCTCAAGCCACCTGAAATTTAAAAATAGTTTAACTGTCAGCAAATCCTAGTAGACAATCTAGCTACCTCCAAGGACCTACCCAAATGCAGTATTTAAATACTTCTGAAGTTACTAACAAGATAAACAGAGTTTACAAGCCCCTTCTTGGTTAAACACTAAATAAATATGTGAATAAAAAGCAATTACCAAGGGTAGTTAGTTTCAGCTCCCACAGAATTAGCAAAGTGCACGTTTGTTGCAGATATCAAGTGCAATATAGAATTTCTCACACAGCTACAGTTGAAGAAAGCAGTATCCTTCCAGCTCCAGCAAATGTGCTTTGTGTCTTTGAAAATTGCAGCCTCTAGTGATTTATAGTAATCTGATCTAGTCTGGATATCTCCACACAGGGCAATTTTTTGCCAATGGTTATATGTAGCCCTTCCTGTTCCAATACAACCTGTTTGGTCTGAAAACAATGTCCTGCCCCTAAGGCTGTCTGTGTTTCAATTCACACTGCAGGTTTTCTGTGACCACTCCTTAACCCCAGTAACTCTGTTTAAAAGAGTTTAACTATCACAAACTCTACGCACCAGTAAATTATTTAAAAATAGTTTCAGTCCCAAAAGCCTAGTAGTCAATCCAGCTACCCCCAAGGGACAACCAGAATGCAGAATTCAAACACTTATGAGGTTACTTCCAAGATAAGTAGAGTTTGCAAGTTTCTTTTCAACTCCTCAGCCACCTGAAATTTAAAAATAGTTTAACTGTCAGCAAATCCTAGTAGACAATCTAGCTACCTCAAGGACCTACCAATGCAGTATTTAAATCCTTCTGAAGTTACTAACAAGATAAACAGAGTTTACAAGCCCCTTCTTGGTTAAACACTAAATAAATATGTGAATAAAAAGCAATTACCAAGGGTAGTTTGTTTCACCTCCCACAGAATTAAGCAAAAGTGCACGTTTGTTGCAGATATCGAGTGCAGTATAGAATTTCTCACACAGCTCGCAGTTGAAGAAAGCAGTATCCTTCCAGCTCCAGCAAAATGTGTATGACCAACACTTAATACACCTACCTCTCCTACCCCTGTCTGGATTGTCCCTGTGGGGTATAGGCGGCACGGATTACCCGTACGATGGATACTGTGTGGTCAGCATTTCCTTCCTGACAAGGGGGGGGAAGAGACCCCACCCACTATAGAAGCCCTCGCATTGGTCTGCCCTGAGCCGAACATGTCTGACACCCCAGTGCTTATTGGGACCAATGCCAATATGTTCGAGCGGTTGGCCCAGATGTGCTTTGACTGGGGTGGAATAGGTGTGCTTGCTAGCCCCTCAGTTAAAGCAGCCATAAAAAGGATGGGGCTTGAGGTGATGAGCGACACTAGTGGGGCTGACGGAGGCGTGGTTGGGGTGGTCTGACTGGTGGATGGTAGAAGCTAACCCCCTGGGTGCTGAATGCCGCATGATGAGCATCGCTCAGTTTGACCGATCCCCAAGGGGGCTGCTTTTTTTTTTCAATTCAAATTTTATTAACAGATTTTCACAATACGGGGGACAGAAAGTTACAACATACCCTGCAAATGTTCAAAATATTGCATGAACATCCCCCATCCCCCCCCTTCCGCCCACCCCATACAGCAGTAAAAATCCATGTTGTAGTATGAAAAACGTTACAATATGCTGTCATAAATTAAGATTCACTATTACAGTAACTCATTTATCTGTTCTGACCATGATTAGTGTGTGAAGGGGATCCCAAATACTCTTGTACCTCTGCAACTTATTGTGGAGGCTCGCTATCGCTTTCTCTGTACGAAGGTTAGCTAGGATTTAATTGACCCATTCTTGATATGTTGGACTTACCACATCCTTCCAATGCCAAAGTACAATTTTTTTAACAGATAATGCAATCATGGAAATGTGAAATCTCCTGATTTTAACTTTGATAGAGGATAGATCTCCCAACAAACATACGTCTGGGGTGAAGCAATCCTGCAAACCCAGAATAGGATCTAAGTTAGTCTGGATAGCCACCCACAATGATCTTATCTTGGGGCATGACCAAAAAATGTGAAGTGTGCCATGCTCCTGACATCCTTTGGCACAAGTTCCTGACCCTATATGGCCCATTTCCTCAACTTAACAGGGGTGTAATACATATTGTGCATGATATGATATTGCATAAGTCGTAATTTGTCCTGAGAGACATATCTATGACAAAACTTCCATAAAACCAACCAATTGGGAATGTATTGGGGGGAAAAAAGAAACCCAGAGCTTAGTGGGACCTTCAGGTCTCCCATACTTCCAGTGAAATAGAACTCGGTATATTTTAGAAATAACACCTGGTGAACCCATCAGGGAGAAGAGCTCGGGTACAAATGAAAAGGCAGGTGGGCAAGGAGGGGTATTACCAAGCACTGTAGAAAGCAGGTGTTTTAACTGGACCACCCTGAAATAATGAGCTACCGGAATGTCAAATTTACGGATTATATTAGAAACTGAGAGCCATTCTTCTTCATCATCCAGAAAAGTAGAAATTATTCCATCCCCTATTTGGGGCAAGCACGTGCGAGAAATCTTCCATTTATTTATTGTGAATGACGGGGAGTTCCAGATGGACAGAGACAGATCCAAATGTGGTGAGTACAGCAAAAATGAGCAAAGCTGTATGTGAACTTTTAAGGACGTCCGAAGGGTGGAACATCTGCAAGCGTCTGGAAGGGACGCAATTTTAACACAGAGCATAATCAAGGGATCCATGTTCTCAGACTGGATAAAGTCTAACTCAGTTTTAAGCCAGACCAGTCTTAGGTGCTCAGCACCCGGACTCACCCAGCGCATGTATTTTGCAATGTGACTGGCCCAGTAATAGACTGCCAGATGGGGGATTCTCAATCCTCCATCCATTTTATGAGCAGTCAGCTTATGGTATGCCAACCTGGATTGCTTATTGGATCAGATAAAGTTGGTAAAAATTCTGTGCATTCTCTGAAACTATGATAAAGGAATAAAGGAATTAAGGAGCGAGAGGGGATAAAACAAGTGAGGAAAAACATTCATTTTAATTATATTAATGCGACCCTAAAGAGAGACAGGAAGCTTAGACCATCTATTGAGGTCCTGATCTATCACTTGGGAAAGGGGTTCCAAGTTCTCTTTGAACCAGGAAGAGGGGTTACGCGTCAAGTTGATACCCAGGTATCTGAGAACGCGGGGAGACCAACCCAGACCAAAAGGGGACCCATCACTCTTAAAAACCTTGTGGTTAAGAGGGAAAATGGAAGATTTATTGACATTCAATTTATAATTTGAGAAAGTACTGAACTTGGCTATTTCTCCTAACATAACAGGGATAGATGTTATTGGGTGAGAGAGATGGAGGAGAAGATCATCAGTATAAGCCGTGATCTTCACCACATTATTCCCTATCGGAATGCCTTGTATCTCCAGATTATTAAGAATTTTTCGGATAAGGGGCTCTAAATATAAATTAAATAAAAGGGGGGAAGGGGACACCCTGCCTGGTACCGGAAAATGAAGAAAAGTGTTTGGAAAATGATCCATTGCCGGAAACTCTGGCAGAGGGGGTCCGATATAAGGCCCGAATCCAATCTATGAACATGGTAGGAAAACCGAATACTTTTAGAACCTGAAACAAGAAATTCCAGTTGACACGATCAAATGCCTTCTTGGCATCCAGGGAGACCAGTCCTGTGGGAAAGGTGGCATCCCTGGACACCGAGAAGACATACGAAAGAGTGCGTAAATGGTATGACGATATGCGGCCCTTCATGAATCCCACCTGGGACATACTAATCAGGTCCGGGAGGACCCGAGTTATTCTGTCGGCCAATATCTTCGAGAGAATTTTAACATCCTGATTCAACAGGGAGATGGGCCTATAGCTTTGAACTAGCTCTGGGTCTTTATCAGGTTTTGGAAGAAGAACAATCAGGGCTTCAAACAAATGTGTTTCTACTCTTACACCAGAAAGAATATGACGGCACAACCGATGAAGTACCAGTAATAGTTGTGTTCAAAAAGTTTTATAGAATAATGCAGAAAAACCGTCCGGTCCCGGGACTTTGTCTGAGGGCAAAGCCCCAATGACCTCTGATATTTCCTCCAGAGATATTGGAGAAGATAACAACTTCCTCTGTGACTCGGACAGGGAAGGGAGAGAAGAATCCCTCAGGTATGCCTCAAGCGCCTCCAAAGAAGGAGGACTGTCCATATCCCTATATAATTGCTCATAGTACGAGGTAAATTCCTGCACAATCTCTGAAGGGGATACCTTCAGGGATCCATCTGCCTGGGCCCTGATTGGATGAATAAACCTAGCAGATTCCTGCTGCTTTAATCTTAAAGCAAGCAAGCGACCTGCTTTTTCCCTCTGATCGGTGTAGCTCACTTTAGTGCAAATAATAGATATCTCTGCCTTTTCCCTCAACAAATCTAAATATTTATCTTCAGCTACCAAGAGCCTCCTCGTATCCTCTTCCGAGGTGCTGGATGATAAATTGGCTTCCAGAGACCTAACTAGTGATAATGAGGATAATAATTCAGCCTCTCAAGCCCTTTTCCTCTTTGTGGCTAGGCTAATAATAATCCCTCTCTTGTAGGCCTTGAAGGTGCCCCATAACATATTAGGTGCCATACTCTCCGAGGAGTTGGTAGAAAAAAAGAAATCAATCTGTTCTTTTATTAGGTTACAATATTTAACATCTTTCAATAATTGTTCGTTTCATTTCCATCGGGTTTCTTTTTGGGGATTATTAAGAAAAGCCAGATTGCAAATCACCAACGAGTGATCAGACACTGGACCTGGCTAAATCGAGACTGCTAAGACCCCCGGTAAGAGAGCCTGAGAAATTAAGAGGTAGTCGATGCGAGACTGGGTTCTGTGCATAGGCGAGTTGAAGGTATACTCCCTGTCCTTGGAATGTAATACACGCCATACATCACACAGTCCGCACCGATCCAGGAAGTCCCTGAATGCCCTCTGCCCAGGAGACAAACTCCTTGACCCACTACCAGACCTGTCCACTTCAGGATCCAGAACCAGATTAAAGTCTGCGCACCATAATTATAACAATGGGAAGCATGGGAAGGATGATAGAAATAAGCTTCATAAAGAAGCCCGGGTCGTCTGCGTTTGGCCCATATATACTACAAAGTAAAACTGGTATAGCCCAAAGATTCCCCTGAACCAGGACATATCTACCACTCGGGTCCCTAAGGACTTGCTTAGAGACAAAGGGAATGCCTCTATTGACCATCACCATAACCCCACAACTGTTAGTGGACCATGAGGCATTAAATACCTGTCCAATCTGTTGCCTCCTAAGTTGCAGAGATTCACTCTTAAGTAAATGAGATTCTTGCAGGAACGTAATCTGAGAAGACAATAAGCTTAAATGTTTTAACACTTGATATTATTTAACTTTTTTCCTTATCCCCTTCACATTCCAAGTAGCCAGATTGATACTACTGGCCATCTAAGTAAGAAAGAACAGGTCTCTTATATAACATTCAGAAATTGCTACAACAAAAATTAAGTGACCAGAACCCATGTTTACTGCTGTATCTCCCTCCCAACCCAACATTGACCTCCCCCTTTCTAATCCCCCACAAACCCCCCCACTAAAGTACCCCGCAACCTCCCAATAATTGAGTAAATTGAGGGACTTGAGTATAACCTTGTCCCTACCCTCCCCCACCCCAACTATCACGAGCAACGTTTAGCACAATACCGTTTTCTTCCTCCTCTCCAGCCTCCTCGACATGTGCCCCAAAACCCTACCCCAATATGCAAACCTGTTTATTAAAACTAATAAGTGTTAATATCTATGCAAAGAGAATAATGGTGTAAATAATAACACACAGTCATTAAGCTCCTGAAATCCAGAAAAGGGAAGAGAAGAGACGAGAAAGAGAGGAGAGAGCATTCCCCACATGGGAGCTAGCTAGAGAACCTGAATGCCTAAATGAGAAAATGGTAGTATAACATGTGATAGCTGAGCTCGCTATCGTAACTAATGCTACCAGCAACAATAAAACCTTTCAAAGTTGTTCCTAGTTAGCGGTAGGTCTAGATGCTCCCAAGTAGAGAATCTCAGTATGTTCCCAGGCCCCCACTAAAAAACTCAATCAGGGAAAGTAGATTCCCGAAATAAGTAATGGAGCTGATCCACCAAGTAAATAGCAAGGGGGCCCTCTGGTGATATAAATTCAGTAACGCGTGACCAACTGAAATTGAAACTAAGAGGTCACTCTCCTGACTCTTGTCTTAACAAACAGAGATATCAAATCTGAAGGCATTCACTCTAACATTTAAGCAAAAGGAGATACATTGGTGCCCCTGCAAATGATCAAGAAAACACAATCCATGCAAAAAGAGGATCCTCCTCCCAGACAAAACACAACCCCATTGAAACAGTCTCCTGGGATATGCAATTGCCCCGTAACATTAAGCAATAAAATGTGCAATGAGAATAACGAGATCCCGATGAGAATAGTCCCTTCTGCCATAGCTCTCAGGAACACATAAAATCAGACAAGCATTCTTTTCCCATTTTGAATAGTAGCTCGAGAAGAACTTCTCCCTTCCATCGCTGGTTAGGCTAAGACCGAGAAAGCAGGTCAGGTGTCCCGAAACAGGTCAGGCAAGGCAGCCTTGAGCCCCGTAAGACCAGCTTCAGGGTCCTCGTAAGTTGACCAGGTACCAGCCACCCTTACCTGCAATCTAGCTGGGTAGCCCATTTTAAAACGAAGGCCTGCTGCTATGATCTTTGAAACAATAGGATGAAACACAGTACGTTTTACTCTAACCGACACCGGTAAATCCTGTGCGACTCTGAGCCTGGCACTCTCCCATTTGACTTCTTGCAGTTCTCTCACTTTTGCCAGAAAATGTTGCCGCTCCAAGTAATTTAGAAAGCGGCATATAATGGGACGGGGTATTGCTCCTGGGGAAGGTTTGGGTCGCAAAGACCTATGCGCCCTCTCTATGGTATACTTGGCCCCGAAAGGAGAGGGACTGGTGATCTTTTCCACCAATTTCTGCACAAAGATAACTGTGTTCTGGCCCTCCTCTCCTTCTGGGAGCCCCAAAATAACTATGTTATTCCTTCGGCTGCGGCCCTCTAAATCTTCTAGCTTGGCTTCAAATCGAGAGAACTTCTGCTGCATAGCCACAAGACCGGGGGCAATTTTTTCCACTTGCTTCTCAAGGGAGGAGATTCAGGCTGCATTATCTGAAGTGTTCATTGAGGCCTCTTCAAGCTTTTTGGAAAGGGATTTGATTTCAGCTGAGATTTCTTTTACTTCTTCACGGAAGGGTTTAAACTCCTCCAAAAATCTACTCAGTGTTAGCGGTTCTTGTTCAGTGATTAGGTTCAAAAGCTCTGGCTTATCTGCTGCACTCGAGGCCCTTGATTATTCCGGGGCCTTCTCGGGAGTGACCGGCGGGGTGTGCTTCTGCAGAGCTTTTTTCATATAAACCTCCATAGTCGCCGAAATCAAGCCAGCAGGAGCACAGGGTTCTAAGAAGGTGGTAATGAGCAGCTTTTCTGGGTTTTAGGCAGATATAATAGCCTGAAATAACAACATTTTACAGTCAGGAGGCTGGAGCTATGCAGAGGAGCTACTACCCGGTACCCTGCATTTTGTGATTCCTCCAGGGGGCTGCTTTCATACTCGACACCCCACCTCCGGGTAGCTTGCCGCACAGGTTATTGGTCCAGCAAGGAGTGCTGACTTCCCCGGGCAGTTCCTATGCCCAGTGAGTTACTGTGAGGGTTCAGAATGAGTCCAAAAGGCCTGTGACCATCCAGAGGGGCTGTGTGTTTGCCACTATCTTTAGGTGTGCCGGAGCCATGTCCGTCGTCCCTGGGGAAGACCCAGGGAGGGAAGATAGACCCATCTTTGTTCGACTTTGGAAGCTCCCCTATCTCTAACAGCTATAGGCGGAGTCTGAGCCACAAGTTGGCAAAGCGCCAGCAGGTTTTCTCCTTACATGAGTGGGACATGGGTTGTGTCAATGAGGAAGAACACCATATCTAGCTGAGAGATGACCGCCCATTCAGGGAACGGTCACAGAGGTTAGCCCCCAGGGATGTGGAGGACGTTTGGAAACACCTGCTGGAGTTGCTGGATGCCGGGGTCATCAAGGAGTCTCAGAACCCATATATTTCCCCCATTGTGGTGGCCTGGAAGAAGAGTGAAGCAGTGAGCATGTGCACTGACTACCGCTCACTAAACAAGCAGACTATCCCAGACCAGTACACGGTACCCAGAGTGGAGGATGCACTACACAGCTTGTCGGGGAGCAAGTGGTTCTCTATGCTGGATTTCCAGAGTGGGTACTACCAGATCCCCATGGTGGAGGGGGACAAGGAGAAGATCACTTTTATATGCCTGCTGGGGTTCTATCAGTTCGAGCGTATACCCCAGGACATATCTGGCGCCCCAGCCACCTTCCAGCTCTTGATGGAAAGGGCTGTGGGAGACATGAACCTGCTCGAGGTCATAGTCTATCTGGATGACCTCATCATCTTTGGGCAGACCTTGGAAGAACACGAGGCCCAGCTGATGAAGGTCCTGGACCAGCTGAAGGAGTTCAGCCTAAAGGTCTCCATCAACAAATGTCAGTTTTGTCAGCCTGCAGTTAAGTATGTCGAGCACATCGTCTAAAATAAAGGGGTGCAGACGGACCCAGCAAACGTGGAGGCCCTCCAATCATGTCCCCAGCCCACCCACTTGCGCACCTTGCAGTCCTTCTTGGGGTTCTGCAGGTACTATCATCAGTTCATGAAGGATTACTCTTTGGTGGTACATCCTCTGAATGACCTGATGCAAGGTTACCCTTCAGTGAACTAGAGGAAGAGACAAACCTCTTGTAAGGAGTACTTGCACATTGGGGAACCTTTTGAGGACTGATGGACTCCTTCCAGAGTGTGAGGATGCCTTCAGGGAGATCATCCAGAGATGGCGAGAGGCCACTGTCCTCACATTTGTGGACACCTTTAAGCACTATGTCCCATACACAGATGCCAGTTTGAGTGAGCTGGGCACCGTCCTGTATCAGGAGTATCCTGAGGGGTTCTGCCCTGTGGCTTTTGCTAGCTGTGGTCTGACCTCCTCCGAGAGGAATTACCCAGTTCACAAACTGGAGTTCTTGGCATTGAAGTGGGCAGTGATGGAAAAGTTCCACGAGTATCTGTAGGGGGTACCATTCTCCGTGCGCACTGACAACAACCCCCGACGTATGTCACTACCATGGCAAAGTTGGACGTGGTGGGGCACCGATGGCTGTCAGCCCTCTCCACATACAATTTCAGTCTGGAGTATTGGAGTGGATGAGCCAATGTGGATGCTGACGCCTTGTCCCAACACCCACATGGTGACACCCCAACCCCCCAGCCCAGGTCAGACAGGCCCTGGTTCAAGCACTCTGCTCACTGTTGGAGCCCCCTCCTGACACCGTCACGTGTGCCACCCAAAGTATAGAGGTACTGGGAGCCCCCCTGAAGCCATCCTGCCTGCTTATCTAAATTTCACAGACCTGGATCTCTCGTCCCTGCCTCAGCCTAGTAAGTCTGACCTGCAGCATGAGCAGGCATCAGACCCCGGCATACGAAACTTTCTTCGGGCTATCGTGGAGGAGAAATCCTCCCAGCAGGTACAGAGCAGTCCCCCTGATGCCTGCTGAATGCTAGAGGAGTGGGACATGCTGGTCCCATGGGATAGACTGCTGCTGCATGCGGTGCAGGACAAGGACCATCCGGGCCGATCTAAGCAGCAATTGGTATTACCGTGGGGCTGTTCTCAAGTCCCTACATGATGATACAGGACATCTGGGCTATGACTGCACCCTAGACGAGTGTAGGACCAGGTTCTATAGGCCCAGGATGAAAACAGATGTGGACAGCCACTGCAAGCGCTGCCTGCGGTGCATCCAGCGAAAGCCCCTGGCCAGATGGGCCACTCCTCTGGTCAACATCAGCACCAGTGGGCCCCTGGAGTTGGTGTGCATGGATTTCCTGTCCCTGAAACCCGACAGAAAAAACACTGCTAACATACTGGTCATCACAGATCACTACACCCTGTATGCGCAGGCTTTCCCCACTAAAGACCAGAAGGCGATCACTGTGGTTAAGTTCTTGCAGCAGTATGTCCAGCATTACAGCCTCCCCAAAAGAATCCAATCTGACCAGGGCTGGGACTCTGAGAGCCATTTGGTGAGGGAGTTTCTGTCATCCTATGGCATACAGAAATCCCACACCACCCCTTACCACCCCCAGGGAGATCCACAGCCCGGACACTTCAACAAGACATTGATGAACATGTTGGGCACCCTGTACCCCGGGGACGAAGCGAATTGGAGTCAAAAGGTCGGTCAGTTGGTGCACGCATACAACTGTACGAAAAATCAAGCAACCCAGAGCTCCCCCTTTTACTTCATGTTTGATTGCGAGGCCCGGCTGCCAGTGGACCTTTTCTTCAGGGTATCCACTGATGGGGCCTCCCATAAGTTGTACCTCAAGTATACCAGCCAGCTGAGGGAACAGCTCTGGGCAGCATGCAAGCTCTCCTCCAAGGCATCATGGGAACAAAAGGAAGTATGATGCCAGAGTATGCAGTCAAGAGCTGGGAGTGGGGGACAGGGTCTTGCTGCGTAATCTGGGAGTCCAAGGGAAGCACAAGATCCAGAACCGGTGGGCCCCGGACAGTTACCTTGTGGTGGAAAAACTGTCTAGCATGCCAGTGTATCGTATAAAGCAGGAGCATGATCATGGGCTCAAGAAAACAGTGCACTGGAATCATTTACTCCCCATAGGGGAGATCATGCCAAACTCTGCCCTGGGTCCCAACCCACCAGCAGCAAGATGGCCCGTAACCAGGGGAAAGCATAAGCAGAGAGGGCTGGCCCTTTCCTCCCCTCTTGACCACTCCACCAGAGGTAATGCTGCTGACCCCCTGCCACCCCAGGAAGGGTAGAGGGGCCACTCCAGTGAGGAGGAGGATTCTGCCTGCTGTCAGTGGGGGATGGACCCAGACATTCCCTCCCCCCAGTGGGAGTGATAGTGCTGAAACTCTGCCCCTTCCACAAGTACCAGCCACCCAGATCCTGCATCCTACTTGAGCCCAGAGGCCCGGACCTTTGTTCCAGAGGCCCGGCCTCCTGTTCCTGTGTCAGGGCCCAATCTAGGTAGTGTTCTGAGTAGTCAAGAAGGCCACTTGGTATGTCCTTCTCCACCAGACAGTGAGTTAGCTGCAACTACAGCCCCCACCCCTGTTTCTGATCTAACCTCAGATAGTGTAGAGGTACCGGGTCAGCCCAAGGGGGGATGGTAGACTATGACCCTACAGGACAAACCACCACCACTGACTTGGTCCCCGTACCTGACGATGCCCTGCCTTGAAGATCGGGTCGGCCTTCTCAGCCCACTGTAAAGCTCACGTACAACACCCTGGGCGAGTCCACAAGTCTGCCAATCAATGCCCTCCTCAAGCCGATGGTGCCTGTTCTCTATCCCCCATTGTGTTGCCCTTGGGAGGCAGTAGGGAACTGTAGGTGCACACACTCCATCACCTACATATAATCCATTATTGTGGCTGGACCTGATACAAGCCTATCTGGGAATGCGATTGTGGTTGGTGCTAGTTAGGAACCAGGTGTCTAGCTAGAAAACTGCATGCTACTTGTTATGGGTTCCTGAAAAGGGTAAAAAGGGTTTGTCGGGATGCCAAGTTTCCAGACAGGGGAGTGTGTAAGCCCCCCAAAATGGGCTTACCTGCAGAGGGGCCAGGAAAAAAGAGCACAAATGGAGAGAGGACTGAGAAGAGGCTCTCTGGCTCCCCCTCCCCCTCCAAAAAACAAGGGCAGGAGGAAGGCTGCCTGCTGGGTTGGAAGCTCTCTGGCTACCCCTCGCCTTGCTCCAGGAAGCAAAGGAGGAGAAAGACTGAGCTGCTGGGAGAAGGGGAGCAGGAGGTTTCCCTGAGGAGACTGGGGGCTGACTGATTGGACTGGAAGGGACAGTAAAAGTGAGCCTCGGGCTTTTGGGACTGCTCCACTCAGGGGCCCCTTGAATTCCAGCCAGGGGAGAGCCCTGGAACTTGGGTGGCCACTAGCCCAGATCTGGCTGAGGGGAAGCTGATCCACCCTGTTCTTCAGTGTGAATCTGCTGCTGCAGTAGAGACCAGACAGACAGAAAGATGAACAGGCCTGCCTGGTTAATACTGTATACAAAGGCCCTCTGGCAAAGTTGGAAAGGCCAAGTAGGTGAAGAACAGAGCGTCCTCCACCTTCCGTGCATATCCTTGAATCAGGGAGACCATCACCCTCCTAGGAAAGCCATGAGTACCCCAAGCAGCAGCTCTGGGGATTCTTTGTTTGCATCAGCTAGGAGGGTTGGGGAAGAGCCCCACCCCCAATGACAGACTGATTTTCTTTGAACCTGTGTTGCTCTGTAAGGGCCCCAATGAGAGACTGCAGGCCTGCAACTGAGAACTGTGAGGTACCCACCATCTGGGATTGTTCTGGGTGCACCCAGGGAAGGGGGGAGAGCTCATACTGGGTTGTGTGCCTGATTTTATGGAGACTCGAGGGAGTAGCCCTCACCTCCTCTGTCTCAGATTGTTTAAAATAAAGAGGAATTATTGTTTACCATCTTACACATGTGTTTGTGCTTTGTGCTTTGTTATTGTTATTGCGGGGTGGGAGTGTTGATCTAACTGTGCCAGAGGTGTCAGTCACTAAGGGGATATATCATTGTTCCTGGGGAGTGGAAACCTGTCCTGCCCACAGGAGGCTGTACCATTGCCACAGGTGGAGGTGCCAAGTCACCACTGGCGATCAAGCTAGGACTCGGGCCCAGCCCCCTTGGGGAAGTACATTGAGGACCCCGAGGGCTCCGGGGCAGCCCAAGTGAGTGAGACAAGAGGGCTGTTACATTAAAAAAATAATATTTTAAAGGTGAAATGAATATGTTGTTTTTAGCTACAGTTGTCTCTCCACCTACCAGGACTGAACTGATTTTACAGCTTTGCTTTTAGGCCTTTTGACCTAATGGAGATTCCTTACTTGTAGTTTTCCTGTGTATTTTTGAGGGTATCACATCATCTCTGTGCAAGCAATACTGCACAAGCATTTCAGCGTGGTCATTACAGAGCTGTACAATAACTGCTAAAGGGCCATTCAATCGCGTAACAAAGTTAGCGCAAGGTCCGTCTCTTCCTGCTCAAATTAAAACTTTAAAGACCAGAAAGAGATTACATTAAACACTAGGTGAGAGGCTGCACTTGATCTTGTACTGCAATTACCCTTCAGCTGCACTGTTCCGAGATTACACGGTTCGTCTCTCCCTGTGCAAATAAAACCAAAAATACATATCAAATGATCACTTGACCAAATACAATATTAATGCAATTGCCTTTTTTTGTTTTTGTCCACCACCACCATGCTTGAACAGCCCCATGACTGTCGACCAGGACCAGGACATCGGAACATAAGGTCAAAGGTTGAATGTACAATGGGAAAATGGAATTGTCTGTCTGCTTTGTGGGGCTCCAGAAGGATAACGTTATGCTTGAATATACAGATATTCTTTTTAATATAAAATAAATGTAAAGTTAAATGTTTATAACATGTCAGCAATACAAGTGCTTCTGTAGTGACACACAAATAGTGGGCAGATAGACTTTATAAAGTGAGAGGTCCAAAAGCTCTGATCGGGTCAACTGGGTAAATCAGAACCAGAATCAAGTAACATATAGTAAAAATAAACTGTGCACTGACTAGAACACAAGAGCAAAACTACCCAGGGGGTCTGGATCTGCTGTACTGCATCTCTTCCTGCTCAAATTCAAACTTTAAGGACCAAAAACTTATAATGTTTGCGTGTGATGTTCCAAACTTAAGTGCTGGTAAAAAATATAAATCTGATTAACAATCAAAGTGAATTTAAAAACCATTTGTTGCTGTACTCTAAACTTGCAGTTGTGCACTAATCAATTGCAATACAACTTCCGTAAACACCGACCACCGCTGCTATCCATTTGCGTCGAAACACCTTGTGCTTTTAATACTGAGCGTATTTATTACATGCGGTGAAATTTATTTATTTAGCTTTTGTTTACCGGGTAAGTACACTAGACAAGTATTATGCCCATTTTCAGGAACAACCCAGGAGAATACAACATGAGGAACAACAGTCAAGGAGACATGGCAAAGACAGTACAGTTTTTTATCACAGTAAACAAACATCCGGGAAATATATCATTTGACGCTAGGGGAAAACATACAGTAGTAAGCACATTTCAGATTATACACTCTAGACTAGCTAGTTCAACTGACAGATATATACAGGTCATCATACATAGGAGTGGAGCATAGCTCAAGGACTGGATTGGTCATAATATAACTTATAACATTGTCGTATACACCCCCTAGGCTAGTTGGATTGCGGACAGGTATATACAACTCATCACAATTTTCTAAATATGCACATGTTAGACAGAAACAGAAACACATGGTAGTACAAGTTTCTGCCAAGTGATCAAGGTGCAATATGTCATGGTTAGCCTATGACCGTGGAGCAATAACGGGTGTAAAAATGCCCAAGGCTTTTTAGGCAGGAGTAGTCAGAAGTCATTGATACACTGGGAAAAATATCTCCAGGAATTCAATGGAGACACCCTGGGGAGGTTCAGACAAAACAATTTTACACTTTACTCTAGGGAGGTTTGGGACAGTCACATTCTCATGCTAGTTTTAGGAAACCCCACAGGGAATTTTGAAAACTCAAATAGGAGGGGGCAGCTCGGATATCCACAGGCAGTGAATTCCAGAGTCTGGTCGCACTTATGGCAAAGTCCCGATCCCCCATGAGGGTCCGGATAGGAGGGACTTTGAGCATCCCTGATGTGAGAGACCTAAGTTGGTAGGGGGTGGGATTCAGTATAGGCAGAAGACGGGCCAGCCCCTGGGGGTGCTAGTTCTGATCACCTTGCCAGAGAGGCATCCCAAACCAAAATCAAGGTATCTAGCTGGTGAGAGCCAGCAGAGTTTCTCATATAGCTCACAACAGTGGGTGAGTCGGGGGGCAGCCAAGGCAAAACAACAAATGTTATTGTAAGCAGTGTACCACAGGGTGAGATGTGTCTTTGGAGAGCGAGCAAATAGGTGCAGCCCATAGCTCAGGAAGGGAAGGAGCACACCCTTTGTTAGGGCAAGCCTGGCTGCTGGTGTAAGGTTATAATTGGCCCTATAGGCAGACCCAGTTACGGTTGCAGCACAGATGTGAGGATATGATTACCCATGTCAAGTTGGGGGTCAAGTGTTACCCCCAGATATTTGATGGAGCTTACTATGGGTAGTGAGGATCCATCTAAGCTGGTGACGTGTAAGTAGGTCGATGAGGCTTTGATTTTAGCTATTTAGCCAAAGAGCATAGCCTGTGTCCTTTTCAGGTTCAGGACCAGCTTGTGACTAGTAACCCATGACAATACCCTGTTAAAGTCATCGGTCAGGTTCTGGTTTAGGGGTTTAGGGTAGTGGCATTCTGGGAGTGAGCCAGGATTACCAGATTATCTGCATACATGGTGGCGCTACAGCTGGTAGCAACCATGGGTAGTTGACTGATGAAGAGGGAGAAGAGGAGGGGACCCAGTACCGAGCCTTGAGGCACTCTGGAGGTCACTGGTAGGGGCTCGGAGAGGACTTTATTGAAGCAGGTACGCTGCTTTCTGCCATGTAGATAACCCATTAGCCATTTCATGGCATGGAGGAGGAAGTGACCACAACTGTGCACCAAGCAGTTTGTGGTCAATGAGGTCAAAGGCTTTGGACAGGTCAATAAATATTGCACCAGAGAGTTTGCCCTGGTCCATGGCCATCCGCATACTTGATGTAACCGAGATTAAGGCTGTGGTGGTGCTGTGTCCCTTACGAAAGCCGTGCTGGGCTGGGGACAGAAGTTCATGAGAGTGGATATATTCCGAAAGCTGCTCAGCCACTACCTTTTCAAGGAGCTTGCTAAGGGTTGGGAGAATGGCAATTGGTAGATAATTGTCAGACAGTTTGGGATTTCCTTACTTCAGTACAGGGACAATCCTCGCCTCTTTCCAGATGTCTGGGATGGTCCCCAGACCAAGGGATAGGTTGAAAATAAAGGCTACTGGTGAGGCAATGTGTGCAGCACCAAGTTTAAGGAGTTTAGGCTCCAGGTTGTCTAGGCCAGGACTGAAGTACTGGGAGAGGCCAGCTAGGCATTTCTGCAAGTCCTGAACTGATACAGCCCTGAGGTGGAACATTTGACGAGGAGGTGACCCTCCAGCAGAGTGGAGAGAGGGGTGGAACAGAGCCTCATCAGGTGAGAAGAGGTTGTGAAGGCAGAGAGTCAGAGAAGTGATTATTTAGGGAGTTGGCAATAGTATGGGGATTACTGGGAACTCCATTTATGACCATGTCCGTAACCCCAGATGGGAGGATCCGCTGACAAAGTTTAATATCTCTCCAGAACCTCCTGGGATTACTAGCAGAGCTTAGTAGGGCGGACTTGCAAAAATCACTCTTTGCTGCCCTGATGGCCTTTTTGCACTTGTTCCTGAGGTGTCTGCACCTTTGAATAATCATGGGATCACTGGTACCTTTGGAACGAGCCCAACACTTATCTGTCTCCCGCATCTGGGCTAGGAGATTCCCATTTAACCAGAGGGTAGCGGACCCCCTCACCCTACAGGTGACCTTGGGAGTATGCTTGTCTTGCAAGACCCCAAAGGTGGAGAGGAAGTAAGAGGTTGCTGCTGAGGAGTCAGTGGCACCATACACCCCAGACCAGTCAGTAACTCTTAGGTCTTCCAGGAACTCCTCAGTATCGAATCTAGAGTAGTTTCTGACATGCATAATTTTATGTGGAATTTTGGGGGTGGGAATTTTCCATACACAGAAAACCGGTGAGTGGTCAGAGATAGAGTCAGATAATATATCCGCTGATGAGATCCTGCCAGGACAGTTAGACATGATCCAGTCCAGTAAGGTGCTGGAGGATCCATTTGCTGTCCACCTAGTTGGTTTCTGGATGAGCCAGGTCAGGACAAGGTTAGCAAGCAGAGGCTCAAACTGCTTAACATTACCACTATTCCAGTTAAGGTTTACATCCCCCAGGATTATGAGTTCATTATCCCTGACTCTGGGACCAATTTTGTCCATGAGGTGCGTTAATCCAGGTAGCCCACCTCTTGGAGGGTTATATTACACCAGGTGCAGTTTCTTTGTGTCCCCAAGTAGCAGTAGCTTATGTCTAACAACTCACGGGAACACGTTTGAATCCTGGTGGGCAATTTGGGAGATCTTTAAGTGGCTCTTATGGTAGATTAGTATACCACCCCTTTCCCAGCTCTGTCCAGTTGGGTGAATCGTACCCAATGAGTTCACAGGCAGAGTCAGGGACAGAGGTTTCAGCCAGATCTCCGTCACTACAGGATATCAGGTTGGTAGTGCAACCCATGCTAATAGCTCATCACGATTAGGTAGCAGACTCCTAATGTTAAGATTAGCTATTTTTAGCCCCTTACCCATGCCCCATACGGGAGGGATTTTGTGGGTCAGATTTAATGGGCCGGGTTGGTTTCAATATCACCGGCCAGTAGTAGTGCAAGTAGGAGGAGCCAGGGGAGATACCACCTCCTATGTGCTTGACAACCTGGGAGTTTTTAGCATGGGTACACTTTATCCTGCTTGTATACATAAGGCACCGAAGATCTAGAGAGCAAGTAACACTGCAATGCGCTTGGAGATCCTAAGGATATTGGAGAAAGGTGTAGTCGGGACCTCGTGGGTGGACGACCATCCCAGTTTCACCCAGTGTTATGGGGGAGGTGACCATATGCAACAAGGAGAGTCCCACTATAAGACCTACAAGGCCTATATCCCTGGATGAAAGCCAGCACCCTCTCTACCTTTAATATTTGAGTATCCTTATCCTCACTAGATGGATGGGAGGGGAACCACGTCCACATCTTGGCTGGAGGCCTAGCACTAGCCTGTGAGATAATTATCAGTCAGCTAACAAGAACTGCTGTGAAGGAAGGAGAGATGGGTGTACTAAGGCTGGAAGGAAGTTAGTGAGATTTGTTATTGGTATGTGCCAAGTAAATAAAATAAGGCCTGCACAGTGCAATTCAAGTCTACCAGCTATGGGCTTGAGGGGCTGAGAGTTTATTTCTGGAAGGGTTCCTGCCCTCGCCCTTTGTAAGCACACTTACCACCTGTCGACAGTTATACGAGGACAGGGTTTAGACAGCCAACAACCAAGCAGTGCAAGTGGGGTTAGGATTGATATAATAGTAAATACTAGCAAGGTTGTTTTGAGCAGACAGTGTAGCAGCACTGGGATAGTTAGGCCCTACACCTTTGGTCGGGAGTCTGGTATAGTGAGGCCCTACTCCTTTTGCTAAGGTCTCTATTAGCAGGGGCTGAGACAGGAGAGCCAGCAGGATGAGCAACACCTGTACAAGACTTAGGTTCTGACACAAGACAGAGCAGGGCAGTTTAGCAGACAGTGGCCGCAGAAAAGTAGGCCATCAGGATAATTTTGACAGGCAGTAGACAGTAGTGCAGTCAGTAAGCATATACCAGCATAAAAAAATTCTTTGACTCTATTTAGTATCAGAGAGTAGGAAGGGCAATTAACCAGGGTAGGAGAAATGAACTAATTACCACTGATAATTAAGCAGATACTTCCCCTGTTGGCCGTTTGGGTGAAACTGACTTCCACAAAATAGAAATCAAGCTAGTTACCACTAACAATGAAACAGATACCTCCCCTATTAGCCAATTGGGTGAGACAGTACATTAGGGGCAGAGCCAGTGAGCATTTAATAGGAGGAGGGAACACGGTGGGCGGGTGGGCCAAGAAACCTGTTCAGCTTTCTCCTGCACCGGAGCAGGGGCTGAGAGCTTGTGCGATACAAAGTCATCGGCCGAGGAGGCCAGCCGGAGCAGCAGTAGCCCACGGCATCTCCACTCGGCAATTCTGCGGTCCTCTGGGTGGCACGGGGGGGGACCTTTTGGAGCAGGTCAACCCTTGCCTCTACTCCGTGCGGCATCAGCTGTGTTGCCAGTCGGTGGGACAGTTCTCCTTTTCAGGAGCAAAGCGAGAGCATCACAGTCGATCAGTAGCCAATAGGGGATTGCGCGTAGCATAGGTAAGAATAGGGTTCTCAGAGTCTATCTGACTTGAGTCTGAAGGGTGGATGGCAGACACTGAGGGCTTCCTGTTTTCAGCTGCAGAGCTGTCGCACAGGTAGTTTTAAGGAAGTTGTCAGCCTGTTCAGTGAAGCTTGGGGAACCTCAAACTACAACCTCTCCTTGTAGCAGCACCGGGAAAGAAGTAGAATGATAATGCAGGCCATATTGCCCACGATTGAGTACAGTGATTTGTGTAGAAAGACCAAGAATCCCTATAGTGGCAGGTCTGTATAACCTGCTAATGGAAAACTAGCCACTTAAAAAAAAACAAAAAAAAAACTTCTATTACACAGTTGAAATGTGCTTAGTTCTATCGAAAATCTACTTGTAAAAAGTGCCAGATGGCTGAAGCAGGGGAAAAGTCCTGGCCAATCAGAGAGGGTTTGCTGGAAGCACCCGTGTTCCAATTGGCTGTGCTGTCCCATACCTTCCAAGGAGCCGCAGGCGGGCGTCCTGGGCTTGGTCGGTGGCTGGCTGGGTGCCGGCCGACTGTGGGGGAGCTGAAGCAGTCCTGTTCAAGGGCAGGCAGCTGGAGAGAAGAAAAAAGAGCAGGTCTTAAATAGCATAGAGGTTACTACTGAGAGGGCAGACAAAGTTGGGGGGGGTGCAATCACAGACACTTTGACCAACAACTGAAACCTGGAAAATAAATACAGAATACACATCTATTACAAACGGGACACTTCTTGTTTAAATCAGTCAATTATCTAAGGCTAGGAGAGTGTGTGTGTGTGTGTGTGTGTGTGTGTGTGTGTGTGTGTGTACGCATGTGTGTGTGAGAGACACTTATCTAAATGGTATTTGTGTTAATTGCTCTGTAACTGAGGGGAAAAAACAGCTGCCAAACATTTTTCTAACATTCTGTTGCAGCATATTGATAAGTATAGTGGTTATAATACCAGGATGAGTGTGGGTAGTACTGCATTCATGCATGGTCAGGTGACTGGTTCTAGCCAATCAGAATTTGAAAGTTTCAGTGCCAATTTTATAAATGACTATAAAAGTAGTGGAAGAAATAGTAACAAGCATTTGTCAATGCCGAATTTTGGCTTGCTGGTATTGGCATTGGTACTGCAGGAGTTAGAGAGATGCAGAATAGGAATTGCAGTGAAGTACTGAACTAACGCCCCCCACCCCTGCAGAGACTGACAGGCATTGGGGTGTGCTTTGAGTCATCGTATAGCGCTCACACCATTCCACCTCACCCCACCCAGCAGACACTGACAGGTGTCACAGTGTGTCTTGTGGTCTTCGACCCTTACGCTCACCCCATTCCATAAGGAAATAAGCTGAGATAGGTGCAGTATAGGAGAATGGGATGAACAATATGGCCAAAAACATCAAGGCACACCTCAATGCTGGTCAGTGACTGCAGGGTGGGGGTGGAATGGCGTGAGCATTATGGCCGACAACCCCAAGCTACATCCCCGATGCCTGTTAGTCTGTAAAGGGTGGGGCGTTACAGTTGGAAACCCGAACGCCCCAGGCGTTTGTTGGTTTTGTCGCTCCAAATTTTTAACATGGGCTTTTTGGGACGCCACCTCATGAACAGTGGTAGTATCATTTCATTACTCAATCCCAAAAGGTGATTTCACACAGCGAATGTGCCATTCGGCCCAACAGGTGTGAAAAGACATTTTGGGCAGGATGTGAAAATTGACATCTGTGCTGTTCATGAGGAGGTAGAAGGTGTGAAAAAAATGACAGTGTTGAAAATCTGGAGGGAAAACATGAAAAATTGGTGAAGTTATGAGCATGCATAGAAATTGCATAACGCACGCTCGCAACGCAGTCATTTTTTGGAATTTTGTTCACCAAATTTTCAACATGGCCTTTTTGGGACCTCCCCTCATGAACAGTGGCACTGTGATTTCATTAACCTGTCCCAAATATTGATTTTGCACAGCGACTGCGCCATTCTGCACCACATGTGCGAAAACATATTTCAGGCAGGGTGTAAAAATTGACAACTGTACTGTACATAAGGAGGTGTGAAAAAATGACAATGTTGGAAATTTGGATTGAAAATATTAAAAATTGGTGAAGTTAATAACGTGCGTACAAACTGCGGAACACATGCTCGAAACACATTTTTTGGAGTTTTTGCACCAAACTTGCAACATTGTCTTTTTGGGACCCCACCTCATGAACAGAGGCCCTGTCATTTCGTTAATCGGTCCCGAAAAGTGATTCCGTGCAGCAACCGTGAAATCAGGCTTTGGGACCAAGAAACGAAATGACAGTGCCAGTGTTCATGAGGTGGAGTCTCAAGAACCCCATGTTGAAAATTTGGGACCAAAACTCCCAAAAATGGTCGCGATATCAACCTAGTTGAAACCCCTATTGATTGCCATTATATGGCTTACCGTAATTTTCATAAAGTTTGCGGTCAGCTTTTGAAGAGTGCAGATGTGTTCCCAGTCCACAGAAGATCGCAGCACCGGACCTCCGGAGGTAAGTATGGGTGAGGGGTGTGGGAGGTGCGGTACACAGAGGGAGGGGAGGGATGGGAAGGCGGAGGAAGGACAACAAGGGACCTTTTTCTTTTCTTTAGGTTTAAAAAAAGACCTTGGGGGACTTTTTTTTTTTTCAGGAAATAGTATGAAAAATAAATTTTGGCACACTGGTGTGGGTCCCAGAGTGCCAGACTAGTGGAGGGGGGATCAATACTGATCTGGGGATTGGGCACCCTGAGGTTAGCTGAAAAAAGGGGGCATGGGGGCACATCTGATGCCAGGAGTGGGAATCCCGGTGTCTGAAAAAGATAAAGAATTACTTTGGCACACTGGGTTGGGCTCCCAGTGTGCCACAATAGTGGGAGTGGGGGGGCAGGCCAACATGGGAATTGGGCACCCTGTTGTCAGCAAACAATATGTTCGGGCTTGGGTGGTGGGGGTCATCTAACACTGGAAGTGGGCATCCCGGTGTTGGAAATATAATTAGTTTGGCACACTGAGGTGGGCTCCCAGTGTGCCACATAAATGGGTGGAGGGGGATACATGCTGACACGGGGATTGGGCACCCCGATGGCTTTGGGGGGAGTGGCATGGTGGGCTGCAAGAGCCACCAATTCTGCAAAGCTATGGCATGGTTCATTTATTATGTTTGCTTGTTTATTTATTAATATGTTTCTCCGGGAAAAGCATACTGAGCAAATGAGTTACTTGTAACTCCAGCCATGCACATTACTGTGCACTGTAATGCATATGGTTGAAATGTGACTGGTTGCCAGGAAGGGAGAGGGGAAGAGATCTGCAGCTGCAATGACGAAACTGTCCCTGATTGGAGCGGCAGATTTCTTTTAAGTACAGTGCTCGCTCTGAAACTGCCATCATCGGCAGCTTCCTTGTTGATTGTTAGCTGAGGGATGCGCCCATTAAAGTGTCTCCTTCATTGGTCACAACACTGCCACATCAACGCGATACTCTACTAACCTCAATATGTTTCTTGTGCGCTGTGCGCGCAAGCAAACATAAAAATGCTATTAAGTAATGTAAAATAATCCCTCTGCATGTGGGCGGTATTTGAGGGGGTTATTATGCTGTATATAAAATAACATGGATACTAAAGTAAAGTAAATAATCTGATTTTATGGGTCTTTTGTGGGTAATTTTGTTGCAAGATTGACAGGAGTGTGATGGAGTAGAAGGGGTCTTTAAGTAGGAGGACTGAAAATACTGAGGTTATGTTGGATTGACAGATCAAAAGGTAGAGTGAGTGTAAGTGCAGGCATTCCAGTTTCAAGTTCAGGTTTGTTTTTTTAAAGTAAACAATATACAGAATGCTGCTGTATTTCTTGAGTGGTAATTTAATCCTAGTAGTGAGTGAAAGACTGGTGCATGTGATTAAGGATGCAGTCAGGCAAGTCGCACTTTTATGAACAAGTTGTTGAGTTGCAAGGGAGCATCTGAACACTAGCGTGAGTAGGAGAACGGTCGAGTAAATTAAACCAAAAATTGTAATAGGGCACAGTAATTGTGTACATAACAATGATATCATAATTTAAATAGCAGAGGTGGGTCTGGGACCTTTTTTAGATGTTGGTAATAGTGTCATTAAACATGGCTACTCGTCAATCGGAATGTAGCATTCTGGTAACCCATTTTACAAAGGAACTTTGCACTCCTCCTGAAAAGAGAGGACCGTTCACTCCCAGCTTCTATCTGACCTGAGGCTATAATGTAAAATGGATGAAATTTTTTTTTCCTCATCTGCATATCCAGAGACTGACAGCCTGACGCTGATCTCTTACATACTGTACTTCAGCATGGGGAAAGCTGCTTCATCTTAAGTACAGTATCACCTACGGGCTAGGATTGATTGATTTTTTTTTCTTTTACAGTGTACTTGCCCTGGATATAGCCCAATTAATGCAATATCTCATTTACAATGGGGGTCCTGCTTCTATCCATTTGTACAGCAGAAACACAAAGAGGTGTCGAGTGACTTGTTTATGGTCATGGAGTGAGCAAGGAAAGTGACTGTGGTGGAATTTAAACCTGTGATCTCCTCCTTCACAGCCCTATGCTATTACCACTAGATGACATTAACCCAGTCTGCACTTTGGGCACATGCACAAAGCTCCAGCAGTACCTGGGTCCCATGTTTGGGATCCGAGTTCTATATGAGACATAGCTGCAGTGGGCTTCCTGGGTACATGAAAGCCAGTCCAGCAGCTTCATTTTTTTTCAAAATTCACATTTATTGGGATGTGTTTGGTCAGTGAATCAGCAAAAATAAAAAAATATACTGAGCCACAGGTGTTGCTGTAGCTAGGGACATATAATCTGCACACTAGTTTGTACATCTTAACACTCTCTGTTACCCCCAACCCCCCAGTTGCATACATAAGCATGTTTTGCTACCCAACAGTTGTATACTACAGTGCTGCAATGTATACGTGAGACACAGAGGATAATGCATTGGTGCCTGTTAAGAACCCTGTCATAATTTCACTGAGTGAACCTTGGTGTGGAATTAAGCATCAAGGCATGACAGGGCATAGGTTATTTTGTGATTTACCCATGCTCATGTAGTGTGTCACGAGGTACAACTGAGCAACTTGACCGTACAAGACATGGGCAATTCCCCATTTATCCATGTCCAGGAGTACCTTATTGTGATTATGCAAGGGACCCATGTGTAAAATAAATTAAAAATGCATTTAATTACAGTATTTTTTATAAATGCCTTTTCTCAGCCAGTGGGTTATCACAGGATTATAAAATGGACAATATAAATCCAAAATAAATACAGCAGCACCCACACCTCAACAGGGAGACTAAGAATTTAGCTTGCTTGTAGTTAAATTATTTATTGCAGCATAACAGGGTCACCAAAGTGAGAAAGAAAGAGGAACATAGCAGTGGAAACACCACCGCTCCTTACGTTTCACCCCACACACACAGGGGTTTCATCAGAGGATGAATCAGCGTATTAGAGGCAGTTAATTTAAACAACAATTAACAATAATATGTTCTCTATTTTACATGTCATTCTTGAGTTATTAAATATAACTAATGTTTTGCCAGCGCTTGCAAGTAAAAGCTTTTTGTTCTCTCCACCGGTCTGGGATTACCGGAACTATTGGACAAAGTTAGAACTAAGTTTATCCAAATAATAACTTTGACTGTGAAATAATTAATGTGTGTGTTGTTTTTGGGCACTGATTAAGACTTATAGTGGATGCTTGTAGAGGCATATTTTAACTTAAGAATGACGTGTGAAATAGAAAACATATCATTGGTTAATTGTTCTTTAAATTAACTGCCTCTAACATGCCGATTCATCCTCTGATGAAACCCCCATATGTGGGGAGTGAAACATAAGGAGCGGTGGTGTTTTCACATCGATGTTCCGCTTTCTTTCTCACTTTGGTGAACCTGTTATGCTGCAATAAATAATTTAACTACAAGCAAGCTAAATTCTTAGTCTCCCTATTGAGGTGTGGGTGCTGCTGTATTTATTTTCGAAAGTATCAAGCGTCCTAGCAGCACGACTACTCCTGGTGCTTCCTTTATTTGGAAGTATTTGGACAATATAAATCCTTGAACCTGACTGGTCAGCCTGGGGCCTTACCTATGGTAAAACTCTCAACATACACACTGGTAAAGTCCCAGCTGACCAAATCACATGTTAGTTATATAATATCACTTCCTGTGAATGTTTAAATTCAAGTCAGCCACAGTTTTTACATTCGCTTGCGCAAGGAACATTTTGGGAGAGTAGCACACTTTGGAGGTGTGCCTCTCCTGTTCAATGCACTGCTCCATTGAGCAGGCGTGGTGGTCCTGCACCAATGGGTGTGGGAGCTGTGTATGACAGCGGTGGTCTTCGCTTCAAAGAAAAACACCGCTGTCATACACAACGCTGGTGGGCCTCACGCCCCCCCCAAAGCTTTGGTGCCACGCTGGGAGCCCACCCCAGCATGGCAAACATCCCGCATCGGCTGCCGACGGGGGTGCCCAATCCTCCGTCGGCTTCACGTCCCCCCAAATGCCCCCCCAAAGCTTTGGTGCCACGCTGGAGCCCACCCCAGTGTGGCAACGTCCGCATCGTCTGTTTTTTTAACCTGAAAATAAAAGCGGACCCGCGCGCTTCTCCCAGCCCCCACAACTCGCACCCACCCACTGCACACCCTGCCTCCCCACCCCCCTCTCACCCCATACTTACCTCCGGAGCTCGGTGCAACGATCTTCAGTGGACCGGGAACATGTCTGCACTCTTCAAAGCCGACCGTGAACTGAGGAAATGCCGGTAAGCTGTATAATGGGCTAGATAGGGAGGTTTCAACTTTATTGCATATCTCAGGCATTTTGTGGAATTTTTGCACCAAATTTTCAACATGGGGTTTTGGGACCCCTTCTCATGAATGATGTCACTGTCATGGTGTTATTCGGGCCGAAGGGTATTTACATGATCACTGTGCAGTCACTGCATGGAAATCACCCTTTGGGCCTGAATATGCTGAGACAGTGATACCATTCATGGAAGAGTCTAAAACCCATAAAATTGATGAAAATCTAAAATGACTGTTTTACGAGCGTGCATTGTGCAGTTCTTACGCATGCTCGTAAGTTCGCGAATTTTCAATATTTTCACTTCAGATTTTCAACATTGCCATTTTACCACACCTCCTTATGAGCAGTACAGCTGTCATTTTTCACATCCTGCCCAAAATGTGTTTCCGCCCATGTAGCGCACAATGGCGCAGTCAGTGTGCTAAATCAATGTATGGGACACATTAAGAAAATCACCATGACACTGTTCATTACCAGAGGTCTTAAAATGGCTATGTTGAAAATTTGGTGAAAGAATTCCTAAAAATGACTGTTTTATGAGCGTACGTTGCGCAGTTCCTACGCACTCTCGTAGGTTTGCGAATTTTCAATATTTCCACTCCAGATTTTCAACATTGCCATTTTACCACACCTTCTTATGAGTAGTACAGCTGTCATTTTTCACATCTCACCCAAAACGTGTTTCTGTCCATGTAGCACACATGGCGCAGTCGGTGTGCGAAATCAATGTATGGGACACATTAAGAAAATCACAGTGTCACTGTTCATGAGCAGAGATCGTAAAATGGCTATGTTGAAAATCTGGTGAAAAAATTCCTAAAAATAACTGATTTACGAGCGTGCATTGTGCAGTTCCTACGCATGCTCGTAAGTTTGCAAATTTTCAATATTTTCACTCCAGATTTTCAACATTGCCATTTTACCACACTCCCTTATGAGCAGTACAGTTATCATTTTTCACATCCTGCCCAAAACGTGTTTCTGCCCATGTAGTGCACAATGGCGCAGACGGTGTGTGAAATCAATGTATGGGACACAGTAAGAAAATCACAGTGACACTGTTCATTAGCAGAGGTTTTAAAATGGCTGTGTTGAAAATTTGGTGAAAAAATTCCTAAAAATGACTGTTTTATGAGTGTGCGTTGCACAGTTTCCACGCACACTCATACCTTCCAGAATTTGAAATATTTTCAGTCCAGATTTTCAGCACTGGCATTTTTTCACACCTCCTTATGAACAGTACAGCTGACATTTTTCACATCCTGGCTGAAATGTGTTTTTGCACATCCAGCGCCCAATGGTGTGGTCACAGTGAGAAATCAATGCTCAGGACAGATTATGAAAATCACAGTGAAACTGTTCATGAGCAGGGACCCTGGTTTTCCATTTTTACCGGTAACACCGGTAACAATCACGGAATCCTGCTTGGTTTGCGGATTTTGAATTCTTGTACCGGTGCCTCACGGAAATTGCATGTCACTGCACAGAATCTCTAAGATTTCAGCATTTTTTAAATTTTTTTATTTCTCTTTCTATGTCCCCTTCTCACAGCATCAGTCTCCACTTTTCAGGCTGGGTATCCCTTAGCTTCACCCCCAGGTAATGCTCAGGAGCTCCTGTGTTCCTGCCCCTATCCTGCCTGGGTTGTACCCCCACCAGGTGGAAAGGGAGGGGACTCCAGGACCCATCCATACTCCCTTAGTGTGTGTCAGGCAGCTCAGTGGATCCCTCATGGAGCCTGGTTATGAAGTCTGGGGCACCTGGATCCCTTCTGCCACTGGCCAATGTGGGGTGATTGTTCCTGGTTTTCTGGTCTCTGTCCCTGAGGCCACTGGCACTAGAGCAGATCCAAGGAGGTAGGTCACATAGAGACATGCCACTGCTCCAGATCCTGGCTAGGTCCTCCCCTCCTGATCACTCTGCAGCACCATTGCATCACCAATCATGGTCACACAGTTGGTGGTAAAGCAGCAGGACCTGAAGCCCACCCTCCCCGGAGGAGGAGAGCAGTCCCCCAGGTGCTTGATCCTACTCCCCTGGCCAGACCTCCAGCAACCAGAGTTCGCTTCTGACCCTGGGTCGCTGACATTGCAAGCAATAGTGCTACCACAGTGCCAGCAGGCCGACACAGATTTCAGCATCTTAAAATGAATGCTGCTGTGCTTTGCATTCTTTTTGCTTTGCTGCATATAGAGTCAGTAAGGAAATCACCCACACTGCTTTGTTGTAATCAGCCATTCAGTTTAACCACCTATGCCTAGTGGTTACAGTAACAAGCAGTGAATGAACTGGGTATATCCAGTAGACTTGGATTTGATTTCCACAACCTCCACTTGCATACTGTGTGACTCCAAGCAAGTCACTTAACCTCCCCAGTGCTTTTAGGTCACTCCTGAAAACAGACAGTCCTGCCTAGTGGGCCTTATCTGCTTTACAAAGCATATACAAAAAATACCAGTATATGTTTACTACATCATAGAATAGTAGTCAGGGTACCATGTAATTTACCTGAGTTTTACTTGGGCTGAAATGATTTTGTATAGGTAAAGATAAATGTTCAGATACATTTTATGTGTTTTATAAGCTTGTTTTTTGATTTTAGTCAGATGTTTATTGTATTCTTTGTATATAAGCATCTAGGTTGTAGATTGCTAAATGCAGGATCACTGTTACCAACTAGCTTATTCAAGTTTATAACCAGTAGGGCCATCCACAATCCTCAGTTGTTTGAATGAAAACTAGTCTGAATGAAAGTATGTTCACAAAGAAGAAACTGCCCTACTACTTATGATAATACTTCACAGTTAGCACCCATTTAGGTGAATTGGATCATTTTCAGCTTTTCTTCCACCTACTGTTTCATTCTCTGTGACAACAAAATGTTTTCTGATAGACTGCTTTAACAAAGTATTAAGTGTACTTATGTTTGGCCAGTGAATTTTAAAAGCACAGTCAATGACGTACAGAAGGTAAGACCCCAGGGCTATATGATGCTGGTGGGTAGAGTAGTGCTCAGTTCACATCTGAACAAAGACATGAAAACTGGGAGACACCCTTTTCATGGACACCAAGGGAAAAAAAGCATCCACATGTCTGGTAGATGCATAAATCCATTTGAACGTCCTCCACTAATCACTTGTGGATTTTTTAGGTGAAGACACTTTATTTCAAAGAAGCAAATTCAAGCAGTTTTATACCCCCTGGCCATTCACTCCTTCAGGCCTGCCAAGGCCCCCTACCATAGCTGCTGAGTCCCGACCACCATCCACTGCCCCTTACTGCTGTGCTACCAGGTAACCCAAAGTAACCCTTCATTGAGTGGGCCCCTACCCCTGTGGGAGGCTACCAGGGGAGGAGAATTGCTCTAAAGAGCTTCCAGTGTATCCTGGGCATGGCAGGGGTCAGAATGGACACATGTCTGGGGATTCTGGCTTATGGAGGGACCAACAGCTGTCCTTCGGTTGGGTCAGTGGGTGTTTTCCCATTTTCTTGGGAGCGTGACAGGCCACACAATGTCAAGGCACAAGCCGATGTCCATCATGCTCCCTTCTGCAGTGAGGGCTGACATGTTGTTGTGCCTCTGGCCTCCACCAGGGGCCAGCAAATGCTGAGACATGAACCCACCTCCCTCCCAGGAGAAGGTGAGTGGTCATTGGACACTCAAGCCTTCACCCACCAGCTGGCCCTCCAACACCCAAGTCTGTTTCCTAACCCTGGTCAGCAGTGTCACAGGCAGAAATCCAATTCATGCAGTTAAATTATAGATAGGAAAAAACAAAGGTAGTCCACTTTAGCAGTGACGGTTCAGATTAATTCACATCTGAGTTCTAACAAGCAAAGAGACCAAGTCATTTGTAACTTGTACATGTGGGGTGTGGGTGCTGAAGAAAGGGGATCATAGTGCTGTCACTACCCATCACCCCAGAGGATGTGGACTGCATTGTTGCTACTGCCATCACACCGATGGATGGGGAATGTAGTACTGCTGCTATTCCACCTGAGGGATGGGGGCCATAATGCTGATACTGCCATCACACCTGAGGAATGGTGAACGTAGAACCATACCTCTCAACCTCCTGCCTCATAAATTAGGGACAAGGCTTAACAAAATCAGGGACAAAGGACCAAATTCAGGGACACGTCTTCAAAATCAGTGATATCCACTCAGGAAGCTGGCAGAATAAGGGGCTTAGTGTAAAATGTATTTTCTAAGGAAGAACAAGTGTGTAACTTTAATGTCTGACATTATTTTGTGCTTACAATCCCCACTGTTTGGTAAGGGAAACACAATTTTTAGGAGGGACAGAGTAAAATTTTGAGGCAAAATCAGGGACATCCCTGAAAATCAGGGACAGTTGAGAGGTATGCGTAGTACTGCTGCCATCACACCTAAGGGATGGGGGCCACAGTGCTGCTGCTTCTGTCACACCTGAGAGAGGGAGGTTGTAGTGCTTTTGCTGCTGCCATCACACCAGAGGGATGTGGGTCATAGTGCTGTTGGTGCTGCCATCGTACCTTAGGGATGGGGCCGTAGTGCTGCTTCCATTACACCTTAGGGATGGGGGCTGTAGTGTTGCTGCTGCCATCATATCTTATACCTAAAATAACTTTAAATTGGTACAAGGATGGAAGGATATGTAATAGTGGAAATCAAAATTGCTAAAAATGCATGTTAGCAGAATTAAAAATTGTTAAATAAATTACACAAAACCAAACACCGGTAAAAGTGGATTTTGGCTTAGCAGACACCGGTGACAATACCATTTTTTACAATGTGCAAAACAGAATGTGCCCTTTCTCAATCCCGGTAAACCAGTGTCCCTGTTCATGAGCAGAGGTCCCACAATGCCTATGTTAAAAATTTGGTGACAAAAGTCCACAAAATGACTGTGTCATGAGCGTTCATTGCACAGTTTCCATGTACACTCGTAAGTTCGAGAAATTGTTGTATTTTCACTCCAGATGTTCAACATTGCCATCCCTTCACACCTCCCTATGAATGCTACAGCTGTCATTTTTCACATCCTGCCCGAACTGTGTTTTTGCACATGTGGAGAACAACGGTGTGGTCGCTGTGGGAAATCAACACTCAGGACAGATTAACAAAATAACAGTGGGACTGTTCATCAGCAGAGGTCTCAAATGCTTTTATGAGGTGGGGGTAACAAAAAGGTCATGCTGAAAATTTATTCTGCAAATACCTGCAATCGCACAGGGCATTAGAGTAAACCACCATATGTACCAAACACCACTGCAAATACCTGCAAGCGAACGTTCGGCATTGACAAATGCTTGTTTTTTACTGTGACTGACAACTTGCCTCTTGTTTTAGAAAAAGAAATGTGAAACTTTTTAAGCACATCATTTACAACAGCAATGGTCAGCAATGATTCAAGACCCACGCACATATATCACTGTTACTGACAAATACATAAATCCAACCCTGAGCCGCCAGTGCCAATACAGTCAGCCGCATGTAACCCAGAAACATGACAGGACTTGATGCAGAAGTCAGCCACATCCCAGCTTTTCTTTACAGTGCTAGGAGAGAGCATTGTGGGCAGTGCCGATACACACCCCAAAGCCATTAGCTGCACTGCTGGTTTTTGGTGAGAGAGAGAGAGACTGAAGCCAAAGTCAACCATTTTGCTTTTTTGAGGTGCCAGAGCAAAGCAAAGCTTGTGAAGAACCTCTTGTGGTGAAACATATTCTTTTCTGTGTTAAGTCAAGTGTAAAGTTGATTTATTTATTTATTTACTTTGTTTTTGTTAACCGGGTAGGTACACTATGCAGAAACTGTCTGTTTTCGGGTACGAATAGGGAGAGTACAACAATTGCAATACGTAACACAGCACTTTAAAATGTAAGAAACAGAAATAAAACATACAAGGTATTTACGTTCACTCTGACAGATTCAACTACATTATGTCATTGATAATGTCAGTGACTTTTAGGGCATGGCATACTGTTTCAGACCTACACAAGCCTGGGTTCAATCCCAGTATGACCCATTTTTTCTTTCTCACTACAATTTATGTAGTAAGACTAAAATTGTTAGATGTTATTGCTGAAGTCAATAATGGAGTTATAGCATGGTTTGAAGCAGACTTTCAGAAGACTGATGGAGGAGAACTTTTTTCTTTCTCACTACCATTTCTGTTGTTAGCATTTTTTCATCTCTAGAAAACCTTCTGTCCTGCCATGTGGAATGATAGCATAGTGGCAGAGCACCAGCACAGCACTTGGGAGGGTGACTGGATTTGATTCCCAGTTGTGAACATTTTTCCTTTCTTACTACAATTTTTACTATTAGCATGCAAAAACAATTGCGGTATCCAGATCGGGGGCCACCAGGAAAGACTAAGGTGCGAGTTTTACATCAAAGTTAAATAAAACAGATCATCACTTGCAGCTAAGGCAAGGAGAATGACTAATAATGGCATGCATCAAAGCCATATATCTATTTGTAACAATGTGCCAAGAGTACATAAAAAAACTGTGTTACTCACAGTCCAATACTCATGGTGACTGTGGGCGTACTATGTCCTCTTGTATTTTGCTCAGAAAAAAAAATACTGGGCTGCATCAGACAAATGTGCATTTACATTGGACGGTGAGTAATACAGCCTTTTTTATACACTCTTGGCACATTGCTACAAACAAATGTGTGGCTTTGATAAATGCCATTATTAGTTAGCCCCCTTGCTTGGGGTAAGAGAGATGGTTTATTTTATTTAATATTGTTAACATGCATCTCACTCTCTCTAGAAACCTTCTGTCTTGCCATGTGGAATGATAGCACAGTGGAGAAGCACTAGAACAGTAGTACAGTAGAACCCCGGATATCTGAACCACTTGGGAAACATCCAATTGATGTGGATAATTGAGAGTTTGTATAATTGAGGTTCCCTATCTCTGACCTGGGACTCAAAGCAAACACAAGACAAACATGATTAGCAAACATACTGTGCATGCAATTTTCTCTTTCTCCCTCAACAAGCAGCAAACAAGCAGTGCAGATGTAATACTCAGTGTGGCAGGCTGAACAGCTGACAGCATCATCAACAGAACCAATACAGAAACTGTGAACAATGAACCACGTCACAAGCACTACAGCCCTATGCTACTGCTCCTCATCACAACCGCATGCAGACCGCAAACACTACAACCTCACACTGCTGTGAGCATGATTGTCTGTATAATACCAGATGATTGTCTGAGTAGTACCAGAAACTGAAACAGCCACAGCACTTTAAGTTTTTAAGCCTAGGTTTTTCCTGTGCCATTCAGAGCTGTTGTTTTCTCCACTCTGGGCAGCCTTACTTGGGGAAGGGTAGTAGTAATGGCAGCCCCTTTCACACTCACACTTTTTCCCTGACCTCATGGTTCTGTTTTCCAGATATCTTCTGCTGTACCTGATAGGTCTGGTTAGTCAGTAACGGAGCAAGGGTGGTTGACTCTGACACTAACATCTGCCTGATCAAGACCTCTCTAATTATATTGCTACAGTAATTACAGTATTGGTTTGAGGTGAATGAGATAAGGGGAGGTTCATTTTGATTAATTTGTGGTTTAAAATGGTGGCTAGGAAAAAAATGGAGACATGAAAAAACTGTTTAAAATCTGTGCATGAACAAAAGTTCATTAAACAGAGCATTTTGGAGTAATGGGGTTCATTAGAGCAAGGTTCTGCTGTAGTTTCAGAATTACACAAGCCTGGGTTTGAACCCAGTACAGTCCATTTTTTTCTTTCGTACTACAATTTATGTAGTATGAGAGAAACTGTTATATATCATTGCTGATATCAGGCATAGAGTTTAAGCAAGCTTAAAACAGAGTTCCAGAAGATCGAACTGATGTGAACATACTTTCTTTTTCACTATGATTTCTGTTGTTAGCATTTATCAATCTCTAGAAACCTTCTGTTTTATCACATAGAACAATAGGACAGTGGCAGTGCATCGGGACAATAGTTGAGGAGGGCCTGGGTTTGATTCCTAGTTGGGTACATTTTTCTTTCTCTCTACAATTTATATTATTAGCATGCATCTCACTCTCTCTAGAAACCTTCTGTCTTGCCACGTGGAACAATAGCCCAGTAGCAGAGCACTAAAATAGTAGTAGTTTCAGACCTACACAAGCCTGGATTCAACCCCAGTATGACACCTTATTTTTTTTATTTTTCACTACAATGTATGTAGTAGAAGAGATACGTTGTTAGATGTTGTTGCTGTTGTCCGTAATACAATTTCAACAAGGTTTAAAACAGACTTTCAGAACACTGAATTGATGTTATACTTTTTTCTTTCTTACTACAGTTTCTATTGTTAGCATTTATCCATCCCTAGAAAACCCTCTGTCTTGCCATATGAAATGATAGCACAGTGGCAGAGCATTGTGCAGTAGTTGGGTTTGATTCCAAATTGTGAAAACATTTCTTTATCACCACAATTTCTGTTAGTAGCATGCACCTCTCTTTCTAGAAACCTTTTGTCATGTCACGTGGAAAAATTGCACAGTGGCAGAACACTGGGAGAGTAGCTCGGAAGTGCCCTGGTTTTGATTCGCAGTTGTGAACATTGTTTTCTTTCTCATGACAGCTGATGTTGCTCGCATACATCTCAGTCTCTCAAGAAACCTTCTGCTTTGCCATGTTGAATTATAGCACAGAGGCAGAGCATTAGAACAGTTATAGCTTCAGAAATTCACAAGTCTGGGTTCGATCCCAAGTATGGATCATATTTTCTTTCTCACTACAATTTATGTAGTATGAGCGAAGGCGTTAGATGTCAGTGCTGATTTCAGTGACAGAGTTGCAGAAAGGTTTAAAGCAGACTTTCAGAACATTATACTGATGTGAACATTTTTTCTTTCTCACTGCAATTTCTGCTGTTAGAATGCATCTCTCACTTACAGACATACAGTGTGCCTACAGGTGTGTGCTTACAGATTACTGCTGTAATCTTCTGATTCAAATTGTCTTTTGCAAGGTATATCTTCTGTTACTGCCTTATTTTTCTCTGTAGCAAAGTGTTCCATAGAGGGTATATCTTCTGTGAAATCATTACAGGTGATGCTTTACAGGTTTTACCATTTTATCTATCATTAGGATACGCTTTCAGGGCTACTGCATTTGTTACTGGCTGATTGTTTCTGCTCTTACTTCTTGTTTCTTTCCTCCGTGGTGGTTCTTTTTCTGCAGGGGAAGGGCCAAGTCATCCACCCCAACCCCCTACCACCCCACACTAAACTCCTTTTATAGGGTAGCACAGTTGTAACATTTTCTGTAGCAAAGCAGGAAGGGGCAGATCAGAGGGGTATTCACACAGTGACCTCATTTACAGGGGTACAAGTAATTTAACTTGTTATAACAAGTTATACAAAAACAAACAGAACACAAAACCAAACTTGTGCTTTCATTTTCCTCCTTCTAATTACTCTGACCAGGTTATAAACCCAACAATTTATCTGGAATGGATATCATTAACAGCAGGTACTGCAGAACACTTTCAAAAGAGCAGTTTTACAGGATTTAGGACACTGTCCTACGTGTTGGGCCATTGGAGATCTAAGGGCTCAACTCCAGGCAGCATGGGCAGGGATTGCACGCCTCAAATTGCATATTCAAGAGGAAATATAAGAACTGCCCGCCATTTCCCCAACATCCAACAGAAGCACCTCGACCGCATAGAGTAGTTGGTGCGGGAGGTTGGCAGGTGGTTAGGAGGGGCAAATCAGGCGCCCCAACACTCGGTGCTCTCCAACATATCACCTCCACAAACCATAGAAAAACTACAAACAGGTATCTGCCTCTATCTCCAAAATCAATCAAAGGGGCAGAGGACACTGCAGAGCAGGACACTGCAGCACAGCAGCTAGCACAACAAAACTCACCCAAAACAGGAATCAAAACAAAAAAAGCAAAAAGGAAATCCAAAAATGTTCTGATCATAGGAGACTCCATGATTCAGGGAGTTGATACCTATCTCAGGCCAGGGGTAATGGCCAGATGTCTCCCAGGTACATCAGCGTGGCGAGACACTGACCACATTGCTAAAGTTGTTCAGGAAGCAGAAGAAAACATTGACATCTTGGTACACATAGGGACTAACGATCTCGCCAGCCGGTCAGTTGTGGAGACCAAGGAACACCTGACCAGGCTTGGTGACAAACTATCATCCATTTCACCCAGCAACTCCTTCTCTGTGATCCTGCCAGTCTGGGAGAGGGGGCAGATGGACAGAAGGTAAGAGAAGGGGAGATAGGGGAGCTAAACATGTGGCTCAAGGGCTGGTGCCAGGAAAAAGGACCCAAATTTGTAGGGAACTGGCAACAGTTTTGGGATCGAAAGTTCTTTAACTTTGATGGATTGCATCTAACTAAGGAGGGAGTCAGTGCATTGGGGCAGAAGTTTGACATCTTTACAGACTATTTAAACTAGCAAATGGGGAGAGGGGTGCAGCACCCAATACGTCGAATGGGAAGAACACCTCTCCCCCCCTCAGCTAGTGGTGAAACAGGAGTTAAGCACGTTTGCAGTTCATTTGCATCACAGGGTAAGTAGAAAGGTCCAGCTCCCCATATGATGCACAGGGGAAATGCCAGACCTTGCCCAACAACTAACACACCGAAATCTGGCCAATGGAAAATCATGTACACAAATGCTTGCAGTTTGGAAAACAAGATCCCAGACCCGTAGGCAATAATGATAGAGGCTAAACTGGACATAGTAGCCATTAGTGAGACATGGTTTACCAGTAACCACACTTGGGAGACTTCAGTACCTGGCTGTGTATTGTTCAGAAGAGACTGAGGTGCAAAAAGGGGGGGTGGAGTGGCCCTTTATGTCAATAAAAATATAAAAGCTGCAGAAATTCAGAATACACATAAGGATCCAGAAGAACTGTGGGTCACCCTGGAAACAGGAAATGGGGCAGCAATACAAACTGGGGTTGTCTACAGGCCTCCAGACCAGGGGAGGACATAGACACATTACTGTCAGAAGATATACAAAACATGACAGCTAATGGGGAGGTTCTGATAATGAGAGACTTCAACATGCCAAATACAGATTGGTCAATACCAGCAGGAACATCTGCCAGAACTAGACACATGGTGGATTCCCTGCAGGGGGAGGGACTAAAACAACTGGTACAACAACCCAGAAGAGACAGGGCTATCTTAGATCTAGTGCTGACTAACAGGGAAAGGATCACATATCTCCAGGTAGAAAGTCACCTGGGGGCCAGTGACTATCACATGGTATGGTTCAATTTGGCCACTAGAACTAAATCATCCCATTCCAAGGCAAAAATATGGGACTTCAAAGGAGCTGACTTTGATGAGATGGTCAACAGAGTTAATCTAGCCCTGGCAAAAAAGAAATACAGGTGAGGGGGTACCGGCAAAGAGGGCAAGCATTAAGGATGCAATACTTGAAGTAACATCCCACTGTGTTAGAGAGAAACGGAAGTGCAAAAGAAGAAGGAAACCACTATGGTTCTCAAAACCAATAGCAGAAAAGATCAGAGCCAAAAGGCTGGCCTTCAGGAAATATAAGGGAACACAGTGGGATGGAGATAGAGTGGCATACCAAACTTCCCTAACGGAAGCAGGGAAGGTACTAAGGCAGGCAAAGGCCCAAACCAAGGAAACACTAGCACGAACAGTAAAAATAGGTGACAAAACTTTCTATAGATGCATTAGTGAAAGGAGAAAATCCAGAGGGGGTATTGTTAAGATCAAAGGGGATAAGGGGGCATGTGAAGAGGAGGACCATGTAAAAGCATTGTTTATTTATTTATTTATTTATTAAATTCTTGGATTACAAATACCTTTGAGCAGAAACTGCTCATTTACAAAGGTTCCACGTCAAAGGATGAGGGTCAACATACATACAGAGGTAGTAAAAGAATGCACAATAAACAACCAAAACAACAAAAAGAAAAAATAAAGATACTCAGTTATAACATACTTTGAGATAATATTCATAAAACGAGCTGCTTGAGTAGGCAGCTGGCTGCGGTAACAATAAGAGATAGAGGGCACCATAGGCAGTTAGTATTGCAGGCATGCGACCAGGAAAGGAAGTTGGCAGGCTAATGGGCCACTGTCCGATGGTGGTGGAAAATGTCTTGTACCAGTGGAGATGTGAAGCAGGAAAGGAGTCACAAGGAAGGCCCAGTGCCAGAGGGAATGAGATTGGGAAAGGGGGGGCTGTGAGACATGAGTGAGCTGGGAGGTGTTTAGAGAAATCTCTGTTCAGAGAAGCAGTCACATTGAGTGGTAGAGGTGAGGTAAAGTTTGAGATTCCTTTTGAAGGGTCCAAGTGTAGTAGAGGAAAGTGCTATTGAGGGAATTGAACCATTGATCGGCTCTATAGATAAAGGACCGCTGACCCATGGAGGTACGACATCTGGGAACCTGAAAGGTTAGAGATTGGGCACCATGTGTTTGTCGAGTGCCACTGTAGGTAGTAAGAAGTGAGCTAACACCAGGTGGCATGAGACCAAAGAGAATCTTTTTGGTAAGTAAGCAGGTCTGGTATTGTATTCTGCTGCATAGGGGTAGCCAGCTGGCCTGTGCATAGAGGTCACAGGTGTGAGTTTGTCGGGCTGCACCCATCAGTAGTCTACAGGCTTTGTTGAGAGCAACTGAGATCCTGTGGAGGGCACTTGTTGGGGCAGAGCCATAGATGGCAAGTCCGTAGTCAATGATAGAGGTGATAGAGCTGTAGATGGCTAGTTTAAGGGCATCCACAGGCATACAGTGCTTGTGTTTGTGTAGTAGTCCAATCAGTATATTGGAGGTCTTGACAACAGTGTCAACATGCCGAGTGTAGGAGAGGGTACTATCCAGGGTAATACCAAGGTACTTGAACTCCTTGACATGTTCGAGTGGGTTCCCAGCATGGTTCTTGATGGTGAGGGACAGAAAGTTGTGTCTGCTCTGTCGGTTACAGAAGGACATGGCTTTAGTCTTGCTGTGGTTCAGGACAAGTTTATGAGAATTGAACCAGTCTTCAATTAGATTGAAGTCGAGCTGCAGCTGGGATTCAAGGACTGTAATGTCATGGTGGCTGGAAAACAGGACTGCATTGTCTGTGTATAGTAATATTTTTTGGTGGCAGGCACTAGAGAGATTGTTGATGAAGAGGGAGAAGAGTAGAGGGCCCAGAATAGACCCTTGGGGGACTCCGGAGCGGACCGGTTTCTCATCCGAAGAGATCTCTGCAATCCTTACACGTTGTATCCGATTATCAAGGTAGCTGGTGAACCATGGAAGGGCATCGCTGGAGATCCCAATGGAGGACAGTTGCTTGAGCAATAGGGGGTGGTTAACTGTGTCGAATGCCTTGGTAAGGTCTATAAATACTGCCTCCACAATTCCTTTGTCAAGCATGGCATGGATGAAGGTTGTAAATTCCAGTAGTGCAGTGGTGGTGCTGTGCCCTTTTCTGAAGCCATGCTGCTCTGGGCACTGTACATTGTACTTATCCAGGAATTCAACTAGTTGGTCCGACAGTATTCGCTCCAGCGCTTTGGATAGTGGGGGGAGGAGTGAGATAGGTCTGTAATTGGTGTGCAGTGTCCTATCTCTGCTTTTGTGAACCGGTGTGACAGTGGCTTTCTTCCAGAGAGAGGGAGGGGAAATGGCCCAATCTAAGCGAGAGATTAAAGATCTTTGTAAGTGGTTCTAAGATTTCATCGAGGACTTGTGCCAGCAGTTTCAGGTCAAGGGAGTCACCACTGTACCCTTGTTTGCTGATGGCCTTTTGAATGTATTTTCTAGCTACTTGTGGTGGGACCTCCTTAAAAAAAAACTTTGGGATTGTACGTTCTAGTTGGAGGGTAACTTGGGAGGAGCTGGAGGGGAGATAGTCGAAAAAATGTGGTGGAAGGACACTGTCCAGGTTTGTAAATGCATTATTGAAAGTGCTGGTGATGACACCTAGGTCGAGTGTAGGAGTGCCATGAAGGATGAGCATAGTGGGTGGTGCTTTAGGATCCTTGCCTGTGAGTTCTTTCATGTTGTTCCAGAATTTGTTTCCCTGGCCCCAAGAGTTGGTCAGAGCCTCTTTGTAATAGCTGCATTTAGCATTCCGTATTCTTCGAGTGCAATCATTTCTGGCTGCTTTGTATAATTGTATGTTTACTTGTGTCGGAGTTGCACAAGCACAATGCCAGAGGTGGTCTCTGTGCTTGAGCAGAGTTAAAAGGTCAGTAGTAACCCAGGGGTTGGTCTGTCCTTTGACCTTCATCTTTTTCACTGGTGCATAGATGTCACAGGCTTCGTTGAAACGTTTGATAAATAGGTCCAGAGCTTTGTTGATATCATTGAGGGAGTCAAGCACTGCCCAGTTCAGCCTGGTTAGATGGGATTTTAACAGCTGGAGGTGCCCTTGTTTGATAACCCTGGCATAGATAAGATTGGGAGGGGGCTTGTGGTATTTGTTTGACCAGGAGGAGATGACAGGTGAGTGGTCACTTATTGTATCCGGGAGTACAGAAACATTGGAGATGCATTCAGGGTGGTTAGATAGAATCCAGTCTAGAAGCGTAAGGGAGCCTGTCCTATAGTTACACCTAGTGGGAACATTGACCAGTTGAGTGAGGTGATGCACCGCGGCTGCATCCTTATAGGTAGTGGCCTCAATGGAGAGCCAGTTAATGTTAAAATCACCCATGATTACGGTTTCAGAATTATGTTGCTTGACCCTTAGATATTCTATGATGCTATGGAAGCCAGCAGCCTGGTCTCTTAGGGGTAGGTAAGCCGAGATGACAGTGAGTTCCTTGTTATGTGCACCAAGGAGGATTTTGATTGTGAGGACCTGAGAGGAGTTGCTCAGGCTAGGGGATGGGATGATGTGATCCATAAGGGTATCCTTAAGATAGATGGCATAGCCCCGGCCCCGTTTAGCAATCCTTTCTTGCCTGAAAATGCAGTAGCCAGGGATAGAGACTGAGGTATCAGGGATTTTAGGGTTTAGCCATGTTTCCACAACTGAGAGGACATCAGGGTTGTGCTGTAGGATCCATGTTTCGAGGGAGTCAAGTTTGTTGAGGATGCTGCAGGCATTGATGGATGCCATGATGGAGTGTCCTGTCCTTCTGCTTGGTGCCACTGCTGGCCGCCCAGGTGGTCCTGGGTTGGGGTGAACATTTCCTGAGAGCAAAAGCAGCATAAGGAGAATTTGTAGGAGAAAGGATTTCAGCATCTTGTAGATACCTGGTGGTAAAGTCATAAGCCAAAAGAAATTATCAACAGCTGAGGTCCAGAGTCACAGAATGTGTTAGAATTCCTGAAGGTGATGAACTGTGCCTGTGCATATGCAGGATGTGAAATCCTTTTGTCTGCATGCTTCTTTGTCATTCAAAGAGGTTGTTGAAAAGCCACATACAGATCATGGAGCAGGTCAAACGAAAATGTGGATTCAAGCAGACCTAGAGTCATTGAGTTTGTCAGACTTAATTGCTTAACTTATGTTTTGCTTTGGGATAGCTTCCAAAAAGTTGATTTTTAAATGAAAAATGCAGATACCTGGTTGTGATGTTTTGCAGAAATCCAGTTCAGGAGACTTTCACGGATGTAGTGAGCAAGAATGGTGTAGTTACTCCAAGCAGAAAACCATGTAAATCCACAAAAACTAAGCTACAGACACAGACAAGCAGCCACTACAAACAAAGAAGGAGTCAAAGCCTCCTCAGTATTTACTGAAGAGAAGGTAGGGCAGGGCACACAGCTCAGCACCATGGACACAGGGGGGAGGGAGGTGTGCACTAGTCCCTTTACAAAAGAAGGGATCCTACAAGAGCTCGATAAGCTCAGGGTGGACAAGGCAATGGGACCTGATGGCATACATCTCAGGGTACTAAAGGAGCTAAGGGTAGAACTAGCAGATCCATTATCAGAACTGTTTAGTGAGTCTCTGAGCACAGGAGAGGTCCCAGAAGACTGGAGAAGGGCTCATGTAATCCCACTCCACAAAAGTGGCAGCAGGGAGGAGGCAGGGAACTAAAGACCAGTCAGTCTTACCTCAGTAGTGGGCAAGATTATGGAGGCACTCCTGAAGGAAAGGATAGTGCAACACCTAGAATCCATAGGAGCACAGGATCCAAGACAGCATGGGTTTACAATAGGAAGTTCCTGTCAAACTAATTTCATAGATTTCTTTGACTGGGTAACCAGAGTGGTGGACCAAGGGGGAGCAGTTGATGTTGCCTACCTTGACTTCAGCAAAGCTTTCAATACAGTTCCACATAAAAGATTGATTAATAGGCTGGGTAGGCTCGGGGTGGGTCAGACGTTGGTCAACTGGGTGGCAAACCGGTTGACGGTCAGAAAACAAAGAGTGAAGGTAAATGGTATACAGTCAGAAGAGATGCAAATCACAAGTGGGGTACCTCAGAGATCAGTTCTGGGGCCAGTCCTCTTCAATATCTTCATTAGTGACATTGCAGATGGACTGGAGGGTAAGGTTTGTCTGTTTGCAGATGACATCAAGATCTGCAACAGAGTAGATGATCCAGATTGAGTGGGAAGAATGAGAAGAGATCTGGATAAACTGGAAAAATGGTCAGAAGAGGGGCAACTGGGGTTTAACGCAAAGAAGTGCAAGATCATGCACATAGGGAAGAGAAACCCTGAAGCCACACGTAGGCTTGAAGGGGAGTTGCTGGCAGTCACAAGGGAAGAGAGAGACTTGGGCATCATCATCACAGATGACCTGAAATCATCCAAGCAGACCACTAAAGCAGTAGGTAAGGCTAGCGGGATGTTGGGGTGCATTAGTAGAGGTATCACAATTCGTAAGAGGGAGGTAATAATCCCTCTTTACAAGACACTGGTTAGGCCTCATCTGGAGTACTGCATGCAGTACTGGAGGCCACACCTTCACAAAGACATTAACCAAACTGAGGCAGTCCAGAGAAGGGCAACCAAAATGGTGTAGGGACTGCATCAGAAAATATATGAGGACAGATTAACAGAGCTCAATATGTATACCCTAGAGCAAAGGAGGGAGAGAGGTGATATGATCAAAACATTCAAACACCGTAAGGGCATTAACATGGTGAAAGAGTCCAACATGTTTCAATATAAGAAAAATAGCAGGATAAGAGTACACAGCATGAGATTAGAGGGAGGACGATTAAGGGGTAATGTGAGGAAGTTCTTTTTCACGGAAAGGGTGGTGGATGCATGGAGTGGCCTACCTCAGGAAGTGGTGGATATGAATACAGTACAGGGCTTCAAACAAGCATGGGATTGGCATAAGGGAGCAATACAGATGGGTATGAATAGATAGTCCATTGACAGAGCAAAGGCTGATGGCACGTTCATAAGGTGGAAAAAGAAATGGGCAGACTGGATTGGCCTTGCGGGCCTTATCTGCCGTCAACTTCTATATTTCTGTTTCTATGCAAGCATCATCAAAGTTCAAAACAACTTGAAAAACTGTGTTCTATGAAACTGTAGAAGAATATAAGGAATTATGATGTCACTAGGTAAGCCCATGAACCTTTAAAGGTACGAAGGAAAGCATAAAGCTGGAACCCTAGATGGGTGCATGTATTAGAAGACTTCTAAGTGATCACTGCAGGCCCTGTGAAAATGGCCCCAGGACTAAGAAACACTGGGCACAGCGTATCTTAAGGTGGCTGTCACCATTCTGTGATAATAAATAAACAATTTGTATTATTAAATTATTTCAGAGTCTTGAGTTTTTTCACCTACAAAGCACTGCATCTCTCTCTAGAAACCTTCTCTCTCACAGTAGTTGGGAGGGGGCCTGGTTTTGATTTCCAGTTGTGAATATTCTTTTCTTTCTCACTACAGTTCATGTTGTTAGCATGCATCTCTTTCTAGAAACCTTCTGTTTCTGAACAGAAACACAGAAACATTACATTTGTTGACAGAAAAGGACTGTTTGGCCACCTAGTCCGCCCAGATGGCCCCTCCCTAATCTGTCTCCACAGACCCTTTGTGGTCTATGGCAACCTTCCTTCCTCCTTGCTTATTTACTAATATTCCCCTGTGTCTATCCCATGCATGCTTGAAGCCCCCTACTGTTCTTGTCTCTATCATGTCCACTGGCAGGCTGTTCCAGGCATCTACAACTCTTTTAGTGAAGCAGTACTTCTTCACATCCCTCTTAAACTCCCATGCCCCTCCAACTTCATTGCATGCCTGCTGGTTCCGGTGCTTTTTCTCATTTGACAGAGACTCCCCTCCTGCACCCTGTTTACCACCGTGAGGTACTTGTAGGTCTCTGTCATGTCCCTTCTCGCTCTCTTCTTTTCCAGGGTGTACATGTTGAGATCCCGCAATCTCCCCTCATTATGGCTTTTGGTGCAACCCCTGTACTGTACCAGTTGCCCTCCTCTGGACTGCCTTCACCCTGTGTATGTCCTTTCTGAGATGCAGCCTCCAGAACTGGGCACAATGCTCCAGGTGGGGTCTCACCAGTGAGCGATATAGTGGCAACACCACCTCCTGCCTCCTTCTGAAGATACCTCTCCCTGTGCATCTCAGAATTTCACTGGCCCTTCCCACTGCTTTTTCACCCTGGCCTGCTACTTTGAGGTCATAAGATATAATAATCCCAAGGTCCCTTTCCCGCTTACAGACTGTCAGTACCTCCCCCATCCAGCCTATACACAGCTCCAGGATCCTGTGCCCAAGGTGTGTGATTTCACACTTTTTTTTACTGAACCCCAGGTGCCACGCTCTTGACCACTCTGAGTTTCCCATGATCCTGACACATTTTCTCCACCCCCTCTTGAATGTCCACCCTATTACAGATCTTGGCGTCATCTGCAAAAAGGCATACCTTCCATTCCAGTTTTTCTGCAATGTTGCTTATCAAGACATTGAAGAGGACTGTCCCAGTACTGAGCCCTGCCCCACCCTGTAGGTCACTCTCCCATCATTAGAGTGAGTGCCGTTAACCACAGCCCTTTGTCTTGTATCCACTAACCAGTTTCTAACTCAATTCACTGCTTTGATCCCACCTTGGCTGCCCAAGTTCTTTATTAGTCTCCTGTGCAGTACAATGTTGAAGGCCTTGATAAAGTTCAGAGAGGCCATGTCGGGGGGGGGGGTGTGGCTTGGCCAAGCAGGAAATGGCAGCATGGCAGCGTAGATTGAGCTCTCTCCGGGGAATCAAACAATTAAACCTCATCCATCCTTTTCCAGTCTGTTTGTCAAGGCTATCTGTGGAATGCTAAATATATCAACCTTTTTTCACAGTGGCACTAAGTTTATTTACCTGTTTATTCAATGTCTTGACAATTTTTCCTGCTGCTTATACTTGGCCTACACTTCTTACATCATGGCCAAACTCAGCTCTCTTGCCAAAGTGGAAGCTATGTTCACTCAAATAGTATCAGATACTAATGATTTAAAAATTGCAACCCAACATAATGCAGCTTCCTTACAATCATTTAACCAGCGCATCTACTACACTGAAACTCAAACTTCGACCAACACTACTGATATTCAAGATATGCAAGCTACCATTAGACATCAAGATAGAACTATTAAAAGTCTTCAATCTAAACTTGATGACATTGAGAACCGCAATCGCAGAAATAATCTGCATTCCTTCGGCTTCCTGAGGGCTCAGAGAGCATAGGAGACAACCAAGTTAATTCTTGCTGCTGTCCTCCCACCGCAAGCAAAGCTACCCCCTCCGAACAACAATTGATTATTGAGTGCTCTCATCACTCTCTGGGTCCCAGGCCTACACAAGAACAAAAACCTAGACCCATCTTGGCAAAATGTTTGAATTATGCTCACACTGAACTAATTTTAAAGCGAGCAAGAGAGATCAGAACTCCAACTTGGTAGGACTTCAGGATTTATATTTACAGGGATTACTCCAAAGACCTATTGCAAAAAAGAAAAGCATATAACCCTCTAAAGCCAATCCTTCACAAAAGAAATATTCATTTTTCTTTACGCTACCCCTCTACTGTGTGCCTATTTCTGGGGTCATCATTCAAGGATTTTTCCCCCCTGAAGCCCTGGCATCTTTTCTTAATATCCCATACACAGATCCTACCTCGGAGGCCTATGATGAGAGTGATCGCTTGAATGCAGAGAGGGAGTTCACACGGATCGTTGATAATGTAAAACGGGTTCATGGAGGAACTACACCGGAGCTCTCGATCCCCAGTACAAATGCTTCTTCAGTTCCACCTGTCAGGCAATCCACCAGAATCAGAGAGAAACTCGCATCTGACTCCAAAAGTGCAATTCTCTCCTGCTGTACCTCTGAAAATCACCCTAAAACTACTTCAACAGAGAAATCCAAACTTAACACGATCCCTGCCATCCCTGTTAACAACAAGTATGCCCTTCTAGCAGATGGCCTACATTCTTCTCACGAAGACCTGCAGATTCATGACAACAAAGATAAAGCTGAAACTTCAAGTATTGCACTACTAGAATAACACAACTGCAGGTATTTCCTGGGCAGATGCTGTGGCGAATTCTCCTTTAAAAATCTCTTGAACCTCCCAAGACGAGATACAAAGCTAAATCGAAAAGTAAGAGCAATATCTCTAAAACCAAACTACTTAAACAGATGGGGACTTGAATTCTGCTGGTAGTTTATGCATATATTTGTTATTTTCCTGGCATTTAGTTTAGTCCCGGTTCCTGTGTGTCGTTGAAACAGTCAGCTTATTGCCCTTCCATCGCGATGTTCGGCAATCCTGTTAGCTGTACATCACTTCCAGCAGGCTGTTTCTAATGAAGGCTGCACATCGCGATTGGTACTTACAAGAATATTACTTTATAATAACTACTTAAGTCTTTTATTTTGATATTGCTGTGGAATTTTGGGTCCAATTTCAGTTACTCTGAGCACATTTGCACACCATAATATATAATGGCTGCATTTACCAAAACATTTTATGCTGCAGTTTGAACTTATATTGATTTCCTTATAACTACCTCTGCAGTTTTAGCATTTAGAAATTGCTCTCTCCCATAGTAAGTCAATACCAGTTTATTATTTACCTAAGTACTAGTGGAATCGGCAGCTTCTTCCTTATTATTTATGCATCACTTGGTATATTAAACTTATTTTACAATTACATATGGGTAGCTAGCTATTTTCGACACATTGGTACAACTGACAATTAAATTTCACTTAATATACCGCTCCCTATTACTCGAAGCCTGTACAATTATAGCGTTGCCTACCATTGCTCTGTACCTATATAGTGGTGGCTTACTGAGCCTACTACGTAGACTCAGGCACCCCACTATAAATTATAAAGGTAATTTTCGAGTATGGGGTGTTTATTTCTCTAGAGAAGCTTTCTACTATTCCAATCTGTGTCGAAGCTGGCATTGTTCACATACCTATCTTTGGCATTTATTTTCAGGACTACCTTCCATGATGCCATAGCTGATCTAATAAAATGCACTCTACCTATTATGCTATCTGGTGCTTCTCATTTCTAAATCAGCTGTATTACTATTAAGACATTAATGTTTTGGTACTGCAGTGCTTATTACTTCCCCATATATGTGTTTATATGTATGCAATCATTTTTTCTCTGGACAATACCCGCTTCCACAGATATATCCTTTATTTAACAGAAGGCATGCTGATCCTTCAACATATATAACACAGATTTAAGAATTGAAACAGATAGGTCAATTGTATATTATTTGCCTATCTGTTATAATATAAGGTCTGGTCAGATTTCTATTTTTCCAAGCATTTTTTTTCTTTATCTGTATATGTAATTTATATATATATGAGGTTGTATTAGTTTGATTCCCTACGATTTATATGACTGCATTACTCTGTGGTTCAAGTTCTACTTCTAAACTTGTTTGTAACATTACTTATAAGGTTTAGGCTGTAAGACCGATCATTTTGTTTATAGGTCTTTATAGTCTTCCACTGAGTACGCCTAGTAGTGTGGTGAGAAAGTCTTAACATTGTTAGTTGACTCTTTTTCTCCCCACATACACAAGTATTTTTCTCTACTGTTAGTAACAGCTATACTTATTATGTATTTCTTATGTTCTTCTATTCTGTGTTCCTATAAAGAAATACCTGTGTCCTATTTTTCCTATACTTTTTACTACCGACACTGGAATGATCCTGCCAACTTCTGTATACATAACTTTCCTTTTTCTTTAATTTTTTGGCTCTGTTATATCCTCTGCTTTACTCTTATGTCCCCTCATTATTCCGGTAAATATCACACATCTCTTATTCTAATTTGATGATGGATTTCCTTTTAGATACCTGGAATGAGAAGGGACTTAACTCCCCTTGTAAAAGGAAGCAAATTCTTACATATCTTAAAAAGAAAAAAAGCTTATATTGCCTTCCTACAAGAAACAAAATTATTAGCAGAGGATATTATCAGACTCAAAATAGATTGGGTTGGTCAAATTTATGAATCATCTTCTTCCTCAGAAAAAAGAGGAGTAGCCGTATTACTTCATAAAAAACTCACTTGGTCTGTTATAAATTCTGTTACTGATACTGAGGGTAGATGGATTATAGTCACCTTCAATACCCCTTCTGGTCCTCTTATGCTTATTATCATATATGCACATAACTCTGACTCTCCTGAATTCTTCCATAACCTAGCCCAGAAAATACTTTTAAATAATGTTAACAATTCTCCCATAATTCTCAGGGGTGATTTCAACTTAGCTATTGATGCTAGCGTAGATCGTAGCAATATTTCCACTGATGCCCATCCTAGAAGTATTAACGCTCTTTCGTTATTAATGAAAGATTTAGGATTAGTAGATATCTGCCGACTACTTCACTCTCGTGAAAAGGACTTTACGTTTTACTCTGCCTTACATAAAACATGTAGTTGTATTGTTTATTGGTTCGCCTCTGCACCTATTATAGAAAAAACTATTGAATCTTCCATCTTCCCTATTCTTATTTCTGATCACTCTCCCGTCAATTTACAACTGTTGTGGGGATCACCCTCTTCTAAATCTCCTTATTGGCGCCTTGACCCACTTCTCCTTAAAGACCCCAAATTTCTTACCCTGGGTGAAATCTCAAATTCAATAATTTCTTCTTTATAATAACCCAGCTGACACCTCTCTGAATAATGTGTGGGAAGCTTTAAAAGTTACAGTCAGAGGGAAAATAATCAGATATGCAAATCATCAAAAAAGGTCTAGAGAACAACAGCCAGCTGACCTAAAGAAATTACTTAAAACAAAAGAAAACGTATATTTTAACTCAACCAATTCTAACCGTGACTCTCCCCTCCACTTTGAAATTATACAACTGAGGACCAAAATAAATGTGCTTATTTCCCATAAAACCAAACTAGCCATGTTTAGGCTTAAACATAAATACTGGGATCATGGAGATAAGAATGGGAAGCTCCTTTCCTATCAACTCAGATTACAACAAGCAGAAAAACATATTTCATGTCTTAGAGATATGACTGGCAAAACTTATACTGACAACTCTTCCATTAATCTCATCATGAAAGCTTACTATCAAAAACTATACTCCAATCCAAACTCCTCTTCTATATTACATACTCAACATTTTCTAAATAGTTTATATCTACCTCATCTCTCCACTTTCAAAAAAAGCATCTTAAACGAACCCTTTACTCTTCAAGAAATCAAGACTACGCTAGCTTCCTTAAGATCTGGTAAATCTCCTGGTGGAGATGGTTTTCCAGTAGATTTTTATAAATTACTTTCCGATACTTTATGTCCCCTTCAATTTAATGTTTTTCAAGAGGCCTTGAGTAAGGGTAATTTTCCAATGTCTTGCACTGAGACAATCATTACTTTAATCCCAAAAAAGGACAAGGACCCTTCCCTACTGGCTAGTTATAGGCCAATCTCACTCCTTAACACTAACGGGAAAATATTTGCTAAACTCCTATCAGCCTGTTTAGAACCATTTCTTATGAAATTAATCCATCCTTCACAGGCTGGTTTTATTAAAAATAGGTCAGGGTCAGAACATCTATGATCCTTATTTAATTTAATATACAAAGCTAATGCACTTAAATCCCCTGCTGCTGCCATAGCTCTAGACTTCAAAAAAGCCTTCGATTCTTTAAATTGGATGTATTTATACCAAGTTCTTTCTCATTTTGATTTTTCTCAAAAATTCTGCCCCTGGATTAAGTTATTGTATACCTCACCCATGGCTAGAATTCTTACTAACTCAACTTTATCATCATCTTTCCAACTGGAAAGGGGGACAAGACAAGGATGCCCGTTATCACCCTCTCTCTTCATCTTGGTAATAGAACCATTAGCAGCTAGCTTACGGCAACCTATGGATATAAAATGAATTCTTATTGGTAACTCTAGATACTTATCTCTCTCCTGTGCAGATGATCTCCTGATCTTACTCGAAAACCTAAAAGAAGTTAGACCTCCCTTAGTTAGTTTACTCCAAAAATTCACCGAGATCTCAGGCTTGGCTTTGAATTTTGGGAAGTCTGAAACTTTACCTCTCAATGATCATTGTATAATTCCCATGAACACTCCTCTCAGATTTCATTGGGAGCCACTAGGAATTAACTATCTCAGTATTAAGATCTCCCATGATTTTGGGAAAATGTGGAGCTTAAACCTCAATCCTCTTCTAACTAACATCAAGACCACCCTAGATAGATGGAAGCTTCTCAATCTTTCATTTACAGTGAAGGTAATCGCAATTAAAATCATTATTTCTCCTAAAATACTTTATTTATTCTCAAACATCCCTTTGAGACTGCCTACTAGTTTCCTTGTCAAACTTGATAAAGTAATTGGTGATTTTTATGGGATGGCAAAATACTAAGATTCAGTCATACTAAATTGCATTTGCACTGAAAAACTGGAGGTTTTGGTATACCATGGTTTAAAGCTTACTTTTGGGCCTTTCAAGCAGCACAAACCATTAAATGGTTTGTCAAACCCTCACTTCAAACACCACTATGGGTCACAATGGAATCCTCATTATGTCCAGGTGGAGTACCCACATTTTTCATCTCTAATCCTCTTTCTCCCAGAATTATATCTCATCCCATTGTTTCATCCTTGGTTTACTATTGGAATCTGCTTCATAAATTATTAAAATCCAACCCATCCCCTTTCCTATATATGCTACTTTTGGTCAACCCACTCTTATCCTTACAAAATCATCCCATCTTCTGTCATTCCTGGAAAAACAAAGGAATATTTTTTATTGGAGATGTTCTTGATCATAACTCCTTAAAATTAAAATCCTTCTCAGAATTGCAACAATTATGGGACCTCCCCAAACAAGACCTCTGAAAATATCTAAACTTAGAACTGCTTATAATTCAATTCCTAGTTATGTTCAAACATACTCTACTTGACCAATGTATCTCACACTGGACAAAACTCTCTGCAAAATGGGGTAGTACTATTTACAGAATTATTATAGGAAATTTACCAGATCAGTCCATAATAGCTAAAAATAAGTGGAGCGTTCTCCTCAATTACAATATTACTGATGCACAATGGAGTAAATGTTGGCGTGTATCTCACTACACATTCAAAGATTCCTGCAGTTCCTTAATTCAAACCCAAATATTATATCTATGGTATAGGACTCCCTCAGTTCTACATAGCATGGGTTTGTTAAACAACAACAACTGTTGGCGCTGCAGCTCCCCAATGGCAATTTATTTTATATTTTATGGGCGTGCAGGCCTATTAATAAGCTCTGGCATAAAGTCCTTCAATTTGCTTCACAAGTTATTTGACAACAAATCCCTTTTGATCCCAAACTTGTTTTGTTAGGTATCTCCCCTTTTAACTATGTTACTCTATCTCATGCCCATTTTAGATGGCTGAATATACTTTTCCTTTCAGTCAAACGTCTTATCCTTATGAACTGGAAATCTGCTATTATTCCAACACTTTCAGACATTCTCCAAAATCTCTCACACTGTGCTTCACTGGATCGATTATCTTATGTTATTTCTGACCGACTTTTTATGTATAATAGCTGTTGGCAGGATTATCACAGATTTATCAATACTTATGGTAGTTCTTAGACCTCAATAAAATGCTATATAGACATGTACACTAATTCTTTATATACATCAATTATATTTGTTTATCATCTCTGATATCTCTTATTTTTTCTCTTCTTTTTTTTCCTCTTTCCCTTTCTATCACCTTTCTACTTATTTTGATGGTCTTACTTTCCTTCTAATATAACCTTCTTTATTACATTCTCCTCTATTATAATGATATACTGAATCATTACTAGTAGCACATTATTTACTAACTATGGTGCTCATACAGATATTGCTAAATCTTCCAGAACTCTTTAGAATATGCACCTAATTTATTAATCTGTTTAATTATTACGGTATTTAATGTGACTGATGCAGTTTTATGTGGAGATGTAATCTTATGTTTGGTTTGTCATCTTCTTCTTGTTATTATAAACTTCAATAAAAAGATTAAAACCAAAAAAAAGAGAGGTCATGTCTACTGCCCTCCCATTATCTATTTCCCTGACCTGCCTGTCGAAGAAATCAGTCAGATTCATCTGGCATGACCTCCCCCTCCTCGTGAATCCGTATACTGCCCTGACAGCATCATGTTGACAGCAACTGACACTACAGGGACAACAGTGCCACATCCCTATAGTGTTGGCGCTGGACCCCAGCACTGTTTTCTGGGGGGTTTGCACCCCATCCCCTAATCAGCTCTGACACAGAGTTGATTACATTAATTAGGAGGTCTGCTGGGGGTACTGCTCCCCACTTGGGGGTTTCAGGGGGTGAAGCCCTCTGAAGAAAACATGGCAGGCAGTGACTACCTTTATGCCGACCACTAATGCGGTCAACATAAAGATTTCGTTGTACTGTCGGTTGACAAAATGTTTGTCACTTCATGGTCATAGATCCCATGAATCCACACTGCCAGTAGTCTTACAGCCCATTGCATTCAAGATACTCTACCAATACTTTAACAGGATGACTATTACTTTCCCCATCACTGAGGAGAGATTGATTGGTCTATAGTTGCTAGCTTGTAGAGGGCCATGTGTGCTCTTCTCCAGTCCTCTGGAACCATGCCTGTTTCCAGACAGCTATTGAATAAGGCCATCAGTGGGACAGCTAGTACTGCCCTGAGTTCCTGTAGTACTCTTGGGTGTATCCCATCCTGTAGTCTTGTCCACTTTCTGAGTTGCAAGTCACTTCAGGACTCTTTCCTCTGAAAATGTACTTGTGTCCACCTTAACCCCCCCACCCTTTGTTCATAGTAGTCTGTCTCCCCTCACTCTACTGTGAAGAGTGAGCAGAAGAACCTTTATTTATTTATTGAAATCTTGGATGACACTTGTGAGTGGATGCTCGTTGAGAGGTTCCATGTCAGATACATTAACCCAAGATGACACAGTATAATTATAGTAAATTATACATACAGAGTACAAAAAAAAATCAACAGTACAAGGGCTGCAATGACAAACAGTTATACAAATTGTGCTAAGGCATAGTACATGGTATGCCAGCATCCTGCAGAAGAGAGAGAGGCAGAGGCAGACTGTTAGGGTGAGGTAAGGAGGGCAGTGGGAGCTGGGGTAGGAAGGGCAGGAGTAGGGTGTGGGAGGCAAGTGCTAGGGCAAAAGGGGGTGGAAGGCAAGTGCTTCGACAAAGACTTAACTTGGTGGGTCAGGATTTGGAAGTGCTGAGGCAGACTAAAGCTGTGGGCGCAGACTAGCAGGGGTACCTACAGGTACTATTGTCGGTGAGGTGCTGACAGAGTTTGTGCATAAAGGAACCAAGGGTTGTGGCTCTGGCTATGTCAGGTAGTAGACCATTTGTCCACAGAGGGACCCGGTGAGCAAAGGATCGCTAGGCCATAGTTGTGTGGCACCTGAGCACATGGAATACTTGTGTAGTCGAGCTCCTGATGTGCCTGGCATGCATAGGTGGTGCTAGAAGACTCAGAACTCCTTGAGAAAGTAAGTTTAGTGAGACCTTTTTTGTGAGTAGGCAGGTTTGATAAAGTATTCTGTCCTTCAATTGAAGCCAGCCTGATTGCGCATAAAGCTCACAGGTGTGGGTGAGTTTTGGGGTATTAGTGAGCAGGTGGCAGGCTTTGTTTAAGGCTGTTGAGAGGCGCTGGAGTGCTGTGTCAGTAGCGGAGCCATAGACAGCTAGGCCATAGTCAGTCAAGGTGATGAGTGAACTGTTAATTGCTAAGTTCAGAGCTTCATAGGTCAAGCAATATCTGTTTCTGTAGAGGATACTGATCCTGGTGTTAAAGGCTTTGGCCATGATGTCAATGTGCTGTGTGTAAGACACGGCAGTGTCCAGTGTGATTCCAAGGTACTTGAAATGGGGGACGAGTTCCAGGGTGTTACTGAAGTCATTCTGAATTGCCAGGGGATAGCCTTTTAGCTTGTTTTAGGCAGTGGCGAAGTGCATGGTCTTGGTCTTTTTTATAGTTCATGATCAGTTTTTGCTCTTTGAACCATTTTTCAGCCACTGCAAAGCCACTCTGGAGATCGTATTCCAGAAGCACGGGGTCGAGGTTGCTAGTAAAGGTCACCGCATCATCTGCATAGAGGAGCATGCGGCTACTGCAAGCAGCCAGGAAGTTGTTTAGGAAGACACTGAAGAGTAACGGACCGAGTATGGATCCTTGTGGTAATCCTGATCTGACTGGTCAACTTTCTGATATGACATCCCTGATCTTTACTTGCTGTGATCATAGACTAAGGTAGCTACAAAACCATGCTACAGTTTCTAGGGCTAGCCCTATGTCCGAGAGCTGTTCAAGGAGGAAGGCATGATGGACCATGTCAAATACCTTTGATAGGTCACCCCTACAGTGTGCCCTTTGTCAAGAGCAGTATGTATGAATCCAGTAAATTCCAGGAGAGTCATGATGGTGTTATGACCAGCTCGGAAACCATGCTGTTCTGGGCATAGGAGCTGATATTGATTGAAGTACTCCACCAACTGATCAGCCACAATCCTTTCAAGGGCCTTGGAGAGCGGGGGGGGAGTATAGAGATCAGCCTGTAGTTGTTTTGAAGAGACTGGTCACCACCTTTGTGTACTAGGGTGACCGTGGCAGCTTTCCAGATTTGGAGGAATTTGGAGTGGCAGAGAGATGGATTAATTATCTTTGTCAGTGGACCAAATACTTCTTCTAATGTTAGTCAAGCAAATTTTAGGTCCAGAGAGTCCCCACTGTGCTTTGATTTTCTGAGGGCTTTTTCAGTGTATTTTCTAGCAGCGGCTTCGGAGACCAGTTTGAAATGGAAGAGTGGCCAGTTTCATCATGCTGGGGTCTTCTCACTGACCCCTGGAGCAGGGGTATTGAAGAAGTTCATCAAGAGCACACTACTGAGATCTGAGAAGGCGAGGTTCAGAGAGTTAGCAATGAGCAGAGGGTCAAAGGTAGGGATGCTCTCAACATTTAGCATGGCTGGGGCTATTTAAGGGTCCTTCCCAGTGATATAGTTTAGATTTGCCAAGAACAATTTGCTGCTATTCCAGGTGTTAGTGAGCGCTTCCATGCAGAATTAGCTTTTTTCCTCATGGATTGCCTTTGTGCATTCATTGCGGGCCTTTTTATACCTTTGGATGTTAGTTGGTGTGCCATGTGCCTATGCTGTTTGCCAGAGTTGGTCTCTTGCATTTAGTTGCGCCAGTAGTTACGGGGTAATCCAGGGATTTATAGGTCATCTGTTTTTCTCTCTGTGACAGGAGCATGTTTGTCACAGGCCAAATTGAATTTTGAGATAAAGAGATCTAGTGCAGTGTCCACATCCATGGTTCCATACAGGTCCAACCAGTTCTGCTGCTTTAGGTCATCCTTTAGTTGCAGAAGGTGGCCCTTTAGGAGTAGACATTTTTTTACAGTTCTGGCAAGGGGGTTGTGGTAGTTATTGTTCCAGAGGAAACTGACAGGGGAGTGGTCACTCAATGCATCATGGAGCACGGTGAGATCTGTGGTGTGGGAATGGTGGTTTGAGAGAACCCAGTCTAGAAGTGTGCTAGTGCCCGTCTTGTAATTGGTTCAAGTCAGCACGTCCATCAGTTGGGAAAAGTGGATTGTGGCAATGGTATCTTTCATGGTGTTAGCAGCAGGTGAGATCCAGTTGATATTGAAGTCTCCCAACAGCATTGTTTCATAGTTTAGGCTCAGCATTCTGATGTAGTCCAGTAGGTTGTTGATGCCAGGTGTGGTCTGCTTAGGTGGGATGTATACGGTCAGTAGGGTAAGCACTCTACTGTGTGTTCCTAGCATTAGTTTGATGGCTAGTACCTGGAGATTGTCATTGCTTGGTGGTGGGGGTGTGACGTATCCCTGGAGTGTATTTCTGGTGTAAATGACGCATCCTCCACCTCTTTTCGAGTGCCAGTCCTGTCAGTACAGGGTGTAGCCAGGCAGGGATATGACAGTACCTGGTATTTTCGGGAAAAGTCATGTTTTCACAACAGATATGACATCAGGGTGATGTTGAGAGACCCAGGCCTTGAGACTGTCCATTTTTGGGAGGAGGCTGCAAATGTTTAGGGATGAGAACATGAGACCTTAGTAGTTTTACACTGTCTAGCATTGAGAGTCATTGTAGGGCCAGGGCTGGGATGCACATTGCCAGACATAAGGAGTAGGAGAAGCAAGAGTAGTCTTAGGAGCTGTTCCAGTATTAGTTTTTTCTGTCGTTGCTTTACTCGTTTGCTGGGTGCCTGCGTTTTCATTTTATGAATATTGCCCGAAGGTAGGAGTAGTAGCAGCAAGCGAGTAATGTGGTCCAGTAAGAGTTTAAATTTTCTTGACCATTGCGTTTTGCTGAACACAAGTACTTTAGTGGTGCTAAAGTGGGCAAAGAATCCAGGGATGAGTGGGTACCAAGAAGGGATCTTTTGGGTGACAGCACTGTGTCCCAGTCCTGGGATGCCCATGCTGGGTGTAGCTTTTGGACCCCTGATAGGGGGAGCTGATTGAGACATATCTGTTCAGGTTGTCTGCCTTTTTCTTGTCCTCTTCTACACAGCCCCCAACCCCCACCCACCACCCTCCTTACCTTTGCTATGCTTTCCCTTGCCTTCCTCTTTTCACTTATGTACCTGAAGAAAGTATTATCCCCTTTAGCTCCTCCCTGGCTATCCTTTCCTCTGTCTGCACCTGTGCTCTCCTCACTGCCTTTCTTGCTTCCTTCTGTTTTACTTGGCACACCTCCCTGTCTTCCTCCCTCTGCATTTCTTTATACCTCCTGAATGCCACCTTTTTTCCTTAACACCCTTGGCCACTTTCCTAGAGAACTATATTTCCGCTTTTACTCACTTCCTTTAATCAGAGGCTTATTATCTTAATTATTCCCTCCCTTATGTTTCCCTACTGTACCACTACCCCTTCCTGGTAATTCTCCCCTATGTGGCAGTTTCTGAGGCAAGCTCCCATTTCTTTAAAATCCTCCCTCCTATAGTCCAGGCGCTTGTCCTTGTGTGGTTTGCCTTTGTTCCTGTCTTGATGTTCAACCACACTGTATGGCAATCACTGGTACCTAGGGGACTGCCCACTGTGACATCTGCAATGCTGTCCCTGTTTGCAAGCACCAGGTCCAGCACTGACTCATCCCTAAAGGGCTCATTGACTAGCTGCCTGAGAAAAAACCCTTGTAGGGAGTCAAGGATAGCCCTGCCCCTTGCCAAAGCTGCGTCTGGAAGGCTCCAATCTTGAAGTCACCAGCTTCTTCCCCTTACTTGCCATCCTGATGATGGCTTCCCCATGTGCCTTACCCAACTTTTTTCTCTGTGCTGGAGATCTGTATACCACCCCTGTACAGACAGTGTCCCAAGAGACTGTCTCCAGGATGACCCACAGCACCTCCGCCCTTCCTTTTCCTCCAGGTACCCCTGCACTTCCATGACATTGATTCCCTCCCTTACATATAGTACAACCCCTCCTCCCTTCCCTGCCTCTCCTGAACAGAGAGTAGTCCAGTATGGCCATGGTCCATTCATGGCTGTTAGTGCACCACAACTCTGTATTAGTACCCAAATCCTGGCTAGCCTCCCCCGTGATGGTCTGCAGGTCCTGAATTTTATTTCCCAGACTCCTTGCACTGGCACACATGGCTCTCCATACTTTACTTCCTCCTTGCCTGCTTCCTTGCTTCCATCTGCCTGTGCTATTTCTTGATACTCCCCGGGATCCACCTCTTCCCTTGTTACCATCTCTTGTTATCTGTCTCCTTTACTTCTTTCATCTTGCTTCCCTGAATTATGCCTTCTTGTCCTTTGCCCTGTCCGCACCCTGCCTTCTTGTGCCCCTGCCCTGGGTGTGGGGGGTGGGTGATTTTCTCCCTTTGGGTCCTCCCTCCCTGCTGCTTCATCATCTGGAGAAGGCAACTGTTACCTGTTTTAGTTCTACAGCCTCCCGACTAGCTAGTTTAAATGCTCATCCAAGTAACATTTAAACCTCCCACTAAAAACTGTGGTCCTATTCCTGGAAGGATGCAGACTGTCTCCACTATAGAGGTCCATATATTCCCAGGTTGGCATTCAGTCACCAATGTAGCCAAAGCCCTCCTCCATGCACAATGTCTTCAACCAACCATTAAAAGCCCTGATGTGGAGATTCCTTTCCTCTCCCCAGCCCTATACATGTAACACTTTGGCAAAAGCCACCGTGCTTGCCCCATGCTTGAGGCCCTTTCGTAGTTCCCTGGAATTTCCCCATACTACCCCTATTCTGTCCCTTGCCAGGTAATTTGTACACTGGTAGAAAATGAAAGCTAGCTCTCTCCCATCTCTTGCTGCCCTAGTGAGCCTCTAGATCCACTTGATGCCCTGACAATTTTATAAATCCACTCTCCATCCTTCCTTCATTCCCTTCCCCCCCATGCCCAAGTCTGTCCCCCCTAACAACAGAGTCACCCACTAGCAGCTGCTTCATCCTCAGCTGGGAGCCTCTTCTTTCCTCCTTGGAGCCTCTTCTTCTGAGGACCCTCACTTCCTATCTTCCCACTGCTACAGGTGCCTCCTACACGCTGAAGAGTGTATACCCTTCCTGCCATTCTCAACCTCCCAGAGCCCCCAAGGTCCAGCCACTCTGCCTCTGCTTCCTCCGGGAGAGCAGTGGAAGATGCGGTGGCCCCTGGTAGGGCAGAAGGTTCTCTGCACCCTTGACAGTTCAGCCCAGAGTCCATCAACCTCTGCCCTAAACCCAGAGACATGAGTACAAAAGGAGAAGCACCTCAGTCCTTAGAAAGTGTCCTGAAAGGCTACAGCTCCACATCCGTTCTACCATGTGGAATGATAGCACAGTCCCAGAGCACCAGGACAGTAGTTGGGAGGGGGCCTGGGTTTGAGTCCCAGTTGTGATATTTCTTTCTGTCTCTCTGCAATTTATGTTGTTAGTTTGCATCTGTTGTAAAAGAGAAATTGCTAAATACCAGTGAAATGATATCAGTGAAATGACTTTCAGGGCTTGTAGTAGGTTTTCATGGAAAACCTTACTGTACCACTCTATTGAGATTAATCAATCACAACAGGTAGTAATGGAGGCTTATCAATTATAGCTCATGGGACCTTTTTTCTGTTACAAATGAACATGCTGACTCCAGAGGCCCTAGTGCAGAAACTGATCAAGTTAAAAGTTCAGAGTTTATATATTGTGTGGGGTATGCTTATTTATTCTCTGAGGTGTACGTGTGTGCTTACGTGCATGCATGTGTGTATTGTACAGCATCTGCACCTTCATTGTTTAGTATGTATATGTGTCTTTTACTATACAAAAATGACTTATCCATAGCCTGTCACCACTCAGTAGTGTTGGTATTTTGACTTGCGTAGTAGCATTGCAATCAGGGACAGGACACGCCCCAGAGCTGGTAAGCTGCATTTTGGCATTTCAGTACCAGGGAGTCTGGAATAAAATTTAGCAACCTCTTTTTCTGTTTGTTTGTTTTTAATACTGCTGAGAGCCAGGGAGACTGCAGCTGAACATCCTGGCTTTTCTGTACAGTGCTGGGTAGGATGGACTGAGAATCAAAGAAAAACTAAGACCTGCACTGACACTACTGAAAGTGTTGTCACTTACTATTAAACGAAAAAAAAGCAAGCCATTGTGGGGGAAGACAGCAAGGACTAGAGAGGACTAACTGCACTCAGTTTGCACTGTTCTATAAGGAATATGCAGAAAGTCATAATGTTATGCATTTATTAAAAATGCTTAATTAGTTTATTAATTGTTGGGACTTTATATAACGATCCATTTTATCATGGCAACAATGCATTACAGGGCATGTGTAGTTGTGTGATTTACACGATTCTTGTGTAGTTTTCAGCAGTCAGCCTTTGGCCTTGTGCCATACCACACAAGGCATGGGTAAATACCACAACAACACACAGTCTGTCATACATTATTGATAATTTACTCACAGGTAAAGACCTTAGTTAACCATTCAGGCTATAGGATTTTTTATGTCCATTGTGTAATAAGCTATGAGGCCCAGCTTCACATGATGAAATTACCACTAAGTTTTTTACAGGTCCTCATGTGTTATTGTATTTATTAAATGGTTAGTCAAGTATTAAGGCACTCAGTGGCCTGAAGCACAGTCCAAGGGACTGGCAGTAAATAATCATACCTACCATGTAGCGCCAGTTGTATATTTGTGACTCCGTAGAGCTATGCTCACAAGGGATCAAACCCTTCCCCGTGCGGTCAATATCTCCATTGTGACCATGCAGAGAATGAAGCAAAGGTCAACATGCAAATGGTCAGCTATGCCACACATAGGGCATGGCAACCGTGCAAAGGCAGTCACCAAGTTTTGCGATGTGTTCTGCCTTTCAAAGATCTAAAGGCAGATGGTTGGGGTGTTGCAACTCTCTGACTGCCCAAAGATGAAACAGTGAGAGATGGATATCTGTGAGGGACCAGAAACTCTGAACTACAGCTCTGGGGAAAGGGTCTGTGGGTTGTTTCACTGGATGCCAGCATCTGCTTAACAGGAGAGAAATGGGAGCGGGCCACTGGACCACCAGGAATTTTCACTGGAGGTCACAATTTTTGCCAGTGTCTTCAGCCCAGTAACAGGCCTAAAGGTGAGGACTGGGCAGGTGAGGTGAGGTGAGGTGAAGCATTTGGGTGTAGTGTCTGTACCCTGGAGCACTCTGTATGACAAAGGGTCATGTGACTGGCACTATGCCATACATAGACCCCAGGGTATGTTACCAAAAAGGTATCAGTGGGTAGAATGTTTGAGATCACTTACCTCAGCTAACCCTCATTTTCTCTCACACAAGTGGCTAATAGAAGGTTATGTGTCTAGAACCTCAATATGGAGTTGCAATGGCAAGGTTGGTTGTATCCAGATTTGGGACTTCACTCTTTGGCTCTGTACTGACTAGGGAACCTAAAACGGTCTAAGTGCCCTAAACTGTTTTAAGTTCTTGAAACACGGTTTGCGTACACACTTTTACACAGTTGAAATCATGTTACAACCGTTTTCTAAAACCATGCTAAAAACCCTACGAGAGAGGTAGGCTTTAGCACGGTTTTAGAGAAACACAGGGCTTAATCTGTGTTAACAACAGTATATATGCAATCCATGCTGTAACACGGGTTAAGACAACCGTGTTTAAACAACAGCAGAGATTTTCGTCTTCACTGTGGACAAAAGCAACACATCACTCACATGGACATGCTCCAGTACATTCTCAATTCTGCAGATATAACTTTCCGCCCAGTTCTTTAAGGTACCCATTCGTGAGTATCCCATCATGCATTGCAGTACCTACAATGCTTTGCACTGGTGCCGCACTCATGCCTGGGAACTCGTACGGGCAAGCATGGTTGTTGGCGTGCAATGTAGATGCTCTGACAACCATGCTTGGGACCAGTTTCTAAAACAATGATATAAACATTTTAAAATCAGTCTCTAGTGTGGACAGGGCCTTTGTGACTGAGAGCTGGGCCTCTAGAGTACTGTGTGTAGGTGCTGCCACAGTTTACCACTGTTTGTCACAGCTGTGACATCACACCTTTGTATTACAATGTGTGGACATCAAACAACAGTGTAGTTAATGTTAAAGAGCAGGTGCTTAGTAAGGGTGCATATCTTAAAAAAATAAAGGTCTGGGGCTTTTAGATGCCTCTGCAATCATTCAGTTTGCTTTTACTTGTTTATTTACTTACTTTTCCATCTTAGTGTTTGTATTTTGCCAATTGCTAGTGAAACAAGCATTTGTCAATGTCGAATGTTTGCTTGCTGGCATTGGCATTGGTAGTGTAGAAGTTACAGAACTGCATAATAGGAATGGCAGCGAAGTATTGAACTGAAGCCAACACCACCACCACCCTGCAGAGAGTGACAGACATTGGGGTATGCCTTTGGGTGGTCAGGCATAACGACCACGCCATTTCACCACACCCTACACTGCAGACACTGACAAGTGTCATGGTGTGCCTTGGGGTCTTTGGCTCTTATGCGCACCCCATTCCATCAGGAAATATGGTGAGATGGGTGCAGTAGAGGAGAATGGGGTGAAGTTTGGGCCCAAACAGTCTGAGGCACACCTTGATGCCTCTCACTGGCTGCAGGGTGTGGCTGGGATTTGGAATGGTATGAGCATGACAGGTAAGAATCCCAAGTCACACCCCTGATGCCTGTCATTCTCTACAGGGTGGGACATTATGGTCAGAAACTCTAACGCCTCAGGCATTCATTGGTATTTTCACTCCAAATTTTCAACATGGTTTTTCTGTGACCCCCACCTCATGAACAGTGGCAATATCAGTTTGTTAGCCGAAATCTGCTTTTGCACAGCAACTATGGCATTTGGCACCACAGGTGCAAAAACACATTCTGAACAAGATGTGAAAAATGACAGCGGTACTGTTCATGGAGAGGTGTAAAAAATGGCACTGTTGAAAATCTGCTGTGAAAATCTTTAAAAAACTGGTGAAGTCACGAGCATGCATAGAAACTGTGCAACGCATACCCGTAATGTAACTAGTTTGGGAATTTTTTTACAGCAGATTGTTAACACAGGCATTTTGGGACCTCCAATCATGAACAGTGTCAGTGTGATTTTCTTTATCTGTCCCGACCAATGATTTCCCACAGCGACCACACATTTCTGTGCTGAAAGTGTGAAAACACATTCCGGCCATGTTGTGGAAAATGACAGCTGTACTGTTCATAAGGAGGTGTGGAAAAATGCCACTGGTAAAAATCTGGACTGAAAATATTACAAATTCATGAACTTACAAGGGTGCGTGGAAACTGCACAATGCTCACTCGTAACACAGTCATTTTATGGAGTTTTGTCACCAAATTTTCAACATAGCCATTTTAAGACCTCTGCTCATGACCAGTGTCACTGTGATTTTCTTACTGTGTCTCGTACATTGATTTCGCACACCGACTGTGCCATTGTGCACTAAATGGGTGGAAACACGTTTTGGGTGAGATGTTAAAAATGACAGCTGTACTGCTCATAAGGAGGTGTGGTAAAATTGCAATGTTGAAAATCTGGAGTGAAAATATTGAACTTTCACAAACTTACGAGTGTATGAGGAACTGCATACAACGACGTCAGAAACAGTCTTTTGGGAATTTTCACCAAATTTTAACATAGCCATTTTAAGACTTCTGCTCATGAACAGTGTCACTGTGATTTTCTTAATGTGTCCCATACATTGATTTCGCACACCGACTGCGCCATTGTGCACTACATGGGCGAGAAACACGTTTTGGGTGAGATGTGAAAAATGACAGCTGTACTGCTCATAAGAAGGTGTGGTAAAATGGCAATGTTGAAAATCTGGAGTGAAAATATTGAAAATTCGTGAACTTACGAGCGTGCGTAGGAACTGCGCAATGCACGCTCGTAAAACAGTCATTTTAGGAATTTTTCACCAAATTTTCAAAATAGGCTTTTTGAGAGCCCTCACTATGAACACTGGCAGTGTCATTTCATTAATCATTCTGGAAAGGTGATTTGGCGCGGTGACTACAAATCACCCTTCAGGCCCGAAATAGCACGCCATGACAGTGAAAGCATTCATGAGAGGGTCCCAAAACCCCATGTTGAAAATTTGGTGCAAAATTCCAAAAATGCCCAAGATATGCAGCAAAGTTGAAAAACCCTATCTATTACATTATACAGTTTACGGCATTTCCTCAGTTAGCGGTTGGCTTTGAAGAGTGCAGGCGTGTTCCCAGTCATCACGAAGATGCGCCAGCTGGACTCTGGAGGTAAGTATGGGGTGAGGGGGTGTGGGAGGCAGGGTGCCCAGTGGGTGGGTGGGTGGGGCAGGAGACTGCGAGGACCGTTTTAATTTATAGTTTTTTGTTTGTTTTTCACTAAGGCAGCGCGGGACATTTGCCACGCTGGGGTGGGCTCCCAGCGTGGCAGCTAGAAAAACTGTTTGGGGCTGGAGCCGACGGTTGATTGGGCACCCTCGTTGGCCATACGGGCTTGTGCCACGCTGGGGTGGGCTCCCAGAGTGGCAGCTGTAAGACTGTTTGGGGGGTTGGAGCTGACAAGGGAATGGGCACCCCCGTCGGCTATACAAGCTTGTGCCATGCTGGGGTGCGCTCCCAACATGGCAGCTGTAAGGCTGTTTGGGGGGGTTGGAGCCAACGGGGGATTGGGCACCCCCGTCGACCATGCGGACGTGTGCCACGCTGGGGTGGGCTCCCAGCGTGGCACCAGGAAAGCTTTTTGGGGGGCATGGAGCTGACAGGGCATTGGGCACCCCCGTCGGCTATACAGTATGTGTGGGGGGGAGCGCGTCAGCACGCAATATGCGTGTGTGCGTGTTGGGGGGGAGCTCTGCTCACTGAAGCGGAACTTTCCCTTTAAACTGTATGCCACTGCATTTTCAGCATTTTCATAGACAGCTGGAGCAGTGATTGCCGCACTGTGACCGCGCCTGCAAACACACTGACTGAATTGGAAGAGGCTGACACACCTCTGGAAAACTCGGATGATGGCACTATGTTTCTTGCACATGCATGCAAGCAAACATAAAAAGAGTCCAGTGGAGTCCCTGTGTGATGATGTCATAAAATCCTTACTAGCAAGGCTGCCAGTGTATTTCAGTGGTAAACTACAAATCTGTTTTCAGATTTTTATGTATGGAGAAATGACACTTCCTGCCACCAAAATATTATATATTCAATAGAAATATATGATTTTTAATAATATGTAGGGCCAGATATTCAAAACCTAGCCCTGGGGCAAAATTAGCACTGCACGGTGTGCTAAATTAGCCCAAAACCATTTGCATGCTATATTCAAAGGAATAGCCCCAGGGCTAAAGCAGCTGAGTATAGCATGCAAATGAAGCCATGCAAACAGGGCTGGGAGTACAGTGCAATAATAGCCCAGCAAATAAGATAGCTCTGACTATAGCATCCTGGAATTGCAAACCAAAACAGCAGTCCAGTGCACACAGATGTGTAGGAAGGTAAAGGTAAACTACATGACCATTGTGTGTGCTAGCAAAGAAGTGGATGCACTAAAACTGCAAATAACAGTGCAGGCCAAATATTGTACTGCAAAACTGTTATAGTTCACACAGGTTTGCACGGCTCAAATACATTTTCGCAGTGTTTGCGCAGGGCTAACGAATTTGCCTGGCACTAGGATGTTTGCCAGGGGCAAACATTTGCTGTATTCAAAAATGACATGCAAATGAGACTACTTAGGCAGTCAGTGGGCAAGCTTCCATGTTAGCATCTCATTATGGCCTGATTTGCATGTAGATTGTGCAGCACTATTGCAGGATCCCACAGCTCCACCTGTAGGTCAGTCTGAAAGTTCAAGGGCAGGCTGGGTCTGCTCACAGCTCCACCTGTAGGTCAGCCTGAAAGTACAGGGGCAGACTGAGTATGCTCACAGCTCCACCTGTAGGTCAGTCTGGAAGAGCATGATGGTAGCTGCAGGCTACGTTTGTACACAGTTACATCGACTATTGTGACCCAGGGGACTATACAGCGCAGGTGCTGGTGGTGGTGCTGCACAGGTGGTGATGCTGCATGCAATAGTCAAACTGTAGTTCCTGCTACAGTTCATAGCAGGTGCTACAGTAACAAGGTGACCGATAGTGTGAGGGGCACAGCAATGCCTATGGTGTGTAGGGCAGCAAAGACTGCTGCACTCCACACAGTGACAGGCCCATCTGGCCCAGAGCCCAGTGTATTTCAGTGAGAAACTAAATATATTTTTCTATCTTTTTCAAATGAAATTGATACTCATTTCATCAACAAACTTTGCCTTTTATATGTTTGCACTATAGTGTTCCATCTGTATGATGTTACGTTTTTGAATACAATAATTAACTTCTCTTTACTTCTTTCCAAGTAAAATCTGGTGTAACCCCCGTACAAATGGGGGTTCCCAAAAAGTCTTCCTTGAGTTTGCCTAAATGCTCACTGCCAGGCCGGTGTTCTGCATTTTAGCAGTTTAAATGTTTTGCCAGAGAGTGCCTGTTTAGCCTCTGTGTACTGTCTCTTTAAGAGCTGCCTGGCTTGCAGTCATAATTAATCTGAGAGGGAGCTCTTTTATTTGATGTACTTGTTTGCTGATCATTTGTTAGAGTAGTAATAATATTGCAGTTTGTTCTAACCTGCCTTCTTTGAAGCATGGACAGTTTTCTGTTTGTTTCCATCATCTTGGTCCTGGACTGCAGAATGGGCCAATCAGTACATTTGGGACTCTAAAATGGAGCCTGCCTAAAGGGGCTTGGTGGGGCCAGAACTTGTAGGAACTGTAGTTTTGGCCTTTTGGCCCCTAAAATAACCTGGAGGGGGAGCTCTTCCTGTGACTGACAAGCAGATCAGCCAACCAAACCTTTTGGATCTTGGGGAAAGTCCCACACTGCTTACAGTTTCAGTTAGATCTAATTTGGGAAGTGAAGAAGTAACAACTCGAGATAGTTTGAGCTGCTATCCATAGTGGATTCGTGCGGGAGAACTGTGTAAAGGCCTGAGTTTGGCCTGCATGCCTGTGTGCTGTCCCTGAGTGGGAACTTGTACTTTTTTCAGACTGAATCCGAATTTGGAGAGCGAATTAAGCCACTGAATTGTGTCCAGACTTTAACCTGAAGAAGACTGAAGATTTGCTGAATGTGATCAGCCTGTCAGGACTTCCAGCTACCTCTGAACTCCCGGATTGTGCAGAGACTCTGTAATTGCGACCAGAGAGCCATTTGCCTAGTACAGTGGAATTTCCTTACATGTGAATGTGCCGTGTGCTCATAGTGGGTTGTGATTTGGTTCCCCACTGTGTGTCTAAACTGCGTTTTGTTTGCTGGAGGCAGTATCCAGCTCCACGGACTGAATCCGTATCCATTTCTGTTTGCCTGGGTCCTGCTACACTGGCTCAGCCAGAATACCTGCTACGCAGAGAAAGTCATCGACGAGAGACCGGCCTGGGTATCAGCCCCCTGTTCAACACCTTGAACAGGAATGACACCTCGGTGAATTGTGTGGGCTCTGCTTCTCTGGGCACTCCAGCTCAACAGCCTGCAGTCTCGATTTTGTCCTGCCTGTGTCCAGTATTGGGTATTGTAAGTAAACATCAGGGTAACTCCCTGCAACAACAGCTAAATCTAAAAGTGTTGTCATCTGATTGTATTATTGCCTTTTCTTTCACAAACTCAGCCCTCCGGCTCCGGATTACAAATAGTGTGTGTTGTGCATGTTGCTTTCTTCTGTCACAGGGCCCCAACCAGCTACAATGTTCCTGGCTAGCCCACCATTTTCCTACCTGGGTACCCAGAGTGTGTGACTGTGTAGGGACTCTGAACCGCATGCATAACTGTCTGATTAATATAGCTTTTAAACAAATCAACCTGATTATGCCCCTCCCTTGTTCATGTCCCCTGAATAAATCAGATTTAACTTTGTTTGCATTTAACCTGACTGTGGTTCCAGTTTGTGCCAAAAGTATTGTACTGTTGCTATTTGTGGTGTTTAACCTTGTTTTACAGGGGGTCCCCAAGGTCAAGCTAGAGGAACCAGCCCTGATGGTAAGTGCAAACAGTCTGGGTAATTGCCTGATGAATAAGGGTCATTGTGAAACTAGTTATTGTATATTGTTCAGGCCACTAGAATGGAAAGAGGGGGGTTACAGTGTCCCGGAGGTCTGTGCCCAGGTTAGCTTGACCACTAACAACCCCGACCTCCAGGTGGAGGCACCCATTTCATTACCCAGGCCCCTTAACCTGCTACTAGCCAAGCAGGCAGAGGTAGTAGCCCTTGGGATAGTGCCACCTAGGGGTTACACTGGTTATGAAGAAAATGTCACCTGCTAAATTATAACAAAACGTCATATGTTATCAAACATCACACATTTCTATTATATAATATTTTGGTGGCAGGAAGTGGTTTTTTTTCATAAAAATCTATAAACAGATTTGTAGTTTCACATTGAAATACACTGGCAGCCTTACTAGAAAGGATTTTATGACATCATCACACAGGGACTCCATTGGACTCTTTTTTTCACTAGCAATTGGCAAAATATAAACACAAAGATGGAAAAGTAAGTAAATAAACAAATAAAAGCAAACTGAATGATTGCAGAGGCATCTAAAGGCCCCAGACCTTCATTCTTTAAGATATGCACCCTTACTAAGCACCTGCTCTTTAACATTTCATGACTGATCAATATTTCCCTCTAATGTCAATTTATTGACATTAGAGGGAAATATTGATCAGTCATGTAATACAAATTATATTATGACTTAACTTTATGCACTTGTTTTGTTTTTTATAAAAGTAAAGCACGCAAATCATAGAAGAACATCAGACAGGGAAAGTTTTGCCCATGAAAAATAAACTTGCACAGTACAGTGTACATAATGTATGTGGACTAATTTATTTATCTGAAAAAGTTTCACCTGGGAAGGCACACTGAGCCAGAACAGCTCATTTCCAGATGTGTCCTGGGGGAAGGGGAAGGGGTAAGTACAATAGGTTTATACAACAATATAATACAATAAATGAGGAGGAGGTGGGAGGAGAGAGGGGGAGAGAGGACAGAGGAGAGTTAAGAGGGAAGGGAGCCAAGCCAGAACTTCCCCACAAGGGAGGAACAGTGGGCAAGGAATCTGGCTTCAAGTGGGGGGGAAGGAGAGAGAGGTATAAAGGTCACAGTGGTGAGTACAGGGCGGACAGTCAAGAGCAAACCAGCAAAAGGAGTGGAAAAGGGTGTCCTCTCTAGTTAGGGTAGACATTGGTGCTGAGCTGTAGACTGTGTCACCATAGTCGAAAATTGGGAGGATTGTTTTCTGGACTATTTTACAGTGGGCCGATAAGGGGATGCAACCACAGTGTCTGAACAGAGCACCAAGTTTGGGGAGCAGTTTTTTGTGGATGGCATCCACATGTTCAGAAAAGCTGAGGTGTCAGTCAAGCCCGAGTCCTAGATATTTGAAGGAGGTGACATCCTCTAGCATGGCCCCATTGAGGGTGTGGAAGAATGGTGTGGCAGTAAGCCTAGAGAGCTTTTGCCTGGTGCCAAAGGTCATGGAGACCATCTTTTTGGTGCTGAGGGAAAGTTGGTTTGTGTGAAACCAGAGCTGGACTTTGTCGAACTCCAGCTGGAGACTGGTTGCCACAACTGAGGGAGAGGCACCGGAGCCATATAGAGCAGAGGTACCGTGTACATGTGAATGGATGCAGAGGAGCAGACAGCAGAGAGGTAGTTTAGGAAGACCGAGAAAAGTATTGGGCCAAGGACTTAGCCTTGAGGGACACTAGTATTGATGGGGAGAAGGTGGGATACAAAGTTGCCTATTCTGAGTCCTACCCACAAGATAGGAATGGAGCCAGTTAGTAGCAGGAACAGAAAGTCCTGCTGCTGCTGTGAGCTTGTCTAGGAGTAGGGTTTGGGCTATGGGCAGAGGTGATGCAGCCCTGATCTATGCCAGAGAGAATGGAGTCAGTAAGCTGGAGAAGGGAGGTTGAGGTAAAGTGGGACTTGCGAAACCCAGACTGGAAAGGGGTGAAAAGGAGGAAGAGTCGAGGAAGGAAGAAAGCTGAGATTGTACAAGGTGCTCTTGAAGTTTGGCAAGAATGGGGAGTAGGGATACAGGGCAGTAGTTGCCTGGCTTGGAAGAGCCATCACCCTTGAGGAGGGGAATGACTGTGGTGAGCTTCTAGGCATCAGGGACAGAGGCAATGAAGAAAGAAAGGTTTAGAAGTGTGGTGAGTGGGAGGGCAATGGTGGGGGGGCAGATAGATGTAGGAACTTGGGTTCAAGCCCATCTGGGCATTTACCTTCATGAGGGTTAAGGGATAGGATAGCTTTCAGGGTATCTGCTGGAGAGATAGGAGAAAGATGAAGGCACAGGGAATGAGCAAGGGACTGGTGGAGTGGGTGCAGAGGAGCGAAGGAGGAGAGAAGGGAGGACGCACAGGTGGTGAAGAAAGTGTTTAATTCTGAAGCCACAGCAGGGGGTCAGAGGCTCTGCAATGCCGGTTAGACAACACTTTCATCAACCGGCATCACAGTGACAGGATTTATGTTGACCGCAAGTTGCGGTCGACATAAATCCCGATCGTCTCCTGTACAGTTTTTTCATCACCCCATGTGGGGGGCTCTGCCCCATGCACCCCCCATACTACTGATTATCAACTCCAAATCAGAGTTGATTCAGGCAGGTGGTGCAGGACCAGGAGACAGCATGCCCTTGTCTCAGTCGCACCAACACAGCGACCTGTCAGCGAACTGTCGATTTTGTCGACAGGAATGTAGGTCACTGTGTTGGTGTCACTGACCATGGCACATACCGGGGTCAGAAATAGTGGTGTCTTCCACATTCAGGACTGGGACTGAGGGCTGAGTGGGGGGGGGGGGGAATAGGGCATGAATGACCTTCCAGAACTTAGAAGGGAGGTTAATGGTGTCCTGGAAGGTGGATGAGAAATATTCAGGTTTGGCTCATCTGATGGCCCTGATGCCGGCATTTCAGAGGACACGGTACTTAAGTAGATCCATGTGGGAGCCTGAGGTCTTATGCACCTTCCACACTACGTCATGTGCTCACAGACCGGCCATCAGTTCAGCTGACATCCACGGGAGGTGGGAGCCTCTGACCCTGTTTTTTCTGATGGGAGCGTGCTGATCCCAGATCTTTTAGAACTTGGCCTTAAAGTAACTGAGGGCAGAATCAACTGAGGAGGCAGTGGACATGGGAGACCAGTCGTTATTTGCTAAATCTTCATGGAGGGAGGACATGTCCAAGGACCTGAAGGAACGGATCAGGAGGATATTTGAAAGGGCTTTTGTATGGTGAATTTTACATACACAGTAAACCTTATGGTGGTCACTGAGTGCATCAGGTAAGATTCCTGCAGAAGTTACCCAATGATGGTGCAAGGCAAGTGTCCAGACCAGAACGGTGTGCTTGATGGATTTGTTGTTTAGGCCGGTTGGTTCTGTGATCAATTGTGTAAGGATAAGGGATCTGATGTTGTTGCAAAATTTGGTTTGAGTGGGGGAGAACCAATTTAAGTTAAAATCTCCAAGGATGAGGAGTTCGTCAGAAGAAGAGTGGGTAGATCAAGGAGGCAGGGAGGCCTAGGCAGCAGTAGACACCACCCTCAAAATTGGGAGGGAGAGTTTTAAGAGCAATAGTTCATAGGCAGAAGGGGAAGAGATGGAAAGAATGGGGGTGAACGGAATAGACAAGGAGAGTTATATGGCCACCCCACTGCCCCTGCTTGCACGATCCAGATAGGTGAGCGAGTATCCAGGGATGGAGATGGCAGTATCGGAAATCGTTGAGGAAAGCCATGATTCTGTGATGATTAACATGTCTGGCTTGAGGTTAATCTCTAGTGGCTGTATCAGGCCAATCTTAGGGAGGAGGCTCCTGATATTGAGGTGAGCCACTTTTAGTCCCTTGGGTAGGTCAGTGGAGGGCCTGGATTGGGTTTTGTATCACCTGCCATTAGTTGCAGCAAAAAGATGAGAAGTTTTGCAGGAATAGTTAAGCGTTTGCGAAGTAGAGGGGTAGGAGAGGAGAGGTGTGTATGTGGGGAATCGTGTGAGGGCAGTATGGAACTGAGAGATGCTAAGTGGAGGAAGGGAAGGGGAGGATTGATGGTCCAGTGGGGCAAGGGAGAATGACGTAGAGGGCAGAGGCATGAGGAGGAAGGGTGGGGAGGCAGCTGGAGGATGGAGAGGAGGAAAAGGTAGTATTCGGGAGGACGTCAGAGTAAACAGGAAGGGAGGTGTATCGTGGGTGAGGAACAAAGTGGAGGGAGGGGAGGAGCATGAGGTAGTGGATGGAGAGGTGAGAATGTGGAATTGGATAGTTGAGGGGGGTGTAGAAGCAGCAATAGCAAAGATCCATAAAGCACAGAGAGAATAGTTTATTTATTTAGTGATTCGGAAAAGACCTTTGAGCACAAGCTCTTTTACAAAGGTTCCACGTCATAGATTGCAAAACAAAGTACAATATACAATAGGAGAAAGCAAAGGTACATTACAATGAACAATACAGCTTGGATTCAGAACTTACAGAATAACTCAAAAACATAGGTACAAGTTAAACATAGGTACAAGTTAAAGTAACAAGAAAAACACTTTATGAGGGTGGGGGGTGGGGGGAATAAGCAGCCTCAACGTGCCTTGTCAGTAGTTCAGAGGGGCAGGGATAGCTGGCAGTGGGGTGAAAAAAGGAGGTACGAGAGAGAGAGGCAAGTACTGCGGTGGAGGTGAAGGTTGGGGGAAGAAGGGCGATAAGGTACAGTATAGGGAGAAATGGTGGGGTGAGGGGAGGCTGAGCGGAGAGGACATGCTAAAGTAAAATGGTGGGGTGTGAGGGGGCATGGTCAGGCAGCCTGCATTAATAGTGAGTGTTCAGGAAATTCAGGGGACTGTAAGTTGGAGGAGGGGAAGGGGTGCGGGTGCCGAAGGAGCATTATGCAAACTGATTGCTGGGGCAAGTCATGAGATGGGACAGAGGGAGGGGGTACCTGAGGCCTGCCTAGTGCTTGCTGGGGGCCAGAGAGAGTAAGTAAGTAAGTAAAAGTTTATTTATAAGCGCTTTTCAAAAACCAAAGAGCTGTATAATAGCAATATTAAATAATAAACAAAATATTAATAGTAAAATCAGTCTTTAAATGCTTTTAAAAATAAAAAGGTTTTTAGCTCAGAGAGAAGGTGTGGCTGGAATAGTATGGAAGATACTCCTATAGAAAAAGATCAACATTTGTGCAAAACTGTCTCAACACTATTGTCTGTTTAAAATCTACTGTCGCCACAGTACCATGGTTGTAATTATAGTCAAATAGAATAGGCAGTGGTAATATGCCATCCTTGTTAAGCTGCAGCTAGGAACTTAAATAATGCATACCAGTATTTCCATAAGAAAATTAAAAGACAAGGACTTAGTTAATTATTACATACTTTATTCAAAGCACAATAGACTAAGATTATTGTTGCTAATATAAAATGGGTAAGAAAAATCCTGACCTCTGATTTTGGGATCATGTGGCATCCATACTTGTATTACAGGTACAGTATGACCAAAGAGGAAGAAAATTACTGGGTTCTGCCACACAAACCATAGAACACATTTAAATAAACTTTTACTTACCCTATGACATTTTCATACTTTAAAAACTTGATCAGAAACAATGTCTATTTTAACTAAGATAATGTAGCCATCCCATTTGTAAATAGTTCTCATTACCACTGCCTGTCATTATATAGATAGATAGATAGATAGATAGATAGATAGATAGATAGATAGATAGATATTATATTTATATAGCACCCATCTCCAAAGACTCTGGGTACTGTACAATATAACACATATGACATATACCATACAATAATACAATTCAAAAACTAACTATGGCAATATACACAATATACCTAAAACAGCAGTTTAATTAACCATCACAAATAAACTATTTAAAAAAAACCTTTGATTAAAAGCCAGATTAAATAGATATGATTTGAGGCCCTTCTTAAAGGTATCCATTGTGGCAGCCTCCCTGAGATAACCAGGCAAGGAGTTCTACAGGGTAGGCAGAGCGTCTGCAAACACCCGATCACCAGAATGCCACAGCCTAACCCTGGGAACTCCAAGGAGGCCATCCCCGGCAGAACAGAGAGCCCGGGCCGGGCAGTACAGCACAAGGAGCTCTTGCAGATAGACTGGGCCCTTCAAGTGCAGGGATTTGTAGGTTAACAGCCCTATCTTGAAGACAATCCTCCACTAAACTTTTCTGCCCACAAAGAAATCTGCAGCAGTCCCGACAATGCTCCATTGAGCTCGCTCAGTCCTCTTCTTTCACTCGCTCATTCCATTTCTGGTGGCGTTGCAGGCTGCCCTTTTCTATTGAGCTCCTGCCTGCGTTGCTACCATTTGTAGCAGTTACAATACAGCTCCGTTGAGCTCACTCACTCCCCCTCTCTCACTCATGCATTCTGGTTTTCCTACCACTGCAGGCTGGCATTTTGTACTGGGCCCCTGCATGCATTGCTGCCTTTTTCTGCCCACAAACAAATCTGCAGCAGTCCCAACAGAGCTCCGTTGAGCTCACTCAGTCCCCCCCGCACTCACTCATTCTGTGTCTCCTGCCGCTGCAGGCTGCCCTTTTGTACTGGGCTCCTGCCTGTGTTGCCACATTTTCTGCCCACAAAGAAATCTGCAGCAATCACAATAGAGCTCTGTTTAGCTCGCTCACTACTGCTCTGTCCCTCACTCATTCTGTTTCTCTTGGTGCTGCAGGCTACGCTTGTGTACGGGGCTGTTGGCTGCATCGGCACCTTTGTCTGTCCACAAATAAATCTGCAGCTGTACCAACAAAGCTCCATTGAGGTTGCTCAGTCTCCCTCTGTCACGCGCTCATTCTGTTGGTTGTGGCGCTGCAAGCGGCCCTTTTGTATGGGGCTCCTGCCTGCATTGGCGCCTTTTTCTGACAACAAAGAAATCCGCAGCAGTCCTGATAGAGCTCCGTTGAGCTCACTCAGTCCCCCGTCTCACTCACTTGTACTCTTTCTCCCACTGCTGCAGGCTGGCCTTTTCTACTGGGCCCCTGCCTGCATTGGTGCCTTTTTCTGCCCAAAAAGAAATCCGCAGCAGTCCTGACAGCGCTCCAGTGAATTTGCTCTCTCCACCTCTCTCACTCACTCTCTCGTTCTGTTTCTCCCAGTGCTGCGGGCTGCCCTTTTGTACTGGCCTCTTGTGTTGTGGTCTTTTTCTGCCCACAAACAAATCCGGAGCAGTCCCAACAGAGCTCAGTTGAGCTCGGTCACTCCCCCCTCTCACTCATTCCATATTAATCTATCCCAAACACTGATGTCCCACAGTGACCGTGCTATTTTCCTTCAGGAGTGCAAAAACATATTTTAGCCAGGATGTGAAAAAGGACAGCTGTACTGTTCATACAGAGGTGTGAAAGAATGCCACTGTTGAAAATGTGACGTGAAAATATTACAAATTTGTGAAGTTACAAGAGTGCGTGGAAACAGTTGAATGCACACTTGTAACACAGTCATGTATGGAGTTTTGACACCAAATTTCCAACATAGTGATTTTAGGACATCTGCTCCTGAACGGTGCCACTGTCATTTTCTTAATCTGTCCCAAACACTGATTTCCCACAGCGACCGCGTTATTCTGTGCCTCAACTGAGAAACCACATTTCACTCAGGATGTAAAAAATGACAGCTGTACTGCTCATAAGGAGGTGTGAAAAATTGCCATTGTTGAAAATGTGGCATGACAATATTACGAATCTGCAAAGTTACAAGGGTGTGTGGAAAGTGTGCAATGCACACTTGTAACACAGTCATTTGATGGGCTATCATCACCAAATTTCCAACATAGTAGTTTTAGGACCTCTGCTCATGAACAGTGCCACAGTTATTTTCTAAATCTGTCCCAAACACTGATTTCCCTCAGCGACCGCTCTATTCTGCGCTGGAACTGCGAACACTCATTTCGGCCAGAATGGGAAAAATGGCAGCTGCACTGTTCATAAGTAGGTGTGGGAAAATGGAAATGTTGAAAATCTGGAGTGAAAATATACATTCGCAAAGTTACGAGTGTCCGTGCAAACTGCACAATGCACACTTGTAACACAGTCATTTTATGGAGTATCATTACCAAATTTTCAACATAGTCATTTCAGGACCTCTACTCATGAACAGTGTCACTGTCATTTTCTTAATCTGTCCGAAACACTGATTTCCGACAGCGACCGCTCTATTCTGCACTGGAAGTGTGAAAACACATTTCTGCCAGGATGTGAACAATGACAGTTATACTGTTCACAAGGAGGTATGACAAAATGCCAATGTTGAAAATCTGGCATCAAAATATTGCAAATTCACGATTACGAGAGTGCATAGCAACCGTATACGCGCTGTAAAATAGTCATTTAGATTTTTCCACCACCCTTAGTAACATAGGCTTTTTGAGAGCCCACCTCATGAACACTAGCACTGTCGTTTCATTAATCAGCCCCCCAAAGGTGATTCTGCACAGTGACTGCGAAATCACCTTCCGGGGCCGATTAATGCCATGACAGTTGAAGCATTCATGAGAAGAGGTCCCAAAAACCCCATGTTGAAAATTTAGTGAAAAAAATTCCAAGAAATGCCTGAGATATGCAGCAAAGTTGAAAAAATCCTATTTACTCCATTATACAGCTTACCGGCATATCCTCAGTTCGCGGTCGGCTTTGAAGAGTGCAGACGTGTTCCTGGTCCACCGAAGATCGTCGCACCGGACTCCGGAGGTAAGTATGGGGTGAGGGCTGCGTGGGGAGGCAGGGTGCGAAGTGGGTGGGTGCGGGTTGCAGGAGGGGGGTCTGGGAGACTGCGAGGGACCGCTTTTTACCTTCACTGGGGCATTTGCACGCTCGGTGGCTCCCAGAGTTCCACTGAGTCTCGCCGGGGCTGTAGCCGATGGGGATTGGGCACCCCATCAGCAAACAACAGAAGGGATTCTTTTCTGCCGACAGGGATTGGGCACCCGTCGGCAAATAACAAAGTGGGGAATCCTTTCTGCTGATAGGGATTGGGCGCCTGTCGGCAGAACACTGAAATGGGGGCACATTATGCCGATGGAAGTGGGCTCCCTCCGCAGAGATAAACATTGGGGGGTTATATTGTTTGTGAACAGATGGCAACCCGCCCGCCTGTTCACAAACAATATTAGGCTTGCTAGATCCACCCTGCAATGACGGGTCACTCCCTCATTGCAGCGGATGGCTTATGCAGCAATAACGAGGCGGCCCCTGATTGCAGGGGCTGATTTGTCACAAGTTGGTGTGAATGTTCCAAACTTGTGTCACCAGCAGCTTGCAACAGCACTGGGGGAAGCGGAAAACCTTGCAGGCAGTGGGGCATTGGCCACAACAGTAACGAGCCTCCACAGCCTGCTTTTCAGCAAGCTGTGCCAATATGTTCCTTGCGCTGCGCGCAATCAACATAAAAAAAGTTACAATATCCAGGCAGTACTTTCCTACAAACCAGGACATTATCATATCGCCCCCTATTGACCACTATCTCTGTGGAGGGATACTTTCACATTAAATTTAAAAGGATTTTACTTTTACTTTTTTTGTTACAAATTTCTCTAGTTATGGCCATGTGCCTTACTACACCCTTGGGCACGGGTTTGTGTCAGTACTACCAATACTCTGTTGTGTCTTATTGCTTAAAAATCCATCACCAATCTCTCCTACCACAACACTGCACCATGGATAAAATAAGACAGCAATGCGGACTCATCAGTTCCTGAGCGGTTACCAGGAACTGAGAGGAACTGCTAACTAAATACTTTAAACACTTAAATAAACCAGCGAATGTCATTAAAACAGAAAGTAAAGGCAGCAAATGAAATTTAATGAAAGGGTTATTTTTCTTTGAAGAAATAATGAAAAATAAGTTAGAAATTCATAAATGTGAGGAGAGATCTCCGAGGCATCTTGACTTCTCAGGCGGAGAATGAAATCTGAGGGTTTAGAATGCAAACAGTTGGTAAGGGCAGCATTTGAATAAGTACACGAGTCAATGATGGAGTCCATCATTTGCATACATTCTAATCTCCAGGCAGTTCTACTCTGAAGGCTGACTACAAAAGTTAAGAATATTGAAGAATACCTGGGGTTAGAACATTTCTGTTTTGGTATGCAGACCAAAACTGAACTCAACGTCAGTGTTTTCTTATGTCTAAATCTCACAGACTGTCCTACTGTCATGTGTATTTCAAATTGATGCATTGTGTTCAGCCATGTTTTTCTTCTCAGACCGTGGATGAAAAAAGGAGCCAAGTCTCAGCCCATCTTACTTGGTTACCAATAAATAAATTAAAACAGAAATATATAAAACAGTTGATATCATGTTGTCATGAGGAAGGAGTTGACTGCGACTTAATAGAACAAAAAATGTAGTTACCCCCTAGCCAGGGCAAAGTAGCAGTGCTGGCAAACTTGGCAAGACCAGAAGTTAGCTGTAGGACATGTGAATTGATGATGACATGATACACAGCAGCAGCCTGTAAAGTCTATGATGAACATGCAGGCTGCTCTGACTGATTGTTTATCAGTGAGTCTCCCCCTCAGTCTTTTTTCAGGAGTGATTTCTCCTGGAAGGATAGAAGATCCTTGGCAAGATTGGAAGGGGGACACCTTGTACGTCAGCTCTCACACAGCACCCCCAAGCCTACGATCAGTGATAGACAGCGAAAAAAATATAATTCTATGAGTTCACGTGCAGTGAATAACAGCAGGGCACAAGGTCAACTGAGAAGGGTGAGAGGTCACATAAAATGCCAGCGAGATTCACTTTGAAATTACTGTGTAGTCTTAATAAGGTGCCATTAGGAAATAAGAAGCAGATAAGCTGCTTTCAGTATTTGAAAAGGACAGTGCTGTCTGGCAACAAAATGTGCTGCATTACATTCCCTTTTTAGTGAGTGTTCTATTATTATCGCTCACTTGAGGGGCAATAATGGCAGAGTTGCAGCTCCAGTGATTCGTATGCATCCTTGGCTTAATCCAACTGGATTCAGAGTGACTGTTTGTGTCAGTGGCTGCCACTCAAAAACTCAATAATATAACTCGCCAACTAAATGTGACTGGCTCAGAAGAAAGACCAGTATTAAGTAAGAAAAGGAAATTAATGAGATCTGATTTCTTTGAGAGCAGCTCTCTATCTCAAGCAGCTAGTATACAACTACTGTGGAGAGCCTTTTCTCAATTAATTGCAGCTTACTGCCATTCGTCACCCAGAGCAACTGTAGTTAATTAGCCAATATTTTTATTACTTAATCAGATCCTTTATGAGAGGTTTGTGAAAAAAGAGTACGCCCTAGCTAAGTAATTTTGTGTGGTTTTTCAATGAGCTGTGCTCAATAAAGAAAAAAAGTTTTGCATCATTCAATCAAAGGCAGAAGGTTTTTAAAGGTAAAGCTTTGACTGGGTCTAGCATTTCTACAACATTTTTATTTTAATCAGCAAATTGTGTGTGCCCATGCAAGACATAATTTTTCGACATTTACATTCATACTCCTCTCACATGGTTTATCAGCTTGGGCCCAAGTTTAATAATTTGAGAGCTATGCATACGGTATTCCCTTGACCCAATTCAGCTCTGCGTTTTCCCTGTATTATGCATGTTTATCTCGGGTTGTGAATTAAGGCTTTTTGACTACAACCCCAAACAGCATCCTCTTCTCACATTTTGTATTCCGAAGTATCTTTATTATACTGGGATTGGAGGCAGTGTGGTCTAGTGGTTACAGCACTGAACCCTGAATGATGAGATTGTAGCTTAAAATCCCACCAAGACCATTGCCTTAGTGTGTGACCTTCAGAATGTCATAGCCTCCCTTTGCTTCTCCCATTCCCAAGATGAGCAGGACCCCACTAAATATGTGATCACAATGGGGCTATTCTGGGTAAAGGTACTGAAATTTAAGCAGTAAGGCACAACAGGGTGTACGTTGTGCTGAGATAACAACATGCCTCGGGTGGATTGAAGCACGACGCCAAAGGCAGATTGCTTCTACCACCTAAAGCGTGCTGTTATCCTAGCACAACACACACCCTGGAGTGCCCTATTGTGATTATGAAATGGATTTATTAACATTACTAAGATTTTTTTTATTCCAATAATTTCAAGTAGGAAATGAAAATAAAATGTAACACAAGTGTAACCCCTTTGTTACCCGGGGTTACTAGAATCCCAGTAAGACCTAGTGGTAGGCAGGGAAGGCAGCTTGTGAAACTCCAGTTAAATGGGTTTCACACTGTCTCACTCTGTCCTCAGTCACAGCTGAGACTAGAGGGATGACATCATAATAGAATTGTCGCGGCTGCATGAGCCACCTTTGGAATCTTCAGCTCTGAGTAAGTTTAGAACCTTGGGAATTCAAAGTCAGTCTTCAGTTTGTCCTTAAGCAAACAAGAAGGACACCAGTAGTTGTCTGTTTACCCCCCTCCCTCTGGGGGTGAGAAAAAAGTTCTTTGTGGGTTCCAGGGGCAATCCCTTTCCCACCCTGGGAAGAAAGCTGCCTGTTTTAATTTAAGTTCAATCTGTTCATGTATAACAGCAAAGGTTACAGTTTTTTGCCTGTGGGGCACCTGCAACGAATGGGTGAGTGTTTGGCCCCATTGGAAGGGGCAAACAACTTCTTTTCTTCAGTTGGATTTCAAGTATTGGGGACTGCTATTTGGGAGGACTATGTCAACTAGGACAAATAAATAGAGCAGTCATCTGTTTAAAGTGTTAATGGAGTTAAAGTTCACTGTAGAGGGGGTGCTTCAGGTCATCCACCGTCAATCTACATTTTAAAGTCTAAAGTTCTGTGTGTCCAGAGAAATGGCCAGGTATGGGCTGTGGGAGCTGGAGGTGGGAAAACCCCCCATCTTTAGTAACCAGGTCCACCTCTACGGATTTCTTCTGTGTTTTTGCTACTTGCCTCATGCGCTTGGCCAGTGATGGGGTGGGTACCCAGACGTGGGTCGCAACTGGAAAATCTCTCTAGGAGTTGAAGACTCTAAGTGGTATGGGGAGCCACAGGATGGGAAAATTACTCCTTGTTGGATGGGAGTTTCGATTTGGAAGTACGAAAACAAAATCTCTCTAGGAATCGCAGACTTCAAGTGGTGTGGGGAGCCACAGCTTGGGAGCCTCCTTGTTTGATAGGATGTCTTGCCAAGTAAAGTTTGGGTTCATTCTTCAAGTGGACCGTCAGTCGCGTGGCCGGCAGGGGAGCCGGGCCAGTCGGGCTGTGTATCCAATGCGCATGTAAAGTCCAGGCTGAGTGCCTGGTGGGTCCAAAGCCAGACAACTGTTGTATTGTGTTCATTCCTCAAATGGACCGCTGTGTTTAACCTCTGATCTGCATTACAGTTACGTAGCCCTTTGGGGGACCATACAGAGCTTTGTTTATGTTTAGTGAGTTAATAAATAAAGCCACACTGAAAAATCCCAATTCTGGTTCTGGACATTACAGTTATTCCATCCTGTAGTTGGATTTACTTGGGTGCCCTGTGCAGAGTAGTCAAACCTAGGTCTCTTGTGCCAGGTAACCTCATCCTTCCCCGAACCCATATAGACATATGTATATCCATGTTACAAAAATGGACATATGCCTTACACAAATGTTTTAAAAGAAAAAATAGCCCAGTTTGGTCAGTGTGGTGTTGCCTCCTGGCCAGCAGGTGGAGGCAATGTTGCATAAAGGTGACTTCAAGTGCCAGTTTGCCAATGTGTGACTTTCCTGTCTTATACAGTATGTGTATTTTGCAGCGTGCTTTCTGTGAGCATTAGAGTTTAAAATGTCTGCTCTCCACAATCGCCAAGTGCTGTGGGTGAGCAGGAGCGAGCACAGCTAAGTAGTACTAATAATATTTTATTCATAACAGATATATAAACAGGGAAATCACTCAGTCAAGCAGATGCTCTTTTTCAGTGAGGTCCCATGGCATAAAAAGTTACCTTACATAGATACACTCATACACATCCATATCAAATATAAGACATACTCTCAGTACAGAACATAATTATAAACAATAAGAGCCTAAACATAGGACAATAAATTTCAGGATATTAGGCATAAAGTCTGCTGCAGTAAGTTGTTTGGGCTACACCATCTTTTAAAAAACACTTTCTTATATTAGACAGTATAGTGGGTGAGTTATATGGTCAGACAAGCTCTAAGACAAGTGGCATGATGAAAAGTGAGCTGTGGGACCACCATAGTCATTGGCAGTTGACTGGCAGTGACAGAGGGAGATGTGAGGAAATTGGGAACAAAAGCCATGACTTACAGGCAAAAGTTCAAGTTAACAAAAGGTAACAGCATTGCAGGCAGACAGGGACAGGGAGAACAGCCAGTAGTAGTCCTGTCATTTCTGTGATTGCACATGTCTGTAAAAATGAGCAAGCAGGCAGTCAGTGGCAGCAGGGAGTACTATCACAGAGGCTGAACGGGGGTAAGGGAGACTCAGAGGACTCAGAACATCTTCCCGTGTTGTTGTGCTAGGATATCAGCATGGTGTTCCAAGGTCCTCAAACAATCAGGTTACAAGATTTTCTCCATCATTTCATAATAAAAAGTAAATATCCCATATTCTAGATGACACCCTTCAAGCAGAGGAGCAATGTGGTATGAGACACAGTCATTCCACGAAAACTGTCGTTCTAAAACTAACTGGTGCCCTCTCAACAGCCCTTACTCAGATTATTTAAAAAAGGAGCACTACATGCTCACATATCAATAATATAGAGGAAAATGCATGGTCCTCTATCGGTAACCGGTCTGTTAACTGTTGAGAGGTTGCCTGGGCGACCGTGTAAACCTCGAGGCGAGCCGAGAGGTTTCACGTCATCATGGCAACTTGGAGCGGTTAACAGTGACCAGTTGCCAATAGAGGACCATACATTATTTTATAGTGTATGGTTCCCTCATAAAAGTAAAACAGCTGCTTACTTTTTGAAAAAATAGTCACTACCACAACCCGTTCAGTCCTTCCCTAACTACCGTTAGATCCGTCAGTTCCCCAGTAAAAAGGCAACGCATGCGATCAATCGCTAGTTGTTAACCTATCGATGACGTAGCATCGATAGGTTAACAACATTTCTACGTCACATCGATAGGTTAACAACCTTAGGAAATTATGATTTCCTAAGGTTAACAGCATTCTACCATACATTATATCAGTAATACCATATATGATAAAATATGTAACTGTAGCCCTCTCCCCATGTCTAGGGGTATACTGAAGGAAATCTCTGGGGATGGAAACATACAAACAAAAACACTTACTTGACCTTCGCAGAATGGGGTGACCTCCCAGATGCTGGGACACTCTTGGGGTCGGAGGCAGCTTTTCTTGCTGATTGGGTCATTGTGAGGGAGCACCACACACCTCCTTTCACATCTCCTTTCTCCTCAGTGCAAACTAGGGGAGAATCAGACAACAGGGCAGCCAGAAGTGTGTGTGGAGGGGTTACTGTACTAAACGTAGAGCCACCGCTCTGACAGGGCCTTCCAGCACTGCAAATTCATAATTTTTTTTTTTTTTAGACTTTGGTAACCAGGTAAGGCCCACTAGGCACAAGTGTTTGTTTTCAGGGGCAACCTGGGAGCACTGGGCAGTTAAGTGACTTGCTCAGAGTCACATAGTATGCAATTGAAGGTTGTGAGAATCAAACTCAGGTCTGGTCTGCTGGATGTATCAAGCTCATTCACACCTCGTTCCTCTAACCTCCAGTCTATACTGCCAGCCCAAATGGCAATGGGAGCCATCAACTGTAGTTCTCCGGGAAAGTCTTTCAACACCCCCCACTGACAAGGAGCAAATGGGGGGTAGTAGGCTGTCAGAGAGAGCAGGTTTCTTCAGCACTGCTCAGCACTCATGCAGAACACAGCCCTACACAAAAAAGTGTAGCGGGATCCCCATACTTTAGGGACCCTAAGGCAGTGCTTACAGTATATGCAGATGTAATTGTTTAACATCCCCACTGGGGGACACATTTCTGTGTATCTGGATTCAGTAAATGAAGTTACACAAAACAAGTTATACTTGACTCTACTGCCCCAGTGTGAACAATGGCATTGTTATTGTTGTAATAATGTAATTAGTAACAGCTTTACACATTAAAAACCCTAGCCTATGCAGGTCTTTCAGTACAGGGCTACCCCTCACAACACCAGTGACCCAGGTTCAAGAACAAGCCCAGCTCACTTAAGACAAGCCAAGAGATGGGGATCGAGCATCACAGAGGGCTCTGTCCTCCAGAGTGGGGGAGAGTTTCCTGACTCAACCTAAATATTGTCACCTGCATGACCATAGGGGGTAATACAGTAAAGGTGTAAAGGTACTGAAAAGGGAAGGGGGGATGCTGGCCAGAATCTGTGCTGCCATGATTACCATGTGCATGTGCTTGGATTCCCAGTGGTGCTGATATCCACAGGATCTGGAAGCACGGAACAAGGAAAAAACCCTGTGTGACCCAGGATGATGGGGCACACTCGGGCTCTGGCCTGACTGACTAGCTGCCCTGCCCTAGTGGTCCTCATTTGGAGGGCCAAAACCTTGCCTAGTGTGGCCAGCAAGGTGAACCCCACAACGGGGGTAAGCTAGGGGGATGGAAAGGGGTAAACACTGGAGAAGGTAGGGTACAGGGGCACCAGAGATTAGAGGGCATAAATAATAAATAATAATAATAAAAAAGAAATTGGCCAGTACCCTGTCCCGTGGGGTGGGGACCACAGTACTCTGTGTCTGGGAGACTGGTTACATAAGTTATTCCACATGTTGGTTCTGTTATGGCGTAGAACACCATTCTCCAATCGGGGGGGGGGGGTTACCTCATATACCCATCAGTTATTTGAACAATGAGAGGCCATTGCGAGTTGATCGGGAGCCCCTATATTTGCTGCCATCACCATTTAATGCCACCCTCTGGCCACACATGCATACACTTCATCCATGGGATCATGGCATACCCAGCTCAGTTGGCAAGGTATGTATGATTTATATGGGCCTTCTTAATTCTGTGACTGTTTTCGTGAGGGCAGGGAGAGTCAGAAAAAAGATGAAACAAAAACAAAATTTGGCATAGCCATCTCAACTCTTCTCAGGGTTTAATTTTTGGAAAGAGCAGCAGGCTCACTCAGAGCAGCTGCACCACCTGTAATTGCCTTTCTCACCCAATGGCCCAATAGACAAATTACTTATTTAACTATTAAATGGTTCTTTGTAGCACTAACTTCTGCAGATAATCTGACTGGCAATGTCACATTAATAAAGAAAAGTAGTGGCATATCACCGTGCCCTATAGAAGATGGTATCCAGTGATAATAGTGCCAGAATATGGGTGACTGTCAAAATGGTGACTCCATATTCAGCGCTATTGGAATGGGCTACCCACAAGGGTAGCAACTGGTTCTACCGTGAGGGTAGGGGAAAGCGACAGGAAAAAGGGTATGGCATGGGGAAGGGAAGGGATGGGGAAGAGGGTTATGTACAGGAACTGTCGCTGCTGCCACTGAGCCAGCCATGTGGTGTGGTGGTGAGGGAGGTTGGCTCTGGCACAACAGGTACTGGGTTCGGGGCTATGGATGGGAGGGACTAAATTTTGCTGCAGGCAGCGGCTCCCAGACTTAAATGTTTTTTGTGCCCAAATTCGTGCCCCCTCCCTGACATGCACCCCCCTGGAGTTAGGAATCTTAATTCAGGGGGGCGCAGCCTTCCCCCTTCAAAAACACTTTAGGTTGCCAGGTTTCAGTTCACCGGTAAGTGTATCTTACCAATTTGCTTTTCAGCAATATTCACGTGCCATAATAGGCGATCGCCATTATGACATAGAACCATAGAAGACTGCCTTATACAGCTGTAATACTAAAGACTGTACTTTTGAAACAGTAGCAGGCTTGCTCAGAGCAAGTGGTGCCTGTCTTACCTGACTCAAGAGATAGATCCTTTTGAGTAGTTTTCTCTGTTTAGGGCAGTCAAAAACAAAGTCTTTCACATTTTGTTATAGTCAGGGTATGATAATAGGGTAGTGGAATGATTAGGGTGGCAACTACCTACCCTAACCAACTACCCATTTTGCATTAGGGTATTTTTAGGGTAATTTAGGGTAGTTTGGAGGTACCCATGGGTAGTGTTTAGGGTAAGCTATTTGACTGCCCACCCATGCCTAGATGTCAAATTTACACACCTTAACTATGCTAATATACCTGTTTTCATGGTATTTTACCATTTCTGCCTGGTATAGTGCTGCTCTGTAACACTGCTTTTTTAACTCTTTGCACAACTTGAATTATGATTATTATTATTATTATTATTATTTTGTTAGTATTGTTCTTCACCTTCACCCCTGTACCTTTTCCCACAGGAGGCCCCTGGAAATAAGCTGTTTACAGCTCTATGACTTTTCCTGGTAAAGCCTTTTTACAGTATACAAAACTAAGATCCCCTAGCTCTCTGTTTAGTGCTCTAACCACTATACTATATACCGGTTGCTCTTTTGTAGGTTTTTTGTTAGACACTGACACAAACTGATCACATGTAGGTTTGGCTAGAAAACTGATAAGGGAACAGGTATTGGGGATAAATTATATCTAGATCATATAAACAACTCCCCTTCAGTATGATCTGGCCACAATGCCAGTATAGTCACCTTTATGAGGATGGTACCATTACCTACACAAAATCTCAATCTACCACTGATCTGGCTGTAACACATCAAACAATGTTCCTTTCAATAAGACACAGGTACTATATGGATGAATGCAAACAAAGTGCATCAAACAACAGCAAGACCAAAGTTATAGCTTTCTACAGGAATTACACAACCCCCCTATCCTTTTTAAAACCTCACCACCTTTTTAGATCCAACGATAGTCAGACCCCTCTCTAAAGTTACTACGGACCTTTAGATACCTTGGTCTGTTGCTAGACCCAAAGCTACATTTCACTGAACATGTAACCCATACGCCATGAAAAGGTGTGGTTTTCTTTTCCAGAACCACATGCCCAGGTGCTTTGTGAGGCATGAGGTGTTTGCGCCGAGTGCCTTCAACCACCTAGAAAAGTCTTTCAGATCATCAGAGACTGATGTCTTACTAACAGCTTAGCCTGTGGTGCTTTGTCAGCCAGCAAGCTCCACACCACTCCCCATCATTTGGACCTACTGTCCTTTCCACATCCTAAGACAGAGCCCGGGGGCTCCTCCCCAAAGAGCCCTTATTTAATGAGGACAGGCTCTGCTGCACTAAGGATAGAGCTAATAGCAAGGACAGCCTGTGGGGCATAATGTCCTGATGGTTATGTCTCTGACCTTCACCTAATATTGTAAAGCACACTTCTCACCTCCCTCAGGAGTCACCAGCATCCCTCAAAGATGCACTGATGCAGTGGCAGGGGAAAGTATAACCATGCCAGTGGATCATGTATCCTCCTTTGCCATGAGTGCTCCTAGCAGCACTGCCACTTGGGGTCATCTAGGTGGCAGTCTTGCAGCAGAAGTCACTTCTGCCCACTTCTGAAGGAGAAGGAGAGCGACCTATGGGGCATGCCATCCTCCTCCTGCTAACCTCCTGACATCCATGGAGTTAGGTCATCACCAGAGTGACATCAGTACCTGCCCCCACCATACCATCGAGACAATGGTAGTTATGTCTATTATGACATAGAGACATAATGAATGAGTTTGCCAAGACACACTCCAACATATCAAAAGCAGAGGGGCATAGATGGGCGACGTGGTTATGAAGGGCCTCCTGTGACTAACTTCACTTGGGGCTTCCAAAAGCATATGGCCACCATAGATCTCCAGCAGACTTTTCTATCCACCACCAGAGAGACTGGTGGGGGCCAAGATAGGAACTGGGCAGACTAGATGGACCATAAGTCTTTTTCTGTCTGTTAACATCTATGTTTCTATGTTTTCAACACCAATGAGAAAAAGTCTGTTCCATCCCTCACTCACTGGGGCAAGCTTGATGATCTGAGGGAGCCAAATATTATAATTCAAACAAGACAATGGCTTATGGATGCTACACTACTATATAAAAACAAAACAAATTCCTAAACCTTTTGTAAGCAGGTACATTGGCACATCTGCAGCGTTGCCACTTATGATACGAACATACGAAATTTGCCAGCAGATAAAGGCCTAGAGGTCTATCAAGTCTGCTCGAATGTGCAGTTAGCACCCCTTATTCTGCAGCTGCCCCTCCCTTCCACCCTTCCCCTTCATTAACCCTCCCCCTTGTCCTGTCCCATCCTCATTTGAAGCAGTCCACTGTTCTACTGCATACCATTTCAGCAGGTAACGCATTCCACCCAGCCACCACCCTCTCTGTAAAAAAGTGTCTCCTCATCTCCCTCCTGAACCTTCCTCGCTCCAGTCACATATCATGGCCCCTGGTGGCCCTCCCCTCCCTTACTTTGAATAGCTCCTCTGTACTCATCTTGTTTATTCCTTTCATGTATTTAAAGGTTTCAATCATGTCACCCCTGTCTCTCCTCTCCTCCAGTGAGTACATTTTCAACTCCTTCAACCTCCTCTCATATGATAAGTCCCCCAGCCCCTTGATCATCTTTGTCGCTCTGCACTGCACCCCCTCCAGTAACTTAATGTCCCTCTTCAGATACGGACGCCAGTACTGCACGCAGTACTCCAGGTGTGGTCTAACTAATGACCTATACAGTGGCAGAATCACCTCCTCCCTCCTTGAGGATATACCCCTTGCAATACAACCCAGCATTTTGTTGGCCTTTGCAGCTGCTTTCCTACATTGTGCCGAGTTGTTCATTGACCCTGTAATGAGCACACCCAGATCCTTCTCCTCCTCTGTCTGGGCTAGCTGCACTCCCCTAGCTGGTAACTCCTCCTTGGGTTCTTCATCCCAAAATGCAGCACCTTGCACTTTTTGGCATTAAAGCCCAGTTGCCAGGTGTCTGACCAGGTTTCAAGCTTTGCCAGATCATCCTGCAACCCCTGCCATCCCCTAGGTCATCCACCACCGTGCCTACCTTGGTATCATCAGCAAACAGACTGATCTTGCTCTTGATGTCCCATGATATGTCTGCAATGAATATCCCAAACAACACTGGTCCCAACACTGAGCCCTGTGGAACACCGCTCATCACTGCCCTTGGGTGTGAGAGCTCCCCACCCACCACCACCCTCTATTGCCCTCCCTGCAGCCAGTTTCCTACCCATCTCACCAGCTTTGCACCCACCCCTGTGCCTACTAACTTCCTTCCCAGCCTTCCATGTGGCACTTATTCGAATGCCTTACTGAAGTCCAGATACAGGACATCCACTGCATGGCCCCTGTCCATTTGCCTAGTTACCCAGTCATAGAACTCGACCAGGTTGGTTTGGCAGGATCTGCCACATATGAAGCCATGCTCTCTGCTGTCCTGTAGTCCTTTGGCCTCTAGGAGGGCCACCAGCCTCTCCTTCAGGATAGTCTCCATTAGCTTACCCACGATGGATGTGAGACTCACTGGTCTGTAGTTTCTCGTTCATCCTTGGGGCCACTCTTGTGGAGGAGCACCACATGAGCCATCCTCCAGTCCTGAGGTACACACCTCGAATGTAGTGAGGCATTAAATAGGTCTGCCAAAGGTCCTGCAAGGACCTCTGCCAGCTCCTTCAGTACCTTGGGGTGGATGCTATCTGGGCCTGGCGCCTTGTCCACCCTCAGTGCCTTCAAACCCTCTCAAACTCTGCTCTCCATGATTTCCCCATCTGTCACCACTTCCCCCCCTGCTTCTGCCATTTCTCCCACCTTGGGTGTCACCCCCCTCTTCTCTTTAGTAAATACTGAGCAGAAGTACTCATTTAGTACTTCCGCCTTATCGCACCCTGCTTCCACCCAACCCCCCTCCTTCCTAATCCTTACTATGTGGACCTTACAGCTCCTTTTCTCCCTGATGTACTTAAAGAAGTCCTTCTCCCCCTTCTTAATGCCTTGTGCCAGCCTGAGTTCCGTAGATGCTTTGGCTCCCTTTACTGCCATTGTCACCTCCTTCGATTCTGTCAAGTACTCTCACTGTCCTCCCCTCCCTGTTTTCTTGTGCTTCCTAAAGGCAGCTTTTTCCTCCTTACCTTTCCATGACCTCCTTGCTCAACCAGATCAGTTTCTTAGCCCTAGTCTTCTTGCTCTGGGCTTTGCAGCAGTTTTGGTTGCCTCCACTATCCCCAGCTTTATGAGCTCCCACCTCTGGTTAGTGTCCATACTAGATTGAATTCTGGCCAGGTACCCTTTACCACTTCCCCATCCTCCCAAAGTCGGCCCTCCTGAAGTCCAGCACTATTGTGCCAGATTCCACTCCTTCCTTGCCCATATCCAATGTGAGCCATACTGAGCGGTGGTCACTCCCTGACAGCGTTCCTCCACTGTAAGTTCTGTCACAAGTCCCCATTTGCCAGCACAAGGTCAAGGGTATTTCCTAACCTGGTTGGTTCACTGACCATTTGCAGCAGAAGCTGTCCTGGAAGGCATCCAGCAGTACCTGCTCCCTTCTGTTCCTGGTTGTTGGGGTGCTCCAGTCCACTCCTGGCGTGTTGAAGTCCCCACAATCACCACTACCCTTCTCTGAGGTCCTTCTGATCTGTCCCGCTAGTTCCCTGTCTAACTCCTCCATCTGAGATGGTGGCCTGTACACCACTCCCATTCTAAGAATCCTATTCTTGGAATCCTGGATTTGCATCCAAAGTGACTCCGTACTACCCTCCTCCCCTTCCTCCCTTACACACTTCAGTCCTTCCTTCACATATAGTGCCACCCCCCCCCCCTTCCCAATCACTCTGTCCCTTCGAAATAATCTGTACCCTGGTCAACATGATGTCAACAGCTCTGGTGCACACACAAAAGCCAGAGCAGCGTGGGTTGGCAGTGAGATGATAGAACATCCCTGAGTATCCTCTACTATCCTGGATAGGGAAAGTAGTAAGTCCACACTGTGCTACTGCCACCTGGGGGGGGGTGCCATCTGATTCTGTATGAGCACATGAGAGCATGCGTGTCCTCTGGAGCCCTTCCCACCAGTGTCCACCTTGTGGGTGGGACAGAACCAAGGAATTAAAACTCTCTAGCTACAAAATGATAGACCAAGGGCACTCTCAGGCCGCAGGCCCCTGCTGGCTGAAAAATTGATGGATGCTGTTACCAAAGTAAAGGGAGACCCCCCGAAAGCCCTATCACTGGGAATAAGTCATGGGGTGACTGCCACTGGCAGGGGCCAGGGTTGTCAAGACTGATAGTTGGCCCATATAGGTCTGGGAGATAGGAACATTGGGGAAGGGGTGGATCAACAGAGTAACAAGCATTTGTCAATGCTGAATGTTTGCTTGCTGGCATTGGCATTGGTAGTGTAGAAGTTACAGAGCTGCATAATAGGAATGGCAGTGAAGTATTGAACTGAAGCCAACCCCACCACCACCCTGCAGAGAGTGACAGGCATTGGAGTGTGCCTTTGGGTCATCAGGCATAACGACCACGCCATTTCACCACACCCCACCCTGCAGACACTGACAAGTGTCACTGTTCCTTGGGGTCTTTGGCCCTTATGCGCACCTCATTCCATCAGGAAATATGGTGAGATGGGTGCGGTATAGGAGAATGGGGTGAAGTTTGGGCCCGAACAGTCCGAGGCACACCTTGATGCCTCTCACTGGCTGCAGGGTGTGGGTGAGGGTGGAATAGTATGAGCATTACAGGTAAGAATCCCAAGTCACCCTGATGCCTGTCATTCTCTACAGGGTGGGGCGTTATGGTCGGAAACCCTAACGCCTCAGGCATTCGTTGGTATTTTCACTCCAAATTTTCAACATGGTTTTTTTGTGACCCCCACCTCATGCACAGTGGCAATATCAGTTTGTTAGCCGAAAACTGCTTTTGCACAGCGACTACGGCATTTGGCACCACAGATGCAAAAACACATTCCGAACAGGATGTGAAAAATGACAGCAGTACTCTTCATGGGGAGGTGTAAAAAATGGCAATGTTGAAAATCTGCTATGAAAATCTTAAAAAAACCGGTGAAGTCACGAGTGTTTGTAGAAACTGTGCAACGCACACCTATAATGTAACTAGTTTGGGGATTTTTTTACAGCAGATTGTTAACACAGGCATTTTGGGACCTCCAATCATGAACAGTGTCACTGTGATTTTCTTTATCTGTCCAGAACAATGATTTCCCACAGCGACCATGCATCTCTGCACTGAAAGTGTGAAAACACATTTCGGCCATGTTGTGAAAAATGACAGCTGTACTGTTCATAAGGAAGTGTGGAAAAATGCCACTGGTGAAAATATGGACTGAAAATATTACAAATTCATGAACTTACGAGGGTGTGTGGAAACTGTGCAATGCTCACTCATAACACAGTCATTTTATGGAGTTTTGTCACCAAATTTTCAACATAGCCATTTTAAGACCTCTGCTCATGACCAGTGTCACTGTGATTTTCTTAATCTGTCCCAAACATTGTTTCGCACACGACTGTATCATTATGCGCTACATATGCGAAACACATTTAGGCGAGATGTGGAAAATGGTAGCTGTACTGCTCATAAGGAAGTGCGGTAAATGGCTGTTGAAAATCTGGTGTGCAAATATTAAAATTACAAACTTGCCAGCGTACGTAGGAACTGATAACGTCGCTCCTAAAACAGTCATTTTTGAAATTTTTCACCAAATTTTCAACATAGCCATTTTAACACCTCTGCTCACGACCAGTGTCACTGTGATTTTCTTAATGTGTCCCATACATTGATTTTGCACACCGACTGAGCCATTGTGCGCTACATGGGTGGAAACACGTTGTGGGCAAGATGTGAAAATGACAGCTGTACTGCTCATAAGAAGGTGTGGTAAAATGGCAATGTTGAAAATCTGGAGTGAAATAATGAAAATTCACTAAACTTATGAAACAATGCGTGAGAACTGCTAGCCATGCGCTCATAAAACAGTCATTTTTAGGAATTTTTCACAAATTTTCAACATAGGCTTTTGAGAGCCCACTTTATGAACACTGGCAGTGTCATTTCATTAATGGGTCCGAAGGTGATTTCACACAGTGACTGCGAAATCACCCTTCAGGCCGATTAAAGCCATGACAGTGCAGAATTCATGAGGAGGGGTCCAAAAACCCATGTTGAAAATTTATCCAAAATTCCCAAAATGCCTGAGTTATGCAACAAAGTTGAAAAAACCCTATTTATTCCATTATACAAGCTTACTGGCATTTCCTCAGTTCGCGGTCGGCTTTGAAGAGTGCAGACGTGTTCCCGGTCCACCGATGATCGTCGCGCTGAGCTCCGGAGGTAAGTATGGGGTAGGGGGGTATGGGGAGGCAGGGTGCGCAGTGGGTGGGTGCAGGTTGTGGGGGGGGGCGGGAAGACTGTGAGAGAAGGTTTTCTTCTTTACAGGTTTTTAGATGACATGGGACGTTCAATACCAGCAGGAACATCTGCCAGAACTAGACTCATAGTGGATTCCCTGCAGGGGGAGGGCCTCAAACAACTGGTACAGCAACCCACAAGAGACAGGGCTATCCTAGATCTAGTACTGACTAACAAAGAAGGGATCACAGATCTCCAGGTAGAAGGTCACCTGGGAGCCAGTGACCATCACATGGTATGGTTCAATTTGGCTACTACATCTAAATCATCCCATTCCAAGGCAAAAATATGGGACTTCAGAGGAGCTGACTTTGATAAGATGGCCAACAGAGTTAAGCTAGCCCTGGCAAAAGAAACACAGGTGAGGGGTACAGGCAAAGTGGGCAAGCATTAAGGATGCAATACTTGAAGCAACATCCCATTGTGTTAGACAGAAAAGGAAGTGCAAAGAAGAAGGAAACCACTTTGGTTCTCAAATACAGTGCAGAAAAGGTCAGAGCCAAAAGGCTGGCCTTCAGGAAATATAAGGGAACACAGCGGATGAAGATAGGGAGGCATACCAAACTGCCCTAAGGGAAGCAGGTAAGGCAGTAAGGCAGGCAAAGTCCCAAACTGAGGAAACACTAGCACGTAACAGTAAAAGAAGGTGACAAGACTTTCTATAGATACATTAGTGAGAGGAGAAAGTCCAGAGGGTATTAAGCTTAATGGAGAAAGGGAGCATGTGAGGAGGAGGACCCTGTAAAGGCATCTATCCTAAATAGATACTTTTGCTCAGTATTTACTGAAGAGAAGGTAGGGCAGGGCCCACAGCTCAGCATCATGGACACAGGGGGGAGGGAGGTGAGCACTACTCCCTTCACAAAAGAAAGGGTCCTACAAGAGCTTGCTAAGCTCAGGGTGGATAACGCAATGGGACCTGATGGCATACATCCCAGGGTACTTAAGGAGCTAAAGGAGGAACTAGCAGAGCCATTAGCAGAATTGTTTAGTGAGTCTCTGAGCACAGGAGAGGTCCCAGAAGACTGGAGAAGGGCACATGTGATCCCGCCTCCACAAGAGTGGTAGCAGGGAGGAGGCGGGGAACTACAGACCGGTCAGTCTTACCTCAGTAGTGGGCAAGATTATGGAGGCACTCTAAGGAAAGGATAGTGCAACACCTGGAATCCATAGGGGCCAGGATCCAAGACAGCATGGGTTTACAAAGGAAGGTCTTGTCAAACTAATCTCATAGATTTCTTTGACTGGGTAACCAGAGTGGTGGACCAAGGGGAGCAGTTGATGTCACCTACCTTGACTTCAGCAAAGCTTTTGACACTGTTCCACATAGAAGATTGATAAATAAGCTGGGTAGGCTCGGGTGGGTCAGAAGTTGGTCAACTGGGTGGAAAACTGGTTGACGGCAGAAAACAGAGAGTGGTGGTAAATGGTATACAGTCAGAAGAGATGCAAGTCACAAGTGGGTACCTCAGGGATCAGTCCTGGGGCCAGTCCTCTTCAACATCTTCATTAGTGACCTTGCAGATGGACTAGAGGGTAAGGCTTGTCTGTTTGCAGATGACACCAAGATCTGCAACAGAGTAGATGATCCAGATGGGGTGGGTAGAATGAGAAGAGATCTGGATAAACTAGCAGAATGGTCAGAAGAGTGGCAACTGGGATTTAATGCAAAGAAGTGCAAAATCATGCACATAGGGAAGAAACCCTGAAGCCACCTATAGGCTGGGAGGGAGTTGCTAGCAGTCACAAAGGAAGAAAGAGACTTGGGCATCATCATCACTGATGACCTAAAATCATCAAGCAGACCTCTAAAAGCAGTAGGTAAGGCTAGGGGGTGTTAGGTGTATTAGTAGGGGTATCACAAGTCGTGAAGAGGGAGTGTATTAATCCCTCTGTACAAGACACTGGTTAGGCCCCTCTGGAGTACTGCGCAGTATTGGAGGCCACACCTTCACAAGGACATTAACCAAATTGAGGCAGTCCAGAGAAGGGCAACCAAAATGGTGCAGGGACTGCATCAGAAGACATATGAGGACAGATTAACGGAGCTCAATATGTATACCCTTGAGCAAAGGAGGGAGAGAGGTGATATGATCGAGGCATTCAAACACCTTAAGGGCATAAACAAGGTGAAAGAGTCTAACATGTTTAAATATAAGAAAAATAGCAGGACAAGAGGACACAGCATGAGATTAGAGGGAGGCCGATTAAGGGGGAATGTGAGGAAATTCTTTTTCACAGAAAGGGTGGTGGATGCATGGAATGGCTTACCACAAGAAGTGGTGGCTATGAATACAGTGCAGGGCTTCAAACAGGCATGGGATAGGCATAAGGAGCAATACAAATGACTATGAATAGATAGGCCACTGACAGAGCAAAGGCCGATGGCACATTTATAAGGTAGAAAAAGAAATGGGCAGACTGGATGGGCCTTGCGGTCCTTATCTGCCGTCAATTTCTATGTTTCTATGTTTGCCATGCTGGGGTGGGCTCCCAGTGTGGCAGCTGGAAAGGCTGTTTGGGGGCTGGAGCCGACTGGGGATTGGGCACCCCATGGCCATAGTCTTTGCCACGCCGGGTAGGCTCTCAGCGTGGCACACATGGAATGCTTTTTTGGGGGCGTGCAGCCGTGGAGCCGATGGAGGATTGGGCACCCCATTGGCTATGACAGTTCTTGCCACGCTGGGGTGGGCTCACAGCATGGCACCTGGACAGCTGTTGTTGGGGGAGGCGTGGAGCCGATGGGGGTTGTGCACCCCTGTCAGCCACCCCACAGTGTATGCGTGGGGGAGGGCCTTGAGCACATGGCTGCTCGTGCTGCATGGTGGGGAGAGCTCTGCTCACTGAAGCAGAGCCTCCTTTCAACTGTATGCCACTGCATTTTTCTGCTGTCAGACAGCTGCAGCAGTGATTGGCGACTGCTAATCGCCTGCAAAACACACTGACTGAACTGGAAGAGGCTGACACACCTCTAGAAAACTCGTATGATGGCACTATGTTTCTTGCACATGCGTGCAAGCAAACATAATAAACAAGTGTTTGTCAGTGTCATTTCAATTTGTTCACCTTGCCTTTGAACCACAGCAGAGCACTGCATTTGAAAGCAGCAGTAACAACCACGCAAGATGGCTCCAGGGTACCGAGGTACTGTCACAGAGATCTAATAGAAAGAATAATAATAACAGTTCTTCTTTCTATTAGACTTGAATAGATTGGTTACAGCTAGAAAGTCTGAGCCCCAGCAGGCACTCCCAAAATAGCAGTTCTGTGTCACTGTGGGCTGCACACTAGCACCAACAACGTTGTTATTGATCCTGAGAGAATAAATAGTTCTAATACTGTTCTGCCCCTTCCCCCGCCCTCAGCAAGACTGAATCAACTGATTCAGAGTGACACTGATGCCTTGCCAGCAGTCCTAGTTCAGGCTAAAGTTTGCCCACAAGTTTCCAGATTGGCTGTGAACGTTGGGCTTGAGGTCAAGTCTGGGGGGTTGATGCTGCCTGCTCATCTGTTAATGGCTGACATTTCCAAACATATTAGGTTTTCACAAAATATAATCATAGTGGGATACACTAAAATATAGGGTAAGCAAATATAGATGATACCACTCAAGTGGAAAAAAAGTCCACAAAATAAAAACTGATATTCAGCCATAGTGGTATACAAACTATTCAAATAGCATGTTGATGACATACAAACTGCTGAAGTAATGTTTGCATAGTTTGTATGTCACCTGCATATGTTCACAGTGATTATGTCACAGTGATATGCTTTGATTAATAGGAGAGCAGTTCTGACAAGGCTTGATGACAGCCAGGATATTTGTAGATCCAGATTAGGGCCCACAAAATATTTGCTCCAAGGTCTAATTAGTGCCTGAAGCAAACCAGTGGCACACTGAAACATGTTATTACACTTTGTGATTACTAAAGGCATGTTCCAATGTACCAGCCAGAGCCAGGCACTAACCAGATGGCAGTTGCAAACCCTGGCCCCCTACTGGCCACAGGAGGTATGTGTCTAATAGGGTGCAATGAGTATTGTGATCGCAATTGATTGTTAGGGTCACTAATGGCAATTGCTCCTCTAGAGCAATCTGCTATATTTATACCTTAAGAAGCAAATGACCACGTAGCACTAGCAAGGCACTATGAGGTCATTTGCATTGCATTATGGCCTCATTACAGGCCAGGCACAGAGTTTGTGACCCCCCCCCCCCAGCATCTGGCAAGACTGCCTGTAGGAGTGGTCTAGTGCCTACCCTCAAATACCTCAAATGGTATTTAGTGAATATTTCTTGGTGTCCAGTGGTCCCTTCGCCCCCAAACACCCCAGACAGACCATAGTTAATTATCTCTGGTGTCCCGTGGTCCCACCACCCCTGAACACCCCCAACAGATCATAATTAATAATCCCTGGTGTTCAGTGTCCCCCTGAACACCCCTTCCATACTGTAGTTAATAATCCCTAGTGTCAAGTGGTCCCTCCCACCCCCAACACCACCAGCAGTATTCAGTGACCAATCCCTGGTGTCCAGCTGCTCCCACCCCAAACACCCCTCAAACAAAAACCAACATCTGTCCTTCCTTTTATTAAAATGTGAGATGTGGGCACTGGTGCAGTGCTAAAGCTACCACTTGTGATGCTGACAACCCGGGTTAGGAAGCAAATGGGGCACTGGAAGGCCAGCCAGGGGAGGAGGACTGAGCATCTATAGAAATGCTCTCCTCCAGTGGAAGGTGTTGAAACCCTGGCATTTTCCTGGCCCCTAGCATAAGCTGGGGGAAAGGCAGCCAGGCAAGCATGACGGGGGGGGGGCATGACTGACGTTGATACATGTCGTACAGGAGCATGTGGCACGCACCAGGACGTCATTGCACACTATGCCTCCCAGGGGTCTAGTAAGGAGTAAAACAAAATGGTGGCAGGATGGTGCTGAGCACTCACAGGCCCAACACCCGGCTGGAACTGGATCCAGACCATGGTGGGGGTTGGGAAACCCCATCTACCTCACCAAGGGGTGCAAGTCCTGGGAGAATATGGCTGGCAGTAAGTCCCAGTGGACATCAGGGTAATGGTGCTGGAGCACTCGGCAGATGGGAGTCGATTGGAGGAGAGGAAACTGAAACTGAAAAAGTGAGATGCACTGAAAAGTACATAATAGGATATTATCATTCATGCCATACTTTCTTGGTGTCCAGTAGTGCCCCCCCCCACCCCCTGGGTTCCACTCCTCCCACCTGATTCATCTGGCCTGTCCCTGGTGTGCCCCACCCCCCAGATCCAGCTTTCCCTGACCTGCCCTCCATGGTCCCAGCACCCCCCTCAGCAACTGGCACAGACCCGCTGCTCACTTCCACAGCCAGCTGTCAAGTGACAGTTCCTGATCACATGCCTACTGTAATTACAGCGGATTACAGTAGGCACACAATCCAGAACTGTCATTTGGCAGCTGGCCATGGAGGTGAGCAACAGGTCTTTGTCAGTCACCGAGGTGGTGGTGTACTGGGTGGGTCAGGGAGAGTTGGACCTGGAAGGGAGGCACACCAGGGACAGGGTGGGTGGATCAGGTAGGAGGTGTCAAACCCCGGGGGCTGGAGACCATGGGACACCAAGGAAATATGGAATGAACTTTAATATCCTATTATGTACTTTTTTTTTTATCCACTGCAGTGCCAAGTATCCACCCAGTCATGACCCCCCCGTCACCCCTCACTCTTAAATCGGCTATCCTCCCAGCCCCCTGGCTTGCCCCCCAGGGTGTGGCCATGGCATTGGCCTAGGTGTCACGGACACAGTTCTGGAAGTGGGAGTCAGCCTGAGAGAGCTAGAGGGATGGTGAGGCGGCTTCACAGAGGTGCTGCGACAGGGATTTTTCTGTATTTTTAGGTTCCCTCTGGAATTGGATGCATGCAATGATGTCAACCAAGGCGGCTCACACATGCTCCCTTGTGTGCTCCCCCTCAAGACGTTTGCACCCCACACCCCCCCCATGTACACACACATACACCCTGCTCCTCAGCCTCCGCTTAGGGGGCACTCAAGGCCGGTGCCGAGATCCCTCCCAGGGGAAGGAGAGCAGTCCTCCTGGACGCCTCTGTCCTTCCCTGTCCCTGCCGACCCCCGTGGCCCTGTCTGTTCCCGAACACGGGTCGCCGGCATGGTGCGAGGTGTGGAGTCCAGCGCCTCAACCCTTAGCACCACCGGGCTGGGCAATATCCTATTATGTACTTCTCTGTACATCTCATATTTTACAAAAGAATAAGATAGATGTTGATTTTCATTGGAGGGGTGTTTCGGGGGGGACCACTGGACACCAGGGATCAGTCACTGAATACTGTCGGGGATATCTGGGGCAGGAGAAACTACTGAACACCAGGGATTATTAACTACAGTTCATCAGGGGTGCTCAGGAACTACTGAACACCAGTGATTATTAACTACAGTTCATCAGGGGTCCTCAGGAACTACCGAACACAGGGATTATTAACTGCAGTTCATCGGGGGTGCTCAGGGGGCACTGGACACCAGGGATTATTAACTACAGTTCATTGGGGGTGCTCAGGGGGCACTGAACACAAGGGATTATTAACTGCAGTTCATCAGGGGTGCTCAGGGGGCACCGAACACCAGGGATTATTAATTACAGTTCATCAGGGGTGCTCAGGGGCCACCAGACACCAGGGATTATTAACTACACTTCATCGGGGTGCTCACAGGGCACTGGACACCAGGGGTTATTAACTACAGTTCATCGGGGTGCTCAGGGGGCACGGGACACCAAGGATTATTAACTGCAATCTGTTTGGGGTGTTGGGGGAATAGGGGGATGTGGTTGGGGGCATCGCCCATAAGGACTAGTTTTGGGAGGCAGTAATTATACCCCAGCCAATGTGTGCTGCACTAAAAAGCAACTGAATTCAAGAAGAAACAATTCAATTGTCATGTAAAGAGCTCATTTTTAAAGGGGCATCTTTTAAAATGTTCAGATATGTAACCCCTAAAAGTATAGGGCTTACCTTCAGCTCCTCAGAGCTAAGCTGGATGCCTACTGCCCTACCCTGGTGATCTCTCCAGCCCCAAGGACTTAAGTTCTATGGCAGGGAAGCAGAAGAGATCCACTTAAAGCCAGGATTTTTTCAGTTCTCTTGCACCTTTGAAGCCATGGCTCCACGCCGCACATCCAAGGACCACCACCCACTACCAATGGAGAAGAGAATCAATGGAGAAGAGAGTAACCATGCTCCCACAGACCAGGGAGCTACAGAATGATACCCTGACTTGACCGGATACCTCAGCATGATTGTGACATGTTGAGTAGGGGCAAAGTAAACTGTTTAAGGACAGGAGCCCTTCTAAAAGGACCTTGTGGTGACAAAGCCCCTGATGAGGACACGAAAGAGCAGTCACTGATTTTCCAAGAATTAATCTTCTCCATAGATTCTCACTAATGTGACTGTGCCCGAGGCGCAATGACCCCGTGGGAGGCAAAACTTCTCTGGATAGCTGGTGGCGAGGGTAGGCCGTGCGCATGCATCATGGCCTGTGCCCACTGAAATACAACATCACCAGTGGTGTAGCATGGTTGGCATGGGCCCTAGTGTAATGAATGAAATGTCCCCCCTCCCCCGAGGATGTCACTAATGATGACGCCAGATGTAAACAAGCAGTCAGTATAAGTGTAAATGAAGTCTAAGGGGCAGTGAGCCATTTTTTAAAAAGTGACCAGTTATAAAAACAAGGGGAAGGGTAAATACAGAAGGCTACATTTCATATTTTCGCAAAGTGGTCTCAGTGGGGGGAGTCTTTAATGAGGCTAGGTGCTGATGGTCAAAGTAACAGTGAGGCTCCTTAACCCCAGACTGTCATTAACACCCAGAAGACTCCACAGGCGAAATCATTACTGCTTTTATCCAAAACCTGCTCGTAGTCCTGTGATCTGTGATTCCATAGCAGGAATATGATTAGCTGTAGAACCAGACACTTAATCTCGCAGAACCAAATTCAAGAAAACAGAAACAGAAGGAAGTGAAACCAAACTAAGGTAGTTACATTAGAACATTTTGTTTCTTATATAAAAGGGGAAATGGTTGTGCAGAAAAGCCTCATTCCAAGTGTGGAGCTGCTTATGATTCACACAGTTAATGGAACATGAGAACTTTGCTGCTGTAAATATTCTGTTGAATCAGGCTGATACCACCATCCCCCCGACATTTTTCAAATCCTACCACTCCCAGCAGTACCCCAGACAGACTCCTCCCTTCCCTCGAGGTTAGCTGCAGGAAGTTCTATTTGCGTTGATAATTATTACTCAATTAAAGCAGCTGCATGGCCATGATCAAACCAGCTCACCACATCAACTGTTGTCACACTTTAATAAAAGTGTAAACTGCATCAAAAAGCAGTACCACCAATGTATTACCATGGATAATTTTATATATTGTGGTGTAATTTGAGATTATGTGTGTATTAGTTCATTTTGTTTACAAAGTTGCAGTTGTGAGAGAGAGGCCCACCTGAGTTGCTTTTCAGGAACATGGTCGGTCGGCCTCTTCTTGTGTTCAGCCCCACTTGCTACTGTGCATTAGCTGCTTAGCTGCTTTCCTCAACGCTGCCGACTCACTGTGTCTCACCTTCAGTCCCAGCATTACCCACCCTGCGGATGGATCACATTTGATAGCTGCAGAGCACCTCAGGAGTCAGGATATCTAGTGGGCAGCCAGGCTGGAGCAGAGCAATGCACCCTTTATAAGAAGAACCAACCAACGAGCGCCCTCACAGCACGCATGCCCATGGAGTGTCGCAATCCCATTGGATCGATATCCTCTAGAGGTGTGGTGCTTTGAAGTATCTGACCCCACGGCTGTCCCTGGTGAATCAAGTTTGAAATGCGTGTCTTGGCCACACCCTGACTGGCTGAGATGCTCCAGCCAAAAGTCTGACTGGATTTTTCCTGTGAAGTTGTAACTGCCCTGAGCAGCACCAGCCCCTAACCGCTTCAGTTCCTTTTTTGCTGCCATCAGGAGCAGCATTGTCACTCCGCATGTTGGGGCCAGAACTTTACTGTCTGTACAACAACAGCATACAGTTATTCAGTTTAGTTTAAAATACACTTTAGTTTATTATTTTTGTATCAGTTTAGTTAGTTTAGCACACAAAAGTCTACAGTTTTCTCTCATTCCTACCATGTGCTAATGGTGGACAACCCGTGATGAAGGTAGGGGGCCTGACAAGGCGAGTTGCTGTGACAGAGGGGCCGTGTCTGGCCACCACCTCTTTCTGCGTGGGTGCTTGGACAAGGGACAATGCTGAGCCCATCAGAATGGACAGTGCTGTCAGAGTAGAAAAACGAAACAGTCCAGATCCTGCACGTGCTCTGCTTGGGAATCTTTGTATGTTTGGCCTCGACCTCTTCCCACAAAAAGCATAATGGCAAGAAATGGCACTGGTTGAGGTCATCCTCTGATTGTTCTACTTTGAGACACTTTACTTCTGCTGGACTGGGTACCCCATCATCGTTGCCGACAACACCTGGATGCCTGGGCCTTGGAAGTCAAGATTTCCCATCCTGGAGCCCCTCTCTGTCCAGTAGAGGGGATTCTGGTAGGCAAGTTGGCCACTGGGCAGCTGGGTGCAGTGTTTAAGTGAAGCCCTGCCATTTTGGTACATGCTGCTGAACTCTTAGGGTCAGTCAAGTAGGAGCCATCCTCGGTGCCACTTGACTTAGGTGTATGATTGACCCTGACTCCTGCCTCTGGGCTGGAGCTACTGTTGGTGCCACTGATGCCTGCCCCACTTGTGGAGTCATCTTTGACCACTCAGGGGATGGGGCAGCCACAGTGCTGCCACCAGTACCTTCAAGGCTGACAGGGTCATTAACACCATTACTGGTGCTGCATTCAGTACTGGAGTTTGGCTCTTTGGGGCCTATTCTGGTGCCAGCCCTGTTGATGAAGTGGCACTGGCCTTCAGTGCTGGGTCATTTCCTTCAGGGATGCTCCCAGGGCTGTCCTCAGTACTGCAGATGGTGCCATTTCAGAGGCCCCACCCAGGACCAGATCTGGTGTTGCCAAGACCAGAGCCTGCACTGTCACCTTTTTGATCCCTTCCCCTTTACTACCCTCTGAGTGTGGAAGTAGGCAAGGCAAGGCAATTTTATTTATAAGGCGCCCAATCCCGGAGACTCTGGGTGCCAAACATAAATAACCAACATACAGCAGTAAATTAAAATATGAAATAAAACTTCATTAAATCCATATCAGAGTTAATATGCAACAGCATTAAAAGGTTTCAAGAGGTCAATCTTCAAGGGACTTGCCAGAACTTAAGATGGCATCAGTAGTCAAAAGCCAGGCTGAAGAAGTGGGCCTTCAGCCTCCTCTTAAACACTTCAGTTGAGGGAGCGTCCTGGACTGCAGGTGGAAGCGAGTTCCACAGGGTCGGCCCAGAGACACTGAAAGTGCAATCTCCCGAGATCCTGAGCCAAACCCTGGGCACATCCAGGAGGCCCCTCGAGGAGGAGCGGTGGGAGGGAGCAAGCAGAGGGCACTGGTGTCAAGAGCTCTGACAGGTAGCCAGGACCCAACCCATATAGGGCCTTAAAGGTGAGAAGACCCACCTTGAAAAGGACCCTCCACTTGACCGGCAGCCAGTGCACAGCACGCAGGACCAGAGTCACATGACTGGACCTCGAAAGGCCCATCAGCAACCGGACTGCTGCGTTCTGAACCAGCTGCAGTCTACAAAGAGTCCCTCCCATGACCCCGAAGTACAGAGCCTAGAAGTCACAAAGGCATGCACCAGTGTCAGCAAGTCCTCAGGCGGAATGAGGGGCTTAATACGGGCAATGTTCTGCAAGTAGTAAAAACCACTGCTGACTGCACATAACACCTGATCTTCAAAGGTCAATCTGCTATCAAGGATCACACCCAGATTTCGCATCCTTGGAGAAGCCATCAACTGCGCAGATCCCAGAACAAGTCCAGAGTCAGCCCCTGGTGGCAACCCATCACACCAACAACCAGGCTCAATCACCAGCACCTCAGTCTCGGCCAGTTTGAGTCTCAGCCAGCTGGTAGCCATCCGGTCATTGATTTTAACGAGACAGTTGTTAAGCATGTTGACAGCTCTTGATGTTCTGGGTGCAAAAGACAAATACAGTTAGGTGTCATCTGCTTAGCAGTGAAACTTCACACTGTATTGTCGAATGATCTCACCAAGGGGCAGCATATACACTGCAAACCACATCAGCAACAAGATCGAGCCCTGTGTTACTCCACAGGACAGAGGCATTGGGGAGGAGAAGAAATTCCCTGTCTGAAAGATAGGACTCAAACCATCTGATGACAGTACCAGTGAGTCCACAAAACTCACAGAGCCGATCAAGAAGCATGACATGATCCACAGTGTCAAAAGCTGAAGAGTGATCGAGGAACACAAGAGCTGACCTGTCTCCTCTATCTCTAGCCCTGAGCAGATCATTATGCACTCTCAGAGCAGTTTCAGTGCTATGTCTGGCATGAAAACCCAATTGGAAAGGCTGATAGATGTCCAAGAACACCAGGTGATCGTCAAGCTGTTGTGCCACCAATTTCTCAACAACCTTGTTCAAAAAAGGCAGGTTGGAGATCGGACAGTAATTCACCAGGATGTCTGGGTTGAGGGAAGATTTCTTTAGGAGGGGCTTCACCAGTGCTTCTTTCAGAGCAACTGGGAAGTCCCCCTCCACCACCGAGCACCTGGCAATCCTGGCGAACACTGGGCCAGCGGCATTGACACATCCTATTAAGAAACGTGTCTGTGTCAGGTCCAGTTCACAAAAGGTGTACTTCAGCTCTAAGACCACCTTAGTTGCTTCAGACACCTCCACTGGCCTAAACTCCTCCCAGGCAGACTGAGTGCCTCTGAAACTCCCAACCTGATCACTGCGAAGCAAGGGCCTCCATGGTGGAATCCCTGACTGGATGGCTGCCACTCTGTCGGAGAAAAGCAAAGCAAACTCTTCACATAAAGTAGTTGAAAAAGCTTTTTTCGGCCGAAGACAGGCAGGATGTAAAAGCCTGTCCATGGTCTGAAACAGCTGAGATGGTCTGTAGTAGTAGATGGAGGCAAGTCAGATTCTGACTTCATCATCTTTGATGGTGATGAAGAGGATTTGTACTATGGTCCAGAGAACCCAGAGCTGGTTCTTGTCACTGTACCTCAGAAGGAGCTCTCCTTTCATGCTCTGCTCAGAAATATGCACTCTGCACTGAATTTCAAGCCAGCAGTCATAGATTAGACCAGGTGCCTCCAACCTGAGTTTCTAAACATGCTTAATATCCTGGTCTCATTAGTTCTTCCCATCCAGCCAGCCCTGGAGACACTCTGAGGTGGCTTGGAGGAGGCCTGTTTGCTGTCCCCAAGCAGGCAAACAAGAATTACATGGTGCCTAAATCTAAGCCCACGTATTTCACTCAGCCAGTAGCAGATACCATTGGGATTCTGGCTGAGAATGACAACACCATACTACCCAAGGAGGTAACCACGCATCCACTAACTGGGAGTCATACAGACACCATGGGCAGGTTGGTCTATGCCTCAGCTACCCTTGACATAAGGATAGCCAGCTACCAGGGTCACTTCTCTAAGTATGAGTATGCCCTCTGGAGCAAGTTTATGTTTCTCGCAGTGGCCCTGCCAGACACAGAAACAAAACAAGAGATACTGCTCACTGTTAAACAAGGTATTGAATCTAACAGCTTTCAGCTTTAAAGCTCTGAGTATGCCTTTGATACAACAATTTACTCCATGCCTGCCAGTATTTGCATCAGGTGGAACTCCCAGCTGTGGACTGCTAGCTTCATGCTGGACATCCAGCAATAGATCATGAATGTACCCTTCAATGGCTTTTATCTGTTTGAACAGCTGGTGGAGCAGTCTCTTAAAGGGGAACAGTCAGCACAAAGGGTCCCCACACTCAAGAATGGGGTTTGTCCCAATGTGCAGTTTGTGTGCAAAAACATTTTGGTTTACTTTCTGTTTACTGTAGTGTGGTAGATTGTATCAGACTAGCTTTGCTTTGTTCTAGGCTGACATATTCTGTTACTACTCAAGCATTGACTTTTTGGGTGTCAGACAAGCCTTGACTTTTTGGTGGAGGCTGGAAAACTTTGCTATACTGCAGATAACACACTCATACTCATTTTTCAGAACTGGGAGCCTGGAAAGGCATAATATTGATTGAGACCTGTGAGGAAGGTTTGAAACACAGTTTTATAGATACTTGCATTTTTGATTATTTGAATTAAGAAGAGGCTTGCAGGATTCAATTTCAGGAGTGTTAATTTTCTAAGCAGAGGGAGTGAATTACTACTGGATTTGCTTTTCACTGAGATTGATCACTGGAGTAGAGACCTAGTATTTGTAAGGATATTTTTGCACCTTTTAGAACTGTACTTTGCTGAGGTTTGATTTAATTATTATTCCTGGGTTCAGTGGAAGGATTGATCATTCAACCCAGACAGAGCAGACTTTCTTCACAAAAAGGCCTGCTTATATCACAGGTGTGACACTAGTCAGTCAAGTGTATCTGGGTGGAGTTTTCAGTACTGCTTTGGAGATTGGGAGTTTAAACCCAGAGGGATTAAAATAAATGTTTGCTGTTTCTTTCCTGGTGCACAGCTGACTTGTTTAGGGGCTGATTGTTTTCAGAGCACAAATCACCAGGTTTCATTGGGGCTGGGGAGGTTTACCTGTGTTTGACTCAGCTGTTTGATTTTTCTCTGTTTGTTTAGGAGGGTAATTTGTCTGTTAAATTGTTGTATAGGTTGTTCTGCTGACAGGAAGGTCAACACTCATTGTAGTGGTGGGTCAGAGCCTTTAGCTGATTGTTTCAAGAGGGCACAGTTTGGGCCCAAATCTCCCCCTTCCCCTCACCCCAACCACCCCTGGTACCATTTCCTTCATACCAGGAGTTCTGACATCATTTCCTCAAAGGGCAAGGTGCATACCACTGTCATATCCTTTCCAGCACACTGCACTGACAATATACCTGTACAAATTATATAATATATATATATATATATATATAACAATAACTGGAAGGAGAAAGAAAAAAAGACTTGCACAGGATAAACAGGAAGATAGACAGACATGTGGGGAGTAGTGGCTGTGGGGAAGCAGTCTTCCGGGAGTCTTTCTGGAGGTTCAGATGCTGCCTTATTTGCAGGTAACTCTCTGCCCTGAGGGAGGAGGTTGCCCATCTTCGGGCCACACTGGACAGTAGTAAGGGAACCTCCCCCACCCAGGGAGCACTAGGGCCACCACCACTGCTTCAGAGATTGCCAAGAAAGCGCAGCAGTTGGACCACAGTGGGTTCAGGGAGGGTGAGGATGGTGGAACAGAAACACAACCAGTCAGTTGTACTACTCCACAATCCATACACTATTCTGGAGGAGCATAGCTCCCCTATGGATGCACCTGCAGAGGAGACTAAGGAGGTTGCAGACAACTGTCACAAGGGAGGCCCAGAAGAAGGAAGCAGAGGACACCACAGGGAAAGGAAGCAGCTCCTGGTGGGGGACTCAATTATTAGGGGGATAAAACTTGGGGGGAGCAGGGAAAACTGAAGTAAGGCACCTGCCTGGTGCCATGGCTTGGAGGGATAGGAAGCACATCCTCAGGATCACGAAAACAGATGCACGGGAGACTGAGTTGGACATCATTGTCCACCTAGGAATGAATGTCTTGGCTCAACATGAGATTAGAGCAGTGCAGGAGGAGTTTGTGGAGTTGGGGAGGGGCCTAAGACAAGTAGCACACACAGTATCCTTCTCAGAGGCACTGCCTATCTATGGTATGGGTGAAGCGAGGGTACTTTGAACCATGCGATTCAATGAATGGTTGAAAAAATGGTGTGGAGCACAGGGGTTTGGCTTCATTAGGGACTGGGGTTCCACCTGGAGGTATGCCAGCCTGTACTGGCAGGATGGTCTGCATCTGTCCAGGAAAGGAACAAGTCTTCTGGGCGATTGGTTTAAATGCTTCATTGGCAAGCTTTTAAACTAGTCAAGGGGGAGGCACTGATAAGCAGCAGGAAATTCCCAGCCTCCCTCTACAAAACAGGGTACTAAATGAGGAAAAGGCCAAGGTAGAAAGGTCAGTGGGGAGCAGGACAGGGTTAAATAGAGAAAGCAAAGTCAATGAAGACAGGGATGTTGCTACAAGAGGTAAAGCCATCAAAAAATGGAGAGCAATGAGTACCAATGCCTGTAATCTGGGTAACAAGCTTCCTGAATTAGTGGCCTTGATGGAGGAGGAACATCTGAAAACTGTGGCAGTCACGGAAACATGGTACACACAGAACTATGACTGGGACATAAACATACCAGGACACACTATCTACAGGAGGGACAGGGAGGGTAAAAGAGGAGAGAGGAGTAACTCTCTACATAAGGGAAGAAATTAAAGCAACAGAACAAAATGGTAAACAGGGAGGAGAGGAAGCACTGTGGGTCAATTTGGAGACAGGCAATGGCACCACAATCCGCACAGGGGTTGTATACAGACCCCCATCTCAGGGGGAGGAAACGGACAAGGAAATGATAGAAAGTATCCTTAGAATGGCAGAAAAAGGGGATATATTGCTGATAGGGGATCTGAATATGCCAGATGTTAACTGGAGTGCAGTTGCAGCAGCCACTTCTAAGAGTGGGGTTATTCTAGATGCCCTACAGTGGGCATGCCTTAGACAACTATTTTTGGAACCCACTCGAGAGGAAGCAATCTTAGACCTGGTACTCTCAAATGGAGATGGAGAGAGGATCACAGATGTAGAAGTGGGTAGCCATCTGGGAACTAGCGACCATCGAACAGTATGGTTCACGATAAACACAGCAATAGAGTCAAGCCATAGTAATGCAAAGGTACTGGACTTTAGGAGGGCTGACTTTGCCAAAGTGGGTGAGTGCCTAAGGAATGCACTAGCAAATGGGCAGGAAGGAGGGGTGGAAGAACAACGAGAAATAATCAAAACTGCCATCACAGAGGCAACAAGCCTTTGTGTGAAGCAAATAAACAAAACAAAATGATGTAAGAAACCACTATGGTTCTCAAAGGAGGTGGCAGGGAAGGTTTGAGAGAAAAAGAAAGCATTCAGGAAGTACAAGGAGTCACAGAAGGAGCAGGATAGAGAATTGTATCAGTTAAAGCAAAAGGAAGCTGGAAAGGCAGTCAGAACAGCAAAGGCCCAAACCGAGGAAAAATTAGCCAACTCAGTTAAGAAGGGGGATAAAACCTTTTATAGGTACATCAGAGAGTGAAGGAAGACCTAGGGAGGGATAGTGAGGCTTAATAAAGGGAAGGGGGGTGGGCAGAGGGTGACTGAAAAGGCAGAGATACTAAATGAATATTTTTGCTCAGTATTCACAAATGAAGAGGGGGAGGAACCTAAACCAAACAATAGAAAGACTCTGGATACAGGAGTTGATACCAGCCCATTCATAGAAGAAGGGGGTTCTGAAAGAACTCTTAAAACTGAAGGTGGACAAAGCAATGGGGCCTGATGGGATTCATCACAGAATTCTAAAAGAACTTAGGGTAGAACTAATGACACCACTGACTACCCTCTTTAACAAATCATGGGAAGATGGGGTTGTACCTGAGGACTGGAGGAGGGCAAATGTTATTCCACTTCACAAAAATGGGAGCAGGGAAGAAGCAGAAAACTACAGACCTGTTAATTTAACCTCAGTGATAGGGAAAATGATGGAATCGCTTCTGAAGGAAAGAATTGTTGAATACCTAGAGGCCAGAAGGTCACAAGACCCAAAGCAGCATGGATTCACAGCAGAAAGGTCATGTCAGATGAATCTAATAGATTTCTTTGACTGGGTGGCCAAAGTAGTAGATCAGGGAGGGGCTGTGGGCATGGTCTACCTAGGCTTTAGCATGGCATTTGACACAGTCCCACATGGAAGATTAATATACAAGTTAGCCAGCCTGGGAGTGGGTTCCAAGATGGTAGTCTGGGTAAAGAAATGGCTGAAGAACAGGACACAGAGGGCAATATTAAATGGAGTCCACTCTGAAGAAAGGGGGGTTACTAGTGGGGTACTGCAGGGTTCAGTACTAGGACCGGTCATCTTCAATGTCTTTATAAGTGACATTGCAGAGGGACTGGAAGGAAAAGTATGTATCTTTGCAGCTGACACAAAGAACTGCAACAGAGTTGATACACAAAATGGGATGGAAAGGATGAGAAGGAACTTGGCAAGGTTGAAGGAATGGTCAAATGTATGGCAGCTTAGATGCAATGCTAAGAAGTGCAAGGTAATGCAGCTGGGAAACAAAAAAACAGGGGAAGAGTACACAATGGGTGGGGGGTGAGCTACTAACAACAACAAAAATGGAAAGGGACCTGGGGGTAGTCATATCAGATGACTTTAAGGTGGGCAAGCAATGTGAGAGGGCAGTAAGGAGGGCTGGGGGGATACTGGGATGCATAGGGAGAAGCATCACAAGTAGAAAACATGAAGTTGTTATCCGTCTGTACAGACAGCTGGTGAGACCCCATCTGGAGTATTGTGTGCAGTTCTGGAGACCCAATCTCCGCAAAGACATAAACAGGATGGAGGCAGTCCAGAGGAGGGCAACTAAAATGGTCCAGGGTCTGCACCAGAAGACATATGAAGAGAGACTTAAGGAGCTTAATACTGTATGTGTAGCCTCGAGGAGAGGAGGGAGAGGGGGACATGATAGAAACTTTAAGTACCTCAAGGGAATCAACAAAGTCCAAGAGGGTAACATCTTTCAGAAAATGAGGTGTGCAAGAACAAGGGGGCACAATTTAAAGATGGGGGGGCAGCTCAGAGGTAATGTAAGGAAGTGTTTTTTTCACACAGAGGGTTGTGGATACATGGAACGGCCTTCCAGAGGAGGTTGTGGAGTCAAAAACAGTGGTGGAATTCAAGAATGCATGGGACAGTCATAAGGCAATTCTAGGGGATGGGGGGTAGGAAGAAGTAGGCTGTTGGTTAACTAGGATCTGCAGCTTATCCATTAGATAGGAAGATGGGCAGACTGGGTGGGCCAAGCGGTCCTTATCTGCCATCAAATTCTATGTTTCTATGTTACTACAAAGCCCAGAATCCCCTGCAGCTAACATCAGTGCAGGAGAGAGCAATGGGAGATTCAATAGCCTGCACTGCATGTTAGAGCTCTTATAACCTCCAATCTCATTGATGTCCTTGTTTGATTTTCTTCAGGGGATACGTACAGTCCTCTGTGACTGTACTTAGACAGGGAGACAGTGGGATCAGCAAACACAAGATCAGAGCTTATATAAACTCTCCTACTCTCCTTTCCTCCTCCTCCCCTCCCTTTCCCCAGATTCCACCCCTCCCCTAGCTCCCTCTGACCCCTCTTCACCTTCTCACCTGCCATTCCATCAGTCTCACTCAAGTCCCTTTTAGCTCTAAACCCCTTCTAGGGTCTAAGTACCAATGGCCTTGACCCCAAGCTCTTTCACCTTTCTGCTCCCCCATTGCTCTTCCTGTTACATCAGTCCTCAATTTCTCTTTCTCCCTGGCTGCTGTCCAGTGCTTGGAAACTGGCAAGTCATCCCACTTCTTAAAAGGGTGACCCCCTCCTCCCCTGAGAACTATCACCTGATCTCTCTTATCTCTACCCTGGCAAAGCTCTAAAAACACTTAGTCCTCTCACAAATCTTTCCCTTCCTTGAATCTTCCTCCTTCCTCACTCCCTTCCAGTTTGGCTTCCAGATGTCCTACTCTGTCGCCTCCCCCCTTCCTCAGCTCAATCACTCCATCCAGACCAGAACTGACCAGAATCGGATTACCTCTGCAGTTTGACACAGTTGCACATCCTCTTCTCCTGGATAAGCTTAATAATTCAGTAAGCTGGTTCCACTCTTACTCTGCGAGCAGGTCACAAGCTGTTCGCATCAGGAAAAACATTTCTTCCCTCTCTCCCTATCTGCTCAGGTGTGCCCTAAGGATCCATCCTTGGCTGTATCCTATTCTCTATTTTCCGAAACAAACTCCTACATGCCTGTACCTCAGCGGCCATCCACATGTACATGGATAATATTGCGCTCAATACCTCAGGTGCCTCCACCCCTGACCTAGCTGCTCAACTCCAATCAGACTTCTCAAACATCAAACACTGGTTCTGGGCTAATCAGCTGTCCCTCAATGCCAAGAGAAAGGTCTCTGTGACTTTTGGCACCACGGGAAGGTTGGCCAGACTCTCACTCCTTCCCTCCATCCACACCCTTGACGATGTGGTGCTTGAGGATGTCTCCTCCTTTAAATACCTTGGGGTATGGTTGAACTGTCACCTCGATTTCTCTCTGCATGTGGATGTCATCCACCAGAAGCTTCACCCTCGATGCTCTGTACAGGAACAAAGCATGCAGTCCACTTCCTGCTCAGAGAGAAATCATCTTGAAGATTATCCTTCTCATCTTCAATTATGGTGATATTGTGAACAGTTCTGCTCTCAAATCCACCCTGCGAGACTGGAACCCCTTTTTCATGCCTCCTGCTGTTTCATCCTGGATTGTCCTCCTTGTATCCACCATAGTTCCCTCTACTTCTGTCATTCTCTCCCCTCCCTCCATGCAGGTGTGTCAATCACTGTGCTTTCTTTGTCTCCAGATTCTGGCTTGGCTCCCTTCCACTTTACCTTACCTCCCTGCTCTCATCTCATTCTGTCTGTGTGCACTTCTCTTTACAACACTGACTCTTGCTCTGTCTCCCTCCCTCCCTCCCATAAAATCCTCAGTAGGTCCTGCAGATTCCCCAAACTCTGATCTTTTTCCTCCTTGCTATCCATTGCCTGCTTCCTCTGTTCTCTCAAACCCCCGGCACTTCTGGAAAAGAAATATCAGCTCAGTATGTCATTTTTGGTAAAACTTTTTACATAGTTAATTAATTTATTAATTTAGTTAAGAATAACAATGAAATTCTCCAAGAAGCCTATAATTCTTTTAGAGGTCCTCCAAGAATCCCGTACCACATATGTAATGTTACAACAGGTCCATCCCCGGCCCACCTCCACCCTCACTGCTGAGCTACAGAATGTAAGTTTTTTAAACATGTGTGACCATATACATTAATCATAGCAAAGTTCAAGTCCCAGACTGATGGTGGCAGCTAGTGACAAATATACTGGATTACATGACTAAATTAACAAACATAGCACTTTATCCTTGTTTTCTATCAGTGGCAGGCAGAACTGGTTCAAAAAGTAAGCTTCCCAAATACCTTGTTGGTTCTAAAATATAAAAGCAAACACAACCTCCACTTAGGCAGGAAAGGTAATGAATTTGGTGTTATATATCACCTTTCATACATTCTGTATACCAAAATGCTTTACAATCCATAAAGAGTTGGCAGTTGCCATTAGGTGCACACAGAATGGCTATGGGATGACTGGGGGTTCTACAGAGAGCGAGAGTATTGGAAGGGAACAGTCAGCACTAAAAGCCCTGCATAGTAGTGTGGGGCTGGTCACACTATGCACTTTGTGTTAACAAAAAAAACTTTCTTTAACTTACTGTTTACTGTAGTACAGTACATTGTACCAGATTGATTCTGCAGACTTGCAAGCTGACATTTTCTTATTTATTTATTTTTATTGACCGGGTAAGTGCACTAGACAAATCCTGCCTATTTTCAGGCACGACCTGGGGAACGGGGATACAGATGAATGCCAACTGACCTTGAACCAGATTCTGTAATCAGGAATCCCAGAATCCCCAGATAGTTGCCAGTCTCACTGTTCTCCACGGGGCTTAGTACAATCCTCTGTGACTATGCCAAATACTGACAGGACAACAGAAACAACAAACAAAAGATCAGAGCTTATAAAAACTCTTAAAATACGCTGCAGGCTGTTGAATCTCCCAGTGCTGCTGCCCTGCTTTGATGTCAACTGCAGGGGATTCTGGGATTTTGGGTTACAAAAAATGCCAGCTTTGGAAGTAGCAGAATCAGCCTGATACAATCTACTATGCTGCAGTAAATAGTGTGTAATGAAAAATGTTTTTGCACACAAAGTGCAAACTGGGACCAGCTCCACACTAGGGTGAGAGGCTCTTAGTGTTGACTACTCCCTTTTAAGCAGAGGAAGTGACTTGCTAAGGCTCACACAGTAAGTGGCAGGTGTGGGATTCAAACCCTGGGTCTTCTGGGTTTTCAGGTTCACAGCTCTGTGTGCTGACCACTAGGTTATAATGTATACCCAACAAAGATAAGTGGCTCAAAACAGGAGCGTAGCTACAAGGGTGCAAGGGGTGCAGCGGCACCCAGACTTACAAGGTTTGAGGGGCCCAAATAATTATTTTGATGTTTATTCAAAACTGGGTAGGGGCCCTGTAATATCACCTTGCACCCAGGCCCTCTGAGAATTTGCTACGCTACTGGCTCAAAAAGCTACTGCTCAATTAGCAAGTAATAAGCACATACTTACTGTACAAATTGAGTTGTTCATAAAGTGCTTTGAAAGCAAGAGTGTTTTATAACCCATTGGGTGCTTATTAAAACTAGGAAGGTTCACCCCTCCCAAATAATAACTCTCCTTTTACCTGTACCAATGGTTACTTTGTTGTGCTATACATTTTTCATAGTAGGCTTCTGGAAAGTAAACATTGTATGATCTTATGGTGCAGAAACATAATCACTGTTTAAAAGGACCTATAAAGCACTGTTGTGTTTTTTAATAAAAATGTCATGTATAAAAGAGAGATTATGGGAGTCCCCCTTGCAAATGTAATAGCCACAATTCCTTACATATGCTCTCTCTCTTGTTTTCCCTCAGGTGTGGATGTGTGGAGGGGTTATGTACGATGTTCCTTGTTCCAGAGTTGGACACATCTACAGAAAGTATGTTCCCTATAAAGTTCCTACTGGAACCAGCCTTGCAAGGGTGAGTGCCAGTCCATTAAGAATATCTTCTGGCAGTAATACAAAATGGTTCCAAATTGTTAAATGAGGCAGCAGACAGCCTACTGCTTGAAAGTAAGCCTTAGTATTCCCAGTCACTGTACTATTAAACTGTTAAGATTGCCATTCATGGGCAATAGTACCAGCAAATCTTCTGTGATGACAAAGTGACTCAGTAATCATCTTATAAACTGATACCATGTATGGCCTTGGCTCTTGCATTTTTTAGGGCTGGTCTGCATAGCAAACCAGTTCTTATTGCGATCAAAGTGAGGAAGTGTTTCTCAGCTGTCTCATTAAAAATGCATTAGAGTAGGGGGGGTAGGTGCATGGGTAAGAAGGCGGATACGGGCAAGGGGGAGGACAGAGGTGGGTTGGAGGAAAAGGATAAAAACTTAGTGATGGGGTAGGGGGAGAGATGTACAAGGAAGGGAATCAGGAGATGCAGGGGGAGCAGAGGGGCAATGCAATGAAGGGGAGCAAGGGGAGGAAAAGGGACAGGAGGAAGCAGAGGGGAAACCAGGAGGGAGGCAAGCAAGAGACACTGGTAAGTACTGGTTTAGAGGGACAAACCAATGAAGCGAAGGAGGGGGTTACACTCTCAATGAGGAAATCTGCAAGAACACTGGCAGGAGAAGGGCATGGGGGTATAGCGATTGCTGAAGGAGTTGCCGGAGAGAGAACAGCTGATAATGCCAGTGGGGAGGGTATGGGGGGAGTAGCACAGAAGGGGGTCAGTGCTCAGGGTGAGGAGGTAGACAAAGGCGATGATGAGAAAAGGGAGGTAAAAGGGATGCCAGGAGCTAGGAGAAGGATAAATGAATTAAAGAACAAGCAGAAAGATAAGGGGGACAGGGTCCTACTCATTGGGGACTCAGTAATAAAGGGAATCAGATTTAGGGCAAGAGTAGTACAGTTTGGGTGGAGTGCATGCCGGGTATGATGGCACTAGAGGTAATTCACCATATTCCCTCATGGGTCAAACAGCAGGATGGGAAAACACACCTGGTGTTCCATCTGGGGACAAATGATTTGGAAGGGAATAGTCTGTTGGAGGTGCTAGCAAGATTCAGGGAGCTTGCTAGGTTTTGTAGCAGTTTGTGCTTCCAATCTATAACTTTTTCAGAAGTGTTGCCTGTGCCGAAAGCAAGTACGACAAGGAGTCAGAGGATCAAGGAGTTTAATCAATGGCTAGGTGGATGGTGGGGGCAGATGGGGTATGAGCTAGTGGTGGACTGGGGACAACATGGAAGGACCAGAGCCTATTTGCCCTAGACAGACTACGCCTAAACAGGGAGGGAATAGCTGTACTGAAAAGCAAATTATGAGAGTTCATATAGAACTCATGAAATTTAAACTAAATCGGGGGGGTTAGGAAAAAAGCCACACCAAATAACAGGAGAGATGGGGGACTTTCAGCCTCCCCCCAGAAAAGAGATGAAATGTTAGGCACCAACATGCCCAAAGGTGGGGGGAAGGGGGGGGAATTTGGTGGAAGGGATTAGCAGCTAATGCCAGGAGCTTGGACAATAAGATGGTGGACTTGGAGGCCATCATGGGGGATGAAGGATTGGACAGAGTAGCGATAAGTGAGATTTGATGGACAGAACATCACACCTGGGAGATAGCCATCCCTGGCTACAGGCTGTTTAGAAGGGACAGGGTGGGTAGGAAGGGGGAGGAATCACTCCATACATCAAGGACAACATAAGAGTAACAGAGGGGCAGGAGGAAAATGGGGATGCAGAGCTCCTGTGGGTAACACTGGACAAAAGGACAGGGGAATCCTTGAGATTGGGGGAGGTATATAGACCCCTGAACAGAGGGAGAAAGGGGATAGACAGCTGATACAGGCAGTCACAAGGATGGCTCTCAAAGGGGGGAATTACTCCTGGTGGGGGACCTAAATCTCCCAGACTTGGACTGGGCCATCCTGGATGCAGTATCAGCTAGAAGCAAGGAAATAACAGAGGCACTGCAGGGAGTATTCTTGCAGCAGCTGGTCAGGGAGCCAACAAAGGGCAACAACCTGCTGGGTGTGGTCCTGACAAATGGGGAGAGTGTGGAGGAGGTGGAGGTGGTAGATGTACTGGGCACCAGTGACCACAGGATGGTAAGGTTCAGGGTAAGGACAGAGAGGGAGGCAAACCGTACCAGCACAACAGTTATGGACTTCAAGAGCATGAAATTTCACAGAATGAGAAGGATAGTGAGAGAAGAGATGGCGGGAATGGAGAATATAAGGGATGTGGAGGAGCTATGGGAAACTATTAAAGGTGGGGTGCTGAAAGCAACGCAAATGTGCATAAAGAAGGTAAGGAAGAGCAGAAAGAGGTGGAGACTACTTTGGTTTACAAGCGAGATGGCAAGAGCAGTTGGGGACAGGAAGAGGACTTCCAGAAAATATAAGAGGACACAAAGAGAGGAGGAGGACAGGGAGGCTTATTGTGAGAAGAGGAGGCTAGCAGGGCAGAAGATAAGGAGGGCAAAGGCAGACACTGAGGAGAGAATCACTAAGCAGGCTAAAAGAAGGGACAAAACATTTTTTAGATATGTGGGGAAAAGAGGAAGGCAAGGCAGGGGATTGCAAGACTGAGGGAGGAGGGAGGGATAAAACTGGAAGGGAACTGTGAAAAAGCAGAAGAGCTGAACAAGTACTTTTGCTCGGTGTTTACAGAGGAGGAGGAGGAGGGCAGGGGACCTGAACTTAGGGGAAGGGGGAGGGAGGGAGGAAGGACAAAAGGGTGGATCCAAGCCAATTCAGTGTAGAAAGAGTTAGGGAGGAACTAGGCAGGTTGAAGGTGGATAAGGCAATGGGGCTGAATGGACTACACCCGAGGGTGATCCGGGAGCTGGAGAGGAGTTGTCCGCCCCACTGGTGAGGTTATTCAACTTGTGCCTAGATTTGGGGAGGGTGCCAGAGGATTGGAAAAGGGGACACATGGTACCACTGCACAAAGTGGGGTAGTAGGGAGGTGACAGAGTACTATCACCTGGTCTGTCTCACCTCGGTGGTGGAGAAGGTCATGGAGGCAATCATAAAGGGTAGGGTGGCGGGCTACCTGGAGGATAGTGGGTCGCAGGATGACAGGCAGCATGGCTTCTTGAAAGGGAAGTCATGCTAGATGAATTTGATTGAGTTCTTTGATTTGGTGACACAGGTGGTCAACTTGGGGGGCAGTGGACGTGGTCTATCTGGACTTCAGTAAGGCCTTCAACACCATCCCCACAGAAGGTTGGTGAGCAAGCTAGAAAGTGTAAGGGGTAGGTGGGTGTGAAAATAACCAGGTGGGTGGAAAACTGGTTGAAGGTCAGAAGCCAGAGGGTGGTGGTAAACGGGGTGTACTCAAGGACGGGGGGTGACAAGCGGGGAGCCCCAGGGGTCAGTGCTGGGACTCCTCCTTTTTAATATCTACGTCAGCAATATAGCAGAGGGGCTGAGTGGAAGGGTGTGCCTATTTGCTGATGATATGAAAATCAGCAATAGGGTGAACACCGCAAGGGGGGTTGAGGACATGAGGCAGAACCTGAGAACTCTTGAGGGATGGGCTGAGACTTGGCAACTGAAATTCAATGCCAAATAGTGTGCTGTGATGCACGTGGGGCAAAGGAACCAAAAGCAAGATACACCCTTAATGGGGGAGGACATCAAGGATACGGAGCAGGAGAGGGATAGTATAGTATCATGTAACCTTAATGTGGGAAACCAGTGTAGCAAGGTGGTGGGGAAGGCCAGTGGGATGCTGGCATGCATTGGCTGGGGCATCACTAGCAGAAGGGGGGAAGTACTGATGCCCCTCTACAAAGCCATGGTAAGACCGCAGCTGGGATACGGAGTCCAATTTTGGAGGCCACATCTACAAAAAGACATAGACGGGACTGAGAGAGTTCAGAGAAGGGCACCCAGTATTGTGCAGGGTATGCAAGGGAAGACATATGAGCAAAGATGTAAGGAACTGGATCTGTACACGTTGAAGACTAGAAGGGAGAGACCAGACATGATTGAAACTTTTAAATATGTCAAAGGGATCAACAAAGTAAAAGAAGGGTGTTTGCTTAAAAGGAAGGAAGTGGCTGTAACTAGAGGGCATAGCCTAAGACTTCAGGGAGGAAGATACAGAGTCAATGTGAGGGAGTGGAGGCACAGAACAGGCTTTCAGAGGAGGTAGTGGGGGCTGAAATGGTGGAGGGATTCAAGAGAGCATGAGACTGCCTTATGGGGCTGTATAGCAAGGGTGGGGGAGGTTCCAGAGGGGGGTAATGGAGGGGTAAGGGGCAGACAAGATGGGCCGGTGGGGTCCTTTTCTGCCACCAACTTTGTATGATTCTATGATTGGGAAACTACAACATGCCTTTTTATGGCTGTCACTGAGTGAGTGTGTGTCTTGCTACTGCTTCTTGCAGATGTATGTGATCAATGCTAACTTTGTATTGGCTACAAGGAGGGCACTGTATGAGAGCTGGGAAAAAGCAAGCAGCCTCCATCTCGGGAATGCACAGCTTACTCAACTGTCAAATCACTGTTGTGTTACCTCTCCAAACAGGATGCAACATCAGGGTTCTCATCCCTGGTGCCACCAAACAATAGTATCCTCCTTCTACCCAATCCACAAATCACCAGCACATCCCCCTCCAAACAGGATGCAACACTGGGGGTGCTCACTTCTGGTGCTGCAGGCAACAATACCCCCTCCATCCAATCCACAAATCACCAGTGCCTTTCCCCGCCAAACATGAACTTGACACTGGGGTGCCCATTCCTGGTGCTGTCAAACAACAAGGTGACACTGGAGTGCCCAATCCCCAGTGACAGTATCTGAAATAAAGGAAACTGTTCCTTGTAATCTTTCTTTTTGGGAAACCTGTAAAACAAATGTTCCCTTGATGACTTCTGTACCCCACAACCCTTCAGCCCCCCAACCTCCTACCCCAACCACCATCTCAGCACCCGCCAGACCACAACCCCCACCCCTCACACCTATCTGGTGGGTCCTGTGCTACCTCTCTAATGTCCTGTTGCTTCCAGCGCCAAACCATGAAGCAATTGAATACGATGTGAGTTCAGTTAATGGCTTTTCAGTGCGTTTTCAACTTTTACTCATATCTTTGTCATTTTTTTAATATTTTTACCCATATTTTCAACGTCCTTTTTTTATCCCACCTCACAAACCAAGTGGGTGAAATTTTTACATTTTTAAAATCACCACCACCACCACCATCATCCGAAATGTGTTTTTTGCAGTCACTCTGCAAAATCATGTTTTGGATGGGATTTTAAAAATTCCACCTGTCTTGATCCTAATGAGAAGTAATAAAAAGGCAATATTGAAAATGTGTGGTCAAAATATCAACAAACTGACGTTGTTAAATTGTTTCAATATTTATTTATAAATGTATGATTTTTGCAGATTTTGACCCCAAGTTTTCAACATAACCCTTGTGTTACCCCAACTCATGAATGTGACAGGTGTCATTTTTCAAACCCCTCAAAAATATGTTCTCACATTCACTCCTCATTTATTTATTTAATTATTTAGAAACATATAGGAATTACAATCCTTTGAGTCAAAGACTCCTTTACAAAGGCTCCACGTCGGATAACAGATAGCGACAATATTACAGAGACTACAAAACATGGTGATAGAATTAACCAATTATTTTACATACAGGATGCAAAAATAGGTACAATTAAGCAGTGGGAGGGCAACATAATAAGGTTAGACAGAATGGAGAACCCTTGTCAAGAAAGCTGGGTAGAAGTTCATAGTTTAAGGAGGATAGAAATCGATTGCCAGGGGGCAGGTTAGCTAAGACAGGGAGGAGGGGGGGAAGTAGAGGATGCTGGATATGGACATTCACATTTCAAGTGAGGCCATTGGAGTGCTAAAGGAGGGAGAGAGGGAAGAGTATAGAGGGGGGAGACTAGTAGCAGTCGCAGGCAGCAATTGAATGGAGGTGTTCCCTGAGATTGGTTTTGAAAGGACCTAGCTTGTTTTCAGAGAAGATGGCACTGGGCAGTGTATTCATCCAGAGGGGAGCCCTGTAGAAGAAGAATCTCTGACCCAAAGTTGTTTGGCAGTGGGGAATCAGGAGGTACGTTTTGGAAGAGCTGCGGGTGGCTTTCACTGATGGGGTGAGTTGTAGAAGGATGGTAAGACCAGGGGAGGCTAGTCCATTGGTAATCTTTTTGGCAATGAGACATATCTGGTACCTGACTCTCCTGTCAAAATTGAGCCAATTGGTGAGACTATACAGTGAGCAGGTATGTGCCCTCCTATCACTGCCCGTGACAAGGCGGCAGGCTTTATTTTGGGATACTTTGATTCTGCGAAGGGCAGAGTTGTCAGCAGCCCCGTAGACTGTGATCCCATAGTCGATTAGAGACAGGATGGATGACGTTACAGCTAGACAGAGGGCCTCAGGGGGGAGACATTGTGCCGGTAGAGTTGGCCAATTCTGGCATTGACAGCGGTGCTGAGGAGGTGGATATGCTCATGGTAGGTGACAGCAGAGTCAAGGTTAACCCCGAGATATTTAAAAGTGTTAGCCTGTTCAAGAGGTAATATTTGGGAGTTAAAGATTTGCAGTGGGAAGCCTTTGTGTTTGTTGTGGTTGTGAGCAAACACCATGACTTTGTTTTTTTTGTAGTTTAGTACCAACTGGTGGTCAGCAAACCAGGATTCAGCCTCTTTGAAGCATTTCTGGAGGGACAGTTGAAGAGCCAGAGGATTAGGGTGGGTGGAGGAAAGTACCACATCATCTGCATATAAGAGCAGTTGCCCAGAACAGGCCTTAGGTAGGGTGTTCAGAAATAAGCTAAAGAGTAGGGGCCCTAGGATGGAACCTTGGGGCACCCCTGACTTGACTGGGAGGCAGGAGGAGAGCATTTCATTAATTTTGACTTGCTCTGGACCTACCAGTTAAATAGTCAGCAAACCACTTGCTGGCATCCTGGGAGAGGCATGTGTAGGAGAGGGCCGATGGGAGGAAGGAGTGGCTTATGGTGTAAAAGGCTTTTGACAGGTCCACATAGACAGACCCAGAAAGACAACCTCCATCAACGGCAGTGTGGATAGCGTTGGTGAATTCCAGGAGTGTGGTGGTAGTGTTGAGCCCCATGAGACTCATGATCCCCTTTTGGACATAATTTTAAAGAATTACACCTATCTTGATCATTCACTTTGAATTTTTCCAACATTTAATCATGACTTTCATTTGTGCAGATTCTGGCCCCACATTTTTAACATAGCCCTTGTGTTACCCCACCTCATGAACATGACAGGTGCCATTTTTCAAGTCCCTTCCAAAATATGTTTTCACAGTCGCTCTGCAAACTCACCTTTCGTATGGAATTTAAAAAATTCCACCTGTCTTGATCATAATGTGAGGTCATAAAAAGGCTATGTTGAAAATGTGGGATCAAAATGTCAAAACCTACTAAAAGTGAGATTTGTCACTTAGCTGACCTATCCTGAGTAAATACATGGTAAAAATGGATAAAAACAGGACCTCCACTGAAAAAGAGACATTGCATATCCACTGTGCTATCCTGGGTATATGCAGTCTAAAAATGTGTAAAAGCAGGACACAGTTGAAAATGAGATATTATACAATGGCAAGATTGCAATGGCAAAAAAAAATACCACCAACAACTTAATCTGATTCAAGGTCAGTTGGCATTCATCTGTATCCCCTTCCCCCGGGTCGTGCCTGAAAATGGGCAGAATTTGTCTAGTGCACTTACCCAGTCAACAAAAACTAAATAAATAAATAACATAATTTCTTGTACTCTGATTGGTCAGTGTTTGCCTGGGACAGTGATGTTATTCGAGCATAACATCACTGTATCAAGTCCAGGCACACACATGACCGCAACACATGAATATGAAGTCACTCCCCCACACACACACACAAACAGAAGCCGTCCTCAGGGTTATGCTCCCAGCTCCAACATGCAACTCCGAGTTCCCGCTGTAAAGAACTTCAGCTACCCCCCGACAATATTACCAGCCGTTCTCCTCCTTCTCTTCTCCTCTCCTCACTCCTAACCAACAACCATCAAACATTCCCCCCAAATCCCCAACGTTTTTTTATTCTCGCATTTTAAAAACATGTAAGTGACAGTTCAGGGACTGAGCGCACCCAGTGAATGAGTGAGCAAGCACAAATTTAAACCGCCACTGCGTGGCTTTAACTCTCTCTTGCTCTTCAAGACACTTTCTTCGTGTGTTATTTTTTTAAAGTGGACTATGTAAAAGCACAGAGAAACATCCTCCATGCCTCCTTTCTTCTTTTATAAACATCCTCACAGTAGCATCAGCGGACGGGAGATTGTAACAGCGTGAGGCGGGGGGAAGGGCTGCAATCTCGGATTCCAGGCAGCAGAAGCATGAATAATGATTCTGAGAAACACAAAGAGAGTGAAACACAAAGTCAAAACCGAGACAAAGCAGAACTTAAACAGTGAGGCAATAGAGCATATTAACAAAGAAGACTGGCACCACTGGCAGAGGCTACCATGGGAACAGCAGAGCCACTGAAAAAACACATCAGCTCCACCTGCTGGCTGAAACAATAAATCAGTACAACTTTTTATGTTGGCTCGCGCGTGCGCATCAGCCAACATATTGCATTAGTAGCAGATTTGGAGGCGCGGTCACTGTTGGGCGAATGCAGGGCATGCATCAGTAGGTGCATCCCTCATTCCCCAATAAGCCTGCATGCTGGCGCCACACCAGGAAAACATAATGTGGTGAGCACATCTAAGGAAAGGTCTGCTGTAATGCAAGCAAAGCTTGTCATATGCAGCGGCACCTCCCGACGTGCCTTTCCTGGTGAAACATTAGATTAAATATGGCGGCACACTGCCTGCCACAATGCCAACTTTGGGGGTGCCCAATCCCCCTGTCGGCATGCCTTGACCCAATTTATGTGCCGACGGGGGAGCCTACTCCCTGTCGGCATAAAGCCCCCATTTTTATGTGCCGAGGGGGTACCCAATCCCTCGCTCTTGTCCTCCCTTAGTATGTGCCAACAGGGGTGCCCAATCCTCCATAGGCTAGCCCCCCCAAACACTCAGGTGGCATGCTGGCAGCCCACCCCAGCGTGCCAAATGCCCCAGTAAAAAAAAAAAGTCCCACAATGTTTTTATTTTTTGTTTTGGTTTTTTTTACCTGTAAAAGAAGAAAACAGTCCCTCGTGGTCAAGTCCAGCTCCCTGCCCCAACTCGCTCCCACCCTCTTCGCACCCTGCCTGCCTCCCCACACCTCCCTCACCCTATACTTACCTCCGGGGTCTGGTGCAACGATCTTCGGTGGACTGGGAACACATCTGCACTCTTCAAAGCTGACTGCAAACTAAAGAAATGCTGGTAAGCTGTATAATAGCATAAATAGGGTTTTTTCAACTTTGGTGCATATCTTAGGCATTTTTTGGAATTTTTGCACCAAATGTTCAACATGGGGTTATTGGAGCCCCTCCTCATGAATTCAGTCACTGTCATGGTGTTATTCGGTCCCAAAAGGTGATTTCGAGGTCACTGCGCAGAATCACTTTTTGGGACCGAGTAACAAAACAACAGTGCCACTGTTCATGAGGGGGGGGCTCTCAAAAAGTCTATGTTGTAAATTTGGTGAAAGAAATCAAAAAAATGGCTGTTTTACGAGCGCGTGTTGCGATGTTTACACTCACGCTTGTAACTTCGTGAATCTGTAATATTTTCAGTCCAGATTTTCAAAATTGCCATTTTTCCACACCTCCGTATGAACAGTATAGCTGTCATTTTCTATATCCTGGCCAAAATGTGTTTTCACACGTCTGGCGCAGAATAGCGCAGTCACTGTGCAAAATCAGTTTTCGGGACAGTCTGAGAAAATGACGGTGACACTGTACATGAGCAGAGGTTCTAAATGCCTATGTTGAAAATTTGGTGCTGAAAGTCCATAAAATGACTGTGTTACAAGTGTGCATTGCGCAGTTTCCATGCACCATTGTAACTTTGCAAATTTGCAATATTTTCATGCCAGATTTTCAACACTGACATTTTTTCACATCTCCTTATCAACAGTACAGCGGTCATTTTTCACATCCTGCCCCAAATGTGTTTCCGCGCCTGTAGTGCACAATGGCGTGGTCGCTGTGGGAAATCAACTTTTGGAACAGATTAACAAAATCACAGCGCCACTGTTCATGAGGGGAGGTCTCAAAATGCATATGTTGAAAATGTGGCTAAAAAACTCCCAAAAATAATTGGGTTATGGACATGTGTTGTGCAGTTTCTATGCCTGCTTATGACTTCACCAATTTTTCATATTTTCACTCCAGATTTTCAACGTTGCCATTTTTTTACTTCTCCTCATGAACAATACAGTTGTCATTTTCCACATCTTGTCCAAAATGTGTTTTCATCCCTGTGTCACCAAATGGCATAGCCGCTGTGCAAAACCACCTTTCAGCTAACAAACTGATAGTGCCGCTCTTCGTGAGGTGGGGTCACAAAAAGCCTATGTTGAAAATTTGGAGTGAAAATACCAACAAACACCTACAACATTAGGGTTTCCAGCTGTAACACCCCACCTTGTAGAGACTGCCAGGCATCAGGGGTGTGACTTGGGATCATTGGCTGTAATGCTCATGCCATTCCACCCCCACCCTGCAGCCAGTGACAAGCATTGAGGTGTGCCTTGGAGTGTTTGGCCCTAACGTTCACCCTATTCTCCTATACTTCGCTTGTTTCAGTGTATTTCCTTATGGAATGGGGTAAGTAAAAGGCCCAAAGACCCCAAAGCCCACCACGACACTTGTCAGTTTCTACAGGGTAGGGTCAGGCCCATTCTCCTATACTGCAACCGTCTCAGCGTATTCCCTTATGGAATGGGGTATGTATAAGGCCCAAAGACCCCAAAGCACACCACAACACTTGTCAGTGTCTACAGGGTAGGGTGAAGTAAAATGGCATGAGCGTTATAGCTGACTCCCCAAAGGCACACCCCGGCACCTGTCAGTCTCTGCAGGGTGGGGGTGGGGTTGGCGTCAGTTCCATACTTCACTGCCATTCCTATTATGCATCTCTAACTCTTGTACCACCAGTGCCAATGCCAGCGAGACAACATTCAGCATTGAAAAATGCTTGTTTATAAAGTAATCCTACCCATTCAAACAAATGACCAAAAAATCTAAATATTGTTTTTCTTCTTTTTTTTTTTGTTTTACAAATGTGCCATTGTATAATAGCAATAATGCACTCCAGGGTGTGTGTCATTGCTGGGATAATGGCACATAGAAACATAGAAGCTGACAGCAGATAAGGACCACACGGCCCATCCAGTCTGCCCATTTTTTCTACCTTATGGATGTGCCATAAGCCTGTACTCTGTCAATGGCCTATTTATTCATACTCATCTTTATTGTTCCCTTATGCCTATCCCATGCCTGTTTGAAGCCCTGCACTGTATTCATATCCAACACTTCCTGAGTTAAGCCGTCCCATGCATCCACCACCCTTTCTGTGAAAAAGAACTTCTTCACATTACCCCTTAATCGGCCTCCCTCTAATCTCATGCTGTGTCCTCTTGTCCTGCTATTTTTCTAATATTGAAATGTTAGACTCTTTCACTTTGTTAATGCCCTTAAGATATTTGAATGCTTCGATCATATCATCTCTCTCCCTCCTTTGCTCTAGGGTATACATATTGAACTCCGTTAATCTGTCCTTATATATTTTCTGATGCAGTCTCTGCACCATTTTGGTTGCCCTTCTCTGGACTGCCTCCATTATGTTAATGTCCTTGTGCAGGTGTGGCCTCAGTACTGCTACAGTACTCCAGATGGGGAATTCTTTGGTGTCCTGTAAAGTTATACCTCCCTCTTGTGACTTGTGATACCCCTACTAATACACCCCAACATCCCTCTAACCTTACCTACTGCTTTAGTGGTCTGCTTGGATGATTTCAGGTCATCAGTGGTGATGATGCCCAAGTCTCTCTCTTCCTTTGTGATTGCCAGCAACTCCCCTCCCAACCTATAGGTAGCTTCAGGGTTTCTCTTCCCTGTGTGTATGATCTTGCACTTCTTTGTGTTAAACCCCAGTTGCCACTCTTAAGACCATTTTGCCATTTTTTCCTGATCTCTTCTCATTCTGCCCGTGCCATATGGATCATCTACTCTGTTGTAGATCTTGGTGTCATCTGCAAATGGACAAACCTTACCCTTCAGTCCATCTGCAATGTCACTGATGAAGATATTGAAGAGGACTGGCCCCAATGTCACTGATGAAGATATTGAAGAGGACTGGCCCCAGGACTGATCCCTGAGGTACCCTACTTGTGACTTGCATCTCTTCTGACTGTATACTGTGTACCACCACTCTCTGTTTTCTGCCCACCTACCACTTTGCCACCCAGTTAACCAACTTCTGACTCTCCGCGAGCCTACCCAGCTTATTAATCAATCTTCTATGAGGAACAGTATTGAAAGCTTTGCTGAAGTTAAGGTAGGCAACATCAGCTGTGCCTTGGTCCACCACTCTGGTCACTTCTTTGGTGTTGGACGTACTCAGCCTGTGGCCTTGTGTACAACCATCCAAGCTGTAATTTGCATGGATAGAATGGGGTTGGGGGGGGAGGGGGGAGCCACTGGATGGTATGGACCTAATTTACATGGGCAGAATGGTGTGAGGTAAGGAGGGAGTCACTGGATGCCATGGACTTAATTTACATGGGCAGAATGGGGTGAGGGAGGGAAGGAGTCATTGGATTCCATGGACTTAATTTACATGGGCAGAATGGAGTGAGGGAGGGAGCCACTGTTTGCCATGGACTTAATTTACATGGGCAGAATGGGGTGAGGGAGGGAGCCACTGGATTCCAGGGACTTAATTTACATGGGCACAGTGGGGTGAGGGAGGGAGCCACTGGATGCCAGGGACTTAATTTATATGGGCAGAATAGGGTGAGGAAGGGAGTGAGCCAATGGATGCAAGGGACTTAATTTACATGGGCAGAATGGGGGGAGGGAGGGAGCCACTGGATGTCAGGAGATTAAATTACATGAGATGGAATGACAGACAGGATGTCACTGGATGCAAGGACATTTTGCACATGATGGGGTCTGGGAGAGGGATGCAGCTGGATACCAGGGACTGCTTTTCTTCTCAGACTGGGGTGAGGAAGGAGTTGTCAAATCTCAGACTGGATAAGACTGTTGGATTTTTTACACTCCAATCCAAGATCCAACCTTTGATTGTATCACAGACCAAAAAGTACAAAATCTGACTAATCTGGCGTTTAAAAAACAAATCAGTAACAACTGATATATCCAATTTTTTCAGATCCTATCTTAGAAGCTGCAGTGATGATTGATGTCCAGTTGGGAACTGGGGCATGGTGTGAAGGCAGACCATCCACATCCCTGACACTAGCATTCCAACGCAGTATGTCAAACAACTCCATGCCCTCGGCAGACATGGCAGGCTTCTCTCTACATCACATCAGGGGCCTGCTGCAATGGTGGTTAGCCACAAGGTGCTTCAGAGGACACGGGGGGGGGGGGTTGGAGGAATTAGAGGGATAATGATAGAGGCAGCACAGAAGGAAGTATCCCTCCAGGAAAGGGGGGTGGGAGAGAAAAAATAGAAATTCCAGAAAGTAAATATTGAAATGAAATGGGGCTCACATAAATTATTCCCTTTATATAAGGAAAGTAAACTTGCTCACAGACAACACAGTACAGCCCCAGGAGGCCTGCTGATGTTACACTGTGTTTTGCTGAGGCTGCAAAACAGCTCCTTCCAATTTACTGGAGTCCTGAATACATCTTCTGGCCTTTTGGGATTATAACTTCATCACACTAAATGCTGCCTGACATACGGTTTCGCTCTTTGTGTCATCAGTCATAGCCAACAGTCAATGCTTTCTACAAGAAGAATGAACTAGCTCTTTTCTTCTGCACTGTCCATAATAAGGCAAATATGTTGTCAAGAAAAAAAAGGTTTCCTTTTATGTCAGTAATAAAGAGAAACTATCTTTTCATGGCAGAGAAATTCATAGCAAAGGTCAGTAGAAATATTTCCTTGAAATCTGATCCTTTTTTTTTTTTTATTTTTTTTATTTTCCCTACTGCACTGACTTGGCCCCCTTCCCTCAGGCTGGGTCCAGGCCCATCCCAGTGCATCTCTGCCACTTATATGTCACCCAGCTTTCAACCCCAAGGGCTCCCCCCTCCCCTGGCAGTGTCTGGCCATGCTAGACTCAACATCCCCCTTTCTATTGAATGCAGAGGCAGGCGTTCCCGAGGTGTGAATTGAGAGCAGACAGTGGCAGGGGTTGGGCCTGAGCACACTGGGACTATCCTGGGCCAGTCAGGTTGATTTCCATGTTCTGGTTCTGATTCCCCACCCTTGGGATATCAGCATTTAAGGGGCTCCACGCTCGCACTCATAATGCATGTTTGACTGGGGACTGGTTGACATCCCCACCTCCCTACTGTACCACCTCTGCACTGCCACCTTCAGTTGTTGTGGCGGTAGCTACCCTCCCTCCCAGGAGGAAGGGAGCTTCATTTGAGATTTTCAGTCTTCCTCCCCCTCCCAGCCCTTGACAGTCTGAGCCCATTCCTAATCGCGGGTCATCAGCTTCGTAAGTGGTAGCCCTGCCGCTGCACCAATGAGCTGGCATAATTTGTCTGCTGTGTTTATTAGTAATGTACTTTACTGGCATTATTTGTTTCTTTGGATAACAAAGCCTCAAATGTGTACAAATCTGGATTCTGCACTTTGGTCTTGACCCCAAAGACTCGGACAGGTCTACATCAAAGTTGTGTCATATCTGGGAGAAACTGAAGCAGGCTATCTAAATACTAACTGACAAGGTCTGGCTGAGAGAAGTGCTGTGTAGGGCAGTGCAGTTGAGCCAGGAAGGGGTTTGCAATGTACCAGGAACCCTTCCTCTCTTTTTTGGGGGGGGGGCACATGCATGTAACTCAACTTAAGGTTAATACGCCCCACTGCAGGGTGAAAGAAGAGTAAAAAGAGAGTAAGAGAGGAGATAATTTCATTGCCATTCAGCTTAAAGTCAGTGGCACACTTGGTCTTTTCTCTGCCTGGACCTCCAATTTGGGGGAGTGGTGGGGACAGTGACAGACAGGGTGGCAAGAAAGTTGCCAGGACACAGCATCCTGATTCAAGAACTTGGACAATGGCTGCCAAAGGAGAAAACACTCCTGCAGTATCCCAACCCCCACTCACCCCAACCTTACCTGAATAATGGACCCCTGGAGATACACTGACAATGCAGTCCTAGATCAAGCTACTCCACAGAAGGACAAAGAACAAACGTCAGTCCTGGATGACTGAGCTGCAGAACTTACAACAAAAACCAGTGTGACAAAATCACTGGCAGGTATGTTTGCAGCCCTAATAAACAGAGCACTGAAATTCCTGTAGCAAGATACAGCATGTTGCAAGCAAGCATATCCTTATTTCTACTACTTCTTAAGAGAAGTTCCTAAAGACTGGAAGAGATACCCCTGCTTAAAAAGGGACGTAGAATCTGCCCAGAAAACTGTTGGCCAGTGAGCGTCAATTGTGGGAAGATACTGATTACTAAAGTCAGATTATGGAACATCTAGACAGACTCCAGCTGTCCAACATTGCATCACAAGTCCTGATTACTGATTACTAAAGTCAGATTATGGAACAGTTAGACAGACTCCAGCTGTCCAACATTGCATCACAAGTACTATGAGGACAGGTTGAAGGAACTGAACATGTACTCCCTGGAGGAGAGGGGGGAAAGAGGGGATATGATAGAGACATACAAGTATCTTACAGGGAGGAACAGGGTGCAGGAGTACACTATTTTTAAGTGAAAAAGATGTTCCAGGACTAGAAGGCATAGGATGAAGTTGGAGGGAGGATGATTCAGAGGAAACATGAGGAAGAATTTCTTCACAGAACGGGTGGTGAACAAGTGGAACACCCTGCCAGAGGAAGTGGTGGGGGCTGAAACAATCACGGGATTTAGGAATGCATGGGATAGACATAAAGGAATTCTGGAGGTCAGGGTTAAGGATCAACAGACTTCTAGGAAAACATAAACTGAACTTACAAGCTCAAATGGGCAGACTGGGTGGGCTATAGGCCCTTATCTGCCGACACTGTCTATGTATCTATGTAACATACTTAGCTGATCAGCTGCAACTTATATAACAGTAGATATGGCTCTAGATCCTCTGCCAATGATTTCTTAGCATGGATACTCCTGACGCAAACAAGTACTGGTCAATGTTCATTTAGTTATTGTGCCCCCAAGGCCAGGAACTCCATGATTAATGGTGTCATGCGTTTGGTACTGTGCTGAAATCCTACCCACTAGGCCTAGCCCACTGTGATTCCTTCTCTTGAATTTGTGTACTCAAATGCTGTGTATATTGTGTTGTATATGTTGTACATCCGTGGTTTTCTTTCTGTAATGTATGGTCACCCATCCAGATCACACCTGATAAACAAATGAATGCTGCACCATACTGAACTAATTGTTTTATTGAAAATATTTCACCAAGAGGGCTCACTGAACTGAGAAACAGCTTGTTTTCAGGCGTGTCCTGGCAGAAGGAGAATCAGGATTCATAGCTACAGAAAAATGAAAGCAAATGATATATTATAGTACAATGAAATAGGAAAGCAAAGATAATAATCTGCTGTAAAGGTAAAATAGTAAATCAAATAGACACGAACTCAGTGTAAGTTATACAGTATATACTGTTGTTTAAAGACCAAATGGTATGCTAGTAGGCATTATGGCTGTAGAAAACAAGCATTTGTCAATGTCGAATGTTGTCTCGCTGGCATTGGTAGTGCAGGAGTTAGAGACGCATAATAGGAATGGCAGTGAAGTATTGAATTGATGCCAACCCCACCTCCACCTTGCAGAGACTGACAGGCATTGGGGTGTGCCTTTGGGTCATCAGCTATAACGCTCTTGCCATTTAACCTCACCCTACCCTATAGACACTAACAAGTGTCGTGGTGTTCTTTGGGGGCTTTGGGCCTTATACTTAGCCCATTCCATAAGGAAATACAGTGAGATGGGTGCAATATAGGAGAATGAGGTGAACTTTAGGGCCGAACACTCCAAGGCACACCTCGATGCCTGTCACTGGCTGCAGGGTGGGCGTGGAATGGCATGAGCATTACAGTCAATAATCCCAAGTCACACCTCTGACGCCTGTCGGTCTCTACAGGGTTGGATGTTGCGGTTGGAAACCCTAATGCCGTCGGCGTTTTTTGGAATTTTCACTCCAAATTTTCAACATGGGCTTTTTGTGACCCCACGTCACGAACAGCGGCACTATTAGCTTGTTAGCCGAAAGGTGGTTTTGCATAGCGACTATACCATTTGGCAACACAGGGACGAAAACACATTTTGGGCAGGATGTGAAAAACGACAACAGTATTGTTCATGAGGAGGTGTGAAAAAATGGCAACGATGAAAATCTGGAGTGAAAATAAGAACAATTGATGAAGTCATGAGCAGGCATAGAAACTGCGCAACAGACGTCTGTAACCCAATTATTTTTGGGATTTTTTTAACCACATTTTCAACATTGGCATTTTGGGACCTCCCCTCATGAACAGTGGCACTGTGATTTTGTTAATCTGTCCCAAAAGTTGATTTCCCACAGCGACCACGCCATTGTGCGCCACAGCTGTGAGAACACATTTTGGGCAGGATGTGAAAAATGACAGCAGTACTGTTCATAAAGAGATGTGAAAAAATGCCAGTGTTGAAAATCTGGCATGAAAATATTGCAAATTTGCGTAGTTACAAGGGTGCGTGGAAACTGCACAACGCACGCTTATAACACAGTCATTTTATGGACTTTCGGCACCAGATTTTCAACATAGGCATTTTAGGACCTCAGCTCATGAACAGTGTCACTGTCATTTTATGAAACTTTCCCAAAAACTGATTTCGCACAGCGACCACGCTATTCTGCACCAGATGTGTGAAAACACATTTCAGCCAAGATATAGAAAATGACAGCTGTACTATTCATAAGGTGGTATGGAAAAATACCAATTTTGAAAATCTGGAGTGAAAATATTACAAATTTAGTTATTTATGCCGCATGAAAACTGCGCAATTGACGTCAGGAAACAGCCATTTTTATTGTTTCCACCTAATTTGCAACTCAGGCTTTTTGAGAGCCCTCCTCATGAACAGTGGCATTGTCATTTCATTAATCGGCCCCAAAAGGTGATTCTACACAGTGACCGCGAAATCACCTTTCGGGACCGAACAATGCCATGACAGTGACTGAATTCATGAGGAGGGGTCCCAATAACCCCATGTTGAAAACTTGGTGCCAAAATTCCAAAAAATGACCAAGATATGCAACAAAGTTGAAAAAAACCCTATTTATGCCATTGGAGAGAGAGAGAGAGATCGTTACAACTCTGTTTTTATACAGGAAAAGATAGATTAGGACCAAAGGCCCTGTTTTCAACTAAAGTCCTGTGTTCTTTAAGTACATATATAAATATAATAAAAACAACAAGTTAACCATACAAAACAACCTTGGTTACAAACTTTAACATACAATATACAGACTACAGGTCTACATATTAATACCATCAACATACTTAACATATACATTCAGTCTGCAAGTATTCCTTCAATGCAATTTTAAAAATAGATTGTTTATTTTCCTTAAATGTATATTGGTGATTTGTTCCAATGGCTGGCTATTTTATTTTGCAACTTCGTCTCTCCAAATTTATTATGGTATTTTAACATTAGAACTTTAACATTCATTTCCCTTATTGGATATCTCAAATCATTTGATTGGTGAAATATAACAAATTTTGCTAGGGAATGATATTTTTAGTATTTATAATTTTATGACAAATGATTAACCATATATAATTTCTCTGTGCTTCTGGATTTAGCCAGTGTGTAACTGATTATAAACTATACAATGATGTGTTCTATTTGTATACTTAGTTAGGAATTTACCCAGTCTATAGTATACTTGATTTACCTTATTTAATAATTTTTAGGCAGAGTTCATGTAAAGAAGTGCCCCATATTCTAGAACTGGTAACAACATCTGCTTAACAAGCTTCGCTCTGCCTTCTATTGCAAATACTCCCGCCACTCTTCTTAGGGCCCCCAACCTTTGATTTATCTTCCTAACCTGGATATTAATATGTTTTTTAAAAGTCATGTATGAATCCATTTGCACACCCAAGTATCTATATCCATCAACCTCTTTCACTTTATTACCATTTGATAGTTGGATGTGCACTTGTGATCCACTATCTTCTTGACCCGAGTAAAAAACCATACACTGAGTTTTTTTAGAATTATACAGCTTACCAGCATTTCTTCAGTTCGCAGTCAGCTTTGAAGAGTGCAGACATGTTCCCGGTCCACAGAAGATCATCACACAGTGCTCCGAAGGTAAGCATGGGGTAAGGGGTGTGTGGGGAAGCAGGTTGCGCAGAGGGTGAGCATGGGTTGGGGGAGGGCCACCAGAGTCAACGAGGGACCATTTTCTGGTTTGCAGGTTTAAAAAAAAAAACATTGCGGGACGGTTTTTGTTTTACAGTGGCATTTGGCATGCTGGGGTGGGCTCCCAGCATGCCACCTAACTGCTTTTTTGGGGGGTACTGTAACCGACGGGGGATTGGGCACCCCATCGAGCACACACTGAAGGGGACAAGAGCTGAGGGGGATTGGGCACCCCCCTTGGCACACAACAAAAGTGGCGGGGTCATTATGGTGATGGGGATTGGACTCCCCATCAGCAAAATAAACAATGTAAGGGGGAACTGAAGCCGATGGAGATTGGGCCCCCTGTTGGCAAAGAAAGAATGTTTAGGAGGGCACATCATGCCGTGGGGGATTGGGACCCCCCTCAGCATACATTTTAAATGGAAGGGGGGCATTATGCCGATGGGGAGTGGGCTCCCCCACTGGCAAATGAAGTGGGTTGGGGCACTCTGCGAGGCGGCAGTCAGTGCCGCCATGTTTATTAAACATCTTCACCAGGAAAGGTATGCCACTGCATGGTGAGCTTGGCTGTCATTGCAGTAGACCTTTTCTTAGATCTGGTGACCAGTTTACATGTTGCTGGTGTCAGCACCTGCAGCTGCCTTATCGGGGAATGAGGGACGCACCTACTGATGCGTGCCCTGCATTCGTCCACAGTGACCACACCTCCAAATCTGCTACTACTGCAATAAGTTGGCAGGTTGTACTAAAGCCAACATAAAAAGAACTCTATGTTAGGAGAGGAGGGATTTATCTGTGGAGTGGCCAGGGATAGTGGGGGAGGGGATAGGGAGAGGAGGTAGAAAATACAGTAAAGGAGATAGGAGTTAAGAGATGAACGGATGAGGGGTTAAAGGAGAATTGACATGGGTTCACTAAGGGGAGATTGTACCAGTCTAACTTGCTGGTCATTTTTGAAGAATTAACAAAGGAACTAGATGGGAGGATGCCAATTAAAGCAATACACCTTGATTTCGGAAGGGATTTGACATGATTCCTCATGAGAAGCTGGTTCAGGAATGGAGCAAATTTGGAGTTACAGGTACTATAAAAAATACAGAAGTTGTGGACTTGTTCTAGTCGGTCTCTTCTGGGAAAAGACCTGGCTGCCACCAATCAAGGGATGTAATGCACATAACTGCAACCTTGTGTTTACTGTACATCTAACCTACACTAGGCATTTGCCTCCGCACTCTGAACTGTGCATTATCTTTGTAAACTATAAGTTCCAGCAAGCATATGCATGCAGAGTATACCAACTCAAGCTACTAACAGCAGCAAACCAGTAAAGGCCCCTTAACAAAGATCTACTGAGTGAAGTACCAGGGTGTGGAGGGGTTGTGGGAAAACAGATGGCCCAGACACAGAACTTCAGGTTCAACACACAACTCCTGTGTGATGTTTATTTAAAATACAGGGAATAACCTTAAGCAATGACATATCCCTTCTTCAATACATCAGTTTGCAGTAACAGACTATGTATGTCTTTCCTCTGCACTTAGCCAACACCTACTGACCCACTGATCAATTTCTTAAGTGGGAATTCATTTATTCCCTATCTTGATCATGTGTGTTTGGGTGATGGGGAGCTCAAAAAAGAAAAAAAAACAAGCTAAAGACAAGGAACCTCAGTGCAGAAGCACTGAAGCAAGGGTTACTCCAAAAGGCATTGGCAATAAAGCCAAGTTTCAAAGAAACACAGCATCACACAAACTCCCTTAATGCAAGGCATCATGGGATGTATATGCAAATCACTATGACATTTTAGGCTGGTTCAGCTTAAAGCAGGAAAGCATGGTGCCAAAGGTCCTCTCAAACAATCTGTAATTTACATGCATTTAAATAACACAACAGGGGGTTTCTTTTTTTTTTATTCAAGTTTATTGAGTTTTATTATTAACAGAGCAAGAAAAACATTTCAACAGAAACATAGATCAAAATATTACGTATTACATTATGGAGGAAGTGAAACATTTTTACTCTCCTCCCCCCATGAACCTCCTACCTTCCCTCACAAATCTCCTCCCACCCCCTATTAATATGACTTTGGAAGATATGTTCATCAGTATGCTTACCAGGACTATGTTACCTTCCAGTCTCGGCTTAGATTGAAGCAGATAAAGCATTTGGAAGGAGCTCCATATCAGTTCATATTTTGAAAGACTATCCCTTCTCATAGCCCCAATTTTTTCCATATTCAAGTTAAATAGCAGTTCTTGTAACCACTCTGTGTAAGTAATTGGGATGTCATCCAACTAATGCTTTAGCACTACTTTCTTAAGCGAGGATGAAATCAAGGCCATATAATATCTTCAAACTTTAACTGTGATACTGGTATAATCACTTATCAGACAGACTTCTGGAGTAAAATACTGGTCAATGCCCAATAGTGGATCTGCTTTATGTTTAATTTGGTCCCACAGCATTTTTATCTGTGGGCATTCCCAGAAGATATGATATAAATCCCCAACTGCATGGTGACATCGAGAGCATGACTGATTAGGTCTACGTCCAATTTTGTATAATTTAGAAGGGGTCCAAAACAGATTGTTTAAAAAGTGAAACTGCATAACATGTAACCTATCCTGAGTAACATATTGGTATATATGGCACCATATTTTATCCCAGTTCCTCTCTTGGCCCCACCAGTTGACCTAGCCAGAATCTAGGTTTATTATCAATATCTACATATGCTTGATCAAACAGTGTCTTGTATAATTTGGAGACCGCATGCGGTTCCCAGACCATCTGAGCCAAAGACTCAGACCAAGCCCCCATCATGTGCCCATTTCTAAGTTTGCTCCTAAATTGCTCAAGTAAATGCTTGAGCTGATATACCTTGAAGATCTGATTAGGTCCCATATGATACTTAACTAGTAGCTCTGCAATTGGAAGACATCTGTCCCCCTGTAAAATATCCTCAATCCTTAAGCCTTTCAATTGGGAAAGCCAGGATTCTAGTATCATTTTTCCTCCAATCTTCAAATTAGGGTTGCGACATATTGGCTGGTGTCTATCTGTATTCGGAGAATAATGCAAGAAAGCGCATAACTGAGTATGAATACGTAAGGACTCCTTTATTGGGGTAGCTGCTAATTTAGGGGGCAATGTTCTTGAAGTGGAGTAGAGAAGAACTATTGGGTCTATACCAGCTTCCCTTATCAGTTCTATTTCCAATTTAACCCAAGAAGGTACATAAGGCAGAGACTCAAGTTCTATGGAAGGCTCAAGCCATCGTAGATATTTACAAACATTACTTGCCCAATAATATAATCCAAAATGTGGTAGTCTTAACCCCGCTTTCTCTCTGGGAGCGGCCAGCTAATGGTAGGCCATACGGGGAGTTTTCCCTCTCCAAATAAAATCTGAAATAATTGAGTGTATACACATTGAGTATATTTAGAGGGTAATAAATCCTAGGTAAAATATTCATTTTAATTATATTAATCCTCCCCCAGAGAGAGAGCAGAAGTTTGTCCCATCTATTAAGATCTTGCTTTATATTGTTCTTAAGGGCATCCAGATTAAGTTTCATTAACTTAGAGTCAGTTCTTGCCAGAAAGATTCCTAGGTACTACAATGTATGTGGAGCCCACTGCATACCCATGACCGTCACATCTGACCTATATACCTTCATGTTGAGTGGAAATATCTGGGTTTTCCCTATGTTAATTTTGTAATTGGATAGCTTGCTATATTCTGCAATAATTCCCAGCACAGCCGGGATTGAATTTCGAGGATGGATAACATGGAGCAAAATGTCATCCTCATATGCGGATATCTTAACCTCCTGCGACCCAGTCTTTATCCCCATAACCCTAGGGTCTTGTCTGATTTTAAATAGGAGGGGTTCTAAATATAAATTAACAAAAGGGGCGATAGGGGACTGCCCTGTCTAGTACCCGAATAAAAAGGAAACCTTGACGAGAATACCCCATTGCAATATATTTTCGCACACGGATGTCTGTATAGAGCAAACACACTATTAATAAAAGAGAGTGGAAAGCCAAATTTCTCCATAGTCAAAAACCTCCAGTCCACTCTGTCAAACACCTTCTCCGCATCCGCAGACATCAATCCACACAGAAATTTACTATCCTTGGATGCAGAGAAGATGTGAGACAACTTACGAAGATGGTCTGAGGCCATTCTGTCATTCATAAACCCAATCTGATCCTGATGAATTAACCTAGGCATAACTTTAGCTAAACGGACCACTAAGATTTTTGCTAAGATTTTAACATCATAGTTAATTAATGACATAGGCCTATAATTTGAGACCTTATCAGATTCTCTCCTTTCTTTTGGAATGAGCACTATCAGGGCTTCAAAAAGATGATTGTCTACTGTGTCAGAAGTAAGTATACTCTGAAATAGTCTTTTTAACCCTGGGCTTAACTGATTCGCAAAACATTTATAAAAATTAGGCGAAAAACCATCCGGTCACGGAGCTTTATCTATTGAAAGCATTTGGATTGCCTTTAAAATTTCAGTCTCTGAAATGGGGGAGGAGAGCACTTCCTTCTGATCCTCTGGCACCAGAGGCAACTTACAAGAGGAAAGATATGCCCTTACTTCTTCGCTACTGGGTCGGGAGGTCATATATAAATCCTTATAGTAGTCTTCAAATTCTTTAACTATTTCGTAAGGGGAGGTTTTAATAGTAACCCATCTGTCAGGGAAGTAATACTTTGGATAATTCTGGATGCTTCTGTTGCTTTTCAATGCATAGCGAGAAGCCGTCCTGATTTTTCACCTTGATCTAAATATTTAGCTTTCATTTTACCAATGGCATATTCCGCTTTGTCTCTCAGAATCTCATCATACTGATGCTGCAGTCTGATTAACTCTTCCCTAATCTCTACTGACATGCTCTTTGAGAGAGTCTTTTCTATTTCTCTAATCTCTGTCAGCAACTGCCTGGCCCTACCCTCTCTCTGTTTCTTCCTAGCTGCTGCAAGTTGAATAAGTTCACCCCTTAATACACACTTCAGTGCACTCCATTCTATATCCCCTCTACCTGTTGAATTGCGGTTCTCTTTCTCATATTGTTCAATTCTCTGAACTATATAATCTCTAATCTCCGCAGAATGGAGAAGTTGGTTGTTTAGTTTCTAGATGGTCTGTCTAGGAATGTTAGGAACAAGATTAAGGATGCAGCTAACCATAGAATGATCCAAGATGATCCCTGGAATAATGTTACTGTATACTAATCCAGGAAGCATACTCTGGCTCATCAAGAAATAATCAATTCGAGATCTGGATTTGTGGACTTCCGATAAGAATGTATACTTACGGGAAAGATATAACACCCTCCATGGGTCACACAAACCCAGATTGTCGGACAGATCCCTAATAGCTGTCTGCACCGGCAAAAGGCCCTTACTTCGTCTACCTTCTTTATCCATTTCTGGAGTAAATGTTAAGTTCCAGTCTCCACCCAACAATATTGGAAGGTGAAGAAACGGGGACAGAACATTTAATAATTCCATAAAAAAGCCTGGTGAATCTCCATTTGGGCCATACACACTACCTAACACTATCCTTGTCTGATTTAAGAGTCCTATTATAATTATGTAGCAACCACCAGGATCTGCCAGTTGCTTTTCACACATGAAAGCAATATTCCTGGTAATTAGTATGGCCACTCCCCTACTAGCTGTGCTATCTCCGGCAGTATATACTGTACTTGGCCGACAAACTGACATCTAAACAAATTAGATTCCTTTTCAAGTAAATGTGCTTCCTGCAAGCATATTATCTGGCCTCTTTGTAGTTGCAGATGTCTCAACACTTTGTATCTCTTTGTTTTCTTCCTGGCCCCTTTGATGTTCCACGTGATAAGTTCATATGTGCTACCCATTGTCCAAGTACCCAGTATGATACCATCAAATACTAACATCCATAGCACCTCTCCCTTTTGCCCTTAGCATCACCTGATGAGCAGATCTTCCAATGCGCTTTTCATTTAACCGGCTTCTACTTATCTCCTTTCCCTTATCCCTATTCTCCCTTACATTCCCATATATTCCCCCTTTAACCCCCTTGTTCCCAACTACAGGTACAACATTGACCCATATATGTTTCAGGTAAAATCTTTTCCCACCAACAAAACAACATTATGGCCCATGATATCCAAAGTTCAATTCCTCCTGATCTCCCTCCAGCCTCCCCCTCCCTCTAACCATTATGTATCTAACTTTCAAACAGGTGAAAACCTTTAAGATCTACCATACACATATTCCTCTCTCCCAAAAAATTCTGAGTCTAAAATTCAAAAAAGAGTTTCCCCCTGTAGCTTTACCTAAGGAGGTCATTTGACTATGAACTATTAAACATCAAGCCTTCATTAGTAAATAAATTAACACATGAGCTGATCTCCAACCTAAGGGAATCCATTCCTTCATTGCCACATTTGCACAGATATCAAATTTCTTTTAATTAAAGTCTCTATCCTTTTAAACCCCATCAAAACAGAGCCCCATCCCAATTCAGTGAACGTTTTTAAGCAAGACCCCCTTAGTATCAGTTTACAATAAACATTAAATAAAACATGCTGTCATACTGCACAGCCCCAAGGTCTATACCCCCCTCCAAATATGAGGAAGTTAAAAAACACCCCCTAACATATATACATGCCTTTAAAGTCACTACTTTCTCATTCACAGTTACTCCCAAAACCCTATCGGGGGTTACTCTTCACGAAAAAGAAAGAGAGAGAAAAAGGAGAAAACTAAAATAAACTAAACAGACTTACACTTCAGCCCACACTGTTAAAATCACGGTCGCTAGCTAAAGGGAAAATGATGGGGGAGCTCCCTCTTGTGGTTAAATATGACAGTCTCAGTCCCGTTTAATAATTCAACTTAAACATTCACAGCAACAAGACTCAGTGATTTAATATCCCTAGCATCCAGTCCTTTAGACCAGATCACGTGCTGGCATGTTATTCTTTCAGTACAAGAGCAATGGAGTCCCCAAGATAGGTTCCCACAAGGGCCTCCTTCTAGACCTCCCAAGCAATGAGGTGGTTCCCTCACTACAAAATCAATAATAAACCAAATCGGGGGTGCTGCTTCCAGATGCAAATACAGAAAAACAGAAGCCGTTTACTGAGTTAGAAGTCTTAACGATTCCTATATCTCCCTCACACTGCTGTTATCTGGAAAGAAATGAAGTTGTGCTCTTCTGTTTTTTCTTTGGTTATTCATGCATTCTTACAGTCCAACTCGACGCACTGAGATTCTATTCCATTAACACCTCTCCTCAGTTCTCCGGATTCCTGCAGACTCCAGTCGGCTTCCGAAAGCAACAAAAACCCCCCAATGTAGCTGTCTACAAGGTCATCCTTTTAGATCCCCAAAGCAAAAAATGCTTCCCAAGCTACGAGTTCAGAAATAAGCCATATTGGGGAAACTGTATCAAACTGCGAATACGGAGAGACAGAGCCAATTACAGGATTAACAGACTTAACAGTTCCTGTAGCCCCGTTACTCTGCTTATATTGGGAAACAACAAATTTTGTTTTCTCTCTTCTTTTTTTAAAAGACTGCTTATTCTCTCCTCCTTCACCCTTGCTTGAACAAATCTGGGAGGGCTTCCCACAACCCCTTCTTCGCTGACTGGGCATCCTCAAAATTGGACCACTGTCCTGACAGTAACACTTGCAGTCTCGCCAGGTACCCCATTCTGAAGTGGGTGCTTGAGGCTATCAGCTTAGTTACGATCGGGTGATATTCGGCTCTCTTTTGGCACACCGATAGTGGCAGATCTTGTGTGATTCTTAACAGGGTCTCCTCCCACTTCACTACTTTAAGCTCCTTAACTTTGGCCAGTACAAACTGTCTTTCCTGAAAGTTCAGAAACCGAAAAATCAAGGTACGTGGGGGGGACCCTGATGGTGGCATTGCCCGTAATGTCCGGTGAGCCCGCTCAATCGTATAATTTTCTCCAAAGGGCATAGGGCCTGCAATCTTTCATAGGAATTTCTGGACAAACAAAATTGCATCTGCTCCCTCTTCTTTCTCGGGGAGACCAATAAATATCATGTTGTTTCTTCTTCTCCGTCCCTCCAGATCTTCAATTTTCAACTCCATCTTATTTATTGTTTTTTGCCTCAGATTCACAATCTTTGGTTCTTATTTTGCCACTTGCTTCTCCAATGAGGTAACTTTAATTTCTGTGTTCCCCATACGACAAGAAAGATCTTCTAACGCCTGGGTTACAGCCTTCAATTCTTCCGTTACCGAGCAAAGCTCCGTGAGAAAAGGTTTGAATTTGGCAAGAAATTGTGCCAATGTCAGGGGTTCCTTCTCTGGACTATTAATTTCACTTTCCGGACCTCCTGTGAGTATGGAGACTCTGGCTTTTTTCGGAAGGGCCTTCGCTGGGGAAACTGGCGGGGTATGCTTAGGTGGAATTCTTCTCATCTCTGCCTCCATTTGTCCCCAATTTCAATCTAAAACATTCTAGAAACCTTTAGCTAAATTAATCCAATTAAATTATTGGTGTAAATCCTCTAGAATATGTGTAATAAAGACTTATATTGGAGTAGGAGGCTGGAGCTATTCGACCAGGCTGCTACCACGGAACTTGCATCACGTGACTCCCCACAATGGGGGGTTTCTGATATCTCTACCCCGGTAACTTAATTTTTATATACTGTTCCCTAGTAACTTTTTACCTTTATCAAAAACACCTAGTGCCATGGTATTTTCAACATTTACAGGTTTCATACACTTAAGGCATATACAGTACATCAAGGTATTTTATGACATAGTGTTATTGCATACCAAATCCAACAACGAGGAACACAGCATTGTTTTACATCATCTCGTAGGTCACCACAATAATCTCCCTGTATGAGGACCTCAATCAATCAATCAAAATCTTTATTTTACCAGGCAAACATCATTGAGAAATACTCATTTTCAAGATGGACCCGGGCAGAATGTAAAGACATAATTTACAATGGCTAAAAGCCATGAGTAAAATAGTATAGGATTTCAGAGAGTAAATGATACAATCAGCAGGAGTAGACAAGGTATTTACAGCATATGAACATTTCATTGGTCAATGCCAGGCTGAATGGTGCAACCAGCAGGACTAGACATAACATTTACAGTGAATAAACATTGCATTGGTCGGTGCTAGACTAGATGATACATTCAGCAGAACTAGACATAATATTTACTGTGTATAAACATTATATTAGTTGATGCTAGACTAGAAGATACATTCAGCGGGACTAGACATAACATTTACAGTGTATGGACATTTCAGAGTCAGTGTGCTGGTTTAGATAGCTGTGCTCCAACATAAGCATGCAACCCTAGAGCTGACAGAGAAGGGAGGAGGGAAGATGGTTCAACACAGGATGATAGGATAGAGACCGGCTGAGGTGGGCACTAGGACAGTTTTTTAGAGAAAGAGCCAGGAAGGAGTACGACCTGAGAGGGAAAAGGAAAATTAAAGAGGACACTGTAGCATAGTCAAGAAAGAGGAGGTGGCCAACTTTATGGACTAGAAATTGTAAAGGCTAGATTAGGCTAAGAAATAGAAGAACTGTTGCAACAGATTTAAGAAAATGTCGGTCCTCGAGAGTGGCAGGATCTCCCTGTCACATATCCCCCACCTTAGGAGGGAAGCAGTTATTTCAGGCTGCTTACCACCTTCCTGTCCCAGGAAGGGATGGAGCTTCTACCCATACATGTTCAGAAGTTCTGTCTCAGGGTCCCTATTAATAATAAACATTCCAACATAAACATAGTGAATATCATCATTCTTTATCCTAAGGCATTAACACATTTCTCAAAAGAGACTAATGGTACCTTATCTGCACTATCTCCTTTTAGGGAAAGTCCATCATATTTCATTGACATCAATTCCTGCACCATATCTAGACATGAAATCAGCATCTAAATGTTTTGTCCCTACCCTGTGGGACACAGTAAATCGATAAGGTTGAAGAGCTAAGTACCACTGCATTATACAGGAATTTTTTTCTCTCATTTGGTGCAACCAGCAGAGGGGGTTGTGATCAGTTAAGACCTTAAATTTGGCCCCCCACAAATAATATTTTAGAGACTCAATAGCCCACTTCAGAGCTAAGCATTCTTGCTTTGTGGTAGCATATCTTCTCTTCCTCTCATGTAGCTTCTTGCTGATATACATGATTGGATGTTCTTCGCCATCTTTTTTCTGAGATAAGACTGCCCCAGTACCATTCTCTGATGCATCAGTTTGAACCTCAAACATTTGGTTGATGTCAGGGATTTTCAATACAGGAGTTGTACACAGAATGGCCTTGGTATTCCTAAAAGCTTCATCACAAATAGGGGTCCACTGAACCGTATTCAGGCACCTCTTTTTAGTGAGATAAAAAGGACTGGCAATGACTGAGAAATTAGGAATAAATCTCTAGTAATAACAAGGCAGACCTAGGAAAGATCTCATGTGCTTTTTTTGTGGTAGGTACTGGGCTGTTTGCTACTGCTGTAACCTTCTCTACCTTGGGCTTTACTTGTCCATTGCCCAAAATTAACCCTAGATATCTTGTCTCAGTCTTTGCTATGGCACACTTAGCAGGGTTTAATGGTCACTCCTGTCTCCTTTATTGCTTGCAATACCTGGGGCAAGTGTCTAACATGGGATTCCCAGTCAGAGCCAAATATGACCACATCATCCAAATAAGCCACACAGTACTCAGTGTGTGGTCTTAGTATGTGGTCCATAAAATGCTGAAAAGTGGCTGGGGCTCCATGTAGTCTGAATGGCATTGTGACAAACTGGTATAAATCGACTGGGGTGCTTAATGCGGTTTTATCTTGTGAATCACGTGACAAGGGGATTTGCAAATATCCTTTAGTAATGTCAAAGGTGGAGATATACTGTACATTGCTTAGCCTGTCAATGATGTCATCTATTCAGGGCATTGGATAGCCATCGAATAATGACACATTGTTAAGCTTTCTAAAATCTAGGCATAGACGTATTTCTTGTCCACTATGACCATGGGTGAAGACCATGCGCTCTTTGAGGGCACAGTTATGCCTAACTGCTCCATTTTTTTGACTTCCTGAATCACCTCATCCCTCAACTTCATGGGCAATCTGTAAGGCTTTTGGTGTATGGGCTTGTCTTGCATGGCAGTTATGGTGTGCACAATTCCTTTGGCCCTGCCCAGGTGTTTGTGAATATGGGCTCAAATTCCTGTAATACCCCCTGAAAATCTTTCTGTTGCTGATGCTCCAATTCAGGGTTTATCTGCCTCTCCCCCAACTGTCCTGACTGATTTAACCTTTTATAGGCAACCTACAGCTCTGACTCCATTATTTCAGGATGGATATAAAGGGAGGGGTTAGGCTTCTCAAGCCATTTCCTAAGGAGGTTCACATGGTAAATTTTCTGGGGGAGATTCTCTTTCCAGGCATGCTAAGCTCATAATTTACTGCTCCTGTTTGTCTCATAATGGTGAAGAGGCACTGCCATTTCATGAGTAGTTTGTTCTCTGTGGAGGGAAGGAGTAACAAGATTTTATCCCCTGACTGAAATGTTTTAGTCTTCAAGCCCTGGTTGTATCCATCTTTCTGCAAGTTTTGCTTCTATTTTAACTTTGGTGTGCCAAGTTGATATACTTCACCAGGCGTTGGCGTAACTGAGTCATGTACTCTACGACATTAAGCTGTCCCACCTCCTTCCTTTCTTCTCAGTGTTCTTTAACCACATCCAGTGGCCCCCTCAGGTTCCTCACATGCAGTAATGAAAAATGAGAGAGACCAGTGGATGCTTGAGGGATTTCTCTGTAAGTGAAGCGTAAATAGGGGAGATATCTATCCCAATCCCTACCCTCTTCTTTTACATACTTCCTCAAAATTCTTTTTAATTTCTGATTAAACCTTTCTACGAGGCCGTCAGTCTGTGGGTAGTATGGGGAAGTACGCACTGCTACCACGTCCAGCAGATGATACAATTCTTTTAGCAGGTGTGCATTAAAATTACTCTCCCAATCAGTAAGTATTTACTGGGGGATTCCTGTGTGACTAGATACCTTTGCTAGCTCCTCTGCTATTCTCAGGGCTGTTACTGTTCTCAAGGGACAGCGTCTGGGTAGCAGGGAGTGTATTCACATATGACCAGTACAAATCTGTTACCCTTGGAACTCTTTTCCAGGGGGCCCACTACATCCATGGCTATCCTGTCAAAGGGGTTAGTCACAATGGGGATGGGTTGTAGTGGTACTCTATCCCTTTTTCCTGCCTGAGCTACCTTCTGACACTCAGCACATGCTTTACAATACTCAGCTATGTTCTCATGGATAGAGGGCTCTTGTTATCCAGTTGCAACCATTTGTAGCAGAGCTCCTTGAGACAGGAATAAGTCTCTCAGGGGGGTATCCAGTGATTGCATTTTAAGAAACCTAAAATTTTGGCAATAGGTTTCAGTGTTTATGTCATAGCGCCTGATGATCTCCTGCTCCACACGGTCATAGTCTTCTGCCTCTCAGGAGTCCATGTGGCTATAAACCAACTGAACACTGCCTGTCAGGTGCAGTGCCAGTTGAACAACCCACTGTTCCCTTGGCCATGCGCATGTTTGAGCGATCCTCTCAAATGTTGTGAGGTAGGTTTCAGTGGCATCACTGTCCGATAGTTTGGACAGTTTAATGACTTTTGAGCTACTGGTTCTTTCAGTTTGTCCTGCATCGATGGCATGCAAGACCCTCATGGTATCTGTCCATTTAGCATCTTGCCTTCTCCACTCAGTGTCTCTATCTCTTTCCATCTGCACCTGTTTTATGCAGAGCCATTTCAACAACTCCCCTACATCCTCAGGTGTAGCATCTTCAAGAGGAGGTAGTTCCCTCAGTTCTTCTTCATCCCTTTGCATCTCTTTGTTGTCTTCAGGCTTGGCCTTCCTACAAGCTCCCAAGTCCAGTCAAGGCAGAAGCTTCTCTCCCAGTCTGTCGGCTATGGTTCTGGTCAGAACTCCATGGACATTCTTCTCCGGGTTCACCTCTGGCAACTCCTGGTGCATCGGTCCACCTGGGATATCTGGGCAATATCCACCAGAAATAGCCCCCTAACCCAATCCAGATGTTTCCAGCAAGTTATCCCACTTCTGACCCCAAGTCTGTGGAGGGGTTGTGGACTAACAGATGGACCAGACACAGGACTTCAGATTCAACACACAATCTCTGTGTGATGTTTATTTAAAACACAGGGAATAACCTTAAGCAATGACATATTCCATCTTCAATACATCAGTTTGCAGTAACAGACTGTGCATGTCTTTCCTCTGCACTTAGCCAACACCTAGTGACCCACTGATCTGTCTTCAGTGAGAATTAATTTATTCCCTATGTTGGTGTTGTGTATTTGGGTGATAAGGAGCTCAACAAAGAAAAACCCCAAAACAAGCTAAAGACAAAGAACCTCAGTGCAGAAGCACTGAAGAAAGGGTTATTCCAAAGGGCATTGACAATAAAGCCAAGTTTCAAAGAAACATGACATAACACATACCCCCATAATGCAAAGCATCATGGGACATATATGCAAATCACCATGAAATGTTAGGCTGGTTCAGCTTAAAGCAGGAATGCATGGTGCCAAAGGGTCTCTCAATCTGTAATGTACATGCATTTAAATAACACATTGGGGGGGGGTTCTGATATCTCTGCCCTGGTAACTTAATTTTTATAATACGGTCCCCTAGTAACTTTTTACCTTTATCAAAAACACCTAGTGCCGTGGTATTTTCAACATTTACAGGATTCATTCACATAAGGCATATATATCGAGGTATTTTAAGACACAGTGCTATTGCATACTAAATCCAACAATGTGGAACACTGCCTGTTGTTTTACATGAGCTCGGAGGTCACCACAATAACCTCCTTGTAGGAGGACCCGAAAGGGAAAATAAAAATTAAAGAGGACACTATAGCACAGTCAAGAAGGGGAGAGTCATGGGTAGGCCCAATGTCATATGGACTAGAAATTGTAAAGGATAGATTAGGCTAAGAAACAAAAGAATGGTTGCAACAGATTTAAGAAAAGATTGGTCCTCAAGAGTGACAGGATCTCCCTGTCACACAGGGCAGAAGGGTTGTCATTTCTGTGAGTAAGCAATTAAGCAGCCAAGCAGCAGGTGCACATTTGCATGTGTTTTAAGATTTGTGTAAATTTGCACAATGTATGCTTCCCTTTGGTTGGAATGATTACGGCTATGAAATAAAATTACATCAATGTTTGGAAGCCACATGCTGCAGTGCGTACCTTTATTGGCCTGCTGCTATTAGTGCTTCAAGTGCACATACCTACTGGAATTTGTGAAACTGTGGGTCTGGCTGCTATGGTATGCACTAGGTTTCTGTACCGGGTACACAGAGTTAATTCTGTAAGCTATAAAATACCTCTGTAGCTTGTACTGTACCTAGCACTGTCTGTATCAGAAATGCGTATGTCCATCATCTGAAGCCTGCCATAACAGGGCACCATTGTAAACAAGCGCTGCTCTGTGATATTTATCTAAAGTAAAAACTGAATTAAATAGGAATGAATGTAGCACAACTGATAAAAACACCCACCAGATATCCAAGTGATGGTCAGTGCACCATGAGACCAAAACGGCAGTGGCCAGTGGTGTTGAAGCTAGGGGATCCCCAGATCTGATGGGGTAAGATGACATCTCACTTTGGAGAAGCAGAAAAACCTCTAGTGAAAAAACTGTAATAGTTGGGTCGGCACAATGACATGTACCCTGGAATGCCTTATTGGAGCTAGCTGAGGGGGCCAAACACATCATGGAGTGTGATGTGTTATGTCTATCTCCTCTACTTGGGCAGGCACACCTCCATCTCTTTCTAGGAATGAAACATAGGATTCCAAGTCTCCGAGGGCAACAGCTCTAACCATTCAGCTATGGGGGGGGGGTCAAAGTTTTAGAGGTTGCAAAAAGATTGCAAGTTGTTTACCCATCTCTTCCCTTATTTAAAGTGGTGCCTGTGTACTTTTTCATACCTGTGCAGCTGCCTGAGCTTGTCTCTTTGCAGCTAAAAAGCAGCAGTGTCTGTTACAGGAGATGGACTCAAGATACAGTTCTCAGCAACCAGTTGGCACAATGGCAGCATTGCCACCCACAGAATTCATGATCCAGGATCGGAAGCAAGCCTGGAACACCAGATGTCCAGCGAGGGGAGGAGGCTTGAACATCCAGGAGGATGCTCACCTTCTTGGGTTGGAAGGCTTTCCAATCCAGCCATGCTAGCTCCACTAGGGTACCACAGGCAGAGCAGCAGGCTGGACAGCTGTTAGAGGGGGAGACTTATGGCTCTTTTCCTTGCATGCAGTTAATACTGGTGTCTCAGAGAGGGAGTCCATGTGGAAACCCGCAACATGTAAGGATGATGTGACTCCCATAGTCTAGTGGCTCTACATCCCCCACTCACCTAGCATAGCAGGTTACTAACACTGGATTTAGTCACCAAACTGGTTACCACCCTAAAGACACCACCATGGGGAGCAAGCCATGGGAAGTAAGGAGCCTCTGAGGAGCAAAATAGGCAATGGGGCTAGAAGTTGGCATGGGTAGGTAACCAATGGGGGGGGGGGGAGCAGATCAGCGACCTGGGGAGAAAAAGGTAAAAGAGGATGTAGATCTGTGCACACAATGTAAGAACTGTTAGACAACTTCTGTTAGACCATTCCGAAAGTTTAGTAGAAATTATATTAATAAAGAAATAAGATAAACAGGTTTTGTGGGAAAAGAACTATGGCTCTTCTGCATATACAACAATATTCATCAAGGAGAAAGGGGTGTTGTACCCTTACAAAAGGGGAAAATAGTGTCAGAAGGTAGTCAATGCAAAGCTGCGCCCTCTAGCATTGAAAGATATCGATGACAGAGTCAAAGTCATGCTAATCAGCTATAACAGCAAAAAGAGAGTCATAGTGGTGGTCCATGAGACAGCAAGTATGAAAATCAGAGGAGAACTCTAACCTCCCAACAAAAAGGGTATTTCCTTTTTGTTGACTGGTTAAGGCTGATAGCTACAGGACTCAGGATCCGAGGTTTGATTCCCAGCTGCAGGGGAGTCTGCCAAGCAGTGGGGTCAGACATAACAAAGTACTCAACAACCAGTGAGGGAGTGTGCAAAAACCACAGCATTTGTGTACCCCTCTGTTGACCAATCAGAGAGCAGCTCTGGCACTGACATGGGAAAACAGCCTCTTGCCCAACCTCCAAATTGTAGGAAAGATGCAGCCTGATGACCCCGAACAGCAGTGTGTGTGAGTGGGGGGGGGGGGCGGGGGGGCGGCCAAGGGGATCAACAGGAGAAAAAATAATTAAAAACTGAGGTAACTACTGTAACAAAGGCATTTGTAGTCTCACTCTGAATAATGTCCACTCAGGCTGGAAAAAGCATCCAATCTATTTTCTTTACTGATCTGGAGCAGGTTTTCCTCATCGTTTCATGATTGTCCATGGTTGTGTGCCTCTGTTTCCTCTCCTACAGAACCTAAAGCGAGTTGCAGAGACATGGATGGATGAGTATGCAGAGTATGTTTACCAGCGGCGGCCTGAGTATCGACATCTTTCCACTGGAGATCTAACAGCACAGAAGGAACTCCGGAAGCACCTCAAATGCAGGGACTTCAAGTGGTACATGGCAGAAGTGGCCTGGGATGTGCCTAAGTACTACCCTCCAGTGGAGCCTTCACCTGCTGCCTGGGGAGAGGTAAGGAAGAAAATGAATTACACAACATATTAAATAAACTGGAATCATCTGACAGTTTCATAAATTTCAACATAGTGCATGAAGTGTTCTTCCCACCACTAATCTACTATAAAATGTAAGTATATACATATATATATAACAAAATATTATTTTTATAAAATAAAATCAGATGAGTATTACCACTGGGTTATGTTTTTGTCCCAAATACTTAGTTTAGTTTTTATTTTGTAAAGAATCTTTTAGGCAGGTGCCTATTTTCAAAGGGTTCAGTGTCGGGTACATTAATGCGTACCAGTACTGTATTGTTCCACTGTTCTTCCCTGACTTCTCAATATCACAGCATTTCATATGGTGATTATGTCATCTTAGTCTGTCACAGTATACCTCCCCCAGCTGAAAAGAGGCAGAATGTGCTACTTGTATAAAGAAAATTGATTCTGAGAATAACATTTTTTTTATTACCAGTTGTTTTAAAATGAACAGCTTGATCAGAAGAGTAGAAATACTTTAATATGGTTAGTCCCTATTGTGTGTGGATTTCCATACACTACAAAATGCTGTTATGGTACAGTTCAAAGTTCATGAAAAGTTGCTGTGGTATTATTCTGACATCACAATGATATCACTAGAGCCTTTCAGCCTTGACATGCCACCTGGGTGGTTAAAGAAGTGGCTTTGACAAAAAAACTCATGAAAACCTGGTGGTGCTGTTTAGCAAATGGCAGACGAGTTACTGAGACAGTTTGGACACAGACAGCCATAGATGGCTCTGAGCTACCAAACTGTTCTTCTTTATCATTTTTGTTAAATAATTCACACTGCAGCCATGGATGGATGGTCAGGAGCTAGAGTGATGATCCTCAGCAGCGATGCAGTCAGATGCAATGTGAGGTGCCGGAGTGAGTGAGAGCAATTATTCAAGGTACTGATGACAAACTGACTGGGGTTGAACTATTAGAGAAAAACCATACACTATATAAAACAGTGCATAGGTGCACATATGCAACTAAGACTGTGTTTCCATCCCTGGCATGTGATGACATCATGGAGACCTCTTGAGCTTCATTCTCGAGGTCTCTATGGTGTCATCATAAGCCCTTGATTGAAATGCAGCCTTGTTGTGTATAGACATCCATATACTATTCTATATATTCTTGTAAGACACCAGGAAAGGGGCATCGGGAAGCAAAACACCAAACTATGCCATATGGTAGTCCTACACAGCATTTCTGAAGAGTACTGCATCAATTTTACATGCTACACTATCTGTATAAATTAAGCAAAACTGGGACAGATTTTCAAACCATGGTCTAGTGATTATGCAACTTTTGTTTCTTGCAATAAAACTTTATTAAGTTTTTAACTGGTATATAACATCCAAAATACAAACACAAGAATAACTGTTAAACTATACATAAACAAAAATAAATGAATACAACTACAGATGCAGCAAAGTTTCACTATGAACTCGAAGTTAACGTGAAGTTCCCAACTTTGCATCCATGAATAGCTTTGCAAAGTTTCCATTGAAAGGTCAAAATTCACTCTTAATGGACTTCGCATTATTGACTTTGCATTAACTTCGGGTAACATTTTAAGAAAAGCGAAGTTTGTAAGAAACAGCCCACAGACCACATGTCTGACAGTCTGCAGGTCACATGATGCAGGCAGGAAGTTAATCAGGCAAGACAGTGAACTAATTAATTTCAGTACTTCATTCAGCATCAGTACCCCGTGGTGCTGTTCCTGTATTTTGTTATTTCCATCATCTGGCTTGTATGTCACCGCTGTTAAATACTTTACACCAGTGAAAAACAAGGGAACAAAAAAAAAGGAAAGCAACTCTCGTAATCCTCAATGCCAGAGTTGTACCCACTTGGAAATTCTTTTTCCATGACTGCATCAGCAGCCTCAATGGTACATTGTTTTACACTGCACCAATATGCAGGATTCAGCACCACCATCATCATGACTGGTTACAAACATAAATGTGATTGTTCTGCTTGGTATGTTGGACATAAAAAGTTAAAGTTGTGTGATTCGTGATTGTGAAGATGAAGAACGTGATGTGTCTCATGACTCGTGAGTGTGACATGACAATGAGTACAATGTTTGCACCGAGATATGCACCACACTGGTACTCTGAACACTACTTGAACATTCAAAGTCATCCTCCTCATGCCTGTGGTGAGCCTCCGGTGTTAATTTGCAACTTTTACCTACATGGCTATTGCTGTTACTTGAGGACTGGCTGGCAGATTTTATTTCAGACACACATACAGAATTTATTTCACACACCACCTACGCTAAGGTCTCGTGACTCGTGATCATGACATGACATGCCTCAGTCATGATGAACTTTCCAGAACTGTACAGTGTTCACACTGACATAATATCTACAGGATTAAATAGAGCTGGCTTCTTGTGAGGACAAAGATTCAAGTAGGGCATCCAACAGAATGTGAACACTAACAGAAGCATCATACTAGACCAAGGATCTTGAGCGATGTGACATGATAACTGTGTGTCCCCAGTCCTGATTTGTGATGAAACCAAAGATTTAAAAAAAAAACAGGGTTGGACCAAAAAAAGTTAAAGTTGTGTGATTCGTGATCGTGAAGATGAAGAACGTGAACACTACTTGAACATTCAAAGTCATCCTCCTCATGCCTGTGGTAAACTTCCGGTGTTAATTCACAACTTTTGCCTACACGGCTACTTGCTGCTACTTGACATCTGGCTGGCAGATTTTATTTCACCCACACACACACAGAATTTATTTCACACACCACCTATGCTAAGGGTGATGTTTCAGGCACTGCCGCTACCCACACAAATGCAGAGACCTTGCCTAGCCTAACCCTCTCTGACACAGTACTTTTTCCCTTCAAGGATTTTTCTCTTTTTATTTATTCCACGAGATGTGATGGAATGCCCTGCCCACAGAGCCAAAGCTTATTTCCCACTGACCTATGTGGCTCGTGCGTCACAGTCAGAAACACTTTTGCCTGACCGTGTCTTCGTGGGCACTTCTTTAGATAACACAGAGTCACCAAGAAAAAAAACACATTTCTTGCAAACAGTGATTTTTTTCTAATGCTGTGGGTTGCTAACAAATTCAAGAGAATTCACAAGACAATACAATGCCCAAAATAATGCAATAGTGACGTTTCTTTGTTATGTCTTTTTATTTTCAGTTAAATGGTATTATATGCAATGAGAGACAGTGTTCATGGTACAATGGGGAAACACACGATAGTGGTACAGTGACAACAAGTTCAACAGACTGAACACAGACAATTAACAGCAACATTATATTTATTCAGGTTTTGGTGGATAGGAAGCCAAAAAACAATAACAGTGACTTCCAGGTGGAAACTGAGCACTAAACAGATGTAGCCACATAGGCACAACAAAAGCTTAACCAGCCTTCAGAAATTCTACAGTGGAACAACAATACCTTTATTTGGAGGGGGGGGGTTACAGCAGTAGCTAGATAGATGCAGGAAAAAATACCACAGACAGGCTAAGAAATTAAGAGTACTGCTATTATGGTGGTGCAATGAAATGTGTCTGACTTGATGGCACGCACACAGACTAAAGGTAATGCACAGAAACTTTAACAGTTCAATAAACTCCAATACAGTCTTTTAAACAGACTGAAAAAATGCACAGCAGCACAGCAAACAGCAAAAACTGATAACAACTTAATAGAAGTATTGCTGTGTGTACCTGAACACAAAAATACTAAAACACTACCCAACAACAGTTGGAAAAATTGCCTTTCTCACTGTGAATCTCCCTTCAATGATCTACACCACAGAACTGCCCCTCTCCGAAGCACGCTTCTACAGTGTTTGTCAGTAGAGAGACTGAATGTACTAAATTAATATTCAATATTCACACAAATTCACTAAATGCTCAAAGATATAAACACACAAAAGGTTTACTACAATCGATGTATTAACTTCTGACATAGAATTTTGCGCAAAATGCATTTTTAAAGGTTTTTCGATAGTTTGATTCTCAGAGCTCTGACAGCAAACTGTCTCCAGCTTTCCATTACACACACTATGCTAAACTGAGGCTGTGCAAGACAATGTAGAGCCCATGTGACCTTTCATCCCATAAATCACTGCAAAATTCACCTTAAAGAGCAAAAAAAAAAGGTGAAGTAAGGCGTCGTCTATAGAGAGCAATGGAAACTTCACGTTACTTTGAGATGTGAAGTTACTCGTGTCACTTTGCAGAATACTACGTGAAATTTAGGTTCTATGTGAAATACTACGTGTGGTGAATTTTAGGTACTTTGCCCACTGCTAAATACAATCCACAAAAGAGAAATAATTAGGAACACTCTCTTTCCATGTATAAATGCATTACAATAAATTGTCAGATGAAATTAGTAGTTCCATAACATGATAATTCATTCACAAGATATATCCAAACCATTGTCATGCCTTAATCCATGGACCTTGCCCTTCTTGTACTCTCCCTCCATCAGAGCAGCTCTACCAATGTGGTCCTAAACTAGTAGGGCTGACTGGTCAAGTACCCTTGTCCCTTCTCTACTCTCAATATAGTTCAAATAGGGCATCCATCTAGATTTTCCATTGAGTTCCTAATACATGCTGACATCCATTCCATTCTTAGTATTAATCTACAGTTGTCCAGCCACTGGCCTACTATTGGTGGTGCAGCCTGAAACCATTTCTGGATAATGGCTTTTGCTGCCCCCGCTATGAGTATTTAAAATAAGTAATGCAATTATCCTTTGCATCAAAAAGTTGTTGGTGCAATTGCTGCAATTTTTGACACATTGGTTTCCATTTGCATCAAAAAGGGGTGCATGCATACATACATATATGATGCACACACCATTTGTTTGTCATAAAGTAGGTACAGCTGCTGCAAATGCATCACAAACACTCAAAAAGCATTCAAACATGTTGATGCATGTATCCTGATGTAGGAACAACTCATAATCAGGAACTGTGCCTGTATCAAGGATATTAAAAATTCAGTCCCAGTATGTCTGACATTGCCTCTAATCTTGCACAGGCAGCGAGCAACATTTTGGTGAAAAACTGAGCAGTTATGATGAGGCTGGAGAAGCTGAAGATTTGAGGCAGAGCAAATGACCTTAACACTGCTAACTAGTAATTATCCAGTAATGACTGGAACAGATTGATATAATTGCTATTATGAATCACCTGTAAGATTAGGCTTTAGGATTTGACACAGACTGGTTCTCTCCCAAAATTCACTTTGCACTGATACCAGTTTTCATAGTCCTTCAGATGCCTGAATGGTTACCTAGGTATGCTGCTACCACTTAGCCGCAATCTTGCTCAGGGTATCTTTGCATCCGAATCCCACTAGTGCCACTGTTCACACAGTGCAGTGCTATTTCTCAAAGGGCCAATGACCCAACCCTTTTGTCACAGCTGAGGACACTTTGCTTTAGATATGGTAACTGTGTAGCCTATCTCTTTGGAAATGGATCACAGACTTGCCAGTTTACCTCTGGTTATCTATCCTGAAAGAAATCAGTCCCAGAAAGCATGAAATATATAAAAATATGTTTAATACTCCACAATATTTACATATGTTACAGGATAATATACACTAAAAACTAAGAGGAATACAGTATTTCTACACAGATAAAAATAAACACATTTGAAACAGATAGAGGTCACACAGAAAAAAACAAATTCAACACTATTTAAATCTCTAAGTAGAGTAGAAGAAGTTTGCCCCTAACAGGGAACTGAGTTATGGCAGACTCGAAACCATGATCTTACTAGTTCAATGTCCCAAAGCACAACTAATGTCTCATTGCAAACATAGCACAGAAATACCTTTGACTGGCCACCCTACTATATGTGCTTCACTAGACCAGCCTCTGTGACATCACATCCTGTCTGTGACTTTGCTCTCTGGGGACCACCTTTTTCCCATACTGGTTCAAGCCAGATTAGTTATTTAGAGTTTGGTCTTTTTGTTATCATCACTTTCGGCCCAGCTGGAAATATCTGGCTTTACCTAGTCCACTGTGTACATTCAAAACATACATTTTTTTTTTTTTTTATGAAAGGGATTCAGCCCTTGTAGCTTAACCAAAACAAAAGCCTTTTAGATCAAACAACTTCTGATACCCACACCCACTTATTCTCCCAGGCACAGCAAATTTAATATTGTATTCTCATTACCCACATGACTTAAAAATGTTTTTTTTTTTTAAAGAAAACAAAATAAAAAAAAAAGAAATTCAGGATGATATATCTATTACAAGATCAGTAAGCTTTAATGGAGAAAAGGATATTTTGTTCACTGGCAAATTTCTGCTGAATGTCTGGTCTATCAGAACAGTCCAGTTTATTGTGTCCCTTTCAGTTTGTGATTGAAGCTATAGTCAGACATTTAACCACTGTCCCATATATAACTATAGAAGTTCAAAAGAAAAGAATGTCTGTGTGAAATCAGGTCAAGGGTTGTGCAAAAGATGTATCTGCAGCAATTCTACATTGTTCAAGATGAAGCACAAAATTACACATATATCCCCCTTATGCAGTTTATTGTGGGTAATACATGCAGCCACAATGATGAAATTAAGACTGGTGCAACAGCAGAAAGCTTAGCCGGAAATGATTACTTCTTATGTGTTGCATATAATGCCTGAGATGCATTGCTGCAGAGGGAAATGTTTAATTTTGTGCTTCTCTTAATATCAAACCAATGTCAGTAGTTGACAAGCAGGTTTGGACTAGTATGTGACCAACTAAGTGGCAATATTTACCTGACGTACAGTGGACCATTTATCTAAGGACAGGAAAAGGAAAGTAATTTCAATTTTATTAATGCAGTGGCACAGAGGTGTCTTCATCCTTTGACTCTAAAGAGAAGCCAGCTGTGCTACCTAATCTAAAGCCCTGTATCATATAATGTATATATTGTGTAATAGAATTAGAAATACATGAAAAACTGTTTGAATGAGACACCCAGTTATGGTTACAAGAATACCTGGCATGTTTAGAAATAAACAGTCCTGATTGGCTTAGAATGATGGCATTATGTATAACTGGCATCAACTGGCAATTATCCATGACTGTGACTGGGATGCTGTGAAGTGTAGAAATGCTGCTTAGTTTTATTCTGTGCTGTCACACTGTCCAGGGTTTTAAATAACTGATTAGCAGTTTTTTTTCTTGGGAGAATGCTAACTGTACAGAAAGTATTTATGTAGGTTTTCTAGAAGTGTTATGTTTGTTGAACACAGGGAGGCAAGTGCTATGCATTTTCACAATGTTTTAGCACTTTCATGAGCAAAACGCTAATCAATTTTTGGAGTTAAATAAATCCCTGCTGTCTCTTACTTATTGCTTTGACAATACAATACAGTTATCTGTAACACAACAACCATGCCTACTACTCACAGCTGCCATTGGGGTGCACAGATTCAGGAGATACAAAACTAATTTACCATCCAGCCAAATTGGTTGTATTCTGTTAACAACAGTTCTCACATAATGAACCAGTCTTTATTTGTATAATGTTAAGCTCAAATATCTGGTTAAAGACTGTAAGACCACAGTAGCAACATTCTGTCATGTGTGACTCACATTTTCAATGATCTCTCACTGTAGATACCCTTAATTCCAGCTGGTCTCTGATGCACAGGATGGTACATGCCGTCACTACCACTGAGTTTTCTGTGCGCGCTGTCTTCCACGGAGCAGAATGGGTAATACAGTACAAGACACAACAGTTTTACATACATAGCAACTTTCATACAATGCATCCCAAACTTCATTGCACAGTAGAAAATAGCAGTAACATCTGAAACAAAATATAGAGTGAGCTAGTATCTGAGAAACTACTAAAAGGAAAGTGGAGGAAGTTGAATTGGATATGAGTTAGAAAAGGGGTGTGTTTTCCTCCTTTTTGGAATGCCACTGGAATCTTCTGACATTCCCTTTGAACTGGTCACAATCTTTCGAAAGGCATTAATTTTATTTCTTTATTTTTCAATAATTTTAAAATTGACACACAATTTCATATGGTATCCTTACAAAATCCTGACATCAAACTTCCCAAGACACAACATGCCGATGCCATTTTCCCATCACTCAGCTGCCTGACAACTGTAAAATCCCAAAAGGACACTGCCCAACAATGGAAATATAAGCACCATCAGGATGATTATATTTTAGTTATGGGGGGTGTAAGGGGCAAAGCCCCCTGCAAGGATGGGGTGGTGTGGGGGGGTGAAGCCCTCCCCTCGTAATGGGAACTAAAATGCAATCACTTCCACGGCACTCTTACTACCATTGTCAGGTAGTGTCATGTTGGGATTTTACAATTGTCGGGCAGTTGAGTGTCGGGAAAATGGTATTCGGATGTTGTGTGTCGAGAAGTTAGATGTCAGGATTTCGTACTACACCCTTCCATATTAATACTTTTCTACATTTGTAGATATCATATACAGTATCAGCAGTAATTATTGCAGTTTATTTAGTAGTAGTAGTAAATTATGAAATGGTAGGGAAAATCCAGAAATCTGATTGGCCAAGGTAATCGGAACCCAGTACTGATATTACAGCATAACAGCACTGGAAGAAAATCTATGACCAGTCCAGACTTTCACCAACAAAATCACTACACTGTAACAACTTTAGCTTGAACTGCCCAACATGACTGCCTTGGCATCATTTTACTTAAAAACAAAACAAGTTTACAATTCCCTCACTCCCTAACAGAACAAAAGAAATAGCCTCCATCCTTCAGTATTTTACATTACTTGACCTGCTTCCTTTACAGGCTCCAACCTTTTCTGCCGTTTCTCTCCTGACTCTGATCTCTGGCCCAAGACTACCACTGATCCTGTGACCACTCAGCACTACAACAGTCTTACATAAGACACACACATCAGAACTTTTCTACAAAATTACCTTTTTCTGTTCTTTATATTCCCAAAAGTGGACAGTAACTGCTGTTGAAACCTGCCCACTTGGCATGCAAGTTCTTATTGAAAGTAAATCCACTTCTGATGCTCCTCTACACAAGCTCATGCTACATCTGGTGCTAAGACGCACACTAACAACCATTGATCACATCTCGCACTTACCACATATTTTGGGGCAGTTCAAACATCTGTTAAACTATGATGTGGGCATTTCAATGACCAATACAGATGACATCTACCATTTCAAACAGGCTGCAGTCACACCTTCTCTACACACAGTGCTGCCTTTACTTTACTCATCTTTGCGAATATTGCCGCCTCAGTACTGCCCTTACTTATCTCAGCTTTGTATTGCCGCCACTTACTGGCCAGATCAAAAATTATTACACTCAATTATAAAAAGGGTCTGATAAATGGAGCTTTCTTATTGGCTGCAAACATTCTAACAGCTTTAAGTTAATCTTTTATTAACATAACCCTTGGTAATGCCTTATTGCTTAAATAAATCTAACCTGTCTTGAAATGCACTATTGTGTATAGTAGGGTATAGTTCTGTATAGAATTCCATCCCTTTCAAAATGCTGTTGTACCACAGTTCCAAAGGTAATGGAATGTGATTCTACCCTGCTGTGGTGGAACAGCATTCTAGAACCTCCAGAAACTGCATGCATCAGTTTCATTTTTGAAAGCAAAAGAACTCATGCACACATATTTCACGCAGTACTATACACTATAAAAAATACAGGATGAGCAACTCTATGCACAGCCAGTGTGTTCTGCCACCTCAGGGTTCTGATTTCCATGGACCTCTCGAGCTTCACTCTCAAGGACAGAGGGAATCAGAACCCCTCTGTGGCAAAACACACTGGTTGTGCATAGTTGCCTATCCAATATTCTCTATCTTGTTTTCTTTTTCAGTTTTTTTTCTTCTTTTTTTAGTTCTTTTCCTTTTTCAACAACTTTAAAAATGACTTATTTCATTCAAACTTTTAATTTAAAATGTAAACAATTTCATAATCATGATAAGGCATTCCATGGTTGCTCTGTGCTGGGATAATGGCACTTCTTTGGCATTGGAAGTATGATGCAAGAGGCCAAGTACTTTAATGAACTAGAGGTGTACCATTATCCCAGCAAAAAGCACACCCTGTCATCCCTTATTGCTTACATAAGTTTATTCAGGAAATAGCCAGTTGGGCAACAGCTTATTTTCAGAAGCTTCCTATAAATGAAAAATTACATAATGCATGATTGTTACATATAGAATAATGTAAGAGGTATTTTTTACATATCTGAGATGTGTTTTTCCACATAGACCACGAGAATGAAGCCAAAATGGTTTATAAAGGCAACTGTACTGAGGGTATGTAAAGAAAAAACGGAGTAATAATACAGTACTCCATATTCTATATTTTTTTATAATTACTGGTGACCCCCTTTAATGCACGGAGCAGCTGCTGTTTTCAAATGCCATAATAACCAGTAGAATGAGTTATTATAGCATTTTGTGTTAGTCTTTACTAGCACACCACCTCATTGGATTGCATTCTGTGTGTGGGTGGGCAAATCACTTGCTCAAACATGGTGGCTTCAATCCCATTAATTGGCGAACCAGCACAGCAAAGTAGACTTTCCCTATAAGTCTGTCTGAACGTTATTTTAACTTCTTTGTAAAGAAGTTATCTGGTTGATCCTGTCTTTTACATTATTTAAATCTATCTGGTTGATCCTGCTGCGCGTTGGTCTCGGGAAAGCGAGAGTCAGACCCAGCGTGATCTCCACTGAGACTGTCCCTGTTCTCCTGACTTCCAAACCATGACCCGCGGTTCAACAGTTTTTAGTTTGTTTGAAAGAAAGGAAAAAAAAGTCTCTAATGATGTGTGTGTGTGTGTGTATGTGTGTGTGTGTGTGTGTGTGTGAATTCCCTGCACCACCATAGAGTTCCACAGCTGCCTCACTGGTATTTCAGAAGCTGAAGGAAAAAACTCCCTGCACCAGTAATTAAAAAAAATAATGTCTATTCAACTGTGGTGTTAAGGATTTTTTTACACACCCTCAGTGTGTGATGACATCATAAACCTCTTGAGATTTATGGGTCATCATACACCTCAGGTGTGTAAAACAAATCTATAACACACAGTTGCATAGCCATTATAATCTATATAATTACTGGTGACCCCCTTTAATGCAGTATGCTGAACTATGTTTCAAATGCCATATTAACTGAGAGAACCACTTATTACAGCATTCTGTGTCACTCATAGTGTGTACACCACCTCATTGGCTCTCACTGTGACAGTGGGCAGGCCAAACACCGCAACAAAGATGGTGGTTACATTTCTTCGTATGCGAGGACCTATATGGATCGTTTGCCTGACATGGTCAGTTCAGGTAACTTTCTATGGTTTAAAATATTTATCGAGTTCATGCTGCCTTTACATGTTAAAACAATCTATCTGGTACACCCTGCAGCTGTTCCAACTCTTCGGGTACGGCTTCGGCAAAATGGGATTTTACTGGAAATGGCCCATGGCTGACTGCTTTAAGTTTTACTTGCTGCTCCTCAGTGCAATTAAAAAAATACAAATAAAAAAAGAAAAGTAAAAAGAAATGAATTAGTGATGAGCGGGAAAGCCGGACAGTAAGTGTGTGTGTGTGTGTGTGTGTGTGTGTAAGGGGGACTCAATAGCAGCAGGTATCTCAGCATTTCAGGAACAGCCTTTTTCACAGTGATTTCCTTGCACCAGTAATTATAAAAATAAAGTCTGTGCAAGGTGTGTGTTATTGTGGATTTTTCACACACCCTCAGTGTGTGAAAATCTCATAAACCCCAAGAGCGGATATAACACACCTTGAATGTGTGAAAAATCCTCATAACACACACCTGCATAGGCATATTCTCTATATAATACACTTTCTCTTAAGGTCTGACTTTAAAGTGCAACAGCTGTTTTCAGTTCATGGGATAGCGTGATGACATCCCATGGTTCTGACTTTCTCCATATCAACCTAGTGTGATGTCACAACAGGTTGATACAGAGATTTTCTCAGTATCAACCTAGTATGACATCATACTGGCTTGATACAAAGAAAGTAGGGTCTGATTTCTGGTTGATATCAACTCTGTCAATTATTATGAAACAAGGCAACATTAAAACATAGATGCTATTGAGGCATCACAGTATAAAATAGTAAAGTACCAGAAATGCAATAAATATAAATAACAGTATATTCAGTTAGCCAAAAATGAGGAGACACAGCATACAATACTACGCTTAGGTGTTAAGGATTATTCAGCTTGAAAGGGAGGAAATTTACCTTCGGAAGGGCACCAGTTTAGGGGAAGGATGCTCCAGGCTGAAGGGGCAGTGAGTGAAAATGCATTCCTACCCACATTACTTTTATCAGGTAGAGGCGCAATTCGGATACCAGCAAAGAATCTTAGGCCTATGAAGTAAGGCCACAACTAAACTGTGGCACATTACCTTGCAGCCATCTTGTTTAATAAATCCATAATGCATGGTCAAATACCTGCTGAATGGAAAACAGCTGTAATAACACCAATTTTCAAAAAAACGTAACAGATCCCTACCTGAAAATTACCGACCTATAAGTACAACTTCAGTTCCATGCAAGGTCCTAGAAACATTGGTTAAATACAGATTTGAAACAGAGTCTATATGTCTGGGTCTGAACAATACTCAACATGGTTTCAAAAAGGGGAGATCGCGTACCACAAACCTTATTGTTTTCTATGAAGGAATTACAAAAAGTCTGGATGAAGGTAAACCATGTGATATCATCTTGCTTGATTTCAAAAAAGCATTTGACAAGGTACCCCATAGAAACCATATGAACAAACTAACTAATATGTCATACAGTTCTTACCTCATCAAATGGGCTAGTGCATGGTTAGAAAATAGAACACAGCAGGGTACCATTCAGAGGAGTTTCCCTCTGGAATGATTCACCCCAACACTTAAGATCTCCAGGGGTCAAAATTAATGCTCCTAAATTTGTTCAATGGTGTACCGCTTGGACAAAGACTGTTTAAATTTACAATCAGTGTAATGTATTTTAAAGATTGATCTATTGATCACAAATGTTGTTTGATTTGTTATGTTCTTTTTGTTGTTTATTTATTATGTTAGTGTATGTATGTATGTGTTTATGTTTAACTTAATGTGGAACTTTGCACTTTATTGGACCTGGAACTTCATTGAAAATGAGCTTTGCTCTATGGAATGTCTCCAGTATTCTTTGAATAAAATGATTTACTACTACTACTACTAAGAGTACATGGCAAAACTTCCACCTTAGTTGAAGTCATGAGCGGTGTTCCCCAGGGATCAGTTCTGGGGCCCTTTCTCTTTAACTGTTTTGTCTCAGACCTTCACATCAGTGCTAAATCCAAGCTTATTAAGTTTGCCGATGATACTAAACTGGCCAAATGAAGTTGATACTCCCTCTAAACATATATCACTCACTAGTGATCTCAATAAAATTTCTCAGTTGACTAGGGACAACAAAATGGAACTGAACTTATGTAAATGCATCGTTTTGCATTTAGGCAAAAGCAACTCTTGTTACCCTTATACTATTGACTTTACTAATCTACATATTATTAACTCTGAGAAAGACTTAGATATTATTATAGACAATCATTTTAAACACCATTCCCATATAAGGATAGCTGTGCAAAGGGCTAATAAAATTATTAACATCATAAAAAAGTCATTTATAACTCATGATGAACACTGTATGCTAACTCTTTACAGAAACTACGTTTGCCTGCATGTTGATTATGCATTCCCCTTCTGGTCCCCTTGTTATAAACAAGATATTGAGCTATTAGAGAGGGTACAGAGGCAGGCTACCAAATTGATACCCAGACTGAACAAAATGCACTATGAAACAAGGCTTCAACAACTAAACCTCATGCCTCTAGAAGTGAGAAGATTCAGAGGTGATTGCCTACTTCTTCAAAACAATCCATTTTGGTACTATTAGATCTGTCATCAGCATTTGACACCATTGACCATGGGGTACTACTTGAGCTTCTGAGATGTATTTGTGGGCTTTCTGGGGTGGTCCTCAGATGGTTCGCCTCATGCCTCACCAGAAGAACTCAGAGGGTGGTTTCAGGGTTTTTTTCCTCTGATCCCATCTGTCTGCTTTGTGGGGTTCCTCAGGGCTCTATATTGTCCCTCACATTGTTTTCGGTGTATATGCTTCCCCTCGGAGACATTGTGAGATGGTATGGGCTGAGGTTTCATTGCTATGCTGATGATACCCAGCTATACCTGTCTTTTGCTCCCGACCAGGATAAACCATCTCAGTATTTAATAGCTGCCTCAATGAAATCCAGGATTGGATGAGGTCCAGTTGGCTGAAGTTGAACTCTGGGAAGATGGAGGTGTTGGTTTTGGATCCGGATCGCCAGATAGGGGGACCTGGGGCCAGCAGCCCATCTGGATTGTTCCTTGGGGATGCCGAGCTATAGGTCTCTGAACAGGTGCGAGACCTAGGGGTGATTTTGGATGTGGGGCTGACACTTCGATCTCAGGTGTCAGCTGTGGTTAAGTCATCTTTCTACCATCTAAGAAACATCGCTAGGATCAAGCACCTTGTTCCGTCCGGTGATCTGCCAACTTTAATCCATGCCTTTGTGACCTTGCGCCTGGACTATTGCAACTCACTATACTTTGGGCTTCCGGGGGTTGATATCCGCCGCTTGCAGCTGGTGCAGAATTCCGCAGCACGGTTGTTGGTGGGTACTCCTAGATTTGCCCATATTACACCGGTGCTGCGGGAACTGCACTGGCTACCAGTCCAGTGGTGGATCACCTTCAAGGTCGGATTACTGACTTTTAAAGCCCTGCATGAACTGGGCCCTGATTACCTGAAAGAACTCCTGATCCCTTACCACCCTGTGAGACTGCTCTGCTCAGCCGACGAGGGGTTGCTAGAGATTCCAAGGGTATTTTTAAAATCTGCTGGGGCCCGTGCTTTTATGTTTGCAGCCCCCCTCCCTTTGGAATTTTCTACACCACCGGATTAGGGAGTGCACGACTGTGGGGAGTTTTAAACAGGCTTTGAAATCTTTTCTCTGGGTAAAAGCGTATGGCTGTATCGATTGCTGATTTGTACTGTTTTTATGATGTTGATTTTGTTATATTTTACTGTCTTATTTTATTGCGCCTTGATACCTGAAAGGCGCACAACAAATAAAGTATTATTATTATTATTATTATTCACAACATTATGGGTGACTACACACTAATGAGTGATTGTCACATGACACCAAACAACAGGTGTCAAACCCTGAGATCACACAACAAATGGTTCGAACTACCCATGGCAAATACAAGCAAGCATTTGTCAATGCCGAACATTCGCTCACAGGTATTTGCATTTTTGTTTGGCATTTATGCAGCCCCGTCCAATTGTATCCATGTCCCTTCAGCATCCATATCCCAACAGAGTACCTCTCTGCAACTCCTCTTGCATCTGATCCATATTTCACCCTCATACTTCTTAAGTGTCTGTCTTAGGAACCTTAACGCCCTGGGCGTGCTCAAGGGAACAAGCCTGTGTGGAAAATGCGCAACCTGCACTTTTAACACATTCATTCAGTGGAATTATTTCACCAAAGCTTCAACATAGGCATTTTGTCACCTCTGGTCATGAACACTGTCACTGTGATTTTCTTACAGTGTACCGAACACTGATCTCCCACAGCGACCAAGCTATTCTGCGCCAGAAGTGTGAAAACTCATTTTGGCCAGGATGTTAAAAATGACAACTGTACTGCTCATAAAGAGATATGGGAAAATTCCAATGTTGAAATTCTGGAGTGAAAATATTACAAATTCATAAACTTACGAGGGTGCGTAGAAACTGAGCAACGCATGTTCGTAACACAGCCACTTTATGGACTTTTGTCACCAAATTTTCAACTTAGGCATTTTAGGACCTCTGCTCATGAACAGTGTCACTGTGATTGTCTTATGCTGTAGTGAACACTGATTTACAACAGTGACCACGCTATTTTGCGCCAGAAGCACAAAAACACATTTCAGCCAGGATGTGAAACATGACAGCTGTGCTGTTCATAAGGAGGTGTGGAAATATGCCTATGTTGAAAATCTGGAGTGAAAATATTACAAACTCGTGAACTTATGAGTGTGCGTGGAAACTGCGCAACGCACTCTCGCAAAACAGTAATTTTTTGGAATTTTTTTACCAAATTTGTAACATAGGCTTTTTGAGAGTCCACCTCATGAACACCAACACTGTTGTTTCATTAATCGGTCCCGAAAGGTGATTCTGCACAGTGACCGTGAAATCACCTTGCGGGACAGAAAAACGCCGTGACGTTGACTGAATTCATGAGAAGGGGTGTCAAGAAGCCCATGTTGAAAATGTTGTGCCAAAAGTCGAAAAAATGGCCAAGATATTCACCAAAGTTGAAAAAACTCATTCATGCCATTATACAGCTTACCGGCATTTCTTCAGTTTGCGGTCAGCTTTGAAGAGTGCAGATGTGTTCCTGGTCCACTGAAGATCACTGTGCCAGCCTCCGGAGTTAAGTATGGGGTTGGGGGGGTGTAGGGAGGTGGTGCGCAGAGGGTTGGCACGGGTTGGTGGGGGGAGCCAGGGACTCACCTAGGGAACGTTTTCTTGTTTTACAGGAGTTAAAACCAAAAAACAAAATGGATGCTTTTGGTACGCTGGGGGGATATGAGGAGGTGGGTGCACAGAGGGTGGGCATGGGTTGGTGGGGCGGTGAGGACAGGAATTAAAAAAAATGGAATCTTTTGGTACACTGGGGTGGGCTCCCAGCGTGCCACCTATGTGTTTGTTGGGGGGGGTGGAGCCGGCAGGGGATTGGGCACCCCCACCGACATTACAATGTGTGTGTGGGGGGAGGAAGCATGAGCACACTGAGGTGGGCTCCCAGCATGCCAACTGGTTGTTTTTTGGGAGGGGGCTGCAGCCAACGGAGGATTGGGCACCCCCATTGGCCACACAGTGTGCTGGGGTGGCACATGAGCTGAGGGGGATTGGGCACCTCCCTCGGCACACAAGGTGAGGGACGGGGAGAACAGTAAGGAGGGAGGGGGAGGACATTAGCAGAGGGAGGAAGCAGGAGGGATTTCATGCCGACCTGTGCATGACAGCAGTTCAGCTGACGTCGTATGCTAATTGCATACACGCTACCACTGCTGATTGCAGCTGACCTTTTCTTAGAAGTGAAGACCAACACAGCCAGACTGCTGTCATACACAGCTCGGCATGTATTGGTCTGGTAGGGTTGCACCTGCTACAGTGAGCACTGCACTGGGGAGGAGGAGGATCACACCTCAAAAGTCATGCTGTTTTAAGGCGTTCGCCGCGGCAAAGCAAACGTAAAAAGGGGCAATTACTTTAAGGTCTGTTGCAGCCTGGAACAGACTACCCAAAGAATTAGATAACATTACAAATTTTGAACTATTTAAAAAAAGAACTAGACAAATATATGGGTTACTAATGACTATTGCCTCACTGAGAGTGGGGAACGGACATGACAGGCCCTTGGCCTATTTCCGTCCTACTTTACCAAGTACCAAGTACATTTATACATAAGATAAATAAGGTGTATTTGGAAAGGGGATGCAGTCATGTATAGAGACAGACAGACAGATAGATAGATAGACAGACAGACAGACAGACACATTTATAAAATGGGAAAAATCAGTGAAAATCAGATTCCTTGATTGTATAGAACACATCACATGCCCATGCATTATCCCACAATGACCACACACCTCCCACTACAACCACATGCTTGCACAACTTTCCATCTAATCAGAACCTTTCTCTAGCAGTGAGGTCACTCCACACCTGGCACACACAGACTGTCGCACACGTGACTGGGACACATAGGCTGCCACAACCATAACCAAGTAAACCTATATAGCTGTACCGCACTGCAGGCAGTTATCTGGTTGATTCTGTCATGATTCTCATTGGTAAAACTCATAAAAATACTTATCTGGTTGATCCTGCCATTTTACAGTCTTTCACAGTATAATCATGTTCACATTCCTCTATTAGTGTAGTGTGACTGAGCGATGTTTGTTCAGTGTAAAGAATGTGCTGCCAAAGGTATTGAGTGACAAACATTTTGTTTAAAAAGGATGTCAGCTGGCCCGCAGTGGTAGCACTACCGGTTGCAATGCCGGTGACTCATGTTTGGGAACAAGCCCGAAGCGTCGGAGACCTGGCCGGGGGGAGGAGGATTGAGCATCCGTAGGACCTCTGTCCTCCTCCTCTGGGGGGAAAAGTGGACAAGAGCTCGGGGACTGACTGACCCTGGTGGAGACCAGGGGGTGCTGCAAGCCCAAGGGGGGCATGGCAGACATCAGCGTACATGTGATTATGTCATTGCACATCACATCTCCCATAGAATACAAGGGAAAAATAATGCTCCAGCACAATGATGGTTGGTCCCGCTGACCCAACCTGGTTGCTGTTGGTGCTCCTCCATCTGGGCCTGGTCACAAGTTGCATGAAGCCATGCTGCCCTCTGAAGGGAGACAGAGGAAGCGACAAGTGGTATGGAGGACATGAGTCGAGGTATGTCCACATGGCACCGGGGAGGGCAAAGCTGAGGTGGACTTGCTGAAGGGAGGAGACACCCCCCCCCCCAAGTCGGAAAAGAAAAAAAAAATTTAAATAAAAATTAAAAAGGATGTCAGCTGTGGAATTCAAGGTGAGTTTAGTGAGTTTTCTGTAAAACAAGCCACCAAGTGTAGAGCCAGGACAGTAACTGTGCTGGTGGCTTCAGAAGACTAGATGCAAGCCTGAGCGAGTGTTGCTGTGGCAACACTCGCTCAGGCTTGCATCTACACTTCTGAAGCTGCCGACTCACTCGCTTTCCTTGTTCTACACAGCTTGTAGCCTGAAGCTTCTCTCAAAAGTTGCAGCCTGCTTAGACAGTGAAGCCTGACTTTAAATGGCTGGGCAGACAACTGAAGGCCTATTCAGCTTCAGTGACATTTGCCAAGCTCCTTCCAGTGTAAGGTACAGAGAATTGGAAGGAAAAGATGAGGAAGGAGGAGACTTAGAATTTTATGGGTGATTGAAAGGATTGTGTCAGGAGGATGAATCATTTTGTGGAAGAGTGGGGAGCTTCTGGGCAGATTTAATAAACCTCACTAGCATTGGACTTTTAAGCATCCTCCTTTATTTGCTGTTTGTTGTGCATTGCTTCTACATTATGACTTGGGAGTGCTTAGGCTTTTTAAGGGTGATGACATTCATCTAACAAGAGAGGGGGTCAGTGCCTTTGTGCAGAACTTTGATGTCTATGTAGGTGGACATTTAAATTGAGACGAAGGGGAGACTGAGACTGAGACTGAGACTGGGGGAACAACAGAGGACAGAAAGCAAAAGGGGAACTTAGCTAGAACGTCCCCAAAATCGATTTATTTATTGAAAGAGTTTTACCAGAAAAGGCCTACTGAGCCAAAGTAACTTGTTTCAAGAGGTGTCTTGGGGGTGGAGTACAGGGGAGAAAACTGTACAGTTCTACATACACAAATGACAATCATCAGTCAGGATATGAGTAGGTGCAGAGCAGTGGTAGTCCCACTTCATAAAATTGGTAGTAGGGAAGTGGTAGGCAATTATAGATTGGTCAGCCTGACATCAGTGGAGGGTAAGTTACTGGAAACACTACTAAAGAAAAGGATTGTGGAATATCTTGCATCCAAAAGATTACAGGATCCATGGCAGCATAGTTTCACAGGGGGAAGGTCATACCAGACAAATCTGATAGATTTTTTTGACTAGGTGACAAGGAGTTGGATCAGGGAGGAGCGGTGGACATGGCTTGCCAGGATTTTAGCAAAGGTTTCAACACCATTCCACAAAGAAGACTGGTAAGCAAGTTGGGGAAATTGAGGTGGGTAATAAGGAGGGAATCTGGATAAAAAATTGGTTATAGGATAGGATGCAGATAGTAGCGGTTAACAGTTCGCTCTGAGGAAGGAAGGGTGACCAGTGGGGTACCTCGGGGATCAGTGCTGGGACCACTCCTCTTCAATGTCTTTATACTGCAAGTGACATAGTGGAGGAACTGAAAGGAAAGGGCTGCCTCTTTGCAGAAGACAGCAAGATCTGCAACAGAGTGGACACTCGTTGGGGGGGGTTGAAAGGATGGGTAGGGATCTGAAAAGACTGGAGGAGTGGTTAAGTATGGCAGCTAGGTTTTAATGCAAAAAAGCGCAAAATAATGTATTTGGGCCATAGAAACCTGAGAGCAGAGTACAAAATGGGCAGAGTGATATTGACAAAGACCAAGCAGGAAAGAGACCTGGGGGCTATGATATCAGATGACCTAAAGGTGGCCAGGCAGTGTGACAAGGCAGCCGTTAGGGCTAGCGGGATGTTGGGGTGCATAGGAAGAGGTATCACCAGCAGGAAGAGGGAGGTGGTACTGTCACTATATAGACTGCTGGTACGACCTCACCTTGAGTGCTATGTCCAGCTTTGGAGACCACATCTCAAGAAGGACATAGACGGAGTGGAGATGATCCAGAGGAGGGCTACCAAAATGATACAGGGTCTGCATCAAAAGCCCCATGAGGAGAGGCTTAAGGAGCTAAATATGTACAGTATGCACTGGAAGAGAGGAGGGAGAGGAGGGATATGACAGAGACCTTTAAATACCTCATGGGGGTTAATAAGGTACAGAAAATGGGTATTTTTCAGAGGAAAAATGTGCTCTAGGATAAGAGGACATGCTGTGAAGGTGGAAGGGTTAAATTCAGCAGGGATGTGTGGAAGTACTTCTTCACAGAAAGGGTGGTGGAGGCCTGTAACAGCCTTTCAGTGGAGGTAGTTGGGGCAAAAACAGTAGTGGGGCTCAAAACTGCCTGTGACAGGCACAAGGGAATCATAGTGGTAAGAAAGAGATGGTATCGTAGACTAGCAGTAGATCTGCAGCAAAAAACGAAGACTATAAAATGGGCAGACTGGATGGGCCCAGTGGCCCTGTCACATTCAGTTTCTATGTGTAGAACAACAATACGTCCACTTGTATAAATATTACAGTATACATAATTTACAATAATCAGTGCAGGGAAATGGGGCTAGGAGCAGTAGGGATGAAAGCAGCAAAGCAGTGTGCCATGAAGAGTTAAGCAAGGGTGCCGGGGGGCTCAGAAAGCCAGCATGGAGCAGGAAAACTGAGAAGCTGAAGAGGAAGGGGGAAAACAAAGGGAGGAGTGGACAAGAGAGAGAATGGTATAGGCTTAAGCCTGAAGGCAGCGTGCCTAAATCCCAGGAGCCTAATGAGCTCCAGGAAATGGTGGTTGATGTGGGATTGGACCTGGTAGCCATTACAGAAACATGGTATACTGGGAATAATGACTGGGACCTGCGTCTGTGAGTACAGCCCACAGCAGCATCAGGAAAGACACTGTGCATGGGGTGGTCTATAAAACATCAAGACAGGGAATCAAGGGGGATAAGAAACTTGGGGTAGAAATTTAGAAGGGGTCGCAATGGGGAAGGTAGTGATTGTTAGGGATGGGAAAAGCCGGGGTGGATTTGGATTTGGTTTTGGATTCGCCAAATCCAAGATGAATTTGAATTTGGTTTTGCCAAAGATTTGGATTTGGATTTGGGACTATATTGATAAGTGGTGGAAAAAGTACATTTTCAGTAGAAAAATGTCACGAAATGTAAAGGGGCTGTGGCATAACAGTACAGAGTATACTGTGTGAGAGTACTTCTTCACTGGAAGAGTGGAGGATGCCTGGAACAAGTCTTCCAGCAGAGGTGGTAAAGGAAAAAACAGTGGTGGGATCCAAGAATACATGGGATAGGCACAGAGAAGTCTTGGTGGTAGCTGGGGGGAAGGGAGCCGGAGATCAAGTACAGTCTGCAGTAACAGTATAGGCAGGGAAAAACTGAGCGGACCGAAGGGGCCAAGTAGTCCTTATCTGCTGTCAAATTCTATGTTTCTAGAAACTGCATACTGCTGTTTAAAAATGTTTTGTTTTGACAGATCTGCATAAAGAAAGTCAGATAGTAATGTGTGGAGTGAAACATGGCTTACAGGACCACCCCCCACACACACACACACACTTACCCATATTCAGCAAGCTTAAATTTAGATCCAATCGAAAAAAATATGTAGCAAACTAAGCAAATTAAATAATTTGCTAGTCACAATTGGAACCAGTTAACACATTCATTAAAGCAGTGCTAGTTAGGTTTATTTTTTACTAAAAGTGGCCAGCTGACCCAGCAGGCTTATATATAGCACACTAGCCAAGAGGCTTTTGCTTTGCAGGATGACCAAGATATATATTTTTTTCAAACAGCAGGATAGTGTCCCATTTCACTTTATTTTTTATGCCATGTACTGAGTGATGACGTGAGTCCTTTTTTTTTGTTTTCTCTTTTTTTAGCCCAGATTGTGGCAGAAGTGGCACGGGCCGTGACCCAAACCCATTCCCACACTGTCTCTGAGCTCCCTTGCATTTTACTTCTACTACACACTCTTTCTCTTTTCTTTTACTGCTTTGTTTTTTTCTGTTTTTTTAGTCCTCCTTGTTCTTATGGCACAGGCTGTGGCAGACTCAAGCCTCCCGCCACCATACTGTCTGTCTCACTTGTCTTTCCCGTTATTATTTTTTTCTGTTTTGTTTATTTTTTTCCCAGTCCTCCACTTGTTCCTAGTTCACAGAGTAAAAGTAAGGCAAAGTACACCTCCTATCTCCAGTGTCTCATCCTTGTCTTTTTTTTTTTTTTTTGCTTTTTTCTTTATTTTAGGTTTAAATTTTTTTTTTATTCTGTCCTTCACTAAAAGCACAGGCTCTTGCTTCCCCTCCCCCACACTTTCTCCCTACTCATTTTTATGTTGTCTTGCGCGCAGACACGCAAGCAACATTTTGTGGCAATAGGAGATGGTAGTAGGAGAAAATGCAGAGGTGTGTCGGTTTTGGCAAATGTAGGGCATGCTTTAGAAGGTGTATCCCTCATTCACCAATTGGCGAGCATGCTAACAGTGACACAAGTTTTATGTAGTGCCACCAACTTGAAACAAACTTGCCGCTGCAATCAGAGACAAGCTCGTCATGCAGCAACACAGATAACACTCCTCCCCTATGTGCTTTGCCTGGTGAAACATTTCAATAAACATGGCGCAGCTCACATCATCCACCTCTCACAATCCCTAGAAAGCCAACTTCAGGGGTGCCCAGTCCCCCTGTCGGCATGTTTAATACTCCCCCCAAGACCCAAGATTGTGTGGCACACTGGGAGCCCACCCCAGTGCGCCTCCGTGGTGTTTGGAAGCAGACCACGTTGGCAAGTTCCTGCCCCGGCCCCACTCCTATTGTGTGCCACAGTGGGAGCCCACTCCAGTGTGGCCAACATCACCCCCCCCAAAGTCATGGTCCACACTTTGTTTTCTTACACCTGTAAAGAAAGAAAACCGTCCGTAGTGTTCCTTTTTTTTTTTAAAGTACCTGAAACAAAGAAAACAGTCCCTACCTATCGGTGGTGCCCCCTCCTCCAACCAGCACCCACCCTCTGTGCACCCCACCTCCCAACACCCCCCTCACCCCATACTTACCTCCGGAGGTCAGCACTGTGATCTTTGGTGGAGCGGGAACTCGTCTGCATTCTTCAAAGCCTACCACAACCTGAAGAAATGCTGGTACGCTGTATAGTGGCATCAATGGGGGAGGTTTCAACTTCAGTGGATATCTCAGCCATTTTTTTGACTTTTGACTCCAAATGTTCAACATGGGTTCTTGGGACTCCATCTCACGAAATCAGTCACTGTCATTTCGTTAATCAGTCCCAAAAGGTGATTTCGCGGTCACTGTGTGGAATCACCTTTCGGGACTGATTAACAAAATGATAGTGCCACTGTTGATGAGCTGGGCTCCCAAACAGCCTGTGTTGCAAATTTAGTGAAAAAAGTCCAAAAAATGACTGTTACAAGCATGCATTGCGCAGCTTCCATGCACGCTCGTAACTTCAAGACTTTTTAATATTTTCACTCCAGATTTTCAACACTGCCATTTTTTCACACCTCCTTATTAATGGTACAGCTGTCATTTTTCACATCCTGACCAAAATGTGTTTTTGCACATCTGGCGCACAATGGCATGGTCGCTGTGGGAAATCAACGTTTCGGACAGATTAATAAAATCACAGGGCCACTGTTCATGAGCGCAGGTCCCAAAATGCCTATGTTGAAAATTTGGTTAAAAAAATCCCGCAAATAATTGCGCTACAGGCATATGTTGCGCTGTTTCCATGCATGCTCGTGACTTCACCAATGTTTCATATTTTCACTCCAGATTTTCAACATTACCATTTTTTACACCTCCTCATAAACAGTACAGTTGTCATTTTTCACATCCTGCCCAAAATGTGTTTCTTGGAGCATGGATATGTTGTTCATCCACACTCATTAGCATGTCCTCTTCCACTTTAAGTTGGACCGGAAGTCTTCAAGCTGGCTCCTCCCACCCACCCAGGCGGTATATACCTTGGCTCCACCCCATGATGCCAGATCTTCCTTTCCGCTGGAAGATTTAGGTTGCCTCCGTTGTGCTCACGCATCGTGTAGGCCCTGGCCTTCAAACCTTTGGTTATTCTGAAAATTTGTATTGTTTGCATTAGCGATTGCAAGTACACTGCTTCAATTATGGAAGACAAGTCTTCCTCTGGGTTTCGCTGGTGTTCTTGCAGCCAGAAAATGTTGCACATGGATCCCCACACCACATGTGTCTATTGCCTCGGTGTCGACCATGACACCTCAAAATGCAATATGTGTCTCGCCTTTCACCCCAACGTCCTCCACGACCGTCTCGCATGCCTGAAACTGGGGAGGCCAGAGAAGAGGAACCCTCCGGTGAAATCCTAGGAGGCTCAGTGGGTGGTTTCCATGGTTGTGGGATCCACAGAGCAATTGGAATGCATACAGGCATTTGAGGAGGAAGCGGCTCGTGCTGCAGAGACTTCTCAGAGTTTGTTCGTTCCACTCAACCTGGGCTCCACCTTCTCGGGTTCCTTCCAAGAGTTGGGTCAGTCTCTCCCTACCAAAGGAGAGGCACCTGCAGGCTCACACTCCTTTCAATCCCGTAAGTGGGAGAAGGATCCGGGATCATCTTCATCTTGACAGAGACGTTCATGGGAGCAGGAGAGATCTCAATCCCAGGAACATGAGGTCTCGACCTCAGTTGAGATTGCTTCTTCGGCCGCTGGCTTTTCGGCGTTGCCATCAGGTCAGTCGACCGAGTTATTGATCAATGATGTTCAGATTATGATAGACCCAATCAATCCGATTTTGCCCACTCCAGTCAACGAATCTCTCGATCAAACCCCTAATCTGGTCATTCCAGATGATGAGACCCAGCCTGCTGGGACTTCTATCGAAGAAGTGGTCACTGATCCTGGGAAATCACCAGTCCCGTCGGTGTCTCCTGAGTGACTGAGTCAGCCCGTCTGATCTCGATTGAGGACTCGGACCCCCTCGACTGACAGGCCGAGGAAGAGCCATAAGCGTTCTAAAAAGAGGCAATGCCATCGGTCGTCCTCATCCTCCTCGGATGAGGAGAGGATCCCACAAAAACTCCATTGGCGCTACGAGGACCTCATGTGGAAACAGCTAATTTTGACTGGGCACAAGCTGACTCCAGCCTGTACCCTTGCCATTACCTGGCTTTCACCTCTTAGGCTGAAGCCGACTCCTTTGGAGCCAATTAAATCTGTTCCTCTGCCCGCGGAGCCAGCAAAACCACCAGTTCGGCCAAAAATGGTCTATCCAGTAATTGTGGTGGAACCACCACCCAACGAACCTGTGGGAGGGGCTCCTTCCAAAGAAGATAGGCCAGACACCGGGCTTCCCCGGCAGATGTCGGTCACAGTCACTCCAGACCACCCTCGGCAGGTCGAAGGTGACCTGGGCGGTCAGCTGTTATACCCGTATTCCTCAGATTCGGACATCACTGGCTTGCATTCTCATCCAGGGGATGATGAATCAACCATTGGATTAGAGACAGAGGAAGGTCCCTCATCTTTCCAAGGGATTCTTTGCCTCATCTCTGAATCTACAGGGATGCCCCTGGAGCCCATCCAGAAAAAGGCGGAGTACCCACTTACGGACATCCTTAAAGGAGGGGATACCCCGACGGAGGCCTTTCCTGTGGCCGAAGCTATCGATGGCCTGGCCCTAGAACTTTGGCAGCATTCTGCCTCTTGTCCAGCTCCGTCTGCCCGCATGGTCCACAAGTATGTGGTGCCCATGGGGTCCCTTGCGGGGTTCTCAGAGCAGCCTTCGGACGAGAAAACTGGTGACCTTCTCTGTGTTCAGGCATACTGGTAGTTCTGCTGACACTGACTGACCTCCTGATAAAGAGTCCAAGCTTTTGGACCATTCAGCCAGGAAGGTCTATGCGGCTTCCTCCTTGGGCCTTCTTCAGGCAAGTTCGGCCATCATCATGGCACACTTCTCTCACGCCCTTTCAGGGTCGCTGGATGAAGTCCTCCCACATCTCCCTGTGGACATGCAGACCATGGTCAAGCAGGTCCTGGACCAGGGCTGAGCTGTTGCCAAACAGCAGCTTTAGATGGCTCTGGACATTGGGGATTCTTGTGCCCGATGGCCGACGCAGTTGCCTCTCGTCACAGGGCTTGGCTGAGGATTTCCACCTTTCCAGTTGATACAAAGCATAAACTAGCTGATGTGCCCTTCCTTGGGACCGACTTGTTCAGCCCAGGAGTGGCCGATCACCTTCAGCACATTGAGCAGTCCAGTGCCACCTTGGATACCACTTCTGCCAAGGGTTCTTTGGGCAAGAACCAGCAGAAGAAAAAGAAGATGCCTTTCGGCATTCTTCCCCTGTGGCTCAGCAGTCCTCCTTTCAAGGTGGACAAGAGCACCAGCAAAAGCATCAGGCTCAGGCTTGGCATCTCAGGCCCAAGCCCGGACCCCAACAGGCCCGTACAGGAGGCCAAGGTTCAGGTTCTGGAGCCTCTTCCTCCAAGCCTGCTCAGCGGTGGGGTGGGGGCTGTCAACCCCTCTCCCGTCACCTCAGCTCTGGGTCCTCCATGGGGGGCCGACTCCGCCACTTCCTTTCCACCTGGTCTGTTGTCACTTCGGACAGGTAGGTCCTCGAAGTGGTCAGTTGGTGACTGCCTCTGGAATTCGAACAGTACCCCCAAGCTGAGCCTGCACCCCTCAGGAGGAAAGATTATCCACTCAGACCCAGTCGGCTCTCTGAGACGACATCACTCAGCTCCTCCTCAAGGAGGCAGTAGCTCCAGTGGTGGATCCTCCAGCAGACCCAGGCTTTGTCTCCAGGTACTTCCTGGTGCCCAAGCGGATGGGGAGCTGGCACCCCATTCTAGAGCTGCATGATCTGAATCAGTATCTCAGGTCACACAACTTTCAGATGGTCACTCTGTCCCTGATCATACCATCCTTGGAGTGAAACTTGTGGTTCTGTTCACTGGATCTGCAGGATGCATTCTTTCATGTCCCAATCCATCCATCCCATCAGCAGTTCCTCTGCTTCAGGGTCGAAGGGTATGAGTTCCAAGCCATATCATTTGGCCTGTCATCAGCCCCATGGGTCTTCACCAAATGCATTGCAGTGGTGGCAGCCCACCTCAGGCGTCAGCGGGGGTCAGGATTTATCCGCACCTCGACGATTGGTTCCTAGCAAGTTCCACCAAACAGGAGGTGGAGAGGCCCAGGGACCTGGCCCTCCAGACCTGCTCCCAACTCGGCCTCCTGATCAATGAGGCCAAGTCGGAACTCGTGCCTTCTCAGGTGATGGGCTTCATCGGGGCAGAGCTCAACTCCTGTCAAGCCAGAGCTCGGCTCCCGGCGGACAGGGTGGAGGTTCTTTCCTCCTTTGCCCAATCATTTCTGGTTGGGCAATTGCGCCCTGCCCGGGACTTTCTGTGCCTTCTTGGTTACATGGCAGTATACACCTCAGTGGTTCATTGGGCCCAGTTGCATATGCGCCCCATCCAATGGGAGCTGGCCACCTGGTGGACTCAGCACCACGGTCATCTCGACCAGCTGATCACTGTGACCCAGAAGATGTGGGTTGCTCTCCAACGGTGGACTGCCCCAGACCGGTTACAGGAAGGGATCCTGTTTGTCTGCCCCGAGCCGATGGTCGTCCTCATGACCGATGCCTCCCTCATGGGCTGGGAAGCCCACATGGGGAACAAAAGGGCCCATGGGCTCTGGACCCCTGAGGAGTCCCAATGTCACATCAACCTGTTGGAGCTCAGAGCAGTCAGACTGGCACTGTCAGCTTTCGCTCCTTATTTCTGGGGTGAAGTGGTTCAAGTCCTGATGGACAATACCACAACCATGTACTACCTCAGCAAACAGGGTGGCATGCACTCCCGTCTGCTGTGCAAGGAGGCGATCCGCATCTGGACCCTCATGAGCCGATTGGAGGCAGATCTCCTAGCCATCCATGTGGCAGGAGTCTCAAACCATCTGGTGGATGCTCTGAGCCGCTTAGGCCAGACATCCCACGAGTGGTCTCTCCATCCAGTGGTAACTTACAGTCTGTTTTCCCATTGGGGAAAACTGATGGTGGACCTGTTTGCCTCCAGGGAAAACACCAAGCTGAAGCTGTTTCATGTCTGCCCCCCCTCAGCAGGGCTTGCTGCAGGGGGATGCCTTCTCAAGGCTGTAGACCCCAGGCCTCCTCTGTGCCTTCCCTCCATTTCCCTTGATCCACAAGGTGCTCCTCAAGGTGAGGAGGGACAATGCAAAGGTGATCCTGGTAGCCCCAGACTGGCCACACCAGTTCTGGTATCCAGATCTCTTCAGCCTCAACTGCAGGCCCCCAGAGCAGCTTTGCACATGCCCGGAACTGATCTCTCTCAATCAGGGGAAGGTATTCCATCCAGACCTTCAATCCCTATACCTCACAGCCTGGTACCTAAGCGGCTACAGTCCCAGGCTTTGGGTCTTTCCGAAGATGTCTACACCATAGTGGAGGCATCCAGAAAGAAATCGACCAGGAAATGTTATGCTTTCAAATGGAAAAGGTTTTCCATTTGGTGTCAGGGCAAGGGCCTGGACCCTTTGTCCTGTCCAGTGGCTAACATTCTCAACTACCTTTGGTCTCTCTCCAAAGGGGGGTCTACGGTCATCGACCCTTAGGGTGCACCTGGCAGCCATCTCTGCTCACTGGGCATGGGCCAGTCAGCCGACGTCAGTGCAGGAGACAGTGGTTGGGTGCTTTTGCAAAGGTTTGGATCACATATCCCCTCCGTTGCGTGAACCTCCACCTCCATGGGATCTACTGCTGGTACTGTAAAAGCTCATAGACAAGCCATTTGAACCAATGCACAAGTGTGCCTTGTCACACTTGTCGTGGAAGACAGCCTTCCTGGTGACTATCATGTCTGCCAGAAGGACAGGGGAGCTCCAGGTGCTTTCGGTGGACTCCCCTTATCTGGTCTTCCACAGGGACAAGGTTGTCCTGCGCTCCCACCCGAAATTCCTTTCGAAGGTGGTGTCAGAGTTTTACCTTAACCAGGCATTAGCTCTGCAGGTATACTACCCTAATTACACCTCGGAGGCCGAGTACAGCCTCCATACTTTGGACCTGAGACGTGGTCTCTCCTACTATAAAGAGAGGATGGCGGAAATTCGGGGAGAGGTTTGCCAGCTGTTTGTCACCTATGCTGAAGATGCTTCTGGCAGACCTGCAGCAAAATGGACCATTGCACAGTGGATTACATCATGAAAGGTCTGTACTATGAGTTGGCAGGCAAGGAGCCTCCCAGAGGGATAAGAGCTAATTCTACCTGCCATACTACTGCATCAGTGGCTCCTTCCAGGGACATCCCTATCCCAGAAATCTGCTGGGCTGCTACCTGGAAGTCAGCAAACACCTTCATTACCCATTACCACATCGACCTTGGATCACACCAGGATGCTGGTTTTGGGTCCTCAGTTCTCCAATCTCTGTTCCATAAGTAGGGGGTGTGCACCTAGCCTCCCTCCTCCCGGAGAACTGCTAGGAGTCTGCCAGTGAGTGTGGATGAACAACATATATACGCTCCTAGAAGAACAAGTTACTCACCTGAAACAATAGTTCTAGGAGTGGTATATGTTGTTCATCCACACGGACCCACCCGACCTCCCTAGCTGCGGACGCACAACACCTAGCTTCCAGTGGGCTAAGATCTGGTGTCATAGGGTGGAGCTGAGGTATATACCACCCGAGTGGGTTGGAGGAGCCAGCTTGAAAACTTCCAGTTCAACTTAAAGTGGAAGGAGACATGCCAATGAGTGTGGATGAACAACATATACCACTCCTAGAACTACTGTTACAGGTGAGTAACCTGTTCTTTCGCACCTGTGGCACCAAATGGTATAGTCGCTATGCAAAATCACCTTTCAGCTAATGAACTAATAGTGCCACTATTCATGAGGTGGGGGTCACAAAAAGCCCATGTTGAAAATTTGAAGTAAAAATACCAACAAATGCACAGGGCATTAGGGTTTCCAACTGTAACGCCCCATCCTGTAGAGACTGACAGGCTTCGGGGTGTGACTCAGGATTTTCGGCTGTATTGCTCACACCATTCCACCCCCCCAGCCTGCAGCCACTGACAGGTATCAAGATATGCCTTGGACTCTTCAGCCCCAAAGTTCACTCCATTCTCCTATACTGTACCCATCTCAGCTTATTTCCTTATGGAATGGGGTGAGTGTAAAGCCTGAAGACCCCAAGGCACACCACAACACTTATTGGTGTCTGCAGGGTGGGGTGAGGTGAAATGGCATGAGCATTATGGCCAACGACCAAAGGCGCACCCCAATGCCTGTCAGTATCTGCAGGGTGGGGGTGGGGTTGGCATCAGTTTAATACTTCCCTGCCATTCTTATTATGCATCTCTCTGACTTCTGCACTACCAATGCCAATGCCAGCAAGACAACATTCAGCATTGACAAATGCTTGTTCTTTTCATTTTTCTTTTACTTTCTTACTTTTTATTTGTACATGTTGTTGTCCAAGTAAACTCCATCACATAATAGCCACCCACAGATAAGAAAAAATGTGATAAGCCACCGCACCGCCCCCCTCTGCCATGTGTTCTTCTCAGTGAGCTCTCACCCATTGCTCTTTCTCCTTGAATGGCACCAGAGCAGCCATGCAGTCTCATTATATACCCCAGTATTGCACATGTGTAAACTGGGATACACAGAAGGAGTGCACACTGCCCAGGTGTCCTCTCATCTCTCCCACAGCTTCCCAAGCCAGTCGCATGACAGGGATGCAGGCTGAGATACTGGGGAGCATGTCGTCTCTCCCTCAGCCTCCCAAGCCAGTCACATGACAGGCATGCATGCTGGGAGACTGGGGAGCATGAAAAAAAGAAACAAAAAAAAGGATGAAGCTCTGAGCCAAACTGGCAGTGTTTGGATTGGGTTTTGCTTAAATTGATCCACATGAGTTTGAAGCGACTCAGTTTCATGAGGATTGATTTGTCCCATCCCTAGTGACTGTGAGGGATGTCAATCTGCCAGACATAGATTTGGATATTCCAGCAGCCAAGAACATGATAAGTCAGCTGTTGTTAAATACATTGCAGGACTACTTGCTGGTGTAGGGTCAGGAAATCCACAAGGCAGGCTACCTTTTTTGATGTGTTACTCAGCGACTCAGAAATAGCAGGTAGGGTGCAGCTTAGGGAACTACTAGGGTCCTGTACCAGTATACCCTTGTCATAGGCTGCAGTTCTGGATTTCAGATGAGCAGACATTGACCAGTTGATGGAATTAGTCCAGGGTACGTTGGCTGAGGTGGATAAAATCATGGGGTGCTAAGAAAGGTGGAGAGAAATTAATGGGGCCCATCTCAAAGCAACTAAATCATGCCTGAGAATGGCTACCAAGGGTAACCGGCACAAGAGACCAATCTGGTTCTCTAGGATGGTCAGGGATGAAGTGAGGGCCAAAAAGGGCTTTCATTAGCTACAAGGAGAAACGGGGGGGGAGGAATGGAGCAGATACCAGGTAAAGATGAAGGAGGCTAAAAAGGCAGTCAGGGATGCAAAAGCAGATACAGAACTGCATATGCCAGATGGGGGCAAGGGTGGGGACAGTTCTTCAGGTATATCAGGGAAACAAAGGAAGATGGGAGGGGGATTTGTTAAGCTAATGGAGGGGGACAGTGTAATAGAGAGGATGACAAGAAGGCAGCCATTCTTAACCACTACTTCTATATGGTATTTACCGTGGAGCACTGCGGCCAGAAAGCAGCACAAAGACTGCTGCAATGAAAATGCAAGGAATGTGGTTGTTGATACTTAGAATCAAAGGGTTAGAAAATAGACTGCAGCCCTAAAAAATAAATAAGGCTCCGGGTCCAGTTGGGATGCACCCAAGGGTGCTCAGGGAACTGACATCAGAACTGGCTGAAACCCTTGCAGGGATGTTCATTAGCTCACTTCTGTGAGGGCTGGTTCTGAGAGACTAGATAATAGCTACTGTGTCACTCCACAAGGAAGGGAACAGGAAGGAACTGATAAGTTCCAGGCCCATCAGTCTTACCTCCATTGTAGGTAAACTGATGGAGACACTAGTCAAAGAGGACCTAGAGGACTAGGTGCAGGGAAATTTGGTTCTTTATTTATTTATTTATTTCAAAAGTTTCACCAGGAAAGACATACTGAGCTGATAACTGCTCATTTCCAGATGCATCCTAAGGGGATGGGGGAAGAAGAGAATAATATACAACAATCAACAATCAAAAGCAAATAAGTAAATAGAAACATAGATTTTGGCAGCAGATAAGGCCCACCTAGTCTGCCCATTTCCCTACCTACTTAACTCCCAATCCTAAATGATTAGTAGCTTATCCTCTCTTTCCTACCACTAGGGTTGACTTCTGTCTACACCAAGCATTCTTAAACTCGCCAATCATTTTAGCCTGTACAACCTCCGCTGGGAGGGTGTTCCATGCATCCACCACCCTTTCTGCGCGAAAAAATACTTCCTCACATTTCCCATGAGCCCCCCCACCTCATATTGTGACCCCTTGTTCTTGCACATCTCATTTTTTTGAAAGATGCTGCCCTGCTGGACCTTGTTGATTCTCCTGAGGTATTTGAATGTCTCTATCATATCCCCCCACTCCCTCCTTTCCTTCAGGATATACATACTGAGGTCTTTCAGTCTTTCCTCGTATGTTTTCTGGTGTAGTCCTTTCACCATTTTTGTTGCCCTTCTCTGGACCGCCTCTATTCTGTCAATATCCTTCCAGTGATGCAGTCTCCAGAACTGAACACAGTATTATTACTGTTAATTTACCATCAGGTTGTCACCCAAACAAGATGGCTGGTATGATATTGAGTGCAGACTAGTGAAACGAAAAATAAGAAGTATTTATAGGTCCTACAAGCCCAAATAAAATGTAACTACATTACGAACATATGAAATTGCCAGCAGAAACAGGCCTCATGGTCTATCAAGTCTGCTCAAGTGTGCAGCCAGCATCTTCTCACGCAGCTGCCCCTCCCACCCCCTTCCCAGTATCCCTTATCCTGTCCCAACCCCTCTTTAAACTGCCCACCATCTTAACGGATATTATCTCTTCTGGTAAGTTGTTCCATTTGTCCACCACTCTTTCCATGAAAAATTGTCTCCTCATTTCCCTCTTGAATCTTCCCCCTCCAATCATAATTGACCACTGTTAATTTACCATCAAGGTGTCACCCCAAACAAGATGGCTGGTATGATAATGAGTGCAGACTAGTAAAACGAAAAATAAGAAGTATTTATAGGTCCTACAAGGCAAAATAAAATGTAACTACATTAACTGAACTAAATAAAGCCAAAAAAAGAGTACAAAGATATGATTGCCAAGAAAAAAGTAAATTACTATAAAAAACAGTGGAATGATATGTTAGTTTATTTATTTATTTATTTGCTTTTGGTAACTGGGTAAGTACACTGGACAGCAAGTGCCTATTTTCAGGTGTGACCCAGGAGAATTACGAGGTAATTACATAGGAGAAATACATAGTCAACATTACAATCAGGAGCAGACATACTCCAATAGTGAGACAGAGCATCAGTTACATAGTCAACATTACAATCAGGAGCAGACATACTCCAATAGTGGGATAAAACATCAGGGATTATTAAGGCGGTAGAACAAGCAATGGAATTGCATATCAACAATCACAGATTACCAAACATACAGGCCCGGGGGCTACAGGGTGGTATGAGACTTCCCCCAGGTTGAAAGACACAATAAATCATGTACCTACTAGTAGAGTGCAGCATCGAGGTGGCGAGGGGGACAGAGCCTGGTTGGGGTACCAAAGCAGATAGGTTGTGGGGCTGGGCGTTAGGCGGCACACATGCAGGTTGCAGCAGATTTCAGGAAGCTCCAAAGGGAGGTTTTAAAGGTGGAGTGGGGGGGCACGAACTTGTGGGGGAAGGGAGTTCCACAGCTTGGGTGCGTGGCAGGTAAATGCCCTTTCCCCAGTGAGGGTGCGGGTCTTGGGGACCAGGCAGGTCTGGGATGCACAGGACCTAAGGTGGTAGACGGGGGAGGCATGTTTCAGGGGGAGGGCGAGTGAGGCGGGGGCGGCCGTTCGAATTATGTTGTCAATAAAATTACCCATGGTGTAGATCCGGTGTTTTTCTGGGGGAAGCCATTCCAGTCGAGAGTAGACCTCGCATCGGTGAGTGAGACGGGGAGCCATGAGTGCAAAGCGGCATATGTTGTTGTACATGGTATCCCACTTGGCTAGGCATGAGGAGGGGACTGAGGCAAAGGCAACAAGACCATAGGAGAGGGTGGGCAGTAGTATCCCCCTAGCTAGGGTCAGCCGGGCGGCAGGGGTGAGGGAGTCTTTAGCCCTATATGCTAGGCCAAGTTTGCCATTGGTAGCATTCCATATGCTCCTGATGTGCCCGGAGAGGTCCAGTTGAGGGTCAAGGGTGACTCCAAGGTACTTCACAGAGTCAATTGTCGGCGGGAGGGAGTTGCAGGTACCATGAATTTTGAAGGCCGTTATGCAGGAGGAGATTTTTGCCATGGTGCCAAATAGCGTGGCCTGTGTTTTCTTAAGGTTGACTACGAGTTTGTGCCTGTCCAGCCATGCTCTGATACGAGAGAAGTCTGAGTTGAGTTGGGCATTGATGCTGGTAACATCAGGGGCGCTGGCTAATAAGACAAGGTCATCCGCATACATGGTAAGGTGCCCTTCTGTGGCAACAGAGGGTAAACCATTGACAAACAGGGAGAACAGGATCGGTCCAAGGACAGATCCTTGCGGTACCCCACTGTAGACGGGTAGGAGGGGCGAGAGGGTACGGTTGAAGCACGTGAGTTGCTTCCTGTCCCCAAGGTAGTTGGTGAGCCTGTCAAAGGAACGGCGGGAGAAGCCAAGGGTCTGGAGTGTGGAGAGGAGGAGGAGATGATCTACATGGTCAAAGGCTTTGGATAGATCTACAAATATAGCCCCCGTCAACTTTCCCTGGTCAGTTGCGGTCCTGATTCTGGTTGTGACTTCAGCAAGCGCCGTCGAGGTGCTGTGGCTTTTATGAAAGCCATGCTGACAAGGGGAAAGGACATTATATTCCTGGAAGTAGTGGACAAGTTTCGACACTACAGCTTTTTCCAGCAGTTTACAGGCAGCTGATAGTATGGCAATAGGACGATAATTGTTGATGTCCTTAGGGTCACCATTTTTCAGCATGGGGACAACCCTGGCAATTTTCCATATGTCGGGGATGACCCCTGTAATAAGTGAGGCATTGAATATGTGGGCAAGTGGTCTGGCAATGTATGGAGCCCCCAGGCTGAGAAGCCTTGGTTCGAGGCCATCCTGACCCCACCCCCGCGTGGTGAGAAAGACTGGCAAGGAGAGCCTGGGTCTCCCTCACAGTGATCTTCTTGAGGTAGAAGGGCGGGCAGGAAGGCAGGGAGTTGCAAGCATGGGCTGGGGCAGCTGGCTGTGGAGGGGTGACGGCCAGCAGGTCCGTGAAGAGGCGGTTTTAAAGAGGAGGCAATGGTTGCCATAGAAACAAATAATACTAAAATGTTTTGGTCCCTTGTAGCTAGAGGTTGCTGTGAGTTAAAATTTGATATTGATACAATCATAGCTGAAGAAAGGTGGATTCTCCACTTCCAAAAGATATTCTGGGACCCTGAAATACAGGACTGAATAGTGCTGCAGATACCAAGAACTAGAAAAAAGAGCCATAATAAAGCAAAAAAAGGTGTTAATGTCAACTCCTCAAAAAAAACACAAAGCCCCAGGACCGGATGGTATTCTGGCAGAAGCATATCTGTGTAATACCACATTATGGGCAAAAACATTTACAATATACTTTAACAAATGTTTAAAAGAGACTAGATATCCAGAATCATGGAGAGGTGCCTACATTGTGCCAATCCACAAAAAGGGTAGTACTGCCGATCCACTGATGTATCGACCAATCAGTCATCTAGACATTAGTTTGAAAATATTTTCCAAAATTATTGTAGAAAAACTCCTGTTAGAAATAGACTTAACAAGTGGTCTTTCACCCCTGCAAGCAGGATTCTGCAAGAACTATTCGGCTCTGGATAATATATTCATATTGAGACATTTGGTGGAAAAATACATATTTCTTCGCAAACTAAAAAATCTACTCAGTCTTTATAGACTATTCAGCTGCATTCGATACTATATACAGGAGCATCTTATGGCAAACATTGACAGACAGAGGTATAAATAAAAGCGTGACATATATATAATTTTATCGTCTATATTCTCAGACATAGACTAGAGTAAAGTTAGGTTATTTGGGTGAATTGTCTGGCTCATTTCAAATAAATAAAGGTGTATGACAAGGCTGCATTTTAGCCCCAACCTTGTTTTCATTATACATCAATATTTTATTGACGGATTTGCAGAGCACTCTCTTTGATTCTCCAAAAATAAATGATAATTTTTGTGCTGCATTGGCATATACAGACAATATTGTCCTACTTTCCCTTTCAAAGTGTGGTTTACAGAAAAAGTTGGATGTATTATATATTAAATCACAAGAACTTCAGCTCAATGTTAATCTACAGAAAACTAAAATTGTAATTTTTGGTTCCTCAATTAAAAACAAAGGAATATGGCAACTGGCCAACCAGAAAATTGAAGTGATATTGAATTATACATATCTAGGGTTGACTGTTAAAAATAACTTGTACATGAACAGATCACTTTGAAGTGACAAGGGAAAAAACAGCTAAAGGGCTGGATAGAGTTAATCATAGATATGGTGGTCAAACTATAAAACCATTAATTTGTGCACTAAAAGCAAAATATCAGGCACACATGTTTTATGGTACAGTACTGAAGTTTGGGACTCTAAAACAATAAAAAAATTAACCAGTCCCATGTTTAAGCTACTTAGGAAAACTCTGGTAGTGGACTTTTCGTGTTCTGCTGCCTACATTAGAGCAGAACTGGGAACTAATAATATAATGGCACTAGTCCACTCCAAAAATATTTGTTTTTGGTTAAGAATATTGAAGCTACTGTATCTAATAACCATATGACTGTGGAGTGCTTGAAGAAAAGAAAATGGTTTGAGCTGAGCTATAGTAATAACAAATTCTGGTACCCAGGGCTTATTCAACTTTTACGAGAATATAAATCATCATGTCTTAAAGTATTAGTAGAAAAGCGAGTAACAATTAGCTTGAAATATAAAAAGTATATCACCAAACGAATAGTGAATTGGTGGAACCAAAAAGACTTGATGCTATCAGAAACTCATACTTTTCTAGATGGTATGCCAATCATAATATCTGTTTTGGATATAAACCTTATCTAGATATATTAATGAACCCAAATTTAAGGAGAATGTTCATTACATATAAATTTGAGAGATTTCAAAGTAATATACTCCTTGTAAGACATAATAATCTGTCTAAAGATCAAGAAAATTGTACATGTGAGGCCGGGGGTATTGAGGATTTATACCATGTATTATGGAAATGTACATGGTATACCCTGGAGAGGACCTACTGGTTAAATGTTTTTTTTTAGATCCTAGATACAAAGTCAGTTATGAGGCCATGACCATGATATTAATTCATACTGCATATCCCTGGGCAGTAACCAGAATTTCTAAATACGTTTCAGTAATCAATAAGAAAATAAAATAAATTAATGGGAGCACAAATTGTGGTATGTAATATGTGAAATGTTTCCAGGGAGGGGCTGTGGACATGGCCTACCTAGACTTTAGCAAAGCATTTGACACAGTCCTGCACAAAAGATTAATATACAAGTTAGCCAGACTTGGAGTGGGTCCCAAGGTGGTGAGCGGGTCCCAAGGTGGTAGCCTGGGTAAAAGACTGGTTGGACAACAGGATGCAGAGAGTAATAGTAAACGGAGTCCACTCTGAAGAAAGGGGGGGTTACTATTGGAGTACCGCAGGGTTCAGTACTGAGATTGGTCCTCTTTAATGTCTTTATAAGTGACATTGCAGAGAAACTGAAAAGAAAGTATGTATCTTTGCAAACTACACAAAGATCTGCAACAGGGTCGATACAGAAGGTGGGGTGGAAAGGATAAGAAGGGACTTGGCACAGTTGGATGAATGGTCAAATGTGTGGCAGCTTAGATTCAACACAAAGAAGTGCAAAGTAATGCACCTGGGAAACAAAAACCCAGGGGAAGAGTACACAATGGGGGTGAGACACTAACAACAACAAAAATGGAAAGGGACCTGGGGGTAGTCATATCAGATAACCTAAAGGTGGGCAAACAATGTGAGAAGGCAGTATGGAGGGCTGGCGGGTACTGGGATGCATAGGGAGAGGCATCACCAGTAGAAAACAGGAAGTTGTTATTCTTCTATACAGACAGATGGTGAGACCCCATCTGGAGTATTACGTGAAGTTCTGGAAACCCCATCTCCACAAGGACATAGACAGGACAGAGGCTGTCCAGAGGAGGGCAACTAAAATGGTGCAGGGTCTGTACCAGAAGACATACAAAGAGAAATTAAAGGAGCTTAATATGTATACCCTTGAGGAAAGGAGGGAAAGGGAGGACATAATAGAAACTTTCAAGTACCTCAAGGGAATCAACAAAGTCCAAGAGGGTAGCATCTTTCAGAAAAAGAGATGTGCAAGAACAAGGGGGCACAATTTGAAGATAATGGGGGGATAGTTCAGAGGTAATGTGAGGAAGTATTTTTTCATGGAGCGGGTTGTGGATACATGGAACGGCCTTCCTTCTGAGGTAGCGGAGTCAAAAACAGTGGGGAATTCAAGAACACATGGGACAGACATAAGGCAATTCTAGTGGGGGGTAGGAGGAAGTAGGCTGTTGGTTAACTAGGATCTGCAGCTTATCCATTAGGTAGGGAAATGGGCAGACTAGGTGGGCCAAGCGGTCCTTATCTGCCATCAGATTCTATGTTTCTGTTTCTGTTTCCAGTTGAATAGGGAAAAACTATATTGGTGGTTTTCTTACATGAAAAATATGAATAATAATTTTCTTTCACTGTATTTTATGTATTCAGAATGTAAGCTATATTTAATGTAAAGGTGCCTCTTTTGTATTAGAGTATATTTGTAGTCTTCTAAATGTTATTGTATTTTTAGATGAATTGTGTTTAAATTTTTATTCTTGTGAATGGCTTTTTAAGCTCAACAATAAAAGGATTGATGATGATGAACACAGTATTCCAGATGTGGGCTAACCAATTGTCTGTACAGTGGCATCACAAGCTCCTGTTTTCTACTGGTGTTGCCCTTCCCTGTGCACCCCAGCATCCCTCTGTCCCTCCCCACCGCCTTTTCACATTGCTTGGCCACCTTCGGGTCATCCATTATGTTTACCCCAGGTCCCTTTCCAGTTTTGTTGTTGTTAGCATCCCCCCACCATATTTTGTATTCCTCTCCAAGATTCTTGTGGCCCAAGTGCACAACCCTGCACTTTTTTTGCATTGAATTTAAGCTACCACTCTCTTGACCTAACCTCCATTTTGCCTAGATCTTTTCTCATTTTTCCCATGCCGTCTGGAGTGTCTGCCCTAGTGCAGGTCTTGGTGTCATTCACAAAGAGGCACACCTTCCCTTCCAGCCCCTCCACAATGTCACTGTTGAAGACATTTAAGAGGAACTGAATCCTGTGGCACCCCATTGGTCACCTCCCTCCCTCTCCTGGGATTGAACTCCGTTCATCATCATCATCTGTGTCCTGTTGCTCAGACAATTTCTGACCCTTTGTACCACATTGGGACTGACTCCCAGACTGTGCAAGTTGTTTACTAGCTCCTGTGTGGGACGGTGTAAAATACCTTGCTAAAATCTACAGAAGACAGGCTATGTACACTGCCCCTCCCTGATCCACCACCTTGGTTACCCAGTCAAAAAAATCTATCAGATTTGTTTGAATAGATGTCCTTGCTGTGAATCCATGTTGCCTCGGGTCCTGTGCCCCACTAGCCTCCAGATATGCCACAGTCCTTTCCTTTAACATGGATTCCATGATTTTCCCCACCACTGAGGTCAAGCTGATTGGCCTGTAATTTCCAGCCTCCACCTTGCTCCCACTTTTGTGCAGTGGTGCCAGATTCACCCTCCTGCTGTCCTCCAGCACCACTCCCTCCTCCAGGGATTTGTTAAATAGGGCTGTCAGTGGTGCCCCTAGAACCTCCCTGAGTTCCTTCAGTGTTCTGGGATGCATCCCATCTGGTCCCATTGCCTTGTCCACTTTTAGCTCCTTTAGGACTCTCTCCTCCTTGAATGGACTGGTGTCCACCTCCCTCCGTGTGTGTTTCTGCCCCCTAATTTAGGTCACTCCCCTTCCCCTTCCTTTGTAAATACTAAACAGAAGTATTTGTTTAGAATTTCTGCTTTTTCTAGGTCCCCCTCTGCACACACACACACACACCCCTTATTCAACCTCACAATCCCTCCATTGGTCTTCTTCCTTTCCCTGATGGCTTTTTTTCTCCAGTTGGGTGAGAGCTGACTGTGGTCTTATCCACGCTGGTAGTATCTGCTTTGTATTTAGATCCTGCTGAAATCATTTAAATACTGAACTTGTATCTGAACATTGGATTTTGCTTCAGATTGGAGCTGTGATTATAAGTAATGTTTTCCAGGACACTGGCTATTGATTTCTCCCGAAAACTGAAATCTGACTTGTTTTTATTTTAATATTTGATTTTTATTATCTTGTAAGGGGGAGGTTTGTGGTGGGTGGGAGGGAGCTGTGTATTTGGATGGTAGGAGTTTTGTGGGTGGGGGTTGTGAATCTGGAGGAAGGGAGTTTTGTGGGTGTTTTTTTTTTGGGTGGGTTGTATTTTAACTTTTTTGTGTTTATTCATGTGGTTGCCGTCTGTGTGGTGTTGTGTGTGGTGTGTGTGATTGTTAATTTGAGTGTTTCTTTTAGTCACTGTACTTCTGAACTATCTTTTAGTACTCTCTCAGGACTGGTCTTGCTAGGTAGGAGATGTGTTGGTTCCGTGGCGGTCCCTGTACCACCTACGCTGCCTGCCAGCTCCACAACCTTCGCCCTTTACCGATCTCCCAGTCTCTGGTGTCACAGTGAGGTGCTGCAGGAAGATCAGTACTACTAGGAGGCATTTGGTTCATCGAGTTTCAAGGGAATCATAGGAGGGGGTGGTGAGCAGCATTGAGGTTGTGCAGTGCAGGAGATGCCCGGGGTGCAAAGGGAGCCTAGGGAGAGGCCTGACATGTTTGGTCTCCGTACCCAGGGTTCTCACCAGACCAAGTAGGCTGGTATCTAGAGGACCAGCTGCATCCTCTAATCCTCTTTGGGCAGTGCTTTGCAATGCCAGGTCGATGAGGAACAAGACTGCTATTTTCATGGACTTGATTTCTTCTGTCGACCTGGCTTGCATCATGGAGACCTGGCTGGGTGACGATGTGGGCCCTGTTTTTGAGGCTGCTGTCCCTGCTGGGTATACCATGGTGCACTGTCTGAGGAACAATTGCAGGGGTGGGGGAGTGGCCATCATTTTTCTATCCAATCTGGGCTCCTCTGTGCACCCAGTTCATAGCACCCAATCTTCTGAGTGTGTCGCCATGCGTGGGGGCGCAGGTGCAGGATTCTTCTTGTTTACCACCCCCTCTGGGGGTGGGAGAGGAATTCCTACAGGAGGTAGTGGACTTCATCATCGACCAGGTGCTGGAGTCCTCCAGGTGTTTAATCCTGGGGGACTTCAATGCCCTGCTCAACGAATCCTCACATTTCGGTTACAACCTCCTCCAGCTGATGTAATCACTGGGCCTGTCTCAAGCAGTCGCTGCTGCTACCCATCAATGCGGCCACACACTCTATCTGGTGTTCCAGCTGGGTCTTGTGATTGACAACCTCAATATTGATCAGGTTGTTTGGTCTGACCACTGCACTGTGGAGTTCAGCTTTGGGGTCCCGCCTGAAAGTCCTTCCCCTGTGGAGATGGTCAGCTATTGCCCCTGAAAGGGTGTTGACCCAAAGGGACTATTGGCATTAGCTGACCTATCTAAGGTTGATGCAGCATGTGCAATTGGCACTGGAGAGGCAGTGGCCACCTATAATAGGGTGGTTACTGAAACTTTAGATGCCATCTCACCAGTCTGTATAGGACCCAGATCCTCTGCCTGGGAGGAATTTAGGCCAGTGGAGGTGTCTGAAATGACTAAGGTGATCATAGAAACATAGGCTTTGATGGCAGATAAGGACCACTTGGCCCACCCAGTCATATTACCTCTGAGCCGTCCCCCCTCTATCTTTAAATTGTGCCCCCTTGTTCTTACACATCTCTTTTTCTTAATGATGCTACCCTCCTGGACTTTGTTGATTCCCTTGAGGTACTTGAAAGTTTCTATCATGTCCCCACTGTCCCTCCTTTCATCAAGAGTATATATATTAAGCTCTCTCAGTCTCTCTTCATATGGTTTCTGATGCAGACCCTGCACCATTTTAGTTGCCCTCCTCTGGACTACTTCCATCCTGTCTATATCCTTGCATAGATGGGGTCTCCAAAACTGCACACAGTATTCTAGATGGGGCCTCACCAACTGTCTGTACAGAGGGATAACCACTTCCCTTTTTCTACTTGTGATGCCCCTTCCTATGCATCCCAGTATCCCCCTGGCTCTCCTTACTGACTTCTCACATTGCTTACCCACCTTTAAGTCATTTGATATGACTATCCCCAAGTCCCTTTCCATTTTTGTTGTTGTTAGTACCTCCCCTGCTATTGTGTACTCTTCTCCTGGGTTTTTGTTTCCCAGGTGCATTACTTTGCACTTCTTTACATTGAATCTAAGTTGCCATATGTCTGACCATTCCTCCAATCTTGACAAGTCCCTTCTCATCCTTTCTACCCCCCCTTGTATATTAACTTTGTTACAGATCTTTGTGTCATCTGCAAAGAGGCATACTTTTCCCTCCAGACCCTCTGTAATGTCACCTATAAAGATGTTAAAGAGGACTGGACCCAGTACTGAGCCCTGAGGTACTCCACTAGTAACCCCCCTTTCTTCAGAATGTGTTCCATTCACTATTACCTTCTGTGTCCTGTTGTGTAGCCAGTTTGCTACCCAGGCTACCACCCTGGAACCCACTCCCAGGCTGGCTAACTTGATTATTAGTCTTTTGTGCAGGACTGTGTCAAATGCCTTGCTAAAGTCTAGGTAGGCCATATCCACAGCCCCTCCCTGGTCTATTACTTTGGTCACCCAGTCAAAGAAATCAATTAGATTCGTCTGACATGACCTTCCTGCTGTAAATCCATTCTACTTTGGGTCATGTGCCCCGCTGGCCTCTAGGTACTCAATAATTCTTTCTTTCAGAAGCGATTCCATCATTTTCCCTACCACTGAGGTCAAACTTACAGGTCTGTAGTTTCCTGCTTCTGCCTTGCTCCCACTTTTGTGAAGGAGAATCACATCTGCCCTCCTCCAGTCCTCAGGTACCACCCCATCCTCCCATGATTTGTTAAAAAGTGTGGTCAGTGGTGTCACTAGATCCTCCCTTAGTTCTTTTAGGATTCTGGGGTGAATCCCGTCAGGACCCATTGTTTTGTCCACCTTGAGTTTTAGGAGTTCTTTCAGGACTCTTTCTTCTGTAGATGGACTGGTGTCAACCCCTTCCCAGAGTGCTTCTATTGTCTGGTTTAGGTAACTCCTCCTCATCTTCTTTTGTGAATACTGAGCAAAAGTATTCATTCAGTATCTCTGCCTTTTCACTGTCTCCCTCTGCCCACCTCCCCTCTCCTTTATTAATCTTCTCTATTCCTCCCTTAACCTTTCTATGCTCCCTATAGTACCTATAAAAGGTTTTATGTCCCTTCTTAACTGAGTTGGCTATTTTTTCCTCGGTTTGGGCCTTTGCTGTTCTGACTGCCTTCCCCACTTTTTTCTGCTTTAATTGATACCCTTCCCTGTCGTGCTCCTTCTGTGATTCCTTATATTTTCTGAATACAGCCTTTTTCTCGTTAACCTTCCCTGCCACCTCTTTTGAGAACCATAGTATTTTTTTACTCCGCTTTGTTTTCTTTATTTGTCCCGCTCAAAGGCTTGTTGCCTCTATGATAGCAGTTTTGATTTTTCTCCATTGTTCTTCCACCCCTCCTTTTTGGCCATTTGGTAGTGCATTCCTCAGGTATTCACCCATTTTGCCAAAGTCGGCCTTCTAAAGTCCAGTGTCCTTGTTTTTGTATGGCTTGCCTCCATGGTTGTGCTTATTGTGAAGCACACTGTGCAGTGGTCACTTGTTCCCCAGATGTCTACTGACTTCTAAATCGTGATCCTCTCTCTATTTGAGTACCAAGTCTAGTATTGCTCCCTCCCGAGTGGGTTCCAACAGTAGCTGTCTAAGGCCTGCCCCCTGCAGGGCATCGAGAATGACCCTGTTCTTGGATGTGGCTGCAGTACATGTCATCCAGTTAACATCTGGCATATTCAGGTCCCCCATCAACAGTATCTCCCCTTTTTCAGCCATTTTGAGAATGTCCCCTATCATTTTCTTGTCCGTTTCCTCCCCTTGAGACAGGAGTCTGTATATCTTGTATATCTTGGGGCCGAAGCTCACCTCTTGTGAACTGGATCCGGCACCGACGTGTTCCTTAATGGGATGTGCCAATGCCGTTGGCCTGGTTTTCGTTGGGATTGCCAAGTGCTCGTGGTGAGGGGGTCTTCCCAGTTGCTCCAAAAGAAGCATTGGGTGAAGCCCCTCCTAAAGAAATCATCCCTCAACCCAGACGTCCTGGTGAATTACCATCCGATCTCCAACCTACCGTTTTTGAGCAAGGTTGTTGAGAAATTGGTGGCACATCGGCTTGAGGATCGCCTGGTGTACTCGGATATCTATGAGCCATTCCAGTCAGGTTTTGGGCCAGACACAGCACTGAAACTGCTTTAGTGAGAGTGCATAAAGATCTGCTCAGGGCTAGAGATAGAGGAGACAGATCAGTTCTTGTGCTCCTCGATCTCTCTTCAGCTTTTGATGCTGTGGATCATGTTGTGCTTCTTGATCGACTCTGTGAGTTTTGTGGACTTGCCGGTACTGTCATCAAATGATTTGAGTCCTATCTCTTGGACAGAGTGCAGCGGATGGTGCTGGGGAACATCTCCTCCTCCCCAGTGCCTCTGTCTTGTGGAGTACCTCAGGGTTCGATCTTGTTGCCAGTGTTGCTCATAGTGTATATGCTGCCCCTGGGCGAGATCATTCAACAATAAAGTGTGGAGTTTCACTGCTATGCAGATGATACCCAATTGTATTTGTCTATTGCACCTGGAACATCGGGAGCAGTTGATGTGCTTAACAGCTGTCTGGCTAAAATTAATGACTGGATGGCTTGTAGCTGGCTGAGGCTCAACCCGGCTAAGACTGAAGTGCTGGTGATTGAGCCTGGTCGCGGTCGTGATGGGTTGCCACTGGGGGCTGACTCTGGACTTGTTCTGGGGTCTGCTCTATTAGTGGTTTCTCCGAGGGTCCGAAATCTGGGTGTGATCCTTGATTGCAGATTGACCTTTGAAGATCAGGTGTCAGCTGTAGTCAGCAGTGGTTTTTACCACTTGCAGAACATTGTCCAGATTAAGCCCCTCATTCTGCCCGAGGACCTGCAACATTAGTACATGATTTTGTGACTTCCAGGCTCAACTACTGCAATGCTGTGTACTGCGGGGTCACAGGAGAACCCTCCACAGGCTGTAGTTAGTGCAGAATGCAGCGGCCCGGTTACTGATGGGCCTTTCAAGGTCCAGTCATGTGACCTCGGTTATGCATGCTCCACACTGGCTGCGGTCAGGTGGAGGGTCCTTTTCAAGGTGGGTCTTCTCACCTTTAAGGCCTTATAAGGGTTGGGTCCTGGTTACCTGTCTGAGCTCCTGACACCGGTGTCCTCGGCTCACTCCATCCACTCCTCCTCGAGTGACCACCTGGGCGTTCCCAGGGTTTGGCTCAAGACCTCGGGAGATCGTGCTTTTAGTGTCTCTGGGTCAGCCCTGTGGAATTCACTTCTACCTGCAATCTGGGAGGCTCCCTCAATTGAGGTGTTTAAGGGGAGGCTAAAGGCCCACCTCTTCGGCCTGGCCTTTGACTGATGATGCAACCTTTAGCTTTGGCCAGTCCCTTGATGACTGACTTCTGGAAACCTCTATTTTGTTGTATTTTAATTCTGTTACATTTTAAATGAGGTTTTATTATGTTTTTATTATTGCTGTATATCCTCGTTTATGTTCAGCACCCAGAGCCTCCGGGATTGGGTATCTTATAAATAAAATTGCTTTGCCTTGCCTTATCACCAGTCCACTCCTGTGGGGCCAAAATTCCCTGGGTACAGTGAATTCCTCCTGTGACAGGGGTCAGGGATACCCCTTCTCTGTCCTTTTAGCACACTCGCTGTTTCACAACTGAACATATGCCAGAGAATCCCAGGGTTCCCTCTCTCCATGCGAGGGGGTACAAATACAGTCTTGAGTCTGTGTTCCTGAGATAGAATCCTCTCGGACACTGCACAATGGACCAGAAAGGCACAGGCATGTATAGGCTTTGGGGGGCCCTATACACCCTATTATGTGTCTTTCCCCAGAAATGCAGAGACCGGTTAAAGCCCCACAGACTTCCCCTGAGAACTTTCGTATTTCCTCCCCTCCTTCCATCCATATAGTCCCTAATGGTACTTCACTTTGCTAGTGTTTGGCCCTCAAAACAGTCACATAGGCATAGTATAGTTTGAACAACCCTCCCCAAAGCAACACACACAAACAACACTGGCAGAATTATCTTAAAAGAAAGCCAAAAAGCTTTACTAATTAATTAATAAATGTAGTAAATAACTTAAAGACAGATAATTTTAGACATTAGTTACAGGATATAGAAAATAAAATGGAAGTATACCAAAAACTAAACTTTGAAAATTCTAGTTTGAAAGTTCTACCTCAAATCCTTAGTTGCTGAATTTGAAGTGCAAAGTGTTCTTAAAAGTGATAGCTGAAGTCTTTCCTCTTGGTCCAGGAGAAGCTTTGAGAAGAAATTGTCTCTGCTGTCTAAGCAGACAGGGTTCCCAAATGCAAAAGGCCCAGATACAGTCTTGCACCCTTGTTTTATGGGGTTTCTCAAAGGGCAGGTCCAGTGAATATTGACTTGCCACTAACATTCCATCTCCATGGCTACACAACCAATCTGCTTTTAGTATTTTATTACAAAACAACAAATGTGCATTTCTGAATATGAGAGAAAAAAAAAGACTCAGAGGTCAGCTAGTCTAAATCAGAATTTTAGGAAACCATCCAGCCCCCCCCCCTTTGAAATGGCTTTAATTAAGCTACACTCAGTACAGCCATTTACTTAAATTTTAGCCCATTTAGCTTTAATGAGATTAAGTCAGTGTAGACCTCTCAGAATAAAAGGGGTCCAAACATCACAGCTCCTCTAGAGGTCCTGGCCTTTTTACAAGCAAATTGGGCTACCTGGCCTCCCAGCTATGCTTAATTATTCTTTTGTCTCCTTCTAAATGATTTAATTAAACTCTAGCCCCTGACTAGCTGCAAACAGCTTTTCTTCCTAGTAGTAAGAAATTACATCATTTTATTAGACCCATGGCTTTTCTTTGTACCATTGATCCCTTGCAAGTAACACTGGGCCACTATGGGCATCTCTGATGCATTCATCACAGAAAATAACATAAAATATGATTAGGACAATGTACTTGCTTGCTCCTGCTCCACTCTCGTGGCCCAGGTCATGCCTGAAAATGGTCCCTGGGATCAGTGTACTTACCCAGTTATCAAAGTCATAAATAAATAAATAAACAATAAGGTATGGCCTTATCTCCCCACATCCCTGATATACCTGAAGAAGGTTTTGTCACCTTCTTTCACTGATTTTGCTATCCTTTCTTCAGTTTGTGCCTTTGTGCACCTGACTGCTTTCTCCGCCACCTTCTGTTTTGCCTGGTATACTTCCCTGTCTCCCTCCCTCTGTGTTTCCTTGTACTTTCTGAACACCTGTTTTTTTCCCCTAACCTTCCCTGCTGCCTCTTTTGAAAACCATAGTGTTTTTTTCTTTCTTTTTGCTTTGTTTATTAGCTTTACACAGAGGCCTGTTGTCTCTTCTATGGCTCCTTTAAGTTTCTGCCACTGTTCCTCCACTCCTCCCCCCTCCCTCCCCCTTTGCCAGGATTTTCTGGAGCTGTACCCCATTTTTGCAAAGTCTGTCCTCTTGAAGTCCAGGGCCTTTACTTTTGAGTGTCTCGACTCTGCTGCTGTCTTCACCCTAAACCACACTGTATGGTGATCGCTGGTCCCTAGATGGCTGCCCACTGATAGAGCTGTTATTCTGTCACCACCATTTGTGAGAACCAGATCTAGTATTGCTCCCTCCCATGTGGGTTCCTTCACCATCTGAGGCACGCCCCTTCAAGGCCATCCAAGATGTCTCTGCTCATGGTAGTGGCTGCTGCATATGCATTCCTATTAACTTTTGGCATGTTTAGGTCCCCCACTAGCAACACATCTCTTTTCTCTGCCATTTTGTGCATGGTTTCCACTAATACCCTGTCTATTTCTCCCCCCTGTGCTGGAGGTCTGTAGACAACTCCAGCGCGGATGGTAGGGTTACCACCTTTGGATGAGGTAAAAACCGGATCCGAAACCACACCCCAAACTCCGCCTCTGGCTCCACCACTTTTTTATGACTGGAGAGTATATCACTCCTCCTCCAAAGCCATTTGTAATGTTGGAATAGACATTACTAGTGATAGAAAATTATTTTATACTGTTATTTATTTGATTTATTTATTCAGTTATTTATTTTTATTCTTTGGCAACCAGGTTACCTCTCATAGGCCACATAGCCCATTTTACAGGAGTGACCCAGGAGCACAGGAAGGTTAAGTGACTTGCTCAGGGTCACACAGTATTTAAGTGGAGGCTGTGGGAATCAAACTCAGGTCTGCTGGATGCACCAAGCTCAGCCACAGCTTATTGCTCAGCCCTCTGTTAAACACTCTGCCATTTTCCTTTCCATGTCAGCCATGTATTCTGATTCTTTGACCAATTTTTGATAACTTAATTATCAGTGCTTGTGGTACCCTTAATACTGCACTGTGTTCCCCTTTACGTCAGCAGCTACTGCTGTTTCTTTTCATATTTCTAAGACATTCCACAATTTCAGATACACCATTCCATGCTGTTTATCTGAATGACCTGTCAAAGTGTAGCTAATATCATGGAATGTTCAGGTAATGCAAAAAATTAGAGCAAATGTAGTGATAAAAGCAATAAAAGTTAGATTATTAATTTAACAAAAATGGGTTTAAAACTTACTATAAAATAGAACAAACAAAAAGAAACACATGAGAGCACATAAAGGTGTAAAAACTGTTTCCTGTCATAGCAGCAAAAGACCATACTTACAACGCAGAGTGGAAAAGAATAGGTTAATTTACTGCTAATGATCTTAGTGACCGTACTTTACACCTCTCAGACAGTCTGGTTTTACAAACAAAGGCAGGTCTGAATAACTGTGACAGCAGAACTTCTTTGTAACCTGGACATGTAATGCAGCCAAAACAGTGAATGATTTGTTACATCAGTTTTAAGAGTATATGAGCATTCAAAATAGCCCAAAAACCAGACTGCATGTAACCAAAACTGGATGACCGGATAAGGACCCTAAAAACTGGATTATCTGGTCAAAAACCAGATAGGTGGCAACCCTAGTGGATAGTAATGCCATTTCTCATCTCTAATGTGACCCATAGAGCCTCTTCCCCTTCCAGTCTTCTCCCTATCTCCATTACCTTGATACCCTCTCCTATGTACATAGCCACCCCTCCCCCCTTTTTGCCTTCCCCATCTCTCCTGAAGATTGTGTACCCTGGTATGGTGACATCCCAGTCATGGTTTCCTGTGAAATGTCAGGAGAAGGCCTGAATAACAAACATTTCTGCTACAACAAAATAAGTAAAATAAAATACAACAGTGCAAAACTGCAAGGATGAGATGGAGATTGCAACCCAAGGGCATCAGGGAGGGAAAAAAGTGTGAAGTGCTAAAAAGAAGGGAGCAGTAGGGAAAGCTAAACCATAGGTTACAAGAAGAACAGTGGTAGGGGAGAAGGTGGGGGAGTTCAAGAGAAGATCAGGAGGAGATGATGGTGGCAGGGATAGCAGATAAAGAGTAGAGGAACAGGACAGCTGTCAGGTGCAGTTGCAGATCTGGGTTGTGAAGTTGTGGAGTAGAGAGGAGAAAGAGCACTGGGAAGAGGCAGAGCAGATGGTTAGTGGGAGAGAATTCCAGAGTTTGGGGAAGTGGTAAGAGAAGACAGCCTGGCCAGCTGGTGATTTTCTAGAAGGGGGAGCAAGGGAGCAATATCCAGGGTTACAAAGGGAGTAAAAGGAGGGTGGAGAGGTGGCAAGGAGAGAGGTAAGTGTAAGCCAACCCCCTCCCCTATGTCTAGGGGTATTATAGTAACTGTCTGTGGGGAAGGGGTGGCCACAACAGCAGAACACCTTCCAAGATGGCTTATGTTTACCCAAGTCCATGACAGAATGGGGGGGGATGCCTGCTGACGCCAACGGTGCTGGGCTGGAAGGAAAAAACATCAGTTAGCAGCATCAAGCAGTCTTTAAAGAATGAGACAACTGTCTCCGGCTTGAAGAAACAACAAGATCCAAAATTTAGTAAACCTGATTTAATAAAAGTACAGCCACTCCATATCCTACAGATGCTATATCATTAACTCTTCCCTGAGAGTTCATATATTGAAAGAAGGGGCAGCACATTATTCCTGACCATAGAGATCACAGTACTACTTGAGTCTCTTCCTATAAAATCCATTCACAGGGCATGATCCAGACAACCCCACATCTCAGACAGCTTGGTTCATACTGTAATAAAGAAAATACATGGTGCTGCAAGATTGCTTCTCTCACAGTCCCAAAATGTTCTTGCTCAGTCTTGCTTATCTCAGTGCAGCCTGGCCTCTCATTTCGGGGCCACTGCTTCACTGTTCCACAGGTCCAAATTGATCACAGGGACGTATCTGCTAGCCTCTCACATCGGGGCTACTGCTCCTTCCTCCCAATGGTTCAAATTAATCATTAGGGTGATTCGACTTGCTTCTCACCTCGGGACTACTGCTCCCTCCTCCCAGAAGTTCTTCCTTCAGATTGCAGCGTTCTGCCTCTCACATGAGCTGTTACACACTCTGTCACTAGCTTACCATGTTTCTTGGGCAATGTCCCCACGAAACCTCACAGTGACCCATCCCCATCATGGCTGCCACAGTGCTCTCCCTCGCACCTCATCTCTCCTAACCACCTTCCTCCAGTGGTAAATGCTCTCGAACTCTGCCCCCACAATGGGGGGGGGCGATCTGAATGGCCACCACCACGTCCCACAGACGCTATATTGTTAACTCTTCCCTGAGAGAAAAACTGTCCCACCACTCGAGCAGGCAGCTGCCCTGCTCAGTCTCAGTCTACTTCATTCTTTCCCTTCTTTTCACATGTTCTCTTCCTTATATCCAGCACTGCCCCCAGAGTACTCCCATGCCAGCAGTCCCCCAGCACGGCAAACTATTAACTCCTTACATACAGGGACAAAATATCCCCACCTAATATGCTCATGGTGCACATCCAAATGCACAGAAAATGACACCTCTAACCCCATGGGGGTTACATAAGGTAGGAGGGGAGGGAGCCTAGCCAGTATTTAAAGATGAAGAAGGTACAGTGAGCGAGGCATCTGGATTAAAGGGAGGGAAGTGAGAGAAAGAGGACTAGAGGGAGCAGTGGTGGGTGCAGGGCAGACAGTCGAAGGCAAATTAGAAGGAGTGAAAGAGGGGGTCTAATCTGGCTAGGGTAGATTTAGGAGCAGCACCACAGACAATGTCACCAAAGTCGAAGATGGGGAGAATCATTTTCTGGACAATAGTTTGGTGAACAGGAAGAGGGGTGCAGCCTCTATTTTTTTATAACCCACCAAGTTTAGGGTGAAGTTTTTTTGTCTCTGGCATCCATATGCTCAGAAAAGTTGAGGTGATAAAAATGGACTCCAGGATAGCAAGCGGCATGGGTTTGTGTCAGAGTGGTCTTGTCCGACATACTTGGTAGTATTCTTTGTCTAGATAACCAGGGTGGTGGAGAGGGGACAAGCGGTAGATTTACTCTAGTTTGACTTCAGCAAGGCATTTGACTCAGCACCACAGAGAAGAAATTAGAGGATCTGGGATCAGAAAAGGACCTAGTTTGATGTGTGGGATGTTGGTCAGGGAGGAGACAGCAGAGTGATGGTTAATGAGGTCAGATCAGGGGAATGGGAGGTCAGAAGCGGTGTATCACTGGGGTCAGTCTTGAGACCAGTCCTTTTCAATATGTTCTTCAACAATATAGAAGAAGGAATACAGGGCAAGATGTCATAAAGTTCTGTGGTAGGGTAGGCAGCAAGGAGGGTGTAAGGGAGTTGGAGGGACTAGCAAAGGTTAGAGAGGTGGTCAAAGGTTTAACAGTTGAAATTCAATGCCAAAACGTGCCAGGTGATGCATGTAGAGAGCAAGAACCCCAGGGCAGAATACTGGATGGGAGGGGTTTAGCAAGGCACTACTTCAGAGGAATGAGACCTGGGAGTCATCATAAGAGACTCCCTAAAACAAACTAGCAAATGGAAGAATGCCTACATCAAGGCAACAAGAATGTTAAGTGTATTGGAAGGGGTTTCAATAGCAGGAGGAAAGCAATAATACTGCCTCTCTATAGATCACTAGTGAAGCACCATCTGGAACTCTGTGATTAATTCTGGAGTGCTCACCTGAGAAAAGACAGAGACAGACTGGAGATGGTGTTGATAAAGAACCCGCACAGATTCAAGGTGGCAGGATGTTTGCCGTCATTCTACTTTTGCCACAATAAAAACACCACCAGTATTAATTTTGTTTCTTCATTTGTTGCACATCATTCAGTTTTCTTTTGTTGAGTGGTTTTGTTTGGTTGCTGCACCTCTAATCCAAAAGTGCCTGACTTTGTTGGGTTCTCTCTGGAGACGGTACAGCACAGAGTAACAGAATGATTCAGGGCCAGCAGCTCAGATCCTGAGGACTGGCTCAGGTCTCTGAACAAGTACTCTCTGGAAGCCAGAAGGGAGAAGTGTGACATGACTGAGATCTTCAAGTTTCTCAAAGGAATGAATAAGATGAACTACAAGCAACTATTCAGCAGAAATGGCAGAATGAAAACAAGGGGGCCTGAGTGAAAACTGGTGTGTGTGTGGGGGGGATTCAGGAGAGATGTAAGAAAATGTTTCTATATGGAGAGAGTGGGTGCGCTGTGGAACAGCATGCTGACAGAGGTGGTAGTTACAAAAAGTTTTAATGGGTTCAAGCATGGCCGGGGGAGCAGTAAGGCAGGGAGTGGGGGGAGGCAAGGGAAAAAATCTGATATAGACAGTAGGTCACAGGGAAGGGGAGGGTAAAACCAGGCAGACTGGATGCACTGAACTCTGCACATGTTCTGGCGTGCTCCTGGGTTGCTCCTTGCCACAGTCAGCCACTGAGATCCTACTCCCCAGATACATCCACACTGGTACAGCAGGACAGTAGCCAGTGCATTACTATAACAGTGTGAAAGAGATGAGATACACCAATGGTATTTTTCTGCCAGCATTGTCTATGTTTCTGTGTTTACTTATACAAAAACAGTTAGGAGAATAAATAAAGATTCTCTCTAAATTTCAGGCAGGTTTCAAGCTAAACTATTCAATGACTGATAACTGTTTTGTGTTAGTTCCTTTAATTCACAAATATATTTACATAAGAAAACTGAATGTAGATGTGACTTTCATAGACCTGAAGGCTGCTTTTGATTCCGTTTTGAGGAATTTACTGTGAAAATATGAAATGAGATTAATGTAGAGGCAAATTTAATAAGCGTCATTAAAAGTCTGTGTACCGCAACATGGACAACGGTGAGATACCACTTCAGAGGTGCACACATTAATGAGTTTATGTAAAATCAGGTTAAGCAATCTTGGCCCCCATAATATTCAATCTTTATATAAATTAAATCTTGGAACAGATTGATGAGGAAAACTTCCATGCGCCATCAATATTTCATAAAGTAAATTCTGCTTTAGCGTCAGTGGCTCAAACGATAGCATGGCCACCTCTGGGTCTGGAATAGCAGAAGGTTGTTGGTTTCAGCCCCACATCAGGCTAATACCCATAACTAACACTATAGTGTAGTATCGGGGGGGGGAGGGGCGCTGTACTGTTGAAGTGCTGTTCTTCAGATGAGATGTTAAACTGAGGTCCCTTCTGCCCATCTGTGGTTACTGTGCATGTGAAACTTAAAGTTCCTATGTCACTCATTGAAGAATAGTACAGGAAATCCCCTGGTGTAATGACCAATATTACCCCGGTCAATAAAACTGGTCCACGTAACCCTCCCCCCCAAGAATGTACCGGAAAACAGTCAATCATGGCTTCCATGTGTCTTTCCTGGTAAAAGGCTTTAGTCCCAACCAGGAGCCGCACTAGGGCTGGGGTGCTCATGATGCAGGTATGTGAAACAGAACAACAAAATCAGGCACTCACCCTCTGAAGAATACTCGTCCACCACTCTGCATAAGTAGTCAAAAGTACTTTATTGACTCTCACAAACAACACCAACATACACCTACGGTGTTGTTTGTGAGCCTCACTAAATTACCTTTTACTACTTATGCAGAGTGGTGTCCAGGTATTCTTTAGAGAGTGAGTGCACAATTCTTTGGAGCTGGCTTTCCTTGTGAAAGCAGGACCCCACAGAAAGAGAGATGTTGCATCTTAGTTGGGCTACCAAGGGTAAATTGTAAAATAAAAATAAACAATTACATATAAATAAATAATAAATAGTCAATCCTACTTAGGATTAACATTTGACAAACACATAAACTGGAAGGCTTCACTTGAAAAAGCTAAGTATTAAACTCCCACTCTCATTTATGAGCTTCTAAGATTTAATAAGAAAATATGTAGGTGTACTCAGTAACAGTTTGGTTTCTTTTCCAGCTTGCCAAGCAAAATGTAATGTGCAGGTATTATATGTAGCAGAGGTGTGGGGGCTGGAAGACGATACAAATTTAGATAGGACTTTTGCACAGTTTTACAAATCCATTCTTCCACGCCCCCAGGGTATTCTCACAGCTGCAGTAAGAACGGTGATTGGACAGTTGGATCTTCAGACGGAGGCGTCAGTAACAATTCTCAATTACTGGATTAGGATAATAAGTATAGATCAGTCTTGCCTGCCTTCCTAATGTTATAAAGAACAGTTGAAATCGTTGGAGAATAAGTGCAAAACTCATGGCTTACCTATGTTGCAAATAATATTTTTTAAATGGTCCAGGGTACCTGTGGGAATTACCCCTGCATAACATAAACATGAGTGAGACATACAAACAAGTTTCAGAAAAGGTTTTATGATATATCAGTAGAGACCTCCATTTACAAGGTAAAGGGTGCACGTTTAGCACTTGCTTGGACAGCATTGCTCATCACCATAAATTACAATCTTATTTAGAAATACGAAAACATCCAGAACAAAGTCATAACATCAGTCAGAGTCAATACAAATAAATCAAAGACCTGTAAAGCTAGATATAAAGGTTAATACAACACTGCTGCTAATATTAACTGTCTGTGGAACTGGGGCAGTGGAAGATACCCTATATCATGTTTTAATATGTCCTTTGTACAATGCAATAAGATCAAAATGGTTAAGCCTAATATTGGCAAGACTACTGAGTACATCTGAGATATTAGATTTCCTTCTTGACTGAAGTGATGCAATAAGTTTGAATAAGCTAGCATCTTTCCTCCTAGCAGTAACTGAAAAAAGGAAAATGATTATTAAATCATAATAAAGAATAACATTTAATGAACAAAACGAGTAGCCACTGAACAACATATTTTTGAACTAATGACAAGAATGAGATCTTGAACATAGCCACTACAAGTACAATATGATGTTCATTATTAATCAACATTTTTAGAATTGTAAAAAAGTCTATTTTTTAATAATTCTACTAAATGTATATTTTAATATATGCATAGGTCTTTCTTATATGGGCCTACCCAAGGGCGGCAAAGAAGGAGAGGAATATGGGGCTGGCCCTTTCAGGTGAGGGTGGGAAAGTTTTCATACTTTTTATATGATTTTTTTTATTTATGTTTTAAACATTTGTACTGGACTGTAAAAGTCAGTCTGTACTGATCAATAAAGAGATACTACTACTGAATGAACTTCTCATGTAAATACACATATAGTAGTACAATATGTGTGTACCACTTAGAGAGATCATGACTATGTCTTAAGAACCACTGTCCCTCTGGGATTACTTGAAGCGCTCATTGGCTTGTCGCTGTCTGCAACTGCTTTAATTAATTGTACTGACCCAGCTATGTATTATGTTTGTCTATGTTTGCACTCTTCGCAATTGTGTGAAGCCTATTTCTTAAGCACTGATGCTAGCCATATGTATTGTCTGTATACTTTTCTATGCAATCTGTATGTAATTCCTTAACTACTATGTTGACTGTATCTGGTGCCATGTGTTTCTCCGCACCAATCTGTTCATTGTACTCTCCTCGGTCGCACCTGAAAATAGGCATCTGTTTTTGTCTAGTGTGCTTACTTGGTCATCAGAAGCTAAATAAATAAATTAAATTTGGTGTAGACATTGAGTTCTATGAGTTCTTCAAGGCTCAGACTGTAGCTTACAATAATCTAATTATGCATGAGGTCTGAACTCTCACTGACATTTGTAACAACTACCATGTATGTCTGTGGCACACTTACATTTTTAGCTAGATCTTGAACACTGCTCATCAGATTGTCCTCAGACTTATAATAAACTTCCAGCATAGTGAGTTCTTAATAGAAACATATCATTTGATGGCAGATAAGGACCTCTTGCCCCACCCCCCCAGTCTACCCATTTGTCCCTGCTGACAAGGTTTCTTCAGACTCTACCTGATCTCCGTCTCCCCCTCGCTTTCTAAATAAGGTCCCCATTTGCCTATCCTATGCATGCTTGAAACCCACCACTATTTTCATCCCCACCATCTTCTCTGGAAGCCTGTTAAAAGCATCCACCACCCATTCAGTGAACAGTGAAGAAGTACTTCCTCACATCTCATATAAAGTTCCCCCTTCCAGCTTCAGTGCATGTCCTCATGTTCTTGTGCATCTTTTTCTCTGAAAACTACTGGCCTCCTATACTTTATTCAGCCTGTGAGGTATTTATAGGTCTCTGTTGTGTCCTCCTTCTCCCTTCTCTCTTCCAGGGTGACCATACTGAGTTTTTTTCTGTCTTTCCTCATAGGGTTTCTGATGTAGCCACTGCACCATTTTAGTTCCTCTCCTATGGACAGTCTCCACCCTATGTCCTTCCTGAGATGTGGTCTCCAGAACTGGAAACAGTATTCCAGGTGGGGTCTCACCAGTAATCTATACAGTGGCAACTCCACCTCCCTCCTTCTGCTAGTGATATATCTCCCTATGCATCCCAACATCCCACTGGCCCTGCCTACTGCTTTATCTCACCACCTTGAGGTCATCAGATATGATTACTCCCAGGTCTCTTCCCTGTTTGGTGACTGTCATGACCTCTTAACCCATTTCATACTCTGCTTCTGGGTTTCTCTACATTAGTTGTATGATTTTGCACTTTTTTGGCAATGAAACACAGTTACCAGCTCCTCAAGCACTCCTCATATTTTCTCAGGTCTCTGCACGTTTTCCACCCCCTCTGGAGTGTCTACCCTATTGCAGATTTTGGTGTCATTACAAAGTGACATTCCTTACCCTCCAGCTCATCTGCAATGTCACTTATAAAGACATTAAAGAGGACTGGTCCCAGTACTGAGCCTTGAGGCACCCTGCTGGTCACCCACCCTTTTCCAAAGTGGACTCCATTTACCAATACCCTCTGTCACCTATCCATTAACCAGTTTCTTACCAGTTTACCACCTTTGGACCCACCCCTGAGCTTCTCAGTTTCCTTATGAATCTCCTGTGTGGTTTGGTGTTGAATGCCTTACTAAAATCTAAGTAGGCCACATCTACTATCCCACCCTAATCTATTTCCTTGGTCACCCAGTCAAAGAAATCTGTTAGATTTGTTTGATGTGACCCCAACCCCTAGAGATGTGTGAAAAAAATATCCGCATGTGGAATTTAAGTGAAAGTCTGACTTTTGCTTCTGCAAAAGTTCAGAAATCCATTTCTGAACTTTCACAGAAATTCTGCCTGCCCTGCTCCTTACTTTATCCTTGATGTCTCGTGCCCCCTATCCATCACCAATCACTGCTCAATCACCCGATGCCCTAAAATAAATGAAAGAAATCCCTGGTAGCTAGCGGTCCCTCCCACCACCCTTTCACCCACCCACCTGACATGTATTTAAAAAAAAACCCTGGTGGCTGGTGGTTCTTTCCCCAGCCTGATCACCTGCCCGTGTCCAGTAGTAGTCATCGCTACTAGCCAGTGATGTAACCCTCCCATTCCTATCCCCCATATAGTAACATATTTTTCCCCTAGTGGTCTAGTGAACCCCCCATCTTCGATCTTTAGTATTGTAGATTTTTTTTTACATATTCCCTGGTGGTTTGTTGCCCCCTGCCCCTCACCATGCAGGTAGTGTCACCCACTCCCCATCCTGAACAGGTGGGTGACTGGCACCAACCCCACTCTCCTCCACAGCGGGCCACCACTGAGAAGTCAATGAATGACAGCACGTGCTCATTCATTGACTTCTGGTGAGTGACCAAACCATGGAGGACAGCAGAGGGGCTGTGCCAGTCACCTGCTCCATTTTGGGATGGGGGAGTAGGGTGGGACACTACCTGCCAGGGTGGGGGGCAGGGGGACATTAGACCACTAGGGAATAAGTTAAAAAAAATACATAATGAGGATTGTGGATAGGGAGGAAGGGGGGTTCACTAGACTACCAGGGAAAAAAATATGTTACTATATGGAGGTTAGGGATTGGGGGTTACATCACTGACTAGTAGTGATGACTACTACTGGACATGGGTGGGTGATTGGGTGGGGGAGGGCCTGCTAGCCACAAGTTTTTTAAAATACACATCAGGTGGGTGGGTGATCAGGTGAAGGGAGGGATCACTAGCCACCCGGTGGAGGTTACTGACATGACAATCGGGTGATCCGGTGGGGGAAGGGACCGCTAACCACGGGGGGGGGGAGTTATTAACATGTCGGGGCGGGTCAGAATAGGGTGAAATTTTGCCCCAATAATTCGGACTTTTTCCAATCCACCACAAGGAAAGCTTGAAATCTTCTGCAAAAGTTGCCAAATTCCATGAAAGTTCCACTAAGTCGGAAATGGCAACTTTTGCACACCTCTGCCCACCCCATGAATCTATGCTGACTCAGGTCTTGTAACCCATTGGATTCAAGATACTCTGCAATCTTTTCCTTTAGCAGTGACTCGCTTAACTTTCTCAATAGTGATGTCAGACATACTGGCCTATAGTTGCCAGCCTCCTCCCTGCTACCACTTTATGAAGCGGGACTACAGCTGCCCTCCTCCAGTGCTCTGGAACCACTCCTGTTTCCAGTGAGCTGTTGAACAGGGCTGTCAGAGGTGCAGCCAGTACTTACCTGAGCTCCCCCAACACCCTTGGGTGCACCCCATCTGTCCCATAACTTTGTCCACTTTCAGATTTGTGAGTCCTTCCAAGACATTCTCCTCTTTAAATGGACTTGTGTCTACTTCCCTCCCCTCAGTGCTCCTGCTGCCTTTATGTGGCCCATCCACTTCACCTTCCTCTGTGAAGACTGAAAAAAGTATCTGTGCAGGATATATCTGATTTTTCCTAATCCTCCTATACACAGTCACCCCTCTTCTTAATTTCACAGTCCCTCCCCATGTCTTTCTCTTTTCACTTAGGTACTTAAACAAGGTCTTGTCCCCTTAAGTTATCCCTTTGGCTATTCTTTCCTCAGTTTACACCTTTGTGCTCCTGACTGCTTTCTCTGCTTCCCTCTGCTTCTCCAGATATACCTCCCTATCCCATTCCCTCTGTTTTTTATAGCTCCGCTATCATTTTAGCCTTTAGCTTTTCAGCCACTTTCTTTGAGAACTATAGCAGTCTCTCTTTTCTACTGTTTTTGCTCACTTCCTTTGCAGTGGAATTGAAACTGATTATGCTTTGCTTGCTATTTTTAATATATGTATTTTTAGTATGCACGTAGTTCTTCTGTAGCACCAAACATATTTGTTCTGTGTCTTTTATGTAGCACTAAGCACATTTGTACTGTCCCTTTAAATCTGAGAGTTAAATGTCTTGGGAATTTTGCACTTCTCCTCCACCTGATGATGCACTAACTGCGAAATCAGTCAGGGTTTTTATATTTTTCATCCTGACACTGTTTTGGTAGTATGTATTGATATAATATTCTAAATCAAAAGTTTTTTATGGCAGAGTGTGGTGCCGGTTTTGCTGTTTTGCTTGTCATTTTACAAGGCACACACGAGCGGTGGAGCTGAACTTGCTGTTCATGTCCTTCACTATGTATTCCCTTATTTTGGCCCACTATTCCTCCACCCCCACAGGTCATCCACCTCTGCTAGGGTGTCCCTCAGGCATTCATCCATTTTTTTAAATTTGTCTTCCTGAAGTCCAGGACCCTCGTCCTTGTATGGTTTACTTCTGCTGCTGTCCCTATGTTGAACCACACTGTACCATGATCACTGGTCCTCAGGTAGGCTCCCACCTTGACATCTGCAATACTGCCTCTGTTAATGAGCACCAGGTGCAGTACTGTCCCATCTGAAGTGGCTCTCTGACTAGCTACCTGAGAAATGCCCCTGCATGGAGTCTAGGATGTCCCTGCTTCTAACTGAAGCTGTGGCTGGGAGGCTTCAGGCTGCATCTGCAAGACTGAAGTCCCCCACCAGCAGGACCTCCCCTTGTCTGCCATTGTGCTAATGGCTTCTACCAGTGCCTTATCCAGTTTCTTCCCCTGTGATGGATGTCTTTAGATCACCCCAGTGTGAATAGTGGCTCCAGTTTCTGTGTCCAGGGTGACCCAAAGTACCTCCAATCCTTCCATTCCCCCCCTGGATTCCATGTGTTTCCATCACTTTTGATCCCTTCCCTTACACACAGCACCAACCCTTCCTTCCCACCCTCTCTTTCCTGAAGTGGGTATAGCCTGGTATGGCCATGTCCCTGTCATGGTTTCCTGTGCATCACAATTCAGTAGTGGTCACAATATCCAGGCCTTCCTCCGCCATGATGGCCTTCAAGTCCAGAATTTTGTTTCCTAGACTTCTTGCATTTGCACACATGGCCTTCCACACTTTATTCCCACTCTGCCTTCTACCCCCCCCCTTTTCCTGTTTGTTCTGCCTCCATATCCCCTCTCTTTTCACAGTTTACTAGGTTTTTATTATACACAAGAAGGCATACGCCCATCAAGAACGTCTCTCACAACTGTGTGGGCATATTAATTTGTACCAGTAGACCAATTAAGATGCGTGTCAAGCAGAGTTTTAAACTGTGCAAATTCTTTGACTTCAGTCACTTCCTGTGGTAATTTATTCCATGCTTTGGAAACACGTATAGTGAAACAGTTCTTCTTCCCATCCCACTTGTTTGTATCACACTGCTTTTTCTCTATTTTGTACCCTAGGGATTTTACTCCCCTTTGGTCATCCCTTCTCCCTGCTTGTGTTTGGGGGAGGCAGATTATGCCTCCCTTTCTTTCTTCTGCCACCCCCTCAGCTAGTTTAAATGTTCATCAAAGTAACATTTAAACTGTCCACTGAGAACTGTGATTCCCCTCCAAGTCAGATGCAGACCATCATCCCTGTATAAGCCCACATCCCTCCAGGTTGGTCCCCAGTCCACAATATAGCCAACCTCTCATCTCTGCACCATTCCATCAACCACAAATTTAAGTTCCTGGTGCAGAGAACTTTATCTTCCCCCAATCATAGACAGACAGCACTTCAGCAATAGCCACCAAGCATGCTACCTGCATAACACCCCTCCCCAGCTCCCTAAATTTTTCCTGCACCCTCTCAGTCCCATCCTTAGGCAGGTCATTAGTCCCCAGGTGGACAATGATATCCAGCTCCCCCTCATGCCCTGACTCCCTAGCGATCCTTGGGATCCACAGTCCATCCCCCCAAGCCTTGGCACCAGGAAGGCACCTCACCTCCCTCTTTAAATCCCTTTTGGTCCCAAATTTACCCCCATTAAGGATCAAGCCCCTACCAGAAGTTGCTTCCCTGTCTGCTGTGGTCCTCTTCCTCCCACCATGGGGCTTCTCTTAAGGAGGACCCCCACCTCCTCCTCCCGGCCACTTATATAGGTGCCTCCTCCCAGCAGTCCTGTCCTGCCAGAGCAGTGAATGAGTTTCATGGTGGTACAGGCTGTGGAATGTGCCCCATACCCGGCACTCCCTCCCTCCCTCCCAGAGCCCACCAGAGTCCAGCCAGTCCTCTTTCCCTTAGGGATCCTCTGAGGCAATGGTGGTAGTCTTTCCAATCCAAAGACCCCAATTAATCCCTGTTTGCAGGAATGGGATAATGGTGGCGGCGTTACCATTTGGAACTTCTTTTTCAGATCTCAGTGCAGAAACCTTAGGTCCAGAACAGATTGTCAGTCCCCAATTTTCTTGAGGGTGAGAAAGCACATGAGAAGAAGATTGGGACCTTTTCCTTTGTTTTTAACTGCAGCAGTTCTGTCACCTTCAGGTCCAGTAGCATTTTTTGCTCTGCATTCTGAGCTGGAAATACTCTGTAATTGCTTCACTTTGGAAATTTAACAAATTGAAGGGTTACATCCTATCCCACTATCTCCAAGGCCCACACATCTGTCGTATTTTTTCCCATTCCTGTACGTAGTGAAGTAGGCAATCTATTACTAGCAATGAATCTCTGGTGACATGGGCCCAATTGCGAGGAGATGCACTTAGATTGAGCTGAAGGAGCTGAGGCAGCCTTCTGCATTCCTGTCTCTGACTCTCCTTGTGCATCTCTGAACTGAATATTCAGGATGCACATATGGTCTTCTATAATAGGTCCTTCCAATACTGTTCCCCTCCTTCTATAAGGCTTGTAGAAGGAAGTGCAGGCTTTTTTCTTTTTCTATCAGATTTGTAAAGGTTTTTATTTTATTTATTTTTTGTCTATTTATTTAGTTTTTGTTGACCGGGTAAGTGCACTAGGCAAATCCTGCCTATTTTCAGGCACGATGCGGGGAGGGGGATACAGATGAATGCCAACTGACCTTGAACCAGATGAAACTGTTTTATAATACTTCATTATAATAATTTAAAAAAACAACAATAGTTGACTTTAATTCATAATTATTTTTCATACAGGCTTCTTTTTTGTCCCCATATAAGGAGGGCCCTTCAGATGAGAACTCCACGGCTTTACTTTGTGTGTCCATCAGTGAAGTTGCTGTAATCCATGCAAACTTCTTGAATGGCATTGCATTAGCCGGAGCCCTAGATGCTGTATCTCTGACACCTTTGGCCATCTGGAATTAGTATTTTGCAACTTCCATGTCAGCTTTCACTTTGTAAGCTACATGGGTTTGTTTCTGCATGGGCAGGATACAGTGACCCCTTGCTATAGCGAACCCCGCTGTAGCAAATTCCAGGTATAACAAATAACTCCAGTGGCTCCCAACAGAAGCATAGTACTGTTCAATACGTTCCAATCCGTAATCCAGGCTCACTCTCTCATTTGCCTAATCTGGATCTGGATTGAGTGATTTCATAAATAAAAATTCCCTTGTAGCTTGTCAAATCACTCAACCACTGTTGTTTTAACAGACAGAGTAGGCAGAAAGACACGGAGCTGGGTGGGCTGACTAGTCATGTTAAGACGGCCGTGTGAATATGTGGATAAGAGCCATGGCTTTGCCTTCTCTGAGTCGAGTGAGATGAGTAATTTACAGAATAGAAATACCCTTGTCACTTGCTAAATCACTCATCCACCATTTGTATTTTTGTTTTAATTATGCATAGGAGTGGAAGTAGAAAGACAGGGAGTGAAAATGAGCCATTGGTACCGTGGGCAGGTAGGTGGCACCATGGCAGAGTGTGTCGGAGTAAATAAAACAATAGAACAAAACAAGATATTTTCTTTTCTTTACTGCATTAATTTTATTCATGTCTAAACTCTACTGTTTTTGATGGATGGGAAGAGAAAGGGGTTATTGTATTTCATGGTACTCGGTGCTCTGACTGTTTTTTTTTTTTTTAGCATCCCTCATTATGACAAGTGTGTTACTGTAACAAATGGCTGTGTTGGCTCCCAACTCATTTGTTATGTTTGCTTGGACGCATGTGCAAGAAACATAGTGCCATCATCCGAGATTTCGGAGGTGTGTCACCTCCTCCTCCAATTCAGTCAGTGTGTTGGCAGGCGCGGCCCCTGTAAGCCAATGTATGCTGGAGCTGTCTATGACAAGCTCCAAAATGCAGTGGCATACAGTTGAAAGGGGGAGCTACACTTGAGTGAGCTGCGATAAGATATCGCCTGCTCATGCGCAGCTCCCCTACACACACACACACACACAGAAACACACGCATACTGTGTGCTGCCCCCCCGCAGACACGTATAGCCGACGGGGGTGCCAGTGCTCATCCCCCGCCGGCTTGTGCTGCACCCCCCCCAAAGTTTCTACACATGCCACGCTGGGTGTCCACCCAGCGTGAACTGATCTCACTGTCCTCACCCCCAAGTACTGGGTGGCACGCTGGGAGCCCACGCCAGCGTGGGGCAACTAATCATATGTCTGACAGGGTGCCCAATCCCCGCCGGCTCCACGGCCCCCAGCCATCCTTGTGCCATGCTGGGAGCCCACCCAGCGTGGCAAACGTCCCACGCCATCTTTTTTTTTTACCCTGAAAAATAAAAACGGTCCCAGCTTCTCCCAGCCCCCTCTCCCATAACCCGCACCCACCCACTGCGCACCCTGCCTCCCCACACCCCCCTCACCCCATACTTACCTCCGGAGCTCAGTGCGATGATCCTCGGTGGTCCGGGAACACGTCTGCACTCTTCAAAGCCGACCGTGAACTGAGGAAATGCCGGTAAGCTGTATAATGGGCTAGATCGGGTTTTTTCAACTTTATTGCATATCTCAGGCATATTTTGGAATTTTTGCACCAAATTTTCAACATGGGGTTTTTGGGACCCCTTCTCATGAATGATGTCACTGTCATGGCGTTATTCGGGCCCGAAGGGTGATTTCAGGAATATCTGCAGTCACTGCATGAAATCACCCTTTGGGCCTGAATAACTCCATGACAGTGACATCATTCATGAGAAGGGGTCCCAAAAACCCCATGTTGAAAATTTGGTGCAAAAATTCCAAAAAGTTACTGTTTTACGAGCGTGCGTTGCGCAGTTCATATGCAGGCTCGTAAGTTTGCGAATTTTCAATAGTTTCACTCCAGATTTTCAACATTGCCATCTTACCACACCTTCTTATGAGTAGTACAGCTGTCATTTTTCACATCTCACCCAAAACGTGTTTCTGCCCATGTAGCACACAATGGCGCAGTCGGTGTGTGAAATCAATGTACAGGACAAATTAAGAAAATCACAGTGACACTGTTCATGAGCAGAGGTCTTAAAGTGGCTATGTTGAAAATTTGGTGAAAAAAATTTCTAAAAATGACTGTTTCTGAGTGTGCGTTGCGCGAGTTCCTATCGCCGCTCGTAAGTTCGTGAACTTTCAATATTTTCCTCCAGATTTTCAACATTGCCATTTTACCACACCTTCTTATGAGTAGTACAGCTGTCATTTCACATCTCACCCAAAATGTGTTTACGCCCATGTAGCGCACAGTGGCGCAGTCGGTGTGCGAAATCAATGTTCGGGACAAATTAAGAAAATCACAGTGACACTGTTCATGAGCAGAGGTCTTAAAATGGCTATGTTGAAAATTTGGTGAAAAAATTCTTAAAAATGACTGTTTTACGAGGGTGTCTTGCGCAGTTCCTACGCACACTTGTAAGTTCGCAGATTTTCAATATTTTCACTCCAGATTTTCAACATTGCCATTTTATCACACCTCCTTATGAGCAGTATAGCTGTCATTTTTCACATCTTGCCCAAAATGTGTTTCCGCCCATGTAGCGCACAGTGGCGCAGTCCATGTGCAAAATCAATGTATGGGACACATTAAGAAAATCACAGTAACACTGTTCATGAGCAGAGGTCTTAAAATAGCTATGTTGAAATTTGGTAAAAATCCTAAAATGACTGTTTCACGAGCATCGTTACGCCGATTCTATGCATCTTTCGTAAGTTTTAAAATTTAATATTTTTCACTCCAGATTTTCAACATTGCCCATTTTATTACACTTCCTTATGAACAGTACAGCTGCCATTTTTCATAATGTCGCCCTAAATGTGTTTTCGCAGATGTAGCGCAGACAATGGTGCTGTTGGTGTGCTAAAGCAATGTTTAGGACAGATTAAGAAAATCACAGTTACACTGTTCATGAGCAGAGGTCTTAAAATGGCTATGTTGAAAATTTGGTGAAAAAAGTCCATAAAATGACTGTGTTATGAGTGAGCATTGCACAGTTTCCACACCCTCGTAAGTTCATGACTTTGTAATATTTTCAGTCTAGATTTTCACCAGTGGCATTTTCCACACTTCTATGAACAGTACAGCTGTCATTTTCACAACATGGCTGAAGTGTGTTTTCACACTTTCAGCGCAGAGATGCGTGGGTCGCTGTGGAAATCATTGTTCGGCACAGATAAAGAAAATCACAGTGACACTGTTCATGATCGGAGGCACCAAATGCCTGAGTTGACAATCTGCTGTAAAAATCCCCAACCTAATTAAATTACGGGTGTGCGTTGCACAGTTTCTATGTACGCTCGTGACTTCACCAATTTTTTTAAATATTTTACTGCAGATTTGCAACATTGCCATTTTTTACACCTCCCCATGAACAGTACAGCTGTCATTTTTTACATCCTGTTCGGAATGTTTTTGCACCTGTGGTGCTAAATGCCGTAGTCGCTGTGCATAAGCAGCTTTCAGCTAACAAACTGATATTCCCCCTGTTCATGAGGTGGGGTCACAAAAAACATGTTGAAAATTTGGAGTGAAAATACTAACGAATGCCTGAGGTATTAGGGTTTCCAACCATAACGCCCAACCCTGTAGAGAATGACAGGCATCAGGGATGTGACTTGGGATTCTTGCCTGTAATGCTCATACCATTCCACACCCTGCAGCCAGTGAGAGGCATCGAGGTATGCCTTGGACTCTTTGGCCCCAAAGTTCACCCCATTCTCCTATATCACACCCATCTCACTGTATTTCCTAATGGAATGGGGTGCGCATAAGGGCCAAAGACCCCAAGGAACACCGTGACACTTGTCAGTGTCTGCAGGGTGGGGTGTGGTGAAATGGCGTGGCAGTTATGCCTGACAACCCAAAGGCACACCCCAATGCCTGTCACTCTCTGCAGGGTGGTGGTGGGGTTGGCTTCAGTTCAATACTTCACTGCCATTCCCATTACGCAGCTCTATAACTTGTACACTACCACTGCCAATGCCAGCAAGCAAACATTCGGCATTGACAAATGCTTGTTATAGTGAGGGGTCACTGAATCACACAAAGGCAGAACTGAATTGCACAAGTAGCGTGTAATATAAATTCAGGTAGGCTACCTGCCTCAGTAAAAGAGATGAGGTAGTATAATCCTACCTAGACATGTGGTCTAGTTTCCTGAAATGCTTCTCTAGAGAAACAAGTGTCATGGGAACATTAACCTTTTCGCAGGTTACATATAGCACTGCCTCTTCATGGTCAGAGTGGGCATAGAGAAAGACTGACCATGTCTCATCCACCCAGTATGTTTTTTCCACTATCTTATCAATGGCTAGTGCGGAGTGGCTAGCACTCCAGCAGTTGCTGTTTCCATTTAGGTGTGAATGAAAACTGAACATCTCAAGAGGTCAGTCACAGCATTTTCATGAATTCAGCTTTTTCTGCATCCATCTTTGAATTGGTGGGTTGCAGATGCAGATTCAGCATGATTGCCATCTGACATACAATTGTGGAATAGGAGATAAAATCCTCATTTGCTCTGGGAGGGGAACCCATATCCTGCTTAGGGGAAACCTCAGGACCAATCAGTTCCTCCACTTCCTCCTCTTCCACACCCTGTTTGAGTTACAGAGCTTGAGGAGAGTGGGAAGTAGTGGGATTCCCCATGTCCTAGAATATCCTTCAGGGAGAGTATAGTCTTTTCTGGCACCAGCTGACCTTACTTCCTTTTGGGCAGAGGAACCATGCTGTGTTTCTCCTTATGCTTCCTCTTTCCATACACAGAGTAATGACTGGTCTGAGGTTATCATTTGTTTTCTGCTTTAGCGATATCAGGGCTCCCCCATAAGGAACTGTAGTACTGTTGCTTTAAGACCATGTAGCTTAGTGTGCTAGCCTACCTGAATATATTGAAGTAGAAAGAAAAGCCAGCACAGCCAAATTGGATGCTGGATGATCTGAACAGAAGGAACTGCAGTAAAGTGAACAAAACCAATCCTTTGTATGTGTGGATTTAATCATTACATGGTGTCAGAAGGGAGCAATTATCACTACCTACTGCCACTGAATCTGCAAGGCAATTTAGTAGAGAATTAGAGAAGGTTTAAACAGCACTTTGAGAACTTCCTAATTGCAATTGGCCCTGAAAAACCCAGGCAAATACAAACCATGACTTTATCTTCACATTGCTGGCCCTGCAGCTGTGGAAGTGTACAACACATTTGAATGGCAGCAGGAAAGGGATAATGACAATTTATCAAAGATCATGGAAAATTTTGAGAGGTCCTGTAAATCCCCCCCCCCCCCAAAAAAAAAAATTGACATATGAAAGGCATCTGTTTAATATTATAAACCAAGGTCAAGGTGAAGCCATAGACACCTGTGTAATAGACCTCAGGTTAAAAGTTTAAATTGTATGAATTTGGAGAGCTATGTGACTCTCTAATTTGTTGTAGAACTGTATGTTGCATAAAGGATGGCCAATTAGACATCAACCCTGACTACAGCGCTAGATATCTGTAGGGCTGCAGAGCTAAGTGACACTCAACTAAAACATTTAAGTGAGGCAGCCCAGGAGGAACGCTTTGTGCATGCTGCGTCTTTAACACAAGGAAAGGACAGACAAGGCACATATAACAATGGGGGAAGTACAGCTGCTCACCTTACTAAATTCAGATGTGGGAAGTGTGGTAGACGGCATGAGCGAAGAAATTGCCCAGCATTTGGACAAGTGTGTAGAAAGTGCAATCAAAAGAATCATTTTGCAAAGAAGTGTCATGCAGCAGGGAAGACTCGAGCAGTGAGAAGGAAAGTACTTTCTGTATAGAAACACTGACTACAGGCAAAGCTGAAACTCAGTGGAAAATACTGTTAAACATAAATGGGCAGAATGTAAGCTTTAAGTTGGACACAGGAAAACAATGCAATGTATTGCCACTGAACATTGTATGCAATGCTCTCCAAGGAAGCAGTTCAGCGATCACAGGCAAGACTGGTTTCATACTCAGGGCACAAGTTGAATGTCCATGGCAAAGCAATTTTACCTGCATGCTTTCAAAATTAGTATCAACTGGTCACCTTTCAGGTAGTGGATGCTAATGTCACATCAGTTCTAGGGCTCCCAACCTGCTCAGAAATGAAGCTAGTCAAGAAAATGTTTTCTAGGGACATGGATATGTTGTTCAATCCACACTGTCTGTCAGGTTCCTTGCCACTTTAAATCTTGCCGGAAGGTCTTCAGGCTGGCTCCTCGCACCCAAAACTTTTGGCTCCGCCCCATGACACCAGATCTTCCTTACCGCTTGGAAGCTCAGGTTCCCTCCTTAGCGCTCTGCGTTTTAGGCCTGGATCCACACTCTTAGGATTTCCCGAAACAAATTTAAAAATTTACAAGACTGTCTTCATCTTCCCTTGCAGCTGCGGTGGACAAATCGACTCCTGGCTTCCGTCAGTGCCCTTGTGGGCAGAAGATTTCCCGAACCGATCCACACTCCACATGCGCCTACTGCCTGGGGCTTGGCCATGATTCGCAGGCCTGTGAATTGTGCTAGTCTTTCTCAGCTTCTATCTTGGAGGGCCACGCTGCCAGACTACTTCTTGGGCACCCGGAAAAACGGTACCCGCCGGTCAAGTCTAAGGAGGCCCATTGGGTGGTGTCTGCGGTGGTGGGCTCTGCAGAGCAGTTGGAGCAGATGATCGCCCTCGAGGAGGAGGGCGCCCAGGCCGCTTCTTCTTCCTCCTTGGCCGCAGCATTTATCCTGCTCTCCTTGGGCTCCTCCTACACTGCTTCTTTTAAGGAGCTTTGTCAGTCCCTCTCCACTAAGGGAGAAGGGCCATTGGGACATTCCAGTCAGTCCAGAAAGGACTCTAAAGGTAAGTCCCACCATCAACATTTGTGAGAGCAGGAGAGATCCCCTTCACTGGACCATCAACTCTCAACTTCAGTCGAGGTTGCGGCTGTGGCCTCTGGCTTCACGGTGTGCCCGTCAGGTCAGCCAGACAAGACATCCGTCGATGCAGTCGAGATTTTTCTTAACCGGTCAGATGGTTTGTCGACTGGAGAAGCCGACAACCATTCTTCACCGGTTTCCCCGGTGGTTACCAAGGACTTGCCTGTGTCTCCTGTGCCGAAGTCCTCGGTTAAGGTCCCTGCACCGAGGGAGGGGCAGGTTTCCCCCGTTCACTCTCTGACCCACCCTCTGAATCCTCAAAGATCTCAGTCTCAGTCTCGGTCCTTTTCCAGGTTCAGCCAGTCCCGCTGACATTGGCAGTCTCAGTCTCGGCACCATGGAAAGCGGCGTCGCTGCTCATCCTCTTTGGAGGATAGGCTCCAGCGCAAGTTGTGTCGGTGCTACAAGAACCTGATGTGGCAGCAACTTTTACTGACCGGTAACAAGATGACACTGTCACCTTCTCCGGCCATTAAGTGGCTGTCACCAGAGCGGCTGAAACAACCCCTTGTGGTAGTCAAGAAGCTGCTACCGGTGCCGGTTGTCCGGCCAAAACTGGCTGCTCCACCCATTGTGGTGGAACCTCCACCTCCACAACCGAAGATTGGGGCCCCGACCAAGGATCCTTGGTCAGGTCAGGGCTTGCCCCATAGGTTGTCGGTCACCCTCACTCCCGATCGACCTCGGCAGGTGGAGGGTTGCTCAGGCACTCGGCAGCTGTTCGCAGACTCTTCAGAGTCTGATGATGACTCCTCCCTGTTCTCCAGGCCACTTGACCTGCAGTCTGCAGGGGGTCAGTCGGTGGATAAGAGCCCATCCTCATTTTTGGGTATGCTTTGACTCATCTCAGAGTCTACTGGGATACAGCTCGAACCCGTTCAAAAACAGGCCAAGTATCCCCTTACAGAGATACTGGACCAAGAGGACTCCCCTACAGAGGCCTTTCCAGTGGCCAAAGCCATTGTTGGCCCAGCCCTGGAGTTGTGGCAGCAGCCAGCATCTTGTCCCTCGCCTTCGACTAGGATGGCTCGCAAGTACACGGCCCCAACCGGTTCACTCTTCGGTTTCTCGGAGCACCCCTCTGCAGAGGAGTTAGTGACCGATAGCGTCTTCTAGCATTCTGGGAACACTCAGGACGTGGACAAACCACCCGATAAGGAATCCAAAAAGTTGGATTACGTGGGGCGGAAGGTTTATGCTGCCTCCTCCGTAGGCCTTCGTCAGGCTAGCTCAGCTGTTCTGATGGCACATTTCTCACACGCCCTTATGGTCTCCCTGGATGAGGTGATTCCTCATTGCCCAGCTGACCTTCAGACGACAGTCAAGCAGGTGTGGGATCAAGGAAGGATGGTGGCAAAACAACAGCTCCAAACATCATTGGACATTGGTGACTCTTGTGCCCGTTCAGTAGCGAGCGGCCGTGGTGGTCATGCGCCACAGAGCTTGGCTGTGGATCTCCACCTTCACAGTGGACACCCAGCACAAGCTGGCAGACATTCCCTTCATGGGCACCAACTTGTTTTGGCCCGGAGTGGAAGGCCATCTCCAGAGGATCGAGAAGTCCAATGCCACCTTGGACTCAGTCACGTCTGCCCAGAAGGACAAGGGCCGCCAGCAGCAGTGTAAGCCCTTTCGCCCTTCCACTCCTGTGGCACGTCTGGCCCAGCAATACCAGCATCAGGGCCAGCAGGCTCACACTTGGCACCCTAAGACCAAGTCTGCCACTTCCTCTAGTAGGAAGTCTGGAGGCAAGGGTCCAGGGGGTCCCTCAGCAGGTCCTTCCTCCAAGCCTGCCCAGTGACGGGTTTAGGGGCATCGCCCCCTACCTTGTCACTCCTCACCAGGTTCCCCCCCATGGGGGGACGGCTCCGCCATTCCTTTTCCGCCTGGTCCACTATCACCACAGACCTCTGGGTGTTAGAAGTGGTCAGCAGGGGTCTGCCTCTGGAATTTGAGCAGTTCCCTCCCTATTGAGCCATTGCCCCACGGGGGGCTACGGGTTCCGCAGCCTCTTGGTTGGCTCATCGAGCCAACATTGCCTTGCTCCTCCAGAAGGAGGTGATCAGCGAGGTGGCGGACCCCCTCCAGACCCAGGGTCTGTGTCCAGATACTTCCTGGTCCCAAAACAGATGGGGGATGGTGCCCCATTCTTGATCTGCATGACCTAAACAAGTTCCTCAGGCCTCGCACCTTCAGGATGGTCACTCTGCCTCAGATCATTCTATCCTTGGAACCAGGCATGTGGTTCTGTTCTCTGGACCTTCAGGATGTGTTCTTTCACATCCCAATATGTCCGTCTCATCAGCGATTCCTCCACTTCAGAGCAGAGGGATCGCTTTACGAGTTCCAGGCCACGCCCTTTGGCCTCTCTCTCCAGCTCCCAGGGTCTTCACCAAATGCATGGCAGTGGTGACAGCATTCCTGCGGTGTGGAGGGGTCCAGATGTACCCTTACCTGGATGACTGGCTGATTGCAGCCCCCTCCAGGTCTGCTTACAGATTGGCCTCCTCATCAACGAGGCCAAATTGGAACTCGTGCCATCGCAGGTGATTCAGTTCATCAGGGCATAGCTCGACTGTCTTCGAGCCAGAGCCCGACTCCTGGCAGACAGGGCCGATGTCCTTTCCTTCTTTGCCCAATCATTTCTTGTTGGGCAATTGTGCCCTGCCCGAGACTTCCTGCGCCTCCTGGGCCTCATGATGGCCTGCACCAGCATGATCCATTGGGCCCACTGGCATATGCATCCCCTGCAATGGTGGCTGGCCAGCCAGTGGTCACAGCACTTCGGTTCTCTGGACCAGCCAGTGACAGTGACCCAGGAAATGTGGGATGACCTCCAGTGGTGGCTCATCCCAGCTCATCTGCAGGAGGGTATCCTGTTCACCCTCCCTGAGCCTACGTCACTGTAATGACCGATGCCTCTCTGATGGGTTGGGGTGCCCATCTGGGGGAGTTCAGATCCCACAGCCTCTGGTCCCCTCAGGAGTCTCAATGCCACATCAACCTGCTGGAGCTTCAAGTGGTTTGACTAGCCCTCACCGCCTTCGATCCGTTTATATGGGGTCAGGTGGTTCAGGTCCAGACGGACAACACCATGACCATGTACTACTTCACCCATCAGGGCGGGACACACTCCTTGCCTCGTGCAAGGAGGCTCTCTGCATCTGGTCTCTCGTGATCAGCCTGGAGGTGGATCTCCTTGCCATCCATGTGGCAGGAGCCTCCAACAGTCTGGCCGATGCCCTTAGCCGGATAGGCGCTGCATCTCATGAGTGATCTCTCCTGCCAGAGGTAGTACAAAACCTGTTCTGCCATTGGGGTTACCCTCAGGTGGACCTGTTCACCTCCAGAGGGAATGCAAAGCTGAGGATGTTTCATGGCCGCCACCTTCAGCAGGGCTAGCTGCAGAGGGATGCCTTCTCAAGACTGTGGACCCCGGGCCTCTTCTTTGCCTTCCCTCCATTTCCCTTGATCCACAAGGTGCTTATCAAGGGGAAGAGGGACAAGGCACAGGTGATTCTGGTAGTCCCAGACTGGCCCTGCCAGTTCTGGTATCCAGATCTCCTCAGCCTCAGCTCTAGGCTCCCAAGGCAGCTTCCAGCCCTCCCAGACCTGCTCTCAGTCAAAAAGGGGAAGGTTCTCCATCCGGACCTTCAGTCACTGCACCTGATGGCCTGGTTTCTGAGTGGCTAGAGTTCCAGGCCTTGGGTCTTTCTGATTTGGTCCTCAATGTCGTTGAGGCGTCCCGTAAGGAGTCGACCAGAAAATGTTATGCCTTCAAATGGAAGAGATTCTCCATTTGGTGTCAGGACAAGGGATTGGACCCTTCTTCCTGTTCATTGGCTAGCATTCTGGACTACCTGTGGTCCCTTTCTCAGCTAGGGCTTTGGTCGACGACTCTTGAGGTGCACCTGGCAGCCATCTCTGCTTGCCGGGTGCGGGCCAGCAAGCAGTTGGTGGTGCAGGAGAAGGTGGTTGGGTGCTTTTTCAAAGGCCTTGATCACATATACCCTCCGGTGCGAGAACCTCCACCTCCATGGGATCTACTGCTGGTATTGGCTAAGCTCCTGGGCAAGCCATTCGAACTGATGCACATGTGTGACATCTCTCACCTGTTGTGGAAGACCACCTTCTTGGTGGCTATCACGTCAGCCAGAAGGATGGAACAGCTCCAGGCAGTTTCCATCGAGTCTCCTTATCTGGTCCTCCACAGGGACAAGGTTGTCCTTCGCCTCCATCCAAAATTCCTTCTGAAGGTGGTATCGGAGTTTCACCTTAACCAGGTGTTGACTCTGGTGGTGTTCTACCCCAGTCACACCTCGGAAGCCGAATATAGACTCCATACTTTGGACCCTAGAAGAGCGCTCTCTTATTATAAGGAGCAAATGGCTAAAGTTCGGAGAGAGGTTCACCAGCTGTATGTCACCTATGCTGAAGCCGCACCTGGCAGACCTGCAGCCAAGCGGACGATAAGCAGGTGGGTCACCTGCTGCATAGATCTCTGCTATAGGTTGGTGGGCATGGAGCCTCCCAAAGGGATAAGAGCTCATTCTACCCGCCATACTGCTGCTCATGGCTGCTTCTAGATCAGCCCCTATCCAGGAAATCTGCAGGGCTGCTACCTGAAGTCAGCACACACCTTCATTTCCCATTACCACATTGACCTGGAGTCACGCTGGGATGCTGGTTTTGGGACCTTGTTCTCCAGTCCTTATTCCTAAGTAGGGGGTGCAGCCTGCCTTCCTTCTCCGGAGAACTGCTAGGAGTCTGCCAGATAGTGTGGATTGAACAACATATCCATGTCCCTAGAAATTCAGGTTACTCACCTGTAACAGGAGTTCTAGGAGTGGTATGTTGTTCATCCACGACCCACCCAATCTCCCCGGCTTCGACACGCAATCTGGCTTCCAGTGGACTAGATCTGGCGTCATGGGGCAGAGCCGAGAGTTTTACCACCCGGGTGGGTGGGAGGAGCCAGCTTGAAGACTTTCCGGCAAGATTTAAAGTGGCAAGAAACCTGCCAGACAGTGTAGATGAACAACATATACCACATCTAGAACTCCTGTTACAGGCGAGTAACCTGTATTTCTGTGACTACCACCAGTTGCAAGCTAATGGACAGCACTGAAGACATACTGTCAGAGTTTTCAGAGGTTTTGGATGATCTAGGATGCTTAGAAGAAGCATCACATCAAGATTGATAAGCCTGTTTGCCCTTTAATTCACCCACCCAGGAAGATTCCATTTGCACTAAAAGACATAGAACAAGCATTTGTCAATGACGAATGTTTGCTTGCTGGCATTGGCAGTGGTAGTGTACAAGTTACAGAGCTGCATAATAGGAGTGGCAGTGAAGTATTGAACTGAAGCCAACCCCACCACCACTCTGCAGAGAGTGACAGGCATTGGGGTGTGCTATTGGGTCGTCAGGCATAACGGCCATGCCATTTCAGTACACCCCACCCTGCAGACACTGACAAGTGTCACGTGTTCCTTGGGGTCTTTGGCCCTTATCCACATCCCATTCCATTAGGAAATACAGTGAGATGGGTGCGATATAGGAGAATGGGGTGAACTTTGGGGCCGAAGAGTCCAAGGCATACCTCGATGCCTCTCACTGGCTGCAGGGTGTGGAGTGGTATGAGCATTGCAAGCAAGAATCCCAAGTCACACCTCTGATGTCTGTCATTCTCTACAGGGTTGGGCATTATGGTTGGAAACCCTAATACCTCAGGCATTCATTGGTATTTTCACTCCAAATGTTCAACATGGTTTTTTTGTGACCCCACCTCATGAACAGGGGGAATATCAGTTTCTTAGTCGAAAGCTGCTTATGCACAGCGACTACGGCATTTAGCACCACAGGTGCAAAAACATTCTGAACAGGATGTAAAAAATGACAGCTGTACTGTTCATGGGGAGGTGTAAAAAATGGCAATGTTGCAAATCTGCAGTAAAAATATTTAAAAAAATGGTGAAGTCACGAGCGTACATAGAAACTGTGCAATAACGCACACCCGTAATATAATTAGGTTGGGGATTTTTTTACAGCAGATTGTCAACTCAAGCATTTGTGCCTCCGATCATGAACAGTGTCACTGTGATTTTCTTTATCTGTCCTGAACAATGATTTCCCACAGCGACCACGCATCTCTGCGCTGAAAGTGTGAAAACAGACTTCGGCCATGTTGTGAAAAATGACAGCTGTACTGTAAATAAGGCAGTGTGGAAAAATGCCACTGGTGACAATCTGGACTTAAAATATTACAAAGTCATGAACTTATGAGGGTGCTCATGAACTGTGTAACTGTGATTTTCTTAATCTGTCCCAAACATTGCTTTCGCACACCAACAGCACCATTGTGCGCTACATGTGCGAAAACACATTTTGGGCAGCATATGAAGAATAGCAGCTGTACTGTTCCTAAGGAAGTGTAATAAAATGGCAATGTTGAAAATCTGGAGTGAAAATATTAAATTTGCAAACTTATGAGCATGCATAGGAACTGTGCAACGCACGCTCGTAAAACAGTTATTTTTAGGAATTTTTTTGCCAAATTTTCAACATAGCCATTTTAAGACCTCTGCTCATGAACAGTGTCACTATGATTTTCTTAATGTGTCCCATACATTGATTTCGCACATGGACTGCGCCATTGTGCGCTACCTGGGCGGAAACACATTTTGGGTAAGATGTGAAAAATGACAGCTGTACTGCTCATAAGGAGGTGTGGCAAAATGACAATGTTGAAAATCTGGTGCGAAAATATTGAAAATTCACGAACTTATGAGCGTGCATAGGAACTGCACAACGCACGCTCGTAAAACAGTCATTTTTAGGAATTTTTTCACCAAATTTTCAACATAGCCATTTTAACACCTCTGCTCATGAACAGTATCACTGTGATTTTCTTAATTTGTCCCGTACACTGATTTCGCACATCGAATGCGCCATTGTGCGCTACATGGGCGGAAAAACATTTTGGGTGAGATGTGAAAATGACAGCTGAACTACTCATAAGAAGGTGTGGTAAAATGGTAATGTTGAAATTCTGGAGTGAAAATATTGAAAATTCGCGAACTTACGAGCGTGCGTAGGAACTGTACAACGCACACTCATAAAACAGTCATTTTTTGGAATTTTTTCACCAAATTTTCAACATAGCCATTTTAAGACCCTGCTCATGAACAGTTTCACTGTGATTTTCTTAATTTGTCCCGTACATTGATTTTGCACACCGACTGCGCGATTGTGCGCTACATGGGCGAAAACATGTTTTCGTGAGATGTGAAAAATGACAGCTATACTGCTCATAAGAAGATATGGTAAAATGGCAATGTTGAAAATCTGGAGTGAAAATATTGAAAATCCGTGAACTTACGAGCGTGCGTAGGAACTGCGCAACGCACGCTCGTAAAACAGTCGTTAGGAATTTTTTTCACCAAATTTTCAACATAGCCATTTTAACACCTCTGCTCATGAACAGTATCACTGTGATTTTCTTAATTTGTCCCGTACACTGATTTCGCACATCGAATGCGCCATTGTGCGCTACATGGGCGGAAAAAACGTTTTGGGTGAGATGTGAAAAATGACAGCTGCACTACTCATAAGAAGGTGTGGTAAAATGGTAATGTTGAAAATCTGGAGTGAAAATATTGAAAATTCGCGAACTTACGAGCGTGCGTAGGAACTGTACAACGCACACTCATAAAACAGTCATTTTTTGGAATTTTTTCACCAAATTTTCAACATAGCCATTTTAAGACCTCTGCTCATGAACAGTGTTACTGTGGTTTTCTTAATTTGTCCCGTGCATTGGTTTTACTTTTACGACTGCGCCATTATGCGCTACATGGTGGAAACACGCTTTGGGTGAGATGTGAAAATGACAGCTGTACTACTCATAAGAAGGTGTGGTAAAATGGCAATGTTAAAATCTGGAGTGAAAATATTGAAAATTTGTGAACTTACGAAAAGGAGGAACTGACACGACGCTATAAATAATCGTTTTTTGGTATTTTTCCACCTAATTTTCAAAATAGACTTCTTGAGAGCCCACCTTATGAACACTGGCAGTGTTATTTCATTAATCAGTCCTGAACCGTGATTTCGCGCAGTGACCGCTCAGTGACTGCGAAATCAACCTTCGGGCCCGAATAACACCATGACAGTGACATCATTCATGAGAAGGGGGTCCCAAAAACCCCACGTTGAAAATTTGGCGCAAAAATTCCAAAAAATGCCTGAGATATGCAACAAAGTTGAAAAAAACCTCTCTAGCCCATTATATAGCTTACCAGCATTTCCTCAGTTTGCAGTCGGCTTTGAAGAGTGCAGACGTGTTCCCGGTCCACTGAAGATCGTCGCTCCAAGGTCCGGAGGTAAGTGTGGGGTGAGGGGGGTATGGGGAGGCAGGGTGCGCAGTGGGTGAGTGCGGGTTGTGGGAGGGGAGCCAGGGAGACTATGTGGGACCGTTTTTTCTTTACAGGTTTTCTTATTCTTTTTTCAATGACGCGGGACGTTTGCCACGCTGGGGTGGGCTCCCAGCATGGCACAAGGACAGTTGGAGGCGTTCAGCCGGCGGGGATTGGGCACCCCGTCGACCAAAGCATCTATTGCCATGCTGGGGTGGGCTCCCCAGCGTGGCACTCTAACCGGGGTGAGGACAGTGGAGCTGATGGGGATTGGGCACCTCCTGTCGGCTGTATCATGAGTTGCCACACTGGGGTGGGCACCCAGCGTGACATTTGGAAGGTTTTGGGGAGGCGGGGGCAGCGCAGCACAGCCGACGGTGGACTGGGCGCCCCTGTCGGCTATACAGTGTGTGCGTGAGGGGGGGCACACGCCTGCTTGTACGTGTGTGTGTGTGTGTGTGTGTGTAGAGGGGGAGCTGCGCATGAGCAGGCAATATCTTATCACTGCTCACTGAAGCGTAGCTCCCCCTTTTAACTGTATGCCATTGCATTTTGGAGCTTGTCATAGACAGCTCCAGTATGCATTGGCTTACAGGGGCAGCGCCTGCCAACACACTGACTGAATTGGAAGAGGGGGTGACACACCTCCGAAAACTCCGATGATGGCACTATGTTTCTTGCACATGCGTGCAAGCAAACATAAAAAGCAGAGCTAGAGAACATGGAAAACCTGAGATGATAGAAAAGGTTGAAAAGCTGGGTCAATTCTATGGTAGTTATTGAAAAAACAAATAAAGTGAGAATTTTCATTGACCTATGTGACTTGAATAAAGCAAACAAACAGGAGCATTATCCCATGAAGACAGTGGACGAGGTTGCTATAAAGCTCGCAGGAGCAAGGATTTTTTCAGTGCTTGATGCGGGTCATGCATTCTGACAGATCAAATTGGATGAACCCAGTTCAGAACTAGTGACCTTCAACACACCATTTGAATGCTACAAGTTTAAACGCATGCCATTTGGCATTTTTTCTGCACCAGAAGTGTTTCAAAGAAAAATGTTTCAGATGTTTGAAGGCCTAGAAGGCACAGAGGTTACAATGGATGATATTCTGTTCTGGGATGGAAACATCAAATAACATAATGAACAACTTCAATGGGTCCTAAATAGAGCCTGGAAATTACTCTTAACACTAAATTTAAAAGAGTTTAAAATAGGACTGAGTGAAGTGCCATACATTGGACATAAGCTGAGCAAAGATGGGCTTATAGCCGATCAAGAGGAAATTAATTTCATTGTGGACATGCCAACCTGCAGTGTAAGACAGACTTGCAAAGACTTATGGGAATGATGAATTACTTGGCAAAATTCATCTCGAATTTGTGTACACTGAACATGCCCTTAAGAGAACTGTTTGAAAAGGACATTGCCTGGCACTGGGACGCCTGCCATGAGGAAGCATTTCAGGAACTAAAAGCAGTTATTACTAATCCACCTGTTTTGACATACTATGACTTGCGCAAACCTGTAACACTCTCAGTAGCTGCAGCCTCTGAAGGGCTAGGGGCATGCCTCTTATAAGAAGAACATCCGGTTGCATTTGCAACACGATCATTAAACAAGGCTGAAAGAAATTATGCCCAGGTCGAAAAGAGAAATGTTGGCCATTGTTTTTGGCTGTCTCAGATTCCACAAGTACATCTATGACAGAGAAAGGGTACATGTAGAATCAGATCACAAGAGACTGGAAAGCCTCTTCATGAAGCTGCTGTCTACAGCTCCACCGAGAATTCAGTGTATGATGTTGAAGTTACAGAGATATGACCTGAAGGTAGAATACAAAGCATGGAGAGAGCTGTATATTGTAGATACACTCAGCAGAGCAGTCAGTAATCAGACATTCCAGGGAAGTAATATCGATAAGTATGAAGTGCACAACATTGAAAGTTTACCCATCAGTAGTGAGGAGCTGACTTGTTTCACATGGAAATAAACAACAACACAATCTTGCAGAAATTAACAGATGTTGTACTACAAGAGTGGCCCCAAAGCCAAGCACAACCCGGACCTCCGTCAGTACTGGCTGTTCAAGAAGAAATTACCATTGAGAATGAACTGATGTTGAAGGGGGAAAGACTAATTGTACCGAGATCACTGAGAAAAGAGATGCTAGTAAATCTTCATAGCAGCCACTTGGGCATCAAAAAATGCAAAAGACAAGCTAGAGACATTTTATTCGGGCAAGGCATGAATAGCCAAAAAAGTGACCTGATCACCAAGTGTGATGTCTGCAATCACTATAGGAAGGCTCAACCAAAGGAACTGATGCAGGGTCATGAAATTCCTGACAGACCATGGAAGAAGGTAGGAGCAGATCTTTTTGAATTTGAAAAAACAAATACTTAGCAATGGTTGATATTACTCCAAATTTATAGAAATCTCATGGCTGCAAAACACTACCAGTGAAACAGTCATTAACCACAACAAATCACAGTATGCTTAGCATGGCATACCTGAAGCCCTTATTACAGACAATGGACCACAGTTTTCAAGTGATGAATTTGTGAGCTTTACTAAGAATTATGAAGGTGAACACATCGCATCATCACCAAGGTATCCACAAAGTAACTGAATGGTGGAAAGAGTCATTCAGACCATAAAGAGGATACTCAAGAAGGCCCAGCATGATCACAAAGACCCATACCTTGGCTTACTGAACCTAAGGAACACCCCAATAGAGGGCCGGGGTTTACCCGCTCAGTTGCTGTCAGGCAGGAGAACAGGAACTCTCATGCCTACAATGCCTGCCTTGCTCTGACCAAGACTGATAGACAAAGATATATGAGCCAGTCTCAAACAGAAACAAAAAAAAGCAAACATTCTACTATAATCAACACACAAAAACACTCCCCAGCCTCCCTTCTGGACAGCTGGTACAGCTGAGAACCAAGGAAAATGAGTGGAAGCCCACTGTTGTTGTCGCACCTACCAAAGATCCCTAGTTATACATTGTCGATGCTGACAACAAGAAATATCAAAGAAACAGAAGGGACATACTGCAAGTACCTGACTCACCGAGGCTACTGACCACCATCAACAAAGAAGAGTCTGCCCCAACTGGATAAGGGATTGCTACTTCTGTGGACTCTCTGCTGTTAAATAATTCTCCAACATCAGCACAGATGTCTTCACTGTGCACAAGTCGCAATTCAATAGTCCCTGAATGTTCCACCTAGAAAGTCATGTTAGCAGCCAGGTGAAAAAAGCCAGCAAGATATTTGCAGGACCACATCATAGTGACTGTTAATTCTCCTGAAATATACATATACCAGTTATAGAGAATGTCTAGAAAGAACAGTTACATAAGAACTTACCGTAATAGTAAATCTTCAAGGGATCGCAGTCATCAGGTACCACCGTAGGAACTTCACCGTCAGTGAATGGGAATCCACACAGAAGATTTTCAGCAGTAAAACTAGGGCTGCCCACACCATCGACGTCAGCCAACATCACCTACCCTATGTAGGCATAGATGGCCCCACTCTCCCCTCAGTTCTTTCCCCCTGGAGACAAAGGGAGCAACGCTCATGCCCTGGGAACAGAGGAAAGACAGAGGGACCCAGCTCTAAATCAACGTATGGAACAACAGATTGCCAGGTCCTGAATAGCAGCCCCAAGTGGGACGATGGGAGGGAAAGCATACCTGATGACTGAGATCCCCTCAGAGATCTACTGTTATGATAAGTTCTTATGTAACTGTTTTATCTTCTTCTTCTGGGTTATCTCAGTCATCAGGTACCACCGTAGGAATGAGTACCAAGCAGTGACAGGTAGAATCAGGCAATTTGGAAGGCTGAAACTCCATAAACTTAAGGCAGGAGCTGAAACAACCCACCCAGTCAAGAAACTTCTTAGACTTAAGAAGGAAGACCTTGGGGACTGAACCTGACAAGGGACTCTATAAGCGTGAAACAACAGCACTTGCAGCACAGCCCTGCTGAAACCAGCATGGGCTCTAGAGGCAATGTTCAGACTTAATGCTTGGTGAAAGTGTGGACTATACTCCAGGTGGCAGCCACACAGATATCCACGACCAAGACCCCTTTAAAGAAAGCCACCAGGATAGCCATGCCTCTGGTGGAATGAGCTTTGACAGCACCAGGTAATTCTTTGTTATACTTGATGTAGCAGAACACAATGCAATTTGCCAAGCATTTGGATAAACATTGCTTAGTAACCAAAATGCCCTTTCTACCTGGGGGTGAAAAAAAACAAACAACTGCTTAGATTTTCTGGACTCCTTAGTCCTGAGCAGATAATGCTTCACAGTTCTGTGCACATCCAGTGAATGGAGCAGTGCTTCCCCTGGATTGGCACTCTCAGGAAAATAAACATGAAGGTGGATAGACTGAGTGTAAACTCTGAAACTACCTTCGGCAAGAACTTAGTATCTGTGTGCAAAGACACCCTGTCTTTGTGAAAAATCAAATAAGGCTGCTCACACCAGAGGACCTGAAGCTCTGAAATCCTTTGAGTAGAAGTAATAGCAACCAAAGACGATGCCTTTCACGAGAGATAGCGCAACTCGCAAGTCACGATTGGTTCAAAAGGTGACAGGGTCAACTTTTCCAAAATAAAATTTAAGTCCCAAGCTGGTACAGGAGATGGATTGGGAGTTTCAAATGCAGGATGCCCCTCAGAAAAGTATGGGAAACATCCAGCTGAGCTATTGTACAATCACCCACGGGCTCATAAAAAAGCAGAAATAGCTGAAAGGTGGACCTTGAGGGAGGAATGCTGGAGACCTGAGAATGCTTCACAGTCCAGATGGCAAACCGCTTTCACTTCATGGCAAAAGTGGCACAGGTAGAAGGTTTGCAGGTGGCCACCAGGACGTCTGCTACCCTGTTAGAGACCCCAAACCTGGCAATGGCTATGTCCTCAGGAGCCATGCATGCAGATGAAGGGACCTGAGGTTGGGATGGACCAGGGTCCCCCAGTCCTGGGTCAGCAGATTCCTGTGAAGGGGCAGAGGAACCGGAGAATCCTCCGCCAACTGCTGCAGTAGGGGGAATCAGACCTGGCAAGGCCAGAATGGGACTCCCAGGATCATGCTGGCCCCTTCCATTTGCAGCTTGATCAGCACCCTCTGTATCAGTGGAAATGGAGGGAATGCATACAGAAATCTCCCTCTCCGGGAGAGGGATAATTCGTCTCACCAGAAAACTCCAGGCTCTGGCTCTAGCAAGCAAAAATTGGGCAGTTTTGCATTGAGTGGGGATGCAAAAATGTCCAACTCTGGATGACCCCATCTGTCAAACAGATCTTCTGCTGTGGATGAGAGAAGCTCCCATTCATGCATGCTGGACTGAGTCCTGCTGAGACTGTCAGCTAGGGTGTTTAAAATGCCTGGCATGTGGACCGCCGAGATTGTTCGGCTGTGTTCCAGAGTCCAGTACCACACTCACATGGCCTCCCTTCAAAGAGGATACGAGTGAGTTCTGCCCTGTTTGTTGATGTAGTAGAATACACTCAGATTGTCTGACTGCACCAACAACTGACCTGGAGCAAGATGCTCCTGAAATGCCTGCATGACAGGATATTGATATGCAGGGCAGCTTCCCACTGGGACCAGGAACTCTGAGTCTGAAATGGGCCCAGGTGCACTCCCCGGCCTCGCTCCGAAGCATCCATGGTGAGGATCTGATGCGGAAAAGTGATCTGGAAGGGAACCCCCCGAAGGAGTTCAAGGGGTCCATCCACCACTGGAGCATCTTGCAGACTGGGGAAAACACTAATACCTGCTAATCCAACTTATCCAACTGCTGGTCCCACTGCACCCTGAAGGATGTGCATGTGGAGCCTGACCAGTAGAATGATGGGAATGACTGCAGCTATTAGACCCAGGAGTCTCAGGTATAGCCTGGCAGTAATGTAGTGACTCTGAGCTACTTTCTGAGCCTGAGCTATAAGGCATTCTACCCTGTCTTGGGGTAAGAAGGCCTTTCCCTGCTTGGAATCCAGAACCACCCCAATGTATTGTAATATTTGGGACGGTACTAGAACAGACTTAGGCAGGTTGACCATTATGCTGAGGGACTGGGAGAGCTGTAGAGTCTGCCCCAGGATCAACAATGGCTGTTCTGTGGACAGGGCCTTAAGAAGCCAATCAGCTAGATAAGGGAAGACATAGTCCTTCCCTTCTGAGGGCTGCTGCGACCACTGCTAAGCACTTGATAAAGACACGCAGCACAAAGATAATCCAAAGGGCAATATCTTGAACTGGTAATGCTCCCCCTGAAAGGCGAAGCGGAGGAACTTCCTGTGAGGGGGAAAGACCACTATGTGCAGGTACGCATCCTGCATGTCCAGTGAGCATAGCCAGTCCCCTGGCCTGAGATGGGGCAAGAGGCCAGGTAATGTTACCATCCAGAACTTTTTGTACTGGACATAGAGATTGAGGTCTTTCAAATCGAGATTGGGCCTCAGATCTCCAATCTTTTTGGGAACCAAGAAAAACCTGGGATATAATCCCTGGTTTTTCTGCTGCTTTGACGCGAGTTCTGTAGCCTGCTTGTGCAGGACAGACTGCACTTCCTCCTGGAGAACAGGCAGATGAGCCAGGGGAAAATGAAAAGGTGGTGGAGGGATGTCTGGAGGCTGTTGGATGAGCTCTAGAGTGTAACTACACGCTATGATCTGCAGGATCCAAGCATCTGAAGTTATGGTTCTTTATTGTTCTAAGTGGAGGAAGAACCAACTTCCGATCACCACCTCCTGGGTTTCCACCTGAGGAAGGGGATCCGGCAAGGAGTCAAGCTGAGGCACGGCCAACTGAGGAAGCTGGTCCCTCAGTTTTGGGATGCTTGGCTGCTGCCCATGAATGATAAGGGACTGTCAAGGAAGACTGAGCTCTGTGTTGACTCTGGGTATGGGGGCCTGAGCCTGGTCTATTGGCCGTCTATGAAAAGTAGACCATCCCCTACCATGCTGCTGGGTGTGGTAGAGGGAGTGGATGGATTTAATGGCCATGCCTGAGGCCTGCAGATCATTAATGATGTCCTGGACATCCGGACTGAAAATATTTTTGCCATTGAAAGGGGCATTAAGCACTTTGTTTTGCATGTCAGCTGCGAACCCAGAAACATGGAGCCATGAATGCCTATGAAGGCATATGCCAGTAGCAGCTGCCCTGGCAACAGTATCAAACAGATCATAAAGGACCTGTAGAAGATGCTTGCCAACGTCCCCAGCCATTTGAAGCCCAGAAGTAACCCAGGCTTCTAGGCACCCTCAGGAAGGGCTTGGGCAGCAGCCTTGCCCTTTCTCCAGCTGGTGTTCTGGTATTTCACCATGTGAGACAGGTACTTGGCAATCCTCAGGCCTAGGGTTGAGGAGGCATATGCCCCTTTTCCCAAGAGGTCAATCCTATGGGACTCCTTGTCTGGGGGAAGGGAGCTAGGGTGTTTGGGCTCCTTAGACCGGCCATGTGCTGCCTTAATAACTACGGAGTCAGTTTCCACCTGGGAAGCAAGGTGAGGAAGGCCCTGAGGGGCACTGTAAAGCTTATCAGCCCTACAGGACATAGCTGGCACCATGTCTGGTCTGTGCCAGGCTGCCGTAGTAGCATTTGTTAATGCCGGGTGCATAGGAGGAATTATCTTAGGAGGAGATTCTGGGATCTCCAAGTAGTCTGCCAGATCCTATCTGGTGGCATCCTCCTCCTCCTCCTCCTCTGTCTGAAACTCCATGGTGGAAGACAGCTGCTTCATGATTTTGAAGAAGGTAGCTTCCTCAGGTGGGGATCTGGGGGTGTGCCTAACAGTCTTCACTGACTGAAGAGGCAGTGGACTTGTCCCAGGTAAGGTACTGGTCCTCTTTCTCCACTATTTCCTCTGGGAGGATGCGGTCAGAGTGGTACTCCTCCTTAACGTTGAAATCCTCCCCTGTTCTGTCCAACATTATGTGCCCATATGCTACCAGGATATTGTTGTGTGCATTAAACCTTTCTGCTGTGGGGGTCTGCACCATCCCTATTGTCCTTTAGACCAACTCTGGCTGGTTTAAGCCCCAGCGTGTTCTGTAGCATTCAGGGGGCACTGAAAATTTCAGTGTCGGGGATGCTGCAGCTATGGCCTGGCATAACTCCCTATCCCCAACTAGTGCAGGCTGCAATGAAAAATCAGGAATGATGCAAGGTGTGGTGCAGTGAGTCCTTTGTATCGTTTCTCTTTGACTTGCATACCTTGTGTCATTCCTGATGCTTTGAAAATTGGGCCCATAATCTCTAAGTTTGAAACATTGGCAGATGAACAAAAAGGCATCATACCTGAAGAATTACATCCCATACTACACTATTTTGAAACCAAATATATAGGACATATGAACTAACGCTGCACAGAGAGACTGAGACCACTATACCCTCCAGAATTCTAGAACTGCCACCAGAAAGTCCTAGACAGTGATCCCAGACAAACAATGACATGGAGGCTTTCCACAGTACACTAAATGACCTCCTAGGTATTGTCACGAACCCACTCCTGGGGGTCAGGCCCACTGAGCTCACAGTGTCCTCACCCTTAAGTATAATCTGTGACAGGAGGGAAACAGAGATACTCTCCTCGTCCTTTAGAATGCTCGCTGAGGTCATGACTGCACCTCTGCCACAAGGGTCCCTCTAGCTCTGGATAAGGGCACAATACCAGTCTCGAGTCTTGTGGCCAGATATGAACCTTTCCTTGGCTATTACACAAAGGAGGAAGACCCAGGTTTCAAACTCTCCTCAGGGTAGCAGCATAACACCTGATTTGGCATTCTCTCTACAGGACTTGCAATAGCCTGGTTCAAAATATTTGTAGACTCTGGTATTCTCCCTACCTTTCCAGCTGTCCCTTTACAGACCCTTTTCTCAATTTGATTGCTTATGGCAGCCCCTCTAAGCAATTATCAGTTGTCACAGATTCTACAGTCACACATTCAATATAACTCACACAGGCAGAATTTCGTAGAAAAGCAAATGTTTTTACTAAAATAAATAAGTGCAGTTACAACTACAAGAGAACATATACTAAATTAGGTTACAGTGTAAGAAACAAAATGGAAAAGTACACAGAAAAATGCAGTAAGACAGGTTAGCTAAGTCTACCTGAGGTACGAAAATTTCAAAGTCCAAAGAATCGCTAGTTTGCAAAAAACATTTCAGTCTTCTAGTAGCAGCCTTTGGTTCTTAGGCAGTCTCTGTGCTGGCAGCTGTTATCTTGTGATCTGGAGACTCTGAGCAAAATGTGTAAAATGGCCCTGATTGTCTGCGCTGAAGAGTTTAACTAGAAGCCCCCCCCCCAATCTGTGAATAAAGACTTGCCCTTCCATTTAGGCCACTGGGTGTCACTTTTGTGCTTTCCCAAAGTCTTATTTTCCAGATAATTTTTGAGGGGTCAGATTCCCATAGTTAACCTATGTTTTATAATCTTTCACTGGTATGCTATAAGGATGTGTTTCTTTTTCTGTTACCTCACACAGGCCTGTTAGAAGGATCTTTCCTGGTGTCAGCATGGCTCAGTTTGTAGCACATCCACCTCTGGACCAGAAGGTCGTGGGTTCTTGTCCTACATTAGGATTGTGCTTGTTCCTAAAGCGCTGGCATCTGAGTGCAGTATTGGGGGTGCTGTACTGCTGGGATGTGCTGTGCTTTGTATGAGATGTTAAACCGAGGTCCCATCTACCCATCCTGGTGTTGTCCTGGTGAGTGTCCAGGTGGAAGTAAAAGAACCCAGGGCATTCTTCACAAGAGTAGGGGACATTTCTGGTGTCCTGGCCAACATTCCCCTTCCCATTAAAAAAAAACAACAGTTCATGTGATTGTCCAGGCTGTGTGTGGGTGTTGATGTGCGATATGGCCACCACTACACATATAGTCACTTCACTACCACTCTAGCATTGCTTGTAAAGTGCTTTGGGATACACTGTGTATGAAAAGCACTACATAAATGATAATTCTTCTTCTTCTAAAACATCCTGGGATTTGAACTGGCTCAATTTTATTTGTTACAAGGAATATTCTTCATGTTTTATGATTATACAGGTGATTTTATTACTTGTTTCCCTTGGTCAGTTCCCTTTGCAAATATTCCTTTGATCATGCATCCATAAGCTTTTTGACAAGAACTTGTCAGATTCATGCAAGCAGCTGGCCTCTTAGGTCAGAAGAAGGTCAAAACTCTTTTAAAAATCCAGTCTTTTCTCTAGGTGCCTTGTGCTGACACTGGCATGTACATAGAATTACAAAAAAATATAAATATAACAGAATATTACCTACAAATAAGGGCTAGCAGACGGGCAGCTCACCACAGGCATTACTAATCTAACATTGTAGAAACTGATTAATGGCCTTAAGACAATACAACAGAAAATTGACTGAGACCTGGAGTAGCTCCTAGCGGGAAACACCGGTACTAAAACTAGGAAAAAATACAAGGATATAAAGAAGAGATTAGAAGTCATTCTGAAATCATAAAAAAAAAAATGCATCCACTTTGAATTTCTGTAAGCAGTAGCCCACAATTCCAGCATCTAAATCAGATAAATAAAGCACCAGTGACATATACAGTCAGTACCTATAACATAAAGCACACAGCCACACCCAAGCACTATCACAATCATACACTTTGCCGGTGCAGTATCCCCCTCCACCTAAAACAGCACCCCAAAAAAGACATAAAAAAAAAAAAAAGTCCACCCAAAACTCATACCCCAAAAATAAACAACCCCATCTACCTTATACTCATCAGAAAAGCACTCCATCCCACCACTCCCAACACACATAAAAGCAGAGCAAAGGTACCTCTCCTACACAAAACTTTCAAAATATATACGTCAAAGTTTTTTTTTTTCAATTTCTTTTTCTGGCTCTGACTCCCGATGGAACTCTGTCAGGCAGCCAGCTGTTCCTTCAGCTCTACCTCCGAGCCTGAAACTTCTCCTTGACTCCTGGCACCACGCCGGCTATCTCCCCGGCTCTGAGTCCCCTGAGTTGGGGCTGCCCTATCCACCCAGGGCACTCTATCTAGAATTCGGGCCAGGCTGGGCTGGGTCCAGGAGAGGAGGAAGTCCAGCCAGTGGAGTGTGGTGAGAGGTAGATGGTGCCATTGCCTATCCCCAGGGGTGAGGATTTTTTCTGCTTAGATATGCCCTCACCCACACCACCCAGGCAGAAACATGAGCATGCAGTGATGCCAGGGGATGTCTGTTGTGGCTCTTTGTCCTTCTACGTGTGCCCTAAGTTGCGCAGTACCTCCAGTCTCCACCAGAGGTCACTGTGGTGCCGTGCAAACCCCTGGAGCCCCCCTGAGAGAGGAGAGCAGTCCTCCGGATGCTCGATCCTCTCTCTTCCCTGCCGACCACCGGCAGCCTGGGCTCATTCCTGAACCCGGGTTGCCAGCGTGGCGTGAGGTGTGGTGTCCAGCGCCTCAACCCTCAGTGCCACAAGGCCGGGTATGTTATAGGTTTTGTAATCACTGACGCTACGCACACCATAGCAAATAAATTGTCACCAGCACTAACCACCTGCAACACAAATTGTCAAAGAAACAAACACACCCATAACCACCAAGGACAGGAACCAATAATCGCAGCAGCAAGGTAAGTTGTACACCTAAAGCCCACCCCTTGAACTGACACCCGAAGAAGTGACCGGCACCAGTTGCTGTGTCCCCACATAAATTGGGGCACAATGCTAAAATTGCATATGGGATTCTTAATTTGTAATAATCACAATTTAAGTTCCTGCAAAGACTTTATTGTCCACCAAGTACAGTTCATAAATTTAACCCCATTAGTAACCCCCATTTGTGAATGCTGTAACAGCGCCTCAGTTCTGTGTGTTAATATCATCCACAAAATAAAGCTAGGCAATATATCGCAGGCAGCACATTGTGGTCGATTTCACCACAGGCACAAAACATTGCCGGCCACAATGCCACATGTGCAGAGCCCACGGTGCACTGCCAGACCCCATGGGGCCCAATAGGACAAAGTAGCACCGAAGAACAGCAACGGCTGCAGTCATGGTGCAACCCCTGGTCAGTGTGGCACTGGAACAGTACAAAAGTGAAGGCAGTACCACACCGATCTGCAGACAACAGCCAGCATGCCACGGGGATGCTGCACCAACTGCCATGCAAACCCTACAGCAGCCAGGCACACAGAAGCTAATGAAGAGGCAGACACGGTAGGTACACCACAGGGGACACCATGACCATGGCCATGGAACCCAGTGCCTGCTTCCTGTGGCTGGAGGTGCTGCCATAGCCCACCCCAGTGCCTGATGAGCCCCAGGAACATTGTTCCACCCACAGCCCCTGAACCTGCCCAGCTGTCAGTCGGCCTACCCTCACCACGGACATTGCTACATATGCCTGTGGTACCCCTGCCTGTAGAAAAGCACTATACAAGGCTCACCTACCTTGTATACATCCAGTCTGGGTGTCCCGCTGCCTGCATCGGGGTCCAGTCCAGAAACACCATCCCTCATCTGACCTACAGCCCCAGAGCCAGCCCTTCATTGCAAAATGTGTGCCTCGTAATAGACACTGAAAATCACCATACTGTCCCACAACATCATCACGGACACCAATGCACATATGGCGGTAGGGAGTGTCGAAAGTCTGGGAGTACCTCAGTTGATGGCCACAGCGATGTGCCCGCACCCAGGAAGTCTTGCTGTGCTTCCTGCAGGCTGCACACAGTCCAACACTTCCAGGAAACTGTGCTCATCCCCTCCCACACAGTGCCAGTGGCAGTCGAGTGGAAGGCTGTCATTGACGTGCACAGAAGCCCCCCCCCCACAGTGTCCAGTTAGCAGCATGCTGAATACACTGCACACATTGAGGGCTTCATCCCAATGGGGGACAGCGAGGCAGGAAGAGTCTGTGCTGACTGGCACCCGGGAAGTACACGCAGCTATGCACAGTGGCTTGCCCAGGTACCTGCCATGATCCCAGCATGCAACTGGTACCAACAAGGAGACCAGTGTCAGTGCTAAATTACCCCCTCCCCAACTGGATTCAGGTGGTGTGCTGGTGGCCGCCTTATGGGTTGCAATTAACCCCCCTCCCACCACAGGTGCTGCAGCTTACAATCAGTATAGCACTGTAAAACGGAGGCACTCAGCAGCTGCAGGCAGTGCTGCTTGAAGCCGCCTCAGTACTTGTGCTGCAACTGAGTGCTATGGTGTGTGTGTCTCCGTTTGTGGCTCCCATCAGGTGTGCCATTACATGTTGATGGCGCTTCAGTATGTCAAGAGTTAGAAGGGGAAGACCCTTCTGCATCATGAATGGAAACCGGTGCACCCCTTCAGGTCAACACCCTGACGGCGAAACAGGATAAAAGACCATTACGGTGACATTCGCAGTAATGGTCCTTTTTCTGTGTTTTGCCTTCCCCCAGTGTTCTGCCCCCTCCCTGGACCAACTACAACCTGGAGTTGGAATCCTAAAGTCCGGGGAGTGCGGGGGGCAGAGCCCCCTGCATGGGGGGGTGTGAGGGGCATATCCCCCACAGAAAACAATTTTGAAACAGGCCGCACAATACCTCCATCGGTATTGTGCCATCGCTGTGGATGAGGTCGGCATTTTCACTGTCAACCTCCCTTGGTGCTTCCGATGGAAACCCCTTTTACCTGGAGTGTAGGGCTGCAGAGGAGACATACTGGAAGTGTACTAAATACTTTGAGGGCAAGTGCAAGGTAAGGGTGCACACCAAAGGGGACCCTGTTGTGAAGGTCATGAATGCTCATAACCATGTCCCAGACCATGGTGACTTTGTGGTCAGGGAGACAGTGGTGAAGGTGAAAGACAGGGCTGTTCACACCTGTGAGACCCCCCCAGCAGATAGTTGCTGCCTGTTGCAGCACTGTGATGCCCTCTGTAGGTGGGAAACTGCCCAGCATTGAACTCCTGAGGTGACAGGTGCAGCGTGCCAGGAAGCCGCCCACCCCCTGTGCCCACAACCATCAGCGATCTGTTGATCCCGGAGGAGTACAGAGAGACACTGTCAGGGGAGCCATTCCTGATGCATGACAGCAGTGGTGCAGACAGGTGCCTGATGTTCAGTACTCAGAAGAACCTGCAGTACATGGCACAGTATAACACTTGGTTCATGGACGGCACATTCAAGATGCCTTCCTCTTCCATGTTCCTGCAGTTCTACATGGTGCACAGGATACAGCACAGCACAGTGATACCCACAGTCTACATTCTGCTGACCTCCAAGACAGGTACCGCATACACCAAGGCCTTCATGAAGCTCCATGGGCTGCAGCAAGACCTCCGCCCAGAATCCATCATGCTGGACTTTGAACAGGACACAATTAAGTCCTTTGGTACTGTGTTCCCTGGTGCCAGCCTGCATGGTTGTTTCTTTAACCTGTGCCAGATGGTGTGGAGGAAGGCACAGGGTGTGTTGACCATCCAGTAGCGCTATGTGGCTGACAAGGATTTTGTGCTGCACATCCGTATGCTACCAGTCATTGTCTTCATGCCCCCCAGTGATGTCACCAAGGTGTTAGAAGAACTGCGGTCATGGGACTTTTATGTGCAGCATGACGAGTTCCTAGCACCAGTGATTGACTGCTTTGAGGACACATGGGTGGGCCAGCCCATCTGTGGTAGTGTCTACTGCCGCCCCCTTTCCTGTCAAACTTTGGAACTGCCATGAGTTCTGCAAGACTGGGAAAGTGAGGACAATAAATTTGGTGGAGGGTTAGCACCAGGTTTTCAGCTCACTCATTGGTGCCTGTCACCCAACCCTGTGGCATTTTATCGATGTCCTCAAGAGTGAGTAATGCCTTAATGAGATAGAGATTGAACAGTGTGTCTCTGCCCATCATGCCACCAAGAGTAAGAAGAGGTACAAGGACTCCTCAAGGCGTATTCAGGCCATCAGAATGGAGTATGGTGCCAGGAGCAATTACAACTTCCTCAGGGGCATCGCCTACAACTTCCAGCTGCAGGTCTGAGATTCCCGTAGCTCTGGACTACCTGCATGCCCACTGGCCATGGACTGCAGTTCTGACATTTGCATTGGGTGGTGAGGTGTGCAGGGTGTGTGTGCGTGTGTGTTGCTGGTGTCCTGTTTCACTGCATTTTCTGAGTAAAGGTGTGCATCGAACCTTCTATGTCCTGTGTTCATTTTCAGTCCTGCTGCCTGTACTGCCTGCTCCCTGTCTGCACAGTTCTGTCATGCAATATTTTTTCCTGGCTTTATTTTGTTCTGCGATATTTTGCCCACAATATTTTGTTCTGCGATGTTTTTTAATGCAATATTAACACACAGAAGCAGCACAAACATGCACTATTTCTGGGAATGTCAAGACCTAAGGCCATTCTGGTCACAGGCAATAGAAGAGCTTTACCACCATGCAGGTAGTGGAAACATCCCTTCCCTTGCTTCTGTGCATGGAGGATTTGGGTGAGGAAGGGTGGGAACAGTACCTTAGAGCTATCAGGCTCCTGTTAGTGTTAACCCAACAGTGTGTACAAAACACATTGGTTTCCCATGTCAAGCCCACGCTGGACCAATGGAAGACCTTAGTGATCAATACTTTGGCCTTGGAAAGGCTAACATATGCTTTACATGATAGAGAGGAACTTTTCCTCCGGAGCCAGGAGAAATATATTGATGCTCTTCCGGTGGCGGAGGCAGCTTTGCTGGGGCAGGGGATAAATTAAGACAGTAGGAGGTGGTTTCCACTGGAGCACTGGGCTTCTGGATTTTTTTTTTTTTTTAGTCTTTGGTAACCGGGTAAGGCCACTAAGCACAAGTGCCTGTTTTAAGGGGCGACCTGGGGGCACAGGATGGTTAAGTGACTTGCTCAGAGTCACACAGTATGCAAGTGGAGGTTGTGAGAATCAAACTCAGGTCTGGTCTGCTGGATGTACCAAGCTTGTTCATACCTCATTCCTCTAACCTCTAGGCTATCCTGCCAGCCCACATTTCCCTTTGGGCCCATGGCATGGGTGAGGAGAATAGGACCCTCACACACTGGTATAATATAAAGTATACTGTTAGTGAAGAATCAAAGTAATTTGTAGTTAGTGGATCATTGGTTGAATATTTGTTCTGTCATGTCTTTTTATTTTATAATTTATAAAATGGTTATTATTTATTTGTTTAGTCAATTTTGTTATTTGTTGTTAGTCTTACAGTTTATCAGTGATTAATTTTGTCCTGCAATAGCGTATCGATGTTCCTGAATGTGATATTGCTCATTTTCTTTCTTTCTTATCATATCAGGTTCTGTCTGAACTTGGTTTTATGTTAGTTTATTGTAATACTTGTTAGATGTTTGTATTTTTCCAAACATTTTAATAAACAATATGGGTGAAAAAAAGTCCAGAACCCTTGTCCTTAAATGTTTCAAATGTGCTCCTGTCTTTATGTTGAACCGCACTGTACAGCAATCACTGGTACCCAAGGGGCTGACAACTGTGGTATTTCCAGTGATGTCTCTGTTTGTAAGCATCAGATCCGGCACTGCCCCATTCCTGGGGAAGGGGAGGGGTCCTTGACTAACTATCTGAGAAAAGCCCATTGCAGGGAGTCATGGATGGACCTGCTCCTTGCCAAAGCCACAGTAGGAAGGCTCCGCACTACATCTGGCAGTATGAAACCTACAGCTAGCAGCACCTTGCTGTTTCTTGTCATTATGATTATGCCTTCCCCAAGCACCTTATCCATTTTCTCACCCTGTGCTGGACGTCGGTACACTACTCCATTATGGATAGTGGACTCCGAGCCTCCCTCCAGATTGACCCATAGTAATTCCAGACCCTCATTTTCCTCTTTGTGCCCCCTGTACCTCTGTGGCCCTTGCTACCCTCCCTCACACATAATATAACCCCTCACCTTTCCTTCAGTTCAGAAAAGTCCTTCAGAAAAAATTCAGTTGGTATCATGTAAAGATATTCTTCTCCTGCGCTATCTCTCCTGCACAAAGTATAGCCTAGCATATTAATTTCCCTGTTCTAGTGCACAGTACACCACAACTCTGTTATGGCCACTAAATCTAGATTAGCCTCCACCTTCAAGTTCAAGTTTATTGCAGGAAAGCTCCATTGAGCAAGCTCATTCACAAGGAGGTCCTGGGTGCATGGTTACAACAAATATACAATGCAGACAATAACATAACAATACATAAATGGCGGACCAGGCCCTACAAGGTACATGGGTAAACAGTCCTGGGTGAAAAACAAAAACCAAAAAAAATATCTAGTACAAGTTGTTTAAGGAAAGAGGTGTAGTGGGAACAAACTAAGGAAGTAAGGAGAAAGCTAGGAAGGGAGTTTAGAAAGAGTTACAGGTGTCCTTTATTTTTGAAGCCACCAGTGTTTTGAAGAAATTTGTTTATTTTTTTTATTTTAGTTGTTTAACCAGGTGAGACACACTAAGCTGAAAGCTTTTTTATAGGTGCAACCTGGGAGCACAGGGAAGTTAAGTGACTTGCTCAGGGTCACACAGTATGCAAGTGGGAGCTGTGGGATTCAAACCCAAGTCTGGTCTGTTGGATGTCACCAGATTTGCAGCTTGGAGCCTTAAACCACTGTGCTGTACTGTGCATTTACTGCGACAATTTACTGAGACTACACTGGATAGTTTCAGAGTGGATTGCAGCGTGTTCCAAATAGTAGTGCACTTGAGAAGGCTCGTCTGCCAAAGGAGGTATGAGTCCTAGGAGCGTCGAGTAGGATAAAATCTGATTTCCTGAGGAAATAAGAGCTGTGGGCAGTACAGATAAGTGTTACTAAATAGCTTGGTAATTTATTCAGAAGTTTTAGGGTCCAAATGCCAGAATGGAGTGTGCATCTAATGGTAAGTGAAGTCCAACCAATAGCTACGTATATCTCTCAATGGTGGGTATAGTATGGGTAGTTTGTGATGAAACACAGGGCACAGTGACAGAGAATGTTCAATTTGTTTAGGTTAGTAATTTCTGCAGAAGTGTATAATATGTCCCCATAGTCAAGTAAAGGGAGGAAGGTGGTCTGAACAAGCCTGAGTCTGGTTTCCATGGGAATGAGGGACCTATTCTGGAAGAAGAAGCCTAGTCTAGATTTTAGTCTTCTGGACTAGTCGTCAATGTGCTCGTTGAAGGACAGCTTGTTGTCTAACCAAAAGCCGAGGTATTTAAATTTAGAGACAACTTCCAGTGGTTCACCTAGGGATGTAACAATGAAGTCTTTAGGTGGGACAGTGAGGGTGTCTGAGGAAGTATTGGGGGGGGAAATCATGGCCTTAGTTTTTTTAGTGTTTAGGAGGAGTTTGGTATTGATGAGATTTGTTTCTAGCTGTGCGAAATCGACTTGAAGTATATCCCTGGCTTCTGATATTGTATGGCCGGATGTATACAAAACTGTATCATCTGCAAAGAAATGCAATGTTGACCTAGTTATTTGAGAATAGAGGTTGTTGATATATAGGGAGAAGAGTATAGGATCTAAGATGGAACCTTGGTGACTTCCAGGTCTAGAATTTTGTTACCAAGGCTCTTTGAATAAATGTACATTGCTTTCCAAATCTTTTCCCCCATCTACAATACTACCCTGTTTCTCCCTCCCATTCCAACCTATTTTGTTCTCTGGCTTACCTTTTAACCCTTTTCACGTTCCCCATAGCTGGACCCCTTCAATCCTACAGTATGTTCTCTGTTACCTGCATTATATTCCCCTTTTCTTCTTTCATCTTTCTTGTCCTAGTCCTTTTTTTTTTTGTTGCACATCTATTCTAGGGAAGTTTTCCCCACTATGGTCTTTACTCCCTAACACTTCCCTCCGTAATACTTTACCATCTGCTTTACCAGCCGGTGGAGGCAATTTTTGCCCCCTTTGGTTTCACTGCCTCCCCCACCCATCTAGTTTAAATGCTTATCCATGTGGCATTTAAACCTGTCATCAAGGACTGTGGACCTCTTCCTAGAAAGATTCAGACTATCCCTCCCATAAAGGCCCTTATCCTCCCAGGTTGGTCCCCATTTCACAATGTGTGCAAAGCCTTCCTCCATGCACCTTGCCTTCAACCATTCATTAAAAGCCCTGGTGTGGAGTTTTCCTGCCTCTTCTTGGCTGTGTACAGGTAGCACCTTGAAAAAAGTCACCATACATGCTACTTGCTTTAGACCCCTCGCCAACTCCCTGAAAATTGTCTTCACTATTCCTACCTTCTCCTGTGCTGTATTATTCATCCAAATATGGAGAATGATATCTAGTTCCTTCCCAGCTCCCACTGTCCTAGAAATCTGCAATATCTGTTGTATCTGCTCTCCATCTCCTCAGCTAAGGCACACCTCAAGCACCTCATCTCCCCCCCAGCTCCCGAGTCTATCTTCTTCACAGCTGAGTCCCCCACCAGTAGTTGCTTCCTCTTTTGCTGTGGGATTCTCCCTCCCACCTTGGATTCTTTATTTCTGAGAATGTCCACCTCCTCCCTTTCCACTGCGATAGGTGCTCTTCATGGTTGCCCCTTTCTGCCATTGAAGAGAAGGTGTTATGCAGTGGTATAGGCACAGGATCATGCATCCTACCCCCACCCTCCCGGAGCCCCCATTGTCTCTTTGCTATGCCTCTGTCTTGGCATCCTCTGGGGGAGCAGAGGCAGACTTGATGGCCACTGGGTGGGGCATAAAGCCTGCTGTACCCTTGCCAGTTTGGTTTGGAGTCCAGCAACCTGTGCCAGCAACCCAGAGGGATGAGTACATATGGAGAAATACCTCAGTCAGTCACGTCAAAAGGTTTCCCTAAAGACTGGTGCACCACAAACTTCACACTGTACTTCTGCCATGATACTTACCTTCTTCCATTTGGTGACCAGGCAAGTGCAGTTTATCTTTCAACTTCCTTTCTACTCCTGTGTTTGTACTACCTCACCTTGTTTTGTTTTTTTACTGAAACTGTTTCATAACCTTACTCTAGATAGGGTGTCTCCCAAAACATGACTTTTCTATGTCAACATGGCACCTAACATTAGTTAAAAAAATTCAGTTGCAATCACTTATAGGTCTTCTTTGAGGATATCTTCCTCTACTGAGCCACATCATAGAACTGCAAGCCATCAGTTTCAGGATCACTAGGAAATTTTTACCGGCTGGGTCCACCCACATCAACCTAGCCCATTAGTGCCTATATAATTTAGTCACCCCCATCACACCTTAGTTCTTTCTCCTGCGATCAGCTGTTCATCAGTCCATCACTGCTGCAGAATGCTGCCAAACATTAGGAAGTATTTGCCCGGAGAGTAGCCAGTGGGGGTTTCCTGTGTCCATGGACCCCCAAAACTCCTGACTCACTGGTTTAAATCACTGGACTAGGGAGATGGAGCAGGCATGCAAGTCATAAAAGGCTCATGAATATGAAGCACAAGCCCTGTCCCTGCCAGGGACAGGATAACTTAGACCGAACTGTCCTGTCCCTGGCAGGACAGGGCTTGTGCTTCATATTCATGAGCTTTAATGACGCACCCATCTGCTCCATGTTGGAGCCTTGGAATAGCTGGTGGTAACTTGATTTGTGGAGGAGACTGTCACTTGGTGGAGGATCAATGGAGCATGAATCATGTAACATAGTCACTTCCTTCCTGATGGTGAACTGAGCAGCTCTGTCTCACTCACACTTAATGCTGCTTCAGAGCAGCAGCATAAATAATTAAAGAATTCAGGTCCTCTCTGTCTCCCTGGGCTACATCTCAGTGGGTGGGTGGTCAATGGAGAATAAGTTGTAGCTTGGGTTGAGCATAAGCTAGCCTGCAACAGTCAAGCAACTCTCCAGCCCAAGTCCCTAGATCATGGACTGTAGCAGGAACAAAGCAGGTACCAAGTATGTGTGCCTAAACAAAAGTGCCACACTCTATGGCATCTTTTACCGATCAGATTCTTCAGGTGGCAGATTGGAAAAATAAAAAAACACAAGATACAAATTATAAGCCTGAAGACACAAAGAATGCCAAGTGATTGGGGGTGGGCACACTGGACACTTCATGATGGTGTAACCTCCTCCTGGTTCATATTATCATAGAATTCCTTATTCACCAGGCTGCCTGTTTAATGATTGGAGATTTATGACCAGAAGGTCAAACCTTTATGACCATACTACCTTCACTGGGTCTACTACTCCATGCAAGCATTCCTGAGCCACCCAGGCTGCTTGTGTAATATCCAGCCATCCTCATTCACGACTATAAGCCTTACTTTATGACCATGCTACCCCTTTACCTCAACTCCATATTGCTCTTTAATATGTTTGTCCATCATAATTCATTGCCATGAACTGTCTTCCAACCTAGCCTGTTCTATCTTGTAACAACAATATTATTGCATGCGTTATTTATTTTGAAGACTAAATTTGGGGGATGACTAGAAAGGTATGCTGTCTGTAATCATTAAAGAACATAGGTTTGAGGCCACTTTGGGGGTATCATTATTGCATCTTTTGTCACAATTAGCTTTGGGTTGGTGGGAGCAATCTCCCATGAATTCACCTTGCCTTTTAATTCTGACTGCCTAATTTTATTGTCCTGTTTACTCTCAATCAGTATCGTCATGTGAACTAAACTGCGTGCATTGTTGCTTTAATGTTACATACACTCACTTGACTGACTTATGTCTGTCTGCCTGTTTTACAATCCTGATGAGCTGATTTGCCAGGTACCATGTGGTTTGTATTGTGTGTGCCAGAACCATGCACCAAACTGCATGTCTGCCAGTTTCCCTATCATAATGAGCTAAATTCCCAGTATCTCCAGAATGTCGGACAGACATTATTTTTGGAAGCCCTATGAGTAGCCCTGTATTTTTCCCAGCAAGCACTGTCCTTCCTCTTCTATGTGAACTCTTTTACTTTTCTTTCCATACTACGTCAACCAATTACAAAACTGGACTGTCAGAAACACTGATATGCGGCAAATTAAGGCAGAAAACCTTAATGCATGGGCATTATAGGTGCAACTGTTTCCATAATGTGACTTATCCCTGGCTTGGGCAAAATCAATTTAAGCTTTTATGGTTTTGGTGAAGACAAACTGCATGTAGTGACGACTTGAAAAATGAAAATATAAATTTCTTGATTGAATTGGAAATTAAGAAATATTAAACTAAGCAAAGAAATAGATAAGACAGAAAGCTGGCAATTAAAGGGGAAATACATGCAATGGGAGAAGTAGAAAATAAAAGGCAAGGCGATAGGTGAAAACAGAAATAACAAGCATTTGCCAATGCCAAATGTGGCCTTGCTGACATTGGCATCAGTAGCGCAGGAGTTGAACAGGTGCATAATAGGAATGGCAGTGAAGTATGAAAGTGACGTCAAACCCCACATCACCCTGCTGAGGCTTACAGGCACTGAGGTGTGTTTTTGGGCATCGGCCATAATGTTCATGGCATTTCGGCTCATCCTACCCTGCAGTGCGACAAATATCGCGTTGTGCCTTGGTGTCCTCGGGCGTTACGCTCACCCCATTCAGCCATAACACTCATGGCATTTTCCCCCATCCTATCCTGCAGACACTGACAAGTGCTAAAGTGTGCCTTGGGGTGTTTGGCTTTACAGTCACCCCATTTCATAAGGACATATGCTGAAATTGGTGCAGCATATGAGAATGGGGTAAACTGTGGGGCCAAAGAGTTCAAAGCACACCTTGATGCCTGTCAGTGGCTTGAGGGTAGAGGGGATGGTATGGCATGAGCATGACAGCCGGCAATGCAAAGACACACCCCAGACACCTGACAGTTTGTACATGGTGGGACGTTATGGTTAGAAACCCTAATTCCCCGGTCATTTGTTGATATTTGCACTACAAATTTGCAACACAGCATTTTTGTGACCTCCACCTCATGAACGTGTTTGGGACCTCTGCTCATGAATAGTGGTGCTGTCATTGTGTTAATCTGTCCCGAATGTTGATTTCTCACAGCGACCTCGCCATTCTGCGCCAGATGCGGGAAAACACCATTCGGGCAGGATCTGAAAAATGATAGCTGTACCATTCATAGGTAGGTGTGAAGAGATGGCAGAGTTGAAAATCTTGAATGAAAATATTAAAAATGCTCAAATTTACGAGCATATGTAGAAACCGCGCAATGCACACTCATAACAGCCATTTAGTGGAATTATTTCACCAAATTTTCAACATAGGCATTTTGGGACCTCTGCTCATGAACACTGTCTCTATGATTTTCTTCATCTGTCCTGATCATTGATTTCCCACAGCAACCGCGCCATAGTGCACCACTTGTGCGAAGACACATTTTGGGCAGGATCTGAAAAATGACAACTGTACTGTTCATAAGCATGCTTGTAACATAGTCATTTTATGGACTTTTGTCACCAAATTTTCAACATAGGCATCTTAGGACCTCTGCTCATGAACAGTGTCACTGTGATTTTCGTAATCTGTCCAGAACACTGATTTCCCTCAACGACCATGCTATTCTGCGCCAGTAGTATGAAAACACCTTTCGGCCAGAAAGTGAAAAATGACAGCTGTACTGTTCATAAAGAGGTGTGAAAATGGCAATTTTGAAAATCTGGAGTGAAAATATTACAAATTTGCAAAGTTACGAGTGCATGTGTAAACTGCGCTACGCATGCTCTCGTAACACAGTCATTTTTTGGAATTTTTTCACCAAATTTGCAGCATAGGCATTTTGGGAGGCCATATTATGAACAGCAACACTGTCATTTCATTACTTGGTACCGAAAGTTGATTCTGCTCAGTGACCGCAAAATCACCTTTTGGGACCGAATAATGCCATGACAGTGACTGAACTCATGAGGAGGGGTCCCATAAACCCCATATTGAAAATTTGGTGGCAAAAGTCAAAAAAATGGCTGAGATATCCACATAAGTTGAAAAAAAAATTTATGCCATTATACAGTTTATCTGCATTTCTTCCGTTCGTGGTCGGCTTTGAAGAGTGCAGATGTGTTCCCGGTCCACCGAAGATCATCGTGCTGGGCTGCGGAAGTAAATATGGGGTGAGGGGTGTGTGGGGAGGCAGGGTGCACAAAGGGTGGGCGCGGGTTGGGGTAGGGGCCACCGGACTCAACGAGGGACCATTTCTATTTTACAGGAGGAAAAAAAAACATCACAGGACTTTTTTTTAATAGGGACATTTGGCACACTGGGGTGGGCTCCCAGCATGCCACCTGAGTGTTTATTTGGGGGGGCTGTAGCCAATGGGGGATTGGGTACCCCCACCGGCCATACAGAGTTGGGGGTGTTGCATGAGCTGAGGGGGATTGGGCACCCCTCAGCACACAAGAAATGGGGGGCTATATTATGCCAACGGGGATTGGGCACCCCCATCGGCAGATTAACGTAGGAGGGGGCATGCCGACAGGAGTATTGGGTACCCCTGTCCACTTTCAGAGGAACTGTGAAAGGCGGCGGCTATCCCTCGGCTTCTGTGGGGACTATGAGAAGCTGACAGGGAAGCCGTCGCCATGTTGCTTGACAGGGACACCAGACGAGGCAAGCACTAATTGGCTGCTGCAATCAGGGAGTGCCCTGTGGTGCTCCCTGATTGCAGCGGCTAATTTCTTTCAAGGTGGTGGCACGTTTCTCAACTGCTGTCATAGACAGCGTGCTATGCCATTGGCGCCACAGGGCCTGGCCACAAAAAGCAGTGGCACCCATTGGCTGCAGCAGGACCGCACCTCCAAAACCCACTTCTCCACTAAAGCAACCACAATATGTTGTCTGTGCTGTGCACGCAAGATAAAGATGAAAATGGGGAAGTGAAAATTTAAAAAAAACTTAAAAGGAGGAGCTTGAAAAACAGCAAAGGTGGTATAGGGATAATAACAGAATGGGAAGAGATCAGAGAATGATGGAAATATAAACAGGGAGAAATGAATCCTGAGTTCAACTCAAAGACCTGGGACTGTGAAGGAATGGGACTGACAACCTGAATTTTGATTCTTTTTGTAACTCAACAGTTATTGCCTAAAAATGCACTAAAGTTCACCATGTAGCTCCTAAATTTTCAACATTTTCCAGGGGAGCATGCCCCGGACCCCCCAGGAAATATTTGGAAACCCCCTACAACCACCACCAAATCCTGGCTATTCCCTATTGCTAATGCAGTTACTTCTCATAGTTTATTTTAAAACTTTCTTTTATACCACCCCGAAAGACAAGGAACTGCTGTTTCATTATTGCCAATTCGGCAACATTGGGATTTATAAAGATGATGACTACTGCAATTGTATCTGTAGCCACAGTACAAACCCAATGTTAAAGCCTGTTCAGTTTGCCACAGCTTTATGCAAACAACCAGGAGACTTCACAAGAAGGCTTTAGAGGTATTTCTAAAACTTCAAGAAATGGAGAAATAGGTTGCAGTGAAGGCAGCTTCAGCATCATCAACTGCTTCTATTCCTGGTTCATCGTTGGCCTCTTGATCCCTGCAGTCGATGGTGGCTGTCGCTGACTCACCAAAGTAAAAGGATAAGTCCTTAAAGTCAGTGGAGAAACACTGGTACTCAGAGAAGGAGAAGTGGCAAAAGGACAAGGCCACTTCTCCTGACCCTTCACATTCACCTCTTAGAAGGGATAAGGCTACTGATAAAGACATGTACCCAACTCCAATTGCAGGTCCTGCCACCCCATGACTGTCTCTTAAACACCAAGGTGGGGATCTGGTGCCAGCTCACCTCCCCCCCAGGGAATATGCAGCCTATTCCACATTGGGCACTTTCCCATCAACAGCTCAGCCATCATTGACCCCTTTGGGGTCTGTAGACACACAGCTATCATATGAGACTGTGTTAGAGGTGTTCCAGCATCTACTGCTGCTGCTGCTGCCCACTCTGTCACTGCCCTTGGCAGGTCTGTCATCGACATTCCTATTAATGATCAAGTTCTCTGTTCCTGCCATAGTGCCAGGCCCTGAACAGCCTCCATCGATGGGGCTCCTGTAGATAGCTCCTCCTTATTTATCTCCTCATCCTATTGACCCTCAGCCAATGACAGTCAATGTCAACGATGAACTGGAGTGTAATCCAGAATGTATGGAAGAGGAGAAGGGCATGGAAGAAGAAGAAGAAGAGTCAATAGATGCAGTGGGATCAAGCACCACTCTAGTCTCTTGCCCAGAAGAGAGAGTGAAAACCACACCAAAAGTCTCCATCTGAGGATGCCTCATTTCAGGCCTTCTAAAAACAAGTTCAGGCCAAATTGGTGTTTCAGGCAGAGGTGGACGATTCCTCCCATAGAAATCGCTATGTGTTTTTGGAGGTTTCAGCCTCCCCTTTGGTCATAATTCCTCCTCTGCGTTCAGCACTTGAGTATGCTGCTCTGGCAGCCTAGCACTGGCTGGCTCAATTGCATTCAGTACCCAAGAAGGCTGATAAACAATATTCAGCCCCCACTGTAAAGCTTTATTATTCCTCACTACCAGAAATGGACTCTGTGGTGATAATGACAGCTCATGACAGAGTCAAGGCCCCCAAACACATGAGTTCTCTTCTTCATGATAAGGAGTTGAGAAAGATCGATTTAATGGGAAGGAGGACTTCTGCTTTTGCTTCCCTGGGTCTAAAACTTGCTAACTATCAGTCATATACTGTATGATTAAATATCAGAATTGCATTTGGAACACTACGGCCTCCCTAGCTAAGAAATTGGCAGAAGACCAAGACAAAATATTGGCATAGCAGACTATTATAACCAGCCATGAGGCTGGCAAGCATCGGCTGAGATTGGGCTATGATGCCTTTGATGCTGCGGCTAGAGCTGCTGCATCTGGGATCTGCCTCCACCACCACTCTTAGCTAAAAGTGGCTGGCTTTGCATGAGATGTGCAACAGTCCATGATGAAGGCTCCATTCAGGGGCAAACAATTGTTTGGAACTGTTGTGCATTACAGGACCAACAGTTCTCTAAAATGATGCTGCATCCTTCGAACCCTCACTCTGGGGATGGAGTCATGGGTCTTTTAATAGGCCCTATGCCCATCCAGGCAGGGGTTATTCCAGAGGCCCAGGACGTGGTTCCCAAAGGTCACACACCTCCAATTCCAAGCTACAAACCTGCCTCCCAGTGACCATGCCAGACTTACAAAAGTTCAAACCATTACTGGCACCCCTGCCACCCCAAGCACTTTCTTACTCCCCTCCTCAGCCTCACTGCCTCAGCAAGGCTTGGTGGGAGACTGAATCTCCCTCTTCCTACCAAAAATGGGGGAAGATCACTACGGATGCCTTGGTCCTTGTGGTTGTTAGCAGGGACACACTGTAGAGCTCCTTACTGTTTCTCCAGTAACCCCCACCCCATTGCCCAACAGATATCCTTTGGGGCATCTTGTCTTCCTGCTGGTGAGGTTCAAACCCTCCTCCACAAGAGGGCTCTGCAACTTGTTCCAATTTCAGAACAGAACCAGTGCTGTTACTCTCAGTACTTTCTGGTCCTAAAATGGATGAGGGATCTAAGCTCATACTAGATCTTCGAGCACTAAATCTATTCATCGAATACAAAAAGTTTTGAATGGTCTTGTTGTAGTCCCTGTTCCTCTTCTGCTAACAAGGGATTGGATGGTTGCTTTGGACTTGAAGGACGCATACCTTCGTGTCAAGATCCGAACACTATTTTGGACCTGACAGTTCTTCAATGAGCTGAGTATATGGGTCAACTAACCAAAGTCAACACTCACTCCTTGCCAGTTCTGAACACATCTGGGAAGGGCATTTCTGCCCTCTGATGATGCTACTGCACTGGTAGCACAGACACACTTGGTATCGTCCAGTAACTATATCTCAGCCAGATTTCTTCTAATGTTAAATGGTCTGATGGTGCTTACCATACTGACTGTCCTGCTAGCTCGCCTCTATATGAAAATCCCTCAGTGGTTTCTCTAGGAGCAGTAGGCTCAGCATTAAGATGAATCAGAATGCCTCATACAGGTGACTCCTCCACTTCGTCACTCCCTGCTCTGCTGGTTGGACCACTGCAACCTAGAGTTGGGGTCCCCATTCCTCCTCTTGGTGATGACCAAGGACACTTCAGTTTTGGGTTAGGGTGCCCATCTAGGCCCCTTCAGAACTCAGGAATAATGGACCCCTCTGGATATGGTTCTGCACTGCAACACTCTGGAGATGAGGGCTGTTCTGCGTGGCCTACAGGCCTTTGTCACCTTCCTCCCAAGAAAACCAGCTACTTATCCATACAGACAAGGTCTCACTGACATGTTACATCAATCAACAAAGCTGAGTTGATTCATATCCTCTATGCAGATAGCCGGTGAGAGTTTGGCACTGGGCAGTGGAACAAGACATATTTTTGTCCACAGTGTTTCTAGACGGCACTCAGAAAGCATTGGCAGATTGCCTCGGTTAGTCCCATGCAATGTGTTTTGAATGGGAGCTCTCTGGCTCTGTTTTGTATGACCTCTTCAAAAAATGAGGTCACCTAGAGACCTGTTTGCATCTGTAGACAATGCAAAGGTGGTGCGTTTCTGCTCACTTGCTCCAGAGCCTGGAGTTTGCTGTGGTGACATATTGTCCCTCTTCAAGAAAGGAAGGTTTCTGTACACTTTCCCCTATTGCCACTAATACAGAGGATTCTGGTCAATCTACAGGCTAAGTCGGCTGCCTTGATTCTGGTGGCCCCTTACTGGCCCAGACAAATTTGGTTCCCTCTATTCCAAAAAAACATAGAACACTCCTTCTATGGGGTTTCCCAGTGATTGCAGATGTTCCTCTGGTGCCTAGAAAACTGTCTACACAGTACACCTACTCGCAAAAATGGAACTGTTTAATAGGTTGGTATACTGGATGTCCACTGGATCCCTTTAAAGGTCCAGTTCCTAAATTGTTGGACTACCTTTTGCCCCTTAAGAACTCAGGACTGGGGTATTCATCTATTAAGGTCAACATGACAGTGGTCTCAGCTTTTCATGCCCTCACAAAGAGCAAGATGATAGCCCAGATGGAGGTTTCCCATAGATTCGTAAGAGGTATTCTACTGTTGCACCCCCGGTCCAAGATCCAGATTAAGTGTCGGACTTTAGATGCACTTCAGAACTGCAGACTCTGGTTGAAGACCCTCCTTTTATTGTGTTTCACAAGGACAGAGTTACATTACTCACTAATCCTCATTTTGTTCTGAAGGTACTGTCTGGAAAAACACTAAATCAGACTATTGATCATCCTGTTTATTTTTCATCTTCCATGGATAATGGGGAATGATGTTTACATACACTGGATTTTATTTGTATTTATTTTAATAATATCTTGGAGAACACCTGTGAGCAGATGCTCATTTGTAGGTTCCACATCAGTTACAAAAAAAAATTGAACAGGTGCATAGCATTACATTACAAGGCATTACATTACAAGCAAGTACAACATTGCACTGGTACAAAACAATACATTACAAGCTAGGTAGACAATACATTGGTGTGAATTACAAGATTGGGATAGCATTTAGCTTAAGGTATAACATTTAGACGCTGCTACTACATTGATGAGAAGGTGCCTGTGTCAAAGAGTTAAGCATATTTTTTGGGGGGATGGGGAAACAGAGTGGAGAACAAGAACAGCTGCGGCATAGTAAGGTGTATGCCTGCGTAAGGGGTTAATAACAGACTTAAGGAAGGTTGGAGACAATGGGGTTAGGAGAGCAGCAGACAGGAGGGGCATGAGGGTGGGGACAGAGGAGAATGGGTGCCCAGTGGGGTGGGGAGGGAGGGAAGGGTATAAGCAGGGGGGGACAATGAAGTGCTGTGAAGGTAGGTGCCCCTAGGATTAGCTGGAACACTAAGTGCTACTGCTTTACAGTGGTTCAAATGCAGGAAAGTTGTTTTGGTCATCATGAATGGCAAACACAGTCACAGTTGTCATCTGTGGCAAGGTGCGGCCTGAGCTTATGCTTGAAAGCACCAATGGTTGTGGTATCAGAGATGTCTGAAGGAAGGGCGTTGGTCCAGTGTGGTGCGCAGTAGTAGAATGCATGTTGACCCTGTGCAGTGCGGCATCTAGGTTCACTGAAAATTTGGCTGTGGGTGCTTCTGGTTAGCCTGGCACTTACATAGCACATGAGCAGATTCTGGACTTCTAGTGGCATCAGATTTAGTGTGATGTTTTTGGCCAGTAGACAGGTATGGTACTTAACTCTGCTCTTTAGCTGGAGCCACCCTGCCTATGAATAGAGCTCACAGGTGTGTGTAAGCCTTGCAGCACCTGTGAGGAGTCAGCAGGCCTTATTAAGGGCCAGGGAGATGCGATGGAGCACTGAGTCTGGTGCAGAACCATAAAGCACCAGGCCACAGTCAATGAGGGTAACAACTGAGCTGGTGATGGTCATGTTAAGTGCTGCACATGTAAGGCTGTGCTTGTGGCGGTGAAGTATCCCAATTCTGGAACTGATGGTCTTGGCTGTGTTGTCTATATGCTGTGCGTAGGACAGGGTGGAATCAAGGGTGATAACCAGGTACTTAAAGTACTGCTTGAGGTTCAGCACATAGCCACTGTTGTTCAGGATGGATAGTGGGAAGGTCCTGTGTTTGCTGTGGGTTCTGGAGTAGATCATAATCTTAGTTTTTTTGTAATTAAGGATTAGTCTATGCTCCTTAAACCATGTTTCAGCAGCAGTAAATCCTAATTGGAGGTCGTTTTGAAGTATTTTGGGATTGGGGTTACAGGTGAAAGTGACGGCATCATCAGCATACAATAGCATGTGTCTGGTGCAAGAGCATGGAAGTTTATTTAAGAAGATACTGAAGAGGAGAGACCCCAGTATTGATCCCTGGGGGACCCCTGAGCAGACAGGTTTGCTATCAGAGACAGTGTCCCCAATTTTGACCCACTGTGAGCAGTGGCTGAGATAACTGTTAAATCATAGAACTATATCAGAAGAGAGACCAGTGCCAGCTAGATGTTCAAGGAGGAGTGTGTGGTGAACCGTATCAAAAGCTTTTGATAGGTCAATGAAGGTAGCCCTCACTAGCTGCCCTTGATCCAGGACTTGGTGGATATAATCAGTGAATTCCAACAAGGCCTTGATAGTGCTGTGTCCCACTCAGAACCCATGTTGTTCTGGGCATAGGAGTTGATGCATGTTCAGGTATTCCACAAGCTGATCGGCCGCTATCCGTTCCAGTGTGTTGGAGAGTGGCGGGAGTATGGAGACTGGTCTGTAGTTGTTCTGTAGTGCCTGGTCTCCACTTTTGTGAACTGGTGTTACAGAAGCTGACTTCCAGAGCTGTGGGAACTGAGAGTGGTGGAGGGATAGGTTGATGATGGTGGTCAGGGGGCTTAGTACTTCCGCAAGTGCCATAGCAACGAACTTAAGGTCCAGGGTGTCTCCACTGTGCCTTGATTTTCCCAGCACCTTCTCAAGGTACTTTCTATACTCAGTAGTGCTGACTTCTTTAAAGTAAAAAAGCAGATGGTTCTCCATAGGGGATTGATCACCTACTGGGTGCTTCTGGATTGGAGGGTCAAAGTAGTCTGCTGGAAGCACTACACTTAGGTGCGTGAAGGCAGTATTTAAGGCATTTGCTATTTGGAGTGGATCCACTGTGGATACATCGTTGACCAGGAGCATGGAGAGGGCTGTTTTGAGATCCTTGCCAGTAATATCACTGAGGTTGGACCAGAAGGATATGCTGCAGTTCCAGGAGTTGGAGACAGCTTCCTTATAGTAGGAGCATTTTTCTAGGTGGATAGCTTTTGTGCACTTCTTTCTAGCTTTTTTATATAGTTGAATATTGGCAGCTGTACCACGTGCGCATGCCCTTATCCAGAGTTAGTCCCAAGCACTGAGTTGTAGCAGGAGTTCTGGCATTATCCAGAGGTTGCAGGGAGCTTTAGATTTTCTTGTTTTCGGGTGGGCATGTTTATCGCATGTGGCGTTAAATTTTGTGATGAAGCATCCGAGTGCAATGTCTACATCGCTTGTTTCATGTAGGTCAGATCAGTCTAGGCCTCGGGGTCTGCTTTGAGTTGTGGTAGGTGCCCTTTGAGGAGTACACAGCTAGTTATGGTTCTGGGTGGGGGCTTGCTGAAGTTATTTTGCCAGGTGCAGGTAATGGGTGAATGATCACTCAGTGAGTCTGGGAGGACAGTGGCGTTGGTGATGTGGGCTGGTCGGTTTGAGAGGATCCAGTCCAGCAGTGTGCTAGTACCAGTTCTGTAGTTGACCCTTGTTAGGGTTGCCACCATCTGGGAAAAGTGAATAGTCACTAGAGTGTATCTCACTGTAGCAGCTGTGGGAGAGGGCAAATTGATGTTGAAATCCCCGAGAAGAATGATCTTGGAGTTAAGGTGCAGGGTGGCAATAAAGGCCATGAGGTCGCTAGCACCTGGAATTGTTGTTTTGGGTGGGATGTAGACTGTGAGGATCGTAATCACCTTGTTGTGAGCTCCTAGTAGGATTTTTATGGGTAGGATTTGCAGATTGGTGCTTCTGTTGGGGAGGGGAAGGATATGCCCCTGAAGTGTGTACTTTACGTAGACTATGCAGCCCCCTCATTTCTTTGAGGTAAGGTCCTGCCTAAAAAGGGTGTATCGAGGCAGCACAATGGCAGAGTCTCGTACCTTGGGCAATAGTCACGTTTCCATGATTGAGAGGATATCAGGATTGTGTTTAGTAACCCATATCTTTATGTTGTCCAGGCTGGGCAGCAGACTACAGATGTTTAAGGCGGCAAGGGTGAGTCCTGCAGATTTATGTTATGGGCTATTCTGAGAGCAAGGAGGGCCAGAGTTGGGGTATACATTACCCAATAGCATTAGTAGTAGCAGTAGTAGGCTGGTAATGTGGTTCAGAAGGAGTTTGTAGCTTCTTGAGCGTTGCCGTTTCCCTGATATCAGCATTTTAGGGGAGCTGTAGTGGGCAAGGAACCCATGGATGTACCAGACTAAGGAGGGATATTTAGTCCTGCGGTCCTGGGCACAATGCATGGGGTGTCCTTTCATAGAGTATGAGCTTGTCCAGAAGTTGGGAGAAGTGGTCCTACCATATGCATTGAGTACAGTTACCTGGGGGTGAGTTAGGGCAGCTTAGACCATACAAAAGATTGTAGAAAATCCATTAAACTGTTTGCAGTTTTTGACCCCAGGATGATGGACTCCACAATTCCAAACAGGGCCTGTCCAAATGTCTGGCCAATAGTATTATGTTTTGATACTAGAAGAAGCTTCCTGGTCATGTCTGTGCTCACTCCACAAGAGGGGTGGATACTTCAGCAGCTTGTTTCCAAAATGTACCTGCTGCTGACACATGCTGCTGCCACTTGGAGTACTGTTGATATGGTTATCAAATACTACAGTCTTGACTTTGTCTCTTGTGGGCGTGCTGGATTTGACCTGAATGTTTTGAAAGGCCTCCTTACTAATTGTCATTAGGTGCTGCCATCCTCCCACTGTACCAGGTACTGCTTGACAATCATTCCATGATGTGGCTCAATGGAGGGAGATATCCTCGAAGAAGATAGAATAATTGCTTAATGCAGCTGTAGATCTTCAAGAGACTGTCCTTCATTGAGCCACAGCTCTCCCTCCTCCCTTGTTAGGTGACAGGTGACAATACTGCCTGTTCTCACATGCTGCTTTTCCTATGCTAAGATAAAATCTATAGTCAGGTTTCCATATCCTTTCCTGTGTACTTGGTTTGGTCCTGATCACTTGAGTCCCTGCTGATCTAGTGATCCTCTGAAACTGTTTCCGGTGGGGAACTGTGGCACACTGCAGATGCTCACATTATATACAGTAGGTGCCAATGAGACACATAAACCTGGGTGGCCCCAGATAGTGAAAATTTCTGGGTGGTCATGATTCCGACAGCTTACAGTTCCATGATGTGGTTCAATGGAGGAGATTCTCTTGCAGATCTAATATTATGGTAGGTAACCATTTTTTTTTCAAAAGTTAGTCCTTGTCATAGAAATTATATTTAGAATGACTAACATCTGTATAGTTAGGACTAGGAACTACATTTTTGTCATATGACATTGGAGTCATGTTGACATACGGTAGGTAAGCCATGAAGGAACTGAGGCAGGTTCAACATTCAGCAGGGCTGTAAGGTGCCAAATAGCCTCTCAAACAGTCTGCAAAGGTTGAAAATGACAAATTAGAGACATCTGTTTCATGCTTGTTAGGACTCATCAGTACAACATTGATGTTGCCTTAGTGCAGAAGGAGAGGGACCAGTCTAATGATGTCTGTGGTTTGGGTCAAGGTGGTCCAAAAATAGAAAAGTAATTTAAAAGGTCAGAACCTCAATGCAGAATCAAGGACACTGAAGCAAGGGTTACCTTGGAAAGGTACTTACAGTAAAGCCAAGTTTAAATAAAAAAGGAAGGCTCTGTGTAATCGTGGTCCCCTGCAGGAGACCAAACAAAAGCAAGATGCAAGGAGTCTGCTCTCTTACAGCCAAAACAAATTATTCTGTTCACTTACCCAATAATGTCTTCCAGTATTATTATTTTATTACTACTATATATCTCATCATGGCCACTTAATAGCTAGGCCCGGTGTTTCACATTTATGCCTTCAATGCTTCACTGCTTCATCAAGGCGTGTGGTCGTATAATTTTAAAAAATAATATGGATTCAGTCCCAATAATAACAGAAAAAACATATCTACAAATTAATGGAGCAAAAAGAGATAAATGAAAATGAATAAAGCAGTACCATCTCTAAATAATTCTCACACATTGTCAATATTGTAGAAGCCTGTAGGCAATCTGTAAATGTAAAAATGTACAAACATTTATTTGAACCATAATTCAGCCAGTTTGAAACACAGCTAGACTCCTTAATGCATGTAATTTGCAGGTGTGCCTGTGCTTCGTTTCCAGCCTGTGGTACATTTGTTGATCAGAGATCCTAATTCATATCTACATGCTTCTATTATACACTGACAACTCCCAATACACAGTGGCCTGGATATTCAGACTGCGCCAGGCTGTGGTGCAAGCCTGGGCACAGCGCAACTGGGCTGCGTGGGGGCATTGGCAGGGTGATATTCAGTGGAGCTGCGCCATGGCACAGCATCGCTGAATATCGCACCCTGGCCTGCCGCAGTGCGCATGGCACAGTGGCACTGTGCCAGCGCAAGTGGCCAGAGTGGAGCAGGGGATGCGCTAGCGCAAGTTCCGTTGCGCTAGGCACAACAACCATGATATTCTAAGGTTCACATGCAAATGGGGCCATAATGAATGCAAGGGGTAAATGGGGCCATTTGCAGCAGCCATTATCGGCCCCATTTACTGCAATGCATGAATCCCGTGGCTTACGCCTGGCACCCAGCCAGGCTGCAGCCGTCGGGGTCTGACGCCCCCTGCACATTGTGGAAAAGTGCCCCACTGCCCGATCGTGGCCATACGTAGAATATCGTACACATCCAATATCCCTGGTGGTCCAGTGGACCGCTTCACGTCCGATCATGGGCTTAAGTATTAAAAATAACCGTCCAATATCCCTGGTGGTCCAGTGGACCGCTTGCAGCCCGATCACAGGCTGAAGTATAAAAATAATCGTCCAATATGCCTGGTGGTCCAGTGGACCTCTCGCAGCCCGATCGCGGGCATCTGTAAAACATTAATGCCACAAGCAACCCAACCCTGGTGGTCTAGCAGTACCCCCTCCCCACCTGCCCACTGAGCCTGAGCCCGCTCCCCACAGTCAGCGGTGGGTGGCAGCTCCCCACCTGCTTGCCACCCCACCACCCGCCGACCTGACACCGTATGGTAGGGCTGTACACCCATTGGTCCCTGGCGTAAGCCCAGTAGGCGTGCAGCCCATACCGCTACACAGTGTGTACGCACGGCTACACACCATTGGTCCACAGCATACAGCTCTACCATACGCTGTCAGTCGGTGGGCGGGCGCAAGCAGGTGAGCTGCCGCCCGCCGCTGATGGGAGGGGGGAGCGGGGTGGGGCTCAGTGGGCGGGTGGGAGGGGGCTACCACTAGATCACCAGGGTTGGGTTGCTTGGCATTATGTTTTACCAACGCCCATGATCGGGCTGCGAGTGGTCCACTGGACCACCAGGGATATTGGACTTTCAAATTAAAACATATGCCCACGATCAGGCTGTGAACGGTCCAATGGACCACCAGGGATATTGGATTTTCAAATTAAAACAAATGCCTGCGATCGGGCTGAGAGCGGTCCACTGGACCACCAGGGATATTGGACTTCTAAATTAATACATGTGACCGCGATGGGGCTGAGAGTGGTCCACTGGACCAGCAGGGATATTGGACTATCCTTTTACTTCGTATGCCCGCAATCAGGCTTGGGGGGCGCCGCCACGAAGGTGCAGCTGGAGCTCGGGTGGCCACCCATAGGTGGCAGCTGCCATGCTGTGCCCTGCAACACGGCAGCACACCTATGGGTGGCCAGCTTTGTTCCTTTTTGGGGGCTCACCTGTGTGCAGGCGCAAGTGGGGGTTCGCGTGGCCATGGACTCAGCACATCCGGGCTGAATAACCGGGATGTCTTGGCGGGTACTCATGGGCATACCCCCACCTAGCCCGCGCATACATTACTGAGCATCTGGCGATCGGGATTTGTGCCAGGCTCAATCCCCATTTGAATATTGTGCCGGGGCACTTCAGTGGGTTGCGCATGGCACAACAGTGTTGCGCCATGCGCAACCCTTCTGAAAATCAAGGCCAGTAGGTAAAAAAAAGCATATTACCTTAAACTGACACATAGACTGCTTATACGTAATCTGTGCGGTTCTGTGCTTTCAGTCTCCAAAGAGAGTACTACTCAGTTCTTTCTACAAAGATTTAAGGTACTACCTAACCAATAACACACACCAAGATATGCAGTCTTGCTCTGATATATGCATGCCTTGGGTGCACTGTGGGGCATGAGGCAAAGTTCAATGACTTTAACCACCCAAGAAGTATGTTTATCAGACATGACCACACACCCTAAAGTATCACACTTATATAATGGGCAAAATACATGAAAAGGCGAAGGTATTCACTTGTTGAGGAATAATGCATGGTCATGTGGTGTGACTGCACCAATGGTAGTGAAGAAGTTTTCTTACCCATTTTACAAATGCTGTTTATCAATTGTTGAAGCAGGATGTCAAATTCCTAAAGAAGCAGACAAATGGAAGTAATATCCCAAAACACAAACATTCACACTTTAACAGTTTAAAAATGGATGCCACAGTGCTGCTGCCGGGCTTGTACAGCTAGCTGTTAATTGTGCACAATTTTAAAGGGGCATAACCAGGGCAGCAACTTAGTTCCTGTGCTGTCACAACATGTCACATCATCATGCAAGCATGTCCTGACATGCCAAACATTTCGTATGGTTATCATGCCATCAAAACACAACAACCAGACCACTGTAGGCTAAACCAGAAACCCACAACAATGGAAGGGTTCCAATACTGGTTTTCCACAGGATGTAGAGGGAAGAATCCTATCTGCACCTAGAGAGAGGGGGGGGTACCTCTCCCTGGCCCAAGGAGAAAGATGAGTGGAGCCAAAAAAGGTGCAGGAAGGGGTAAAAAAATGTAGAGGCAGATTGTCTAATATGCCAGAGCAATACACGTAGTTCAACTGGTTGCAAAAAATATGTCCACTATGTATAAAAACAAACAAGGAGTTTGATAACAATCTGTGTTTATGGACATATTCATAGTAATGTGGAGAGGCCAGGTGAAGTTAAATACAACGCCATCCTTGGTAAGCAACTCATCCATCCCTTAGCATTGTAACAGGACTGAGAAAGAGCCTAATCATTGAATATGGTTTGAAAGAAAAGAGTAGAGCTGGGAAGACAGAGGAAGAAAGGATATTCATGTAGAGTTTAAAACAGAATAACACAAATCAGTTTATAATTACCAGCAGATAGATCAGTTTTCATCGTCACTCGTGACTCTGTTGGGTTATATGGCACCAAGTTTGTAAAAATAGCACATCTTTTTTTTCTCTGTTAGATTATTCCAGTCTCTCCCTTTGCAGAGGCACTGCACATTATTGAGGTTTCAGAACTAAAGTGATGCTATAGAAACCTACGCAACTTCTTGAAACTTTACACAAACTGGAGATCTTTCTTTATTTTTTTAATTATTTGCTCATGCCCCCTTACTCTCTGGCCTGGCTCCCCTCAGAGCCCCCGATATCCCCACAAGGCACTTCCTACCTCCTGTCCTGTCCATCTTCAGCCCCACAGAGCCTTGGATTACTCCAAGGTGGAGAAGGTGTGGAAGGATATACCCCCATATGAGCTATTCGTCAGGCGGTGGTGAACTGAGACAGAGAGGCTGGCCCAGCTTTCAGAGAGCCAAGCTATGGCCATTTTCTGTTTTCTTTGTCCTGATCCCCTGACAGCATCAGCACACATGGGGAGCAGTGCACTTGTGCGCGCAGAGTATGTGCACAGCATGGGTCCCCAACCAATGTTGTCCCCTGCCACATTCTCCTCCTCCACTGTTTTCCACCTGTGGTCACCCAGGTGGCAGTAGATCAGTGAGGAAAGCAACTCTCCCTTCCCTGAGGACAAGAGTATCCCTTGGGATACTCAATCCTCCTCCATCTAGTCAGCCCTTGATGAACCATTCTCGTTCCTAAACCCGGGTCACCAGCTTCATAAGCAGTAGTACTGCCACTGCACCAACAGGCTGGCTGTGGAGCCCCCTTTCTAATCACATGTGTGTTCAAATATACTTTGTTTGAGAGGCCTAGTAGTTTTCCCCACAAACTAGTGATCACACAGGCATTGCACAACATGCCCAGCATATGTACTGTAGAACTGAAATCTTTATGCTGTTTTATGGGGAAAAAATATTATTAATTTTCTCAAATACCTCCATTTGAGAAGTGTTTGAGCATTCTGCACAATACCTGCAGGGTAAGTTATAATTGTTTTAGTGGCTCCAAAAATACTTGTCCCATCTCAGAGGGGATATGATGATCCCAGTATACTAACCCATCCCTTATAGTCAGTAGCTTTTTAGATACCACAATAGGTTTCAGTCCAAAAAACCTACTCCCATCCTCATCCTTCTCTAGAATGTGCCAGTGTCTGTATAGTACAGTATCAGACATATCTTGTCAGTATGTCCTGTATCTCATAGCCATAATGAGTCTAGTGTTTTCCTGCTGCCTGTGTGTGGGATTTTATGGGAAAATGGTCTTCCCCTGCCTGTTTCCTTATCCCTGGAGACAAACCTTTGTAGCCCCATCATGTTTGTAGCCACTCTCAGACTCAACACCATGTCCTGCAGTTTCTTTGAAACTGTCATCTGTGCTGAAATTATACTTGACATGCAATATTTATAAATATGGTATGCAGTTAATCATGTGAGGATGGTGGAAGCTAGGGGCATGAAGGACAATATTCCTCGCTGTCCATTTTCTGGTTGATAGACAGATGGATAGATATATAGATAGATAGACAGACAGACAGACAGACGTACAGACAGAAAAAAGCATACATATGAACATATGAAATAGCCAGTAGAAGAGGGCCATTATGGTCTATCTAGTCTGCTTGATGTGGAGCGCATGTATCTGGTGTTACATGGCGCGTGATCCCCTCTCATGACACCCTTACCCTCTCCTTGACTTTATCCCACTCTCTCTCTTATATCCGCTGACACATTTCTGGTTTACAACGTTCTCTGGTAGCCCACTCCACCCTGCCACCACTTTCTCCATGAAGAAGTGACACCCGGCCTCCTTCTGGAACCTTCCTAATTTGCAACTGTGCCTCCTCATGTTCTTGTCTTTGCTGAACCTCAAAAAAGTTCACCCTGATCAACCTTGTTTACACCTTTGAGGTACTTGAAGGTCTCTATCATTTCCCCTCACTCCCCTTTTTATTTCAGTGAGTACACGTTAAGGATCTCCAGCCTTTGCACAGATGAGAGTCCCTGCTGATCCTGAATCATCCTTGTGGCACTTCTCTGTACTGCCTGCCGTTGGATGATGTCCTTCTTGTGGTAGCCCTAAGTCCAGCTATAGTAAGTCCCTGTTCGCTGTAAATATGTCCAGGAATACCAACAGATTACGACTTGCTGCTGTACCCAACTATAATCCTCACAAAACAAAATTACAGTACTTTCGAATGGTGTATTCTTTAGAGCAGGGGTTCTCAAATGGTGAGGCCAGCCTCCCTGGGGAGGCCCCAACCTGTTCCAGGGGAGGCTCAAGCAAGTCTTGAAAAAGTGTTATAGTTCAATTTTGAACTTTATAGATTTTATGTGAAGGGTTAAGGCAAACTGAAAGAGGATACTAGTAGGTGAAGTTATGTATTTAGTCACAAGTCTGTGACCAGGGAAGGTACTGTACACTGAGCAATGGATTATTTCAGGTGTGCCCAGGGAAGGGTAGTGAGAGAATACAATTCAAAATGTAACTGCAAAACACTCAATCAATACAAAATGAATAAAAGTGCAAACAAATTAAGAACAATAAACCAACAATGTGAGGAACAATTGATCAATTAGACTGGCAGAACTGTCCAAATACAAGAGTCAACCATACAGGCACTAGGAATAAGAGCAGGAGGGAGCAACAAGATCCTGAGAAGTTGCTTAAGAGCAGGGGGAGGCAGAGGTTGGCAGGATTGTTATTCCTGTTAGAGGGGGAAACAGAGAACCCAGTCTAACCCATGAAAGTATGGCAGTAAGGGGTAACAATGGTTTGAGAGTCAAAAATATTGGAGCAAGTAGGTTGTCCTGTTTTTGGGAGGGGGGGGTACAATAAGCTTAATAACATGAGTGCCAGCTATGCAAAGAGGTTTCATTTTATTCCTGATGTACTGTGAAAAGTAGGCTATTTTTTTATGGGGAGGCCCAAAAATATTTCATTATTTTGGGGGAGGCTCAAGATCTTTTCCATGGCTTAGGGGAGGCTCACTATGACAAAGTTTGAGAACTGTTGCTTTAGAGGAACTAAAAGGTGCAGCATGCAGATTCCTATAGTTTGAAACATAGAAACATAGACAATGATAGCAGAAAAAGACCGTTGGTCTATCACGTCTGCCTGTAACACCCTATCATACCTGAGACCTTCTATCTATACAGGGTTTTAACCCACAATATCTACCCCCATGTTCCCCATTTTACTGCTACCGCCCTGAATAACTACTAAGCCCTTCACTCTATCCCAGCTATGTTTGAAACGATTAATGGTTTTGGTATCCTCCAGATCAGCTGGCAGACTGTTCTATGGCTCAATTCAATTCATTTTTATTTTTACCAGGAATACACCATTGATAAAAACTCATTTGCAAGGAGGTCCTGGAAGGACAACAAAAATACAGTAGAGATCAAAAACAATTCAAAAGCAATCCCTTCAATACAGTCAGGTTATGCAAGTACAATAGGGAATACAATAATGCATAGGTACAGCGTGGGAAGTACAGGAATAGTGCAATCCAGGGCAATGATGAGCAGAACAGGGAGCAGAACAAGTCTTGGGGAATTACAGTAACAATGCAGACTTGACAGATATACACACAAAAAAATAAAAGACCAAATATTAAGTGCAGCACATGGCTGAGGCATCAAAGGGCAAATACTGCCCATTAGCTTCCACACCAAGGAAGCACAGGTTCTAACACTAAACCTTAATATTGGCCAACAAAACAAAGTGCTACTATTAAACACTGTATACCTGCCTCCTGGGACACTACCCACTGGCTTCCCACAGCTCATAAGCCACCTCGAGCAGAACAAACTAAACTGGGAACATATAATCCTTGGAGACTTCAACATTAATTGTCAAGCACAGGATGCAGCGACAACTAGAGACTAAATAGCCGGCCTGTACCTGACCCAACTGGTCATACAACCCACCAGACAAAACCACCGTACAGGAACCAGCACCCTTATCGACTGGCTACTCTCCTCCTGTCCTGAACATATCGCAGAGGTAACAGTCCTACCTGACACCATCAGTGACCACTCCCCTGTACTACCTACCTGGACTAACAAGTTCACCAAGAGTAAGCATAAGACCTCCAGAAACAGACCACTAAGGCCTGGTCAACTAGACTCCTTCAGGCACTACCTAAAAGAGATTGACTGGCCCCCACTGAATAGAGTCAAGGACGGAAACCAAGCACTGGATTACTTCTGCAGTATCTTCACTAAAGCCTGTGACATCTTTGCTCCTTACAAAACAAAGAAAGCCAGAGGAATCCCCAACCCTGGCTGTCTAGCCCTCTAATTGAATGTGAGTGACTCAGCAATCACCTGTGGCATAGGGCCAAAGCCATGGGGAATCTAGCTGACTCCCAAGCGTATAAGGCAGCTAGAAATACTTGCACAAAACTCAGACGTCTGGTGAAAGCAGCTTACCACAATGACCTCCTAGGAAAGACCTGGGGTAGAGGAAGGGAGTTCTGGGACTCTGTAAAATCTCTCACTGGTAGAGTCTCAAGGGCCCCACTGGACCTTATAATTAACACCTCTGGCACATTGCAAGACCCAAAGGAAATTGCTGATGCCTTTAATGTTGCATTCACGGACCTCAGCAACGTGTTGCCACCTGAATACCTGAATCACACCCTCACAGGCCAGCAGCACAACCTCAACACTCCATCACCATGGGATAATGTTACCCCACTGTTCTACTTTAGGCAAATCTCCCCAGGTCAGACCATCAAATATATCAAATGGGTCCTTGCTAAGACCAGGATGGGAAGCGACATGATCGATATGAAGATGGTAGCATTCACATTAAATGAACTTGTGGCACCGCTCACCAAGGTATTCAACACCTCTCTGAGATCTGGCATCTTCCCTGACAGGTGGAAAGAGGCTCTACATCTAGCAAACTTCTGGCCCATCTCGATTTTACCTCCCCCTCCAAAGTACTTGAAAGGGTGGTCTCAGAACAACTAACTGAGTACCTAGAAAAGCATAGCCTTCTCTGCTTGCAACAACATGGATTTCGACAAAACCACTCCACCATCACCGCACTAGTAGAGCACACCACTCAGTTTTATGGGGCCCTGAATAAAGGGATGGCAGTGGGGTCTATCTTCATAGACCTCACCAAGGCCTCTGACAGAGTCAGTCACCAACTGCTACTGAAATTTCTCCTCTCTGCAGGATTGTCAATGGACTCTGTGGCCTGGTTCCATAGTTACCTCACCTATAGAGCTCAACGGGTCAGGATCGGCAATACAATCTTTGAGCCCAGGGAAGTAAACTTAGAAGTCCCGCAAGGTTCTATCCTTGGTCCTCTCTTATTCAGCCTCTTCATAAATGACATACTTTCCACCTGTCCTGCACACTCTGTACTCTATGCAGACAATGCTGTTATCTCCATCCCAGGGAAAGACCTGGGATCAATTAGCTCTGAACTTCAGCTCAATTTTTGTGCATTGGAATCCTGGTTCACCAGAAATAAACTGCTACTCAACTACAAAAAGACAAAGAGCATGCTCTTCAGCACCCCACAGAGCAAGATTTGAGGGTCCTCACTGCATATACTTAGTAGCGAAAGAGATGTACTAGACCAAGTCAACACATTCAAGTACTCAGGGATTCACCTTGATGACACCCTCACCTTCACTGCCCATGCTGAGCAACTGGTAAAGTCCACCAACATGAAGCTTGGTATCCTGTACCAACGCCGCACCTCTATGACACTGGCTGCCCTGAAACTTGTTATGTACAGTTCAGTTCTCTCATCTGTGGATTATGGCCTTGTCGTATACAGGGCAGGCACAGACACAGCACTTAAAAGGGTCAAAACCATCCTCAATAAGGCCTGCCGCCTGGTCCTGGGAGTACACAAAATGACTCACTCTGGTGACCTATACAAGGAAACAGTCTAGCTCTCACTCTACCACAGACTCCAATTCCAGGCCTGCCTCCTTGCAAAAAAGTCCCTGATGGGGTCCATGCCTAGTGCTACTACAGCCCTCTTTGAGCCTGCACAACCATCTAAATGCACAAGGAGTGCTTCCAAGGCTGTCCTAACTGTTCCCTTCAAACGAACCACCCTTGGCCAAAGATCCCTTTCCTACTGTGGCCTAAATTGTTCAATGATCTGCCTGCAGACCTTGCTGACTCACCCAGACTTGGCCACTTTAAAAATGGGCTTCAATCTCTTCTTGCCAGCAAATCTGACTGCCAGTGTTTCTGTTAACTGATGGCCTCTGACAGCCATTCTCGCACCCGTCAAACACTACCCTCTCTCACTCCCACCCTCCTGTTCCACAGCTGCCCACTTCCCCCACACCTCCCACCACCTACTACTTCCCCTTGACAAAGCCTCACCTTGGCCACTAAAACTGCATTTCTGCAGAATGGGAGCTCCCTTTCTGAACCGTAACATGATTGCTAAACACTGTACCACACTTAATTAGTGCTGCATTAATATGTTCCTCCGCAAGTGTAGTCCTGTTTCTTCTCATTTGTTGTACCCTGCTTAATGTTGTAATTGCACACTAATACTACTTGTTAGTTGATGTTCTTTCTGTTCTGCAGTGTTTCATCACCTGTAAATGTCTTGTATTCCTTGTTGACTTGGAGCCTTTGTAAAGGAGTCCCCAGCTCAAAGGTATTAATCCTAATTTGAAATAAATAAAATACAAAATTAAAAAAGAAAGAAAAGGCATGGGAAAGGGGGCAAGTGTAGATGTGGGAATGTGAAGAGGGATGGTGAAGGGGTGGGGAGAGGGGGGACAAGGGTTCTAGGATTGGGCAGGAGGGGATGGTGACTAAGGGGTTGGGAGAGATAGGAGGAGCATGAGTAGGCAACCTGTGAGCATTGGGAGGAGGAGGGTGCTAAAGAGCAAAATAAAGAGGGGAATAAGTACTTTAGAGGACCATGTGGAGAAAGGTTTATGCATAACATTGGCAATTTTCCTTCAGCAGGGACTTTAAAAGCAATTTGAAGGTGGGAAGACTAATGAAGTGGAACAATTTTATGGACCTTTGGAGGGAGTTTCTCAACGTGGGAAGTAAGTGGCTAATAGAGGAGGTGCCAAAGTGTGATCTGATCCTAGGTGTATCAAGCAGAATGTAAGCATATTTTCTAAGAGAGTAAGCGCACGGCTCGAACTTAAAAATAACAGATATGTACTGAGGGAGTCTGTTCATGATGGCTTTGTAAGTCCATATAGAGACATTGCACCACCTTCTGGTTGCCAGTGAGATCCAGCCTAGCTGGGCATATAGTGAGCAGTGTTAGGTTTTGTATAGGGCATTGGTCACATATTTTAGAGCTCTGTGGTACAGAACATCCAGTTTGGCAAGAGTGGAGTTAGGACAGTTGCTACAAAGGAAGTCTGCATAGTCTAGAAGAGGGAGGAATGTTGCTTTCACAAGCCTAGATTTAACATAGTGGGAGTAGCCATTTAATATGGAAGAAAACTCCCAATCTTTGTTTCAGTTTTTTGGCGAGCTCCTTGATATCGGGGGGGGGGGTGAAAAAGAGGGAGCAGTCCAACCAGAAACCTAGGTATTTAAACTTGTCCACAATTTCCAGGGACTCACCAGACATAGTAGTAATTCTGATGAGTGCGGAACAAACTTGTGTGAACGTAGGTCTGGACGGCGGGGAGATAAGCATTATCTTTGGGTTTTTTGCATTGAGGAGTAGTTTCATTTGAAGCAGATTTATCTGCAAAGTGTTGAAGTCCTGTTGTAGCGCCCTATATGCAGATTCAATGGATGGTTGAGCAACATAAAGAACAGTGTCATCAGCGAATAGATGAACACTGGCAGTACTAATGTTACGGTTAATGTTGTTGATGTATAAGGCGAAAAGTAGGGGGCCCAGGATTGATCCTTGAGGGATCACTCAGAGGAGTGTTTTACTGGGAGAGAGGTCATCTTGTGATCTCACTAGTTGTATTATGCCGACGAGGTAGCAGGAGAACTAACTTAAGGCAGTGTCGTCTAGGCCAACGTTTTTTAATAGTGACAGTAAGAGACTGTGGTCCACTGTATCAAAGCATACATGTTGAAAAGGTGAGTAATTGGGGGGGGCTAACTGGTAGTAGCCTAACCTCAGTAGGGTGGAATCAATTTGGTCTGTCCCAGTGCCTTTTTTAGTGCCTAAAGAGACTAACAGGTTTTCTGTTTGTTTTAGTGTGATGGGGGTGAAACTAAATTTCGCACCATCGGTAGGAGCAGGGATGAGGGGCCAAGGAGCAGTATTGTTGGATTGCTGGTTTAGCAATTGGCTTGGGGGGGCATCAAAAGTGAGGCCCACTGTGGTAAAATGGTTATTGAAGGCTTCTAGTATGGTATATTTGTCAGTATATATACCGTCACCAAGGGATATCTTTGACGGTAAGTAGGAAAAAGAACTATGGCCTTCAATTTGTTTTATAGTCTGCCAGAATTTGGCACCATTGTTCCTGGAAGAATCAAGGGCATTTTGAAAGAATTCATCCTTTACAGATCTAATTATTTTAGTACAATGGTTCCTGAATGTTCTACAGTCAGCCCAGACTGTTTTTTCTAGCCTTTTTCCACAAGATGTCCCTATGGCATAAAGCAGCTTTTAATGTATTGTTGAACCATGGGCGGATTTTTTTTCTGGTCCTGATTTTAGCAAAGAGTGCATAGGTGTTGATCACATTCAGAAGTAGTGCGTTGAAAATAGCATAGGCTTCAGAGACTGTAGGAGCAAGGTAGAAGTCCTGCCACCTAATTCCATTGAGGTCAGACAGGAAGGCAGTGGGGACGAAGTCACGGTAGCTCCTTTTATATGTAAACCCAGATGCAGAGGTGGATTGGGGCATCTGCCTGATGCAGGTGATTGCCCTGTGGTCACTGATGTCATTATGGAATACTCATGCATGGGAGATTATATGGAGCTTATTGGTAAGGATTAAATCCAGAAGTGTGATGCATGCCTGCCAGGTTTTTAATATTGGGTGGGTCACATCCGAGATTAACTGTTGGAGGCCAAAGACATCACAGAGCTCCTTCAGGGGTAAGGAACAGGGGGAGTACCAGTCCAAGTTAGGGTCGCCCAAGATGATCATTTCAGTATCAGTGGAATTTAGCAGATGGCACAGCTGATGTAGTAGCTGCAGGCCTCCTGACAGCCTATGACCCATAGAGATTCGCTTGCGGATACGGGAATTTTTAGGGCTCAACCACCCTTTCTGTCAAATAAAACTTTCTCACATATAGTTCCTCATAGTTCACCTTGACCATTCCTGTCAGGAACTTGAAGTCATATCTCACCTCTCCCATCTGGCCTCAAGCAAGTACATGCTCAGTGCCCTAAGCTGATCTTTGTAAGACTTGCCGTGCCAGCCCTGAACCCTTTTGGGTACCCAGCATTGCACCGTCTCTAGCCTGTCCTTATCTTTCTTCAGGTGATGACTCCAGAACTGGGCACAGTACTCCAGGTGCAGCCTCACCAGTGATCTGACCTCCTTTTTACAACTGCATAGTAAGAGCTATGCCTGATGTAGTGCTATTACATTGGAAAGGGCGCTCTGGAAGCACATGACTGTGAACACACCACAGCTGTTTCCCTCCACCAAGTGGAGATAAAGCAAATCTCTCCATGTCCTCTCCATTCAGTACAGTGCGGTTCCAGTTGCTTCCCTCCCACCCACCCCACCCCCGCTACACTGTTTTCTTATTCTGACCTGCTGCTTGCTTTGATCTTATATCACTGTAAATGAGAAAGCTCTGTTCCACGCTGAGCTGAGCATGGAATGGAGCTTTCCCTTTACAGTGATACTAGCAAGCCCAAGAAAGTTAATTAATGCACTGCATTACAGAATGAGGTTTTAGAGGAGGATGTTCTGTCTACAATTGCATAGTAAAGCATGCTGTCAGCAAAAAGTCAATAGGAACGTCTCATAGCTGACATTTGAGTCTCCCAGTCACTGACTCTTCAAGGTTAAAGATGTGTTTGATAGCAGATGCAAATTCCAAGTGTGAAAACATGAATCAGGTCAGTCAAACCAATCCTCTCTCTCTCCTCCCAGATTATTCTGACCCTATCCCTGTAACTCCAGGCACATTTCCTGTGTTTTCCTTTTATTCTGTATTACATTATTTCATATAAGCGCTAAGTTACTCTGTTTTCCCCTATAATCAATGCAAGTATTTTGGAACCATTTGCCCATAAAGAACCACCCACCTCCATGACTGGAACACCTATCATGTGCAGGTATCTAATGAGAGGTGGCAGTGGGTGGAGCTGGGTAACTGTAGCCAGTTGGCAGTCATGTTGTGCTCAGCCAGTGGAGACAACCAATAGCCACTTTTACCCAGCTGTCTAGGTGTAAGGTTCACTGTGCAGCTCAGCCTGCTTCCTTCTGCAGGCTGCAGTGATGCCAATTCACCTAGAGGGAATGAGCTGTTGCCGACTCACTGTCTGTCCTCCACCTATTAATAATTACTGGCACTTGCTGAGGATATTGGTGCCTCTTCCCACTCATTCTCTCCAGAACATGCAACATACTAGGTGCAGTGTGTGGGTGAGTGTGTCTGCCTGCTCCAGGGACACTTGGACAGACGCACTCGAGTGAGTGAAGGAGTGAGTGAGTGAGTGAGTGAGTGAGTGAGTCAGTGAGGGAGTGAGAGAGACATAAATGAACTGGTGGGCTACCAGGAGGTCATCCCACTGCGCTGCTGATATGGTGTGCACACTATTCGCCCATCTCGGTCAGCGCTAGTCTGCTGCACTGAGTTGAGAGCAGCACCTCAATAACTGTGACTTGGGAGAGCTCTGTGGAATGGATGCAGAGAGTTAAGTATTGCCCTTATTGCTGCAGTTAGCCACCGAGTGCACACCAGGATTACATGGTGAAAGTGGAGAAACTGTACAGAACTAAAATGAGACCATCGCATCACTCTATCTAGCATCAGTCTCAGTCTGACAGAAACCCCTCCTTCCTACAAGCAGCCAAGGCTTGGGGTCGACTGTGTGCTTTACCATTGCACTGGAATGGTAGGTGGGATACTGCTGCACTGTGTGGGTGAATGAAGGAATGACGTGGTCCCATAACATCACTGGCGTATGCATCTTTAGAGTGCTTCTACTGTAACTTTACATGGATTTATTTAAATTGTTTTTATTAGAAAAAACACTTTTATTGCACAAAACGCCTCCTGAAATTTATCTCAACATGCTGTTCTTCGAAATAGGTAAACCAAGAAATCTTGCATTAATCCCTGCCACAATCTGGCTGTCTAATTGAAGAGCAGCAGACAGCAGCATATATGTGTCTAGTCTATTCCATTCTAATAACTAAGAACAATGTGGGGGCTGGGTAAAGTACAGCCTGCGAATGACCTCTGACTGTTAAAGGGTTGCTGACCTCTCTGTAACTCTGAGGGTTGGCATAGTAGCATGTTATTATACTGAGTGGGCAGTGATAAGCTAGCACAATGTCTAATGTGTAGTATGCTAATTTGAACAGTTGACTTTTGCAGTGTGGAATCAACTTTTCACCAGCTCTGATTATATAGCCATGTTATCAGTGGAGAATCAATTATAAAGGCAATTATTACGGGTTAATTAACCAAAAAAAAAGACAGCTCTTTATCTTCATCTTTATGGTGTCAGGACAACAGACATGTCCTAGAACTCAAATTATCCAATAACTTGGTAGTTTTATAGAGCTATGGCATTTGGCATTGAAAGATTTTCACTTGATATGTTGGTTTCTTTGAACAACAGTTTATAAAGGATGTATGCCAGTAGATGAATGTCTTCTTGTTGATTCGACTGTTAGTGGAATTCACCTAGTGAGTAGAAAAATAATATTTAAATGCAACATGATAGAGGCAAAAACTAGTAATTATTTTCACTGTAGTGTGTGTAACTGGGAGGAGAAGTACAGAACATGATATGCTCGTATTTGGGTGTTCAGATTAAAAACTGTCCTTGTCCCTCATCACATGAACTCTCAGATTGCCACCTAAGAAGCAACAGCAGTGAACACTGCTTCTTTGGTGGGAACATCAGTCCAGGAAATGACCAGTCTAATGCATTTCATTGATCACCAGAGGGTGCTTTTCAGATGAGGCTAGCCTTTTGTCAGTGCTATTTCGTTATGAGTTAGGAGAGCCTGAAGGAGGTCAAGCTGAGTTGTTAGAGCTGCATAGTGAGAGCTAGTGCTATTACATTGAGAAGGGGTATCTGGAAGCAGATAACCACAAACACACCACAGCTGTCTCCTTCCACCAAGTGGAGGTGAAGCACATCCCTCCACATCTTCTCCATCCAGTACAGTGTAGTTGCTTCCTCCCTCCCTCCCCACTGCCACACTATTTTCTTGCTCCCAACCCTCCTGCTTGCTTTGATTTAATATCACTGCTAATATCACACTATTGCCACCAATGGGGACTGGGAGTTGGGACTGAGTCAAGGGCATAGCCATTGATACACCAAGTACGTTGTGGCATTCATACTCCATAGGAGGGGAAAACAAATAGAAGTTCAGGATTGCAGCACACAAAGATGGACAGCATGGTCACATGGTATCTTCTGTTTGGGCTTATGTAACTCTGAACTGGTTACTAGTTACGTAACTTAGTAGTTTCCTGATTTTGGGGGAGGGGGAGCTACAGGATGTGATTTGCAATTAGAGGAAGAGCTCAACCAGGTCTGCGGCCAGCCAACGCTTGTTATTGGCTGCTGCGTTACTTAGAGTGCAGCTACCCCAGCCCCAGCAGATCTGAATGTCCAGAACAGAGAGCAACCACGAAGAATCAGGAACAGAGAACTCAGTCCCAACTCCTGGTCTCAGTCAGTGGTCATATGCTTTGATCTCAGCAGCAGTGACAATCTCTGGACCCTATTGATTCCAGGACAGGTCACAGAGCCCCAAAGATGCATTTTCACTAGTTGGCTTGGGCAGTGTATATCTCCAGAACCGGAGCAGCCCAAAAATTAAAGTGATACTGACTTTTCAGTTTGTAGTGTTAACTGCCCATTTCCTACTTAATGCCCTGGCTCTCTGTTACAGAAAACCCATTCAGTAGCTGTTGCAAGATGGAAATGTCTTCTCAAAGCCTTCCTGCCCCTGCTGCCTATTTGTTGTGCTTCTCAGTAAAATGTTTTAACTGGGGATTGTGTAGTAAGGTTTGTCTCCGAGCTTGAGAGTTTTGCTTATCTTTTAATTCCACCCAAGATTTGCTCAGCTATTTCATAAATTAGTGTGATGTGTGGAAAAAACATGTTACTTTATACAGTATGTCAGGTGATATACATTGATTGGTGGCAGACATTCACTCCCTTTAGTCTGGGCTCAGGGAGAGTATACCACCCAAAACAGCCATTGGCTAGCCTGAAAAATTAAAGTATCACTTCATTTTGCTAAATGGGATTTCTAACCCAGCAGTACGGAATAAGGCACAAAAGCAACAAGTAGGGAGTGTGTTTCAGTGTCTTAGAGATATAAATACCTCATGATTTTATAAACAGTCACATCACTCCCTTGTCACATTAATGCATTAGCAGCCATTTTGGCTCTAACCTGAATTTGTTTCTGCTGTCAGCACCCCTCTCTCTACACCTCGAGATCCTGTTTGCCTTACTGTAAGCCTATGTTATATTGGCTGGATTGTTTAAGGGTATTACTTATGATGGCTCCAAGGTCTCTTTCTTCAGTAATGCATAGTTTAACTCCTCTCATCCAGTACTGTGTCCTGGGTTCTTGTTCCCTCTGTGCATCACCTTGTACGTCTTAGCACTGAATTTCAACTGACAAACCTTGCACCACCTCTGTAGCCTTTGTGGGTCCCTCTGCATTTCCCTATTCCCCTTCTCACTATCTACTCCACAACAGAACTTAGTGCGATCTACAGAGTCATATCTTGCCCTAAATTCCTTCTCGTATGCCGCTGATGAACATAATCAAAAGAACTGGACCTAGGACTGATCCCTGAGGTACCCATTAGTGACCACCCTCTCCTTGGATTTGACTCTGTTTACCACAACCCTCTGCTGTCTTCCTTCCAATCAATTTCCCACCCATCTAACTGTCCTTTGCCACACACAGACCATCTACATTCTTCAGCAATCTTCTGTGAGGCACTGACTCAAATGCCTTGATGAAATCGAAGAAAAGTAAATTCACAGTTTGACCCTTATTCACTTCCCCTGTTACCCAGTCAAAGAATGTTATCAGGTTGGTCTGGCAATATAGATAAATTAATATCATTTTTAACCTTTTGTTTTCTAACCAGTCCTCATAACTAAGGAATACTTAAACAGATTGCACGATCTGAACAGATTGTGCAATTTGTTAGAATATCGGACCCTGGTTGTACGAAGCACAGCAAGGGGCACCAAGTCCTGTGCATCCAGGGTGCAAGGCTGGGGACTGTCCATAGGGGAATGCGTGATGCATACATGTATGAGCCACAGCTCCATAGGTGATATTCAGTCCAAACATGCGTCTGAGCCCATTGGGCATGCATGGTGCAAAGGGACCATTTGCGTGCCCATTATGGGCTCATTTGCATGAATGCACCTGGTGAAATGCACCGGTCCAGCTCCCTCCCCAACCCTGATCACTGTACAAACAGAAGAATCCCATAGCCATGTTTCCATAGTGAAGGAACCCCCCTCCCCAGCCCCGATCTCTGTAAATTATAATGGCTCACACATCCCCATTTCCATAGTGTAGGGACCCCCTTCCCCAGTCCCAATCACCGTAAATTATAATGACTCACACATCCCAGTTTCCATAGTATAGGGATCCCCTCCCCCAGCCCCAATCATCATAAATTGTAATGACTCACACATCCCCATTTCCATAGTGTCAGAACCCACCTCCCCAGCCCTGATCTTCATAACATAAAATCCCTCCCCAATTGCCCTGGTAGACTAGTGTGCCCCCACCTGATCATCATAAAATAAAATATCCACTCTGATAGCCCTCGTGAGTCAAGTGCCCCCAGCCCTAATCACAGATGTCATACAAAACCCACATCCCTTTCCCTGGTAGTCAAGTGCCACCCCACCCCACCCCATTAGCCAATGACCCACTACCCTGTTCCCCTGCCCAACCCAACTGGAGTCGGCAACTGGCACAGCCCACACCACACTAGCCAGCCACCGACTGAACTGTACAGTATATAATAGATGTATATAGATGTACAGTATATAGTAGATGGTTTATTGTACATCTGTTGACTTCTTCATTTGTAAAATAATGCTGTTTTTTTTTAATTTCAACCTTGTACTGTACTGTATACACCGTATATACGTTTTCTTCCTTGTGTATTATTGCTTTTTGTATACCTGCTACTGTACTGTACTTTGATGTATTCATGACTAGGTCCCCCTTGCAAATGAGCCTTGTTCAATGGTGCCCACCTGGATAAATAAATATTTTGATTGATTGATTGGTTGATTGATTGACATGTGCACTGGTTGACCAGTCAACCAATGGGTGTATACTATATACTGTACAGTGCTCCTGTACAGTTCAGTTGGTGGCTGGCCAGTGCAGTGTGAGGTAGGCTGTGCCAGTCGCTGGCTCCAATCAGGTTGGGGAGGGAGTGATGTGGTGGGTCACTGGCTAACAGGGTGGGGGGGCAACTTGACTACCAAGGAAAGGGGAGCAGATTTTTGTATGACATCTGTGATTGTGGCTGGGGAGACTACCCTGACTACCGGGAAAGGGGGTGAGTTTTTTATCTGACATCTGTGATTGGAATTTGGGGCCCACTTGACTACCAGGTAAAAGGAAGGGGGTTTATATGGCATCTATGATCGGGACTGGGGAGGGGGTCACTTGACTACTAGGGCAATCGTGGTGGATATTTTATTTTATGATGATCGGGTGAGGGGCCACACTAGACTACTAGGGTGATTGGGGAGGGATTTTTATGTTACGAAGATCAGGTCTGGGGAGGGGTTTCTACTATGGAAACAGGGATGTGTGAGTCATTATAATTTATGGCAATCAGGGCTGGGGAGGGGGGTGTCCTTGCACTATGGAAATAGAAGTGTGTGAGTCATTATAATTTACAATGATCGGGGCTGGGGATGGGGGAACACGTACCCAGCCCTAGACTGTGTGCAGGGTTCCAACCTGCCCCATGCCTAATTAAAGTAGAGTTTCAAAAGTGTAATTATGCACTGCCGCAGCCAACCATAGTTGCACTTTGGGGGGTCTCAATATTGTGCTGCATAACTTATGCATGGGGGACCCCTTCATTTGCATAGGCACATCACAATATTGTGCATGGCGGTGCAGCCAGGGGTGTGCAGCACCTTGGTGACCTTTGAATATGACCACACCCCGATGGCCCATGCAAGTCCAGAGAAGCGTGACGCATCGAGATATGCACTGTGCACCTCATCTAAATATGCAGGCCAGAGTCTCTACTCAGAGAAAACAATTAAGAACAGTCTCATCAATTCTTTGTTCAGCTAAGATGACGAAGCAAGCATTTCATGGTGCAGGAAAAATTAAATGTTCAAACTCACCACCAGTTTCTTGCAGCAACACATTACAGATGCCATCTTAAACATGGTACTTAAAATTCTATTGCAGCTTCTCAACATGAAAAGTTCAAATAAGGTTCCAAATAACTGAATTGCCACAGAAGAAAGTTACTCTGTTATTGTAACAGACCCTTTTCAAATCCATTCAATCAGTCCAGTGCCTGGTTATTGCTCCTTATTGGAGTTACTAGACAGTGCTTCATGGGTCTCAAAATCCTTATTTTGTTTTCTACTAAGGCTCCTACCTCTTTGGGGGGCTGGGGAAACATAGCAAGGATCATACTAAGAAAGTGTACGGAGCAGAAAAGCATATAGCCCATGGTAGCTCCTCAAACTACATATAGTAAGTCAAATTCTTATTTGTTAGTAAAAACGTATCCAATCAATGTTTTAATAAGTTTTTATTCTTGCTGATAATGACTGACGTCAGTAGTATATTCCATGGGTTTACAATTCTTTGTGAGAAATAAAATGCTTTTTTCCTAGATCTAAATCTGGCTCTCATCAATTGAAGTGGGTAACCTCTAGTGGTAAATACTACCTGTTTAAAATCAAGTCCACATTCTAATGTTGGGGATGGATCATTAATAATGTCCCATGTTAATAGAAGGCCACCCCTTAAACGACAACGTTCCAAGGACATTAAATTGAATTTAGAAAGTCTTGCTTTGTAGGACAAATAGACTTCATAACTTTTCTCTGAAAGCTCTCAAGCCTATGTATGTCCTTACGCATGTAAGGACATCATAGTTGAGATGCATAATAAAAATGTGGCCTCACGTATGCTCGATAAAGGGGAAGTAAAATATTTGGATCTTTAGATTTTGTGTTATGCTTGATCGCCCACCAAATTTTGTTAGCTTTACTAAGAGTGTTAGTAATGTATAAATTAAAATTAAGATCGGATTCAATGGTAATACCAATATCTTTTTCACTGATCTTACTAGACAGTGTTTCATTATATAAATAATATGTGTTTCTTGGATTGTGCCTCCCAAAGTGGAGGACACTACATTTAGAGGTATCAAAACGTAGGCCCCACTTAATGCACCTTTCTGTAGAGCCTCAATTTCTTCAGTATTTCTGCATGAGTTAGAGATTTTACAATCATCAGCATACTTGATAATTTACAGTTTAGGTTATGAGATAAATCTGAAATAAAAACGTGAAATATTACCGGGGCCAAAACAGATCCCTGAGAAACATCGCTGTTTACAGGTAGCCAAGAGGATTTATGGCTATCAATAATAAAACTCTGCAATCTATTATTTAGCCAGTTAGCAATCCAGCGTATGATCAGTGGATTTATACCATGTTGCTGTAACTTTTGTATCAAAGCCCAATGTGGCACAGAATCGAAGGCTTTTTTGAGGTTGTGAAAAATCACATCACTTGGTATTATATTATCTAGGTTATGACTTATATAATTGTAAAAGCTTATTAACTTAATGGCACATGCGCGCCCCTTGACAAACCCATGCTGTTTGAGGTCAATATTTGCAAGTGCTGGAGTTAACATGTCTTTAATTATTCTTTCTAATATTTTGAAAAATATAGGAGTTAAACTAATAGGGTGGTAATTATCTGGGATTCCCTTATCCCCTTTTTATGGCTGTGGGCAGAGCCTACAGCCATCTTACTATATGTAGCTGGAAAATGAAATATCGTGGAACTCATGTTTTGGACTTTTCAATGTATCCTTCCATATCAGCTGAAATAAAATACTACCTTCTGTCTGTTAAGAATATTGGAAACATAACTCCAGGTTGCTTAACAGATGCCATTAAGAAACTGAAACAGCTTGTTAAATATTTTTTAAATATTGCTTGCCTATTAAACTGGAGATTTGTTTACCCCCTTCGGAATGCAACAACTTGCACATTTAAACACTTAGCATTTTAAAAGCTTCTTGTTACCAGTTTCACTTGGGAATGTATTGTCTTTCAAGAAAGATTCATAACTCATAAATGTCATCCCTTTCCCAGCAAATCTATAATTTACCCTGTTTTTTTAACCTCTAAGGACACTATCTGATAAGAACTGTCTCAGACATATGCCAGGTCTTCAATAAACTACCAGACTGAATATGTAGCATTCAGCCGGCATTTTCTACTATGCTTTTTGGAAAACAAATATACTGAGCTACAGCAAACACACACACACGCGTGCGCCACACACACACACACACACACACACACACACACACACACACACACAGTACATACTGTCACAAACCCACTCAGCAGGTCAACCCTCTACTTCCAAAGTGCCAACCTCCAAGCGCAGTCTTGTGAACAGTTTAACACAACAAGGTAACCCTCTTGTCTGTTTTGTGAGTTTGGATCAACCTTTGGTCTCCAGTCTTGGAGGGATTCAAACTGTGAACCTCTTGCTAGCGTACCCAATGCACAAGCTCAGATAATTCTGTCTTTGGGGGGCCAGACATCTTTGCCTATGGGCATCTAACCAGGTATACAGAGATGAACCCTTAAAAACTTTAATAAATACCTCAGATTTAAAACGCTTCTCTTTCCACTTTGGTATCACCATTCAAGCTTATGCCTAGTGTCTGCTATAACCATATATACTCTTCTTGCAAGTGAATAAAAATCAAAGACAGACCAAGTATACTCTAAAAAGTTTTACTAAAATAGATAAAAATATGTAATACATAAAATACAGAACTATTATATCACAAGACATACAAACCTATTAAAAAGCAATTCTTACTACAGTACTTAGTCTCTAAATACCTGATTAAAAGTGCACACATGTGTTTCTTTGTCAGAGTCTAGATAAAAGTGTCTCTGTGAAGTCAAATAGAATAATGTTTAAAATCTGTTTTTCCCCACATACTTGAATGAGGTCACCAAGCTCCTCCCTGTCAAAATATATAACAACAATATTTATATAAAAAACAGGATGTTTTTTCCAAGTATTAAATTCTGCAACCTCAGCATGACTCAAGTCCTCAAAATGACATTTCTTTAATCTCATGATAACCTTCCCTCTTCCAGGACATTAAAGCATCTTTATGATTTTGCTCCAGTTTACTAAACCTGGTTTCCTCTCCTAACGCCATAAAATGGATATGCTCAACTCAGGCCTCTTCCAGTCTGTAATTAACTTTAGATAAAACAGGATATCCTTCATCAAGGTCTGTTCTACTCCGTTATTAGCTTGTGGCCTGCCATGTAACACCTGGTATCTAAAACCTGTGTGTGTGTGTGTGTGTGTGTGTGTGTGTGTGTGTGATCTCACATGCTGTTTCAGCATTTTCTCACTGTTTTCATCTTTTCAGCTGAAACCTTGGGGGGGGGTGAGGTCACTCCAAGAGCACCAGATCTTTCAGCATCTCTCATAACAGACAGTCCATAATCCATTTTGATATTACAAAAAATTATACTACAGCACTCAGAAATGGCTGTCCACATCACACACACCATCCTCATGGCCACAACATTCAAAATAAATTCTGCATTCTATTGTGTTATAAAACTATAAAGAAATGATTTGTTTATGTCAGTGAACACAATGAAATTCAGTTTAGAGTAGATTTCCTTTAAATATTTCTTATCCTATATTTTGTATCCTGGATAGCGCAGGGGAGATGCTACATCTCATTGTCAAAGGGATCTTCATTTGCACATTTTTGCACTGTATTTACTCAGGCTGGCCCAGATTGGATGCAATATCATGTTTTTAGTGGGGTCATGATTTTACCATTTTGATAATGTATTTCTTCAAGGTAGCCTAGTCCAGAGCTCCTATATTCAAAGGAGAGGCACGGCACACTCCGGTGGAAAAGGGAGATGTGCCACACAACTCCAACAATGCACTGCAGCATGATATTCAAATGTGCAGGATGCACCGGCTACAAGGGAATGGGCCAGGGTGAACACAAATAATATGCTGTGTAAGTCAAGGGTGCTTTCCCATGCATATGCCGCACTGCGGCATACTCACTGGGAATGTGCCCCCTGCAGTCCAAAGCAGTGCAGCCCACAGTTTGGCCATGAATAGCTGGCCTAACCCAGCCAGCCACCCACAGGTGGGCTGCAGAAGTGCACTCAGGTGCACAGCAGCCTGGCAGCACTGGTGGACTAGAGGTACACCCTACCATCCTCAATCGATCCAACTCCTTCCCCAAAGAGCTCCATAGTGCAGCCCCCCCCCTGGACCCAATCACACCAGAGGAAACCACAGTCCACATCCATATCATAGAGGACCCCCCCCCACTGTCTTGGTATGTAGACACCCCCACTCCTCCCATATCTGACCTGTTGTGGAGACTTGCACTGCCCTCCACACCCTGCCACTGCCAGCTGCCAATTGCACTGGACCTGGGCCAGGGACCTGTACTTCAGAATAACCTAAGTGGCTGTACCATGCATTTAGGCACTATGCAAGCTGCGAACCCACCAGTGTATGCAGCCATGAGTAAGTCCCTGGCAAACCTTTAGAGGTAACTGGCATACCTTCAATGCATGCCTGGTCAATGCTGTATCTTCCTGCTGTCATACACTGATGCAGGCCCACACTCTTCCAGTTGCCCCTGTGTAACATGTCACCCACCCTCTGGACTGCTGAGATATCCTGGGTACCATGGGGTGCGGAATACTGCAATGTCATTTGCAGTGTATGCTCCAGGCTATGAATAGTGCATCCGCAGTTCCCCAGTTATACAAATAAATGGGAGGTCAGCTGTAACATGCCTGTTCTGGGCCTGTGAGTGGGTACAGCATTAGCTGTCACTCACACTGAGCAGTGCAATGGCACTGGGACAATGGATCCACATGCGAGTGCCTGAGGTGTATGGCCACCGGGCGTTATCGCCCACACACAGCTTGTGCCTATATATAACACATTCCAGCATCCTACTGCCAGTGCTCTGCCACCCAAAACTAAGATGCCATCTCTTCTGTGAATTATCCAGGCTAAAATATAGCAATCAGCAGGCATATTCTAGAAAAAGACATTGTAAAAATGTGTAAAAGGAAGACCACACTGACACTGCCTCTCAGCAAATCTGCACTATGCAAATTCATTAGAAATAATGGGTAAATGCACCCCAAAAGCTCTCCACAGCCATATCAGCTCTGCCCAGAGTTTGTTTAAAAAGAGATGCTTACATTTTCTTTGGATTTGTCTAAACTCTGACCAAGTTCTTGTACACTTATTAGCGAGATATTTTTTAAACAGTTTTTTCTTCTTTTTGATTATTTTGACCAGATTACCAGAGAGCCATCTGGGATTTCAGTTTAGTTTTCTTTTTTTTATTTTTGGAATAAACTTATGAGCCACATCCAGGACAAGACTCTTGATAGAATCCCAGAGACAATTAATATCTGGACCATTCAAAATTTTGGCCCAGTTAATATTAATCAGATATTCATTTAGGGCAACTTTATTGGTTTCATTATAGGCAAATACTTCAGTCACACTTATTGACTGGACCCACGTTATATGAAGATCAAATTTAATTGCACAGTGTTCACTGTTCCCTATTGATGCTGTAACTTTGCAGTTTTGATGTTTTAACAATTTACTGCCCAGTACAATATCCAGGATGTTATTTCCCCATGTTGGAGAAGTTACATACTGGATTAAATTCAGTTATTCACAGAATTGCAATAAATCCTTCGAGGCCTGACTAGAGGCAGATTTATTAACCCAGTTGATATCTCCAAAATTTAAATTACCCATAAATAAGATGTTACCCATTTCTGCTGCAGGTTCCACCTCAGTATAAATTTCATTTAAAACTGAACTCTAGCTGTCCAGGGGCCTATAACATAGACCTAATATGAAATTATTGTTTTGTAGATTATTTAAATTGATCCAAAGTGATTCCACCGAACTAGGTGAGGTCTTAATTTTATATGAAACATCAGTTGCATTCAAAGACGAGTTAACATATAAGGCTATATAATACTTGCCTGTGTAAATCACATGTAATTTGGCCAGCATCTGCATATTGTGACTCACACCAAACTCCAACAAGCACTACCAAATGCCTTGCATTTATTTTTTTCTTTGGTAACCAGGTAAGGCCCACTAGGCACAAGTGCCTGTTTTCAGGGGTGACCTGGGAGCACTGGGCAGTTAAGTGACTTGCTCAAAGTCACACAGTATGCAAGTGAAAGCTGTGAGAATCAAACCCAGATCTGGTCTGCTGGATCTACCAAGCTCGTTCACAGCTCATTACTCTAACCTCTAGGCTATAATGCCAGCCTTCTCTAGTAGAGAAACTGGGGTTCCAGGAATAAATGTATTGGTCTTTCCTTCCTACAACTATCTCCCCATGTGCTTGGCCTGTTTGAGAAGAAATTATTTCTCTTCTGAACCTGAGGTGACAGTCAAAAGCAGCTGGCGGGCATTTTCAGGACATGATTTCATCAAGGTGTGATATGATACACTTTGGAGATATTAGCAGCCACACCCAATTGTAGGGACAGTTGTAACAGCTGATAAACAAAAGATTTAGTGTCTTCACTCTCCGCATTTTCTGGCAGTCACAGGAGTCAGATATTGGCTGCTCTCATTTGGTTTTCAAGATGCTCCAGTCACAGATGTATTATTTTATTTTCCTTTACTAATTCAGACATTGCAACCCGTCACTCTCCCAAGCATATCTTGTGCCTCTTTCATCCCTGCCACCGACACCTCTACAGTCCTCTCCAGCCTTTGATTACAGCCCTCTGCTTTCTGGTCCAGGTCTTGGACTACTTTCAACACCTGGCCAGTGTCAGTTCTGGGTCTGTTGCTGATGATACAGCCAACCCAGAGGCATTCTCAGTGTCAGTGGCTCAGTAGGTAGCACACTTGCCTCTGGGGCCAGGAGATCAGAGGGCTGTGGGTTCAGTTCCCACATCTGGCACTTGGGTTAATATTCCAGTACTGACACTGTAATGCAGTATGAGAGGGGTGCTGCACTTCTGAGGTGCCGTCTTTTCGGATGAGATGTTAAACTGAGGTCCCATCTGCCTGGATTGGTGGTAGTTCAGGTGGATGTTAAAGATCCCATGGCACTTATCGAAAAGAGTAGGGGAATTTCCCCGGTGTCTTAACCAAATTTCCCTCATTCACTAAAAAATACCACCAACAGCTTAATCTGGTTCAAGGTCAGCTGGCATTCATCTGTATCCCCCTCCCCTGGGTCGTGCCTGAAAATAGGCAGGATTTGTCTAGTGCACTTACCCGGTCAACAAAAGCTAAAAAAATAAATTCTCTGCTGGATTCAAGGCTGCTGTCCTCCAGTCAGTGCTTTCTGTTTTGGATCATTTTCACAGCAAAATGACAAGGATCAGTCCTAAAGTTGTTCCAGTGTAGGTTAGGAAGAATATATATTGAATGATGCTGTATTTGTTTGGTGAAAGTTTGTAAACGTTCATTTTTATTGCATTGCAAGATCTGCAGTGAACAGCTCGATCTCAAAGCTTGAACTGCAGTCACCACTGGCTCCATCCCTCAGGTTAGCAGTGCTTTGTGAAATCAAAACACAAACCCCAATGCTTTAAACCTCCAAATAAGGTATCACTGACTCCTGTCCAGATGGCCAAGTTCAGTAAATGCTTTCAAACTATTTTACAGGTGGCAGGTTGCAAGGCAAGCCTTGAGTTGACTCATGATTCCTAAATCAGGGATCTCCTTTGTTGTGCCGTGAATGATCATGCAGTTCACATTAAATCTCTCTCTGGCTAGCATCTGGTTGCTGTTCATCTCACTCCTGTCTGTGATGGAATGTGGCATCACAGGGCTGTGTCTGTCCCTCCAGTGCAAGTCAGACCTGTCCTGGCTCCAGAAATCAGCAGCAGAATCTCACTTCACAGGTCAACACCTCCTGTGGCTGTCCCTTTGAATCTGCCCCACCCAGCAGGTCCCTGCATCCAGTCTCTCAAGAGTGGATATAACAAGAATCTGGATTGGTAATGATCAGGTGGTTCAGTCACAGTCTGAGGCTCCAACTATAGCTTTTAGCTTCGAATCCATGTGGCTCTCACCAAATCTGTGGCCCTACAGAAAATAATATGGGAACACATTAGGTGCACAGGGCCCAGGGTATAGAGTAGGGACAAGTACGTGTTTGTTTGGGTGTTTTTCCCATTATGAAGCATTTCAGCAGCCATATACCCTAGTAGTCTCCCCAGTAGGCTCCCCTGCCAGCACAACCAGGATATGTCCCCTGCAGCCAGTACTTCAGCAGTACCTCCCTCCTACAGCCAAAACCCACCACAGCAGGTAGTGTCTTGCTAGCCCAAAGCAAAGCTGTGTTAAATATTTTTTTCTCTCTGTCTTTGCTGCCTGCTCTCCACAGCAGGCAGTGTGAAGGAAGGCAGACCATGCACCGGGACTGCTGTCCCTGCCCGGCACATGAGCATTTTTGAATTGAAGGAACCATTTTTGGCTTCCTCTCGGGGTTTGATTTTAGAACCCCAAGCCCTTGAAAATGGTCAGCGCAGTTGTTAGGCAGTTCTATGAGGACCAGGAAGGAGGTCACATGCAGGGAGCAATGGGGGTCAAGATAAAGGCTTACCTAAGGGTTGACACGGTCCCATCAGCTCCACCTGTAAGACATGGAAAGGATCAGTCTGCTGGCTCTGCAGAGGCAAAATTCATCAGCTATAACCCATGATGGCCATTGGTGTATGGGGGCATTAATGCACACCTTGGGTGTGTTGTGAGGCATGAGGCCAAAGGCTAAGTGCCTCCAACCACCCGAGAAGTTCATTAATACCCCATACACCCATAGCCTTGAGTGGGTTGTTGCACTTATAAAATGAATCATTTACCTTGAAAAAATACTCAGAAGCTTGTTAATTACATTTTTGCTTTATTTGAACAGTATACGTCTTCTTAAAACAGTAGTTCCCTTGAATAAAACAGTTGTTTGACATATTTTGCTATATGTAATTAAAGTACCTGGACTCAATTTTCAAAAGTAAAACTATGATGCAAGGTGCCTGTGACAAACAGGTATGACACAAGTGGCACCTTGCATTATTGTTTGCGGCTATCCTGATTTTGAATGCTGGCTTCTACGAAATCAGGATGCCATGTGGCAAAAAACCCATGTGCCACTTTTGCAGTAAAAGCACCTGTGTGCTGGGTCATAAAGGTGGTTGTACCATGGCAGGGCTGCAGCATCCCCTTATTTGGTATTCTAGAAGCCCCACCATGGTTGCAACAGCAGCTCAGGTTAGACCAGCCAGGAGGTGATCTAAGGGCCCTGCGCCACTGCTGAGTAGGGTGGCAATTGGGGGGGTGGCTTTAAAATGGGGACCATGGGCAGAAGGAACATGTGGAGTGGCATGGGTAGCAACAGGGGCATGGGGAAATGTGAAGGTGCTGAAGTGGCACCCTGTGGTGGTGCTATTTACAAGTGAAGGCAGCCGGTCAGCCCAGGTATGGGGGTTTGGCAGGAGGGGACCAGGACCTGGCCTCAGGTGCACAAAGCCTTGGCACCTGCCCCATAGGTGTCAATGACTCCAACACCATAAGCAGGCAGCAGCTGGCGTCCACATGGGAAGACAAGTACCAAGCACCCTCACGGTACCCAGGAGATAATTTCCATCCACCAACAGCAACCAGCACCCTAAAGTAATTGCTGCCCACTTATGATGTTGAGGTCAGTGGCACATATTGGGCAGGTGCCAGTGCTGCATGCACATGAGGCTAGGTCCCGGTCCCTTCCTGCCAACCCCCCATACCCAAGCCAATTGGCGGCCTACACTTGCACAGGGCACCATCACAGGGTGCCATCTCAGCACCCTCACATTGTTGCCATGCCCCAATCACTGCCAATACCACCCCTATTCTCCTGCTGCCCCATTCCCCATCTTGTAGCGGTATTCACCCCTTCCACCTTTGTGGCCCCACGAGTGTTGCTTTGGGTGGGGGGGTTGATGGATCCTTCCATTAAACTCCGCAGGTGTGCCACATCTTTGGCGCAACCCTGCAGCTATGACAAACCTTAGGTCTTGGGCACAGGGACCCTCATTTTTATGTTTGCTTGTGCGTACAGTGTACAAGAAAACTTTTGAAGAGAGTAGAGTACAGCAGAGGTGTGGCACTGTTTGGCCAGTCCAGCCAATGCTCGTCCCTCGGCCACCAATCAACAGGAAAGCTGCCGATGACAGCAGTTTCAGAGCAAGCGCCGGACTTGAAGGAAATCTGCAGCTCCAGTCATGGACAATTTCATCATTACAACAGCAGATCCCCCCCACCCCCCAGCAACTAGGCAAATTCCAGCCATGCGCATGGCTGGACATACGAGCAACTCCTTTGTTCAGTGTATCTTTCCTGGTGAAATAATTAAATGAGCCCCACCACGCATAATTGGCGTCTTCTGCTGCCCACCACACACTCCCCCCAAAGCTGACATCAGGGTGCCCAATCCCCATGTTGGCATGCCCTTCCCCAAGCCTGAACATATATTTTGCTGACAACGGTGTGCCCAATCCCCATGTCAGCATGCCAGTCCCCACTATTGTGGCACACTGGGAGCCCACCCAGTGTGCCAAAGTAATGTTTGTTTTTCTGACACCAGGATGCCCACTTCCAGTGTCAGATGCACCCCCCCCACCCCCTGTTTCTCAGCAGACCTTGGGGTGCCCAATCCCTGGGTCAGCATTGATCCCCCCACTAGTCTGGCACACTGGAAGCCCACCTCAGTGTGCGAAATCCATTTTTAAACCTGAAAAAAGAAAATAGTCCCTCATCATTCCGCTGGCCCCTCCCCAACTCCACACCTCCCTCTGCACACACCCTCCCCGCACCCCCCACCCATACTTACCTCTGGAGGTCAGGAGCAGCGATCTTCTGTGAACTGGGAACACATCTGCACTCTTCAAAAGCCGACTACAAACTGAAGAAAATCACAGTAAGCCTTATAATGGCAATCAATGGGGGGGTTCAACTTAGGTTGATGTCTCAGCTGTTTTTTAGAGTTTTGGTCCCAAATTTTCAACATAGGGTTCTTGGGACCCCACCACATGACCACTGACACTGTCATTTTGGTTCTCAGTCCCAAAAGATGATTTTGCAGTCACTGTGCTGAATCACCTTTCGGGACCGATCGATGAAACGACAGTGCCACTGTTCATGAGATGGGGGCCCAAAAAGCCTATGTTGCAAGTTTTGTGAAAAAACTCCAAAAAATGACTGCATTATGATCGTGCATTGCACAACTTGTACACACGCTCATAACTTCGTCAATTTTTAATATTTTCACTCCAAATTTCCAACATTGTCATTTTTTCACACCTCCTTATGAACAGTACAGCTGTCATTTTTTCCATCCTGCCTGAAATGTGTTTTCACACCTGTGGCACAGAATGGCACAGTTGCTGTGTTAAATCAACTTTGGGACAGATTAATGAAATCACCGTGCCACTGTTCATGAGGGGAGGTCCCAAAAAGGCCATGTTGAAAATTTGGTGAACAAATTCGAAAAAATGACTGCTTTATGAGCGTGAGTTTCTCAATTTCTATGTATGCTCATAACTTCGCCACTTTTTCATATTTTTACTCCAGATTTACAACATTGCCATTTTTTCACACCTCCTCATGAACAGTACAGTTGTAATTTTTCACATTCTGCCCAAAATGTCTTTTCGCAGCTGTTGCACCAAATGACGCATTCGCTGTGAGAAATCACCTTTTGGGATTGAGTAACAAAATGATAGTACCACTGTGCATGAGGTAGGCTCCCAAAAAGCCCATGTCAAAAATTTGGAGTGAAAATATCAACAAACGCCCAAGGCATTAGGGTTTCCAACTGTAACACCCCACTGTGTACAGACTGATAGGCTTCAGTGGTGTGGCTTGGGGTCATCAGCCGTAATGCTCACGCCATTCCACCCCCACCTTGCAGCCACTGACAGGCATCGAGGTGTGCCTTGGGATCTTCAGCCCTAATGTTCACCCCATTCTCCTATACTGCACCCATCTCAGCTTATTTCCTCATGGAATGGGGTGATCGTAAGGGCCGAAGACCCCAAGGCACACCGTGATGCCTGTTAGTGTCTGCAGGGTGGGGTGAGCTGCAATGGTGTGAGCGTTATGGCCAGTGAACCAAAGGCACACCCCAACGCCTGTCAGTCTCTGCAGGGTGGGGTGGGAGCTGCCGTTAGTTCAATACTTCACTGCCATTCCTATTATGCATCTCTCTAACTCATGCCATATCAATGCCAAAACCAGCAAGCAAACATTTGGCATTGACAAATGCTTGTTATAAAATACAACACATGGTCCCTGACATTTTATTTTTTTAGCTTTCCTTGACCAGGTAAGTGCACTAGACAAATCCTGCCTATTTTCAGGCAGGACCTGGGGGAGGTGGATACAGATGAATGCCAACTGACCTTGAACCAGATTAAGCTGTTGGTGGTATTTGTAGTGAATGAGGGAAATTTGGCCAAGACACAAGGGGAAATTCCCCTACTCTTTTCAATAAGTGCCATGGGATCTTTAACATCCACCTGAACTACCACCAATCCAGGCAGATGGGACCGCGATTTAACGTCTCATCCGAAAGACGGCACCTCAGAAATGCAGCACCCCTCTCATGCTGCATTACAGTGTCAGTATTGGGATATTAACCCAAATGCCAGATATGGGAACTGAACTTACAGCCCTCTGATCTCCCGGACTCAGAGGCGAGTGTACTACCTACTGAGCCACTGACATACTCCGAAATTGCTACAGCACTAGATTGCCACAACTTGCGGTGATCCAAGGGCTCTTTGAAAGTTTAGCACCTGTCTTTTTAAGCATTATTCAGTAATTGTTTTTTTAATTAAAGCTAGATGTTATCAAAAAAAAGTATTTGTGTTTTTCTAACAAATAATGATGTCACCCATCACTGAAAGTAAACTGGAACCATTTTTCTTTCAATTCGGACTGCACTTGCAACCACGGACTGCACTTGCAACTGCAGACTGCACAAGACAACTAAGTTATGCACAACACACAATCATGTTAAGTAAGTGAAACTTTTTAATAACATAGGACAGAGTCTAACTATGCTCTGTCAACCTTTGACATTTTTTAAAAATCTAGTTGTAAAACATGATGCTAATTTATGAACTCTGGTATGGCAAATGTTAGCACTATCTTTCACGGCTGTCTTCATTTGTAGGAAATATTAAAATTCAGGGGACCATGAATGTCGAATGTTTTTATGTTAATCTAGCCAGGCATACCAGGAAACACATTGAAGGAGCTTTTTTTTTTGTTTGATTCCTTTCCGTTTCTTTATCTGCTTCTACCTCTTGGTGTTTAGTTTCAATCTGCTCTATCTTTATATCAGCAGTGTTTGTTGAACTTTAATTCTCACTACTTGCAGCACTAAAGATCGAGCTCCATTTTTTCCTTTTGGCCACTGATGCTGTCCAGTAATTCCACAAAGTGGACTCACAGTGGTGGCTAGTTACAGCCATTATTTCATGGCTAGCTAGTCCGGCATCTGAAAGCATGTGCACTGATGTGCTCCCAAGGCAGTGATTCATGTAAGTCACTGACGGCCCAGCTTCCTTTGAAACTGATGACATGAGGCTGCCTAAATAGTTTACCCCCATCGACTGCTTGCTATACCAAATAGGCCGAGGGTCCAGGGCACATTGTGGAGGTTTTTTCGGGTGCAGGTAAAGGGACTCAGCATATGGTGGAGATTTAGAGAGATACTTCTTGTAAAGTTTAACAGGGCAGTTTGCATTATTAGGGTCACTGTGTAAAAATCCCGAAAGGCTTTCTTTATTTTCTTCCAACATTTTTAATTATTTTTTTTGTCATTGTATGAGATAGTTAAGTACCCCATACCAGTTTCATCTAACTTTATGAAGAATGAGTTTTGTTTTAGTTCCCGTATACTTTCTCTGCCTCGTCGTGCTAGTCTGTGCTGCAGTTCTAACAGAGCATGGCGTACCAGGCCATGTGCAGTGTCTTGGAACAAAATGGTTGATGGACAGAGCAGTTTTAAGGTACTGTCACTTATTCTCGGATGACTGGAAGCTCTGTCATTCCTAATCCTAACTCTTCTAAACTGCTTGCACACCGAAACAAAGATGTTGTTTGCAAAGCTAAATATGGGATCGCTAATAATATTGATCTCTCTGCCAACCCTCACATTGTTCAGGTGTCGATTTATTCCAGCTTATAAACCAATGAAAAGCTAATGGTATGGTTTTCTTCTTTGCAGTTTCTTATGGAGGCATAGAACTACCTTAAAGGAAAACTTTTCAAATCTGCAGCTCCACACCCCAAAGGCCTTAAACCCCAATTAAGCTTTTCTCAACAAAAAAAGCAAAGGCTTTACATGCTGGAACTCATTGTATTTTTGATTTTATAAAGTCTGGGAGTCAGAAACATGGTGGACACTGCGCAGTTCCATTTAGTGTGAAAGTTGTGGCACTGCACCACTCGCTTCAGCACAAATGTATTGAAGTGAACAGTGTGGAGACGCAGTTTCACATTAAATGGATCTGCACAGCATCTGCCATGTTCCCGACTCCCAGACTTTACAAAATTAAAATACAGTAATTCCAGCATGCAAACCAAAGGCTTTTCCTTGCGAAAAGCTTAATCGGGCGTAAGGTTTTTGGAGTTGGGAGCTGCAGATTTGAACAGTTTTCCTTTAAAAGGTTTGCTAGTTTCACCAAATCCACAGCCTTAAAAAAGATCGTTGAGTTTTGCTACTTATCCAGTCTTTAACCACATTGATTGTCCATCGAGTGCTTTTGGGGTATTTTTTCATCTTTCTTTTTGTTAGTCAGATCGAGTTCTTCCCTGGTAAGTTCAGTGTGTCTGCTTTTTGCTTCCAAGATTGCCATTTCTATGGATTCACTTTTAATATTTGTCAGCAGTTTCATTTGACAGTTTGTAAATTTCATCGCTGTCAGACGGCATGATTTGTGTTTCACTGTCCATACCTGACTTTTTTTCAATTGGCAAACTGACATCACTTTCACTGCTGTCGACTGTGTCAGTTTCAGTGATGGCTCACTACTTGTCAGTTTCACTGACAGCTGTCGGCTGCTCTGTTTCTGCCTTTATTGAAAAACTTTCATTTCTGGTACTGCTAGGTTCAGTAACGGAGTTCATTTCACTTTCAGTAATGATAGCGCTTTCATAGCGGTCGCCCGTGTCAAATTCAGTGGTGAGTCATGCCTTGTCACTTTCACATACAGCTGTCTGCTGCTTGTTAACTTTTTTTTCGTTAGTAAAGGTTCCATTGTGAGTTGAGTTCTGACCCATATTTTTGCCATCAGACCTTCAAAAAAGTAGACATTTAAGGTAGATTTCTTCACTCATTTTGGATTTCCAGTTTGCTTTGCTTAGGTCGCTTTTGAAAATGGTGCAATTTTGTAGTGGAAGAACATGAAGGTAGTGATTTCACTTTCTGTCATATTAGTCTTTATGTGACTGCATATCTAGTTCAGCAGGGAACGTGGTAGTATGCGAGGCATTAATCAATGATCAGGTGACTATTTTTAATCAATGAATTTATCTGATTTGATTCTTATTTTCATGCCCATTTTATAATAATTCTGTAAGTTGTTCATGGAAATTCGGCAAATAGTCATGCTGCCTTGTCAGGAGATAAGACTCCTTTTACTTCAGTTTGAGCCTTTTTGTGTTTGAGCATGAGTGGGGCTCTTTAAGGTGAGCTATTGTTCCCTGACTTGTGCTCATCAAAGTAGTAGCTGGTTTCTTGGACCTGCAAAGGAGATCAGCCAGCCAATTTTGACACCTGTTTGGGTCACAGTGCACTGTTGGCTCCCTCATTTTTTTCTGTACCCTCTGCCTTATTGAAATCAGATTTTGAGACATATCAGGAACTACAAAAGTCTGGGCGTCGGCCTGGATTACAAAAACTGAAGTAACCAGCCTCTCTCCCTTCAGGTTTGAGGCAGGTTACTAGTGAGCACTGCTCTCTAGAGGGGCCTAGGCTAGGAGACTGGGTGTCTGCAGTGTCTGCTCTGTGCTTCTTGGCTTAATCCACCTGAAGCTTTGGCATGAATATTCCTAGTCCTGCCCTCTTCCTCTACTCTATAAAGAGGGAAGGCTGACTGAGTAGTGGAGAGCTCAGAGGTTCAGATTCAGAGAGGTCTGGAGTGCCCAGCAATCAAACTTTGAAAACAAGAAGAGCTAGAATAGGGAAGCCCTGGCTCTCCTCACCCCTTCCTGAGGCACAGAGAGGTCCTCCATAGTCAAGCAGAGGAAGGGGAGCTGAGTAGTCCTGCCCTGATAGGAGAATGACTACCCAACCAACACTCAGGACTAGTTATGGGCCAGGATCCTTGTGGGTCCACTCCCACCCAGAAGTACACAAGAGAAGGCGCAATGTGTTTACCTTCATGAAGCACCCAGAGAGAAGTATACCCTAACAGTAAAGAAACATAGAATTTTACAACAGATAAGGACTACTTGGCCCACCCGTCTGCCCAGTTTTTCCCTACCTACAGTATCACTGCAGACCCTAACTGGTCTCCAGCTCTTTCTACCTTCCTCCCTTCCTTTCCACTAAGATGCCCTACTCCTTATGCCTATCCCGCGTGAATTATTGAACCCCACCACTGTCTTCTACTCCACCACCTTCGATAGAAGGCTGTTCCATTCATCTACCACTCTTTCCATGAAGAAGTGCTTTCTCACATCTCTACTGAATCTACCCCCTCCAGTTTCATAGCTTGGCCCCTTGTTCTTGAGCACCTTTTTTTCTGAAAAATACTTCCCTCCTGTACCTTCCTGCCTTCTTCCAGAGTGGACATATTGAGGTCCTTAAGACTCTCATTGTAGGGTTTTGGTGCAGACCCTGCACCATTTTAGCTGCCCTCTTCTAGACCACCACCAGTTTGTCTAGGTCTCCAGAACTGAACACAGTACTCGAAGAGGGGTCTTAAAAGTGATCTGTACAGCGGCATCAACACCTGCCTCTTTCTGCTGGTGAAAACTCTCTCTATGCATCCCAGCATCCCACTGCCCTACTAACTGACTTGGCACACTGCCTGACCACCCTCAGGTCATCTGATATGATTACTACCAGGTATCTTTCCTTTGCTAGTCATCAGTACCACTCCTCCAATTTTGTACTCTGCCCTGAGTTTCTGTGCCCCAAGTGCATTACTTTATACTTTTACAAGCTGAAACCCAGCTGCCGAACCCTTGACCACTCCTCAAGATTTCTCAGATGTCTGCTCATTCTCTCAACCTCCTCCCCCGGAGTGTCCACCCTGTTGCAGATTTTGGGTTCATCCACAAAGAGGCAGACCTTCCATTCCAGCTGTTCTGCAATGTCACTTATAAAGACATTAAAGTGGACCTGTCTCAACACTGATACCGAAGGCATCCTGCCAGTCAACCTCTCTTCCTCTGACTGAAGTCCGTTTACCACCACCCTCTGCGGCCTATCCCCTAACCAATTTCTTACCCAGTTTATCACCTTTGGTCCCACTCCTACGCTACCCAGCTTGCTTACTAGCCTCCTATGTGGAACAGTGTGGAAAGCCTTACTGAAATCTAGGTAGGCCATGTATACCGCTCCACCCTGATCTAATTCCTTGGTCACCCAGTCAAAGAAATCTGTCAGATTCATCTGACATGACTCCCTCCCCCCAATGAAGCCATGCTGCCTCAGGTCTTGTAACCCACTGGATTCAAGATATTCCACAATCCTTTCCTTCAGAATTGACTTCATTAATTTTCACACCACTGAAGTCAGGCTGACTGGCCTATAATTGCCAGCCTCTTCCCTGCTACCACTTTTGTGCTGTGTAACTACATCTGCCCTCCTTCAGTCCTCCAGAAACACTCCCGTGAGCTGTTAAACTAGACTGTCAGAGGTGCAGCCAGTACCTCCATGAGCTGCCTCGATACCCTTGGATGCACCCCATCTGGCACTATTGCTTTGTCCACTTTTAGGCTAGGGAGTCCCTTCAGGACAGTCTTCTCTGAAAATGGACTAGCATCCAACGCCTTCCCTCCAATGCTCCTGTTACTTTTTTGTGGCCACTCCCCTTCTCCTTCCTCTCTGAACACTAAACAAAAATATTTGCTCAGGTTGTGTGCCTTTCTCTGGTCTACCCTTGCATAGTCCCCCAATTCTCTTTTGAATCTTACAGTCCCACCCATTGTCTTCCTCCTTTTGCTTACATACCTAAAGATGTCTTGTCCCCCTTCATCACTACCTTGGCTATTCTCTTTTCAGTTTGTGCCTTCACACTCCTTTTCTTCTCTTCCTGCTTCCCTTTATTTCCACTGATACACGTCCCTATCCCTTCGCCCTCTGCATCTCCTTATACCTTCTGAATGCTACCTTTTTAGCCTTTACCTTTTTCCACCACTTCTTTCGAGAACCATTGAGGTCTCTTTTTCCTCTTGCTTCTGCTCACTTGCTTGATGCATAGGTTTGTTACCTTTTCTATAGCCCAGTTTAGCTTTGCCTTCCCAAAGCAAGAGAGAGAGTGAAGGTCATCAGGTGAAGCCCCTCTGGGCCACTAAGACCTCATCTCTCACTTTATGTTGTGTTCTCTACTGACATGAAAAGATTAAAAGGCTTGAACAGAAACCTGACACCTACTTGAAGTAGGTTATGTGTTCAAGTATTTAATTGAAGAAGTGGATATTGGTCCTCTCCCCCATTTGTTCCTTAATTGGTTACCAGATTCTAAACATATGTAGGGCTAGATATTTTAAAGAAATAGTGGGTCTACTCCTTTCTGAAGCATGAAGGAATTGTAATATGGCAATTAGGCCTTGCCCTGAATAAAACTTCTTTCAGAGGGAGAGCCAGGAGAACTGACTGGAGAGAGGTTGGAGAGGAGGCAGGATAATCTTCTACCTTACTGCTGAACAGTAAGCAGTCTTTTGGCTGTTTCTGGTTGGTATTTATTGTATTTTCATCTTCTTGGCCACCTATATGTAAAAATACAAAAATACACTCGACCAGGCATTTTGAAATGGACAGATTGTGACTAGCTTCCTGATTTGCTCTTTTGGAATATTGGACCTTTCACACTTGCCCTCCCAAACGGAGGAAAGATACAACCATGAGGGCCCTAATTGATGAGCTGGAGAAAATGGAGAAAAGATGATGGGAAAAGTAATAAATACTAGCACAACTTCCCAATAATGAGGGACAAGAAGGAAGACTGCACATGATAGAGTACAGTCAGCTATCCTTGACTCACAGAGAACATTGATAGAGCATCACAGAAGGCCACCGTGCCATGCATGATATCACAAAGATGCTGTGTAGATGCATGTGAAGGCCATGTATCCTAGAAGTTTGTTATGGGCATCACTTACACTCTGTATTGGAAAAAAGCAGACTGACACATTAGGCTCTGGCTTGGATTCAAACTGTATGCAATCTGCATCCACTGCAAACCCAATGAATTATACCCAAACCTCAGCATTAGTTCTCCCGAAACAATGCTGATACTCTTGCCGACTGCCACCAAAAATGCTGTGTACGCCCACTGGAATTATTGACACCTGTGTCAGTCACAGTTTTTCAGTGCTTGTTGCTTTAAGACACATGTGCTCACTGCATGTGTACCTCCAAGTCAAGTGGCAATATTTGTTCCTTCCAATCCAGTCTGTTTGTCTTAATGAGAGGCAGACACATCCTGGCAATACAGATTTAAGGTTTTACTTGCTGGTCAGGCAGTCCACCTAGACAGGGTGGTACCAGGGGTTTGACTACGTGCTCTGCCAGGGCTGCGCTCCACCTGCTGAGCAGAACAAGGTTGGCTAGGAACTCATGGAAGGGCTCTCAACTATGCCTCACAATGCACTGTACACATGGCTATGTTATAGGGTTGGGAGAAACACGGCCTGAGGAGACAGAAGAGAGAATGCAGAGCAGGCAGCAAACGAGTGGTCACAGATGCTGCAACTTGTGTGTAAGCAGCATAGTCTATCAGTCCAGCAGGGGCAAAAGAGACAGTGACTCAATAACTGGAGTAACTTACTGAGAGTGGAAGGTGGTGGTGACGAATCTTGAATCTCAGGGCACAGAACCTAAGTGGTTTGGGGGGAGGTACTAACAGTATGGGGGAGGTACTAACAGTAACTAGATAGGAAAGGGATCACAGGGTTATCATATCTGTGAACCTCAAGGTGGGGAGGCAGTGTAACAAGGCAGTGGGTAGGACCTGTGGGATGCTGGGTTGTGAAGGAAAGGGTATCTCTAGCAGGAAGTGAGAGGTGGTGTTGCCATTATATCACTCACTGGTGCAGCCACATCTGGATTACTATGGTCAGTTTTGGCAATCATTCCTCAAAAAGGACATTGTCAGGATAGAGCTGGTCCAGAGGAAGACAACTAAAATTGTGCATGGTTTGCATGGCAAGCCATAGAAGACATTGAAGGATCTTTAACATGTACACCTGAAGACAGGGGATAGAGAGTGCATAATAGAGACCTACAAGTACCTCAAACGGGTGAACAGGGTGCAGATGGGTAGTCTCTTTCAAATGAGAACAAACAACAGAACCAGGGGACATACAATGAAGCTGGGGGGGGGGGATTCAAAAGTGATGTAAGGAAATATTTCTTCATTGAAATGGAAGTGGATGCCTGAAATAGACTGCCAATGGAAGTGATGTAGGCTAGAACAGTTGGGGCTTGAAACATGAATGAGATAGACATAAGAGTATGTTAGATAATATGTAGAGAAGTGTAGGAGGGTCGACAGAGACCATATAGTGTCTGTGGAGACGGAATAGGTAGGGAACATCTGGGCAGACCAGGTGGGTCTGGTGGTCCTTTTCTACCAACAAATTCCATGTTTCTATGTATGTGAGGCAAAGTTTAGATGGGACACGTTGGTTGAAAGATAAAGAATGCTGTTGGGACGAACTGATGGATTGTGAGTGGCTGCTGACCACCAGCTGCATGAGTCAGGAGACTGAGATGAGCCATGCCTAAATTGAGAGGTAGATTGCATCATTCTACAATCGGAGGTACTGAGGCAGGAAAAGAAAACCATCAGCAGACAGGTTGAGGAAAAGGAGAGGTGAACTGCAATGACTGAGCATTGTGAATCCAGAAAGGGAGAGGGGAAGGAAGGGGTGACTCCTGAGAGAACTCGGAGTTTGTACTAAGTAGGAGGGATTAATCGGGAGTTAGAACTTGAGCCACAGAACAGATAACAAAGGTTGCTGGTCAGTGAGCATCCACCCACAGCTATGCCTGGGTGTCTATACTCAAGAATTATTCTTCATATAATGAAGCCCCAGTTGGGACTAAAATAATTTATTTAGGCTTTGGTAACTGGGCTGAGCCTAGTGGAACAGTGCCCAATTACAGGGACGACCTGTGCATGCACAAGAACAATACAGAAATACACATAGGCAAGCCCATCAGCGGTAGAGCTACCACTCTTGACACTGGCGACCTGGGCTCAGGAACAATCCGAGGTCATCAGAGGCCTAACAGGGAGAGAAAGATTGAGCATCCCAGAGGATGCTCTTCTTCTCTGGGGAAGGGAAAAGGGATGCCATAGCGCCCTAAGCACTGCTGTTGGTAGAAGCAGGGGTAGCAGTCTCTAACTCATGGAGTCGGGAGGGGAGGGTGCCATTAGGTGTTTGGCTGCAGCATGTGCCAGCACGTTACCACACTGGACTTATGTCCTTCATGCTGCTGCCATTAGAGAGTGGGGATCCAGGAGGAAAAAACTGAATAAAACATCTTGGCATCAAGAAGCGTGATGCCAGGATCTTCATACGCCAAGACCCACCCACTAGGGATCCTGGTATGCCAGGATCCATCCATCAATCAGAGATAAATATCCCCGAGCTGCCATCTGGGGCAAGTAAAAAAGAAATACTCGAGGCAAAAAGTAAATAGATAATTACATTACATCCTATATCCCAGAATCTCATATTGAGGCTGGCCTCATTTAATTGGTTTTACAAAAAACAACTTGATTTTCTGTAGTTCTGCATTTTTATTTGTAAGGTTGATTGGTGAGTTTTATGCACATGGTTCTATCTGAAAATACCCGAAGAGCTTCAGTTACTTTAGCTTCACATCTATACATTCATTCACTCATTCGTTCATTAAGTTTATTCAGAGAGAATCAGAAAGCCCTTGAGTCCTCGGTTACAAGGCATCCAAGCATATCTAGCAATTCCAAAAAAAGTGTTTTATCTCCTTGATCTGTTCAGTGAGGATAACAGGTTGAATCTCTGCATTGCTATTATGAGTTTTAGAAAGTGAAAGATTACAGACACTATGTAGCAAGTCCTCAATTTTCTGCCATTCCATATAAGAGTGACTGCTACCTTTTAAAAGGGAAGGGAAGAATAAGTACAGTAAACCTGGTTACTCTCTGTACTGTCTTGCCTTTGTTGACATTGCCAAGCCTTTATTCACTCTGTCAGAGTTGTAGGAACACTGCCTACCTGTAGTACTGCCTCACCTTTGCTCACTGCAACACCCCTGTATTTTATATTCGAAACTGAAAGCACATATATATGCTGTTTTATTGAATTTTTTTTATTGAGTGCCAGCAGCATAGCTGTTAGCACATATTGAGGTCATGTATACTCTTTTGTGCATTTAGTCAAGTTTAAAGTTACATTCAGTGTGAATGATTCAGCTGCAAGGTGTCATTGATGATGTCATTGATAGGGCTTTTAGGGCTTTGCATAAGGTTTCAAAACTACGCTGGCATGGTTTTGATCCCCTGTATTCCACATTTTTTCCTTCTCACTTCAATTTCTGTTGTATGAGAGAAATTGTTAGATGTCATTGCTGCTGTCATGAAGGGTTTCATCAGAGCTAAGTAGCGCAACTACAGATAATTGAACTTAGTTCTACAGTATGTTTTAGTCAATTAAATTAGTTCTTTGGTGAGGCTTTTCTGTACCTGTTTTGTAGGTTGTGACATAAGCTCTCCACCATAGAAACAGCAGCTTTTATCTGCAGCTCACACTGAATGTGTATTTGTTTATCAGGGGATCAGTGGTTCAAGTGCTGGCAGGGACTCAAACTGTTTTAGTAAGAAGGAAACTCACTTCAGTGTCGATACGTGGTAGTGTGGAGTTGGAATACTAATTTACATGAGAAGCAAATTTAGCTAAGAACAATGATTTGTGAAGATAAATCTCCTGTTGGAATTAGATCCCCAGTTGCCTGTTTTGTAAGTTGCGACATAACATCTACACCAGAGGAAATGCAATCATTTACCTGCATATCAGTGGCCCACTGAATGTGTGTTCAATTAGCAGGCAAAGGATCAGTGATTTAAAGTCAGGTAGACATAGTTCGAATTCCGGGAAGACTTAAACATTTTTTAAATTTTTTTTGTAAAATGGAAACTCACTTGAGTAGCAATTCATGGTGGTGGTGTGGCATCAGATTATTAAATTATATGAGTACATTCCACTAAGAACAACAGTTTGTGAAGGCAAATTGCCTGCTGGGAAAGGACACCTAGTCATATGTTTTGCAGGCTATGACATAAACTTTACACCACAGGAAATGCACTGCACTTGCCTGCAGCTCAGTGTTTTACTTAGCGGGAAAAGGATCAATGGTTCAAATCATGGCAGGCTTATACATTTGTTTAAATTTTTGTTTGTAAGATGGAAACCCACTGAACTGGGGATTCATAGTGGTGTCGAGTTGGAACAGTAAATTATATGACCAGTGAATTAAGCTATGAACAACCATTGGAGAAGGTAAGTCACCTACTGAGATTAGATCCCCAGTCACTTATTTTACAGGTTGTGACAGAACTGCTACATCATAGGAATTGCAGCTCACTAACTTGCGGCTCAGTGGCACACTGGATCTGTGGTTGCTTAGTAGGTAAAACATCAGTGGTTCAAATCTTGGCACAGACTTTCACATTTTTTTCAAATTTGTTTTGTAAGATGGAAACTTACTTGAGTGGTAATTCATGATGATGTAGATTTGCACCGGTAAATTATATGAGAAGTAAATTTAGCCAGAACAACAATTTGCGAAGGCAAATCACCTGCTGGGATTAGATCTCCAGTCCCCTGTTTTGCAGGGTGTGACATACCTCTACACCACAGGAAATGCAACTCACTTACCTGTAGCTCAGTGGCACACTGAACAGGCAATGGATCAGTGGTTCAAATCCTGGTAGGCACTTACATATCTGTTTCAATTTTTTTTGTACGATTGAAACTCATTTGAGTGGCAATTCACATTGGTGCATTGTTGGAATAATAAATTATATGAGAAGTAAATTTAGCTAAGAACAACAATTTGTGAAGGTATAACATTTGCCGGGATTAGATCCCCAGTTGCTTGTTTTGCAGTTTGTGGCATACCTCTACACCACTGGAACTACAACTCATTTACCTGCAGCTCAGTGGCATACTGAATGTGTGTTTGCTTAGAAGACAAAGGATCAGTGGTTTGAATCCAGTCAAGCACACAGTATATTGTATTTGAGTCATAATTATACAATGGCAAAGAATACTTATCCCTAATTGGTCAATTTGGGTCTGGACCCATGATGTTATCCCACCATAACATCATGTATCTAGTCCTAGCACAGAGTAGACCGCATCAAATGGAAAAATAAAATCATTCCACATAGCCCTGCTGGTTTGGTCAGCCCCCTTCACTGTTTCCCACTGTCAAGCTGCTAACAGTATCCTTGACTCACTTGCCGCCAGACACACTAACAACAACCTGTACACATACAGTATTCCCCCAAACATCTTTTTTATTTTTTTAAATGTCCTCTGAGACAGTATTTTGTCCCGCTTCTCTCCAATGCAGCACAAGCACTTTTACTAGCTTTACAGCCACACTCCCCACTCACTAGACAAACCGCTCACATACTGAAGAAAACGGCTGCAGCGAGAGCTCCTTTCTGTCACCACTTTTTTTTAACTTCAAGTTTATTCAATATCAGATATCTTACAGTTGAAGTTCACATTATACAGTGTTTTCATCTGATTGACAATAATCTTCTCAACTCTAAAAAGCAAAAGGGTACAAGTACATATATATCCATGCAAGTCTGTATGTACTGTTATAAATCAAGAGTTTTTATCTCATTTCTCGCATGGATTTGAAAGGTCTGTTATCTAACTTTGTCCTAAAAAGGACCTTACCATATGGTTTTCAGACCCAACCTTCAACTCATATATAAAAAGAGAAGAAAAAAAAAAGAAAAAAAAAATTAAAATATAAGCAAATATAACCAGGCACAAACTCAATTCCTCTATATATATAACTTTTTAAATTATGGGGATAAATATTCACTTTTCACCTCTTATGTAGGGGTATCAACCTGCCCTTGTAAGTATTGGTGCCAAGGTGACCAGATTTGGACAAAGTTTACCCTTTGCTGTCTCAAAGAGCTAGTTATCTGTTCCATAATTTCCAGTTGAGCCATTCTAGATACCCAGTCCTACTCTGTAGGGGAAAGTGGAGACAGCCACTTTGAGGTAATGCACTTCAATGCAGCCACCCTCATCATCTGGGCTAATTTAGTGGATCACCTAGGGCCAGAGAGTAAGGTCGGAAGACCTAGCACCAGATCTGATCCCGTAAAAAGGGAATTTGTAGGTTTGTGATATTTTGCATCAGGGAATGTACCTGTATCCAAAATGGTATGAGCTTCGGACACGTGCAGAAAGTATGTGTTTGTATTCCTAAATCTCCACATCCTCTCCAACACAACTCGGACTGGTAGCATCCAAAATGTTTCACAGTAGTAGGGGTGAGAAAATATCTCATAGCGATTTTCCAATGGAACTCTCTCATGTTGGAGAGCTAATCACCTGCCATCCTCTACTCATTCTCCTGTCCCAAACCTGCTGTGGGATCGTGATTGTGAGCTCCAATTCCCATCTCTGTTTTACCTTTTCTGTCCCAGAGGGGTTGTTATTAAGTAACAGACTATACAGCTGTGAAAGAGGGCGGGTGTTGCCCTTGATTTTTATATTAAAGTAAAAAAACATTTTCAAGTTTTGTTCTGTCTCTGCTTAGCATTTGCATCCTATTAGAAGATGATATATAATGACGAACTTGTAAATATCTAAAATGGCCAGCCTTAAGAAGCTGAAATCTATCAGCTACAGCAGCTGAACAAATGAGAGACACTTCCCATTATCAATGCATTGTGTAAAGGTGGACAGTCGTCGCATGGCCCAATACTGGAAGATGGAGTCTAATCTAGGAGGAGCAAAGGAGGGTTCAAACGGGATCAGTGAAAGAGATCCAAGGCCTTCTTGGGTATGGGTAATTTTTCTGAGTTTTTTTCAGAATTTTAGTGGAGTGGGAAACCCAGGGATTTGTCAGCAGGCCCTGTGTTCCCTCCGGTATGGTGTTGGTCAGTAGAGCCCACAATGCCCAGCCTCTAAGGGATTTCTCTTTTAGGTGCTACCAGCCCGATTCCTCTCTATGCTTATGCCCAAGTGCATAGCTGTGTTCCCCCAGCAGCTAAAAAGTAAAAATAAAAATGTGGAGGGGCTATACCTCCTTTCTCCCTCGGGAGCTTGTAAGATGTTCTTGGCTAATCTGGGATGCTTGTTATTCCATTGGAATCTCTGCATCGTCTTGTGTAGGATGACCCAGAAGTCCCTAGGAGGTTGTATTGGGAGAGTTTGAAAAGGGAAGAGTAGCCTAGGCAAGGTATTCATCTTGATGGTTTGTGCCCTTCCATATAGGGTCACTGGTAATAACTGCCACCTGGCTATATCAGATTGCAGGGTTTGAAATAATTTTAAATAATTGTTCTTATAAAGCTGAGAAAGCTCCACAGCTATTACAATGCCAAGATAGCGAATGGTATTTTTATGGGCCCAAGCGAAAGGGAAGGTTGTTTTGAATTCACGGGAGGGGGTACCACTTAATATTGAAGCCTCAGATTTACCCTGATTAATTTTATAGCCTGCCAAGGCACCGTATTCCTCCAGGGCTCCAACAAGAGCCAGAATTGAGGTCTCAGGGTTTGAAATGAAAAATAGCGAGTCATCTGCATATAGTGCAGTTTTTTGGGTAAGACCTTCTACTGTAACCCCTTCTATGAGAGGATGCTCTCTAATGGCCGCCACCAGTGGTTCTAGTGATAATGCAAAGAGCAGCGGAGGGAGGGGGCAGCCCTGTCTTGTGCCCCTTAATAGTGAAAACCTGTCGGAAAGATAGCCATTTACTTTGATCCTAGCCTCTGGGGCATGGTAGAGGGCTCCAATGACAGTTAGGAATTTGTCTCCTAGGCCAAAGCGCCCAAGGGTCTCAACCAAGAATTCTCAATCTACCCTGTCAAAAGCCTTTTCGGCATCCATACTGATGGCTAATTGAAAATTTCTTGGGTCTTTTGGGCTGAAATTATGTTTAACAATCGGTGTATATTGTCCTGTAAGTAACGGCCCAAAACAAAACCAGTTTGATCTTTATGCACTAGGTCCCTGACCTCCTCCTGTAATCGATCAGCCATGATCCCTGTAAAAATGTTGAAGTCCACTGGGAGGAGGGAGATGGGTCGGTATGACCTACAGTCTTCTGAGTCCTTGGCCAGTTTAAGGATTACTGAGATCTGGGCTTGTTTCCAGGACCTGGGAGCTGCCCCCTCTCCCCTCAACAGCTCATTAAAGGCGCCCCCACTGGAGGCAGCAGGACCTCCACAAATTCTTTGTAGAATTCCGCCATGTAGCCATCCATACCCTGTTGCTTCCCATTTTTAAGTGGTTTGATTTTGTTTATGATCTCGGTGCTGCAAATTGTGGCTTCCATCCCCAACCCCTGCTCCTCAGTTGGAGTTTATCTAGATGGGAACGAGTACTTTCTAGGTGTCTGGGGCTTCTTTTCACTTGGTAGAGAGCCTTATAGTATTTTTGGAACTGGGCAGTAATAAGAGTAGGGATGTGATTATTGAATTGTTTTCTACAGTTCGTACCTTAGGGACAGCTCTGGAGGATCTTTCTTTACAAAACTGCCAGGCCAACAGCCTCCCTGCCCTGTTGCCCTGCTCATAATACTTTTGCTTGGAGTATTGAAGCTGCCCTTCTATGTACGTATCCAAAATCTTATTAAAAGTTTTAGTTTTAGGTTGTCCAATTCTATTTGAGTGGCCTGATCCAGTGTTTTCTGATGGATTAGTTCAGGTTGAGAGATTTTTTTGTTCTAATTCACACCTTTCTTTTATTTTAGATTTTTTATAATGGGAGGCATATTTGATAATGGCCCCTCTCAGGTAACACTTAAGAACATCCCATCTTACACTGTCCTCCACCTCTCCCTGTGGTTTTGTATCTAGAAATTCCTTTGTTGAGTGCTGGATTAAGTCTTTAAAATTTTCATGAGTCAGTAGGCTGACATCTAGTCACCATATGGACTCTGGAGATCTAGTGGACAATCCCATGTCCAGCAAAATCAGGGCATGGTCTGAAAGACATTTGTTGCCTGGAGGCTGTCATGGTGCCTGGAGGCTGTCATGGTGCAGTCAGACCTGGACATTGTGGCCATCACTGAAACCTGGTGTAATGATAACCACGACTGGGAGATGGCCATACCTGGCTACAACATATTCAGAAGAGACAGAGCAGGCAAGAATGGAGGAGTAGGAGTGGCACTGTATGTGAAAAATGACATAAGGGCCACAGAGATCCAGGAGGAACAAAATGGGGGAGAGATACTGTGGGTTAAGCTGGAAAGGAAAATGGGGACAGCCATCCGCACAGGTGTGGTCTATAGACCACCAGCCCAGGAGGAAGAAACAGATAGGGAGCTGATGTTAGCCATCCAAAGGATGGCAGACAAGGATGAGGTAGTACTGGTTGGAGACTTCAATATTCCAGACGTGGACTGGAGCATCCCAGCAGCAGCATCAACTAGGAGCAGATTTATCCTGGACTCCCTTCAGAGTGCCTTCCTCAAGAAACTGGTCATGGAACCAACTCAGCAGAAGGCAATACTGGACCTTGTGCTCACAAACAGGGACAGTGTGATGGGAGTAACAGTGGGGGAGCACCTGGGGAACAGTGACCACCAGTCATTGTGGTTTGAAAATCACAGAAAGAGCAGAACCAAACCACACAAAAACACGTATCCTGGATTTTAGGGGGGCAGACTTTGGGAAAATGGGGAGATACTTGAAAGAGGCATTAAGAATGGGACAGGAATCAGGGGTTGAGAAACAGTGGGCAGTATTTAAAATGGGGATTACAAGAACAACAGAATTATGCATTAAGCAGGTTAGCAAGAGGAAAAGGAAGAGAGACCATTGTGGTTTTCCAAAGAGGTAGCAAAGAAAGTGAAAGCCAAAAGATTGCATTCAGGCAATACAAAAAGACACAGGCAGAAGGGGATAGGGAGAAGTACCAGGAGAAGCAAAGGGAGGTAGGAGATCAGTAGGGAAGCCAAAGCTCAGACAGAAGAACACATTGCAAAATCAGTGGGTAGAGGGACAAAACCTTACAGGTACATAAGTGAAAAAGAAAGACAAAGGGAGGATAGTGAGACTGAAGGGGAGGATGGGTGCCACGTGGAGGATGACAACAGTAAAGCTGACAAATTGAGCGGGTATTTCTGCTCCAGTCTTTACTGAGAAAAGAGGAGGTAATGGGTCTGAAGGGAGTACAAGGGGTGAGAATGGTGCAGAAATGGACATAAGTCCCTTTACATGAGAAAGGGTCCTGAAGGAACTGGAAGTAATAAGAGTTGATAAAGCAATGGGGCCAGATGGGGTGCACCCCAGGGTTCTTAAAGAACTAAGAGAGGTGATGGCTGAACCTCTGGCTATTCTGTTTAGCCAATCACTGGAAACAGGGGAGGTACCCAAAGACTGGAGGACAGCAGATGTAGTCCTCTTATACAAAAGTGGGAACAAAGAGGAAGCAGGGAACTACAGACCAGTCAGCCTCACCTCAGTAGTGGGGAAGATCATGGAAGCACTACTGAAGGAGAGATTGGTGGAACATCTGGTTGTCAATGGACTACAGGACCCAAGACAGCATGGTTTCACCAGGGGGAGTTCATGTCAGACCAACCTCATTGAATTTTTTGACTGGGTGACTAGGGAGGTGGATCAGGGGAGGGCAGTGGACATGGCCTATCTGGACTTCAGCAAGGCCTTTGACACTGTGCCACATAGAAGACTGTTACACAAACTGGGGAATATGGGTGTGGGCAGGACAGTAGTGTGGTGGGTAGGTAACTGGCTGGGTGGCAGGACACAGAGGGTGGTGGAAAATGGCTGTCACTCCACAGAGGGAAGAGTGACCAGTGGGGCACCACAGGGATCAGTGCTGGGACTGGTCCTATTCAACATCTTCATCAGTGACATTGCGCAGGACCTAGAAGGCAGAATTTCACTGTTCGCTGATGACACAAAGCTCTGTAACAGAGTAGACACACCAGAGGGTGTAGACAGAATGAGAAGGACCTGCAGAAACTTGAAGAATGGTCAGGGGTTTAGCAGTTGAAATTCAATGCAAGGAAGTGCAAGATAATGCATATGGGGCACAAAACCCTAGCACAATATATCAGTTGGGGGTGAGGATATAGCATGCACCAAGCAGGAACGGGATCTTGGGGTTATCATCTCTGATGACTTCAAGGTAGGGAAACAGTGTGACAAGGCAGCAGGTAAAGCAAATAGGATGCTGGGATGTATAGGCAGGGGCATCACTAGCAGGAAAAGGGAGGTCATAATTCCGCTATACAAGACACTAGTGATGCCCCACCTGGAGTACAGTGTACAGTTCTGGAGAAGGTTCAGAGGAGGGCAACAAAAATGGTGCATGGATTACATCACAAGTCGTATGAAGACAGGTTGAAGGAACTGAACATGTACTCCCTGGAGGAGAGAGAGAGAGAGAGAGAGAGAGACATACAAGTATCTTACGGGGAGGAACAGGGTGCAGGAATACACTATTTTTAAGCAAAAAAGATGTTCCAGGACTAGAGGGCTTGGGATGAAGTTGGAGGGAGGACGATTCAGAGAAACATGAGGAAGAATTTCTTCACAGAACGGGTGGTGGACAAGTGGAACACCCTGCCAGAGGAAGTGGTGGGGGCTGAAACAATCACGGGATTTAAGAATGCATGGGATAGACATGAAGGAATCCTGGAGGTCAGGGGTAAGGGGCAACAGACTTCTAGGAAAACATAAACTGAACTTACAAGCTCAAATGGGCAGACTGGGTGGGCCAAAGGCCCTTATCTGCTGACACTGTCAATGTATCTATGTATCTATGCCTATGGCTGCCTTGTGAAGGTATTGTCACAGTAAGCCTTATAATGGCAATCAATGGGGGTTTTCAACTTAGGTTGATATCTCAGCTGTTTTTTAGAGTTTTGATCCCAAATTTTCAACATAGGGTTCTTGGGACCCCACCACATGACCACTGACACTGTCATTTCGGTTCTCAGTCCCAAAAGATGATTTTGCAGTCACTGTGCTGAATCACCTTTCGGGACTGATCAATGAAACGACAGTGACACTGTTCATGAGATGGAGGCCCAAAAAGCCTATGTTGCAAGTTTTGTGAAAAAACTCCAAAAAATGACTGCATTATGATCGCGGCATTGCATTGTTTTCTACACACGCCGTAATTCTGGCCAATTTTTAATATTACTCCAAATTTCCACCATTGTCATTTTTTCACACCTCCTTATGAACAGTACAGCTGTCATTTTTTCCAACCTGCCTGAAACGTGTTTTCATACCTGTGGCGCAGAATGGCGCAGTCACTGTGTTAAATCAACTTTGGGACAGATTAATGAAATCACTATGCCACTGTTCATGAGGGGAGGTCCCAAAAAGGCCATGTTGAAAATTTGGTGAACAAATTCTAAAAAATGACTGCTTTACGAGCGTGCATTTCTCAATTTCTATGTATGCTCATAACTTCGCCACTTTTTCATATTTTTACTCCAGATTTTCAACATTGCCATTTTTTCACACCTCCTCATGAACAGTACAGTTGTAATTTTTCACATCCTGACAAAAATGTCTTTTCACAGCTGTTGCACCAAATGACGCATTCGCTGTGAGAAATCACCTTTTGGGATTGAGTAACAAAATGATAGTACCACTCTGCATGAGGTAGGCTCCCAAAAAGCCCACGTCAAAAATTTGGAGTGAAAATACCAACAAATGCCCAAGGCATTAGGGTTCCCAACTGTAATGCCCCACCATGTACAGACTGATAGGCTTCAGTGGTGTGGCTTGGGGTCATCAGCCGTAATGCTCACGCCATTCCACCCCCACCTTGCAGCAACTGACAGGCATCGAGGTGTGCCTTGGGGTCTTCAGACCTAACGTTCACCCCATTCTCCTATACTGCACCCATCTCAGCTTATTTCCTCATGGAATGGGGTGAGCGTAAGGGCCGAAGACCCCAAGGCACACCGTGACACCTGTTAGTGTCTGCAGGGTGGGGTGAGCTGGAATGGTGTGAGCGTTATGGCCAGTGAACCAAAGGCACACCCCAACGCCTGTCAGTCTCTGCAGGGTGGGGTGGGAGCTGGCATTAGTTCAATACTTCACTGCCATTCCTATTATGCATCTCTCTAACTCATGCCATACCAATGCCAATACCAGCAAGCAAACATTTGGCATTGACAAATGCTTGTTATAAAATACAACACGTGGTCCCTGACATATTCCCGAAATTGCCACAGCACTAGATTGCCACAACTTGCGGTGATCCAAGGGCTCTTTGAAAGTTTAGCACCTGTCTTTTTAAGCATTATTCTGTAATTGTTTTTTTAATTAAAGCTAGATGTTATCAAAAAAAAGTCTTTGTGTTTTTCTAACAAATGATGTCACCCATCACTGAAAGTAAGCTGGAACCATTTTTCTTTCAATTTGGACTGCAGTTGCAACCACGGACTGCACCTGCAACTGCAGACTGCACAAGAAAACTAAGTTATGCACAACACACAATCATGTTAAGTAAGTGAAACTTTTTAATAACATAGGACAGAGTCTAACTATGCTCTGTCAACTTTTGACATTTTTTAAAAACCTAGTTGTAAAACATGATGCTAATTTATGAACTCTGGTATGGCAAATGTTAGCACTATCTTTCACGGCTGTCTTCATTTGTAGGAAATATTAAAATTCAGAGGACCATGAATGTCGGATGATTTTATGTTAATCTAGCCAGGCATACCAGGAAACACATTGAAGGAGCTTTTTTTTTGTTTGATTCCTTTCCGTTTCTTTATCTGCTTCTACCTCCTGGTGTTTAGTTTCAATCTGCTCTATCTTTATATCAGCAGTGTTTGTTGAACTTTAATTCTCACTACTTGCAGCACTAAAGATCGATCTCCATTTTTTTCTTTTGGCCACTGATGCTGTCCAGTAATTCCACAAAGTGGACTCACAGTGGTGGCTAGTTACAGCCATTATTTCATGGCTAGCTAGTCCGGCATCTGAAAGCATGTGCACTGATGTGCTCCCAAGGCAGTGATTCATGTAAGTCACTGACAGCCCAGCTTCCTTTGAAACTGATGACATGAGGCTGCCTAAATAGTTTACCCCCATCGACTGCTTGCTATACCAAATAGGCCGAGGGTCCAGGGCACATTGTGGAAGTTTTTTCGGGTGCAGGTGCAGAGACTCAGCATATGGTGGAGATTTAGAGAGATACTTCTTGTAAAGTTTTACAGGGCAGTTTGCATTATTAAGGTCACTGTGTAAAAATCCTGAAAGGCTTTCTTTATTTTCTTCCAACATTTTTATATTTTTGTCATTGTATGAGATAGTTAAGTACCCCATACCAGTTTCATCTAAGTTTATGAAGAATGAGTTTTGTTTTAGTTCCCGTATACTTTCTCTGCCTCATCGTGCTAGTCTGTGCTGCAGTTCTAACAGAGCATGGTGTACCAGGCCATGTGCAGTGTCTTGGAACAAACTGGTTGATTGACAGAGCAGTTTTAAGGTACTGTCACTTATTCTTGGGTGACTGGAAGCTCCGTCATTCCTAATCCTAACTCTTCTAAACTGCTTGTACACCGAAACAAAGATGTTGTTTGCAGAGCTAATATGGGATCGCTAATAATATTGATCACTCTGCCAACCCTCACATTGTTCATGTGTCGATTTATTCCAGCTTGTAAACCAGTGAAAAGCTAACGGTATGGTTTCTTCTTTGCAGTTTCTTATGGGGGCATATAACTACCTTAAGGAAAACTTTTCAAATCTGCAGCTCCACACCCCAAAGGCCTTAAACCCCAATTAAGCTTTTCTCAACAAAAAAACAAAGGCTTTACATGCTGGAACTCATTGTATTTTGATTTTATAAAGTCTGGGAGTCAGAAACATGGTGGACACTGCGCAGTTCCATTTAGTGTGAAAGTTGTGGCACTGCACCACTCGCTTCAGCACAAATGTATTGAAGTGAACAGTGTGGAGACGCAGTTTCACATTAAATGGATCTGCACAGCATCTGCCATGTTCCCGACTCCCAGACTTTACAAAAATTAAAATACAATAATTCCAACATGCAAAACAAAGAGCTTTCCTTGCGAAAAGCAATCCAGGCGTAAGGTTTTGGGGTTGGGAGCTACAGATTTGAACAGTTTTCCTTTAAAAGGTTTGCTAGTTTCACAAAATCCACAGCTTTAAAAAAGATTGTTTGAGTTTTGCTACTTATCCAGTCTTTAACCACACTGATTGTCCATCGAGTGCTTTTGGGGTATTTTTTCATCTTTCTTTTTGTTAGTCAGATCGAGTTCTTCCCTGGTAAGTTCAGTGTGTCTGCTTTTTGCTTCCAAGATTGCCATTTCTATGGATTCACTTTTAATATTTGTCAGCAGTTTCATGTTACAGTTTGTAAATTTCATCGCTGTCAGATGGCATGATTTGTGTTTCACTGTCCACACCTGACTTTTTTCAATTGGCAAACTGACATCACTTTCACTGCTGTCGACTGTGTCAATTTCAGTGATGGCTCACTACTTGTCAGTTTCACCGACAGCCGTCTGCTGCTCTGTTTCTGCCTTTATTGAAAAACTTTCATTTTTGGTACTTTTAGGTTCAGTAAAGGTGTTCATTTCACTTTCAGTAATGACAGCGCTTTCACAGCGGTCGCCCGTGTCAAATTCAGTGGTGGGTCATGGCTTGTCGCTTTCACATACAGCTGTCTGCTGCTTGTTAACTTTGTTTTTTTTCTTTAGTAAAGGTTCCATTGTGAATTGAGTTCTGACCCATATTTTTGCCATCAGACCTTCAAAAATGTAGACATTTAAGGTAGATTTCTTCACTCATTTTGGATTTTCAGTTTGCCTTGCTTAGGTCGCTTTTGAAAATGGTGCAATTTTGTAGCGGAAGAACATGGAGGTAGTGATTTCACTTTCTGTCATATTAGTCTTTACGTGACAGCATATCTAGTTCAGCAGGGAACGTGGTAGTGTGCAAGGCATTAATCAATGATCAGGTGCTATTTTTAATCAATGAATTTATCTGATTTGATTCTTATTTTCATGCCTATTTTATAATAATTCTGTAAGTTGTTCATGGAAATTCGGCAAATAGTCATGCTGCCTTGTCAGGAGATAAGACTCCTTTTGCTTCAGTTTGAGCCTTTTTGTGTTTGAGCATGAGTGGGGCTCTTTAAGGTGAGCTATTGTTCCCTGATTTGTGCTCATCAAAATAGTAGCTGGTTTCTTGGACCTGCAAAGGAGATCAGCCAGTCAATTTTGACACCTGTTTGGGTCACAGTGCACTGTTGGCTCGCTCATTTTTTTTCTGTACCCTCTGCCTTATTTGAATCAGATTTTGAGACATATTAGGAACTGCAAAACTCTGGGCATCAGCCTAGATTACAAAAACTGAAGTAACCAGAATCTCTCCCTTCAGGTTTGAGGCAGGTTACTAGTGAGCACTGCTCTCTAGAGGGGCCTAGGCTAGGAGACTGGGTGTCTGCAGTGTCTGCTCTGTGTTTCTTGGCTTAATCCACCTGAAGCTTTGGCATGAATATTCCTAGTCCTGCCCTCTTCCTCTACTCTATAAAGAGGGAAGGCTGACTGACTAGTGGAGAGCTCAGAGGTTCAGATTCAGAGAGGTCTGGAGTGCCCAGCAATCAAACTTTGAAAACAAGAAGAGCTAGAATATGGAAGCCCTGGCTCTCCTCACCCCTTCCTGAGGCACAGAGAGATCCTCCATAGTCAAGCAGAGGAAGGAGAGCTGAGTAGTCCTGCCCTGATAGGAGAATGACTACCCAACCAACACCCAGGATTAGTTATGGGCCAGGATCCTTGTGGGTTCACTCCCACCCAGAAGTACACAAGAGAAGGTGCAATGTGTAAGTTTACCTTCATGAAGCACTCCAGAGGAGAAAGAGTACCTTAACAGTAAAGAAACATAGAATTTTACAACAGATAAGGACTACTTGGCCCACCCAGTCTGCCCAGTTTTTCCCTACCTACAGTATCACTGCAGACCCTAACTGGTCTCCAGCTCTTTCTACCTTCCTCCCTTCCTTTCCACTAAGATGCCCTACTCCTTATGCCTATCCCTTGAATTCTTGAACCCCACCACTGCCTTCTACTCTACCACCTTCGATAGAAGGCTGTTCCATTCATCTACCACTCTTTCCATGAAGAAGTGCTTTCTCACATCTCTCCTGAATCTACCCCTTCCAGTTTCATAGCTTGGCCCCTTGTTCTTGAGCACCTTTTTTTCTGAAAAATACTTCCCTCCTGTACCTTCCTGCCTTCTTCCAGAGTGGACATATTGAGGTCCTTAAAACTCTCATTGTAGGGTTTTGGTGCAGACCCTGCACCATTTTAGCTGCCCTCTTCTAGACCACTACCAGTCTGTCTAGTTCTCCAGAACTGAACACAGTACTCGAAGAGGGGTCTTAAAAGTGATCTGTACAGATGCATCAACAACTACCTCTTTCTGCTGGTGAAAACTCTCTCTATGCATCCCAGCATCCCACTGCCCTACTAACTGACTTGGCGTACTGCCTGACCACCCTTAGGTCATCTGATATGATTACTACCAGGTGTCTTTCCTTTGGTAGTCGTCAGTACCACTCTTCCAATTTTGTACTCTGCCCCGAGTTTCTGTGCCCCAAGTGCATTACTTTATACTTTTTCAAGCTGAAACCCAGCTGCCAAACCCTTGACCACTCCTCAAGTTTTCTCAGGTGTCTGCTCATTCTCTCCACCTCCTCCCCCGGAGTGTCCACCCTGTTGCAGATTTTGGGTTCATCCGCAAAGAGGCATACCTTCCATTCCAGCTCTTCTGCAATGTCACTTATAAAGACATTAAAGTGGACCTGCCCCAACACTGATACCTGAGGCACCCTGGCAGTCAACCTCCCTTCCTCTGACTGAAGTCAGTTTACCACCACCCTCTGCGGCCTATCCCCTAACCAATTTCTTACCCAGTTTATCACCTTTGGTCCCACTCCTACGCTACCCAGCTTGCTTATTAGCCTCCTATGTGGAACAGTGTGGAAAGCCTTACTGAAATCTAGGTAGGCCATGTGTACCGCTCCACCCTGATCTAATTCCTTGGTCATCCAGTCAAAGAAATCTGTCAGATTCATCTGACATGACCCCCTCCCCCCAGTGAAGCCATGCTGCCTCAGGTCTTGTAACCCACTGGATTCAAGATATTCCACAATCCTTTCCTTCAGAATTGACTCCATTAAATTTCACACCACTGAAGTCAGGCTGACTGGCCTATAATTGCCAGCCTCTTCCCTGCTACCACTTTTGTGCTGTGTAACTACATCTGCCCTCCTTCAGTCCTCCAGAAACACTCCCGTGAGCTGTTAAACTAGACTGTCAGAGGTGCAGCCAGTACCTCCATGAGCTGCCTCAATACCCTTGGATGCACCCCATCTGGCACTATTGCTTTGTCCACTTTTAGGCTAGGGAGTCCCTTCAGGACAATCTTCTCTGAAAATGGACTAGCATCCAACGCCTTCCCTCCAATGCTCCTGTTACTTTTTTGTGGCCACTCCCCTTCTCCTTCCTCTCTGAACACTAAACAAAAATATTTGCTCAGGTTGTCTGCCTTTCTCTGGTCTACCCTTGCATAGTCCCCCAATTCTCTTTCTGAATCTTACAATCCCACCCATTGTCTTCCTCCTTTTGCTTACATACCTAAAGATGTCTTGTCCCCCTTCATCACTACCTTGGCTATTCTCTTTTCAGTTTGTGCCTTCACACTCCTTTTCTTCTCTTCCTGCTTCCCTTAATTTCCACTGATACACGTCCCTATCCCTCCGCCCTCTGCATCTCCTTATACCTTCTGAATGCTACCTTTTTAGCTTTTACCTTTTTCCACCACTTCTGCTCACTTGCTTGATGCATAGGTTTGTTACCTTTTCTATAGCCCAGTTTAGCTTTGCCTTCCCAAAGCAAGAGAGAGAGAGAGAGTGAAGGTCATCAGGTGAAGCCCCTCTGGGCCACTAAGACCTCATCCCTCACTTTATGTTGTGTTCTCTACTGACATGAAATGATTAAAAGGCTTGAACAGAAACCTGACACCTACTTGAAGTAGGTTATGTGTTCAAGTATTTAATTGAAGAACTGGAGATTGGTCCTCCCCCCCGTTTGTTCCTTAATTGGTTACCAGATTCTAAACATATGTAGGGCTACATATTTTAAAGAAATAGAGGGTCTACTCCTTTCTGAAGCATGAAGGAATTGTAATATGGCAATTAGGCCTTGCCCTGAATAAAACTTCTTTCAGAGAGAGAGCCGGGAGAACTGACTGGAGAGAGGTTGGAGAGGAGGCAGTATAATCCTCTACCTTACTGCTGAACAGTAAGCAGTCTTTTGGCTGTTTCTGGTTGATATTTATTGTATTTTCATTTTCTTGGCCACCTATATGTAAAAATATAAAAATACACTTGACCAGGCATTTTGAAATGGACAGATTGTGAATAGCTTCCTGATTTGCTCTGTTGGAATATTGGACCTTTCACACGTGCCCTCCCAAACGGAGGAAAGATACAGCCATGAGGGCCCCAATTGATGAGCTGGAGAAAATGGAGAAAAGATGACAGGAAAAGTAATAAATACTAGCACAACTTCCCAATAATGAGGGATGAGAAGGAAGACTGCACATGATACAGTACAGTCAGCTGTCCTGGACTCACAGAGAACATTGATAGAGCATCACAGATGGCCACCGTGCCATGTATGATATCACAAAGATGCTGTGTAGATGCATGTGAAGGCCATGTATCCTAGAAGTTTGTTATGGGCACCACTTATACTCTGTATTGGAAAAAAGCAGACTGACACATTGGACTCAGGCTTGGATTCAAACTGTATGCAGTCTGCATCCACTGCAAACCCAAAGAATTGTACCCAAACCTCAGCATTAGTCCTCCAGAAACAATGCTGATACTCTTGCCGACTGCCAACAAAAATGCTCTGTGCGCCCACTGAAATTATTGACATCTGTGTCAGTCACAGTTTTTCAGTGCTTGTTGCTTTAAGACACATGTGCTCAGTGCATGTGTACCTCCAAGTCAAGTGGCAATATTTGTTCCTTCCAATCCAGTCTGTTTGTCTTAATGAGAGGCAGACACATCCTGACAACAGAGATTTAAGGTTTTACTTGCTGGTCAGGCAGTCCACCTAGACAGGGTGGTACCAGGGGTTTGACTACGTGCTCTGCCAGGGGTAGTGCTCCACCTGCTGAGCAGCACGGGGTTGGCTAGGAACTCATGGAAGGGCTCTCAACTATGCCTCACAATGCACTGTACACATGGCTATGTTATCGGGTTGGGAGAAACACGGCCTGAGGAGACAGAAGAGAGAATGCAGAGCAGGCAGCAAATGAGTGGTCACAGATGCTGCAACTTGTGTGTAAGCAGCATAGTCTATCAGTCCAGCAGGGGCAAAAGAGACAGTGACTCAATAACTGGAGTAACTTACTGAGAGTGGAAGGTGGTGGTGACAAATCTTGAATCTCAGGGTACAGAACCTAAGTGGTTTGGGGGGAGGTACTAACAGTATGGGGGAGGTACTAACAGTAACTAGATAGGAAAGGGATCACAGGGTTATCATATCTGTGAACCTCAAGGTGGGGAGGCAGTGTAACATGGCAGTGGGTAGGACCTGTGGGATGCTGGGTTGTGAAGGAAAGGATATCTTTAGCAGGAAGTGAGAGGTGGTGTTGCCATTATATCACTCACTGGTGCAGCCACATCTGGATTACTATGGTCAGTTTTGGCAATTATTCCTCAAAAAGGACATCGTCAGGATAGAGCTGGTCCAGAGGAGGACAACTAAAATTGTGCATGGTTTGCATGACAAGCCATAGAAGACATTGAAGGATCTTTAACATGTACACCCTGTAAGACAGGGGATAGAGAGGTGCATAATAGAGACCTACAAGTACCTCAAACGGGTGAACGGGGTACAGATGGGTAGTCTCTTTCAAATGAGAACAAACACCAGAACCATGGGACATACAATGAAGCTGGGGGGGGATTCAAAAGTGATGTAAGGAAATATTTCTTCATTGAAATGGAAGTGGATGCCTGAAATAGACTGCCAATGGAAGAGATGTAGGATAGAACAGTTGGGGCTTGAAACATGAATGAGATAGACATAAGGGTATGTTAGATAATATGCAGGGAAGTGTAGGAGGGTCGACAGAGACCACATAGTGTCTGTGGAGACAGAATAGGTAGGGAACATCTGAGCAGACCAGGTGGGTCAGGTGGTCTTTTTCTACCAACAAATTCCATGTTTCTATGTATGTGAGGCAAAGTTTAGATGGGACACGTTGGTTGAAAGATAAAGAATGCTGTTGGGATGAACTGATGGATTGTGAGTGGCTGCTGACCACCAGCTGCATGAGTCAGGAGACTGAGATGAGCCATGCCTAAATTGAGAGGTTGACTGCATCATTCCACAATCGGAGGTACTGAGGCAGGAAGAGAAAACCATCAGCAGACAGGTTGAGGAAAAGGAGAGGTGAACTGCAATGACTGAGCATTGTGAATCCAGAAAGGGAGAGGGGAAGGAAGGGGTGACTCCTGAGAGAACTCGGAGTTTGTACTAAGTAGGAGGGATTAATCGGGAGTTAGAACTTGAGCCACAGAACAGATAACAAAGGTTGCTGGTCAGTGAGCATCCACCCACAGCTATGCCTGGGTGTCTATACTCAAGAATTATTCTTCATATAATGAAGCCCCAATTGGGACTAAAATAATTTATTTAGGCTTTGGCAATTGGGCTGAGCCTAGTGGGACAGTGCCCAATTACAGGGACGACCTGTGCATGCACAAGAACAATACAGAAATACACATTGGCAATCCCATCAGCAGTAGAGCTACCACTCTTGACACTGCCGACCTGGGCTCAGGAACAATCCTAGATCATCGGAGGCCTAACAGGGAGAGAAAGATTGAGCATCCCAGAGGATGCTCTTCTTCTCTGGGGGAGGGAAAAAGGGATGCCATAGCACCCTATGCACTGCTGTTGGTGGAAGCAGGGGTAGCAGTCTTTGACTCATGGAGTCGGGACGGGAGGGCGCCATTAGGTGTTTGGTTGCAGCATGTGCCAGCACGTTGCTACACTGGACTTATGTCCTTCATGCTGGTGCCCTTAGAAATTGGGGATCCAGGAGGAAAAAATGTAATAAAACATCTTGGCATCAAGAAGCGTGATGCCAGGATCTTTGTACGCCAAGACCCACCCGCTAGGGATCCTGGTATGCCAGGATCCATCCATCAATCAGAGATAAATATCCCCGAGCTGCCGTCTGGGGCAAGTAAAAAAGAAATACATGAGGCAATAAGTAAACAGATAATTACATTACATCCTATGCCCCAGAATCTCATATTGAGGCTGGACTCATTTAATTGGTTTTACAAAAAACAACTTGATTTTCTGTAGTTCTGCATTTTTATTTGTAAGGTTGATTGGTGAGTTTTATGTACATGTTTCTATCTGAAAATACCCGAAGAGCTTCAGTTACTTTAGCTTCACATCTATGCATTCATTCACTCATTTGTTCATTAAGTTTATTCAGAGAGAATCAGAAAGCCCTTGAGTCCTCAGTTACAAGGCATCCAAGCATGTTTAGCAATTCCAAAAAAAGTGTTTTATCTGCTTGATCTGTGCAGCAAGGATAACAGGTTGAATCTCTGCACTGCTATTATGAGTTTTAGAAAGTGAAAGCTTGCAGACACTATGTAGCAAGTCCTCAATTTTCTGCCATTCCATACAAGAGTGACTGCTCCCTTTTAAAAGGGAAGGGAAAAATAAGCATAGTAAACATGGTTGCTCTCTGTACTGTCTTGCCTTTGTTGACATTGCCAAGCCTTTATTCACTCTGTCAGAGTTGTAGGAACACTGCCTACCTGTAGTACTGCCTCACCTTTGCTCACTACAACACCCCTGTATTTTATATTCGAAACTGAAAGCACATCTATATGCTGTTTTATTGAATGTTTTTTTGAGTGCCAGCAGCATAGCTGTTAGCACATATTGAGGTCATGTATACTCTTTTGTGCATTTAGTCAAGTTTAAAGTTACATTCAATGTGAATGATTCAGCTGCAAGGTGTCATTGATGATGTCATTGATAGGGCTTTTATGGCTTGGCATAAGGTTTCAAATCTACGCCGGCATGGTTTTGATCCCCTGTATTCCACATTTTTTCCTTCTCACTTCAATTTCTGTTGTATGAGAGAAATTGTTAGATGTCATTGCTGCTGTCATGAAGGGTTTCATCAGAGCTAAGTAGCGCAACTACAGATAATTGAACTTAGTTCTACAGTATGTTTTAGTCAATTAAATTAGTTCTTTGGTGAGGCGTTTCTGTACCTGTTTTGTAGGTTGTGACATAAGCTCTCCACCATAGAAACAGCAGCTTTTACCTGTAGCTCACACTGAATGTGTATTTGTTTATCAGGGGATCAGTGGTTCAAGTGCTGGCAGGGACTCAAACTGTTTTAGTAAGATGGAAACTCACTTCAGTGTCGATACGTGGTAGTGTGGAGTTGGAATACTAAATTACATGAGAAGCAAATTTAACTAAGAACAATGATTTGTGAAGATAAATCTCCTGTTGGAATTAGATCCCCAGTTGCCTGTTTTGTAAGTTGTGACATAACATCTACACCAGAGGAAATGCAATCATTTACCTGCAGATCAGTGGCCCACTGAATGTGTGTTCGATTAGCAGGCAAAGGATCAGTGATTTAAAGTCAGGTAGACATAGTTCGAATTCAGGCTATGACATAAACTTTACACCACAGGAAATGCCCTTCACTTGCCTGCAGCTCAGTGTTTTACTTAGCGGGCAAAGGCTCAATGGTTCAAATCATGGCAGGCTTATACATTTGTTTAAATTTTTGTTTGTAAGATGGAAACCCCCTGAACTGGGGATTCATAGTGGTGTCGAGTTGGAACAGTAAATTATATGACCAGTGAATTAAGCTATGAACAACCATTGGTGAAGGTAAGCCACCTACTGAGATTAGATCCCCAGTCACTTATTTTACAGGTTGTGACAGAACTGCTACATCATAGGAATTGCAGCTCACTAACCCGCAGCTCAGTGGCATACTGGATCTGTGGTTGCTTAGTAGGCAAAGCATCAGTGGTTCAAATCTTGGCACAGACTTTCAAATTTGTTTTGTAAGATGGAAACTTACTTGAGTGGTGATTCATGATGATGTGGATTTGCACCGGTAAATTATATGAGAAGTAAATTTAGCCAGAACAACAATTTTCGAAGGCAAATCACCTGCTGGGATTAGATCCCCAGTCCCCTGTTTTACAGGATGTGACATACCTCTACACCACAGGAAATGCAACTCACTTACCTGTAGCTCAGTGGCACACTGAACAGGCAATGGATCAGTGGTTCAAATCCTGGCAGGCACTTACATATCTGTTTCAAGTTTTTTTGTATGATTGAACCTCATTTGAGTGGCCATTCACATTGGTGCATTGTTGGAATAGTAAATTATATGAGAAGTAAATTTAGCTAAGAACAACAATTTGTGAAGGTATAGCATTGGCTGGGATTAGATCCCCAGTTGCTTGTTTTGCAGTTTGTGGCATACCTCTACACCACTGGAACTACAACTCTTTTACCTGCAGCTCAGTGGCATACTGAATGTGTGTTTGCTTAGAAGACAAAAGATCAGTGGTTTGAATCCAGTCAAGCACATAGTATATTGTATTTTAGTCATAATTATACAACGGCAAAGAATACTGGTCTCTAGTTGGTCAATTTGGGTCTGGACCCATGATGTTATCCCAGTATAACATCATGTATCTAGTCCTAGCACAGAGTAGACCACATCAAATGGAAAAATAAATCATTCCACATAGCCCTGCTGGTTTGGTCAGCCCCCTTCACTGTTTCCCACTGTGAAGCCGCTAACAGTATCCTTGACTCACTTGCCGCCAGACACACTAACAACAACCTATACACATACAGTATTCCCCCAAACATCTTTTTAATTTTTTTTTTAAACGTCCTCTGAGACAGTATTTTGTCCCGCTTCTCTCCAATATAGCATGAGCACTTTTACTGGCTTTACAGCCACACTCCCCACTCACTAGACAAACCGCTCACATACTGAAGAAAACGGCTGCAGGCAGAGCTCCTTTCTGTCACCACTTTTTTTTAACTTCAAGTTTGTTCAATATCAGATATCTCACAGTTCAAGTTCACATTATACAGTGTTTTCATCTGATTGACAATAATCTTCTCAACTCTAAAAAGCAAAAGGGTACAAGTTCATATATATCCATGCAAGTCTGTATGTACTGTTATAAATCAAGAGTTTTTATCTCATTTCTCGCATGGATTTGAAAGGTCTGTTATCTAACGTTGTCCTAAAAAGGACCTTACCATATGGTTTTCAGACCCAAACTTCAACTCATATATAAAAAGAGAAAAAAAAAGAAAAAAAAATTAAAATATAAGCAAATATAACCAGGCACAAGCTCAATTCCTCTATATATAACATTCTAAATTATGGGGATAAATATTCACTTTTCACCTCTTATGTAGAGGTATCAACCTGCCCTTGTAAGTATTGGTGCAAAGGTGACCAGATTTGGACAAAGTTTACCCTTTGGAGTCCCAAAGAGCTAGTTATCTGTTCCATAATTTCCAGTTAAGCCATTCTAGATACCCAGTCCTACTCTGTAGGGGGAAGTGGAGACAGCCACTTTGAGGTAATGCACTTCAGTGCAGCCACCCTCATCATCTAGGCTAATTTAGTGGATCACCTAGGGCCAGAGAGTAAGGTCGGAAGACCTAGCACCAGTTCTGATCCCGTAAAGGGAATTTGTAGGTTTGTGATATTTTGCATCAGGGAATGTTTCTGTATCCAAAATGGTATGAGCTTCGGACATGTCCAGAACGTATGTGTTCGTATTCCTAAATCTCCACATCCTCTCCAACACAACTCGGACTGGTGGCATCCAAAATGTTTCACAGTAGTAGGGGTGAGAAAATATCTCATAGAGATTTTCCAGTGGAACTCTCTCCATGTTAGAGAGCTAGTCACCTGCCATCCTCTACTCATTCTCCTGTCCCAAACCTGCTGTGGGATCGTGATTGTGAGCTCCAATTCCCATCTCTGTTTTAAGCTTTTCTGTCCCAGAGGGGCTGTTATTATGTAACAGACTATACAACTGTGAAAGAGGGTGGGTGTTGCCCTTGATTTTTATATTAAAGTAAAAAAAAAATTTCAAGTTTTGTTCTGTCTCTGCTTAGCATTTGCATCCTATTAAAAGACGATATATAATGACAGACTTTTAAATATCTAAAATGGCGAGCCTTAAGAAGCTGAAATATATCAGCTACAGTAGCTGAACGAATGAGAGACACTTCCCATTATCAATGCATTGTGCAAAGGTGGACAGTCGTTGTATGGCCCAATACTGGAAGCCGGAGTCTAATCTAGGTGGAGTAAAGGAGGGTTCAAACGGGATCAGTGAAAGAGGTCCAAGGCCTTCTTGGGTATGGGTAATTTTTCTGAGTTTTTTCAGAATTTCAGTGGAGTGGGAAACCCAGGGATTCGTCAGCAGGCCCTGTGTTCCCTCCGGTATGGTATTGGTCGGTAGAGCCCACAATGCCCAGCCCCTAAGGGATTTCTCTTCTAGGTGATACCAGCCCGATTCCTCTCTATGCTTGGCCCAAGTGCATAGCTGTGTTTTCCCGGCAGCTAAAAAGTAAAAATAAAATTGTGGAAGGGCTAAAGGGCTATACCTCCTTTCTCCCTCGGAGCTTGTAAGATGTTCTTGGCTAATCTGGGATGCTTGTTATTCCATAGGAATCTCTGCATCGCCTTGTGTAGGATGACCCAGAAGTCCCTAGGAGGTTGTATTGGGAGGGTTTGAAAAGGGAAGAGTAGCCTATGCAAGGCATTCATCTTGATGGTTTGTGCCCTTCCATATAGGGTTACTGGTAATAACTGCCACTTGGCTATATCAGCCTGCAGGGTTTGAAATAATTTTAAATAATTGTTCTTATAAAGCTGAGAAAGCTCCACAGCTATTACAATGCCAAGATAGCAAATGGTATTTTTATGGGCCCAAGCGAAAGGGAAGGTTGTTTTGAATTAATGGGAGGGGGTACCGCTTAATATTAAAGCCTCAGATTTACCCTGATTAATTTTATAGCCTGCCAAGGCACCGTATTCCTCCAGGGCTCCAACAAGAGCCAGAATTGAGGTCTCAGGGTTTGAAATGAAAAATAGGGAGTCACCTGCATATAGTGCAGTTTTTTGGGTAAGACCTTCTACTGTAACCCCTTCTATGAGAGGATGCGCTCTAATGGCCGCCACCAGTGGTTCTAGTGATAATGCAAAGAGCAGCGGAGGGAGGGGGCAGCCCTGTCTTGTGCCCCTTAATAGTGGAAACCTGTCGGAAAGATAGCCATTTAGTTTGATCCTAGCCTCTGGGGTGTGGTAGAGGACTCCAATGACAGTTAGGAATTTGTCTCCTAGACCAAAGCGCCCAAGGGTCTCAACCAAGAATTCTCAATCTACCCTGTCAAAAGCCTTTTCGGCATCCATACTGATGGCTAATTGAAAATTTCTTGGGTCTTTTGGGCTGAAATTATGTTTAACAATCGGTGTATATTGTCCTGTAAGTAACAGCCCAAAACAAAACCAGTTTGATCTTTATGCACTAGGTCCCTGACCTCCTCCTGTAATCGATCAGCCATGATCCCTGTAAAAATGTTGAAGTCCACTGGGAGGAGGGAAATGGGTCGGTATGACTTACAATCTTCTGAGTCCTTGGCCAGTTTAAGGATTACTGAGATCTTGGCTTGCTTCCAGGACCTGGGAGCTGCCCCCTCTCCCCTCAACAGCTCATTAAAGGCGCCCCCACTGGAGGCAGCAGGACCTCCACAAATTCTTTGTAGAATTCCGCCATATAGCCATCCATACCCAGTGCCTTCCCATTTTTAAGTGGTTTGATTTTGTTTATGATCTCGGTGCTGCAAATTGTGGCTTCCATCCCCAACCCCTGCTCCTCAGATGGAGTTTATCTAGATAGGAACGAGTACTTTCTAGGTGTCTGGGGCTTCTTTCCACTTGGTAGAGAGCCTCATAGTATTTTTGGAACTGGGCAGTAATAAGAGTAGGGATGTGATTATTGAATTGTTTTCTACAGTTCGTACCTTAGGGACAGCTCTAGAGGATCTTTCTTTACAAAACTGCCAGGCCAACAGCCTCCCTGCCCTGTTGCCCTGCTCATAATTCTTTTGATTGGGGTATCGAAGCTGCCCTTCTATGTACGTATCCAAAATTTTATTAAGTTTTAGTTTTCGGTTATCCAATTCTATTTGAGTGGCCTGATCCAGTGTTTTCTGATGGATTAGTTCAGGTTGAGAGATTTTTTTGTTCTAATTCACACCTTTCTTTTATTTTAGGTTTTTTATAATGGGAGACATATTTGATAATAGCCCCTCTCAGGTAACACTTAAGAACATCCCATCTCACACTGTCCTCCGCCTCTCCCTGTGGGTTTGTATCTAGAAATTCCTTTGTTGAGTGCTGGATTAAGTCTTTAAAATTGTCATGAGTCAGTAGACTGACATTTAATCACCATATGGACTCTGGAGATCTAGTGGACAATCCCATGTCCAGCAAAATCAGGGATTGGTCTGAAAGACAGATGTTGCCTATGGCTGCCTTGTGAAGGTATTGCAGAGCGTTGGCTGATATTAAGAAAAAGTAAATTCTAGAATACATTTTGTACTTGGGCGAATAATATGTGTAGTCTCATTCTCTTGGTCAAACAAATCGCCAAGCATCAACCAAAGACAAGTCTTAACACAGCCGAGAAAGTACTTTACTGGCACTGGTGGAACCCCCCAATAATAACAAAGGTTTGTGAGTCCAAGACAGATTCTGAAATGACCCTGGTTAAAAATGGTACCCTCTCGTGTTCCTCATTTGGGGTATATAAATAAAAAAAATAAACTTCTGGCCTTTGTATTTGCCTCTGAGCCTCACGTATCTACCCTCTGGGTCAGACTCAACCTGTGAGACTGAGAAGGAGATGTCTCTTCTTATCAGTATTGCTACTCCCCTCTTATTTGTGTGTTGCTGGTATTCCGCTGCATATACTTCCCCCATCCAGCCCCTGCGCAGCTTTCTCTGTTCTTCTGCATTTAGGTGTGTCTCCTGTAATAATGCAATTGCGGCCTGTTACTGTTGCAATTCTTGTATAATTCATGCCCTTTTAATCGAGCTGTTAACCCCTTTAACATTCCAAGATATCATTTTTAAATCCGCCATATTAGTTTTTGTTTCATACGTCGGGATATCTGAAGGAATCTAAGTGCCTGTGTTAACAAACTCAACAAATTAAAATAAAAATACTGAACCATTAACCTTTCATAACTATTTACATACTGCCATAAAAGCAGCAGAATATACATTGGTGGAGCTTCAAGGTGTCGATGTACCCTACTCCTCACCTCTGGAACTATTTTATAAGTTGAGGTAGGAGACTATATATCTAGCCTCCCTGTCAGAACAGGCCTACACAAATGTGGCATGCCCTAACTGGGTTGTTGCTAGTCGCACTAGGTTTAGTAGTAGTCCACATCTAGGATCTGACTCACTAAAAGAAAAGAGGCAGGAAATTTCCTGTCACAATGAAGTGGGAAATGGGCCCATCCGGAAACCACCCCCCCTCCTCCGGTCAGCAGGGCCCAAACTCCAAGGGACAGGAGGGAAGCACAGGAGAGAACCAAACAACTTTATGTTCTGTGTGGGGCACCTTGTACTAAGGGTGCATATAGGTCCTGTCCACTAGCCATGGTCGCACAGCGTTGCCCAGCAGAGGGCCACCCTGCTGCCCCCCCAGAGGACACCAGGCTTTCCATGGGTACGAAGTATTATTCAGGAGCTATTTCAAGGAGAATCAAGAGGAGGATGCATTTTTTAAAACTTTCTTGGGTTAAGCCAGATAGAGACACAAACTCCGTGTCCACATATGACAGATCTTCGGTAGAGGTTATGAGGCACCCATCGGTGTCCCAGCTTCGCCCCCTACCTGGTGCATTCATTATCTGGAAAGGTTGACCCGAAATGAAAAGTTCTGATGTGGGCTATGCACCATGGTACAACCCTTAAAGACGACATCCACTCTCAGTCGCCCCTCCCCTTTTTTTTTCCCCCCTATTAAGAACCAGTGTGTCCACCATGAGGAGACTCAGAGCCACAGGGCATAAGGCCGATCCCCCGACATCAGAATGGCGTGCTGATCACACTCCGCAGGCCAGGCCATCAGGACCCCCTGATTGAGTCTCCTAGTGCCCTCCGTATCCCCCAGGGTCCCACCCCTGCCCCCGAGGAAGGACACGGGACCATCAGACTAAAGCACACACACCCTTTCGTTAACTCTGTCCATCAGACCCAGCTTTGTTAGACTGTAAAACTGTTTTTCCCACCCTTGAAAAATTAGATTTTTAGCCAGGAGAAAAGGAAGAAAGAGAGAGAGAAAAAAAGAAAGGGAGAAAAGTGTCACCTTTATCCCTTCCTCTTCTCCCCCCTCCCCTTCTGTTTTCTTCTTTCTTTAAAAAAACATGGAACATATAAAGTATGCAAGTTGCAAAAGGTCCCCATAAAGGTCTCTATTAATATTTAATAGCTGAGTTATAGTACCGAGTGAGCAGACTATCATTAGTTGTGGGCAACCAGCACTGACTGCAGTCTCCCGGCCTGTGCTTCATCCCCCGCCTGCGATGCAAAGGCAGTCACCAGGAAGAAGCATATTAGGGATCTGGGGAAGAATCAACAGTTAGACAAACTTACTGAAAATAAAGAATTGAGTACTCATCAGTTCAGGTCGTGGCCTCTGCCAAGAAGGAGTTCACTCGAGGAGCAGTCTGTTGATCGGGTCCCAGGGGAACCTCTTTCGAGCAGACCTTGTCCCACATTTCATTGATTTCCCCTCGGTGTGTTGCACAAGCATTTTTTGGTCCCTTTAGTTGCCAATTCTGCTTCAGGAAAGGTGTCTCTGTTGTAGCACCATCTGCTTGAATAGAAATACCATGTTTCTTGGCTCATCCTACTGCTTGAGCTACTTCATGGAATCGTTGCCACCCCTCTGAGGTATATATTTTTATTCTTGCTGGATACTTGAACTGAGCTTGGTGGCCAGCTTGTTTTATTAACTTTACAACCGCGTATGCCTTCTGTCTGCAGGCAAGAGTTTAGGGGGGCATACTGGTCAAAAAAAAGGCAGACATCGCCAAACAGGACTTGCTTTTTCAACCACGATGTATGGAGGATTTCTTCCTTAATCCTATAGTCAACAAAGGCCATAATGACTGAGCGAGGTCACGCCTTGGGATCTTTGGGCTTTGCTATGAGGGATATGTGGGCTCGAATGATACCCAGGTCTCTGTCCCCTTCCAAATTTAAGATTTCTTTCAGGAAGCTATTCATGAATTGTGGCATTGGACCAGTCTCCGTTCCTTCAGGGAGGCCATGGATATGCAAATTATTCTGTCGGTTTCAATTTTCCAGATCCTCAAGCTGCTGTTGTAAGAGCATCTCTCTCTTTGGTGTAAGTCCCTCAAGGCTGCATTATGAATATCAGAAACCGAGGTGTATTCTGATACTGTGTCCTGTAGACGGGTTGCGCATTCGTCCAGTTCTGTTAGTTGTTGCCTGTCCTCCATAGCCCTTTGCTCAAGTCTGATCAGGGTGTCATTTATTTGCTGCAAGGTGCTGCATAAAGTTTTAGAAGTGATAGTAAAGTTCTGCTTCATGTCATCTGAGGTTCCGGGAGTTTGAGAAATTAAATCAGCTATTTCGTCGTGAAGTGCAGCCTGTTGTTGGGAGCCTTGGTTCGAGAATTTTAACTTGGGATGTAATCCACTCACTCCATCTTTATGTCATGGTTTAGGAGGCATCATGTAGTCAATGATACTGCAATTTTTAGGCAGGATGCCGATATTTTAGTGATGGATTCCAATGAATTTGTGTTGGTTGAGTCGAGTGTCTGAGGTTAAGCTTCCATTTTCTAGCCGACTAGAACCGGAAGTCCTCTATCACCACTTTGACTTTTAAAGTCAAACAATAACAAAAAAACATCAAAAGTGGGACCGAGTGACTCATGATCACCTGTGAAGCAGAAGTCTCTCGGTCCTCACAAGTCAGTTAGCCAGTCAGCATGCCGTTTTGCGATTGGGACTCCACATTAAAAATATTCACTTGGCTGAACTAATGACAGAGATAAAACCACAGCCACCCAAAAAAAAAAAAGAAAAGAAAAAGAGAAGAAGGCATAGAACACAGAGATTGGTGGAAGAGGGGGGAGGGGGAGACACAGACAGGCAGAAAAACTCTGACAGATAAGAATGCTGCACCACCTACTGGCCAAAATAGGAACATCAGGACTTATTTTTACACTTGCGAAAAACATATATACATATATTTTAAAACTGCATTTTTTTAATTTTTTCCCTTTTTATGAAACAGAGCCATTGTATAATAGAAATAATACAATCTAGGTGTGTGTCGTGCTGGGATAACATCATTTGGGTGATTAGTCGCACTCGCCAATGGCCTCATGCCTAATCACCCTAGGCATGATGTTATCCCAGCACGACACACACCATGCTGTGCATTATTCCTTTATTATCTCACACTTCATAGACTTTATTTGGCAGCTTTAGTACCAATGGTACTTTATCAAATATGCATGTACATTTGTACAGAGTTTTCTTAGGCATATGTAATGGGTGACTAAGAGAGGATTTAAGAAATAAATTATAAATGCAGTAATATAGCAGTACATGTGCTCACAATGCCAAGCTTGTATGCACTGCCAAGCCAATGCAAAACCTGCCAAGCCAATAGAAACACTGCAAAGCCTGGATATGCTCACACTGCTGAACCTCTGCTCACAAAGCAGATCCTGTGTGCATTTAGCTAAACATGTGATCAAACTACTGAAGCAGTATTCATGCTGCTGAACTGTTTTGGCCATGGATTTAAAAAACAAAATGCCCGTGACAGTTTAATAAAAGAGTTTAAGCAGCAAGCAGTCTCTGGTGGTTGTCAGAAGTGAAGGAAAAACTGCAGAAAGAAGGAAAGAAATGCAGCAGTTTAAACCTCTTAGCAATTTGTGTCTAGAAGACAATTTGCAAAAAATTGAAGAATGGAGTAAGAAATTCAAGTAATTCAAGACGGCAAGTAGAATAGCAGAGAAGTCTGAGAAGGTACAGTGCATCATGTTTTTGCATGTAGCTGGAGAAGAAGCGATAAAGGTACTTAACACTTTTGAATTTACTAACGTTCTGTAGATGACAGAGACATGTTAGCAGTGCTAAAAGCAATGTTTCAACAGTACTGTGAGCCAAGAAATAATATGCTGTATACTAGACACATGTTCTTTACCAGAACACAAGAGCCTTCAGGAATGATAGTCTCGTATGTGACTGATCTTAAAAACAAGACCAAGAGTTGTGAGTTCAGACAGCTAACTGAGTCCAGAGTCCTCACGTATTGCCAGAAGAAGTACTCTCAAATTGAAAATGCACTTCTAGTGATTGCCTGTTGATGTGAGAAATTCCACCAGTATTTATATGGGAAACAAGTGCAGGTGGAGGCTGATCATCGTCCAATGGAGGCAATATTTAGGAAACCTCTCATTCAAGCACCGTCAAGACTACAAAGGATGCTTATGCAGCTGCAAAGGTACAGTCTACAAGTTAAGTACAAGCCTGAGAAGGAAATGCACATTACAGATGCATTAAGCACAGCTTATCTTAGAGAGGAGACAAGACTTGCTAGATGAGGAGCTGAAAATAAATTTGCTTACTACTCAGCTACCCATTTCAGCAGAGAAACTACAAGAGCTCCAGTCAGCCACGGATAAAAGACATGACACTACAGACGCTTTAAAGCAGTTAAAGTAAATGGATGGCTTGCAGAAAGGGACAAAGTGCCACTAGAAATCAGAACTTATTGGACTTTTCATGAGGAAATCAAGTATTTTGATAAGCTACTGTTCAAAGGACAAAACTGATAGTTTCACAACAAATGAGGAAACAGATGCTCGAGAAAATACATAATGCCCACCTTGGCATTGTAAAATGTAAACAGAGAGCTCAAGATATACAGTACTGTGCTGGCCTGAGATGACAAAACAGATTGAAGAAACAGTTTCATGATGTGCCGTTTGCAATGCAAATAGAAACAAGCATTTGTCAATGCCGAATGTTTGTTTGCTGGCATTGGCAGTGGTAGTGTAGAAGTTACAGAGCTGCGTAATAGGAATGGCAGTGGAGTATTGAACTGAAGCCAACCCCACCACCACCCTGCAGAGAGTGACATGCATTGGGGTGTGCCTTTGGGTCGTCAGGCATAACGGCCATGCCATTTCACCACACCCCACCCTGCAGACACTGACGAGTGTCACGGTGTGCCTTGGGGTCTTTGGCCCTTATGCACACCCATTCCATCAGGAAATACGGTGAGATGAGTGAGGTATAGAAGAATGGGGTGAACTTTTGGGGCCAACAGTCCAAGGCATACCTCGATGCCTCTCACTGGCTGCAGGGTGTGGAATGGTATGAGTACTGCAGGCAAGAATCCCAAGTCACATCCCTGATGCCTGTCATCCTCTACGGGGTTGGGAGTTATGGTTGGAAACCCTAATACCTCAGGCATTCGTTGGTATTTTCACTCCAAATTTTCAACATGTTTTTTTGTGACCCCACCTCATGAACAGTGGCAATATCAGTTTGTTAGCCGAAAGCTGCTTATGCACAGCGACTACGGCATTTAGCACCACAGGTGCAAACACATTCCGAACAGGATGTAAAAAATGACAGCTGTACTGTTCATGGGGAGGTGTAAAAAATGGCAATGTTGCAAATCTGTAGTAAAAATATTTAAAAAACTGGTGAAGTCATGAGCGTGCATAGAAACTGTGCAACGCACACCCGTAATGTAATTAGTTTGGGGATTTTTTACAGCAGATTGTCAACAGAGGCATTTTGGGACCTCCAATCATGAATAGTGTCACTGTGATTTTCTTTATCTGTCCCGAACAATGATGTCACACAGTGACCACGCATCTCTGCGCTGAAAGTGTGAAAACACATTCGGCCATGTTGTGAAAAATGACAGCTGTACTGTTCATAAGGAAGTGTGGAAAAATGCCACTGGTGAAAATCTGGACTTAAAATATTACAAAGTCATGAACTTACGAGGGTGCATGGAAACTGCACAATGCTCACTCGTAACACAGTCATTTTATGGACTTTTGTCACCAAATTTTCAACATAGCCATTTTAAGACCTCTGCTCATGAACAGTGTAACTGTGATTTTCTTAATCTGTCCCAAACATTGCTTTCGCACACTGATTGCACCATTGTGCGCCATGCGAAACACATTTTGGGCGACATGTGAAAAATTGCAGCTATACTGTTCATAAGGCGAAGTGTTATAAATGGCAATGTTGAAAATCTGGAGGAAAATATTGAATATCTCATAGAACTTACGAAAGGCGGCATAGAACTGGGCGCTAACACACCGTGAAAACAGTCATATATTTAAGGATTTTTTCACAAAAATTTTCAACATAGCCATTTTAAGACATCTGCTCATGAACAGTGTCACTGTGATTTTCTTAATGTGCCCTATACATTGATTTCACATAATCGATCATGCCTATCAGGTGCTACATACGGAAACATTTTGGGCAAATGTGAAAATGACAGCTGTACTGCTCATAAGGAGGTATAATAAAATTACAATATTGAAAATCTGGAGTGAAAATATTGAAAATTCACGAATTTGCAAGCATGCGTAGGAACTGCGCAACGCACACTCGTAAAACAGTCATTTTTAGGGATTTTTTCACCAAATTTTCAACATAGCCATTTTAAGACCTCTGCTCATGAACAGTGTCACTGTGATTTTCTTAATGTGTCCCATACATTGATTTCGCACACCGACTGCGCCATTGTGCGCTACATGGCAAGGAAAGGATGAAAAAGGGACTTGGCAAGGTTAGAGGAATGGTCAAATGTATGGCAGCTTAGATTCAATGCTAAGAAGTGCAAGGTAATGCACCTGGGAACCAAAAACCCAGGGGAAGAGTACAATGGGGGTGAGATACTAACAACAACAAAAATGGAAAGGGACCTGGGGGTAGTCATAACAGATGACCTAAAGGTGGGCAAGCAATGTGAGAGGGCAGCAAGGAGGGCTGGGGGGATACTGGGATGCATAGGGAGAAACATCACCAGTAGAAAACAGGAAGTTATTATCCCTCTGTACAGACAGCTGGTCAGACCCCATCTGGAGTACTGTGTGCAGTTCTGGAGACCCAGTCCTCGCAAAGACATAGACAGGATGGAAGCTGTCCAGAGGAGGGCAACTAAAATGGTGCAGGGTCTGAACCAGAAGACATATGAAGAGAGACTTAAGGAGCTTAATATGTATGGCCTCGAGGAAAGGAGGGAGAGGGGGGACATGATAGAAACTTTCAAGTACCTCAAGGGAATCAACAAAGTCCAAGAGCATCTTTCAAAAAAGAGGTGTGCAAGAACAAGGGGCACAATTTGAAGATGGGGAAGGCTCAGAGGTAATTTCTTAAGGAAGTATTTTTCACAGAGAGGGCTGTGGATGCACGGAACGGCCCGGAGGAGGGGTCGGAGTCAAAAACAGGTGGAATTCAAGCATGCATGGGACGGTCATAAGGCAATTCTAGGGGTGGGGTAGAAAGAAGTAGGCTGCTGGTTAACTAGGATCTGCAGCTTATCCAGTAGGCAGGGAAATGGGCAGACTGGGTGGGCCAATCGGTCCTTATCTGCCATCAAATTCTATGTTTCTATGGGCGGAAACACATTTTGGGCAAGATGTGAAAAATGACAGCTGTACTGCTCATAAGGAGGTGTGGTAAAATGGCAATGTTGAAAATCTGGAGTGAAAATGTTGAAAATTCGCGAACTTACGAGCGTGCGTAGGAACCGCGCAACACACGCTCATAAAACAGTCATTTTTAGGGATTTTTTCACCAAATTTTCAATATAGCCATTTTAAGACCTCTGCTCATGAACAGTGTCACTGTGATTTTCTTAATGTGTCCCACACCTTGATTTCGCACACCAACTGCGCCATTGTGCGCTACATGGGCGCAAAACACATTTTGGGCAAGATGTGAAAAATGACAGCTGTACTGCCTCATAAGGAGGTGTGGTAAAATGGCAATGTTGAAAATCTGGAGAAAATATTGAAAATCTCGCGAACTTACGAAGCAGTGAAGGAACTGTGCAACGCACGTCAGAAAACAGTCATTTTTAGGAATTTTTTCACCAAAATTTCAACATAGCCATTTTAAGACCTCTGCTCATGAACAGTGTCACTGTGATTTTCTTAATTTGTTCCATGCATTGATTTCACACACCGACTGTGCCATTGTGCGCTACATGGGCGGAAACACATTTTGGGTGAGATATGAATAATGACAGCTGTACTACTCCTAAGAAAGTGTGGTAAAATGGCAGTGTTGAAAATCTGGAGTGAAAATATTGAAAACTTGCGAACTTCCGAGCGTGCGTAGGAACTGCGCAATGCACGCTCGTAAAACAGTCATTTTTTGGAATTTTTCCACCAAATTTTCAAAATAGGCTTCTGAGCCACCTTATGAATGCTGGCAGTGTCATTTCATATTCATGCCCGAAGCAGATTTCACGCAGTGACTGCGAAATTTACCCTTCGGCTCCAATAACACCATGGCAGTGACATCATTCATGAGAAGGTCCCAAAACCCATGTTGAAAATTTGGTGCAAAAATTCCAAAAATGCCTGAGATATGCAACAAGTTGAAAACCCTATCTATCCCATTATACAGCTTACCGGCATTTCTTCAGTTCACGGTCAGCTTTGAAGAGTGTGAGCGTGTTCCCGTCCACCAAAGATCGTCGCGCCGAGGTCCGGAAGTAAGTATGGGGTGAGGGGTGTGGGAGGCAGGGTGCGCAGTGGGTGGGTGCGGGTTGTGGGAGGGGGCAGGGAGAAGCGCCGAGGGACAGTTTTTAATTTTCAGGTTTTTTTATCGAAATGATGACGCGGGACGTTTGCCACGCTGGGGTGGGCTCCCAGCATGGCACAAGGACAGCTGGTTGGTGGAGCATGGAGCTGATGGAGGATTGGGCACCCCCGTCGGCCATAGCATCAGTTGCCACGCTGGAGGGGGGTCCTTCAGGGATCAGTGCTTGGTCCCTTGCTCTTTTTGATTTATCTTAGAGAATTGGGATGTCATGTAAATAATATGGCTTATCAATTATATGCAGATGATACAATAATATATACTTCTGCTTCCTCAGTGGAAGAGATTCAATTAAATTTACAGTTAAGTTTTGATAAATTACATGAATATCTGTCACAACGGAAACTTAAAATTAATGTAAGTAAGACAAAATGTATATTATTCGGATCCAATATGAAACTTAGATCTTGTACAAAACTGACAGTGCTAGATCCTGAGGGGACAAAATTAGACCAAGTGATGACTTATAAGTACTTGGGTTTCTGGATGGATCCCTTGGCTGCTGGTAATATACATATAGATGAGTTGGTTAAAGTAGTGGGTGTAAGGGTGGGATTATTGTATTGAAATAAAAATTGTTTAGGTGGAACTATGATAAAGAAAATTGTTGAGTCCCAGATATTTCCTCTCTTTGATTATGGTGATACACTGTATGATAATTCTCAGTTGGGTAGATTGTGCAGACTTGATGTACTGTATAATCGCCTTGTAGATTGATCTTACAGTGTCCTAAAGACATCCATCGTTGTTTAATGTATTGGAGATTGGGATGGACTTCGCTGACAGAGAGGAGACAGTTGCATAAATATATTTTGGCCTTTAAAAGTATTACTATGGTAATTCCAGAATATCTGGCTGAAAGGTTAGAAGTTAGGGAAATTAAACCTTCATTAAGAAATGCAGGATATAGGGAGTTGATTATACCTAGACTAAAAACTAAACATTTTGATTTTTTCTTTGGTCAGTTAGTTCCTAGATTTTGGAATATGATTCCTGTAAGTTTTCGGTTGCGTAAACATAAAATACCTTCACGTAAAGCTGCTAAAACCTGGTATTTGGAATCACTTTCTGGGCAAAAGAAAAATTGTTGTGGTTAATATAAGTTTTATTGTTTTTCTTTAGTATGTATGTATGTTTTGTTTTCTTTTTGTGTTTATATATTTGTTGTAACCATAACCTTGTATGACCAAGGTCACCATTTTAAATGAGTTTTACTCAATGGTCTAACCCATGTAATAAAAATGAAATGAAATGAAATGGGGTAGGCTCCCAAGCGTGGCACCCTGTACTCTGGGGGAGGACAGTGGGCCGATGGGGGATGGGCACCCGTCGGCTATCGATGACTTGCCCCCAGGCTGGGGTGGGCACCCAGCATAGCATGTGGAAGGTTTGGGGCTAGCGAGCACAGCCGATGGGGATTGGGCACCCCCATCGCTATACAGTGTGTGCGTGGGGGGGCAGCATGCAGTATGCGTGTGTGTGTGTGTGTGTGTGTGTGGGGGGAGCTGCGCATGAGCAGGCGATATCTGATCACTGCTCACTGAAGCATAGCTCCCCCTTTCAACTGTACACCACTGCATTTTGGAGCTGTCATAGACAGCTCCAGCATGCGTTGGCAGACTGAGGCCGCACCTGCCAACACACTGACTGAATTGGAAGAGGGGGTGACACACCTCCGAAAACTCGGATGATGGCACTATGTTTCTTGCACATGCGTACAAGCAAACATAAAAATAATACTTAAGAACCTCTGTTGCCTCATGACATACCTGACAGACCTTGGACTAAAATAGGAGCTGACCTCTTTCAGTTCAGTGGAATCGAATATCTTCTCTTTGTGGACTATTACTCCAAATACGCAGAAATTAATAAACTCAGAAAGTCTACAAGCAAGACTGTTACCATGGCCATGAAGTCAGCATTTGCCAGACATGACATACCAGATATGGTAGTGTCAGATAATGTCCACAGTTTTCTACTTCAGAGTTCAGAATATTTTCAGAGTTCTGGGAATTCAAACACTCAACTGCAAGGTCAATCCCCATTCATGAGCTGTCAAAATCGCCATCTGCGATAAATCCTTGACTGTCAGATTTTGGCCATCTGGTCCCTAAGACGGTCAAGGATTTTGCTACCTCACGAATGGGGATTGCTCATGGACGGGGATTTTGTCAGCTCATGGATGGGAATTTTGTCAGCTCACGAAAGGGGATTAAAAAAATCAATCCCCTTTAGCGAGCTGACAAAATACCAGTCCCTGAGCCAATCCCTTTTTGTGAGGCAGCAAAATTCTTGACTGTAAATCAATCCTCATCCACGAGAAATGCGATCTGGTCCCTAAGTGACAGTCAAGAATTTTGCTACCTCACGAAAGAGGATTGGCTCTCGGACTGGGATTTTGTCAGCTCACAAAAGGGGATTGGAAGCAAGTAACGAAAGAAGAATTTCACAATTTGAAATGGCCATTTTTTGGCCAAAATGAAGCAAACCAAAGGTATAGGTTTGTAGAGGGCATCACCCTGCACAAAATCTATGCCTTATTGCAACAAGAAGTCATCCATGGAGGAAGCTACAACATTTTTTTTTTATTTATTAGGTCTAGGATTACTATATCTCTGATAGTAATTAGCGATAGAGGAGTTACTCCTGAGAGTATATTATTAGTTAAGCTTACCATAATTGCCAAACATATCTTAATAAACACTTATATAGCAGTATATGGTAACCTTAAATAAGATGTTTAATGCTTAAATAAGTCTCCAGTTTTGGGGTTTCCATTTTGGTAACATTGACTCATGTAAGGTACTGTTACCTAAATAAAAATGTTTAATGTTCTGATTGTTTTTTACTTTTATAAATGGGCATCTGTAGATTATTTTCTTTGTATTTGGACACAGCTGCAAAATGAAAAAGATGTTGTCATCTAAGATGATGGGGTTGATAGTGGGTTTGGTCTGTGTCATTCAGCTACTTGTTATCATGAGAACTGATGTTTTGACGAAAAGATCAAGTGCTCATGTAAATTGTTTTAATAATTTTAAGTTACAAACAGTTAAGCTGACCTCATGACGAAACCCGTTCAACCTCGTCAGAAAAGAACTTCATGTTAAGGACATGGTAATCCAAACAGGGTATATCTGTTCAAGTAACCAGACATTGTTATTGTCCTTGGCTCTTTGTGGAGATATTGAATTGAACCCAGATCCTGTAATTAAAATGGTCTTAGATAATGCTTGAAGTATGATAAATAAAATGGACTATTTTAGATCCTGGGTAGAACATGAAGAGCTGGACATAATAATGTTAACGGAAACCTGGTTAAAAAAGGGAATTGAATATAAAGAAATAGTATTAAGGGACTTCTACCACTTTAGGCAGGATCGGGGAACACGGGGGAGGGGGAGTTTTGGTGTATATAAATCATTCAATTGGTAACTCCAATATTTTGTTCTCTGGGTCAATTGAGGGCATTGAATGCCTGTTAATTGAGATACAAGAATTAAAATTGGTTATTAGAGTAGTTTACTCTCCACCTAAAATAAACCCTATCCATATTGACAAATTTTCACATGTTTTTATGCAGGGTTTTAAATAATTGATTAGCAATTTTTTTTTCCTTGGGACAATGCTAACTGTACAGAAAGTATATATATAGGTTTTCTAGAAGCGTTATGTTTGTTAAACACAGTGGGGCAAGTGCTATGCATTTTCACAATGTTTTAGCACTTTTATGAGCACAACACTAATCAATTTTTGGAGTTAAATAAATCTCTGTAATGGAACACCTGGGTCAACTACAAGTAGTTCTGGCTGGTGATTTCAATGCAGCCTGGGGTTGTCCCAGGGGTCAAAAGTTGGAAAAATCAGTTAGCTGTTTAAACCTGATACAAATCATAGATACACCTACAAGGAAAGGTTCCTTATTAAGTAAAGGTAATATTTTGGATTTGATGTTTATGTCACCTGAATTGACAATTTTGGAGAAAAGTGTATGTGCCCCCAGTTTAGGAGACCATAATATAGTTAAGTGTGTATTTTTTACAATTAAAAATTCTATTCCCATAAAGTCAGTATCACAAATATCTAAAAGATGTTATTCAAAATTTAATAGTTTATCATTTAGAAAGTATCTTCAGGGACTCCCTTGGTATAGGATTTTTCTTATCCCAGATTTAAATGAGGCTGTATTGGAATTTACAACAATGTTTATTAATGTTTGTGATAAATTTGCTCCACATAAAAAAGTAAATCATAGGAAAAAATATTTACCATGGCTAACTGTAAAATAAAGAAAATGATTAGGATTAGAAATCATTATTGAAAAAAGCAAATAAAACATTAAACAGTGAAATTTGGGAACAATACAAGAGGTTAAGGAATCAAGTAATACAGGAAATCAGGAAATCAAATGCTCGTTATTATAAACAGCGGATTAAAGAATCAACAAATCCAGGTGCTTATTGGTCTGTTATAAAAATCTTATGAATCCAAATAGTAAACAAAGTGAAATAAAATTGAGTCAGAATGGAAAAGTGTTTGAAACAAATAAAGCTCGAAATTTTGAATGATTATTTCATAAATCTTCCGATCTGAAATTGGATTTCATAACTAAAATTAATACTTTGAAAGAAGTAAAAGGTGAGAGTCCCTAAGATGAGAAAGAACCCAAATTCAGGTTTAAGAGACTGATAAACAAAGAAGTTCTAAAAACATAAATAGATTAAAATAAATAAAGCAAGTGGCCCAGATAGAATAGATAATAAATTATTAAAAGAGGCTGCTATGGAATTGTCACCTATACTAAGGGACATTTTTAACTGGAGTCTAAGAGAGGGACAGTTTCCCTCTAGTTGGAAATTAGCCAAAGTGATACCAATAGATAAGGAAGGGGATCCAAAGGATGTTTCAAATTACTGTCCAATAGCCTTGCTGTCCACAGTATCCAAGTTGTTTGAAAAAAATTGTCCATGATCAGTTAATGGACTACTTGGAAAAATATAATAAATTGACTCAACAGTATGGTTTTAGGCAGGTAGGTCCACGCTAACAAGACTCACTGACTTTTGATCTTACAGCAACCCCCTCTTGGGGAAGCGACCAGTAAGTGTATAATCGGGACCTATCTAAAAGCATTTGACTTAGTAAACCATAGTATTTTGATAAACTCATTAATGAAAATAGGGGTTGAGGAAGAAACCTGTAATTGGTTTATATCATTCCTTGATAAAAGATCACAATTTGTTGTCCTAAATGGACATCAGTCAAGAACGGACTATGTAACAAGAGGGGTTCCCTAGAGATCTATCCTGGGCCCCCTCCTGTTCATAGTCTATTTAAATGACTTACCAAAGAAAATTGGACACTCAAAAATTTGTCTATACACAGACGATACAGTTTTAGTAGCAGAGGGAAAAACTATAAGTGAAGTAGAACTAAACTTACAGAGTGACTTTAGCATCATGCAAGGTCACTTTTCATATCTGGGTTTATTAGTTAATAGTAAAAAGACACAGGCTATGTCATTTGCATTTGACTTAAAGGGAATTTCAAAATTAAATATAAAGACACAAGAGGGTAAGTTTTTTGAACAAACTGAAACATATAAATATTTAGGGGTACATATAGATCAATGTCATACTTTCCAATATCATATAACAAATTTAATAAAGAAAACACGTTAAGATTGGAGCTATGAGACGAATATCAAATTGTATGACAAGAGAAACAAGATTGATTATGATCAATCAATTAATAATGCCGGTTATTGACTATGGAAGTCATATTTACAGACATACAGCAAGAAAACATTTAAATAACTTGGATACACTTTATAATAAGCTTGCAAGATTTGTGTTAAGGTATGATTTTAAAACTCATCATTGCACTATGTATATGGATTTGGGTTGGATTCCATTAGACTTACGGGCTAGGGGAATCTGGCTAAATCAGGTTTGTAATATATTTAAAATCAATCCTTAGATAACTTAAAAACAAATTACAAAACCAAAACATGGTTTAAATTTAAGAAAACTGGAGCTAGAGATTTAATAATACCAAAGTAAAAAAATCGATTTAGTGAAATGACCCTTCAATATCAAGTAGCTAAAAGTTGGAATTGTCTCCTCCTTTTACATGAACTAACAACTACTGATCACGCTTAAAAATCGTCTGAATCATGAACTTAGTTTTCGTTGTTGTTGTAATAGGTGAAATTAATGTAAATCTAAAAATGTTAATTTGCCTGTTATTGATGAGTTTGTAAACTTTGATGTATTGTTTGGTACTTTTCTGTAACCTGTATTGTTATAAATGTATAGTTGTAATAATTTTGCATAATGTAAACAGGTAAGCCTTGTGAACAGGGATTTTGGGAACCCTAATGACTGTATCACTGTATAAATAAAATTTTACCATACCATACCATACTTTCCTAACCCACTTCCCAGATAAGGGCGCAGAACGGTGGTGCAAACACCGATATGTCAATAGCGTGTTCCATAGTTGCCTTTCGCAAATTAACATAAAACATTTACTATGTTACCATTGTAAAAGTAGTGCAATGTAACTGGCATGTGGTTGTGGGAGCGTGGGCCCTCTGGACCCTGCGTTCCCCTAACACTTAAATTATTTGTGTAGCGGTATGAGGATGTGAGAGTGTTGGCACTCTGGGCCCTGCACTACCACTTACACATAAGTACAGGGACATAACGCAAGCCTACAGACATGACAATGAACCCATGTAACACTAATTTGGCAATATCTCAGTAACCGTAGCAGCTATGCAAAAAATTCCACTGCAGTTGTAATTAAGAGCTTGAAACTTCCACATGTGCTTAGTTCTAAGCTTAGTTCTTAGGTGAAATAAGCTGGCCATAGTGAAAAATCTGTTTCTCGAATCGTTTTTGAGATACAGGCACCAAAACGCAGTGTGCACGCTGCCATGTTACCCAATGGGAAATTTCTCAACTTCGGAATGCTGTAAGTAAGGCAGCATTGAACGATTTAGTACTGAACCAACAAAAGGCACATCAGTGGACCCAGGGCTTACTACGCTGCACATTTCAGCTGAAAGAACCGTTGAGGTACAGTGGACTGACAAAGAATCCCTCTGTTTTTTGGGATATTGTAAGTGTCGCGAAAGTACCGCATCTGGTTTGCAACAGTATGAGAAAATTCTCTCCAAAAACACATTTTTGGGGGGTGTACCTCCCAAAAAAAGGTTGTGCTGTGTAGCACAGGACCCAATTACGTGAACACAACTATCAGTGCTTTCCTAAGCCCACCTAAATTTGAAATACAACTATTTTGTTTGTTGCTAACTGCAAACAAGATGGCAGCAGCTTGAAAGCTTATTGGCATAGCTCAGAAGTTTTTCAGCTTTCACCTAAAGCTTTTAAAAACTTTTGAGCTGAACATATAAGGTTTCCATAGGCTATAATGGGACACATTAAACTTTTATAACTTTTGAATGGGTTAATATTTTTTCACCAAATCTTGAAAAGGCACTTCCTGGACCCAGTCCCCATATACCCTGAAAATTTCAGACCAGTCGAACAAAAGTTCAAGCTGCAGAGGAGAGCAAAGAACTCAAAATGATGAGGATTTTGCACACTTCTCAATGCTTTGCAGCTCCGCAACAAAAAATCTGACTGGAACAAAAAAATTCCAGATCCAGAGATCTATGGTACCACACCATGCATGCAAAATTTCTGGCAGATGAGACACACAGTTACAAAGTTATTGAAGTGCAAAATTGTGGGTTTACTAACATACTAAAGCCAGCAGAATAGGCCTAATGGCCTTCATGTCGGCTCGGTAGCCAGCCCCTATTGGGTGCTCACTCCTCCACCCCCAGCCCCGAGAGGGTCATCTTCAGCTTCAGTATACCCATACACCTGTCCCACCCCTCTTAAAGCCCTCCACTGTGCCCTCCTCCACTAGACTTCTGGTAGTGCATTCTATGGCCCCACCATCCTCTCAGTGAAGTAATGCCTTCTACATTCTCCCCAGTTTCCCCCCAGCTTCCACTCATGCCCCTGGTTGTGCCCCCTTTCTTTAGTCTGAACATTTCTTTGGCTCTGCCCCTGTTAATCCCTTTCACATATTTGAAGACCTCTATCATGTCCCCCCTTTCTCTCCTCTCCTCTCCTCTCCTCTCCTCTCCTCTCTTCTCCTCCAGTGAGTACAGCCCAAGGACTTCCAGCCTTTCCTCATAGGTTATTTCACACATGCCCTGAATCATCCTGGTTGCCCTCCTCCGAACCCTCTCCAGCAATGCTATGTCCTTCCTAAGGTGAGGTCTCCAGAACTGCATGCAGTACTCAAGATGTGGTCTGACTAAGGTATTATACAGAGGGAGGATCACCTCCATCCTCCTGGACATAATTTCTTATGCAGCCCAGAATCCTGTTTGCCTTTGCCACAGATCTTCTGCAGTTTTCAGTGTTATTCATTTTGGTGTCTACACCACCCCAGGTCCCTTTCACTCATTGTGGTTTGCAGTGAGACCCCTCCCAGGGTGAATACATGACCTGGGTTTCTGATCCCCAGATGCAGCATCCTACACTTCCCTGCTTTAAACCTCAGTCCCCACCTTCTCGACCAACCCTCCAGTGTATCCAGATCCCTCTGAACTGTCTCTCTCACTTCCTCCCCATCTGCCACTGCTCTCAGTTTTGAGTCATCCGCAAAGAGGCTCATCCTTCTCCTAACCCCCCCCTCCCTATATCAGAGACATAGGCATTGAACAGGAGTGGTCCCAGTACGGAACCTTGGGGAACCCCACTGAAGACCTTCCTGGGGAGGAGATTATCCCACCAACCACTACCCTCTGTGTTCTTTCTGTTAGCCAATTTTCTACCCATCTAAGCAACTGTCCTTCCACCCCATCCCCCCCAACTTTGTCAACAACCCAATGTGGGGTACCGAGTCACATGCCTTACTGAAATCCAGATATAGGACATCCACTGGTCTTTGTCGGTCCAGGGTCCCCATCACCCAGTCGTAAAAATCTATGAGGTTGGTTTGACATGATCTCCCCGGGACAAAACCATACTGTTTGTCATCCATGTGCCCCAACCTTTCCAGTTGCCTCCCGAGCTTCTCCTTGATGAAGCCCTCTATTAGTTTGCCTACCACAGACATTAGGCTGACAGACCTATAATTTCCCATCTCCTCCCTAGACCCCCCTTTGTGGGTAGGCACCACATGAGCCACCCTCCAGCCTTAAGGCACCCATCCTGTCTGTAGAGAGGCATCAAAAAGTGCAGCTAGCGGAGCTGCTAGTTCGTCCACCAGTTCCTTCAGAACCCTCGGATGTAGCCCATCCGGTCCTGGTGCCTTATCAGTTTTCAGCACCTAAAGGGCCTCCCTCATGCTGTCCTCTGTGATTTCTCCCTCCCAAACCCCCCCTCAACTAAACACCCATTGCCTTCGAGGCCTGGTCCACCCAGTGCCCCAGCCTCTTCCGATCCTCTCAACTCCATCTGACCTCTCCGTTCAGCTGTCTCCCCCTTCCTCCCTTCTGGCTGAATGGATCCCCTGTCCCCTTCCATAAGTATCGAGGCAAAGTATTCATTTAGTACCTCTGCCTGCTCCCCCGCCTCCTGAGCCCATCCCTCCCTAGTTCTAATCCTGGATATCTGTGCTCTACCTTTTCTCTTCTCCCCTACACATCTATAAAATCCCTTTCCACTCCTCCGGATATCCCTAGCCAGGTTTTGCTCCATCCTCACCTTGGCTCCCCTCACCACTCTGGTGACTCTCCTTGCTGTCATTTCGTAGTCTCTTCTCTCCCTTGTCCCCATGGAGCACTTAAAACATGCATAGGCAGCCTTTTTATCCCTCACTGCCTCTTGCACCTCCCTGGTCAACAGCACAGCTTGTTGGCTCTACCATTTTTACACCTTACCCTTGCACATGAGCTAGTAGCCTACTGCACCCCTTTCTTAATGGTCTCCCACAAGCTACCAATATCCATGTCTGGCCTAATCTTGTTCAAGCTCCCCCTTAGAACCCTGCTCATACCCACGAAGTCTGCCCCCCTGAAGTCCACTACTACTGAATTTGAGCGGTTATCCTCCCCCCCCCAGACACAGCAGAAACCAGACCATGGCATGGTCTCCACCTGCCAGTGGACTATACACCTCCAGACCCCTTATCTGGTCACTGTCTGCAAAGGACAACGTCCAGTATCCTCCCCTCCATGGTAGGTTCCCCCACCTGTTGGACCAGGAAGGCATCCTGATACACATCCATCAGTCTCTGCTCCCTGGCCACCACTGATGTCATAGTGTCCCAGTCCACCCCCAGCATATTTAGGTCCCCCATGACCACCACCCTACTCTTTCCATGGTCACACTGCACCTTGATGTTCTCAACTAATTTTTCCTCCAGGGCCTCATCCATTGCTGGGGGTCTGTACACCACCCCTATTTTTAATCTTTTGCATCCCCTCATTTGCAGGGTTACCCAAATCACTTCCACTCCCCCATCAGCCTCCTCCACTTCACTAACCACTATGCCGTTCTTGACTATCAGCGCTACACCCCCTCCTCTACCCTCTTCTCTATCCCTCCTGAATGTTGTGTAGCCCTCCAAGTTTAGGTCCCAATCATTCTTCTGGGTAGCCTATGCTCCGTAATCACCGCCACATCCACTGATCCCTCCACCAGCATTGCCTGCAGCTTGGGCATTTTGTTGCCCCTGCTCCTGGCATTGATCAGAATCATTCTCCACCCCATCACCCCCTCCCCTACCCAATTGTCTCGGCCCACACAATCCCTATTCGTCCTTTCCTTCACAGCTCTGGCTTTATTTACATTGCAGTCACCTGTCCTCTTTTTGCGCCCTAGACCTGGAACCTCGAACAGCCCTCCTGATTTCACTTCTTCACTTATCCCTCTCACCTTTATGAGTTCAAACCCCACTTCTCAACTATGAATCCAGGGAGTTTTAGTTTTAAGATCTCCCTCCCCTCTAGGTTAAGATGTAGCCTATCCCTGGTATATAACCCCTTGTCCTCCCATGTGCCTCCCCAGTCCCCCACCAGCCCATACCCTTCTGCCCTGCACCAGTCTCTGAGCCGCTGGTTCACCCCTCTGAGTTTGTGCTTGGTCTCCCCAGATGCCCTAGGCTCGAATTTCTGAGAAGGAGATTGAACTTCCTATAGAGTGACAGACCCTGGCCAGTTCGCAAACCTCGCCTGGATTTCCAGATCGCTGTTCCCCTCCAAATCGTTTGTGCCCAGATGTACTAGAAATCAGGGGATCCCACATTCAATGCTAATGAGTATAGCTGGAATTTGGCCTTGTGAGACGGATAGATCCGGATACATTTAACCTTGACTGGGCTGCTTTTCCCTCCCTACCCCTCCCACTAGTTGCCCTGGTCATGGAGTCTCCCAGCAGTCACCTTCACCCCCAACTTACTGGCCCTTTTGCTCCCTTCCAGGCTCTTCCTTCTTTCATCTACCCCAGCTTACTCCTCCCACCCCCTTCAGTCTGGGGATCACTAGTCTGTGTGTGTCTTACCATACTCTTTCTTCTGCTTGCAGCTCCCAGTTTACTCCATGCCCCCCAACCTCCTGGATGGCACAGATTGCCCCCCGATTTCCCCCGGGCTCCCTTTCTGGGCCAGAATCCACAGGTACCCCACCCAGATACCCTTCTACTGCTTCCCTCCCTGCCTCCAACCCCCTTCCGGGCTTGTCTCCCTCACCCCATCTGGCATATTTCTCCCTACCCTCCCTTCGTCCCCCCACCACATCTGATTTCTCCTGCCCCGACGCTGGCCTTTCTAGAGTACCCCTACTACTACCCTCCTTGGCTGACTTCCCCAGCCTGACTGCCTGCCTGACCCCAGTTCTCCCCCTCCCACCTGGCTTCACCTCACCTGCCCCCACCTCCCGGCTCACTAGTCACACCATGCTGCCTGCCGTCCCCTCTCTGTTCTGCAACCTCTCCTCCCCCACTCCCCAGCTTGCTTACCAAACCCTTTCTGTCTGCTTCGTCCCCCTCCTGCCAGACTCTTCCACCTCTTCTCCTGGGTACAGCATGGTGTATCTATTACTAAGTGTGATGCTTGCCCCTAACTTGCTTTCTCCTGCCCCCTCCCTCCTTTGCTCCCTCTGATTGGCCCCCCTTCTGAGAAGTGTTTGCCATCCATTGCTTGTATGCCCTACCCTTCCGGAGTTTCCATTGGGTCCATTTTCTACTGGTTTCCTGGGGTGTACTGTAGTGGTCTCCGCCTCCTCCCATGGGACCCCTTCCACTCCTTTCCTCCCCATTCATCTGCCCTCATGCCTTCGAGCTCTCTTCTGATACCCTCGACCTCCTCCCTAAGTCCTGTCAGCTAAAAACACACTGGACATCCTCCAAACCTCCATGCCCAGTTTAAGATTATTGCTGCTCCGCACACCATACACCCAATCACCTACCGAAGATGCCCTCTCTGGCCAGCCCCAAATCCACCCTCAATTTGGTGTGAGCAGTACCAACCCCTTGCAGAACCAATTTAGGCAGTAGTACACAAGGACACTAGCTGTTTGTCCCCTCTCCCAGCAGAACTCAGATTACAATACTTTTCCCTCCTTCCCTACAACAGCCCGTTTTCCAGCCCCAGTTCTCAAGCAGAAATTTTGTCCACCCCAACAAAGATCAGTAGCAATAAACAATTCCCAAAGTTTGCCTACTCCCACAACTGTGGTCATCATACAAAAGTGATACAATCTGCTATAATGTGCCCCCCTCTGATAGTAGTAGACAGTGTTGGCCATGTAACCCAGTATATAGACAGTGTTGGCCTTGCAATCCCGCATACAGGAGCCTTATCCCCCAATCAGCTGTAACCAGTTCACCAGGCATAGTATTGATCAGTTTACAGTTATCATGTCCCGCAGCTGTAGGTTGCAGGTAGTCAATGGTGCCCAAGCAGGCACAGCATACAGTCCCCTTTCCCTCAATCAGCATTGATTCAAATCACCCTTTCTCAGCTTGCCCTTCTCCAAGGTTGCAGTTAGTCAATGGTGCCCAAGCAGGCAAAGCGTACAGCTCCCTTTTCCCCCAATCAGCAGCAGTCCAGGACACCCACTAATAGCTTGCCCCTCTCCAAGGCTTCACCCCCACCAACTACTTAATAGAGGTTTCACATAGAAGTGGCGACACAACCCATATAAAATAAATATATAAATAAATTCATGGCAAAAAAACTCAATTTAAAGCATCAGTTAGGGTTGTTCCACAGCAATAAAAGTGAAAAAATTCAGTGTTAGGGTTGTCACCCCTTGCACCCCACGCCCACCCTGACCCCACCAACAGGCATTGGGGTGTGCGTTGGGGTTGTCAGCCCTAACTCTCCCCATTCCTTGTGTAAATAAGCTGAGGTGGTGCTGTACTGGAGAATGGGGTGAGAGTTAGGACCGACAACCCCAGCACACACCCCGGTGCCTGTGGTGGGGCGGGGTGGGCATGGGGTGCAAGGGGTGGCAACCCTAACACTGAATTTCCTCTCTTTTGTCCTCTGTGGAACAACCCTAACTGATGCATTAAACAGATTTTTTGCCATGAATTTCCCTTCTTTTTGAGAATGTGCACTATAAATAGTGAATGGAATGTAGTGGTGGAGTGCAGGGGCCCTTTGGGACCCGCTCCCACCATGTGAATTTTGTCACTTTGCTGTGCAAAAACTGTATGACTGACTGAAATGAAAATTGGTAATGAAGACATGTACCGCATCAACATGTATGACAAATGTTATCTAAATCTGTTCAACAGTTGCGAACGTCACGCCGGAAAATGTGCAGGAGTGCTGAAAATAAATTTTTGCCGCTCATGCACAAGAACCATATATCTGATGGAACCAAAAACTGTTAAAAGAAGACATGTAATTATAGCACATGTGTGTCCAGAATTGTGTGTACATCCATTCAACAGTCACACAGCACCACGAACAAACAAGGTGACATGCACAATTCAGCAATCGAAAGTGCCAGTGACCTGAAAATTGTCACAGTCAAAGATGTATTATAAATCTTTGTATATTCCAAATGCCAGGCAATCAGACACACGGTTCAGAAGTTATTGAAGCATAGTGAACCAAATTTTCATTCATCAGAGTGGCATAATTCCACACCTGTTAATGTTTTACACACCAATCCACTGCAAGGCACCTCTGTACCACTAAGGCTGCCTACTCTATAAATTTCAAGCCAGTAGCACCATGCAGGATGCTATGCACAAAACATTAACTGTCACACACAGTATCTCCACAGTGAATAATTTTTCCAACATGTAAATAGCATTATTCAATCCCCAGGACATCCACTCAACACCCTCCAAATTTCTTGTGAAAAGACCAAATCATTCCAGATCTATTACATTTTTACATTTCTGCACCTTTGAGAAGTCTCACACCACAAAATGGTGGAAATCGCAGCCGAAAATATGCTAAAATGGCGGACCTGGAGGCCAAAACATCTGTAACTGTGGGGGGGGGCCAACTTCAAATGGCAATAACTCTGGAATGGAACATGCTTTCACCAAACAAAACCTGGCATGTTCCTTGAACACAGGTCTTTCTACATGGTAAGTTTCAGATCAATCAACACACACTGGCTGCACTATGAAATTGTGCAGGAGTGTTATAAATAACATTTTTGCCACCTCGCTACACAAGAACCATATATCTGACGGAACCAAAAATTGTTAAAAGAAGACATGTACCATAGCACACTGTGTGTCCAGAATTGTGTGTATATCCGTTCAATGGTCACACAGCGCCATGAGCAAACAATGTAACATGCACAATTCAGCAACCTTAAGTGCCAGCGACCCAAACATTGTCACAGTCAAAGATGTATTATAAATCTTTGTACATTCCAAATGCCAGGCAGTTTGGACACATGGTTCAGAAGTTATTGAAGTGTAATGAACCAAATTTTCATTCGTCAGAGTGGCATAATTCTGCACCTGTTAATGTCTTACACAGCAAACCACTGCAGGGCACCTCTGTACCACTAGGGCTACCTACCTTATAAATTTCAAGCCAGTAGCACCATGCAGAATGCTATGCACAAAACATTAACTGTGTCACGCAGTATCTCCATAGTGAATTATTTTTCCAACATGTAAACAGCATCATTCACATCCCCAGTACACCACCAAACACTCTCCAAATTTCATGTAGAAAGACCAAACCATTCCAGAGATATTCAATTTTATGTTTCTGCACCTTTAAGAAGTCTTCCACCACAAAATAGTGGAAATCGCAGCTGAAAATGCGCTAAAATGGCGGACCTGGAGGCTGAAAAATCAGTAACTGCAAAGCGGGGCAACTTCAAATGGCAATAACTCTGGAACGGAACACCATTTTTTCACCAAACAAAAACTGGCATGTTCCTTGAACAAAGGTCTTTCTACATGACAGGTTTCAGACCAATCAACCACACACTGGCTGCACTATGCATCGCAGAAAATAGTGCAGAAAAATAGCAAAAACAATGTTTTGCACTGCACTACACAAACGCAAAAACACAAACAGTACCATTAGCGCAAACAGTGATGGAAACAGTGAGGTAGAAGAAAATAGTAATGCTAATGGTAATTCAAATGCAAGTGCAAGCGTAATGCACGTGGTGATGCAAATGGAAATTATAATGCAAATGGTAAGAGAAATGCAAGCTCAAATGTAAATGAAAACAGAAATGGTAACGCAAACAGTAACACAAACGTTAACGGCAACAGAAACGTAAACAGTAACAAAAATGATAACGGCAATGGAAATGCAAATGGTAACAAAAATGGTAACGAAAATACAAATACTAACACAAATGCAAACAGAAATGAAATGGTAATGGTAACAGCGACGCAGAAGGAAACGGTAATGCACTCGACAACAGAAATGCTACGGAAAACGCAAACGCTAAGGCCAACAGAAATGCAAACACAAATGGAAATGAACACGCAAACGGTAATGGTAATGCAATTGGAAATGCAAATGGTTACAGTAACACCAACGATGATGCCAAAGGAAACAGTAACACAAACGGAAATGCAAAACGCAAGCACGTACACAAGTGGCAAGGCAAGGCAAGGCAACGTTTATTTAAAAGACGCCCAATCCCAGAGGCTCTGGGCACCGTACAAACATTAAAACAAGCATTTTAAACATAATAAGTATATAAATTAACATAATAAATACAAATCTTACAAAAAACCAAACCTTAACTATAAATATGCATCTAAACATTAAATGCCTTAGAAAAGAAAAAGGCCTTAAGCTGGGCCTTAAAAACATCCACTGATGAAGCTTCTCTCGCCATAGTTGGCAAGGAGTTCCACAGAACAGGGGCCGCGGCGCTGAATGCTCTATCAACAGCGGATTTCAGCCTAGTTCTGGGAATGGTCAGGAAGCATTCACTGGAGGAACGAAGATGGCGCGAGGAGAAGGCAGGTGACAGAAGGTCTAACAGGTAACCAGGGCCCTGCCCGTGTAGGGCCTTATAGGTGAGAAGACCCACCTTAAAGAGGACTCTCCACCTGACTGGCAGCCAGTGCAATTCACGCAAAACCAGTGTAATATGACAAAACATTTGCTGCCCGGTCAACAACTGGGCAGCTGCGTTTTGCACCAGCTGCAGTCTGCGGAGAGATCCTCCCGTGACCCCGAGATAGAGCGCATTACAGTAATCAAGCCTAGATGTGACTAAGGCATGTATCAAAGTAGGGAGGTCCAGAGGCGGAACAAGGGACTTAATCCTGGCAATGTTTCTAAGATGATAAAAACAGGTATGAACCACGGAGGATATTTGAGCCTCCATGGTTAGGTCTCTGTCCAGAATCACACCAAGATTTCGCACCCAAGAGGAGGCCTTCAATGGCACAGATCCTAGGACAAGCCCAGTTTCTGTGTCAGAGGCCATCCTATCACGAACTCTGTTCGACTCCGCTACTAATACCTCCGTCTTATCGGGGTTCAGCCACAACCAGCTGGAGGCCATCCAGTCGTTAATCTCGGTCAGACAGATATTAAGCACATCCACTGCATTTGATGTTCCTGGGGCAAAGGAAAATTACAGCTGAGTATCATCGGCATAGCAATGAAAACTCAAGCCATATTTCCTAATGATCCCACCCAGAGGTAGCATGTACACTGCGAACAGCATTGGAGACAATACTGATCCCTGAGGAACTCCACAAAGAAGTAGACTGGGTGTAGATGAGAAATTTCCCAGCATAACCTGCTGCCTCCTGTTGGTAAGAAAGGACTCAAACCATTTGATGACATTACCGGTGAGTCCACATAGGTCCCCAAGGTGAGCAAGCAGCACACAATGGTCCACAGTGTCAAATGCTGAAGAGAGATCGAGGAGAACAAGAATTGTCTTGTCTCCCGGTCTCTAGCCCTGAGAAGATCATTCTGCACCCGAACAAGTGCAGTTTCAGTGCTATGTCTGGCACGAAAAGCCGACTGGAAGGGTTCATACAACTCATGAGGTATGAGGTGCTCTTCCAACTGAAGCGCTACCACCTTCTCAATAACCTTTCCCAAAAATGGAAAGTTAGAGATTGGACGGTAATTTGCCTTGATTTCCGGGTCCAAAGATGGCTTCTTTAAGAGGGGTCTCACCAGAGCCGCCTTCAAGGCATCCAGAAAGACACCCTCAGAAAGGGAGCACCGCATAACCAAGGCAAACACCAGGCTTACAGAGTCAACGATCTCATTAAAAATGCGCTGGCACCGGGTCCAGTTCACAAAAGGTATGCTTCATATTGGTTGCTACCTCAATAACCTCACTAACCTCCACTAGTCTAAACTCTCCCCAACCAGACGGAGTGCACTCAGAACACATCAGGCGATCACTGCCAGCTATGTCATTGTTGACTGAAGGAGCCGCCCGCCGGAATGCGGACACCCTGTCCGAAAAGAACCGAGCGAAATCCTCACAATCAGTGTTGGAAAAAACCCTCCCGAGCCATAGACAGACTGGATGTAAAAGTCTATCGACAGTCCGGAAAAGTGAGGCCGGTCGGTTACTTCCTGCAGCAATCTCCCTAGACAAAAACATTGTCTTCTTATGGTTGATTGCCTCCTGGTACCCAACATAATGGGCACGCAGAGCCAGTTTGTCCACATCCAGACGGGATCTCCTCCAGCAGCGCTCCAATCTCCGACCCATCTTCTTCATCTCCCTGAGCTCACCATCAAACCATGGCGACCTCAGGTACGAAGTTCTGGGTCGTACACGGACAGATGCGAGGGAGTTAATGGTGTCGGATAACACCCCATTATAGGTGTCAACCCCGACCACAACACCTCCCGCATGCATCACCCACTCTAGACAAATTCGCTGCCGCCAAAAAACCCTCAGGGGTCAAACCCCGTAAAGGGCGACAGCAAATCATCTCAACAGGGGAAGGGCTTATGGCAGGAGCCCCAAGCGTGAACTGCACCGTGCAATGATCGGACCAAAGGACCGGATTGATCTTAAGATCATTAATATCAAGTCCCAGTGAGAACACCAGGTCCAACATGTGGCCATCTCGATGAGTCGGTGAAGTAACTGCCTGCATCAGACCCAAGGAGGACATAATCTGAAAAAATTCATAGCTATATCTATGATTCACATCGTCGAACCAAACATTGAAATCCCCCAGAAAAACACATCTGGGGGATTCCAATGATGCACCGGCAACGAAATATGCGATCTCCTGCAGGAAATCTCCCATCGACCCAGGAGGGCGATAAATAAGAAAAATCCTGCAGCCCGCATCAGGTCCTCCCTGGATGGCCACACATTCAAAGGAACCCGGGGCTCTCACCGGGTGCACGGTGAAGGTCAGGCTGGATCTAAAACAGATGGCTACACCACCACCCCTGCATTCCACTCTGGGGCAGTGCACCACGGTATACCCAGGGGGGACTGCGGCCTCAAAAACTGGGCCCGCATCATCTCCCACCCAAATCTCCATGATAGAAGCCAGATCGACCGACGAAATCAAGGCAGCATAATTGCTGTCTTATTTCTGATCGATCTGGCATTACAAAGCACTGCCATCAGGGGATTTGGGGGTGATGCAGCCCCACAGGTTACCTGGCCATTTGGTCTAATAGGCTCCCTGGGGATGGACACCAAACATGACTGACCTCTCCCACATGTCCATCGCAACCCATGGCACCTCCTGGACCTGACAACTTCAATCCTCCCATAACCCAAACTAGGGCTTCTTGATAGTGCACGACCAACACCATTCCTTCCAATTCCCATCTCCCAGCAGCGTCTGATAGTGACATCAGAGACTGGAAGGGGGATGAAAGGGCGCAGGTTGCGCAGCATCAGACTATCATAGACAATTCTAGCCCCCTTTAATCCTCCCATATAACCCATATACATCTAAGGCACAGCAAGTTCATAAATATCTAATTAGAAATAATAAACAAGTTAGAGTTAAAATAACTCGCCAAGCCTAACTTCTAAAATATAACAAACCTACTAATAGCCATGCCCTCAGATTAGCTGGTTCTCAACTTCACATAATAATAGGCTATTTAACTAAAACATTTCATTCAAATACACATAATAAATACATAGCCTAACCCTCCTGTGTCAGCTGAACATTTCCAGTACCGAGTGGCGCAAGTGCAAATGGTAATGCACACGGTCACGGTAACTCAATTGGAAATGCAAACATTTATGGTAACACCAACAATGATGCCAAAGAAAACACAAATGGAAACGCAAATGCAAGCGCGTATGCAAACGTAAATGGTAACGCACACACAAATACAAAAGTAAACACAAACAAAAACAGTAATGGAAACGCAAAGGGTAACAGTAATGCAAACAATAAAGCACACGCTGACGTAAACGGAAACGCTAACACAAACGGTTATGGAAATGCAAGGGGAAACAGTAACGGCAACAGTAACGCAAATGCAAACCCTCTTGTTTCCCAAAAAGGTGCATTCAGAAACACAGTGACTACAAAGAATGTATGCATAATAATGGCCCTCAGAGCAGAAAATGAGCACTTGGAATACTAAATTGCTTATATCTCAGTAACTGCATGACGTAGAACAAAATTTCAAATTTCATATTATTTATGACTTTCTAGGCTGGTTTTGTACTTAGCCCCCTAGCAGGGAACTAAGCATTCTTCAGACGAAAAGTCCGTATCTCGAATTGTTTTTGAGATACGGGCCCTGAAAGGCGTGGCAAACGCCGTAATGTTAGCCTATGGGAACAATTGTCAACTTTGGAGTGCTGTAACTTTGCAGCCCTCTAATAGCTTGTTACCAAACCATGAAAAGGCACATCTGTGGGATCTTGGCTTCCTTCCTTCCAACTTTCAGCCCAAAAGACCAAACCGTTCTTTTGCAGCAGGGTGAAAAAAAGATTCCCTTATTGTTTTGGCCATAATTAGCCACCAAGAAATACTTTCATAAATCTCACACTTTTCACAAATGAAATCACTAAAGTGTCACACATGCGAAAGTATTTTGCAACACTACTTTTACAAACATTTTAAAACATATTTCTGGGGTGTTTTACCCCCAAAAAAGACATGGCTAGCATCCTCAGGGCTCGACTAGGTGAACACAACAAGAATTGTGTCCCTAGAGGGTCCTAGATTTAAATGCCAAGCATTTCTGTGACCACCAACTGAAAAAAGCTGTCTGATTTGCGACACTACAAGGGTCATTTGCAAAAGTAAAAGTGCATCTGCACACTTACATATTTTGTTAACTTTTCCCATTGACTATAATGGGAAAAGTACAGTTACGTAAGAACTTACGTAACAGTAGATCTTCGAGAGGGCTCTTGCAGTAGGTAATTACATATAGGACTGACACCGCGGCGGCAGGACCCCATGGAAAAGATTTCTAGCTAGCAGTCCCTGGAGGACCCTTCACGTCAGGTGACCAGCGTCCACATGACGTCGGGTATAAAGGCGTCCCAGACACCCGCTCTTCCAGTTCTTTCCCACCACAGGCCGGAAGGCCCGGACGAGAGAGAAGCAGACATTTCCTTCAATGGAAAAGGAGCTGAAAAAACCTAGGGGGATGGAGGGCGGGAAGGTATTACCTACTGCAAGAGCCTCTCTCGAAGATCTACTGTTACAGTAAGTTCTTACGTAACTGTACTATCTTACTTCGAGAGGGCTCTTGCAGTAGGTAATTACATATAGGACAGAATCCAAAGCAGTCTGAAACAAATGAAAGGCACCAGGAGGAGGAACTACTCCAAAAAGTAGCCAATAATCTAGCAGGTCTCAAGAAAGGAGGCCTTGCAAGACAGCTAACCCGAAGCCTGCTCTACAGCGAGAGGCAATGTCCAAACTGTAATGTTTAGTAAAGGTATGGACCGAAGTCTGGTTGCAGCACAGATGTCTGCCGAGACACGCTCTTGAAACAAGCCACAGAGGCTGCTACTCCATGAGTGGAGTGACTCTCTGACTTGACCCGTAGGGTCTTGTTGTACTTGTCATAATAGAAAGTGATGCAATGGGCTAACCATTTTGATAGGCATTGCTTAGAGACAGCATTGCCTTCTCTTTGTGAGCAAAAGAGACAAACAACTGATCAGTCTTTCTGAGATCCTTCGTCCTATCGGTGTAGTATCTCAGGGTCCTGTGAACATCCATGGTATGGAGCAGGTATTCTCCTTGATTGGAGTACTGCGTGAAGAAGGCAGGTAATTCAATAGACTGATTCAAGGTAGATTCCACTACCACCTTCGGGAGAAACTTAGGATTCGTGCAAAGAGCTACTCGTTCTTTGTGAAAAATCAGATAAGGGATTTTGCACATCAGGGCCTGGAGCTCGGAAATTCTGCAGAGCAGAAGTAATGGCCACCAAGAAGAGCGTCTTCCACGATAAAAACTTCAAGTCTGCGGAAGCCGCAGGCTCAAAAGGAGGAAGGGTAAGTTTCTCGAGGACAAAGTTCAAGTCCCATGGGGGAGCTGGAATCTGGACAGGGGGCCTGAGATGAAGGACCCCTCTGAGAAAAGTTTTGGATACCTCCAGCTGGGCAAATGCCTTGTCAGTGAAAGGGACATGGTAGGCTGAAATAGCCGCCATATGGACTTTCAAAGAGGAGTGACTGAGACCCAGGTCAAAAAGATGACGCATGTACTCAAGCAGAATGGTCACAGGGCAGGAAAAGGGTTCCACGTTCCTTGCCGCAGCCCAGATAGAAAATCTTTTCCATTTCATGGTGTAGGTGGACCTAGTGGAGGGTTTTCTAGCCTCCACCAGAATGTCTGCCACCTTAGGAGAAATGCCAAAACAAGATTGAGCTAAGTCTGCAGGAGCCATGCATGAAGTTGAAGGGACTTGAGTCCCAGATGGACCAGGGTCCCCTGATCCTGGGTCAACAATCCTGGAGATAAAGGAAGAGGAAGAGGAGGAACCTCTGAGTATTGTTGTAGAAGAGAGAACCAGATTTGCCTGGGCCAGAAAGGAGCAATCAGAATCATTCTCGCTCCTTCTAAAGCCAGCTTCTGTAACACACGAGGGACCAGAGGAATTGGGGGAAAAGCATAGACGAATCTGTCCTTCCAGCTTAGAGATAGAGCGTTGTTCCAGAAAGTGTTTCGCTCTGGAACAAGCGAGCAAAAGATTGGAAGCTTTGCGTTTTGGGAGGAAGTGAACAGGTCTATCTGAGGAGTCCCCCAAATCTGGAAGATGCTTTTTAGAACTTTTTCGTCCAATTCCCACTCGTGTGGTAGAGCCGACAAGCGACTTAGTCTGTCTGCCAGGACGTTGTCGACTCCCGGAACATGGATCGCCGTGAGGTGAAGGTTGTGAAGCATTGCCCAATCCCAAACCCTCATCGCTTCCCTGCACAGCGGGTAGGACCGAGTCCCTCCCTGCTTGTTGATGTACCACACCATGCACATGTTGTCCATTTGGACAGCTAGGTGACCGGGAAGGATGAATTGGTGAAGGGCCTGGAGAGCATACAGCACTGCTCGAAGCTCAAGCACGTTGATATGGAGAACTATCTCCATCTTTGACCATAAGCCCTGGGTTCGGTGAGGACCCAGATGGGCTCCCCAACCTTCGCCTGAAGTGTCCATGGTCAGAGTCTGATCGGGGGGAGGATGAAAAAAGGGGACCCCCCAGAATAGGTTCTCTCGACCCATCCACCATTGAAAGTCTCTTACCATTGGCGAGGAGATCAGAACTAGAAGATCTAGATCGTCTACCCGTTGATCCCACTGAGATCGGAGAGTCCACTGAGAGATTCTCATGTGGAGGCGCGTGCGTGGAACCGTCGGGATGGCCACCGCCATAAGCCCCAGTAGACAAAGCACTGACCTTGCCAGGACCCTCCTGTGTTCTGATAGGAGGGAAATCTGTGACTGGAGGGAGGCCCCCCTGTCCAGAGGCAGAAAGGCCTTGCACAGTGATGTGTCGAGAATTGCCCCGATGAACTGGAGCCTCTGTGAAGGCTCCAGGTGAGACTTGGAATGGTTGATGGTAATACCCAGGCCAGTGAAAACCTGCTGGGTGAGGGAGAGAAAATGCAGGAGTTCCTCCCTGGATGAGGCCGCCAGGAGCCAGTCGTCCAGGTAGGGAAAAACCTGAGCTCCCAAAGAACGCAGGTGGGCCGCAACCACCGCCAGGCATTTGCTAAAGACTGGGGCCGAGGAAAGACCAAACAGGAGCACCCGGAATTGGTAGTGGACCCCCTGGAACGCAAACCTGAGGTACTTTCGGTGCGAAGGGCGAATGGGATGTGCAGGTACGCATCCTGCATATCTAGTGCACAAAGCCATTGGCCCGGCCAAGCAGGGGCAAAAGGGTTTGAAGGGAAAGCATCCTGAACCTCTTGTATTCCACATACAGGTTCAGAGAGCTGAGATCGAGAATAGGTCTGAGATCTCCTGTCTTCTTTGGTACAAGGAAGAAGTTGGAATAGTAACCCGTCCTGTAGAGGTGAGGGGACGGGTTCTATAGCCTGTTTCGCAAGGAGCACCGAGATTTCTTCCCTGACCAAAGGAAGATGGTCCCTTGAGTAAGTGGAGTTCAGAGGGGGGTGATGTGGAGGTTTCTGTAGAAACTCTATGGAGTGCCCCTCTGCTATGATCTGAAGCACCCATGAATCCGATGTTATCCTCTCCCAACCCGGAAGGTGGAGGGAGAACCTCCCTCCTGCCGGTTCCTCTGGAGCTGCCGGAGGCAGTGGGAGAGGGAAGGAGTCAGGTGGTGTAAGGCAGCGCTGCAGCTGGGGCACCCGTTGCTTTTTTGGGTGGTGGGGGCCTGGCAGCTGTGGGGGCCCGACGTTTAGTGGCTCGCCTTCCCTGAGGCCTCGCTTGAGGCTGGCTGCGTCTGCGAAAGGGACGGCGCTGTGGGTGATGGGGATGGTACATTGAATCAACAGATTTAAGGGCCATCCCCTTCTCCTGCAAATCAGTGATGATGTCCTTGACATCACCACTGAAAAGCACAGAACCCCTGAAAGGTGCTTCTTGGATCGCTGACTGCACCTCTGGGACTAGACCTGACACACAGAGCCATGCATGACGCCTGAAGACTGACGGCAAAGGCAGAACTCTGTCCTGCAGTGTCCACTGCATCGTAGGTCGTCCTCAAAATATGACGACTGGCCGAACAAGCAGAATGGACCAGGTCGGCCAACTCCTGCTTGACCTGGGAGTCAGGCAAAGAGTCGATCTTAGATTCTGCCTGGGTAAGGACGGTCTTCTGGTAATCCCCCATATGTGCTACATAGTTCAGGGCCCTAATCCCCAGTGTGGAAGAAGTGTAGATCTTCCTTCCATACTGATCCAGAAGGTGAGATTCCTTATCCGGGGGAGACAAGCTCAAGTGTTTTGGGTGTGCTGACCGGCCATGAGCGGCACTAATCACAACCGAGTCTGCACGGGGGTGAGAGTCTAAAATGTCTACACCCTCCGGAGCCTAGTATAGCCTGTTCAACTTCCTTGGAAGTGGGGCTAAAGCCGACGGTTGCTTCCAAATTGTGGAAACAAGGTGGGCGTGAGGCTCGATCCAGGGTGGCACTAGGGTAGGAGCCGCAAGTGGTAAGTCCAGATGTTCAGCGAGTTTGACCCGTTGAGGATCTGGCTCTAGGGAGTGCCACTGATGAACCTCCTGGATCTTTCTGAGCAACTCCGTGAAGGAAGGATCCTCCGGAGGAGTCCTCGGCCGGGCTTGGACGGGAGCGTGGCTCTGCCGCCTTTCTTGGAACATCCATCGAAGCCTCCAAGGAGTCTGAGAGAGAGAAGAGGAAGAATCTGAAGCAGAGTAAGACTCCCTAACTCGACTAGGGGGAGGAACAGGTTCCTTGGGGGGAATCCCAGAACGTGTGTCCTGCCCCTCTCTGGATCCCGAGGGAAGAGCCCGGGAATCCAGAGGAGGAGAGGGATTGTGCCGTCTGGGGCGTACGGGAGCGGGGGGTGGTACCGTCGCCATAAGACGGCTCTCAACTTCCATGTTGAGCTGAGCCTTGGCCTCAGCCCACCAGGAGGCAAGAGTCTCCTGAAGATCCGCCGGCGGCCTAGGGAGCGGTCGAGGAGGAGGAGGGGGATAGGTGTACAGAGGAAATCCAAAGGGGGGGTATCCGTAACCTGGCTGCGGGTATACCTGAGCCGGGTACTGCGGCGTCGGGTACTGCGGCGTCGAAGGAGTCGGCACCGGGTACTGCTGCTCAGGATACTACGGACCTGGGAAAACCGGCATCGGATATGTCTGCGGATGCCCAGGCACTGGAGGAGCTGCCGGAGCAGACAGCACAGCCAGGTACTCCACGGGCGGATCAGTCAGGATAGGCCCATGGGGTGGAGGGCTCAATGGAAGAGGGATATCCCCCGCCGCCATCAGAGGGGTCGGTATCGGAACCGGCGTCGGTGGGGCCGGTGTCGGAGCCGGCATCGGAGGAGCCGGTGCCGGGGCCGGCGTCAGGTGAGCTGGCATCAGATCTAGCTCTTCAGGAAGAGGATCGGATGGTAGCCCAGGGTCCCAAGCCTCCTGCGGGGACGGAGGGGAAAAATCCCCGGGGTCGGGCAGGGGGGACTGGGGCTCCCCTGATGGCAGCAAAGGCTACGGAGAGCCTGGTACGACAGACACGGCAGGGTCTGCCGTAGGCTCAGAGGCCCGGCGCACGCGGAGGAGCTGACATGTGGCTTATGGGCTGGAATCCCATCAGACGCCAGGAGGAGGCCAGGCGTCCGACTTCGGGGTCCCACGCCGGAGGCAGACTGAGGATGTGAGGAGGCCCGGTCCAAGAGGGACACTGCTGTGCACCACCCCGAAGGGTCGAGCATCTTAGCGGCCTTCTCCCGCATACGCCAGAGGAGCCAACGTCGCTTAAGGGAGGTGCCCACACCAGTAGACCGCAGGCCTGTGGCAGTACTGGGGGCTAAAGTCTCCTTTTGCCCGGAGACACCCGCCGGGCTCAAACGTGAACCCGACGGGCAGGATGACGCCTCCTCCAAAGCCTTGGAGGCTGCCGTCGGGCAATCCCCCAGAGGGGATGTTACCTTACCCGCGACTCCAGCCGGAGTCGCGGAGGAGGAGGCCTTCTCCCGGTGCCTTTCCTTGTCCTGCTTCTTATGCCCTTCAGGGAGGTCGACGCCTGCCGAAGTTTCTTCAACTCCTTCTCCATCGCGGACATCTTCTTTTTGAGGAGATGGGCTTCGAGGGACTGCTGGCGTCATCTGCGGGTGGCCGCGTTGAATCGAAGGCAGTGCGGACACTTGTCGACCACGTGGTCGGGGCCTAAGCAGAAAAGGCAGAGGAAGTGACCATCTTTGTGAGGCAGTTGGGCGCCGCACGAGTCGCACTTATTCTTTGAAGGGGACGACATAAACCGACGTTCACCTGACGAAAGAAGAATAAAATTCTATACTGAAAACTTGTTCGGAAAAACCGACGAAGTAACAGGACTGAGCGAAAGGAACTTAACCATAAGGCGCTGCGAGGCTGATGGCGGGGAAAAGAACTGAGGCGGGCGTCTGGGACCACTCTTTATACCGACGTCAGTATGACACCGTCACCTGACATGGGGGCGGTCCCCGCCAGGGACTGCTAGCTAAAAAATTTTCCGTCGGGTCCTGCCACCAGCCGGCATCAGTCCTATATGCAATTACCTACTGCAAGCGCCCTCTCGAAGTAAGATCTTGATATTTGAATAACTTTTGAACCATTTAATATTCTTTCATGAAATCTTCGAAAGGCACATTGGGGACCCTGGCTGCATGTTCCCTGAAGGTTTCGGACTGCTCGCACAAACCATGTGACCTGTGAGGTGCGAGCAAAGAGTGCTCAAAATTAGTAATTTGCATTTTTCTGCACTCTGTAGCTCCACAACAGTACATATGACCATAACAAAACTTGGCAGGTCAGAGATCTATGGTAAAAGACCGTGCATGCCAAATTTCAGGCAAATCCGTCAAATAGTGGCAAAGTTATTAAGCTGCCAAATTTCAGATTAACCTTAAATGGGGTAATCTACCCTAACTATAGTGGCACTACCATGCCACTTTAATACATACAATGTAATCAACTACTTTCTGTTACATCTTTTTTTTTTTTGTACCACTTAAAATGTAACCAGTAAGGAAATGCGCATTACTGGATCATGCTCATTCCTAGCTTAAAAAGTACTTTTATTTATATTTTTTTTGTTGTTGACCAGGAAAGAACTAGACAATTCTGCCTATTTTCAGCCTCATCCCGGGGGGGGAGATACAGATGGAGGCCAACTGGCATTAAACCAGATTAAGCTGTTAGTGGCTTTTTTAGTGAATGGGGGAATTTGGCCAGGACATCAGGGGATTACACTTTTCGAGAACTGCCATGGAATCTTTAACATCCACTTGAACTACCACCGGAACAGACAGATGGGACCTCGGTTTAACATCTCATCTGAAAGACAACATCTTAGGAGTGCAGCAGCCCCCTCATGCTGCATCACAGTGTCAGTATTGGGATTTAACCCTAGTGCCTGGTGTGGGGATAGAACCCGCAGCCTTCTGATTTCCTGGCCTCAGAGGTGAGTGTGCAACCTGCTGAGCCACTGACACTGCTCTTTCTTTGCTCCAAACACTTTGTCCACCATCACAATCAGCTGTCTATAATGCAATCAAGTTGAGAATATGGAAACATTTTAACATGAACTAGGTTTTAACCAATAACTGTTCACTCAACGTACTTGTGCCAAAATACAATGTTCGGAAATTTTACTGGCACCAAGAGTCCCACATGTAATTTGTTAGTGTGAGGACCAGAGGCTGCTAGCATATTGTCCACTGCTGGAGCATGATTTTTATTACCAGCTCAGAACAGATAGTCCTTGTATCTGCAGGGCAATCTCACCTGCCTCCCTCCCTCTAGAGATTACCTTGTTGGTGTTGCTTTCCTCCCTAGCAACACATTCAGCAAGTTTGATTATCTGTGATGAGAGACTAATGAACAGTAGGACTGTGCCTCATCCCAGTTGTCTGAACATGTGATGTTGGTCATCACAGTGTGAATCCACAACGGTGAGAGGTGGTTCATCTGCCTTCAACAGATGTCAGCATGTTCTTCAGTACTGTTGGCCTTCTGTGTTAGTCACAAGGTATGATCATGAATGATGGGTGGTTCCAGTTACTATGGGAGGCTCCCATGTGCATCCACATTTGATTCGGACTGTATCTCCTCGACTGCTTGTAGGAAGTGGTCTAGCAGCCCAGTCATAGTAGTATTTTTTGATGTACCCATTTCTTCAGCTGATGGACTATGTCTGAGACTACCTGTGGCTTGAACAGATTGTGGTTCAGAGGAACATTGAAGAGCAGTATCCTTCTCGTTAGCAACTGGGATGGCAATACAGTGAGGCAGCCAATGGAGAAATTTCTATATTCCAGCATGGCTATGTAGGGGTCCCTGCTGTATGGTTTGTACGACACGTTCTACCATACCATTGGACTGGAGATAGGTGGGACTGGAGGTTTTAAATCCGCCATATTAGTTTTTGTTTCATACGTCGGGATATCTGAAGGAATCTAAGTGCCTGTGTTAACAAACTCAACAAATTAAAATAAAATACTGAACCATTAACCTTTCATAACTATTTACATACTGCCATAAAAGCAGCAGAATATACATTGGTGGAGCTTCAAGGTGTCGATGTACCCTACCTCACCTCTGGAACTATTTTATAAGTTGAGGTAGGAGACTATATATCTAGCCTCCCTGTCAGAACAGGCCTACACAAATGTGGCATGCCCTAACTGGTTGTTGCTAGTCGCACTAGGTTTAGTAGTAGTCCACATCTAGGATCTGACTCACTAAAAGAAAAGAGGCAGGAAATTTCCTGTCACAATGAAGTGGAAATGGGCCCATCGAAACCACCCCCCCTCCTCCGGTCAGCAGGGCCCAAACTCCAAGGGACAGGAGGGAAGCACAGGAGAGAACCAAACAACTTTATGTTCTGTGTGGGGCACCTTGTACTAAGGGTGCATATAGGTCCTGTCCACTAGCCATGGTCGCACAGCGTTGCCCAGCAGAGGGCCACCCTGCTGCCCCCCCAGAGGACACCAGGCTCTCCATGGGTACGAAGTATTATTCAGGAGCTATTTCAAGGAGAATCAAGAGGAGGATGCATTTTTTAAAACTTTCTTGGGTTAAGCCAGATAGAGACACAAACTCCGTGTCCACATATGACAGATCTTCGGTAGAGGTTATGAGGCACCCATCGGTGTCCCAGCTTCGCCCCCTACCTGGTGCATTCATTATCTGGAAAGGTTGACCCGAAATGAAAAGTTCTGATGTGGCTATGCACCATGGTACAACCCTTAAAGACGACATCCACTCTCAGTCGCCCCTCCCTTTTTTTTCCCCTATTAAGAACCAGTGTGTCCACCCATGAGGAGACTCAGAGCCACAGGGCATAAGGCCGATCCCCGACATCAGAATGGCGGCTGATCACACTCGCAGGCCAGGCCATCAGGACCCCTGATTGAGTCTCCTAGTGCCTCCGTATCCCCAGGGTCCCACCCCTGCCCCCGAGGAAGGACACGGACCATCAGACTAAGCACACACACCCTTTCGTTAACTCTGTCCATCAGACCCAGCTTTGTTAGACTGTAAAACTGTTTTTCCCACCCTTGAAAAATTAGATTTTTAGCCAGGAGAAAAGGAAGAAAGAGAGAGAGAAAAAAAGAAAGGGAGAAAAGTGTCACCTTTATCCCTTCCTCTTCTCCCCCCTCCCCTTCTGTTTTCTTCTTTCTTTAAAAAAACATGGAACATATAAAGTATGCAAGTTGCAAAAGGTCCCCATAAAGGTCTCTATTAATATTTAATAGCTGAGTTATAGTACCGAGTGAGCAGACTATCATTAGTTGTGGGCAACCAGCACTGACTGCAGTCTCCCGGCCTGTGCTTCATCCCCCGCCTGCGATGCAAAGGCAGTCACCAGGAAGAAGCATATTAGGGATCTGGGGAAGAATCAACAGTTAGACAAACTTACTGAAAATAAAGAATTGAGTACTCATCAGTTCAGGTCGTGGCCTCTGCCAAGAAGGAGTTCACTCGAGGAGCAGTCTGTTGATCGGGTCCCAGGGGAACCTCTTTCGAGCAGACCTTGTCCCACATTTCATTGATTTCCCCTCGGTGTGTTGCACAAGCATTTTTTGGTCCCTTTAGTTGCCAATTCTGCTTCAGGAAAGGTGTCTCTGTTGTAGCACCATCTGCTTGAATAGAAATACCATGTTTCTTGGCTCATCCTACTGCTTGAGCTACTTCATGGAATCGTTGCCACCCCTCTGAGGTATATATTTTTATTCTTGCTGGATACTTGAACTGAGCTTGGTGGCCAGCTTGTTTTATTAACTTTACAACCGCGTATGCCTTCTGTCTGCAGGCAAGAGTTTAGGGGGGCATACTGGTCAAAAAAAAGGCAGACATCGCCAAACAGGACTTGCTTTTTCAACCACGATGTATGGAGGATTTCTTCCTTAATCCTATAGTCAACAAAGGCCATAATGACTGAGCGAGGTCACGCCTTGGGATCTTTGGGCTTTGCTATGAGGGATATGTGGGCTCGAATGATACCCAGGTCTCTGTCCCCTTCCAAATTTAAGATTTCTTTCAGGAAGCTATTCATGAATTGTGGCATTGGACCAGTCTCCGTCCTTCAGGGAGGCCATGGATATGCAAATTATTCTGTCGGTTTCAATTTTCCAGATCCTCAAGCTGCTGTTGTAAGAGCATCTCTCCTTTGGTGTAAGTCCTCAAGGTTGCATTATGAATATCAGAAACCGAGGTGTATTCTGATACTGTGTCCTGTAGACGGGTTATGCATTCGTCCAGTTCTGTTAGTTGTTGCCTGTCCTCCATAGCCCTTTGCTCAAGTCTGATCAGGGTGTCATTTATTTGCTGCAAGGTGCTGCATAAAGTTTTAGAAGTGATAGTAAAGTTCTGCTTCATGTCATCTGAGGTTCCGGGAGTTTGAGAAATTAAATCAGCTATTTCGTCGTGAAGTGCAGCCTGTTGTTGGGAGCCTTGGTTCGAGAATTTTAACTTGGGATGTAATCCACTCACTCCATCTTTATGCCGCGGTTTAGGAGGCATCATGTAGTCAATGATACTGCAATTTTTAGGCAGGATGCCGATATTTTAGTGATGGATTCCAATGAATTTGTGTTGGTTGAGTCGGAGTGTCTGAGGTTAAGCTTCCATTTTCTAGCCGACTAGAACCGGAAGTCCTCTATCACCACTTTGACTTTTAAAGTCAAACAATAACAAAAAAACATCAAAAGTGGGACCGAGTGACTCATGATCACCTGTGAAGCAGAAGTCTCGGTCCTCACAAGTCAGTTAGCCAGTCAGCATGCCGCTTTAGCATTGGGACTCCACATTAAAAAATATCACTTGGCTGAACTAATGACAGAGATAAAACCACAGCCACCCAAAAAAGAAAAGAAAAGAAAAAGAGAAGAAGGCATAGAACACAGAGATTGGTGGAAGAGGGGGGAGGGGGAGACACAGACAGGCAGAAAAACTCTGACAGATAAGAATGCTGCACCACCTACTGGCCAAAATAGGAACATCAGGACTTATTTTTACACTTGCGAAAAACATATATACATATATTTTAAAACTGCATTTTTTTAATTTTTTCCCTTTTTTTTATGAAACAGAGCCATTGTATAATAGAAATAATACAATCTAGGGTGTGTGTCGTGCTGGGATAACATCACTTCTGGGGTGATTAGTCGCACTCGGCCAATGGCCTCATGCCTAATCACCCTAGGCATGATGTTATCCCAGCACGACACACACCATGCTGTGCATTATTCCTTTATTATCTCACACTTCATAGACTTTATTTGGCAGCTTTAGTACCAATGGTACTTTTATCAAATATGCATGTACATTTGTACAGAGTTTTCTTAGGCATATGTAATGGGTGACTAAGAGAGGATTTAAGAAATAAATTATAAATGCAGTAATATAGCAGTACATGTGCTCACAATGCCAAGCTTGTATGCACTGCCAAGCCAATGCAAAACCTGCCAAGCCAATAGAAACACTGCAAAGCCTGGATATGCTCACACTGCTGAACCTCTGCTCACAAAGCAGATCCTGTGTGCATTTAGCTAAACATGTGATCAAACTACTGAAGCAGTATTCATGCTGCTGAACTGTTTTGGCCATGGATTTAAAAAAAAACAAAATGCCCGTACAGTTTAATAAAAGAGTTTAAGCAGCAAGCAGTCTCTGGTGGTTGTCAGAAGTGAAGGAAAAAACTGCAGAAAGAAGGAAAGAAATGCAGCAGTTTAAACCTCTTAGCAATTTGTGTCTAGAAGACAATTTGGCAAAAAAATTGGAGAACGTAGATAAAGAAATTCAAGTAATTCAAGACGGCAAGTAGAATAGCAGAGAAGTCTGAGAAGGTACAGTGCATCATGTTTTTGCATGTAGCTGGAGAAGAAGCGATAAAGGTACTTAACACTTTTGAATTTACTAACGTTCTGTAGATGACAGAGACATGTTAGCAGTGCTAAAAGCAATGTTTCAACAGTACTGTGAGCCAAGAAATAATATGCTGTATACTAGACACATGTTCTTTACCAGAACACAAGAGCCTTCAGGAATGATAGTCTCGTATGTGACTGATCTTAAAAACAAGACCAAGAGTTGTGAGTTCAGACAGCTAACTGAGTCCAGAGTCCTACGTATTGCCAGAAGAAGTAATTTCAAATTGAAATGCACTTCTAGTGATTGCCTGTTGATGTGAGAAATTCCACCAGTATTTATATGGGAAACAAGTGCAGGTGGAGGCTGATCATCGTCCAATGGAGGCAATATTTAGGAAACCTTCATTCAAGCACCGTTAAGACTACAAAGGATGCTTATGCAGCTGCAAAGGTACAGTCTACAAGTTAAGTACAAGCCTGAGAAGGAAATGCACATTACAGATGCATTTAGCACAGCTTATCTTAGAGAGGAGACAAGACTTGCTAGATGAGGAGCTGAAAATAAATTTGCTTACTACTCAGCTACCCATTTCAGCAGAGAAACTACAAGAGCTCCAGTCAGCCACGGATAAAAGACATGACACTACAGACGCTTAAAGCAGTTGTGCTAAATGGATGGCTTGCAGAAAGGGACAAAGTGCCACTAGAAATCAGAACTTATTGGACTTTTCATGAGGAAATCAAGTATTTTGATAAGCTACTGTTCAAAGGACAAAAACTGATAGTTTCACAACAAATGAGGAAACAGATGCTCGAGAAAATACATAATGCCCACCTTGGCATTGTAAAATGTAAACAGAGAGCTCAAGATATACAGTACTGTGCTGGCCTGAGATGACAAAACAGATTGAAGAAACAGTTTCATGATGTGCCGTTTGCAATGCAAATAGAAACAAGCATTTGTCAATGCCGAATGTTTGTTTGCTGGCATTGGCAGTGGTAGTGTAGAAGTTACAGAGCTGCGTAATAGGAATGGCAGTGGAGTATTGAACTGAAGCCAACCCCACCACCACCCTGCAGAGAGTGACATGCATTGGGGTGTGCCTTTGGGTCGTCAGGCATAACGGCCATGCCATTTCACCACACCCCACCCTGCAGACACTGACGAGTGTCACGGTGTGCCTTGGGGTCTTTGGCCCTTATGCACACCCATTCCATCAGGAAATACGGTGAGATGAGTGAGGTATAGAAGAATGGGGTGAACTTTGGGGCCAAACAGTCCAAGGCATACCTCGATGCCTCTCACTGGCTGCAGGGTGTGGAATGGTATGAGTACTGCAGGCAAGAATCCCAAGTCACATCCCTGATGCCTGTCATCCTCTACGGGGTTGGGAGTTATGGTTGGAAACCCTAATACCTCAGGCATTCGTTGGTATTTTCACTCCAAATTTTCAACATGTTTTTTTTTGTGACCCCACCTCATGAACAGTGGCAATATCAGTTTGTTAGCCGAAAGCTGCTTATGCACAGCGACTACGGCATTTAGCACCACAGGTGCAAACACATTCCGAACAGGATGTAAAAAATGACAGCTGTGCTGTTCATGGGGAGGTGTAAAATGGCAATGTTGCAAATCTGTAGTAAAAATATTTAAAAAACTGGTGAAGTCATGAGCGTGCATAGAAACTGTGCAACGCACACCCGTAATGTAATTAGTTTGGGGATTTTTTACAGCAGATTGTCAACAGAGGCATTTTGGGACCTCCAATCATGAATAGTGTCACTGTGATTTTCTTTATCTGTCCCGAACAATGATGTCACACAGTGACCACGCATCTCTGCGCTGAAAGTGTGAAAACACATTTCGGCCATGTTGTGAAAAATGACAGCTGTACTGTTCATAAGGAAGTGTGGAAAAATGCCACTGGTGAAAATCTGGACTTAAAATATTACAAAGTCATGAACTTACGAGGGTGCATGGAAACTGCACAATGCTCACTCGTAACACAGTCATTTTATGGACTTTTGTCACCAAATTTTCAACATAGCCATTTTAAGACCTCTGCTCATGAACAGTGTAACTGTGATTTTCTTAATCTGTCCCAAACATTGCTTTCGCACACTGATTGCAATTCATTGTGCGCCATGCCAAACACATTTTGGGCGACATGTGAAAAATTGCAGCTATACTGTTCATAAGGCGAAGTGTTATAAATGGCAATGTTGAAAATCTGGAGGAAAATATTGAAAATTAGAAACTTACGAAAGCGGTATAGAACTGCGCGCTACACACGCTCGTAAAACAGTCATATTTAAGGATTTTTTCACAAAATTTTCAACATAGCCATTTTAAGACATCTGCTCATGAACAGTGTCACTGTGATTTTCTTAATGTGCCCCATACATTGATTTCACACACCGACTGCGCCATTGTGTGCTACATAGGCGGAAACACATTTTGGGCAAAATGTGAAAAATGACAGCTGTACTGCTCATAAGGAGGTATAATAAAATTACAATATTGAAAATCTGGAGTGAAAATATTGAAAATTCACGAATTTGCAAGCATGCGTAGGAACTGCGCAACGCACACTCGTAAAACAGTCATTTTTAGGGATTTTTTCACCAAATTTTCAACATAGCCATTTTAAGACCTCTGCTCATGAACAGTGTCACTGTGATTTTCTTAATGTGTCCCATACATTGATTTCGCACACCGACTGCGCCATTGTGCGCTACATGGGCAAGGAAAGGATGAAAAGGGACTTGGCAAGGTTAGAGGAATGGTCAAATGTATGGCAGCTTAGATTCAATGCTAAGAAGTGCAAGGTAATGCACCTGGGAACAAAACCCAGGGGAAGAGTACAATGGGGGTGAGATACTAACAACAACAAAAATGGAAAGGGACCTGGGGTAGTCATAACAGATGACCTAAAGGTGGGCAAGCAATGTGAGAGGGCAGCAAGGAGGGCTGGGGGGATACTGGGATGCATAGGGAGAAACATCACCAGTAGAAAACAGGAAGTTATTATCCCTCTGTACAGACAGCTGGTCAGACCCCATCTGGAGTACTGTGTGCAGTTCTGGAGACCCAGTCTCCGCAAAGACATAGACAGGATGGAAGCTGTCCAGAGGAGGGCAACTAAAATGGTGCAGGGTCTGAACCAGAAGACATATGAAGAGAGACTTAAGGAGCTTAATATGTATGGCCTCGAGGAAAGGAGGAGAGGGGGACATGATAGAAACTTTCAAGCACCTCAGGGAATCAACAAAGTCCAAGAGCATCTTTCAAAAAAGAGGTGTGCAAGAACAAGGGGCACAATTTGAAGATGGGGGAGGCTCAGAGGTAATTTCTTAAGGAAGTATTTTTCACAGAGAGGGCTGTGGATGCACGGAACGGCCCGGAGGAGGTCGTGGAGTCAAAAACAGTGGTGGAATTCAAGCATGCATGGGACGGTCATAAGGCAATTCTAGGGGGTGGGGGTAGAAAGAAGTAGGCTGCTGGTTAACTAGGATCTGCAGCTTATCCAGTAGGCAGGGAAATGGGCAGACTGGGTGGGCCAATCGGTCCTTATCTGCCATCAAATTCTATGTTTCTATGGGCGGAAACACATTTTGGGCAAGATGTGAAAAATGACAGCTGTACTGCTCATAAGGAGGTGTGGTAAAATGGCAATGTTGAAAATCTGGGAGGAAAATGTTGAAAATTCTAACTTTACGAAGGCATGTGAGGAACCGCCAGCAACACACGCTCATAAAATACGTCATTTTTAGGGATTTTTTCACCAAATTTTCAATATAGCCATTTTAAGACCTCTGCTCATGAACAGTGTCACTGTGATTTTCTTAATGTGTCCCACACCTTGATTTCAAGACAACTAACTGCTTCATTGTGCGCTACATGGGCGCAAAACACATTTTGGGCAAGATGTGAAAAATGACAGCTGTACTGCTCATAAGGAGGTGTGGTAAAATGGCAATGTTGAAAATCTGGAGTGAAAATATTGAAAATTCGCGAACTTACGAGCGTGTGTAGGAACTGTGCAACGCACGCTCGTAAAACAGTCATTTTTAGGAATTTTTTCACCAAAATTTCAACATAGCCATTTTAAGACCTCTGCTCATGAACAGTGTCACTGTGATTTTCTTAATTTGTTCCATGCATTGATTTCACACACCGACTGTGCCATTGTGCGCTACATGGGCGGAAACACATTTTGGGTGAGATATGAATAATGACAGCTGTACTACTCCTAAGAAAGTGTGGTAAAATGGCAGTGTTGAAAATCTGGAGTGAAAATATTGAAAACTTGCGAACTTACGAGCGTGCGTAGGAACTGCGCAATGCACACTCGTAAAACAGTCATATTTTGGAATTTTTTCACCAAATTTTCAAAATAGGCTTCTTGAGAGCCCACCTTATGAATGCTGGCAGTGTCATTTCATTATTCATGCCCGAAAGGTGATTTCACGCAGTGACTCATAAATTACCCTTCGGTCCAATAACACCATGGCAGTGACATCATTCATGAGAAGGTCCCAAAACCCATGTTGAAAATTTGGTAAAAATTCCAAAATGCCTGAGATATGCAACAAAGTTGAAAACCCCTATCTATCCCATTATACAGCTTACCGGCATTTCCTCAGTTCACGGTCAGCTTTGAAGAGTGCAGACGTGTTCCCGGTCCACCAAAGATCGTCGCGCCGAGGTCCGGAGGTAAGTATGGGGTGAGGGGTGTGGGGAGGCAGGGTGCGAGTGGGTGGGTGCGGGTTGTGGAGGGGGCAGGAGAAGCCGAGGGACAGTTTTAATTTTCAGGTTTTTTTTATCGAATGCATGACGCTGACGCTTGCCACGCTTGGGGTGGGCTCCCAGCATGGCACAAGGACAGCTGGGTTGGTGGAGCATGGAGCTGATGGAGGATTGGGCACCCCTGCCGGCCATAGCATCAGTTGCCACGCCTGGAGGGGGGTCCTTCAGGGATCAGTGCTTGGTCCCTTGCTCTTTTGATTTATCTTAGAGAATTGGGATGTCATGTAAATAATATGGCTTATCAATTATATGCAGATGATACAATAATATATACTTCTGCTTCCTCAGTGGAAGAGATTCAATTAAATTTACAGTTAAGTTTTGATAAATTACATGAATATCTGTCACAACGGAAACTTAAAATTAATGTAAGTAAGACAAAATGTATATTATTCGGATCCAATATGAAACTTAGATCTTGTACAAAACTGACAGTGCTAGATCCTGAGGGGACAAAATTAGACCAAGTGATGACTTATAAGTACTTGGGTTTCTGGATGGATCCCTTGGCTGCTGGTAATATACATATAGATGAGTTGGTTAAAGTAGTGGGTGTAAGGGTGGGATTATTGTATTGAAATAAAAATTGTTTAGGTGGAACTATGATAAAGAAAATTGTTGAGTCCCAGATATTTCCTCTCTTTGATTATGGTGATACACTGTATGATAATTCTCAGTTGGGTAGATTGTGCAGACTTGATGTACTGTATAATCGCCTTGTGAGATTGATCTTACAGTGTCCTAAAGACATCCATCGTTGTTTAATGTATTGGAGATTGGGATGGACTTCGCTGACAGAGAGGAGACAGTTGCATAAATATATTTTGGCCTTTAAAAGTATTACTATGGTAATTCCAGAATATCTGGCTGAAAGGTTAGAAGTTAGGGAAATTAAACCTTCATTAAGAAATGCAGGATATAGGGAGTTGATTATACCTAGACTAAAAACTAAACATTTTGATTTTTTCTTTGGTCAGTTAGTTCCTAGATTTTGGAATATGATTCCTGTAAGTTTTTGGTTGCGTAAACATAAAATACCTTCAATAAAGAAGCTGCTAAAACCTGGTATTTGGAATCACTTTCTGGGCAAAAGAAAAATTGTTGTGGTTAATATAAGTTTTATTGTTTTTCTTTAGTATGTATGTATGTTTTGTTTTCTTTTTGTGTTTATATATTTGTTGTAACCATAACCTTGTATGACCAAGGGTCACCATTTTAAATGAGTTTTACTCAATGGTCTAACCCATGTAATAAAAATGAAATGAAATGAAATGGGGTGGGCTCCCAGCGTGGCACCCTGTACTCTGGGGGGGAGGACAGTGGAGCCGATGGGGGATTGGGCACCCCCGTCGGCTATACGATGACTTGCCCCCACGCTGGGGTGGGCACCCAGCATAGCATGTGGAAGGTTTGGGGCTAGCGAGCACAGCCGATGGGGATTGGGCACCCCCATCGCTATACAGTGTGCGTGGGGGGGCAGCATGCAGTATGCGTGTGTGTGTGTGTGTGTGTGCGTAGGGGGAGCTGCGCATGAGCAGGCGATATCTGATCACTGCTCACTGAAGCATAGCTCCCCCTTTCAACTGTACACCACTGCATTTTGGAGCTGTCATAGACAGCTCCAGCATGCATTGGCAGACTGAGGCCGCACCTGCCAACACACTGACTGAATTGGAAGAGGGGGTGACACACCTCCGAAAACTCGGATGATGGCACTATGTTTCTTGCACATGCGTACAAGCAAACATAAAAATAATACTTAAGAACCTCTGTTGCCTCATGACATACCTGACAGACCTTGGACTAAAATAGGAGCTGACCTCTTTCAGTTCAGTGGAATCGAATATCTTCTCTTTGTGGACTATTACTCCAAATACGCAGAAATTAATAAACTCAGAAAGTCTACAAGCAAGACTGTTACCATGGCCATGAAGTCAGCATTTGCCAGACATGACATACCAGATATGGTAGTGTCAGATAATGTCCACAGTTTTCTACTTCAGAGTTCAGAATATTTTCAGAGTTCTGGGAATTCAAACACTCCAACTGCAAGGTCAATCCCCATTCATGAGCTGTCAAAATCGCCATCTGCGATAAATCCTTGACTGTCAGATTTTGGCCATCTGGTCCCTAAGTGACGGTCAAGGATTTTGCTACCTCACGAATGGGGATTGCTCATGGACGGGGATTTTGTCAGCTCATGGATGGGAATTTTGTCAGCTCACGAAAGGGGATTAAAAAAATCAATCCCCTTTAGCGAGCTGACAAAATAAATGAAGTCTCGAGTTAATCCCTTTTGTGAGGCAGCAAAATTTTGACTGTAAATCAATCCTCATCCACGAGAAATGCGATCTGGTCCCTAAGTGACAGTCAAGAATTTTACACTTCTCAATGAAAGAGGATTGCCTCGGACTGGGATTTTGTCAGCTCACAAAAGGGGATTGGAAGCAAGTAACTAAAGAAGAATTTCACAATTTGAAATGGCCATTTTGGCCAAAATGAAGCAAACCAAAGGTATAGGTTTGTAGAGGGCATCACCCTGCACAAAATCTATGCCTTATTGCAACAAGAAGTCATCCATGGAGGAAGCTACAACATTTTTTTATTTATTAGGTCTAGGATTACTATATCTCTGATAGTAATTAGCGATAGAGGAGTTACTCCTGAGATATATTATTAGTTAAGCTTACCATAATTGCTAAACATATCTTAATAAACACTTATATAGCAGTATATGGTAACCTTAAATAAGATGTTTAATGCTTAAATAAGTCTCCAGTTTTGGGGTTTCCATTTTGGTAACATTGACTCATGTAAGGTACTGTTACCTAAATAAAATGTTTAATGTTCTGATTGTTTTTTACTTTTATAAATGGGCATCTGTAGATTATTTTCTTTGTATTTGGACACAGCTGCAAAATGAAAAGATGTTGTCATCTAAGATGATGGGGTTGATAGTGGGTTTGGTCTGTGTCATTCAGCTACTTGTTATCATGAGAACTGATGTTTGACTAAAGATCAAGTGCTCATGTAAATTGTTTTAATAATTTTAAGTTACAAACAGTTAAGCTGACCTCATGACCAAACCCGCTCAACCTCGTCAGAAAAGAACTTCATGTTAAGGACATGGTAATCCAAACAGGGTATATCTGTTCAATAACCAGACATTGTTATTGTCCTTGGCTCTTTGTGGAGATATTGAATTGAACCCAGATCCTGTAATTAAAATGGTCTTAGATAATGCTTGAAGTATGATAAATAAAATGGACTATTTTAGATCCTGGGTAGAACATGAAGAGCTGGACATAATAATGTTAACGGAAACCTGGTTAAAAAGGGAATTGAATATAAAGAAATAGTATTAAGGACTTCTACCACTTTTAGCAGGATCGGGAACACGGGGAGTTTTGGTGTATATAAATCATTCAATTGGTAACTCCAATATTTTGTTCTCTGGGTCAATTGAGGGCATTGAATGCCTGTTAATTGAGATACAAGAATTAAAATTGGTTATTAGAGTAGTTTACTCTCCACCTAAAATAAACCCTATCCATATTGACAAATTTTCACATGTTTTTATGCAGGGTTTTAAATAATTGATTAGCAATTTTTTTTTCCTTGGGACAATGCTAACTGTACAGAAAGTATATATATAGGTTTTCTAGAAGCGTTATGTTTGTTAAACACAGTGGGGCAAGTGCTATGCATTTTCACAATGTTTTAGCACTTTTATGAGCACAACACTAATCAATTTTTGGAGTTAAATAAATCTCTGTAATGGAACACCTGGGTCAACTACAAGTAGTTCTGGCTGGTGATTTCAATGCAGCCTGGGGTTGTCCCAGGGGTCAAAAGTTGGAAAAATCAGTTAGCTGTTTAAACCTGATACAAATCATAGATACACCTACAAGGAAAGGTTCCTTATTAAGTAAAGGTAATATTTTGATTTGATGTTTATGTCACCTGAATTGACAATTTTGGAGAAAAGTGTATGTGCCCCCAGTTTAGAGACCATAATATAGTTAAGTGTATTTTTACAATTAAAATTCTATTCCCATAAAGTCAGTATCACAAATATCTAAAAGATGTTATTCAAAATTTAATAGTTTATCATTTAGAAAGTATCTTCAGGGACTCCCTTGGTATAGGATTTTTCTTATCCCAGATTTAAATGAGGCTGTATTGGAATTTACAACAATGTTTATTAATGTTTGTGATAAATTTGCTCCACATAAAAAAGTAAATCATAGGAAAAAATATTTACCATGGCTAACTGTAAAAATAAAGAAAATGATTAGGATTAGAAATCATTATTGGAAAAAAAGCAAATAAAACATTAAACAGTGAAATTTGGGAACAATACAAGAGGTTAAGGAATCAAGTAATACAGGAAATCAGGAAATCAAATGCTCGTTATTATAAACAGCGGATTAAAGAATCAACAAATCCAGGTGCTTATTGGTCTGTTATAAAAAATCTTATGAATCCAAATAGTAAACAAAGTGAAATAAAATTGAGTCAGAATGGAAAAGTGTTTGAAACAAATAAAGCTGCGGAAATTTTGAATGATTATTTCATAAATCTTCCCGATCTGAAATTGGATTTCATAACTAAAATTAATACCTTGAAAGAAGTAAAAGGTGAGAGTCCCCAAGATGAGAAAGAACCCAAATTCAGGTTTAAGAGACTGATAAACAAAGAAGTTCTAAAAAACATAAATAGATTAAAAATAAATAAAGCAAGTGGCCCAGATAGAATAGATAATAAATTATTAAAAGAGGCTGCTATGGAATTGTCACCTATACTAAGGGACATTTTAACTGGAGTCTAAGAGAGGACAGTTTCTAGTTGGAAATTAGCCAAAGTGATACCAATAGATAAGGAGGGATCCAAAGGATGTTTCAAATTACTGTCCAATAGCCTTGCTGTCCACAGTATCCAAGTTGTTTGAAAAATTGTCCATGATCAGTTAATGGACTACTTGGAAAAATATAATAAATTGACTCAACAGTATGGTTTTAGGCAGGTAGGTCCACGCTAACAAGACTCACTGACTTTTGATCTTACAGCAACCCCCTCTTGGGGAAGCGACCAGTAAGTGTATAATCGGGACCTATCTAAAAGCATTTGACTTAGTAAACCATAGTATTTTGATAAACTCATTAATGAAAATAGGGGTTGAGGAAGAAACCTGTAATTGGTTTATATCATTCCTTGATAAAAGATCACAATTTGTTGTCCTAAATGGACATCAGTCAAGAACGGACTATGTAACAAGAGGGGTTCCTAGAGATCTATCCTGGGCCCCTCCTGTTCATAAGTCTATTTAAATGACTTACCAAAGAAAAATTGACACTCAAAAATTTGTCTATACACAGACGATACAGTTTTAGTAGCAGAGGGAAAACTATAAGTGAAGTAGAACTAAACTTACAGAGTGACTTTAGCATCATGCAAGGTCACTTTTCATATCTGGGTTTATTAGTTAATAGTAAAAGACACAGGCTATGTCATTTGCATTTGACTTAAAGGGAATTTCAAAATTAAATATAAAGACACAAGAGGGTAAGTTTTTGAACAAACTGAAACATATAAATATTTAGGGGTACATATAGATCAATGTCATACTTTCCAATATCATATAACAAATTTAATAAAGAAAACACGTTAAGATTGGAGCTATGAGACGAATATCAAATTGTATGACAAGAGAAACAAGATTGATTATGATCAATCAATTAATAATGCCGGTTATTGACTATGGAAGTCATACTTACAGACATACAGCAAGAAAACATTTAAATAACTTGGATACACTTTATAATAAGCTTGCAAGATTTGTGTTAAGGTATGATTTTAAAACTCATCATTGCACTATGTATATGGATTTGGGTTGGATTCCATTAGACTTACGGGCTAGGGGAATCTGGCTAAATCAGGTTTGTAATATATTTAAAAATCAATCCTTAGATAACTTAAAAAACAAATTACAAAAACCAAAACATGGTTTAAATTTAAGAAAAACTGGAGCTAGAGATTTAATAATACCAAAGTAAAAAAATCGATTTAGTGAAATGACCCTTCAATATCAAGTAGCTAAAAGTTGGAATTGTCTCCCTCCTTTTTTACATGAACTAACAACTACTGATCACGTTTTTAAAAATCGTCTGAATCATGAACTTAGTTTTCGTTGTTGTTGTAATAGGTGAAATTAATGTAAATCTAAAAATGTTAATTTGCCTGTTATTGATGAGTTTGTAAACTTTGATGTATTGTTTGGTACTTTTCTGTAACCTGTATTGTTATAAATGTATAGTTGTAATAATTTTGCATAATGTAAACAGGTAAGCCTTGTGAACAGGGATTTTGGGAACCCTAATGACTGTATCACTGTATAAATAAAATTTTACCATACCATACCATACTTTCCTAACCCACTTCCCAGATAAGGGCGCAGAACGGTGGTGCAAACACCGATATGTCAATAGCGTGTCCATAGTTGCCTTTCAGAAATTAACATAAAACATTTACTATGTTACCATTGTAAAAGTAGTGCAATGTAACTGGCATGTGGTTGTGGGAGCGTGGGCCCTCTGGACCCTGCGTTCCCCTAACACTTAAATTATTTGTGTAGCGGTATGAGGATGTGAGAGTGTTGGCACTCTGGGCCCTGCACTACCACTTACACATAAGTACAGGGACATAACGCAAGCCTACAGACATGACAATGAACCCATGTAACACTAATTTGGCAATATCTCAGTAACCGTAGCAGCTATGCAAAAAATTCCACTGCAGTTGTAATTAAGAGCTTGAAACTTCCACATGTGCTTAGTTCTAAGCTTAGTTCTTAGGTGAAATAAGCTGGCCATAGTGAAAAATCTGTTTCTCGAATCGTTTTCGAGATACAGGCACCAAAACGCAGTGTGCACGCTGCCATGTTACCCAATGGGAAATTTCTCAACTTCGGAATGCTGTAAGTAAGGCAGCATTGAACGATTTAGTACTGAACCAACAAAAGGCACATCAGTGGACCCAGGGCTTACTACGCTGCACATTTCAGCTGAAAGAACCGTTGAGGTACAGTGGACTGACAAAGAATCCCTCTGTTTTTTGGGATATTGTAAGTGTCGCGAAAGTACCGCATCTGGTTTGCAACAGTATGAGAAAATTCTCTCCAAAAACACATTTTTGGGGGGTGTACCTCCCAAAAAAAGGTTGTGCTGTGTAGCACAGGACCCAATTACGTGAACACAACTATCAGTGCTTTCCTAAGCCCACCTAAATTTGAAATACAACTATTTTTGTTTGTTGCTAACTGCAAACAAGATGGCAGCAGCTTGAAAGCTTATTGGCATAGCTCAGAAGCTTTTTCAGCTTTCACGAAAGCTTTTAAAAACTTTTGAGCTGAACATATAAGGTTTCCCATAGGCTATAATGGGACACATTAAACTTTTATAACTTTTGAATGGGTTAATATTTTTTCACCAAATCTTGAAAAGGCACTTCCTGGACCCAGTCCCCATATACCCTGAAAATTTCAGACCAGTCGAACAAAAAGTTCAAGCTGCAGAGGAGAGCAAAGAACTCAAAAATGATGAGGATTTTTGCACACTTCTCAATGCTTTGCAGCTCCGCAACCAAAAATCTGACTGGAACAAAAAATTCCAGATCCAGAGATCTATGGTACCACACCATGCATGCAAAATTTCTGGCAGATGAGACACACAGTTACAAAGTTATTGAAGTGCAAAATTGTGGGTTTACTAACATACTAAAAGCCAGCAGAATAGGCCTAATGGCCTTTCATGTCGGCTCGGTAGCCAGCCCCTATTGGGTGCTCACTCCTCCACCCCCCAGCCCCCGAGAGGGTCATCTTCAGCTTCAGTATACCCATACACCTGTCCCACCCCCTCTTAAAGCCCTCCACTGTGCCCTCCTCCACTAGACTTCTGGGTAGTGCATTCTATGGCCCCACCATCCTCTCAGTGAAGTAATGCCTTCTACATTCTCCCCTGTAGTTTCCCCCCTCCAGCTTCCACTCATGCCCCCTGGTTGTGCCCCCTTTCTTTAGTCTGAACATTTCTTTGGCTCTGCCCTGTTAATCCTTTCACATATTTGAAGACCTCTATCATGTCCCCCTTTCTCTCCTCTCCTCTCCTCTCCTCTCCTCCTCTCTTCTCCTCCAGTGAGTACAGCCCAAGGACTTCCAGCCTTTCCTCATAGGTTATTTCACACATGCCCTGAATCATCCTGGTTGCCCTCCTCCGAACCCTCTCCAGCAATGCTATGTCCTTCCTAAGGTGAGGTCTCCAGAACTGCATGCAGTACTCAAGATGTGGTCTGACTAAGGTATTATACAGAGGGAGGATCACCTCCATCCTCCTGGACATAATTTCCTGAGCTATGCAGCCCAGAATCCTGTTTGCCTTTGCCACAGATCTTCTGCAGTTTTCAGTGTTATTCATTTTGGTGTCTACAGCCACCCCCAGGTCCCTTTCACTCATTGTGGTTTGCAGTGAGACCCCTCCCAGGGTGAATACATGACCTGGGTTTCTGATCCCCAGATGCAGCATCCTACACTTCCCTGCTTTAAACCTCAGTCCCCACCTTCTCGACCAACCTCCAGTGTATCCAGATCCCTCTGAACTGTCTCTCTCACTTCCTCCCATCTGCCACTGCTCTCAGTTTTGAGTCATCCACAAAGGCTCATCCTTCTCCTAACCCCTCCCTATATCAGAGACATAGGCATTGAACAGGAGTGGTCCCAGTACGGAACCTTGGGAACCCCACTGAAGACCTTCCTGGGAGGAGATTATCCCACCAACCACTACCCTCTGTGTTCTTTCTGTTAGCCAATTTTCTACCCATCTAAACACTGTCCTTCCACCCCATCCCCCCAACTTTGTCAACAACCCAATGTGGGAGTGCAGTCACATGCCTTACTGAAATCCAGATATAGGACATCCACTGGTCTTTGTCGGTCCAGGGTCCCATCACCCAGTCGTAAAATCTATGAGGTTGGTTTGACATGATCTCCCGGACAAAACCATACTGTTTGTCATCCATGTGCTAACCTTTCCAGTTGCCTCCCGAGCTTCTCCTTGATGAAGCCCTCTATTAGTTTGCCTACCACAGACATTAGGCTGACAGACCTATAATTTCCCATCTCCTCCCTAGACCCCCCTTTGTGGGTAGGCACCACATGAGCCACCCTCCAGCCTTAAGGCACCCATCCTGTCTGTAGAGAGGCATCAAAAAGTGCAGCTAGCGGAGCTGCTAGTTCGTCCACCAGTTCCTTCAGAACCCTCGGATGTAGCCCATCCGGTCCTGTTGCTTTATCAGTTTTCAGCACCTAAAGGGCCTCCCTCATGCTGTCCTCTGTGATTTCTCCTCCCAAACCCCCCTCAACTAAACACCCATTGCCTTGAGGTCCTGGTCCACCCCAGTGCCCAGCCTCTTCGATCCTCTCAACTCCATCTGACCTCTCCGTTCACTGTCTCTCCCCTTCCTCCCTTCTGGCTGAATGGATCCCTGTCCCCTTCCATAAGTATCGAGGCAAAGTATTCATTTAGTACCTCTGCCTGCTCCCCGCCTCCTGAGCCCATCCTCCCTAGTTCTAATCCTGGATATCTGTGCTCTACCTTTTCTTCTCCCCTACACATCTATAAAATCCCTTTCCACTCCTCCGGATATCCCTAGCCAGGTTTTGCTCCATCCACCTTGGCTCCCTCACCCTCTTGACTCTCCTTGCTGTCATTTCGTAGTCTCTTCTCCCTTGTCCCATGGAGCACTTAAAACATGCATAGGCAGCCTTTTATCCCTCACTGCCTCTTGCACCTCCCTGGTCAACAGCACAGCTTGTTGGCTCTACCATTTTACACCTTACCCTTGCATGAGCTTGTAGCCTACTGCCTTTCTTAATGGTCTCCCACAAGCTACCAATATCCATGTCTGGCCTAATCTTGTTCAAGCTCCCCTTAGAACCCTGCTCATACCCACGAAGTCTGCCCCCTGAGTCCACTACTACTGAATTTGAGCTGGTTATCCTCCCCCAGACACAGCAGAAACCAGACCATGGCATGGTCTCCACCTGCCAGTGGACTATACACCTCCAGACCCCTTGGTCACTGTCTGCAAGGACAACGTCCAGTATCCTCCCTCCATGGTAGGTTCCCCCACCTGTTGGACCAGGAAGGCATCCTGATACACATCCATCAGTCTCTGCTCCTGGCCACCACTGATGTCATAGTGTCCCAGTCCACCCCAGCATATTTAGGTCCCCCATGACCACCACCCTACTCTTTCCTTGGTCACACTGCACCTTGATGTTCTCAACTAATTTTTCCTCCAGGGCCTCATCCATTGCTGGGGTCTGTACACCACCCTATTTTAATCTTTGCATCCCTCATTTGCAGGGTTACCCAAATCCACTTCCACTCCCCCATCAGCCTCCTCCACTTCACTAACCACTAGCCCGTTCTTGACTATCAGCGCTACACCCCTCCTCTACCCTCTTCTCTATCCCTCCTGAATGTTGTGTAGCCCTCCAAGTTTAGGTCCCAATCATTCTTCTGGGTAGCCCTGTGTCTCCGTAATCACCGCCACATCCACCTGATCCCTCCACCAGCATTGCCTGCAGCTTGGGCATTTTGTTGCCCTGCTCTGGCATTGATCAGAATCATCTCCACCCCATCACCCCTCCCTACCCAATTGTCTCGGCCCACACAATCCTATTCGTCCTTCTTCACAGCTCTGGCTTTATTTACATTGCAGTCACTCTGTCCTCTTTTGCGCCCCTAGACCTGGAACCTCAACAGCCCTCCTGATTTCACTTCTTCACTTATCCTCTCACCTTTATGAGTTCAAACCCCACTTCTCAACTATGAATCCAGGAGTTTTAGTTTTAAGATCTCCTCCCCTCAGGTTAAGATGTAGCCTATCCTGGTATATAACCCTGTCCTCCCATGTGCCTCCCCAGTCCCCCACCAGCCCATACCCTTCTGCCCTGCACCAGTCTCTGAGCCGCTGGTTCACCCCTCTGAGTTTTGCTTGGTCTCCCCAGATGCCCTAGGAACAGAATTTCGAGAGGAGATTGAACTTCCTATAGAGTGACAGACCCTGGCCAGTTCCCGAAACCTCGCCTGGATTTCCAGATCGCTGTTCCCCTCCAAATCGTTTGTGCCCAGATGTACTAGGAAATCAGGGGATCCCCACATTCCAATGCTAATGAGTATAGCTGGAATTTGGCCTTGTGAACGGATAGATCCGGGATACATTTAACCTTGACTGGGCTGCTTTTTCCCTCCCCTACCCCCTCCCACTAGTTGCCCCTGGTCATGGAGTCTCCCAGCAGGCTCACCTTCACCCCCCCAACTTACTGGCCCTTTTGCTCCCTTCCAGGCTCTTCCTTCTTTCATCTACCCCCAGCTTACTCCTCCCACCCCCTTCAGTCTGGGGATCACTAGTCTGTGTGTGTCTTACCATACTCTTTCTTCTGCTTGCAGCTCCCAGTTTACTCCATGCCCCAACCTCCTGGATGGCAACTGGTTGCCCTGATTTCCCCCGGCTCCCTTTCTGGGCCAGAATCCACAGGTACCCACCCAGATACCCTTACTGCTTCCCTCCCTGCCTCCAACCCCTTCCGGGCTTGTCTCCCTCACCCCATCGGCATAGTTTCTCCCTACCTCCCTTCGTCCCCCCACCATCGTCGATTTCTCCTGCCCCGACGCTGGCCTTTCTAGAGTACCCTACTACTACCCTCTCCTTGGCTGACTTCCCCAGCCTGTACCTGCCTGACCCCAGTTCTCCCCCTCCCACCTGGCCTCATCACCTCACCTGCCCCACCTCCCGGCTCTAGTCACACTCATGCTGCCTGCGGTCCCCTCTCTGTTCTGCAACCTCTCCTGCCCCCACTCCCCCAGCTTGCTTACCAAACCCTTTCTGTCTGCTTCGTCCCCCCTCCTGCCAGACTCTTCCACCTCTTCTCCTGGGTACAGCATGGTGTATCTATTACTAAGTGTGATGCTTGCCCCTAACTTGCTTTCTCCTGCCCCCTCCCTCCTTTGCTCCCTCTGATTGGCCCCCCTTCTGTGAAGTGTTTGCCATCCATTGCTTGTATGCCCTACCCTTCCGGAGTTTCCATTGGGTCCATTTTCTACTGGTTTCCTGGGGTGTACTGTAGTGGTCTCCGCCTCCTCCCATGGGACCCCTTCCACTCCTTTCCTCCCCATTCATCTGCCCTCATGCCTTCGAGCTCTCTTCTGATACCCTCGACCTCCTCCCTAAGTCCTGTCAGCTAAAAACACACTGGACATCCTCCAAACCTCCATGCCCAGTTTAAGATTATTGCTGCTCCGCACACCATACACCCAATCACCTACCGAAGATGCCCTCTCTGGCCAGCCCCAAATCCACCCTCAATTTGGTGTGAGCAGTACCAACCCTTGCAGAACCAATTTAGGCAGTAGTACACAAGGACACTAGCTGTTTGTCCCTCTCCAGCAGAACTCAGATTACAATACTTTTCCCTCCTTCCCTACAACAGCCCGTTTTCCAGCCCCAGTTCTCAAGCAGAAATTTTGTCCACCCCAACAAAGATCAGTAGCAATAAACAATTCCCAAAGTTTGCCTACTCCCACAACTGTGGTCATCATACAAAGTGATACAATCTGCTATAATGTGCCCCCCTCTGATAGTAGTAGACAGTGTTGGCCATGTAACCCAGTATATAGACAGTGTTGGCCTTGCAATCCCGCATACAGGAGCCTTATCCCCCAATCAGCTGTAACCAGTTCACCAGGCATAGTATTGATCAGTTTACAGTTATCATGTCCTGAGCTGTAGGTTGCAGGTAGTCAATGGTGCCCAAGCAGGCACAGCATACAGTCCCTTTCCTCAATCAGCATTGATTCAAATCACCCTTTCTCAGCTTGCCCTTCTCCAAGGTTGCAGTTAGTCAATGGTGCCCAAGCAGGCAAAGCGTGCAGCTCCTTTTCCCCCAATCAGCAGCAGTCCAGGACACCCACTAATAGCTTGCCCCTCTCCAAGGCTTCACCCCACCAACTACTTAATAGAGGTTTCCATAGAAGTGGCTTAAAACCCATATAAAAATAAATATATAATAAATTCATGGCAAAAAACTCAATTAAGCATCAATTAGGGTTGTTCCACAGCAATAAAAGTGAAAAAATTCAGTGTTAGGGTTGTCACCCCTTGCACCCCACGCCCACCCTGACCCCACCAACAGGCATTGGGGTGTGCGTTGGGGTTGTCAGCCCTAACTCTCACCCCATTCCTTGTGTAAATAAGCTGAGGTGGTGCTGTACTGGAGAATGGGGTGAGAGTTAGGACCGACAACCCCAGCACACACCCCGGTGCCTGTGGTGGGGCGGGGTGGGCATGGGGGGCAAGGGGTGGCAACCCTAACACTGAATTTCCTCTCTTTTGTCCTCTGTGGAACAACCCTAACTGATGCATTAAACAGATTTTTGCCATGAATTTCCCTTCTTGAGAATGTGCACTATAAATAGTGAATGGAATGTAGTGGTGGAGTGCAGGGGCCCTTTGGGACCCCGCTCCCACCATGTGAATTTTTGTCACTTTGCTGTGCAAAAACTGTATGACTGACTGAAATGAAAATTGGTAAATGAAGACATGTACCGTATCACAACATGTATGACAAATGTTATCTAAATCTGTTCAACAGTTGCGCAACGTCACGCCGGGAAAAATGTGCAGGAGTGCTGAAAATAAAATTTTTGCCGCTTCGCTGCACAAGAACCATATATCTGATGGAACCAAAAACTGTTAAAAGAAGACATGTACCATAGCACACTGTGTGTCCAGAATTGTGTGTACATCCATTCAACAGTCACACAGCACCACGAACAAACAAGGTGACATGCACAATTCAGCAATCGAAAGTGCCAGTGACCTGAAAATTGTCACAGTCAAAGATGTATTATAAATCTTTGTATATTCCAAATGCCAGGCAATCAGACACACGGTTCAGAAGTTATTGAAGCATAGTGAACCAAATTTTCATTCATCAGAGTGGCATAATTCCACACCTGTTAATGTTTTACACACAATCCACTGCAAGGCACCTCTGTACCACTAAGGCTGCCTACTTATAAATTTCTGCCAGTAGCACCATGCAGGATGCTATGCACAAAACATTAACTGTCACACACAGTATCTCCACAGTGAATAATTTTCCAACATGTAAATAGCATTATTCAATCCCCAGGACATCCACTCAACACCTCCAAATTTCTTTGAAAAGACCAAATCATTCCAGATCTATTACATTTTACATTTCTGCACCTTTGAGAAGTCTCACACCACAAAATGGTGGAAATCGCAGCCAAAATATGCTAAAATGGCGGACCTGGAGGCCAAAACATCTGTAACTGTGGGGGGGGGCCAACTTCAAATGGCAATAACTCTGGAATGGAACATGCTTTCACCAAACAAAACCTGGCATGTTCCTTGAACACAGGTCTTTCTACATGGTAAGTTTCAGATCAATCAACCACACACTGGCTGCACTATGAAATTGTGCAGGAGTGCCACAAATAACATTTTTGCCACCTCGCTACACAAGAACCATATATCTGACGGAACCAAAAATTGTTAAAAGAAGACATGTACCATAGCACACTGTGTGTCCAGAATTGTGTGTATATCCGTTCAATGGTCACACAGCGCCATGAGCAAACAATGTAACATGCACAATTCAGCAACCTTAAGTGCCAGCGACCCAAACATTGTCACAGTCAAAGATGTATTATAAATCTTTGTACATTCCAAATGCCAGGCAGTTTGACACATGGTTCAGAAGTTATTGAAGTGTAATGAACCAAATTTTCATTCGTCAGAGTGGCATAATTCTGCACCTGTTAATGTTCTTACACAGCAAACCACTGCAGGGCACCTCTGTACCACTAGGGCTACCTACCTTATAAATTTCAAGCCAGTAGCACCATGCAGAATGCTATGCACAAAACATTAACTGTGTCACGCAGTATCTCCATAGTGAATTATTTTTCCAACATGTAAACAGCATCATTCACATCCCCAGTACACCACTAAACACTCTCCAAATTTCATGTGAAAAGACCAAACCATTCCAGAGATATTCAATTTTTATGTTTCTGCACCTTTAAGAAGTCTTCCACCACAAAATAGTGGAAATCGCAGCTGAAAATGCGCTAAAATGGCGGACCTGGAGGCTGAAAAATCAGTAACTGCAAAGCGGGGCAACTTCAAATGGCAATAACTCTGGAACGGAACACCATTTTTTCACCAAACAAAAACTGGCATGTTCCTTGAACAAAGGTCTTTCTACATGACAGGTTTCAGACCAATCAACCACACACTGGCTGCACTATGCATCGCAGAAAATAGTGCAGAAAAATAGCAAAACAATGTTTTTGCACTGCACTACACAAACGCAAAAACACAACAGTACCATTAGCGCAAAACAGTGATGGAAACAGTGAGGTAGAAGAAAATAGTAATGCTAATGGTAATTCAAATGCAAGTGCAAGCGTAATGCACGTGGTGATGCAAATGGAAATTATAATGCAAATGGTAAGAGAAATGCAAGCTCAAATGTAAATGAAAACAGAAATGGTAACGCAAACAGTAACACAAACGTTAACGGCAACAGAAACGTAAACAGTAACAAAAATGATAACGGCAATGGAAATGCAAATGGTAACAAAAATGGTAACGTAAAATACAAATACTAACACAATGCAAACAGAAATGAAATGGTAATGGTAACAGCGACTTAGAAGGAAACGGTAATGCACTCGATAAACAGAAATGTTACTGAAAACGCAAACGCTAAGGCCAACAGAAATGCAAACACAAATGGAAATGAACACGCAAACGGTAATGGTAATGCAATTGAAATGCAAATGGTTACAGTAACACCAACGATGATGCCAAAGGAAACAGTAACACAAACGGAAATGCAAACGCAAGCACGCATACAAAGTGGCAAGGCAAGGCAAGGCAACGCTTATTTAAAAAGACGCCCAATCCCAGAGGCTCTGGGCACCGTAAAAACATTAAAACAAGCATTTTAAACATAATAAGTATATAAATTACACATAATAAATACAAATCTTACAAAAAACCAAACCTTAACTATAAATATGCATCTAAACATTAAATGCCTTAGAAAAGAAAAAGGCCTTAAGCTGGGCCTTAAAAACATCCACTGATGAAGCTTCTCTCGCCATAGTTGGCAAGGAGTTCCACAGAACAGGGGCCGCGGCGCTGAATGCTCTATCAACAGCGGATTTCAGCCTAGTTCTGGGAATGGTCAGGAAGCATTCACTGGAGGAACGAAGATGGCGCGAGGAGAAGGCAGGTGACAGAAGGTCTAACAGGTAACCAGGGCCCTGCCCGTGTAGGGCCTTATAGGTGAGAAGACCCACCTTAAAGAGGACTCTCCACCTGACTGGCAGCCAGTGCAATTCACGCAAAACCAGTGTAATATGACAAAACATTTGCTGCCCGGTCAACAACTGGGCAGCTGCGTTGGCACCAGCTGCAGTCTGGAGAGATCCTCCCGTGACCCCAGATAGAGCGACATAGTAATAGCCTAGATGTGACTAAGGCATGTATCAAAGTAGGGAGGTCCAGAGGCGGAACAAGGGACTTAATCCTGGCAATGTTTCTAAGATGATAAAACAGGTATGAACCACGGAGGATATTTGAGCCTCCATGGTTAGGTCTCTGTCCAGAATCACACCAAGATTTCGCACCCAAGAGGAGGCCTTCAATGGCACAGATCCTAGGACAAGCCCAGTTTCTGTGTCAGAGGCCATCCTATCACGAACTCTGTTCGACCGCTACTAATACCTCCGCCTTATCGGGTTCAGCCACAACCAGCTGGAGGCCATCCAGTCGTTAATCTCGGTCAGACAGATATTAAGCACATCCACTGCATTTGATGTTCCTGGGGCAAAGGAAAATTACAGCTGAGTATCATCGGCATAGCAATGAAAACTCAAGCCATATTTCCTAATGATCCCACCCAGAGGTAGCATGTACACTGCGAACAGCATTGGAGACAATACTGATCCCTGAGGAACTCCACAAAGAAGTAGACTGGGTGTAGATGAGAAATTTCCCAGCATAACCTGCTGCCTCCTGTTGGTAAGAAAGGACTCAAACCATTTGATGACATTACCGGTGAGTCCACATAGGTCCCCAAGGTGAGCAAGCAGCACACAATGGTCCACAGTGTCAAATGCTGAAGAGAGATCGAGGAGAACAAGAATTGTCTTGTCTCCCCGGTCTCTAGCCCTGAGAAGATCATTCTGCACCCGAACAAGTGCAGTTTCAGTGCTATGTCTGGCACGAAAAGCCGACTGGAAGGGTTCATACAACTCATGAGGTATGAGGTGCTCTTCCAACTGAAGCGCTACCACCTTCTCAATAACCTTTCCCAAAAATGGAAAGTTAGAGATTGGACGGTAATTTGCCTTGATTTCCGGGTCCAAAGATGGCTTCTTTAAGAGGGGTCTCACCAGAGCCGCCTTCAAGGCATCCAGAAAGACACCCTCAGAAAGGGAGCACCGTACAATCAAGGCAAACACCAGGCCTACAGAGTCAACGCATCTCATTAAAAAATGCGTTGGCACCGGGTCCAGTTCACAAAAGGTATGCTTCATATTGGTTGCTACCTCAATAACCTCACTAACCTCCACTAGTCTAAACTCTCCCCAACCAGACGGAGTGCACTCAGAACACATCAGGCGATCACTGCCAGCTATGTCATTGTTGACTGAAGGAGCCGCCCGCCGGAATGCGGACACCCTGTCCGAAAAGAACCGAGCGAAATCCTCACAATCAGTGTTGGAAAAAACCCTCCCGAGCCATAGACAGACTGGATGTAAAAGTCTATCGACAGTCCGGAAAAGTGAGGCCGGTCGGTTACTTCCTGCAGCAATCTCCTAGACAAAAACATTGTCTTCTTATGGTTGATTGCCTCCTGGTACCCAACATAATGGGCACGCAGAGCCAGTTTGTCCACATCCAGACGGGATCTCCTCCAGCAGCGCTCAATCTCCGACCCATCTTCTTCATCTCCTGAGCTCACCATCAAACCATAGGCGACCTCAGGTCACGAAGTTCTAGGTCGTCGGACAGACGGTGCGAGGGAGTTAATGGTGTCGGATAACACCCCATTATAGGTGTCAACCCCCACCACAACACCTCCGCATGCATCACCCACTCTAGACAAATTCGCTGCCATAAAAAACCCTCAGGGTCAAACCCGTAAGGCGACAGCAAATCATCTCAACAGGGAAGGGCTTATGGCAGGAGCCCCTGGCGTGAACTGCACTGCGCAATGATCGGACCAAAGGACCGGATTGATCTTAAGATCATTAATATCAAGTCCCAGTGAGAACACCAGGTCCAACATGTGGCCATCTCGATGAGTCGGTGAAGTAACTGCCTGCATCAGACCCAAGGAGGACATAATCTGAAAAATTCATAGCTATATCTATGATTCACATCGTCGAACCTAAACATTGAAATCCCCAGAAAAACACATCTGGGGATTCCAATGATGCACCGCAACGAAATATGCGATCTCCTGCAGGAAATCTCCATCGACCCAGGAGGGATGTATAATAAGAAAAATCCTGCAGCCCGCATCAGGTCCTCCCTGGATGGCCACACATTCAAAGGAACCGGGGCTCTCACGGGTGCACGGTGAAGGTCAGGCTGGATCTAAAACAGATGGCTACACCACCACCCCTGCATTCCACTCTGGGGCAGTGCACCACGGTATACCCAGGGGATCATGCCCCGGGCACTGGGCCCGTGATCATCTCCCACCCAAATCTCCATGATAGAAGCCAGATCGACCGACGAAATCAAGGCAGCATAATTGCTGTCTTATTTCTGATCGATCTGGCATTACAAAGCACCTGCCATCAGGGATTTGGGGTGATGCAGCCCACAGGTTACCTGGCCATTTGGTCTAATAGGCTCCCTGGGGATGGACACCAAACATGACTGACCTCTCCTACATGTCCATCGCAACCCATGGCACCTCCTGACCTGACAACTTCAATCCTCCCATAACCCAAACTAGGGCCTTGATAGTGCACGACCAACACCATTCCTTCCAATTCCCATCTCCCAGCAGCGCCTGATAGTGACATCAGAGACTGGAAGGGGATGAAAGCGCAGGTTGCGAGCATCAGACTATCATAGACAATTCTAGCCCCTTTAATCCTCCCATATAACCCATATACATCTAAGGCACAGCAAGTTCATAAATATCTAATTAGAAATAATAAACAAGTTAGAGTTAAAATAACTCATGCTTCCAACTTCTAAAATATAACAAACCTACTAATAGCCATGCCCTCAGATTAGCTGGTTCTCAACTTCACATAATAATAGGCTATTTAACTAAAACATTTCATTCAAATACACATAATAAATACATAGCCTAACCCTCCTGTGTCAGCTGAACATTTCCAGTGCCGAGTGGCTAAGTGCAAATGGTAATGCACACGGTCACGGTAACTAATTGAAAATGCAAACATTTATGGTAACACCAACACGATGCCAAAGAAAACACAAATGGAAACAAGAAATGCAAGCGCCGTATGCAAACGTAAATGGTAACGCATACACAAATACAAAAGTAAACACAAACAAAAACAGTAATGGAAACGCAAAGGGTAACAGTAATGCAAACAATAAAGCACACGCTGACGTAAACGGAAACGCTAACACAAACGGTTATGGAAATGCAAGGGGAAACAGTAACGTCAACAGTAACGCAAATGCAAACCCTCTTGTTTCCCAAAAAGGTGCATTCAGAAACACAGTGACTACAAAGAATGTATGCATAATAATGGCCCTCAGAGCAGAAAATGAGCACTTGGAATACTAAATTGCTTATATCTCAGTAACTGCATGACGTAGAACAAAATTTCAAATTTCATATTATTTATGACTTTCTAGGTTGGTTTGTACTTAGCCCCCTCATAGCAGGAACTAAGCATTCTTCAGACGGAAAAGTCCAGATCTCAATTGTTTTTGAGATACGGGCCCTGAAAGGCGTGGCAAACGCCGTAATGTTAGCCTATGGGAACAATTGTCAACTTTGGAGTGCTGTAACTTTGCAGCCCTCTAATAGCTTGTTACCAAACCATGAAAAGGCACATCTGTGGGATCTTGGCTTCCTTCCTTCCAACTTTCAGCCCAAAAGACCAAACCGTTCTTTTGCAGCAGGGTGGAAAAGATTCCTTATTGTTTTGGCCATAGTGTCGCAAAGTACTTTCGCAAATCTCAACACTTTTCACAAATGAAATCACGAAAGTGTCACACATGCGAAAGTATTTTGCAACACTACTTTTTACAAACATTTTAAAAACATATTTCTGGGGTGTTTTACCCCCCAAAAAAAGACATGGCTAGCATCCTCAGGGCTCGACTAGGTGAACACAACAAGAATTGTGTCCCTAGAGGGTCCTAGATTTAAATGCCAAGCATTTCTGTGACCACCAACTGAAAACAAGCTGTCTGATTTGCGACACTACAAGGGTCATTTGCAAAAGTAAAAAGTGCATTTGCGACACTTACGCATATTTTGTTAACTTTTCCCATTGACTATAATGGGAAAAGTACAGTTACGTAAGAACTTACCGTAACAGTAGATCTTCGAGAGAGGCTCTTGCAGTAGGTAATTACATATAGGACTGACACCGGCCGGCAGGACCCCATGGGAAAGATTTCTAGCTAGCAGTCCCTGGCGGGACCCTTCACGCCAGTGTGACCAGCGCCACATAGACGTCGGTATAAAGGCGGTCCCAGACACCCGCCTTCCAGTTCTTTCCCACCACAGGCCCGGAAGGCCCGGACGAGAGAGAAGCAGACATTTCCTTCAATGGAAAAGGAGCTGAAAAAACCTAGGGGGATGGAGGGCGGGAAGGTATTACCTACTGCAAGAGCCTCTCTCGAAGATCTACTGTTACAGTAAGTTCTTACGAATTGTACTATCTTACTTCGAGAGGGCTCTTGCAGTAGGTAATTACATATAGGACAGAATCCAAAGCAGTCTGAAACAAATGAAAGGCACCAGGAGGAGGAACTACTCCAAAAGTAGCCAATAATCTAGCAGGTCTCAAGAAAGGAGGCCTTGCAAGACAACTAACCAAGCCTGCTCTACAGAGAGGCAATGTCAAACTGTAATGTTTAGTAAAGGTATGGACCGAGTCAAGGTTGCAGCACAGATGTCTGCCGAGACACGCTCTTGAAACAAGCCACAGAGGCTGCTACTCCATGAGTGGAGTGACCTCTGACTTGACCCGGTAGGGTCTTGTTGTACTTGTCATAATAGAAAGTGATGCAATGGGCCAACCATTTTGATAGGCATTGCTTAGAGACAGCATTGCCTTCTCTTTTGTGAGCAAAAGAGACAAACAACTGATCAGTCTTTCTGAGATCCTTCGTCCTATCGGTGTAGTATCTCAGGGTCCTGTGAACATCCATGGTATGGAGCAGGTATTCTCCTTGATTGGAGTACTGCGTGAAGAAGGCAGGTAATTCAATAGACTGATTCAAGGTAGATTCCACTACCACCTTTGGGAGAAACTTAGGATTCGTGCGAAGAGCTACTCGTTCTTTGTGAAAAATCAGATAAGGGATTTTGCACATCAGGGCCTGGAGCTCGGAAATTCTGCGAGCAGAAGTAATGGCCACCAAGAAGAGCGTCTTCCACGATAAAAACTTCAAGTCCGTGGAAGCTGCAGGCTCGAAAGGAGGAAGGGTAAGTTTCTCAAGGACAAAGTTCAAGTCCCATGGAGGAGCTGGAATCCGGACAGGGGGCCTGAGATGAAGGACCCCTCTGAGAAAAGTTTTGGATACCTCCAGCTGGGCAAATGCCTTGTCAGTGAAAGGGACATGGTAGGCTGAAATAGCCGCCATATGGACTTTCAAAGAGGAGTGACTGAGACCCAGGTCAAAAAGATGACGCATGTACTCAAGCAGAATGGTCACAGGGCAGGAAAAGGGTTCCACGTTCCTTGCCGCAGCCCAGATAGAAAATCTTTTCCATTTCATGGTGTAGGTGGACCTAGTGGAGGGTTTTCTAGCCTCCACCAGAATGTCTGCCACCTTAGGAGAAATGCCAAAACAAGATTGAGCTAAGTCTGCAGGAGCCATGCATGAAGTTGAAGGGACTTGAGTCCCAGATGGACCAGGGTCCCCTGATCCTGGGTCAACAATCCTGGAGATAAAGGAAGAGGAAGAGGAGGAACCTCTGAGTATTGTTGTAGAAGAGAGAACCAGATTTGCCTGGGCCAGAAAGGAGCAATCAGAATCATTCTCGCTCCTTCTGAAGCCAGCTTCTGTAACACACGAGGGACCAGAGGAATTGGGGGAAAAGCATAGACGAATCTGTCCTTCCAGCTTAGAGATAGAGCGTTGTTCCAGAAAGTGTTTCGCTCTGGAACAAGCGAGCAAAAGATTGGAAGCTTTGCGTTTTGGGAGGAAGTGAACAGGTCTATCTGAGGAGTCCCCCAAATCTGGAAGATGCTTTTTAGAACTTTTTCGTCCAATTCCCACTCGTGTGGTAGAGCCGACAAGTGACTTAGTCTGTCTGTCAGGACGTTGTCGACTCCCAGAACATGGATCGCCGTGAGGTGAAGGTTGTGAAGCATTGCCCAATCCCAAACCCTCATCGCTTCTCTGTACAGCGGGTAGGATCGAGTCCCTCCCTGCTTGTTGATGTACCACACCATGCACATGTTGTCCATTTGGACAGCTAGGTGACCGGGAAGGATGAATTGGTGAAGGGCCTGGAGAGCATACAGCACTGCTCGAAGCTCAAGCACGTTGATATGGAGAACTATCTCCATCTTTGACCATAAGCCCTGGGTTCGGTGAGGACCCAGATGGGCTCCCCAACCTTCGCCTGAAGTGTCCATGGTCAGAGTCTGATCGGGGGGAGGATGAAAAAAGGGGACCCCCAGAATAGGTTCTCTCGACCCATCCACCATTGAAAGTCTCTTACCATTGGCGAGGAGATCAGAACTAGAAGATCTAGATCGTCTCACCGTTGATCCCACTGAGATCGGAGAGTCCACTGAGAGATTCTCATGTGGAGGCGTGCGTGGAACCGTCGGGATGGCCGCCGCCATAAGCCCCAGTAGACGAAGCACTGACCTCGCCGGGACCCTCCTGTGTTCCGATAGGAGGGAAATCTGTGACTGGAGGGAGGCCCCCCTGTCCAGAGGCAGAAAGGCCTTGCACAGTGATGTGTCGAGAATTGCCCCGATGAACTGGAGCCTCTGTGAAGGCTCCAGGTGAGACTTGGAATGGTTGATGGTAATACCCAGGCCAGTGAAAACCTGCTGGGTGAGGGAGAGAAAATGCAGGAGTTCCTCCCTGGATGAGGCCGCCAGGAGCCAGTCGTCCAGGTAGGGAAAAACCTGAGCTCCCAAAGAACGCAGGTGGGCCGCAACCACCGCCAGGCATTTGGTAAAGACTCGGGGGGCCGAGGAAAGACCAAACAGGAGCACCCGGAATTGGTAGTGGACCCCCTGGAACGCAAACCTGAGGTACTTTCGGTGCAAAGGGTGAATGGGGATGTGCAGGTACGCATCCTGCATATCTAGTGCACAAAGCCATTGGCCCGGCCGAAGCAGGGGCAAAAGGGATTGAAGGAAAGCATCCTGAACCTCTTGTATTCCACATACAGGTTCAGAGAGCTGAGATCGAGAATAGGTCTGAGATCTCCTGTCTTCTTTGGTACAAGGAAGAAGTGGGAATAGTAACCCGTCCTGTAGAGGTGAGGAGGGGATTGCCTATAGCCTGTTTCAAGGAGCACCGAGATTTCTTCCCTGACCAAAGGAAGATGGTCCCTTGAGTAAGTGGAGTTCAGAGGGGGGTGATGTGGAGGTTTCTGTAGAAACTCTATGGAGTGCCCCTCTGCTATGATCTGAAGCACCCATGAATCCGATGTTATCCTCTCCCAACCCGGAAGGTGGAGGGAGAACCTCCCTCCTGCCGGTTCCTCTGGAGCTGCCGGAGGCAGTGGGAGAGGGAAGGAGTCAGGTGGTGTAAGGCAGCTGCAGCTGGGGCACCCTGCTGCTTTTTGGGTGGTGGGGGCCTGGCAGCTGTGGGGCCCGACGTTTAGTGGCTCGCTTCCCTGAGGCCTCGCTTGAGGCTGGCTGCGTCTGCGAAAGGGACGGCGCTGTGGGTGATGGGGATGGTACATTGAATCAACAGATTTAAGGGCCATCCCCTTCTCCTGCAAATCAGTGATGATGTCCTTGACATCACCACTGAAAAGCACAGAACCCCTGAAAGGTGCTTCTTGGATCGCTGACTGCACCTCTGGGACTAGACCTGACACACAGAGCCATGCATGACGCTGAAGACTGACGGCAAAGGCAGAACTCTGTCCTGCAGTGTCCACTGCATCGTAGGTCGTCCTCAAAATATGACGACTGGCCGAACAAGCAGAATGGACCAGGTCGGCCAACTCCTGCTTGACCTGGGAGTCAGGCAAAGAGTCGATCTTAGATTCTGCCTGGGTAAGGACGGTCTTCTGGTAATCCCCCATATGTGCTACATAGTTCAGGGCCCTAATCCCCAGTGTGGAAGAAGTGTAGATCTTCCTTCCATACTGATCCAGAAGGTGAGATTCCTTATCCGGGGGAGACAAGCTCAAGTGTTTTGGGTGTGCTGACCGGCCATGAGCGGCACTAATCACAACCGAGTCTGCACGGGGGTGAGAGTCTAAATAGTCTACACCCTCCGGAGCCTAGTATAGCCTGTTCAACTTCCTTGGAAGTGGGGCTAAAGCCGACGGTTGCTTCCAAATTGTGGAAACAAGGTGGCGTGAGGCTCGATCCAGGGTGGCACTAGGGTAGGAGCCGCAAGTGGTAAGTCCAGATGTTCAGCGAGTTTGACCCGTTGAGGATCTGGCTCTAGGGAGTGCCACTGATGAACCTCCTGGATCTTTCTGAGCAACTCCGTGAAGGAAGGATCCTCCGGAGGAGTCCTCGGCCGGGGCTTGGACGGAGAGCGTGGCTCGTCGTCTTTCTTGGAACATCCATCAGAAGCCTCCAAGGAGTCTGAGAGAGAGAAGAGGAAGAATCTGAAGCAGAGTAAGACTCCCTAACTCGACTAGGGGGAGGAACAGGTTCCTTGGGGGGAATCCCAGAACGTGTGTCCTGCCCCTCTCTGGATCCCGAGGGAAGAGCCCGGGAATCCAGAGGAGGAGAGGGATTGTGCCGTCTGGGGCGTACGGGAGCGGGGGGTGGTACCGTCGCCATAAGACGGCTCTCAACTCCATGTTGAGCTGAGCCTTGCCTCAGCCCACCAGGAGGCAAGAGTCTCCTGAAGATCCGCCGCGCTAGGGAGGCGGTCGAGGAGGAGGAGGGGATAGGTGTACAGAGGAAATCCAAGGGGGTATCCGTAACCTGGCTGCGGGTATACCTGAGCCGGGTACTGCGGCGTGCCGGGTACTGGGCGCGTCGAAGGAGTCGGCACCGGTACTGCTGCTCAGGATACTACGGACCTGGGAAAACCGGCATCGGATATGTCTGCGGATGCCCAGGCACTGGAGGAGCTGCGGAGCAGACAGCACAGCCAGGTACTCCACGGGCGGATCAGTCAGGATAGGCCCATGGGGTGGAGGGCTCAATGGAAGAGGATATCCCCGCCGCCATCAGAGGGGTCGATGTCGGAACCGGCGTCGGTGGGGCGAGTGTCGGGCCGGCATCGAGGCAGTGCGGGGCGGCGTCAGGTGAGCTGGCATCAGATCTAGCTCTTCAGGAAGAGGATCGGATGGTAGCTCAGGTCCCAAGCCTCCTGCGGGGACGGAGGGGAAAAATCCCCGGGGTCGGGCAGGGGGGACTGGGGCTCCCCTGATGGCAGCAAAGGCTACGGAGAGCCTGGTACGACAGACACGGCAGGGTCTGCCGTAGGCTCAGAGGCCCGGCGCACGTCGGAGGAGCTGACATGTGGCTTATGGGCTGAATCCCATCGTACGCCAGAGGAGCCGGCGTCCGACTTCGGGGGTCCCACGTCGGAGGCAGACTGAGGATGTGAGGAGGCCCGGTCCAAGAGGGACACTGCTGTGCACCACCCCGAAGGGTCGAGCATCTTAGCGGCCTTCTCCCGGCATACGTCAGAGGAGCCAACGTCCGGCTTAAGGGAGGTGCCCACACCAGTAGACCGCAGGCCTGTGGCAGTACTGGGGGCTAAAGTCTCCTTTTGCCCGGAGACACCCGGCGGGCTCAAACGTGAACCCGACGGGCAGGATGACGCCTCCTCCAAAGCCTTGGAGGCTGCCGTCGGGCAATCCCCCAGAGGGGATGTTACCTTACCCGCGACTCCAGCCGGAGTCGCGGAGGAGGAGGCCTTCTCCGGTGCCTTCCTTGTCCTGCTTCTTGTCCTTTTCAGGGAGGTCGACGCCGAAGTTTCTTCAACTCCTTCTCCATCGCGGACAACTTCTTTTGAGGAGATGGGCTTGAGGACTGCTGGCGTCATCTGCGGGTGGCGCGTTGAATCGAAGGCAGTGCGGACACTTGCCGACCACGTGGTCGGGGCCTAAGCAGAAAAGGCAGAGGAATGACCATCTTTTGTGAGGCAGTTGGGCGCCGCACGAGTCGCACTTATTCTTTGAAGGGACGACATAAACCGGCGTTCACCTGACGAAAGAAGAATAAAATTCTATACTGAAAACTTGTTGGGAAAAACCGACGAAGTAACAGGACTGACGAAAGACTTAACCATAAAGAAACTGCGAGGCTGATGGCGGGGAAAAGAACTGAGGCGGGCGTCTGGGATCACTCTTTATACCGACGTCGTGATGACACCGTCACCTGACATAAGCGGTTCGCCAGGGACTGCTAGCTAAAAATTTTTTCCGTCCTGCCACCAGCCGCATCAGTCCTATATGCAATTACCTACTGCAAGCGCCTCAAGTAAGATCTTGATATTTGAATAACTTTTGAACCATTTAATATTCTTTCATGAAATCTTCGAAAGGCACATTGGGGACCCTGGCTGCATGTTCCCTGAAGGTTTCGGACTGCTCGCACAAACCATGTGACCTGTAGGTGCGAGCAAAGAGTGCTCAAAAATTAGTAATTTGTGCATTTTTCTGCACTCTGTAGCTCCACAACAGTACATATGACCATAACAAAACTTGGCAGGTCAGAGATCTATGGTAAAAGACCGTGCATGCCAAATTTCAGGCAAATCCATCAAATAGTGGCAAAGTTATTAAGCTGCCAAATTTCAGATTAACCTTAAATGGGGTAATCTACCTAACTATAGTGGCACTACCATGCCACTTTAATACATACAATGTAATCAACTACTTTCTGTTACATCTTTTTTTTTTGTACCACTTAAAATGTAACCAGTAAGGAAATCGCATTACTGGATCATGCTCATTCCTAGCTTAAAAGTACTTTTATTTATATTTTTTGTTGTTGACCAGGAAAGAACTAGACAATTCTGCCTATTTTCAGCCTCATCCCGGGGGGGGGGAGTGGAGATACAGATGGAGGCCAACTGGCATTAAACCAGATTAAGCTGTTAGTGGCTTTTTTAGTGAATGGGGGAATTTGGCCAGGACATCAGGGGATTACACTTTTCGAGAACTGCCATGGAATCTTTAACATCCACTTGAACTACCACCGGAACAGACAGATGGGACCTCGGTTTAACATCTCATCTGAAAGACAACATCTTAGGAGTGCAGCAGCCCCCTCATGCTGCATCACAGTGTCAGTATTGGGATTTAACCCTAGTGCCTGGTGTGGGGATAGAACCCGCAGCCTTCTGATTTCCTGGCCTCAGAGGTGAGTGTGCAACCTGCTGAGCCACTGACACTGCTCTTTCTTTGCTCAAACACTTTGTCACCATCACAATCAGCTGTCTATAATGCAATCAAGTTGAGAATATGGAAACATTTAACATGAACTAGGTTTTAACCAATAACTGTTCACTCAGCGTACTTGTGCCAAAATACAATGTTCGGAAATTTTACTGGCACCAAGAGTCCCACATGTAATTTGTTAGTGTGAGGACCAGAGGCTGCTAGCATATTGTCCACTGCTGGAGCATGATTTTTATTACCAGCTCAGAACAGATAGTCCTTGTATCTGCAGGGCAATCTCACCTGCCTCCCTCCCTCTAGAGATTACCTTGTTGGTGTTGCTTTCCTCCCTAGCAACACATTCAGCAAGTTTTGATTATCTGTGATGAGAGACTAATGAACAGTAGGACTGTGCCTCATCCCAGTTGTCTGAACATGTGATGTTGGTCATCACAGTGTGAATCCACAACGGTGAGAGGTGGTTCATCTGCCTTCAACAGATGTCAGCATGTTCTTCAGTACTGTTGGCCTTCTGTGTTAGTCACAAGGTATGATCATGAATGATGGGTGGTTCCAGTTACTATGGGAGGCTCCCATGTGCATCCACATTTGATTCGGACTGTATCTCCTCGACTGCTTGTAGGAAGTGGTCTAGCAGCCCAGTCATAGTAGTATTTTTTGATGTACCCATTTCTTCAGCTGATGGACTATGTCTGAGACTACCTGTGGCTTGAACAGATTGTGGTTCGTAGGAACATTGAAGAGCAGTATCCTTCTCGTTAGCAACTGGGATGGCAAATACAGTGAGGCAGCCAATGGAGAATTTCTATATTCCAGCATGGCTATGTAGGGGTCCCTGCTGTATGGTTTGTACGACACGTTCTACCATACCATTGGACTGGAGATAGGTGGGACTGGAGGTTGTATGCTTGATTCCCCAGTCATGTGCAAATTACCAGAATTCCTTGCTACAAAATGGCATGTCGTCACTGACAATCTCCGCAGGAATACCATGATTTGTTGCTATAGACGTCATGTGTGCTATAGTGGTCTGGGCAGTTTTGTGTTTCATCACTGCCACTGCAGGATACATTGAAAAATAGTCCACCACTATAAGGTAATCCTATGCCCTAAACTCAAATATGGCTACTGCAACCTTCTGCCATATCAAATAAGGAACAGAATGAGGTGTAAGTGGCTTCTTTTGGTAGTCCCTTCGAAACTTTGCACATGTTGAACACTAACCAACCAGTCTCTCAATGTCTTGGGCCAAGCCCGACCAGTACATTACAGCTCTAGCTCTAGATCTGGCCTTGCATTTCTCTGCCCCTATGTGGCTCTCATGCAGTGTACTGAGTATGTCATTCCTAATCTGTTAGAATTATCAATTTGTCTCCATAAAAGGCTAAACCTTCTTCAATGTGAATCTCATTTCTCATGGACCAAAAGGGTTTCACACAGTCTTGCACACTGCACACCGCACAAGGGCTTGCAATGGCAAATCGGTTGCTGTGGCTGTTCTTATCTCTTCCAGTTTCTTATCACTCGCTGGTATATTTTCCAGTGTCATGTATTATAACCTCTTCATCTTCAATTGTATCATCCCCAGAGTTTCTTTGTAGCTCTGTTTTTGCCACTGCTCTGAATAATATGTCTGCTATATACAGTACATGTACCTCCTGAGTAGATATTTCACAACCAGGTGGTAATGCTGAAGCTTCATCATGTTTTGCAACCAGGGGGATACCTTACACAGTGGCTTCTTTACTATTACCTCTAGAGGCATGTAATCTATGTGTACTTCCATCGCTTTGCTGTCTATATAGATGAAACTTGTTGCATGCAAAAACAATTGCCAGTAGCTCGTTCTCTATCTGAGCATAGTTTCTTTCAGCTGATGTGAGGACTCAATGCATATGCAATGGGATGCCCTTCTTGCATCAAGCAGGCTCCCAGTCCAAAACGTGATGCATCCAACTGAATTGTAACAAGCTTCTCTGCATAATACAATCGGAGGACTTGTCTTGACCTGAGAACATCCCTGAGGTGTCTCAAGGCTTGGTCAAGTTCAGGGTGTCACTGTCATGTTGCATCCTGCTTTAGCAGACCTCTGAGAAAGGCAGCGATGTCAGACTCTTTTGGTATGTACAGAGAAAGGTATTTCACCATAGCTAGGAACCACTGCAAATCTTGCTTGCATTATGGTTTTGGCATATGCATAATTCTCCATATCTTTGAGTCGTCCGGTCTCAGTTCTTCTGCAGTCACCACATTGCCCATGTAGTTTACTTGACTGACTTTAAACTGAATTGTATCTTTGTTGAATCTGATGCTCTCAGACTGCGCTCTCTCCATAGCCTGGCATAATAACATGTCATGCTCGCTATCATCCCTGACAGCTACGATCATATCATCTGCTAGGATATGCACTCCGGTGATGTCGCTAAAGATCTGCTGGTTCTTTTTCTGGAACACTACACTGTGAGATTTAATACCAAAGGGCATTCCCAAGAATCTGTATTGCACCCATAGAGTATTGAAGGTGCAGAGGTATGATAATTGCTCATCAAGTTTCACCAGCCAATATCCATTTTTTCATCTAGAATAGTAAACACATTTGTAGCAGTCCAGCAGCTCAAGACTTCCTCAGGCATAGGAATGTGGAAGAGTTCCCTCTTGATAGCTACATCCTGCTCATGGGGAGGGGGCGTCTGAGCATAATCCTGGCGATCCATTCTTCTTCTCAATGATCACTAAACTATTAAACCAGTCTGTGGGCTCATCAATTTATTTTAGCAATGATTTCCATTTTCATCAGGTGATACAGGATGTTTCTGAGTTTTTCTTGTCAGCTGAATGGTATTTTCTGGCTGGGGCGTATAACTGGTGCTGCGCTCTTATCCCACTTTTATACTGTATTCTCCCTTCATTAGGCCTATGTCAGTAAACACATCAGCATATTCTTTCCTAGAGACTCCTTTGTCATTAATGTGCTGATGTGATCTACTCATCTGATCAAATTTAATTTCTCACAGGTGGATTTCCCAATAGTGGCAGGTTGGGGGGAGTGGGTGGTGGGGCATTACCTGCAGGGGTGGGGGGTCCACTAGACTCCAGGGAATGATTACCACTATGTTACAGGGGATTGGAGATGGGGAGGGGGCCCAATAGCCACCAGGGAATGATTTCCAGGTAATATACAGGTGATCAGGTGTGGGTGGGGCAATACAGTGGCCAGTGGGGAATGATGTGTATACACATGGATGGGGATCAGGTGGAGGGAAGGACCACTAGCCACCAGGGACACCTTTCTGTTATATTAGGTGGGTGATCGGTTGGGGGGAGGGACCACTAGCCACCAGGAACTTTTCCTTTTTCATCGGGCAGGTGATCAGTGATCATGGCAGGGGGGAGAAGGACCACTGGCACCAAGGACTGTTCATTTTTCCTCAGGATAGCGATCAGCGGGGAAGGGGGTGTACTAAACTCCATTGTGGCCCATGTAAATGGGCCCATAATGAGCATGCAAATAGCCACGTAACATCTTGCATGCCCAATGGGCTCATTTACATTGCTGCTTTTGTGAATTCTGAATAGTGCACCTGTGTTATTCATTGCAGGGCCATTCTCTGGGATACATGTTGGGGCGGCACTAGTGGGGTAGTGCTAGTGGTAGTGGGGTTATTGCTGCCTTGACTTAGCCCTATTCATAGTTGGCTAGCACAGCCCACTATCCGACTGTGAATAGCAATTTTGGACACCTGCACAAACGCAAAGCGCAATGCAAACTTTTGCATTGTGCTTTGTGATTTTTAGTGAATCTAGCCCCATAACATTAACATTTTTAACTCAACAGGTTTCAGTAATAGTTGCAAAGAACAGATGTTGTGGCTTACTACAGTTGGGATTTCAGAAACACTAGAGCGGTTCTGTAAACAGTTGTGCTAGAAATAAGTTAAGTGAGATGCTGCAAACAGTCATGCTGACAGGTATCAGTAGTGCTGAAGTCAATACTGTTAACAGTAACTGGAATACTGATAAACAGCTGAGTTCAGAAATTAAACAGCTGCCAAGCAAGACTCACGGTTTCACTTTACCACTGAATGGCTCAGGTCAGACAGCGCTGACTGCATCTTGCGCTGTCAAATCCCATTTCTTTGTGTCAGGATTTTGACTTAGCACCTGAAGCTCCTGTTGAAATGCTGTAATAACTGAGCATGACATCACAATATCACACCCAGTTATGAAGGTGTTTCACATCAATCGAATTCATAAAGCGCCTCACCAGTCATTCTAATAATACTATTTGTATTCCCACTATTAGCAACCAGTCCATATTACAGTTGTGTTTGTATTTATCACTGCTTCAATACAGTGGTAGTAGTATTACATCTGATGCCCACTTCTTTTTCCTACAGATTCGAAATGTTGCAGCAAACCTGTGTGTGGATAGTAAACATGGAGGCACGGGAACTGAACTGAGGCTGGACATCTGCATTAAGGATGGCTCCGAACGGACATGGTCGCATGAGCAGGTAGTTCAGCTTTTTAGTGCTGCTTAAGCCCCAACCAGGATGAGGAGTTCTTTAGCAAAGCGATAAGGCATGACAGGGTGTGGGTTGTGCTGGTATAATATCATGCGTTGTGCTTTTTAGGAAACTAGAGTCGAGGTGTGTGTCTTAAAGCGATTATCCAGTTGAAGTGTGGGGGATGGGAAAAATGTTTTTTTCATTAATTGTTAATGTATTTTAATCTATTTCTCCTTTCAAACAAGTTCATCACAAAAACAAGCAAAACCAAGACAAATGATGGTGTGTGTTATAAGTGCAGGGCTGCACATTTTCTATGAGATGTGATACAGACATTTAAACCTTTTGAAAGCCATCCCTTTCATTGTCAAAGGAGGGAAGCTTGAAGAAGAAAGGGGCAATCCCCAGCAAAGAGGATGACATCCCATGCTGCCTACCCCCATGTCCAGTAGAGTTCTATCTGCTGCCCCAGAAAGGTCTCAGGTGCTCCTCCTTGCTGGTGACTTGATTTTGGAGGAACACTTGCCCGGGAGTAGGCATAGGGTTTAGCCAGAGAGTTCTGCTTTAGTGGTGCACTGAGACCCAGGACATGGACAGAAAAGCTACTTGAATGGGCTGAGGCATTTGCAGAAAGACCGCCTGTTCATGCACACTACAGTATATAAAGGAACAGCAGAGTTGGAAAACAAATCTCAAGGTATATCACACACCAGCAACTCTTCTATGTGGAATGGAAAGGGCACCAGGTACTTAAAACAGAGCTAGCTCACCACATGTAGGACCACCAAAGTAATGTAGCATAGCTGTATCAACAGCCTTGTTTTATGCACCTGACAGACGCACACCTACACGAGAAGAGTAAACACTTGAAAACTCCTATCAGCTGTGCCTGTAACAGTTATGTAGCGCCCGAGAACTGTATAAAGCAAACAGTAAATAAATCACAGTCACCTTAAGGGAGCTACAGTAGGTAGTAAGTTGATGATGATAGAAGATACGGTAGCCTGTTCAAAGTGCCACATGCAGGATGGCACAGAAGAAATAAACTCATGAGGCTGGATTTTCAAAGTGCCCTTAGATCGATGCAAGGTGCGTCAAACAACCACCTTATGTCAGATCCAGGCATGCCAAATACTGTGTGCCATATTTTGCAAGAAAAGCCTCTCTGTAGTAAAGTCCCCAAAACTGATGCAAGAGGTCCACTGCATCAAAACAAATGATGCAAGGGATGAGAATTATGCAAACTGAGTCAAAAAAGGTGCAAGCTGAGTCAAACAAATGACTCAAGGAATAAGAATGACACAAGCTGAGTAAAAAAAAATGGTGCAAGTTGAGTCAAACAAATGGCACGAGGGATAGAATAATGCAAGCAGTGTCAAAAAATACAGCAGATGGTGGCAGAGCTTGCCATCCAAAATGGTGGCAGTATAATTTACAAGGAGGGAATCCCTGGTGCCAACTGTAAATCCATTTGACAGTACCGAGGCTTGGACAGTTATCTGAAAGGGCAGATTGAGAGAGATTAAAAGGAGAGCTTTAAATCTGAACTTTTTTGGAGCTGATCTGACAAGGGAGACCGGAGACATCACCGAAATAACTTTGACAGCTGGCATCGCATTCTGACCTGTAACGTGCCAAAAGCATCAGCGGAAATTTTAAAACTATTGTGCGAGATCGAAGTCTGGTTATCACTAAAGTGCTAATCGAAAAGACAGCTGAAATGGCACAACAACAACCCACCTCAGTGAACACCAAGCTGACAAAAATTACAATTATGCTGAGTAAGGTGCTGGAGGACACTGCCAAGCTGAAAATTACAACCACCACAATGAACGAAATGCTGGGAGCTTTTACCACGAGGGTGAGCAAAAAGGAGACACATATCACATAAGGTGCTGTAATCCAGGAACACTCTGCCCAATTTATAGAACACCAATCCCAGCTGCGATACCTGTTAAACAAGATTGACAACCTGGAAAACAGGGCCAGGCAGAAAAATATTCGCATTGTGGGGATGCCAGAAGGGACTGAAGGCAGGGACATGACAGCATTCTGCAAATTAATAACAGAGTGCCACCAGTCCTTGAGTGGGCACACTGTTCCATTGCTCTGACAGTGAAAAATGGTGAGCATCCCAGGCCGATTTTTAAATTCTTGAGATACCCCAAAAAGGAATGTTACACCTGAATTACAAGAGAGAGAGAAGAGATTCAATGGGAAGGCCACAGAATCCAATTTTATTTTATTTGTTTTATTTAGTTTTTGTTGACTGGGTAAGTGCGCTAGACAAATCCTGCCTATTTTCAGGCACGATCCCGGGGAGGGGGATACAGATGAATGTCAACTGACCTTGAACCAGATTAAGCTGTTGGTGGTATTTTTTAGTGAATGAGGGAAATTTGTCCAGAACACCGGGGAAATTCCCCTACTGTTTGCCAGTAGGGGGACCCTTTTATGCCGTCGAAGGATGGCTGAATCAGTTGTTGTGCTGCCGCTTGAGGGGAAGGATGTGCAGCAGGTTGAGGGGCATGTCTCCTCTGCAGCTACAATGCAGTCACCAATGAATGTTTCTGCTGTAATTTCTGCACCTGAATGGCCCTTGGAAACTACCTATTCATCTGCTCTGCCTGTTTTGACTCGTTTGGATGCCTCTGTTCTGCCTACTGAAGAATCAATTTTGCCAATCAAGGAGTCCTCTAACGAGGAATTAATGCATCTTTTATTGCTGGAAGAACAATATTAGCTGAAGAAGAAGGAAGTTTTTCACCGTTTTCACTTAAAAAGTTCGTCGTCTATGACTGAGGTTCCGGAGCACCTTGTTGACACTACACAGTCGGTCACTATGGTTGCAGCCCACAGTGAGCCTCCGACTGCTCCAGGAGTTGTCTTTCACCATGCTGGTCAAGATCAAGCTGCCACTACGGTGTTTTCCTTTACTGCGGGGCAAAGCGATTCTCGCAAGGAGCGAGTCGCACGACATGGGTGTCCCAGTAAACCTCGATGGGTTGGTGCTCCAGTGGGAGATGGTGATGCTTAGACGGTGGAAGATTCGTTAAAGGCGGCGGGCTGGGTGGGTTCCCTGGATACTGGTTCCTGGATTTTGGGCTTTGCACCCATTAAGATTCCTGGAGTCCCGCTTTCCTCTTCTCCTAATCCCTCATTGGGGTCTGTAAGTACTGCTCCTGAGTCTCTGGCTACTGTGTTATCTGAGGAGCCCCTAAAGCTGTTTCACCTAACCCCATTCCACAGCAGGATTCCTCTTCAATTTCAGCAGAGTTACAACATTCTCCCCTTCACCTATCCTCGGACTTTGCCCTTTCTCAAACCCCTGGTTTTCAACAACGTGGTACTACAGGGGCTAGTTCTCCACAATGTGAGGTGGATGCTGCAGCTCTTAGTGATACTTCTGACTTTTCAGACATCCTAAATCTATTCCTGCTGAACTCAGGAATGCTCAGTGGGCTCTCAGGGATGTCCATCAACCCCCTCCTATTGCCCCTCCTAACATCTCTCGGCCTTATGCTTCCCTTTTTCATAATTCTGTTTCTTCAGCAAAATGTCATAATGCAGTTCGCATAACATATAAGGGGGGTTTAGATGTGTTTCCAGACAGGGTTTATGTGGGTCGAAAGTTATTGAAAAACAGTTTGAATTTTCAAGTTTCTGAACTGTATGACCTTATTCATGTATCACGTGAGACTGTTTTTGATGTCAGCTTTAAACTAGGCAGTGGTCTTGACAAATTTTGGGCTTGTTATCACCAAGAAAAAGCCACCCCATTGTGGACCCCTTTTGAGGTTTTTCCTTTTACTAGGCCTGCACACAAAACCATTACAGTTCTCTTTCAAAATGAAGGAGTCAGTGTTACTGATTTACTGTTTTGGCTGAAGCAGCGTTGTACTGTGTCTGGCCATCCAGAGGCTATATTTGATTCTGAGGGAATTTGGACAGGAGGTTGGAAGATAAGGGTGCTTCTGCATTCTGAAGGCGGGAGTCCCCGCCATCTTCCTAATAGTTTTTTTCTAGGTAGGGATCGAGGTGTTTTATTCTACCCAGGTCAACCTAGAACTTGTTATTAATGTGGACTCTCGGGACACATTAGTAGTGCATGTGACCAGTTTAAATGTTCCCTATGCCATAAAACTGGTCATGTTAGTGGTCAATGTTTCAACTCGGTTCATTGTAACCTTTCTGGGGAAGAAGGCCATGTTTACATGACTTGTCCTAAGGCAGCTCATAGGACATCTTCTTCTGCAGATAGACATGAACGTCTCTTGATTTCTCTGGCTCAGAGGAAAGTTACTAATGCTTCTGGTATACAGTTAGTAAAGGAAGTTCCTTCTTCTGTATTGTCTGTTTCCTCAGTTCCAGATCCTCCCTTCCCCCCCCCAAGGAATTTGTAGCCTGTCCTGTTCCTGATGTACAGGAGAGTTCTTTCTCTCCCTTAGTAGAAATTCCTGAACATTCCCCTGTTTTACGTACGGACTCAGTGCCCGTTGGTGTTTCTGCAATTCTGTCTGACTCTATGCAGGGATTTATTTAACTCTAAAAATTGATTAGCGTTTTGCTCATAAAAGTGCTAAATCTTTGTGAAAATGGATAGTTCTTGCCTCATTGTGTTTAACAAACACAGCACTTCTAGAAAATATATATAAGTACTTTCTGTACAGTTAGTATAGTCCCAAGAAAAAAACTGCTAATCAATTATTTAAAACCCTGCTATGCCCCCCTTCCGAACTCGAGGGCCCTCCTGCAAGGAGACTCTCGACTTGGAAATGGTCTACTGGAGCTTTACCCACCAGTAAAATGCCCAAAACCTCACTTCATGATACTTCTAATAGATTTTCAGTCTTATTTAATGCTGATCATTCAGACACTGATTCGGTTTGTTCTTCTGCAGATTCTGTTCTGCCTAAGGATACTGCTGATTCCTTCATTACTGATGAGGGCGGTACTTTTTCCCAACCCTCACATCGGAAGGGTAAATCTAGAAAAGAAAACGTTGATTTCATTTCCTCTAAATTTTCTTCACCATATGTCTTTCTCCCCTCCATTCTTAATTTTGATGACTAATGTCAATAGTATTAAAAATATAATTAAACGAGCCATGGTGTTTTCCTTTTTAACAGTCTTTCTCTCCTGGTATCTTTCTTTTACAGTATACTAGGCTTCACTCTACTCTTGACCTTTCTCTTTCCACTAAAGAGTGGCTCTCGGGGATTTCTTTCTGGTCCATTGGCCCAGACCGTTGCACAGGTGTTGGCATCCTTTTCCATCATATTCAGCTTACTGTGGTTCAGGTGTTGGACCTCATTCCTGGTAGAGTTCTGCTATTAGACTTCATTTTGAACACCATTTTTTTTAGAATTATTAACACTTATGCACCACAGACTAAGGCAGAGCGTACGCTTCTTTTTCAACAAATCAGTCCATTTTTGCATATTGCCCATTATGTGATTTGGGATGGGGATTTTAATTGCGGTTTAAGTAAGTGGGATAGGGGTTCAGTCACCACAACGACAAAAATATTTGGTTAAATGGCTGCTCTGAATAAAGCTGTTCATGACGCACATCTCAAGGATGCTGTTTTTTCCCATACAGGAGTGCGGGACCGAACTTTTTTTAAGGGGTCATTATCTACCCGTATTTATTTTTATTTTTGTCTCTCTCTCTCTCTCTCTCTCTTTGATTCTTTAGTCAGTCTCTGTAGAACCAACTCCTTATTCTGACCATCATTTGGTGCAGATTTCTTTGGGCACAGCAGTATCTCCTATGGGTCCTGAATACTGGAAATTTAATTCTAAGCTTTTGCAGAGGGCTGATTTCCTTCAGCTCATCTCTACCTTTTTGGCTTGTAGAAAATCATTATATCCCTTATACGATGATCCAGTGGTCTGGTGGATGGAAACTAAATCAAATTTACGTTCCCTACTTATTTCCCATAGTAGATATTTTCGGAAGGGTTCTTATTTTTCGTATTTACAGGACAGGAAACAGCTCCAACATTTGTAATCTCTTTCACAGCTTACCAGACATAATTTCTCAGCCCAGATTGCTCATTTTTAAGAGAAGATGAAGCAATATCATTTAAATTTGTCTATAGACCTTCAGTCCCAACAACAACATGAAACGCAGGGACCATTTTTTCATACTTGTCCTTTACTTAGCCATCGGGAAAGGGTACAGTCTAAATCAATTTCTGCTCTTTATGACCAGCAGGGGGTGATTCATAATGACCAAGGTAGAGTTTTACGTATTGCATCTGACTATGCTGCTTCTTTATTTTCTGTGACCCCAGGGCATCGTATAGATTTTTTTTCTTTTTTTAGTAATATTCAGGTTCCTTAAGCTCCGCAAGACCAACTTTTAGGTTTAATAGCTCCTTTTAACACTCAGGAAGTTGCTGCTGCCATTCAATGCTTATCCAAAGGTAAAGCCCCTGGTCTAGATGGCCTTACTTCTGATCTTTATCATCATTTACATGGTGAACTTTTGGATGAACTAACTTCGGTTTATAATACTATTTTGCAGACTCAAACTGTCCCCTTTGACGTCTACAGGAATTCTTATTTTTCTTTTTAAAAACAAAGGTGATAAATTAGATTTATCAAATTGGAGGCCGATTACCCTATTGAATACTGATTTTAAAATTCCTTCCAAACTTTTGAACACAAGGTTGTTAACAGTGGCACAGTTCTTGATTTCTCCGGCACAGTCTTATACTGTGCCTGGGAACTTGATTACAGATCAGCTGCTTTTATTGAGGGACATATTCTCTCATGATTCGGTTTCACCATTGGATGGATATATATTTTCCCTAGACCAGAGGCAAGCTTTTGATAACGTGGCACATGTTTTTTTATGGCAAGTACTAAGTCATTATGGCATCCCAGCTACTTTTGTAGCCTGGCTCCCAGCCCTTTACCATACTGCAACTGTCCACCCCTGTATTAATGTTTTTTAGGCCCTCATGTTTCTATTAAGAAAGGTGTTAGACAAGGGTGTCCGATCAGTCCTCTTTTGTATGTCTTTAGTATAGATCCGTTATTACAGCTTCTCAATTCTACACCCGGTATTGACCCAATCAGGATATCTAATTTTATAGTTCCATATACTGCCTTGGCTTATGCGGATAATGTAGTTCTTTTGGTAGGGAATACCCAGTCTGCTGCATTGACATTAACTGTTTGTACCACTTACGGTACTGTCTCAGGTACCAGTTTGAACTTACTAAAAAGTACTGGGAAAACTCTGGGAGGTCAGCTAGTTCCTCAGGGTAACATAGCTGGTCTCCCATATATATTAGGTTCTTTAAAAATCGTAGGTATTGAGTTTGGGTTGTCCCAAATGGATATTGATAACTGGGACAAAAAATTGCTCCTTAGATCTTGCATGGTTCAGAACTGGAACAGGACTAAAATGAGTTATTGCAAATGTGTTTATTTGATACGAACTTACTTGGTACCTCTTTTTTTATTTCTTAGTTCTGTTTTTCCTGTTCCCAAGGTAAGGGAAGTTAAATTATATAGTTTATTTTTCCAGTCCTTCTGGGGCAGTCGTCTAAATCCGATTAAGAGAAATGTATTATATTTATCTCATAAACAAGGAGGTCAACAAATGATTAACCCCGTCTTGTTTTTTTTCTGTCAGTTTTTGTATGCTAATTTGAAACCGTTATTTATTTCTCCAGATAAATATTGGTGTGGTCTTTTTATTCACACCATATCACCCTGGTTTGCAGCATGGGACCTAGGTCACTTGCATCGTATTGAAAAGGGAGCTACGTCTCCTCAGTATTTAAGAAATGTCTTTGTCAAGCTTAGGTCTTGGGGGATCATGAGCAGACAAGTGATCTCACACTCAAAAAAGCAGTTATATGCTGTTGTTATGAAGAATCATTTTTGTACATTGGATGTTTTTCCCAAACGTCTGGAACTGCATAAAGAAGCCTTATTTATCTCTCTGAATGAGAAAAGAATCCTAAAAAAATATAATGATTATCACTGGCTTAATTGTCATGAGAAATTGAATGTTAAGGCTAATCAAATGCATATGAGGGTAGAGGAATGAATTTGTTCTAGACCTCGGTGTATTACCCAACCTGAAACCCTGCTGCATTTATATTTTACTTGTTCTTATATTGTTGATTTTTGGAAATTCCTTTATGACAAGTCTAGTTTGTCCTTTTTTTCACATCTCACATATCTTTCACTTATGTATGGCAGCTATCCCCGAAACTGGGATATCTGGGACAAGAGTACATTGACTGTAATTTTTACTATTATCAAATGGTTTATTTGGCATTCTAGATGTTTGTTCACTCTTCAACAGCATGAACTTTCTTATCATAATTTATATGATAATATTTTCAAATCCATACAATGTGTATATTTTTCTGAAACTAAAAGTCTCACTAAGACCCATTTGCTGGCCCTCTGGAGGAATTTGCCCTGGATTACGGATAATGACCTTCCGATTACATAATGATATAATGTCAGAACTTGTTTATTTTGTAACCTTTTGTTTCTTTGGTCCAGTTCTTATGGGACCTAATTGTATTTTTGGTTGCTGTTTGTATTTTTTGATTTGTACTACATGATTTCCTTAATAAAGTCTTCCCTACTCTTTTCGATAAGTGCCATGGGATCTTTAACATCCACCTGAACTACTACCAATCCAAGCAGATGGGACCTCAGTTTAACGTCTCACCTGGAAGACAGCACCTCAGAAGTGCAGCACCCCTCTCATGCTGCACTACAGTGTCAGTACTGGGATATTAACCCAAGTGCCAGATGTGGGAACTGAACCCACAGCCCTCTGATCTCCCGGCCTCAGAGGTGTGTGTGCTACCTACTGAGCCACTGACACTGCGATTTTACCGGGACTACTTGTATGACCTATCAAAGAAACGGAGAGCATATGCCATAGTGAAACAAGTGCATTACAGAATGAATGTTCCAGCCTCTTTAAGATATCCAGTCATGCTGCGGGTGCAAGTCCAAGGGAACGTTATAACGTTTCAGAGCATTAATGAAGTGGAACAGTTCCTGAGGGACATCATTGGAGGAAACAACAACCCTCCCCAGCTCCCCTCGATGCCACGAGGAGGGTTCCAGGTCAGGATGGACACTATCCCAGATAACTCAAAGGTGCAGAGTCAAAGCAACCTTGCTTACCCCACAGAGGATAATGGCTGGCAAAAAGTTTAGAGGGGCAGTCAAAAGGAAAGGAATAAGCAGTGACCAACATTAAAACTGTCCCCTCCATGGACAGCCAGATCCAGTAGCCTACAAAGTCAGCAGCACTTCTTGGATGCAGGGAACACATCCACAGAGCTCACTCTGGTGAAGATTTCTACTAAGTATGAGCCCCTCTGTAACTCATCCCATCTGATCTACAGCTGCTGCACAAGAAAGGCTCTGGAGGTACTATAGCTGAGACAGTGGTGGAAGCCCAAAGTGACTGTTCATCAATTTTTGAGGAGTGGGCGGACAGTATTCAACCCTTTGCAGAAGCCACAGGCAATCTGGAGGAGCTACCATGTCCACCTAGGCCACAGGAAGACCAACAGGAGAAGACCCAAAGACAAGAAGAGCTGGTGTGAGGGGTCAAGCCTGCAGTAAGTCCGAGGACTGGAATACTGTATGGGACAAGCTGCAGGTAAGGCATCTCATATCTCCGATTAGGGGAAAAGCTGGTAAAAGAAGGTGTTAAAATGTTTACTGTGATTATTAGCGGGGGGAACAGAGAAGGTACCACTGAGAGTGGGTAGGAGAAATAAGAGGGAGGGGAGGTTGTGAAAATGTGCCAGGGCATGCATTTTGGGAGGGACAACTTATCGGGGCTGTGAGGGGAGGGTGTAAGAAAGGACCTGGGAGGGGGGAAGCAAGTATGAAATGGAGCACACTATGCAGCGCCCACACAGCAAAGTGGCCAATGTCGAATATGAGTATGGGACAAGCAGCCACATGGATAAAGGGTCAGGTTTACAAGAGGGGTGAGCCCGTTGTGAAGGTCAGGTGGTGTGGATTAAGACAGGAGTAGATACACCTCTCCACAGAGTAGCCTGACCAAAATGGTACCCTGACAAGTTACTGAATCCCCAGAAGCTGCATGCGAATACCCACAAGTGAACTAATGGACTGTGGTTGTGGTGACACTGTTCTCAACCAATTCACTAGCCTTGAGAAGCCTGGCTGTTTTAGGAAGGAAGGCAGTGCATGTCCCATGCTTCACAGGTGCAGCAAGGGTAAAAGAAGGGGATCCAGTGCCTGCTGCCAGCCCAGTGAAAGTAGTGGATCCCCCCTCACCACACAGACAGTGGCTATAGGTTCCACTCTGTTGGGGGGTTTCAAATTGTGAATACTGTACTACCAATGTGTTATTGAAGTTGATGTTGCTTACAAGTCCCCTAGGTTTAAAGGGGTATTCTGTTTTAATGAAGACCTCTCTGATCTGCAGGTACAAATAAAGGTTTTTGTTAGGGCACTTTGCCCAGAGCCCAAATACAGGGGGCTCCAGGGAAATGCCCCTGAACAGCATATAAAGGGTAAGCTTAAAGGGGAAACCCAATGAGAGAGGAGAAGGAGGTGTTAGGCCAATAACTAGGATACTGCAAACACCTCCAACTGGAGATCAGAATGGAATACCCCCACTCCCTGGAGCAAGTTCTATGGTCATGGATTCTCTCAGGAGTTATAGGAAATCTGGATCTAGCAGGAGAACCCAGCTCCAAGGAAAAGGAAAACAGAAGAGGTTTAGAGGTAGAAAAGGTACCCCATTGGATCATGCTATTGATGTGTTGTTGTTGTTAAAATTTTATTTTGAAACAGGATATAACTTTAGATCCGGAGACCTATTTTCAAAGTTGTCCTGTGCATAATGATAGTCATGTTACAGTAACAAAACATATTACGTACATAAAACAAGTTGCAATGACCATACTCATCACATACATACATTAATAGCTTAATAACACCAAGTATGTCTATTATTGAGCTAGAAATATAACAACATTTCTAAGTTTCATGACATAGCCTAATATGGTCATGAAACCTTTACATTAAACTACCCAAAATATACATCTTTTCTATGGACAAAAACATTCCCAAGCAAAATTTTCATCTAATCTTGATTTAAATATTGAATCTTCTCAAATTTCTCAATTGTGGGGGAATCTCATTCCAAACTTTTGCCACCCAAACTTGTAATGTCATACACCGATATCTTGTATTAAATTTAGGAATATTTATACCCCTATGTTTTACCTCTCTTAAATCATATCGCTCCATCTCACACTTGAATTGAATATTCAGATGTCCCTGTATCAACCCTTTGTTGATCTTAAATATCAGTATTGAATATTGTTTTTTAAACCGTACTGTCAGGCTATCCCAACTTAATTCTTTGTACATCAGACAATGATGAGCCTTAGTACTACATTTCAGGGCAAATCTGGCTAATCGGTTATATGATTTTGTTAGTTTATCTAAATGTTTTTGGTCAGTGGAATTATATACCAGGTTACCATATTCCAACGCAGGCAAAATCAGTTGTGTTGCAATTGTTTTTCTCATTTGATAGGTCACTATTTGGGAGGATCTATACAGGGCCCCTATTCTATTGTTAACTTTCTTTGTAATCTGGTTTATATGATCAGAAAATGCTAAACAATTATCTATGATAACTCCTAAATATTTATATTGATTTGTAACTGTTAATTGTTTACCCCCTTATAAATAGTTCTTTATCAGATATTGCATTATTTGTAATTTTGATCATTTTTTGTTGAAGAACATGACTTGCATTTTTTTCACTCAACACAAATTTAGAATCAGAAAACCAATCTTGAAGAATATGAAAATCTAACTGAAGTCTATTTATCATTTCATCATGTGTTTTGCAATAGCCAATAATACAGTGTCATCTGCATAGAGCCTTATGTGTGTATTATTTATATTTGATGATAATTCATTTATATAAACCAAAAACAACAATGGCCCCAGGATTGACCCCTGAGGCACACCTCTTGACAATTCACCTATATCAGATAATTGTTTATTTATTTCTACGTGTTGTTTCCTTCCCCCTAAGTAAGATTTAAATCATTGTATTGCCCTAGGTGCTATCCAGGTCCTCTCCATCCTCTCAAACAATATATAATGGTCTACTAAGTTAAAAGCTTTGGACAGGTCAACAAACACCATGCCCGCAGACTCCCATGCATCCAGGACAACTACCACCTTATCCACAAAGTCCACGAGCACGGTGCTCATCAAATACCCTGTTCTAAATCCATGTTGAAATTTTGTTAGTTTAGAGTATTTTTTCCAGATACTCATACAATTGGTTATACACCATCTGCTCCATTAACTAGGAGAGGACGGAGAGGAGCGCAATCAGCCTATAATTAGAAGGGTCATGTGTAACACCATATTTAAATATGGGAACAATTTTTGCAGTTTTCCACATATCTGGAAATGTGTTGTCCATTAAACTTTAATTAAATAAACCCGTAATAGTTGAATACAGTGCATCCTTTGCGTCCTATCCAAATTTTATTTCTGTTTCATCCAGACCATATGATTTTTCGGGATTTAGTTTTTTTAATCTCATCCATAACTTCCTTTGTTCTTATTTTCCTAAAATAAAACTGGGGAAAATATATTATCTCACTTCCTTTTTTTACTGTATCTGTTTGTATTATTCTACCAGCTGGAATATCTATATCGGGTAGTGTTATAAAAGATTGATTTAGTACCTGAGCTGCTGATTTAGAATCTAAAAGTTCCCCTCTATCATTGGACATTTTTGTGCTTTGCTTTACTCTAAGGGGACTGTCCAAATATTTTAAAATATCTCCATACTGCTTTGAATGGGTCACTTGTTCAAGTTTATCATTGTAAAACCTTTTCCTAGCTTGCTTAATTAGTCTTTTGCACTCATTTAGTGTTTTTTTGTAATCAACCCAGTCTGCCCTATGTTTTTGTGTTATGTGCTTTCCTCCAGACTCTATCCTTTACATATATCTTTTTCTTCAGAAATTCATTTACCCATGGTAGATGTTTTTTCCTTGTTTTCCTTGTTTTAAAGGGTGTGTGCCTATTACAGACCCTCAGGAAGATCCTGGTAAGATCTTCAACCTCCAGATTTACATCTGGGATCAGGTTTAACCTTTCCGATTTTATACAGTCAGACCCTAATAAAATGGTCTGGGTGATTGCTTGTGAAGTCTCGTCTAGTCTTCTAGTTTTAATCTAGTTTAATGATGTCAGTCTTACAATCCTGGCAGTGCCAGTGACTCAGTAGGTAGCACACTCACCTCTGAGGCCGGGAGATCAGAAGGCTGTGGGTTTTAGCCCCACACCAGGCACTTGGGTTAATATCCGAATACTGACACTGCAGTGCAGCATGAGGGGAGTGCTGCACTATTTTGGATGAGATGTTAAACCAAGGTCCCATCTGCCTGTTCTGTTGGTAGTTAAAGTGGATTTTAAAGTTCCCATGGCATTTCTCGAAAAGAGTAGGGGAATTTTTTAATGCAAGTACATAACATCACAAAATAAAAATACAGTGTATACCCCAAACACACAAATCACCCATACCCCATGTATCAAACAGAAATAATCATACTGATTCATAATAATAGATACATAAAAGAAAAATAATACATTAAATCAACCAATCCACATGTTTCCAAAATATATACAAAAGTCTCCTTTCCATCTGTAAAAATTCTGCAGATTTAACCTTTCACATTGCCATCTCAATTTGTTAAATAATAACATAATTTGGCAGAATAACATATTGCATGTAATATTGACACCTCACCTGCCAAAGGTGAAACTTTATACAAGCAAAGATCACATTCAGTGTACTGGAGTGATATCTGCTAAAAAAAACTGAATAGTCCCCTAAAACTAAGGATTCATACGTGACTGGACTCCATTTCCATTTCCTTCCTAAATCATGCCAAAAGAGCACAATATACTCACAACCTATAAAAAAATGTTCAAGAGACTCCAATATACCCCCACACCCTGGTCTCAAACATTCCCTCTCTTCCAAAGCCTTATGTTTCCAATTACCTCTCACCCCCAACCTACCATAACAACAAAGCCACTGTATATCCTACATATGCACCGGGACCCTAGGATCTCTCAAAAGTTTGAGAGCAAACTGCAATTTAGATGGACAGCATTTCAGAAAATCAACTCGAACTGTGAAATTCAATTTCATAATCCTTACATACTGTACATCTGTTTTCTGTTAACTAAAAATACCTCCTCCTTTTTTAATTTCCACATTTAAAATTTTTTAAAACCAGGGATTGCAAAATCAAGAATGCCTAACCCTTTAGTACATAATAATAAATACGGAATAAATGTAAATGAATGATAGCCTTAGCCAAAAAAATATTGTATCAGAAATCTTTTGGTAAGATGCAGGACCCAAACAAATTTGGGAAGAATATCTCTGACCTAAAAAATTCGGCAAAGTCTAAAAACCCCATTAATCTAGTACAGGGAGAAAAGCTGATAGATAATCCTTTAGAGGTAGCTGACCAGTTAAATCATTATTTTAAGGATTTATCAGACTTGGAAATCCCAAAACTAGGGCTAGCTAATCTTACACAAACACACTCTGTTACTTCTATAGTTAACAATAAGGGGATTTAAATTAAAAGAAATTGAAGTACAGGATGTAGTCAAAGAATTAAAAAACTTGAACGTGCTAAAGAGAGTAGGAATAGATGGTATCGATCCTAGGTTTTTGAAGTTAGGTTCTGACATAATAGCCCCAATAGTCACATATTTTTATAATTGGAGTATACAATCTTTTTTTTGTACCTGAACAGTGGAAAACGGGAGAAATTGTTCCCATACACAAGGGTGGAGATTATACAACTCCTTCTAATTATAGACCAATCACCTCACTCCTGATCCTTTCAAAGATCTTGGAAAAGCTGGTAAACTACCAGCTTGGCCACTATCTTGAACAACAAGGGATTTTAACTAAGTACCAATATGGGTTTAGAGAGGGTAGGTCCACAAACACCACCCTGCTTGATTTTGGTGATTCGGGTGGCAACATCACAAAATCAAGGTAAATGTACTGGGGTGGTGTTTGTGGACCTAAGTAAGGCTTTCGACTTGGTACATCATGAGACTCTTTTGCACAGATTGTTGGATATTGGGGTGCAACAGGAATCTCTGCAATGGTTTAGATCCTACTTATCTGATCGTAGGCAAAGAGTGGTCTATGGTGCTGCTGTCTCTGGTCTCCTGGATTTAAATAGAGGTGTACCACAGGGCTCTATTTTGGGCCCTGTGTTATTTAACATCTACATAAATAGCCTTGTATCTCATATAACTAGTACTGAGATCAGGCTTTATGCAGATGATATTGTATTAATTGCATCTGCAAATAGTCCCCGGAGACCTGAGACAGCAGCTCCAGACAGACTTTTTTAATATCGAGACTTGGATTAGAGACTCAAGCCTTCTAATGAGTATTAGAAAGATGCAAGTATGATCTTTTCAGTGGGATCGCATGAAAAAATTGATTTTACAGACTTACAGATTCATTTTCTTAACAGGACTAAGGTTCAGATGGTACCTAGTTATAAATATCTGGGGAGTCCTTGTTGATTCCCAGTTTTCCTTTTCTGAACACATTTTACTACAGACAAAAAAGGTTAATCAAAGACTGGGAGCTTTAAGAAAGTTGTCAGGATGTCTGACCAGGGAACTTAAAATTAGACTAGTAAAACAACTATTGTTGCCTGTACTCGACTATGGATTTCCATTGTATATGCATTCTTACAATAAGTCTTTGGATAAGATAGACCAGAGGTATTACAGGATGGGGAACTATATATTACAGAATAGGTATTGGGTTCATTGATGTCTGGACTACCAGGAACTTGATTGGCTACATCCGACAGCACAGAGGAGGTATTAATGGTCAGTGGTATGTCTTGGTCTAGTTTATCCCAAGAGTGAAAAACTGCATCCATTAAGTCATTTAATATGTTTGAACTTAAATTTGACTTATTCAGATAGGCTAAGGAAAACATCCAAGAAATTGCTTATGATCCAAATTATGAATCGGATGGGGGATATAATTCTTCAGAAAGTTTAGCAAAGACTTGGAACAAATTACCGTTTCAAATAACTGAGATTCTTGATTTGCAAATATTTAAACTTTTAAATTGCATGACTACTTGAATGTCTGTTGTAACTGTTTTTAGTTTACATGTTGTTTTTTGCACTGTATGTATTTATTTATACTGTTTTGTTGTAATTATAAGTATGTGCCACAGGAATTTGTTGTAAATGAGGATGTATTTCTCTAACAAATCAGCCTGTATAAAAATAAATTTTTAAACAAACAAACAAACAATTTAATCTTCTGATCTCCCCAATATTGAAAAAGGAGTGAAACAACTCAACCTTCCAGCTGGCCCACACATCCTCCAGGCCTCCTGGCCCATCATGCAAAATAGAACTAAAGAAAAAGGAATAATAAAACACTACCGGATTAATCATAGCCAAGCCCCCATCTTTAGTACGCAAATAAGTAAAATCCCTTTTAATGCGGTTTAATCTGCTTCTCCAAAGCATCTGAAAGAAACAACTTAATAACCGAGTTTCAAGCTTTATTGGTAATGGAAAAACATAACTGATATATAAAAATATTGGGAGAAGAAATTTTTTTATGATCAAAACACTTTTCTTTTTGGAGAGAGCCTAGGATTTCCAAACTTGTGCTTTCCTTTCCCCTATCAGTAATTTCTCCTCCCAATTCACAGAAGCAACATCACTATTCCCAAAGAAAACCCCTAAAACCTGCATCTGAGAACATACTATTTTACAGAACCAAGCATCATAACTGGATCCCTTCCCCCTAGCTGCAACCCTAAACTTTTGTCATAATTAAGACCTACCCCTGAGAAACCCGAAAACTTCTCAATAATTTGCAGTGCTTTGACACCAGAGACAGAGTCCCGGACCATGAGGTAAACATCATCTGCATATGCAGAAACTTTTTGAGGAGAAATATCAAAAGCTGGAGAAATCCCTTGAACTGAGTCATCACTCATAATCCATCTAATCATGGGGTCTAACATAAAAGTAAAAAGTAAAAGGCTTAAAGGGCAACCCTGATGAACCTGCCTTTTTAAATCAATACAATTCCCCACCATCACATTAACTATAGGAGCAAAACAGGCATTCGTGTACAAAGATTTAATCCGGCCAATCATCCGGCCAGGTAGAACTGTAAATAATAGTCATGTGAAACATTATCAAAGGCTTTTTGCTGATCTAAAGCCAATAAAAATCCAGATAGTCTGTTCTGTTTACCAAACTGAGTCAGAGTTCTCAACAACATCAGATTTTGTTTCATTTTTCTATTGGGGATAGAGCATGTCTGTGCAGGGTGAATCAACACAGACACCACTCTTTCAATCTTTTACATAAAATTGAAGAAAAAATCTTATAATCTGTGTTGAGAAGGCTTCTAGGTCTCCAATTTACTAGGTCACACTTATCCCTATTTTTATAAATTAAAACTACTAATACAGAGACAAAATCCCATACTAGCCCCCCCCCCCAAGTCATATTCATAGTATTAAAGACGTGTGGAAATATATAACTCAGTTCATCCACAAATTGCTTATAAAATTCATGTGTCAACCCATCTGCTCCTGGAGAGACCCCTGTTTTCAACTGAGCAATAACTTCTTTAACCTCCAATTCAGATATAGGCCTTTCCAACTCAGCCACTAAAATGTCATCCAACTTCGGAATTAAAAAAGGTACATCATGTCCCCATGGTCATAAAGAAGCTTGTTCTGTGCCTAAAGATTGAAGTAAATTGGAATGAATAATATCCAAAACTTCTACATCAGAAGTTTTCAAAATACCTTCACTGTCATATAACCCCATCATAACTTTATGATCCACTGAATCTTTACATGCAGCTTAAGGATTCGAGTAAGGCTGTTTACCTGTACCATATCTAAACTCTGCATTCAAAGAGGTCGCCCTATTGTAGTGATATAAAAACATTTTAGATTTTATCTCATCTAACTGTGACTTAATCCAGCAATCTGAAACGTTTGGTGACAGCATTAGCTTATAAAACTGGTCCCTCAATTGCAAGTATTGTAAATAATCTCTATTACTAGTAAATTTCCCATAATCAATAAAATATTTTCTTAAACTTTTTTTTTGTATCAATCCACCAATGCATCCAATCCTCATACATCTCTGCCACTGGCTTTCTATAAAAAAATAACTCAGCTGATTTTGGCTTAACCTCTTGCTGTTGCAGTAAACAGGTGGTTAACTTCCATCTCCTCTGTACTGCTGGAAATTTAGGGGGAATATTTTTCAAAGAAATGTCACACAATAATAAAACATGATCAGTAAATTCAGAAAAAGAAAGCTGAAATCTCTGAGGATACAGAAACTGAGACACAAAAACAAAATCTATACGAGTGGATAATGCACTTCTGTAATATGTAACCCCTTTATCCTTATGTAATAATCTGTAAACATCTTTCAGCCATACCAGAGAGTCCTGAAGGGCATGTGAATCACAATAAACTTTTTTTTTGACATTATCTTTCATTTTTAAGTCCAACCCACAATTCATACCCCCCACAAGTAACATGCTTCTCTGTAAAGAGAAAAGGTTAAATTTTGTCAAACAAATCTACCCTGGCCGCCTTAGTTTGTGGTGCATATGTATTAATTAACCACAGATAAAAGGCATTCCAATGGCAATCCACCAGAAAAGCCCTTCCAGGTGTAATATCAACAATTCTGTGCACCTGAATGCGAGATACCATAAATAAAAACCCCAGTCCATCTGCAGCATCCTCCCAAAATGACCAGAAAGAAACCCCCCAAGGCCACAATTTCTTAGTTTGAGAAACCTCCTGTAAGGAATGTAACCTAGTCTCTTGTAGAAACACCTATGTCCGCTGTAATATCTTAACAAAAAGATAAATCTGCAGCTCTTTTCTTAGTGTTCTTTATACTACAAACGTTGAGAGATGCGTGCCACACGCAGAGATGCCATATATTAAGATAGTGGGAGCTATTCCTTATCTTTTTTCTTTTTCTTCCTACTTTCTTCTTCACACCCCTACCAATCAAAGTAGTCTCATCATCACACTCCATTTCTGAAACTACTTCAGATCTGGATGAGACATCTGATTCAGACCCAACATCCCCATCTTGAAGTAACTGAAAGGTGTTTTGGAGTGGGACCTGCATAGATTGGGCCTTGGATTTACTCCCAGACCTGGTTACCCATTTTGGGAGCTGAAATTCAGCCCTTGGGGGGAGGCATAGTTTGCAGATGTTGATCCACCATAGAGGACTGAGCTAGTCTCCTCAGCCTTTTCAGAGGGGGAACAATCTTTACCTGTAGAGGAGCCCTGATCGTCCTGAGCAGGATCATTAGCTGGGTTAGCAGACTGATCATTTCCCCTGTCCTGGTTATCCTCCCTATTATGGGAATCATGCCTGTATGGCCTGCATCTGTCTTGGGCCTGATTAATAAGATTGTCCTTATCCGGGCCTCCAGATCTGTTATGAAAAAAAACTATCCGGAATATGACAAACCTCATTCTCAACCATCTGTAATTTCACTTTAAACCTCCAATTCCCAGTTCAAATGCCTTCTGAATCCATTATGGCCTCAGGAGGGCCCAAAACATCACATTTCTTACCCAATCAAAAGTGAATATCCCCCACCTTACCACCCTCATTTCTGAACATAATGTTCACAATTTTAAAGAGAGGTTTAGTCAAAGGAATTGTCCAAAAGAGAGTCCATAAAGCAGTCATTTTGAGAGTTTCATATTTTCTCCAAAAGGCATCTAAGCCCATAAATGATTTAAAACTAATATCAAAATAATCTTCACCTCTTGTGTTTATAAGGGCAAAGATGTCCACTGCATGAAAGTGCATTGAATCCTTCAATAAAGTCCTGGCCACATATGTCCTGTCTGGATGCTCCTGCAGCCCACCTCTGTACCACAGACAGACAGCATTACATCTCAGGGCTTGCTCAACTTTATTATTTTTGAAAAAATCCAAGAAGAAATGCCCAGCTCTATGTTTTCCTCCACTTGGGGAAGGGAGAGGGGAAGCTCTTGGAGAGGTGTCGGAAGAAAGTAACCCCGAGGGCCCAGTCAAAGTATCTAGTCTCTCCCCATCCGCATCCTGCCCCTCAACCCCAGCAACATGAGAACCAGCACCAACCTGAGACACCTCAGTAACTGGAGCTGCAGAAACACCCGGTCCACCTACCACATCGGGCTGAGAAGTACCTCCTGAAGCACTCGAAAAGTCAATCCATTCTGAGTCAGGAATCCAACTGCTGTCCTCTTGCATGATCCAGCCAGCTTTCATGAGAGCCACATATTTCAACCAGTTGACTCCTGTAAAGGGAGCATCTTGCCCACATACAACAACTGGCTTCTGCATTCCTCCTGCATTCCTTTCCGCCGCGTCATGAGTCATTGACGCAGTACCCTCTCTTCTGCCAGCCACTCGCTGACTCACAGGCAAAGCTTTGACGCCGTCAGACAGACAGGATTCCCTTCCATGTACAGGAACATTCTCACTGTCACAAACTTTCCTCAGGTGCTCCACTGAAACCAGAGGCTCCACATGCTGGCTCGATAATATCGCCATCTCCGCTGCCTCAGTCCTATGAGGCATACAGATGGGGACCACCAAACAGTCATTTTGTAAATCCATAACCAGCTCGATATCCCCACGAGTATCCACAGCCGAGGTCGGGGATGAAACCACTAGCTGCATGGAAAGCACAACCTCCTCATCCACCATCTAGACCCAGACTGCCATCCACTAACTGGGACAGCAGCTCCCCCTACCACAGAGTAGGAGAATTTCCCCAGTGCACTGGCCAAATTTCCCCACATTCACTAAAATATCACCAACAGCTTCATCTGGTTCAAAGTCAGTTGGCATTCATCTGTATCCCCTTCCCCCTGTCATTCCTGAAAATAGGCAGAATTTGTCTAGTGCACTTACCCAGTCAACAAAAACTAAATAAATGTTTTATTAAAGCAGTTTCTTATTGAAGGGTACCACAGTTTGCAATACAACAACATGAAAGAGGGCAAGTATTTTGCTGGGACCCTGGAAAACATAAAATGTTGGTTCAAGAATTCTCAAAGCAGGTATACTAAGGAGGTGAAAGGCAGAGTGGTGGTGCTGAGGAGTAAATGGAGGGTACTGAAAAGCATGGTAAAGGAAGTAGGAGCAGTAAGTAAGAGGAGAAGGTGGACAATAGTGAACTTCTGTAAAGGGAATTTAATCATGAGCCTGTATAATTGATAGCTCAGGGGAGTAATTCTAACCACATGGAATGTGTGGGGACTGAATTTGCCTATAAAGAGAAAAAAATATTAGCCATTTAAGAAGTTAAAAACCTAAGTGGACTTTTTGCAAGAGACCAAACTTACCTCTAAGGATGCCCAGAAGCTAACCACACAGTGGGTGGCATGGGAATTCCCTAGCATTTCAGGAGAAATTAAAAGAGGGTCTCTATCCTACTGCATAAAAAGATTTAACTGGAAATATGTCCAGCATGCTACAGATTCAGAGGGCCAATGGGTAATGTTCAAAATGTCCACTCCATTGGGACCAGTATTATTAGTAAATTTGTACACCTCAAATGAGGATGCTCCAGACTTCTTTCATAATGCCTCCAAGAAAATTTTAGAACTAGCTCAGGACAACCCTGGGATAATAGTAGGAGGAGATTGCAATTTGGCAATGGACTACCTGTTGGATAGGTCCAATGCAAGACAAGAGCCACACACAAAATCACATAGGGCCTTCACAGAGCTACTCACATTGCACCACTTCTCTGATACCTGGTGACTTCAACATCCAGCAGATAAAGACTACCAGTACTCCTATTTCTCAGCTGCTAGAGCAGTGGGCAGTAGGATAGACTATTGGTTCACCTCAGAGCAACTGACCACACTGGTAGGAGACATACATCTAGAGCCAATATTCTTATCCGACCATGCTCCAGTGGTTATGAACTTCACAGTGGAGCCCTCCATTAGGAAGAAATCTATGTTCTGTAGACTGGATCCACTTCTACTGCAGGATATGGAGTTCACCAGACATATTCAGGAAGAAACAACAAAATTCTTCCACCCTTACAAAAAGTTATTCGGAATACCACTGTAATACCACTCATTTGCCACTGCAATACCACTGTGATTACCACTGTACTACCATTAAGGTTTTCATGTTATCACAGTGGTTTGTTTCAATTCCATCGTGATACCATTGTACCGCTGTCCTACCATATCAACAAAAATAATCAAAATTTAAACTACCATAGTGCAACCAGGGTACCATTGGTAGTACCATTGCACATTTTGTAGCTCACCACTGTGTTTCCATTGTGGTGCCATGGTGTTGCCATTGTGTCACATTTGGTGAGGGCACCTTAACTCCCCTGGGGACACATAAGTGGTTACAAAATGGGAGATGTATAAAGTCACCATATCGGGACAGGTGATGAGTTTTGCTGCACACAGGTGAAAGTACAGGGAAAGTGATGTAGTCAAGCTGGAAAAGCTACTCCAAGAAAAGGAAAATGTGTACAAGAAGGACCCACAAAAACTGAAGACCCCAGATCTGATCTCAGCGCTCATGTCACTGAGGATACAGTTGAACAGGCTAGCAACTAGACAAGTGGCATTACATATCAGAAGAGAGCAGCACAAATACTAGGCGGGGGGGAGCGGAGAAACGGCCAGCTTACAGGCTAAAAAAAAGACAAGCTGACAGGCACATCGATCTGCTCAAGGACAAACAAGGGAAACTGGTGTATGGCCAAAGAGATATCAATGGAGTTACGTCTGACTTCTATCACAGATTGTATGAATCTCACACAGGGTGGGATAGAGACAAATTTCAAAAATACATGGGAGATCTACCCCTTCCCAGATTATCAGACCCCCAAAAGTAGAGCTTAGACGACCCCCTGTCAGAAACCGAGCTGAGTAAGGCAATTAATAGCATGGCTCTACATAAAGCCTCAGGAAGTGATGGATTCTCTGCAGATTTGCATAAAATGGTCAAGAAAGAGATAACAGACCCAATGCTGAGGATGCTCCAGGAATCCCAAGCGAAAGGAGAATTCTCAAATACCCTGAAAGAAGTGATAATAACCATCCTTCCAAAAGAGGGAGAAGACCACACATGTCCAGGGAACTATAGGCCAATCTCGCTAATAAACTCAGATGCTAAAATGCTAGTTAAACTGCTTGCAGCTAGGATGGAATAAATATTTCCCAACATAATTCACCCAGCCCAAGTGGGGTTTGTTACAGGGAGGAACAGTTCGGACCACATAAGAGCCATAGTTACCCTGATGCAGTTCATGGCAGAACTCCCAACACCGGCAGCGATAGCGACAGTAGACTTTGAAAAAGCTTTTGATTCTGTGTAGTGGGAGTATCTGTATGTGGTCCTGGATCACTATAACTTTGGGACATACTTTACATCTTGGATCAAAACTTTGTACACAAGTCCTAGGGCCAAGGTATTAACTAACAACACCATATCATCCTCCTTTGAACTACACAGGGGCACGAGACAAGGATGCCCCCTCTACCCTCCTACTATTTGTAGTTGCCATGGAACCATTGTCAGCATCTATGCAAATGCACCCCAGCATAGTGGGAATACTAGTGGGCCCCAAGCAGTACCACACTAAGTTATATGCTGATGATTGCATAATAATGACTGGGGACATAAAGAATAGCATCCAACCTATGCTGAGCACATTAAACAAGTTTGGAGATATCACTGGTCTAAAAATTAATGTCTCTAAGTCAGAGATACTCCCCCTGAATCCCCGTACAACCTCTGATATGATAGGAAATATGGGACTTAATTGGGCTCCAAAGAAATTAAGTACTTAGGGGTCAGACTGTCACCAGACCTGACAAGCTTGGCTGATAGGAATTTTTCCCCAATGTTAGCATAGCTTTTGAAGGATGTTAGGAGATGGGAACAGCTGCATTTATCAATGGCTGGCAAAACTACGGCTATAAAGATGATGTTTACCCCCAAGATATATTACCTGATTTGTCACCTCCCTATTTTACTTCCTGAGCTCTGGGCTCACAAATTACATTCCTTAATGAGTAAGTTGTTATGGGGCCAGAGGCCTCCCAGGTACAGCAGAGCCAATTTGTGGGTGCCATGGACAAGAGGAATCTCCAAAAAGAAAGGTCTGGCAGGGACCATACAGAGGCAGATAAGACATGGAGCCCCAGACCCCTCTCTACCAGCCAAGGGAAAATGGGAGAGAATGCTGGGTCTGGATATTCCTGTCCAGACCTGGAGCAAATGCTGGAGGACGGCCCACCAAGCGTGCATAGACCAACACTGCTTACTGATAAGGAACAAGGTCTTGCACCAATGGTACCAGACCCCGGCCCAGCTTAAAATAATGGGGCTGATACAACAGGGCAACTGCTGGTGGTGTAATACCCCAGGAGCTCATCTACTACATGTGCTATGGCAATGTTGTCTCTTACAGCCTCTATGGGCTAGGATGACACAATTTTGCTCAAAAATTCTAAATCGGATCTTACCAGCAACTCCTAGCTTCTGGTTGCTGAGTATTGTACCCGAGGACAGCCCAGTCAAAAGTTCACATTTGCTATGGCTGACCCATGCCTTGTGTGGCGGGGTTGTGCGATAACAGATGGACCAGACACCAAACTTCAAGTTCAACACACAATCTCTGTGTGATATTTATTCAAAATACAGCAGATAACCTTAAGCAATGGCATATCCCTTCTTCAGTACATCAGTTTGCAGCAACAGACTATGTATGTCCTTTCTCTGCACTAGCAAGCACCTACTGACACTGATCTCTGATCTAATTTAGCACTTGAGATTCAACCTCCACCCCTATGCGGGCCTTGTTTGCTTGGGTAGTGGAGGCTCAAATAAAATAAAAAAAAAGCTAAAATCAAAGCACCTCAGTGCAGAAGCATTGAAACAAAGGTTACCCTAAAGGGCATTGACAAAAGTCAAGTTTCAAAGAAACACAACATCATGCATACTTCCATAATGCAAAGCATTATAGGAGATATGTAAATCACCATGACATTTCAGACTTGTTCAACTTACAGCAATTTACATGCATTTTATTTTTTGATCATATATCTTTTTTTAACTTTTTGAATATGTTTTCATATTTATATTTCCAGAGAAAAAAATTTACAAACTCAACATAAGAAATAAAGAAAAACATTCAGTATAATACTAGACCATTACAGGACGGGGCGGGGGGGGGGCCACCAGTAATACTTTTATACTATTCAGCTCTGTGCTGCTATTTTAATATGTATCAGTTCATTCTATTCTTAAACGTTAATCACCCCCACTCTAGCACATCAGAGAAACCCTTATATTAGTCTGTTATATATTTCAAAAATAAATGACATAAGACACACAGCAGAACAGGCAAAGGCAAACCTATTTAAACACTAAAACAATAAAACTACATGCCCATCATTTATTTTTCTGATATGGTAGGTGAAGTAGGAAGGTCCTGCTCTGATCTTGAAGAATAATGAGATCTCAAAAATTTACATGCATTTTAAATAACACAACTAACTTAATTTCTGTAATAGTCACCTAGTACTTTTTACCTTCATCAAAAACACCTAGTGCTATGGCATTTTCAACATTTACGGGTTTCATAAACATAAGGTATATACATCAAGGTATTTTATGACATAGTGCAATTACATACTAAATCCAACAACGATAAACACAACCTGTTTTACATACGCTTGGAGGTCACCACAATAGCCTTCCTATACGAGGACCTGAGAGGGAAAAGGAAAATTAAAGAGGACACTATAGCATAGTCAAGAAAGGGAGAGGGAGTGCCCTTAAGTGGCCAACCTTATGGACTAGAAATTGTAAAGGATAGATTAGGCTAAGAAATAGAAGAACTGTTGCAACAGATTTAAGAAAAGTTTGGTCCTCAAGAGTGGCAGGAGCTCCCTGTCACACCTTGGTGGCAATGGTTAGAATAATTCTAAGACAGTGGAGAACCCAAGATATCCCAACTTTCCAGAAGCGGCTTCAGGTCATGGAGTCACTTGTTTCCCACTCAAGGTTGACCATTTTTGCAAGGAACACCAGCCAACTGTACCAAGAAATCTGGTCTATATGTTTGAAAGCGTATAACTTGCATGACAACACTTCTTTACGTTTATGAAATGGTCTAGATTAAGCCCCCAAAAATTCTAAAGTAGTCCGGCAGGGCAATATTGTCCCTTAATAGTATCATAGTCATGTCTGCCCACCTGCTGTGGGCCTCTTTTGATGCTCTTGTGTCCGCTAGACCAGCTCTGGTTGGTCTAACAGTAACGTGCATCTTAATAACAAGGAAAGGACTCATAGGGCTCGATTCTCAAAGAACCCATAGATTGACTGTGGCCATGCGCCAAACAGAGGGTGTACCGGGAGGGTTTGCCATGAGCTGCAGGGTGGCCGTGCGCCACTCTAGACCCTAATGGTCTAGTGTCCCCCCTCCTGGATCCCTGATTCCACTTCCTATTGTAACAGTTTTTCATACCCCTTCCTGCTGGTCTAGTGACCCCCCCTCCCCAATCCCCATTGTCCACCCATATTAATAGTATTGTAATTACCCCCTTCTCTGGTGGTCTAGTGGCCCCACCCTCCCCAACCCTGAACCATGTATTAATATTATTATAATTACTCCCTTCTCTGGTGGTCTAGTGGACCCCCACCCCCACCTCAGCAGGTAGTGCCCACCTACCCAATTCTACCCCCACACTGGAACATAGTCAGTGACCAGCGCAGCCCACCTCTCACTTCCACGACCAGTCACTGACTTAACTGTCACTGAGCACCTACTGTATAGTGTACACGCTGAATGATTAATCAGTGAGCACGTTCACTATACAGTAGGCACTCAATGACAGTTCAGTTGGCTGCCGGCCGCAGAGGTGAAAGGTATGCTGTGCCAGTTACCAGCTGTATTTTGGTGTGGGGCGGGAGCAAGGAGGTGGGCACTACCTGCTGGGGCAGGGGGTGGGTGTCCAGTATACCACTAGGGAAGGGGGTAATGATTATCATATTAGATAATGGGTAAACTGAAACTGACACCCTGATTGGCTGAAACAGCCTGCCACCCCAGCTGTTATTTCTTAACAACGGCCCGCTTCAAAACAAGTGCCACTTTGGAATGCCCCATTTCTGACATTATCCTTGGGCACCCAAAATCTAAAACTCACCAGTCGCCATTTTTCATGCTCACTTACAGAGCTACTTGTGACCCACGCTCTCCCAAACACCAGTGCATTTCTTTCATCCTGCAAGTCGCCAGCACTACAATTAACGTATCAAACCAACAAAACATTCTTACTAAAATAACCATTTCAGCCTCACCAAAGTCCCATGCTGTGAAACAGATAGTCGCATCTCCCGCTCCTACAAATGCAGGCTGACATACTAGCACGATCAACCGGTGGCGCATCTCTGTATCTCGGTTGTGCATACTATAAAGCTGCCGGTGCCACTTCTCGACCCAATTCTAACAAAACCTTTAAAACTACAATTCTCCCCCTTGCTAAGTAAAACCGCTCATAATCCACTTCAAATGCACGGAAAATAAATATACTTTACCTGTTTAAAAATAAATACTTTCACTTTCTTTTAGTCACTCACTCCACCGTCAAAGCCATTGGGGGGGGACCATGACAACCATCAAGCAAAACTTAAAACTACTGGGGCTGTACTAGAACAAAAATCCCTAATTTAAAAACAGAAAGCAGCAGTAACATGCAGGCAGAGGAACTATGTTATTACTGAAATAAATAAAACAGCTCAGACTTTAAACATTTAAAAAAATTTATATATTTTCCCCAAATATATAAAATACAGTTGCCTATTTTCTAAGCATAATAATACCCTCCAGGGTGGGCGTTATGGGATATAACGAACCTTCCAGGGGCTATAAGGCCCTCCGCCTGCAGTGTCGGGCCTCATTACACCCCTGGTCGGTCCATTATATCCCAGTAACACCCACCCTGTTGTGTATTATTACTTACTTAATACCTGCAGACATCGGGGATCAGGGAGAGGGGACACTAGACCACCAGGAAAGGGGTAATTATAATAATATTAACACTAGCTGACATCAGGGATCTGGGGGGGGGGACACTAGACCACCAGGGAAGGGAGTAATTTTAATAATATGAATTCCAGTTATATTGAGGTTGAGGAGGGGGACCACAACACATTGCTGCAAACAGGTAAACTCTCCCAGAGGAGAATTTTCTAAGTACCCTTAGACCAACCCTGGCTGATCTAAGGGTACTTAGAATTTCTCCCTCTGGGAGGGTTCTGAAAATCCCATTTACAAGGGATGTGGCAGCTTGCATCTGCCACATGCCCCCTAGTACCATGTCACAGCCCATTATTGGGTGCATGGGCAGCGCAAGCTCCGTTTGGGTGCAGCCTGCAGTTGATGCATGCTGCCATTGAGAATCACTCCTAGTGCATCATTTGGTAGAAGGGGCACTTTGCACCATTCCTTGTGGTGCAATTCCCTTGTACTGCACTGTGGGCTTTGAGAATCAAGCCCATATTCTTTGAAAATTCTAAAAAAGGGGATGGTGCATCATTTAGGTGATGCAGGCATCCCGTCCAACATTGTGCAGGCATGTTTTCCACGCAAATATGGTGCAAGCAAGTCTGGTGCATGCAGAACTGTTTTTTTCAACTCTCTTTATTGCCACCACCCTGGAACTCTCTCAGGCATTCATCGCTCACCGCCAACCATGCTACCACCCTCCTGATGCCCCACTGGGAAATTGAGGACAGACACTCCCCACCTACCTGGTCCATCGATGCTCCCCTACTTGCCGGAGCCAAGGCAGGATGGTGGATCAGGAGACTCAGTGAGTTGAGCCCAGTGTTAGGTGTGTGGCAGTGGGGTACTGGAGGTTGCCGTCACCTATACCGGGAGCGGGGCTTTTCTTGTGTGTGTTGTCTCTGGAGTATGGACATGAAATGATGTTTGCCCTCCTTAACATGCTGACATCCACCCCCACTCCACCCCTTTATATGGCATCACTCCTGCAGTGTCCCCAGTCTCTATTGGGGGCCACTGCTGAGTGATGCAAGGCCCACTACCCTCCCCAGGAGAGGAGAGCAGTCCTCTGGATGCTCGATCCTCTCCCTCCCCAGCCAACCCCTGGTGGTCTGAGTCAGTCCCTGAACCCAGGTCACTGGCATGGCATGAAGTGTGGCGTCCAGCACCTCAACCCTCAGTGCCACTGGGCCAGTTTGCAGACCTGTTTTTGATGCAAGCACCATTTGAAAATCAGAACTGATGCATGTTTTGGTGCATCCTGCTCCATGCATCAGTTGTTTTGATGCAAGCACCCTGCGTCATTCTCTGACCTTTGAAAATCCAGTCCATAGGGTTTAACACATGGCTAAAATGTTAGTGTGAAGCTGAGAGATTTCATTTTTCCAGGAACTAAGCGATCTTTCTTGGATGATAGCAGGCCATTTGCTAAGGATGGCCTGCATCTAAACAGATGGGGAGCAGTATGTTAGGGCAGAAGCTAGATGTAACAGTGGGCAAGATTTTAAACTAGGCAAAAGATAGCATAGTGTAACAGAACACAGGATCGCACAAAGGGAGCAAAGTTGACTCTTCCCCCAGTGCATATAAGACATAATATCATAGGGGCAGCAGACAAGGGGCATGGTGGCAACAGTAAGAAATCAAAATGCAGCAGGGTTAAGTGGACAAGAGGTAAGAATGAGTGCAAATGGATAGCACTGTATGCAAATGCAAGATGCTCAAGTTACAAGCATTTGTCAATGCTGAATGTTCACCGCTTGCATTACTGTTGTACCGGGTCTTGCTTGTACATATTGTTACTATATATTTACCTAGGAGAGACCAGAAGAAATGCAATATCTTATTTTCAATGGTGTCTTGCTTTTACACATTTTTAGATTGTATATACCCAGGATAGGGCAGCTGAGAGGCAATATTTAAGTTTCAGTGGGCTCCCACATTTAGACCCCAAGTGTCCAACAGTCTTTTTATGACCTGATGTTATGATCAAGACAGGTGGAATTTTTTAAAATACCATCCAAAAGGTGATTTTGCAGTGTGACTGCAAAAACAAGATTCAGAGGGGATTTGAAAAATGACACCTGTCATGTTCAGGAGGTGGGGTAACACAAGGGATATGTTGAACATTAGAGGCCAAAATCTGCAAAAATAAAGTTACAAGTAAACGTTGGAACAACTTGTTTCTTCATAACTTAGTTGTTTTTTCACATTTTGACCCCAAATTTTCAACATAGTCTTTTCATGACCACTTCTTCTGAACATGATAGGTGTCATTTATAAGATAGTGGTCAAAATGTCATTTCATGCCACAAGAGGGAAAACACATTTTGGCCAGGATTTGAAAAATGACAGCTGTCACTTTCATGAAGTGGTGTGAAAAGCAAAATGTTTATGCCGAAATTTTGAGGTCAAAATATTGAAAATTACCAATATTATGAACGTGCATGGAAATATTTCAGTGTACACTCATAGCTTTGTTGTTTTTCTTTATTTTTGCCCAAATTTTCAATATAGCCTTCTTATGACCCCACCTCATGAACAAGGGTGGAGAAAACTTTCAAATCCTGCCCGGAAGGTGCAACCATAAAATCATCTTTTGGAACAAATTTACTTATATTTAATATCACTGCTATTGTTCATGAGGTGGGGTCCCAAAAAGGCCATGTTGAAAATCTGGGGAAAAAATATTCAAAAATGACCAAGTTATGAGTACAAGTTCAAAATCCATTGAAATATTTTGAACTGCATACCTGATTTCCTCAGTTCTCAGTCCAGTGTTGAAGGCTGTAAACATGTCTCCAGTCCGGAGAGGATTACAGAATTGGACCTGCAGTGGGTAAGTAAGGGGGGGGGGGTGCTGAGTGGGAGGATCAGGTGGGGGGAGGGTAATGGTGGCAGCAAAAAAAATTGATGGATGTTTTTCTTTCTTATTTATCTATTTGAAAATTGGTGACCGGGAAAGGAACACTGAGCCAAAGCTCATTTCCCAGTGTGACTTTGGAGAGGGGGGCAAAGGATAAAAACAATACATAACTTAGACAAGTTCAGTGATATGAAAAGTGCAAAGTTACAGCACAAACAGACCATATAAAGTGCATGATGTTCAAACAAAACTGACAGTTAAGCACTGTATCAGGTGTATGGGGACTGTTAAGAGGAAGGGAACAGGAGCAAGCGGAAGAGGGAAGGTGTCTCAATTGATACCTAAGTGAAATAGGGGAGGCAGAGAAATGGAGGAAAGAAGGAAGTTGGTTCTAAAGAGAGGGGAGATGATAAGCTAAGGCTGATTGGCTAGCCAAGGTACAGCGACGTGGCAAAGAAAAGGTGTGATGGTCCCTAGAGTGGAGGGAGCAAAAGGCAGAGGGAACAATGGAGAGGAGTGATGAGAGGTACAGGAGAAGGGACCCAAACTGGTATTTAGATATAAAACAGACACAGTGCATCTGGCAGTGGGGTTGAAGAGGAAGAATGGACAGTGATGAGTAAAGTGAACAGTGATGAGATTGAGAGGGTGAATTGGTTGCAAAGTGACAAAAAGAGTTACAGAGAGTATCCAGTCTTGCCAAGAAGGTGGAAAGTGCAGACCCATAGATCACGTCTACACAGTCAAAGACAAGGAGCACTACTTTGGTGACAGGCTCTCGACAAACCTGTAAGGAAAGACAATCTTTATTCTGATACGAGACACCGAGTTTAGGACAGAGTTTGTTATGGACAGTATCAGTGTGGACAAAGTCGAGCTTGCTGTCAAGCCACACACCAAGGTACTTGAAGGAGGAACCACTTCAAGCAGGGAGCCATCCAGGGTTGAGAAAATGGGTGTATAAAGTGTGCATACAGGGTGTATAAAGTGTGTATACAGGGTGTATAAAAATAAAAAATGACTATGAGGGATGGTTTTCTTTAATTCAAGTACTGACAGCAGGGAATGGGCACCCCAGTCTCAGTGTTATGGTTGGTGGCACCAGGGGTGGGCTCCCCAGTGTCACACATTGAAAATGGGAGATCTGGGGGATAGTAGCCAGCACTGGGGATTGGGCACCCCCGTGTCGGAAAATGAATGGGAACTGAGTGAGAGGGTCGGGGTGGGTAACAGCAGTGGTAACAGGCATCAATGGATGGTTTCCTTTTCCACAGGTGTATAAAAATAAAATTAAAAAAATGAAAGAGACTGTTTTCTTTATTTTGGGCACTGACACTGGAGATTGGGCTCAGTGTTGGTGTTATGTTTGGCAGCTCAGGGGGTGGTCTACCCAGTGTAGCACAATAAAAACAGGCAGGGTGGTGGGTAGTAGCCAGCACTGGAGATTGGGCACCCTGGTTTCTGAAAATTAACAAGGAAGGGGTGGGAGAGATTGAGGGATGGTTGTCTTATGTTTGGTGGCCACAGGAGCAGGCTACCCAGTGTCGCACAATGAAAATGGGCCAGGTGGGGGTGGTAGCCAGCACCAGGGATTGGGCACCCTGGTGTCGGAAAATTAAGAAGGAAGGGGTGAGAGGGATTGAGGGATGATTTCCTTTATTTCTGCTTATGTTGTGGGATAGACCACAGCAGGCTGATCAGGACATTGATCTGCTCTGCTTGCTGGGCAGCATTATGCAGATCAAAGAAAAGAGCCACCCTATGATTGGACTGGCTGTTTCCTTTGAAGTACACAAAGTTTCCTCCCAGCAAGACCAGAACAGTGTCATGATCAGCTTGGCTGATGATTGGTCTGACACTGATGAACCCCTTGCAAACTGCCCTGCATTGGACCAACAGTGACATATCTGTCAAACCCCTCTCTCATACCAAAATGTTCACTTTGCACACAAGCACAGGGGTGAACATAATAAAATGGATGAACTGCAAGCAATGATGGCTCAGAAGATTTGGATGTAGTAGCAGTAACTGAAACTTGGGCAGATCAAAGCACTAGCTACTGTTGGATCAAAATGTCCCAGACTGCACTCTAGTTAGGAGGGGATAGGGAGGGTGCCAATGGAAGGGGTGGTGGCAGTGTATGTAGACGATTTTATAAGGGTTTCAGAGGACAAATCTCTTTCAGGGAGTGTTGAGTAACTGTAGTTTCAAATAGAAAATAAGGAAACAATGAGGATAGGCATAATCTATAAATAGCCACACCAGGAGGCATACAAAGATAAGGAGCTAGAAAAAGAAATTAGAAAGGCAGTTAGTTAGGTGAGAAATAGGCACAGGGTCATAATGTCGCAAGACATTATGCCGCATGCATATACCGTGCTGCCAAAACAGCGCGATATATGCCATGTGGCATAAGTCTTTTTGAGCCCCTTGCACCCCCATTTATGGGGGGTTGCACCCCCCAAACCTCCCAACTAAAATAACTAACTCTGGGGAGAGTTAACAAAAATATTGCACAAAGTGAGAAAGAAAAGAAAATTTCCATGCGTCTGGGACCGGGAATCAAATCTGGTCCCAAATGTATTGCCTGATTTCCTTGCTGCCAGTGACTCACTTCATCAAGCCACGGCAGCTGCTCAGTGGAACCCAGTCCCAGCAGAGGTCTTATCCTCTGCTTGGGACAGTGAGAAGGTGCAGTACCGCGCACAGACCCATTCGCGGTCCTGCACCCTCTCGCTGTCCTATACTGCGCTGTTACAGTTTGGGGGTTTTGTTGTACGCTATTAAGCATATGACATTTTGACCTGGTACCCAAGAATTATACTCATGGGAGACTTCAACCTCCAGGACATAGACTGGGACATTCTGATGGCAGTAAATCAAAAAGTGAGAAGATTCTAGAGGTAACACAGGACAGCTGTCTTACATAATAGGTGAGAGAAGCAACTAGGAGGAAACCATTTTGGACCTGGTAATGTCCAACCAGGGTATTATTGGGGATATTTTGACTGAGGAACCAGTAAGAGAGTGTGGCCACAACACTATTAAATTCAATGTTGCAGTGGAATATCAGCAACTGAAATCCAGAGTTGTGGTCACTGACTTTAGGAAGGGTGACTTTGACAAAACGTATTTATTTGAAAATGTTTTACCAGGTAAACCATACAGAGAAGATCAGTCTTATTTACAGATGTGGCATGTTTGAATAATTTAAGCTCAGTTGAAGGACCTACTCAAAATGGAGGAGGCAGAGAATAAGATGATAGCAGTCACAGTTAAGAAGGACATACTAGGGGCTGCCCAAAATTGAATAATTTGCTAAAAAGATCAAAAAACAAACAAAGCTATCATGGCTAGATAAACAAGCAAAAGAGGCAATTCGGCACAAAAACAAAGTTTTTAGGGCAACACGGTAGACTAGAATGAGACCAATAGGAATGTACTTCTACAATGACATGCTAGAGAAAAGCAATGGCAACCTAAGGAAGATGAAAGTGAACACAGAAATAAGGGTAGTGCGGGGGGGGGGTCAAAAATTATTAAATTTTCTTTAGATACAGTACATCAGAGAGATACTGGGTAAAAGACAACATAAAAGAATAAGGAAAGAAGTTACAAGTGTTGAAGAAGACAAAGGAAAGGCAAATATATTAAATTAATGCTTCAGTTTTATGTTGGCATTGGAGGCTACAGGCCCAATTCCTGACAGCATAAACAGATTCAAGGAATTCAAGGGATTCACAGCTGCAGATTAGTGATCAGGCGTATACCTAAAGACAGAGTTCTTAAGGGACTGCAGAATCTGAATGTAAACCAGTCCCCAGGCAATATGTGCTGCACCTGGAGTACTGAATCAGACAAGACAGGTCCTGGCAGCCGCTTGGGCAGACCTGTTGAGTAAGTCACTGGCAACAAGCATAGTACCAGTGGACTGAAGGGTGGGAAACATTCTCACCCCAGCACAAGGGCAAGGATGGGAAAACTCTGGTAAATTACAGGCCAGTGAAACCAATCTCAATAGTGGATTAGCTGCTGGAATCAGAATCACATTATAAAGGAACAGACTGTTGACTTCCTAGAGGAAAATAGCCTTACAGACAGTCAAACATGGTCTCAAAAGGGGAAGGTCATGACAGATAAACCTGATTTATCTATCTTTTTAATTTCAGAGACACAGATAGGGGCCAGGCAGTCGACACTTTGTACCTGGACTTCAGTATGACCTTTTATTCAGTGCAGCATAGGAGGCGAATACAGAAAGTAGAGGACTTAGGACTAGGAGTAGGACTAACTTTATGGGTTGGGAACTGGTTGACAGATGGAACTCAATGGAACAGATGGCACTCAAAGAGTGATCTTGAATGGCAAACTCTGATGTCTGGTTTCGGCACAATCAGAGTGCCACAGGCCTCTGTCCTGTTGCCAATTTTTGCTCCTCCACCAAGAGGTGTGGATATGTATCACCTTCTGACATATAGGCTGTCATGTTGCAGCACAGGAGGGGATTTATCTCTTTTTGTCACCTTTCCCCATAAGGATACCTGCATAAGGACATAAGTCCAGGCTGCAGTGTGTGAACTCATGCAACTATCAAGTGCCTAGGAGTGTCCTCCTCCCCACACCATGACTATTGCACAACCATCTGTTCATCCACAGACAGTGGTAGCTGTCCTCTGACCCTGGAGAAGTGCTTCCTAGGAATGCTTGATTCTCCTTCCCTGGGCTGTCCACCACCATCCCTGGCTTGGTCCTGAACTCCGCTTGCCAAGATCACAAACGGTAACACTGCCATTCTGTTGACTGGCCAGTGAGGCCAACAATTTTCAACATGTATAGAAGTAACACCAGGGTCAGACTGCTGAGTAAAGTGAGTCTGTTTGCAAGAGAAACAAAACTCTACAGGAGAATGGATAATGGTGAGGGAATTGGCAATATAAAAAGGGGTGCAGAAAAGCTGGAACAACTCTTCAGACTTCAGCAACTGAAATTTAATGCCAAGAAATGTAATGTGATAAACACCAGGAAAAAATCCACAGACAAAATATTGCATCAGTGGGGTCACAGCAGAGCGCTCAAAGGAGGAAAGAGATTTAGACTTTATTGGTGATAGTAAGGGACTGTTTAAAAGGCTCTTCCTAATGCAGTATGGTATATGAGGAAGCCAACTGGATGCTGGGATGTATCAGGCAGGGTTTCACTAGTCACAGCAAAGAGGTGTTGTTGCCACTGCAGAGAACATCAGTTAGCCCACACCTGGAGTATTGCATGATGTATTGGAATCCATGCCCGAAGAAAGACAGGGAGGTTAGAAACTATTCAGAGGAGAACTACACAATGATCCAGGAGCAGCATGGTAAGACCTATGAGAAAAGATTTATCAGTCAACATGTACCCTTTGTAGGATAGGATGGACTCCTCAGAGAAATACAGTATAAGTTAAGGAACAGCACAATGGAGTACAACTTTAGTCTGGAAGAGGACGAATTCAAAAAGGGCATCAAAGTATTTCTTTATGGAACAGGTGGTGGAGAGGTGGAACAGTCTACCCAGCATTGTGATGAATATTGGGTTTATCTTGGGGTTCAAAACCCAACAGGACATTTTCAAGGGGGATAATTAGGAACAAGAGAAAGGCAGGGGGTGGGGACAGCTCTGAAAGGACAGTAAAACAACATAGAAACAACAGGATGGACTCAATGGGACTCTGAGTCTTTTTCTTAAACTGCTACGTGGTTTGTCAACCCCTATTGTCTCTGATCTTAATTATTTATAAATTCTGTAGATCTACAGTCTACAAGTAGCTTTGGAAGAAAGTCTTTTAGCTCCTTTTCTCCTTGGACATGGAATGATCTCCAACTACTAACAGCGCCATTGTGTAATACCAAATTGCAGCTACTTATTGCTGTTTTGTAGAGCGTTTCCATTTTCTTGCAAAAAAGTCACTGTTGGCAATGCCATCAGCAGAATTCAGCTACACAGTTCACCCAAAACTTTGAATTTCAGGACCTTTCATTTTTTATGCTTGCTTGCCAAGCTGATCATACATTACTTCACATACCAAGATGTAAAACCTCTAATGGTGCCTGTGCCTTCTCTCATGCTGCCCCAAAATACTGCAATGAACTACTCCTTGAATTGCGGCTGTCATCCACTCACGTCCTATTTAAAAAGAAACACCATTCTTTTTTCACCACCAGTGCACAATGCAAATGTTTTAATCCCACTGATTATCCTGTCATGCGATTGCTCCACTCTCCCCCCCCCCCCCGAATATCCCTTACTTTCCTTTACCCGCACTGGCTAATTCCCTCCTTCCTACCTACTAACTCTTCACTCCACCCCTACCCATCATTTTCTTGTATGCCCCTCCAGGTTTGTTAACTTCTACTAAATCTTATTGGGGATCCTGTTGAATTTCTGTTGTGTAATTACCTTACTTGCTTTGTACTAACTGATGGCACTTATCTTGTACATTATGTATCTTATGTTGTGCTGCTAAGCTGTACCATTTTGTATTATATTCACTTCTCCCATTGTATTATGCGTTACTCAAGTAGATGAGCATTGTCACTGTTTCTGTACTGTTTCTGATTTTGTCATGTATTTCTGTACCACTACTTTGTAACCTCCCTGGTCATGTCTGAAAATAGTCATTCACTTGGCTAGTGCACCTCACCTGGTTAACAAAAACAAACAAAGGCATGCAAACATATTGTGATTGGTCTGAGCTGGGAAGGCTTTTGCGGTCATACCGCTCCTCCACCTATAACAGTTTCAGAATATACAATCTCCAACCCAGTTCCATCCACTCTCCGCATTTCTGCTGCTTTTTCCTTTGAAGTGCTTGGCCAATCAGTGTGCTGGAAAATGCAAGCTGGAATTGGGTTTTCTTGTGCAGCTTGTAGTTTCTACTAGCAATGTATCCTGTGCTGTTTGATCCATGTATGTGATGTTCTTCCTTGCTTTGTTTCTGAGGGAATGGCAGAGATGTTGCACAACAGCCACAATTCTTTCCTGTCTGTGGTCATCATTTCAGCATCCAATGCACCTTAACCCAGCACAGTGGTCGGTGCTCAATCCTGGTGCCAGCATCGTCCTATCCCACCCGACCTATTAACACAAAACTGGTGGTGGGTGCTCAGTCCCACTGCTGGTATCACCCCCTCATGCCCGACCCACCTACTATAACATTCTGACACTGAGGTGCCCAACCAAAAGTGCTGGCAAACAACACCCCCACACACACAAGCAACCCCCCTTACACATACACACACATATACACACACACACTCACACTCACACTCTGACACTTGGTTGCCCAACCCCCAATGCCACAAAATAACCCATTGACACTGTCAGAACCCATAAAAAAGACAACTGTCCCTTGTTCTTTTTTTTAACAAAAAAGAAGAAAACCATCCATGTGTTCTAACCCTGTTCCACCCCTTCTCAGCACCCCCGCTTACCTAAGAAGGACCCTATAATGTAATCCTCTCATGACCGGCAAAGCTCCTCTCCTTACGGGACCCAACCACAAACTGATTGAAACAAATAAAGTCTGCTTAATGGCTTTTAAATGTGTTTTGAACCTACACCTGTACAGCAAATACAAGCAAGCAAACAAGGCTGGCGTTGGCCAATGCTTGTTTTATTACTGAAGAAATTTTTTATTAAAATAGGATATTCCCCCTATACATCTCTGTTTCTGTGGCTTATTCCTGCTATGAATCCTCTACTTATAAAAAAATCCTGTTGCCATGGAAGCCAGTGATTCTGCTGTCCTAGCAGAGGCTCATTATTTCAGGGCAGGAAGAGCAGCAGAACACATGAAGTCTAAGGGGCAAAGAGACTGTTCTTATGCAGATGTCTTTAGAAAGAAAGAATGGAATATGTGGAAATTCCAGTTTGTGGGCATGTTGTGAGATTTGAGTTCTGCCAATGCCAATTGCCTTTGTTTCACAGGGAACTGGAAAATCAGTTTAAACAATTCAAAGAGTAGCTGGTCTCTTGTTTACTGAAGTATGCTCCTGCATTTGATTCTTGTCCTTAACCAACTGTGCAATCATACATCCTTAAGCCTAGCCCCAAACCTTGGATCTAACCCGATTAATTATTATGGTGTCAGCTTGTAATGAATCTTGGAGGTGTCTGTGTTGCTGTCTAGTGTCCTTATTACTGTATATGGTTAGGTCGCCTTTAGACCAGGTCACTCTTGTAAAATATGTTATTTTCACAATTTAGCTGCATGAATACAGGTTGTGGTCATCAGCTGTATGGGGGGGGGATTTTCAAACACTTGCGTTCATTTTCTGGATTCAGTTGCGCACACATCCGTCACAAAAGTTAGACCCCAAATAGTCTAACTTCATGGCCCAAGTATGGCAGTTGCATCCAGGTAATGGACCCAAATACTGCAGTTGTGGCCCAAAGTGCCATAAACTTGGGAAAATGTTGCAAAAGCATCAGGATATATGAAAATTTGACACAAGTGCTGCATCCAGTTCTTTAAAAATCTCGCCCATATAGTTTATGCAGGTAGCATAACGCCTGTGTAATACTCTCATTTGCCAGCAGAGGGCAACATTATTAAAATAATAAATAAATAAATAAGGGCAGCAGCCACAATGCTGTAGGACAGTGCACTGCAAGAAGACATTCTTCTATTTTTTATTGTGAAGCAACTAATCCAGGGCACTGGCCCTGATGGTAACAGAGATAGCAGGCACAAAGTTAGACACGTTTAAGAGTTCCTTTATTTAATCCATTTCACAAAAGGAACTTCAGGTAAAATCACAATACTGACTTTGAAGTGGTGAATGAGGGGAGTGTTGTACTCCTGAGGTGCCATCTTTGAGGTGAAACATTAAACTGACATTCCATCTGCCTATTTTGGTGGTTGTTCAGGTGAATGTTAAAGATCCCTTGGCACTTCTCGAAAAGAGTAGGGGAAATTTTATTAAAAAAAAAAACTATGCAAGAATCACAAGTCATACATCAGAAAAAATTATACAGAAACCAAAATCCTGAAAGACAACAAATAAAATAATGCAAGCAATACTGGAAAACTTAAAAATAAGAAAATAATTTCCTATTATCCCAACCCTGAATAGTTTATTTTTTCTTTAAACAAAAGGAAAAAAAGAAACAAAAACACTGTAAAAGAAAGTATCAATGCAACATGTAGCAAAAAGAAATTAATAAGCAGGAAGCCAGACGGGCCAATCCTGACAGTTTACATCCCAGGTTTATTTGAATCCGTTATCCAGGGCATGTTATGCCACCATCGAAAGGAGCTTAATCTGGTTCAGTTTCAGTTGGTTTCCCTCCGTATCTCCCCCTCCCCAGGACAAGGCTGAAAATTGGCAGAATTGCCTAGCACTCCTTCCCAGTCAACAAAAACGAACTAACTAAATAAACAACAAAAGTGCTGTAGTGGAAAAAACAGTGACCCTCTGGTCTTCTGATGCATTTCACATTACAAAAAAAATGTCTTTTCAAAGGCCTATTTGTTGTTGCCTACTCTCGGTTTGGGGGAAGACAGCTTTTAAAGGTGATATACTGTATTGTATTTACTAGTTACTCTAACATATTTGTAACAAGGTATAGTTACTTATTGTACTTTTGTAAAAAAGTAATAAGTAGCTTAAATAGTAATAATATACTGTCTAACTTTTGTTTAACTTTTGGAGCACACTTCAATTTTGTAGGTAATAGGGTGTAGGTTGGCATACTCACTGTACACATCTGTGTCCGCATTTTGGGGAAGGGGGTTATTGCCTTTCCCAATGCATGTGTTTTCTTAACATTCATCATTCTAATCTGGAAATACAACTTTCAATGGAGGAAAATATGTCACTTCTGTATTTGAAAGTGTCAATGATTTATGACTGATGCAATGTAAAGTTCTGGAAGGATAGTGATTTAAATAAAGTACCTGTTATGTGATTAGATGAAACCTTGTTCTTTTATCTTGTAGCCAATGCAGCAAAATTAAATCTGATATAATCTGATTTTTTTTTTTTATCTTAGACCCTAGCCCTAATATTTGTGTTAAAAAGTACATGACCACACACAACATGGTTGGGGAGAGGGGCAGCAGTTGGCAAGTATGTGTACCAAGCTGGAATTTCTGACTACGCTTAAGTATTTTATCAGAGCCATTTGATAAAGCAAAAAATCAAAACCTTTTAATAAATGTGAGGGCAGAGAAATATTATATTGCTAGGTTCCTGCACTTGCAGTGGGGCTCTGATTTTTGCTCTGTCAGCATCAGTGTCAGTGGCTCAGTAGGTAGCATGTTCCCCTCTGGAGCCAGAAGACTGGAAGGTTGCAGGTTCTAGCCCATATGTGATACTGGAGTGCAGTACAAGGGGACGCTGCACTATGAGGTGCTGTCCTATGGGTAAGATATTAAACCGAGATCCCTACTGCCCAGGTGGAAGTTAAAGCTCCCATAGCAGTTTCCAAAGAAGAGTAGGTTTTTTTTTTTTATTAGAAGAAAAAAATCTAACAAATTATAATGCATTTAGGTAGGAACAATAAACAACAAGACTATTAGATAAACGGGGTAAAATTAAAAACAACCGGTTACGAGAAAGATCAGGGTATTTATGTAACAAAAGATCTGCATAGCAAAAAAATCTGTGCAGTATTTGGAAGAGCAAATCATTCACTAAATACAATAAGGAGGGAGACACTTCAATCGCAGGTCAAAAGATGGACTTTTACCATCATACATCTCTTATGTCAGACTGTTAGTTGATTATGGACCACAAGCTTGGGGTGGACTAACAATAGATGAGGACATAAAAATAGGGAGCATACAAAATAAAGCAACAAAAATGACCAGGGGCTTGAAAACAAAGCATATGAGAAAAGCTGAAAAACTTTGGATCTACATAACTTAGAGTATAGCTGCACAGCATCTGATTTATTAATGTTATTCTTGATATGTAAAAATCTGGAGTTAATGAATGATTTTAAACTCACTGTGGGACAAGAACATTGCACCTTAACATGTCATAATAAACAACTAAGAGCAGCACGTGTGCAGACAAACATTAGGAAACAATTTTTTTACACAGAGAATAGTACAACTATGGAATAACTTAACCTGCAGAGCTAGTAAATAATAATAGTTTTGACACCTTTAAAAAAAGTTTGGACATCCGGGGCCAGATTCACAAAACTTTGCCCCAGTGCAAACCCAGTTTGTGAGGTGCAAACTGGGTTTTGTGCCACATTTATATTCACAAAAGCCTGGTTTGCACCCACAAACTGGGTTTGTGCCAGGGCAAAGTGTGGAGGGGGACGCCATGTAAATGGGGGAGTGGAATGTGAATATCAGTGCAGCCCAATTCACAAAGCATTTGCTTTGTGCAAGTGCCTCTTGAGTGGTCCCCTTGCATGGAGCAAATACCACTGACTGAGACCTGATGGTATCCTGCGCAACCCTAGTGGCTGGCAGCGGAGCTACTGCCCCCCCCCCAACACCGATCACCGGCCTAAGTAAAACAAATAAACAGTCACTGGTGCCAGTGGCTCCCCTCGATTGCCAGTCACCACCCGATATAAAACATGTTCCTGGTGGTAGTGCCCCAACCCCCTCCCGATCACCACCCAATATAAAAAATGTAATGTTCCTGGTGATAGTGATTCACCCCCAACCGCAATCACTGATTGCCACCCAATATTAAAAATATGTGTTCCCCAATGTCCAGTGGTCCCTCCCCCAGGCACCCATCCCTGTAAGTATATTATATGTCCCTGGTGGCTAGTGGTCCCTCCCCCCTCATGAGGTCCATACCATTACTTACTGAATATACCCCTGGTGGCAAGCAGTGACACCCATCCCATTATGTAGTGTCAACATCCCTGGTGGTCTAGCGGACCCTCCCCCCACCCAATACCCAGCCCATGAACTTTTAAACTGACCCTGGTGGTCAAGTGTTCCACCTCCCACCTGACTTCAAGCCCATTATGTGTAAGTAGTGTCCCTGGTGGTCTAGCAGTTCCTCCCCCACCCGACACCCAATCCAATATACAATCAATATGTCCCTGGGTCCAGTGGTCCCACCCCCACCCACATCCATGGCTGACACGCAATTAATGTTCCCTGGCATCTAGTGGGCCCACCCCCCACTCAATCCCCAGCCCTGTGTCCTGCCATCATGCCTGACCTCCACTGCAAACCCAGCCGCAGGTAGCAAGCCCCCCCACCCAAGACACAGAGATATGCACACTCACAGTACTGAGATAAAAATGGTTATACAGCAGTTTACAGTGCTCAGTTTAACAGAAGACACCATCACATTGGCTCACATAGCTGTCCTTTACCAGGAGACACATAAATATCATAGTGTTTACTTTTTTCAAATCAGTTCCAATACAAAGCCTACTAACTGCAGGCATCAGCATGCACGCTCACGGCCTAGCGTGCTGAGACCAGCACATCACGGGACAAATCTTCCTACAGCAACTGAGAAGTGGGGTCTGACAAAAATATGATTTTACAGGCATGGAAGGATATTTTCTACACCCGTTTTCAATGGGGGATACATGAGGATCAGGGGCACTTTTACCAGGGTTATGTAAACTGTTGCTGGGGACTACTGTAAAGTGCACATTGTGTGCCTAAATGTATTAGGGCTGCCACACAGACGTCCATGCTCTCACTGGGTGGTGAGGCATGGACGTCATCATGGGAGACAGATTTTCTGCACAGAAGGCTTGAACTGAGTAAAACTGGTGCTGTGCTTCGAGGGGTGTGGTTGAAAAACGTATACTTAGTGGCTCTAGCACCGCCAGTCTTTACCATGTGTTAACAGATGACCATGAAACTCTCACATATTTACAGTGTGAGCCTGCATGGTATAGCGATTCCCTTTAAATCTAATTATGACATTATAATTAAAAGAGCAGACAAAGGGAGTAGCATTGTAGTCATGTCTAGAGAACAATAGAAATGTGAAGCCTTGAGGTAACTAGTAGATGAAAGTAACTATAAGCTTTTGAAAACAGATTCAGCTCAGATATTTAAATCTGAATTGAACAATCTGGATAAAGAGCCACTGACACCTCAAAAAGGACTTTGAAGAACAATAGTTTTGGACACAAAGCAGCTTGTATTTCTCATTAGTGCTGTATCTCTTACCTAAATTATTTATTACGGAGGTCAGATGCATGAAAAAAGAAGAGTTGTTCCCTGAGGGTTCAGCTCCTATTGCTTTTTCACAACCTGATGTCATAATACAGTGCTTGTTACATCACAGTTATTCCCAAAGCAACAGACTGTGATGTCACAATAGAGCATTATCATGTCAAGTAGGGAGTAAATTATAAAGGCAGATGAGCTGTAAGGCATGAATTTCCTGTTTTTGTGGGAATTTCTTTAGTAACAAATAATGAAGAGGAGAAATTTATAGAAGATATGTGAAATACAAGCTGAACTGTGTCCAATTGTTATGTTTTCCAATGTTTTTTCAAAGGCATCAGCTGCACTTTAATTAAGCCCTTTGGAACTATCATGACATTAATTAAAGCAATATTTATTTAACACTCCTGAGTGCAGTCCGGATCTTGTGTTTTTTGGTCTTTCTCCTTAAGACTTCGCCTTCAGACTAGCAGTGCTGGTGGTTGTTACTGTTTGCTGTTTTTCCCTATCCACTGCTCGCACCGTAGCAAGCTTCAGCAGTTTGCGTTCAGAAGTCAAGAGTATTTCTCGGCTGCTATTTTTGGTCGGCACAAGTTTGTGCATCTAGTGCTTTGTTGTTTTACAGTGCATACAATAGTAAGCCGGACTGCGGCATTGTATCATGCAAGCATGACTGAGCGATATGGTCCCAGTATTATGTTCTATATTTTGATTTAAAGAGTTCTCTGCATTTAGTGCGTTGCTGCTTCTTACGGTGTTTACAAGAGTAAACCGGACCATGGCATCATACAAGCATGGCCGGGTGGCATGATTTTAATACTATTTATTGTACTTTAAACTAAGCTGAAATCAAGCTGAAATGTCTGAAACTCAGCAGGAGTATGGAGCAGAACACCACCCTGGGACCATTACATCAACTCTCTCACAAAATCTGGATGGAGCGAACAACAGGCGGGGGGGCAGAACATATATTTGATCCTCCTGCAAATGAAACAGTTACTGAACAAGATAATGTTGATATTGAATGTCCCTCTTGGAAAAAGTTATTTTAAAATCTGGAGGACTTACTTAATGCTGAAACCAGTCTGATTTACAACCGCTCTACATCGACTAAATAACTAGAAGTTAATAGAATCAAATGTGGTTTGAGGATCTTTAAAGTGCCATCACTTACACCCACAGAAGTTTAAACAAAAGATCAAGTGGGAGATTGCATTGAGTGAGTGCTCAGCAGTTTTAATAAAGATTCTGATAAAAGAGGATGATTTAAATCTTGAAGAAGTTCAGGAGGAAATTAGATCAGTTAAAGAACAAATAAATAAATGGGATAATGCAAGAGCTGAGTTTAAGGAGCTTGAGAAGAAGTTGAAAATGAAAACGGGCAAATTTGAAGATGAGATTAAAAAGAGGAAGTTAAAAAATTTCGGAGGGACTTGGAAAAGTATGAGAATGGGCAGGTCTATGTAAACAATAATATCCAATGGGGTAAGCAGTATTGAGCTATACCAGACCACCCAGGGGCATAATGAGGCCTGAGGCCACATGCAACTCTGTGCATGTCGTGGAGTGCGGGCACACCCCTGCCTGCCCTGACCGCATAGCCCTCCACACCGTCAGGTGATGCAGCTGCACACCCCATGGGTGAATCCCATGGCTGGCCATGTGGGTGGCACAATGGGTGCAGAGTGTTTGCATGCCCCAGATACATGTGCATAGCCACTCCACCCCATTGGTGCATAGGGCCCATTATGCAGACTGTTAATAAGCACTTGTAAGCTAAGGCAGAGCATGTCCATGAAGCCAATCTACAGAGCAGCAGCTATCAAGATGTGAGAAGATCAATTTTATTAAAAGCAAATATAATGGATCATTTTAAAAAGCAGTGACATTAAGTACGTGAACCGAGAGGCGAGTGGGGTTACTGTAAAATCGTGTGTGTGTGTGTTGTGGGGGGGATATAAACTTGAAATTCTAAGAGCACAAAGATTTCAGAACGGAATCAGACAACAGACACAGGGACTCATTATTTCCCAGTCTCTGTTGCCTGATACTGGACCAGCTGATTGGTGGCCTTGGCTAATCAAAATGAAGATTTCTCCCAACCAATTTTCTAAACATAGGTGAGATCCAGAAGTACAAGTAGAGGGCAACAGCTGATCAGGAAATTGATCAGGAGCTCGGATCAAAAGAAGTAACTAACATTTCTGGAGTTGAATTGTCTTCCTAGCAGCTGAACATCCTTTCCAAAGGACTTAATTCCATCCCCACTGTGACACCTAACCACTTTCAAGTGACTGTTAAACCTTTTAAGTTGTTCAGGAAAATAGATTTAAGGTTTCATTTTGATTTAAATACTGAGAGCAATTATGTCTCTTTAAATACTATGCAGCAACCTATTAATGATGAGGAATGCATCTATAATGATACTGAAGAAATTGAAACCCATTTAGAGTTTTGCGTTAACTATTTTTGACAGTGAGAATATTTTGAATATATCAGCTAGGCAGATGCATTCCTCAGCAAATGAGCCAGATAGTGGTAGTAACGACTATAACAATTTGCATATGGAATTTATACAATATAGACACACTCCATTTAAACCGAAATCAGATTTTGTCCTATCCAGCTCTACCAGGCTTTAAAAATCTGGTTGTTAGAGACATTAATAGTTTGTTTGGTGATGAAGCTTCCTGTCATATGCACTGCAACCTTACCCCCCTTGAATGACACACAGTCGAAGAACTTAAATCTAATAATGACATTATAATTAAAAGAGCAGATAAAGGGAGGGAACGTTGTAGTCATGTCTAGAGAACAATATAAATGTGAAGCCTTATGGCAACTGGTAGATGAAAGTAACTATAAGCTTTTGGAAACAGATCCTGCTCAGATATTTAAATCTGATTTGGACAGCCTTTTTAATTAAGCCCTATGGAACAGTCAGCTTACCCTTGATCAGGCCAATTTTATTAGAATCAAACACCCTGTGAGACCTACCTTTTACCTTCTACCTAAAATACATAAGTCTCTTGCCAGCCCACCAGGTAGATGACTTGTCTCAGACAGGTTCAGTTTCAGAGAATCTTCCTAGATACGTGGATTTTTTTTTAAAAAGAAATAATTTATGGAATGTCGGCCTATCTCAGAGATACAATGGATAGTTTGAATAAATTTCATGGGGTGGATTGACAAGAGACTTATAGATTTGTAACTACTGATGTCATATCTTTGTATACTAGTATACTTCACAATCTTAGGTTGGAGGCTTGAGATAACAGGGTGGCTTTCCAACGGTGCCCTCTAACTTTCTTCTCCAGGCTGTGGATTATATTTTACATCATAATTATTTCACATTTGAAAGAAAATTTTATTTGCAGATTCAAGGGACAGCAATTGGGGGGCACTATAGCCCCCTCATATGCGAATCTCTATCTGGCATGGTGGGAAGAACAGTTAATATTTAGTAGTGAAAATAATCCACACTTGGAGGGTATTGTCAGATGGCACCACTTTATTGATGACATTATATTACTTTGGTCTGGAACAGAGGATGACGTCCAGCAATTCGTCTCATGGATGAACAGACATGGTGTCAATCTGCAGTTTATTCATGCAACTTGATCAGAAAGTATTTTTTAATTTTTTTATTTGGGGATTCGGATCATACCTTTGAGCCCAGAGCTCTTTTACAAAGGTTCCACGTCAAACAGTGACAATGACAACAATAACAAACAGTTTATATACAATACTCGAATAGTAGGTAGCTAGTATACAATAAGGTTACAATGTCATTCATAGTACCAATGGTGATAGTACAGCATCAAGAGCATTCAGCTAGGGTAAAAGACAGTGTTTATATGTAGCGAAGGAGATAAAGAGGTGTGACACCTAGTGTGAGAGTCCAAGGAGGAGTCAAGGTGAGGGGAAGGGGAGACTTGGGGGTAGAGTGGGAAGCCAAAAGAAGTGGCTTTGTCTAGGAGGTTGGGAGGTAGTGGTAATAGGTTGGTTTTAAGGTTGATCCAGTGGGGGAAAAGGCACAGGGGGAGAGGAAGACAGAGAGATAGGGCAAGGGGAAGAGTGGGGTAAAAGGAAGGGGAAGGAGGTGAGGTGAGTGGGCATTATGGTAAAAGCAGAGTCCTAGCAGTCACAAACTGTCCTAGTAAGAAGGTGTTGCCTTGGGCCATTTTTGAAATGCAAGATGCATTGGGAGTTTATAATGTGCACTGGGATTTCATTGAGCCATTGGAGGGCCCTATAGCTGAAAGCACGCTGTCCCTGCACAGTTCGACGGAAAGGCCCCCCTCATCCTGCCTCTGGTGGTATAGCTGGTAGCACTTGATGTTAGGATGCTAGAAATGCATGGGGCGGTTTTGCCCACTAGCCCCTTTTTTCCAAGGAGACATGTTTGTAATATAATCCTGTTCTTTAGTGGCAGCCAATTGGTCTCCTCGTATAAGGAGCAGGTGTGGGTATTTTGATTTGCAGTCATTGTGAGCCTACATACCTTGTTGAGGGTAATGTGGATCCTTTTTAGTGCAGTGTCTGTTGCTGCACTGTAGACCACCAATCCATAGTCGATGGTGGAAAGGATGGAGCTGGAGACTAAGAAATGGAGGGCCTCTGGAGTGAGATACTTTTTATGCCTATAGAATACACCCAGCTTGGTGTTCACTATTCATTTTTACTTTAGTAATTGAAAATCCTAAGAACAACCCAGAAGGCAACCTTAAGATTTATTAGAAGTGTTTTCTGGATTATTATGGTAATAACTTTCCTCCCGATATATTGATGTGACTGCACTCTACCATGAGGACGCTTACTGTTAATTTCAACACTTCTGTTTAGAATGTGCAGTACTAACATCCTAGTATAATGTAGATGTATATTCTTAGTCTCTAGATATGCTGGTTATTTAAGAACTATAAATATAAAGCTGGTCTCCATAGGATATTAGTGTATAGAAATCTCTTTTTAATCTTGTAAAGTATCATTTTTAATGTTGTAATGACATTATTATGTTGAGCAAATAAATTATGAAACTGAAATGGACACTGTCATAGTGGATCAAAAGCACAAGATCCAGACTGCACTCAGAAGTGTTAAATAAATATTTAATGTGTAATCACATAAGTGCAATAACAAAGTGCATAAACACTCTCCAGCAACTTCTCCCCATGTGCATTCAGAGCTACCTGGCTCCTTAAATGGGGGTGGAGCCCCAGTGTTTGAAAGACCATTATAAAGATACAAACCACCAATCACAGTACAGTAATACAATTCAAAAAAATGTTATTGCATAATGAATTTAAAGATTGAAAAATGCAGCACCCTTTTAAAGTGTCAGTAGGTGACATTAGGGAACTTGCCTATACAAAATATATAGCCATAGGAGAGCCTGCCCATATTCAATGCAGACTAAAAAATTCCTACCCATATTTAATTCAAGCTATTTAAATCTAAATGTAAGGCTGTCTACTTATGCCACATTGGATCAAAGTGCATATTCTAATAGAAACACTTACAAAGGCACTAGTGCATAATAAATTCTAAGTGCTATATCATAGGAGCTTTCAAAAAAGGATAGCGATGAAAAGGGGGACAACCATAAAAAAGAACAGACAGAAATTACATGAGTTGGTTACAGGTATTATATATATATATATATATATATATATATATATATATATATATATACATATATATATATACATGACAAAGAACCTCTTGCGTAAGCACTGAGGCAATAATTATCCCAAAGGGCATTTGGCCGGGAAGCCAAGTTTCAAAGAAATACAAAATCACACATGCCCCCACAATGCAAAGCATCATGGGCTGCATATCCAAATCACCACAGAATAATCAACTTTAAGCAGAAAAGCATGGTGCCGAAAGGCATCTCACACAGTTTGCAAAGGGTGCCAACAGAAGACATAGACACGTGTTTCGTCCTACCAGGACTCATCAGTATGCCTCGTCTGTTTGACACCCCAGTGGAATGAACCAGTTACCCTAAGATGGTCTATCTAGGTTATGTTGTGGTGAACCCAATTAAAACAAAAAAATATTTAAAAGACAAAGATCCTCTGTGCACAAGCACTAAGGCAATGGTTCAACACAACATAACCTAGATAGACCATCTTAGGGTAACTGGTTCATTCCACTGGGGTGTCAAACAGACAAGGCATACTGATGAGTCCTGGTAGGACGAAACACGTGTCTATGTCTTCTGTTGGCACCCTTTGCAAACTGTGTGAGACGCCTTTTGGCACCATGCTTTTCTGCTTAAAGCTGAACCAGCGTAATATTCTGTGGTGATTTGCATATGCAGCCCATGATGCTTTGCATTGTGGGGGCATGTGTGATTTTGTATTTCTTATATATACATACCAGGAGTCATAATGACCTTTTAAAATATTTTCACTACATGCCTCGGTTAACCTTAGGTGATGTAGTGTTACAAATGAACTACAGGGATCTCTGTCCTTGACAAGAAATGTTCTGGCAAAAAACCTTTTGTGTTGATCACCAACAAATACATTACGGCCAGGGTTTATAAGTAAGGTTTTAAATCCAGAACCTCATTTAGCCCCCAGAAGATAAACTTTTGAGGTGGAATATCCACCAGGATTGTCTCTGCAGTAATCTTTGTAACCTGTCCTCACCTCTAGAGTGTTGTGGCACATATTCTAGACCTACAAATCTAAAGTTATAGGTAATCATTTGGTGGCATTCTTTATGGTGTGCCCCATTGCATTTTTCACTACACCATTCTTGATTGCCGTAACGTGCTCTAACAATCTAACTTTAAGTTGCCTAGTGGTTCTGCCCATGCATATTTTTGAGCAGGAACACCAGGCCACATAAACAACATGGTCCGAGTAGCAGCTTACAAACTGCCTAATATATACACTGACTTACTATTATTCCCAGTTTGGACCTGTTTACCTTGTACTGCAAATTTACATGCAGAACATTTTTTTACAGGGATAGATGCCTGTCAGTCTGCCACTCAGCCAACTGTCTTTTTCAGGTTCAATATTTTTAGGTTTAATATAATGACTTGTTAAGGATGTCACCCAAATTCCATCCTCTAGAAATGTGAGTCTGGGTTTAGAACCCACAGCATTAATTAACGCTGGATCTGTCAGTAAGACAGACTAGTGCTTTATGATTACATTTTTAATTCTGGTTGCAGCTGGTGAATATGTTGTCACAAAGGCCACCTTAACATCCTCCTCTAAATTAGCTGTTTTTGGTGTAAGTAAAGTGACTCGGGGGGTATTTTTAACTCTATTATAGGCACTGTTAATGATTTTATTGGAATAACCCCTGACTTTAAAACGATTTTAAAATGATTCCTGAGGTCCAATGATTGTCTCTCAAAACTGTCCTCATTGTAGCAGTTCCTTCTAAGAGGGAGGAACTGCCCAACAGGGATACTATCTATCAATATACATGGATGTCCACTTTCTGCTCTTAATAGAACATTCCCTGCTGTCAGTTTTCTAAGGGTATTACTCTGTATCATACCTTGTTCATCCACATAAAATTTGACATCAAGAAATGCAATACTGCTCCACTCCAATCCACTATGACAGTGTCCATTTCGGTTTCAACATGTATTTGCTCAACATAATAATGTCATTAAAACATTAAAAATGATACTTTATTTTACATGATTAAAAAGAGATTTCTATACAATAATATTTTATACAGACCAGCTTTATATTTATGGTTCTTAAATAACCAGCATATCTAGAGACTAAGAATATACATTAACATTACACTAGGATGTTAGTATTGCACATTCTAAACAGAAGTGTTGAGATTAAAACAGTAAGCGTCCTCATGGTAGGGTGCAGTCACATCAATATATCAGGAGGAAAGTTATTACCATAATAATCCAGAAAACGTTTCTTAAGGTTGCCTTCTGGGTTCTTCCTAGGAGTTTCAATTATTAAAGTAATCATTCCATAGAGTGTAATGTGCTATTTCAAGAACTTTTGATTGTTTTCCTATATTTTATCATCTCTTTGTAAAATGTTGCCACTTCTATGGTTTGACTCACATCAAGGGGATGCATCAACTTGTACAAAGCATCTTCCAAATTACATGCATATGGGAGGATACATTTTCATATGTATTTGTTCCTCCATTTTGTGTAAATGATACATAAATACACAAATACATAGACACTGTCGGCAGATAAGGGCCTATGGCCCACCCAGTCTACCCATTTGAGCTTGTAAGTTCACTTTATGTTTTCCTAGAAGTCTGTTGCCCCTTACCCTTGACCTCCAGAATTCCCTTATGTCTATCCCATGCATTCTTAAATCTCATGATTGTTTCAGCCTCCACCACTTCCTCTGGCAGGGTATTCCACTTGTCCACCACCCATTCTGTGACGAATTTTTTCCTCACATTTCCTCTGAATTGTCCTCCCTCCAACTTCATCCCATGCCCTCTAGTCCTGGAACATCTTTTTCACTGGAAAATAGCGAATTCCTGCACCCTGTTTCTCCCTGTAAGGTACTTGTATGTCTCTATCATATCCCCTCTCTCCCTCCTCTCCTCCAGGGAGCACATATTCAAGTCCTTCAACCTGTCCTCATAGGACTTGTGATGCAATCCCTGTACCATCTTTGTTGCCCTCCTCTGAACTTTCTCTGCCCTGTCTATGTCCTTACGTATGTAAGGTCTCCAGAAATGTACACTGTACTCCAGGTGGGGCCTCACTAGTGTATGGGGCAGTTGTGTAATATGTTAAAGAGTTTCTACATGTCCTTTATTACATAAGCTGTCCCCCTTTCTATTAAACCTGCACTCTCTCCAGTTGGTAGGTAAAAGCTCCATCCTAGCCATTGTCAATAATCTTTTGTACTCTGGTGAGATGGGCAGAGTAAGATAGTATTCCAATGTATGTTGCTTTTTATTTACTGCATACCACTGGGAAATTTTAAGTTTATCAAAGTCATTTCATCTTCCACATATGTTTGTAATATTCTCTGAATCCTTTTTGATAAGATAATGAAATTGTAATTTTATCCAAATACAGAAACCATAGGCCTTCATAACCAATTCTTTGTAATGTATTTATAAGATGCTGAATCCATGGGGAGCTCAGTCCATAGTTGTAACCAATTTACTTTTTTGATAAGGCCCATGTGGCTGGCAGAGCAGTTTGTCATTGATTATTCTAATCCAATATGCTGTTAGTCTAAGAGAGGCCATTGATTTAATAGAGATCGTTCCCAATTCTGCTTGTACCGTGTAGTTGGGAACTGAGTTTGGAACTTTCAATAAGGATATGTAATAGTTAGTGTATAGATTGGACAGGAGTGGGATCCAAGAGAACCTTATTGAACTTTATAATTTGCTGCCTCTCTTGTAAGTAGGTAGTGAACCAAGCTAGGACAGGGGCTGACAGGCCAAGAGTCCGGAGTTTAGAGCACAGGAGAGTGTGATCAACTAGATCAAAGGCCTTGGAGAGATCAATGAAGATAGCTCCAGTCAATTGCCTAGATCTATGGCAGCCCTGACCTCAGATGTAACCTTAGCAAGGGCAGAGGAGGTGCTATATCCCTTGCGAAAGCCATGCTGCACTGGGGATAATAGTTCATGACTCTGGATATAGTCAGTGAGCTGGGATGCTACCACTTTTTCAAGTGGCTTGCTGATAGCTGATAGGATAGCTATTGGTCGGTAGTGCTCAAGGTTTGTTGGATCACCTTGTTTGAATACTGGGACAACCCCTCTTCCATAGGTCAAGGATAGCTCCAGTGATAAGAGATGTAGTAAAGATGTGGGTAATGGGTAGTGCAAGGAAAGGGGCACCAAGGCAAATCAGTTTGGGCTCCATATTGTCATACCCAGCACTGGAACAGGGTGAGAGGCTAGCAAGGAGTGTGAATCTCTCTAACTGAAACAGCCTTGAAATAAAAAGGAGGGCGAGAGGCAGATCCAGGCTGGGAGCTGAGGGGGGAATCCTGCACATCAGTGGCAGGAAATTGGGAGGTATAGGCAGACAGGTGTGAGAACTGGGTGTTAAACATATTTGCAATTGTTAAGGGATTATTGCAGTTGACACCACCAACGAGCATATCAGTGATGTAGCCTTCTGAGGAACTACCAACTATATTCTTTATGTTTCACCAAAAGCTCCTAGAGTGTCTGGCTGAGGACAGCAGAGCAGATTTACAGAAATCATTGTTTGCAGCTTTTTTACAAACATTTCTGAGTTGTCTATATTCCCGGAAACAGACATGTCATGGGAAGCCTTAAATCTAGGCCAGCATTTATCCCTAGACTTCACGAGGGGAAACAAGCCACCTTGAAGCCATTTAGTGACAGGTCACAGGGTCATAATGTCACAAGACATTATGCCACAGCAGTATACTGCACTGCCAATACAGCGCAAAATATTGCCAGCGGCATAAGTCTTTGTTTTGAAGGGGATCTTTCACCCGCACTTCTATTACGGGGGCTGGACCCTCCAACTCCCCAAATAAAATAACTAACTCAAGCACAGTTACAATCACACAAATGCAAAAATTAAAAAATCCCATGTGTCTGAGACAGAGAAATAAAACCCGGTCCCAGACGCATTGCCTGCCTCACTTGCTTCCAGTGGCTCATCCCATCGAGCCACGGCAGCGGCTCGGTGGACCCTTGTTCCAACAGGATTCTTATCCTGTACTGGGAAGAGAGAGAGGGTGCACTACCGCACATACATCCTTTCACAGTTTTGCACCCTCTCGCTCTTCCTTACCGCGCTAATCCTACTTCACGGTCATGTCGTGTGCTGTACAGCGTACGACATATTGACCCGGTAGGTGGTGACAGTACCCCTAACTCTCCTTTTTATGAGAGGAGCATATTTGTCTTGCAGGGATGAGAAGATGCCTATAAAGTTTTCAAGGGCAACTGAGGTATCATTAGCAGCTAATACAGTGGACCAGTCTGTAAGTGCCAGATCAGCAGGGAAAGATTCTAATTAAATCTGGAAAAGTCTCTCTTATGGATGACCTTGCAGGAGATGTTAGGAGAGGAGACTTTCCAGACACAGTAAGTAGGGTGAAGATAAAAGAACTGGCTACTTGTAATAGTTTGGCATCAGTATTATCAACCCCTGTTGCTTTATTTGTCTATAACATCTGCAGTTCATGGTGTACAAACCTTGGGGGGGGTGAAAATAAATTATTTAGGCATGACCATGGGTTGGGTATCATCAGTTAATGTAGCCCTAGAGGGGACTTTGAGGCATAAGGTGCAGCCTAGGACCTTTTGCACATACTAGATTAACAAAGGGAAACCTACTCCCGGAATGCCTTAATGCTATTATTAAAAATATTTTCATATTTAATGAATGTTTTTAAAATTAATATACTTGTGGTTCTGTTGCACTTGAGGGTGTCCAGCCATCTGCCTAACTAAATCACCCATTGCAGGATATCATATTTACTTGGGTTGCTCCTCTGTACTGTATACACCTTGTAGACATTACATGCTACTAAATACTCTTACGTTTACTTATGCTGCAAAACTCTGAAATACTCTATCCAGTACTGTTTCTCTCTCAGGGATTCCCTTCATAAATTTCTGTCAGTTACTGTGTGAGCAGTCAGTAAGCCACTGACATATTTAGCATCACTAGTGCAATATATCTGTATAATAATAGAGCTGGGTGAAATCTGACTTATATTTATTTGGGTAGTCAGACTGACTTGTTGGATATTATTACTATTATTATGAGTACCTGCTGTCATTTTTATGTTGATTGCCCACATGCGCAAGAAACATGTTGCGGCAGCTTTCTCCACAAGCAGGTTGTGGAGGCGCGGCACTGTTGTGCACAATGCCCCCATGGCCTGCAAAGGCTTGTCCCCCGTCCCCCAATGCTGTGGCATGCTGCTGCTGATACTAGTTCAGCCAGCGTGCCACAACTTTCTAAAAAATCAGCCGCTGCAATCAGGGGCCGCCTCGTCATTGCAGCATCAGCCATCCGCTGCAATGAGGGAGTGACCCGTCATTGCAGGGCGGGCTGTAAAAACCCTGATATTGTTCATGAAAATGGCGGCGGCTTGCCAGCGTGTTCACAAACAATATAAACCCCCCCCCACCATGCTTAGTTGCTGACGGGGGCCCCAATCCTCGCCGGCTTCACTGGCTCTATGTTGACAGCCGACGGGGAGCTCACTCCCCGTCGGCATTATGTCAAACAGCCCCCGCTGATATTGTAGCCGACAGGTGCCCAACTCTGCTCGGCATAATGTGAACCCCCTTTTCACTTGTGTGCTAACAGGGGTCCTAATCCTGTCCGGCTACTAGCCCCCAAAAGAAAGATGGCATGCTGGGAGCCCACCCCAGCATGCCTAATGCCTCTGTGAAGAAAAAACTGTCCTGCAATGTTTTTTGTTTTAAACCTGTGAAATAAGAAAACTGTCCCTCGCGGTCTCCCTAGCCCCCCTCCACCACCCGCACCCACCACTGCAGACCCTGCCTCCCCACACCCCCTCATCCCATACTTACCTCCGAGTCTGGCGCGACGATCTTCTGTGGACCGGAACATGTCTGCACTCTTCAAAGCTGACCACGAACTAAGGAAATGCCGGTAAGCTGTATAATGGTAGAAATAGGGTTTTTCAACTTTAATGCATATCTCAGTCATTTTTGGAATTTTCCACCAAATTTTCAACATGGGGTTTTTGGGACCCCTTCTCATGAATTCTTGAACTGTCATGGCGTTAATCGGCCCTGAAAGGTGGTTTCACGGTCACTGTGCAGAATCACCCTTCAGGGCCGATTAACAAAACGACAGTGGCAGTGTTCATGAGGTGGGCTCTCAAAAAGCCTATGTTGCATATTTGGTGGAAAAAATTCAAAAAATGACTGTTTTACGAGCGCGCATTGCACAGTTGCTACATACGCTTGTAACTTCACGAATTTATAATATTTTCACACCAGATTTTCAACATTGACATTCTGTCACACCTCCTTGTGAGCAGTATAGCTGTCATTGTTCACATCCTGGCCGAAATGTGTTTTCGTACTTCCAGCGCAGAGTAGCGCGGTTGCTATGCGAAATCAGTGTTCAGGACAGATTAAGAAAATGACAGTGACACTGTTCATGAGAAGAGGTCCTAAAATGCCTATGTTGAAAATTTGGTAATGATGCTCCATAAAATGATTGTGTTACGAGCGTGCGTTACGCAGTTTGCACGCACGCTCGAAAGTTCGCGAATTTATAACATTTTCACTCCAGATTTTCAACCTTGCCATTTTCCCACACCTACTTATGAACAGTACAGCTGTCATTTTTCCCATCCTGGCCAAAATGTGTTTTCGCACTTTGGGTGCAGAATAGAGTGGTCGCTGTGGGAAATCACTGTCCGGGACAGATTAAGAAAATGAGAGTGATACTGTTCATGAGCAGAGGTCCTAAAATGCCTATGTTGACAATTTGGTGATGATAGCCTATCAAATGACTGTGTTACAAGTGTGCATTGCACACTTTCCATGCACCCTTGTAACTTTGCAAATTTGTAATATTGTCATGCCAGATTTTCAACAGTGGCATTTTTTCCACACTTCCTTATGAGCAGCACAGCTGTCATTTTTCCCATCCTGGCCGAAATGTGTTTTCACAGTTCCGGGGCAGAATAACGCAGCCGCTGTGGGAAATCACTGTTAGAGACAGATTAAGAAAATGACAGTTGCACTGTTCATGAGCAGAGGTCCTAAAATACCTATGTTGAAAATTTGGTGACGAAACTCCATAACATGACTGTGTTACAAGCGTGCATTGAACTGTTTCCACGCACCCTTGTAACTTTGCAATTTTGTAATATTTTCATGCCACATTTTCAACAGTGGCATTTTTCCACACCTCCTTATGAACAGTACAGCTGCCATTTTTCACATCCTGGCTAAAATATGTTTTTGCACTCCTGCCGGACAATAGCACAGTCGCTGTGGGAAATCACTGTTTGGGACAGATTAAGATCGAACAACTGAGAGGGAGGAGTGACTGAGCTCAGCTGAGCTCTATCGGGACTGCTGCAGATTTGTTTGTGGGCAGAAAAAGGCCCCAACACAAGAGCTCAGTACAAAAGGGCAGCCTGCAGCACTGGGAGAAACAGAACGAGAGAGCTAGTGATGGAGGGGGAGTGAGCGATCTCACCGGAGCACTGTCAGGACTGCTGCAGATTTCTTTGTGGGCAGAAAAAGGCATCAATGCAGGCAGGGGCCCAGTACAAAAGGCCAGCCTGTAGTGGTGGGAGAAACAGTACAAGCGAGTGAGCCAGGGTGGCTGAGTGAGCTCAACAGAGCTCTATCAGGACTGCTGTGGATTTCGTTGTGGGCAGAAAAAGGCACCAATCCAGGCAGGAGCCCCATACAAAAGGGCCGCTTGCAGCGCCAGGACAAACAGAATGAGCATGTGAGAGAGGGAGACTGAGCGACCTCAACGGAGCTCTGTCGGGACAGCTGCGGATTTTTTTGCAGACAGACAAAGGTGCCAACACAGTCAGGAGCCCGTACACAAGCGCAGCCTGCAGTGCCAAAAGAAACAGAATGATCGAGTGACAGAGCTCTATTGTGACTGCTGTGGATTTCTTTGTGGGCAGAAAATGCAGCAATGCATGCAGGAGCCCAGTGCAAAAGGCCAGCTTGCAGCACCAGCCAAAGCGGAATGAGTGAGAGAGCTCAATGGAGCTGTGTCGGGACTGCTTCAGATTTCTTTCTGGCCAGAACAAGCTGCCATGCAAGCAGCAGCCCAGTACACAAGGGCAGCCTGCAGTGGCAGGAGACACAGAACAACTGAGTGAGGGAGGGAGAGTGAGTGAGCTCAACGGAGCTCTGTTGGGACTGCTGCAGATTTGTTTGTGGGCAGAAAAAGCCAGCAATGCACGCAGGGGCCCAGTACAAATGGGCAGCCTGCAGTGGCAGGGAAACCAGAATGAGCGAGTGAGAGAGGGGGAGTGAGTGAGCTCAACAGAGCTCTATTGTAACTGCTGCAAATTTGTTTGTGGGCAGAAGAAGGCGGCAACGCTGGCAGGAGCCCAATAGAAAATGGCAGCCTGCAGCGCCGGCAGAAACGGAATGAGCGAGTGAGAGAAGGGGAGTGAGCGAGCTCAATGGAGCTTTGTTGGGACTGCTGCAGATTTCTTTGTGGCCAGACAAAGGCGCCAACAGAGGCCCAGTACAAAAGGGTGGCCTGCAGCGCCAGGAGAAACAGAATGAGTGACTGACACAGGGGGAGTGAGCGACCTCAATGGAGCTCTGTCAGGACAGCTGTGGATTTCTTTGTGGGCAGAAAAAGGTGCCAACGCAGGCAGAAGCCCAGTACAAAACAGCAGCCTGCAGCGCCGGGAGAAACACAATGGGCGAGTGACAGAGGGGGAGTGAGCAAGCTTAATGGAGCTCTATCGTGACTGCTGCGAATTTCTTTGTTGGCAGAAAAGGCGGCAACACAGGCAGGAGCCCAGTACAAAAGGCCAGCCTGCAGCGCCGGCAGAAACGGAACAAGTGAGTGAGAGAGGGGGAGTCAGCAGACTCAACAGACCTGTGTCGTGACTGCTGCAGATTTCTTTGTGGGCAGAAAAAGCAACCAACAGAGGTAGGAGCCCAGTACAAAAGGGCAGCCTGCAGTGCCAGGAGAAAGAGAATGAGCAAATGAGAGAGGGGAAGTGAGCCACCTCAACGGAGCTCTGTCGGGACTGCTGCAGATTTCTTACTGGGCAGAACAAGGTACCAACGCAGGCAGGAGCCCAGTACAAAAGAGCAGCCTGCAGCACCGGAAGAACCAGACTGAGCGACTGACAGACGGCCAGTGAACATGCTCCACAGACCAACGCAATCACCATTCGGCGTTGACAGATGCTTGTTCTTCTCAGCTGCACTGGATGCATTTTTAAATGAGACCTATGCTAAGCTTCCTTTCCAGTAAATAATTTGAAATTGAAATTGAGTGCACTTCTGTGCAGGAGGTCCAGGTCAGAGCAAATGTCGCACACATATTGAGGGCCTATGCATTTGCCCAGCATAACAGCAATACCTTTTGGGTGAAACTAACAATAATACATCACTGCAAGTCAGCTGCTGGGGTAATGCATCTGACTTGGGGCGAGAGGGGTATTAAAGAAATAGAACAAAATAGTGTGATGCTGTAATCAATATCAAGGCCAGGCTGGAGGGACAATACAGGTTATTCTTAAATGGCTCGAGGAAGACCTACTCTACGTGGGGGTTGACTGTTATGATAAAAAAAAAAGATAAAGAAACAACTGTGCATGAAGGCTGCCCTTAATTTCAGTGCTTGTAGACTCCTAGGTATCATCCAGTATAGTTTATTTTTATTATCACATAAGTGATTTCTGCCAATCATCAATCCAGCCACAGCTCTCTTCTCCAGCCCTCTGCTGTATGCAAAAGTGATTGTTTTTTTCTGGATATTTGCACACAAGAAAGAAATTACCTTCTTAAAAATAGTCCAAATAGGAGCTATGGGGAACCAGATTACATGAATGAGAGGGATTCCAAGATTACTAATGAATGCAAAGCAAGCTGGGAGTAGCATACACCATGAAACAGAAGTACAGAATTTAAGGAACATGAAGAGTTACTGAAGACTGCATTTTGTACAGAAATGTGGGGGAGGATTTCTCGCAGCAGTTTCCAGCTCTTGAAGACACAGAAGTAATTCTGTATACTAGAAGCACTGGTTGCACTCCAACAATTCACAGTACTTCACAGAGTTAATAATTTGGCCCCAGCAGACAGGTCTACTGATAAGAGCACTGGAGATGTAATTGTTGCTATTTATAACATACTTGTTCAGGTGAGGCCAACTTTGAGATGCTGCATCTCATTTTCAGTGGGAACCTGCTCAGTGACACACACAGGATGAAATGTCGGGAAGTCAAGATGGAAAAAAAACATTTACAGCATCTTTTATCACTGCCTCCTCCTCAAAATACATTCCCTGACAAATTATTTAAAGGTTTGCCCAAATTTGGGGGAGGGGAGGGGGGCAGGCCCCTGGGGCCACCTCATCATGTGCCTTCTACTCAGTTTTACAGCTGGGTGAACTGAAGCAGTTTTGCTTATGTGTGCTGTGTACCTTCAGCCCAGGGACAACACTTCAACTAAGTTTACATTCTCGTTTTAATCACTTATTTATTTTCAATGTTTTTTTTCATTTTCGTTTCCTGGTTTGAGGTACTGTCCAACAGTTCACCTTGCAATATTTTCATTCCTTTCCCCCACTTCAGCTTGAAACAAAAAACATGATTCAGCTGGTGACAACAAGGCTGGTCTTGTTTCTTTATGTTGTTATGTTTGTTAATCTTTAAGAACATAAGCTTGATAACAAGAGGTCATCCACTACAAGTCAAGGTAACTAGGTTTAAAGTGACTAAAAGGAAGCATTTTTTATACAGAGGGTGGTGAACATTTGGAATAGACTACCTGTTGAGATAGCTGTGAAAAAACAAGGATACTTTTAAGAAAAGGCTGGATAAGTACATAGAAAATGGAGGTGATATGAAATGTTACATGGAATTCTAAGGAGCTCCTTGTGAGCACACTGCCTTATTGTGCTCCTCAGATCATTAGTGACATTAGTGGGGGGGGGGTTAGTAGTGCATGTATATATACTAGTGTAACAGTAGTTAATGTAAAAGAGTACAATATTGTATGTTTTTACAGTTTTATAACAGGCCTTACTGTCTCACCAGGCTCTACAGTTCTATTTATCCGAGGATCACATCCATACTCACTTTTACATTAACAGGGCCCACAGGTGAGTGTTTTAATGCAGTAGCACTGCTTCTCACTAATGTTTCCTACACCATGCACAATGGATCAGATCCCCCATCACCAGATAATTATAGCCCCCCCCCCAACCCAGCATCAGACCTACCTATAGCTTCTCTCCCAATCACTGGACATACAGGTTCCAACACCCCCAGATTTAGACAAAGCGTTAGGCCCTCCTCACACCACACATAACTTCAGCCTCCCCACCAACAAGAGGCACAATTACAGTTTGCACCTCAATCACCAGACCAACTTGAACCCCCAGCATGGACACAGAATAAAATGTCATACCCTCAAACACCAAAGCACATATTTCCCCCAATACTGGATGCACTAATAAACAATCCCTTGGCCTCCAAGCTTCAGAAACACATTTATCCTCACCCCACTATATAAACAGATTTCCTCAGTAAATAATGCAATAGCCAGGTATAAGTGTGGAAGACTAAGATTTGTATTTTTTTTAAACTGCTCATTCCATATTTTTAATATACCACCAGATACTTAGACTTAAAACATCATGAATTTCTAGCAACTTAATAATATGTTCATTCAGTGGCCTTAAAAAGCAGTCCTTAGTTCTGGGCAAAAACTGTAAAGCCCCAATTGCACACAGAGGAAACCTGCTGTGTTGCTCTGTATTCATGACAGTTTTATTTCAAATGTAAAAAATATCTAAACCCGACTAAAGCAAAAGACAAAAGGGCATCCTACAAGATAGGAGAAAAAGTGCAATCTAAATTAAAATGGTATAAATACAACAAGCTTACCAGAACGTACCTTGCTGCCTAATATCCCTCCTGGTTCTCTGTGCAGAATCATGTTACAAACCATTTTTGCATTGGAAGATGCAGAAAATGCAATAACATTTCCTTAGCAAAACAAAGGATTTTTGATGTTAGTATACATAATGACCTTGCAAGAATTTCATTGGTTAAGTAGTGCCCTTACTATACGTACATACATACTGTACATAGGAATAGTAGAATGCAAGTAGATGCATTACCTATCAAGACTGCCTCCCCACACTTCTCAGTGGTAGTATCTGTTTATTTTTGCCTCAAATAAATATATATCTAATCTTACCTTAAATGTTTGACTTTGCTGCATTTCTTGGAAGTGAATTCCATATACTCACCGTGCCCTGTGAGAAGTAGTATTTTCTCCTGTCCATCCAAGCAATTTCCCTTGCAATTGCATACATCACTCCCTAGTGTTACTTCTCAGTTTGTTAAATATTTAGTTAGCCTTACATAGTAGTTTTATTTATTTATTGAAATGTTTCACCAGGAGGGCACACTGAACAACAAGTTGCTGATCTCACAGTGTGACCTGGGGGAAGGGGTTACATAGGGTTGTGAAGGATGATCAGTTACAATAGTATGTGGGTAATACAAACAGTACAACATTGTAAGATTGTGCAACAGTTGGAACACAAGGTATTGTACAATAAACAGTAGTGGAACATTGGGTAAATTACAATACGTGTCCAAAATCATACAAAAGAACACATAAATGGACAAAACAGTAATAATGCAATAGAACCATTTATAGTGCATGAGTGTACCAGGAGCAGGCTCGAGGTAGTACGCAAGTGCTGTTGGAGTAAAAAGGATGGGGTTAGGTTGTGCACACTGGTAACCCAGAAAGGCAGGTGGAGAAGAGAGGGTGAGAGGCAAGAACTGAATATGAGGAGAAGGGGTAGCCATTTCCTGATTTCCCCTTTCAGGATGTTGAGAACCCTGCCGGGGGGGTCATGGTAGGAAGGCAGAAATTGGGGATAGATATTAATGTGGGTTAGAGCAGGAACAGCTGAGGGAAAAGTAATTTTGTAGGGCAGAGGTAAGGGGGTAGTTGGAGGAGGAGTGTCGTATTTCAGGGGGGATTCCAAATTTTAGGGAAACGATGGGTGAAACCAGTCTGACCGATGAGGGTGGAGCGGCAAGGGACCGTCAAGGTGTGGGCATCATTTGATCTGGGAGAGTGGGTGGGAGGTGGAGTGGAGAGAGGGAGGATGAGAGATAGGAGGGGAGGTCCCCGAACCAGAATTTGGAGGTTAGTTTGGTACAGTGAGAGATAGCATCTGTGAGATAGTGGAAGGAAGGTTAGAGAGCGATAAGAGTTCACAGTGGTGGAAGCAGGAAGGGGAGTCGATAGGAAAGTGGCAGAAGGAGTTAAAGACATTGTCCAACTTGGTCAGGGAAGATTTGGGAGCAGCACCATAGACTACGTCACAGTAGTCAAAGATGAGGAGTATCATCTGGACAATTTCGCGCCTCGCAGTCAGCGGGATGCAACTATGATTCTTGTACAGAGCACCAAGCTTGGGGTGCAGTTTCTTCAGGATAGCATCGATATGCACAGAGAAGTTAAGGTGCTGGTCCAGCCAAACCCCCAGATATCTAAATGAGGAGGTGTCCTCCAAGATGGTACCATCAAGGGTGTGGAAGGTGGGTAGGGCCGGGAGTCTAGAGAGTCTCTGCCTGGTGTCAAAGGTCATTGAGACTGTCTTCTTGGCATTTAGAAAAAGCTGGTGAGAAGCAAACCAGAACTGAACTTGGTTGAAGTTGTGCTGTAAGCTGGTTTGCACAGCAGCAGGGTTTTTGCTGGAACTGTACAAAACAGTATCGTCAGCATACATGTGGATAGAAGAGGATGAGCAGGCTGTGGGAAGATCATTAAGGAAAATGGAGAAGAGTAGGGGACCAAGCACTGAGCCCTGAGGACACCAGTATTGATGGGGAGTGGAGGGGAGACGGAATCAAGGATTCTCACCGATTGGGTCCTGCCAATGAGGTAGGATTTAAACTAGTTGGTGGCTGACTGAGCAAGGCCAGCTGAGGAGAGTGAATCAAGAAGCAGGGGATGGGAAACAGTGTCGAAAGCTTTGGCTAGGTCCACAAATTTGGCCGAGGTGATCAGGCCATCATCCATCCCTGGAAGGATTGAGTCAGTAAGCCCGAGGACGGAGATGGTTATTGAGTGGTTCTTCCAAAAACCAGATTGGAAGGGAGTGAAGAATGAGGAATCAGAGAGGAAGGGTGATAGTTGAGAGAAAACTAAATGTTCTTGAAGTTTGGCAAGGGCAGAAAGGAGGGAAATGGGGTAATAGTTGCCAGGAGTGGATGTGTCACCACCCTTGGGGAGAGGAAGAACTACAGCGTGTTTCCAGGTGAGGGTACTTGGCAGAAATAAAGGACAGGTTAAGGATTAGGGAGATAGGATAAGCAATTGCAGGAGCAGAAAGGTAGAGAAGTTTAAGATCGAGCTCATCTGGTGAGGAGCCTTTAGAGGGGTTGAGTGATAGGACAGCATTAAGAGCTTCATCAGAGGAGATAGTAGAAAAGTAAAATGGGGAAGGGGTAGGCACTGGTTGAGGCGAAGGGCTGAAGTTAGTAGGTGGCAATGGGGAGTGGGAATTTAGAAGAGACATGGAGCCAAGAGGTGTAGTAGGCATTAAATTGATTGGCCACGGAACCAGGGTTGGAAACTAGGGAGTTATTTATTTTGAGAACTGAAGGGGAAGGGGGAGATGGAGAGGGGGGGAGAGAGTAGGGCATGAATTACCCTCCAGAATTTAGATGGAGAGTTAATGTTCCGGACCTTTTAGGGAACCACACAATGTAATTTATTTAATTACTTAGTTATTTGAATTTTGCTAACCAGGTAGGCCCACTGAGACAAAAAAGTCCCTTTTCAGGTGTGACCCAGAATTAGTTGCATACAGTATAAAGTATTCATCATTTAAAGAAAGCATATAATTACTATACATACAAGGTTCAATGGTATTAGTTACATACATAAAGTAAGTTAAGTTTCACAATATTCACAGGAAAGAAAACAGAATGAATCAGCATGTGTAATACACATGATATACACCAGCACTCAGAGGTCAGGAAGTGCAGCTTGCATAAAAAACACTAATGACAGAGAGGCAGACAAATAGAGCAGCAAGTAATAAATCATACAAGGGTACACCAAGTGAACAATAGGTCAGTGATTGCAGGTGCAGGATGCTTATACCCGAAAGAAGGCTTTGAGCTGCTTCTTGAACTAGTAAGGCCAAGGCAGGTAAGAATCTCCTGAGGTAAAGAGCTCAACATAGTAGGAGCTACGAAGGAGAAGGATCTCCATCTGACTACAAACCAAACTCTTGGAATATCCAGCAAAGGGTAGGCAGCAGATCTCAGGAGCCTTGCACGCTGTTTAAAGCTGTATTATTCTAATGGTTCCATGTAATAGGGGCAAGCGTAAAACAGTGAGGCCAAAAAGGATAAAAGGAAAACAGCACGGCCACATAGGGTGGGTGGCAACACAGCAATCGTCAAAATGACGACAACAGTGCCACAGTAATTTTCTGTGGAGGATTTGCCCCTGCTTCCCATTACTAAATATAACTAACTCCGGGAGCCGCAGGTTGTCGTTTCGGTGATCACTGTGTTTGCCACTCACCCTATGTAACCATATTCCTTCACCTTCAGCCTCACTGTTTTTCTGATGCCATCTTCACTGAATACCATTCTCATAAGACTGGGAGGGGCAGTGGGTTTCAGAAGTTTAAAAGCTAAACAGTGCAGGGGATAGCGCAGTCCAGCTTCAAAAGAGGGCCACCCCAGTGATGCTAGCATTCCACAGTGGTGGTCTCTGAAGTGGGCACCCACTACAAAATGCTTGATTCTATTATAGGAATCTTTAATATGGAAAAAACAGATTCTCAGGCAGACTGTAATACCAGGGCACCATAGCAAAGGATTGGCAATAGGGTGCTGTTGGCAATTGCTAGGTGAGCAGTGATAAAGAGGTAAGGGGCAAGCCTGTAAAGAAGGCCAGGCTTCTGGTGAAGGGTTTTGGCCGAGGTGTACATATGAGGTTCAAAGGACATATTTTGGTCCAACACTACTCTAGGTATTTAAATGATTGCACTACTTAAAGATTGACACCATTAATGGTGGTTAGATTGAGAAGGTGGTGTCTCTCTGGGCCAAGTTTCTGGTGACCAAATAGCTTTTTTTTTTGTGTGTGTGTTTCGTACAAGTTTGTTATTTTGGGACCAATTTCAAGAAGGTGGATGACATTACCAGGTGGTTGTTGATCTAATTTAAATCTGCTGAGGATCTATAAAGAATAGCGTCATCCGCATACAATTGTACTGTTGCCACACCACAGTTGAGGGGCATGTCATTTTTAAATAGAGAAAAGAGAAGGGGTCCAAGGATAGAGCCTTGGGGTACCCCATCTGTTATCAACCTAAAGCCAGAGGTACAGCCCTGCCACTTCACTCTCGGTTTCCGTCCATGTAAGTAATTTTGGAAACAGGGCAGGAGAGGTCATCCAGGTCAATGGCCCTTAATTTAGACAGTAGAAGGTCATGGTTGACCAGGTCAAATGCCTTCATCAAGTTGACAAAGATCACTCCAGTATTCATGCCTAGATCCACTGCATTGAGAATGTCAGAGGTAGCTCCCTAGCCCAGGTCTCATGGTCGCTGTACTGCTTTGAACCTTCCTTCTCCTTGGATGTATCTCTAAAACTATGATGTCAATTTTCTGGTGTTGTCTACTTTCCCTACTAATTGGCGGGAAACTTGATTGTCATGCATTACTAATACGGGCCTGATCGTGAAACTGATTACCACCCCTATATACTGCTGCTAATGCACATTTGTGGAACTAATGTAACTTCTGTAAATAATGCTTGAGCTTGAATGTGAACCTGACTTCTACCTCAGTATAATGTCGCTAATGTATATTTGTGTAACAAATGTAACTACTGTAAATAACTTCTTCTAAATGTCTTTTTCTGTAACTAACTCCGGGTCGCTCCTGAAAAAGGGACCTCTGGTCTCAGTGGGCTTACCCGGTTAACAAAATCTAAATAAATAAATAAACTCGCAGTAGGGCAGTGTCTGTGCCTTGGTTCTTGCGAGTGTTGTTGCACTTAAGGAAGGCTTGGAGTTGGTCATACAGCAGCCTCTCCTGGATTTTAGCAGCTGTGCAGAGCAGAGAGATTTTGGTCTGTACATTTCTAACAGGTCTCTTTGCCCCCCCTTTGTGGATAGGGGCCTCAAGTGACACTTTCCATTTCTCAGGGGCAGTGCCCAAGAGGAGAGATTTATTGATAAGGTGCATGATAGGAGTGGCAATGACGGGTGCAGCAATTTTAAGAAACGTAGATTCTGGCCAGCCCGGTGGCATTGAGGGCTGAGGCGCTGGACTCCTTACCTCAAGCCACGCTGTCAACCCGTGTTTGGGAACGAGCATGGGTCATCGGGGGTTGGTGGGGAGGAGAAGGATCGAGCGTCCATTGGGCTGCTCTCCTTCTCTGGGGTGGGGGGACACTAGCTGTCAGTGCCACTGGCCCCTAGCAGCTGCTGGGGGGCAGTGCGCCGATGCAACAGCTGAAGGGGAGGAGACAGGCAGATGCTTGGTGAGAGCACATGCAGTAGCGTGCACGCTCTCACCACAGGCGTCATTGCATGCCCTGCCTCCTCACAAAGGGAGAAAAGCAGAAAAAAGCTCCAGCTGGATGACGTGGTCCCCGCAGTGTGCCATCTCCGAGAAGGCACCTCCCTGGCATGGATCCGTTTGGGGTGGGTTGAGTCGCTCCCCACCACCCTGCCACGAAGGTTAAGTCATGGGGTGCACAAGGGAGGGGGTCTAACCTTCGGGAGAGGGCGCGCTGAGGGACAACAGATGGTAGAAGCTGGGGAGCTTGGAAGAAATAATACAGCAAAAAAAAAAAACATAGGTTCAAGGGAATCCAATCCAGGAGAACCATTACCTCTTATGTCTTTGATAAGCTTAAAAACATAATTTCTGGTTACTAACTTAAAGTGTAACCTAGGTTGGGGTGCTGAACAGAAGGCTGATAAGAAGGCAGGGAGTTACTGGAGGTAACTCTTGTGGGAGATTTAAACCTAACTAGGTCTGCAAAGATTAAGTCTCCCCTTATCCATCTTTGCTCCAGGTAAAACATGTTAAGGATATCAAGTCTCTCCCTGTGTTCCATGGTGTCTCCATCTATCATTACTCTAGTTGCTTTTCTTTGAACTCTTTCTAATCGAGCTATGTCCTTCCTGCAATATGGATTCCAGAAATGGTAGCAGTACTCCAACTAAAGTCTCAGATATGCCCTATAAAGTGGTGCCACAGCTTCCCAGGATCTGCTTATAAAGCTTTTCTTTATACAGTCAAATATCTGTGCAGTCTTTTTCTGAAACTGTTTTGTGCTGAAGCCATTTCTTGAAGTCTGCTCTTATTTATAATGCCTAAGTCAAAATAAAAACTGTTTGAAAAGAAGAAACGTATCCTGGGGTGATTTGAAATGTTGAGATTTCAGACATTACTGTCAGCAATTAACAAAGCTATTTGTTGGATCAATCTAGTTGGGCCATGTTTATGCTTCTGCCGATCAGGAGTGATTGAGAATCTAATCCATTATATCTTTTACTGTAATATTTTCAAGATGCCATGGAACAAATGGTTGACACTACTGTTGTGAGAAAACTCTTAGTAACATGAAAAAAAAAACCTGATCTGGCTACTCTCATCAGAGAACTAGATACAGCTATACAGTGTATGGTTCAGCCTTATTTGTTTAGTGGTCAGAAAGAGAGCTTAGATAGTTTGATAAAAACAATACAATTAACCAGCCCTAGGGACTGGTTGCAATGGTTTTCATTTTTAATGCAGCTTAGCATGTGATGAAGAGTAGGTTAGTAATCACCCAGCCTTTAGTTGGGGCTTACTAAAAATGGGTATACCCCCTGTACAGCGACACCATTACAGCAACCACATTGATGCTGACAACATCAACAGTTCACTGTAATGGTCCGCCCGAGACCCGGCACTCTGTCCCCTAGTCCCGCACCCCCTCCCCAAATCATCTCTGACTCGGAGTTGATAATCCTTAAGTTCGGGGGGGTGCAGGGACAGAGCCTCCCGCATGGGGGGGTTCAGGGACAAAGCCCCTCAATAGAAAAACAACCTGGGTTTCTTCTGGATTTATGTCAGCCACAAGTTGCGGTCGACATAAATCCATCGCTGTGATGTTGGTCAACGGCATAGTTGTCGAACCGGCATCATACAGCCCTAAAAATGGGGTCCCACAGTATATGTACATGGAATTTGTTTATTGTATGCATTTTTATTATGACTATTATATTGAACTGTTTTTAAAATTTGCTATAGTCTTCGATCTATGCAGAATAAAGAACTGAAGTAAAAAATAAACATGTATAATAAATATAACATCAATCCTCTCTTTGGTGCTTTTGCAGATCTTTACATTTGGCTGGAGAGAGGACATCCGGCCTGGGGAGCCACTTCACACCAGGAAATTCTGCTTTGATGCTATTTCACACAGCAGCCCTGTCACACTCTACGACTGTCACGGCATGAAGGGCAACCAGCACTGGCACTACAGGAAGGTAGGAGAGACAAGGGGTGGCAGACTTTTGATGCTTGAAACTCAGAGAGGTGCCGTGGATTTTTTTGCAGGCTCTGTTTACAGACTCAGACAGCACCGCGCTCCTTTGAAGCACTATGATGTATAGGCACCTTTCATCAAAACTATGGGAGGAAAGAAAGTTGCTTTGCAGATGCAAGATCCTTTTTCCACTCTGAAAACTGAATAAAAAATAAATATATGTATCATCTTAACCCTTAGGCTGCCAACAGAATTAGAATGTATAGGAATTCTGGACTGATACATCAGTCCATGGCACAGCAAGGGTTAAAGCAGCCATGCTGCAGAAAGAGTACTTATCGTTTTTGAAAGAGGCAGGCTCCTTTAATTCTTCAGCACATGTATGGGGTATTTTGACAGCCTACTGGCACTAGTTTATATTTTCTTAGTGCTTACCCATTGTGGACACTGTGGTAAAGTATTGGGATTTGGCGGGGGGGGGCACTGTCAGGGTATCAACCTTCACGTCAGTGCTTTCTAGAGTTCTCAATATTCAAATTCAAAGCTCCAACATTTGAGAACATTCAGATTCAAATTATGAAGAGACCAAAGTCATAGCCTAAGAGCACACACCACGGTGGTGAAAAAAACTCCCTTAATAAATCCTTAACTGTCTTGTTTTTGTCTGTGCCCCACTTTCCTTGAAAGGAAACATCCATGTGCCAAAACCCCACACCTCCATGTGGGGTAGCCCCCAATTAGCAGTTTTGCATAATAAACATAATTTTTACCTTTTTGCCTATTATTGTTCACGGGTCGTGTCTGAAAATAGTAATTTCTTTGTTTAGCGCACCTACTCGGTTAACAAAAACTAAATAAATAATTGATTTTGTTGATCCTGCCGTCCCTCCTCCTGCAATACTGAACTCAGCACCACCAGTGGCCCATCCCACAACCTCCTGTGGCTGTTCTGAATATGACATAGGAGCCAGGGAGCACCTATGGGAGCATATATAGTATAGTGCTATGGACAGAGCTATTAATAGCTCTGGTTTGGGATGTACAGGCCTGGGTGTTACACCGTGACCCAGTATAGATCAACAGTCAGCTGTTGATCTATACTTAGTAACAGTATAGTAACCAGAGCGGTACAACTCAAAACAGAGCTATTAATAGCCCCATCCATAGTGTTGTACTATACATGCTCCCATTAGTGCTCCCTGGCTCATACATCATACTCGGGATAGCTGCAAGAGGTTGTAATATACACCTCTAGTGATGCTGAGTTCAATATGTTGGGAGGATGGACGACAGGATCATTTAACCAGATAATCTATAAAATGATAACAAGCCACATGGGGCTGCCCCGCTCAGAGATGTGGGGCTTTGGGACATGGACATTCCCCTTTAAAAAATGGTAATAATCTTCAGAGGCACAGCAAGTTGGCCCCCTATCTGTACGGCAAGCCTCCATTTGTATTTACTGGGGAAGGGGTAACTATTCATTGGGTCCCTGTCTGTCTCAGTGTCCTCTAGGAAAACATCAATGCAGTCTTCAAGGGTGCAACAATGTGTGACCTAATCCTATGCCCCACAAACGATGCACTATTACATGAGGATTTTATTTTTATTTATTTAATTTTTGTTTTCCGGGTAAGTATACTAGACAAGTGCCTATTTTCAGGTATGACCCAGGATGGTAACCGGAGAGTGTAGCAGGAGATGATTCAGGTTGGAACTTTACTGAGAATGTTGCAGGATGGACCTTACCTAAGGGTGTCTACTGGTGACACAGGTTTGGGAATGAGCCTGTGTCACTGTGGACCAGTTAGGGAGGAGGAACATTGATCATCCTAGAGTATGCTCTCCTTCTCTGGGTTGGTTGCAGTCCAGTCCCCACTGCTTGAGCACCACCAGAGGGTGTCCAGATGGTGTCATGACAGTGGGGATGGCAGTGGGAGGGGAGACGTAGTGGACCTTGTGGCATTCACACACCTGTTGCTTCTCTGGTCATGCATTGTCAGCACAGTGTCTTGGCAAGAAAAGCCCTCATGGCAGGGGACACCGGCACATTCGAGCCCAGCCCCACTGCCTCTGGATTTGGACTCCACACAGAGAGCTTCCCAAACCCTTGCCTACCCTAAACTTGTGAGAGTTACAGCATGGAGCAGGTATTGGGGGGGGCTGTCAGTGGTCCAGTTAAGATAATAGGTCCTGATGGTAGCCAGACAGAGAGCATCTGAGCTGGGGGATGAAAAAGAAATGATTAAAAAATCAAAAACATAGGGGTGTCTAGATGCAACAGTGATACTCAAATAATCCCTGGCATGAATAACAACACCATCAGTGATGCTCCACCCAGCCCTACTCTCTGTGTACTGTACCACTCTCTCCTGACCCCCCATGATGATTGAGCTGAATTTTTTTTTATTAATAAAGGACACTGGAACAGACAACAGCACAGCACCAACTGCTCTCCTAATAGCCAAGAAGAGGCCTAAAGATGGGGCACACATTACTGTGTCCCCAAAGACAATTACCATTTTGGGGGCCAGAGGAAAAGTAGCAAAATGTGGTTACGGTCAGGGCTTCAGTTAACTCCATTTCTGGAGTATTTGACTTCCAAAAATAAGGGAAAATCTTCCAAAATAAAAGGGAAGAAAGTCAATGATTTCAAAATATAACACAAAAATTACATGACTTCTAAACTGCAGTCATGGAAGTCAAGAAATGATGGATTTTTCTGAAAAAAAAGGTATTTTACCACTCATATTTATATTAATATCCATTAATGGGGCCTCCCAAGAATACTGACTTCCAAAATGTTGGTTCTGGGAAGTAATTTGACTTCCACAAAATTGGAATGACTTCCAGATTTCACCTCATGGAAGTCTTGGATTTCCACTAAAAATAAGTTAACTGAACCCCTGGTTAAGGTGGGTGCTGATTTAGTATGGAAGGAGGGAGGGCTGACTTTTAACCAATTGGGAGAGGTACTGTATCTAAATTGGGCTTGAGTGTCTCAGAATTCCTGTCTGATTTCAAATGACGAATTCACCTAATATTTGGGGTATTCAGGATAATCAAATGCTTTCCCACTTCTAGTGCATCTTGATAAAGATTTTTGTCAGTTTGCCATGCTGAGCACAAATCAGACATTTAACTGGCCTAGTAGTATGTCTGTTGTCCATAAGGAACAATTTATGCAGTTCCTTGAAGGTCCGCCACAGCCATCTGCGGCCTTCACAATGTGTGTTGTGCTGACACCAGACCCCTTTTACAGCTATTGTCCCACCAGTCATGCTGGGAGAATGCATTTGGCTACACATGTCATGTGGAAATCGTAAAGAGTGTGCAGGGACAACAGATGAGGCAGACAAACAAAGTTTCCCCTTATGCGACATATAAACTCCAGTGCCTTTTGAGAGTATTCATTTGAATTTCTCCTTTTTTTGAATAAAGGTTTTTATTCCCCTTGGGCAGACTGGGTGGCTGTTCAGCCCTGTCTGTGGCTGCCATCAGCCAACCTGCCACCTCTCGCCACCTGGAGGATACTCTGCCATGGATTTCCCCTAGTGGTGGGGCCAGGGAGTGCAGGGCCATCCTTTCCCCAGTGACTCTCATCCAGAAGCCCCCTCACTTACCCAGTGGAGCAGTACGGTGGGCCATGGCACCTCAGGCAGGGCTTCATGAAGCCTGGTCTCCTTCCATTTTCTTCCTGTTTTTCTCCCACTGTCCCAGAGCAGCTGCACGGCACAGAAGAGCATACGCATGGAGGCACATGAGCATATGCATGGAGGCACACAAGCATACACATGGAGGTACATGAGCATATGCATGGAGGCACACATGCATACACATGGAGGTACATGAGCATATGCATGGAGGCACACATGCATACACATGGAGGCACATGAGCATACGCATGGAGGCACATGAGCATACACATGGAGGCACATGAGCATACGCATGGAGGTACATGAGCATACGCATGGAGGTACATGAGCATACGCATGGAGGCACACATGCATACGCATGGAGGCACATGAGCATACGCATGGAGGCACATGAGCATACACATGGAGGTACATGAGCATACGCATGGAGGCACACATGCATACACATGGAGGTACATGAGCATATGCATGGAGGCACACATGCATACACATGGAGAGCATGAGCATACTTGCATGGAGGCACATGAGCATACACATGGAGGCACATGAGCATCGCATGGAGGTGCATGAGCATACGCATGGGGCACACATGCATCACTTCCATGGAGCACATGAGCATACGCATGGAGGCACATGCGCATACACATGGAGGCACATGAGCATACGCATGGAGGTACATGAGCATACACATGGAGGCACGTGAGCATACGCTTGGAGGCACATGAGCATACGCTAGGAGGCACATAAGCATACACTTGGAGGCACACATGCATACACATGGAGGCACATGAGCATACGCATGGAGGTACATGAGCATACGCATGGAGGCACACATGCATACACATGGAGGCACACGAGCATACGCATGGAGGCACATGAGCATACACATAGAGGCACATGAGCATACGTATGGAGGCGCATGAGCATACGTATGGAGGCACATGAGCATATGCATGGAGGCACATGAGCATACGCATGGAGGTACATGAGCATACGCATGGAGGCACATGAGCATACGCTTGGAGGTACACATGCACTCTGTAACTGTGGCCTCCTTCCACTCACCCAGATGTCCTCTGGACCCCATAGCATCAGCGCTGCCACCAGGCCTCCACCTGGTGGCATCCAAGAGCTTTGAAGGTGAACCACCCCTGCTCAGGAGAGGAGAGCTGCCTGTCAGCTGCTCACTCCATCTCTCAGCCCTTCCCCCTCTGCCATCCCCTGGCAACCAAAGTTCTGTATGGTGAGAGGTAAGATGCCCCATGGCACCTCAGCCCTCTGCTCCACTGGGCCAGCTATTTGTTTGAATTTCTGTCACCAAAGTCTTAATACAAAGGTTAAATGCTTTGAACTGTTTCTCGCTCGTTATTTCTTTCTTACTAGTTCTTACTGTTTCTCTCTCTCTCTCTCTCTCTCTGTCTTTAGGACAAAAGTTTACACCATTTTGTCAGCAACAGCTGCATGGATTGTAACCCAGCAGAGAAGAAGATTTTCATGAACATATGTGACCCTTTATCAGAGACCCAGCAGTGGCTTTTCCAACACATTAACGTGACTGTTTTAGAAAAATATAACAGCAATGACAGCTCATAGGGAAAGTCAAACTCAAAAGATGGATTGCAACAGTCATTTCTGGCCGGACCCCCTCAGCATCTGAGCCAGCTGTTTTCAGGTGTTACATTTCCCAGATCCAAGAGGCCTGTTCTCAGGACTGGTTACAAAGCTGCCATCGCTCAGGCTGCTGAGGTGGATATGTCTGACAAATCTGGCCAAGAATCTCACCAGCTGCCGCTGAAGTTGTAGAACTAAAGAAAACATCCTTGCTGGTCAAGGTCGTACTTGTTTAAAAAAAATCAAAGTAGAATAAATATGGATTCTAAGTTACTGTAGTGAATGGACAACTTAGTATTTCTCAGGTCAGATCCTGCTAGGTGTATTGATGTCAATGGATGCAATTTGACCATTCATCCTGGGGATAAGGTGGTCTGCATGGTTGTTCTGAGGAGCTGCAAAGGGAGAAAATAAGCAACACTGAGGACTGCCCATGTTTAAATCAAGCACGTAACTGCTGCTATGTTGCATACTGATTTTGTTGCTGTGTGATCTAATTTGAAGGTCTGAGTCACCTCCTGACCTTATCAGTTGCTCTGGAAATACATTCCTCTCCTTCTGTTTTTGTTTTATCTTAAGCAGCTTTTGCCATATATGTTATAGCAATTCCCATTGGCAGGGAAGGCCCAAGTGAAGATCCAGCGGTAGTGGGCCGGAGTAAGACAGGGCAGGAGCAATTTATACTGAGTCTGCAAATCTGTTGTTTCTCTCGCTGTCTTCAACATTGTGAAGCCTACCTTTAGTACTAATTTAAACAGACTGATAAACAGTGTAAAGTTTATGCTTCAGTGGGGTGGGAAAGGGACATATTGTCTGATGAGTTAAGAAATCATGGGTTAGTTTCCCATTCTCGAACATAGCAGACTCCCAATGAATGAACTCCTTCAGTGCTGGCTTCCACAATCCACTATTGAAGTGCATTTCAGCAGGCACCAAATATCCTGCTGTCATACTAAAAGAGAAATACAGTTCCTACCCACAGACCATCAAAGGTATCATACTGTAACACACACAGTGCTTTTCACAGGCTACACTATGTAAGCTCAGTTACACCAGCAAGTGTCAATGTCACTGTGCCACCATCCGCCAAGCTTCAGGCCATCACACCATAACTGGTGCCCTGCTGTCAATGCAGAGGCAGAGAGATGTGCAAACATTTGTCTTGAGAATGCAGGAAATTGCACATTATTGCGTGCAAATTTATATATTTTTTCCCTCATGGGATTCCCCTGCCCCTGCCACCGCCACCCCATTTGCAGCCTACTGTAACTACAACAGACTTAGAAATATCAAGTTTCAATAAAATCTTGTGCAAAACACTCCTAGCTGAGATGAGATACTGTAGATTTACTGGTCTGTGAGAGACATATTAGCATGCCATGGCAAATAAGAGGTAATTCATTCTGTGCTAGCATGTAGCCTTTAGAACTGTTGTTACAGGCTTGTCACCTTTGGGGGGAATGAAATGGTTTTCAGACATCACTGTTGTATAATTCCTAGCTCTTGAAGGCCCAGTAAAAATGTTTGTAGACAAGTGTCTTTTGGTATGTCTTACTGCTCTGAATTGGACATGCTGAAAAAAATGGAATTGCTGTTCTGTCCTGTAAACAAAATGGTATATTATGGTCTTAAAAAATGTACAATCTTTTGAAAATATACATGAAAATTTGACTTGATTTAATAAATACCTCTCATACGCTACCAGTATGTCACATGGTTTTTGGCTGCCAACTACAGTATTTTTTTTTTTTTTTGATGATTTAAAACACATTTTACCAGGTCAGAAATAGAGACTGGGTTGGTTTGTTTCCAGTTATGACATGTGGGTAGGGGAACAGGGAACAGAAGGGGTAACAGCAGGGGTAATAAGAAACATTATAACATTGGGATCATAAAGAAGCAAGGTAATTGGTGAGTCAGTGTCTCCTGACTGCATTAATCCTCAATATATGCACAGTTGCTGTGAGTTGCCTCGAAAGGAGAGTCAGTGGACAGAGTGGGACTCATTGTGTACTTGACAGAAACAAAGTGAAAGACAGCCATTACTGAAACAAGTGGAGTGGGACATGTAGGTTAGCAGTGTCCGCTGTGTGTCAGGTGTCTGCGTTGTGTTCCTCGCACCCCTCCATCTGTGCCAGGCTGCCGATAACACTGTTATCTCTGAGAGAGAGGGAGAGCAGGTGCTGATTGTCAGATCACAGGCAGTTGGGGAGAGAAAGCGGGGTTCCACAGTACTTCGCAGGACAGACAGCCAGAGAGTGCGAGCAACAGGCGATTCCATAGTACACAACAATCTCATATTACAGAATAGTTGAAGACAGAGAGAGGCACTCCATGTTCTGTGGCCAGAGGGATGCATACACCAACAGATAGAGACACACAGTGGCAGCGACAGACATGCTTGTTGTGTCCGGTCTGTAATCCCTGTGGTCGTCCCCTCTCCCCAAGCTCAACGGTCTCCTCTGTGTCTCGTCTTTCCTGCAGTAATGTGACAGAGCACCTTAGGAGCAGTTGGAAGAGAGAGCACTGTGCAGCACTTCAGGGTAGAGACACACAATGGCAGCAGAGCACCGCATAGACAGAGAGACAGAGCGGACTGAGAGTTTCCCACAATCTAACATGTGGCTGTTCCTGAAAGAACGCAAGACACGGGCATGGGTTCACGCTTGGAAAGGCAAGCATGCACATTGCAGACAGTGGAAGAGACACAGTCACACAGAGGGAGAGGACGGGACATCCGAATTCCTGGACTGTGCTGTCTGATGTGTACTCCCTGTCTCCGATCCTGCTTCTGCTCATGCGGTGCCCCGCCCCTCCGCATGCTCAGCAGCCACACTGAGCCCTGCACAGTGTTATCTGTCTGTGAATGTGGCAATATGAATGTTACAGCAGTGACAATCATGGCCATTTCAGTACATTGAGATAGAGCTGCTGAATCCAAGTGCTGCAGAAGTTATCAGGGAGGGACTTTTTTACAGCTCGGCAGGATACAGTGACATTTATTGTATTTCACATGTTATAAAACCCTTTGTGTTAATTTTTTTTTTTTTGTACCCATGTTATAAGTGCAATAACCTACTCCAGGGTATAGGGTTATTGGGGATTAATCAACACCCTGGGTGCTGTGAGGGCACTCGGCATGCAGCCTCATGCCTCACAATGCACCCGGGGTGTTGATTAATCCCCAGTAACCCCATACCCTGCCATGGGTTATTGTTTACATACTACATGGTGAGCAAAACTTTTACGGTGACAAAATATAAATATTGACACAATTTATAATCATATACTGTATTTACGGCAAGTATAAGCAGAAAGTTGAATGTGGGGACGCACAGGGAACTAAGCCTGCAGTACATGGTATGCAATATATACAGAGACTAGTAATTACAGAAGTAAAAAATAGAATAATAGATAGGTTACAGTGAATTACAAGGCTGTAATTCCATCGAGAGGTTCTGGGGACATAGATAACCTCGAGAACGAAGCTTGAGAGGTTTCTATGTCCCCAGAACCTCAAGATGGAATTTCAGCCGAGTAGTTCACTGTAACCTATTTTTTTATTTTTTGTAATATATGGGTGAGAGAACCTGGCGAGGTCTTACTTGGTGAAGCTTTGTGCAGGCTGACATGTTTAACGAGGAGTTGGGAAATTGTGCATTTTTTTTTCTGGAGAGCTGAACAGGAAAGTGCAGGAAACAGTTCCTTTTAACAGTAAGAGGGAAAATGTAGTTACACTTCAACGGAACGTGTAACTGTTACTCGTTTTTCTTTAAAAAAAAAAAGAAAAGTAAGGTACTGTTCGGTTACCGCAGAGCCGGCTTTGAAATCCTTCCTGCTGACTCTGGGAAAAGCCGGCTCGCGGTCAGCACGAGGCATCAGGCTGCGCTAGCGCATTTGTTTCGGAGTGATAATACTATTATTAAAAACGAAACGATGGTATTATTGGGAGTGAAGTGTGGTATTATTGAGAAGGTGGTGTGTATTACAAGATTTTTTTTTGCATCGTTTTCAATGCTATTATTTTAACGATCCATATATTACAATACAAGAAATGCACAGCAAATATAAGTAGAGAAGCAACTGAAGTTAGGAATGCAAGGGACTAGTGACAGGATCCCTGAGAAGCAAAGGACCCAGTATATTGCTCAAGAGTTCACCCAAAGCAAGGTCAGAAACCAAGAACCCATTTGCAACAGAGACCATAATGAAGTGGGTCTATACAGTACTGTATTTCAGACAAAATTACTGCACATGGAAGTTGCAGCCTGCTTTATATTGTACAGTGCAGTAAACCCACTTGTAAAAAAGTATGATGAAGGCTTGAGTCAAGTCTAAGGCACAGTCCATGTAGAGTATCAATGTATTTGTGAAATACTTAATGAAGAACTTTACACTACAGGCAACAAACAAAGAAGGAGCTGGCATATATTTCTAGATCAGCTTTAAACTGAAATACACATATATTCAGGTCCACTCTAGTCACCTTCTACAGGTTGGGATTGTAATTTACCTGGTGACCCGACAAAAGGTATCACCTTCTCTGTTTTGTCCAGTCCACCTGGACCAATGAAGACAGATAGCTGTTCCTGAGCTGCACTATAATTTCCAGAGGCACAAAATGTGACCCTAGGAGTCTGGGTCTCAGTAGGTCATGGAGCCTGCTGAGGAAAAAACAGATCCTAAAAACGATTTTAAATGAAAGAGTCTAACAACTGTTTTAACATATACAGCGTTGGCATATTTGTTAAGGCCATGCCCAACGGCTTGACAGAGGAGTAGATAGCCTTCTGACCATATTTGACAGAAATTAGCCAGGCATAGAAGAGCCATGACACCCCTGGGAAAACTTTAAATAGCGTAATATTTACACATACACATCTGCTTATAAGTCTCAGTTGCCTTTAGCATCTCCAAACTTTAGTCTACCCTGCCCCTTGTTCTCCACTCTACCTTCTCTCCTACAGTCCCTCCCCCATGGCTATCTGGTTCACTCCTGTGACTACTCCTAATACCTTCCTTTTTAATTGGCTATTAGATGATCCCCGTCCCCTTCAGTGTGTACTTTATGATATATTCCTTCTTCTCCTCTTTTGTTGATTCATTCTTTGCCTCTTGAATCTTCCCTTTATTTTTAATGTTTTCATTGCACCCAACATTATTTAAAATTATTCCTATTGTCATTACTCTCTTTTTTTTCATTACATCTTGTGAATGTTCTTTAAAATTGTACTGAAATATTGCTTGATTGATTATTACTGTCTGCCCAAGGATGTGTCTGGAAATGAGCTGGTATTAGCTCACTGTGTTTTTCCTGGTAACATGTCTATACATACATACATACAGTTATAGTGTTATCTGCAATGGATTGGTGTTTTTTTAACCCATCTGACTTGGGCACCTTTGAAAAGGGGCACTTGTGCTCAAAGGTCCTCCTAACACATTAAATTAAATAAATAAATGCATTATTCTTCCCTCTGAGCTGGATTTTATGACATTTGCATCATGTCATTAGCATAATTGTACCACTTGCGACATGACTGTTAGATGACAAAAAAGGCACTCTGACTTCATGTGTCAAGTGCCACAAGCTGCACCAAGAAAATGGTGCATAGTTCAGAATATATGACACATGCACCATTTTTCTGTTGTAAACCGCCAAATTGTTGCAAATGCAACAAAACATTTGAAAGTAGCCCCCAAATGTTTTGTCACATGTGCCATGATGGAAGCTGTGAACAAAATCGGGAACTGCACTTGCATCAGGAGTTTTGAAATCTAGCCCTCTTTCTCATTTACTGAGGGCAACTGCTTGAAAATAGGACTCATGTCGCTTAGACTTCATCTACTCTTCATGCCTATCTACACATGATGTCATAATCCTTTGTTTATGAATTAGAATTTGTTGTTGTGGAAATGAGGATGATGTCACAGTCAGGAGATCATGACATAACATGTAGGCAACCAGTAAGAGCAGTTGAAGTGCAAGGGGCAATGATCGTGTTTCCCTACAAATTCCCTTAGTAACAGAATAAAGAGAAGAGAAATAAAGAAAATAAAAGTACAATTATCTATAATTCCCAAAGTTTTCCCAGAGGTGACACAGCATCTTTGAAGTGCTAGTAGCACCAAACATAGCAGACACAAAATGTTCTGAACATTTTTTTTTTACTTTGTTTATTAGTTTCAAATGAAACAGACAATGTAGTCAGTTATTACTTTATTTCTGAATTATTTGTCTTTTCCCTTCTTCTCATTAAACGGTTTTCTCTGACAGTATCAGGTGTGATTTGAACAGCAATATTGTACCTGGAGGCCGACATGTCTAGTTATATTCCCCATCATACCTCATCAACTTTAGGACCTTACTCACTGTGACATCCCAAGAGACCAGTTTGGCAGGTGGTGATTGGCTCTTCTTGGGTAGCTGTGATGTCACCATATGTGAGCTCACAAAGCCACTGAGTTAAGCAGGGGAATTGAGCTAGATCTGTCAGCCTCCAATCGGAGTAATGTTACTCACATTACACATACCTAGTACTGTCCAGTAGAAACATTTTCAAATTATCAAAGGAGGGAGAGCACCTCTGATATAAAAGTAACAGTTAAACTACCTGCAAAACATAACATTAAAGTAGTCCACCCAAAACTTGCAAAAAACATGTTGTGCAGAGTGTTTTGATTTGTATGTTAAGTTGTTGTGTGTCCTTACTTCTGTCTGCTATTAAGAGTTTTTCCTAAATTAGCCTGCTAGCTTTAGGGTAGTTTTACGACCCCTGGGGATCTGCATATGAGACAGCTTAATTGTATTCCTTTGTCCTACAATGCACGTTGATTCATGTGACAGTGATGTAGCAGAGACCATAAATCCAGCAGAAAGCATTGCTTTACAATCAGTTCACAACAGTAGAGATGGCTATATTTTAAAATCTATAGAATTCAGCTTAGTGACTACCCTCATCGTAAAGGTTTTACTGTCCTGAAGAACTTTGCTGCTGGAAATTTTTGTGCAGCTTGTAAAGCTTCCAAGATATTTAGTTTGTTTGGCATGTGTGTGCTGAATGTTGGGCCTCTGCTACATCACTGTCATATGAGACAAGATGCACTGTGGGAACAAGGAATACAATTAAGCTGTCAGGGATGAAGATCCCCAGGGGTCGTAAAACTAGCATAAAGCTAGCAGGCCAATTTAGGAAAAACTCCTAATAGCAGTCAGAGGGAAGGAAACACTAGAACTTCACATACAAATTAAAACACTCTGCACAACATGTAGTTTCTGCAAGTTTTGGGTGGACTACTCCTTTGATTTCAGGTTGTGTACAAGCTCTTCAAGGTATTACCATGGTGCCTGTCCATTACATGCAGAGAATATCTGGTTACCACTATGTATCCACATACATTGGGGATAGGGTGAAAACCAGTAATTTCAAGGCAACTCACTTTTGGGTTGATAGGAAAATCGCAGGATGTGGCAAAGCTAGAACAGTGCTAGGCTACAGAAGAGGCCGCATCCAGTTAGAGAAGCATGAGCACGTGTTTTGCCTGTACATAGCCAGCAATGTCATTGCTGAGAGAGGAAAGAGACTGAGAACACAGGGGCTGAGAAAAAAGAAACAGACCATGAACACTAAGCAAAACAATGTGAAAAAGCACAACAAAGATGCAGTAGTCTGAAAGGGAAGGGGGTACTGTAGCTGTTGCTTTCAGAGGCTAGAGCTATGTTACTTGAAGTCAGGGTGACTGGCTTTCTAAAAAAGTGTAGCCAAGATGGGGGAGAGGAGGGGAGAAGAAGATGAAAAATGCCAAGACAACCAACCCAGAGAGGCAGTAATAGTCCATAAGGGAAGTAGCACAGTCCAGGTTGCTAGGGAGGTGGTGCTTGAGACTCCAGCAACTACAGCCTTAAGTGCAGTTCAGGCACTGTCAACTCAACCTCAGGTAACTGTGGTGGCTCATGGCCAGGCAAGAAGGCCACCCAAAGCCAGAGAAGTTGTAGCGTTGGCTACCAGAGAATGAGAAGAAGGCATAATTCCCATTACAGCACTACTGCAGAGCTTTCTGTGACCTGACCAGTACCATGAGGCAGATGTCATAATAATGTGGCTCCCTAGTCAGGAAGTACTAGTTTCTGGAAATAGACCAGGGCACAGGAAAGAACAACTGGTGCCTAGGGCTGGCTGCCCAGCCACCACCAGGGGTGGGGTTTCTGTGCCAGCCAAGCCCCAAGACAGGCTGAGAGAGAAAAGACCCCAAACCCACCAACTCCCTCGAGGGCTAAAAGTCACACACTTCAATGCCTGCAGCCTTCTACATAAAATTGCCTTGCTACAGCCAACTGTCTTATCCTTAGGGCCTGACATCTTGATCATTTCAGAAACCTGGCCAAAGCCTCACAACAAGGATGCCAAAATCACCATCTCAGGATACTCAGTCATCCACCATGACCATCCAGGCCACAAAAGAGGTGGTGGCATAGCCACGTATATCTCAACCTCCCTCCAATTCTGCCCTGTCAACCAACCCTTGTCCACTCAGTCCATCGACGCCTTACTGATCAAACTCTCCCTCCTCCACACTATCCCCATATTCATAGCCAGAACTTATTGCTCTTCTGACTCACCTATGCCCTCAATCCTGGAACACCGAGGCACTTTGAAATCTAGCGCATCAGGGGGTGAGCTCCATATCCTCGGCAATCTCAATCTGACCTGGCTCTCCTGAGCTACCTCCAAGTTTCGCAACCAAGTGGCTGCACTAACTCTGACCCAGCTGATCTCTGAACCCACACAGCTGAACCCCAAATCACAAAACCACTCTCTGCTGGACTGGGCCCTTACCTCACACCAGGGATCTGAGGTTCAAGCAGACTTGATAGATCATAAGGCCTAATCTGCTGGCAATTAGTATGTTAACACCAAATAATTGCCTCAGGGCTACTACCAGACTCCCTAAGTGACCACCATATGATATACATGGTATGCAAAATATTCCGGCCAAAGGCCCCTCCTCCCAGAACTATCCTTACCCGGTCGTTGAAGTCACTGGACCTTGCCTCTCTCTCCTAACTAACCTAGCTGCCACTGACTGGTCTTTCATACCCCAGGCCACATCCATTGACTCAGCACTGTTGTATTTCAAGACTAAGTTCTTAGCCATCTAGGACACCTATGCCCCACTCAGATGGACTCATGAAAGGGGCACCACCTGCCCTGGATCACAGCCAATATTATTACCCATACCAGAGCCAGAGACCAGGCTTGGAGGTCTTTTAAAGCCACCAGCTCCCCCGCAGCACACGCTAAATATGGCTCCTTATGCAACGGATGCACTAGGCTAACCCGGCAGGCAAAAGCAAATTTCTTCAAATCCTCTTTCCAAGCCAACTTAAACCAACCGTCTAAATTTTGGAAGGTGGTTAAATCACTTTTTTCCCTACCCTCTCAACCCCCAACCCCAGTCTTACATGTAGGTGGTACCTCTGTATCGGACCCTCTCAAAGTGGCTACAGAATTCAACTCCTTCTTCACAAAATGTACCTTGGCACATTTGTCCTCACTCCCTCCCTGCCATCAAAATGTCACCCCAGCTCCCCCCAACACACAGGCCAATTCTCCTGCCTCCTCCTTCTCCTTCTGTCAGGTTACCCCACTAGAAGTTTACAATGCCTTGATTGCCCTAAACCCTGCTACGGGCAAATGTCCTTCGGGGCTGAACTCAAAAATGCTCTACTCAGCCACTCCTGCCATCGCCATCCCCCTGTCCACTCTTTTCAACCTCTCCTTCTCCCAACTGTCAATCCCATTGGAATGGAAGCATGCAACTGTCATCCTGCTTCCGAAGGGTGTCGACCCCTCCACCCCTGGTAACTACTAACTAATCTCTCTCCTCCATGCACTGGCAAAACTCCAGGAGCACCTTGTACTCTCTCAAGTTTCTCACATTTCTTGACTCCTCCTCCTTCTTTACACTCTTCCAGTCTGGCTTCAGGAAGTCCAGCTCCTCCACCACTTCCCTCCAATGGCTCACAGATTCCATTCTTGCTGGGATGGATAAAGGCCACATCACCTCGGCTATTTTTATCAACCTGGCAAAGGCCTTTGACACTGTTTCCCATGCTCTCCTCCTGGATAAGCTCTCCCTAATCCAATCAATAGAAGTGCTCTGGATAGCGGGCTTGATACCAGTCCTTTCACAGAAGAAAGGGCTCTGAAAGAACACCTAAAACTGAAGGTGGACAAAGCAGTGGGGCCTGACAGGATTCACCCCAGAATTCTAAAACAATTAAGGGAAGAACTAGTGATACCACTGACTACCCTTTTTAACAAATCATGGGAGGATGGTGTGGTACCTAAGGACTGGAGGAGGGCAGATGTGATTCTCCTTCACAAAAGTGGGAGCAAAGCAGAGGCAGCAAACTACAGACCTGTTAGCTTGACCTCAGTGGTAGGGAAAATGATGGAATCACTTCTGAAAGAAAGAATTATTGAGTACGTAGAGGCCAACAGGGCACAGGACCCAAGGCAGCATGGATTCATAGCGGAAAGGTCATGTCAGATGAATCTAATAGATTTCTTTAACTGGGTGACCAAAGTAGTAGACCAGGGAGGGGTGTGTACATGGCCTACTAGACTTTAGCAAGGCATTTGACACAGTCCCACACAAAAGATTAATAAACAAATTAGCCAGCCTGGGAGTGTGTCCCAGGGTGATAGCCTGGGTAAAAATTTGGTTGGACAACAGGACATAGAGGGTGATAGTAAACAGAGTCCACTCCAAAGAAGGGAGGTTATTAGTGGGGTACTGCAGGATTTAGTACTGGTTCCGGTCCTTTTTAATGTTTTTATAAGTGACATTGCAGAGGGACTGGAAGGAAAAGTATGCCTCTCTGCAGATAACACAAAGATCTGCAACAGGGTTGATACACAAGGGGTGATGGAAAGGATGAGAAAGGACTCAGCAAGGTTGGAGAAATGGTCAAAAGTATGGCAGCTTAGATTCAATGCAAAGAAGTGCAAAGTAATGCACCTGGGAAATAAAAACCCAGAGGATAAGTACACAATGGGGGGGAGGTATCAACAACAAAAGTGGAAAGGGACCTTGGGGTAACCTTATCAGATGACCTAAAGGTAAGCAAGCAATGTGATAGGGCAGTAAGGAGGGCTGGGGGAATACTGGGATGTATAGGGAGAGGCATCACCAGTAGAAAACAGGAAGTTGTTATCCCTCTGTACAGACAGTTGTTGAGACCCCATCTGGAGTACTGCGTGCAGTTCTGGAGACCCCATCACCGCAAGGACATAGAGAGGATGGAGGCAGTCCAGAGGAGGGCAACTAAAATGGTGCAGGGTCTGCAATAGAAGCCATATGAAGAGAGACAAAAGAGCTTAATATGTATACCCTTGAAGAAAGCAGGGAGAGGGGGGACATGATAGAAACGTTCAAGTACCTCAAGGGAATCAACAAAGTCCAATAGGGTAGCATCTTTCAGAAAAAGAGATGTGCAAGAACAAGGGGACACAATTTGAAGATAGAGGTGGACGACGCGGGGGCAATGTGAGGAAGTATTTTTTCACAGAGAGGGTGGTGAACACATGGAATGGCCTTCCTGAGGAGGCCATGGGGTCAAAAACAGTGGGGGAATTCAAGAATGCATGGGACAAACATAAGGCAGTTCTTGTGGGGGGTAGGAAGACGTAGGCTGTTGGCTAACTAGGATCTGCAGCTTATCCAGTAGATAGGGAAATGGGCAGACTAGGTGGGTCAAGCAGTCCTTATCTGCCATCAAATTCTATGTTTCTGTGTTTCCTTGCTGGGCTCTCTACTGAGGCCACCAACTGGTTCCACTCCTACTTGGTAGACAGGTCCCAATGTGTCAGAATTGGAAACTCCACATCTACCTCCCTTCCAGTCACCTCTGGTGTCCCCCAAGGCTCAGTCCTTGGCCCGTTACTCTTCTCCACCTTCCTAAATGACTTGCCCACTGCCAGCCCACACACACACATCCATCCACATGTATATGGACAAGGTACTGTATACATCAGGCCTCTTGATCGCTGATGTGATGACCAGACTCCAGCAGGACTTCCAACAAGGTTCAGCTCTGGTTTTGTGCTAATCAACTTTTCTCAACACCAAGAAGATGATCTCAATGACCTTTGGCACAAGAAAGAGACTCTCTCAGCTCCCCTCCTTCCCCTCTTTCCACACCCTGGACGGGACTACTCTGGAGAATTGCTCCTCATTTAGATACCTCAGGGTCTGGCTTGACCAGCACCTCGACTTTTCTGTACATGTTGATGCCATCCACAAAAAGCTCCACCCCAAGTTGGGTGCCCTATTTCACAACTGTGGATGCATCCCACTGCCAGCCTGCTGTGCAGTAGTGCCGAAAATGATTCTCCCCATCTTCAACTACAGAGATGTAGTCTACAGTGCCACCCTAAAGTCCACTTTAGCCAGACTGGATACCCTCTTTTACTCTTTCTGCTGTTTTGCTCTTGACTGCCCTCCCTCTACATACCAATGCATGCTGTACTGGACTGTCAACCTCCCCTCACTCCAGGACCACAGGCAGTCCCACTGTGTGCATCTCACAGCCAAGTTCTGCTCCCAGTCCTTACCACCTAATCTCACCTCTACCCTTACCACCCAGACCCCTTCTGTGTGCCTCCTTAGAAATTTCGACACTCACCTCCTGGCAGTGTCATGCATGTCCTCCTCTGCCAATCAGGCAGCCTTCAGACATCGCATGCCCATACTGTGAAACTCCCTTCCTGCTGTCATCGGGTTCAAGCCCCCAACCTGGTACCTCAACCCTCTCATTAAAGTGCATTTCTCTTCCACCTGTGCCTGTGACACATGACTATGCTGTATGTATCGGTAGAAGTGCTAGTTCCGTACTAGATGCATGTTTGATTGTGTTATCTTGCCTACTTGCTGTCCCAATTTATCCTGTATTTACTGATGCACTGTACTTAGCTTCTCTGTTGCTTGTATATTCATCTTGACTGTATATTGCTATTACCTATTTTATGCCCACTGTCCCCCTCCCCCAGGTCGCACCTGGAATTGAGCAGTGCTCTGCCCAGTGTGCCTTCCTGGTAAAACTCTTAAATAAATAAATAAAAGGTGTGCAATCACCACACAGCCAGAGGCAGTCCAAGGTCACTAACACTGTCTTGCAAACACTAACAGCCAGCAGGGCAAGGGCAAGCACTACCTACATGTGATGCTGCCAATTTGCAACTATAACCTCCTGTAAATAAATACAAAAATGGAAGAGTTAAAAAATTACACATATTAAATGAAAGCAATGATGCAAAGGTAAAAGCTGTCTGAAAATGCTTATATTTGAAAGTATTAAATATATGATATTTTTATCATGAGGATAATGCCAATTGTGATGCAGCACCCCATTTACAAACGAGTCCCAGGTGACATTTGCAAGTTAAATAGACATTAGATACTATACATATATGTTACATTTCATCAGCATTGGAACTGAAAATAATTCACTGGGAGAACCCACCAGATCTGATGAAAGGTTGAGCATGTCTGACAGAGATCTGGTGACACAATCTTCAGGCATGAAACTTTTACCCATGAGCAGTCCTCTCCCGTTTTCCTCTCAGAGCACAATCAGACTTTTCATTTCACTCCTGGAAATTAGTTCCCCCCCCCCTCCATTTTCATACAGTACACTGCAGTATGGCCAAAATAAAACAGTATGTAGATATATACATATTCAATAGAGTTTTATGTAACTGAAATAGTGCAGGATGGGGTAAAATACACAGGGCATGTCTGAAGCAGGTTTGTAATGATGGTCTTAGATGTGCTAGGTAGGATACAAGAGAAGCTATGGTCAGTGGTGTCTTTTCTTCAGGTGTCTCTTGAAAGCAGTTAACACATCAACAGATTTAGAATTAGAAGGGAGAGTCCAGTCTCAGATTGCTAAAAAAAGTAAAGGCTTGCTCACCTGCCCCAATATTATTCACTTGTTTTGTCACATGAAGCCAACCTCATCTGGTGACCTTAATGGTGTCCTATGGGAGACTTTGGAAAACAAAACGACAGATGTTGTTCATAGGCTGATCGAGATGTTCACAATTGTTTTTGGTGCAGTTATGTGTACCATATCTTCGTAGTCTGCTATCATCATATGCCCTGTACTGGTACTGGCCATGCTTGTTTCGGTTCTGATGGCATTCACAGGTTTTCAGTTGATGAGATTAACTGTGACACAGTTTAGCACATGACAGAAGCCATAAGTGTCCAGTTTTCAAGGAGCAGTGCTTAGAAGACAATGTTAAATGCCTTGCTCCGTTCAATACAGATTGCCCTGGTCTTGCTAACTTACTAAGATGCAGGCAGAGTAGGCCTAAAGGTCTATTGAGGCTGTTTGAACATCAGCACCCAGTCTGGACCCCGTTGCTGCCCTCCCTGCCTGCCCCTTAATTTCCCCCCTGCTCCACCCACCATCAGAGTCGTACTACCAGATCTGGCAGTACCCAGTTTAACCCTCCACTTATACCTGTCCCAGCCCTTCTTGAAACCCTCCACTGTATTAACAGCCACCAGTTCCGCAGGCAGTGTATTCCAAGGGTCCACCACCCTCTTGGTGAAGTAGTGCCTCTTAGTCTCCCCCCGAGCCTCCCGCCAACCAGCCTCATGTGGTGACCCCCTTAGTTGGAGCACCCTATTTGGGCCAACCCTATTTACTCCCTTCAGTCATTTAAAGACTTCAATCATACCTCCTTTGTCCCCCCTCTCCTCCAGGGAGTACAAGTCCAGTTCCTCAAGTCTCTCCTCATAAAACATTTCCCCAGACCTTGAATCATCCTGGTCACACCCTCTGGACCCTCTCCAGAAGTGCAATGTCCTTTTTCAAGAACTGGTGCCAAAACTACAGGCAGTACTCTAGGTGCAGTCTAATCAGGCAATTATACAGAGGGAGAAGCACCTCCCATCTCCTCGAGGTTATCCCCCTAGCTATGCACCCGAGTATTTTATTTGCTTTTGCTGCAGCCCTTCTGCACTGCTCCAAGTTATTCATTTTGGCATCTACAACCACCCCAAGATCCCTTTCTCCTCCTTAAACCTGCAGCTTCTCCCCACCCAAAAAGTACTCATGAGCTGAGTTTCTAAGCCCCAAGTGGAGAACACTACATTTCTTGGCACGGAACCTCAGTTTCCTGATGCTTGTCCACCTCTCCAGAGCCTCCAAGTCCTCCTGTAGGGCTTGTCTACCCTCCTCCCATCTACCACCACATTCACAGGTTTTCAGTCGATGAGGTAAACTGACTCAGTTTAGCACATGACAGAAACACTAGATGTAGTCTCAATAATAAGTATTTCTCCAAGGGAATTAATGTCTGGAGTCAACAACAGGTGCAAACAATAAACAAACTTAAGTGGATACTGTTCCTGAGTTTCAAATGGTCAATTAAGTTCTGAATACAATGTAGTCACATTTTTCAACATGCTTCAAGCAAACAGTTTGAAATGAAATTTTGTATTTAATACATCGTTTCTATCTGTTCTTGCTCTTGTTCCCTAGCGTGCAGGCTGCTGCAGTGTGAGGGATTACTGCAGTGAGTGCCTGTAGTTTAATTCTATGTGTAGCTACCTGAACTAAGGCTCATAACTGTGGCATTCTAGAATATCTGTCTCAGCACATTACACTGGGGCAAGGGGTCTTTGATATGGTCTCCTCCCTGGGTCAAGAGATTTCTAAGCAACATTTCACAATTAATCCCATGCAACTCAAACCATGATCAGTGCTGGCAGGTTACACAGACACACTGTAGTAGCAGCAGCATCACTAATGGATGTTATGAGCGTGGGTGAGTGCTCAGGCAAAATGAAGTTCATGAACTCGTGAACTTTGGTGAAGGTTCATAAATATTTCATGAACATTCATCATGGTTCACCAACTGTTCTTTAATTTAGCTCATGAACCAGGTTCATGAGCTGTTCATCAATACCAAGTTCATGAAGTTGCTGAACCTTTAAAAGTGCATGATAAACCAAGACAAAAATCAATTCACATAATTAATTTGCTTTCCAGAATGCACAGTTTCCAGCTGTAAGAGTCTGAATGACCTCCCCTCGGCCTGTATCTCTTGAACCTGAACTTGTATCTCAACTTATATAAATATTTATGCTGATGACACAGTCCTTTATGTCTCTGGAATCTCCATTCCCCTTGGAACAGCCCCTACAGCATTACTTTTATAATGTCCAACACTGGTTCTGCACAAGCCAGCTCTCGTTGAATGCCAAAAAAAAAAACTGTCTCCATGCTATTTGGTTCACACCATCGGCTTAGTAGACCTGGCAGAGACCCCAGTCTTCTCTATCCTTGATGGCACTCCCTATGAGTCAGTCCCCTGTTTCAAGTACCTTTGAGTGTGGCTTTGATAGTCATCTGGACTTTTCAGTTCACATTAATGCCATTCTCAAAACAATTATGCTCTAAGTAGGCATACTTTACAGAATCAAATCCTGTCTTCCTCTTCTAGTTCAGCATGAGATTGTTCTTAAAATGACTCTTCCACTGTTCTACTATGTGGATATGGTCTATAGTGGCACCTCCAAATCTACTCTAGACAGAATGGACCTGATCTTTCACTCCTTCTGTTGGTTTGCTTCTGGCTTTCTTCCTCTTACTCATCAATGTTCTCTGTATCGATTCTTCACTCTCCCCCTCCTTATCTTCTCAGCACCTATCCCACTGCTGTTTTCTTCTGTTTAAGTACAAGTTTGCATGCTATCCCTACTACCAGTCCAACCTTATTTCCCCCTCTGATCCCTCCTCTTGCTCTCTCTGCTCTTCTAACACTCGTTCCTTTGATATCCCTCATTGCTCTACCTCAGCTGGTCAGTCCACTTTCTCAGTACAGCTGCCTTCTCACTGGAATTCACTCCCCTACTCCCTCAGACTTGTTCCCTCTTACCTTGCCCTTAAGCCTCTGCTGAGGTCCCTTTCCTCTTCTGCATGCTTCTGTCCTCACCCCTTGGGCACCTGATCCACATTCTCCTCTGCTTTCTTCATCACCAGTGCTTCTCCAAGATTGCTTGGTGCATGTTGTAAGTTCATATTTATTTATTGTACTCTCCTGTTTCAGATTTTGCTTTATTGTTATTTATTATTTTCTGTCCACTGGTGTTCACAGCAGGAGACCATAGGATGGAGGGAACTCTGCTGGCAGGCCTCATAAATTCCAGGAACCAAGGTAAGACCACTTCAGCACCTATAGGAAGGACAGTGCTAAACTGGTGAGGAAAAGGTATCTGTTGGTTGTGTATAGGTAATGCTCCATAGAAACCAGCTACCACCCTATTTTGGATAAGGGCAGCATACACTGATATAGGGGTCAGATTGTAAGCTAATAACAAGAATGTAGCCGACTCCCTATTTGTAGTGCAGCTACAAGGACAGCCATAGTTTACCAGCAGTACCATAAATCCTAAAATCAGCCAACACCCTATGCAGGATTGAGATGCAAATTCTGATTCTAATGATACTCTACAGTATACCTATTTGTAAACCCCTTCCCCGGCATCTAGGAGTATAGCTGATACATTTTCCATGGTGAGGGAGCACTCACAGCAGCAGAAGCAAATTTTGATGTACCATATTAGGATGGTTGGTGTTAGATGGTTCACAGCAGAGGGGTGCCATCTTCTGGTGCTGGGCTGCAAAGTATTTCATGTTAGTAGACAGAAACAGCCCCTATAAAATAAGTGAAGTCCACACAGACTTAAATGTGAATGGGGGATCTCATTTAATTAACAGACTTTGTGGTGCCATTAACAACTTGCCTGTACATCGAGACCAAGGGGGTCCTTAAATTGGATTTAGTGGTTTGATTTTGGAGCTGAGAAGACCCCACTAATCCATAGGCAGTTTGTTTCTGGGATGAAATGGCCACAAGTGAAGTTAGGTAGCAGTTCCCACGTGGCCAAATCAGGACCTAAAATGGCAGCAGGCAATATCTCTCCCTCACATTCTGGCTCCTGAAACCTTTCTTTCACTCCAGACAGTGCTGACCACTTCTTTTACTTCCCAACACTGGATCACTAAACCAGCTGATCATAATGAGTGACTCCACCCTGGCATACAGGCAGACGTCCCCACAGACTGGCATCCTCCAGGAGGACATACTGGATATCAGGAATTTGGCTTTTAGCCCCTGCTTCCACAAGACCCACTGGCTGAACAGGCTTCTCTCTCCTCGGATCTGTCTCCCACAGACACTCAGGCACAGCTGTGACCCACATGCCTCTTGTTGCCCACTGGAGCTGCCACAATCGAGTTGGCATATTTTCTCCAGGGCAAATTCTCTCTGCTCTCTCTCTCTCTCTCTCTCTCTCTCTCTCTCTCTCTGGCTTTCATCCTTCCCTTGATTCTCTCTTATGGCTCAGCACAGCAGAATGCACAAAAGAGCCATGGCACACTCTGGACATTGATTCCACCAGGGTGGCATTACAGAGGGAAAACCAGATGGCCAAAAACAACGTCCGCCACCATGTTCACCACTGGCCTGATTTTCGGATGCCTCAAACATAAACATCTGACCCTGACAGAAAGCAAATGGCCCTGCTCTCCTACACCACCTCCCTGCACACTTTTTCTCTATCTCCTCCCTGCCCAAATAAAATACCAATTTAGCCCTTTGTGCACCAGAGGTGACCTCCAACCCATAGAGCTCCCGCCACCACAGCAAAAAATAATTTAACCCCTTACTTGATGGCCCAAATCCTAACACTTTTCCCATTTAATATACACACCCCGCAGGGGTGTGTTACATCATGAATAGAAGGTATTGCACACTAACAAACTAGAATTTATTTATTTATTTAGTTTTTGTTAACTGGGTCGGTGCACTAGCCATGAAATGATTATTTTCAGGCATGACCCGGGAGAGTACAACAATCAAAGACAGGTATATAGCATGAGTACAATGAAATTACAGTAGCATAGGTCAAAACAGTTAGTAGTAATGAATACATGCAGCCAGGACAATAACAATCAATGCAATTCACATAGAAATTTTAGGCAGAGAAAACCTACACAGTCTAGGAAGAGATATCACAACATAGCAGCAAAGAAATATTGTTCAAATTAGTCACAACGATAAGGATTCAAATAGGCAGTGAAGCAAGGCAAGGGCAAATTCCTGACTGGGCAGGATGCATTATCACAGCCTCTGAAACAAGACTCTGGTGTGTGTGTGGGGGGGGGGTTGGGGTAGATTAGCTCTCAAGGAGATGGTAAGGGTAAGAAGTGCTATGAGGTAGGGAGGTTAAAGTTAGGCCAGGCAGCATCTTGCAGGTGAGTGGATTAGGGAGGTTTCAAACAAGTGCAGAGATCAGCAAGGGATAGATGTAAGTGTAGCTCCTTTTTGAAGCTGTCATGGGATCCAGATATTCGAAGTGCTTGGGGGAGAGAGTTCCACAGCTCAGGAGCAGAGTGATTGAAGGTAACAGAGCCTTTTGATGTTTTACATCTAGGTACATTCAGCAGGGATTTATCTACCAATCGCAGTCTATAGGAGGAGGTCTGAGGAACCAGCAATGTTGCGAGTGCTGAAGGGGTCTGGTTTCTGAGTATAGAGTCAATCAGGGAGCCAAGACAGTATTGACGGCAAGCTGAGGGGGATAACCAGCCCAGGTGCCTGTACAGTTGGCAGTGGTGCTTAAGCCGTGGTGACGAGGAGGTGTATCAACAGATATTATTATAAGTGACATCCCACTTATGAAGGATGGTTTTGTGTGTGGCAGCAAAGGTCGGCATGCCATAGGGGAGGGCAGGTAGTAATTTGCCTCTGGCAATAGCAAGTTTAGCAGAGGGAGTCAACATGAAACTGGACTTGTAAGCAACCCCCAGTTTAGCATTCACTGCCTTGCAGGCAGATTGTATATGCAGGCTGAAATCCAGGGACTGGTCCAGAAGAATTCCCAGGTACTTAAAATATGTAATGCATTCTATTTGTGTGCCACTGCAGTCTTGCACGAATAGGGGAGTTTGACATGTCCTAAGTTTAGAGGCAGATCCAAGTAACATTGCTTGGGTTTTCTTAGAATTAAGTACAAGCTTATGTGCAGAAAGCCAATTTTGGACATTTGTGAAATCTGAAGAAAGGGATGCATTTATGCTGGCGACCTTATCAGAGCTTGAACAGAGTGCAAGATCATCTGCATAGAGAATAGATGAGCATGAAAGAAAAACCTCATCTATGTTATTGATAAAAAGTGAGAAAAGAAGAGGTGCCAGAATAGAGCCCTGGAGAACCCCAATATTGATGGTAGCACCATCAGATAAAGAGGAGTTAAATTTCACAATTTGAGTTCTATTTGATAGATAGCTTTCATAACAGGTGACAACTGGGGGCGAAAAGCTCAGATTGCAAAGGGTGGAGAGGAGCAGGGGTCGATCAGCAAGATCAAAGGCCTTTGTAAGGTCTATAAAAACTGCCCCGTCAGCTGGCCAGTGTCCATAATACTAAGCACATCGGTAGTGAATTTGAGAAGTGCCGTAGAGGTACTGTGACTTTTACGGAAGCCATGTTGTGTGTCAGAGAGAAGGCTATACTTTATGAGGTAGTCAATGGTTTGAGTTGCAACAGGTTTTTCCAGACTTTTACTTAGGACTGATAGGATGGCTATAGGACTGTAGTTAGCAATCTCCTTGGTATCACCTTTTTTAAGGACCGGCGTTATGTGAGCAATCTTCCAGAGGTCAGGAACTTGGCTATTAGAGAGAGACAGAAGCACCAAGTTTTGTCGTCAGTGACAATGCCGACCTCCCCAACAGCGACGGCACAATACTGACGCAGGTGTTATGCTTCCTGTTCTATGGGTGTTTTCTGTGAGGGGCTGTACACCCCACACACTCCCAAGTGGGGGGCTCTGCCCCCCACACCTCCTGGACTTTAGGATTCCAACTCTAGGTCAGAGTTGGTCCAGGGAGGGGGCAGAACACTGAGGGAAGGCAAAACATGAAAAAAGGACCATTACAGCGAATGTTGCCATAATGATCTTTTTTCCTGTTTCACCATCGGGGTGTTGACGAAAAGGGGTGCACCGGAGAGAGACAAGGTGAAAATTCTAGCCAGAGGGGAGGCTATGTATGGTGCTGCTAGTTTCAGGAGCCGAGGCTCAAGTGTATCTGATTCAGAGCTAGTGTTGTCAGAGACAGTCCATAATGGTTTTAAGACCTCACTCCTTGAGATCGCCTTGAAGTAGAATGGGGAATTTTTAGACATTTGTTGGTAAGGATAGCTGGGGGTAGTGGACTGTGCTGATGTTGCAAGCAGAGAGGCTGCCTGGGGAGATGGAAAGGCAGAGGTATACTGAGACAGGTCCGAGAACATATGATTGAAGGTATTAGCAATGGTGTTGGAGTTATTGCAATGTATTCCATTTAATACCATGTCACTGGTGCTAGTTGACTGGGACGCACTGAGAAAGGTCTTGACATGGGCCCAGAATTTCCTAGGGTCCCCAGCAGAGTCTAGCAGCAATTCTTTACAATAGGCACTCTTAGATGTTCTGACCTGTTTTTTACAGAAGTTACGTTGGATTCTGTAGGTAGCATAGTCAGATTGTATCCCCAAGGCTTTGTACTTTTTCCAGCATTTGTCCCTAGAGCGTAGATTTTTCAGCAAGTTTTTGTGAAGCCATCTTGTTTGTTTACCCCTCACCCTCCATGTCACCTTGGGGGCATGCTTGTTCTGGATGGCCAGGAATTCATTAAGGAAGATACTTAGTGCAGACTCAATATGATGGGAAAGGTAAATACCAGACCAGTTTATCCTCGAGACATCATGACAAAAAGCCTCAATATCCAGGTTGGCGAAATTTGTAAAGGTGACATAGTGCAGTGGAGGGGATGGAGCAGCCTCAGTACTCCAGATGCAGAAGACAGGGGAATGATCAGTAAGCAAATCTGCCAAGATGCCTGCTTGGTGTACATGATCCAGACAGTTTACCAGTACCCGGTCAATAAGGGAAGAGGATTTTAGTGAAAGAGTAACTCTGGTATTCTCCGTTAACAGCTGGTGGAAGTTATAATTTTGTACCAGAGAGAGCAGCATGCTATGGGCAGTCCCTGGCCAATTTTGGTTAAGGTCACCCAATATAATGACCTCATTATGTTTGGAGTGCAAAGAGATCTGATCAAATAAGTCCCGCAGGCCTCCAGTGTCCCCATTTGGGGGATTGTTGATACAGATATTGTGGAGTTTCTTGGCTTCCAGGGTGAGAGTAACGAGAAGGGACTCACAGGCAGTGCATGTTGAGAACAGGGTGTCCGTGATGTTTAGATGATCTTTATAGAACATGGCAACCCCTCCGCCACACTTTGAGGAGAGCCTATCCCTACGGATAAGGGAGTAGTTAGTCAGGGAGCATACAGAGTCAGGGATAGTTGGCTTTAGCCACATTTCAGACAAACAGAGTATGTCAAGCTTCTAGACACCCACCCAAGCCTCAAGATCACTGAAATTTTGGGAGAGACTTCTGATGTTCATATGGGCAATGAAAAGCCCTTTGCTAGAAATTGTGGAGATGTCAGCCGGAGTGAAGAGGGCACATGGACCTGGGTTCATTTCAACATCCCCTGCAAGAAGGATAGCTAAGATGATGAGGAACCATAATTTTCAATAGCCAAACAGTAAAGGAACTGCTTGACTCAGCAGGCATTTTCTAAGTGTGGTCACCGTATAAAAGGTGCAGCCCTTAGAGAATAGGAGCATAGGTTGAGATGCAGTAATTGGGTTAGAGAAACTGAAATCAGCATGTAGGGCATTCAAAGAACTCGAGGGACAGGATCCTGGGAAAGTTATAACAACCCAGTTAAGGCAAAGTAGGAGTAGAAGTAATAGGAGCATCTCAAACATGTAACGAAGAGCCATGTTTACATAAGTGAGTGTAATTATCACACAGAGGGCTAGGCAGAGGAGCAAAAGTAGCCAAAGAAGAATTATGATGTGGCTATAGAAATTTAGGCAGATAGCTGAAAGACAAGTGCCAGCCAATCCCAAGAGAGTCACTGGAAGCCTAGACCAATCAGCGATCAGGTGTCATAAGTTCAAAATCCTTTGTTGGCTGAGAGACAGTTTTGGCGCTGAAGGTACCTGTGGAGCAACTCTTTGCAGCTGAGCCAGGGAGGTGGTTCAAGGCTGCAATCCAGTGTGGCAAGCTTGGTCTGCAGCTTTTTGTCTCTGTTTCTGGCCCTGTTCCACCAGTATGGAATGGGAGTGGGGGCAGGCATTCAAGTCTTGTGGCCTTAGTGGATGAGCACGGTTTGGCCTGAGAAACAGGCAGAAAAACCCCGGGGATGGTCCTCAGAAAGACAGGTATCCCAGGTCCACTGGAGCAGAAGAGGAAGGAGTAAATATAAATATAAAGGGTTTCCTCTTTAACAGAAGAGACAGCTGTTGTAGCCCTCTCGTGGCTGTGTAGTATAATCTGCAAATGGGAAAGTAGACACTAAAAAAAAAAGAATGCACTCCATATGCGGAGGAGGCACCACTGGGAGGAGTGGGCAGAGTACAGGAATTGTGGGGCTGTTGTGACCCAGAAGGTGCTCCGAATCTATGGTCAATGCCTATAGGAGAGAGCAAATGTTGAGAGTAGAGTCCATGGTTTCTAGCACAGAAATATGTTACCTAAAAGCCAAGGCCATTGCGCAACAGTGGGGACTACACGTACCACTTTCTCATTGAGCCCGGAGCCAAAATAAGAGCCACTGACCTATAGGAAAGAAGGAGGGAGGCGACATGAGGGCATATAAGCAGTGCAGTTGTTACCCACCTCTAACCAGTTCCTGTTACTGTTAGAGGCAAAACCCATGCCCTACCCCCAGGGCAGGGCAGGGCAGGGACAAGCACCCCTGTTAAGAAAGCTCTAGCTACTGTGCACAAGCAAGGGAAGTTTGGAAATCCCAAAAGTGGTAGCGTAAGGGCCATGGTAATGAGGGTTCAATTGTCAAGGGTACAGGTGAGATGGTGCTCACCTCACCAGACATTGTAAGGGAGGTCCACTGTTTCCCAGAGGCAACAGTGGATACCCTCCGAAAGAAGATACTGGAGCTCTTTGGGAAGAATAAGGAAAGCCAGATACTTCAAGGCAGTCAGAAGGCATGAAGTCCACAACTATGTCAGCAAAGCAATTGCTGGATCAAGAATTGGTGGGGACACACTCAACCTGAAACTACTGACCCTTACTCTTGATGAAGTGCTATCTCCACTTACTCGGATTTTCAAACTCTCCCACACTCTCGGCCAGTTCCCTGACAGAAGGAAATCTGCCACCATTACACCAGTTCACAAAAGTGGGGACAAGGCCCTTCATGGGAACTGTAGGCCTATATCCATACTACCCGACCTCTCTAAGGCCATTGAACATTTAGTCTTTGAACAGCTAACGGAATACTTGGCAAAGCACGACATCCTATGTAAGTAGCAGCACTACATCTGCCCTCCTAGAATTCACAGGAGCAATCCACAACTCCCTGGACAATAATTAACTAACTGGGTTGGTCTTCATAGACCTGACTAATGCTTTCAATACCATCCATCATCGATTACTCATCACAGAGCTTCAAAATGCTGGGCTCTCCCCAGAGGCTACAACTCGGTTTAAGAGCTACCCGGAAAACTGCTCCCAAAGAGTGAAAATTGCCCATATTCTCTCCGATGCTAAACCCGTTTGCTCAGGAGTCCCTCAGGGATCCATTCTCAGACCACTCCTTTTCAGCCTTTTTTTGAACAATCTTCCACAATCCTGTCCAGAACAAATCCTGCTCTATGCGGACGATGCCGTCATCCACGCCACACATCATGACCCTCACCTACTCCAAAAAAAGCTCCAGATGGGTTTCACTTCCATCGAAAAATGGTTTAATTGACAAAAGCTGGTCCTCAACTATAAGAAATCCAAGTCAATGCTTTTCTGCAACTCCCACAGTAAGCATAGGTTACAACCACTTACAATCACAAACTGCCATGGTACTGTCCTCGATTAAGTTCAATCATTTAAATATCTAGAAATCACTCTCGACATTAACTTATCTTATGGCATCCACATTGACAATGTAGCTAAAGCTGTTAACACGCACATTGGACTACTCTACAGGCACAGGCAATGCCTTACCTCAGATGCCTTAAGGATAGCAGTACAGAGCTCTGTGGTCTCTCTAATCGATTATGGTCTGGTTATCTATGGCTCTGCTATTGACACAGCCCTTAGGCGCTTATCCGTGGCCCTAAACAAAGCTTGCCATCTCATCACAGGATCCCACCATCTCACCCACATGTGTGAACTCTATGCCCAAATGGGGTGGCTCCAACTTTCCAACCGTATCAAGTACCATACTTGCTTAATGGCCAAGAAAATCACAGTAGGCCTTGCACCTCCCAGGAGTCCAAGCTCTCCTACACGCAGCACACAACCCCCGCCTCACCAGGGGTTCTGAAAATCAATTACTGCACATCCCCCTGGTGCCGTACCATACAGGGCCAAAGGTTCTCTGCTCACCGAGCACCCTGCTGGTTTAATGGACTCAACAATGACATCACCTCACTGCAAAAGCTTGGCCCATTCAAAGCCAACATCCGCCTCCACCTCTCTGCCTCCAGCTCCTGTGACTTTCCCTCCTAATCTGCTCTCCCTCCTAGTACTTACCTCTCCCTCTCTTTCACATCCTTTCCCTCCCCTCCTCTCATCCCTCCCTCCCTTCCCCTCCCCATCCCACCAATGCACTTTCTCAAAGTCTGACAATGCCCATGGCTGCAACCTCTGGTGTCCCTTCAATGCCTCAACTATCCCTGTCCTGGTACCTTCTTTCCCTCAACTGTATGTATTCCACTGCTTGAAACTGTATGTATACCATGTTCTGCATTGTTTACTGAAATTTTTGTCCTGGTACCTACCTTCCCTCAATTGTATGCATTCAACTGCTTGAAATTGTATGTATACCGTATTCTGCATTGTTCATTCAAATTTTTTGTCATGTTTGTATTGTTCATCACTTGATGTGGAACCTTTGTAAAAGAATCTTGGCTCAAAGGTACTTGCAATCCCTAGACTAAAATAAATAAATAAATGATAATGCAAGTAGGCACAAATGATCTGACCCAGAGAAGTGCAGAGAAAGAGAAGAAATGGTGATCTTCTCTGAGGTCTTAAGGCAGCCATGTTGTCATAGGGAGCAGTTGAAAACAGAGCAGTTCAATGTGTAGCTGAATGGCTGGTGTTGGTGAGTGGGTATTCAGTTCCTAGGGTATTAAGACTACAGCTGATATGGATAGATGTTGTTTAGGAGGGATGGCCAGGGAGCTGGGGAATATGTTTGCTCAATACCAAGAAAAAACTTTAAACTAGGCAATGGTAGGCCCTGCAGTTAAAGACAGTCACATCTGTTTAACCATGGATGGAAGTAAGGCCTCCTCCCCAAACTAATGCAGGCAGAAGCACCAAACCTTGAGTGACTGGAGAAGGGCATAATAGCTTAGAAAATTGCACTGAATAGCAAAAAGATTAACAGGAGCATAAAGGCTGTATACAACAGAAGGAAACAGCAAGGGCTGGGAGGACAATTGGAGACAACTATGTGAAAAAAGGCAGATATCAGGTGTGACACAGCAGGTATGGTGGGTGATATGTGCCAGTGCCAGAAGCCTTGGAAACATAACCTGTGATCTCCAGGCAGTAACAGCAGAGAGGCATACGGACATGGTGGCTGTTACTGAATCATGGGCTACACAGTACCATGATTGGGATCTGCAGGTACCAGGATACATGCTGTTCAGGAGTGACAGGAGAAAAATGAGATGAGGAAGAGTAGCATTATATGTGAAGGAGGGAATCCTGGCCTCAGAGATGCAGGATTTTTTTGTTTGCTTGCACGCATGCTCAAAAAACATGTTGCGGCAGCTTGCTGCAGAAGCAGGTTGCGGAGGTGCGGCACTGTTGTGGCCAATGCCCCCACTGCCTTTTGAGGCTTGGCCCACCTTCCCCAATGTGGTGGCATGCTGCTGCTGACACTAGTTCAGCAAGCGTGCCACCACCTTAAAACATTTTAGCCGCTGCAATCAGGAGCCGCCTCGTCATTGCAGCGTCAGCCATTCTGCTGCAATGAGGGAGCGACCCGTCATTGCAGGACAGTACCTTGCATGCCCCCAACCCAGTTTGTTGACGGAGAGCCCAGTCCCCATTGGCATAATGTCCCCACTCCCAAGTTTATGTTGTATGCCAAGGGGGTGCCCAATCCCCCTCGGCATCATGCACCCCCGGTCTTTCTATGCCGATGGGGCTCCCAGTCCCTGTCAGCTTCAGTGCCCCTTCCCAGTTGAATTTGCCAACAGGGGAGCCCACTCCCAGTCGGCATAATTCTCCCCCAGTGAATTGTGTGCCGAGGGGGGTGCCGAATCCCCAGCTCTTCCCCATGTGCCGACAGGATGCCCAATCCTCAGCCGGGCCAAGCAAAGCCTCTAAACACTCAGGTGGCACGCTGGGAGCCCACCCAGTGTGCCAATGTCCCTGTAAAAAGAAAAAACTGCCCCGCGATGTTTTTTCTTTTTTTAACCCTGTAAACAGAAATGGTCCTCGCTATGTTCAGTGGCTCTCCCCAACACGCACCCACCCTCTGCGCACCCTGCCTCCCCACACCCTCCTCACTCCATACTTACCTCCAGAGCACAGTGCGATGATCTTCAGTGGACCAGGAACACGTCTGCACTCTTCAAAGCCAACCGCGAACTGAAGAAATGCCGGTAAGCTGTATAATGGCATAAATAGGGTTTTTCAACTTAGGTGCATATCTCAGGCATTTTGGGGAATTTGGACACCAAATTTTCAACATGGGGTTATTGGGACACCTCCTCATGAATTCAACCACTGTCATGGCGTTATTCGGTCCCAAAAGGTGATTTTGTGGTCACTGCGCGGAATCACCTTTCAAGGCTAATTAACGAAATGGCAGTGTGACTGTTCATGAGGTGGGCTCTCAAAAAGCCTATGTTGCAAATGTGGTGAAAAAAATCCAAAAATTGACTGTTTTACGAGTGTGCATTGCGCAGTTTGTACGCACGCTCGTAACTTCGCGAATTTGTAATATTTTCACTCCAGATTTTCAACATTGCCATTTTTCCATACCTCCTTATGAACAGTACAGCTGTCATTTTATACATCCTGGCCAAAATTGTTTTCACACTTCCAGCGCCGAATAGCGCGTTCGCTGTGGGAAATCAGTTTTCAGGATAGATTGAGAAAATGACAGTGAAACTGTCCATGAGCAGAGATCCTAAAATGCCTATGTTGAAAATGTGGTGACGAAAGTCCATAAAATGACTGTGTTACAAGTGTGCATTGCGCAGTTTCCATGCACCCTTGTAACTTCGCAAATTTATAATATTTTCACGCCAGATTTTCAACACTGGCATTTTTTCACACCTCCTTATGAACAGTACAGTTGTCATTTTTCACATCCTGGCCAAAATGTGTTTTTGCACTTCCAGCGCAGAATAGCGTGGTCACTTTGGGAAATCAGTGTTTGGGACAGATCAAGATCGAGCGAGTGAGAGAGGGGGAGTGAGCAAGCTCAGCTGAGCTCTGTTGGGACTGCTGTGGATTTCTTTGTGAGCAGAAAAAGGTGCCAACACAGGCAGGAGCCGAGTACAAAAGGGCATCCTGCAGCACTGGGAGAAACAGAATGAGTGAGTGAGGGAGGGGGGAGTGAGCAAGCTCAACGGAGCTCAGTCGGGACTGCTGTGGATTTCTTTGTGGGCAGAAAAAGGTGCCAACACAGGCAGGAGCCCAGTACAAAAGGGTAGCCTGCAGCTCCGGGAGAAACAGAATGATCGAGTGAGATAGGGGGAGTAAGGGAGCTCAACAGAGCTCTGTTGGGACAGCTGCGGATTTCTTTCTGGGCAGAAAAAGGTGCCAATGCCAGCAGGAGCCCAGTACAAAACGGCAGCCTGCAGCGCCGGGAGGAACAGAATGAACGAGTGAGAGAGTGGGAGTGAACAAGCTCAGTGGAGTTCTGCCGGGGCTTTAGAGTTACCCACCCTCCCGGCCAGTGTCCTCTGTGGTCCTATATTACATCAGGGTCTCTGGAGTAGAGACAAAGCAATGATTGGATACTTTTAGGATTGCTGTAATAATACAGATTTAGTTGTTCTGTTTATTTCTCTAACTGAGCTAAGTACTGAGCTTTACTGTTATGACTGCTGTAATAATACATATTTAGTTGTTCTGTTTATTTCTCTAACTGAGCTGAGTAATACTTGGAGTGCAATAGGATTTCTAACTGGGCTAAGTGAAACTATATGAGAGCTGAGAACAAAAGGTATGGTAGCTGAGGGGTGAAAAATGGACAAGGAGGCTTTAGGATTGCTACAGTAACACAATATCTAATGGATGAGATTTGAAACTGAATTAACCCGGTCGGCAAGGGGGCAGTAGGGGGACTAGTGTGGAGGGGGGCAGGAATTTGAGTAAGTATGGGCCTAACAGTTGTAGTAGGGTACAGAACCTGGGAGTAAGAGCCTGTAACATAAGACTGGGGCCAAAATGGGGCAGGTGCCACATGTCAATAGGGCGGGCATCTTTGAAAGGGTAGTGGGGTGAACAGGGTGTTGGTCCGCCATGATCCTGGACTGGATTTGGAGGATGTAGGGGGTGTATGGTCTGTAGATGACTAGCTAGTTTGAGGGAGGAACTGTGGAGGTTGAGGGAGGAGTCTAAGTGGCAGGGCAGATGAGTATGGTGAGGCATCCTGGCTGGGGGAATAGGGGATGGCAAGGGGACAGAGGAAGAACAACTAGGAGTGAAACCAACCCCAGTATCAGGAGCACTAATAGAAAAGACAGGAAATGGGGGGTGCCGAGGTGGGGGGCCTCCTGATGGGTGAGGAAGGGACCATGAGGAGTATCAAGGAAGAGATCAGATGGCTGTGAGTATGGAGGGACCAGGGTGGCATGGAGGGGAACAAGTAGGAGGGGGGAATCGATAGGGGGAAGAGATGTAGGAGGGGTATTGACTAGGAATAGATTCAAACCTCTGCTATTGGAAAGTGGGGGCAGGAACAAACTAAAGGGTGGGAGGACAAGTGGGGCATGAGAGGGATGGCAACAGGCAGGGGAAGAGATAGCGAGGACGAAAAGGTAGAAGGGGGCTAGTAAGGAAGGAGGGAGTGGTGACTGGAGGAGAGAAGACTACAGGAAGGGGAAGGATGGGAGGGGCATCACTATCTGGGTAGAAGGGAATGGGGGCTCTAAATCGACAACAGCAGGGCTAGGAGAGGGGTTGGAAATCAGCAGGGGAGGAGGGGAGGTCGACATGGGAAGCCCAGTAGGAAGTAGTCAGGCTGGCAAGGGGTTCAAGGGGGATGGGAGGAATAAGGCAGAGAAAAGGGGTGAGGCAGAAGTAGGGGGTACAGATACCAACATCACAGAGGGTGCAGCTGGTGGGGGTAAGGGGCAGGGAAGAAAGAATACTGGGGTGGTAGAAGGGACATTAGAAGGGAAATGGGGTAAGGGACGAGGGCTACTCATCCTGGGGGATTCTGTACTGAAAGGGGTGAGATCCGGTGGAAAGGGGGAAGGCAGAGCCGTATTTGGGTTGAAACTGTCCCCAGGTTGACTGCAGGAGGGGCAGGGTAGGCACTGCTCAAGTGTGCAGCGAGGGGGACGAAGAAACCTCATTTAGTGTTGCACGTGGGTACAAACGACTTGGCGGGGGTGACTGTGGAAGTAGTTAGGGTGAGGTTCGAGTAGTTGGGCAGGCAGTGTGAGGGGTTGGGGGAGTCGGTGGCATTCTCAGAGGTACTGCTGGTACCATGTGAAAGCATGGGGAAGAAGGGTAGGCTTGAGGAGTTTAATGAGTGGCTGTGGGATTGGTGCCACACCAGACATTATGGGTTAGTGACTAACTAGGGTAGGGTCTGGGGGGAATAGTGACTTGTACATGGTGGACAGGGTACACTTGAGCAGGGAGGGGAGTATTAAAGGCAGGATTAGTGCTGGCCCAGTGGTGCTGAGGGCTGATCACGCTGGATGCCACACCTCACCCTTGCGCTGGCGACCGGAGTTCGGACCACGAGCCCAGGCAGCGAGGTCAGCAGGGAGGGATAGGATTGAGTGTCTGGAGGACTGCTGTCCTATCCCAGGGAGGGATACAGGGACCCACTGCTCTGTAGAGGCCCCTGGTGATGACCGGGGGTGCTACTAGAGCGGTGTAGTAAAGTGGCAGATTTCAGCGGATGTTGTCACGCTGTGCCTAAGCATCATTGCATGCCCGCACTCTGCAAAGGGGAAAAAAGTGGAAAATGGGCTACAGTCAGGCAGAATGAGCTTCCAACCCCTGCTGCCCACCCGGAATGGTGCCTCCTCAACTGGATCCTGCTCCAGTGGGTCAACCTGGGAAGCTCCTGACCACCCGCCATGGGGGTAATCCGTGGAGGTGAGGAGGTTGGCCTGATGTTGGGGGCAGGGCTGGGGGAGTCGGTTGGGATGCCCAAGCCGACCATAGCCCAGTGAGAAAATATGTACAAAAAAAGGCAGAATTAGAGGGGTATGTCTCTACTAAGGTGGATTTAAACTAGTGGGGAGGGGGGTGGCCAAAAGACTGAGGTTGGTAGAAAGGTCTGGACAGGGGAGCCTAATGAGCTCCCCCCCTACATATAGGTAAAGGCGGAGGTGTAGTAACCCTGGGAGGGGGCGGGCAGAGTGGTCTGAGTGTACTACAGAAGGCACCACCACCCGGTAAGAATAAGGAGGAGAAAGGGTGCGGACTACTGGGAGGAGTGACACAGGCCAAGGAGGAGAAGAGTGAGGAGAAGGAGGGGTACGGGTGAAAGGTGGTCTGACTAAATGGGGAGGGTGCAGAGGGTGGTGGTGGTGGGGTAGCTCTTGGCACCCAGAGCAGTGACAAGTGAGGTGCCGCATGGCTCATTGTTGGGCCCGGTGCTATTTGGGCTCTTTATCTCCAATATAGCACACGAAGTTGGGAGCAGGGTTAGTCTGTTCACACATTATACCAAACTGGGGGTGGTGGTGGACAAAGAGGATGGATGGCAAAAACTGCAGGGGGACCTATCCAAACTAGAGATATGGGTGGTGGAGTGGCAGCTAGGATTCAGTGCAAAGAAGTGTGTAAGGTGATGCACTTCAGAGCTAAGAACCAGAAGAGGGACTATTGGGTGGGGATCACAGAGGACGAGAAGGACCTAGGGTTGTTGGTAACTGGGAGCATGAAAAACTCAGCCCAGTGCAGGAACACAGCAGCGAAGGCAAACAGGATCCTGGGGTGCATCACAAGGGGGTTCTCATCCAGACACAGGGATGTGATCCTACCTCTCTACAGATCATTGGTCATGCCACACCTAGAGTACTGCGTGCAATACTGGAGGCCATAACTGAGGAGAGATATAAAGTTACTGGAGGGGGTGCAAAGGAGGGTAACAGAAATGTTAAAGGGGATGGAAGGAAAGGAATATGAAGTTAGGCTGAAGGAGCTGAACATGTACACACTGGAGGAGAGGAGGGATGGGGGGATATGATTGAAGCATTTAAATACCTGAGGGGGTAAATAAACCTAGCACCAAGAGGGTGTTTAAACTGAGGAGTGGAAGAGAGACGAGGGGGCATGGACTAAGGTTGGAAGGGGGATGTTTCAAGAGGGAAATGAGGAGGCACTACTTCTCTGAGAGGGTGGTGTTTAGTTAGAATGCACTGCCAGAGGGGGTGGTAACATGTAGAACAGTCAATAGCTTTAAGGAGGAGTGGGATAAAGCAAGAGGAAGAGTCAGGGGGGCAGGGGCTGGGGCGAGCAGGGGAGGAACTGATGGGAAGGAGGCTGGGGCAGCTGCAATCTAGGGTGCTAGCTGCACACTCGGGCAGACTTACATAGACTGATTGGTGTGTTCTGCTGGCAGATTTGTATGTTCATATGTATGTTCGTATGTAAAATCACAGTGACTCAGTTCATGAGCCGAGGTCCTAAAATGCCTATGTTGAAAATTTGGTGACAAAAGTCCATAAAATGACTGTTTCCGTGCACCCTCATAACTTCACAAATTTGTAGTATTTTCACTCCAGATTTTCACCATTGACATTTTTTCAGACCACCTTATGAACAGTACAGCTGTCATTTTTCACATCCTGCCCGAAATATGTATTTACACAGCTGGTGCAGAATACCACGGTTGCTGTGGGAAATCAATGTTCGGGACAGATTAAGAAAATCATAGTGACAGTGTTCATGAGCAGAGGCCACAAAATGCCTACGTTGAAAATTTGGTGAAATATTTCCACTAAATGACAGTGTTACATGCATGCGTTGCACAGTTTCCACGTATGATCGGAAGTTGGTACAGATGTCATTCTTCACATCCTGCCTGATCTGTGTTTTCGTACATCTGGTGCACAATGGCACGGTCTCTGTGGAAACTCAAATTTTGGGACACATTGACAAAATCACACTGCCTCTGTTCATGAGAAGAGGTCCCAAATGCTTTAATGAGGTGGAGGCCACAAAATGGCCATATTGAACATTTGTACTGCAAATACCAACAAATGCCCTGGGCGTTACCAATTTTAACCATAACGTCCCACCCTGTACAGACTGACAGGTATCAGGGGTGTGCCTTTGATTGCTGACTGTAATGCTCATACCATTCCAACCCCACCCCCCCCACCACTGACAGGCATCGAGCTGTGCCTTGGACTCTTCGGCCCCAGAGTTCACTCCATTCTATATTGCACCCATTTCAGCATATGTCCTTATGGAATGGGGTGACTGTAAACCAAACACCCCAAGGCACACCTCAACACTTCTCAGTGTCTGCAGGATAGGATGAGTGAAATGGCATGAAGCGTTATGGGTGACAACCCAAACGCATACCCCAATGCCTGTCCACCTCTGCAGGGTGGAGGTGGGGTTGGCGTGAAGTTCAGTACTTCACTGCCATTTCTACTCTGCATCTGTCTAACTCCTGCATTTCCAATGCTAATTCCAGCAAGCAAACATTTGGCATTGACAAATGTTTGTTTTTAATTCTTTTTTGTACCACAAGGCCTCTTTATGGGCCACAGACCCATTTACAGGGGCAACCCTAGAACACTGGAGTGATTAAGTGACTAGCTCAGAGTCACACAGCAGGCAAGTAGAGGTTGTGGGAATCAATCCCAAGTCTGCTGGATGTGCCAAGCTTGTTCACAGCTCATTACTCCATCCTCTAGGCTATACTTTAAGCCCAGAATGATGGAAGGGCAAAAGGGACCAAGACAGTCTGGGTACAATTCACAGCAGGGGGTGGTTAATCAGGAAAGGTATGGTCTATGTGTCTCCAGCAAAGAGAGATGAGGCGGACACCAGGCCTGGAAATAAAATGAATAGGATGGCAGAGCTGAGGGAGGTTTTCATATTGGGGGAATTCTAGGTGCCGGATTTGGACAAGAGCACCCAAACTGCAGCAAGTACAAGATGCCAAGCAGTGGTGGGTAAAATGCATGAGGCATTCCTGAGCCAGTAGATCACAAAACCCACTAGGAAAGGAGCCATATTGGACTTTTTCCTTACAAACAGGGATTGTATAGGGGAGGAAGACTTGAGAGAGTCACTGGGATAAAGAGATCATACAACAGTGTGGGCTGAAGTCAAACTTAAGACTAAGAGGGAACAATCCAGGATCCTGGACTTCTAAGGGACTGATTTCAGGCATATAATAGATGTGTTGGGGGAGAAATTAAGACAGGCAGATGGCACAGTAGGCGTAGACAGAAAATAGAGGATAATCACGAAAGAAGTACTAGAAGCAACTGGGCTGTGTGCAAAAATGGTAGGGAAGGATAGGAGAAGAAGGAAACCATTATGACTCATGAAGAGTGCAGCTGAGGCAGTGAGAGAAAAACAGAAGGCATTCACTAAATTTAGAAAATGGGCTTCTTACTTGCTGGACTCTGATTGGTCAGTACCCTTACCATAGGGGTACATTAACTTTCAACAGATGACCAGCAAGTAAGAAGTACCAGTCCAAACCTGCCTCATGGCCAACAAGTATCCTTCTGCCCAGCCTGCATCCTCATTGGCTTAAGCACCAGGCACACAATTCAAACTGCCGCCATTTTTTGTAAGTTAGCGAGCGAGTTATGACGCCCCCCCACCACGACCACCAGCACGACGAAAGAATTAAGTCACTGATCTCAACAGTCACGTAACTGAAGCAACAGCAAAAACAGTCTTTCAATAAATCAGTAGTGAAGCCCGAGCTCAACTTCACCACACTGTGTCACTAGCACAGCTTCCGATGCCGTCAGTCACCTCTCACAAGCTTCTCTACTGACTGACTGCCATTTACTCACAGTAAATTACCCATATTTTAGAAGAGGCACTTATTAGAATACTGCCCACCCTGTCAGGTATTATTGCTTGCATAACAGCAGTCAAATGAATAAGATCAGGGAACATATAAGGAACTGATGAGACAACCAATAGGATAGTGAGGCTAGTAAAGGATGAAGCACAACTAAGGCTGGCGGAGGGGGTCAGGGAGGGTGACAAGACATTCTTCTGCTATATTTGGTAGAAATGAAAAACAAAGGGAGCCGATCAGACTGAGAAAGACTGGTAGAAGATTAGAAGGGCACGGTGACTCTATTGAATGATTATTTCTGTTCAGTATTCTAAGTAGAGGACATGGGGCCTCTACCAGACTGCAACATACTGACTAGAAAGGTAATGCTGGTGGGGATCAGCAAGGAGTCACTGCAGAGGACAGAGTACTTACGGGACTTCAAACATTGAAGAAGAACACATCTATGGATCTGGATAAGTTTCACCTGAGGCTGTTGAGAAAAATGAGGGAGGTCTTGGACAGACCTCCTCAACTGCTCACTACAGACTGATGAGGTATCAGAGGATTGGAGGACAATGGATATGGTCCCCCTGCAGAAAACTGGTAGTAGAGAGGAGCCAGGCAACTATAAACCAATCAGTATAAAGGCCATAGTGGGGAAGATCTTAGAATTTTTTACAAAGGAGAGCACTGTGGGTTTCCAGGAGGTGAATAGGCTGAAGGATCCAAGACAATATGGTTTTACCAGTGGGATCACATGCTAGGCCAACCTGATTGACTTCTTCAACTGATAGCAAGAGCAGAGGAAAAGGAGCTGGCTGTAAAAAATATTATACCTGGGATTTAGAAAAGCCTTTCACTCTGTCCCACATGGAAGGTTGGTGAAGAAACAAGGCAATCTGGGTACTGGGAATAAAATAATAAGGTGGGGTAACAAACTGTCTGAGTAGGAAAACTCAAAAAATAATACAGAGTGGACAGTCATCTGGGATCAGGGAAGTAACAGGGTGACCCATGAGTTAGTCTTGGACTGGTTCTCTTCAACATGTTCATTTGTGAGATGGGGGGGGGGTAGAAGTCCAAGAGAAGATATGCCTCTTTGTAGATGACACCAGATCTGTGATACAGTGGACACCGAGGAGGGGGCTACGGCCATGAAGAGGGATCTGAAGAAACAGGAGGAATGGTCTAAAGTATTTAGCAGAAAAAAATCCCAGGTACCATACTAACCAGAGTTGAACAAATAAATAAGGCTCAGAATACCATTTTAACAAAAAATACAAATGCATTTATTAAATATATATAGTGCATTTAAAAGGGAAAGATGGATGGCATGACAGCCTCAACGGTTTCGCTCATAGTGCTTTTTCAAGAGGATCATTCAACATGAAGCCTCAGAACATTTAAATAAACACTACCATTAATTCATATTAATTAATTTTCATTTTATTTTTTAGTATATTTTAGTTAAATGTTTAGTAACCGGGAAAGGCACGCTGCCAAAGCTCATTTCCAGGTCGACCCGGGGACAAGGGTACAGGGTTTACAAAATAAGATGATACATATGGTACAGGAATTTGCACATTTAGATTTCATATATACAAAAGTCTTTTACATACCAGGATACAGGATTACACATATACCATAATGACACAGGAATAGCCAAGGAAAATTTGCCTAGATAGGCAACATTTCGATAGAAAAAACCTATTTACAATTGAAAATACATACTAACAGTGGTTAAATTAGGTAGGAAGGGATGGCATATATACAGAGTTGATACAGCCTTATCATTCTCCACCTTTAAACTGTGTGGTATGTGAGTATCCACAGCAATCAACATCATGTAATACAATACAATTAAACCCACTTTAACCCACTACCATTACAACACGTATATATAAAAGAACAATGATAAAAACATATTGCTTGGAGCACTTTTGGATAATGTCTTCAGGTATTTTTTCACACCATAATATATGTGGACTTTTCATAGTTTGCTGTCTTTCCTTGGGTCCAAGAGTTTAGATCCAGTGTGACATTATCAAGTCCAATCAAAGCAGTGGATATGTTTAAGAATTATCCCGATCACTGGCCCAGTGATATGGAGGACTGAGGCGTTGTGCCTTACCTCCTGCCACACCAGTGACCTGTGTTCAGTGATGAGAACAGATCACCTGGGGTCAGCCAGGGGGAGGGCTGGTTGAGGATCAAGCAGCCGACAGGTAACTCTCCTCACTCGGACTGGGGAGATTGTCTCTCCTGGCCTTTGACCACCACAATGTGGAGGCATGGGGGTGGTGCGGGCATCGGAGGGGGGCCAGGTGCTAGGCCAGGGGTGGGAGGAGTGAAGTCATCTAAGGCCAAGGCATGTATGCACTACTCCACATGCACATCTGACCTTGTCTGGGGCTTCAGGGAATTGTGGAGTGAAAATTGGTGGAAAAACTGGGGTTGGGGCTTAATGAAGCCCCCCCCAAGCTGGCACCGATGGCTCACCTAAGGACTTGGAAGACTGAGGAGCCAAATGACTCAGGATGACCGTGGTGGCTGAAGGGATGTACTGATACAGCCACCCAGAATGCCAGAGGAGCATAACGGAAAATATAGAAAAAGAATCATCCCGATCTGTCACCACTGCTATGGTAACTGAAAACAAACAAGAGACAACAGTGCATGAATATTACAATTTTGATGCATAAACAGGGATCACAATAATAAATTCCTTCAGTATTTTAAGAAGGATTCGAGGCAAAATTTCCCACTTAAACATAATCAGCTCAACCCCCCCATGAGTAAATCCAATAACTCTCACATTTCAGTAGCTTGTTGTCAAAATCCCTTCCCATTGGGCCATTGGACACTTTTTCTAAACCCATAAACTTAAACTGATGATCTCCCTCACTGTTTGCAACATGAGTAGCCAAGGCATTAGTCTCATCTCCATTTCTAATGCTACTGAGGTGCTCGCAGATGCGGTGCTTAAATTTTCTTTCGAGTTTCCCAATATAAAAAAAACACACACAGAGCTGTGTCGGGAGCGGGACGCAGTCAGTGACCGGAGAAAGAGTGGAGGGCTGCGTGGAGCTGTGGCTGCAGTCGGCAGCGAGGTCGCAGTTGGGGACCAAAGGAAGGAGAGCTGAGCTGTTTTGGTGCTGAGCTAGCAAGAGGCGTAGGTCACAGTTCGGCAACTGAAGCAAGGACGGACAGCCAACCACAGACCACAGTGTAGGATCGGGCCAGTCAGGGAGTGAGGCACCAAGGCGGTCAGGTTTTAAAAAAGCCAGCCAGACTGCAGAGCTGAGCAGAGCTGTACTGGAGAGCTGTGTCAGGAGCGGGTTGCAGTCAGTGAACGGAGAAAGAGCAGAGGGCTGCAGTTGGCAGCGGGGTTGCAATTAGCGACCAAAGGAAACACAGAAACATAAAATCTGATGGCAGATAAGGACCACTTGGCCCACCTAGCCTGCCCATTTCCCTACCTAACGGATAAGCTGCAGATCCTAGTTAACCAGCAACCTACTTCAAAGGAAGGAGAGCTGAGCTGTTTTGGAGCTGAGCTAGCAAGGGGCGCAGGTTGCAGTTTGGCGACTGAAGCAAGGACGGCCAGCCAACGCAGACCGCGGTTTAGGATTGGGCCAATCAGGGAGTGAGGCACCAAGGCGGTCAGTCTTTAAAAAAGCCAGCCAGACCGCAGAGCTGTATTGGAGAGGTGTATTTGTTCCCGCCCGCACTACCCAACCCCGGCCTCTATTAAACACGGAGGGGAGGAGGAGCCATTGTGAAGTGGAGAAGTTGACAGACTGGTCTAAAGGGGGAGTGGCCAAGTACATCGAAGGACTGAAAGTGGGAGCAAGGAGGGTCCTGAGCTAAGGAAAGCACTGTGAGGAGCTGGTTTGCAGCAAAGGAACTGGGTCCTGCATTTCTCCACAGGGAACTTGGACTTCAACCTCGGTGGATATGGGAAATTGACACAGATATTAAGAAATCCTTCACAAAAGAGCTGAAATTGCGGTGATATGAACTTGATCTTGGACTACTGACACTGGAGGTGCTGGGGACCTGAACTTGAACTTGGAGACTTGGACTTGAACTTAGTGACTATGGTTATTAATTCTAGAAGTCTATGGTTTGCACATGCTTTATTATTTCTAAAAAATCTTGACTGAGGGTTGAGGCTGAGGAGGGGGTGAGGGTCGGGGGCCCAAAAATACACAAGGTGTGATTTTAGGACTGTATCTGAGCATCACAGAAGAAATGGTAGGCAGCACAGAGGAGGGGTGACCAAGGGAGGGATTTTGGCAGGTGGTGGTGGGTGCAGTGGCTGTGGAATAGCTATGATCCTAAATTGAGCTTGGAGGATGGGGGATATGATGTGTAAGCAGCTCACTCAGCTGAGGGAGGAAGTGGTGAGGATAAGGTGGGGGTTAAATGGGGGGGAAGCTGGGAAACTGGGATAGAGAGACAGGGACGGTATAAGACAAGGAAGGAGTGGGAAGGGCTGAGTGGATTCACTGGAGGATCAGATATACTGTTCTGGAACTCGAGGGCTTGAGAGGGAGAGGATGGAAGGGGATCGAGAGGGGAATAGACCAGAGATGGTAACAGACAGCAGCAAGTCCAAAGCTGGGACAGGGATGCACAAGACAGGAGGAAAGGGGTCATTGGAAACAGACAGCAGGAAGGCTAGAGGCACAAAAATGATGCCTGTAGCTAAAGAAAAGGGGTCAGATGGGATCAGGAGGAGTGGAAGACAGTAGGCTCAGGAAAGGGCAGACGGATGCCCAGAATGAAGAACGACACAGTCATAGGTGAAATGGGCCAGTGGGTAGAGATAACAAATAGTTTTTCACCCCTAGGTATTCTAGTTGAGGACATTGGGGAGGAAGGGGTCCCGCAAGGGCCATCAGAGAAGGGGGTACAGGGTGGCTGGGGGACGCAGGGGGAAAGATCTCAGGTGCAATAGAAGGGGGGGAAGGGAGCAGGTGCATCACGTGCAGGGGAAGGGGTGGAGATGGGGACTGGCACATTAGGGACACACCAGAGGTGGCACTAGGGGAGCTGTGGCATAAGAAATGGGGCAGGATGGAAGCACTGGAAGAGCTGGAGTTGAGCTCCAGGGAGGATGAAAATGACTGGGAGGAAACCCTGCAGGGCAGGAGCTGCAGTAAGAGGCTGGGGCATGTGCCAGGTAGGGTGCAGGAGAAGGGAAATATGCAGACAAGGCAGGTGGTGAGGAGGAACACTTCCCCAAGTGGGGTATGGTGCTCAAAACCTTCTGCAAAGATGGGCTGGTCAGGAACAGTTGGAGGGGGATAAAGCACAGTTGGCACAATCTCACACAGTGATGCAGACAGGGGAAGGCCAGGAGCAGATAGAGGGGGGCCAGGTGAAGTTGGCTCATGCTCAAGCAATGATGCAGGAGGGGTTTGCAGGGATGAAGGAAGCCAGGCGGAAGTACAAGGGATGAAGAAGCACAGCGGGGGGGGGGGGTCGGAGCAAAGGCTAAAGGGAGAAGGTGAAGAAGGAAAGATGCTGGGTGTGGGTAAACATCAGGATAGGTTAGGTGATGGGGAACAAATGATGAGCAGGGGCAGAAACCAAGTCAGGATGGAACATGAGGAGGAGGCCAAAGGGAGCCAAACCCCGCGACACAAGGCTAGAGGCCAAAAGGACACCCAGGAAGTAGGGGGCAGTAGGGTGGCACTCTTGGGGGACTCAATAATTAAGGGGCTAAAATGGGGAAGGAAGGGAGCAAAAAACAATGCAGTATGGGTACAGTGCATGCCAGGGATGATGGCGCTGAAAGTGAGGCATCATATTCCTTCCTGGGGTAAGCAGCAGGATGAAAGGACATATCTGGTGTTTCACCTGGGCAGAAATGACTTGGAGGGGAATAGTCTGATGGAAGTACAGGCAAGGTTTGAGGAACTCGCTAGGTTCTGTAAGAGCAACACTGTTTTTCCTTCCATTTCCTTCTCTGAGGTGTTGCTAGTACAAAGAGAGAGCACACCCAGAAAGGAAAAGATAAGGGCATTCAACAATTGGCTACAATGTTGGTACTGTCTGATGTGGTTTGTCTGGATAGGTGACTGGGACTCTACAAGGGAGGAGGAGGAGGAGAGCTGCATGCCTAAGACAGGCTGCACCTGAGCTCTTCAAAAAGGTTCTCTAGGCTGAAGACAGACTGGATTGCACAGTCTGTCCACAGTCCGGAAAAGCTGAGCCGGTTGATTTTGTGCAGCAGAAATCTCTCTGGACAGGAATTCTGCCTTCTTATGAGTGATTTCTGATTGATAGCTATCATAATGTGCAATCAATCAAGGCCCGACTTCCGCCAGGCTCTCTCCAGCCTTCGGCCTACTCGCCTTAACTCCTTCAAGAAGCCATCAAACCACGGGCTCCTTGGACGCAGGGTGAGAGGCCAAACACGAACAGAAGCAATTTTGTCCAGAGCATCTCCCACAGCCTTATTATAGGCTAATACAAGATCATCTGGACTCATGCATTCACCCGACAAGCTCGATAGATCCAGCACCGCCATTAGGTCATTGGGGTTAACACCCCTTAAAGGGCAGTACTGAACCATCTCCGTAGGGGCAGACCTGTTAGAGGGGGCCCTGAAACTGAACCTTATGGTGTAATGGTCAGACCAACTGACTGGTTCCACCCCCAAATCAGTGAACTCCATACCCGAGAGAAAGACCAGATCCAATGAATGACCCCCTATATGGGTAGAGGAGGTAACAACCTGTGTCAGGCCCAGCATATTCATCAGCTGGAGGAGATTTTGACCAAAATGACAGAGTTCATCGTCAACCTAGGCATTGAAGTCACCCAGAAGTATCAGTCTGGGAAACCTCAGCACCAGGTCGATGATGAAGTCTGCAATCTCCTGCAGGAATTCTCCACCGTCACCTGGTGGACAGTAGACGAGGAGAATCCCACAGCCTGCACCCTCACCCAGGATATATTCAAGGAACTGGTGTTTCCCAATGGCACATCCACAAGGCCCAGCTCAGATTTAAACATAATGGCCACATCCCCGCCCCTACGATCCAGCCTTGGACGGTGTATCACCGAGAACCCGGCTGGAGTTACCGAGGCCAATATAGGGCCTGGATTTTCATCCAGCCAGGTCTCGGTGATGCAAGTCAGATCAGATGAACCAACAAGATCAGCAATAATAGCTGTCATGTTCTTAATTGATCTGGCATTGCATAACACCGCCGAGGCAGGATGAGCAGTCGGGGAAGACCTCGGCACCTGCCCGATTGCTTCGGAACCCTTGGGTATGGGGACAAGACAAGAGTAACCTCTATCCTGACCCCATTTCACCCCAGGGTGCCTCCTGGACCCTAAAACCCCAATCCGCCCTCCCCCCTCCTATCCCCCACCAGATCCGGCTCTCCACCTTCGTCCACGCCTCCTCAGGATGCCCAACGCACGACACCTAAAATAGGTGTCGGATGACAGTGGTGGGTACTCAAAAGGACGTAATTCCCTGAGTCTAGTGGGGGAATAATGCCCAACCATCATTAATCAAATCAAATATAAAGAAAACAAAAAACAAAACCCTATAAATATCAAACTATAAATAAAAACACTCTCCACTCTCTCTCTCACAGAGGGGGAGCAGAATAAAACAGACAATCTAACAAAACATAAAATAAAACCCCACCCAATCACAAATTAAACCCCAACCCAAAAGTAACTCAAATAACAAAAAAATATAATAATAAAGTAACATCAAATAACATAATGTCAATGTTATCATATGCTACTGGATACTAAAAAGAAAACAAAATTTGTATTTTAAAGTTCAATGACGCACCTCTCACGTGCAACAATCCAGCAAATCGTCAGTATATTAAAAATGTTATATACTTACACAGAAACATAGAAGTTGACGGCAGATAAGGACCGCAAGGCCCATCCAGTCTGCCCATTTCTTTTTCTACCTTATAAATGTGCCATCAGTCTTTGCTCTGTCAGTGGCCTATCTATTCATAGTCATTTGTATTGCTCTCTTATGCCTATCCAATGCCTGTTTGAAGCCCTGCACTGTATTCATAGCCACCACTTCTTGTGGTAAGCCATTCCATGCATCCACCACCCTTTCTGTGAAAAAGAATTTCCTCACATTCCCCCTTAATCGGCCCCCCTCTAATCTCATGCTGTGTCCTCTTGTCCTGCTATTTTTCTTATATTTAAACATGTTAGACTCTTTCACCTTGTTAATGCCCTTAAGGTGTTTGAATGTCTCGATCATATCACCTCTCCTCCCTTTGCTCAAGGGTATACATATTGAGCTCTGTTAATCTGTCCTCATATGTCTTCTGATGCAGTCCCTGCACCATTTTGGTTGCCCTTCTCTGGACTGCCTCAATTTGGTTAATGTCCTTGTGAAGGTGTGGTCTGCAATACTGCACGCAGTACTCCAGATGTGGCCTAACCAGTGTCTTGTAAAGAGGGATTATTACCTCCTTCTTACAACTTGTGATACCCCTACCAATACAACCTAACACCCCCCTAGCCTTACCTACTGCTTTAGAGGTCTGCTTGGATGATTTCAGGTCATCAGTGATGATGATGCCCAAGTCTCTTTCTTCCTTTGTGACTGCTAGCAACTCCCCTCCCAGCCTATAGGTGGCTTCAGGTTTCTCTTCCTATGTGCATCATTTTGCACTTCTTTGCATTAAATCCTAGTTGCCACTCTTCTGACCATTTTGCTAGTTTATCCAGATCTCTTCTCATTCTGTCCACCCCATCTGGATCATCTACTCTGTTGCAGATCTTGGTGTCATCTGCAAACAGACAAGCCTTACCCTCTAGTCCATCTGCAAGGTCACTAATGAAGATGTTGAAGAGGACTGGCCCCAGGACTGATCGCTGAGGTACCCCACTTGTGACTTGCATCTCTTCTGACTGTATACCATTTACCACCACTCTCTGTTTTCTGCCCGTCAACCAGTTTGCCACCCAGTTGACCAACTTCTGACCCACCCCGAGCCTACCCAGCTTATTTATCAATCTTCATATGGAACAGTGTCAAAAGCTTTGCAAGTCAAGGTAGGCTGACATCAACTGCTCCCCTTGGTCCACCACTCTGGTTACCCAGTCAAAGAAATCTATGAGATTAGTTTGACAGGACCTTCCTTTGTAAACCCATGCTGTCTTGGATCCTGTGCCCCTCACAGTTCCAGGTGTTGCACTATCCTTTCCTTAAGAGTGCCTCCATAATCTTGCCCACTACTGAGGTAAGACTGACTGGTCTGTAGTTCCTCGCCTCCTCCGCTACCACTCTTGTGGAGCGGGATCACATGACCCTTCTCCAGTCTTCTGGGACCTCTCCTGTGCTCAGAGACTCACTAAACAGTTCTGCTAATGGCTCTGCTAGTTCCACCTTTAGCTCCTTAAGTACCCTGGGATGTATGCCATCAGGCCCCATTGCCTTATCCACTCTGAGCTTAGCAAGCTCTTGTAGGACCCTTTCTTTTGTGAAGGAGTAGTGCTCACCTCCCTCCCCTGTGTCCATGATGCTGAGCTGTGGGCCCTGCCCTACCTTCTCCTCAGTAAATACTGAGCAAAAGTATCTATTTAGGATAGATGCCTTTACAGGGTCCTCCTCCTCACATGCTCCCTTTTCTCCATTACAGCAATACCCCTCTGGACTTTCTCCAATCACTAATGTATCTATAGAAAGTCTTGTCACCTTCTTTTACTGTTCGTGCTAGTGTTTCCTCAGTTTTGGGACTTTGCCTGCCTGCCTTCCCTGCTTCCCTTAGGGCAGTTTGGTATGCCTCCTATATTCATCCCGCTGTGTTCCTTATATTTCCTGAAGGCCAGCCTTTTGGCTCTGACCTTTTCTGCTACTGTATTTGAGAACCAAGTGGTTTCCTTCTTCTTTTGCACTTCCTTTTCTGTCTAACACAATGGATGTTGCTTCAAGTATTGCATCCTTAATGCTTGCCCACTTGCCTGTACCCCTCACCTGTGTTTCTTTTGCCAGGGCTAGCTTAACTCTGTTGGCCATCTTATCAAAGTCAGCTCCTCTGAAGTCCCATATTTTTGCCTTGGAATGGGATGATTTAGACGTAGTAGCCAAATTGAACCATACCATGTGATGGTCACTGGCCTCCAGGTGACCTTCTACCTGGAGATCTGTGATCCCTTCCCTGTTAGTCAGTACTAGATCTAGGATAGCCCTGTCTCTTGTGGGTTGCTGTAACAGTTGTTTGAGGCCCTCCCCCTGCAGTGAATCCACTATGTGTCTAGTTCTGGCAGATGTTCCTGCTGGTATTGACCAATCTGTATCCGGCATGTTGAAGTCTCCCATTGTAAGAACCTCCCCTTTAGCTGTCATGTTTTGTATATCTTCTAACAGTAATGTGTCTATGTCCTCCCCCTGGTCTGGGGGCCTGTAGACAACCCCAGTTCTTATGGCTGTCCCATTTCCTGTTTCCAGGGTGACCCACAGTTCTTCTGGCTCCTTATATGTATTCTGAATTTCTGTAGCTTTGATATTTTCATTGACATACAGGGCCACTCCTCCCCCCCCTTTTTGCACCTCGGTCTCTTCTGAACAATACATAGCCAGGTACTGAAGTCTCCCAAGTGTGGTTACTGGTAAACCACGTCTCACTAATTGCTACTATGTCCAGTTTAGCCTCTGACATTATTGCCTGCAGGTCTGGGATCTTATATACTCCCCCAATACCACCTCTCACATGGTAGTGGACCGTTCATAAAATGAATCCAAAGAGTAATCCATAACTATATAAAAAAAAAAAAATATATATATATATATATATGTAAATGTGCAGCCGCACTCTCACCACCCCTAAGTCCAGGAACAGGGCAGGGACAAGGAAGTCAGTTCTCCAACAGATCAAACACAAACAGAAATCAAGGTCGAATCCAAACAAGGAAAAGGCAAAATAATTTCTCCAGCAGATCAGTCACACAGCAGGGATCCGAATCAAATCCAGGCAGGGAAGACCAAAACAGTTCTCAGCACAGTCCACAGGCAGCTGATCCCCCACAGCACGATCGAAAACCGAAAACTCCAAGCAGGCAGTCACTCAGGGGAGCAGTCACGGCAGGCACACAAGCCCATTCACTTAAAGAAGCAAAGACACCCCCAGCCGGTCGACGACCAGCGGCTACAGACGCCTCAATAGTCAGACCAACAGCTGAACCCCCTGACATCAACTGGGAGGCCTAGACAGCAATCTCCGCAAGGAGCAGGGGCATCTTAGAAGCTCTGCAGGGCATATTCCTGCAGCAAAGGGTCAGTGAGCCCACTAGGGGAGTAAACCTGTTGGATATGGTCCTCACAAATGGGGACAGTGTGTGGAGGAGGAGGAGGAGGTGGGGAAAGAGCTTGGTACCAGTGACCACAGGGCTGTCAGGTTCAGGGTGAAAGCAGGGAGGGAGAGGGTTAGGATGAGAACCAAGGTAATGGACTGCAGAAAGGTGGATTTTCATGGAATGAGGAAGGTTGTTGGGGAGGAAATGTTGAGGATAGGGGATGTGCAGGGGGTGGAGTAATTATGGGCAGCCATCAAGAGTGGGGTATATAAAGCCATGGACTCATGTATAAGAAGGGTAAGAAAGAATAGAAGACAGAAAATACCTCTATGGTTCACTAGAGAGGTGGCATTAGGGGTCAAGAAGAAGACTAGAGCATTCAAGAGGTACAGGAGGACACAAAAGGATGAGGACAGGGAAACCTACAGGGAAAAAAGAAAGGAGGCAGGGCAAAAGATAAGGAGGGCTAAGGAGGCCACTGAGGAGAGGATAGCGAAGCAGGCAAGGGGGGAACAAAACCTTCTTTAGGTACGTTGGAGAAAGAAGGAGGGCACAGCATGGGATTGGAAGGATAAGGGGGGGAAATGGAACAATACTGGAGGGGGATTTCGAAAAAGCAGAGGCATTAAATAGTTATTTTGCCTCAGTCTTCACGGAAGAAAGAGAGGGCAGGGGACCAGGACGGGGTGGGGAAGGGTGACAGCCACAGGCAGGTGGGTGTGGAAGAATTCACAATTGAAAGAGTAAGGGAAGAGCTGGGTAGACTTAGGGTGGACAAGGCAATGAGGCCTGATAGAATACACCCAAGGGTTCTCAAGGAGGTGAAGGATGAACTGGCGCCACATCTGATGAGGCTGTTTAACTTGTCCTTGGTCACAGGGCTGGTGCCAATGGACTGGAAGAGGGCAGAGGTGGTTGCACTACATAAGGGGGGGAGGAAGGACGAGGTCAAAAACTACCTTACCTCGGTGGTGGGAAGGTAATGAAAACACTACTTAAGATTAGGTTGATAGAATACTTGGAGATGAATGGCATGCAGGATGACAGGCAGCATAGCTTCACCAAGGGAAGGTCCTGTCAGACTAACCTGATAGAGATTTCTGATGGGGTGACACAGATAGTGGACCAGGGAGGAGTGGTAGATGTGGCCTATCTGGATTTCAGTAAGGCCTTTGACACCGTTCTACATGGCAGAATGGTGCATAAGCTGGACAGACTAGGGGTGGATCACAGGATCGCCAGGTGGGTGGAAAACTGGCTGAAGGAAAGCAGTCATACAGTGGTGGTAAATGTGACACAGTCCAAGGAACAGGTGGTGACCAGTGGGGTGCCACAGGGGTCAGTGCTAGGACCAATACTCTTTAACATCTATATTAGTGGCCTAGCGGAGGGTCTAGAGTGATGGGTGTGCCTGTTCACAGATGATACAAAGGTCTGCAATAGGGTGAATTCACCTAGAGGGGTGTAAGCCATGAGGAGGGACCTGGAGAGGCTGGAGAGGTGGTCTGACACCTGGACATTGAAGTTTAATGCACAAATGTGCTCAGTGATGCACCTGGGGAGGAGGAGGAGTAGGAGGGAACATTACTCCCTTGGGGGGTGGTGATTAAGGAGAAGGAAACAGAAAGGGACCTGGGGATTATGGTATCACATGACCTCAAGGTGGGCAGCCAGTATAGCAGGGCAGTGGGAATGGCAAATGGAATGTTGGCCTGCATTGTGAGGTGTTTTAATAGCAGGAAGAGGGAGGTGCTAATGCCATTATACAGAACCATGGTCAGGCCGCATCTGGAGTATGGGGTGCAGTTCTGGAGGCCTCACCTATGCAGAGATGTTGAGTTGATGGAGAGGGTACAGAGATGGGCAACCAAAATAGTATGAGGGATGCAGGATGTGCCCTGTGAGAGAAGACTGGGAGGGCTGAATTTGTACCCTCTGGAGACTCGGAGGGAGAGGGGGGACATGATTGGGACCTTTAAATATTTGAAGGGAATAAACAAGGTAGAGGGTGATAGTTTGTTCAAATTGAAGAAGGGAGCAAACACGAGGGGACATAGCCTCAAACTGGAAGGTGGGCAATACAAAGGTAATGTCAGGGGGCAGTTTTTCAAGGAGAGGGTGGTGGAGGCCTGGAACAAGCTGCTGGAGGAGGTAGTGGCAGCTGAAATGGTGGAGGGGTTCAAGAGGGCTTGGGATAGATTTATGGGGTTGGGAAAAGAGGGTGGAAGCATAACAAAAAGGGGGTAGGGTGTTGGGCAGACTAAATGGGCCGTGGGGCCATTCTCTGCCATCACATTTCTGTGTATCTGTGTACATTCAGCAAGACAAATTATTCCCTCATGTCAACAGTTTACAAAACATCAAACATAGCATGTTTTTCCCATAGCTACGCTAATGATAAGTGCACCTACCACATGGAAAAGTGCCCTTGGGAGGCTGTGGTTTAAAGAATTCCTTTCTAACTGGTTTTAAATTAGAACCCACCATGTTCTTAACATTATTGCCCTTTTTATATACAATTCTGGGTTTCTCTCTCACTATTGAAGCTAAAAATTCCTCTGATGTCAAGACATGTCAATGTTTGTTCAATATTTCCTGTACTTTTTTGGATTCTAATGAATAAGTTGTAAAATTCATTCTGTTTCTCATATTCTTGTTTCTATCATGACCGCATTGCTGAATGAGAGTATTTCTAACCTGACTTTCTGCAAAATCCCTACCTTGTGTAGCACTCTTATTACTATAACCCCTCATTTTGTACTGTACATCAAGATCATCAGCTTATTTTTTTAAATCTGTGTCCTTACTACAATTTCACTCAAGCGAATATATTGACTGTTAGATATGTTCTCGGCTACATGTCGCGGATGTCAGCTGGAATACTCTAAACATGAATCTCAGTCTGTGCTTTTCCTATAGAGGTCTGTGCAAATGCCCCCTTCCCCAATTTCCATCACTTCCATAACATTAGATGACACTGTAAATTGTAAATGTGAGTTAGTGTCCTCCAAATAGGACACAAACTTCTGTAGTTCATTTTCATTTCCTTTCCAGATAATAAAAATATCATCCAAAAATCTTTGATATAGTGTTCGATGTACAAAAAAAGGTTTCTACCAGGATCCCTCACAAATTCATTTTCCCTACACCCAGATAAATGTTGACGTAACTGGGGGAAAAGATGCCCCCATAGCTGTTCCTAGCATTTGATGACAAGAAGTACCCAAAAAGGGGAAAGTATTACATTTCAGTACCCTATCTGACAACTTTACAGTAAACTCCACATGGTCCTCATTTACATTTTTTCCCTTAAAGTCTCAAGAGCCCTCAATTCTCCTCATGAGGTATATTTGTATACAGGGCTGTGATATCGAGGGTGACAATAACCAATCAGAATCCACAACTGCATCATTCAATACCTCCAAAATATGTGAGATATTCCTTATGTATGAGCTGAAAGTGGGAGCCACTTGTAACATGGCACAAATGAAAGTGCTGAAATGGAGAATTTCTATTGGTCAGTTAACAGTAGCTGTCGCAATAGCCGTCTGTCTGCCTGTTATTAATTGTATCATATTTTGCTATAAATATAAGTTTCTTTGAATTTCTGCTTGTGAAACATGCCAGTCAGCTCAAGGCATCCTGAGACATTACATTTTTGAAAATGTACTGTTCTCTCTGAGTGGAAGAATACAGCTGACTTCAAAAGAAACTAACACATGCCTAACAAAACCTGTGTGGAAATCATAAAAGTCATGTTCTCAGAGAGCTGGTGCTTTGAAGTGAAAATATTGCCTTTTTACAAGGTGACAGGAGGGAGAATGCTTTCTAGTCAGTCTATGTCAAAAATCTCACAGTGTTGAGAGGTGGTTCTCAGACTGTTGTCCTGAGAGATCTAAGGGATATTGTGACATGTCATGAAGCATGCTCTGTGGCTCACTAATTAGGAAGTGTATATATTTTTTAATTGGAATGTTTAGCAGTGTTCAGGGGCATGTGACTGATCAATTAATTACAGAACTAAGAGTGACTTCATGCCAACAGCCAGAGCGGTGACATCACAAGGAGCGTGGGACTTTATCTCTGATATTGGTGAAGCTTGGCTGAAAGAACTGACACTTGTGTTCTGGACTTCTAAGACACACTTCTTTTCCTGGACACAAGAGAATACCATTTCCGCCAAGACTGGTAATTCAAGTGTGAACCTTTACCAACTGAAACAGAATTAGAACTAGTTAATTCAGTTACAAGGCACTTTGTTTTGTAATTGTCCATTTTCTTTCTGACTGCAATCATTACACATATATGTTCTGTTTTATGTACTGTATTTATTTACTATTTTTATTTTAGTAAATTTGGTTTTCCTTAAACTTGCCTGAGACATCTTCTCATTTTGAGTGTGAATGGTGGAACAGTATTGATAATTCTGACATAACTATTAACGTGCTTAGTGTGTCACCATATGCAGCCATGCCAACAAGGATCTGTGTAAAGATCCAGCAAGGTAAGAAAAATATCAGAGTCTCAATTGGGTCAGCAGGGGGTTGTGAACCAGGTTGGTTGTATGCCTGCTGGGTCATATATTGCACTGCTTTCCCCGAAGACAGTGTGATAGCTGGGCCTGTTACCTGGGTGTGCTGGCTAAAAAGGGTTCATAATTGACCCCAGAACTTGAGACTGGTAGTTGCTCAGACCCAGAACAAACAGGAGGGTGTCCCTGTTTGTCCCCTGTTCACAAATTGCACTTCAAGGTTGGGCACTGTGGGAGCAGAGGGCCTGACCAACAGAGTGGGTTTGTGACAGTAGCCAGCCATGTATTAATTCCCAAGTAACACATAGTTGGTCTTGTAGTACTATACAATCATTAAAAAAAACAGAAACTCACACATCAGTCATGTTGGAGACAGCATTTTAACCACATAGAAATTGCCAGTGGGCAAGTTATTTAACAATAGTCATTTTTTTCAATGTATTTTGTCTCTCCCACCCACCCACCCAAGGATGGTCACAATCGCTGCAAAAGCCATAGGGCTGGATATTCAAAAGGGTTGCTCAAGTCTGAAATTGCGCCATTCTGCAATATTCAGCAGGAGGCAGTTGCACCCCCCAAGTCATGCTGAGCAACAGCACAATGCCAATGAAGACATGCTCAACCGGAGGGGGAGGAACCATACATAAACTGCACAGCCCGATATTCAGCCGGGCTGTGCAGAGTTGTGCAGGTGCAACCCCCTACCTGTGCTGGCACAACTTTGAGCCAAAAAAAAAAGTAATAAGTCAAGGGCCACCCACAGGTGAGCTGCCACATTGCAGGGCGCAACATAGCAGCTGCCACCTGTGGGTGGCCCTCCACTTGTTCCCTGTGCCCCCCCCACAGCCCGATCATGGGCATAATAGTAACACCCCCGTAGCCCAATCACGGGCAGAACACACTCCCTCCCCACTAGCCCGATCGTGGGCAGGTCTCACTCTCCCCCGACTGGCCCAATTTAGGCAGAACGGAGTTCAACCCCCAAAGACCAATATCCCTGGTGGTCCAGTGGACCGTGAAGCCCGATAGCGGGCATAAGGTCAAACCCACCCCCAAAGTCCAATTTCCCTGGTGATCTAGTGGCCCCACCCCACCCACCCATGAGGCCCACCACCCGCTCCCCCTGTCAGCTGGCAGGCGGCACCCACCTGCCTGCCGCCCTGCCACCCGCCGACTGAGCTCAATAGAGCTGCACGCCCATTGGTTCAGAGCAAGAGCCAATGGGCATGCAGCCCATACCGTACAAGGCAGTCCAGATATGTGAATGAAGAGGTGTGGCCGGGCTGATATTCAACAGAGTTCACCAGGAAATTGGACTTGGGGGTGGTTTGACCTAATGCCCGATCGGTTTCTCATGTCCACTGACCACCAGTGATATTGGTCTTTGGGGTTGAATTCCATTCTGCCCGCAGAATCGGGCAAGTGGGGGGTTCATTTACGCTCTGCCCACGATCAGGGCAGTCGGGGAGTCATTTACGTTATGCCTGTGATTGGGCCAGTCGGGGGTTCATTTACGCTATGCCCGCGATCGGGCCGAGTCGGGAGTTTACTTCATGCCCATGATCAGGCTGCAGGGGGCGTCGATCCCCGACAGCTGCTGCCTGGCAGGGTGCCAGGCGCAAGTCGTCAGGGATCGGCGCACCTGCATGCTAATGGCATGCAAATGGAGCCATAATTAGATGCAAATGGCCCTCCATGCACCTTGCATAAATTATGGCCTCATTTGCATGTCACTTTTTGAATATCGAAAATTTGCGCATGGTGCAATGGAACTTGCACCATCGCATCTGAATGCTCCACTCTGACCACTTGCAGTGGCGCAAGTTCCACTGCGCCATACACAGTGGCTGTGGCCGGGGGGCGATATTCAAAGGAGTTGCTCAATAGCGCAACTCCATTGAATATCACCCTGGCCACACCCATGTGCAACTTTTTTGAGCAACGCAAGGGCTTGCGCCACAGAATGGCACAGTTTGACTATCCAGCCCATAGTGTTTGGCAGCAGAGCAATCTAAACAAACATGCACACTGCAGTGATGGAGAACAAAATTATAAGTAATCATTAAGGCAAATGTCACCCCTGAAAAAGTCTAGTCTCAGTGAGTCTACACACTTAAATTCAAATAAATAAATACTCTTCCTGAACAGAATGGATAGGGAGATCCCCAAATAGAATAAATGCACTGCTGAAAACCACAACAGGCAACGCAGGTGTCTTATCTGATATACATGTATCTGACTTGTAAATGCCCATTGTGTCCTTGTTTTACTATTTTATTTCTTTCGCTCCAGTAACTGTCAACATTTTACAAGCTCTGGCAGTCTCCATCATAGTCGATCCAGTTAAAACTGAGCTAAGTAGCTTACAGCACTGTTCTGCTGACATCCGCGGTTGAAATGGAAATGCAGTATGAACTGAGCCCCAAGTGCATGCAGGGAGATTTCTGGCAAGGCAAATTTCAAATTTAATACTAGCAATACTCCAAAACACAGGGAAGGGGAGGGGGGACTGACTCTTGAAATCAGTCAAGTTCTCACACAAAACATTATACTTTTTACAAACTGCTTTACAGATTTTTTTTTTTTTTTTTGGAAGAACCAGAAGCGGCAGGTTAAGGAGAAAAAGACAGCATTCGGGAAGTATAATGAATCACAGAAGGAGCAGGAGAGAGAAATGTATCAGTTAAAGCAGAAGGAAACGGGGGAGGCAGTTAGAATAGTGAAGAGCCAAACTGAGGAACAGATAGCCAAGTCAGTTAAGAACCAAATTTGCAAGGCAGCAGTAAGGAAGCAAATGTTGAAATAAATGTCAGGTCTGTTACGATGGCTCTACAAACAAATGTACTGCGTCAAATGTAAAAATAACAAGTAATACCTTTTACTATATTATTGAACTGATAAATATGTGTGCCTTGTTTTTGCACCATAACTGTATTAATAAATGTTGCCTACGTGATTACATGATGTGCTAAAATACAGTGAAGATCTGTAACTTTTTCAACCTTTTTCAACTTTTTGGAGGCAATATAGCACAGTTGGTTAAGGCTCTGAACTGCAGATCTGGAGACCTTGGTTTAAATCCCACAGCTGCCTAGGTGCATACTGTGTGATCCTGAGCAAGTCACTTAAATTTCTTGTGCTCCCAGATGGCATCTGGAAACAAGCTTCGGCTTAGTGTGCTACTCCTAGTTAAACAATGTTCCCTTTCCCTTTCCCAACTGTTGTTTGTGCTTATTGTTTATACTAACAGCATTTCATTTATTTGTAACAATAGTACACATGTTCCATAGGACTTGCCAAGTTACAAGTGCATTAAGCCACTCCAAAGGAGTGTTCTACTGTGGAATTAATGCATGGTTGGGTGGTTGTAGGCACTTGGCCTGCGTCCTTGTGTCACAACCCACCCCCCAAAAAAAACATGCATTCATTCCACAGTAGAACACTCCTTTGTCGTGGTTTAATGCTTACATATCCACATACTGGACTAAAGGCTTTGTTATGGAGCTAATGCTCACCACAATCGTCACCCAGGGGGAGTCTGAAGTTCTTATGCACTCTGGGCAAATAACATATTGTTGGTCTGATTGTAAATTCTACACTCAAATATTTCCATAAATTCTTTATAATTATGTTCTTTTTCAATGCTTTGAACAGCAACAAGTCCATTTCTTTTTAAAAGACATTGTCATATTACTTTCCAGTGTATTATAACATTTCTCATTGCTGAGTTTCATTTTTGAATTCTTGTTCATACCAGGAACTGTTCATTATCACTACTGTGCCCTCCTTATGGACGGGCTTAACTGTAACCTTGGCATCTGCCTTAAAATTATCTAGAGCCCATTTTTCCTTCATAGGACAGTTAATATGGAAATTTTCCTCCCTGCCCCCCCATGCACCACTGGGGCCCCCAATTCGCTGTTGGATTTCCCCCACCCCCGGTACACCACAATGCCCACACTTATTTCTGCCCAGAGTTACTAATTAACCCCTATGCACACATCCATCGCTGTACTGCCACCCTAACACACCAAGGGTCGCACCCCCAAACTCCTGTCCACAGCTACCTACCTGGACACCATCCACCTATGTCTCCATCAATTTTAGCCCACCTTGTATGCACCCTTCCAATACCAGTTGTACCTACAAAAAATACTACCTCTAAAACTGTCCGTGACTCACCAAAACTGCTCAGGCTAGCGTTACTCCGGCATACCCTCCTCCTCCTCCTATCGAGGAATGTACACCCAAACCCGGGACCACCTATCTCTGGTGTCACACAGAACAGCAAACAAGGAAACCTGCTACTGGCATGCCTCAATATCTGTAGACTTCAAAAAAAGTTCACCTCCCTCCAGGGCTGGATTGCGCTGCACTCCCCAGATGTCCTTGCCTTATCAGAAACCTGGCTCTCAGAAAAAGTCCCAGATGGATCTGTCGCCCTCAGTGACTACATAAGCAGAATAAGCAAGAGGGGAGGTGGTTGCGCCATCTACGTTAGATCCTCCCTGCACCCCTCAGTCTCCTTCCCACCTCCCGCCCATGGGGCCCAAACCTTCACTGTCAAGCTAAGCTTTGGCAACTCAGGTAAAATAATATACATCTTGGCTGTCTACATCCCCCCCAGAAACCAAAAGCCTGCCTTTGACTCTGTACTGGCCAGCATTTCCCACCTCTCTCCCAAGAACGAAATCATTTTACTGGGAGATTTCAACGTTAACTGGATGTCCACTGCATCTTCCCACTACAAAGACACTGTTCTTGCTTATGACCTCACTCAAGTTGTCCAGTCCCCTACTAGGCTGGACCCAAAAAGTGGGACATCCACACTTATCGACCTTATCCTCACCAACCGCCCCAAAAACCTCTCCCGTATCAAAGTGCTCCCAGACTCGATGAGTGACCACTCCTCAGTTACCTGCTGGTGGTCTAATAAAATCCCCTCCAACTCCCCCTAAGGTCACTGTCCAAAGACGCCTTAAGTAAGGTGCCCTCCCTCACCTCAAATCCTACTTGGCCGCCTGTGATTGGTCTATTCACTCTGCTCAGTCCATAGAATACCACCCTTACCTACTTTATTGCCACCTTTAACTATGCCTGTGACATCTTTGACCCTTTCTCCAAGCATGCAGTAAAGCATCAGGACACCCCTTGGATTTCCCCAGCTATACTTGACCATATGTGCCTAAGAGATACCCTCTGGCAAAAGGCCCTTGACTCGCAACTCCCCCAAGACAGACAGCATTACAGGGAGGCTCGAAATAACTGCACATGGGTCATCAGGCAAGCCAAAGCGGCTTACTACAAACAAGCCTTCACCTCTTCCTGGGGATCCGGTAACAAATTCTGGAGCAACAATAAGAAACTATCAGGGAAAAATGTATCCCTAACCCCAGTACAGCTTCTAATAGATGGGGTTATCTCACAAGACCCTAAATCAATATCCAATGCCCTTAATACTTCCTTCACTGATCTCAGGCATATCCTCCCCCCTAACTACTATGACCCAATCAGTATCAACCCCATTCACAATTTTGCCACCCTTGACCAAACCCCTTTTCGGCTACGAATCATCTCCTGCAATGAGGTAAAACGCTACCTCAACAAAGCCCTGGTGAACTCACGTTATAGTAGTGACTCCCTGGACCTCAAACTCATCCAGCTCACTCTGGATGTGACCGTCCCCCATCTAACCAAACTCCTTAACTTATCCTTATGCCTCAGCCAATTCCCCACAACTTAGAAAAGAGCAGTTATCACTTCCATATTGAAGGGTGGTGACCCCACATCCACTAGCAACTACACGCCAATATCTATCCTGCTCCCCCTCTCAAAGACCCTTGAAAAAAATGTGACCGACCAGCTCACAGACTACCTGACCAAACACAATTTGTTCTGTCAGGAACAACATGGTTTCCAGAGGGGTCACAGCACCACCACTGCACTTGTCGAATTTACTTCATACATACACAAGGCACTTGAACAAGGCTTAGTGGTAGGGGACCTCTATTTGGATCTGACCAAAGCCTTTGATACAGTCAGTCATACGCTTCTTCTCCACACCATACCATCCCAGAACATCTCCCCAGAGGCTATCTCCTGGGTCAAAGACTATCTTTCTGGCCGGACCCAGCTGGTAAGAATTAATACAACACTATCCTCCAGTAGGCCAGTCCAGACTGGTGTCCCACAAGGGTCTATTCTAGGTCCATTACTTTTCACTCTCTTCCTGAACTCCCTCCCTCCCTCAATCCTGCAGTGGGAAGCTAACGCTTTATGCGGACGATGCTGTCGTTTTTTGGAAACATCCCCATCCCAATGTGCTACAATCCTCCCTGCAGGGTTTCTTTAGAGAATTGGAAACCTAGTTCTCTGAACACCGCCTTATACTAAACTAGAAGAAGAAGAAATCTATGATCTTTGCCCATCGCTAAAACCCAATCAGTAACTTACCACTAATGGTGACAAACTCCCTGGGCATTGCGCTAGAGCAGGTACACTGCTACAAATAACTGGGAGTCATGTTGGACACCTTCCTCACCTACCACGCACACATACAACAAGTCTCCTCCTCTGTTATCTTCAGGCTGGGGATCCTGTATAGACATAGACACTGCATTCCCCAGCAGGTGATTTTTCTAGCTGTGCCTTCCTCCATACAACCCTTGGTGGACTACGGCATAGTAATTTATGGGTCTGCTGACCATACTGCCCTACGCAGCATCAACCTCGCCCTAAATAAAGCCTGCCATCTGGCATCATATTGTGACAGGCTAACCCATACCTGTGAGCTTTACAAATTTACTGGTTGGCTTAACTTCCAAGATAGGCTTAAATATCACACCTGCCTCCTTGCAAAAAAGACACTACACAAACAGGTACCAATTGGCCTCCACCCCCTCATCTAAACAGTTACACACAGGAGGGCACCAAGGCACTCTGCAAACACCCCCATACAAGTACCTCACTGCAGAACCTCCCTTGGCCAACGGTCCTTCCGATATTGTGCCCCTTGTGGCTAAACAACCTAGCGTCCAATATCTCCCTTGCATCCAGTCTGGGCCAATTTAAAGCAGATCTCAAATCCTTTCTCCAGAACTCTGCAATCCGTGAATGTATATTACTCCCCCCCCCTCGGGTTTCACCTCCCATTTCTGACTCTTAAACTGAGTCATATCATAAGCAGGCTCTTCCTCCAGTGCAGTAAGGTAGCCCCCAGCATAGCGACTTCTTTCTTCTCCCATGCTAAGGCTCATCAAATTCATTGTAAATTTTGTATGACTCTGGGCCTATTATTAAGACCCTCCGAAACTTATACTGTCATTTGTACATAATTATTAACCCTTCTTTTAAGATCCCTGCTGTTGTAACCGTACAATGTTTACTGTGCCGAATGTTTTTGACTTGTAATATTTAAGTGATGCTTGTGTATTTTCTTTTCTACTGATGTGGAGCCTTAGCAGAGGAGTCTATGACTCAAAGGTTGTAATTTTGATTCTTTCAATAAATAAATAAATATAACTGGGTCTAGACATTTCAAAGAACATTTTACTCAAATCATTTTCACACAGTTTATTAAATGTCGCTACTGTCTGGTTCATTGGTGATATAATAGTAGATTTTTTAATGGAAAGTAGATTTTACAACTGCTGCCTCCCTCTACCATCTACTAGCCATTTTCCTGTTCTTGTTCATCTTCACCTATTCTAGACAAAAAACCTTCAAATTAAGGGATCATACAAATTTGTTTAGATCTACCATTGTTTCAACTCATTAATTCTTTTGGTGGGTACAAAACTCAATCCCTTCTGTAATACTTTAATTTCAGTGTCAGATGGTTCATAGTCTTAAGAGTTAATTACATTCATTGATGGTACTTGGCTCTGCCTCGCTGGTTCTGGGCACTCTGCCGATATCCCCTTCCTCTTCTGTGGTTGCTGTAGCTGCTGCTCTACCTGCCCTCCTCTTCTTATTCTGCCTGCTCTCTCTCCTTCATCTGCTTCTTGAAACTTCACTAGTCTTGGACTGAATAGGGGGTAATACTTGTGGCTGGCATTAGGGGGTGGCTGGGCAGATGGCATTTCCATATCTTCCTCCTCTTAAAAAATAGTCTATTTCAGCTTTATACTCATTGTTGCTGAAACATCTTTGTATCAGCTACTCCATTTTAAAAAATGATTTGGGCTGTGTCCTCAAAATCATCAGTATCTCTTTCAAACTTATTTTTTTTCTGTTCACAAATTTTTAAATCATACTGCTTCACAACCTTTTGTAATTCTTTGTAAAAATTGTTCTAAACTGTGGCAGCTGAAATTTAATGCAGAAGGTGTAAAGGTATGCACATGGGGGAAAAAAACAAAAACAAAACAGAATACAGGACAGAGGGTGGTAGACCACAGAGGAGAAAAAAGATCTGGGGGTAATGAGTGATCATGGGTACTTTAATGGTAGCAGCACAATGAATAAAGTGGTAAGAAAGGCGACAAGGATTATGGGATGGATTGGTAGGGGGAATCAATAGCAGAAGTAGAAGGGATGTGATATTGCCCCTGTACATGTCACTGGTCCAGCCTTACTTGAAGAACTGTGTATAGTTTGGGAACATTCAGCTTCAGGAGGACATGAATAGACCGGAAGTGGTACAGAGGAGAGCTACCAAGATGATCCAGGGTCAGCGGGGAAGATCATTCGAGAAACGTCTGGAGAATCGGAACATGTATAGCCTGGAGGACTGGAGGAAATGAGGAGACATGATTTTATTTATTTATTTTTTTTGTTAGTTGTTTAACCAGAACTAGCACACTAAGCTGAAAGCTTTTTTACGGGTGCGACCTGGGAGCTCAGGGAAGTTAAGTGACTTGCTCAGGGTCACACAGTCTGCAAGTGGAAGCAGTAGGATTCAAACCCAGGTTTGCTTTGCTGGATGTCACCAGATTTGCAGCTCAGAGCCTTAAACTACTGCGCTATACTGCCTCCCTGATTGAGACATTCAAGTTCCTTCATAGTATCAATAGAGGGGACACTAGGGACTAACGCTTCCTACCGAAGTGACTCCATGAAACTGATGGGAGGGAGGGTAAAAAGAGATGTCAGAAATTATTAGTTCACCAAAAGGGTGGTAGCAGAAGGGAACAAACTTCCAGATAAAATCATACATGCTCAGAGGGAGGGGAGTTCAAGAGCCAGTGGAACAGGCATCTGGATACAGTGAGGTTGGATATGCTGGGAGCAAGAGGTCAGGGGGACTGACAGAAGCACAGTCTGGTAGATAGGCAGGGAAGGGCAGACTCAGTGGGCCACTGGGCCTTTTTGCACCATAAGTTTTTGTTTTTGTTCTGACTATTCCAGTTTGAGTTCTGGGGCTAACTGCAATAGTCAGAATACAGCAAGACTCCATTAGAAGAAACATAATTAGTAAGGTGAGTAATTTTTTCTCAATAAACATTTATTTATTTTGGTAGACTGGAAAGTGAGGGGAAGAACACTTTCAAATTATAAAGTCATAAAATGTGCAAAATATCTGCAATAAACACATAGGCAAAAACACAATCCTGAAATGCAAACTGCAACAAGAATCATCCAGATTGTACAAGAATTTTTTTTTATTTATCTCTGCATTTTTCCTAGGTACTGAAAGTTTCATTTGAAATTCACCTGTTGCAAGCGGACATCTCGGCGTGTGGAGTAAAACAAGGTAATTAATGTTCAGAGCTGCTTAAATGACCCTAAAGGCAAGTATTTCGAATGTGAATAACCACATAGTTGAGGTGTCTGTATGCAAGCCAGTTCACAATAGGAAACCCTCAATTATGTTTGCTCCTGGCCACTCAATTGCAGAAAGCTAAGTTCCTATTGTACATGGCCTGTTGCCCAAGCTAAACTGGTGTGAGCCAGTTAGAAGGCATGTAAGAGCAAATGGGTAGTTCTATATGAATGCTGTAGAATTGTTCAGTAAGAAGTGGGCTGAACCTTCTGAGTGATTTGGCGAAGTGTTCCAGCCCAGCAATGTATATCCACCTAAGTCTTTGTTACAGCAAACAAGAGATCCTTGAGCCAGCCATAAGTAAGCAATAAGACATGACAGGGTGTGCGTTAGACACTTTAATACATGGCTAGGAGGCGTAGTGAGGCACGAGGCTACTGGCCGAGTGCATCCAGCCTCCTAGCCGTGTGCTAAAGTGTCTAACACACAGACCCTGGAGTGGCTTATTGCACTTATGAAATGGTTATCAAAAATACAGATGTATGTGATAGCTAAAATGTATAGCATTTAAAAGGGAAAAAGTTTAATATTTGTCTTGGTTTTAAATAAAATAGTTCCTCCGCCTACTGTTTTTTTTTTTGACTTAAGAAATTTTGTCCTACAAAGGCTTCTGTAGTTACATGTGGTTGTCATGACGGTATTCACCCCCACCTCCCCTTGTCATGGAGTCCATCACACTTTTGCAGTCAGTTGCACAATATGGTGTTGTTTTGTTATTTAAAGAAAGCATGAGATAGATAGAGAGACATGCGACCGTTTTTAGAATGAGAGACTAATTGCATTAGCAAGGTGAAAAATAGGGCATGCGATTACAAGAGAGAGAGAGAGAGAGAGTGCACCGTGTGGCCATTTTCTGAGTAAGTTGCCATGATGTAAGAGACAGTGCACTACTGAGCATGATGGAGCACTTTTCAATTCGGATGGACAGCGAGCGAGCATGGGCTGTAATCTGCAATCGGAGCTAGTGGGCTGGGAGTGGGAGCGGTTTTCAATTCAGATGGAGAGCGAGCGAGCGGGCTGGGAGACAGATTGAGGCACTTTTTTTTTTTCGCTTGTATACATGCTGCATGTATAACAGAAACCCTCAAAGACCAAGGTCGACGGAACAAGAGGTCAGATTTATTAATTTATTTACAGTTAGGCTGGCACCACTTATGCCAGAAACAAGATGGCTCTGTTTTCATTTCTGAAGGTTCTGAGTGGGCAGCATCACCCATATCAATGCCCGCTTGCCATAACTTGGCACAGCCTGATCCTTTTCCCATGGTGTTAGACAGATTAGCACATTCCTAGCAGCCAATCAGAATGCTGCTTTTCTAACATCCATTTCATAAGATTTGATATCCACCATCTGAAAGGGGAGTGCTTGACTCTTGTATCTCAGGCTTGTGCGGCAAACAATCCAATATTCTGTCATCTACTCATCCTCAAATCCTGAGACCCAAGATGCCCTAGCTATCCATGTGACCCTCCCCTTCACTCTCCCAATCATCAAAGCAGTCATTTACTGCCACCCAAATGTCCATCCTTCAGTCGTGCTAGACCTCCTAACCTACATCACTTCCCTTGCTCGCTCTGGGAAATTATTCATCCTAGGCAACTTCATATAAATTGGTTATCACCTAAAACTACCAAAACTAAAAATGAAATTGGAGCCCTAAACCTCTCCCAACTGATCTCCAAACCCACCCACCCAAACCACAAGACACAACAACACTCTCTGCTCGACTGGGCCCTTACCTCCCACCCCCACCGTGTCATCACCTCTGGTGTCCTCCTTTATGCACTCCATGACCATAATTGGGAGACTCTGCCTTTGGTTCAATGGACAAGCAGCCAGCCACTCCCACTTCCTGAACTGTATATAGCAGTTCCCCTCAGTTTCCTTCTGAGGCACTTTTTCTTTGCTGGCTGGAGGCTCTGTCCATTTGCTCTGTGGCAGACTGGGGCCTGCCCCCCCCCCCCCGCTGTTTCTTTCTGCTAGGTTCTGCATTTTGATCTTCTGCTTCTGGTTTGTATTTTTGCCTCCAGCTGTGTGCTTCTTTTTCTTTCTTCCATGTTTTTTCTATGTTTGTGTCTTAGTTTTGTTTTCTTTTTGGGCGGATTTGGTTTCTCAGCTCTTACCATTTGCTTGCTCCTACCATTTGGCTCTTTTGCAGCTCCTGCTACTTGCTTTTAGTTACTCCCATTGTTATTGTCACCAGAACCTGTGTTTTTACACAACCCAAAGCTGTTTTCCATGCTACAGGACTAATGGCTCCCCAAACTATCAAGCCTAATTGTTTTCACCCAATTCAAGCTCCCTCTGAACCCAGGCTCCCTCTGAACTCTTGCTATGCAGCTCAATCATGTTTTCCCTTCTTAATCTACTTCCCCTGTGGTCGTAGCTGTTTTTACAGCATTGTGCTTCCCTACTTCCATGCTTATTGACTACCACCACTCATAGCTCATGCTATTCCCTGTTTTACACTGTTGTTCTACTCTGAAGTCAGCTAAGCTACTGCAATGCTGTAAACTAGCTTTATTATCTGCATGTGGTTCCTGACCCTTCCATCACTTTCTTGTTTTTCCTACAGCGGAGACTGGGAAGTGTTTGAGGAGTTATGGCCCCATGTGGCTACCTACATTTGTTCTAACTCCTGCCTCTGCTGCCGAACATCCTCAGGGTATTCATCACCTTAATTTGGCTTTTGAATGCCTGTCTGGCTTGCCCAACTATTGTACTGTTTCCCCCACTTACGTTCATGTCCCATCATTGTTACCATGTTTTGCAGACCTACGTGCTGGTCTGACTATTCCTACTGCTTACTGACCTATGTGCTGGTCCACCTATTGTTACCCTGCCCCTGCATTACCCTGCCTTACTGAAATACGTCCAGATCTCCTTGCTCATGCCACTTTTGTTCAATGCTCCCTGCCATTTGCCCTGCAAGTTCTCAGTGCTTATGCCCATTCACCCCTCATCAGTCCCTGGGGCATGCCAGCAATTCCATTTGGCGCAGGTTCCCCTGCTGCCAATGGTCTAGTTCTGCACCTAGTCCGCAGCTTGAGCATGCAAAGCTTTGGGTGGGGTCCTTCTCACTTGGCCCATTGCTGGGAATTTCCTCACTCTGGGTGGACCTTCAGTCATCAACTGTACCGACTGCACCTCAAGTTGTAGAATTTATGACTCGGCCGTGAAGGGAGGTTACAGCAATTTATTTTAGCTGTAGTGTTTCCACTATAATGGTTGTCCATTGGCTTTAGTGGTTCCCTAGCAAGGCACCTTCACCGCATTCTCCCGATGACCACCTCTGGTTCACCTAGTTTGTTTTATAGATTGGTAGGCTGGGTGAGTGCCTCGGTGGTCGTTACTCTCCTCCTGCCACCTTGGAGCGGCGGTTGCAGAGCTTCTGTCTCGCAACCCTCCACGGCATTCCTGTTAGAAGGATAGAGTGAGAGTTTCCCTCCAAATTGGAATATTTTCCATTTCTTATTCTTTTGGACTTCCAAATTGCAGTAGCAGAGCTATCACTAATGACATTATCCCATGCCTGGAAGGAAGGCGACCTAGGCCTTGGATCCCCAGAGAGTTCCTCCTTAGAGCTTTTTTTTCTTTCCACTATGCTGAAGGTCATAATATCTAGTTAGTATTTCTTAGTTCCATTAGATATGATCCGCTGTTGGATGGAGGTGGATGGTGTCCCTTACTTGCCATTCCCTCTCTCCTGCCATTCTCTCTCTCTCCTTAGGAGGTCCCATTATTTTCTTGCAATCCATCTAACCCATGCCATTGCTGACCTGTGCATCCCATTATGTTATCAAGCTTCCTGATGCTTATCTATTACTACATTTCACAGCTACTGATTGCCCATATACTTCATATTATTACCTTCTTTTTGGGGATCCTTCCTAAGGTACCTTTAGCCAAGGGAATCGTCCCGTGGCACCTCTAAGGGTGGAACCCTCTAGAGGATTCCTTGCATTTGGTACCCTTACAAAATGGTAAGTCCTCTGGAATAGAGTGAGAACAGCCAAAACCTAAGTAACACAGTTGCACAAGCATAATATTATACTGGTTGCATAGGCCATTGAATTGGGAGGCTCCACCTTTGGTTCAATGGACAAGCAGCCAGCCACTCCCACTTCCTGAGCTATATATAGCAGTTCCCCTCAGCCTCCTTCTGAAGCACTTTTTCTTTATCCCACCATCCTCCTCTCCTCCTCCAGCAGCAGCACCTCTCTCAAGGGGATCCCTCCTAAGGTACCTTTAGCCAAGGGAATCGTCCCGTAACACCACTAGGGGTGAAACCCTCTAGAGGGTTCCTTGCCTTTGGTACCCATACAGAGTGGTAATTCCTCTGGAATAGAGAATGTGAATGGCCAAAAGCTAAGTAACACAGTTACACAAGCATAAAATTATACTGGCTGCGTAGGCCATTGAACCCAATAATTATAGTTAGGAAAGTCCACAGAACTAAATCACCACACAAAATCATACAACTATGCTCTTTCAAGTCTCTTGATCTTGAACCTCTCCTGAGTAACCTTGCCACTTCTGACTGGTCACCTCTAATCTCCTTCCCCTCAGTTGTTAAGGCCCTTGCCAACTTCACAGAAATCTTTCTTGTAAACTGAAACGCCTTTGCCCCACTTAAATAAACTAGAGTCAGAGGTAACCACTTACCTTAGATAACCCCTGAACTTCTGGCCTGCCTCAGGGCTAGAGATCAAGTCTGGAAGTGTCATAAAGCTACCCAGAATCCTAGTGACCTCGCGAACTACTGCATGCTCCGAAACGCTTGCACCAGGGCTGCAAAATTAGCCAAGTCCGAATATTTCAAATCTGCCTTCATCACTAACATAAATTCCCCTTCAAAGTTCTGGAAAGTGGTTCACACCCTATTTACCCTAGCATCTCACCCACTTCCCCGGTACTTAAAGTAAATAGCTCGCTAGTGTCCAACACACCAGCCGTAGCTGTGGAATTTAACTCCTACTATACCTTCTGCGCCACTGAGCTACTGAAATCCCTCCTCTCCTACCCATCACCCTTCCCACCCTCTACCAGTGTACTCCTTCCACCACCCTCCCACCTCCCTTCTCTTTCACTACTGTAACCCCAAATGATGCCCTAAGTGCCCTCCTCATCATAAACCCCTCTAAAGGTGCCTCCCCTGATGGCCTCGACCCAAAACTCCTCTCTCTCTCTCTCTCTCTGCTTTGGCCATTGCCTACTCCCTCTCAATAATCCTAAATCTCTTACTCTCTACTGCTTTGGTCTCCTCTCTATGGAAACATGCAGTGGTCATCCCTCTACCCAAAGGGAGTGACCCCTTATTGCCTGGTAACTATCTCCCCATTTCTCTCCTCCCTACCCTTGCCAAGCTTCAAGAACACATTGTCCTCTCCCAGCTCACCTCTTTTCTATCTGACACCTCCTTTTTCATCCCTTTCCAATCTGGTTTCAGGAAAAAAGACTCAAACACCACCTCTCTCCTATGGCTGACAGACTCCATCCTAACCAGGATGGACAATTGCCAAATTATCTCTGCCATTTTTATCGACCTGGCCAAGGCCTTTGACACCATCTCTCACTCCCTTCTCCTCGACTCAATTCTGGCAGCTGGCCTATATCCCTCTGCCAAAAACTGGTTCAAGGCCTACCTTATTGGCAGAACCTAATCAGTTTAGATGTTCGACTCCACTTCCCCTCCCCTTCCGATTAGCACTGGTGTCCCCCAGAGCTTTGTATATTAGGGCCCCTCCTATTCTCCATCTTCTTAAACAACCGTTCCACTGTCTGCTCCCCCTCCTCTGCTATACATATGTATGCCAATGATACAGTCCTGTATGCATCTGGCTCCTGTCCTGCTGAGGTCATAACCAGCCTACAGCAAGACTTTGACAAAGTTCAGCTCTGGTTTGCTAACCATCAATTTTTCCTCAATGCCAAGAAGACTGTCTCCATGACCTTTGGAAATAGGCAGAGACTGTCTAGGTTTCCTTCCCTACCCACTTTCCACACCCTTGATGGGACTTTACTTGAGGACACATCCTCCTTCAGGTACTTAGGAGTTTGGTTAGACCAACACCTAAACTTCTCTGGACATAGTGACGCCATCCAGAAAAAACTGCACCCCAAGCTTGGTGTCCTGTTCAGGAACCATAGTTGCATCCCTCCTATGGCTAGGCTTGAACTTGTTCAGAAGATGATACTGCCCATTTTTGACTACTATGACATAGTCTGTGGTGCTGCCCCTAAGTCTACCCTGGCCAGACTGGACATCCTCTTCAATTTCTTCTGCCACTTTGCCCTGGATGCCCCCCCCACTGCACACCCACCACTGCAATCTTTATTGTGCCCTGTCCTTCCCCTCTATTACAAATATGCGACTCTCCCACTGTGCTAAATTCACCTCCAAGCACTGGTTGGGTGAGTTCCCTTTCTACTTCACCTCCTCCTTTATAACAACCCCCCCCATCCTCCCATTCCCTTAGATCAACCAACTCCCACACCCTGGTAGTCCCCCACAGATCCACCATAATCGGCCAATCTGGTTACTCTCACCGCCTCCCATAAATTTGGAATTCCCTCTCCCCTCAAGTCCAGCACTCATACTCCACCTACTCCATCAGCTCTGCCCTCAATAATTACCTTGCACTCGCTGCTCCTGCCATGCCCCTCCCTAATTCTCTCCTCTAAGCCCTGGATAAACCTTACCCCTCTACCATCACCTTCATTTTACCCTTGCACCCACATGCCCCAAATTTCTAGCTCTCCTCCCCTTCCCCCAAATTACTCCCCTTACTGGCCTCCCTTGATCTTTCACAGAATGTAAGGGACCCCAAGTGCTCCCCATGGGTCAATGCATCCCGATGGAATATTGATTAGGCCCCATCCCCTCCAAAGGTACAAATTCTCTCCCCCTCAGGGGTTTAATTCTCAGTCTCGCCCTCTTTTATCACTCTCTTAATCCCTATCTACTGACATTCTCCAACCCCCTGACAGGGTACCCTGCATCCTGAGGGGTCCTCTCTTGGGTTAGGTCCTGTTCCCCCTCCTAGCATTTAAGTCACACCTCCTCCTTCTCTTTCTCCTCCCTCTTTAAATCTCTGCAGCCTTATCCCCCTTTCTGCCTAGCCCCATAGCCCCCTTACATGGTTCCTCACATCCTGAAGGGGTCTCTCTCTGGGACACTGCCTATCCCCTTCTCTCTGGTCCCCCCAGTCCCCTTGCAGGGTTCCTCACATCCTGAAGAGGTCTCCAGTGACATGACTCTTTCTCTCTCCCCCCACTACACCCTTTCCTCTCCTTTTCCCCCTTTTCTTTAATGTAAGCACTTGTTTACTTATTAACCCGGTACTTACTATTGTCCACTCTTTCTACATGTTTTGTGCAACACTATTTTAACACTGTTTGTAACACTTGCCTTAAAACTGTATGTTTATGTTGATCTTGTAACTTGAATGTAACATGAACACGACTCTTCCCCCTCCCCCCACCTCACCCTTCACTCTCCTTTCCCCCTTTTCTTTCATGTAAACACTTCTTTACTTATTAACCTGGCACTTATTATTGTCCACTCTTTCTATCTATTATGTGCAACCCTGTTGTAACACTGCTTGTAACACCTGCCTTACAACTATATGTTAATGTTGATCTTGTAACTTGAGCGTTTAGGCCCTGTACACATCAGACTAGTTAAAACGTTTTAAGGTGCTTAAAACATTTTAACCAGAGCAAACACGGCGCCCATCCGCATTTAAGCATGGTTTCAAAGCATGTTAGGAAACCGTGCTTAAACCCTGCTGGGAGCTAGTCTCAAGTCCGTTTTCAAAAATGGTTTGCTGGGGGGGAAACTGTGTTACCTTGCTGTCTGGATGGGCATACAATTCTTATTCCATGACTGTGCCATGTTGGGAGCTTTGGTCCTCCAGTCTCAGCAGAAAGTTCCTGCTGATCAGTTCCATAATGCAGCTGCAATGAGGCTGTAGAGTGCTCATATACAGCAGAGCGTCTAGCGGCGGGAAATAAAGTGCTTGTGGAGGTTGTCAGATGAACTGTCTGCAGCTGTTAGCAGGATTTACTGCATTTCTCAATCAGCCTGCCTGCTGAATCTTGATTTATTACTTAATTAGTGCTAGTGCTTCCCCGCATAGTGCCCTTCCAGCTGATTATAGCGTGAGTGTGGTATTTCAGAATGAGTGACTGTTCTGCAAGCTGGACAGAGGATGCCACTAAACTCCTAATTGAATACTAGTTCCAGCAGTGGGTTCAGAAGGAGTTGGCCAACTATCACTGAAACACCAAGATTTATCAAAAAATAGCAGACTTCCTATTGGAGAATGGCATAGAAAGTTCTGCAAAGCAATGCAGGGAAAAGATAAAGCAGTTAAAAGTGAAATATCACAAAGTTAAAGACAACAACAGGCGATCTGGTGGCAAGAGGATCACCTGCCCATTCTTTGATGAACTTGAAAGAATTCTTGGCACTCGGCCAACCTCAAACCCTGCATTTGTCCATGAGGGAGCATCTGTTGAGCCACCATGTCCAGCTGTTGAAGAAGAGTACCCAGATCCAGAACCCCTGCAGTTAGGTATATGCAATATGATGCCACACATGTATCCCATTATTGGTGATCACTGTAGTCCCTCCACCCACAGATACACACCCTACAGTCACAGAAGTCTGTGTGTAATGCATTGTCACTGTGGCAGAATCCGCAGACATGATGTTGTGCACTGCTTTGTCTGCAGAAACTCTTCTGCATTCGTATACATGCTGCCTTTAAAGACATAACAGAGTTGTGTTGTCGTTGTGGGTGGTGACGTCAGGGGGGAGAGCACAGAAAGCATCTCCATGTGGAGCTGCATTGCCTGGCACTTTTCGTACAGCTGTCATCATGCATATTTTCATTTAAATGAATTTACATTACAAAATGTGATTTGTTTTTGTAGACCATGAGGGTTGCCAGGACTCATCAGCGGAGGAGTCTTCTGCTGCCATCCATGACCCATCTGATGATACTCTAGATGTATTAGAAGAAGAAGAACCTGGATGCAGCCATGCAGCACCATCATCAGCTGTCTCATCTGGGAAGAGAACCTGCATCAGTGAGCCTCTCTTCAATCTACGAAAGAAAAAAAGATTGACAAAAATGCATGAGATAGTTGAGTCCGTGTTTGAACCAACATGTAAAATGTTGATTGAGCAGCACAATCAGTTGTTGCAACAAGAGAAGGAAAGGGCTAGGGAAGATAGAGAGGTGGAGGAACAGCTAAGAACACGGGAGATGGAACATACTGCATCATTGTTCCATAGCATAATGGCAATGTTTGCACCTCTGTTTCACAGCAACCAATGCAGATGCAAGTTGCAGCTGCCATGGTCCATGCCGATGCCATGCAATTACCATCCCCTTTTACTGTAATGACCCCTGGAAATACTTCTGCTGCCCATCCTTTTAACACTAGAGGGGTACTGTGTCAGCAACCAAATGTCATGCAGAACAGTCAACCTGTCAACATTAATATGGCTCCCACACTTGAAAATGTTGGTTATATAGGCCGTACTGTTCCCCAACATACTGCTGCTGATGAATGTAGACCAACCAGCAGTCATGTGGAGTCATACAGTGAGCAACTGAATTCTGATGATTTCATGTGGACAAGTCTGTGACAGCTCAATAGTTATGTTCCATGAAACAGGAACCAAAGACAATGGGTGCAACGGATGAGCAGATCCCTGTCGTGTTTCACGTTTGATGTGTGCTCCTCATGGTTCTCAAAGGAAGTGGCAGTGAAGGTTCAAGAGAAAAAGAAAGCATTCAGGAAGTACAAGGAATCACAGAAGGAGCAGGACAGAGAACTGTATCAGTTAAAGCAAAAGAAAGCTGGGAAGGCAGTCAGAACAGCAAAGGCCCAAACCGAGGAAAAGATAGCCAACTCAGTTAAGAAGGGGGATAAAACCTTTTATAGGTACATCAGGGAGCGAAGGAAGATCAAGGAAGGGTTAGTGAGGCTTAATAAAGAGGAGGAGGGTGGGCAGAGGGTGACTGTGAAAAGGCAGAGATACTAAACAAATATTTTTGCTCAGTATTTACAAAGGAAGTGGGAGAGGTACCGAAACAAACAGTAGAAACATTCTGGATACAGAAGTTGATACCAGCCCATTTACAGAAGGTTCTGAAAGAACTCTTAAAACTGAAGGTGGACAAAGCAATGGGGCCTGATGGATTCATCCCAGAATTCTAAAAGAACTAAGGGTAGAACTAGTGACACCACTGACTACCCTCTTTAACAAATCATGGGAGGATGGGGTGGTACCCGAGGACTGGAGAAGGGCAGATGTGATTCCCCTTCACAAAAGTGGGGGCAAGGCAGAAGCAGAAAACTATAGACCTGTTAGTTTAACCTCAGTGGTAGGGAAAATGATGAAATCACTTCTGAAGGAAAGAATTGTTGAGTATCTAGAGGTCAGAGGGGCTCAGGACCCAAGGCAGCATGGATTCACAGTGGGAAGGTCATGCCAGACAAATCTGATAGATTTCTTTGACTGGGTGACTAAGGTAGTAGATCAGGGAGGGGCTGTGGACATGGCCTGCCTAGACTTTAGCAAGGCATTTGACACAGTCCCACACAAAAGATTAATATGCAAGTTAGCCAGCCTGGGAGTGGGTCCCAAGATGACAGCCTGGGTAAAGAATTGGCTGGAGAATAGGACACAGAGAGTAATAGTAAATGGAGACCACTCTGAAGAAAGGGGGTTACTAGTGGGGTACCGCAGGGTTCAGTATTAGGACCGGTCCTCTTCAATGTCTTTATAAGCGACATTGCAGAGGGACTGGAAGGAAAAGTATGTCTCTTTGCAGATGACACAAAGATCTGCAACAGAGTTGATGCACAAGGTGGGGTGGAAAGGATGAGAAGGGACTTGGCAAGGTTAGAGGAATGGTCATATGTATGGCAGCTTAGATTCAATGCTAGAAGTGCAAGGTAATGCACCTGGAAACAAAACCCAGGGCAAGAGTACACAATGGGGGTGAGATACTAACAACAACAAAATGGAAAGGGACCTGGGGTAGTCATATCAGATGACCTAAAGGTGGGCAAGCAATGTGAGAGGGCAGCAAGGAGGGCTGGGGGATACTGGGATGCAAAGCAGAGGCATCACCAGTAGAAAACAGGAAGTTATTATCCTCTGTACAGACAGTTCATGAGACCCCATCTGAGTACTGCGTGCAGTTCTGGAGACCCAGTCTCTGCAAAGACATAGACAGGATGGAGGCTGTCCAGAGGAGGGCAACTAAAATGGTGCAGGGTCTGCACTGGAAGACATATGAAGAGAGACTTAAGGAGCTGAATATGTATTGCCTCGAGGAAAGGAGGGAGAGGGGACATGATAGAAACTTTCAAGTACCTCAAGGGAATCAACAAAGTCCAAGAGGGTAGCATCTTTCAAAAAAAAGGGTGTGCAAGAACAAGGGGGCACAATTTGAAGATAGAAGGGGGGCGACTCAGAGGTAATTTAAGGAAGTATTTTTTCACAGAGAGGGTTGTGGATGCATGGAACGGCCTTCCGGAGGAGGTTGTGGAGTCAAAAACAGTGGTGGAATTCAAGCATGCATGGGACAGTCATAAGGCAATTCTAGGGGGTAGGGGTAGGAAGAAGTAGGCTGCTGGTTAACTAGGATCTGCAGCTTATCCATTAGGTAGGGAAATGGGCAGACTGGATGGGCCAAGCGGTCCTTATCTGCCATCAAAATCTATGTTTCTATGTTTCTATGTGCACAGATGTTGTTATATTTGTGCTTGTTTGCTGTTTCATGGACCTGACAGTCTTGTGCCTTGCCCCTCACCAGGTTCACCTGGCTGTGTACTTCAATATATGTTACAGCACCAGTTCTCACTTGCCATGTGTCACTGTTTATTATGGCCAAGAAACACGTGTTCCACTTGTGAAAATGAAATGCATCAATATTTGTTTGCGGTGCTGCTGTCCAAGGCACAGTTTCACATGATCAATAGTAGGAGTTCATGATTTAACAAAGAGTTTAAAGACAGAAAATGTGTAAAAACATTAATTCCGTCACATAACATCAGAAACTGCTATTCAGTGTTACAAATCAATTTAATAATCCGAAAAGGATTACTATTGTTGAAATAATGAAATGCTACTTGCAGTACCAGAGAATATATATATAGTTCAACTGCTGCTCCATTGACTGGTGTAGCAACATTAGGTTTGCACCACACATTGTAAGGAAAGTTTATGTCATTCTTGAATTATAGACTGTAAAGCACTGATACTATCAGAACTACAAAAGTCTCTTCAGTACTGCTGTTTCTTTCTATTGTTACTGCCATGTTTTTATATTGAACGGTACATATTTTTAAAGACCCTCTTGAGTGTTACTCATGAATTAAATATACACAGTTCATAACAGTTTTTTTAAAGTTTGCTACTTGCAGAAATACAACTTCGCATTGAAGTACTGTTGTTCCCTTTCATGGGATAACAACATTTATTATTGAACAGTAACAATGTTTGTTTGAAAATAAAAGTAAATATTTTTTTAAGAAACAAACTGCTTCGTACTTTGCACTACATATATCATAACTGCATTATGAGCAGCAGACATTGCTTTGAGGCATGGGGTTGGTCGGTTCTATGAATAAATGCAGCACAATACCAATATTGGTTGTGACATAGCATCAGCAGGGTTACTATTGGTGCACTGCAGTTATTACTTTACTGCATTTACAGGAGTGTGAGTAACATGACATTATCCACCTCAGCAATATGTTAATGCACATGTGGCATTGCAACAAAATAAGCACGCAGGGCATCATGGATCCAGACTGCCTGTCTTGTTTGCGATGCAACTGTTGCATCATATGCCTGACAATGTTCAGTGTCAGGTTGAGGAACAACACCACCATCTGTGTCAGCCAACCACCCAGAGTTGAACAACTTCCCCTTACTCTCAAATATATTATGCAGCATGCAGCAAGCATGTATGGAATGTTCTCCAGGTTGAACTTGTTTCTTTTTAGCAGACAACACCATCTGCCTTTCAGTCTCCCAAAGGCACATTCAACTACCATACGTGTCTTACTCAGCCTGTAATTAAAGTTCCTCTTATCGGGGTCTGTATAATCAGCATATGGCTTCATAAGCCATGGTAGGAGCGGATATGCAGGATCACCCAGAATCAAAGCAGCCACCATCACACCATTTATTTCCCGATCACTGTTTGGAAAAAGATCCCCACGTTGCCCTCTACAATACAGGTCACTGTTTTTAAGTACTCTGGCATCATGAACTTTACCAGGCCAACCAACATTTATGTCAATGAATCTGTAATGGTAATCAAAAACTGCCTGCATCACCACGGAAAAGTAGCACTTCTAGTTGTAGTATTCGGTTGCATTACCAGGTGGGCATAAAATGGGAAAATGAGTGCCATCAACAGCACCGACACATTGGGGAAACCCCATTCTTTATCAAAACCTGCCATTATTTCATCAAGGTTTTGAATGACAATCACTTTGGGTAGGAGGACTTGCACAATGGCATGACACACTTCATTTATGATCTCACCCATGGTGAAGCATCTGACCCCGAACAGATGTCTGAGTGTACAGTACTCAGCATTTGTTGCTAGCCGCCATAGGGTGATCCCAACACGCTTGCTAACTGACACTGCTTGCCGAAATCTTGTATTGCTATGTGCAATGTGAGGTGACAGCTCATCACATAGCAATGTGAATGTCCCTTTACTGAGACGGAGGTTACATATCCACTGCTCATCATCCCAGTGGGTCAACACAACATCATTCCACCAAGATGAGGAACAATCCACACATGCCTATGTAGGGAATTTGAGACAAACCTTGCAGTCAGAATACTCTCCATGACAGCTAGAGATTTCATAATGTGCTGCCGTCTCATTCTGGACCGTGCTGTGCTAAGCAATGATCTCTGCCTCATCTCATAAGTTCTCCTCTCGAGAGCAAGTGCTGACAGAGTCTGATGAGCTGCCAGCAAGCATAATTTCAGACTATATATGTCCTCTCTGCAGAACTCCATGTCTAAACAACTGATCACCAAGGTGATACTTGAAGTGGATCATGTGACAGGGTCAACTGCTTGCTGGGACAGGCTGTCACAATTTATAACACTCAGCAGTTTTTAGCCCACTATAGCACAAATTAGCACCCACTATTGATGAACTAATGAGCAAACACACACTGCAGTTCAAAACACTTCCTGAATGGCAGTTTGCGCTGTTTGTTTACAATATTGCTGAGATGCAGGCTGGGAGTAACAGAAATGCATCCTGGATTCAATGCCACAACAGAAGCATGCTACAATCGCGGAGGATTACTGCATTTAAAAATGTTACTCGCTGCTGATGCAGACGGGAGACCACCGAGTTACAAGTGAGTTCAAACTTGGTGAAAAATAATGTGGACAGGCTGCTGTGGTGAGTTTAAAAACATTTTTAAAACGGTGCAAATCATCAGTTCTAATGTGTACAGGGCCTTAATGTCTCACTTCTATTGTGCCCCCGTGCACCGAGAGATGAGCGACTTGTCACTCAGTGTGCCTTCCTGATGAAACATTTCAATAAATAAATAAAACAAATCTGTTGTTCCTAAAAAGGCCTGTTGGGTAATGAAGCAGATTTAAGTGGGAGTTGGTAAGGTTTTGTTTGTAATTCTTTCTGTTTAAAATTATTTATTTCTTAAATTTTCCAGTGCTGCATTTCTTCTAGTTTGCTGTATATCTTGTAAACTTATATTTAATATGAATCTGTGACTGCTCTGTTTCAGTAATATAGTGACATCCACTCTCTGCTTCTGCAGAGTACTTGACCACACTTAAAAAGTAAAACTGTGTCTGGACTGGTACATAGCAAGAGAGAGGTTACCTGGAGCAACAAAAGTGGTTTATATGTCCAAAGAGCCTTCTACTGTCTGAACAAGCCCCTGACCTTGTACTGTGTGAGCAGTGTTCTATGGTGGGACTCAAACAGAACTGCCCAGAGAGAGAGACAGAGATGGAACCTGGCTGGGGGCAGCATGGTAACGCAAGTGAACCAGACAGCTCTTGTCACACCACCCAGGGCTTGTGGAAGTGTATGTCAAAGAGCAACTCTCTATTAAAAGAAAAAGTTTAAAAGCGCCAGATTTACACTAATGATATGTTTTATTTTTATTGTTTTCTAGGTATTTGTTCTTGATTTTTACTTTCCCCTGCTGTTGGTCTACTAAATATTGTAGGTAATGCTGTACTTATTTCACTGCATCTCTCAAAATGTATCTGACTCTCCCCTGCTAATCATGCAACTGATGTTTGTGACATCACAGTCTGTTGTCATGGTGAGCACTATGATGTCATAAACAAAGGCACAGATGTTAACAGGAGAGAGACAAATGCTTTCAAGTATTTTCTAGACAGACTTTTTCCCTGGACTACCAAGATGTACTGTAAATCTTGGAAAGGAACACTGAAAATGAAAAATTGTCTTCTCTAGTAAATTGAAACAGCTGAAACATCTTATTTATGAAAATACATGCTGAAGTGCAGTTGCTCTTAAAGGTATGTATGAAATACAGTTTCAGAATCCGCGGAATACTGACATTCTGTCAGTTTGTGGAATGCTGTGAAATTCTAATGATGCCTCAGTTGTCTGCTGTATGATTCTGACTGGCTAAGATGCCCATGCACAACAGGAGACCACTGCCATACACAACATATAACTGGCAGCTGTAACCCATGCAGAACACCACTGTGTGGTTACGGAATTCTGTTGTTCAAAATGTTCCCTCATATGCAAAAAATAAGTTTCATTCCTGGTGATGAAGAGGCCACCATGGTATATGATAACAAGCACTAACCAACACTGATTGTTTGCTGTATTTGCTGTGTAGTTGCTGGGCATAGACAGTGCACCAGTTAAACTTCACAAATTAATAACATGAATTGTAGTAGTGAAATTGTCTCAGAAATGAAGAGGTTCACACACAACATTGTCATTTTCTTGGATTTTAACCCTGAACTGTTAGAATAGTATTTTTATTACCTAAGCATGTGGACATGACATGTGTCATTTATCAAATTCCACCAGAGTCATGATTTTATGGAACAACCACAAAAACAGATTTTGGAGGGGGAATTTGAAAATGCTACCTGCCAGGGTTTGTTAGCTGGGGTAAAAAGTGACTATGTTGTAAATGTGGGTGCAAAGCATAACACAAGGAGTGGCATTCAGTGTGGCAGCATGAGTGAGATCATTGACCAGTCTTTTTCCTGGCAAAATTTAGTGTCTTGATCACTGTGATGCTTTGTGGAGGAGTTCATATGCAATATCAATGTAGTACATGACAGGGTCTTATTGTAGATAGACTTTGATTGGGCCCAGAAAGTTGTTGTAGGACAGTTTGAAGGTCAAAAAAGATGTATTATAGTAAGCTACATCACTACTATACTACTACTTTTTTTGTCCTGTGTGCCTGTGGTCTGTCTGTCATATGGCACACTCACCAATGTGCCTTGCAAGAAACGGCCACTGCCAACTCACTGCTGCGTCCTGGTCACCACTACAACTCAGTCACTCCTGGAATCTCTTAATCATTTAATTTCTTAGACAGAATAAATGAACCACTGCCATTATTAACTACAACGGCTGAAATTTTCCTGAACTTCTCACCGCCACAGCCTGACTTTTTCACTGCAACAGCTCAGGTACTGGGAAAAAAGTCAGAAACTAAAAAAAAAAAGAAAAAATGCAGTATAAAAATAATAGAGAGGTGAGTGTGCACAGACAAGTCTGTGTTTCCATCAGGGGGTTAATGATATCGTAGGGACCTCTCAAGCTTTGCACTCGATGTCTATGATGTAGTCAACTCCCCCCCCCCCGATGGAAACACAGCCTTGTTGAGCACACTTACCTATTTATTATTCTATATATAGTATATGGGTGCTTCCAATTGTGCATGGATTTCAGCAACTGCTGAAATCTTGTTGTAGGACAGTTCAAAGGTCAAAAAAGTTGTTGTACTATCGTTCTGATGTCACATCGATAGTACCACAACTTTTTAACTTTGACCTACCATCTGATTGGCTCAGACTAGGCTTGATGTACAAAATAAAGACAAACATGGCGGCACAATTTAGTGAGTGCCGGGCAGCGCAATCACCAACTTTTAAGTTCAGAGTCAGGACATGGACTAGAGTCACACATGGTTCCCTTTCGGAATTTTTTTTTTTTTCTAATTTTAAAAATAAGTAGTGCGGAGAAGTGGAACCGATCATGAGTGGCAGGCTGGCAGCAGCGGGAAAGGGAGCAAGCAGGAGCATCAGCAGGAAAGGAGCAGCACCCACAAGTAACTATACAAATAAAATTATGTGAAGCTAAACAAAAACCCATATACTATACAAAACAGTGGATGGGTGACCATCCATAACTAAGGCTGTGTTTCCCCTCAGGATGTTGATGACATCAGTGAGACCTCTCGAGCTTCGCTCTTGAGGTCTCTATGATGTCATCATCTCTCTCGAGGGAAACACAGCCTTGTTATGGATGGTTGCCCATCCACTATTCGATATGTTGTGTTGCAGTAGTGACATGAATATGGTGTTGTGCTGCAGTAGTGAAACGAGTACTGCAGGACAACAACTCAGAATGCTGCCACACAGCTGCTTTCCTCTAGCCATTTGAGCCGGAAGATTTTTTTTCAAAACCTTGAACTTACAGAAACAACTGCAGCTGAAGCAGCTAGTCACCTGTTGACTGAGTAATTTGAGCCCACCATCAACCCTCAAGTGCCCCCCCCCCTCCCAAATCGCCAGTTCACTGAAAGGAAGTGGAGTGTCTGAAATGGGTATGGATGCCCATACACAATAAAACATAATGTATGGACAGCCATATGCAGACAAGCCTGTGTCTTCATCTTGAGATTTCTATGGCAAGCAGAGAACCTCTCGAGCATTGCTCTCGAGATTCCTGTTTGCCATAGAAACCTCTTGATGCAGACACGGGCTTGTTGTTTATAGCTGTCCGCACGTTATTCTCTATATAATATAAAATGGATCTGGTGCTGTAGTTATTTAGTAGACCTAGATTAAAACCTTTATTGTCAGTTTCATTACATCAATAGCTGGTCTTCACAAGACACTGAGCTTTTGAGACCAGGAGTCTTAACAGCTGCAGGCACCCTGCGAACAAGCAGTACTAACAGTCTAAAGCAAGTGTATTTTTTAATTTATCATAATATTGTATATCAGCTCCTCAACAAAGCATCACAGTGATCAGTGGAAAATGACTCATCAGTGTGAATAGTCTGTCAGAGCAGTTGATCTCACTGGAGCTACTGTACCACACTGAACATTGCTCGTTGTTTGACATCTGTGGCAGACTCAGAGCAGGCAAAGCTGAAAATGAAAACGTAGAGATATCTATGATGAAGAAATAAAAACAAAGTAAAAACGTAATTTGCGAAAAAGTCAGTGGCATTCATACACTCTAAAGCTCAGTTAGAACATATATAGTGGTGCACAAATAAGTTAAAAAGCAGAATGATGCACTTCAATGGCCATGTAACTGATATAGGATACAGCCTTTTTTAAATAATCAGACTGCATCCTGTGAGAGATATGTGATGGAATTATTAGTAAAACTGTGTACTTAGGGGATTAAACATGCCTACATACAAGACATGTAAATTATGAGAAGTAATGCAGAAATGGTGGTAACTGCATGCCAATCGGGAGGCAGAATCAGTGCAAGAGGGTGGCTCCACGCAAGGACCAGGAACTTCAACCCTAAAACAAAGAACTTGCTCCAGCACTCCACTGCATACTGTTGGGAGCCACAGCAGGAGTCATAAGGACTAACGTGAAGTCCATTCCTGCCATCCCCTCCAGTGATCACCTCTGCAGCCTGCCCTCATCATAGGGAGCCCCTAAAATAACCATGCCTCCTGCTCCTGTCCTACACTAATTGCGAGTCAGAGTCAGCACAAGAGAACGGCTCAACACAAGGGCTGGAAACTTTCAGCCTATAACAAAGAACTCACTCCAGCACCCCACTGCATGCTGTTAGGAGCCAGAGCACAGGTCATGAAGGCAAAAATAAAGCCCATTCCTGCCATTCCCTTCAGCAATCACCTCTGCAACCTGTCATTTATCCTTGGAAGCCTGTAAAGTAACTGCACCTCCTGTCCTCCATCGATCTGGAGGCAGAACTGGCGCAAGAGGATGGCTCAATGCAAGGACAAGGATCTGTAAACCGGAAACAAAGAACTCACTCCAGCATTCCACTGCATGCCATTAGGAGCCATAGCAGGGGTCATGAAGGCTACAGTGAAACTCTTTCCTTCTGTTCCCTCCAGCGATTGCCTCTGTAGCCTGCCATTTCTCCTAGGGAGCCCCTAAAGTAACCATGCCTCCTGCTCCTGTCCTTCACCAACGGAGAGACGGAATCACTCTCTTAAGGAAGCATAGTTCAGCAGTCATCCACACTGTGGTAATTCAGACTAATGGCCGTAGTGCAAAGGGCATCATGGGAGTCTGCCCAAGGGAGTCAGCCTAAGGAGGCAGCTGGTGATTGGCCATGCTGCCCAAAATATTTTCCACAGTGCTAAATGTCATGAATGCTGAATTCTGACAGCATCATTCTGACTGGTACACCATTATGTTTGTATAATAAGTATTGTATTATTACTGTACTGTTCCTATGTAAGCAATCTGTGCATTAGGTATCTCCCTCAATATGGTAACCCATGTAACTGCCTCATGTAAGGCTGTAAATGCCAAAGTGGGCTTAGCCTACAAAACAAGTCATATCCTTACCCCTTCTGCTAGGACAGCCATTGCAAGAGGAATTCTACTCCTGTCATTCTCTTATGGATCCGTAATCTATACCAATGCATCTAAAGTGACTCTTCATAGGTGGGACACAACTTACAACAGTATATGCCGTTATGCCTCTGCATCCCCTAGACTCAGACATCACTGCCTACTGTATTCAGACCTAAATTGACCTTCCCCCATTGCACATCCGCTCCTCTCTCTGGGGAACCTTCTAGACAGTATACTGCAATCCAGTCTGCCAAATTATCTCACCTCCTTGCTGACCCCCCAGCCCATCTCCTACGGTCTCCAATCTTCTGACCTTTCCTTGCTTAGTATCCCCAGATGTAGAACTACCAATGGGAAATCAGGTTTCTCGCACGTAGGTCCCTTGTATTGGAATTCGCTGCCTCTAGACGTTCGCCTGACCCCTAATCATGCTACTTTTAAGAAAAGGCACCGCTCCCTCACTACCATATGTGATCGTTGCACTTGCTTCAACCCACCGTAGATATTAGCTCCCTTTGCCCCAGTTGCCTACTGTTTTGCTCCCCTTCTGTGGTGTGTGCAGGCACCCTGCTTTTCAGCCTCCCCATAAATACTCTCCTCCCCTCAGCCTCCCTGTTATTTCTATCCTCCCCCCTCTTTCCCATCCTTCTCCTTCGCACCTCCTCTCTCTTACTAGGCTGTTCTCAGCATTTACCTCTCTCCCTACCTCCTTCCAATTAGCTGTTTTTAGTTTCAGTTGGATGTAATGTTACCCTGTGGTATATTTTTTCTGCACTTTAAATGTTGTTAATACTACTAATGTATTATACATAGGCACTTACCTTCTATTTGTATAATTATACCTCTATGTGCCTTAGTACAAATATTGTCTTAAATGTGTCTCACCTCTGACTGTGATATATTTGCATATTTTTTGACACTGTATTCTATGTGCTTCTATCTGTCTGTGTTGTTGACCTCCCAGGTCGTTCTTGAAAAGAGTCACTCTTGTGTCTAGTGCACCTACCCGGTCATCAAAAAATAAATAAAAAAAATGCCATTTCTATATAGGCCCATGGTTTGAGACAGCAACAAAAATGGATTTCACTGGTAGCTCAAAGGCACAATGCACTTTATTCTGTGGTGCTGATACAGGCTTGTCAACCCAGTTAACTTCTCAGACATAGATCTCTAGACTTAGCGTCATGTATTGCTGTGACTGCTTACTTATCCTGGCCCTAGGCACCTTAGCCACTACGGTATTGCATTGTTTGTTCTATTTCTGAAGTTAACTTATATTCTCTGCAAATAAGCACCCCTGTGTTTTACCTTATAGGTATTTCCTGCTGCACTGGTTGGTACTCCCTCAGGCTTAGTGCCTACTTGCATCTGGGCTGGCTAGGCATAGGGTGGTTTCTCTTAATGCCTCAGAGACCTGTGCTCAATCTGAATGCAATCCCACACCCTGTCTAGGTGTACTGTGTTTTCATACCTGAACTTTGAATTAGGGGAATGTAGCCCACACTCTATCTGGGTGGATGTATTTTTGTATTTCAAACTCTGAACTAGGGGAATGTAACCCACATATTATCTGGGTGGACTGTGTTTTTCATAATTTGACTCTGAATTAGGGGACTGTAACTCACACCATATTTGGGGAATATACATTTCTTGCTTTTCCCATACCTGCTACCTTGTACTATTGAACTACCGACCTAGGTGGAGAGTGTTCCTGCAACCCCTAATCCTTAATCTCTTGTAGCCAAATCAAGCGCCACATGAGGGTGGTATATACATCTTGTGTAGAGAGTTCACATCACTCCTGGCCCCCCTCCAGATAGCCACTCCCCTATTCACAATGGTGGCCCTAAAGGCATTGGCTACAGTGACCCTTTATGTGCTAGCTGTCCTTAGTATGGACCAAGTTAAAATAGCCCCTGAGCTAATGAGCTGGTAAACTGATAAGATGTGTTCCTACCTCGCTCCTCTTCATCAGGGAATTAAAATAAAATAAAATTAATAGTTTGCTTCTTATTTTGTTCAAAAACTACAGGATCGAGTGGTGAATGTGTGATGGGTGAGTATTTAACTACAGGCCCAAGCAAGAGTCAGCGGATGGCAGCTAAAATGGGCAAAAAAAGTGCAGCCGGTGGGCAGAGTGAAAGCCAGAGCTTGGTTTCGCCCTCTGCAGTGGAGATAACTGTGCTAGGCCGTGAGCTTACAGGCCAGATCATGGAGGCCCTTGAACCCAGACTGTGCAAATTGGAATCCCGGGTAGACGATAAGATTCAAGAGGTCCTTACTCAGCAGTCTGCCCAGGCACTTCATCTTAACGAGGCGGAGGAGAGAATTTCCAGACTGGAGGACGAAATGCAGGGTGCCCCAGAGAAAATCCTGGCGCTGCAGAGAGAACTAGAAGAGATGAAGGAAGCAGCAGATTACCAGGAGAATTACCATAGAAGGCTCAACCTCCGTCTAAGGGGACTACCTGAAGGGAAAGAAGGTGGGAGTGCACTGGAATTCTGTGCAGTGACTTTGCCAACTCTGCTGGGTGTTGAAATGAGTAATGGCTGGATTACAATGGAAAGGGCTCACCAGGCAATTATGCCCAGGCCACGGCAGGCCAACCACCTTGGTAGCTCATTATGCGGTTCCACTAGTATCAGGACCGCGAGAAAGCATTGCGAGCATATCAGGAAAAAGGACCGATATCCTATGAGGGGCACAAGCTGTTTATTTCTCAGGATTATTTGGCCAGATTGCTGAAAAAGTGCAAGATGTTCATCGAGGTGATGGCAAGCCTGAAGGGTATGAAGGTGGAGAATTTTATGATTTATCCCGCGACACTTAAGATTAAGCATGAGGGGGCAGTTTTTTCCTTTTGGGAAGTGAAGAAGGCTGAAACATTCATGGAGGAGTTATTTTATTTATTTATTTGCTTTTGATTTTCCTTTTTCCTGATATGCTCGCAATGCTTTCTCACAGTCCTGATAGTAGTGGAACTGCATAATGAGCTGCCAAGGTGGTTGGCCTGCCGTGACCTGGGCATAATTGCCTGGTGAGTTGAGAAAGAAGGTGGGATGAGCGAATGTTTCCCTGAGACATATGATATACCGTTTACTTTGCTGTACTATTTGGTGCCTCTGGTGATCTGGGAGGCATGGGGGACATTGCGTTGCTTTACCTGCCACTATTGACACTGAACAGTCTGTAGGTTCCTGCCTCGTGGCCTGTTAACACTTGGAATGGGTGTATATATTTGATTGGACTGCCATGCTGCGTGCCCACGGTCCCTAAGGGGAGGTGCAGGGGAAGGTGCCCTTATGGATTTTAATGCTATGGCCTTGGTTTATGGAGGATGCCTGTTGCACCCATATATTTGTGCCGCATGGAGGGACTGAATTTGACAGAGGGTTTTGAGGAGCCTACTACTCATTCTCATGTGACAGGACTTCGGGGGTCTCCTCAAAGGGCTGATGGGACTTTCCCCATTTTCTTTTCTCTAGCTGCATGAACTATGGGGAAGCAGTCTCTTTCTGGACACAAGAAGACTGGAAGGGACTTGTTCGGCCCACGCTCCTATTGAGGAGGTGCAGGGAGAAGAAATGAAGCCGTGTCCATACCTCTACCAGGCTTACAAGTGGGTGGGGGGACAAGGCTACTAATGATAATTGAGGGAGCAGATTTTTGATAGTTGCTTGAATTTCTAATTAGGGGACTGGGGGAGTGCAATGTGTGGGCACGGGATGTGATAGGCCAAATGTGGTTGCCGAGTGGCTCATTCTCCAGGGAGGGTGGCACACTTTGAGGGGGGGAATCTTTCGGAATGGCGGCAGACATTATGGGGTATCCCCAGAGAGGGTTAACTGTTTCCCAGGACTTGCCCGGACTGAGATTTTGGGAGATTGCAGGGTACAACTAATCACTATGGGCAGGGGAGCTTAAAAGGGAAAGAAGCGATCAGAAGAGTTGTATGTAATCCGGCGGGGAGGGGCAGGGGAAGATAAAGGGGAACATGGTCCAATTTATTGGGTACTTGGACACTCTTGCATAAGTGGCAGTTAGTGTTTGTAGAATGTGTGGGCAGGGGGTGTCAAGTGCGAAGAGGGGTAAAGTGTAGAGAGGGGGACGAGTCTGGAAAAGGGGGAAAGTGAGTCAATTGGAGAGGAAAATACAAAAGTTGGAGTCTGGGGGGAAAGCAGGATAAAGGATGATCAAACACTGAGAGGAGGGTGTGTGAAATGGGGGGAAAACGAATTAGGAGTTAAAGATGTGTGTGTTGTTACAGTTTTCTGTTCATGTCTGTTTGTTTACATTACTGTGCGCTGTTATGCACATTTATGTGTTCACATCCATACAGGTCACAAGCCCAGGCTGTTTCAAAGTGAGACCTGGAAATACAAGGAGTGGCAATGATACCTCATTGGTCTCCTACAGCTATGGGAGGAGAGACAAAGGACCATCATAACAGGTCATAATGGCTAAAATACAAGAGCTGAATATCTGTACATGGAATGTGAGGGGGATAGCAACCCCAGTAAAGCGCACTGGCCTGCTAACTGCTTTGAGAAGGCAGGGAGCACAAGTGGCTCTTCTGCAGGAGATCCATCTCACTGACTTGGAGCATGCTAAATAGGCAAGGGGGTGGGTAGGGAAATGCTATTCAGCATCAGTCCCATAAGCGTGGGGTCGCTGTCCTCCTGCACAAAAATTTACCCTTTCAGGTTCAGAGGGTGGTGCGGGATGTGGGAGGAGGGCGATATGTTTTTGTGGTGGGAGAATTATGAGGTGAAAGCATTACATTTGCTAGTGTGAATGCCCTGGCAGTATTTGAACCAGCCTTCTATAACATGCTACAGTCAAAGCTGGTAAAAGAGCAGTTCCCGGGTCTTGTATTGGGGGGGACTTGAATTGTACTATTAACCCTGTGTTGGATCACTCCTTGGGCCAGGGAAGACAGAGTGAAGCCATCCGCCAATGGAGACTGGGGTTGGGGGAGCTAGGAATGATCAACGGATGGAGGGAAGTATACCTTCTACTCTAATCCACATAGCACATAGTCCTGTATAGACTATATGTTTCTATTAAGGGAATGGTATCGGAGAGTTTTAGATGTCACACATAGTCGCATCCACATTTCTGATCATGCGATGGTGATCCTTACCCTTAAGATGGGAATACTGGCTGGCCCTGTGGCGCTGAGGGCTGAGGCGTTGGACGCCACACCTTGCGCTACACTGGCGACTCGGGTTCAGGAGTGAACTTGGGGGGGTCAGCGGGGCAGGGTTGAGGATGAGTGCCCTTGTGGTGCTCTCCTCCCTGGGAAGCAAGGGGGGGACAACCCGGCGTGCCAGCAACCCCCGGTGGAGAACAGGGGCTTTGCAGCAAGCTGGGCAGCATGCAACTAGCATGGCCAATGCAGGCAGGGTTACCATGCGCCAGAGCGTCGGGAGTGCACCACGTACAGGAGGGAGAGTGCAGAACAAGGAAAACACCAGCTCGTGGGACAGGGGATGGCACCTGTCCCCCATGCTCACCGCTGGGCTCTCTCCGACTGGCCTTCCAGGTTCTCCACCCGGGCCCTTACCTGAAAACCAGAGTCTGATGTGCAAGAGTGCCCAAGAGGAGGGGCTACCCATCCCAGGTGGGTTAAACCGAGGGTGCTGGCTGCAGAAGGGGGAGGAGAGAGGAGGCACAGTATGGCGGGGCCTCAGGTGGGCAGAAACTGGACAGGATGCCTGAGAGAGGTTCCACAAGCTGTGACCAGAGGGAAACATAGTTGAAAAAAAAAAAGATGGGAATACAGAGGAAGGGTCCACCCCGGAAGTTTCTGACGTACCTGCTGGGTGACAAAAACTTTGGGGAATATTTGAAGGAGCAATGGGAGGAATATATGCGAACTAATGCTGTGGGATGTAGGAAAAGTTTATATGAGGGGTATGATTATTAGATATGTTAGCAGGGTTAAGAAGCAGAGGCAGGAGAGATGGGTTGCATTAGAAGACCAACTGAGGGAACTAGAGTGAAGAGTGGTTGGCGGGGAGGAGGGGGAAGCGAGGGTGGCCCTAACAGCCACTAGGGATGCTCTGAATACCCTTCTCCATTGAGAGGCAAGGAAGGCTTGGACATTTAGTGAAAAACAAGTCTTCCAGTAGGGTAACAGACCTGGCACATTGATGGTTCGGCTCATGAAAGGGGGCCGGTGTCCAGCTCATATCACTGCCATTAAAGATAGGAGAGGTAACCTCCATGAGCAGGAGCCATGAATCCGGAAATGTTTTAGTGAATTTTTTAAGACCCTTTATACAGCTGAGGGGGGTGTGACAGGGGGACTGGTGGAGGAATTTATGAGGCATTTGGAATTACCATGACTGACGAGGAACCAGACTGAGGCATTAAGTAGACCCATAGCGAAGGCTGAGGTGGTTACCGCAATACAAAGGTTAAAGAGGGGTAAGGCTAGTGGACCAGACGGCTTTCCCACTGAGTACTATAAAACCTTGGGGAGTCAGTTGGCGGGTCCACTGTGTGACACTTTTCAGCAGAAGGAGGGAGAGCATCTGGAACTCCCGGGAACGTTTTCAGATGCGGTTATCTGTCTAATCTCTAAAGCTGGGAAGGAGGCGATAGATTGTGCATCCTATAGGCCAGTTTCGTTACTGAATTGTGACCTGAAAATCTTGGCGAAGGTCTTAGCGGCTAGATCGCAGGTAGTGTTTCCGGAGTTGGTTCACCCAGACCAAACCAGGTTCATCAAGGGCCGTCCCTCTTATCATAATGTGCAGCGTCTCTTGAATGTGCTCTGGACAGCGACTAAGGGGAGGGAGGACACTTGTATGACATTGATGGATGCTGAAAAGGCCTTTGATAGGGTTGAATGGGGTTATCTTTTTGAGATTCTATCCCAGTTTTGTCTGGGTGAACCATTTTTGGGGTGGATCAGGGCAATCAATGTACAGTTCCTCTCGGGCCAAAATGTTGATGAACGATACTCTCTCAGAGGGCTTTAGTCTAGGAAGGGGAATGAGACAGGGCTTCCCCCTATCCCTACTGTTTGCTCTAGCAGTGGAGCGGCTAGCTGTGGCTATTAGGCAACATAAAAAGATTAAGGGGATCAGTAGGGTTTCATGGGTGCAACATAAGATTATGTCGTATGTAGATGATAAGTTGCTTTTTGTGATGGAACCAGAAAGGTTCATGCCAATATTGTTAGATATGGTAGAGAGATTTGCTAAATTCTCGGGCTATAAGCTTAACCTGGATAAATCTGAGTTGATGCAACTGCCGGGGGGGGGGCAGCGGAGGGGATAACAAATGGGTGTTTAAGCGAGTCCATAAGCATTTTACACATTTGGGAATTAAGGCTGGGCGGTCCCTGGGGACTTTCTATGATTTGAACTATACCCCAATGGCTAAAGGTCTCCTGGTGGACTTAAAGAGGTGGGCATCCTTTGCTGATCTCTTGGTTGGGGCGAATTAACCTAATCAAGATGAATATTTTACCCCGCCTGCTGTATATAATTCAGATGCTGCATGTAGGGTGAATAAAGAGGGATATTAAAAGTTGGAGGGTGCCTTCTCTGCGTTTATATGGAATGGGAAGCGGGCAAGGGTCAGCCTACAGAAGCTCAAGTTAGAGTCAGGGAGGGGGGCCTCTATTTCCCGGATTTGGGGCATTATTTTCTAGTGCTCCAGCAACCGTATATAGGGGATTGGGTCCACACTCCCAAGGAGGCAAGTTGGGTAGACTTGGAACAATGAGGCTGCCCTGCCAGGCTTTCTGCCTTTTTTGGAAAAGAGGGGCCTGCAAATGTTCAGGGCCCAGGAGGGGAGAAACCCACTGACAATGCTTACATTAGAAAGTTGGGAAAAGTTCAAAAAGCTGCAAGGAGTGGCTGGGATGGATACTGTCCTGGTGCCCATTGCTAGGAACCCCTTTTTTTGCCGGGGTGGGAAGATCCTGGGATGAGGGGCTGGGAATGGAAGGGAGTTAGAAGTTTGGGTCATTTATGTCTAAGAGGTAGTATCCTCCCTTATACAACAATAAGACAGGGGTTGGAACTGGAGGGGAGCCATATGTTTCGGTATTTTCAGGTCAGGGCATATCTTTCTGGGTTTGGATGGGGGGGGGGGTAGATAGAAAATGCTTAAAATTGAATCTCTTGTCATGTCAGTATCTGAAGACCTGAAGGGCTTTGTTGGGAAAGTAGTTAAGGAATGCAGGAGTTGCTTTTTGGATCAGTCACAGAAGGTGAGAGGTCTTTGGGAGCAGGATTTAGGCGACCCAATATTGGACCAGAATTGGGCCATGGTGTTGCTGTTGCATGTGTGCTTGCTCGTTTGTAACAAGATTAAAGAAGCTTTCTACAAATTCCTTCACAGACTGTATCACCCACCTGCAGTAGTACATATTGTACATATCATCCAGTTATTTCACCACAATGTGGATGGTGTGAAGAGGAAAGGGGAACCTATTACCACTGTTTTTGGGAGTAAAGGATTCTACAGAGATTTTGGAGAGCAGTGGCCTTGGAGGTGGGGAGACTTGCTGGAAGAGTTTTACAAGTGGACCCCTTTATATGTCTTTTTGAAGTGTAGGTAAATGAGGAAGGAGAGTGGGAACCCCTACCCCATTGGATGAGAGTATTGTTCATTTTGGCCTGACATTATATCCAAGATACTTGGGTTTCCCATATGACCCATTCAGTGCCACAATGGCTGGCTATGGTCCTACGGATATTGGCACTGGAGAGGCTCACATTATTGGTCAAGGATAGACTGGAGGGATTTGTGAGGGAATGGGCACCCTTTCTTGCAGACCTCAGCCCTGCAGAGCGTATAACCTTGTGGGAAGGGATTGAGGAATAAGAGTATTAGGATGGATGGTAAGTGGGGAGAGGATTTGAGGTAGGGTATTGGGACAGAGACTCTTCAAGGGATACTAGATATGAGTGAGCTGCCTGAGCTTGGAACATAGAAAGGACGTCTTTTTCTATTTGTATTTATATGAAAGTTGTAAGTGCTCTGTATTAGATGAATGATGTCTATGCTATGGTACCTTGTGAATGATGCTTGAAATTTGAATGTGAACCGTGACACAGTTGTCCTTTAATAAAAAGTTTTTATGCAAAAAACCAAAAAAATAGCCCCTGATATCCCCCAGTATGTGCATTTCAGCATGGAGTGGCTGTGTCTATGTGGAGCTCCCATAGCTAAGTAAACAATTTCTCTATTTTTTCAAACGTTTAATTTTGTTGTGTGTGTACAGTTTGTGGATCGAGAAGGAGGGTACTGTTGCCTACAGGAAGGTGTGGAATTTTTGTGTCTGATGTTGGTTGTGAGCAGGACAGTCATCATATTTGTTTTGTGGTGAATCACATTTAGTGTAAGTTTAATTATATTTATATAAAGTACATACATATGTACATGTGGGCATGCCAGCGCATAAAGGCCATACGATCTATCTAGTTTCCTCAATTTTGCAGCTCCTTATGTATTTACAAAGGGGACTACCCCCTCTGATTTCCCTTTTGACCTCCCTCTACTTCCCCCATCTCTGTCACTCCCCTTCTCCCTGACTCACTCCCCTTCTACCTGCAATTTTTACCTCACCCTGTCCCAACACCTCCAGAAGCTGTCCACTGTTTTTAGGGCTACAACCTCCTCTGACAGATCATTCCATTTGGCTGTTACACTCTAGGTGAAAAAATGCTTCCTCATCTCCCTCCTGAACCTTCCTCCTACCAGCTTTGGGTTGTGCCCCCTAGTGGTCTTGTTGCTGCCAAGGCTAAAGAGGCCTTCAGTGCTCACTCTGTTAATACCCAAAAGGTACCTGAAGGTCTCAGTCATGTCTCCCCTCTCCCTGCGTTCCTCCAGAGAGTACGTGTTGAGCTCCTTGAGCATCTCATCATAGATTTTGCCCTGCTGGCCATGGATCATCTTGGTTGCCCTTCTCGGGACCATCTCCGGCAAGTTGCCATCCTTCTTTAGACACGGGCATCAAAACTGCACACTGTTTTCCAGGAGCTGGTCTACTAGTGGCCTGTACAGCAGCAGAATGACCTCTACCTTTCTGGTGGTAATTCACCTGGCGATGCAGCCCAGCATCCAATTTGCTCTGGCTGCTTCTCTCTTACAGTGTGCAGAGTGTTTCAGGTCACTTGTGATTATTACTCCCAGGTCCTTTTCTTCTTCTGACCTGGTTACCTGTACTCCGCACAACCGGTATTTGGTCCCTGGATTCCTCACCCCTAAGTGCATAACTTAGCACATTTTAGCATTGAACGGCAGTTACCAAATGACAAGCCACCTTTCTAGACTGCCAGGTCCTCCATGAGTTCCTTTCTCCCCTCCTTTGTGTCCACTCTCCCACAGAGCTTGGTGTCATCTACTAACAGGCAGATTCTACCCTTGATCCCATCTATGATGACACTTATGAAGATGTTAAATAACACCAGACCGAGCACTGAGCCCTGTGGGACCCCACTGGTCACAGGCCTTGCTTCAGAGAATTCTCCCCTGACTACCATCCTTTTGCTTCTATCCCACAAGCAGCTTCTTACCCCTCCTGCAAGCCTAAACCTCTCCCCCAGGTTCTCTAGCTTTCTGACCAGTCTTCTATGGGGCACCATGTTGAAGGTCTTGCTGATCTCCAGCTACAGGATATCAACTGTCTGGCCTTTGTCCACTGTCTTAGTGACCCAACTGAAGAAGTCAATTAGGTTAGTCTGGCAGGACCTCCCTGACACAAACCCATGTTGCCTCTCATTCTTTTATTTATTTATTTCAAAGTTCAGAAATACACTTTTGAGCAGAAATGCTCACTTACAAAGGTTCCTCATCAGAATAACAATTTGTTTACACCATGTCAGAGACAGTATTAAAAACTGGTTAACAAAGGCTAGACAGTATTGATTCAGTGACGTAACAAAACAGAATGACTAACATAAGTACTGTTTCAGCAATACAGAGTGAACAAAAGTTAAAATTCAACAGATCAAATAATACAAAGCATAACATAGGCACTAGGAGCTATACAAAGGTAGCAGCCCATCTGGGCATTGTCAAAGGTTATGTTTGTGCGCTTTTATGGCACATTGGAATGGAGGAGAGATACATGCATGAGGAGACCGTGTGGTGGGTAAGGTGCTAGCATCATGTACTTGTAAGAGGGGACCTTAGAGGGGTAGAAGCATCATGATTAGATGGTATAAGGGCTGGGTTGGGTAGGTTAGAGGTGCAGTTGGCAAGTGACAGTGCATGGGATGGGGTTTCATTAGGAGAAGCAGCTACATTTGGAGCCAGGTAGAAGTAAATTTACAAGTTCCCGTTTGAAAGAACCCAGCTTAGTTGGCATCTTTTGTATTACCTGAAGTTCATTAAGCCAGCTTGGTGCCCTGGTTGCAAAGGAGCATTTGGCTAGAGCTGTTCGGTTGAATGGAGGCAGGTTTGATATTTTATTCTATCCTACAGGGGAAGCCAGTTTGTGAGAGAGTAAAGAGTGCAGGTGTGCGTAAGTTTGTCAGCCCCAGTTACAAAGCGGCAGGCTTTGTTCAGGACTAACCGGCACCTGTTTAACAAAGTGTCTGTGGCACTCCCATAGACTGCTAGGCCATAGTCAACTATGGGGAGGATGAAACTTGTAACTGACACTTTTTTGGCTTCTGGGGTAAGGTTGTACCTATGTCTATATAACGCTCCTAGACTTCTGTTAATGTTGCAGATGATTTGGTCGACATGTGCAAATGTTAGAGTCTGGTCAATGGTGACCCAGAGGTATTTGAAAGTTTCTACCTATTCTAGAGGGTCGCCCTACTGTTGAGGATGTTGAGCGCTTGTATGTTAGTTCTCTTCTGTGCACTTGAGAAGAGCATTGTTTTGGTCTTCTTGTAGTTGAGCACAAGCTTGTTCTGCTGGAACCAATTCTCGAGGGATGCAAAGTTGCATTGGAGGTCTCGAGTAAGTAAGTCCTGGCAGGGGTTACTTGCACAGAAGACTGCATCATCTGCGTAAAATAAGACAGTGGAACTAGGGCAGGCTTTAGGAAGTGTATTGATGAAGAGGCTGAACAAAAGGGGACCCAGGATGGAGCCTTGTGACACACCCAATGTGACATCAGAGAGCTACCCACTTATCTTAACATGTTGCGATCTGCCCGAGAGGTAGCTTTTAAACCAGACCATAGTGTCTGCAGAGAGAGCTAATGTGGGTAGCTTTGTCAGTAGTAGCACATGGTTTACTAAATCAAGGGCCTTGGTGAGGTCTATGTAGATAGAGCCCACCAGATGTCTTTTGTCAAGAGCCTTGTGTAGTATGCTTGTGTATTCAATCAGTGCAGTGGAGGTGCTGTGCATTTTATAGAAACCATGTTGTTGTTCACACTGGACGTTATACTGGCTGTGGTATGAGCTGAGTTGGTCAGATAATTCTCTCGAGTGCTTTGGGCAGTGGGGAGAGAATGGATATAGGCCTGTAGTTTGTAACTAATGTGTGGTGTCCACTTTTATGGATGGGGGTGACCAGGGCACTTTTCTATTCCTTGGGGAACTGTGAGAATCTGAGGGAGAGGTTAAAAAATCTAGTCAGGGGGATGGCAAGCTCATACAGGACCAGGGCAACTAGTTTCGTGTCAAGTGAGTCACGTCCCATCCTTGTTTTCCCCAGTACTCACTTAACATAGTGGATCATGTCCTTTACCGAGACAGATTTGAAGTGGAATTGTGGCCTACATTGGTCTTTTTGGGTGTTGTCATGGGATACGGTGGTGGTAGTGGGTTTGTCTTTGGGGAAGGATGGCTCTAAGATCGATGAAGGCTTTATTGAATGAATTGGTTATCTCAATAGGGTCGAGTGTGATGCTTCCATCTGAGTTGAGCATTGTTGGTGACATTTTATCACCCCTACCCAGTAGATCCTTTAGCGATTCCCAGAACACCTTCCCCTTTCCCCAGCAGCTAGTTTGCTGTTCTTTATAAAAGTTAGCCTTAGCCTGTCTGATATACTTAGTACACCTATTCCTAGTTGCCCTGTATTCCTGCCAGTGTGCCTACATGCCCGATTCCTTGGCTTCGTGCCACAGGTTGTCCCTGTCCTGCATTTGAGCAAGCAGTAAAGGTGTAACCCATGTGGCAGAGTCCCCTCGGACGACCTGCTTCTTGAAAGGGGCAAATTTAGCTGCATCGGCATTAAACACATTTATGAAGTGGTTGAGGGTTGCATCAGTGTTGGTGGTGGAATCTAGCTGGCTCCAGTTTAGTTGGGCCAAATGGGCTTTGAATGCACTCAGTGCCCCTTTGCAGAGTACCCTATTGTAGATTGTTTTGGGAGCTGGCCGGGTTAGTTTGGTGGACCAACTCCACACAATTGGTGAGTGGTTGCTCAGAACATCAGACATCACAGTAACCTCCTTCAGCCTATCTGGGTGGGTAGAAAGGACCCAGTCTATAAGGGCTGAAGTGCCTGTTTTGTAATTAGTTCTGGTGCTTTCTGTAACCGCTTGTGTAAGGTGAAGATTGTTTATTTAATCTTTGTAAACTGTGCTAGAGTTTGCCTTCCAATTGACATTAAAATCACCCACTGCTACAGTTTCTTGATTCTAGCTTACTTGCTTGTAATGCAAGGCAAAAGTGTCTAGTCCAACTTGTTGCTTTTCTGTGGGAATGTAAACGGTCATAAGGGTTAGGTTCTTCCTCCCATCCCCAAATATTAGGTGTACTGCTAGGCACTCACAGCTATCATTGGTCCTGTCTAGGGTGATTTTATAATCTTGCAAGATGTTTCATAGGTGGACTAGGCATCCACCTCCCCGTTTACCTATACGGTCTAACCGGAAGTGGTTATACCCTTGTAGTGAGATAGAGGTGTCTGCGGTTTTAGAGGATAGCCATGTCGCAGTGAGTGAGATGATGTCTGGCTGGTTTTGTCTCTCTCAGGCTTTGAACTGAGCCATCTTTGGTAGAAGGCTGCCAATGTTCAGGGAGGCAATTTTTAAGGTAACCTGGGAGGCCTTGGCCGAGTTCACCCCCTGGGGTGGACCAGGGTTGGGGTGGATGTTACTCGATCTTAGTAATAGGATCTGCAGCACCAATCTGAGAAAGTACCACCATTGCTGCTGCCTTCATTGTTTTGAGGTACACTACTGTGGGCTAGGGGGCCCCTAGGAGGTTTAGTCCATCTAGTGGTCATGGCAGGGGTGCTGTCTCCAGTCAGTGACTTGGAAAGGCTAGTTATAGTTGAGTAGCAGAAGGGGCTTGTCTGCAACTCACTTTCGATAGCAATTCCACACCCTGTCTCCCAAGAGAAAATTTTTAATTGACGGTTTATTTTATTAATTGTTAGATCAGCGTGCTCCCTAACCCCTGTACCTTGAGGTGACAGTATAGTGAGGAGTGTCACTACTAGGAGGGTTCAGGCAGGTGGGGGGTTCCCGGTGTGGGTGTGCATGATAATTAATTGCACCCTTGGAAAGTTAGGGGATGGAGAGATGTTGCAGGATAAGGCTGTGGTGGAATGCAGGGTGGGCGCCTGACCTAAATCAGAGGAAATTGGGTGAAGTAGTGCCACCAGACATTAGGCGGATGAGCAGGTGGGGGATAGAGGGGTCGATACAGCTCCGCAGACTAGAAGGTGAAGATGGGGCACCCTCTAGTGTACGGCACTGATAAACTGCAGATGGGAAAGTGGGCTGATAAAGAATGCAGGCAATTAAGGTGACTCTAATAAAAATGATATGGTGCCTCCAATGCAAATAAACGCAGTCACTTAAGGTGATGCTCATAAAATCCACGCAGTTAAAGTAACTCTGAAGATCTACTAAATTATCCCAGTCATCCAAATGAAATTAAGGCAGCATTGGTAAACAAGTAAAGATTCAGCAACAAATGGCAGAAACAAACTCAGGTGCAGAGATTATCAGTTGCAGTCTACTGACTGCTAGTCCATTCCTGTTTAAGACTGGGGACTGAAAGATTTAAAAATGGTGCCAACACAAAACACAGTCCAAGCATAGGAGGGAGCCTATTTTCTCAAGAAAGATGATCAGTCTCTGTTTCAGGACAGTTTCCATCAGCTTAGCCACTATTGAGATCAGGCTGGCTGGTGTGTACTTCCCTGGTTCATCCTTCACACCACATGCACCATTCTCCAGTCCTTGGGCACATTTCCTGTCTCCAGAGCGGTGTTATACAGAACAAAACAAGCATTTGTCAACGCCGAACGTTCGCTAGCAGGTATTTGCAGTGGTATTTGGCACTTGGACATGGCTTAAAAATCAGTGACAAAAAGTACAAACATTTGTGAATGCAAATGTTGCTTGCTTCTATGGGCTGTTTAGGTATTTGGAAGTCATTGGAGTGCAAATATTGAAAATTCGCTTGAACTTCTGTCGTGGGGCTAGCGCACGCTCGTAAAACAAGTCATTTTTAATTTTTCACCAAATTTTCAACATAGCCATTTAAAACCTCTGCTAATGAACAGTGTCACTGTGATTTTCTTAATGTGTCCCATACATTGAGTTCGCACACCGACTGTGCCATGTATGCGCTACATGGGCGGAAACACGCTTTGGGTGAGATGTGAAAATGACGGCTGTACTACTCATAAGAAGGTGTGGTAAAATGGCAATGTTGAAAATCTGGAGTGGAAATAATGGTCGCAAACCTACGGTGCATGGAACCTCATAGCCTTAGCTAAGTAAAACAGTCATTTTGCAAATTTTTCACAAAATTTTCAACATAGCCATTTAAGATCTCTGCTCATGAACAGTGACACTGTCATTTTCTTAATATGTCCCATACATTGAGTTCTTCCAACTGTGCCATTGTCGCTACATGGGCAAAACACATTTTGGGCAAGATGTGAAAAATGACAGCTGCACTGCTCATAAGGAGGTGTGGTAAAATGGCAATGTTGAAAATCTGGTGTGAAAATATTGAAAATTCGCAAACTTACGAGCGTGCATAGGAACTGCGCAACGCAGACTCGTAAAACAGTCATTTTAGAATTTTTTCACCAAATTTTCAAAACAGCCATTTCAAGACCTCTGCTCATGAACAGTGTCACTGTGATTTTCTTAATGTTTCCCATACATTGAGTTTGCTCACCGACTGCGCCATTGTGCGCTACATGGGCGGAAACACGTTTTGGGCAAGATGTGAAAAATGACAGCTGTACTGCTCATGAGGAGGTGTGGTAAAATGGCAATGTTGAAAATCTGGAGTGAAAATATTGAAAATTTTCAAACTTCTGACGTGCGTAGAACTCATAGCGCACACTTATAAAACAATAATTTTAGAATTTTTCACCAAAATTTCAACATAGCCATTTAAGACCTCTGCTTAATGAACAGTATCACTGTGATTTTCTTAATTTGTCCCATACATTGATTTAGCACACACCAACTGCGTCATTGTAATGCGCTACATGAAGTGACACGTTTTGGGTAAGATGTGAAAAATGACAGCTGTACTACTCATAAGAAGGTGTGGTAAAATGGCAATGTTGAAAATCTGGAGTGAAAATTTTGAAATTACACTGAACTGAAAGTGCATAGAACTCCGCGCAACATGCTAGTAAAACAGTATTTTTAGGATTTTTCCACCAAATTTTCAAATAGGCTTTTGAGATCCCACCTTATGAGCCTGGCACTGTTGTTTCCATTAATTGGGCCCAAAGGTGATTTCGCGCAGTGACTGCGGAAATCACCATACAACCCGAATAGCCTTGACAGTGACAGAATTCATGAGAAGGGGTCCCAAAAACTCCATGTTGAAAATTTGGTGCAAAAATTCCCCAAAATGCCTGAGATATGCAACAAAGTTGAAAAAACCCCATCTAGCCCATTATACAGCTTACCGGCATTTCCTCAGTTCGCGGTCGGCTTTGAAGAGTGCAGACGTGTTCCCGGTCCAGCGAATATCGTCGCGCCGAGCTCTGGAGGTAAGCATGGGGTGAGGAGGGGGTGTGGGGTGGCAAGGTGTGCAGTGGGTGGAGTGCGGGTTGTGGGAGGGCCAGGAGAAAGCGCCGTGGGACCGTTTTTAATTTACAGGGTTTTAAAAAAAGATGGCGGGGCGTTTGCCACGCTGGGTGGGCTCCCAGCGTGGCAGAGAATAACTGGGGGCCATGGAGCTGACGAGGGATTGGGCACCTCCGTCCAGCAGATATTGTGGGGCGTTTGCCACACTGGGGTGGGCTCCCAGCGTGGCAGCAGGAAAAGCTGTTTGGGGAGGTGGAGCTGATGGGGATTGGGCACCCCGGCCGAAAGACGACGATAAGTTTGCCACGCTGGGGTGGGCTCCCAGCATGGCACCAAAGATGTGGGGGGGGCGTGACGCGCTGCCAGCACACAGCGGTGGTTTTCTTTGAACACAGCACCACATCGATTGGTGCAGGACCGCCATGCCTGCTCAATGGAGCAGGGGATTGCAGAGGAGGGGCACACCTCCAAAGTGTCCCATTCTCCCAAGACGTTCCTTGCGCATGCACGCAAGCGAACGTAAAAATAACAACACCATGGTGGCACTCAGCAGAGGAAAACAGAAAAATTAAATTACTCACAAATAATGATAAGTTCAACACTTTATTCCACCAAGAGAGAACACAGCACTGAGCATTGAGGTGTTAAACAGGCCTGCCAGGGGACCAACAAAAACCTCCGCCAGTTCCCTTAGGACCCCCAGGTGCATGCTATCTGGCCCTGATAAATTGTCCACCTTTAGGGCCCTTAGGCCCTTGAATATCCTGTCTGTTTGAATTTCGCCATCTGTGACTTACTCGCTCCCAGTCCCCACCCCCTACTCCCTTGTGGTAAAGATCCATCTTCTCACAAGTGAAGGCTCAACAGAAGTACCGGTTAAGCATCTCTGCCTTTTCTTCACTCCCCTCTGCTCAGCCCTCTTCCTTTTTTCAGCCTTTAGTAGTTTGACAGTTTGTTTGTGCCTTTTGTGGGGTTGTCCTTGTCACCTAGATCTGCTGGTTTGTGGCTGTGTGGTGGCCTGTTAATTATGTGGTACTGTGATTTTGTTTGTCACTGTTTGGGGGCTATCTGAGCTACTGATTTCTTGTTTAAAAGAAAAAGCATTTACTGAAATAACATGTCTTAGCTAGAATTAGGCTGTTGCTAGGAACCAGCTTTCCTGGCACATAGGGAACAAGAACCCAAGGACAGTGTACTGAATGGGGTGGGGGGGGGTAAGGCTGTGCATGATCTCTGAGGAGAAAGACTTAGGGGTCATCATCAGTGACTCCTGAAAGCAATCAAACCAGTGTAACAAGGTCTACAGTAAGGCAAACAGGATGCTGGGGTATATAGGAAGGGGTACTGACAGCAGAAAGAAGGAGGTATTAGCACCTCTCTGTAGATCACTGGTGAGGCCCCATCTGGAGTACTGTGCCCAGCTCTGGAGTCTTCGTCTAAGGAAAGATAAGGACAGGCTAGAGACAGTACAACGTAAGGTGACCAAAATGATTCAGGGCCATCAGGGCAGATCTTACAAAGAACAGCTCAAGGCACAGAACATGTGCTTACTGGAGGCTAAACAAGAGAGGGGAGATATAGAAGAGATCTTCAACTTCCTGAAAGGAATGAACAAGGTAAACTGCAAGCAACTGTTTAGCACAAGTAACGGATCAAGAACACGGGGGTACAAGTGGAAACTGGTGTTGGGGGGGATTCAAGTGGGAAGTGAGAATGTTTTATTTTACAAAAATGGTGGTGGAGCCATGGAACAATCTGCCAGCTGTTGTGGTGGGTGTCAAAACTATCAATGGTTTCAAACATGGCTAGGACAGAGTGAAGGGCTCAGTGGTTGCTCAGGGTGATAGGAGTAGAGTGGAGAGCATGGGGGTGGATAGTGTGAGTTAGAACCCTGTAAGGACAATAGGTCCTGGGTTTGTTAGGGTTTTATGGGCAGACTAGATGGACCATTGCCCTTTTTCTGCCATCATTGTCTATGTTTCAATGAGAACCCTGTCTCTTCCCATATGCACATGGAGGTGACCTGTTCCTGCTAATACTCAAAGGCCTTTACTGCAAGGCAGTTGTTATAAGCTATCTCCTTCTTGTAGGAAGCTACAGTTTATGTTACTCTGACAGGTCCTATTCACCTTTTCAGGGCCTTGAATCCTCTCTAGCTGCTCCTACCTGGAGACATAGAATTGAACACTGGTCTCATTCTTCCAAATAACAGAGTCTGCTCCCCTTATCTGATCTATGTTGATCCAAAACACAGAGTTTAAAATTAGTACAAATGAGCATAAGCAGTCTTAGGCCCAAACTCCAAGAACTTGAAGGCTGGGTTGACCTGTATGCCCCTGATGTAGATGCCATCTCTGGGACCTGGCTAAAACCTATTATTCTTCCCAATGAAGTAGAGTTATCTGGGTACTCCACTTTCAGGCAGGATCGGATCCATAAGAAGGGGGGTGGCGTCCTTCTCTATGTTAGATCCTCCCTCAATGCCGCACTGGTTAATGGTCTCTGGCCTAGAAAATTCTGATACATAGGGCCCGATTCTCGAACAGGGCTGCATTCGGTGCAAGCTGAGGCAAACAGCAGCTTGCACCAAAGCCTCATGTGCCAGGGACCCTGCACCAGATTCTGGTACAGGAGGGGTCCTGGCGCCTAAGACCCAATGCTTGCAGCAACCCCAGCCATGCAGCAACTGCGTGGTGCATGGGAGGGTTCGCCACAAGCCCCTTGTACCATTGGCTGCTTACTCCGTCCAATTAGAGACTGGTAGCGGAGGTGTGCGGAGGCCTGTGCCGGTCCCCTGCTCTATCTGGGGATGGGATGACACTACCTGCATGGGTGGGGGGCACGGGCACCAGTCGGAGGGTTGGTGGCATTTGTCCTGGTACTAACTGGGACACTGGGATCTGGAGGGGGGCACTACCAACATGCTGAGGGGCACATCAAGGATCGGGTGAGTGCTCCTGCCCTAGATGCCCTATGGGGGCACAACCTGGATTGGGGTCCACTATGTGGCACTTGTGGGACACGGTGGGGTTGGGGAGGTGTTACACACTGCACTACCCATAGGACAGCTCACCCGGGGGAGCGATGTCTAAGTCCCCTTATGCCAGCCCTGGCTGGTCTAAGGGGACTTAGAATTTCTCCCACTGGGTGCTGTCTGTGAATAGCAAGCTGCAGCTTGCATCAGCTAGGTCTACCTAGCACCATGTTGCAGGGCAGTGCAGGGCTGGCGCAAGCCCTGTTTGGGGCAGGTAGCCTGCGGTCGATGCAGGCAACCTTTGTGGATTGTGTGGAGGCAGCCCTGGACACAAGGTGCACCTTGCACCATATCTGTTTGGTGCAAGCACATTGCATCAGACACAGGGCTTTAAGAATTGGGCCCTGAGGCTCTAATAATTAAGCTAATTCTTGGAGTTACGAAGCTGCTATATGTTGTTGTGCATATAACTCCCACAGGTAGAAAACTGTGCCCTTACTGCCCTCACTAAAGCTCTCTCTGACATGCTTCTTGGTGATTTAATAGTACTCAAGGTTTTCAATATTAACTGGATCTCTGAGTCAGGAGGTGAGCCAAAGGCTGTCCTTCTAGAGGCTCAGCTTACCCAAATTATCAGAGCTGACCAGAATAAACAACAAAAACAGATAACCATACCTTACTTGACTGAACTATGGTCTCCAAACCAGATTGGATTACAGCTGGAGGCATATTCGCTGACTCCCTCAGTGACCACTCCCCTGTCTTCTGTGTGTGGAATAATGCCTCTCCTAAACCTCCACCCAGGGTATTCATGACCCGTGATTACTCCAAATTTAACACAAGCTCCTTTCTAGCTACCCTATCAGGCATCCAATGGGCCACATTTAGAGTCCTTCCTGATGTAGACTCTGTCCTGCATTTCTTGGTGAGTAACCTTCTCTTTGCAGTAAACGCTAGAGTCCCCTTTAAGCAGCTGAGGGTAAAGAGCCAACAGTCTAAGTGGCTAGACCACAACCTTATGAAGTCTATGAAGGTAAGAGATAAGACTTGGGGGTCTTTAAAAACTCTGGTCTCACATCCAACTGGAACATATACAGGGAACTCAGGAACACCTGTAAAAGGGACTTGAAAGCTGCCAAAAGAAAATACCTAAGGCAACTGCAGGTCAAATCTGTAACCGATCCCAAGCAGTGCTGGGCACAAATGAATGCACAACTAAAAGGTCATGTCAACTCAGTGGAATGTGATATTGTGGCTGATAGTAACACCTACCAAGACCCTGTGGCTACTGCCAATGACTTCAACAACTTTACTGACCCCCCCCAGCCCTACCCTTGGGCCTTCTTCCCACTCCCTTGATCATGAGCAGTCTAATATGGAGTGCCAGTACCTGGAGCTCCACTGCCAAATGATAAAGTGAGAAGAGGTACTGCCTCTCTTAAAATGATTAACGGCCAAAAGCTCAGCCGCAAATGATAAACTCGAGTAAAAGCTCCTAAAGTTAGCTACCTCTGTCATTGCCTCTTCTATTATAATGTTGTTTAACAAATCATTAATTGAAGGGAGAGTTCCTGAGAGCTATAAAGTGGCCCTAGTGGTCCCAGTGCACAAGGGGAGTCACAAGGAACCCATGGAAAACTACTGCCCCATATCCTTGCTTAGTTCCCTGGCCAAGATTCATGAAAGGATAGTTCACAATTACAATCAGCCGCGGGACTATCTGGAACAGCACCAACTGCTGACAGACAGGCAGCATGGTGTCAGGAAATATCATGGCACAGACACTGCACTGGTCAGGCTGTCTACTGACATACTGGGGCCATGGACAAAGGGCTATCGACAGGTGCTGTATTTATAGACCTCACTAAAGCCTTTGATTTTGTGAATCACAGCCTTGTATTAGTTAAGTTAAAACAGCTTGGTCTTGATAGCCTATCTTGTCAGCATTTCTCCCATTACCTGGCTAATAGATCTCAACAGGCTAAGTGGAAAAGTGTACAGTATAAGCATAGGACCATAACAGATGGTGTTCCCCAAGGCTCTGTTCTGGGTCCTTTGCTGTTTTCCCAGTTTGTTAATGATATGCCTGGTAACTGTGATGAGCTAATGTGCTGTTGTACCATGATAACATCATGCTGCACAGATGCACTAGAGATTTTGCTCAAATCAGTGGAAAATGTACTTGCAATTTCTGGGAATTAGAGAAATGGTTTGCTAGAAGCAAGGTAGATCTAAACACAAAGAAAACCAAAGCCATCCTGTTTGGCGCCAGGCATCTGGGTACTGCTAGCCAACATTGATCTCCTGCTACATCCACTGGTGCTCCAGTTGAGGTCATTGACTCAGTTAGATATTGTGGAGTGCATTTGGACCACGGAGTCATTTTTAAGCACTGTGTAGATCATGTCTCCAAATCCCTTCACCAAAAAACTGGGTTACTTTATCAGCTGAGTAATGATCTGTCTAAGGGTTCACAGCATGTTATAGCAAACAGTATGCTGCTCCCAGTTCTAATGTATGGTGCCACAATTCTGCAGACCCTAATCAGTGTTGGAATTAAACTTTATGAGCTTTGGGAGTTGGGGGAGCCCATAAGGGTCATATCTTTAAATTGAATCCCCCCTTCCCATTATAAGTCAATGATAGTGATTCATGAGCTACTGGGGCTCTCTTCAGAGCTGGGGGGTTGAGCCCTGGCAAGCCTCCCTGTAATTCCAACACTGCCTAAGGTGCTCAGAAATAAATACGTTAAAGGTGCTGTACAGTAAAATTGGTTGGTTTGTTTCTTGTGCTCCACCAAAGGGAGCACCATAGTGATGTATTCCACTCTTAAATTTGCCCTCCCTCGAAGAGAGATTCAATTACTCTCTTCTCTACTTAGCATTCAAACTAGTCAAAGGTGCTCTGCCCCCCAGCCTCAGTGATGTAATGGCAATAAAACCTCCTAGAAGAACGCTCCGGTCTTCCAACTGTACCCTACTTGAGATACTGAGAACAAGGTCTTCTGCAGGTAAAAGATCCTTTGCTTTCTCTGCTCCTTCCAAGTGGAATGCCCTTCCAATAAATCTTCAAGATTTTTCCTCCCTTGGTGGCTTCAAAAAAGGGCTGAAGACATTTCTCCTTAAGCACAGTCTATGTACTACAGTCACTGACTTGTTCCTACTTGGTCTGTATTTTTTTATGACATGTTGTTGCAGCTCTATATGTACCAGCTATACTGTAACCTATGACCTGACTGCATGTTAGATGCTGGTTATATATGACCACTGTTTTCTAACCATGTAACCCTGTGTTTATACTGATGTTTTGTGAGCTTGTATTGTTATTGAATTCCTGTTTTTATCATGTTATGTTTCCATCTATGTAATTAATTCTGGATCACCCCGAAAAAGGGACTTTTATTCTCAGGGGGCTTACCAAGTCAACAAAATTCAATAAATAAATTATATTCAATAACAAACTTGGCAAGAACACAATTAGTGGCACTAAGACTGAATCATTGAAACAATGCACAGTTTATGAAACCGATTACTGTTGTTGTGTTGCAAATTTGTTCTGGACCCCTTTTATGCAAGTTCGAGACATACTTTGTTACAAGGACATGTTAGGGAAGATAATGACAATGATAGGAGGAGATGGGGGATTAGTTGAGAGATGTGGTGGACAAATAAAAATGAAAATACATGCACATTTTAATGATATTTTTCTCTGTTTATTGAAATGTATAGTGGAAGGGATCAGGTTGCAGGCAGAGAATTAAGTAAGATTAGTTTAGCATTCAAAGTAGGATAAAAGAAGTGAGGGTATGCACATTGTTCCAAAAACAGGAAAACAACAGTTAAATGAAATAAATAGACTGTTTGAAATGGAAATGTAACCAAATAAGAACAGATTAATTGGGGCAACATGAGAAATGTAGATAGAAATGAAAAGGGGTATACCTAAGGAAAGCAAGTATGTTGTTGCACTGTTTTGGTAAGGATACAGTAAAAAAGGAATAAAAGTAGTAGAAATGTGTAATAAACATTACAAATAACAGTGGCAAGCAACGGGTAGTAACAAGTAATGTATAGGGACAATGGGGGGAGCAAAGATTGGTTAGAGGTGTGATAAAGAGCAAGTGCCGCAGAATTGCTAATGTGAACTACAATGAATGGCATCAAATTTGGGGAGTCAGGAGGGGATAGAAAGTGGCTGTGTTTCTGTGCAGTGGAATTAAGGTGAGTTGGGAACTGTAGCTGATAGCGGGAAAAATAGGGGCTATTTCTATCCATTTTTCACTGAATATTGACAGAACTGGGTGTACAAAAAGGTGAGAGTCCTAAGAAGAATCAGGGTGGGAGACTGGTGGTGAGTGACTGTACAGCATGGGGCTGTTGTGTGCATGCGCTGTCATAGTTGGTATGTCAACCTAAGGAACGGAAAAGCCATTTAGAGCAGAGGCTTTTTTCTACTTTTTGGAAATTCTCTGAAAAATAATAGCTTTTTAAGTAGTAGATGTACTTTTTATGCCAGCATTTTGCTCCATATCGAGCGGTGTCTCTGAAGTGCGGAAGTTACGTCCTGTATAGTTCGATAAAGTCACACCCCTCAGAGAAAAAAAGCAGGCATGAAATGTACATTTCATTTCTATCCTGCACTGCTGCATTTTATCGTGCTTGTGTTATCCATGAAATTCCTGTTTGGCTGGTGGTGACATCGTGGGAGGGGGGTGCTGAAGTCTGTTACTCTGCGGCTCGGAGCAGCTGTAACTTGGAAAGGAGAGAAAGGATTTTGAACTCTGTCCTGCGGTCATCTGGGTGCCTGGACTTAACACAGTGATGTTGTCATGAAATAACGTCACTGTTCCAGGCACCCTCTGACCTCTCAGAGGTCAAAAAATTATTTTGCCATTGTATAATAGAATATGACACTGCCACATTTGCATTCACCATTCTTCATAACACATTTCCCAGTTGCCTTTATGATAAATTTACAAAACAAAATGATTCCCGCTTGACAAGGAGAAGTGTAGTTTCATTATTTTATTTACCTGTTGCTAAACTGACAATAGCCAGGCGCTCATTCGCCTGGTATTGTCCAAATTTGTTGAACAAATTCTCATCTATAACTCAAAAAGCTATTAGTATAAAACATTTTAAACTAATGCTGGCATCTTTCTATTCTAATGTGAATTCTTGCTTGTGCAATAACAACGTATCTGTGCAATTGTGAAAGTAATTTTATATCTGTAAATTGTTGTGTCAATATTGTGTATTTGTATTATGTGATGCATTCTGTTTTTATGTCAGGCATGACTGAAAAAGGGATGTGCCCATTTTCCTGGTTAGAAATAAACAAAAAAAAAAGTGTATTTTTTATCTGTTCCAGTCCATATCTTGGGAGGCTGGGAGTCTTGTTCAACATCAAAGGCTTTTTCTTGGCCCAGTGTGTTATGCATGGTGGTAATCAACTAAAACATGTGGTGCCCACATTTTTTTTACCTGGCTTTAAAGCTTGTCCTATGTTATACCACAGAAATATGCTACAATAAAATACAACAGGGTTAACCATGTCTAGGCCACCTTCTTGAATCTTCCTATATGTGTGTTCCCTTTTAATTGGATTCAGCCTACTCGCCCATAATGCCTGGAAGAATACATTGTATAGTGCTGTATGAATAGCTAGTGGGGGAGGAAAAACATAGCTAATGTACAGAAAGTGGAGAGTAGTAGGGTTTTAATCAGGAGAACTCTTCTTTTTTGCAATTTGTTGCCCCTTCCAAGCAGAGACTAATCTGTTGGCCCTTACCAACCCTTTCTCCCAGTTTTACTTTGCTATGTCTCAATTACTGTATTCAATACCCCAATATGGTAATTGAACCTTGTACTAATGGTATTTCTGTATACTTATTATTACCAGGAATATGGGTGTCCCCTAAAGGGACTCCAAAGCTCTTTGTGTAGTTTATGACAGAACCCGATTCTTTACAGAAAAATATAAATATTTCTGTAACTTCAGGTGTGTCTGAGGTAGGAGCTAAACATACTAAGTCATCAGTATAAGCTAAAATGTTTACTGGTGGAGGCCAGTGGTTATTTCTAGACATGTATTCTGGTATTCTGCATAATTAAGCTTAACAGTACATCAATAGAAAAGGCATACAACAGAGGATTAAGAGGGCACCCCTGTCGTACACCCCTTTGTACTTTAACTGATACTCTTAGCCACCCATTTGTTGTTTGGGAGAACAGTGGCTTTTCTATACATAAGTTCAATCTACTCAATGAAAGTTTTTGGTATCCCATATGCTTCAAGAGTTTTAAATAAAAACTGATGAGAGACTCTGTCAAGAGCCTTCTCCTGGTCGATTCCAAGGACATATTCCTGAAGTTGCCCACCTTGAGCTTTTTGGAAGATTTCTCTAAATATGATCAGGTTGTCATTCTGGGATCTGCCAGGCACAGAGCATGTTTGTTGTGAACTAATCAGTTTGTCAGATATTACTGACAACCTGGATAACAAAATTTTACACGAGATTTTTAAGTCAGTAAAGAGACTTAAAGTTCTCCAATTTTTTAAGTCTTCCCTTGCTCCTTTTTGAGTTCATGCATGCATGTCGAACTCCTTGGGATAGTGACTTTTAAGGGGTGTGACACTGTCTGTCCAATGCAGAGTACTCTGCAAGGGGCTCGACAGTATCACACCAGTCATCAGCCAGACTGGTCATGACGCTGTTTTGCCTGAAGTGGTTTGCACCTGAAAAGAAAAAGCCACACTAATCATGGGGTGGCTTTTTCCTATCATCTGCAGGTCACCATGCAGCAAACAGCTGTTTGTGTCATCAATCAGCCTGGTAGACATCTCCAGGCCCCCCCTTGCCACCCCAACAGTCCCTTCCTGGAAGGTGGGAAGAGGTGCTTTCCTCACCTGCCTCCTTTACTTCCCACTGACTCGTTTTGCTTGTTTTCTCCCACCCATGCAGAGTAGGCCACAGTCTAAGCTCTATACGGGCTGGGAGTACACAGTGCCCAAAGGCACTTTCACTCTAAGTGTGATCACACTAGAGGATCCCCCTCCCAACCTGCTGACATCGGGGTGCTCAATCCCCATGTCAGCATGTATCCCCCCAAGTACTCTGGCACACTGGAAGCCCACCCCAGTGTGCCGAAATCCATGTTATGAATAGTTTACCTGTAAAAAAGAAAACAGTCCTATGACGTATTTTTTTTTTTAAAACCTGAAAAAAAGGAAAACGGTCCCTCGTCATTTCTGCCGGCCTCCCTCTGCACACCCCACCTCCCCGCACCTCCCCTCACCCATACTTACCTCCGGAGGTCGGGAGCAGTGACCTTCTGTGGATTGGGAACATGTCTGCACTCTTCAAAAGCTGACCTCAAACTGAAGAAAATCACGACAAACCCTATAATGGCAATCAATGGGGGGTTTCAACTTAGGTTGATATCTCAGCCACATTTTGGAGTTCTGGTCCCAAATTTTCAACATGGGGTTCTTGGGACCCCACCTCATGAACACAGTCACTGTCATTTCATTTCTCAGTCCTGAAAGGTGATTTTGCTAATGCTGTACGGAATCACCTTTCGGGACCAAATAATGAAACGACAATGCAACTGTTCATGAGATGGGGTCCCAAAAAGCCCTTGTTGCAAATCTGGTGAATAAACTCCCAAAAATGACTGCGCTACAAGTGTCCATTCCGAAGTTTCTACACACTCTCATAACATCATCAATTTTTAAGATTTTCACTCCAAATTTCCAACATTGCCATTTTTTCACACTCCCTTATGAACAGTACAGCTGTTATTTTTTGCATCCTTCTCAAAATGTGTTTTTGCATCTGTGGCGCAGAATGGTGCAGTCACTGTGTGAAATCAACTTTCAGGACAGATTAACGAAATTCCAGTGGCACTGATCATGAGGGGAAGTCCCAAAAAGGCCATGCTGAAAATTTGGTGAAAACATTCCAAAAAATGATTGCGCTACAAGTGTGCATTGCACAGTTTCTACGCACACTAGTAACTTTGCCACTTTTTCATATTTTCACCCAGATTTTCAATATTGCCATTTATTCACACCTCCTCATGAACAGTACAGCTGTCATTTTTCACATCCTGCCCAAAATGTGTTTTTGCCCTGTGGTGCCAAATGGCACACTCGCTGTGCGAAATCATCTTTTGAGATTGAGTAGCAAAATTATACTGCCATTGTTCATGAAGAGGGGACCCAGAAAGCCCATGTTGAAAATTTGGAGCAAAAATACCAACAAACGCCCGGAGCGTTAGGGTTTCCAACCATAATGCCCACTCTGTACAGACTGACAGGCATCTAATACAGTAAACCAGTGCTGGAAGAACATAAGAAATTTGTGTTGAGAGTGATGCCTTAAAATGCAAGGCAGAGGAATATACACAGAAAAATATGGGAGGCATGTACAACAGCAATACCAACAGTAAACTTTTGGCATCGACAAATGCTTGTTTATATAGTAATACCAGTAAAGTCTCGTTCATTGACTCAGATAGGGATTCATCCTCTAGCATACATGTAACCCCCCTACCAGCCACTTGTTTAACTAGTAAGCACACCTCCCATACTATTTCTGTCTAGGGAAAAAGAGAGGGGTGGTGGTACAGAGCAATAAACACAGTATTTAAAAGACAGCAAAGTGATCATTACTAAACCCAGGCCCTGAGGAGAGAAACTTTCCTAAGGGCTATGCCACGTTTGCACTTCTGGAGGGGTACCCAGTAAATCCACACAGAAAGCAGTAACTAGATTGTCTATACCAGGCTGGGATTCTAGAGTGTGACTTAATTCCAAACAGTTGGTACACAAAAGCAAAGATGGACCCCCAAGGGTTTACACTTTGTGGCACAAGGCAAATGCAGAAACACATCAGCTGTGCACTGACAAACTCTAACTTCCCATATATCATAGGATTTGTACTCTTTTCAGCAGCAAGCCTGAGCTGAAAAACACATCTTCTTGTGGAAATGGCCATCATGGAACACATAAACTTCTTCTAGTGACACTGGCCACGAATTAGTGCATTTTCCTATATGGCATGGGCTTTAAAGTAGGAAATGTGGCATCTGGCCATGACAGAGCACACTGCTGCTCAAGACTAGAACAACCCACACCGGGGAGTAAACTTTATCTTCAGGCATTGGCCAAATGACCTGAATAAACAGGCGCACTTACAGAACCCGAAGTGCTGGATAGGTCACTCCAGATGGGGGGGTTGCCCACCTTTTGCTTCCTCATCCATACCTAGCCATTCCTTCAGAGTTACACCTCAAAAGCTAACAGTAGAACTATGCTTTCTTAAAATGTTTGCCACATTCAGCATTAGGAAACACTACATAGGAATATAAAATTAAAGTTCTGTACAAAGTGCTAAGTCACACCTGGGACTCCACTATTGCCAGTCAACTATAGGAAAACTTCTTGAGAACAGTCTCAAACAGAATTGGGTGAATGGATCCCTTTTTCAGAGTAGACACCCCAAAGAAAACAAGGCAGGTACATTTCTCCTGGGAACTCACAGACAGAATTACTCACAATTTGTACACAAAGGCAGCTTCAAATGTCCTAGATCTAAAAAGGGGATTGCCCCTCGAATCCACTCTGCAGTCTCCCTCATCCCACTGGGGATGAGGACATCAGGGACTCCTGTTAGGCAGTTTCCACCACTTCTACAGGGTAGGCAAATGGTTCTCAGACTAGGGTGAGAAAAAGTAAGCTCTCCTAGAGCCCACACAGCAGCTCTTCACTCCTCCAACTGCTCACACTGAACTCCACTCACAGACTACTGCAGACTAACTCAAAATTCTGAAACTTCCCCCTCACAGCTAGCTAGTGTGGCTTATGCTGCTGTGAGAGTTCTAAATGACATCACCTCCCTGCTCTCAGCTGAGACCAAGTAAAGAGAGAGGGAGCAGGTGAAAATCTATTTAACTAGATATTCACCAGCTTCCTTCCCTACCTAGCACTGACACTGATGGGATTCTAGTAACCCCAGGGTTTGGGGGTTATCTACAGTTATATACTGTTACTAAGGCTGGAGCAAGTTCATCTATAAACGTTTTATAAAACTCTGTACCCAGTCCATCTGTATCTGAGGCAGAATTCAGTTTCAGCTTAGAAACCGCCATTCTAACTTCGTCTATTGTGATGGGGCAGGTCAGGTCCCTATACTCTAGCACCTCTAATTTTGGAAACTCTAAGTGGATCCAGAAGGATGGCTCAGTGTCAGCTTCTGGGTTGCCTCCAGACTATTTTTTTTACATATTCCACCACCTGTTCAAGTATTTCTGTGGGAGAAGTTACAATGTCCCCTGCTTCAGTTGCCACTCCTGTAATGATTCTGTGGCCCACCCTATCCTTACATTCTTTAAAAGGGTCCATAGACCCTTTTTTCATGTTATACCAAATTTAGACTCCTGTTCTAGGGACTTAGCCCTGTCATATTGCACCTGAAACATTTGCTTCTTTTTAACATTGATCTGGGAACTATAATCTAGTTTACTTATTTCTGTACAAGAAATTGTTTCTGCAGTTGATTTCTCAATTGCAGATAGGAGAGGTAATTCTTGTTTGTCAGATGCCTAGATCTGTTCTGGAAAAAACTACCCCAGGACTGTTTGGCTTCCTCCCACCAAGATGATATATCATTGTACATACCTATTACTGATAACCTGGCATACCATTCTTTCCACCAGGCTCGCTTGGTACCCTCATCTTCTAAGATTGTATTATTTAACCGTCACATATTCTTTTTACACCTAGAAGATAAATTCCATCCTAACCGTGTGGTAATAGACCTATAATGTATGGTAGAATGTTGTTATAGGTAAAAATCTACCTTTCAAACAACATGAAGTCTTGCTGTATTCTGACATATGCAGTGATGTCCAAGCTTTGAACTGCCCCAGAGATGAAAGAGTTAACTTTCCATGCCAGGCATGGAACGCTGAGCTCGAGCTCGGTTGAGACTCTGTTTGTTGCTGTTTGAACTCAAACCATCAGATTCTTTACTCCGCCTCACTGAACAGTCGCTCCGGAGATTTCTCCTTTGCTCGGTTCAAGTTTGTCGGTTAAAGTGCCGTTTTCGACCAAATTTAATCTGTTAACCTGTCGGTTCAGTCTCTGTCTGTGGTATCGTGAGTACTAGATAGGTTTATTTTCTTGTTCTTCTGTGTGGAACTTGTAAACGCAGGATCGGTTCGGTTTGAACCGATCAGGTTTGTTCAAAAAAGTTTATTCTACTTTTAGAGTGTGGTAATCGGTCCTTATCGGTTCTAAAAAAAACGGATTTCATTACGTTTTTTTCCACAACCCATAACACAGTCAGGAACCGATAAGGGTGTCTTGCCTGGCGGATTGCCGAAAAAAGGGTAAGTTTTGTTAGGACTGGCCATGTCTGAGAAACCCAAAAGAAAAACTGTGCCCACTGGGTTTCAACACTGTAGTGTGTGTGGGGAAGCCTGTGCTAACGCTAACCCCCACACCACCTGTGTTTATTGTCTGGGGTTTGACCACCTCGATTCAGACTGCCAGATTTGCAAGAATTTTCCTGCAGCTACCCTGGAAAAGAGAGTTGATAGGCTCAGGGAAAGGGAGGCCAAGAAGTCCGCTGACCTGGATGGCCAGCCCAGTTCGGTTCCAACCGAACCAGAAGGAGTGCCCTCTGACCAGGGCGAAACTTCTTCGGGCAAAAGGAGAACCGACTCTGAGGAGTCGGTTCCGGGTAAAAGAAAAAGAAGGGATAAATCAGCCGGTGTGGATCCACAACTTCTTTCTCCGACTGCTGATGAAATAGCCAAAGCGATAAGGACTGTTCAATCGCTAACCTCGGATCTGACCGAACCGGCACCATCGGGAAGGGGCTCGGTTCGGTCGGTTTCCCCGGTTCCAGATTATAATTTAGAAGATTTTTATGAACCGGAGGAGAAGAAAGGAGAGTATGAGGATAGTGATGGTGATTACGAAAGTCTGGATGTGCCCATTGACCCGGACACCTCCCCAGACAGACCTTCAGGGGTTTCTCCTCCTAGGCTTTCTGAGTCACCTTCCCATTTTATGTTCTACAAAAAAGTGGCTGAAACTCTTCAGCTTCCTATGGAAGAAGCTGTAGACAATCAGGAGGAGCCTGACTATGTTGAGATGATGGATATCCCAGAGTCCAGGAGGCTGTCTATTCCCCTTCATAAGTCCTTTGGGAAACAGACAATAAAAATTTTAAAGACTCCTAATTCTATACCTCCTGTGGACAAGAGAATGAACAAGAGGTATACTGTCTCAGGCTCAGATACGGAGTTCCTTACCCAGCAATGCAGCCATGTTGGGGTAGTGCAGGCTTCTGCCTGTGATAAGGCAAATATACCCTTGGCGTCACACCCCCCAGATAAGAACTCCAGGAGGACTGATGCCATGTCAAAGAAACAGTACATGGCAGCATCCTTGGGACTCAGGCAGGTTAATTATATGGCCTATACAGCTAGATATCAGAAATCTAGTTGGGACACTGTAATGGCTTTAGCTAAACAGGTCTCTGGCCAGCTTGCCAAGGAGCTGGAGCAGGTGGCTGCGGATGGTATTGAGGCATCCAAGGTGCAGTTCCATGCTGCAGTGGACTCCAATGATGTTTCATCTAGAGTCATGTCTACATCTGTGGCCCTTCATAGGATGGCTTGGCTCAGATGTACTAGCCTGTCTCAGGATACCCAGACTAAGGCCATGGATTTTCCCGTTGTGGGTAATTCTCTGTTTGGGGAGCAAACAGAGAACTACATGAAGAAAATGGATGAATACAGGATCACCTATAGGAGTGCTCAAGCCAAGGAAAGGCAAGCCACTCCCCAGAGGTAGCATTCCAGGGGCAGGGGCAGGCCTTTTCATAGGCCTTTCTACCAAGCCCAGGCCTCCTCTTCTGCTTATGCTCATAGGGGGTTCTTCAGAGGGAGAGGCAAACGGGGCACAAGAAGACCTGCTTCCACCCCTCAGCCTAAAGCCCCTGCCAAACAAGCACCCTGATGGGTTTGCCAGGGCCGATTCTCCACCACCTGTAGGGGGCAGGCTGGCTTACTTTGTCCAGGACTGGATGTCTTTAACATCAGACAAATGGGTCATGGAAGTAGTAAGCCAGGGACTGGTTCTCAGCTTCAAAAAATTTCCAAAGATGAGAACCAGATCCTTTCCACCTGCAAGTCCTTCAAAGGCACTTGCCCTAGAGGCAGAGGTCTCTTCCCTCTTGGCTCTGAGAGCCATAGAGAGGGTTCCACCCCTACACAAGGGAAAAGGATTGTACTCCAGTTACTTCCTAACCCCCAAAAGACAGGAGAATGGCGGCCCATCCTGGATCTCAGATATTTAAACAAGCACCTTTTAAAGCCAAAGTTCAAAATGGTGACTCTGGGAATAATTCTACCCTCTATAAGGCCAAGGGACTGGCTAGTTTCCCTGGACCTCAAGGATGCCTATTTCCATATTCTCATCAGAAGCTCCCACCATAAGTATCTCAGGTTCGAGCTGCCCTAAGGCCATTATCAATTCAGAGCAATGCCCTTCGGCCTAACTTCTGCTCCAAGGGTGTCCACAAAATGCCTGGCAGTAGTGGTTGCCTTTCTAAGGAGAAAAAAGATCTCCATCTTTCCGTACCTGGACGACTGGCTCATAGTAGGCCAGTCTCCAGACCAAGTCAAGTCACACCTACAGATAACTCAGCAACTGCTCACTTCTCTAGGTTTCCTTCTGAATCTTTCAAAGTCAGTTCTAGAGCCTATGCAGCTCCTCACCTTCATAGGGGCAGAGCTGGATACAGTAAAGGCAAGAGCCATCCTTCCCCCTGGACAGGGCAAGGACCCTTATCTCACTGGCCTCTTCATTCACCCTCCAGGTGTCTCGACCAGCAAGGCATTGTCTGCAGCTCCTGGGACACATGGCTGCCTCTACAGCAGTGGTTCAGGGAGCAAGATTTCAGATGAGGGACATTCAGTTCCACTTGAGAGCCTTCTGGTCTCAGAAAAAGGATCCTCTGACCAAACTAATCCCAGTGACTCGAACCCTGATCCAGGCGTTGTAGTGGTGGCAGGATCAGGACAATCTAAGACAGGGAGTTCCTTTTGTCACTCAGTCTCATTCTCTAATCTTTACTACAGATGCCTCCCTCTTGGGGTGGGGAGCCCACTTGGGGGACCTGGCCACCCAAGGGTTGTGGTCTCCTCAGGAATCTCTGCTGCACATCAATCTATTAGAACTCAGAGCAGTGTTTCTAGCACTTCAAGCTTTTTCCAAGTCTGCTCAGAACAAAGTAGTTCAGATCAGGACAGACAATCCCACCACAATGAGGTATATCAACAAGCAAGGGGGCACTCGGTCTATGGCCTTGTGCACAGAGGCAATGAAGTTGTGGTCTCTGGCCTATTCCCTGAACGCCTCTCTTACAGCAATGCACCTCCCAGGGAAGGACAATGTCCTGGCAGATGCTCTCAGCAGAATATCTCAAGGCCATCACGAATGGTCCCTGGATCCCCTGATTTTGAAGGTGATCTTCTCCAGATGGGGAACCCCACAGATAGATCTTTTTGCAGCCCCAGACAATCACCAACTTCCTCTCTTTTGCTGCAGGCCCCCAGTGTTGGGCTCAGTCCCCTGGACGCCCTAGTTCTCAATTGGGAAGGGAAGTTCCTGTATGCCTTTCCCCCTTCCCTCTCCTGTTCAAGGTGCTAGTCAAAATCAGGTCTCAACCCTGCAAGGTGATTCTGATTGCTCCAGACTGGGCCAGACAGCCCTGGTACCCTCTCTTGTTGTCCTTAGCAGTCCACCCTCCCCTGTCTTTTCCCAGGAATTACAACCTGTTAACATGTGCTCAGGGGAGGGTTTGGTATCCGAATCTCAAATCTCTCAATCTCAAGGCCTGGCTCTTGAAGAGTTAAGAGTTTGCTGATTTACACCTCTCTCAAGGTGTTCTGGATATCTTAAAGGCTTCTCGAAAGCCTTCCACCAGAAATACTTACAAGTCCAAGTGGAAAAGATTTACTATGTGGTGCGCTGGGAAGCATATTTCTCCAGAGTCTGTTGGCCTGCCCACAGTCCATGACTATATGGTTCATCTCACTAGCTTGGGACTCAGACCAGCTACACTAAGAGTGCATCTGGCAGCTGTCTCTGCCTTTCTCTCAGTAGGCAAGCACTCTTTCCTTTCAGCTCATCCGGTATTTTCTAAATTTTTCAAGGGATTGCTGCATACCAATCCTCCCTTCAGGGACCCAGCCCCTGCTTGGGACCTTAATGTTTGCATTGCTCAGCTTATGCAACCCCCTTTTGAGCCTTTGTCCTCAGCAGAGCTTAAGTACTTGACTTGGAAAACTGTTTTCTTGGTGGCCATCACTTCTGCCAGACGCATAAGTGAGTTACAGGCCCTGTCAGTGGAGCCTGATTTTATCTCTTTCCATAGAGATGAGGTGGTCCTCAGGACTAATAGGAAGTTTTTGCCTAAGGTGGTTTCAGATTTCCACCTTAACCAGTCGATGTCTCTTCCTGTTTTCTTCACTGACCATTCCTCCTCTGGGGAGAGGAGGCTGCACAGTTTGGATGCGAAAAGGGCCCTTAGCTACTACATAGAGCGCACTAAGGGTCACAGGTTTGACTCCCTCCAACTGTTCCTCACTTATGGTGAGGTTGATAGGGGAAAACCTGCCACTAAGAGATCTATTGCCAGGTGGATTGTCTCTTGCATTCAATTTTGCTATGAAAAACTGGGTAGGATCCCACCCTCAGGCCTGAGGGCTCACTCTACCAGAAGTACAGCTGCTTCCCTGGCTGCTGCCAGAGATATTCCTATCTTAGAGATTTATCAAGCAGCCACCTGGAAAACAGTACATACTTTTACCAAGCATTACTCTCTGGATATCCAGGCTAGGAGTGATGCTCGGTTTGGCACAGCAGTGCTTCAGAGCCTATTCCAAAGTAGGTTCTGTCCCTCCTCCATGGAGGTACTGCTTGGTAGTCTGCATATGTCAGAATACAGCAAGACTTCATGTTGTTTGAAGAAAAAATTACTCACCTTAGTAATATTGTTTCTTCTAATGGAGTCTTGCTGTATTCTGATCTCCCCCCTGCCTCCCCTCTCAGAACCTGGTTTTTGGGATGTGGGTGGGCAGCAGCAGTGTTGGCATTCGGGAGGTGCCCCAACCCCTTCTTTTCTCACCCCCTTTAGTTTGGGTGTGTGGGTGTTGTGTTTTGTTTTATTTTTTGGGTTTCCTGACTTCAGTCTTTGCTTTGAGACAAAAAAATCTTTTTATTATATTTAGTAGCCAGTTGGCTAGTGTAAGTTTACAGTTTCCACACAGGACACCCAGTGAGTATAGCTCGTAAAGATCTGACGGTTTGAGTTCAAACACCAACAGACAGAGTCTCAACCGAGCTCAAGCTCAGCGTTCCATGCCTGGCATGGAAAGTTAACTCTTTCATTTCCGGGACAGTTCAAAGGTTAGACATCACTGCATATGTCAGAATACAGCAAGACTCCATTACAAGAAACAACATTATTAAGGTGAGTAATTTTTTTCTTTTATAACAATGTTTTACCATCAATGTGACATCACGATCTTGTTAACCCATAGATGGTACGTCACATCGATGGGTTAACAACCGGGAACAGTCTGGGCATGCACGCAACTGGATCGGACAGCCTTGAAACAGCTGCAGCGGTGAAGGCAGAGAGGCGGTGACTGAAACAAAACTGCAGTAAGGAACTGCTTTATTTTCTTAAAAACCTGAATGGTACCATACACTATAAAATATAATGTATGGTACATCGATGATTAACCGTTTTTTTAACCAATCTCGAGGTTGCCATGGCGACTTAAACCTCTCGAGCTTCGCTCTCTAGGTTTACATGATCACCCTGGCAACCTCTCGATGGTAAACAAACCGGTTAACCATCGATGACCATACATTATCCTCTATATAGTCAGAAAGTTCCCAGGTCTGTAGTTTGACCTTTTTGACCTGGAGAGTGGATGAAATAAATATAAAGTCTATCCTTGTCTATCCTTGTCAAAGGGGACCCTCTGAAATATGTATGCCCACCACTTTTGTTTATCTCCCTATATGTATCCATAAGGTTGGCTGTGTTTATAAGGTTATGCAGAGCTTGAGTGTCGCAAAATACTTTGTCTGTACTGAGGCCTCTATCTGTTTGGGAGAGGCTGCAGTTGAAGTCCCCAGCCCATATAACCAGTCTGGATGTATGTAGGTAGGGGAGAATAGACTTAAAAAGAGCAGCCCTCTGTGCCTTTGTTTGGGGGGTGTAGATAGTGATAAGTCTGAAATGTTCCTTGTTAGTGTTTATGCCTAGGAGCAATGCTCTACCTGGCTGGATTTCAACAAGTCTAGAAACCTGAAGGGCTGGATTATTAAACAAAATTCCCACCCTATCACAGACATCATCTCCTACAGACCAAAAGGAGGCCCCACCAGTCCATAACCTAGCGGCTTGGAGAATCTCCATCTGCGTTTTTAATCTGGTATCTTGGATGCAATAGATATCACTAGTACCCTCTCGTAGTAAACTAAAAGTGGTTATGCTTTTTATGGCTCTTAACACTGTTTACATTGACAGTAGCAATACTTAAGGAACCCATGTGTGCTTAAGGAGATAAGGTGGTTTAAAGAACCTTCTGTGCCTAGCACATCTAGAGATGTGTTCTTACTCCCCTTTCCTCCAAATCTGACGTTATGTCCGTAGTTGTGGATGCCACTGAGTAAGTATCTGACTCTTCCCCTCCTGACTCTTCCTCCTGTGTATCTGTAGTCAGTGCAGCAAATTTACTGCCTGCCTTCCAGGATTTTTTCCCTTTCTCTTCTCTTTTGTTCAAGGCTACTGGTTTTGTGGTTAGGGTCTTACCCAGTCTGCTTCTTTTCTTAGCTACTACCTTCTTAAAAGCTGTGACTGACTTGGGGGGCGGGCATTTCTGACATGCTATCATCTTTGAGGGCTGTGGCCATAGGTGTTGAGCTGACTGAGGGTTCAGAAACACTGCTTGTCATTTGTGTGTCATCTATTTGTTCAGGTGGTTCTGTGACTATTTCAGGGGTTTCATCTGGCACCTCTTGTGGCTGAGGTAGTTCAGTTGGATGTGGAATTTGTGCAGCATCCTGGGCAGCTTCCCTTTGAACCTGCATCTTCCGTGCTTTATTTATCAGCCTCTCATGTGAAGGGCAGTTCTCTCTGTTATGCGATGCCCAAGGGCATTTTCCATACCCATGCCCTGTTTTCTCGCACAAGTTGAATTTGAACAAATGAAGGCATTTCACTAACACATAACCATAGTCTAAACAGTAACGGCAATGAGGAGTATCACAGGCTGAACTTGAGTGAGTTCTGGACCCACATTTAAAACATGCCTTGGGCCGACCCATGTAAAAAAGTACCCCTCTATCCTTCCCTAGAAAAAAGCTGCTTGGTAAAGGAACAGGCCCATTATTTGTGGAATACAGCTTGACTCTAATTCTCCACCCCCCTTTCCATAGTTGTTCACTGTCCAAGATGGGGGTGGACCTATCTAATACCACACACCTCTGGCATAGCCAGAAAAGGATGTCCTCCATGTTTACCCCTCATTCCTAAACATAACAGGTTTAGTCAGGGGAACAGCAGTACAGGGGATCCAAACTGGGTTGTTTTTAAATGTCTGGTGCTGGGCCCAAAATCTACAGTATCTAACCCAGAGACTGTCTTATAACGGACATCGTAATTCAGAATTTCCTATGTGAATAAGGGCAAACATTTCTGACGAAAAATACTTCATTGTACCTTTAAACAGTTGTTTGGCTACATGCAGCCTGTCTGGTGGAGTCTCCAGCACCACTTTGTAAACTAGCCTCACTGCATTCCTTCGAGAAGCTGCTTCCCCTTTATTCTGAAAAAGATCTGCCATGCAAAACATAGGATTTAACCAGTTACTCTGTGTGAGGTTTTGTAAAACACCTACAGAGGGCCCCAACCTCCTGTTATCTATCCTAGCTGTCTGGGGCTGCTCAGAATCTGGTGGATCTCTAGGCCTGTTGGAGCTCTGCTATGGTCTTTCAACAGGGCCCATAGATTGTGCTGTAGTATTGTCCTCATTAGGCAATAAGGTTTGAGATCCTGCAGGATTCGCTTCATCTGTAGTACTGTGGTAGTTAGGGCTGTACCTTATAGAGTCCATGTCCTTATTATATCTTTATACATCATTGTCTTGAGGGTCAGGGACCCACTGTTCATCTGTTTCCTGCACTCACCCTGCTTCTTGCAGTGCACTGGTGGGGACCACTTTCCAGGATTGTCAGAGGGGTCACCAGCATCCCCATGGCTTCCCTGAGCTTTTGCAATAGATGTTTTTTCTATTTGTACTGAAAAGAAAGCTATGGAAGTTGATGCAACATCCATACTGTTAGTTTGTAAGTTACTTTCCTTAGATACCTGGCCTAGTTCATCTCTCAGTTGTCCTGTGGGTTCTGGTGCATTTTTCATTGTTCTAGGGGAGACGCTGTAGGCCGAGCCTCACTTTGCCTGTTTTTGCCTTCCCGAGCTTTGCCTCTTTTCCACTCTCATTTGGCTCTAGGCACACAATGTTCTGTTATTTTTTACTGCCAGATAAGTTTGCTGTTTGACAGCTCAAATTAGGATGAGCTGAACTTTTGTCGGTGACCTTTGATGTTGCCGCGTCACTTTCCAGCTGATTCACAGCTGATGACTAAGCCTGCGGCTCTGACAGGAGAGTAGTTTGCAAGGCTTCAGTCTCTACCTTCAATGCCTCCCTCTGTTTTTTGCAGTACTGTTCTTCTTTTGCTAATCGTTTCAACATTTTCTCTTTCTGGGAGAGAGAACCACTCGTAACATTTCTATCAGAGCTAGACAGTACCTTTATGGTTTGTTGAGAGGTGTCATTTTCTTGTGAGCATTCCATGTCAGTTTCAAAGAATTCCGCAGTTAAATCCACAATCTCCATACTTTCTTCCATTGAATCTTTAACCTCTTGCGAAACAGAGACAGAAGAGGAGGCCTGCTCCTCTGCCACTATAGTGTCCACCTCACCTCCTGGATCCACCAAAGTGGCCATCTTGGATAGACAGCCAAGAGTTCCACCTACTGGCAGAGTAGAGTAAAGTTTTATTAAAGAACAAATTGGTGCAGTTCCAAAAATTACAATACATAAGCTCATAACAGAAATAAAACAAGAACAGTACAAAAAGATTCCAAAACAAGCATACAGAACAGCAAGTCTAAGGCAGTAAAAAAAATTACACCAATCCCTACTCAGGTCAAGTGATAGCCGCATCTGTATCAGTGATCCAGGGCAAATGCTTCCATAATTCAGATAGGCCGAGGGCAGAAAGATGTGAACTGTCTGACAAAAAAACAACATGTGCTTCAGCAACTATCTTGTTGCGTAGTTCAACATAAGTGCAATGGTGTTGTTGTAAAGTAAATAAACAGCGAGACATCCAGATATTCCATTTGATAATTGAAAATAAAACACACAGTGTTCCAAGATTCCATTTCCCACAAGTAGAGAACACATGTCCATACATAAGAGTTGCATAAGAAATCCTAGAGAATAGAGGATCCCCCCCATTGATCAGCTAGATATATCCAAAAATCTTTAATAAAGGAGCACTGAAAAAATAAATGGTCACTCATTTCAAGTGAGTTATTATGCTGCAGTCTATTGCAGAACCTGTCAGAGAGCTGCTTATGTTTGTGATTGCTCTTGACATTAATCTTCTCAGGGCAAGAGAGCCAATAGAAGATCCGCATGTGTGCAGGGAATCCTAGGATTCATCAACAGGATTTTCAGGGAAGCCCTGTACAAAGCATCACATTTAGGAAAGGGGTCAGGAGAGGAACAGAGTTTTATATAATATTTCATGTGAAGATACCATCAAGAGCTGATGTGGAGTAATCTTCCAGCATTTTAACTGAAGGAACATGTCTTTCAAGTATTTCAAGTATTGAAGGACTTCCAATCCCTCAGAACTGTAATGGAGTTCCTTTCCCAAGAATGGAACCAAGAGCTGCAATTACCATAGAGCCAGCTCTCCCACCCTCTTTGTCTATTAATTAAGAGAGGTCTAAAATTAGACATCAAAAAGACACTAGTAAAAAAAAGAATCAGGTTCACCATGTTCAGCTCTCCCTCCAGAATGGGCATATATAGAACATCCCTTTTAATTGGGTTAAGGCGACTACCCCATACCACTTGAAAAAACAAACTTAAGAGAGGGGTTTCAAGTTTTTTTGGAATGGTGAACATGCAACTTAAATATAAAAAGATAGGAAGTAGAAAAGTTTTCACTAAAACACTTGTTTTTTCTTCCCAATATTGTTATGGTTACATTAAGAAACCTTGAATCTCCCAACAGCTAGCTTTTCTTGCCAGTTCTGAACATAAATCCCTGGAGGGCCAAACTTAATTCCCAGGACAGTAATAGAAGAGGAAGAAACAGTAATCGGGCCAATAAAGGTGTCAGCATGTGAGGAGAAGCCAAGCTCAAAAGCATGACACTTGTCCAGATTCAAAGCCGCCTCGAAACCAAACCAAAAGAAAAGCATTCAGAAATGGCTTCCCGAACGGAGGAGGTATCCGCAGTCAATAAACACAAATCATCAGCATAAGCCAAAGAGGAGGGCGTATCCTGAGCAATAGGATTAGGAATCAGGGTAATACTCTGTGAAGCATTACATAGCTGAGGGTCAATAAAAAATACATACAAAAGGGGGCTCAGGGGGCACCCCTGTCTCACACCTCATTTAATGGGAACCAAAGGACCCAGCCAACCATTGACCAGAGGTATCACAGTGGTGGTTCTATAAAGAGACTGTATCCAAGAGACAAATGTAGGAGAAATACGATAATGTAAAAGAGTTTCCCATAAAAATCATGACAAATGGAGTCAAAAGCAGACTTTTGGTCCAAAGAAACAACATTCCCTGAACATTGACCAGACTACCCAAGGTAAAAATTTCCCACACTCAAAAGAGATGATCCTGTATTTTCTGCTGAGGGATCGCACAAGCTTGCTCAGGGGAAATTACAAGATCAGCAACAGATAACAACCTGTTGGTCAGAATCTTAGACAATATTTTACAATCCACATTAAGCATGCATATAGGTCTCCAATTATGCAAGTCAGATTTATCCCTTTTTTTTCTGCAAAAAAATTAAGGCTCCTTTAGTAAAGTTAAAAGGAACATCACCAAATTCCAACATAGTATTAAACACCGGGGCTAATTACGACCCCAGGGTCTCACCCATAAGCTTATATAATTCATTTGGAAGCCCATCAGGACCCATGGTGATACTGGGCATCAAATGACGTATAACATCCAGCACCTCACTCAAAGTTATAGGCTGGCATAAACCAGTAAGAACCTGTGGAGAAAGATCAGGGATAAAAATGTCATGTAAATAGTTTTTGATCTGCCCAACATCTGAAGGGAGTTCCGAAAACAAGTTACAAGAAAAATCAGCCACAATTTGCATGTCACACGGGGGGTTATGAAGATTACCCAATTTGTCCAGCAGGCCAGTGATGCCTTTCTTATTGACTTGCGACTCATTATAGGTAAAGGGACAGGTTTCATGAGCTGTACCCTGAGTGCCAAATTTATGTTGCCAATAAAGGTGGGCAGCCTGTTTTTTTGAATAACTCAACATATCTTGCTGAACAGATTGAAGTTACACACTCAGGTCTTGTCTGGTAGTATGAGCAAGGGACAAAAGGGACTGTATGCACTGGTGGTTTTGCAGTATGATAAGTAAGCTGAGGTGCTTTGCATCTTACCATACCACTGAAAGAGATTTGAAAGATCCAGCTTTGAATCCTCCCACCACTGTACAGGGTTCTCATAGCAAAGTAGCACAGATTTTCCTGGCTGCTAAAAAGTGGCTCAAAGAGCATAAGAAAACATCATCCTTAAGTAAAGAAATATTAGATTTTCAAATACCTGGGCCTTTAGAAGGGGGGAGGGGTTACTATCAAATGTGAGTGAGATCAGACTATGATCTGAAAATTCGACAGGATCAGCTGTGACTTTAGAAAGAACAAGATGGGGGGGACAAAAAAACATAGTCAATTCTGGTCACCAGGACACCTTTTTGAAATGTGGGGGGAATGTTGTTTCATGAATTCTAAGACAGTGTCCTGCAGGTTCGCAGTGCGTATCATTGAATTCAATGAGCGGGAATCACAATATAACTTTCTAGTTGTAGCACGTAAGCCTTTGTCCAGAAGACTAAGCCCACAATTAAAATCACCTGCAAAAATCACATGTTTGGAAGTATGCAAAAAAGGCTGGATCTGAGAAAAATGTCAATCCCTGCAGTTTTAATTTAGCGGCATGTAAGCAAATAAGGTGATAAGGGACCTGGTGAAGTAAAACATCAAGAATCAAAACCCGACCAAGGGCTACATAATAAAGCTTTAGAAGCACAACGGCAACAGAGTGAACCAAAATCCCCACACCAGAACATCTGTCTAGACCCACAGACCAATAGGAGGGGCCCAAAAGCCAGTATCATTAAGCCTGTTTCAGTTTACGCAGAGCATGAAACCTAACATCCTGCAGGAATATTATGCCACATGGCAAGGAAGCTAGGAAAGCGAAAACAGTGTTATGCTTATCCAGTTTCTTGATACTATTAACACTCAGAGAGTAATATGCAAAGGTGTGGGAAGACGTGGTAAAAAAAAAAAAAAAAAGAACAAAAACAGGGAGGGCAAGTAACCAGTATTATTTTTTCTTAGAAATAGAAAATTGTTCAGAAATATGGATAAGGGCATAAATTTCATGGGCAAAGAATTTCATGGAATCCTTCAACAAAGTCCCTGCCACAAAGAGACGGTCAGGAGGTTCCTCCATACCACCCACATAGAAAAGTCTAACAGCATTATGCCGTTTAGCTGGCAAAACAAGCAGGTGAAATACTGAGGAAAATGTTTTCTTTTGTCTATCAGGAAGAACATTCAGTGGAGCTTGCACTAGGCTAGAGCCTAGAGGTAAGGCTGCAGAAGTGGTCGGCAAGGTAGGGAAAGCAAGACTAGGGTTTTGGGTCAGCAATAAACTATCAGGTAGGGCCAAAGGGTCAGCAAGCAGGAGAGACCCATCTAGAACAGTCAGTAGCAACAGCAGGAAGAACGACCGAAGGAGCAACTGTGTCTGGAGACGAAAGCATTTGAATTGGAGATGAACAAGAAGTCCACTGACCCAAAGAGGGGTGTTTCACCAAACCCGTGTCATGGAACGCCTTGTCAACTGACCAAAGTTCAGTACTAGGGGCCGGAGCCCCAGGCAACACAGTAGAGGAAGATTGGGAAAGGGATATGTCAGGCACATTCACTGTGGTAGCGTTCTCCCCAGCAGATGACAGCTCAGTAGCTAAAACAGGTGTAAGCTTCAGCTGAGATGACTTGACACAGCTAGACATGCTGTCAACCTTCAGCCACCGGATCTTCTGCAGTAGGGCTGACTTTTTGGAACGAAAGGACCGTTCTTCAGATTCAATCGAATGCAGCAATTCCTGTGCCTCTCCCAAAGCATCGTAGGGTAAGTCCAAATGTTCAGTCGACTCAGAGGTATCAGAATCAGGATTAGAAACCAAAGGTTCTGCAGACTTCTGTTCTAAGTCGCCAACTACAGACTCACCCCACTCATATCGTGCAGGTGCCAGTACAGATGAAATATTCCCAGTAGAAACATCCACTGCAGAGCTTTCTAAAGCAGACTTAGGTAGCAGTGAGGTGTGGGCAGAAACAGACTCACCCATCTCCATAGCAACCTCCTGCACACCAGGACTGTCGTCCGCCATCTTGGATGGCCAGAAAATCCCCCTCAGATGAGTACAGGAATTTTTTATTCAAAACTTCAAAACAAAACAGTGACAGAAATGTATTAAAGCATACAAAATCTTAAAGAAAATCAAGGAAAAAAACATAAATAAGTATTTCAGCATACAAAAGTGATAAACATAAATAAACCACATCACTGGAACCCCCCACTAGAAGAGTGTTGTAATTCATATTATAACATAAAAGAAAAATACATACTGAATCGTGTTATGTCATACACAATCATAATGTAAAAGAAAAGTAAAAGCAAATAATGATGTCATACAGGAATGCGTAATACCAAATAACATTCCTAAAACCCCAAACCTATTAGCTGAAGCCAACAACAAGCTCTCCTCCACTAAAAGAGTAGGGGAATTGTTCATTTATTAAATCACTAAACCAAAAAAAACAAAATAAATCCCAGTTCCAGTCCCACCACCAAATTAAATAACTGTATGCAGATAACACAAGATAGGCAACGTTCATCCAGTATCTAACCAAGTTAAATGCTTCCATTTCTTTCTGGCAACCATGATGGGTAAAGAACTGTAATCACGCCTACACAAAGAAAGCACTGCATCAGCTATAGTCCAAAACAATTGTTCAGGAGTAATATACATTTGTTGCAAAGACCATCGAACTCTACTGTTCCAAATATGAAATTTAAAATTATCCAAAATACTTTGCATAACAGATTTATCATAAGGCTTCCAGGCTGTCAGTAAAACACCCAGAAACAATATTTCTGAAGTTATATTTCGAAACGGAGAAGCACCCAGTAATTGTCTACCACCAACCAAAAGCTAACTACATATAGATAAGAAAAAAACAAATGATGCATAGATTCTATCTGTTCGGAACACAAATTACTTCTAGGACAGGAACGATCATCAGAATTCTCATATTTCAAATTGGTTCTGATTGGTAATCTACCACGAACACACAACCACGTCACGTCCCACACCAAGGGAAATAAAGGCATGGAGCATAACATGTGTCAAACAAAACCAATATCTTCCTGCGATCTAGAAATCTAGATTTAGTAGTTGCCGTATTGGTCCTTGCATTTCTTTCATGGCAGGGAAGAAATCACTGGTAGTGAAGACAGTGCAAACAGCAATAATGTAATGGATAAGAAAAAGGAATCTGATTTAACCCCCTCAAGTGGGCGTAACAAAAAACTAGACAATTATATTAATTGTTTCCGCCAACAAGTCAGTGGTCAGATCCTTACCAGGCAAAAACAAACCCATTATAACCTCTCTCCACTGGGCAGCGAGCTATAGGGACACTGAAATCAAACCACAACATTGTCATCAAAAAGCTGATAAAGGTTCTGCAGTGGTGATTTTAAACAGAGGATTATATTACTGAAGCTAATAGACAGCTAACAGATCTTACATACTACAGAGAACTGGAGAGTGACCCCACTACAAGATATAAAGATGAACTATGTGACTTAATTAAAACTTTTCCTGACCATGTCCGAAAGAAACTAGCTCACCTCATTCCTGCTGAACCAAAGCCAGGGACATTCTACATGCTGCCTAAAATACATAAACCTGGCAATCCAGGAGACCCATAGTCTCTGGTAATGGTACCTTATTCTGAGGGGATCTCAGGGTTTAGTAGAGACCATTTTGAAACCGCTGGTTATGGAAAGAGACAGTCATATCCAGAACACTACGCACTTGTTGCATGTACTTTCTGGTTATAAGGATTTACCACCTGATACCATTTTAGTGACAATGGATGTAACATCCCTCTACACTAATATTCCACACACAGATGGCATTGCAGCATGCCTTAAATACATACATGAGAAAGGACCTGACCAAAACATCAACCCTGGAGTGGTGGGGGAACTTATGGAGTTCATTTTGACACATAACAACTTCAACTTCAATGGTAAACATTATGTTCAAACTATGGGAACAGCAATGGGCACTAAAATGGCTCCACAGTATGCTAACCTCTTTATGGCTGACTTGGAGGAGGATTTTTAAGGCAGTATCCCCACAAACCACTGGCTTATTTCCATTACATTGATGATTTGTTTATCATCTGGACGGAAGCACAGATGCACTCAAAGATTTTCATCACAAACTTAATAATCTCCACTCTACTATAAAGCTTACCTTGGGTACTCTACCACCAAGGTTAACTTTCTGACACCACAGTCATCATTAAGGATGGAACCTTACATACATGTATTTACAGGAAGCCAACAGACAGACAGAGGTACCTGCACAGGAAAAGTAACCACCCAAACCATACAAAAATCTGTCATATACAGTCAAGCACTTCGTTGTCAACGTATTTGTTCAAATGAGGATGACAGAGATACACATTTGTCTATGTTGAAAAACACCTTTATGGAGCAGGGACACTCTTCCAGGAAATTGACAGGATAACAGAACGGCAACGTAAGTACCAAGACAACAACTACTTCAATATAAAGAAAGACAGCTACAGAAAGAATACCCTGGTAGTCACATATCATCCAGACTTGAACGTCTACATAAGATTATTAAAGATCTCCACCCAATATTTAGTGAGGATGACACCCTTAATTGTATTTTTAAGGAACTCCCACTACTATCTTTTAAACAACCGCGAATTTATCCAGCCTAATTATTGAGCAAACTTTCACGGAACAGAATACCATGTCACACAATGGCACACCGACCCAGCAATCAACGCTCCCTGCAAGACTTGTGGGCTCATTTCTACCTCAGACTGTGTGGTTACATCACAAAACAGACAATTCCTAGGCATGGGAGTTATACATGCATGTCACGACATGATGTTTATTTCATTCAGTGCAAGAGATGTCCACAAACAGGTTATGTAGGAGAGACACGCCAACAGCTCCGCACTAGGATGAACTCACACAGACATACTATTACAGCAAGGAAGACTGAAAAACCAGTGGGGCATCACTTCTCCCAGCCTGACCACTCAGTCTCAGATATGTCAGTAATGGTCTTAAAAGGAAATCTCAAAAACACACAACAGAGACGAGCTTTTGAGATTAAACTTAGTTTACATCTCAATATGGTAGCAGATGGGATGAACTTGGATATTGGCTTTATGGGACACTACAGAAACTAACATCCACAGATCTTTTCTTCTTCAAACTGACATATTATAGGACTTCAGCATGTGTGAGATGTGGATGCGTGTGTGTATGTATGTGTGTGGTATGTGATAACAGATGTGGGGCTTGCTGTCACATTGAGGTAAGTCTCTATTTAGCTATATGGAGTTATAATGTGTTACTATTTTTATTTCACACACATAAAGAATTTCTCCTTACTTTTTATCTTTGCCTGTTGGGGGGATTGATTCCATTGCACCATATTCAGATTACCCAGCCTGCTAGTGTACATACAGGAGTGTTATCTTGTACTGTTATATATAATTTTGTAACTCTGTACATATTGGGATGTGTGATCTCATTTGCTTGGGGGTCCTGCACATATCTTTTTACATTAGGCTAATATTGTAGTACTTTACTCAGGATTTCATGACAAGTTGTATTCCTTTGGGGAACAATTACAGTGACTGAAATTAATATAGGTTCACTAGGAGAGAGATGGAGTGTGTGTGTGTGTGTGTGTGTGTGTGTGTGTGTGTGTGTGTGAGAGAGAGAGAGAGAGAGAGAAAGGAGGGTTGAGAGAGAGAGACAACATCTAGTTTAAGCTATGTATCTCCCCCACCCACATTATTGTGATGTGGGGTGGGTTAGGTTGTATTGTTTGTATGAACAGGAGGAGATAAATTACATTTTATCTCTCTTTCCAGATTCCTAGACACTTGTGGTACATGAAGTTGCTACATTCTCAGTATATATTGACATCAGTACATATCAGGCTGCATGGTCTGAATTCCTTGAGGTTCCTTGACTAGAGTTTTTGTTTAACACTAATATTATCAATTTATATTTAAATTATCATTTATATAGTCCTGAGGTTTTGTAATTTCTTGGGCCTTTTATTTAGCTTGAGAATACAGCTGGGTGGCATGTCCAGCTAGGTTTTACACATCACACAGTGCACCTGATGTTTTAGACAACTTTACTGGTAATTCTTGTCTTTAATGCATACATTGTAATTTCATGAGCCCTATAACTATCTTAGTTTGTCTTTAAGCTGGGTGGGGGTTGCCTTTCAGTAATCACATCCTTATACTGACTGACACTCATGGCTTGATTTGGGAGTTATCTGCTTCAGCAGTGTTATCTTCTGTCAATTAAATTTATGTGCAGTAGGATTCTTTGTATGTGTGTTGCACCAAGCACATCTGAACCCAAGGTTCATTCAGACTGAGGGCAGTATTGTACTGTTAAACTTCTCTGACATCATCTTCTGGTTTTTTTAAATGAGTATTTTAAACCAATGGGGATTTTTTTCTGTTTTTCTCTGCATTATCTAGCTGTTATAAGTATTGTATTTTCTAAACAACTGCCATGAGCTTCTGAAGAAGGACTGGTTGGTCAGAAAGCTAGAGCACTTTATTCTTGTTGTTACATCTATGTTGGTCCATTAAAAGGTATCAAATCATTTGCTATGCGATCTAGAAATAAATTCAGGCAAATGAAAAAATATCTAGTTTGAATGGCAGCATATAGCTCTTTTCTAGACAATTGAGTCACCATTGAGTTAGTCAGTTGCCACTGTTTTATCTTACGAAAACAAGAAGAATAAGTAAACAAGACACCATGCACATTTTTTTGTTTTGGAATAGGCTTGTCCCATGCCCAGTCAAGAAACTAACTTTCTAGAATGTCCAAAACCCAAGGAGACCAAATTTTAGACACATTAGTGATCAAAGGATGAATATTTATAAACAAAAAATAGAAAAGAAAAAAACAATTGGGTTAATCATTTTGAGACCACCTTGGGTTTTGGACAAATATAAAATGTTTCTTTTAATGGGGTTTAAATGACTGCCCCAAATAGCTTGAAAGAAAACACTATACAAGGCACATTCCAAGCTACTGGGTAATGCATATATCACTGCTAGGTGCAAAAACATACCTAATAAATAAGTTTTAACCATATAAACCCTTTTCAATTTGGCCACACACCACTTATTCCAAGTATGAACCCAAAATTGTGCAGCTTTTAAAATAACATTCCAATTATAAATCTCCGGTTGGGGACCCCCAAAAAAATACCCAAAATCTTAATCTCCGAACCAAAAACCGGAATCCCCATAATGTCTGGAACTTGGCTGGCTATATCTCCCAATACAACACACTGACTCTTAGCAAAATTAATACTAGCCCCAGTACCTAGCATAAAATGCTTTAAAACAACATATGTAGCAGCCCCAGATGGTAAGTCTGATAACAAAATACATAAATCATCAGCATAAGAAGATCAGACATATCTCTATGCAAAGAAATACTGCTAATATTAACTGCCAAATTCAGTTGTCGTAACAAAGGATCTAAAGTGAGAATATACAACAGGGGGCTGAGAGGGCAACCTTGGCGCATCCCTATCTGGCACACCAGAAACGTACCAATCCTGCCATGCTCATATGGAGCCATAACAGCAGAGTCTTAATAACCCTTTAACCAGGAAATAAAAGAAACAGGAAAACCATAATATGCCAAACAGGTCCATAAACAAGCATGTGAAACCAGATCAAAAGCCTTAATTGATCTAGACTTAACAAAAACCCTGAGATATCCTTCAAAGAACCCTGTGAAACACTTCACGTAACAAAATCAAAGCATCTGAAATAGAACGTCCTACAATAGAACAAAACTGTGAGTAATGAATAATCTGGAGCAAAATAACAGCCAACCTATTACTCAATAATTTGGTCAAAATGTTACAGTCTGAGTTTAGAAGAGTAATAGGTCTCCAATTACTCAAGCATTCCCTAGCACCAGACTTAATTAAAAAAATAACAAGCCCTTGGTTGAAACTGGCAGGATATACTCCAGTATTGAAACAAACCTGAAATAAAGTGACCATTTCTAACCTAAAACAGAAAAAAATTAAAGGATACAGTTCATTTACTAAACCATCTCTACCAGGAATTTTACCTCTGGGCAAAGAAACAATCACAGCTTCCAATTCTAACCTTGAAACAGACTGCTGTAAAATCGGAAAGGACTCCTCAGGAACCAAAATCCTATCTCCTTTCGACAACCAGACATTACTTGTTTCCGTTGTCACTGATGGATCTGCTTGAAAAGAATGCAACAAATAGTCTTCCACAGCCATCATTATATCCTTATTGGAAGAAACTAAAGATCCCAAAGAGTTGACTACCTGTTTCATGTCCTTATGCTTCCTGTATCTATCACTTTGTTCAAATGGATTCACCTCACCCTGTGCACTGGACACCCCAAATTTCTGGGCAGTCTCCAAGATCTGTTGTTAGTCATGTTGTAATTTAACCAAATCCTGTTTTAAAGTGTGCACAACAGCCATATCAACTTGTAACCCATTTTACAAATCACAGTATGCTTTTTCCAACAGGGAGTGCACAGACTTATAAGAATCACCTTTGGCTTTCCCCAAAAGACACCCAATTTTTTTCAAAATACTGTTGAATATCAGATATTGTATCATCCCACCAATCCTGTATCACATCATATAAGAATCAAACGGATTTGCGAGCCTGCAGTAAAGAGACAAAACCATCTTTAACTTCTGGAAAGTCCAACAAAGATAAATTCATCTTTCAATAACCCAGACCCTTTGAAATACTGGGATAATCAGAAACGGTAGCCTGCAAAAGCACATGATCTGAGGTAGACACAGGAAGTGCAACCTTGGAACAAAATTTCAAATATGTTGACACAAACCAATAATCTATGCGGGACTTCCTAGAACCCGAAAAATAGGTATATACTACTTCTGGGGAGTCTGATTGAAAAACATCTATCAACCCTGTCTGATTCAAAAGGTCATTCAAAAAATTAGAGTCACAATACAGTTTGGGATATTTTGCCCCCCTATCCCCCACTGCCCTATTAATATTAAAATCCCCACCAAAAAGAACATTACGTCTAGTTAATAAAAATGGACTAATCTTCTTTAATAAAGTGATACGAGCAGTCTTAGTTTGTGCAGCATACAGATTAATGAGTCTGAAATCAGAATTCTGTATCAAGACATCCAGCAGAAGACATCTGCCTACTTCAATCTCAACAATATCAGTGACTAGGATATCAGAAGTGAAAAAACAAATCCCACTCCCAGAGCATAAATCCAATTCCCCTCCCAACCAAAAACAAGGGCCCCATGGCCAAGTCCGAGAAGCCTCTTCAAAATCAGAGCAGGTATACAGTCTCGTGTCCTGGAGAAAAACCACTTCACCTGGAAATCTGGAAAAAATGTCATAAGTAGCCAATCTTTTATACTTATTATGAATACTGTTCGCATTCAGTGAAGCTACAGTCAAATCACCAATACCAGAAACTCGGCATCAAGAGGGCAACAGTTTTTTCCTGGCACTTTTTCGTAAACACCTCCTAAACCCACTTTTTTTTTCAGCATTTTTTTTCACACCAGCAGATTTTTCAACATCCATATCTGACACTGGGTCCCATTGAGAGGAAGATATTGAAGCCGCATCTGAATCCAAATCTACCAAATCATCCTCTACAGCAAGAATCTCATAAGAACTGGACAAAGGAATACCAGGAACAACCTCTACTGAGGGTGGAGGGTCTACACTAGCAGGCGTCACCAGTTTCAGAGGACACACAGGGGGTGGCGGAGGAGCCATATCTCCCTTTGTTATAGGTAAAGGGTGAACCAAGAGATTACTGTCTAGAGGGTCCTGCCCAGCACAGGGAGGCACCCCAGTGACGGAATCAGCAGCCTGCACTGTAGAAATCACTGGAGAACACTGTGGAGCATCACTCAGGGGTGGTCTTGGATGTCTAGGGTCAGGAGGTATTCTACCTGCTCTAGCCATATTAATACAATAATCCTGAACCGTGAAATCAGCCTCAGAGGTATTGTGTGCAGCAAGAGGGCATTCTGTAAAAGTATGGCCAGGCTCATCACAAAAATTACATGTAGGAGAGTTGTCACATTCCGTGCTTACATGTCCCATATCCCCACAATGAAAACAATGAATCTTGTCACAAGAAGTACTAATGTGTCTCACCAACCCACATTTATAACATTTATGAGGCTGACCTGGATAAAAAAGAAAACCCTTGTCTCTCCCAATGAAAAAACAATTTAGTAAATGCTGAACATCATTGTACACAGTAAACAGTTTTACTTTTATCCGCCAACCCCCATTCCAGAATCCCTCTGCATCAATAATAGGCTCAGGTGTACCCTGGACATCACATCTTTTATCCAACCAGAACAAAATGTCTGAAATATTAACCCCTTCATTGCAAAATAAAACATAATAATTCTAACTGATTGTTTTGTCTGGGGAATAACTTGAAAAGGAGTCCAGAAAGGGTTGGTCTTGAGGGAATATTTAGTCCAAAAACATTCCAAAATATCCGGAGTCCAAAAAACTGACATCAAACGTACAGTATGTTCCCCCAGTGCATGAATAATGGCATAAACCTCCTGGGGTGAAAAACCCAGAGACTACTTCAGCAAGACCTTACCCACATAAAATCAATCCGGTATTTCAGCCATACCACCCAGATATCGGAGCCTAATAGCATTTCTCAGTTTTGCTAACTCAACAGGCTTGTAAAACAGGCCTGCGTAAGAAGGCTTCTGAGGAAGAGGGTCCGACAACAGTATAGGATCCAGGCTCAGGAACAGCATTTAAAATGTCCCCAGGAGTAACAGTAACATTATGCTCTGAATCCACCCCTTTAGACTCTAAAGGAGCCATCGGAGCTACACCAGCAGAAACCGCTTCCCTCTCCACAGTAATCAGGGGAGAAAATGAGGGAGAATCCACTGGCAATAAAGGCCTCTGGCCTGTACCCATATTCAAGTCCACAGTCTGAGAACTGTCTTTCGTGGCAGACGCCAGGCCTACCCGCCTAGGACCTGAAGTAAACTTCAGGTCCATGACCCAAGTTCCATCTGTTTGTTGAGCCCAACCTGACTGTCGCAAAGAGACCTCCATGGACCAGCCCACATCCCATGGCAATGATAGCTCTACTGGAAATAACCTGCTATCACCTGGGGAAAGCAGCAGTTTGTCCTGCGGAACGCTCACCTGAGCACCAACAAATACCTTTGATGTGGAGGGAGTTTGCGAAGGTGATACTCAAGCCATCCTCTCCCTTTTTTTGTCTTCTGGTAAATTCGGAGAGTCACTCTGTAAAACACCTGCAGCCTCGCCAACAGCCTCGCTACTATCCAACTGCAAAACCGTGTGTACTACCGCATCAGACGACTTCTCGGGCTCAAGCTCAGACATACTCCAACTACGTCGGTCTCAGTATCAGTGCGTACCGCGCCCGCTGGAGACTCACCGACCGATCCACATACCTCAACGTCGCGTTCCAGAATGAAACATGACCACACACCTACAAGACAGTGCCCACTACCACAGAGTAGGGGAATTTCCCCGGTGTCCTGGCCAAATTTCCCCATTCACTAAAACTACCACCAACAGTTTAATCTGGTTCAAAGTCAGTTGGCATCCATCTGTATCCCCTTCCCCCAGGAAGAGGCTGAAAATAGGCAGAATTGTCTAGTCCTCATTTCCTGATAAACAAAAACCAAATAAATAAATATGAAGTACCGGGAGTGGCATGAATTTTGAGGGTGGGTGGTAGAGAGTAAGTGCCGCAGAGTGGCAAATGTGTATGGGCAATGCCGGCATATTTTAGGTAGGCAGATATTAGGAAGGGGATGAATAAAGAGCAACTGCCACAGAGCAGCTAATGTAAATGTCAGTGAATGGCTGCACTTTGAGGGATCAGAGTTCAGGGAGGTGTAAGAGCAAGTGCTGCAGAGAGGATAATGTATACGGAAAATGTTTGCATGTTGTGGGGGAAGATCAGGGAGAAGATGGATATAGATCAAATGGCACAGATCAACTAATGTGAATTATGGTGAATGGTAGCAGTTTGGAGGAACAGATATCGAGAAGGGGTGAGAGCAAGTGGCACAGCGTAGCAAATGTATACAGAGAATTGCTGCATGTTGAGGGGTCAGACACAGGGTAGAATATGGATAGAGCTGGAGTGCTTGTCATGTACATGGAGAATAGCAGTGTGTTGGGGGAGATTAGGGAGGGAAGGGGAGGACTAGAGAGCGAATGGTACACAATGGCTAGTATAGAATACTGGAAGTGGGGAGACATTTGAGGGTGGGTGGGAGAGGGTAAGTGCTGTTGAGTGGCTGATGTATATGGAGAATGGCAGCAATTTGGGGGTGGGATAAACCACCATCCTGGGGATGTGCACAAATATGGGGAACTGGGTGGTCAAAGCTCATGAACATCTCCACGAGTCAGGTGGCAGCCATGGTAGCACACATTAGGGAGCACCATGCCACACTGTACAGGGCACAGTCCCTGAAGGCACCTACAGAGACTGAGACCTGGCTGTGGCATGATATTCAGGCTTTCGTGAACATCGCTGGCCAGGAGGCACATACAATGGCTGCAATCAAGCACAAGTAGTGTGACATCTAGTCTGCCATCAAATGGAAGTTGGCGGCTGTCAAGCAGTCACAGACTGCAACACTTACTGGGCCACACAACTAGGAACAAAGCCTATCACAGAAAGAGTGCATGGTGGTAGACACACTCACACAGGTGTCCCTGCATGGGAAGGGAAGGGCATGGATACAGTGCCAGGAATGCCAGTAACTGCATGGGCTGCCTGGGGGGTGTACAGCCAAAATAAGTGCCCTGTATTGCATCTAACAAACCCTAGACCAGATCTCACACTAGATAGGGAGACAGTGCCACCTGTAAGTGACAGTCAGTGTCCCTTACCTATCACTACTGGAAGAGGGCAAGTCGACACAGGAAGGTGGTACCGGCTGGAGGATCACAAAACATCCCAAGGAACAACTACAACAATGCCACAGGCAGTAACACAAGCTTTGTCTCCAACCCCGCAGGCAACCTGCAGGACTGCATGGACCTTGCAGAGGAAGAAGGCTGACAGGAGGACCTAGGTGAGGACAGGAGCCAGTCACCAGATACACAAGAGGCTGAGGAGGATTTAGACACTGCCCCACATGGCATGTAGCAGCCTCCTATACACAGGCACAAACCCCTCAAATAGACGCACATGGAACAGCAGTCTGAGCCTAGCATAAAGGACACTGCAATGCCTGAAAGGTAATAGGACATGGAGGGTTTGTAAGCACACCATAGCCCATCCAGTGGACAATGGCAGACAGCAGTACATTTTTGGGGGGGGTTGCAGAGGCATACACAGCAGTACAAGGACATTGGGGATAAGGGTCCCTCATGCCATCCCGCACATGGCGCATGTCAAATGGCACAGAGGGGGTTCTTCCACACCTGCTTCCCCAAGGTAGCATTGGCAACATCCTTGACCACATAGTTGACAACATCCTAGCCAGGACCATCCCCTATACACCACCCAGGTCTGAAGCCACTCAGGTGCCCTCCATACCACCCACACCAGCACAACCAGACAACACCCAGGAGTCCTCCACACATACCTCTCAACCAGCTCAACCAGACAACACCCATAATCCCCCCCCACCACCTATACCAGAACAACCAGACATCACCCAGGGGCAGGAGGGTAGCCATATGTCACCACCATCAGGGACGCAGACAATCACATGGGGCCAGCACAGTGGGAAGGCTCCTGAAAAGACTCACCATCTTGGCACATGGTCCTTGACGTGTAGAGGGTTACCACTGGGCAAGAGACAGTAATGCACAGCAACACCCTCCAATATAGCACAAGCACATGTAACCCTCCCCAGTACAGTACAAGCACATATAACCTCTCTGGTGCAGCACAAGCACATTTAACATACACACACACATAAATATATATATATACATACGTATACTCACACAGCACACATACAGAGGCTGTGTGGCACTCAGAATAGGTAATCATCACAGTACCTCACCTGCCCATGCTGTCCATCTTCCCCAACACACCTTATTTATTTATTTATTTATTGTACTTTGTTGGCCGAGTAGGCCCACTGAGACTAGAAGTCCCTTTTTCAGGGGCGACCGGGGAGAGGGGGATACAGGTGGGAACCAACTGAAATTGAACCAGATTAATCGGTTGGTGGTATTTCTAGTGAATGGGGGAAATTTGGCCAGGACACCGGGGACATTCCCCTACTCTTGCAGTAGGGGGAACTTCTGAGCATCAGGATGGCTAGCTCAGTTGGTGAGCAGGCTGCGATGCAGCAGGATGTGCTGCAGGCCGAGGGGCCAATTTCTTCACTTACAGCAGAACCTGTGGAATCAGAAATTTTCTTTGAAGCACCTGCCGAAATGGGCGCTTTCACTGAATCTGACAGATTGCTATTAAACTCACAGGATGATCAGGCTGCTTCAGGACAAACGGCGCAGAATTCAATGGGTGTGACTTTTGCACCGGACTCTATGGATCTTTCAACCAAGGATATTTCTACAGAGGGTCTGAAACTTCTCCTGGCTTCAGAGGAGGAGACGTTCCTTAAAAGGAAGACAGAACTTTCAGCAGCTTTAGTGGCTGCAGTTTTGAAACATGACAGCGAGGCTGCCACGTCTACAGTACCTCATTTACTTTCTCGAGACACTGCTGCTCCTGATGTTGAACTACCAAACTCCTGGCCCAGGAGCGCAACCTAAAGGTACTGTTTTCTCTACTGGGTTTTCTGACCAACAGCAAGCTACAGTTTTTTCATTTGCTGCTAACAGAGAGCTGCACACTACCAAATCTATTTCAAAACCCTCCACTAAACAGACCTCCTCCTGGGCTGATCAGGTAGAAGAGGCAGAAGCCTCTTGGTCTGTAGACACTGCTTTAAAATTGGCTGGATGGGCACAGCTTCCTGATTCCGGTCGCTGGATTTCTTGGTTTTCACCAATAACTATCTCTGGGGTTCGTATGACTGGTGGGGATGTGCCTGCTCCTTCCCCACGTCCTGTTACTGCAATCCCTGCTGTTTCTTTATCACAAGACTCCTCTGGTAGGGCTTGTTCAACTGAGGCCCCAACTTTAGATACTGTGTTACAGGAATCACCTCTGGCTCTTCCTTCTGATTTACTTCTAACTCAGAACCCAGTGCTTCGGCTGGAGGCTGAGTCCTCTGAAGCTTCTCGTTCAGCCAACAACGTGACTTCCTCGGATGTCGCCATTTTTGTCCATGGATCATCTGGAGGACCAAGCAATAGAAGAAGAACCTGAGGGCCCATTACCTGGCTCACCTCCTGGTCATCCTCGTACTAACCCTCGTTAATATGCCTCTTTTTTTCAAACTCCCACCTTTTCAGCTAAATGACATAATGCTGTCCGTTTTATTTATAAAGAGGGCATGGAGACTTTTCTTGATCAAAAATTTGTTGCTAAAACTTTACTGAAAGATAGTTTGCATTTTACATCTGCCGAAATGTATGCTTTAATGCATGTTTCTGGGAGAAACATTTTCAATATTAGTTTTCAATTAAATAGTGGTTTAGACAAATTTTGGAATGGTTATCAAAGAGTACGACAATCCTCCTTATGGTCCCCCTGCGAAGTATTGCCTTTGACTAAATCAGCCCACAAAACAATTACAGTTCTTTTCAGAAATGAGGGGGTGAGTGTCACTGACCTCATATTCTGGGTAAAACAGAGATGCACTGCATTGGGGCACCCAGAAGCTATCTTCAACACCGAAGAGATTTGGACTGAGGGTTGGAGAATCAGGGTAATCTTGTGCTCCACAGAAGATGGGTTGCAACACTTCCCCAACTGTGCGATTTTGGGACATGATAGGGGTGTTCTTTTTATCCAAGGCAGCCCAAGACATGTTACAGGTGTGGAAAATCTGGCCACATTAGCACTGTTTGTGACCATTTACACTGTACACTTTGTAATTCCCTTGGACACACCAGTGGGCAGTGCAGGACTATAGCTCTATGTTCTTCATGTGGAGTTATTGGTCACTCCTATGCTACTTGTCCTGAAGCTGCTCATAGGCAGCCTGACCCTCATTTTTTTTTGTTGTTGTTTAACCAGGATTAGCACACTAAGCAGAAAGCTTTTTTACAGGCACGACCTGGGAGCACAGGGAAGTTAAGTGACTTGCTCAGGGTCACACAGTATGTAAGTGGAAACTGTGGGATTCAAACCTAGGTCTGCTGTACTGGATGTCACCAGATTTGCAGCTCAGAGCCTTAAACCACTGCGCTATACTGCCTCTCTCATGACTCAGAAGAACAAAGGTTGCTGGTTGCCATTGCGCAGAGATCCCATTCAATATGCTTGGAATCACCCTCTCCTGATCTGCAACCCCCTTCCCTTTATACCCCCCATTTCAGTATCTCCTGTTTCTTTGCCTCCCCCCCCCGTGTTGGAGGTTGATATGGTCAGTGTTCCTGAGGTCTCCAAGGATTCATCGACTCTAAAGCCTCCTGCTCTCCCGGCTACCTTATCCATGCCCCCTCCTCAGCTTCCACAGGAACCACCCATTCTTTCTAGAATGACCAGACGCAAACTGTATAATACTCAGCCAGCTTCTTAGGTCCCCAAGTTGTCCAGTACTCCTACCATGAACCGATTTCATGCCTTTTTTGCTTGCCCAGGATACCTCTGATGCAGAATCAAAATCCTCCCAAACAGGGGTCGAAGCCTCTGGTGGGCTTTCTGATGTAGAATCTGAAGGGGGACAGATCTTCATTGCCAAATCTTCCACCCCGGGGCAAGAAAAGGGAAGAAATGTAAACGTAAGCCCCCTTGAGGGTCTTTCTTTGGTTCTATAAATGTCTCAATCATTAACTTTATGTTCGCTGAATGTGAACAGTATCAAGAACAGGGTTCGACAATCTGCTGTATTCTCCCTTCTAAGGTCCACTCGTTGTAATATTTTTTTTTGCAGGACACTCGGTTACACATGGTAACTGAGCTCTCCAGTGCTGTGAAATGGTGGCACACTGGAGTTTCCTATTGGTCTTTAGGCTTCGAACCTTGTTCTGGAGTAGCCCTTCTTTTTCACAATATTGATGTTAAGATTTTGAAATTATTTGACCTTGTCCCTGGTCACGTTTTGATTTTGGATGTGTTACTACAGGGGGGTTGTTTTGGGCTGCTCAATGTCAATGCCCCTCAAACAAAGGTGGCCAGAGTTGATTTGTTCAAAGTGATTCAACCTTATTTACATACTTCATTTCATGTTGCTTGGGGTGGAGATTTTAACTGTGGGTCGTCTAGTAAGGAAAGGGTTAAGGGCACTAGAACCACAAAATTATTTTGTGACATGTCCTGTTTAGCTACTGTCGTACAAACTGCTGGTTTAACTGATGCATATGCTCGATTACATGGGAGCACAGTCCCTACTTTCCATAGGGGAACTTTAGCCACTAGAAATTGTTTTTTTTTCATCAGCAAATCATTGCCACTGAGTCTAGTCTCAGTGACCCCGGTGGAATTTTCTGATCATTGTGCTTTATGCATTACTGTCGGCTTCAATGCTGCATTCACTCTTGGGAGAGGCCTTTGGAGACTGAATTCTACTCTTCTGGTACAACAGAAAGTTTTGAAGCGTTTATGCTATTTTTTTTGTCTGTTCAAAAATGCTTGTGTGAAAAGTATGAGAACCCCCTGTCTTGGTGGATTGACACTAAAAAAGATCTTGTCGCTTTATTGAAATCTATGAGGAAGATGTACCAGGAAAATGCTTATTTTTCCTATCTTCAATATAGACAGCAGTTGCAGAGGGTTATGTCTTTGGCTCAAACTACCAAATATGACTTTTCTACCCAAATAAAATCCCTTAAGAACAAAATGGTGCCTTTTCACATGAACCAATCCTCTACTTCAAAATCATAGCAAATGTATGGTACACAAGGGAATTTTGCTGCAGTTTGTCCTTTTCTTAGTTGCAGGGATAGGGTGCGGAAAAGGGTTTTTGATGGTATTATAGGGCAGGATGGTCAGGTAAAAATCTCTCAACGTGATATGATGTTGGAAGTAACATAATATGTGATGTCACTTTTTCAGGAACAGTCTGTTAATCTGGCTGCAGCCCAGGCCTATCTACATTGTATTGATGTCCCTGATTGCCCTCCCTCTACACTATTACATTTGACAGACCACATTACTCCCCAGGATGTGACCCGTGCTATTAATTCTTTACAATCTAATAAAGCTCCTGGCATGGACGTATTGACGTCGGAGCTTTATAAATTGTTGAGTGATGAATTTTCTCAGGAACTTGCTGATGTCTATAATGACTTGCTACTATCCTCTGACTTTCCTCTTGATATGGTGGGAGGTATTCTTATTTTTCTACATAAGAAGGGTGATAAAAAAGACCTTTCTAATTGGAGACCAATTAGTCTTTTGAACATTGATTTGAAAATGTTAATGAAGATTCTTAATACTCATCTTTTAACAGCAGCCCAGTATCTCATTTCCCCAGCGCAATCTTGCGCAATCCCTGGATGGGCTATTGCTGACCAGCTACTATTTTTGTGGGAAATTTTTGATAGGTCACAGGTAATGGGCTACCCCGGGTTTATTTTATCCTTAGATCAAAAGGGAGCTTTTAATTTGGTGAACCATGATTTTTTATGGCTCACTCTTCAACATTTTGGTATACCTCTTGTATTCATTACATGGCTTCATAAAATTTATAAACATGCTATGGTATCCCCCTTAGTTAATGGACATCTAGGACTTCTCCTCCCAGTAAAAAGGGTGGTGAAACAGGGTTGTCCAGCTAGTCCGTTATTGTATGTATTTAGTATAGATCCCTTATTGCGCTCCTTGAATATGACTATACCTCCCATCACTGTCCCAGGTGTTTTACTCCCTTTTTCTGCTCTGGCATATGCGGATGATATCTGCATATGCACTTCCACTATTCTTTTAGTTCAGACTGCTATTGTTATGTGTGAATCTTATGGGCTACTTTCTGGGACCTCACTGAATAAACATAAATGTCTGGGATGAGAATTAGGTTTGGCCCTTCCTACACACACTTCTATTGCAGGTATTCAGTTCTCCATAGACCCTACTCGGATTCTAGGTATTGTTTTTGGTTCCCTGACCCTTGACATATTTAATTGGGATATTCAGCTCGAAAAAGGTAAAGTTATGTTCCAGAATTTGAATAAATAGCAGCTTAGTAAATCTAAATGTATTTATATGATACAGACTTATTTATTGCCTCTTTTTCTATTTTTGAGTAATACCCAAGCAATATGAAGCTCTCCTTTTCAGTATTTTTTTCCAGGCGGTATGGGGTAGTTGCCTCAACCCAATTAAGCATAATATCTTATATTTGCCAGTTTCTAGAGGTAGTCTTAATATGGTGAACCCTTTCTTATTTTTTTATTGTCAGTTTCTTTTTTCTAATTTTCCTCCTTTATTGAAACACATTCTGAAATTGTGGATGGGTCACTTTGATCAGGCCATTGGGCAATGGTTTCAAGAATGGAAGGATGGTGAACTTGGGTGTCTTAAACCAAACCCTTTGGTGGGTCCCTACCTGAGGGAAGTTTTTGTAAAATTAAGGCAGTGGCATATTACTAGTGTTTCGCTTCTTTCCAAAAATAAGAAATTTGTTTATCAGGCTGGCTTGATTCCCATTTTTCAGAACCGGTTACAATCCCAAAATGCCCTGCCCAACACATTTCAGCATTACAAGGTCTTATAGTTGATAAGCGGATTCTCCCTAAACTTCATGACATTATGTAGTTGTGTGACCACGAGAAGCTTAATGTTAAAGGCAATCAGCATCATAAGCAGTTGGATGAACGTAATTGTTCTCATCCTGGCTGTTCCCAAGTGCTCGAATCAATGCATCATTTATACTTTTCATGTTGGTATATTTCCTCATTTTGGCCATATGTTGCTCATGTTTAGCAGGAGCTAGAACTGTTTCTTATGAAATATTAATCTATGGTTCTTATCCTTTGTTGTGGGACAAATGGGATAGTAGTACTTTAAATATTCTTTTTGCAGTCTTTAAATGGTTTATTTGGAACCCTCGGTGCATTTTTACTCTACAACAAAAAGTGTTTTCGCATATTGAACTTCTTCAAAAGATCACCTCAGAGCTTCATCACACTTAGAAGTTTGAAGCTACACTGCATAAACATGATCTCTTGTTATTGAAATGGAGGAACCTGCCATGGGTCACAGACAATAATGTACCTGTTACATGATTTCTTTTTTTTTCCTTTTACAGTCATGAGAGTTTTTGGTTTTCCAGTTGCCTAGTATGACTTTAATACTGATCTCTGTTTTTTCCTTTTATATTGTGATTTTGCTTTACTTATTTCTTTTTTTGTGTGTGTGATTTAACACTGTTTTTTACTTTGTCTTGTTTTGAAGTTTTGTTAATAGAAGATTCCCCTACTCTTTCTGTAGGGGGAACCTCTGGCCTGAGAGATGGCCACTTTCAGCGAAACTCCTGAGGGGATGGACATCTCTGGGGTGGGGGAGCATGCCTCCTCTCCCACCTCTGCAACTTTAGAGGCTCACAGCAATTCAGCGCTATTTACTGATTCTCAGCAAACTGGAACAGAGACTCCCAAAGTGTATGTTTCTACCAAGAATTTAAGTTCTTCTAATGTTCCATAACAGATCTACAATCAGCTTGTACCCTCCCAGACTAAAGCAGAGACTTCTTTACTCCGACAGCGCCAACTGGAAAAAATTCATCATTTGAACATGGAACTGGATTTACAAAATAAGCTCACTGTGTTGCAGGTCAGAGCGCTGACTGTAACGGCGCTAATGGGGCCTGTCAAAGGTGATTGTGACACAGCTACATCAAAGGAACAGGCCCAGGTGGGGGTGGATGAGTCATCCTCTAGTAATTCAGTAGTTTTACCTACTAGTGTACCAAATTGTGTTGACATTTCGGCTGGCATTTTAAATGCTACTTTGAGTAAGGGCCCACAGCTAACTGTTATTATTCAAAATGCTGACTTTTCTTCAATTCCACTGAGTTTGCCTGAGGAGAAGAACCCTTGCAACTGCCTATCCAAACTGACAATTGTGAGTTTTTTGCTTCTCCCGCTGTTCTGGAACCTCTGTCCAGGGACTCAGGTTTCATCCTAAAGCAAGGTTATTCCAGTGGCCCACCCATGGTGTCTTTTTCCCCTATTTTGGCTCCAGTGATTTACTAGTGCTCTCCCTGCTTTCAAGAGGGAGTTACAGTTTTTTTATTTTGGCTCTAAAGAGGGAGGCTCTACTTCTGGGGTAAAGGATGATATTAATGGGCACAGGACTGCCTTGAACCTTGCTAAATGACATATTTCTTTGACTGATAAACAAGATGTCGCTTCTGTCTCTACTCCTCCTGACCCTACAATTGGGAAAACTACTGCTGAGGTGCTACAATCCACCTTTTCACTTGACAAAGGGAAGCACCACCCAAATGATTCTTGGTCCCCCCACGCTGCTCTATGTGAGGCCGGTTGGAAACTTTCCCTTGATGGTACCCAGCTCCCTGATCCCAAGTGGGATCTGAAATTTAATTTTTCTCAGGATCCTCCTGCATAGTGTCCACAAGAACTTTCTAAAACACGTCCAGAAACCCAGCTAATAGTGGATTTACAAGCAGGAGTTAAGCCTTCTAGTTCTCCTGGAGTCCATGGCCCTCCTCCCCACCCTGTTCAGAGAAATCAGCTCCATATATCTGCTGCTTCTGCTTTACCTACTGTTTTAGGACCTTTTGATGCAAAACAGGGCACTGTTGCTGACCAGGACAATTCTCCTCAGGACCCCCCCCCCCCCAACCACAGAAACCTCTCTTATTGGACCTAATCTCTAAGATCATGAAAGAAGTGGCACTGAGAAGAAATGCGGTCTGGATCCGCTATAAAGGGGGTCTCGAGTATCGACCAGATAGACAATTTGTGGGCAAGCGTTTGCTGAAGGACTCTCTTCATTTCTCCCCACAGGAGGCTTTTGCCTTCATCAATATCAGTGGAGAGGATAATTATGACATCAGTTCTCACACCTCTTATGCTCTGGACCTCTTTTGGGAGAGGTACAATCAGATGAAGTTTTCACCTACGTGGACCCCCTTTTTGGTTATTCCCCTTACTAAGCCATTGATTAAATTTGTTACCATCATGTTTCAGAATGAGGAGGTCCATGTGGACGACATTATTTATTGGCTCTCCCAGAAATGCAAAGTCTTAAGCAACCCTGAGGCAATTTTAGATTTCAAACTATTCTGGACTGGAGGTTGGAAATACAAAGTCAAACTTTGGCTGTCAAATTCAGGGATCACTCATGTTCCCAATTCCTTTATGTTGGGCAGGGACCGGGGGGTGTGCTTTTATGCCAGTCAGCCCCAAGCCTGCTACAAGTGTGGTTCCAGGACTCATATCTCAAGTTCTTGTGATAAACCGTATTGTGATAATTGTGATGACATAGGTCATATTGCATTACAATGTGCCTCTCATACAAAATGTGACCTGTGTGATGAAATTGGTCATGTTTTGGGGGAATTTCCCCGGGCAGCTAAGAGCAAGGCCTCTTGCATGAGCCCAGACCTATTAATCCAGGATGCGCAGGATCTGGTGCCAGTTTCTGGGCCTGGTCCTCCTCTTCCTCAGGTTTCTATTTCATCCCTTCCTGTTCCCCCGCACCCTGAGTATGCTCCCACCCTCCATCCTTGGACATTCCCTTGGCAGTAACGACCTGACCCCCCCACCACCACCTCCCCGCTACCTACTGATGTGGAGTCCTCGGGTATTGTTCCCCTGGTCCCTGTCTGTCAGCAAAATCAAATATTGCAAATCCCAAAATAATTGACACTAAATCAGCATCCGAATGTATGGAGTATACTAAACGTTCAGATGAATTGTTTCTTTAAAACAGGAGAGGCTCTCACCCTCTCCCAATCCAATCCGACTATACAATTTGTTTTGATAAAAGCCATCAGATAATTTCTCCAGATGGCCGAACCAGTTCTGCTTTCCTTTTTCTCTGGTATCCTCCTCAAAAAAAAGCCACTCAAAACTCAGGCCAAGACACCAAACCCAGGGCTAAACTAGTAGGCTGCAACCAGAAAATACAGGCCCCTGAGGAGAAAGCAACAGCTTCCCTACAGATAGCCTAAGAACCCCTAGAAGGACACACCACCATCCACTAAAGCCCCTCCGAGTTCCCTCTAAGTCACAGACCAATCTTAGTAATAACCCTTATTTTGGTGCCACGGCCCAAAGGTGGGTAGCAACCTTCCCCTCAAAGGAGGGACAGACTTACAATAGTTAAAAGGCTAGATAAGGACCCAATCGGAGGGGAGTCTGGAGACCTCAGCCACCCACCAGCCGCATGAGTCCCCCTTACCTACAACTACAGAGGGGAAAACCTGCCGGTCCAAACCTCTGCAGTTCCTCCCTGGGCACCTAGATAACCTAAACCCTGCTAGTCATCCCTCCCAGTAGAAAGGAGCACACACCTAAAAATCCAAAGGGAAATCCACAGCCTTCAATTATTTTTTAATTTCGTTATTTAACCAGGTGAGACACACTAAGCTGAAAGCTTTTTTACAGGTGCAACCTGGGAGCACAGGGAAGTTAAGTGACTTGCTCAGGGTCACACAGTATGCAAGTGGAAGCTGTGGGATTCAAACCCAGGTCTGGTCTGCTGGATGTCACCAGATTTGCAGCTCAAAGCCTTAAACCACTGCGCTATACTGCCTCCCCCATTATATATGGTACGCTGCAAAAATGTGCTCTCACCACATCAGTGCCGACTCCAGGAGAAATATATCGCTTCCCACTGTTCCTCCATACGCTGCACCTGCAACTTCGGGTGCTCTCACCACCCCAGTGTTGGCTCCACAAACAGGCGGCGCAGATAGTAAGCTCCACACTCCACAACCAGCGCTACTAATTAAGTGCGCTCTCACCGCACCAGCGCCAATTCCAGCACTGCAGGCAGAAAACTTTACACTCCAGAACCACACTAAGTATATCCCAGTCACTTGGAAATATTTACAAAAGCTTAAAAGCTGAAGATTCTCCCTTAGTTCTTAGGTTCCAAGTAAAACACACCAAAGGCAGCTCTACAATCTCTACAGTCTTGTCAAAGCAGAAACTGATTACGGCTTTAATTTACCGACCATAGCCACAGTAGGACATTCCAAAAACCACCAAAAACTGTAGCGTTTGTCACAATTCGTAGTATTTATCGTATTTTGGGGTCACTAACAGTATAAATGAAACCTAAAACTGTAGGACCACGTTAGCCTATTACCGAAAAAATACACTTACAGATCTAAATAAATCACTTGCATACCCTAACTAGCTAGCTAAAAACAAGCTTAAACAAATAAACGACAATAAAATAAAAACTAGAAGCTAAAAGCAAAGCTAAAACAAAACACAGAGCTCAGAAATCTAGAGCAGCTCAGGCAGCTCACACGCCGTGGCCATCTTGACAAGCAATATGTTTGTGTTTAACACTCTGCCACACTTCTCCTTTCATACCCAGCCTACTGAGTTTTCTGACCATCTATTTCTGTTCATTATGTTAGGTAGTACCCCAGGGGTTTCTGCCTGATCAAACCAATGGAGGCTTAACACTTCTGTGTTGAAGAATCCCCTGGTTCAGCCAGGGATCCTTGGGTTAATAGCTGCTTGTTGCTCTGCCAGTTTCCTCTATTCCGATCTGGGGGAATGCTGGATAGATTCTAAAGCCGACTTTAGATCCTGGTTCCAGCAGTTTGGCACAAAAACAGTGATTACTAAATTTTTTAAATATCTTTCTTTACGCCAGCAATTGTTCAACTTGTTTACTTTGGCTAACACTACCAAGTTAGACTATTCCTCCCAAATCCAGAATTTGAAAAAAGAAATGCAGCTCTGTCAATACGATAGGGTGCATTCTCTTCAGGCCATGCTACAGTCTGGGACTCAAAAATCCCCAACTGGCGATCCCTTCAAGGCCTGTAAATCTTTGAGGCATACGGTCATGATGGACTCCTTGGTGAACCAACATGGGTGGACGGTTAACATGACTAAAGCCATTCATCAGACTATTTCATCTTTTCTTAGCTCCCATAGTCCATTAATTTCAGCCTCGGCTGGATCCATTCAAACATATTTGGACACAGTTGTTGTCCCCCTGATTTCTGCTGATTTTCCTGCTGACCAGGATCAAATTGGGCCTGATACATAGATACATAGACAGTGTCGGCAGATAAGGGCCTACGGCCCACCTCGTCTGCCCATTTGAGCTTGTAAGTTCACTTTATGTTTTCCTAGAAGTCTGTTGCCCTTTAACCTTGACTTCCAGAATTCCTTTATGTCTATCCCATGCATTCTTAAATCCCGTGATTGTTTCAGCCCCCACCACTTCCTCTGGAAGGGTATTCCACTTGTCCACCACCCGTTCTGTGAAGAAATTCTTCCTCATGTTTCCTGTGAATCATCCTCCCTCCAACTTCATCCCATGCCCCCTAGTCCTGCAACATCTTTTTTCCTTAAATATAGTGTATTCCTGCAACCTGTTCCTCACTGTAAGATACTTGTACGTCTATCATATCCTCTCTCTCCCTCCTCTCCTCCAGGGAGTACATATTCAGTTTCTTCAACCTGTCCTCATAGGAACTGTGATGCAATCCATGTACCATCTTTGTTGCCCTTCTCTGAACCTTCTCTACCCTGTCTATGTCCTTACATAAGTAAGGTTTCCAGAACTGCACACTGTACTCCAGGTGAGGCCTCACTAGTGTCTTGTATAGTGGAATTATGACCTCCCTTTTCCTGCTGGTGATGCCCCTGCCTATGCATCCCAGCATCCTATTTGCTTTACCTGCTGCCTTATCACACTGTTTCCCTACCTTGAGGTCATCAGAGATGATAACCACAAGATCCCTTTCCTGCTTGGTACGTGCTATATCCTCACCCCCCAACTGATATATTGTGCCAGGGTTTTTGTGCCCCATATGCATTATCTTGCACTTCTTTGCATTGAATTTCAACTGCCAAACCCCCGGCCATTCTTCAAATTTCTGCAGGTCCCTTCCCATTCTGTCTACACCCTCTGGTGTGTCTACTCTGTTACAGAGCTTTGTGTAATCAGCGAAGAGGGAAATTCTGCCTTCTAGGTCTTGCGCAATGTCACTGATGAAGATGTTGAATAGGACCGGTCCCAGCACTGATCACTGTGGTGTCCCACTGGTCACTTTTCCCTCTGTGGAGTGACAGCCATTTACCACCACCCTCTGTGTCCTGCTGCCCAGCCAGTTACCTACCCACCACACTACTATCCTGCCCACACCCATATTCCCCAGTTTGTGTAATAGTCTTCTATGTGGCACCATGTCAAAGGCCTTGCTGAAGTCCAGATAGGCCATGTCCACTGCCCTCCTCTGATCCACCTCCCTAGTCACCCAGTCGAAAAATTCAACGACGTTGGTCTGACATGACCTTCCTTTGGTGAAACCATGCTGCCTTGGGTCCTGTAGTCCGTTGACAACCAGATGTTCCACCAATCTCTCTTTCAGTAGTGCTTCCATGATCTTCCCCACTACCAAGGTGAGGCTGACTGGTCTGTAGTTCCCACTTTTGTATAAGGGGACTACATCTGCTGTCCTCCAGTCTTTGGGTACCTCCCCTGTTTTCAGTGATCAGCTAAACAGGGTTGCCAGAGGTTCAGCCACCACCTCTCTTAGTTATTTAAGGACCCTGGGGTGCACCCCATTGCTTTATCAACTCTTATTACTTCCAGTTCCTTCAAGACCCTTTCTCGTGTAAAGAGACTTGTGTCCATTTCTGCATCATTCCCACCCCTTGTACTCCCTTCAGACCTATTATCTTCCTTTTCCTCAGTAAAGACTGAGCAGACATACCTGTTCAATATGTCAGCTTTACTGTTGTCATCCTCCACATGGCCCTCATCCTTCTCCATGAGTCTCACTATCCCTCCCTTTGCCTTTCTTTTTTCACTAATGTACCTGTAACAGGTTTTGTCCCCTCTACCCACTGATTTTGCAATGTGCTCTTCTGTCTGAGCTTTGGTTTCCCTTACTGACCTCCCTTTGCTTCTCCAGGTACTTCTCCCTATCCCCTTCTGTCTGTGTCCTTTTGTATTGCCTGAATGCAATCTTTTTGGCTTTCACTTTCTCTGCTACCTCATTGGAAAACCATAATGGCCTCCTCCTCTTCCTTTTCCCCTTGCTAATCTGCTTAATGCATAATTCTGTTGCTCTTGTAATCCCCGTTTTAAATACTGCCCACTTTTCCTCAACCCCTGTTACTGCCCCATTCCCCTTAATGTCTCTTTCAAGCATCTCCCCATTTTCCCAAAATCTGCCTCCCCTAAAATCCAGGATACATGTTTTTGTGTGGATTGGTTCTGCTCCTTCTGTGATTTCAAACCACAATGACTGGTGGTCACTGTTCCCCAGGTGCTCCCCCCACTGTTACCCCCATCACACTATCCCTGTTTGTGAGCACTAGGTCCAGTATTGCCTTCTGCCGAGTTGGTTTCATGACCAGTTGCTTAAGGAAGACACCCTGAAGGGAGTCCAGAATAAATCTGCTCCTAGTTGATGCTGCTGCTGGGATGCTCCAGTCCATCTCTGGAATACTGAGGTCTCCAACCAGCACTACCTCACCCTTGTCTGCCATCCTTTGGATGGCTAGCATCAGCTCCCTATCTGTTTCTTCCTCCTGGGCTGGTGCGGATGGCTGGCCCCATTTTTCTTTTCAGCTAAACCCAAAGTATATCTCCCCCATTTTGTTCCTCCTGCATCTCTGTGGCCCTTATGTCATTTTTCACATACAGTGCCACTCCTCCTCCCTTCCTACCTGCCCTGTCTCTTCTGAATATGTTGTAGCCAGGTATGGCCATCTCCCAGTCATGGGTTTCTGTGATGGCCACAATGTCCAGGTCTGACTGCACCATGACAGCCTGCAGATCCTCCATCTTGTTGCTAAGGCCCCCTGTTATTGGCACACATGGCTTTCCTCCCTAGACTGTTTAGCTGTTCTGCTCCAGCCTCTTCCCTGGTTGTCATTTATCCCTGGTTCTCCTTGCTGTCTGCCCTTCTGTTGAATTGTGCCCCTTTTCTGCCTATCCACCTCTTGTTCGCTTATCTTCATCTTTTGCACATTACTTTGTAGAGATATCCACTCCTCCGGTTCACTGGTTCCAATGCTAGCTGTGGGGGGGTGGGCAATTAGGTACCATCCTTGCTGGCCTGCCACCCCCTTTGGCTAGTTTAAATGCTTGTCAATGTAGCATTTAAACTTATCATTGAGTGCTTGGGTTCCCCTCCAGGATGGATGCAGGCCGTCAGGCTTGAACAAGCCTCCATCCCTCCAGGTGGGTCCCCAGTCACCAATGAATCCAAACCCTTCCTCACAGCGCCAGTTCATCAACCATGAGTTAAAGTTCCTGATGCATGCACCCCTATGCTATCCCATGCCTCTTGCAGGTAGTACTTCCAAGATGGTGACAGAAGTAGCTACTTGCTTGAGACCCCTCTCCAATTTCCTAAACTCTTCCTGAACTTCCTTTGGCTCGCCATTTTCCAGGTCATTAGTACTTAGGTGGATAATGACATCCAGCTCACCCTCCCATCTTGCCTTCCCATTGATCCCCAGGATCCTCCTTTCATCCCTCCATGCCATGGCACCTGGTGAGCACCTCACCTCCCTGTCCTCCCATCCTGTGTTCCTAGCTGGATCCTCTTATGATGGAGTCCACACAGGATTGACTTCCTCCTCCTCTGAGGCCCTGCTCTCCCCACTGAGGGTCACCTCCTTGGCTAACATCCATATCCTTTCCTTCCACTTCTCTGGGTACCTCTATTTGGTTGTCCCCATTTGCCAGTGTGGCATATGGGTTCTTGAGTGGAATAGGATCTGGGATGTGCCTCTGCCTGACCGCCCTAACCCTCCCTGAGCCCACTGTCATCCAAGTGCGCCTTGTTCTCAGCATCCTTTGAGGCAGCGGCATTGGACTGGGTGGTCTCTGGATGGGGTGATGGTACTCCTGACCCAGTTTACTTCTCCTCTGAGTCTGGCTACCTCATCCTGCAGTCCAAAGAGATGCAAGCAGATAGGGCAGCACCTCAGCATCCAGAAGGTCTGCCTGAATATGGCTGCCCTGCAGCCACTGCATTGCACCACTCCCCACATTATAAGAATTGGGAGAACAGGAACAGAACCCTAGTCTTTCACTCTGGGGTGTTCAAGCTGCTTATGCCTTAGCCCTCTTCACCACAGGACCTGCTGATGTAATCAAGCAGGTAATTAAAACTCAAAGTAAAAGAAGTTTCTCTGGGCATAGATGGTTTGCCATTTGAATTTTCTAAATCCGTTTCCTCTGAAATCTCCTTATGTCTGGCATTGGTCTTTATTTTTTTTATTTTTACATCCCAGAAAATGCACCCTGCCTTTTTGGAAGGCTTATTGATATATTTATTTAAATCTGGTGACAAATACTTAATAACCAGTTGAAACGTTATGCCGCACAGGTTATTTCCCCTTACGAGTTTTTTGGTCTTTCCTCTCGAAAAATTCAGCATGCACTTATGGTCATAAGAGATCTTATTGAAAATTTGTCTCTTAATGGTACTACTTGCTGTCTACTCTCTATTGATCAGGAAAAAGCCTTTGATCATGTACATGCTCCCTTTTGGTTTTTAGCCCTTAGGGCCTATGGGATCCTGAACACTCTGATTCGACAGATTAAAATGTTATATTCTTCCACTATCATTCACCCTGTGGTTAGGCGTCAAATTACTGAAGGGTTCTCAGTCCCTACTGGTGTTCGTCAAGGGTGCCCCCTTAGTCCTGTTTTGTATATATTTACTTTGGACCCCTGCTGAGGACATTGTCTATTTCTCCCTCATGGTCAGGCATCATGGTACCCAAATCCGTGAGTGAATTGCGGGTCCAGGCTTACGTGGATGATGTCTCTCTCTTTTTTACAGGATCTGCTCAATTGCCTCATATTATACGGGATATATAAGACTATTCCCTTCTTTCCAATTCAAAATTGAATATTTTTAAAAGCAGGGGTCTGTTTATTGGTTCTGGGTCTTCTCTTCCCTTGTGTATAGAGGGTGTCCCCTTTTCTTCAGATCCCCTAAAGATTTTGGGGATAACCTTTGGGGCCCAAAACTTGCCATTATTTAATTGGGAGATGGGGTTACAGAACTTGAAGTCTAAAGTACTTAGATGGAGACATTTGAAAATGCCTAAAGTTAAATGAGTCCAGATTATTAAATGATTTCTTGCTCCCATATTACTTTATGTAGCTACGATTCATCCCCCCTCTCAGAGCATTTGGAGGTTAAACTATACAGTCTTTTTACAGATGCTCTGGGGCAACAGATTAAACCCTATTAAACAGTGTTTTACCTATCTATCCAGGGAAAAGGGTGGCCTTGGGATGCTTGATCCAATCGTAATTTTCCACACCTTATTTATTTCCCACACAGTGAAAAGTGGGTTAGTCCCCTCTCAGAACCCCCACAACAAATGGATTCAACTTAATTTATCTCGGTATTCATCTGCTTGGAGTTTGACCCCCCCAGACTATCAATTTATTTAAATGTTCCTGATTTTGTTCAGCCTGTGGCTTCTAAATTATGTAAATGGGGTCTTTCTAAATGGCTAATTCTACAGAGTTCTGAACGTCAGAGTTACCATGCCGTTATGGCTCTGGTCTCTCCTACTGAACCTGTTTTCAAGAACTGCTCCCCTCGACATAATAAATCGGTGCTGGTGCAATTACTTAACCCTAGAATTCCCCCTTTTATGTGGGATCACTTGTGGCTCTCGGTTTATGAGAGGATAAATGTTCGGGGCAATGCTAAGCATAAGGCATTAGAGGAACGTAACTGTCCTTATATGGACTGTATCAATTTAGAGGAAACCACACAGCACTATCTTCTCGAATGTTTTTATGTTAAATCATTATGGTCCTACACTGCACAGTCCTGGAAAATGCAGTGGCTGTCTATGATGTCATATGATTGTTTCATACTAGGTCAATATACTCAATTTGGATCTAGGTTTCATCCAGACACCTTATCTGTTTTCTTATGTTGCCTGAAGTATTATTTGTAGCAAAATAGGTGTACAGTTCTGGAGACCCCATCTCCGCAGAGTCATAGACAGGGTGGTGGCTGTCCAAAGGAGGGCAACCAAAATGATGCAGGGTCTGCATCAGAAGACATATGAAGAAAGACTAAAGAAACTAAAGATGTATAGCCTCGAGGAAACGAGAGAGAGGGGGGACATGATAGAAACTTTCAAATACCTCAAGGGAATCAACAAAGTCCAAGAGGGTAGCATCTTTCAGAAAAAGAGACGTGCAAAAACAAGGGGCACAATTTGAAGATAGATGGGGGACGGCTCAGAGGTAATGTGAGGAAGTATTTCTTCACAGATAGAGTTGTGGATACATGGAACAGCCTTCCTGAGGAGGTCATAGAGTCAAAAACAGTGGGGGAATTCAAGAATGCATGGGACAGACATAAGGCAATTGTAGTGGGGGGTAGGAGGAAGTAGGCTGTTGGTTAACTAGGATCTGCAGCTTATCCATTAGGTAGGGAAATGAGCAGACTACGTGGTCCAAGCGGTCCTTATCTGCCATCACATTCTATGTTTCTAATGGATTTTTCACCAAAAACTGATGCCATATGACACTGTACGTGTTTTGGTACTACAAGCTATGACCAGACTTTATGTTTCTGATGCTGCATGTCATTCTTCACAAAAAGTGTTTCATTGGTGGAAGGGCTTTAGCATCTTTATCTAATATAAATGAAGATTTACACAATTTGTATTTATTTGTTTTTGATGTTCTTAAACTTCCCCTACTCTTAAGGTGTGTGTTGGGGGCAGTGCTCCCTTTTTCATATTATGATTTCATTTTGGTTACTACATGATTTTGGGGAAGTCTGTTAGAAAAGTTATGAAATGTCCTATTCATTTGTTTTGTTATGATTTGTATATGTTATTTTGTGTGACTTAACACTATTTTGTGATTCTTTTGATTTTGTTTACCTCATGACTTGTATATTGTTTTGTGTGACTCAACACTGTTCTTATTATTTGCCTTTGATGTTCTTATAATAAAAATTCCCCTACTCTTTTCGAGAAGTGCCATGGGATCTTTAACGTCCACCTGAACAACCACCAGGACAGGCAGACGGGACCACGGTTTAACTATCTCATTGGAAAGGCTGCACCTCAGGAGTGCAGCACTCCCCCAATGCTGCACTACAATGTCAGTATTGGAATATTAACCCAAGTGCCTGGTGTGGGGATAGAACACACAGCCTACTTATCTCCCGGCCTCAGAGGTGAGTGTGCAACCTACTGAGCCACTGAATGACAACTGAACAGGGCCATGTCTCACCACCCATACTAACAGTGTCTCTGCACCATGGTCATGCAGGGCCTCCACTCCCCAGTCACCTGTTGGGTCATCCTCATGCCAGTGCTATGGCATAGGTATACAGCACCGTGCAGCTATGTTATGCAATGCAGCAAGGCACATGCAGTAAACACACTGCCTGCCTTCCCAGGGGCAAGCATCATAGTGCCATCTGTCATGTTGAGATACCAGATACTCAACTTCAGGAGGCTTATCACCCTCTCCATAATGCACTGCATCTTCCTGTGTTACTCATTATGGGCATTCTCTGCCTTGCTGTGTGTCACTAGATACAGGGTCATCAGGTATGGCCATGTGTGGGGGTAAATGACAGTGTTAGTATCACATGGCTGCATGGCACCCATCATTATGCCTACAGTGTAGTGTACAAATACCCACTGATCAACCAACCATCCCTGCTGTTGTGTGCCCTGAGGAGAGCGTTGAGTCTGAAGCCATCAAATATACAGGCATCCAGGCAAGACTCTGGGTATTTGGCACACACATTCGTAATTATTCCCATCAAATCACAGACTACCTGGTAGTTGATTCTGTGATTCTCTTTGCAGTTGTGGTATGCCTCCTCAGCCATAGAATGTGCCAGGATCATGACATGCATACAGGCAATGGCCCCAATACATTGAGCATGCCATGCATGGCATAGAACGCTTCCTTTGTGGACCATATGAAAGTCTGTGTGGTGGGGACTGTGATGTGCTTATACACACGCAGAAGCACAACATTGGTGACCCGGTGCAGTGCCCTGGACACAGATGACTGAATTATATTGGTGACATCCCCACCACACTCTAGAAGTACCTGGTGGCATAGAATGCCAGTGCACATAGAAACATAGAATTTGACGGCAGATAAGGACCGCTTGGCCCACCTAGTCTTCCCATTTTCCTACTTAACAGATAAGCTGCAGATTCTAGTTAGTTAATCGGCAGCCTACTTCCTCCTACCCCCTACTAGGACTGCCTTATGTCTGTCCCATGCATTCTTGAATTTAACCACTGTTCTTGACTCCACGACCTCCTCAGGGAGGCTGTTCCATGCATCCACAACCCTCTCCGTGAAAAAATACTTCCTCACATTACCTCTGAACCGTCCCCCCTCTATCTTCAAATTGTGCCCCCTTGTTCTTGCACATCTCTTTTTCTGAAAGACGCTATCCTCTTGGACTTTGTTGATTCCCTTAAAGTACTTGAAAGTTTCTATCATGTCCCCTCTCTCCCTTCTTTCCTCAAGGGTATACATATTAAGCTCCTTTAGTCTTTCCTCGTACATCTTCTGGTGCAGACCCTCCACCATTTTGGTTGCCCTCCTCTGGATAGCCTCCACTCTGTCAATGTCTTTGCGGAGATGGGTTCTCCAGAACTGCATACAGTACTCCAGATGGGGTCTCACCAACTGTCTGTACAGAGGGATAACAACTTCCTATTTTCTACTATTGATGCCTCTCCCTATGCATCCCAGTATCCCCCCAGCCTTCCTTACTGCCTTCTCACATTACTTGCCCACCTTTAGGTCATCTGATATAATTACCCCCAGGTCTCTTTCCAATTTTACTGTTGTCAGTATCTCATCCCCTATTGTGTACTCTTCTCCTGGGTTTTTGTTTCCCAGGTGCATTACCTTGCACATCTTTGCATTGAATCTAAGCTGCCATACATTTGGCCATTCCTCCAACCTTGCCAAGTCCCTTCTCATCCTTTCCACTCCATCTTGTGTATCAACCCTGTTGCAGATCTTTGTGTCATCTGCAAAGAGACATACTTTTCCTTCCAGTTCCTCTGCAATGTCACTTATAAAGACATTAAAAAGGACCGGTCCCAGTACTGCACACTGCGTTACCCTACTAGTAACCATCCTTTCTTCACTGTGAACTCTGTTTACTACTACCTTTTGCATCCTGTTGTCTAGCCAGTTTTTATCTAGGCTACCACCTTGGGTCCCACTCCAAGGCTGGCTAACTTGTGTATTAATCTTTTGTGTGGGACTGTATCAAATGCCTTGCTAAAATCTAGGTAGGCCATGTCCATAGCCCCTCCCTGGTCTACTACTTTGGTCACCCAGTCAAAGAAATCTATTAGATTCGTCTGACACGACCTTTCCATTGTGAATCCATGCTGCCTTGGTCCTGTGCCCCACTGGCCTCTAGGTACTCAACAATTCTTTCCTTCAGAAGTGATTGCATCATTTTCCCTACCACTGAGGTCAAACTAACTGGTCTGTAGTTTCCTGCCTCTGTTCTGCTCCCACTTTTGTAAAGAGGAATCATATCCGCCCTCCTCCAGTCCTCAGGTACCACCCCATCCTCCCATGATTTGTTAAACAGAGTAGTCAGCGGTGTATTTTAGAATTCTTGGGTGAATCCCAAGCACTCTGATCTTCATCAAATTGCCTCTGACTGATGGGTACATCGGGTTACATAGGCATGGACTATATTGCACAGCCAGGTGATTGTTGCTTGGTCAACATTGAAATGTTCGAGACAGTGTGTGTCCCTCAGGGCATAGCACCCAGCCTGGTCCAGAACACACATGGCAGTGGTCTGCCCATCCATGCCTGTTCATGGTCCCTCTCCCTGTCCAACAGGAGGACGTTCATTAATAGCCCTAGGCACATCTTTTGGGCCTTTGTGTTTTGCACTGCAGACAGCTAGCATGCGGTGTTCATCCACCACCCATCCATGCATCCACTTACAATGACTTGGAAGGGGTAGCATCCTAAACATGCCATGTCTAACTGAGGCTGTTTAAGGGAGGAGTGTTCTTCGCTGTCTAGCATTATGAAGGGGCATGCGCAAGGTTTGCCTGGTCGCACTGAACTGCACAATGATGGCTGCAGCACCTGTTCAGAGCACAAGTCAAAGGATCAGCAACTACCCATGAAAGCTATGGCAAATATGTCACTGTGCACCTACCAGTGTGATGGGGATGTTGTCTGGGACATGGCACAGCCTGGACAGGTAAGTATGCCACTGGCACGGGGGGGGCATGCATGCCATGTGATGTATGTACTGTGACACTTATGGCATCCCATTTTTGTCATCCCATTGATTCTGTTTCCCCAGAACTGTCATGGTAGCCAAGGCAGAATGGTGCTGAAGTGGAGGGAGCAGCTGGACAAGGTGGTGCCCATTGTTATTTCTGGAAGGGCCCAGTGAGGGCTGCATATATCAGATTGGCTGTCTTGGAGGATGGGTCCAGCGATGACTATTACAAGGATGACCTTTTCAGGCACTGAGCTTTGGCAGTGCCCTCTACGGTAGGTGGTGCTGTGCCAGTGTGGGGGGGAGCTGTGTGTCAGCAGTGTCCTGCAGTAGCCATGCAAGTGCATCCTACTCATGCCTCTCCTCTGTATTCTTCTCCTTTTAGGCCTATCATAGCCAGCTGAGGGGGCTAGGGCTGGTGCTGGTGAAGTGGGACTACACTGCAACGATGCTGATGGGATCCAGTGAGAACTCCCAGGAAGAGGAGAGCTAGGCCTTTGTTCCCAGAAGTAGTGGCCTGCATACCACTGCAGGTGTTGATTTTTTTTTGTCACAAGAGAACCCTATTTTGAACTGTTGCAGGAGAGGCCTGTCTCCATACCAACCTCCACAGGGAGGTAGAAGTTGGTTTGTCCACTCTGCAGATGTATCAGGACTGTGTATGTGCCATGCATGGTTACTGCTGTGTCATTAAAGCCATCTGGTACAAAATGTTCTTTGTCCGGGTGGTTGTTCCGGTCAGCAGTGGCATGCTGCAGACCATGGCTGTCCAAGCCAGGGGAATTGTTGTGTGTTTAGCCTCCATGCGGAGGTGGAGGTGGGGATGGGAACAGGGTTGCTGTGTGCCACTGGGCTAGGAGGCTTGTTGTGTGGCCTGCAGTGATGCAGGGGGTGCACCACCCAGTGGGGCATGCTCAGTGTAAGGGCAGGTGCCTTACGAGTGCCAGGGAATCTGGGGCATAGTATGGTGGTCTTACGTATAACAGGCACGTACTTTGTGAAGGGTTTCGAGGGCACAAGTAGGCGGGGGGGGGGAGTCACGCCTAGTCCAGGAGCGTGACTGGTGTTGGTCTATTCCTACAAAAGACCCTGGACTGTTTCTTTGTGTTGACACTGGGGGGGTTGGGGCTCTAGACCCTGTTCTATTCAGTCCCTGGAACCCCTGATGCCCACCTTAGTCCTGTGGCTCTAGAGCCACATCTCTGTGCCTTCCACCATAGCCGTGCTGCAGGCTTTCATGCAGGCCCTTCACACCTGTGGTTTATGGCAGGCCTCCCCATGGTGCGGTGCCTCAACTGGTCATCTATGTGCCAGTCAGCATACGCTATGTTGTGCGTGGGCATGATGCTGGTACACTGACATGCCCCTACAGTCATGCATAGTGCTGTTGCAGCAGTCAGATGTATGTGTCTGCTGCACTCACTTATGTGCCACGTACATGCACGCTGCATGGCCACAGATGGTGCATCTCGCTGACCTATCCCCGTATGCACACTGGCTGTGCACCACATGGGGGCTGCATGACAATTGTGCATTGGTTCCAATGAGCACACCTTACTGATATGTGTGCAGTTTCACAGGACTTCCTGAGCACCAGCCTCTTGTGGTCCATCTCAAGTTTGCTACAAACTGAATTCTTTAAATTAAAAAAATAACTCTTTCTAAGGGGAACTCTATGACTCCTATTAGTTTGTCCCATAGACTCTGAAAGGCGTGTTCATTATTTTAAAAAAACAGTTGTAATGGAGACAGGAAGGAGTGTTCTAGTAAGCACATGAATGACCACAGCACAGTACTAACAACATTCCTCAAATGACAGATGGACAATTTGATAACATTTTAACATATTTTTTGTTATGACATTTTTGTAATAGGGACTTGGCTGCACCTTGTGCCACATCAGACCCCCAGAGGGTGATTAACTTGAACATAAACACATTGTGACCCCCGATCATATCTTAGTGCTTTAATCTCTGGCAGACAAAGCTGATATTATTTTCACAACAACAAATGAACATGAGACTCCTAAAATGTTGTGGCCATGTGACCACTTTAAATAGTATGGCTGTGGTCAATGGAACCTTTTGGTAGCAGCTGGTGACCAAGTCACAGCATTTTTCCACACTGATAAACTGTCTTAAAGACCTCCAGCACCTTTGATAATATGTTGGTAATGATAACAGGTACTCAAATCAGCATGCATGTCATGTATTTTTCTTTTCAGTACTTCCCTTCTTTTTTATGGCTGCAGGGTGGAGCCTGCAGATGTCTTGCTATCAGAAAAGCAGTTCACCTCACTAGATCTGAATGAACAACAAAATAGTGGAGTTGAAGCAGAATAACTCCACCACTTGTGAAGCACTCTACTGTCCATACTTCAGTCCCAGCCATCCCAGCACTATTTTATCATTGTCGATGAACGTGTAGCCACCCATCATTTCCACAAGGCCGCGCATGCATGAAAGAGCCCACCATGTCCAAGATGGCCTCCATGAGCTCCATGCACAAGCGTGACTATTGTGGCTATGACACACATGTGCAAAAGAGCCCGACATGCCCAAGATGGCTGCCGTGGGCTCCATGCACATGCTGGATTATCACGGCCATGATGCACATGCACGACTGTTGTGCACAGCTGCATCCATGTCAGCTCTGACCAGAGTTTGTTATTACTGTGAATATTTGTCCGAAAATAAATCACTGTGAGGAAGTATTATTTCACACAGAGGGTAGTGGATGCATGGAACAGTCTTCCTGAGGAGGTTGTGGGGTCTAAAACTGTAGGAGAATTCAAGAATGCATGGGACAGACATAAGGCAATTCTTGTGGGGGGTAGGAAGAAGTAGGCTGTGGGTTAACTAGGATCTGCGGCCTATCCTGTAGGTAGGGAAATGGGCAGACTAGATGGGCCAAGCAGTCCTTATCTGCCGTAAAAGTCTATGTTTCTATGTTAACACCATCTGCTCCTGCTTATCTATATGTAGTGTGATGGACCCCACAGCAAAGCATGACCAGCCACACATGTGGCAGTGCCATCACCTTTGGTAAACTGGTGCAGTCTGGTAAACTGCAGTTATGGGGGAAATGTTGTAGACACTCCAACTGATCAAGCCACAAGGATTTCAACACTTCATGGCTCAGTATGGAAACCATTAATTTCTCTACCACATGGAAAGTCAATAATCAAACCAAGTTTAATGGAATAACACAGTTTTATGAACAACCGATCACTATATGAGAGGGTTAGCGCAAATGACAACTTTACATACAGCCCTCTTAGGTGCCCTCCTGCACTGGCCAGATCTACCCCTTCACACCTGGTACCAGGTTTAAATAGACCAAAATGGGTGCCTCCTTAACTCAACCCCTGGGTACTGCATGTGTAGAATCGCTGCTGACCCATAGATGTTGCTGTGGGTTGGCCCGCATTGGTGCACCTTAAAACAGATAATGTGCTCAATCCCCCAAACCCCATAGGCCATGCAACTGCTTAAACAGCAGAAAATCTCTTAAAATGAGGTATTTGTAATCCAAATTGTGAAACACAGTGAAACAACAGGCACAGTCCCTTGAAATACTGCCACACCGCAGCATATTCATGGTTCCCTGAACCAAATGGCTCTGTGTTGAACCTGCTTCCTTGAGAAATGGCTGCAGGCTCTTGCAATCTCCTTCCACTCATTCTAGACTGCTGAGGCCCCGATTTGACACTCACATGTCCTGGGTTCCAAAGTCCTAGGTCAAAGGCAGCCCGTCGCTTGTCCTGGTTTACTGTACTCAATGACCAAGCTATGAGGATGTTGCGACTTTCTTTTTGCTGAAGTTCTACAGGCCCTTCTCAGTCTTCAGTCTCACCTCCTCTGACCTGGACAAGGATGAGCACTTCACTTCTTAGTCAAACAGTCACATAGCTGCTGACCGCAATCCTGTGGACCTCCGTTCCATCACTGTCACACATCAGGGGAAACTTCCTCCCCAGTACAGTACAGGTATCTTTGGCAAAGTTCAATATTATTCTGTATTGTCGCAAACAGTCAGACCCCAATAGTCCACAATAAAAGCGAATAGCATCCGTAGTGCTGAACACAAACCACACAGACCGCATATGTTGCTATTAGGTCTACTTTATAAAATGCTGAAAAATGCACTAACTGGATTAGGTGGCAAAGATACAAAAAAACTAACATTTCCCCTAGTGTACTGCTAGGCTTCTTCAGAGTAATTAAACAAAGATTAAAATGCTGCGTTTATACAAATTCACTATGATCACATGTCAATGACAAATCAATCAGTGATCTTAACATGTACTCTAATTATTTAAAGTGCAAAAAACACTAACTGTGAGCTTAATTTAGCTATAAAACTTGGAGTAAGAAATGTTATGTTTTTAATAGCCAGTCCTATACAGATATCACTTAACTTAAGTCTTGTTTTTTTTTTAAGTCTTTATAAAACACACTAAATTAACCATATTTACATTTGTGTATTAAATAGTCAAACATCTATTGCACATGTTTATAGTTAAGATTTCTGTAACTGATTTTATCTGGTTACTATAATAAAATGCATATATATCGTCTCTATTCCAGGCAACAACATTTTCATTATTCAACACAAAGAGATTATCCTAACCCTTTTTGTTCTTTTTTTTATTCTTGTTTATAAAACCAAAAGTGTAAACAGTACCTTGTGGAAGTTGTCCGAACTAGATTAACATCTGTACTATTTTAAAAAGGCAGACAAATCAATGCTATCATTACGGCCCCTGTTCTTACGTGCCCCTAATTCGAAAATCCGGTAGCTTTCCCTTTGTCCTATAAGTTTATTCAGGTCCCACCTCTGTCTCCTACTTTGATTTGTTCAATTCCTATAAATTGAGTTTGATGTTTGTTATGTTTATCCCCCACTATGTGTTTTGCTATTGCATAAGAAAGGTCTCCCCTTTCAACTGCCCTCACATGTTCTCCTATTCTGGTACGAAACTTTCTGACTGTTCTGCCAATATAAAAGGCTCCACATGTACAATTCAGCATGAATATAATGCCACTGCTGTCGCATGTTATGAAGTCCCTTATTTGAATCATCTTGTTTGTGGTGGGATGCAGAAATTCTTTGCACGAATGTATATACTTTCAAACATTGCATCTGCCACAACGGTGTGTACCAGAATAGGAGAACATGTGAGGGCAGTTGAAAGGGGAGACCTTTCTTATGCAATAGCAAAACACATAGTGGGGGGGATAAACATAACAAACATCAAACTCAATTTATAGGAATTGAACAAATCAAAGTAGGAGACAGAGGTGGGACCTGAATAAACTTATGGGACAAAGGGAAAGCTACTGGATTTTCGAATTAGGGGCACGTAAGAACAGGGGCCGTAATGATAGCATTGATTTGTCTGCCTTTTTAAAATAGTACAGATGTTAATCTAGTCCGCATAACTTCACAAATTGTACTTTTACACTTTTTGTTTTATAAACAAGAATAAAAAAAGAACAAAAAGGGTTAGGATAATCTCTTTGTGTTGAATAATGAAAATGTTGTTGCCTGGAGTAGAGATGATATATATGCATCTATTACAGTAGCCAGATAAAATCAGTTACAGAAATCTAATTATAAACACATGCAATAGATGTTTGAATATTTAATACACAAATGTAAATATGGTTAATTTGGTGTGTTTTATAAAGACTTAAAAAAAAAAAACAAGACTTAAGTTAAGTGATATCTGTATAGGACTGGCTATTAAAAACATAACATTTCTTACTCCAAGTTTTATAGCTAAATTAAGCTCACAGTTAGTGTTCTTTGCACTTTAAATAATTAGATTACACGTTAAGATCACTGATTGGTTTGTCATTGACATGTGAGCATACTGAATTTGTATAAATGCAGCATTTTAATCTTTGTTTAAATTACTCTGAAGAAGCCTAGCAGTACGCTAGGGGAAACATTAGTTTTTTTGTATCTTTGCCACCTAATCCAGTTAGTGCATTTTTCAGCATTTTATAAAGTAGACCTAATAGCAACATATGCGGTCTGTGTGGTTTGTGTTCAGCGCTACGGGTGCTATTCGGTTTTATTGTGAATTGATCTTTCACTAAAAAGCACCGTAGCAAAACTGTCCTGGTGCTCAGTTCTTTTTGTGCTTTTCAGTCCCCAATAGTGCAGTTTGGGTCATGTCTTTAGCAACTAAGAATTCAAAGGCTATTTGCAACTCCATAGGGGCTGATCACTGTTTGTCACGCTCCCAGCACTTTGTGGGCAGTTCCATTCACTGTGTAGACTGTTCCTTCCTAAGGTCGTTAAGTTTTACAAGGATCATTTAGTTGCTCTTCCACACACGGGCATTCATAATGGACGTGTGCACCAAAATCCACCAAAAACATGCAGAGGACACATTCTTTCCCCCCAAGGCTGTAGTAGCCCAGTCCCGCTGTAGTGTGGATCACATGATTTCTGAGCGGCATCTCTTTGTCCTATGGCAGGTATCTGGTCCTCAACTGCAGCCTGCACAGCTCAAGGTCCTGACAAACCTCTCTACTGGGGACACTGTTGAGAACCCCAAGGAAGACTGCACCCCTGATTTGCTTAAGGGGTGGGGGAGGATTTAGGGTTGGAAACCCTAAGACCATATTTCCCTACTTTTGTCGCTTTAGCCTGAACCCTAAATGTTGCATCAACACAGTTTTTTTGCAAAGAGTTATCATTTACAGACAGGGAGCAGGAGCTGCAGCAGATGACCAAGAAGTAAAATCCTTTTTACAGGAAAACATCCTTAGTAACAAGATGTCTGGTACCACCAGCATCTTCTCTGGGCTTCCCAACCTAACCAATATGATTTTAAACTGTACCCTCCTCAGTTAGGTTGTCGCTTGCCATGGTCCTCCAACTTCATAAATAAAACAGCAATCTCAAATCCAGTTCTGCCCCCAATCAGATCAATCACCATCCACACACTTAGTAGAATTACACTGCAGGGTTCAGTAAAGTACAAACAAGTATCCCCCACCCCTAGTAACTTGACAGGCCAGCCACAGCCAGTATGTGGGGAAGTAGGGAGGTAGCAAACAGCATACTGCACAATGTATTATGAACTGCATGGGTGCTATAGGGGACTGTGAGACTTAATTCCCACCCCCAAAGTTCTCCATGTTTCCTCTGTAGATTGGAAATGAGTTCCCCAGAACCCTTTATCTATTGTTTGCCTCTCAAGCCAAAATACATGTCTGCACCCCTGAAGAACAGCCTTTGAATATTACTGTCACCTCCTCTCTGCATACCTGAATTTAGTAGCTTGCCAGGATACACTGGGTTGCTCATTTGGAGCTGTATGATCCCTGGAGAGCTTGAAGATGAGGATCCTCTTATCCTTGGATCACCTAGCTGGGTAGTACCCTGAACTGGCCTGTTCAGTGGGTGGTGATTGAGCTGCCTGAGGGGTTCAGCATATAAGATTTTGAAATTGTTTGTTTTACTATGGGGGTGGGTGATCCAGCAACTGGAGCTGCCAAGTAGGCATCCAGTCTAAACTTGTAGTGGCTATGATATGGTGGGAGGCCAGGGAGAATTTAGGGTTCGAGAGACCTTCCAGCAATTGGGTGAGGTTGGGAGTGATGGAGTATGGTTCTGGAGCAGTCAGACAGGCTGAAAATCTAGCTCCACTCTTCCCTACTGCTGGACAGGGGAATGGAATGGTCCTGCATCTTGCCAGCTGGGGTGTTGATTAAGAATGTAACCCCCACCCTGTAGCATCCCATAGCTATCCCCAGTCCCCTAACATAATTGTTCCCCAGCATGTTCCAGTGTCTGCCTACCAGGGTGTTTAAATAAATCAAGTTGCACGCCAACACCCAGATTTATTGAAATGTGTCACAGCTAGCGTAATGACCCATCACAGACATTGTTCCCTCATCTTCACCATCTGATTTATCTGGAAGTCACAATTTGACTTCATGCTGGCTGCTGTGTGTGCCTTGGCTGGTGGAGGCTGAATAACCTGCATTGAGGAGAAGAGGGATGGTGTTACTCACATTTCAGAGCTCAGGAGAGTACAGATGAGGAGGACAGTGCCTAGCGTGGATCAGTACGACACCCAGGTCACACTTCAATAAAGGTGGCTGCTGGTGGACATACCTTGATTTTGTTTTAAACATCCCATTCTGCAGGAGTTGGGACCAACAGGGGAAACAGTGACTTGCTAGCTTGAGCAAGGACCAACCAAGGAGCAATGCTGAGGGTAGCTTTAGGGTGCTGACAAGTGAGGGAAACTACAAAAATAATTGGCAAACCTCTTACATTTAGATCAGTTTGGATCTGCTAATGCGAATTGAATCAAGTTATGGATTACAGTTTAAATGAGTTAATGGTTACTCCAAGTTGTCATGTGAGAACACTGGCTATGTACAGTTTTAATGCAAATCAAAATATATTTTTTGACCAGCAAAAGTGGCTCAGTTTTCCCCAGAGAAATGTGTCTGTTAACTATGACCCAAGGGTGCAGCACAGGGAGGTCACCCAGACAAAAAACGGAAGTTGCCTCCCCTAAATAGGCACAGGTAGTATGGACAAAGCAGTTCTCAGCATGGCAGGCATGGACTTTATAGCATATGCCTTGGCAGGCATGGACTTTATAGCATGTGCCTTAGCAGACCACACCTCAAAGGGCTTGATGGCTCAGAGACTCCAAGCTCATGACTGTTCAATATGCAAGGGATGGCTCCCAACAAGAAATACTATCCAAATACCCCTAGACACAGGAGTCACCTCTAAGGTTATTGCCCACCTCCTCTTCACCAAGGAACAGCTTGGTAGTGAAGGCCAGAAGGGGTGGTGTGTTCAATTAATTTTCTGGTTGATCCTATCCCTCACCCTCTCTTCCTCACCCCCTGCATCTCCCTACTCTATACTATAGAGGTGAGTCTTTGAAGTCAAGTCCCACCCCACCCCTTTATACCCCTGGAAAGGAAGGTGGAACCAGGGAATCGTCCAATATCCCTTGTGTCCTAGTAGGCTATGTGCACTGCAACTGCACACAACCTAACTTACATTCCAGGCATCATGCCCTACGGGTGGATATGTAGTTACCGCATGATGTGAGTGTTACTTGTTTGTATACCTTCTTGAAGAACGTTTGTAACAATTAGATGTATTTCTGCTGCTTCTCCCTGCTAGCCCAGGACATCACTGTAAATGAGTTTTCACACAATTATCTTGAAACAAAAATAACTAAAAATAAAATTGCAACTCTATACACAAGGTTTGTCTAAGTTCCAGCTTAACAATAAAACAGCTTAGTTTGTTTTGCCTTTTGGCAGATAACCCTGCATCCTTGCCCAGTGTTCTTCACTGACGTAAACGCCTCCAGCTAAGGGTATTGTCTTGCACTATGACATACAATGATGCTGCCCCCAAGGAACTAAATACTTTTATCCAACAACAGTAACAGTACCCTGAATAAATAGTGCAGGCATCCACTACTGTAATTCACCAAAGGACGCCAAGGATTCAGACTGGGGGGATGGACTGTAGTCAACAGGGAAGGAACAAATGGTCCACTCGGGCAGGAGTGGGGGCCCAAAGGTGGCAAGAGTGAACTAGTTCACCCACTGTGTTAGTTAGTAGGCCCAGTCTCCTCCTGTGGGTACTGAAACCTTTTACACCTTAGGACACTACGTCTATCCCTAAGATGACACCTGCAGTGGTCTCAGAATCAAGGGGAAGGTGAGGACTAGGACTCCATCATTAAGGGCGATGGAGAGGTAGGTGGTGTGTGGGATGAAAGAGACAGGATAGTGAAGTGCCTTCCGGAGGGTTTGGCTGTGAGAAATTCTGATAAGGTAGAGATGATTGCCAGGGACACTGGGGCAGAGTGGAAGGCTTGTACTTTTCCAACTAGGGATGAATAACCTAGCCAGTGGATCATAGCTGAGGTAAATGCAGCTTAAGAAAGTTGGGAGGGAGGCTTTAGCTAATAGTTAACACAGTATCCTTTTCTGAGGTCTTACAAGTTTGGTTTAAGGATAGGGGAGGCTTCTTCCGATCACTAGCCTCAACTCATGCCTGAGGGAGTGGTGCAGGGAAGGAGGATTTGATTTTTGGGGGGATTGAGGGCACGTCTGTAGAAATAAAAGGCTATAGAACAGTGTGGCCTGCACTCTTCTGAGAAAAGCACCACAGTGCTAGGGCACAGGTCTACAGAGTGCATCAAGGTGCATTTAAACTAGTGGAGGGGGGAGACAAATAAGTTGCTGACAGATGCCACCCTACTCAGCTGTGGGAGACCAGGATGACCTTCTCCAAGTGCTAGCAAATATGGAAAGGGAAATGGTGTAAAAGAGCAGAGACAGAGAAAAAAATACAAGGGGCGACAGGTGTCTAATAGGGAGAGGGGTCAGTATGGTAGGGGTAGGGACAAGACTGAGGATGATGGCAGGAGAGAGGTGGGTGTCAAGGAGTCACATGGAAGAAAGAAAATGGTGACATGGTGGGCTATGTGTGCTGAAGCCAGAACCCTGGAGCACAAAACCTGTAACCTGCAGACAATGGTAATAGAAGCACAGTTGGTCCTGGTGGCAATCACAGAGATATGGACAAACCAACACTATTACTGGGGCCTGATCATTACAGGGTATGCAGTACTTAGGAGGGACAGGGAATGAAGAAGGGGGTAAGGATAGCATTATACATAAGACAGGGTATAAAAGACACAGAGGTAAAAAAAAGTAGGAAAGACAAGTGCACAGAGAGAGCATGGGTACAGGTAGTCATGGATTGGGGAAGGAACATCAGGACTGAAGATGTATGAAGAGCACCATTTCAGAAAGAGATGACTAAAAGAGAACTGAAGGAGGAGATTACAAGGGCAGCAGAACAGAGAGATGCTTCTAATGGGTGACTTCAACATGCCAGATGTGGACTGGCAGATCCCAGTAGCAGAAGGTAGAAGGAATCAGTTACTTGCAGAGGCATTCCATGAAGCATTCCTATTACAGAGGGTTGAGGAACCTACAGGGGAGGGATCCATACTTGAGTGGGTCCTTGCCAAAGGGGACAGTATCAGAGAGATCCAGTACAGGTTCCAGTGAGAACTGGCAACAAGACCATGTGGTTTAATGTCAAACTAGAGGTGGATAGTAAGCAGTGACAGACAATGCTTATGGATTTGGGAAGGCTGGCTATTGGTACAGTAGGCTACATTAACTGTTGATGGAAAAATTGGAATAGATGAGGGTGGCTGAAGAGAAAAGAAGTGTAAATTGATAAAACAATGAGATATTAGATGCCATGAGTGTAAGTGTAAGGGTGGTGTGGAAAACTCGAGGGAAAAGAAACAACTGTTGTTTACAAGAGGTGTAAGGAGAGGCTGTGAGGGAGATAAAGAAGGCCTTCAAACAATATAAAACCAGCCAGGTGGAGAAGGATAGAGTACTGTTTCTTATTTTTTCATAGAGCTTTTCTCTTTTCAAGCTCCAGGATGCTGGAGAGGAGAGGAGAGGAGGAGGAGAGGAGAGAGAGGGAGGAGGGGAGGAGGAGGGAGGGAGGAGGAGGGAAGGAGGGAGGGAGGGAAGGAGGAAAAGAGAGAGGAGGAGAGAGAGTGGAGAGGAGAGGGAGGGAGGAGGAGAGGAGAGGGAGGGAGGGAGGGAGGGAGGGAGAAGAGAGAGGAGGAGAGGAGAGGAGTGGAGAGGAGAGGAGAGTTGAGAAGAGGAGAGGAGGCCTTTAGGCCTTTATCTGCCATCATAGCCTATGTATCTATGTACTCAGGCATGAAGGGATTGCGACCTAGGCCTTGGTTTCCCAGAGGTTTCTTCCACAGGGGGATTTTCCTGTCCTTCATGCCGATGGTCATAAATATTAGGTCCTGTTTTCCTCTGCTCAGCAATTCTAACACTTACTACATATTCCAAAGCTGTGGTTCTAAATAATGCCCATGGCTTCAGAGGTTCTAAAACCTGCTGCAGAAATCCAAGCAATGATATACATCCTTCAGTTTTAGACATCCAAGAGTTGATCCATTTTCAGTCTGGCTGTTTAGGATGGTCTTGTTTCCTTTGGCACAGGTTCACATACCAGGGCACCTCATATAGGGTGGAAGCATGCAAATAAACCACCCAACAGGGGAGTCCTATGATTGCCTGACTCACACTTGCTTGACAGGCAACTGCCTGACATTTTTTGCCTGACATGCAGTTGCCTGGCAGGTGTACAATCTTGACGTGGGATTGCCCGACATTCACAAAGTCAGTGACTTGGAGTTAGTTATATTAAGTCCAGGGGGTGTGGGGGTGGAGCCCCCCACATATAGTGTGTGTGTTGTGATCTCACAGCCCCAGACTTGTACATAACTAACTCCAGGTCATTGACTTTCCAAATATCAGGCAATCCCTTGTCAGGACTGTACACCTGTCAGGCAACTGCTTGCCAGGCAAAAATGTCGGGCAGTTGTCTGTCAGTCAAGTGTAAGTCGGGATCTTGTAGCAGATCTCCAAACAGCACGCACTAGCATCTATGCATCCTCATGGTCTGCCCCAGCGTATAGTAATGCTAAGGGCTTGGATAGGCTGAGGTCTTTGAATTGATTGGGCAGCCCATGAGAAGCTCCTCCCACTGAGATCACTGTATAAATCATCCAGACCAGCTACCATGCCAGTCACATAATTTAATCCATTTGTCTCCCCGTCTCTTCCTCTCTCTGTCTCCCTGACAGTGGGGAAGGGGGTCAGTAACATTTACTTTAGCCCAGGTTCACATAACTTGGTGTAACCCCTCTACAAGTGGGGGTTCCTAAAAATCTTCCCTGGGCTTGCCTAGAGGCTCCCTGCTTAACTGGTGTTCGACGAAATGCCACTGGTTGTGAGTGCTTTTAAAAGCCTCCGGTGCTGTCCCTTTAAGAGTTGCCTGCTCACAGGCTCCAGTGGGTTGCATGGGGGGGACGGGGTTTCCCTGCTCGAATCCCGCCGGAGCTGCGGTGGATGCGCTCCCATCTGTAGTCGCTATGAGTGCCAAAGGGAGCTTGCTCAATAGATGTGGCTGCTGGCTATAATTACTTAGAGTATTAGTGAATTTGCAGCTTGTCTAACCTGCTTTCTTTGCAGCTGGGACTTTGTGTACTTGGTCCCTCCATTTTGGACCTGGGTGGTTGAACTGGGCCAATGGAGCGAGAGGGAGCATTAAAATGGCGTAAATAGTGACCAACCAGAAGCAGGACTCAGACTGGAGCCGGCTGACCAATGGGGATACAGCTAATGATTCTGGGAAGTGGAGTACTGGACCATGGCCCCTTTTTGCACCAATGGGGGGCGAACTTAGTGACTGGCATCAGCAGCCCACCAATGGGATCAGGTGGCACCCGAACTGAGAGGCTTGCCCCATACTGCCCGGAGTCAGAGACGTTGTGGCTGTAAGCAAGGAAGGAGCTCGGGGCTCCTGCACCGTTTGAGCGTTCACACGGGAAGCGCATGTAAGGCCAGTGTTGGTCGCTTTGAAACGCCAGTAGACCCGGACTAAATCCGTTGGGTAACGGTCAGAGGAGGCTGTGCAGGAGCACAGCTACCTACCAGGCTCACCCTGTAGAAGACTGGAGAATCTGCTTGAATCGCACTCGGTCTGTCAGGAACAGTGAAGCTGCGTCAGTTTGGCCTGGTGCATGGCGTGCAGGTGATCGAGAAGGACAGCAGCTGCCTGGTATGGTACTCCTCTGCCTTGCATATAAATGTGTGAGAAGTGCTTGAAATCCAGGCTCGGTCCTGTGAGTGGTGCGAGAGCACTCTGTCTACTGGAGTTGTGAGTACTAAATCAGGTTAGCTCCCTGGCAAATGGTCCTAGTGAGGGCAGGACTTTCTGGGTTCTGTACTGGTGACACTACATGAGCCCGCTGGCTCTACTTAATCTTCGTAGGAATCAAATGCTCATTTGTGTCAGGGCCACAACCAGCTGCATCGAGGGACTAGCCTTTAGGGCTTGGGTACCCATAGACAGTGACTTATAGGTTAGGCCTGTGCACAGAGCCCTAGATAAATACTCATATATTATAGTGGTAAGCTAGTTAACCTGATCACCCCCAGTCCCTGTTACTTCCCCTTAAATAAATCAGATTGATCGTTTTGCAAAGGTACACTGGCTAGTTTGTGTGTTAATGGTGAATTACTGTACAGTGATTATTGTGTAACTGCAACTTACTTTTCAGGGGGTCCCTGGGGCAAGTTGATTGGTTCAAGCCGGGGGGTAAGTGTATATGGTAAGGACACTGTGATTGAATTGTGTGGGCCACTAGTGGGAAGAAAGAGGGGTTGCAGCAACCCAGAGGGCTGTGACCAAGTCATACTCGACTGTCCTAACCCCGACCTCTGGGTGGAGGCACCCGCCAACGGATCTAGGCCCTCACCCTGTTACGGTCAGAGCAGGCAGGGGTAGTAGCCCTTAGGATAGCAACCCCTGGGGGTTACATTGGTCTTTGTACAAGGTGGAAACATGCAAACAGTCTCCCTGACAGTGGGATGGGGGGTAGTATCATTTACTTTAGCCCAGGTTTACATGAGTGGGCACCTCGTACAGGATGGAAGCATGCAAACAGCATGTTTCACAAGAATCTATACATCCTCATGGGCTGATCCAGTGAAGTACAATAACCAAGTTCACATGCGCAAGCACCGGAGACCTAACATTTATTTGAGGGAAGGAAATAGAAGTCTGACTCCAGTTTGTGTTACCGTTTTTTTGTTTTGTTTTCTGGTTTAGCGGTGTGAGGAGGAGGGGAAGTGATGTGTACACTATGTTGATAGCCAGCGATGATGTGTACACTGTGGCTGATATCTTCTTGGGGTATATGTCATGAGCTGTTTATCTCACTGTGGTTGTGATATGTATTTTTATCTGATACCATATCACTTCACAACTATTGTATAAGTTTTTATTTCCATACAGGAAATCTCACTTCTGGTTAATCTTTTTCTGCACACATCTTGTGTGCATTCTATCGTATGACAGGATTGGATCCAAAGTTACACCCAGATATTTAAACATTCTTACAGCATTTAGAGATAAAACTCATCAGTGCCACTTATAGTTAAATTCCCTTAGACCCAAAACAACTTCTGGATTGAAACAGAAACGTAGAATTTGATTGCAGATAAGGACCGCTAGGCCCATCCTGTTTGCCCTTTTTTCCCTATCTAATAACAAAAGCCACAGATCCTACTTTACCTCCAGATTTACCTCCTCACTTATATAGATAGGGTTCCTCTATGACTATCCCATGCAGTTTTGAATTTTGAACCAAACAGCATTGTAATTCTGTCTTCATAGGTTTGCAGGGGCTTCTGTTAGAAGGTTTCAAATGGCACAGAATGCATGCCAGCTGATCAACACAACAAATACAGTAATATTAACCCAGATCTTCAACACACCACTGGTTGTTGGTCCAGCCCCTGCAGTTCGTTTTAGTTTTTGGCCGTCTTGCTGGTAGAATGCTGTTTAAACAGACAGAGATGCCGACACTTAACGTCCATGCAGGGCCACGTGCTAAGCTTCAGACACTGTTTAGTTATTCAAAAAAACAAGACTCGGTGGTGGGTTAGCCAACAATTCTTGGGTTGCTTCAGGGTAGTGGAATGAACGCCCTGCTGCACACTGCAACTACATTTCATGCTCCGTGCTTAGCACTCTGCTGGTGGTGGCATTTCTTTTTTCAGACTACTTTTAATTATTGATTTGGGTTTGCTTCATTATTGGAAAGCGCTCTGAGCTGGTATTTCACATGAAGTGCCCTATATACGTTTATTGATTAATGACAACTAGGTGTATCAAACGTCTGTGGCTTTGGCAGCAGAAGTAATTTAAGTCTATTCATTAAAGTGAGAAGTATTTGTTAAATTGAATGTAACCTATTACTTAATGAAGGCAGTGTCGTGAGTGTTAAATTTCACACTGCAATATATCGGATTCTGTAGATCAGAATATATTACTTAATGCAGAAACTATGGCTAACTGCCACCACGCAAGACTTTTTTGCTCTTGATAGTCAGGTGGGTCAGTTCCTCTGTATGACAAGAATAGTTTATTATTCATAAGAATTTAAGAATTAGCTCACCCCAACAGAATGACAAAAATGAGTTAACTCTCTGTCTTCACTGTTTCTCTTTGTTTTTTTTTTTGTTTTTACTTCACATAAACTGAATGAGTCATGCATGAACATTTTAAAGATTACCCTGTCATGCAAGACCAATGAGGTCTAAGTTATTTTTTTTCTCTAACAAAATTAAGCCTGCTGAGGAAAAAAAATGAAATGTGCTTGTTGCACCCAGAAAATTACCTGAAATGTCCAAGGATTAATATGTTAATTTGGGGGGGGGGGTCATATGAAATAAAAACATTTCAACAAGGCGTATGACAGAAGTGGGAGATACACTCCTGTGAAATCAAATGTCGTTGCCATCTGAGACTGATGCACTTGTATCTGACACATAGCATCCAATATACTTCTCTAATTTTAACCATTTGTGTAGTTTGATATTTTATTTAAAACATTTTACCAGGCAAATACACAGAACCCAAAAATGTCTGCTCAAAAGACACTGTGAAGAACAGGGACTTGCCTGCTACATCTGTTGGTAATACAGCATTAGGTAATTGGTGCACCTCCCACCCACCCACAGCCACAGAATGAAGATGTGATCAAAAGGCAAGCAAGTCCCTTTCTAATCACTCTTTGATTCAGATTTTTTTTAGAAGGTAATACTGTGTATGGCTTAATAGCTATCGAGTTAGTTCTATTTCTCAACAGGCAACACTTTGTTTAGCAATATCTCTCAGTTATGAATGATGCATAAACAGACCACCCCTAGGAGGAAAAAGAATGTGCATCTCTCAGTCATTAATGAAACATTAACTGACCATCACAAGGAAGAAACAGAATGCAGCATCTTTCTGTTATAAAGGAAGCATTAACAGATCACTACAAGGAATAAACAGAATGTAAAATCAGAATGTAAAATCTCTCTGTTATGAGCCTACTGCGTCCAGCGAACCCTGGCATACATGGGGGGTCAATAGGCAGCTCCTCAGCTTCCCCACTGCTCCTCCACCCACCCACCCACCCAGGCAATGATGAACGCTGCCAGAGACCTTTCGCTGTGGGACTTGAACTTTAGCAGCAGAGGTGACTTCAACGGACTTCTACCTCAGCCACACACTGCACTGCCAGTGATCCAGCTCTCCCTCAGCTTCAGCATGCTGCTCCCAGGCAACAAGGACCGCACCCACTCCCCCACAATGGCTCCCACGGACCCAGAGAGCCATCTGCCACTGATTAACTTGGCTATATTTCTATATTTTGTGCCACCCTGGCCCTGCCGCTAGCCCTGACCTCTATTACATGCCTGTGAGGTGGTGAGGCTTAGCCAGTTGGGTGGCAGAGGGAGCTCTCTGCCTGTCACGGACCAATCACTCAATCCTGTTCTGTGACTCTACTTCCTTAATACCAGACTGGGCTTCCTTTATCCCAGGACAGTGTTCTCTCTCTCTCCTGATCTGCTGTGTCCATTTGGGTTTTTTAGGACTCCTTGGTTACAGTGCACCTACGTGGGTTTTCAGGCCTCCTGGGTCACTGTGTGTGGGATAGTTATCCCTTCTGTTACTGGGGGACTTGTGCCGGTCACAGCCCATCTGAGTTATTTGTGCCAGTGATTTTTAACTACAGTGGGGCAAGGGTTTGTTCCTCGGCCAGTGGTCTTTCTGCTAGGTAATTCTCAGGGTGCAAGTTACCTGAGTTACCACTGTGGTCCAAGGGTTTTCTTTGTAGCACTCAGTGATTAATGTACAAATTGAGTTAGTTGTGCTAGTGACTTTCTACCACTGTGGGCAAAGGTTCATTCACAGGTCATGGGTTATTTTGTTATGCACAGATTACGGCATATTTGAGTTCTTGTGCTAATGATTATTTACCACTGTGGTCCAAGGGTTTTCTTTTAGTTTTTAGTGGCTAATGTACTAACTACTGGTCAAAGCTAGCTGCAATGTCCAAGGCAAGGCCATCAAGGTCACGTGGTAACTGCTGTTGACCTACTATAGTGCTCAGATTGTAGTTGCGGCTGGGCTAGCCAGTCCCAGGCCTCCCCCTGCACAGCTGACTGCCCCTCTGTGGCCAGCATCATCGTATCCCCCTGTCTATCACCTTCTACCACCAGCAACAACCCCTTTCTTGTCCTTGCTCCCCAGGCTGTGCTTGCCTTCGGCACTGAAGTCCCACAGCAGTTCTGTCCCCTAGGGACTAATACCAGCCACCATGTTCTGCAGCCTAGTAGAAGGGGAAAGCAAGAAGGGAAGAGCAAAGAAACCCAGTTGGCTGACACAGGAGGTCATGGAAGGGGTTAGGCCAAGAGGGCAGCAATTCAAAGGTACAGGAAATTAGGGAGTGGTGAAGATAAGGATAAGTACATGGAGCAGTCCAGGAAGGTTACTAGACTGGTCAGGGTGGCCAAGGGAGCCAGGGAACTGAGATTCACGCAGGGAATAAGAAGTGGAGAAAAAGACTTCTGCTACATCGGAGAAAGAAGAAAGCGCAATGATCAGCTGGTGAGGATTAAGAAGGATGGGAGGTGGGTGGAGAAAGGGGTGGAGCAGGAAGAGGCACTGAATGAATACTTCCGCTCTGTATTCATGCAGGAGATGGGGGGGCATGTACCCCAGGTGAGTGGGGGTTGGGGGGATGACAGATGTAGAGATTACAGAGAGCAGGGTACTAGATGGGTTGAGGGCATTAAGGGTGGACAAAGCACCTGGACCTGATGGCATTCACCCTAGGGTATTAAGGCAGTTGACAGAGGTCCTGGTGGGGCCAGTGGCCGACCTGTTAAGTGCCTCCCTGGAAACAGGATGTACTGGACTTGAGAATGGCCCATGTGGTGCCCATCCCCAAAAGTGGCCCAAAGGATGAATCAGGAAACTATAGGCCAGTGAGCCTCACATCAATCGTGGGAAAGCTCATGGAGACCATACTAAAAGAGAGGCTAGTGAGCTTCTTAGAGGAAAATGGTCTCCAGGATGGTCAGCAGCATGGGATTATAGCAGGCAGATCCTGCCAGACAAAACTTGTAGAGTACTATGACTGGGTGACGCGGGAACTGGACAAGGGCCATGCAGTGGATGTCCTGTATTTAGACTTCAGCAAGGCCTTTGATTCAGTGCTGCATGGGAGGTTGGGGGGAAACTGGAATATATGGAGGCAGGACCTAAAATGGTGAAATGGATCACAAACTGGCTAAACGGAAGGCAGCAAAGGGTGGTGGGGGGGACCTCTTGTCACCGAGAGCAGTGACAAGCGGGGTACCACAGGGATCGGTACTGGGACTGGTGCTGTTTGGGATTTTTATTACAGATATCTCACACGGGATCTGGAGCAAGAGCAGTCTGTTCACAGACAATACCAAGATGGGAGCTGTGGTTGATGATGTGGAGAGGTGGAAGGGGTTGCAGGAGAACCTGACTAAGCTGCAGAAGTGGGAGGAAACATGGCATTTGGGGTTCAATGCCAAGAAGTGCAAGGTTCTGCACTTGGAAGCCAGGAACCAGGGAAGGGATTATCACTTGAATAGGGTACAATTGGGGAGCTCCACAGAGGGGAAGGACCTAGGAGTGATCATTACAGGGAGCATGAACAACTCTGCTCAGTGCAGGAAGGTGCCAGCAAAAGCAAACAAAATGCTGGTGTGTATTGCAAGAGGGATCTCCTCCAGAAGGAGGGAGATAGTCTTGCCCCTGTATAGGTCATTGGTCAGGTCCCACCTGGAGTACTGCATGCAGTACTAGCACCCATTCCTGAAGAAGGACATCAGATTGTTGGAGTGGGTGCAGCAAAGAGCCACAAAGATGATCCAGGGATTGGAAAGCAAGCCCTACGAGGACAGACTGGGAGGGTTGAATATGAATACAATGGAGGAGAGGAGGGATAGGGGCATATGATCGAGACCTTTAAGTATCTGAAGGAGATAAACAAGACCAACACAGAAGGGATTTTTCAGATGAGAAGGGGGAGGGACATGGGGGGGGCATGGACTGAGATTGGAGGAGGGAAGATTCAAGAGGGAGATGAGACATTTTTTCATGGAAAGAGTGGTGGACAAATGGAACACCTTACCAGACAAGAGAGTGTCCTGTAAGATGGTGGGCAGTTTCAAGAGGGGTTGGAACAGAGGAAGAGATACTGGGAAGGGGTGGGCAGGAGGAGCTGCTTCTAGATGAGGGGCTAGCTGCACACTTGAGCAGACTTGATAGACCATGAGGCCTGTTTCTGTGGCAATTTCATATGTTCGTAGTCTTGACTGACCACTTTCTGGCCAACCCAGACATTTTTAGCCAAAACAAGGCATTGCCCCTCTATCAGGGGCCAGTCTACCAAATCTCAAGATCATCAAAGGAAACAGAATTGCTGTGGGTGTTGCATGGACTGGCCAAAAAAGGGATATGCTGCTATATGCTCCACAGTTCTAAAGTGGGGGTAATCCTCACTGGGATCCCAAAAATCCACCCGCTGATTCACCTGCTACTTCTCCTCCTATCAGGGGATATCCAACCCAACCCAGGCCCTCCAGTAGCAAACTACGCTGTGGACTCCCCGCATGATCCCAACTAGGTTTCTCACAAAGGGCTGCTGCTGGCCCATATGAATGTTTGCAGCCTTCACCCCAAAATACACGAGGTTCAAGCGTGGGTTGATCTTTCCAAGCCTGATGTGTTGGCAGTCTCAGAGACATGGCTAAAGCCCTATATCTTAACCCATGAGGCTGACCTGCTAGGGTTCACTGCCCACTGGAAAGACAGGGAGAATAAAAAAGGGAGAGGTGTCATTACTTACACCAAAGATAACCACAATGTTTCCCCTGCCCCCACATCACTCGATGTTAGTGCTAGGTGTGAATTGCTATTTGTAAAGCTCACCCTTGGGTGGGCCATATCATTGCTATTAGGATGCCTATATAACCCTCCAAAATCTGCTTCCCAGGCTCTTGGTGCCCTCACCAGGGCCTTGGCCACACAGACCACTCTGAACTTATTCTCCTGGGTAATTTCAACCTGCACTAGGCCCCAGATTCAGGACAGGACCTAAAGGCATCCCTCTTAGATACACTTTTATCACAGATTATCACTGTGCCCACCAGGCACAATATAAAATCTGGCAAACACACCACCCTGGACTGGGTACTGGTCTCAAATCCCCTCAACATCCAGATGACTGGGACCTTACAGTAGCTGATGCCCTCAATGACCATTCCCTAATCTTCTGCATACGGAAGAATCGATCCCCCAAACCCCTGCCCAGGATGTTCTCAGCGAGGGACTTCTCCCGGTTCTCACCATCAGCCTTCCAAATGCACCTCTCCGGTATAGACTGGAGCCCCATCAAGTCTCTCCCCACTACAGATGATGCCTTGTATTTCTTCCAAAACACCTTTACCTCTGCTGCCAACTTATTTGCTCCCCTCAGGAGGTTAAGAACCTAAGATCGATGTTACAAGTGGATCACCCCTGCACTGAAGTCATTAATGACACAGCGCGATAGGGCATGGGCCAAATATAAATCATCTGGTCTTCCATCAGACTAGTCTGCATATAGAGCACTGTGGAACCAATGTGAAAAAGTGGCCCAGACCGCAAAAAGGGGACTATGTCAAGGCCCTACAGCAGGCAAACCTGTCCAACCCAAAGTCCTTCTGGGATCAAATCAACAACTTATTAAAAGGCAATGGCTCCCCGGTTCCCGTCACCACTGGGTGACAATCACTCAAGGACAATCAGGGGGTCACTGACACCTTTAATAGGTTTTTTCACCAACCTTGACAAATACAAGGTCAGCCTGCCTCCTTCCTCTGGACACCAGGAGTCTGTGGTGCTTGGACATAATCAACCAGAATTCCACCTCAAGTTAGCCCAACCAAAAGATGTACTCCCCCTCCTAAAGGCAATAAAAGCTAGGGGCTCCACAGGTCCTGACAGGCTAGCACCCAGACTGCTAAGGGCTGCTGCCCTGACCATAGCCGTTCCAGTCACTTGGATTATCAGCAAATCCCTACTCGAAGGGATTGTTCCAGCCGAATGGAAGCAAGCTCATGTGGTACCTATACACAAAGGTGGACCCAAGGAGCAGATCGGTAACTATAGACCTATCTCCCTCCTGTGCATACTAGCCAAAATCCAGGAGAAGATAGTGTATGGGCAGCTCTGAGACTACTTGGAAACAAATAACTTGCTTGCCGGATCCCAACATGGGTTCAGGAAGAAACACAGAATGGACACTGCATTGGTTAAATTTTCCACTGATATCCTTCAGGCCCTCAACAATGACACCCCCACTGGGGCTGTGTTTATTGATTTAACCAAGGCCTTCAACTTGGTGGACCATAACCTGCTTATGGATAAACTGAAGTGCCTTGGCCTAGACCGGCATGCTTGACCTGGTTCTCCAGCTACTTATCCGTCCATTTACAGCAGGTCAAATGGTACGATACCCTCGCTGACTGGTTCCCCATTAAGGAAGGGGTGCCACAGGGCTCCATCCTGGGCCTCCTCCTGTTTACATTATTTGTAAACGACCTTAGTACTTCCTGCGGGGGAAGTTCTGTCATTTAGTATGCAGATAACGCCATGCTATATAGGACTGCAGGCAGTGTAACTGACCTGGCTGGGCACCTGTAGGAAGATTTCCTGTCACTGGAAAGGTGTCTCCTAGCTAACAGACTTCTCTTAAATGCCACCAAGATGAAAGCATTGATGTTCTACCTGAGGTCTCCTGGTACTGACAAGAGTACCTTGCTCCCTCTTGTCTCATCCTTGGGGTCGGTAATCGAAGTCGTGACCCAGTTTAAATACCTAGGTATGGTGCTGGACCAGGCCTTCACTTTAAAACCCCATGTAGGCAAGATCACTAAAACTATACACAAAAAGCTGGTGCTCATCTACAGGCTGAGCCTTCAGCTGATCCCCGAAACTAGGAACGCTATCACACGCAGCATCCTTCTTCCCAGCCTTACTTACGCCGCCCTAGTATTGCACTCGCTCCAGAAGCAGGAGCCCAGTAGACTTCAAACCTTATACAACAAGATAGCCAGGTTCACAGCCAATGCTCATCCTCAACAGCACCACTGTGATGTCTTGGCCTCCCTCAAATGGCCTTCCCTTAGCCACTGGCTCCAGTATCCGCTGCTGTGCCTTACCTACAAACTAACACAGGACCTGCCTCCTGAGGGTCTGGCTGGCCTACTCAAGCCCAAACTCTCCAGCAGACTGCTACGCACCACTGTTCTGAAGTTACAGGAGGTACCCAGACACCCTCCTTTTCCTCTCTTTTACCCCTTCTCCCACCTTAGTCTCCCCTCCCTCTCACCTTATGACAAGGCCTCTGGCTGTAATATTTTCTTTTCATTCTTTATCTGGGCTCTGCCCTCTCATCTCCCCTACCCTTCCTTCCTTACTCTTCCCCTTCCACCCCCACCTCTGATTAGCAATGTTGCTTCAAATGTACCTTATGGTTTTCTATGCTTGCTTGTAATCTTGAGTGTGTAGCACTGTTCCCATTTATTTACCAGTTGACTTGCTGTGCTTCGATGATTCCATGAATGTTGTCTGTACCTCCGTTGATTCCATGAATGTTGCCTATAACTCCCAACCTTATTGTAACCCTTTCCTTTGATGCGGAACCTTTGTAAATGAGCTGCCCCTAGCTCAAAGGTATTTGTAATTCGAGATTTAAATAACTAAATAAATAAATAAAGTCTGCTGCCGGAGGAAAATCCTTTGCTCATATGGCTCCAGTGCTCTGGAACAAACTCCCTCATGGCCTTCAGCTCTCCAGCTCCCTAGGATCCTTTAGAAAAGGGCTACGAGAGCACCTACTTATAAACAGCACCTGCTTCTGTCAGTAAGCACTGTACCCCTTATGGTGGCCCTACACGGGACCCCCTGCACACTCTAAATGGTAGCGATACTCTAAGACCTAAAAGCTTTATTGTTAATGGATTGTATCTGGTCCCCCTACACCCCTTTCCATTTTCTTCCTCTCTCTCCCTCTCAGCTGTTTTGTATCATGTTGTTTGCCGCCTCATGCTTGGTATTTACTAATGAATTGTACCATGTGAGCCTTTGTATTTCTTGGCATTGTACTATTGCTAGCTGATCTGTATAAGCTTCTGTTATCTACATTTTATATGTTATTATGCATTTGTCTTGGTACATGTAACTAACTCCGGGTTACCCCTAAAAAAGGGTCCCCCAGGATCCAGTGGGCTGAAATAAATAAATAATGAAGGAAGCATGAACACCACCCCAGGAAGAAGCAGAATTATTCCTCAAATAATTCGACGTATTCCTCCTGCCTTTTCCCCTGCCTCCTCACCTCTTCCCCTCGCCACTCCCCCCCCCTTCGACTTACAACCCACCTACACCACCTTTGCACTTTACTCCTGTCCCACACCACCTCTAGCTACTTTTACAACGCCAGTCTGACTGCTTACCTTTTCCCCCATCATCCCCAAAGCTTAACACGGACCTATTTTTGACATGTCTCAGTATTCCCAGTGTATCCCTACTCTGCAACAACTTGACGTAATGTAATTTACTCTACTTTTAAGATGTACCTGAAACTAGCAAGTCTTGTACCTCATGTGCCATTTTAATGATGTACATGATGCCTACCATGTTTTTCTTTTTTCACTGTTATCTTAATTTGTACGTATTGTATTGTATTTGTATTGCTCTGTTTTGTCCCTGACTTGGAACCTTTGAAAATGAGTCTTTGACTCAAAGGTATTAATCCCAATCAAAATAAATAAATAAACAAATGAATAATAGCATCAGTCACCACATCACTACTTCTACTACTGCTAAGACTACTGTCAAAAAAAAAAACAGAGCTACCAGCATTGTGATCAATTATGTTAAGGTACATTTACAGTGCCTAAAAGGTCTGCTCAAAAGAGAAAGCCTTCCTCTTCATCCAGCTGGAGACAGGTTACTAGAGAGCACTAAAAGGGTTAAGCCTAACTTTGAGAGTTGTTCTCTAGTAGGCCCCACCTTGGCTTGTAGACATAGTGGCTGAAGTTTGTGCTTGGAGTTTCCTGACTCAGCTAGAAGCATGAAACTCAGGCATGAATATTCATGGCCCTGCCCTTTCCCCTTATAGAGTGGAAGGCAAGTAGTGGACTAGAGGCAAAAGAAGAAGGAGAACAGTGTGTGGCCACCTAGGGTTGCCACCTATCCAGTTTTTGATCGAATAATCCGGTTTTTAGGGTTCTTATCCTGTCATCCAGTTTTGATTAAATGCAATCCGGTTTTTGGGCCATTTTGAGTGCTCATGTACTCTTAAAACTGATGTATCAAATCATTCACTGATTTGGTTGCATTGCATGTCCAGGTCACACAGAAGTTCTGATGTCATTCAGACCTGCCTCTGTAAAACCAGTCTGTCAGGGAGGTGTCATTAGCAGTTCTTTTCCACTCTGAATTTTAAGTATGGTCTTTCAGTGCCATGACAGGAAACAGCTTTTACACCTTTATGTGCTTTCACATGTTTCTTTTTCTTTGTCCTATATTCTGGTATGTTTTAGACTCATTTTAATTATATTAATAATCTAACTTTTATTGCCTTCATAACTACATTTGTTCTCATTTTTATGTTGGCGCGCTTACGCAGCCAACATCTTGCGGTAGTGGAGATTTGGAGGCATTGGGCGAATGCAGGACACACACCAGTAGGTATATCCCTCATTCCCCAATCAGCCTGCATGCCGGTGCCACACCACCCGGGCGAGCACATCTAAGGAAAGGTCCGCTGCAATGCGAGCAAAGCTCATCACACGCAGTGGACCTTCCTATGTGCTTCCCCAGCATCAAACTTGGTGGCACAGTGGCCGCTAAACTGCCAACTTCAGGGGTGCCCAATTCCCCGGTTGGCTTACTCTGCCCCTCTTGTATGTGATGATGGGGGAGCCCACTCCCCGTCAGCATAATGTGTCCTCCCCTCTACTTTTTTGGTTGCCAAGGGGGTGCCCAATCCCCTCGGCTCATCGCCTCCCGCTTTCATTGTTTGCGTGGGGTGCCCAATCCCGTCAGCATCTGTCCCCACTTCCTATGTGCTGACAGGGTGCCCAATCCCCGTCGGCTACTGTACCCAAAGAAAACCACCTGTAAAAGAAAAACAGTTCGCAATTTTTTTAACACCTGTAAACAGAAAATGGTCCCTCGTAGTCTCTCTACCACCTGCACCCACCCACTGCACACCCTGCCTCGCCACACCCCTCTCACCCCATACTTACCTCCGGAGTCAGCGCGATGATCTTCGGTGGACTGGGAACATGTCTGCACTCTTCAAAGCCGACTGCGAACTGAGGAAATGCCGGTGAGCTGTATAATGGAATAAATTGTTTTTTTTCCAACTTTGATGCATATCTCGGGCATTTTTTGGAATTCTTGCACCAAAATTTCAACATAGGGTTTTTGGGAGCCCTCCTCATGAATTCTGTCACTATGTCGTTAATCGGTCCCGAAAGGTAATTTTGCAGTCACTGCGAGGAATCACCTTTCAGGACTGATTAACGCAAGGACAATGGCAGTGCTCTCAAAAAGCCTATGTTGCAAATCTGGTGGAAGAAATCCAAAAAATGGCTGTTTTACAAGCATGCGTTGCACAGTTGCTATGCACGCTCGTAACTACGCGAATTCGCAATATTTTCATGCCAGATTTTCAACATTGTCATTTTTCTACACCTCCTTGTGAACAGTATAGCTGTTATTTCACATCCTGGCCAAAATGTGTTTTCGTACTTCCGGCAGCACAACAGCGTGTCGCTGTGGAAATCAGTGTTTGGGGCAGATTACGAAAATGACAGTGACATTGTTCATGAGCAGAGGTCTAAAATGCCTATGTTGAAAATTTGGCGATGATACTCCATAAAATGACTGTGTTACGGTCGTTGTGCGGATTTACTGCATGCCTTTCAAGTAACGTCATTGTAATATTTTCACTCTGGATTTTCACCATTGACATTTTCCACCTCTTGATGAACAGTACAGCTGTCATTCTACATATCCTGCCCAAAATGTGTTTTTGCACGTCCGGAGCAGAATAGCAGCGGTCGCTGTGAAATCACTTTTTGGGACAGTTTGAGGAAATGACAGTGACACTGTACATGAGCAGAGGTGCTAAAATGCCTATGTTGAAAATCTGGTGCCGAAGGTCCATAAAATGACTGTGTTACAAGCGTGCATTGTGCATTTCCCACGCACCCTTGTAACTTCGCAAATTTGCAATATTTACATGCCACATTTTCAACACTGCCATTTTTTTACAACTCCTTATGAACAGTACCACTGTCATTTTTCACATCCTGCCCAAAATGTGTTTCTGCACTGCATTACCAAAGCCAATGCCAGCGCGACAACATTCGGCATTGACAAATGCTTGTTTGTATTACCTGAACATTACATGATATTAGTTACACTTTTACAGGTCATTCAGATAATCCGCATGGAATGGTGTGTCTGAAAATGAAATTGTGGAATGTCTTAGAAATATGAAAAAAAAAGCAGTTGCTGCTGATGTAAAGGGGAACACAGTGCAGTATTAAGGGTATCACAAGCATCGATAATAAAGTTATCAAAAATTGGTCAAAGCATCAGAATACATGACTGATATGGAAAGGAAAATGGGAGAGTGTTTCATAGAGGGTTGAGCAATAAGCTCTGGATGAGCTTGGCACATCCAGCAAACATGAGTTTGATTCACACAGCCTCCACTTACGTACTGTGTGACCCTGAGCAAGTCACTTAACCTTGCTGTGCTCCTGGGTCACTCCTGTAAAATGGGCTATGTGGCTTATGGGAGTTAACCTTAGTGTTGTAAGAACTAGTTTGTCAAAGATTAGAACCCTCCTCGAAGCCTGGTGTTCGAGTTCTAACTTAGAACTCGAACTCCAAGAGGTTCACAAAAGGGTTCGAATCTGAGTCCTCCCAACTCCCGTGACGTCTTTTTCCTGGCCCCAGCTGATGACTTGTGTGTGAGGAGGAGGCACATCCCAGCAGGCAGCCCCGATGTGGGGGTGTGTGGATGTATGTGTGGGGAGGAGGCACGTCCCAGCAGGCAGCCCCAATGTGGTGGGGGGGGTGCAGCAGCAGCAGTGTTTTCGTTGGGGCTGCCAATCCACTGCAAGTTCTCTCACACTTTACGCTTGCGTAGCGTATTTACGCTCAAGTGAAGTCATCCTCAGGTCCTCACCACCTGACCATTTACTATGTGGTCAGGTGGGGGTCGAGTAAGCTGCACGAGCCGCGGGATCTGTGGAGGGTATTTAGGTGGATGTGCAAGCCCCGAGAGCACGATTTGGATCCTGAGGATTTCAGAAGGCAGCAGCAGCCTGAGCAATACTGTAGCGTACCGCAGCCAGCATTCTTGCTCGATACTTAGGCCAGGGCCCAGGTTGGTGTGGCCACAATCAGACTGCAGCACTTGCTAGTTGCTGCAGTGCTTACCTGAATTATTTCAGTCCATCATCCATTTTCCTGCGAAAAAAGGCTAAAAGCAAACGTTGAAAAGTTCGAGGGGGAGGGGAAGGGGAAGGGGGGCAGGGCCCAGGCCCGAGAGACCGAGAACGAGAAAGGCTGAAAAGGCTCAATAAATTAACGGTTGGGTGTGGGACTAGAGGAGGTTCAGGTGGAGGGACTAATCAGGAGGGGATCGATCAATGTCAGGACAAGGAGAGAGCAGTGGCGGAGTTAGAGGGGGGGGCTGGGGGGCGGTCACCCCTCCTGGCTGCCCCAATGTGAATAGTGGTGCCTCACCAACATCTTTATTCACTGTTTAGTTCCCATTGTGGAGCCCATGATTGATCGAATGCCCCTCCCCCCGGCTCCCAAATGCTCCTTAACCTGGCTCCGCCACTGGGAGAGAGAATAAAAAAAATACAGAAAGAAGAACCTTTGTGAATGTGATTGTGAAACTGCAGCACTGCACAGTGCACACTCAGCAGTTGCCAGCAACAAGCATATAACAAGGGGAAAAAAAAAGGCAAATAAATTTGTCAAGAGGACAGAGTATAAGGACTGTGCTCAAGCTCATTGTGCTGTGCTGCTAAGGGGGATCCTCCTCTTGACTTTCACCTTCAAAAATTCCAGTCCTTATTAGTCCTTATACAACAGCACAAGGCACTGGCATTAAGGCACTGACTTGAAGGCAGGCAGTTCATTTTTTTGGACACCTGACCACTCCTCTGTGTGTGTGTGAGACTGTCTTCTACTTCTTTACTCCTGAGTCCCTGTGTTGTGTATGTGACTCCCTGCTCCATCTCCCGAGTTGTGTGCTGTTATTACCCTTACATGACAGAAGCTTAGAAATATAATTCTCATTCCCTGTGTTGTGTGTTATCTATGCATGTGAGTCTGTCTCCTGTGGTCAGCCCATCACCCTGCTGCTGTGTACCCCTTGACTGCACTGTACCCTACCCAGTGTGTGTTACAGAGAGAAGCCCAGTGGCCAGTTGTGTGTTGGTATTACCCTTACATGACAGAAGCATAGAAATATAATTCTCATTCCCTGAGTTGTGTATGTGACTCCATTTCCTGTGGTCAGCCCATCACCCTGCTGCTGTGTACCCCTTGACTGCACTGTACCCTACCCAGCGTGTGTTACAGAGAGAAGCCCAGTGGCCAGTTGTGTGGTGGCATTAACTTTACATGACAGAAGCATAGAAATATAATTCTCATTCCCTGAGCTGTGCATGTGACTCCGTCTCCTGTGGTCAGCTCATCACCCTGCTAATATGTGCCCCTTGACTGCTATGTGTATGCCTATTCCCAGCAGCCTAATTATTCTGTAAGCCTTGAACCTGGGATCTTTTAGTTGCAAACCATCATATTCCTTAATTACTTTCAGTCCACTGCATCACAGTGTCACACAACCAAAATAAAATTTTGGAGTTGTAGTCAGCGATCACAAATCACATTGCTTTCTTACACAGGAATTGTGTGGGTGTGGGTGTGTTCACTGCAGTATACTGGTACTGTTATGGCTGACACCAACATAGATGAAGCATCTGGTGCTGGTGTTGGAGCAGGTGTTGGTGGTAGTGGTAATCCTGGTGCTAACAGAAATAACCAAAATGTTTCATGTGATAAAAATTCAAGAAACAGCAAAAGAGCAACAGTGAAGTGTGGTGAAGGGGGACCTTTTAAGAAAACCTGTACAGCTGCTGGGGTCACATGGAGAGGCACCATAAGGTATGCCATTCATGCTGTTAAGATCCCAGTGACTAGCAGCAATAATGCAAGTGACAGTGAGTCCCTCTCTGACTCAGACAGTAGCTCTTTGTCTCAGTCCGACGCCGTTGTGTCTTGCGGCGTATCATTACTTCCTCAACAAAGTGAAATGAGCAAGTCTGCTGACAATGAATCAGGTAGTGCACTTGCAAATACATCCAGCACTGTTTGCAATGAAAAGGACATATCCATTGAATCCATCACTTCTGTGATGGCCAGCAATGAAAATCCATCAGAGTCTTCTGTCCACTCTTCTAGCACCAAGGAGCATGTCCCAGATTCTGTTAGGACAGGTGAAAAGATGCAAACAGTCTTTAGCTATCTTCCTAGCACTCGAACAAAATCTGTCACATCTGAGGTGTGCAATTATTTCTCTGTCAGTAAAACTGATCCATGCAGAGCAATTTGTTCCCTGTGTAAACAGAGTGTAAGCCGTGGTAAAGTTGTGTCATGCCTTGGCTTTTCAGCTCTTAAACGCCATCTGAAAAAGCATTCAGTTTTGCTTGATCACCCAAAACCCATGTCCTCCATCTTCCAGACCATACGTGAGAAGGGTGAGGAGGAATCTGAAATGGATACTGAATTGTCTGAACTTGATGCAGACAGAACCACTGCCAGCCCCAGGATCATTGTTACCACCAATGCCAGCACCATTAGTACCAGTTGCACATCCAGTGATGGCACTGAATGTATAAGTCCTAGTCCACCATCCCAGCGTCCATCTGCCCATCGAAACACGGTGTATAATAAACCAGCAGGGACATGTTGTAAACAGCTAACACTGTCTCAAGCATTTGAAAGGAAGAATACCTTTACTAAAAATCATCCAAAGACCCTTCATCTTAATCACAGAATTGGTGAACTGTTAGCTGGAGCCCTTCTCCCATACTCTTTGGTAGATCATGAGGATTTTAGGGAGCTCTTGAAACTAGCAGAGCCGTGTTACAAAGTTCCTTATCGAAGGTACTTTTCCTATGTTGAAATACCAAACATTTATCAGGCTTTAAAAGTGACCGTGATGCTTGCACTTAAAACTGCAGAGGGTGGGGTTATTCATGTCACAACAGATATGTGGACCAGGACTCAAAACATAGATTACATGTCCCTTACCGTTCATTGGGTCACGTTTTCTTGTGGTTCTTCAAAAACAAAGACACCCCAGAAGATGGTGCTGCTCCATATAAAGAAATGTGGGCAAAGTCATACAGCTGCAAACATCTTGCAGGAACTAAATGACCTCCTTGACGAATGGGTTTATTCTCACAGTCTAAAATGTGGCTTCATAGTAAGTGACAATGGAGCCAACATCTTGAAAGCAATACAGGATGGAGGATTTATGCATGCTTCTTGCTTTGCACATTGCTTACATTTAATTGTCATGGGATTTCTCAGCAATGAAACACAAGTGGATGGTATGATTGCTGTCTGCAAAAAAACTGTGACTCACTTTTCACATTCAACCAAGGCTATACGGACATTGTCCAAACTGCAAAAAAAATGTCAAGCTGCCCCAGCAAAAGCTGATTCAAAATGTTTCCACTCATTGGAACTCAACGCTTTATATGCTGCAGTGACTCTTGGAGTAAAAGCAAGCTGTACATGAGTATTGCTCCAGTTACATTATTAGAGAAGGCATTATGCTGTCTGTGCTGCAGTGGAAATTTATGGAGACAGTGTGCTGCATCCTAGCTCTTTTTGAGACAGCTACAAGGGACATGTCTTCTGAAGGCGTATCTGTGAATCAGGTTATCCCACTCATAATGCTGATTTCATATCATCTTAGTGTTCTAAATCTACAAATAGAAAAAGACATCTGAAGCTCAGACAACATGTCGCTTGTATCATGGGAATCTCGTAAAGAGAATGAGCGAGCGCTTCAAAACCAATTGCAAATTAGTTGCAATGACAAAATCAAAACTCTACATCCTTGCAACTCTCTTAGATCCCAGGTTCAAGGCTATACATCTTCCAAAAACAGATGATATAGAGCAGTACAAATGTCTGTTGCTAGATGAGCTGCAGCACTCACAGGAGTCAAACACGCACAGTACCCTCAGGTTGTCATCACCACAACATGCAGGTTCATCTTCACAAAGGGATACAGAACTGGAAAAGTCACCAAACATTAACAGTAGTTGTTCCACAACTGACACGTCTTCAACCCTTAATAGCAAGCTAAATCTGTGGCAAAACCGTTCCCAAATTGCTGCCATACCAACTTATGCTGATTCCTCTTCTGATCGGTCTCTGCCCATCATGGTAGACAGTTACCTGCAAGAACTGCCTATTCCTATTGATGCATGCCCTTTTGAATACTGGAGATCAAAAAAGTCGATTTGGACAGAGCTGTATGATGAAGCCTGTAAATATCTTGGTTGTCCTGCAACAAGTGTCTCTTCAGAACGCATGTTTAGTATAGCTGGCAATATTGTGACAGACACCAGAAATAGGTTGCTGCCAGAAAATGTACACACGTTAACTTTATTAAAGTTAATAAGTCAAGATTTTCGTATCCCTACAAGTATACAAACTGATCCTGAAGTGACTGATGTTGTGGATGTTGATGGTGATGACAACTCAAGATGGTGGTGGCTGGTAAATATTGTGTGGGACAGAGTCTCTCTACCAAAAAGGAAACTGTTACAGACTGTGATGACTTTGGTTGTCTCTCGCCTTTTTCGATCTACTACTTTGGACTATATACCCCCAAAACTTTCACCATTTCATGGCAAACTGCTTTGTAGCTAGGGTCTAAAGTCAACAAGTTTTATATACAGGGCAATTTTAACATCAGTGGGAACAGGCCCAGATTTGGCATAAAATGGACACTGTCATGTCAATCATTTCTGTATCATATTATTTATAGTTAAAGTGCAAACATATATTTTTGGATTTACCTTCTGTGACTTTGTGGTGCATCAGTATGGGCTGGGACCAGGGGCGGTCTATTTTTCAATTTTAAAGAGGACAAAACAATGAGTTCTAATTGGTAGCTGTTTATTATTTCTTCAATTACAGAAATGTTAGCCATAAACCACAATGATCCATATGCAACTTATCTTACTGAATAAAAAATTATGAGAAAACTGTATTTTGTATTGTTATGTTTCTATGGCAGCATCCTGTTACAAGTCTGTTCCAGGAAACAGAGTCATCTGGAGTTTTACCTACGTCATGGTTGAGCACATATTCTGTAAGCATAGGTCTCATACCACAATAGCTCGTGTTTAACATTCTGTTGTTCACAGACCATGGCATAATAGCAACAACTCTCAAATTACTGGTTACATGAAGAGGACTGTACAGAATGTTGTCCATAAGAAGAAAGCAATTTAAAAGACATTTTTTTCACATAAGTGTTGTTTATTAAGGAACAGTTAAGTATGGCTCATTTGGAGGCAAGAGTTTCATTTTTCTTGAGTAAGCATGTGGTAGTTTTAGCATTTGAGAGGGGGAGGAGAGTAGAATGGGTGCAGGAGGGTGGGAAAGGGCTGGAGGTTGGTTTCACATGGATGCAAGAGGGAGAAAGATGGCATGGATGCTAGTACATGGGTGATTGTTGGGGAACTGTGTTTTAACATGGGTGAGGGAGGGAGAAGGGTGACATGAATGGTAGTTCATGACTAAGAGTGTCGGTAGTTTAAACATTTGTGTGAGGGAGGAGGGTGGAATACATGCTTGAGGGGGTGAGGGTTGTGGGTTGGTTTTAACATGGGTGTAAGGGTAGTATGGGTGCTACTGCACAGATGAGGGTGGTAGAAGAAAAGTGGAATGGGTGATGGGGTGAAAGGTGAGTGTTGTTTTAGTCCTTTCATTTACAGATTCGTGATCGGCTGGGGATGGTGAGGAAAAAGAAGATGACAGACTGAACCTACTATACATAGCAACATAGATTTTGACGGCAGATAAGGACCGCTTGGCCCATCTAGTCTGCCCATTTCCCTACCTACAGGATAGGCCGCAGATCCTAGTTAACCAACAGCCTATTTCTTCCTACCCCCCACAAGAATTGCCTTATGTCTGTCCCATGCATTCTTGAATTCTCCCACAGTTTTAGACCCCTGACGTCCTCAGGAAGGCTGTTCCATGCATCCACTACCCTCTCTGTGAAATAATACTTCCTCCTTTGCCCTGAACACCCTCCTTCTATCTTTGAATTGTGTCCCCTTGTTCTTGCAAGTCTCTTTTCTGAAAGATGCTACCCTCTTGGACTTTGTTGATTCCACTGAGGTACTGAAAAGTTTTTATCATGTCCCCCCCTCTCCCTTCTTTCCTCAAGGGAATACATATTAAGCTCCTTTAGTCTCTCCTCATACGGCTTCTCTTGCAGACCCTGCACCATTTTAGTTGCCCTCCTCTGGACTACCTCTATTCTGTCTATGTCCTTGCGGAGATGGGGTCTCCAGAACTGGACACAGTACTCCAGATGGGTTCTCACCAACTGTCTGTACAAAGGGATAACAACTTCCAGTTTTCTGCTGCTGATGCCTCTCCCTATACATCCCAGTATACCCCCAGCCCTCCCTACTGCCTTCTCACATTGCTTGCTAACCTTAAGGTCATCTGATATGATTACCCCAGGTCCCTTTCCTTTTTGTTGTTAACTACCTCCCCACCATTGTGTATTCTTCCCTGGGTTCTTGTTTCCCAGGTGCATTATTTGCACTTCTTTGCATTGAATCCTAGCTGCCATACTTCTGACCATTCCTTCAACCTTGCCAAGTCCCTTTTCATCCTTTTCACGCCTCCTTGTGTATCAACGCTGTTGCAGATCTTTGTGTCATCTGCAAAAGGCATACTTTTCCTTCAGTCCTCTGCAATGTCACTGATGAAGGCGTTAAAGGACTGGACCCAATACTGAACCCTGGTACCCCACTAGTAACCCCTCTTTCTTCAGAGTGGACTCCATTTACAATTACCTTCTGTGTCCTGTTGTGCAGCCAATGTTTTACCCAGGCTACCACCCTGGGACCCACTCCCAGGCTGGTTAATTTGACTATTAATCTTGTATGTGGGACTGTGCCAAATGCCTTGCTAAAGTCTAGGTAGGCCATGTCCCCAGCCCCTCCCTTGTCTACTACTTTGGTCACCCAGTCAAAGAAATCTATTAGATTCGTCTGACATGACCTTCCCGCTGTGAACCCATGCTGCCTTGGGTCCTGTGCTCCACTGGCCTATAGGTACTCAACTATTCTTTCCTTCAGAAGTGACTTCATCACTTTCCCTACCACTGAGGTCAGACTGACAGGTCTGTAGTTTCCTGCTCTGTCTTGGTCCCACTTTTGTGAAGGGAATCACATCCGCCTTCCTCCAGTCCTCGAGTACCACACCATCCTCCCATGATTTATTAAAAAGAGTAGCCAGTGGTTTCACTAGTTCCTCCTTAATTCTTTTAGAATTCTGGGGTGAATTCCATCAGGACCCATTGCTTTGTCCACCTTCAGTTTTAGGGTTCTTGCAGAACCCTTTCTTCTGTAGAAAGGACTGGGATCGACCCCCTATCAAGAGTGCTGCTGTTACTTGGATTAGGCACTTCCCCTCCTCTTTTGTGAATACTAGAGCAGAAATATTTGTTCCAGTATCCCTGCTTTTCACTGTCCCCTCTGCCCACCCACGTTCATTCAATTCAGCCTCACTATCCCTCCTTTGTCTTTCTCTGGCTCACTGATGTACCTATAAAAGGTTTTATCCCCTTCTTAACTGAGTTGGCTATCTTTTCCTCAGTTTGGGCCTTTCCTATTCTGACTTCCCTCCTGCTTCCTTCTGCCTTAACTGGTACAGCTCTCTGTCCTGCTCCTTCTGTGTTTCCTTATACTTCCAGAATGCTATCTTTTCTTCCTGACTTTCATAGCCACCTCTTTTGAGAACCATAGTGGCTTTTCTTTCATTTTGATTTGTTTATTTGCTTCACACAAAGGCTTGTTGCCTCTGTGATGGCAGTTTTGATGATTCCCATTGTTGCCCACACTCCTTCTAGCCTGTTTGCTGAGTGCTTTTCTGAGGCACTCTCCCATCTTGCCAAAGTCAGCCCTCCTAAGTCCAGTGCCCTCACTTTTGTATGGCTTGACTCTGTAGCTGAGTTTAATGTAGAACCACACTGTTTGATGGTCACTTGTCCCCAGATGGCAGCCACTTCTATTTCTGAGATCCTCTCCTGCCCCCGTTTGAGAGTCACGAGGTCTAAAATTGCTCCTCACAGTGGGTTCCGAAACTAGCTCTCTAAGGCCTGCCACCTGTAGAGCATCAAGAATGGCCCTGCTCTTGGATGTGGCTGCAGCAAATGTGCTCCAGTTAACATCTGGCATATTCAGGTCTCCCATCAACAGAATCTCCCCTTTCTCTGCCATTCGAAGAATGCCTTCTATCATATCCTTGTCCATTCCCTCCTGACATGGGGTCTGTAAACAACCCCTGTGCAGATTGTGGTGTCCTTTCCAGTCTCCAAGGTGACCCACAGTGCCTCCTCTCCTCCCTGTTTACTCTTTTGTTCAGTTGCTTTATCCTTTCCCTTTACATAGAAGCTACTCTCCCTCTTCTCCCTGCCTGTCTCTCCTGTAGGTTATGTACCCTGGTATGTTAACATCCCAGTCATGGTTCTCTGTGTACCATGTTTCTGTGACTGCTACAATATCCAGGCATCCCTCTTCCATCAAGGCCACCTGCTCAAGGAGCTTGTTGCCCAGACTACGGGCATTGGTACTCATTATCCTCCATTTCCTGATGGTCTTACTCCCTTTTGCCCCATCCCTGTACTTCTTGCCTTTGTCACTTTCTCCATTTACCCCTGCCCTTCTCCCTATCGACACCTCTATGTTGGTGTTTGCCGCACTTACTACTGTGATTATTTGGAGGGGACTAGGATTTCCCTGCTCCTTTCCAGTGCCTCCCCCCTTGGCTAGTTTAAAAGCTTGCCAATGAAGCATTTAAACCTATCACCTAGGATCCTGGTTCCCTTCTGGACAGATGCAGCCCATCATGCCAGTATAGGCTTGCATCACTCCAGGAGGACCCCCAGTCCCCAATGAAGCCAAATCCCTGAGCTCCACACCAGTTTTTCAACCACTGATTGATTCCCATGGTGCAGAACACCCTAACCTCTCCTATGCCATAGATGGGCAGCACCTCCAAGAAGGTTACCGTGCATGCTACTTGACTAAGTCCCTTCCCCAATTCCACAAACTATTCCTGCACTTCTCTAATCCCTTTCTTAGCCAGGACATTTGTCCCTAGGTGGATAATGACATCCAGCTCCTTCCCCTGTGCAGCTGCTCTGGCAATCCTGAGGATTCACTCCCTGTTCCTCCAAGCCATGGCACCAGGTAGGCTCCTTACCTCCCTCTCCCCTTCCTCCCCCAGTTCTACCTTCCTAACAATGGAGTACCCCACTAGAAGTTGTTTCCTTCCCCTGCAGGGTCCCCTGCCACCCTCCTGTGGGTCTCCTTTGTGGAGGTTCCCAGCATCCTCCTTGGTCTCCACTCGGGTGCCTCCATAGAGAACCACACTTTGCCAGAATGGCATAGGGTGTGGAGAGGTACAGCTGGAGGGATGCCTCTCTGTTCTACCACCCTCACCCTCCCTGAGCCCACTGTGGTCCAATCGCTCCTCGTTCTTGCCAACCTCTGAGGCAACGGCAATGGCACTGGTGGTCCCTGGATGGAAGAGGAGGTCCCACAAATCCTGGCCAACTCAGCCTGGAGATGAGCAACCTCCTCCCTCAGCCCAGAGAGGTGCCTGCAGATAGGACAACACCGTATCTTCCAGAACGTCTCCCGGAAGACTGCTGCTCCACAGCCACTGCACTGCACCACTCCAATCATGTCTTATTTCTGGTCCCTTAACTGTTTGCAATCCTTACTCTTTCCTCTGTTTTTTTTTCTCTCTCTCTCCCCTTACTTTCTGCCTGTGTGCCCTTTAAGCTCCTGATTGTCCTGTTCTGAGACAAGAATATCCTATATTTCTCAGTAGACCACTTACTTGCTCAGAGGCAGACCTCCAGCAGCTAGGGGGCCGGAGGCTACTCTTGCCCTTCTAGGATGGTGGGTCTTTGGTGGTTCTGTGATCACCACTTCCTGCACCGAACAGGAAGTTCCTGTTATCAGTCAAATCCTGTGCCTATAAAAATAGAACTAGCTTTGGGTAGGGGGGGCGGAGGGGAGGGAAGGAGGGCAATATAGTCCCAGTAGAGAAGTTCAGTCACACAGCAGTCCTTTCTCCTGGTGTCTTCTGCCAAGCTATTAGCAGAATCTTTCTAAGGCAGTCTTTAAGTGTAGCTTCCTTCTAGCTAAGCCACTCCCCCTACTTACTAGATCTTTCTACAAGTAATTTAAACCTCATAGATATTAAGTCCTTTCAATCACCTGAGATTTACACCTAGTTAACTGTTCAGATACCATTCAGTTCAGTTTTCCCAGACAAACACACACTTTTTTTTGTGTTTTGTTTGTTAGTTTTTTTTTACCCTAAATTAAAGGTCCAAGTACAAAAGTTCTTCTTCTTTAGTCCCAGCAGAGAAGTCAAGTCACACAGCAGTCCTTTCTCCTGGTGTCTTCTGCCAAGCTATTACCTATACATATAATGTATATATTTATTTTTTTCTTATTAAATACATTGCAAACTGCTGCCACTTAGCATAATTGTCCTGTCCCCTTTAAAAAAGAATAAAGGAATGAAAAATAAAAGAAAATCTGCATCAGCAGTTTTCACAGAATGTGACCTATCATAAAGTGTTTTTGCTTTACAAGTAGTGATAATTAGATACATAATGGGGTTGACAGACACTGTCCCTTAAACAACACATGCCAACTGCTGCAGCTACATTAAATGTTCCTTAAGTTAGTATGTGGGGAGGAAACCACTTTTTTTATTTATGTGACTGAAATACAGATTTTATTGACGTATCAGCTGCAAAAATGCATCATCTTAAAAAGTTGTATGTATTACTTCAATTTGCCAACAAGAATGTTGGCATATGTTTGCATTATCTTAGAAACGGCATGTATTTTTTGCCAGCAACAATGACTGGCATTTTTTTTTATTCAAATGTATTGACTGACTACGTTATGACATAATATGTTTTGCAACAGTTCCACGTGCTGCTGCTGCGGTACCTTGGCTTGACTTTGTTATAAAAGCTTCCTTTTAAACATAGCAACTTTTGATTTACTCATTTAAAACAGAAAGCAGCAAATAGGTGAGATTAGGTAATATCAGTTATTTTTTCTCATACTTCATGACGATGAGTATATATAACTGAGTACATAAATGGCTAATGTGCCTCTTTCTTTCACTAGGGAACTATGATGCAGCTGCAGCAGGAAAACTTTTAACATATGGGTGGGTGGGCGGCCTGTTTACGTATTAAGTTGCTGGCTTTAGCAAACAGAAGAAACCATAGATAAACCTAGTTGTATTCCTATCAATGTCACACATGATAATTTCTCTCCCCCTTATATTGAACAGTTTTTCCTTTACATGTATTTTTATAACTATCTTCATTACTGGCAGCACAATGGAAAAATAGGGTTCGAGTTCTAAAAAGTTCTAAAAAAGATTAGAACCCTAGAACTTTTTCAAAAGTTCTAAACTTGAACTAGAACCCAGAACTTCAGAGGGTTCTGACAACCCTAGTTAACCTGGTTGCCAAAGAATAAAAATAAATAGCTGAATAAATAAGTCAAATAAATAACAGTATAAAAATGATTTCCTATTACTAGTAATGTCTATTCCAACATTACAAATGGCTCTGGACGAGAAGCAATATACTTGCCAGTCATAAACAGGGGATGGAGCCAGAGGCAGAGCTTGGGGTGTGGTTTAGCATCTGTTTTTTATCTCATCCATAGGTGGTGACCCTGTGACCACCAGCAGCAGAGTCCAGCATTCTAGTTGTGTCCAAGCCAAGGTAGCCTTCAGGCTTAGGATGGTGGCAGGGTGCCTGGGACTGGAGTGGCACTGGTACCCTCTGATGAAGTGGCTGTGAGCCTAGGATCATCATCATCATCATCATCATTTATTGAATAGCAAGTTGAGAGTGAGCTGTCTTTTAAAATTGCGTTCGAGGTCCAGCTGAGTCACAGACCAGAAGCCCCCAAAACATCTAATGGTAGAAGGAGGACCAGATGGAAGTCCTTGTAAGAATGTCAAGACCAAAGGAACTCGAAGGCACAAAAAGAACAGTGGAGGGCCACCCCGCAAGGGAGATCACTGGGATCTGTGAAGATCCACTCCCATCATTGGTACACAAGGGGGAGAGCAGATATGGAAGTTATAGGTACACTGTCAACTCCTTTAAGCCTCAAATTGTCCTTAGTTTAAACAAACACAAATTATGATAGCTCACATTCTGTAGAACTGTGTAATGCAGCTAGTAGTTTGATTCTGCTTCTTTTTTTTTCTTTCAAAAGCAACAAATAGACTGCCCACCATACTGGTGTTACCACACAAAAATTTGTTTATGCACATCGATCACCTATTTGGCACCCGCCACCACACCCTCCCCCAACTCACAGTCCCGTGAGTTTCCTTAACAGTCACTACTAAAGCAGGCTGCCTGACCATGCCCCCACACACCCCACCATTTACTTTAGCATGTATTCTCCACTCAGCCTCTCCTCACCCCACCATTTATCCCTATACCTTATCGCCCTTCTTCCCCCGCTCTTCACCTCCACAGCATTACATACCTCTCTCTCTCTCTCGTACCTCCTTTCTTCACCCCAATGCCAGTTATCTCCATCTCTCTGAACTACTGACAAGGCACTCTGTGGCTGCTTATCCCCCCCCCCCAATAAAGTGTTTTTCTTGTTATTTTAACTTGTACCTATGTTTGGAGTTATTCTGTATGTTCTGAATCCTAGCTGTATCGTTCAATGTAATGTACCTTTGTTTTCTCCTACTGTTCTTTGTTTTGCAATCTATTGACATGGAACCTTTGTAAAAGAGCTTCTGCGCAAAGGTCTTTTCTGAATCACTAATAAAAATAAATAAATAAAACATCTCAATCACCTTTGGCCAAATCAAACGGTTGACCATCGGGTGTATCTACCTGCCCCCTAAACTTGCACCCATCTCCTTTGCAGAACTCTTCACCAGTCTTGACACCTTCCATCACAGTGACATTATAATCTATGGTGAATTCAATCTTGACTGGCTTGGCCCTAAAAATGCTCTCTACCTGTCAGCTATATCTGATGCCAAGTTGGAACAACTTATCAACCAACCAACTAGACTTTATATGAAGTCAGGGAATCACATATTTCTTGACTGGATGTTAACTAACAACAGGTCCCATATCAGGGCTGCAGGCATCCTCCCTGATGTGTTAAGCAATCACTCCCCGACTTTCTGTATCTGGAAAAATAACTTTCCCCACCCTCCCTCAAAAACCTTCAAATCCAGAGACCTAACAAACTTTAACACCTCTGAATTCCTGCATAGCCTTGCTTCCACTGACTGGACCCCTATCACCACTCTCCCTGATATTAATCAGGCCCTAGAGTACTTCAGCAACACTTTCACCTCCATCCTTGACTTCCATGCCCCCTTCAAACATAGAAACATAGAAGTTGATGGCAGATAAGGACCACAAAGCCCATCCGGTCTGCTCATTTCCTTTTCTACCTTATGACTGTGCCATAGGCATTTGCTCTGTCAGTGGCCTATCTATTCATACTCATCTGTATTGCTCCTTTATGCCTATCCCATACCTGATTGAAGCCCTGCACTGTATTCATATCCACCACTTCTTGAGGTAGGCCGTTCCATGCATCCACCATCCTTTCTGTGAAAAAGAACTTCCTCACATTACCCCTTAATCGGCCTCCCTCTAATCTCATGCTGCGTCCTCTTGTCCTGCTATTTTTCTTATATTGAAACATGTTAGACTCTTTCACCTTGTTAATGCCTTTAAGGTGTTTGAATGTTTCAGTCATATCACCTCTCTCCCTCCTTTGCTCTAGGGTATACATATTCAGTTCAGTTAATCTGTCCTCATATGTTTTCTGATTCAGTCCCTGCACCATTTTGGTTGCCCTTCTCTGGATTGCCTCAATTTGGTTAATGTCCTTGTGAAGGTGTGGCCTCCAGTACTGCATGCAGTACTCCTGATGGGGCCTAACAGTGTCTTGTAAGAGGATTACCTCCTCTTACGACTTGTGATACCCCTACTAATACACCCTAACATCCCCCTAGCCTTACTTACTGCTTTAGTGGTCTGCTTGGATGATTTCAGATCATTGGTGATGATGGCGCCCAAGTCTCTTTCTTCCTTTGTGACTGCCAGCAACTCCCCTCCCAGCCTATAGGTAGCTTCAGGGTTTCTCTTCCCTATGTGCATGATCTTGCACTTGTTTGCATTAAACCCCAGTTGCCACTCTTGAAGATGAGAAGGGCCAGCCGTCCCGGATGCGCTGAGGGTTGAGGCACTGGATGCCACCTGTGCCACGTGGCCACTCCTGTCGGGAACAAGCCCAGAGCGCTGGAGATTGACAGGGGGGAGAGAGAGGATTGAGCATCCAGAGGACAGCTCTCCTCTCTCAGAGAGGGATCCAGGGGTAGCCTGGTGCAGTAACGGCCCCCAGTGGAGACCGGCAGAACTACAACGCTAAGGGGCTTGGAAAATGGGGAAGACGTGGTCGGCTGTCTTCCGGACGTGAGTGGAAGCACCCATGTTGTGGGCTGAACAGCATTGCATGTCCCATGTCTGGGGTGTAACTAGGGGAAGAAAACACCTCTCCCACCGGATAGGCGACGGCTCCTCCAGTGCCAACGCCACCACACGACCAACGCTGGTTCCTCACCACTGACCCCTCTACCTCCCTGGGGGTCATAGCCCCTTCCCGAGCCTCCGGGAGGGGTCATAACTAACTTGAAGATGGTGGAGAACACAGCGGTCGGTAGAGCGGTCACGACAAGAGAGGCAGCCCAAGAGAGTTCCGACTGGGAAGACAAGGAAAAAGAGTTGAGAAAAAAAAAAAAAGATGAGAAGGGCCATAGGAATCCACTACCTCTGGCTCTCCCAGGAGTTCCATCTCTTAATGCGCACCAGACACAAGGCGTGGCAATCCTACAAAAAGACAGGGCTCCATACTGACTGGAATTCCTACCGGCAGTTACGGAATGCCTGCAAAGCTAAAGTATCCAAATCTAAGCGGAACTGTCTACAGTCCCTGCAAGCAAGCAACCTCAGCAACCCTAAATGCTTCTGGAAGCAAATCAACCCCTTTCTTAAGAGCAATGAACAGACAACCCCCCAGGTCATAATCTCGAAAGGCTCAGAGCTATCCTTGCCCTCCGAGATCACTGCTGGAATAAATTTATTCTTCATCAACCTCAACGTTTACAAGGTAGGTCTCCTGGATACCCACCCCGTGCTGCAATCCCCCTATAACAAAGCTCACCGCCCTCTCTTTCATATAAAACTTACCTCACGTAAGGAAGTCCTTAAGCTCCTAATGGGTCTCAACCCCGATAGCATTCCTGGTTTTGACACCCTGCCTCCAAGATTCCTTAGGACTGGTGCACCCACACTGGCTCATCCGCTCACCCAGTTGATTAATCGATCTTTCCTCACTCACTGAATCCCAGACAAATGGAAAACTGCCACTGCTGTCCCCGTGCACAAATTGGGCCCAACTAACCTTGCTGAAAATTATAGACCTATTTTCATCTTGTGTCCTATCGCAAAAATCCATGAGAGACTCCTATATAATCAGCTGTACTCTTTCCTTGAACAGACTAACGGCCTTACAATACACCAACATGGCTTCAGGAAATCTCATGGGACCGAATCTGCTCTGTTGAAGGTCACCTCTGACATCTTTCATGCCATGGATCAAGGCAGTGCCACAGGAGCAGTCACTGACCTCACGAAGGCCTCGACTCCAACTCCCTGTCTTGGATTTCAAACTATTTATCTAGCAGTTTCCAATGTGTCAAATGGAATGGTGCCCTCTCCTCTCTATCTCCAATCATGGACGGGTTCCCCCAAGGATCTATTCTTGGGCCCTTACTTTTCTCAATCTTTATTAACGACTTGCCTCTAAACTGCGGGGGGCATCGATCCAGCTCTACGCAGACAATGCCATCTTATACCGGCATGGCATTGACATTTCCTCTATTCAATCTGATTTAGAAAAAGACTTCCAACAACTTGAAGACTGGTTCAAAAGGAACCTGCTGGTACTGAACATTAACAAAACGAAATTCATGTTGTTAAGCCAAATATCCTTTGACTTATCCTCTCAGCCGCCTCTGACTATCAACACATCCTCTGGTCAGCCTTTAGAAGGGGTGGGATCATTCAAATACCTGAATATGACTCTTGACGAACATTTATCCTTTGATACACATGTGAATAGTGTTATTAAAATTTACAAATCAGAAACCTGGCCTCCTCTATCACCCTTCCCCAACCCTATTCCTTGTGCTAGAAAGACCATTGCCTTGACTACCCTCCTCCCTGGTTTATTCTATGGTGTGCCCATAATTCACTCAGTCAAGACCACCACAATGGTCAAGCTCAAACAGGCCTGCCACAGGATCACTCGCTTCACAGATGCAGCACCAGCTCGGGCACACCACTGTGACATTCTCAAGTCCCTAGGCTGGCCATCCTTTGGCCCCAGAATGAACTTCCCTGCACTATGTACCACGTTCAAACTCACCCACCTTCCTTCCCCACCCACCCTCTATGGTCTGCTCACTTTGAAATCCTTCCCCGGGACCCTTCGCCACTCCCACCTCCCGTTGTTGAGCCTTCAAAGCCATCAAAAAATGGAGAGCAATGAGTACCAATGCCTGTAGTCTGGGTAACAAGCTTCCCGAGTTAGTGACCTTGATGGAGGAGGAACATCTGGATATCGTGGCAGTCACAGAAACATGGTACACACTGAACCATGATTGGGACGTAATCATAACCAGGATACACTATCTACAGGAGGGACAGGGAGAGTAAAAGAGGAGGAGGAGGAGTAGCTCTTTACATAAGGGAAGGAATCAAAGCAACAGAACAAAAGGGTAAACAGGGAGGAGAAGAAGCACTGTGGGTAAATTTGGAGACAGGCAATGGCACCACAATCTACACAGGGGTTGTATACAGGCCCCCATCTCAGGGGAAGGAAATGGACAAGGAAATGATAGAAAGTATCCTTAGAATGGCAGAAAAAGGGGAGATATTGCTGATGGGGGATCTGAATATGCCAGATGTTAACTGGAGTGCAGTTGCAGCAGCCTCTTCTAAGAGTGAGGTTATTCTAGATGCCCTACAGGGGGCATGCCTTAGACAACTAGTATTGAAACCCACTCGAGAGGGAGAAATCTTAGACCTGGTACTCTCAAAAGGGATGGAGAGAGAGGATAACAGATGTAGACATGGGAAGCCATCTGGGAACTAGCGACCATCGAACAGTATGGTTCACATTAAACACAGCAGTAGAATCAAGCCATACAAAGGCAAAAGTACTGGACTTTAGGAGGGCTGACTTTGCCAAAATGGGTGAGTGCCTAAGGAATGTACTAGCAAATGGGCAGGAAGGAGTGGTGGAAAAACAATGGGGAATAATCAAAACTGCCATCACAGAGGCAACAAGCCTTTGTGTGAAGCAAATAAACAAAACAAAACGATGTCAGAAACCACTGTGGTTCTCAAAGGAGGTGGCAGGGAAGGTTTGAGAGAAAAAGAAAGCATTCAGGAAGTACAAGGAATCATAGAAGGAGCAGGACAGAGAATTATATCAGTTGAAGCAAAAGAAACCTGGGAAAGCAGTCAGAATAGCACAGGCCCAAACCGAGGAAAACATAGCCAACTCAGTTAAGAAGGGGGATAAATCCTTTTATAGGTACATCAGGGAGCAAAGTAAGGCCAAGGGAGGGATAGTGAGGCTTAATAAAGGGGAGGGGTGTTGGGCAGAGGGTGACTGTGAAAAGGCAGAGATACTAAACAAATATTTTTGCTTAGTATTCACAAATGAAGAGGGGGAGGTACCTAAACCAAACAATAGAAACACTCTGGATACGGGAGTTGATAGCAGCCCATTCACAGAAGAAAGGGTTCTGAAAGAACTCTTAAAACTGAAGGTGGACAAAGCAATGGGGCCTGATGGGATTCATCCCAGAATTCTAAAAGCGCTAAGGGTAGAACTAGTGACACCACTGACTGCCCTCTTTAACAAATCATGGGAGGATGGGGTGGTATCTGAGGACTGGAGGAGGGCAGATGTGATTCCACTTCACAAAAGTGGGAGCAGGGCAGAAGCAGGAAACTGCAGACCTGTTAGTTTAACCTCAGTGATAGGGAAAATGATGGAATCACTTCTTGAAGGAAAGAATTATTGAGTACCTAGAGGCCAGAGGGGCACAGGACCCAAGGCAGCATGGATTCACAGCAGGAAGGTCATGTCAGATGAATGTAATAGATTTCTTTGACCGAGTGACCAAAGTAGTAGATAAAAGAGGGGCTGTGGACATGGCCTACCTAGACTTTAGCAAGGCATTTGACACAGTCCCACACAAAAGAGTAATATACACTTTAGCCAGCCTGGGAGTGGGTCCCAAGATGGTAGCCTGGGTAAAGAATTGGCTGGAGAATAGGACACAGAGGGTAATAGTAAACGGCGTCAACTCTGAAGAAAGGGGGGGTTACTAGTGGGGTACTGCAGGGTTCAGTACTAGGACCCGGTCCTCTTCAATGTCTTTATAAGTGACATTGCAGAGGGACTGGAAGGAAAAGTATGTTTCTTTGCAGACGACACAAAGATCTGCAACAGATCTTCATACACAAGGTGGGGTGGAAAGGATGAGAAGGGACTTGGCAAGGTTGGAGGAATGGTCAAATGTATGGCAGCTTAGATTCAATGCTAAGAAGTGCAAGGTAATGCATTTGGGAAACAGAAACCCAGGGGAAGAGTACACAATGGGGAGTGAGATACTAACAAGAACAAAAATAGAAAGGGACCTGGTGGTAGTCATATCAGATGACCTAAAGGTGGGCAAGCAATGTGAGAGGGCAATACGGAGGGCTGGGGAGATACTGGGATGCATAGGGAGAGGCATCACCAGTAGAAAACAGGAAGTTGTTATCCCTCTGTACAGACAGCTGGTGAGACCCCATCTGGAGTACTGTGTGCAGTTCTGGAGACCGAATCTCAGCAAAGACATAAACAGGATGGAGACAGTCCAGAGGAGGGCAACTAAAATGGTGCAGGATCTGCACTGGATGACATATGAAGAGAGACTTAAGGAGCTTAATATGTATAGCCTCGAGGAAAGGAGGGAGAGGGGAGACATGATAGAAACTTTCAAGTACCTCAAGGGAATCAACAAAGTCCAAGAGGGTAGCATCTTTCAGAAAAAGAGGGGTGCAAGAACAAGGGGGCACAATTTGAAGATAGAGGGGGGGGTGGCTCAGAGGTAATGTAAATAAGCATTTTTCAACAGAGAGGGTTGTGGATGCATGGAACGGCTTTCTGGAGGAAGTTGTGGAGTCAAAAATAGTGGTGGAATTCAAGAATGCATGGTACAGTTATAAGGCAATTCTAGGGGTTGGGGGTAGGAAGAAGTAGGCTGTTGGTTAACTAGGATCTGCAGCTCATCCATTAGGAAGGGAAATGGGCAGACTGGGTGGGCCAAGCAGTCCTTATCTGCCGTCAAATTCTGTTTCTTTCCAAAGTTCACATTGCCATTGGCAGGTGATCCTTCACCTTCTCAGCACCTCAAAAATGGAATATTCTCCCACATAGTTTACTTTCATGTACATCTCTTCCCATGTTTAAAAGAAGCTACAAGGAAATCTTCTTCCCTCCCAATCTGTAGAGGTAACTGTACATAATCTGTGTGTACCCTCCTCTCTCACCTGCACTTCGTGGCTCTCCAATCTTCCCCTAAAACCCCTTCTCTTACCCTAATGCTCCCTCTACCTCTCACAAGGACCTCTCTGGCTCTCCTATCTTCTCCTAAACCCCTTCCCTGCTCTCACTTTTCCCCTCTCTTATATCTTGTAAATATATAATTTATAGTACCTTGTATTGGTTTTGAGTTGTAACTTGTACTACACAAGCTATCTTGCTTCAGTACAGCAGTCCAAGTGTGACCCCCTTTTGCCCGATACCCCGATGGCAAAACACAGAAAATGACTGCTACAGCAACAGTCGCTGTAATAGTCCATTTCCATATTTCACCTTCCCCCATTGTCCAGTCCCGGACCAACACTGACCTGGAGTTGGAATCCTAAAGTCCGGGGGGCGCAGAGCCTCCCACAGAAAACACTGGAAGCTTGGGCGGCACAATATCTGCATCAGTATTGTGCCGTCGCTGTGTGGGAGGTCGACGGGTTTACTGTCAACCTCACTTGGTGCTTCCATGGTCCAAAGCCTTCATTACAGTGTTCCCAAGCCTAAACAAAGGATTATCATCATAAGATACCTCCGGACCTTTATGGAATCATCATCCTGCAACTAAGGAAACTGTCTGTCTGCTCATTTACACACCTTCACAGTTTTTTGTATATAAGGTCTCCTGCCACTGATTGTACTTGTTCTATTTACGTCTTTGCCTCTTGCATCCAATTGTATATTGTGCCTACTCATGGAATTGTCTTTATTCCCGGGGTCGCCTGTGAAAAAAGGACATGTCTGTCTCAGTGGGCCTACTCATTTATCACAATTCAAATAAATACAGTAAATACATTACTTGATCGTCTCCACTGCATCTTTTTTTGACTTGGGAACACCCCCAACACAGTCTGGACACTCACGATGCAGTGGGAGGAGAAGAGACTTCTGCATCATGAGTGGCTGCATGGTTTGGGGGTGTTTCTAATGTTCAGGAAGCATGCAGTAAGAGTAGATCAAGGATTTGAAACAAAACAAGGTTGGGTATAATTACACCATTAATATGCATTTCAGTTCTATTAAGAAAGGAAGCAAATAAAGCAGGCCGCATCAGTGAATTTTAAAGAAGGTAAGTGATCATAAAATGAGGGTTTTCAGCTAGAAATAGTATAATGCAAAAAGGGTTGACAGTGTCCTTTTAACCTTCATCAAATTGCTCAATGAGAATTAATGGTGCCCCAAATGAATGGTCATCAGATGGAGGGAGCCTGATAAGAGCTGGGGTTGGTAAGTCCCCTAGATGGGGCAGAGTATGGAAGTCGGTTTCTTTGGGCCACCAGGACTATCAGTGTGGTGTCAGAAGGAAACACAGATGGCCAAACCAACTTTATATCCAACAGGTTTAGGTGCAGATCCAGATGCTGATGTACTATACTTGAATGGGTGTCACTTGCTAAAACATCAAGACATGCACAGGCATAGTTTTTGTTTGTTTGTTTTTTTAACCAGGAGAGACACACTAAGCTGAAGCTCGTTTACAGATACGACCTGAGAGCACAAGAAAGTTAAATGACTTGCTCAGGGTCACACAATATGCAAGTGGGGGCTGTGGGATTCAAACCCAGGTCTCCAGGTTTGCAGCTCAGAGCCTTAAACCACTGCACTATACTGCCTTTACTTACAGGGAAGTGCTCACCCTGCCTGGAAGAAAGCTATGCGCAAATGGTCTTCAGAGCACCAAGGCCCAGGGACCCCAAAAAAGGGAGATAAGGTTTGTGGTAACAGTAACAAATGTAATAGTGATAACAGTGCCGCTTTTAAAGGTGAAGAAAGGTGATCCTGGCAATGACATCGAGCAGTGTAGCATGGTGAGCGTCAGATACGCCGATGAGTAAAGGGGCCTGTAGTGAATAAATGAAGCAGCAGCAGTAGATAGTCCCATTTAAATCAATTGAAGGAAGATCTGGAATGGCAGTAGTGGCAGTGTAGAATACTGTGTGTAGTAGACATCTACAGTAATATAATGTGATGACTGATGATAATGAAGAACTGAGGAAGGTGGTGGCAATGCCCTTGAAAGCTGTGTGACAGCAGTATAGCTTAATAAAATACGTCCTGATTGATCCCATGTTCCAGTATGGACATTCATTTTGTGTGGTCTTATAGTCTGTGGTGCCCCAAAAATGTACATTGGTTGCCCTGGTCCCCATTTGCCCTGACACATGAGGCAAAGATCAGGGTAAATGAACAGAGACAGTGTATCATGGCGTAAAGTTGTAAGGCGGGTGCCCTTCTGAATGAGAAGTGCCACCAAATACCCTAGACATGGGAGATGACTGGCCCTTACACCTGGGGGCTGATCCTCGGGGATTTGTGGGATGGTGGAACTTGCATGACCATGCAAAAGCTTCCCCGAGACTCCTTCCACTGTTAAAGTTTATTTGTTACTAATTAGTTCAGGAACCCCTAAGATATGGGCCCCCAAAGTTTTTCAGTTGAAAAAGCAAAAAAGTGACAAAGTTTGCTTTCACAGCTGATTGGACTGCAATGTAGAATCGTTTGGAAGATGTGCAGCTGGCACCTTCAGCCAATTTGCATGGCACTGAGTGACTGGAGATCGAGTTTAGGAGGCCCACCCCTGTATGCAAATATTAGACAGGGGTAGACAAAAGCCTGCATGCTGGTCATGCATGTGAGAGCAGCAGAAGAACAAGGACTTCAAGGCCACAGAGGAACCAGTACCCAAAGTGGACCACTGAGCAGTCCCACAGAACTGCAATTTACCCTCCAACTCTTCTGTCCGACCATCAGGGACATCAGAGAACTGCCATCAGCTGTTGCCTCAGCACTGGAACCCAAGGAGTTGGTAGGCAACTGGATCGCTTCATGTTGCCACAGCTTGTCCAGAAGATGGAAGCAAGCCTGTGGTTGTCTGTCCACTTTTGAAGTAATACCTTGATTAAGTCCTCCAATTATGTACAGTATGTGACCTCTGGTGATTTGTCCCAGGTACTGTTAAAAATGAAGCTACCGACAGTCCCTATTTTCCCAGGACAGTCCCTACTTTAGGCAGCATGTCCTAGTGTCCCCGCAAGTTTTGCAAAATGTCACCTTTTTTTTTTATTTTTTTTTTTTATATACTTTATTTTTTCCTTTTGTTATAAGCATAACAGGTATACATCTCATATAGCAGACAAACCATCTTTAGTTTTACATCACCATTGGGAGCCACAATGGATCCCTTAATAACAGGAGTTCTATGCATCCACTATATATTTCTACAACATGTGGGGGTACCTAACATACTATTGTTCCCATATGTTTAATACTTACTACATTTTTGCTGTAAACAGAGCCCAAGAGCTACATGGCATAACCCAAGATTGGTAAAATACATATATTTTTAAGACCTATACTTAGCCACGCTCCTACAAAAGGAGCTAATGGTGCCATGCATCTACCTAAATGTAAGTAGCATAGAAAAGTATAAAAGGAAAAAGCAGTTTAGCAGTAACCTGCAGCCTGAGTGTATTCCTAAACAGACTGAAGTAAACAGTCATTAAGCTTAAAGTTAAGTAAGATAACATCACAACTTAAAAAAAAAAAAGCTATGACTTCTCATGTAGGACACTTGAAACTTAATAATTACAATCTTTTGTCTTGCAGCATATTATTGCAGCAGTGTTCAAATAATATTTGTTCGTTATCCTGCACCAGTTCCCAGGTTACTATAAAAGAAAAAAGGATCCCGAAAAACAACTATGCATTGGTTGCTATTCTAACAACACTGCAAGGTTCAAATTCTGTTTTAGATGATTACTCAGTAACTCTAAAAGTCCCGGAGGCCTTGGGGAAACCTCAGGATGTCCCATCGTCGTCTTCATCATCCGATCTAACAGTCCTCTAACGGGATTCAGCCGCTTTTCGGTCCGCCCATTTGCCAGCTTCGACGGGGTCTATAAACAAATATACCTTACTTTGGTATACTATTCTGAGTCTTGCTGGAAAAATCACTGTATGTGGGATTCCTATTTCACGCAGAACTCGCCTCACTCCGTCGAATTTTTTACGGCGCTGCCTAGTAGAGTAGCTAATGTCCGGAAAGAAATGCACCTGTTGGTCGTCCTGCAATAATGGTGCTGCTCTCCTGGCCTGTTTAAGTATTCTATCCCGCGCCGCCACTCCTGAAGTCACCAACATGAGAGTCCGAGGTGCTCCAGTGTTCTGTGATCTGCCTCTCAGACTCACTTGGTACACTTTTCTGACCTCCCAGTCAATGTCCAGATTCTCAGGGGCTAATTTTTCGGTGAGCCACTCGTGGATACCAAGGGTCAGGTGATCTCCCTCCAGTCCCTCTGGGAGACCTAGTATCTGAATATTCGAGGCCTGAGCTTGATTCTCAAGGGCATCCAGTCTGGCCTTGAAATGCTGATTCTCCTTAATAAGGAGCGTAGTCACTGCGGTCAAAGCATCTGCCTGCTTGTGAACCTCCCGGATATCTCCTTTCATGCCCTCGACAGTCACTTCCAGGAGCACCACTCTTCCGTTAAAATCATCTATTTTCTGATTAAGGGCTGAAACAGATGTAATGAGGGTCTGAAGTTTATGGCCCAGAGTGGAAATCGTTTCTCCTGTATTAGGCCTGTCCTCCTCGACCATGGCGTCATCCACTCTCGCAGCTCCTCCGATTACTTTACTTTTCCCCACTCCTCCAGAATACTTTTCCTTCTTAGGGTTACCCATCCTGATGTTTTCTGGGTCGCTCGATTCAATGCAGCAATCCAAATTTCACTTTTATGGATGCAAAATGTAAAATAAGATAGTTTTCTTTCCAGGCTGCAAGGAGCTGACAAAATCTGCTGCACACAGCTCGGGCTCCTCAGCGCCCCACAAAATGTCACCTTTGTCCCGTATTTTGCTTACTTGTCCCAGTTTTGTCCCTTTTTGTTTCTGCTGACTGCTAATACATGAGTGACAGTTATTCCAGCACCACTGTGGTGCTGCTCAGGCTGGACAGCAGTTTGCAACTTCAACACCTGCACCTGTGTTGCACCGCATGCATGTTAGTGGGAGCACAGTAAAGCATGTTCCTTCCTGTTAGATTAGACTGGGTAGTAGTGCAAACAAGCACATGTGGATGTCTCCTGCCAGCAGCTGAGAGGGACTCCAGGCAGAGAAGAGACTGGCAGTAGGGAACTAAGGTACCTGAACCTGATAAGCTGTAGAGAACTGTGTGAAAACAATCTGGTGTGGTGGTGCGAGTCACTGAAGTAAAGTTTGCTCAGCAAATGAAGTGAGTGTAAATGGGTTGGATGGGACTGTCAGGAGGAGCAATACAAACAGCTTGAATGTCTGATCATAATTTAATGCAGATTTGCTTCTAATGAACTTTCTGTACATCATGATTTTGAACTTGCTGCAGCAAAATGGTGTATTGTTTAATCTGGATGTTTGCTACTGGTGTTACTGTGGGGGCGGCATGGCCAGAGCAAGCAGCAAAATTTAATTGACTGGTTAAACACCGACACCACCTCCTGCTGCTCAGGTGCAAAACACAGATATAACTGACTATCATCTGCATAGCAGAGAAAACTCAGCCAATACTGTCTTATAATGTCTCCCATTGGCTGCATACACACCAAAAACAACATGGGGGCCAAAATGGAGCCCTGCAGAACCTCACATGGTAGGAGTGCCGAGGAAAAAAATCACAGACACCACCCTTTTCATCCTGCCAGTGAGGAAAGATTGAAATCAGTTAAGGACTGTACCAGCTAGTCAACAACACACCTGCGGGCACTCCAAAAGTACCCCATGGTCCATGGTGTCAAATGCAGCTGAGCGATCAAGGAGAATGAAGATGGAATGTCTTTCTCAATCTCTCACCACCAGATCATTTAGCACCCAAACAAGGGCAGTTTCTGTGCTTCTCCCCTTCCTGAAACCCGACTGGAGAGGGTCGTAGATGTTGTGAGGTATTAAATGGGTCTCCAGTTGATGGGCCACCATCTTCTCAATAACCTTATCCACAAAGGGAAGATTAGAGACAGGTCTGTAATTGGCCAGGCAGTCTGGGTCCAGTGAAGCTTTTTCCAAAAGGGGTCTTACCACTGCCTCCTTCAAGGGCCCAGGGAAGACCCCGTCACTAAGGAGCACCGGACTATCCTGGCTAGGATGATGACGACATCAACACACCCCAATAGGAGGCGTGTTGGTCCCGAATCTAAATTGCAGTAGGTTGGCCTCATCTCTTGGACGACCTTCATGACATCCATGACAGCCAACTGATCGAAGTCAGACCAGACAGACTGACCACTCGTGACTTCCAGCTGATTACTGCACACCCCACAAGAGAGCACCAACTGGATCTCCAACCTGATGGTTGTAATCTTATCAGCAAAGAACAGATCAAACTCGTCACACTTTGATTGTAAAAATGCTCCCCGGACTGAAGACAGGCAGGATTACATAGCCTGTCAACAGAGCTGAGTGGCCTGTTAATTGCAGCAATCTCCTTGGACAGGAATTCTGCTTTCTTATAGAAGATTGCTGATTGATGATCCCTGTAATGGGACATCAATATAAGTTTGTCCTCCCCAGATCTGGATTTCCACCAGTGCTGCTCCATCCTTCAACCCCTCATCTTCATCTCCCTGAGGATCCCATCAAACCAGGGGAATCTCTGGTGTGAAGTAAGGGGCCGAACACGAACAGGTGCGATGGAGTTGAGGGCGTCAGTAACCATCCTATTATAGGCTAGAACCAAACTCTCCCTCATACGCACTTATCATGCCTGATAGGTCCAGCACCGCCATCAGACCTCGTGGGGTCAAACTCCTTAAAGGGTGGTACTGGACCATTTCCGTAGGGGAAGATCTACTGGGGGGGCTTTGAACGAGAACCTCACGGTATGGTGGTCCAACTAAACAACCAGCTCCACCATAAGGTCAGTGACCTCTATTCCCAGAAGGAAGACGAGGTCGAATGAGTGAATGCATATATGGGTTGCAGAGGTAACAATCTGTGTTAGGCCCAACAAACACATCAGTTGGAGGAAGTCCTAACCAAACTGCGAGAGTTCGTCATCGACCCAGGCATTAAAGTCGCCCAGAATAAACCATCTGGGTGACTCCAATACCCGTTCAACGATGAAGTCCATGACTTCCTGCAAGAATTCCTTCCCATCTTCAGGAGGACAGTAGATGAAAAGGATCTTGCAACCCACACCTGCAACCTACTGAGCTGCCATGCACTTGAAGGAGCTCATTATTCCTACTGAGAGGGCCGTGAGGCTCAGGTCTGATTTGAAACAAATTGCCAGACCCCCTCCACTACAATCCTTTCTCAGGCAGTGAATCGCTGAGTAACCAGCCGGAATTACCAATTCCAAAACTGGACCAGCATTTTCATCCAGCCAGGTCTTGGTGATGCAAGCCAGATCAGATGTTGAGATAAGATCAGCAATAATTGCTGTCTTGTTCTTAATAGATCTGGCATTGCACATCACTGCCCGAGAAGGATAGGCAGATGAGGCTGATCCAGCTACCTGTCCACCAACTGTAAAGCCCTTGTGTATGGGTACCAGACAGTAAGGACCCCTTTCCTTGACCCATTTCACCTCAGGGTGCTTCCTGGTTCCCATCACCCCAATCCACCCTTCCTCCCCAACTATATTCCCCCTTACCCTATGAGCTATCCCCAATGCCCTGCATCATCTATAGACATCCACTAGTAGTGGGGGACAGTCGAAGGAACGGAGGTCACAGAGTCTAGAGGGGGAATAATACCTAGTTTGAGAGACTAACATCTGACACATATTAGGCCTTAATCAGTTCCAGCCACTATGATAACAACTAAATATATATTATGGTAGCACGGTAGTGCTACCATAGTTAGGGTTGAGGAGCCATTTCTATGTTAAACCCCAAAACTTTGCACCTTAATAACTTTGCAACAGTTCGATGGATTTGCCTGAAATTTGGAATTTATGATCAAGAACCATAGGCCTTGGGATCTGCCAAGTTTTGTACTGGTCAGATATACGGCTGTGGAGTTATTAAGTGTGATCTGTGCGCGCGTTTACGCTTTTCTGGAATTCTGTGGTCGCGCCTACAGGTCGTACGGTTTGCGTGACCGGACCAAAATCTTCAGGAAACGTGCAGCCAGGGTCCCCGATGTGCCTTTCAAAGATTTCATGAAAAAATATTAAACGGTTCAAAAGTTATTCAAAAAACAGTTTCCCATTATAAGTCAATGGGAAAAGTTAACAAAAAGTTCAACACTTTCGCAAATGCATTTTTACTTTCGCAAATGGGCCTGTTACTTTCGCAAATCGGCCATTTTGTTTTCAGTTGGTGATCAGAAAAATGGTTGGCATTTAAATTTGGGACCCTCTAGCAACCTAATTTTTTTGTATTCACCTAGTCGGGCCCTGAGGATGCTTGCCATGTCTTTATTTTGATAAAACACCCCAGAAATATGTTTTTCAAATTTCTGGAAAAAGTACTACTAAATTACTTCGTGCTCATGAAAGTGTCATAAATTTTGAAGCTTTATAAATCGACGAGTAATTTTCTAGTCTGTGGGAAAATGACAGCAATTCTTTGGCACTGCACTGCAAAATAACCGTTGAGAGTTTTGGGCTGAAATTTGGAAGAGCATGGCCGACATCTCACAGATATGCCTTTCGGTGTTGTATTGAAAATATATTACACAAGGCAAAGTTATGGCACTCCAAATTTGACAGTTTTTCCCATAGGATAACATTTCGGCGCCCGAAGCATTACAGGAATCCTTTGGCACCCTGCTGCAAAATAACGGTTTGGTCTTTTTTCCTGAAATTTGGAGGGAAGACAGCCAACAGTACACAGATGTGCCTTTCAGTAGTTTGGTGAAAAAATATCACATGGCGGCAAAGTTACGGCACTCCAAAATTGACGGTTTTTCCCATAGGATAACATTACGGCGCCCAACACTTAACAGAAATCATTTGGAGCCCTGCTGCAAAATAACGGTTTGGTCTTTTTTCCTGAAATTTGGAGGGAAGACAGCCAACAGCCCACAGATGTGCCTTTCAGTAGTTTGGTGAAAAAACATTACAGGGAGGCAAAGTTATGGTGCTCCGAACTTTTCTTTTTTTCCCATAGGATAACATTACGGCGTTCACGCACGCTTAGGGCCCGTATCTCGGAAACGGTGCGAGATACGGACTTTTTGTCGGAAAACTTCTAGGTTCAAATTAGCCAGGACAGTTATAAATAATATGACTTTTAAATTTTTTTTCTACGTCGTACGGTTCCTGAGATATAATGTATTTAGTATTCCAAGATCTCATTTTCTGCGCCGATACTCATTATTTTGCATACATTATTTGTACTCACTGTCTTTCTCAATGCAGGTTTTGGGGAAAACCAGCCTGTGTGCTTACATTATTGTTACTGTTGCCCTTTCCTCTTGTGGATCCGTACCCGTTTCACTTACCATTGACGTCTGCGCCACCATGTGCGTTATCCTTTGCGTTTTCATTTGCGCTTGCGTTTCTGTTATTTTTTGCCATTTCTCTCTACAGTACTGTTTATCTTACTGTTTCACTTTACATCACCATGCCCATTGACATTTTTGTTTGCAGGCACCATTTTACTATGTGACAACACATCACGTGGCAGACCATTCCCGTCTACGCCACCATGTGCGTTACCCTTTCTGTTCTCATTCGTGCTTGTGTTACCATGTGCGCCACTGTTAGCATTTCTGTTTGCGTTGCTGTCCCTGTTAGTATGCCACAACACATCATGTGGCGGGGGCGCGGCGCTCCCGCTGCCGCATTACATTCACTATTTCTCGTTATCATTCTCAAAAAGAAGGGAAATTAGAGGCAAAAAACTCCGTTTAATGCATTAGTTAGGGTTGTTCCACAGCGACAAAAGTGAGGAAATTCGCTGTTAGGGTTGAAAACCCCCCTTGGACCCCCCTGCCCACCCCCAACCGGCATTGGGGTGCGCATTGGGATAGATGGGTCTAACTCTCACCATTCTCTATACTTCTGCTGCTTTACACATGTCATGGGGTGAGAGTTGGGGCCAGCGATCAATCACCTGTCCAATGGCAAGAAAGCGAGATTTTCAACCTAACGAGGCTCTTCACCCCAACCGTAATAGCTAACTAACAAATGCCTCTATCTCTATATATATCTAATAGATAGATATACCAACAATTAGCTGATCCATCTTCTCTATAAAAATTATTGCACTCATACACCCTTCACAGACACACACATTCAAACACATTCCACATACACAATCACACTGCCTGCCTTCACTCAGTCAGTTCACCTCTCTAACCCTCCCACGTAATACCCTCCCAAAATAAAACTCAAATACAATTAGGGGAGTCTGTAAGTCTGTGGAGCGGTCTTCTCAACAGGTTTTAGTTCAAGTCCACAAAACTTGTAATATCAAAGGGACACTCTCCTCTCTCATGGGGAATGCCTCTTCAAAGCTGAATTCACTGAGCAACAGCAAGTTCCATGAGTAGCAGTACCAAAAGAGTCAGAAATATTAGACAGCATCACCGTGAATGCAGCACAAGGCTCTCATCTCTGTAGCTACTCATCTTTGATTAGGTCCAGAACATCAGGTCCTTAAATCCACTCACAATTTAAGATTTCTCTCTGGGCCCAACTCAGAGTCCCAGGCAGTGCTTCCAGTACTGAAAAACACCCTTTCAGTTTATCACACAGATGCCAGAGACCAGAACACACTTTTCCCACAAACTGGCACAAGCCTCCTCACAGCCTTAGCCAGCGCTAGCTAAATCATAAAACATATTTCAAGAAAGAAAGTAAAATTTCAACTCTCATGTCCTACCTCTCTCCAGAAGGCCTGACACCACACTAGTTAAAAATAAAACTCCCTTTATCTCCATGGAATAAAGGGGGGCAAATGTACCATCCAACAGCAGTGAAGGCCTTTCCAGGTCCACCAGGAGGATACAAAATGAGTGTTCTCCTTTCTTCTCACCACCTGGGAGAACACACAGCCTCACAACAGTCTGTACAAGGCTTTCCAGGTCACAGTGAAGTCAGATTCCCATCCCAGAACAATCCAGGGAGAAACACACACTCTGCAGTAACCTTAGGAAGCTTCTCACCACTCCCTAATGGAAACCAATCGAAAGCCAGCCAATTTTCAGCCAGAAGGAGACCTCGATCTCTCGTTGGTCTTCCGGATGACCAAAACCTGCAGCAGAGATCACAGAAACACTCCCGACTCCGTACTATACTTCAGAAACTTCTCCTCCTGTTAGCAGACCCCAGACCTCAGAAAAGACTGCACACAAACTCCTTTGATGCGCTCATGGAATTTAAAATCGGTCACCAAGCTGTATCCAGTACACAGGTGAAAATGCCGCTCCACAACTAAATACTCTCTAAAAATAAAAAAGTTAACTTCTGCCTCTTACTCACTCATATCCCCTAAACTACGCCGCTCACCCTAAACCTAATCACTAGCTAGAAAGTTAAAATCAACCTCCAAAGCAGAAAAGAAAATAAGTACTCCCCTTTTACAGACAGCAGCTCAGCACGGCCGCCATCTTGCCATAGTCAAGGTTTCATTCAGACCCAGGGCCATGTGGCCGTCCAAAAAGAGATAGCAATGGTCCCAGAGCCTTACAGGTGATCACCTGGCTTGTGACCCACTTAAGTGGCCTAGACAAGTCTAGCCACCATGCCTGTCCCCACCACAACCACAACTGACCTGTGCCCAAAGGATGCAGATGCCCTAGCCAAGGGCCTGAAGGAGGTTGAACAGGCCTTAGCTGAAGGCTTATCCCGAGAAAGAGATACCACACCTATTGGAGCCACCTCTGGCCCAGGAGGTGACTGCTGGGATGTAGGGGGTGAGGTTGGACAATTCAGCCTGAGATTTGGTGAGGTCCTGGATGTGGTCATGAGCCTCCACCTTGGCTGGCTCTGCAGTGAGCATGGGGTCCAGTGCCTGTCAGTGAGAGTGGGTTGTGGTTAGAGGTAGATCTAACTGATAGATCAGAGTGGCTAGGCCACTCACTGGGCCTGAAGACACCTGTGATTTCATGGCACTGTCTCTTGATGTGGCTACCAACTCCATGCCTTCCCAGAAGTTGGTCCTCAGTTCGCCCTGCCTTACTCTAAGGACAGCAGCCATACTGTCACAGCGAAAACAAGAACAAGAGCAAAAGCCTGCAGATCTGGTGGTGAGGAAGTAATAGAAGAAGCAACAGCATCAGCCACCCCAGAGTCTCCCCAGAGTTTCCAAGTCCCCTCCTTCAACTAGTACAGCTCCACCATAAGTACCACAGCAAATTAGAAACAGATGCATCCAAGGCGACTTAAGTGGAAGCCCAGGCCAGTGAAATGGAACTGTCCCCTCAGCAAACCTTTGAAGAAGACACGAGGGAATGGTGGTGATGACATGGCTACCACCGAGACAAGGAGGTGTAAAGTATCTTGGGAAACGTTGCCAAGCTAATCATGCCATCAAAAGATGGACTGAAACTAAATATGGATACTGCTTCCCATACATGCCAGAATGGGTGTGGGAGATTGTAGAAGCTCACTGCAAGTGAATTTTGCTGACCTAAACAAAGAAAACTAAGGCCAGAGGAGATCATGAGTATTACTTGCGTCATAAGGAGCAAAGTAGTCGGATCACACAAGCTGAATTTCCACCTGGGACTCAGGCAGAAGCATTGCATGAATAAAGTCCTCCACACGGGCACTGAAGGACAACAACTACTGTAGGTTATTTTGTCTCGACCGTAAAGCCAAATGGGGAGGGAGTCAGAAAGCCCCCATCCCTTGTACTATGCATTTAGTACAAGTTGAACCTTCATGGAACAAAGAAAGCCAGTAAAATGTCAGAGGGGTGACAATTTCTGCACCAAGGAGCACCAAAGTTTAATGTAACAGTTTTCAGCCAAGTAATGTGCCTTTTCTTCCACCGCAGGCGGAAAACGTGAAGATGCTACTCCACAAAGGGAGTGGCTTGTGACCACAATTCCAGGTGGCTATGGCTTGCCTGGTGACAGAACATTGCAGTGGAGGTTACAATATGATACCTCAAGTTGCATGTGGGATCTCCTCCAGGAGACCCACCTCTCAAGGAAATGGAGTATTACTGCTCTCACAGACTTCCTAGTATCCCTAGTTAAAGTTTTGCACTTTTTGAAAAAAAAAAAGGTTTTGGGGGGAACCTTGTGTGGGGTGTGTTTTCTTCTACGTTCTTACAGCTAGAGCTGGGCCTCACCATCATGGCCATGTAGGAACCTGAGAAGATGAAAGGGCAAATAAAGGCAAGCCGAAGATGCTGTGACAGTGAAGAGTGCTGCATGGCATCTAGTCTTGTCCCAGCCCTTAGGCACTTCTTGCTGGTTTAAGTGTTCAGATGGTTGAAGTGACAGGAAAAAAGGGAATGGGTTTAATGGTCAAATTAAAGGAAAAAGGGTTTAAAGGGGAACAGTCAGCACTAAGTGTCCCATACCCAAGTGTGGGGCTGGTCCCAATTTGTACTTTTTTGTGTTAAAGCATTTTTTAATTTTTTTTGTTACTGTTTACTGCAGTGTGGTAGATAGATAGAACATACAAACTTGCCAGCAGATGTAGGCCTTATGGTCTATCTAGTCTGCTTGAGTGTCCAGTTCCCAGTGTGTTTACAGAGGGACCCCCGCCGTTTCCCTCATGGTCTCCCTCAACTTCCCCTTCCCCCACTTCCCCACATGCAACTTCCCTCCCTATCCCATCCCACCTTGAAGCTGTTCACTGTTTTTAGGGATACTACCCCCTCTGGCAGCTCATTCTACTTGGCCATCACCCTCTTGGTGAAAAAGTGCCTCTTGATCTCACTCCTGAACTTTCCTCCCACTAGCTCTAGGCTGTGCCCCCTAGTGGTCTTGTTCCCACTAAGGCTGAAGAGACCCTCAGTGCTCACCCAGTTTATACCTGTAGGGTACTTGAAGGTCTCAACCATGTCACCCCTCTCCCTTCTTTCCTCATGAGGGTACATACTGAGCCCCCGGGCCTCTCCTCATAGGTGTTGCCCTGCTGACCCTGGATCATTTTGATTGCCTATCTCTGGACCATTTCCAGCAAGTTGACATCCTTCTTAAGATATGAGTACCAATACTGCACACTGTACTCTAGGTGCGGTCTTACCAAAAGATCTGTACAGCAGCAGAATGACCTCAGCCTTCCTGCTGGAAATTCCCTTGGCTATGCAGCCCAGCATCCAATTTGTTTTGGCTGCTGCTCTCCTGCAGTGTACTGAGTGTTTCAGAACACTCATGGTAATTACTCCCCCGTCCTTTTCTTCCTGTAACCTGGTTACCAGCACACCACCAAAACTAGTATTTGGTCCCTGGATTCTTTGCCTCCATTTGCATAACTTACACTTTTTAGTTCTGCTTACTTGCAAACTGACAGCTTCTGCAACTGCAAATCCTAGCACTCCCTGCAGATGACATCAGAAGAGGGCTGATGCAGTGGGAGATTCAATAGCCAGCAGTGCATTTTCTTAAGCTCCAGTTAGATGTTTGCCAGTCCCGCTGCTCTCCTGGGACCAGGTACAATCGTCAGTGACTATACTTAATCTAGGGAGGACAGGGGGGCTAGCAAACAAAAGATCAGAGCTTATAAAAACTTAAACATGCACTGCAATCTATTGAATTTCCCGCTGCTGCAGCCCTCTTCTTATGTCAGATGTAGAGGATTCTGGAATTTGTAGTTACAGAAAATGTCAACTTGCAAGTAAGCAGAATTAGTCTGATACACTCTACTACACTGCAGTAAACAGTAAGTAATAAAAAATGTTTTTCCGCACAAATGCAAATTGGGACCAGAACCACACTTGGGTGACCTGGGTGGGGGGCTGTGAGTGCTGACTATTCCCCATTAAGCAGTAGTATGGTAAGTGTATGTGCCCAGCCACTCCTATAGCATAGGACTTATTGCATGTAGACCCATACTGGTGCATCTTAAGGCCTTCTGTGTGCTCCAGCCTGCGCCGGCCGCAGGTTGTGTTAGACCAGCGCAACCTCTTTCATCAGAATGCCAGGAGGACAGTACCACCCAGCAAAGGATTTAGCACCACTTTCAGGTTACCTTGTGGGGGACTGCAAGAGTTTTTGGAAAAGGAGAGTGTAACCAGCCTCGCTTCATCAAACTCAAGGGAGATTACTAGTGTAAGCCCCTTCTAATTCGGGGCTTACCATACAGGGGCTACAGACCCATGGTGTTCTTGCCTACGGTCCCCTGGAGGGCTTGTGTCAGTGGCTCCTGGGGGGATTCAAGGCATGGCACCCACTTGATTTTTGTGGCTGCTGAAATCCTGTGTTTCTCAGTCCCAAAGAGAGAAGGGGTCCGACGTCTGTGGGCTGCTTTGCGCTTCTGGGTGCTGGGAAGAGTTCTGCTGGTCCAGGGGCTAACCGAAAGTGGACCACAGACATGTAGACAAATATGGCCACCATGCACCGTCTGCGCATGTGCAGCCAAGACCTTAAAGGAGCCACATCTCAAATAAGCGTATTTTATGGTGGGTATTGAAAAAAGGGTATGCCTGGCCCCAGGGCAGGTAGCAGAGTCAGGAATCAAGTAGTGAACACCTCTAGGTGCAGTGTTGATGGGATCTGCCCTTAAAGTGTGCTAAAAGTTAATAACAAAAGCTGCTTGGGGCTGCAGCAAAATGTAAATGGTAATGGCAGCCTCCATGGATTTCTCTGTATCTGGGTCAGCTGGGAAGGGACCAAGGAGCCCCCAGGGTGATCAGAATGGGAGAGACTACTATGAGTTCCTCAGCCATAAAGGCCAGAATGGTGTGCATGACGGCCCTCGGAACTCCAAACAACAAATCGGGCAGAGCGCCTGTAAGAATTACTTGGTAGCATGGGGTAAAGTGAACTACTGACTTTTCCTTTTGTAACCCCTAGATGGCGCTATCCCAGGGGCTACTACCCCCGCCTGATTTGCCACTAACAGGTTGAGGGGCCTGGATCCAATGGCGGGTGCCTCCACCCAGAGGTCAGGGTTTGCAATAGTTAAACTAACTTGGTCACAGCCCTCTGGGACACTGCAACCCCCCTTTCTTCCCACTAGTGGCCCACACAATATATCAGAATTACCTTCACAGTATACACTTACCCCCAGGTGTGGTTCCGGCACTGGGACCTCCTGTGAAATGAGATACAGTGCAACAATCACAGTACAGTACTTTAACATAGACAAATACCTCAGGCAGTATAACTTTGCTGAAACAAGCAGCTCTGATTTATTTAAGGGGATATAACAAGGACAGGAAATCAGGTTAATTAGCTTATCACTCTAATAATTCATTTATGGCTCTGTGCACAGGCCTATCCCTATCAGTTACTGTCCCTGGGCACCCAAGCCCCAGTGGCTAGTCCAAACCGTGGCAGCTGGTAGGGGCCCTTTCACACAGAGAAAAGGAGAATTAAACAGTCAGCAGTACAGTAATTCCATTTGGATTTAATGTGGTAACTCAACAGGAGCAATCCTTGAATTAGTACTCACGACCTCCAAATAAGATAGGGTCCTTCAATGTCAGCAGGGCTCACTTGAGGTACACAAACCTCTTCACACATCCATATAAAAGAAAGCACTATACCAGGCAGGCTGCATCTGTATCCCGATCGCAATTACTGCACAATACCCGGAGAACACACAGCAGATTCAGTTCCTGACAGACCGAAGTGCAATTTTCAGCAATTCTTCCAGTCTTCTACAGGGTGAGCCTGGTTTCTACTCTTCAGAGATCCTTTGATTCTTTTTCACAGGACGGATTCAGTCCTAACAAGCTGTTACACAAGCTGCAGACCGGAACTCTGGGCCTTACACACGTTTTTGACTAAAACTGCACACTGAAAAGCACAGGGCTCCTTCCTTCTTCACTGCCAAAGCTCAACTGAAGCTCCAACCGACAAAACTGGGCACTTCCTTTGAGTTCCTCCCAGTTCTTGACTGGATTGGCTGTCACTCACAATAGACTGCTGCTGTTGGTCCAAAAGGTGCTGAAGTCTAAACTACATCTCCCAGAGTCACTGCCCATACAATCCTCTTGTGGCTGGCTCAGATTATGAGTCCAAGTTCTGATTCGTCCAAGGCACCATTTTAGAGCTAGCTTACCCCACACTGATTGGTCCAGTTCAGCAGTTCAAAACTAGAATGGGGAACTAGCAGACACAGTTCTGACTGCAAAGAAAGCAGGTTAGACAAACTGTAATTTCATTATTACTCTAAATAATTTCTGGCAAACAGTTACATCTTTCAGATAGGTTCCCTTTGCACTCCTAGTGACTGCAAAAATGAAGTGAATTGGCAGCAGCTCAAGTGGTACTCAATCAAAGAAACACACAGTCCCCCCATACAAACTAATTATGTCTGCAAGCAGACAGCTCTTAAAGAGACAGTACCAGAGGTTCTAAAAACACTCACTGATAAATGGCTTAAATGCCAAACACCATTCAGGCTTGGAGCATTCAAGCAAGCTCCTGGAAGTCTTTTGGGAACCCCCATTTGCAGGGGGGGGTTACACTTTGCATAAGGAAGTGAACTTGCACTGCTGTTCTAAAGGTTATTTGTACTGAGCATCTGGAACTGTTTGAACTGCAGTAAACTGAAGGGAAAAGTTACTTGTGTTGGGGCTGGGGACTGTTTAGGAGCTCCGCTGTGCTGCAGTGCCCAAGGGTACTGTGTGCCCAGTTACATGTCCTGGGTGAGTTTAGCTTGCCCAGACACCATGGAGCGATGAAAGGCCAGAAGAGGTGAAAACATCAAAAGACCAGAAGAGGCAAAGACACAAAAAACCTTGAGGCGAAGCTGTGAAAGGCCTGACAGGTGACGGTCTAGTTTGCTGCATATCCTTATCCAGCTGCCATGGTGCACCGCCAGACTGTATCCTAATACCAGTATGGTACTGTCAAATAGCGTTCCTCGCACCCCCTAAGCCACCAGAACTGTAAGTACCTCTCAGCTATGGCCCCAAGGAGGCCTAGTGCATTCAAACTTGCTAGTTAGCTAGATAGTTAAACTGGGGGTGAAGTCCTGGGCAGGACTTTGAAATCAGTAGGTTAAGCCCAGGCAGAAGAAGGATCACTGTTTACTTGTTATGGGGCCCCTTTGAATGTCTACAGTTCACATTTTAAAGCGCCATTATTCTTTTGTATTCCAGAGTCTTCGGTGCACCTACCCTGTGTCCACTGGTTGGCCACCAGCAACTCACTGAGGTCCCCCCTTGCAACAGGCTGTTGGCATCATCACAAACATTTGGGGGGGGGGGAAGCCAGGTGCCCCCTCAGGGATGTCTGGGACTGTGTGAGGATACAATTGTCAGAGAAAAGTTGTTCGCCATTTCTCCCTTTTCCTCCTCCCTTATAATAAATCTGCAGTTAGTTTATGTTACGATTTGGTATTCTTGGTCATTGCTCAGAGTGTATTTCATTGTGTGAAGAAGGGACTGTGGGGCAAGTATTGTATTTGCCTGGGGGTGGTAACCTGGCATTTTATTCAACAGGTATCCCATATCACTACTCTTGGTGGAGACACCGTGCCATTCTACTGCAGTGTAGCATGTCAACCATTGAACCCAGGCCAGCCCTCTCGGAAGGTGTGTCCAGGTGAGACCTAAGGCCCCGGAAGAGCCAGGTGGTAAGTCGGTGGGCTGGCTACACTTGACAGCACTTGATGGGTTAAGCCTGACCTTGGGAGTAGTTCTCTAGTGAACCCCAGCTTGGAGAGAGTCTGGAGTTTGTGCTTGGAGCTAGCTAACTGTGCCAGAAGTGGAAAACTCAGGCATGAATATTTATGACCCTGCCTTTACTTACACAAACAGCCGGACCACCTATATACTAAATTTAGAAGTAGAATGGTGATCCATTGTATTCAAATGGATGTCACTTGCTGACACATCATGTATAGATACATAGATACATAGACAGTGTCGGCAGATAAGGGCCTATGGCCCACCCAGTCTGCCCATTTGAGCTTGTAAGTTCAGTTTGTTTTCCTAGAAGTCTGTTGCCCCTTACCCCTGACCTCCAGAATTCCTTTATGTCTATCCCATGCATTCTTAAATCCCGTGATTGTTTCAGCCCCCACCACTTCCTCTGGCAGGGTGTTCCACTTGTCCACCACCCGTTCTGTGAAGAAATTCTTTCTCATGTTTCCTCTGAATCGTCCTCCTCCAACTTCATCCCATGCCCTCTAGTTCTGGAACATCTTTTCACTTAAAATAGTGTTTTCCTGCACCCTGTTCCTCCCTGTAAGATACTTGTATGTCTCTATCATATCCCTCTCTCCTCCTCTCCTCCAGGGAGTACATGTTCAGTTCCTTCAACCTGTCTTCATAGGACTTGTGATGCAATCCGTGCACCATCTTTGTTGCCCTCCCTCTGAACCTTCTCCACCTGTCTATGTCCTTACAGTAGGTATGTCTCCCAGAACTGTACACTGTACTCCAGGTGGGGCCTCACTAGTGTCTTGTATAGGAATTATGACCTCTCTTTTCCTGCTGGTGATGCCCCTGTCTATACATCCCAGCATCCTATTTGCTTTCCGGCTGCCTTGTCACACTGTTTCCCTACCTTGAGGTCATCAGAAATGATAACCCCAAGATCCTTTCCTGCTTGGTGCATGCTATATCCTCACCCCCAACTGATATATTGTGCCAGGGTTTTGTGCCCCATATGCATTATCTTGCACTTCTTTGCATTGAATTTCAACTGCCAACCCCTGACCATTCTTCAAGTTTCTGCAGGTCGTTTCTCATTCTGTCTACACCCTCTGGTGTGTCTACTCTGTTACAGAGCTTTGTGTCATCAGCGAACAGTGAAATTCTGCCTTCTAGGTCCTGCGCCATGTCACTGATGAAGATGTTGAATAGGACCGGTCCCAGCACTGATCCCTGTGGTACCCCACTGGTCACTCTTCCTCTGTGGAGTGACAGCCATTTACCACCACCCTCTGTGTCCTGCCACCCAGCCAGTTACCTACCCACCACACTACTGTCCTGCCCACACCCATATTCCCCAGTTTGTGTAATAGTCTTCTATGTGGCACAGTGTCAAAGGCCTTGCTGAAGTCCAGATAGGCCATGTCCACTGCCCTCCCTGATCCACCTCCTAGTCACCCAGTCAAAAATTCAATGAGGTTGGTCTGACATGACCTCCCCTGGTGAAACCATGCTGCCTTGGGTCCTGTAGTCCATTGACAGCCAGATGTTCCACCAATCTCTTCTTCAGTAGTGCTTCCATGATCTTCCCACTACCGAGGTGAGGCTGACTGGTCTGTAGTTCCCTGCTTCCTCTTTCTTCCCACTTTTGTATAAGGGACTACATCTGCTGTCCTCCAGTCTTTGGGCACCTCCCTGTTTCCAGTGATCAGCTAAACAGGATAGCCAGAGGTTCAGCCACCACCTCTCTTAGTTCTTTAAGGACCCTGGGTGCACCCCATCTGGCCCCATTGCTTTATCAACTCTTATTACTTCCAGTTCCTTCAGGACCCTTTCTCGTGTAAAGGACTTGTGTCCATTTCTGCACCATTCTCACCCTTGTACTCCCTTCAGACCCATTACCCTCCTCTTCCTCAGTAAAGACTGAGGCAGAAATACCTGTTCAATATGTCAGCTTTACTGTTGTCATCCTCCACGCCCCATCCTCCCCTTCAGTCTCACTATCCCTCCCTTTGTCTTTCTTTTTCCTTATGTACCTGTAAAGGTTTTGTCCCTCTACCCACTGATTTTGCAATGTGTTCTTCTGTCTGAGCTTTGGCTTCCCTTACTGACCTCCTGCCTCCCTTTGCTTCTCCTGGTACTTCTCCCTATCCCCTTCTGCCTGTGTCTTTTTGTATTGCTTGAATGCAATCTTTTTGGCTTTCAGTTTCTTTGCTACCTCTTTGGAAAACCATAATGGTCTCCTCTTCCTTTTCCTCTTGCTAACCTGCTTAATACATAATTCTGTTGTTCTTGTAATCCCCATTTTAAATACTGCCCACTGTTCCTCAACCCCTGATTCCTGTCCCATTCCCCTTAATGCCTCTTTCAAGTATCTCCCCATTTTCCCAAAGTCTGCCCCCCTAAAATCCAGGATACGTGTTTTTGTGTGGTTTGGTTCTGCTCTGTGATTTCAAACCACAATGACTGGTGGTCACTGTTTCCCAGGTGCTCCCCCACTGTTACCCCCATCACACTGTCCCTGTTTGTGAGCACAAGGTCCAGTATTGCCTTCTGCCGAGTTGGTTCCATGACCAGTTGCTTGAGGAAGGCACCCTGAAGGGAGTCCAGGATAAATCTGCTCCTAGTTGATGCTGCTGCTGAGATGCTCCAGTCCACGTCTGGAATATTGAAGTCTCCAACCAGTACTACCTCACCCCTTGTCTGCCATCCTTTGGATGGCTAGCATCAACTCCCTATCTGTTTTTCCTCCTGGGCTGGTGGTATATAGACCACTGTCTGGGATGGCTGTCCCCATTTTCCTTTCAGCTTAACCCACAGTATCTCTCCCCATTTTGTTCCTCCTGGATCTCTGTGGCCCTTATGTCATTTTCACATAGAGTGCCACTCCTCCTCCCTTCCTGCCTGCTCTGTCTCTTCTGAATATGTCATGCCAGGTATGGCCATCTCCCAGTCGTGGTTATCATTACACCAGGTTTCAGTGATGGCCACAATGTCCAGGTCTGACTGCACCATGACAGCCTCCAGATCTTCCATCTGTTGCTAAGGCCCTGGCATTTGCACATGGCTTTCCATGATTTGACCTCCTAGACTGTTTCACTGTTCTACTCCAGCCTCTTCCTTGGTTGTCATTTATCCCTGGTTCTCCTTGCTGTCTGCCCTTCTCCTGAATTTTGCCCTTTTCTGCTTATCCACCTCTTGGGCACTAATCTCCATCTTTTGCACACTGCTTTGCAGAGATAGCCACTCCTCTGGTTCACTGGTTCCACTGCTAGCTGTGGGGGTGAGCAAGTGAGTGCCCTCCTTGCTGGCCTGCCACCCCTTTGCTAGTTTAAATACTTGTCAATGTAGCATTTAAACTTATCATTGAGTGCTTGGATTCCCTCCAGGATGGATGCAGGCTGTCAGGCTGAGACAAACCTCCATCCCTCCAGGTGGGTCCCCAGTCACCAATGAATCCAAACCCTTCCTCACAGCACCAGTTCTTCAACCATGAGTTAAAGTTCCTGGTGCATGCACTCTATGCTCTCCCTTGCCTCTCACAAGTAGTACTTCTGAGAAAGTGACAGAAGTAGCTACTTGCTGAAACCCTCCCAGTTTCCTAAACTCTTCCTGAACTTCCTTTGGCTCCCCATTTGCCAGGTCATTAGTACCTAGGTGGATAATGACATCCAGCTCACCCTCCGTCTTGCCTTCCCAGTGATCCCCAGGATCTTCCTTCATCCCTCCATGCCATGGCACCTGGTAGGCACCTCACCTCCCTGTCCTCCCCCTCCTGTGTTCCTAGCTGGATCCCTCTTATGATGGAGTCCCCCACCAGGATTCGCTTCCTCCTCCTCTAGGGTCCACTGCTTTCCCCGCTGAGGTCACCTCCTTGGCTAACCTCCACATCCTTTGCTTCCACTTCTCTGGGTACCTCTATTTGGTTGTCTTCGTTTGCCAGTGTGGCATATGAGTTCTTGAGTGGAATAGGATCTGGGATGTGCCTCTGCCTAACCGCTCTAACCCTCCCTGAGCCCACTGTCATCCAAGTGCTCCTCGTTCTCTGCATCCTTTGAGGCAGTTGCACTGGACTGGGTGGTCCCTGGATAGGGGTGATGGTACTCCTGACCCAATTTACTTCTGCTCTGAGTCTGGCTACCTCATCCCACAGTCCAGAGAGATGCATGCAGATAGGGCAGCACCTCAGTGTCCAGAAGGTCTGCCTGAATATGGCTGCCCCACAGCCACTGCATTGCACCACCCCCCACATTACACTGCAATTCCACTACTTGTTCATGCTACTGAAGCTCTCCTAGTTCCCTTTTTTAATTTACTGTCCTAAAATCCTGCCACTGATCCTCAGATAATTTTCTTTAAAAAAAAAAAAACAATAAATAAATAAATGAGTCAAAACACTTGTCGTGCTGAGGGTGGGCTTCTTCCCCTTATGCCCTCCTACTTCACACCCCTTACTGTACCCTGTGTTTAGCTCCTGTCAATCAGATTTAACAGGGCATATAATTAAGAGTTGGGGGAAGGGAAGGGGGGGCGAAAATTTGCAGCAATTAAAGACAGCACAGAATTACACCACCACTATGTTTTAAATTTTCAACAGCCCAAAAACAATTGTAAGTAAAGACAACAAAGAAAGTATAGTGTCAGTAAAGCCCACAATCTAAGTTTAAAAGAAAAATAGCAATTACCAGTTACTCTAAAGCACTGAATTGAATATGTTTCCTTCCTTCCCCTTCTGGCTTCTTCTGAGAAAATAAAGCTCTACTTGCTACTTCAACTCTGACTCTGAGTATGTATGCTCAAAGAGAACTGTTCACCCTGCCTGGGATAATACAACATGCAAATGGTCTTGTGAGTGCCAGGGCTCTAGTGACCTCAAAAAAGAACATTAGGTTTTGTGGTAACAGTAGAGAATGTAATAGTGATAACAGTGTCCCTTTTAATGGTAAAAAGAGGTGATCTCGGCAATGAAATTGAATAGTGTAGCATGGCGGGCATCAGATACACCAATGGGTAAATGGGCCCATCACAAATTAAATAGCAGCAGTAGGTATTCCCATTTAAATCAATGGGAGGAAGATCTGCAGTGGCAGTAGTGTGCAGTGTAGTATACTGGGTTTAGCAGACGTCTACAACAATGGATTGTGATTGGCAATGATGGAGAAGTGAGGCAGGTGAGGGAAATGCCCATCAAAGCTGTGTGACAGTAGTATAGCTTGATAAATTGAAGCTTGCTTGATCCCAGATCACAGTATGGCCATTCGTTCTGGTCTCATAATTTGTGGTGCATTGGTTGCCCTGGTCCTCATTTGCCCTTAACCATGGTGGCAAAGGTAAAGGAAGACATACAGTGTTTCATGGTGTAAGATGGATGCCCTTGTGAGCGAGAAGTGTCACCAAATAACCCTAGACATGGGGGGAGCCCAGCCCATACAGAAGAAACACATTGCCATTAGTAAGAAACACAATGTAAGAAAGAGCACCAGCCAGCCACCACTACATTACTACCACCACCACCACCACCATCAGTGGAATCATAGAAATGTAGAATTTCTCAGCTGAAAAGGACTACTTGGCCCACCCAGTCTGCCCAGATGATCCCTGCTTAGTCTGTCTCTGCAGACTGTAACTGGTCTCCTGTGACCCTACCAGCCAATTTATTAATATTCCCCTATGTCTAACCTATGCATGCTTGAAGCCCCCTGCTGGTTTTGCCTCCACAACTTCCACTGGGAGTCTATTGTAGGTGTCTGCCACTCTTTCAGTGAAGTAGCATTTACACCCCCCCCCCAAACTTAATTGCAAGCCCTCTAGTCCTGGTGCTCTTCTTTTGCAAGAGGCTTCCCTCTTGCACCCTGTTCACTCCTGTGAGGTACTTGTAGGTCCCTATCATGTCACCTCCCACTCTCCTGTTCTCTAGGATGTACATGTTGAATCCCCTCAGTCTCTCCTCATAGGCTTTTGGTACAGCACTTACACCCTTTTAGTTGTCCTCCTCTGGACTGCCTCCACCCTGTATATGTCATTTCTGAGGTGCTGTCCCCAGAACTGGATACAATACTACAGGTGTGGTCGCACCAGTGAGTGATACAGTGACAACACCACCTCCCTCCTCTTGCTGGAGACACTGCTTCCAATGCATCTTGGCATTTCACTGGCCCTACTCATTGCTTTGTCTAACTGCCCTGCCACTTTGAGGTCATCAGATATGATTACCCCAAGGTCCCTTTCTTGCTTAGTGACTGACAGTACCCCCATGCTATACTCATTTCCTGGGTTCCTATGCCTTAGGTGCATGATTTTGCATTTTTTGGTATTTTACACCATTTGCCATGTTCTTAACCACTTCTTCAGTTTCTCAAGACCCTACGCATTCTTTTTACCCCTTCTAATTGTATCCCCTATTATAGATTTTGGTGTCATCTGCAAAAAGGCATACTTTCCCTTGCAGATCATCTGTAATGACACTTACGAAGACTTTGAAATAACATGTTCCAGTATTGAGCCCTGCCATACCCCGTAGGTCACTCTTCCATCATTAGAGAGACTGCTGTTTACCACTATAATCTGTTGCCTATTAGTTAACCAGTTTCTAATCCAGTTCACCACTTTCAATCTGACCCTTAAACTGTTCAGTTTCCTTATCAGTTTCCTGTGTGTTGCTGTCAATGGACTTGCTAAAGTCCAGTCCTTACAGGAAGCTGTAAGGACACTGACAACTTGTACCTGGGTGAGCTGCTGCTTTGTTTGACCCTGCGCCACTGCTTCCGTATCTCTCCGGTAACCGAAAGCACTAACAGCTGCTTTGAAGGGGCGGAACCAGAGAAGAAGCATCATCCTGCTGGGAGGGGCAGACACTGTTTAAACCTCGTGCTGGTACTCCAGCTGAAGCTATAAGGACACTGACAACTTGTACCTGGGTGAGCTGCTGCTTTGTTTGACCCTGCACCACTGCTCCCGTATCTCTCCGGTAACCGAAAGCATCAACAGCTACTTTGAAGGAGGTGGAACCGGAGAAGAAGCATCATCCTGCTGGGAGGGGCAGACACTGTTTAAACCTCACGCTGGTACTCCAGCTGAAGCTGTAAGGACACTGACAACTTGTACCTGGGTGAGCTGCTGCTTTGTTTGACCCTGCGCTACTGCTCCCGTATCTCTCCAGTAACTGAAAGCACCAACAACTGCTTTGAAGGGGGCAGAACCGGAGAAGAAGTGTCATCCTGCTGGGAGGGGCAGACACTGTTTAAACCTCATGCTGGTACTCCAGCTGGAGCTGTAAGGACAATGACAACTTGTACCTGGGTGAGCTGCTGCTTTGTTTGACCCTGCACTACTGCTCCCGTATCTCTCCGGTAACTGAAAGCACCAACAGCTGCTTTGAAGGGGGCAGAACCGGAGAAGAAGTGTCATCCTGCTGGGAGGGGTGGACACTGTTTAAACCTCTGCTGGTACTCGGCGTAGTGGCAGAGCGTGAGTGGCGCACTCGGTAACAAAATTGTGAGGTAAAAAGTTTTGTACTAAAACATAGAAAGTTGTGATTGTTAGATTTGATAGTATTAGCTGATTTTCTTAAATTATTGTGTAAGTAGCTTTAACTTATAGGTTTTTGAAATAGTTTTTTTTTTAAATGGATTTACTTTGCAGGTAATTGCTCCAACTGTTCATATTATTATCAGTAAACGTGAAATTAACAACTCCGTGCCAAATTGAAGTAACAAGTTCCCTAGCAATTGAAGTTGGTTCTGTTTTAAAACTGAGAGCAACATTAATAAAAGAGGTTATGGAGTATAGAGGGTGACGTAGAAACTCTTTCTCTAGGTTTAGAGATCAGTTAAACAAAAAATCACCTGACATAAGCCTTATGGGCCTTGGGCAGATTAAATACAGAAATTGCTTATTAATATCACTGATCTTGGGGGGAGACATAGAAACAAATCCAGGTCCTGGTAGAAATGGAGAAATAAAAGTTATATATGATAACACCAGAAATTTAAAGAAAAAAGGTGATTTATTGAAATCCTGGATACATACAGAAACTCCAGAAATAGTGGCATTAACCGAAACATGGTTAAACAAAAGCATAGATACTAAAGAATTTGAACCTGAGGGATATTATAGTTACAGATTGGATAGGAAGGGAATGCGAGGTGGAGGTGTTTTGATGTTCATAAAATGGGAACTAGGTCAAATTTCAATCTTATTCTCAGACCAGGTTGGAAGAATAGATTGTTTATTAGTTAAGGTTCAAAATTTACAATTAGTAATAGGGGTAATCTCTGCTCCCCCTAAGACCCCTATAGGTGAATTTGAAAATCTAGCATCAGTTATTCAGGAGGTTTCAATGAGTTGCGAATTAATGTTAATTGCCGATTTCAATGCAGTGTGGGGAAAACCGAGGGGTCTTGCATTGGAGAAAAGCTTTAAAATATTAGAGGTAGAGCAGAAGATTATTTTTCCTACAAGGAAAACCTATCAACTCAGTGCTGGTAAAATATTGGACTTAAACTTTGTCACAGCAAAAATTAGTATTAAATCAATTGAAGTAAAACAACCAATAATGGGGGATCACAGTTCAATAAATTGCTTATTTGTTATGGAAGATAAAAAATGCAATTATACTAGAAATTTTCCTCTAAAAATAAAATGTAGAAATTTCAAAAATTACAACAAAGAAGCATTTGTAGCTGGAATGTTCTCAGTAAGATGGGATAGATTATTTTTAATACCTTCTGTGAATGTAGCAATTCAGGAATTCTCAAAATGTTTTTTTAGAGATCTGTAATTAACTGGCTCCCTATTGCATATGTATGCAAAGAAAATCACATGTTCCTTGGGTATCGTAAAAAATAAATAAATTAATACGCGGAAAGAACTGTTTATGGAAAAAGGCAAGTAAATCTTTAAAAAATGAGGATTGGGAAAAGTATAAAAAAGCTAGAAACCACTTGAAATTTCAAATAAAAAAACTGAAACAAAATTATTTTGAGGAAAAAGTTAAACAGACCTCAGATAATAAAAAGTATTGGACATTATTAAAATCTTTTGAGACGTCACAGGTACGTGGTCCGCCTATTCATATGTTAGCTAGAGGTGTCCCTCAGAATATAAAGGATTCATCAAATATTTTAAATGATTATTTTGTTACACTGCCTGATTTAGACCTTATTGATTTAGAAATCGAGGGTGAAGTTAATGAAAATTTGCATATGAATATCCCGAGATTTAGATTTAAAAAAAAATTCTTGTAAACAGGTAAAGACAGAGCTAAGGAAGTTAAAAACTAATAAGGCTTTTGGTCTTGATTTTATTGAAAATCGGTTTCTGAAAGATTCTGTTCAGGTGATAGCCCCCATATTGACTAAATTGTTTAATTGGACCCTGACAGAAGTCGTCTTTCCAGATGTTTGGAAAAACGCTAAAATTATTCCTGTATATAAAAGTACAGGTGATTCATTTCAACCAACTAATTATAGGCCTATTGCTCTATTGTCTGGGTTATCTAAAATTTTGGAAAGACTAATTCAGGTACAATTGGTTTACCATTTGGGAAAATATTCATTAATAACAAAACAACAATCTGGTTTTTGAAAGGGGTACTCCACGGGCACCGCCCTCACCGATGTGGTTGATGCTATTGCATCAAAATTAGAGGGGGGCCAATTGGTGGGAGTGGTGTTCGTGGATTTATCCAAAGCTTTCAATACAGTTAACCATGGGCTTTTGGTTAAACGTATGGCCAAAATTGATGTGGTTGGGGAGACAGCAAATTGGTTTAAGTCTTATCTCTCAAATAGAACACAACAGGTTTGTATAAACGGTGTGTTATCTAATAAGTTAAATGTACAAAGAGGAGTACCTCAGGGCTCCATCTTGGGGCCAACACTGTTTTTGATTTATATTAATAATGTTGTGGATTGTGTAAAACATTCTAATATAAATCTTTATGCAGACGATACCTTATTGATTGCTAGTGGATATACATATGGAGAAATGGAAATGAATCTTCAGAAAGATTTTACAGGTTTATCTAAATGGTTAACTGAATCTGGCTTAATACTTAACAGTAAAAAAACTAAGCTTATGGTCTTTGGAAGAAAGCAAACTCCTTTTAATATTTGTAAAGAAATGGTTAATATAAAAACATTAAATAATGAAACGTTAGAACAGGTTACAGAGTATAAATATTTGGGGGTTTGGATAGATTCATCTTTGAAATTTGAATATCTTATATCAGAAACCATAATGAAGGTGAACAAAAGGTTGGGAGCGTTTAGGCGATCTGGTTTCTGTATGAACAGATTAATGAGGGAACAGGTCATAAATCAATTTCTTCTCCCAGTTCTGGAATATGGAAATCATATATATGGCTTAGCAGCTAAGAGATTGTTATTGAAAGTTGATCAATTATATTATAAGATGGCTAAATTCATAATACAAAAAGATTATAAAGCACATCACTGTGATGTGCTTAGTGAATTAGGTTGGCTTACACAGGATAGTAAACATCAGATTTCTTGGTCAATTCAAATTTTTAAAGTAATAAAATTTCAACAACCTGAGGGCCTTTATGATAAATTGGAAATAAAAAAGCATATATATAATTTGAGAGATATTAATTCAAGGGGTTTTGTATTTCCAAAGATCATAAATTCATACAGTAACTTAAGATTTCCGGTTATTGTTAATAAATTGTGGTGGGCTTTGAAACCTGTATACTGTAACCAAATTAATGATTTGAAAGCACTTTTAATAAGTCTGAGACTTGAACTAAAAGTTCATTGTGATTGTTATAGATGAGTTTTTTAGATGCTTGATGTATTATATTGTGAATGATTGATTCATGTTATCCTGTAAAGTAGTGTTTTTGTTGTAGTATTAGATTTATATGTTTAGAAGTACATTATATTTCACAGGACCATCTTGAAAATAGGACATTGTCCTAATGATGTGATATTTCCATCTAACTCCTGTTTAAAAATAAAGGTTTTAACTAACTAATTAAGATAGGCCATGTCCACTGCCCCTCCTCAAGTCTAGTTCCCTAGTCACCCAGTCAAAGAAATTAATCAGGTTCATCTGGTATGACCTCCTCCCCACCCCACCCACGTGAATCCATGCTACCTTTAGTCTTGCAGCCCACTGGATTCAAGATACTCTACCCATCTTTCCTTTGTCAATGTTTCCATTAGTTTCGCCGCCACTGAGGTGAAGCTCACCAGCCTATAGTTGCTAGCCTCTTTCCTGCTATTGCTCTTATGTAGAGGGATCATGTTTGCTCTCTTCTAGTCCTCCTGAACCATACCCGATTCAAGTGAGCTGTTGAATAAGTCCATCAGCGGGGCAGCCAGAACCTACCTGAGTTTTTTTTGGTACTGTTGGGTGTGTCCTGTCCAGTTCCATAGCCTTATCTACTTTCAGAGCTGCAAGTCCCCTGAGGACTTTTTCCTCCGAAAATGAACTCAAGTCTGCCTCTCCCCACTTTTGTGTTCCTGCTGCTGTCTGGTAGTCTATCCGCCTCCTTCCACTGTAAAGACTGAGAAAAAGTACCTGTTAGATGCCTGCTTATACTTCTTCTTTTGCAAAAGACTCCTCTCTTGCACCCTTGGTCCCCTTCTGCACAGTTTCCCCCTGCCCCCCTCCTTATCCTCACTATCCCTCCCCTTGCTTTCTTTTTCTCAAGTATGTACCTGAAGAAAGTCTTATTCCCATTTGCTACACCTTTGGCTATCCTTTCCTCTGTATGTGCCTTTGCTCCCCCTCACTGCCTTACCTACTTCAACCTATTTTAGCTGGTACACCTCCCTGTCTTCCTCCCTCTGCATTTCCTCAGACCTCCTGAATGCCACCTTTTTTCCCATCACCACCCTGGCCACTTCCTTAGATTACCATAATGGTCTCTTTTTCCTTTTGCTGTAACTCACTTCCTTAACACAGAGGCTGGTGCCTTAATTATGCCCTACCTTATTTTCCCCACTGTTTCTCTACCCCTCCATGGCAATCCTCCTACTAGACAGTTTCTGAGGCAGTCTCGTATTTTTATCACATCTGCCCTCCTAAAGTCCAGGACCCTCATTCTCATGTGGTTTGCCTCTGCTACCATCTTAGTGTTAAACCACACCAAATGGTGATCACATGTACCTAGCGGACTGTCCACTGTGATATCTGCAATGATGTTCCTGTAAGCACCAGGTACAGCAGTGCCCCGTCCTAGTGGGTTTAATCAATCAGAGGTTGACTATAGTTCAACTCCTCCATATGCTGACAAGCAACATCATGAAGGTGCCTGTTCTGGAAATACAGATCTAGCAATGTTGCTAAAATATACTCTTTGCTCCTTGGATAGCTGATGACAGCCTATCAATGTTTAGGCTGGTAAGCATGTTACAAACTAGAAACTGGTTCATAGCTACCATAAGCTGTTCCTCATTTTCTCCAAGTTCTGTCAGAGACAACTGAGTAGACTGGCATACAGTGCCTTTTCCAAATTTATACATGATATACTCGGTGACAGCAACCTTTTGTTCGAGGATACATTCAGTCATAAAGTAAGTTTAATTCCGCCTTGTTTGCACATCCCGAACAAGCTGGTGATGTGGAAGACCTTTGTTCTTCTAAATATCAACAAGGATGAAACAGGCTTTTACAGAGCAGTTGATGTGGCAACACACTTTGTGACCTGTGCCTACAGTGATTGACACATGTCAGTCATTATCCAGGAAACCTCAATCTGTTAGGTTAAGACAATATGCGAAACAATGTACTTGTACATACAGTGGAGCCAGACTTGATGCAATGCAGTCACTTGTAGATACTGACATGCCACAAAATACTGCATGCCAAAAGGGCTCTATTGCTATTGAATGACACTGTTTCCTGCAGAATACAGTACAATTTTGTGATATACTGCAGCATTACTGCATTTCATCCTGATTGGCACCACTGTAGTTGGCATCTTGAAGAGCCTTTTCATGTTTGCCATACACTCGTGCATGTAGTGAACATATTGCAATAGTACTGCTTTTTGATGTGTGCGACACAGCTCATCCAATGCAGAGCAGTGTTTTAGAGGCTTGTCAGTGGCACACCAATCATAAGTGAGGCTGATTATGACAAGAGTTTTGACTTGCCGGGCAGAGATGGCACAAACTTGAAAAGAAATAGTTGCCCCAATCATTGGACAGCTCTTCTCTTTGATCTGCTCCACCCAGCAAACCAAGCTGACCCATCATAGTAACCCTGGAATGTGTGAAATGTCTGCCAGCTGTAAGAAGAAACCGTCCATCGATGTCTGTTAGTGGCAGCCCCATGACTGTCAATGTCTGTTAGTGGCAGCCCCATGACTGTCCCCCACACCAAACCCTTCTTCTCAGCCACACCCCACAAACACAACACTGTCACTGGGGGTGCCCAATCTCCCAGTGTCGCCACCCCATAAATGACCCCCCCCCCGCGGTCCACTACCGTGTCGCACCAAATGCATGGTCACATTTCCATCAGTATTTTTTGTTGCTGTTGTCGTTTGTTTGTTTTGTAAACACACTCACCTAACCCTCCCTCTCAGCACCCCCCCCCCACAGACATAACAGTGACACTGGAGGTGCCCAATCCCCAGTGTTGTGATCAGAAAGCAACACATCCTTCTGTCTGTTTTTTCTTTTTTTTTTGTTTGTATAACATCTGGATTTCAGACTCACCTTGGCTGTTTCTGGGGCCCTCGGGTCCTCTCTGGACACGCCTCGAGGGGACTGGCCTAGGTTCTTGGAGTACCAGTGGTACTAAAACAGTAAGTGAGCTTGTTGCCTCTGCCTGGGGTAGTGATTGGGAATACCTGAAAATAAATTACAGATTAGCATCCCGTAGGAAAATACAGTAGCTGCCCCCAACATACCTTCCTCATCAACCAATAATTCCACCTTTTACAATGAGTCACAGTACCAGAGGGTAGCACGAACAGTTAAACATTTTTATTTTAGAGAGGGGGAATCAGGAGAAAAACAACATAACACTTGAACACTATGCAACACTTTTGCCCCACTTAATCCCACCTCCCACCTACGGGTGTACCCGCTTCCCTTTTGGCAGCTGCCCAAAAGTCTCTAAAGTCCCTGCAGTGGGCACCACACATGCAGATGCACAAGATGCTGTGGATCTTTTGTTGGGGCCCAAATATCTTTAAACAGATGCAAAACTACATTTTTGCCTAGGTACACTTTTGATCTTTCCACAGTCCTACCTAGGGCTTAACCCCCTTCATTTTGGCTAACTAGCTAACTGATGAAGGCTTCCCCAGAGCCGCAGCCCAGGGTACTTACAGTTCTGTAGATTGTCAAAGGGGTTGGCAGATATTTGATGCCACAATACCATGCTGGTATCAGGAGTTGTTTGAGCGATAAGAAGCCACTGGATGAAACAATGACGAAGTTCGGTCTTCACCTGCAAAGCCTTTCCAGTCTTCACCCATTGGGGCCTTTGTAGGTGGTATTCACCTGGCAGGCCTCTCAAACTCTCTGTTTCACAGGATTCTCTCCTAGTTCAGGTAAAATAATTCTGCTTGTCCAGGTACAAGTTCTCCCCCCAACTAGGGGATGCACACTGCCAGCTTTGCTTAGCAGGCAGAGCACTGTGAATTTCAGGTAGCGACCTTTACAGCCTCTGAAGTCCAACTTTTTCAGTGCACTTTCTGCATGGCAGAACAGTCCACTCCTTTTCAACAAACCTCAGAAATCTCCCACTCTAAAGGTGGGGTCTTCCTTCCCCAGCCACAGGTTCCAACCTTTGTGATATTTTCACTGTCACCACAAGGTCTAAGTTCAACACTACTTCTCACAGGTACTGGCTCCCTCTCTGGAGCAAATTCACTCGTTGCAGCAACATTCGTCGGCCACAGATTCAATTCTCATGGGCTCTCTCTCTCTGGAGCAAAATCCTTCCTTTCCCAGCTGAAAATTCCAGTCTAAGCAGCAGCTCCCAATGGCTTTGAAACAAATTCACAGAGGCTCAGTGCAGCTTGTCTTATACTGTGGCCAACTAGACCGAGGAACAAACACACAGACCTTCAGGGCTATCGAACCCCAAGCGCTCTTTCTTTTGAATCCTGGCTGGGCTCTTACCACCAGCCAAAGGCCTCATCTCGAAGACAAATAGTCCCAGTTATTAATTTCATCTCGAAGACAAATAGTCACAGTTATTAACTCTTCACAACCTCTAGTCCTTGAAATTCTCAGAATTCTTCCTTCATATGAAACCTTAAGCCCTTTGAAGTCGCAAGCCCTTCACAGTGCTGTCACTATTGTGGTTGCAGTCATGTGCAGCTCTCTCACAGCTGGATGTTATTGGGCTCCGTAGCTCTCTCACAGCTGGATGTTATTGGGCTCCGCAGCTCTCTCACAGCTGAAGGTTTCACACAGATTCCCTGGGCCCTGGGGGACAGGTAACTGGAAACCCCCCAGGAAGGCCCTTTTCAAAACTTGAAGCCACTTATTTCTGCAATTGGGCTGGAGCCCCCTCCCCCAGGAAGAGGTCCCACTGAACTCACTCTGAAAATAAAAGTTTCATTAGTTTTTGGAGCTCTATCCTGCTTCTGATTGACTGAAACAATTGTCCTTACAGAAAATTAATATTCATTAACCTCCTTCAATGCCTGATTTGTTCCTTGAAATAAATGGCACCTAAAATCAGCCTTCCTTTTACTCCCAATAGTCTTGTTTCAATCCCATAAGTCCTTCTGCAACTTTCTGCATTCTGTTGGGAGGCAGCAGGGGGTAAAGGTAACCATCAGTTTAACAGAGTCCCAGATTATACATATAGATTTCAGCCACACCACACAGTTTTAACATTTATTTTCCCCACTGATATTTGGCAGCCCCCCCGACCTCTCACCTACTTGCAGAGTTTGACATTTCTGTTTAATTCCTAGCCTGTCACTGCTGCCAAAATTGCTGTCCCCAAAAGCAGCAGGCAAGCTCATCCATATCCATGATCCCTTCATTAATATTCATAAGGGACCCCGGTAGCGCTCATTGGTGTTCTTAAACTAAATACACTGTGGGCTCCACTGCAACCTCCTCCAGGTGTCCAGACCCCTTTGGAAGAATACGGAGGTTGGGAGCACTGGAGAGGCCCACTGGTCGCCGCAACAGCGGCAAGAAAAAAACATTGCGCATACCACCAGCTTGCATGTAAGCAGGGACTCAGAACCACGGCTCTGCTCCTCTGGCCCCACTCTGCAGCAGGAAACATGTGGGGGCCGGAAGGAGACATTAGGGAAACAAAAGGACCCTGGCCAAGATGGCGGTGACAGAGGGAAAACGGGAGCGACCAACTGATAAGCCCAACACATCTGGGGGGGCTTACATTTTTTTTACAAACCCTGTGAAAAGAAAACCCATCCGTCAATGTCTTCTGTGGCCATTACTCTCCCCTCAGCCAACCTTCCCACTCAGCATCCCCTCAGATCCTTACTTACTCATGGGGGGGTCCAACACTGTAATCTTCTGTGGACCAGAGACACGTCTTCACTCTTCAAAGCTGGACTGCAAACTAAAGAAGCAGGTATATGGTTCAATGTACTTCAATGGGGGTTGAACATGGTGGAATAACATGGCCATTTGTGCATATTTTGGCTCCAAATTTTCTACATGCCTTTTGTGGAATCCCACTTCATGAACAATTACAGTGACAGTAGGCAAATCTGTCCTAAGATGATTTTGCAGTCCCTGTATGAAATCACCTTTCATGCAGGAGCTAAAAATTTTCTCTGCCCTTGTTCATGAGGTGGGGACATAAGAAGGCTATGTTGAAAGTTTGGTGTAAAAATATCAAAAAACAATAAAGTTATGAGCATACATTGAATTTTGCGAACACAGGCTAATTATTTTGGTCATTTCAATATCTTTACCCCAGATTTACAACATAGCCATTTCTATACAGCACCTCATGAATGTGACAGCTGTCATTTTCAAATCCTGGCCAAAATGAGTTTTTACATCCCGAAAGGTGATCTTGCATTCTCTGCAAGAAATCACCTTACAGGCAGGAGTTTAAAATTTTCTGTGCCCTTGTTCATGAGGCAGGGTCAGAAGAAGGTTATGTTGAAAATTTGGTGTAAAAATATTAAATAACAACAACGTTATCAGCCTATGTTGAATTTTATTAATGCAGGCTAGTAACTTTGGTCATTTTCAATATTTTTACCCCAAATTTTCAATATAGAGATTTTTTTACAGCACCCCATGAATGTGACAGCTGTCATTTTTCAAATCCTGCCCAAAATGTGTTTTGGCATCCTGAAAGGTGATTTTGCAGTGCCTGCGTGAAATCACCTTTCAGACAGGAGTTGAACATTTTCTCTGCACTTGTTTATGAGGCGGGGTCATAAGAAGGCAATGTTGACAATTTGGGACAAAAATATGAAAACATAACAAAGTTAGGAGCCTGCATTCAAATTTACAAATGCAGTCTCATAACATTGGTAATACATAACCCACACAGTGCACCACAATGCATCCAGTATCCCAGGGCTTCTATACCAGTGGTGAACATCTGGCATTGACAAATGCTTGTTTATATTCAAACCACTGTCAGCCAAAAAAAATAAATACCACTTTCAAACCCTGTAAGGTGAACCAAGCCCTAACTAGTCTTTCCAGTTCTTGCTGAATGTGTTGTACTGTGTATGGGTTCTGAAAGTTAGATACACAGCTGGCCCACCGGTGCAGCGGTTGGATTTCTGCTTGCAACACCGGTGACCCAGGTTCGGGAGCAGACCCAGGTCGCTGGAGGGCCAGCCAGGGGAGAAGGCGTGAGCATCCCAGGGACTGCTCACCTTCTCTGGGGAAGGGGGGACCAAGGCTTGAAGCTTGCCTGACCCTGGGCGGTGGCCCGAGGTACAGCAAGTCCTGCTAGTTGCGGGTTGAGCCAGGGGAGCTGCATGGTGAACATCGGTGAATAGTGCCTTGACATCAGAATGCAAACCACACAGACAGAACAGGAAAAATGATGCCAGAGCCCCGAGAAGAAGGAGCACCAGTACTGGCCCCAATAGCTCCTGCCTGCCTGACCACCAGGAGACTCTACGATACCAGAAGATATCGGGGTGTACGGGCCCTACCTCATGGCCACCTGGAGGATATAACCAAGGCTCAATGGGGGGAATCCCAGGGATTGCAGGTAAGGCAAAGAAGCAGGGCAGTTACATGTGTGTGTCTCCTGAGGATGCGGAGCTCTAGCCCGGGAGAGGCGAAAAAATAGAATGTAAAAAAAAAAGTGAGATACACAAAGCATTGTCATTTACTGAAAGAGGAACATTTTTAGTGCTGTTTGAGATGGTAGTGGTAGTAGTGCTTGATGTGGTAGCAAGCAGAATGGTGTGTGAGCAATGCATGAAAAGTCACCCACAAAGCTGACCCAGTGTGCAACAAGAGAAAGACAGGCAATGGTTTTGGCACTTGTCCACTGTAGTAAAGTGAACTACCTTGTCCTCAGCCTCTCTGAGAACTTGTTTCACTTGAACTACCACGCCGTCATACATCCTGGGTGCAGCCGTTACTAAAAAGCATTTTCTACTTGACATTAAACATCATAGGTCTAAGTATTGTATAAGCCTTCTGAAACCCATATTTTTTATGAACGAGTAAGGCTGCAAATCAGGTACAATCATGTCTGTTACTTTAAGATTTATTGCTGCCATTATAGTATGGTTTTCTGAATATCTAGACTCTCTTTCCAAAACTTCCTGTAACATTAATTGACTCTTATCAGGGATAAATTTAGTTGCGGATGACATAGTGCTGCATGTTCTAAATGGCAATATAGAGTACCTTACAGATTTATCTCAAGGCGAAACTGAACTTTGGAACCTTGTATGGTAACTGCCATCTCCTACTGTTTCAGCAGAGTGTTCCTGTTCACTGCCAGCCCTGCTACTACATTTTGAGGCACCATTGTTAGAATGTTCGCGTAACCCTGGCACCATGTCTGAAGAGGGTTGCTACCTCAGCCCCATATACACAGTCAAGGTTGAGGGGCCTGGGCTCTGTTCAAAATGGTCTGGGAGTTAATTTCTCATGATTTCACAATAAGTGTGGTGCCTCCACCCAAAATAAAATTTGGTGGGCCAGTTGGTAAATTTGGGTACAACCCCCTGGAATGCTGCACCTACCCACCTCCCTCACAGTCACCTCACACATGGCATACTTGAAACCAAAACACAAACTGCATTTTCAATAACTTTGCGTTTGTTGACTTTGGCTAATAAGATGCCCATGAGACAGATTTTTCCAAAACAGATGAAACACATTTATTTACAGGGGGAGGGTTAGCACTGGGTAGAACTGAGCAGAAGTTAAAACAACAATTACAATTTGTGTTGGAGTTCACAGATCAGCATCAAACAAACCTTCTGCATTTTACTTTTTAAAGAACAATCATGTCCCCTTTAAGTTATCTCCAATACCCGGTATAGCAATGACACCCTAGATGTCAAACTATTAAGACTAACCCTCGATGTCACTCTACCCTACCTCACAAAAATTCTCAACCTTTCCCTTAGCCACGGCCAGTTCCCCTCAACCTGGAAGATAGCCATAGTCACTCCCATTCTGAAGGATGGTGACCCTACTTACACTAGCAACTATAGACCAATTTCTATTCTTCCTCCCCTCTCCAAGGCTTTGGAAAAAATTGTTTCGGACCAGCTAACAGAGCATCTAACTAAATACAACCTTCTCAGCCAAGAACAACATGGCTTCCGGAAGGGCCATAGTACCGTCACTGCTCTTACTGAACTCACCACGTTCATCTATGAGGCTCTTGACCAAGGCACAGTTGCAGGGGCTATCATAGAAACATAGAAACATAGAATTTGATGGCAGATAAGGACCGCTAGGCCCAATCTATCTTTGTGGATCTGACCAAGGCATTTGACACTGTCAGTCACGAACTACTGCTCTGTGTTCTTCCTCAACTTAACGTGGTCCCCGAGGCCACCACCTGGTTTAAGGACTACCTCTCAGGACGATCTCAGCATCTCAGGATTAACACCATTATCTCCACCTCCAAAACAATTTGTTCTGGGGTCCCGAAGGGGTCTATACGGCCGCTACTCTTCACCCTCTTCTTAAACTCTCTCCCTAAAGCCTGCAGCAGTCATCTACTACTATATGCCGATGGCGCCGTCCTGTTCTGGAAACACCCTCATCCTAGCACCCTCCAACAAGCCCTTCAGGGCTTTTTCCGGGAGCTAGAGCACTGGTTCAGTGATCACCGCCTGATCATCAACTATAACAAAACAAAGTCCATGATCTTTGCGCACCGCCAGAGCCCTCATAGTCATCATCACTCCTTATTTGAAACTCTCAAGGCACCCTACTGGAACACGTTACAAACTTTAAATACCTGGGCATCACCCTGGATACCTCACTCTCCTACCGTAGCCACATCCATCTACTCGCCTCCACTATCAACACTAGATTGGGCATCCTCTACCGACTCAAGCACTGCCTACCCGATCAGGCCATGAAACTTGCAGTCACCTCCTCCATCCTCTCCCTAGTCGACTATGGGATAGTAATATACGGCTCAGCGGAACCCACCACACTGAACAGCATTAACACTGCACTGAATAAAGCCTGCCGCCTAGTGACAGGCAGTGACAGTCTAACCCATACCTGCAATCTGTATACTTTGACTGGATGGCTAAACTTTCAACATAGACTAAAACACCACAACTGCATTTTCAGAAAAAAAATCCACCTTCAGCTTGCCCCCATCAGACTACTTCCCATTATCAGTACAGCCCCCACCAGACGCAATACAAGACTCACAGCTCGCCCATCTTTCCTAGTTCCCCTCTGTAGAACAGCTCTCGGGCAAAGATCCTTCCTTTACCATGCTCCTCTCTGGCTCAACTCTCTACCCCCCCCCAGTCCCATAGCATCTTGCTTTTCAAATCTGGCCTTAAAACCCATTTAAAGGAGAGTGCCAAGTGTACTTATGGCTAAGCCTTCCTCTCTTCTATCCTCCCCTTATCCTGACTCTGGGTCTTCCTTGACCCTACGTGATGCCACCCTGCAAACCCCGGCCTAAGGACCAAGGTATGCTACCGAATCCTGTGGATTAAGTACATACCTTATACCCTCACCGGTCAAATAAGTGAAAATGCCTGGACTGCTCTATCAGTACTGAAAATTTTAATACTGCCTGTCTTTGTCCTTGCTGTACCTTGTATTACCCTCCACCCCTTGTAACCAACGTGGAGACTCTGAAACACTGCTGTGACAAATCTGAAATTGTAAATACTACTTGTTTATGTATGTCTTTTCTGTACATGTCTACCCTCCACCCCTTGTAACCTGACGTGGAGCCTTTGCAAAAGAGTCTATGACTCAAAGGATAGTAATTCCGATCTTACTCAATAAATAAAATAAATCAAGTTCAAAGCAAATTTCAAGTCACACACCTCTTTTCATTTAATCCACCCACCAACCTTTAGATGTTGTCCTGTGAAGTGGGCACGTCGCAAGTGGGTGCCTACCGAAATGGCGACCCATTTGCAGCGAGTACCCACACTCCGAGGGAAGAGGGAGGGTGACCGGATGGGACACAGTGAGAAGCCAGTCAGACATACTTGGTTGTTTCTCTCTGAGGCTGAGAAACTTGTTATACTGCAGAGCACAAACTAAACCCCACTTTAGGAACTGGGAACCAGGTAAGACATAATATTGTTTGGGACTTGTTAGGTGGGTGAGCTACGCTTTCTACTGAAAGTTTCATTTTTGCTTATTGGCATTAAGAAGAGAATTGTAGGATTCCTTTAAAGTGTAGTAATTTTATAACCAGAGGGCATGAAATACAACTGAATTTGTTTTTTTACTCTGCTTGATTGCTGTGGCTGAGACCTAGGATTTGGAAGGATATTTTTGCAACTTTTTAGAAGTGTCCTGCTGGCTGAGGAGCGAGTTCATTTTTATCCCTGGGTTCAGTAGAGTGGTTTGTGTAGGAGCAGTGGTCTAGTAAATTGTGCTGTGGGTTGAATTACTGTAAAGAAGGGCAGTACTCACCAGGGTGGTGAAGCAGTGGTGTAGTTGACTGTTTCTGACAGTCACCGGTGGTTGCAGGACACCCACCCACCCCAGGCACGGCATTTCCTTTATAGCCAAGGTTCCGATATCACTTCCTCAACAGGTCAGGAGGCAGACCTCTGTCATATCCTTAACAACCCAGCACAGTGCATAAAGGGTAAGTACACACACAAAAAAAAAAAAAAGAAAAAATATATATATATACATATTATATATTGTTTATTGTAAGGGTGAGGGACATGTGGGGAGTGGTGCAATGCACTGGCTGTGGAGCAGCAATTTTCCAGGAGACATTCTGGAAACTACATTGCTGCCCTATTTGCAGGCACCTGTCAGCTCTGAGGGAGGAAGTTGCCCATCTCCAGGCTGAACTGGCAAGGACTATGGAGGCCTCCCCCACCCAAAGAACACCAGTGCCACAACCTATGCCTCAGAAGTTTCCAAGTATGAGGAGCAGTTGGACCACAGTGGGTTCTGGGAGGGTGAGGGTGGTGGAACAGAGGCACATCCCTCTAGTTGTAACTGTATGCAATTCATATGCCATTCTGACAGAGCAAGGTTCCTCTATGATGACACCCTCAGTGGAGACCAAAATGAATGCTGGGAACATCCACAAGGGAGACCCACAAAAGGATGGCAAGGGACACCACAGGGGAAGGAAACAGCTTCTGGTTGGGGACTTGGTTGTTGGGGGGGGTAGAACTGGGGAAGGGAGGGGAGAGGGAGGTAAGGTGCTTGCCTGGTGCCATGGCTTGGAGGAACAGGAAGCGAATCCTCAGAATTGCAGAAGCAGCATCACAGGAGAGGGAACTAGATATCATTGTCCACCTTGGGACAAATGACCTAGCTAGGTATAAGATCAGTGCAGTGCAGGATGAGTTTGTGGAGTTGGGGAGGGGCCTTAGACAGGTAGCAAGCATGGTAACCTTTTCAGAGGTGCTGCTAGTTTATGGCATGGGTGAGGCTAGGGTACTACACACCATGCAGTTTAATGAATGGTTGCAAAACTGGTGCAGAGCACAGGGCTTTGGCTTCATAGGGGACTGGGGGTCCATCTGGAGAGATGTAGGTCTATATAGGCAAGATGGTATGCATCTGTCCAGGAAGGGAGCCAAGCTCCTAGGTGGTAGGTTTAAATGCTTCCTAGGCAAGCTTTTAAAGTAGCCAAGGGGGAAGGTGCTGATAGGAAGCAGGAAATTTCAAGCCTCACCTCATAAAACATGGCAGGTAGTGAGGTACAAACCGAGGTACAGAGCTTGACAGAGCGCAGGACAGGGGTAAATGGAAAAATAGACAAAGGCAATAAGGACAGGGATGGGGAAAAAAAGGATAAAGCCAACATCAAATGGAGGGTAATGAGTACCAATGCCAGTAGTCTGGAAAATAAGCTTCCTGGGATCATAGCCCTGATGGAAGAGGAACACTTGGATATTGTGGCAGTCACGGAAACATGGTACACAGAAAATCATGACTGGGATGTCAACATACCAGAGTACATAATCTACAGAAGGGACAGGGAGGGTAAAAGAGGAGGTGGAGTAGCTCTCTACATAAGGGAAGGGATCAAAGCTACAGAACTGAAAGGTAAAGGGGAGGACAAGAGAAACTGTGGGTCACCTTAGAGACAGGGAGTGGCATCACAATCTGCACAGGGGTTGTATACAGACCCCCATTTCAAGGACAAGACAAGAAAAAGATAGAAGACATTCTCAAAATGGCTGAAAAAGGTGAGATATCGTTGATGGGGGGACCTGAATATGCCAGATGTTAACTGGACGACATGTACTGCAACCACATCCAAGAACAGGGTCATTCTCGATGCCCTACAGGGGGTATGCCTTAGACAGCTAGTGTTGGAACCCACTCAGGAGGGAGCAATATTAGACCTGGTACCCTCAAGTGGAGAGAGGATCACAGATTCAGAAGTTAGTAGCCATCTGGGAATAAGCGACCACTGCACAGTGTAGTTCACAATAAGTACAGCCATGGGGACAAGCCATACAAAAACAAGGATATTGGACTTTAGAAGTGCTGACTTTGGCAAAATAAGTGGATACCTAAGGAATGCACTAGCAAATGGGCAGAAAGGAGGGGTGGAAGAACAATAGAAACAAATCAAAACTGCCATCATGGAGGCAACAAGCCTTTGTGTGAAACAAATAAAGAAAACAAAGCAGAGTGAAAAAACGCTATGGTTCTCAAAAGAGGTGGCAGGGAAGGTTAGGGAGAAAAAGGCAGCATTCAAAAAGTATAAGGAATCACAGAAGGAGCACGACAGGGAACTGTATCAATTAAAGCAGAAAGAAGTGGGGAAGGCAGTCAGAATAGCAAAGGCCCAAACCAAGTTAAAAATAGCCAACTCAGTGAAAAGGGGGATAAAACCTTTTATAGGCACATTAGGGAGCATAGAAAGGTTAAGGGAGGGATAGTGAAGATTAATAAAGGAGAGGGGAGGTGGGCAGAGGGAGACAGTGAAAAGGCAGAGATACTGAATGAATACCTGTGCTCAGTATTCACAAAAGAAGAAGAGGAGGAGTTACCTAAACCAAACAATAGAAGCACTCTGGGTAGGGGAGTTGACACCAGTCCATTTACAGAAGAAAGAGTCCTGAAAGAACTCCTAAACCTTAAGGTGGACAAAGCAATGGGGCTTGATGGGATTCACCCCAGAATCCTAAAAGAACTAAGGGGGGACCTACTGACATCACTGACCACCCTTTTTAACAAATCATGGGAGGATAGGGTGGTACCTGAGAACTGGAGGAGGGCAGATGTGTTCCCCTTCACAAAAGTGGGAGCAAGGCAGAAGTAGGAAACTACAGATTGTTAGTTTGACCTCAGTGGAAGGGAAAATGATGGAATCACTTCTGAAAGAAAGAATTGTTGAGTACCTAGAGGCTAGCAAGGCACAGGACCCAAGGCAGCATGGATTCATAGCAGGAAGGTCATGTCAGACGAATCTAATCAATTTCTTTGACTGGGTGACCAAAGTAATAGACCAGGGAGGGGCTGTGGATATGGCCTACCTAGACTTTGGCAAGGCATTTTGCACAGTCCCGCACAAAAGATTAATAATCAAGTTAGCCAGCCTGGGAATGAGTCCCAGGGTAGTAGCCTGGGTAGCAAACTGTCTGTACAACAGGACACAAGGTAATACTGAATGGAACTCACTTCGAAGAAAGGGGGGTTACTAGTGGATTACCTCAGGGTTCAGTACTGGGTCCAGTCTTCTTTAACATCTTTATAGGTGACCTTGCAGAGGGTCTGGAAGGAAAGGTATGCCTCTTTGCAGATGACACAAAGATCTGTAACAGAGTTGATACACAAGGGGGGTGGAAAGGATGAGAAGGGACTTGGCAAGGTTGAAGGAATTGTCAGACATATGGCAAATTAGATTCAATGCAAAGAAGTGCAAAGTAATGCACCTGGGAAACAAAAACCCAGGAAAAGAGTACTCAATGGCAGGGGAAGCACTAACAACAACAATAAAGGAAAGGGACCCTGGGTAGTCATATTAGATGACCTAAAGGTGGGCAAACAATGTGAGAAGTCAGTAAGGATAGCTGGGGGATACTGGGATCCAAAGGGAGAGGCATCACAAGTAGAACAAGCATTTGTCAATGCCGAACGTTAGCTTGCAGGTATTTGCAGTGGTGTTTGGCACGTATGGTGCTTTATCCTAATGCCCTGTGCGATTGCTGGTATTAGCACAATAAATTTTCAGCATGACCTTTTTGTTACCCCCATTGTGCGCTACATAGGCGGAAACACGTTTTGGGCAGGATGTGAAAAATGACAGCTGTACTGCTCATGAGGAGGTGTGGTAAAATGGCAATGTTGAAAATCTGGAGTGGAAATATTGAAAATTCGCAAACCTACGAGCATGCGTGGGAACTGCGCAATGCACGCTCGTAAAACAGTCATTGTTAGGAATTTTTTCACCAAATTTTCAACATTGGCATTTTAAAACCTCTGCTAATGAACAGTGTCACTGTGATTTTCTTACTGTGTCCCATACATTGATTTCGCACACCGACTGCACCATTGTGCGGTACATGGGCGGAAACACGTTTTGGGCAGGATGTGAAAAATGACAGCTGTACTGCTCATAAGGAGGTGTGGTAAAATGGCAATGTTGAAAATCTGGAGTGAAAATATTGAAAATTCGCAAACTTACAAGCGTGCGTAGGAACTACACAACGCATGCGCGTAAAACAGTTAACTTTAGGAATTTGTTCACCAAATTTTCAACATAGTCATTTTAAGATCTCTGCTCATGAACAGTGACACTGTGATTTTCTCAATGTGTCCCATACACTGAGTTCGCACACCGACTGTGCCATTGTGCGCTATATGGGCGGAAACACGTTTTGGGCAAGATGTGAAAAATGACAGCTGTACTGCTCATAAGAAGGTGTGGTAAAATGGCAATGTTGAAAATGTGGAGTGAAAATATTGAAAACTCTAAACTTATGAGCGTGCGTAGGAACTACTAGCACGAGACTCTAAAACAGTCATTTTAGAATTTTTTCACCAAATTTCAACACAGCCATTTTAAGACCTCTGCTCATGATCAGTGTCACTGTGATTTTCTTAATGTGTCCCATACATTGAGTTTGCACACCGACTTGCGCCATTGTGCGCCTACATGGGCGAAACACATTTTGGGCAGGATGTGAAAATGACAGCTGTACTGCTCATAAGGAGGTGTGGTAAAATGGCAATGTTGAAAATCTGGAGTGCAAATATTGAAAATCGCAAACCCACGAGCATGCGTGAACTGCATAACAGCTCAGTAAAACAGTTATTTTAGAATTTTTCACCAAATTTTCAACATAGTCATTTTAAGACCTCTGCTCATGAACAGTGTCACTGTGACTTTCTAATGTGTCACATACATTGATTTTGCACACCGACTGCACCATTATGCGTACATGGACGGAAACCTTTGGGCAGGATGATGAAAATGACAGCTGTACTGCTCATAAGGAGGTGTGTTAAAATGGCAATGTTGAAAATCTGGAGTGAAAATATTGAAAATTGCGAACTTACGAGCCTGCGTAGGAACTGCTAGCTAGCGCTTGTAAAACAGTCATTTTTGAATTTTGTACCATATTTTTAACATGGGTTTTGGGACCTTCTCATGAATGATGTCACTGTCATGGTGTTATTTGGGCCTGAAGGGTGATTTGCACAGTGACTGCAAAATCACCCTTCAGGCCCGAATAACGCCATGACAGTGACATCATTCATGAAAAGGGGTCCCAAAAACCCCATGTTGAAAATTTGGTGCAAAAATTCCCAAAAATGCCTGAGATATGCAATAAAGTTGAAAACCCCTATCTAGCCCATTATACAGCTTACCGGCATTTCCTCAGTTCGCGGTCGGCTTTGAAGAGTGCAGACGTGTTCCCGGTCCACCGAAGATCATCGCGCCGAGCTCCAGAGGTAAGTATGGGGTGAGGGTGTGAGGCTGGGTGCAGGGTGGGGTGCGGGTTGTGGGAGGGGGCGGTACTGCCATGACCTATCGGACGTTTGCCACGCTGGGTGGGCCTGCGCCGGCAGAAGATGGCTGGGGAATGGGAGCCGACGGGGATTGGGCACCCCATCGGCAAACAACGCAGGACATTTGCCACGCTGGGGTGGGCCCAGCGTGGTAGCAAAGATTGGGGAGGGTGGCATGACGCAGGGGGCGGTAGATGCGCGTGTCTGTGTATGACAGCAGTGGTTTCTTTGAAGCGAAGACCACCGCTGTCATACACAGCTCCCACACCATTGGTGCAGGACCGCCACGCCTGCTCAATGGAGCAGTGGATTGAAAGGGAGAGGCACACCTCCAAAGTGTGCTACTCTCCCAAAACGTTCCTTGCGCATGCGTGCAAGCAAACGTAAAAAGGGAAGTGGTTATCCCCCTGTACAGGCAGTTGGTGAGACCCCATCTGGAGTACTGTGTGCAGTTTTGGAGACCCGATCTCCACAAGGACATAGACAGGATGGATGCAGTCCAGAGGAGGGCAACTAAAATGGTGCAGGGTCTGCATCAGAAACCATATGAAGAGAGACTGAGAGACCTTAATATATACACCCTTCACAAAAGGAGGGATGGGGGGACATGATAGAAACTTTCAAGTACCTCAAGGGAATCAACAAAGTCCAGGAGGGTAGCATCTTTCAGAAAAGGAGATGTGCAAGATCAAGGGGGCACAATTTAAAGATAGAGGGGGGACAGCTCAGGGGCAATGTGAGGAAATTTGTTTTCACGGAGAGAGTGGTGGACGCATGAAACCACCTTCCTGGGGAGGTTGTGGGGTCTAAAACAGTGGGGGAATTCAAACATTCATGGGACAGACATAAGGCAATTATAGTGGGGGGGTAGGAGGAAGCAGGCTGTTGGTTAACTAGAATCTGTATCTTATCCAATAAGTAGGAAAATGGGCAGACTGGGTGGGTCAAGCGGTCCTTATCTGCCGTCAAAATCTATATTTCTATGAGGGTTCGCAAATGGCGATGGGATGTCACTATACCTACGCGCACGGGGGGGCAAGCATGTTGAGTGAGGGGAGGGAGGGTTTGTGAGGGGTGGTGCCGCGGACTGCCACCGAGCTAGCTCCATGGTATGGTGGGGTGGGCACTGGCCTAGGGTGGATGTGGTACAGGGTTCAGGTCTGGGCGCAGGTATATTTTGTTGTGCCCGGCCCGAGTAGGGATTTTTTTTCCCCACTGTTGCACCTCCACCTGACTTGCACCCCGGAGTTAAAAATCTGTAGTAGGGGGGTGTGGGGAGCACAGCCTCCTGCATAAAAGTAAAAAAAAAAAGTTTTCTGCACCTCTTTCACTGTTGCTGGAGTTGCACATCACCAAAATTGAATTTCGTCAATGTACACTCGCCATAAGGACTATCGCCGTTCAGCAATCACCCTTATGAAATAGAACCCCTTTAGATGGCATTAGAATTAACTTTCTGACTGCCTAACTGCTGCAGATCTCTTTTAGTTACCCTTAGACAAACCCCAACTGGTACCAGTACCTTGGTTTAGGTCAAACCCCCAACACTCTGTCCCTGGGTACCCAGTGTCTAGTTGAAGGATTGTATGATGTAGCTGGTTGACTGGTGTTGGTGCACATTTAAAACATATTTCAAACTCACAAACCCCACAGGCCATGCAACTGCGAAAATGCCATTTAACTGAATCACTGCAATTCTGGTCCGATGACCAAACCCAAACTGTGGTGTAAACTATGTACAATCCTAGATGCAGGGCAATTCCTGCTGTCACTCACGGTTCTGCAGACAGTCTTGGCTGGCATAGGAAACTGTAGCTCTGGGGGAGATGAACAGCAGAACTCTGGAGTTAGAGAGGCTGGAGATGGAAAGACATGTAGCAGGCATGTTGCAGCTTGGAAAACTGGCACCTTTCTACTTACTTGTAGATTCTAGCAGCCTTTCCCCTTCAGCCCACCAAGCAGGCCAGATGCAGAGCACAAACACAAGGCTTTCCAGGCCACAAGCAAACCCAGACCCGGGAGTGACCCCACAGTCCAGTTCCCCATGAATGGATCTAGAGCACTCTAGCACTCGGGCCAGTGCCCATGGCTCCCTGTGGCCCAGTCGGCCCTACTCAATAGGGGTTTGCAGTTTCTGTACCTGGCTCCAGGTTGCAGCTTGTAGCCATGTTCTTCCACCTGCACGGGAATCAACAGCATTTTAATGCAGCAATGCTTTTTCTGGAACTCCACCTTGCTAGTGGCTGATGCTAGAAAATCATAGTCTCTCACAGCTTCAAAATCAAGTTGGCAACTTCAGTCTAAAAGAAGTTTTTAGTCACATCAGGTGACTAGAGGTCATTTATTGCCATACTGCCAATGTGGTAGCCATGGCTGTTCGCATACAGGACACAGTCTCTGGACTCTCACCAAGCATGCAGTCCCCTTGAGACATGGGCACATTCAAATGGGCTCCTCTGCGGACCCCGATCTTGGCACTGACTGAACACACCATGTACATGAACAATCCCTTGATACTAGAAATTACTTTTTCTTCACAGCGCAGGTGCTGATGAACCGGAAGAACAAAAACTCTCACCATTCAGATGCAGTCTTAATTTCACTTTCCATCATACTGAAAATTTCAGGCAGGTTTCCCTTGGCTCTTCAGCTGTGCAAGCCTCCAAGTAGACCTCTGTACTCTTCAGACATCACAGGCATCCTGGACCATTTCCTTCCCTTCGGGGACTTCCGGTCGATGACCTTGACACTGCTTCCATACCTCTTCAGACATCACAGGCATCCCAGGCAATTTCCCTTCCCTTCCCTTCCCTTCAGGGACTCCCAGCCGGATCCCTTGACACTGCTTCAATAACGACATCTTCATTCTGGCAAACCCCTTCCCTTCAGTGGAAGGAAACGCAGGTGCCTCCTGGGCTAGTGGCAGTACAAGCCCCCAGGCAGACCTTCTTCTTCCCAGTGCAAATCACAATTTTGAACTGAAAGTTATCCTTCCAGGTATCGGAAGGTAACACAGGTGCCTCCTTGGCTAGTGATTAAACAAACCCTAGAGAGGCCTTCTTTTCCTCGTGCTCCATCAGGGAGTAAGGGGCAGAAGCCCTCTCCCTCAGGAGAGGCTGCAGCTGAACTGACTGGATTGTTTCTCTTCATAGGGTTTTCAAGAGCCAAAGCAGTTCCTGATTGACCAGAACAATCTTTCAGCGGAACATGGCAGCAGCTGATTGACTGATGCAAACCGCCAATGAGAAAAATGGTAGTCAAAGGCCTCACTCAACGTTCTATTGTCTTCCTGTTTGGGATGCAACACTTGGAACCGCCCTTTTTCCCAGAAACCCTCACTGCACCCCCTCAGGAGCCTGGCTTGCTGATTGACTGTGCTGCAGTCACAAGGCTGGCAAACATGGCTGCCAGCAAAACAATTCACATAATGCCCCAAATTTTACATTATCTTGCTGGCAAACAGGAAAACTTTACATTTAGTTGGACCCATACATTTGTGGCTGCTTCTCTGCTCTGTTATGCGGTGGCAGAGTGGGCTCATGACAGGACATCTCCTGCCATCGCTGCCTCCATAGCGTAACTCCCCCAGGACAGAAGCAGGGCTCATTAACATTCATGAGCAGCCTCAGCTGCTCCTTAAAATGACAGTGCTTCCCTTTACAGTAATAGTGCCTACAAGCGCATGTAAAAATTTAATTTTTCTTTCTCCCCAAGTGCCTCTGGACCCCTTCCAACCTTCTTGCAATCGGGGGCCAGGGCACATAGAAACAGCACTGATGGAGCTGCATGGAGCGGCTTTCACATCTGAGTGCCTCAGTGCTCAGACAGCAAGAGCGAGAATGCCGACCATGGCAGCTCACACACTATGAGCCACACAGCGATCGGCCAAACCGCCAAGCAGGTGGTTTTACTTTTTTTCTTCTTCACTTCGCCGGTCCCCTTTGGGTACACATAGGTTGGTGGTGATCGGGTGCTGTGGGCTCAGCAGAGGTGAGAGGTATTGGGGTGGTTAGGTGCAGGAAATGCCCTGGATTTAGATAGAGCCTAGAGAGAGACCAGATGTGTTTGGTCTCAATACCCAGGGTCCCCACCAGACTGAGAGGGCAGGTAGCCAGAGGAGCTACAATGTGTATCAGTCCCCTGTGGACGGTGCTGTACAATGCCAGATCGATGAGAAACAGGACCGCAATTATGGCAGACTTGATTTCCTTGGTTGATCTGGCTTGCACCATGGAGACCTGGCTGGGTGACGATGCTGGGCCGATTTTGGAGGCCCCTGCTGGGTACTCTGTGACACACTGCCACGGCAGGAATGCAGGGGTGGGGGCATGGCCATCTGTTTTAGATCTGACCTGGGTTTCAACATGCACCCAGTGGGGATGACCAGGTCTTTTGAGTGTGTGGTTGTGCGTAGGGGTCTGAGCACAGATTGCAGGATTCTCCTTATTTATCCTTCCCGGGGCAGGGGAAGAATTCCTGCAGGAGGTTGCGGAGTTCGTTGTCGATGCAGTGTTGGAGTCTCCCAGATGTTTAGTACTTGGGGGACATCAACACCTGGGTCAATGAAGAATCTTCACAATTGGGCTCTCATCTTCTCCAGTTGACATCATCACTGGGCCTGTCACAAGATTTACATCAGTGACCTGTCACCATGGCCACATGCTGGACCTGGTGTTCTCGCTGGGGCTTGAGGGTAAATAACCTCAAGATTGATCAGGTTGTGTGGTCTGATCATTGCGCGATGAAATTCTTGTTTGGGGCACCACCTGAGAGTCTCTCTCTGTTGAGATGATCAGCTACCGCCCTTTAAGGAGATTGCCCCAGAGGGACTAGTGGCAGCAGCTGATCTATCTAGTGGAGATGTTGCATGTGCAGTGAGTACGAGTGCAGCGGTGGCCGTGTATAATAAGGCAGTTTCCATAGCACTCAATACCCTCGCACCAGTCCATGTACAACCCAGATCTTCTCACTTGAAATCTCTGTAGTTTGATGGGGATCTCAAGGTGATGAAGATCAGGGGTTGGAAGTTGGAGCATTGCTGGTGGAAGACCTGGTCAGATGTGGACAAGCTGGCCCTGTGTGCCCACTATTTGGAGTACTTGGGGGCAAATAAACGTAAGAAGGCAGAGTTCCTGTCCAGGGAGATTGCTGCTGGGAAGAACCAACCAACTCAGCTCTTTCGGACTTTTGACAGACTTCTTCACCTGGTCTGTCTGCAGCTGAAAAAACCTTTTTTAATCACTTTATGTAATGAGTTTGCTCAGTTCTTCTCAGACAGAGTATCCACTATCTGACAGGGGATCCCATCAATGAGCTGCAACGCAACTTGCAGTGATCAGCCTGGGTGGAACAAAGGCTGTCAGCCTGCCTGGGATGAGTTTAAACTGGTGGAGGTGGTCGAAGTCATTGAGGTCATCTCAAAGCTAAAGCACACGTATTGTGAACTGGACCCAGCTCCAACTCATTTCTTGATGAGATGCATTGGTTCCATTGGCTTGTTATTCGCTGGGATTGTCCAATGTTTGTTGTCAGAAGAGGTCTTTCCAGAAACCTTGAAAGATGCTCTGCTGAGGCCCCTTCTGAAGAAGTAATCTCTCGACCCACATATCCTGGCGAATTACTGTCCGATCTCCAACCTTCCCTTTCTGGGTAAGGTTGTTGAGTAAATTGTGGTGCTGCAGCTCGAGGAGCACCTTGTGTCCTTTGACATCTTTAAGTCACTCCAGTCAGGTTTCAGAGCCAGGCATAGCACCGAAACAGCATTACTCAGGGTGCATAATGACCTCCTCAGATCTATAGATAGAGGAGACAGGTCAATTCTTGTTCTCCTTGATCTTTCTTCAGCTTTTGACACTGTAGGTCACATTGTGCTTCTTAATCACCTTAGAGAGTACTGTGGACTCACAAGCAGTGTAATCAGCTGGCTTGAGTCCTATCCCTCTGGCAGGAAGCAGCGGGTGGTGATGGGGAATTTCTCCTCCTCCCCTCCAAAGCTCCTGCCATGTGGAGTACCTCAGTGGTTGATCTTGTTGCCGATGTTATTTGCAGTGTACATGCTGCCCCCTGCGTGAGCTCATTAGGCAGTACAATGTGGGTTTTCACTGCTATGCAGATGATACCTAGTTGAACTTGTCCTTTGCCCCTGGAACACTGAATGCTGTGGAAATGCTTAACGGCTGCCTGGCCAAGATCAATGATTGGATGTCCTCCAGCTGGTTGCAACTGAAACCAGATAAGACGGAGGTCCACTTGGCCCTAGCTACCTGGCCAATCTCCTGACATCCGCCACCTCAGCCCGCTCCCTCCCAATCCTCGAACAGGGGCCTCCTTGAAGTTCCCAGAACCAGATTAACAACTTCCGGTGACCGGGCTTTCAGTGTAGCCGGACTAGTCCTGTGGAACTCTTCCAGCTGGTCTCAGGGAGGCCCCATCGGTCGAGAGGTTCAAGAGTGGTTTGAAGACCTACTTGTTTTCTATGGCTTTTTCCTGCTGAATATATCTGGCCAGCCCTAAGAAACTGCCATGCCAAATACTAAAGCTGTATCCGAAGATTTTATTGTTTTATTTGGTTTTGTCTTATATGTGGTGTATGTTTTATTTAATATCCTGCCTGATTTTATGTAAGGTACCCAGAGGCCCCAGGATTGGGTGCTGTATAAATGAACTTTGCCTTGCTTTGCCTTAGCAGGAAGGGAAACAACAGTGTGCAGGAGCATTCAAGGGCTCTCTACAGGATCGGGACTGCAGGCACAATCAGGAGATGGCAGCAAGGTAAGCCCCCACTGTGGGGTGGGGGGGTTACATTTGTTTGTTTCAACCATATGTAATGCTAGGATGTCACATCATTGTTATGGTTTCAAGCTGAATTTTACTTTCCCTGTAGTCTCTCAAATGTTACAGTGCACGCACATATAGCAGGGGTCCACCTTAACATTGTTTTACTTGTCCTGCACTTAGTTCAATTTGAAACTACACAATCATTCCAGGTTGCCCACTTCCTTGACAGAGCTATAGAAAGATAAGTTCAGAAGAGACCTTCTAGAAGCAGGCAATCGGTCAAAAAAAATGAAGGCTCAACTCTTATTTTCAAACATATTTCTTATTTATTTTCTCTTCCACCACACTACATCAAAGTTTTATGGCCCAATGCCACTTCATCAGGAATGGTGGTTACAATTATAAATTAAACAACAGACAACATGAAATGAAGCAAATAAGAATTCATCCATAGTAAGTGACAAAGTGATGCAAACCATGCACCACCAGAACTGAAATGGCTACATCTAGATGCATACACAAGGTGGTAAGAAGAAACACAGAAACATAGAATTTGGTGTCAGAAAAGGACCACTTGTCCCACCCAGTCTGTCCAGCTGTTTCCTGCCTAATCTGTTTCCGCTGACCCTAACGGGTCTATCACATGCTTGTTTGAAGCCACTCAGTTTTCACCTACACCACTTTTGCTGGCAGTTTGTTCCAGGTGTCTACTACCCATTCAGTGAAGTATTTCCTTTGATCTCCCTTAAACTTCCCCCCCTCCAGCTTCATCACAAGCCCCCTGGTGCTGGTGCTGGTGCTTTTTCTCATTTGAAACTCCCCTCTTGCACCCTGTTCACCCCTGTGAGATACTTGTACGTCTTTGTCCTGTCATCTCTCGCTCTCCTCTAACAGTGTCAGTGACTCAGCAGGTTGCACACTGATCTCTGAGGCTGGAAGATCAGAAGTCTGTGGATTCTATCCCCACACCAGGCACTTGGGTTAAATTCCAATACTGACACTGTGGTGCAGCATGGGGAAGGGGGTGGAGCTGCACTCCTGAGGTGCTGTCTTTCGGATGAAATGTTAAACCGAGGTCCAATCTGCCTGTTCTGGTGCTAGTTCAGGTGGATGTTAAAGATCCCTTGGCACTTTTTGAAAAGATCAGTGGAATTTCCCCGGTGTCCTTGCCAAACTTCCCCCATTCACTAAAAATACCACCAACAGCTTAATCTGGTTCAGTGTCAGTTGGCATCCACATGTATCCCTCTCCCCCAGGATGAGCCAGTAAATAGGTAGAACTGTCTAGTTCTCCTTTCCTGGTCAACAAAAAGTAAGCAAAAAATTAAATCCTCTCTTCATGGGGTGCATACATGTTGAGATCCCTCGGTCCTTCCTAGTAGTGCTTCACAGGCAACCACTGCACCATTTTAGTTGACCTCTTCTAGACTCCAAAACAGGACACAATACTTCAGGTGTGGTCCCACCAGTGAGCAATACAGTGGCAACACCATCTCTCTCCTCCTGCTGGATATACCCCTCACTATGCACCCCCAACATCCCACCAGCCTGACCCACTGCTTTATCACACTACCCTGCCACTTTGAGTTCATCAAATATGATCATTCCATGGTCCTTTTCCTGTTTAGTGACTGTCAGTACATCCCCCCCATCTTATACTCATCACCTGGTTGCTATGCCATAGATGCCTGATTTTGCACTTTTTAGCATTGAACCCCAGCCGCCATGATTTAGACAACTCGGTGAGTTTCCCCACCTCCCAGCTCATTTTCTCCACCCCCTCCTGAGTGTCCATCCTATTTGCAGAGTTTGGTGTCATCTGCAAAAAGGCATATCTTTCCTTCCAGTTCCTCAGCAGTGTCACTTATGAAGACATTAAAAGACACTGAAGGAGCCCTGTGTCAGCCATTGATCACTCTTCCATAATTTGAGTGAGTGTCGTTTACCACCACCCACTGTCTCCCATGTGTTTGCCAGTTTCAAACCCAGTTCACCACTTTTGATCCCACCTCCAGGCTGCTCAGTTTCTTTATCAGCCTCCTGTGTGGCACAGTGTCGAAGGCCTTGCTAAAATCCAAATAAGCCATGTCCACTGCCTTCTTCAACCTATTTCCCTGGTTATCCAGTCAAAGAAGTCCAACAGATTTATTTGACATGACCTCCCCCACATGAATCCATGCTGCTTCTGGTCTTGCAACCCACTAGATTCAAGATACTCTACCAGTCTTTCTTTTAGCGGAGTTTCCATTAATTTCCCCACCACTGAAATAAGACTGACCAGCCTATAGTTGTTAGCTTCCTCCCTGCTGCTACTCCTATGTAGAGGGACCACGTCATATATTCTACAGTTTCTGGAACCATTATAATTTCCAGTGAGCTTCTGAACGAGGCTTTCAGTGGAGCAGCTAGAACCCCTGTGAGTTCCTTTAGAACCCTTGAATGTATTCCCACTCAGTCCCATATGTTTGTCCACCTTCAGAGCTGCAAGTCCCTTCCAGACTCTTTCTTCTGAAAATGTAGTACAGTAGTTGTAAAGACCTTTATTTTTATACATGATATAACTGTTAGGGCTAGAAGCCCTGTTTACAAAGTTGTCATGTTACAGTGGTGTTGTTGCATCAATCTTATAAGAGGTACAGAGCTGGAATTTACATAAGTCTAAGCAAGAACCAAACAGCACATTAAGGTAGAATGATACATTGGTTAAGCTTCCGAAGAAGGACTTTGTTAGTCCGAAAGCTTAAGCACTTTGTTCTTTTTGTAACATTTATGTTGGTCCAATAAAAGGTATCAAACCATTTGCTTCTGGATACATTGGGTAGTATGCATTTATTTGTGAGTGCACAATTACATATTGTGTGGGCAAAATGGCTGTGCCTCAACTTAAAAGCAGTCACATGTTTCTGACAGTTCGTTGTTGACTGCAATTTTCAAAGCACACAGCTCTGGGATGTTCCTAATGTCTGTGGCGAGTGAGTTCCGCAGCTTAGTGAGACAATTACTAGATATCATTTTTGATAGATGTTCTAAATTTCTGAGACATTGAGACCTCTGTTTTTGTACCTATGGATCACCATTTTTGGTCCAGGTCCACTGGATTTTGAGTTTTCTCTTTGAAAGTTTTCAAAGACATAATTGCTGATTGTTTTTCTCTACATAGATTTAATGAATCCCAGCTTAGACTTTCAAATACCATGCAATGGAGGGTGTCATAGGGACATAGCAAGATGAAGTGGGCAAGCTTATTGTAGGCTACATCTAGCTTGTGTAGCAACAGCTCACTTGTGTGTCAGTAGACTAAGCTCCCAAATTCCAGTACTGGGAGAATCAACTGCTGTGTGGTTTTTGCCCTGGCATCCTTTGGGATGAAAAAGGCTCTGTGTCTCAGTGCTCCTATTCTTGAGTTCACTTTTTTAAGTATTTTGTGTATGTGAATATTTAATTGAAAAGAATTGTTAATCACCACCCCAAGGTATTTGTATTTTATAAAAATTTATAAAATTGAGAGATTAAGTGTCTTGGTTGGAACTCTCTACTGGACGTGTTCATTTCTTTATTCATCCAACATTTTGCTGCAATTGTTATGTTATGTTGACTGACTAGTACACAATTTATTTTGGAAAGCCTCGTGATGTGTAACACTAGGTTTCATGACACCATATCCTGTTACAATATTCATGTTTTGAATCAACTGTCATAACTATGGCACCATGTAGTTTTTCTAATGTTTTACATTTCAAAACAGAATAAAAATAAGTAAAAAAAAATCAGGGATAATCTCTTTATTTTTCTTACAAGATAGATGGCAAGAAAGATTAGAATAATGACAGAATGAGTGCCATTGCTATTTTAATTTTATTAGAACAAAGTAAGGTGCAAGTTTATGTAACAGTAAGAGAACTCAGATATCCATTTACAGTTACTAGGCTATTTGCAGGATCATGTTGGCTTAAATGCACTAGTAAACAGAAATGCACCAAAAAGCCATTCCAATTTGCCTTCAATTTTTTAATTATTCTCCTTTGATGTATTGTGTTTGCTCTATTTAACCTATCACATCCCTTTACCCCCAAGACGCAGATGGAAACAAGTTGTTAGCAGCTTAAAACTTTTGAAATAAATAAACACATTTCCACGGCAGTTCTCAGCTGACAATAATCGGGTCCCAGAATGATTCTCAGCTAACCTTAATGGTAACAAGTGGAGCCTGTCTGAGGTAATACTTAACACAGGCTCATACAGCACCCAACTTGGCACACTACATTTGTATATTTAACATTCTTTGTAACTGTGCAGTGCTTCTGGTGCAGTTAAAATATATTTCTATTGAGCAATCTGTTGTCAGCTACTCAACAGCATGGCTGCTCAGTATAAATGTAACCTGCATCTGAAACAGAGAGGGTGTGAAGTTCTTGGATAGCAACTTAAAGGGGAACAGTGATCAAGGGCCCTACACCACACTCAAGTGTTGGTCTGCTTCCAATGCGAACTTTGTGTTCAGAAAACATTTTCGTTTCCTTACTGTTTGCTGTAGTATAATAGATTGTATCAGACTAATTGTGTTTACTTCTAGGCTGACATCTACATAGAAACATAGAAGTTATGGCAGATAAGGACCACAAGGCCCATCCAGTCTTCCCATTTCTTTTTCTACCTTATGAATGTGCCATTGGCCTTTGCTCTGTTACTTAATATCCCAGAATCCCCTATAGCTGACATCAGAGCAGTAGGCAACAGTGGTGATTCAATAGGCTGCACTGCATGTTAGAGTTTGTATAAGCGCTGATCTTTTGTTTACTGGTCCCTTTGTCCTCCCAGGGCTAAGTACAGTTAGAAGAGACTGTATTTAGCCCTTGGAGCAAAACAGAACTAGAAAACATCTGATCAGACATTATTAAAGCTTTAACATGTATTGCAGGCTATTGAATCTCCCACTGCTGTAGCCCTCCTCTGATGTTAGTAGCAGGGGATTCTGGGATTTGTAGTAACAGAAGATGTTAGCCTAAAAGTAAACAAAATTAGTCTGAAACAATCTACTATACTACTGTAACACCGGCCCCCCATTTGAGGGACTTACCTTAATGCCTTCTGCTTCTCCTGCTGCCTCCTGGTATCCACCCGTTTTCCTCCTAGTTGTAACCGCCACAGCCCGAGTCCATCTTGTGCCCCTAATACCTCGAACTGCCCTGTATTTGATTTTAGTCCATTTTGGGCTTAAGGAGCTAAACCACAAGTGGCCATCATTTTTCTGGACTGGCCATCACACACACATGTGCAAAGTGCATCTAATTTACCGACCTCTGTAGCGATCAAATCAAAAGACATTTTGGTGATCCCTGTGCCCCAGTTCACCTAACTGGGGACCAGTGACCAGAACAAGACTGATGAGAGGCCTCTGTGAAGTATAAAAATTGATTTTAAACCGGGGCATATTTCGGGGGTTCATAAATATTAACTAGTGTTCCTTGAATATTAATGAGGGAGCTGCCTACCGCCTAGGGGGACTGTATTTCGGCAGCAGTGACAGGCTGAGGAAAGAGAGTACATGTTTTATAATGACAGCATTTGGTAGAGCACTGTGGGGCAATAATGAAAATAAAGTTAATGTCTTGTCTGCACCAGATCTCTAAACTTGGGAACTGTATGGACTGCAGTGGGACTGAATCTAATAGCAGCCATGTTTGCAGCCAGCAGCCAATGGAAAGCCAAGATTTACCACAGACACTCTTGGGACTGTGTCAAAGACTTTTGCAGCATACCTCTCAACTGTACCACATTACGAGGAATGTTTCTCATTTTACTTCACAAAAGTTCCCTGTTTCACATTGTGAGGATTTGTCCCACATTCAGTGTGAACATTTTAAAGCAAAAATCTATAGTAAATGATGCAAAAAATATATCATTCAATTAATAGCAGACTTTCTGAACATAAATGCAAACACTTTAACAGTGTTCAAAGCTTCTTAGGTAAAGATTTGATTAAGTGTTCCACATTGTGCTCATTTGTTCCACATTTTGAGAGGCAATGTTCCACATTTGGGGGACAAAAGGTTGAGAGGTATTTTTGGAGGAAAAAGCAGGGACAATTTCTGGCACCCAGATTTTTAACCAATTAAAAGACTTCGACTGTGACTCATAGCTTGGGCAGCCAATCAGAATGGAGAGTTTATTTTTCCCTTGAAAGAGAAGGACAGTTGAATTGAGTCAGTCTGGAGACAGTTTCCTAAGGGTGAGGAGGCTCTGCCACCAGCTGGGGGAATTTGGGGAGAAGCCTGCTAAACCTCTCCTCAGCCTAAACTCTTGCTGAATCGTTGGGACTGCCAAGTCTGCAAATCGAATTGCAACTCTCCAAAAGGGACAAAATAAGCAATTTCCTCAGAGCTAAATTCCAGACTGAAAGAAGGTCACCTTGGCCTAGAGATCCTCAAGCTGTGTGATTTAGGGGTAGCACATCCTGAAGTGTTGAGTCTTTGCTTGCATCAGTGTGGGAGCTGGATTGTATTTTGATTTTACTGTCACCGCATGTGTGCACTGTAAGCACTGGCTGAACAACATTAAAAAAAAATTACTTTCACTGAATTTGTGTCTGGAGTGCTGGTTCTTCATTATACAATATACTGTATTTTCCTAGCACCCTCTCTTACTTGTGAGCACTGCCTTCTGCACTTGGAGAATGTGTGCTGGTGAGAAACTGTTTTGCCTCAGGGACTGTGTTTAAATCTAGAGCCTGCGGTTACCGGAATTATCTCTAGCTCAGTTGCAAAAAGAGGGAGACTTGAATTTCCGCATTGCCAGCTCACATGTTCAGGACTGCAGTTTGCAAGCGGATAAGCTGTGCGACCTATGCCAGAACTGTACCAGAAGTGAAACCTCCGATGCCAAACAATTTGCTTAAAAGACTGTTGCTGCCTGTTCAACCAAAGCTGCTAGAAGACCAGTATGGGTAGTTAGCTCCAACAACGAAGATCATTGTGGGTTGTGACCACTCTTGGGGGTTAGGCCTTCACGTGGGGGTGAGTCATGCAAGCCCTGGTCCCTGTATCCTTGTCCTTGCCAGAAATGATGAAATCCTGCAGCCTGCAGCCACTTGACAGAGGGTCAAATCCTGCCTTGAGGGGAGTCCGCCTAGAAATCAGCCCAGATCCTGAGATCATTGGTTCTGTGACAACAACAGGGTATAACCCTGCAACGCAAAATAAAAGTGTTTTACCATCTGATTTGCTTGCCAAGTTCTCATTGTGGTTAAAACTGTTCTGGCAGGCCATTGGGCCTGAGGATTACAAATTTCCTGGGTTTTAACGTGTTTGTAAATGTTGCAAGAGCTAAAGGGAAAAGAATTAATGCTCATTTATTTGTTTAAGGGCCCCAGACAACCCATAGCAATGCTTCAGGTCTGCACCTAAGAAATGAAAGATTCTTCACCCTGCCCTGACCCTCTTCTGCAGCAGGCAAAGTTGCTTTCTCCTACTTGTGCAACAAACTTACCCCTACTATCAGAAATTCACCCACTCACTCTAGCTGCAAGCAACAGCTACATCTCCTTCCTCCACCCTTATGCCACTGCCACAACTGAGCTAAACCCACTACCTCTACTGACTTTACCTTCCTACAGTCCCTTCCTAGCACTTATTAAGGATTCATTATGTAGAGCACTTACTATTGTATAGTTCACCTCTAGAGATTCATCACATGTCATGTTTTCGGTCTCACTGCTATGTTATATTGATTGTAATTAGCTGCTGTTATTCTGCTAACTAATTCGCTACATTTATTGTCTGTATTTCCACTGCTTCTTTCCCCCGGGTCACACCTGGAATCGAGACTCGGCTCAGTGTGCCTTTCCCGGTTACCAAGTGTTTAAATAAATAAATAAAATAAATAATAAAACTCTGGGCCCAGATTTTCAAAAGGGTTGCACATGGCACAACAGTGTTGCACCATGCATAACCCACTGATGTGCCCCGGCGCAATATTCAAAAGGGAAAAGTGCGCCGCACAAATCCTGATGCGCTGGAGTGCATTAGTAATGTATGCAGGCACAGGTGGGGGGGCGTGCCCATGCATAACCTGCACAGCCCGATATTCAGCCCGGGATGTGCAGAGTCATGCATGCGCAACCCCTACCTGCACCTGCACAAAGTTAAGCCAAAAAAAGAGACAAGTGATGGCCACCCACAGGTGAGCTGCCGCATTGCAGGGTACAACGGCAGCTGCCATGGTGGTCCTAAATTCCTCCAGCACCTGGCGGCACCCACCCATGCCCATCATGAGCATCCTGAGTGAAATCCCCTCCTATATCCCTGGTGGTCCAGTGGACCTCTATGTGCCCCCATCCAATATCCTGGTGGTCCAGTGGACCGATCGCCGCCCTGATCGCGGGCATCTGTAACATATAAATACCCCCTACTACCCTGGTGGTCTAGTGTACCCCCCTCCACCCGCCCACTGGGCCCCCGCCCGCTCCCCGTCAGCCAGCGGTGACAGCACCCACCCACCTGCCGCCCGCCGCCCGCTGACTGACAGTTCAGTAGGGCTCACATCCATGGTTCTAGCGTGAGCCAATGGGCATGCAACCCATACCATACTACTCGGTCGATATGTGACTGGGTAGTACAGTACTGGCTGCTGCCCGTGGCTCACGATGTGAGCAATGGGCGTGCAACCCTGTCGGAGCTGTCAGTCGGTGGGCGGCGGGCGGCTGGGCGGGGTGCTACCACCCGCCCGGCTGATGGAGAGCAGGCGGTGACAGTAGGCGGTGAGAGGCGGACACGAGACCACCAGGCTAGTAGGGTATTTATGTGTTACAGATGCTACGTCGGTGGCGATCGTCCACTGGACACCAAGAGATGGGCGTGAGGGGCACATGAAAGGTCCCTGAACTCCAGAAATGAGGGACATTCTCTATACAAATGCCCGCGATCAGGCACATAAGCGGTCCACTGTACCACCAGGGATATTGGACGGGGGGGTTCTTTTATATGAATGACTGCAATCGGGCTGCAGGGGGCATCAGTCCCCAATAGCTGCTGCCTGGCAGGGCGCCAGGCACAAGTCGTCGGGGGTCGGCGCACCTGCATGCTAATGGCATGCAAATGGGGCCATAATGAGATGCAAATGGCCCCCTGTGCGCCTTGCATAAATTATGGCCCCATTTGCATGTCCCCTTTTGAATATCACAGGTGCTGTGCATGGCGCAATGGCACTTGCGCTAGCACATCTTCACTCTCCACTCTGGCCACTTGCGCTGGTGCAGTGCCACTGCACCATGCACAGTGGGGGTGGCCAGGGTGCGATATTCAAAGTTGCTGTGCCATAGCGCAGCTCCGTTGAATATCGCCCAGGCCACACCCGTGCGCAACAAAGTTGAGCTGCGCCCAGGCTTGCGCCACAGCCTGGCGCAGTTTGAATATCCGGGCCTGGTTACCCAGCAGCTATAATTGGACTGTCCAGTGGGTTAAATGTATGCAAATGTTCATTTAATACAACAGCCTAATAACTGCTTTAAGATAACTATAGATTTGCTTTCCTGTCTCCTGTTCTCATCCCCTAATAAATCAGTTTATTGTTTAAATGTTATATTGGTTTCCCCGGGCAGGCGATTGACTGGTCGTCTATCTGGTATACCTCCCACAAATTCATCAAACAGGAAAGGTTAAAGCTAATGCAAATTTTTATATTGCATAATGCTTATTATACACCCTGCAAATCGGTGAAGTGGGGACTCAAAGTTTCCAATATTTGTGTGAGGTGTCAGCAGGTGGAGGGTAATTTACTTCATATCTTCTGGGACTGTCAGAAGGTGGCCCCATTGTGGCGTAAGATTATGCAATCCGTAGATCCCCTCTTGGGCCTGGAGGAACTATTCACCCCCAAATTTGCCTCCTAGGTGACTTATCTGGAGTTAGAATTAGCAACCGGAAATTTCATATTACCCTCATCGCGATGTCAGTCAAGAAGTTGGTGTTAAGACATTGGCTTAATCAGCAAGAAATTTCTTATGAAAAATGGTTAACGGAAATTTTGGCTAACTTGCGTACCGAGAAAACTATTGCTAATCTGAACAATACAATGTCTAAGTTTAATAAGATTTGGGCCCCTCTTTATACTCTCTGTTCACTGTAGGGTCAATCAAAAGGGATATGTGTGATACAGGATTAGATGATCAATCCTGACAGAACAAATCTTAGCAGGTTACGAAGTTTTATATACTTTCAACCTAGTGGATATGGATATGGGGGGAAGACAGTAGGGGGGAGGGGGAGGCAGATTCATGTATAAGCAACAGTGTATAGAAGTGATTTGTCTGTATGTATATCTGCCTGTGTTGTATTATCGGTAAAATGATCAATAAACTTTAAATTAAAAAAAAATAAGTAAATGTTATATTGGTCTCTGAGCATATTATTACTGAGTGTTGGTTAATACAAATAACTAAAGGGTCCAGTGTTGTTGCTTGAAACCCTTTTATTGCAAGTGCACAGGCTGCATACCAGAAGACAGAACCCTGCTGGTAAGTGTGGTCACTGTGAGCATATTATTAGCACACACCATTAATTGTGTCACTGAATGTCAAGTAAAGAGATTCATGTTTCTCCATGTATGGGACCACTGGGTGGGGCTGTGGGTAGGTACAACTTCCCAGGAGGTTGTGCTAGCTTGACATCTAAACCACTTAAAGAATTCTCTGGATGGAGGCACAGTGCAGATAGCATTATTGTTAGTATTGAGCCCCTTGCACTAGGTAAATCAGAACCCAGACCCCTCAACCTGCGTTCAGGGCAACAGGCAGGGGTAGTAGCCCATTGGGTGGTGGGTTGCACTACAGTAAACCGTAAGTAAACCAAAATGTTTTACCATACAAAGTGCACATTGGGACCACCCCCATACTTGAGTGTGGAGCTGTTTGTGCTGACTGTTCCCCTTTAAGGGATGCTTTTGTTGCATAAGCAAAAGGCCTTGCACTGGGTGAGCAGTTGCCAGAGGCTGGACAAAAAACAGACAGAGATACCCTAGTAGTCAACCATGTGATGACAGCATTGAACTGCAAGTAGCCATCCAGGCATCTGGTGGCTCTTGTGTGTGAGGGTGTGAAAAACTCATGACAGTAGTGTAGATCAGGAGTCCTCACACTTTGTCATAGTGAGCCATCCCCAAGCCTTGGAAAAGATCCTGAGCCTCCCCCTAATATAGAAATAATGTTGGGCCTCCCCTTGGTTAGAACAACTATCATACTTTGCACATTACAGGAAGAATACAATGAAGTGCATGTGAGTAGTTGAGTTTATTCTCATTTTATTGAACTTATTATTCTCCCTCTCTATAACCCCCCTCCCCAGTTCAGCCTACTCACTCCACACTTCTGACTTTTGGACTCTGTTTACCCCTCATTGCAATACCTCCATGAGTCAGGTTGCTTTCTTTGTCAGTTTTACCCTGCTCTCACCTTCTCAGGGACCGTTCTTCTCCCTCCTGCTCTTGCTCCTAGTATCTCTCTGTGTTTAGCCTTTGTATTTGTGATTTTCTGTAGCTAGTATAATGGGTCAGTTGTTACCTTGTTCCTATTCATTTGCATTGTTTTGAATTTTGTTTTGCACAGTTTCCAAGAATTGTATTTCCCCCATGTCATACCAGGAAACAAGTGTTTGTTGAGTGTGTCTTTCCTGGTAACCATTTTGTACATAAATTTGCATGCCATTATTCGTTTTCACTTTGCTGCATCCTTCACATGAAGCATCCAAAAATTGACATTTAAATATAGTACATTTTAATGTTTGCTTGAGCCTTCTCTGGAACAGGTTGGGACCTCCCCTGGGAGGTTGGCCTCATCATTTGAGAAACCCTGGTGTAGATCATTTTCCCAAACTAGTTATGCAGGAGTGGAAAAGTGTTCACAAACTAGCAGCAAAGGTTTTGGAGCACTGCACTTTTCCTGAAGTGCTAGATGACTGGCAGCAGAAAACCCTGAGAGAGGTGTAAGCACTTACTGAGCACACAGAGAAACAGATTGCTAATAGAAAGGTTACCTGGCAAGTCACAGACAGAATATACAAAGGGATACCTATATGCTTCTGTTTTATTTATTTCTAGAAAGAGTTGTGTAGTTTAGAAGGTATTACACCTTGAAGTACACTCTGGCACAGCTGCAGGAATTATGCCTGAGGATAAAGCTTACCCATGATGAGGCCCAGAAGAGAGAAAAACGTATAGAGGCCCTTGAGATAAGTTACCAGGAGAATGGTGTAGAAGAGGTCACAGAGTCAGCTGTCCAAACAGAATGCAGTGAAAGCAAGCCTAAGCATTTAACTGGGGCAGCTGTACAACCAGATGAGATTGCAAAGATTCAGTTGAAGGACAGATTGGTAAAGAGAAAGGGAGATGCAGTGCTGTCAAAAACAAAGCTGGAGGCAGATGAGTGAGTGCAGCAGTACCAGCACATGATCTGGCTGCAGGAGGAGAAACAGACCGCCACAAAAGAGATCGAGAATGTGACTGTAAGAGAGACATGGAGATTCTGTGCCAGACGTATCCACAACTGTAAATACAGTACTGGTATAAGGTTCCCACTGAAGAAGACAAAATTAAGTCAAAGATGTTTTCTCAGTATTAGGAGGGGTGGATTTTAATTTATTCTGAAATCATTTAAGAGATTGTGTGTACAGTTTAAATTAGAAAGGGCTTCTTGGGTGACACACCTTTGCTTCTTTTTAGAGGCCATGTGTTAGAGGAATTTGCCAGAATGGATGATGAGGACTATGATGAAGTAAAAACATTTTTTGCCTCACCATTTGAAATTAATCTCAAGGCCTACAGACAGGAATTCAAGAATCTGAGAAAGGAGCCCAGGATAAGATAGTTATTCAGAAATGAAAGTGCAAATGTGTGATTTTTTTTTTTAATTGCGGGGTTGAAGGGGCAGAACCCGGATCTGTTGATCATATAAAAAGAGTTATTTCTGATGGAACAGTTTCTGTGAACTGTGCCAGATGACCTACATGTGTGGTTGCTGGACAGAGCTTGTAGCACCACAAAGGAGGCTATCAAAAGGGTTGATCTCTACATGGCCAACAGACCCTACATGCTGTGTAAAAACAATGGTGGAGGGATTGTTGGTGGTCAACAGTTATGGAGTGTACAGTGCCATTTTTTTTGCATTTGGTGTTATCTTTGTACTAAGCATGTTGACAACAGAGTGGCCTCTTTTATTTCTGTTTTAAGGGAAACCCAGGGGGCAGCCTAAAGGAAACCAAACTGTGCCTGAGCCCAAAGTGTATACTACTGGTCTGAAACTAAGGAGCCAGGGAAAGGAAGTGTTATATTTGCTAGAAACCAGGGCATCTGTCCTATGACTGTCCTAGAAATCTTGCAAAGGAGCAGAGTGCAAGGGAAAGGGGTAATCGAGGAGGTACCCAGCACCTAGTGACCTGTTCACAGAATGCAGTCCCTGCTAACTCCTCTCTGCACATGCACGTTATGAATGAGATTATAACCCAGAGACTGAGGGACACTGGGTCTACATTTGGATGGTTAGGCAGAATGCAATCCATGCAGAGCACATTCTGCCAGGCCAGTTTTCCAAGACTCTGAGAGTCATAAGTCCTGCGGTCTCCATACTGATGGCCTGAGTATTTTTGAGTTGGGAAGGTGGCCAGGGGATACAGGGGGTGGGAGCTGTACAAAATCTCCCCATGGATGTGATTACGAGTAATGATTTCAACAGCAGGGAAAATAGTAAATGTGTCATTACCTGTAGTCAAACCAAAAGACAGGCTTCTGAGGACAGACAGGGGTCAGTGTAGCAGTAAGGAACCTCTTCCTCTGCAGCTAATGAAGCAGATGAAGAACTGGCTGGGAGCAGTGGTTATGACTCACTGTTGTGAATTATGGAGAGCCCAGCCAGAAGGACTGTGTGCCCTAGGAAAGGTCAGGCATGAGGAGCTTGGCAGAACTCAGCAAGCGGGCCCATCCCAGCACAAACTGAGAAAACTAGCTGCAGATGCTGAGAGTGACTCTTGAGAAGGTAAATAAGGAAGTTTTCTTGGGAAAGTGGGTTCCCGTACAGACAGTAAGTGCCTTGGGGAAGACGAGTAGAAGAGATACTCTGGCAAGGTAGTAGTTACTCAGGAATACTGAAAACACCTCCTTTCCATAGGCATGACATCCCTTTTTCAGAACACCTGGGTGTAAGGTGTACAAAAAGGTGGCTTACAAAGAATTTTTATTGACCCAGAATTTTTAAAGATGTGGTCACTTTCTGCCAGCCTTGACTGCAGTGTCATTGAGTGGGAAAGGTTGGGTGACAAGAATAAGGTGACTTTGATTCCCCTGCCTATAGCTGATGAACTCTTTAACAGTGTGGTGTTGAACACTGAGAGGCCACTAAGCACCCTGAGTTGCATAGGCAAGCAATACATACTTGTTATCATAGCCTATGCAAGCAGGTATCCAGAGCCTTTTGCCATGTCATTGATAGAGGTAGAGAAAGTAGCTGGTGAACTTCTGGGGATATTCAGCCAAGTTGATTTCCCAAGGGGAGTCTGACAGACCAGAGTACCAATTTTGTCTGCCATTATACAAACATATGAATTAGCCAGCAGAAACAGGCCACGTGATCTATCAAGTCTGCTCCAATGTGCAGCTAATACCCTTACCTTGCAGAAGCCCCTCCCACATCCCCTTCACAATAACCCCACCCCCACCCTGTCCCATCCCCTTGTAAATTCCCCCACTGTCTTACAGGATACCACCTCCTCTGGCAAAGTGTTCCAATTCATCACCCCCTCTCCTTGAAAAAGTGTCTCCTCGTTTCCCTCCTATATCTTCCCTACTCCAGTCTCAGCCCATGACCTCTCGTGTCCCTACCCCTCCTTAACTTAAATATCCCATCTGTTCCTGTTTTGTTATTCCCCTTTAAGTACAGTAATTAAAAGTCTCAATCATATCCCCCAATCACTCCTCTCCTCCAGGGAGTACATATTCAACTCCCTCAGCCTCTCCTCATATGGCCTGTCCCCAAGTCCCTGGATCATCTCAGTTGCTCTGTGCTGTACCCCTTCCAGTAATCTGATATTATTATGACCAATTTGTGGGAGAATTGTAATATGTAGCAACTCTGAGCCTCTCCACACCATGCCAAGACTAATGGCTTGGTCAAGTGCTTTAATGCCATGCTTAAAACCATACTACAGGCATTCACTGACTAACATGACAGGAAGTGGGACAAATACATATCCCTTCTCTTGTTCACATATCAGAAGATCCCACAGGAGTTCATAGGGTTCTCATAATTCAAGCTCCCTTTTTATCACAGGGTGAAGGGGGCCCTAGATCTGGCCAGGGATGAATGGGAGGGTGAGCTTGCTTTCCAGAGGGAATCTGTTGTGGAGTAGATCCTGAACTTCAGCACATGGCTCAAGAAGCTCATGGGACTTGTCCAAGAGCACCTAGCCTCTGCACGGCAAAGACAAAAAAAGTGGTACAACCGTGGAGCAAGAGACCACGAGTATGAGGCCAGACAGCAGGCAATGGTACTCATCCATGTACAGCAAAATAAATTGTAGCCAGCATAGGAGGGCCCATACTCTGTGATTAGGAAGGTGATGTAAATTACATGGTGGAACTGCCTGACAGGAGGTACAGACAGATGGTATACCATGTAAACATAATGGAGCTGTAGCAGAACAGAGATAGCCACCATGATTGTGTACAGCCATCCAGAGGAGAAAAGTGATGCAGATCTCTTAGTGGACCTCCTTGGCAAAGTCAGGGGTGAATTCTTCATGAATGCCATCACCTTCTTGGAGCAACTGTCACCGACCCAAACAACTGAAGTAGATGGGGTGCTGCAAACATTTGGAGGAATGTTCACAGAGAAACCTGGATACACCATGTGACACATGGACAGCCAGTTCTGAGTACACTATAATTTTTTTGTAATATAAAAATGTGTTATGGACTGTATCTCATGAGAGATGCTGAGACAGCATGTGAGATCTCACAAACACACACACACACACACACAGGTTTTAGATACAAGGTGTTACCAGGAAGGCCAGAAGCTAATTACAGACTAGAACTGGCCTTAATCAAGAATCTCCTGTTTTATTAAGTTAAATACAGCTTTAACTGCTAAGAGGGAAATCAATATCCATTTTGTGATGTTTAGAGGAGGAAACCTGGTTTGGTACACTGGTACGAAATCATAAATGCTTTGATGTCTGTGTGAGAGAGGATACTGCTTATAGATGAAAGGACATTTACAGACTTGATTGGGGAAGTCACATGGGGAAAGGAGTTTCTGTTGATGTAACTTTAATTATCTTACCTTCTAATATGATAAAATATCCTAGGTGTATGATTTTTCATGAACAGAGGAGGAGCTAGGTGACTTCACCCAAAGGGGTCGGCAAATACAGTTTTTTAAACAGTTTCTGTTTTCCTTCAGAGACACTTTTATCTACACTCTGACAAAGAAACATCTTTGAGCACTTTAAGCAAGTATACAGGTAGAGAGAGACAAAATATAAGTACTGTAGTAGGAATTGCAATGTTAAAATCTTGTTCTTTTAAAAGATTGCATGGTTCTTGTGATATATAGTTCTGTATTTCATGTTTTACATACTTTTATCTATTTTAGTAAAACTCTGTTTTAGAGCCTATTTGGTCTGTCTTTGATTTTCTTTTCTTTAACAAGTTAAGTATATATGGTTAATGCAGACACTGTGCGTAAACTTGAATGGTGTTACCAAACTGGAAAAAGGTAAGAGTAATCTGAGGTCTTTATTAAAGTTTTTAAGGGTTCATTTTGTATACCTGGTTAGGTGCCCATAGGCAAAGATATCTGGCCCCCTGAAGACAGAATTATCTGAGCCTGTGCATTGGGTACACTAGCAAGAGGTACATAGTTTGAATCCCTCCAGAACTGAGACCAAAGGTTGATTCGAACCCACAAAACAGACAGGAGGGTTACCCTGCTTCTGTTAACTTTTCACAGGACTGCGCTTGGAGGTTGGAACTTTGGGAGCAGAGGGCTGACCTGCTGAGTTGGTTTGTGACACACCATACTGGCTAAGCACTGTGTAGACATAGGAACCCAAGCCCTGCTAAGGCAGCCACCCTACAGGATTCCAGAGGGACTTATGCAAGTCATTCAGGGGGAGCATAAGGAAATGCTGACTTTCAGAGTGATACAGGCATCCAGTAGTTCCTGAGCCTCTACTGTGGTTCTACTCCCTAAAAAGGATTGGACCACAAGGTTATGCATGAACTGCCACAGGCTTGAACAGCTGCATAAAGTAAGACATCTACCCCATGCCCAGAACAGATGAAGTCCTAGAATGGCTAGAGGGACCAAGTATCTGACTACCACATACCTGACAAAGTGCTACTGGCAAGCTCCTCTGACCCCTGAAGCCAGGGAAAGGTTGGTCTTCATCACCCCATTTAAATTATTCAAGTTCTGAATAATGCTATTTGGAATGAAGAATGTGCTGTCGACCCTTCAGAAGCCTGTGGACCACATTCTGTCCAGGGTGGAAATTAATTATATACAGCCAGAGAATGGTGGATTACGCTAGGCACATGAGGGAGGTATTCCACGGACTGCAAGCTGCAGAGATGAAATTATAGACAGAAATGTCAGATAGGGATAGCAGAGGTATCATACTTTGGCAACTGAGTAGGTAGTGGGCACATCTGACCTGAGCCAGGAAAACATATGGCCATTCAAGGAAGGACCATACCATATTGGGACTGCAGGGTATTACCAAAAGTTTGTCCCAAACTTTAGTAATATAGCAAAACTTCTGACAAATCTCACTAAGAAGAAAATGCCCAAAAGATTCAGTGGACAGATTGTTGTGAGGCAGCATTCTGCCAACTGAAAGAGGTGTTTTGTCAGGCAATTTGATTGTTAACCCTGACTATATGTTAACATTTGCTGTTCATGCAAATGCTTCTGACAACTGGTTAAGGACTGTTCTAAGCCAAGTCACATCCCCAGGTGAAGAGCATCCAGTTGTATACCACAGCCAGAAGCTGCTACCCAGGGAGGAGTCACCACAGCAAAACAGCTCCACTGCATGAGTGTGCCCGGTGTGAAAAGAAAATCCAACAAAGCAAACACCGGCCCACTTGTCTGCATACAAAACTTCATTTCACAAAAAGGATAAAAAACATACCACCTGCAGTACGAGTCATTGATAGAAACCCTGACCAGTTTCACAGTTAATCCTTGATCAGAGGGATGGGGAAGTGAGATACAGAGGAGTTTAAAATAAATTAATTGAAAGTGATATATATATATATATATATATATATATATATATATGTATATATATATATATATATACACACACACATACATATACAAATAAAGTGCCCAGTTTCAAAAATTGCAAGTAGTAAAAATTAAATACCAATCACCATTAAATAACATATTTAAACCACCATTAAAACTACAGTGGGTAGCCATTCAATAAATATAGATAAATAATAAATATATTATGAATGTGTTCTGAGTTCCAACACTGGCTGTCACAAATGCATACAATATTCCTCTGGTGCAAGAGGGATGTTAATCTTCACTCCTCCACACTCTAGAGGAAAAAAAGAGAAATGGGGAACTAAATTAATGTACATGATACTCAGCTTTCCATGCTTAATCCATAACAGCAAACAACACCATTATTTCCTAATAAATGTGAGTATATCTATCCTATCATTTAAACCTGGAAATTGCAATGCCTCCAATGTAAATATCCAAAATGACTCCCACCTAAGAAGCTTAAGGTCCAAATGCCCACATCTTGGGCCCAACCAAACCCTCTTTATTCCACAAAACTAAAGCAAGTGGTTTGTCCCAGTCTGCCTATGGGTTGGCAGGATTTAGTGGAGGAAGAACCTGGGTCTTGCCCTTGTTCACCTTAAGACCAGAAATGGACAAGAAGTGTTGCAGTGTTTGTATAAGGGCTGGTACTGATTTTTCGGGAGAGGTTAGGTTAGTAGGACATCATCTGTGTACATCAGAGTGGAGTAACTGTCTGGGCCAATGGGAATGCCCTGAATTTCTGGATGTAATCTGATGGTTATTGTTAATGGTCCAATCACCATAAGGAACAATGGGGAGGCACCCTTCTCTAGTGCCTTTCTGCAGAGGGAAGGAGTCTAACAGCAGACCATTCATGGAGATCCTGGCCAACAGAGAGATACAGTATATGAACTCACTTTAGGAATTGTGGGAATGCAGGAAAGGCCAATTCATGGAACTGAAGGCCTTTTTGAAATCAGTAGAGACTACTGCAGCAGGGGTGCTTGCTATTAGAGCTGCAGATACGAGGGTGAGTAGGGAACACAAATGGCTGGACTCTATCTACCCTTTAACAAATCTGGCTTGTGCCAGGAGTACCAGCCCTGGTAGAAGCACTTTGAGGTATGTAGCTAGCAGCTTGGCTAAAACCTTGCAATCTGCATTTATGACTGAGATGGGGAGCAAGTTGGCACATTGGGTCCTGTTTTGCCTTTTTTTGATATGACTGTAATAGTGGCCCCTCTTAAGGTAGCGGATAGCTTTTCTGTACCATAGGCCTGTTCAAACATGGATTTACAGTGAGGGGCAATCCGATCCGGCATGAGCTGATAGATGCCAGAAGGAATGCCATCATCCCCGGGTGCTTTAAATGAGTATAGAGCCTTAACAGCCTGTACTACCTCTGATATAGAGATGGTGATCCCCAGAGAGTTCTGTTTCATGGGGAGGAGACATGGAAGATTTAGATGATTCAGAAAGTGTTTGATGTCTTCTTCAGTGGAGGGATTAGTGACACAGAATAGATCTGCATAGAAACCAGCCACGATCCTGTTAATTTCCTCTAGAGCATGTTATAGTTTGCCTTGTGCGGTATGGATGGAGTCAATGTGGTTACTGGCTTGCTCCATACTTATTTTATTTATGTATGATTTATTTATTTTATTTAAAAGTTGAAACCGGCAAAAGCACCATTCAGCCATGGCTCTTTTCCAGGTGCGACTTGGGAACATGGGTACATATGGGGATAATAACAACAATCAGCAAGGAGCTAATAAATTAACAAGACAGCGAAAACATGGGTCAGAGTTACAAGATCTGAAAACAATGAAAAAAAATGGCAACATGATTATACATCACAAGCATGTTACGTAATGCAAAAGGAAGCAACAAAACATGAGAGTTAAGGATTGCACACACACACACACACACACACACAAAATGATGCATACGGAGTCAGTGTGCAAGCAGATTCCCTGTTCTCTCACCCTTTCCTAGTATATGTGTTATAGTCTGACCAGGGCCAGTTCAGCTTTCCTGGAAAGTAAAGTATTTAGGTGGTATTTGAGGAGAGTGATTGCAGACAGGTTCTGTTCTGAAGTGTCTTTGTCTCATCAGAAAGTGCTGTCTTTAGACTCAAGCTTAGCTGTGAGTTCTGTCCCCTCCTTTTTCCCTGCTCTTCTTTCTATGGGCTGCAAATCCAATTAAAATCCCCTTCCCCCATATAGGCCTTTTATCCCTCACAGATAGTTGCTGGGATTACCTCAGGGGAGACTGCATCAAATGTTAAATAAATCACTCCACAGGCCATGTACAAGTTGCCCACACATGGCATGGACAAAGTGAATTCTGCCAGTACTTCATTTTTTTTACTGAAATTCCTCCCTCCCACAGCTCACAAATGCATTCATACCCACATCAAAATCATGAATTTAACGCCAACACCAAAGCCCTACTCCATTATTACCATTATGAAGTCCCCCTTTGGATATATGGAGTGGTACAGAAAAGAGTGTTAGTGGTGCTTCGAGAGGAGAGAGAAAGGAAAAACACAGGGCATTAATGTGATGGATCAGTTTATGACCGTGGTCATACATGTTGAAGGCCAGACCAAACCTGCAGAATTAACCTCCTACTACATCCATGTACTATGGTGGTGTATGTTTCCCTTTGTAGGACCATTGAGTAGGCTGATTTGTACAGATGGGAGTCTACCCCTCCTCCCGCCCCAATAAAACTCCTCACAATCAGCTTCTGAACCCAGAGAGCGTAAGTAGTGGAAGACTGAGAGTTATCCTTTTGCTAGAACTGGGCTGACCTTCACATGTAGCCCCCCTCCCCCCAACAACAGGATACTGCTGTCAGGGGATTGTTCTCAGGGTGAGCTGTGGTAACCATGTAATGAAACTGACCACCAGCAACACTACAAAGAAGGGTTGGACTGTGTAGTTGTAGTGGAGTAAAGGAGGATGGACATTATATGCAATGTATATTGTGGCAAGCCAAGGGATGAGGTTCCCATGGTCCACCCCTGGTCACTGCCCATTCCACAGATTTACTGTCCTGCCTGCAGCCATATAGGTGGTATATGAATCCCTGCCTTTTTGGTTTGAGAGCAACCTTAGAGCCTCAACTGCAAGCAGTGGCCAGCAGACTAGACAGCCTATATGAAAGGTAAGCCTGCATGGATATACAGACTGCAATGTTGCAGAGTTACTCCAGCTGGTAGCTCACCATAATGCCCTTGGCAGCCTACCTTCCTGTGGCCATGCTCCATCAGTTGGTTAGGAGTTACATATTTTTAGGTCTTTGGAGGTGCAAGGGATGGTCACATGCCCACAAGTTAAGGGCACCTGGCCAGCCTACTGAGGACAGGAACGTAAGGTGAGTGCTTCCCTTGTGTACATTCGAGGAGCCTTCTCAAACTAGTGAGCTAGCATGTGGTGGAGCAGGGCCACTGAATTACATAGTAGTAGCAGGATGGGATTACCAATGTAGCACAGACAGGTATCAGCTACTATTGGTTTAAGGCTTGGGATTCTGCATCTGCAAACTGAAGGGTATTCCTCAGCATCTTCTTTTGCAATCCCCTTTACTCAATAAGTGATTCCCCTGCATGCATTTGAGAAGTCCTCTGGAGCATGCAGACAGGAAAGTCTTGGAACTGAGCTACAAGGAATATGTTTGAGAGCTTTATCAAATGTTCCAGCTAGCTGATAGCCACTCTGAGCTTGAGCCCTGCACCAAAAGGTGGGAAAATGCAAAGAAAAAGGTTGTACACCATGGAGATATTACAGTCACCTTGCTCCAGGCTTGGCTCACAATTCAGCAATCTGCAATTTTAAAACCCATCACTGTCCCTAGTACCTCCCTGCCCACCTCTCCATACAGTACAACCATACAGAGCAAACAAAACAAAGCTAATGAGGCTCTGGCATTAAACATAGGAAAAAAATCTGGTGACTTTAATAGCCACAGAGCTACAAAAGAATACTTGCTATTCAGCTTGCCTGTCCATCAAGGGGGTAGCGAGAGAAGGAAGGGGACAATGGAGGAGAATCCAGAATCAGCAGAGCAAGTAAGCAGTCAGTGACATTGTTTCTACGTACAGTTATGACTTTAGCCCTCAGGAATGCTTTCTTTTGAAGTGGCAACTGGTTGAGCTGGAGTCACAAGAGTCTCTTCTGGTCCTGAAAAGTTCCCAGTGGGGAGAGCAGTTGAGGCAGCAATTTCGGACCAGGACTTAGCAAGCATGACTTGGGGATGCAGAAAGGTTGTGGCAGGTAAGCGCAAAGGGAAATCGGCAAGCCTACTGAACAAAAGATTCCAGACAGCTGCAAACTTATTGCTCTCCAAGATCACTGGGGAGTCCTCTGAATAAAGTTACGAGTCCCTGCTGTGGCTTCTACTTGGAAAGTGGGTACCAGTTGAGATCTGTTCTTCCTGGCTTCTAGGCCGGGGTTTGCTCTGGTCCTTCTGTTTTTTTCTTTGGGTTTGACAGCAGCTCATCATCTTCCAAGCCTTATTTACGGCCGTTAGGACTCCAGTTTGGCTTCCTGCTTGTTGATCAGCATTGTCTACAGGTGCTGCAGTGTCCACAGCAGTGGGCTCAGATGTAGTGGGGCTGGAGTTCAGGGTACTTTGGGAGGACCAAGTCTGAGAAACAAATATTTCTGTGGCTTCTGGAGTTTGAAAGTCTCTTGCTACTCTGTTCACCACATTGCAGAGAGCAGTTGGATAGTAGAGAATGTACTGTTCACCTAGGTGGTAAAGGTGCTTCCTAAACTCTACGTATGCACACCTCATCCTGGACAATTCCTGTGAGAAGTCCTGGAATATTTTATGCATCCCCTTGCCTTCTGCAGGATTTCTTCTTTCACTAAAAACTATAGGAATCTTGCCAGAATTGGACAAGGATGCACTCGATTCTTGGGTCAGGGTACTAAAAAGCGGTGGGCCCACCGCTCTTCACAAATGTTGGTGCTCTGGAAGTGAAGTAGGATCAGTCAGACCCTTTGGAGAAATCCAGCAGAGTCCAGGCCCAGATCAGGGAAACTGACAAAATGTTTCAGTCCCAGTGTTCAAGATCTTCCACTCAATCACATAAAAGTCATATGAAATAGTCCTGTTCTCTCAACTGACCTCATAAATCCTTCATGTTTCCAGCAGTTCTCTGCATACTGGATTTATTGCTCACTATTCTGTTTGACAGCACATAAATGTCTGCTGAGGTTTTAGATCAAGCAGCTCCAGATGACACTAATTTCAGAGAGTAGACTGGTAAACATACTATCAATGCAGTCAAGACTGTTACTGCTCAATGGAGAGGGAGCCAACACCATTTTGCTGCAGGGGTCAGCATGCTGTTAGAAGGCCTGAACATTTCAAAATTATATTTTACCATTGGATGAGTCTCATGTTTGAAAATGCCTTATTCATTCAGTTCACCTTGGTGAACTCAACCCGCACCCATAAGCAGATATTGCAAGGATAACAGATGAAGCTGGCTTATGAACAGAGTAGTGGAGAGCATTCAAACTAGGTGACCATCTTAGTTGGTGTCTAGGCCACTCCCCCGTAACCATTCTGTTTAAACTGTTTTCATTTTGCACTCCATAGTTTGTTTTATCCCTTTTGTATTTTATTATATATTCTGTAATTTGGTGGTGTAAATATTGAATATTTATATATTTAATATTCTCTGTGACTGCAGTGTTTTTGGTACCAGTAAGATCCTTTTCTATTGAGTAATCTGGTATCTTGTACAAAAGAGCACAACAACCAAGTAAAAGAGCAACCTATTCCTGATACAGAGCAAGTGAGAGGAACCTGGTGAGTGACTGAAGGGGTGGTTCTGTTGTCTAAAAGATTGGTCATGCATGGGTGAGCAGTGAACAGCTGTGGGATGAGAACCATTGAAAGATACCCTAATAGCCAGGTGGTGACAGCATTGAACTGCAAGCAGCCATCCAGGTATCTGGTGGTTCTTGTATATGAGGTTATGACTAGGCAGGATTAGATTTAAATCGGTAAATGTCGGTAAATGTCTATTTCACTGCACACACACACACACACACACACACACACACACACACACAGTGACGAAAAATTTTTTCAATCGATAATTATCTAAATTTACAGATAGGCAAAGTGAGTTCTATTGATATTTTGACATGTGATAGTAACAATTTGTGTTTTTATCAGTTTGTAAATCCTCAGCGTTTACTGTCATTAACTGCAACTGTGAAAATTAAATTGATACAAATCGAAAAAATGCTTAAAAACTCATATTTTCATGCAGATGTGAAACTTTAAATCAATAAAACTCAGGGAAAGGTTTAAAAATAAAATCTGATATTTTACATTGAAATTATAAAAAAATAAAAATCTAATTCTGCCAACACTAGTTATGACAAACTGGTAACAGTGGTGTAGATCGTTACCACAAAGTACACCAACTGTCATCAATAAGGCAACAGTATATCATCTTGCGTGATCACATGCACAGCGATAAGTATTATGCTGACTTCAGCTACCTCATATTACAACAGAATGATTCATTACATGGTGCTGATCATAGTATCATGACTAATGGCTGTAGGTGGTGCGGTGAGACCACAAATATATCACAATAATTATCAATTATACTAATTATTGCAATTATGGTTTGCTGCAGTAGGTGACGTGCTAAGACCACAAATATATCCATGCTGGATAATAGCTTGTTAGTACATCCCTTCATAGTGAGCATTAGTAAAACTTCAGTAAACACTGGTATACCTTATGTTGTATTGTAGAAAATGGTAGTCCACATTAGGGACGGCAGGTCTACATCCCCCATTTCCTGAATAGAGAGGCAACACTAACAGGGAAAGTATGGCAGGTTACAAATGGGCTGAGTGAGTTCCATATAGAAATTTCAATGTGCACAATGTTGTTTGAGTGTGTGTTATAAGCAGCATATGGTAACAATATGAAAAACAATCAATAAAACTTGAATAACAACAAAACCTTTGAATGTCAATTCCAATCAAGTGTTAGACAATGCGGTGCTTAAATCACCATCATGAGTAAAGGCCTATGGCACATTCATAAGGTAGAAAAAATGGGCAGACTAGATGGGCCTTTCGGTCCTTATCTGCCGTCAACTTCTATGTTACTACGAAACAGAGCATGTAGAGAATCACCTGCCTTAGTAATATTATTGCTGATATGAATGAGATGTGCATCCTTTATTTCTAACAAGGATTTAAGATTCAGGGTGAGTGGATCAATATGCACATTAAAAACAGGTAAATACTGTGTTATAGCATTAAAATAGTCAGAGTCACTATCAATGTAATAACATTCTGGGGTAGTAACAGGGATGATAACCATATGACCAATGATAGAGTGTTGCTGAGGTACAAAACAGAAGTTGGGCATAGTGAAGTCATACACCAAAGGTCCATAGCTGAAGGTCTGGTACTTGGTTACAACACAGTATTGTCCATCAGAATTGTAGGTCATCCAAACTTGAGGAACTCACCACTTCGTGAGCTGGACTGGGCAGGTAATGGATGCATTGTCATCTTGCTGGTGAGTCATCATACGTCTTCTAGGGAGGCATCTCTGGAAGCATTGAATTTTGGCTTATCGACAGGAACAGTGACATTAACAGTCTCATTGGCAAATAGGTCATCATCAAATGTAAATGACCAGTCCATAGAATTTGGTGAGTAACCACAAACTGGTGCAGTTACATCAAAAATGTTACATCTGCACAAATAGTGGAAGCCCCATTTGGCACAACAGTCAGTATGTGGGGCCACTCGGGCATTAAGTTGAGAATGAAAAACCACCAAAGAAGGCAAGTTGAGCCATTCTTGGTAGATGCTGCCCTCTAGCTGTCCCACAGAGTGGACAGTCTCAAGCTTGTCAAAGACTAAAGATATTTCATTGAAAACTGGAAGAGATACAGTGAAAGTAACATACATTGTGTTCCGAATACTACATTGGCTTGTAATGTAGCAGGGTCCTTAATTTGGGTGTGGAGTCACATAACCAAAGTTCAGTGCAGTGGCCAAAGAAAAGGACACAGTCCTATTCATGCACTTGGTAATACATGGTAGGGTTTTATAATAGGGGCAGTACTGTGTGGCCATACATCTATCATGGATCAAATCTGGAACCCTTCTGAATTCCAGATTCTAGAAGAGATTGATGATAGTGGTAATAGTAAAAATGCCATATGCTGAATAATTGATCTCCTTGCCTATGTGTTGCTCTTTAAGCTCTTTATTGTTTTGGAAAATAAATTCATTGATTTTGTTTCTGGTCTCATCAAATAAACTTGCAATATTGTGCATGTTATACACCATGAATCTTTCCTCTTGGGAAATAACCTCAATACCGTGTAGTACTGGCCCAATGTGCTGTTGAAAATTTTAAGTCTCTGAATATGGGCCAGATCGGCTCGGTTCCAAATTGATATTCTTGTTCCAAACATACTGTACCTGTAACAGTGCCTGCTATGCCTGTTATACCAGCCACACCTAAACTCCTTTTCATGCATTTAGGCCTGAACACCCTTTGATGTTCAGTTGTGTGATTCCCAGCTACAGGGTCCTGTGCACATGTTTGATATGCTGCCACTAGATCTAACAACATTACAGTGTGAATTTGAAGACAATTGCAGAGGAACAATGACCAAATTCAGCCATGTTCCAGTGAGTGAGGTTCAAAACAACAGGAACATGCATAAATTGTACATTATTCATGAGAGTCCCAAGGATTGAGGTTGCTGTTAGGCCACTGGACGGGCCTGTCTCCGGAGGGGGGCATTAAAGAGGTTCATCTTTTGTTGCTGGGATGACTGAAAGAAAAAGAGCAGCTGTTGCAATTGTGTAAGCAGAGTTTGCACATGGTGGTGTGAAAATGAGTGCAAAAGTCTTTATTGATCTTTGCTGTAAGGTTGTAAAGGCCTATACTTTGCAGGGTAACTTGGCATATGCATAAAGTTCCATTGAGGCAAATATGAGTGTTGGGCCAACCTTGGAAAGTCCCTTTTGCAAGGTAGGCTACTGGAAGTTGCTGCCCGGCGAGATTGTCAGTTTTCTATTCAACCTATAGAGTGGAGTGGTCTGATGCTACCACCATGGCATTCAGATAGGCATCTTTTCTTTCACGGACAGTCACATGGGTAGATGGGATGGTGATGGCTACCCCAGTGCCTGGAGGAGGTTTGACGGGTAGAAAGGATGTAGTTCAGATCTGAAGGATTCGTGGCATGAAGAAATGCATGAAGATGTGCCTGGTACTCTGGATCTGGCACACTTGCCAGTGTGCATGGCAGACAGATTAGAAGTATCAGCACTTTCCTGAAATGAAAGAAAACAGAAAAGTAAACATACAGGTCTCCCTTCTCCGGCTGGGGGAAGGAGCATTTTATCTATGCATTTAATCACCTTTGTACAGTTTCAACTGATTGGCATGGTACCAATTGTCTAGGGGTTTCTTGTGGTCTGTGATCCACACACAGCAAGGCTCAATTTGTTGATGATGTCATAGGGGCCTGCCCATTTGTTTGCAAATGGATGTGCAGAGGTGGAAAATTTTAGTATCATTACTTGATCTCCTACTTGCCAGTCAACTTCTTTGACATTTATATCAAAGCACATTTTGGATTGCTGTTGGGCTTGGCCTAAGTTTATGGTGACAGACAGATAGGTCTGAACAAGATTGTCCTTCAGTTGCATGACATACGTATCCCCCAACACTCTGCCTGTAGTGGTGGTATTGAGATCAATCCACAGATGTTCTGGTAATCTCATTTGTCTGCTAGTCATCACCTCAAAGGGAGTATAGCGGGTTGCTGAAGCTGGGGTAGCTCTAATTACCATTAGGAGTAAGGGCAATAAAGTATCCCAGCCTTTAGCATTTACATTTGCAAACTCAACATCAATTTTATGTGTCTGTTAGCTCTCTCGCCACCTGTCCAGATGACTGAGGATGGTATGCTATGTGAAACATTTGGCTAACTCCCAATAATTTCAAACATTCTTGCATTAGTTCTCCTGTGAAAGTAGTCCCTTTATCAGAGTCTAACTTGAGAAGTAGTCCCCAACTTTTTTTTTCAAACTCTATTTTTTCACCCACCATCGCTGAACTCTCTCCGGTGACTTCCTTAGTGCACGCTTTACCTCCTTGCGTTGCCTCCCATACCTGTCACTGCTCCTCTCCAGTGCCAGGCATCCCCCGGGTCTGCCCTCCGGGGAAGGGTCACCGCCGCCCAGGGTGCTCTATCTTATAGTATTGAGCCACCAGGCTGGAGAGGGAGGGAGAAGTGGAGGGTACTCAGGCCCGACTCCAGGAGTGTGGAATGCGAGGGGAAGCGCCATTGCCTATCAGCGGTGGAGGGTTTTTTTCTATGTGGTTACCTTTCCTGTAGAGCCCAGCAACCAAGGCAACACCCGCCGTGGCTCCACCCCCCCGGCATATGCCTGCAATGCTCGTTCGGCTATCCCCAAGCCTCTGCCAGAGGTCACTCATTGAGCGATCACTACCCCAACCCCTCCCGAGGAAGAGAGAGTAGTCCTCTGGATGCTAAATCTCTTCCTCCCCTGCTGACCCCTGGCAGCTCGGACTCATTCCTGAACCTGGGTCACCAGCGTGATGCGAGGTGTGGTGTCCAACGCCTCAACCCTCAGCACCACCGGGCCAGACGAGGTAGTCCCCAACTAGTGAATACACATTCCACTAGGATTCTGGCAGTGGCTTTCACCATAGCAGCCTTACATGGAAAGACTTCTACCCATTTTGAAAACAGGTCAGTGATCACAAGTGCATACTTATTACTTCTACTCATGGTAGACAGGTGTCCAATGAAATCAATCTGAATTGCATTGCAAGGGCCTGACTGCCTTTGAGGAAGAAGTTTGGCATTTTTCTTGCCAGGATAGGATTGTTCTGTGCACAGGTAATGCAATTGTCCATGTAGTGTTGGACATTTGTTGTTAATCCAGGCCACCAGACCACAGTTTTCAGTCTCTGCAGCATCTTGTTCACCCCTTGGTGTCCACCTGTAGGGGTGTCGTGGACCTGATGGACGAATTCTGATTGCAGTGTTTGGGGGATCACACAACGTTTCTGATCACTTGAGTGATACAGAGCCATCTTCTGATCCTGGGAAAGATGAAGGTTGTCAGAATGTCTTTTGAATGGGTTACACACAGACATTACTTTCTCTGTCTCCTTGGAGAGGTATTCATATACCTCTTTTATCTCTGGATCTGCCAGTTGTACTGCAGTTAGATCCAGGGAGACTACTTTGATTCTTTTGTGAGCAGCCACTGTGTGTGTGTTGCAATGGGAGGAGGCATGGACCATGTCTCCCCCCCCTTGAGTATCATCTTTGGCTAAAGTATCAGCTCGATCATTGTTGTTTTTTTTTTTTATTCTTTGGTAACCGGGTAAAGGCACTGGACCAAAGGTCCCTTTTCAGGCCCGACCCAGACAACAAAAAAAAAATACAAAAATACACAAATACAATCAACAGCAATACAATACCAAAAAAACACAAATGACAAATTACAGTTACAAGCAGATTTATGTGATAAATAACTTTTTAACCTTTGTTTAAAAGTTAAAACAGAGGGAGCATGTTAGTCATGTTAAGTCATGTTAAGGTTTAGCCTTGGAGTGGGCCTTAACCTCGTGGATGTACAGCCTAAAAATGAATTGCCCAGTAAGACCTACAATGTAAATGAAAAGGTCTCTGTATTTCACAGCTCATCCATGGCCAAGGAGAAGAAGATACCATCCTCTTCTCGGATTCTTCCTGGGTGTGCAATTCCTTGACAGAGTTCCTTCCTTTCTGGAAGGCCATGATTTTGCCTCTTCAGAATTGCACACCCAGGAAGAATCCAAGAAGAGGATGGTATCTTCTTCTCCTTGGTCATGGATGATCTCCAGAGCACAGGCAACTGCAGCAAGTTCTACACACTGTGAAGATTTAACAATGCACTTCCTGGAGACCTCAAAGGTGTCTCCTGCTGGAAGGAGAACCAGTACCCCAAAGCCTGCAATGTGCTCTCCTTCATGGTAGGAGGAGGATCTATCTGTCAAGATGTGCCATAGTGCAGAGTTTTCCGGTTGCTCACTGTGGCAGGGAGAAATGGGCCTGCTTCTGGCAGGGTGAGTGGCCTAGGCCACACTCATCTGGATCCCCTTGATATAGGAGACCATGTGCCATAATGGAGAGCATTTTGGTAGGAAGCACAGTGATGTCTTGATCCTGTAAAAGGAGAGACCAATGGGCTGGTCTGGTGTTAGACATGTTGCCATTCTTGATTCTGTTTGTCAACAGGAAGTTGGTATGGATGTGGTTAGTGTGCAATACAATAGAGGAAAACCTTATGATGTAGGTGAAGTGTTTGATGGCCCAAATGCTTGTCAGTAGATTCCTCTCACATAGGGAGTACTTCTGCTCTACAAGGGAGAGCATTTGTTTCAAAACCTGAACTCTATGCTCAGCCACAAGGCTGAGTCTTTCACATTGATTTCAAACCCTTTCCAAATGGCAACTCAAATTGTCACCAGAGGCCATCCAGCCTACTTTGTCTGCAATCATTTGGATGGCTTGTGCAGACTGCAGTGCATTCAAGGTATGCCCAGTCTGCACTGTCATGGACCTGACCACTGCGTCGGCCATAGCAGTGGCCATGCCCTGAAGGAGGATGTGCTGCTCCACCTCCCATTTCAGCAACTCAGCCATGGTTTGTCAGATCACCGGTGACTGTGCCTCAGCAACTCCTGCCTTAGTGACTGCCTGCTTGATCAAGGCCTCAACCTCGGTCTTGTCGGACTTACTCAAGACGGCAACTGGAAGTGGGCAAGGCCTCAACCCTCCAGAGTCCCAAGATCCACCATATTGGAAATCTGTGTCATCATTTTTATCTTCTGATGATGCCAGGTCAATGGGCTGGGGAGACAGCAAAGCTTTCACATGACCCTTTACGATTGTCAACTGCTGACATAATCTCGCCATCTTTGCTCTACACATAGAATGATCTGCTCTGCCTTTGTAATGTCCCTTGCTGACATGGCATTGCAAAACTCTGTACACGACGCTTATTTCGTGATTGTCCCTGATCTCCCTGTCCAGTGCTTCCTGACATCTCCCTATCTCATCATACAACTCCTCATTCTCACTCCGCAATGTCTCATTTGAATCAGTCAACACATCATTCAACTGTAATGATTGCTTTTTATCCTGCTGTAACTTTTCACAATCTTCTCTTAACCTAACAATCTCTCTGTCTCTTTCTCGCTGTACATTACATTTCTTTCCGCGACTCATTTTAGAGACGTTCAATTTCTTATTGCAACTTCTTCCGTTGCTCAACCATTTCTCAGGATTTGGAGCACGGCTCCTTTTTCTGAACTAGGACCTCTGTTTCTACTGCCTGTAGGGTAGCGTACAGGGCAGCAACCATTACTCCTTTTTGGTCATGTTTCTTGAACATGGGTTTAGCCTCCAAATACAGCATGCACACATACTGTATCAGGTGACCTTGTGATTTCACATCCAGTACAAAACCACCCCAACCTTCACCAGAGGTTAGAAAGTTTAAGATGTGCAATCTGAGCTCTGCGCTTATGGCCATTTTGAAAGTTACCCTCTTCTTGCACTAGCCAAGAGTCCAAGGTGTATTGATCCACCTTGTGCTCCACAACTAGACAAGTTACATGTTTGGGATACAGAGTCCCACAGAGCAGTGCCGCTGTAGAATGTGGGGCGTAGGTTTGGACACCTTCATTTTTCCTGTCACGTTCAGGCTCGGAGGGCCTGTAAGATAGTCTGCATTGGTTGAACAGGTGGGCATAAGTTTGAGAGCCTTCATGATTCCTGTGCCCATTCCCTTGTCTGTACACCTTTTCCTCGACCACTTTGGTTCTGACCAATCAGGTCCTGCCACAGTCACCATTTGTTGGATTTGGCAGGATCTAAACCTGATGGCAAAATACAATGCAGGAGACAGGTGTACAGAAAAAAGGTTTATTCTCAAAGACATGTAAAAAAGACAGCAATAATACCTGCTGGGAGTCTGGAACCTCCAATCACCGGGTGTCGTCATAACAATACAATGAAACTCAGAGAACAGTAGTCTTACACAAATTATATACTAAAGATAAGAGGGTCCCATTACCTGCCAATGGGCTCATTTGCATAGTAGATACGTTATACAAAGTATTTTTATTGGTGTACATGGTGGGTGACTCATATCTAAGGCCATTTTATGTTGCACATGCACAGCAATAAGTATTATGCTGACTACAGCTATTTCATATTACAATAGATTGATTCATTATATTGTGCTGATCATAGTTTCATAGCTAATGGCTGTAGGCGGCACTGTGAGACCACAAATATATCACAATAATGATTATTTATATTAATCATTGCAATTATGGCTTGTTGCAGTAGGTGCCGAGCTAAGATCACAAATATATCCATGCTGGATAATAACTTGTAAATACATCATAGTGAGCATTAGTAAAACATCAGTAAACGCTGATATACCTTATGTTGTATAATGGTAGTCCACATTAGAGACTTCAGGTCTACATATTCTAACCTCCCCTTCCTCTTTAGCCTCTCTTCTTCTCCCTCTCCCATGTTTCCATCCTCTTGTCTTCCTTCATTCTCTCATCCTCCCTGGTACGCCGATAGCAGTCTTCTCTCATCTTCTTGGCTTCATCTTGAAGCTCTCAGGTCCCTCCTACCTGCATAACCTCAATTCTTCCTAGCCTGCCCCTCCTTCCTCTTCTCATAAGCATCTCATAAGTTCCATAAAGCTAATCATCTCCTTACTGCTTTTAGCTGCAGGAGATATTGAGCTTAACCCTAGCCCTTCCCTATATTCTCCTCTCCCCACAGATTTAAGAGTGGCCCATGTCAACATCCACGGCCTTCTCTCTAAGATCGAACTGTTGCAACCATTCATGTTAAACCTGATGTGTTTGTGATCTTGGAATCTTAGCTGTCTTTCAGGATCCCTGATTCCTCTGTTGCTATCCCCAGTTTCACCATTACTCATCAGGATCAAGCAAAGAGAGGAGGTGGCGTACCCATCTAAATCTCCTTAAATATTCAATTTGAATCTACACTCTCCATCTCACTCACCTCTTCCCATGAGTTTCTTCTTCTCAAACTTTCTCTGCCCTTTTCTGTACCTATATTTATTGCAGGTGAGTACTGCTGCCCTGGCATATCTCCATCTTCAGTAATTGAGTTACTCACCTCCATCTCCTCCCGTGCATCCTCTGGTGAGTTACTTATACAATATTAGGTGATTCCAATTAAAACTTTCTCTTCTCCTCTCTTAATAAAGTTTGTCTCAATGTTAAATCCCTCCACTTAACTCAGCTGACAGTTCTTTAAATCACTCCCTCTAGGACTCGGTCCTCGCCTCCCATCCTCACCATACTGTGGATGCTAGCATCCTCCCTGATGCCCTCAGTGACTACCATATGGTTTGCTGTGGGCACAAGATTCATCATCCCAAAGCTCCCCCCAGATTTATTCAGATCAGGTAATTTCATTCGCTGGACTTTTCCTGCCTTTATGCTGACCTTGTAGCCACTGATTGGTGAGCTACTTCTACAACAAGCAACACGGACACTGCCCTCAAATACTTTACCTCTAAATTTATATATGTCTGGGATCATCAGCCCCTCTTAGAAGAACCAGGATCCGAGGTTCCCACCTCCCATGGATCTCAGCTGAGTTGCTGACTTGTCACCATGTGCATGACCTTGCTTGGAGAACCTACAAATCCTCTGCTTCTGCTTCTGACCTTGTTAATTACCAGAGCCTTCATAATGCCTGTACTAAAGCAAACAGGTCTGTGAAATCACATTGCATCCACTCTCCAGAACAATCTTAATCACTCTTCTAAGTTCTAGCAGGTAACTCATGCACTTTTTTCCCTCTGACCCAGTCCCTTCTCCCTGTAGTCAAGATGGGCGGTACTCCTATCTCTGATCCTGCTGCATTCACCTCATCTTTCAATTCTTATTTCACCTCCGGTCTCCAATCTCTCATCTTTTCCTCTTCCTCCTCTCCCTTCCCTCTTCTTTTATTCTGTCTTACTGTTCTCCTCTTCCTGACCTACTGCCCCCTCCTCCCTTTTCTCTTTTTCTCCCATTACCCCTGCTCTTAAGGCCCTCTTGGCTCAAAATCCTCACAAGGGTGTGAACCCTGATGGTCTTCATCCTAGACCCTGTTTCTCTCTGCTGTTGCTACTGTTCTCCCTATTGCCTACCTCCTCCACCTCTCATTCTCCTCATCCTTGGTCCCTAACTCTTGAAAGTTGGCTACTGTCATTCCCCTTCCCAAACGGAGTGACCTCTATTCCCCTAGTAATTTCCATCCTATCTCTCTCCTTCCCACTCTGGCTAAACTCCAGGAACATCTTGTTCTCTCTCACAACTCTCCCCTTTTCTTGATGCAACTTCCTTCTTCACTCCTTTCCAGTCTGGCTTTAGAAAGTCCTATTCCACTTCCACCTATCTCCTCTGGCTCATGGATACTATCCTCTCTAGCATAGATCAAGGCCTTGTCCCCTCTGACATTTTTGTTGGTTTAGCCAAAGCTTTTAAAACTGTAGCCCATCCCATTCTGTTGAACAAGCTTAACGTAGCTAGACACTCAGCTTCCTCAGTTGAACAGTTCTGCTCCTAACTTGAGGGCAGGTCACAAACTGTCCATATTGGAGACTCCCTTTCCACCATTAACTATTAGTTCAGGCATACCCCAATGGTCTGTCCTTGGCCCAATTCTTTTCTACATTTTTTAAATGAGCTTCCTAATGTCTGCGCCTCTGTGTCCATTCATATCCACTCCCACACCTCTCCCTCCTGCCACTGTCCTTAAGTGTACGCTGCCCCCACCTTTCCCCTGGGTCCAAACTACTGTGACTGTATTTTGCACTTATTGTATTTACCTACTTGAACATTTTTCCTGGTGAAACACTTTAATAAATAAATAATGATACAGTACTAGTTCCACTGACTCCTTTACCCCTAATCTCATGAAGCAGCTCCAACCGAACTTTAACAATATCCAGCTCTGGTTCCATGAAAATTAGCAATCGCTCAATGCTAACAAAATTGTCTCAGTGATGTTTGGCCCCAGGCAGAGGCTTCCTAGAGTCCCCCCCCCCCACTTTCATGCCCTTGATGATGCAGCTGTTGAAGATGACTGATCTTTTAAGTATCCCAGGATCTGACTGGATTGCCACCTTGATTTTTCTGTTCATGTGGATGCTATCCATAAGAAGCTTCACCCTAAGTTTGGAGTTGACAGAAATAAGCAAAGCATTTCACTTCCTGCTTGCAGAGAAATCCTCACTAAGATGATTCTCCTGATTTTTGACTAGAGACATTGTTTATAGTGCTGCTCCAAAGTGCACATTAGGTAGACTGGACTCTCTCTTTCATTCCTTCTGTCACTTAACCCTTGATAAACCCCTACGTAAACACCACTGTACTCTGTGCTCTTCCCTCTTCTCCCCCCTCCCCCCCCCCCCGAGCTAGGTGTCTCTGCCACAGTGTTTCCTTCATCTCCAAATATTGGTTGCCATGACAACATTAAACCTCCGGAGCTTCACACTCAACAATTTCAGTGTTGTCTTGGCAATCTCTCCAAGTGATTACAGAGTGGTTATTAACCGACTTCCAGCCATTATCCTCTGTGTTATGGTTTGTGCACACAACACTGAGCATGGTTCCAATAAGACAATAGCTCATGCTTAGCATTCTGTACACAAACTGTGACACAGAAAAATCTGCAGATTGCTGATTCCATAAAGAGAACTGTGCAGAATGTTGTCCGTTAATTAATAACAACTGAAAGCACAGTGTTGCACATCGCTGTTTATTTAGATACAGTTAAATATAGCTCATTTGAAGATAATTCATTAATTTCTGTTACTAGAAAGATTACTAACTTCTGCCAATTAGCACTAATTTCCTGTCCCCATTAACTGATACTCACACAGCCTGGCACCCACCTCACTGAAAAAGGCATCCTTGACAAAACATCCAAAGGTGTGAAACGTTGGATGTCTGTGGGTCATATGTGTGCTGAAGTTGGTTTTTACCTCATGTTTTGCCAGAAATAAAGACTGTTCTATTAAACCAAAGAGACCTTCTCTTGCTGTAACTGTTCCGGTGAGGTGGATGCCAAGCTGTGTGAGTACCACTTCATAGCTTATACCACATTGGTCTGCTGGCTGTATGCAAACACAGAAAGCCTGATAAATAACAGGATGGCTTGTGGTTTTCCTCCTCATGAGCTGAGCATCTCACCTCTACAGTTGGCTCTAGTGAGGGATTCTGGGCACATGAACACTGGATTCCACGGTGGCAGCTGAATGTATTGCCACCTCACCCTTGGGTAGGCCATATTCCTTTTTTATTATGACTGTTAGAGTATCACAGCCCTTTCTTCAGTTGTATGTGAGACACTTTTAGTTTCATAAGAGTGTCTCACATGCTGTGTTGCATTAACAGGCTTCTTGCTGGCCATCTGTGCCCTCAACATTTTCAAAAAAAAAAGATAAATAAAAAAATAGTACTATTAAGCAATAAGGCATGACCAGGGATTAGATTAATAGTCTGTTAGTCACTTCCTAGGGGTGTAATGTGACACGAGGCACAGACCGTAGGGGGTGATTAATCAATCAAATCAGTCAATCAAACTTTATTTAACCATGCATTTACATCGTTGAACAAGATCATTTTCAAGATGGTCCTGGACACATAGGACAAATTAATTCACAATAACATAACAGTTCATAGTACACTAGACAGTAATACAGGAGGTTATAAAATACAAGGTCAGTAGGCGTACGCGCAAGGCTTGGTTGGCAAAAATAAATACATAAACAATTCAGCGAATGCTGGTTGAACTCATTAGAGTACTGAGGGAGGAGAGGGAGGGAGACATAGTGGCAGTCAGAGGGGATAGGTGGTATCAGGACACGTGAAGGAGAGGGAGAAGGACAGCCTAATAAAGAGGAGTCCCCAAGGGAGATAGCTCGGGGAGGGAGAGAGGGAGGAAAGTAGTGGGGGTAGTACCCTAGTGGGATGCCGGGGGAATAAGAAGGCCAGTGAATCCAGAGCTAGGGGAATGTTCAGTCTGAATAAGTAGTGTTTACCTGAACAATCACACGCCTTTTTCAGACATCTATAGAGCAGCTGTCTGAACATATGGGGGCTAGGCAGAAGGGAGAGTTTAAGTGCTTTTTGCATGTTATTCCATAGCGTCAGTAGAAAGGAGCTAATGGCAGTTGAGCCAAAATGTGTCCTGTTCCGTGGTGGTTTAAGTAGGATAAAAGAGGAGTTCCTTAGGCCATAGGTGCCTTTTGAGCTTACAAACAGGTTACAGATATAGGGTGGTAGTTTGTTAGACATAGCCCAGAGGAGCCACATGAGGGTGTTTATTTGCCTCCTCATGGAGATGGACGGCCAGTCTAATGCTTGGTATGACAAGCAGTGGTGAGTCTGCAAGGGCAGGCCAAGAACAAATCTCAATGTGCGATGATAGAGTGTATCAAGCTTTAGAGCACATATTGGGGGTCAGTGACTGTAAAGAAAGTCGGCGTAGTCAAGCAGGGGAAGAAATATTGTTTGAACCAGCCTCTTTCTAGCTTCCAGGTTGAATAGGTGTCTTATAAAGTAGAATACACCAAGACGCTGTCTTAGCTTTTTTGATATTTCACTTAGATGTTCATTGAAGTTGAGTTTGTTATCCAGCCAGACACCCAGATACTTGAATTTGTCCACTATTTCTAATGGTTCACCAAGGAGGGTAGTAATCTGGGGGAAGCTAGGTTTCCCCGTGTTGTGGGAGGAGGACAGGGAGAGAATCATGGCTTTTGTTTTGGTTTTTTTTTGCATTTAATAAGAGCTTCAGATTCAGCAGGCTATGTTGGAGGATGATAAAGTCCTGCTGTAGCTCCTTGTCAGCAAGATCCAGAGAGGGGCTGGTTGTGTAGAGGACTGTGCCATCTGCGAAGAGGTGAACATATCCTGCAAGTAGGCCAGAGTCAATGCGGTTGATATAAAGGGCAAAGAGGATAGACCCCAGAATAGAATCTTGCGGGGTGCCATGGGGCAGAATTTTTAGTGGGGAGAGTTCACCTTTGGCTTTAATTTTCTGACTCCGATTTGTGAGGTAGCAGTTGAACCACTTTACTGTAGTGGAGGTTAAACCGATGCAACTCAGTGAATCAAGTAGTAAGGAATGATCAACCATGTTGAATGTTTTGCTGAGGTCAAGGAAGAGTGCGTAGATGTGCTGTTTATTGTCCAGAGCTTTTTACAAGTCATTCGACACTTGGCTAGGGCTGATGTGGTACTATGTTTAGGTCTAAATCCGACTGGACAGGGTTAAGGATGTTTTCACTATCCAAGAACTCCCTTAATTGAGAGTTGACAATTTTTTCAAGTAACTTGGATAAAACTGGAAGCAGTGAATATGGCCTATAATTATTTAAGTTTGTGGGTTCTCCTGATTTGAACATTGGAAAAATGTGCACAATTTTCCAGCTAGTTGGCAGTTCCCCTTTGATTAGTGAGCTATTAAAAAGATGGACGATTGGTGCTGTCAAATAATGAAACCTGCTTTTAGGAAGAAGGGTTCTAACGAGTCGGCACCAACACTGTTTTTGATATCCAATGAGAGGAGAAGATCCTCCACCTGTATATAGGATACCGGCTGGAACTTGAATAGAGGGCTGTCAGTACCGGGGCAGAAGTCGGGCTAGTAATTGTGCTGGCGGTACAAGTGTTGCTCAGTTTACTAACAGGTGATGCATTGAATGCGAGGCCTGCAATAGCTAAGTGGTTATTGAGCTGATCCAGGATCTCAGCCCTGTCTGTGTAGAAGGTGTTGTTTGCCACAATTTTGGCCGGGAATGGGGTGGCAGAAGAATATCCTTTGACCTCTCTCAATATCTGCCAGAATTTGGCTGAGCAGTTTTTGTTTACCTCAAGGGCGGACTGGAAGAAGCAAGATTTTTCCAACCTGACCAGTTTGGTGCAGGCATTCCTGGTTACTCGGAAGGAGAGCCAGTCTGAGTCAGACTGCGACTTCCTTGCACTTTTCCATAGACTGTCTCTATGCTGCAGGGCTCTCTTCAGTGCCGGGCTTAACCAATCAGGAGCACATTTTCTTGTTTTGATTTTTCTTAAAGGTACATGTTTGCTGATAACCTTTAATAACAGATCCTGGAAGATGCAGAAAGCTTCAGACACAGAGGTTGCGAGGTAGAAGTCCTGCCAGATAATATTTCCAAGATCTGTCAGAAAGTCAGGGAGCAAGAATTGTTTCAAGCTGCGCTTTATCTTGAAAGCGGAGGTGGAAGGAAGGTGCGGGGAGTACCTGACACATCCAACTGCACAGTGATCACTCAGGTCATTGTGGAAGACCCCTGCATGAGAGATACTATGTGCTTTGCTGACCAGTATAAGGTCCAGTTGGGAGCTGCGATCAGGGTTCTTTTTATTGGGTCGAGTAACCTCGGGGGTAATCTGAGTTAACCCGTGCTCATCACAAAAGTCCTTAAGCATGTTGGAGCAGGCATCATTCCAGTTAAGATTAAGGTTCCCCATTGTGAAACATTCCATTTTCGTTTTTTCCAGGAGAGAATGTAGATGAGGCAATATGCACAGGCCAGCTGCAGGTGGCTTATAGCATATGGCTACCAGTAAAGCGACTCCAGGAGATAGGGTAATTTTGAAGGCAAGGCACTCAAATTATTTGGGCATCAATGTACGGTCAATGTCGGTAGTCAGGAATTTAACTTTAACATATATTGCAACACCACCACCACCTCTGGTCAATCGGTTGTACCTGAACAGGTTGTAGCCAGGGATGCTAAGCAAGTTGTCAGGTATGTTGTTCTTCAGTCAGGGTCCGAGAACATTGCTACATTAGCTGACTGTTACTCTAACCCCTGGTCATGCCTTATTGCTATTATAAACGTGATTCCAAAAGAAAAGTGTTAAAAGTATTCTTTTTGAATGTTTTCCTCACTGAGAGGGAGATTTTTAACAAAATAGTTCTTCCACCAACTGTTTACGAATGCTGGTTCAGAATCAAAATGCATCATTCCAGTCATTCAGCAGTGCTAGAGGATAGAATGCTGACAGGAAGAATTCATGCACCATGATGTTCAGGCTGTACATGACAGTGTAACAGGAATTAATGTAAGGCTGTCAGAATGCTAGCAGCCAATCGGATTGCAACATTTCTGATACCTTTTTATAATTTATGATAACCTTATGGGTCTAGTTGGATAGCTTTTTTATGCAGGCTTGTGCAGACGTGCAAGCAACGTCTTGTGGCATTAACATATTTCAGAGGTGTGTCAGTGTTGTGGCAAATCCAGGGGATGCTTTAGTGGGTGCATACCTCAGCCACCAACCAGTGAGCATGCGGCCAATGACAGCAGTTTCAGAGAGACACAGATTTGAAACGAATCTGCCACTGCAATCAGAGACAGGCTTGTCACTGCAGTGGCAGATGGCATACCTCCATTACATGCCGTTCCTGGTGAAACATTTCAATAAAAATGGCAGTTCCAGCCATCCGCCACACAATACTCAGAAAGCTGACATGGGGTGCCCAATCCCCATGTCACCATGTACCCCCCCCACATTATGTAGCACACCGTAACATGGCGGCTCCTGCCGCCCGCCACACGCTTCCAAAAAGCTGACATCGAGGTGCCCAATCCCCATGTCAGCATCCCCCCTCTTAGAGTGTCTTTCCACTTAGAGTGTCTTTCCTGGTTAAACAGTTTCCCCTTTCCTTTCTATTCATTTATTTATTCATTACAAATCAGGTTTACAACCTTTGAGTCAGAGACTCATTTACAAAGGCACCTCGTCGCGGGGGGGGGGTGCAGACATCAAGACAGTTATTACAGTGCAGATTAAAACAGAGGATAACATTACAAGTGCAGTTAAAGGAACATTTAAGATAAATACACTTAGGTTACATAATGTAGTAGTTTGTATGTTACTTAGGTTACATAATGTTACAAAATTGTGAGTTACACTCATGGATATAGTAGGTCCTCAGAGAAGACAGTGGGTTACATCCCTGTTTGGACCTAGCAGGGAAGGGGTAGGTCTGGGGAAGGGAGAGACTGTCCAGTGGACATTGTCAAGCCAGGGGGCAAGACAGTTGGGAACCACAGGTTACAACAGGGGGTTAGTTGCACCTACAACAGCAGGTATTAAAGATATGATTCTGAAGGGCTGTTTTGTGGAGATGCAGCTAGGGAGGGAGTTGAACCAGGTGGGGGCTCGGTAGAGGAAGGATCTCTGGGCAAGAGAGGTCTTGGTTCTGGGCACCTTGAAAGTGGCCTTAACAGAGCTATGGGTGGTGACAGACGAAGATGGCTGCTGTAGGGAGGTGGAGACCCCCAGTGGGGGGAGAGTCCTAGCAGAGATTTCTTAACGAGAAGGCAGGTCTGGTAGAGCAGTCGCTCCTCAAAGTTGAGAAGATTGGTGGTATTATAGAGAAGGCAGGTGTGAGTATGGCTGGGGGCACCAGTCAGGAGTCTACAGGCCTTATTGATGGAGAGTTGGATTTTTCAAGAGGGCAGTGTTGCCAGCTGCAGCGTAGATGGGCAAGCCATAGTCCATGAGGGACAAGACGGGGGAGATGATGGCCAGCCTGAGTGCAAACTGAGGCAGGCAGTCCCTGTGCCAGTATAGCAGGCCAATCTGAGAGTTAATGGCAGCTAACAAGGCATTAATGTGGGTGTGGAAGGAGAGGGCAGTATCGAACGTGATGCCTAGGTACTTGTATGTGGTCACTTGTTCTAGCGGGTGCAGAGTGCTGGGAATAATCAAGAGGGGGTATTTTTAGCTTTATTTTGGTGGTGAGAGAAGAGCATTGATTTGGTTTTCTTTAGGTTAATGACCAGTCTGCGGTATCCGAACCACCTTTCGGCTTGGTTGCAAGCTTGCTGGAGGGATAATTGGAGGGAGGTGGGATTGGGATGTGAGGCAACGAGGACTGCATCATCAGCGTAGAGGAGCATTTTACCAGTACATGAGCTGGAGAGGGTGTTGAGGTAGAGACTAAAAAGTATTGGACCCAGGATGGAGCCCTGAGGGACCCTGGAGCAAACGGGAAGAGTGCTGAGAGGGAACCGCTGATCTTGACATGCTGGGATCTAGCAGAGAGGTAGCTAGAGAACCAGGAAATGGGACCACCAGAGAAGCCAAGTTGGTGGAGAGAGTCGAGTAGAAGGGGATGACAGACAGTGTCAAAGGCCTTGGAGAGGTCAATGAACACTGCTCCTGCAAGGCTGCCAGAGTTGAGAGCAGCATGCAGGTGTTGGGAGAATTCCAGGAGAGCCGTGGTTGTACTGTGTCCTGGGCGGAAACCATGCTGCTCTGGCACATAATGTCATACTTGGTTAGGTATTGAGAGGGCTGGATCAACACCCCTTTTTCAAGGGATTTAGAGAGTAGGGGGAGGATGGAGATGGGTCGGTAATTGTTGGGGGTGGATCGGTTCCCACTGTTATGTATGGAAGTGATTTCAGCAGTTTTCCAAGCACTTGGGAACTGACCCAGGCATAGAGGCTGGTTTAGAACGTCAGTCAGGAGGACTAGGGCTTTGTCCAAGACCATACAGAGGATCCTGGAGTCGAGGGGGTCACTGCTGGGGTTATTACTGCCTAAGGCTTTTAGCAAGTGTGGCCTGGCTTCTTGGGGGGATAGGGTGTGCAGGTAGAATGGCGGGTGATGCAGGACCAGAGGGAGAGAGGTGTGGATTGGGTCAAAGAAGCTGCTGGGGAGGACCAAGCTTAGGTCAGAGAAGGCAGTGTTAAGGCAATTGGCTATGAGAAGTGGATCTGTGGTGGGGTGCCATTGATGGAGAGCTGAGATGGTGGGGGGGGAGCGGGACTTCCCATTTAGCTCTTTCATATTATCCCAGAAGGTCCGGGCTGAACCCCAAGTGGAAGTGAGGGTGGTCTGGTAGTACTCTGCCTTGGCCCGCCTAATGGCCCAGGTGCACTTATTGCGTTCTGCATTGTAGGCCTGTCTGTCAGATGCCTGTCCAGATTCTACAGCAATGTGCCAGAGATTATCTCTGTTTTTGAGTCTCTGGAGGAGTGGTGGGGTGATCCATGGGGCACTGCATTTTTTGGAGTGGATCCTGGTGAAGGGGAGAAAAGGTCACAAATCTTACAGAAGGCATTTGTGAAGTGGTCAAAAGCTGATTCAATGTCAGGGTTGCACTGGATAGGGGACCAGTCTAGCTGGGATAGGTATTGTTTTAATTTTCTGAGGCTGCCGGGGCATAAACGGCACTGTAGAGTGGCCTGGGACACTGGCTTCAGAGTGGAGGATGACCAGAATCAGAGGACTGGGGAGTGATCACTAAGAGAGTTGGGGAGGACAGTGACATCTCGGATTTTGTAGGAGAACGGTTAGATATAACAACAACTAGGAGACTGCTGGTGCCAGTAGAGTGGTTGAATCTGGTGGGCTGGGTGACTAACTGGGACATATGCAGGGCAGCAAAGGAGTCCCTTATATGGGAGGCAGTGGAGGCAAGCCGGTTAACACTGAGATCACCTAGGATGACTTGCTCCACTTTGTGAGGGAGAGATGTGAGATAGTCAATGAGGGACTGGACCACTTGGTTTTCATTCCTCGGGGGTACGTAGGAGACTGTGAGGAAGAGAGGGCCTCGGGTGGGGTGAGGTGTGATTTTTAAGGTGAGGGCTTGGGCTCCATAATCAAGTTTAGGAGCTGGGAGTGCTTGACCCAGTGGCGTCATGCCCATAGGGCCCGAGGGGGCATGTGCCCCCCAATATTGTTGTGCAGGCTATTAAAAAAAATATTGTATTTTTTTATTCTCCAGATGGTTGGAAAAAAATGTTTTTTTCAAGGCCTTTTTGGTAGGGGGTGGAGGTTTCCGAATTGATTGGTGTGTGGTGAGACAACTGAGAGCTGCCGGCGGTTTTAAAAAAAATGTACTTGCTCCCACTGTTCTGGCGACTGGCTTCGGGACTGGCTGAGCTGTGCACCTGCAAGAACAAACAGAGACAGACACACAACAGTTGATTGCTGGTAACTGCCAGGCAGCCAGCAATCAACCACAGCCGAGGCGCAAAGAAATAGCTCACGCGGCAAACTGGTTCATTCATCGTCGTTGACGTCATTCATTTACCAGTCTTGCCGGACCTGACAGTCAATCATTCATTCCGTTACTCAGTTGGCACTGAGAGAGTGTGGTGTGTTCCTCCAGAACACAAGAAGAAGACAAATTACAAGTTAGTTCCTGGCGTGGCTGCTTCCTGGTTTAAGAACAAAAAGTCAGTATATCGCCTTGGCTGAGCAGCAGCTGGGGAAGGAAACAAAGCTAGGAAGCAGTTTTAATTTTCGCCATTGGCATTGCCATACTACCCCATCCCCCCACCTCCCTGTATGAGAATTACTGCTGCTGTACCAGGACAGGCAGGCAGCCATAACACCGTCACTCGCCTAAGTTCGAGATCTCACACCTGACCCCTTTGCTTAGTTTAGTTTCCTGATTTCTATTTGAAATGCTATTTTCTTGCAGCCCGCCTCTCCCCAGTCGATGAGTCCTCCTGTCCTGCCCAATCAAGTGGGGGTGCAGACTTGTGCCCCTCCCTCTTCGTGTGGCACACTAGGTGGAAGACACGACCATGGATTCCTTTGGACAGAAGCGAGGGAGAAGGTCGCCGCAGGCAGACTGTGTGGCGGTTTGTCATTAATTTCCATCTGACACATGCATGCACATCACCCTGTATAGAAACCTGTATGGATGAGAAGGGGTGCGGGGCTGACTGCTTAGTGTCTGTCAGGATTTTAGGAATCATCAGCAACAGGTGTTGCGCTTGAAGGCTTCAGGCAGGGTAAGCACCCAACTAGCGAACGTATGACAAGGTCTGCAGACAGACAGCAGTTGCATGGATCAGCAGCAGATGGGTGAGGAGGAGTGGAATAACTCCCGGACACTTGGTTTCGACTACCATTCATGCACTGGATAAAAAGAGCAATGCCATACTAGAGCTCAGAGTTATTCTTTTTACTGATCATTTGTGCACTGTAAGAACAGCGTGCAACAAGCCCCCGCCCAATAATGAAGGCAGAAAAGCACTTGTCGTAAAGAGCTCCTGCAGGTTAGTATATAATAAACTTTTTTGAGATGGCAGGTGGTAAGCCAACTAAGTTATGCATCAAAGTTCAAATGAGTGTACAAACTAATGCACTGCAGTCTCTGTAGTCACACAATTCTCTTTTATACAGTGCTGTGGTGTTTTTGTTCCTCTCCATCTGCTATGAATTTCGCATAGCGCAATGATTTTTAAACACTCAAATTTACCCTTGCCTCACAAAGGCTTAATAATGCTGTCATGCCTCTCAACCTTTTGTCATTGAAATGAGGGACATGGATATTTTGGGACGCTCAACATGATGGACAATGAGGGACACACACTCTTAGAATAAGGGACACCTCCCCAAACATGAAAGTACAAGCTCAGAACTTTGTGGAAACCATTATGTTTACCTCTAAAAAAAGGTTATTTTTGAGTTATCATCTTAGAACATTATGAATTTCTGCTTCAAAGCCTGAATTTACAGCACATTCTCTTTATGAACAGCACATATTCCATGAGGGACAGAGCAATTTTAAGGGGTAAAATGAGGGATGACCCTCGTAATCAGGGACAGTTGAGAGGTATTAATAATGTTGGAGCTATTCTGAACACAGAAACTAGTAAATTTAATTTTAATTTTTAATTAGTTTCATTAGTATTTCGGAAAGACCTTTGAGCGTGAGCTTTTTTACAAAGGTTCCAGGTCAGGATGGACAATAAGACAATACACATATTCAGTGGTTACAGGGCCTGATCATTAGGCATTAAATATAGGATAAAGTATGGGAAAATGTGTTCTGAGAATTTAACACACACCCGGGTTGTTGAATGGCATAGGCAGTGAAGCCGGTTCTATAGTGCCATCAACAACGGTGTGTGGGTCAGTTGTTTCACCTACTCCCCATAACCTATTTTATATAATTGAAGGCTCCATTTTAAATAAACAGTGCAGGCTTCCAACTGTCCCTGTTTCCTCAAACAGTACTGACGAGAAAAACACTTACTTCTCTGCATTACCTCAGTTTACCAGTGAGCCTAGAAGCACAAGCGTGTGTTTGGGATGGAGGTAATGCAGAGAAGTAAGTGTTTTTCTCGTCAGTACTGTTTGTGAAACAGGGACAGTTGGAAGCTCGCGCTCTGTTTATTTACTTGTCTCGAGCGCTTTGGTATGGAAAGGGAGCGCGTGAATGCCGTAACACCTACTCAGGTGTTACGGTATTTAACACATGGTTTTGTCTATGGCAAAAAATGGAGACCGTTAATTATATAGCAATTACATGACAATTAGACAAATAGGAGAAAAAAAACTGAGTAGTTGTAATTGAATACTAAGCTATTTCTAATCAGTTGCCCTAGTTAGCGCACCCCTGGAAACCTCCAAATCCATTGATAGACTATAGCAGAGTAACTGCATAGGGTTTAAATCTATCCCAGATGGCGAGAGGCTGGGCGACAATGAAACAAGGGGATTGGGTTTGAAACCAACTGCAGAGAGTGAGAGGTGGGGGGATAGTGAAGCAGGGGGCTGTGATGGAAAGCAGCTCAGAGGGCTTTGTTGAGTATGGTGTGTGTGTGTGGGGGGTTGGGGTTGGGAGAGACAGTACCAAAGTGTGTTTAAAGGGGACTGATAGCTTGCCGAGCCCCTTAGCTGAGCTGGCTGGAATGGAGGCAGGGTTCTCTAGGTAGCCCTGCTGGGTGTTACTCTAGTAGGCCTGTCTATCAAAGTGGGGCCTGAAGCAGGTGCATTTTGAGTTAGACATTAGGTGCTGTTTGAGGCCTACTTTGAACTGAGACAGGCTGTTATTTGTTTGTTTGTAATTTCATCGGAGTTCATTTATCCAGAGGGCCCGATAGGAGAAAGCTGTGCCTAAGTGAGTTCAGCCGGAATGGTATGGGCAGTGCTCCATTCTTTCTCCGTCTGGTGATGTGTGTTGAGGAGAGAAGCCTCGAGCAGGTTTCCTATACATGGTGGGGTTTTTCAAGAGTGCCTTCTTTCCCAGGAGGCAAGTTTGGTATTTGATCCTGTCTTTTAGGTTAAGCCAGTTTATGTACGCTCATACAGGGTGCAAGTATGAGTGTAGTGGATCTGCATACAGGGTGAGGCGGCATGCCTTATTGAGTGCAGTTTGGACCCTTTGAGCACTGTATCAGTAGCAGCTCCATGGACCACCAGTCCGTAGTCTATCATGGAGAGTATGGAGCTGGAGACTGAGTTCGGAGTGCTTCCGAGATGAGGGATTTCTTATGCCTATAGAGGACACCGATCTTTGTGTTTACCACTTTGACAAGGGAGTCTACGTGGTGTGTGTAAGTGACAGAGTCATCAATGGTGACTCCAAGGTACTTGAACAAGTGCACCTGCTCAATCTGCTCACCAGCCTTGTTGGTGATTATGAGAGGAGCATGCTTGTGTTTGTTGTAGGGACTGGATTGTAGCATGGCCTTGGTTTTCTTGTAATTTAGTAGTACCTTTTGCCTTCTGAACCAGTACTCGAGTTTATTAGAAAGAGTTCTGTAGTTCTGTTTGTAGGGCAACCTGTGAAGTGCTGCTGCTCAAGCTTACAACATCGTCCATACAGAATAAGTTGGTGTCACCAGGCTGTGGGTAGGTTATTTACAAAGAGGCTGAAAAGCAGGGGCCCTAGAATTGATCCTTGAGGGACTCCTAGGAGTACATCTCTGGAGCTGGATAACGTCTGCCCGATTTTTATGTATTTTTTATTTATTTAGTTTTTGTTGACCATGTAAGTGCACTAGACAAATCCTGCCTATTTTCAGGCATGACCCGGGGGAGGGGGATACCGATGAATGCCAACTGACCTTGAACCAGATTGAGCTGTTGGTGGTATTTTCAGTGAATGAGGGAAATTTGGCCAGGACACCGGGGAAATTCCCCTACTGCTGCTGTTCCAGTGGCCAGAGGGGAGTATGGGCGTTGTGGAGTGGCGACTGAGTGCAGCATGGCTCAGTCTAGCAAGAACATGAAGGAGAGAGGCGCCGGTGGCGCAGAGCAGTTGAGGATGGCAGTCTTGATGTGTTGACTAAGCGGGCGTTTCTACTAGCAGGATGGTGCCGATTTCTGGACAGAGAACGGAGGAGGCTGAGCCTTTCTATGAAGAGGGGAGTTCCTTTAAGGCTATGCGTGTGGAGGACCCCTTATTGTTGGAGCACATTATAGGGCCCGGTTCCTTTAAATCCGGCAGGAGAAGCGACAGCGCAAGTGATGGCGGGCGGGTCGGGAGAAAGCGGTTTCCTCGTTAAGCGGTTCTGGCAGGGCCGAATCCTTGTTTGGAGCAAAGGAAGTGGATATGGAGGTTGGAGGACCGAGAAGAGTCAGAGGTGGATAGGGGGCAATCTACTGGAGAAAGCGAGCAGGATGCAGGAGGCGAGAGGTAATGGCTAGTTTCTCCAGCCCTCACGACCTGTAAGTAAAGTGAATATGACTCTTAACTTTCCTCGATTCCAATAACTAAAGATTTAGGATTTGTATACAATCTAAGGTGATGGCTACTTCAAAAATGAATCTGTGACTTTTCAAACAAAGCATGGGCAGCAGAGAGGGTGACTGAATTTTCTTTTACATCTGACAAAAAAGCCTTTAAGGCTTTTCAAACAGCGACTTAGGTGCTGGAAAAAGGAGTTTCTGGTAGTTTTGGGGCAATGGGGAACATGATGGCTCCTGGTCACTCCAAGCTGCTTTATCAGCTACTGGCTGGAAGCAGAAAGATCATGGAGTGTGGACACCTGACTCTTCATGGGAAAATGTTTGAGATTGCAGACTGCTTCACCAGACTGGAAACCAGGGGTGGGGAGGGGATAGAATTTCTACCTCTGATACTGCCATTGTAAAGAAAGTAGCAAGGAGATCAGTGTTCTGTAGTGGAGAGGGAGAATAATTATGTGACTGCATTTAAGGATAAGAGTGTTAATGTAAATAATATTGAGCAGACGAAAATTAGTGGAAGAAGCCAGAAAAACCCCTTTATCAGTTTATTTTCACAGTGTAAGAGGAGGCAGCACCTAGGAGGAATGCTGTAAGGATTGAGTATAAAGGGGTTTAAAGGAAAGACCAAACAGATATTATGTTGGTAAGACATTAATTAAAGAGTCTTTGAGTTCTCTCCCAGGGGACGTATTTGCTTTTATCAACATTTGGGAGAGGACAATTTTGATATTAGCTTTCGTTCACCTGCTTTACTTGACATTTTCTGGGAAAGGTACAACCAGGTAAAGTTTTCTCCTTTATGGACACCATTTTTTGTTATTCCTCTGTCTAAACCTTTGATAAAGTTTGTGACGGTGATGTTTAGGAATGAGGGTGTTCAGGTGGAAGATATTAAATTTTGGTTGGCACATAAGTGTGAAGTATTAAGTGAACCAGATCCCATTTTGGATTCAGAATTATTTTGGACAGGAGGGTGGAAATTTAAGGTGAAACTAAAACAAACAGCGACAGGGGTGGAACATATTCCTAATTCATTTATGTTAGGAAGAGATAAGGGGGTCTGCTTTTACAGTGGGCAGCCCAGGGCCTGCTATAGATGTGGATCCAAATCACATTTATCTAATGTCTGTGACCAACAAAATGTGATAATTGTGGAGAAGTGGGTCATATTACTTTATTCTGTTCAAACACGTTAAAATGCAACTTGTGTGGCGAAACAAATCATGCTTTTAAAAGATTGTCCTGGGCGGCCCAGAATAAGCAGGCTTGTGGAGTTTAGGACCTTCTGATTCAACAAAGCGCAAGATGCAGGGGTGTCTCAGCATGAGGTATCCATTGGCGTTAAGAGATGTTAATTCACCAGAACAGGGGTAAACAGAAAGAAGAGTTAAGATAGTGGGCAAAGCGGTTCAAGCAGGAAGCTGGGGAAGGGGGTTGAAGCTTCTCCAGCCGGTCTGTTATTCAGATGATTTGGAAGAGAAGGTGGAATGGGTCAGAGAACTTCAACCCCACTAGCCCCTCCATTATTACTGAAGGTCTAGTAGGGCGGCTGAAGAATCTGGTGCGGTAGAGGTAGAAGGTATTGAATCTAAAAATCCGTTTGAGGAACTGTCCTGGGAGATTCAGAGATGGATATGGGGGATACTGATTCCCAAATATCAGTCAAGAGGGAGGAGAATACAAAAGGATGATTACAAGGGAAAAAAAAGAAGAGGAGAAGAAATGAGAATAGTTCAGGTGGTCAGTTCGGTTTGGTAAGTTATGATGGAGATTACATGGGCTTCCTTAAACACCCATAGTTTGTTAAAACCCTGAAAAGGCGTGTAGTATTTCAGGTAATAGCTGATTGCATATATCCATTTGTTTTTGCAGGAAACATGGATGTTTGCTAGTAATCAGCTAGTGCTTTCACTAAGGATTGGCCATGGGGACCCTCGTTTGGTCCTTTGGTGAAGACAGAGCGGATGGGATTGGAATTCTTTTAACTCCTTTAACTTTAGGTTACATAAGTTGATAGAAGTCTGTCCAGGAGAGTATTTGATTCTAGAAGGCTGTTGGTTTGCTAAAAGATCAGATTAATTAATATTTACAGCCTCAATGAAAGCTGGGAGGGTTGCATGTTTTTCAGACATCGACCCTTTCTAATAACAACTATTCCAATTCTTTGGGGTGGGAATTTTAATTGTAATATAAAGGGTACAGAGGTAAAGATAGGTTGGAGCAAGGAAGAAAATCTATTGTGATTGATATGTCTTCAGAATATTGTGAAAACAACAGACCTGGTAAGTTGTATGTGATAGTAAGGATGGGGGCTTGTTGGCACTTTTTTTTACAAAAGGGAAAAGTTTTATGATTGATTATTTGTTTATATCTAAAAGAATCCCTCATAGTCCACAGGTTATTCCTATGGAATTCTCGGACCATGCTCTGATACTTATCAAGGTTGGGACACAGCAAGGGTTTCTTAGTCATAAAGCTATGGAAATTGAATATCAATCCTTCAAGAGATGGTAGTTTCAAATTCCATTACGCTGTATTCTGAATGCCAGGTTGTCAGTGGTCTTTTTGTATCAAGATCTTGGGGTTTGGTGGCAGGAAACTAAAACAGATTGTATTGGGTGGTTTAAACAATATGGGGTTAGGAAGAGGAACGAAAATTTTCTTGATTATCTTAAACTCAGAAACAGCTCCAATATATTCTATCGTAATGAATTCTTCTAGAGTAATTTTTCAGAACAGATAGCCGAAATTAAAGGTCTAATGAAGAAGAGACAGTATGATGAGCAAAATCATTACCAAGCATTAATTCAGAATCATTTAAAAAATCTGTGTTTGGAGACCCTTCGAACTATGTAAAGCAGTTAAGGAGAAGGAGACATTAGATTTTTAGTCCAAGGAGATACTAAGGTTTCTTCTATCCTGCACTAGGAGAAATTATTAAAGAGCACTTTAGGGATCTTGAACCAAAGGTTGCTCCATCGTCACTCCTGATTAATCAGTTTTTAGGGCCTAGTTTAAAAGAAAATAGGGACAATGATGGTCTGAAGAAATTAGGGCGTCCCTTTTCAAAATCTGAAATTCTGGAAGTTATTAACTCACTAAAACAGAATGTGTCCCCTGGTATAGATGGGTTATCCAATGGTTTTTATAAAGTTTTTTCATCTGAATTAGTAGAATGTCTCTGGTTAGTGTTCAATTTTTTTCTTACAACAGGGTGATGTTAAATTCTTTTTACAGAAGGCGTCAGATATATATCTTTAAATCTGGAGATAGGGGGTGATTTTGGAACTGGAGGCCTTTAACTCTTTGAATTCAGATTATTAAATCTTGACTACTATAATTAACAATAGACTGAAGAAGTGGTAGAGAGGTTGTTTTACGATTCAACACAGTGGGATTCAAATAGAAGAATTCGTTCAATATTGGGTTTAATTAGAGACATAATTGAGCAGGTTGGGCAGGGGATCAGTCGGAGTAATTGTATCGGTGGATCTTGAGAAAGCATTTGATAGAATTCGATCATGAGTTTTATTTTCATCTCTCAAGTGGTTTGGTATTCCATGAATTATCCTTACAGCTCATAATAGGGTTATACAATAATGAAAGTTTATCCAGTTTTGAAAGGTACTTTGGGGAGGTTTTATTATGAAATGGAGTGCGGCAGGGGTGTCCATTAAGCCCGCTTTTGTACAACTTTTCTTTAGAACCTTTAATAAGAGCAATCTGCGTTCCACCCTTATGGTCGGGAATAAAGGTGCCAGGGACTTCGAACACTTGTCTTATACAATCATTTGCAGATGATATTTGTCTATATTTCTCTAACTATATGGATTTTTCTAGTTTCTATACAGTGTTTAACACTTATGCAGAGGTAGCGAATGCTAAATTGAATACACATAAATCAAGAGGGTTCTTGTTGGGTAATTATCAAAGAGAGTTGTTTTCATTTAAATCGGTTGAATTTTCTCTAAAACCCTTGAAAATATTAGGGGTAGAGTTTATGAATCAAAATTGCCCATTGGAGGTTTGGTCAGGTGTTCTAGACGCAATTCTACAGAAAGTAATGATCTGGAAAAGGTTTAAATTTTCTAAAAGTAAGAGGATTCAGATAATAAAGCAATTTATTTTACCTAGACTGCAGTATATAGCAGTGATTTTTCCATTACCAGTACAGCTAGAAACAAAATTATATAGCATCTGTTTCCAGATGCTATAGAACTGAAATTGAATCAGTTAGAGGGGATGCACATATCTTGACAGAAAACAAGGGGTTAGGGATGGTGGACCGGTAGTATTTTGTTTCTCGCTATTCTTCGCCTTTTCTTTAAAGAAAAGTTTAGGGTGTTCTACAGAGCTAGACGTTTTAGTATTTCGGAACCGGTTGCATGCATACCTGAGTATGTGGAGACCTTTGGCTCCGAAATGGTCTGCAAGATTTAGGACTCCGGAATATTTTAAGCCAGCGGCACAGAAATTGTTTAAATGGAAAATCTCAAAAGACATGATTTTAAGATGTACAGCAAAGGGGTTGTACAAAGAAATTATGGTTCAATTTTTTCAGATAGAACCAAACTTTAAAAATTGTCCGAGTGATAACAAAAGTAATGTGTTGGAGCAGTTAAATAATAATAGGCTTCCCCCTTATATGTGGGAAAATTTATGGCTAATTATGTATGGGAGACTAAATGTAAGAATGCAGCTAAACATAAGTCAATTGAAGAAAGAAGTTGTCCTTATCCAGATTGTGTTAATCTTGAGAGACGATGGAGCATTGTTTTTGCATTGTTCTTTTCCTCCAAATTATGGGGTTTCTAGCTCAGGTATGGGATCTCCCATGGTTAGCAAAAATGGATTATGATCTCCTGGTGATTGGTATTTTCCTCATTTTTGAGTGGTTTTGAGAAAAATACATTAAGAGTCTTTTGGCTAGTTTCGGTTTTGCTTATGGCAAACTAGAGTTCAATGGGTGTTATACCAAAAGAGACCATCATTTGAAGGCTTTAGAATTTATGCAACCAATGTTTTGCATAAAGTTTATATGGAAGAATGTCAAATATATGATGTGGGTAAAGTCAAAGTTTGGTGGAGGGGATTTCTTCACTTTATTAAATATAAGTAAAAAAAAGAAGGGAGAAAAATAATAAGAATAATAGGTAAGCATATAAATGTTTAGAATTTGCTTTTGTTAATTGTGAAGAGTTGGAGTGTATGAGTTTAAGCTTACTTTCACTTTTGTTCTTAGTTTATTTACAGAAATATGAGGGTGTATTGATTTGATGTTATTTGTTGTTTGAGTTTGATGTATATGTGAATATTTAATAAAGTTACCCCTACTCTGTAGGGTGGAGTTTCGGTTTCTACCTGGCCAGCGTCATGGCAGACTCACACAGAGAAGCGCCTACCTGTGAAGGAGAGCCTATCGTATCATTTGCAATGGAGTCACAGAGTACAACAGCTTCAGAAGTACGGGAAAATTTCTTAAATGCATCTTTAGAGAGCAACCTTTCGACTGCTGGATATCCTGACTCGGGCTTGTTTATTTTAGACACTATGAACACCTTGCAAATGGAAGATGCCCCGATAGTAAGCGCCTCGACTCGCTCTCCGGAACGAGATTCTTGGGCTGCAGCAGGAGTAACGCCGGTTCTTCCCCCAGCCTCTTCCGGACCTCTCCTGACCGAGTGTGCAACACGGCAACCTACAATGAGCCCTGTAACAGTGGATTTCGCAGCAATTTTTAAAAACGAGGAGTGAGTAAACATTGCTACGGTTGATGCTGAAAACATACCATCCACCTCAACAAAGTCACGAGTTTTTTTTTACTTGAAAAAGGAGGAGACGGTACAGCAAAGTGATTCCTGGATGATAACAACAGCGCTACAGAAAGCAGGATGGATGCGTTCTGAGAATGGAAAATGGATTCCGGATCCGAATTGGAAGCAAGATAAACTTATCTTTCCAGAAGTCACGAACAGGCCTGCAACTGACATGAGCTCCACCGAGGTACCACATTTGCAGAAAGACAATATTAATGTTTCACATGGTGGTACTGAGAGTAGAATGTCTTGGGGAGATTTGATGGATACAGTTGAAGCAGGTGATAGGCAGGTTTCAAAAGATAATATCAATGCCCCACTTATCTCTTTAGAGGATCCCCCCTGCGTTACTTCTGCCCCTAAAGATGCCCTAAAACAGATGCCCAATATGAGTACATCACTGAATAATATTGTGTGGCAAGATGTTTCTGAGCCAAACACCTCTAATGCCCTAGACTCATCTCATGCATTACAGACTTCAGGTCGCCCTCCTATATTGTCAGACCTGTTTAAAAATAAATTAGAGCCAGCCCCTCGCAGGAATGCTGTTCGCCTTAGATACAGAGGTGGGCTTGAGGAGTTCCCTGATAGATATTATGTTGCTAGAACTCTCTTAAAAGGCAAACTGCATTTTGCAGCGTCTGATATTTACACTTTAATACATATATCAGGTTAAGAAACTTTTGATATAAGTTTTAAAACATCTACTAGTCTGGACCGTTTCTGGCACCTGTACGCCCTCCAAAAAAATGACCCTGTCTGGACTCCTTTTTCAGTAATACCCTTATCTAAACCTACATATAGAACAGTTACAATAATGTTTAGAAATGAAGGGGTGAGCATAAGCGATATTTATCATTGGCTGCAGAATCACTGTAATGTTTTATCACCTCCTGAAGCTATTTTAGATGACGAAGGATTGTGGACTAGGGGTTGGAGATTCAAGGTAAAACTTTTCCAAAACAACTCGGAAGTTATACATTTACCAAATAGTTTCCTTTTAGGGAAAGGTAGAGGTGTTTGTTTTTATGGAGAGGTCAACCCGCAAGCATGTTATAAATGTGGTGCCACCACACATCTAAGTAGCGCGTGCGACTTGCTCAAATGTGGTTTATGCGGAGGTTACGGACATCCTAGCATGTCATGCACGAATGTTTTTAAATGCAATCTGTGTAATGAAGCTGGCCACGCCTACCACCAGTGTCCCTGGGCAAGTAAAAATAGGTCACAAAGTTGGGACCCAGATTCCTTGGTACAAAAAGCACAGGACAAAGTCCAAGAACATAGGCCTATTATGACTACTCCTGTGGAACACCCCTCACAAACAATTTCGCAAACTCAAAATGAGGTTACTCATCATGTTTCTGACCCTCCCCGGAGCCACTTACTGATTCCTATGCCTGCTGTAGATAATTAAGGATTTCAAGTAGCCAAGCATTACCAGAGCCACTACCGAAAATCCTCTAAAATACCTGATACCCTATATCAAATAGCTTTGACTGTCTAAAAGGAGATAGAGAGGTCACAGATGGTGATTCAGATGCATCCCCATTACTTTCTGATATTGATGCCCCTGCTCCTAAACCTCCTGATGTTACTAGGAAAAAATTGACGAAAACAAAAAAGGGAGGAAAAAAAAAGGAAAAACATATCAATAACTGATGGTAGCGGATAAAGGACACACCTAACCATGGATCTACGTATAGCATCTTTAAATGTCTGTAGTCTCAGAAGCTATAAAAAACGATTAAGTTTTTTACAGTATGCAAATTCCCTGAGCCTGGACATTTTGTTAATACAAGAAACTCACCTCTCTAGCTTACATGATGTTAAACAAATAAAAAGTGCATGGTATAAAGGGCCCTCTTACTGGACTTTTGGAGCAGACTTGGCAGATGGGGTAGCTATTTTGTTTTATTCCACACAATTATCAGTGATACAAATACTTGATATACTTCTGGGGCGGGCTTTTATACTAGATATTGTTAAATATACCTTCCCACTTAGATTGATAGTCACCTATGGCCCACAACTTAAAACAGCTAGGATAGCTTTACTGGACTTAATTAAGCCTTTTTTATGTACCAGTAAGCACATTTGTTGGGGTGGGGATTTTAATATTTCCATTGATACTAAACAAAAGACGACATCAGGGAAAAAGGTGTATTGTGACTCTATAGCACTAACCAAACTAGTTAAGGAGGCAAATTTAGTTGATGCCTACCGTAAGTTACACTTGGACACAGGTTATACATATTTTAGATCAGTTTATTGCACCAGAATAGATTACTTTTTTGTCTCCTGCAGTCTAGTTCCTGTTTCGGTTATTGTATGCCCTACTGAAATATCAGATCATTGTCTTCTGTCTTGTCGATTCACCATAAACTCATCTACTGTTCCCATTGCACATAAAACTTTTGGAAACTGAACAATTCTTTGCTTCTCTCTATATCAGTACAGTCTCACTTACGGAATATCTTTCAGGCTAGAGTATCGGCTATGGTTTGTTATGACTCCTTATGGGATTGGTGGAAAGATACGAAACAAGATCTGACCACATTTTTTATAACTATAGGAAAGAGAGTATCTAGGGATAACTATTTTAACTATTTAATGTACCTAAATCAACTATATAAGTTAGTGTCGCTTCAATCTACCTCATCAGTAGATTATTCAGCTCAAATTTCTAAACTAAAACAGAATATGCTGGCATACCAATATGATAGAGCCAAATCTTTAAACTACGCTATGAAAACAGGAACTGTGATTTCCCCAACTGAAGACCCTTTTTTCGCTTTCAAAAGTAGACTTCAGTCTACAGTCATGATTGGTTTGCAAAACGATCAAGGTACAGTGCTTAGATCCATTCCAGAAATGACAGAAATCATGTCGGATTATTTAAAAAAGCAGTTTTGTTCCACATCCAGCGTTCTCATCAATGCATCTATATATCCTAAGTTTCAGTCCCCCAAAATGCCACAACATTTTTCTCCCATCCTGATTAGCAGAATCTAGCAAGAAGAAGTTGCTGCTGCTATCTCAGAATTGAAGTTGAAGGTATCCCTGGGCCTGATGGATTGGCCTTACTAATTTTATAAAATGTTTAAAGATCATCTATTAGAAATGCTAACTCAGGTATACAATTATCTATTAGATTCATTAGATGTCTCAGTAGATATTGGTATATCTGCACTAAAATTATCTACAAAAAAGGAGAAAAAACTCTGTTGACAAATTGGAGACCGTTACATTTATTGAATACGGATTACAAAATCCTTTCCAAGATTTTATGCTCTAGATTACGAATGATAGCACCAGACTTAATTGATACGGCTCAAACATGTGCAATTCCAGGCAGGTCCATATATTCAAACCTATACTTATTATGGGACATTTTTGATTTAAGACAACGTAAAGAGATACCTGGTTATATTTTTGCTTTAGACCAATCTAAAGCTTTTGATTCAGTACAACATGGATTTTTATTATACACATTGTCATTATATGGTATCCCTGAAAGATTTATATCATGGATCTCATATTTACTGTCATTAGTACACTTTTTCCCAATAATAAATGGTTTCTGTGGACCGACCTTACTGCAAAAGATTGGACTTAGGCAAGGCTGTCCTCTGAGTCCCCTATTATATGTGTTTGCTTTGGACCCTATTATTCACAACATTCAGGAGAATGTTCACATCATAGGGATATCCCCACACCCAAATGTAGAACCTATCAAAATATCAGCATATGCAGATGATGTGGTGATATTAGTCTCTGATTTTCTTTCTAGTAAATTAGCCATACAAATATTTCAGTCTTTTACGCCAATATCAGGAAGTTCTTTGAACCTAGAGAAATGTGTCTGCATCCCGTTACATCACAGGGAGGGGAGCATGGAACTGATAAATGGCATCAAAATAAGTACTGTTCCTCAGAAAATATTAGGGATTTGGTTTAATACAACATGTGACCCTAACTACAACTGGGATAAACAACTAACTTTAGGGGAAAACAAGGTGCGTTTATGGAAAACGTGGAAATTAAATAAAAAAAAGCGAGTATTGATAATAAAAAAGTTTTTGCTTCCGATTTTTTTGTTTCTCAGTCATATATATTGTCCGCCTAAAACTATGGAAACTAGACTCTTGAGCCTTTTTTTTCAAATGCTGTGGGGGAATCGTTTGAATCCAATTAAAAGACAAATTACATATTTCCCTATAACTCGAGGAGGATTAGGGATGATAAACCCTTTGCTTTTTTTTCTTTCATTTTTTTTACATAATATAATAAAAAGTTATACCAATGCAAAAATAGTAAATGATATTTGGGTATCAAACACAGTAGAACCTGTCATGGCAGCATGGACAGACCAACCACCTGTAATTTCGCGTATTTCTTCTGCTCCATTTTATGTGGTCGATTGCATTAGATTCCTTAGATCCTGGAAAGTACATAAAGTTTCTGTAATAAACCTAACCAGGAAACAATTATATATGTACCTATTGCATATAAATGAACCGATACTAGAATTTCCCTTCTGTAGCCCACTGCAAACAGTACATGCACTTAATGTTCTTAAAGATAACAGGATACCTGCGCATATGTGGGACATTTCTTGGCTAAGTTGTCATGGGAAATTGCAAGTACGGGGAAATTTGAAGCATAAATCTATGCAAGATAGGTATTGCCCTAAACCATCCTGCATACACATAGAAGAAACCATGGAGCATTTTTGCTTACTTGTCCAGATGCCCAATTATTATGGAAGACTTTAGCAAACAAATGGAAATGGCCTTTTTAAGTAGAATTACTTATTCAGTTCTCGCTTCTAGGATTTTTTCCAATTGCTGGAGTTCATACCATCCTAGCACACTAAGAGTTATTTTTGCAGTTTGTAAATATCACATGTGGCAGGCTAGATGCAAATTTGTGTTTCAACAGATTAGAATGAGTCCCTGGGATATAATACAATGCATAGAGATAGCACTTCAAACTCTTAAGAAAAGAAATACAGTATTTATCAAATACTCAGTATGTGCAATATTGGGAGGGTATTCCTGTTTGATGAATGTTACATGGCTGTGTTTCTTCCTCTTCTTGATATGATATCGTGTATTTTGCCTTATTTCGTTTTGTATGATGGATGTCATTTCATTTTGAATTCCTTCCATTGTAGATATATTTTGATGATATTCTTTCTTGTCATACACAGTACATACTTGATGTTATGTATGTATCCAATAAAAATTCCCCTACTCTTTTCGATAAGTGCCATGGGATCTTTAACATCCACCTGAACTATCACCAATCCAGGCAGATGGGACCTCGGTTTAACGTCTCATCCGAAAGATGGCACCTCAGAAGTGCAGCACCCCTCTCATGCTGCACTACAGTGTCAGTACTGGGATATTAACCCAAGTGCCAGATGTGGGAACTGAACCCACGGCCCTCGATCTCCCAGCCTCAGAGGCGAGTGTGCTACCTACTGAGCCACTGACACTGCATTTTGACTCGCTGGCTCCTGTGTGTTAGGTAGTCATTGAACCAATTCATGGCGTTTGGTGCCACACCCAACCTTTGGAGCTGGAGTACTAGTAGAGAGTGGTTGACGGTGTTGAAGGCTTTGGTGAGGTCAATGAAGATGGACCCCACCAATTTGTCTTCATCCAGTGCCTTGTGCGCATAGTCACTGTATTCCAGCAGTGCTGTGGTGGTACTGTGTTTTTGCCTGAAGCCATGTTGGTTTGGGCAGAGCAGATTGTACTTATTGAGGTATTCTGTGAGTTGACTTGCCACGATTTTTTCCAAAGCTTTGGATAGTGGGGAAGAGGATATTGGCCTGTAGTTTGACACCAGCACCTTGTCACCATACTTATGCACTGGAGTTACCAGGGCTTGCTTCCATACCTCTGGAAATTGAGCTAGGGCCAAGGATTTATTAACTAGCATTGTAATGGGCATAATAAGAATATCAAGGGTGAGAGATAGTAACTTCATGTCTAGCCCGTCATTCACCAATCTGGTTTTGCCTAGGACTTTCCAATAAGTGAACTATCTTGATAGAAACATTCCTTAGCACTAATATATGGGGCCCACTATATGTAGATATATTATTATTTAAAATAATACAGTGCTACACATTTTGGCCATTTGCTATGAAGTTTGAAGGCCAGTGCTATGACTTTTAATGCTGAGATTGAGATGTATAGGTGTTTTGGATAGGACCAGGGGTGTTATTTAGCTATAACCAGGGATTTCAGTTAAGATCACCATGATTTCTTTGCAACCTGTAATATACAGTATGTCTCTTGCAAACTGGATTGCAGTTTACAACCTCTGTGTAAGCTCCTCTACCCAACATTGAGGGCCCACCACGAGGTTTATATCCAGCAGTTTAAGACAGAAAGTTAATACAGAGCCTCCCAAGCCAGAAGGCAAGGCATCAAGAGTGACCCCACTCCCATCGAGTTGGCCAAGATGGTCAGGAAAAGGCAAAAGCCTGGCTTGAGACCTTCCTGATCCCTGAGGAGGCTGGCAACAAGGCCAAGAAAGGAAAAGTTATGAGTACCAGTGCCATTGCTACACCAAGCATGTGGAGCAGCATGGAACTAAAGCTCCAGTATGAAGTGAAGTCTGGCAGTCTGCAATATGACTGGTCCCAGGCTCCAGGGTGGGCAGCACTGCCAATACCAGGCGTCCAAAGATCACCACTGGGCATGGGATAAATTAAATGCCTCTTTACCCCAAGACAGGCAGTGGAGCTGAGAGCAGAAGAATTCGGTGCTGAACACCATTTTGTCATCAACACATGTGCAGGAGCCCCTAAACCAGAGCTAAGTGCTCCAGTTGTAAATCAGGCAGAGTAGCTGCTGCTCCACCAGCACCAGTACCAACCTCATAGGACTTGGTAAAAACTGGACCCCCAGACTGGACCAGATTGGTAAAACCAGAATAAGCAGGTTTAGTTGGAAAAGACACAAGTTGCACCTCTGGATGGATGGAAGGATGGATGGATGGATGGATGGATGGATGGATGGATGGATGGATGGACTGGTCCTTCTTTTAACTATGTGGTCTGGCCCATTCCAGGCAGTCTGGGTTTTAACCACCTATCTGGTCCAGTTGGATCCTGGTGTTCTGGTTTTCAACCCATTTTATGTAGGGATGGAACCCAGATTATCAGGACTGGACCAGACCAGATCGGTGTATGAAACCCAGACCACCGGCACATAACTGAGCCACATAGGTAAAAACTGTATCATCCATTCTGAGTGGCTGGACCAGCAGTATTAGCACAACCTGTGCCCAGTCCAGCTGGTTCAGCCAGACTGACCAGTCCAGATTTTACCAATCTGGTCTGGTCCCGGTCTGGAGGTCCAGTTTGTAACCATACCCCAACAGGCATCAGGCACAAAATAGATGGATTGTAGCTCCGAGGGGGCATAAATAAGAGCTGCTGGAATCTGCACTGAATCGCTAAGCAGCACACAAAAGATTTAAATGTCACTGTGTCAACATTAATGCACAGTCACTAACCCTATGTTATGGTTGCACAAGACTGAGGGGCCTGTGTCATTACACTCCTGGTTACAGGGTTTATATCCAGCAGTTTAAGTCAGAAAGTTAATACAGTTGCCTCCACCTGGAGATAAAGGTTTTAGTGGGCCTGGAGACAGTACAGTACAATCCCCTGGGACGTGATACCTCCCACTTCCTCCCTGAGAACTCCTCCCATGGACCTCCCCAATGCAATAACAAATTACACACATCATGTACTTAACAGTTCTAAAATAAATAGCAACACAATGAATTTAAAGAAGAAAAAGCAACAGATTTATTTAGGGAAGGTCATGCTAAATGGAGAAAGGGAGTGTGCAGTTGGCTGGTCTTTGTCCTCCTAGTCCCATCTGGTTTAAACAACAAGGCAGTTCTTCTGGTGTCAGAAGGTGCCACCCGATCCCATTGGAGGGCTGCAGATGCCAGTCACTCGTTATTGCCCCTTCGTGCAAAAGGCGCCATGGCCCAGAATGCCACTTCCCAGACTTACAAGCTGTATCCCCATTGGTCAGCTGGCTCCATCTAGAGTCCTGATTTCTGGTTGGTCACTTCCATGCAATTTTAGATGCCCCTTAGCTACTATTGGATCCCTTCAGCACAGTCTGGGTCCAAAATGGAGGGGCACAGCACAAAGTCCCAGCTGCAAATAAAAAGTTAGACAAACTGCAATTTTACCAACACTATACATGTTCTCCAGGGAACAACTACATCTTTCAGATGGGCTCCCTCAGTGCTCCTAGCGACTGCAGAAACGGAGCGATCAGACAGCAGTCCAAGGCGGGATTCGAGCAGGGAAACCCCAGTCCCCCTATTTGTACCATTAAAGCCTGCAAGCAGGCAGCTCTTAAAGATGCAGTACTGGAGGCTTTAAAAGCACTCTCAACGCCCGCATTTAATGGCCTTATACCAAACACCAGTCAGGCATGGAGCATTTAGGCAAGCTCCGGGAAAGCTTTTAGGAACCCCCATTTGTAGGGGGGTTACACCCTTCCTGGCCTGGAAAGAACTTGGCGTCTGCGTCAAGTAGTTACCCATAAATCACTTTAAGGCAAACAGTATAAGTAACATTATATCATACTTTTTATTACATGCATTGTTACTGTATTCTCAGTTTACTACTGTTTATGCAGCATTACACACACAGATAACCTTTTTCTTGTTAAATCAGGTCATTACTTCCTTCCCGTGACACCTGGAAAGAGGGGACCCTTCCCTATCAGCTACTTGCAGACAACCTAAAGCAGGGGTATGATACTCATAAGGCAATACTAACAGGCTGGAGTTATCCCCCAAGGCTAACTTGGGCAAGGAGCTCGGGGACACATACACCCCTTTATGGACTACATTTAAAGGCAGGTCCACAGGCTGACCCAGAGACTCATAACTCAACTTTACTAAAGGCCGTACTTCTCGGCTGGAGCACCTAGGGGTCTCGGAAAAACCTGCTACAGCCCCCAATTCCATTTCAGCCTCACTTAGATTAGCAGGGAACCTCCATAGAGGAAGGGGACCCAGGGCCCATAGTACTTTCGGGAACAGGACTCCCTATATCAGGACCCACTGCTTGGTTCAGCTAAGGACAATTCTGGCACACTACGGGGTGCTGTCAGAATTCAGAATATTCTTCAGGTTCTGGCATATCACTAGATTGCCCCCACATCATCCCTTCTTCAGAAAAATCAGACAGCTCAGCCAGGCCAGACAGTTTAGCCATGCTCAAGGACCCCACTTCTTTGTCTTTGATGCCACTCATTTCATCCTCAGGAGCATTGGCACCGGAAACAAAGCTGGGGGCTTAGACAGTCCAGAAAACCCACCTTCATCCACGGGGTTGATTAGGGGATTGCCCCTAAACAGTTGGCTTAGTTCATAAGAGGGGTAATACTCAATGTTGTTGTCAATGTCTTCAGACACAGATTGGCAATCAACTTTGTCCGAGGGGGGTGGAGAAGGCCTCTTTAGTTTGGTTTTTGAAGATTCAACCGATCTTAATTTTTTCTTGGCAGCCACTCTAGTTGCAGGCCCGGGGGGGGGCATTTAGAGGTTCAGCTTCTATCAAAATCTGTCCAATTGGCAGCAGATGATTTCTGTGCATAGTTTTCACATCTTTTGAGTTGTTTTCAGGCCGCACTTTATATACAGGTAAATCTTCCAGTTTTCCTACAACAATATGAGGGAGGTAATGCCATCTGTCAGCAATCTTATGCTTGCCATGTAGTCCCAAGTTCCTCAATAGCACTCTATCCCCTTCTCTCAGTTCCATTGCTTTCACTTTCTTATCATACCTCTCCTTGTTGGCCAGGTTTCGTTTAGCAGCCATGGTCTGGGCCAGTTGGTAGGCATGGTGTAATTGGGCCTTCAACTTCTGTACATACTGTAAATGAATTGCTGCTTGTACCCCATCAGGGGAAACCCCGAAACACACATCCACTGGCAATCTAGCCTCCCTCCCAAACATCAGTCTGTACGGGCAAAATCCAGTGGCATCCTTTTGGTGCAGTTATACGCATGTACCAGGGTGCTAATCTGCTGGCTTCATCTAAGGCTGTCTTTGGGTTGCAGTGTGCCCAACATATCAAGCAATGTCGGTTAAACCTTTCTGGTTGAGGTCTCCTGGGGATGATACAGGGTGGTTCTTGACTTTCATACTCCCCACAAGGAAAACATTTCTTTAATCAGGCGTGTCAAAGTCCCTCCTGGTCGGAATGGTTCTCTGGGGCCCCATAGTGGACAAAAAGTTCTCAACAAGTACTTTAGCCACCGTGGTTGCTTTCTGATCTTTGGTAGGAAAAGCCTGTGCATACCGGGTAAAATGATCAGTGACTACCAATATGTTACTGATGTTTTTCAGGTCGGGTTCTAAACTCAGGAAATCAATGCAGACCAATTCCATAGGGGCACTAGTAGTGATGTTGACCATGGGGGCAGCCTTCTGAGGCAGGGTCTTTTTTTGTAAACATCGAGTACGTGTTCTAATATACTGCTCCACATCAGCACCCATTTTGGGCCAATAAAATCGGGACCGCACTAAGTCAAGGGTTCGGTCTATGCCAAGGTGTCCCATGTGATTGTGCAGGGACCTCAACACCAGTTCTCTAAAAGCAGTGGGCAGCACCAGTTGTTGTTTGTCTACCCAGCCCTCTTTATCCACAGTCTCTCTGTATAGTAGTTGGTTAATCAGTTTTAGCTTTGACCCTTCTTTGTATAACAAGGCAGTTCTCAGGTCAGTGGAACGCAACTTGGACACATCCCTCCTGGCCTGCAAAGCCTCCACAGCAGCTCTTATCATGGGGTCTTGGGATTGAGCTTGTTGGAGACTATCATTGTTAAATTGGGGCAGCGCACTAGCGTCTAATGCAGAAAAATGACAGTAAGCAGCAAGTATGCAGTTCTCGGAGGGCCCCAAGCAATCCACCATGCATCCACAACATCAGGAGACACCTGTTCCTCCTTGTCAAATTTTTGGCAAAGGGCTCTTATATCAGGTTCTGACAACCTCACCCAGTCGGGTTGGGGCACAGGCCTCTGGGAGAGAGCATCAGCATCTATATGGTTGAGGCCAACTCTGTACTCAGTAGCATAGTTATATGTGGATAACACGGAGAGCCGCCTATGGCCAGTGGCATCCAACTTGGCTGAGGTCTGCACATATGTCAGAGGATTGTTATCAGTCTTTACCAATATCTTGGCACCATACAAGTAGTCATGAAATTGATCAACAATGGCCCACTTCAGGGCCAGGGACTCTAGCTTGTGTACTGGATAGTTTTTTTTTGAAGGAGTCAGACTTCTGCTGGCAAAAGCTACAGATCTCAGTCCATTTGAGTGCTCCTGATACAACACAGCTCCCAAACCTTGTAGACTGGCATCAGTATGAAGAACGTGTGTAGCGGCCAGGTCAGCATAGGCCAACACTGGGGCATGGGTAAGTTGATATATAATGTCATGGAATGCTTCCTCACACTCTGTAGTCCAGCGGTTCCCAAACACATCATTCGGATGAAAATACTTTTTCTCAGTCTCAGAGAGCGCAACTTTCTTATACTTTTTATGGGTAGGGGGGTACCCCTGATTAAGGCTGAGGAGAGGGTAGATCACTCGAGAATAGTCTCTGATAAACCGCCTATAGTATCCACAAAACCCCAGAAACCATTGCAGTTCTTTCAAATTCTTTGGTTGAGGCCAAGTAGTCAAAGCTTCCACTTTACTGGGGTCAGTCTCTATGCCTTCAGTGGATACTATGTGCCCCACATATTTCACAGAGGTTTGAAAGAATTGACACTTGTCTATAGATAACTTGAGACCAAAATCTTCAGCCGATCCAGGACCTTGAACAATCGATTTTCATGTTCTTCCAAGGAGCTGCCAAACACTATACGTCATCTAAATAAACCAGACATTCAAGCAAATTCATGTCCCCACAGCACATTCCATTAGGCGCTGAAGGTAGCTGGGGCACCTGAAATGCCTTGGGGCATCCCATAAACTCACTTAGAAGCCTAAGGGCAAATGAGCATGATCTTCTCTCGATGCTCCAGAGCCCCGGGATCTGGTAATACCACTCGGAGGTCTAATACAGAGAACCATTTACTGCCATTTAGACAGTCAAGGCATTCTGTATCGTGGCATGGTATACTGGTCTGGAATAGTCCACCGATTCAAGTTACGGTGATCGACACACATCCGAACAGCCCCATTCTTTTTCCTCACTACTACAATGGGGGAAGCATGGGGCTTCTGGATTCTTGTATCACGCCAGCAGCAAGCATCTCTTGCAGATGCTGCCCCATATCATCTATGTCAGCAGGGGCCAGGCGCCAGGACCTCCCTCAAAAAGGCCTTTCATCATGCAGCCAGATGTGATGTTCTGCTCCCTGCACACATCCCATGTCCCATTCTTTTAGGGAAAAGACCTGGTCTCTTTTGACTCACTGATCCTCACTTTCCATTCAGCAGGCAATGGGGAGTCACTGAAACCAAACAAGTCAGGAGTCACTCTGTCATCCTTCTCCAGACCCTTGCTATGAGGCAGCACTGCAGTATCTGCTAAATGTACACTTGCAGGCGCAACCTCTATTTACTTGCATCTCTTTGTCAGACACATTATGAACTTGAACCATCACCCTTCTGGCATAAACATGGGCTCTAGCAGGCAGGTACTGGGTTTAACCAGCAGTCCCTCAGACAATCTTCCTTCCCCAGGTGCATCCAGCATCAACAACTTATTCTTGACATCTTTTTTAATTCGGACTTCCCCTTGCAATACACATTGGGCATTTGGGGCAATGGTGCCGGGTCCTTTTTCCACACAACACCCACCGGGCCTTCAGGTTCCTCCTGCCTAGCCTTCCTCTGAGTCTCATAGGCCTTCTGGATCAAAAGGGGTATCTTTAGGGCTTGCCCAGTCCTAAACGCTTGCTTTTCTGAACACAATTAGGCTAATCGACCAAACATGTGAGCATTTGTCCCCCAATCAACAAGGGCACCCCATCATACAGTCCAGTGGGGGGCATACTAAAGCCAAAGTTTCCACCTGTTCATCCACCCCAGCCACAGAAGTAGGAAGCGACACCAGATCCTGATGTACCCCAAATAGGATAAGCCTTGTCACTCAGCCCCATACATGTAGACCATCCAAGGGTTGTAGTGGCACTTCAGGTAGATGAGTCTGATACCAGTCCTGGAACATAATGGTCACCTGAGAGCCACTATCCAATACAGCTCGAGTGGAAATCCCATTTACTCACACTGGGGCCTCCATTGAGGGCCCTACCACATCAGACCATTCGGGGGGCACAGCGTTGACCGTTGCTTGGGCATTGGCCTGGGTCGCAAAGCCCTTCCTAGGGGGTCGGACGTAGGACCTGCGATGCCAGGTGATCAGTCTACTGTTGACCTTCCTTAAATTCTCTGGCAACTGGCACTCAGTCTGAAAGTGTCCATCCTCCCCACAATGGTAACAGAACTTAGGTTCCCAGAGGTCTCTATTGGAAGGGGAATACTTCACCTGCGGGGGGCCATTTGGAGGGCGAGGGGACTCCCCAGGGCTAGGGTGTTTATTTCTAAGTAACTCTGGCTCCCCAAACCTAACAGAGGAGGTAGTGGTTTGCTTCAGGTCTGTCACTATTTCTTGAAAACTTCTGATTTCAGCCCTCAACTCACTTTCTACTTGGGGATCAGAGGAAATGGCACGCACCCCCACCCCTCCTCATAACTCTGGAGACACATCAGGCCCCCCTGAAGGGTGGGTCTCATCGGGTTTGCTAGACTCAGGGGTTTGGCACAAATTCACAGCCCCCACATAGGGTTCCCACCCCTCCTCATCAGTCTCTACTTCTCTAATCTCTCTCATCAATTGACAGTATTCAGGCGGGGCAGCTCGCCTATCATGTAGCTTAAGTTTTAACAGTGTCACACTGGAAAATCTAGCAGACTTTAATACATGTTCCAACCTGACCTGGTTTAAGGCTGGGGCAGTGATCCCCCCCTATTCGATAGGCCTTCTGTAAAGCCCTTTCCACCCTAGTGACAAAAGCGGAAAGCTTTTCATTCCTCCACTGCTTAGCAGACTTAAATTTCCATAGTAAGCCTTCCCCCGTTTCTGTGCTTCCAAACACCCCCTCTAATGCAGAAAGATACTCTGCTGTGGTAGCTTCCAGGCTAGTAGCTCACAAAAACCGAATGGCTTCTAAAGCCAGACCCCGCAGGCTCTCCATCAATCTCTTCGTTTCTCCTCCTCAGAGCATTGCCACTCTTGGGACGAGGGGGTGGCGTGATCCATCCACGCCTCCAAATCATCCTCCTTGAGGGCACTGGCACTGTGCCAGAAAGAGTTTGAGCCTCGGTAGAAGTCTAGCTGTATGGAGGGACCACTAAGGGCAGAGAAGCCAAAACATTACTCTTAGGGGGCTCCGGAGAGGTACCAGAGGAAACCTGAGGGGTGGATTCGCTGGAAAGGTCCAAGGCCTGCATTAACTCTTGGGTAGTCCTCCCTTCCACAGCCAACAACTTAAGTAACTTATCTTTGAAACTACTAGTCTGTGGAGACCCCTGGGGGTGACTGACCCACTCCAAATGTGAATGACCCTCCACCCCAGTTGTGCACCTTCCGGATAAATCACTGGGGGTACCCTCTCAGGGTTAATGGCTACGCTATACAATAGTAGCACCTGCAAAGTCTGACCAAGTAGGTCAGCCATCCACCCTTCACCTCTACCTTGCCTAAGCACTAACACGCTCCCACGGCAGAAATGATGTCAGTGGTCGTTGTCCCCAGAGGTACATCTAGTAGTAACACAATTCTCTGAGAGTCCAGCTCTTCGGCTTCACCCCACCCATTAGTTTATGTACCAACGTCTTAGTAGGGTCCAGCTTAATCTTAGCCAAGATATCCCCTTCCAGTCTTTCCTTCAATTTATCCATAGTAATACATTCACCCACTCGGCCACTGGGGACGCTAATCCCAGCAGTGCCTCCAATTTGTAACCCCCAGGGGGCACTATCCTAAGGGCTACTACCCCTGCCTGCCTCAGCTGTAACAGGGTGAGGGGCCCAGATCCATTGACGGGTGCCTTCACCCAGAGGTCGGGGTTAGAACAGTCAAGGTTGACTCGGTCACAGCCCTCTGGGTTGCAGCAACCCCCATTTCTTCCCACTAGTGGCTCACACAGTTTAATTACAATGTCCTTACCCTGAACACTTACCCCCCGGCCCAAACCAATCAGCTCACTCCGGGGACCCCTGGAAAGTAAGGTACAGTAATCAAATATTCACTGTGCAGTATTTCAACAGTAAAACACAAACCAGCCAGTGTACTTTTGCAAAACAAGCAATCTGATTTATTTAAGGGGAGATAACAAGGACCGGGGGAAATCAGGGTGATTGGCTTACCACTATAATATATGTTTGACTACCTAGGGTTCTGTGCACAGGCCTAACCTATTAATTACTGTCTATGATTTTCAAGCCCTAATGGCTAGTTCCTGATGCAGCTGGTTGGGGCCCTGACACAACACGAGCATTTAATTCCTGAGCAGATCAGATGGAGCCAGAAAGCTCAATTAGTACAGTCAACAATACAACAAGACAATTTTGCCTTTGTTTGTAACCTTTAACAGGGAGCTACCCTGATTCAGTACTCACAACTCCAGCAGAGAACCACTCTTTTCACCACTGCAGGGCTGAGCCTGAGCTTCAAAGGCCCCTCACACATTTATATGGAAAACAACAGAGGGGTACCATACCAGACAGCTGCTCCTAGGACCCGACTGAACTCACAGCTATCCGGCGTCTCACTGCAGCTTCACTGTCCTGACAGACCAGTGCAATTTAGGAGATTCTCAGTTCTCTACAGGGTGAGCCTGGTAGGTAGCTGCGCTCCTGCACAGCCTCCTCTGACCACTGCCCTGCGGATTTAGTCTGATTCTACCCGGCCACCCGAGGCACGCCAGATGGCCTTCACACACACTACGCGCTTCCTGCGTGAAGACTTAATGGCACAGAGCCCAGGGCTCCTTCCTCGCTCACAGCCACAGCATCTCTGCCCTTTGGCAGTTAGGGCAAGTCTCTCCAGTCAGGTGCCACCTGATCCCATTGGAGGGCTGCAGATGCCAGTCACTCGTTATTGCTCTCATTGGTGCAAAAAGGCGCCATGGCCCAGAATGCCACTTCCCAGACTTACAAGCTGTATCCCCATTGGTCAGCTGGCTCCATCTAGAGTCCTGATTTCTGGTTGGTCACTTCCACACCATTTTAGATGCCCCTTAGCTACTATTGGACCCCTTCAGCACAGTCTGGATCCAGAATGGAGGGGCACAATACAAAGTCCCAGCTGCAAATAAAAAGAGTTAGACAAACTGCAGTTTTACCAAGAATATACATGTTCTCCAGGGAACAACTACATCTTTCAGATGGGCTCCCTCAGTGCTCCTAGCGACTGCAGAAACGGAGCGATCAGACAGCAGTCCAAGACAGGATTCGGGCAGGGAAACCCCAGTCCCCCTATTTGTACCATTAAAGCCTGCAAGCAGGCAGCTCTTAAAGAGGCAGTACTGGAGGCTTTAAAAGCACTTACAACGCCCGCATTTAACGGCCTTACGCCGAACACCAGTCAGGCATGGAGCATTTAGGCAAGCTCCGGGAAAGCTTTTAGGAACCCCCATTTGTAGGGGGGTTACACAAGGGCTGGACCTAATAGTTATTTTGCAAGTGCAGTCCAGAAGTATCTGTGAGGGGGGTGTTCTGTCTGTGTGGGAAGCTTTAGAGAATGTCTAAAATGACAACAATCCACCTTAGGGGTCCCAGAGGAATTTTAGTACTGCTGAGGACTGTTAGACTGCTTAAAATGTAAAGTATTGCCTCTAACTTAAGTTGTGTAGTTCAGCCCTGCACAATTTGAGACTGTGTTGTGTTCTCTGTTAAATTAGCCTATGGAGGGGATAAATGTTCACCTGTAGTAAAAACAGATCTTTGGACTCTGCCCCCGTAGGGTGAATGCCATTCTCCTGAGAAGGAAAACATACTAGAGAAATCAGTAGACACACAAGTTCAACAGCAGCATTCTTTCTTGTGGGAGGTGAGCCAACTCAGAGGGTGTGGACTATGGCTATGTCTGGTGCTGGGCTGGCTACTTCCAAAATTCTGTTACTGGGGCAAATTGATTCTGGGTTTGTAGGCATGCCTTCTGTGTGTTTTTATTTTGTAAAAAGTGAAAAACACATGGAAGCAAGCCTATGTCTTATGATAAAAGACTCACAAAATGCACAAGTTCTGACTAATTCATAAAAAAAAAAAAAAAAAAAATTGAAATAGAAAAGGTAACACTGTAAGTAGAATGAACAAAGGACAAAAACAATTTTATCATTCTGCTAACCTATATCAGTATTATGGCATTTAGCTTGCTGGGGAACAGTTTTCTGGACTGCTAAAAGTCGCCAAAATGCACCATTTAACTTCACTTTTCCAAAATTTTCCCAGACCCCTCTAGAGAGGTTGAGATTTTGTGCCCCTCCAGAATTTCTGACTGCATGACGCCCCTGGCATGACCTATAAGGGAGTCCTGTACGAGTAGTGCGCAACCACCACCACATTTGCCTACTCGGTCTTCCCTGTAGATGGTATATCCAGGAGAGCGATAAGCGGAGTCAGGGGTGGTTGGAGAGCCAAGTCTCTACCAGTGCAGTTATGTCAGGTTGATGTTGAATGACCCAGCACTGGAGGGCAGCAGATTTCTTTAGGAGACTGCAAATGTTTAAGGATGCAAAGCGGAGGCCAGTTGCAGTGCAGGGTATAGAAGGCTGGAAGCAATAGGTCCTGGGTTTGGGTGTGCATTACCAGATAATAATAATAGCAATATAATTATTCTGGTTAGTGGCCAGTGGCTGATGGAGACCCTTGGGTGCGACACCCAGCTGAGGACTTTAGAATCAGGGTGCATGGGATAGATAAAGTGCGAAGGGTGGGTTTTCCCCTGCCCACTCCTGGTGTCAGATGCACACCCCCCCACCCATCTATATGCCATGCCAACACTGGGGTGCCCAATCACCATGTCGGCACCCCCTCCCCCAGAATTGTGGCATACTGGGAGCTCACCCCAGTGTGCCTATATTTTTTTTGTGTGTAACCTATAAATGAAGAAAACCTTCCCCTGTGGTCTTTTATTTCCCCCTGCAAACAAGAAAATGGTCCACTGTTGTCTCCTCGTCCCCTCCCCTATCCCCACCCTCCCTCTGCACCCACCTCCTCGCGTCCCCCCCACCCATACTTTCACTCCGAGGTCAGGAGCTGCGATCTTCTCTGAACCGGGCACATCTGCACTCTTCAAAGCCGAATCAGAACTGAAGAAATGATGTAAGCTTTATAATGGAAGGCAATCGGGGTTTCAACTTAGGTTGATGTCTCAGCCATTTTTTGGAATTTTAGCCCCAAATTTTCAACATGGGGTTCTTGGGACCCCACCTTGTGGGCATGTCACTGTCATTTTAGTTTCTCAGTCCGAAAACTGATTTACTTGATCGCTGCATGGAATCACCTTTTGGGACTGACTAACATACAACAGTGCTACTGTTCATAGAGGGAGGTCCTAAACCCCATATTGCAAATCTAGGAAAACATTCCAAAATGGCTGCTATATTTAACGGGCGCCATAGCAGTTTCTATGCATGCTCATAACTACCAATTTTAAGATTTTCTGTCCAGATTTTCAATATTACCATTTTTTCTCGCCTTCTTATGAACAGTATAGTTGTCATTTTTCACATCCTTCCTGAAATGTGTTTTCACACCTGTGGCACAGAATGGCACCGTCGCTGTGGGAAATCAATTTCGGGACAGATTATCAAAATCACAGTGCCACTGTTCAGGAGGAGAGGTTCAAAAATGCTCATGTTGACAATTTGGTGAAAAAATTCCAAAAATGATTGTGTTACAGGTATATGTTGCGCAGTTTCTACGCATGTTCGTAACTTCGCCAATTTTTCATATTTTCACTCCATATTTTCAACATTGCCATTTTTTGACACCACCTCATGAACAGCACAGCTGTCATTTTTCACATGCTGCCAGAAATGTGTTTCACACCTGTGGTTCCAAATTGCACAGTCGGTGTGAAAAACACCATTTGAGATTGAGTAGCGAAATGATAGTGCCACTGTTCATGAGGTTGGGGTCACAAAAATCCCATTTTGAAAATTTGGAGTGAAAATACCAACAAACAGCTGGGACATTAGGGTTTCCAATCATAACGCCCTACTCTTTAGAGACTGACAGGCGTCGGGGTGTGACTTGGGATCATCAGCCATAATGCTCACACCATTCCACCACCACCCTGCAGCCAGTGACAGGCATTAAGGTGTACCTTGGAGTCTTCGGCCCCAACGTTCACCCTATTCTCCTATACCACACCCATCTCAGTGTATTTCCTTATGGAATGGGGTGAGTATAAGGCCCAAAGACCCCAAGGCACACAGCGACACCTGTCAGTGTCTGCAGGGTAGGGTGAGGTGAAACAGTGTGAGCATTATGGCTGACGACCCAAAGGCACACTCCCAATGCCTGTCAGTCTCTGTAGGCTGATGGTGCAGTTGGCATCAGTTCAGTACTTCACTGCCATTCCTATTATGCATCTCTCTAACTCCTGCACTACCAATGCCAATGCCAGCAAGCCAACATTTGGCATTCACAGATGCCTGAATAAATATATATTATATATAGTTCTCTCATCCTGAGAGTGTGTAAGGCAACACTCATGTACAAAAGAGGCCCCGCAACCAGATCCATAAACTTTAACATGGATTTGAAGTAGATAAGGAAATCTAATCAATTTAATTCAAAGTGGAGGCTATTCCAGAAGATCAGAGCATAGCAAAAGACCACAGCTGTGCCCAGGATTGTGGTAGAAATGCACAGAATGTAATTCTTAGCAGATCACAGGGAACTAGTGGGAGTGTATGAGTCTGAGAAGGCAGTGTGGTCTAGAGAGTACAGCACAGGCTTGGGAACCAGCAGATCGCAGGTTCGAACCTCACTAGAGTGACATACTGTGTGACCGTGGGCAACTCACTTAACCTCCCAGTGTTCCTGGCTACCCAGCTGCAGAAATGGGTAAATGCAGAATCCCACTGGAAACAATATTGCATCTCAGTTGAGCTATCCCGGGTGAATTGCAACAGAAGAACAGTACTTATACTATACTTACATGTCTGTTGCATGTTTTACATCCAAATTGCAATGCAGTTGCAGGGTAGTTAAGGGAACTTAAAGTGTTACCAAAAAATAAGATATATGGGCACATTAGTCCAGTAAGGTAGGGGGACTTAGAATTCGGTACTCTTGCAAATGTCAAACAAACTGCTTAATTATTCAAACGACCCCAAAACTGCTCTCCACAAATGGAATGTGGTATATAACACTATCTGCCAGTGTGTCCCCCGTTTAACACACTACTGTACCCTCTACACCTCCTTGGGTTGACTCTCCCCCACCCCCATCTCACACTCCTATGTTGTTGGGTTGCCATCTCTTCAAACTAGTCGATGTACCTCCCTGCCACTCCTATCTCTCTGTTATAAAGTGCCACTCTTCCTACTTGCTTAGATCTGCTTCAACTAAAAGGCAGCAGAGTGAAAACCGAGAGAAGGAAGTGCTTTTTCACTCAGACTGTAATTGGAGTGTGGAATATTCTTCCATTGGATGTTGTGGCAAGTAAAAACAAAAACATGTTTAAAAAGCGACTAGAAATCAAAATGTTAAATACTGCCACTGATATACTGGGGCAGGAGGGCAGTTTACATGGGATTCTTGCCTTTCTCTACTCCTAAAATCTAGTATAAGAACTTTTCCTCCCTAGTCATCCCGAAGTGCTCTACCAAAAGGACTGATCTGGCCCTCTCCTCCTTTGCAGGTAAGCTATGGAACTTACTCCCCAAATTGGTAGGCAACTCTCCTATCCTGCCATTCTTTAAAAGTGCTCCAAGGGAAACACCTCCTCATATCCACAACCTGGAACTGCACCTAGCTCATCTCACCTCCTTGGCTGTATAACATTGGTTTCCCATAATTTGGGTAATAAATACCACCTTCCTTTACTGCTAGTCCATCAATGCACTTCGTTTGGATCATCTCTAAGTTTACTCAGGCCTGAGTTATTTGTGTCCATTTTTATATTTGCTAATATCTTTTTGCCTAACTTGTTGAACTGCTGATTTTATGTTTTTCACTCTTATTTGCACATTATATAGAGAATACTGAAAGGGCAGCTATGCAAAACCAGTGTATTCTGCCACAATGGGGTTCTGATTCCCTCTGAACTTGAGAGCACAGCCCAAGAGGTCCATGGGAATCAGAACCCCGAAGTGACAGAACACACTAGTTGTGCATAGAGGTTCTCATCCTGTATAAATAAATTTTATAGTGTATAGTACTGTGTGAAATATGCACATCAGTCCTTTCTCTTTCAAAACTAAACCAACTCATGCAGTCGCTAAAGGTTTCAGAATGCTGTTGTACCACAGAAGAGTACAATCACATTCCGAGACCTTTGAACTGTGGTACAACAGCATTTTGAAAAGAATGGAATTCTATGCAGAACATAGAGGATAATGTATGGGTAGCCATACACAACAAGTCTGTGTCTACATCTAGAGGTTTCTTTGACAACCAGGAAACTGGAAAGCGAAGCTTGAGAGGTTCACTGATTGCCATAGAAAACTTGAGATGAAGACACATGCTTGTCTGTGTATGGATGCTCTATCATCTTTATAGTGATGGGCATCTATGCCCATTTCAGACACTCCACTTCCTTTCAGTGAACTGGGCCGTGGGTGTGTACTTCAGGGTTGCTGGCAAGCTAAATTACTCATTCAGCGTGCTTACATGTGCAGCAGAGGTTTCAGTACCTCATTCACCACCATAAATGTAAATATACACTGCAGTCGGTTAAAAATACTTAAATGTTAAAATCCAGCAGAGTAACATGGACACCCTCACAAGCAAACGGCAAATGTTTTCCGCTTACACTCAGTGCTTTTCCAAGGCTTGAGAAGGGTTTGCTTGTGAGGGAGTATTGTGAGTATTCTTAACCAGACAACAGTGTCTGTTTACATTTATGGTGGTGAATGAGATGCCTAAAACCTCTGCTGTACTGTACTGTAAGTACCGACCTTGTTCAGCCTCCTTCCGTTGCATTGCAGCCGCACTCATGCTTTGCTTCATTCAGTGTGCTATAGCTTTTATGTAAGTTTGACCTAAAAGTTGTGCTGCAGTAGTGACATCACTACGGCAGCACAACAGCTAAAAGATGTCATTACTGTAGCACAAAAGCTTATTCCAGGCATGGAATTCCATGCATAACAGGGTTCCACCATACACTATATACAGAATAGTGGATGGATGAACATCCACAACAAGGCTGTGTTTCCATCGAGGAGTTGATGGCGTCACTGAGACCTCGAGAGGCGAAGCTTGAGAGGTCTCACTGATGTCATCAACTGCCTGAATGGGAATGCAGGCATAGTTCTGGATGTTCACCCATCCACTGTTTTATATAGTATATGTGTTTTTTTTTGTTTTACATTATTTTTTTTTCCGTTACTTGCTGTAGGCGCTGCTCCCGTTCCGTCTGGTGCTCCTGCTCGTGCCCATTCCCACTTATGCTCCATCCAGCTTCTCAGTTTCTCCTCTGCACATCGTTAGTTTTAAAATCAGGAAGGAAAAAAAAAAGAAATTGTGTTTTCAGAAAGGGAGCCATGTATGGCTCTCCATGTCCCGACTCCCTACATCAAAGTCGGTGGCTCCACTGCCCGGTGCTCGCTAAATCGCACCGCCATTTATTTTTTTTCTAGAGAGCCTCATCTGAGCCAATCAGGTGGCAGGTCAAAGGTAAAAAGTTGTTGTACAATCGATGTGAAGTCAGAACGATAGTACAACAACTTTTTTTACCTTTGAACTGTCAACAAGATTTCAGCAGTTGCTGAAATCCATGCACAATAGACAGCAACCATATATTATAATGCTCTACTATACACTATAGTTGGATATTGTTCACTGTCTGGAATTGTTCTGTGTTTATGCCTCTGTTTTGTGTCCACCCAGACTGTACCTGTAAATAGGAACTCAATTGTTTAGTGTACTTACTAGGTTAACAAAAATAAATAAATAAATCTATCCATGGCAGCTTAGCCAGACATGGTAACTGCTATAACCTATTTTACCATCTCTTTCTCTAAGTGACATAAAAAGACTCCTCCTACTCCCACCAGAATTATCAATTACCTGGCCTGGCTAAAGCTTGCCTTGGTGGGGATGTGGAATCTAACCTGGTCCCTACCCTCAAACACCATACTCGGTGACCCCACCTGCCCTCTCTGGACCAGTGCCAGGGGACTCAAAATGGTGCACATGAATATAGGTAGGCTAAGGCACAAAATCCATGCCCTCGAAGCCTGGACAATGCTCTACAAACCCGATATACTTGCAGGTACTGAGACCTGGCTCAAACCCTGCATACTTCCTCACAAAATGGACCTAGTTGGCTTTAATGCTTTCAGGAAGGACCGTGTTGGGAAGAAAGGTGGGGGGGGGGTTCTCATTTACACCCAAAGTGGTCTTAATGCAATGCAGATTGACCATCCCATTGACTCTGTGAATGAGATTATTTTTGTAAAGGTGCTCCTTGGAGACACCAAACCCCTGCACATAGGGTGTGCCTACTGCCCACCCAGATAGCTCGTCGTCCCTCTAATTACTAACTCATGCCTTGGCAGAGCACTCCTTGGGGGAGTTGATTCTCCTGGGGGACTTTAGCCAAAACTGTCTCTCACTAGAGGCCTCTGCCAGCAAGAACCCTATACATGACACCAATCTGACCCAAGGTACAATGCTAAGACTGGTAACTACTCATTGCTTGACTGGGCCCTAATATTCAGCCCGGACCCCATACAGGCTGCTGGGGTCATGGCAGACTCATTGAGGGACCATTCCCCAATTTTCTGCATCTGGTCTAACAGGCCTCCCAAACTGCCTGCAAAAGTAATTGTAGCCAGAAACTACAGCAGTTTCTCTTCGGAGACTCTCTGCTCTGACCTATGTGCTGTAAACTGGGATCCACTTATCTCCCTCCCTACCCTAGATGAGGTGCTTGACTTCTTTACCAGCACTTTTACGTCAGTGGCAAATACACAAGCCACCCGCAAGAAACTGAGGGGACAGGGTAAATGCAACAAATGGCTTAACCATAGCCTCAAACGGAGCATGTTGCTTCAGGATCAGGCCTGGGGTCATCACAAATCCACAGGCCAGAAAACCGACTGGGAGAGGTATATAGAACTGAGGAATCAGTGCAAGAAAGCCTCCAAGTCGACTAAATCTAAATACCTATGAGATCTCCAGTCTAGGCACCCACGGGATCCCTAGAGATTCTGGGGCCAAAGTAACCTGCTGATAAAGGTGACCCCAGTGCCTAAGAGGGTGTGCTCCTGGTTGGTGATACCTAACCAATGATTCCACCTTAATTGCAGAGGCGATTAGTGCCGCTTTCTCCAGTCCTGGGGAACCAAACCCCACCTGCCCCCAGCCTGGGAACACTCCGACCCCAGTTTCACTTGAAGCTGGTCAAGCCCTTGAGATACTTCCCGTCTGCAATGTATAAACCCGAACTCCTCTCCAGGACGTGATCTGCTTGAACCTAGACTCCTGCGGGCTCCAGCGCCAGCTATCTCTCGCCCAGTTTGCCATGCTTATCAACAGGTCCCTCCTCAAAGGAAAGGTCCCGGATAAATGGAAGGTGGCAACCATTGTCCCCATTCACAAAAAAGGGCCCTAGGACAATGTGGGGAACAATAGGCCAATCTCCGTTCTCTGCCCACTAGCGAAGGTGCAGGAGAGATTGGTCTACAATCAAATACAGGACTACCTCAAAAGGCACGTACTCCTAGCTGACATTTAACACGACTTTAGGAAAGGCCATGGCACTGATACAGCCCTTATACGGCTCACATCAGACATCCTTGATGCAATGGACCAAGGTTCCCCAACAGGGGCTCTATTCATTGATTTATCCAAGGCATTTGACTTGGTCAGCCATGAACTTCTCCTCACTAAACTTCACCTACTTGGACTGGACGGGCTGTCTGCTACATGGTTTGAGAGCTATCTGCTCTACTGAACCCAAAAAGTCCTATGGAGAGGAACCCAGTCTAGTGCTAAACCGGTAATCTCCGGGGTACCCCAGGGCTCGATCCTTGGTCCCCTGTTATTTACTGTTTCTGTCAATGATATAGAGGGGGTTGAAGGGAGGAACAACCTTATCCTCTATGCAGATGACACAGTCATCCACTGCAGTGATCCGCTTCCTAGCGTAATCAGTGCCAACCTCCAGGCCAGTCTTGCTGCACTGGAAGCCTTGTTCTCCTCAAACTCACTTGTAATGAATGAAGAAAAAATGAAGGCAGTCCTGTTTGGGTCCAGATGCTTTGGCTCAGACCATCGTGGCATCTTTCAGCTTCATACTGCCCAGGGGAAGAGAATAGAGGTCACAGACAAGATCAAGTACCTTGGAGTCCTGCTTAATTAGGCAATGACTTTCCAGCTTCATATTGACTCGGTTGTTAAGTCCACCCACCAGAAGTTACGACTTCTCTATAGGCTTGGTGACTCTCTTTCTCTTGAGGCTCGTTGTGCCATATCTAACTGCACCCTACTCCCCTCCCTCCTCTATGGGGCTCCCCTGCTGCATTCCCTAAGGGAGGGCAAACAAAGAAAGCTGACTATGCTCTACCACAGGGTGGCTCATTTCACCAACTCCCCCCCCCCCCCAAGAAGGCACCACTGCGAGGTCTCTGATCTCCACTGGCCTTCTATGCAACAAAAACTAGCCTACTCCTCTTTGAGCCTGACCTTCAAATTTACCACTGTTAGCCTCCTCCTTACCTGCATGGGCTGCTAAATCCCAAGGTCCGGGGCCAGGGCCAGGGCCTGAGATCCTCCACTGACTGCCCCCTAGACATCTCTTGTGTCCAAACTAACTATAGCAAGCGCTCCTTTAGATACGCTGCCCCACATTTATGGGACCTTCTCCCTGTTGACTTGGCTAACTGTTATACTATTCAGGGTTTTAAGTTGGGCCTGAAAGTATACCTGTCAGAGCTTAGTCTCTGTGGCTGTAACCGCTAGCCCGGAACTTAGTCGTGGTGGCTGAAACTTGCTTGTCCCACGGCAGTCAGCCTACTGGCTGGCAATATATCCTGCATATTGCTGTTACCACCTCTCCCCTAAAGCATTGTTGGTTAAGATGTCATATGTCTGATTTATTTGCTATGTTATTATGTGTATGTAACTGACATGCTCTGTAATGTACTCTATATCCTATCCAGTGCATGCTCTAGCTAGTGTGTACCCCTACCAATGGATGTACTACTGTGTACTCCTGCCAATATATGTAATTATTGTCTGTAACTAATCCTTGTCAATCCTGAAAAAGGGACCTCTGGTCTCAGTGAGCTTATCCGGTTATCAAAATCTAAATTAATAAATAAGTAAGTCTTTTTCATCCATGAGTCATACATGAAGGCATGGTGGGAAACAGGCTGATGTAAACAAAACAAAAGCATCCCATCAAACACCCACCCACCACAACACGATCATCCCAGAGTTATGTGAGGACACGCATTGAGTACTGTGGTAACCTGTAAATCTTGTTTCCAAAATACTATGAGGCAACAAACACTTAGCATTACTCACCATTCTTCTCAGATACCACTTGTTTACCACCAGAGCAGCACTTGATGAACTGGGTCACGTGTACTGCATTTCATCAGCTCATTGCAGCACAACAGGTAACATGTTCATTGAGCTCAGCAAGCTCGGTGAGAGGATTAAATAGTGTTTCTCTGCCAAATCAGCCATTGTTGATCCGTTCTACTGCTTTGACTGAAATAAATGCAATAACACAATGCTGTTTTACTTTATAAAGTCTGAGATACAATAAAAAGTGTTGCAGACAGCTTTACATAATGATACAAATGATGAAATTAATTCAATTAGAAATTATATTAATGTTGAATGATAAAAAAAGGAAAATTTAAATAATACAAACAGCTGCATCAGTTGTCAAAAAAATACAATACTGTTAAACAACTGTTATTAGATAAATTATACCATACAGAAGGTGTAATTAACTATTGTTGGCATCAACAGCTTAGACAGACAGACTCAGAGCAATGGAGGCTAGGCAAGAGAGAAAAGAAATGCATTACAGATGGGATTTACAGCTGGCCCATCAGATCAGTGGTATAGCTACCACTCACAAAACTGGTGACCTAGGTTCTTGAAGGAGCTTCGCTCATTGGGGCCATCAAGGGTTAAGAAGATCAAGCATCCCAAAAAATGTTCTCCTCCTCTGGGGAGGGAGGTTGCTGCCTCCTCGTGATACTGCCACCTCAGTTACAACAGTAACTAAGTTTCAATACAAGTAGTGCAAGATCATACACTTAGGGCATAGAAACCCAGAGGCAGAGTACAAGATGGGGGAGTGGTACCTGATGGCCACCAAACAGGAAAAGAGATCTGGGAGTAATCATATCTGATGACCTAAAGATAGCCAGACAATGTGACAAGGAAGTAGGAGAACCAGTGGGATGCTAGGGTGCATAGGGTGCATAGGGAAGGGTATCACCAGCAGAAAGAGGAGGTGGTTATACTACTGTATAAATCATTGGTGAGACCACTTGGAGAACTGTGTACAATTCTGGAGACCATAATCTGGAAGGACACAGACAGAGTAGAGGGGTCAGAGGGCAACAAAAATGGTGCAGGGTCTAAAGGACCGCACTGTGTATACCTAGAGGAAAGAAAGGAAAGGGGGGAACATGATAAAGACTTTCAAATACCTCACGGGTATAAATAAGGTACAAGAAGGATGTGTTTTTCTGAAAAAAGATGCTCAAGAACAAGGAGACATGCTATGAAGCTGGAGGGGGAAGACTCAGGGGAAATGTAAGGAAGTACTTCTTCACAGAGAGAGTAGTGGATGCCTGGAACAGCCTTCCAGTGGAGATGCTGGGGGAAGAAAGCTGTGGCAGGATTCAACAATGCATGGGATAGGCATAAGGGAACCTTAGTCATTAGGGAAGACAGGGCTAAGCTGGAGATCAAGTAGGGTCTACAGTATTGCAGTAGGTAGGGAAAATGGGCAGACTAGGTGGGCCAAACAGTCCTTATCTGCCGTCAAATTCTATGTTTTTATGTAACAGGTAGTAGTACAGCAGAGGTACTTTAGAAGGGGAGGGGAAGTTGCTGGCAATGCCTAGAACAGATTGCCAACAAAAGTGGTGGATGCCAGAACATTGGGGGCTTCAAGAATGCATGGATAGACTCAGAGGTATATTGAAGGATACAGGAAGGGTCAACGAAGACAGACAGATAGGGTCTGTGAAGACAGAATCGTTAAGGAACATCTGGGCAGACTAGGTGGGCTATGCAGTCCTTTTCTGCTATCAAATTCTATGCATCTATGTAACCCACAGCAACTGCTGCAGCATGGCATTGGCAGCAACATCTGGCTGGCTTGAAACTGGGCTGATGCACATGTTCCATGCCAGGAATACATGGGGCAGTGCCATTCCGCCCATGGTTCATGACAATCAGTGTTCTTCCCAATGCCAGCTGGGAGTTGTATCAGAAGGGGGCAGTGTGGCAGCAGTGGATTTATTGTTTTTATATGCTGGCACAGAGGTGCGATCAGGAGTGGGTGGGATGCCTGGCAGCGGATGGGCTTGTTTTTATGAGAAGCAGGGCATGGAGGTACGATTGGGATGGGGTGGGATGCCTGGCTATAGATGAGCTTGTTGTAAGAAGAGAAGCACTGAGGCATGATTGGAAGGGGGTAGGATAACTATCAGTGGGTGGGCATATTTTTATGAGAACCAGGGCATGGAGGTGCGATCACAAGGGGGTGGGATGCCTGGCAGCAGTTGAATCTGTTTTTTATTGAGAGCTGGGCACAGAAATGCAATCGGGAGTCCACTTCTAACTCCAATGGGCTGAAGAATGGGTCCAGTCGTACCTATTACAGGACAGCTCACCTTCAGAAAGCTGCCCTGTGATAGGTGTAGCTTCATCCTTTCAAATACCAGAAGTAAACGCCCTCTTTGGGAATCAAACAGTGTCATTGTAACCTCCTCTCCATTGGCTCCTCTCTCACACACCTAGTACAGACTCAACTCCATTTGACTACTGCTATACATGCCTCCTTTTCCCCAACTCTTCCCGGAGTGGCCCCAATAGTTTGCTTTACGCATACGTGCAAGCAAACCAAAAAGACTGCAGTGCACATAAATGAGCAAAGACTACTATGACATTTTATTATGAAGCTAAAAACCAGTACTGGCACTCCAGCACTTTGAGGCACACAGCTTGGTCATTCATAGATTCATAGAAGCTTGACAGCAGAAAAGGGCCATACAGGCCCATCTAGTCTGCCCTTTTTCCCCTCTACACCTCCCCTCCCTGCCAGCCCCACCTCCCCCAATACTCAGCCCCATATGCTTGTCCCATGCCTTCTTGAATTCTTCCACCAATTTAGCCCCTACCACTCCATCTGGTAGTCTCTTCCAGGGCTCCACCACCCTCTCCATGAAGAAATGCCCTCTCGCATTGTCCCTGTATCTTTTTCCTTGCAGTCTGAGTCTGTGCCCTCTAGTTTTGAGCCCCTCCTTCCTCTTAAGTAAACCCTCTTCTCCCACTTTATCAAGGGGATCATAAATACTGTGTCTATAGCAGTGCGTTTTGAAAACTCCCCCTATAATGTTAAAAGCAATTGGGTTTTGTGTTAACGTTTTCTGTGCTTTATTATTATTTTTCAGAACTATTTCTCTGGTGAGAGAAGAGGCCAGCATTTCTGCAATAAGGATTGGTTTCACCTGGATTTTTTACTTGATGTACCTTGAACAGAATGTTTGGTGGATTCTCGTTTTTTTTTTGTGTGTGTGTGTGTATTGGACTTTTGTGTTAATTTATCAGGGGATTATAGTGAGGGTGATGTGGGTATGTTGTATGATTGGTTAATTTTATTGTTTTAGAATTGTGTGAGTCAGGGTGTGCTTGATTCAGAACCTACGAGTATAATTAGCTGTGCATCAGGGTTTAATTGTTGTTGTGGGTGGTTTAGAGAGTTGTATAAGAATTGTATGAGTATGGTGTTTGTGTGTTAGTGATTGTGTTGCACTTTGTGTGAGTTAACGCTTGACTGTGAGTTGGGTGGCCTGAAGGGATTTTTAGGAGTTTATTAGTATTCGCCTAAAATATGTAAAAGCTTAAGGGAAAATTGGCATATGTACTCCAGGGACCACCTGCGGCTGCCTCAACTTTTCGTGGGGGACCCACTAGTTCTTCTTGCAATGGTCCTCAGCTGCTGAAGGAAACTAGGGATCCTTCAAAGGAGGGCCAAATACTGCAGTGGAGGTCTGAGTAAGATAGTTGATGGAGGTAGGATTGGTGTAGTGCAGTCGAGGAGATGCTCATGGAGGAAATGGAATCAGGATCGGGGTTTGCCGTGTCTGGTCCTCCTCCCCAAGGCTTTGCCAAATTTCAGTGTGCAGGAAGTAGTACATCCAGCCATCCTCCCCTTCAGGCTATTCTCTGTATTGCAAGATCACTGAGGACTAAGACTGCAGCGATGGAGGGCTTCATCATAGATTCCTTTGCTGACCGTGTCTGTATAATGGAGACCTGGTTGGGCAATGACTCTGGACCTGTGCTGGAGGCATCAGTCCCCCTGGTTTTCCATGGTACATTGTCCCAGGAGGGATTGCAGAAGAAGTGGGGTGGCCATCTGCTTTAGATCCACTCCAGGACTCACTGCACAGCCCCTCCCCTGAAAACCTTCAGATCTTTTGTATGTGTGATGGCAAGATGTGGTCCAGGTGTCAGTAACAGGATCATTCTCATTTATCGTTCTCCAGGTGATGGGAGTAATTTCCTGCAGGAGTTGGCAGACGTCATTTTTGAACAGGTGTTGGACACCCCCAGGTTGTTGGTGCTGGGAGATTTCAGTGCTTGGGTCAACAATGAATTCTCACAATTTGGACAGAAGCTCCTTCAGTTGATGTTTTCTCTGGGACTAACACAGGCTGTTACCTCTGCAACCCATCAGCATGGTCACACATTGGACCTGATCTTCTCAATGGGACTTGACATCAGTATGAACAAGGTTAATCCAGTCTCTCAGTTGGACCATCATGCAGTGTTGCTCCATTGTGGGGTCCCGTGAGTAACCCCGTAGACTGGACTGACCGGTGCCATCCAAAACATAATTTGGAGCCTCATAAACTCCAGGAGGCACTGGATGTCATGGGTTTGCTGCTGGCATGTGCACAAGGTCAAAGGGGCAAGAGGCGGCTTCCTGAAACAGTCCCAGAGCATAGACATAATTCATACAATGTGGAGCAAGAAGAGACTGGCTGCCCGGTATCCGACTAAAAAATGACCCATTGCATTAGGTCAGATAAAGTACATTTTATTCAATACTAAATACAAAATGGACACACAACACTCCAGTAAGGCCATGCAAGGTCCTGAGACAGCCGTGGAGTGCTATAATATCACACTTACAACTGCTCTAGACTCTGTTGCACCTTATCGCGTGTGTCCCTTGACCTCCTGTTGTAGTTCACCATGGTATTGTGCTGAGCTACGTTGTTCGAAGACAAAGTGATTGATGTTGGAGCATTCCTGGAGAAGCTCCAGTTCTGTGGAGGATAGATTGGCACTGAGAATTAATTATGCTGAATATCAACAGGCAGTCAACCTGAAATAGGCAGAGTTCCTGTCATAGTTGATTGCTGCATGGAAAAAAATCACCCAACTCAGCTCTTTCACACTGTTGAGAAGTTATTGAATCCTCCCCATCTACAGTCCACCAGAGCAGTTTCTGCAGAAAAGTTTGAGGAGTTTGGATGGTATTTCACTGAATTTCTTCAAGCAGTCCTGTTTGGGTCAGTAGTGGCTGTGCTTCAATGATGTAGATCTGCCCATCTGGGATGAGTTTTGACTTGTTTCTGAGGCTGAGGTGCTCTGGGTTGCAAACCAGTTTGCAACCCACCAACTGTATGCTTGATCCAGGACCAACGTGGCTGATTCTTGACTGTAGTGAGTTCCTGGGTCCAGTGTTCATGGACACCATGAATGGGTCCTTGAAGAAGGGTGTCTTTCCATCGGCCTTAAAAAGGCAGTGGTCAGACCCTTCTAAAAACTTCCTTGACCCTGATGTTCCAGGGAACTATAGGCCTGTCTCTAAACTTCCTTTCTAAAGAAGGTTATTGACAAGGTGGTGGTGGAGCAGCTGACCAATCACATGGAGTCTCTTTCCATCTATGAACTTCTACAGATGGATTTTCAGCCCCATCACAGTGCTAAGACTGCTCTTGTCAAGGTAACCCATGATCTCCTCTTTGCAAGGGATCGAGTGCAATGTTCCGTTTTGGTGCTCTTGGATCCCTTATCAGCATTTGACACAGTTGACCAAGGGGTGCTTTTGGATTGCCTGAGGAACTATGTGGGCCTCACCGTTCTGCACTGGTTTGAGTTCTACATTACTGGGAAAACGCATCAGGTTGGTTACCTTGGAGGCATCTGCATTGTTTTATGGAGTTGCTCAAGGCTCGATCCTTTCCCCCATTCTGTTTTCTGCATACGTGCTGCCATTGGGAGAGATCATTAGATGGTGCAGTGCTGGGTTTCTCTGCCATGCAGATGATACTCAGCTGTACCTGTCTTGTTCTCCTGATGAAGTTTCTGTGGCATCAGTGCTGAGTCAGTGTTTGGCCAAAATAAATGACTGGATGGCCTCAAACTGGTTATGTCTCAATCCAGGTAAGACAGAGGTCATTGTGATTGGGCTTATCTGCTGTGAACAGAGTGGATCTCCCAGTAGTGAGTGGCCACCCTCTCATGGCAGTTGATTTGGCGAGGAACCAGGGGGTCATTTTGGATAGCAGATTGACATTTAAACAACAGGTGTCATCTGTGGTCTGGTCTGGGTTTTATCACCTGCATAATATTCCCAGGATCAAGCTGTATCTAGCCCAGGATGACTTAGTGAAACTCATCCATGAGTTCATCACCTCCAGGTTGGACTACTGCAACTCTCTATACCTGGTTTATCTGGAGGTTTGATGCAACAATTGTAGCTGGTGCAGAATGCTGCAGCCCAGATAACAGTAGGCTCCTCATAGAGTGACCATGTCATGACAGTTTTTTGTACATTGCATTGGCTGCCTTTGCATTCACACATCACCTTCAAGATCTGCTTTTTTTTTATTTAGCTTTTATTTACCGAGTGGGTGCACTAGCCATAAAGATGACTGTTTTCAGGCACAACCCTGGAGGTTACAGGGCAGACACTGCTGGTATAATAAACAGTAGATTACATCGAGACACATAAACAAGGTGTTGTGAAACATTAAACAATAGGCTAAGCAGCACAGGTAGTATACAGAGTATTTTGAAAAACATTTAACAATAAGCTAAACATTATAGGTAGTCCTGGTAAGATCATAGAGGTTTTTACAGTCATAGCATGACGAAAAACATACAGTAGCAAGAGTACTGCAGTAGTAGTCCTGAAAATACTATTTAGAAAGTACAACAAAAATAGATTAATAAAAATGTGGTCAAATACTGACAAGTGCAGGGGGATAATGGGCAGGGGAATAACAAGATTGTGAACAGTAGGGATAATAGCAGGTCAGGATAAGGAAAGGTAGGGTATAGGATAGGAGCTGGCAAAGAGAGAGAGAGAGAGAGAGAGAGAGGATGGCTGCAGGGGCCTAGTGTCAGGAGAGAGAGCAGGGATAGGCTGTACCGCAAGGGAAGTATTGTGGAGAAACGGCAGGCGCTTCGGGATAGGCAGGATACTAAGAGGACTAAGAAGGTTTGAAACATGAGCATTGGTTGATGGAGCTGAGATGCTGGTTTAACATACAAAGCCCTGCACAGTTTGGGACCAGACTACTTAAAATAGCTCCTGGTTTCCTACCACCCAGTCTGCCCTCTCCACTCCACTAATGCTCGTCTTCTTGTCGTCCCTCCATCTAGGCTGAAGTCATTGGGCAATATATCTTTCAGAGTGGCCACTCCAATTCTATGGAATTCACTCCGTCCTTATATCTGTACTGCCAGCACAGTGGAGGCCTTTAAAGCCTCTTTGAAGAACTTTTTTTTAACCAGGCATTTCCTAATTAACTGCTATTTTAAGCATTGGATTATCCTGTTTTAATTAATATTTCTATCTTAATGAATTTTATATCATTATTCATGTTTACTTTGTACAACACTCAGAGCCTGTTTAAATTGGGTGCTTCATAAATAAACCTTGCCTTGCCTAGATTTTTGGCTTTTCCCCCCATTATCAGTATTGTAAAAATATCACTTGATCAGGACTTATTCCACTATGTGTGTCAAAAATATTGGTCAGCCTCCAAGTTTGTTCACAATTACTGCTGGTGACATCAGAGTCTGTTGTCACTATAAGTACTGCTGTGTCATAACAAGTGGACTATGTAGTCAGAATGTCCTGATGAAAGTTACCCCCAACCCACACCTCAATGGGTGGACCCACATGTTCCTCTCTCCTCAGCTTTGCTTCCCATTGGGTCCCCTCATGCCTGGTCCATGGAGGCTCACTTGGGGTAAGTGTAGAGTGGTCAGTGATATTAGCTGCAGGAAAGACAGCTGGTCAGGCTGGTTTTGTTAAGGCTTGGTAAGTGTAGTTGAAAAGGTCCTGCACAGAGTGTCTTACCAATGTGGCAAAACAGTAAGCAAAAATTAACAATTTCAAGGTAATGAGTCTGTGAAGCACATCCGTATTAGAATTTCAGTCAAATGCAGAAGACATCCTAATGGCTTGCCTGAAAGCCCACCACCTGTAGTTGTTACTTCAGCACCATAAAGACAAGAACTGACCATCATTAATAGAATTAATTAATAACTTTAAGGACAAATTATGAATCATTAATGATGTAAACTGCTTCTCGGGGAGGTCCTATTTGAATGGGAGGCCATTAGGGGTGTAGGTTCAGTTTTCAGGCCAATCTGGACTCAGGGTAAGTGCAATATTCAGGCTTAACACTTACATATTCCCAGCTGCAATGTAATATGTTCATGGACCACAACTTGAAATCACAGTGAACGTTCTTAAAACACCTGAGACACATACCTGTCAGACCACATATGTTTGACCTCCACAGTTAGAGCAATTCAACGGCTGTTATTAGAGGATGTCTCCTTGACTCCCTAACAGCTATGTTATATGGCCTAGGATGCTCTTCTCCTCCATCATGAAACCTGTAGGTGGTCCTCACAAATCCAAGGCAACTCCTTTGAGAGGAGCCTACCACTTCTCCACTTGGACATTTCTCCATCTCCAGACCATGGAGCCTCCAGACTCAGATTTCTTTAGTCTTTTCACACTCTCATTCTCCATTTCTCCTCCAACCTCTATACACTCTTAGGATGGGTCTTAATATCTCTGCCTCTCTCTTTTGGTTACTCTGCTCTCAGTTCTCACTTCATAGATCTGTCTTTCTGGTTTTTTTCTGCTTCCTTGCTGCCTGTGGCCAAAAACACCCCCTTCAGGGGAGAGAAGCTACTGGACTCCCTTTGTTTTTCTCTTTGTCTCTGGTCAAAATGTCTGCACTCCTCTGAGCTAAGGCTCAGAACTCAACACAGACAAGATTATAACTGATTGGTGCACATGCCTTTCCCATTTATGAGTGATGGGATTCCCAGGCAGCTTCTTAGCATTAGGATAGATCTCACATATGCAGCCATGCTTAGTGCAACAGCCTATCTAAAACTGAGGGGAATCATGGAAAGTTCCAGGATTCAGAGCTTCTAGTTGCATAGTTTTTAATATTTTAGTAACCATGTTCGACTATAAAGGAGAAAAGCCTGGTTACATCTGTTTTTCTTGTATCGAGCACCAGCCGTCTGTGCGCATTAACTCTTGTGTGTTTTTTATTGTTAGGCCCCAGCTATGATTTTGTATTGCCCAGGTTTTGGTAATGGCCAGACTGTATAAATCATTCCCCACAACTGACGTCTGTAATTCCTCTATTTTTTTGGTCAGATTCCTGACAGTCACATAACAGTTCTGATTTCCCATCCCTTATCATCACTGCTACCCACCCCACCCCTTATCCTGCCTTCCATCTGTTTCACCCCCTATGTACCACTTCATAATAGGAAATGGTCTGTTAGCTCCACCTTCTGTGTGTGTCAGCTTGGGGTACCCTATCACTGCCTTCCCCCAACTTATTTATCTTCTGCCTTAGCACACTGACCTCCCCACAGTTAAGATACAGACCATCTTTTTTGAACAGCCCCATATCTTTCCAGAAGGGTCTCTAGTCCCCGAGGAAAAGGAAGCCCTCCTTTCTGCACCAGCCCTTTAGCCAAGTGTTAAAGTGTGGATCTTGAACTGCCTGCTGTTAAGCTTAATTGGCATTGGTAGGACCTCAGAAAAGGATATTTGTGAAACTTCCTTTAGCTTCCTGCCTCACAAACTAAAACTCACCATGACCCTACCTATGCTGTAGGTGGCCAGATTGTTGGTTCCTAGATGTACAAGCATGTCTGGCCTCTCCAACCTCCACGCACCCATAAGCTCCCTTAACCAAGGAATGGTTCTGTCTGTAATTGCCTTCCCCATAGGGCTTTTACATCTAAGGCTCCCTTTGCATTTGCACTTGCACATCAAAGCCACCAGCTGTGGTCGATGAAGCCACTACTTTAGCACTACAGACATGACCAGAAATGTCCCAGTCACCACCTTGACCAAACCTGATGTGAAAATGTACCTGTACAGTGTGACAGGGAGCTCCTGCCACTCTTGAGAAAGGAACTTTTCTTAAATCTGTTGCAACGGTTCTTCTATTTCTTAGCCTAATCTATCCTTTACAATTTCTAGGCCATAAGGTTGGCCACCTATGGGTACCCCTTCCCTTTTTTGACTATGCTGTCATGTCCTCTTAAATTTTTCTTGCCCCTCTCAGGTCCTTGTACAGAGAGGTTATTGTGGTGACCTCCAAGTGTATGTAAAACAGACTGTGTTTATCATTGTTGTATTTAGTATGTCATAAAATACCTTGATGTATATACCTTATGTTTAAGAAACCTGTTAATGTTGAAAATACCATGGCACTAGGTGTTTTTGATAATGTTAAAAAGTACTAAGTGACTATTATAAAAATTAAGTTAGTTGCGCTATTTAAAATGCATATAAATTGCTGTAAACTGAACAAGTCGGAAATGTCATGGTGATTTGCATATACCCCATGATGCTTTGCATTATGGAAGTATGTGTGATGTTGTGTTTCTTTGAAACTTGGCTTATTGTCAATGCCCTTTGGGGTAACCCATGTTTCAGTGCTTCTGCGCTGAAGTTCTTAGTCTTTGGTTTATTTTTTTTTAGCTCCCACCACCCAAGCAAACAAGGCCCACATAGGGGTGAAGGCTGAATCTCAGCAGCTAAGGTAGATCAAATATCTGTGTTGGTAGGTGCAGGCTAAGTGCAGAGAAAGGACATACATACATAGTCTGTTGCTGCAAACTGATGTACTGAAGAAGGGATATGTCATTGCTTAAGGTTATCTACTGTATTTTGAATAAACATCACACAGAGATTGTGTGTTGAACTTGAAGTTCGGTGTCTAGTCCATCTGTCATCCCACAACCCCTCCACATACAGGCCTGATTTTGGACCCAAAATATTGTGCAACTGCAGAAGTTTATGAAAAGAAGGACATTTGTGGAAGGACTGCCTTTGGGCTACACATCAGCAGCTACTTTCATCCCCTCTGACCTGACCTGGTATGGCAACAGTGTAAGAAGCTGACTGGGCAACCAGTCATGGTTGGACTGCCTGAGGAGAGAGCCTCAAGGGCTTGTGGACTTGTAATAGACTTAATGCAGATGTATTTTCAGCATCCATTCACCTGTCAAGTGACAGACCATCAGGCCTACTTGAATTTGACTGAGAGCTTGAACAACCAATCAGGATCTACTACTCCCATTCCCCAGTGAACAGCAGGGGCTGTTCAGACCCAGTTCCATCTGTATAAGACCCAGAAAGAGACTGGCAGCTGTGTGCTGTTCTGTTGCAGAGGTTGACTGTGCATCTGCCAGAGACAGAATTAAAGTAAGAAGTAGAACTCCAGTTCTGTCAGAAAATGAGGTAATTTCATACTAAGTGATCAAGAAACTGAAGTTAAAGGATGCAATAGACTTTCACTGTGCTGCAGCTAGAGACACTGACTAAGACCCCAGTTCATCTGGGCAGTCACCAAGCTAGTACCGCAGTCCAATGCTGCTTATCATCACCCCCTAAGGAATGGATGCTACGGCATGGTGTGCTGGGCAACTAGGATAAGGCTTTCACAGGCTGAACCATCTATTGCATCAGAGAATTGTCTGCTGAATGCTTAGGTCAGGAGAGGCCTGGCCTGGATCAGAGAAACTGTCACTGTACCTGCTGACTTCAGAGGCCTTCACAGAACAAGAGAAAGAGAGAGAGATAAAGAGACAGAGAGAGTGACACCAGCCAGGGAGGGACTTGCAGTGAACTGCACCATCACTCTCTGCATCGAGGGTTCCCTGGTCTGGGAACCATGAGTAAATTCTGGGCTTGCCTGCATCTGCGGCTTTTGTACATAGTTTAGGAAAACATGTAATGGACTAGGCATCCAGTCAGGATTTACAAGTACCTTGTGGGGTTGAGAGTCTATGGGTCTTGGGGTTTAATTTGCAAAGCATTGCTTATTGTTTTGTTTAAATGTACCACTGCCAGCCAACCATATGCAACATCATTGGGCCTACCATATTTCCATGGCTGGACACCCAGTGAAACACCAGGAGCTCCCTATTAGAATTAAGAATATACACTAGTACCAGTGGGTAAAGGGTAGCACTCCCAGTTCAGGTGGGCAGGAGAACACAGTTGCACTGTACATGTAGGGTGGGCACTGGTAGTCTGGAAGGGCACATGAAGCACAGCCTGGGTAAATAGTATTTGACTGCAACATCATGCAGGGCACTAAAGAGCAGCACTGGATGTACACAGACTTTGGCCTTGAAGAGCACAGAAACACAAGCCGTGTCTATACTGTGCTACTTCATGCTGCTAACCCCTTTCCTTTTAGGACCAGAAGCCTGACCTAATAAATACCCTTTTATTTTGTTTCTAATAATTATCTATGTGCATATTATTATTTTAGTGTAAAAGTTGCATGCTATACAGTAATTGCACTGTCCCTGTGTTAAACTGATTCGTGGTAGGTTGATCCTGCAGTGAGGTGGTGGGTATTACATCCCAGAAGGTGGTACTATACTTACAAGGCCCATTTCACATTTCTCTGGGTGGAGGCACAGTGCACTATTTCTTTTTAATCTTGGATATAAACCCCCCAATCAGGAGTTTAACAGACCCAGGACCCTTAAACTTGTTTGAGCCCTGAAGGCAGGGATGGTGCAGTGTGAATATGTTGTACAGATTATAATATAGGTATAATCTGCACGGCAAACATAGTGTAGGGCAAAAACAGATACAGGGATAGTGTAGGGCAAGTACATTACTGCTATCCCTGTAGCTGTTGTCACTCAGGATGAAGACGATAAGATGTCCCCTGATTGCCGAGCAGCTGCCGTGGCATAGGGTTTAGAGCCGTGAGCAGCATAAGGCAGCAGAATGTGCAGATAACCAGGGTTCAGTTCCCGGTCCTGTGCTTGGGGTTTCTTTGTTTTCTCTCTCCTGTCCGGACTTTTACTTTTAATGTGTCCTCCCCCACCCTGCACTTTTGCCCCCACACCCCAGTTGTTGTGGTCAGTTCCTTGCACCCCCAACACAAATACGCCCCCTCCAGTTGCTCCCCCCTCGGAGGTGGTTATTTATAGTTTGGGGGTGTGGGGAGCAAAGACAGTCAGTTCCAGTGTTTTTGGCATCGTTTGTAGCAGTCGTCATTTTGGCCGATGCACTACATTTTCATTCACCGGTTTGCTTGCATGGTTTTTGTCCGTGCTATTGTTGATTCATCATTTTGATCTAGTGCCGGCAGGGTAGTATCCGCAGCATCTATGGCAACCCAGTTGCAGCATGTCCTCTTTCACTTCACGGCAGCAGCATGCTGTTCTCTCCTCAGAATAAGTGGTGCAAACCACCTTTTCTGTCCATCTAACTATACAGTCCCCAATTACAACTAACCTTCTCCTACAGCTCCCACCATTAGGACCCCTCCCCCTGACCCAGCCACACGGGCTGATGGCCTTGACGCAGTAGAACCTTATGAAATCCTCCCTTGGATGACTGACCAGATCTGCCATGGCCAAAGGCTCAGTGTGGTTCTTGGTTTCTACATGGAAACTCACCACCATTTTCCCTAACCCTGCTCTCTGCCTGATCCCCCTTTAATTTAAAAGCGTGTCCCTTCTAACAACTTTTTTCTAAATACCTCTTGCCATTCTGTTTCTATAGAAGACACTTTCTAAGTAAATAAAACAAACAACAACATTCTGAGCATGCTTTAGTGTTGGCTTATCTGATTGTCCTAACCACTTAATTTCCTAAATAACCCTTGCCTGTCAGCTCTAAGTGCTTTTATACTCATCCTCAAAGGCAAATTGATGTGAACTTAGGAGAAACACGTCTGCTATAACAAATCACTTTAATCTGTCTGCTTCTGGTAAACATGCTTTGACTATTAGAATTCATGTATATAAACTCTGACAGATTGGTTCATTTTCATTGTGCCTGAGGAAGGACCCCGTGTTGGTTCAGAAAACCTGTGTGCAGAACAGCCTTTTTGTTAGTCTAATAATATGATACAATGTTACATTAATTCTAGGCAAAGCCTTATATTGTTACTCTGGTAAATCACAATGCAAGAATCCGTGAGAGAGAGAGAGAATCGAAACATTGAACAGTGACGTTTAAAAAAAACCCCTGCAAATCCAGTCTGGATTCATCTTGCTTGATTACATAAACTGCAAGTTGTATTCTTTTGTTGTTTTCTTATTAGTACCTGACATTCATGTGTAACCCCTCCTAAAGGGGCTTACCTTTAGCACACTCAGAGCACGCTGCTGCCTTCCCTCTACCACTCTTTCATCCCTGGTCCCAGTACAGACTGCAGCTGCGGGACCCAGGGGCTGGATAAACAAGTTCCTTTGTTCTGTGGGCTTGTGCAGCATTGTCTCACTGCAGCTGGGAAGCTGCCTTCACTTCTCTGGCCCCACAGACTATGGCAGTGGGGCCAGGGAGCCAAAGCAGTCAGCATCTCTTTTCTTCAGCGCAGCTGTTTTATTTATTTAGTTTTTTGTTGACCGGGTAAGTGCACTAGACAAAACCTGCCTATTTTCAGGCACGACCCGGGGGGAGGAGGATACAGATGAATGCCAACTGACCTTGAACCAGATTAAGTTGTTGGTGGTATTTTGAGTGAATGAGAGAAATTTGGCGAGGACACCGGGGAAATTCCCCTACTCTTTTCGAGAACTGCCATGGGATCTTTAATATCCACTTGAACTACCACCAATCCAGGCAGATGGGACCTCGGTTTAACGTCTCATCCGAAAGACAGCACCTCAGAAGTGCAGCACCCCTCTCATGCTGCACTACAGTGTCAGTACTGGGATATTAACCCAAGTGCCAGATGTGGGAACTGAACCCAAGCCCTCTGATCTCCGGCCTCAGAGGCGAGTGTGCTACCTACTGGGCCACTGACATCGACAAAGACATTTGTGTGTGTGTGTGCACAAACATTAGTGGCATAAGCCACACATGGACTTCACTCACTATACCTCCTGGACTGCCATCAGGAGCCCACAGGTGGGAGGAGGTTGGTCTGTTTCATACAGCTCTCAAAGCACCCCAAAGTGCAGACCATTGCAATAAAAAACAGTCCTCTCACAGGAGCAAGAACTTTAGGGACACTTGACAGCACTCCTTGCCATCAATTCAACCCGGTACTACTGAATGGTGGAACAGATCAGGAGGTACTGGTCCTGATGGCTGAAGTCACACTAAGGGACAGAAAATGTTTAAAATGAAAGATAAAGAGAAAGTTGGGGGGGCTGTCCAAGATGGCGCTGCGAGAGGGAGTGTAGCTAGCAGAACTTAACCTTTCTTCTCTGATACTTTGTTCAAATGCTTGTTTTTTTACCTGCCTGTGTGCCTGTCTGTAGTGATAGCCTCAAAAAGGTGTTTACAGCTGTAAGCTTGTATATCCCTTTGTCTCTGTTGCTCTGACAGCTCCAACTTGATTTTACCTTAAAATTGTGAATATGTGGACATGTCCTTGCTCAAATCATATCCCTCCTTGAGTCATAGTATAATTTCTTACCTTATTGGGCCCAAAGAGCCAGACAGATGCACCTTGTTCAAAAGAGAAAATGGGTGAACATGAGTCGTGTAGTCCCAGTTGGGCCTGCTGAGACCCACTCCAGTTTAATTACTTATATGAGCTGTTATCTGACAACTGGGTAGAGCAGTCGAGTGGTGAACTAAGAAAGGTTTGAGTGTGGCTCCTTCTCTTTTCTTTATCCCCACAGATATTTTAAAACTGGAAAGCTGGGGAGCTGCTAACTTTGTCAAACTGGCATGAGGTAACCAGGAAGGTCTGTCTTGAAACTGGAGACTGGAGGTTCCAAGGAGTCTGCAGTGTTATAAAATGGGTAGAGACAGTAAAGTAATCTGACTGGCTGGAACAGGATTCTAGTTGTATCATTTTTTTTTCATGTATACCACAATAAATAAAAAGTGCCATACCTGTGGACTCAGAACCAACCATATCTGTGTGCTGCCTCTTTGAGTCACCTTTTGAAAAGCATTTGTCTGCCATATTTTTTTCTAAGTGAACATACACTTTGAGTCCCAAACTGTGAAAAACCACAATTAAGTTTAATTTTTGTTTTAAAATACCTCTGATTCTCCTTCCTGACTGCTCATTCTGATTCACATCACTCACACAGATTGCTCACTGCTGAGTTGACTACACTGTCCCATCACAACTCCCAGCCCAAGCATACTGAGAACACCATCACTTTTGTGACACTTGCTACCATAGACAGCATGCCACCGACAAGAGCAAAGCAAAATCATGGTCCTGCCAGCGGCTTAGTGTAGAGACCTCAAGGGTCTGCTTCAGAGACCTTGACTCAGCGCAGCACCCCAGCTATGCTCAGAACATGTCAGCCCCTCCATGACAGCAGAAAACATACAGGAAGTGGAGGGATTATTTATGATAAAATTAACTTTTAAATTCTTTTAGCAATTTTTAAACAATATTACAGTTTTTAACATATACCAATTTTCTAAGCACAGCAAACACACTCTAGGGGTGTGCTTTATGCTCTGATAAATGCATCCCTAGAGGTAGTAAGGCACTTACACCTCTAGTCATGCATTTATGAGAGCTTGGGCTCCATAATCAAGTTTAGGAGCTGGGAGTGCTTGACCCAGTGGCGTCATGCCCATAGGGCCGAGGGGCATGTGCCCCAATATTGTTAATGCAGGCTATTAAAAAAAATATTGTATTTTTATTCTCCAGATGGTTGGAAAAAAATGTTTTTCAAGGCCTTTTGGTGAGGGGGTGGAGGTTTCGAATTGATTGGTGTGTGGTGAGACAACTGAGAGCTGCGGCGGTTCTTTAAAAAAATGTACTTGCTCCCACTGTTCTGGCGACTGGCTTGGGACTGGCTGAGCTGTGCACCTGCAAGAACAAACAGAGACAGACACACAACAGTTGATTGCTGGTAACTGCCAGGCAGCCAACAATCAACCACAACCGAGGCGAAAAGAAATAGCTCACGCGGCAAACTGGTTCATTCATCGTCGTTGACGTCATTCATTTACCAGTCTTGCCGGACCTGACAGTCAATCATTCATTCCGTTACTCAGTTGGCACTGAGAGAGTGTGGTGTGTTCCTCCAGAACACAAGAAGAAGACAAATTACAAGTTAGTTCCTGGCGTGGCTGCTTCCTGGTTTAAGAACAAAAAGTCAGTATATCGCCTTGGCTGAGCAGCAGCTGGGGAAGGAAACAAAGCTAGGAAGCAGTTTTAATTTTCGCCATTGGCATTGCCATACTACCCCATCCCCCCACCTCCCTGTATGAGAATTACTGCTGCTGTACCAGGACAGGCAGGCAGCCATAACACCGTCACTCGCCTAAGTTCGAGATCCTCACACCTGACCCTTTGCTTAGTTTGAGTTTCCTGATTTCTATTTGAAATGCTATTTTCTTGCAGCCCGCCTCTCCCCAGTCGATGGGTCCTCCTGTCCTGCCCAATCAAGTGGGGTGAGACTTGTGCCCTCCCTCTTCGTGTGGCACACTGGGTGGAAGACACACGACCATGGATTCCTTTGGATGAGAAGCGAGGAGAAAGGTCGCGCAGGGCAGACTGTGTGGCGGTTTGTCATTAATTTCCATCTGACACATGCATGCACATCACCTGTATAGAAACCTGTATGGATGAGAAGGGGTGCGGGGCTGACTGTAGTGTCTGTCAGGATTTAAGGAATCATCAGCAACAGGTGTTGTGCGAAGGCTTCAGGCAGGAGTAAGCACCCAACTAGCGAGCGATGGACAAGGTCTGCAGACAGACAGCAGTTGCATGGATCAGCAGCAGATGGGTGAGGAGGGTGGAATAACTCCGGACACTTGGTTTCGACTACCATTCATGCACTGGATAAAAGAGCAATGCCATACTAGAGCTCAGAGTTATTCTTTTTACTGATCATTTGTGCACTGTAAGAACAGCGTGCAACAAGCCCCCCCAATAATGAAGGCAGAAAAAGCACTTGTCGTGAAGAGCTCCTGCAGGTTAGGTATATAATAAACTTTTTGAGATGCAGGTGGTAAGCCAACTAAGTTATGCATCAAAGTTCAAATGAGTGTACAAACTAATGCACTGCAGTCTCTGTAGTCACACATCCTCTTTTATACAGTGCTGTGGTGTTTTGTTCCTTCCATCTGCTATGAATTTCGTATAGCGTAATGATTTTAAACACTCAAATTTACCCTTGCCTCACAAAGGCTTAATAATGCTGTCATGCCTCTCAACCTTTTGTCATTGAAATGAGGACATGGATATTTTGGGACGCTCAACATGATGGACAATGAGGGACACACACTCTTAGAATAAGGGACACCTCCCCAAACATGAAAGTACAAGCTCAGAACTTTGTGGAAACCATTATGTTTACCTCTAAAAAAAGGTTATTTTTGAGTTATCATCTTAGAACATTATGAATTTCTGCTTCAAAGCCTGAATTTACAGCACATTCTCTTTATGAACAGCACATATTCCATGAGGGACAGAGCAATTTTAAGGGGTAAAATGAGGGATGACCCTCGTAATCAGGGACAGTTGAGAGGTATTAATAATGTTGGAGCTATTCTGAACACAGAAACTAGTAAATTTAATTTTAATTTTTAATTAGTTTCATTAGTATTTCGGAAAGACCTTTGAGCGTGAGCTTTTTTACAAAGGTTCCAGGTCAGGATGGACAATAAGACAATACACATATTCAGTGGTTACAGAGCCTGATCATTAGGCATTAAATATAGATAAAGTATGGGGAGAAGTACGAGATGCAATTAACACACACTTGGTTGTTGAATGGCACATAAACCCGAGGGCTTAAGTCCGGGGTTTATGAGTGCCATCCAACAACGAGGGTGTGTGTTAAATTGAGTTTGACACACTTCCCTATATTTTATTTTTATATAAATTGAAGGGTTCATTTTAACAACAGAGCAGAAGTCAACTGTCCCTCAGCTGGACGTAGAAAATTTCACTTCTGCATTACCTCAGTTTCACCAGTGAGCCTAGAAGCACAAGCGTGTGTTTGGGATGGAGGTAATGCAGAGAAGTAAGTGTTTCTCAGTCAGTACTGTTTTGTGAAACAGGGACAGTTGGAAGCTTTCATGCCTGTTTATTTACTTGTCTCGAGCGCTTTGGTATGGAAAGGAGCCAGGAATGCCGTAAACACCTACTCAGGTGTTACGTATTTAACACATGGTTTTGTCTATGGCAAAAATGGAGACCGTTAATTATATAGCAATTACATGACAATTAGACAAATAGGAGAAAAAAACTGAGTAGTTGTAATGAATACTAAGCTATTTCTAATCAGTTGCCTAGGTGCGCACCCTGGAAACCTCCAAATCCATTGATAGACTATAGCAGAGTAACTGCATAGGGTTTAAATCTATCCCAGATGGCAGAGGCTGGGCGACAATGAAACAAGGGGATTGGGTTTGAAACCAACTGCAGAGAGTGAGAGGTGGGGGATAGTGAAGCGGGGGGCTGTGATGGGGAGCAGCTCCAGAGGGCTTTGTTGAGTATGGTGTGTGTGTGTGGGGGTTGGGGTTGGGAGAGACAGTACCAAGTGTGTTTAAAGAGGACTGATAGCTTACTGAGCCCCTTGGCTGAGGTTGGCTGGAATGGAGGCAGGGTTCTCTAGGTAGCCCTGCTGGGTGTTACTTAGTAGGCCTGTCTAATAAGTGGGGCCTGAGAAGCAGGTATTTTGAGTTAGACATTAGGTGCTGTTTGAGGCCTACTTTGAACTGAGACAGGCTGTTATTTGTTTGTTTGTAATTTCATCGGGAGTTCATTTATCCAGAGGGGCCGATAGGAGAAAGCGTGCTGCCCTAGTGAGGTTCAGCGGAATGGTATGGGCAGTGCTCCATTCTTTCTCCGTCTGGTGATGTGTGTTGAGAGAGAAGCCTCGAGCAGGTTTCCTATACATGGTGGGGTTTTTCCAAGGAGTGCCTTCTTTCCCAGGAGGCAAGTTTGGTATTTGATCCTGTCTTTTAGGTTAAGCCAGTTTGTACGCTCATACAGGGTGCAAGTATGAGTGTAGTGATCTGCATACAGGGTGAGGCGGCATGCCTTATTGAGTGCAGTTTGGACCCTTTTGAGCACTGTATCAGTAGCAGCTCCATGGACCACCAGTCCGTAGTCTATCATGGAGAGTATGGAGCTGGAGACTGAGTTTCGGAGTGCTTCCGAGATGAGGGATTTCTTATGCCTATAGAGGACACCGATCTTTGTGTTTACCACTTTGACAAGGGAGTCTACGTGGTGTGTGTAAGTGACAGAGTCATCAATGGTGACTCCAAGGTACTTGAACAAGTGCACCTGCTCAATCTGCTCACCAGCCTTGTTGGTGATTATGAGAGGAGCATGCTTGTGTTTGTTGTAGGGACTGGATTGTAGCATGGCCTTGGTTTTCTTGTAATTTAGTAGTACCTTTTGCCTTCTGAACCAGTACTCGAGTTTATTGAAAGAGTTCTGTAGTTCTGTTTGTAGGGCAACCTGTGAGGTGCTGCTGCTCAGAAGCACAGCATCGTCCGCATACAGAATAAGTTTGGTGTCACAGGCTGTGGGTAGGTTATTTACAAAGAGGCTGAAAAGCAGGGGCCCTAGAATTGATCCTTGAGGGACTCCTAGGAGTACATCTCTGGAGCTGGATAACGTCTGCCCGATTTTTATGTATTTTTTATTTATTTAGTTTTTGTTGACCATGTAAGTGCACTAGACAAATCCTGCCTATTTTCAGGCATGACCCGGGGGAGGGGGATACCGATGAATGCCAACTGACCTTGAACCAGATTGAGCTGTTGGTGGTATTTTCAGTGAATGAGGGAAATTTGGCCAGGACACCGGGGAAATTCCCCTACTGTGCTGCTGTTCCAGTGGCCAGAGGGGGAGTATGGGCGTTGTGGAGTGGCGACTGAGTGCAGCATGGCTCAGTCTAAGCAAGACATGAAGGAGAGAGCGCCGGTGAGCGCAGAGCAGTACGAGGATGGCAGTCTTGATGTGTTGACTAAACGGAGCGTTTCTACTAGCAGGATGGTGCCGATTTCTGGACAGAGAACGGAGGAGGCTGAGCTTTCTATGAAGAGAGGGGTTCCTTTAAGGCTGTCGTGTGGAGGACCCTTATTGTTGGAGCACATTATAGAGGCCGGTTCCTTTAAATCGGCGGAGGAGAAGCCGCAACGGAAGTGATGGCGGGGAGGTCGGAGAAAGCGGTTCTCGTTAGCGGTTCTGGCAGGACGAATCCTTGTTTCGGAGCAAAGGAAGTGGATATGGAGGTTGGAGGACCGAGAAGGAGTCAGAGGTGGATAGGGGGCAATCTACTGGAGAAGCGAGCAGGATGCAGGAGGCGAGAGGTAATGGCTTGGTTTCTAGCCCCTCACGACCTGTAAGTAAAGTGAATATGACTCTTAACTTTCCTCTGATTCCAATAACTAAAGATTTAGGATTTGTATACAATCCTAAGGTGATGGCTGCTTCAAAAAATGAATCTGTGACTTTTCAAACAAAGCATGGGCAGCAAAGAGGGTGACTGAATTTTTCTTTACATCTGACAAAAAAGCCTTTAAGGCTTTTCAAAGCAGCGACTTGGGTGCTGGAAAAAGGAGTTTCTGGTAGTTTGGGGCAATGGGGGAACATGATGGCTCCTGGTCACTCCAAGCTGCTTTATCAGCTGCTGGCTGGAAGCAGAAAGATCATGGAGTGTGGACACCTGACTCTTCATGGGAAAATGTTTGGGATTGCAGACTGCTTCACCAGACTGGAAACCAGGGTGGGGAGGGGATAGAATTTCTACCTCTGATACTGCCATTGTAAAGAAAGTAGCAAGGGAGATCAGTGTTCTGTAGTGGAGAGGAGAATAATTATGTGACTGCATTTAAGGATAAGAGTGTTAATGTAAATAATATTGAGCAGACGAAAATTAGTGGAGAGAAGCCAGAGAAAACCCTTTTATCCAGTTTATTTTCACAGTGTAAGAGGAGGCAGCACCTAGGAGGAATGCTGTAAGGATTCGGTATAAAGGGGTTTAAAGGAAAGACCAAACAGATATTATGTTGGTAAGACATTAATTAAAGAGTCTTGAAGTTCTCTCCCAAGGGACGATGTTGCTTTTATCAACATTTCGAGAGGACAATTTTGATATTAGCTTTCGCTCACCTGCTTTACTTGACATTTTCTGGGAAAGGTACAACCAGGTAAAGTTTTCTCCTTTATGGACACCCATTTTTGTTATTCCTCTGTCTAAACCTTTGATAAAGTTTGTGACGGTGATGTTTAGGAATGAGGGTGTTCAGGTGGAAGATATTAAATTTTGTTGGCACATAAGTGTGAAGTATTAAGTGAACCAGATCCCATTTTGGATTCAAATTATTTTGGACAGGAGGGTGGAAATTTAAGGTGAAACTAAAACAAACAGCGACAGGGGTGGAACATATTCCTAATTCATTTATGTTAGGAAGAGATAAGGGGGTCTGCTTTTACAGTGGGCAGCCCAGGGCCTGCTATAGATGTGGATCCAAATCACATTTATCTAATGTCTGTGACCAACCAAAATGTGATAATTGTGGAGAAGTGGGTCATATTACTTTATTCTGTTCAAACACGTTAAAATGCGACTTGTGTGACGAAACAAATCATGCTTTTAAAAGATTGTCCTAGGCGGCCCAGAATAAGCAGGCTTGTGGAGTTTCGGACCTTCTGATTCAACAAGCGCAAGATGCAGGGGTGTCTCAGCATGAGGTATCCATTGGCGTTAAAGAGATGTTAATTCACCAGAACAGGGTAAACAGAAAGAAGAGTTAAGATAGTGGGCAAAGCGGTTCAGAAGCAGGAAGCTGGGGAAGGGGGTTGAAGCTTCTCCAGCCGGTCTGTTATTCAGATGATTTGGAAGAAAGGTGGAATGGGTCAGGAAGAACTTCAACCCCACTAGCCCCTCCATTATTACGGAAGGTCTAGTAGGACGAGCGAAGAATCTGGTGCGGTAGAGGTAGAAGGTATTGAATCTAAAAATCCGTTTGAGGAACTGTCCTGGGAGATTCAGAGATGGATATGGGGATACTGATTCCCAAATATCAGTCCAGAGGAGGAGAATACAAAAGGATGATTACAAGGGAAAAAAAGAAGAGGAGGAAGAAATGAGAATAGTTCAGGTGGTCAGTTCGGTTTGGTAAGTTATGATGGAGATTACATGGGCTTCCTTAACACCCATAGTTTGTTAAAACCCTGAAAAGTGTGTAGATTTCAGGTAATAGCTGATTGCATATATCCATTTGTTTTTCAGGAAACATGGATGTTTGCTAGTAATCAAGCTAGTGCTTTCACTAAGGATTGGCCATGGGGACCCTCGTTTGGTCCTTTGGTGAAGACAGGGCGGATGGGATTGGAATTCTTTTAACTCCTTTAACTTTAGGTTACATAAGTTGATAGAAGTCTGTCCAGGAGAGTATTGATTCTAGAAGGCTGTTGGTTTGCTAAAAAGATCAGATTAATTAATATTTACATCCTCAATCGAAAGCTGGGAGGTTGCATGTTTTTTCGACATCGACCCTTTCTAATAACAACTATTCCAATTCTTTGGGGTGGGAATATTAATTGTAATATAAAGGGGTACAGAGGTAAAGATAGGTTGGAGCAAGGGAAGAAAATCTATTGTGATTCGGTATGTCTTCAGAATATTGTGAAAACAGCAGACCTGGTAAGTTGTATGGATAGTAAGGATGGGGGCTTGTTAGGCACTTTTTTACAAAAGGGAAAAGTTTTATGATTGATTATTTGTTTATATCTAAAAGAATCCGTTCCATAGTCCACAGGTTATTCCTATGGAATTCTCGGACCATGCTCTGATACTTATCAAGGTTGGGACACAGCAAGGGTTTCTTAGTCATATAAGCTATATGAAATTGAATGCTCCAATCCTTCAAGAGATGGTAGTTTCAAATTCCATTGCGCTGTATTCTGAATGCCAGGTTGTCAGTGGTCTTTTTTATCAAGATCTTGGGGTTTGGTGGCAGGAAACTAAAACAGATTGTATTGGGTGGTTTAAACAATATGGGGTTAGGAAGAGGAACGAAAATTTTCTTGATTATCTTAAACTCAGAAACAATATTTCCTATCTGTCATGCAATTCTTCTAGAGGTAATTTTCAGAACAGATAGCCGAAATTAAAGGTCTAATGAAGAAGAGACAGTATGATAGAGCAAAATCATTGCAAGCATTAATTCAGAATCATTTAAAAATCTGTGTTTGGAGACCCTTTAACTATGTAAAGCAGTTAAGGAGAAGGAGACATTAGAATTTTTAGTCCAAGGAGATACTAAGGTTTCTTCTATCACTGCACTAGGAGAAATTATTAAAGAGCACTTTAGGGATCTTGAACCAAAGGTTGCTCCATCGTCACTCCTGATTAATCAGTTTTAGGGCCTAGTTTAAAAGAAAATAGGGACAATGATGGTCTGAAGAAATTAGGCTCCCTTTTCAAAATCTGAAATTCTGGAAGTTATTAACTCACTAAACAGAGAATGTGTCCCCTGGTATAGATGGGTTATCAATGGTTTTTATAAAGTTTTTCATCTGAATTAGTAGAATGTCTCTGGTTAGTGTTCAATTTTTTTCTTACAACAGGGTGATGTTAAATTCTTTTTACAGAAGGCGTCAGATATATATCTTTAAATCTGGAGATAGGGGTGATTTTGGAACTGGAGGCCTTTAACTCTTTGAATTCAGTTATTAAATCTTGACTACTATAATTAACAATAGACTGAAGGGTGGTAGAGAGGTTGTTTTACCGATTCAACACAGTGGGATTCAAATAGAAGAATCGTTCAATATTGGGTTTAATTAGAGACATAATTGAGCAGGTTGGGCAAGGGGATCAGTCGGGAGTAATTGTATCGGTGGATCTTGAGAAAGCATTTGATAGAATTAGATCATGAGTTTTATTTTCATCTCTCAAGTGGTTTGGTATTCCATGAATTATCCATACAGCTCATAATGGGGTTATACAATAATGCGAAAGTTTATCCAGTTTTGAAAGGTACTTTGGGGGAGGGTTTTATTATGAAATGTGGAGTGCGGCAGGGGTGTCCATTAAGCCCGCTTTTGTACAACTTTTCTTTAGAACCTTTAATAAGAGCAATCTGCGTTCCACCCTTATGGTCGGGAATAAAGGTGCCAGGGACTTCGAACACTTGTCTTATACAATCATTTGCAGATGATATTTGTCTATATTTCTCTAACTATATGGATTTTTCTAGTTTCTATACAGTGTTTAACACTTATGCAGAGGTAGCGAATGCTAAATTGAATACACATAAATCAAGAGGGTTCTTGTTGGGTAATTATCAAAGAGAGTTGTTTTCATTTAAATCGGTTGAATTTTCTCTAAAACCCTTGAAAATATTAGGGGTAGAGTTTATGAATCAAAATTGCCCATTGGAGGTTTGGTCAGGTGTTCTAGAGCAATTCTACAGAAAGTAATGATCTGGAAAAGGTTTAAATTTTCTAAAAGTAAGAGGATTCAGATAATAAAAGCAATTTATTTTACCTAGACTGCAGTATATAAGTGATTTTTCCATTACCAGTACAGCTAGAAACAAAATTATATAGCATCTGTTTCCAGATGCTATGGGAACTCAGATTGAATCAGTTAAGAGGGATGCACATATCTTGACAGAAAACAAGGGGTTAGGGATGGTGGACCGGTAGTATTTTGTTTCTCGCTATTCTTACGCCTTTTCTTTAAAGAAAAGTTTAGGGTGTTCTACAGAGCTAGGCGTTTTAGTATTTGAACCGGTTGCATGCATACCTGGTATGTGGAGACCTTGGCTCCAAATGGTCTGCAAGATTTAGGACTCGGAATATTTTAAGCCAGCGGCACAGAAATTGTTTAAATGGAAAATCTCAAAAGACATGATTTTAAGATGTACAGCAAAGGGGTTGTACAAAGAAATTATGGTTCAATTTTTTCAGATAGAACCAAACTTTAAAAATTGTCCGAGTGATAACAAAAGTAATGTGTTGGAGCAGTTAAATAATAATAGGCTTCCCCCTTATATGTGGGAAAATTTATGGCTAATTATGTATGGGAGACTAAATGTAAGGGTAGCTAAACATAAGTCAATTGAAGAAAGAAGTTGTCCTTATCCAGATTGTGTTAATCTTGAGAGACGATGGAGCATTGTTTTTGCATTGTTCTTTTCCTCCAAATTATGGGGTTTCTAGCTCAGGTATGGGATCTCCCATGGTTAGCAAAAATGGATTATGATCTCCTGGTGATTGGTATTTTTCCTCATTTTTTGAGTGGTTTTGAAAAATACATTAAGAGTCTTTGGCTAGTTGCGGTTTGCTTATGGCAAACTAGAGTTCAATGGGTGTTATACCAAAGAGACCATCATTTGAAGGCTTTAAATTTATGCAACCAATGTTTTCATAAAGTTTATATGGAAGAATGTCAAATATATGATGTGGGTAAGTCAAAGTTTGGTGGAGGGGATTTCTTCACTTTATTAAATATAAGTAAAAAAAAGAAGGGAAAAATAATAAGAATAATAGGTAAGCATATAAATGTTTAGAATTTGCTTTTGTTAATTGTGAAGAGTTGGAGTGTATGAGTTTAAGCTTACTTTCACTTTTGTTCTTAGTTTATTTACAGAAATATGAGGGTGTATTGATTTGATGTTATTTGTTGTTTGAGTTTGATGTATATGTGAATATTTAATAAAGTTACCCCTACTCTGTAGGGTGGAGTTTCCGGTTCTACCTGGCCAGCGTCATGGCAGACTCACACAGAGAAGGCGCCTACCTGTGAAGGAGAGCCTATCGTATCATTTGCAATGGGTCACAGGTACAACAGCTTCAGGAATGCAGGAAAATTTCTTAAATGCATCTTTAGAGAGCAACCTTTCGACTGCTGGATATCCTGACTCGGGCTTGTTTATTTTGACACTATGAACACCTTGCAAATGGAAGATGCCCGATAGTAAGCGCCTCGACTCGCTCTCGGAGCAGATTCTTGGGCTGCAGCAGGAATGCGGCAGTTCTTCCCCAGCCTCTTCGGACCTCTCCTGACCGAGTGTGCAACACTGGCAACCTACAATGAGCCCTGTAACAGTGGATTTCGCAGCAATTTTTAAAAACGAGGAGTGAGTAAACATTGCTACGGTTGATGCTGAAAACATACCATCCACCTCAACAAAGTCACGAGTTTTTTTTTACTTGAAAAAGGAGGAGACGGTACAGCAAAGTGATTCCTGGATGATAACAACAGCGCTACAGAAAGCAGGATGGATGCGTTCTGAGAATGGAAAATGGATTCCGGATCCGAATTGGAAGCAAGATAAACTTATCTTTCCAGAAGTCACGAACAGGCCTGCAACTGACATGAGCTCCACCGGTACCACATTTGCAGAAAGACAATATTAATGTTTCACTGGTGGTACTGAGAGTAGAATGTCTTGGGAGATTTGATGGATACAGTTGAAGCAGGTGATAGGCAGGTTTCAAAAGATAATATCAATGCCCCACTTATCTCTTTAGAGGATCCCCAGCTATTTCTGCCCCTAAAGATGCCCTAAAACAGATGCCCAATATGAGTACATCACTGAATAATATTGTGTCGCAAGATGTTTCTGAGCCAAACACCTCTAATGCCCTAGACTCATCTCATGCATTACAGACTTCAGGTCGCCCTCCTATATTGTCAGACCTGTTTAAAAATAAATTAGAGCCAGCCCCTCGCAGGAATGCTGTTCGCCTTAGATACAGAGGTGGGCTTGAGGAGTTCCCTGATAGATATTATGTTGCTAGAACTCTCTTAAAAGGCAAACTGCATTTGCAGCGTCTGATATTTACACTTTAATACATATATCAGGTTAAGAAACTTTTGATATAAGTTTTAAAACATCTACTAGTCTGGACCGTTTCTGGCACCTGTACGCCCTCCAAAAAAATGACCTGTCTGGACTCCTTTTCAGTAATACCCTTATCTAAACCTACATATAGAACAGTTACAATAATGTTTAGAAATGAAGGGGTGAGCATAGCGATATTTATCATTGGCTGCAGAATCACTGTAATGTTTTATCACCTCCTGAAGCTATTTTAGATGACGAAGGATTGTGGACTAGGGGTTGGAGATTCAAGGTAAAACTTTTCCAAAACAACTCGGAAGTTATACATTTACCAAATAGTTTCCTTTTAGGGAAAGGTAGAGGTGTTTGTTTTTATGGAGGTCAGCCGCAAGCATGTTATAAATGTGGTGCCACCACACATCTAAGTAGTGCGTGCGACTTGCTCAAATGTGGTTTATGCGGAGGTTACGGACATCCTAGCATGTCATGCACGAATGTTTTTAAATGCAATCTGTGTAATGAAGCTGGCCACGCCTACCACCAGTGTCCCTGGGCAAGTAAAAATAGGTCACAAAGTTGGGACCCAGATTCCTTGGTACAAAAGCACAGGACAAAGTCCAAGAACATAGCCTATTATGACTACTCCTTGGAACACCCCTCACAAACAATTTCGCAAACTCAAAATGAGGTTACTCATCATGTTTCTGACCCTCCCAGACCGCCTACAGATTCTATGCCTGCTGTAGATAATTAAGGATTTCAAGTAGCCAGCCATTACCAGAGCCACTACCGAAAATCCTCTAAAATACCTGATACCCTATATCAAATAGCTTTGACTGTCTAAAAGGAGATAGAGAGGTCACAGATGGTGATTCAGATGCATCCCATTACTTTCTGATATTGATGCCCTGCTCCTAAACCTCCTGATGTTACTAGGAAAAAATGAGCGAAAACAAAAAGGGAGGAAAAAAAAGGAAAAACATATCAATAACTGATGGTAGCGGATAAAGGACACACCTAACCATGGATCTCGTATAGCATCTTTAAATGTCTGTAGTCTCAGAAGCTATAAAAACGATTAAGTTTTTACAGTATGCAAATTCCTGAGCCTGGACATTTTGTTAATACAAGAAACTCACCTCTCTAGCTTACATGATGTTAAACAAATAAAAGTGCATGGTATAAAGGGCCCTCTTACTGGACTTTTGAGACAGACTTGGCAGATGGGGTAGCTATTTTGTTTTATTCCACACAATTATCAGTGATACAAATACTTGATATACTTCTGGGGTAGGGCTTTTATACTAGATATTGTTAAATATACCTTCCACTTAGATTGATAGTCACCTATGGCCCTACAACTTAAAACAGCTAGGATAGCTTTACTGGACTTAATTAAGCCTTTTTTATGTACCAGTAAGCACATTTGTTGGGGTGGGGATTTTAATATTTCCATTGATACTAAACAAAAGACGACATCAGGGAAAAAGGTGTATTGTGACTCTATAGCACTAACCAAACTAGTTAAGGAGGCAAATTTAGTTGATGCCTACCGTAAGTTACACTTGGACACAGGTTATACATATTTTAGATCAGTTTATTGCACCAGAATAGATTACTTTTTTGTCTCCTGCAGTCTAGTTCCTGTTTCGGTTATTGTATGCCCTACTGAAATATCAGATCATTGTCTTCTGTCTTGTCGATTCACCATAAACTCATCTACTGTTCCCATTGCACATAAAACTTTTTGGAAACTGAACAATTCTTTGCTTCTCTCTATATCAGTACAGTCTCACTTACGGAATATCTTTCAGGCTAGAGTATCGGCTATGGTTTGTTATGACTCCTTATGGGATTGGTGGAAAGATACGAAACAAGATCTGACCACATTTTTTATAACTATAGGAAAGAGAGTATCTAGGGATAACTATTTTAACTATTTAATGTACCTAAATCAACTATATAAGTTAGTGTGCTTCAATCTACCTCATCAGTAGATTATTCAGCTCAAATTTCTAAACTAAAACAGAATATGCTGGCATACCAATATGATAGAGCCAAATCTTTAAACTACGCTATGAAAACAGGAACTGTGATTTCCAACTGAAGACCCTTTTTTCGCTTTCAAAAGTAGACTTCAGTCTACAGTCATGATTGGTTTGCAAAACGATCAAGGTACAGTGCTTAGATCCATTCAGAAATGACAGAAATCATGTCGGATTATTTAAAAAGCAGTTTTGTTCCACATCCAGCGTTCTCATCAATGCATCTATATATCCTAAGTTTCAGTCCCCAAAATGCCACAACATTTTCTCCCATCCTGATTAGCAGAATCTACAAGAAGAAGTTGCTGCTGCTATCTCAGAATTGAAGTTGAAGGTATCCCTGGGCCTGATGGATTGGCCGCACGAATTTTATAAAATGTTTAAAGATCATCTATTAGAAATGCTAACTCAGGTATACAATTATCTATTAGATTCATTAGATGTCTCAGTAGATATTGGTATATCTGCACTAAAATTTATCTACAAAAAAGGAGAAAAAACTCTGTTGACAAATTGGAGACCGTTACATTTATTGAATACGGATTACAAAATCCTTTCCAAGATTTTATGCTCTAGATTACGAATGATAGCACCAGACTTAATTGATACGGCTCAAACATGTGCAATTCCAGGCAGGTCCATATATTCAAACCTATACTTATTATGGGACATTTTTGATTTAAGACAACGTAAAGAGATACCTGGTTATATTTTTGCTTTAGACCAATCTAAAGCTTTTGATTCAGTACAACATGGATTTTTATTATACACATTGTCATTATATGGTATCCCTGAAAGATTTATATCATGGATCTCATATTTACTGTCATTAGTACACTTTTTCCCAATAATAAATGGTTTCTGTGGACCGACCTTACTGCAAAAGATTGGACTTAGGCAAGGCTGTCCTCTGAGTCCCCTATTATATGTGTTTGCTTTGGACCCTATTATTCACAACATTCAGGAGAATGTTCACATCATAGGGATATCCCCACACCCAAATGTAGAACCTATCAAAATATCAGCATATGCAGATGATGTGGTGATATTAGTCTCTGATTTTCTTTCTAGTAAATTAGCCATACAAATATTTCAGTCTTTACGCCAATATCAGGAAGTTCTTTGAACCTAGAGAAATGTGTCTGCATCCCGTTACATCACAGGGAGGGAGCATGGAACTGATAAATGGCATCAAAATAAGTACTGTTCCTCAGAAAATATTAGGGATTTGGTTTAATACAACATGTGACCCTAACTACAACTGGGATAAACAACTAACTTTAGGGAAAACAAGGTGCGTTTATGGAAAGCGTGGAAATTAAATAAAAAAGCAGTATTGATAATAAAAGTTTTTGCTTCGATTTTTTGTTTCTCAGTCATATATATTGTCCGCCTAAAACTATGGAAACTAGACTCTTGAGCCTTTTTTCAAATGCTGTGGGGAATCGTTTGAATCAATTAAAAGACAAATTACATATTTCCCTATAACTCGAGGAGGATTAGGGATGATAAACCCTTTGCTTTTTCTTTCATTTTTTTACATAATATAATAAAAAGTTATACCAATGCAAAATAGTAAATGATATTTGGGTATCAAACACAGTAGAACCTGTCATGCAGCATGGACAGACCAACCACCTGTAATTTCGCTGATTTCTTCTGCTCCATTTTATGGTCGATTGCATTAGATTCCTTAGATCCTGGAAAGTACATAAAGTTTCTGTAATAAACCTAACCAGGAAACAATTATATATGTACCTATTGCATATAAATGAACCGATACTAGAATTTCCTTCTGTAGCCCACTGCAAACAGTACATGCACTTAATGTTCTTAAAGATAACAGGATACCCGCATATGTGGGACATTTCTTGGCTAAGTTGTCATGGAAATTGAAAGTACGGGAAATTTGAAACATAAATCTATGCAAGATAGGTATTGCCCTAAACCATCCTGCATACACATAGAAGAAACCATGGAGCATTTTTGCTTACTTGTCCAGATGCCCAATTATTATGGAAGACTTTAGCAAACAAATGGAAATGGCCTTTTAAGTAGAATTACTTATTCAGTTCTCGTTCTAGGATTTTTCCAATTGCTGAGTTCATACCATCCTAGCACACTAAGAGTTATTTTTGCAGTTTGTAAATATCACATGTGGCAGGCTAGATGCAAATTTGTGTTTCAACAGATTAGAATGAGTCCCTGGGATATAATACAATGCATAGAGATAGCACTTCAAACTCTTAAGAGAAAAGAAATACAGTATTTATCAAATACTCAGTATGTGCAATATTGGGAGGGTATTCCTGTTTGATGAATGTTACATGGCTGTGTTTCTTCCTCTTCTTGATATGATATCGTGTATTTTGCCTTATTTCGTTTTTGTATGATGGATGTCATTTCATTTTGAATTCCTTCCATTGTAGATATATTTTTGATGATATTCTTTCTTGTCATACACAGTACATACTTGATGTTATGTATGTATCCAATAAAAAATTCCCCTACTCTTTTCGATAAGTGCCATGGGATCTTTAACATCCACCTGAACTATCACCAATCCAGGCAGATGGGACCTCGGTTTAACGTCTCATCCGAAAGATGGCACCTCAGAAGTGCAGCACCCCTCTCATGCTGCACTACAGTGTCAGTACTGGGATATTAACCCAAGTGCCAGATGTGGGAACTGAACCCACGGCCCTCGATCTCCCAGCCTCAGAGGCGGAGTGTGCTACCTACTGAGCCACTGACACTGCATTTTGACTCGCTGGCTCCTGTGTGTTAGGTAGTCATTGAACCAATTCATGGCGTTTGGTGCCACACCCAACCTTTGGAGCTGGAGTACTAGTAGAGAGTGGTTGACGGTGTTGAAGGCTTTGGTGAGGTCAATGAAGATGGACCCCACCAATTTGTCTTCATCCAGTGCCTTGTCTGGTATAGTCACTGTATTCCAGCAGTGCTGTGGTGGTACATGTTTTTGCCTGAAGCCATGTTGGTTTGGGCAGAGCAGATTGTACTTATTGAGGTATTCTGTGAGTTGACTTGCCACGATTTTTCCAAAGCTTTGGATAGTGGGGAAGAGGATATTGGCCTGTAGTTTGACACCAGCACCTTGTCACCATACTTATGCACTGGAGTTACCAGGGCTTGCTCCATACTCTGGAAATTGAGCTAGGGCCAAGGATTTATTAACTAGCATTGTAATGGGCATAATAAGAATATCAAGGGTGAGAGATAGTAACTTCATGTCTAGCCGTCATTCACCAATCTGGTTTTGCCTAGGACTTTCCAATAAGTGAACTATCTTGATAGAAACATTCCTTAGCACTAATATATGGGGCCCACTATATGTAGATATATTATTATTTAAAATAATACAGTGCTACACATTTTGGCCATTTGCTATGAAGTTTGAAGGCCAGTGCTATGACTTTTAATGCTGAGATTGAGATGTATAGGTGTTTTGGATAGGACCAGGGGTGTTATTTAGCTATAACCAGGGATTTCAGTTAAGATCACCATGATTTCTTTGCAACCTGTAATATACAGTATGTCTCTTGCAAACTGGATTGCAGTTTACAACCTCTGTGTAAGCTCCTCTACCCAACATTGGGGGCCCACACGGGGTTTATATCCAGCAGTTTAAGACAGAAAGTTAATACAGAGCCTCCCAAGCCAGAAGGCAAGGCATCAAGAGTGACCCCACTCCCATCGAGTTGGCCAAGATGGTCAGGAAAAGGCAAAAAGCCTGGCTTGGATCTTCCTGATCCCTGAGAGCTGGCAGCAAGGCCAAGAAAGGAAAAGTTATGGGTACCAGTGCCATTGCTACACCAAGCATGTGGAGCAGCATGGAACTAAAGCTCCAGTATGAAGTGAAGTCTGGCAGTCTGCAATATGACTGGGTCCCAGGCTCCAGGGTGGGCAGCACTGCCAATACCAGACGTCAAAGATCACCACTGGGCATGGGATAAATTAAATGCCTCTTTACCCCAAGACAGGCAGTGGAGCTGAGAGCAGAGAGAATTCGGTGCTGAACACCATTTTGTCATCAACACATGTGCAGGAGCCCCTAAACCAGAGCTAAGTGCTCCAGTTGTAAATCAGGCAGAGTAGCTGCTGCTCCACCAGCACCAGTACCAACCTCATAGGACTTGGTAAAAACTGGACCCCCAGACTGGACCAGATTGGTAAAACCAGAATAAGCAGGTTTAGTTGGAAAAGACACAAGTTGCACCTCTGGATGGATGGAAGGATGGATGGATGGATGGATGGATGGATGGATGGATGGATGGATGGACTGGTCCTTCTTTTAACTATGTGGTCTGGCCCATTCCAGGCAGTCTGGGTTTTAACCACCTATCTGGTCCAGTTGGATCCTGGTGTTCTGGTTTTCAACCCATTTTATGTAGGGATGGAACCCAGATTATCAGGACTGGACCAGACCAGATCGGTGTATGAAACCCAGACCACCGGCACATAACTGAGCCACATAGGTAAAAACTGTATCATCCATTCTGAGTGGCTGGACCAGCAGTATTAGCACAACCTGTGCCCAGTCCAGCTGGTTCAGCCAGACTGACCAGTCCAGATTTTACCAATCTGGTCTGGTCCCGGTCTGGAGGTCCAGTTTGTAACCATACCCCAACAGGCATCAGGCACAAAATAGATGGATTGTAGCTCCGAGGGGCATAAATAAGAGCTGCTGGAATCTGCACTGAATCGCTAAGCAGCACACAAAAGATTTAAATGTCACTGTGTCAACATTAATGCACAGTCACTAACCCTATGTTATGGTTGCACAAGACTGAGGGGCCTGTGTCATTACACTCCTGGTTACAGGGTTTATATCCAGCAGTTTAAGTCAGAAAGTTAATACAGTTGCCTCCACCTGGAGATAAAGGTTTTAGTGGGCCTGGAGACAGTACAGTACAATCCCCTGGGACGTGATACCTCCCACTTCCTCCCTGAGAACTCCTCCCATGGACCTCCCCAATGCAATAACAAATTACACACATCATGTACTTAACAGTTCTAAAATAAATAGCAACACAATGAATTTAAAGAAGAAAAAGCAACAGATTTATTTAGGGAAGGTCATGCTAAATGGAGAAAGGGAGTGTGCAGTTGGCTGGTCTTTGTCCTCCTAGTCCCATCTGGTTTAAACAACAAGGCAGTTCTTCTGGTGTGTCAGAAGGTGCCACCCGATCCCATTGGAGGGCTGCAGATGCCAGTCACTCGTTATTGCCCTCATTGGTGCAAAAAGGCGCCATGGCCCAGAATGCCACTTCCCAGACTTACAAGCTGTATCCCCATTGGTCAGCTGGCTCCATCTAGAGTCCTGATTTCTGGTTGGTCACTTCCATGCAATTTTAGATGCCCCTTAGCTACTATTGGATCCCTTCAGCACAGTCTGGGTCCAAAATGGAGGGGCACAGCACAAAGTCCCAGCTGCAAATAAAAAGTTAGACAAACTGCAATTTTACCAACACTATACATGTTCTCCAGGGAACAACTACATCTTTCAGATGGGCTCCTCAGTGCTCCTAGCGACTGCAGAAGCGGAGCGATCAGACAGCAGTCCAAGGCGAGTTCGAGCAGAAACCCCAGTCCCCTATTTGTACCATTAAAGCCTGCAAGCAGGCGAGCTCTTAAAGATGCAGTACTGGAGCTTTAAAAGCACTCTAGCAGCCGCGTTTTAATGGCCTTATACCAAACACCAGTCAGGCATGGAGCATTTAGGCAAGCTCCGGAAAGCTTTTAGGAACCCCATTTGTAGGGGGTTACACCTTCCTGGCCTGGAAAGAACTTGACGTCTCGTCAAGTAGTTACCATAAATCACTTTAAGGCAAACAGTATAAGTAACATTATATCATACTTTTTATTACATGCATTGTTACTGTATTCTCAGTTTACTACTGTTTATGCAGCATTACACACACAGATAACCTTTTTCTTGTTAAATCAGGTCATTACTTCCTTCCCGTGACACCTGGAAAGAGGGACCCTTCCTATCAGCTACTTGCAGACAACCTAAAGCAGGGGTATGATACTCATAAGGCAATACTAACAGGCTGGAGTTATCCCCAAGGCTAACTTGGGCAAGGAGCTCGGGGACCTATACACCTTTATGGACTACATTTAAAGGCAGGTCCACAGGCTGACCCAGAGACTCATAACTCAACTTTTACTAAAGGCCGTACTTCTCGGCTGGAGCACCTAGGGGTCTCGGAAAAACCTGCTACAGCCCCCAATTCCATTTCAGCCTCACTTAGATTAGCAGGGGAACCTCCATAGAGGAAGGGGACCCAGGGCCCATAGTACTTTCGGGAACAGGACTCCCTATATCAGGACCCACACTGCTTGGTTCAGCTAAGGACAATTCTGGCACTACCGGGGTGCTGTCAGGGAATTCAGAATATTCTTCAGGTTCTGGCATATCACTAGATTGCCCCCCACATCATCCCCTTCTTCAGAAAAATCAGACAGCTCAGCCAGGCCAGACAGTTTAGCCATGCTCAAGGACCCCACTTCTTTGTCTTTGATGCCACTCATTTCATCCTCAGGGAGCATTGGCACCGGAAACAAAGCTGGGGGCTTAGACAGTCCAGAAAACCCACCTTCATCCACGGGGTTGATTAGGGGATTGCCCCTAAACAGTTGGCTTAGTTCATAAGAGGGGTAATACTCAATGTTGTTGTCAATGTCTTCAGACACAGATTGGCAATCAACTTTGTCCGAGGGGGGTGGAGAAGGCCTCTTTAGTTTGGTTTTGAAGATTCAACCGATCTTAATTTTTCTTGGCAGCCACTCTAGTTGCAGGCCGGAGGCATTTAGAGGTTCAGCTTCTATCAAAATCTGTCAATTGGCAGCAGATGATTTCTGTGCATAGTTTTCACATCTTTTGAGTTGTTTTCAGGCCGCACTTTATATACAGGTAAATCTTCCAGTTTTCCCTACAACAATATGAGGGAGGTAATGCCATCTGTCAGCAATCTTATGCTTGCCATGTAGTCCCAAGTTCCTCAATAGCACTCTATCCCTTCTCTCAGTTCCATTGCTTTCACTTTCTTATCATAACCTCTCCTTGTTGGCGGGTTTCGTTTAGCAGCCATGGTCTGGGCCAGTTAGTAGGCATGGTGTAATTGGGCCTTCAACTTCTGTGTACATACTGTAAATGAATTGCTGCTTGTACCCCATCAGGGAAACCCCGAAACACACATCCACTGGCAATCTAGCCTCCCTCCCAAACATCAGTCTGTACGGGCAAAATCCAGTGGCATCCTTTTGGTGCAGTTATACGCATGTACCAGGGTGCTAATCTGCTGGCTTCATCTAGGCTTGTCTTTAGGTTGCAGTGTGCCCAACATATCAAGCAATGTGCGGTTAAACCTTTCTGGTTGAGGGTCTCCCTGGGGATGATACAGGGTGGTTCTTGACTTTCGTACTCCCCACAAGGAAAACATTTCTTTAATCAGGCGGCTGTCAAAGTCCCTCCCCTGGTCGGAATGGATTCTCTGGGGGGGGGCCCCATAGTGGACAAAAAAGTTCTCAACAAGTACTTTAGCCACCGTGGTTGCTTTCTGATCTTTGGTAGGAAAAGCCTGTGCATACCGGGTAAAATGATCAGTGACTACCAATATGTTACTGATGTTTTTCAGGTCGGGTTCTAAACTCAGGAAATCAATGCAGACCAATTCCATAGGGGCACTAGTAGTGATGTTGACCATGGGGGCAGCCTTCTGAGGCAGGGTCTTTTTTTGTAAACATCGATCGTGTTCTAATATACTGCTCCACATCAGCACCCATTTTGGGCCAATAAAATCGGGACCGCACTAAGTCAAGGGTTGGTCTATGCCAAGGTGTCCCATGTGATTGTGCAGGGACCTCAACACCAGTTCTCTAAAAGCAGTGGGCAGCACCAGTTGTTGTTTGTCTACCCAGCCCTCTTTATCCACAGTCTCTCTGTATAGTAGTTGGTTAATCAGTTTTAGCTTTGACCCTTCTTTGTATAACAAGGCAGTTCTCAGGTCAGTGGAGCATAACTTGGACACATCCCTCCTGGCCTGCAAAGCCTCCACAGCAGCTCTTATCATGGGTCTTGGGATTGAGCTTGTTGGAGACTATCATTGTTAAATTGGGGCAGCGACTAGCGTCTAATGCAGAAAATGACAGTAAGCAGCAAGTATGCAGTTCTCGGAGGGCCCCAAGCAATCCACCATGCATCCACAACATCAGGAGACACCTGTTCCTCCTTGTCAAATTTTTGGCAAAGGGCTCTTATATCAGGTTCTGACAACCTCACCCAGTCGGGTTGGGCACAGGCCTCTGGGAGAGCATCAGCATCTATATGGTTGAGGCCAACTCTGTACTCAGTAGCATAGTTATATGTGGATAACCGGAGAGCCGCCTATGGCCAGTGGCATCCAACTCGGCTGAGGTCTGCACATATGTCAGAGGATTGTTATCAGTCTTTACCAATATCTTGGCACCATACAAGTAGTCATGAAATTGATCAACAATGGCCCACTTCAGGGCCAGGGACTCTAGCTTGTGTACTGGATAGTTTTTTTTTGAAGGAGTCAGACTTCTGCTGGCAAAAGCTACAGATCTCAGTCCATTTGAGTGCTCCTGATACAACACAGCTCCCAAACCTTGTAGACTGGCATCAGTATGAAGAACGTATGGCTTGGCCAGGTCAGCATAGGCCAACACTGGGGCATGGGTAAGTTGATATATAATGTCATGGAATGCTTCCTCACACTCTGTAGTCCAGCGGTTCCCAAACACATCATTCGGATGAAAATACTTTTTCTCAGTCTCAGAGAGCGCAACTTTCTTATACTTTTTATGGGTAGGGGGGTACCCCTGATTAAGGCTGAGGAGAGGGTAGATCACTCGAGAATAGTCTCTGATAAACCGCCTATAGTATCCACAAAACCCCAGAAACCATTGCAGTTCTTTCAAATTCTTTGGTTGAGGCCAAGTAGTCAAAGCTTCCACTTTACTGGGGTCAGTCTCTATGCCTTCAGTGGATACTATGTGCCCCCACATATTTCACAGAGGTTTGAAAGAATTGACACTTGTCTATAGATAACTTGAGACCAAAATCTTCCAGCCGATCCAGGACCTTGAACAATCGATTTTCATGTTCTTCCAAGGAGCTGCCAAACACTATAACGTCATCTAAATAAACCAGACATTCAAGCAAATTCATGTCCCCCACAGCACATTCCATTAGGCGCTGAAAGGTAGCTGGGGCACCTGAAATGCCTTGGGGCATCCGCATAAACTCATAGAAGCCTAAGGGGCAAATGAACGCAGTCTTCTCTCGATGCTCCAGAGCCATCGGGATCTGGTAATACCCACTGCGGAGGTCTAATACAGAGAACCATTTACTGCCATTTAGACAGTCCAAGGCATTCTGTATGCGTGGCATGGTATACTGGTCTGGAATAGTCCACCGATTCAAGTTACGGTAATCGACACACATCCGAACAGCCCCATTCTTTTTCCTCACTACTACAATGGGGGAAGCATGGGGCTTCTGGATTCTTGTATCACGCCAGCAGCAAGCATCTCTTGCAGATGCTGCCCCATATCATCTATGTCAGCAGGGGCCAGGCGCCAGGACCTCCCTCAAAAAGGCCTTTCATCATGCAGCCAGATGTGATGTTCTGCTCCCTGCACACATCCCATGTCCCATTCTTTTAGGGAAAAGACCTGGTCTCTTTTGACTCACTGATCCTCACTTTCCATTCAGCAGGCAATGGGGAGTCACTGAAACCAAACAAGTCAGGAGTCACTCTGTCATCCTTCTCCGAACCCTTGCTATGAGGCAGCACTGCAGTATCTGCACAATGTACACTTGCCAGGGCGCAACCTCTATTTACTTGCATCTCTTTGTCAGACACATTATGAACTTGAACCATCACCCTTCTGGCATAAACATGGGCTCTAGCAGGCAAGGTACTGGGTTTAACCAGCAGTCCCTCAGACAATCTTCCTTCCCCAGGTGCATCCAGCATCAACAACTTATTCTTGACATCTTTTTTAATTCGGACTTCCCCTTGCAATACACATTGGGCATTTGGGGCAATGGTGCCGGGTCCTTTTTCCACACAACACCCACCGGGCCTTCAGGTTCCTCCTGCCTAGCCTTCCTCTGAGTCTCATAGGCCTTCTGGATCAAAAGGGGTATCTTTAGGGCTTGCCCAGTCCTAAACGCTTGCTTTTCTGAACACAATTAGGCTAATCGACCAAACATGTGAGCATTTGTCCCAATCAACAAGGGCACCCCATCATACAGTCCAGTGGGGGGGCATACTAAAGCCAAAGTTTCCACCTGTTCATCCACCCCAGCCACAGAAGTAGGAAACGACAACCAGATCCTGATGTACCCCAAATACGGATAAGCCTTGTCACTCAGCCCCCATACATGTAGACCATCCAAGGGTTGTAGTGGCACTTCAGGTAGATGAGTCTGATACCAGTCCTGGAACATAATGGTCACCTGAGAGCCACTATCCAATACAGCTCGAGTGGAAATCCCATTTACTCACACTGGGGCCTCCATTGAGGGCCCTACCACATCAGACCATTCGGGGGGCACGGCGTTGACCGTTGCTTGGGCATTGGCCTGGGTCGCAAAGCCCTTCCTAGGGGGTCGGACGTAGGACCTGCGATGCCAGGTGATCAGTCTACTGTTGACCTTCCTTAAATTCTCTGGCAACTGGCACTCAGTCTGAAAGTGTCCATCCTCCCACAATGGTAACAGAACTTGGGTTCCCAGGGTCTCTATTGGAAGGGAATACTTCACCTGCGGGGGGCCATTTGGAGGCGAGGGGACTCCCCAGGGCTAGGGTGTTTATTCTAAGTAACTCTGGCTCCCCAAACCTAACAGAGGAGGTAGTGGTTTGCTTCAGGTCTGTCACTATTTCTTGAAAACTTCTGATTTCAGCCCTCAACTCACTTTCTACTTGGGATCAGAGGAAATGGCACGCACCCCACCCTCTCTCATAACTCTGGAGACACATCAGGCCCCCTGAAGGTGGGTCTCATCGGGTTGCTAGACTCAGGGTTTGGCACAAATTCACAGCCCCCATAGGGTTCCACCCTCCTCATCAGTCTCTACTTCTCTAATCTCTCTCATCAATTGACAGTATTCAGGCGGGCAGCTCGCCTATCATGTAACAAGTTTTAACAGTGTCACACTGGAAAATCTAGCAGACTTTAATACATGTTCCAACCTGACCTGGTTTAAGGCTGGGCAGTGATCCCCCCCTCCGATAGGCCTTCTGAAGCCCTTTCCACCCTAGTGACAAAAGCGGAAAGCTTTTCATTCCTCCACTGCTTAGCAGACTTAAATTTCCATAGTAAGCCTTCCCCCGTTTCTGTGCTTCCAAACACCCCCTCTAATGCAGAAAGATACTCTGCTGTGGTAGCTTCCAGGCTAGTAGCTCACAAAAACCGAATGGCTTCTAAAGCCAGACCCCGCAGGCTCTCCATCAATCTCTTTCGTTTCTCCTCCTCAGAGCATTGCCACTCTTGGACGAGGGGGGGTGGCGTAGTCCATCCACGCCTCCAAATCATCCTCCCTTGAGGGCACTGGCACTGTGCCAGAAAAGAGTTTGAGCCTCCGGTAGAAGTCTAGCTGTATGGAGGGGACCACTAAGGGCAGAGAAGCCAAAACATTACTCTTAGGGGGCTCCGGAGAGGTACCAGAGGAAACCTGAGGGGTGGATTCGCTGGAAAGGTCCAAGGCCTGCATTAACTCTTGGGTAGTCCTCCCTTCCACAGCCAACAACTTAAGTAACTTATCTTTGAAACTACTAGTCTGTGGAGACCCCTGGGGGTGACTGACCCACTCCAAATGTGAATGACCCTCCACCCCAGTTGTGCACCTTCCGGATAAATCACTGGGGGTACCCTCTCAGGGTTAATGGCTACGCTATACAATAGTAGCACCTGCAAAGTCTGACCAAGTAGGTCAGCCATCCACCCCTTCACCTCTACCTTGCCTAAGCACTTAACACGCTCCACGGCAGAAATGATGTCAGTGGTCGTTGTCCCCAGAGGTACATCTAGTAGTAACACAATTCTCTGAGAGTCCAGCTCTTCGGCTTCACCCCACCCCATTAGTTTATGTACCAACGTCTTAGTAGGGTCCAGCTTAATCTTAGCCAAGATATCCCCTTCCAGTCTTTCCTTCAATTTATCCATAGTAATACAATTCACCCACTCGGCCACTAGGGGACGCTAATCCCAGCAGTGCCTCCAATTTGTAACCCCCAGGGGGCGCTATCCTAAGGGCTACTACCCCTGCCTGCCTCAGCTGTAACAGGGTGAGGGGCCCAGATCCATTGACGGGTGCCTTCACCCAGAGGTCGGGGTTAGAACAGTCAAGGTTGACTCGGTCACAGCCCTCTGGGTTGCAGCAACCCCCATTTCTTCCCACTAGTGGCTCACACAGTTTAATTACAATGTCCTTACCCTGAACACTTACCCCCCGGCCCAAACCAATCAGCTCACTCCGGGGACCCCTGGAAAGTAAGGTACAGTAATCAAATATTCACTGTGCAGTATTTCAACAGTAAAACACAAACCAGCCAGTGTACTTTTGCAAAACAAGCAATCTGATTTATTTAAGGGGAGATAACAAGGACCGGGGGAAATCAGGGTGATTGGCTTACCACTATAATATATGTTTGACTACCTAGGGTTCTGTGCACAGGCCTAACCTATTAATTACTGTCTATGGGTACCCAAGCCCTAATGGCTAGTTCCCTGATGCAGCTGGTTGGGGCCCTGACACAAACGAGCATTTAATTCCTGAGCAGATCAGATGGAGCCAGAAAGCTCAATTAGTACAGTCAGCAATACAACAAGACAATTTTGCCTTTGTTTGTAACCTTTAACAGGGAGCTACCCTGATTCAGTACTCACAACTCCAGCAGAGAACCACTCTTTCACCACTCGCAGGGCTGAGCCTGAGCTTCAAAGGCCTCCTCACACATTTATATGGAAAACAACAGAGGGGTACCATACCAGACAGCTGCTCCTAGGACCCGACTGAACTCACAGCTATCCGGGCGTCTCACTGCAGCTTCACTGTCCTGACAGACCGAGTGCAATTTAGGAGATTCTCCAGTTCTCTACAGGGTGAGCCTGGTAGGTAGCTGCGCTCCTGCACAGCCTCCTCTGACCACTGCCCTGCGGATTTAGTCTGATTCTACCGGCCACCGAGCCGCCAGAAATTGGCCTTCACCACACACATGCGCGCTTCCTGCGTGAAGACTTAATGGCACAGAAGCCCAGGGCTCCTTCCTCGCTCACAGCCACAGCATCTCTGCCCTTTGGCAGTTAGGGCAAGTCTCTCCAGTCAGGTGCCACCTGATCCCATTGGAGGGCTGCAGATGCCAGTCACTCTATTGCTCTCATTGGTGCAAAAGGCCATGGCCCAGAATGCCACTTCCAGACTTACAAGCTGTATCCCCATTGGTCAGCTGGCTCCATCTAGAGTCCTGATTTCTGGTTGGTCACTTCCACACCATTTTAGATGCCCCTTAGCTACTATTGGACCCCTTCAGCACAGTCTGGATCCAGAATGGAGGGGCACAATACAAAGTCCCAGCTGCAAATAAAAAGAGTTAGACAAACTGCAGTTTTACCAAGAATATACATGTTCTCCAGGGAACAACTACATCTTTCAGATGGGCTCCCTCAGTGCTCCTAGCGACTGCAGAAACGGAGCGATCAGACAGCAGTCCAAGACAGGATTCGGGCAGGGAAACCCCAGTCCCCCTATTTGTACCATTAAAGCCTGCAAGCAGGCAGCTCTTAAAGAGGCAGTACTGGAGGCTTTAAAAGCACTTACAACGCCCGCATTTAACGGCCTTACGCCGAACACCAGTCAGGCATGGAGCATTTAGGCAAGCTCCGGAAGCTTTTAGGAACCTCTATTTGTAGGGGTTACACAAGGGCTGGACCTAATAGTTATTTTGCAAGTGCAGTCCAGAAGTATCTGTGAGGGGGTGTTCTGTCTGTGTGGAAGCTTTAGAGAATGTCTAAAATGACAACAATCCACCTTAGGGGTCCCAGAGGAATTTTAGTACTGCTGAGGACTGTTAGACTGCTTAAAATGTAAAGTATTGCCTCTAACTTAAGTTGTGTAGTTCAGCCCTGCACAATTTGAGACTGTGTTGTGTTCTCTGTTAAATTAGCCTATGGAGGGGATAAATGTTCACCTGTAGTAAAAACAGATCTTTGGACTCTGCCCCCGTAGGGTGAATGCCATTCTCCTGAGAAGGAAAACATACTAGAGAAATCAGTAGACACACAAGTTCAACAGCAGCATTCTTTCTTGTGGGAGGTGAGCCAACTCAGAGGGTGTGGACTATGGCTATGTCTGGTGCTGGGCTGGCTACTTCCAAAATTCTGTTACTGGGGCAAATTGATTCTGGGTTTGTAAGGCATGCCTTCTGTGTGTTTTTTATTTTGTAAAAAAGTGAAAAACACATGGAAGGCAAGCCTGTATGCTGATGATAAAAGACTCACAAAATGCACAAGTTCTGACTAATTCATAAAAAAAAAAAAAAAAAAAAAAAAAATTGAAATAGAAAAGGTAACACTGTAAGTAGAATGAACAAAGGACAAAAACAATTTTATCATTCTGCTAACCTATATCAGTATTATGGCATTTAGCTTGCTGGGGAACAGTTTTCTGGACTGCTAAAAGTCGCCAAAATGCACCATTTAACTTCACTTTTTCCAAATTTTCCCAGACCCCCCTATAGAGGTTGAGATTTTGTGCCCCTCCAGAATTTCTGACTGCATGACGCCCCTGGCATGACCTATAAGGGAGTCCTGTACGAGTAGTGCGCAACCACCACCACATTTGCCTACTCGGTCTTCCCTGTAGATGGTATATCCAGGGAGAGCGATAGCGGAGTCAGGGGTGGATTTGGAGAGCCAAGTCTCTACCAGTGCAGTTATGTCAGGTTGATGTTGAATGACCCAGCACTGGAGGGCAGCAGATTTCTTTAGGAGACTGCAAATGTTTAAGGATGCAAAGCGGAGGCCAGTTGCAGTGCAGGGTATAGAAGGGCTGGAAGCAATAGGTCCTGGGTTTGGGTGTGCATTACCAGATAATAATAATAGCAATGTAATTATTCTGGTTAGTGGCCAGTGGCGATGGAGACCCTTGGGTCGACACCCAGCTGAGGACTTTAGAATCAGGGTGCATGGGATAGATAAAGTGCGAAGGGTGGGTTTTCCCCTGCCCACTCCTGGTGTCAGATGCACACCCCCACCCATCTATATGCCATGCCAACACTGGGGTGCCCAATCACCATGTCGGCACCCCTCCCCCAGAATTGTGGCATACTGGGAGCTCACCCCAGTGTGCCTATATTTTTTGTGTAACCTATAAATGAAGAAACCTTCCCCTGTGGTCTTTTATTTCCCCCTGCAAACAAGAAAATGGTCCACTGTTGTCTCCTCGTCCCCTCCCCTATCCCCACCCTCCCTCTGCGCACCCACCTCCTCGCACGTCCCCCACCCATACTTTCACTCCGGAGGTCAGGAGCTGCGATCTTCTCTGAACCGGGGCACATCTGCACTCTTCAAAGCCGAACTGCGAACTGAAGAAATGATGTAAGCTTTATAATGGAAGGCAATCGGGGGGTTTCAACTTAGGTTGATGTCTCAGCCATTTTTTTTGGAATTTTGGCCCAAATTTTCAACATGGGGTTCTTGGGACCCCACCTTGTGAACATGTCACTGTCATTTAGTTTCTCAGTCCGAAAACTGATTTACATGATCGCTGCATGGAATCACCTTTTGGGACTGACTAACATATACAACAGTGCTACTGTTCATGAGGGAGGTCCAAAACTCCCATATTGCAAATTTGGTGAAAAACATTCCAAAAATGGCTGCTATTTTAACGGAGCGCTAAGTAGCGTTTCTATGCATGCTCATAACTACCAATTTTTAAGATTTTCTGTCCAGATTTTCAATATTACCATTTTTTCTCGCCTTCTTATGAACAGTATAGTTGTCATTTTTCACATCCTTCCTGAAATGTGTTTTCACACCTGTGGCACAGAATGGCACCGTCGCTGTGGGAAATCAATTTCGGGACAGATTATCAAAATCACAGTGCCACTGTTCAGGAGGAGAGGTTCAAAATGCTCATGTTGACAATTTGGTGAAAAATTCAAAAATGATTGTGTTACAGGTATATGTTGCTAGAGTTTCTACGCATGTTCAGTAATCCAGCCAATTTTCATATTTTCACTCCATATTTTCAACATTGCCATTTTTGACACCACCTCATGAACAGCACAGCTGTCATTTTTCACATGCTGCCAGAAATGTGTTTCACACCTGTGGTTCCAAATTGCACAGTCGGTGTGAAAAACACCATTTGAGATTGAGTAGCGAAATGATAGTGCCACTGTTCATGAGGTTGGGGTCACAAAAATCCCATTTTGAAAATTTGGAGTGAAAATACCAACAAACAGCTGGGACATTAGGGTTTCCAATCATAACGCCCTACTCTTTAGAGACTGACAGGCGTCGGGGGTGTGACTTGGGATCATCAGCCATAATGCTCACACCATTCCACCACCACCCTGCAGCCAGTGACAGGCATTAAGGTGTACCTTGGAGTCTTCGGCCCCAACGTTCACCCTATTCTCCTATACCACACCCATCTCAGTGTATTTCCTTATGGAATGGGGTGAGTATAAGGCCCAAAGACCCCAAGGCACACAGCGACACCTGTCATGTGTCTGCTGGGGTAGGGTGAGTGAAACAGTGTGAGCATTATGGCTGACGACCCAAGGCACACTCCCAATGCCTGTCAGTCTCTGTAGGCTGATGGTGCAGTTGGCATCAGTTCAGTACTTCACTGCCATTCCTATTATGCATCTCTCTAACTCCTGCACTACCAATGCCAATGCCAGCAAGCAACATTTGGCATTCACAGATGCCTGAATAAATATATATTATATATAGTTCTCTCATCCTGAGAGTGTGTAAGGCAACACTCATGTACAAAAGAGGCCCGCAACCAGATCCATAAACTTTAACATGGATTTGAAGTAGATAAGGAAATCTAATCAATTTAATTCAAAGTGGAGGCTATTCCAGAAGATCAGAGCATAGCAAAGACCACAGCTGTGCCCAGGATTGTGGTAGAAATGCACAGAATGTAATTCTTAGCAGATCACAGGGAACTAGTGGGAGTGTATGAGTCTGAGAAGGCAGTGTGTCTAGAGAGTACAGCACAGGCTTGGGAACCAGCAGATCGCAGGTTCGAACCTCACTAGAGTGACATACTGTGTGACCGTGGGCAACTCACTTAACCTCCCAGTGTTCCTGGCTACCCAGCTGCAGAAATGGGTAAATGCAGAATCCCACTGGAAACAATATTGCATCTCAGTTGAGCTATCCCGGGTGAATTGCAACAGAAGAACAGTACTTATACTATACTTACATGTCTGTTGCATGTTTTACATCCAAATTGCAATGCAGTTGCAGGGTAGTTAAGGGAACTTAAAGTGTTACCAAAAAATAAGATATATGGGCACATTAGTCCAGTAAGGTAGGGGACTTAGAATTCGGTACTCTTGCAAATGTCAAACAAACTGCTTAATTATTCAAACGACCCCAAAACTGCTCTCCACAAATGGAATGTGGTATATAACACTATCTGCCAGTGTGTCCCCCGTTTAACACACTACTGTACCCTCTACACCTCCTTGGTTGACTCTCCCCACCCCATCTCACACTCCTATGTGTTGGGTTGCCATCTCTTCAAACTAGTCCGATGTACCTCCCCTGCCACTCCTATCTCTCTGTTATAAAGTGCCACTCTTCCTACTTGCTTAGATCTGCTTCAACTAAAAGGCAGCAGAGTGAAAACCGAGAGAAGGAAGTGCTTTTTCACTCAGACTGTAATTGGAGTGTGGAATATTCTTCCATTGGATGTTGTGGCAAGTAAAAACAAAAACATGTTTAAAAAGCGACTAGAAATCAAAATGTTAAATACTGCCACTGATATACTGGGGCAGGAGGGCAGTTACATGGGATTCTTGCCTTTCTCTACTCCTAAAATCTAGTATAAGAACTTTTCCTCCTAGTCATCCCGAAGTGCTCTACCAAAAGGACTGATCTGGCCCTCTCCTCCTTTGCAGGTAAGCTATGGAACTTACTCCCCAAATTGGTAGGCAACTCTCCTATCCTGCCATTCTTTAAAAGTGCTCCAAGGGAAACACCTCCTCATATCCACAACCTGGAACTGCACCTAGCTCATCTCACCTCCTTGGCTGTATAACATTGGTTTCCCATAATTTGGGTAATAAATACCACCTTCCTTTACTGCTAGTCCATCAATGCACTTCGTTTGGATCATCTCTAAGTTTACTCAGGCCTGAGTTATTTGTGTCCATTTTTATATTTGCTAATATCTTTTTGCCTAACTTGTTGAACTGCTGATTTTATGTTTTTCACTCTTATTTGCACATTATATAGAGAATACTGAAAGGGCAGCTATGCAAAACCAGTGTATTCTGCCACAATGGGGTTCTGATTCCCTCTGAACTTGAGCACAACCAAGAGGTCCATGGAATCAGAACCCAGATGACAGAACACACTAGTTAGTGCATAGAGGTTCTCATCCTGTATAAATAAATTTTATAGTGTATAGTACTGTGTGAAATATGCACATCAGTCCTTTCTCTTTCAAAACTAAACCAACTCATGCAGTGCTAAAGGTTTCAGAATGCTGTTGTACCACAGAAGAGTACAATCACATTCGAGACCTTTGAACTGTGGTACAACAGCATTTTGAAAAGAATGGAATTCTATGCAGAACATAGAGGATAATGTATGGGTAGCCATACACAACAAGTCTGTGTCTACATCTAGAGGTTTCTTTGACAACCAGGAAACTGGAAAGCGAAGCTTGAGAGGTTCACTGATTGCCATAGAAAACTTGAGATGAAGACACATGCTTGTCTGTGTATGGATGCCCATACATTATCTTTTATAGTGTATGGGCATCTATGCCCATTTCAGACACTCCACTTCCTTTCAGTGAACTGGGCCGTGGGTGTGTACTTCAGGGTTGCTGGCAAGCTTAAATTACTCATTCAGCGTGCTTACAGTGCAGCAGAGGGTTTCAGTACCTCATTCACCACCATAAATGTAAATATACACTGCAGTCCGGTTAAAAATACTTAAATGTTAAAATCCAGCAGAGTAACATGGGACACCCCTCACAAGCAAACGGCAAATGTTTTCCCGCTTACACTCAGTGCTTTTCCAAGGCTTGAGAAGGGTTTGCTTGTGAGGGAGTATTGTGAGTATTCTTAACCAGACAACAGTGTCTGTTTACATTTATGGTGGTGAATGAGATGCCGAAACCCTCTGCTGTACTGTACTGTAAGTACTGACCTTGTTCGCCTCCTTCCTTGCTGTATTGCAGCCGCACTCATGCTTTGCTTCATTCAGTGTGCTATAGCTTTTATGTAAGTTTGACCTAAAAAAAAAGTTGTGCTGCAGTAGTGACATCACTACGGCAGCACAACAGCATAAAGATGTCATTACTGTAGCACAACAAGCTTATTCCAGGCATGGAATTCCATGCATAACAGGGTTCCACCATACACTATATACAGAATAGTGGATGGATGAACATCCACAACAAGGCTGTGTTTCCATCGAGGGAGTTGATGACGTCACTGAGACCTCGAGAGCGAAGCTTGAGAGGTCTCACTGATGTCATCAACTGCCTGAGATGGGAATGCAGACATAGTTCTGGATGTTCACCCATCCACTGTTTTATATAGTATATGTGTTTTTTTTTGGTTTACATTATTTTTTTTTCCGTTACTTGCTGTAGGCGCTGCTCCCGTTCCGTCTGGTGCTCCTGCTCGTGCCCATTCCCACTTATGCTCCATCCAGCTTCTCAGTTTCTCCTCTGCATCGTTAGTTTAAAATCAGGAAGGAAAAAAAAAAAGAAATTGTGTTTTCAGAAAGGGGCCATGTATGGCTCTCCATGTCCCGACTCCCTACATCAAAGTCGGTGGCTCCACTGCCAGTGCTAACGCTAAATCAGCACCGCCATTTATTTTTTCTAGAGAGCCTCATCCTGAGCCAATCAGGTGGCAGGTCAAAGGTAAAAGTTGTTGTACAATCGATGTGAAGTCAGAACGATAGTACAACAACTTTTTTGACCTTTGAACTGTCAACAAGATTTCAGCAGTTGCTGAAATCCATGCACAATAGACAGCAACCATATATTATAATGCTCTACTATACACTATAGTTGGATATTGTTCACTGTCTGGAATTGTTCTGTGTTTTATGCCTCTGTTTTGTGTCCACCCAGACTGTACCTGTAAATAGGAACTCAATTGTTTAGTGTACTTACTAGGTTAACAAAAAATAAATAAATAAATCTATCCATGCACGGCTTAGCCAGACATGGTAACTGCTATAACCTATTTTACCATCTCTTTCTCTAAGTGACATAAAAAGACTCCTCCCTACTCCCACCAGAATTATCAATTACCTGGCCTGGCTAAAGCTTGCCTTGGTGGGGATGTGGAATCTAACCCTGGTCCCTACCCCTCAAACACCATACTCGGTGACCCCACCTGCCCTCTCTGGACCAGTGCCAGGGGACTCAAAATGGTGCACATGAATATAGGTAGGCTAAGGCACAAAATCCATGCCCTCGAAGCCTGGACAATGCTCTACAAACCCGATATACTTGCAGGTACTGAGACCTGGCTCAAACCCTGCATACTTCCTCACAAAATGGACCTAGTTGGCTTTAATGCTTTCAGGAAGGACCGTGTTGGGAAGAAAGGTGGGGGTTCTCATTTACACCCAAAGTGGTCTTAATGCAATGCAGATTGACCATCCCTTGACTCTGTGAATGAGATTATTTTGTAAAGGTGCTCATGGAGACACCAAACCCCTGCACATAGGGTGTGCCTACTGCCCACCCCGAATGGCTACGTCGTCCCTCTAATTACTAACTCATGCCTTGGCAGAGCACTCCTTGGGGGAGTTGATTCTCCTGGGGGACTTTAGCCAAAACTGTCTCTCACTAGAGGCCTCTGCCAGCAAGAACCCTATACATGACACCAATCTGACCCAAGGTACAATGCTAAGACTGGTAACTACTCATTGCTTGACTGGGCCCTAATATTCAGCCCGGACCCCATACAGGCTGCTGGGGTCATGGCAGACTCATTGAGGGACCATTCCCCAATTTTCTGCATCTGGTCTAACAGGCCTCCCAAACTGCCTGCAAAGTAATTGTAGCCAGAAACTACAGCAGTTTCTCTTCGGAGACTCTCTGCTCTGACCTATGTGCTGTAAACTGGGATCCACTTATCTCCCTCCCTACCCTAGATGAGGTGCTTGACTTCTTTACCAGCACTTTTACGTCAGTGGCAAATACACAAGCCACCCGCAAGAAACTGAGGGGACAGGGTAAATGCAACAAATGGCTTAACCATAGCCTCAAACGGAGCATGTTGCTTCAGGATCAGGCCTGGGGTCATCACAAATCCACAGGCCAGAAAACCGACTGGGAGAGGTATATAGAACTGAGGAATCAGTGCAAGAAAGCCTCCAAGTCGACTAAATCTAAATACCTATGAGATCTCCAGTCTAGGCACCTACGGGATCCCTAGAGATTCTGGGGCCAAAGTAACCTGCTGATAAAGGGTGACCCCAGTGCCTAAGAGGGTGTGCTCCTGGTTGGTGATACCCTAACCAATGATTCCACCTTAATTGCAGAGGCGATTAGTGCCGCTTTCTCCAGTCCTGGGGGAACCAAACCCCACCTGCCCCCAGCCTGGGAACACTCCCGACCCCAGTTTCACTTGAAGCTGGTCAAGCCCGCCGAGATACTTCCCCGTCTGCAATGTATAAACCCGAACTCCTCTCAGGACGTGATCTGCTTGAACCTAGACTCCTCAGCGGGCTCCAGCGCCAGCTATCTCTGCCAGTTTGCCATGCTTATCAACAGGTCCCTCCTCAAAGGAAAGGTCCCGGATAAATGGAAGGTGGCAACCATTGTCCCCATTCACAAAAGGGCCCTAGGACAATGTGGGGAACAATAGGCCAATCTCCGTTCTCTGCCCACTAGCGAAGGTGCAGGAGAGATTGGTCTACAATCAAATACAGGACTACCTCAAAAGGCACGTACTCTAGCTGACATTTAACACGACTTTAGGAAAGGCCATGGCACTGATACAGCCCTTATCGGCTCACATCAGACATCCTTGATGCAATGGACCAAGGTTCCCCAACAGGGCTCTATTCATTGATTTATCCAAGGCATTTGACTTGGTCAGCCATGAACTTCTCCTCACTAAACTTCACCTACTTGGACTGGACGGGCTGTCTGCTACATGGTTTGAGAGCTATCTTACTGAACCCAAAAGTCCTATGGAGAGAACCCAGTCTAGTGCTAAACTGGTAATCTCCGGGTACCCCAGGCTCGATCCTTGGTCCCCTGTTATTTACTGTTTCTGTCAATGATAAGAGGGGTTGAAGGAGGAACAACCTTATCCTCTATGCAGATGACACAGTCATCCACTGCAGTGATCCGCTTCTAGCGTAATCAGTGCCAACCTCCAAGCCAGTCTTGCTGCACTGGAAGCCTTGTTCTCCTCAAACTCACTTGTAATGAATGAAGAAAAATGAAGGCAGTCCTGTTTGGGTCCAGATGCTTTGGCTCAGACCATCGTGGCATCTTTCAGCTTCTACTGCCCAGGGAAGAGAATAGAGGTCACAGACAGATCAAGTACCTTGGAGTCCTGCTTAATTAGGCAATGACTTTTCCAGCTTCATATTGACTGGTTGTTAAGTCCACCCACCAGAAGTTCGACTTCTCTATAGGCTTAGTGACTCTCTTTCTCTTGAGGCTCGTTGTGCCATATCTAACTGCACCTACTCCCTCCCTCCTCTATGGGGCTCCCTGCTGCATTCCCTAAGGGAGGGCAAACAAAAAGCTGACTATGCTCTACCACAGGGTGGCTCATTTCTACAACTCCCAAGAAGGCACCACTCGAGTCTCGCTGATCTCCACTGGCCTTCTATGCAAAAAACTAGCCTACTCCTCTTTGAGCCTGACCTTCAAATTTACCACTGTTAGCCTCCTCCTTACCTGCATGGGCTGCTAAATCCCAAGGTCCGGGGCCAGGGCCAGGGCCTGAGATCCTCCACTGACTGCCCCTAGACATCTCTTGTGTCCAAACTAACTCATAGCAGCGCTCCTTTAGATACGCTGCCCCACATTTATGGGACCTTCTCCCTGTTGACTTGGCTAACTGTTATACTATTCAGGGTTTTAAGTTGGGCCTGAAAGTATACCTGTCGGAGCTTAGTCTCTGTGGCTGTAACGCTAGCCGGAACTTAGGTGGTGGCTGAAACTTGCTTGTCCCACGGCAGTCAGCCTACTGGCTGGCAATATATCCTGCATATTGCTGTTACCACCTCCCTAAAGCATTGTTGGTTAAGATGTCATATGTCTGATTTATTTGCTATGTTATTATGTATGTAACTGACATGCTCTGTAATGTACTCTATATCCTATCCAGTGCATGCTCTAGCTAGTGTGTACCCTACCAATGGATGTACTACTGTGTACTCCTGCCAATATATGTAATTATTGTCTGTAACTAATCCTTGTCAATCCTGAAAAAGGGACCTCTGGTCTCAGTGAGCTTATCCGGTTATCAAAATCTAAATTAATAAATAAGTAAGTCTTTTTCATCCATGAGTCATACATGAAGGCATGGTGGGAAACAGGCTGATGTAAACAAAAACCAAAAGCATCCCATCAAACACCCACCCACCACAACACCGATCATCCCAGAGTTATGTGAGGACACGCATTGAGTACTGTGGTAACCTGTAAATCTTGTTTCCAAAATACTATGAGGCAACAAACACTTAGCATTACTCACCATTCTTCTCAGATACCACTTGTTTACCACCAGAGCAGCACTTGATGAACTGGGTCACGTGTACTGCATTTCATCAGCTCATTGCAGCACAACAGGTAACATGTTCATTGAGCTCAGCAAGCTCGGTGAGAGGATTAAATAGTGTTTCTCTGCCAAATCAGCCATTGTTGATCCGTTCTACTGCTTTGACTGAAATAATGCAATAACACAATGCTGTTTTACTTTATAAAGTCTGAGATACAATAAAAAGTGTTGCAGACAGCTTTACATAATGATACAAATGATGAAATTAATTCAATTAGAAATTATATTAATGTTGAATGATAAAAAAAGGAAAATTTAAATAATACAAACAGCTGCATCAGTTGTCAAAAAAATACAATACTGTTAAACAACTGTTATTAGATAAATTATACCATACAGAAGGTGTAATTAACTATTGTTGGCATCAACAGCTTAGACAGACAGACTCAGAGCAATGGAGGCTAGAGAGAAAAGAAATGCATTACAGATGGGATTTACAGCTGGCCCATCAGATCAGTGGTATAGCTACCACTCACAAAACTGGTGACCTAGGTTCTTGAAGGAGCTTCGCTCATTGGGGCCATCAAGGGTTAAGAAGATCAAGCATCCCAAAAAATGTTCTCCTCCTCTGGGGAGGGAGGGTTGCTGCCTCCTCGGTGATACTGCCACCTCAGTTACAACAGTAACTAAGTTTCAATACGAAGTAGTGCAAGATCATACACTTAGGGCATAGAAACCCAGAGGCAGAGTACAAGATGGGGGGAGTGGTACTGATGGCCACCAAACAGGAAAGAGATCTGGGAGTAATCATATCTGATGACCTAAAGATAGCCAGACAATGTGACAAGGAAGTAGGAGAACCAGTGGGATGCTAGGGTGCATAGGGTGCATAGGGAAGGGTATCACCAGCAGAAAGAGGGAGGTGGTTATACTACTGTATAAATCATTGGTGAGACCTCACTTGGAGAACTGTGTACAATTCTGGAGACCATAATCTGGAAGGACACAGACAGAGTAGAGGGGGTCCAGAGAGGGCAACAAAAATGGTGCAGGGTCTAAAGGACCGCACTGTGTATACCTAGAGGAAAGAAAGGAAAGGGGGGAACATGATAAAGACTTTCAAATACCTCACGGGTATAAATAAGGTACAAGAAGGATGTGTTTTCTGAAAAAGATGCTCAAGAACAAGGAGACATGCTATGAAGCTGGAGGGGAAGACTCAGGAAATGTAAGAGTACTTCTTCACAGAGAGAGTAGTGGATGCCTGGAACAGCCTTCCAGTGGAGATGCTGGGGAAGAAAGCTGTGGCAGGATTCAACAATGCATGGGATAGGCATAAGGGAACCTTAGTCATTAGGAAGACAGGGCTAAGCTGGAGATCAAGTAGGGTCTACAGTATTGCAGTAGGTAGGGAAAATGGGCAGACTAGGTGGGCCAAACAGTCCTTATCTGCCGTCAAATTCTATGTTTTTATGTAACAGGTAGTAGTACAGCAGAGGTACTTTAGAAGGGGAGGGGAAGTTGCTGGCAATGCCTAGAACAGATTGCCAACAAAAGTGGTGGATGCCAGAACATTGGGGGGCTTCAAGAATGCATGGGATAGACTCAGAGGTATATTAGATAGGATACAGGAAGGGTCAACGAAGACCAGACAGATAGGGTCTGTGAAGACAGAATCGTTAAGGAACATCTGGGCAGACTAGGTGGGCTATGCAGTCCTTTTCTGCTATCAAATTCTATGCATCTATGTAACCCACAGCAACTGCTGCAGCATGGCATTGGCAGCAACATCTGGCTGGCTTGAAACTGGGCTGATGCACATGTTCCATGCCAGGAATACATGGGGGCAGTGCCATTCGGCCCATGGTTCATGACAATCAGTGTTCTTCCCAATGCCAGCTGGGAGTTGTATCAGAAGGGGGGCATGTGTGGCAGCAGGTGGATTTATTGTTTTTTATATGCTGGCACAGAGGTGCGATCAGGAGTGGGTGGGATGCCTGGCAGCGGATGGGCTTGTTTTTATGAGAAGCAGGGCATGGAGGTACGATTGGGATGGGGTGGGATGCCTGGCTATAGATGAGCTTGTTGTAAGAAGAGAAGCACTGAGGCATGATTGGAAGGGGGTAGGATAACTATCAGTGGGTGGGCATATTTTTATGAGAACCAGGGCATGGAGGTGCGATCACAAGGGGTGGGATGCCTGGCAGCAGTTGAATCTGTTTTTATTGAGAGCTGGGCACAGAAATGCAATCGGAGTCCACTTCTAACTCCAATGGGCTGAAGAATGGGTCCAGTCGGTACCTATTACAGGACAGCTCACCTTCAGAAAGCTGCCCTGTGATAGGTGTAGCTTCATCCTTTCAAATACCAAAGTAAACGCCTCTTTGGGAATCAAACAGTGTCATTGTAACCTCCTCCATTGGCTCCTCTCTCACACACCTAGTACAGACTCAACTCCATTTGACTACTGCTATACATGCCTCCTTTTCCCCAACTCTTCCCGGAGTGGCTCAATAGTTTGCTTTAGCATCGTGCAAGCAAACCAAAAAGACTGCAGTGCACATAAATGAGCAAAGACTACTATGACATTTTATTATGAAGCTAAAACCAGTACTGGCACTCCAGCACTTAGGGCACACAGCTTGGTCATTCATAGATTCATAGAAGCTTGACAGCAGAAAAGGGCCATACAGGCCCATCTAGTCTGCCCTTTTTCCCTCTACACCTCCCTCCTGCCAGCCCCACCTCCCCCAATACTCAGCCCCATATGCTTGTCCCATGCCTTCTTGAATTCTTCCACCAATTTAGCCCCTACCACTCCATCTGGTAGTCTCTTCCAGGGCTCCACCACCCTCTCCATGAAGAAATGCCCTCTCGCATTGTCCCTGTATCTTTTTCCTTGCAGTCTGAGTCTGTGCCCTCTAGTTTTGAGCCCCTCCTTCCTCTTAAGTAAACCCTCTTCTCCCACTTTATCAAGGGGATCATAAATACTGTGTCTATAGCAGTGCGTTTTGAAACTCCCTATAATGTTAAAAGCAATTGGTTTTGTGTTAACGTTTCTGTGCTTATTATTATTTTTCAGAACTATTTCTCTGGTGAGAGAAGAGGCCAGCATTTCTGCAATAAGGATTGGTTTCACCTGGATTTTACTTGATGTACCTTGAACAGAATGTTTGGTGGATTCTCGTTTTTTTTGTGTGTGTGTGTGTATTGGACTTTTGTGTTAATTTATCAGGGATTATAGTGAGGGTGATGTGGGTATGTTGTATGATTGGTTAATTTTATTGTTTTAGAATTGTGTGAGTCAGGGTGTGCTTGATTCAGAACCTACGAGTATAATTAGCTGTGCATCAGGGTTTAATTGTTGTTGTGGGTGGTTTAGAGAGTTGTATAAGAATTGTATGAGTATGGTGTTTGTGTGTTAGTGATTGTGTTGCACTTTGTGTGAGTTAACGTTTGACTGTGAGTTGGGTGGCCTGAAGGGATTTTTAGGAGTTTATTAGTATTCGCCTAAAATATGTAAAAGCTTAAGGGAAAATTGGCATATGTACTCCAGGGACCACCTGCGGCTGCCTCAACTTTTCGTGGGGGACCCACTAGTTCTTCTTGCAATGGTCCTCAGCTGCTGAAGGAAACTAGGGATCCTTCAAAGGAGGGCCAAATACTGCAGTGGAGGTCTGAGTAAGATAGTTGATGGAGGTAGGATTGGTGTAGTGCAGTCGAGGAGATGCTCATGGAGGAAATGGAATCAGGATCGGGGTTTGCACGTCCTCCTCCCAAGGCTTTGCCAAATTTCAGTGTGCAGGAAGTAGTACATCCAGCCATCCTCCCCTTCAGGCTATTCTCTGTATTGCAAGATCACTGAGGACTAAGACTGCAGCGATGGAGGGCTTCATCATAGATTCCTTTGCTGACCGTGTCTGTATAATGGAGACCTGGTTGGGCAATGACTCTGGACCTGTGCTGGAGGCATCAGTCCCCCTGGTTTTTCCATGGTACATTGTCCCAGGAGGGATTGCAGAAGAAGTGGGGTGGCCATCTGCTTTAGATCCACTCCAGGACTCACTGCACAGCCCCTCCCCTGAAAACCTTCAGATCTTTTGTATGTGTGATGGCAAGATGTGGTCCAGGTGTCAGTAACAGGATCATTCTCATTTATCGTTCTCCAGGTGATGGGAGTAATTTCCTGCAGGAGTTGGCAGACGTCATTTTTGAACAGGTGTTGGACACCCCCAGGTTGTTGGTGCTGGGAGATTTCAGTGCTTGGGTCAACAATGAATTCTCACAATTTGGACAGAAGCTCCTTCAGTTGATGTTTTCTCTGGGACTAACACAGGCTGTTACCTCTGCAACCCATCAGCATGGTCACACATTGGACCTGATCTTCTCAATGGGACTTGACATCAGTATGAACAAGGTTAATCCAGTCTCAGTTGGACCATCATGCAGTGTTGCTCCATTGTGGGGTCCGTGAGTAACCCCGTGAGACTGGACTGACGGTGCCATCCAAAACATAATTTGGAGCCTCATAAACTCCAGGAGGCACTGGATGTCATGGGTTTGCTGCTGGCATGTGCACAAGGTCAAAGGGGCAAGAGGCGGCTTCCTGAAACAGTCCCAGAGCATAGACATAATTCATACAATGTGGAGCAAGAAGAGACTGGCTGCCCGGTATCCGACTAAAAAATGACCCATTGCATTAGGTCAGATAAAGTACATTTTATTCAATACTAAATACAAAATGGACACACAACACTCCAGTAAGGCCATGCAAGGTCCTGAGACAGCCGTGGAGTGCTATAATATCACACTTACAACTGCTCTAGACTCTGTTGCACCTTATCGCGTGTGTCCCTTGACCTCCTGTTGTAGTTCACCATGGTATTGTGCTGAGCTCGTTGTTCAAGACAAAGTGATTGATGTTGGAGCATTCCTGGAGAAGCTCCAGTTCTGTGGAGGATAGATTGGCACTGAGAATTAATTATGCTGAATATCAACAGGCAGTCAACCTGAAATAGGCAGAGTTCCTGTCATAGTTGATTGCTGCATGGAAAAAAATCACCCAACTCAGCTCTTTCACACTGTTGAGAAGTTATTGAATCCTCCCCATCTACAGTCCACCAGAGCAGTTTCTGCAGAAAAGTTTGAGGAGTTTGGATGGTATTTCACTGAATTTCTTCAAGCAGTCCTGTTTGGGTCAGTAGTGGCTGTGCCTTCAATGATGTAGATCTGCCCATCTGGGATGAGTTTTGACTTGTTTCTGAGGCTGAGGTGCTCTGGGTTGCAAACCAGTTTGCAACCCACCAACTGTATGCTTGATCCAGGACCAACGTGGCTGATTCTTGACTGTAGTGAGTTCCTGGGTCCAGTGTTCATGGACACCATGAATGGGTCCTTGAAGAAGGGTGTCTTTCCATCGGCCTTAAAAAAGGCAGTGGTCAGACCCCTTCTAAAAAAAACTTCCTTGGACCCTGATGTTCCAGGGAACTATAGGCCTGTCTCTAAACTTCCCTTTCTAAAGAAGGTTATTGACAAGGTGGTGGTGGAGCAGCTGACCAATCACATGGAGTCTCTTTCCATCTATGAACTTCTACAGATGGATTTTCAGCCCCATCACAGTGCTAAGACTGCTCTTGTCAAGGTAACCCATGATCTCCTCTTTGCAAGGGATCGAGTGCAATGTTCCGTTTTGGTGCTCTTGGATCCCTTATCAGCATTTGACACAGTTGACCAAGGGGTGCTTTTGGATTGCCTGAGGAACTATGTGGGCCTCACCGTTCTGCACTGGTTTGAGTTCTACATTACTGGGAAAACGCAGCAGGTTGGTTACCTTGGAGGCATCTGCATTGTTTTATGGAGTTGCTCAAGGCTCGATCCTTTCCCCCATTCTGTTTTCTGCATACGTGCTGCCATTGGAGAGATCATTAGATGGTGCAGTGCTGGGTTTCTCTGCCATGCAGATGATACTCAGCTGTACCTGTCTTGTTCTCCTGATGAAGTTTCTGTGGCATCAGTGCTGAGTCAGTGTTTGGCCAAAATAAATGACTGGATGGCCTCAAACTGGTTATGTCTCAATCCAGGTAAGACAGAGGTCATTGTGATTGGGCTTATCTGCTGTGAACAGAGTGGATCTCCCAGTAGTGATGGCCACCCTCTCATGGCAGTTGATTTGGCGAGGAACCAGGGGGTCATTTTGGATAGCAGATTGACATTTAAACAACAGGTGTCATCTGTGGTCTGGTCTGGGTTTTATCACCTGCATAATATTCCCAGGATCAAGCTGTATCTAGCCCAGGATGACTTAGTGAAACTCATCCATGAGTTCATCACCTCCAGGTTGGACTACTGCAACTCTCTATACCTGGTTTATCTGGAGGTTTGATGCAACAATTGTAGCTGGTGCAGAATGCTGCAGCCCAGATAACAGTAGGCTCCTCATAGAGTGACCATGTCATGACAGTTTTTGTACATTGCATTGGCTGCCTTTGCATTACACATCACCTTCAGATCTGCTTTTTTATTTAGCTTTTATTTACCGAGTGGGTGCACTAGCCATAAAGATGACTGTTTTCAGGCACAACCCTGAGGTTACAGGGCAGACACTGCTGGTATAATAAACAGTAGATTACATCGAGACACATAAACAAGGTGTTGTGAAACATTAAACAATAGGCTAAGCAGCACAGGTAGTATACAGAGTATTTTGAAAACATTTAACAATAAGCTAAACATTATAGGTAGTCCTGGTAAGATCATAGAGGTTTTACAGTCATAGCATGACGAAAAACATACAGTAGCAAGAGTACTGCAGTAGTAGTCCTGAAAATACTATTTAGAAAGTACAACAAAAATAGATTAATAAAATGTGGTCAAATACTGACAAGTGCAGGGGATAATGGGCAGGGGAATAACAAGATTGTGAACAGTAGGGATAATAGCAGGTCAGGATAAGGAAAGGTAGGGTATAGGATAGGAGCTGGCAAAGAGAGAGAGAGAGAGAGAGAGAAGGATGGCTGCAGGGCCTAGTGTCAGGAGAGAGAGCAGGGATAGGCTGTACCGCAAGGGAAGTATTGTGGAGAAACGGTAGGCGCTTCGGGATAGGCAGGATACTAAGAGGACTAAGAAGGTTTGAAACATGAGCATTGGTTGATGGAGCTGAGATGCTGGTTTAACATACAAAGCCCTGCACAGTTTGGGACCAGACTACTTAAAATAGCTCCTGGTTTCCTACCACCCAGTCTGCCCTCTCCACTCCACTAATGCTCGTCTTCTTGTCGTCCCTCCATCTAGGCTGAAGTCATTGGGCAATATATCTTTCAGAGTGGCCACTCCAATTCTATGGAATTCACGTCCTTATATCTGTACTGCCAGCACAGTGGAGGCCTTTAAAGCCTCTTTGAAGAACTTTTTTAACCAGGCATTTCTAATTAACTGCTATTTTAAGCATTGGATTATCCTGTTTTAATTAATATTTCTATCTTAATGAATTTTATATCATTATTCATGTTTACTTTGTACAACACTCAGAGCCTGTTTAAATTGGGTGCTTCATAAATAAACCTTGCCTTGCCTAGATTTTTGGCTTTTCCCCATTATCAGTATTGTAAAATATCACTTGATCAGGACTTATTCCACTATGTGTGTCAAAATATTGGTCAGCCTCCAAGTTTGTTCTACATTACTGCTGGTGACATCAGAGTCTGTTGTCACTATAAGTACTGCTGTGTCATAACAAGTGGACTATGTAGTCAGAATGTCCTGATGAAAGTTACCCCCAACCCACACCTCAATGGGTGGACCCACATGTTCCTCTCTCCTCAGCTTTGCTTCCCATTGGGTCCCCCTCATGCCTGGTCCATGGAGGCTCACTTGGGGGTAAGTGTAGAGTGGTCAGTGATATTAGCTGCAGGAAAGACAGCTGGTCAGGCTGGTTTTTGTTAAGGCTTGGTAAGTGTAGTTGAAGAAGGTCCTGCACAGAGTGTCTTACCAATGTGGCAAAAACAGTAAGCAAAAAATTAACAATTTCAAGGTAATGAGTCTGTGAAGCACATCCGGTATTAGAATTTCAGTCAAATGCAGAAGACATCCTAATGGCTTGCCTGAAAGCCCACCACCTGTAGTTGTTACTTCAGCACCATAAAGACAAGAACTGACCATCATTAATAGAATTAATTAATAACTTTAAGGACAAATTATGAATCATTAATGATGTAACCGTTCTCCCGGGGGGAGGTCCTATTTGAATGGGAGGCCATTAGGGGTGTAGGTTCAGTTTTCAGGCCAATCTGGACTCAGGGTAAGTGCAATATTCAGGCTTAACACTTACATATTCCCAGCTGCAATGTAATATGTTCATGGACCACAACTTGAAATCACAGTGAACGTTCTTAAAACACCTGAGACACATACCTGTCAGACCACATATGTTTGACCTCCACAGTTAGAGCAATTCAACGGCTGTTATTAGAGGATGTCTCCTTGACTCCCTAACAGCTATGTTATATGCCTAGGATGCTCTTCTCCTCCATCATGAAACCTGTAGGTGGTCTCACAAATCCAAGGCAACTCCTTTGAGAGGAGCCTACCACTTCTCCACTTGGACATTTCTCCATCTCCAGACCATGGAGCCTCCAGACTCAGATTTCTTTAGTCTTTTCACACTCTCATTCTCCATTTCTCCTCCAACCTCTATACACTCTTAGGATGGGTCTTAATATCTCTGCCTCTCTCTTTGGTTACTCTGCTCTCAGTTCTCACTTCATAGATCTGTCTTTCTGGTTTTTCTGCTTCCTTGCTGCCTGTGGCCAAAACACCCTTCAGGAGAGAAGCTACTGGACTCCTTTGTTTTCTCTTTGTCTCTGGTCAAAATGTCTGCACTCCTCTGAGCTAAGGCTCAGAACTCAACACAGACAAGATTATAACTGATTGGTGCACATGCCTTTCCCATTTATGAGTGATGGGATTCCCAGGCAGCTTCTTAGCATTAGGATAGATCTCACATATGCAGCCATGCTTAGTGCAACAGCCTATCTAAAACTGAGGGGAATCATGGAAAGTTCCAGGATTCAGAGCTTCTAGTTGCATAGTTTTTAATATTTTAGTAACCATGTTCGACTATAAAGGAGAAAAGCCTGGTTACATCTGTTTTTCTTGTGTCGAGCACCAGCCGTCTGTGTACGCATTAACTCTTGTGTGTTTTTTATTGTTAGGCCCCAGCTATGATTTTGTATTGCCCAGGTTTTGGTAATGGCCAGACTGTATAAATCATTCCCCACAACTGACGTCTGTAATTCCTCTATTTTTTGGTCAGATTCCTGACAGTCACATAACAGTTCTGATTTCCATCCCTTATCATCACTGCTACCCACCCCACCCCTTATCCTGCCTTCCATCTGTTTCACCCCTATGTACCACTTCATAATAGGAAATGGTCTGTTAGCTCCACCTTCTGTGTGTGTCAGCTTGGGTACCCTATCACTGCCTCCCCAACTTATTTATCTTCTGCCTTAGCACACTGACCTCCCCACAGTTAAGATACAGACCATCTTTTTTGAACAGCCCCATATCTTTCCAGAAGGGTCTCTAGTCCCCGAGGAAAAGGAAGCCCTCCTTTCTGCACCAGCCCTTTAGCCAAGTGTTAAAGTGTGGATCTTGAACTGCCTGCTGTTAAGCTTAATTGGCATTGGTAGGACCTCAGAAAAGGATATTTGTGAAACTTCCTTTAGCTTCCTGCCTCACAAACTAAAACTCACCATGACCCTACCTATGCTGTAGGTGGCCAGATTGTTGGTTCCTAGATGTACAAGCATGTCTGGCCTCTCCAACCTCTCCACGCACCCATAAGCTCCCTTAACCAAGGAATGGTTCTGTCTGTAATTGCCTTCCCCATAGGGGCTTTACATCTAAGGCTCCCTTGCATTTGCACTTGCACATCAAAGCCACCAGCTGTGGTCGATGAAGCCACTACTTTAGCACTACAGACATGACCAGAAATGTCCCAGTCACCACCTTGACCAAACCTGATGTGAAAATGTACCTGTACAGTGTGACAGGGAGCTCCTGCCACTCTTGAGAAAGGAACTTTTCTTAAATCTGTTGCAACGGTTCTTCTATTTCTTAGCCTAATCTATCCTTTACAATTTCTAGGCCATAAGGTTGGCCACCTATAGGTACCCTTCCTTTTTGACTATGCTGTCATGTCCTCTTAAATTTTTCTTGCCCTCTCAGGTCCTTGTACAGAGAGGTTATTGTGTGACCTCAAGTGTATGTAAAACAGACTGTGTTTATCATTGTTGTATTTAGTATGTCATAAAATACCTTGATGTATATACCTTATGTTTAAGAAACCTGTTAATGTTGAAAATACCATGGCACTAGGTGTTTTTGATAATGTTAAAAAGTACTAAGTGACTATTATAAAATTAAGTTAGTTGCGCTATTTAAAATGCATATAAATTGCTGTAAACTGAACAAGTCGGAAATGTCATGGTGATTTGCATATACCCCATGATGCTTGCATTATGGAAGTATGTGTGATGTTGTGTTTCTTTGAAACTTGGCTTATTGTCAATGCCCTTTGGGGTAACCCATGTTTCAGTGCTTCTGCGCTGAAGTTCTTAGTCTTTGGTTTATTTTTTTTTTTTAGCTCCCACCACCCAAGCAAACAAGGCCCACATAGGGGTGAAGGCTGAATCTCAGCAGCTAAGGTAGATCAAATATCTGTGTTGGTAGGTGCAGGCTAAGTGCAGAGAAAGGACATACATACATAGTCTGTTGCTGCAAACTGATGTACTGAAGAAGGGATATGTCATTGCTTAAGGTTATCTACTGTATTTTGAATAAACATCACACAGAGATTGTGTGTTGAACTTGAAGTTCGGTGTCTAGTCCATCTGTCATCCCACAACCCCTCCACATACAGGCCTGATTTTGGACCCAAAATATTGTGCAACTGCAGAAGTTTATGAAAAGAAGGACATTTGTGGAAGGACTGCCTTTGGGCTACACATCAGCAGCTACTTTCATCCCCTCTGACCTGACCTGGTATGGCAACAGTGTAAGAAGCTGACTGGGCAACCAGTCATGGTTGGACTGCCTGAGGAGAGAGCCTCAAGGGCTTGTGGACTTGTAATAGACTTAATGCAGATGTATTTTCAGCATCCATTCACCTGTCAAGTGACAGACCATCAGGCCTACTTGAATTTGACTGAGAGCTTGAACAACCAATCAGGATCTACTACTCCCATTCCCCAGTGAACAGCAGGGGCTGTTCAGACCCAGTTCCATCTGTATAAGACCCAGAAAGAGACTGGCAGCTGTGTGCTGTTCTGTTGCAGAGGTTGACTGTGCATCTGCCAGAGACAGAATTAAAGTAAGAAGTAGAACTCCAGTTCTGTCAGAAAATGAGGTAATTTCATACTAAGTGATCAAGAAACTGAAGTTAAAGGATGCAATAGACTTTCACTGTGCTGCAGCTAGAGACACTGACTAAGACCCCAGTTCATCTGGGCAGTCACCAAGCTAGTACCGCAGTCCAATGCTGCTTATCATCACCCCCTAAGGAATGGATGCTACGGCATGGTGTGCTGGGCAACTAGGATAAGGCTTTCACAGGCTGAACCATCTATTGCATCAGAGAATTGTCTGCTGAATGCTTAGGTCAGGAGAGGCCTGGCCTGGATCAGAGAAACTGTCACTGTACCTGCTGACTTCAGAGGCCTTCACAGAACAAGAGAAAGAGAGAGAGATAAAGAGACAGAGAGAGTGACACCAGCCAGGGAGGGACTTGCAGTGAACTGCACCATCACTCTCTGCATCGAGGGAGTTCCCCTGGTCTGGGAACCATGAGTAAATTCTGGGCTTGCCTGCATCTGCGGCTTTTGTACATAGTTTAGGAAAACATGTAATGGACTAGGCATCCAGTCAGGATTTACAAGTACTCCTTGTGGGGTTGAGAGTCTATGGGTCTTGGGGTTTAATTTGCAAAGCATTGCTTATTGTTTTGTTTAAATGTACCACTGCCAGCCAACCATATGCAACATCATTGGGCCTACCATATTTCCATGGCTGGACACCCAGTGAAACACCAGGAGCTCCCTATTAGAATTAAGAATATACACTAGTACCAGTGGGTAAAGGGTAGCACTCCCAGTTCAGGTGGGCAGGAGAACACAGTTGCACTGTACATGTAGGGTGGGCACTGGTAGTCTGGAAGGGCACATGAAGCACAGCCTGGGTAAATAGTATTTGACTGCAACATCATGCAGGGCACTAAAGAGCAGCACTGGATGTACACAGACTTGGCCTTGAAGAGCACAGAAACACAAGCCGTGTCTATACTGTGCTACTTCATGCTGCTAACCCCTTTCCCTTTTAGGACCAGAAGCCTGACCTAATAAATACCCTTTTATTTTGTTTCTAATAATTATCTATGTGCATATTATTATTTTAGTGTAAAAGTTGCATGCTATACAGTAATTGCACTGTCCCTGTGTTAAACTGATTCGTGGTAGGTTGATCCTGCAGTGAGGTGGTGGGTATTACATCCCAGAAGGTGGTACTATACTTACACAAGGCCCATTTTCACATTTCTCTGGGTGGAGGCACAGTGCACTATTTCTTTTTAATCTTGGATATAAACCCCCCCAATCAGGAGTTTAACAGACCCAGGACCCTTAAACTTGTTTGAGCCCTGAAGGCAGGGATGGTACGCGGTGAATATGTTGTACAGATTATAATATAGGTATAATCTGCACGGCAAACATAGTGTAGGGCAAAAACAGATACAGGGATAGTGTAGGGCAAGTACATTACTGCTATCCCTGTAGCTGTTGTCACTCAGGATGAAGACGATAAGATGTCCCCTGATTGCCGAGCAGCTGCCGTGGCATAGGGTTTAGAGCCGTGAGCAGCATAAGGCAGCAGAATGTGCAGATAACCAGGGTTCAGTTCCCGGTCCTGTGCTTGGGGTTTCTTTGTTTTCTCTCTCCTGTCCGGACTTTTACTTTTAATGTGTCCTCCCCCACCCTGCACTTTTGCCCCCACACCCCAGTTGTTGTGGTCAGTTCCGCCCCCAACACAACGCCCCTCAGTTGCTCCCCTCGGAGGTGGTTATTTATAGTTTGGGGTGTGGACAAGACAGTCAGTTCCAGTGTTTTTGGCATCGCTTGTAGCAGTCGTCATTTTGCGATGCACTACATTTTCATTCACCGGTTTGCTTGCATGGTTTTGTCCGTGCTATTGTTGATTCATCATTTTGATCTAGTGCCGGCAGGGTAGTATCCGCAGCATCTATGGCAACCAGTTGCAGCATGTCCTCTTTCACTTCACGGCAGCAGCATGCTGTTCTCTCCTCAGAATAAGTGGTGCAAACCACCTTTTCTGTCCATCTAACTATACAGTCCCCAATTACAACTAACCTTCTCTACAGCTCCCACCATTGGGACCCTCTCCCTGACCCAGCCACACGGGCTGATGGCCTTGACATGAGTAGAACCTTGAAATCCTCCTTGGATGACTGACCAGATCTGCCATGGCCAAAGGCTCAGTGTGGTTCTTGGTTTCTACATGGAAACTCACCACCATTTTCCTAACCCTGCTCTCTGCCTGATCCCCTTTAATTTAAAAGCGTGTCCCTTCTAACAACTTTTTTCTAAATACCTCTTGCCATTCTGTTTCTATAGAAGACACTTTCTAAGTAAATAAAACAAACAACAACATTCTGAGCATGCTTTAGTGTTGGCTTATCTGATTGTCCTAACCACTTAATTTCCTAAATAACCCTTGCCTGTCAGCTCTAAGTGCTTTTATACTCATCCTCAAAGGCAAATTGATGTGAACTTAGGAGAAACACGTCTGCTATAACAAATCACTTTAATCTGTCTGCTTCTGGTAAACATGCTTTGACTATTAGAATTCATGTATATAAACTCTGACAGATTGGTTCATTTTCATTGTGCCTGAGGAAGGACCCCGTGTTGGTTCAGAAAACCTGTGTGCAGAACAGCCTTTTTGTTAGTCTAATAATATGATACAATGTTACATTAATTCTAGGCAAAGCCTTATATTGTTACTCTGGTAAATCACAATGCAAGAATCCGTGAGAGAGAGAGAGAATCGAAACATTGAACAGTGACGTTTAAAAAAAACCCCTGCAAATCCAGTCTGGATTCATCTTGCTTGATTACATAAACTGCAAGTTGTATTCTTTTGTTGTTTTCTTATTAGTACCTGACATTCATGTGTAACCCCTCCTAAAGGGGCTTACCTTTGGCACACTCCAGAGCACCGCTGCTGCCTTCCCCTCTACCACTCTTTCATCCCTGGTCCCAGTACAGACTGCAGCTGCGGGACCCAGGGGCTGGATTAAACAAGTTCCTTTGTTCTGTGGGCTTGTGCAGCACGTGTCTCACTGCAGCTGGGAAGCTGCCGCTTCACTTCTCTGGCCCCACAGACTATGGCAGTGGGGCCAGGGAGCCAAAGCAGTCAGCATCTCTTTTCTTCAGCGCAGCTGTTTTATTTATTTAGTTTTTTGTTGACCGGGTAAGTGCACTAGACAAAACCTGCCTATTTTCAGGCACGACCCGGGGGGAGGAGGATACAGATGAATGCCAACTGACCTTGAACCAGATTAAGTTGTTGGTGGTATTTTGAGTGAATGAGAGAAATTTGGCGAGGACACCGGGGAAATTCCCCTACTCTTTTCGAGAACTGCCATGGGATCTTTAATATCCACTTGAACTACCACCAATCCAGGCAGATGGGACCTCGGTTTAACGTCTCATCTGAAAGACAGCACCTCAGAAGTGCAGCACCCCTCTCATGCTGTACTACAGTGTCAGTACTAGGATATTAACCCAAGTGCCAGATGTGGGAACTGAACCCACAGCCCTCTGATCTCCCGGCCTCAGAGGCGAGTGTGCTACCTACTGGGCCACTGACACTGACAAAGACATTTGTGTGTGTGTGTGCCACAAACATTAGTGGCATAAGCCACACATGGACTTCACTCACTATACCTCCTGGACTGCCATCAGGGAGCCCACAGGTAGGAGGAGGTTGGTCTGTTTCATACAGCTCTCAAAGCACCCCAAAGTGCAGACCATTGCAATAAAAAAAACAGTCCTCTCACAGGAGCAAGAACTTTAGGGACACTTGACAGCACTCCCTTGCCATCAATTCAACCCCGGTACTACTGAATGGTGGAACAGATCAGGAGGTACTGGTCCTGATGGCTGAAGTCACACTAAGGGACAGAAAAATGTTTAAAATGAAAGATAAAGAGAAAGTTGGGGGGGCTGTCCAAGATGGCGCTGCGAGAGGGAGTGTGGCTAGCAGAACTTAACCTTTCTTCTCTGATACTTTGTTCAAATGCTTGTTTTTTTACCTGCCTGTGTGCCTGTCTGTAGTGATAGCCTCAAAAAGGTGTTTACAGCTGTAACTTTATATCCCTTTGTCTCTGTTGCTCTGACAGCTCCAACTTGATTTTACCTTAAAATTGTGAATATGTGGACATGTCCTTGCTCAAATCATATCCCTCCTTGAGTCATAGTATAATTTCTTACCTTATTGGGCCCAAAGAGCCAGACAGATGCACCTTGTTCAAAAGAGAAAATGGGTGAACATGAGTCGTGTAGTCCCAGTTGGGCCTGCTGAGACCCACTCCAGTTTAATTACTTATATGAGCTGTTATCTGACAACTGGGTAGAGCAGTCGGAGTGGTGAACTAAGAAAGGTTTGAGTGTGGCTCCTTCTCTTTTCTTTATCCCCACAGATATTTTAAAACTGGAAAGCTGGGGAGCTGCTAACTTTGTCAAACTGGCATGAGGTAACCAGGAAGGTCTGTCTTGAAACTGGAGACTGGAGGTTCCAAGGAGTCTGCAGTGTTATAAAATGGGTAGAGACAGTAAAGTAATCTGACTGGCTGGAACAGGATTCTAGTTGTATCATTTTTTTCATGTATACCACAATAAATAAAAAGTGCCATACCTGTGGACTCAGAACCAACCATATCTGTGTGCTGCCTCTTTGAGTCACCTTTTGAAAAGCATTTGTCTGCCATATTTTTTTCTAAGTGAACATACACTTTGAGTCCCAAACTGTGAAAAACCACAATTAAGTTTAATTTTTTGTTTTAAAATACCTCTGATTCTCCTTCCTGACTGGCTCATTCTGATTCACATCACTCACACACAGATTGCTCACTGCTGAGTTGACTACACTGTCCCATCACAACTCCCAGCCCAAGCATACTGAGAACACCATCACTTTTGTGACACTTGCTACCATAGACAGCATGCCACCGACAAGAGCAAAGCAAAATCATGGTCCTGCCAGCGGCTTAGTGTAGAGACCTCAAGGGTCTGCTTCAGAGACCTTGACTCAGCGCAGCACCCCTAGCTATGCTCAGAAACATGTCAGCCCCACTCCATGACAGCAGAAAACATACAGGAAGTGGAGGGATTATTTATGATAAAAATTAACTTTTTAAATTCTTTTAGCAATTTTTTAAACAATATTACAGTTTTTTAACATATACCAATTTTCTAAGCACAGCAAACACACTCTGGGGTGTGCTTTATGCTCTGATAAATGCATCCCTAGAGGTAGTAAGGCACTTACACCTCTAGTCATGCATTTATGAGAGAATAAAGCACACCCCAGAGTGTCTTATTGCTTATTTAATGAGCTTTTGAACGCTGACTCCTGTAGGGACACAGCACGTGAAAACATCCTGACCTCAAGCTATCCTAGCACACAGCAGCCTGAGAAATGTTGATCAAGTCAAAGACAGCTAAAGAGATTAAGGAGTTCTTCCCAAAAGTAGCTACTGTACAAAACACTGCAGAGTGCAGACATGCTGAAGGAAATTCAAAACAGGCTGCTTCTGAGGCTAGCAAGTTCAGCACTAAAAGACTTCAGACTTGTATTTCTGCTTTCTCAAAAGTGCGTCAAGCTACTAAAATGCAAAGCATTAAGTAAGCAATACTACCCAACAGGGTAGGCATTATTGGGATATAATGGACTGCCCAGGGGCGTAATGAGGCCTGACACCACAGGTGGAGGGCCTTATAGCCCCTAGAAGGTCCATTATATCCCATAATACCCACCCTGGAGGGTATTGTTGCACTTAGAAAATGTGCTACATGTGACATTTTAAATAGCATTTAGAAAAATAAAATAATAAAGTAAACAAAAATAAACAGAAGCAATTTGTAAGTGTTTGTTGGATAAAGTAATCCCTCTACTGGTATATCTGCCAGTAGAGGGCATTGCAGTGTTTGACAACTGTTTTTAATAGGGAACATGACAGGGAAGTCTTATGGTTACACCTGCCCAGATTTAGAACAGATTGCCTGTTTTTTTTTTTCTGTTCTCCAGTTTCCTCCCTTACTGCTCCAGTTTCAGTTTATCCCCGAGTTACTCATCAGCGGGCAAGGTATTTTCTGTTTCTTTGGTTCCCTGCCTTACTGGTCTGATTTATCCCCAAGTTATTCAGCAGTGTAGGTAAAGAACTGTAGTTTTTGTTGTTGTTGTTGTTGTTGTTAGGGGACTGTGAGACATGGAGCGGAGAGATAACTCATCAAGAAAAAAAAACAGATTTGCTATGTTTCTTGCTTCCATGTCTCAATATTCCACATATTCACATGAGCTCAGTGTTGGAATTGCTGAAGTTGATGATTGTCTAGTGCACAGGCCAGGTGGACCAAATCGGCACCACTGTGTCAGGCGACAGTTTTTACACAGAAGTGGTTGCAGGAAAATGTGTCTTTCTGTGCCACTTGGCACATGCTCTGAATTACAAAGCATCACAGTGTTTTATGTGTTGTGTCGGGGGAAGGTACTGAGCGGGGGGGATCACTTCCTTCACTAAGCAACTGCACAAAAGTGGCTGTTTGTGACTTTTAAAATTCGGGGTGCCCAAGAAAACCCTAAGTGATGGGGCTGTGACAGGGTTGAATAAGGCCCTGACACATGTGTTATGCAGAAAGAGTAAATGCAAGGGGCTGTTCTATCCTCTCCTTTTCTGTCTTTTGGCTGTCTGGTTGCACAACCAAGTTTTTCTTGTGAGACCTAGGATCTGATCACTCTGATGGTTTCGCAATCCTCTGCCTCTCGCTATCTCTCTGCCTTCCCTTGCTATTTCTGTCTTTTCTTCCCCCTTGCATATCTGCAGGTATAAAAATATATAAGAGAATCTTTATGTGGCAATGTCACAGATAACTGGGATCCCTTTGTTTAAAACTGTATATAGGTATACTGCTGAAATGATTGCAATAAGCTATTTGGAACTCAAGAGGTTAATCTGAGAAGCTGGTTTGCAAACTCTCTGAGATGCTGTAAACAAGAGGCCAGTTCTAGGTCATTATGTTCTTTTTGCTGCACCTGCAAGAACATTGGAAACTTAAAAGAACATTGTGTGAGAAGCATGCTGTTTTCTTAATGAGTTTCCCAGGCACAGACTTATAAAAAGAGCAGCAATGCTTGTGCAAGAGGGAGAGACAGAGACTGAGAGACTGAGATTGGAAATTGAGAAGAAAAACTCAGAAGAAGGACTCTGCTTTCTGTGTTTCAATGGCCTATGCAGCTAGTATGATGTTATGCTTGTGCAACTGTGTTACTTGGTTTGGCTGTTTGCGATCTCTGTTCCAGAGGAATTACCACCGTGTAGGGGTACCAAAGATAAGGAACCCTCAAAGAGGGTTTCACCCCTAGAGGTGCCACGGGGCACTTTCCTTGGTTAAAGGTATGTTAAGAAGCATCCCAAGGAGAGAGGCGATGCCACTGGAGGAGGAGGGGAGGATGATGGAGCAAATAAAAAGTGCTTGAGAGAGAGGCTCAGAGGAACAGCTTATATAGCACAGGAAGCGGAAGTGGCTGGCTGCTTATTCACTGAACCACAGGCATAGCCTTCCAATTCAATGGCCTATCCAGCCAGTATGATGTTATGCTTCTGCAACTGCGTTACTTAGTTTGGCCATTTGTGCTCTTTATTCCAAAGGAATCACCACCCTATGGGGTACCAAAGGCAAGGAACCCTTGAAAAGGGTTCCACCCCTAGAGGTGTCGTGGGATGATTCCCTTGGCTAAAGGTACCTTAGGAAGCATCCCCAAAAAGAAAAGTAGTAGTATGAAGCACAATAGCAATCAATAGCTGTGAGGCACAGTAGTAGATTAAGCACCAGACAACTTGATAACAAAATGAAATGAGCAGGTTAGCAATGGCGTGAGTACGACGGGTTGTGCTGGAGATTGAGGGGCCTCCTAAGGAGAGAGGGAATGACAAGTAGGGACACATCCACCTCCATCCAACAGCAGAACCTACCTAAAAGAACTAGGGAACAGTAACTACGGCTAACTAATGTTTATGACCTGAGGCATGGAGGAGAGAAAAAAGAACCTTTGAGGAGGAAACCTCTGGGGATCCAAGGCCTAGGTCACATTCCCTCCAGGCTTGGGGTGTTTTGTTTAGTGACAGCTCTGCTTCTGCAATTTAGAAACCCAATTAAAGGGAGGTGGAAAATATCTCAATTTGGAGGAAAGCTCTTGCTCGATCCCTCTAATGGGAATGCCATGGAAGGTTGTGAGAGTGCTCTGCAACATCGGGGGCAACAAGGCGAGAAGAGGCGAGCAACGACTGCTGAAGCACTCACCTGACCTACCCACCCTAAAAACAAGCCAGGTGAACCAGAGGCAGTTATAGGGAGAATGCAGTGAAAGTGCCTTGCTAGTAGAATACTAGAGCCAAAGGAGATTGTTGTAACCTCCTTCATGACTAGTCTTAAATTCTACACCAGGAGCTGCCATTGAGTCTTGAACGGCTAAAGCCAGGCCCAGCGTGAGGCCATTCCCAGCTATGGGCCAGGTGAGAAGAACCCTACCCAAGTCAGGAAAACTCATGATGCAGACTTCATAGATGCAGAGCAAGACCATCGGCTGCAGGGAGGCCCTGTGCCATGGAATGGTTATGGCTGGCATGCCCCAGAAAACAACTGAGGAGGAGCTGAATGAAGTGTTGAGTGATGGGACCCTCATGTATGTCAGACATGGTAGTAGCGAGTGTTAAGCAAATGAATTGTGTAAGCAATGAGTGGACCTACACGACGTAGATCAGTAGGCAGAGTAAGCAAATGGTCGGACCTGCACGGAGGTCGAAGAAACAGCAAATATGAATAGCAGGGCAAGCCAGCCAGACCATCAAGGAAGCCAATGAAATGTGACAAAATATTCTGGGGATGTTAGTAGCGAAGGCAGGATTTTTTTTGTGTAATCTTTTTTCCCCTCCATCGCACACTGGGACCTGCTCCTCCTTCAAGCCACCTAGTACCACCAGCGACCCCTTCCTGCAATTTCCCCAGAGCTGCCTATCTCATATTTGCTGCCTTCCATTGGGTTAGCTCGGCATATCCCTTTGCTGGGAGGGTCCCCCTCCTTCGAGAGGGAAGGCTCTGGCCGAGGGGACTCCAGCACACTATTTTCTTTCTTGCCCGGGTGCTGCTGAGGCAGACGTAACTCTGCTGGGATTGCTTGAGGACATTGTCGGGGACGGCCGCCATCATCCAGCTGGTCCCAGTGCAGTTTCCGCTTTTTCTGTGGTGTTCCCCTTAATGTGATCCCTCTGCTGTGCTCCCAGTCTCCACCGGGGGCCACTGCAGAGTGACTATGCATCCCTAACCCACCCCAGGAGAGGAGAGCAGTTCCATGGATGCTCAATCCTACCCCTTCCCCTGCCGGCCTTGATTGCCCGAGTCCATTCGAACCAGGGTCGCGCGTGGTTCAGTGTGGCATCCAGCACCTCAGGCCTGTGCCACCGGGTTGGCTGAAGGCAGGATTTGAACATGAGTTAAGTATGTCACACAGGGCCATGGCTCCTCAAAACCTCCAGTTCCCCCCCCCCCCCAGGAAAAACAGAAAAGCGATGGGAAGGCACCATGAACCACATGCAGATATTAAAACTAGTCTATAGCATCAGCGGTAGCTTAGCTGACCTCCAGAGTACAAAAGTAGCATGCAAATGAATAGAGTAGCATCAGTAATGAGTAATTATGAGTTATAGGGGTAGCAATTCGAATGAACATAGACTATAGGGAGGCAACGCTCTGAAAGCAACAAATTGGATAGGCAGTGCAGTGAAAACAGAAGCAATGAGATACGTGGTATAAGTTCAGGAAGCAGGATTGACCTGCATGGGCTATGGTTAAGTGTGAGCCTGAACCAGGTGAAAACAATTAAGGTGCATGGCATGGAGAGTAGCAGCAGGGAAGCAGCTTGAGCTGAAACATACAGATAATTGTTTGCAGTTGCATTGTGAGTAAATGGGAACAAGTAGCATAAGCTCTGGATTAGCAAAAATACAAGGAGTTTAGAAACAGAAGCCCCCCAAAAAGAATGCAAAACAAAAGACACAAAAACACAGAAGAATAGGAAACAAGCAACACAAAGAAGCACATAGCCAGAGGCAAGCAATACAAACCAAGTGCATGAGAACAGAAAACTGAAGTCCAACAAAAACAAGCAGAGGCCAAAACACAGCAAGGTGGGAGGGTGGTGGTAAAGCCCCAGCAGCCACAAGGAACAGACTGACAGAGCCTCTGGCTTCAAAGAAAAAGTGCTTGAAAGAGAGGCTCAGAGGAACTGCTTATGTAGCACAAGAAGAGGGAGTGGTTGGCTGCTTATCCATTGAACCACAGGCATAGCCTTCCAGTTGTACTGCCATTGTAAATAGTTATACTGAACAATTTTTATGTTTGCTTGCGTGCATGCACAAGAAACATTATGCGGCAGCTTAAGAGAGAAGCGGGTTGTGAAGGTGCGGCACTGTGGCAGCCAATGGCAGCACTGCATTTGGGGGCTTGGTACTGGTGGACCAATGCAGGCACACTGTGCCGAAGTCATTGGTTTCCAAAAGTGCCACCAAGTTTAAACGATTTTGCCGCTGCAATGAGAGGCCACCTCATCATTGCAGCATCAGCCATTCTGCTGCAATGAGGGAGCGACCCATCATTGCAGGGCGGTACCTTGCCTAGTGTAACATGTTTAAGAAACATGGCGGCAGTTTCCCACAGCCACAGAGCCCCATGAAAGCCGACAGGGGTGGCCAATCCCCTTATCGGAATGCCCCCAACCCAGTTCATTTGCCAACACGGGAGCCCACTCCCCATCAGCATAATGCCCCCTCCATTTGTTGTGTGATGAGGGATTGCCCAATCCCCTTCGGCATCATGTGCCACCCTCAACAGTCTTTCTTTGCTGACAGGGGGGCCCAATCCCCTTCAGCTTCAGTACCACCCTTCCCAGTTCAATTTGCCAATGGGCGAGCCCACTCCCCATTGGCATAATAGCCCCCCTAATTTGTTGTGTGCCTAGGAGAGTGCCCACTCCCCCTGGGTTCTTGCCCCCCCCTCGTTATAGTGCTGACGGGTGCCCAATCGCCCGTCGGCTATAGCCCCCCCAAAAAAAATCACTCAGGTGGCATGCTGGGAGCCCAAACAAAAAACAGAACGGATACCCAGTAATCGACATGAAACAGACAAGACCTATGTGTTAAGGTCAGATAAAAAGCTTTTAATAAAATAGTTTAAATGAGCATCAATACAGAGCCACAGATCCACGTTTCATATCCCAAAAGATGCTTTTTCAATGTGAGGTTAGGGAGGAGTCTAAGTGGCAGGGCAGAGGAGTATGGTAGGCATCCTTCGGGGGGGGGAACAGGGATGGCAAGGGAGGACGGAGGAAGAACAACTAGTGACTGAAACTGACCCCAGTATCAGAGGCACTAGCAGAAAAGAGAGGGGAATGGAGGGGGTGCCCGAGGCAAGGGGGAGGCCTCCTGATGTGGGAGGAAGAGACCATAAAGAGTACCAGGGGAGAGAGCAGATGGCTGCAGGTAGGGAGGGGCCAGGGGAGGCACAGAGGGGAACAAGTGGGAGGGGGGACAGATAGGGGGAAGAGATGTAGGAGGGATATCCGCTAGGAATAGATTTGATCCTCTGCTATGGGATAGAGAGAAGGAGCAGAAACATACTGAAGGGGGGAGGACAAGCGGGGTATGAGAGGAATGGCAACAGGTAGGGGAAGAGATAGCAAGGATAAAAGAGTAGAAGGGGGCTAGTAAGGAAAGAGGGGGTGGTGACAGGAGGAGAGAAGGCTATGAGAAGGGGAAGGATGGGAGGGCATCACTATCTGGGTAGAAGGAATGGGGCTCTAAATTGACAAGCGGGATAGGAGAGGGGATGGAAATCAGCAGGGAGGTGAGGTCAACATGGGAAGCCCAGTAGGAAGTAGTCAGGCTGGGAAGGGGTTCAATGGGGGTTCAAGGGGGATGGGAGGAATAAGACAGAGAAAAAGGAGTGAGGTGGAAGTAGGGGGTACAGTTACAGAAGTCACAGAGGGTGCAGCTGGCGGGGGTAAGGGGCAGGGAAGAATGAATACTGGGGTGGTGGAAGGGGCATTAGAAGAGAAAGGGGGTAAGGGACGGGGGGTACTCATCCTGGGGAATTCTATACTGAAAGTGGTGAGATGGGGCAGAAGCGGGGAAAGGCACAGCTGTATTTGGGTTGAAGCTCTCCCCAGGTTGACAGCAAGAGGGGCAGGGCAGGCACTGCTCAAGTGTGCAGTGAGGGAGAGGAAGAAACCGCATTTAGTGTTGCATGTGGTTACAAATGACTTGGCGGAGGAAACTGTGGAAGTAGTGAGGGGGAGGTTCGAGTAGTTGGGCAGGCGGTGTAAGGGGATGGGGGAGACGGTGGCATTCTCAGAGGTACTCCCAGTACCATGTACAAGCATGGGGAGGAATTTTAGGATTGAGGAGTTGAACAAGTGGCTGAGGGATTGGTGCCACACCAAAAAGTATGTGTTAGTGACTAACGGGGTAGGGTCTGGGGGAAGAGTGACTTGTATGTGGAGAGCAGGGTACACTTGAGCAGCAAGGGGAAGGGAGTATGAAAGGCAGGATTAGAGGGGTATATCTCTACTAAGGTGGATTTAAACTAGTGGGGGGTGGCCAAAAGACTGAGGTTGGTAGAAAGGTCTGGACAGGGGAGCTGAATGAGCTCACTCCGCTAGATATAGGTACAGGCAGAGGCTTAATAACCCTGGGAGGGGGCAGGCAGAGTGGTTTGAGTGTAATACAGAAGGCACCACAACCTGGTAAGAATAAGGAGGAGAAAGGGTGCGGACTACCGGGAGGAGGGACACAGGCCAAGGAGGAGAAGAGTGAGGAGAAAGAGAGGTACAGGTGAAAGGTGATCTCTCTCAACGCAAGAAGCCTGGGGAACAAAATTGCAGAGCCTCAGGCTCTCCTTTCAGAGGGGGAAGGTGGACACTGCTGCAGTCACAGAGACTTGGGCCACAGAGTACCAAGACTGGTACTTGGCAATCCTGGAATACAGGATATACAGGAGGGACCAGGGAGTTGGAAGACGGTGGGGGGGGGGGTTGCAATGTATGTGAGGGAAGGGATTAAATGCATAATGGATGAGGAAGCAGAGGAAAGGACAGAGATGCTCTGCGTGCAGCTCCTGCACTCCAAGGGCAGAAAGGCTGGGAGTGGTGCACAGCCCATCAGCCCAATCTGGGGAACTGGATGGGGAGTTGGCAGAGCAGATAAGGAGGATGTGTAGAAGCGGGAGTGTGGTAATAGTGGGGGATTTTAACCTACCACAGGTTGACTGGAGCACCCCGGCCACTAGCAGTACCAGGGAGCAGGTGCTCCTTGATGCATTCCAGGACAGCCTTCTGACACAATTAGAAAGTGGGCCTACAAGGCTTGGTAGCACTCTGGACCTAGTACTGGCAAATGTGTAGGCGGTGAGGGAGGTAATGGTAGAGGACCCACTAGCAGGTAACGACCACCAAACAGTGTAGCTCATTCTAGCGCTGGGCAGGGAGACAGGAGGCACAGGCACTAAGGGGATGGACTTTATTAGGTAAAGCTACCAACTATCCAAGGCCTAAAACTGGGACGGTCCTACCTGACCATGACACCCACCCACCCCACCGCCGCAGACAATGCTGCGCATAATCAGTTAAATTTGCTGCTTGCTCTGGCCATGCCACCACAGTAACACCAGTAGTAAACATTCATGTTAAAATAATACATCATTCTGCTGCAGCAAGTTCCAAATCATGATGTACAGAAAGTTCATTAGAAGCAAACCTGTGTTAAATTGTGATCAGACATTCGAGCTGCATGTATTGCTCCTCCTGACAGTCCCATCCAACCTGCTTACACTCACCTCATTTGCTGAGCAAACTTCACTTCAGGGACTCTCACCTCCACACCAGATTGTTTTCACACACTTCCTTACAACTGATCAGGTTCGAGTACCCTAGTTCCCTGCTGCCAGTCTCTTCTCTGTCTGGAGTCCCTCTCGGCTGCTGGCAGGCAGACATCCACATGTGCTCATTTGCACTACTACCCAGTCTAATTTAACAGGACAAAACATGTTTTACTGTGCTCCCGCTGACATGCTTGCAGTGCAACACAGGTGCCCAAGAAGTGCCACAGTGGTTCTGAGATAACTGTCAATCATGGATTAGCAGTCAGCAAAAAAAAAAAGGACAAAACTGGGACAAATAAGCAAAAACCAGGACAAAAGTGGCATTTTGCAAAACTTGTGGGGACACTAGGGCATGCTGCCTAAACTAGGGACTGTCCTGGGAAAATAGGGACTGTTGGTAGCTTTATTATCAGGGTGGACTTTGGAGGGATGGGAGCAATATTGCAAGGGAGACTCCAGGATATAAGGCTGGTGATGGATGCAGAACAAAAGTGGGGAGTCATAAAGACTGGGCTAACAGAGGCCACAGTAGCCTGCACCAGGGCTAGGAGTAAGAAGAGCAGAGGCAAGAAACATGCTGGCTGAACAAGGAAGTGCTACAAGGGGTTAGGGCAAAGACAGCTGCATACCAGAAGTACAGGAGAACAGGGAAGGGAGAGGATAAGGAGGCTTTCAGTAGTTGGTCAAGGGAGGTTGCCAGGAGGATGAAAAAAGCTAAGGCCTCCAGGCAATTAAGTTCCACAAAGAGCATAAAGGGAGGGGAAAAGGACTTTTTTAGGTATGTCAGGGAAAAGAGGAAGTGCAAGGAACATATTGTGGTAATAAAGCGGAGAGGGGATTGGGTGGAAAAGGGGGAGGAGCAAGTGGAAATTGTAAATGAGTACTTCTGCTCCATTTTCACTAAGGAGAGGGATGGTCCACTACCAGAATGGGCTGGGAAGGTGGGGAAAGGGGGGAGGAGGCGATGGACAAAGTGATCACAGGAAGTAGGGTGCTAGAGTGCAGTAAGGGTGGACAAGGCACCAAGTTCCGATGGCATCCACCCCAGGGTGCTGAGGGAGATGGCGGAGCTGTCGGCTGAGCCGCTGGCAGATCTGTTCAACACCTCCCTGGAAATGGGGTGTGTGCCCCAGGACTGGAGGGAGGCCCATGTGGTGCCCATACACAAGAGTGGGCCTAGGGAAGAGCCAGGAAATTATTGGCCGGTAAGTCTCACGTCCATAGTGGGTAAGCTTATGGAGGCGATACTGAAGGAGAGGCTGGTGGCATTCCTAGAGAGTAATGGCCTCCAAGATGGGCAGCAACATGGGTTCGTCTCAGAGAGGTCTTGTCAATCCAACCTAATAGAATATTGTGACTGGGTGACAAGGGAGTTGGACAGGGGCCATGCGGTACATGTCCTGTACTTAGACTTCAGTAAGGCCTTTGATACAGTGCCTCATGGGAGACTGGGGGGGGAGCTGATGGCAGTGGGGGTGGGAAAAAAGTTGACTAAATGGATAGAGAACTGGTTACAGGGGAGGGTGCAGAAGGTGGTGGTGGTGGTGGGGGAGTTCTTGGCACTCAGAGCAGTGACAGGCGGGGTGCTGCAGGGGTCAGTGCTGGGCCAGGTGCTATTTGGGCTCTTTATCTCCAATATAGCACACGGAGTGGGGAGCAGGGTTAGTATGTTCACACATTATACCAAATTGAGGGTGGTGGTGGACGAAGAGGACGGATGGGAAAAACTGCAGGGGGACCTAACCAAACTAGAGACATGGTCGGTGGAGTGGCAGCTAGGAGTCAATGCAAAGAAGTGTAAGGTGATGCACTTCAGGGCTAAGAACTAGAAGAGGGACTATTGGTTGGGGATCACAGAGGAGGAGGAGGAGAAGGACCTAGGGTTGTTGGTAGCTGGGAGTATGAACAACTTGGCCCATTGCAGGAGAGCAGCAGCGAAGACAAACAGGTTGCTGGGGTGCATCGCAAGGGGGTTCTCATCCAGACATAAGAATGTGATCCTACCTCTCTACAGATCATTGGTCAGACTGCACCTAGAGTACTGTGTGCAATACTGGAGGCCATACCTGAGGAGAGATATAAAGTTACTGGAGGGGGTGCAAAGGAGGGCAACAAAAATGTTAAAAGGGATGGAAGGAAAGGAATCTGAAGTTATGCTGAAGCAGCTGAACATGTACACACTGGAGGAGAGGAGAGATGGGGGATATGATTGAAGCATTTAAATTCCTGAGTAGGTAAATAAACCTAGCACTGAGGGTATGTTTAAACTGAGGAGTGGAAGACAGACGAGAGGGCATGGACTAAGTTTGGAAGGGGGACATTTCAAGAGGGAAATGAGGAGGCATTACTTCTCTGACAGGGCGGTGTCTAGTTTGACTGCACTGCCAGAGGGGGTGGTAACATGTAGAACAGTCAATAGCTTTAAGGAGGAGTGGGATAAAGCAAGAGGAAGACACAGGGGACAGGGGCTGGGACAAGAGGGGGAAGAACTGAGGGGAAGGAGGCTGGGGCAGCTGCAATCTAGGGTGCTAGTTGCACACTCGGGCAGACTTACATAGACCGATTGGTGTGTTCTGTTGGCAGATTCTTATGTTTATATGTCCATATGTAAAATCACTGTGACTCTGTTCATGAGCAGAGGTCCTAAAATGCCTGTGTTGAAAATTTGGTGACAAATGTCCATGAAATGACTGTTACAAGTGTGCATTGTGCAGTTTCCACGCACCCTTGTAACTTCGCAAATTTGTAGTATTTTCACTCCAGATTTTCAACACTGGCATTTTTTCAGACCTCTTTATGACCAGTACAGCTGTCATTTTTCACGAAATATGCGTTTACACATCTGGCGCAGAATAGCGTGGTTGCAGTGGAAAATCAATGTTCGGGACAGATTAAGAAAATCATAATGACAGTGTTCATGAGCAGAGGTCACAAAATGCCTATGTTGCAAATTTGGTGAAATAATTCCACTAAATGACTGTGTACAGGCATGCGTTGTGCAGTTTCCACATACGCTCAGAAGTTTGAACATTTGTAATATTTTCACTGCAAATTTTCAACATTGCCATCTCTCCACACCTCCCTATGAATTGTACAGCTGTCATTCTTCACATCCTTCCCATTCTGTGTTTTCATACATCTGGCACACAATGGCACGGTCACTGTGGAAACTCAAATTTCGGGACACATTGACAAAATTACAGTACCACTGTTCATGAGAAGAGGTCCCAAATGCTTTCATGAGGTGTTGAAAATTTGTACTGCAAATACCAACAAATGCCCAGGGTGTTACGGTTTCTAACCATAATGTCCCACCCTGTACAGACTGAAAGGCATCAGGGGTGTGCCTTTGGATTGCCGACTGTAATGCTCATGCCATTCTAACTCCACCCCGACCCCCCACCCTGCAGCCAGTGACAGGCATCGAGCTGTGCTTGGACTCTTCGGCCCCAGAGTTTACCCCATTCTCCTACATTGCACCCATTTCAACGTATGGCCTTATGGAGTGGGGTGACAGTAAAGATGAAATGGCATAAACGTTATAGGTGACAACCCAAATGCATACCCCAATGCCCGACCATCTCTGCAGGGTGGAGGTGGGGTTGGCATGAAGTTCAATACTTCACTGCCATTCCTACTCTGCAACTGTCTAACGCCTGCATTTCCAATTCTAATACCAGCAAGCAAACATTCAGCATTGACAAATGCTTATTATTTTTTATTTTGTTGTTAATAATAAAACACTATTTGCAAATTTTACAACTGCTCCTGGTTTTCATATGCTTCCTGACCTGTGCCTCGATGACAGGGGCACCATGAATTGGCACTTGTTTTTTACTAGGCATTGTTAAGAAATAACAACACTGGTGCCAAGTGTTTTAGCTAATCAGAGTGCAGCTTTTTACTTATCCATTTTCAAATGAACAGTTACAGAGAGAGAACATCCACAATCTGTGGGGAAAGCTGTTGCTGTAGATTCTATTATAGAGACTGAAGGTAGGATTCACAAAAGGGATGTGCCCAGCACTTCCAAGATGCTCCAGCGCATCCCCAACTTGCACACAATTGCAATTCAACAAGGACACTGATGTGCCGGCACATCCCTGACGTGCCAACACATCCCTGATGCACCGCACACCACTCATAATGTTATGTGGCACATCTGGAGGGGTTGTGCAGGGGGCGTGTCCATACATATGGTTCCCCCCTTTCCTTTCCCTACTAATTCCTCCTCCCCTATCTCCCTCCCTTCTACCCCCACCAGCTATCCCCCAACCTTAGGTCTCGCACCCCTTGTTATTTTTTTTTTTTTTTTGCTTCATGGAGACTGAATTCTATTGTAACAAAATTGTAATTGGACTGTAACTTTTCTGTTTGTAAGTATTGTGTCCCTTGTACTACTGTTATGATGTCCTCTTTGTGACGAGGTACCTTTGTAAATGAGCCTCTGGCTCAAAGGTTTCTAAACTGATGTTTAACTAAATAAATAAATAAACATATGGTGTGCAGCCCAATTCACCACCCACCGTGGAGGCACATCTCTGGAGCAAGTCCAGAGATGCACCTCCCAAAAGATAAGTCTGCAACAAGTAGACTTAAGTGAGTGTCCACCCAGAGGCAGGCTGCTATACTGCAGACAGTAGCACGGCAGCCTGCCTACCCTGGCAGTCCAGTGTCCCCCCCCACCCATAGCCCCATTAATGCCGTACTGCACACCAAGATGCCCTGGTGAGTCCAGTGGTATCCCCTCCCTGCCCCTATCCCGTGAAGGCATGGGTCCATCCACAAGCCTGGTAGTCCAGTAGAACCCCCACCCTTCCCCTGCCCAATCACAGTCTGAGTGGCATACACAGTATCCCAGATGGTCCAGTGGTCCCCCGCCAAATCCCTGAAGTAACAGTACCCAGTAATAACCCTGGTAGTCCGGTTCCACTCCCCCCCGCTTGCATCCCCGGCAAAATGGAAAGAATTACAGCAATATCCCTGGTGGTCCAGTAGAACCCCCCCCCTGCCTGCAGCACCAGTAAAATGGAAGGAATTGTGGCAATATCCCTGGTCATCTAGTAGAACCCCCCACCCTGATATCAACACCTATAGTAGTCTGAAGTCTCCCTGGTGGTCCAGCAGACCCCCACACTCAGGCACCCCACCCCACATCGTTCCCCCATCCCAGCATGTTCCTAATGTTGACAGGCAGCTCAACCCATCCACATACCATCACAGCTGTCCCCCCCAACAGAGCTGTTTGTGAATGACAGCTACTATCGCCTGGAAGCCCATTGGTGGACCCTGTCAAACAATGGACTGGCAGTGTCACTGTACTCTGTCATTCACAAAGTTGAGCTGCCCGCTAACGTTGGGAACATGCTTGGATGGGGGAACAGGGTGGGGTTGGGGTGCCTGAGTGGGTGGGAGGTCCACTGGACTACCAGGGAGACTTCAAGACTTCCATCAGTGTTGTGATCGAGTTGGGGTGGAGAGGGGTGTTCTACTAGACCACCAGGGATATTGCCGCAATTCTTTCCATTTTACCAGGGATGTGGGCAGGGAAGGGGGTGCCACTGGAATACCAGGGATGTTACCGGGTACTCTTACTTCAAGGTTTCAGGTGGGGGGGGACCACTGGACCACCAGGGATACTGTGTGATGCCAACTCAGAATGTGATCAGGCTGGGGAAGGGTGTGGGTTACACCAAGACAAACTGGGGCTATGTGTGTGGCTCACAGCCCTTGCAGGGCACCTGGCACATTCTGCTGGGTGCATCCCTGCAAGACTCATGCAAATGGGGCCATAATGACATGCAAATGGCCTCATTGTGCCTTACATGCCCAATGGCCCCATTTGTGTGTTTGTGGCTGTGAATGGCAACTTTGGGTGCAGCACATCTGGAGATGCATTGCCCCATTGGTTTCTCTGCTCAGCCAGGGGGTTGCACCAGCGCTTCTCGGGTTGGGTGCAACTGTGGTATTCACAGAGGGATGTGCTGGGAGTATCTCCCGGTGCATCTACTGTGAATACCATGGTTCAGGCACGGCACATCTCATTTGCGCTGGGGCAGATGAGATGCGCCATGTGCAAATGCTTTGTGAATCCTGCCCCAACACTAAATTATTGCAACAAAATCCACAGTTACCTCCTGCATCTCCTGTTGTCAAATCTAGATTTAGGCCTTGCATTACAATGAGACAGAAAAAAAAAAAAACTTAAAAGCTCTGCAATATTGTTCTTTGAACAAAGTGAGCCTGAAAATCTTACCCTACTAAATGTTTCAAATGCTCAGCCAACTGAACTACAATACCCCCTTACAACAGCAGGGAAACAAATGAGCCAGGAGAAGTGCCCCCATTTGCTCCTAAATCACAGAGGAATCCTGAAGCTACATGCAAACCCAAAAATTCTTCAGCACAGATACTAAACCCAGAACAGAATATTATGCTGTCAGAAATACAGAAAGGTTTTAAGGGCATTAATATTCTGACTGAACAAGTAGCAAATTAAGTAATCTGTGCTAGAGAAGAAATAACAAGCATTTGTCAATGCCGAATGTTGTTTTGCTGGCATTGGCATTGGTAGTGCAGGAGTTAAAGATGCATAATAGGAATGACGGTGAAGTATTGAACTGACGCTAACCCCACTCCCACCATGCAGAGACTGACAGGCATTGGGGTGTGCCTTTGGGGTGTCAGCTGTAATGCTCATGCTATTTTACCTCACCCTACCCTGTAGACACTGACAAGTGTCGTGGTGTGCTTTGGGATCTTTGGGCCTTATACTTACCCCATTCCAAAAGGAAATATGCTGAGACAGGTGCAGTATAGGAGAATGGGCCTCACCCTACCCTGTAGACACTGAGAAGTGTCATGGTGTGCTTTGGGGTCTTTGGGCCTTATACTTACCCCATTCCATAAGGAAATACTTTGAGATGGGTGTAATATAGGAGAATGGGGTAAACTTTAGGGCCAAACACTCCAAGGCACACCTCGATGCCTGTCACTGGCTGCAGGGTGGGGGTGGGGGTGGAATGGTGTGAGCATTACAGTCAATGATCCCTAGTCACACCCCTAACTCCTGGCAGTCTCTACAGGGTGGGGTGTTACAGTTGGAAACCCTAATGTTGTAGGCGTTTGTTGGCATTTTCATTCCAGATTTTCAACATAGGCTTTTTGTGACCCCACCTCATGAAGAGTGGCACAATCAGTTTGTTAGCTGAAAGGTGGTTTTGCACAGCAGCTATGCCATTTGGCGACACAGGGACAAAAACACATTTTGGGCAGGATGTGAAAAATAACAACTGTATTGTTCATGAGGAGGTGTAAAAAAATGGCAACGTTGAAAATCTGGAGTGAAAATATGAAAAATTGGTGAAGTCATGAGCATGCATAGAAACCGGCAACACAAGTCCATAACCCAATTATTTTTGGGATTTGTTTTGCCACATTTTCAACATAGGCATTTTGGGACCTCCCCTCATGAACAGTGGCACTGTGCTGCGATTTTCTTAATCTGTCCCAAAAGTTGATTTCCCACAGTGACCATGTCATTGTGCACCACAGATGCAGAAAAACATTTTGGGCAGGCTGTGAAAAATGACAGCTGTACATTGCCAGTGTTAAAAATCTGGCATGAAAATATTGCAAATTTGCAAAGTTACAAGGGTGCATAAAAACTGCGCAATGCACGCTTGTAGCACAGTCATTGTATGGATGTTCGTCACCAGATGTTCAACATAGGTATTTTAGGAACTCTGTTCATGAACAGTGTCACCATCATTTTCTCAAACTGTCCCGAAAACTGATTTTGCACAGTGACCATGCTATTCTGCGCTGGACATGTGAAAGCACATTTCGGCCAGGATATGTAAAATGACAGAAGTACTGTTCATAAGGAGATGTGGAAAAATGGCAATTTTGAAAATCTGGAGTGAAAATATTACAGATTCATGAAGTTACGAGCATGCGTGGAAACTGCACAATGCATGCTCATAAAACAGCCATTTTTTTGATTTATTTCAACCAAATTTGCAATATAGGCTTTTTGAGACCCCCCCCCCCCGAACAGTGGCACTGTCGTTTCAGTAATCGGTCCCGAAAGGTGATTCCATGCAGTGACTGGAAATTACCTTTTGGGACTGAATACCACCATGACAGTGACTGAATTCATGAGATGGGGTCTCAATAACCCCAAGTTGAAAATGTGGTGCCAAAATTCCCAAAAATGCCTGAGATATGCACCAAAGTTGAAAAAAACCCTATTTATGCCATTATACAGCTTACTGGCATTTCTTCAGTTCACGGTCGGCTTTGATGAGTGCAGATGTGTTCCCGGTCCACCAAAGATCGTCGTGCCATGCTCCGAAGTTATGTATGGGGTGAGGGGGGTGTGGGGAGGCAGGGTGCGCAGAGGGTGGACACGGGTTGGTGAGAGGGCCACCAGAGTCGACGAGGGAACGGATGAGTGAATTCCAAAATAGAATATCAGAAGTGGAGGACTAGACTCCTCAAATGGAAACAAAAACAAATCAGAATTTAAAAGAAATAAAAGCACTTAAAGAGAAAATTGAGGACTTGGACTGGAGAACTGGAAGAAAGAATTCAACATTTCTTAATATTCCTGAAGGGGCTGAAGGCAATAACTTGATCATGTTTATGGAAAACTGGTTATTGAATTGTCTAAACAAAGTCTTAAGCAAAACAGAATTGAATTGGAAAGAACCCATCGAACACTGGCAAGACCACTTACAGCTAAACAACACTATTATACAGTAATTTATGTTTCTTTCCTGAGATTCCAGGACAGAGAGGAGTTGCTGAACTATGGTAAAACATCAGGGATATAATGTACTGTACTTGAATGAAAAACAGATCCTGGTTTTCCCTGATTTTGGCCCAAAAATATATATAACAAAAGAAATGCCTTCAGCCCTCTAAAATCAATACTATGAAAAAATAAGATCAAATTCCAGCATCTAATGCCAACTGTATTAAAGCTTGCTCCACAAAGGTAAATGGGTGACTTTCAGTAACACACTGGAGGCAGAAGAATTTATCCAAGAAATGATCTTCCAATAAGAGGTATCAAACCATCTCCAAGAAAGTATGGGATTCAAATTTCAAGAACAAAGCCATACAAATATTTGTTACTCAATGGCACAGGAATTACAGCTAAAGAATCATTCCCAATGTAAAACTGATCATATAGCCCAACAGGACAGTGAACAAAATATGCTTTCGGAAAATAGGTTTGCCCTGTTAACCTCGAGGGATTCTGCAGCAATACAGATCTGTTCCGCAGTAAAGTCACAGTATGGTGGAAATGAAGCAGGCCGAACAGAAATGCCTACTCAGGGATCTGAACTTGAAAACATTGTTAAATCTGTCTGAATAAGGCAGAACTTGTAAAATACTAGGTTATGGAATATTTATAGTTTGAATAATTTGGTGGTGATAAATTTATATAGTGGGTAAAAATACTTTTATTCTGGTAATGTGGGTGGGTTCAGCTATCTCATACCTAAAGTACAGTGTACTATCCTGAAAGAAAATGTTTCCTCTATTAAGCCTTGTGTTTTCAGTAGACTTAGTAGGAGGGGGGTTGAGTAGTGGTGGTAGGGGGATATTTAAAAGGCACATTTTCTATTGCAATTAGAAATCTACGTGGTCTTACCGATAGAAAATAGATTATGCACACAGACATACATATGTTTACTAGCTTACTTGTATGGGGGAAGATATACAATCTTGGAGTGATGGAGGACCTTATAATCATGTCCTGGAATGTATTAATGGCTTCAGTAATCCCATGAAAAGGAACAAATCATTAAGTTTGCACATAATAAGTGTATTGATATCCTTATACTTCAGGAAACACATTTAAATCAGGGTAAGGGTGACAAATTAGATAATGCATGGGAGAGGGCTAGATGTCATTATTTTTTAAACACTAAACTATGTGTTACTTCACTGTTGTTCAAAAAGGGCCTGCACTTAAAGGTATCAAAATGTCACTGTGATCCGCAAGGTAGATTTATTATTGTTACTACTGATATCAAAAGAAGCTATATACCCTAGCATCAGTTTTTGTCACAAATAATGCATCCTTACCCTTTTGTAGTGACTTTTTCCTGAAGTTAGTAGAATTCCAACAACCATATATTATTGGAGGGGACTTCAGTTTAATTATTAACCCCATGCTAAATTCAACTGCAGATAACAGGCTAGTGAAGACATCAACTGAATTTATTAGGAATAGAATGAAGATCCCTCTTTGTGTGATTTATGTTGTACTAATAATCCTGGTGTTAAAGAATTGTCCCTCTATTCACCAAGGCATAATACATCTTCATGTGCAATATTGATTTATTCATTAGTTCAAAATCACTATATCATAATATTCAGCATATCAACTATCACCGTATAAGGATATATGACTATGTCCATATTAGCCTTTGTCTAGCATCCAGGGACACCACCAGGCAAAGATCATAGAAAATTTATCTATTATTACTACAGGATCAACATTCAAAGAAAGTATTATAAAGGGCACACATGTATTTTTTAAAACAACTTAATCACATATATCACTGGAAATATTACTGTATATGAGACACCTATAAGACGTTATTAAGGGCAGTTATTATATCCTTTCCCATCAATAAAAGTAGGAAATGGAATGAAAAGCTAAAAGAATCAGAAACACAAATAACTGATATTCAAAATCTACATACTAAACACAATAAAAGAATACATGTGAAAAATTAGATTTTATGCATGATTGTAATACTATTCAAAATGTAAAAGTGGAAAGATTAATGCATCTTACATAATCTAAATATTACTTGCAGATAGATAATAGTAGGAAATTATTATCATATTTAATTCAAAGAAAACTCAGGATAATAGAAGAAATAAAAATTGATACACAGCAAGAGTAATACACCTCAGCTCTGATGGACGTTAATACAGAATTTAAAAATGATTACAATAACTTCGATAAATAAAACAATTATGTAAGAACTTACTGTACCAGTAGATCTTCAAGGGAATCTCTGACATCAGATCAAACCAATGGAACCTAGCTGCCAGGGACTAGGATCCCATAGAAGCTTTTCTGCAGCAGTCTGCAAGGGGCAGCCCATGCCAACATCAGGATCTGATGTTACTCACCCTATAAAAACACAGGTGGCCCCGCTCCCTCCTCAGTTCTTTCCCTTGCCATAGGCCATGAGAGACAGGAGTCCCACTAGAGAACTGAGGAGACAGAAAAGCTGCCCAGCCAGTTGAAGAGCTGGAGCAACAGGACAGTTGAGCTGCAGAGAGAAAGAAAGAAAAGTTGAAGGGAAGGGGGAGGGAGGGACAGCATAATCTGATGACAGAGATTCCCTAGAAGATCTACTATTACTGCAAGTTCTTATGTAACTGCTGTGTCTTCTTCAAGAATATCTCGGTCATCAGGTCACACCAATGGAAAGAGTACCAAGCAGTGCTGTAAGCGAGGTCAGTCTGGGTGGCAGGAGACCAGAGGCCTAAGAAAGAAGGCCCTGAAGCACAGCAAGGCCTAAGCCTGCCCTTCTTCAGGATCCAATGTTCAGACTGTAGTGCTTGGTGAAAGTGTGGACAGTTCTCTAAGAGGCAGTAGTGCAAATCTCAGTTGCAGACATGACTATGAAACAAGCAATTGAAGTGGCTGTGCCCCTATTGGAATGGCTCTTAACTCCGGGAAGTTCATTACTGTACTTCCTGTAACAAAAAAAAATATCGTTTGTCAACCATTTGGACAAGCACTGTTTCAAAACTGGAGTGCCCTCTCTACCAGGGATGGAAGAAACAACTGGACTTTGTGCAGTTCTTGGTAGAGTCTATGTAGTAATGCAAAATTCTGTGCACATCTAAAGTATGGAGCAGGCTTCCCCTGGATTGGCATCTTCTGGATAATAAATGGGAAGCTGGATGGATTGGTTTAGGGTAAACTAAATAATAGTAATAATTATCTTTATTTGATTTACGCACAATTAAACATGTACCAAAGCGCTTTTACAGAGTAAAACCTTAAAAACTGTAAATGTTTAAAACCAACATAACAACAGACATCCATAAATTAATTCTCAGGATAGGCAAGTGAGAATAAGTGTGTTTTAAGTGCAGATTTAAAGCTCTCCACAGTCAGGCACCCCCTTGTCTGATGAGGTAGAGAATTCCACAGAGTAGGAGCCACAAATGCAAATGCTAATGCTCGGGCTCCAGAGGTCTTTAAGCAAACCATGTGAATCTCCAGCAATCCCTCATTGGCAGAGCAGAGTGGTTGGAGCGGGCAATAGGGACGTAGGAGCTCTTGCAGGTAACTCGGTCCCTGTCTGTGTAAGGCTTTATAGGTCAGCATACCAACCTTGAAGGTACTCCACCACTGAACTGGCAACCAGTGCAGTCCATGCAGCACAGGTGTGACATGGCTAGATCAAGAAAGCCCAGTCAACAACCAGGCCACAGCGTTCTGCACCTGCTGCAAGTGATGAATATCAACCCCCAGTAGCCCAAGGTACAGGGCATTGCAGTAATCAAGGCGGAAGGTCACATCGGCATGGACCAATGGCGGAAGATCGCTGGGCAGCGCTAGATGCTTAATCCAGGTAATATTCCTCAGATGATATTAGATCTTGACAATGGATGACACCTGAGACTTTAAAGTGATTTAACAACTTCTCCCGGTGTCATGTTTGCAGATCAGGTTCCCTTCATTGAGTGAAGCAAAGCTCAGCTGCCCTGAAGTTAAGTATTAAATATATTCAGATGCTTAGTTTTTTAACATTTTAGTGCCACAGTTGTCTCTGCATGTTTTTTTCTTTGTTTGATGTCCACACATGAGCAGTGCATCCACATGCGTGAGTGACATCAGCACAGGGAAGGTGTTCCCACTGCACCTTTCTTGCTGCTCGTTCATTCATCTGTCCTGGACCCAGCCTCAGTGAGTGCAGATCCAGAACTGAACTGGCAAAAATGATAGCATTGATGACTGAAACTGTTTGTTATATTGGCAGCTATTATACTTGCTTTTGGGATTGCAGAAGTGGTGATTTCTCCTGATTTTCAGTTTTACTCATCTGACTAAGCTCTGTGTCCTAGGTCCATCGGTTCTAGGAACATCACAATCTACATTGTTTGAGTACCGTGTTACAGTTTTAATAAGTGCTGCAAGTACACAATTATAACAACAAGTCTGTATAAAAAATACAGTTTTTTTAACTGAGTGGAGCTGTAATCTGTAGCGTATTGGGACACAAAAGGACGACTTTTGAACTGGGCAGATCTATAAATTGTTTTTCAGTATTGGTACATAGAGGTCTGTGTTAAATGGATGACTTTTTCAACAGTTCAGAATTGTAATGTGCAGCAAGAGTATAAGCACTGAGCTGCACAGTCCAATCCCAAGAGAACAGTGCAATAAACTGTGTATTTTTGGCAAGTGCTTCCAGTGTGATTGCTTCAGTAAACTGCCTTTGCTATTGCATTTCTGATTGTTACCATCATTATAGACAGTTTAGATTTTTTCTTGCACTCCTGTGTTTTCTTGGGCTCATTTGGTGTTCTCATGCAAGCACCATAACACTGATCACCAAAGTATGCTTAGATGTGCATGAATAAAGGGACATGGTGCACTGACTTGTTTCTCCAGCTTGCCAGCTCCTCGCTAAGTTTATAAATGAATGCAATAAAATCAGTTATATACCGTACATAGTTATACTGTACATAGTTTACAGTGTATCTCAAAATTAAAAACGCTTAGTTTTGTTACATTTTAACATAAAGTCTTTATTTGTAATTAGGATTATAGCATCATTGTATGTGCTCTGGAGTATCAACAAAAGAAGAGACTGCAGTTGCCATCCTCTCCCGACACTGTGGTACCAATGTATGGCTTCTATGGTGTTATATTGCAAAGTGTGCTAGTCAGTTCGGCATACTTGGGGAATGATGTCTGAACCAAAATATGGGCTACACAGCAATGAATGCAGGGAGTCTACACAATGCACCATGACATCGGTAAAGCATGGGAGACAGTATAGTGCAGCATCTGTTGTATTTGCTGTACACTTTACGCATGTGCATCAGAGATCCACTATAATGGAAAAAATGGGAAAACACAAACAGCTTGACACAGACTATAGTGGTAATGAAGTATGGTGACATAAGTGAGGAAGGGTGGTTCAAATACAGTCTAACACTTGAGAACCTACCGCAAGGATATGTCCCTTTTTGTAGTGGACCAATCAAATGGTACTTAGGCAGTCTAAACATAAATGTGGTCTCTTTCTCCATGAGAAGGGTATTAGCAGTGTCATTTTTAACCTTGGGAGGTGGGGGACAATCACCGACTGTACGGTGTATTTTTTCCTTAATTCATAATGCACCTGGAGGCACACATGTAGCAGCAATAAGCCAATGCCAGGTTGGTATTACAGATGCTTATACAGACACTAATGACAGCTGCAGTCCGTATAGTTCCTGAGCACTTAGAGGTAACACAAAGCTGGTGCAATAGTTTGTAGTTTTAAATTTATAACATGCCATAAACAGGGGAACCGGTGACTTCAACATGTTACTCAATCACTGATACTTCTAAAGGGGAAAGTACATACAAGCCCCCCAACCCCAAACACACACATACGCAGTGAAGAAAGCTATAGCGTAGACCAGTTGGCACTAGGGCAAAGACAGACCCAAACAGTATAAATAATTCACAGATAATAAACGTTCTATGCTGCAGCATTTTTCCTAAGTGTATGTGTGCAGCTGGTGGGGGGTTGGAGTGGTTGGGGTTCAAGGTGCCTGCTTGTAATTTCTACCCTGTGCTCCATCAGAGTGAGTGACTGATAAATCAGTTGGTGGGAGGTCACTACTAACTAGTACCAGGTGAGGAATTTGGACAAATTGTGAGCCATTTATCCTGCTCAAGCAATGCCACCAGATCGAGCTGTGCTCTCAGTGTCAAGCTGGAGTGACCAACAACTCATTAGTATAGGAAAAGCAATCCCCCCCCAAAAAAAAAAAAATATAAAAACCCAGGGTACTATCACTAGCATTTGTGTGAGCACATCGATGTTGGGAGTAACAGAACACACACCATACCTCTATTTTGCACAGTAAAATGACAGCAATGACGGGAACCAAACCATAGCACTAAGTAGCAAAATATAATATTAACAGTCCGTGTTGCAAAGTCTGCTCTCACTGCTGTACTGGAATGGATCGGGACTACTGCTGTGACTGCCTGAGCTACTGCCCACATAATTCTCACTGCTGTCATAGGGTCATCCCTATGGGGATCTACTATGCAGTGGCTGTCAAATTGTGGCACTATGTCAGTGTCTGAAAGATCACTGTTGGTGCAGGACAACATAATGCTTTCATCATCGGACCCTGAAAATGAACTGTTTGACATTGCTATTGTCGTGCTGCATGCTGCGACCAAGATCTTTATTATCAAGACAGAATTGCTGTGACCAAGAACTAATTTTAATTGCAGAGCACAGATCTCCCTGTGGTGACATTGCAAAGGTAATGAGTGTCAAAGGTCACCAAATATAGGCTCCAATACACAAAATGACACTTCCTGGTTTGTGAGGGTGAAAACCTGATTTAATTTGCTAAAATAGGCTATGCATCTATCAAAATACACTGCAAATCAGTTCTATATGCAGTCACCTTGCAGTATATGCATTCATATATCAAAACTTGGTAAATCGCTTTAAGGTCAACCCCTCATCAAAAATAATGCCCAGACTCTGCACCCATTCAGAGGTCATTAGCTGGCAACCACCAAGCAGAAGCCCAGTGGTCTGCCCAGCCAAAGACCCTTCTACCCGATGACCTGGGTCTTCCACCAAAACCTCAGTTTTGTCAGGGTTCGGATTCAACCAGTTGACACTCATCCAGTCCTGGATATCGGCGAGGCAGTTGTTAAACACTGAGACCACATCATCCTGGTCAGGTACAAAGGACATCTATAGCCAAGTATCATCTGCCTAGCAGTGAAAAACTCAAGCCATACCACCTTACAATGTCTCCCAATGGCAGCATATACACCATGAATAGCATAGGCGAAAGCACAGAGCCCTTGGGTACCGCACATGGTAGAGAGAATGCATCAGAGGAATAAATTCCCCATACAACTCTCTGAGACCTACAGTACCAGTGAGAAATGAATGGAACCATCTGAGAACTGCCCCTGACAGTCTACAGATTACATGCAGGCACTCCAGCAATACACCATGATCCACAGTGTCAAATGCTGCAGAGAGATCAGGGACAACTAAGATGGAAAGACTCCTCCAATCTCTCGCTATCAGGAGATCATTAAGCACCCAAACCAGGGCAGTCTCGGTGCTGTACCTCTTCCTAAATCCTGACTGGAGAGGCTCATAGATGTCATGGATGGTAAGGTGGTCATGCAGCTGCAGCCCAACCACCTTCTCAATAACCTTGCCCACAAAGGGCAGGTTAGAGACAGGTGTGTAGTTGGCAAGACAGTCTGGGTCAAGAGAGGATTTCTTAAGGAGGGGCATCACCACCACCTGTTTCAGGAAGTCAGGAAACTCACCTGTCTCAAGTGAGCACTGGACTATCTCTGCCAGGACTGGGCCGATGACCTCAACGCACCCTACAAGGAGGCAAGTTGGATGAGAGTCCAAACTACAGCAGGTCAGCTGTATACTCTAAACAATCCTTATGACATCCACAATCGCCAGCTGATTAAAAGCTAAGCAACCAAACCAGAACTCTACAACCTCCAGCCAATCGCCACCTCGCCCATTGGAGTTAGCCATGCAGATCTCTGCTCTAATGTCAGCAACCTTATCGACAAAGAAGCAAGCAAACTCATCACACTTATCTTGTGACAATGCTCTCCAAGCTTGCAGGCAGGCTGGATTGCACAATCTGTCCACAGTTCAGAAGAGCTGAGCTGGTCGGTTCCGTGCAGCGGTAATCTCCCTGGACAGGAACTCTACCTTCTTATGGGAGATCACTGATTGATAGTCTGTGTAATGGGCCTTCAATCTAAGCCCATCAGCATCAAGGCCAGATAGCTGCCGGCGACGCTCCATCTTTCGTCCCTCTCTCCTCATCTCCCTCAAGGTCCCATCAAACCAAGGGGCCGAGGGTGAAGGGTGAGGGACCAAACACAAACAGGAGCAATAGAATCCAGAGCTGCCACCACAGCCTTGTTTTAGGCCTGTAGTAGGTTATCTGGATCCCTGTTAGCGGTCAGAAGTCCCGATAGATTCAGCACCGCCATCATTCCATCTGGGGTCACACCCCTTAATGGGTGGTATTGGACCATCTCCAAAGGGAAGGTTTGTAAGGGGGAGCCTGTAAATTGAACCTGACAGTGTAATGGTTGGACCAACTGACCAACTTCACTGCCAAGTCGGAGGTCTCCATACCCAGTAGGAAGATCAGGTCCAGAGAATGACCAGAATTATGGGTCGCACAGGAAACTACCTGTCTGAAGCCCAACAAAATCATTAGTTGGAGGATGTCCTGACCAAAATGTGAGAGTTCATCATTGACTCAGGCATTGAACTCACCCAGCATCATCATTCTGGGAGACTCCAACACCATGTCAACAATGAAGTCTTCAACTTCCTGCAAAAATTGCTTCCCCTTCCCGGGTGGATGGTAGATGAGAAGAATTTTGCACCCCACACCTGCTCCTATGATACATTCAAAGGATCTGGTCTCCCCCACTGGCACACCTATCGGGCCCAATTCCATTCTAAAACAAATGGCCACACCCCCACCCCTATGATCCAACCTCAGGCGGTGTATCACTGAGAACCCAGCTGGAACCTCTGACTCAAGAAAAGGGCCTTGGTGAGGCATGCCAGGTTCGATGTCACAACAAGATTCGCAATTATTGCCGTCTTGCTTTTAATGGACCTGGCATTACATAACACTGCCTGGGTCAGATGAGACTCTGAGGCTGATCGAGTCAGCTGCTCACAAAATGTGGAGCCCTTGGGTATGGGGACCAGACAGGGAAGACTCCTCTCCAGTCTCCATTTTGCCCCAGGGTGTCTCCTTGTCTCCATGACCCCAATTCAGCCACTCAGCTCCCTCCCAACGGTCCAGGGCCCCCCCCACACCTCCTCCTAACAATCCCCAGTGCCCAATGACTACATACGTCAGCAGGCAGAGGGGGACAACTAAAGGGACCAAGGCCCTGGAGCTCCGATGGGGAATAGCACCTGACGGGGAGAGCCACCCGCCAGCACATAATCTCCAGCCACCCAGTATAGCCACCCACAAATTATAAATCCAAACCCACAAATTAAACTAACCCAAATAATCAACCAATCCCCCCTCTCCAAAATTAAAGCTTAAAAATCTCAGCCAGTCTGGTCTGTATATAAGTCCAGTTTATAGTCAATGACGAATCACAGTTGAAAAAGGAAGCATGCCAAAACCTCCAAATAATGTTCCAGAAAAGGTGAGGCTCTCACCCTCAATCTATGCAAACAAATGTCCAAATGATCTTCTCCAACTCCAGCAACAGCAAAATTAAACAGTCATACGATAAATCATGGAGGTACTCTCACTACCTCTCCTTAGTCTGGCATCAGGACCTGCATCTGACAAGGTGCCATTTAGACACCACCTTAGGAAAAACTTAAGATTAGTATGCAAAGAGACCCTGTCTTTGTGAAAAATCAAATAAGGCTGCTCACACATGAGAGCCTGTAGCTCTGAAATTCTTTGAGCAGAAGTAATGGCAACTAAAAATAATGCTTTCCATGACAAAAAGCACAGCTCACAAGACATGGCAGTCTCAAAAGGGAGCAGGGTCAGCTTCTCCAAAACAAAACTGAGGTCCCAAGTTGGAACCATGTTACAGATGGGAGGCTTCAAGTGGAGAATACCTCTCAGAAAAGTATGGGCCACATCCAGTTGTGCCACCATACGGCCTTCAATGGGCACATGGAAGGCTGATATGGCAGACAACTGCACTTTAAGAGAGGACTAGTTGAGACTGGAATTGGACAAGCTCAGGAGATACTGCAAAACCTGGTTCACTGAACACGTGAAAGGGTCTAGCTGGTGAGAAGCAGCCCAGATAGCAAACTGCTTCCACTTCATAGAGTAAGTAGCCTTACTGAATGGCTTGCTGGCAGCCACCAGGACATCAGCCACCTTCTGAGACACCCCAGACCGAACAACGGCTATGTCCTCAGGAGCCATGCATGCAGATGGAGGGACTTGAAGTGTGGATGGACCAGGGTCCCCTGTGCCTGTATCAACAGGTCCCAGCAGAAGGGCAGGGGAACTGGGGGTTCTGCAGCCAATTGTTGCAGCAACAGAAACCATATCTGCTGCGCACAAAATGGGGCCACCAGAATCAGGGTGGTGCCCTCCATCTGTAGCTTGATGAGAACCCTCTGAATCAGAGGGAAGGGAAGGAATACTTAAAGAAACTCCCCATTCCAGGAGAGGGACAATGCGTCTCACCAGAAAACTCCAGGCCCTGGATCTAGCAAGCAGAAAGGCAGCACTTTTGCATTGAGTGGGGACACAAAAAGGTCTAACTCTGGATGACCCCATCTGTTGAACAGGTCTTCTGTGACCGAGGTCAGCAGCACCCACTTATGCACATTGGACTGTGACCAGCTGAGGCTGTCCGCTAAGGTGTTTTGGACGCCTGGCACATGGATGGCTAACAGTTCTAGACCAAGATCTAGTGCCCAGTACCAGACCATCATTGTCTTTTGGCACAGAGGGTAGGAATGGGCCCCGCCTTGCTTGCTGATGTAATAATCTTGACAAATTTATAGAGCTAAATATGTATCTGTTAATTGATGCCATTGGTCAGAACTTAGATAAAATGGATAGGCTTACCCCTGACTTTGTTAAGGAGAATAAGAATAATAAAAATCAATATCCCCCAAGATTGCTTTATCTATTCCAAGCAATACCATCATATGAAAAAATATTTATTGGGTTAGATAAAGTAATCTCTAAATGCATTTGGAAAGGGGGGCAGATTCAGATAAACAAATGGAAAACTATTAGCATCTAACAATAATGCAGGATTAAAAATGCCTCTGACTTAGAGATACATCACCACTCCTCATTACTGCAGCCATTAAAAGAATGGTTAGGTAAAGATCCACCACCTAGGGTCTGCATGGAAACATGCAATGGTCTTTATAAAACAGGAGAATGTATATTATTTCAGAATTTTCATAAAAGAAAAAGCCTCATTAAGAATCTGAACATTTTTTTTTCTGTGAGATAAAAAACAACAATAAATTCACAAATGGGATTAATAAACTTTCTCCAATCTGACACAATAACTATTGTAACCCCCAGGGGGCTCTATCCCAAGGGCTACTACCCCTTCCTGCGTTGCCACCAACAGGTTGAGGGGCCTGGATCCAATGGCGGGTGCCTCCATCCAGAGATCGGGGTTGGAACAGTCGAGAACGACTCGGTCACAGCCCTCTGGGTCACTGCAACCCCTCTGTCCTTCCACAAGTGGCCCACAAATGCTTCCCACACCACCATGATGACTTACACTTACCCCCAGGATGAAGTGGCCAACATGATGTGAAAGATCCCCTGTAAAATAAGATACAGTAATACAATAATCCATGCACAAGAGGTTGGCACAAACACTCAGTTCAGACAGTATACCTTGCAAACAACAAATGTGATTTATTGAAGGGGGGATAACAAAGGACGGGGGAGATCAGGTTGATTAGCTTAACACTCTATTCTATAGGGCACTGTGCGCAGGCCAGACCTATAAGTCACTGTCTCTGGGTACGCAGGCAATTCAAGGCTAGCCTATTTGGTGCAGCTGGTTGGGGCCCTGACGAAGAAAACAAGCAATTGATACCTAAATTGATTAAACAGAGCCAGCAGGCTCAGTTCATGCAGCCAACAGAGCAGCCAGACAAATCTTGCCCTCACACTGAACATCTTACAGGGAGCTACCCTGATTTAGTACTCATGACTCCTGCAGAGAGATCCTTCTCACACCACTTGCAGGACTTAGCCTGTGATCCAGACACTTCTCCACACATTTATATGTAGAACAGAAGGGTACCATACCAGGCAGCTGCTTTAGACTCCCGATGACTTTCACTGCACAAACTGGGTGATGCGATGCAGCTTCACTTGTCCTGACAGATCGAGCACGATAGAAGCAGATTCTCCAGTCCCCTACATGGTGAGCCTGGTAGGTAACTGTAAACGTACAGCCTCCTCTGCCTGCACTCCTCCACGGATCTTGTCCGCTCTCTCTGGCGATGTGGTCACCCGACTTCTTGGCCTAACACACGCACTTCCCGTGCAAAGACTTTCACAGCGCAGGAGCCAGAGCTCCTTCTCTCTTCACAATCACAAACGACTCTGCCCCTCCAGGATGGTTCAGGGCAGCTTTCCTCTCGCTCCACAGGCTCTGGTTGGCTGCTTGTTCTGCCAGTCACAACATACGCCTTCTATTGGTGCAAAAAAAGGTGCCAGAGTCCAAACTACGCTTCCCAGAACACCTACCATTTACTCCCCTTGTTGGCAGGCTGCCATTGGGAGTCCAAGTTCTGGTTGGCTCAGGCAGTCTCCATTTTAAGGCCCCCCTTTCCCCAGTTGGCCCATTTCAGTAGTTCAGGTCCAAAATGACGGGGCCAAACACACAGAGTCCCAGCTGCAATAAAGGCAGGTTAAACAAACTATATTTATACTGCTACGCTACATATTTCCCAGCAAACAGTTACATCCCTCAATTAGGCTCCCTCTGCTCTCTTAGCGACTGCAGAAGCAGAGCGATTTGAACGGCAGCTCGAGTGGGATTCGAGCAGTAAACCCACAGTCCCCCCTATGCAAACTAATAAAGCCTGCAAGCAGGCAGCTCTTAAAGAGACAGTACCAGAGGCTCTAAAAGCACTCACAGTGCCCATATTTAAACGGCATTACGCCGAATGCCTGTAAGGCAGGGAGCACTTAGGCAAGCTCCGGGAAGGCTTTTAGGAACCCCCAATTGTAGGAGGGGGTTACACCATCATGAAGTTTTTGAAAATGAATATATCAAAACTTGGTTACAGTATGAAATTAATACCATAGATGACGTATATCATGATAATATGTTGAAATCTTTTCAACAATTAGAATCTCAATATGGCCTTCCAAGAAATTATTTTCTTAGCTATTTACAAGTCAGATGTGCTTTTGGAAAATTACTTCCAAAATATCAAATTTCTAGCAATGAGAAATTAGTTATTTGATATTATTTTTCACCTAGCCAATCCAAATTAACATCTAGAATTTACACTTATATTCACAATTGCCAATTGGGAAATGTACAAGATTTAAAATCTGAGTGGGAAATTGAACTCCGAACTAACTTATCTTCAGAAAACTGGGAGTTTATCTGTTCTACTTGGAAAGCATCTATGAATAACAGGCTAAACCAGGTACAATTTAATATTCTGCACAGAATTTATTTCACACCCTATTTATTAAATAAATGTAACCCGGCAATTTCATCCCTGTGTCATCAATGGAAGAGAGAAGTGGTAAGGTTGTCACATATAACAGTATTATGTCTCAGATTAGTGCTATTCAGGCATAGAAATATTTAAATCAAAAAATATTATTCTTAAAGTAAATTTTCAAAAAGAAACAGAATGGTGCCCATTAGATGCTACTTCTTTTCAATTCTTACCTAGAGGGCCAGGTCTAGAATTACTCAATATGCTGCTTGTTAATACTAGGCGATAGCCAGATTGTAGAAGGATCCCATACCTCGCAACTGAGATCTTCGGAAAAATGTTATATGTGAATGCTGGCATCTGGAAAAAAACAACAGTCATACTTCCAGATACATTCTAAAATACTGGGAGGTATGGACACCACTTCAGTGTGTAATAGAAAATTGGTTAATTTGAGAAATTAATTATATAGCCCCAACTTATTTATTTTATCAATTGTTTTTATATAATATATGTATTGCTATCCCCTATTGTTTTACTGATGCATTGATCTAATTATTTTAATAGAGTACAATGTATGACTAGATTTGGTCTGTGAGTCAAAGTATTTATGAATCATGTTAGACCACTGTAGAAATCTTTATACTGCATTACTAAACTGTGTATTGTTTTGTTTAATATTAGAAATAAAAAAAAATAAAGTGAAAGACTACAGGAGAAACCATATTTATAGTTTCCATGGCTCCATCACTGCTCTAAAGGGTCAGAGGGCACACAGCCAGCCCAGGAACTTTAGGTAATCTTGGACTCTGCTCTTTAGAGCCCACAAGCTTCAAATTTAGCTTAGGTTTCAGTACATCCTGTCCCTCAGAAACTGACATCAGTGAAGAGAACACTCAAGACAGTGTAAGAGAAACAGTCATTCCCAAGTTCAGCACTGCAAAAACAGCAAGTTGAAAGCTAACTCAGGTTACAGAGGACTTGTGTGCATGCTTTTTCCAGGATAGTGACAAACACAGAAAGCAAAGGGTTTAGCATAATGAATAATGTATGAGATGTTTGCCAATGATAACTGATCCCCTAATTTCTGCACATAGAAGATTAACATGAGACAGGGTCAGATTCACCTGGAACAGTGATGCACAGAAGCATGTGAGTGAATTCAGCAGTCAGCCAACAGGTGGAAAAAAAGGCTATTTTAAAATCTTTGCAAAAAAGATTTTTGCTCCCTTTATGAACAACACCAAAGCACCATTCCTGGACTTTATCTGCTGTCAGGACTTGTCCTGACAGAGGGCCTAAGTCACCTGAGGCCCCTAAGTAATTGCTTACCCCATGTGGATGGAAGCAAGTCCCCCTGTAGGGTGAAGAGGACACCAGAGACCAGCACAGCCCGCACCTATCACCACACAGAAGTGCGCTGGATCCGCCACACCTGTAATATTGCTTTCATCTACAACTCAGAGGGAGGCAGCCAAATGGATCAAGCCTGCAGAGTCTGCAAAGGTCTAAAGAATTTTTATTTTATTTATTTATTTGTTTTTTTGGTAACCAGGTAGGTACACTAGAAAAACCAAGTGCCTATTTTCAGGTATGACCAGGAAGTTTACATTACACAAGAGTACATCAAGTAGATTTTAGCACAATTCAACAAGTGGGGACAATTGGCATACAATTAATAATACATTAAAAATCAGGGGGGCTACAGCTATATAGAGCAACCTACACATATCAAGGGTTTGTACATAGTAAACATATACAGGATAAGTATTGGGTCAATACCCGTCAACTGTTTTGGTTAGTCAGGACCAGATAACATTAATTGCTGGGCATTTCTGTAAAATTGCTATGTAAACCGTATTTCTAGAACTGCTACAACCAGAAGCAAATAGCAGCTATGTTTATTTTGTTTGGGATTCCCCCACCACCAGCCTTTTAATTGGTATCACACCTGTTCAATACAAGGCCTGCAACAGTTGCTGCGTGTACACATTTAACAGTTCTGGAGCTCCAAATGGACTCTGGGGTTCTGGTGCACCAGTAGGGGGGGAACAGTAAATACTGTGTGGGTACTCACCAGAGGGTAGTGGGAGGAGATCCATAAAGGAATTATTGTATTGCATTTAACCCATTACTTTCCCTGTTGCCAAATAAATATCCCTTTTTTGAATTGCAATTTATTGTGTTCAGCATATTATTGTGTTTGCTTGTTTTGTATACTTACAGTATATGTTTCTGGAGGTTGTTTATAAGCATAAAGGTGCTCTGCTATGATGGTGGGGACTGCATTAATTTCCTGTGATGCAGTACCCTGGTAGCCACCTGTCAAATGGATTCCCATGGGTGGAAGCACAGCACCACTTTCTGATTACCTCCAGTACTAAATGAGGCCAGGTGCCATTTACCTGAAGGCCTTATAGACTTTGCCCAGGCACCATTAGACATGTATAGTCTCACACCTCACTGATGGGAGTGGTTACATATGTGTTTGTGAGTGTCAATGTTCAGTGTGCTTGTGAATCATCTAATGTTCTTTGTTTTGACATCTTGTGTAACTGAGTTCCTAAGGTATATGACTGCTTTTCATGTTGTATATGCATGTGTGCACGCAATGAACATTTTGTTATGAGAGTGTCTTTTGAGAGGTGTGGCATTGTCCATCCAGTGAGGAGCAGTCTTCAAGGGACATGTCAGTGCCACACCAATCATCAGGCAGGATGATCATGACACAGCTTTGGTTTGCAGGGTGGAGATGTCCTGTACTTAAAAAGAAAAAGCCGACCCGATCATGTGTTGGCTCTTTCCTTTGATCTATGCCACCCAGCAAGTGGATCTAATCTGTCGTGATTAGCCTGCTGAGGAATTTCAAACATCCAGGAAGAGCCCCACACTCTTGTTTTATTACAAGCTCCACTATGGAGCTACCGCTCAGCTTTCAGCAATAAGACGGACTCACTTTCACTCACTACCCATCTGTTTCTGGGTTGGGCTATTTGTTTTTATCTAAACAACAGGGGGCTTGTCACACATCATGGCAGGGCAGACCCAGGGGATCTCATCACCCTGATCCTAGCATTCTGCTTATTTTGCACACTGCACTGAATGCTGAGAGGGAGCGAGAGAGAGAGAGAGAGAGACTGTTCTTCAAGTGTTCTTTATTGCGGCTCTCTCACTCTTGCTCCATCCTTCCCTGCAACACTCCTGTAAACTTTCTACAGCATTTTGTTGCCGCAGGCAGGCAGTTTCAGGGCTTCTAAGCCCTAAAGGAGTGCAAACAGCCCATACATCTGTATCATAGAATCACAGAGGAGGTGAGAGAGAGACCGCCTTTAAAGGATTTTTCATGTGGTTCTCTCATTCTCTTTACTTGCTCCCAATAGCACTGCAGTGTTTATTTGTTTTATCTTCCGGCTATCTGAGCAACAATTGCATCTTTAGTGGATCTTTGTGAAAATATTGCCTTTTAAGTTAACTTCCCCACCCACAGCCTGTAATGCAGTGTGTGTAACAGAGAATTTCCAGTGCTGGTTTAGGATTGTAATCGACCCCAACCACTAATTATAAATATATTAAACAATATAGGTACCAGAACAGAGAAGACCCCCAAGGAGCCCCACTTATCACTTGTTAACACGTAGATCAGTCACCATTTAGTGTGACTGTTTGCCTGTCATCCTATAACCAGTTTGAACTAATGTCCTCATACCCTCGGTTATACTTAGGTTATCTAGTTCATGAACTACCCTCCTGTGTGATACAGTATTGCATGCTTTACTAATGTCTAGATATACAACAAACACAAGATTCCCAACATGTACTTCTTTGTCACATTTTCACACAAAAAATGCTAATGAGATTAGACTGGCATTATTTCCCTTAAGAGAGTCCATACTGGGCAAATTGATTCAGGCTTGTTTTTTGGTTGTTTTTTTGGTTTTTTTGCTTCACCATGTGCATGTGTGCACAGCAAACATTTTGTTATGAGATTGCCATTTGAGAAGTATGACACTGTCCATCCAATGCAGAGCAGTCTTCAAAGGGCATGTCAGTGCCACACCAATCATCGGGCAGGCTGATCATGACACAGTTTGGGCTTGCTGGATGGAGATGACCTGTACTTGAAAAGGAAAAGACAACCCAATCATGGGTCAGCTCTTTCCTTTGATCTATGCCACCCAGCAAGCTCAGCTGATCTGTTGTGATCAGCCTGCTGAGGAATTTCAAACATGCCAGCTGTAACACAGAAAACTGTCCATCCATGTCTGTTGCTGTAACTGTCCCCCCATGTGACCTTCCCTCTCAGCACCCATCACCCCACATCCCCCCACAAACATAACACTGACATTAGGGGTGCCCAATCCCCCAGTGTCACCTCCTCATAAGCAAAAACCCCACTGTCAGCGTGGGTTTACTGTGCTGCTCCCAATGCACGGTCACATGTCTAAATGGTGATGTAGTGTCAGAAGGCTCATTCATGGCTCAACAAACCCGAGTTCAGCGAGACAGATTTTTTTAAAAGTATGAAAAAAGCTGAACTCTGGGAAGTGTAGCTTAAAGTGATAAAGACAACATAACCCACAAAGTGCACCAAAACACATCTAGTACTCCAGGGCTCCTATACCAGTGGCAGACATCCAGCATTGACAAATGCTTGTTTATTTATGTTTTTTGTGAACTCTTTTTATCCACCCAGGCACCAAGCTGAGTCCTCCTTCAACGACCTCCAGTGCCACCAACCAAGCCTTCAGAGCTGCTCTCCTTACGATCCTTTGGGACACCCATGACACACAATGATGGGCCCCTCTTGGTTTGTCCCATGAGGTAGGATCCTGCCTTCAGTGCCACAGTAACAAAACCCTCTTATCCAGACATCATCAAAGAGATCCTTCAGAGGCTCTCTTAGAGGGTGGACAGAAGGCAAGCCAGATGCAGTCGTGAGGGGTGGGCAGGGTGTCATTGGCCCAAGTGGCACTGTTTTATCGTCTTTGTCCCACCTATTTGAAAGCATATAGGAGGACAGCGTCATATGAGACACTCACTTCTCCTCCCCCTGCCAGACCTTCAACAGCACTGTGCTTGTTCCCAAACCCATGTCACATGCATCATGAGCAGCAAAGCTGCCATAGTGCCAGAGGTCCAGTCTGTGACTTTCTACAATGTTAAGGTGGCAGTATTTATTAGTTACTGTGTTGTTGTTTTTTTTGGGGGGGGTTGTTGTTTTTGTTGTTACTAATAATGTTGTTCTGGCAGAAACATCACTATAACACTTTCTTTTTCATTTTTCTTTTATTCCTCAACTGAGATACATGATTTTGAAGTTTCTTAAAAGTTCTTGCTCCACCACAATGCCCACCACAACAAAATTAAACATCTGGGAGGTGGTGGAGAGAATGCAACCAGACTGAGGAAACTAGAGGAATGCTCTAGGTGGTGGTAGCTAGGTTTCAATATCAAAAGCTGCAAGGCTATGCACTTAGGGCTGCGGAACCCAGTGGCTGTGTATAAGATGGGGGGAATGGAGCTTACAGTCACCAAGCAAGAAAGAGTCTTAGGTGTTATCATATCTGATGACCTCAAGGTAGCAGAGCAGTGTGATAAAGCAGTGGGAAATGCCAGCAGGATGCTGGGGTACATTGGAAGAGGGATTTCTGGCAGAAGGAGGAAGCTGGTACTGCCATTGTATAGCCCACTGGTGAGCCCCACCTAGAGTACTGTGTCCAGTTCTAGAGGCCGCAACTCCACAAGGACATTGAAATGGTGGAGGCGGTAAGGAGGAGGGCAAGCAAAATGGTGAGGGTGTTGCATGAGAGGCCATATGAGGAATGGCTGCAGGAACTCATCATGTACTCCCTGAAAGAGAGGAGAGTAAGAGGGGACATGACTGAAACCTACAAGTACCTCACAGGAGTGAACAAGGTGCAAGTAGAGGGTCTTTTTCAGAGAAGGGAAGGCACTAGAATAAGAGGCATACAATGAAGCTAAGAGGAGGAAGTTTAGAAAAAATGTGCAGAAATACTTCTTCACAGAAAGGGTGGTGAATGACTGGAACAGACTGCCAGAGGAGGAAGTGGTGGGAAAAGTAGTAGTAGTAGTATTAAAACATTTTATTAATGATATGAATCTGATACTCAATTGAGCAAAGCTCATTTTCAATTAGGTCCCATGCATACACACTTATTACATGCAGTGTTTCAAATAAAAATGTCAAAATCAAAGAAAAAAGACTGTGGGGAGTTTAAGTCATGCATGGGATAGGCACCAGATGTATATTAGGTAGAGAAATGAGGGCGGGAGGGACACTTATAACATCTAGGATCAGTGGTGACTGAATAGGCAGTGACAAGGGGCAGACTGGATGCAAAGGTCTTTTTTTGCTGACAAAATCTACATGTCTGTTGTGTGGTGCAGTGCTGCTTACCAACATAAAGGAGAAATTCCTTTGTACTTATTGCAATTTACTTTTCTGTCAGCGCTAATATCATCAACAGGGAGAATAACTACATGTGGGTAATGTGTACTCAGCCCAGAGATAAGTTGTACCGCCTAAACATTTAGACTGACCTAGCAACACAAGAACCCCAGGAACATGAACATTCTCATTAAGTCAGTAAGCCAGTCCACATTTTTGCCATGCAGTTGCAAGAAAGAAATTCCTCAGTGTTCATAAGCCAGGACTAGCCCTTTTAAAAACATGCGATAAAGTAACAATACATCATGGAAGCAGCAAAGCAATAAATAATATGAGACCCTACATTAACTGGGGGCAAAGTCCCATGGCTTCACATCTATATAATTGCTTCCCTCTAGAGGACCAGTTCAGGATTTCTTTTAACGAGTAGCATGCAAAGCAAATTTTACAGCGTAGTCACTAACACTTGCCCTGGCAACAGATGAGGGCTAGCCATATAGGCCCCCTACAATTCAGGATGCTAACCAGTCATGTCAATAAGGTTTAACAACTGATTATTACTAATAATTTCATTTACTTCTATGTTCAGATACTGCTGTAAATCCAGACTATGAGAAAAATTATACTGAAATTTTTGATAAATGTATTGGACAGTGTTCTTCAGAGGAACAGACAACTTCTGGGAGTTGCCCCATTGACAATGTAGGAGCTAACATAATAGTAAATTATTGTTAAGTAGTAAGGAATTTCTCCTTTCTGTTTCGCTCAATGCTGACAATGGGGAGAATAATTACATATGTATTCTATGAAGCAGTGTCCATTCTGAGTAAGAAGGGACAAAATATTGTCCCACATTAGGACCCTTATGGCAAATACTGAATTTATCTTTTAAGTCACCTGCAATACTTGACGCCTGAAGGCCAAACTGGCTGAACTCTGAACATCAAGTCTGTAGTGTTTTGTAAGCATGTGAATGAAGGACTACACTGCCACCTTGCAGAAGTCTGTAAAAGACAGTTTAGCCCTTTCTGCCCAGGAAGCTGCAAGTGTTCCAGTAGAGTGCTTTCTTATTATCGCTGATGCATTCTTTTGTCCTGCCGTGTATGCCTTTGTGACACAGGATCTAACTCTGACACTTTTTAGTTGCCCTGTAAAAGCACAAAAATACCTTCTGTCTGCCTGAACTCAGTTCTCTTTATGTACATTTTTACTGCTCTGCTCAAGTCAAGTTTATGCAAGACCTTCTCCTTTGTATTTTCAGATTTTGGACAAAAGGAAGGAAGGCATACCACTTGGTTTACATGAGAAGCAGTGGGAACCGTGGGTATAAAGGAAGGCACCATATGCACAACATGAGTACCTTTTTCTTATGCATTATAAGATAAGGCTTATTATGCAAAATGTCTTGCAGTTCATTGATGCATGTGGCTTAACAAATCAAAATCGGGAAACAAACCTTGTAGGAAAGAATGTCAAAAAGGGCTCAAAAAGTGGCTTAACAAGGCTTGCAGCACCAGGTTCAGATCCCAGGGTGGAACAAGTGTTCGGAAAGATGATCATTAATGACTCACTGCTCTAAGGAAGCGAATGACATCCGTATAGGTTTTTAAAAGGGACCTAACACTGGTCTAAGAATGATTCCAATATGTGATACCTGACCTCGTGAGGTGCTTAAGGGTAATCCTTAATCTACTCCAGACTGTTAGAAATCTAACAGCTGTGAAACCATTGCCCTGGTGGGTTTAATTCCATGGACTATAGCTCATTGCAAGGAAATATTCCACATTCTGACATAAGCTGCCAAAGTCGAAGATATCCTCGAGGATATCTGCGTATCCATGTATTTCTTGGAGAACCCTTGTTTCAGAAGTCTCCTCCTTTCAGAAACCAGGCTGCCAGCTGTAGTGCTTCTTGGTTAGGATATAAAATTGGATCCTGGCCTAGCAGATCCCTGTGGCATGGAACATGGTGCCTGAACTGTCAGGTTTACTAGATCTGAGAACCACAGCCTTCTTGGCTGCTCCGGAACAATCACAGGAAAGGTTCCTTTAACTGCTGCACTTTTTTCAGGACCCATGGAAGTGGAGAAAACAGATATGTCCATCCAAAGTCCTACTGCTGAGACAGGATCCACCATTTCCACCCATGGGCACCAACACTGGCTGAAGTATCTCAGAACCTGGGCAGTTTTCTTCACTGCAAACAGATCTATCTAGTGTCATCTGAACTTTCTACATAGCAGATTAATCACCTTCGGGTTCCGGGACCACTCTCCTGGTTGAACTATCCAGCGGCTTAGCTAATCCACCTAGACATTTAGATCTCTCACTAGATGTGTGGCTGCTGTTGTTAGTAGATTTCTTTCTGCCCACTGGAACATCTTGTTTGTTTCTGTGAGCATGCTCTTGTTTTTTGTGCCTCCTGCTTGTTTATCCAATGAACTCCTCCTCCTACTAGAGGGAGTCGAACATTACTAATCACCTGGGAAATGCATGCGGTGAACAGAGCAGAGATGACAGTGTAACCCCTAGGCGGTGCTATCCCAAGGGCTACTCCCCCTTCCTGCAAGACTAGGTGCAGGTTAAGGGGCCTGGGTACTGAAAACAGGTGCCTCCACCCGGAAGACAGGGTTATTGGTAGTGTAGCTGACCTAGGTACAGCCCTCCGGGACACTGTAACCCCCCTTTTCCCTCTAGTGGCCTAAGCAATGAACAACAGACACAGTTACAATAAGCCCTAATCAGCATACACATCGCCAATCTGTTTGCACTTACCACCAGGGCTGATTCCACCAGTTTGACACTGGAGACCCCCTGCAAAATAAGGTTAGACACAGCAGGTAACAATAGTATCGTGCTTTTTGTACAAAATGGAACCACAGTCCAGTTAAATGCAAAAAGAATTAGATCTGATTTATTCAGGGGGCATGAACAAGGGAGGGGTGTAATTTGGCTGGTTAGTTCTGTAATTGATTCAATCAGGCAATCATGCATGCACTTTAGAGTCCCATCACAGTCACACACTCTGGGCACCCAGTTGGAAAAAGGAGGGCTAGCCTGACACGTTGCCCGGGGTAGGCCAAAGTTGCAGCTGGTTGGAGCCCTGTGATGGAAAGAAGGAGCATGCACAACCACACACAATTTGTAATCCAGAGCCTGGAGGCTCAGTTCGTGACAAGAAAACAAAAACTGAATCAGGCAACAACACTTTTGATTTAGCTGATGTTGCAGGGAGCTACCCTGGTGTTTACTCATGCTACCCAATACGAAACACAGGAGGGACGAAATGGAGACTGCAGGTTGACAAGCTGGTATGCCAGGAGAAGCAGGGACCACACGATTCGTCGAGGTGTCATTCCTGTTCGAGATGTTGAGCAGGGGCTGATCCCCGGGCAAGTCTCTCATCGATGGTGATCTCTGCATCTGAAGTAGCTGACTGGGCTAAGGTGGCAGGGCCCAAGCTGGGTGAACAGATCAGATTCAGTTCGATAGGTGCTGGAGACAGCTTCCAGCCAGCGTGACACACTTAAGTAGTGGGGAATCAAATCGCGAACCACTGACAGCTTACAGCACATTTATAGTAAAGCAAAACACAATACCACAGGTCAGATGACAGTCCAGTTGCAATTTCAGTTTTCCGGAGCAAAACTGTGATCTCTGTGGTGATTCAGGCGTCCTGACAGGCCGGTCACTTACAGCAAATCTTTGGTCTTCTTCAGGTAACAGGGCAGTCACAATTGGGCATTTCTGGTCACAAGCCAGTTCGGATTCAGTCCGATTAATTTCACTAGCAGATTCCTCAGAAGGGAATATGAAACAGGCAGGCCAGACACAGCCATACCAGCAGTTTCCTGCACTACTATGCAGGAGTAGCTACTCAAATGTCTTGAGCAGTTCACTCTCTCAACTCCAAACTCAGACTGACTCTCTGCTGCAGGCAGCACCAGGACTTCCTTCTCATCCAGAAAGGGTTTGGTTGGTTGATTCATCTGTCTATCAAAGCAAGGGCTCTCCTCCAGGTCCATTTAGGGGCCAAAATGAAAAAACTATAATTCCTACAGAAATTCACTACCACAAGACCCATGGGGACTGACTCCATTTTAAGGTTCCCAATAAGTACTGATTGGTGCAATACAGAAATGTCCATGCTGCAAAGAAAGGCAGGTTAGACAAACTATAATGCCATTATTATTAGAGAAGCTAATCAGCAAACAATTATCAGTTCTAACAGAGCTCCCTCTATGCCATTAGCGATGGCAGAACAGAGCAATATTTTTGCAGCTCGGACGGGACTCGAGCCTGGAAACACTCAGCCCCTACCCAGATTAATCATAAACTACAAAAAAAAGTCTCTTAAAGGGACAGGCACAGAGGCTAACACAGCACTCGCATGCAAGCACTTTTACACCTGCAAAGATGCAGAACACCCACCTGGCAGTGGGCATTTAAGCACACCCAAGGAAGACTTTTGAGAACCCCCATTTATAGGGGGGTTACATCCTTCCCTGCCTGGAAAGAACTTGGGGTCCACGTCACGTCCATGCTCACAACAATGTTATTTGAAGACATTATACTTATACAAAATACATGCTTCATTACCATTTCTATACATATCCATAATAGCTAATGCATATGATTATATATATATTATGGCAACAGTTATGCAGTTTTCATACATTCAGTAATGATTTCACTATGATTCACACAATAATATTACTGTACTCGTTCATGTTATAGTTTCTTGCATTCTAAACAACATAGATGGGGTCCCATCCCTTTCAGCTAACTTGGGACTAGACGGGGCAGGGGCACCATGTCCTGACGGATGGACAATCAACTTGGAAGTAGCAGAAAGGCTTGGTTTGGGCAGTGAGCTCTTTGAAATATAGATACCCTTATGGACAACATTTAAAGGAAGATCTACTGGTCTTCCAGGGGAGTCACAGCTTAGACGTATTATGGGTTTAACCGCTCTCCCAGACTTCCTTGGGGAAACAGGTACAGTCTCTGTAGTACCAGCATTTGCATCAGTCTCTTCTTCAGTAGAAAGGGGTACCTCTGCAGTGGGCAAAGTCTCCAGTAGCAGAACATTATCAGCTCCTTGCACAGCAGATTATGCTTCCACAATACTTTGCTCATTATTCTCTCCTAAAGAGGGCCCAGGTTGCTCATCCTGAAGGAACTCATGGATCATTGAATTTTGTGGCACTGAAAGGGTACTGTCAACACTGTTATATTGTTCTGCAGGTTCTGGTGTGCCACCAGGAAGATTTTCCATAGCAGATTCCTGCTCAGGTAATTCAAACAGTTCCGCTAGGCACAAGGAATCTGCTATTTCAGATGTAATGCTCTGCACCTCACTTTCAGGGGGCATTGGTTCCAGGCAAGAAGCTGGGGGGTTAGGCAGCTCTGAAGGCCCAGCTTCATTCCCACAATTCTGCAGAGGGTTGCTCGAAACAACTGTCTCAGTTCATAAGAAGGATAGTAGGCATTGTTACATTCACTTTCATCAGAAATGGACTGACAGTCATCATCATTCAGGGCCTGCTGGGGGGAAGACCTTAGGTCTGGAACAACAGGGGCAGGTTGACTCTGTCTCTTTTTGGCAGCAGCACAAGTCACCGGCCTGGGGGAAGTGTCGGGTGTTGGTTCAGCATCAATGATCACTTGATCGATGGGCAGTAGGTGATTGCGGTGCATGGTCTTGACAGTTCTAGAGTTGTTCTCAGGGCGCACTTTGTACACAGGCAGTTCATCCAGTTTACCAATCACTATGTGTGGAAGGGGATGCCACCTGTCAGCAATTTTATGCTTTCCTTGCAGTCCCAAATTGCGCAACAATACACGGTCTCCGGGCAGTAGCTCTTGAACCTTCACTTTCTTGTCGTGCCTCTCTTTGTTTGCAAGGTTTCTCTTGGCAGCCATTGTTTGAGCCAGTTGATACGCATGGTTCAGTTGAGCTTTCAGTTTCTGTACATATTGTAAATAGTTCTCAGCTCGGACCCCATCCAGGCAGACCCCAAAGCAAACATCTACGGGCAGTCAGGCTTCCCTTCCGAACAGGAGATGATAGGGAGAGAATCCGGTAGCATTACTTTTGGTGCAATTGTAAGCATGTACCAAGGTGCTAATCTGCTGACTCCACTTAGACTTGTCTTTAGGATGGAGAGTACCCAACATGTCTAGAAGGGTTCTGTTAAAGCGTTCTGGCTGGGGGTCCCCTTGAGGGTGATAGGGAGTGGTTCTAGACTTTCGCACCCCCCCTATAGAGAGCATTTCTTTGATTAGTCTACTTTCAAAGTCTCTTCCTTGGTCAGAATGGATACATTGGGGTGCACCATAGTGGACAAAGAACTTTTCTACTAGCACCTTGGCTACCATAGAGGCCTTTTGATCCTTGGTCAGGAAAGCTTATGCGTATCAGGTAAAGTGATCGGCTACTACAAGTACATTGACAATGTTCTTTTTATCGGGCTCCAGGCACAAGAAGGCTATACAAACCAGTTCCATGGGGGCACTGGTAGTGATGTTGACAAGTGGGGCAGCTTTCTGGGGAAAAGCTTTCTGCAGGAGGCAGCGACTGCAAGTTTTGACATGATTCCCAACATCTGCCCCCATTTTCAGCCAATAGAATCAGGATCATACTAAGTCAAGAGTCCGGTCAATACCGAGGTGTCCCAAGTGGTTATGGAGGGACCTCGGTACCAGCTGTTTGAAGGCAGTGGGTAGGACCAACCGCTGCTTGTCCACTTGACTATCTACTGTCTCTCTTTATAATAATTGATCTCATAACTTTAGTCTGGGGCCTTCTTTGAATAACAGTGCAGTTCGTAAGTCAGTAGAACATAATTTAGATACATCCTTTCCTGCACACAGGGCATCAAGTGCGGGCTGAATCATGGGGTCATGGGATTGAGCCCACTGAATGCTGTCACTATCAAACTGGGACAAAGCACTGATATCTAATGCAGAAAAATGACAATAAGCGGCAGGTATGCAAGTATCGGGGAGGGGGGGGCCCCAAACAGTCCACCAGGCAGTCCACGGTATCTGCAGACAATTGATCATCTTTGTCAAACTTTTGGCACAATGCTTTAATAGAAGGTTCAGACAGCCTCACTCAATGGTCTTTGGAACTTGGCCACCATGAAAGGGCATCAGCATAAATATTGTTCAGTCCAGGCCGGTATTCAACCGCATAATCGTAAGTTGACAAGGCAGAAAGCCACTGGTGCCCAGTGGCATCCAACTCGGCTGAAGTCTGTACATACGTTAGAGGATTGTTATCAGTCTTTACTAATATCTTGGCCCCATAGAGGTACTCATGGAACTGATTGACTATGGCCCACTTTACAGCAAGGAACTCCAACTTGTGCACAGGATAATTCCGCTCGGAGGGTGTCAAGCTGTGACTGGCAAAGGCCACAGGTCTCAGGCCATCCTCATATTCTTGATATATCACAGCCCCAAGCCCTTTCAGACTGGCATCCATGTGCAGGAGGTATAGTTTGGTGGCATCAGCATATGCAAGGACTGGGACGTGGGTAAGCTGATAGATGACTTCGAAGAATGCCACCTCGCACCCGGGGGTCCAACGGGTTCCAAAAGGTTCACCTGTTCAAAAATACACCTTGTCTTCTTCTTTGAGGGACCCCTTCTTGTATCTGCGGTTGGTGGGAGGATAGCCTTGGGTAAGATTTAAGAGCAGCCGGATTACCTTTGAATAGTCCTTAATGAATCGGCGATAATAGCCACAAAACCCCAGAAAATACTTCAGCTCTTTCAGGTTGGTGGGCTGGGGCCAGGTGGGCAGGGACTCTACTTTAGTGGGGTCTGTCTGTATCCCCTCAGCTGACACTATATGTCCCACATAGTTTACAGATGCTTGAAAGAACTGGCACCTGTCTATGGATAGCCTGAGGCCGAATTCTTCCAAGCGATCGAGGACTTTGAACAGTCTGGCCTCATGTTCTTCTAGCATGTGACCAAAAACAATGACATCATCCAAGTACACTAAACATTCTACCAGATTCATGTCTCCTACTGCATGTTCCATCAACCTCTGGAAGGTAGCAGAAGCACCCAAAATTCCCTGTGGCATCCTCAGAAATTCATAGAACCCCAAAGGACAGATTAAGACTGTTTTCTCATGGTCCTCTGGGGCCATCAGGATTTGATGATATCTGCTGCGGAGATCAAGTAATGAGAACCACTGACTCCCATTCAGGCAGTCCAGGGCATTCTGTATGTGGGGCATGGTGTATTGATCTGGGACAGTCCATCGGTTAAGGGTCCCATAATCCACACACATCCTCACGGGCCCATTTTTCTTGCACACAACTATGATGGAGATGCATAGGGGCTTCTTGACTCTTGAATAATTCTGGCAGTGAGCATCTCCTGTAGGTGCCTCTGAACATCATCTATATCAGCTGGAGCAAGGCAGTGGGACCACTCTCGGAAAGGTCTGTCATCGTGCAGCCAAATATTATGCTGAGCACCATGGGAGCACCCCACATCCCATTCTTTTAGCGAAAACACTTGGTCTGTCTGGGCAAGTTTCTTACTGATCTGAGTCTTCCATTCAGCAAACAAGGGGGAATCACCAAAGTCAAATAGGTCTGGGGTCACCTCCTCCTTCTCGCCAGAATATTTGTTGCTGGGTAATACTGCAGTGTCTATGCAGTGTACTGTAGCTAGTGTACACCCTCTGTTCACTCGGACTTCTTGATCTGACACATTTAGAATCTGGACCATCACTCATCGTGCATAGGCATGGGCACGGGCAGGTAGGATACTGGGTTTAACCAACAGCCCCTCTGGCAACCTTCCTTCACCTGGTGAGTCCAGCATTAATATTTTGTTTTTCACATCTCTTCTAAGATGGACTTCTCCATGAACAGTATACTGAGTATTGGGTGGCAATATCAAGGAATCAGGGTCCTTCTTCCAAACAATTCCAACGGGTTCAGATTGCCTCTGCAGGTCATAAGCTTCCTTGATCAGAGCTGGAATTTTCATTGCCCAACCAATCTGTTGGTCTCATTTCTCTTGGCACAACTGTGCTAACCTCCCAAACATGTGGGCATTGGTTCCAATGCGTAGGGGGACCCCATCATACATCCCTGTAGGAGGGCACACCTGGGCCAGTGTCTCTGCTTGTTCATCTACACCAGTTACAGCCACAGGAAAAGACAGCCAGAGCCAGACATATCCTAGGTAGGGATAAGACTTGTCACTCAGGCCCCACACATGTAGACCTTCTAGAGATTGTAACGGCACATCAGATAAGTGTTTGTCATACCAGTCCTGGAATGCAATGGTCACTTGCGACCCGCTGTCGAACACAGCCGAAGCATGGATACCATTGACAGTCACAGTAGTCTCCATCAAAGGGCCCACCAATTTGAACCAGTCTGGAGGGATGGTAGCAGGGACCTGGACAGACAATTTAGCCACAAAGAAGTTTGAGTTAGTATTTCTTGAGCCCTCACTGCGGTCATTTCAGGCACCCCTCAGCCATTGATTTGCTTTTCGGAGCTCCCATTGGAGTCTGTTTACTAATTTTTCTAAGTCTTTCTGAGACCAGCATTCTCTCTTCATATGGCCATCCTTTCCACAGTTGTGACAAATGATAGACTTCTGGGTCATCCTTGGAGAGAACAATGTATGAGGGACTGAAGCAGTAGCAAGGGATCGGGGTCCAATATCTGCTTGCAGCGATGAGGGTGGTGCAATGAGTCTTAACAGTTCCTTTAGGGTGGCAGTCAATTCTTTGATCTCAGCCTGGGAGCTACCCTTGGTAGAGGATGCCTGAGGGTACACCCCCACCCCATGGCAGTCACGTCCTGAGAGGGACCAGGGTCTTTGTCTGTGGTGGAGGCTTCCGTAAAGGTACCCGTTTGTACTTTTCTGACTTCTTTCAGCAGCTTGTCTCTCCACTGCTCAGCCCATGGTGGAATATTCTTAGTGGTCTCCATTTCAGAGAGGTCTTCCTGTGCCATGGTCACTCGGGCTGCACCCACCCCATAATCACAATCTCTTTCTTCACCTTCAACTTCCTTGAGTTCTTTTATCAGGTTGCAGTAGTCAGGTGGGTTATCTCTCCTATCCTGGAGTCTTAACTGGATAATCTGCAATTTAGAGTGCTTGGCATGTTGTAGTATGTGCCCCAGCCTCACACGGTTCAAGTCATTGACGGATACCCCACCCTATCGATAAGATCTCTGCAGGGCCCTCTCTAGGCGAGTAACATATGCAGACAAACCTTCCCCTCTCCATTGTTTGGTACCTTTGAATTGCCACATCAAAGTCTCCCCTGACTCAATGCTTCCGAAATTGCCTCCAAGTGCAGACAGGTACTTTTGAGCAGACACCTCAGGATTCGTGGACCTCAGAAATCTAATGGTTTCCAGGGCTGGACCCCTCAAACTTTCCATGATCCTTTTTTGCTTCTTGGCCTCTGCACACTGCCACTCGGGTACCAAGGGGGCAACATAGTTGATCCAGGTATCCCAGTCATCCTCCCCTGTGGGGTGGGGAGGGTACCTGAGAACATCCTCAACTTGCGGTACGTGTCATGACTAACTGCAGGCACTGATGTGGGTGCCAGCACAGGTGCAGGCACTGGAGCCGGTACTGGAGTGGGCGGGGGTGTGGGGGAGGTATACCCCCAGCTGTCAGGAATAATTGCTTAAAGTCCTCTATGGTCTGCCCTTTCTCCAGCAACAACTTAGCAAATTTCTCCTCAAAAGTCTCAGATAATGGTGAGGGCGCATCCTCCCTGGGGTCTTTACTGTCTTTTGTTATCACTCTCCAGGTGGCTGGGAGCCCTTCTGAGGCAATAGTCTGTGGCGCTTTAGAGCTGTCCATGAGGTCACTACACTCTACCAAGGCCATGAAAGTTTGGATGATCAAATCAGCCTGTTGACCCAGCACCACAGCATTTTTTAAACATTCAACTTTGGAGAGTGCTCCCTCTACAGTGTCCTTACTGGTACCCAGGGGGATATCCAGTATAAGCAGAGCATTTTGGGGGTCGATCTCCTGCACCGTACACCACCACACCAACTGGTGTACAACCATTTCTACTGGGGTAGCCATTAATCTTTAACAATAATTCTTGATTTTGGCCACTCACGGGGCGCTAATCCCAGCAGTAGCCTTCAAAATGTAATCCCTAGGTGGTGCTATCCCAAGGGCAACTCCCCCTGCCTGTGTGACTAAGTGCAGGTTAAGGGGCCTGGGTACTGAAAACGGGCGCCTCCACCTGGATAGAGCCCTCTGGGACACTGTAACCACCCTCTTTCCCCTCTAGTGGCCTAAGCAATGAACAACAGACACAGTTACAATAACCCCTAATCAGCATACAAATCCCCACTCTGTTTGCACTTACCACCAGGGCTGATTCCACCTGTTTGACCCTGGAGACCCCCTGCAAAATAAAGTTAGATACAGCAGGTAACAACACTACAGTGCTTCTTGTACAAAATGGAACCACAGTCCAGTTAAATGCAAAAAGAATTAGATCTGATTTATTTAGGGGGAATGAACAAGGGAGGGTTGTAATTTGGCTGATTAATTCTGCATCTGATTCAATCAGGCAATCATGCATGCACTTTAGAGTCCCTTCACAGTCACACACTCTGGGTACCCAGTTGGAAAAAAGGTGAGCTAGCCTGACATGTTGCCCGGGTAGGCCAAAGTTGCAGCTGGTTGGGGCCCTGTGATGGAAAGAAGGAGCATGCACAACCACACACAATTTGTAATCCAGAGCCTGGAGGCTCAGTTTGTGACAAGAAAACAACAATTGAATCAGATGACAACATTTTTGATTTAGCTGATGTTGCAGGGAGCTACCCTGGTGTTTACTCATGCTACCCTATATGAAACACAGGAGGTACAAAATGGAGACTGCAGGTTGATAAGCTGGTATGCCAGGAGAAGCAGGGCCCACATGATTCAATGAGGTGTCATTCCTGTTTGAAATGTTGAGCAGGGGGCTGATCCCCGGGCGAGTCTCTCATCGATGGTGATCTTTGCATCTGAAGTACCTGACTGGGCCAAGGTGGCAGGGCCCAAGCTGGGTGAACAGTTCGGATTCAGTTCAATAGGTGCTGGAGACAGCTTCTAGCAAGCGTGACACACTTAAGTAGAGGGGAACCAAATTGTGACCCACTGACACTTTACATCACATTTATAGCAGGGTTGTTCCAATTAAGGCAAGCTGTTAATGCATTAAATTAAATTAATCTTTTTCTTGCTCAATTAAATTAAATTAACAATTAATCAGTTTTAGTCTGTTAATGAATTAAATTAAATTAATATCTCAATTAATAATTAAATTAACAATTAATCTCATTTACATATTTTTACATATATTATTTTTGAGACATATATGTGTATATAGATATATAGATATATATATGCATTGTTTTTTAAACAGAAATAGATCCTAAAGTGTGTGAAGGATCACACCAAACTCTTAATACTGTATGCTGTATGTATTATGTAAGTTCCCACTCCCCCTCCCCCAGGACGTACCGTGAGACGAGCATTTGTTGCTCAGTGTAATTTTCCTGGTGAAACATTGCAATAAATTAATTAATTAATTAATAACTGCTGTGAACAATTTTATTGTGCAAATGTAAAACATTTATTTTTATTAACTTCATTTCATAACTTATTTTAAAAAACAATGAGCAGTTAAGCACTCAGGTATGTTCTTTGGATTTGGTAGTTGCACCAATTTAGGCAATGACTTCATTAACAATAGGCTTTGTTGCATCTCACAAATATGAGTCACTCAAATGTCTCATCTAGCATGTGGTTCTGTTCTGGGGATAAGATGTTGCCTCCAACACTGAAAACATGTTCAACAGGAGCTGAAGAAGCTGTCAGAAAAAGGACGTTTATTGCTACATGTGCTAGCAATGGAAAAGTGTTGGTTTGCTCCTTCCAGAATGTTAGTGGGGCATGGTTTTCAGTAGTAAGATCTTCACCCAAGTATTTGTTGAGCTCCATGCATTTGTTTGCAATGTTATCTGATGGTGCTTTTCTCTCTTTCTTTGTTGAACTTCCACTTCTCATTAAAGAATATAGTTTAGATTTCTTTGCTGGAGGCTCTGCAAGCTCGGTGGACATTGCACTCTGAGATGCCACAGTTTTCTCAGGCAAACTGTCAGAAGAATGGCTGCAATACTGATAGATGAACTTAACAAAAGTACTTTTTTTCTGCTGCTTCAATGTCGTCACTGACCCAGTTTAACTTAAACCATGGGTCTAGTATAGAACAGGCCAAAAAGATCTCACTTCTCTCATACCGAATAAGATGCTTTTTAAGTGATACCTTCAGACCACTTAACAACCGAGAGTAGTATCAAGCAGTACAATACTGAAAATGATGCCTGAAGCCTCGATGCATGGTATCACATAGCCAGCTGTTGGGGTGTTTTGCCCTCGTATCACGTCTGTTGCATCCTCACATGGTTCTAGAATGTTTAACATCTCCTTGAGCATAGCTGTTTTGTATGATGACAGCTTAACATTCGAAACACCGTCATGCTGCTCTTCAGTCAGAGATAAAATTAACCTAATCACTTTGACCTGTGAATTCCAGTGTGTTATATTCGTGGCAACTAATGTTTTGTTCATTTCACAAAGTGCATCCAACTTGACTGTTGAAGTTCCGACACTACTGACAATGGAAGAAGCTTTGACTAGAGTTTGTTTAGTACAGTAGCCTGTGTTAGCAATCGTTGATTACAAGCTGCAAAGTGTGTACAAAACATGGCAGTCTTGTTGGCAGCAACATCCTTTAGGTCCTCCAGATCCTCCATCTCATAAAACGGGCAGCAGCTTCAGACTACTTAACACCGAAGCAAAAATAAAACGAGCAGCACACTTCTCACAAAACACATTTTTTAAACCGCAGTTAGAATCAGTTAGATTCAAGTAGCTTCTGGGTTTATATGTCATTCAGGGTGGTATTTGAATGAAACTAACAAATCAGAATCTTCCACATCAATACGTAAACTGAGTGTGTCATTATGTGTCCGAATGGCAGAATACATACTTTACCGGTCCCACCCCTGCTTTCCCCCATGCCTGCATTCCAGCAATTCAACCCTACTTGGCTCATTACAATAACTCACTCCTTCCTTTCTCTCATATCTGTATGCCTCCTTTGTTTTCTGTGTTTTGTTATAGCTCCCTTCTGCTTCTGGTTACCTCACTCTTATCACAGCCTGGTCCAGAAGAGCTCAAAAACCCTTAGCCACAGACCACCCTGCTCCGACACTATTCCTCACAGGATCACAATCTTCAAACATTGTCCCTCTCCACCCAATGCAACTGCCATGTACTTGGCTACATGCTTATCCGCCCGCTTCTTAAAAGGGAGTTAGTCAGGTTCCGATTAGCAGAGTACTCACTTTTTTTTTTAAAAGAGAACTAGAGTACGTCGGGGTAGTGAGTGGGTCCTGAGTCTATAAGAACATTAGCGGGAGCATGGTTTGTCAGCTAGTAAGTCTGAGCATATTCACATTTCAAGTAAAAACGAGGGTTAAAATGTTACACTGGAGTTATCAAGACAGGGTGATTGACAGATGGTGATTACCATAACAAAGGACAATATTAGCACTACAGAACAAAATACAAGGAGGAAACAAATTAGAGCACAATTAGAGCATAATGAGCACATTTTCACTAGAGCATTATGTCAGGCAGGAGATATCACACCTAAATTTTATAGTAAAGCAAAACACAATACCACAGGTCGGATGACATTCCAGTTGCAGTTTCAGTTTTCCTAAGCAAAACTGTGGCCTCTGTGGTGATTCAGACGTCTTGACAGGTCGATCGCTTACAGCAAATCTTCAGTCTTCTTCAGGTAACAGGGCAGTCACAATTCGGTATTGCTGATCACAGGCAGATTCGGATTCAGTCCGAGTAATTTCACTAGCAGATCCCTCAGAAGGGAAGATGAAGCAGGCAGACCAGACACAGCCTTCCCATCAGTTTCCTGCGCTACTATGCAGGAGCAGCTGCTCGAATGTCTTGAACAGCAGCTCCAAACTCAGACTGACTCTCTACTGCAGGCAGCACTAGGACTTCCTTCTCATCCAAAAAGGGTTTGGTTGGTTGATTCATCTGTCTGTCAAAGCAAGGGCTCCCCCTCCAGGTCCATTTAGGCACCAAAATAAAAAAAAAACTACAATTCCTACAGAAATTCACTCCTACAAGACCCCTGGGGACAGACTCCATTTTTGAGGTCCCCAAAAGGTACTGATTGGTGCAGTACAGAAATATCCATGCTGCAAAGAAAGGCAGGTTAGACAAACTATAATACCATTATTATTAGAGAAGCTAATCAGCAAACAAATACCAGTTCTAACAGAGCTCCCTCTGAACCATTAGCGATGGCAAAACAGAGCAATATTATTGTAGCTCAGGCAGGACTCGAGCCTGGAAACACTCAGCCCCTACCCAGAATAATTATACACTACAAAAATAATGTCTCGTAAAGGGACAGGCACAGAGGCTAAAAGGGCACTCACATGCAAGCACTTTTACACCTGTAAAGACACAGAATGTCTACCTGGCAGCGGGCATTTAAGCACACCCAAAGAAGACTTTTGGGGACCCCCATTTATAGGGGGGGTTACAACAGCAAGGAGTTAATAGCTACAGCAGCTTGGTAGGAGGGGCTTAGGAGTAGAAATAGTCAGGACCAGCCATTCTAGGGAGGTGAGGAGCCGAGAATTATACACAGGGAGGCAGTATAGCGCAGTGGTTTAAGGCTCTGAGCTGCAAATCTGGAGAGCTGGGTTTGAATCCCACAGCCCCCACTTGCATACTGTGTGACCCTGAGCAAGTCACTTAACTTCCCTGTGCTCCCAGGTCGCACCTGTAAACAAGCTTTCAGCTTAATGAGCTACTCCTAGTTAAATAATGAAAAAAAAAAAAAAAGAAGAGAGTTCTGGTCACTGGAGGCTCAGTGAGAGAGGGTTCTCCAGGGACCCATCACCCAGCAAAGATCAGAACAGACCTCATGCCTTGTGGGCAGGCCTAAATAGCAACAGTAGCACACAGCAGCAAAAAGTCACAGACGGAATGCAATATGAAGTAAGACACTCCATGTAAGCAGGATGGGGTCTTCCCCCATTCCCATTCTGGCTGCCACTGGCTGGAAAGTACTTGCCAGGTTCAGAATGGTTGTAAGGTCCCAAGTCTGGGTGTGGCATTTGTCTTCACCATGCTAAGTCACCAGGTATAGAAACAAAATGAAGCAGAAAGACACAGGGGTGACCACAAAGTTTCAGAATCTAGTAGTAGTGGGAAAGGAAGGCAGCGCTGTTCCACAAAGCTCCCAGCGACCACACGGTCACTAGCCTCACCCACTCCCCCAATCTCTCTTCCCCGATACTCATCTAGCCCTGAGAATGTTTGCTCATAGCCTGCTGTGACACAAAAATTGTAAGCAGAATAGTGACAATAGAAACTAGACTTCTGCCTGCTCCAAAACTGCCAGATCGGTTTAAAGGAGCAACAAGTAACAATCAATGCGCTTAAGCAAGGAATTAAACTAACGTCATGGGTGGGACTCTGTGTTTGTCAAGCCATTGAAAAGTAAGTATGTTTATTTCGATGCAAACAGCCCTAGTTCAAAGTTCTTTTATTAATGAAATTCAAATTCCTTTAATTCTATCTCTCTGAAGTGAGAGGGTGGTTAAAAAACAGAGTACTAAAGACTGAATCCAAATAGGTCGATTCAGATTTGTTTCACAAACAATATATTTATTAACAAATTTGGTTCAGAGTGGTATATTTATTAATTTCTCTCAGCTCCTAAAGTAATTCAGCATGATATGGTAAACTATGACTTTGGGCCTCGTTATAAATGCGAGCACCATATATCTCCATGGCTCACAAGCTGAAACAATCAGCTTGCTTTGAAAAGCATTTTTGACACCAGGAGTTAATTGAAATATATCTGTATATTAGGAAATGTACTTGAATATTGTGATACAGTGGAGTACAAAAGTTGATATTGTGAAGCATTTACTTGCTAACAAATGGCTAATTTGTAAGTGCACTTTAGATACACTGATTTAATAAAATGCGCCAACCTATTAGGAAATGCATTTAAATACAGAAAGCAAATTCGAACAGTTGAGGCTCTGTGATTTTGTAGTGTTTAAGTTCCACATGCTATCTGAGGATTCTGATTGTGGCTGCTTGGCCCACCACATGGCAGTCTGCATTTTACCACCGCCCGTATCACCACCGACAAGGACTGCTGATCAACCATTGTGCTACAGAGTCTCTTAAGAGTTGATACTGTGAGGCATGTGCTTACTAACAAACAGCTAAATTATAAGTGCACATTAAACATAGTGATGTAATAAACCACTCCTATACATAGAAACATAGAAACATAGACTTTGTCGGCAGATAAGGACCGCTTGGCCCATCTAGTCTGCCCATTTCCCTACCTACAGGATAGGCCGCAGATCCTAGTTAACCAATAGCCTATTTCTTCCTACCCCCCCCCAAAAGAATTGCCTTATGTCTGTCCCATGCATTCTTGAATACTCCCACAGTTTTAGACCCCACAACCTCCTCAGGAAGGCTGTTCCATGCATCCACTACCCTCTCTGTGAAAAAATACTTCCTCACATTGCCCCTGAACAGCCCCCCCACTCTATCTTTAAATTGTGTCTCCATGTTCTTGCATGTCTCTTTTTCTGAAAGATGCTACCCTCTTGGACTTTGTTGATTCCACTGAGGTACTTAAAAGTTTCTATCATGTCCCCCATCTCCCTTTTTTCCTCAAGGGTATACATATTAAGCTCCTTAAGTCTCTCCTCATACGGCTTCTCTTGCAGACCCTGCACCATTTTAGTTGCCCTTCTCTGGACTGCCTCTATCCTGTCTATGTCCTTGCGGAGATGGGGTCTCCAGAACTGGACACAGTACTCCAGATGGGGTCTCACCAACTGTCTTTACAGCGGGATAACAACTTCCTGTTTTCTGCTGGTGATGCCTCTCCCTATGCATCCCAGTATACCCCCAGCCCTCCCTACTGCCTTCTCACATTGCTTGCTAACCTTAAGGTCATCTGATATGATTACCCCCAGGTCCCTTTTATCTTAGGAAATGCCAATATCTGTTTTTTGTGTAACCCCCTTATAAATGGGGGGTTCCCAGAAGTCTTCCGGGAGCTTGCTGGGTGCTCCAAGTCTGGATGGTGTCCGGCGTTTAAGCCATTTAAATGGCACTGCAGTGAGTGTTTTTAGAGCCTCTATGTATTGTCTCATTAAGAGCTGCCTGCTTGCAGGTTCCAGTGGTTGTGTGTGGGGGAATAAGTTTCCCTGCTCGAATCCCGCCTGAGCTGCGGTGAACTCGCTTCACTGTTACAGTCGCTGTAAGCGTAAGGGGGGCCCTCCTGATAGATGTAACTGCCTGGTGGTTATTGCTTAGAGTATTAGTGAAATTACAGTTTGTATAACCTGTTTCCATTGCAGCTGAGCTTTGTGTGCTTGGCCCCTCCATTTTGGACCTGGACTGTGTGTGGGGGTCCAATAGGAACCTGTGGGGTATCTAAAATGGAGTAAGTAGCAGCCAATCAGAATTAGGACTCTAAAGGGAGCCGGCTGACCAATGAGACCCAACCATGTAATTCTGGGAAGTGAAGTCTGGATTCTGGCACCTTGTTTGCACCAATAATGGCAATAGCAAGTGACTGGCATCTGCAGCCCCCCTATGGAATCAGGTGGCGCCCGAGTTGTGAGACTTGCCCTTGCTGCCCAGGGGCAGAGACGCTGTGGCTGTGAATGAGGAAGGAGCTCTGGGCTCCTGCGCTGTTGAGTGTTCATGTGGCAAGTGCATGCGGAAGGCCAGAAGTCCGTGGTTTCAAACGCCCGCCAGTGTCGGACTAAATCCGCTAGGTAGTGGTCAGAGGAGGCTGTGCAGAAGCACGGCTACCTACCAGGCTCACCCTGCAGAGGACTGGAGAATCTGCTTCAATCACGCTCGGTCTGTCAGAACTTGTGAAGCTGCGTCATTTTGGCCCGGTGTATGCAGTGCAAGCGATCGGGAAGTATAGCAGCTGCCTGGTATGGTACCCCTCTACCTTTCATATAAATGCGTGGAGAAGTGTTCGAATTTCCAGGTTCGATCCTGCAATGGTGTAAGAGCACTCTTTCTACAGGAGCCGTGAGTACTAAAAGCAGGGTCGCTCCCTGTCAAATGCTCCTAGTGAGGGCCAGGATTGTTGGTTTCTTTATTGGCTGCAATAACTGAGCCTGTTGGCTCTGCCTATTCTTCGTAGGAATCAAATGCTCGTTTCTGCGTCAGGGCCCCAACCAGCTGCATCGAGTGACTAGCCTTTATCACTCAGGTACCCAGAGACAGTGACTAATAGGTTAGGCCTGTGCACAGTGCCCTAGACAGTTATTTACATATATATATATATATATATATATACACATATTAGAGTGGTAAGCTAATTAACCTGATTCCCCCCTGTCCTTGTTATTCCCCCTGGAATAAATCAGATTGATTGTTTTTGTAAAGGAATACTAGCTAACTTGTGTGATTATGGTGAATTGCTGTACAGTGCTTATTGTGTAACAACAGCTCACTTTTCAGGGGGTCTTCGGAGCAAGCCGATTGGTTCACGCCTGGGGGTCAGGGTATACAGTGAAGATACTGTGAACAATTTGTGTGGGCCACTAGTGGGAAGGAAAGGGGGTTGCAGTGACCCAGAGGGCTGCGACCAAGTCATACCAGACTGTCTCAACCCCGACCTCTGGGTGGAGGCACCCGCCATTGGATCCAGGCCCCTCAACCTGTTAGTAGCAATTCAGGCAGGAGTGGTAGCCCTTTGGGATAGCGCCACCTAGGAGTTACATTTTGGAGGCACCACTGGGATTAGCGTCCCCTAGTGGCCGAGTGGACAAAGTACCTCAATATGGATAAATTAAAGGAAAAGCTGGAAGAGGATATCATGGCTAAGATTAAGCTGGACCCTATTAAGATGATGGTACATAAACTGATAGGGTGGGGTGAAGCAGAAGAGTTGGACTCCCAGAAAATTGTGTTACTATTAGATGTACCTCTGGGGACCATGAACGCTGACCTTATTTCTGCAGTGGAGCATGTTAAATGTTTAGGCAAGGTAGAGGTGAAGGGGCGTATGGCTGACCTACTCGATCAGACCTTGCAGGTGTTACTTTTATGCAGTATAGACATCGACCCCGAGAGGTTACCCCCAGTGATCTACCTGGAAGGTGCCCAACAGGGGTGGAGGGTCATTCACATCTGGAGTGGGTCAGTCACCCCCGGGGGGTCTCCCTAGACCAATAGCTTCAAAGATAAACTACTTAAATTGTTAGCTGTGGAGGGGAGGACTACCCAGGAGTTACTGCAGGCATTGGACCTTTCTAGTGAACCCACCCCCCAGGCGTCCCCAGGTACCTCTCCTGGGCCCCCCAAGAGTTCTATTTTGGCCTCACCGCCCCTACTGGTTCCCTCTATATAGTTAGATTCTTACCGTAGGCTAAAACCTATGCTACCGCCCCAGTCCAGGAGTGGTAGTGCTCTGAGGGGGAGAAACGAAAGAGACTGATGGAGAGCCTGCGAGGCCCAGCTTTGGAAGCCATTCGGTTCTTGCGGGCTACTAGCCCGGAAGCTACCGCAGTGGAGTACCTTTGTGCCTTAGAGGGAGTGTTCGGGAGTACAGAAACTGGGGAAGATTTATTATGGAAATTCAAGTCTGCCAAATAATGGAGGAATGAGAAATTGTCCACCTTTGTCACTAGGGTGGAAAGGGCCTTGCAGAAGGCTTATCAAAAGGAGGGGGATCACAGCCACAGCCTTGAATTAGGTCCAGTTGGAGCATATTTTGAAATCTGCTAGGTTTTTCAGTATGATATTGTTAAAACTTAAGTTACATGACCGACGGGCTGCCCCGCCCGAGTATTGTCAACTGATGAGGGAGATTCGAGAAGTAGAGACTGATGAAGAGGGGTGGGAACCCTATGTGGGGGCTGTGAATCTGTGCCAAACCCCTGAGTCTAGTGAACCAGATGAGGTCCACCCGTCGAGGGGGCTTGGTGTCTCTCCTGCACCCCCAGAGTCACAAGGAGGGGTTGGGGTGCATACCATTTCCTCTGATCCCCTGAGTAGAAAGTGATTTGAGGGCCGAGATTAGAAATTTACGAGAGCTGGTGAGGGACTTGAAGCAAACTGCTACCCACCCTGTTAGGTTTGGGGAACCAGAATTACCTAGAAACAAATACCCTAGCCAAGAGGAGCCCCCTCGACCCCAGGATGGCCCCCAGCAGGCGAGGTATTCCCCTCCCAATAAAGACCCCCGAGACCCTAAGTTCTGTTACCACTGTGGGGAGGATGGACACTTTCAGACTGAGTGCCAGTTATCAGAGAATTTAAGGAAGGTCAACAGCAGGCTGATCACCTGGCACCGCAAGGCCTATACCCGACCCCCTAGGAAGAGTTTTGTGACCCGGGCCAATGCCCAAGCAACTGCCAATGCTGTGCCCCCCGAATGGTCTGATGTGGTGGGGCCTTCAATGGAGGCCCCTGTGTGAGTGAATGGGATACCCACCTGGGCTGTGTTGGACAGTGGCTCTCAGGTGACCATCATGTTCCAGGACTGGTATCAGAAACACTTGCCTGAGGTGCCCTTGCAACCCTTGGATGGTCTACATGTATGGGGGCTGAGTGATAAGGCCTACCCGTATTCTGGATATATCCAGATCTGGTTATCTTTTCCTACTTCTGTGGCTGGGGTGGCCGAACAAGTGTAAACTCTGGCCCTAGTATGTCCCCCCACTGGGCTGTATGATGGGGTGCCCTTGTTGATTGGAACCAGTGCTCACATGTTTGGTCGCTTAGCACAGTTGTGTTCTGAAAAGCAGATGTCCAGGACTGGGCAAGCTCTTAGAATAGCCGCCTTGATCCAGAAGGCCTATGAGACTCAGAGAAAGGCTGGCCGGGAGGAACCTGAAGGCCCAGTGGGTGTCGTCTGTAGGAAGGATCCAGAACCGTTGCTATTAGCCCCAAATGCCCAGTGTGTTTTGCAAGGGCAAGTCCGGATTAAAAAAGACATTAAGAATAAGATATTGATGCTGGATGCACCCGGTGAGGGGAAGTTGCCTGAGGGGCTGCTGGTTAAACCCAGTATCTTACCTGCCCAAGCCCATGCCTTTGCTAGAAGAGTGATGGTCCAAGTGCAAAATGTGTCTGATCGAGAGATTTGAGTAAAATGGGGTTGCACCCTGGCTACAGTACATTGTGCTGATACTGCTGTTTTGCCCCACAACAAGACTCCCAGAGGAGGTGACCGAGTGACCCCCGAGCTGTTTGATTTCGGTGATTCTCCCCTACCAGCAGAATGGAAGAAAAGGGTCAGTGAACGGCTCACCCAGAGGGAACAGGTGTTTTTTTTGAAGGAGTGGGATGTGGGATGTGTGCAGGGGGCTGAGCATCACATTCGGCTGCAGGATGAACGACCTTTTCGTGAGCGATCTCGACGCTTAGCCACTGCTGATATAGATGATGTAAGGCGCCACCTGCAGGAGATGCTGGCAGCTGGGGTGATACAAGAGGAGACACAGGAGCCCTTACGCATCCCCCGTTGCAGTAGCGAGGAAAAAGAATGGAGCTGTTCAGATGTGTGTGGATTACCGTACCTTAAACCGGCGGACTATCCCAGACCAGTATACCATGCCACGCATACAGAACGCCTTGGACTGTCTAAACGGCAGTAAGTGGTTCTCTGTGTTAGACCTCCGCAGTGGGTACTATCAGATCCCAATGGCTCTAGAGGATTGAGAGAAGACTGCTTTCATTTGCCCCCTAGGCTTCTATGAGTTTATGCGGATGCCTCAAGGAATTTCAGGTGCCCCGGCTACTTTTCAGCGCCTGATGGAACGTGCTGTGGGGGACATGAATTTGCTTGAATGCTTGGTCTATTTAGATGATGTTATAGTGTTTGACAGCTCCTTGGAAAAACGTAACGTCGATTGTTCAAGGTCCTGGATCAGTTAGAAGACTTTGGTCTTAAATTATCTATAGACAAGTGCCAGTTCTTTCAAATCTCTGTAAAATATGTGGGCCACATTGTATCCACTGAAGGCATAGAGACTGACCCCAGCAAAGTAGAAGCTTTGACCACTTGGCCCCAACCAAAAAATTTGAAGGCGCTATAGCGGTTCCTGGGGTTCTGTGGGTATTATAGATGATTTATTAAAGACTACTCTCGGGTGATCCACACCCTGCTTAACCTCACTCAAGGGTACCCCCCAACCCATAAAAAGTACAAGAAGACTGTACAATCTGGGACTGAAAAAAATTATTTCTGCCCAAATGATGTGTTTGGCACCCGCTGGACTGACGATTGTGAGGACGCTTTCTATGACATTATATATCAATTTACTCATGCCCCGGTGCTGGCCTACGCCGACCCTGCTAAACCATATGTTCTTCATACTGATGCCAGTCTGCAAGGATTGGGGGCCGTACTGTATCAGGAGCACCCGAACGGTCTGAGACCTGTAGCTTTTGCCAGCCGCAGCTTGACCCCCTCTGAAAAGAACTACCCAGTGCACAAACTAGAGTTCCTAGCTTTGAAGTGGGCCATTGCTGACCAATTCCATGGCTATTTGTATGGGGCTAAGATACTGGTGAAAACTGATAATAATCCTTTGACATATGTTCAGACCTCAGCCAAGCTAGATGCCACTGGTCATAGGTGGCTCTCTGTGTTATCCACCTACAACTATGCTGTTGAATACAGAGCAGGCCTAAACCATATAGATGCTGATGCTCTAGCCCGGAGGCCTGTGTCCCGAGCTGATTGGGTCAGGTTGTCAGAACCTGACATTAGAGCCCTTTGCCAGAAATTCGACAAAGAAGAACAGGTGTCTCCTGATGCTGTGGACTGCATGGTGGATTGCTTGGGCCCATCTGAGAACAGTATACCTACTGCTTACTGCCATTTTTCTGCATTAGACACTAGCACGATGCCTCAGTTCAATAATGATAGTCTCCAGCTGACCCAGTCCCGAGATCCTATGATAAACACTGTCTTAGAGGCGCTGCAAGTAGGGAGGGATGTGTCACAACTGCATTCTACTGACCTGAGAACTGCCCTGCTATACAAAGAAGGTTCAAAGTTAAAGCTGATCAATAAACTATTATACCGGGAGACCGTAGACAAAGAGGAACGAGCAGACAAACAACAACTGGTGCTGCCCACTGCTTTTAGAGAACTGGTGTTGAGGTCCCTGCATGACCACATGGGACACCTTGGCATAGATTGAACTCTTGACTTAGTGCGAAACCGATTTTACTGGCCCAAAATGAGTGCTGACGTAGAGCAGTATGCTAAGACCTGCGGCAGCTGTTTACAAAGAAAAGCCCTGCCTCAGAGAGCTGTCCCCCTGGTCAATATCACTACCAGCGCCCCTATGGAACTGGTTTGCATTGATTTCCTGAGTTTAGAACCCGATCTGAAGAATATCAGCAACATATTGGTAGTCACTGATCATTTCACCCGATATGCCCAGGCTTTCCCCACTAAAGATCAGAAAGCAACCACGGTGGCTAAAGTCCTTGTTGAGAATTTCTTTGTTCACTATGGGGCCCCCAGCAAATCCATTCCGATCAGGGGAGAGATTTCGAAAGCCTTCTGATTAAAGAAATGCTATCCTTGTGGGGAGTATGGAAGTCAAGAACCACCCCATACCATCCACAGGGTGATCCTCAACCTGAGAGATTCAATCGCACCTTGCTCGATATTTTATTTTATTTATTTATTTATTTAGCTTTTGTTGACCGGGTAAGTGCACTAGACAAATCCTGCCTATTTTCAGGCACGACCCGGGGGAGAGGGATACAGATGAATGCCAACTGACCTTGAACCAGATTAAGCTGTTGGTGGTATTTTTTAGTGAATGAGGGAAATGTGGCCAGGACAGGATATGTTGAGCACCTTGCACCCTAAAGACAAATCTAGATGGAGCCAGCAAATCAGTGCCTTAGTCCATGCCTACAACTGCACCAAGAGTGACGCCACTGGGTTTTCCCCATATAGACAGATGTTTGGAAGAAAAGCCAGATTGCCAGTGGATGTTTGTTTTGGGGTCTCTCCCGATGGGGTTCGGGCAGCTAATCATCTACAGTATGTGCAGAAGCTGAAGGCCCATCTCCATCATGCCTACCAACTAGCCCAGACCATGGCTGCTAAGCGGAATTTGGCCAATAAAGAAAGATATGATAAGAAAGTGAAAGCAGTGGAATTGAAAGAAGGAGATAGAGTGCTATTGAGGAACCTGGGATTGCATGGTAAACATAAGATTGCTGACAGATGGCATCACCTCCCTCATATTGTCATGGGGAAATTGAAAGATTGCCTGTGTATAAAGTGCATCCTGAAAACAATTCAAAAGATGTGAAAACCTTACACAGAAATCACCTGCTGCCAATTGGACACATTTTGATAGAGGCTGAACCTTCCAATGCTCCCCCCTCTGGGCCTATAACTAGAGCTGCTGCCAAAAAGAAATCCAGATGGATCGACTCCTCAGAACTCAAACTCCAGAGGCCTTCTCCCTCCCCCTCTGATGAAGTTGATCCTTAGTCTGTGTCTGAAGACAGTGAACGTGATGTTGAGTATTACCCCTCTTATGAACTGAGTCAACTCTTTAGGGGCAATCCCCTAGCTAACTCTGGGGATGAAGTTGGGTTCTCTGGACTGTCTGAGGCCCTAGCTTTGCCCCTGGAGTCCGTGCTCCCCGAGGAGGAAGTGGGTAGCACCAAGGGCGAAGAAGTGGGATCTTTGAGCCTGGCTGAATTATCTGGGCTGGCTGAGCTGTCTGACATTTCAGAAGAGGGAAGTGATGTGGGGGAACCCATTAGTGATATGCCCAAGCAAGAAGAATACTTTGAGTGCCCTGATAGCAATCCAGTAGTGCCAAAAATGTCCCTGGCTGAGCCAAGTAGTGTGGGTCCTGATATAGAGGGTCCTGTCCTCGAAAGCATTATGGGCCCTGGGTCCCTTTCCCTTGTGGAAGTTCCCCCTACTAGTCTAAATAAGGATGAAATGGAATCAGGGCCAGTAGCAGGTTTTAATGAGACCCCTAGATGCACTGGCCGAGAAGTACGGCCTGTAGTAAGGCTGAGTTATGAGTCCCTGGGCCAGCCTGTGGACCTGCCATTACATGTAGTCCATAAAGGGGTGTATGTGTCCCTGAGTTCCTTGCCCAAGTTAGTCTTGGGAGAAGATGCCCAACTGTTAGTGTTACCCTCTAAGTATGGGACTACTACCCCCAATAGCTCTCAGATAGCGGATAGGGAGGGGCTACCCCTATCCAGGTGTCAGGGGACAGAGGTAATGACCTGAGTTATGAATGAAAACAAGGTTGGCTGTATGTGTAATGTTGTATAAGAAATCGTGAACCTGTGTATTACATCCAGAAGCAAATGATTTGATACCTTTTAATGGACCGACATAGATGTAACAACAAGAACAAAGTGCTCTAGCTTTCGGACCAACCAGTCCTTCTTCAGAAGCTCATGGCAGTTGTTTAGAAAATACAATACTTATAACAGCTAGATAATGCAGAGAAAAAAGAAAAATCCCCACTGGTTTAAAATACTCATTTAAAAAAACAGAAGATGATGTCAGAGAAGATTAACAGTACAATACTGCCCTCAGTCCGAATGAACCTTGGGTTCAGATGTGCTAGTGCAACACACATGCAAAGAATCCTACTGCACATAAATTTAATTGACATAAGATAACACTGCTGAAGCAAATAACTCCCAAATCAAGCCATGAGTGTCACAGTCAGTATAAGGATGTGATTACTGAAAGGCAACCCCACCCAGCTTAAAGACAAACTAAGATAGTTATAGGGCTCATGAAATTACAATGTATGCATTAAAGACAAGAATTACCAGTAAAGTTGTCTAAAAACATCAGTGCACACTGTGTGATGTGTAAAACCTAGCTGGACATGCCACCCAGCTGTATTCTCAAGCTAAATAAAAGGCCCAAGAAATTACAAAAACCTCAGGACTATATAAATGATAATTTAAATATAAATTGATAATATTAGTGTTAAAAACTCTAGTCGAGGAACCTCAAGGAATTCAGACCATGCAGCCTGATATGTACTGATGTCAATATATACTGAGAATGTAGCAACTTCATGTACCACAAGTGTCAAGGGAATCTGAAAAAGAGATAAAAATGTAATTTATCTCCTCCTGTTCATACAAACAATACAACCTAACCCACCCCACATCACAATAATGTGGGTGGGGGAGATACATAGCTTAAACGAGATGTTGTCTCTCTCTCTCTCTCTCTCTCTCTCCCCCCTTTTTTTTTCCCCTGTGTATTACAGTATTTAATGTGCGTAACCAAAGGTCTGATGTTTTGTCAGTGTAAACTGCTTGCCTTAAAGTGATTTAAGAATAACTACTTGGTGCGGACACCAAGTTTTTTCCAGACCAGGAAGGGTGTAACCCCCTTATAATTGGGGGTTCCCAGAAGTCTTCCGGGAGCTTGCTCCAAGTCTGGATGGTGTCCGGGGTTTAAGCTGTTTAAATGGCACTGCAGTGAGTGTTTTTAGAGGCCTCTATGTACTGTCTCTTTAAGAGCTGCCTGCTTGCAGGTTCCAGTGGCTGTGTGTGGGGGAATGTGTTTCCCTGCTCGAATCCCGCCTGAGCTGTGGTGAACTCGCTTCACTGTTACAGTCACTGTAAGCGTAAGGGGGGCCCTCCTGATAGATGTAACTGCCTGGTGGTTATTGCTTAGAGTATTAGTGAAATTATAGTTTGTCTAACCTGTTTCCATTGCAGCTGGACTTTGTGTGCTTGGCCCTTCCATTTTGGACCTGGACTGTGTGTGGGGGTCCAATAGGAACCTGGGGGGTATCTAAAATGGAGTAAGTTGCAGCCAATCAGAATTAGGACTCTAAAGGGAGCCGGCTGACCAATGAGACCCAACCATGTAATTCTGGGAAGTGAAGTCTGGATTCTGGTACCTTGTTTGCACCAATTGGGGCAGTAGCAAGTGACTGGCATCTGCAGCCCGCCTATGGGATCGGATGGCGCCCGAGTTGTGAGACTTGCCCTTGCTGCCCAGGGGCAGAGACACTGTGGCTGTGAGCAAGGAAGGAGCTTTGGGCTCCTGCGCTGTTGAGTGTTCACGCGGGAAGCACGTGTGGAAGGCCAGAAGTTCGTGGTTTCAAACGCCCGCCAGTGTCGGACTAAATCCGCTAGGTAGCGGTCAGAGGAGGCTGTGCAGAAGCGCGGCTACCTACCAGGCTCACCCTGTAGAGGACTGGAGAATCTGCTTCAATCGTGCTCAGTTTGTCAGGACTTGTGAAGCTGCGTCGTTTTGGCCCGGTGTATGCAGTGCAAGTGATCAGGAAGTACAGCAGCTGCCTGGTATGGTACCCCTCTGCCTTTCATATAAATGTGTGGAGAAGTGTTCGCGTTCCAGGTTCAATCCTGTAATGGTGTGAGAGTGCTCTTTCAACTGGAGCTGTGAGTACTAAAAGCAGGGTCGCTCCCTGTCAAATGCTCCTAGTGAGGGCCAGGATTGTTGGTTTCTTTATTGGCTGCAATAACTGAGCCTGTTGGCTCTGCCTAATCTTCGTAGGAATCAAATGCTCTTTTCTGCATCAGGGCCCCAACCAGCTGCATTGAGGGACTAGCCTTTATCGCTTGGGTACCCAGAGACAGTGACTAATAGGTTAGGCCTGTGCACAGTGCCCTAGACAGTTATTTACATATATATATATATATATATATATATATATATATATACATATATATATATATATATTAGAGTGGTAAGCTAATTAACCTGATTCCCCCCTGTCCTTGTTATTCCCCCTGGAATAAATCAGATTGATTGTTTTTGCAAAGGAATACTAGCTAACTTGTGTGATTATGGTGAATTGCTGTACAGTGCTTATTGTGTAACAACAGCTCACTTTTCAGGGGGTCTTCGGAGCATGCCAATTGGTTCACGCCTGGGGGTCAGTGTATGCAGTGAAGATACTGTGACTGATTTGTGTGGGCCACTAGTGGGAAGGAAGGGAGGTTGCAGTGACCCAGAGGGCTGCGACCAAGTCATACCAGACTGTCTCAACCCCGACCTCTTGGTGGAGGCACCCGCCTTTGGATCCAGGCCCCTCAACCTGTTAGTAGCAATTCAGGTAGGGGTGGTAGCCCTTGGGATAGCACCACCTAGGGGTTACATTTGTAAAGAATTCCATCATGTAAAAACCTACCAAAATAGGAGAATGCCTTACTGGCAGCACAGTCTGTCTACAGATGATGAAGCCAGCCGTCGACTGTGGCTCAGTGCCCAGAATCACATGGTGGTCAGCGCTCTACTGAACACTGACTGGTGCCCGTGGAACCGGAATGGTCATCAACCGTTTTCTGGCAGCTGAGCACCATTGTAGTAGCATGAGCTGTCCAGTCTGCCAAGTGGCGGTTGGCATTCTCGTGAACGTCGACTGACTCCCATCGAACCAGAGCAAGTACCACATTTTACCGGTAGCCATACCTCTCAACCTTCTGTCACTGAAATGAGGGACACGGACACTCAAAATGATGGACAATGAGTGACACTGACCTCAATAATGAGGGCACGTTCTCAAACATGGAGATACAGGCATATAACACTGTGGAAACCATTGGGTTTACTTGTAAAAAAAATTATGATTTATTGTTAGAATATTATAAATGCATGCCTTAAAGTCTGAATTTACATCACATTTTCTGTGTGGGCAGCACCTTTTTCATGAGGGACGGATGAGGGACAGTGTAATTTTGAGGGGTAAAATGAGGGATGTCCCTCATACACAGGGATAGTTGAGAGGTCTGCCAGCAGCTGACCACCAATGCCACAGCACTGGCTTCACAGTCTGCCATGTGAAGAACATCGATTCAAACCCCACAAAACTGGAGTCCTGCCATTCTTTGCTTGCTGCTGGCTAGCCAAGTGAATGGCTGCTGAAAAGAGGACTTTGGGTGACTGGATGGGGGACTGCAGACCAGCTGCAGGTTTACCCCCCTTTAAGGCAGACTGAGAACCAGCTGTAATGATGAATTTAACTCAGAACCATTGCCAGCTGGCCCTACTTTACCCTCCTACCTTAAAACTGAATCACAGCACCACAATTATCCAGAATAGCACGCCCTTTTTATTCAGGCTAGCAGCAACTCAGAAGCAGCTTCACATTTTTAATGCAAGCTGCATGATGTCTGTAAAACTGCTCGTTGAGGTGCCTAGCTGCTTCTAAAAAGTCAAAATGGTTCATTTTTACAAAACAGACAAGCTAAGGAGTTAAAAGCTTCAACAACTGAGGGATTTAAAATGTTTAAATCTCCAGCAAAAATTTTTAGTCAACTTCCTCCCCCCGAATCTTTCTCCCAGCCTCCAAGTAAAGCTCTTCCCACAGCAAAACTAATTTATTGCCAGCTACAAAACAATTTGATATTTCTTTACCCTTTTAGAAAAGGCTAAAAAATCACTTAGTGTTCTGCGTGGAGCCTGGTGCACTGGAACCTGGAGAGGGTTCCTTGAGACCGGAGGGTAAGGATCAAGAAGAAGAGACTCTGTTTTGCTTGTACTTACACCTAAGTTTCTCCCCTGCAGCCCTAAGCCACCTGCCCCAGGGAACTCCTACCTACCTGCCTACCCCCTTAATATGATCTACCTAGCTCATGAACTTGATGGCTCAGGTGTCAGTCAGGACCATGTCCATAGATAATGCCCCACCTGCAACAATTATTTGCAGGCTTCTTAACTATGGTTATGTACTCCCTGCTAGCTCAACATCATACCTGTTGCCAAAGAGCAAATGGAGCAGTGTTCCCCTATCTAGGCACCCTGGCAGTACTTACAAAAGAAAAGCAGACTTGAAACATTTTTCAGTAAAACAGAACAACTCATGATAATGTAAAAATTTTTAAAATAATAAACACTCAAGCAGATTGGAAATCAAACAACAGATGATTCTTAGTAGAACTGTTTTTACTTAGGTTCTAGAATGGGAGGTAGGGAAGAGACTCTAAGACTCATACTGGACACCTTAGAAGAAACATCATTACAACAGTAAGTTTTTTCTTCTAACAATTGGAGTCCAGTGGTAATATCACACAAGTTTCAGACTTTGTAACAGTACTTTGGGAGGCTGGGATGTCTGGAACCTATTTAGTAAAAAGATTCTGTAAGACTGCAGTCCCAAATCTGGCATCATTTCTAAAGTGAATATCCAGGAAATAATGCCTTGTAAAGGTGTGAACTGCAAACCAGGTTAGCTACTTTTCACATTTCTTGGAGGGGGATGCCCCTTGAGACTGTCACCGAGGCAGTAAAAATTCTTGTAGAGTTTGTTGTTTAGCTTCTGGGAGGATGCTTGCCAGACTTCTCATAGCAAAACTGGATACAAGAGAGAATCTGAGAAATACTCTTTATGGTTGATGATTTACCCTTACCAACTCTCCATAAGTGACCAACTGCTAGTGCTGTTAGTTCTGGTGTACTTGGTCCTGTCAAGGCAGTAGCTCTGTCCTTTTCACATCAAGACAATGCAGCTTTTGCTCACCTGTTCTACAGAAATAAGGGAAAAGTGCAGGCAGAGAAACAGATCAATTCAAATGTAATTCTGACACAACCTTTGGGAGGAATTTTCTATGTGAGAGTTTGCAATTCACTGACCCTTCTAACAGAAGTCAGCATTGCCATAAGGAACATTGTTTTCCATGTAATATACTTGAGAGCTGCTGAAGTAATTGGGTCAAAAGGAAGCCCCACTAGCTGTGCCAGGCAAATGTTCAAATCCCATGGTGGAACAGGGCCCCTCACTATGTGGGTGTAGGTGAATCAGACCTCTGAAAAACTCTGAACACTGATTGTGAAGCCAGTGAGTTTTCTTTACCTGCTGACATGTAGGCTGGCACAGCTGTCAAATGTACCTTCAGGTGGAGGGCTTGATCATGAGAGACTGTAAGTACACCATATAATCCAAAACCATAGACAGGCCTGCTTGTAAAGAAGACACATTTTTATTAGTACACCATATGGAGACTCTTTTCCGCTTTGTGGAATAGGTTTCCCAATTTCTGGATAGCTTCAGAACCTCTAGTATCTTGTCTAGGAGGTTCATTGCAGAGTACTCTAGCTCTTCAAGAACCAAGCCTTCAATGTGCAGTGTTCTGATATCCAGGTAAGTCACCATACCCTGTGACAGGAACAAGAGACTGTGTCACAGGGCTTTCTGAAGGACAGGGCCAGCAGTACACAGTACCAGGCCTGTCAGGCTCAGTCTGGAAGTATCAGAATCATTGTTGTAGACTCTCTTCTCAGCTTCAGCAATACTCTCTGTGTCAGAGGAAATGGAGGGAAGGCATGGAGAAACATGTGCCTTCCCAGCTGAGGGACAGTGCATCCTCTGGCACAGTCCCCTTGAAGGATGGTCTGCAACAGAATTTGGGTAGTTTTCTGTTCTCTCAGGAGGCAAACAGCTCTATTTCTGGAACACCGTCATCTTCTGAGCACTTTATTTTGCACTTGCTAGTCAACAGCCCATCTTCTGAATACTTGATTTAGCACTTGCTGGGCAACACCCTATCTTCTGAACACTTTATTTAGCACTTTCTGGTCAAGAGACCACTTGTGATTTCCCTAACTTATTCTGCCCAGGCAGTCTGCCAGGACATTGTCTTTTCCTGGCACGTAAACTGCAGTTATCTTGGTACCTACAGAGTTTGTCAGGTTCCATATCTGCATTCCCTCTATGCAGAGTTTTGTGGATCTGGTACCTCCCCATCTGTTTATGTAATAAATTGTTTTTGTATTGTCTGTCCTGGTTTGGACTGTTTGGCCTTGGAACAGGGGCCGGGGGGGGCGATAATTGCACTGACAGGAGCACTGCTCTGAGCTCTATGAGATTTATGTGTTCCAGATGTTCCTTTACACTCCAGACTCTATTTACTGCTTTGTCTTCCAGATGTCCTTCCCATCCTTGGAGGGAGGCATCTATGGTGAGTACCTGAACTGGAAACAACTGATGAAAAAGAATACCTTCCATATGAGGCTGTCTCTGTCATCCACCCCATTCAGGGTCTTGAACACTTTTCGTGAGACTGGAACTGGATGATCCATTGGGTCTGTTCTGGTGCCAGTAACTTCTCTAATGATACTTCACTTCCCTCCTCTGCAAGCAAGCCCATGACACTACAGCTGTTGCTGCTGCCATGTGCAGCACAAGCTGCAGGCATTCTCTGGCATCTTTTTTGAGTCCTACTAGGAATGCATTTGGGCAAGAAACAAAGCTTTCTACCCTGCTCTGAGGTAGGAAAGCCTTTCCCTGTAGTATGTCCAGTTCGTGCACCTATGAACTCCAATATTGGACTGGGGTCCAGCCGTGACTTTTGCAGGTTTAGGAGAAAGCCCAACTCTTCCAGGGTGCTCCTGACCATTGATATGGAGCAAACTGCATCCTCCTTTGTTTTTCCTGAGATGAGCCAGTCATCCAGGACAGGAAAAACCAACACACCTTTCCTTCGCAGGTATGCTGCCACCACAGCTAGGCACATTCTGAAGACCCTGGGTGCTGAGCTCAATCTGAAGAACAGGGTTGGGAATTGGTATTGACAGTTTCCCAGCCTGAATCTTAGATACTTGCTGTGAGAGCATCTTACTAGGATGTGGAAGTCTGCATCTTTCAGTTTGAGAGACCCTAACTGCTCCTCTTTTCACAGGGTTGGGATTATAGTGCTCAGTGTCACCATTTTAAAACTTTTTTATTTGATGTGCCTGTTCGGGAATCTTAGGTCCAGAATTGGTTGCCATTCCACATTTTTCTTATGGATCAGGAAATACCTGGAAAAAGTATTTTCCCCACTGGGAGGCAATGACTTTTTTTCTCAGCTCTGAGCTTTAACAGCTTTTTTACCTCCAATTCCATCAGGATTTTTTCTTCTGGTTAGTGTGCTGGAAAATATCTTGAGGTTTCAGAAGCTTTACAAACTAGAATGCTAAACTTTGAAGCTCTACTTCCAGGACCCACTTATCTGTGGCAATGCCTTTCTACTCCTGGAAATAGTGGGCCAGGTGAACTCCTACAGTTGCGTCACTCCTGTTTCCCCCTCCCATTTTAGGATGTGTTACCAGGGTGCCCAGCTCCAGTGCCGCCAAACAACAGCATCCCCTCCCATCTTAGGATGGGACACGGGGGTTGCCCACCCCCAGTGCCACCAAACAACAGCATCCTACTCACATCTTCCCTCCTGCCCAGTCTGTGTTGTGCTGCTCCCCCAAATAGGATATGACACCAGACAGCCTACCTCTGGTTCTGTCAAACAACAAACTGACAATGGGGTGCCCAAACCCCAGTGTCAGTATCTGAAATAAAGGAAACCATCCCTTGTGGTCTTTTTTTTACTTAAACCAATAAATAAATAAAGTCCCTCAACACATTATGCATCTTCCCACCCTCCAGCCCTCACCTTCCACCCCAGCCATTCTCTCAGCACCCACCACCACACACACTCCACCCCTCACTTACCTATCCAGGTTCCAGCTCTGCCTCCCTAACACTCTCTCTGCTTCCAATGTGAACCATGGCTGACTGAAAATGAGATAAGTTCAGTCAATGGCTTTGCAATGCATTTTCAGTTTTTACTCATAACTTTGTCATTTTTTTAATTTTTTTTTTTGCTCCAAATTTTCAAAATGTACTTTTTTTACCCCCACCTCATAAACTAGGTAAGTGAAACTTTTCAAATCCCCCAAAATGTGTTTTCACAGTCACTCTGCAAAATCACATTTTGGAAGGGATTCAAAACATTCACCTGTCTTGATGATAAGGTGAAGTTATAAAGAAGCTATGTTGAAATTTGGGGTTGAAATGTCAAAAAACAACAAAGTTATGAGAAAATATTGTATTTTTTTAACATTCATTTATAACTTCATGAATTTTGCAGATTTTGGACCCAAATTTTCACCACATCCCTTTTGGTACCCAGCCTCATGAACGTGACAGATGTAGTTTTTCAAATAATTTCTGAAATATGTTTTCACAGACCCATTGCAAAATCACCTTTCAGACAGGATTTTAAAAAATCCACCTGTCTTAATCATAAGGTGGAGTCATATAAAGACTATATTGAAAATTTGTGGTCAAAATGTCAAAAAAACAACAAACTTATAAAGAAACGTTGAATTCTTCCAGAGTTTACTCATAACTGCCATTTGTGCAGATAGTGGCCCCAAATATTCAAAACAGCTCTTTTGTTACCCCACCTCATGAACATGACAGGTGTCATTTTTCAAATGCCCTCTGAAACGTTTTCACAGTTGCACCGCAACATCACCATTCAGATGAGATTTTAAAAATGTCACCCTTTTGACCATAACGTGTGGTCATAAAAAGACTGCTGAGAATGTGAAATCAAAATGTGAAAAAAAAAATTAAGTTATATGAACACTCTTTGAATTTTTCCAGTGTTTACTCATAACTTTGTAAATTCGTGCAGATTTTGGCCACGTTTTCAACATAGCCCTTGCATTACCCCACCTCATGAAAATGACAGTTGTCATTTTTTAAATCCCCTCTGAGACATCTTCACACTGCAAATCATCTTTGGAATGGGATTTTAAAAATTCCACCTGTCCTGATCATAACGTGCGGTCATGAAAAGAATATGTTTGAAATTTTGGGTCAAACTGTGGAAGCCTGTGACTGGGATAGTGGCATGGAGGGCTGAGGCATCATGCCTTACCTCCTACCTGCCAGCGACCTGTGTTTGTGGTGTGAGTGGGTCGCCGGTGTCAGCCAGGGAGGGAGAGGATTGAGCATCTGGAGGACAGCTCTCCTGTCCTGGGGAGGGGTGGAACTGGAGAGTGGTGCTTGCTTGGCCCCTAGTGGCAGCTGGAGGATAGCACACTGACTCCACAAGAAGGGGGTAAAGACAAAGCAGACACCCAGTGTCTCACATGCGGAAGCGTGCACGGCTCGGCCATTGGCGTCATTGTAAACTAAGTCCCGCACTCAGGGGTCAAGAGAAACTGGAGGCAGAAAAACACTGTGGACCAGCAGGGTGATCCCAGCCCTCCACAGGCACTGCACCTGGCCAACTGGCACATCAAGCCAGAGGTGAGTACCAGTGGATGCTGGGGGGACAGGGCTGGGGGGGTGGAGGAAGGGGGCCGGTCCTGTGGAAAGAAGATTAAAGAAATTAACGGAAAAAAAATGTGGAAGCCTACTGAAAATGAGCTATTGCCTGTCAGCTGGCCTATCCTGAGTAAATACATTGTAGAAATGGGTAAAAACAGGACCCCCACTGAAAATGAACTATTGCATCTCTGCTGTGCTGTCCTGGGAACATGCAGTCTAAAAATGTGTAAAAGCAGGACACCACTGAAAATGAAATATTGCATCTCTGCTGTGCTGTCCTGGGTACATGCAGTCTAAAAATGTGTAAAAGTAGGACACCATTGAAAATGAAATATTGCATCTCTGCTGTGCTGTCCTGGGTACATGCAGTCTAAAAATGTGTAAAGGTAGGACACCACTGAAAATGAAATATTGCATCTCTGCTGTGCAATCCTGGATACATGCAGTCTAAAAATGTGTAAAAGTAGGACACCACTGAAAATGAACTATTGCAGCTCTGCTGTACAATCCTGGGTACATGCAGTCTAAAAATGTGTAAAAGCAGGACACCACTGAAAATGAAATATTGCATCTCTGCTGTGCTGTCCTGAGTACATGCAGTCTAAAAATGTGCAAAAGCAGGACACCACTGAAAATGAAATATTGCATCTCTGCTGTGCTATCCTGGGTACATGCAGTCTAAAAATATGTAAACGTAGGACACCACTAAAAATGACATATTGCATCTCTGCTGTGCTATCCTGGGTTCATGCAGTCTAAAATTGTGTAAACATAGGACACCACCGAAAATGAAATAGCACATCTCTGCTGGGCTATCCTGGGTTCATGCAGTCTAAAAATGTGTAAAAGCAGGACACCACTGAAAATGAAATAGCACATCTCTGCTGGACTGCCATGTGTAAGTATATTGCAAAAGGTATAAAAGCAGGACCCCACTGAAAATGAGATATTGCATCTCATCCGGTCTATCCTGGATATATACTGTATATTACTGTGGTGCAATAGCACCACTATAGTTAGGGTTGAGTAACAAATTTATTGTTAAACTTCACATTTTGCACTTTAATAACTTTGCAACCAATCAATGGATTTGCACAAAATTTTGGTATGCTCTGTCATGTGGAGTAGATCTCTTGATGTGATAAGTTTATTTCCATTTAAATGTATGGATTCTGAGATCTAGATAGTGTCAAAAAGTAAAAAGCCACAATTTTTTGCATTTTTTTCCTCATTACCTTGTGCTCAAATGGTGTGTAATTTTGATGTGATTTTTCTATACTAGAAAGAACTTGGGCAACAGAACAGACAGTGTTTGGCACAAAAATATTTAACAGTTGCAAAGTTATTCAGTTTTTAATTTCCCATTATTTCCTATGGGAAGTTCATTTTTCAGGATAGAGGTAAAATCTTCGACAAAGGATTTGCTGTCATGATAAAGGATCCATTCTCATGAGAGCCATTCCTTTTTCACGAAGAGGAATCCCTTTTTCGTGAGGAAAAATTTCTTTTTTGCGAGCTGCCATCTTGTTTTCTGTTTCTTTTTAAAAAATGGTTTTGAAAAGCCATGAAAATGAGGTGCTGCAGGGATACCAAAACTGGATCTTGCTCATTGGAACTCCATTAGTTGGATTCTGCAGTTGTCTGGTACCAAAATGAGCTGGGAATGTTTTTTTATCTATGTTTTAAATCCTTTTTCATCACTTGCTAAGATTCTTTTTAATGAATCCTTTTTTGTTCAAACCAAAAAGGATCAGAGTGACGAAAAAGGATTTTGGTCACAAAGAAAAAAGCAACTCCCTAAAATTACACTGTTTCACTGAGCCCAAAAGTTACAGGCAGTACAGTCAAACAAAATTTTTTTATGGTATCAAGGGGTTTCAAATGTTGGTAGCCCATTGTTTTATTAGTCTAGTGGCACCCCTCACTCCCCGATCACTGCCCCATATATTTCCTGGTGTCTAGTGGCACCCCTCAACCTCTGATCACTGTCCCCTAGTCCCTTCTTTATTTTATGTATATATTCCGACACCAGGCTGCCCATCCCCAGTGCCGGATACTTGGATGACCCCCCCGCCCAGCTCATTGTTTTATTAATGAGCTGACAATCCCCATGTTGGCATTTAATCCCCCAGCAGTGTGGGACACTGGGAACCCCACCCCAATGTCCTGAAATATTTATTTTATTTAAACCTGTAAAAAAGAAAACGGTCCTCCAACATCTTTTTTTTTTTTGTAAAAACCTGGAAAAAGGAAAACAGTACCTCGTTGTTCCTGCCATCCCTCATCCCGGCCCACCCACTGAGCACCCACCACCCCACAGCCACCCCTTTACCCTACACTTACCTCCAGAGGTCATCCGTGGTCTTCTTCTGTGAACCGGGATATGTCAGCACTATTCAAAGCCAAACCGCAAACTGAGGAATCAAGTTAAGTGCCATATAATATATTTCAATGGCGTTTGAACTTATGTTTATGTTGTTGGCATTTTTAGGTATTTTTTCACCAAATTTTCATAATGGGCTTTTTGGGACCCCACCTCATGAACACTGTCACTGTCATTTCATTAATCGGGCCCAGAAGGTGATTTCGCAGCTGCTGCGCAAAATCACCTTCTGGAGCCAATTAATGAAATGACAGTGCAAGTGTTCATGAGGTGGGGTCCCAAAAAGTCCATGTTGAAAATCTGGTGAATAAATTCCTAAAAATTGCCAAGTTATGAGTGTTAGTTGAAATGTTTCTGTGCACATGCATAACTTTGGTAATACTGCCAGTTTTGCCAAAGTGTATGGAGCAGCAGCTTCACTACTGCTGGCGTTTCATCAGTGGGTTAATTATCTTCGGTTGCTGCCCTCTGTCACTGTATTTGTTGGACGGTAACCCCAGCATTATGTATCTGAATGTTTATCACTGCTGTATGTACTTATTGTAACCTTGTGGTTTTATTGTATTGTAATTATTGTAACCTTGTGGTTTTATTGTACTGTAATTATTGCAACCTTGTTGCATGGTTGTATTGTAACATTGTACTCTCCCAGGTCGTACCTGAAAATAGGCAGGGTTGTTTGCCTAGTACACCTACCCGGTTACCAAAAGCTAATTAATAAATAAATAAATACATTTTCAACATAGACATTTTTTTTCACACCACCTCATGAACAGTACAGTTGTCATTTTTCACATCCTGCCCAAAATGTGTTTTCTCACCTATGGAGCGGAATGGTGTTTTGGCACATATTTGAACATTTTCACCTACAGGGTTTATGAGGTGGGGTCACAAGAAGGCTATGTTGAAAATGTGGGGTCAAAATATGAAACGTGCCAAAGATATGCCCATTTGTTGCAATTTTGGTATGCCCACTAGTAACTTTTGAAATTTTAGATATTTGGACCCCAGATTTTCAAAATAGTCTTCTTATTACCCAAGCTCATTTATGTCACAGCTGTCATTTTCAAATCCTGCCCAAAATGTGTTTTCGCACCTGTGATGTGGAATGGTATTGCAGTTGCGTAGAATTATGTTTTGGCAGGGATTCAAAACTTTTCTGTAATGAGTACGTGAAGTGGGGTAATAGGACGGCTATGCTGACAATTTGGTCACCGTTGTACTATAAATGGAAGTGCAGGGCCAGGAGGGCCATGTGCCTCCACAGCTACATATATATATATATATATATATATATAGACAGAGAGAGAGCCTGCACTCCCACAATTAAATAAGGATACTATTATACTATCTCAAAAAGTAAGGAAATATGTTGCAAAAAACTTAATTAATGCTCCAGTTAGGGTCAAAGTGACAAAAGTTGGGAAATGAGGCGTTAGGGTTTCCCTAACACCCCATCCTCCCAAACAAAGCAGGAGAGCAAGTGTGGGATGTACCTTGGGCTTCTCAAGCCTAATACTTACCTCATTTCATCTATAAAGATATATCCCTCACCTACTCTCCTGCCTGGTTTGGGAGGGTGGGGTGTTAGGAAACCCTAACGCTCATTTCCAACGTTGTTGCTTTGACCCTAACTGCAGCATTAATGAAGTTTTTGCAATATATATATATATATATATATATATATATATATTTATAGTAAAAATGTTTAAAAGCAGGACCCCAGTACTGCAGAAACCTACTGACATGTGTATCTATGCTGCTTTATCCTGGGAAAAATACTAGACCCCACTGAAAATGAGAAATTTCCTTTCAGTTGGGCTATCCTAGGCAGATACATAATAAAAATGGGTAAAAGCAGGGCCCCGTCAAAAATGAGATATTGCATCTCCGCTGTGCTAGCCTGGGAGAATACAGTGTAAAACTGGGTAAAAGCAGGACACCACTGAAAACGAGATGTCACATCTGAGCTGTGCTACAGTATCCTGGGTAAATACAGTGTAAAAATGTGTCAAAGTAGAACCCAACTGAAAATTATATTTTGTATCTCATCTTTTCAGTCCTGTATAAATATATAGTAAAAACGTGTACAAGCAGGACCCAGTACAGTACTGTATAAAGTACAACCGTAAAGGTGAGGATGCATGTAGTCTTTAAATAAATAAAAATTGACATAATAACTGATATACTAAGATATGTATATACAATACTAAAAGAAATAACAAAAAAAGTGACAAAGATTAACAAACATAACATTACAAAAATACAAGGCCAGCCTTGTTGGCACCAGCTAAATCTTTTTTCTATCTTCTTATCTATGCCCAGAGAAGAATTTGGGGCTGCCAAAATACTGTCTGTAGCCTTTATGAGGGGTTTATGGATGGGTACTGACAGCCTTTTAGTAGAAGTTAGGCCCAGCATACTCATAAAACTTGGCTTCCTCCATATCCTCCTTTGTCTCAGTGGGGGGGATTTTGAGAGTATCTACAATTGACCTTACAAAGGAGGAATACAAGGTGAAGTCCTCATTAATCCTTGGAAGGGAACCAAAGCTTTGTTCTGGGGTGACCTCAGGTTTAATTGTTTGCTTTTCTTCCTCCTCATCCACCTACTCCAGGACAGGTTCTGGCTGCATGACCTGAGTCTGGTTGGAGGGGGAAGGGGCAGTAGTAACAAAGCTCCCATACACAGAAAGGTCTGGAAGAGTGTCCACATCTTAGTAATGTCCTCCTCAAGGGACATAGCTCTTGTTTCCATTAGCTACCCCTGGTCCATTGCAGTGGGGCAACTGTCACATATTTCTGTTTTTTCTTGCCAGACATTGAGGAAAATGGCTGGTCTATGCTCTTTTATTCTTTTTGCCATTACCAGCATCAGTGCTCACTCTACCATAGAAACATAGACTCTAATGACAGATAAGGAAGACATGACCCACCCAGTCTAATCATTTCCCCCTACCTACGGTGGCATCACAAACCCTGCTTGATCTCTGGCTCTCCCCCACCCATTTGCTCTCCACTAAAAATCCCTTAAGCTTATCCCAATGCATTTTTAATCCCACCACTGTTTTTGCCCCCACCATCTCCACTAGAAGACTTTCCAGGCATCCACCACCCTTTTTGTGAAGTATTTTCTCACAAGAATTTATTCCCCTCCAGTTTCCCTGCACGTCCTCTTGTTCTTGAGCATCTTTTTTTCTGAAACATATTTTCCTCCTGTTCCTTATTTACTCCCGTGAGGCATCTAAAGGTCTCTATCATATCCCTCCTCCCCCCCCAGCTCCTTCCAGGGTGTACTTCTTGAGATCCTTTAGTATCTCCTCATAGAGCTTCTGATGCAGACCCTGCATCATTTTAGTTGCCCTGCTCTGGACAGTCTCCACTCTGTCTATGTCCTCCTAGAGATGGGGTTTCCAGAACTAAACACAGTACTCTAGGTAGAGTCTCACCAGTGATCTATACAGAGGCAACACCACCTCCTTCCTTCTGCTAGTGATACTCTTCCTATGCACCCCAGCATCCCACCAGCCCTCTCAACTGCCTTGTCACACTGCCTGGCCACCATTAGATCATCAGATATGACTACTCCCCCGAGTCTATTTCCTGTTTGGTGGTTGTCACTACCTCCTCTTCCATTTTGCACTCCACCCCTGGATTTTTGTGCCCTAAGTGCATGATTTTGCACTTTTTCACACTGAAACCCAGCTGCCATACCCTTGACCACTCCTCATGTCTCTGTGCATTTTTTCCAACCCCTCCCCCCGGAGTATCTACCCTATTGCAGATTTTGGAGTCATCTGCCGTGGTGCAGATTTTCCCTTCCAAATCCTCTAAAATGTCTCTTATGAAGACATTAAAGAGGACTGGTCCCAGTACTGATCCCTGAGGCACCCCACTGATCACCCTCCCTTCTCCGGAGTGAACTCCATGGACTACCACCCTCTGTTGCCTATCCCCTAACCAGTTTCAGTTTACCACCTTTAGAGCCACCCCTACATTGCCCAGCTTCCTTATGAGTCGCTTGTGTGGAGCAGTGTCAAAAGCCTTACTGAAATTTAAGAAAGCCACATCCACCTCTCCATCCTGATCTAATTCTCTGGTCACCCAGTGAAAGAAATCGATTAGATTTGTTTGACATGACCCCACCCACCCCCACCATGAAACCATGCTGCCTCAGGTCTCGTAACCCATTGGATTCAGGATATTTCACAAGCCTTTCCTTCAGCAGTGACTCCATTAACTTTCCCACCACCAATGTCAGACTGACGAGCCTATAATTGCCAGTAACCTCCCTATTACCACTTTTGTAGAGTGGGACAACATCGGCCCTTCTCCACTCCTCTGGAACAACTCCAGTCTGTTAAACAGGTCTGTCAGAAGTGCAGCCAGTACCTCCTGAGCTCCCTTAGGCAAGGCAAGGCAAGGAAAATTTTATTTAAGAGACACCCATCCCGGAAGCTCTGGGCGCCGAACATATTAAAAATGCATACTACATATCATAGTAAATACATAACAACATACAATCAAACACAAACGCAACATTTCAACGATTAGACAACATTTTTATATAAATATTAACCTAAACAGCAACAACTTTATGTCCTTAATGTCCTTCGATGCACCATGTCTGGTCCCACTGCCTTGTCCACTTTCAGATTTGTGAATCCCTTCAGGGCTCTCTCCTCTGAAAAAGAACTAGTGTCCACCTCCCTCCAGTGCTCCTGCTACTTTTTGTGGCTCCTCCCTCCCTCCAGTGCTCCTGTTACTTTTTGTGGCTTCTCCCTCCTTCCAGTGCTCCTGTTGCTTTTTTGTGGCCTCTTCCCTCCTCCTCCTTCCTCTGTGAAAGCTGAAAAAAAGTATTTGTTCAGGATATCTGCTTTATCCTGGTCCCCCTCTGCACAGTCTCCCCTTCCCTTCTTAACCTTTTTGATACCCCTTTAGCTACTGTCTCCTCAGTTTGCACCTTCTCACTCCTTACTGCTTTCCCTGCCTCCCTCTTTTCCCCCCCGATACATCTCCCTATCCTCCTCCCTCTACGTCTCCTTATAACTTCTGAAAGCTACCCTTTTAGGCTTTACCTTTTCAGTCACTTCTTTCAGATGCCCTGTGCTCCTCACTGGGATCTAAGGATGGTTTAGCAGCTTTTTCAATCTCCTTTGACAGAGACTGATGCTTGCAGGATTTTTTAGTCACATTTGAATTCAGTGATAACTGTAAGGGTGTAGAACCTGCTGATGCATACTTCCCGCCATCAATGGTAACGGACTCCATTTTAGAGCTTTTCACAGGAAAACTTTGATGTAATACAGAAGCAGACTGGAGAGTTAATAAACCTTTTTTTAATTTTGCCCATGTTTTTGTGTTTTGGGGCAAAAATGTTTACATGAATCACAATTATCAAAATTGTGGTCAAAACCCAGCCATACAAAGCACAAATTATGGCAGTCTGCCTTCACTAGAAGGTTGCAATCGGCTTTATAATTTTCAAAGCCTGTAGGCACTGTTTTCTTTTTAGGCCTATCAGTCACGCTAATCGACTAAAACCAGACCCCAAGTAGCACATTTGGTTGCTGTAGTAATCGCAGTTCAAACCTCTAAAAAATAAAGTATTGTAAACCAGTTTTTTAATATTTTAACACAGAAACATGGTTCCCTAACACAAACTGAGAACCGCGCTGCCCGCAACTTCACCAGTTCCTGGAATCAACTGAGAAACCAGAGAAAGACCATGATTTACAGCATAAATAAGTAAAAGATACTCTTCTGTAATACAAAGTATAACAAACTAGGTAAACTAGTGAGGTAAAGATATAAACACCTAAAAACAACAAACTTACCCAGGAGGACTGGGACAGGACTCGGGGGCATGTGCTCGTTTCAGCAGAGAAAATAAATCAGATGTTGAGCCAGCAGGGGGAGCACGACAACAGTGTAGAGCTTGAATTACATTTCGCATTACAGTGTCTCTCCGGGGCTACATCTTGGGCTGCAGATGATGCAACTTGTATGACATCACTGTTGGACTCCTGTTGTTAGATATGTATTTTTGCTAGAAAACTATTACTCATTCATACAGCATTTATACAGCATTTATATTAGTTTACTTTGAACTTGCTGTCCTTTTGCATTTGCGTAATTTAAAAAAAATTAAAAAACTTGTAATAAAAATATTTTGTCAGGGTAAAGAACTGGATAAAAGGATATATTTTAAAATAAATCAGTCATATGGCATTCGGATAAGGGAAAGGACCCATGACTGATTGTGAAAAAAAAATCCTTGAAACCCTTAGGAGAGTGCAAAGTAGTAAATAAGAAAAAACTGGAATGTCAGTTACAGAATCAGAAGCATGGAAAATAAATAAAAGGTTGTGACACTGTTAATATACCACACAATTTGTGGTACTGTGTACTGTATTGGTCCCCCCAAATACCATAGGATGTTTTCATCTTGCAGTGGGTTCAGCATAGGTCAGCTGAGATCCAACCTAGCCTGAAGAATCTCACTTATGAGCAAAGTTTAATAATGCTGGAAAACAGAGACTTCAAGGTGGCCTCAAATAAATCTTTTAAATTATAAAGGGATTGTTTAACTTGATTTACACAAGATGCTTGCATGTGGGAAACAGTGGTCTAGACCTGGGGATTCAAATCTAAAAAATCCATAAACAAAGAGTAAAGGGACAAATTAGACTGAATGTTTTCAATCAAGAGCTGAATCCACCTGATTGGCACACCTTTGGTTTTAATAGACTCCAAGAGATGCGGTAATGGTTAAGGCTGTTGTGTTACTCTTAAGTACTGTATTAATGGTATTCAGAGATAACATACCTTTGTTTCAAATTCACGTAAGGCTACTGTGTTATGATAGTTAAGTTTTGCATATTAGTAGTAATTATCCATGAATGTCTATATGCTAGTTTTCTCTCTACAGTTAGGGATGGAAGGTGTTAGTCACGTTATAAAGGTTAATCTGCAACCTATTTACCGTTAAATATAGTAATTAGCAGTTCTATAGTGTTAATTCTAGTCCCTGAATTAATTGCACTTCATGGCTGAAGAAATGTTGAGGATTTTCTTGCTTAGCTGTTTATGTAAATACGGTATCTGCTTGTTTCTTTAGTGCTGTGTCTCCATGGAGGAAATCTTTCAGCCAGGCTTATGTGTCATCAGTTAGCTTATATTGTCTGTTACTGCTGTTTGTTTTAAAAAAGAAAAAAAAACAATAAAATCCTTTTTCAAAAAAGGTGATAAACATATATTATCACTGAGAGAAATCATATTCAAATAGCATGAGGATTGGAAACAGGGATGTGGGAAAAAAATCAGTCTAAACAGGACAGGACAGCATGGATGAAATGGTCTTTTCCTGTTCCCAAATTTCTTACGTTCATAAGTTATGGGTGCAAAATACTGTATACCCAAACATGTCACAAGCAGTATGAGACGTGTAATACAGTACAGTGTCTACATTCCAGTCATTTTAAACCTAATTACGGCAAACAGCTAAGGCCTTGCTCACAGATAAAAAATAATTTACATGAAGAATGTGTGTAATATGCTAATATTTGCTCGCATTGCCTGTGGCGCATAATGGTGCTTGCTTTTCTCAAAAACCAATAACTGCTTGAATGCCTTGTGTAATCAGTTGCATAATGTGCTTGTCTCTCAATTTAGTGTGTGTGCGTGCGTGTGTGTCACTGTTCTATATTAAAAACTCTGCAGTGTTCATTTTCATTTCTTTGGGGATTTTAATGACTACATTCTAGCCATGCCATGCAATACAAGACTCACGAAGGAGCAAACTGCATTACAAATTCTGTGATTACTGATGAGTAAGACACACTACCAATAATGGGGATAGGGCTCCAGATCCATTGGGTGATTAATTTCACCTACAATTCCCGTAATTCTCCAATATTATCACATGTAGGAGAGTTTGAAGGTCGGAAGTCAGACCATATTACCCTCTAAACAGAAACTTAAAAAATCTTACCTCTGGACATTAAATATAATACAGCATACCTTTCTATTTCTGTAAAATGTTCCACTTACTCTGTCTAGGACTCATTTCTACATTTTATTCTAATACAGGTCTTTGTTATGGTAGAAGGAAAGCACTGTGTGATTGGTGAGCACACATTAATGCATGAGTGAAACTGTTAACAATGTATACAGAGTTCAGCTATGCTCTGACAAGCCTGTGTGTTCCTGCAGCCAGACAAATTATGTAGTGTTCACTTTAAGCTCTACTGGGCTTGGCACAACTGCTTTCAGGCATACTATTTAGCATCTCCAGACGTGCCAACATTGGAAAAACAGCCAAAGAAAAACATTTCTGTTTTAGAGTTCCAAATGTACTGTATTCATTACATCACGCCATCATGTGCAAATGATTTCCAAGACATACGCATATGCTATCATTGTTAGAGTTGCATGGATAATATAGTAACCCCACTGTTACTGCCCCTCCAGATAGCGCAGTTATCCAGGACCAGGTTACACTATCGGTAGAGCTGCTTCAAGACAAATTATCCTGTTATCCTGGTTTTGTCTGGTTTGCTTGTTTTTTTTATTTTTTGTATATCACCCCAGACTGCGGACATACTCTAAAGCCTCAATCCCAGAGCAAGGAATAGGCATGCAGAGGTTGTGCAAGGCAGGCTGACAAGACTATGCCAGAACAGACTTTGCCTTTTAAACAGATTTATACTTCTGATCCAGTATAGGCTGAGAATGACAAAATGCACACTCAGTTCCCCAACACTAGATGGGAACTGCATTTCAGGTTTTGTGTTTCTTACTATCTGGACTCCTCAGTGTAGTGCAGTCAAGGTTTTAATCAAGTGCCAAACAAGTACACCTGTGCAATGGACATTTAGTACACTGAGTTAGCATACTGAAGAGGTAGTCTGTGAGCAAAGTAGAGCAAAAGATCCATAAAAGCATTCTAGGAGAGAAGAAATATCCAAATTGTTTGTTTTTTGTGCATTTATCCAGCACATATTGCAAAGCCTCAATAGATACATCAATACACAGACAATGGCAGCAGAAAAAGGCCCATCAGCCCATCTAGTCTGCACACCTTACCTAACTACACTGGCCCTAGCAGCCATCCGGCCCCTTTGTGTCTACCCACCCCCCTCTTTTCTAACTAATCCCATATGCGTGTCCCATTCCTGCTTGAAGCTGCTCACTGGTTTGGCCAGTACCACTTCCTCTGGCAGCTTGTTCCACATGTCCACCACTCTTTGTTTGAAAAAGTGCCTACGGATGTCCTTCCTCAGAGCAAGGCAGCATGGGTATCAATCCCAGAGCAAGTTATCATGTATATGCAAATATTGTGCAAGGCAGCATCGGTATCAATCCTAGAGCAAGTTATCATGGATATGCAAATATTGTGCAAGGCAGCATGGGTATCAATCCCAGAGCAAGTTATCATGGATATGCAAATACTGTGCAAGGCAGCATCAGTGGCAGAGCCAGGTTTAGGAGTATTTGGGAGCTGGGGGGGGCCATTCAGTCAGTCATCGGCTCCACAATGCGGATTAAACAGCAAATAAAGATGATGGCGGGGTGCCACTAGTCACAATGGGGCAGTCAGGAGGGACGACCACCCCACCAGCCCCCCTCTAGCTCCACTGCTGGGTAGCATGGGTATCAATCCCAGAGCAAGTTATCATGGATATGCAAATATTGTGCAAGGCAGCATGGGTATCAATCCCAGAGCAGGTCATCATGGATATGCAAATATTTTGCAAGGCAGGCAGGCAGGGCTTTACCAGAGCAGACATTGTCATTTAAGCAGGCTTGCACTTCTGATCCAGTATAGGCTGAGGCTGACAAACTATGATACATATTTTTCCCTTTTGAGATGCCTCAGTGGAGAGCAGTTGTTGTTTCAGCCAAGTCTGTGTCAGCTATAACCTATTTGCAGTGTCAGTGGCTCAGTAGGTTGCACACTCGCCTCTGATGCCGGGAGATCAGAGGGCTGTGGGTTCAGTTCCCACATCTGGCACTTGGGTTAATATCCCAGTACTGACACTGTAATGCTGCATGAGAGGGGTGCTGCACTTCTGAGGTGCCGTCTTTCGGATGAGACGTTAAACCGAGGTCCCATCTGCCTGGATTGGTGGTAGTTCAGGTGGATGTTAAAGATCCCATGGCACTTATCGAAAAGAGTAGGGGAATTTCCCCGGTGTCCTGGCCAAATTTCCCTCATTCACTAAAAATACCACCAACAGCTTAATCTGGTTCAAGGTCAGTTGGCATTCATCTGTATCCCCCTTCCCCAGGTCGTGCCTGAAAATAGGCAGGATTTGTCTAGTGCACTTACCCGGTCAACAAAAGCTAAATAAATAAGGGACACCAATATGCTAAACTGATCGTTCAGGAGTTGAATTTGCTGGCAAAGTACCAAGAGAGCACCTGCTGTCATACTAGTAAAGTTTTTGATGGATTAGCATGTGAGTTTACATAAAGGTGGTGGTTAAGGTCAGAGCTGGTAGGTACAAATAATAAGCATAGCAGCACTAGAATGTTACTTGTCAGTGTCATTTCTGGTGATTAGATGATGTGGCCTAGAAGGAAGAAGAATCAAGTTCACATGAATAAGGAAGAGGAGTACATTTGGCATGTGCATATTCATGGTGGTGCACAATAGGTTTTGAATCTTTGGACTGACATTGTTCTTTCCAGCAGAGTCCATCATTGCTCAGTCTGATACCAAGCAGATAATCAATCAGATCTAATATAGCAACATAGTAGTTTAAGGTCTAAAAAGACTCTAGGCCCATCGTGTCCCATCTCCCAACCCCCCCCCACCACCACCACAGTTTCATAAGCAGATGAAAAAAGTATGCTGTGCAAACGCATGCCAGTTTACAGGAGGGATTCCCTTCCAATCTCCATAAAGAAAAGTTAGACAAAAATCTCAGTAGAACATGTTGACCAAATTAGAAAATGATAAAACAAACACATAATGAAAAAGCTAAGGTTATGAAAGAGAGTAGTGGCAGGGAAAGGCAGGGCTAGGCACTGTATTGATGGATTGCTGTTGCAGAGGGATAAAACATGGCTGCATGCCCGACACCCACCTGGCACACATGACATGTTATACCAATGGTCACAGGTTCTACAACACAATGAGTACCCCTTTACTGCAATAAATAGACTTACCTGAGATCATGTCCCTTCTCTGCCTCCTTTTCTCCAAGGTGAATATGTTAAGAGCCACAATCCTCTCCTTATAGTATTTGTCCCCCACAGCCCAGATCATTGTATGGAATGTTATAACTCACTGCCTCTGTTAATTACCTCTGTCTTTTCTATTTATAATTTTAAATTGTTGCTCAGGTCTTATTTGTTGTCATGCAATACCTATAACTAACTAGTAACTGTATATAATGTTGTAATGCTTTATTTGTTATCATACAATACTTGTAATAACTTGTAACTGTATATAATGTTGTGATAATATCTGGTTTCTATTTTTTCCCATAGAGAAAGCCGGTTGTAATTCTGTCGTTATAACCAGCTGGTTATCATGACATTCACATGACGGCTTTCTCTATGGACCAGTGCGTGCCACACATACCTGTCAGGCAAATGCCTGCCACTCACAGCCATGTTCGGTGTCTCGTCTTCCATACCGTTGCTGGCTCTTTCAAGTAAAGATCAATACTCTGGTGCTGGATAACAATGATGACAATGCTAAGGCACATTTGGTTCACATCTTAAACATTCTACATCACCCCTAACAAATACTCAAAGTCTCCCCCCTCTCCACAGGTAACGCAAGAACTGCAACCAAGACACCCATCACCATAGCAACGAGATGAAGACAGAGCAAAAAAAACCTAAATAAAAACATTTCTGAACATTATTAAAAACAATTAAAAAAGTTTCCTTATTTAAAAGTTAACCATAGTTACAAAATGTAACATACCATTTAAAAAATTTTGCTTGTGTGGGTCTGGAATGAAGTTCCCGAACTGACAGTCCGCACTGAAAATGTAAGTTTAAAAGTTAACATTTTAAAGCTATAGTTTCATCCTGCTTTATAAAAAAGTTATCAGTTACAACCACAACTGTTGTGATGTGCACATTTCCTCATGTTCTGTTTCTTGTACTGAGCAATAAAAATTCAAACAATGAAATACCACCACTCCTTTTATTTCTGTATACCAGATTAAGATTACACGGGTGAAAAAATAGAAACCAGAAATTATTCAAAATAATGGATGGGTATGCGTTAAAATATGGATTTTACACACCCCCTTGGGGTGGGATGCACTAATAAACCCCCCAAGCTGCACTCTCGAGATTTATGTGGCATCCCACCCCTTGGGGTATGTAAAATCCTCGTAATAACTACCTACCCATCCATTATTCTCTATGTGCTTTATATTTGTTATCATGCAATACGTGTAACTGTAACTTGCAACAGTATATAATATTATATTGCTTTGTTATCATGCATAGAAATATAGAAATTGACAGCAAATAAGAACCACTTGGCCCACCTAGTCTGCCCATTTTCCTTACCTATTATAACAGCACAGACCCTACTTCATCTCAGGCTTTACCCTCCCCCCCACCTCTAAGGTTCCCTTATGCCTATCCCATGCATTCTTGAAACCTGTTACTGTTTTTGCCCCACCACCTCTGCTGAGAGGTTGTTCCAGGCATCCACCACTCTTTCTGTGAAGAAGTACTTCCTCACATCTCCCCCAAGTCTCCCCCCCCCATCTCCATAGCATGTTCCCTTGTTCTTAAGCATCTTTTTTTCTGAAAAATGCTTCCCTCTTGAACTTTATTTATACCAATGAGGCATTTGAATGCTTCTATCACACCCCTCCTCTCCCTCCTTTCCTCCAGGGTGTACATATTGAGGTATTTCAGTCTCTCCTCATAGGGCTTGTGATGCAGACCTTACACCATGTTGGTTGTCCTCCTCTGGACTGCCTGTACCCTGCCTATGTCCTTTCAGAGATGTGGTCTCCAGAACTGGCCACAGTATCTAGGTGAGGTCTCACCAGTGATCTAGACAGCGGTAACACCACCTCCCTCTCTATGCTGGTGATACCCATTCCTATGCACCCCAGCATCCCATTAGTTCTCCCCACTGCCTTGTCACACTGTCTGGCCACAGTTAGGTAATCAGATATGATTACTTCAGTCTTTTTCCTGTTTGGTGGTGGTGAATACCACCCCCCCCTCATTTTGTACTCCAGCCCTGTGTTTCTGTGCCCCAAGTGCACAATTCTGCACTGCTTCGCATTGAAACTTAGCTGCCACAACCTTGACCACTCCTCTGACTTTCATAGATCACTACTCATTTTTTACACACAAACACACACACACACACACACAAACACACACACACACACACACACGTGTCTTCCCTATTACAGATTTTAGAGTCATCCGCAAAGAAGCATACCTTCCCTTCTAGCCCCTCTGCAATGTCACTGATAAAGACATTAAAAAGGACCATGTCCCAATACTGATCCCTATAGCACCCCGCTTGTCACCCTCCCTTCCTCGGAGTGAACTCTATTTACCACCACCCTCTATCTCCTGTCCTTCAACCAATTTCTCACTCAGTTTACCACTTTAGGATCCACTCCTAGGCTTCTCTGCTTGTTTAAGAGTCTCTTATGTGGAACAATGTTGAATGCCTTACTGAAATCAAAGATAGGCCACATCCACCGCTCCACCCTGATCCAATCCCCTGGTCACCCAGTCAAAGAAATCTGTCAGATTTGTTTGACATGATCTCCCCCCAGTGAATCCATGCTACCTCAGATCGTGAAGGCCACTGGATTCCAGATATTCCACAATCCTCTCCTTCAGTAGTGATTCCATTACTTTCCCCACCACCAAAGTCAGGCTGACTGGCCTGTAGTTTCCAGCTTCCTTCCTGCTGCCACTTTTGTGAAGTGGGACTACATCTGCCCTCCTCCAGTCCTACGGAACCACTCCTGTCTCCAGTAAGCGGTTGAACAGGGCTGTCAGAGGTGCAGCCAGTACCTCTCTGAGCTCCCTCAGCATCCTAAGATGCACCTTGTCTGGCCCCATTGCCTTGTTCACTTTCAGATTTGTGAGTTCCCTCAGAAACCTCTCCATGCCAGCCCAGTGGCATTGAGGGGCTGAGTGCTGGACGCTGCCTCAAGCCCACCCAGCGACCCATGATGTTTGAGGAATGAGCACGGGTCGGCGGGGTTGGCTGGGAGGAGAAGGATCGAGCATCCGTAGGACTGCTCTCCTTCTCTGAGGTGTGGGGGCACACTAGCTGTCGGCACTCCACTGGCCCCTAGCGGCTGCTGGGGGGCAGTGCACCGACGCTACAGCTGAAGGAGAGGAGACAGGCAGATGCTTGGTGAGAGCGCGTGTGGTAGCATGCGCTCTCTCACCGCAGGCGTCATTGCATGCGCTGCCTCCTCACAAGGGGAAGGGAGAAAAGCAGAAAAAAGCTCCAGCTGGATGAAGTGGTCCCCACAGTGTGCCACCTCTGAGAAGGCACCTCCCTGGCATGGATCCGTTTGGGGTGGGTTGAGTCGCTCCCCACCACCCTGCCACGAAGGGTAAGTCATGGGGTGCACAAGGGAGGGGGTCTAACCTTCAGGGGAGGGCATGCTGGGGGGCAACTGAAGGAGAAGCTGGGAGCTTGGAAGAAATAATACATCAAAAAAAAAAAAAAAAGAAACCTCTCCACTGTAAAGGGACTAGTGTCTACTTCCCTTCCTTCGATGCTCCTGGCCCTTATCTTTGGTCTCTCTCCTTCTCTTTCCCTTTCCCTTTCCTCTATGAACACTGAACAAAAGCACTTGTTCAAGATGTCTGCTTTTTCCTGGTCCCCCTCCACACACTCTCCTCCTTCCTAAGCCTTACTATCCCTCCCCTAGTCTTTCTCTTTTCGCTTACATGCCTGAGAAATACTTTGTCCCCTTTTCTGCACTGCCTGGGCTGTTTTCTCCTCTGTCTGTGCCTTTGTGCCCCAATTGCATTTCCTGCATCTCTCTGCTTCTTCAACTACACCTTTCTATCTTCCTCTCTGTGTATCTCCTTATACCTCCTGAATGTTGTTTGCCCTTACCTTCCCAGCCACCTCTTTTGAGAACCATAGATGTCTCTTTTTCCTCCTGCTTTTGCTAACTTGTCTGACACAGAGGTTTGTTGACTTCTCTATCCCTCCTTTTAGATTTGCCCACTGTTTCTCCACTCCACCCAAGTTCTCACCCCCCCCCCAACCAGGGCATCCCTGAGGCATTCCCGCATCTTTTTAAAATTGACTCTCCTGAAATCCAGGACCCTCGCCTTCATGTGGTTCGATTCTGCTGCAGTACTTATATTGAACCACACTGTATGGTGATCACTTGATGTCTGCAACACTGTCCCTGTTGGTGAGTACAAGGTCCAGAACTGCCCCCTCATTGGGGGGGCTCTTTTATTAGTTGCCTGGGGAATGCCCCCTGCAGGGATTGCAGGATGTCCCTGCTCCTAGCTGAAGCTACAGTGGGGATACTCCAGTCCACATCCAGCAGATTGAAGTCCCCCACCAGTAGCACCTCTCCCTCGTTTGCCATCTTTTGGATGGTTTCCACTAGAACTGCATCCAACCCATCCAACCCCTCTCCCCCCCATGTTGGAGGTATGTAGATCACACCAGTTCAAATAGTGGTTCCCTTTACTGTTTTTAAGGTGACCCATAGTACCTCCATCGCTTTCTGATTTCCCTGTATCTCAGTAGTCTTTATGCTGTCCTTCACATAAAGAGCCACTCCCCCCCCTTCTTTCCCACCCTGTTCTTTCTGACCAGAGTGAAGACAGGTATGGCTATATCCCAGTCATGGTTTTCATTGCATCATGACTTTCTAATGGTGACAATGTTGAGATCAGCCTCTGCCATGATGATCTCTAGGTCCAGGATTTTGTTTCCCAGACTTCGAGCATTTGCATATATGGCCTTCCAGATTCTGCTACCACCTTGTTTGTCAACCCCACCTTTTCCTTTTTGCCTTCTCTCCTTACCCCCTCTGCTCTCAGTCCCATCTTTCTTCACTTCTACCACTTTGTTTCCTTTTTTGTTGGGTACCCTTGGAGATTTATTTCCCTTAGGTCTCTCCCTACTGCCTACTTCAGTTTGGGGGGGGGGACAGTTTATGTCTCCCCACTTCCTTGTGCTATCCCCTTCAGCTAGTTTAAATGCCCATCAGTGTAACATTTAAACCATTCATTGAGGACTGTGGTTCCCCTCCTGGATGGATGCAGGCTATCTCCCCTAGATAAGTCTTTATCCCTTCAGGTGAGGCCCCAATCACCAATGTAGCTGAACCCCTCCTCTCTGCACCATTCCTTCAACCATTTGTTGAAGCTTCTGGAACAGAGTACACTATCCTTCCCCCTGTTGTAGACAGGTAGCACCTCAGAAAAGGTCACTGAGCATGCTACCTGCACAAGACACCTCCTCAACTCCCTGAACTCTCCTTGAACTATCCTAGCCTCATTCCTACCCAGGTCATTGGTCCTAAGGTGGACTATGACATCTAGCTCTCCCTCCCATCCTGCTTCCCTAGTGAACCTCAGGATCCACTCCCCATCTCTCCGAACAGTGGCTCCAGGTAGGCACCTGACCTCCCTCTCCCCCTCCCTTCCTGTCCCCAAATCTATTTCCCTAACAACTGAGTCCCCCACCAGGAGTTGCTTCCTCCTCCTCCTCCTCCTCTTCTGGGGTCCTCTACCAGCCACCTTGTGGGCTCCACTACAGAGAACCCCTATATCCTCCTTGGTCACTACTGTGGGTGCCTCTGTGGGACTGTCCTGCTCTAAAATCCTTACTTGTTACTTGTAACTGTATGTAACTTGCAACTGTATATACTGTTATATTGCTTTATTTCTTATCATGCAATATGTGTAACTGTCACATGTCACTGTATATGTTATATTGCTTTATCATGCAATACGTATAACTGTAACCTGTACCTGTATATAATGTTATATTGCTTTATTTCCTATCATGCAATATCGTAACTGTCACATGTCACTGTATGTTATATGTAATAGATAATCACTCTAGGGTGTCTTGATCGGCGCTCTGATATCATGCGCCTTGGTGTGCGTTGTGGCGGAGGCCGCAGGCCAAGTCGTTCAACCACCCAAGGCGTCGTATATCAGGCTCGACCCTGAAATGAATTATCTATCTTATAAAATGAAATAAATATTTTTGTGGGACAGCAAAAAGTAGTCCTGTGTGGCATAAGAATTAAAAAAAAAAAAAAAAAAAAGGAAGGTTGTTTTCTTTTTATTTTCATTTAGTATTCCTAGAATAAAGTTGTCGTCTTTAGAGGGAGGAGAAAGAGTGGGGACCACTTTCACTTTTATCAGTGAGATGTAGCGTGACCGAGCATGGTCAATAATGGTACCTAATATGCAGGCAGACACTGAAAGCAAGTCCCTCGGTGTGAAAAAGCAAAGTAACTGCATTTTACCTTATTTTTATTGAGAATTTTCTAAAAGAACAAGCCAACTGAAGCTAGTGGTAGATAGGACTTTCACTTTTATAAGTGACGTGTAGCGTGACCGAGCGTGGTCAAAAGTGATACGTAATGTGCAGCCAAACAGTGAAGCTAAGTCACACTCTGTACCAGAAAAGCAAACAAACTGTGCACTTCAGCTTATTTTAATTTAAAATCATGTAAAAAAGCTGCCGTGTGAAGCAGGCGGAGAGCTAGCGCAGAAGCAACATCTTTTGCACTTCAAAATAGTGTTTCCCTGCACCCTGTTCCACCCTGTAAGATACTTGTATGTCTCAATCATATCCTCTCTCCCTCCTTTCCTCCAGGGAGTACAGGTTCAGATTCCTTCAACCTGTCTCCCTAGGAGTTAATGATGCAAGCCATGCCATCCTTGTTGCCCTCCTCTGAACCTTCTCTGCCCACTCTACGTCCTTACGTAGTATGGTCTCAAGAAATGCACTGTACTGCAGGTGGGGCCTCACTAGTGTCTTGTATAGTGGAATTATGACCTCCCCTTTCCTGCATGTTTGTGATTGTGCATGGCTACTGGCCCCCCAGCATGCAATAGCATCCATGAAGTCATGATACTCACACTGCTCAAGCAGCTCCGACTGGCGCTGTTGCTGGTAGCTGCTGCTGCTGGTGGGCTCCAACCCCTGCTGGCAACGGGTCCCTAACAGCCTCTTCCCTGTTGCCCAACATCCTCACATCCCGGCCTGTGGGAGACATATGTTGAGACAAACATCAGTGTGACTCAAAAGCAGACTTCCCCCTCCCCAGTGACAGTGCCTGCCCACACAGCCATACCCAGTCATCTCACAGCTGCACACACAGCACAGCCAACCGTGGCCGAGCCATCACCTATGCACAGCCACCAAAACACACACACACTCCTACAGATAATACAGGTGCATATATGGCACACCCACCTGGCCTAGGCACCATGCCCTGCCTGGCACGTGACCGCAGCCGATCCAGCAGATCAGAATCCCTCCAGCGGAGGTCACTGTACCGGTGCTGGCACTGCTCAGCTGACCGGCACCATCCAGTGACCCCCACCAGGTCAGTGGCCACTTGCTGCCACACCTGGGTCCAGGCAATGGTGAGGGGTGCCTCACCATAAAAAGTGCCCCATAGTGGGGCTCCACTGGAAGCCGCCAAGGTTGGCCACTTCAAGCTGGCTCCAGGACACCGCCCTCCTCCTAGCCATGGCACCACACTTTACAGCAGGCAATATAGGCGCCCAGCTGTGCCGTAACCCCGTGGAGATGTTGTAATAGACCACCAGCTCCAATGCGCTGTTCGAACAAAGCGTCCTTCACATAGCGCTGTCACCAGACAGCGCAATAGGGACGTACACATGGCAGGCGAACAGTGCCAGGGGGCCAAGGTCATACACAAGGTCATGGGCAATGACGCAAGGCTACGCACAGCGCCATCTGACGTATAGGCATTCTACACGACCAACCAGCTGCGTACCAGTGCAACAGTGGAGTATTGCACAGTAGTGCCACAGCGCTATATAGTGCCCATTGCTGTAGCGCCACTGGCACAATGGTGGCCATGGCCTGAATTGCCAATCGCGCTCAGCACGTCAGCAGCACGACAGACCCCTACGTAAGCTATCTGGGCATGCGCAATGCAGTGTACCACACAGGCACAGATCTGCGCCATTGGCTCAGCCGACTCTTCCGTATTGCGCAAAGTGCAGATTCGCGATATTCAGCCGACACATGCAAATCATCTGATCAGCCATGGCGCGATTTGCATTTCATTATAGTTGCGCCACTCCTAATTTGCATGTATTGCGCTATAAATGTGAGACATTGGGCTGCGTTGGTCAGATTCGGTTACTGCAGGTGAGAGGTGAGTTGCATGCTGTGTGATGTTCAGGACGATGGTCATGGGAAAATGCTGTAGACTGCACAGTGACAGGTGTCCACTTCCCCCCATACAGATCGCCATGACCGAGCAGAGTCATTGTGAGGGTGAGGACGGTGGGCATAGGGGGAGGCCTAACTTTACAGCAGCAGAGACAGAGGCTCTCTTCCAGGCCTACCTGGATGAGGAGCCAGTGCTGAGTGGACAGAGGGCTCCCTCGGTCCCGTCTTGACTGCATGGGGGGTAGCTCGGCCGGATTAACCTGCACGGAAGCCACCAGTGCTCCGTGCAGGAATGCAAAAAAAGATGGGGACAGACCGCAGGAGGTTGAAGGAGAAGGTGGCAGCCTTCAGGCGGCAATGCTGGCACTGGCGGGCCCGCCAGTGGTGTTGCACTGACCCCAACTGAGGAGACACTGGTCGCAGCCATGCAGCGGCGCCATTGAGGCGTACCAGGCGGAGGTTCAGACAGGTGGAAGCCCATCACTGCAGTATGACATGGTGGTGGTGTTTTGAGGGCGGTTGTTCACATGCACTCACATGTACTCTCTTTCTGTTACAGATCCTGTTCGTCTTCAGGAGATGGTGGTGGTGGGTCAGACAGTGATGCTGACCTGTGGACATGGAGGAGGTCCATCACCTCCACCACCAGCCAGCAGGCACTGCAGCAGCATGCACACTGGGCGCAAACTCTGGTGTCAGTGATACGGGTGCAGGGGTGCACAGCCTGTGTCTCAGCAGTCTGGCATGCAAGCATGCCAGCACGCTGTGACCATGGCAATACGCATACTCTGCACCATTGATAATAGAAGGCCTGCAATGGGCAGTGATGGTTGTGTGTCCATAGCGGACACAACGACAGGCAACACATGCCCTGGGCCTGTCTGGTTCCAACTTGTGCCAGCATGCTGGCACGGTCCCAGGCTGTGCCTGTCAGCACCGATGGGGCAGCACCGGTGGCTGTGCAGGGTGTCTGGCACTGTTGCCAGCACAGCGGTGGAACAGTGGACCCGGGGCACAGCAGGTTGGAGGGCAGCAGCAGCAGTCGCCCACCAGGTCTGGGGTACAGTGTCAAGCAATGGCACATGTCTGCCGCTTTGATCCGCCATTCCTGGTCCTGGCGAACAGCGCCCACCCTCAAGAGTGTTGTGCATCAGGACCATCCACCCTAGGGGTCAGGATGCCGTTGGGGCACAGTACCCATTGGATGAGCACACCCGCCTGCTGCGGGAATCAGTACAGCTGCAGAGGCAGGTTGCAAGGTCCGTGGAGGCACTGTCTGTGTCCGTGGAGGCGGCACAGCAGGGGATGTGCTAGGACTGAGCCGAGCTGGTCCGTATCACGGATGGATGTGACCGTCACCATTGACAGGCTGACCCAGGCAGTGGTCTCTGTTGTGGGACGCATTGGGCACACAGTCAGGTGCCCTGTCCGCTACACCCACACAGTGCCTCTCCACTCCCATTCCGTGTGTCGATGGGCACCAGGCCTGTCGACACGGGTTCTGCTGTGGGCATCCCAGAGCACCCCGGTGCAGGTTTGTTCGGCATGCTGTAGGCCTGTGCGGGCAAGGTCGGCGTTAGCACAGTGGGACCCCTGGTGAGTGCAACAGTGCCACCCCAGCCAACCCTGCTCCAGCCTGCCCGTGCTGTTGGGTCGCAGCGGGGCCACCACGCATCCGCCCGGTGGCCGTGGGACAGTGCTACATGACTGAGCTATCTCCCAGTGCGGGCCCTGTCTGGTGCTGCCATGTGTGCAATGTGTGTCATGGTGGGCAGTGCACTGCTGGGTGCTCTGCTCCACTGCCGACACACGGACCACCTGCACACCCTCACAACTGCTGTCCACAGGTGCGTGTGCATGATGATGCCTACATTGCACTGTACACCAAGGTGCAAGGGTGCCCAGGTTCTGACACCGTACTTGGACAAGTGCGGGTGGTGGGGAGTGGTCAGTGGTGCTGTGTGTTAGCAATGTCGGTTCTGCAGTGCTGTGCATCTGCCCATGTACAGCTCTGTGCCTGTGTGTGTGTGTGTGTCCATGTGAGTGCTCCCCTCCCTGATGGTGTGTTTGTATGCCTGGACGTTCCCCTGACCTGACCATGCACCCCTGGTGTGTTCCCCTGTGTGCCTGTGGTTTGCGCATGGACAGTGTTGGTTGCACATGTCCCCTTGACTTACCTGTGTTGTGCGTAGTGCTCCTCTGTGATGGTGTCCCAGTGCAGCTGGGCCTGCCGGATCAGTCGGGAGTCCCTCCATCCTAGGGGGGGCTGCTCATCACCATCATCACCGGCACCACTTGCGTCCCCATCGCTGTCCCCCTGTTCGACCTGTACGGCTATCCCATGGTCTTTGGCCATGTTGTGCAGGATGCAACAGGCCAGGATATCCCACAGGCCTTTGGGGCTGCTGTGGGCACTGCTGGAGGTGTCTGAGCATCGGAAGCGTGCCTTGAGCATCCCAAACACCCGCTCTATGATGTTTGCGTGTTGCGGCATGTGCCTCATTATAGCATAGCTGTGCTGGGGTCATGGGGCGCCAGTGCAGTGTGAGCAGCCAGGGACGGAGTGGGTATCCATGATCACCTGTGTGGAGATAGTGGAGATCAGTGTCATGTTCAGGTCCATATTGGCCATCTCCTGTGTGCCACTACCATGGCACCTGTGGCATTCCCCTCCAGAGTTTGCATTCCATACATGTGTACTCACCCACTAGATGTCCTGTGGGATGTCCCCACTCTCAAATCGATGGCACAGTGCAGACTGATACCATATGAAGGCATCATGTGCTCCGCCAGGGTGTGTGGCACAGACATTGATTATGCGCCCAGTGGCATCACACACCACCTGGCAGTTGACACTAGGGAATCCCTTTCTGTTCTGATATGCGTGGCCATCGGGGCCAGGTGGCATGCGGATGGCCACATGGGTGCAGTCTATGGCCCCTAGCACGTCAGGCATACGTGCTACCCTGTGGAACTCCTGCATGTTTGCTGTACGCTCTGCCGCAGTGCTGGGGAAATGGATGTACTCCGCAGCATGTGGCAGCAGTGCGCTGAGGAATTGGGTGAGGATGCATGACGTGGCCGACTGTGTGATGCCTGTGGTGTCCCCTGTCGGCCTCTGGAAGGTGCCCATGGCGAGCAGGCACATGCAGGCTGTCACCTTGGTCTCCACCGACAGAGCGTGACTCCGTCGTGAGGGTGCCTGCATCACATCGCTGCACAGCTCACAGAGCCATCTCAGTATTGCCCTGTTCAGGTGGTACCGGTCACGATCTCTACATCTGTAACAGCTCAGCTTCAATGCGAGACGATGCCCCGCCTCAGGCGTACCGCAGCGGGCCCTTCACGGCCACGTCCCCTGCAGCATGCATTCTCCCCCCTCATTACAGCTTCCATGTGGAAACTGGCACTGTCCATCTCCTGGCTTCTGACCCCCGGCTGGTGTTGCTGTGTTACCCCACTGTCCTGACTGCTACTTCCACTGACCAGGCACCCCAGCTGGCCTCTACAGACTATGGGACACACTTCCTTGCCTGCCCTTTGCTGTCTGTCTGTCTGTCTGTCTCTCTCTCTCTCTCTCTCCCCCCCAGCAGCCTGGTAGCGTTCTTTTCACGCTTCCTTGAGCCTTTTATTTTGGCTCATTTCCGCTAGTGCGTAATTTCCGGCTGTGCCGCTATTGCGCATTAACGATCTTTGAATATCGCATTGCAGTCTTTATGCATGGATCCACCCCTTCAGTTGCGCGATGCCTTCATTTTCATTCGCTGTTGCTCAGCATGTTTTCAGTTAGCCACCTCCTTCTGAATTCGCAAAATGGCGCAGTTTTGGACTTGCGCATGGCGCAACCCTTTTGAATATCTGGGCCAATGTGTTTAACTTAGAGAAACAGTATATTGAACCACCTGTTCTGTGAATGGGAGATTTTATAGGAACAATAATTAAAAATACCAAGTATGTAATGTTTAGGGTCCAATGCAAAGGGTTGACCAAGAACTTTCACTGCAAAGATGTGAGTATGGTGCCATAGTTTTTGTATGGGAGGACAATACCATAAAATGTGTAACAAATCCCCATTGGGGGGAGTTGCAGCGCCAGCAGTTGCTATTATTCGTTAAGCCCATTTTTTGTAATGCCACCGGTGTTCTGTACCACAAATGCAGGATTTTTTTCTGTATAAGAGAGCTGCATTTATCCCCGAAGGATTAGTGGCAGGAAAGCCAACACCTATGCCATTGTGCATTGGTTATATTATAATGTAGCAAGTTACTCCATTTGTTTTTTGCGTTAATGGATTGGTCAAGAAGTGTATCTCCAATGTCTTTATAAAGAGTGCTGTTCTAATTGGTCATTGTTTTAATCAATGTAGAAATATCATATATATAGATGTATTAGAGAAAAGTGTGAAGTAGGAGTTGCATGCTGTACAAAGCTGTAGATATTTCCAAAAATCCTGACGGGAAAGGTTCCACAGAACACACAGGTCTAAATAGGATTTTAATTTTAATACCTGAGTTTTGAGTACATCTTGCAAAATGAAAATACCCCTATTTTTCCAGGTACGGCAGAAAATTGGATGATTATCGAGAGATATATGATGGTTTCCCCAAATGGGGGTATAAGCTTAAGAATTTGGGTTTGACTTAAGGTGTTTGTGAGTTATTTTCCAGTAGAACACAGATGTAGCTATGGTGGGGTGAGACTTTAAATTTGAGGAAAGGGGGTTATAAATGAAGGAGGTAGCTACATTACCAGGACATGCTGATGCTTCCATTGTGACCCATAAAGGTGATTGGGTGTTGGGTTTATTAAACCATTTGATAGTTTGGGCTGTACGAAAGGCCCATAAGTAAGCTTGAAACCAAGGGAGACCAAAACTGCCTCTTGACCAATGGGATAGGAGTTTGTTGCAATTAAATCTAGGGATTTTACCTTTCCAAATAAAATTGCTAATTAATTTATCTATTTTACCGAGGAAATTGGAGGGAAGTATCAAAGGAATATTGAAAAACAGGTATAATATTTTAGGGGTTATTGACATTTTAATAGCTGAAATGTTTCTGTTAAAGGATAGGTTAAGCATTTGCCATGCCATCTGTCAAGTATTGTTTTGATACTAGTTAGCAGAGGGGAAAGGCTACCATCCCATAGTTTATCTAATGTTGGGGTAATCCGTATACCTAGATAGGTGATACCTTGGGGAACCCTTCGAAAGCCCAATGGGTTATTCATGAAGGGTTTACAGAGAATATTCAATGGTAGTGTTTTAGATTTGTTGAAATTGATATCTAATTTATTTATTTATTTATTGAAAATGTTTCACCAGAAAAGGCACACTGAGCAAAAAGATGCTCGTCTCACGGTGCGACCGGGGGGTTACAGAGGAGACAGATATACATACAGTAGTTGAACTTACAGTAGCACAATATGGATAATGCACATAGTTGGGAGGGATTACATTTGAATATGATACATGGCAGAGCAGTACAGCACAGCAAGTACAGGTTGTACAAATCGTGGTTACCCGGCAGGGTAAGAACAGTACAGAACATGATCGTAGGGCATAGTATACAAAGCATGGGTACACATCGAGGCAAAACAAGAAATACATAAGTGCCAGTTTATAGAACAGAGGTAGTAGTAGCAGAACTTGAGAGCCAGTGGCGGAAGTTGAGCTACAGGGAGAAGCATCAAGTAGGAAGGAAGTTGGAAGCAAGAGGGTAGAGTAGGAGGGTGAAGAGTGTAGATGTATGAGAGAGGTTGGGTGGAGGAGGGAGGGGCTGGGGAGCTTAGGTAGATTAGAAAGGGAGGGAGAAATTGAGGTGGGAAGAGTAGGTAATGAGGGAATAGTGAGCAGGGTATATATAAGCCAGACAATTATAGGTGATGGCGGGGCTTTGTCAAACTTGGAGAGAAGCAGGAGGAGGAGCTAACGAGGAGGGTGGTCGGGCAGTAGCAATTAGGTGCAAGGAAGTAGAGAGGGCATAGGAAAGGAGGGTTTGGATGAAGAGTGATGGATCTGGGTGGGCAGGCCATTCCAGAGTTTAGGGAAGAGGTAAGAGAATGCTGGATTGGCCAGTGGTGGTCCCTACGGTGAGGATGAATAGTAATCTAGGGTCAGCGGACCTGAGGGCGTGGGAGGTAGGTGGGGGGGATAGGGCGGATGCGAGATAGGGCGGGAGGGAGCCGAGCCAGAAGTTAGAAGTGAATTTTGCGATATGAATTAGGCGGCAGTTACTCAGAGCAGGTAGGGATAGGGAACGATAAAGCATGCAGTGATGTGATTGTGGGGGGGGCATCGAGGGCAAAGCGGCAGAAAGCATTGAAGAGGGGGTCTAGTCTGGCTAGGGTAGTCTGTGCAGCGGAACTGTAAACTACATCACAGTAATAGAAGGAAGGTAGAATCATTTTCTAAACAATTTCACGTCTGACAGGAGGTGGGAGACTAGTGCGGTTTCTATAGAGGGCACCAAGTTTTGGGCGTAATTTGGAAATGATGGCATCAATGTGAGTTGTAAAGGAGAGGTGGCGGTCAAGCCAAACCCCGAGATACCTGAAGGAGGGAACTTCTTCAAGGACGGTGTTATTTAGGGTGTGGAATCTCAGAGGGGAGGAGAGTTTGGATAGGCGCTGTCTGGTGCCAAAAGTCATAGAGTTGGTTTTCTTAGCATTTAGGGAGATTTGGTTGCTATTGAACCAGTGTTGGATTTTGCAGAAGTCGGTTTGAAGTTTGGAGGTGACTTCTTCGGGGGTCCGGCCGGAGGTGAAGAGGACTGTGTCGTCTGCATACATGTGGATGGCAGAGGAGGAGCAGGAATTTGGCAGGTCATTTAGTAGGATGGAGAAGAGGATGGGGCCGAGAACTGAGCCTGAGGTACACCAGTGGTGATGGAGATGGCATGTCCTATTTTAGTTGATTGGGTTCTATTTAGCAGGTAGGCACTGAACCAGTTTACGGTGATTCAGCTAAACCAGCTCCAGGATAGTAGGAGAGAATGGGATACGGTGTTGAATGCTTTTCGAGGTCAATGAAAAGCAGCAGTGATAAGCCCTTTGTCCATCCCAGTGAGGATGTGGTCTGTGAGTCTGAGCAGGAGGAGGTAGTGGAGTGGTGTTTCTGAACCGGACTGGAAAGGGTGAGAAGTAAGTTTCAGCGAGAAATGGGAGAGTTGGGATAGCACAAAGGTGTTCCTGGAGTTTTGCGGTGGGGAGGAGGGAGATGGGGCGTGGTTGGATGCGGAGGTAGTGTCGCCGCCTTTAGGGAGGAGGTTAGAACAGTGGCATGCTTCCATTGGAGGGTGACTCAGTACTGAAGGAAAGGTTTAGTAGGGCTGCGAGGGGTAGCGATGGAGGAAGCAGATGGGAAGAGGAGTTTGTTGTCAAGGCCATCAGAGTTTGCCTTTGGAGGTTTAGGGCAGAAGGGCATCTAAAGGTATCAGTGGAAATGTGTCTAAGGAGAAGGGGTTAAAGCCGGATGGTTGGGAGTTAGGGGGCTGAGGAGATGGAGTGTTAGCAGGTGGAAGGGCTTCAAGGAGGGCCTGGGCACAGGTAGTGAAATAGGAATTAAACTCGGAGGCGACTTCCCGGGGATCGGAAAGGAGAGTCCCTTGGGCAAGGAGAAGAGGAGGAAGGTTGGCTGTTTGGGGGGAGAAAAGGGAGTTAATGACTTTCCAGAAGTTGGAAGGTCTTCCAAGGTTTGCATTAAGTGTGTTATTAAAATATTCAGACTTAGCTAGGTGGGTGGCCTTAGTGCACCTGTTGCGGAGCATGCGATAGAAGGTATGGTCGCCTGGGAGGAGAGAGGATTTGTAGATTCGCCAGGCCTTATCATGGGCTTGTTGGCAAGCAATCAGTTCATGGGTGAGCCAGGGTAGGTGGGAACCACGGACTCTAGCCCGGCGTAGGGGGGGCGTGTTTGTCCCAGGCGGAGAGGAAGGTGTTGCGAAAGTGCATAAGGGCTGAATCCATATTGGAGCGGCTTGCATTTGGGACCCAGTTAGAGTGGTGAAGATCGTCCAAGAGGGGGGAGAGGTTAAGAGATTTGTAAGAACGCTGGAATATAAATTTGGGGGGGGGATTTAATTCTGTGGATTTTGCGGACTAAGTAGATTAGGTGGTGGTCGCTAATGGAATCAGGGAGAAGTCCAGAGCTGATGACACGGTGTGGGTGGGAAGTAAGCGCTCAGTCGAGGAGTGAGTGATTACCAGACTTAAGGTTAGAGCGAGTGGGTTCAGTAATGGTTTGGCTGAGGTTAAGAGCAGTTAACTCAGTTTGGATTTTGTTAAACGTGGGTGCTAGCCAATTATGGTTAAAATCACCCATGGCGTATAGTTCACCCGAATGGGCAAGGGAAGAGAGCTGGCCCAGAAGGTGGTGACTATGTGGTTGGCGTGCCTGGGCAGCAGTAAATGCCAGCCACAAGAGATGGGTGAGTGAGGAGGGAGGGACAGTTTACCATCAGAAGCTTGTAAGCTTTGGGTACAGTTTTTGTAATGGAGATAGTGAAGTGAAGGGCAGATTTGATGTAGATAGCCACCCACCACCTCTGGAGGCCGGTCTTGCCGTATGATGTTGAACCCTGGAATAGGAAGTTATTATCAGGTAGGCTAAGTTTTAGCCAGGTCTCGGAAAGGATGATTATATCCGGGTGTGGAGCACGGCCAGGGACCTGAAGCTGATCGAGCTTTGGGGGCTAGAGCTACGAATATTTAGGTGGAGAAGGCGCAGGCCCCGAGGGAGTGAGTGAGGTGGGAGGCGGTTAGCTCTGGCTGAGGGGTTTGATATGGGTGGGCAGGGCCTGGAGTAAGGGTTGGGCCAGGGTTAGGTGTATATCCCTGCTGCCAGAGGAGTAGTGCAATGGTAAGGTGGCAGCGGCAGGTGGAGGGGGTTGGATTTGGGCAAAGTGGAGGGGCAGTAGAGGGGGGCTGGATGAAGGGAGCAGGCAGAGTGGGAGAGAAAGGCAAGGAGGCAACCAAAGGAATAGGCCGAGGAGGAAGGGGGAGTGGGGTAATGGGACCAGGAGATATCTGGGAGGGAAGCAGTGGACTTATAGGGGGAAAAAGAAGGGAGTGACAGGGAGGATGGTGAGGGTGGTGGTGAAGGGTAGGGACATTGGGGGGGGTAGATGTCGGGAGGGATAGTAAAATGGAGGAGAACAGTAATACCAGGGTTATAAAAGGTGACATTATGCCAGGTTTGAGGAAGAGGTGACCAAACAAAATTACCCTGTAAATGCAGGGTAGGGAGTTACAAGTGTCTTAAATGCCCTTCAGATAGCGTAGATACCACTTTGGAGTAGTGGTACTGTCACGGACTCAGGTGGACGGGGTGCAGGGTTTGAGACCCTGGTAGGGCAGTAGTGCTTGGGCTTAGCTAAGCGCAGGGATCCTGGTGCTAGGTGGCTTGCAGTGGACTATGAGTGGGCCACAAATAGGAGTTGAAATAGTGACTCCTAGTGGTTGCTGGGGTAAGTGGCAGGCTGTAAGAGGAGGCAGTCAAAAGGATGAGGTGGTGTATAGAGTTAGCCAGATGGCTGGGCAAGGGAGGGGTGTGGGCAGAGGCAGGGGATTAGTGAAGGGAGAGAAGTGGCCTAGGCAGGAAGAGAGGTAAACAGAACTGGGGGGTAATACAGGTACAGGGGGTATAGGAGTGAAGATCAGAGGGTCCCTCTAGTGGCAAGCAGGTATAACCTGCAAATGGAGAAATGGGGACTTAGTTAAATGAGTGACAGGAAGTGATGTCACTAGAAAGGGCCTATAAAGGAAATGCTGAGTCAGGGTGGCTGGGTGGAGGGCTGGACGGGGCAGTCGACGCGTGCAGTGTGTTGATGGGCTATCCCCCTTCACAAGGGTGCTGCAATTGGGAGGTAGTTTATTACCTACTAGCACCTGCGTGATGCGTGATGCGTGATCCGCGCTCTGGGAGGGAGCTCTGGTAGGCGGGGGATTCCTGCTGCTGGTCTGGGCCAGACCAATCCAGAGAGAGAGGTGAATTTGTTTAGTAGTTTGATTAGAGGTTGCCCAGAGTTTTCAAGATTTTCTAGTAAAATGAGTAGATCATCTGCATATGAAAGTGAGGGGGCAATGAGAGTTGCCAATAGGGATACCTTTGATTGTGCATGATTGACATAGAGATGCAGAGAGAGGTTCCATGGCTAGTATAAACAAGGGGCATCCTTGGCTGGTGCCTTTAGCCAAATGAAAGGGGGGGATAGAGTGGAATTGGTGAAAACATGAGCAGAGGGGGAAGTATACAGTAATTGAAACCATGCACAAAAGTTGTTAGTAATACCAAAATGCGATAAAACAAGATATAAGTAGTTCCAATTGAGAGAGTCAAATGCTTCCTCAAAATCAATGGTGATTGCAGCAGCCAGAGATTTAAGGGTTTTTAATTTGTGAATTAAATTAAATAGTGACTGAAGGTGATCAGAACCATTTCTAGTTTTAATAAATCCAGATTAAGAGGTGTGGACGAGTTTTGCTATTAAAGATTCTAAACAAAGTTAATAGCTTGGCGAAGATTTTGCCATCTGTATTAATAAGCGATATCGGTCTATGATTTGAAGGGAGAGAGGGGTCTTTATCTTTTTTTGGTAAAATTTTTATAATGGCTTCAGTCATAGTGTGGGGAAGTTTACTTTTGGAGGTTGCTTCTAGGAAAACATTAAAAAGTACAGGGCAGAGAGTGTCAGATAGAATTTTATAGAAATCAACAGGGAAACCATCACTCCCGGGTGCTTTACCATTTTTTAAGGAAGATAATGCAGTCTGGATCTCTTAGAAACATAGAAACATAGACTTTGATGGCAGATAAGGACCGCTTGGCCCACCTTGTCTGCCCATTTCCCTACCTAGAGGATAAGCTACAGATCCTATTTAACCAACGGCCTATTTCTTCCTACCCCTCACAAAAATTGCCTTGTGTCTGTCCCATGCATTCTTGAATTTTCCCACAGTTTTAGACCCCACAACCTCCTCAGGAAGGCTGTTCCAGGCGTCCACCACCCTCTCTGTGAAAAAATACTTCCTCATATTGCCCTGGAACGCCCCTCTAACTTCAAATTGTGTCCCCTGTTCTTGAACATCTCTTTTCTGAAAGATGCTACCTTCTTGGACTTTGTTGATTCCACTGAGGTACTTAAGCGTTTCTATTATGTCCCCCTCTCCCTCCTTTCCTCAAGGGTATACATATTAAGCTCCTTTAGTCTCTCCTCGTATGGCTTCTCTTGCAGACCCTGCACCATTTTAGTTGCCCTCCTCTGAACCACCTCCATCCTGTCTATGTCCTTGCAGAGATGGGGTCTCCAGAACTGGACGCAGAACTCCAGATGGGGTCTCACCAACTGTCTGTACAGGGGATAACAACTTCCTGTTTTCTGCTGGTGATACCTCTCCCTATATATCCCACTATCCCCCCAGCCCTCCCTACCGCCTCCTCGCATTGCTTGCCAACCTTAAAGTCATCTGATATGATTACCCCTAGGTCTCTTTCCATTTTTGTTGTTGTTACTACCTCCCCCCCAATTGTGTAATCTTCCCCTGGGTTTTTGTTTCCCAGGTGCATTACTTTGCACTTCTGTGCATTGAATCCAAGCTGCCATACTTCTGACCATTCCACCAACCTTGCCAAGTCCCTTCTCGTCTTTTCCACGCCTCCTTGTGTATCAACCCTGTTGCAGATCTTTGTGTCATCTGCAAAGAGACATACTCTTCCTTCCAGTCCCTCTGCAATGTCACTTATAAAGACATTAAAAAGGACTGGACCCAGTACTGAACCCTGCGGTACCCCACTAGTAACCCCTCTTTCTTCAGAGTGGACTCCATTTACAATTACCTTCTGTGTCCTGTTATTCAGCCAGTGTTTTACCCAGGCTACCACCTTGGGACCCACTCCCAGGCTGGTTAATCTGACTACTAATCTTTTGTGTGGGACTGTGTCAAATGCCTTGCTAAAGTCTAGGTAGGTCATGTCCAAATCCCCTTCCTGGTCTACTACTTTGATCACCCAATCAAAGAAATCAATCAGATTCGTCTGACATGACCTTCCTGCTGTGAATCCATGCTGCCTTGGGTCCTGTGCCCCACTGGGCTCTAGGTACTCAACAATTCTTTCCTTCAGAAGTGATTCCATCACTTTCCCTACCACAGAGGTCAAACTGACAGGTCTGTAGTTTCCTGCCTCCGTCTTGGTCCCACTTTTATGAAGGGGAATCACATCCACCTTCTTCCAGTCCTCAGGTACCACACCATCCTCCCACGATTTGTTAAAAAGCGTAGTCAGAGGGGGCGCTGATGAGCAGCTAGCTGAGCGGTCACATCTCCCACTCGCTCCGCCTCAGCAACCAATAATTAATAAAATTATGAAGTACAACTTGCTCCCAAACAGCCAAAAACAATAAAGCCGAGTAGAAGAAGGCACAATGGATGAATTCCTAACTCCAATGTCGTCCAAAAGCCAGCGGGCAACTGGGAAAACCAGGAAGAAGAGTGTGGTAGTTCCTGTAGTTGAAAACATGGGCCTAGTCTCGAGCTCTCAGCCGCTTGAGGTGGCGCTAGGGAAGGAGGTAACGGGCCAAGTGAGTGCAGCCCTCGAACCGCGGCTAATTAAATTAGAAGATACGTTGGATGGTAAGCTGCAGGAAGTGGTAGAGCAGCAGGCGCAGCAGGGCATCAGGCTCACTGAGACAGAGGAACGAATTTCAAGAATAGAAGATGAGGTGCTAGCAGTGCCTGGGCAAGTTCGGGCCCTGCAGAGGGAGTTGGAAGAATTTAAAGAAGCCTATGATTACCAAGAGAATTATCATAGGCGGCTGAACTTACAGTTGAGGGGACTACCAGAGGGGCAAGAGAATAATGATGCCTTGGAATTTTGTGGTAGGATTTTACCAGAGCTGCTGGGTCTGAACATGAAACATGGCCGAGTGAAGTTGGAAAGAGCACACTGTGCTGTGGTGCTGCGGCCTCCGGTAGACCAACCCCCCCGACAGATCATAATGCGATTCCACAATTTTCAGGATAGGGAGGCAATCCTGAGGGTGTACAGAGAGAAGGGCTCCCTGACCTATGAAGGCCACCAGTTGTTCTTATCATAGGACTACTCAGCGTGTCTGTTAAAGAAAAGGAAGTTTAATGGTATCATGGCTCAGTTGAGGGGCTTAAAGGTGGAAAACTTCTGGTTTATCCTGCAACATTAAAGATTAAACCTGAAGGGCAACCTACTCCTTTTGGAGACTGAGAAAGTGGAGGAGTTCATGAAAACATTGAGAAGGAAGGTGAGCTGAAAGCTGAAGGAGGAAAGCAAATGGGAGGGCGATGGAGGAAGAGAGCCAGTGTATTTGCATCGCACCATTACCAGTTTGTGCTGCTTAGTAACTGTATGCTATTTGCCCCGTTGCGCTTTATTATTGGAGGGACTTGGGCTTTATAAAGGACAATGGCTGGCTTGGAAGGTTCGGTTTTTCTTTTTTTTCTTTCTTTCCTTTTTGGACACTGGAAGGTAGAGAAGGTGGAAAAGGAGGTGGTGGGGTGCTCTCCTGTGTATCTCCCCCAAACCATTGCTATACCACAAAGCTCCAGAAGGACATGGACAGAGGGAGATTATGAAGATGGAGGCCTCCGATACATTCGTCTGGTATGCGTAAGGTAGGAGCGGGGCCGGGCCTGGCGCGTGAATTTGATGGCACGGCCTGGCTCCCGCGTCCTCTTGTCCCCTCACCCTTGTGTCCCTGTAAGCCAAGGATGTTTCTTGACTTCACTAGAACTTTTGGAGGGCAACACAGTTGAAGGGACAGAGTGTGAGGAAGTAAAATGTCCTTTATAAATAGTGACGGGGAGGCGGGGGCAGGGTTAAAGCTCATCAGGTTGAGGGAGTGGATGGGAGGTGGAGATGGGAGTGGAATCCGAGGCTGCTACTGTCCTTCCCTCCTGCCTCCAGTGGCGTGCTCCTCTGGCAGAAACCTGAAGGGAATGAGATTGCGGTGTAGGGGATCGAAGGATGGGGGACAGGATCGGGCAGATTGAAGGAAGGAGGCCCGGGGGTGGGTGGAAAGCCAATGCGGCCTAGTCCCTGTTTCCTCTGTGGGTGGCCCAGCTCTTCAGGGGTGGAATAGATTGTCGGACGGAGCTAGGATGTGAAAGGGGTAAATAAAGGGGCCTCCTCCCATGTGGATGCGAGGAGGCGGGAGGAGTGAAGCGGAGGGGCGGAGGGAGGTTGGTGATCGTGGTGGACCTGCCCCGCCTCCTCGAGGTAGGAGGGGTGGGGTGCACTGGAAGCCTAGAGGGGTGGGCCAATTCAGGAGCGGGGGGACTGGGGCGGGGGTTCATCTGGAACAGGCTCTGAATAATGGAGGGTGCTGGGGGTGAGGGAGAGGAGGAGCGCTGGTAAGGAGTAAATAGGGGGGGGAGTGAGGGAGAGAGACTCCAAGGTGAGGAGAAGGAAGAGGATGGATGGAATAATATTCCATGCCTTAGCTAACCATTGATTGAGGTAAGGGGAGCTACTAAAGCGGAAGGATATGGTTGCAGGCGGTAGGACACATCTCAGTTGAGGAGGAATATACACGAGTGTTTGTTTTTTTTTTTTTTCTCTGAGGATACACTTGTGCTATGTTAGCAATTAGTGTAGACTGGGAGGGGTTGCAAAACTGGTGGGGGGGTTAGGGAAGGAGAAAAGTTGGAGTGGGAAGGTGGTAGGGGAGGAGTTTACTGGGGTAGTATAATTAGAAATGTTTGTAGGTTTAGGGTTCATGGGGTTATGGATGTGAATGTAACTGTGTTAACTTTTTGACTTTTGTTTTCTTGGTTTGTCTTCTTTGGACGCAGTCGAGTGTGCAGATCACAAGCAATGTACAAGTATAGCTCAAAGTATTTCTATAAAATGGAAATACGTAAGGGGATGTTAATGGGAAAGGCTGGGCACTGGGAAAGCTCCATAAAGCGGGATGGGTGATATGTCGAATCTTAATGTTATCTCCTGGAATGTAAAAGGCATAGGGAACCCAGTAAAGAGGACCGCACTTCTGACTGCCTAAAAGGAGGGCACAGGTGGCTCTCCTGCAGGAGACCCACCTGGCGGATCCGGAACATGCTAGTTGGGCAGAACTGGGTGGGAAATGTTTGGCCGCCTCATACTCCTCTCACAAAAGGGGTAGCGATATTGCTACATAAGAACCTGCTCTTTGAAGTGAAAAGAGTGGTGAGAGACGACAAGGAAGGCAGATATATTTTTGTTACTGGAATGTGGCGGGGAGAGACACTTACGCTTGGCTGTATATACGCGCCAGCGGTGTATGAACCGCAATTTTATACCTCTTTGCTGGGTCTACTGAATAAGGAGCAGTTCCCTGGGCTCATTATGGGGGTGGATTTTAATTGGACGATGGATGCAAGTATGGATCATTCATCAGGTAAGGGGCGGGCAGCAGAGCCTATGAAACAATGGCGCATTGGGGTGGCAGAACTGGACATGATAGATGGGTGGAGGGCTGTTAACCCGAGTGCGAGAGAGTATACTTTTTACTCTAATCCCCATAAGTCCTGGTCTCGGCTGGACTATATTTACCTCCCCAGGGCTGGGTTGGCAGAATAAGGGAGATAGCACATGGTCCCATTATGATCTCGGATCATGCCATGGTTATGTTGAAACTAGCGGGGAGAGCCCCGGAGGATAGACCCGCCATTTGGAGATTCCCGTTGTATTTACCTAAAAACCGGGCCTTTAGGGAATATTTGGTAGAGCAATGGAAGATATATGAGGAGGCGAACTCTTCGTGTGGGGTCTCGATCGCCATTTTCTGGGAGGCAGGAAAGGCCTACATGAGAGGAGCTATAATAGCATACGTAGCTAAAATGAAGAGACAGAATAAGGGTAAGAGGGAAGAATTTGAGAGGCAAGTGAAGGAGCTGGAGAAGCGAGTAGGAGGAGGAGAAGGAGGAGAGGCCAGCAGATTGTTGGCAATGGCCAGGGATGCTCTTAACACATTACTGAGGGAGGAGGCTGGAAAAGCGTGGTTCCACTGTCAAAGAAGAGTTTTTGAGGGGGGGAATAGGCCAGGGCCCATGCTGGTGAGACTGATGAAAGGGGGTAGGTGCTCAACACAAATACTGAGGGTGAAGGATGGGGAAGTGCAGGTCTTTACGAGATCAAAGGAAATTGCAGAATGCTTTAGGAGCTTCTATGAGAAGTTATATAGGGCAGAGCATACTGGAAAGGGAGATTTTATAAGAGAATTCCTAAATGGGGTACCCCTGCAGAGGATAACAGTTGAGCAGAAAGAACTATTGGACCAACCCATCTCTAAGGCTGAAATTCTGGGTGCTATCCAGAAGCTGCAGGCGGGAAAGGCCAGTGGGCCAGACGGATTTCCAGTTGAATATTATAGAATATTGGGTGGGCAGATAGCTGGCACTATGTGTAGGGTATTCAGGGCGGGGGTGGAGGGAGAAAACCCAGTGTTGCCTGATTCATGCTATGAGGCGAATATCTGTCTTATATAAAGGGGGCAGGACGCATCAGACTGCACGGCCTATCGACCTATATCATTGCTTAATGTGGACTTGAAAATTTTGGCCAAGGTCTTGGCCAATAGGCTTGAGAACATACTCCCGGAATTGATACACCCAGACCAGACCGGGTTCATAAAGGTTCGTCAATCCTATATTAACATCCGTAGGCTACTTAATGTCATATGGCGAGCTGGACGGACTAGGGAGAATATGGGGGTGGTTTCTTTGGACGCTGAAAAAGCGTTTGATAGGGTCGGGTGGGACTACCTATTGATGTTGGCCCGGTTTGGTCTAGGTGATTCGTTCATTGGATGGGTTAGAGCCATGTATTTCAAGCCAAACGCACGTGTTGTCATTAATGGATGCCACTCAGGGACTCTCACATTGGGCAGAGACACGAGGCAGGGATGCCCACTTTCCCCCATTTTGTTTGCCCTGGCAATTGAGCCCCTGGCATCAGCATTACGTCTACATAAGGGGGTGGTGGGAATAGAGGATGCGAAAGGGAGAGAACACAAGGTGGCGTTATACGCGGACGATATGCTGCTGTTTCTGGGGGATCTACAAAAGTCCATGGGACATTTAATGAGCACGATTGATAAGTTTGCAGGTATCTCAGGATATAAGATCAATGTTAGGAAATCTGAAGTCATGGGTTTCCCAGAGGCTGGTCAGGAGATACAACAAATGGGATTCAAGGTGGCCAAGACAGATTTTAAGTATTTAGGGATCTGGATAGGACGGCGATGGGAGGAGCTATATAGGCTAAACTATCACCCCCTGATTAGGTCGGTCGCGGACCTTAAGCGTTGGATGCAGCTACCTGTGTCTTGGATGGGGAGGATAAATATAATAAAATTAATATTATCCCCACATCCTATATCCTATACAGATGCTGCAGATCGGTTAACTACGAGGATGTGAAAAGGTTAGAGAGGGGTTCTCAGGCTTTTATATGGCAGGGTAAGAAACCCTCGGATCAGTCTGAAAAGGCTTTAAGTGGATAGGCTTAAGGGGGGGGTCTCAACTTCCCAGATCTGGGCACTTACTATAGGGCGGTGCAGCTTAGGAGGATAGCTGATTGGGTGCATAGGCCGGAAGCGGTCAGCTGGATGGAATTAGAGCAGAGGGGGGCACCGGGGAGGCTTACAGCCTACCTGCACAGTAGGGGTCTGCGAGTGTATAGGGAACTAGGGAATGGTAACCCACTAGTTAGGGAGACCTTGGAGGCATGGGATCATATGTGGCGGTGGAAGAGTGGGGCTCAGAGGGAGACATTGTTACTACCGATAGGGAATAACCCCTTCTTTGTACCTGGGATGGAGGATAGAGGATTTTTGGAGTGGGAAAGGGGGGGAGTACCCTACGTAGGGGTTCTCCTGGAAAAGGGAGGGATAAGTGGGTTTGATAGGGTCAGAAGATGTGAGTTGGGTCATCTCAGTTGTTCGATACTTGCACGTGAAAGCCTTTGTGGGAAAGATAAGTAAGGGGGAGAAGGGAGGGTTATAGCCGAACGAAGTAGAGCGGATGGTAGGTCAAGCCAAATTAGCCCCGAAGGGCTTTTTGAGGAAAGTGGCTAAACAGGATAGGCAAAGGTTACCGGATCTGACCGGCCCCACAAAGGCCTGGTGGGAGGGAGACCTAGGACTACAAATATCAGAGAGGAACTGGGAGTTGATTCTGGGGATGCTGGAGGGGATCATGGTATGCAATAAGTTCAAAGAGGCCTTCTATAAGTTTTTACATAGAGCATATTGGGCCCCAGCAGCGGTCTACAGGGTGCGCCCTGCAGTGTCCCCATTGTGCCAGAGATGTAACAAGGGGATGGGCACCTTCTTCCATTGTTTTTGGTCATGTCCAATCCTGGTCAAGTTTTGGGGGGAGATAGTATATGAGGTAAATAAGATAACAGGGAGGCAATTACCTCGAGACTCCTTGGTATGCTTATTTGGGGTGGACAGGATAAGAGGGGAAGAGGAGTGGTTGCCGCTGTCAAGGAGCACAAGGGTCCTGTTTGTCTTGGCCAGGCACTGTTTACAGAATACCTGGGTTGATGGGAACAGGCCCAAGGTATCTGAATGGCGTAGAATTGTCATTCGCTCCTTGACTTTGGAGAGGCTCACTCTACTGATGAGGGATAGAGAGGAAGGGTTTTTGAAGGACTGGGCCCCCTTCTTGGCATCCCTGAGCATGTCTGAAAACATAATGCTGCATATAGGACTGAATGTATAAGTAACAATAGGGCGGCTGATGCAAAAGAAAGAGATTTGCTGGATAATCGAATAGCCACCGCTTTGAGTCTCTGATTAATATGTTCTATGCTTATGACATTATACCCATGTTTAAAGCGAATATGAAGTGAGTAAGGCGGGAAGATGTGTGGGCAAGGAGATGTGTTTGATTGAGCGTTAAGGCGGACAGGGGACTGCACACTCGACTGCATGTATGTATGTATTTATTTATATATGTATTTATAGATTAGTTTATTTACTTGATTACTTATATTGTCAATATGCTTAATGTATTTAATTTGGTATAATCACATGCTGAATGTAAGCATCTGCTGAATGACTATGCATAGGTATTAATTATTTGTATTTAATAGTCAGTATGCATTGTTAGTTTTAGAGGAAATGCTAGTATGTTTATTTGTGTGAGTGTCTTTTTGTTGTATATTGTATGTGTCTTGACTGAAAAAATTCTTAATAAACAGAATATTCAAAAAAAAAAGCATAGTCAGTGGTGTCACTAGTTCTCTGCTTAATTCTTCTAGAATTCTGGGGTGAATTCCATCTGGCCCCATTGCTTTGTCCACCTTCAATTTTAGGAGTTCTTTCAGAACCCTTTCTTCTGTGAAAGGACTGGATCAACCCCCCAGAGTGCTTCTGTTAATTGGAGTAGGCATCCCCTACTTCCTCTTTTGTGAATACTGAGCAGAAGTATTCATTCAGTATCCCTGCTTTTTCACTGTCACTCTCTGCCCACTCACCATCCATTCTATTCAGCCTCATCATCCCTCCCATTGTCTTTCTACGCTCCTTGATATACCTATAAAAGGTTTTATCCCCCTTCTTAACCGAGTTAGTTATCTTTTCCTCAGTTTGTGCCTTTGTTATTCTGACTACCCTCCCTGCTTCCTTCTGCCTTAATTGGTACAGTTCTCTGTCCTGCTCCTTCTGTGTTTCCTTATACTTCCTAAATGCTATCTTTTTCTCCCTAACCTTCACCGCCACCTCTTTTGAGAACCACAGTGGCTTTTTCTTTCATTTTGATTTGTTTATTTGCTTCACAAAAGGCTTGTTGCCTCTGTGATGGCAGTTTTGATATTTGCCCATTGTTGCTCCACCCCTCCTTCTAGCCTGTTTGCTAGTGCTTTTCTAAGGCACTCTCCCATCTTGCCAAAGTCAGCCCTCCTGAAGTCCAGAACTCTCACTTTTGTATGGCTTGACTCTGTAGCAGAGTTTATCGTGAACCGCACTGTTTGGTGGTCACTTGTTCCCAAATGGCTACCCACTTCTAGATCTGAGATCCTCTCACTGTCTCTATTTGAGAATACGAGGTCTAACATCTCATGAGTGGGTTCCAAAACTAGCTGTTTGAGGCATGCCACCTGAAGGGCATCAAGAATGGCCCTGCTTGTGGATGTGGCTGCCACAAAGGTGCTCCAGTTAACATCTGGCATGTTAAGGTCTCCCATCAACAGTATCTCCCCTTTCTCTGCCATCCTAAGTATGCCTTCTATCATATCCTTGTCCATTCTCTCCCCCTGACATGAGGGTCTATATACAACCCCTGTGCAGATTTTGGTGCCATTTCCAGTCTCTAAGGTGACCCACAGTGCCTCCTCTCCTCCCCGTTTACTCTTTTGTTCAGTTGCTTTTATCCCTTCCCTTACATGAGAAACCCCTCTTCTGCCCTCCCTGTCTCTCCTGTAGGTTGTGTACCCTGGTATGTAACATCCCAGTCATGGTTCTCTGTGTACCATGTTTCTGTGACTGCTACAATATCCAGGCATCCCTCTTCCATCAAGGCCACCAGTTCAGGGAGCTTGTTGCCCAGACTATGGGCGTTGGTACTCATTACCCTCCATTTCTTGACAGCCTTACCCCTTTTTGCCCCATCCCTGTCCTTATTGCATTTGTCACTTTCTCCATTTACCCCTGCGCTTCTCCCTATTGACACCTCTATGTTGGTGTCTACCTCACTTAGTACCCTGATATTTTGGGGGGGTGCTAGGATTTCCCTGCTCCTTTCCAGTGCCTCCACTCTTGGCTAGTTTAAATACTTGTCAATGAAGTATTTAAAACCTATCACCTAGGATCCTGGTTCCCTCCTGGACAGATGCAGACCATCATACCAGTATAGGCCTGCATCCTCCAGGTGGACCCCCAGTCTCCAATGAAGCCAAATCTAGAGCTCTGAGCGTTTTCAACCACTGATTGAATCCCATGGTGTGGCACCTAGCCTCAACCGCAATAGACAGGCAGCAATCTCCTAGTTGTCACTGTGTGCTATTTGTCTAAGGCCTCTCCCATCTCCACAAACACTTCTTGCACTGCTCTGATCCCTTTCTTAGCCAGGACATTTGTCCCTAGGTGGACAATGACATCCAGCTCCCTCCCTGTGCAGCTGCTCCAGCAATCCTGAGGATTCGCTCCCTGTCTCTCCAAGCCATGGCACCAGGCAGGCATCTTACCTCCTCTCCTCTTCCTCCCCAGTTCTACCTTTTCCTAAAATGGAGTCCCCACCAGGAGTTGTTTCTTCCCTGTGGGGTCCCATGCCACCCTCCTTTGGGTCTCCTTTGTGGAGGTTCCCAGCATCCTCCTTGGTCTCCACTGTGGGTGCCTCCATAGAGGAACCACACTTTTCCAGAATGGCACAGAAATTGTGAAGAGGTACAACTGGAGGGATGAGCCTCTGTTCCACCACCCTCACCCTCCCTAAGCCCACTGTGGTCCAACCACTCCTCTTTCTTGGCAACCTCTGAGGCAATGGCAGTGACTCTGGTGGTCCCTGGTTGGGAAAGGAGGTCTCACAAATCTTGGCCAACTTAGCCTGGAGATGAGCAACCTCCTCCCTCAGCCCAGACAGGTGTCTGCAGATGGGACAACACTGCATCCTCCAAAACATCTCCCAGAAGACTGCTGCTCCACAGCCACTGCACTGCACCACTCCCGTCATGTCTTTTTCTGGCCCCCCAACTGTTAGTTATTTGGAATACTTACTCTTTCCTCTGTTTGTTTATTTCTTTTTTTTTCCTTCTCTCCCTACTTACTTACTGCCTCTGCACCCTTTTATCTCCTGATCTTCCTGTTCTGAGACAAGAAGTTCCTATATTTCTCAGTAGTCTCCTTACTTGATCAGAGTCAGACCTCCAGCAGCTGGGGGGTGGAGAGCTACTCTTGCCCTTCTAGGATGGTGAGTCTTTGGTGGCTCTGTGATCACTCACTTCCTGCTCCCAAACAGGAAGTTCCTGTTGTCAGTTAAGTCCTGTGCCTATAAAAGTAGAACTGGTTTAGGGTGGGGGGTGGAGGGGAGGGAAGGAGGGCAATATAGCCCCAGTAGAGAAGTTTTAGTTATACCAGTAGCTCCTTCCTCCTGGAGTTCTGTCTGTCCTCTGGCAGAAGCTATCTAGGGCAGTATTTATATCTGGTCTTAACCTGGCTCCTTCTAGCTAAGCCAGGTTAGGGTAAATGTTTATCAAGCATGTCCATGTCATGTTGTGAAAGGTGGGGTAGCTGTAATTTTTCCAAGAAGTGTTGTATTTGGTTAGGTTTCATGAAATTTTGATGGCAGTGTAGTTGGTGGTAGAAGGAGTGCATTATATGATTGATTGAGGGGTTGTCTGTGTGGGTTAGACCTGAGGAGTCTTTTAGGTCTGCAATATGTCTCTGCATCTGTTGAGCTTTGAGCTGATATGAGAGCAACTCCCCTCATTTACCCCCTTGTTCCCAATAGCGGTGCTGACATCAGTTCATTAATTTTAATTCTTAACTGAAGAATCTCTAGATGAAGTTGTGAGTTATGGTCGGGTTTTTTTGATTTATAATATTTGACTTCTTTGTCTTTAAGGGATCTTTCTAAGTTGGCTAATTGTAGTTCTCTTCATTTCTTTATATGAGCTGCATAACTAATAATTTTGCCTCTGACTGTGGCTTTTAATGCTTCCCTGATGGTACCTTGAGACACATCAGGAGTGTCATTGAGTGAAAGGAAATCTTGAATCTGGGTTTTAATCCAAGGAGCGAATTCTGGGTCTCTTAGTAAAAGTGGGTCTAGACAGCAAGATGGGGGTTTAGAAGGGTTTGGGCCCCAGAGTAGATGTAACCTTATAGGAGAGTGGTCTGATATAATAATTGGAAGTATTGCTGTGTCGATGTTTTTTTTGGTAATGAGGGAAGAGGAGAACCAATAAACAATTCAACTATAAGATTTATGTAAAGAAGAGTAAAAAGTATAGTCTTGTTGTCTGGGATGGTGTAGTCTCCAAATGTTGGAGAGACCAAAATCCTTCATTAGCATTGACAGAGTATTAATACAATGGGGATGGGCATCATGTGAAGAATTGCTTCGGTCTAAGTGTCCCTCTAATGCTAAATTCAAGTCTCTGCCTATAAGAATAGGTGAGTTATTGTTATTATTAATCATAATTTGTTGAGACAGGTTATGGAAAAATTTGGGGGAATCAGAGTTAGGAGTGTAGACATTAACGTAAGTGGACCTGCAGTGGAGTTTAATATGGCTATAACCCATCTACCATCCGAATCTGTAATAATTTTTTGGTGGGGACCAGTTGAAAGATTTATGTATTAAGATAGCAACCCCACTTTTTTTGATGAAGAGGAGGACGATTATACCTAACTGACCCAATCCCTTTTAAGTCTGTCAACATCCTCCGATAACAGTTTAGTTTATTGTAAGAAAGCAATATGTGTTTTGTGTTTTTTGAGGTAGGTAAGTATTTGCTTGCGCTTACAAGACGAATTGAGTCCCTTAACATTCCATGAATGTAGGATTAGGTCACTCATGATAATGAAAAATAAAGTTTTTAGTTACAAAAAGGAATGAGGGACTCGAAATATATAATTTAGAGGATGTCTCAGGATCAAAAGGAGGGCATAAAAGGTAAACAAATGTATACAGGGCTATTAGGTTGCATGGATACGAAGGAATTCGATATTTATATCCATTGTGTCTCGTAGGAAAAGTTTAAAGAAAGATTTGTCAGGTAGATAAACATTAGAACCAACAAACACTAATGTAATACAGTAAAAAGGAGGATAATTAGAAAAATAACTTTTATAAAGTGTAAATAAATAAGATTCGGTGTGTACACCAGAGACTCTCATGCTACACCACTAGGCATGTAAAGCAGTAAGTAAATCTTAAGAAAAAGCAGCGTGCTGTAATCTTAAGAATCCTGCACTTTTAAAGGGCCATGCCTTAAGTCTGTGTAACGCTCTCCATTCTGAGGTGTGAGATCTTGCATCAAAAAGTCTTTTTTAAAGAAAACCTGCTGAGTGAGAAGTTAGACTTTGAAAGGCATAAAAACGTAAAATTTGTCAGCAGAAAAGGACATCTTGGCCCACCCCATCTGCCCAGATGTTCCCTGCCTAATCTGTCTCCACAGACCCTAATTGGTCTCCAGCGACCTTCCCTACTCCCTGCCTATATACTAATATTCCCATTTGCCTCTCCCATGCATGCTTGACACCCCCCACTGTTTTGGCCTCCACCACTTCCACCGGCATTCTGTTCCAGGCATCTACCACCCTTTCAGTGAAGTAGTACTTCCTACTTCCTCACATACCTTTTAAACTTCCCACCCTCCAGCTTTATTGTATGCCCCTGGTCCTGGTGCTCTTTCTCCTTTGAAAGAGGCTCCCTTCCTACACATTGTTTATCACTGTGAGGTATTTGTAAGTCCCTTCTTACTCTCATCTCTTCCAGGGTGTACATAGAAACATAGGAACATAGACAGTGATAGCAGAAAAAGACCAATGATCCATGAGCCCATAGTTCCCTATCAAACACCAGGACCTATTGTCTGTACAGGGTGCTGGCCCTCATTATCCACCCACCTGTTCCCCTCAATACTGCTACCGCCCTGAGGAACCTCTATACTCTTCACTCTGTCCCAGCCGTGCTTGAAACCATTTCTGGCTTTGGCGCCCACCACCTCAGTTGGCAGACTGTTTCATGGTTTCACCACCCTTTTTGTAAAGTAAAACTTTCCCATAGCTCTCTTGAACCTCTCTCCCATCGGTTTCCACTCATGCCCCCTGGTCCTTGATCTGTTACTCATGCAGAACAGTTCCTCACAGTTCACCTTGTTTCTTCCTTTCAGGAACTTGAAGGTCTCTATCACACCACACCTCTCTCATCTGGTCTCCAACAAGTACATGTTCAGTGCCTTGAGCCAATTCTTGTAAGATCAGTCCTGCTGGCCCTGAATCATTCTGGCTATCCTTTGCTACACTGTCTCTAGCCTATCCTGCTGTGATGACACATCCACTACTGCATTAACCTCTGGCTACAGGTGGGACCATTCCACATAGAGATAGATGACTTAAAGGATTCTTTGTTCCTTCCCCTTTGACAACACTTTCCCAGTTGGGTACTACCTGAGTACAGTACCTTACCTCCCCAACTGGAACAGCTAAGAGCTGTCAAAGGTAGGGAATACTGTACTGGACTGACCTGGAGACCTGCAGGAATGTGAGACACTGGCTCTGTAAGCAAGGACACCGACACTTGAATTGTTGAAAAAAAAAGGTAAATTTTTACTGAAAATGTGAAATAAATCTCTGAAACAGCTGCCACGAATGGCACAGTACACTTTCAAAATGAATAACACATAAATACACATGAAATTAGCAGTATGTTTATCACTTTACTTCTTTCCCAGCAGGGCAACACCACCCCACTAACCTTCTTGTCACTCTTTTCCTCTAGAGACATCAGACATTCACCACCCACCAGTCCTCCAGATAACACACAGGCCCCAGGTTAAGCGCCCTCCCTGGCCTTGATCTCTGAGCCTAACCACTTTAGCTATAAGGAATGCAGTGACTACTGGGCCTATTCCTCTCAGCAGTCAATCCACTGACCCCTTCTGCCAGATACCCTCCCTGGTACCTATCACACAGTTACTATACTTATTACTATACCTTAAATCATTTAAAATCACTGTACATTTCTACACATTAATTACTGTAAAACAAAACAATCTGGAATGACAGTGGCATAAAACATATTAGATGCTGGTACACTAAAAGCTGTGACATTATCCCTCCTCAATCCTTGCACTGTTCAGTCTTTCAGATGACAAAAGTCTCTTTAAATTCAGAAGGACTGAGGTAAATTCTCTGTAAATCAATGTCACCTTGACTTTTAAAATAGTCCACAAACTGTATCAATAAGGTTTGTATAACACCTCACTCCTTTGGGTTTTATGAAGAAATTCTGTTGTTGAAGTTGCCGAAGAGTTATTGACAGTTTGTTGTTGGACGGCCCTCTTGAGTCGGCAGTTTCTTGGTTTAATCAGAAGAAGCGAGGAATTCTTCTGATTGCAGCTTTTCTTCTTCTGTGAGGAAAACTTGGCATAACAAGATCATCAGACACTTGAAGTAACAGGCTTTCTATTCTTACCCTGTTCTCACTTATCACCCAATCTGACCCTACACTGGGATTCAGGTGATCCCCTAATCCTATTCTGTATTTAAAAAAAGGCTGTCACTGTCAGGCTTTATCACTGCATCAGGCCTCTTCAGACGGGACACCCCCTTGGCTTGGGCACCTTCTTTCTTGGTCGTTCTCCCTGCTTAGACTCCCTGCACACTGGCTGTGCAGCTACTTTTATGTCTACAACTCATTTGCATATGCTAATTCATGGTCACCGAGTGGACACTAACCTGTCCAGAGGCTCAGCACCAATCAAAATCCTTTCTGCAGCAGCATAAGCCACAATGCAATACTCAGTTTTGAAATTCAGCTGCCCCCTCAACATTTTAATGCTTCCTTTTTTTTATAACTCTGAGTCTCATTTTAAAACACATTTCTTTGTCACAAAAAAATAGCACTTTTTTTAAATTTAAGCATGTTTTCACTATAATGGCTAGAAAGCTCTCATCTTTAGCTTTCTGCTGTTTTTTTCTGGATTAAATGACCTCAGAAAGCTAACTCGCTAAGACTAACACTCTTATCTCATTGAACTGAATAAATAAACTGAATAAATAATTAATTTTGGGCATTTTTCTGTTCACTTAATATTGAAAACAGCAGTTTTCCCTTTAATTACACTGACCACAACACTTTTTTTCACACAAAAATTAAATATTCATTTTTCCCACACTTAGCTCCTCCTCCTGTGTGACTGCATGGATGTGTTTCATTCAAGACCCACTCTCTCTTCTAAGGGTAACGACTCTCTTGTTTCACATTTCTGTCACCTAAAACTATTTTACTGTGGCGTAGAACATTTTTTATCTATCAGTGTGCCAAGTTTAGTACAAACCTGAACAAAACCAGCTTGGCAGCATGATTCTGAAAAGTAGATATATACAGCAAATATTTTGTGACTGAATGCAACTTTCCCCAACAGAGCCTTGCTTAAAACTGCTCTGTTTTTGTTTGTGTTCATGTATAAAAAAATCTGTGTATTTCTACTAGTTCCCCAGACTCCCCTAGCCCATTCTGTGGCTTTATTTTAATACAAATATGTATTTTTAATATATTTGATCATTTGTGAAGCTGTGAGTTCCCTAGCATCAGATCGCACCCTCTTTCACAAAATGGCTCCCCTGTGAGCTTTATTTACAATGTTTGCCTCCTTAAGAGTGTGTGGAACTTCCACAGAGTCCCTGCCAGACTGTGTCCATCTTATTATTTATTTCATTCATGTGAGCCAGTCCGTAAAACATCTTCCCTGGCACTTGTTGCCCCTACAACTATCGTAAGGGAAAACTATCTGGTTGAGCCTGCCCACGAGAGAAGTGCCTTAGTGCGTCTCCCTTGCACCTTCACACAGCAAGATTCACTCTGCAGGCCAAAGCCTGACTTCTGACCAGTGTCGTAGTTAGGAGTGGCCACCGCAAGCAAGCCAGGGGATTCAAGAACTGAGCACACTGCGCTCTGCTGTGGGATCGACTCTCGGTCACTCACACTCCCTCTTCTGTTACTTTTTGCACATTGGGTGCCCACAGCTGCCACTCTGCATTTTCCTTTTTACATTTACCACAGAGCCGCTTCTTTATTTACAGGAACAATCTTTTTATTTTAAAATATCAAAGAACTAAAAATATGGGCGATAACCAAGGCAGACCAAATTACACCACTGGGCCACCAGGGCATGTACTGTAGCCAGGGCAATCGGATTACTAGCCCACTGGTCACCAATGACTAAAACTACAATTTTTAACAATAGAGTCTATATTTTTATATACAAAATCTTGCCAATTACAAAAAATGAGCAAAACTGCATGTGTGTAAGTTAAGCCAGGGCCAAGAGTCCTTTCCAACTTCCAAACTGTTCTGCATCCTCCTATAACCATTAATAATATGCTCATACTGACTTCTGATAGCTAATCTATTTTAAACTGCTGATTATCTATTACAATGTTAGATTCTAAATCTGCTTTTTATATCACTGCAGGGGCCACCCCATACCTAGCTGGCAGCTCCTAGCTACCCAGGGACCTGAACCTAATTCCTTGACAACGTATTCCTTAGATACACTAAAACTATCTATCCCTATTCTACTAGGTGGAACAGTCTTATGAGGCTATTACACTGCGTGCACCTGTGGAGTCCTGATTTCACTTTTCAAACAAGAATAACGCTAGGAAAAAGCCCTCAGTTTTACAAACAATGTCGATAGTGGACATAAGGACACATAGGAAAATTTAACAATAGTTTTTTTTCTACATGCCACCAAAATCGGCAAACTCATTCATACACAAGTTTGGCTTCCTGCAGTGCCATTCTGTATGTTGGGGATGTGCGGGAAGGAGCAGACCGAGAATTTTTATTACAAGAAATGTACTTAATAAGGCACACTCATGCTGCTCAAACTGAGTCAGAGCCATTACTGACTACAGCTTACAAGGGCACTAACAGTGTCCTGTATCGGCTCACACAACTGTCATTTCCCGTTAGTTTTTAATGAGGCAGACAATAAATCCACTGCACAGAATCACACACACATAAGAGATTACTTAGCCACTGGAGTTATTATACTTTATTGATAACAGGATGTCTTCTGACGGAGAATGGGGGAACACTGCAAAACATTTTATACTAAGGTATAGTATTTTTCCATAGCAAAACCACTGTTCCTTTACTGTAAAACACAATGTGAATCACCCGTGCTCCATATAGTGACATCAGCGGCCGGGAAGCTGAACAGCAAAGACAAGTGCAGCAAGGCTAAAGCGCAGCTACAAAACAAATTAAAATATGGAAAGATGAGAACACCTTTGACAAAAATAACAAATGCACACAATTTTTGAGGTATATTATTTTATAAAATGATTGCAAGAATTTACTCTTTGGACTATCGGGGAAGGTGTTCTTTCTCCATACAATCCCAGTGGTGATAAATTTTTCCTGATTAAGTTATTTATCACACTATCTATCCTCCACATAAACATTTATCTGGAGGTTAGTTATGTTACTGTGACTATCCTCCACCTAAGAATCAATCAAAGGGCAGCTTTTGCAAAGCTGGTGACATCAGAATATCCTTTTCTGCCCTAAAGCCAGCTGCTGAATTGGAAGATAAGCAGTTAAATCATTACACAAACAGCTGATTTAAATGACATAACTTTTAAACTGATTGTATAAATCAAATATCAATGACTTGACTCAAAATATACAATTCATATACATATATATATATCTATGTTCTTTGCAAAAAAACTACATTAATGCATCAGTTAGGTTTGATATCAAACTGTAAAAAGGAGGGAAATATGATGTTAGGGTGAGCATTAGGGGTGATGACCCCAAGGCACAACTCCGACGCCTGTTGGCATGTGCAGGGTGAGATGCTAGGACCGGAAACCCTAACATAATATTTCCCTCCTATTTACATTTTGATATCAACCCTAATACCTTAACATAGTTATTTGCAAATAATTTCCTTACTGTTTGAGACAGTGTAAGTAATCATAGCATTATTTGCCTGTGGGAGCACAGGGCCCTCTGGGCCCTGCACTCCCATCCCTCCATAGATGCATACATATATGTTGCTGTGGAAGCATTTCAGCCAAAACAGCAGCCAAAGTGTCAGAATAGCCTTGTTATTACCTCACCTCATGAATGTTGTTCTGAGAATTTTCAAAGCCCTGCCAAAATGTCATTCTGTGCCACTGCAATGTTGTTCCACGCCACAGATAAGAAAACACGTTTTGGCCAAGATTTGAAAAATGACAGCTGTCATGTTCATGACGTGATGTAAAAAAATGGCCACGTTGAAAATTTAGGGTGAAAATATTTAAAATTACCAAAGTTATGAGTGAGCAAAGTTAGATTTAAATGCATGCACATAACTTTGCCATTTTTTTCTCATATTTTGGTGCCAAATTTGCAAAATTGCCTTCTTATGACCCCACCTCTTGAAGAAAGGCAGTGAAAATTTTGAAATCCCACCCAAACGGTGATTTCACCAAGTGACTATAAAATCACCTTTCAGACCAGAATGTCAAAATTCCACTGATATTGGTTATGAGATGACATCCCCCAAAAGGCCATGTTGAAAATTTGGTGTCAAAATATGCAAAAATGGCCAAGTTATGCATCAAAGTTGAAAACCCCATTGAAATACATTGAATCACATTTACCTTAGTTTCTCATATTGTAGTTGCCAGTTCTAGTAGCAAGACATGTCTTTGATCGGAGAGTGGATCTTCGCCCTGTTACCTGTTCAGGTGAGTGAGGGTGTGTGGGGTTGTACTTGGGGTGTGGGGTGGTGGGTGCTAAGTCAGAAGTGGGGGTGGGGAGGTCAGATTGGTGAGGGACCAATTCATGTTTTGTAGAAAAAAAACATTGAGAACCGTTTTCTTTATTTCAGGTATGGGGACAGTGATCAGTGGGTGGGGGGGTAACACTACACACTAGGGCAATATAATTCTACAAGGGGACAGCAATTAGCAAGTGGGGGTGCCACTAGACACTAGGGAAACAAAAACATACAGGAGATGAAGATCGGAGGGTGGAATGCCACTACACACCAGGGAAATACATACAATGAACAGGTACGGGAATCGGAGGATGGGGAGGTGCCACTAGACACCAGAAAAATCCATAACAGTAACTACCTTCCAAGGGAGCTCTGAAGCTTTGCTGGATAATTGGAGTAATTTTTCTGGAGATTTGCTGATTTTGTTGGAGGAAGTAGTCATACAAATGCCGGGGGGCTGGGGGCCACTAGGCCCCCAAATGCTCTGGGGTTTTAGATGCTCTGCGGTGCATTTTGGAGCTACCGGGTTACACAATTTGTAGGCAAGATAGAGTATCTAAAAGAGGAGGTGGCTGTGCACTCTACCTTAAGGATAGCTTACAGAGCATAGTCCTAAAGTTACCCAGCCTAGGGCCATTCTCCCAGGACCTTACCATTAAGGTCCTTCTTGGGGCTCATAACAAAACAATTACACTGTTATCAGTCTCCATCCCACCAAAGAACTTGGCCCATGGTCTCCAAGCCATCATAGACTGCCTTGGAAGCCTAACCCTAAGCTCCAAGGTTATACTTCTTGGTGATTTCAGTATTAATTTGCTTGCCCCTGAAGCTAACCACTTCAAAGATGCAATTCAGGCCATCCACTTTACACAGCTCATTGAAGCTCCCACTACGACCAATTACAGAATGGGCACTAGTACTCTGTTTGATTAGGTACTCATGAACCAACCTGAGCATATTTCCAATGCCTCGGTTCCCCCAGACAACATCAGTGATCACTCCCCTGTCATGTTCAGTTGGGCTAATAATTTCACCAAACCCCCTCTAAGAACAGTCACCAACAGGGTCCTCAAGCCTGGTCACATGGGTCGCTTTAAAGCCGAACTCCTCAACGCTGACTGGTCAGCAGTGTTTGGGGCTTCTGACTCTATCAGCGTGTTTGACCACTTCATCCTCCTATTCAATACAATCTGCTACACTCATGCACCCTTCAAAAAGTGTAAAATCAAAGGCCATTTCAACCCCTGGATGAGCCTAGACACCCTAAATAAAATAGAGACTATCTCTGGCATGTAGCCAGGGCCACAGGGAAGTAGTCCGATATCCTGAATTGCAAACGGGCTAGGAATAACTGTACCAGGACCATCCGAATAGCCAAAAACTGATACTACAAGGAGGCCCTAGCCAAGAACTAGAATGATGGTCGTAAATTCTGGGCAAACCTAAAAGAGGTCACCAGACATGAGCCCAAAATGGCCCCCACCACGCTCAATGTTGATGAATCCCACATTCTTGATCCTAAATCTATAGCCAACACCCTCAACCTTGCTTTCACTGACCTCCGTAATATCCTCCCTACCGACTTCTTCTCCCTCACCAACCCTGCTGCTTCTTCACAGACCCCAGTGCATCCCCCCTTTTCACTTCACAGCTATTACTATCAGGGAAGCCAGGAAATACCTGCATAAGGTGCTCAGTAAGGGGAGATGCAGTGGAGATAACCTTGATCTGAAATTAATCTCACTCTCTCTGGAAGAAATCCTGTCTCCCCTTACCCATATCCTCAACCTATCAATCTGGTTCGCAGTATTCCCTCAAAAATGGAAAGCCACAGTAGTTACCCTGTGTACAAGAGCAGGGATTGAGCCATGCAGAGAACTATAGACCCATCTCTATACTTCCACCACTCTCAAAGGCCCTGGAACGAATCATCGTGGACCACCTTGTCGAATACCTGGACAAACATAAGCTCCTATGGCCCAAGCAGCATGGCCTTGGGGTAGGGCACAGCACCATTACAGCCCTCCTGGAATTCATGGGTTTTATCCATAAATCTCTCGATCTTGGACAGCTTGCTGGGGCAATCTATATCAATCTAACAAAGGCCTTCGATACGTCAGTCATGCCCTCCTAGTTGATCAACTCACTGCTACAGGCCTTGCCTCTGAGGCGGTTGCATGGTTCCACAGTTACCTGTACTGCCACTCCCAGCAAGTCAGGATAGGTACTGTTCTCTCAGACAGCAAACCTGTCTGCTTAGGCATTCTGCAGGGGTCAATACTGGGTCCCCTCCTATTCAGCTTATTCTTGAATTGCCTCCCCCAAGCCAGTCTAGGCCGCATCCTCCTTTATGCAGATGATACGGTTGTCTTCTCAAATGACTCAGACCCCAGTGCCCTTGATCAGTAACTACAGAGCGACTTCACCAATGTAGAGACATGGTTCAAAGATCGTAAATTGATAATGAACTACAACAAAACAAAAATTATGCTGTTTTCCAGCTCTCTAAACATACACAAAAACTACCCACTATCGATATGCAATAGTGGTGGGGTTTCCCTTGAACTTGTTCAACACTTCAATACCTTGGTATCACTATTGACAACTCGCTCTCCTATACTCTCCACATTGACAACATGGCCAAAGCTATCAACAAGCGCATAGGGCTACTTTATCGTCACAAGCATAGCCTCTCCCCTGAAGCCCTCGGCATAGCTGTTCACAGTTCTGTGGGTTTCCTGGTGGACTACGGGCTGCCTATATATAGTTCTGCCACAGATACTGCTCTCTGGCGCATAAAAACTGCACTCAACAAAGCCTGCCGGCTCACCTTAGGTGCGCACCAACTGACTCACACCTGCGATCTCTATGCCAGGGCACACTGGCTCACGCTCAATGGCCGACTAAAATATCAATCCTGCCTTCTGGCTGAAAATATCTGCCTTGGTCAGCTACTGCCAGGGGTCCAACAACTTCTGGTTCCCAGCAATAATCCACGGCATACCCGTAACTCCGAACACCAGTCCTTCCTAACTCCGAAACATCGAGCATCTCAAGGACAAAGGTCCTTTGCTTACCATGCACCACTGTGGTTCAACTCCTTCCAGGAGAACATTGTGCTCCTGCCCACACTGGGTACTTTCAAAACAAACTTGAAGCTCCTTATGATATGAGAATCTCGATGTGTCTGCCATCACTAGCACCACCTTTCCACCCCCCCATCACTACTTCCATCCCCCCCACCAACCCTTCTCTCTCCCTGGTAGGCCCTCCTGCTCCCCCCACACACCTAGCACCTTCTCCTTCTGCTTCCAATCTAGTCATCTCCCTCCGATCCCTACTGCTATACTGATATTGCACTCTCCCTTTGCATATTGCACTTGGGCTCCTCCACTTCACCCCCTTTTTTCTTTTTTTCTTTAGCACTTAGCAACGCTCCAAACAATCTTTTGTTTGCTGATAACTGACTCGTTTCACCGTTGGGCACTATAAATTGTCAGTTTTCCTGTGACCTGTACTGTGTTTGATATATAATCCTGTTTGTTTACCTTTGTATTTCTGCAATCCTTTGTATAATTTCTCCTATCTGTTGTACTGAAATGTCCTGACATGGAACTTATGTAAAGAGCTATGAGCTCAAATGGTTTTCCGAGTACTGAAATAAATAAAAAATAAATGAATAAAATACATTTTGAACATACAACACACTTCTGTTAAGTACCCCACCACACCTGGCTCCATGGAAATAATTTGTCTATTCTTTATGTAATATTTTTGGGGGTTGTTCTCTCCAGACCCATTTTATTATCCATTTCACACACAGTACTATTTATTTATTTATAATAAATCCTACCTTGTGGGGAGTTGTTTTTTTTTATGCTGAGCTCCCTGAACAGAAACCGTTGTTTCTGACTGTATTTGCTAACAGCTCAGTAAAAGCATGACCACTGCTTAATCCACCATGTCTGAGTGAGTTGCTTCTGTTTGTTTCTGTCAGAGCAGAGGCTGGAGCTGTATTTGCCCCATGGCTGGGAACATAGGGTGTGCAGTGATTGTGAGTGTTGTTGTAGGGGACTTTAGTGAGCATATCATCGTTGCCCCTAAACAAGGAGGGTTTCCCCAGCATCTAGTAGAGCAAGAGGCACGGAGTGCAAGACAAGGGGTTACATTAATAACCATGCCTCAAACATGTAGCCTCAGCAAGTCTCATCTGAGTGTTATCGCGTTACAGCATGAACAGTAAGACAGGGGTTCTAAGTGATACGGCAATCACGGAAAAGGGAATCACTGTTAGGGCAAGTGTACATTGTCGAAAATCAGTTTCGGCGATGTACACTCTGGCGATGGCAAAAGGTGCTAGGGACTTTTTTTCATTTATGTGGGGCTGTGCCCCCCACCCTACTAAAGGATTTTCAACTCCAGGGTGGTGCATATCAGGGAGTACAAAACCAGAAAAAAAATTTTAAGCCAGGCGTGCAACAAAACGACGTGGCCTGAACCAAACCCGGCACCCTCGCAACCCTAGCCTGCCACCCATTCCACCACACCACACCACAGGGCCAGCTCAGCAATCCACCACTGCATTATGCCCCATAAAACCTCCCTCCCTCTTCCACCCATCATATGGCATGCTTGCCCCCCCGCTCGCATGTACATGTAGCGACAGGATGTCACTATATCCGTATTCGCCCACATCATCCAGTAGCCCTGTGAACAGGCACCGCTACTGATTACCCCCAGGACTCTTTCCTGCTTGGTGGTCATCAGTAGCACTCCACCCATTTTGTACTCTGCCCTCAGGTTTCTGTGCCCCAAGTGCATTATTTTTATACAGTTTATCTCCTTTTGTGAGGGGACAGAACTTTCAAAATTCATTTGTGCCTTTGACTCTTATTAGTCATGGTCCCAACCTTCACTCATGGAGAAAACTTGTATATTTTGAGTCAGGCCATTGTGTATCCACTATTTATCCTCATTTTGACCAATTATCCTCACTTTAGACTGGTCACAAGGGAAGTCTAATCTAACGGAAGAGCAGCTTGACTAACTCCTGGGCACATCACGATGGTCTCTACTGCACTCAAAACAGAGCAGTGTTATCAAACAGAAACAAATAAATATTCACAAAACATTTTAATTTAAACATTTTGCAGTTTATGATACATTTTATAAAATGGGAAGGGAGTTTTCTGCATCTAGAATGGTTAAGGGGAACTAGTTGCCATGCCCTTATCAGCACATAGTGTGCCAACTGATACTTCTTATGCCAACCAGGACACAGCGCAGACAGGGAGCAATGCCTGGCAAAAGGTTTTCTTTTTTATATTTAATGTTTATTAACACGGGGGTATGGCCTGCTGTGCTGAAGATGGCTGCTTGATTCTTCATCTCCCTGGATTCATCAAATATCATCATCCATCCTACAGATTCCAGACTTCCTACCTTCACCAACATCTGAGCTCTTACTATATGTACATCGCAGAACAGCTCTGGTACAGTATTTTTATTGCCTCATAATTACTGAACGAGTTATCTACAGCTTTTCAATTTCTATTAAGGCCTATAATAATGGCGGACCAATCTCCACATGACAGTTCTCTTAATAGAGTGGAGGCAATGTTCCAGCAACTAATAAGTGAAATCAATGTATTAAAATTGCATCTCAACAAAATATCAATAATATGCAGGCACTTGATCAAAAATCAGTGTTACTGATGTTAAAGCATCTCAAAATGAAGATTCCATTAACACATTACAGGCTACCATCAGGAGCAGGACAGATTATTAGGAACCTTCAGGACAAAATAGATGATATTGAAAATAGAAACAGACGTAACAACCTTAGATTTCTCGGATTTCTGAAGGTGTTGAACTAGGAGATACCAGTGCTCTTCAAACTCATGTACTTCCTTCTCTGCTTAAATTACCAGCCGGCCAAGACCTAACCATCGAGAGATCTCACCGCACCTTAAATCTGAGGCCTGGACCCGACCAGAAACCCAGGTCCATCATTGCCAGATTTCTAAACCATGCACTTACTGAACCGATTCTTCAAAAAGCGAGGCAATTAGGTGCACTTACTTGGCAAGAAAACAGAATCCTAATTTTCAGAGACTATTCTAAAGAATTATCTAACAAACAAAAAGCTTACAACCCCATTAAACGATCCTTCATCAGCGTGGAATTAAGTTTGCACTCAGTTACCCTGCAACAATGCGTCTTTTTGAATGATTCTACCAGAGATTTCCAGTACCCAGAATCTCTCTCTGAATTTCTGAATTGGACACAGCCCACACTTACATTGCCTTGATGCTAATGCAGCTCGTTCCTGCTCCAGCACAAGCACTTCACAATTACAATGTCTTGCCCTTCCTACTGAAACTGTCCTTCAGGTCCCTAGAAATCCGCAGCCATCATATCTGCCACTGTAGCTCCTGCCAGAAGCTCACGACGATACGAGAAAAAAAGCATCTGGTTCTTCTCTAAATAATAATACCTGCTGTTTAAATAATATTTCCACCTCTCCAGCTTCGTGGAACGTCACATCAGTTTTTCTACTCCTCTTACCTTGTCTAACAAATTCTCCCCACTCCAAGAAGATCTGCTCCAAGAAGATCTGCACTCATCTACAAGGATCTGAGACAGACTGTATCCAACACGCTTACTCAAGACCTGAAGAAGCTCTCAACGGGTAATGACTCTCCGATTCTTCCTGGGCTGATCTTGTGTCCAGCTCTCCTTTAAATCATCTGAACTACCCAAAGAAAGGAGAAGAATTGAAGAGCAAGGCTACCTGAGGCTTTTCCCACTAAAAAAAAAAAAAAAAAAATTGTAATAAATACTATGGCCCATAATTAGATGTGGTATAGCAGTTTCTCACCAGAATCCCTCCTCTTCACACCACCTCACTCATTCCTTCGGTACATTTACCGCAGTGCTTAGGCCCCAGTCGCACCCAACAGGTTTGGAGCACTTAATTGCAGTAAATCGCTATCGCTGCTGAGAAGCCTGTATCTGTCTGTGGGAGGTGAGCCAATTGACACTGGAGGTATTTAATCCATGCAGGAGTTACTCTCAATGTATTCAATGGAAACAAAATAAATAAATAAGAGAAAGAATAAATATTACAATGTTTGTAAGATCTCTTCTAATTAATCCTTGTGTGGTGCCAGACATTAGTAAATATAATTGCTATTTACATTCTAATTTTTCATAAGCTTTAGCGCCACCATGTGGTCAGGTGCATACATACATATATAGAGTTCTGTATTTCATATCAGTGTGCCCTTAACCCCTACTATTATAGCATTTTTCCACATAAATCCTATCATTTGGAATGTGGAGGATGATTAGACAAATACTCTAAAATCATTTACTTATTTAATATTTATTTTGCATCACTTCTGGTATGTAGTGCATCAGGTGGATTCCCATTATATCTCAGATTTTGCACCAAAGTATGCTTCCAATTGTATTTCTATACATTGAGTTTTTCCGCCTTTTCACATTATTCTTCATCCCATTTTCTTCCAAATCATTGGAACTTATAAAAATGATTCCACAATACACTGATGCACTATGAACCTATAGTATATACTGCATTCCCTAACCTAGTTTATGTGGATTAATACACATCAGGCATCCTTTTATCTGGCTCACACTGTTCCAGCATTATCTGCCATCATGTTGGTATACTTTATTTAATATTGGACTTATTGCTAGGTCCAAGCTAATTCATTATGTTTGGAATTTAACACTATTACATAATTATCCTTTTTTATTTGGTAGAATGATGTTTTGTTTTTTTCCAGGGTAATGTTTTAATTACCTCAGCACAAATCTCAATTACACTTCTTTAATATACTGTTATATAAAGTTTAGTATCTTAAGATTATAGGGTAAACCATATCTTGAGATTCACTAATTACTCTACATGCCTAGTAGTGTAGAGTGAGAGTCCTGGTATACTTACCGACTCTTATTGCTCTGCATTTCATAAAAGTTTCAAATTAATATTCTTGTTACTGAGTTTATACTAACGTTTGTTGGTTCTAATGTTTAATTACTTGATATTCCTATCTCTATACTCTCCCTCTGCGAGACAAAATGAATACAAATACTCAATCATCTCGAACCCATACAAGTTAAGGACCCTGCATACATTTGTTTATTATATATATATTTACCTTTTGAATCTGTGACATCCTCCAAATTAATGGTATTGAGTCCCTCATTCCTATTTGTAACTTATTACCTTATATCCTAGTACCATGAGTGATCTAATCTTACATTCATGGAATGTCAAGGGACTCAACTTGCCTTGTAAACGTAAGCAAGTACTTACCTATCTTAAAAAGCATAAAACACATACTGCTTTCTTATAAGAAACTAAACTTTTATCAGAGGATGTCGACAGACTTAAAAGGGACTGGTCGGTCAAGTATATGAATCATCTTCTCATCCAAAAACATGGGGTTGCTATCTTAATACATAAATCTCTTAATTGGCCTCATAAAAATCATTAGAGACCCGGATGGTAGGTGGATTATAACCCTATTAACACACACAGCAGGTCCGCTTATGTTTGTGAATGTATATACACCCAACTTTGATTCACCCATTTTCTTCCATAATCTATCCCAACAAATTATGATTAATAATAAAATAATTCACCTATTCTTATTGGTGGTGACTTTAACTTAGTACCACAAGCATATTTAGACAGAAGTAACTCATCACATGATGCCCACCCCTCAGAGTATTAATGCACTATCAATGTTTATGAAGGATTTAGGGCTCTCTGACATTTGGAGACTACATCATCCCAGACAACGAGATTACACCTTTTATTCCTCTTTACATAAATCATATAGTAGGATTGATTATTGGTTCTCTTCTCTCCTCATTACTGAAAAAATTATTGATACATCGATTCTCCCTATTGTTATATCTGATCATTCCCCTATCAGTTTGCATTTACTCTGGGGTCCACCTTCTTCTAAATCCCCATCTTGGCGTTTAGACCCACTTTTACTCAGAGACCCTGAATTCACTCCTTGGATTAAAACCAGATTCAAGATTTTCTTTCTATTAACGATACTCCAGATATGTCTCAAGGTACTATCTGGAAAGCATTAAAAGCCACTATTAGAGTGAAAATTATTAGTTATGCAGCGATAGAAAGAAATTAAGAGAACAACAATTAGCTAATTTAGAAAATCCCTTAAAGAAAAAGAAACCCAATACTATAAATTAAATAAACCCAATCATAATTCACAGCTTCATCTGGAAATTCTACAATTAAGAATTAAAATTAATGAGTTGATATCCAGGAAAGCTGAACTTGCCCTTTTTAGGATTAAACACGGTTATTGGGAACAAGGGAATAAATGTGGAAAGTGCTCTCTTATCTCAGCTAAAAACTCAACAGATGCAGAGACATATAGCAGGTCTAAAAGATCCATCAGGTCAGACACACACAGACAACCTTTCAATCAATCGTATTATGCAGTCCTTTTACCATCAACTGTACTCGCAACCTAATACTACAAATCCCAACCTAATACAACATTTTCTGGAAAAATTGAATCTACCCCACCTATCCCCTCAGGACAAAGCTATGCTTGATAAACCAATCACTTTACAGGAAATCCAAACTGCTTTATCATCATTAAAAAACGGTAAAGCACCTGGCAGTGATGGGTTCCCTATTGATTTTTATAAAACCCTATCTGACACTCTGTCCTGTATTAGTCAATGTATTCCAAGAAGCAACCTTAATAAAGAAACTCCCATGCACAATGACCGAAGCCATTATAACAGTCTTACCAAAAAAAGACAAAGACCCTTTTCTTCCTTCAAACTATAGACCGATCTCACTTCTTAATACTGATGGAAAAATCTTTGCCAAATTATTAACTCTCTGCTTAGAATCTTTAATGACTAAACTCACCCATACTTCTCAATCAGGATTTATCAAATATAGAAACAGTTCTGATCATCTTCGCTCATTACTCAATTTAATTCATAAAGCAAAAACTCTTAAAACCCCTGCAGCTGTAATAGGCATTGACTTTGAGAAAGCATTTGACTCTCTCAATTGGGAATATCTATATCAGGTGCTATCTCATTTTGGCTTTACAAATAATTTTTGTACTTGGATTCAATTATTGTATACCTCCCCTTCAGCTCGAGTTCTCATGAACTCTATTTTGTCCCCCTCCTTTTACTTAGCAAGAGGCACCAGACAAGGATGCCCCTTATCGCCTTCATTGTTTATACTTGCCATGGAACCTCTTTCTGCGTCCCTACGTCAATCCGGTACAATTAAAGGCATTACTATTGGTAACTCTCACTATACTTCACTCTCATATGCAGATGATCTCCTTATTTCACTTGAAAACCTCGAAAGTTCTGGACAACCTTTAGTTAAACTACTGAATGACTTCACCTCCCACTCCGGACTAGCTCTAAACCTTAACAAATCCAAAACACTACCACTGAATACCCTTTGTAGTCCCCTCATGAACAACTCATTAGGCTTTCGTTGGGCCCCCCAAGGTATATCTTATCTTGGCATTCAGATCACCCCGACATTGAATAAATTATGGGATGCTAATCTTTCTCCTCTGTTAACCAGTAACCAAGCAACACTTGATAGATGGAAGCTACTTAAACTTTCTTTTAATTGTAAAATTTCCGCCATTAAAATGTCTATAACTCCAAAAATATTATACCTATTTTCCAATATACCTTTGATACTTCCCTCTAGTTTTCTTACCAAAATAGACAACATTATCGGCAGCTTCATTTGGGAAGGCAAAATACCTAGATTTAGTCATAATAAACTTAGATCCCATTGGTCAAAACATGGCTTTGGCCTTCCTTGGTTCCAAGCCTACTTATGGGCTTTCCATACATCTCAAACAATTAAATGGTTTAACAAACCCAATATCCAGTCTCCTTTATGGGTCAATATGGAAACATCCTTATGTCCTGGTAATGTGGCGACTTCTTTCCTTTATAACACCCTTACCTCTTCTTTAAAGTCTCACCCTACCATAGCTGCTTCTATATTCTATTGGAAAATCATTCACAAGCATATTAAATCTAACCCCATACCCTTAGCTTACACCCTATCTGGGGTAACCACCATATATCTCTTGATAATCACCCCATTTTTGTCGTACCTGGAAAATAAGGGTATTCTCTTTTGCAAGATATACTTGAACCCAAGTCATTAAAGTTAAAATCTTACACCGACCTACATATGCGTATCATCTTCCCCATCAGGATTTTTGGAAATATCTACAACTTCATACCGCATGCAACTCTTACCTCATACCCTTCTCTATCAATTCTGTGTATGATAAGCACATCTCTAAATGGATAACAACAACATCCAATTTAAATAGCACTGTTTACAAATATATTTGTGATATCCTTCCTGACTACTCTGTCAATGCTAAAAACAGATGGAGTACTTTGCAACAATATAATATCACCAATGCACAATGGTCCAGATGTTGGCTCTCCTGTCACAAATCTTTTAGTGATAAACGCAGTTCCTCATTCAAACCAAGATCCTTCATTTGTGGTACAGAACTCCTGTTGTATTACAAAAATGGGTTTATTGAACAATAACAATTGCTGGCGCTGCAATTCCCTATCGGGGATTTATTGTATATCTTATGGCACTGTCCTCATACAAAAGATTTGGCACTGTACTCACAGATTTGCAATAAAAGTGGTAGGTCAACCTTTTACACTGGACCCTAAACATTGCATTCTTGGTATTTTTAATCACCGTTCTATAAAATTTCATATTCGAGAGCAGATGGTTAAATATACTCTTCCTTCAAGTTAAACGACAATCCTCATGCATTGAGATCCAACATAATCCCTACCCTTCCCGGTATCATTAACCAACTATTGCAATATGCCTTTCTGGACCGATGATATATATCTTGTCTGACCGACTCATGTTATATAACAATTGTTGGCAGGGCTTTTAATTTTTGAATCAACTAAATCTTCCAACACCAATGTATGGACTTAATATATATGGATTTTCCCTTTACTGATACATCATTGTAGTCTCGCTTTTTTCCCTTTTTATAGTTTCTCTCTTCTTAACTTTCTTATATATCTTTTCTTTCCTATACTCTGTTCTCAATCGTCTTTATTATTCCACAATCCTTTACTTAATGTACGTTTTCCTTTTGTAGCATCATATATAATTATGTAACATTTTAATATAAACCGTATCTAATCATACTATTCACTCTAAGTTTACTACAAATGTCAAGTATATGCTAATTACATGACCTGTATTGTTTACTATATTTTAAACCAAAAGCTCCTTGTATTATTGTAGCAATGTTCTTATTATATGCTGCCTCAATTTCTTTAAAAAAAAAAAATCCTCACATTGTACTGTACTGTAAGAGGTTTGTCTGTATATCTTATGAAAAATTAATAAAAAAGTTTAACTGTAAAAAAATGTTTATTAACACAACAGAGCACATCAGAGAATAGACATAGAACAGCATACATGATATGGAGTTTTTGTTGCCTATTACAGTCTGTATCTAAAAAAAAAAAGTTAGGCTATCAGTAGTTGTCAAATGTGTAAAAGGTAGCTCACCAACAGGCATGGGTTATTCGGCACAGGGCAACTATCAATTACAACCAAAGAAAAAGCTATGGGCACAAAAAATACACACAGTAGCCATCTCTCACCAAACAGAAAAGGGACAAGTAGGCCAGAGCAGAGTATTACATAGAAACAGAAACTGTCGGCAGATAAGGACCACTAGGCCCATCCAGTCTGCCCATAAGCCCTATACTTGTTTGTGGCCTCTGACCCTATCTGGTCAGTGACTTTTTATCACTCCTTCCCACTTCAAGGTTCCCTTGTGCCTGTTCCAGGTATGTTTAACCCCCCCCCCACTGTGCTCGCTCCCACCACCTCTTGTGGCAGACTATTCCATGTGTCTACCACCCATTCTGTGAAGAAAAACTTTCTCACATTTCCCCTTAACCTACCCCCCTCCAATTTCATATCATGCCCCCTCATTCTTGTACTCCTTCTACATTGGAAGATACCTCCTTCCTGCACCTTGTTTATGCCCCTGAGGTACTTGAATGTTTCTATCATCTCCCCCCGCTCCCTCCTTTCCTCCAGTGAATACATATTGAGGTCCTTTAATCTCTCCTCATATGTTTTGTGGTGCAAGTCCTGTATCATCTTGGTCGCCCTTCTGTGGACTGCCTCCACCCTGTCAATATCCTTGCAAAGGTGTGGCCTCCAGAACTGCACACAGTACTCTAAGTGAGGCCTCACTGATGATTTATACAGTGGCATCACCACCTCCCGCCTTCTGCTAGTTATACCTCTGCCTATGCACCCCAGCATGCCACTGGCCCTCCCTGCAGCCTTTGTACTCTGCTTTGACACCTTTAGGTCATCAAATGGTAACCCCTAGCTCCCTTTCTTCCTTGGTAACCATCAGCATCCTCCCCCAACCCACATCCTGTAGCTCTCCCCAGGGTTCCCTTTTCCTAGGTGCATTATTTTGCACTTCTTTGCATTGAACCTCAGTTGCCACACATCAGACCATTTTTCAAGCTTCCCCAGGTTCCTCATTTTCTCCACCCCTTCTGGAGTATCCACCCTATTGCAGATTTTGGTGTCATCTGCAAACAGGCAGACCTTTCCTTCCAGCCCTTCTGCAATGTCACTAATGAAGACATTGAATAGGACTGGCCCAAGAACTGATCCCTGAGGAATCCCGCTGGTCATCCCCCATCCCCTGGTTGGATCCCATTTACCACCACTCTCTGGCTCCTGTCCATTAGCCAGTTTCTAACCCAGTTTACCTCCTTGTTCCCCATGCCCAGACTACCCATCTTGTTAACCAGCCTTTTATGTGGGATGGTGTTGAAGGCTTTGCTGAAATCGAGGTAGGCGACATCCACCACCAGCCCGCCCTGATTTACTTCTTTCATCACTCAATCAAAACAATCTATAAGATTCATTTGCAATGGCCTTCCTGCTGTGAATCCATGTTGCCTTGAATCCTGGGCACTATTGGATTCCAGGTGTACTACTATTCTTTCTTTCAGCAGTGCTTCCATGATCTTCCCCACCACTGAGGCGAGGCTAACCAGCCTGTAGTTCCCCACCTCCTACCTACTACCATTTTTGTGGAGAGAGACTACATGTGCCCTCTTCCAGTCCTCTGAAACCACTCCTGTGTTGAGTGACTTGGTGAACATGGGTGCCAGAGGCTCTGATAGTTCCCGTCGCAGCTCCCTTAATATCATTGGGTGTATGACATCTGACCCCATAGCTCTGCCCACCTTCAGTTTTGTGAGCTCTTCCAGGACTCTCTCCACTGTAAATGGACTGCTATCCACCTCCCCACCCCTTTGCATCTGTTGCCCAGCTGTGGTCCCTGATCCTCCCCATCTTTAGTGAATACTGAACAGAAGTATTTATTCAGTATTTCCACCTTGTCTAGGTCTCCCTCCTCACACTCTCCTTCATCCCCTTTGAGCCTTACAACTCCCTCCTCCATTTTTTTCTTCTTCGCTGATGTACCTATAGAATACCTTGTCCCCTTTCTTCACTGTCTGTGCTAATCCCTCCTCAATCCAAGCCTTTGCGCTCCTAACAGCCTTCCCCGCTTCCCTTAGACACCCAAGATACACCTCCCTCTCTTCCTCCCTTTGGGTCCCCTTATACTTCCTAAAACTCACCCTTTTAGCCCATACTTTGTCTGCCACCTCTTTTAAGAACCATAGTGGCTTCCTCCTTCTCTTCCCTTTGGACACCAACCTGATGCATTGGTTTGTCACTTCCACTATGGCACCTTTTAGTTGCCCCCACTGCTCCTCAACCCCCCCTTACCTCCCCCTTCTCCAGGGCATCTCTGATACATCTACCCATTTCAGCGAAGTCCGCCATCCTGAAATCTAATACCTTCACCTTTGTGTGACTCAACTGAGTCCCTGTTTCCATGCTAAACCACACTATGTGGTGGTTTGCTGGACCCCAGCTGTCCTTCTACCCAGACTTTTGTGACTCTGTCCCCATTGGTCAATACCAGGTCATGAGTCACCTTGTCCCTGGTGGGATCAAGCACTAGCTGCCTGAGATGTGCCCCCTTTAGGGAATCTAGGATGGCTCTGCTTCTGGCTGAAGCAGCTGCCTGGGTGGTCCAATCCATGTCCCGCATATTGAAATTCCTCCAGCAGCAGAATTTCACCTTTAGTTGCCATAACATGTATTTCATCTGCTAGTTCCCTGTCCACTTCCTCCCCCTGTGCTGGAGGTCTGTAAATCACCCCTGTGCGTAGTGCTGTGCCATTGCCCAGTTCAAGGGTGATCCACAGTGCCTCGACCTCCCCGTCGGCCCTGCACTTCTGTTGCCTTTATACCCTCTCTGATGTACAGGGCCTCCCCAACCTTTTTTAACCTCCCTATCCCTCTTGAACAGAGCATAACCCGGTACATTAATGTCCCACCCATGATTAGCAGTGTACCATGTCTCTGTTATTGCTGTTATGTTCAGGTCTGCCTCCGCTAACAAGGCCTCCAGGTCTGGAATTTTATTTCCTATGCTGAGGGTGTTTGTTACCATGGCCTTCCATGTCCTGCAGTCTATCCTCTCTCCACCCATTCTTGCTCTGCTGCCTCTTCCCCCCACCTCCCTCCACCCCAGTTATCTTTCTTATGTGGTCTTGACTCCTCTGCTTCCCCCTTTCTGCCTGCTTCCCCTGCTTGTCCCTCTCTGCTTGCTTCAGTTGCCCCTGGCATCAACTCATGCTCCTGCATGGGCCCACAGGGGTGGGGGGGTGATACTAACCTCCTGTCCCTCCTGGCTCCCCCCCCAGACCAGTTTAAATGCTTGCTGCTGAAGCATTTAAACTTCTCACTTAAGACTAAGGTCCCCTTCTCGGATGGATGAGGGCCGTCATCAGTATACAGTCTCTCATCCCTCCAGGTGGGACACCAATCCCCCATGAAGCCAGAACAGTCTTTTCCACACCATTCCTTCAACCAGGAGCTGAATTTCTGGATACAGAGTGTCCTAGTCTCCCCCTTGCTGTGAACAGGTAGCACCTCCAAGAAAGAGATAGAGTGTGCTAACTGCTTTAGGCTCCCCCCAACTTCCTAAAATCCTCCTGGATTCTGACTATATCCACCTTGTCCCCCGCCAGGTCATTTGTCCCCAGGTGGACAATGACATCCAGTTCCTCTTTCCTCACTATCGCCCTTGCAATCCCATGGATCTTCTTCCCATCCCTCCATGCAATGCTTCCTGGGAGGCACTATACCTCCCTCCCCCCCACCAGGTGTCCCTAACTTCACTCCCTAGACAATCAAGTCCCCCACCAGGAGTAGCTTCCTCCTCCTCTTCTGGGGTCTTTTTCCCCCTTTTCCTGGGACTCCATCATGGAGGACCTGCCCAACCTCCTTGGTCTCAGCTGCGGGTGCCCTTGTGGTGCTTTCCCTCTCCTTCAAAACAGTGTAGGAGTTACTAAGTAAGACTTGTTGGGGGATGTGCTTCAGACCCCCCTGCCTCACTGTCCCTGAATCGACTGTGGTACAACCACTCCTCCTTCTGGGCATCCTTTGAGGTTCAGGTTGTGGACCAGTGGCCTTTAGGTGGGGGTGAATGTCCCCTGTAACCTGGCCAACTCGGCCCAGAGACAGGCAACCTCCTCCCTCAACCCAGAGAGGTGCCTGCAGATAAAGCAGCATCGAAGCATCCAGAATGTATCCCTGAAGACTACTGCCCTACAGCCACTGCACTGCACCACTCCCATCATGCTTGTTGTGACCTTACCCTTGCTATAGGTTCAACCTTTTTTGTGGTTATTGGTTATTTTATATCTTTATAGTGACCTGCACCCCCTCACTCCTCCCCTTCTTCTTGGGTGTGGTACTTTCTGTTTGGTAGCAAGACATTTCAATACACTGTTGACCCTCACCCTATAAAGGAAGGAAGAGCCCTGGGTTGGTGGGTTGAGGGGATGGGCAGGAGTATCTCTTGCCTGTGTCCAAAACAATCAGCAGGGTAGGTTTGGGTTGGCCTACTCCCTCTCTCTGTTTCAGTGGAAAAACAATCAGATCACCTTCCCTTACACTTTGAATGCCTTCCAGCAGTATACTATATGGTCACACTACAGCCCCGTACCTGCAAGGAAAAATGTCAACACACTACCCAGTACAGATCTAGTCAGTAAGGTTCCACTCCCCGCAACTCTTTTGGTATCAATTTGGACCCCCTACAAGCACGGCTCATGTTAGGGAAAAAAATGAACAAACAACCAGAAATACAGTCCCTCGTTACACAGTACCAACCGATACTGTCCCAGTGTAAGCTCTTCCCTGCTCCTATGAGGGAAAAATAAACAAAAATAATTGTACTCTCCTGTTCCTCAGTGCAAAACAATGCAGACATAATTTTATCACTTCCCTGCAGTGATTACTGGAGTCCCCTGGATCTGAGCTACTCCGTCCGGGATCTTATGTCTCCCACAGCTGCAGCACCCCAGTCCTGGCTTCAGTTTCCCCGATGTGAGCCGTGTTATGGGATCCAATGCTCGTCTAGCCTGCCAGAAGGTTGTAAAGCTATATCTTCTGGCAGCCACGTTAGAAAAATAAGCAACCTCAAGATCCATTTCTTGCTATAACCCATTAACCAACATTTTCACATGTTTTAATACATACCCATGCTTTTCCCAGACCATACAAAAACAACCAACAAGTAAAACACATTTAACATCAATAATGAGCCTGCTTAAACTTTTTTCTCCAATTTTTCATTTTAGGCCTGTAATCCATGGCAACCACATTCCTGCACTGTCCCCAGCTGCTGCTTTTCCATGCTTGCCCTCATGTGTTACCTGACCCCTCCCCCTGAAAATTAGGCCACACTAAACAGAACAGTCCCCAACAAATGGTAAGCATGCTGTGCTGCATAGCATGGGTACACTTCATGAAAGAATCCCTCCCTTTCCCACAGTGAGTGTATTATACCATGAAATCATTTTTTTTTTTTTTACTGACCGGGGTCAAGTGACTGTCACATGTGTGTAACACGAACAAGTGCCTTTCAATGAACAGACCCGCTCCTCTATCAGTTTTCGACTCTACTCCTCCACGCAAGAACCAGACTTCAAACAACACGCTGGACTTTAAACAAATAAGTAACAGACAGAAAAGCATATGTAACCACCCCCATCTGCAAGCTGAATAAGCCTGGAGATGGTAACGGGCAAAGTTTGTTATGCCTTCGGGTGAATGGCACCTGGGTTCGTGGTTAGAAATGGGCTTGGAAAGTGGTGTGGTGCCTCCGCTCACGGGGGTCCTTATGACAGAGCAATGACAGAGCACTGCCAGGGTATTTCACCACAGGAAATAATACAATCCTCACCCTCTGCGACAGAGAACATAATAACACAATCCCCTCCCCAATTTTTGCTCTAAGCATGCAAATAAACAGCAAGACAATAATGGCAAACTACATCAGCAGTTGCAAATAAATAACCAACGGGTTTATTTTGGGTTTGGAGAACAATGTAAGGGACAAAGGTAAAAATAAACAAAGACAGCAGTTTGCATTCACCCCACTATAAGGCGTGTATCAGCACCTCTCCCTCCACTGGTGCAACAGTTAACCGCACAGTCCCTGTGGGAGCTCCCAGTTCCAGTTCAAGTGCGCACACAGATGCAGAGTTGCAGACCTGTGATGCTTGGACTTCAGTGCAGTACTTCATACAGTTGTTTGTTGGCTGCAGCTGCTGAACAGCAAATTACACAGTTGGATGAACAGTAAAACTGTGGCTCCTGGATCAAAGCTGTAGCTGTGGGCTTGATTCTAAGGTCGTGCAGGAATGCCCATAAAGTATTTAACTAGCTAGCTAAATAATAGCAATGATAAGGTCTGTGATTGAAACTCAGTACTCACGACCTTTAGATGACAGGCTGGTGCTGTTCACTTTGGGACATCTCCCATACTTAGGCAGATGATACCTGGATGGTCTTTTCTGTAGGCTGGATACAGGTGCAGCAGACCCAGCTCGCTCCTGGTTTCAAAGGGTGTTGGTTGCGAAGGCTTCGGATGATGGGAGCTCTGTTCTGTAAGTTAGTTACAAATGCAGCAGAAACTAATGTGCTTCCGGTGGTGAGAGGTGCAGGCCATTTTGCTTCGGATGACAAAGATCCTCTTCACCTCACAATGGGACTTTCCTTCACCCACCCTGACAGGCAAACAGTCACTTGGAACCTCAGCAGGTTCAATCCCGTCAGAATAAAATCCTAACATAAAATGCAGTGGCTCACCACCTTCCCAGATGCAGAGCAGCTTTCAAGGCAACCCTGCTCTAATTCAGTGCTAGAGTGAAGACTTGGCACACTAGCTGAATCAATCGCATTTGTCAGTGATCTCAAGTCTAGTCAGACAGGAATAACGAGAGCTATTCACAAATGCTCTCCTCTCCTTACAGGTTTTGTTTTAGACAAATCTGCTCTATCTGCACATGTCTCTCCCCCTTGCAGAAATCCAGGGATTAAATATCAGTGGCTAGCATCTCATGCATTATTCATTATGTTGCAACCCTGGCCCTCAGTGGCTATAGGTTGCAAAGGAAAAACATGCATACAAACCTTAAGCCAGCTTGCAATTCATTGCTTGTTTGTAGAGCTGAGCTCCAAACAGATGTCAGTTTCACAGGGACAGGATGTACTGATTTAGTTGTTTTGCAGAGCTGAACTAGTCTCCAAACTGATGTCAGTTCACAGGGACAGTATACAGTAATTTAGTTGTTTTGCACTTTGTGCAGCTTTGAGAGCTGCTTGAAACTAAGCAACCTCCTTGTTATGGGCTCCCTGACACTGAAGGCAGTCTAGAGGCTAGTTCAGTGAAAATAAGTGGCAGTGCATCGGCCATGGTTAGAAAGGCACTGAACAAGCCCACCAAACAAATGACTCTGTCCAGTCAAGGTCCAGGTACTGAAGTTGCAGTCTGGACCAGGACCAGGGTGAAGGAGCAGTGCAGCAGGAGGCACCAGTGCTCTGGAGAGAGTCAAAGGCAAGCCCCCTTTTAGAAGGGAGTTACACATATATTAAAGCAAATCAGTGGAGGAGTTTGAGAGAAAATGGGAGTGCAGCAAAATGGAGGAGGGGTTGTACAGCTTACACAGGAATGTATGGCCAAACTTGACTGCAGGTTAGCACAAAGTTATCAAGCACCCTGTAGTGGCATAGTGGCACATCACAGCCTCAACACTGCTAACCTGGCCATAGCCATACAAAATGAGAGCTACTTTATCCTGAAGCCCACACAAAAAAACAACTTTTATAATATCATTTTGCATTTGTTTTCAACAAATGTCTGCATTTCTTTGAAATGATAGATGATACCCATTTTATAAGTGGAATAAGACATCCCAGGGTGTGGGTTGTTGCCTGATAAGAGCAATTCCAAAGTGCTGAGGGAACTGAGCACAAGCACCTCATGCCTCACCATTCACCTCAGGCTTGCCTTTCTTAGGCAACAACCCATACCCCATTGTGACGTATTCCTTATGTATACATTGAACGCACAATGGCCTGGCTCAGAATAAACCATTCATCATCACTTGTGAGGAGCAGGACTTACACAACTGACTTGTAGGTTTACCACTCGTGAAGTTACTGTTCTTCCCCCTCACATGTGAAGATAAATGGCATATTCTGACTCAACCTATTGCACATCCACATTTGCTAAGTTTAAATCAGCCCTCCTCCCCATAAATGCACTGCCATGCTTTCTACCACTAACTTTAGTTAATTCAGTGATTCTCAAATTATGGCCCATTCATGGCCTCCCAACATTTCTTTTTGAGGCTCCTACGTAGGGCCACTTATTTTCAGCAACATTTGCCAAAATGTACGAGAAAGTTACGTTCACCACAATTTGGCAGCTTTTATTCCAGTTGCAGGATATTGCTGAAAACTGGTGGTCCTGAATGGGGACCATATTTAAACAACAGCAGGAAGTTCAACACGTTTTAACACAACTTGCCACACCTGAACTACTGATGGAGAAATTTTCCAGGAGGCAGTGTGGTCTATTAGTCAGAGCCTTGGGAGCCAGAAGATTACAGATTCAAACCCCACCAGAGCCAAATACTCACATGTAACCTTGAGCAAATAATTTAACTTTCGAGTGCTCCAGTCTACCCAGCCGCAGCACTGTGTAGAAACATGACCCCCGCAGAGGAGATGTTGCATCCCAGCTTGGCTTATCATATGGAATAAACTGAAAACAAAAAAGAAAATAAGGAAAAGGGGAATGTGAAACACAGAATTTGATGGCAGATAAGGACCACTTGGCCCATCCAGTCTTCCCACTTCTCCCTACCTACACTGTTACATCAGACCATGCTCACTCTATGGGTCTTTCTCCCTTACCTCTTGGGCTACTCTCTCTTCGGTCTGTGCCTTTGCACTCCTTACTGCTTTCTGTGTTTCCCACTGTTTCCACTGATACACCTCCCTATCCTCCTCCCTCTGAGACTCCCTATACCTTCTGTATGCTAACCTTTTAGCTTTTACCTTTTCAGCCACCTCTTTTGAGAACAACAGTGGTCTCTTTTTCCTCTTGGCTTTTGCTCACTTCTTTGATGCAGAGGTTTTTTGCCTTTAGTTTTCTCCCTTTTATCTTCGCCTGCTGTTCCTCCATCCCACACAGGTCACCCACCCCTGCTAGGTCATTTCTGTAGCATTCACCCATCTTTTTTTTTTTAACATTAAATTTTTTATTGAGGTATTTCCATGTTTACAACATACATGTACACCAACAGTAATTCACCCATCTTTTTAAAATCTGCCAGCCTGAAGTCCAGGACCCTCAGCCTTGTGTGGTTCAATTCTGCAGCGGTCCTTATATTGAACTACACTGCACGGTGATCACTGGTCTCCAAGTGGCTTCTCACCTTGATGTCTACAACACTGTCCCTGTTAGTGAGTACCAGGTCCAGTATTACCCCATCACGAGTCGGTTCACTGACTAGTTGCCTGAGGAATGCCCTCTGCAGAGAGCCCAGGATTTCCCTGCTTCTAGCTGAAGCTACTGCTGGGAGGCTCCAGTCCATATCTGGCACACTGAAGTCCCCAATCAGCAGCATCTCTCCCTTTTCTGCCATCTTGCCAATGGCTTCCACCAGTTCCAGTACCTTATCTAGTCCCTCCCTCTGTGAAGGAGATCCATAGATCACGCCAATGCGAATAGTGGCTTCATTCCCCATCTCAAGGGAGACCCACAGTGCCTCTGCCTCCCCTACATTCCCTGTATTTCCATGGCTTTTATACTTTTCCTCACATAAAGCACCACATCTCCTCCTTTGCTTCTCACCTGGTCCTTCCTGAACAGAGTATAGCCTGGTATGGCCATGTCTCAGCCATGGTTTTTAGTGCACCATGACTCAGTAATGGCCACAATATCCAGGCTGATCTCTGCTATGATGGCCTCTAGGTCCAGAAAATCTTATTTTCTAGCCTTCTAACATTCACACATGGCCTTCCAGATTTTGATTCCACTCTGCTTGTTGCCCCCCTCTCCTTTTTGCCCTCCCTCCTTCCTACCTCTATTTTTAATTCTCCTGTGCCTTTTCCCCTTTATCTCCACCACCCTGCTCCCTTTATTAATTTGCACCCTGGGGGTTTCCTCTCCCCTAGCATTCTCCTTACACTCTACCGCAGCCTGTAGGGGGAGGCAGTTTCTGATTCCCCGATTCCTTCTGCCACCGCCCTTGGCTAGTTTAAATGTTCATCGATGTAACATTTAAACTGTCCCCTGAGGACTGCGGTTCCCCTCCTGGATGGATGCAGGCCATCACCCCTCTATAGACCCTTATCCTCCTAGGTCAAGGACCTAATGGAAAAATTGTAAGTTATTGTTGCTGTTGTGACCTAGGAGCAGCACCAGCCAATGGACTTTGACCCCTGCTGAAAAGTATATGAATGATAATTTGAGGGGGGTTCATGAGTATTGGACTTTTCCTTGTGAAATAAATAAAAATAAATAATTGTAACAAGCAAGCAAATGGTCTGCTGCTAGGTTTTGAGAGCAGAGGGTCTTTAGAAAGTATGGCTTGGGATGTTGTGTCATTTGTAATTAGATTGCCTTTCTTAAGCTCCACTCCTGAATCCTGATTTCCAAAGAAACTCCATGCCCTACCTGCCCCTGTGTAGACCACAAACTATAGCAAACATCCTAGGTTACAATTACAGTGAACAAGCCCCACCCCAGATTGTTGGGCAACTATGGTGTGGCAAGGGATGGTGGTGTACCCACAACATAGCGAAACTCATTGTTAAATCAAACTTTTTTTTACCCACAATAGAATCTAGACCCATGCTTCAAAGTCTCCATTTTTCCAAGGAGAATAAGTCTAAATTTCATAATCTTAGCTCATAACTTAGACTCCAGATACATGGTATCATCTTGATTGCTGCTATATACTGCATCAGGCCCTAGGCAATATTATCCCTTCTATAGCACAGAGTCCTATACACAGTATCCCACATGGGGTCTAACCAGTGCTTTGCAGAATCACAATGCAAGCACAGAAACCAGCAACCACACAAAAAAAAAGACAAAATATTTTAGCTTACCATTTTTATTTCGGAGACATCTGTGCAAGCTGTGCAAAATACAAAAAACCTGTGGAAAATTACCATATTAACTTAATGGGGCATCATATGGGCATGATACCAATGCCCTTCTACAAGACCTTGTCAATGCTAACGTATCATCCATGTTTTATGACACAAACATTGACTCAACCCTCAGCTTGTTCGTCAGCAATTTCACTAGAGTCTGGGATACTCATGCACCCCTAACAAAGGCTCGGGTAAAATGTCTCCACCACCCCTGATTCAGTGCCAGCCTAATTGCCTAGTGTAAGCAGCGAGATCAGGCGCCGGCTAGCTACAAATCCTCTCTGACCCTGGCCGACCTCCAAGCATACAGGACACTAAGAAATGCATGCACAAAGTCACTCCAGTCAGCCAAGGCAGACTAGTTCAAGAATCTCCTCCACTCTAGCCACAGCTCTCCCTCAGATTTCTGAAAAACCATCCACTCTTTCATTGAGCCCCTTCATAGTCAACTACCCCCATCCTCTCTATAGATGGTTCCCCTGTCTCAGACCCTTCCTCGGTAGCCAACTCCCTAAACAAGTACTTTATCTCATGTGCACTTCCTGGCCTCCCCACAATGATACAGGTTGCTCCAATATTTCTTACCTAGGGCTGAAGGTATGGAATAATTTACCGAAGCAGCTCAGACCAAAAGGTACTAAAATTAGTTGGCAGAAAATTAAACTATGTTTTTTGTCACAAGCAGCCTGTCCCAGAGATTGATGTCCATCCATTAACTCAGAAGAACTATATTTTTAGTTTCTATTCTTAGGTCTTCTTTGTACTATTCTAATCTGTGTACTACACTTTAATGTGCAATGTATTTTCACTTTTTTTAAATTATGTATATATTTAATTTTAGAATTATTCTCTTATGTATATAACCAGGAAAACTGCATAAACAGGTCCCTTGCAAATAAGCAATTTGCTCAATGGGAATTTTACATTTTCATTTCTAATGAATAAAAATCATTACTACTACTACTACTACTACACTCCCCGTGCGGCCACCATCCCCCCATCTCCCAACAAGAGGTCTACCATGCTGAATAAGCTCCCAGGATACATATCCTCACTAATCCACATCTCCCATTGCTCGTACTCCCCCTTAGGAAGTCCAAATTTATCCTCCTTGATGTTCCTGTGATTCGCACCTCCTTTGGTAAGCACACAGTCTCCTATACCCTCCCTGCAGCCTGGAACAAACTGCAGTCTGTCCTTAAACTGTCCAGCCTTGTTTCTTTTAACTTCTTTAAAGCATTAGCCACAAGAAACGTGAGAGATCTATGTAGTTGCCAGTAGGCCTAAGCCTTGACTTACGCCTTTTATCCATTGTCTCTTCCTTTTCCCTCACCCTCCCCACTCCCACCTTTCCCCTTATATCCCACCTTGATCCCTTTTTTCCATTCCCTCGTCCTCTTCTATTCATTAGGGCTTTGTGCTCAAATTCTCGGTCTGGCAACCTCCTAGTATACTAGGTAATTTATAGCGTTACTTTGTAAATATTGCATATATTGTTTATTTTGTATATATTGCATATGTCATGTGTAAATTGTAATTTGGCACTGTATGTTAATTATGCTCCAAGACTGTTTGTACTGTTCCCTGTGGTCTCTCTGTACATGTTGCTGATTTATTATCTCTGTACATGTTGCTGATTTATGATCTCTGTACGTGTTGCTGATTTAGGCATATGTTACTGATTTAAGTTCAGACCTCCTTGTGAATGAGCCTGCTCAATGGAGTAATTCCTGCAATAAACTTGACTTGACTTTTCACTTAACCCAGCTAACAGTAGCCCAGATGGCATTGAACCCAAGCTCCTTAGTATCTCCGCTCCTGCCATTGCCCTCTCACTTACACACCTGCCCGATCTCTCCCTTTCCTTAGGCATAGTCCCATTGGCCTGGAAAATGGCAATGGTCCTTCCCCTCCACAAAGGCGGTGACCCTTTCTGCCAGGAAATTACCACCCTATTTCCCTCCTCCCCTTCCTTGCCAAACTCCCAAGTTGCTAATCTACACCAGGGATGCTGATTTTCTCAGCATCTCCAACACACTCTCCCCGTTCCAACCTGGCATTAGGAAGAACCGTTCTACTACTTCCTCCTTACTGAGGATCACAGATTCCATTCTCTCAGGTATGAATCTGGGTCACATCACTGCCACTATTTTCATCAACCTGGTGAAGGCATTCGACCCGATGTCCTACTCACTCCTGGCAAGCAAGCTGCACTCAGTTGGCCTAGCAGTATCAGCAGTGAACTGGTTCAGTTTGTACCTCATGAACAGGAGTTAGTCAGTTCAGGTGGGCTCCATCTTATCATCTCCTCTCTTAAAACCCTTAGGAAACTGCAGACGCATATTATATATATATACATCCAGAATCTGTATATGTTCAAACATACTCAGCACTCAATTGCAGGGATCCCCCCGGCTCCATCCTGGACCCCGGCCTGTTCTCCCTCTTCATAAACGACCTCCCCTCAGTTTGCTCACATGAAAAAATCCACATGTACACTGTTGATATGGTCATCTACATTTCTGGTCTCTCGACCCCTGATGTAGAGGGCCCTCTCCAGCGTGATTTTACCAGTGTACTGAACTGGTTCCAGGCTAATAAACTAAGGATAAGCACAAAGAAAACAGTCTCTATGACCTTTTGGTCAAGACAAAAACTCACTACACTCTCGTTTCCCTCCCCCCAAGTCTTCTCCACTCCAGACAGTTCCCCCCTTGAAGTTGTCTCTCCCTTCCAAATACCTCAGGGTATGGCTAGATAACAAGCTTGACTTCTCTGTACATCTGGAAACCCTGCACTCAAAACTCCGCCCTAAACTTGGAGTTATGTACTGCAAGAAAGAATGCCTCTCACTTGCCGGGCGCCGGAGCTGGTCACTTAACAGCCTCCCGTCTCTGGACATGACATCATTGACAGCACTGCTCCTGCTGCTTCCCTTACCGAACTAGACACCCTCCTAAATGCCTTTTGCTGCTTTGCCACAAGTCCCCTTTCCGCTCTCACCACTGCTCCCTTCAGTCTCCTCTTTCTATCCCTCCCCTCTCCCGCCGTCACCAGGCCCATTCCTGAGCTTTTAGCACAAAAGTCTGGTTTGGACTTCTCCCCTCTTATCTCTCTTCCCTCCTATCTCCAGCAAGCCTGTCCCCCTACCCTCTCCGCTCAAGGGCGCCCCACTCCTTCTCCCTCCCCCACCCTCGCTCCACGGCTGAGCAGTCTGCCTTCTCCTTCCATCTACCTTTCCTTTGGAACCAACTTTGTTCTGTCCTCCAGCAAGCCCCTTTGCTCCCAGTGTTCAAGCACCTGCTCAGAGGTGCCCCTACTGCTCCTTGCATCTGCTCCTAACTACCCCACCAAACTTAGCTCTGACTCACCTGTGCTCAGGTTTTCATTTTTCAATACACTTCTAATGTAATCATCCCAGTGTGTTTGTATAACTGCGCTGTGAACAATGAAACTGACTGTATTTAAATGTATTTTTATTTCTATGTCACTTTCCTTTTGCATATGTTCTTTTGTACCCTATACCCCAGGTCGCACCTGGAAACGAGCCTTGGCTCAGTGTGCCTTTCCCAGTTATTAAATAAGTAAATAAAACAATTAACACAAAATGATGTTACATGTAATTATGAATTGAGTATTATTGATTTTTTAGTTTTTATACTAATACACATGGCGGTGATGTGACTTTAAATACATCATACATTAGGTTAAATATTATGTGTACGTATACATTCTTTGATTCTGATGCCTCCACTTTGGTATGAATATAGGATGTTATTAATTCCGTATACATCAGTTTACATGTTGGAATTTTAGGGACAGTAATGGATTTAAAAGAAATGAGATGTTGCTTCTGTACCATACTGATTTATCACCTATTTTTCACTATTTTGAATAAGTCTATGTGCCTGGACTGATATTAACAGTCCATGACATATTTTAATTACTTGCACTTAGGTATGCATAGCTAGTATATTGTACCTTTCACTTTAAAAGCACCATATATAAGGGCGCAAACTTACTAGTGTATTTTCTCTGATGAAGCCTGGCAGTCTCCTATAACATCATCAGTCTATGCCTGGCACGGTACATCCACTTGGCTCAGACAGAAACAAGATGTTTTCTGTATTTTGCACAGCCTGTACAGATAAAACTGGTAGGCTAAAATATTTTGCAATGCAGAGAAAAGTTTGTGAAACCGGCACCTACTGAAAAGGTACACACTTGTGTTGCTCCAATAAGGTAGCGGACCAGGTAAATTCCAAACAGTGCACCATTTTATTATAGGTACAGTAAAAGAGAATAAATACACTCACAGTTCAAAGAACAAGTACACGCACAAGTCCAAGAAAATTCAACAAGTAAAATCCTTCAAGCTGGGGGAAACGGCTAGCACAAATACTAGCAGCACTGAATCCAGAGCGAGTCCCACCTCCAACATTTGATGCCACCTGACACATTTCACACGCCTGTACCATGTCAAAGACTGATGTATACTCCCATGTGTCTCTTTAAAAAGGCAGCTCTTAAAGTGACAGTTCTCATAGGTATAATAACATCAGTTCTCATCACTAACAATACATATTACATACCAAAATGTGGCATTACTGAATTAATGTGTCAATAAAGATAAAATAAAATGCATATAAACACCCAAATACCTTAACATCAAATAAATAGTTAGAGAAAAGGTAGAAATTCTGTGCCATCTAGTATTTCCAGGGCACCAGATCATATATTGATTTTATTCTTGGTGTCCTAATTATCTCTCTTTTCTTGTGTCTCTCTAGCTTTGCACTTGTGACTGCCATCACAATGAGTAATCTACAACCTTCAATCTGAAATACAGTTGCCTTGCTGATTCTTTTGGGGCCGTGTGTGCAATCTGATCTGGTGCCCTGGTAATACTAGATGGCACAGTATTTCTACCTTTTCTCTAACCATTTATGGTGACTGTTGTTTTATAGTGGTTTGCAACATAAATATATATGCAGGCTGCAGCTACTACATAGTTATGTGGACTTGCTGAGCAGTATGCTGAGAAATGGCTGGCAGCTGGAGAATATCTTTGATAAACGGGCTGAATCAGAATTGACTGAGTAGCATATAACATACTACATACAAAATAAGTAGAACAGCATGGACAATGGTTATCAAACATATTATCCAGCTGACTGTCATTTCTCAGCATACTGCTCAGCAAGTTCACATAAATATGTGATAGCTGCATGCATATTTAGACCGCAAAACACTGTAAAACAACAGTGGTTATATTTTGTAATACTGGCATATGATAAGAAGCAGCCGAGCAGCCTCACGCTCTCCCGCGCCCCCCAACATCAAATAAATCCCAGTTTTCTTTATAACAGCTTGCCTAACATGTATATTTCACAAGATTTTTGTTTAAATCTAACGAAATCTAACAGCATCGTGTTTTAGTGTATTATTTTTGGACAGTGATAATTTCAACATCACAAAGTAAGCGAAAGCTAGAGTGAATGGGTGGCTTGGACTGAACAGTTGTGATTGCCAGGAGTAAAGGTACATTTCCAATTTAAAAATTAGTTTTAAGTTCAGGTAACCATTAAACTATAGCAAAATAACATCAGATTATAACTATGCCCTCAGTGTTTCTGTAGCACTAAACCAGTGATTTCACTGTCTGCCTCAGAGAGTCTCCTGCGTGCCCTGCTGCTGTGATTGACAGAATGCAAATGAGGGGATCAGGAGTAGGCGCATTCAGCGAGACTGATACACATTAGGTGCCCACAAGATGGCACAACATAAACAAAATGAATAGGCTGGTGTGGTAATACTAGTATGGCAAGGAAAATTAAAAACATTTGTAATTGTCTTCCTGATCTTTGTTTTGAAAATTTACGATGACACAAGCAATCCTTGTGACCAGACAAACCAGAATTTGTAACAAACATGTATGTTACAAAATAACAATAACCGGGGTTGACAGTGTCCCTGTAAGGGACAGTGTCTGTCAACCCCCTTAGGTGTTAAATTGTCACTATTTTAAAAACAAGCATTTGTCAATGCCGAATGTTGTCGAGCTGGCATTGGCATTGGTAGTGCAGGAGTTAGAGATGCATAATAGGAATGGCAGTGAAGTGCTGAAGTGACGCCAACCCCATCTCCAACCTGCAGAGAGTGATAGGCATTGGGGTGTGCCTTTGGGTCATCAGCTATACCACTCATGCCATTGTACCTCACCCTACCCTGTAGACACTGACAAGTGTTGTAGTGTGCTTTGGGGTTTTTGGGTGTTATACTTACCCCATTCCATAAGGAAATATGCTGAGGTGGGTGCAGTATAGGAGAATGGGGTGAACTTTGTGGGCAAACACTGCAGGCACACCACGATGCCTGTCACTGGCTGCAGGGTGGGGGGTGGGGTGGGGGTGGAATGGCATGATCATTACAGCCGATGTTCCCAAGTCACAACCCTGGCACCTGTCAGTCTGTACAGGGTGGGATGCTATAGTTCGGAACCCTAACACCGTAGGCGTGTGTTGGTATTTTCACTCCAAATTTTCAACATGGGCTTTTTGTGAGCCCACCTCATGAAGAGCAGCATTATGAGTGTGTTAGCTGAAAGTTGGTTTTGCACAGCGGCTATGCCATTTGGTGACAAAGGGATGAAAACACATTTTCGGCAGGATGTGGAAAATGACAACTGTATTGTTCATGAGGATATGTGCAAAAATGTTCACGTTGAAAATCTGGAATGCAAATATGAAAAATTGGTGAAGTCATGAGCATGCATAGAAACTGCACAACACAGATCCGTAACTCAATTATTTTTGGGAGTTTGTTAGCCACATTTTCAACATAGCCATTTTGGGACCTCCCCTCATGAACAGTGGTGCTGTGATTTTGTTAATCTGTCCCAAAAGTTGATTCCCCACAGCGACAAAGCCATTGTGCAGCACAGGTGTGGAAACACATTTTGGGTAGGCTGTGAAAAATGACAGCTGTACTGTTAATAAGGAGGTGTGAAAAAATGCCAGTGTTGAAAATCTGGCATGAAAATATTGCAAATTTGCAAAGTTATAAAGGTGCATGGTAACTGCACAATGCACGCTTGTAACACAGTCATTTTATGGACTTTCGGCAGCAAATTTTCAACATAGGCATTTTAAGACCTCTGCTCATGAACAGTGTCACCGTCATTTTCTCAAAGTGTCCCGAAAATGGATTTCGCCCAGCGACCGTGCTGTTCTGCGTTGGACGTGCGAAAACACATTTTGGCCTGGATATGTAAAATGACAGCTGCACTCTTCATAAGGAGGTGTGGAAAATGCCAATTTTAAAAATCTGGAGTGATAATATTACAAATTCACGAAGTTACGAGCATGCATGGAAACTGCGCAGTGCACACTCGTAAAACAGCCATTTTGGGGATTTTTTTCACCAAATTTGCAACATAGGCTTTTTGAGAGCCCCCCTCATGAACAGTGGCACTGTCGTTTCATTGCTCAGACCCAAAAGGTGATTCTGTGCAGTGACCAAGAAATCACCTTTTGGGACTGAATAATGCCATGACAGTGACAGAATTCATGAGGAGGGGTCCCAATAACCCCACGTTGAAAATTTGGTGCAAAAATTACAAAAAATGCCCGAGATATGCACCAAAGTTGAAAGTACCCTATTTATACCATTATACAGCTTACCAGCATTTCCTCAGTTTGCAGTTGGCTTTGAAGAAGAAGAAGAAGAATCGGCATTTATATAGCACTTTTCATACACAGTATCCCAAAGTGCTTTACAAGCAATGCTAGACTGGTAGTGAAGTGACTGAATGTGTGGTGGTGGCCATATCGCACATCATCACCCACACACAGCCTGGATAATTGCATGAACCAGTTTATGGGAAGGGGAATGTTGGCCAGGACACCGGGAATGTTCCCTGCTCTTTGCGAAGAGTGCCTGGGTTCTTTACTTCCACCTGGACACCCACCAGGACAACACCAGGATGGGCAGAAGGGACCTCGGTTTAACGTCTCATTCGAAGGACGGCACACCCCAGCAGTACAGCACCCCCCAATACTGCACTCAGATGCCAGCGATTTTCAGGTGCAAGTCCAATCCCGGTGTGGGACAAGAACCTACGACCTTCTGGTCCAGAGGTGAATGTGCTACCAACTGAGCCATGCTGACACTTGAAGAGTGCAGACGTGTTCCCAGTCCACCGAAGATCATCGCGCCGGCTCGGGAGGTAGGTATGGGCTGAGGGGGGTGTGGGGAGGCAGGGTCCACAGAGGGTGATCGCAGGTTGCGGGAAGGGGGCAGGGAGACCACGAGGGACCGTTTTCTTCTTTCACAGGGTTTAAATAAAAAAAACAAACTCATGAGACAGTTTTTATTTCTCAGGACGATTTGGCACACTGGGGTGGGCTCCCAGCATGCCACCTAAGTGTTTTGGGGTGGGGGGATGCTGTAGCCGATGGGGGATTGGGCACCCCCATCAGCAAACAACGAAAGTGGGGGGGGTGCAAGAGCGAAGGGATTTAGCACCCCTCGACATAACAAATGGGGTGGTAGCATGATGCCGATGGGAAAGGGCTCCCAGCAGCACATACGTTATAACAGGGCATGCGATGGGTGACTGGGCACCCCTTGATCGGCATTATGGCAGGCAGTATGCCACCATGTTTATTTTATTTTTTTACACCAGGGCAAGCACGTCGGGAGGTCCGCTGCATATGACAAGCTTTGCTCGCATTGCAGCGGACCTTTCCTTTGATGTGATCGTTACATTAGTATGCATGGTGTGGTGCCGGCATGCAGGCTGATTGGGGAATGAGGGACGCACCTACTGATGCATGCCCTGCATTCGACCAACAGTCACCGCGCCTCCAAATCTGCTACTAACGCAAGATGTTGGCTGCACAAGCAAGCCAACATAACAAGTCAGATTCTAGAAAGACTGCTGATGTAGCTGGTTGTTTCATTCTGATTCCTTTCTTCTGTTTAAAAGTGAAAAATAGACTGCCCCCAGCCCATACTGGTGAACCACAAAGTTAGTTTGCAGTGCTGCACTCCTTGATCAACTTCAACTGCATCTTTCCTGGCTGGAATACCATGACACACTCTAGCCAATCATGATGCAGTGGGAGGAGAGAGAGGAGACACAGCATCATAAGTGACTTTTGGGGTGTCTTTGTATTGTTCAGGAGGTGTGGAATTAGAGTTGATCAAGGTAGGAGTTGACAGGCATGTTAATTACTTATAGCAGACACTTACTCTTTAGGAAAACATATTTCATTGCACTGCTGCCATAAGTGGTACTAAAAAGGAAGCAAATAACACAACCAGCAACATCAATGAATTTTACAGAAGGTAAGGAATCCAAAAATATGGGTTTGCATTTCAGCTAGAAATAGTATGATACAAAAAGGGTTGCCAGTGTCCCTTTCATGCCAGATCTGATCCTTTTCCCACTTATGTTAAACTTTTCCTGTAAAAACACATGTTGACTTTAGGCCCCATCTAGAAAGCAGTTTGCCACAGAAATGGTGAAAGTGTTTTGTGTGTATGGTCCATGATAGTAGATCGAGAGAGGAAAGACAACACATTTCATTACAGTCTGTAAAGTTTCCTTTTTTTTTAAGAGATCCTGTCCCACACAGTATTTACCAACCACCACCTTCTGACTTGTCAACATCAGCATCCACAACATCAATCACTTCAGGACCAGCTTGTATACTTTTGTAGGGATATGAAAATCTTGCCTTATTAACTTTAATAAATGTTAACGTATGTACATTTTCTGGCTGTAACCTATTTATGGTATCTGTTGCAATATTGCGAGTTATACTAAACACGCGTTCTGAAGAGACACTTGTTGCAGGACAACAAACGTATTTCAAGGTTTCGTCATTCAGCTCATGCCGTATTAACTTTTTCGATCTCCAGTATTCAAAAGGGCATGCATCAATAGGAATTAGTGGTTCTTGCAGGTAACTGTCTACCATGATGGACAGAGAACACTCAGCAGAAGAATCAGTGTAAGCTGGTATAGCAGCAATTTGCAAAAGGCTTTGCCACAGATTTAACTTGCTACTAAGGATGTAAGTGGGGAATTGTGGAAGAACTACTGCTCACTTTTCATAACTTTTCATGTTCTGTATCTCTTCATAGAGATGGACCTGCACGTTGTGGAGATGGCAAGTTGAAGCTACTGTGTGTGTTTGCATTTGACTCCTGTGGGCGCTGCAACTCATCTAGCAACCGTAATTTGTAGTGCTCTACAGCTTCTGTTTCTGGAAGATGTATAGCCTTGAACCTGGGATCTAAGAGACTTACAAGTACATAGTGTTTTGATTTTGTCATTGCAACTAATCTGTCATTGTTTTGGAAACGGTCGCACATTCCCTTTACAAGATTTACGTGATACTGCCGACTTGTTATCTCGTCTTCAGATCTGTCTCTTTCTATCTGTAGAGTAAGAACACTCAGATGATGTGAAATCAGCATTATGAGTGGAGTAACCGGACTCAGAGACGCACCTTCTGAAGACATGTCCATTGCAGCTGTCTCAAAAGGAGCTAGGATGCAGCACACTGTCTCCATTAACTTCCACTGCAGCACAGAAAGCATAATGCCATCTCCAATAATGTAAATGGAGCAATATTCCAGTACAGCATGCTTTTGTTCCAAGAGGCACCGCAGGTTATAAAGAGCTGAGTTTCACTGAGTGGAAACATTTTGAATCAGCTTTTGGTGAGGCAGCTTGTGTTTCTTTTGCAGTTCAGATAATATCTGTATAGCCTTGCTTGAATGTGAAAAGTGAGTCACAATTTTTTGCAAACAGCAGTCATACCATTGACTTGTGTTTCATCGTTCAGGAACCTAGTGACAATTAAATGTAGGCAATGTGCGAAACAAGAAACATACATGAGTCCTTCATCCTACACTGCTTTCAAGATGTTGGCTCCATTGTGACTTACTATAAAGACGCATTTTAGACCATAAGAATAAATCCAGTCATTAAGGAGCAGTCATTAACGAGCTCATTTAGTTCTTGCAAGATATTTGCAGCTGTATGACTTTGTCCAAACTTCTTTATATGCAGCAGTGCCATCTTTTGGGTTTGTGTTTGTTTTTGAAGATGACAAGAAAAGCTGACCCAATGAGCGGCAAGGGAAATATAATCTATGTTCTGACTGCTGGTCCACATATCTGTTGTGACATGAATAACCCTGCCCTCTGCAGTTTTAAAAGCAAGCAACACTGTCACTTTTAATGCCTCATAAATGTTTGGTATTTCAACATAGGCAAAGTACCCTCAATGGGGAACATTGTAATGAGGCTTTGCAAGTTTCATGACCTCCCTAACATCCTCATGATCTACTTAAGAGTATGGGAGAAGGGCTCCAGCTAAAGTTCCCCAATTTTGAAATTATGATAAAGACTCTTTGGATGATTTTTGGTAAAAGTATTCTTCCCCTCAAATGCCTTTAGCTATTCACTCTGCCTCATCCCTTTGATTGTTATCCTCACTCCTTCGGACTTCATTTCCTATTCCTGCAACTGTTCCTGACCTTCTTCACACATAACGCCTTTCCCTCTTCCACCCTCCTGAATGTTCCTTCCTACTCCTTGCCCTTCTCTTCTCCAAACCTTCTCTTGGCATGCCTGCAAATCAGTACACGGACTTGGTGTGCATTGAACCATGTCCAGCCCTTGTGGGGTTTGCACCCCAGAGAGACAAAGGCTTGCCACTTCCTTACTACCCTATCTCTCTTCTTGCAGGCCTGGTAACTGGTACATGGGCTGGGTATACATCCAGCCATATCTGGCCCTTGTGGGGTTTGCATCTCAGAGGGACAAAGGTCTGGCTCTCCTTCTGTACCTACCTACCTACTTCCCCTCCCAGCATTCTTCTCCTCTGCCACATTAGTTCTCTACTCTCCTCCCTCCAGCCTCTCTTCTGTCTCTGCAAAATGGGTCATGCCCCCTTTGCGTATTTAATTTATTCATTATTGTTTTACATGTGTTGATCTTGAACCCACAATTCTAACCTGTACATATCTACTCAATGTTATTTTTTAACTCACTGTATGAAGTTTTATTTTATTGTATTCTTTGTTATGTATGTATCTTTTGTACTTAACCATCCCCCCTTTGCCCAGGACACATCTGGAAACAAGCTATCTTAGCTCAGTATACCTTTCCTGGTGAAACTTTTCAAAATAAATAATAAATGTTAGCTACTTACAACATGTCCCAGCTGGTTTATTAGACTCTGTGCTTTGTTAGCCAGATGGGCTTTGGGATGGTGGACTTGGAGTTATACATTCAGTGCCATCACTGGATGTGCAACTGGTGCTGACGGTGTTGGCATTGGTGGTAATTGTGGTCCTAGGGCTGCCTCTGGTTCTGTCCGCATCAAGTTCAGAAAATTTACTATGCGTTTCAGGTTCCTGACCCTTCTCATCTGTGGTCTGGAAGGTGAAGGACATGGTTTTTGGATGATCAAGCAATATTGAATGTTTTTCAGATGGCATTTAAGAGCTGCACTGCCGAGACATGGTGCAACTTTACCACGGCTTAGACTTTGTTCACATGGGGAACAAATTGCTCTGCATGGATCACTTTTACTTACTGAGAAAAAAATAATTCAGAAGTGACATACTTTATTCGACTCTAGGAAGATAATTAAACACTGTTTGTGTCTTTTCACCTGTCTGAGCAGAACACGGGACATCCTCCTTGGTGCTAGAAGAGTGGGCAGGAGCATGTGAGGGTTTTTCATTTTTATCCGATGTAGAAGTGGTGGATTCATTGGATATGTCCTTCTCATTGCCACCATCTGTGGGTTTATTTGCAACTGCACTACCGGATGTTTTGTCAGCAGACTCACTCATTTGACTTGGTTGAGGGACTCATGGTACGTCACAAGTCACAACAGTGTTAGACTGAAACAAAGAGCTACTGTCTGGTCAGAGACTGAGTCATTGTCACCTGCACTATTACTGCTAGTCACAGGGGTTTTAGCAGCATGAATGGGATACCTTGTGATGCCTTTCTATGTGACACCTGCAGCTGCAAATGTATTCTTAAAAGGTCCCCCTTTACCATGGTTTGTTGTTGCTCTTTTGCTGTTTGTTGTATTTTTACCACATGAAACATTTTGGTTATTTTTGCTAACACCATGATTACCACTACCACCAAAACCTGATCCACCAACAGCACCAGATGTTTCATCTGTGTTGTCAGCCATAATAGTACCAGTTGTATACTGTACACAACTCCAGTGTTACAAAACAATGTGTTCTGTAATCGCTGCCACTTAAACATTTTGTTTTGGCTTTAGGACACTGTGATGCAGTGGACTAGAAGCTTGCTGAAGAATATGCAACTAAAGTTGGATCCCAGGTTCAAAGTTTACAGAATGGAATGGGCATAGGCATACGTAAAACAGGGCAGGGCAAAATGTCAGAAATTGTAATTATGAACTGATAAAAAAAATTATTGTTTCAGTATTGCAAAAAATTGTCCATTTAGTTTATATTTCAATATTTCGTGTTCTGTAATATAGTTTACTTCTTTTTATGCAAAATAATACCATGCACTGAGTGCTGGGTAGCATGTGGTTAGTACGTAAAGTCAAAGGGCACACAGCAGGATGATGGCTAGTACGCCATGTAGGAGTCACACACACACTGGGTACAGTGCAGTAGTCAAAGGGCACACAGCAGGATGATGGCTGGTACACCACGTAGGAGTCACACACACTGGGTACAGTGCAGCAGTCAAAGGGCACACAGTAGGGGGATGGCTGGTATGCCACATAGGACTCACACACATACTGAGTACAGTTCAGCAGTCAAAGGGCACACAGCAGGATGATGGCCAGTATGCCATGTAGGACACACACACTGGATACAGTGCAGCAGTCAAAGGGCAGCAGTCAAAGAGCACCCAGCAGGATTATGGCCAGTGTGCCACGTAGAAGTCACACACACACTAGGTACAGTGCAGCAGTCAAAGGGCACACAGCAGGATGATGGCCAGTATGCCACGTAGGACACACATGCTGAGTACAGTGCAGCAGTCAAAAGGCAGCAAAGGACACACAGTAAGATGATGGTCCATGTGCCACATAGAAGTCACACACACACACTGGGTACAGTGCAGCGGTCAAAGGCACATAGCAGGATGATGGCCAGTATGCCATGTAGGACACGCACACTGGATACAGTGCAGCAGTCAAAGGGCACACAGTAGGGGGATGGCTGGTATGCCACATAGGACTCACACACATACTGAGTACAGTTCAGCAGTCAAAGGGCACACAGCAGGATGATGGCCAGTATGCCATGTAGGACACACACACTGGATACAGTGCAGCAGTCAAAGGGCAGCAGTCAAAGGGCACCCAGCAGGATTATGGCCAGTGTGCCACGTAGAAGTCACACACACACTAGGTACAGTGCAGCAGTCAAAGGGCACACAGCAGGATGATGGCCAGTATGCCACGTAGGACACACACGCTGAGTACAGTGCAGCAGTCAAAGGACACACAGTAAGATGATGGCCGGTGTGCCACATAGAAGTCACACACACACACTGGGTACAGTGCAGCGATCAAAGGCACAAAGCAGGATGATGGCCAATATGCCACGTAGGGTGGTGGACTTGGATTTATACATTCAGTGCCATCACTGGATGTGCAACTGGTGCTAACGGTGTTGGCATTGGTGGTAATTGTGGTCCTAGGGCTGCCTCTGGTTCTGTCCGCATCAAGTTCAGAAAATTTACTATGCATTTCAGGTTCCTGACCCTTCTCATCTATGGTCTGGAAGGTGAAGGACATGGTTTTTGGATGATCAAGCAATACTGAATGTTTTTCAGATGGCATTTAAGAGCTGCACTGCCGAGACATGGTGCAACTTTACCACGGCTTAGACTTTGTTTACATGGGGAACAAATTGCTCCGCATGGATCACGTTTACTTACTGAGAGAAAAATCACTCAGGAGTGACAGACTTTATTCGACTGCTAGCAAGATAATTAAACACTGTTTGTGTCTTTTCACCTGTCTGAGCAGAACCCGGGACATCCTCCTTGGTGCTAGAAGAGTGGGCAGGGGCACTTGAGGGTTTTTCATTTTTATCCGATGTAGAAGTGGTGGATTCATTGGATATGTCCTTCTCATTGCCACCATCTGTGGGTTTATTTGCAACTGCACTACCGGATGTTTTGTCAGCAGACTCACTCATTTGACTTGGTTGAGTGACTCATTGTACGTCACAAGTCACAACAATGTTAGACTGAAACAAAGAGCTACTGTCTGGTCAGAGACTGAGTCATTGTCACCTGCACTATTACTGCTAGTCACAGGGGTTTTAGCAGCATGAATGGGATACCTTGTGATGCCTTTCCATGTGACACCAGTAGCTGTACAAGTTTTCTTAAAAGGTCCCCCTTTCAGGGGTGTAGCCAAGCACTTCAGATTTGTACACCAACCTGCCACACTGCTACCCCCTCCCCCACTGTTGGTCATGTCTGCCCCCCCATGACTTGAGTCCAAGGTTCCTGGCTCCACTCAGATGATTCCCACACTAGACCTACTGTCTGTCTGCACTGCTAGTGTGGTGCTTGCTGGCCGCAGGTAAACGCCACTGACTGCTCCACGAGTCCAAGACCATGGCAGAAATTTCTTCTCTCTCCCCCACAGGTAGGCAGATTCGCTTCACTTGCCACTCCACATGAAGTCTTCATCCTTTTAGCTGGCTCTGAGTCTGTTCTTTCATCTGCTGCTCCTCAGTTGTTCTACTGCTTCTCTCACTCCCAGTACAATTGAAGTATTAGTATGGCTTTTAACTTTGCTGGGGCATTTAAACTCACTGCCCCAGACTTGCCACACCCCCTACCAGATGCCACAGCCAATCACTCTGCAGGTGGACCATGTGAACCAAATTGAGACTTTCAGCTTCAATGTCCACGGTCCATTCTGCCCCCCCCCCAAAAAAAAAACAAAGCTGAAAGAGAAAAGAAAAAGCCTGCGAAGCCAAACAAAAGAATTTAAATGTGATGGACTAGAGAGGGCAGAGCAATGCTGGCCAGCTTGTTTGCTACCCCCTGCTACTAAACTTAGTATGCCATGGCTTACTTAGAGTATCAGTAGCTACGCCCTTGCCCCCTTTACCACAGTTTGTTGTTGCTCTTTTGCTGTTTGTTGTATTTTTACCACATGAAACATTTTGGTTATTTTTGCTAACACCATGATTACCACTACCACCAAAACCTGATCCACCAACAGCACCAGATGTTTCATCTGTGTTGTCAGCCATAATAGTACCAGTTGTATACTGTACACAACTCCTGTGTTACAAAACAATGTGTTCTGTAATCGCTGCCACTTAAACATTTTGTTTTGGCTTTAGGACACTGTGATGCAGTGGACTAGAAGCTAATTGAAGAATATGCAACTAAAGTTGGATCCCAGGTTCAAGGCTTACAGAATGGAATGGGCATAGGCATACGCAAAACAGGGCAGGGCGAAATGTCAGAAATTATAATTCTGAGCTGAATAAAAAAAAATTACTGTTTCAGTATTGAAAAAAATTGTCCATTTATTTTATATTATATTTCAATATTTCTAGTTCTGTAATATAGTTTACTTCTTTTTATGCAAAATAATACCATGCACTGAGTGCTGGGTAGCATGTGGTTAGTACGTAAAGTCAAAGGGCACACAGCAGGATGATGGCCAGTACGCCATGTAGGAGTCACACACACACGGGGTACAGTGCAGCAGTCAAAGGGCACACAGCAGGATGATGGCCGGTATGCCACGTAGGACTCACACACACTGGGTGCAATGCAGCAGTCAAAGGGCACACAGCAGGATGATGGCCAGTACGCCATGTAGGAGTCACACACACACTGGATACAGTGCAGCAGTCAAAGGGCACACAGCAGGATGATGGCCGGTATGCCACATAGGACTCACACACACTGGGTACAGTGCAGCAATCAAAGGGCACACAGCAGGATGATGGCCAGTATGCCATGTAGGAGTCACGCACACACTGGGTACAGTGCAGCAGTCAAACGGCACACAGCAGGATGATGGCCAGTATGCCACATAGGAGACACACACACACTGGGTACAGTGCAGCATTCAAAGGGCACACAGTAGGATGATGGCTGATATGCCATGTAGGAGTCACACACATAATGGCCAGTGTGCCACGTAGAAGTCACACACACACACTGGGTACAGTGCAGTGGTCAAAGGCACATAGCAGGATGATGGCCAGTATGCCTCATAGGAGACAGAGTCATGCAAGACACAACACACCAATTTTTTTTGAGTAAGTGATTTTTCTCTCCCCAAAGTCCCCCAACAAAATATTTATTTACAGCATGTATTAAAAGATACTCATACTACAGAAGTGGGTGCTGGGCTGCACATGGCCACAACCTGGGTAGGGTAGGATACAGTACAGTGCAGTGCAGTCAAGGGCACACAGCAGGCTGATGGGCTGGCCAGTCCAGTACGTCATGTAGGAGTCACACTCTGGGTACAGTGTAGCTAGTAGTCAGAGTGCACACAGCAGGATGATGAGACATGTACATATACACAGCAGGCTGATGATCATTCAGCAGTCCACCAAATTCCAATCAGTCCCGGTCTACCTAGTAGTCCTTGACCCCTACTCCCTTGATCCCTTCCCCAAAAAACACCTTCCAGCTTGGAATCTGCAAGAAAAAAAAAAGATTTTACAAACTTTCTAAGCCTTAAGGCTCTGAAATGCTTGTTTCAGTAACAGCAAGTTAAGTTCCCCACCCCCACCTCACCTATGCCACTGGCTGACTGCTGTTTTTGTTATTTAGTTTCTGGAATTCCTGGTGTTTTGCCACGCGAAATAGAATGCCTAGCCCCACTGCCTGCCTCCACTCCTAACTAACATTTTTTTTTTGTCCTACTGCCAACTGAGATGCAGAGCAGAGCAGACACGTCTGCTCTGCTACTCAATCCAGCTCCATCTGCCTCTGACCCACTGTAATTCCTGCTCTGCAAGAACCAAGATGAGTCACATGATTCAACTTACTGTACACGTAGTACCACTCACATAAGTTGGGGCACAAATTTAAATAGTCCCTCCCGGGTCCCTCCCTCCTGGCTCTCCGTCCCTCCCAGTGTCTCCATTCTCCGAGCATGTGAGTTGGAGCTGAACCGCACCACCCCCTGAGACCAACTCCCAACCCACTGGGAGTGAGTATGAGGAAATGTCAGGAAGTGGCACAGCGGCACTGTATTAGCCACATATATGTACCTGGGGGAAAAAGGCAAATCGAACCCCTTTGTGAACCCTCTAGTGCTCGAGTTCTAAAATAGTGCAAGAAACATAGAAACATAGACTTTGACGGCAGATAAGGACCACTTGGCCCACCCAGTCTGCCCATTTCCCTTCCTATTGGATAAGCTGCAGATTCTAGTTAACCAACAGCCTACTTCCTGCAACCCCCCTCTACAATTGCCTTATATCTGTCCCATGCACGTTTGAATTCCCCCACTGTTTTAGACCCAACAACCTCCCCAGGAAGGCGGTTCCATGCATCCACCTCTCTGTCCGTGAAAAAAATGTCCTCACATTACCCCTGAGCCGTCCCCCTTCTATCTTTAAATTGTGCCCCCTTGTTCTTACACATCTCTTTTTCTGAAAGATGCTACCCTCCTGGACTTCGTTGATTTCCTTGAGGTACTTAAAAGTTTCTATCATGCCCCCCGTCCCTCCTTTCATCAAGGATATACATATTAAGCTCTCTCAGTCTCTCTTCATATGGTTTCTGATGCAGACCCTGCACCATTTTAGTTGCCCTCCTCTGGACTGCTTCCATGCTGTCTATGTCCTTGCGTAGATGGGGTCTCCAAAACTGCACATAGTATTCCAGATGGGGTCTCACCAACTGTCTGTACAGAGGGATAACCACTTCCCTTTTTCTACTTGTGATGCCCCGTCCTATGCATCCCAGTATCCCCCTGGCTCTCCTTACTGACTTCTCACATTGCTTACCCACCTTTAGGTCATCTGATATGACTACCCCCAAGTCCCTTTCCATTTTTGTTATTGTTAGTGCCTCCCCTGCTATTGTGTACTCTTCTCCTGGGTTTTTGTTTCCCAGGTGCATTACTTTGCACTTCTTTGCATTGAATCTAAGTTGCCATATGTCTGACCATTCCTCCAACCTTGCCAAGTCCTTTCTTATCCTTTCTACCCCCCTTGTGTATCAACTCTGTTACAGATCTTTGTGTCATCTGCAAAGAGGCATACCTTTCCCTCCAGACCCTCTGCAATGTCACCTATAAAGACGTTAAAGAGGACTGGACCCAGTACTGAGCCCTGAGGTACTCCACTAGTAACCCCCCTTTCTTCGGAATGTGTTCCATTCACTATTACCTTCTGTGTCCTGTTGTGCAGCCAGTTTGCTACCCAGGCTACCACCCTGGAACCTACTCCCAGGCTGGCTAACTTGATTATTAGTCTTTTGTGTGGGACTGTGTCAAATGCCTTGCTAAAGTCTAGGTAGGCCATATCCACAGCCCCTCCCTGGTCTATTACTTTGGTCACCCAGTCAAAGAAATCAATTAGATTCATCTGACATGACCTTCCTGCTGTAAATCCATGCTGCTTTGGGTCCTGTGCCCTGCTGTCTCTAGGTACTCAACAATTCTTTCTTTCAAGTGATTCCATCATTTTCCCTACCACTGAGGTCAAACTTACAGGTCTGTAGTTTCCTGCTTCTGCCTTGCTCCCACTTTTGTGAAGGGAATCACATCTGCCCTTCTCCAGTCCTCAGGTACCACCCCATCCTCCCATGATATGTTAAAAGCGTGGTCAGTGGTGTCACTAGGTCCTCCTTAGTCCCACACAAAGATTAATATACAAGTTAGCCAGCCTGGGAGTGGGTCCCAAGATGACAGCCTGGGTAAAGAATTGGCTGGAGAATAGGACACAGAGAGTAATAGTACATGGAGTCCACTCTGAAGAAAGGGGGTTACTAGTGGGGTACCACAGGGTTCAGATAGGACCAGTCCTCTTCAATGTCTTTTTATGTTACATTACAGAGGGACTGGAAGGAAAAGATGTCTCTTTGCAGATGACACAAAGATCTGCAACAGAGTTGATGCACAAGGTGGGTGGAAAGGATGAGAAGGACTTGGCAAGGTTAGAGGAATGGTCAAATGTATGGCAGCTTAGATTCAATGCTAAGAAGTGCAAGGTAATGCACCTGGGACAAAAACCCAGGGAAGAGTACACAATGGGGGTGAGATACTAACAACAACAAAATGGAAAGGGACCTGGGGGTAGTCATGTCAGATGACCTAAAGGTGGGCAAGCAATGTGAGAGGGCAGCAAGGAGGGCTGGGGATACTGGGATGCATAGGAGAGGTACACAGTAGAAAACAGGAAGTTATTATCCCTCTGTACAGACAGCTGGTGAGACCCCATCTGGAGTACTATGCAGTTCCGAGACCCAATCTCCACAAAGACATAGACAGGATGGAAGCTGTCCAGAGGAGGGCAACTAAAATGGTGCAGGGTCTGCACCGGAAGACATATGAAGAGAGACTAAAGGAGCTTAATATGTATAGCCTCAAGGAAAGGAGGGAGAGGGGGACATGATAGAAACTTTCAAGTACCTCAAGGGAATCAACAAAGTCCAAGAGGGTAGCATCTTTCACAAAAAGAGGTGTGCAAGAACAAGGGGGCACAATTTGAAGACGGGGGGGCGGCTCAGAGGTAATTTAAGGAAGTATTTTTTCACAGAGAGGGTTGTGGATGCATGGAACGGCCTTCCGGAGGAGGTTGTGGAGTCAAAAGCAGTGGTGGAATTCAAGCATGCATGGGACAGTCATAAGGCAATTCTAGGGGGTGGGGGTAGGAAGAAGTAGGCTGCTGGTTAACTAGGATCTGCAGCTTATCCATTAGGTAGGGAAATGGGCAGACTGGGTGGGCCAAGCGGTCCTTATCTGCCATCAAATTCTATGTTTCTATGTTTTAGGATTCTGGGGTGAATCCCGTCAGGCCCCATTGCTTTGTCCACCTTGAGTTTTAGTTCTTTCAGGACTCTTTCTTCTGTAAATGGACTGGTGACAACCCCCCTACCCAGAGTGCTTCTATTGTCTGGTTTAGGTAACTCCTCCTCATCTTCTTTTGTGAATACGGAGCAAAAGTATTCATTCAGTATCTCTGCCTTTTCACTGTCTCCCTCTGCCCACCTCCCCTCTCCTTTATTAATCTTCACTATTCCTCCTTAACCTTTCTATGCTCCCTAATATACCTATAGAAGGTTTTATCCCCCTTCTTAACTAAGTTGGCTATTTTTTCCTCGGTTTGGGCCTTTGCTATTCTGACTGCCTTCCCCCACTTCTTTCTGCTTTAATTGATACAGTTTCCTGTCGTGCTCCTTCTGTGATTCCTTATACTTTTTGAATGCAGCCTTTTTCTCCTTAACTTTCCATGCCACCTCTTTTGAGAACCATAGTGTTTTTTTACTCCGCTTTGTTTTCTTTATTTGTTTCACACAAAGGCTTGTTGGCTCTATGATAGCAGTTTTGATTTTTCTCCATTGTTCTTCCACCCCCTCCTTTTTGGCCATTTGCTAGTACATTCCTCAGGTATTCACCCATTTTGCCAAAGTCGGCCCTTCTAAAGTCCAGTATCCTTGTTTTTGTATGGCTTGTCTCCATGGTTGTGCTTATTGTGAAGCACACTGTGCAGTGGTCACTTGTTCCCAAATGTCGACTGACTTCTAAATTTGTGATCCTCTCTCCATTTGAGAGTACCAGGTCTAGTATTGCTCCCTCCCAAGTGGGTTCCAACACTAGCTGTCTAAGGCCTGCCCCCTGAAGGGCATCAAGAATGACCCTGCTCTTGGATGTGGCTGCATTACATGTCATCCAGTTAACATCTGGCATATTCAGGTCCCCCATCAACAATATCTCCCCCTTTTCAGCCATTTTGAGAATGTCCCCCATCATTTTCTTATCCGTTTCCTCCCCTTCAGACGGGGGTCTGCATACAACCCCTCTGCGGATTGTGATGCCATTCCCTGTCTCCATGGTGACCCAGAGTGCCTCTTGTCCTCCCCCTTTACTTTTTAGTTCTGTAGCTTTGATCCCTTCCCTTACGTTTAGAGCTACTCCACCTCCTCTTTTACCCTCCCTGTCCCTTCTGTAGACTGTGTACCTCGGTATGTTGACATCCCAGTCATGGTTCTCCATGTACCATGTTACTGCCACAATATCCAATTTTTCATCTTCCATCAGGGCTACTAGCTCAGGAAGCTTGTTTCCCAGACTACAGGCATTGGTACTCTTTGCCCTCCATTTAATGTTGGCTTTATCCTTTTTTTCCCCATCCCTGCTCTTATTGCCCTTGTCTATTTTTCCATTTACCCTTGTTCTGCCCTCTGTTGAGCTCTGTACCTCATTGTTTACCTTACTACCTGCCATGTTTTGTGGGGGGAGGCTTGAAATTTCCTGCCTCTTATCAGCACCTCTCCCCCTTGGCTAGTTTAAAAGCTTGCCAAGGAAGCATTTAAACCTGTCACTTAGGAGCTTGGTTCCCTTCGAGAACAGATGCAGACCATCGTGCCAGTGTAGACCTTCATCTCTCCAGGTGTACCCCCAGTCCCCAATGAAGCAAAAGCCCTGTGCTCTGCACCAGTTTTACGACCATTCATTAAACTGCATGGTGTGCAGTACCCTAGCCTCACCCCTGCCATGGACTGGCAGCACCTCTGAGAAGGTAACTGTGCTTGCTACCTGTCTGAGGCCCCTCCCCAACTCCACAAATTCATCCTGCACTGCACTGATTCCATGCCTAGCTAGGTCATTTGTCCCAAGGTGGACAATGATATCTAGTTCCCTCTCTTATGATGCTGCTTCTGCAATTGTGAGATTCAGCTTGTCCTCAAGCCATGGCACCAGGCAGGCACCTTACTTCCCTCTCCTCTCCCTTGCCCAGTTCTACCCCCTAACAATTGAGTCCCCTATCAGAAGCTGTTTCCTTCCCCTGTGGTGTCCCTTGCCACCCTTTTGTGGGTCTCCCTTGTGGATGTCCTCAGCATTCTTCTTGGTCTCCACTGAGAGTGCCATCACAGAGGAACCTTGCTCTGCCAGACTGGCGTATGATTTGTGTAGAGGTACAACTAGGGGGCTTCGCCTCTGTTCCACCACCCGCACCCTCCCAGAACCCACTATGGTCCAACTGCTCCTCATACTTGGCAACCTCTGAGGCAGTGGTTATGGCAGTGGTGCTCTTTGGGTGGGGGAGGCCTCCTTAGTCCTTGCCAGTTCAGCCTGGAGGTGGGCAATCTCCTCCCTCAGAGCTGACAGTTGCCTGCAAATAGGACAGCAGTGCAGTTTCCAGAATGTCTCCTGGAAAACTGCTGCCCCACAGCCAGTACATTGCACTACTCCCCACATGTCCCTCTCCCTTATAATATACAATATGTAATATATATACATTTTTTTTTTTTTGGTGGTGGTGTGTACTTACCCTTTATGCACTGTGATGGGTTATTAAGAATATGACAGTTCTGCCCAAGACCTGTTGAGAAGTGATGTCAGAACTTTGGCTATAAAGGAAATGCCACGCCTGGGGGGGTGGGGTGTGGGGAAGGGGGTTGGTAGTCCACAACCACAGGTGACTGTTAGAAACAATCAAATACACCACTGATCCACCACCCTGGTGAGCACTGCCCTTTATAGTAATTCAACTAACCTCCAGTAATTTATTTAAAAATAGTTTAACTATCACAAACTCCTACGCACCAGTAAATTATTTAAAAATAGTTTCTGTCCCAAAATCCTAGTAGTCAATCCAGCTACCCCCAAGAGACAACCAAAATGCAGTATTCAAACCCTTGCGAAGTTACTTCCAAGATAAGCAGAGTTTGCAAGCTCCTTTTTCAACTCCTCAGCCACCTGTAAATTATTTAAAAATAGTTTAACTGTCAGAAAATCCTAGTAGACAATCTAGCTACCTCCAAGGGTCTACCCAAATGCAGTATTTAAATCCTTCTGAAGTTACTCACAAGATAAACAGAGTTTGCAAGCCCCTTCTTGGTTAAACACTAAATAAATATATAAATAAAAAGCAATTACCAAAGGTAGTTAGTTTCACCTCCCACAGAATTGAGCAAAAGTGCACGTTGTTGCAGATATCAAGTGCAATATAGAATTTCTCACACAGCTCACAGCTGAATAGACTTAGAGCCTAACACACATTAGCTACATTGTTCATTTTCTGCCTATTAAAGTAACATGTGGCCAATGTGACAAATTAAAAGTCACATTTCATTTTGAAATACAAATCAATGCAATATGGTGAGATTTTCCCTGCCTGTCTGTCCCCTCTACCAACCACAACTGCTGCCGCTCACTCCATGAGTTCAATGAAACCCCCTTCCGCATCCCCCGGCCCATTTACATCAGCAGTACTCCCACGCGGTCTTACAATAAAGCAGGCAGCTGGACACAGTACTGGATCTGCTGAACATATGCAGCTCCTGTTTGTTTGTTTTTTTCCAGTATGGGTATCCTCTCCTTGCAAGCCTCATGCCTCCCCTAGAAGATAGTGGGTTTTCTCCCAACCAATCACTGCCACTTACCACTCACTCTACTAATGCTCTCTCGGCTTGCTCCTAGTTGAATCTGCCAGCAACATGCTCAACTAAGTGCCATAGTAACCTCATCAAAGTTTGTGATTTTTGTTTTAAACAGCCTTACCAGTTTACTTGAAGGTTGCATCTACCTGGCCCTGCAGTGCTACAGCTTACAGTTCACATTTCTGAGTCCTGTGCCATACAATGGCTTTCATCCAACCTGCCCGCTCAGTCCTTCAGTCAGCTACCAGCCTTATCCATACTTCTCAACTTTATTTTCAAACAGTGATTTCTATGCAAAGTAGTTATTTTTTTTTAATTTGTACACCTGTGAGTGTGTGTGTGTTGGGGGAAGGGTAGCTATGGCAACCACCAAAACACAACTATGGTGGTAACAAAAGGTCAAATATCCTCATTTAAAAAAACAGTTGTAGAAGTGAATACATACATAGGAGTTATTTTACATTAAAATACAGTTTTTTTTTACTGTTTCAACATATAAATTTACATTTTTTAAGCCATCTACAATGCAGATTCCCATTTTATAAGTGCAATAACACACTCCATGTGTGTGCATTGGACACTTCTAATGCACAGTCAGGGACTGAGGCAAGCAGCCCACAGCCTTGTGACTTACTATGGCCCTGATCGTGTATTAGAAGTGTCTAATGCTCACCCCTGGACTGGAGTGTGTTATTGCTTACTTAATCTCCTGTGGAGATACATAATTGCTCACTGGACAGACAGGAGGAGAACTCTCTTATTTCTAAAGGGTTTAAGAGCAAGTCAGTGCTTCATTATTGCCTGGTCTATTTATGAAGCAGTTGTTCTGAATTTTATTTACTCAAGAAGCATTTTCTTAATTTGTGGTGGTAGTTGGGGGACCCATTCTTGTGGTGTGATTCCATTTCTGAGTTAGAACTGCCCTTTCAAAATAAAAACAACAGCAACGGTAAAACAAAGCCAAACAAAGCAGAAGTAACATTGCAAAAGTGCTCAAGAACAGCATGGTAATACGCTACTAAAATACTAAGTGTTGCACGAATAACAAAGGATCATAAATGTAGACCTACGTGATGTATTTGTGTAAACTATTTGCAGTTTGTCTCAAGAATCTATTTGCCCTTCATCCATGAAGTTGGGATAAAATGTTTAAACAGGGATTTTCTACATCATAATATGTTGACATAAACTTTCCTTCCATGACAACAGATTATGAGGTCATAAATGTAACAACTGGGAAATCAGTCACCGAAACACATTTTTTTTCACTTTATCTTTTTATTGAAATTGAGCATATAAGAAACCACACAAGCTTATACAGTAGAAGACTATCCTCCATATAAGGTATAAAAATATCACTTAACAAACACAGTATATAGGGTAAACATATTGGAGATGCCTTATAATCACATATTGATAATAAGACTCAGACCAAGACAGGTTGTAAGTGGGGAGCAGAAGGGTTACAATCAGTGAGGTATTGTAAATGCAGAAAAGGCAGCAATGTACAAAATAAATGCTAGGGCAGGCTATATCAAGGCACTCAGTAAATTACATAAAGTGATAAATATGGAAATACAGACAATGTTCAATAATGGAAGGATAAAGATAAGAGAAAGTGTGCAAAGAAAAGTAAAAAGTAGCAGGGAAGAAAGGGGAAGGGAGAGGGGGAGGATAGAGAAAGAGGGAAAAAGGAGAGATATCTGTGCACAAAGTTTCAAAAACCCTAATCTGAGAGCAAAATAAGAAAAAAGGCTAAATAGCCCTAAGGATTAGGGTCTAAAGGAACCAAAAGGTTCAACGTACTTGAAGTAATCCTGACAACATCTGTCATATACAGTGAGTCGGTCATGAATAACATGAGATAATCGGTCTAGAGAGGCATACTGAGAGAGGCTTTGAAGAACATCTGAAAGGGAAGAGCTGATTTCCATTTCATAAGAATCAGACATTTAACCAGAAGAAAAAGTATGTTTAGCCATCTAAAATGTGCATTTGAGAGGGGAGAGCTATTGGGAATAAGGATGCCTAGAAGGAATAGTTTGGGGTCAAAGGGTAGTTTTTGCCTTGTTACTCTGCAAGCAAGTAAATAGACTTTACGCCAAAGCTTATTAATGGGAGCACATGACCACAAGATATGAAGTAGATCCTGTTGGCCAAATTACAGCGACAGCAGTTATTATTATTTAATAGGTCCACGTGTTGAAGAACAGAGGAAGTTCTATACCATATATGTAGGATTTTAGTTTGTATTAAAGAACTACGGGCATTTTTAAAGGTGTTATGTGGAAGATGCCAGCAATTACTCCATTATGCATCAGAAATATTGTAGTTAAGGAGAGTATTCCATTTATTTTTGGCAGGTATAGACTGATCAGGTAGATTGTCAATAATGTCTTTGTAAATGGAGCTATTCAGTTTTGCGGATAAATTAGTCCAGTGCACAACGTGTGGGTCTAGAAGAGTATGTTTGTACACAAAACTGGAAAGAGAGTTATAAGCTGCCTGAATTTGTAACAAATTCCAGAAGTCCTATTTAGGAAGTTTCCATGTGGCCTGCAAGTCCCAGAACAATCTAAGAGTGAGTGAATTCTGGTCCAAGATATCTCCAAGAGAAAAAAATGCCTTTGTTCTGCCATGTACGACAAAAAATTGGGTGATTTTCTAGGGTGAGCAGTGGATTGCCCCATAAAGGGGCATATAACCAGGGTGTTGGATTAGATTTCAGAAATTTGTGGGTTAGTTTCCAATAAAGAACAGAGGATGATATAGTCAGGTGAGATTTTAGTTTAGAGGAAATGGGATTAAAGATGAAGGAAGTAGAAACTCCTCCAGGGCACAATTCGGATTCCATTGCAACCCACAGTGGTGAGTGAGAGGAGGATTTCTGAAACCATTTAATGGTTTGGGCCACTCGAAAAGCCCAGAGGTAGCATTTGAACCAGAGGAGTCCGAATCCCTCTTTTTTCCATTGTGCTCAAAGTTTGTTGCGGTGGTTTCCCATCCCAGATAAAGTTGCCTAGTAATTTATCAATTTTAGTGAAAAAGGAGGATGGTTAGATTAAAAGGATATTGGCAAAGAGGTAAAGAATCTTGGGTGATATGGACATCTTGATGGCTGCGATTTTCCCCATGAAGGAAAGATTAAGAAGCTTCCATCTGTCCAGACTTGTTTTGATGTTATCTAACAAGGGGTTAAAGTTAATGTCCCATATCTTCCCTAAGTTACTAGTTATTTTGTTTCCTAGATATGTTATACCCTGTGGTGACCAGCAAAATCCAAGAGGTAGGTTCATTAAGGCTTTACAGTGGTCATTAATGGGCAGAGTTTGTGATTTACCATAATTCAAAGCAAGGCCAGAAATGTTAGTAAAATTATTAAGCAAATCAACCAACAGGGGTCCAACCTCATTCAGGTTTGAGTAAAATTAAGAGGTCATCTGCAAAGGAGAGAGAGTGAGACATACTGTAACTTGAATTGCCCACAGGTATGCTCATAATGCCAGAGGATTGACGTAAACAAGTAGTCAGGGGCTCCATGGCTAAAATAAACAAGGAAGGTGATAGGGGACAGCCTTGTCTAGTTCCCCTTGCCAGTTGAAAGTAAGAGGAAAGGGTGGAATTAGTAAGTACCTTAGCAACAGTGGAATTATATAATAGTTTGATCCATGAGCAAAAGGTATGGGAGAGACCGAAATGAGATAAAACTTGATAAAAGCAGTCCCAGTTTAAGGAATCAAAAGCCTTCTCGAAATCAATAGCTATGGCTGCAGCTGGTGATTTGAGGGATTTGGCTTTGTAAATCAGATTAAATGGGGAATGTAAGTGATCAGAACTAAATCTATGTTTAATAAAACTGGCATGTGAACAATAAGTTAGTTTGGGAATCAAGGATTCAAGTCAAGAAGTTAATAGTTTAGCAAATATCTTCCCATCCGTGTTTAATAGAGAGGTTGGTTATAACTTGCAGGGTGTGTGGGGTCTTTATCTTTCTTAGGGATTAGGGTTATGACTGCTTCAGTACAGGAAGGGGGAAGTTTGCCAGTGTTGGAAGCTTCTTGATAAACATTAGGAAGAAGGGGGCATAAGGTGTCAGAGAACATTTTATAGAAATCGACAGGGAATCCATCACCTCCAGGGGATTTATCGGATTTCGAGGAGGACAAAGCTTTCTGGATTTCTTGAAGCAAGAAAGGTCCATCCAAAGAATTTGTCTCAAAAGAAGAAAGATGAGGAAGATGTAAAGCTTTAAGGAACTGTTAAATTTGTAAGGTAGATGGAGGGTTTGTATTAGAATATAATTTTTGGTAAAAGGTTTCCATACAGTTTATGGAGGGGTTGTCAGAATGAATTGTACCCTGATCATCTTTTAGACTTAGAATATGTCATTCCATTTGTTGTGCTTTGAGCTGGTAAGAGAGGAGTTTCCCATTTTTATTGCCATGTTCCCAAAACTTATGTTTAAGTTTAAACAAGGCCAATTCAGTTTTACGGGAAATTAATTTGTTTATTTTTACTCTAAGTTGAAGAATTTCAAGGTGAAGTTGAGAATCAGGATAATGCTTATTAGAGGAAAAGTATAAGTTCTCTTTAGCCTTAAGAGATTTTTCCATATCAGTCAGTTGTTGCTCTCTTACCCTTTTTCTATGTTCAGCATAGCTGATAATTTTCCCTCAAATCGTAGTTTTAAGAGTTTCCCATATAGTGGACATAGAGGATTCGGTAGGGGTATTGTGAGACAGGAAGTCCTGAATTTGTGCTTTAATCATGGGTAAAAAATTGAGATCTTTGAGAAGGAGAGGGTCCAGCCACCAGAAAGAAGATTTGGGTGCTAATAGGCCCCACAAAAGTTGCAATTTGACACGGGAATGGTCCAAGATTATGATGGAAGAGATGGTTGAATCAACAGTTTTTTCCACTATAATGGGAGAGGCTAACCAGTAGTTGATTCTACTGTATGTCTTATGTAGGGAGGAGTAAAAAGTAAAATCTCGGTCCTGGGGGTGAAGGAGGTGCCATACATCAGCTAATCCAATATCCTTCATTAGTAATGAGAGAGCGTTAATACTTCTGGGGTGGGCATCTGTAGTGGGGCTACTTCTGTCAATGCTGGCTTCTAAAGCTAAGTTAAGATCCCCTCTGAGAATAACTGGTGTATTATCAGTGTTAAAGGATAGGATCTGTTGAGCAAAATTGTGAAAAAACTCAGGGGAATCGGAGTTGGGCGCATAGACATTGACCAGCAGGAGAAGACCAGAGTTGGTATTCAATTTAACCATCACCCATCTGCTTTCAGTGTTGGAAAGGGAGTTTAAAAGGGACCATTTAAGAGTCTTATAAATAAGAATGGCAACTCCTCTTTTTTTTGAAGTATAGGAAGATTATAGATCTGACTGACCCAATCTTTCTTAAGTCTATGAACATCCTCTGCTAATAATTTTGTTTCTTGAAGGAAAGCAATTTATGTTTTATGCTTTTTGAGATGTGAGAGGATTTGCTTTCGCTCACAAGGAGAATTAAGTCCCTTCACATTCCACGTGTATAAAAGTATGTCACTCATAATGTCCAAAACACATTTTTGAGGAAGAGGAATAAACGTTAGCTTATGTGAAATGACTAAGAAAGGCTATCAATGAGACGATAACAGAAAAAAAACCAAGAGCATGTTAAATGTAGTTACTATAATTATGAGACTAGAATTAAACAGCTACCGTCATTGTACATGGAGGGGGGAGCACTTATTGCATACATTGTTCTATATTGTAATATCTGATGCCCAATGTTTGTTTTCATGTTGTGTCTATGTAAGGGTCATGTGTTGTGTGTATGAACATGCAAAATACCTTCGACAAACAGACATTAAAAAAATAATTAAATAGCATGCTGCCTGAAACAAATATTAGTTTGTAAAAACTGTCAACTATTACCTTTTATAGCTGATGTACTTTTTTCCTTTGGTTAATTAGATGTTTTACCTGATGTTAGTTGGTGTGATCTGTGGAACAGCACTCTGCCTGGCAGCTGACAAATCTAGCCCTGTTCCTCCCATTACATTATCAGCATTGTTGTTACCACTCTGACTGTGACATCACAGCTCTTCAAGAAGAGCCCCCCAGTTGCTGCCAGGTCAGTCACCTGTGATGTCACTGTCAGTGAGGTCACAGTGCTGATGATGTACTGGGAGAAATAGAACTAGATACATCAACTGCCAGGCAGAGTGCTGTTTCACACATCCAGCATAATACTATATGTTAATACTGCCACGGAGACCACTTTTATGGTTTTAAAAGTTGTCTCACATGCATTCTTGGGGAATGAGAATCGTGAACCAAAAAAGAGCAGTTCTGATACCTAAGAATGTAAGACCATGCTTACAACCCTATGAGTGGTCTTGTCAGCAGTACTATTATCATATTATTGATCAAACTCAATCAATAATCTATAAATTTTGGTTGCAAACTTTACCTGAATGTGCTCATTTCCAGGGCAGCTGCACATGAGACACACTTTCCAGAATAAGACGGCCTCACACACAGCGCTAAGGAGCGCTCTGATTGGTTGGGAACACTCCCTCAATCTATAATATCACGTGGAAAACTTTCTAATGAACAAACAGAAAAAGAAGAATACTACAAAAATAAAAAGAGACAACTGACTTCTTCTTAAAATCTGTAACATTCTCCTGTTTGCTCTGTTTGGTTCTACTAGCTCTTTAAATCCCATCCTAACAAGAGAGTTGTTGCACGACCTTGGGCAAGTCACTTACAGCAGCAATATTTCTTAGCTGCCAAAAAATTGTCATTCAGTTGTTTAGCAAAAATGCATTTCTAATAACCTTAGATTCATCTTCAGTGTATTTTTAATTTTCTCAGATATTTAAAAAAAAAACTTTTATAACTAATTTTGTACTTAATGACTCGCATCATTAAAATTATCTGGCACACACAGTTTTGAAAAGTCTCTACCATTGAGGTTACCTGTTGAATCTGTATATTAGATTCACACTGCAGCTGTATTAGGTTTGTGCTACCATATGTTTCTGATAGTAAACAGCACAGCACTGTACCAGGATATTTAATGTTTATCATCGTGGGCATAGCATCGAGTGCAAACTTTCACAAATACTTCATAATTCCATATGCTAGTTCCGCTATTAATGAAAAATTGAGTGTATTGATGTTTTTTTTTCCCAGAAAACCATTATTGCAGAGAACAACTGCATGGGGTCTAACAAATACTGCTGCTTTAACCTCTATGTACTTCAGTCAGTTCAAGTGTAAAATAATTGCATATTTTGAGTCAGATCACTGCATATTTAATTTATACAACATCAGTCTGCTAGTTTAATTTTTAAACCTGCTGCTTATTTGAAGACTTGACTGTTTCTCTTTGATTTCAACTGCCTGCATTAGTACTGCACTAGGCAATTGTGTTGTCATCAGCGCTGTGAAAGCTGCACCCTTATTGGTTTAGTATTCCATTGTGATGATATTAACCTTCAAAATAACCACTGTGATTGATAGCAGTAACATATTTTTGATAAGTGTATGGGCATCCATAAACAACAAACCTGTGTCTGAATCATGAGGTTCCCATGGCAGCCAAGAGGTTTGACCTTCCTGACCCTGAGCAATGGGGTATTTCCTGAGATAATCAGGTGGTGACTCTTGATGCTCTTAGCCCCTTGGGCTGTACCAGCTTACAGGGCAATTGTCTGGGTATACTGCTTCACTGGGCTGCCACCACCTGATTAAGAAATACCCCACTGCTCAGGGTCAAGAAGGTCAAACACAATAATATTAGGTAGACTGCACTTCGGACAGTGGACTATAAACAGAGAATTCATAGTGCCAGCAGAAATATAAAAATTACCTTCTCAACAATGAGGCACAGCCACTGATTCTGGAAAGATAGAGTCTTTACTACTAATTACTACAGGTATTAACAAAAAAAGGATATATACAGTGTATATATACAGCAAGACAAATGGTTTACACGTTTACTGGGAAAAGAAAATAATGTCAAGTATACTTACAGATGATGGACAGAAGACTCTAAAAATCTAGTCTCTCCTAGACTCTAACTTTACTTGCCAGCTAACCTGAAAGGTCACTCACCTAGACTGTGCTTTCCTCACACAGACAAGTTAGTTCTCTTAGCAGGGCTCCCACCTTCCTCCAGATGTAAAGGGTCAGAGAGAGGGAGAGACAGCTGGGTGTTCAGCTCTCCATTTTATGGGCTCAGGACTGTGGGGGTGTGATCTCTCCCTTGAGTGACAGTTCCCCCCAATGTTCCCCACTCGCGTGAGTGTGTGTGTGTGTGTGTGTGTGTGTGTGTGTGTGTGTGATCATCAGTGGCTTTTTATGCTCACCTAGCACATTTTTATGACTATGTTTTCATCCTTCTTGCAGTATGTCTCCTTGCCAGAAATAGCACCCTCACATCTGCCAGGGTCTGTTGCTAGATGAGCTCATGGGATCTTAGCACCTCCCAGCTGGCCAGTGTTTCTTATAAGATCTGCCTGGACATGTGACCTGGAAGCCATTTTGGTATCCATTCCAAACAGCAAGAACTAAAATAATTACACTAACAAAAGGAAAGAATAGCTCAATCTGGTCACGTCTGTCACAAGGAGGCTGGGAGAGAATCTCAGTATTTCGCATACTCAGTGGTATCAACAATATGGAACAGACAGGGATGTTTGATCTGATGCCCTCCAGCAGGACACAAGGCCAAACCCTGAAACTTAGAGGGTGTAAACTCAGAAGGAATGTTAGAAGGCATTTCTTCTCCTAGACTGTGGTGAACCTATGGAATAGCTCACCAGTAGTGACAGCGAACATGAAGACTGTACAGCCCTTCAGGGTAAGCCTGGACAAATATCTGCTTACCAAGAGATTCACAAGGTATCCTGTATAGTAGTGTGGGAAGGGAAATCCTGATTGATTGATTGATTGATTGATTTCAACATATTTTACAAGGTAGGCAAACAAAGTCCAGACAGGCTTGTTTCCAGTTGTGACCTGGGGGGAAGGGTAAAGGGAGCATCTGGGAAACTAAATTACAGACAATTCAAGGTATGCAATAAATGAGTGAGTCTGGAGCACAGTCCAGTGGTGGCAGCCTGGATCATGGTGGGATAGTGGTGGCAGTTCCATCCCGTGATCACACTCCAATCATACCTCTCAACTGTCCCTGATTTTCAGGGACGTCCCTGATTTTTGCCTCAAAATTTTACTCTGTCCCTTCTAAAAATTGTGTTTCCATGACCAATCAGTGGGGGTTGTAAGCACAAAATAATATCAAACATTAAAGTTACAGACTTGTTCTTCCTTAGAAAATGCATTTTACATTAAGCCCCTTATTCTACCAGCTTCCTGAGTGGAAATCACCAATTTTGAAGATGTGTCCCTGATTTTGGTCCTTTGTCCCTGATTTTTTTAAGCCTTGTCCCTGATTTATGAAGCAGGAGGTTGAGAGGTACGCCTCCAATAGTGCAGCGCCAGTGAGAGTCAAGCTGGAGTGGATGGGGATGGTTAGGAGGTTGCAATGGAGCCTGGCCATCAGCATCTTCGAGCAGCCCCCATGTGGGGTAGTCCTTGGCCCCTGGCTGGAGTGCCCAGCAGGTCATCTGGCTTGGGTGCTGGCTCCAGTGGGCTTTGTAAAGCCATTGCAAGGTCGGGAAGGTTCCTGAAGAAACTACCCCCACTCCAGCTGTGGATTAAGGTGCCCACAGGTTGCAGCTAGTCCCAAGTTCAAGAACGGAGACTGCCAGGGAGCAGCACGAAGCATGAAATCCTTGTCTAGGCTGCTGTCTGTGGGAGCTCTGTCTCTCAGGAACAGCTGAAGGGAGAGTAGTGTAACCCCTAGGCGGCACTATTCTAAGGGCTACTACCCCTGCCTGTATGGCTATACACAGGTTGAGCGGCCTGAGTTCTCTAATTAGGTACCTCCACCCAGAGAAGTGATATTGGGGTTACTTGTCTACTCTGGTATAGCCCTCTGGGAAGCTATAACCACCCACCAACCCTCCAAGTGGCCTAATATACAGCACAGTGGTAAATTCGCAATCAACAGGCAGCAGTAACAATATGCTCACACTCGTCACACTTACCACCAGGGCTGGACTTGCAGCAACGGCCCTGGAGACCCCCTTGAAAATAAGGTTAGCAATGCAGCAGTACAATCTTAATACTGTAACCCAACTAATAATATGCACACTAGCCAGGTTAAACGTAAAAAAGACAATCAGATTTATTAAGCGGGTGTGAACAAGGAAGGGGCACGAATCTAGTCAAAAGATTTGTATTCTAACTTAAATCAGGTTTTCTGGCACGCACTTTAAGCCCCAATTGTACAGTTTAACAACACTGGGTACCCAGACTGTTATGCAGGCTAGCCTGAAGCATTGCAGCTGATGTTGGGGCCCTAGGCAGTTAAATATACAAACAACCCAATTATTTGTAATCCAAGCTGGTTGGCTCAGTCTGTTGTAAACCCAAGAAAAATGAAACAATTAGATGGTACCACAGATGATTTAAACTCTTGTTGCAGGGTGTTACCCTAACTGTACTCACACTACCAGAAATTTTGCTGCAGAACTGGTGATATGTAGACCTCATGGTGATGACCGATGGGCAGGGGGAAGCGGGACCAACACGACACACCTCTCGATGGTTGCAACCTGCGCGATGTTGCTGTGCAGGGGGCCAAATTCCTGAGCCAGTCTCTCGCCAAAATGGTCGCTGGTACAGGTGTAGTGGCATAGGCCAAAATGGCAGAACCCAAGCAGGGCAAACAGTTCTGGAAAAGTTCATGATCTTCTGCTGGTGAAGCCTCCAGCTGGCGTAACATATTTGATCGTGGGAAACCCAAATCATGACCCACGAAACACATTCAGCACATTTAAATCAATAACTATTACTGAAAACAGTTCAGATTCAGTCCGGTTGCAAATCAACAGCTTTACTGCACAAACCTTTCGATCCGAGTATCTCTCGCACACAAGCTGGGCCGATCGCTTCAGGAGCAAGTCTTCGGTCCAAATCACAAGCTGCATCAACAAATTTCTTCTTCTCTTCTGCCGCAGTTCCAGCCTGGAGTCAGACAGGTCCAACTTCTACAATTAGGCAGTTCAATGCTGGAGAAGGTGGCAGGAAGGCAAGTTGAACCTCTTCCCACCGCTTCCCCTACGCTCCTTCTGGGAGCAGCTGCTCAACGGCTCAAGCTGTTCACACTTCAACCTCCAACTCTAACTGATCCACTGTCTCCTGTTCCTCTGGGGATTTCACTTGTTAATCCAAAAGGTTCAGTTGGCTGAAGGAGCTGTCAGTCACAGTTGGGCTCCCCCTTCAGGCCAATTTAGGCACCAACAGTAAAACTACAAAAACTACAGTTTTCCATCCCACAAGACCCACGGGGACAGGATCCATTTTAGGTCCCAATGTTTCTATTGGCCCAATTACTGAAAGTCCCGGACCTAACATGGTGACTTCCATCCAAATGAACGAGCTACAATCAAAGCAGGTTAGACAAGCATCTCCATCTCTAATATAATAAAGCACAACTAGTAAATAAGCACAGTTCCCACATGGGCTTCCTCTGTGCAAGCAGCGACTGCAGAATGGAGCAAAACAAATCACTGCCTGGCTGGTCGCAAGCTCTAAATCACTTGGACCCAGCACAGACCAATTTCAATTAGCTATTCTCTTAAAGGGACAGGCGCGGAGGCTCAATATGGCACCCTCACGCAAAGACACAGAACTACTTAAGACAGGACACCAGCCTGACAGTGGGCATTAAGGAGCCCAGGAAGACATTATAGTAAACCCCAAATTTGTAGAGGGGTTACAATAGGTTTTCCCCAAAGTGTCTAAGATTTGGGCAGGAGGGAGTTGGCAAAATAGGTATGCTGCAAGGAAATGCTGCACCGGACAGATCATTAGGAAAAATATGTTGCTGTCATCACAATAGGAGACTGTGTGGTTCCATTTAAGCTTTCCTTCAAAGAGTCTTATTCAGCTGCTGGAGATCTGCTGTAAATATCCCTGCAGAGTTACTGCAGCTAGGGGCAGTCTAGGCCACCTGAAATGTGCCTACTACAATCAAATATATGCGCCCAATTAACTCCTTGAAGCAGTTGTTTTAACTTTTTGGATCAACTTAAATCTGTTTCTGGAAATTGTTTCTGGCTGCAAGAACCCCCCCTCCCCTTGAGAAACATCTACATACCCCTAACCACCAGGAGGAGGGGCTTGCATATATAAAAATGCAAGAGCTGGGATCAGATACCTAAACCAAGTACCTGTCTCCTTGCAGGGGCTGAGTCAAATTAGGCAGACCAGACTGTGATGCAAAAGAGACCCCTTGAGACTAATTGCCATTTTGAGGGCATATATGACACATCAGAGGAGTCTTGAACTGCTATAAATTAGTACATGTCTGCAAGCATATTTATTCATTCCTGCTTATGAAGCCAGGGGGTTGGGGAGAGACACAGAAACATAGAAAATGTTGACAGAAACAGACAGTTGGTCCATTCAGTCTGCCCTGTTTTACCCTGTCCTACCTTGGGATCTATTGTCCAATCAGGAACGATGGACTTTACTAGCTGGCCTGGTGACATGAAGGGTTGAGGCACTGGCTGCCTTACCTCCTCCCATGCTGGTGACCCAGGTTCAGGAATGAGCCTGGCTCATCAGTGGTCTGTCTCATTAGGTGGGGTGAGAGTGTGCAGTGTGCTGTCAGGCAGTTCCATTTGAGGCTTCAAGTTTGGAAATATTCCATTAAATTATGACACAGATGGACTAAGGAGAGCCTGGCAGCACAGTGGACACACCCACCTCCCTTTGAGTGAGCTAAGGATTCTTACAAAGGGAACTAAATTACTCCTTATGCACAAGGTGGTTGTTAAGCACTTTAGTAATCAGTCAATTAGTATATAAAACTACCTTAGCTACATATTGGTAACTATGAAACACAGAGTGTTTTAATTAGGCTTTAAAGATTATGAGGGATAATAATTGAAGACAGCTGGGATTTATACACTATATAAAGGTGTATACCAATAGGAGGCGACACCCCTGACAATGAGGTCTTAGTGGCATCGAAGCACTGGGCTGCTCACACTGATATGGTATGTGAATCTTGCACATTAAGTTTTTTTTAATTCTGATCACATGTTCATATGTACCTGTATATATTTATTTAAAGACTGCTTTTTTATTAAGAATATGCTTTTGTCTTATTTTGAGGCAAAGATGAAAAAAGAAAATGATTCTTAAAAGATGTAATACTGCCTGAGTGCCTTTTCTTGTATATAGCATGAAGGTTTGAGGCACTGGATGCCTTACCTCCTCGCACGCTGGTGACCCAGGTTCAGGAACGAGCCTGGGTCATCAGGGGTCAGACGAGGGGGAAGGGCAAGGAGCTGGTCTGAACTGCCCCAGGGCAGATCTCCTCTCTCAGGGAAGGGCATGGGCCTTCCTGGCTCTTGGGTGCCACCAGGTAGAGGCTAGATGGCAGCGCCAAGCCTTAAAGGAGACCAGGCATTAGGCCGGGTGGGAGGAAGGGGCCATTACCAGAACCACTGAGCGCATGCTTGCCCAGGTTACTGGGGTCCCAGGACTAGGAGAAAGAAAACGGAAAACAAGGACACCAGGGCAGGCTTAATGAAGCCCCGAGTGGGCGGATCAGAGTTCCTCTGAGAGAGGACCACAGCCGCGTCTGCCTGGAGCCCGACAGGAGAAAAACCTATATAGAAAAAAAGACCCTAAATTACTATGTTACCATGTGAAAAATGACAAAAAAAAGACTTTTTTGTAAGGTAGATATGGTATCTCTATTTAGCTAACGATGTTTAGGTTACAAGCTTTCGAGGCCTCAGCACCTCTATATCGAGTACCTGATGATACCTATTGAAGAGGCACTATGGCCTTGAAAGCTTTAAACTTTTAGGTAGCTTAATAAAGGCATTATATCTACCTTACAAACATTTTTTTTTTTTTATTATTGTTGTTTTTCTCATAGTTTTGTGTAGGCTAACATGGCACTACCCAATATTTTCCTATGTTGCTATGTAAACAAAATTTACCACTTCTGTGGCTTAATGCCATGACCTTCATATTACATTTGCTGAACTGAGGCTCATCCAGCAAACCAGCTGTACCAGTTCCACCAGTGCCCAGCCCAGTCTCATTATTTACATGTTTCATGCACCCTTGAACTTTACTAGCTTTTCCACATAGTGCTCCTTTCAATCAGTTTGCCTGTAAACAGAACCCATCTTATAGGTAGAATCTATTACCAACAGCATCAAAGAAATACCATTTCATGAAGAGGTACGGGTAGCAGGCTGCACCGTTCTACATGTTCAAATTGAATTGTACTGGAGGGATCAATATTTCCAAAAATGCAGAAGAATATATATTTTCAAGATGGAAAATTCTGTACATTTAGGACAAGTATGCTTGTCATTTGTGTGGAACTGGTAACAAAAACACACATGTACTGTAACTGAAAGCCGCTGGTATCATATTTGCAATCCCACATAGCCTTGTTACCCTAAATCACTAATAGTACAATCCTTGCTGTTCAGTGGAATCTAGGGATTATGTTGTTTCACAGCTAAACCAAGATCCTGTCATTAGAATAGAGAGGCTGCCCAAAGCTTTGCAGCAGCTGGCCGTTTGTCTGGGGTCCCCCTCCCTGGACCTGGGGGAAAGGGAGATGGTGCCTCCTGGATACAGGAATAGATATGATACTGAATTCATTTAAGCAGGTCTTGGTGGAACAGTTAGAGTGTGGCTTGGGGGGGGGGTTAGACTGTGTCCGTCCTGTGGTGGCTCGAGAGGATCGAAGACCGATGGCATAGGGTAAGAAGGGGCTGGTTGAGTCAAATTCTTCTGAAGGGCTCATTGCCTCCAGTCGGCATGAGGAAAGGGGACCGCAGGACCCGGACCCGGATGGGGGAACGTGATCAACCCTCATCAGGTTATCCTCCAAGGACAGTGGCACCTGACTAGGGGTGGCTGCAGGAGCCTTGGACACATGACCTCCCCAGAAGCTGCACCAGCCATTCAGGCACACACTAGGGGTTGCACAGGACATGAGGGTAGAGGTGGGAAATGCCTGAAGAAACTGCATATCCTCCCAGCTGCGCACGCTGCTCTCAAAACAGTGTGTTAACAAGAATAAACACAAGGCTGCGGCCATTTCCTCTAAGAACTGTGTCTGAATGGTTATTCCAGAGTAAGGGGTAGTGGGGGGCTACCAGATAATAGAGAGGCTGCCCAAAGCTTTGCAGCAGCTAGCCGTTTGTCTGGGGCCTCCCGGACCAGGGGGGAAGGGAGAAGGTGCCTTCTCTAGTAGTGGGCAGCAGGTCCCAGCAATGCCCTAGGAGGAGGTGCCACAAAGGCCACCCCCAAGGAGGTGGTATGTGGGGGAGGGAGGAGAAAGAGGCATTAAATAAAGCTGGAGGCCAGCAGCTCCCCCTCTTTCTTCTCCTTCTTCGGATTCCCTCCTGAGCGCCCTTGTAAAAGTAGGGTAGGGGTGTCCAGAGTAGATAGGGCTCCCTTTGACATTGTAGGGGTGACTACATTAGGGGTCATGGCGTGAGTTTCCCTGGTTTTCCCTCCTAGGGAGGGCTTTTCTGGGTGTTTTGCCTCCTCCAAAGGGTTGCAAAACTTAGGGAGAAAGAGAATAGGCAAGAAAAAGTGGACAAAAGGGGGGAACTCGGCTCAAACTTACAAGGAGACAAAGAAACCCAGTGTTAGGATACTATAAAACACAGCTTGGTACACATAAACAAGTAGCACCCCCCAGCGTCAATGTTTCCCGTCACTCTGATGCTTTTTCAAGATGTGGAATGCCTCCCCATGACTGGTATTTATAGCCCCATATAATTAATATGCACAATGTGCAAAATATAAAAACATATAAATATTATCTATTCCATGAAGCACAAAAATATCTATACTCATTTATACCTAAAAATCTATACAAAGTGACTTTTTATATATTTTTAGGTATAGATACTATAGATTATTTTGTGCTTCACAGGTGAGTGTGTTTATATGTTTTTATATTTCTATTTATTTTACACATTTGCATATTTTTGCATATTAATTATATGGGTGGGTAGGTAGGCAGGTAAAGCTTTATTTTTATACAGGATATACATGTTGTTTAGACTTTACAGTCCAGTTTACAAGACAGTCCTGTTAATTTTCAATTAAAAGTTGCAAATATAGTTAAAACATACTTGACATAGACGAATCAACACCCAGAAGATATATTCAATATGTACACCTTTTTCTCACAGTTAGCAGGAAGTAGCATTGATCAAATTGTGTTTATTTACAAGTAAAAGAGAAAAATGCTTTGACTACCTGGGTAAAGGCTCGAGGCCTTTGGAGTGCACGAATAGTTGAAGGAAGTTTATTCCGAAATACAGCTGTCTTATAATTCAGTGTTTTATCCCCATATTTATTTTTTCTTTTATCTTGGTGAATTCTATTAAAGTGTACAGTTTTTAATGATCCCCTTTTATTCATGTCCTCTGGGAAAAGTAGTTGGGCAATACTATGTTCAGGGTATGATAGAAACATAGAAGTTGATGGCAGATAAGGACCGCAAGGCCCATCCAGTCTGCCCATTTCCTTTTCTACCTTATGAATGTGCCATAGGCCTTTGCTCTGTCAATGGCCTATCTATTCATACTCATCTGTATTGCTCCCCTATGCCTATCCCATGCCTGTTTGAAGCCCTGCACTGTATTCATGTCCACCACTTCCTGAGGTAGGCCATTCCATGCATCCACCACCCTTTCTGTGAAAAAGAACTTCCTCACATTACCCCTTAATTGCCTCCCTTTAATCTCAGGCTGTGTCCTCTTGTCCTGCTAATTTTCTTATATTGAAACATGTTAGACTCTTTCACCTTGTTAATGCCCTTAAGGTGTTTGAATGTTTCAATCATATCACCTCTTTCCCTCCTTTGCTCTAGGGTATACATATTGGAGTTCAGTTAATCTGTCCTCATATGTTTTCTGATGCAGTCCCTGCACCATTTTGGTTGCCCTTCTCTGGACTGCCTCAATTTGGTTAATGTCCTTGTGAAGGTGTGGCCTCCAGTACTGCATGCAGTACTCCACATGGGGCCTAACCAGTGTCTTGTAAAGAGGGATTACTACCTCCCTCTTCCGACTTGTGATACCCCTACTAATACACCCCAACATCCCTCTAGCCCTACCTGCTGCTTTAGAGATCTGCTTGGAAGATTTCAGGTCATCGGTGCTGACGACGCCCAAGTCTCTTTCTTCCCTTGTGACTGCCAGCAACTCCCCTCCCAGCCTATAGGTGGCTTCAGGGTTTCTCTTCCCTGTGTGCATGATCTTGCACTTCTTTGCGTTAAACCCCAGTTGCCACTCTTCTGACCATTTTGCTAGTTTATCCAGATCTCTTCTCATTCTGCCCACACCATCTGGATCATCTACTCTGTTGCAGAGCTTGGTGTCATCTGCAAACAGACAAACCTTACCCTCCAGTCCATCTGCAATGTCACCGATGAAGATATTGAAGAGGACTAGCCCAGGACTGATCCCTGAGTTACCCCACTTGTGACTTACATCTCTTCTGACTGTATACCATTTACCACCACTCTGTTTTCTGCCCGTCAACCAGTTTGCCACCCAGTTGACCAGGGTCTGACCCACCCTGAGTCTACCCAGCTTATTAATCAATCTTCTATGTGGAACAGTATTGAAAGCTTTGCTGAAGTCAAGGTAAGCAACATCAACTGCTCCCCTTGGTCCACCACTCTGGTTACCCAGTCAAAGAAATCTATGAGATTAGTTTGACAGGACCTTCCTTTGTAAACCCGTGTTGTCTTGAATCCTGTATTCTATGGATTCCAGGTGATGCACTATCCTTTCCTTAAGGAGTGTCTCCATAATCTTGCCCACTACTGAGATAAGACTGACTGGTCTGTAGTTCCCTGCCTCCTCACTGCTACCACTCTTGTGGAGCAGGATCACATAAGCCCTTCTCCAGTCTTCTGGGACCTCTCCTGTGCTCAGAGACTCACTAAACAGTTCTGATAATGGCTCTGCTAGTTCCACCCTTAGCTCCTTTAGTACCCTGGGATGTATGCCATCAGGTCCCATTGCCTTGTCCACCCTGAGCTTATCGAGCTCAAGTATGACCCTTTCTTTTGTGAAGGGACTAGTGTACACCTCCCTCCCCCGTGTCCATGGTGCAGAGCTGATACCTTAAGTTTCTGAATTAGGGTTAACCACTCGGTAGTATATCCGATTTCAAGTGTCTGCCATCCTAATCTGATCAACAACTGACAGTGATGTGTTCTGTAATTGCATTGCAAGACATATCTTGCAATTTTATATTGCAATTAATCTAAGCAGTCCAGCAGTTGTTTGTTTGCAGTCCAATAAACTAATTCCCCATATTTCAGACTAGGTAAAATGAGCTGCTCAGCCACTCTTTTCCTATCGCTGAGCTTTAAACATTTAGTCATTCTCCTCAGAGCACCCAACTTCTTATTTACTTTCCCAGATGTTGCAGTTATGTGATTGTTGAAAGTCAATTGGTGATCAAAGACTACTCCCAGATAGCAATAGTTGTCCACAGATTCAATACAAACTCTGCTATCTGTATAAATCTGTAATTTTGAGATGCTTGGGTTTTTTTGGTGTAAAATGCATCAATTTGGTTTTCTCTTTTTTTTTTCCTTCCTTCTATTTAGATTTTTTCTGCTCTGGAGCCCTGGCAGGCAGCTACGACCCTCCTAACGAAGGTCCCGCTGCTCCTGCCCTCGCCGGTCCCTGGGAATTCCCCTGTGGATTGCCCTCGTGGTGGGGCCAGGAGGAGGATGCGGCTTCTCCCCCCCCCCAAGACCCAATCCAGAAGCAGTGGATGGCCCTTGGGAGCGGTAGACCATCACAGAGCCTGCCAAGCTCTTTTTCCACCATTTTTCTCCTGTACCCCTTCCCTACCGATGTGAGGACATACCTCCCAACCTGTTCTGCCCTTTAGCCACCACCAGACAGCAGTCAACAAGCAGGATGACAAGTCTCCCTACCCCCAAGAGAGGACAGGAGTCATCCTGGTGTTCAATCCTCTCTCCCCCTGGGCTTGTTCCTGAACCCTGGTCACCAACATGGCGTGAGGTGTAGCAACCAGCACCTAACCTCCAGCGCCACCGGGCTGGCATCAATTTGGTTTTCTTAGTGTAACTAGAATTCTATTAGTACTGGTCTTAGGCAGGTAGAAAAGGTAGCTGGTAGGGAGTTCATTAGGGGCTTTTTACATAATGACATCATTGTTTACTCAGCTAGCCTGAGAGGGATGATTATGTCATTTAGAACTCTCGCAGCAGCATAACCATTTTTGAGTCAGCTGCTCAGGGGAAGTTTAGAATGTTCAGTTAGTCTGAGTTACAGTGTCAGAGTGGCAGGAGGTCTGCCAGTGGGGCTCTGAAAAGAGAGTCCTGGTCTTTTCTCACCCTAGTTTTGGAAAAATCCTCTGTTTGCCTGTGAAGTGGTGGAAACCATTTGCCAGCAGGACTTTTAGTTTCACTCCAATGGGAGTGAGAGGGGCTGAAATGTCTTTTGGATCCAAGGGGCAATCCCCTGAAGGTCCTAAAGTTTTCAGCTGCCTTGAAGAAGGACTGTAATGGAATCTGACAAGCTTCCTGACAGGAATAGGTGCCTTTCTGTTGTTCCTTTCCAGGACTGGGAGGAAGGAGAAACTGTTTTCTTGAGCACAGAATTGGAGACAAGTTCTCATTTGGGAGGTTGTCTGGGATATGTGTGCCCAAGATAAGTCTAAATCACACCAGACAGGACCCCTGTTCACCTTAGAGTGTTAATTTGAAGTTAAGTTCGGAGTCTTTTACAATTCAGTGGGGACTGGAGGCTTCTTTTGGTGTAACCCTGAAGGAATGGCAGAGACTGTATCTGGGGCAAAGGGTGGGAGGAACGCCATCTGGAGTTTCAATGCAGGTGTAACCCCCAAGCCACATCTTTAACTAGACTGCACACCTCACATTATTTGTAACGCTCACTTAAATTAAATATCTGGAGACACTGATGCCCATAAACTGGCATACCATTTACTTTACTAAAAGGTAGGTACCACCCTTGGCGTTAGGATGTGTACCTGGCTCATTTTCTAGAGGAAGAGAGGGGTTGGGGTACAGAAACAAACAACCTGAACCCTGTGTAAATAATACAACCCAGGTTCTGGGTGGAGGCTGCTAGGCATATGTTTGATCTAACCTGCTGAGGGGGGGTCCCAGTAAATCCACACAAGCAGAATCAATAATCGGATTGTCCATAACAGTGACTGGGATTTTGCAGTATGGCTTTATTCAACAGATGGCAAGAAAAGCTGAAGCGGCCCCCCAAGGGTTGGTCCAGGCTGGATAGGTACAAATTCAAGAACTCTCCTTGCGTGCAGTTCAGTTCATGAACAAAACAGAAACATCTCCTTCTCAAATTCCCAAAAGAGCATTTGTGGACACTGGGCCACACACATGAACATCTTTCTTCCCATGTGTGTTATTTAGTGAGTCTAAGCCACACACTCAGAACTCTTCTCGGACATAGGTGCAATTATGTGAAACTCAGCTACACACCTTAACCTGCAGCTTGGCCACTTGCTCAGGTAAAAATACTGGTGCCCTTTACAAACCAGGAAGCCCTGCCTTGTAAGCACTTAGATGGCATTCCTCCCACAGTTGGCCCCAACCAACAGTCTCTGCCATTCTTCAGGGTTACACCATTGAAACCCCCATTCCCCACTGAAATGGTAGAAGTCCCGTACTTCACTTGTCACAACACTGGGGTGACACAGAGAAAATAAACTGCACTCACTGGGGTCCACAGTTTAACTTTCTTCACTCACACTGGTGAGACCAGGGGCACTGACAGGTGCGATCCAGCTTTATCTATGGGCACACGCACCTCAGACTATCCACTCCCCTAAGAACATGTGGAGATCTAGTCTCCTTGACAGTACTCACAGAAACTTGTTCCATCGACTGGGCATGGAACAAACAAAAAGGAAAAGGAAAGACACTCCTCTGGGTAGCTGGACCAAACAGTCTATTTCAGGTCCTATCCAAGGCAGCTGAAAACATGACAGAACATTCAGGAGATTGCCCTTTGAGTCCACAGAGAACAAGCAGATCCTTCCACTTCACAGGGAGCAGAAATCAGGAAATCCTGCTGTAGTCTTGTCTCCACCACTTCAGCTAGAAGCTGGAAATGACATACGACTAGGGTGAGAAATCCTGGGCCCTCTGTCAGAGCCCACTGGCAGTCCTTCTGCCACTCTCACCTCCTCACTCAAGCTCTATTCACTCAAGACTGAGCATTCTAAGCTCCCCAGAGCAGCTATCCACACAGTGTGGCTTATGCTGCTGCGAGAGTTCTAAATGACCTAATCATTCTTCCCTCAGACTGGCTGAGTAAACAATGGTGTCATTATGTAAGGAGCACCTAATGAGCTCCCTACCAGCTGCCTGCTACCTTCCTAACAATAATACTGATAGGATTCTAGTAACCCCAGGGACTGGGTGATTACACAGGGCTAACTAGATCGTTGATGGGCGCCAAGGTCCCCTGTGTAAACCCAGTGCCCAGGATGAATTTTAAATATGCGGCTCAGGTCACTGGTTACATTTGGAAATGGAAATGTGTTTTGGAAATGGCTCAAGAATGTGGTTCAGGCCACGAGCATCCACTTTGGAAAATGGAAATGTGTTTGGAAAGTAGCTCAAGTATGTGGTTTGTCCATGAGCACTTTTTGAAAAAATGGATACAGATATTTCTGTGGAAAACTGTACTGCCTAGCAAATGTGCTTCTGGAAAAAGAGTGCTCCTGTTTGCAATGACCAACCATTGGGGATCCACTAGTGCTTTAGTAACATCTGTGAATAAAGCCATACTGCACGATCACAGTTATTGCTATGGACATTCCGCATATTGCTTCTGTGTGAATGTTATTTTGGGCCCCACAGCAGTTAGGTCTAGCATACACCTAGCAACCTCTCCTCTGGACCTGGCTATAATGCAAAGGTTCATTTTTTAGAATTGTACCCCCACCCCCTGTCCTTTAGCTAATGAGCCTGGTATATACTCTAAAGCTAGGGGTAGTACCAATTTAGAAATTCTGCCAAAAGCAAATTGCATGCCATGTATTGGGCACTGGTCCTTTTGGGGGGTGCCAACTGAGAAATGTGGCGTGGAGGGTTACAATAGCATTCATAGTCAGCCATGACTGGTATAGCTCAGTGGTTTAAGGCTCTGAGCTGCAAATCTGGAGACATCCAGCAGACTAGATCTGGGTTTGAATCCCACAGCCTCCACTTGCATACTGTGTGACCCTGAGCAAGTCACTTAACTTCCCTGTGCTCCCAGGTCGCACCTGTAAACAAGCTTTCAGCTTAGTGTGCTACTCCTGGTTAAACAACTGGAAAAAAAAAAAGAACCACTCCTCTATACTTGTGAAGTCTGACTGTAGTTTAGTCTGAAGGGCCATTAGGTTTACCCCTGTGGCCACTATAACTGTGTCATCAGCGTATAGCTTTATGGCTGTATGCTGTGCCACTAACAGGAGCCCAATATGGACCCCTGGAGTACCCCCCTTATTACCTTTCGAGACCTGGACATACTCCTCTGGGTACGTCCAGTTAAGTATGATGTTAACCAATGTAGGGGCCAACCAGAGAAGCCCAGGCTCTTTAACCTATCACATAAGAGGGAGTGGTCCACCAGGTCAAAAGCCTTTGATAGGTCTACAAAAACAGCAGCTGTTTCCATGCCAGAGTTCAGAACCTGCAAACTAGGTCGCTGAACTCCAGCAGGGCTGTAGTTGTAGAATAGCCCTTCCGAAAGCCTGGGGAGTTAGCAATTTATACCTTTCCACCAGGTACACATTAATCTGGATATTTACTAATTTTTCTAAACATTTAGATAAAATAGGAAGCAGAGCAACTGGTTTAACTCTCTCCCTGCCACCATCACCAATGCCATCACCATCTCCACATTCAAAACCGCACTTCGGAACCACATCTTCAGCACTCGTAACTGCTCCTGTCTCTGAACATAGCCTCCACCTCTTTCTCTTGACAATGCCCCCCGGGCAGCTCTCCACCCTACCATCCCCTCCACCACTTCCCTGTACACCATGCCTAGGTTTAACCTGGCCAGTGCCAGCTGTTTTCAATGTTTATCTACCAGAATGCTCACTTGATACCGACTTGTGTAATACCTGTTATCAATTACATGTACCCTGTACCCAATTGTATTTGTCTGACCACTATGTGACGTGGCACCTCTGGTGAATGCCTATTGATTTTTTGCAAATCTTTGCTATGTAACCGAAACGCAATGTATGTCTTTAAGTGACGAAGTACCTTTGGAAACAAGCCTCTGGCTCAAAGGTTGTAAACTGATTCTTAAATAAATAAATAAATAAATAAATAAATATAGTTATTTACCTGTGCAGTATTTCATCCTTTATGGATAGGTATGGTTTTGCTCTTTCTCCAGGATAATGGGAAATAACCTAGCAGCAAACTCCAGTTAAAAACATAAGTAATTACTGGGGCTATATATCACGCTGATAACTTCAGAAATCTACCCTTCAACTTATCAGGACCTGTTGATTTATATATATTTATTTTTGCTAACTCCCTACTGATCTTCGGTACTGAAGGTTTCTTGAATCGAAAGGATGGCAGTTGTTCTGGCACTATTACTGTATCCATTGTTTCTGTGCTTTCAGCCAGGTCAACTAAATTTCCATGTCCAGGAAGGTCTGTGAAAAAATGGTTTAATATATCAGAGACTGCTCCCGGTTCTTCAATCAGTTTTTCTCCTACCCGTAATTTAACATCATTCTGTGATGACCTCCCACCAGGATTTTTTAAATGATTGGTTGTATACCAGAATTTTTTTTGGTCCGTGTTGCAAGCTATTTTGTGCCTATAATACGCTAGTTTTGCCCTTTTTATCAGAGTTTACATTCATTCCATTTACTTTTAAAAGATGCCCATTTTGCGACAGATTTTGTTCTTAGTGCTTTCTTCCAAATTCTGTTTTTCACCCTAATTTTCTTAAGAATTTTTTCATTTATTCAAGGAAGTCTGAGCTGTTTATTACAATTTCTAATTCAAGCAGCATGTAAATCACAGATCTTTAGGAAGGTATTTGTAAAATATTCAACAGTTAGGTCCAAATCGGGTATCAGCCTACAGCGATCCCAACTCTCAGATCTAACACTTAGCAAAAATGTATCTTCTGAAAATCTACGCATATTTCTAATCCAGTTGTTATTTGGATATTTCGAAAGTTTTGAAAACAGAGATCTAGGCAGGGTAGCCCAGATTGGGTTGTGGTCTCCCAAGTAAGGTGGTAAACTGCCTGAGGCTTCCACTTGAATTTGGGTTGAGACGAATATCAGGCCAAGAATTGTCCCATATGTTGTAGTATTAGCAAAATGTGTGGGGTTTTAATACATTGTTGAATTTCTGAAGCGAAGGTTATTTCATTTAATTCTTTACCCCGTAGGTTAAACCAGTCACAGTTCGTATCACCCATTAAAATAACTGGTCTGTGTCCCACACAATCCCCTATTTTATTTAATCTTCTTCTATATTTTTAAATTTGATTTAGGGGGAGAATAAACTACAGCAGCAGCAGCAACTTTAATCTGAAACAAGTTTATGACCAAATAATCTATATTACTTTCACTCTCACGTAGTAAAACTTCTACATATCAAAGTAAGCATTTTATATAAACATCACCCCCCATTCCCCTTTTCTTCCTGTCCAATCTAAAGAGTTGATACCCCGGAATAGTGAGCTTATAGTCTCCTATTTTATCTGATAACCAAGTTTCCCTTAGGCCCATAATGTCAGGATCTTGTTCACACAGCATGGTTGCCAGTAGATCTGCTTTTGCAGCTATGCTGCGAGCACTATCATCCACAGTGTTAATGCTGGCAGGAGTATCAGGACCTGCGTTTAATTCTGTATCTCCACCCATTATTAAGATCATGCAGTATACCCCAGAAAAGTTCTTTATTGGCCTGTAAAAAGCATGATGGTGAAGGGCTATTGTGCTTCCTCTTGACTCATATCTCCTCTAACTGGTAGAAAAGATGTTTCTTCTGCTAATGTAGCCATTTATAGATTTTGTTTGTGAAATGGAAGGTGGCCTCCAACAGGTCCCAGCTTCAGATTTACTAGATTCGCTGGTGGTAGCTATGCCCAGGAGGCAACATAAGAGCAAATGTCCCATCATACCAAGGGAGAACATCTTAGAGAATAAAATATCCTTATATGAGCTAAATATATAATGCCCACAACAATGTAAAGATCTAAATAAATAATTTTAGGTCTATGCGTGACACAGTGGTAATCAGGCAAATATCAACCTCACAGAAAACAAGCATTTGTCAATGCCAAATGTTGTCTTGCTGGCTTTGGCATTGGTAATGCAGGAGTTAGAGAGATGCACAATAGGAATGGCAGTGAAGTATTGAACTGATGCCAACCCCACACCACCCTGCATAGACTGACAGGCATTGAGGTGTGCCTTTGGGTCGTCGGCCATAATGCTCATGCCATTTCACCTCACCCTACCCTGCAGACACCGACAAGTGTTGCGGTGTGCCTTGGGGTCTTCAGGCCTTACGCTCACCCCAAGGTAATACCCTGAGATGGGTGCACTATAGGAGAATGGGGTGAACTTTTGAGCAGAAGAGTCCAAGGCACACCTCAATGCCTGTCAGTGGCCGCAGGCTGGGGGTGGAATGGCATGAGCATTACAGCCGGAAATCCCAAGTCACACCCCTGATGCCTGTCAGTCTCTACAGGGTGGGGCATTACAGTTGGAAACCTTAATGCCCCAGGCATTTGTTGGTTATTTTCACTCCAAATTTTCAGTATGGGCTTTTTGTGACCCCACCTCATGAACAGTGGCACTATCAGTTAATTAGCCAAAAGGTGATTTTGAACAGCAACTGCGCCATTTGGTGCCACAGGTGCGAAAACACATTTTGGGCAGGATGTGAAAAATTACAGCTGTACTGTTCATGAGGAGGTGTAAAAAAATGATAATGCTGAAAATCTGGAGACAAAATATGGAAAACTGGTGAAGTCACAAGCATGCGTACAAACTGGGCAACAGATGCCCGTAACGCAATTATTGTGGGGATTTTTGTAACCAAATTTTCAACATAGGCATTTTGGGTCCTCCGCTCATGAACAGTGTCACTGTGATTTTGTTAATGTGTCCCGAATGTTGATTTCCCACAGCGACCGCACCATTGTGCGCCAGATGTGTGAAAACACATTTCGGGCAGGATGTGAAAAATTACATCTGTACTGTTCATAAGCAGGTGTGAAAAAATGGCAATGTTGAAAATCTGAAGTAAAAATATTCAAAATTCTCAAAGTTCTGATCGTGCGTGGAAACTGCACAATGCACGCTCATAACACAGTCATTTGTTGGAATTTATTCACCAAATTTTCAACATACGTATTTTGGCACCTCTGCTCATGAACAGTGACACTGTGATTTTCTTAATCTGTCCCAAACATTGATTTCCCGCAGCGACTGCGCCATTGTGTGCCAGATGTGTGAAAACTCATTTTGGGCAGGATGTAAAAATGACAGCTGTACTGTTCATAAGGAGGTGTGAGAAAATGGCAATGTTGAAAATCTGAAGTGAAAATATTAAAAATTCTCGAAGTTACCAGCGTGTGTGAAAACCGCACAATGAACGCTCGTAACACAGTCAATTTTTGGAATTTTGTCACCAAATTTGAAATATAGTTTGCATCAATCCTACCTGTACCAGATTGTTTGTATCTATGTCTTAAGTTACTGTTATACTGTGTTATACTGTTATACTGTGTATTTTCGTTTGTCTTACTGTGACAAGGTACCTTTGTAAATGAGCCTATGGCTCAAAGGTTTTCCAAATTGCTGTCTAAATAAATAAAATAAAAATAAAATATAGGTTTTCTGGGAGCCCACCTCATGAACTTTGGCACTGTCATTTCATTAATCAGTCCCAAAAGGTGATTCTGCGCAGTGACCGCGAAATCACCTTTATATGTATATGTCCTTTCTGCCTGGATGGGATGCTATTTTCTCTGTGCTAAACAACTGCCTTACCGAGATCAGAACCTGGATGAATACTAGTTGGCTGAGACTGAATCCAGATAAGACTGAAGTGCTGGTTGTGGACCCTGGTCATCCGGGGCCGGGTATGCGAGCTGGCCAGGCATCAGGTGTTTTGATTGATGGCATACAGCTCGCTACCTCAGACTGAGTGCGTAACCTCGGCATTATTTTTGATGACGGTTCGACTCTACGGTCTCAGGTGTCGGCTGTTGTCAAATCTTCCTTTTATCATCTGAGGAATACCGCCCGGGTGAAACACTTGCTTCTTCCTGATGACATTCCAACACTGGTCCACGCCTTCATCACTACCCGCCTTGATTACTGCAATTCTCTCTACCTAGGGCTTCCAGGGGTTGATATCCGTCACTTGCAGCTAGTGCAGAACACGGCAGCCAGGCTTTTGACTGGGACTTCTAGGTCCAGTCACATTATTCCTGTGCTCCGCGAACTGCACTGACTGCCTATTCAGTGGCAGATCACCTTTAAGGTTGGCTTGCTAACCTTTAAAGCCCTACATGATCAGGGACCCGGTTACCTGCAAGACCTCTTGATACCCTACTGCCCCTTCCTTCCTCTCCGATCCACCGACGAGGGATTGCTAGAAATTCCCAGGGTATGGTTAAAAACATCAGGTGCTCGTGCTTTTGCTTTTTCGGCTCCAACCCTGTGGAATTCTCTACCTCGTCAGTTAAGAGAATGCCCGACCGTTGATAGATTTAAGACTGAGTTAAAAACATATTTCTTTAATTTTGCCTTCCCTAATGACTAACGTGTTTTATCTTCCTGTTTTAGTGTTATATTTTGTAATTGATTTTATGTGCAGCGTCTTGGTTCTTGAAAGGCGCTATAAAAATAAAGTTTGATTTGACTTGATTTGATGGATTTCCATGCTCAACAGCGTTCTACCATACACTATAGAAAAATAATCAGAATAGGAATTCAGATCTGTTGTCTGCTTAAAAATGACTTTTCAGACGCAGGAGGACTAATTGTCTACCTTTAAGCATGCTGATTGATACTGCAAATATTACAGTTCTTGTAGTCTATAGCACTACTCTTCCAAAATCTGCTGAACTACGTGTCCCGCAGTCTTTCTATGAATCTTGTTTCACTCTAGTTCTGTGCAGTGTGAACGAGAATGCCACAGGGTCAGAGGCACTACAGTGACTGGCATGGCAAGAATAAAGAGGACTAGCTAAAAGGTGAGAGGCTGGATTAAACTGCTGAAGTGAGCTGGCATTACTAAAAACAAGGACCTCAGATCGAATACTGATGCAAAGCCACTTGAAGTAATCACTTCTATAAGGAGGGCAAGCTCAGTATACTGCTTACATGGCCAATTAAAAGATGCAGCAAACCCCTGGGGGCCTTCCTTGCCTTTTGTTAATCAAAGTCAGGGATTAATTTCCATTAAAGGCAGAATTACGTTCTACATTTTTATGTTTGCTTGCACGCATGTGCAAGAAACATAGTGCCATCATCGGAGATTTCGGAGGTGTGTCACCCCCTCCTCCAGTTCAGTCAGTGTGTTGGCAGGCGCGGCCCCTGTAAGCCTATGCATTCTGGAGCTGTCTGTGACACGCTCCAAAATGCAGTGACATACAGTTGAAAGGGAAGCTACGCTGAGTGAGCAGGTGATAAGATAAGGCTGCTCACGCCGCAGCCCCCCCACAGACAGAAGCCCACGCAGGCGCAGGTGCCCCGCACGCACGCGCACTGTGGCAGCCGACGGGTGCCCAATCTCTGTCGGCGTGCTGTATCTCCGCCTCCCCCCAAACTCTGAAATGCCAATGGCGGGTGCCCACCCCAGCGTGGCAAGTCATCCATAGGCCCGACGGGGTGCCAAATCCACCGCCGGCTGAGCACGCACTCTGCCTTGTGCCACACTGGGAGCCCACCCCAGCGCAAGGCAATCTCAGGGCCGACGGTGGTGCCCAATCCCGCCGGCTCAACACACCCCACCAACCATCCTTGTGCCATGCTGGGAGCTCCACCCCAGCGTGGCAAAACGTCTCCACGTCGTCTGCTTTTTTTTTTCCTGTTAAGAAAAAATGGTCCCACGTAGTCTCCCCGCCCTCCCACAACCCGCACTCCACCCACTGCGCACTCAGTCTCCCACACCCTCACCCCATACTTACCTCCTGGAGCTCAGCGCGACGATCTTCGTGGACCGGGAACACGCTGCACTCTTCAAAGCCGACCGCGAACTGAGGAAATGCCGGTAAGCTGTATAATGGGCTAGATAGGGGTTTCAACTTTGTTGCATATCTCAGGTATTTTGGGTTTAGAATTAAATTAACATGGAAGTTAGACCCTTCATGATTGATAAACACTGTCATGGCGAGTTCGGGCCGAAGGGTGATTTCGCATTCACCGCGTGAAATCACCCTTTGGGCCTGAATAACGCCATGACAATGACATCATTCATGAGAAGGGGTCCCAAAAACCCCATGTTGAAAATTTGATGCCAAAATTTCAAAAAATTACTGTTTTACGAGCGTGCATTGCTCAGTTCCTACGCAGGCTCGTAAGTTCGTGAATTTTCAATATTTTCACTCCAGATTTCCAACATTGCCATTTTGCCATACCTTCTTATTAGTAGTACAGCTGTCATTTTTCACATCTCACCTAAAACGTGTTTCCGCCCAATTAGCGCACAATGGTGCAGTCGGTGTGCAAAATCAATGTGCGGGATAAATTAAAAAATCACAGTGACACTGTTCATGAGCAAAGGTCTTAAAATGGCTATGTTGAAAATTTGGTGAAAAAATTCCAAAAAATGACTGTTTTACGAGCGTGCAATGTACAGTTCCTACACACGCTCATAAGTTCGTGAATTTTCAATATTTTCACTCCAGATTTTCAACATTGCATTTTACCACACCTTCTTATGAGTAGTACAGCTGTCATTTTTCAAATCTCACCCAAAATGTGTTTCCACCCATGTAGCGCACAATGGCGCAGTCGGTATGCGAAATCAATGTATGGGACAATTAAGAAAATCACAGTGACACTGTTCATGAGCAGAGGTCTTAAAATGGCTATGTTGAAAATTTGGTGAAAAAATTCCTCAAAATGACTGTTTCAGTGATAAGCTACACAGTTCCTCATATTTCGTAAGTCCGCAATTTCAATATTTTCCTCCAGATTTTCAACATTGCCATTTTATTACACTTCCTTATGAACAGTACAGCTGCAATTTTTCATATGTCGCCTAAAATGTGTTTTCAAGACATGTAGCGCACAATGGTGTACTGTTGAAAGTAAAGAAATGTTTTGGACAGATTAAGAAAATCACAGTTACACTGTTCATGAGCAGAGGTCTTAAAATGGCTATGTTGAAAATTTGGTGACAAAAGTCCATAAAATGACTGTGATACGAGTGAGCATTGCGCGGTTTCCACGCACCCTCGTTACTTCATGACTTTGTAATATTTTCAGTCCAGATTTTCACCAGTGACATTTTTCCACACTTCCTTATGAACAGTACAGCTGTCATTTTTCACAACATGGCTGAAGTGTGTTTTCACAGTTTCAGCGCAGAGATGCATGGTCACTGTGGGAAATCATTGTTCGGCACAGATAAAGAAAAACACAGTGACACTGTTCATGATCGGAGGCACCAAAATGCCTGAGTTGACAATCTGCTGTAAAAAATCCCCAACCTAATTATATTACGGGTGTGTGCGTTGCACAGTTTCTATGTACACTCATGACTTCGTCAATTTTTTAAATATTTTTAGTTCAGATTTGCAACATTGCCATTTTTTACACCTCCCCATGAACAGTACAGCTGTCATTTTTTACATCCTGTTCGGAATGTTTTTGCACCTGTGGTGCTAAATGCCGTAGTCACTGTGCATAAGCAGCTTTCGGCTAACAAAGTGATATTCCCCCTGTTCATGAGGTGGGGTCACAAAACAAACATGTTGAAGATTTGGAGTGAAAATACCAACGAATGCCTGAGGTATTAGGGTTTCCAACTATAACGCCCAACCCTGTAGAGAATGACAGGCATCAGGGGTGTGACTTGGGATTCTTGCCTGTAATGCTCATACCATTCCACACCCTGCAGTCAGTGAGAGGCATCGAGGTATGCCTTGGACTCTTCGGCCCCAAACTTCACCCCATTCTCCTATATCGCACCCATATCACCATATTTTTGAATGAAATGGGGTGCGCATAAGGGCCAAAGACCCCAAGGAACACCGTGACACTTGTCATTGTCTGCAGGGTGGGGTGTGGTGAAATGGCGTGGCCGTTATGCCTGACGACCCAAACGCACACCCCAATGCCTGTCACTCTCTGCAGGGTGGTGGTGGGGTTGGCTTCAGTTCAATACTTCACTGCCATTCCTATTACGCAGCTCTGTAACTTCTACACTACCAATGCCAATGCCAGCAAGCAAACATTCGGCATTGACAAATGCTTGTTTAAACTAGCGCATACAGTGATTAATTTAAAAAGCAGGATGAACGCTACTGAGGAATAGCTGGGAGAATAAAAGAAGAGTGTGCTCTCACTGCTTAACTTAGCGTGGCAGCATGTTAGCAAGATGCTTTTTGTAACCTCTTTTCCCCATATTTCTTGGAGCACCTGGGACCTCCTTTGGCCTCCCACTATTCCAATTCTGCCCAGTGTAACCCCTCTGCCATTTAACAGACCCCACCCCTGTCCACACTCCTGCTGAAGTCCGACTGGTCCTGGTCAACCTACTGGAAACAGGATCTGGTGAGGAAGGGGTGGTGCTCCCCTCCTGGAGGGAACAGAATTACTTCAGTGGACATGGTGTTGTCTTTTGCTTGCGACCTTCTTTTCCTTCCGGGCACAGCCTCCTTGCAGATGCTGAACTGGGGTACCAGCAGGTCCAATACAAGACAAATGCATCCCCACCCTCCTTACTTTGCAAGCCCTTCCAGCTCCATTGCTACCTGGGCCCCCCAGCTGGCAGTTATGCGGCAAGAGGCATTGCCATCCCTACCTAGAGGAGAACCAATCATGTGGGACATTCAGTTCTCTACATGCTTGCGTGCCCGACATACAGGGCTCAGAATGGGCTGGCAATATAGCATAGAGGTTAGAGTAATGAGCTGTGAATGAGCTAGATACATCCAGCAGACCTACGTTTGATTCCCACAACCTCCACTTGCATACTGTGTGATCCAAGCAAGTCACTTAACCTCCCTAACCTGCCCCTGAAAACAGGTCTTGTGCCTAGTGGGCATTATCCAGTTACCAAAGAATTAAAAACAAAGATTGTGAACCTGGGTTTTGGTTGTATGAGCAGCACATAGAATTTATTTCATTTTGTTGTTTCACATACTAGTATAACACATTAAAGTGTAACCCCTTTTCCTAAGCAGTCCAGGGCACAAGTTACATCAGCAGAGTAGGTGCATGTATCAGTTACAGATTTTGATATTGAAAATGAAAAAAAAAAAGAAAAGCTGAACAATAAGAACAAGTCACATGAAACAAACTCAGACATCCAGTAGTGTTCTACTTGGTATGTATAGGACAACATTGGACGTGCACAACAAATACTTGATGTCTTCAGTGTCCTATGAATTAAACAGCAAACTTCTTTATTAGTAATATGTAAGTGCTCTGTTTCAACTAAAAGAACCACCCAGACATGAATTATTCAAGAAGGTATGCTCCCTGACTGTGTTGTGAAAACCAGATAGAACAAGTTCAGAATTGTGCCGGCCCGGTGGCGCTGAGGGTTGAGGCGCTGGACGCCACACCTCGTGCTACGCCGGCGACCCGGGTTTGGGAATGGACTCGGGTGGCCGGGGGTTGGCAGGGGGAGGGAGGATCGAGGGCCCCAACGGATGCGTCTTCCTCAGGGTGGGAACCAAGAACGCTGCTGCTTGCCATCACCTCCGCAGCCGTGGAAGCGCACCACAATGAGGATGGGAGGCGGCCCGCTCACCGAGCCGGGAGGGGATGTTGCAAGCGATGAGGCTTGGCGGCGTCAGCACGCCGCCACTCGGGACGTACGTCCTAGCGCACGACGTCTCAGAGGGCAGGGGAAATCAGGGGAGAAAACGGAAAAACCCTCTCGGCAGCCCTAGATGATAGCCTCTCGAGTACCATCCGGACCACCAAAAAGAGGGACAGACCCCACTGTGCAGGAAGGGAGAAGGAGGCACTCTAGGGGCAGATCCCACCGGAGGTGGAATGGAGGGATGAGAGGATGGAAGGAGTGGGCTCCGAGAGTAGGGAAGGAGATAAAAGAAATAAAAAAAAAAAAAAAAAGAACAAGTTCAGAATTTGAATATAGTCATATTAATCAACTTTCAATCAGGTTCTGCCACCTGAAGTAAGCAGACTGAGGGTTGTTTTGCCTTCATAGTAGAAATAAGTCTTGTCTGGTCACTTGTCAGGTAGCCCTCTACTTTTCCTTTCCCCTGAAATATCCACACAACACAGGTCTTGGAGGAAATGGCCTCAGCCATGCATTTATTGAAATAAATCGCCACTTATCAGGAGCAGCGTGCGCTGCCGGGAGGAAATGCAGCCTTCATGCAGGCCTCCCACACTCTCATCCCCAATTCTTGGGCCACCTTAGTGCGGGCCTGATGATTAATGTACCTCCTGAGTCAGAACTCCTCCGACCAGAGCGAGTCAGGTTGTAGGGCCCAGCACCCTTGCAACTGCGCCCTCGTCTGGCGCTGCTGTGCCTGAGGAATAATCCTGATGAGGTTGGACCACGACCCCTCCCATCTGGGTCTGGATTTTGCAGTCCCCTGCCTCATGCTGACCAGAAGTGACGAGCCCTTCGGGTAAATTCAACTCATCTCCTCCATCTTCCCCCTTGTACCCTTGGTCTGCAATCCTCCTGAGCCACCACACTTGGCTGTGACACTTATATCATGCTTCATCATCAAGCTGAACAGATTCTCTACCTTATCATCTATCTTTCTTTTTGATAAACTATTTCTTTAATTATCAATTTTCTAGGCACTCACTAAGTTTTACAACCCTTTGGAGGAGGCGAAAAACCCTGTTAATGGGAAAACTGGGAAAACTCACTCCCTGACTCTAATGCGGTCACCAATTATGGGTCAAAGCGGGGCCCTACCTCCCTGGCCCCTCACCCTGCTTTTACGAGAGTGGGCGGGTGGGAGTTCGACAAACAGAGGAGAAAGAAGGGAGAGCTGCTGGCCTTCAGCTCACTTGACCCTTGTTTCTCCTCCTCCCACCAAACGCCTCCGCCTCCAGGCAGCCTTGTGGGACCTCCCCTCATGGCATTGCCATGACATCCATACACCCCCGAGGAGGTCCCCTACATTTCTTCCAGGTCCAGGAAGGGAGGGCTCCAGACAACTGGCCAGCTGCTGTGATGCCTTGCAGCTTCTTTATTGTCAGGTAGCCCTCCACTTTTTCCTTCCCCTGAAATAACTACACAACACAGGTCTTGGAGAAAATGGCCGCAGCCATGCATTTATTGAAATAAATCACCACTTATTAGGAGCAGCGTGTGCTGCTGGGAGGATATGCAGCCTTCATGCAGGCCTACCACACTCTCGCCCCCAATTCTTGGTCCGCCTTAGTGTGGGCCTGATGACTAATGTACCTCCTGTGTTGGAACTCCTCTGATCAGAGCAGGTCAGGTCATAGGGCCCAGCACCCTCGCGGCTGCCCCCTGTCTGGCGCTGCTGTGCCTGAGGAATAATCCTGATGAGGTTGGACCATGACCCCTCCCATCTGGGTCTGGGTCTTGCAGTCCCCTGCCTCACGCTGACCGGAAGTGACGAGCCCTTTGGGTGAATTCGACTTGTCTCCTCCTTCTTCTCCTTGTACCCTTGGTCTGCGATCCTCCCGAGCCACCACAGGATGGATGCAGTCTGACCCCCCAAGACGCTGCTCCAATTAGCCTCCAAGACCATTACCAGCTAACTCCTCACTATCTGTCTACTCCACTCAAACCATTCTCTCCTTCCCCCAGTGCTGTGGGAAGCCTCTCACCAGCCCCCCAGCCAGAAGGTTCCCAACTCACAGCATGGAGCTCGCTGTGCTAATGCCCCAACCTCATTGGCATACTCGCTGCACTGGGCTGACCCACTGAAACCTTTCAAAAGAGGAACCAAAGTGCTTGAGCACTGCCTTGTGCTAGAATCTCCATCAAGAAGTTGCCCCATACTGGCCATACCCTAGGGGCTCATTCTTTAGTCCAGCTGGCACCCCTGCTGCTGCTCAGTGGGGACCCATCCCATATTCTCTGCTCCTGGTACCTTCCATGGCACCTGTAAGAGACAACAAACAGTGTGAATACTGCTGCTACAGTGCCCCACTGCCTACCTATCCAGTTGCACACTGACTGCTTTCTGGAGTTCCTCCTGCCTGTCGAGGTGCCACGAAGCCCACCCCAGCTTATCCGCTATTCCACTCCAGTAGCCCTGGGGCTGGAAGAGCCATCCCAGTACCTTCCATTATGCCAGCTAGCACACTCTGCAACTCTCTATAGCCCCCCGGGTAATACACCAGCACCCAGCCCCTCTGACCCTGGTGCACTGCCGCCGCCTTTGTGGCTGTCCAATCCAGAGTCACCTAGAGGGCCTGTGAAATCTGCCCAATAACCCTAGGACATCCTTTTACCTAAGTCCTGCAGCTGCTGGGAAGGGATGGAAGGAAACCACCTTTTATGGTGTACCCAGAAGGGGCATGAACCTGGCCATTCAAGCTAGCAAAGCCAGTGATCCATTGCATGTTGGGTGTGTGCTGGCTGCCTGGCTCAACTCCGCCCATGCCATGGAGCCCCTTATTGCCTGCTCCAGAGCTGGCAACATGCTCGACAAACTTGCTAGATTTAGCTGGTCACTTACCCAGTCCGTGAGGATGCCGCTGACCTCCAGCATCCCCCCTTGTCCCTTTGACAGCTGCCCAGATGCTGCTCCCTAGTTTATTAGAGAGGCCTTCCAAGAAAGGAAGTCCTCTGCCCTTGCAAGATATAAACCCTCCACCTTTCAGCTAAGAGACCAACCCACTGTTCATGGGCTACCAATCAACATGGCCCTAGTGCTCGCATCGCTGTTGCCCTCCAATATACTCCAGAAAATTGTATTTTAGACCTGCTGGGGCCACTCCAGCCCTCCCGGGCCCATTTGTCAGTTTCCACAACCCCAAACTGTACCCTTATCCCCTTACTGCAGGGGGGGGAGGTTGCCACCCATTTTCCCCAATGCTCCTCGTAGAAGACTCCCTAGGAGATGCTGCCAAATATGGACCACCCTTGGTCCCCCATTGGAGGCCCGACAGCTGATGACCCTATGAACATAATGTGAGGCATGCTGCTTCCACAGCCCCTAAAACCCATAGTTGGTCCCTGAAGCCCCCCCATGTGTATTTATTCATTTGTTTACTAGTACTAATGATCATTAATTTTTCTGTCTGCCTTCCGCCTACCATAGGGAGTGCCTCTAACCCGCCATGACCAGGGGAGGTGGCCTAGCCCCAACTTGAACCTTGCTGCTGCTTACCTGCAGACGAGGGGGAGGCCTGAAGTTAAATAGCTCCCATTGAACTCTGGGACCAGACCATCACCTGGTAGCTGTAACCCACCTTAACCTGTGTGGAAACTCCAATAAGAGAAGAAGGGTACCACCTAATCTGCTTTTTGCAGGCCAGCTCTGATAGCCGCCTTGTCTGGCTTCCCTTGAATCCTGACTGTCGCAACCCATGCCTTAGTCCCCATTGCGCTTGGGTAAGGAAACCAGTGTGTTGCATTGCTCACAGATACTTATTGTCTTGCATAAATCAGGTTTCGCTCACCGTATCATGCCTATGTCGTGCTCAGGATCCCGGTCGGGGTGGGGGGTGGCATATTCTGTTGTAGTGCACTGCATTTTTTTTTTTGCTATTGTGTTGTAATTTTATTAATATTTTTTTTTTAATGTACCACGGTTTGAACCTCCTTTTTGTGTATTTTCCCCCAGGTCACAACTGGAAACGAGCCTGGGCTCAGCGTGTCTTTCCCGGTTAACAAATTTTAAAGAAAAAATAAATACATTACCAGTATCTCAATAATATCTGATTGGTATTTACATGTGTAACATAGATATGTATAAGTGGCACATGCTAGCAACCGTAAGGTCCACAGCTGGGCCAGAGGTCGTGAGGGTCTCAACAGTAGCCCTCCCTCACTGAAGTAGAAATCAGCTGTTGCAAGGTCGCGAGGGTCTCTATTTCAGCAGCCCTCCCCCACCGAAGTCAAACTCAGCTGGGCCAGAGGTTGCAAGGGTCTCAACAGTAGCCCTCCCTCACCGAAGTAGAAATCAGTTGTTGCAAGGTTGCGAGGGTCTCTATTTCAGCAGCCCTCCCCCACCAAAGTCGAACTCAGCTTGGTCAGAGGTCGCGAGGATCTCAACAGTAGCCCTCCCTCACCGAAGTAGAAATCAGCTGTTGCAAGGTCATGAGGGTCTCTATTTCAGCAGCCCTCCCCCACCAAAGTCGAACTCAGCTGGGCCAGAGGTCGCAAGGGTCTCAACAGTAGCCCTCCCTCACCTGAAGTAGAAATCAGCTGTTGAAAGGTCACAAGGGTCTCTATTGCAGCATCCCTCCCCCACCGAAGTCGAACTCAGCTGGGCCAGATGTCGCGGGGGTCTCAACAGTAGCTCTCCCTCACCAAAATAGAAATCAGCTGTTGCAAGGTCACGAGGATCTCTATTTCAGCAGCCCTCCCCCACCGAAGTCGAACTCAGCTTGGCCAGAGGTCGCGAGGGTCTCAACAGTAGCCCTCCCTCACCAAAGCAGAAATCAGCTGTTGCAAGGTTGCGAGGGTCTCTGTTTCAGCAGCCCTCCCCCACATTTCAGCAGTCCTCCCCCACCGAAGTCGAACTCAGGTACACCCAGGATTTTCAAACACTGAGGAGCCTGCCACTTTCAGGGCTGCTGTCGCTTGCATAGCTCTGCAGTTGAACCTGAACTTTAAATCTACTCTGTTCTACTGCTAAAGTGTCTAAATTGCATTTTGTGTCCCCACACATGTGGAGATAGTTATTTCCTTTGTTGTAAAAGTCCATTTAAAAGCAGGGGCTCACCACATCTAACTGCTGCCCTGTAATATCGCTTGTGTTTTTGGCGCCAAGTCTAAGTTTGAAAAAAAAAAAGTAACCTGCCTGACTGTGTGCTCTGGGAGTGTAACTACCTGCAATTAAATAATTACCTCTTTTATTAACCTACATTTACTAGTAAGTGACAGTGAAATATGAAATTAATCCAGATTTACCAGTAAATGGTAGTGAATTAAGTCTGCAGATAGCCTGCTCCGTTTTCAAGGCGGTGCCAACGCTGTAATTAAGTCCTCCCTTTAAGCTTGTCTTTTGTCTGATTTAACTTGAACCCTTCCCCAAGCCAGAACCTATTTAATCTGATTCCTTTCTCCTTGCTCCCTTGTCCACAGCTGGGCCAGAGGTTGCGAGGGTCTCAACAGTAGGCCTCCCACACCGGAGTAGAAATCAGCTGTTGCAAGGTCGCGAGGGTCTCTATTTCAGCAGCCCTCCCCCACCGAAGTCGAACTCAGGTATGCCCAGGATTTTCAAACACTGAGGAGCCTGCCACTTTCAGTGCTGCTGTTGCTTGCATACTGTAGCTCTGCAGTTAGTCCCCGCCGGCACTGTGCGCTGGCTCCCCACCACCCCAACCACCACCCTTGGTCGACATTGGGCTTTATAGTGATGATCACATGTTCGTCTGAAACCAAATCAGCCCACTTTGCCATCAGCAGCCTACACTTGAACACCACTAGAGGGCACCCTCTCACTTCCATTACATTTAAACGTTAATACAACATGAATAGCAGCATATGGTTCCTAACCCAAACAATCTTAATACTGACGTGTTTCTCACTCCCACCCTACCCTACCGTGCAAAAGCCCCTCTCCTGGGACCCCCACATCTACTCCATTGTTCACCACCTCAGAAATACACCTCTGCCATATCACATAAATCCTTTCTCCTTAGTTCTACACAGCACCAATTGTACCCCTAGCCTTAGCTGCACCGAAAATGATACCTGGTTGGCAAGAACCCCCCCCACATACAAACACCCACCATATAGCCCTTTCCATTCCTTATCCCCAGCCCTGTTAGCCCAACTGGTCCGTACCATCCCCATACCAACCAGACTCACCAAAATATCCACTTATCCACGTTACCGTTGCACTGTATCCAAATTGATCTGAAAAGCTGCTCTCTGGCAAGCTCTCCTCCTCCTCCTTCTTATCTCAGGGAATGTACATCCCATTCCAGGTCCTCCCTTGACTAGTGTCCCCAAGGAGTGCAAGCATGGTGGCCTACTACTGGCTTCCCTTAACATCTGTAGTCTACCTAAAAAGCTAACACCGCTCCAGAGATGGAGTGCCCAACACTCCCCTGACATCCTGGCCTTATCTGAAACCTGGCTCTCTAAGAATATTTCAGATGCCTCTGTCTCCCTCAGTAACTACTCCATTTTCAGAGCTGATAGGACAGGCAAAAGGAGAGGGGGTCCACCTATGCCAGAACGTATCTGCAACCCCTCTTAGTCCCGCTTTCCACACCTGAGCATGGCGCCCAAGCCATAACTATCAGAGTTACCCTTGGCACTCCTAGTAATCCGCTATACATTATGACAGTCTACATCCCCCCCTTCAAACCAGAAACATGCCTTTGATTCTATCCTGTCCAGCATACATATCTCCCCCCTAAGAGCGAACTGATTATTATGGGTGACTTTAATGTGAATTGGCTATCCCCTGCATCAGCTACCTTCAAAGATGCTATCCAAGCCTATGACCTTGCCCAGGTAGTTCAGTCACCCACTAGGCATGACCCTAGATCAGGGTCCTCCACACTTATTGACCTTATCTTTACAAACCTCCCGAATCACCTTTCCAAAGTTAAAGTGCTTCCCGACGTGCTAAGTGACCACTCTCCCATCTCCTGCTGGTGGACAAATAAAAACACTCCCAGACATCCTAAAATTTCCATCCAAAGGCACCTCAAAAGGTGCCCTCTCTCGCCTCAAAATGTATCTCTCTGCCTGTGACTGGTCACCAGTCCACAATGCACAGACTGTGGATGATGCGCTCACCTCATTTATTACCACCTTCAACACTGCCTGTGACATATTTGCTCCCTTCACAAAACAGGACATAAAGACCAGGGATACCCCATGGATCATGCAGACCCTCCTTGATCGGATGCACCACAGAGATAACCTCTGGCATAGGGCCCTGAACTCCCAGCTTCCCCAAGATAGGTAGCTTTACAGAGAGGTAAGAAATAAATGCACTTGGGCTATTTGGCTAGCTAAGGCAACTTACTATAAGCAAGCTTTCACCTCCACATGGGGCTCTGGAAAAAATTTCTGGAACAATGTCAAGGAACTCTGTGGAAAAGCCATTTCCCCATGACCCAACACAAATACAAGTCAAGGGAACCCTCTCTCATGACCCTACCTCCATAACCAATGCCCTAAACACCTCCTTCTCTGACCTTAGTCACATCCTCCCACAAAATTTATTTGACCCCATCACCAACCACCCCTCTGTCACCCCCCCCCCACTTCTACAACCCCTCCCTTCCGGCTGAGAATCATCTCCTGCAAAGAGGCTAAACGCTACCTCTCCAAAGCCCTGCGCAACTCGCGCTACAGCAGCGACTCCCTAGACCTCAAAATTCTCCAGCTAACACTTGATGAGACCCTGCTTCACCTCACCAAGCTACTCAACTGCTCACTGCGCCTAGGTCAAATCCCTGCTCTCTGGAAAAGGGGAATTATCACACCAATCCTAAAGAATGGGGATCCAACTAGCCCTAGTAACTATAGACCCATTACTAATCCTCCCCTCCTCTCAAAAGCTCTTGAAACAATTGTGTCAGACCAGCTCAGCAAATATCTGGACAAACACAACCTGCTTTGCCATGAACAGCATGATTTCAGAACGGGACACAGCACTACCACAGCCCTACTCGAATTTACATCATACATTCATGAAGCACTAGAAGAGGGGTCAATAGCATGAGCAATCTATATTGATCTGAACAAAGCATTTGACACCGTCAATCATGAACTACTTCTCCACTCTCTCGCCTCCCTCCATTTTGCCCCTGAAGCTATCTCCTGGTTCAAATACTATCTCACAGACAGGACACAGCAAGTCAAAATTAGCAACACACTCTCCTCCAAGCAACCAGTTCTAGCGGGTGTCCCTCAAGGGTCGATACTTGGCCCACTACTGTTCACTCCCTTTCTAAACTCCCTCCGTCAGACCTGCAGTGGAAAGCTATTGCTCTATGCAGATGATGCCATACTATACTGGAAACACACTAATCCAAACTCTCTCCAAAATGCCCTTCAAGGCTGTTTTAGAGAACTAGAATACTGGTTCACCGACCATCGACTAATACTAAACTACAGCCGGCCCGGTGGCGCTGAGGGTTGAGGCATTGGACGCCACACCTCGCGCTACGCCGGTGACCCGGGTTCGGGAATAAGCCTGGGTCATCGGGGGTCGGCAGGGGAGGAGAAAGATGGAGCGTCCGTTGGACTGCTCTCCTTCTCTGGAGAGGGGGGGCGGGTTGCCATCGGTGCTCTAGCGGCCTCTGGTGGTGGCTGGGGGTGGCTGCAGAGCACTGGCAGAAACATGGAGGAAATGTGCTGGGGCAGACGCTTGGCTCAGAGTGCATGTGGATGCACGCACGCTCGGGGCCTTAGGTGTCATTGCACGCCTCAGCCGATGGAGAGGAAAAAGTGGAAAAATTAGGGGCGCTAGTCGCGGCGGCATGATGGCCGTCTCCAGAGGGGACTCGATCGGCACAGAGGGCGCGTGGCATTACTGGATCCTGATCTGGGGGGTTGAGTTAGGGGGAGAGCTCCCCTCCATCCCGCCACGGGGAGGGGGGGTATGCCACAGGGGTAGCTGCGGGCCCAAATGTGGAGTCAGAGAGTAGTCCCAGGAGATGGCGGCCTGAATACCCAGAGGATGCCATACGTGTAGAGGTAAGGCAGACTGGTGGCCCCTAGGGAGAAAAAGTACCATAAAAAAAAAAATACTAAACTACAACAAGACGAAATCTATGATATTTGATCACCGCCAAAACCACCTCAGTAACTCCCTGCTATCTATCTCAAATGTGCAGGGCATCTGCATTGAACAGGTCCCACATTTCAAATATCTAGGTATCACACTGGACACATCCCTCACCTACCACATCCACATTAAACACCTCTCCTCCTCTGTTAATACCCGACTAGGGATTCTATACAGACATAAACACTTCCTTACCCCCCAGGCCCTACGGCTGGCTGTTACCTGCTCAGTCCTTTCGTTGGTCGATTATGGGATAATAATTTATGGCGCCACTGACCAAAAAGCCCTTAACATCATCAATCTAGCCCTCAACAAAGCCTGCTGACTGGTCACAGCAGTGAACGACTAACCCATACATGTGTGCTCTATAAGCTAGCAGACTAGCTGACCTTCGAAGGGAGACTAAAATACCATACTTGCCTTCAAGCCAAAAAGATACTTATGAAGCTTGCACCTAATGGTCTACACCCCCTCATCCAACCAGCCCCCCATAGGAGTACCCCTAGGCATCAGGCAAGCACCTCCCTCATAGTTCCCCACTGTAGGACCTCACTAGGGCAAAGGTCCTTCCGTTATCGTGCTCCCCTCTGGCTTAACAACCTACCATCCTCCATCTCACTGGCCCCTAGTATTGGCCAATTCAAAACTGGAATCAATAGACTTCTTCTTGACTCGGAGACCTGTGGCTGTTACCAACAGTCCTCCCTAGGCTGAATGTGATAAAAAACTCACTTATTCCATAACTGCACAACAAGGCCTACAACCTTGCGGGATTTCTACCTCAACGTAGGGCTTGGTAAAGTCCCTCTGAATCGGTAATCTGTCCCACCACACCTTGATGACCCAGGGTCCTCTAACAACCCTTGAGATGGTAACCAATCATTGTAAATACCATGTACTGTGGTTTTATGTACAATTTGTCAAAATGTAATGTTCTGTTTTGAAAACTATGTACAATATGTCTTGATGTAATGTTCTGTTGTGTACTGACGTGGAGCCTTTGCAAAAGAGTCTTTGACTCAAAGGATTGTAATTCCGAAATTTCAATAACTAAATAAATAAATATTCATCTGATTCTATCAGAGAGTCATTGGTATGCCATGCGATACTGTTTGCTGTAGACATGTGAGTGTCATCTTGCAACTGCCCAGCCTAGGACTCTGTAGCAAGCTCCCCAAAAGGGGGGGGCGCTGTCTATAACCAATGTGTGCCCACTGGGAATCACGCTCAGGAACTATGCACCAGAGACTGGAAAGTAATTCTCTGACCCCTGCTCCACTGGCAATCAAGGCAGTGCAGAGGCAGAACCCAGTGCTTTGTGACATAAAGTCAAGTGGAGATACAAAGCCTCAATAGTCGGGATTTAAACACAGGCCCCCCATAAGACCATCCTGGTGCTCTGAACCACTAAGTTATAGGCTCACATGGCTCCTGTCTGTCCTTCTGTATACCCTGCCTTGTCTCTTGCCCTTCTCCCCCATGTTGCTATGTGAAAAGAATAGCAGATTATTCATACTGAGGGCAAAATTTCCCAGGTAAAGGAGCTAACTCCTCACATATCCAGTTTCAAATAGCAACATCGAGTGCGTATGATTGTAGTGAATGCGTACTAATTAATCACTTACCTTGGGCTGGCCACAGACCTCGCTCGGTATGTGTTTCCAGTCACGAACATTTCATTTGTTTTATCTGCTTGTACTGAACTCATCCTAGTATAAGCTGATATTGGACTTTCTGCCTGGAGAACTCAAGTTCACCCACTGTGGTGAGCTGGAAGGCCGAATCCTATTCCTCCCGTACACCTGGCATCGTCAAGACAGCTGCAGTTACATACTGCAGCCAACCTGGAGAGCTCACTGGCCAATAGATAAACCCTTGATACGTCAGTTGGTGTATTCCCTTTTTTTTTTAAATAGCACTGTGGCCAATGGCACTGTTTGCCACCCCCATAGCCCAGTCAGAGTGTTTCTAACTCGGGGAACAGATAAGGGGAGTAAAGGAGTATTTTTCTACCATTTTGGAACAGCCATGACCCTACACAGGAGCCCGTAGGGGTGGGTTCAGGAGTTGCTCACTGTCTGGTTGGAATGGCTGTTGCAACATGCCAGCAATATTAGACAGTCAGTGACTGCAGCTGGCCCTCAACTCACTTGACCCTTGTTTCTCCTCCCCCCACCAAACTCCTGCGCCTCCAGGCAGCCTTATGGGACCTCTCCTCATGGTGTTGCCATGACATCCATATACCCCTGGGAGGTCCCTACATTCCTTCCAGGTCCAGGGAGGAGGGAGGGCTCCAGACAATTGGCCAGCTGCTGTGATGCCTTGCAGCTTCTTTTTTACACCCACTACAGCTGGGTCAGACTGACTGTGTTAGGATAACAAAGGAAACTTTCTCTGCAAACAGAACATTTGAAGTACCATGTATCTCTGATTAGAATCCACTGTTGAATACAAGCCATCATCAAATACAAGCTGCAGACCACAGAGAAAACCTTCAATAAAAGCCTTGAAAATGAGCTATGATCTCTAATCATGTCAAATAAAACACAGCTGAAGGGAGTCATACACTGCGCTGACATGTTTTTTTTACCTGCTATGTCATGGACACCCCGTACTTGAGTCACTCTCTAACCAGTGGGTTCACCCAGTTACCCAAATAAATAAAGAAAGAAAAGTTTATGTTTATTTTGCTATGTAGTAGTTCATTAACAATATACTTCATAAAATCCAGAATATGTTAAAAAGTTTGACTTTTCAACACAAAGGCGAAAATATAATATTCTAATGGAAGCTACAGATTCTCTTCCACGGTATAGTGACTCATGTACAGGGTGTCCATGACATAGCAGAGAGAGTAGTGGATGCCTGGAACAGCCTGCCAGCAGAGGTGGTGGGGGCGAAAGCTGTGGTGGGATTCAAGAATGCAAAGGATAGATATAAGGGAACCTTAGTCATTAGTGAAGGGAGGGCTAAGCCAGAGATCAAGTAGGGTCTACGGTATTACAATATGTAGGGAAAAGGGGCAGACTGGGTGGGCCAAGCGGTCCTTATCTTCCATCAAATTCTATGTTTCTATGTATACTGAATAATGGCATGATGTTGTATGAACAGTGGGATCCCTCAACAGTTTCTACAATGGCCAGATTTCAGAACATGATATCAGTGGGTCAGACCACCTCCATAATGAAGGGTTTTCTGCCCATAGCCCAAGCTGTCGAAACAGTGAAGCCAGCTTGTTTTACCAGTCTTATTTCATAATCATGACTACTACGCCTTCATAATGTTTATCTTGCAGTCCTTGCTTCTTGCTTCAGAAAGCTAGAAACATATAATTTACCAAAAAGAATTTGCTGGCAGATAAGGACCATTTGGCCCACCTAGTCTGCCCATTTTTCCTTGCCTATAGTATTACTTGAGCTCAGGACCATTCACCTCCCTTCCCTGTCCCTAAGATTCCCTTATGCCTACCCCATACATTCTAGAACCTCACCACTGTTTTGGCCCCACCACCTCTGCTGGAAGGCTAGTCCAGGAATCCACCACTCTTTCTGTGAAGAAGTACTTCCTCATATCTCTCCTGAATCCACCCCCCCCCCAGCTTCTTATCATGCCCCCTTGTCTGTGAGTGCCTTTTTTTCTGAAAAATACTTCTCGGAGCTGGCCCACCGGCACAACAGTAGGATTACTGCTTGCGTCGTCAGCTACCCTTGTTCAGGATCGAGTCTGGGTCGCTGAACGCCTGGACAGGGGGAGGAGGATTGAGTGCCCAAGGGACGTTCTCCTCCTCTGGGGAGGGAGGATTGCCACTCCCGCTGCTATACCACCATCTGGGTGCACACTGATGGAGGTGTAGCTGGGAGCACCAAGTGGGAGGGGAGGACATTGACTGGGGTCCAGACCGACATCCGTCTCAGCATACACACATCTCCTTGGACCCCCCTGAATGCCGTCATCCTCAGGAGTTGGGAGAGAAAAATGGAAAATGGACCCCACTCTGTGTCTGGCGATGGGCCCCAGTGCCAGGCCTTGTGACCAACTCTGGTCTCAGAGGAATGTCCCTACACATATGGTGTAGGTGGGGAGGAAGCGGGGCCTCCCTCCTTTCCTGTCTTGGGGGCAATCCATGGCAGGATGGGGATGTTCCTATGGAAGCACCAGGAGTTTGGCTGAGCATGTGGACACCTCCGGTGTCCCTGAAGAGAGGCATGGTTGTGGTGAGTAGGGGGGCTTGCAAAATAAAGAATTAAAAAAAAAAAGAAAAATACTTCTCTCCTGTGCCTCATTTACCCTTGTGAGGTATTGAAAGGTCTCTATTTTATTCCCCTCTCCTGCCTCTCTTCCAGGGTGCAAATTTTTAGGTCCTTAAGTCTCTCCTCATAGGGCTTATGATGCAGACCCTGCACCATTTTAGTTGCCCTCCTCTGGACCACCTCCACTCTGTCTATGTCCTTCCAGAGATGTGGTCTCCAGAACTAGACACAGTACTCTAGGTGGGGTCTTAACCAATGATCTATACAGAGGCAATAGCACCTTCCTCTTTCTGCTGGTGTACCCCTCCCTATGCAACCCAGTATCCCATTATCCCTCCCAACTGCCTTGTCCCACTGCCTGACCACCTTTAAGTCATCCGATATGATCATTCCCCAGGTCTCTTTCCTGCTTGGGTCTCTCCAGATGGATCCCCAGTCCCCAACATAGCCGAACCTCTTCTCTCTGCAACATTCCTTCAATGATGAGTTGAAGGTCTTAGTGAGGAGATCCCTCTCCTCTCCCCTGTTGTAGACAGGCAGCACCTCAGTGAAAGTCACTAAGTATGCTACCTGTCTAAGACCCCTCCACAGCTCCTTAAACTCCCCCTGCACTGTACCAGCCCTATCCCTAGCCAGGTCAGTAGTACCCAGCTGGACAACAACATCCAGCTTTGCCTCCCATCCTGCTGCCCTAATAATCCTGTAGATCTGCTTCCCACCCCTCTGGGACATGGCGCTATGTAGACACCCAACCTCCCTCCCCACTTTCCTATTCCCAGATCTATCCCCCTCACAATCGAGTCCCTCGCCAGAAGCTGCTTTCTTCTCTTCTGGTGTTCTCTCCTTCCTTACTTGGAGTCTCCACTCTGCAGAACCCCCACATCCTCCCCAGCCACTACCACAGGTGCCTCCTTCCAGTGGTCCTGCCTTGCCAGAGCAGCATAGGAATTTCATAGTGGTACTGGTTGAGGAATGTGCCCCTGACCCACCTCTCCCACCCTTTCAGGACCCACCATAGTCCAGCCATTCCTCCTACCTGGCTTCCTCTGGGGTAATGGTGTCAGACTTTGTGGCCCCTGGGTGAGGGAGAAGTTTCCCCAAATCCAAACCAACTCAGCCTGGAGTATAGCGACTGCCTCTCTCAACCCAGAGAGGTGCACGTAGATAGGGTAGCAGTGCAGTTTCCAGAAGGTCTCTGAAAACTGCCGTCCCATACCCACTGCACTGCACTACTCCTAGCATTTCCAGCTTCTATACTTCCTGTGTTACCTGAAAATACTTATGTACCCTTACACCTGCTGCAGTGTTCCTAGCTTACCCTTTTTTTGTGTGTTGCTGCGTGTGTTCCACTTTACTTGGTGTATTTCCCTTTATACTGTTACCCTAGATAGGGTGTTGCTCCCATTCCCAGTTTAGGCCTACCTTTTACCTTCTGCCCTTCCTAGCAGGGAATGCAACAACAGGACTGAACTGAGCTGGTTCCATGTCATAATAGCAAATGCAAAAACAGCGATCACTATTATGGCGAGTGTATATCACCGAAAAGCAAATCGGTGATATACACTTTTTATGGCAACCCGACATCCAGATTTTAAAAAAGTGTTTTTGCCCCCCGCACCCCCCTTAATTAGGATTCTCAACTCCAGTGGGGTGCATATCGAGGTGGGGGCAAAAATCCAGATCTTGGCAAAATTTAAATGCCGCAGCTGCAAAATATACACGCTCCTAGTCACAAACCCAGTACCTGCTGTGCCAGAACTAGCCACCCACACCACCCTGCCACATGGTTAGCTGGGCGGGAGCAGCAGGTACACCAGTGCCTGAAAACCCCTTCCCTGTCCCTCCCCTTCCATCATTATTCCCCCCTTCCGTTCGGCCTTCCCCTTGGTCGCTATCCCATACCCTCACTATTCTGCAGGTTAGCCCACAATAATAATGCCCAAAATGAGTCACTATATTTCTAGTCGCTCATTTTGGGTCACTGTTATGACGTGATACCAGCTGAGCTTGCCTTAACCTTTCGTGGAATAACAAACTGTGAAGCACCATATGAAGACGTCATCAGTTAGCTTAACTCTGTGTTGTGCATCTGAGAAAGCGTTTGCAGCACAAAGCACTGGAAATATTCAGTGACTCTTTTGATGTTCTGATTGTGTCCTAAATAAAAGGTCATTTTCAGCTATTACAATTATTTATGCTTTTTTGCGCTTGCTCTAACTCTGTGAGAGCACTAGTGCATGTGCAAGCATGAGTATCTTCTGATTTGTAAACAATGAATTTTAACCCCAACTTAAGATAAGCCATAAAGCATGTATTAAAACCTGTATTATATAGTTTTCTCAAGGGGTAAAGGCACACAGGAAACACAATTAACACAGAACTCTCTGACAATTATTCATGTTATCGGAAAATTTGTGCCTATACCTCCTTATTATTTTCTTTCAGTGCTTTTATGGACAAAGTCTACATAAGCAGGAAGTTTATGTGTCGTGACGAGAAGTAGTGAGGTGTGTGTTTATAGATGTGGAAGTAAGTATTCAGACATATTATAGATTATCAATAAATACGCTGGTTACACTTTATTTTTAGTGTCCTTAACTACACTGAAACTACTGTATACCTACAATTTAACTACTATGTAACTTCTGTGCAGTTAGATGTAACTACAGTGTAGTAGTTAACTAGTTTCACATTTGTGGTTTAGTGTAGTTACACAGTTTGCATGAACTGGTAGTTACCGCAATTACTGTTGCAACAGCTGTTACATGTGTAGTTACACTTCCAGGATAAATCAATTTGCGCCAAAAGAGAGACAGTTGTGGCTGCATGTGTAACTACCACATCATGCAATTTGTAGAACTACACACCAGGAAGGGCCCCTACCTGTGTATCCTTTAACACCCACCACCACTCCACACAGCAGATCGGTGGTAAAGTGCACGGTATGTAACCATGCCCCACCTCCAGCCACCCACCTGGGCCGCAGCAGACCAGAAATGTGGGTACAGAAGAGGTGTGAGTCAATGCCACAGAAGCAGCACATTTCCTAGTAACTACAGCATTGTTACAAGCTAATAAGTAATTATGTGTCAGGCTAGCTGGAGTCACCTCAGATGAAAAAACAGTCCTCTCGGGTGTCCCCCAGGGGTCGATATTGGGACCACTACTCTTTTCTCTCTTTCTTAATAGCCTTCCTAAAATCTGCCAACAGAGAATTTTACTTTATGCGGATGATGCAGTACTATTCTCTAGGAACCGAGATGCTAGCCTCCTAGAGAGTCACCTACAAAGCAACTTTAGGTGTGTTGAAGATTGGTTTCGCTCCCATAAACTCATTCTGAACTTTAGCAAAACTAAGGTTATGACATTCTACTTCCCACGAAGCAAGTACAAATCTCTGCTCCTCAACATCAAGAACCAAGCGGGGGCCTCACTTGAGCATATTCCTGCGTTTAAATACCTTGGCATCACCCTGGACAGCTCACTTACGTTCTCACATCATATAGGTAATGTTGCAAAAGCTGCCAATATACGGATTGGTCTGCTCCACAAACACAAGCATTGCCTGACCCCCAAAGCCCTCAGACTGGCTATCTATAGTTCGGTCATCTCCATTATTGACTATGGTCTTGCCATCTATGGCTCTGCCTCCCAAACTGCTCTCTGTAGGATATCTGTGACACTCAATAAAGCCTGTAGGCTCCTAACGAGGGCCTCCCGCCTAACTCACACCTGTGACCTATATGCCCAGACTGGATGGCTACCACTCATGAGCAGAATTCAATACGAGACCTGCCTACTCACCCAAAAAATTATTTCTTAGGCACATGCCGCCTGGAGTTGCAAAACTCCTTACCACCCAAAGCAACATCCAACCTACACGGAAAGCTCTTCAACAGACGTTCCAGGTCCCAAGATGCCGGACTACTATGGGGCAGAGATTATTCTCATTCAGGGCTCCTCAGTGGTACAACACCCTAAGTAAAGAGGCACTTACAGCTGCGACTCTAGGTCCCTTTATAAAGGAACTTCGACACTCCATTGCCTTAACCACGCAGTGTGACTGCCACTCCTAAACTATGAGCTTCACCTTGTACTGGAGACAATGGTGCTCTGGATTTACTGCCTCCTTTATCCTCTTTGCTCACCCCCCCACACTCCTCCCTTTACCCACCCCTCCCCTAGCAGCTGACTCTAGGCCCGAGCCACCATCACCTATCTCTTGCCACCCGCCCATACTATCTGACAATGGCCATTGCCTGCTCACTCCTCTCTGCCTCTCTCCTCTCCATTTGTTGTTCCCCTTCAAAATCGACTTATGCTGGCAATTGCTGAATCTCTCTGCAAACCACTGCTTAGTCAACCTTGAGTGTAATGTTTGTAACTATTGTTTCCTTAGTATTGTCATTACCCTACTTCCTTTGACATGGAACTTTTGTAAATGAGCAGTCCCTGCTCAAAAGTACTTGTAATCCTAGAGTTTACTAAAATAAAAAAAATAAAAAAAGGAAATTATTTTTATTGTGTAAGTAACCAGTGTAGTTGTATAGCAATTAAGAATATTAGATTGCATGTTTATTAAGCAGTAAGTGCACGTGGGACTGATTTCTGAAGGAAAGCAGACATCAGAACTACAGCATTGACATTCAATGTAAGTGTATTGTAGTTACACCCATCTTCATATGCTTTAAGTGTCAGTTTCTGCATACTTGCTTTGCAAATACATGTTAGTTAGGCATTAACTGTGGAAACAATGCCACAGAAGCAGCATGTTCCTTAACAACTACAGCACAGTTAAAAGTCAATAAGTAATTATGTAAATTAATGATTTTTTATTGTATAGCAATTTACAATATTAGATTGCTTGTTTATTTTTAGTTCTTTTTCTTGATTGCACAATATAAAAGTGGTGGCTCTGGAATTCAAACACAGTTCTCCAGGTTTGAGGGCAGTGCTTTTAGCCATTACACTGTACTGCAGTAGCTTCATGAGGGGAGTGATTTCTGAAGGATAATTTTAAGTGTCACTAACTACACTGTAATTACTGTATAACTACACTGTAACTGCACTATGTAGTTATTAACTAGTTTCACAATGCATATTTACACTTACATAACTTTAAATGTGCTGCTTCTGTAAGATTGATCCACACCTCTACTGCGCCCACACCCCTGTCCTGCTGCTGCCCAGGTGGGTGGCTGGGGGTGGGGCATGGGTTACCCTTCGATGACAGTCCTAATTCTTCTGTACCAAAGACTAAACCATCCCATTGTACAATGCTGAACAGTCATCATAAGTCTGATTGTACATCACATATATTACAACCACACTTTAGTTGCTACTCTTTTTGGGTTTCAACTGTATATCATGTATATTGCACCCGCACTTTATCTGCTACTCTGTTGTATTTCAGCTGTATTCTTGCACTTAATTGTACCTAGCTGTACTCAGTATATTCAGTGTATCCAATTTTCTGTACCTTTCTCTGTTAATGTAAATGTATTGTCTGTATTACCTATGTACCATCTTTATGGCCTGGGTCATGCCAGAAAATGGTCTACTGAATCAGTGCACCTACCTGATAAACAAACATACAAAAAGACAAATAAACAATAAATAAATATCACGGATCTGCTGTGTGGAGTTATGGTGGGTGATGCAAGATACACATGCCGGGATGCCTTCTTAGCCATTACATGCCCTTCCCACTGGCTGAATGAGGTGGCAGCCATGGCACCATCATTTTTCACACCAAGCTGCCACAGCCCCTGACTATACCATGAGGGTTGGGGCATGGTGGTGAAGACATGCATCTAACAACTAAGGAAGAGTCCCTGCATGTGTATCTGGTACCACCCACCATTACTCCACACAGCAGATATTTATTTACCAGGGAGGCTATAAGGGAGGTAGGGGTGGTGGACCCACTGGCAGGGAGTGACCACCAATCTGTGTAGTTCACACTCAACATGGGCAGGGATGCAGTTGGTACAGGAACAAGGGTGGTTGATTTCAGAAAGGCTGACTTCAGTAAGATGGGTGAAATCTTAGGAGAATACCAGGCAGGAATTCAGTCTCACTGGGATGCAAACCAGAAATGGGGAAAAAAACTACATTGGGGCTTGTGGAGGCTGTTGGTACCTGTACCAAACTGCAGAGCAAGAAGGGAAGATCTAAGAAGTCAAGCTGAGTGAGTAGGGAAGTTTTAAATAAGGTGAGGGCAAAAAAAGCAGCATTCCATACATACAAGAATTCCGAGAGGGGAGAAGATAGGGATGAGTATGTGAGGAGGGCCAGATAAGTTACCACGAGTGTTAGAACAGCTAAGTCCTCCAGGGAACTGAGGCTGGCTCAGGCAATCAAAGACTGGAAAAAGGATTTCTTCTGACACATTAAAGAAAGAAGGAGCTGCAAGTATCGGACAGTGCGGATCAAGAAGGATGAGGTGGGCAGAGAAAGGAGCAGAACTGGTAGAAGCACAACATTTATTTATTTATTTGCTTTTGTTAACCGGGTAAGCACATTAGACAGCCAAGTGCCTATTTTCAGGTGTGACCCAGGAGATTACAAGGTACATACATGAACATCAGGCAAAAACAAGTGAAGGATTACATGAAAGAGAATTAGCACACAGGGTCAATACAAGTAATAGTACCAGCAGGGGTTTACATTGCAGGCAGTAGGAAGAAGTACAGTATGGTTTCATCGTTCCAGGCAGCAATGTTGTAAGGCTTGCAGGTAGGCAAAGAGGAGTCACACTGGGAGAGAGTGGGCCCAGAGCAAGATAAGGGAGTGCACAGTAATAATGCTCACCCTGTTGGGCAAGTGGGCCTAAGTGGTCTATTTTTCTAGTAAACTGTGAGTACAGGAGGAGTATAAGCGCAAAGGGGATCTACCTAAGTCATGTTATTTAGGTAGCGTCTCAGTTAGATTGAGTGCACAGGCTGAGAGGGTTTGGTCAGTGCAGAGACAGGTGGGAGGCTGTTTTGAGAAAGCCCCAGAGGGAGGCTTTAAAGCTCTGGTGGAGGAAGGAGGAACGAGTGCTTGATGGAAGAGAGTTCCATACCCTGGGCGCATACGCAGCGAAGGCTCGGTCACCCATTTGAGTGCGGGTTTTAGGTACCAGGAGGGCATGAGAGTCACTGGATCACAGGTTGTAGGAGGAAGTAGCTAGAACGAGGGACTCTGCAAGGATAAGGGGGTGGCAGTTCTGACAACACTGTCTATGAAGTTGCCCACGACATAGGAGCAGTGAGTTTCCGGTGGGAGCCATTCAAGCAGGGTGTAGAGTTCACAGCAGTGAGTGAGGAGGGGGGCTGAGAGCGCAAAACGGCATATGTTGTTATACACTGGGTTCCACTTTACTAGACTAGTTTTTGCAACGTGAGCAAAGGTGACTAGTCCATAGCAGAGCGTAGGTAGGAGGACTCCCCTGGCTAAGGCGAGATGGACAGCTGGAGTGAGACAGCTTTTTGCTCTGTAAGCGTGACCCAACTTGCAGTTTGAGTCCTTACATGAATTGCGTATGTGCATGTTCATATCCAGTTGAGGGTCAAGAGTCACCCCCAGGTACTTGACCGAGTCTGCAACTAGCAGTAGGGACCCATCGGCCTCAGAGATCTGTAGTGAATCCGGGGCAGCTTTTATCTTGGCTGCTGAGCCAAAGAGCATGGCCTGCGTCTTCTGCAGGTTAATCATAAGTTTATGGTCCTGCAACCAAGTTTGGATTTGGTCGAAGTCCGAGTTTAGTTTGGTGTTGATGGTAGAGATGTCCTGGGAGATGGACATGATGACTAGGTCATCTGCATACAGCACTGAGGACCTAAGAGCCGGAGCTGAGGGTAGCTCATTTACAAAGAGGGAGAACAGGAGAGGCCCCAGGACAGAGCTCTGGGGAACTCCGCATTTTACCTGGGCAGGCTCAGACAGGGCCTTGTTGAACTTGGTGTACTGCTGCCTGCCCGTGAGGTAATTACTAATCCAGGCAAGGGCGGGGGAGGAGAAGCCTAGTGATAGGAGAGAGGAGCACAGTAGTGCGTGGTTCCCTGATCGAAGGCTTTCGAGAGATCAACAAAGATGACCCGGGTCAGTTTGCCTCAGTCAGCAGCGGACCTGATCGCAGAGGTAACAACTGCTAGGGCAGTGGAGGTGCTATGCCCCTTTCTGAACCCATGCTGTGCAGGTGAGAGTAGGTTGTGGGTCCGTAGGTAATGGGTGACCTGCGAGGCGACTACCTTTTCCAGAAGTTTGCTGATCGTTGATAGGATTGTTATGGGGCGGTAGTTCTTAGGGTCTTTTAGGTCCCCTTGTTTGGGCACAGGGATGACTTTAGCCATCTTCCAGATGTCCAGGACTATACCCGAGGTAAGCGATGCATTGAAGACATGGGCTATGGGTCGGGTTAGTACCTTTGCCCCTAGCCTAAACAGCTTGGGCTCCAGGCAGTCGTGCCCAGCACCAGTGTGAGAGGAGAGGCCAGCAAGGAGCTTCTGGGCCTCCATGTCTGATATGACCTTGAGGTAAAAGGGCAGGAGGGGGGTTGTCCCACTGGGTGGAGAGGCCTGATCTTTGCTGTAGTGAGGCAGTTTGGAGAGAGCTGGCAGGTCAGTGAACTGAGAGTTGAAGGCATTGGCAATTGTGAGGGGGTTGTTGCAGTTTACCCTGTCAATGTGCATGTCCGTGACCTGAGCTCTAGTAGACCCACCAACCACATTCTTAATGCTCTGCCAGAATATCCTCGGATTTTTGTCTGTGGAGAGCAGGATGGACTGACAAAACTCACTTTTTGCGGAGCAAATGGCTTTCTTGCACGAGTTCCTCAGCTGTCTGTAATCCAGGAGGTCTGTGCTGGACAACAAGTACTTATATCTCGCCCAGCATTTATCCCTTTGTTTCATGACAGAAAACAGGCCTCCATGGAGCCATTTAGTTGCAGTGCCCCTCACTCTCCTTTTTGTGAGGGGGGCATGCTTGTTTTGAAGTGGGGTGTAAGCTTTTAGGAAGTTGTCAAGGGCCTTTGAGGGGTCATTTGAGGCCATGACCTGAGACCAGTCACCGTGTCGCAGGTCAGCAAGGAAGTCTCCAACACTGAGTTTGGAGTAGTCCCTCATTTGTATCACCTTGTGGGGGATTTTGGATGGGGAGTTGCCGCATACGCAGTAGGTGGGAGAGTGATCCGATATAGCATCAGGGAGAACGCCACAGGAGATAATTTTCTCCATTCTGTTGCTTAGCACCCAGTCAATGATGGAACCCTTGTCTTCTCTAGAAGAGGGCCTTGTGGGTTTAGAGATGAGCTGGCTGAGGGCTAGTCCAGCCAACAGTGGCTCGTATTGCTGAATGTTACAACCTACCCAGTTAAGGTTGAAGTCACCTAGGACTAGTAACTCGTTCGAGCCAACCTTTGAGCTAAGACTGTCAAGGAGGGCGGAGAGCCCAGACACTCCACCCTTAGGAGGGTTGTAGACACAGATCAAGTGCACCTTTTTGGTGTTTCCTAACAGGAGGAGGATGTGCAGGAACTCACAGAGATGTGATGTAGATGGCGTGTTTCCTATGACTGAGACGTTTAAGTGTGTCTTGTAGTATAGGAGTACCCCCCCCCTTGTTCTGAGCCCTGTCCAACCTAATGAGGTTGTAGTCCAGAAGGGCGCATACTGAGTCAGGTATGTGTGGCTTAAGCCAGGTCTCCATGATCCCCATAATGTCCAGGTTATAATGAGCCACCCAAACTGTTAGCCCAGTAAGGTTTGGTAGAAGGCTACATATGTTTAAGTGCACAAGCCTCAAGCCTTTGGCCGATAACCAGGTGGAGGGTGGATTCGGGGAGGGACTAGCGTTCAGTGGGCCTATACTCTGGGCAGGGGCCCCAGCCAGGCCGTGGAGCACAGGTCAGCCTCTCAGCGGTAGCATCCTATCAGGCCATAGTGGGGGGGGTGGCAGCTGAGACGGGATTAGTCCCGTGGGATCCACAAGGCTTAGGGGTGTTGCAGTGAGCTCCCTTTGGGCAGATCATTCGGGGCTACAATGCAGACACAGGCTCCCCCTGAGGGAATTTGGCAGGTAGGTTTCAGTGTACAAAGGCAGATACCACTAGCAGGATTGACCTAGTACCCAGTGATACAGAGGTAGGCTAGTTGTTGCTTCAGGCTTCAGGGATTGCCACTCCCGACCGTGTGAGTTACTTGCCTCTAAATAATGGTACCACAGAATAACAAGCAGAACCTAATTCAAAAAATTGCCAATCATGCACTGAATTTCACTGTCGTAACTAAAAGTCTCTGAGTATTAGTATAAGAGGATCTCTAGCTGTCTCTAGCTGAACCTAATTCAAGATAGTTGCCAATCATGCACTGTATTTTACTGTAGAATCTAAATGTCTCTGAGTATTAGTACAACAGGATAGCTAGCTGTCTCTGGTTCAAGGAATTGCTAATCATTCTCTGTATTTTACTGTCGTTAGCCTAGTAACAATCTGAAGCAAGTAAGGCTGACATAAGTATGTACAGAAATTAGCTACTATCAAACTTAGTGAAGACAGGGTAAGGGCCACAGCATGTTTATCAGTGAGAGAATTATAAGAGTACCAGCTGTCTGGGTGTTGCACCAACGTGGGAGGAGACTATCAAGTCAAGTGTGAGGAGCTAGTGGGCATTTAAGGGGAGGAGGGAACGGGGTTGGTGGACGGGACTAAAAATGATGTCCCGTTTCAGCGAGCAAGCAGCCTCAGTCCCGATGTGCAGCTCCAGCAAGAACTGCTCATTTTCAGGCTCTGTGCCCGATTTGTGTCCAGGTGAGGTCTGCCCGACCCAAGCAGTGAGACGGCGCCTCAACCCCGGAAATCCCTCGCAAACGGAGTTGGAGTCAGGAGGGGGGACCCCTCAGTGGATGGGTCTCCCTCGCTTCCCACGCAGCAGTTTGGAGTGAGCCACAGGGCTCAGTGGCCAGCAATTTCAGCGAGCTGGGTGATCAATGCAGCGAGCAGGGAGCCAATCAGGCGCGGGTGCAGTTTTTAAATGTTGGTACCAAAAAGCTCCTCCACTGCGCCTCCATAATGCAGAGTGTCCCCAGTTTCTAGCAGCTTAAAAAAAAGAAGTGATGTCCCATTTCAGCAAGCAAGCAGCCTCAGTCCCGATGTGCAGCTCCAGCAAGAACTGCTCATTGTCGGACTCTGTGCCCGATTTGAGTCCAGGGCAGGTCCACCCGACCCAAGCAGTGAGCCGGCACCTCAACCCCGGAAATCCCTCGCAGCCAGAGTCGGAGTCAGGAGGGGGGAACCTCAGTGGATGGGTCTCCCTCGCTTCCCATGCAGCAGTCTGGAGAATACTTCTGTTCCATATTCATGAGGGAAAAGGGCAGGCAGCTTCCAAAGGGGTGGGAAGGGTGGGCATGGGTGATGGGTGACAGATGGGGTAATCACTGAGGGCAGGTATTAAAGGGTCTGAGGGCTCTGAGGGCAGATAAGGTACCAGGACCAGACCAGACAGCATACATCCCAGGGTGCTGAGGGAACTGGTGGAGGTACTGGCAGAGCCACTGGCAGACCTATTCAATACCTCCCTGGACACAAGGTGAATGCCTCAGGACTGGAGGATGGCCAGTGTGGTGCCCCTCCATAAAAGTTATCCTAACGATGAACCAGGCAATTGCTGACCTGTAAGCCTGACATCCATCATAGGGAAGCTGATGGAGACAATCTGGAAGGAGAGACTGGTGACATTTCTGGAAGATAATGGACTCCAGGACAGTCATCAGCACGGGGTTGTCTCGCGAAGGTCCTGTCAGACTAACCTAGTTGAGTACTGTGACTGGGTACTGAGGGAATAGACAATGGTCATGTGGTGGATATCATACTGTATTTTTGGACTTCAGCAAGGCCTTTGATTCAGTGCCGCATAGGAGGTTGGAGAGGAATTGAGGTATGTGGGGGTTGGGACTAACATGGTTAACTGGATCGAAAATTGGCTTCAGGGAAGACAGTAGAGGGTAGTGGTGGGGCTGTCATCTTCAAGGGCAGTTACAAGCAGGGTGCCACAGGATTGGTACTGGAGCCGGTGTTTGGGATATTCACACTGGACATCTCACATGGCATCAGGAATAAGATCAGCCTCTTTGCTGATGATACCAAGTTGGGGGTGGTGGTGAATGATATAGAGGGATGGCAGGAACTGCAGAACAACCTGATTAAACTGGAGGAGTGGTCGGAAGAGTGGCAGCTGGCGTCCAATGCTAAAAAGTGAAAAGTGATGCACTTTGGAGCAAAGAACCCAGGGAGGTGCTTTCAGCTGGGTTGAGTACAGCTAGGTACCACTGAGGAGGAAAAGGATCTAGGGGTGGTTGTAAATGGGAAAATGAACAACTCAGGACAGTGCAGGAATATGGCAGCAGAGGCCAACAGGATGCTGGGGTGTATTGGGAGAAGAAACTCCTCCAGGAACAGGGAGGTGATCCTGCCTCTCTACAGGTCACTGGTCAGACCACACCTGGAGTACTGCGTGCAGTACTGGTGCCCATGTCTAAAGAAGGATATTGGACTACTGGAAGGGGTAAAGCACAGAGCAACCAAGATGATACAGGGACTGGGGATCGGCCATATGAGGAGAGGCTGCATAACTTGAATATGTACTCCCTGTAGGAGAGGAGAGATTGGGGGGGATATGATTGAGACCTTCAAGTACTTAAAGGGAATTAACAAGACAGGAACAGAAAGGATATTTAAGTTAAGCAGAGTGAGGGACACAAGAGGTCATGGTCTTAGATTGGAAGGGACAGATATAGAAGGGAAATTAGGAGACACTTTTTCATGGAGTGAGTTGTGGAGGAATAGAACTCTCTGCTGGTATCACCAAGACAGTGGGGTTTCAAAAGGGGATGGGACAGGGTGAGATGGGAGGTTATTGTGAAGGGGAGGTGGGAGGAGCATCTGCAAGATAGATGTGCTAGCTGCCCATTCGAGCAGACTTGATAGACCATGTGGCTTGTTTCTGCTGGCAAATTTCCTATGTTCGTATGTTCCTTGGTGCACTGATCCAATTAACTGTTTTTAGGCATGACCCGGGCCATAAAGATGATACATGGGTAATACAGACAATACACTTACAATAACAAAGAAAGGTACAGGAAATAGAATACACTGAATATATTGAGTATAGCTAGATACAACTAAGTGCAAGAATACAGCTGAAATACAACAGAGTAGCAGATAAAGTGAGGGTGCAATATACCTGATATACAATCAGTCCGTCTTATGACTGTTCAGTATTGTACAACAGGAAAGTTTATTCATAGGCAAAGAAAAGCCTCTCTGGTTACCATTGTCCCGAGAGGGAGATCCCACAGGGTTCAGGGGGCAAACCTGTCCAGGACAAGTCCAACCCCCCAAACAAAAGTGGGGGGGAGAGGAAAAATTATGTAAGGACAGAGAAAGAGAGTCCCTGTGGTCCTTCTCCTCTTTACCCCACCTAGGGAAGATCCCCCACCACAGGACTAGACCTCATCCAGGAAGAACTCCCCCCGGCTGAGATGGGAATGACCTACAGGGAGCCCCTAAGGCCAGGGCAAGAAGCCCTGCTTTCCCTCCCTTCCAGGGTGGGCCCTCTGTCACTTAGGAAGGTAACAGAGGACCCAGAGGTACCAGTAGGACCCAGCCCACAACTGACCTCAAGGAGACAGAGGACAAACAGGGAGGGGGCATTGCCTAGGGACTGAGGGCCAGAAGGGAAGGCGCCAGTGAAGAATGGTGAAGATATATAAGAAGATCAAGAATTACGATAGGCACATACTTTTCATATCTTCCCTGTGGCAATCTTCACCATTCATCACTGTCTGGGTGAGTACCTAGCTCCCCGAAGGGGGCCTAGCACTTCCCCGAGGGACGTGAATCTCTCAGTCTCTTGTGGGGGAGGACCACAAAAGGAGGAGACCCAATACAGGCCAGTTAGACCTGTGACTGGTCAGGGTGAGAAGGGGTCTCCTGTTGCCTGGGAGATGTAAGTTTCCCCTGTAGTTTCCCCTTGCCATGTGGGAGAAAACATGGGTCCCCTGGAGAGCAGAGGCACCACCCTACACCGTGCCAAGGGTGACAACCTTAATAGACAATGCCACGCTGTCTGCCTAATGCAGATCACTGTCACCACTAGCCTTGAAGTTACCTCACTGGCATCATAAGACACCCTTGCCTGGTGCCTTGTGAGCTCCAGGCCCTGTGCAGAGAGGGCAATGGCCTGTCTGGTTGCCTTCATATCAGGCAGCAATGTCAGCACCTGACCTAGCATTGACCACAGATGCCTGTTGTAGGCAGCGTGGTGTGTTTGATGAGTGGCAAAGCTGAGCATGATACGAGCTGAAGAGAACACTATCTGTTTCCAGCGGTCAAACTCTACAGAATCCACATCCAGGGGCCAGTTGCACACCAGGTGTCTATGCCCAGAAGGGATATCCAGTACCCTCACTCTCGAAATGGGATGAGGCAAGGTCCTCGGAGACCCCTGGTGTGTGCAATACCTGTGCTGGCAGTCCATAGGGGCTGGGGTTTTGACAGATGAGCACTGCCAGATGTGGAATGATGCTTCCTGGAAGGGAATCAGCCAGGAAAGGTTGACCAGGTGGTCTGCACTGAATTTGCAATGGAAGACATATGTCGTCCACTCAGTATTGCATCTTACGATGTGGGATATGTGCAGATCGCCGACCAACCTCAATAGGAAGCGCTGATACTCTATCTGATCAGTGTCTGAGGACAGATGGACAGAGGTATCCTCTTCCTTGAAGGAGGAAGTTGAGGAGGCTGATGAATCTGAAGAGTCCAAGTCTGGCTCCTGCAGGGAAGACAGGCAAAAGACCTGCTCATCCATAGGCCTGACATACCTGAAGAAGACAGCACCAGTGGCTCAGAACTGCTCCCAGATCAAGAGCCCTGAAGGACCCACATGCCCTGGGAAACAAGAGGGGGCTGCAGAAGTAATGGGGAAACACACTTCACCTTATCTGAGAGACCTCTGCCAGGGCTAGGGGACCTCGCTGGCAATCTTGGACATCCTGGGGATCCACTGGTCTGTGCAGTTACTGGCCACTCAACCAGCTCAAAGCGGTCAGGACTGAACCCTGAATGGGAAACTCCCCAGTGAGGAGACCAGGGCTGCATAGACCTAGAAGGGTGGACCCCAACACCACCCAATAAGGCCTTCCTTGAAGGGGACAAGGGAGAAAACAAGGGCTCAGCTCTGCAACACATCCCTGAACTCCCAAGGGTCCCCAAGGAAGATCACTGCCCCATGTCCTGCACCCTCAATCCCGTAGATTCCAAGGTCAACCTCTTCCTCACTCCCAAAGCTAGAGACTGCTCCAATGCCACAGGCCTTCTGAGGGAGGCTCAGAAGAGTAAGTCCCTGTTCTTGCCCGAGGGGGAAAACAGCACCAGGACAGACAGCTCTCTGGGCCGCCAAGACCCTAGCCACCATCCCCTCAGATGGAGGGACACTATTGGCAGGCACGCTCCTGACGTCACCACTGGCGTGGGAGACAGCACCGGTCATAATCACTGGTGCCAAGGGAAGGGATGCCTGGGAGTGTACAGAGTTACTGGGCACCAGAGAATCCTCCAACTCTGAGGAGTTGGGCAGTCAGTCCAGATCAGTCTCTCAATCGTCTTGCTCTGGAAAGAAAAAGATCCAGAAGACCTCCAGACAAGCAACCCCAGAGGTTTTCCCACCTATGGTGCCACTTGTGGTGCAGCAGGAGGGCCCAGTATCGCTCACAGTGCCAATCACAAGAGCCACAAACAGCCCCAGGATACAGAACAGCACTGGCAGGTGGTGCTGAGGAGCCACCATGCCGGGCCCAGCAGGCGTGGGCCGTGACACCAGGGGAGCTTGCATCTCTGAGGAGTTGACTGCCTGTGTGCTGCTCCCAGCCTGACCCCCAAGATGCCAAAACCAATCCTCCAGCACTGCAAAAGAGACCTCCTCCCTGGCAAGTGTGAAGAAGAGGAGGCCCCCTCCTAACAGGTCTGTATAGAATTGGGAGGGGATCCAAAGGAAGGGTGGAGAGACCAGCCCTTGGAGTCCCTCATACAACACTGTCCTCCGAAAGTCAGTGGATCGCTGCTGACTTTCCACGCACAGTGCTCTGCCATCCATGGAGAAGCAAATATTACAACTATCGATATCGTGAGACGGACCCAGGCAGGTAATGTATTGGTCATTCTGGTCTGTGATGGACATCTGCCAGTGCAGGGACACCAGCTCATAGGAGGTCAACCTGCCTTGGAAGAGCACTTTTTATCCCCGGACGAACCTAACATGACTTGCAGTAACTAAAATAATAATAAGAAACAGACTCAGTGCTGCTTCAAGAAAGAAAAAGGAAAGGTCTTATCAGATTCCTTCAGAAAACAACGCCAACTTACTAGTGGGCAGCGGAACTGGAACAGAGCAAAAATGGTAGCAATGACATCGAAACAACTAACTAAGCCACAATGTCACAGATTACATTTCTTCAGCAGGTGCGAGGTGCTGCACTCTCGATGGCAGTAGAAGCAGAACTGGGGCGGAGGAGGAGTTGGTGACCGTTGCTATCTGACCCGCGAGTGCCACATAATGCATCAGCCTCAAAGGTGACACCGCCTCTGGTGCACAACTCCCCCCACAAAAAAAAAACTCACAGCTGGGATGATGTCTCCGGCTGTCACCCAGACAGTGATAAATGATAAAAACTGACAGGGAAGATCAGTAGTACTGTGCTGTACACAGTTTGCATGAAGTGGTAGCCTCCCTTCTGCCTCAAATCAATTCCTTCTGGCAAGTGTAACTATGTATGTCGCACTTTGCAACAGATGTTACATGCGTAGTTACACTTCCAGCATAAATCCATTTTTCTGTTACACTTTGCAACAGTTGTTACATGTGTAGTTACACTTCCAGCATAAATCAATTGGTGCCAAAAGAGAAACGGTTGTGGATGCACGTGTAACTACCACTTCATGAAAATTGTATAACTACACACTAGTCAAAAGTGAACGTGATTAACAACTACATACAGTAGTATTTACAGTGCAATAACAGTGTAGTTACTTCATAGAAATGTGTGTCTAACTACATAATAATAATAATAATAATAAGCAATTGTGAAACTAATTACCAACTACATTGTAGTTACGTGTAACTACACAGTACTTACATAGCAGTTACACTGTAGATACAGTAATTACAGTACACTGTGGTAGAACCAAAAATCAGGAAAAAATTGAAAAAATTAATTTTTAGAAGCATTGTTTTAAATGTCACAGAAAAATGTGATATATTGATATGCAATCCCCTTAAGCCTTTCTCATTTTACCTTTGGGAGACGGGGCAGGCATGGCCCAGCGGAACCTCCCACCCCCACATTCAATGTCTAGTGGCATCTTTAAGCTCGCTGGGAGTTCCCTTGCATCATTATGCTGTCCCTGCATGAGATATACATGAACTACCAAAGGACCTTAAGACAAGCCATGCTAATTAAAAACAGGAAGATAGATACCTTTCAACATACCACACTTACTAACAACCATGAAGAACAGAATAGAGTGATTGAACGACATAGCCACAAAGTGGTTAATTTGCCCAACCACACACTGACTACTGGGGAATTAAGTGTACTTTCTAAGAGACCCACTTTCTGCCCAAGAAAACCACTGGACAGAATACAGTTTTGTGGTGAACTGGAGGAATACTTCCGTAGATTGAGACTTAAGGAATTCTTTCACAGCAGAGAAGAACTCACAGGCAAAGAAGAGATCACAAACAGTAACAATTCAATGCATAATAAAAATAAATCATCTGATTTTACCCCCCCAAGTGGGTGTAATAAGAAACTGGACAATTACATTCATTGCTTTCACCAGAGAGTGACTGATCCGAACTGGCAGCACGTGAATACAGCGAAAAAAGGTCAGCAAGTCAATTATAGCGATGCTATTATAGCGACTGCACATAGTGATCGCTGCATTACAGCAAAGACAGTTTCAGCGACTCCAGCGTTATAGCCTACCTCCGAGATTCAGGTGCACCTCGGAGGATGTTATTTTAGAAATGGGGGTTTGGGGGGGTGCCCCCCTGCAATACCAGTCCATAACCCAGTAATATACCATCGTAGTGTAACCCCTAGGTTGCGCTATCCCAAGGGCTACTACCCCTGCCTGCTTGGCTAGTAGCAGGTTAAGGGGCCTCAGTTCTGAAACGGGTGCCTCCACCCGGAGGTCAGGATTGGTAGCAGTCAAGTTGACCTGGGCACAGCCCTCCGGGACACTGTAACCCCCCCTCTTTCCTTACTAGTGGCCGGAACAATACACAATAATCACTTTCACAATACTCTAATACACCACACAAGTACCCACACTGTTTGCACTTACCACCAGGGCTTTCCTCTGGCTCGGCCCTGAGGACCCCCTGTAAAACAAGGTTATACACAGCAAATAACAGCAGTACAGTACTCTTGCACAAACTGGAACCACAGTCAGGGTAAATGCAAGAAAGAGTTAGATCTGATTTAAGGGACTTGAACAAGGAAGGGGCGTAATCAGGTTAATTTGCTTAAAGGCTCTATCAATCAAACAGTTATGCATGCCCTTCAGGGTACATAAACAGTCACACACTCTGGGTACCCAGACTGAGAATGGTGGGCTAGCCAGGAACATTGCAGCTGGTTGGAGCCCTGTGATGGAAGAAAACAACATGCATAACACACACTATTTTTAATCGGGAGCTGGAGGGCTCAGTTTGTGAAAAGAAAACAGCAAGGCAATCAGATGACACACTTTTAGATTAGGCTGTTGTTGCAGGGAGCTACCCTGAAGATTACTCATGATACCCAAGACTGGACACAGGCTGGATGAAAATCGAGACAGCAGGTGGTTAATCAGGAGAAGCAGGCCCCACAAGATTCACCAAGGCGTCGTTCCTGTTCAAGCATGAAGCAGGGGGATCATCCCCAGGCAGGTCTCTTGTCGGTGGCTTTCTCTGTGCAGTGGGGTAGTCTGGCAGGGCCAGCGTGGCATGGCCCAGGCCGAAAGGAGATAAATGCAGATTCAGTCCGATTAGGCTGGATAAAGCTTCCAGCAAGCAGAACACAGTTCACATAGTGGAGAACCAAATCACGACCCACTTTCAATACACAGTACATTTACATGTAAAGGATTCTACGGTACCAGCAAGCAGAACACTGTTCACAAAGTGGGGAACCAAATCATGACCCACTTTTAACACACAGCACATTTACATGTAAGGAAATTCTACTGTACCAGGCAAACCGCTCTCCGGTCACAATCACAAAGTCTCTGCACAAACCGGCGATTCAAAGCAGCTGGAAATCCTGACAGGCCAATCGCATTCAGCAAAATCTTCGGTCTTCTTCAGGTATGAGCCTGATAAAAATCAGTGGCTTACTTCATTCTCACAAACTTGGATTTAGTCCGAAATAATTTCTCTTCTCTCCTCTCAGGGGCAGCAGGCAGACATGCAGGCCACAACTCAGGCCTTTCCACAGTTCTCCCACGCGAAACTACTCAGACAGCTGCTTGACTGTCTCAAGCATGTTGTTTTTCAGCTCCCAACTTAGATCTGACTCAAACTGCAGCAAGACTGGGAATTTACCCAAGATCCAAAAGGTTCGGTTGGCTGATTCATCTGTCAGTAACAACAGGAGCTCCCCCTTCAGGTGTAAAAAAGGTGCCAAAAGCCCAAAACTACAATTCCTACAGTAGTCCAGCTCCATTTTAGGTCCCACCAGAGCAGATTGGTCCAATTCGCAGTCCAGGACCAAGATAGTTGAGATAAACAAAACAGTCCTTGCTGCAAAGAAGGTAGGTTAGGCAAACCACATTATCATTATCACTCTAAATGATTTTCAGCAAATAGTTACATCTTTCAACAGAGCTCCCTCTCAGATTATTTATGACTGCAATCCAGGCAGCTCTTAAAGAGACAGTGCACAGAGGCTATACAGGCACTCTCTGGCAATCCCATTTAAACTGCTAAAACGCAAGACACCAGCCTGGCAGTGGGCATTTAGGCAACCTCGAGGAAGACTTTTCGGGAACTCCCATTTGTAGGGGGGTTACAGTAGGAATACTTGCAAGATGTGTGCTGAATAGTCACTCGCTGAATTTACCAATCGCTGAAATGGGCTTCGCTGTTAAAACCTCACCAATAATGCACTCACTGTACTTGATTCACTGTATTCACATGGAACTATCAGATCCTTAATAGGCAAAAATAGGCCCATCACAACCTCTCTCCACTGGAACGGAGGGCTATACAAACACTGAAATCGAACCACAACATTGTCATAAAAAGGCAGATAAAGGCTCTGCAGTGGTGATATTAAACCAAAAGGGCTATATTAATGAAGCCAACAGACAGCTAACTGACCATCCCTACTACAGAGAACTGCAAAGTGACCCCACTACAGAATACAAAAGAGAACTACAGGACTTAGTTAGATCATGTCCTAACCATGTCCAAGGCAGACTAATGGATCTTATCCCTGCTGAACCCAAGCCAGGGACATTCTACATACTGCCTAAAATACATAAACCTGGCAATCCGGGGAGACCCATAGTCTCTGGCAATGGTACCCTGACTGAGGAGATCTCAGGATTTGTAGAAACCATTTTAAAACCACTGGTTATAGAAAGGGACAGTTACATCCAGGACACTACACACTTCCTGCATAAACTTTCAGGTTATAAGGACTTACCGCCTGATACAATTTTAGCAACGATGGATGTAACATCCCTTTACACTAATATTCCACACATGAATGGCATTTCAGCTTGCCTTAAGTACCTATATGAGAAAGGTCTGGACCAAAACATTGACCCTGAAGTGGTGGAGAAACCTATTGAATTCATTTTGACATATAACAGCTTCAGCTTCAATGGTAAACATTATGTTCAAACTATGGGAACAGCAATGGGCAGCAGGATGGCTCCACAGTATGCTAATCTCTTTACGGCGAATTTGGAGGAGGACGTTTTAAGGCACTGTCCTCACAAACCACTCACTTATTTCTGTTACATTGATGATTTGTTATAATTTAGACAGAGAGCACTGACGCACTTAAAGGATTTCATCATGAACTTAATAACCTCCACCCTACCATAAAGCTTACCCCGGAATATTCTGCCACCAGTGTTAATTTTCTGGACACCACTGTCACCATCAAGGATGGAACTTACATACGTGTATTTACTGGAAGCCAACAGACAGACAGAGATACTTGCAAAGGAACAGTAATTACCCGAGTCACACAAAAAAATTTGTCATGTACAGTTTAGCACTTCGGTATCACCGTATCTGTTCAAATAAGGAAGACAGACATACACATTTGGCTATGTTGAAAAACACCTTTATGGAGCAGGGACACTCTTCCAGAGAAATAGACAGAGCAGTAGAATGTTCAATGCAGCTACCTAGAGAGCAACTACTTCAGTATAAGGAAAGGACCACTACCAACAGAATACCCTTAGTAGTCACATATCATCCTGACCTTGAACTTCTACGTGAAATTATTAAGGACCTCCACTCTACATTTAGTGAGGATGAGACCCTAAATTGTATTTTTCAAGAACTACTACTACTATTTTTTAAACAACCACCTAATTTAGCCAACCTGATTGTTAGGAGTAAACTTACACCAGAACTGGGTACCATGACACTAAATGGTACATGACCCTGTAATCAACCCAGATGTAGGACTTGTGAGCTCATTTCCACTTCAGATTGTGTGGTTACGTCACAAAACAGACTATTCAGGATACAAGGGAAGCATACCTGTGCATCACGTAATGTTGTTTACTTCATTCAATGCAAGAGATGTCCACAAACAGAGTATGTTGGAGAGACAAGCCAAGCACTCCACACTAGAATGAACGCACTCAGACATACCATTAATATGAAGATGACTAATAAACCAGTGGGGCGACACTTCTCTCAGAATGACCACTCAGTCTCAGATATGTCAGTAATAGTCTTAAAAGGACATTCAAAAAATACACAACAGAAACAGGCTTTTGAGATTAAGCTTATTTTACTTCTCAATATAGTAGCAGATGGCATGAATATTGATTTGGGTTTCATGACACATTACCCCACTTAAACTTACACAAACTTTTACTTCATAGGATGGACATTTAACAGGACCTCAGTGTGTTGTTGCTGTTTTGTTTTTATTTTCAAAGAGTCCTTTTTAACTGGTTATCAACATGCTGGTTTCTCACCAAATATATGTGTGTGGGGTGGAGGAGGTTGGGTTGTCTTGGGGAGTGTGTGGGGAGTTTAGTGTGGAGGGTCATTTTGTGTGTGTTTTGGGGGTTGGAGGATGGTGTTTTTTTCTCTTTTTGTGTGTGGGGAAGGGGCTGCATGTGAGGGGGAGGGGTTGGAGTTGTGCATACATATTTAGGTAGGCTTATATTCAGGTACATGTCATAATTATGCTACAGGGTGTTAGGACTCTTGGCTCACATATATAGAGAATATACACTTTTTTTCTAGTTATCTTTTCCTGAGGGGGGAAGGAGAGTTTAATTCCATTGGGGTTTTATACAGATTCTTAAGACTGTTTCTGTTCATATAGTTAATTGATTATATACTGACTTGTTATTGAACTTTGAACATTTTAAGATGCATGAACACATTTTCTAGGTGGTCCTTGAGAGATTTATTTTTTTTGTTTGACAATAATACTGACAATTGATATTATCTTGTAAAATATTGTTATAGCACTGTAGGTTTTAATGTTTATGGAGTGCGTTGACTGATTGAGAGTATAGTTTAGAAAATATCTCCAGATAAGTTTAATTCTCTATTAATGGTTTAAACAGTTGTTCATACAAGGTACATTTTTCTTATTACCCTCTTATTTCCATGCATACATTTCTGTTGTACAGTTTTTTTATCATACAATACTATCAAGATTTAACTTGGACATTTGTGGTATTAAATCTAAAGATCCTGCTTTTAATTTTGAATGTATTCTCATAACACATTCATTCATTAATCATTTCAGTTAGAGATTTTGTCTTCTTGAATGTTCAGCTTATCTAATTTGGATGTCATTTAATCTTGAAAAGATTCTCTGTAGCAGCAAGCTAATGTGATGCTATTCATTCCATTTACACTTGTTATTTTTTGAAATAGGTACTTTAAACCAATGAAAACTTTTTCTGTTTTAATGTATGATCTGGGTGTTAAAAGAATGTGGCTCTCTGAACAATTGTCATAAGTCTCCGAAGAAGGACTTGGTTGGTCCAAAAGCTCAGACATTGTTCTCTTTTTGTAACATATATGTTGGTCCAATAAAAGGTATTAAACCATTTGCTTCTAGATCTGTATATAGTCCCTATGCACATGCTCAGGCCTGCAATTCCCAGGGACACGCCAGAACCCTTTCTGGTGTTTGTAGTAATAAATATCAGATACAAAAGATTCTGGCACTTGTCACTTTACTGGTAAATAAGCGGTGGAAGTTCAGTTACACTTGTTCCACAAATCCAAGGATCACAAAGTGTCATGGTATAGGTGCAGACCTTCAATCCTATCTCCAAGTTTATGTATTTTTCCCACTCATGTTGAGAGTTAATCACACTATTTCTCCCAAGGTCCCAGGTTATGTCATCCCCCCCATCAGGCTAGTACCGGCTTGGTTGACCTCTTACACAGCTTGTTTCTGGGATGCATGGTAACCCTGTCTCATCCCAAACATTTCCCATTTTGTTAAAATGTCTAGTTGTTAACATTCTGTTCTTTCTCTACATGCATTCTCATGCTACTGTAATTGGACAGGCTTATCCAGGTCTGCCAGATCATGGCTCCGGCAGGAGATCCTGATCCCCTCCATCCTGCAATATTTGCAAATACACAATAGGGTAAATACTCTGGAGGGGTGGAGGAAATAAGCAGAGACCTGAGAAAACTCAGAGATTGGTCTAGGATATGGCATCTGGGTTTCAATGCAAGGGCAGAGTCATGCACCTAGTGCAAAGAAACCCCGGGGGCTGTGTATAAAATAGGGGAAGAGATACTGATAGCCATTAGGTAGTAAATGTTCCTTTGGGTTATCATATCTGATAACCTCAAAGTGGCATGGCCGTACGACAAGAAAATACGTGGGGCCAGTGGCATGCTGGGGTGCAAATGGAGGGGAATCACCAGTAGAAGGAGAGAGGTGGTGTTACCACTGTATCGATTGTTGGTGAGACCCCATCTGGAGTACTGTGTTCAGTTCTGAAGAACATATCTCAGGAAGGAGATAGGCAGGGTGGAGGCTGTCCAGAGGAGAGCAACTAAAATGGTGCAGGGGCTACATCATAATCCCTATGAGGAGAGACTTAGGGATCTCAACATGTACTGTACACCCTGGAAGAGAGGAGGGAGAAGGGGGCATTATACACAGTACAAGGCAGCTTAAATTGTTCCTCCAAATGGCTGGTGTAGCATTTTCCAGTGAGTTACTTGCTGTGTGTACTGCTTATTGCACTGCATGAATAAAAGCTTCCTAATGGTTTGTCTGTAGCTGCTTTTCAGTTTCAGCTTAAAATGCAGCTCTCTGGAAACTTTTTAACAATGCATTGCAAAGAGCAGTGCACACTTTAAGCAACCCATAGAAAAATGATTTACCACTGAATTGGAGCCTGATTTCACTACAGCAGTGTGCGGTATGAATCTATCTAATCCAGTTTGCTTTTCACATTAGTTGATTTTTTTTCTAATTGCAGTAATCCTAAAGTTTTTAGTGATTCACCTCCACCTTCAAACCACCAATTGCACATGCAGCACTTTCACTTTCCCAATCCCCCACACAAACTGCAATTTATTCACTGCTAAACTGTGGAGTACAGTAGATCAACATATAAAATTAAATAAAATGAAAAAATATTTCCACCTATTATGGTACTACCGGCTGTGATTATGCTGAAATGCAAGGAGCAGATAGTGTTAATTAGCTGTCAAGTGGTCCGCCAGGGCTGCTTTGTCACCTCTCACGGCATAAGTGTCTGATGATCATTTCAGCCCCGGACTGTACAGTAGTCTGTCCTAATCTGCAACTGACCCAGATCTCTCTTATATTATCAACTTACAGCATGCAGCACTGTTAATATACCTGTACAGTACCCTGTAAAATAATAAATGATCCTTAGTTTTCTGTTTTCACCATCCTCCTTATGGCTGCACTTTGATGACTCAGAGCACTGCACATTACACGGGTACACAGGAGTGATTTTCTTTTCCTCACCTTGTCTCATTACCACAACCACAGCAAGCAGTTCATGTAGGAAGTTTCATTTTTTTTCGTTTTAAACAGAAAATACTGTACTGTACCAAAGATGCAGCAGCACTCAGGGGGATACACAGTTTCTATCTGCACCCGCTGTCTTTCTCCTTATCCTCTCCTCGTCTTGTCTCATTGATGCAGGTACAGCAAAATTTGGCATTCAATGTAGTTTTTTTTATTTGTAGCCCTAGCACCATCTATAAGAGGGCTACTACCCCTGCCTGGGTGGCCGCTAACCAGGTTAAGGGGCCTGGGTTCCTATTTTGCTGTTACTGGGGGTCCTTTCCCAAGAATGAAAATTAAATGGCAGTGCCTCCACCCAGAGTACAATTTATGTGGATTAGATTTTTACCAGTACAACCCCCTGGGATGCTGTACCAACACACCTTCTCATACAATCATCCCAGACATGGCTACCAGCACTGAAACCCCCAAATTCTAACACTTTACATTTTTTGACCTCCGCTAATAATATGCTCACTTAATCAGGCTCTTGAGTCAGAACTTTTTCAAAAACAGTAACACCATATTTATTCACATGGGGAGGATGAGGAAGGGGAGAATGGATTAGAGATTAAGCAAAACAATTTTCAACTGCATCTAGTGATTGGCATTTTTTTTAAATAATCCACATTTTCAAAACCACCATTTTCTCTTTTTCAATCCAAACCACATACTACATATTGCAGCCACCAATCCTCTAACTAGCTAATTGCTGCAGGTTTTGAATTGTCACAGGACCACCAACTGGTACGAGTTCAGATAACCTCCCCAACACTCTGTCCCTGGGTACCCAGCCCTCTAGTTGCAGGCCTGTGGTGCAGCTGGTTGGCCAGCATTGGTGCACTTGATGTAAAATAAAATTACTTTTACCTCTTTCTTGATTTCTTTAGCTTTAATGTTACTTTCTATGTCATTGGGCATAACTTGAGAGCAAAACTATATACATACCCCAGGTGCAGGGCAATTACTGCATTTACTCATGGTTCTGTGAATCAGTCTCTGGTGGCACTGTGACTGAAGATCTGGGGTAGGTGGAACAGCAGAACCTTGAAATCCTTTGCTTGACAGACTTGAGAAAGGGGCAAGGATGTTGTAGCTTGGATATTCCGCTCTATTGAAGGTCTTGCGGCTTGTCCCCTTCAGCCTGTTCAGGTCCGTTGCAGAGCTACCTTGCAAGGCCCATCAAACTACAGGGGACCCAGACCTAGGAGTGACTTCATAGCCCAGCTCCCTCCAGGTCAGAGGTACCCTAGCTACACCAGTATGGGCCGGTGACCCTCTGTAGCCAGTAGACCCCACTGGGTGGGGGTTGGCAAGTTCCCCACCTGGTTCTAAATTAGGTTGGAAATCTCCTTTCTCTTTCCTCTCATCAGAACAATGGCTCCAATGTGCAGCCAGCGCAGTTTCTTTAACTGTCCTGCTTTCCAGACCCTGGAGCAGCACAGTCTGAACTCCAAGTTCACAATAACAGTTTTCTTTCCTCAGCTGGACTTTAACAGCAACAGCAGGTCCTTGAAGCCTAGGGCACCTGCCCGGCTCTTTGCCTTTACAGTCTCTCTAATTCAAAAACAGAAGCTACTCTTTCTCCGGCTCACACACGATTTCCAGCAAGTCTTTTTTTCACCAAAGGGTTTCTCTCAGTCCCTCTTTTGTAAACAAATCCTTTTTTTCTCACCTTGCAGGTGCAGATGGCTGCAGAAGAGACTCTCTCTTCAACCTTGTCAACACAAACCAGTCCATTTTCAGTAATTCTTTTGCCAAAACCAGAACCATTTCTTGAATCTTTTGTCCTTCCCTTTTCTCTTTAGATGCTTTGTCATACCAGAGTCAGACAAAACCTTTTTCCTTGAACAAATCTCTCAACCTCGGTGTCTCACCGCCGTGGTGTAGACGAAAATTAGGACTTCCCTTGCTCTACGGCTCCACAGCCTCCAAGAAGATCTCCATTTTCCTTGTAATTCCAGTCAACCTTTTCTCTGAAAAGCTTCACCACTGTGGTACAGCTTCTTACTACAGCAGCCTGTAGCAGGACCCTGCAGCGCTCTCTCACTCTCTCAGCAGAGCTGCAAAAGCAATCTCCATTCATACTCTTCCAAACATGGGGAAAGGCATGACCAGGCCCTGGGGGACTCATTGCTGGCACTCCCAGGCAGGCCCTTTCCCAGCCTTGCAGCCCCATCTTCTGCATAGGGGCTGAAGCCCCCTCTATCTGGACCGACTCCAGCCAAAAAAAATCCTTCTCTTTTGGGAGCTCTCTGGCAGCCCCCCATTGGCTGCAGCCACCGTCCTTTTCAAAAATGAATATGTATGCGGCTCCCCCGATGCCTGATTGGCTGTGCAAAAGGGTGCCTAGATTTTCCCTAATTCCCCCAACAGTCCTTTCAACAGTCCCTCAGTCCTCTAAAGGAATCCTGGCCCTCCGATTGGCTGGACTGAAGTCACATGACTGCAATCATGGCTGCTGGCAAACAATTCCAAAGCAGTCCACATAGTGTCCCAACTTTAAAATGTTCCTGCAGTCAAACAACATACTTTTATTATTACATAATCCACCAATTTGAAGAAGTTCCTTCACTTTTTCAAGACAGGACCCTCTTAACATTTTTGTTTTACTCCCTGGCTGTCGGTGCTGCCGTAATAGTCTGTCCCCAGGCAGCCCATACAAATCAAACAAATCAATCTTTATTCATATGAGGCGCCTTTCTTAAACCAAGGCACCTGTACAATATAAAATAAAACAATAAATAGTTAAAACTACATTAAAATTAAACTAAACAACAATATTCAAAAATCATTATAAGCTTTACTAAAAAGATAGGTTTTTAAAGCTTCCTTAAAACTTTGGACAGGCAGGCAGTCTCGCACCTGACGAGGTAGAGAATTCCACAGGGTTGGGGCCATGAAACTAAAAGATCTGGCCCCTGAAGTTTTTAAACGAACCCTGGGAATCTCTAACAATCCCTCGTCAGTGGATCAGAGAGAGCGGGGGGGGGGACAGTAGGGACAAAGGAGATCTTTCAGGTAAGCAGGTCCCTGATCGTGTAGGGCCTTATAGGTCAGCAGACCGACCTTGAAGGTGATTCGCCAGCAAACTGGCAGCCAGTGCAGTCCGCGGAGCACAGGCATTATATGACTGGACCTAGAAGAACCAGTCAACAGCCTGGCTGCCGCATTCTGCACTAGCTGCAGGCAGCGAATCTCAACCCCCGGTAGCCCAAGGTAAAGGGCAATGCAGTAGTCACAGGGAGGTGGTAACAAAAGCGTGGAGCAAAGTAGGGAGATCGTCTGGAGGAACCAGGTGCTTCACCCGGGCTATGTTCCTCAGATGGTAAAAAAGGTTTTGACAACTGCTGACACCTGGGATTTAAATGTCAAACAGTCATCAAACAACAACGCCCAGGTTCCGCACCCGGTCTGAGGTAGTCAGCTGGACACCCCCAAGCCATAGACCCGAGGGCGATCCAGCCAACAAACCCACCTCCAGCGACCTTGGTCCACAACCAACACCTCAGTTTTGTCTGGGTTCAACCGCAGCCAACTCACATTCATCCAGTCCTGGATTTCGGCAAGACAGTTGTTAAAGACCGAAAAGGCAGCCCCACTGCAATCCATACATTGTCCCAATATTCTCATCCTCCTTGCAGCCAGAATAAACATATTTATTTTATAATAGCCTCATGGTCTGGACGCAGTCCCTTTCCTCTGTTACGCCATTTCAGAATTTAAAACATTTATCAATCTCCCTGCCTGTCGCTAGCACCAAATTGCACCCCCCCCCGGCACTAGACAGGCTCAAAACTCATCCATATTCAGTGTTGCCTCATGAATAATAATGAGGTGACCCCATTATTAAGCACGAAATGCGCTTCTCAAATAAAACCCAGCTGCAGCTCCTCTAACGCCTCCCCGGGTCCCTGGTCCCCATTCAGCTCAATACAGGAACTGGGACTGGGACCACTGGAGAGGTGCCTGCTTGGCTGAAATAATGGCTGCAACAACAAAGCTCTCCTACACATGTGCAGACTTCAAACTGCACACCAGTGCAGAACCAAACAGTGGATCCACGCTTCAGACTCTCGAGCCCCATTCCAAACTAAAATGAAATGCTGAGGCCTGACGGAGGCTTCAGGAGGAGCAAAGAACTTGGGGCAGGAGTGGGTGTACCATAGGATCTGGGCCAGGACCAGGACTTACTGGGGGGAAAACAGGAGAAATGCAGTAGCCCCATGGGGCAAACAGGTAAGTCCCCGACATGGGGGTTACATATTTAAACAAAAAGTACCCCTGAAAACACCAAAGACAGCAGCATTTACAAGAGCAGCACAGCTATTGTACTGTACTGCTCAGACATGTGAAGTGAATCAGGAAGCAGAGTCGGGGAGGAGGAGATCATGAAAAACAAAGTCCATCAAGCGGGCAGGTGGGTAGTGGGTGATCGACGTAGTCTGCTCTGTATAGTATTCCAAATTAAACTAAAACTACTGTGAACTAATGCAAAATAAAATGTATTCAATAAAATACAATTACATTCTCTGCAGTACCTCCAGTACACTACAGTACCCTTATGTTTATTAATGCAGTGCAATTTTCTTTGAAAATGCATTGCATGAACATTGGGAATTTACAGTACAGTGGCTGAAACTGCATTGCATGTGAGTTGTATGTGATTAGAAAATGGGCATGGAGAATCCTATTTCCTGATTGGATAAGGCCACCAACCAGCCGGTCTGGCATCAGGCAACAGAGACTGGGAAATAATGGGTCCCAGTCTCTGGCTACCTAATAACATTCAAAATCACTCAGTTGACAGAACATTGAATTTTAAATGGAAACCATTTTTTTCTCTCTCGCTAAGTGAGCAAGAGATGGACCTCCAGCACAATTCCCCAACACTGGAATGAGAAGGTGCCACAAACAGTAGACAGCATAAGTATCCCCCACCAAGCTAAAAACCAAGTGTCCTTTCTGCAACACCACTAGTTATGTGAAACACATCCCCACCCTCTGACTGCCACTTACCCTACTAGCCAGCACATCTCAAAATACATGAGTCGAATCCATACAAGAAAGTACTCCTGGTCTCTTGACTCAGCAGTACACAATACTTCTGTTTTGGTTTTCCTCTGCTCCTTTCTGACTCATTCCGATACAACCCCTGCTGAAGCTAAATCGATGGTGGTGGTGGGGAAGCAATGAAAAAGCGCACATCTTGTCATTCACATCAGTGTTCACTGCCATCATCCCAATCACCAGAACCTGATAGACAGGTAGATTAAAAAACAAAGGTAAACTTAAGATCTATGGGGGTGGCTGTTGTCTGTCTTGCATAGCGAGGCTCAGGCAGTCCCATCCGATCTCCTCCTGTCCTGACCACCATGTTCCTAAACTCGCTAAACGAGAAAGTGAATGCAACGTATCAATTTTCTTTTCTTATTTGTGCCCAAGCAGTAAATGAACTCATTGTATAAAACGTTTTTTTTTTATAAGCACCATGCCATCTCATGGTGTTATGCAATGCCAGGTCTATTAAAAACAAGACGGCTGTTATAGCTGATCTTGTTGAGTCATCTGACCTGGCGTGCATCACCGAGACTTAGCTGGATGAAAATGCTGGGCCTGTATTAGCCTCTAGCAATTCCGCTGGTACTTCGTGGTGACACCGCCGAGGGGATCGTAGGGGCGGGGTGTTGCTACAAAGTTATAAGTCAGAACTGGGTCTGGTGGAGGTGCCAGCAGGAGTCACCAGATCCTTTGGTACATTGTGGGCGAGGGTGTGGGTGCAGGATGCTCCTAGTATACCGTCCACCAGGTGGCGAGAATGTTTCTGCAGGAAGTAAGACTTCATTGTCGACCTAACATTGGGTCCCCAGATGGTTTGGTTCTGAGGAGACTTCAATGCTTGAGTCGACGATGAATCTCTCGGTTTGGTCAAGATTTCTCCAGTTGATGATATCACTGGGCTTCACACAGGTGGTTTCCTCCTCGACCCATGTGGGTGGACACTCATTGGATCTGGTGTTCCTTCTGGGGATGGGGATATCTGACTTGGTGGTGGAACCAGTTGGATGGTCAGACCATCACTCCATTAGGTACAGTTTTGAGGCCACCCCTGTTAGGTCTGCCCCCACGGAGATGGTTTGATACCGCCCTTTGAGGGGTGTATCCCCAGAAGACCTGATGGCGGTGTTGGACCTATCAAGCCTACCGATAGATTGCATGGGATCCAGGTGATCTGGTACATGCCTATAATGAGGCAGTAACAGGGGCCCTGGATTCTATTGCACCAGTTCGTTTGTCCTCTACTCCTCGCCCCAGGTCTCCTTGGTTTGATGACACCATGAGGGAATTGAGGAGAGTTGGGCGAAGGCTGGAGAGGCGTTGGCGAAAGTCCGGTCGTGATGATGACAAGCTTAGTTTGATGGACCATTATTTGGTCTATCAATCCGCAATCTCTCGTAAGAAGGCAGAATTCCTGTCCAGAGAGATAGCGGCTGCACAGAATAGACCGGCTCAGCTCTTTCGGACTGTGAACAGACTGTGCAATCCAGTCTGTCTTCAACCCAGAAGAGCCTTATCTCAAGAATGGTGTGAGGAGTTTGCTCTCTTCTTTGCAGATAAGGTTGTCAAAATCAGATCGGACATTCGCTCTTCCCCTCCTAATGGGATCGGCGGTGGTCGTCAGTAGATGTCAAACACCCAGTTGGAATGGTCTGACTTCAGCCTTCCCATAATCGAGGATGTTGTGATGATCATTCGAGCACTGCGACCGACCTGCTGTGATTTGGACCCTGGTCCCACGCGCCTCTTAGTGGGTTCTTGCGGATAAGATTGGCCTAGTCCTGGCTTTGATACGTATGGAAGTCTTTGGAGAGGGGGATTTTTCCAGATCCTTAAAGAGGCTATAGTTAAGCCTCTATTAAAGAAACCCTCCTTAGACCCATACTGTCTAGCAAATTACAGGCCAGTCTCTAATTTACCCTTTGTGGGTAAAGTTATTGAGAAAGTGGTCGCAGTGCAGTTAGAGGATCATCTGACCAACAACAATATCTACGATTCATTCCAGTCTGGATTTAGGAAAAGGCATAGTACCGAGACAGCGCTCGTACGGGTACTAAATGACCTCCTAATGGCAAGAGATCGTAGGACCCGATCCATCTTGGTACTACTTGATCTCTCTGCAGCGCTTGACACCGTTGACTATGGTGTGCTGTTGGGCGCCTACGGTTAGTCTGTGGACTGTCTGATACGGTCCTCAGATGGTTCAATCTTACCTGTGAGGGTGGGACTCAGAGAGTCGTTAATAGAATTTTTCCTCAGCATCATTCTCCCTGCCCTGTGGGGTACCTTGAGACTCCATTTTAGCACCCATGTTGTTTTCGGTGTATATGCTACCATTGAGCGATTATTAGATGGTACGGTTTGGGTTTTCACTGCTATGCAGATGATACCCAGCTGTATATGTCTTTTGTGCCCGGTCAGGACGCTGCCTTGTCGGTATTTAATAACTGCCTTGAAGAAATCCAAGACTGGATGAATGGGAGTTGGCTGAGGTTAAACCCGAGAAAACTGAGGTGTTGGTTGTGGATAAAGGTCGCTGTGAGGCGGGTCTGCCAGAGGATCACCTCAGGCCTATGGCTTTGGAGGTGTCCAGCTGACGACCTCAGACCAGGTGCAAAATCTTGGCATAATAATTGATGACCGTTTGACACTTAAATCCCAGGTGTCAGCGGTCATAAAAACTTCCTTTTTTCATCTGAGGAATATTGCCAGGGTGAAGCACTTGGCTCCTCCAGAGGACCTTCCAACACTGATCCACACCTTTGTTACCTCCTGGCTTGACTATTGTAACTCCCTATACCTAGGGCTATCGGGGGTTGAACTTTGCCATCTGCAGCTGGTGCAGAATGCGGCAGCCAGGCTGTTGACTGGAGTTTCTAGATCCAGTCACATAATGCCTGTGCTCCGCGGACTGCACTGGCTGCCAGTGTTTTGGCGAATTACCTTCAAGGTCGGTTTGCTGACCTATAAAGCCCTACATGATCTGGGACCTACCTACCTGAAAGAGCTCCTTTGCCCCTATAGTCCCTCTCGCCCCCTCCGATCCACTGACGAGGGATTGCTAGAGATTCCCAGGGTACGCTTGAAAACATCTGGTGCTAGATCGTTTAGTTTTATGGCACCTACCCTGTGGAATTCTCTACCTCGTCAGGTGCGAGATTGCCCGACCGTCCTTAGTTTTAAGGGAGCACTGAAAACCCACCTTTTTAATATAGCTTTTAAGGATTTTTATTAGTTTGACTTATTATATTTATTGTTATATGTATCTGTACAGGCGCTTTGATTTTAAGAAAAGCGCCTTTTAAAAATAAAGTTGAATTGAATTGAATTGAATCTCCAAACCATTAACTGCCATCCCATATTCACTGCCACACTCTCCAAGATCTGTAATCATATTCACTGCATTTACATGCTCACTTGTTCACTGGAAAATGGTCCATTCTGCAGCAAAACATCTTTGTTTTTTCAGCCAATCAACTGCATGTGTAACCCCTAGGTGGTGCTATCCCAAGGGCTACTACCCCTGCCTGCTTGGCTAGTAGCAGGTTAAGGGGCCTGAGTTCTGAAATGGGTGCCTCCACCTGGAAGTCAGGGTTGGTAGTGGTCAAGCTAACCTGGGCACAGCCCTCCTGGACACTGTAACCCCCCTCTTTCCTTACTAGTGGCTGGAACAATACACGATAATCACTTTCACAATACCCCTGATATACCACACAAGTACCCACACTGTTTGCACTTACCACCAGGGCTTTCCTCTGGCCTGGCCCTGGGCACCCCTGTAAAACAAGGTTATACACAGCAAATAACAGCAGTACAGTACTCTTGCACAAACTAGAACCACAGTCAGGATAAATGCAAAAAAAGAGTTAGATCTGATTTATTTAAGGGACTTGAACAAGGGAGGGGCGTAATCAGGTTAATTTGCTTAAAGGCTGTATCAGTCAAACAGTTATGCATGCACTTCAGTGTCCTTAAACAGTCCCATACTCTGGGTACCCATATGGAGAATGGAGGGCTAGCCAGGAACATTGCAGCTGGTTGGGGCCCTGTGATGGAAGAAAACAACATGCACAACACACACTATTTGTAATCTGGAGCCAGAAGGCTCAGTTTGTGAAAGGAAAACAAGACAATCAGATGACACACTTTTAGATTAGGCTATTGTTGCAGGGAGCTACCCTGATGATTACTCACAATACCCAAGAATGGACACAGGCTGGACGAAAATTGAGACAGCAGGCGGTCAATCTGGAGTGACAGGAGAGGCAGGGCCCACACAAATTGCCGAGGCATCATTCTAAGCATGGAGCAGGGGACTGATCCCCAGGCAGGTCTCTTGTTGATGGCTTTCTCTGTGCAGCGGGTAGTCTGGCTGGGCCAATCTCATAAGGCCCAGGCCAAATGGAGACAAATTCAGATACAGTCCATTTTGGGCTGGATACAGCTTCCAGCAAGCAGAACACCATTCACACAGTGGGGAACCAAATCACGACCCACTTTCAATACACAGCACATTTACATGTAAGGAAATTCTACTGTATCAGGCAAACCGCTCTTGGCCATGATCGCAAAGTCTCTGCACAAACCGGGGATTCAAAAGCAGCTGGAAATCCTGACAGGCTGATCGCATTCAGCAAAAATCTTCGATCTTCTTCAGGTATGAGCCTGGTAAAAAATCAGTGGCTTACTTCGTTCTCACAAACTTTGATTTAGTCCAAAATAATTCTCTTCTCTCCCTCTCAGGGGCAGCAGGCAGACATGCAGACCACAACTCAGGCCTTTACACAGTTCTCCCACGCAAAACTACTCAGACGGCTGCTTGACTGTCTCAAGCTCTTGCTTCTTCAACTCCCAACTCAGATCTGACTCAAACTGCAGCAAGTCTGGGAATTTCCCCAAGATCCAAAAGGTTCAGTTGACTGATTCATCTGTCACTCACAAAAGGAACTCCAGGTGCAAAAAGGCGCCAAAAGCCCAAAACTACAATTCCTATAGATTCTGACTCTAGACAGCTCCTGTAGTCCGGCTCCATTTTAGGTCCCCCCAGTACTGATTGGTCCAATTCGGCAGTCCCGGGCCAAAGTGGTGGGGATAAACAAAACAGTCCTTGCTGCAAAGAAGGCAGGTTAGACAAACTACATTATCATTATCACTCTATATGATTTTCAGCAAATAGTTACACCTTTCAACAGAGCTCCCTCTCAGATTACTTATGACTGCAATCCAGGCAGCTCTTAAAAAGACAGTACACAGAGGCTATACAGGCACTCTCTGGCAATCGCATTTCAACTGCTAAAACACAGGACACCAGCCTGGCAGTGAGCATTTAGGCAAGCTTGAGGAAGACTTTTCGGGAACCCCCATTTGTAGGGGGGTTACACCCCTCCCTGCCTGGAGAAAACTTGGCATCCACGTAAAGTCTGTAACATCATGCATCAGCTAACAAACTTATTACTTTACTATACATATTCACTACATTTCCCAATACTTTGTCCATTCTGACAATACATTAGGCATATTTCACACAAGTCAGTTGAACATTACTGTGCTAAATCAGGTAATAACTTATTGTACTTTGAACAATGCAAGAGGGGGCCCTTCCCTATCAGCTAACTTGGGGCTGGATGGGGCAGGGGCACCATGGTGAGAGGGCAGAACAAGTAACCTGGAATTGGCACTTAGGCTCAGTTTGGGCAGTGAGCTCTGAGAGGCATACACCCCTTTGTGAACCAGATGGAGAGGCAAGTCCACAGGCCTCCCTGGAGAATCACAGCTGAAACGCAATACTGGCTTGACAGCTCAGCCAGTCTTTCTGGGGGGACCAACCACAGTCTCTGTACTTTCAGTAACTGCCTTGGGGTTTTCATCACTTGTGAGGGGTGCTTCTGCCCGGATGGGAACGTCCAAACTTGGGGCACTGTCAGCTCCTTGCTCTGCAGACTCTGTTTCTATAACACTTGACTCATTTTATGAAGGCTCAGGCACAATCAAACTTTGAGGCACTGAAGGGGAGGTTGTCAGCACTCTCATAGTGTTCTTCCAGTTCTGGTATGTCACCAGAAGGACTCAAACAATTAGCCCCTACTTCAGGCAGTTCATACAGTTCCACAATAAACAGGGAATCAGCATCTTCAGATGTGATACTTTGCACTTCACTTTCAGGGAGCATTGGTTCCAAGGACGAAGCTAGGGGGTTAGACAGTCCAGAAGGCCCAGCTTCATCCCCGCAATTAGTCATAGGATTTCCTCGAAACAACTGACTCAATTCATAGGAGGGGTAATAGGCATGGTCACACTCACTATCATCTGAGGTGGACTGACAGTCACTATCATTCCGGACCTGCTGCGGGGGAAACCTTGAACTGGTAACCAGTGGAGTAGGTTGACTCTGTGTCTTCCTTATAGCAGCACAAGTCACCAGCCCAGGGGAATCAATCTCTGATTGTTCAGCCTCAATTATGACTTGGCCAATAGGTAGCAAGTGGTTACGGTGCATGGTCTTGACAGCTTTGGAGTTGTTCTCTGGGCACACCTTGTACACAGGTAAATCATCTAACTTTCCAACTACTACATGTGGAGGATGGTGCCACCGATCAACAATTATTTGTTTACCATGCAGTCCCAAATTGCGTAACAACACACAGTCTCCAGGTTAAAGCTCTTGAGCCTTTACTTTTTTATCATGCCTCTCTTTGTTGGCTAGATTTCTCTTGGCAGCCATTGTCTGGGCCAGTTGATAGGCATGGTTCAATTGAGCTTTCAGTTTTTGCACATATTGCAAGTAGTTCTCGGCTCAGACCCCCATCTGGAAAGACTCCAAAACAGACATCAACTGGCAGCTGGGCCTCTCTCTCGAACATGAGGCAGTAGAGGGAGAACCCAGTAGCATCATTTTTCATGCAACTGTATGTGTGTACTAAGGTGCTAATCTGCTGGCTCCATTTATGCTTGTCTTTTGGGTGGAGGGTGCCCAGCATGTCTAGAAGGGTGTGGTTAAAACATTCTGGTTGAGGTCTCCTACATGGTTGACAGAGGTGTTCTTGACTTTCTTGACCCCTACAGAGATATCATTATTTTTGTACAGTCGACACTCAAAGTCTCTGCCCTAATCAGAGTGGATCTGCTGGGGGCACCATAGTAGACCTAAGAAATTTTCCACTAGCACCTTGCCACGGGTAGATGCCTTTGATCTTTTTGTGAATGCTTGTCAGCACACGTGTGAGAATGATCCATAACCACTAACACATTGCCAATGTTCCGCTGATCAGGTTCTAAACACAAGAAGTCTATGCAGACTAGTTCCATGGGGGTGCTGGTAGTAATATTAACAAGGGGGGCAGCCCTCTGAGGCAGGGATTTACTTTGCAGGCAGTGACTACAAGTCTTTACATGGTGCTCAACATCGGTCCCTGTTTTGGGCCAGTAGAAGCAAGATTGTACCAAGTCAAGGGTTCTGTCAATACCGAGGTGCCCCATGTGATTGTGGAGGGACCTCAGTACCAAATCTTTATAGGCTGTGGGCAGGATCAATTGTTGCGTGTCTACTTTGCCACTACGATCTACTGTCTCTCTATACAACTGATTGAGCAACTTCAATCTGGGGCCTTCTTTAAACGATAAAGCAGTTCGCAAGTCAGTTAAATGTAACTTAGAAGCATCTTTCCCCGCACGCAGGGTATCAAGTGCTGGCTGAATCATAGGATCTTGGGACTGAGCCCACTGAATGCTGTCATTGTCAAATTGAGGGTAGTGCATTAATATCTAGAGCAGAGAAGTGGCAATAAGCAGCTGGTATGCAGGTGTCAGAAGGGCCCAAGCAATCTGGTAAACAGTCCACTGTGTCCACAGACATCTGTTCATCTCTATCAAACTTTTGGCACAATGCTCGAATGTCAGGCTCAGACAGCCTGACCCAATCATTCTTGGAAGTGAAACTTCATGATAGGGCATCAGCATCAATATGGTTCAGGCTCAGTCTGTATTCGACAGCATAATCATAGGTTAATAACGCAGAAAGCCACCAGTGCCCAGTGGCGTCTATCTTAGCTGAAGTCTGTACATAGGTCAATGGGTTATTGTTAGTCTTCACCAATATATTTGCCCCATAGAGGTATTCATGAAACTGGTCAATGATGGCCCATTTTAGTGCAAGGAACTCCAACTTATGCACAGGGTAGTTTAGTTCAGACAGGGTCAAGCTCCTACTGGTGAAAGCTACTGTTCTCAGGCCATCCTCATGGTCTTGATACAGCACCACTCCTAGACCCTGCAGACTAGCAACCGTATGCAGCACATGAGGTTTGGTTGGGTCAGCATAGGCGAGGATGGGGGCATGGGTGAGCTGGTATATGATCTCATAGAAGGCTGCTTCACAGTCAGACATCCAGCGGGGCCCGAAGAGTTCACCTGGGTGAAAGTATACTTTTTCTGGTTCTTTAACAGCCCCTTTTTTGTATTCACGATTGGTAAGAGGGTAACCCTGGGTAGGGTTCAAGAGTTGGCAAATCACCTTGGAATAGTCTTTTATGAACCTGCGGTAGTAGCCACAGAACCCCAGGAAACACATCGTAGTTCTTTCAGATTATGGGCTGGGGCCAAGTAGTCAGTGCTCAACCTTACTGGGATCAGTCTCTATCCTTTTTAGATACTATGTGCCCACATACTTTACGGAGGTTTGTAAAAACTGGCACTTGTCAATGGATAGCTTGAGGCCAAGTCTTCCAGTTGGTCTAGGACTTTAAACAGTCATTTTCATGCTCCTCTAAGGTGCTCCCAAACACAGTGACATTGTCCAAGTACACCAGGCATTCCAGCAAATTCATATCTCCACCGTGACGTTCCATCAGTCACTGAAAGTGTCAAGGCACCCGATATCCCATGCAGCATCCTCAGAGCTAGTAGAACCCCAATGGACAGATGAGGCTGTTTCCTCATGGTCTTCTGGGGCCATCTAGATCTGTTAGTATCCTTTCTGAAGATCCAAAACCAGAAACATTTGCTCCCATATGTAGTTCAGGGCATCTTGTATACGAGGCATAGTATATTGGTCTGGGATGGTCTGCGGTTCAGGTTCGATAATCAACACACATCCTTGCAGACCCATTCTTCTTACGCACAACCACAATGGGAGGGTGTATGGCTCCTGGATTCTTGCATTATGCCAACAGCGCAGGCTTGCTCAGCAGGTATCTCTCCACATCATCTGTGTCTGCTGGGCTAGGCGTTGGGACCTCTCGAAATGGGTCATCATGCAGGCGATGTAATGCTTCTGCATCCTGAACACATCCCACATACCATTCCTTCAACGAAAAACACTTGGTCTCTGGCAGGTCTCTTGCTACTTCTCCCTTCCATTCAGCTGGCAACTGGGAGTCACCAAAGTCAAACAAGTCTGGGGTCACTCTCTCCTTCTCACCAGGGTGCTTGTTGCTGGGCAATACTGCAGTGTCTGCAAAGTGTACCATAGCTAGTGTGCACCCTCTGTTCACCCAGATCTCCCAATCTGACACATTGTGAATCTGAACCATCACTCGTCATGCATAGGTATGGGCACAAGTAGGCAAGATATTGGGCTCGACCAATAATTCTTCTGGCAATTTTCCATCACCTGGCGCATCCAACATCAGTATTTTGTTCTTGACATCTTTCTGGAGGCGGACCTCCACTTGAATGGTGCACTGGGTGTTAGAGGCCAGTACCATTGAATCGGGATCCTTCTTCCACACGATTCCCACCCAGTCAGAACGGCGCTCCTGAAGCCGCCGACCACAGCACCAAGCCCGGACTCTCCTTCACCAAAGCGGCTCCCTGTGATAGGGGCAAGCCCTCACTCCATTGCCTGAAGCATCCCCCAGTCGGAGGGTGCTCCCAAAGCCGACGACCGCAGCACCAAGCCTGGACTCTCCTTCACCAAAGGTACAGCCACTTTCTGACCAATCGGAACTCGGGTGCCTCCTAGCAAACAGCCCCGATTGGCCCAGAGCCACGGCTTTGAATTTGCGCTCTTCTCTACACTAAGGACTCAGCCCTGATCTCTATTTTTCTCCCCACCCCCCCAGGCCCCCATTAAATATGCTTTTGACCCACCCCCAGCTGGCGCTACAGCTTCTTTATTGGTCCTCAGCAGGACCAATCGCAGTGCCCTTTCCCCATATAATTAGGATAAGGTACCCTCTCTATCTGCTTTCATCCAGCACCTCCTTCTGGAACTATGGCATACTGCGCCCTCAGCATTTTATTATTCCTCTGTTGTCCACCTTTTGCCCTCCGCACTAATGAATTATATGGACCTAGCCTATCCTTGTCCCTCAGCCCCAGCTAGCCCTAGCCTTTTATTGGGACACCTCATTTTTTTCCCAGCCTCCTCTGCTAGACTACACCACTTTATTTCTCCACACACCTCCTCTGCCTTCACCTATGTCTCTCAGAGCACTTCTTATTCTATACTCAAATACTACACTTCTCTGGCACATACTTAGCAGAAATAGGTTGTCTTTGTCAACCACAAATAAGCGGGCAAAAGGAATAAAGCTCTCAGGTCTCTCTTGAGTGCACTTAAGAAACTGTTATTCTTGCTCCTTCTATGCTCGGGAAACATAGAGTTAAACCCTGGCCCAACCTCCTTGCTCACCTCACCTACCGAATTTGCGTCAGCATCATGTCTTAAGTTAATTTTAGTTAATATCCTAAGCCTGCCTAAGAAAATCTACCAACTTCAAGTATGGGCTCTACATACTGAGCCTGATCTCATTATTATCACAGAATCCTGGCTAAAAAATCCTTCGGTTCAACAAGTCACCCTCGTAGTACAACTATACAGGGCATACAGGGACCAGGGGTGGGGGGACTAGTTATTTACACTAAGGCCAAGTTCTCAGTTAGTGACATCTTTGCAACTCAGAACATAAGGAATATGAAATTGTTTCCTTAAAGCTACACCTTCCGTCCACAGAATGCATTACAATTATAGGTTGTTATAGGCTCCCTAGTAGTGGAACTGATCTCCTTAATATCCTCAAATCACTAACAGCCACTGCTAACTCCGAAGTACTAATCTTTGGGGACTTTAACATGGACTGGCTATCACACAAATCACACATACTAAAGTCTCTCTGTGATGAACTTGGTCTCACCCTAACTAGTGTCTGAACCTACCAGGTCAGCAAGATAAACTTTCTAGCTAATAGCTCACTTCTTGATCTTATATTATCAACCCATCCCCATAAAATTCTTCATTCGCTGTATTCCATAATGATATGCGTGATCATGGTATTGTAGTCTGTACAAGACTACAACCTAGACTCGCACCAGCCTAAGATCATAATCAAATGGTCATTCCGTAAGTTCAGCGTGTCGAACTTTCTAAAAGACCTTAGCCAGGTTAGATGGCAAAACCTTTATCTCTCTAAAATGCCTGATGAAGCGGTCATGGTCCTGAACGACAATCTCATCACATTAGCAAACAAACACGCTCCGTTTATCAAGGTCAGGACGAGAAACATCTCACACCCCTGGTTCTCTGCTAAGTTAAAGAACGCTTTCTCTACCTGTGATAAATTATGGGCCAAGGCTAGACACACTAAAAGCCCAGTGGATTGGCAAGTTCTTAGAGCTGCCAGGAATGCCTGCATTAAATGTATTCAATCCGCCAAAGCCAACTTCTAAGTATCCTCTCTAGAGCAGACCAAAGGGGACCAAAAAAAAATCTGGAAGACTTAAGTCTATTGAAGGGCGGCCGGTGGCCCCTCCTCTACCAACTAAGATCGTCAAAAATGATATGGCTGTGGAAAATAGTAACCACATCCTTGAAGAATTCAACTCTCACTTTGTCACCGCTGGCCTAGCGTTAGACTCATCCCTGTATGCTGCACGTGTTAATAGCCCAGACAGTACAAACCCCACTACTCCAGAAATGAGCCATCCCTTCCAGCTGCTCCCCCTTAACTTCAAAGAAGTTAAGATTCTCTTAAGAACCTGGACACTAAGAAAAGTGCAGGATGATGGACTGAACTGCTTTTTCCTAAAACTTGGGTTCACTTACCTTAAGGCCCCAATCTTACATATATTTTCAACCTCTCTATTTCTTTCTTCCATAGTACCTTCTGCTGAAATCAGCCCACATCCTACCCTTTATTTAGTTGGTCCATTCGATTAAATAATTACAGACCCATTTCTATCTTACCTATCCTATCCAAGGTCTTTGAAAAGCTGGTTTACGCACAACTAAAGCACCACTTGGAAACCCATTTGCTCCTGAATCCAGCCCAATCTGGCTTCCACTCTAACCACAGTGCTGTCACTGCTTTGGATAAAGTAAATGACGATTGGATCTCCACTATGGACTCCAAGACGCTCACGGGAGCTGTCTTCTTAGACCTCAGCAAAGCTTTCGATACCATAGACCACAGCCTAATTGAAAACAGCCTTGCTAAAATAGGTGCCACCCTGCCAACCATCCAGTGGTTTAGTAGTTACCTTTCAGGAAGGTTGCAAAAAATCAAAGCAGGTGGCCTGTTCTCCTCCCCCCTACCAGGGGAGTCCCACAAGGCTCCATTTTAGGCCCCATCCTCTTCTCTCTATACGTTAATGACCTCGACCACCACATATCCAACTCAAAATTGTACTTCTTTGCTGATGATACAGTCCTCAGAAATATCTAACGCCTCACTGCTTGAGGGAGGTCAGGGATGTCCTTCAAGCCGACTTTGCTCTGATTGAATCCAATCTCATTAGTGCCAAACTTCTCTTAAATGTGAAGAAAACCAAAGCTATGATCTTCTCCCCTAGTATACCGCCTTCTGTACTTGCCACCCTGCGGAAGTCTTTATAGTTACCTCTCTAGGTGAGCCTTTGGAAGTCACCCCCAAATTTAAATACCTCGGTTTTTGGCTAGACAGCAAGCTTGCCTTCACTGAACACCTTGATGACCTATGTAAAAGATTAAAAATAAGGCTAGGCTTCCTCTACCGCAACAGGTCACTCTTCCCAACCAAGATCAGGACTAGGCTTGTCCAAGCCACATTCCTCCCATTATTAGACTATGGGGACATAATCTATAACTCTTCAACAATCTCAAAACTCAATAAACTGGACATTCTCTATCACCGAAAGGCGCTGCGCTCATTACGAACTCTCCATACCGGACACACCATTGCGACCTGTACTCTGCTGTAGGTTGGACATCCCTTACTACCAGACGCATTCTCCATGCCAGCACCTGGACTCTAAAGCTTCTAATTAACAAGCTCCCGAGCTATCTAACGTCGATCATCCATACCCGCTGAAGTACCTATGCACTCAGAAAATCAGATTTTTTTCTTCCTGGACGTCCCCAAAACCCTCACCTTCTTCGGTAAACGTGTCATCTCCATTGCCCTCCCGGTCATATGGAATTGGCTACAATCGTCACTGAAACTATCTAATCTAGTCTCTGTTAGTCTCTTTAAAAAGTTAATTTCTGAAAAAATAAAAGATGTCTGTAGTTGTCATTAAAATAGTTTTTTCTATGACTGTATATGCCTTCTGTTAGTCCCAAGGTCCATATGGATGGAAGCAGCACTTGAAATCATGTTGTATGCATTTACCGTATGTTTCTGTTAGTCTTGTTGTACATGTATTCCATGACCTCCTTGTGAATGAGCTTGTTCAATGGAGTTTTTCCTGCAATAAATTTGAACTTGAAACTTGAACTTAAACCACCGGTTCATCCTGGTCTACTTTTGGGTTTCTGTTGAAAATCATAGGCCCTCTTGATCAGAGCTGGAATTCTCAGGGCCCTCCCAGTCCATCACCCTTGTTTCTCGTGACAGAGCTGTGCCAGTCTCCCAAACATATGGGTGTTTGTCCCAATTAACAGGGGGATCCCATCATACAGTCCGGTGGGGGGACACACTAAGGCCAATGTCTCTACTCGCTCCTCTACACCAGTCACAGTTGCAAGAAAAGACAACCAGAGGCAGACATATCCTAGGTAGGGATAAGACTTGTCGGTCAGGCCCCACACATGTAGGCCTTCCAGGGATTGCAAAGGCACATCAGATAAGTGTTTGTCATACCAGTCCTGGAATACAGTGGTCACTTGGGACCCACCGTCAGGCACAGCCCGAGTATGAATACCATTCACAGTCACCGTAGTCTCCATTCAAGGGCCCACTATTTTGGACCAGTCTGGAGAGGCAGTAGCTGAGGCCTGGACAGATGATTTAGCCACAAAGAAATCTGAGTTAGGGTTTCTAGAACTCTCACTGTGGTCATTTCGGGCACCCCTTGGCCATTGATTTGCTTTTCAGAGCTCCCCTTGGAGTCTGTTTACTACTCTTTCTAAGTCCTTCTGAGACTGGCATTCTCTTTTCATATGGCCATCCTTTCCACAGTTGTGATAAATGATAGACTCCTGGGTCATCCAGCGAGAGAACATCGTATGAGGAACTGAAGCAGTAGTAAGAGACTGGGGTCTAGTATCTGCTTGCAGCAATGAGAGTGGTGCAACATGTCTTAACAGTTCCTTTAGAGTGGCAGTCAATCCGGTGGTCTCAGCCTTGGAGCTGCCCTCGCAGTGGATGCTTGAGGGTGCACCCCCACCCCCATGGCAGTCACATCCTGAAAGGGACCAGAATCTTGTTCCATGGGGGGAACCCCTGCAGAGGCACCCATGTTCAACTCTCGGACTTCCTTTAGTAGCTCGTCTTTCCAATGCTGGGCCCAGGGTTGGAAGTCCTTTGCATTCTCAGAGTGCTCGTTAAGTGCCAACTTTTGCCCCTGAGCCTCACTTGGCTGATCACTCTCAGTCACTTGCACAGCAGCAGCAGATATGGGTGCAATTCCCCATGGGGTCGCTTTGCTCAACCCCCGAATTTCTTTCATTAGCTCGTCATAGAGGGGGGCGCATTCCAGTTGGGTGCGCGCTTAACTGAAGCAGTAACAATTTGAAAATGGAGCAGACTTAAGGATCCGTCCAGCCTAGTTCGATCTAATTCATTTGACGGCAAGCTACCCTTTCTGAGGCACTCTTGTATCAACTTTTCAAGCCATGGTACGTACACAGACAATGGCTCCCCTGGGTACTGCTGAGTGTTTCTTACTCTCCACCTCAGATCCTCACCTGAATCCGGGCTCCCATACACATTCTCCAATGCATCAAAATATTCCTGTGCAATTGTTCGGGTTATTGGCCCGCTTGATATAGATGGCAGCCAGGCAGGACCCTCGAGGCTCTCACTCAACCTCTTTGTTTCTCTGTTTATACTGCTATTCAAGTACTAGAGGGGCAATATAGTCTATCCAGGTCTCCCAGTCATCCTCCCTGGGGGGTGGGGAGGGTGCCCCAGAAGATTCTCAGCCTTCGGTAGGAGTCATGATTAATGGCAGGTACAGATATAGGGGCCAGCATTGGTGCAGGCACAGAAGGTGGGGCATATCAGGTGCTGGAGTGGCAGGGGGTGTTGGGGAAGGAACACCCCCAGGTGGCAGGAATAGTTTCTTAAAGTCTTCTATGGTTTTCCCTTCCTCCAGCAACAACTTAGCAAATTTCTCCACAAAAGTCTCAGATAATCGTGGGAGCTCAACCTCCCCGGAGTCTTTACTGTCTTTTGTTATCACTCTCCAGGCAGCTGGAACCCCTCTGGGGCAATAGTCTGTGGCACTTTAGAGCTGTCCACGAAGTCACTACACTCTACCAAGGCTATGAAAGTTTGGCTGATCAAATCAGCCTGTTGACCCACCACCACAGGATTTTTTAAACATTCAGATTTGGAGAGTGCTCCCTCTTGGTATTACTTGGTTTGATAGAACAGAAGAAGGCCGAAGCCCATTGAGACTGTTCCCCACACAGTGTGGGACAAATGTTAATAATTTTCCCAAATCCAGGCATCACGTTGATTCTTAAAACTAAGAACACTAGAGGCCTCAATTAGATCCTGAGGAAGAGAGTTCCATACATGTGGTGCCCTTACTGTGAAAAAGTTAACTGTTCTAGATGTTTTAAATGGTTTAACCTCTAACTGTTTATTGTGTAGTCTTGGAACTAATCTCCTATTGGAAAATAGCGACCCACATTGTTTCATGAGATCTGGTGATTCGAGCCAGTTAAAAACTAAGAGCATATCGCCTCTCAAGCTTCTGTTCTGAAGCGAAAACAGACCAGTAGCTTGGAGTCTGTCCTGATAGTCCAGCTGTGCTAGTCTGGGTACCATTTTTGTTGCTCTCCTTTGGACCTGTTCCAGAATAGCAATATCACCTTTTAGGCTGAGGTTCCAAAAGGGGATCCATAATCAAGATACAGTCTAACACAGACCCTAAAGAGAGGAATAAGGCATTGCTCGGAGTGATTAATAAATGCTCTTTTGATTTGCCTCAGGAGCCCATTAGCCATGTGCCCAATTTTGGTGCAGTGATCCCTAGACGTAAGTTTATGGTTGATGTAAATACCCACATTTTTCTCACAATTAGAAGACTGAAATAATAATCCACTAATATGATATTCATAGTTTGGATTATTTTTGCCAAAATGAATAACCATGCATTTATCTGGATTGAAATGCATGTCATTTTGTTTTGCCCAAAGCACAGATCTTTCCAGATCGGCCTTTAGAGATGCCATGTTGTCATAATTATTAACTTTACCCCCTAATTTAGTGTTATCTGTAACTTTAGTCATGTAATTGTTAGGCCCAGGTTGTAGATCATTAATAAAGAGGTTGAATAATGTAGAATCCAATACTGATCCCTGAGGGACACCACTCGACACCCTACCCAATACAGAAAATGCATCATTAATTCTAACCCTCTGGGTCCTATTAGTCAGCCAATCAGATATCCAGTTGACAATATCAGAAGAAAAGCCCAAATTGTGCATTTTAATTATAAGTTTATTGTGAGGTACTTTATCAAAAGCTCTACTAAAATTGAGTAATATAATATCAGAAGGGATACCTGCATCCAGTAAAGCACGTATTATTATAAAAAGATATCAAATTCGTGGTACATGAGTGTTTAGGAGTGAACCTATGCTGAAGAGAGTCATGGATGCCGAGCTTTTCACAATCTTGTTCAATTAGTGTCTTCATGACCCTTTCCATTACTTTACCAACCACGGAAGTCAAACTGATAGAACGATAATTCTGAACACAGCCCCCTGTTGCCCTTTTTAAATATTGGGGCAACAGTAGCTGTGCGCCAGTCATCCGGTATTGAGTTTTCTTCCAGCAATTTATTGAAAATGAGCGACAAAGGAATCAAAATGCTAGTAAAGCTTTCAATCAGAAACCATGGGTGGATATTGTCTGGTCCAGGACTTGTACTTCTTTTTAATTTCTTTAAGGCCAGTAAAATATCAGTTGTAGTAAATTTGTGGAAACCAGTTTGATGAGAGTAAATAGGGATGGCAGATGTTTGATGAGAAAATACAGAACAAAAATAATTATTACAAAGATTAGATGTGTCGACATCAGTTAGTTGAGAGCCGTTTTTAATAATGGGACCGATAGACCTAAAATTACCCTTTTTTTTTATTAATATAAGAAAAAAGTGATTTGTGACAATCCTAAATATGAGCTAATTTAAATTCAAGTTTACTTTTAGCCATTTTGAATGAATATTTCAATTTTTTAACAGATATCCTGTATTTATGTAACAAAGTGTTATTAGGTGAATAATAGTGTCTTTACTGGTACCCGGGGAATATCCAGTATAAGTAGAGCATTTTGGAGGTCGATCTCCTGTCCAGTACCCCACCCCACCAACTGGTGTACAGCCATTTCTACTGGGGTAGCCATTAATCTTTAACAATAATTTGTAATTTTTGGCCACTAGAAGGCACAAAATTCCAGCGGTGAGCCTCCAAAATGTAACCCCTAGGTGGCACTATCCCAAGGGCTACTAACCCTACCTGCTTGGCTAGTAGCAGGTTAAGGGGCCCGAGTTCTGAAACGGGTGCCTCCACCCAGAGGTCAGGGTTGGTAGTGGTCAAGCTAACCTGGACACAGCCCTCTGGGACACTTTAACCCCCCCTCTTTCCTTACTAGTGGCCAGAACAATACACGATAATCACTTTCACAATACCCCTGATACACCACACAAGTTCCCACACTGTTTGCACTTACCACCAGGACTTTCCTCTGGCCTGGCCCTGGGGACCCCCTGTAAAACAAGGTTATACACAGCAAATAACAGCAGTACAGTGCTCTTGCACAAACTGGAACCACAGTCAGGGTAAATGCAAAAAAGAGTTAGATCTGATTCATTTAAGGGACTTGAACAAGGGAGGGGTGTAATCAGGTTAATTTGCCTAAAGGCTGTATCAATCAAGCAGTTATGCATGCACTTCAGGGTCCATAAACAGTCACATACTCTGGGTACCCAGATGGAGAATGGTGGGCTAGCCAGGAATGTTGCAGCTGGTTGGGGCCCTGTGATGGAAGAAAACCATATGCACAACACACACTATTTGTAATCCGGAGCCAGAGGGCTCAGTTCGTGAAAAGAAAACAAGAAGACCATCAGATGACGCACTGTTAGATTAGGCTGTTGCAGGGAGCTACCCTGATAATTACTCAAGATACCCAAGACTGGACACAGATTGGACGAAAATCGAGACAGTAGGTGGTTAATCTGGAGTTCCAGGAGAAGCAGGGCCCACACGAATCGCCGAGGCGTAATTCTTGTTCAAGCGTGGAGCAGGGGGCTGATCCCCAGGCAGGTCTCTCGTCGATGGCTTTCTCTGTGCAGCAGGTAGTCTGACTGGGCCAGTATGGCAAGGACCAGGCCAAATGGAGACAAATTTGGATACAGTCCGTTTTGGGCTGGATACAGCTTCCCAGCAAGCAGAACACAGTTCACACAGTGGGGAACCAAATCACGGCCCACTTTCAATACACAGCACATTTACATGAAAGGAAATTCTACAATACCAGCAAGCAGAACACAGTTCACACAGCGGGGAACCAAATCATGACCCACTTTCAATACACAGCACATTTACATGTAAGGAAATTCTACTGCACCACGCAAACCGCTCTCCGGTCACGATCGCAAATTCTCTGCACAAACCGGGGACTCAAAAGCAGCAGGAAATCCTGACAGGCTGATCGCATTCAGCAAAAATCTTCAGCCTTCTCCAGGTATGAGCCTGGTAAAAAACTCAGTGGCTTACTTCATTCTCACAAACTTGGATTTAGTCCAAAATAATTCTCTTCTCTCCCTCTCAGCGGCAGCAGGCAGACATGCAGGCCAAAACTCAGGCCTATCCACAGTTCTCCCACGCAAAATTACTCAGACGGCTGCTTGATTGTCTCAAGCTCTTGCTTCTTCAACTCCCAACTGAGATCTGACTCAAACTACAGCAAACCTGGGAATTTCCCCAAGATCCAAAAGGTTTGGTTGGCTGATTCATCTGTCACTCACAACAGGAGCTCCCCTTCAGGTGCAAAAAGGCGCCAAAAGCCCAAAACTACAATTCCTACAGATTCTGACTCCAGATGGCTCCTGTAGTCCTGCTCCATTTTAGGTCCCCCCAGTACTGATTGGTCCAATTTGGCAGTCCCGGGCCAAAGTGGTGGGCATAAACAAAACAGTCCTTGTTGCAAAGAAGGCAGGTTAGACAAACTACATTATCATTATCACTCTAAATGATTTTCAGCAAATAGTTACATCTTTCAACAGAGCTCCCTTTCAGATTACTTATGACTGCAATCCAGGCAACTCTTAAAGAGACATTACACAGAGGTTATATAGGCACTCTTTGGCAATCACATTTAAACTGCTAAAACCAGGATACCAGCCGGGCAGTGAGCATTTAGGCAAGCTCGAGGAAGACTTTTCAGGAACCCCCATTTGTAGGGGGGTTACACATGTAAATGCAGTAATTTATAGCCATCAGTTCTGATCTAGCTGTGTAGTGTCTGGCGGCAGGTAAGATGCCAGTTAGGCGTCGCGAGGTGTGTACACAGCTTCCTAATGCCACATATGTTTTGTTTGTGTTTTTTTTTTAAACATTACTAACACTTGCAGTTGTGTTGCCATCTGGGGATAATGAGTCTCTTAACCACACACATTTGAAATGGCAGCAGTCTCCCAACCATGCCATCACCTAGCAATAGTCACACTACACAAAAAATATGGAGGCACCGAGCCACATAGGACAGGCACTGCTGAAAGGAAATCAATAAAAACCATCAAAAGCACACATACAAAATTCACCACACTAATTGTGATACTGCTTCCTGGCCAAGTACGTGTGTGGGGGGGGGGGGCCACAGCAACCAGCTACAGAGTCCCACCTACAGAAGATCCAGTAGGACAAAAGTCCCCTTTGCTCTAAAAAAAACAAAAAACACACAGCAATCTAATGCAGGCAGTGGAACTATTGTATTATAAAATAATTGACACACCCAAAAGTTTTAACATTTAAACATAATAACTATTTTATTTTCAAATATATATAATACAGTGGCCCATTTTCTAAGCACAATAATACCCTCCAGGGTGGGCGGTATTGGGCTATACTGGACCTTCCAGGGGCTATAAAGCCCTCCGCCTGTGGCGTCAGGCCTCATTACGCCCCCTGGGCGTTCCAGTATAGCCCAATACCACCCACCCTGGAGGGTATTATTGCTTCTGTTGATGGGTGGTTGAAACAGTTTGAATTTTAAGCATTTAGAACTGCCACTGCATTGTCAGCACACAAAAAAAACAATGAAACAGCAGTGAGTTGGAGGAACAACTGTGACTTGTACTATAGACCTATAAGTACATACAGGTTAATAAGGCACGGGGGGGACTTTTTTTCAGAAGAGAAAGTGCACGAGAACAAGGGAGCATGCAATGAAGCTGGAGGGGGGAAATTTAGATGGGATGTGAGGATGCACTTCTTCAGTGAATGAGTGATGGACACCTGGACAGTCTTCCAGCAGAGGTGGTGAGGGTAAAAACAGCAGTATGCTTCAAGCCTGTATGGGACAGGCACAAAGGAATCTTGGTAGGAAAGCACGGGGGGCAGCCAGAGATAAGGTAGAGTAGGCGATGACAGTATAGGATAGGACAAAATGGGCAAACTGGGTGGACCAATTCTTGTGCATTTTGAGGGTCATGTTGACACTATTTGGTTGGTTTTAAAGCCTTCTTTGACTTGTTACAAAAAAAACAATATATCACTATTGAAATACCTAGCTTTTTATTTTCTTTTGAAAAAATGTCAAAATTAAAGCAAAAAAGTTCATTTAATTTAGATGTCTATTAATAATGCCAACTATTTACAGTAGTTCCAAAGTCCTCAAAGTTCAACAGGTTTTGGAATATATTTAAAAGTCCATTAACTGGCCCTTCTCTCACTTTATCCTTCTAAAGGCTCCTCCCCGGACTACCTTGACCCTAAACTCCTTTATCTATCAGCCCCTGCTGTTGCCTATACTCTCTCCCAAATCCTAAACCTTTCTTTCACTACCTCATCAGTCCCTTCACCCTGGAAACAAGCTATGGTCCTCCCTCTCCCAAAGAGCGGCAACCCTACCAACCCTGGCAACTTTCGACATATCTCTCACCTCCCCACCCTTGCCAAGCTCCAAGAGCACTTGGCTCTTTCTCAACTAACTTCCTTTCTCTCGGCCTCCTCCTTTTTCACACCATTCAAGTCTGGTTTTTGGAAGAACCACTCCACCACCACCTCCCTTCTCAGACTCACTGATTCCATCCTCACCAGGATGGACAATGGTCTTATCACCTCTGCCATCTTCGTTGACCTTGCTAAGGCTTTCAACACAGTCTCCCGTGCCCTTCCTCTCGATTCCCTAACTGCCGCTAGTCTGTCTCCATCTGCCCAAAACTGGTTTAGAGCGTATCTCTTAGGCAGAACACAATCAGTCAAGATTCAGGATGTAATCTCCCCCCTCCAAATCACCACTGGAGTCCCACAGGGCTCTGTGCATGGCCCCATTCTCTTCTCCATTGTCCTCAATGACCTACCCTCAGTATGCTCCCCTTCCTCCTCTATCCGCATGTGTGCCAATGACACGGTCCTGTTCACCTCTGGAAAATGCCCTGTAGATGTTACAACCACACTTCAGCACAACTTCCATCAGGTTCAGTGCTGGTTTGCCTCACATCAATTATTCCTAAATGCCAAGAAGACTGTCTCAATGACCTTTGGCACTAGGCAGAGACTCTAGACTACATCCTTTGCCCATTTTCCACACCCTTGATGGGCAATTCTCGAGGGCACCTCCTCATTCAGATATCTTGCGGTCTGGTTAGACCAAAACCTCAGCTTCTCTGGCCACATTAACACCATCCTGAAAAAACTGTGCCCCAAGCTTGGTGCCTTATACAGGAACCATAGTTGTATCCCTCCTATGGCTCAGCGTGAAATAGTCCAGAAGATGATCCTCCCCAATTTTGACTACTGTGACATAGTCTATGGTGCTGCTCCCAAATCCTCCCTGACCAGATTGGACACTCTTTTCAACTCCTTCTGCTGTTTTTCCCTAGATGCTCCTTCCCGCACTCACCACTGCGACCTCTACCATGCCTTGTCCTTTCCCCCGCTTGCCAACAGGCACCTCGCGCACTGTGCCAAATTCACTTCCAAATTTTGGCTAGGGAAACTTCCACCATACCTCTCATGTTCCCATTCCTCTCCTCCTTCTCCCTCCTATTCCCTTTGTTCCTCTGACACTCGTAGTTTACTGGTCCCTCACAGATCCACAGTGATTGGACAGTCTGGTTTCTCGCATCGTTTCCCGAAACCCTGGAATTCCCTCCCCCTCCAAATTCATCACTCCTCCTCCTCCTCCTCCTACTCCCTTGCCTCTGCCTTACATAACTTTCACTCCTCAAGCTGCTCCTGTTTTAATCCTCCTTATTTCCTGTGAGTCTGCACTGCTAGCCCCTCATAGGGCTCCCCACATCCTTGAGGGGCCTAGTCTAGGCAAGCCTCATCCTTTTCTTCTCCTCCCCATTCCTCTCTTCCATCTGTCTTCACTTAGCTTTCACTCCCTTGATGGGTTCTCAGCTCCCAGGAGGGTGCCTGCTCTAGGCAAAGTTTCTTCCTCCGCTCCCTGCTACGTCCACCCATCCTCCCACCCCTCCATCCCTTCCTTAAAACTTTCTTCACTTAGATTGCTCTCTCACTGGGTTCTCAGCATCCAGGAGGGGCTAGTTCTAGGAAACTTCTTCCTCCCCTCCCTGCTACTACCACCCTTTCCCCCACTCCTCTTACTTCCCCCTCCCCGCTCTCTGTTCCCCCTATAGACACCGCTTCTTTGGTGGGGCTACTCTAGTTATGCCCTGTCTTTCTCTTACTTCTTCCCCTCCTTCTCCCCGCCCCTCCCTCTAGCCACCCCGCACTTACAACTCTCCCTAGCTCTTATTTGCACTGAACTAATTTATTTTACTTTTGCTCTGTCTGTGCTGGCTCTCCAGCTTCGCATCTAGTCCAGTTTATTCTGTTCCCACGCTACTAGCCCCAGTTATTGTTACTACTGGCATAACCCCTGCTTCCCCACTCCACACTGTCCTACTTACCTTCCCCTCCACAGTAGGCCCCTCTGCCTTACCTGCTTCTCCCTCCACAGCTGGCTCCCCCTCAACCTCTTGCTTGACCTTCCACTGCAACCCCACTAATTTACTGCAACTGTACTGGTAACTGTGATTGTCTACGTCAATCTATCAGGGCATTGGTGAAAGTGTTGTTTTTATTACTGTATCCTACTCGACAACGTATGCTAAATATTACTGTTTATTTTACTGATTTTTCCACCTAATTGTACCCCCCTCAGGTCGCACCGGGAGATGAGCAATTTGTTGCTCAGTGTGTCTTCCTGGTGAAACATTTCAATAAATAACATACTAACATACTAGATGCCAGCAGAGTAGGCATATTGGTCTATCAAGTCTGTTCGTGCTTCAGCACCCTGACTGGGTACCATAGCCCTCTGTCTCCTTCCACTGTTACTCCATCCCCCATAAATAACTGAGAGAGAAGAATCACATAAATCTGTCCCAGTTTTGATTGAATGACTGTTAATATCAAGAAAATACAAATTCAACATCCCTTTGAAAAAAATAAAAACAAGGTGCTGCGTCAGCATGTGGTCTAAAAACAAAACAAAATGGTTATATTAAATGCATGCTGAAAATAGAGTTAAAATCTACGTTTCGACCTTAGGTCTTCTTCAGAAAATATCTAAAAGAGAAAAATACAAAAACAAAGTTAGTGTAGAGGGGAAGTAAAATGAGAGATATGTATATGTGGGGAAAGAAGAGGTTTGAGATGGAGATAAATGGTGATTATTCTCTTAATCTTACCATTTATCACTTCTTCTCCCCGAGCCTCCCCTTTTTTCTACACTAACTTTGTTTTTATTTTTTTCCTCTTTTAGATATTTCCTATAGATGACCTAAGGTTGAAACATAGATTTTTAACTCTATCCCTTTGAAGCTGCATTTAAAAGAGATAGGAAAAGATTTTCAGTCTGTTGTGTATAATAAAGTCCTACTCTTCCAAACAAGTACGCGATTGTTTTTTTTTTCAGGTGTGAAACAGTTAAGAAGTCTTATCTATACATATGAAATGACTGTAATCTGAAAGGCTTTCCAATTCACTTTATTTTTTTCCTCCTGATTTTGCCCAGCATGAGCTCCGATTTACAGGGTGATGTAACAGACTCCCTACATATGCCAGAGACATTCATAAATCAGTTCAGATAGATTACAATTTTTTTCTTAGTTCAGCACTATATTCGAGAAAAAAACACATAAGACTTTAATAAGTATGGGAGCAGTGCTCACTGTTAATATGAAGTTAGGAGTTGGCGCTCCCACGTGACCCCACAGGACTACACCCCTGGTTGTTATTTGTCAATAAATTCTATTGTAACACCTCGGCGGCACCACCCCCAGTGTTACACCCCTGCCTACTACCCCTAACATAGGCTAAGGGATTGGTTCCTTTAACTTATAACATTTTTTTTATTATTTATTTATTTGGTTAGTTTTTGTTGACCGGGTAAGTGCACTAGACAAATCCTGCCTATTTTCAGGCACGGCCCGGGGGAAGGGGATACAGATGAATGCCAACTGACCTTCAATGAGATTAAGCTGTTGGTGGTATTTTTAGTGAATGAGGGAAATTTGGCCAGGACACCGGGGAAATTCCCCTACTCTTTTCGATAAGTGCCATGGGATCTTTAACATCCACCTGAACTACCACCAATCCAGGCAGATGGGACCTCGGTTTAACGTCTCATCCGAAAGACAGTACCTCAGAAGTGCAGCACCCCTCTCATGCTGCACTACAGTGTTAGTACTGGGATATTAACCCAAGTGCCAGATGTGGGAACTGAACCCACAGCCCTCTGATCTCCCGCCTCAGAGGTGAGTGTGCTACCTACTGAGCCACTGACACTGCAAACCTTTGTGCAGTGCCTCCACTCAAGGTGCTTTACGTGGGTGAGATGGTACTGGGTGTAGCCCCCTGAGCTGCTACACCACCCACAATGACCAGTTACCTTCCCCAGACATGCCCCAATACACAGTTCCCCACATTTCCACATTTTGAATTAAAGACTCTCTCTAATAATATGCTCACACAGGATTTCAAACAACAACAACAAGATATTTATTTTGGGGGTAATAAAGGAGCTAGGAAAGGGAAACAGGAGGAGGAGAAGAGGATAGCTTACCATATTTACACATGTACAGAGATCATTTCGGAATTTTGCTGGTGAACCCTCCAGCCGGGTGGCTACATATTAAAGGCAGACATAAATCACATTTTACCATTCGACTTAAGACATCCAGAGCCCTGGCTATCTAGCTGCTGATAAATCAGATGTTAAACATAATTATTAATATTACCCACACTGGTACCAGTCCCAGATACAGCAGAAACCCCGCAATATCATACCATACTGGTTAAACAGATACCACAGTCCAAGATGTTGCAGGCCTGATAGAGTTGCAGCTGGTCGAGGTGGCCGGCTATTAATTTGAGGGTGGGGGCAACTTGGAAACAGATTTTTGTAAAGCAGCAAATTACTATTTACAACCACAGCAGGGATTGCCCTGCACTTTAGCAGACAAAGCAGGGATTGCCCTGCACTTGCAGATTTTTGAACATTCCAGAATAATCTCTGTGGATCTTACATCCAGAACATTCAGCACAATATTTGGAAGTCCCATCCAAAGCCATAAGGGTGATGTTTCTGTCAAGCATCCTAAACGCAGTTTAAACACGGTCACATCCAGTACTTTATATACCAAAAGGCATCCATCCAGAATAACTTGGCAACGACACTTTTATCAAGCATCCCATACTTTAGTCACAGGCAGTCACATCCAGTACATTCTATATACCAAGAACATTATCCACAGGCGGAGTCCTATCCAGCACGTCTAGCCATTTAACACTTATATCAAGTGCTCTTAGACGAAATTCCGTGCAGACACAGGTACATTCTCTTTAAGGTATCTTTGACATTAACATGCCCTAGGGCCTTCTGTCTCATGAAGTGGGCTGTGCCTTGGCAGACAGCTCCATGATGGCAGGACTCTAACCCATAGCTACACATTTATATGATTCACTAAGCCCATCATCTTGCTGCATCTGCAACTTGGCCATTTGGGCCACAGACAAGATGCATCCATTACTTGAACTAGGCAGTCTCTTATGGGGTTAGTAGCCCAGACTGATAACTTCAATACTTCACACTTAACAGCACACATGCCTTAATGGGGCATGGAGCCCCCAAGATTACTTGCTTAACTTCTCCCTCGCACCAGGGGGTACGAGGGTACTCACTCAGGTCCTCCACGGGTCTCATCAGCAATCGAAGGCATCCTGAAGACTTCTTCAGCTTTCTCACCACTGAGGTACTTGATCAGTGCTCTCACCACTGCATGATGTCATCTGGTCTGGTCAACGCTCTCACTGCTGCTGGACATCTGATTCTTCGGTCCACATCTTTCCCCAACGTGGGAGGGAAGGCTAGCCTCTGGAGGACAGTACTGGCAACCTCCAGACTAGCTGTTGCAGAAAGCACAATTACTGTAATTAGTTAACTGTTAACTGAAGAAAATAACAAATGCCCTCTGAAGACTGAAAGGGCTGAATTAAGTGGCCCAGGACTGATGGCATGGCTGGAGCCTGAGCCCCTCCCCCATGGGGGGCACCCAGCAGGCTGGAGCCTGCTCTGCTACTCTCTCAGCTCTGCATCTCTGAATGAATCTCCCAGACAAACTGGCAACATTGTCTCTTTATAGAGCTCCTAGCTCGACTCCTGATTGGTAGCAGGGATGGGGTGACATGTCTCCAAGTTGCTGAAGAACCTGTCAATCAGAACACTTGAGGCACAATTGGGTTGTGGAATTTGCACCAAAAATAATGTCCCTGTAGGCCCCCATAAGCACTTGGGTGCTTTCCCATGAGATGCAGTGAATGTCCCACAAGTCCTGGCTTTCTGTTGCTGCAATTCCAATTGGCTGTACTGCTGGCAATGGCTGCTTAACCCACTGTTCCTTATAGCAGATTAGATACAGTTTTGAATAATGTCCTGGTGCAGCCAGAAAGAAGTAATTATTTGCCCCAAATGCCACACAGTTCTATAGCTTAAATGCTGCACTTGTAGTCGCTGCACAGATAAAGAATGTGGCTCCTTTACTTTTTCTGTCGCTACTGCACTTTGCAAGCTCCCCAAGAGCAGCTGACAGACTGACACATAGAGTCCCACAATACTGGAATTGCTAAGGAAACAGTATTAGTTTTAACTTTAAACACTTTTTCCGATGTACAAATATATTCCCAACAAGCAGCAACAGTTCCATTATTTAAAACATTTTAATTTTTACTTTTCGTTGAGCTGAACATAGCTACCCTGGAGGCAGTTAGAAAAATTTGAAGCCAAGTCAGGAGAAGGACAGAACAAAATGGGCTAAGGTAAACCTAGACTGGCATTTCTAGGAACCTCATTTGCAATGGGGTTACACTATGTTTCTATGTTTTTATCCTCAGTGAAACTGTGATTCACAATAATTGAGCATTATTTGTCTCTGAAGCCTCTGATTCCGATGCTGGCACATTTTCCTCTGTGGCTTCCATTTCTACTCTTCGTTGTCCCCTGCTATACCTTCAGGTTCATTTAATAGAAGCCATGCCATGGAGAGTATATCCCACTGCCATGCTCAGCATATGCTAGGGGAGGACATCAGGGGCCCCATGTCTTCTACTACATCTTCCACTCTCTGCCTACTCTAATACAGTCAAAGGTCTGCTTGATTAGCTCCACACATAGCCATTAGCTCTCTTGGTGACCATCCTCCCACCTACATGGATCCCTTGAGAAGTAGGCTGCTGGTTAACTAGGATCTGCAGCTTATCCATCAGGTAGGGAAATGGGCAGACTGGGTGGGCCAAGCGGTCCTTATCTGCCGTAAAATTCTATGTTTCTATGTTTCCCCTGTGGGTCAAGCCAACAGTGCTATGCCTGAGAGACTTGGCTGCTTCAGTCTCTCCACATACCCCACAGATGAATCCCCTACCTTTTCTGGCCACTTTTGGTTCTGCTGCAGACTTGCCTGCAGTCTTCAGGTGCAGTGTCGTTGCACAGGCTGGTCCCTGGACTGGCATCCCCACAGGATCTCCCTTGATGACTTTGGAGGAACCCACCACAGGCCAGATGGTCATCAGGTTGTCTTCCATGAGTGGAAACCCTCCCTGCAGTTCCCACACCCTCCTTGCGGTCCCAGTGTGTACCCATTTTCCATGGGGATACTCAGAAATCTTTCTCCAGACCTCAAGAACCTTCCTCAGTGCCGGAGGTCCCTCCCTTTTGTTCTACCTTCTTTTTATGTCCTGTTTCACCACTGCCCCCCCCCCCACTTCAGTCTCTAGCCCGCCCAGCCTCCGTCTGCAATCATACCTGGAACTTAACTGGTGTGAACCAGTACCCAGTCAGTACCCAGTCAGTGGTGCGGGACCTGCGGCGTGCTGGCAGGGGTTTTCTCAGCCAGTGATGTTTTTCCTTTTTCTATAATTAAAATTTATTATTTTCTGCAGTTGTATCACAGATCAGAGACAATACAAGAGTGACATAAACAACATCTAGTGCCTGTCAGTGTACCACAGATGAGGATAACATGTCATATACATTCAGGTGAATATTCACAAATCAGATTGGAAGATAAGAGCCATACAAACCAGCTTACATCTCTCACTCCCCTCCACTTCCCTACCCAGGTACCCCAGAGTCTGGGGATTAGAGTGTGCACAGTGCAAAATGTGAGTCCTTGGACATAGCAAATATCGGCCATCTACTCCACCTGTTTCAGCATTTGTTGACCAGGTTCCGCAGTGTACAGGTCACTGTTTCCAGCTGATGTGTATTGTTTACCAGGGCTCAGTGAAGTTTTTCTGCCTTGATTTTTATCCTGTCCCCTGAGTGCAGCACACATGCCATGGCACGCATGTGTGACATAAAGACGCAGCGCATACTCAGCACCTGTGCCCACCCCTCTGAGAGGCGTCCGCTGCAGCCTTCACTAGGTGTCAGAAATGCAGTGAAGTGCACTATCCTCCCACCCAAAGGAGGAAGGCAGTCTCTAGACACACGATCCTCCTTCCCCTGGCCAGGCCCAGAGTGACCCTGGTCTGTTTCCAAACCCAGGTCACCAGCATAACAGGGAGTGAGGCACCTTAGCCTTCTATGTTACTGGGCCAGCCTCCATAGGTCCCTTCCTCGCAGACTACCAGGCCCTGGACAGACCAGTTGACACCCTCAAACCATTGAGATGTCTGGGACCTTTGCTACCCATGGAGCCCCAAGGTTGCATTGAACCCTCCTTGCACTTTCCCCACTCCAGTGTATCCACCTTCCTGCACTACAGGCACTTATGGCACCACAAGGTCATTCTATCTTGTCGTTGTCTTTCCCACTGGTGCATCAAGGACACACTACTTGTCCTCTACAAAACTCCTCCTCATAGTCGCTAGGGATGATGCCAGAGTGTCGCACCCCACTGACTCTCCCCAGTGAGCAACCATGTCCCCCTTCTGCTAGGAGTGGGTTGTTACACTCTTCCCTCAACTAAGCAATATTTTTGATCCCCAGAAATGGCAAGGCTGTGCAGATGTACTTGCCCAAGACACCAACACATGGGGATCAGTGCTATAGCGTTCTTCACCCAAACACTAGCATGAGTGCCTGCAGTGTTACCCCTCCCAGGACAAAATCCACCTGAAACAAATCATAAGCAAAATAGCTCATTTATGCTATTACAATGGGGATCCCTGCAACATCAGTGGCCTGCCACCTCTTCCTCCATGGGGCACTCTGTACCACTAAACCCAGATGCAGCACCAATCCTATGGAAATGTCCCTAATTGCATGGTAGCCAGGGCATTATGCCCCCATGCCTTCTCCAAGCATCCTGGAGAACTACCATGGGTCCTTCCAGTGGTTTAACATATCTTATGTAGGGCCCCATGTTTTATGTGATTCTGCGGTTGCAGCAGTGGCCACAGAAATCAGGGCTGGCCACAGAAATCAGTGCTTGCTGCAGCAATCAGGAAAACCAGTCACACAGCTACAGAAATGCTAGCTATGCTATGCGACCACACAAGGCAAGGGCATAGCTACTGATATGTTAAGTATGCCATGGCATTCATGCTCATTAGAAGAGGCAGCAAACAGATGCCATCCGCTACAAAGTCAAAAAGCTAGTGGCCGCATAGCATCTTGACTCATGCTGGCTCGTTACATAACTCTGTCCAGCCAGTATTGTGTGTGGGGGGGACAGATGCAAGAGTAGCAGAACTTGATTAGGTCCATGGCACTTATGATTTGCTGCCGTGTTTGTGTAGGTGTAGGTGTGGCTAGCTCAGCCATGTTCATTTTTCATTGTGAGGCTGCACACAGTGCACGCTGAATCCTTGGAAGTTGAATTTGGAAGGATTAACTGGAAGGCGAGCAGTACTCAAGAAGTGAAAAGATTCAGTGGTGCCCGTGGAGGTGGAATCGATCTTGGTGTGGTGGCAGGTATTGGAGGAGGAGCTGACTGCAGAAACATAAGGCTGGCAGCAGACTGAGCAGAGGACTCTGTCCCCACTGGTGTGCATTGATCACAGTTTTGATTTGTAGGCCGTAGATCTGTACCTGCAAGTGTGAGAGTAATTTCTTGCCAGATTTGAACCTGCAGCCTAAGTGGTGGCATCAAGCTCAATTCTTAAGGAAGGTCAAGTTGCCCAGCTGCAGCAGAGTTGGGGACCAGGGTATACTAGAACTGGAGCAAACAGGTATGGAAAAAAATTGGAATGGAGAGTTTGATTGCTGCTATACATAAGTGAAATGAAGGTCACTTACTGAAGAACACCACAACCCCCCTGAGTTGCGAGGAGAAGACAACATGCTAACCAAGGTTACTCCAGCTTAATAAGAATGAGTTGCTTGCATTTTTTAGTGTGTCCCCCAAAAGAAAAATCAGGAGTCAACAAATCCTACAGACACTGCAAGTTACACCATCCTTCAATGTTATAGGAAGACAATCCCCCCCCCCCAACACACAGATCTGCACACTGCACTCAACCTGTTTGTTGCAAGGCAGCTGGGGTATTCCTAGTTTAAAAAAATAATAATCTAAAAGAATGTTGATCAAAATCAGAAAAAAATGACTTCCAAGTTGGAGTCTCTCTTTATAACTACTAAATGTAAATATAAACCAGAAGAAATCCAAGCAGGTTTTGCCCTCTGTGTAGTTTTAGTTAAGTGTGTATGTGTTCCTCTGATTATAGCCTAGGAGAACAGCAAAGGCCACCAACTTCCAGAAAAAGAACAGACGAGCCTTTACAATCGGGGTGGGAGGGAAGATTCATTAAAAGAGAACACTGATGCCCATGGCTGCACCAGGTTTCGGTTATTGCAGTTTAATATTTGTGATAAGAAGACTACATACTGTTAAAATGGCCTGCTGTTCCACTTTCAGTGTAGCAGAGTGACTGAACGCAGTCAGTCAAAGGGTTAACTAAGACAATCCTTTTGAAGGTATGCTGTTTAACAACAATTTATCTGCTGCAGAATGGCCACAGAATCAGCACTTGTTCTGCCGCAGAAAGTATGAGGTCCTGCCGCAGAATGTAGGTCCACTTTGACGCAGTAAACACACAGGGCCCTGATCCTATGCCTCCCAACTCCTCCAGCGGGCAGGTACTGTCTGGCTTTCCCAGGGTTTCCCCCTCCAAGCCAGCAAGCACTGTACTGCCCCCAGGAGGATCTAATACCCTCTGCAAACCACACCCCCAGGGTTGCTACCTACCTGAGCCCATGTCTATGCTATCCCTGCCCAGTACCTATGCCAGCATCTAAGGTGGTCCCCTTCCAACTTTTTGAAAACAGAGTCAACTGCTTTAAAAAAAATTCTTTCTCTCTCTTTACTGTACATACAGGTATCACCACAGTTTACCATAGTCACCTTCTGATTAAAACATGGAGTCCTTTTATATCAAAACTGTATTGTGCATTTATTTAAAGGACTAGTAGCCAAGGTGCAATGAAAAGGGTCAAGAAATGTTTTAGGTAAGTAAGCAAAAAGAGGAAGACCAGGGGTGAGACTGTAAGGTTAAAAAGGGAAGGGGGGACTGTGCAGAGGGGGACCAGAAAAAGACAGGCATCCTGAACAAATACTTTTGTTCAGTGTTCACAGAGGAAGAAGAAGAGGAGAGGAGAGACCACACAAAAAGTAATAGAACCTTTAGAGGAAGGGAGGTAGACACTAGTCATTTTTCAGAGGAGAGAGTCCTGAAGGGAATTACTAATCTGAACGTGGACAAAGCAATGGGGTTAGATGGGGTGCATCTAAAGTTATTGAGGGAGCACAGGGAGGTACTGACTGCACCTCTGGCAGTCCTATTTAACAACTTACTGGATACAGGAATGGTTCCAGATGACTGGAGGAGGGAAGACATAGTCCCACTTCACAAGAGTGGTAGCAGGGAGGAGGCTGGCTGGCAATTATTGGCCAGTCAGCCTGACATGAGTGGTGGAAAAGTTAATGGAATCACTTATGAAGGCAGGGATTATGAAATATCTTGAATCCCATGGGTTACAAGACACAAGACAGCATGGATTCACTGGGGGGAGGTCATGTGAAAAGAATCTGATAGATTTCTTTGACTGGGTGACAAAGGAATTAGATTAGGTTGGAGCCTACCTAGATTTCAGTAAGGTTATCAACACCGTTCCATATAGGAGACTAGTAAGTAAGATGGGTAGCTTAAGAGTGGGTCCAAAGGTGGTAAACAGGGTAAGAAATTGGTTAGGTAATAGGCAATAGAGGGTGGTGGTAAAAGGAGTTCACTCCGAGGAAGCGGGTGACCAGCCTCAGGGATCAGTGCTGAGACCAGCCTTCTGTAATGTCTGTATAAGTGACATTGTGGAGCAGCTGGAAGAGAAGGTCTGCCTCTTTGCGGATGACACCAAAACCTGCAATAGGGTGGACACTCCAGGGCTGTTGGTGAAAAGGATGAGCAGTGACCTGAGAGAATTTGAGGAGTGTTCAAGAGTGTGGCACCTGGGTTTTAATGCTAAAAAGTGCAAAATAATTCACATATGGCACAGAAAGCCAGGGGTGGAGTGATACTGATGACTACCAAGTAGGAAAGAGACCTTCGGTAATCATATCTGATGACATAAAGGTGGCCAGACAATGCAACAAGGCAGTCAGGAGGGCTAGTGGGATGCTGGGGTGCATAGGAAGGGCTATCACCATCAGAAAGGGGGAGGTGGTATTGCCTCTGTATAGGTAGTTGGTAAGAACCAACCTGGAGTACTGTGTCCAGTTCTGGACGGACATAGACAAGGGGAGGCAGTCCAGAGGAGGGCAACTAAAATGGTGCAAGGTTTGCATCAAAAGCTCTATGAAGAGAGACTAAAGGACCTTGATATGTACACCCTGGAAGAGAGAAAGGAGAGGGGGGATATGACAGAGACCTTTAAATACCTCACAGAGTATATAAGGTACAGGAGGGAAGTATTTTTCAGAAAAAAAGGTGTTCAAGAACAAGGGGACATGCTATGAAGTTGGAGAGGGTAGATTTAGGAGAGATGTGAAGAAGTACTTCTTTACAGAAAGAGTTGTGAATTCCTTGAACAGCCTTCCAGCAGAGGTGGTGGAGGCAAAACAGTGTTGGAGTTCAAGAATGCATGGGATACGCACAAGGGAATTGTCATGGAAAGGAGGGGGAGAGGGAGAAAGAGCTGGAGATCAAGTAGAGTCTGTGGTGGTAATGTAGGTAGGGAAAAATGGGTAGACTGGGTGGGCCGAGTGGTCCTATCTGCTGTCAGATTCTATAGTATGTTTCCATATTTCTAGTAATGCCGAAAAGTAACAGAAAATTTTAGTAGGTTTTCGAAGTAGCGGAAGTATTTATTTTTTTAATTTTTTCAATGTACTCATCAGTTGATTTTCTACCTAATACTACTGGGTGTGATGTAAAAAGCAGTGTGTAATCCCTAGGTGGCACTATCCCAAGGGCTACTACCCCTGCCTGCTTGGCTAGTAGCAGGTTAAGGGGCCTGAGTTCTGAAAGAGGTGCCTCCATCTGGAGGTCAGGGTTGGTAGTGGTCAAGCTAACCTAGGCACAGCCCTCTGGGACACTGTAACCCCCCTCTTTCCTTACTAGTGGCCAGAACAATAACCAATAATCACTTTCGTAATACCCCTGATACACCACACAAGCACCCACACTGTTTGCACTTACCACCAGGGCTTTCCTCTGGCCCAGGCCTGGGGACCCCCTGTAAAACAAGGTTATACACAGCAAATAACAGCACTACAGTACTCTTGCACAAATTGGAACCACAGTCAGGGTAAATGCAAAAAAGAGTTAGATCTGATTTATTTAAGGGGCTCGAACAAGGGAAGGGAGTAATCAGGTTAATTTGCTTAAAGGCTCTATCAATCAAACAGTTATGCATGCACTTCAGGGTCCAGAAACAGTCACACACTCTGGGTACCCAGATGGAGAATGGTGGACTAGCCAGGAACGTTGCAGCTGGTTGAGGCCCTGTGATGGAAGAAAACAACATGCACAACACACACTGTCTGTAATCCGGAGCCGGAGGGCTCAGTTTGTGAAAAGAAAACAACAAGACAATCAGATGACGCACTTTTAGATTAGCCTGTTGTTGCAGAGAGCTACCCTGATGATTACTCATGATACCCAAGACTGGACACAGGCTGGACAAAAAACGAGACAGCAGGTTGTTAATCTGGAGTGCCCGGAGAAGCATGGCCCATACAATTCGCCGAGGCATCATTCCTGTTCAAGAGTGGAGCAGGGGGCTGATCCCCAGGCAGGTTTCTCATCGGTGGCTTTCTCTGTGCAGTGGGGGAGTCTGGCAGGGCCAGCGTGTCATGGCCCAGTCCGAATGGAGATGAACGCGGATTCAGTCCAATTAGGCTGGATAAAGCTTCCAGCAAGCAGAACACAGTTCACACAGTGGGGAAACAAATCACGACCCACTTTCAATACACAGCATATTTACATGTAAAGGATTCTATGGTACCAGCAAGCAGAACACAGTTCACATAGTGGGGAACCAAATCACAACCCACTTTCAATACACAGCACATTTACATGTAAGGAAATTCTACTGTACCAGGCAAACTACTCTCCGGTCACGATCGCAAAGTCTCTGCACAAACCGGGGATTCAAAAGCAGCTGGAAATCCTGACAGGCTGATCGCATTCAGCAAATCTTCAGTTTTCTTCAGGTTAAAGCCTCGTCACAGTCCAGTGGCTTAAATAGTCCTCACAACTTGGATTCAGTCTGAATAAACTCTATTTTTCCTCTCAGGGACAGCAGACAGGCAGGCCAAAACTCAGCCCTTTCAGAGTTCTCCCATGCAAAACTACACAGAACTGCTGCTCAAAATCACTTGAGCTGTTACTTCTTCACTTCTCAGCTCAAAACTGAAACTAGCTGCAGCAGCCTGGGAAATTCCCCAAGATCCAAAAGGTGTGGTTGGCTGATCCTCCTTTCAATCACAACAAAGGCTCCCCCTTCAGGTGCAACAAAGACACAAAAAGCCCAAAACTACAATTCCTACAGATTTTGACTCCAGACAGCTCCTGACAGCTCCATTTTAGGTCTCACCAGTACTGATTGGTCCAATTCGCAGTCCAGGACCAAGATAGTGGAGATAAACAAAACAGTCCTTGCTGCAAAGAAGGCAGGTTAAACAAACTACATTATCATTATCACTCTAAATGATGTTCAGCAAATAGTTACATCTTTCAACAGAGCTCCCTCTCAGATTACTTATGACTGCAATCCAGGCAGCTCTTAAAGAGACGGTACACAGAGGCTATACAGGCACTCTCTGGCAATCACATTTAAACTGCTAAAATGCAGGACACCAGCCTGGCAGTGAGCATTTAGGCAAGCTCAAGGAAGACTTTTCGGGAACCCCCATTTGTATGGGGGTTACAAGTACATTATCAGGAAGCTGACATATTTAGTTCTGTTCCTCCAACTACATCATTAACATGTGACCTCACTCATTGTTACATCACAAGCCCTGCTGCCTAATTGGCAGCATGTGTCACTAGTTAGCAATCAGGCTGCAGGAGATTAGCTCTGATTGGTTACTAGTGATGTCACAGTCAGTGAGGTCACAATGTTAATCATATATAGGAGGAAAAGATCTGACTATATCAGCCTCCATGTAGAATATTATTTCACACCTGGGGTGTAGCCAGGAAATTTAAGCTTGAATTCAAGAATGGACAGCACTGTTGCCCCCCTCAGAAGGTATTGTTGCCCCCCCAATGTGACGTAAATATAAACCAAAAGATGCAGTGCCACCCCCCGACAACAGGCCCAACCCCTATTTCAATCAAACATGCAATAAATCAAAAATCCCAATAGATGTACAGCATTTTATTTTATCCTAATGTAACCCCCCTACAAATAGGGGTTCCTAAAATGTCTTCCTGGGCTTGCCTAATGCCCACCGCTAGGCTGGCGTTCTATGTTTAAGCAGTTTAAAAGTGCTTGCATGTGAGTGCCCTGAGCCTCCTTGCCCATCTCTTTAAGAGGTATCTATCTCGTAGGTAATAATTAATCTGGGGGAAGGGGCAAGCAGTTTCAGGCTTGAGTCCCACCCGGGCTGCAATACAGCCGCTTTATTCTGACAGCGCTAATTGCGCAGAGGAAACCCTATTAGGAACTGTGATTGTTTGCTGATTATCTGCTTTAGTAATAATAATGTAGTACAGTAGTTTATCTAACCTGCCATCATTTGCAGCATGGACTTTCTGCTAAGCACCACCATTTTGGTTCTGGACTGCCAGTTTAGACCAATCTGTACCTTTGGGGACCTTAAAATGGAGACTGTCCCCAGAGGTCTTGTGGAAGTGAATTTCTGTAGGAATTGTAGTTTTTACTGTTTGGCGCCTAAATGGACCTGGAGGGGGAGCCCTTGCTGTGACAGACAGATGGATCAACCAACCTAACCTTTTGGATCACTGGGAAAATCCTAGAGCTGCTTGCAGCAATGGGTTAGTGTGGAGTTGGAGTTGAGAGAGTGAACAGCTCGAGTAATTTGAGCAGCTGTTCCTGCGTGGTAGCATGGGGGAATCGCCGGGAAGGCTGTGTCTCGCCTGTCTGCTACCATTTTCTTGTGTAAAGAAATCTGCAATCTAATATCGGACTTTATCCAAAATTGCTGTTACTGTGACCAGAATCCAGAATTGTGAAAGAGTGAATTTCACCTGGTGTGGACCAAAGACTTGCTTCTGGAGCGATCAGCCTGTCAGGAAATTGGAGAGAACCGCAGAGCGCACAGTTTGCACATAGAAACTGCCTAATTGCAACCGGACTGTCATCAGAGCTGTGGTATCTGGTATTTCTTACTATAATTGTGTTGAATGTGTAGTGTGGGTTGTGACTTGGTTCCCCACACCCTTGAATGTGTCACGCTAGCTGGAAGCTGCATCCAGCATCAAACTGGACTGAAATACAAACTGTTCAACTGGTCTGAGCCTCACCATCTCAGCTTAGATTGCCGCTCATCCTGCAGAGATCCATCTGATGAAAGACCCACTCAGGGATTCAGCTCCCTGTTCAACACCATCGAACAGTATCGACTACCACGGTGCGTCATGTGGGCCCTGCTTCCCCAGGCAAACCAGCATACCATCCTGAGGTCTTCATCTCATCAATCCTGCCTCCTGGTCTGCGTAGCATGAGTAAACATCAGGGTAGCTCCCTGCAACAAAGCTCAAATCAATGTGTGTCATCATCTGATTTAATTGTTGTGGTTGATTATCACGAACTGAGCCATCCAGCTCCAGAATACAAATTGTGGGTTAAAGTGCTTGCTGTTGTTTTCTTTCCTAAGGGCCCCAACAACAGCTGCAATGCTGGCCTACCCCAGGCAATGCTTCAGGCTAGCCTGAATAACAGCTGGGTACCCAGAGTGTGTGTGACTGTGCTAGAGGGACTCTTAGTGCATGCATGTTTAACCTGACTAAATCAGACCTGAAATTAAACATTAGATTGCTGCCCCACCCTTGTTTACATCCCCTGAATAAATCAGATTCTATTATTTCTACATTTAACCTGGCTATTGTGTACCTTTGTGGAGGGGATACTGTATTGTCATTGCACTGTTTTATTGCAGGCCTTGTTTACAGGGGGTCTCCAGGGCCAGTGCAGCTGATCCAGCCCTGGTGGTAAGTGTGCCAAGTGTGGCTTCAATATTGTATTCTGATGTTAACTGTGAATGGCTATTTGCTGACCAGTGTAGGCCACTAGAGGGGTCAGAGGGGGGTATCAGTGTCCTGGAGGGCTGTACCCAGAGCAGCTACACTACCCCAAAATCATTCCTCTGGGTGGAGGCACCCATTCACAGAACTCAGGCCCCTCAACCTCTGCCTAGTCATGCAGGCAGGGGTAGTATCCCTTGGGATAGCGCTGCCTAAGGGTTACACTAACACACAGAAGTTGTCTAGCTTTTAGTTACAATGTTTAGGATACATTGTGATAAGCCTCTGTGCCACATCAAGGTAGCCAGCCTGACAGAGGTCCATTCACACCAGCCCTCATGCATGCATCCTAATCAGGTCACTCTGACCTGTAAAGCATACCCCCCCCCACACACACACACACACATATACACACACACATACAGTATACACACCCAACCACCCCTACACACACTGTCATGTGTAAAGGCTAGAGGAAGATGCAGTCCATACAGTGCACTCAGGAGCACCCTACCAGAGAAATCAAACATCTTTGCCATACAAACACCAAGCAGCCATTTACAGTAAACACATTTCCCAAAAGGCACTCATGTTCACTCACTCCAATTTCCAATCACAACAGTCCACACCTGTGACAAGGAATAACACATTTCAGTACCAACGGAGCGTAGAAAGCTACAACCAAGGCCCCAATTTTTCTGCAACAGTTTGGGTCTAAATTCTGCTGCAAGCCCCCCTGTTGCTGCAGAACTTCTACGACATTAGTTTCTTATTTCAGCAGAAATTCTGTGACGGAGCTTGGACCTACAAACCAGAGGTTGTCAATTAACTCCCGAGTTCTTAGTATTAAAAAGTAAACAATCCAGCCCATCCATCTCAGCCCCATCACCTCCCCACCCCAGCCTGAGAGTAACAAACAATCCAGCCCATCCATCTTAGCCCCATCACCCTCCCCACCCCAGCCTGAGAGTAACCAACCAATCACGCCCATCCATCTCAGCCCCAACACCCTCCCCACCCCAGCCTGAGAGAAACCAAACAATCTAGCCCATCCATCTCAGCCCTGTCACCCTCTCCACCCCAGCCTGAGAGTAACCAAACAATCCAGCCCCTCCATCTCAGCCGAGTCACCCTCCCCACCCCAGCCTGAGAGTAACCAAACAATCCAGCCCATCCATCTCAGTCGCGTCACTGTCCCCACCCCAGCCTGAGAGTAACAAACAATCTAGCCCATTCATCTCAGCCCTGTCACCCTCCCCACCCCAGCCTGAGAGTAACCAGACAATCCAGCCCATCCATCTCAGCCCCGTCACCCTCCCCACCCCAGCCTGAGAGTAACCAACAATCAGCCCATTCCATCTCAGCCCTGTCACCCTCTCCACCCCAGCCTGAGAGTAACCAGACAATCCAACCCATCCATCTCAGCCCCGTCACCCTCCCCACCCCAGACTGAGAGTAACCAAACAATCCAGCCCATCCATCTCAGCCGCGTCACCCTCCCCACCCCAGCCTGAGAGTAACCAAACAATCCAGCCCATCCATCTCAGCCCCATCACCCTCCCCACCCCAGCCTGAGAGTAACCAAACAATCCAGCCCATCCATCTCAGCCCCATCACCCTCCCCACCCCAGCCTGAGAGTAACCAAACAATCTAGCCCATCCACCTCAGCCCTGTCAACCCTCCCCACCCCAGCCTGAGAGTAACCAGACAATCCAGCCCATCCATCTCAGCCCCGTCACCCTCCCCACCCCAGCCTGAGAGTGACCAAACAATCCAGCCCATCCATCTCAGCCCCATCACCCTCCCCACCCCAGCCTGAGAGTAACCAACAATCTAGCCCATTCATCTCAGCCCTGTCACCCTCCCCACCCCAGCCTGAGAGTAACCAGACAATCCAACCCATCCATCTCAGCCCCGTCACCCTCCCCACCCCAGACTGAGAGTAACAAACAATCCAGCCCATCCATCTCAGCCCCATCACCCTCCCCAACCCAGCCTGAGAGTAACCAAACAATCTAGCCCATCTATCTCAGCCCCATCACCCTCCCCACCTAGACTGAGAGTAACAAACAATCCAACCCATCAATCTCAGCCCCGTCACCCTCCCCACCCCATCCATCTCAGCCCCATCACCCTTCCCATCCCAGCCTGAGAGTGACAAACAATCCAGCCCATCCATCTCAGCCCTGTCACCCTTCCCACCCCAGCCTGAGAGTAAAGAAACAATCCACCCCATCCATCTCAGCCCCATCACCCTCCCCACTCCATCCATCTCAGCCCCATCACCCTCCCCACCCCAGCCTGAGAGTAAACAAACAATCCACCCCATCCATCTCAGCCCCGTCACCCTCCCCACCCCAGCCTGAGAGTAACCAAACCATCCAGCCCATCCATCTCAGCCCCATCACCCTCTCCACCCCATCCATCTCAGCCCCATCACCCTCCCTACCCCAGCCTGAGAGTAAACAACAATCCACCCCATCCATCTCAGCCCCATCACCCTCCCCACCCCAGCCTGAGAGTAAACAAATAATCCACCCCATCCATCTCAGCCCCATCACCTCCCCACCCCAGCCTGAGAGTAATAAACAACCAGCCCATCCATCTCAGCCCCGTCACCCTCCCCACCCCAGCCTGAGAGTAACCAAACAATCCAGCCCATCCATCTCAGCCCCGCCACCCTCCCACCCCAGCCTGAGAGTAACCAAACAATCCAGCCCATCCATCTCAGCCCCTCAACCTACCCACCCCAGCCTGAGAGTAACCAAACAATCTAGCCCATCCACCTCAGCCCTGTCAACCTCCCCACCCCAGCCTGAGAGTAACCAGACAATCCAGCCCATCCATCTCAGCCCCGCCACCCTCCCACCCCAGTCTGAGAGTAACCAAACAATCCAGCCCATCCATCTCAGCCCCGCCACCTCCCCACCCCAGCCTGAGAGTAACCAAACGATCCAGCCCATCCATCTCAGCCCCATCACCTCCCCACCCCAGCCTGAGAGTAACCAAACAATCCAGCCCATCCATCTCAGCCCGTCACCCTCCCCACCCCAGCCTGAGAGTAGCCAAACAATCCAGCCCATTCATCTCAGCCCCATCACCCTCCCCACCCCAGCCTGAGAGTAACCAAACAATCGAGCCCATCCATCTCAGCCCCATCACCCTCCCACCTAGACTGAGAGTAACAAACAATCCAACCCATCCATCTCAGCCCCATCACCCTCCCCACCCCAACCATCTCAGCCCCATCACCTCCCCACCCAGCCTGAGATAACAAACAATCCACCCCATCCATCTCAGCCCCGTCACCCTCCCCACCCCAGCCTGAGAGTAACCAAACCATCCAGCCCATCCATCTCAGCCCCATCACCCTCTCCACCCCATCCATCTCAGCCTCATCAGCCTCCCTACCCCAGCCTGAGAGTAAACAAATAATCCACCCCATCCATCTCAGCCCCATCACCCTCCCCACCCCAGCCTGAGAGTAAACAAATAATCCACCCCATCCATCTCAGCCCCATCACCCTCTCCACCCCATCCATCTCAGCCCCATCACCCTCCCCACCCAAGCCTGAGAGTAATAAACAATCCAGCCCATCCATCTCAGCCCCATCACCCTCCACACCCCAGCCTGAGAGTAACCAAACAATCCAACCCATCCATCTCAGCCCGTCACCCTCCCCACCCAGCCTGAAAGTAACAAACAATCCACCCCATCCATCTCAGCTCCATCACCCTCCCCACCCCAGCCTGAGTGTAACCAAACAATCCAATCCATTCATCTCAGCCCCATCACCCTCCCCACCCCAGCCTGAGAGTAAACAAATAATCCAACCCATCAATCTCAGCCCCGTCAGCCTCCCACCCCATCTTTCTCAGCCCCATCACCCTAAACACCCCAGCCTGAGTGTAACCAAACAATCCAACCCATCCATCTCAGCCCCATCACCCTCCCCACCCCAGCCTGAGTGTAACCAAACAATCCAGCCCATCCATCTCAGCCCCATCACCCTCCCCACCCCAGCCTGAGAGTAACCAAACAATCCAACCCATCCATCTCAGCCCCATCGCCCTCCCCACCCCAGCCTGAGAGTAACAAACAATCCAGCCCATCCATCTCAGCCCCATCACCCTCCCCACCCCAGCCTGAGAGTAACCAAACAATCCAACCCATCCATCTCAGCCCCATCACCCTCCCCACCCCAGCCTGAGAGTAACCAAACAATCCAACCCATCCATCTCAGCCCCATCACCCTCCCCACCCCAGCCTGAGAGTTACCAAACAATCCAACCCATCCATCTCAAGCGCGTCCCTCCCCACCCCAGCCTGAGAGTGACAAACAATCCAGCCCATCCATCTCAGCCCGTCACCCTCCCCACCCCAGCCCGAGAGTAACCAGACAATCCAGCCCATCCATCTCAGCCCATCACCCTCCCCACCCCAGCCTGAGAGTAAACAAACAATCCACCCCATCCATCTCAGCCCCATCACCCTCCCCACCCCAGCCTGAGAGTAACAAACAATCCAGCCCATCCATCTCAGCCCCATCACCCTCCCCATCCAGCCTGAGTGTAACCAAACCATCCAGCCCATCCATCTCAGCCCCATCACCCTCCCCACCCCATCCATCTCAGCCCCATCACCTCCCACTCCAGCCTGAGGTAAACAAACAATCCACCCCATCCATCTCAGCCCCATCACCTCCCCACCCCAGCCTGAGAGAGTAATAAACAATCCAGCCCATCCATCTCAGCCCCATCACCTCTCCCCCCCAGCCTGAGTGTAACTAAGCAATCCAACCCATTCATCTCAGCCCCATCACCCTCTCCACCCAGCCTGAGGAGTAACAAACAATCCAACCCATCCATCTCAGAACCGTCAGCCTCCCCACCCCATCCATCTCAGCCCCATCACCCTCCCCACCCAGCCTGAGTGTAACCAAGCAATCCAACCCATCCATCTCAGCCCCATCACCCTCCCCACCCAGCCTGAGGTAACAAACAATCCAACCCATCCATCTCAGCCCATCACCTCTCCACCCCCATCTCAGCTCCATCACCCTCCCACCCCAGCCTGAGTGTAACCAAACAATCCAGCCCATCCATCTCAGCCCCATCACCCTCCCCACCCCAGCCTGAGAGTAACCAAACAATCCAACCCATCCATCTCAGCCCCATCGCCTCCCCACCCCAGCTTAAGAGTAACAAACAATCCAGCCCATCCATCTCAGCCCAATCACCTCCCCACCCCAGCCTGAGAGTAAACAAACAATCCACCCCATCCATCTCAGCCCGTCACCCTCCCCACCCCATCCATCTCAGCCCCATCACCCTTGCCACCCCAGCCTGAGGTAAACAAACAATCCACCCCATCCATCTCAGCCCCCTCCCTCCCCACCCCAGCCTGAGAGTAACCAAACCATCCAGCCCATCCATCTCAGCCCCATCACCCTCTCCACCCCATCCATCTCAGCCCCATCACCCTCCCTACCCCAGCCTGAGAGTAAACAAATAATCCACCCCATCCATCTCAGCCCCATCACCCTCCCCACCCCAGCCTGAGAGTAAACAAATAATCCACCCCATCCATCTCAGCCCCATCACCCTCCCCACCCCAGCCTGAGAGTAATAAACAATCCAGCCCATCCATCTCAGCCCCGTCACCCTCCCCACCCCAGCCTGAGAGTAACCAAACAATCCAGCCCATCCATCTCAGCCCCGTCACCCTCCCCACCCCAGCCTGAGAGTAACCAAACAATCCAGCCCATCCATCTCAGCCCCGTCAACCTACCCACCCCAGCCTGAGAGTAACCAAACAATCTAGCCCATCCACCTCAGCCCTGTCAACCCTCCCCACCCCAGCCTGAGAGTAACCAGACAATCCAGCCCATCCATCTCAGCCCCGTCACCCTCCCCACCCCAGTCTGAGAGTAACCAAACAATCCAGCCCATCCATCTCAGCCCCGTCACCCTCCCCACCCCAGCCTGAGAGTAACCAAACAATCCAGCCCATCCATCTCAGCCCCATCACCCTCCCCACCCCAGCCTGAGAGTAACCAAACAATCCAGACCATCCATCTCAGCCCCGTCACCCTCCCCACCCCAGCCTGAGAGTAGCCAAACAATCCAGCCCATTCATCTCAGCCCCATCACCCTCCCCACCCAGCCTGAGAGATAACCAAACAATCGAGCCCATCCATCTCAGCCCCATCACCCTCCCCACCTAGACTGAGAGTAACAAACAATCCAACCCATCCATCTCAGCCCCATCACCCTCCCCACCCCAACCATCTCAGCCCCATCACCCTCCCCACTCCAGCCTGAGAGTAAACAAACAATCCACCCCATCCATCTCAGCCCCGTCACCCTCCCCACCCCAGCCTGAGAGTAACCAAACCATCCAGCCCATCCATCTCAGCCCCATCACCCTCTCCACCCCATCCATCTCAGCCTCATCAGCCTCCCTACCCCAGCCTGAGAGTAAACAAATAATCCACCCCATCCATCTCAGCCCCATCACCCTCCCACCCCAGCCTGAGAGTAAACAAATAATCCACCCCATCCATCTCAGCCCCATCACCCTCTCCACCCCATCCATCTCAGCCCCATCACCTCCCACCCAAGCCTGAGTAATAAACAATCCAGCCCATCCATCTCAGCCCCATCACCTCCACACCCCAGCCTGAGAGTAACCAAACAATCCAACCCATCCATCTCAGCCCGTCACCCTCCCCACCCAGCCTGAAAGTAACAAACAATCCACCCCATCCATCTCAGCTCCATCACCCTCCCCACCCCAGCCTGAGTGTAACCAAACAATCCAATCCATTCATCTCAGCCCCATCACCCTCCCCACCCCAGCCTGAGAGTAAACAAATAATCCAACCCATCAATCTCAGCCCGTCAGCCTCCCCACCCCATCTTTCTCAGCCCCATCACCCTAAACACCCCAGCCTGAGTGTAACCAAACAATCCAACCCATCCATCTCAGCCCCATCACCCTCCCCACCCCAGCCTGAGTGTAACCAAACAATCCAGCCCATCCATCTCAGCCCCATCACCCTCCCCACCCCAGCCTGAGAGTAACCAAACAATCCAACCCATCCATCTCAGCCCCATCGCCCTCCCACCCCAGCCTGAGAGTAACAAACAATCCAGCCCATCCATCTCAGCCCCATCACCCTCCCACCCCAGCCTGAGAGTAACCAACAATCCAACCCATCCATCTCAGCCCCATCACCCTCCCACCCCAGCCTGAGAGTAACCAAACAATCCAACTCATCCATCTCAGCCCCATCACCCTCCCCACCCCAGCCTGAGAGTTACCAAACAATCCAACCCATCCATCTCAGCGCCTCCCTCCCCACCCCAGCCTGAGAGTAAACAAACAATCCACCCATCCATCTCAGCCCATCACCTCCCCACCCCATCCATCTCAGCCCCATCACCTCCCCACCCCAGCCTGAGAGTGACAAACAATCCAGCCCATCCATCTCAGCCCGTCACCCTCCCACCCCAGCCCGAGAGTAACCAGACAATCCAGCCCATCCATCTCAGCCCATCACCCTCCCACCCCAGCCTGAGAGTAAACAAACAATCCACCCCATCCATCTCAGCCCCATCACCCTCCCACCCCAGCCTGAGAGTAACAAACAATCCAGCCCATCCATCTCAGCCCCATCACCCTCCCCATCCAGCCTGAGTGTAACCAAACCATCCAGCCCATCCATCTCAGCCCCATCACCCTCCCCACCCCATCCATCTCAGCCCCATCACCCTCCCCACTCCAGCCTGAGAGTAAACAAACAATCCACCCCATCCATCTCAGCCCCATCACCCTCCCACCCCAGCCTGAGTAATAAACAATCCAGCCCATCCATCTCAGCCCCATCACCCTCCCCACCCCAGCCTGAGTGTAACTAAGCAATCCAACCCATTCATCTCAGCCCCATCACCCTCTCCACCCAGCCTGAGAGTAACAAACAATCCAACCCATCCATCTCAGAACCGTCAGCCTCCCCACCCCATCCATCTCAGCCCCATCACCCTCCCCACCCCAGCCTGAGTGTAACCAAGCAATCCAACCCATCCATCTCAGCCCCATCACCCTCCCCACCCAGCCTGAGAGTAACAAACAATCCAACCCATCCATCTCAGCCCCATCACCCTCTCCACCCCCCATCTCAGCTCCATCACCCTCCCCACCCCAGCCTGAGTGTAACCAAACAATCCAGCCCATCCATCTCAGCCCCATCACCCTCCCCACCCCAGCCTGAGAGTAACCAAACAATCCAACCCATCCATCTCAGCCCCATCGCCCTCCCCACCCCAGCTTAAGAGTAACAAACAATCCAGCCCATCCATCTCAGCCCCATCACCCTCCCCACCCCAGCCTGGAGAGTGACCAAACAATCCAGCCCATCCATCTCAGCCCATCACCCTCCCCACCCCAGCCTGAGAGTAACAAACAATCCAGCCCATCCATCTCAGCCCCATCACCTCCCCACCCCAGCCTGAGAGTAACCAAACAATCCAACTCATTCATCTCAGTGCCGTCACCCTCCCCACCCCAGCCTGAGAGTAAACAAACAATCCACCCTATCCATCTCAGCCCATCACCCTCCCCACCCCATCCATCTCAGCCCCATCACCCTCCCCACCCAGCCTAAGTGTAACCAAACCATCCAGCCCATCCATCTCAGCCCGTCACCCTCCCTACCCCAGCCTGAGGGTAACCAGGGCTACCAAATTTGAATAAGTAATATTGAATAAGTCTACCTTTCTTTTGCACCTGACCAGGATGGAGCTCTCTCAGTCTTTAATAACTGCCTCGTAGAAATCCAGGAGTGGATAGATTTGAGTTGGTTGAAGTTGAACTCAGGAAAGACTGAAGTGCTGGTTGTGGTCCCAGGTCGCCGGATAGGGGGGCCGGAGGTTGGTTTACCCTCTGGGCTTTTTCTCAGGGGCATATCTCTCTCAGCCTCTAAACAGGTGCAAAACCTGGGGGTAATTTTTGATGAAGGGCTGATGCTACATGCGCAGGTGTCGGCCGTCATCAAAACTTCCTTTACCATCTTAGGAATATCTCCAGGATTAAGCATCATATTCCGTCCGCCCGTCCGGTGATCTTCTTATGTTGGTCCACGCCTTTGTGGCCTTGCGTTTGGATTATTGCAACTCCCTTTACCTGGGGCTTTCTGGGGTAGAAATCCACCGTTTGCAGCTAGTGCAGAAAGCGGTCGCACGGCTCTTGACAAGGACCTCCCGGTCGTGCCATATTTCTCCGGTGTTGCGCACTCTGCACTGGTTGCCGGTACAATGGCAGACCACCTTTAAAGTCAGTTTTCTGACTTATAAAGCCCTACACAGATTTGGCCCTGACTACCTGAAAGAGCTTCGGGTTCCTTACTGCCCCGGGGGATCGCTTCGCTCAGCTGGCGAGGGGTTGCTAGAGATCCCAAGAGTATGTTTAAAATCATCTGGGGCCCGTGCTTTTATGCATGCGGCCCCCTCTCTTTGGAATTCTCTACCCCACCAGCTACGAGAGTGTGCAACTGTGGAGGGATTTAAAAGGGCTCTGAAATTTCACCTTTGGTATGATGCTTTTGGTGACTGATTTGTTTTTGTTTTATTTAAATTGCGTATTGTTGTATTTTAATTATGTTGATTGTGATGTCTTAACATTGTGAGGCGCCTTGGTCTTGGACAGGCGCCATAAAAATAAAGTTTTATTATTATTTATTATTACATTTTTAGTGACTATCACACTGCACAGCGATCCTCATCCTTCTAGTTTTACCACTAGGCCAGAATACCACTTTCTCATTCCACTAGTGCTTTGTGCGGCTGTGCTCAAAGCACTTCTGGGACAAGAAACCAGAATTCGGGCACAGCGGTGAAATTAGAAGGATGAGGATTGCTGCACAGTATGGGACCTGATACAAATATTTCTACTTCAAATAAAAGGACTCAAAGAGGCTCTCAGGGTGGGGGTAGGAGAGGCGGGCAGTGGGGCTGAGATGGATGGAGGGTGTATACCTGTTTTGATTTTTAAGATAAAGCCCTAGTAGACAAATTAATGAGCAAGGGCTGTTCCAAAATGCATTTCAGATTTTTTTTTATAATTCCATATAATTCCAAAAAGCATGCTGCAGAATTTAATATAAACCACAGATTTGTTTTCCGAGGTTTATATGATCCAAGGAATAACTGCAGTTTATAAGATCCATGGAATAATTTTCCTTGGCCAGAGTCAATGTAAACTGCAGATTTGTTTTACCCACAGTTTATACTGAATCTTCATTTTATTTATTTATTTATTATGCTTTATCTTCTCATCCACTGCCCCCTCGCCCATCAATATGATCTACACACGTTCAGCCCTGCCACACACCCCAGGACTTACCTTACTCCCAAACACCCCCAGATTACACCCCAGGGGCAGGGCTGCCTGGGGGGCCCCTTCCCCTTGAGACTGAATGGTAGAATGGGAGTGAGAGCTCAGTAGGTGGCGCAGGGTCTGCAACATGGGGGTGAATGTCATTGTGTGGTGGTGGAACCTCCATTTTCCCATTTTCTTCCCGGGAGGTATGTCATGCAATGATGTTGGGGCAGTATGCCAAAAATCTGACACACCTGCCAAACATAGTCAGTCTTGGCTGCTGTAACCCAGGCTACCACAGGCGGTTAAATGAACACCAGTGACTTCCTTCTTTTCCCAGAAGAAAGCAGTCCATAGCATGCTCGATCCCCCGGGGCCAGCCCTTCAACTTTCCGGGATCATTCCCGAACCTGGGTCGTTGGAGTCAGGAGCAGTAGTGGTACCGCTGCGCCAGCGTGTCGACTAAATACAGACTTTCCAGTATAAACTGCAGAAAAATAGTCCACAGTTCATATAGACTGCAGAATAATATTCCACAGTTCTCAAAACTGAGGAATAATATTCCGCAGTTCATGAAACTGAGGAATAATATTCCACAGTTAAAGTAAACCACGGAATAATATTCCACAGTTTATAAAATTCTGCAGTTTATGTAAACCATGGAATAATATTCTGTGTTTTTTCCAAGGTTTACACTAAATTCAGCGAAAATCTCCACAACTGTGGAATCGCAGAAAAACCAGGGCCTTGGCTACAACTATCATAGTAACAAAATAGGGCTGCAGTGGGCCAAATGGTGCTTGGTTGTGGTTATGGCATAACCACCTAAATCCCCATGCTAGCACCAAATCGTCCAAATCCAGCAAAACCAAAGGACACCAAAGGACAGAGTAAGACTTACTGCACATTAATGTTAATAAAAATTAGGTCATGAATAAGCTCAGAGACATGCAGGTGAACTTCTTCTTTGCCTTCCCAGCTGTGCTGAAAATCAAGCATGAGGGAGCAATGTACACTTTTTATGAGGCGGACGAGGCTTCCACATGCATGCAAGGACTGCAGCAGAAAGGCACCTGAACAAGGATCTGATGGTTAAAGGTTCATGTGAGTTGACTATGGTCTGAGGTGGCTGCCTGATGTACCCTGCCCCTCGGCTGCATTTTTTTCCTGTGGCCCCTAGACTCCTGGAGACCACGTGTCTGCTTTTAATTTGTGGGACTTACTTCTCCCCCATGTTTAACTAGCCGAGGGAGGTGCTCATTTTCGACAGGATAGACTGAGCACTAGGGGTATGATATGGCCCCGAAGCATTCAGAATTACCCACTTGAACTGTCAGCCCTGTAAATTTGGCCTCTGGTGGAAGAATCAACCGGAGGGAATGTGTGTCCCTTTAATTGGTTGTTTGGTGTGCATCCAATGAGGGACCTCCAGAGTGTATCTCTGCATCCAAAGATTTGTTGGTTGTGACATGGAAAGTTAAGATAGGTCTGTGGGGGTGGTGAGATTGGGCCTGTGCATTTATTTTGTGTTTGTGTGGTGCCTTCCCGCTCCCCTTGCCTGATCATCAAGGTAAGCCTCGCTCCCTCTCTTCCCGACTCCTTACAATTGCTGGATTTTCCATCTGTAACAACTGAAGTCCAGAGTAGGGGTTGGGGTGGATGGGGGGCAGGGGAGTAATGGTTAGGCTTGATAGGAGATGGGCCCACTCTCTACTGAATGATACAGGGGGGCTTTCTGGTAAGGTGTTACAACAAGGCCTTCAGTGGCCATCTCTAGTAGTAACTGTGGCACTCTACTATGGGGGATAGAGAAGTTGCGTTGGTTTTCCCTTTCCTTTTGGCACAAAGTCTGGACATTGTGTGGTCTTCGGGGGTTGGTGGGAGGATTTAGTCTTTCCTCTGGGTGCTTTGGGGGCTGATGCACAGCAGGGTTTCCTTAACCTTGTGGATGGGGGGGGTCCAGATGGCCTCCACAATATAGTGGATTAAGGGGTTACAGCTGCCCCAGCATCTGGTGCCGTTCGGTACCTGAATTTTAACGTTAGCTCAAATCGTGGCAGGAAGGGCATTCGAAGCTGTAGGTTTTGGGGTACTGGACTGAGGGATGGGTATGTGTCCCTGTTAATAGGGGTGCATCCATTGGGGTGATTGTGAGGATATCGCTACCAAGGGGTACCCACGGAGGCATTTAGCTAGGTGCTGGCGCACAAGTTGGTTATCTACGAGGGCAAAAATGGGGCCTGGCATGGGGGGATTTCCCCCTCTATTAATTGTGGGCCTCAGTCAACCAAGGGAAATTGTGGATGCATGCCCTTGGGGGACAGTAGTTCTTCAAGTGCCTGAGTATGAGTGTTCTTCTTTGAAGCGTTCTGGGGGGTTGGGAGAGCTCATTTTACTCACTGGGTATGTTTTGCTATACAACTTCAAGACTGCAAGTTGCATTTCGTTGGGTTACAATGTTCATGTTAACTGTTGGGAGATGGGAGGGATAACTGTGGAATTTTGTTATACTGTACTTACTTTATTGTTAGTCGGAGGCAGGGGGGAAGGGGATTAAATTTTTTCCAGAAGTCCAGCTGTCTTTCAATTGCAGGTACAAAACTAGCATTGTATAAAATTTACATGTAACATTATTTTAATAAAAATTCAAGGTCTGGTGTGGACTAAATGGTACTCAGGTTTAGGCATGGTTATGGCATGACCACCTAAACCCCACTCCACCCCAAGTAGTCCAAAGCCAACCAAACCAAAGAACATAGACTTTTTCCACTATAAAAAACAACGGACTGGTGTAGGCTATGTGTTAAGTTATTATTGCATGTTATTCAAAAGTACATTACAGTGGGCAACAGTAGGGCTGTAGTGGGTTAAATGGTGCATGGGTTTGGGTATGGTTATAGCATAACCACATAACCTCTCCCTTGCACTGAAAAGCCAAACCATAGCAAACCTTGGAGCTTACCTTTTCACAGAGCACACCCTGTGATCCCGTTATAGATCTAAGTTTGATATAACCTGCTCAATGTGGAGTGTAATGTCATTGTGAATGTTGAGTAGTGTCAGACCAGTAGGTCTGTTCTCTCTGTTGGCTGTTATGAAGCCAAGTCTTCAGTCTTCTTAAAACACTGAATGCACACTCGGCTGTGGCAACACTAAATGGCATGGTTGCTAAGATGAACAGTGCAGCATTCACATTTGGAAACAGCAAAGGATTCAGATGCTGTAGAGCACCCAAGATTGTATCTGGGCATCTCTCAGTTGGGGTCTCTGTCCATTTATCTCTCCATTTTGCATTTTCTTTTTTGAGTCTTCTACACTGGACATGTCAGTCTGGTATGCTGAATAAATCTCCAGAACTTTCTCGTCATCACCAAATAAAGACAGCAGATTACTTGGAATAAAGTACTGAACCTCGAAATGGGTCTGACAGTCCATAAACCCTCCTTTTATCTCAGATAGAATGTAGTCTATGAATGGAATAAAAACGTTCCTCCTGTAGTGCTCTTCTGGATTTGCAGCCTCAATGTTACTGTGCTGTGTCTTGCATCCACAAATTCATGGGGCAGTCTCCTTGACTCCAATAGAATCAGCAAGGCATTGAGCCTCTGCATACAATCCATGGAAGGTGTCCTTAACATTTTCCCTTATCCCTGTCAAGGTCCAAACTAGCAGAATGGTCTCATCTGTAGCCTGAATCAAATCAATGTTGACACTCTGCAAGTAAATGTGCAGTGGCCTTGTGAATGCCAGGATGTGTATAGCAGCAAAAAGTGCTGCAATGAATTCAGATCTGGTGATGATAGTCAGAGACTGGTGTGCTTCACCATCAAATTCAGCAGTCTTCTCCAGGGTACTTGCTACAACTACAAACGTATCCTTGAGCCGTGACAAGGAGTCTGACTCATTCATCATGTATTCCCTACCACAGGAATGGATGTTGATGTTGTTCTGTCCAGCAGGTCATTGACATCATCATCATCATCATCATAATCACTTGGTAAATGACAGAACTCCTTGAGCTTCTCTTGCTAGATGTTTTTCCATTTTGCTGAACTTTTCAGTATACCAACAGCGTTCCGTACCATGTCAAACATGTTAGCAACAGGTTTTAGCGCACAGAAATGTATGATGGCAGTGTTCAGACTATTTGCTTTGCAAATAATATAGAGGGCATCTGGGACAATTCCTGACTGAGTGTTTGTACCCCACTAAATCATCCACTCATATTGCTTCCCTAGTCATATTTGTGGTCAATTCTTCATCAACTCCCCAGGTGGCTAAATGGTGTAAGAACAGTTCCAAGAGTCCTTTGACAATCATATCTGCAGCCTTAACAAACTCAATAAAATTTTCAAAGATCTCCACTGTCTCATTCATCCCATGATGCACATACTGCACAGGCAAAGATATATGTTCCTTGGTGGAAATATCTGTGGTTCCATCTGCTATCAGACTGAACCATCTGGCATTCTTCACATGATGTAATATTTTCCACTGTATCTGCCGTACCATGAGATTTATTAGTTCATTCAGCATTTGAACAGATGTACATTGAGCATTTCTTTGCACTTCCTTCAGGTGTTCCTGAAAAATTGGATCAAGCACTGCAAAGTGCTGCAGAAATACACTGAAACTGGCTTTTCTGCTTGTCCGTCCTCTTAATGCAATGTCCTGTCTTCCGCACATCAGGATAACAGCAATAATTTGCTTTAGTGCATGGCATGTTCGATTTCATACCTTTCTGTCAGAGTCACATAATGCTTGATATGCCATCTTCACCTTGCCATCAGAAAGCCCAGTAAAAGCTTCTCCTTTGGTCACTGCATCAATATATTCTTTTGAATTCGTATGTCTCTTCAGAATTTTATGGCAGTTTGACCAATCAATCATTGGAGCAGATACCAATATAGACCTTGTTTGAGGTGTTGAAAATGAAGCAAGATCCCCAGAACACACCATCCATACTTTTAGGTATCTCACACATTTGTAGTCCATCAGAAGCTTTGGGTTAAACTGGCATGTCACCTGCCTTCCTCCAGTTTGCATATTTCAATTCAGGAATGCAAAGCTATGTGGTGGTATCCATTGCTTGTTGAGTATGTCCTTATTTTCCTTGTCAATCAGGCAGTTGCAGTTGTAAAAGCTGATGTCCATGTCATTCTGTAAACCATTCTCTTGTCTCTCAGCTCTGGTCTCTGCCACCACATCCTACTGGTTTGCCATCTGCAATGATGTCTCAGCAACCAGACTCCACCTCTTCTGCTGCATCCTCCTGCCTCACCATCTGTAAGGGTGTCTCTGCAATTGGACTCTCCACCTCTTCTGCTGCATCCTCCTGCCTCACCATCTGTAAGGCTGTCTCTGCAACTGGACTCTCCACCTTTTCTGCTGCATCCTCATAGCTCACTGTCTGCAACAGCATCTCAGCAACTGGATTCTCCTTTTTTTTTTTGCATCCTCCTCCTCACTGTCTCCAAACCTGCAAATGGAATATCCATACTTACATCATGAATGGCCTCTGCATCATACCTCACCATCTCCATACCCTCAACTAGAATTACCTGTACTGCTGCATCCCATCTCACCATCTCATGCATCTCCACAGCCTGCCTTGGTGCTGTGAATGGTGTTGATGTTTCTGCTACTTTGTCTGCAGCATCTCTCCTATGGGTAATAAAAAAGGAAAAACATTAAGTCTCCACAACATGTACATTGTGCAGGTTAGTATACAGAAATTGTACTTGATGAAAAAAAATACCTTAAAAAATGACATGGCTTTGGACATCTTTTGCATCTCATAGAAACATAGAAAACATAGACTTTGACAGCAGATAAGGACCGCTTGGCCCACCCAGTCTGGTCATTTCCCTACCTATTGGATAAGCTGCAGATCCTAGTTAACCAACAGCCTACTTCCTCTTCCTCCCACTATAATTGCCTTATGCCTGTCCCAAGCATTTTTGAATTCCCCCACTGTTTTTGACCCCACAACCTCCTCAGGAAGGTCGTTCCATGCGTCCACCACCCTGTCCAGGAAAAAATACTTCCTTCCTCACGACATCCAGTGACACAATGAACAAGTGAGCAGCAATTCAACAGGAGCTCCTCCACAATATCAAATTAAAAGTGCTTAAATCAGGTATTTGACTACAAATATTAATAATCCAGTGATAAATCTGACTCCTGATTGGCACATAAACTTCAAGTCTTCTTCAAAAAATCTCCTCTCTCATGCTGGAAATGTCCCGAAACAGCAGGAACAGGTTTCAGCTACTCCCGGATGAGGATAACAACAAGGAGAGCGGCCTCTCAGACTAAGACCCCGGGCTCAAGTTACAGTCAGCAGAATCGTCAGGAGGAAGAGAAAAAAAAGGAAAAGAAAAATAACTCTAAATAAAATCAGGGGGATAAAGAACCAAAAATGTCTACAGTATTGTCAGCCATTACAGAGTTTAGGGCTGAAATGCAAGAGGTATTAAAAGATATTGGACTGACCTGGGAACCTTGCAAAATGAGCAGGCAGCCTTGGACATGCAAATCCCGGAAGTAACACAACTCATATGTCATTACAATTGGGGGGCCTGTTATCCGCACTAGCCTACTGAAAAGCTCCAGATAGCGCTTTAACAAGAAGATGTGGAGAATCATAGCTGACAAAAAAACATATGTATCTACGGGTTACCCAAAGAATCAGAACATCAAGATGTAATGGCCTTCTCAGAGGAGTTACTAAGATCTGCTTTGGAATATCTCCAGATTAGCCTCTACAACTAGAACAAGCACACAGAGCTTTGTGCCCGAAGCCGTCACGACCCGAGGCTCAGCCACGTTCATTTGTGATAAAATTTAACTCCTTTCTCACAAAAGATCACCAGTTACAAAAAGCTTGGAGGATGCAGAAAGTATTTTTTTGATCTCACTATCTATTTTTGCATAATGATTATGCTCCAGCGACCCTACGCTTGCGGAGGTAATACGCCCCTGTTCTTCCCCAACTGAAAGCCCAGAGATTGACGTTCCGAACCCCTTACCCCACAAAGCTGGTTGTTCAGTCGACCTCGGGCCCGGTGGTGTACAACAATGCTACAGAAGCAAAAAAGGACCTAAAGACCCAAGGAATATATGTGGAATGAAGCACTGCTCCAGCCCCACAGAGGGAGAAGGTGCAAAATCTACCCACCAAGCAACAACACGAAGCACCGATACCACTGGCTGAGATATTGAAAAAAACTACAACAGTATCGCAATCCAATGATCCAGAACTGAACTTGGAGAGACTGCAACTATCCAGGGAAAATTAACACTAAAACGACCTAACCTGACTAAAGTAAGTAAAATACAATGATTTGCCGGGGCTGTGGGGGAGGAACGGGGGATTGGGTGGCTCCTTCTGACTTGTAGAGGGGGGGGGTTGCCATGGTTAAGCCTGGGGCCTACTCAGGGATTTAGGCAGAGTACATAGCAATACTAACATTAATCTTGCTGAATACTGCCTACCTCTCTGGGCTTGCCTTGTCGGTCATCTGATGGTGGGATAATGTTCCAGGCTAGACGACATGGTTAGCGATTAAGCATAGACTGATATAGCCTCAGGGGTCCTGCAATGGCCTTTTCTCCCCCCCCCACTGTTGGAGTGGGGCCTGCCCGCCTCCCCCCCTTGCCTACCTAACAGAATTCTCCCTAATAGCGGTCTCCATACTATAGACCACTAGGAGAAAGGTTTAAATTCTGGAACAGAACATGATACACGTCTGGTCAATGTGGGGAATAGAGCTATTTCTGGACAGTGGACCTAGCTCCCCCCGACGTCCACTTGAGAAACATCCTCACTACTCTACCAATAAACACACTGGACATTAAAGCAACTTCAGACATATGCCCCACGCTCCTGTCTCCAGTGTAATGACAAATTTGACTTTTATACCGCTGCATAAGAGAGACACTGGAGACACATTTTAAACTGAGCAGAACAAGTAAAGCCCAGCATAGGGGGCCATACAGTATCATGTTCTCCCACCTACTGAGAAGCAACAGTGCTTATGACTTTAACTGAAAACAGTACCAATTACTAATTTCAACAACAGATTACTGAATTTATCAGAAATATTCTTTTGTGCAGTAATGGAAATTATTCAGGGTGAAATGCTTTATATTTTACTGTTTGAAATAACTTAAAGAGGGTTAAGAAGTTAATTTTAAGCTCTATGGTGTAAAGACTGATACTGGTAAACATTGTATACAAAAGGCCTCTTGCCAAACGTACTGGAGGCATAGAGGGACAACTAACGAAGAGGTGGTTTTAATTTATGAAGCTTATAAAGGAGTGGCGGGTGGAAGGTAGGGTTACCTCCTTTTAAGAAGCTCAAAGTGGGACATTTTTTACTGAAACATGATTTTTCGCAGGACAGTACGTAACCTCGACCAGTGTAGCAGACTTGTTTTCTTTATGTAATCAGAATTAAGTCTAAGTATTGTAGTTTCATAGTTCCTTCTATTGTTTCTGATCATTTTAATGTATTTCGGTTAAGGTATAATAGTTTTCTACAACATTTAGTGGAAAGTTAGAGAATATTTTTTCTTCTATAAAGTCAGGACATTTTGCATTTTTCACGTTTTTTTGCAGGACACAGCAGCCCAAATCAGGACTGTCCTGCGATAATCAGAACAGGTGGTAACCCTAGTGGAAGGAGACTCCCACAATTGGAATCGATAGTTATATATGACTACATCACATGAGGCTTACCGCTTTGTTTATTAATAGCAGCGGTGGCCCTCTTTGGGTCCTTTTGGGCCCAGCAGGGAGCTGACACTACCAGAGTGGGTGTGTTGCCTCCCTGCTCCAGGGAATTCTCCAGATTGGGAGTCTCAATACTGGGATCTGGAAGGTATACAAACCAAGATTCCTTCCTATTGGGAGTCAAGTTGTACATAGTTTGATTAAGAGGTGGGAAGGTTCAAATAAACCCATCGAGGTTCTGGTTATCATTGTTTAAACTTTATGGGCTTTCTTGGTTATACGCCTGAGATATACAAGTTGAAAATCTGATACACCAAAAGGGCAATAAGGAGTGTATTTTGACTTCTAAATTTGATACTCTGTTTTTCATGCCCAATGGCTCCCCATATAGTTTAAAAAAAAAAAAGATAGACACAGCAGAGTGAGGTTTTCAACAAGGCTTTATTATCATATCTTACAGACTAGTGGGAGTAGGAACTTGGGTAGTCCACCATCTTCTTCCTCCTTCTGGACTACTGCACTGGGTCCCACGGGACATACGGAGTTGGGGGGGAGCTTGGTGGGCCCGCAGGGTCTGAATTCTCCATTAGTTAGTGGTTGGAGGGGGTTGGAGCTAACTTGGAACAATGCTCTGCAGCAGGTAGGATGATGGAACAGGAACGACCTATAAAGATATTTTTGCAAAACATTAATGGGCTACACAGCCCCAAAGAAACAGGCAAGAGGCATGCAATATATTAAAATGCAATCTGCTGATCTCTTTATGCTTCAGGAAACAAATCTATCAGTTAGTGAACATTTAAAACTACACTGGGGACAGCGATTCAGGGTTTATGCATCATCACATTCAAGTGGGAGGAGACGAGGTATGGCCATTTTGATACTGTACACAACCCCATTGGAAGTGACAAAGAGTTTCCTAGACCCCCTAGGTAGTTACATCATACTGCAGGGAACATTATATTCCAACAGGGTAACCCTGGATAATGTATATTTGCCACCAGAATCATCACTCCCGATACTCCGAACCTTCCTGAAAAAAGTCATGGAACTACTAGATGGGATTTTAACCATGGGAGATGACTTCAACTTGATGTGGTCAGCTGAGCTCGACATGAGTAATACGAGGGCTCATAGGTCCACTAAAGCACTCCATTTCTTGAGAGGGTCATTTGATCAGTTGGGTCTGATTGATGTCTGGAGGAAAACATACATATCACAGAGAGGCTATACCTACTACTCCCCCCGCTTCCATAGTTATTCAAGGCTTGACTACTTCTTTACAACATATGAACACTATTCAATAGTTAGGGATATTACAATAGGCCCACGACTACTGCCAGATCACCACCCTCTGATATTAAAGCTAGATATGGGGAAGAAAATTAAACAAACCCTTTGACGTTTCAACTCAGCCCTATTAAAAGATTCTAGATTTGTCACCAAACTACAATGCATCCCACAAATAATACAGGAAAACACTAGCCCGGAGATATCTGCAGTGAACTTGTGGGACACTCTGAAAGCAGTTCCCCATGGCGAGATACTGGCATACATGGTAAACAAGTGTAGGGTAAGTTAATCCACACATCAAGAGCTATTACAACAATTGCAGCAATACCAGTTGCTTTATAGAGAGGGAGATCGAGAACTACAGCTCAAGATTCGAGAAGTAAAACGTGCTTTACAAAAATTGCTGGACTGGAAGGTACAGCAAACCTTATTGTATTTAAAACAGACTAGCTATGAGGGGGGCCCTAGGGGTACCCAAACCTTGGCCCAGAAACTCTGCACATGGAAAAAGCCTCCATGATATTAAAACTTAAGGATCTGGATACCCGCCTCGTGACCCATCACAAGGAGGAGATCTGATCTATTTTTTCTAAATACTATCAAACTCTATATACTCCAGACCGAACAACAAACAAAGTGCAGAGGAGGACATTTTTAGCTGATCTGAACCTCCCTCACCTCTAGGACACTCAAAGACAAGCTTTGGAATGACCAGTCACCCCAAAAGAGATCCTCTCCCACATCCAAGCTGCCAAAACCCAAAAATGCCCTGGTCCTGATGGTTATAATGCTGAGTGGTACAAACAATTTGCAGGGTTGCTCTTACCCACAATGTTTCCAACCTTCCATGAGGTGGCAGAGGGTGGGGGACCACCCCCCCTTGTGGCAATATGCCATTCTAACCCCAATTTCCAAACCCAGTAAAGATGAAACAGATCCCACATCATATTGCCTGATCTCAATTTTAAACTCAGATTACAATGTATACATGGCAATCTGGGCCACTAGATTGGAAGGGATACTGCAAACAATTATACACAGGATTCATTAAAATGTGTAATACAATGGATAATATTTGTCATACACTTCTCCTCACAGAATTTGTACAAACTAGGAAAATTCCAGTGGTCTTCCTGAGCTTGGATGCAGAAAAGGCATTCAACAGGGTGTCCTGGGATTTTTTATGGGACTCCCTGTCGACCCTACATTTCCCAGACACATTTTTACTCTGGTTAAAAACCATTTATTCTAGCCCAGGCACCTACATTAGAGTGAATGGCAGCCAGTCAACACTGATACCACTAAGAAGAGAACAAGACAGGGTTGCCCACTCTCCCCCACCTCTTTGCATTATATATGGAACCACTGGCAGCAACGGTGCAAGGACATGGGGGAATCCAGAGAATACCTTTGGGACAGATGGAATACAAGATCGGTTTATTTGCTGATGATGTTTTGTTAACAGTGTTGTCCCCTGAAGACTCTGTTCCAGCAATGTTTGATCTAATGGGGCAGTTTAAGGCATTAGCTGGCTGTGGACTAAACTTGGCTGAAAAATAGATCCTGCCTTTAAATTTTGTTCCATCAGCCACCCTGAAAGAAAAGTTCCTACTGAAATGGGCTGAACTGAAAATAAAATACTTAGGTATATACATACCAAAAGACCGAACTTACCTTGAACTAAATAACTATGAACCCCTTACACAGACTATCCAGGATGATCTCCATAGATGGAACAAATTAATGCTTACTTTCTTTCAAAGAATTGATATTGTTCGAATGAACATATTACCGAGACTCTTGTATCTCTACCAAACACTCCCCTGTATTCTGGCCAGATTTTACCACTCGTCGTGGAACAAAATGATTGCACATTTTATATAGGCAGGCCACAGGCCACGAGTGCACTTTTTGATTTTGCAACTGCCATTGGCACGGGGGGGGCTAATCCTGCCTAACCTGGAGTTTTACATGAAAGCAGCATTCCTCCGTGTGATCTTTCTATGGATGTCCTCGGTATATCAGGCACTGTGGAAACATACAGAAGCCACAATTAATGACCTACATGATGTTGGTCCCATTATTTTCTCCATGAATAAAACCTCTCCACTGCTTAAACATTTCACATTTGTAACAGCCCAAACACGAAGAGTCTGGTATGGATTAAAAAAATCACCCCAATTTTAAAACAGAATACATATATGTGAGATTGCTCTCAGCAGATGAATCTTTTCAGATCAATCAAGTAGACCTCACCTACAAGCAATGGCGTCAACTGGGATTAAATTACATTTATCAGTTTATGAACTCGAGGGGAATAATCCCATATGAGGCCTTACAACAAAATTATGATCTCTCTCCTCATGACCAAAACAGATACCAAAAGGTAAGGGCACATCTGATAGCAATTTTAGAAGAGACACCAGTGCTTCCCAATCCACAGCCCCTCTTCCTACAATTGGTTATTAACCAACTGAGGGGAGTTCAACCTCTCCAACTCACTGGACTTTTATACAAAATAATAAATGATAAAATGGGAGACATCACCTTCACTATTCTCAAAAGATGGAACGGAGACTTGGGGTCTCAGGTCACACGAGAGGACTGGCTGGGTGCAGCCCTACCAGCAGTCAAACTGACATACATGACCCTCAGGCATGAGTTCTCCTGGAAGTGCAGGAATACTGTAGCTATTTTAGGGCCCCAATAGTCCTTACAAAATATCTCCCAGTACAATATGGAATGTGCTGAAGAGATTGTAGGTGACGGGAAGCTGATCTGGGATACATATTGTAGCCATATCCCAAATTGACTCCCTTCTGGTGTTCCATACAGATAGAATTAAAAGAATGCTTGGGCGAAACTATTGAGTTAACTGATGAAATGGTTTTACTTATGATAATGCTTTCTCATGTTCCATCTTGGTATAAAATAATACTCCCTATCCTATTATTAGCCGCCAAAAAGGCGATCACCAGGAGGTGGATGACAACCACACCACCTACAACTACTGATTACAGACAAAAAGTCACTTCTATTTACCAAATTGATAGAATAACTTCAGATCTTATAAACAGAACCACAGCATTTCAAACTAGGTGGCAACGATGGATGTGGCACATACTCCAAATTGACCCAACATTTGTACCATAAGGTGTGAGTACGAGAAACTAGCATGGAGCATTTTAGAAGGAGAACTGGAGTAAGATTTCCCTGAAAATGTAACTTACTTCTGATGTTATTTCAAAGCTATGGCCTTGGAAATGCAGAAATGTCTAACACACATTTTAACTGTAAGAGCAAAAAATAACTATGCTATTTATCAAATACGAACATACGAAATTTGCCAGCAGATAAAGGCCTAGAGGTCTTTCAAGTCTGCTCGAATGTGCAGCTAGCACCCCTTATTCTGCAGCTGCCCCTCCCTTCCACTCTTCCCCTTCATTAACCCTCCCCCTTGTCCTGTCCCATCCTTGTTTGAAGCAGTCCACTGTTCTACTGCATACCACTTCAGCAGGTAATGCATTCCACCCTGCCACCACCCTCTCTGTAAAAAAGTGTCTCCTCATCTCCCTCCTGAACCTTCCTCGCTCCAGTCTTCATATCATGGACCCTGGTGGCCCTCCCTCCTTACTTTGAACAGCCCTCTGTACCTGTCTTGTTTATTCCTTTCATGTATTTAAAGGTTTCAATCATGTCACCCTGTCTCCTCTCCTCCAGTCAGTACATGTTCAACTCCTTCAACCTCCTCTCATATGATAAGTCCCCCAGCCCCTTGATCATCTTTGTCGCTCTACGCTGCACCCCCTCCAGTAACTTAATGTCCCTCTTCAGATACGGACACCAGTACTGCACGCAGTACTCCAGGTGTGGTCTAACTAATGACCTATACAGTGGCAGAATCACCTCCTCCCTCCTCGAGGATATACCCTTGCAATACAACCCAGCATTTTGTTGGCCTTTGCAGCTGCCTTCCTACATTGTGCCAAGTTGTTCATTGACCCTGTAATGAGCACACCCAGATCCTTCTCCTCCTCTGTCTGAGCTAGCTGCACTCCCCCTAGCTGGTAACTCCTTCTTGGGTTCTTCATCCCAAAATGCAGCACCTTGCACTTTTTGGCATTAAAGCCCAGTTGCCAGGTGTCTAACCAGGTTTCAAGCTTTGCCAGATCATCCTGCAACCCCTGCAATCCCCCTAGGTCATCCACCACCGCTCCTACCTTAGTATCATCAGCAAACAGACTGATCTTGCTCTTGATGTCCCATGATATGTCTGCAATGAATATCCCAATCAACACTGGTCCCAACACTGAGCCCTGTGGAACACCGCTTGTCACTTCCCTTGGGTGTGAGAGCTCCCCACCCACCACCACCCTCTGTTGCCTTCCCTGCAGCCAGTTTCCCTACCCATCTCACCAGCTTTGCACCCGCCCCTGTGCCTACTAACTTCCTTCCCAGCCTTCCATGTGGCACTGAGTCAAATGCCTTACTGAAGTCCAGATACAGGACATCCACTGCATGGCCCCTGTCCAGTTGCCTAGTTACCCAGTCATAGAACTTGACCAGGTTGGTTTGGCAGGATCTGCCACGTATGAAGCCATGCTGTCTGCTGTCCTGTAGTCCCTTGGCCTCTAGGAGGGCCACCAGCCTCTCCTTCAGGATAGTCTCCATTAGCTTACCCACAATGGATGTGAGGCTCACTGGTCTGTAGTTTCCGGTTCATCCTTGGGGCCACTCTTGTGGAGGGGCACCATGAGCCATCCTCCAGTCCTGAGGTACACACCCGAATGTAGTGAGGCATTAAATAGGTCTGCCAGAAGGTCCTGCAAGGACCTCTGCCAGCCCTTCAGTACCTCTGGGTGGATGCCATCTGGGCCTGGCGCTCTTGTCCACCCTCAGTGCCTTCAAACCCTCTCGAACTCTGCCTCCATATTTTCCCATCTGTCACCACTTCCCCTGCTTCTGCCATTTCTCCCACCTTGGGTGTCACCCCTCTTCTCTTTAGTAAATACTGAGCAGACGTATCATTTAGTGCTTCGCCTTATCGCATCCTGCTTCCACCAACCCCCTCCTTCCTAATCCTTACTACTTGGTCCTACAGCTCCTTTTCTCCCTGATGTACCTTAAAGAAGTCCTTCTCCCCTTCTTAATGCCTTGTGCCAGCCTGAGTTCCGTAGATGCTTTGCCCCCTTACTGCCCTTGTCACCTCCTTCGATTCTGTCAAGTACTCCTCCCTGTCCTCCCCCTCCTGTTTTCTTGTACTTCCTAAAGGCAGCTCTTTTCCTCCTTACCTTTTCCATGGCCTCCTTGCTCAACCAGATCAGTTTCTTAGCCTAGCTTCTTGCTCTGGGCTTTGCAGCAGGTTTTGGTTGCCTCCACTATCCCCAGCTTTATGAGCTCCACTTCTGGTTAGTGTCCATACTAGATTGAATTCTGGCCAGGTACCCTTTACCACTTCCCCCATCCTCCCAAAGTTGGCCCTCCTGAAGTCCAGCACTATTGTGCCAGATTCCTCCTTCCTTGCCCATATCCAATGTGAGCCATACTGAGCGGTGGTCACTCCCTGACAGCAGTTCCTCCTCTATAAGTTCTCTCACAAAGTCCCCATTTGCCAGCACAAGGTCAAGGGTATTTCCTAACCTGGTTGGTTCACTGACCATTCAGCAGGAAGCTGTCCTGGAAGGCATCCAGCAGTACCTGCCCCTTCTGTTCCTGGTTGTTGGGGTGCTCCAGTCCACTCCTCAGCATGTTGAAGTCCCCACAATCACCACACTACCCTTCTCGAGGTCCTCCTGATCTGTCCCGCTAGTTCTCTGTCTAACTCCTCCTGCCTGAGATGGTGGCCTGTACACCACTCCCATTCTAAGAATCCTATTCTTGGAATCCTGGATTTGTATCCAAAGTGACTGACTCACCTCCTCCCTTCCTCCTTACACACTTCAGTCCTTCCTTCACATATAGTGCCACCCCCCCACCTTTCCCAATCACCCTGTCCCTACGAAATAACCTGTACCCTGGTACAGACAGGTCCCAGTCATTGTATTGGGTGGCCCATTTGCCTGTGATGGCTGCAATGTCCACCTCCCTCTGCCATGAGAACCTGTAACTCTGCAGTTTTCCTCCCAAGGCTCCTAGCATTAAGGGTAACCACCTTCCACCCTTTTCCTCCTCCCATCCTGCCTCCTTTCCTAGCATCACCAACAGTACTTGCCATTTGTCCTTTGTCACTGTTATGGGGGAGTAGCTCATATGGTTTTCCCAACCTGTGGTCTCCTGATATCTCTTCCCCAACTGCCACCCCCACTCCCAGTTTAAATTCCAACTTCCTATGTACTCCTCCATCCTCTGTTTCAACACTTTCTTTCCCTCCTCACTCAAGTGTAGTCTGTCCTTGGCATAGAGACTACTGTCCTCCCAGGTCCTCCCACCCCCACCCCCAACAGCCCATACCCTTTAGCACAACACCAGGTTCTTAGCCATCCATTAAATTCCTCTATTCTCAGCTTTCTTGTTGTGCTTGCCTTTGTCACAGGAAGTATCTCTGAAAAAGTTACTGATCTTCCTGCCCCCTCACATAATTGTGCTAGTTCCTCAAGCCTCCTCTGGACTGTATCTACTGTCCTGTCAGCCAGGTCGTTTGTCCCAAGATGTATAATTAAATGAGGCTTGTCCCTACTCCTTCTAGCATATTTCAGAACAGACTGTCCCACCTTTCTGCTGTCATTCCTGGCATGGCCTCACCCAAATGAGACTATGCTCTCTCCCCTGTTACTCCTGACTAACTCCTCTTAGTATTGAGTCCCCCAGCACCAAGATTCCACCCTCTACTCCTGCTTGCTTCCATTCATCTCCCTTTCTCATTTCCAGGTCCTCTTCTTCCTCCTGCACATTATTTCCTCCTTTTACCCCTGTTGCAATTCTCCAGCAGAACTTCCCCGCTCCAGTTTGGTCCAGGCATTTATCAATTACTCCTCTAATTTCATCATTTCCCTCCTCCACCTCTTCCTTCTCTAGCAGTGCACAACTATTTTCTGAAGGCCCTCACAAATGCCCGCCCTCTTTCTTCATAGTAACCTGTTCTCTCCTTTCCACTCCATGACTTTTGCCACTTTTCGCCTCCCCTCACAAGTCTCTATCTCCTCCTTCCATTTGTCTTTTGTCTCCTGACCTGGTTTCCCGGCAATTGTTCTTCCTGGCCTGGGCCCCTTTGTCTCTGCTTCCTCTTCTGCCCCTCTCTCACCACTGTTGGCTTAAATCCCTCCCTCATCTCCCCTTCTCCCTCCCTCCAGTATTGGGCTAAACCCACCCCCATCTGCCTTGCCTGTCTTAGTTCCTCCTGCAGACCCTCAATCTCCTTTCTAAGTTTTTCTATGTGGTTGCACACTAAACATCCGCCCACACTCCAGGCAATTTTTAGAAAGATTGGTGCACCGCAGTTGCTGCAGCCTACCACCCTACCCATTGCTGTCATTGCCCACCAGCGACCCCCCACCCTTCCAGATGCAGGATACCAAACACTCCCCCAAGTCTCCCCTCTCCCTCCTCTATCAGTGCAAAACATTTTCTTTATTTCCCTTACCTCCTTTGTTGCACACGTTTAGATATATTGAACAACTGCTTTTTATATTCCTATCCTTCCTATCCACACTCAAAAACAGACTTTAAGTAGCCATTGCACAACCTTCTTCAAACTCCTACTCCTCCTTCTTTCCCAATGCAATATCAATGTGAATAAGTAATAATGAAAGCTCCTAGATTTGCATTTACTTCCTTCCACTGAGAGAGCAGTCACCCTTCACTTGCTGCTGTTCCTTTCCTGGATGTCTGCTTTTGCTATGACAGGTGCATATCTTTTTGCCTGTTTGAGGAAGTGATGTCAGAACCCCTGGTATAAAGGAAATAATGGACCAAGGGTGGGACCAGGCCAAGTCTTCCAGAAACAATCAGGTAGTTGAGGCCTCTGGTCAGACCATTAGCACCCTTCCCCCACTCTGCACTACAACTTTGCAGCTAGTGAAGCCAGCAATAATGAATCACAATTCTACTCAAAGCCCCCAAAATAGGTTTGCTACCCAAAGATACACTATAGTATAGTATAGATACAATATCAGTCCTACCTATATAACTGTACTTGTAAAGCCTCTGTGTTAAACTGTCATATGTTACCCATCTCTAAATAAAAATTAAATAAAAAAAATACTTCCTCACCTTGCCCCTGAGCCATCCCCCCTCTATTTTCAAATTGTGCCCCCTTGTTCTTGCACATCTTTTTTTCTGAAAGATGCTACCCTCTTGGACTTTGTTGATTCCCTTGAGGTACTTGAAAATTTCTATCATGTCTCCTCCACCCTTTTCCTTGGAGGTATATATATTAAGCTCCTTTAGCCTCTCTTCGTATGATTTCTGGTGCAGACCCTGCACCATTTTACTTGCCCTCCTCTGGACTGCCTCCATCCTGTCTATGTCCTTGCGGAGATGGGGTCTCCAGAACTGCATGCAGTACTCTAGATGGGGTCTCACCAACTGTCTGTATAGAGGAATGACAAATTCCTGTTTTCTACAGGTAATGCCTCTCCCTATGCATCCCAGTATCCCCCCAGCCCTCCTTATTGCCTTTTCACATTGTGTGCCTACCTTTAGGTCATCTGATATGACTACCCCCAGGTTCCTTTCCATTTTTGTTGTTGTTAGTACCCCCCCACACTGTGTACTCTTCCCTTGCTTGGGTTTTTGTTTCCCAGGTACATTCCTTTGCACTTCTTTGCATTGAATCTAAGTTGCCATACTTTTGACCATTCCTCCAACCTTGCCAAGTCCCTTCTCATCCTTTCCACCCACCTCCCTCCTGTGTATCAACCCTGTTGCAGATCTTTGTGTTATCTGCAAAGAGGCATACTTTTCCTTCCAGTCCCTCCGCAATGTCACATATAAAGACATTGAAGAGGACCGGCCCCAGTACCGAACCCTACGGCACCCCGCTAGTAACCCCCCTTTCTTTGGAGTGGACTCTGTTTACTATTACCCTCTGCGTCCTGTTGTCCAGCCAACTTTTTACCCAGGCCACCACCCTGGCACCCACTCCCAGGCTGACTAACTTGTTTATTAATCTTTTGTGTGGGACGGTGTTAAATGCCTTGCTAAAGTCTATGTAGGCCACGTCCACAGCCCCTCCCTGGTCCTGCTACCTTGGTCCTGTGCCTGAGCGGTGCTCCAGCAGTAAGGCAGCCAGCATCAGCCATCTCCATGGCCGCTGCCCGACCCTGAACCACAGTCCTCGCCAGAATCCAGATCACCCAACCCAGATCCCAACAAAGGGTCCTGTGCCTGAGTGGTGCTCCAGCAGCAAGGCAGCCAGCATCAGCCATTTCCATGGCCACCACCCGACCCCACACCACAGTCCTCGCCAGAATCCAGATTGCCCAACCCGGATCCCAAAAAAGAGTTCTGCGAATGAGCGGTGCTCCAGCAGCAAGGCAGCCAGCATCAGCTGTCTCCATGGCTGCTGCCCGACCCCGCAATACTGTTCTCACCGGAATCCAGATCGCCCAACCCGGATCCCAACAAAGGTATGACCGCTGATTTTTCTGTGGAACCAGCATGGACAGCTGATCCCTGATTGGTGTGGCGCGCTAGCTGGCGTACACCAATTGGCTCGGCTGCTTCCCTGCTGCCCAGTGATTGGTGCGCCCGCATACATAGACTTTAGTAGCAACTCTTAGTGTCTAGGCACCGGAACTATCTTATTTTTTCTCAGTCTAATATGCCTGTACCTACTATGCCAAATATCCCCTTACTAGGAGTTGTCCTATACTAATATTATACTGAATACCCTTGTGTATTTTTTACTATTACACATTTTACTAAGCCTGCTGCCTGATTGTCTGTTACAGTTTAAATAGTATTTGACCCTTGATTGTATCTTTTTGAAATGCTTTTGTTTCCCCCTGCCTGCTCTTAAGCCCTGTATTCTATTCTCCCCTCTCTAGTCCATCAATCTTTCCATTCGACCCCCGAGATGGCTTACCTCTTGACTTTTTACTGAGGCAGCCCCTTATCCCTGTTAATCTCTGCTCTGTCCCTCTCTATCTCTCTCACTTTGCACATTATCCACTGCCCACCCCTCACCCAGACTACCTAATCGCTTCTTTTGTCCTACCTACAAGCACCTCCACCCCTGCTGATGATCCGCCACCAGCTTCCCGTCCTTAACTCCTTCTTAGTCTGCATATTTATCCTGCTCTCTTCTCCCTTCCCTAGGGTCCTGCAGCAAGGCAGCCAGCATCAGCCGTCTCCATGGCAGCTGCCCGATCCCATACCACAGTCCTCGCCGGAATCCAGATTGCCCAACTCGGATCCTAACAAAGGTACGGCCACTGATTTTTCTGTGGAACTAGCATGGATGGCTGATCCCTGATTGGTGCGGCAAGCTAGCAGGCGTACACCGTTTGGCTCACCTGCTTCCCTGCTGCCCAGTGATTGGTGCACCCGCACACAAAGACTTTAGCAGCAACTCTTAGTGTCTTTGGGCACTGAACTATTCAATATTTTTCTCTCAGTTCCTTAATATGTCTGTACCTACTATGCCAAATATCCTTTACTAGGAGTTGTCCTATACTAATATTATACTGAATACTCCTGTAATAAATATTACTCCTGTAATATTTTTTACTATTACACTTTTTACTAAGCCTGCTGCCTGATTGTCTGTTACAGTTTAAATAGTGTTTGACCCTTGATTGTATCTTTTTGAAATGCTTTTGTTCCCCCGCCTGCTCTTAAGCCCTGTATTCTATTCTCCCTCTCTATTCCATCAATCTCTCCACTTGAACCCCCCCCCCCACCGAGTTGGCTTACCTCTCGACTTTTTACTGAGGCAGCCCCTACCCTGTTAATCAATGCTCTGTCTCTCTCTCACTTTGCACATTATCCACTGGCCACCCCCCAACCAGACTACCTAATTGCTTCTTTTGTCTTACCTACAAGCACCTCCACCACCCACTGATGATTCGCTGCCAGCTTCCTGCCCTTAACTCCTTCTTAGTCTGCATATTTATCTACTCTCTTCTCCCTCCCCTAGGGTCCTGCGCCTGAGTGGTGCTCCAGCAGCAAGGTGGTCAGCATCAGCCGTCTCCACGGCCACCGCCCGACCCTGTACCACAGTCCTCGCCGGAATTCAGAGTGCCCAACCCAGATCCTAAACAAAGGGTCCTACACCTGAGCGGCGCTCCAGCAGCAAGGCAGCCAACATCAGCCGTCCCCACGGCTGCCACCTGACCCCACACCACAGTCCTTGCCAGAATTCAGAGCGCCCAACCCAGATCGTAAACAAAGGGTCCTGCGCCTGTGCAGTGCTAAAGCAGCAAGGCGGCCAGCATCAGCCATCTCCACATCCGCTGCCTGACCCCACACCACAGTCCTCACCGGAATTCAGAGCGCCCAACTCAGATTTTAAACAAAGGGTCCTACACCTGAGCGGCACTCCAGCAGCAAGGCAGCCAGCATCAGCTGTCTCCACGGCTGACACCCGACCCCGCACCACAGTCCTCGCCAGAATCCAGACTGCCCAACCCGGATCCCAACAAAGGTATGACCGCTGATTTTTCTGTGGAACCAGCACTGATGGCTGATCCCTGATTGGTGCAGCACGTTAGCAGGCGTACACCGATTGGCTCTCCTGCTTCCCTACTCCCCAGTGATTGGTGCACCCACACACACAGACTTTAGCAGCAACTCTTAGTGCCTTTGGGCACTGAACTGTTCGATATTTTTCTCCTGCCTCCCCCCCCCCCGCCTTCCAGGCCACCATTAAATACAGCTTTGTTCCACCCGCCTTGGTTCTCCTGCCTTCTTATTGGTAATACTGGCCTTGGCGTCTTACCCAATAGTTGCTGATAGGAGAGCTGAGCTCAGATACTGATAGGGGAGCCGAGTAAAACAGCTTGTGCTGCATGGGATAGCGTTACATTGTTCAGCCTGTTATTTTTTTCTGCTCTCCTCCTCCTTCGCACACAGCTTTTATTATTATTCTCTGAGGGTCTGCATGTGTCCCGCTTTCATACTCGGCAGAAAACATCCGTTCTCTAATAAAATCTGGTCCCCTTTCTTCTGGAAGTATGGCATTCTTTATTGTTATGCTCATGATCCTCGAACACAGTGTACCCATAATACACTACAATATGCTGTACCTCGACCTAATCTAGTCTCGGTCCCCCAAATTATATCTTATCCTACCCCTGCTCAATGTACCTCCCACTTCTTGTTACCCCTCCCTCATCATGCCCAGACCTTTCATTCTGCCCCCTTCCCTCTCCTGCTCTCTTCACCTCTGACTATGAGAGTACTCTCCCTTACCACGTTAAATTGGCAATTTAGCATTACCGCCTCCAGCTCCAAAAACACACCATTGGTAAGGATCCATGGGAGGTCTCAGAGAAAAAAGCGGTCTCGCTCTTGATCAGATCCTTAAAGAAAATGCTGCTGCTGCTCCTCCTCTGTTCAGGTAATGTTGAACTAAATCCTGGCCCACCTCTGCAACTTTCCTCTCCGTCACAGTTCGCAGTTGCCCTGGGTCTTAAAATGATGTTAGTCAATATTCTGAGCTTGACCAAAAAATTTGTCCAACTACAAGCTTGGGCTGCACATACCAATTCGGATCTTATCATTATTACCGAATCATGGCTCAAAAAGGCTAACTCTGACCAACAAATTACCCTTCCTGGCTATAACCTATTCAGAGCTGACAGGGAATCTCGGGGTGGGAGTGTGGTAATTTATTCAAAACTCAAGTACACAGTCTCAGATATCAGCTGCAAATCGTTATCAAAGGAATTTGAGTTAGTTTCCTTGAAGCGCCACCTTCCCTCCACTGAATGCATTAATATTATTGGTGGCTATAGGCCTCCGTCTGGTGGTTCAGAAATCTTAAATGCACTCAGATCATTGATCTCCACTGCTAATTCAGAAACAGTATTCTTAGGAGATCTCAGTATGGACTGGCTTACATCAAAATCTCACTGCCTTAAGTCTCTCTGTGATGAGCTTGGCCTTGTGCAACTAGTTAGTGAATCTACAAGGACTAATGCCATTAATTCAGATTAAAGCTCCCTCTTAGATGTCATTTTATCCATTCATCCCCATAAAATTTCTCACACAGCAGTCTTCCACAATAATATGAGTGACCATGGGGTTGTAGTATGCATAACAGCTCAAACCAATTCCCACCAGCAGCCCACATTTATAACTAAGCATTCCTTTCGAAAATTCAACGCAGCTAATTTCCTCTCAGACCTAGGTGAGATCAGATGGCAGGATCTGTACCTTGCCAAAAATGTTGATGAGGCTGTCTCTGTCCTCAGTGATAACCTTGCCACACTGACAAATAAGCATGCCCCCCCTAATTAAAGTCAGGGTGCGTAAAAACTCTCACCCCTGGATCACCCCAGGACTCAAGGCAGCCCTTACTAACCGGGACAAGCTCTGGGCCCAAGCTAGGTAATCCAAGAACCCTGCAGATTGGCAGGCCTTCAGAGGTGCTAGGAATGCCTGTGTAAAAAGTGTTCGCACTGCCAAAGCCCACTTCTACATCTCTTCCCTCGAACAGGCAAACGGGGATTCCCGCAAAATTTGGAGGACACTCAAATTCATTGAAGGGCAGCCCACTGCCCCCTCCATTCCTACCAAGATACGTGCAAATGGCAGTATTGTGGAAAATAATTCTCAACTTCTTGAAGAACTCAATTCCCATTTTGCTACAGCCGGACTAGCGTTCGACTCTTCACCCTATGCCAGCTATGCTATGAGTCAACCTAGCTCCACCCTGTCCACCTGCACCTCATCCTGCCCCTTTCAGTTGTGCTTGTGTAACTATAAAGAAGTTGAAGACTCACTTCTTAAACTTGATATCCGGAAAAGCGCAGGGGATGACGGTCTTGAATCTTTCTTTCTAAGACTAGGCTATGTTCACCTCACAGCCCCGATTCTTCATATCTTCAACCTCTCTCTGTCACTTCTGCTTTAGTTCCAACCTGTTGGAAATCTGCCCGTATCCTTCCCCTTTTTAAATCAGGGGACCCATGCAACCTTAACAACTACAGACCCATTTTCATCTTGCCCATCCTCTCTAAAATCTTCAAAAAATTGGTCTATAACCAATTAAAACTTCACATCGAAACCTTTTCGCTCCTTAATCCAACCCAATCTGGTTTTTGGGCAAATCACAGCACTATCACAGCTTTGGCAAAAGTAACAAATGATTGGATCTCCGCCGTCGATGCTAAGATGGTTCCTGGTGCTGTTTTTTAGGACCTCAGCAAAGTATTTGATACTGTTGATCACAACCTTCAAGTCTCTTGCCTGTCCAGCCTAGGTGCTACTCCGTCCACCACTGAATGGTTCACTAGTTACCTATCAGGGAGAACACAGAAAGTCAAAGCAGATGGCCTATTCTCTACCCCCCTTGCTGGTTGTCAAAGGAGTCCCCCAAGGCTCCATTCTAGGCCCGATCCTGTTCTCTCTGTACATTAACTCTCTTGACTCCCATATAATGAGTTCCAACCTGCACTTCTTTGTGAACGATACTGTTCTGTACACTTCTGGATCTACGGTATCGCAGATCAGGGATGCATTACAAGATGACTTCACTCAGCTTGAAAATAATCTGATAAAAGCCAAGTTGCTCCTTAATGCTAAGAAAATGAAAGCAATGATTTTCTCTCGCTGTACCTCCCCTGGCCCTCTCATTCATCCAAATGATTTTATAGTTATTGCACTAGGTGAATCATTGGAAGTCATTCCTAAATTCAGATACTTGGGTATCTTGTTAGATAATAAGCTCTCACTTAATGACCACATTGTTGAACTATCCAGGAGGCTCAAAGCAAGATTAGGATTATTTTTTAGAAATAGGTCTCTATTCCCCCTCGAGACACATACAAGGCTCGTACAGGCCTCATTCCTTCCCATACTCGATTACGGTGATTTAATTTACACTACAGCTTCAACTTCAAGCCTAAGCAAGCTGGACATCCTTTATCACCGTGCACTACATTTCATTACCAACTGCCCCTACCGTACTCACCACTGTGATTTGTATGCAGCTGTTGGTTGGACATCTCTCACCACTAGACACCTGCTCCATGTTGGTCTTTGGACCCTTAAGTTGCTCTTGTAGAAACTACCATGCTACCTAACATCGTTATCCGCATTTCCCGCAATGCATATTCCCTTAGGAAAACTGACTTTGTCATGCTCGATGTACCTAGGACTCGTACCTCCTTTGCCAAACGTGCTATTTCGTATGCCCTCCCTTCTATGTGGAACCAACTCCAATCTATACTAAAACTAATTAGCATTGTCTCGGTCAAATTCTTCAGAGTGCTAACTGCATCTAAAATAAAAGATATTTGTAACTGCCACTAAGCCCCCTCCTATCCCTATGTGTGCTTCTTGTCTAGTGTCTCTATTGGCCCTTGCTATACTGAGACCTTTAACCCTAATCCTTTACCCTTTGCTAACCTACCCCTCCCTCCCTACCCTGCTCACCCCTATTATTGTTTCCTTCTTCTAGTTCTTCGCCACTTTTTGATTATCTATTGCATCATACAGCGACAAAGCGTTTAACCTTACCTGATATTGACTGTCCCATATTTGTACATATATCTGCAACCTTTTATCCTGCTATGTATTACCTGGTTAGAGCCTTGAGTGCACTTTGTATATTTGGTTATCAAGGTGCTGTACTGTATAATGTGCCATTGTATGTGTATTACCTTCAGGACCTCCTTGTGAATGAGCTTGCTCAACAGAGTCTTCCTGCAATAAACTTGAATTTGAACTTGAACAGTCAAAGAAATCGATTAGATTCATCTAATCTCCTCCACTTGAGCTTTCTTGCTGTTCCAGAGCCGAGCCCTGGACAGCTGCTTATTCTTGACACCACTGCTCTCCATCGTGTTAGTATGCTACATGAAGATTATGCTGAAATGCTGCTTTTGCTGTGACAGATGTGACCTGATGCATGCCCATCTTAATGTTCTGTATTACCTTGACGCGCTGTCACTTTTGTTAAAAAAGTTAAAGTTTAAGATGAATATACAGAAGAACATGTGCTAGCCACCTAAGTTTGAAAGTTTAGCTTAAGCTTCCTTACCATCAGGGTACTAGTATTGTTCAGATTACCAGATACCATTATTTGACCTACAATCCCACTACCTGACCATGGATCCAAAAATTGCAAGAGGCCAGATAGGTTCTTGAATCCTGAGCCAGATGGATGGGCTATAAGATCCCTTTAGGATGCTCAAAAGCAGTATCCAAGCATCACTACATACCTAATCATGAACCTCCGTGAGGCCAGTTTACCTTGCCATGGTACAGAAGCTTAGCAATCTGTCTTAAGATTGTAACTGAAAGGTGGCCAGTTCTCCCCCTACCCCCAGCTTAGTATGGTTATTAATATAAAGTTCTGACAAAGCAATTTCAAGGGAAAAGTTAAGAGGCATTTGTTGTTTCCAAGAGAGTGGTTGTTAGAAATGTTCTTAATTTTCATTAATTCTTGAAAGTTCCTGCTCCCTTGACATGACTTGTTGGAGGGAGGGAAATTCAGAGGAAACTTGAGGAAGAATTTCTTCGCAGAAAGGGTGGTGGACAAGTGGAACACCCTTCCAGATGAAGTGGTGGGGGCTGAAACAATCACGGGATTTAAGAATGCATGGGATAGACATAAGGGAATTCTGGAGATCAGGGGTAAGGAGCAACAGACTTCTAGAAAAATGTAAAAGGAATTTATAAGCTCAAATGGGCAGACTGGGTGGGCCATAGACCCTTAACTGTCGACAGTGTCTATGTATCTATGCCTGCCTTGAAAAAAAATTTTGGTATGAGCCAGCCTGCTGGCACTGAGGGTTGAGGTGCTGGATGCCACACCTCGTACTACACTGGCGACCCGGGTTCAGGAACGAGCCTGGGTCATTAGGGGTCAGCCAGAGGGGCAGGAGAGAGCAGCATTGAGCAGCTGAAAGGCAGTTCTCCTCTCCTGGGGAGAGACCTTGTTGCCCCCAAAGTACATCTGCCCCCAGATGGAGGCCTGAGGGTAGTGCAGGCAGGTGGGTGGCACAAATAGGGAGGGCGCTGCAGAACCATGCTGTGCACATGCCTCCACATGCATACGCAGTGCCATGGTATGGGTGGGCAAAAATAAAACAAGTGGAAAAAATGGCGCCTATCAGCAGGCTGATGCCAGTCCCCTGCAGGCTCTGCACCCGTCTAGCTGGGCCTCTGCCGTCAAGGTAAGTCCTGGTGGACATCAGGGTGACGGAGCTGGGGGAGCCGGTAGAAGGGGGCTGGTCGGCACGGGGAGGTGATAACAAAAAAAAATCTTCGTACAGTGCTATGCCATTTATCATCAGAAGCACATGGCAGAACCATCTTAATATACAGGTAATCAGGGGAAGAAAACACACTGATGATGAATCAGGTTGTCAGGAATATATCTTGCTAAAAACATAAAATTAATATTGTTTTTCTAACAATGCTAACTAAAAAATATTGCTGCTTTACAAACCAACGCTCACTTAAAGGCAGCAGTACATGGTGAAAATATTGGCCTATACTTTTTTATTCTTTATTTTGCCCCTTTTCTCCAAACTTGTACAACCCCCACACCCCCATTTTGAGTCTGCCTCACTTTGTCCTTTTACAGTCGAAATTATAAAAGAAGTACTTATTTCAATGCATCTCGGACAAGGTTTATCAGCATTCTCTGTTTTTGATCATCCAAAATTATCATCACGTTTCTTGAAGCTAAAATAAACTAGCCTGCAGCAGACAATTTTCTGTCCTTCTGGGACAAAAAGTACTACAAGTTAATATGTAAAGGAGTGCCCCTTTTATTATTTCAAATTGAAAAAAGTGCTAAAGCCAGCTCAGAATGGAGATGGAAGGGTACCGTGATGGTCTGGAGACAAGGGGCAATCTAAAATAAAATAAAAAAAAAAAAAGGAAAAGGTAAAATGTTCACCACCATCACGCAGTGCCGCCTTAAAATAGTTAGCTGGGCAACCAGACCAGTGTGCCCAATAAGCAAACACACCAAATATTGAGAGGGGGTGGACAAAAAACACACAAGGAAAACAAGCAATGAAGCAACAGCAAAAGTTGCAGACTGCAAACTACAGCCACCTTTCACAAGCGCTCAAAATTGGCTATGCATTAAGCTGTCAGTTTGTCACTGATTGAACATCACCCCCTCTCTAGCTCCAGATGTTGAAACAGTAGTTTGTCTGCCTCTGCTGTCCCACTACAGGAAATGCCCCCAAAAATACAAAGATCCAAGAATTTATTTTTCCTGACCTTTGTTGTGCACAGCTTCCATTTTCATGGACTCCTTCTACATAAAGCTAGTGCTATAAATTACAGAATTTATTGTATTGGGGGAGGGGGGTTATTTAAGCAATAAGCCACGAGGGGGTGTGGGCGATCAGGGGGGTTACCATGGCTGGAGTGGTTGCGCCTCATGGGTAAATCCGGCAGCCGTGGTAAATCCCGATCACCCATTACCCCCAAGTGGCTTATTGCGATTATACCAAGTACTGCTTTTTTTATTATTTAAAAAAAGGCAGTACTTAGTATAATGCTTAAATAAGCCAGACAGTTTTTGTTTTCTTTCATTTTAGTGATGCAGGGAGCTGTTGTTTGAAAGTCTCCGCTTAGCGGGGACACAAGATGGCGGTTGCAGTTCTGTGATTTCGCCGACGGATTGGTTTTTTTTGAAGATGCGGCTGGCTGACACCTTTTGCGTGGGTAATGCTAGATTTTACAATGGTGGTAAGGTGCCAGCCTGCTGCTTTGATTGGTTGTTCAGAGAGGTGCATGGTATAATGCCAAGTAAAGCAGACCATCTCTGCATTTTACAATGTAGTTATTTTTTTTTCATACACATTTTATCTTCTGGTTCTCCCCAACTTCCCCCTTCTGACTGCCCCCCCCCCCAGCCACGTCACCCAGCTTTTGCAGGACTTACCTAACACTGATGTCCTCTGCCACAGGACTTGTGGTGGTGCCCAGTCACCGGTGTGGGGCCTGTGGAGGGTCAGGTAATATCCTGCCGCCTGGGGTGTTTTTCCACCTTTTTTTTAACCCTGGGGCCAACAGACATATAATGGGCATGATGTGCTAGCTCCACCTCCATTGAGATGCCCATGGCATCCTGAACGTGGGTTCCCCTTCCCTTCTTGGTGGCATTGCATGTGCTGTCACCCATACACTGCTGGGTGGTAGTCAAGCAGCATGCCACATTGACACCCCGAGGAAGGAGTGCTGTCCTAGGCACGCTCAATCCTTCCTCTCCCTCCCGGCCCCCAAGCAACTTGAGTCTGTTCCCAACCCCAGGTCTCTGTGGCAGGAGTTAAGGCACCCAGCATCTCAGCCCTCCACACCACTGAGCTGGCTCTGTATTTTACAATTTAAACAGAGTTACTTCTGTTCTGGCTTGGTTGTGGGAGCGAGGGACAGGTGATGCTTGAACAACATCACTGAGAAAAAGGCTTTCTAAAGAAAATGCACAGCTTCCCCAGCAAGTATTGTACAGGAGGATCTGGAGTTCCTCCCAGGCTTGGTTGTCAGTCACTTCAGTAATCCAAATCAGGAATGATTAGTGACAGCAGCACTCACTGGTTATCACTGCATGTGGTATCCTAGCAACAGATGGGGGGAGGGAAGATTGGGAATGGCAAGAAAACCTAAATAACATGGAGGGTAATAGCTGATTCATACTGTATTTCTCCCCCCCCCCCCCGCCTCAAAACAAGAAAAAAGATCACGAGCTAGACAAGGAAATGGTTTCTGGGAAAGAATGGAGTGATGCTGAAAAGTGGGTCATGCCCCCTTAAAACACTGGACCCCCAATTTGGCTGCTTATACAGAAGGTACAGAGTCAGGCTGTTCTGTATATTAGATACACAGGTAAGCACACAGCTTCTGGACAGACCGCTTCTGCAGGAAAGTGCTGATTCCCCAAATATTTATTTATTCATAACACAATAGGATAAACTCTCTCCAGGTGTAACAGCAGCTCAGAATGTGTATGAACGTCATGTTGCTGCTGCTACTGCACCTAGAGAGATCTTATCCTCTTTTGATACAGTATGTAATAAAGAATCAGTACTTGCAAACTGGTGTTCCCAGAGTTGTGCGCCTAGCTAGCCAGTGCTTGTCTGGATTTCTGACACATTGTGAGCACCACATCACCTGAAGCTGTCTCATGCATTCATGCTTTTTTTGTGCCCCCAAAAAAAAAAACACACAGAAAACATCAAGACACAAGACCAAGTTTGAATACATTTCAGTTGCTATAGTTTTCTCTATTTGGCTTGTAAATCACTGCCAGTCAGGTTAGGTACAGTACAATCTGGGTTGTTGTGCCCCCTCAGCCCAACACACACATAACACACTAAGACACACAAAAATAACTCATATGCATACATGTTAGATGCTATAGTTCTCTATTTGGCTTGTAAATCACTGCCAGTCAGGTTAGGTACAGTACAGGCCAGGTCAGCAACAGGTTGTGCTGCACCCCCCAAACACACACAGAAAACACCAAGACACAAGAAGAACTAGTCTGAATTGAATACATTTCAGTTGCTATAGTTCTCTCCATAGAGAGACCACGTCAGTGACAGGTTGTTATGCGTGCCACCATACTGCCCAACCACTAATCCCCTGCCAGCACACAAAGCTCTCCAAAAAAAGTTAGCAAAGCAGAAACGATTCTTTTTACAAACAAATTGGAGTGGAGGAAAGTGCCGGCTGAACTTTGAACTGGCTGGAGGTTTTAATCACTATGAGCTAGTTTTGGGATCTCACATAAATTTCAATAAAACCAGAGGGATAGGGATGGGGTGGTTCATAAACTGCAAAAAAAAACAACTGCTGGAATTCCAGTTTCAGGAACATCAGACTGCATGGCTAATCACACATGGTGAACATGCAGACAACCACCTATCTGTTATTCTGCATCCAGTATCATCTCATCCTGTCCACAGAGTAAGTACACCTTCCATCAGCTATGCTCGGTCTCACTACCTTTGTCAACTTCCCACTCCTACCATGCCAGTCAGCAGCTTGCTTCCTCTGTACCATAAAATTAAATCAGTCGCCGATGAAAAAACTAAAATAAAAAATTGGCACATATGGTTTCTTACTCAAAACCCAATTTCTGATGCACTTTAAGGTTTCCATCTCTCATTCATACATAGAAACATACAAGTTGACGGCAGATAAGGACCACAAGGCCCATCCAGTCTGCCCATTTCTTTTTCTACCTTATAAATGTGCCATCGGCCTTTGCTCTATCAGTGGCCTATCTATTCATACTCATCTGTATTGCTCCCTTATGCCTAACCCATGCCTGTTTGAAGCCCTGCACTGTATTCGTATCCACCACTTCCTGAGGTAGGTAGCTTCATGCATCCACCACCCTTTCTGTGAAAAAGAACTTCCTCACATTACCCCTTAATCAGTCTCCCTCTAATCTCATGCTGTGTCCATTTGTCCTGCTATTTTTCTTATATTGAAACATGTTAGACTTTTTCACCTTGTTAATGCCCTTAAGGTGTTTGAATGTTTCGATCATATCACCTCTCTCCCTCCTTTGCTCAAGGATATACATACTGAGCTCCGTTAATCTGTCTTCATATGTCTTCTGATGTAGCCCCTGCACCATTTTGGTTGCCCTTCTCTGGACTGCCTCAATTTGGTTAATGTCCTTGTGAAGGTGAGGCCTCCAATACTGCATGCAGTACTCCAGATGGGGCTTAACCAGTGTCTTGTAAAGAGGGATTATTACCTCCCTCTTACGACTTGTGATATGCCTACTAATACACCCTAGCATCCCCCTAGCCTTACCTATTGCTTTAGAGGCCTGCTTGGATAATTTTAGGTCATCAGTGATGATGATGCCCAAGTCTCTTTCTTCCTTTGTGACTGCCAACAACTCTCCTCCCAGCCTATAGGTGGCTTCAGGGTTTCTCTTCCCTATGTGCATGATCTTGCACTTCTTTGCATTAAATTCCAGTTGCCACTTTTCTGACCATTTTGCTAGTTTATCCAGATCTCTTCTCATTCTGCCCACCCCATCCGGATCATCTACTCTGTTGCAGATCTTGGTGTCATCTGCAAACAGACAAGCCTTACCCTCTAGTCCATCTGCAATGTCACTTATGAAGATATTGAAGAGGACTGGCCCCAGGACTGATCCCTGCGGTAGCCCACTTGTGACTTGCATCTCTTCTGACTGTATACCATTTACCACCACTCTCGGTTCTCTGCTCGTCAACCAGTTTGCCACCCAGTTGACCAACTTCTGACCCACCCCAAGCCTACCAAGCTTATTTATCAATCTTCTATGTGGAACAGTGTTGAAAACTTTGCTGAAGTCAAGGTAGGCAACATCAACTGCTCCCCTTGGTCCACCACTCTGGTTACCCAATCAAAGAAATCTATGAGATTAGTTTGACAGGACCTTCCTTTGTAAATCCATGCTGTCTTGGATCCTGTGCCCCTACGGATTCCAGGTGTTGCACTATTCTTTCCTTAAGGAGTGCCTCCATAATCTTGCCCACTACTGAAGTAAGACTGACTGGTCTGTAGTTCTCTCCCTCCTCCCTGCTATCACTCTTGTGGAGCGGGATCACATGACCCCTTCTCCAGTCTTCTGGGACCTCTCCTGTGCTCAGAGACTCACTAAACAGTTCTGCTAATGGCTCTACTAGTTCCGCTCTTAGCTCCTTAAGTACTCTGGGATGTATGCCATCAGGTCCCATTGCCTTGTCCACCCTGAGCTTAGCGAGCTCTTGTAGGACCCTTTCTTTGTGAAGGGAGTAGTGCTCACTTCCCTCCCCCCTGTGTCCATGGTGCTGAGCTGTGGGCCCTGCCCTACCTTCTCTTCAGTAAATACTGAGCAAAAGTATCTATTTAGGATAGATGCTTTTACAGGGTCTTCCTCCTCACATGCCTCCTTTTCTCCTTTGAGCTTAGCAATACCCCCTCTGGACTTTCTCCTTTCACTAATGTATCTATAGAAAGTCTTGTCACCTTATTTTACTGTTCGTGCTAGTGTTTCCTCAGTTTGAGACTTTGCCTGCATTACTGCCTTCCCTGCTTCCCTTAGGGCAGTTTGGTATGCCTCCCTATCTTCATCCCGCTGTGTTCCTTATATTTCCTGAAGGCCAGCCTTTTGGCTCTGACCTTTTCTGCTACTGTATTTGAGAACCACAGTGGTGTCCTTTTCTTTTGCACTTCCTTTTCTGTCTAACACAATGGGATGTTGCTTCAAGTATTGCATCCTTAATGCTTGCCCACTTTGCCTGTACCCCCTCACCTGTGTTTCTTTTTGTCAGGGCTAGCTTAACTCTGTTGGCCATTTTATCAAAGTCAGCTCCTCTGAAGTCCCATATTTTTGCCTTGGAATGGGATGATTTAGATGTAGTGGCCAAATTGAACCATACCATGTGATGGTCACTGGCCCCCAGGTGACCTTCTACCTGGAGATCTGTGATTCCTTCCCTGTTAGTCAGTACTAGATCTAGGATAGCCCTGTCTCTTGTGGGTTGTTGTACCAGTTGTTTGAGGCCCTCTCTCTGCAGGGAATCCTCCATGTGTCTAGTTCTGGCAGATGTTCCTGCTGGTATTGACCAATCTGTATCCGGCATGTTGAAGTCTCCCATTATCAGAACCTCCCCTTTAGCTGTCATGTTTTGTATATCTTCTAACAGTAATGTGTCTATGTCCTCCCCTGGTCTGGGGGCCTGTGAACAACCCCAGTTCTTATGGCTGTCCATTTCCTGTTTCCAGGGTGACCCACAGTTCTTCTGGCTCCTATGTGTATTCTAATTTCTGTGGCTTTGATAATTTCATGTGACATACAGGGCCCTCCACCTACCCTTTTGCCCTCGGTCTCTTCTGAACAGTACAAGCCAGGTACTGAAGTCTCCCCAAGTGTGGTTACTGGTAAACCCGTCTCATTAATTGCTACTATGTCCAGTTTAGCCTCTGACATTATTGCCTGCAGGTCTGGGATCTTGTTTCCCAGGCTGTGAGCATTTGTGTACATGATTTTCCATTGGCCAGATTTCGATGTGTTAGTTGTTGGGTGAAGTTTAGCATTTCCCTGTGCCATATGGGAGATGGACCTTTCTTACCTGGTGAGGCAAATGAACCGTAAAACATGCTGAATCCCTATTTGACCACTAGCTGAGGGGGAAAGGGTGTTCTTCCCATTCGACATATGGAGTGCTGCACCCCTCCCCATTTGCTAGTTTAAATAGTCTGCAAAGACGTCAAACTTCTGCCCCAATGCACTGACTCCCTCCTTAGTCAGATGCAGTCCATCAAATTTAAAGAACTTTTGCTCCCTAAACTGTTGCCAGTTCCCTACAAATCTGTGTCCTTTTTTCTGGCACCAGCCCTTGAGCCATATGTTTAGCTCCCCTATCTCCCCTTCTCTGACTTTCCATCCATCTGCCCCCCTCTCCCAGACTGGCAGGATCTCAGAGAAGTTAAATTAAAATTTTTAATTAGAAAATTCTAACTATTTCTCGTAAAACACTGCTACAGTAACAGTTTGACGCTAACATGGCTTATAATTAGTTAATAGGGTCTGCGAGGGATGCTGCTTGTTGCATGAAAAATTCAGTGGGTACTTGTGTGGTGTATCAGGGGTATTGTGAAAGTGATTATTGTGTATTGTTCCGGCCACTAGTAAGGAAAGAGTGGGGGTTACAGTGTCCCAGAGGGCTGTACCCAGGTTAGCTTGGCCAATACCAACCCTGACCTCCGGGTGGAGGCACCGTTTCAGAACTTCGGAGTGAGCCCTTGGGATAGCACCACCTAGGGGTTACATTTGGTGGCTCTACTGCTGAGATTTTGTGCCTTCTAGTGGCCAAAAATTACGAATTATTGTTAAAGATTAACGGCTACCCCAGTAGAAATGGCTGAACACCAGCTGGTATGGTGTACTGGGCAGGAGATCGACTCCAAAATGTCTACTTCTATACTAGATATTCCCTGGGTACCAGTAAAGACACTGTAGAGGGAGCACTCTCCAAAAGTGAATGTTTAAAAAACCCTGTGGTGGTGGGTCAACAGGCTGATTTGATCGCCCAAACTTTCATAGCCTTGGTAGAGTGTAGTGACCTCATGGACAGCTGTAAAGTGCCATAGACCATTGCCCCAGAAGGGGTTCCAGCTGTCTGGAGAGTGATAACAAAAGACAGTAAAGACCCCAGGGAGGATGAGCTCCCACCATTATCTGAGACTTTTGAGGAGAAATTTGCTAAGTTGTTGCTGGAGGAAGGGAAAACCGTAGAGGACTTTAAGAAACTGTTCCTGCCACCTCGGTGTGTTCTTTCCCCAACACCCCCTCCCACTCCAGCACCTGTTACTGACCCACCTTCTGTGCCCATGCTAATGTTGGCCTATATCTGTAATTGCCATTAGTCACGACTCACCGGCTGAGAATCTTCTCACACCTCCCCAGCTTCCCGGGGGAGGATGATTGTGAGACCTGGATAGACTATGCTGCCCTTCTACTACTTGAATGGCAATGCTCAGAAGCAGAGAAATGAAAGAGGTTGAGTGAGAGCCTCCAAGGTCCTGCCTTGGCTACCATCCATGCCAAGCGGGCCAATAACCCCGAAGCAACTGCACAGGACTATCTTGATGCATTGAAAAATGTGTATGGGAGCCTGGATTCAGATGAGGATCTGTGGTGGAGAGCAAGAAATGCTCAGCAGTACCCAGGGGAGCCATTGTCTGTGTATGTACCTCGGTTTAAAAAGCTGCTACAAGAATGTCTCAGAAAGGGTAGTTTGCTACCAAATGAATTAGATCGAACTAGGCTGGACTGGATCCTTAAGTCTGCTCCGTTTTCAGAATTGTTACTGCTTCATTTGCGACTTGCCACCAGACTGGAATCGCCCCCCCTCCTATGACAAGCTAATGAAAGAAATTCGGGGGGTTGAGCAAAGGCAACCCCGTGGGGGAATTGCACCGATATCAGCTGATGCTTCGTAAGTGACTGAGAGTGATCAGCCAAGTGAGGCTCAGGGGCAAAAGTCGGCACTTAACGAGCACTCTGAGAATGCAAAGGACTTCCCGTCCTGGGTCCTGCATTGGAAAGACAAGCTACTAAAGGAAGTCCGAGAGTTGAAGATGGGTGCCTCTGCAAGGGTTTCCCCCATGGAACAAGATTCTGGTCCCTTTCAGGATGTGACTGCCATGGGAGTGGGGGTGCACCCTCAGGCATCCGCTACCAAGGGTGGCTCCAAGGCTGAGATCACCGGATTAACTGCCACTCTAAAGGAACTGTTAAGACACGTTGCACCACTCTCAGCACTGCAAGCAGATACTAGACCACAATTTCTTACTACTGCTTCAGTTCCTCATATGATGTTCTCTCCCAGGATGACCCAGGAGTCTATCATTTGTCACAACTGTGGAAAGGATGGCCATATGAAAAGAGAATGCAGTTCTCAGAAGGACTTAGAAAGAGTAGTAAACAAACCCAAAGGAACTCCAAAAAGCAAATAAATGGCCAAGGGGTGCCCGGAATGACCGCAGTGAGGGTTCGAGAAACCCTAACTCAAATTTCTTTGTGGCTAAATCGTCTGTCCAGGCCTCTGCTACTGCCTCACCAGACTGGTCCAAAATAGTGGGCCCTTCAATGGAGACTACGGTGACTGTGAATGGTATTCCTACTTGGGCTGTGCTTGACAGTGGGTCACAAGTGACCATTGTATTCTAGGATTGGTATGACAAACACTTATCTGATGTGCCTTTGCAATCCCTGGAAGGCCTACATGTGTGGGGCCTGAGCGACAAGTCTTATCCCTACCTAGGGTATGTCTGCCTCTGGTTGTCTTTTCCTGAAACTGTAACGGGTGTAGAGGAGTGAGTACAAACATTGGCCTTAGTGTGTCCCCTCACCGGACTGTATGATGGGGTCCCCCTGTTAATTGGAACAAACGCCCATATGTTTGGGAAACTGACGCAACTCTGTCATGAGAAACAAGGGCGATGGACTGGGAGGGCCCTGAGAATTCTGGCTCTGATCAAGAGGGCCTATGATTTGCAAAAGAAACCCGAGGAAGTAGACCAGGATGAATCGGTGGGGATCGGGTAGAAGAAGGATCCTGATTGAATGGTACTGGCCCCTAACACCAGGTGTACCATTCAAGGGGAGGTCTGCCTCCGGAAAGATGTTCAAGAACAAAATACTAATGTTGGATGTGCCAGGCAATGGAAAATTGTCAGAAGGATATTGGTCATGCCCAGCATCTTGCCTGGTCATGCCCATGTCTATGCACGACGAGTGATGGTCCAGATTCACAATGTGTCAGATCAGGAGATCCGGATGAACAGAGGGTGCACCCTAGCTACAGTACACTGGGCAGACACTGCAGTATTGCTCAGCAACAAGCACCCTGGTGAGAAGGAGAGAGTGACCCCAGACTTGTTTGACTTTGGTGACTCCCTTTTGCCAGCTGAATGGAAGGCTAGAATTAGCAAGAGACTTGCCCAGAGAGACCAAGTGTTTTCCTTGAAGGAATGGGATGTGGGATGTGTCCAGGGGGCCGAGCATCACGTACGCCTGCACAATGAACGGCCATTTCAAGAGAGGTCCCGACGCCTAGCCCCAGCAGACATAGATGATGTGAGAAGACACCTGCAGGAAATGCTTGCTGCTGGCGTGATACAAGAATCCAGGAGCCCATATGCCTCTCCCATTGTGGTTGTGTGTAAGAAGAATGGGTCTGTGAGGATGTGTGTTAATTATCGAACCCTGAGCCGGTGGACCATCCCAGACCAATACACTATGACTCGTATACAAGATGCCTTGGACTGCTTGAATGGGAGCAAATGGTTCTCACTGTTGGATCTTCACGGTGGATACTACCAGATCCCAATGGCCCCGGAAGACCATGAGAAAACAGCCTTCATCTGTCCATTGGGGTTCTACAAGTTTCTGAGGATGCCACAGGGGATATCGGGCGCCCCGGCTAGCTTTCAGCGACTGGTGGAATGTGCAGGGGGAGATAGGAATTTGCTGGAATGCCTGGTGTACTTGGACAATGTCAATGTGTTTGGGAGCACCTTAGATGAGCATGAGAACCGACTGTTTAAAGTCCTACACCGGCTGGAAGACTTCGGTCTCAAGCTGTCCATTGACAAGTGCCAGTTTTTCCAAACCTCCATGAAGTATGTGGGACACATAGTATCTACAAAGGGGATAGAGACTGATCCCACTAAGGTTGAAACACTGACTACTTGGCCCCAGCCCCATAATCTGAAAGAACTACAATGTTTCTTGGGGTTCTGTGGCTACTACCGCAGGTTCATAAAAGACTATTCCAAGGTGATTCGCTCACTCTTGAACCCTACCCAGGGTTACACTCCTTCCAATCGTAAATACAAAAAAGGGTCCGTAAAGAACCAGAAAAAGTGTACTTCCGCCCAGGTGAACTCTTCGGGCCCCGCTGGATGCCCGACTGTGAAGCAGCCTTCCATGGGATCATATACCAGCTCACCCATTCCCCCATTCTTGCCCATGCTGACCCCACCAAACCCTATGTGCTGCATATGGATGCTAGTCTGCAGGGTGTAGGAGCGGTGCTGTATCAAGACCTTTAGGATGGCCTGAGACCAGTAGCTTTCGCCAATAGGAGCTTGACCTCGTCCAAACGAAACTACCCTGTGCATAAGTTGGAGTTCCTTGCACTAAAATGGGCCATCATTGACCAGTTTCATGAATACCTCTATGGGGCAAAGATATTGGTGAAGACTGACAGTAACCCATTGACCTAGGTACAGACTTCAGCTAAGTTAGATGCCTCTGGGCACCGGTGGCTTTCTGCATTATCAACCTATGGTTATGCTGTCGAATACAGACCGGGCCTGAACCATATTGATGCTGATGCCCTATCACAAAGTCCCTCTTCCAAGAGTGATTGGGTCAGGCTGTCTGAACCTGACATTCGAGCATTGTGCCAAAACTTTGATAGAGATGAACAGATGTCTGCAGACACAGTGGACTATTTAGTAGATTGCTTGGGCCCTTCTGACACCTGCATATCAGCTGCTTATTGCCACTTCTCTGCTCTATATATTAGTGCACTACCTCAGTTTGACAATGACAGCATTCAGTGGGCTCAATCCCAAGATCCTATGATTCAGCCAGCACTTGATGCCCGCGTACGAGGAAAGATGTGTCTAAGTTACGTTCCACTGACTTGAGAACTGCTTTATTGTTTAAAGAAGGCCCCAGATTGAAGTTGCTCAATCAGTTGTTGTATAGAGAGACAGTAGATCATAGTGGCAAAGTAGACAAGCAACAATTGGTCCTGCCTGTGGCCTTTAAAGATCTGGTACTGAGGTCCCTCCACAATCACATGGGGCACCTCGGTATTGACAGAACCCTTGACCTGGTACAATCTCGCTTCTACTGGCCCAAAATGGGGACCGATGTTGAGCACCATGTAAGGACCTGTAACTGTCATTAAGTCTCTTCCTTCCCCATGTGTGCCATATTTATCCACTGGTAAGGTATAATTGATTTGTCATATTAACTGCTTTCCCTTCCCTTTCTACTCCTGGCTTTATCTTTGCTTACGCTCCACTGCTACTCTATCAAATCACTCCTCCCCCCCATATCAGTTGTAGACTGTTGTTTGTTCTAGCTGCCAAAATACTGTATATGTATTGCACACACCAGTCATCATGTTTCATTTATCAGTATGCAACCTGTAAGTCGCTTCCCTGTCTCATATCAATGTTTACCACCTGTGGTCACCCTATGTGGCACCCTTGTATGTATATCCAGCCTGTATCATGTAATGTGCATTTCATGTATATACTGTTATTACCTATCTGCGTTTGTACTTTAAGTGTTTATGTCACAGGACCTCCTTGTGAATGAGCTTGCTCAATGGAGTTTTCCTGCAATAAACTTGAACTTGAACTTGTAGTTGCTGCCTGCAAAGAAAAGGCCCGCTTCAGAGGGCTGCCCCCTTGTTAATATTACTACCAGCATCCCCATGGAACTAGTCTGCATAGACTTCTTGTGTTTAGAACCTGATCAGCGGAACATTGGCAATGTGATAGTGGTTGCGGATCATTTCACACGGTATGCACAAGCTTTTCCCAGCAAAGATCAAAAGGCATCTACCGCAGCCATGGTGCTAGTAGAACATTTCTTCGTCCACTATGGTGCCCCCAGTGGATTCATTCTGATCAAGGCAGAGACTTTGAGAGTCGGCTAATCAAAGAAATGCTCTCTTTATGGGGGGGTGCGAAAGTCAAGAACCACCCCCTATCACCCGCAGGGAGACCCTCAACAAGAACATTTTAACCGCACCATTCTAGACAAGCTGGGCACCCTCCACCCAAAAGACAAGCATAAATGGAGCCAGAGGATTAGCACCTTGGTACATGCATACAATTGCACGAAAATTGATGCTACTCTGTTCTCCCCATACTGCCTCATGTTCGGGAGAGAGGACCGGCTGCCAGTTGATGTCTGTTTTGGGGTCTCTCCAGATGGGGTCCGAGCCAAAAACTACTTGCAATATGTACAAAAACTGAAAGCTCAATTGAACCATGCCTATCAACTGGCTCAGACAATGGCTGCCAAGAGAAATCTAGCCAACAAAGAGAGGCATGATAAAAAAGTAAAGGCTCAAGAGCTTCGACCTGGAGACCGTGTGTTGTTACACGGTTTGGTACTGCATGGTAAACACAAAATTGCTGATCGGTGGCACCATCTTCCCCATGTAGTAGTTGGAAAGTTAGATGATTTACCTGTGTACAAGGTGCGCCCAGAGAACAAATCCAAAGCTGTCAAGACCATGCACCGTAACCACTTGCTACCTATTGGCCAAGTCATGATTGAGGCTGAACCCCCAGAAATTGAGCCCTCTAGGCCGATGACTTGTGCTGCTGCAAGAAAGGGACAGAGTCAACCTACCCCAGTGGTCACAGATTTAAGGTTTCCTCCGCAACAGGCCCAGAATGAGAGTGACTGTCAGTCCACTTCTGACGAAAGTGAGTGCGACTGTGCCTATTACCCCTCTTATGAACTGAGTCAGCTGTTTCGAGGTAACCCCCTGATTAATTGTGGGGATGAAGCTGGGCCTTCTGGACTGTCTAACCCCCCGGCTTTGTCTTTGGAGCCAATGCTCCCTGAAAGTGGAGTGCAAAGTATCAAGTTTGAAGATGCTGAGTCTTTGTGTATTGCGGAACTGTATGATTTGCCTGAGGGAGGGGCTGATGGAATTAGTTTTCTGGTGACATACCAGAACTTGAAGAACACTGTGAGAGTGCTGACCACCACCCTTCAGTGCCTCAAAGCTTGATTGTGCCTGAGCTTTTACAAAATGAGTCAAATGTTGTAGAAACAGAGCCTACAGAGCAAGGAGCTGAAAGTGCTCCAAGTTTGGACATTCCCATCCAGGCAGAGGCACCTCTCACAAGTGATGAGAGACCCCAGACCAGTGCTGAGAGTACAGAGACTATAGTTGTCCTCTCAGAAAGACTGGCCGAGCTGTCAAGCCAGTAGTACGCCTCAGTTATGATTCTCCCGGAAGGCCAGAGGATTTGCCTTTCAATGTCGTGCACAAAGGTGTCACCAAGCTCACTGTCCAAATTGAGCTTGACAGCCAATTCCAGGTTACTTGTCCTTCCCTCTCACCATGGTGCCCCTGCCCCATCCAGCCCAAAGTCAGCTGACAGGGAAGGGCCCCCTCTTGCATTGTTCAAGGTAAAATAAGTTATTACCTGATTCAGTATAGTAATATTCAATTTACCTGTGTGAAATATGCACATTGTGTTGTCAGAATGGATATCGCTTCATGAAGCATAGTGAATATGTATAGTAAAGTAAAAAGTTTATGTTAACTGATGCATGATGGTACAGACTTGACGTGGATGCCAAGTTTCCTCCAGGCAGGGAAGGGTATAACCCCCCTACAAATGGGGGTTCCCAAAAAGTCTTCCTCGAGCTTGCCTAAATGCTCACTGCCCGGCTGGTGTCCTGCGTTTTAGCAGTTTAAATGTGATTGCCAGAGAGTGCCTGTATAGCCTCTGTGTACCGTCTAAGAGCTGCCTGGATTGCAGTCATAAGTAATCTGAGAAGGAGCTCGGTTGAAAGATGTAACTATTTGCTGAAAATAATTTAGAGTGATAATGATAATGTAGTTTGTCTAACCTGCCTTCTTTGCAGCAAGGACTCTTTTGTTTATCTCCACTATCTTGCTCCTGGACTGCGAATTGAACCAATCAGTACTGGTGGGACCTAAAATGGAGCTGGACAACAGGAGCTGTCTGGAGTCAAAATCTATAGGAATTGTAGTTTGGGACTTTTTGCACCTTTTTGCACCTGAAGGGGGAGCCTTTGTTGTGACTGAAAGGAGGATCAGCCAACCGAACCTTTTAGATCTTGGGGAATTTCCCAGGCTGCTGCCGCTAGTTTCAGTTTTGAGCTGCGAAGTGAAGAAGTAACAGCTCAAGTGATTTTGAGCAGCTGTTCTGTGTAGTGTTGCATGGGAGAACTGTGAAAGGGCTGAGTTTTGGCCTGCCTGTCTGCCTGCTGTCCTTGAGAGGTAAAATAGAGTTTATTTGGACTGAATCTGAGTTGTGAGGACTATTTAAGCCACTGGACTGTGACCAGGCTTTAACCTGAAGAAGACCAAAGATCTGCTGAAAGCGATCGGCCTGTCAGGATTTCTAGCTGCTTTTGAATCCCCGGTTTGTTCAGAGACTTTGCGATCATGACCGCAGAGCAGTTTGCCTGGTACAGTAGAATTTCCTTACATGTAAATGTGCTGTGTATTGAAAGTGGGTCGTGATTTGGTTCCCCGCTGTGTGAATTGTGTTCTGCTTGCTGGAGGCTGTATCCAGCCTAATCGGACTGAATCCACATTCATCTCCATTCGGCCTGGGCCATGCCACGTTAGTCCTGCCAGACTACCCCACTGCACAGAGAAAGCCACTGACGAGAGACCTGCCTGGGGATCAGCCCCCTGCTCCACGCTTGAACAGGAACGACGCCTCGGCGAATTGTGTGGGCCCTGCTTCTCCTGGCACTCCAGATTAACCACCTGCTGTCTCAATTTTCGTCCAGCCTGTGTCTAGTCTTGGGTATCATGAGTAATCATCAGGGTACTCCCTGCAACAACAGCCTAATCTAAAAGTGTGTCATCTGATTGTTGTTTTCTTTTCATGAACTGAGCCCTCCGGCCCCAGATTACAAATAGTGTGTGTTGTGCATGTTGTTTTCTTCCATCACAGGGCCGCAACCAGCTGCAACGTTCCTGGCTAGCCCACCATTCTCCATCTGGGTACCCAGAGTGTGTGACTGTTTCTGGACACTGAAGTGCATGCATAACTGTTTGATTGATAGAGCCTTTAAGCAAACTAACCTGATTACGCCCCTCTCTTGTTCAAGCCCCTTAAATAAATCAGATGTAATTCTTTTTTGCATTTACCCTGACTGTGGTTCCAGTTTGTGCAAGAGTACTGTACTGCTGTTATTTGCTGTGTATAACCTTGTTTTACAGGGGGTCCCCAGGACCGGGCCAGAGGAAAGCCCTGGTGGTAAGTGCAAACAGTGTGGGTACTTGTGTGGTGTATCAGGGATATTGTGAAAGTGATTATTGTGTATTGTTCCGCCACTAGTAAGGAAAGAGGGGAGTTACAGTGTCCTGGAAGGCTGTGCCCAGGTTAGCTTGACCACTACCAATGCTGACCTCCAGGTGGAGGCACCCATTTCAGAACTCATGCCCCTTAACCTGCTACTAGCCAAGCAGGGAGGGGTAGTAGCCCTTGGGATAGCACCACCTAGGAGTTACATTCTAATTAGCAAAACAGAAAAGAATAAAATACTTCAGATATAAGAAGCGATAGCTGACTACTTCTGAAAGTTACTATTAATTCCATGCAGTACACTAGCTGTTTAAAGGTACATGAGAACTTCCTTAAATGTTCTGAGGCAAGGTTATTTCCTTTCCCCTGAGCTTGTTTTCTTTAGGCCTTGGCTCTCTGCCTGAGCTGCTTGCCAGCCTTCAGTCCTGTCTTACCTCAGCTGACCTAGGGAGAGAAAGAGCTTTAGGGGAGAGGGCCATTTAAAGACTCATGAGTGCACATGAACCACGCCTAATGAAAGAGCACCAGGGTGTTTGTGGTGAGGCCTAGTAGCACAGTTGTATGCTTTGCACTTTTGCTTATTTTGCACAGTATGTATTTCTGTATGGATAGCATGTGATGGCTTGTACTTTCTAAATAAATTTAAGCATTGCTTAATTTTGCAACTACATGCTTCTGTTTGCAACTGCCTTCCATACCTGGGTTTCAGGAGTACGGTTTCTTTTGCCTCTTGGTCTTTCTAGGTAGTTATACAATGCAATGCAGAACATTTTGTATGCTGGATTTAATATAAAAACTGTTGCAGCTGCTCATCATCCTCGGACATCTGCTCTTGTGTCAAAGGGAATAATGTTCCCAAGTATTAGCAATCCGCTTGACGCTTGACATGTTTCAGATTCAGTGTGTTAAGAAAATATGTGTTAAAGCAAAACAGAAAAACTGTGAGTCGCTGCAAGACTGGATTAGTCTGATACTAAACTACTTCTGGTGATCTGCTGCCCCCTCTTATGGCAGTGGTGTGATTCTAAGAAAGAACTGGATTAATGTGCTAAAACACACTGCAAATATACATTCTTGGAATGTTAGTTTGGGCACATGCAGGTGTGCAAAAAGTGTTCAAGGATCAGCCACACCAAAGAAATTTGGACATCCATATGTAACCCCCTTACAAATGGGGGTTCCCGAAAAGTCTACCTTGAGCTTGCCTAAATGCTCACTGCCAGGCTGGTGTCCTGCGTTTTAGCAGTTTAAATGTATTGCCGAGAGTGCCTGTATAGCCTCTGTGTACCGTCTCTTTAAGAGCTGCCTGGATTGCAGTTATAAGAAATCTGAGAGGGAGCACTGTTGAAAGATGAAACTATTTGCTGAAAATCGTTTAGAGTGTTAATGATAATGTAATTTATCTAACCTGCCTTTTTTTCAGCAAGGACTGTCTTGTTTATCCCCACCATTTGGCCAGGGACTGTGAATTGGACCAATCAGTTCTGGTGGGACCTAAAATGGAGCCAGACTACAGGAGCTGCCTGAAGTAAAAATCTGTAGGAATTGTAGTTTTGGGCTTTTGGCGCCTTTTTGCAACTGAAAAGGGAGCTCTTGCTTTGACTGACAGCCGAATCAGCCAACCAAACCTTTTAGATCTGAGGGAAATCCCCAAGCTGCCTGCTGTTTAAGGCAGATCTAAGTTGGGAGCTGAAGAAGCAAGATGTTTGAGACAGTCTCTGTGGAAAGGCCTGAGTTTTTGGCCTGCATGTCTGCCTGCTGCCCTGAGAGGGGAAAGACAATTGTTTTCGGACAGAATCCGAGTTGTGTGACTAAAGTAAGCTACTGAAGTGGGCCTGGCTCAACCTGAAGAAGACCGAAGATTCTGTTGAATGCGATCGGCCTGTCAGGAGTTCCAGCTACCCCTAAGCTCCCAGTGCGTGCAGAGACTTGGCGATTGTGACCAGGAAGCGCTTTGTCTGGTACAGTAGAAATCCCTTACATGTAAATGTGCTATGAGCTGCTGGCGGGTTGTGAGTTAGTTCCCTATTGTGTGAATTGTGTTCTGCTGGCTGGAAGCTATATCCAGCCCAAAACAGACTGCATCTGAATTTGTCTCCATGTGGTCTGGGCTTTGCCAGACTGGCCCAGCCAGACTATCCGCTGCACAGGGAAGCCATCGACGAGAGACCTGCCTGGGGATCAGCCCCCTGCTTCACGCTTGAACAGGAAAGACGCCTCGGCAACTCGTGTGGGCCCTGCTTCCCTGGCATTCCAGATCAACCACCTGCAGTCTCGATTGGCCCAGCCTGTCTCCAGTCTTGGGTATCGTGAGTAAATACCAGGGTAGCTCCTGCAACAACAGCTTAATCTGAGTGTGTCATCTGATTGCCTTGTTGTTTCTTTTCCTTACTGAACTGAGCCCTCTGGCTCCAGATTACAAATAGTGTGTACTGTGCTGTTGTGTTTTCCATCACAGGGCCCCAACCAGCTGCATCGCCGGCCAACCCCGGGCAACAGTCCTGGCTAGCCCATCTCTTCTCCACCTGGGTACCCAGAGGTGTGACTGTGTGGTGGGACTCAAAGCGCATGCATAACTGTTTGATTGATATAACCTTTAAGCTAATTAACCTGATTTCGGCCCTCCCTTGTTCAAGTCCCCTGAATAAATCAGATCTAACTTTTTCTGCATGTAATCTGACTGTGGTTCCAGTTTGTGCTCAAAGCACTTTACTGTTGCTATTTGCTGTGCATAACCTTGTTTTGCAGGGGGGTCCCCAGGGTTGAGCCAGAGGGACCAGCCCTGGTGGTAATTGCAAACAGTGTGGGTACTTGTGTGGTGTAACAGGGGTATTGTGAAAGTGATTATTGTACAGTGTTCAGGCCACTAGAGGGGAAAGGGGGGGGTTACAGTGTCCCGGAGGGCTGTGCCCAGGTTAGCTTGACCACTACCAACCCTGACCTCCGGGTGGAGGCACCCGTTTCAGAACTCAGGCCCCTTAACCTGCTACTAGCCAAGCAGGCAGGGGTAGTAGCCCTTGGGATAGTGCCACCTAGGAGTTACATCTTGGAGGCTCACCGCTGGTATTTTGTGTCTTCTAGTGGATGAAATTATGAATTATTGTCAAACATAAATGGCTACCTCAACAGAAGTGGCTGTGCACCAGTTGGTGGGGTGGTGTACAGGGCAGGAGATTGACCCTCACAATGCCCTGCTTGTATTAGATATTCCTCTGAACCTTGGTAAAGGCGCTGTAGAAAGAGTACTTTCCAAAGTTGAATGTTTAACAAACACTGTAGTGGTGGGGCGACAGGCTGATTTGACCGCCCAAACTTTCATGGCCTTAGTAGAATGTAGTGACCCAGTGGACAGTTCCAAATTGCCATGGACTATTGCCCCAGAAGGGGCCCCAGCCACTTGGAGAGTGATAATTAGAGACAGTAAAGACTCTGGGAGGATGAGCTTCCCCTATTATCTGAGACTTTTGAGGAGAAATTTGCTAAGTTGTTGCTGGAGGAAGGGAAAACCATAAAGGACTTTAAGAAACTATTCCTGCCACCTGGGGGTGTTCCTTCCCCAACACCCCCTCCCACTCCAGCACTTGTTACTGCCCCACCTTCTGTGCCCATGCCAATGCTGGCCCCTATATCCGTACCTGCCATTAGTCATGACTCCTACCGAAGGTTGAGAATCTTCTCGGGCACCCTCCCCACCCCCCAGGAGGAGGATGACTGGGAGACCTGGATAGACTATGTTGCCCCTCTAGTACTTGAATGGCAATGCTCAGAAGCAGAGAAACAAAAGAGACTGAGTGAGAGCCTCCGAGGTCCTGCCCTGGCTACCATCCATGCCAAGCAGGCCAGTAACCCCAAAGCAACTGCACAGGGCTATCTTGATGCAGTGGAGAATGTGTATGGGAACCCGGATTCAGATGAGGACCTGTGGTGGACAGTAAGAAACGCCCATTAGTACTCATGGGAGCCACTGTCTGTGTATGTACCTTGGCTTGAAAAGCTGCTACAAGAGTGCTTCAGAAAGGGTAGTTTGCCATCAAATGGATTAGATCGAACTAGGCTGCACCGGATCCTTAAGTCTGCTCCATTTTCACAATTATTACTGCTTTAGTTGTGCCTCGGCAGCCGACTGGAATCGCCCCCCTCTTATGACGAGCTAACGGAAGAAATTCGGGGGGTTGAGCAAAGGCGACCCCGGGGGGGGGGGACTTCACCAATATCTGCTGCTACTGCGCAAGTGACAGAGAGTGATCAGCCAAGTGGGGTTCAGGGGCACAAGTCTGCACCTAACAAGCACTCTGAGAATGCAAAGGACTTCCCGTCCTGGGCCAAGTTTTTGAAAGTTGAGCTATTAAAGGAAGTCCAAGAGCTGAAGGTGGGCGCCTCTGCAAGGGTTCCCCACATAGAACAAGATTCTGGATCCTCTCAGGACGTGACTGCCATGGGGGTGGGGGTGCACCCTCAGGCATCCTCTATTGAGGGTAGCTCCCAGGCTGAAATCAAACAATTGACTGCCACCCTAAAGGAACTATTGAGACACGTTGCACCCCTCTCACTGCTGCAAGCAGATATTAGACCCCGATCCTTTGCTGCTACTTCAGTTCCTCATGCAGTGTTCTCTCCAAAGATGACCCAGGAGTCTATCATTTGTCACAACTGTGGAAAGGATGGCCATATGAAGAGTGGATGCCAGTCTCAGAAAGACTAAGAGAAAGTGGTGAACCGGCTTCAAGGAGAGCTTCGGAAAACAAATCAGTGGTCAAGGGGTGCACAAAATTACCGCAGTGAAGGTTTTGGACATCCTAACTCAAACCCCTTTGTGACTAAATCGTCCATTCAGGCCCCTGCTGCTGTCCCTCCAGACTGGTCCAAAATAGTGGGCCCTTCAATGGAGACTACCATGGCTGTGAATGGTATTCCTACTCGGGCTGTGCTGGACAGTGGATCGCAAGTGACCATTGTATTTCAGGACTGGTATGACAAACACTTATCTGCTGTGCCCTTACAATCCCTGGAAGGCCTACATGTGTGGGGGCTGAGCGACAAGTCTTATCCCTACCTAGGATATGTCTGCCTCTGGTTGTCATTTCCTGCAGCTGTAACTGGTGTAGAAGAGTAAGTCAAGACACTGGCCTCAGTATGTCCTCCTACTGGACTGTATGATGGGGTTCCCCTGTTAATTGGCACCAACGCCCATATGTTTTGGAGACTGGCACAACTCTGTCGTGAGAAACAAGGGCGACGGACTGGGAGGGCCCTAAGAATTCCTGCTCTGATCAAGAGGGCCTATGATTTGCAACAGAACCCCAAGGGAGTGGACCAGGATGAACTGGTAGGGGTCGTGTGGAGGAAGAATCCAAATTCAATGGTACTGGCCCCTAACGCCCAGTGTAACGTTCAAAGGGAGGTCAGCCTCAGCAAAGATGTCAAGAACAAAATACTGATGTTGGAAGCGCCAGGCGATGGAAAATTGCTGGAGGGATTATTGGTTAAGCCCAGCATCTTGCCAGCTCATGCTCATGCCTATGCATGACGAGTGATGGTCCAGATTCATAATGTGTCAGATCGGGAGATCCGGGTGAACAGATGATGCACCCTAGCTACGGTACACTGCACAGACACTGCAGTGTTGCCCAGCATCAAGCACCTTGGCAAGGCAGATAAAGTGACTCCCGACTTTTTTGATTTTGGTGACTCCCCATTGCCAGCTGAATGGAAGACTAGAATTAATCAGAAACTTGCCCATAGAGATCAAGTGTTTTTGTTGAAGGAATGGGATGTGGGATGTGCCCAGGGTGCATCACATACACCTGCACGATGAACGGCCATTTTGAGAGAGGTCTCGACGCCTAGCCCCTGCAGACATAGACAATGTGAGAAGACACTTGTAGGAAATGCATGCGGCTGGTGTGATACAAGAATCCAGGAGACTATATGCTTCTCCCATTGTGGTTGTGCGTAAGAAGAATGGATCTGTGAGAATGTGTGTTGATTATTGAACTCTGAATCGGCGGACCATCCCCGATCAATACACCATGCCCTGTATACAAGATGTTCTGGATTGTTTGAATGAGAGCAAATGGTTCTCGGTGTTGGATCTTCGCAGTGTATATTACCAGCTTCCGATGGCTCCGGAGGACCGTGAGAAGACAGCCTTCATCTGTCCTTTGGGGTTCTATGAATTCCTAAGCATGCCACAGGGGATCTTGGGCACCCCAGCCACCTTTCAGCGACTGATGAAACGGGCGGTGGGAGACATGAATTTGCTGTAATGCCTAGTGTACTTGGACGATGTCATTGTGTTCAGAAGCTCCCTAGAGGAGCATGAGAGTCAACTGTTCAAAGTACTAGACTGATTGGAAGATTTCAGCCTCAAGCTGTCCATCGACAAGTGCCAGTTTTTCCAAACCTCTGTGAAGTATGTGGGGCACATAGTGTCTACAGAGGGGATAGAGACTGATCCTAGTAAAGTTGAAGCCTTGACTACTTGGCCCCAGCCCCATAATCTGAAAGAACTACAATGTTTCCTGGGATTCTGTGGCTACTACCGCCGGTTCATAAAGGACTATTCCAAAGTGATTCGGCCACTCTTGAATCTTACCCAGGGTTACCCTCCTACCAATCAGAAATACAAAAAAGGGTCCGTCAAAGAACCAAACAAAGTATATTTCCACCCAGGTGAACTTTCTGGATCGCGTTGGATGCCTGACTGTGAAGCAGCTTTCCACTAAGTCATATGCCAGCTCACCCATGCCCCCATCCTTGCTTATGCTGATCCCACCAAACCCTATGTGCTGCATACTGATGCCAGTCTGCAGAGTCTGGGAGCTGTACTGTATTATGACCATGAGGATGGTTTGAGACCAGTAGCATTTGCCAGTAGGAGCTTGACCCTATCAGAGCAAAACTACCCTGTGCACAAGTTGGAGTTCCTTGCGTTAAAATGAGCCACTGTCAACCAGTTTCATGATTACTTCTATGAGGTGAAAATATTGGTGAGGACAGACAATAACCCGTTGACCTATGCACAGACTTCAGCTAAGTTAGACACCACGGGGCACTGGTGGCTTTCTGCATTGTCAACATATGATTATGTTGTCGACTACAGACTAGGCCTGGATCATATTGATGCTGACACCCTATCCCGTAGGGCCCATTTCCAAGAGTGACTGGGTCAGGCTGTCTGAACCTGACATCCGAGCACTGTGCCAAAAGTTTGATAGAAATTAACAGTTGTCTACGGACACAGCAGACTGCTTAGTAGATTTCTTGGGCCCCTCTGACACCTGCATACTGGCTGTGTATTGCCACTTCTCTGCTCTAGATATTAGTGCACTACCTCAGTTTGACAATGACAGCATTCAATGGGCTCAATCCGGAGATCCTATGATTCAGCCAGCACGTGACGCCCTTCCTGCAGAAAAAGATGTGTCCAAGTTGGGTTCCTCTGATCTGTGAACCGCTTTATTGTTTAAAGAAGGCCCCAGGTTGAAGCTGCTTAATCAGTTGTTGTATAGAGAGACAGTAGATTGGGGTGGTCAAATAGACAAGCAACAATTGGTGCTGCCCACAGCCTTCAAAGATTTGGTACTGAGGTCTATCCACAATCATATGGGCCACCTCGGTATCGACCGGACCTTTGACCTAGTACGATCTCAATTCTACTGGCTCAAGATGGGGGCCAATGTTGAGCACCATGTAAGGACTTGTAGTCGCTGCCTGCAGAGAAAAGCCCCGCCTCAGAGGTCTGCCCCTCTTATCAACATTACTACCAGCACCCCAATGGAACTAGTCTGCATAGACTTCTTGAGTTTAGAGCCTGTTCAGCAAAACATTGGCAATGTGTTAGTGGTTACAGACCATTTTACATGGTATGAACAAGCTTTTCCCACCAAAGATCAAAAAGCATCTACCATGGCCAAGGTGCTAGTGGAAAATTTCTTCATCCACTATGGTACCCCCCAGAAAATTCACTCTGATCAGGGCCGGGACTTTGAGAGTCAGCTAATCAAAGAAATGCTCTTTCTATGGGGGGTGTGAAAGTCAAGAACCACCCCCTTATCACCTGCAGGGAGATACTCAACCAGAACGCTTTAACCGCACCCTGCTAGACATGCTAGGCACCCTCCACCCAAAAGATAAGCATAAGTGGAGCCAGCAGATTAGCACCTTGGTACATGCATACAGTTGCATGAAGAATGATGCTACCGGGTTCTCTCCCTACCGCCTCATGTTCGGGAGAGAGGCCCGGCTGCCTGTTGATGTCTGTTTTGGGGTTTCTCCCGATGGGGTCCAAGCCGAAGATTACCTGCAATATGTACAAAAACTGAAAGCTCAATTGAACCATGACTATCAACTGGCCCAGACAATGGCCGCCAAAAGAAATCTAGCCAACAAAGAGAGACATGATAGAAAAGTAAAGGCTCAGGAGCTTAGGCCTGGAGACCATGTGTTGTTGCGAAATTTAGGATTGCATGGTAAACACAAAATTGCTGATCGATGGCACCATCTTCCCCATGTCGTAGTTGGAAAGTTGGTTGATTTGCCAGTGTACAAAGTGCACCCAGAGAATATCTCCAAAGCTGTCAAGACCATGCACTGTAACCACTTGCTACCTATTGGTCAAGTTATAATTGAGGCTGAACCCACTGAGATTGATTCCCCTGGACCAGTGACTCGTGCTGCTGCAAGAAAGAGACAGAGTCAGCCTGCCCCCATGGTTGCTGATTTAAGTCTTCCCCCGCAGCAGGCCCATAATGATGGTGACTGCCAGTCTAACTCAGATGACTGTGAGTGTGATAATGCCTATTACCCCTCACATTAACTGAGTTAGTTGTTTCGTGTAAATCCTATGTTGAGTTATGGGGATGAAGCTGGGCCTTCTGGACTGCCTAACCTCCCAGCATCATCCTTGGAGCCAATGCTCCCTGAAAGTGAAGTGCAAAGTATCACGTCTGAGGATGCTGAGTCTTTGTGTATTGTGAAACTGTATGATTTGCCTGAAGGACAGGCTGATGGTATGAGTCTTTCTGGTGACATGCCAGAACTTGAGGAACACTATGAGAGTGCTGACAACCCCCCATCAGTGCCAGAGTGTCTTCAAAATGAGCCAAGTGTTGTAGAAACAGAGCCTACAGAGCAAGGGGCTGACAGTGCTCCAAGTTTGGACATTCCTACCCAGGCAGAGGCACCCCTCACAAGTGATGAAAGTTCCAAGACCAGTGTTGAGAGTACAGAGACTGTGCTTGTTTCCCCCAGAAGGACTGGCCAAGCTGTCAAGCCAGTAGTCCGCTTAAGTTATGATTCTCCCGGGAGGCCAGTGGATTTGCCTCTCAATGTGGTCCACAAAGGGGTTTATGTTTCTCAGAGCTCACTGCCCAAACTGAGCCTAAGTACCAATTCCAAGTTAATTGTTCTGCCTTCTAGGTATGGTGCCCCTGCCCCGTCTAGCCCCAAATTAGCTGATAGGAAAGGCCCCCTCTGACATTGTTTAATGTACAAGAAGTTATTACATGATTCTGCATAGTAATGTGTAAATTACCTGTGGGAAATATGCCAAATGTATTGTCAGAATGGGTATAGTATTACGAAGTGTAGTGAAAATGTATAGTAAAGTAGTAAGTTTATGTTAACTGATGCAGGATGGTACAAACTTGACTCAGACTCCAAGTTTTCTCCAGGCAGGGAAGGGTGTAACCCCGCCTAAAAATGGGGGTTCCCGAAAAGTCTTCCTTGAGCTTGCCTAAATGCTCACTGCCCGGCTGGTGTCCTGCATTTTAGCAGTTTAAATGTATTGCCAGAGAGTGCCTGTATAGCCTCTGTGTACTGTCTCTTTAAGAGCTGCCTGGATTGCAGTTATAAGTAATTTGAGAGGGAGCTCTGTTGAAAGATGTAACTATTTGCTGAAAATCATTTAGAGTGTGATAATGTAGTTTGTCTAACTTGCCTTTTTTGCAGCAAGGACTATCTTGTTTATCCCCACCATTTGGCCCAGGACTGTGAATTGGACCAGTCAGTTCTGGTGGGACCTAAAATGGAGCCAGACTACAGGAGCTGCCTGAAGTCAAAATCTGTAGGAATTGTAGTTTTGGGCTTTTGGGGCCTTTTTGCAACTGAAGGAGGTGCTCTTGCTTTGACTGACAGCCGAATCGGCCAACCAAACCTTTTGGATCTGAGGAAATCCCCAAGCTGCCCAATGTTTAAGGCAGATCTAAGTTGGGAGCTGAAGAAGCAAGATGTTTAAGACAGTCTCTGTGTAAAGCCCTGAGTTTTTTGGCCTGCATTCTGCCTGCTGCCCTGAGGGGAAAGAGAATTGTTTTCAGACTGAATCCGAGTTGTGTGACTAAAGTAAGCTACTGAAGTGGGCCAGGCTCAGCCTGAAGAAGACCGAAGATTTTGTTGAATGCAATTGGCCTGTCAGGAGTTCCAGCTACCCCTAAGTGCCCGGTGTGTGCAGAGACTTTGCGATTGTGACCGGTGAGCACTTTGCCTGGTACAGTAGCATTCCCTTACATGTAAATGTGCTGTGAGCTGCTGGTGGGTCGTGAGTTAGTTCCCCACTGTGCGAACTGTGTTCTGCTTGCTGGAAGCTGTATCCAGCCCAAAACAGACTGCATCTGAATTTGTCTCCATGCGGTCTGGGGTCTTGCCAGACTGGCCCAGCCAGACTACCCGCTGCACAGAGAAGCCATTGTTGAGAGACCTGCCTGGGGATCAGCCCCCTGCTCCATGCTTGAACAGAAAAGACCCCTCGAGAACTCGTGTGGGCCCTGCTTCTCTGGTACTCCAGATCAAACACCTGCAGTCTCAATTTTCATCCAGCCTGTGTCCAGTCTTGGGTATCGTGAGTAAATACCAGGGTAGCTCATGCAACAACAGCTTAATCTGAGTGTGTAGTCTGATTGTCTTGTTGTTTCTTTTCCTTTACGAACTGAGCCCTCTGGATCTGGATTACAAATAGTGTGTACTGTGCATGTTGTGTTTTCCATCACAGGGCCCCAACCAGCTGCGATGCCGGCCAATCCGGGCTACGGTCCTGGCTAGCCCATCTCTTCTCCACCTCGGTACCCAGAGGTGTGACTGTGTGGTGGGACTCAAAGCACATGCATAACTGTTTGAGTGATATAACCTTTAAGCTAATTAACTTGATTTCTCCCCTCCCTTGTTCAAGTCCCCTGAATAAATCAGATCTAACTTTTTCTGCATGTAATCTGACCGTGGTTCCAGTTTGTGCTCAAAGTACTGTACTGTTGCTATTTTCTGTGCATAACCTTGTTTTACAGGAGGTCCCCAGGGTCGATCCAGAGGAACCAGCCCTGTTGGTAATTGCAAACAGTGTGGGCACTTGTGTGGTGTACCAGGGGAGTTGTGAAAGTGATTATTGTACAGTGTTTAGGCCACTAGAGGGGAAAGAGAGGGGTTACAGTATCCCAGAGGGCTGTGCCCAGGTTAGCTTGACCACTACCAATCCTGACCTCCGGGTGGAGGCACCGGTTTCAGAACTCAGGCCCCCTTAACCTGCTACTAGCCAAGCAGGCAGGGGTAGTAGCCCTTGGGATAGTGCCACCTAGGGGTTACACATACATCTGAAATGAACCTGACAGCTTAGATCTTCTACTCTGAAGAAGCCCACATTTGGGCAAAACATTGGGCACAGTCTGGGGGATCTCTGCTTGGTCTATGGAAACTAAATAAAAGGATTAACTGAGATTTCTCTTGTGTGGCTGGTCTTTGAACAAGTTTTGCTTGAGGACATCGCATATACCAGCCCCAAAACTACACTGACTCATCACAATAACAGGAAGGGGACCCACCTGAAACTGTGTCCTTTGGATCATATGCAGGTATACAGTCAAAATTTACAAAAATAATGTGCAGAGAGTTCTGATTTGTAGTGCTAGTGTACTCTTTCCATTGTTTGTTGATAGGAGTTTTTCTAAATTTGCTTACATGGTTATGGTCGCTGCGATCTCCATGTCAGTCTGTTGTATTGTATTGTATTGCATTTCCTTTTCCCATAACGCCACCTATCCTATGTGACAGTGATGCATGTGAGACCATGAATTCAATAAGGGTTGGTTTACTATTTTAAATCAAATGTCTCTCCTTATCCAACGAGCACTAAAAAGGCTAAAGTACATTCATTGTTTCGCAAACAGCTGAGGGATAATTGAGTGGGCTATTCTTTTTTTTTTTTATTGTATTTATATCCTCGGCTGGGGGGGGGTGTACCTTTGGTTCCCCTATCCAGCCGGCCCTCATGGCCCCCACCCAGGGCTCACCTCCCTGCCTCAGCCCTTCCACGGCTGCTTCGCAGTGGGTACTTACCCCATCACCGCGGAGACTTAGAGGGTGGGCTCAGGAGGGAGCTGACTTGGGCACATCCATGGCAGTGTCATCGGGGCAGTCATCATGCCGCCGAGGGTTTTTTCTCTTTTAGTGGTAGCCCCCCCCCGGCGCTGGTGTGCAATGGCGTCAATGATGCTGCAATGCATGCTCCCACGTGCTGCACATCAGATGCCGCCAATGCCATCCCCTTCTGTTGGCCTCAAGACTGCACAGCCCCCAGCTGTTGCCAGGAGCCAGCACCTTGAATGGGCTATTCTTAAAGGAAAAATGTAGAGTCTTCACTAATGATAGTATCGATGACCGGGTGTGATTTGTGTGCTTCTGTGGCTGTGTGTGATCTGATGAAAAGAAAAGAAAAGCTTACAAATAAAATATTTACTCCTGCTGACTAGACCTGGGCAAACATCCTAAAAATAAAGATTGGAGTAGAAAGAGTTATTTATTTGAGGCCATAATAACAGGATCCTAATAGCAAAATGCTGCTGAAAAGTGAGAAGTAAGCAAGCACCCACTGAATCAATGGCCTCAAACATGCCAGTGTCACATCAGGCAGGAGACATTGCAGGAAAAGGAAAGGCAATTAAGTAGACAGACATAGAGATTCCCAGGGGGCATAAATCAGGGAGGCAAATTTATAAAAAAAATCCTAACAACAAATAAAGGAAAGAGCACCCCAGGGGTCAAATTTTTGGCCTCCCCCCAAAAAAATGTCACAGGTGCAAGGAAAAATTACCACAAGGGGGCTTCACTTGTAGGGCCATAGTTTTTCCTGCAGGTGCCGTATTTTCATAGTTGAAGTCGTTTTATGATCTACTCCATGATTTCCAGCAGCTTGCAGCCCTTTCTGTTTTTGGCGCAGCTGCACCGAAATGTTACGCCTGGTGGGACTAAGCGTAACATCTCTTGCAGGTGCGCCTGCCACCCGTGCAGAGCACAGGCTGAAAATCACGGTTACTCATCTGTAACCTTAGTTCTAGGAGTGGTATATGGTTCACATCCACACTTCTGGCAAACTCCTTTTAAGAGCTGATTTGCCGGACTGTCTTTAAGAGAAGCTTCTCGCATCACCTGGGTAGTATATCTATCAACTCCACCCCATGACGTCAGATCTTGCACGCTAAAAGCAGGGATCCACATGCCACTTGCCAAGGGAGGTCGGGTAGGTTGTGTGGCTGTGAACAATATACCACTCATAAAACTAAAGTTATAAGTGAGTAACCCTCATTTCTAGGTATGTGGGCATGGTTCACTTATCCACACTTCTGGCAGACTTCCGGCAGTTCTCTGGGAGGAGTGTGCAAGGCGCACACCCCATTTTGGTGAACAGAGATTGGAGAACCGAGGCCCCAAAATCAGCATCCAAGCATGACTTAAGGTCGATGCTGTAATGGGTGATGAAGATGTGAGCTGACTTCCAGGTAGCTTCTCTACAGATCTCCTGTATGGGGACACCCTTGAAAGCAGCCACTGAGGCAGCGGTATGTCTGCTGGAATAAGCCTTAAGTCCTACAGAAGGCTCCCTACCAGCCAACCTATAGCAGAGGTCGATGCAGGAGACAATCCACCTGCCAATCTCCTCTTAGCTGCCAGTCTGCCAGGTGCAGCTTCAGCGTATGTTACAAACAGCTGACAAGCCTCACCCAAAACTCCGGCTGTACGCACCCTATAATAGAGCACCTGCCACAGGCCCAAAGTATGGAGCCTACAAACGGCCTCTAAAGATGGGTTGTCAAAGTATACTGGAAGGTTAATCACCTGGTTAAGGTGAAACACTGGTACAACCTTCAGGAAGAACTTCAGGTGGGAGTTAAGGATGACCTTGTTCTTGTGGAAGAAACTCCACCAAGAGCACCTGGAACTCATTGATCCTTCAAACGGACATGATAGCCACCAAGAAGGTGGTTTTCCACAACAGGTGTGACATCTCTCATCAGTGCATAGGCTCAAAAGGCTTGTCCATGAGCACAGCCATAACTAGCAGCAGGTCCCAAGGTGGTGGTGGCTCATGCACCAGTGGGTTCAAGTGGTCAAGGCCTTTGAAAAAGCAACCAGCCACCTTCTCCTGTGCCACCATCAGCATACCAGCCCACACCCAGTATGCAGAGATGGCTGCCAGGTGCACATTGAGGGTTGTAGACCACAGCCCTAGCTGGGAAAGGGACCAAAGATAGCCATGAATGCTATCCATGGGGCAGGCAAGGGGGGATTAAGCTCCTTACCCTGGCACCAGATGGAAAATCTTTTCCATTCAAAGGTACAGCACTGGTGAGTTGACTCCTTTCGGGATGCCTCCACAATGTGGAGTACATCTTCCAAAAAGTCCCAGAGCCTGCAACTCCAGCTGCTCAGGAACCAGGTTGTGCAGTGCAGGGATTAATGATCCAGGTGCAAGATTTCTCCTGATGACAAGACAGCAGATCCAGGTGCAGAGGCAACTGCCAGAGGTCTGCTGCTGAGGCTGAGGAGATCCAGGTACCAGAACTAGTGAGGCCAGTCCGGGGCTATCAGGATCATCCACACTTTGTCCCTCTGCACCTTGACCACCACCGCCTTGTGGATCAAGGGAAAGGAAAGGAAGGGAAGGTGTACAGGAGACCAGGGCTCCAGAGCCTCGCGAATGCATCCCCCAGCAGTGTTCCAGATGGAGGGGGTGGGCACAAACAGCCTCAGCTTTGTGTTCTCCCAGGTGGCAAAGAGACTCACCAGAGTAGTGCCCACAGAGACAGCAGGTGGTTCCACCACCTCCTGATGCAGTGACCACTTGTGCGATGTCTTGCCCACCCGGCTGAGGGCGTCCCGCCAGCTGGCTTGTTGGCTCCCAGCACATAGATCACCAGGAGATCTGCACCCAAGCTGTACACAATGGGTCAGGTGCAGAGGCCTCCTGATACAAGAAGGAAGTGCGTGTTGCCCTGCTTTTCAGGTACAACATGGTTGTGGTTTGTCTATCTGGACTTACATGACCTGACCTCGGATAAAAGGAGCAAATTCTGTCAGATCTAAGCACACTGCACAGAGCTCCATTAGGCTAATGAAGTGACAGAACTCCCTGGGGCACAGAATCCATGGGCTCTGTGGTCCCCAGGTGCATGCCCACCCATCAGGGACACATCTGTTGTAAGAGTGACTGTCAGCTCTGGGAAGACAATTGGGACTCCATCCTCCAGATGTTCTGGGACTAGCCACTATTGGATAGAATCCCACATTGGTTGGGTCACCGTGATCAGCTGGTCCAAGAGACCTAGGCACTGTGACCACTGATGGCCCAGTTCCCACTGAAGGTGACACATCCACTGATGAGCCCACTAGACCACGCTGGTGCAGGATGCCATGTACCCCAGCAGCTGCAGGAAGCCTCGGGCAGGGGGCAAGTAGCCAACCTGAAATGACTGGGCAAAGGGGGTAAGATCCAGTGCTTGGTCTGCAGGGGGTCGGACCTTGGCCCAAAGGGAGTCTAGCTCTGCCCTGATGAACTGAATCACCTGTGAGAATTCAGATAAGACTTGGCTGGACTGATTAGAAGACCAGAGTCTCCACAGGTCTGGAGGGCCAGATTCCTGGCATACTCCACTTCTTCCTTGGACGGCCCAGCAATCAGCCAGTCATCCAAGTAGGGGTATACCCTGCCCCCTGGCACCAAAGGAATGCTGCCACCACTGCCATGCACTTGGTGAAGACCCTTGGCTCCAAGGAGAAGCCAGATGGCATGACCTGGAACTGGTTGAGAACCATTTCTGTGCAGAAACCAAGGTACTGCCAGTGGGACAAATGGATAGGAATGTGGAAGAATGCATCCTGGAGGTCCAGGGAGCAGAACCACATGCCCTGCTCCAGAGATAGTATTGTCTATTTCAGCGTGACCATCCTGAACTTGGGCTTCCTGAGAAACTGATTCAGATCATGGAGATCCAGTATGGGGTACCAACTCCATCTCCATTTTGGGACCAAGAAATACCTGGACACAAAGCTCTGACCTGTTATGGAGTGTCAGACATGGGCTATGGATCCTTTTTTGAGGAACTGAGCAATGTATTTTCTGAGGGTGGACAGCATGTCCTGTGACACCATGGACTCCCTTGGCGTGTGAGGTCAGTGAGGCAGGACAGCCTCAAAGTCTACAGGCAACCCTCTGCTCACCACTTCTAGGACCCACTTGTCTGAGTTAATTACAGACCAGGTGTGCCATACATGGTGCAGCCGACCCCCCACATGGAGCTGGGGCAGGGACTGGACAGGTGGAAGGTAGACACCCCCAGCCTGTTGCTGAGTATCTTTGGAAGGAGTCTCCAATGCCTGCTGCCAGAGGGCACCACTACCCCATCCCTCCTTTTCTGAGGCCCTGACCGGGAACTTGGTCTAGGGCACCAAGCCTGAGATGGCCCTGCTGGGCTGCTGCTACCTAGGCTGTTGTGACACAAAGGGCCAAAACTGAAAATACTTTTATTCTCCTTCTGCCTTTTGAGTCCTTCTAAGATGAGATCATAGAATCCAGGGTGGCATTAGACTTCTCAGTCTTGGTGAGGTGTCCTTCCACCTAAGGGCCAAATAGGTCAGTGTGCAGGAAGGGGACAATGGCAAACTTGTGCTGGGTGCCTGTCATTAAAGTGGAAATCCTCAGCCAGGCCCTGCAATGCAGCACGAGAGCCACTGCCATGGCACAGGCGCAGGAATTTCCCACATCCAAGGCCATCTGAAATTGGTGCTTAGCCAACACTTGACCCTGGTCTTGGACCACTTTTACTGACAGCTACTTGTTGGAAGGGAGGTATGGGAGGACATGATCCAGGACTCCCATCAGGGAGTGATAAAAGTGGGCCATCATCATCATGGCATGGCTTGCATGATGGAGACCAAGGGAGGATGCAGTGTAGACCTTCTTTGCTGCATGGTCAAGCTTTTTGGACTCCTTGTCGGGAGGCTTGTCCATGGCCCTAGTATTTGCCAGACTTTTTTAAGACAGAGTCAGCCACCAGACCCTTGGCTGAGGGGTGGTCCAAAAATCCAGACATGATGCTGGTAGGGACCACATACTTGCAGACCATACAGGCAGAGGGTGCTGGGCAGGAAACTGGATGCTGCCAAAGCACCAGCACCAGTCGAAAGATGGCCCTGGCCATTGGGAAAGCAACCCCAGGGGATTCATCCCTACCAAGGATCTTAGTAAAGGAGTATTCGGCCCTTTTCTAGACTGGTTCCAAGGGAACCTCCATGGACTCAGACATGAGCTTGAGAAGAGCCCCGACACTGACCCATGGTTGGTAGTCAACTCTTTGGCCGAATCATGGTCGAAAGCATAAGTCCTCAAGGATTGCATTGAGGACCCATCGGAGTCATCAAAAGAATCTTCATACACAGCCCTCAGCTGTTTGCCACTGCACACCACTCAGGACTCGTCCCAGTGCATGATCTCTACTGATGACCAGTCTGGCAAACCCATAGCCAGACAGGAGTCTTTACAGGGAGCTCCCTGCAAGGGCTGTCATGGAAGCAGCTGTACCTGAATTGGTGGTGAGATTCATGTTGGGGGCAACTGTCTCAGCAGGACCAGTATGGGCTGAACTGGTGATGACTGGAGATCATTCTTTACTTGATTGAGTCTAAAAATCAATCTGATAGGGTTTCCATTTCTGGGGTCCCAGCTGACACTCTCAGTGACCATTTGCCAACATATTGTGTTTGTATATATAGGGCTCCAAGAAATCCTCCTCATTTTATTGTTTCTTGTAATTTTATTAAAGTTAACATGGATGTTCTTATGGAAGAGGTAGATAGGATTGATTGGTCCTATTTAAATTGCATTCTGTCTGCAGATTCTGAACTGGATTATTTTTTGCTCTCAGACGCTACCAATCCAACAAATAATTATTTCAGTTGACTATAAAACGGTTGTGAGGAACATGTAACAGGTGATTTTCTGGGGAGTCTGGGGATTTGATAACAAAGAGTGATTTGGCTTGGTTGGCATCGTACATTCTTCTACCATTTCTTCATTCTTGGGATACAGGAACATTCGTAACTCCTGTAAATATTTAACAAGCACTTTAAAGTCTAATTATGTTAAACTCCAGTTTAATGATAGCTGAACTGATTCCAAACACTTTTAGGCTAATATCAATTCCATGGTAAATCCAAAGTCTAAGAGTAATGTAAGGAAATTGACTGTTGATGAGACTGAGGTTAGTGACCCTGGATTAATAGCTGGTTTATTTAATAAAAAGTTCACTGATCTCGGGGGGCACTAGAGAGCCACACTACTGACTGGATGTGCTTCAAATCAGTTCTGCCATAATATTTACATTATTCATAATTATTTATAGATTAAGCACTACAAAGTAAAATCCAGTAACAACGCATCATCTGTTCAGGAGTCAGCAGATACTAAATTCGCTATGGTCCACCAGAAAGGAGCGGCAGGACGTCCGAGCCAGAAAAATGTGCAGCAGCAGTCAAAGGCCGAACAGTGGTTGTTGGACCAGGCCGTGGGCTCGTGGGGCAGAGAATCCTCCACCATGGGACACAGTTTTGTCAGGCTGTCCAGGACAAGGACCCCAAAGAAGAACAGGTCTTGTCCTGGCCCAGTGCTCAAGATGCCAAAATAGAGCAAGCCTTATAGATGGCCAAAAGTGTAGAGGATAGATCTTGCACCACACAGGCTGCCTTTTCAAAAATGGCACTTGAAACCAACAACCTCAGAGCCAGAATTGAAACGCTGGAGAACGCCAACAGAGCCATGTTGCTATGCCTTGTTGGGGTCCCTGAAGCAACTTGCAGGCAATAATGACAGAGGCTAAACTGGACATAGTAGCAATTAGTGAGATGTGGTTTACCAGTAACCACACTTGGGAGACTTCACAGTACCTGGCTATGTACTGTTCAGAAGAGACTGAGATGCAAAAGGGGGTGGAGTGGCCCTGTATGTCAATGAAAATATCAAAGCTACAGAAATTCAGAATACACATAAGGAGCCAGAAGAACTGTGGGTCACCATGGAAACAGGAAATGGGACAGCCATAAGAACTGGGGTTGTCTACAGGCCCCCAGACCAGGGGGAGGACATAGACACATTACTGTCAGAAGATATACAAAACATAACCACTAAAGGGGATTTTCTGCTAAAGGGAGACTTCAACATGCCAGATACAGATTGGTCAATACCAGCAGGAACATCTGACAGAGCTAGAAACATGGTGGATTCCCTGCAGGGGGAGGGCCTCAAACAATTGGTACAACAACCCACAAGAGACAGGGCTATCCTAAATCTAGTACTGACTAACATGGAAAGGATCACAGATCTCCAGGTAGAAGGTCACCTGGGGGCCAGTGACCATCACATGGTATAGTTCAGTTTGGCCACTACAACTAAATCATCCCATTCCAAGGCAAAATATGGGACTTCAGAGGAGCTGACTTTGATAAGATGGCCAACAGAGTTAAGCTAGCCTTGGCAAAAAGAAATACAGGTGAGGGGTTACAGGTAAAGTGGGCAAGCATTAAGGATGCAATACTTGAAGCAACATCCCATTGTGTTAGAGAGAAAAGGAAGTGCAAAAGAAGAAGGAAACCATTTTGGTTCTCAAAAAAAGTATCAGAAAAGGTCAGAGCCAAAAGGCTGGCATTCAGGAAATATAAGGGAACGCAGTGGAATGAAAATAGGGAGGCATACCCAACTTCCCTAAGGGAAGCAGAGAAGGCAGTAAGGCAGGCAAAGGCCCAAACTGAGGAAACACTAGCATAAACAGTAAAAGGTGACAATACTTTCTATAGATGCATTGGTGAAAGGAGAAAGTCCAGAGATCAAAGGAGGTAAAGGGGCATGTGAGGAGGAGGAGGACCATGTAAAACCATCTATCCTTAATAGATACTTCTGCTCAGTATTTACTGAAGAGAAGGTAGAGCATGGCCCACAGCTCAGCACCATGGACAAAGGAGGGAGGGAGGTGAGCAGTAGTCCCTTCACGAAAGAAAGGGTCCATTCAAGAGCTCGATAAGCTAATGGTGGACAAGGCAATGGGACCTAATGACATACATCCCAGGGTACTAAAGGAGCTAAGGGTGGAACTAGCAGAGCCATTATCAGAACTGTTTAGTGAATCTCTGAGCACAGGAGAAGTCCCAGAACACTGGAGAAGGGCTTATGTGATCCCGCTACACAAGAGTGAAAGGAGAAAGAAGGCATGTGAGGAGGAGGACCCTGTAAAAGCATCTATCCTAAATAGATACTTTTGCTCAGTATTTACTGAAGAGAAGGTAGGGCAGGGCCCACAGCTCAGCACCATGGACACAGGGGGGAGGGAGGTGAGCACTACTCCCTTCACAAAAGAAAGGGTCCTACAAGAGCTCGCTAAGCTCAGGGTGGACAAGGCAATGGGACCTGATGGCATACATCCCAGAGTACTTAAGGAGCTAAGAGCGGAACTAGTAGAGCCATTAGCAGAACTGTTTAGTGAGTCTCTGAGCACAGGAGAGGTCCCAGAAGACTGGAGAAGGGCTCATGTGATCCCGCTCCACAAGAGTGATAGCAGGGAGAAGGGAGAGAACTACAGACCAGTCAGTCTTACCTCAGTAGTGGGCAAGATTATAGAGGCACTCCTTAAGGACAGGATAGTGCAACACCTGGAATCCATAGGAGCACAGGATCCAAGACAGCATGGGTTTACAAAAGGGAGGTCCTGTCAAACTAATCTCATAGATTTATTTGACTGGGTAACCAGAGTTGTGGACCAAGGGGGGGAGCAGTTGATGTCACCTACCTTGACTTCAGCAAAGCTTTCGATACTGTTCCACATAGAAGATTGATTAATAGGCTGGGTCAGAAGTTGGCCAACTGAGTGGCAAACTGGTTGACGGGCAGGAAACAGAGAGTGGTGGTAAATGGTATACAGTCAGAAGAGATGCAAGTCACAAGTGGGGGTACCTCAGGGATAAGTCCTGGGGCCAGTCCTCTTCAATATCTTCATCAGTGACATTGCAGGTGGACTGGAAAGTAAGGTTTGTCTGTTTGCAGATGACACCAAGATCTGCAACAGAGTAGATGATCCAGATGGGGTGGGCAGAATGAGAAGAGATCTGGATAAACTGGCAAAATGGTCAGAAGAGTGGCAACAGGGGTTTAATGAAAAGAAGTGCAAGATAATGCACATAGGGAAGAGAACCCCTGAAGCCACCTATAGGCTGGGAGGGGAGTTGCTGGCAGTCACAAGGGAAGAAAGAAACTTGGGCGTCATCATGACCAATGACCTGAAATCATCCAAGCAGACCACTAAAGCAGTAGGAAAGGCTAGGGGGATGTTAGGGTGTATTAGAAGGGGTATCACAAGTCGGAAGAGGGAGGTAATCATTCCTCTTTACAAGACACTGGTTAGGCCCCATCTGGAGTACTGCATGCAGTACTGGAGGCCACACCTTCACAAGGACATTAACCAAATTGAGGCAGTCCAGAGAAGGGCAACCAAAATGGAGCAGGGACTGCATCAGAAAACAAATGGGGACAGATTAACAGAGCTCAATATGTATATCCTAAAGCAAAGGAGGGAGAGAGGTGATATGATCGAAACATTGAAACACCTTAAGGGCATTAACAAGGTGAAAGAGTCTAACATGTTTCAATATAAGAAAAATAGCAGGACAAGAGGACACAGCATGAGATTAAATGGAGGCCGATTAAGGGGTAATGTGAGGAAGTTCTGTTTCACAGAAAGGGTGGTGGATGCATGTAATGACCTACCTCAGGAAGTGGTGGATATGAATACAGTGCAGGGCTTCAAACAGGCATGGGATAGGCATAAGGGAGCAATACAGATGAGAATGAATAGATAGGCCATTGACAGAGCAAAGGCCGATGGCACATTTATAAGGTAGAAAAAGAAAAGGGCAGACTGGATGGGCCTTGCGGTCCTTATCTGCCATCAACTTCTACGTTTCTATGTTTCTAACTTGAAGGGGAGGATCTGCTGGTCCATTTGAGACAGTGGTTCACCAATATCTTACCGCCGGAAATGCAATTTGAACCCGCATGGTCTCCAGTCCCGCTCCCCTCTTCCTCCTTCCTCTCCTACCTACACCCTCCCTACCCTAATTTTGAACTTTAACTTATCTACTATCATATGTATTGGAACCTACTGTAACCCTGAATGATACTCGCTTTAAACTGTAATTATCTGTTGTCTCTTGTGCTGCTGTCTGTCCTCTATGAGACGAGGTACCTTTGTAAATGAGCTCCTAGCTCAAAGGTTGTTAAACTGATGTTTAAATAAATAAATAAGACAGCTTACTGAGTCAATTTCCGAAGAGCACAAGAGGGACAAGACAATGCCAGAACAATTCTACTTATTACTGCAGGTTCAGAGATCCAGGGCTCTATTCTCAGCTGGGCATGAGTGCATGCACCATTGACCATGGAGCATCACAAATGTAAACCTTTTCCAGACTGGTCATATGCCACGTACAGTAGAAGGAAGCTGTTTGACCCGCCCCAGAGAGTACTTCGAGGGCTAGGAGTAGCCCACTCCTTGTTGGCACTGGCTATCAATTCAATGACCCTGTGGAGGCTTGCAAAATAGTGGATTCTATTGCCATGAAATTTACTGCATGTAGAACACTGGAACTGACTTGCCATCTGAATCGGATGAGGACTGAGATCTTTATGTACTGTTCTTATCAGAAAGTGTTTGGGTGCTAACTTGAGATAAACTCTTTTTACTTAAGCACTGTTTATATTACCTTAGTTGCAATGGAGATTTGTTGATTCTCTAAATGCACCCTTATCCTGGTCAAAAGCCCCATACTGTTTATATATTACTCAAGGAACATATCCCTTTATTTATATAGGGCCTCGTATTTCTGGATAGTTTAAACATGGCACTGATGGTGCACTTAAAGCTGTGTATTGCATGCCACGTGGATTTAGAATGGGGAGTATGTTATGACTGTCTTCCTAATGCTAATGCAGTATTAGCTTATTAAGTACAGAGTTCCATATAGCATCTCAGTACAGTTATCTAGCTCTAGTTCTGTTTGCTGGGAAGTTAATATTACTTAGAATGTAGTGTTTAATGCTATTTACACACACACTTGGAATGTGGAGTTGACACCTGACAGAAGCCACATTTTCCTATAGAAAGTTAGATAAGTTTGTGGGCACAATGGTTGAATGTACCACGATTTAGCAAATTTCCTTTAATAGATATGGTATTTTATGTTCCACAGGTTTTAGAGTGGCTGGCATCCTGAATATCCTGTATGGATGGGAAGCAGATAGTACACCCTAACCATAAGTAATTTCATATAGTACCCTACACGATGTATCATAGATTGTTGGACATGTATCTCCTGTAACTAACATAGGATGATTGCCACTCTCTGTAGTGTCAAATGTTGCCAGGTGCCATCAATTGTAATGTCTTTATTTGCTCATTTTGAAAATGAATAAAAATAAACTTAAAAAAAAAAGAAGTTCACTGATCTTCCTCAATATAATTCAGCATCAGTTTCTAATACTTCTGTACAGGATGTTGCATTTGGTGGTGGGCTAGTAACTTGGTCTTCCTAGTTTTTACTTTAGGGAAATTACATCTGAGATATTTAAGGGCTCTGTCCTCAAGAGTTTTCTATAGGCATAAAATAAGATAAACTGTTTTGTGGATAGGGCCCTAAGTTAATAACTTTTCTCTTCCATCTAAAAGTGGAGACTAGAGTGATGGGTTTCATTCTTGTTTTTTAAAGCTGATAGCTAGTAAGATTGGTACCCTGATAAGTGTTATTTTCAATCTTCCCTTGACTTCCTGTACCTCTCCAGCTGTTTGAAAGAGTGTGTCAGTTGTTGATGTCCCTGAAAAGGAAAATATGTACTTTAATGGATTTTTGTCCCATCTGTGTCCTGAACCTCAGTTACCCCTAGAATAGTGTTACCAGAATAGTGACAGTCACCTAAGCTCTAGTCTGGATAGGCGCTACAGACAGCGATAGGGGATCTACAGCACTTGCAGTAAGCACTCCCAGGGCTGACTGTGGCGCTGACAGTGGACAAGGGCATCAGAATCCAGAAGGCTGGCTGAGCTGCTCCTATGGTGTGGAGGGCTGCGGCATAAAGCAGCTTAGTCAGGTGACAGTAGAAACCAGGTTCTAATGCTGGTCTCCTTAGATTTTGGCAATCGGGACTTTTTTTTTTTTTTTACAAGGGCCATGGAAGCAGTATTCTACAGCCCCACAAATTTCATTTACCTGAGATCTGCCCCCATCCCCACCCCGGAGTAAGAATCCTTTAGTTCAGAGGGTCTTGAGGGCAAGCCCCTCAAAAACAAAGAGACAGCATTTTTGCTTGCGGTTCTTGACCACGCTGTTCTGGTCGGTGATGTTCTGACCCAGTGCCCTGAACCCTTGAGTTAAATTATTGAGAGGATCATTTCTAATCAGTTAAATATTTACCCGATGATGTAGAATCACCTGCCTCCCAAACAAGATAGCTTTGGTAAGGGTCATGGAACTAGTACAGCCTTGCTCAGGTTCAGGGACATGGTTTTTTGGAGATATGAATAAGTCTTTTGACATGTGCTGTGTTTGTGGACCAGTCCAAGACATTTTAACCTTACTGACCATGGCCGTTTACTGCAAAAGCTTACTTTAACTGGTTTAATCCATATTTCTGTATCTTGGTTTGATGACTGTCTTGATGGACTCAGTGTGTTGGGATAAAATTCTGAAATGTCCAATTCTCTTTACCAGTTAACTAGGTTCAGTCTCGGGGGCCTTATTGTTCACTCTTTTCATTAACTGCATTACTGTGGTCTACACTACCTGCAATATATTTTTGCATGGGCATTATGCAATCTTATTTTTGTAGCTCTAAAACGCTTACTTAAATATCTCAGTCTTTGAATACTGACTTTAATGCTATCTATAACTGGTTTTCTACAAATCATTGCGTGCTAAATGTCAATAGAACCAAATCATTGCTATTCCATTCTAAGCTTAATCTCAATGTAAATCAGATTCTGCAGATCCTTGATCCACTTGGTTTTCCCCTTGAACAGGTCTCTCAGTTTAAATACTTGTGATTATAGTTGGATCAGACCTTGAACTCATTTCTCAAACCTCAGCACAAGCCACACCAACGTCAGCTTGCGCCAATCACCACTGCGCAAGGGATCATATACCCGATTCTCTAACAGGTAATGTCCCAGCATCAAAGTCCTGCAGCTTGAGGCAACTGTGACTGTGTGCCAAACAGACAGTGCACCAAAGTGGTTTGCTGCAAGCTGCGGGCAGCCATACAGCAATCTAGGACAGTGGTCAAACTGTAGGGATATGCATAATATCAAGAGGAGTACGTGACGATATAGAATGAAACAGGACAACTTTAGTATAACTAATCATCATGATGACAATAGGACAGTATGTACAAATGCTTTGGACATTGCTTATTTGTGCCTAACATGCAATGTCCGACTCATCTGTAAATACTGTCAATTTGTCGTCCTGAGGATTAGTTATAGTTGTGCTGTTACAACATATATACTCATGTCGATGGTTGGCATATGTTCATTAACCACCACTAGGGGTTGGAACCAGATCACCCATGGGTGGTGCACAGCCAACCAGCCTTGGTTGGTCTAGTGGGTTTTTGAATTTGTCGGAATTGGTCACGTACCAGAATAATAGATATGGGGATGTGGCGGCATTCCCTGGCATAAGGCTCCTTGTGCCATGCCATACCCTTTTTTGTGCCCAGGTAGGTGCATGACCCCTTGGCACATGCAGCCTGCATTGCCACTGGCTCCATTTGAGAATAGCCCCTGGTGCACAAACCACACCATGTGCCAGTCCTTGTGACTCAAGCCCCTGGTGTCATGCAGGGGAGCTTTGAGAATTGGGTTCCTTGTCTTTTGTTGAACATGTAAATGTTGTATGTGAAAATGTAATCAAAAACTGGGCATAGTGTACAAACCTAAGCACTTTTTCTCTCATTTAAAACTTATTTAACTATTGTCACTTTTTCAGTCTTATGCTTTTTGTTTGTTTTTGTTTTTTTGGAATACAGGAACTAAGGTTTTAACCAACCTTTTTGTGGCATATAATAACAATTGCTGATTTGTCTTGCAGGCACTTGCATGCACCCATCACTATTTACTTTATTCTCAACTGGGTGGATGTCCCTGTCTTCAGCCCTTAAAGATCTTTTAACTATTAAATCCTTTTGCCGTGAGTACCATTCAGCAGATAGCATTTGTTTCATCACAAATCGCTATACAAACATATAGAATTGCCAGCAGATAAAGGCCTAGAGGTCTATCAAATCTGCTCGCATGCAGCTAGCACCCCTAAGAACTGCTATAGAACAAGGCTAGGTGAACAAGTTCTTTCTAATGCTGTTCCAATTTTTTGGAACCTTCTCCCTGATTTTGTTCATAATATTGGATCCAACCTTGTCTTTAAGTCCCATTTTCATGTATAATTGCTGGTACAATCAAATGTAATGGTTTCTGATATGTTGTTGTTTTTATATTTATATTGAATTGTATATTTCTTGCACCTTTAGCCCTGGTCCAGCCTGACAAAGAATCTTGGTCCACTGCACTTACCCAGTAAACACATTTGTAATTAAGTAATTAATTAATTAGTTAATTAATAAATAAAATATCAAATTAAATTACAGGTCTTCATCATGTCCCCCACCCCCAGCCTCTAGAGTGTACATTTATTTATTTATTTATTTACATCATTGTTTACCGGGTAAGTGCGCTGATTCAACGACCATTTTCAGGCATGACCCGAGTCACAAACAATGGCACAAAATCAAACAGTTAAAATAATTTACAATCCAATAAGAGTAACAAATTACAAGCCGAACAGACACAAGTCCCAATGGAAACATACACACCATAATAAGTGTAACCCTCCTGTTACCCGGGGTTACTAGAATCCCAGTTAGATCTAGTGGCAGGCAGGGACAGGCAGCTAGTGAAACTTCAGTTAAATGGATTTCACTATGTCTTGCTCTGTTTTCAGTCTCTGCTGAGCTGGAGCTATGACATCATTTAGAACTGTTGCAGCTGCATAAGCCACACTGGAATGTTGCAGCTAGGGAAGTTAGGATAGAATGTTGGGGAATTTGAAGTCAGTCTGTAGTAGTTCAGTAGTGGGCTCAGAAGAGGGAAGAGGGAAGAGGTGTGCTGCTGCTGCAGACCCTCAGAGCCCTTAGCTCTACCAAAGAGCTATTTATTCATTAGAGGTGTGTGTTTTTACCTGAGGAGGAACACAAGAAGAGCCAAGTGAGGTGGTAGAGACCACTTCCAGTGGTTCAGGGCCCCATCCCTGCGGGGATGGGGGGAAGGATTCAGCCTACTTCCAGGGCAATCCCTGGTCCAGCTAGGGAAGAAGAAGCTGCCTAATTTTAGTTCGTGCTGAGGCACCAGAAGTTTTGGACAAGATTTCTTTGAAGAAGAAAAAGCCTGTGGCACGCTGCAACCAAGGGTGAGTCTGCTCTGATAAAGGGCCAATGTGTTTTCACCAGAGACAAGATGAAGTTAAGAGACTGTTACTGTGGGGTCAGGAAAAGACAGCCAAGTACAGTTAAAAGTTGTGGGAATTGGACTGCTTAACTCTGTGGTGGTCTAGAGCAATGGACACAGCTACTATTTAAGTATGTTTCAAGTTCAGCACAAGTGGGATGGAAGAACATTAGATTAAATGCGACATACATTTATAGAGAATCTACACAGTAAAGTGTTTTCGGAGGATGAGGTGCTAAAGTCCAGAGAAATGGCCGGGTATGAATTATGGGAGCGAGAGGTGGGAGACCCCCCATCAGTAGTAACCAAATTCACCTCTACGGGTTTCCATTGGACACCTGTTGCTTTCTCTCAGGTACTTGGCCAGTGCCTGAGGAAAGTACCCAGACGTGGGATTGATGAAGAAGATCCCCTAATGCAGCCAGAAGTGCTCAGAGGTGGTTTAGGGAGCCACCAAGAAATGTTCCATATTATATGGAAAGTGTCCATGGGCTGGCATGAGAGCCAAGCTATGGAAGAAAGGTAGTCCAGATGGCTGGCAAGGGAGCCGAGCCAGGGAAACTGAAAAAGAGTTGAGTTAGGGCCGAATGCCCAGAGTGTTTCGAAACCTGAAGGTTTCAGTGTAAAGAAGATGTGTTCTGATCTCCATAAATCTGCATTACCAGGAGTGTAGCCCCGTGGGGGTCCATCTATGCTTTGTTATTCTGTTGGATGTGAATAAAAGCCACACTTTAGAATCCCAACTTCTGGTATTGGACATTACAGATATTGCTTCCTGTGTCCGGAGTTATTTGGGGGCCCCTGTGCAGAGTAGCCAAACCTAGCCTACATGCTGAGTGACACCTTTCTACCCAAGTTTCAACTTATAAAAATGGAGGCACCGTGTCATAGGACCCAGGCCCCTCAACCTGTTCACTAGCTACACAGGCAGGGGTAGTAGCCCTCTCAGTTTAGGCACACTGGGGTTACATAAACAATGGTACAGAGAAGTAACTGAACAATGTGCAGTTGCAAGCCCGATGAAAGCAGATAACTAGCTATATAACAATAGATTGACACAGGGTAGTGGAAAAATCAGTTACAAGCAGTAATACTAATTTGAAACATGGTGAACAGACTGCACCACAGTAACCTAGCAGGATGAACAGTTCAACAAGCAACAATACCTAGATGGAGATGACAGGGGAGAAAGCAGGGAAGTTAGGTGCCAGAGGTGGTAAATAGAGGCACACACCAAGGGCGCTAGGGAGAAGATGGAGAAAAGCAGAGAAACTAAGTGCCAGTCATGACATGGAGCCACACACCAAGGTTACTATGAACTAGGGTAAGGTGGAGGAGTTTACATACTGAGATTCTCCAGTCTCTCCTCATATGTCTTCCCCTGCTGCCATTCAATCATCTTCGTGGTCCTCCTCTGAACAGTTTGCAATAGGCCCTTATCCTTCTTCAGACGCTGGTTCCAGAGCTAGGCCCTTATCCTTCTTCAGGTGCTGGTTCCAGAGCTACATTCAGTACTCCAGGTGAAGTCTGAGCAGGGAACTGTACAGGGGCAGAATCAGCTTTTATTTATTTTGCTCCTTCCTTCTGCTAGCAAACCTCCTCCCTATACATGCCAACATCCTGTTTGCTTTCCCTGCAGCATTCTGGCACTGCTCATGGGACTGTGGACTGTCACTTATAATAAGCTCCAGGTTCTTTTCTTCTGATGTCTGCTTCCCTATCGCCTCCCAAACCAGTACTCTGTTTTCAGATTTGTTCTTGCCAATATCCACACTTTTGGCATTAAACTTGGGTTGCCATATATTGTACATGTTTCTAGTATGTTCAAGTCTGTATGTATTCACTGTTAACAAAATGTTTCAATGTTGCATCACTTGTGGGGAAAATGCCACATACCTTCTTGATTGACCAATGCATTACAAATATGTGAAAAAGCAGAACTTTACATTTTGGCCACACTTTCTGATACTTGATTTAAGGAAACAATTGAGACAGTCTCCCAGACAGATAACTTAAAAGGCCTGGAGAATTATCAAGAATTATTAATTGAGAAAGAGTCAGCAAGTGTACTTGAGAAAAGTACTAGCTCATCAGTGCCACTAAGGCCACATTCAGTAATGCTCTCTGCATAAAACCTTGCAGAGACAGAGGGAAAACAAATTGCCAAATCTGTTTCTCCTGCTGCTACAGACACTACTGATAATGTTCATGGTCAACGAACTCCAACCAGAACTGCACTAGGTGGGCGCTGCTAGGGCAAATACTGGGAAATTTATTCCCAAGCAGGGCAATAAAGCATCAAGTAGGTGTGTCATGTGAACACTAGAGAATAATCCCAAGTGGGGCAATAAAGCACTAAAGGGGTGCTGCTAGTGCAAACACAAGGACATATATTCCAAAGCAGGCAATAAAGCACCACGTGGGTGCATCCAGTGTGAACACTAGTGCATAATCAGAAGCGGGGCAATGAAATACCAAGTGGGTATGTCGAGTGTGAACACAGGCCAATATATTCCCAAGCAGGGAAAGAAAGCACAAAGTTGGACCTGAGAGCGCAAACAGAAGGAAATATATTCCCAAGAATGATAATGAAGTATCAAGTGGGTTTACTGAATGTGAACACAGGAGAATAATCCAAGCAGGGCAATAAAGCACTAAGTGTGTGCTGAGTACAGACACTGGGAAATATAATCCCAAGCATGACAATAAAGCACTAAGTGGAGTCGTTGAGTGTGATGAACACAGGATAATAATCCCAAGGGGGCTATGAAGCAGTGACAGGGGACAGCATTAGGGCCCCACACTCAAGTGTGGGGCTGGTCCTAAAAGCACACTCAGGTGTGGGACAGGTCCCAATGTACACACATAAGTGTGGGGCTCATCCCAATGCACACTCAAGTGTGGGTGGTCCCAATGTACACTCAAGTGTGGGGTGGTCCCAATGTAAACTCAAGTGAAGGGTGGTCCAATGCACACTCAAGTGTGAGGGTGGTCCCAATGTACACTCAAGTGTGGGGGTGGTCCCAATGTACACTCAAGTGTGGGGGTGGTCCCAATGTACACTCAAGTGTGGGGCTCGTTCCAATGCACACTCAAGTATGGGGGTGGTCCCAATGTACACTCAAGTGTGGGGGTGGTCCCAATGTACACTTAAGTGTGGGGCTCATCCCAATGCACACTCAAGTGTTGGGGTGGTCCCAATGTACACTCAAGTGTGGGGGTGGTCCCAATGTAAACTCAAGTGTGGGGGTGGTCCCAATGCACACTCAAGTATGGGGGTGGTCCCAATGTACACTCAAGTGTGGGGGTGGTCCCAATGTACACTCAAGTGTGGGGGTGGTCCCAATGTACACTCAAGTGTGGGGCTCGTTCCAATGCACACTCAAGTATGGGGGTGGTCCCAATGTACACTCAAGTGTGGGGGTGGTCCCAATGTACACTCAAGCGTGGGGGTGGTCCCAATGTACAATCAAGTGTAGGGGTGGTCCCAATGTACACTCAAGTGTGAGGGTGGTCCCAATGCACACTCAAGTGTGGGGGTGGTCCCAATGTGCACTCAAGTGTGGGGGTGGTCCCAATGCGCACTCAAGTGTGGGGGTGGTCCCAATGTACACTCAAGTGTGAGGCTGGTCCAAATGTACACTTAAATGTGGGGCTGGTCCCAATGTGCATTTTGTGTGCAAAAAGATTCTGGTTTACTTACAGTTTATTTTACTGTAGTAACCATGAGGAACCACTGGGGGCTGACCCAACTGGAAGGCACAAGGAGGCTACCATGAGAGTGATGGAGCACAGAAATTCCCTGACTGGAACCACTGGAGTAGGCATTCAAAGAGTATACATGCTAAAGCACCAAGTGAAGGCACTGCAGAAGCCACAGCATCTTGGTCACAGAAGACAGAGCGAGTCCAGCAGCTAGCAGTACCAGCTGCACAGGCCAGGCCACAGATAGCTATGGAATGTATTTACAGTGCTAGACAGCACGACCAATACATTCCAAAGGATCAAGACCCAGCCCAAAGCAGCTCCCAGCCTCAAGAGGAAACAGACAAAGTGCACCAAAACCAAATTGCTGTATGAACAGATATGCACAGGTTGTCATCCATTGGTTCACTAGGCCAAAAACCACAAACTGCAGAAATGTGGGTTATCCTTTGAGGACACCACAGTTCAGACCAATACAAGCACTCCCCCAAAAGAGATAATATAGTATCTCTGGGTAGCCCAAAGGTAGGGCCCCAGGCCGCACTCCAAGTAGGAGCTACTAAATGGTCCCCCCTCATGAATCCCAGGCTAGTGGAGTCTGTACAAGAGGAAGAGGCAGCGAAGTTAGCAAGGTGAGGTAAATAGCCAAGGCAGCTGGTGAGGACACCTTTAGCAGCTGTGTCTGTAGGGCTCATACAAACAAAAAAACATACATGCAGCCATGAAACAACATGCTAGCAGGACACTGTGGCCCCTGATTCTAGCAGGCACACTCGTCTCCCATAGAAAACAGAGACAGTATCTGCAGCATAGCAAAGATACAGCCAGGGGTGATGCTTGGAGCCCCACAGTCATTCTGTGGCAGTCATAGGAAGCTTTGGGTCAGGTGGATTCAGAGCAATCCACTCCAACCCGTGGGTGTACCCCAAGGGCCAGCCAGTAGATGCTCTATGTCCTGCAAATAGATGTATCACAGACAAGCAGGAAAAATAGTTGGAGTGTGATACTGAATCTGACCAATTGGATGCAAAGCTGTATTGACAGATAGGCCAGGTTAAGTCGTGCATAGATCCCACCAATATGTTGTGCCACCGTACTGAATGATGTGAGAAATCCCAAGCTGGGTTCTGCCAAGTTAGACCCATATGCAGAGTCCAGAGACCATCTCAGGACCAAAGATAATATGTTGAGAAAACAATGCAGGAGGCAGGAGATGGCCCTCCTAAGTCTTTGTGGTAAGCAAGAGTGGGGACTGCAGTCATCATAGGGACACCAGTGGAGTCCACTTGGAAAAACATAGTGGCTTACAGCACTGCCTCAGAGAAATGGGCCTAGTCCTGCCCAGCTGCTCATGGTACTGCCACACAAGTGGGACTAAAGCCCAGTAGCTTGGCAGGAAAGCACCATAGAGTCCAGCAGTGCAACAAACGTAGGTCAAATTGGCTCTGCAAACTCCTAACCCCAGCCATTCTGCTGTGCAAATTAAGAATAACATTACAGCCATCTATTATGTTTACTGCAGTAACATAGGCCCCAACCCAGATTATGAACCAAAGTCTATCCATGAGGTCAGCACTATACTTCCTTTTAATGCAACCATTCATTTTCTTTATTTATTTATTTATTAGCTTTTGGTAACCGGGTAAGTGCGCTAGGCAACAGACCTGCCTATTTTCAGGCACAACCTGGGAGAGCACAGGACATTGGTTACAATATACAGAAATGCACAGACATAATACAGATGTACATGGAACAAACCAGGTATACATTGGGTAGCACAGTAATAGTTACATAAGGGTACATATTAGGCATATATCATAATAAGGATGTAAAATAAAACAATTAGGGTAACCATAAGACAGCAGAGGACATTAATAACATTAAGGTTCATAGCCACCTAGACAAGCATATTGCATTAGGAGAACATTTAGTGCAGTATTCAGGGGTCAGACCCGATGGCCTGCAGTGGGACAAAGCATATTAAGAGCATTTGCATTGGCCAGAGGCTAGGAGGTGGGAGAATAGCGAGTTTTTGAATTCTCGATGGGAGGCTGAAGTTTTCACCGTAAGGAGGAGTGAGTTCCAGAATTTGGGAGCAAAATGGGCAAAGGCCTGTTCACCCATTTTTGTCATGCAAGGTCTAGTGGAGAGTGTGGGGACAGAGGAGGACCTGAGGGTACGGGTGTGCGAGGCAGGAGTCAGGAGGTTAGCAAGATAGACAGGGCAGGGAGGTCTGGACAGGGAGTCGATAAAGCAGCCCAGGGAGTAAGCCCAAGTATCCTTAGGTGACAGCCAATTTAAACCAGCGTAAAGGAGACAATGATGGGTAAGACATGGGGCTGTTAAGGCGAATCTACAGATGTTGTTGTAGACAGTGTCCCATTTGTGGAGTGTAGAAGAATTTGCAGCAAAGAGGAGGGGCAGAGCATATTGGAGCTGGGGTAGAAGAATACCTTTCGCAACAGAAAGTCTAGCAGAAGGAGTGAGGGAGTGGCGCACGCGATAAGCTCCGCCAATTTTAGCATTGACGGCATGGCACACCATATTGACATGTTGAGACAGGTCTAGTGTGGGATCCAAAGTGACCCCAAGGTACTTGAAGGATTCAGTGTTTGAGATGAGGGAGCCATCTAGGCAGTGAACCCGGAGCCTGTTTGCAGGGGCAGACAGTTTTTAGAGGATCCAAATAGCATAGCACAGCTTTTTTCTTGGTTCAGGACTTGGTGGTTGCTAGAGAGCCAGGTCTGCAGGAATTGGAAGTCACTAGTGAGAGTGGAGTTGATGGCAGCAACCGATTTTGACCCAGAGTAGAGAACAAGGTCATCTGCATACATAAGAGTGCAGCTATGCTGGGATATAGCGGGAATATCAATTAGGAAGAGGGAAAAGAGTAGAGGTCCGAGAGTGGATCCCTGGGGAACTCCAGGGGAGATGTTTAGGGGGGAGGAAAGGGCCTTGTGAAATGCTACCGCCTGAGTCCGATTGTCAAGATAGCTATGGAACCAGGAGAGGGCTTGGTCAGAAGCTCCAATGGATTGGAGCTTCTTTAGCATGAGAGGATGATGTACCATGTTGAAGGCTTTGGACAGGCCGATAAAGATGGCCCCAGGCCACGGTCAATGTTATTTTTGATGTCATTTGTAAGTTGTGTCAGTGCCGAGGTGGTATTGTGACCGGGCTGGAAACCATGTTGGCATGGGGTTTGAAGATTAAACATGTCAAGGTGAGCAGCAAGCTGGCGGTGGACTATTTTTTCAAGAAGCTTGCTGAGAGTGGGCAGAAAAGATATAGGGCAGTAGTTGGACATGAGTTTGACATCGCCCTTTTTGTGCATAGGGATGGTTCTGGCAGTTTTCCAGGTGGATGGGACAGTAGACGTACGAATCGAGAGGTTAAAAAGCCAGGTGATGGGTCTGGTCAGCCAAGGTACAAGCTACTTAAGTATGCAAGGATGGATGACCTCAGGCCCTTGACCCCCACGTGCCGGAAGGGAGTAAAGTAGCTGAGAACTTCAAGGTATGGTTGGAGCCAGAACGGAAAAGGGGGGGGGGAGGGGCAAGGAGGAGAAGAGGGACAGTCAGGTTGTGGGCTGGTTAGAGTAGCGATTGGTGGTGAAGAGAAAAGGGCATTGAAGGTGTTGGCAATGGTGTCAGGGTTGATGCAATGAACACCTTGAATGTTTATGTCAGCTGGATTCTGTTGCTTGTCATTGCCAAGAATATCCTTAATTTGGGACCAGTACCTGCGCGGATTTGTAGAGGATGATATTAGTAGGTTCCTATAGTAGGTGCTTTTGGCAATACGAATTTGTCCTTTGCAGTTGTTACGCAATGCACAATAGCCTTCAGTCTGCACGGAGGTGGAGATCTTCCACCTTCACCAAAGTTTGTCCCTAGATTTGAGAAGTTGAAGGGGGCTGCTAGGGCCACTTGGTTACTTTCCCTGCCATCCTATGTGTGGTGACCGAGATGTGTAGGTTTTGAAGAGAGAGGAGGACGGAGTTGAAATATTCTGTAGCTATGTTAATGTCCTCAGTTTGGTAGAGAGGGGACCAGTCAACCTGGTTAAGGTCAGTTATGAAGTTGTCATGATTTAGGCAGGAGAGATTAGGATAGGTTACAGTTTTAGCAGGGAGGGGAGGAATGACAGTGTTCCAGACACAGTAGACGGGATAGTGTTCACTAATTGTGTTAGGTAGTACACTGGCAGAGGCAACATATTCCATCCTGTTAGTAAGTATCCAGTCGAGAAGGGTGGCACAGTTGCCCCCGCGTGAGACCCTAGTGGGTTCACGTATGAGCTGGGATAGATTTGCCTTGCTAGCTAAGGAGGACAGGTTAGCTGAGTTTTTCTCGGACCAGTCAAGGGTAAAATCACCAAGGCAGATAATGTCATTCTTGCCTGTAACTGTAGGCAGAAACCCCAGGAGTTCAGTGATGCCTTGTTTAGCATTTTTCGGAGGGATATAAGTACAAAAAATATGGAGTTTCTTTACACCCCCCAGAAGCAGTAGGGAGTGTAGGATTTCACAGTTTGGTAGGAGGGGGTCCTGAAGAAGGGTGATGTTTAGTAAAATTTTAGTAAGACAGATTAGACAGAAATACATCAGTAAGAAGCAGCAAAAAAAAAAAACGCACTGTAGAAAGCAAAGTCAACCAGTTTTCTGCTCTCTAGGAACCCACTCCCAGCCTTCAGTTACACAAGTCATATTGTCCCAAGTTGGAGCATGTGGCAAGCACCATTATCATAATGCACATTTTATCAGTGACCCATAGTTTACTAAAAGCAACATCTTGGTAGCCCAAAATTTTAACACAATTTAACAAGGAATTATAAAAAACAAACAATAAAAAATAGAACAGGTTTACCAAAATTCATGAACACCAACTGAAAATACAAAGTGCAAACAAAATAAGCATTTGTCAGTGCCAAATGTTTGCTTGCATGTTGTGTCAGAAAGATTTTGATTGTGTTGTACAGAATGATGAAGGCAGAGTAGTATTGTAGTAAGAGACAGTCTACAATGGAGTTAGTGAGCAGTAATGTTTGTCTTATGTATTTTCATTTCTGAAGCAAGATACAGGGTTTTGAAGGTTTTAAAAGTACCCAGTCTCGGACCATGGGAGCTATGTAAAAATGGTAATATATTGGTGCAGTGCTGTGGTAGTTGCCATTACACATACTGTATGTGTTATTATACAATGGTAGTCTAAAATCTAGAGATCTGATTGGCTGACTGGGTCTTTTATCCATGAGTAAATCCCAGTATAACTCATGGATAAAGATCCCTTCAGCCGTATCTAAGTCAACCCTGTTTTCAGAACTATCCAGCCCCCCAGAACATCAAAGGCAAAACACCACCAAATTAAACTCCCCGCTAACTGCTGCTGAGCCCCGACAGTAAAGCAGAAATTTCAAAATGCGCTGCCATTCTGAATTAATACTACACGACAACACCAGCCCCAAACCCACTATAAATAACACAAAGCTTTTTTTTTTAATAAACGTAGAGCAGTTGTGGACCATGTATCTGCAAAACAATGCAGGCCAAAGTCAGACCGTGGCTTTCACTATAGCCCATGCTGAGCTGCCCATGAGATCCTCAGCTGCCAGCTTCTGTGACAGTTGCTCCCTCCTGCTTCCATGGCGGTGACTGCTGGCTCCCAAATCACTGACTCCCTCCCACCTCCATAGCTGTGGATGTAGCTCCCTGGTCCCACAGTACAAGTCCAATGGTGTCCCAGCCCATTAGCAAACTTGAGAGAGAAAAAAAAACTCAGCTCCCAGTCAAGCTGCATGAACACCGCTGCTCCCTCACTGTACACTACCCTCTTACAGTCTGCAAGCTGCTTGTCTCAGCTGCCACGGATGTTGTGTCTTGATGTGAAAAAAAATAATAATAATAATAACCGTTGTAGCAAGCAGAGGCAGACATGAGGATAGGGCTGTGTGTGTAGGGGAGGACTGCCATCTCCTAGAAAGAATACTCTGCCTAGCAACAGGGAACTATTTAACATATAGAGGAAGGATATTACACAAAAAACAATTAAAAACAGTTGTTTTTTAAGTAAAACCACTTTAATCTTTGAAAAATAAATATTTAAAAAGGGGAACAGTGTATAATCGACATAAACTACTCCAGGGTGTGGGTTATGCTGGGATTTAACCACTTGTGGTGTGGATATAGTCACGAGGTCACAACACACCAGGCATGGGTAAATCCCAGCATAACCCACACCTTGTCATGGTTAATTGCTTAAATATCATCCTACTACATCCAGAGTATGAATCTAACATAGGTAAGCCCAAGGGATAATATTTTTATAAATTGAGAGTAGTGGTCATGTTTAATGATGTGAGTAATTAATGACAACAGTAGGCCATAATTCGCATGGCAATCCCTTGTGAGGGAAGGATCCCAGGCTCATCACAAGGTGCCACCTGTATGACAGAACACTGTGAAATTCTATCCCAAGCTCACAGTGGTGGCGCATGACAGTGCTGGCTCCTAGTCTCATGCTGCCAAGCTGGCTCCCCAAGCTTGTCCCTGAACTTGAGTTACTAGCACAGGAGAACAACATGTTACCCACTGGGCCAACTGCTTTTTTACATTTTGACACCTTGGCCCGGATATTCAAACTGCGCCAGGCTGTGGCGCAAGCCTGGGTGCAGCTCAACTTGGCTGCGCAGGGGTGTGGCCTGGGCGATATTCAACGGAGCTGCACTATGGCACAGCAGCTTTGAATATCGCACCCTGGCCACCCCCACTGTGCATGGTGCAGTGGCACTGCGCCAGCGCAAGTGGCCAGAAGTGGAGCATGGAGATGCGCTAAGCGCAAGTGCCATGCGCCATTCACAGCACCTCACGATATTCAAAAGGGACATGCAAATGGGGCCATAATTTATGCAAAGGCGCACAGGAGCCATTTGCATGTCATTTTGCCCATTCATCCATTAGCATGCAGGTGCGCTGATCCCCGGCGACTTGCGCAGGCGCCTATGCCAGGCAGCAGCCGTCGAGGACTGATGCCCCCTGCAACCTGATCGTGGGCATTTGTCTAAAAATAGACTTCCTCATCCAATATCCCTGGTGGTCCAGTGGAATGCTATGTGCCCGATCACGGGCACGTGTTATATTAACAAGGACTTCCACGTCCAATATCCCTGGTGGTCCAGTGGACCGAATGCTGCCGATCGCGGGCATCCGTTTTAAGAAATCTTCCTATTTCCCTGGTGGTCTAGGGTACCCCCACCCGCCCACTGAGTCCCACCACCCTGCTCCCCGATCAGGGAGCGGCACCACCCACCTGCTGCCCAGCCGCCGCGACTGACAACCTCGGTAGGGCTGCACCCATTGGTTCTGGCGTGAGCCAATGGGTGTCCCATACTACTCATTCCATATCTGAAATGTGTGGTATGGGGGCTCGTCCATTGGCTCACTGCAGACCAATGGGCATGCAGCCTACTAAGGTATCAGTCGGCAAGCGGCGTGGCAGGCGGGTAGGTGCTGCTGCCAGCCGGCTGACCGGAGGGGAGCGGGCGGTGGACTCAGTGGGCGGGTGGGGAGGGAGGGTACCCTAGACCACCAGGAAATAGGAAGATTTCTGTTAAATGGATGCCCGCTGACCGCTTCAGTCCACTGGACCACCAGAAGATATATAGATGAGGAAGTCTTTACTATGACACATGCCCTTGATCGGGCACATAGCGGTCCACTGGACCACCAGGGATATTGGACGAGGAAGTCTTTTTTACTATGACACATGCCCGCGATCAGGCACATAGCAGTCCACTGGACCACCAGGGATATTGGACGAGGAAGTCTTTTTTACTATGACACATGCCCGCAATCAGGCACATAGGGGTCCAATGGACCACCAGGAATATTGGACGGGCAGTTTATTTTTCAACATATGCCCACGATCGGGCATGGGGGCACCACCAGGTGCAGCCGGAACTCGGGTGGCCACCCACAGGTGGCAGCTGCCATGTTGTGCCCTGCAATGCAGCAGCTCACCTGTGGGTGGCCATCAGATGTTCCTTTTTGGGGTTTAATTTTGTGCGGCAGAGTAGGGTTGCATGCATGGCTCTGCACATCGCAGGCTGACTATCGGGCTGTGCAGGTTATGCATGGGAACACCCCCCACCTGTGCCTGCATACATTACTGATACACTCTGGGCGATCGGGATTTCAGCGGCACTTTTCCTTTGTGTCCTGCAATAAGTACATCAGTGGCTGTCATGGCGAACACCAGCGCGCCTACGCGCAAACCTATGAATATCTGGGGCCCATATTTTTAACATAACCTTTTATGACCCCTCCTTCTGAACATGACAGTGTCATTTAAAAATACTAACTGAAGCGTCATTTTGTCCCGCCAAGTGCGAAAACACATTTTAGGCAGGATTTGAAAAACAACTCTGGTCATGTTCAAGAGGTGGTGTGAAAAAATGGCTATGCTGAAAATGAGGGGTCAAAGTATTGAAAATTACTAAAGCTGTGAGTGCTCGTTGAACAATTTCAACGTACCTTCATAGCTTTGGTGTATTTTAAGACTCTGGCCCCAAATTTTCAACCTAGTCTTTTTATGACCCGACTTCATGAACCTGATAAGTAACATTTTTCATATCCTGCCTGAAGGATGATTTCACAGAGCGACTGCAAAATTGCCTTTTGGGACAGATTTTTTTTTCATTTAATGCTGTTATTAAACTTAATTTTTAAACACATACAGTTTGAAAGTGATACAGTCATGCAGTTCATGACTAGTATTTAAAACATCATGAATAACGTGGTTACAGTAGATGCAAGCACAGTATCAAAAATGTGGCAAAGTACTTGGCAGCACAACAAAACATAGGTAGTGATTGTCATAACAGGAACACACCAGAGTCTACATCCAGCCTAGTAGGGGGCCTAGTGGGGGGCATCATGAATGATTAAATGCAGGTTGCCTATATTTATCCGGGGGTATGGTTGATAGTAAGACCCAGCCAAAAGCTGCCGACACAGATATCGCCTGTGGTGGGGCAGCTCCAAGTGACTGGGTCCCACATTTAACACCTGAGGATAAGAGATGGTCAAGTACAAAAAGAGGTTGGGTGAGGGGTCAGGGATGTGTCCCCAGGTTGTGGTGGTCACAGTAAGTCCTTAGAGCATGATTGTGGACTGGGAGGAGACAGTCTGTGATTATACGTAAGGTTGAGGTTCCAGATAGCCTCATAACGCCAAAGCGTATTTTTGGCATAATGCGACATCCTAGTTAATGAGGCTAAGGATTCCAGTGAAGCCTGCCATTCTGGAAGAGTTGTGATGTCCTTAGTACACCATTGCCATAGCAGAAGGCATTTTGCTTCTACACTCATTGCAAGGAACCACTGTCATTAGTAACTGGAGAGTTTGGCCTTATTGTTTGAGATCCGCAGTAAAAATATCTCGGGGGATAAGAGGATGTGTACATTTAATATCAGGGAGCACTCCTGTTGTATGTGAGACCAGTAATGGTGACGTGTAGGACAGGCCCATAATATATGTAGCAGACCTGCTTCTGGGATGTCACACCACCGGCACTTCTCATGAGACAGGAGACCTCAAGATTGTAGTTGTGCAGTGGCACCACTGGTGTACTACCTTATTCTGGATTAAAAGGCTCCTAGAATCAAGGCAGATCTAGTGGGCAACCCTCTAACACTGAGACCAAGTATCATCAGATACTGTGGTCTGGAAGGAGGTTTGCCATTTTTGTCTGGCCTTATTGATAGGGTCAGGGGCAGCATCCCTTATGGTTCTATAGATAATATCTGCTAAGCCTTTCTGTATTTTACACCAGGAGGTTATAGGAAGATTATCAATTCGAGTCAAAGAGCCTTTGCCTTGTGAAGAGCAGACACACCTCCTCTGCCATTCAGTAGTGATCAAATTATGTATCTGATAAAATTTCCAAAAATCTGACCATGGAATTGCATGGTGAGCCTGTGTGTTTTCAAAACAGCCTATTTGAGATCCACCCAGTATTAGTAAATCTTTTATGGTATAAATGTTCTTGCTGGCCCATCCCTTTCATGAAATTGCATTCTTATCAATATGCAAAAAGGGTTTGTTTTACAGTGGGAGCCAGGTCCTGGGGGTGCTACAGTTCTGGTAAGTTTACTGATCATATACCAGGCTTTGTGAGATGCTTCTATCATGAGTCATCTTTGATGTGCTGCAGGCAGTGGGTGTCCAAGATATGCTGTGGAGTGACAGTTACCAAGTAATGTTAGTTCTATTGCTGTCCAGGTAGTGGAAGCTTAGTTAGGGTTGAAAATTCTTACAAAAGTGGGCCACACAGAATGCATACAAGTAGGTAAAGAAGTAAGGGAGACCCTAACCCCTTGTCCAGTCAGCCCTTAATTTGCCCTGTTGTAACATGGTTGGGCGCCTTCCCATAAAAGTTACCTATGAGGGTATCCAATTTCTAAAACCATTTTAGAGGAATTGTCATGGGAAGGTGCACAAGGATGTGCAGTAGCTTGGGGTTGACAGCTGACACCATTGTTAGGGCAGTTAACTTCCCGGCCATGGAGGGATTTAATGCAAAGGAGAAGTTCCTGCACTCAGACGCGAGGTGGTTCTCTACAACAGGACGGCCAGCCCAGAATATGGACAACTTCCAAAATGCAGCACTCCATAGAAACACAACCAGCCAAATTCTTCAACTAATTGTTTATTTTATTTTCACCAAGGTGAGAGCCCCTAGTGCCTCGGCTATAAGCCTGCAAGGGGGCATTAACCATACAGGGTATGTGCCAAACTTTAAATACAAAAAAGGTATGACATCATAGTGACAATTAAATGTGAATGCACCAATCAAAATAACCAAAAAACTAATAGGCATTCCTAATAATTACTGCATTTAAACGTTTTTATGCATTTTTTGAGGACATGGACTTTCATGTCTTTAAGTAACATTTAATCTAGACAAACTATCTACACTACAATAACAAGAAACAACCTGTGGCTGTGAACCATAAACAAAGATATATTACATTGGAGCTGCCGGCTGTTTAAAAAATTGATATCTATACAATATTAATGTTTTAAAGGGATCACCCAAACTGGGATACACCTAAATAACTTCTAGTATTAAAGATGCCATATTCAAACAGAACAGGTTGAGAGAGTTAAATCTTTACTCCCAGAGTTATAGGAGATGGAGAGGAGATATGTTCCTAGCATACAGCAGCTTCACTAATCATAAACTAAGGGAAAACTTAGGACTAGAACTAAAACATAAAACTTACGCTACGAGGACACATGGATTACAACTTAAACAGGATACGTAGAGGCTAAAAAAGTGTAGATGTTGGTTCAGCCAAAAAGTAGTACCCACATGGAACTCATTACCTGAAGAGTTAGTGGAGAGCCCTACTATGGACATCTTCAAATCTAGGTTGGACTCATTATACCAACGTAGAATCTTAGACATATCGCATACCAATTCTTAATAATAGAACTAGAAATAGCAAGCTAAATGGACGAAAGTCTAAAATTAATGCTTTGTATTATTTATGAGACCTATGAGACCTATGAAACAGACAGCTTAAACTATTAAAGGTTAGAAAAGATGGAACATAACAGGAAAAAGAGCAAAACAGAAGAAAGCTCGATGGAAACATTTCCAGGCCACGTTTGCTGATGTCAGTGGAAATGATTCCTAGGCCATGTATAAAATCCTAGATAGAAAAACAGAATAAAAAATATATTAGTTCACAGTTACTAATTGTAAATATATGACCTAACAATATAAACAAATGCACTGAGTTAGAAGAATATCAGTAGGGAAGGGGCAGGAAGGAAGGGGAAGGGAAAGAAAACCTCTCAATTATTATACACAATCAATCATTTCTTATACTTTACGAAAGGCTTCAAATCCCATCTTTCATTAAGGCCCCTAGGTCTGACTGTGTCAGCCTTAAAAATCCAATAGCTCTCCTTTTGCATTAAGAGGTTCTGCCTATCACCTCTTCTTGCTGGGGTATGTACACATTCAAGTCCCATAAATCTGAAACAGCTGGGATCAGACTGATGCAGGTGGAAGACTAGGTTTGTTGGCCAAGGCTCCTAGCTTCACCTGAGCTCTTTCCTTCTAGGTTGCTTGGAAGAACAGAGCAAAGAACCTTACCAGAGCAAGGGAAAGGATTAAGACTTATTTTGGCTAGGCAGATTTACTGTGTGTTATTTTTATTTTGTACTCACAGGGATTGTTACTGTTTGTTGCTGACATTTTATTGCTTTATTTTTCTCTGATTCAAATTGTTGTTGCTGGGTATACCCTCTGCTGCATTATTACAAGGTGTGTGCTAACAGACTGCTGCTGTAATCTTTTGATTCAAATTGTCTTTTGCAAGGTATATCTTCTGTTACTGCTTTATTTTTCTCTGTAGCAAAGTGTGTCTTAAAGGGTATATCTTCTGTGAAATTATTACAGGTGGTGCTTTACATGTTTTACAGTTTTATCTATCATTAGGATAAGCTTTCAGGGTTACTGCATTTGCTGTTGACTGATTGTTTCTGCTCTTACCTCCTTGTTTCTTTCAACCGTGGTTATTCTTTTTCAGCAGGGGAAGGGCCCAGCCAACCACCCCACACTACACTCCTTTTATAGGGTAGCACAGTCGTGGCATTTCCTGTGGCAAAGCAGGAAAGGGAAGATCAGTGGGGTATCCACATGGTGACCTCATTTACGGGGCACTAGTAATTTAACTTGTTATAACAAGTTATTCAAAAACAAACGAAACACAAAATCAAACTTTTGCTTTCATTGTCTTCCTACTAATTACTCTGACCAGGTTAAAAACCAAGCAACTTATCTGGAATGAATATCATTAACTACAGGTACTGTGGAACACTTTACAGAAGGGCAGTTTTACAGGATTTAGGACACTGTCCTACATGCTGGGCCATTGGAGATCTTAGGGCTCAGCTCCAGGCAGCATGGGCAGAGATTGCGTGCCTCAAATTTCATATTCAAGAGGAAATATATTATAAGAACCACTCGCCATTTCCCCAACATCCAATAGAAGCACCTCGACCACAGAGGCTAGTTGATCCAGGAGGGTGGCAGGTGGTTAGGAGGGCAAATCGGATGCCCCATCACTTGGTGCTCTCCAAAATATTACCTCCACAAACCATATAAAAACTACAAACAGGTATCTGCCTCTATCTCCAAAATCAAACAAAGGGCAGACGACACTGCAGAGCTGGACACTGCAGCACAGGAGCTAGCACAACAAAACTCGCCCAAAACAGGAACCAAAACAAAAAAAGTAAGAAGGAAATCTAAACAACTTCTAATCATAGGAGACTCCATGATTCAGGGAGTTGATACCTATCTCCAGCCAGGGGTAATGGTCAGATGTCTCCCAGGAACATCAGCATGGAGAGACACTGACCACATTGCTAAAATTGTTCAGGAAGCAGGAGAAAACATTGATGTCCTGGTACACATAGGGACTAATGATCTCGCCAGCCAGTCAGTTGTGGAGACCAAGGAATACCTGAACAGGCTGGGTGACAAACTATCATCCATTTCGTCCAGCATCTCTTTCTCTGAGATCCTGCCAGTCTGGGGGCAGATGGACGGAAGATCAGAGAAGGGGAGATAGGGGAGCTAAACATGTGGCTCGAGGACTGGTGCCAGGAAAAAGGACACAAATTTGTAGGCAACTGGAAACAGTTTTCGGAGCGAAAGTTCTTTAAATCTGATGGACTGCATCTGACTAAGGAGGGAGTCAGTGCATTGGGGCAGAATTTTGACGTCTTTGCAGAATATTTAAACTAGCAGATGGGGAGAGAGGTGCAGCACCCGATACGTCAAATGGGAAGAACACCCCTGCCCCCTCAGCTAGTGGTCAAACAGGAGTTCAACTTGTTTGCAGTTCATTTGCATCACCAGGTAAGGAAAAAGGTCCAGGTCCCCATATGACACACAGGGGAAATGCCAGACCTCACCTAGCAACTAACACACCGCAATCTGGCCAATGGAAAATCATGTACACAAATACTCGCAGTCTGGGAAACAAGATCCCAGACCTGCAGGCAATAATGACAGAGGCTAAACTAGACATAGTAGCAATTAGCGAGACGTGGTTTACCAGTAACCTCACTTGGGAGACTTCAGTACCTGGCTATGTACTGTTCAGAAGAGACCGAGGTGCAAAAAGGGGAGGGTGGAGTGACCCTTTATGTCAATGAAAATATCAAAGCTACAGAAATTCAGAATACACATAAGGAGCCAGAAGAACTGTGGTCACCCTGGAAACAGAAAATGGGACAGCCATAAGAACTGGGGTTGTCTACAGGCCCCCAGACCAGGGGAGGACATAGACACATTACTGTTAGAAGATATACAAAACTTGACAGCTAAAGGGGAGGTTCTGATAATGGGCGATTTCAGCATGCCAGATACAGATTGGTCAATACCAGCAGGAACATCTGCCAGAACTAGACACATGGTGGATTCCCTGCAGGGAGAGGGCCTCAAACAACTGGTACAACAGCCCACAAGAGACAGGGCTATCCTAGATCGAGTACTGACTAACAGGGAAAGGATCACAGATCTCCAGGTAGAAGGTCACCTGGGGGCCAGTGACCATCATATGGTATAGTTCAATTTGGCCACTAGAACAAAATCATCCCATTCCAAGGCAAAAATATGGGACTTCAGAGGAGCTGACTTTCATAAGATGGCCAACAGTGTTAAGCTAGCCCTGGCATAAAGAAATACTGGTGAGGGGGAACAAGCAAAGTGGGCAAGCATTAAGGATGCAATACTTGAAGCAACATCCCATTGTGTTAGAGAGAAAAGAAGTGCAAAAGAATAAGGAAACCACTTTGGTTCTCAAAAACAGTAGCAGAAAAGGTCAGAGCCAAAAGACTGGCCTTCAGGAAATATAAGGGAACATAGCGGGATGAAGATAGGGAGGCATACCACGCTTCCCTAAAGGAAGCAGGGAAGGCAGTAAGGCAGGCAAAGGCCCAAACTGAGGAAACACTAGCACAAACAATAAAAGAAGGTGACAAGACTTTTTATAGATACACTAGTGAAAGGAGAAAGTCCAGAGGGGGTATTGCTAAGCTCAAAGGAGATAAGGAGGCATGTGAGGAGGAGAACCATGTAAAAGAATCTATCCTAAACAGAGGCAGTATAGCGCAGTGGTTTACGGCTCTGAGCTGCAAATTTAGTGACATCCAGCAGACATGACATGGTTTGAATCCCACAGCTTCCACTTACATCCTGTGTGACCCTGAGCAAGTCCTTAACTTTCTTGTGCTCCCTAGTTGCACCTGTAAAAAAGCGTTCAGCTTAGTGTGTTACTCCTGGTTAAACAACTCAAAAAAAAAGAGACTTTTTTTTTTATTTTAAGTCTTTGGTAACCAGGTAAGGCACAAGTGCCTGTTTTCAGGGACAACCTGGGAGCACTGGGTGGTTAAGTGACTTGCTCAGAGTCACACAGTATGCAAGTGGAGGTTGTGAGAATCAAACTCCAGTCTGGTCTGCTGGATGTATCAAGCTTGTTCACACCTCATTCTTCTAACCTTTAGGCTATACTTCTGCTCAGTATTTACTGAAGAGAAAGGTAGGGCAGGGCCCACAGCTCAGCACCATGGACACCGGGGTGAGGGAGGTGAGCACTAGTCCCTTCACAAAAGAAAGAGTCTTACAAGAGCTCGATAAGCTCAGGGTGGACAAGGCAATGGGACCTGAAGGCATACATCCCAGGGTACTAAAGGAACTAAGGGTGGAACTAGCAGAGCCATAAGCAGAACTGTTTAGTGAGTCTCTGAGCACAGAAGAGGACCCGGAAGACTGGAGAAGGGCTCATATGATCCCGTTACACAAGAGTGGCAGCAGAGAGGAGGCAGGGGACTACAGACCAGTCAGTCTTACCTCAGTAGTGGGCAAGATTATGGAGGCACTCCTTAAGGAAAGGATAGTGCAACACCTGGAATCCACAGGCACACAGGATCCAAGATAGCATGGGTTTACAAAAGGAAAGTCCTGTCAAACTAATCTCATAGATTTCTTTGACTGGGTAACCAGAGTGGTGGACCAAAGAAGAGCAGTTGATGTCACCTACCTTGACTTCAGCAAAGCTTTCGATACTGTTACACATAGAAGATTGATTAATAAGCTGGGTAGACTTGGGTGGGTCAGAAGTTGGTCAACTAAACTGGTTGACGGGCAGAAAATAGAGAGTGATGGTAAATGGGATACAGTCAGAAGAGATGCAAGTCACAAGTGGGGTACCTCAGGGATCAGTCCTGGGGCTAGTCCTCTTCAATATCTTTATCAGTGACATTGCAGATGGACTGGAGGGCAAGGTTTGTCTGTTTGCAGATGACACCAAGTTCTGCAACAGAGTAGATGATCCAGATGGGGTGGGCAGAAAGAGGAGAGATCTGCTGTTTTAAAACTTTTATTAGGAAACAGTGTATGCTGTGTCTGAGTTACAAGACCCCACATATGAGAGGGGCTTGTTTATTGGCTAAAGGTACACGAAAAGACCGAATTTGACATTAGCGACATACTGGAAGGTGATATTTCACACTTCTGGTTTCAGCCACACTTAAACCCCATTGCAGCAAGCGGGGCAAGCATGCTCGGGGCCATGCGGGGGACACTGGAGCTTGGGGTTTAATACTCTCCCAAGATACTACAAGAAAGATATCCTGCTGATGTAAGTTAATACTTAGTTTGCTAAAATCTGAGCTAAACAGATTATTAGGTATGGAGGACACTATGAATGTTTGCAGGCATTGTCAAATGTTTTGCTTCAGTAATCAAATCACTGACATCATCTGTGACAAGTATCTGCTGATCAGTACCTTTCAGGATGAATTAAGGAGACTACTAAATAGAGGGGAATTGGTTGCTGAAATACAGACCCTTGAGAACTACATAGACCACATGGTGTGCCAACTAGAAACTAGACCAACTTCCCCAAACACTTCCACTGACCAAGGTATAACCATGATTGAACAAGCCCAATCACAGCCTCATCTGGAAGTAGCAGAATGGGCAACTGTAACCAAAACACTAAGAAATTAACGGGGATTTTCAACAATGCCCCAGTATTACTAATTAACAAATATGAAGTATTAACAAATCTAGATCCCATAACAACCTTAGAAAGAAGAAGATTTAGCATCCATGGGCTAGCTACCCATATAGTATCCATAGCTGCCTCCCCAAGAGAATTGCCTTAAGACTAGACTAGAGCTACTCATTCTAAGACCTCCTCTGCATCCCAAAACAAAGGATAGCAATGCTAGTATGCATCTAACACCCTCTAATGACAGTAAATCCCCTAATCAACCTGAAAATAACCAAGGGAATAATGTACTCAGAGCAGCAGATGATGATAGACCTAAAGCTTCTCAGCCCTCCCCCTGCATAATTTCTAACTCAAAGCCAGTACACAACCAACCAACTTCATCTAGGCAAGTGTTTGTGCTGGGAGACTCTATCGCTAAGCATATTGATAGAATCATCTGCAACACCGATAAGGTAAATCGAACCAGTTCAAGCTTTAGAGGGGCAAGGGTTGCTGAGATTACAGCAATGGTTAAAAACATACTAAAAAATGCAGGACAAAATCCCCTAGTCATTATTCACGCAGGTACCAACGATATTAATCATGCGGAACAAGATAAAGTAAAACAGGATATTGTGGCCTTGAACAACTTATTGATAGAAATGGGTTGCACAGTCTGCTTCTCAGAAATTTTGCCCGAACCTAGAGCCAGCGACTCAATAACTTGCAATATCAAAATATTCAACAAATGGCTCAGAAAATGGTGCCTTAAACAGGCAATAATATGCATTACCCATTGGGAAAATTTCCAGGACAGAAGTTCTCTATACTGCTGAGATGGTCTCTATCTTAGCAGGAGGGGCAGTACCCTACTTGGTAAGAGGTTTGAATCATATATCAATCACTATTTAAAAGGGGGAGAATGGGAATGTAGCCAAGTCCATAAATTTGTTGTCCACTCGAAATAAACCTACTTCTTACAAAATACTGGCTTTAAATGCTAGATCATTAAACCTCGTTAAAATAGCAGAACTTGAGGCAAACTGTATAAGCTCAGATATTGGTATAATAGCCATCACTGAAACATGGTGGGACTCAACCTCTTCCTGGTTTAGGGAGATACCAGGATATAAACTTTATCATAAAGCTAGAACAGACTCAGTAGGGGGTGGAGTTTGTATATATGTCAGCCAGGATATACCCTCCTACAAACTTCAGCAATCAACTCCCATAGAAAGTATATGGGTAAATGTACAGTTCAAAGGGCAGCCTCAGATTACCATAGGAAACTGTTACAGACCTCCATCGGCAGACCCAGAATACACATCTAAACTCCTACTTGACATTTCAAACCTATCCGACAAAGGGGACGTTATAATTCTGGGCAATTTCAATACGCCCAACATTAATTGGAACACTTTAACAGGCAGTAGCAAGCAGGACAAATAACTGGTCTTAACTCTCATTAATGCAGGTCTTGATCAGCGTATTTATCAACCAACTAGGAGTAATAATATTCTAGATCTCCTCATTACCAACATCGAGAATAAAATCTCTAATCTCCATATTATGGAACCACTGGGCAATAACGACCACAACTCTATTCTTTTTAATATAGCATATGAACAGAAAAGCCATAAGCTTGAAGAAACCTATATACCAATCAAAAAATATATATAACAAAAAGGGAAAGATCCCCACCTGGCTAAATAAAGCAATTCAATCCCAAATCAACTTAAAAAAAAAGCTGTACACAAAGCTTAAATCCTGAGGTATCAAGGATAGAAATATAATGCACACAAAATATAAAACAGGAGTTACAACCCTGAAACATATGATTAAGTGTTCCAAAAGCAACTTAGAATTTAGGCTAGCTCACTCTAAAGACTGCCATAAGTCTTTATTTCCTTACTTAAACAACAAGAAGGGCAACTCTATGAAAACGTTTCCTCTAGCCCATAATGGTGTCAACTTAAAAAATAGATATGGATATAGCAAATCACTTCAATGATTACTTCTGTTCTGTTTTTTCTAAAAAAAAGATACCCCTAGTCTCTCCCATTCTTCAGATAAGGCCCCCAATTTCACATATACTATTACAATTTCTGATATAGTCGTAGCTTTAAAAACTTTAAAAAATGCAAGTAGTCAAGGTCCAGATGATATCAGTTCTAGATACCTAATTGGAACTACTGAATCAATAGCCCTTCCTTTATCAATAATCTTTAATAAATCTTTAAATGAAAACACAATTCCCTCCGATTGGCTTCAAGTGACAGTAACACCTATATTCAAAACGAGTAATAGATCTAACATACAAAACTACCACCCAATTAGTTTAACTTCCATCATTTATAAACTAATGGAAAGAATTATCAAATCATATCTGGAAAAAGAAATGGTAGCACTTAACATCTCAGACCCCCACCCAACATGAATTCAGGTCAGGACACTCATGTACAACTAACCTCACAGCCTTCTATAATCATATTAGTCAGGGTCTTGATAACAACATCCCTATGGATGTAATTCTGTTGGATTATAGCCATGCTTTCGAAAAAGTCTCTCGTGGTAAACTAATTAATAAATTAACATCACTAGGTTTTTCCACCTGGCAAATCAATTGGATCGAGAAATGGCTCTCAAATAGGCCTCGGAGAGTAAGAATTAATGGTACCCTTTCTAAGTCAGGACTGGTCACAAGTGGGGTGCCCCAGGGCTCAGTCCTGGGACCCACACTGTTTAACATATTTATTAGTGACATGCAAATAGGATCACACAATTTTTTCTCTAAATTTGCTGATGATACTAAACTGGGAGGGAGGGTGGATAGCTCTAGTAACACTAATATTAGAGACTGATTTAACATCTATTGAGTATTAGGCACAGTGCAATAGCATGTTCTTTAATACTGAAAAGTGTGTTGTCTTGTACTTTGGGAGAAAAAACTCCAGTAACATCTACCAGCTTAATAATACCCCACTCAAGGCATCAAGCAGCGAGGAAGATCTTGGAATCGTAGTAAACAACAGACTATCTTCCACAGATCACTGTGTGAAAGTTGCTTGTATGTCTAACAGGCTACTTAAACAAATTCAATGAACTTTTGTAACCAGAACGGAGCAATGTTTAATTCCACTGTACAGAGCCTACATTAGACCTTATGCAGACTACAGGTTTCCCTTTTGGAACCCGTACCTTAAGGGCGATATTACATGTCTCAAACAGATGCAGAGGCGTGCCACTAAAATGGTCCCACGCTTAGCAGCCAAAGACTATCATAGCAGATTACAGAAAATGGGCCTTCATTCATTATGCATCAGAAGGTGTAGGGGTAATATCCTATTCTTGCATAAAACACTACAATCCCCAGAACTCATGCGTCAGTGTGGACTCTCCTATTTTCAAAGATGCATTGTCCCTAAGTTGCATAACAAACAGCTTGAGGTTATGCAAGCAAAGACAAACAAAAGGGATAATTTCTTTGCCATAACAGCACCTAGAATTTGGATACTCTGCCTCAAGAATTGGTTGATACAACATGCTTTACTTTATTTAAGAGGGGTCTAGACATCTGGTTAACAAAAACCCAGCAAGAGAACAATAGCCCACATAATGTGGAGGACAATCTCAATGGGCTTCTAACCTTTTTTTGTCGTACTACACCAAGTTAAACCACCACCAAGTTAAACCAAATATGGGTTTCCACTTCTACAATAAATGGTAGTGGAGTCTCTTATCCTTATACCTCTGTGTCAGGGTCTGTTGTTACAGGACAGAGGATCCCTGGTCCATCTGGTACACCTCCCTGACAGTGACAACATTACAGTGAACTACATCGATGCAGACAACATCAACAGTTCACTGTAATGGTGCACCAGAGACATGGGCACACTGTCTCCCAGTCCTGCACCCCCTCCCAGATCCAACTCTGACTCAGAGTTAGAATCCAATAGATCAGAGGGTACAGTGGGCAAAGCCCCCTGCATGGGGGGTTCAGGGGCAAAGCCCACTGATAGAAACAAGGGACTGGGAGTCCTTTGGGATTTATATCAACCGCAACTTGCGGTCAACATAAATCCTGTCTCTGTGATGTCGGTCGACTAAATTGTTGTCGAACCAGCATCATAGAGCCATCCATCCAGACCTGAACTCCCCACATCTACATGCATGGCTCCTGAAGACATAGCCATTGCATATTCTGGAGTATCCCCTAAGGTTGTTGATGTATTGATTGTGGCTATAAAGCCTCCTACCAGACATACTTATTCCTTGAAATGGAAGCGGTTCACTCTGTGGGCTGCTTCCAAGAATTTGGATCTATTTACTTCCAAGAATGTGCATCCATTTACAAGACCTGTAAATGCTGTCTTGGAATACTTGCTGCCCTTGTCAGACTTTTACCTACAGGTTTATTCACCTAAGGTGCATCTGGCAGCTATAGAAGCCTTACATGCTCCTACTGATGGTCATACAGTCGCCCAATTAGAAGTGTCCTGTGTGTTTCTGAGAGGTATTCTCCATATGAAACCTGCTATTTGTAATCCAGTCCCACCTTGGGACTTGAATTTTGTGCTTGAGAAACTAACGGTGGATCCTTTTGAGCCAGACGCAAGTTGTGACTTATATTTTCTATCATGGAAAAAGCTATTTTTAGTTGCAATCACTTCTGCTCAAAGGATTTCCAAGCTTCGGGCTCTAATGCATGAGCCTCCTCATTTGATTTTTCACAAAGACAGAGTCCCTTTGCATACAAATCCTAAATTTCTACCGAAGGTGGTTTCTGAATTTATATGAGACATTGCTTCATGGGTCACCCACTCTAGGGCTAATGTGAACAGAGCGCTGTAAAAAAAAGTGCAACCAAAATGCCAAGAGTCAATTCAGTGACATGAAATTGTGTCATCATGCGTAGAAGACCACATTTGCTGATGGAGCAGAAGCAGCTCATCACCATGATTTTATTTAAGGGGGGCTCCACCCCTTGCACACCCCCCTGGTATTTTTACATAATCACTACCAGCCAGCATATGTTGGGGGGGGCAGCACACAAATACAGTAATGGCTGTAACCCCTCCCCCAACATGCTCACAGTGACACGCACTGTGATATCCCTGATGCTCATAAGACTTACACACTCATGCAACACCCATATTCTGACGCCCTGTTTTCAGCGCTGTCTTGATGGTATACCTTGCTTCATACTACGGATGTACGTAGAATGTTCAGCTTTTTGATTCATTTACCCCCAGGAAGGAAGGCACCCCTGTGTGTATGCAGTGCCTATACAAATGGCTGACACATTGTATTATGTTTTATTATAGGAAGTACAGTAAGGAACTAACTGGTGTGGTTAGTGGGCACTCCACAAGGGGTATGGCCACTTCTGTTGCCTTTTCCAAAATGTTTCTTCTGCTGACATTTGTGCTGCAGCCACATGCAGCACTGTCCATAGATTCACTAAATATTACAGTCTGGACATAGTCTTTTGTAGACATGCTGGTTTTGGGCTTGTTGTACTGCAAGGCATCCTCTCTGGAATATTTATCAGACTGTACCATCCTCCCAGGTTTTACTTGGGACTGCTTGGGAATTGTTCCATAGGTGTGGCCGAATGGAGATCACCTTGAAGAAGAGAGATCTTCAAGCGAATCTTCTCCTTTAGGCCATGCTGTCCCTCCCTCCTTCACCTTCCCCCTTTTGCTATCAGTGAGGGATACATCAGATGTCTATAAATTACTCCATACATCCTATATCCAGCCCCATGCTTTTTCCCTGAATGCCTGGTGCTGGTATTATTTCCTAGTTCCCCATAGCTGAAGGTATTCTGAGGCTACTCTCTGGTGGGGAACTCAGGAGTGATGGGGCTGCCCACATATATAGACACAGACATGGGACATCATCGTGGGCCGTCCCGGGCTAGCAAAAGTTTCTATGTGGTCCTAGCACTAACGGCTTTAGATCCAAAGGTGTGACATGGAGGAGATTCTCCTGAAGATCTACTGTTACAGTAAGTTCTTACATAGCTGTTCTTTCAACCTTACTAGACAGCAGGAAGTTGAGCTGTAGCCTTAGCTTCACGATCTCTGTAGCAGTGTGTTACTGTGAAATTTGGATCAGTCAGCTTTATATATATGCTTGTTCTTTTTAAGTTTGGATTCAGTTGGGTTAGTTCCTTGTCCCAAGACAATGCCCATTAGTTGTATACCCCATCATTTTTCCTTGTACAGTTGCCTTAAAGACCTTCCATATCATGGCTGATGAGGTTATCCGGGGTGGATCTCAGTGTGAAATAGCAGCTGTTTCTTGCTTAAGACATTTCTGAAATTGTTTGTCTTTCAGTAATAAGGGATCAAGCCTCCAAGATGTAGATTTCTGTGGAAGCAGGTCCCAGATAGATGTTAAGATGACTGGGGCATGGTCAGAAAGGTAGAGCGGAGCCACATTCACTTCCAAAGCTGCCTGGGTGATGGACAGGGAGGCTAACTACATGTCTAATCTGCTAGCCATTTTGTGGGTGACTCAGAAGTATGAGAAATCCTTCTCAGAGGGATGTAACAGTCTCCACACATCTGTGGGTTGGTGCTGGGACATTACATTTCCTAGGGTCATTAAAGCCTTGCTTTAGGGTTCAATCGGTGCATTTGATATATCTAAGCAGTCATATAATGCTAAGTTTAAATCCCCTCCTAGTAAAATGCCAGGGTTGTCAAAAGTCATATCCTTAAGTTCCTATGAAATTCTGTCAGAGAACTCAGGGATAACATCATTGGGAGTATACATATTAACTAAAATCAGGGGTCCCATTGGTGTGGAAAATTTTGCTAGGATCCAGTGCCTGTCTTTGTCCCCTTTCTGTAAAAGTGGGGTCCAGTTAAAGTTTTTGTGTAACAAGATATACAAGCCATGTTTAGAAGTAACAGCATTACTATGTGCCTCCCATACCACCCACTCTCTTTAATTTAACAGCTTCTGTGTAAATTAGTTTAGTCTCCTGCAGGAAGGCTACATGGGATTGTAATCTTACTAGATGAGCAAGGATTTTCTTCCTCTTAATAAGGGAGTTTTTCCAGGTAGCGCTGTAAGTTTCAGTGGCATTATGTTAGCTATAATACTGTCCAAAAAAGGGACAGTTCATGATGTAGAGTACCATAATCGCAAAAATAGAGGCACAGAAAGTTTGTTGTTCCAGTGGGCTGTCTTGACATTATACAATAGCTTTAGCTTGTTATCCTAGACACTGTAAACCACATAACAGGTAGACTGTATCGATAAGTAATAAAACTAGCTCTAACACACAAATCTAGCTGTAATGCAATATTGTAAACAGAAAATAGAGGATTTTGGTATCTGGGGTACAAATGGGAAGTAAACCTATTTTACAGGTTAAGTAAACAACGTAGCGTAAGTAGCCCAAGTGAATAGAGTCCCACTAGGGCCTAGCTATTTCTATCGGGGGGGGGAAAGAAAAGAGTAATTATAATGTTCAACATTTGCTGTATTTAATTTTAAAATGACAGTTGTAACCTTCATGGAGGAAAGTCCCTCTTATAAGTGCACATTATCATTAAGAAACCTTAGAACAGTGTAAAATTATTTTATAAGTCAAAGGTATGACCTGATATAACCCTGTAAAATATTGTTTAAAGTAGGCAACTGAAGGGGGGGGAAGGAAGAGGTGAGAGGAGAGGAGGAACACCTCTACTCATAGTGCTGTAGCCCATGACCTTATTTTATGTTCTTTGCTACACATACTTTACCAGGAAACAGAGGATATATTGCTTCATTATTAGCTAAGGAGCACACCATTGGGCTATGTGATTTTTGTGGTTCTGTCCAGTTTATCAGCCACCTTGCACATGCAAGGCCCTAGTGTAATGGGATCAAATAGAATTATGTGAACTAAAAAGCAGAGGGTGTGCTGAACCCCAAAGCTATGGGGTCCATGAGTTCCAAGGTACCCCATGCTATTAAGTGGTGTAGATAGGTAAGTCAAGCTCTGTACAGGTACACATAATGACTACACAAATACTGATATGAGCAGGTATGGGGGATGTCAAGAGGTCTAGGGCGGGAGCTTGGGGGGTGTGGAATGGCTGCCTTGAGTTTCTGACAGCTCTTTTTTCATAAAATGAGTTATTACTAACCTTTTTATGCAGGGTCAATAGGAGGCAATAAGAACCATTAAATGTTAAAAATGCCACCTCGGTGCGTGTCTAAATGGAGTTATTCAAGGGCAGTGTTCAGATATCAGGTAGGGGTATTAACCCAGTCTGTGTTCATTGAATTAGCTGCGTGAGATGTTATAGTCTGCTTCTACTGAGGCCTGGTGTCAAATGTACTCCCGCCAATTAACACAGAGTGTCAGAGTGGTTAGCAGAAGAATAGACAAGAAAATGCCAGTCACCCCCAGGCACAACTGTCTAACTGTGAAGTTAGTTAGTCATGAAATAAGAAGGCTAGGGTACTCACTGTGCACTGCAAAAGTTCAATCATGTTTTCAGGGTCTGTTGAGGTGGTGGAGGTTGCAGGTTCAACATAGGAGCTGAAGGCTGGTCTGGTTCACTTGTTACTACTGTTACTATGTCTGCCCAAGTTGCTTGAACTTGCTCTTCTATTAGCAATGTATATTGTGCATCTGAGGATTGTTCATATGGGATATTTGGATCATCTGGTGAGGTGAACCTCTAGGTGACAATTTGTTGGGGGTCTTTAGCAGAGGGTAGGCTGTTGAGCTGCTGCTAGATGCTAAGGAGGGTGGGCTGCTTTTCCTGCTCCTGGATTTGTGTCTTGGTGGTATTGGCTGTTGCTCCAGCTGGTTCAGGAACTTGTGTTGGGTTCTGACCCTGTTAGGTACCAGGAATCAGCCTAAACAGACGCACTGGATTCAGTAGCAGGGTGTTCAGACAGGTCTGCTGAGGCTGTGTCCATCGGCTGGGCTGAGGCAGTATTGTGCATGTTAGATTATATGTCTTGAAATTGGTGATTCAGCCAGTGCTGTTGTAAGAATTGTCCTGCCTCTGCTAGGGACTGAAGAGTGTAAAGTGTAGCAGGTACCATTGATTTGTCCTCTACGTAAAGCATGGTAACGTAAGAAGTGAGGCACTGAAGTTGGGCAAATTAAATCCTAAGTGAGGCATAAGCTCTACAGCATTTTGACAAGTCTGGGGAGAAGTGTTGGAATAGTTGGATAATGTAGCCATCCCACTTCAAGAGGCCATGCTCTCTAGATAGTCGAATGACATTTTTGTTTACAGGGTAATGGAGAAACTTGTATAGGATCGGGCAAGGACATTCTACTTGCCTGGGCTTTGGGGCCATTGAACAGTGTGTCCTTTCAAGTTCTAATGGAGGGCAGTTTGGTGAGTTTAACATAAGGGGTATAACATGGTGAAAGAACCCAACCATGTCTCTGCCCCAGTCCCCTCAGGGAAGCCCACTAACCTTATGCTCTTCCTCATGACACAGTCATCCATATAATCAGCTTTGTGTAATAAATATTTTATTTGGTGGCCCTGAGGCAGTCTTGACCGTTATGAGCCAGTTTCCCTAGTTGCTAACTTCTTTGCTCCATGGCTGCCACCCTGCCCCCGAGAGCCATGAGGTTGCAGTTTGTCTGTGCAGCGGTGGCTTTGAGCTCTGCTATATCTTTTAATATCTGTGAGAGCATTTCTGGTATATGTGCCATATCATTAGTAGCTGTGGCAGAGTGGTGATGATGATGATCAGCCAGTCTGTTTCTGCAGAGTGCTCCATAATGTGGCTGGTGCAGTTCTGTGATGAGCAGTTGTCAGGCAGAATTAGGGTGAGCAGGCTGAAGGCACACTGTGAGGTACAGCGTCCTGATTGAGTTTTTTTTTCTTTTAACTAAAAGCACTGTGCTCATCCCGATTAGCACTTAGCCTAGGAAAGCTTCCTGATCTGTCAGCAGGCTGTTGATCTCAGCTGCAGCTGACTCAGCAAGAGGTATGCTGCCAGGATGTCTGATGCAATCTGAGAATTCTGGCCCGAGTAGCGAGCCTGCAGCACCACACAGAGTATTAACACAAGGATCCTGTTTAAATGGCCACATTATAAAATGTGGGTCAGGAAAGTTGGGGGGGGGGATGTCACTTATTAGAGCTACCAAGGATCTGCCACTAGATCCGTGCCAATCTGTGGTGAGATCAGGAGGACCACTCGATGGTCTGATTTGGGCTGCAGTTACTGTTTCATGCCTAAAGCATGGTCTGGTCTAAAAACCCCATCAAAGAGCCCGATGAACTGAGCAACAGCCACCGACAGTGTGGAAGAGCCTATACTGGGTTAGTTTAGAAATTACTGTTCATCAGCAGTTTTTTGCGGATGAAATGGGGGTTTTCCTCCCAAGGTCACAAAGCCTCTCGATTAAGTGGCCATTCTGGAAGCCAGCCAGCCATGCCCCTGCCTTTTGGGCCAGATTTGAAAACTTTCACCTACCTTGTTCATAAGGATGGGTCCCAAGAAGTCCATTGTTGAAAGTTTGGTGGGAAAATATTGAAAAATAGCAGTTATGAGTGAACATTGAAATATTTCAATGTCTACACATAACTTGGTCATTTTACTATATTTTTAAACACATTTTCAACATAGTTTTCTTATGACCCCACCTCATGAGCCCAATAGGTGTACATTTTTAAAACCCACCCAAAAATAGATTTCATGGAGCAACTGCAAAATTACCTTTTGGACCATATTTGAAAAATTTCACCTTCCTTGGTCATGAGGTGGGGTCCAAAAAGGGCTATGTTGAAAAGCTGGTGAAAAAATATTCAGAAATTACATTGTTATGAGTAAAAGTTCAAAATACATTGACTGCACTTACCTTGTTCCTTCAGTTCCCAGCTGGTGTTGAAGGAAAAGGATGTGTTTTGTAGCAGAACGGTGGTGAACCATTTTGAGGTCAGTGAGGGTATGGGGGTCGGGGTGGTGGTCAGCATCAAAAGACATTGATGGCCAGATTTCTGCTTTTTAAGGGAAAAGACTACAAGGGACTGTTTTTTTTCTTAGTGTGAGGGTGGCACTGTGGATTGGGCACTCCAGAGTCACACATTTTGAGAGGGTCTGGTAAGTTTGCCTGACTATCAAAAGACAGACGCTCAGCTACCCAGCTCCAGTTTCCCAACTGGTACGTCTGCCTGACTATCAAAATACTGCAACTCAAATGCCTGACTCCAAATTCCCGACTGTACTTATAAAACTGATACAATCTACTATACTGCAGTAAAAAAAAACGTAAGTAAAAAAATATTTTTGCACACAAAGTGCAAATTAGGATGTTTCTGTACACAAAATGCAGCCTGGGACACTTGGGGTAGGGCTCTTAGGAGGAAATTCTGTATTAGGGTTGAAAGCCCCCCTGCCCACACCCCCAACTGGCATCAGGGTGCGCATTACGGTTGTCGCCATAACTCTCACCCCATCACATGTGTAAAGAAGCAGAGGTGTAGGAGAATGGGGTGAGAGTTAGGACCGACAACCCTAATGCGCACCCCGATGCGGTTGGGGGTGTGGGCAGGGGGGCCAAAGGGGGCTTTCAACCCTAACACCAAATTTCCTCACTTTTGTCAGTGTGGAACAACCCTAACTAATGCATTAAACTGAGTTTTTTGCCTCTAATTTCCCTTCTTTTTGAGAATGATAACGAGAAATAGTGAATGTAATGCGGTGGCAGGAGCGCCCGCAAATACAAATAGTAATGCACATGGTGACGCAAAGCGAAACAGAAAGAGAAACAGTAGTGTAGACAGAAATGTTAAAAACAATGCAAAAGCAAGCGCAAAGGGTAACGCACATGGTGGCGTAGACGTGAATGGTAAGTGAAATGGGAACGGAACCACAAGCAAAAACGGTAATGGTAACAGTAATGTAAGAGCACAGGCTGGTTTTCCCCAAAAGCTGCATAAAGAAAGACAGTGAGTACAAAGAATGTATGCATAATAATGGTTCTCGGAGCAGAAAATGAGGAGTTGGAATACTAAATTGCTTATATCTCAGGAACCGTATGACGTAGAAAAAAAATTTAAAAGTCATATTATTTATGACTTTCCTGGCTTAAGCATTTTTTTGACAAAAAGTCCATATCTCACACTGTTTCTGAGATATAGGCCCTGAAACGCGCGGCAGATGCCATAATGTTATCCTATGGGGAAAAAAGAGAAGTTCGGAGTGCCATAACTTTGGCTCTCTGCAATATTTTTTTGCCAAACTACAAAAAAGCACATCTGTGTGATGTTGGCTATGTTTCCTCCAAATTTCAGCCCAAAAGACCAAACTGTTATTTTGCAGCAAGGCGCCAAAGGATTCCTGTAATGCGTCGGATGCCGTAATGTTATCCTATGGGAAAAAGCGTCAACTTTGGAGTGCCGTAACTTTGCCGACATGTAATATTTTTCAACAAAGCACTGAAAGGCACATCTGTGAGATGTTGGCTGCCTTCCCTCCAAATGTCAGGCCAAAACACCAAACCATTCTTTTGCAGCAGGGTGCCAAAGGATTGCTGTCATTTTCCCACAGCCTAGAAAAGTACTGTCGAAATTTGCAAAAGCTTTCGTAAATTCATTCAAAAGTGTCGCAAGTGTGACAGTACTTTGCAAAAGTACTTTTTCCAGAAATTTGAAAAACATATTTCTGGGGTGTTTTACCCCAAAATAAAGATGTGGCTAGCATCCTCAGGGTCCGACTAGGTGAATACAAAAATAATTAGGTTGCTAGAGGGTCCCAATTTTAAATGCCAAGCATTTTTCTGATCACTAACTGAAAACAAAATGGCAGATCTGTGACAGTAAAAGGCCTATTTGTGAAAGTAAAAACTGCATTTGCGACACTGTCGAACTTTTTGTTAACTTTTCCCATTGACTTATAATGGGAACTTGTTTTTTGAATAACCTTTGAACTGTTTAATATTTTTTCATGAAATCTTCAAAAGACACATCGGAGACCCGAGCCACACGTTCCCTGAAGAATTCGGACCGGTCACACAAACCGTGCAACCTGTAGAGACGACAATAAAATTCCAGAAAAGCATAAACGTGAGCGCAGATCACGCTTAATAACTCCGCAGCCGTATATGCGACCGGTACGAAACTTGGCAGATCCCAAAGCGTATGGGTCTTGATCAAGTATTCCAAATTTCAGGCAAATCCATTGAAATCTTGCAAAGTTATTAAGGTACAAAACTTTGGGTTTAACGTGTAAATGGCTCCTCAACCCTAACTATAGTGGCACTACCATGCCACCATAATATATATATATATATATATGTATATAAAATGGTCAAAAAATCCTCAGGCTCCAATTGGCTGATAGGCCTACCAAGATGGTCATCTATCAGGCAACAGAGCCTGGGTTTTAAAAGTCCTGGTGCCAAGGACCGTATTACCAGTCTTAATGGGCACAATACATTTTTAAATGTCACACCCTCCATTTTGTTTTGTTTTTACCTGAAAGGGAGATTTCACCAAACAAGTAACTTAGAACAGCTGCCCCACCCCATACCAAAGTCATCTCTAGGCAATATAAAATGCACATCTAGTAAAAAAAAAGGATACAACCTAATAGAGACAGCGGACCGTCCAAAGTGTTCACAGCCTGTCTGGTCCCACACTCGCAAAAAAGCTGGCCACTAAATTATGCACTGCAAGCTAACAGCACCTCTCAACATACGGGAGCTTAACCCAGGAAAGTCCCATAACCACTTCATGCCCTGATAGTAACGATCCACACATTTTTAAACAAATATTCTCACCAGAAATGCAACAGTAAATCTGTTTTAAAAAAAAAACAACAGTAAGCATATATTTATGAGCATAAATACTGCATGAAAACTGTAAAGGTAAGTGTGTTTTATTAACTACTGAAATATGGGCATCTGCTTAAATCTTGTTATGTTTGTAATGGAAAAGTGCTTACTGTGAGCCATCACCCATGACTGCCCAGCATGTGTGTGTACCCCCAAGGCACTATGATGGCAGCAGAAGAAAAAATTACTCACCATAGTAATGTTGTTTCTTCTAATGGAGTCTTGCTGTATTCTGACATAATGCAGTTAGCCCCAGCACTTGAACTGCCCCAGAAAGGAAAGAGTTAACTCTATGCAGAAGCATTGAACATTGCGCTCGAGCTCGGTTTTGAAACCTCTGTCTGTGGTACTTCCCAGTGTAACCGTCAGATTCTTACGAGCAAACTAACTAAGTACTATAGTTTGGAAATTGTTCAAACATATAGCCAAAAGGCAAAATATTTTTGGGTCCAAAAAGACTCAAGTCGAGAACCCATGAAGGAAAGGTAGTGACAATATTTAACTATAAAAACACAAGAAAAGTAACAATAACAGCTACCCACCCTAGAGGGAGGGTACAAGGTACACCCCTGAGGTGCAACACTGTACCTGCCAGCCCACTTCCCAAAAACTAGGTTCTGAGAGGGGAGACGGTCAGAATACAGCAAGACTCCACTAGAAGAAACAACATTACTATGGTGAGTAATTTTTTCTTCAAACATGAAGTCTTGCTGTATTCTGACATAATGCAGACTACCAAGCAGTTCTCTATGGAGGAGGGAATACAGGACCTACTTTGGGAACAGGCTCTGCAGTACTGCAGTACTGCTGTGCCAAACCTAGCATCACTCTTAGCCTGGATGTCCAGGGAGTAATGCTTGGTGAATGTATGTACTGTTTTCCAGGTGGCTACTTTACAGATCTCTAACAAGGGTATATCTCTGGCTGCAGCTAGAGTAGCAGCTGTACCCCTAGTAGAGTGAGCCCTTAGGCCTGAATTTGTCATGGCAGAATTGTATACAAGAAACAATCCACCTGGCAATAGTTCTTTTAGTGGCAGGCTTACCCTTCCCCATTTCACCATAAGTGAGAAACAATTGAAGATAGTCATTTCTGTGTGCCTTAGTATGCTCTATGTAGTAGCTAAGAGCCCTTTTAACATCTAAACTATGTAGTCTTCTTTCCCCTGAAGAAGAATGGTCAGCGTAAAACACAGGCAGAGATATAGACTGGTTCAGATGAAAATCCGATACCACCTTGGGCAAGAACCTCCTATTGGTTCTTAGGACCACTTTATCCCTATGGAAGGGTATGAAGTCAGGCTCAACTGACAGGGTCTGTAATTCACTAATCCAGCTGGCAGAAGTAATAGCTACAAGGAACACAGTCTTGCAGGTCAAGTACTTCAACTCGGCTGAAGCCAGAGGTTCGAAGGGTGGCTACATAAGCTGAGCAATGCAGACATTAAGATTCCTAGGTGGGGTAGGCTCTCTAAAAGGAGGGTTAATGTGAACCAGACCTTTGAAAAACTTCCTGAATACAGGATGAGATGCCAGGGAAGAGCCCTTTCCTGCTGAAAGGAATGCAGAGACAGCTGCTAGATGAACCTTCAGAGTGGTAGGCTTAAGGCCTAAACTACTCCTGGAGACTGTCAGAATATCCAGAACTCCTTGAGAGAGATGCAGTGCTGCATATTCTAACTCTTCAAGAGCCAGGCCTTGAGGTTGAGAGACTGGAGATTGGGGTACCAGATCCGCCCCTGGGAGGAGCACAGGAGATTGTATTTCTTGGGAAGAGACAGGGGTCGTGACACTGTCAAGGACAGCAGTAGTGGAAACCAAGGCTGTCTGGCCCAATCTGGAGCCACTAGTATCACTGTGCAGGGCTGAGTTCTGATCTTGATCAGAACTCTGGACTGCAGAGGGAAGGCATAGAGAAACCTGCCCTTTCAGTCCAAAATGAGGGCATCCAGGAGTACCGTCCCCCAGACTGGAGGTCTGCAACAAAACAGAGGAAGTTGATGATTGTCTGATGCTGCAAAGAGATCTATCTCTGGAGTGCCCCACCTGGAGAAGATGACCTTCAGGATGAGAGGATCCAGGGACCATTTGTGATGTCCCTGTGAAATTCTGCTCAGGGCATCTGCTAGTACATTGTCCTTTCCTGGAAGGTGAACTGCTCCCAGGGAAGTCTGAAGAGAATAGGACACAGACCACAGCTTCATGGCTTCTGTGCACAAGGCCATGGACTAAGTGCCTCCCTGCTTGTTGACGTACCACATTGTGGTGGTGTTGTCTGTTCTGACTTGGACCACTTTGCCCTTGGCTGAATCTGAGAAGCTCTGAAAGGCTAGGAAAACTGCTCTTAGTTCCAGGAGATTGATATGAAGGAGAGATTCCTGTGGAGACCAGACCCCTTGAGCTGTCAGGGCTCACAGGTGGGCTCCCCAACCTAGGAGAGAAGCATCCATAGTTAGAACTACTGATGAGACTTGAGGGAGAAATGTAACCCCTTGTCTGAGGTTTTCCTGGTCCAGCCACCACTGGAGAGCTTGGACCAGAGTCTGAGTCACTGGAATCAGTTTTGTGAGAGAGTCCTTTCTCTGTGACCAAAAGGACCTTACGTGGAACTGAATGTCCCTCATCTGAAATCTGGCTCCCTGTACCACTGCAGTGGAGGCTGCCATGTGGCCCAGGAGTTGGAGGAACTGTCTCGCTGGACAAGAAACCTGTGGTCGAAAAGAGGAAGCAAGACCTACTAGGGCCTTCACCCTTGCCAGAGGAAGGAAAGCTTTTGCTTGGACAGTACTGAATGATATCCCTATGAAGATGAGAAGTTGTACCTGTTCGAAGACAGATTTTGGAAGATTGAGAAGAAACCCTAGAGAACTGAGCAAGTCCTAGGTGGTTTGTAGAGCTGACCTGACCTGGTCTGATGACTGACCTACGATTAGCCAGTCGTCCAGATATGGAAAAATGGTGATACACTGTCTTCTGAGGTAAGCCACCACTACTGCAAGGCACTTTGTGAACACCCTTGGAGCTGATGTTAGGCCAAATGGCATGGCCCTGAACTGATAATGGCCTGAAGGCAACTTGAACTGGAGGTATTTTCTGTGGGAGCACCTGATAGGGATATGAAAGTAGGCATCCTTGAGGTCTAGGGATTCTAGCCAATCCCATGGCTTTAAAGAGGGAAGGATTATTCCCAGAGTTATCATTTTGAATTTGGGATTTGAAATGTGTTTGTTCAGATACCTTAGGTCCAGGATAGGTCACCACTCCCCTGTTTTCTTTGGGGTAAGGAAGTACCTGGAGTACAGGCCTTTTCCTCTGTGTTGAGTAGGAACCTTCTCTATGGCTCTGAGAGCCAGAAGAGAGAAAACCTCTGCCTCTAGGGCAAGGGTTTATGAAATTGATGCAGGTGGAAAAGACCTGGCTCTCCTTTTTGGGAACCTTTTGAAGCTGAGGGCCAGACCCTGGCTTACTACTTCCAGGACCCACTTGTCTGAGATCACAGACTTCCAGGCCTGAAAGTAGTAAGCCATGCTGCCTCCTACTGGAATTGGGGAGTCAACCCGGGCTGACCCCTCAGCTTTAGACTAAGAGGAGGAAGCAGCCCTGCTCATCCCCCTCCTGCCCCTCCCTCAGAAAAAAACCCTCTGAAGGAAAGAAGAGGAGGTCTGGGCTTTGTAAAAAGACCATTGAAAGGACCCGCCCCTGCCCCTGGACTGCTGCTTTTGTGGAGTGGCTTGCCTTTCCTTGGCCTGTGCACTCCTACAAGTGGTCCTGTATTCATTCATTTTCTTCATATAAGCCTCTGTCTGCTCCCCAAACAAAGAGTTACCAACTACAGGAAAATCCATAGCCTTAGTCTGGGTATCCTGTGATAGGCTAGTACATCTGAGCAAAGCATGTCTTCTGAGAGACACAGATGTAGCCATGACTCTTGATGCCACATCATTGGAGTCCACAGCAGCATGAAATTGTACCTTAGATGCCTCAATTCCATCCGCAGCCACCTCCTCCAACTCTTTGGCTAGCTGGGGGAAGGCCTGTTTAGCCAGTTCCGGAACAGTATACCACCTGGACTTCTGGTACTTGGCTGTGTAGGCCATATAGTTTGCCTGCCTGAGTCGCAAAGAGGATGCCAAATATTGTTTTTTTGGCCATGGCATCAACTTTCCAGGAGTCCTTGTCCGGGGTGTGTGAAGCCAAAGGAATGTTAGCCCTGTCACAGGCTGCAGCTTGCACTACCCCAACATGGCTGCTATGAGTATAAAGGAACTCCGTACCTGAGCCTGATAACATATACCTCCTGTCCATTCTTTTATCCACAGGAGATAATGAGTTAGGAGTTTGTAAAATCTTCTGTGTCTGTTTCCCCAAGGATTTATGAAGAGGGATAGACAATCTTTTGGACTCTGGGATGTCCATCATTTCCACAAAATCAGGCTCTTCTTCCTCCTCAGCAGCTTTAACCATAGGGAACTGGGAGGGTTTTGGCCACCTTCTTGTAGAACAAGAAGTGTGAAGGGGACTCAGAAAGCCTGGGAGGGAAGATATTAGAGGGTCTGTCTGGGGAGATGTCCGGTTCAATGGGCACATCCAGACCCCCCGGTCATCATCTTCATCTTCATCATCGAGATAGTCTTCGTCTCCCTCCCACTCCTCATAAAAAACATCTGGATCATAATCCAAACGAGATGGATCCGACTGAACCAACCGCCTAACCGGCGGTACCAGTTCAGATGGAACCGAGTGAAGCGATTGAACAATGCTAATTGCTTTGGCTACCTCATCCGCGGTTGGATCCGAACCGGCAGACTTTCATTTCTTTTTTGACGGAACCAGACCCTCAGAGTCAGCTCTCCTTTGCCCGAGGAGGTATCGCCTAGGTCAGTAGACACCTCCTCAGGTTCAGCCACAACCGAACCAGGCTGGTCATCTGGATCTACAGACTTCTTGGCCTCCCTTTCCTTCAGCCTACTCAATCTTTTTTCTAGAGTGGCTTTGGGAAAGTTTTTGCAAATTTGGCAGTCTGACTTGAGGTGGGCAAACCCCAGACAATACACACACAGATGAGGTGGGGGTCAGCCTTGGCAAAGGCCTCCCCACACTCAGTACAGTGCTGAAACCCAGTGAGACCGGTTTTCTTCTTGGGTTTCTCAGACATGGCCAACCTACTAAATTACCCTATAGCAGCTTTCAAGCCAGGTAATAAATAACCGATCAGTTACAAACCGTGTCATGGATTTTGAAAAAGAACCAGAAAAAGACCCGGTTCTTTTGAAACCGATCGGTACCAGAACACCACTCTAATCCCAGACAAAATTCACAAAGTTGAAATAAGGTCGGCTCCTAACCGGACCGACCGATAAGAAACCGAAGAAAACAACAATTTCCACACTTTTCCCACAACAAAACACAGTCACTACCTATCTACTACACTACCTGTACTGTAGGCAGAGGCAGGAAATCCGAAAAAAATAAATAGAACGGTTTAAACTGAATGCTTTTAAACTTTACCGAACCGAGCAGAGGAATCTCCGGAGCAACTTCACTGTTAGGCAGAGTACAGAATCTGATGGTTACACTGGGAAGTACCGCAGACAGAGGTTTGAAAACCGAGCTCAAGCTCAACGTTCTATGCTTCTGCATAGAGTTAACTCTTTCCTCTCTGGGGCAGTTCAAGTGCTGGGGCTAACTGCATTATGTCAGAATACAGCAAGACTTCATGTTGTTTGAACTCATACAGTTGGTGGACTGTGATGATGGCTGTGTCTTGTGGAACATTTAGAGAGTTGTATGTTACTTCTGTTATGGTTGTCTTGCCTTGGCCATTCCCTTGCTTGCATGTGTGTCTGTGTGTGTGTGAGTGAGTGTGTGTGTGTGTGTGTGTGTGTGTGGATGGAGGGAATGCCGAGTTATGGTTTTGAGGAGGGTGCGTGGGGGTGGGGTGGTGGGGTGATAACCCTAACATTGAATTTCCACACTTTTGTCAGTGTGGAAACAACCCTAACTGATGCATTAATGAAGTTTTTTGCAAATAATTTCTTTTCTTTTTGAAAAAGTGCAACATAAGTAGTAAATGTTATATGCACTTACACATAAGTATGGAGCCATACAGCAACCCTATAAGGCAAGGAACCCTTGTAACACTAATTTGTCAATATCTTGGGAACCGTAGCAGCTAGAAAAAAAATGCAAGTGTCATTGTAATCATGACAGTGAGTAGTTCTTGCAACACTGAGTGAATCTGTATCTCGCATCGTTTATGAGATATGGGCACCAAAAAGCGCTGTGAGTGCTAACTCCAAGGGCGTAATAGTGGCCGATGGACATGAAAATGAACAATTTGAATACTAATTCCCAAATATCTCAGTAACCCTACAAGGTAGAAAAAAATGTAAACTGTCATGGTATTCATGGCTTTCCAACCTACTTCTGTACTTAGTCCCCCTACAGGGGGACTAAGCATTTTTGCAAAGAAAAATCCATATCTCAAACCATTTTAGAGATACAGGCACCGGAAGCTGTCAAGGACACCGCAATGTTATCCTATGGGAAAATGTCTGAATTTCAGAATGCTGTAACTATGAGCCTGTTCAATGTTTTCCTACCAAGTCACAAAAAGGCACATCTGTGGGACTAGGGCTTGCCACCCTGAATATTTCAGGCCAACAGTACAATCCACCTTGCCACAATGAAGTGTCAAAGAAAACAACACACAGCAAAATGTGTTCGTGCAGTCTTGCTGCAATTACTTTAATGTTTTCGCGAGTCTCCTATCTCTGTAATGGAAATGTTATCGCACACACAGAAATGTTGCTGCGGCTACTATTGTTCCTGAGCTTGAAAGTTTGCGTGGCAACAAGAAATTTTGTCACAATCAAAATACGGCAAAAACTTGAAAAACATATTTGCAGGCAAGATAGAGACAAACTAAAGCCTGGGTCATGTTCTTCAGGGCCCGATTAGGTAAACACAACTGTTGGTATTTACCAAACTGCATTATTTGTTGAATTACAGCATTTTTTTCTCTGCTGCTAACTGAAAAACAAGATGGTGGCAGCACGAAAACAATTTCAGGAAGCTTGACAACAAAAATGTGATCGTGAAACTTTTAGTAATGCACATATACATTTTTCTACGGGCTATAATGGGACATGAAAAAATTCTGAACAGAGCAATATTTTTTCACCAAATCTTCAAAAGGCACCATTTCAACACAGGCCACATGTAGACCAACAAATCTGAAGCCACTCAAATGCATTCTTCAGTCCATTATGGCTTACTGAAGAATTCCCAACAAGCGTGATTTTTCCTTTTGAGCATGCTATGGTTCCGCAACCGTACATCTGACTGGAACAAAACTTTCCAAATCCAGATATCTATAGTAGGCAGTTCTACATTCCAAATGTCAGGCATATCTGACAAACAGTTGCAAAGTTATTACAAACTTTGAGGTTTAACATAGAAGTGGACGTGCAACCCTAACTATTGTGGCACTACCGCGGCACTATAGTTAGGGTTGAGCGGCCACTTACATACTAAAGTCAAAAGTTTTTACATTAATAACTTTGGACCCGTTCAGTGGATTTGCCTGAAATTTGGTACACACATTAGGGTGCACTAGATCTCTTGATTTGCCAAATTACATTTGTGTCGGAGTGTTGGTCTTCATGTACGAAAGCACTAAAAAATGCAAAATTATCCATTTTTGAAGGCACCTTTTGGCATTCTTAATGTGGTCCTGCATGGCCATTGTGGGGTGTGCTGCTCTGCAAGATGGCTTGTTTGAAAGAGCTTTGGTGGCTGAACATGCTGCTTTTTGTTTGGTGAAAAAATATTAAGGCATTCAAAAGTTATGGCACTTTTAAGTTCCCATTATAAGTCAATGGGAAAATTTATATGTATATCTTGCAATCAAAGAATGGGGGTTCTGGCCATCTGGTCTCGCCTGGCGATCAAAGAATTTTCAGCCTCGTGGTTCAAGAATCTTTGTTCCCAAGGAATTGTCAAAATTCTTTGACCGAGAGGTCCGCCATCTTGTTTTCAGTTTTCCAATCACACAAACACAAGTATCTCAGCTCAGGGGTCACTTCTGAAGTAAAACTTCAATGGGTTTTACTCAGGGGACCCTGATCTATCAAGCCATGGCTTTGATTCCATCCAAATCAGTCAGAAAATATAGTTATAAGCTTTTAAAATCTTAATTTGTGGCTCGCGAACGATCTTTAATCGCAAGCCTGCAAATTCTTTGATTGTGAGATTCTTTGATAGTGATCTTGCTTCATGACCTAAAACACTAATATCTCAGCACAGGGGTGGGCTAGGGACACAAATGAGGGCTTGTGTTGCTTAGGAGGGTCCATTCTGTCGAGCCATGCCATTGGTTTGGTTCAAATCAGTGAATAAATCACATTTCACCCTTTTTTTATTCTTTGATCGTGAGCCTGCAAATTCTTTGATCATGAGGCTGCAAATTCTTTGCTCGTGAGATTCTTTGATCGTGGTCTTGCATCATGAGCGAGGGACGAGATGGCCGAATTTAAAAATCATTTTTCTCAGCCCATGGGTGCCCTAGGAAGTCAAATGAGGGTGGGTTTTACTCAGGGGGCTTCGTTCTGTCAAACCATGGTAGTGGTTTACTGCAATTCCCCCAATGTTTTCATTTATTACATTTTTTATTCTTTGTTCATGAGCTTGCAAATTCTTTGATTGTGAGGCTGCAAATTCTTTGATCGTGAGATTCTTTGACCGCGATCTTGCATCACGAGCGAGGGACAAGATAGCCCAATTCAAAATTCCATTTTCTTAGCCTAGGGGTGTCCTAGGAAGTCAAATGAGGATGGGTTTTACTCAGGGGCTTCATTCTGTTGAACCATGGCGGTGGTTCACTGCAATTGCTTCTATTTTTTGAATTATTAATTTTTTTATTCTTTGTTCATGAGCCTGCAAATTCTTTGATCATGAGGCTGCAGATTCTTTGATCGTGATCTTTGATCGCAAAATAGGGACAAAATGGCCAGATTTCTTATAATGGAATAGATATGGAAATTTTGCCAATCTTTGACATTGAATATCTCAGAAATGGTTTGGTCTTTTTACTTGAAATTTGGAGGGAAGAAAGGCAACATCCCACAGATGTGCCTTTTGTGGCTTGGTCAAAAAATATTACAAGGTGGCAAAGTTACGGCACTACGAAGTTGGCACTTTTTACCATAGGATAACATTACGGCGTCCGCAATATTACAGGAATTCTTTACCACTCTGCTGAAAAATAACGGTTTGGTCTTTTGGGCTGAAATTTGAAGGGAAGAAAGCCAACATCCTACAAATGTGCCTTTTGGTAGTTTGGAGAAAAAATATTACAGGGTGGCAAAGTGACAGCACTCTGAAGTTGATTGTTTGTCCCATAGGATAACATTATGGTGTCCATCGCGTCTTTCAGGGCCCGTATCTCAGAAACGGTGCAAGATACAGACTTTTTGTCAAAAGAATGCTTAGCCCCCCGCTTAGGCTAGGAAAGCTAGCCAAGAAAGTAATAATTCATACAAAATTTTAATTTTTTTCCTTCGTCAGACGGTTAGTGAGATATAAGCAATTTAGTATTCCAAGTCGTACTTTTCTGCTCTGAAGTCAATTATAATGCATACATTCTTTGTTTTCAATTAGTTTTTTCAATGCAATTTTTGGGAAAAAGAAGGGTGTGCCCTTTTGTTACTGTGATAGCTAGCGTTTCTAGTTGCGCTTCTGTTACCATTCGAATCACTGTTCCCGTCTACACCACCGTGTGCATAACGGTTTGAGTTTTCATATGTGCTTGCATTTCTGTTTCTGTTGTCTTTACTGTTGCTGTAACTGTTACCCTTTACATTTACTATTTGGGTACCATGACTATATATATATATATATATATATATATATATATATTCATTGCAAAAATATTGTTAATACCATTAGGGTTAAAGCATAAAAAGTAGGAAATACGATCTTAAGGTTCCCAAGCACAAGACCCTGCCCCCACAATCGGTTTCCAACCTGAACACCCACCCTCACCCTCAGCTTCCAACCCTAAGGCCCACCTCCACCCTGCATGCAGGAACAGTTGTGAGGGATGTGCCTTGGGATTGCGAACCCTAATGCCTCCACCCTCCAATCATGGTCCACCTCTTTTTTAGCAAGCTCTGGAGTCTTTATTTTCTTTTTTATATCCCTGGTAGTCTAGAGGTCCCTACCCCCTTCTCCCTTCCTTGTCGGTGATTTTTCCCTGGTATCTAGTGGCACCCTCCACCCTCTGATCGTGGTCTGCCTCTTTTCTAGCAAGCCCTGGTGTCTAGCAGCACCCCCCCACCTTACAATCATGGTCTGCCTCTTTTTTGCAAGCCCTGGAGTCCAGTGGTACCCCCTACCCTCTGATCATGGTCTGCCTCTTTTTTAGCAAGCCCTGGTGTCTAGTGGCACCCCTCCCCACCCTCCAATCCCTGTCCCAACAATTATTTTTAATTTCCCTGGTGTCTAGTGGCACCTCCACCCTGCGTTTAGTAGACCCTAAAATAAAGAAAATGGTCCCTCTTTCTTTTTTTAAACTTGTAAAAACAAAATCCATCGTGATCCTCCCTCTTCACGTAACCTCCACTGTGCACTAACCTTCCCACACCTCCCTTGATACCCCTCACTCACTTGAAGAGGTCCCGGTTTGAGATCCACTCTCCCGATTGAAGACATGTCTTGCTGCTGGAACCGGTGACTGCAATATGAGAAACTAAAGTAAATGTGGTTTAATGTATTTCAATTGGGGGGTTCAACTTTTATGTATATCTCAGTCATTTGTTTGAGAGTTTGCTCCCAAATTTTTAACATAGCCTTTTGGGGACCCCATCCCATGAACAATATGACTGTCAGTACACAACTCCTGCCAAAAGGTGATTTCAGGTCATTTGGCAAAGTAACCTTTTGGGCAGGATTTACATAATGATAGTCATATTGTTCATGAGTTGGGGTCATAAGAAGGCTCTGTTAAATATTTGGGGTCAAAATATGTATAAATTGCAATGTTATAGCCATTTGTTGCAATTGCGCCACACACTCGTAACTTTGGAAATTTTTTATATTTTGACATCAAATTTTCAACATAGACAGTTTATTACCCCCACCTCATGCACAGCACAGCTGTCATTTTTCAAATCCTGGCCAAAAGGTGTTTTCGCTACTGTGGTACAGAATAGCGATGCAATTGTGCGGAAATACATTTTGGCGGAGAGTTGAAAATTCTTCTGTGCTGGGTACATGAGGTGGGGTAATAAGATGGCTATGTTGAAAATTTGGGGTTAAAATATGTTAAAATGGAAGAGTTATGCCCATTTGTTGCAATTTTGCTATGCACACTTGTAACTTTAGACATTTTTATTATTTTGATCCAGAATTTTCAACATAGCCTTCTTATTATCCCACATCATGTATGTCATGACTGTCATTTTTAAAATCCTGGCCAAAATGTGTTTTCACACCAGTGGCACAGAATGGCATTGGAGTTGCACAAAATTACTTTTGGGTGGGGATTCGAAAAATTTTTATACCAGGTAAATGAGGTGGGGTAATAAGGTGGTTATGCTGATAACCTGTTCACTGTTGTTCTATAAACAGAAGCACAGGGCTCTTCCATTGTGATTTACATATCCACACCTGAGCCCTGCACTCCCACAGGCACATAAGGATACAATTTCTCTGTGCTCCCACAAGTAAATACAGCTACGATTACACTACCACAAAAAGTGATGAAATTCTTTGCAAAAAACTACATTAATGCATCAGTCAGGGTTCAGGATAAAGCAACAAAAGTAGGCAACTATGACGTCAGGGTTTCCAACCCTAACACCACACACCACACTGGAGTCAGAAAGCTGTTTTAACCTAATATGAGCTTTAAAAGGTAAAATTGTACTTTTTTATGGGAAAGTGCCACCCCTAGACAAAACTGCTACCAACGTGAAACATTTCTACATCTGCTGCTGAAACCATAATACTCACATTGCAACAGTACTTTTGTCTACAGAAGTGCAGGCCCCCATAGGGCCTGAGCTTTTGCAGCCAGAGGTACTCATACATGCTGTTTGACATACTAACAGAGCTGTGGCTCCAGAAGTGCAGGAACCTGTATAGCCACAGATACAAATCCACAAAGGTAGCACATCAGTACTACTGCATTTGTGTCATCTGGAAACAGTTGTATGTTTTTTGTCTTACCTGATGATGGCTGTCTGGGGTTGTTTTTGTGATCTTGTCCTTTTTCTGCTTAGGGGGGTGGTGAGTTATGGTTGAAACCCTGTTTTAGGGTTAGAAACCCTAACACCACATATCCCTACTTTTGTGACAAATAGGCCCTGTTCACACTACAGCATGGTAATGGAAAACATTTTTTAAAATGGATTAATTACCATGCTGTAGCATCCTTATTGTAGCATCTGCACTACGACAAGCATGTTGTAAACTGTTATTAAAAATGGTTTGCAGCATCTGCACTACTGCCTCTGGACCGAATTAACAATCAACCGGTTCACATGCAGGGACATCTAGCTTCCTGAAGGGGAACCGTGCCTGACTGTCCGCACTGCAGATAAGACCAATTTAACTTCTGAAACGTTTTTAAAACTGTGTTTAAGCCTACTGTATGTCTTTTCAGGGTTTAAACACGGTTTTCCAAAAACGGATTACAAAGCGTGTTAAGTGCGGATGCAAACCGTGCTAGGGCACTTTAAAATGGTTTAAGCTCCTTCTAAGCTGTGTCTGAATAGTCCTTTGTGTACTGCTTAGTCCTGTTAGGAGTGATTAAAAAATTGCAAATCATTTTCCACCTAAATTCTCTTCAGTTATTGAGGAAATTGTGTGAAAAACCCCAATTCCAAATACGTTTCCGGTCCCCGGGTTCAAGGATATGACAGGACTCTCTTTCCAAAAACCCTGTTGGTGGACCAGGGAGGTCCAGGAGGTGGTGCCGGGAAAGAAAGCAGCCTATAAGCAATTCAAGTGCTCAAGGAGTGAAAGGGATCGAGGGGAGTACGAGCTGATGGCTAGAAGGGCCACTAGAGTGGTGAGGCGGCTAAGGCAAGGAAGGAGCAGAACCTGGCTAGGGAAATTAGGAGAGGAACAAGGGTTCTTTAGATACATTGGGGAAAAATGAAGGGTGAAGGGCAGATTAGCAGGATTAAATCAGGGAGGATGGGCACAAGACCGGGGAGCAGGCTGAGTACTAAATGAGTACTTCACCTCAGTTTTCACCAGGGAAAATGGGGTGCTGCATCATACATGGGAGGAGACAGAGATACTGAGGAGGGGCCCTTACCGATCGGCAGGTCTGGGGAGAGGGGGAGGCATCACTGGCAGGTGGGGGGAGGGCTAAGCAGGGAGAAGGGGTACCGGAAGTGGAAATCACAGCTGAGAGAGTGAGGGAAGCCCTCAGCTCCCTTAAGACGGAGAAAGCACCGGGGCCGGATAAATTACACCCCAGAGTGCTGAAGGAACTTGCAGATGTCCTGGCAAAACCCCTGGCAGAGCTTTTCACCATCTCTCTGAGGACAGGGTGGGTGCCCCAAGACTGGAAGGTGGCGCATATAGTGCCTATCCACAAGGGGGGATCAAGGAGGTGGCGGGGAACACAGGCCTGTCAGCCTGACCTCGGTGGTGGGCAAGGTGATGAGGGCATTGTCAAAGAGAGGCTAGGGGGACCTGGATAAGTCAGGGTGCCTGGACGATAGACAGCATGGATTCATCCCGGGAAATCGTGTCAGACAAACCTGGTGGAGTTCTATGACTGGGTGACAAGTGCCTTGGACCTGGGTAGACCAGTGGATGTCCTCTATCTGGACTTCAGCAAGGCATTTGACTCTGTTCCTCACGTGGGCCTGTTGGATAAGCTGGGAGAAATGGGGGTGGGGAACCAGATGATCAGATGGATAGGCAATTGGCTCCAGGACCGGACTCAGAGGGTCGTAGTTGGTGGGATAGTCTCATCCCCAAGGAGGGTCATTAGTGGGGTCCCACAGGGATCAGTCCTTGGGCCCCTTCTGTTCAACGCCTACGTATCTGACATAAGGACAGGAATCAGGAGTGAGATGAGTCTCTTTGCAGATGACTCGAAACTGGGGGCGGTGGTGGATGGGGAGGAGGGGAGGGTGGCCCTACAGGGGGACCTGGAGGCTCTGGAAAGATGGTCTAGAAAGTGGAAGCTGAGGTTCAATGCAGGAATGCAAGGTACTCCACCTGGGGCCAGAAACCCAGATAAGTGTACACCCCTAGGGATGCTACAAGTCTCGATGGCTGAGAGGGACCTGGGGTGGTGGTGGATGTCAAGATGAACAACTCTGAGACTTGTAGGGAGGCAGCAGCCAAGGCCAACTGGATGCTGGGATGCATCGCTAGGGGATCACCTCCAGAAGGAGGAAATGATACTCCCTCTGTATAACTGCTTAGTGAGGCTGCACCTTGAGTACTGCGTGCAGTTTTGGAGGCCACACTTAAGCGGGACATTAACCTCCTGGAGAGGGTCCAGAGGAGGCAACCAAAATGATTTGGGGCTTGGGGACAGGACCTATGAGGAGAGGCTCGAAGAGCTAAATATATGCGCATTGGAAGAGAGAAGGGACGGGGGACATGATGAGGTCTTTAGGTACATGAAGAGGGTAAATAGGGAGGAACAGTCGGGGTGCTTGAAGGAAGAAGGAAGGGGCCACTAGAGGCATGGCTGGAAGCTGGAGGGGAAGATTCAGGAGAAAGAGGAGGTGCTACTTCACTGAGAGGGTGGTGGAGCCATGGAATGCACTGCCTAGGGGGCTGGTGGAGGCAGAGACAGTGGAGGGGTTCAAGAGGGGGTGGGACAGGTACAGGGGAAGGGTTCTGGAAGCAAAATCCAATGCAGCAAGAATATCCGGAACTGGGAAGGGAGAAGCCAGAGAAGGCGAGGGGGACAGCAAGGTCAGCACCCAGGTTGGGGATTGACCAAACGAGCAGACACGAAAGACCATTAGGCCTATTCTGCTGGCATTTTAGTATGTTAGTATGATACATGGACAATGGTTGTTCTCTAGTGCGACTGTAAGTCTAAACTAATGTAGAAATATACTTTTTTTTGCAAGTGTCCTGCTGTGGCTTGCATGATAACTAAAAATAGGGGGTGGGGATCAGATTGAGCTTCCTCCAGGTGGGTACCTGATCTAAGAAAGGAGACTACTTATTTTCATTTATCTATTATAACTTGGATTACATGACCTATGAGTCAGAGGCTCTTTTACACAGGTTCCATGTCAGTGAAAGAGATAAATAAACAAACTAATCAAACAGAAATTATGTACATCAATTAAGACACAAAAATACTCAGATAATTTTACAAATAGATGACAAATTTGTGCAAAGTTGCATTAGCATAGGAGGTAATTTATTCAATAGAGTTAGTAGGTATAGGAAGGGGAAACAAGAGCAGCCTAATTCTGGCCTTGTCAAAAAAGATGGGGGTGGGGTGAAAAAGGAAAAAGGAGATGTTGGAGAGCCCAAGAAACCAGTGAGATTTGATAGAGAAAAGGTTAAGAAGGGGAATGGAGGAAAATGAAACTGGGAGGGAAGGAGGATGTTACAGGGGCACTTAATTTGGGCGAGTAAGAGATGGAGGCAGGGAGAAAACAGACATTGCTGGCATGGGAGTAGGAGTGATTTAGGAGGGGCAGACACAGCTGCTGCATGGGAGTAAGGGTGATTTAGAAGGGAGCAATCACAGCTGCTAAGAGCGGTGAGGTGTCGACATAGTTCATGTTTGAAAGGGCCCAATTTTGGAATTGCCAGAACTGAAACAGGAGGTCATTTATCCAGTAGTGAGCGCAAGTAGAAAATGACTGCTATGCCTGTGAAGTGCAGCGGCAAGAGACTTGCAGACATTGTCGTGCCATACCTCGAATGGGTTGTCATTGTTTGAGGAGATTCTGCATGACTGGTGGGGTTTGGCCAAGACAGGCTTTTTTTGCTAGAAGGCAAGTTTGATATTTCACCAGGCCCATAAGACTTAGCCAGTTTGCTTGTTTATATAGGTTACAAGTATGGGTGAGAATGGGTGAGTATGGGTGCACCAGAAAGTAACCTACAAGTCTTATTTAGTGTGACATTAACCCTTTTGAGCATAGTGTCAGTTGCGGTGCTATACACAACTAGCCCATAGTCGATGGTGAGGATTATTGAGCTGCTGTTAACTAGCCTGAGTGCATCAGAGGTCATGTTTCATCTGTGCCTGTATAAGAGACCAATCTTTGTGTTTACCGCCTTAGCAACTAGGTCAACATGGGCGGTATAGATAGTGAGCAGTCCAGCGTTATTCCAAGATACTGAAAGTTCTGGACATGCTCAGGGGTGTTGCCCATGGTGTTATGAATAGTAAGCGTATGCGATTTGTGCTTGTTTTGGGGGTTTGTGAAGAGCATGACTTTGGGTTTTTTTTTGTAATTCATAACAGTTTATGCTTAGTGAACCAGGCTTCGACAGATGAGAAATTAAGTTGGAGTCGGGCCTCAAGAGGGGACGGGTCCTGGTGACTTGAGAAAATGATGGTGTCATCAGCATAAAGTAGAATGTTGGTGGTGCTAGCTAAGGGGAGGTTGTTCAAGAAAAGACTGAAAATTAGTGGGCACAAAATTAAACCGTGTGGGACAATGGAGCAGACAAACTGGCTGTCAGAGAGAACCCTGTTTATCTTTACCTGCTGTGCCCTGCCTCTGAGATAGCTATCAAACCATCCGACAGTTTCAGTTGAAAGTCCAGTGGTGGAAAGTAAGTTAAGTAGGGTAGTGTGATTTACAGTATCGAAGGCTTTGGTGAGGTCAATGTATATTGCCCCCACTAAGTGCCCCCAGTCTATTCGGCTGTGAATAAAGCTGGTGAATTCTAATAGAGCTGTGGTGCTGTGTGTCTCACGGAAACCACGCTATTGTTTGCATTGGATGTAGTACTTCGAGAGGTACTTGGTCAACTGATCAGAGACAACACGTTCTAATGCCTTCGGGAGGGGGGGTTGAGATAGGGTGTTAGTGTTAAGTGCTTGATCTCTACTTTTGAGGACAAGGGTGACTACAGCAGTCTTGCATATCTGGGGAAACTGGCCAAGACAAAGGGAGTGAGTTAAGAGTTTAGTGAGAGGGGCAAGGACTTCTTCCAAGGTGAGACTGAGAAGTTTTAGATCAAGGGAGTCACTGCTGTATGTGGACTTACCTAGTACCTGCTTCAGGTATCTTCTGGCCTCAAGCTTAGTGACATTTTTGAAATGAAAGGGGGGGGTGAAGGGGTGCCAAGCCTGATTCCCATATCATTAGGTACAGGGGCATTAAAGAAGTTCTATGGAGAACGCCTAAGGTCCAAGAAAGCTAAGTTAAAAGTGTCTGTGATTTGTTTGGGGTCTTGGAAGATTTCCCCATTTATTTATTTATTTAGCTTTTGTTTACTGGGTAAGTACACTAGACAAGTATTATGCCTATTTTCAGGAACGACCCGGGAGAGTACAACATGATGAACAACAGTAAAGGAGACATGGCAAAGAGAGTACAGTTTTTTGTCACAGTAAACAAACATGTGGGAAATACATCATTTGACACTATTTACAGAGAGCATAGATGGGGATGATTTATTGGTTTTGCCCATGAGCTCATTAATGTTACTCCAGAAATTCCTGCCATCCCCCATGAGTTTGAGAGTCCTGCCTTGAAATGGTGAGTCTTTGCAGAGTACAGGCATTTCTGGTAGCTTTGTAGCATAGCCAGTTATCCTGCTTCCCAGTAGCTCATTCACGGTGCCACATGTTGTCCCTGGAGGCCATGTTGCTGAGCAAGGATATGGTAATCCAGTCGTTTTTTAATCCCTTAACCTTCATATTCTTATGGGGCCGCGCAAGTCACAGGCTGTATTAAACGTTGCGATTAAGTATTCAAGAGCCAGCTTGACAGTATGGGTAGAGTCGATGGGCAGACAATCAGTTTGCCTGAGGTAGGTCTTTAGGGGGTCGAGATGCCCACATTTTAGGACCTGGTTAGTGACCATTCTAGATGGCAGTTTGGGGGCCTTATTTGATTATTAGCAGAGGATGGGGGAGTGGTTGCTTGAAGAGTCAGGGAGAACGATGGTGTTTATAATTCTCTCTGGGTAGTTGGTTAGTATCCAGTCCAGTAGGGTGCTAGAGCCAGTCACGTAGCTTATCCAAGTGGGGAGTCAACCAGTTGGGTCACATTAATGGCGTGATCGCATCCTTGAAAGGGGCAGCATCAGGGGCCAGCCAGTTGACATTGAAATCACCTAGTAGTACTACCTCATGGTTTTGGTGCAAGCTGCTTAGGGAGTTCAGGATTTTGTAAAAGTCCTGAGCTTGGTCCTTGGGTAGGATGTACACAGAGACAGTGGTGAGTGATTTCCCATGGGACCAAGGAGTATTTTTACAGCAAGAGCTTGGGCATTTGTCCCAGGTGTCCACAATGGAAAGTGCGTGACCCTGTAGGGTATCTTTGAGATAAATGGCACACCCACTTCCCCTTTTGCCCATTCTGTCTAGCTGCCTATAGGTATCGATAAAAATGTACTTGGCTTAAGTGATAGTCCCCATTCATTTCTTCAAATGACTTAACAACCCCCCCAAGATAAACTGAGTAAAGTGAGCAAGTCCACAGCGTTGCCATTTGTGAAACGTTATGAGCATACAGGAAGGTGTAAACTGGGCACATTCAGTTATCTTAGTGTGTGAGGTTAGGAATCCTGTAATACCCAGTCCTGTTTAACTGTTCTCCACACCCAAAGGAGCTGTTGAGTCCATGGGTTAGTAGCAGTTAACTTAGCTAGTTTGTCTACTGGAGCATTAAATCCTCTAGGGGTCCCAACTGAGGTTACTTTCCAGTTCTTGAGAGACACATACATTAGTGGGCAGAGGGTGACTGTGAAAAGGCAGATACTAAACAAATATTTTACTCAGTATTTACAAAGGAAGAGGGGAGGTACATAAAACAAACAGTAGTAACACTCTGGATACAGAAGTTGATACCGCCCATTTACAAGAAGAAAGGGTTCTGAAAGAACTCTTAAAACTGAAGGTGGACAAAGCAATGGGGCCTGATGGGATTCATCCCAGAATTCTAAAAGAACTAAGGGTAGAACTAGTGACACCACTGACTACCCTCTTTAACAAATCATGGGAGGATGGGGTGGTACCCGAGGACTGGAGGAGGGCAGATGTGATTCCCCGTCACAAAAGTGGGAGCAAGGCAGAAGCAGGAAACTACAGACCTGTTAGTTTAACCTCAGTGGTAGGGAAAATGATGGAATCACTTCTGAAGGAAAGAATTGTCGAGTATTTAGAGGCCAGAGAGGCACAGGACCCAAGGTAGCATGGATTCACAGCAGGAAGGTCATGCCAAACAAATCTGATAGATTTCTTTAACTGGGTGACCAAAGTAGTAGATCAGGGAGGGGCTGTGGACATGGCCTACCTAGACTTTAGCAAGGCATTTGACACAGTCCCACACAAAAGATTAATATACAAGTTAGCCAGCCTGGGAGTGGGTCCCAAGATGACAGCCTGGGTAAAGAACTGGCTGGAGAATAGGACCCAGAGAGTAATAGTAAATGGAGTCTACTCTGAAGAAAGGGGGGTTACTAGTGGGGTACCGCAGGGTTCAGTATTAGGACCGGTCCTCTTCAATGTCTTTATAAGTGATATTGCAGAGGGACTGGAACGAAAAGTATGTCTCTTTGCAGATGACACAAAGATCTGCAACAGAGTGGATGCACAAGGTGGGGTGGAAAGGATGAGAAGGGACTTGGTAAGGTTAGAGGAATAGTCAAATATATGGCAGCTTAGATTCAATGCTAAGAAGTGCAAGGTAACGCACCTGGGAAACAAAAACCCAGGGAAGAGTACACAATGGGGGGTGAGATACTAACAACAACAAAAATGGAAAGGGACCTGGGGGTAGTCATATCAGATGACCTAAAGGTGGGCAAGCAATGTGAGAGGGCAGCAAGGGAGGGTGGGGACACTGGGATGCATGGGAGAGGCATCACCAGTAGAAAACAGGAAGTTATTATTCCTCTATACAGACAGCTGGTGAGACCCCATCTGGAGTACTGCGTGCAGTTCTGGAGACCAATCTCATAAAGACATAGACAGAATGGAAGCTGTCCAGAGGAGGGCAACCAAATGGTGCAGGGTCTGCACCAGAAGACATATGAAGAGAGACTAAAGGAGCTTAATATGTATAGCCTCGAGGAAAGGAGGGAGAGGGGGGACATGATAGAAACTTTCAAGTACCTCAAGGGAATCAACAAAGTCCAAGAGGGTAGCATCTTTCCAAAAAAAGAGGTGTGCAAGACCAAGGGGGCACAATTTGAAGATGGGGGCGGCTCAGAGGTAATTTAAGGAAGTATTTTTTCACAGAGAGGGTTGTGGATGCATGGAACGGCCTTCCGGAGGAGGTTGTGGAGTCAAAAACAGTGGTGAAATTCAAGCATGCATGGGACAGTCATAAGGCGATTCTAGGGGTGGGTAGGAAGTAGGGCTGCTGGTTAACTAGGATCTGCAGCTTATCCATTAGGTAGGGAAATGGGCAGACTGGGTGGGCCAAGCGGTCCTTATCTGCCATCAGATTCTATGTTTCTTTAGTGGGTTCTCGTTTTTTGTAAGCTATCCAAGGGAGCAATTGAGGCATTTGAAAGTATGTTTTGAGATTTGGGAGCCCCACCCCACCTTGTGTTCTGGGACATTGCAGATCTGACCACTTAATTCTTGTCTTTCAGTTACCCAAACAAAGTGATGTAGGGCTTTATTAATTTTGAGCCAGTCAGTCCATGGAATATTTATTGGGAGCATTTGAAAAAGAAACAGGAAGCGAGGGAGAACACTCACATGAATAGTGCTGACCCTGCCCAGCAGAGAAGGGGAAGTAACTCCCATTTCCTAAGATCAGTGAGCAGCTCTGTGATTAGCTTACTGTAGTTTGCATGGTACAGACCCTTAAGATCAGCCAGAATATGCACTCCCAGGTACCTGATCTGGGTCGATACCCACTTAAAGGGAATTAATCTGGTTAAGGCCGGAGTTGAGGCACCACTAACCAAGAGAACCTCTGTTTTCTTGATATTTATTTTAGATCCAGAAGCAGAGCCATATTGCTGTAAAATTTCATACAGAATCGGGAAGGTGCGAATTGGGTTTTGCAGATATAACATTGTGTCATCCGCATATAGGGAAATTCTGTTTTTCCCCTGTAATTCAGATGCCCTCCAGGTCTGGGTGAGACCAGATCAGTTTGACAAGAGGCTCAATGCTAAGGGCAAAAATCAGAGGAGAGAGGGGGCATCCTTGCCTGGTACCCCGTTGTATGGATAGGGGGTCAAAAACTGTACGGTTAACTTTCACCAGTGCAGCGGGAGCCAAACAAAGGGCCTGTAGCCAGCTCAAAAATTGAGTACCAAAGCCATATTTGACCAAAGCTGCAAAAAAAAATCCCAGCTGAGGCAATCAAATGTCTTTCAGCATCTATATTTATGGCTGTTGGTCTTTCATTTTGCTGCCTAGGTGAAGAATGTTTAAGCACCTTCTAACACTGTCCACTAGGTGTCTATTGGGAACAAATTCTGATTGGTCTGGATGGATGAAGGTCTCCAGGATTCCATTTAATCTGTTAGCTAGGACTTTAGTTAATATTTTAGCATCCACATTTAATAATGAGATAGGATGATAGGAGTTGCATTTATCAGATGCTTTTCCGGTTTGTAGATAACGGTTATGACAGATGATTGCCAGGAATTGGGCAAATCTTCTTGTTCATCACACGAATTTACCACATCAGTGAGCAAAGGAGTTAGTTGCTGCTGAAAGGTTTGGTAAAATTCTACATTAAAGCCATCGGGGCCTGGTGATTTACCTGTAGCCATGTTGCGTATAACCTGGCCTATATCATCTGAGGTAATGGGAGCATCTAACATGTGCTTATCTGTATCAGACAACCTGGGGAGTGTCAAAAGGTTAAGAAAACCAGAGATTAACTCACCATTAGACACTGTGGGAGTGTCCCTGGTATAAAGAGTCCTGTAATATTCCTGAAATGCTGCTGCAATATCCTTGGGTGTAAATACCTACTTCTCTGGATCTCCCTCCTCCCTTTAATTGTTTTACATATCTATCTGCCTGAGTTTAATGGAGCCAGAAGGCCAGGAGCCAGACTCTTTGGTTACCTTGTTCATAGTATTTGTGATTAAGATATCTGAGGCAGGCCTCTGTTTTCCTATCCAAGAGGCATTGAAGGCCTTGTGGGACCATCTGTAGTTCCTGGTAAAGCAAGAAGGATCTAGACTGTTTATGTTGTCGCTCTAGCTCCCGGAGGCGGGTTTCTAATTTGACTTCTTGCTCCATTCATTGTTTTTTGAGGCAAGAAGCACATGAAATAATAACCCCTTAGAGTGTTGCCTTCAGGGCATCCCACTGCCACTTCGGTTTAACCTCCAGAACCTGATTTGTCCTGAGGTACTCTTGAATGGTATCATGATTTAACTGTCAAAAGTCCTCTCTGGCTAACAATGAGGTATGCATCCTCAAAAGGACATTTTTGTCCAGTCCCTAACTGAAGTGTTACAGTGACTGCTGACTTATCTAAGTGAACTTCTGGGTGTATCATACAGGAATTTATTTTATAAAAGTCTGGTTTACTTCCCAGGAAATAATCTAACCTTGAATAGGTCTTATGTAAGCTAGAGTAAAAGTATAGTCTCTCGTAGAACAATGGAGTTCCCTCCATACATCTACTAGGGCCAACTCCTGCATCCCTGCTTGAACATCCTCTCCATTAACTTATTCGTTGTTGATTAATGTGAAGAACGGTCCCAAGAGGGTTTGGGATGCAGTTGAAATTGCCACCTATTAGAATTATGCCCTCTCCCAGATCAGCAATTTGGAGAATACCATCCTGTAAAACTTAGGGGAATCTATGTTCAGGGCATAGATGTTAATAAGATGGAGTTTTGGGGTAAATAAGGTACCTGATATGATCACCAGCCTTCCACTCTCATCTACCTTGGTGTGGTGTATTTTCAATGGTAGGCCCCTCGGAGAAGTATCATAGCTCTGGCCCTCTTTCCTGAGGGATGAGAGGCAGAGACCACCCGACCTACCTAGTTTCTGCATAATTTAAGATGCTCCTCCAAGAGTCTCGTCTCTTGAATAAAACCAAGTCTGTCTTTAAATACTTTAAGTGAGCCAACATTTTTGTTCCTTTGACTGGAGAATTGATACCCTGAACATTCAGGGTAGTTATTGTCCGTGTACCCATAGGAAGGAGGAACAGCAATGCCACACGGATTCTTCCCATATCCCTTTCTGAGACAGTAAAAACGTTGGCACTCCTCCCTGCATGCCACCCTGAATGACAGGGCTTCGCCCCACACAATGTCTACAACAATAAACAACAGTATAAACCATAATAAACAAATACACAACAGGTGCAATAACTTTAGTGAATAGTAACATCTATGCAGAAAAAAGAGGGGGGCCTTTTGTACTTCCAAGGTTTTTAATACTAACCCTGCTCACACAGGGAAGCGGTAGCTTAGGCTATTGTGCTTGTGGTCTAAGGCAAGCCTGACCTGTGGGAATGGTCAGAATGGGTCCTGAGGCAGAGGGCACCAATGGATGGGCCACTATGGCTGATGCAAGGTGCAAATATAATTATCAGCCTCTTGCCCAGGGGCTGCGGGCAGCGTCTTTTCGTGCCATTTTATTAACACTTCTGGGCTTCCTCTCTGAGACATTCCTTAAGTTAAATCAAATCAAATCAATTTTATTTATAAAAGTGCCTTTCCAAAAGATCAAGGCACTGTACATACACATAAATAAACATAACAGACATGTTAAAATCAGAATTCATAAAATCACACATTTATAATTTACAGCAGCACTATATAATGAAAAATAACCCATCAATTGAGCTCATCCAGGAAAGCCAGGCTAAACAAATAAGTTTTGAGGGCTGATTTAAAACTCTGGACAGTCAGGTACTCTCTTACCTGATGAGGTAGAAATTCCACAGGGAAGGGGCTGCAAAATGCAAAGGATCAGGCCCCAGATGTCTTCAGCGCACCCTGGGAATCTCTAGCAATCTCTCATCAGTGGATCGGAGTGGGCAGGATGGGCAGTAGGGACAAGGAGATCTTGAAGGTGGCGGGTCCCTACTAGGGCTTTACAGGTCAGCAAGCCGACCTTGAAGGTGATCCGCCACTGTACTGGCAGTCAGTGCAGTCCATGGAGCACGGGCATAATGTGTCTGGTCCTAGAAGTACCAGTCACCAGCCTGACCACCACATTCTGTACTAGCTGTAAGCAGCAGATATCAACCCTGGTAGCCCTAGGTCCAGGGCATTGCAGTAGTTAAGGTGGGAGGTCATGAAGGGTGGACCAATGTTGGGAGATCATCGAGGAGGAACCAGGTGTTTCACCGGGCAATATTCCTCAGATGGTAAAATGAGGTCTTGACAGCGGCCGATACCTGCGATTTCAGGGTCAGACCGTCATCAAAATAATGCCTAGCTTACACACCTGATCTGAGGTACCCAGCTGAACACCCCAAGCCAAAGCCCAGAAGGTTGTCCAGCCAACAGAACCACCTCACAATGATCTGGGTCCACCACCAACACTTTGGTTTTAGCTGTGTTCAACCTCAGCCAGCTGGCACTCATCCAGTCCTGGATCTCAGAGAGGAAGTTGTTAAACACCGAGATGACATCATCCTGTTTGGGTACAAAGGACAGTTGAGCATTATCTGCAAAGGAGTGAAAACTCAGACCGTACTACCTAATAATGTCCTCCAATGGCAGCATGTACACTGCAAACAACATGGGTGATAAAATGGAGCCCTGCGGAACCCCGCAGGACAGGAGGAGAGCATCAGAGGAATAAATTCCAGTGACCACTCTCTGAGTCCTACCCTCGAGGAATGATAGAAACCCATCTGAGAACCATACCTGACAGTCTACAGATGAATCGCAGGCACTCCAATAGCACACCACGGTCCACAGTGTCAAATGCTGCAGAGAGATCAAGGAGGACCAAGATGGAAAGAATCTCTGACCTCTCGCTATTAGGAGATCATTTAGCATCCAAATAAAGGCTGTCTAGGTGCTATTCCTCTTCCTGACTAGAAAGAATCATAGATATCATGGGTAGAAAGATTATCATCCAGCTGCAGTGCAACCACCTTCTCAATAACCTTGCCCACAAAAGGCAGGTTAGAGACAGGTCTGTAGTTAGATGGACAGTCCAAGTCAAGGGAGAGCTATTTCAGGAGTGATCACACAACCACCTCCTTTAGGGGATCAGGAAAGACCCCCACCCCCCTCTCCAATGAACTCCAGACTATCTCTGCCAAGACTGGGCCTATTTAATCAAGGCAGCCCACAAGGAGTCATATTGGGCCTGGGTCCAAGCTACAGCTGGCTGGCCGCAAAGTCTGGAAAATCCTCACAACATCCATGAATTCCAGCTGGCCAAGGTCGGACCAAACAAACCAGGTGCTTGCAACCTCCTGCTGACCTCCACAACACCCATTAGAGGGGGCTGGACCAATCCCGGACCTGATGGTGACAACCTTATTTGTGAAAAACCAAGCAAACTCATCACACTTCTCTTCTGAAAAGGCCCCCCGGTGAAAGACAGATTGGATTGCACAATCTGTCTACAGTCCAGAAGAGGTGAGCTGGTCAATTTTGCGCAGTGACAATCTTCCTGGACAGGACTTCTGCCTTCTTATGGGTGATTTTTGATTGACAGACTGTATAATGGTCTATCAATCTAAGCCTGTCAGCCTCCAGGCCCGATTTCTGCCAAGCCCTCTCTAGCCTTCGACCCACTCTCCTCAACTCCTTCAAGGTCCCATCAAACCATGGAGACCTTGGGCGAAGACTGAGGGGACGAACACAAACAGGAGCAATGGAATCCAGGGCCTCTGTCACTGCCTTGTTATAGGTCAGTTCCAGATCCCCTGGATCCATGCATTCACTCGGCAGACTTGATAGATCCAGCACTGCTGCTAGGCCCTCTGGGGTCACACCCCTTAAAGGGTGGTACTGGACCATCTTCGTAGGGACAGACCTATTAGGGGGAGTCACAAACCTGATCCCTATGGTTTGATGGTCGGACCACTCGACTGGTTCCACCACCAAGTCGGAGAACTCCATCCCAAGAGGAACACCAGGTCCAATGGTGACCACAAATGTGGATTGCAGAGGTAACAACCTGTGTGATCCCAACAAAGTCATAAGTTGAAGGAAGTCCCAACCAAAATGCGCAGAGTTCATCACAACCTAGCATTGAAATCCCCAGCATCAGCCATCTGGGGATCCCAATACCACGCCGACACCGGAGTCCATGACTTCTGCAGGAATTTTTTCCCACCTCAGGGTGGATGGTAGATGAGCAGTATTCTGCACCTCACACCCGCACCCATGATACACTCAAAAATCTGGTGGACCCACTGGCACATCCACAAGGCCCAGTTCCAATCTAAAACAGATGGCTACTCCCCCTGCCCCTATGATCCATTTTCAGGCAGTGAATCACTGAGTACCCAGCTGGAACTGCTGAGACCAATACTGGGCCTGCATTCTCATCCACCCAGGTCTCAGTGATGCACGCCAGGTCAGATGTCCCAACAAGATCTGCTATCATAGCAGTCTTGTTCTCAATAGACCTGGCATTACATAACACCGCCTGAGTAGGATGAGCAGTCGAGGAAGTACTCGCTACCTGTCTGCACACAGCAGAGCCCTTGGGTATAGGAACCAGGCAGGGAGAACCCCTATCCTGGTCCCATTTCACCCCAAGGCATCCCCTTGTCCCCACTACCCCAATCTTCCCATCCCCCTCCGTTCCCCCACCAGGCCTAGCTCCCCCCTTCTTCCTTCTCCTAATTATTCCCGAGGCACGGCATCTCCTATATGCCTCAGCTGACAAAGGAGGACAATCAAAAGGGCAGAGGTCCCTGAGCATGGAGGGGGAATAGTGCCTGACTGTCTTTTTGCCATCCCAGCACATCACAAAACAGCAGCATTAGACAACCCACCCTCAACAATAAACAATACCATACAATTACCAATCACACTCACCAATACAACATGCACTACAAACAATCACACAAACAAACAGCACTGCTAGTCTCTCCCACCACACTCAACACCATACACACCAATAACCCGACCATAAATTAAACAATTTAGAAACTCAAACTACAAATACCCCCACATCAAAACCCAAACTAACAATGTAAAACTATAAAAAACCTTTTATGGCAGCATGTAAAGATATTAAACAACAAAGAGCAGTCACTAAAAGTCTCTGAGTTTTAGAGCTATGGGCCCAAAGAGCTCCCACCTCTCTGGGAAATAGCCAGAAACATCTTTCGCCAGCACTGCCTCTCACATAGCCCCTAACATAGTGTCTCCTTCTATCCTTTATGCTAAGAGAATGTGCTATTGAAACAGCCTGAGGTAAGAGACAAAAAAAAAGGTGGGGGGGACCACATCATGCCTAGAGGGTAGCCCAGACATCTGAGACAATATTGTGCCTTCAGTAAAGGTGATATTTAAAGTAGGCAATAATAAAAGTCAATTGGGCCATGGTCCTCCAATTGGTGAAAACCTCCAGCCACTCCTCTAATTTCTCTTCGTGAGCTAATTCTTCCTCAAAAGTAAGCTCTCCTGATAAAGGCTATACAAACAGACAAGTACTTGCTTGTGTCCAGGAGGAACAGGTTGATCTTTAGCCTGCCTTCCTCCAAAACTAAGACTTCCCTCATACATGTAACCAAAAGCAAATCCTCTTCAGTACCTACAGAAACAGGTATGTTACTGTCAAACATTCTCTGTCGATGATCACATCCTGCAAATAAAAGGATTAAATAATAGGTGCCCTTCAGTCTCATCTATTGCCCAGTAGCATCAATTATGTGTTAGGTGAGACGCTTCATTTGAATACCAAAATCCATTGTTATTATTAGGAAAAGTAAGTGCAAGGCATCTCAGCAGCTTTGATCCAGCTGAACAATATATGAGGAAGGGACAATCCTTTTAAAGTACACAGCATAAAGTCCAAAGCAGAAAACAATAATCCAAGGTGACATCATAAGGGTGAAGGGAGACAGGAAGTTGCAGAAATAAGTTAAAAATGATAATCGAAGAGAGTTACCGACAAATCCCCGTAGGCTGAAGATGACAACACAGAGGTCAAGAGGTTCAGTGCTATGACTCAGGAGTTGAGAGCTCCTTATGATACAGAGAAAACTGCTACTCTATTTACATGCAGGCTCGTAGTAAATTATAAGGTATTGGATTGCTGTTAACCGATTGCAAGTCTGCATGTAAATGACAGCACTGAGGATAGAATGATCGATCTGGGAAGCGATCAAGTGCACCGAATGAGTGTAACGATTCCAGGGACTTCAGTTTTCAAATTACATGTAGATGCAATTGGGGCTGGAACCGATCCAGCGTGCACACTCAGTAAACTTGTTCTCCATTTACCTGCAGTGTAAAATTGATTAAATGGTGATTAATTACCTTGTAATCGAATATTACCCTACATGTAAACCCATTCTCTTCTGGGAGCATCGATTGATTCCCTTCTTGTAAACGTGAACAGAGTTGGTAATCAATTATCTAGAATTGAAGACTAGGTAATTGATCACCAACTCATGTAAACATAGTATGTGAGTCCCTTCATGTTAGTGAACCTGCTCCTCGAATGTCTGATGCAGTTATCAATCCATTAATATCTCGGAGTTCTTGGTCCTAAAAAATATTTTAAGTCCGCATTCAGGTAATGGGGCCAGGTAGCTGGGGTTAGATTTGCTCTTTTGGGTCATCTGGCACAGCACCATGCTGTGAAGGTCAGATTGTGTTCTAAAGCTTCCATTTCTAACTTCGGGCACGTTAGACCAAGTTTACAGAGGGCCTGAGCTGCTTCTCTCCGTGTGTCAAAGGTCTGTATGCCAGTCTCAGTGAACACTCGCAGACGAGCCAGGTAGTTAAGTTGTATTTTAATGTTTTACTCCTTCACCTGCTTTATAATATCTCAGACCATCCATCGTTTCTCATTTAAGAGATCTGAAAGTCTTGATCAAAATAGATATTTTTCCCATCAAGATTTAGATCTTTCTGGTGCCAAGCCATGCGCAGAATAAGCTACCACTTGGAGAACACCAACATGTGGACCACAGTGGATCATGGTCAGGCCTTTTCATCTGTAGGCTTCTGAAGTAAGGACTGGTGAGTCTGTTCAGTATGTAATGGGACGCCATCCGGAATCTTGAGCACTGAGCAAAGAAGGTGAGTGACAAAGTCCTCCATTGATTCGAATGTCTGATCCATGTTTTCTGGTGCTCCATGTATGCAAACTTTATTTCGCTGGGCACTGTTCTCTTGGTTATCCAGGTGGGCTTGCAGATCATATTCTCAGGACAAAGATAGAGAATGGCCCAACCACATCATCTGACAGAGTCCATGATGGAGCCCAGTGCTTGCTCTCGGTTACCGTTGTATGCTTTGCCACAATTTTCAAATCAGCTTGTCAGTCAGCAATGAAGGATTCTACTCTATGGATGGCTTTTATTATGCCATCTAATTTAGACAATACTAGTCCTTGTTCTGAAGAGTTTGAATTTAGCTTGTCCTCCATGCTTTCTAAACTCAGTGCTGGGGATCCTGGGTGGCTGCTCTCCACACAAGGCCTTGGCTGCTATTTCTCTCCATCAGTGCCTTTAACTTGGCTGGTTGGCCAGCCGGTTGCACCTGAGGGTTGAGCGCTGGACACCACACCTCATGCCATGCTGGCGACCCGGGTTCGGGAGCAAGCCCAGGCTGACGGGAGTCGGGAGGGAGAGGATCGAGCATCCAATGGGCAGCTCTCCTCTCCCAGGGGGAGGGCCGGGGATTGTCCCAGTGTACCAGCAGCTCCCAGTGGAGATTGGGGGCACTGCAGTATGCAGATAGCACAAGCAGCGTGGCTGATGCCAGCAGGGTTGCCATGAGCATGGCATCAGGGGTGCTCATGCAAGAGGGGGTGCAAGGGACAGGCACCAAAAAATGAAAAAAAACAGCTCTGCAGGGTAGGCGATGGCACCTGACCCCCATGCCCACTGCAGGATCCATGTCACCTGGCCTCTCAATTCCTCCACCCAGGCCTTCACCCACAGCCAGGGTCTGACTATGAAAGAGCGCCCAAAGAGGAGGGGCAATCCCACCCTGGAGGGGTTAACCTGGGGTTACTGGCTGTGGGGGGGAGAGGAGGCTTATGGTCGCTGAGGACCTCAGACAGGGCAGGAACAGGCAGGATGCCTAAGAGGGCTCCAGAGCCCATGCACCGGAGTGAAAAGAACGATATCATGAACCCGGTAGGTGAAAATGTTAAAATCCCACCCAAACATGATTTCATATAGCAACTGTGAAATCACCCTTTGGGCTGGATTTGAAAAATTTCATCTACCTTGTTCATGAGGTGGGGTCCCAAAAAGGCCATGTTGAAAATTAATGAAGTTATGAGTAAAAGTTCAAAATGCATTGAAATACATTAACCAGACTTACCTTATTTTCTCAAATCACAGTCACGATTCCAGCAGGAAAACATATTCTGGACTGGAGAGTGGATCTACCTCATGAGACATGTTTATTTATTTATTTGCTTTTGGTAACTGGGTAAGTGTGCTGAGCAACAAAACCTGCCTATTTTCAGGCACGACCCGGGAGAGTACAATATGTCAGTATAGCAGAGTACAAAATCATAACAATAGTGACAAACAATCAGGTAAGTGCAGTGGAACTATGTACAAAATACATTAACAGAGGACTGCCATAAATACAAAACATGGATAACAGCCAACAGTGTATCATGCCGTTAATAACAACAGGCAGTATGCAAACATTCAGGATGCCTAGCTGGGAGTGAGCAGTCCAGTAGGCACAGCTAATCACAGATATCCAAAATAACATGCTAGACCAAGATAACATGATAGACACATACATCAGGCCAAGAGATGGGGAGGCAGACAGAAACTCTAAGACAAACGGCAATTCCAAGGGGTGGGTAGGTCACAAACAAGTAGTCCAAGTTGAGAGAAGTGACAAGAGGAGAGACAGAAAAGATGTTAAGTGCAGTCACAGGTTCCAGGAATAAGGAGGTGGGAAAATAGGGCATGCTTAAAATTAAGGTGGTGAATGAGGGGTTATGGGGTGGTGGGTGCTCTTGGGAGGTCAGGGTGAGTGAGGGTGGGAGCTCTGAATGGTGAGGACCATTTTCTTCCTTTGAGGTTTAATTTTGAAAAAATGAGGACAGTGAGGAACTGTTTTTTTTTCGTTACAGGGTCTGGACCCGACACTGGGGATTAGAAACCCAGTGTCAGCTTTTACTGTACCATGGCACTGAGGGTGGCACCCAGTGTCGCCACTCTATCCATGGAGGGTGGGTGACCTGGAGGGAAGGGAATGGTAAAGCAGTACCAGAGATGGGCAGTTATATTCATATATAAAAGATCAGGAATCGAGAAAGATGAGGAGGGCTGGCTGAGCTGGGAGGAGGAATAAAATAAAAAGGAATCAGGAAGGATGAGGGAGGTTGGCTGAGCTGAGAGGAAAGGGATGTAAAAGCTGCAAGAGGAATTATGTTGGAGGTTGGATGAGCTGGGAGGAGGAGGAGGTACATGTAAATCACTTAGTGGGTGTGAGCTGAAAAAAGTCAGAACACGAAAAACAGCTCCTCTAGCTAAGCTGGGCACATAGGATTTTGGGGTGTCCAGAAAACATATTTCTAATCCTAATTTAAAAAACAAACACCATAATCTAAATGGCTGCCACTTAGCAATGTTCAGGTGTCTGTTTTTTTAAAAATACATTATTTTTAAGTATTTTCCATGTTTTTAGTTTGGAAAAAAACAATAATATGGTGGCAGTCACGAACCGAAAAACTGTTTTTTTGGGTTGTGACAACTAAGTGATGTGAATGCAAAGTGGTCTCACAACTACAAAATTCAGGGGTCATATCAGAGGGTTATTCAAAACCCCACTCAGCATGTTCAGAAAAAAACTTGAAATCCTTTTAATTCTGAAACTGATTAATATTTTTTTTCACAAACCTTCAAAAGGCATTAGCTTGGCACAAGTCATTTCTCCCCTAAAAGTTTCAGAAAAAAGTCTGTACCATCTAGGTTGTGCATGACAGCAAAAAGCAAAAGTGCAGTAAGTATAGGAACAACGTTCATTTTAATTAAAAAACAACATTCCTTAACCTGGAAACTGCACAAGCTGCCACCATGAAACTTCTCATCTATTGAGAACTTGCCTCCAAGACGATGTATGCCAAAGTTTGAGCAATCTGGTGAACACTGGTGAGCAGGGCCTTGGGCCAAATTGCTACTGTTCGTGTTCACCCACTCACTCAGCGTCCAAAGACTCCATGGTTTGATGAGTCTTTGAAGGAACTGAGGAGAGTGGGGCGAAGGCTAGAGAGGGCCTGGCGGAAATCTTGCCTGGATGCTGACAAACTTAGATTGATGGATCATTATGTTATCTATCAATCGGCAATAACCTGTAGAAGGCAGAATTCCTGTCCAGGAGATTGCTGCTGCTGAAACCGACCAGCTCAACTCTTTGGACTGTTGACAGATTGTGCAATCCACTCTGTCTACAGTCTGGAAGAGATTTTCACAAATAAAGTGTGATGAGTTTGCTCGATTTCGCTGATAAGATTGCCAGCATTAGGTCGGATATCGCCAGGCTCACTCTTCAAGGGTTTGCGGTGATCGGCAGGGGGAAACAAACACCTGTGTCACCTGGTTTGACTTTGGTAGGCCAGAATTCATGGATATTGTGAGGATTGTCCAGACTGTACGTCCAACCAGCTGTAGTTTGGATCCGGGCCCTACGCCTCTATTATTGGGTTGCGTAGATACTATCTGTCCGACCATTGCTGAAATTGTTTGGAAAACTCTGGAGCAGGGGATCTTTCCTGAACCCCTAAAGGAGGCAGTCGTTCGACCACTCCTAAAAAAACCTTCATTGAATCCGAACTGCCCAGCTAACTACAGACCTGTCTCTAACCTGCCCTTTTTGGGCAAGGTTATTGAAAAGGTGGTTGCACTGCAACTGGAGGACCACCTTACAAATCACAATATCTATGATACTCTTCAATCAGGATTTAGGAAAAGACATAGTACTGAGACTGCTCTTGTCCGGGTTCTGAATGATCTCCTGATAGCAAGAGATCGAAAGGCTTGTACTATTCTAGTTCTTCTTGATCTCTGCAGCATTTGACACTGTGGACCATGGTGTGCTTTTGGAACACCTGTGGTTCTATTGCGGACTGTCTGGTACGGTTCTGCAATGGTTTCAATCTTTTCTCACGGAGGCGGAGACAGAGGGTTATCACTGGAATTTATTCCTCTGACGCTGTCACTTTGCCCTGTGGGGTTCCGCAGGGCTCCATCTTGGCACCCATGTTGTTCGCTGTCTATATGCTGCCATTGGGAGACATTATTAGGCAATACAGCTTGGGTTTTCACTGCTATGCAGATGATACCCAGCTGTATTTGTCTTTTAGTCCCGGACAGGAAGATACAGTCTCTATACTTAACAACTGTCTATCCGAGATCAAGGATTGGATGAGTGCTAGCTGGCTAAGGTTAAACCTGGATAAGACTGAGGTGTTGGTGGTGGACCCAGGTCACCTTGAGGCGGGTTGTAGGGCTTGACTTCCTTCGGGCGTATGGATCGATGGTGCCCAGCTCTCAATCTCAGACTGGGTGCGTAACCTGGGCGTTATTAGTGACGACAGTTTGACCCAGAAATTTCAGGTGTCATCTGCTGTCAAATCTTCCTTTTACCATCTTAGGAGTATTGCTCGGGTGAAACACCTTGTTCCTCCGGCTGACCTTCCAACGCTGGTCCATGACTTTGTTACTTCTCGCCTTGATTACTGCAATGCCCTCTACCTAGGGCTACCGGGGGTTGATATCCACCGTTTGCAGCTAGTGCAGAATGCAGCAGCCAGGCTTTTGACTGGGACATCTATGAGAAGTCATATTACACCTGTGCTGCGCGAACTGCACTGGCTGCCGGTTCAGTGGTGGATCACTTTTAAGGTCGGGTTACTGACCTACAGAGCCCTATACGAACAGGGACCGCGGTATCTTCAAGATCTCCTTGTTCCCTACTGTCCCTCTCGCTCACTCCGCTCCACCGACAAGGGATTGCTAGAGGTTCCCAGGGTTTGTTTAAAAACATCCGGAGCATGGGCATTTTCTTATGCTGCCCCTACCCTGTGGAATTCTCTACCTCGTCGGATACGAAGCTGCCTGACCGTTGAGAGCTTTAAGTTAGAATTAAAAACTTATTTATTTCAAAAGGCATACGGAGAGTGATTTTATTGTAATCTTATTGTGATCAAATTGTTATTGTTGTTGTTTGTGTTATTTGTATGTATTTTAATTGTTTTTATTTGTACAGCACTTTGGTATTGAAAAGCGCTTAAAAAATAAATTTTACTTACTTACTTACACTGCCAAAGTTATTATAGCAGAAACTGGGTTTAGCATTAAAATATCCTACTCAACTATATCCGCTGCATACTGGCATTACCACGCCAGTATAATATATATATATATATATATACATATATATATTATGGTAGCAGTATTGCTACCATAGTTAGGGTTGAGGAGCCATTTACGTGTTAAACCCAAATTTTGCATCTTAATAACTCTACAACTCATTGACGGATTTACCTGAAATTTGGAATACATGATCAAGAACCATAGGCCGTGGGACCTGCCAAGGTTACGTTACCAATCGGATATACGGTGCGGAGTTATTAAGCGTGATCTCTTGGCGTGTGTTTCGCCTTTCTGGAATTCTACTATCGGCCTACAGGTTGCACAGTTTGCGCAACCTGCCCAAAATCTTCAGGGACCGTGCGGCCAGGGTCCCCAATGTGTCTTTCGAAGATGTCGTGAAAAAATATTAAACGGTTCAAAAGTTATTCAAAAAACAATTTCCCATTATAAGTCAATGGGAAAAGTTAACAAAAAGTTTGACAGTGTCGCAAATGCACTTTTTACTGTCACAAATGGCCCTGTTACTGTCACAGATCCGACATCTTGTTTTCAGTTAGTGATCATAAAAATGCTTAGCATTTAAAATTGAGACCCTCTAGCAACCTAATTCTTTTTGTATTCACCTAGTCGGGCCCTGAAGATGCTAACCATGTCTTTATTTTGGGGTAAAACACCCCGGAAATATGTTTTTCAGATTTCTGGAAAAAGTACTTCCATAAGTAATTATCGCACTCATGAAAGTGTCGCATGAAATTTTTGAGCTTTTATAATTAACGAACACTACTTTGCAACACTATGCCCAAAATAACAATAATTCTTTGGCACCTGCTGCAAAAAGAACGGTTGGGAGTTTGGCTGAAATTTGGAGGGAACGAGCCGACATCTCACAGATGTGCATTTCAGTGTTGTATTGAAAAATATTACACAGCAGCAAAGTTACAGCACTCAAAATTGATGGTTTTCCATAGGATAACATGGCCAACGCATTACAGGAATCCTTTGGCACCCTGCTGCAAAATAACGGTTTGGTCTTTTTCCTGAAATTTGGAGGAAGACAGCCAACAGCCCAAAGATGTGCCTTTCAGTAGTTTGGTGAAAAATATTACAGAGAGGCAAAGTTATGGCACTCTGAACTTCTTTTTCCCATAGGATAACATTACGACGTCACCGACCTTTCAGGGCCCGTATCTCAGAAGAGTGCAGATACAAACTTTTCTTCGAAAATGTTTAGCCCCAGTGGGGGCTAAGTACAAAACTAGCCAGGACAGTCGTAAATCATATGACTTTTAAATTTTTTTTCTATGTCGTATGGTTCCTGAGATATAACCTATTTAGTATTCCAAGTCCTCATTTTCTGCTCCGATACCCATTATTATGCATACATTCTTTGTACTCACTGTCTTTCTCTATGCAGCTTTTGGGGAAAACCAGCCTGTGCCCTTACATTACTGTTACCGTTGCCCTTTCTGCTTGCAGTTCCGTACCCATTTCACTTACCGTTGTCGTCTACGCCACCATGTGCATTATCCTTTGCGTTTTCATTTGCGCTTGTGTTTCTGTTATTTTTTGCCATTTGTGTCTACAGTACTGTTTCTCTTTCTGTTTCACTGTGTCCCATGCCCATTGACATTTCTGTTTGCAGGCACCATGTTACTATGTGACAACAAATCAAGTGGCAGACCGTTCCGTCTCACGCCACCATGTGCGTTACCCTTTCTGTTCTCATTCAGCAGCGTTACCATTATGCACCACTGTTAATGCTTCCGTTGCATTGCTGTTCCTGTTACTATGCCACAAGACATCCGTGGTGTTCTCAAAAGAAGGAAATTAGGGGCAAAAACTCAGTTTAATGCATTAGTTAGGGTTGTTCCATAGCGGCAAAGTGAGAAAAATTGATGTTAGGGTTGAAAACTCCCATGGACCCCCGCCCACCCCCAACTGGCATTGGGGTGCGCATTGGGGTCAGTGCAGTGTGTCATCTGAAACAGCTGTATGCTGTTTATCTGATGATGGCTGTCTGTGATTGCTTGTGTGGTCTTCTCTTTGTTGCTTGGGAGGGGCGGTTAGAGTTGGAACCCCTAATGCCACATTTCCATACTTTTAGTGGTAAGTTGAACCCTAAGTGGTGCATTAACACAGTTATTTACAAAGAATTTCCTTTCTTTTGAGATAGTGCAATCATATCCTTATTCACGAGGCCCCTTCATGAACAGACGTGAGACGCGGCAGAGCCCGCTGTGTCCTGCACCAAGGAAAGAGTCTGTCATGCCCTGCACCAAGGAAAGAAATTGTCTGCCTGCAGAAGTGCAGGGCCCTCCATGTGGCAATGGATATCAAGAATTCATGGGGCTGTCTGGTGAGCTGATGAAGGGTCCTGCTCTTCCATGTGGCTACAAATAGATATGCTGAGCAAAGGGTCCATCTGTCAGTCAAAGCACATGGCCCTCTGGCAGTCACAGGTGCAGAGTTACAGAACCCAGTGCCAGAGAAGAGTTCTCTTCACTATGTGATACTTGGACCCATGCAGACAACCTTGCACCTTCCTATTCCCAGGCTGGGGTGCTGCCACACAGCAGCCTCCTCACAGTGAGCACATCTAGCTGGCTAACTGAACTCATCCCCAAACTCAGTTCAGCAGCATTGATCACAAAGCACTACCCACTGGGCCAAAGGCTGGCACTGCACTCAATGTTTCTTAATTTTTTTCATTTTGACCTAAAATTTTCAAGATAGTTGTTTTATGACTTCCCTTATAAATATGACGTGGAATATATAGAAGACTGGCGAAATATCATTTTTCACCACAAGTGCAAAAAATATGTTTCAGACAGATTTTGAAACACCTGTCATGTTTATGAGGTGGTGTGAAAAATGGCTTTGTTTAACGATGGAGGAAAAATATTTAAAATTACCAAAGTTATGAGTGTTTTTGTTGTTTTTAGATGAAAATGCCAAAATCCTGCCCAAAAGGTAACTTTGAGAAATGATTGCAAAATCCCCTTTTGGAATGGATTTGAAAAATTTCACTTACCTTGTTGATTAGGTGGAGTCCCAAATAGACCAGATTGAAGGTTTGGTAGAAAAAAACATTAAAATTTGCAAAGTTGTGAGTGAACATAGAAATATTTTATAATTCACTCATAACTTGGTAATTTTACCATATTTGTCCAGCAAATTTTTAACATAGTCATCGTATGACCCCACCTCATGAAGCTGGTAAATGAAAATGTTCAAATCCTGCCCATGCCAGCCCAGTGGCATGGAGGGCAAAGGCACCCATGCCAGTGAACCAGATTCTGTGACAGACTCTGTTACCCAGGGGCTGGCCAGGAGAGTAGGATTGAGTATCCAGCATGGCGCCCTCCTTTAGGAGGAGGGCTGAGGGTCCTGGCACTCATCTGGTTCCTAGCAAAGGCACCAGGACAGGCAGTCAGTGCTGGCACATTGGGGCAGGAAGGGATGGTGGCCATCAACATCTCATACATGGTAGCAGGTGTTGTGCATCTGGACTGCATTGCACATCCACCCTTCTGGATCAGAACTGGGAAAATGGCAGCCAGCCTGCTGGTACAGCATTAGGGCTTCCGCTTGCAGTGCCAGCAACCCGGGTTTGGGCACAGACTTGGGTGGCTGGAGGGTCAGCCGAGGGAGGAGGACTGAGTGCCCAGAGGCTGTTCTCTTCCTCCAAGGAGGGTGGGTTGCTTATCCTGCTGCTGTGCCGCCACCTGGGTGACCACTGATGGAGGTGCAGTGGGTCAGCAAGAAGCAGGGAGGGGGGATGTCAGCCAGGAGCCCGAGCATCTGCACATTGTTATGTGCTCTGCCCCTTGGCTCCCCGAGAGTGCCGATGTCCTGTGGAATGGGCCAGAAAAAGCAAAAAGCCCTGCACTGGGCTCCTGTAGATGGGACTCGGCTGTCCCAAGAAAATCCTTAACCAGGCTCCATAGATGGTGCTGGCGATGCCTCCTGACACACACTTAAGGGACTGAGAGGGGGATATAGGGGAGTCCCCCTCCTCCTTGCCTGGGGGGGTAAACTGAGGCAAGCTAGAGGAAGGCTCACTGGTACCTGAAGGGAGGTACCTGGGGCAGGACTACGGGAGCGGCACAGCCTAGGGATCCCTGAAGAGAGGAGCCTGGTGCAGCAAGGAGGGGGCATAAAGAGAAATTATATAAAAAAACCTGGGACCCTTCACAGGGTCCACACCGGCTATAGGATCCTCTCCCAGAACCAGATCCATCTTGTCAGTGGTAAGGCACCTACCATCAACCCCTGCCATGGGAGGGGGGGGCTAAGCCGTGGGGGAAGCTCCAGAAAGAGGTAAGTCCCTAGGATGTCGAGTGATGGGACGGGGGGGTAGAAGGAGGGCTAAAATGTGCACATAGCCTGCAGGGAGAAAAAGATTAATGGCTAATCCTGCCTGAAACATGATTTCATGGAGCAACTGCAAAATCACCTATCAGGCGGGATCTGAAGAATTTCATCTCGCTAGTTCATAGAGTGGGGTCCTAAAAAGGCCATGCTAAAAGTGTGGTAAAAAAATGTTAAAAATTAGTGAAGTTGTGAATGAATGTGGAAACATTTCAATGTCCACTCATAACTTGGACATTTTAACATGTTTTTGCACCAGTTTTACAACACGACCTTCTTATGACCCTACATCATGAACCCAGCATCTAAGTTATACGAGTGTAGGAGTTGATTTTCAATCTGAAGCCAGGTTGGGACATAATCCTCATCTAGCTTAGACAGCCACCTACCTGATTTTGACATGTGACTGGCCCAACTGTATAACAGAAAATTGGGAAGACAAAGACCACCTAACTCTTTAGGGAGACTCAGCTTGTGAAAGGAATGCCTAGGGTGCTTGTTTAATCAAATAAAGCTTGAGATAATTGAGTGCATGTGACGGAAAAAGGAATGAGGAAGCCAAATGTTCAACATATTCAAGGGATAGAAAAGTCTGGGAAGGATATTCATTTTAACAATGTTGATTCATCCCCATAAGGATAATGGAAGTGATTCCCATCTACAGCGATCCTGTTGGATGGTAGTCACCAAATCATCCAGATTTAGTTTCCTGATCTTCGAGGAGTCTGTAGATAAAGAATACCTAAATATCTAATAGTTTGTGGGGACCATTTCGTTCCAAACTGACTAAAGGCAGCTCTGTGGGATAGATGGTTTAAGGGAAATATTTCAGTTTTAGCCTGATTGAGTTTATAATTGGAGAAGACTAAACTGAGCTATTGCTTGAGTGCTTCCGCTAGTGAGGATGCAGGAAATTCTAGATGAAGGAGAATATCATCCGATATACAGATAAGGTTAAGGTGTGATTAAGTACAGAAATACCTAATCTGGGGTGATGATTTAATACTACAGAGAAGGGGTTCCAAGCAAACGTTAAAAAGGAAAGGTGAAAGTGGACATCCCTGTCTAGTGCCTGTGAAGAGAGGGAAACGGGCAGAAAAGACCCCGTTACAATACATTTTGGCTGAAGGAGAAGAGTATATAGATCAGAGCCATTGGAGCAGAAGGGAAGCCCATTTTCCTTAAAGTTGTCCAGAGGAACTCCAAGTCCACTCTGTCAAATGCTTTTTCAGCATCTAACAAGATTAGAGCCATGGGGGAATGGGAGGTCTGGGCAGCCTGAAATATGTGACTCAATTTCCTGAGGTGGTCTGCAGAAGAATGGCTGGGAACAAAGCCTACCTGTTTGGAACTTAGTAATTGAGTCCACACTGACCTGATGCACCAGGAGAGTAATTTAGTTAGTATCTTGATAACATAATTCACAAGAAAGATCGGGCGGTAACTGGATGGTTGTGACTGTGGTTTATCTGGTTTAAGAAGGAGAACTATTGTGGCTTTTAATATTGATGGGTCTAGGGAATCTGCAGATAACATGTATCTGTATAGCTTGAGCAAGAGAGGGGCTAGCTCTTTAGAGAATACTTTATAGAAGTTGGAGGGGAAACCATCGGGACCAGGTGCCTTATCCAAGACTATGTCTTTAATTGCTACCTCCACTTCTGACCGAACCAGAGGGGACGATAAGGAGGATCTCTGATATTCTAAAAGTGAAGGTAAACCTAGAGAGTCTAAATAGGCCTCAATATCTTGAGAAGACAGTGAAAGGAGGCGTTTGTCATATAGGGAGCAGCAGAAATTTTCAAAACTTCAGTTATATCCCGGGCAACGTTTGCTTGTGCCATCCTGTGCCATGATAGAGGAATTCATCTAGAACACTCTAACTTTTTGTCTTAAAGCCAGGAGCCTACCTGCCTTCTCCCCTTCATCCACATAGTGAGATTTAGTTTTTAATATAGGGTATTCTGCCTTTTCCTGCAGTAGATCAGCATATTTATTTCTGAGGGATAGTAATGCTTCCAGAGATCAGGAGATGTAGAGCGGGAGAAGGAAATAGCCTCTGCCTCCCTTTATGCTTTTCCTATATGAGGCTATCTTAATATTCTGCCCTGAGATAGCACTTGAGAGCACACCATAGCATGTCCTCTTTCTGGACAGAGCCTCTGTTAGATTCCAGAAAAGATTGGATAAAGGATTGTACCTTAGAGACGATGGATTTGTCTTTAATAATTGGGTGTTTAATTTCCATATTGTATCTCTCTGGCTAAGGGGTCTAGAGTTAGTAACATCCAGGCTACTGAATGGTCTGACAAACAACTGGTTCCAAACCAGCCTGACCTAGGCCTTTAGGAGGGAAGACTATATAAAATGTAATCCAACCTGGACCATGTTTGGTGTATTGTCAAGTAGAAGGAAAAAAGCGGGTTAAGGATACGCCATGGATCACAAAGTCTAAGTAAATCCATGAAATCATTCAAAGCCCTTTGAGATGGAAAGGGGGGTTTTAATGTCAGGTAGGATCTGTCCAAGTCCTGAGTTGGAGGGATATTCCAGTCCCCCCCAAAATTAGAGGGCTAGGTAAAAATGAGGCAAGTCTATTAGCTAGGCCCATTAGAAAGGCAGGGTCACCTCCTACCGGACCATATAAGGAACCCAGGATAACCTCCTTACCCATTAGAGTGCCCTTAACCAGTATAAATCTGCCATTAGGGTCCATAATAGAAGATACTGCTTGAAAGGAAATATTGTGTTTAATTAAAATTGCTACCCCCCTACTTGAAGACAAATCTCTGGCTGAGAAGACTTGTGAAACCCCTTGTCAACATAACCATATGGCTTAATTTACGAATAAGTGTGTTTGCTGTAACAAAATAACACCAGTGTTGAGCAGAGCACAGTGTTTTAAAACCTGAAGTCTTTTCACAGGATCTCTGACTCCCCTAATATTCCAAGTTATAATTTTAACTGTTACATCCACCATTTGTTGTACCTAATATGAATATACATTCTACTCTAATCAACAAGAGTCTAGAAACCTTAGGGCACACTCCAGTCAACCCTCCCATCCAGGTACTAACCTCTCTCCAAGTACCATAATATGTAGCCGATCCCATCCCTCTGATAAGAATCCCCCCTCCCTACCCAAACTGGAATCTCTGACCCCAAGACTCCTTTCTCTAGGAAAGTGATTAGTCTAATAATAGGATCCAAGACTCCCTCCCCACTCCCCCCACACCCCAGCAACTATGTACCAAGGACCCCATTTCAAGCCAAGATCTCCAGATAAACATGTGGGTCCCACCCCGTACAGCTCCTGACCGCTCCTCAATCAGGACAAAGCCTGGAGATTACAGATAAATGTGGAAACCCACTGGGTTTAACTTATTATCCTCCTTAAGGCTTGTCAGATAGGCCAAAATCCAGTGCATAAGACCCAGAGAAAGCATTAAGGAGCTGATCCCCCCCCTTTACCTGGAATGCTATGCAGCTTCCAGGAGCTTGCATGGACCAGAGCCCCATTACCACCTTTAAATATCCGCATCAGTTGGGCTTTGAAAGCACAAGATAGGAATAGGACCTTAGCGCCAATCTGGGCCCAACTGTCCGAGATATGGAAGGTGTTATGGAACTATTCCATAACCAACCAAGCGACTCATGAACCCACGGAAGAGCCTTAATCAGGATATGGCAACCTTAACCGAAGGAATTGTAGGCTCAGATGAAATGCCCTGCCTAACTCGATTTGGGTTATGTGTATCAACTCCTCCCTTCCCCCATTTTACACGCTGTCATTATGCTGAGGAAAACTTCAGCGCAGTGACAATGAGCAGTATCAAAAACAAACCACACTGCCAGTATTAAGAGCAAATAACAACAAGAGGTAAGCTATTATTATACAGTACATGTCGGAGATCAGTCCATGGAAGTCTGAGACTGGTTGCTGGAACACGGAAAAGACCAGGGAAAGAAATGGTAGCCAGGACAGAAAAATGGTCTGAGACAAAATCTAACCTGATGAACTCATCCTGAAGGTAAAAGTTCCTCCATACATTGAGGGACCTGGAAACTCCCAGCTACCCCCAGCGGTCGTATCCGTACATTGCCACACCAAGGAACACGGGAGGCCTGCCTAGTCCAAGCAAGAGAAACCCCAAACAGGAAGGAGAAAGAAGGCAGTTTTTAACTAAAATCTTGAGAATGGGAGGAAGAGCCTCCAACATTGTAGGCGCGATGTTTGGGAAGGTGTAGTCAGCCATTCTTAAACAGATCCAGTAGCTTGCTTGCCGGATCAACTGCCGCTTGTGTGGGTGAGTCAAATGAAATCCAGCTCCCAGAGATAGAGACCTGTAACTTAGCTGAGTAAAGCATCTTAAATGGTATGCCAGCTGCTATTAGCTTGCTAACAGTGGGGTGGAAAGTTGTGCGTTTGCCAAATTTCATATGGCAGATCTTGAGTGATTCTGAGCCTAGTGCCTTCCCAAGTAATGGACTGTAACTCCCTAACGTTTGCTATAACATGCTGCTTTTCAACATAACTCAAGAATTTGAGAATTATTGGGTGGGGAGGTGAACCAGGCTGCGTCCGAGGTCTGAGAGACCTGTGGGCTCCTCAATATGGTAGTTAGTGCTAAGCAGAGAAGGACCCACTATCTTCTGAAGTAGCTTCTGGATAAATGCCACAGTATTAAGGCCTTTCTCCAATTCTGGTAGCCCCAGGATTAGAATGTTGTTCCAATGGTTTCTTCCCTCGAGATCTTCAGTTTTAAGCTGAAGTTTTTGCACTTGTTGTCGAAGATGCACCAACTCTGGATCTACTTTATTCTTCCACTTCTCCAGGGATGACGAGCGGGCTTCACCTCTCATTCATCTGTTGAGGTCAGCCATGTCCTCCGTATGGATTTTATTTCTGTAGAAATCTCCAAGAGGGTCTCTTGGAAAGGAAGTAACTTCTGTAGAACGCCATCCTTCGTGAGGTGGATCGGCTGTGTGATCACTGTACCGCTTTTGCCCGCCTGCCCACTCTGGGCCTTAGGCTTCTTGGGCATTTACCTCTGGTGGGGGAGGAGGCGTATGTTTCAGCTGGGCCTGCCTCATAACAGCTTCCATCGCGGAGAAGAAAACTCCGATGGCAATGCAATTTTCATCAATATCTAGTGCTGAAGGCAGGATCTTCCTGATGGTTTAGTTATTTAGAGCTGAAATGAGACAGATTCAGAATTTAGTAAGCAGTAATGACAGGAATAGGATGGGAGCTCTGAGTCTCTGCTGCTACCAGGTTGCCTGCATCACATGACCCCCATGTATCCTGTAACTGTAGTCTGAGAACTTTTGTATATCCAAGATAACTCTCTCTTGAGGTCCCATCAGGAGATACTCCAAATGTTAAATCAACTGGCAAACGTTCTTTATGTCCAAACATTAACAGATAGGAAGAAGCATCCATGGCACTCTTGTGAGTGAAGTTTTAGGCATGAACTAACTTTTGAACTTGCTGACTTTATTTACTTTTCTTGTTTGTGAGCATGGTGCCTAACATATTTAGCAATGTTTGATTGAAACGCTCCAGTTGTGATTCTCCTTGAGGTTGGTAAGGGGTGGTGTGTTACTGTTGGATACCATACAGGGCAAGAAAATCTGTGATGAAGTGACTTTGAAAGTCTGGTCCTTGGTCAGAATGTATGCGCTAAGGGATGCCACAGTGGTGACCAAACTCCTCAAGTTTCTGTACTGTGTAAGCCTTCTGATCTTTTCTTGGGTAGGCCTGAGCATACTGAGACTTGTGATCTGTGATGACTAGAATGTTGCTGAACCTTTTGCTGTTAGGCTCCAGTGACAAGAAGTCCATGCAGACATGTTCTAAAGGCACACTAGTTTTGATGTTGAAAAGATAGGCTGCCCTCTTAGGCAATGTTTTTCTCTGAATGCACCTGGCACAGTTCTTGCAGTGTCTTCCTACCTCTGCTGCCATGCAGGGCCAGAAAAATTGGGCTCACACTAGGTCCATGGTGTGGTCATACCCAAGATGTCCCAGGTTAGCACCACTTTTCTCTATTCCCCAGGCAGGATCAGTTGTTGGCGTGAACTCTGAGTCTTTGGGTCTCGATACATCTGTGTAAGGAGACCATCTTTTAAGAAGAGCTTGCTCCACTCCCTGAGCAGAATTTGAATGTTCTGGTAATCAAGGGATACTTGCTTGGGACCTAGTCCCTTTTCCAATGCTACAATTCTCCCTTTCATCCCCAAATCTTGTCTCAGAACTTTTATCTGCTCCTGCTTGTTTGAGCTGGGCAACAACAGTAAGGTCTAACCCCTCAAAGTTGTAGTATGGTGGAGGAATGGCATCTGGGGGAGCTCCTGTGACCTCGATAGCCCTGCAGTACACAGAAGGAGTGTCCTCCTCCTTGGACACAGACTTGACACACAGTGCTTTCACAGCAGTAGTTGGCATTCCAATCTAGGCATCTGATTTTGGGAAGTGCGGTTGACAGGATAAGGTGTCCGCACCTATATGGGTGAGACCCTGACGATTTCCAAGGCTGTAGTTGTACAAGCAAGTTCTGAGGTTAGGACAGCCCTAAGCTCCTGTAAATATAAACAGACCTCCAGGATGGTCAGTTCCAACCACACAGAACACAAAGCTACCCAAGACTGGAACAAATTACCCACTCACCGGAACCCGATTAAGTATTTTTCATTCAGTCACTTTATGGCTTGTTGCACTCTTGCAGTGTCCTTGTGTCACAACTTTGCTAAATTAAAAATCATGAACTAGTTATAAAAACTGTAAACTAATCAAGGTTTAAATAATTTTATGCAGCTATTAAACAAATAAATGATTTAATGATTCCACAGTGAACTTTTAACTGTGTGCTATCACACGTAATTCTGGGATTCTAAACACTAATGCATTAACATTTCAATTGTATTCTTTTGACAACTATGTAGAATAAGATTTCTCATACAGTAGGTGATGCATGCTACCTTAGTTATAAGAGTATGTGAATGATTAAGGAATGAATTGCATGAGTGACATGAAGCAATATACTTGTACAGACAATTCTGGCAAAAAAAATGTTATTACATCTTTTATGTTTATGATATTTTTCAAACAACTGCATAAACTGAAAGGATTTTACAGAAAGGGTATTGCATGATGTTTGTTAAAGTTGGAGCAGGTATGATTATCTATAATTTTGAAATTGGTACACTTGGGATATGTATATTTTATACGATGAGAGTAATGAATAACATAGTGGAATAAAAGTATTATTTTTGCCTGTTGTTCAGCTGCAGTGGAAATAACATGTCATTTCCACTGCAGCTCATAAATGGCAAGACAGAACCCATGGTATAAACAGGACATTCCATATAGCATCAAAGAACAAGGTTTTATTCATTCTAGAATGTTACCAAGAACATTCCAGATTGAATAAAACTTTATTCCATAGGGAAATATTAAGTGATTATCAGTTTGGTACAAAATATTAACTATTGATGTTACAGTCATTTCACGGGAATTTAAGATATTAATACACAAATTGATGAACCTCAGAGTCTTAAAAATAGGAGCTATATAGTCAGATTTCTATATAAGCAGCCAATATTATAATTTCTTATATTGTGGAAATGTATTCTGATTGTTATATAGTTGGCAGGCCCATTATTCCCCTGAAGAAGCCCATGAAGTGAAACGTTGTGCCAGGTTTTGGGGCCTATGAGGAAACTTTAAATTAACTTTTTATTCAGGATATTCTTGTAGAATCATTTAATATTAGGTGTACAAGTTCATTTGTCAATCATGTTTTTCATATTCCAGTTATGAATAGTGGTAGGCAAAATGGCTTAAATTCGCTACGCAAATTCATACAAGATGGTAGCAATGAAACAGTGGCAATCTGTCAGCTTTGCCAAGTGTGTGTGAAGCATGGTAGTGCAATTGGAATGGTATTCTGGGTGGCCTTTGTTCAAGTCCCAGCTGAGGCACTTATTCTTTCTCACCCTTGTTTGTATGTGTTCCATAAAATATGCACCACACTCCTGTGTGATTGTTAGAAGTAAATATTTGTGTTGCCATTGGGTTGTGCACTTGAGAAAGACTAATCTGCCCAGGGACATCCCAGGTTCCAGTTGTCTCAGTGGCGCAGCTGGTTAGCTTAATCAGAATGGTATTCCGGTGGCCTGGGTTCAAGTCCCAGCTGAAGCACCTATTCTTTCTCACCCTTGTTTGTACATGGTAAAAAGGGTTGCCATCTGGGCACTGGGGCCAGCATACTCATCTCAAGAGCAGGAATATGAAACTGTGGACTTGGAACCAGAGGAGAGCTAATGCCATAGTGGGGCATTCACCCTCATCCACCTTATTGAGCATGGTATCCCTTTCCTTGACTGTAAGTAGCCATGTCAGTAAAAGTGGTGAAATAACACCAGAGGATTGCTACAGGCATGAGAAGAAGGAGGAGGATTTTGAATGTTCAAGTAGCATTCAGAGTAGCAGTGGTCCATGTAATAACTCTGGTACATCAACCCCTATGCTTAAAACAGATAAAATAACCACATTTATTGGCTTGTCACCTATGCACCCACCATCACACGTCAAAAGTACCCCATCCATGTCAGTTTGCAGAGGAGAGCCATTTGGCATGCCACGTGCAAAACACCAAACAATGCAGCCCACATTGCACAGCCTTTTGCCCGAACAGTAAATACCTACCAAATCATGCAGTTGCTCATGAACTCAATGCTGCAGTAGTGTAAATGCTGGCAACTGACCTTTTGCCATTCTCCTTTATGGAGAATGAGGGATTCCGGTGCTTTGCAGCATGTGCCTGTCCTAAATGGAAGATCCCATCCAGGACCTATTTTTCCACCCATGCTGTCCTCAAGTTATATCAGACCTAACCACCACAGAGAAGCTGAGCTGCTAACGCCTCTTTCTACAAGAGAAAGTGAAAGTAAAACACTGATTTCCTGCCTATTTAACTACCTCCCTGAATCATGTGACCAGCGGACCTGCAGAGACAGTCAGGCATGTGATCAGTGGCCTGTTTCTTACCAACTTTGCCTTATTAAACTGGAACTCGAAGTGAACTCAAAGTGGCCAAAGCTAAGTAAGGCGAATTTTTCGACTTTTTAATGGAAATTTTGCATAGTGATACGTGAATTCGAAGTGGACCACTTCGCATTCACTACACAGGTGAATTAAAACTTCGCTGCATCTCTAATTATGAACAGCTGTTTGGGGCAATGATCCCTAGTTTATAGGGCAACAAGATGGTAAAGCTACCCACATCTATTACTGCACATAAATCAATTGCCAGTTTAAAAAATGTATGTTCTCATGTTCTGTTTTCTCAGTCCAGTTGTAACTGTACTTAATTGTTTTAATGTATATTTATTGCATGTTTTTTATTGCACTATATGTACAAGACAGAAATGAAAAAGGTTTTTTGCCCATTAAGGTGTTCCAGTATAATAAATAAAATGAAATATTACCTTGAGTGAATTACTTCTAGCATGTGGATGAATTTATGCATTTTGCTGGACACTGCCTAATTCGTCCCTGTATTAAATAAAAGGCAGAGAACTAGAAGGGTACCCAGTGGTCAAAGTTGTCATCTTCAGGTCATTTACAATATTCTTTAGTGTGTCTACACCTCCCACAGTGATAGGAGAAATAGCTGACCTCATTTACTGCCACCCAGTGATCATCTGACAAGGGAGTACTGTTGATGCCTGGATTTTGTCTCCAAGCTGGTGGAAGGGGGAGGATGTTGATTTTTTCTCTGATTGGCTCACATAGATGCAACCTGTTCCCTCAGTTCTCTGATCTTCTTGGTGAACGACCTTGGTACATCCAGCAGACCAGACTAGAGTTTGATTCTCACAACCTCCACTTGCATACTGTGTGACTCTGAGCAAGTCACTTAACCGCCCAGTGCTCCCAGGTCGCCCCTGAAAACAGGCACTTGTGCCTATTGGGCCTTACCCTTTTACCAAAGACTAAAATAAAAAAAAATAAAAAAATTTTTGGGATTGCTAACAGTGAGGTGTTGTTGGGGCAATCCCCATATCTATAAGACCTTTTCTAAAATTGCTGCCCAGAATAGTTTGTGTTTTAAAATTGTAACCCTGTGCCAAATTTAGGGGGGAGGTTACCCAATGCTGCCCTGCTGGCATCGGAAGAGTTCGTGCTGCCAGGCTTGCTATGTAGGCAGAGCTTGGGCAGCACGTGAGGGTTCTGAAGCATCAAATGGAGCAAGTGTGAGAGCGAATTCGAGAAAGAGTTCGAAAGGGAGTTGGAGAGGGAGTTGATCAAGGAGGAGTGAGGTGTGGGCATAGGCCTGAGGGAGGGAGGGCCTCTAGTCGGGCCGCGTAGGCCTGAGGTGGGGAGACTGCCCCCCCAGCCCCCAGCTTTACAACAGTCCTTCAATAGGTGAAAAAGGGGAATCCACAGCTCCAGCAAAAGAGTGACAGAAGGCCTATTAGGAGCCTGATTGGCTCTGCTTGGACAGAGGAAGAGAGAGAGAGAGGTGGCTGCCATGAGTGGGACTGATGCTGAGGTGGAAGTGAAGCACTGGAGGGCCATTAGTGCAGAAGCAGCCTCACCTTCCGTGTCCACCCAGGCACAGTGTGGGGAGGCTGATGGAGGTTCCTGGAAGAATGTAGAGAAAGGCAGCCATCTGTGATCCCTGCTATGGATCAGCCGATGGTTTGCCCAAAAGAGTGAACTACAGGACTGGACCCTGGGAACAGACCCCCCTTCACTTACAGGTCAGTAAAATACGAGTAAAGCACCCACTCCCACTGGCAGGGAAAGTCGTAGCAGAACAAGAGACTGGTCGAATGCTGCCTGTGTTCTGACAGGGAATCGGAGCCCCAAATGGCTTCTGAAGAGAAAAGGAGAAGTTGTCAGGGCTAGGATTGAACCTGGGTCCTCAAAGTATATGCCACGGTGCCTTGCCATAGAAAATGTCTGGACTGTAACAAAATGAATTGTGCACCCTCCATGGAGTTCTGTTTTGCTTGAGCTTTTGGTACAAAAAATAAAACTGCTTGCTGCATTTGATTTCCTTTAAGTGTGTGTTAGTGTGCTGTGCCTAACTAATGTCCCAACAGAATTTCTAGCTGCGAGAGGAGCCACGAGCCAGGGAAGTGTCATCTGTCTGCACCCCAATGGACTTCACGCCATCACGGAGGAATCCTTTCTACAACAAAATATAAGGTACTGTGTTTCCCTGCTAATCTGCTGCTCAATCTAGCAGGTACCCCTCCCTTTCCCAGAGTCAGTAACAACCAAACACATAGACGGGTGGCCTCCTTGTAGAAACACCTCCTGGGACTGAGAGTCTGCTGCCTGCTAGTGACCAATCCAAATCCCCCAGGCAGTAGTGACTGAGTCCAGAGACTATAGGTGTTATATCTCAGTGAATTACCTTTACAAATTAACCAGCAGGGAAGGAGGGTTACAAAATTGGGGCTGTTGTCCGGGATTGTAATGGAGGTGCTAAATATGTAAGCAATAAGACACGATAGAGTGTGCATGAAACATATTTTACCACACGGCCAGGGGTGTAATAAGGCACGAGGCCTTGGCCGAGTGCCTTTAGCCCCTGGGTGCAGTACAATATATTCCATGTACACACCTGTACTGTCTTACTGCGCTTATAAATGGGCTGCTATATTTATTTAAATTTGTACAGTTAGAAAAATGTTGCTTGTATGTAGAAAAAAAAACATTTAATGCTGCTAATCCATCATAAAACAGTCTTTCTGAGGCACTGTGTTAATATTCATGAGGTCATTTTCATTTGACACCAGGTTGCTACTTGGCAGCCTGCATTTTTTACTATAGGCAGCACAATGGCAAGGACAGGAGCGGATGCTCGACATTTGCCAGCTGCATGTCTTTCTGAATTATCGGCAAGACTCCCAGTACAATTTTGCTGTTTCTGCAGCCAGAGAGAGACAAAAGCACTCGCGATAAAGCATGATCTAAACTTTTCCTTCCAGTCGAAAGTCCCGAGACCAAGTTGTTGTGACGGCAGATCTAAATTCCTGACTAATTACTGCCTGACAAGCTCCCGTCAAGTAAAAATATTAATAGTAACCAGCAAACGACTCTTGCCTAGTAGGACCGCTTGATAGTAGGATTGTTTGACCTACTGAAGGGAGACAGAGAATCAAGGGAGAGGTTTTTAACAGTGGGTCATCAGCCTTGCCTTGCTGGAAGTAGGACCATTTGATGTACTGAAGGGAGACAGAGAATCAAATGAGAGGTTTAAAATTAGCGGGCTGTGAGCAGCGAGCAACCAGGAAGCGAGACAGTACAATTCCTAAAAACAGTGTACATACGTGCATGGGCATCAGACCTGGGAGCAACTAACGAGAATGCGCATTTCCCTGACAGAAATTCAACATCCACAAAGAAAAGAGAGACACAGAATGTCCATGGTGCACCACTAAGGCCACTCAAGTCATACCTGCATTCATTTATCCCAAACGGGTAGGGAGAATAATCCAACTCTATTTTCTTCACGCTTGTTAAATATAAAGGTGGCAGACAGTAAAAATGTCAATGTTCCATGGCTTATGGATATTGCCCTTTTTACTGCCAGCCCCTTTTTTCATCCTTGCATGGAACATATTTCATGCATGGGTAACTAGCCAAGCACATTGTTGGATTTAGCCTAACCATTTTATAAATACCTGACGTGGCATGGAGGAGCTTCTGAGATGATGGAACGTTGCTGGGCCACAGCCTGCTTAGAAGTTTGAGTAATAGTTTTGGGACAGTGAGAAGCATTGTGAGGAGACAACATGGCGCCTGCCCCACATGCAAGAAAAACGGATGACTGAGTAAGAAGAAATAGAGCAATCTGATTGGTGGATGGGACAAATGAGATGCAGCACTAGAAAAGGGAGGTCAGGTGGTCTTGGAATCAGATTGCTGCAAATTTCCAAGGAGAAAGGAGTGCTGCTGTTGTGTTAAGAAAAGTTGTGTTCACACACAGCAGGTGGAGCCTACTGCTACATTGACTGCTATCAGAAGTGAAGGAAAAGTTTTGCTCAACTTCTGCAGTTGGAGGAAAAATCTTTTGAGGTCAACTTTGAAAATTTTGCTGGAATAGTTTTGGAACACTGGACTTTGGGAGATAAGTAAGCAATAAAGGTTCTGGCACACACCAACTTATGAGAGGAACACATAAAATAATAATAAAAGTTAAAATTTATTACACCAAACGAGATAGAACATCTTGCCTGACATGTTTCGGATTGGTTGCCAATCCTTTCTCAAAGGCTGAAAAAAATCCCCCAAAACTTTCCTATTAAATACACATTACAACAGGTAGTACAATTTACATGTTAAAATCAATCAATTAAACAATTGTTATTAGAATCCATTATAAACAGTCTATACTACTACAAAGTGACTCCCACTTCAAAAAGCAGAGAATACCAGTATCAATTAATGTGGAAAAACAGCTCATCAAGCTATTTTCTAATCATTCATATCACCTGATGAATTTGGTGTGATACCACTAGCCAAACAATCAGATTCCCACTGACCAAGTTCACAAAAAATACAGATACAATTTCACAAATACAATATATTTAGAGACCAATATAAATAACATAAAAATTACAGCATACTTATGGCACAAAAAATTGGAAAAGAGGAAACAGACTATTTATATCAAAATTATAACAATAAATTCTGAAGGGCTTCAATCAAAAAACATGGTGTCATTTTTTTAAATACGGACAAATGTCTATTTGGGCATTTAAACCTGGGCTTGTATTGGCCCATAACTTTAAAATCCAATAGTTTTCCCTTCGTAACACAAGATTATTGTAATCTCCTCCCCTTGGGTTGCGGCATATTTTATCAATAGCCATAAATTTAAATTCATGTAAAAAGTTGTCTTTTGCTGTAAAAATATGAGCCGCCGTAGAGTAAGAATTATCTTTCCTTTTTATGGCTCTAATATGTTCGCCCACTCTAATCTTAAAGCTTCTAGTGGTTTTACCCACTTGAAAAGCATTGCAACTACAGGTTGTTAAATATATGACACCATCAGTGCTGCAGGTGATACACTGTCTAATTTCAAAAGATGTATCACTGCCAATACTAGAAAAATATTTCCCCTGAATAATATAGTCACAATACATACACTTTTTACACTGAAAATTTCCCTTACTTTTAGATAGCCAACATTCAAGTTTCTTTAGGTTTAAAATGGCTGTGTGTAAGTAGATATCTTAATATGAGAGCCTTCTACAACACATTCTAACTGGCTTTGTAGCTAATTCTTTCAAACCAGACTCAACCCCCAAAACATGCCAGTGTTTCTAACAATATTTTCATAAACTCTGGCTTGTGCTGAATATTCCTTACAAAATTAAATCCATCTTCCAAATCATCTTTGGCAACACGGACGTCAAGTAATACTCCTCTATTGACGTTTTTAACTCTATTTTGAGCTGTTTGAATACACATTTTACTATATCCTCCCTGTATTAACCTCATAGTGAGGTCTTCTGCTTCCTTTTCAAAGTCTTTTGTTTCTGAACAATTACGTTTAATACGTAAAAATTGTCCATATGGAATATTACTAGACACATGGGCTGGATGGCAACTACTGGCTAGTAAAATGGTATTACCATCTACTGGCTGGTGATTGGACCTTCCAATTTGCCCACCCAGGAAGGAAGCTATGTGGCCCATGTGCCCCAGCTACTGCACCCTGGCAATGGCCGCAACCAGTAACTAAAATATTCCCCAACCCTAGTGTGGCCACTGCTATGGAGTCACTGGAACAATGGGAGGAGGTTGCGGCTGGGCTACCTGAAATTAAGTCAGAGGTTGTACCAAGGCTCAGCCATCTGCCCAGCCCTGTACCGCTGCCGAGTGCCCCAAAACTTTCCCTTGGCAGAGGGAGGGGCCGAGGGTGCACCTCACGAATCAGAAGAACTGCTGTAGCGTATGTGAGGGACATGACCGAGCAGTCAGGTTCTCCTGAGGCTGTGGTGTGAGGCTCGCAAGACAAGAATAAAGCACCAGCTAAACCAAAGAACCCACGGTGAGGCCTAAGACTTTACCTAAAAAACTAGAAACCTTTAAAGTTAAGACCCCCGCTCCCCACGGTGCTGGACAAGGACCCAGGTGCTACTGACCCAGACCTCATACTGGAATAAGTCAAGGGAGATGCTGGCATGGAGAAAGACAATATTGTTGACCTTGCTGAAGTAATTTCCATATATGATCAGCCCAGGGAGAATGTTATCCACATGTTTGAGGATCTGGTAATTGAGAGGATATCCCAAACTATATGCCATGCCAATCCTCGAAGTGGTTGAGACCACTCCCGCTCCTAAAATTTACCAAGCGTCATATGGTGGACATAGATGCTAGGCATCATTTGAATCTGACAGTGCTGAACTATCGAGATGGCATATGGTTGCCCAGGAGAGTGGCCCCACGGACTAGCATCAGGACCCCACCTAACTGAAGCCAAGCCGAGAGGTGGGTGAGAAGGTATTTAAAGGTTGAGTACCCAGGAGCCAGTTACCCATATGTAAGTGAAAGGACTTGGGATCTCACTGAATGCCAGAGAACTGACTGGGTGTTCCAGGGGCTGTAGAGAAGTGTACCTTAGAAATAGAGTGGACTAGCCGTCCATGGTTGGAGTTCCACTTGCGATGCCAGTGACCGGGTTGGGGAACAGACCCGGGTCATTGGAAGAGGCAGCTGGGGGAGAAGGTTAAGGCATCCCCAGGACTGCTCTCCTTCTCTGGGAGGAGGGGCACTGAGTGCTCGGCGCCTGGCGGCACCCAGCGGAGGCTGGGTTCGCAGCACACCGATGCCGAAAATCTCTAGGGCGGGCAGACGCTGGGCCATCATTGCACGTCCCCCGCCCTGCCTACAGGGAAAAATCCTGTTGGGTCATCTCCATGGGCACCCTTCCTCTGGGCCCGTTTAGCCTCTGGTACCGACTCTCGACTAGATACCTGTAGTGTGGTGCTGGTAGGGGAACAGCTCCGCAACCCCGCCCTCTGGGGGATAAGCCAGGGGTGACTGTGGAGAGCTCGGTAATCGCCAGAGGTGGGGTACAGAGGGGCTGTGTCCAAGGGCTGAGTTACTGACGACCCCAGCAGACAAAATCATAATAAAGAAAAAGAAAAAGAAAAAAAGAAATAGGGTGGACTTGCAAGAACAGGCCTATAGATCAGAACAAAGTAAATTCCACGGCTAGATCTATGTGTCCTCGGCTTGGGAAGGACTGACTTTGATTAAAACCTTTATGATGGTACAGGACCAGATTGGACTCTGTCTCAAAGTACTTTGTGGTTAGCTACGACAGTAGAGGGTTGAATGTACCAAACCAGACCCTGCCTGCACTTTGCATCTGAGGACCCCACTGCCAGACACAGAACCCCAGAGAAAAGAAGGCCTCCTAAAGCCCCATGGCCTTGTTGAGAGACTGAGTATAGAGAACTGCAACTACTGCTGAGATTGTTTCATTTTATTTTTTTACAAAAAACAAAATAGACATTTGCACTCCAGATGGACAGAAATGTGCTAAAGTTGCACTGTTTTTGGGAAAAAAAAACGAAAATTGTCGCTGTTTGTTTTAAATTCTACCCTGAGGAGTAAATTTGGCGTAAAGGTTGGGGGGGACAGCATCACTCTCAGCAAGCCTTGGATCGTGAGTGCTATGTTACCCAGCAAAAAGTAAATTATCTATGGAAAAATACTATTATTTCTATCAACATACCTTTGAAAGCAAATACATAAATACATTATACAAGCAGGACAGCAATAATGTAAAACCTCAAAGGGTGCCTGTGCTTTCTCTCACGCTGCCTCGAAGCACTGGAACGCTTTTCCCCTTGCCATCCGTCACTCGCCGACTCATGCTATATTTAACAAGGAGCTGCAGAATTTCCTAACCAAATCTGTCCCTTGCTTGTGCTTTGATCCTACCTGGTCCTCCTCTATCTAGTCCATTTACTACTGCCCTATCTTTACCCAGATTACCTAACCCATTCTAATTGGGCTTCTCTGACTTGTCCTCCTACCTTAAACTTTCTGTTGATTTTGACTTTACCCGAATAGTTCCTCTCCCTTTTATCCTTCTGCTCATTTTCTTTGCTTGCACTTACCTGGTACTAAACCACTGTGTGTCTCTGCCATTGTTTGGTTCCCTTAGTATTTGAAAAATCGTACTCTGCCAGACCGCCACTCATTCCTTATTGTTCATTACTGTGTGCACTTATCATTGCATTTTTGCTTAGCTGGATATGTTCCTTTCATCCCTCCCTCCTATTCATGCTACTGTTTGTTTTTACCTACATTATACCCTCAATGCTACTCTTATGGTTACCACCTTTAAGCCCAAAGTGGACATTTCTTATTGAAACATGATTTTTCGAGGACAGTAAATAACCCTGACCAATACAACAGGCTTTTTATCTCTACATAATCACAATTAAGGCTAAGTATTTTAGTTTCTTAGTTGCTTCTGTTGTTTCTTATCATTTTAAGATATTTTAGTTAAGGTATTATAGTTTTCTGCAACGTTTAGTGGAAAATTAGAAAATATTTTTACTACTATAAAGTCAGGATATGTAGCATTTTTCATGTTTTTTTGCAGGACACAGCTGCCCAAATCAGGACTGTCCTGCGAAAATAGGGACAGGTGGTAACCGTATCTACTCTTCAATGTTTTATGTGCCTGCATTTTCTAAGAATGACATTATATAACTAGGTCAAGACTGTATTTCCTATTATGTTATTTGTCTCTGCTATCATGGGAAATTGTATTATTTACCTCATTTTTTGTACTCTCTCTGTATTGTATATTCTCTACTTTGTAACCTCCCAAGTTGTGCCTGCAAATAGTCATCTCTATGGCTAGTGTGCCACACCCAGTCAACAAAAACTAAATAAAAATAAAATAAAAAAACTAGATATTGCATCTCACTTCTACTATCCTGGGAAATGCAGCACACATCAGAACCCAATTGCAAATTACATATCACAGATTACATTTCATTTGGCCTATTTTGGATAAATATATATTAAAAATGTGCACAAGCTAGAAGGACCCACCAGCACAACAGCAATGCAAGCTGCAAACATTTGGCAGTGACAAATGCTTGTCATTTTTTATTTTGCACAGCTGTTAATTCATTTTAACACAGAAACATAAAATTTGATGGCAGAGAAGGACTGCTTCACTTGACATACCCAGTCTGCCCATTTTCCCCTACCTCCATTATCACCATGGTCCATAGACCCAACTTGATCTACAGCTCTTTCTCCCTCCCCCCTTCCTTCCATAATGACTCCTTTGAACCATCTACCCAGACCCAACTGCAAGGTAAGGTTTTTTTTTTTATTGACGGTTGAGGGCTGGCTGGAGTTCAATGGGCAAAGCAACAAACCACCCCCCAACCAGGCCTTGGTAGACGTCCCCAGGCCAGTCCCAATTCATTATCTTCATTGCGGCTGGAGGCACTGCTCCTCATACCTCTTCGCCTGTTCTCTTGCCTGTTCTTTGTTTACTGCAGTTTAGCAGCACCTCCGACTGCCGGCTCCATTCCATTTCCCTGCTGTTCATCCTACTGCTCACTGCCACTGACCTGTGGCTCTCTCTCTCCCTCACTCCCACCTGACCCCCGTTCCCCATGTCTCCTCCAGTACAGTATTCATTTATCCTCACTTGCATACCTCCATCCTGTTCCTGTCCTGGTCCAGTATGCTGAATAGCCCCTTTTGCCAGTTCTACCTCCCCACAGAGGCTCTATGCGGCCCCCCTTCTGTTGCCTGTGTTCCTTCTCCTGTCTCGCTGCTCAGTGGCTGTCTGTAGCTCCTTGGTTCTCCCATCCCTCCTCCTTGCTCTGTTTCCCCTGTACCTTTTTTGTAGTTTCATTTCCCCTTCTCACTTTCTCCATTTGCTGCTACTGTTTCTGTCATCTTCCCTCTTCCGGGTTAGTGCTGGTGTTTCCACTGCCCAGCTTTCCCTTGTACATTCCCCGCTTCTCCTTCTCCCTCGATCCGTCTTCCTTTGTTCTCTCTGTCCCTTTTTCCCACTGTGCTCATCCCCACTGCTACAGAGGATGCCTCACTCTTCTGCTTTAGTTCTCTCCACAGCGACTTCCTGTGCCCTGTGCTGTTGAGCTCCTCAGCAGTTCCTGTGAGATGGGGGACAGTGTTTACTTCGCTCCTCTCGACTTCTGTTCTCCCTCTGGTCAGTGCTCACCTCCTGGCCTCTCGTACCTGTTCCAGGACTTCATTTTTGATGACCTGTCTTGATGTTTGGACCACATCTACTGTTATTGCCCTGTGGTTCAGATCCCGATCTCCCTTATTGGTTCCCGGGCCTTTTTAAAGGGGCAGTTACTAACTATGGGGACTGTGACTCCTACTGTTGGTTCTCGTCTGGTCTCCTCTTACCTTCCCTTATACCTAGTTTTCTTCCTGGAACTCCTACCCTTCCTTTCCTCAACTTCAACCCAACCTGTTTGCCACCCATCCTGTTTCACATCATAGGACTATCAATCTGACTGGACTGCATGCCTGGCTGGCGTGCTCTGTAGCCTTCCTCTGGGATTTGCCATTTGTCCCTGCCCCTGCTCTCCCTCGCTTTTGCCACTCATTGCTCTTGGTTACACCATGATGCGCTTTCTTAATTTCATCCCTGAGTGTGCTTCCCCATGGTGGGTGCTCACCCTTCTCCTCCTGTTCCCTTCATCCTCCATTCCTCTCTTTCTCTGACCTCTGCTTTCTTTTGGGGGCTTCCCTATCCTGCCATCCTGCTATACCACCATACCCTACTCATTCACATCGCCTAATATTCCCTCCAGCATATTGCCCTGCCTACTCGTCTCTTCCTCCTCCTCCTCCTCTGGCCCTATTCCCTCTTTCTAATCAAATTTATTCAGATGTCCTCCTGTTACTACCTACCTCACCATCAGCTGCCAGCTTCACCTAGCCACTCTTGCTCCTACCTTCGTGCATTTCTATCCATTCCTAATTTGGATCTCAATGAACCTGGTTGGCATGCACTCCCATAGTTACCAATCATGGGTAGCTTTCTCATGACATGAGTCTGTTTCTCCTTCTCTCAGTCTGATCTCAGGGTCTACTCATTCACATCGATTAATCGAGCATACTTCTCATTGGGTCTTATGCTACCTCATCAAACTGCTCTCCATTCGGAGACATGCCTTCCGTGTCCACTGCTCCTTGGCTAGGGGCTAACCTGCAGCCGACAGTCTCGCTCTGCACCCACAAAGTCTGCATCTAGAGCATGCAAAGCTCAGAGCAGGGTCCTTCTCCCTGGCCCAAAGTGAGATTGTCTTTGCTCTGGGTGGACCTTCAGTCATCCCTCATCTTGGCGACACCTCTGGATGTAGAATTTATGCCATCCAGCTGTGAGGTGTGAGGTGTGAGGTTCTCATCGTCACAGCCCCTTTGGCTGCCCAAGTGGGTTCAGAGGCACCCTGTGCAGCAGTTCTCCTTCAGGATCACCTCTGGTTCAACTAGTCTGTTTTGTAGGCTTGCATTGGCCAGCCGAGTGCCTTAGCAGTCATCTCTCTCTCTTGCTTTTGAGCATCTAGTTGCAGAGACATTGCTCGTAACCCTCAACAGTTGTCCATTTAGAAGGACAGAGTGAGAACTTCCTAAATTGGAATGTTTTCCTTCTCACTCGATCTCGACTCTAAACTGCAGTAGCTGAGCCATCACTAATCAAAACATCCTTCAGCCTGGAGAGAAGGTGACCTAGGCCTTGGATCCCCAGAGGTTTCCTCCTTAAAGGTTTCCTCTCTCTCCTTGCCAATGGTCATAATATTAGATAGGGTTGGAGCCTTAGGTTCCTGTAGTTTAGTTCCGATTGTTGGATGGAATCGGATGGTGGCCCCGCTGTTCCTCTCTCTTTAGGAAGTCTGCCCTTCTGCATCTTGTTTGCTTTCATTTCATACATCGCTCCTCGTCATATCTCATTCTCCTCCTGTCCTTCCCATCTACATCTATTACCTTAACTTCCGGTCTCGATATGTTCTGATCTCTTGCCTCTTCAATGCTCGACACCCTTTTGGGCAGTCTTTTTGGGCTTCCTCCTAAGTTACCTTTAGCCAAAGGAATTATTCCTGCAGCACCTATAGGGGAGAATTCTCCTCTAGGGTTCCTTGCATCGTACACCTACAGGGTGGTATATCCCTTGGATACTGAGGCGAACAGCCACAATGTACTGAAGTCACACAAGCATACATCTCATCCAGTTGCTAGCCATTGAAATTGATGGCTGAGGGCTGGCTGGAGTTCAGTGGACAAAGCAACAAACCACTCCCCCAACCAGGCCTTAAAAGGCTCTCCTCTGGGCCAGTCCTCATTTGTTTTCTTTGTTGCCCCACTATCCACCCCTCCAGTGACTCATCTATCTTTCCCGTGGACTGTTTCAAGCTACCTTTAGCCAAGGAAATTATTCCCAGGCACCTATGGAGGGAACCTCCTCTAGTGTTCCTTCACATCATACCTCTACAGGATGGTATATCCCATGGATAGAGAGGTGAACAGCCACAATGCATTGAAGTCACACAAGTATACATCTCATCCAGTTGCAGAAGCCCATTTAAATTACTTTAACTTTGGTAATACAGAGGAAACCACGGAGTTGCATGCTAGGCTAACCAGATAACCCCCAGCCAGCAGATCCCTGCCCCTACCAAAGCAGGCAACAGCTGAGCTCAGGTGGCACACAGGAGAGACACTAGCCAGCACAGCATTTTAAATCAGACACTGACTGTAGACAGTACAGACACAACCAACACAGCAAAGCAGAACAGACCACCAATAAACATAATTAAACCCTTGACTTGTGTAGACTATAGAGCTATGTTAGCTCAAGTTGAGCAGTTTTTGGCTGATTGCTGATTGTGTTGGTCACAGTCTACTGGTAGAGCCACTGGCCCACTCTAGACACAGCAGTAAAGAGAATGCCTCACAGATTGCAGCAGGCTTCTTTTCCCAGGCACTCCCTGACCCTGATTGGTGCCAAATCAAATGGCCAATAGAGTGTGGCCCCTGCCAGTTTAGAACTGCCCTGTGCAAACTAGAATTCCCTTTCACTGTCTCCTCTGTTTGTCAGTGTCTTGTTTTGCAAATTTTCTCCGTACAGCATTGTGAGTAAATGCCCCTGCAGCATGATGATGTTGCTGGTTCGCTGCCCCCCCCAATCACTGCTCACCCCCACCCACTGCACTGCAGCACCACCAGTCACTCCTACCTCCCAGGTAGTTGTTGCTTCATCATTGCTTGCATCAGCCTCCAGCAGTCCATATTCCTCTGTCCTCTACTCTGCCTTCCAAATCTCACTGCAGGCTCAGTCCGACTGACGCCCTGACTGATCCAACCATCTGACCCCCATAGTCACTCACTGATGCCCACAGCCCTGAACCACTTGATCCCATGCCATAAAACCTCTCTTAAGCCCAGCCAACTACCCCCATTTTATACAAGAAGCTCTGACAACTATTCTCTGGCTGCTCCCCGCTGTTGCACTGCCCAGGTCCAGCGGTCTTTTGCAGGTAGAGCCCCGAAGATGTTTAACTCCCTGGGCAGTGAACTCACCAACTTAGGCATCTTCTGCTCATTCAAACACAAGCTATGTCAAACGCTTGTGTCCAGAGCCACCTGTGACTGTTTCTCCTAACCTTCTGTTCTTCGCACCTCTCTACTATCAACACCTCTGCCTGCCACCACCCTCCCCCTCCCCATATCTACCCCTGCATCTCTCCCTAGCCCTTTTCCACCACCTTTCTCTCTTACCCTCCTTCAACTCCCTTCCTCTCTCCCTTTTCTAATCTGCTCACCCCACCCAGTGTTGCACTTGTTCCCCGATCCTTGCCTCCCACTCACTTCTCCTTCTACCTCCCTCCAAGTAACCTCTATACCCACTCTCTCTTCCACTTTCCTACCACCTGGCACAATTGGCAGCAACTCAATTTTTTCCACTCTACCTTTCCTTTGACAATGCCCTTCTGGCAGCTTTAATTAATGTAAATATTATTTGTCGTGACTCATCTTTCTTCAATGTATGCCTGATTGTGTTATTCTAACTGATATTTATAGCTGTAGCTTTTAGACCATGTATACCCTGTACTTAATTTTGTATTCAAACTGCTTGCCTGCTAATCTCACACAAACTGTGCTTCTATTCTTTGTATACTGACGTGGAACCTTTGTAAAAGAGCCATTGGCTCAAAGGTATTTATCTGAAATTCTAATAAATAAATAAAACCCCAGCCCCCCAACTCCCATGCTGGAAAGCAAAGCAGCAGCTCCTCCACAGGCATCATCAGAGGACAGATGCGGCAGCAAGAGTCGCAGGACATGACAATCACAGTTAGGAGGAGAGGGGAAGTGAAGCAGCACCAAGCAGGCAAACACATGGATTGTAGCACCACAGTTTTTTTCCCCTCGATGTGAGCAGTCAGTCTCTCACCCGCTCCTCCCGACCCCTCGCTACTGATGGTGGCACATGCTTATGCTACTTCTGGGTGCGATGTGGTCCATCACTTTCTCCTTCCCTGCTACAATTCATTCTTCTCCTCCTGGTTCTGGCCAGGCCACTTGCTTAATGCAGGTCCCCCCTCTGCCATCTAACTGTCTGGCTGCCATAGCTCGCTGCACTCTCTTGGGGCTCTCACTCCCAGGACCTGACCCAACCCACCAGTAAAATCCAACCCTCCGCCACAGAACTGCAGGCTCCTGTGCCCCTCCCAGCTCACCAGCAGACAGGAACAGCATACGGCCTGAATGTTGGGGGTGACAAATGTGCTCACCTAAAATGTTGGGGGGGACTTGTGCCCCCCGTCCCCCCCTATAATTACTCCCCTGATTCTACCATTGTAAATTCTTTTCTACTTATCTGCCATTTACTGTGCATGCTTTTCTAGTCTGCCCATTTAGTTAGATAATTAAACCATAGAAATGTGTGGTAACATAGAAATGTAGGCTTAGGATTGTTAAGTAGGGACCTCCTACAGATTAAGCACAGTTACCCACTTGTGTTGTTTATGGGATTCCTTGGACTTTGCTAAATAGAGACAGTTTTCCAAAGACTTTAATAAGCACCATAGCATTTGGTATGGACATTTTCAAGGGTGAAAGTGTGCCCCCTTCCCCACTGCTACGTAGGATAGTATGTTAGAATATAGAAGTACTGTAGGTTAAATTTAGATAGCATGTTTCTGCCAGTAGTTTTGTAATATTTTGAGTAGTGGTCAGACATTTCTGTGGGGGGAACAAGTTCAGTAGTGAAAATGTGGAGCCAGTATTTAGTAGCCTATGCTGTAGAATGTAGCTGAGTAGTCATGTTATGTAGGAGTACAAGCAGACTAGTAGTCTGAGTTTAGCCAACCACCTCCTGGTGGTGTAGTATAGTCAGTTCCTTTCTAGTAGTAGATAGACAGGAATACTGTAGTAAAGCAACTGTTTGAAAAAAAAAAAAGTGTTTGTGTTTTCAAAATGTGTTATTGGGGTGCCAAATAGACCCGGTTAGGTACTAAGCAAGGTCCAATGGGGAAAGTTTGGGAGCCAGAAATAGTAACCTTAGGGTGTCCCTGGGGGGTGCGTTAGGGTGGGACATCGGCCTGGTGGAACAGCCACTGTGTGGGAAGCCAGGTCGAGTTGCCATACTCCTTAGTGGAGCCAGGGAACTGCAGGTAGGTGGGTAGGCCCACCTAGTTCTAACTTGACTGCTGCCATGCAGTCAGTCTGGTACAGACTGGATGTGGCGGCCTGTGGGAGAGTGTGCATTATCCCATGGAGCACAGCAGCCATGGTTGGCCTGGACAGAAACTGCTTCCCCATGAGGTGAAGCATTTCTGTGGGGGGGAAGTGTAACCCTTGTAGCGAACTTAGGGAGGTTACTAAATGATGCCCTGTTGGCATCGAAAAGAGTTTGTGTTGCCAGGCTTGCCGCGGGGGCAGGGCCTGGGCAGTGCGTGAGGGTTTTGAAGCGCCAACTGGTGCAAGAGTGAGTTTGAGAGAGAGTTCAAAAGGGAGTGGGAGCTGATCAAGAAGGAATGAGGTGCAGGCGTAGGCCTGCGGGAGGGCCTCTAGTCGGGGCCGCATAGGCCTGGGGCTGGGATGGGGAGATTTTCCCTCGGCCCCAAGCTTTCCAACAGTTCTTCAATGGGTGAAAGAAGGGAAGCCACAGCTCCAGAGAAAGAGTGAGAAGACCTATTAGGAGCCTGATTGGCTCTGCTTGGTCAGAGAAAAGAGAGAGGTGGCAGCCACGAGTGGGACTGATGCTGAGGTGGCAGTGAAACACCAGAGGAACTGTTAGGGTAAAAGCGGCCCCTACCCTCCGTGTCCACCCAAGCACAGTGTGGGGGGCTGATGGAGGTCCCTGGAAGAGTGTTGAGCAAGGGGCAGCAGTCACATGTGATTCCTGCTAGGTGCAGTTTGCCCAAAGAGTGGATTACAGGACTGGGCCCTAGGGAGCAGAACAACCCCCCCCCAGCACCATTTAGAGGTCAATACAATATGAGTAAAGCACCAGCTCCCACTGGCAGGGAAAGTCGTAGCAGAGCAAGAGACTGGTGGAATGCTGCCTGTGTTCTGACAGAGGGAATCGGAGCCCCAAATGGCTCCAAAGAAAAAGAGAAGTTGTCAGAGCTAGGATTGAACTTGGGTCCTCAAGTATGTGCCACGGTGCTTGCTGAGAAATGTCTTGACTGTAACAAAATGAATTGTGCACCCTCCATAGAGTTCTGTTTTTGCTTGAGCTTTTGGTACAAAAAATAAAACTGCTTGTTGCACTTGCCTCTGCACTGGCTAAGTTGGGCACCTCTACCACACAGCTAGCAGGTTCATTACTGGTCTTCCACTTTCCACACACCACTGCTCCCTGTACTCATTGTTAGGCTGGACTTCCCTTCACTATAGAAGGAATAGAAACGCTGCCCCATGGGCCTTCAGAGCGGTGACCAACAAGCTCCCCTCATATGTCTCAGATTGTATTCCTCGGAGTGTGTTAGGCACCTACGCTCTAATGAGCTATTCCCTAATTGCCCTCCAAGTTCCAAGGGTCAAAACTTGTTTCGGCAAAGCTGCTCTAAGCTTCTCTTTACCCACATTGTGGAACAGTTTACAAAGGAACTTGAAGCTGAGCTGCCCTGTTAGCCTGACACATTGTGAACAGTTTACAAAGGAACTTGAAGCTGAGCTGCCCTGTTAGCTGAATATCTTCAAGGTGCTCTCACGATCGCTACATGAAAGCACCTTGCAAATGTTTCCTCACCGCTAGCCCACTAATTCCGCAACTCCCCCTTTCCATCCTGATGCTCGCCATGTTTCTACCCCTGGCTCTCACTCTTTCCCTATTAACTCTTCCTGCTGCACCCACCCTTCCCTGTCTGCTCCAGCCTGGCTAAAGTCCCACCCCATCCACAGTAGTGTCCCAATTATCTACCCCTCCTCCGTCATTATCATAATAAATAAGTACACGACAGCCATTGTCACTTTTTGTGGTTTTAGCCCAATTTTTCCCCCAGGATCGGTAATATATCCCTCCTCTTCTTTACCTCTCTAACCTGCCACTCCATGCACGGACTCTTTCCCCTATATGTGTAGTTGCCGGCTGCCTCACTCAAAAGATCTCTGCTTATAACCCCTGTATGCCTATGCTTGATTGTACATCTGCTGACTTCTTCAATTGTAAAATAATGCTTTTTTTTTTTTTATTTATTTCAACCTTGTACTGTACTGTATACACTGTATATACTTTTTCTTCTTTGTATATTATTGCTTTTTGTATACCTGCTTCTGTACTGTACTTTGATGTATTCATGACCAGGTCCACCTTGCAAATGAGCCTTGCTCAATGGTGCCCGCCTGGATAAATAAAGATTTTGATTGATTGATTGATTGATTCAGTCTGGGCCAGAATCATTGGAGTCCTTCAAGGGTGTGTTACTGTGCTGTGCCACCAAAAAAATAAAACTGCTTGCTGCATTTGATTTCCTTTAAGTGTGTCAGTGTGCTGTGCCAGCTAATGTCCCAACAGAATTTTCAGCCAGGAGAGGAGCCACCAGCCAGGGAAGTGTCATCTGTCTGCACCCCGATGGAGTTCATGCCATCACGGAGGAATCCTTTCTACAACAAAATATAAGGTACTGCGATTCCCTGCTAATTTGCTGCTCAGTCTAACAGGCACCCCTCCCCTTTCCCAGAGACAGTAACAACCAAACACATAGATGGGGAGGGACGGGGGTGACCTCCTTGTAGAAACACCTCCCAGGACTGAGAGCTGAAAGTTTGCTGCCTGCTAGTGACCAATCCAAATCCCCCAGCAGTACTGACAGAGTCCAGAGACTATGAAGGAGCCCACTATGCACTGCAGGGGGCAGGATGTTTGTCTGTGGGCACGTCCCCTGCAGTTCACCTGGATAGGGGAGGAAGTAGGACAGCCCAGTAGGGGCAAGAAGAGGACTGGGAGGGGGCTCCAAGGGGTGCAGGGTAGAAGCTGGGAGGAAGGAGTTGATCCTACTTAAGGCCAGAGAGGGGTCCCTCTTCTACCTCTCTTTCCACTGACATCCCACCTCCTCCTGGGGGACAGTAGGCAGGCAGCGCCTTAGGGCCTAGGAAGAAATTTCCAGTTAGTTTCCCACTGGTTTTCCAGAATTATCGCCTTCTCCAGCGAGAGCAGGTTGACAGACAGGTAGGTAGGTTGTCACAGCCATGAGACCAGGTGGCAAGGTGGTACTGGTTTGTTGATGCACAGGGGGTAATGGGGGTTATGGTCTTATGCAGACAGACCACCCAGTGGCTGACAGGAGGCTGGGGCTAAACTAGTACAATAGGGGCAGCCAGCTGGGGGGGACAACCACTTGGGGTGCATGCCCATGGCATTTGGACATCCCCAGACAGGTGGGGAGATGCCACTGTTGCCAGTCATGAGCCCCCCTTCATGCCCTGGAGGCTGGAGTCCCTCATGGGGTTGCAAATGGTTGGCTTCCCTCTAAGGTAGGGAAGGCCAGTTTATGCCGGGAGGTACCAATCAAGACCACCTGACAGTGCACGTCCAGCTGAATGTGTTCAAGTCATTAATTGAAATGATCATTGGAATTAATAAACACATGGCTGTGGCCATTTCTCTCTACTTCATGGTGTGTGTCTCACTTTGTTCAGGGGAACGGGGGGAGGGGGGACTGCCCTATAAAACAATAAGGTGATATATCTCAGTGAATTACCCTTAACACAATATCCAGCAGAAAGGAGGGTTGCAAAATAAAAGCCTCTAGCCATGGAAAAGCTAAATTGTCTTGGATTCTGTCACTTCAAGGACAGTAAAACAGAAAGCCCTCTAGCTACTGAATCCTGTATGTCTACTTCACTTACTGTGTTCCATGGAAAAGGAATCCTGCAATTTTGAGAGAAATGTTAGTTCTGTGGGAACTTAACAAGAAATGTTTAACTGGGCACAATGTGCCTCGCACAAAGGTGCAGTGAAATGTCTAAAGAGGCCAGTAGTTTTGGGAAAATATGTATTTTGTAATTTCAGATGAATTCTGACTTTGGCCAAACTGACCTGACCACTCAATCCAGGTTGTAGAGGGACAAAATCTACTTACAAGTGTTTTGGGCGGTAACGCAATTCTCCCAGTTTTTGAAAGTTAAAAAAGGGAGAAAACAAGGTGCTCCCTCTGGGTGTGTACGTATGCCCGCAGGTAACTTTCAGGACTTGATGGATCCAGGTCTGCTCTCTAATGTAGGACTCGATGGGTCCAGTTCTTGTGCTCTCTAAATACGTGTGTTGGGTGGGTCTGTCCACTGAGATTGTGCTTTAATAGTTCAGGGTATCACTGGTGCCCCATTGTCCATTGCCCCAGAAGAGGGAGATGGATGTCTAAGTGTGTACTCTGGTAACATGTGCTTCACCTGTGGAATTTCTGTGTACTTTTTGTTCTGCATCTCCAAAACCCTTATAATGTATGGTAGAACATTGTCATCTACCAAAATCTATCTTTCACTAGGGTTGTTATACCATTGATGTGACGTCACTTTGTTGTTAGCCCATTGATGGCACGTCACATCAATGGTATAACAACGGGGATCGCTCTGGGTATGCACGATTCAGGAAGCGAGGGACACCCCGAAATGGTCGCAGTGGTGAGAACTTGACCCGCAGTGACATAAATTACTTTTTTTGTGTTATTTATTTATTGCTTCTCCCCTGCCCCCCTGGTTGGCCACTCTTTCTGGCCACCTAGGACCTTTGTCCACCATCTCCTCCAGTCGCCATCCACTGCCCCCGTTATCATTGGTTGTTCCCCCCGGTGACCCAACGTAACTCTTCATCGGGTGGGTCCCCCCCAAGGGAGAAGTGCCCACAGTCACAATTGTTTAGCAAGGGGGCTGGAGGGGGATCAGCACAGGGCTATCCTGGGCTACCGTGGTCTTGGGGACCAGTGGCCATCATCCGGTCAGCCAGGGGGCTTTTTCGTTTTTTCTGGCCCAGCCACTCTACCCTGATAGGGCCTGCATGGGAACGGCGAACTCATGACAGGGACATGTGGGGTGTTGAGACTTCATGCCCCCTCAAGCTCATCTTCCAATCTGCCATCAGATGCTGAGGCCCGACCCAACCCCCTCGGGAGGGAAGTGTCCAATGGATGCTCAGAATCCTCCCTCGTTGGTCTCCACGCCTGGCACTCAGGCTCGTGCGAACTCCAGTCACCAGTGTGCCGAGAACCCTTCGCTGGCATCACAGAGCTGGCTGCATAAATTACATTTAATTAAGGTACCTGCTTCCTTTTTTGTTTCTTATGGGACCATACACTATAAAAGATAATGTATGGTTCGCGATCAGCAACCAACTTGTTTAACTATTTCAAGACTGCCAAGACAACATAATGTTTACATGATCACCATGGCAACCTCTCTACAAGTGGTTACCATCGTGGACCCATACATTATCCTCTATGTGACACTACAAATTGTGACTGACATCTGTGTCAGAATAAAGCCATACAGTACAATCCCAATCCTGCTGTGGAAATTCCATCTTTGTGTGGTTCTTGGGGGCCCCCTCAGACATGTGTATCCTCCCCCCCTCCCCCGTAACCCAGGAAACTCTCCCCCGGGCTTGGGTAAAATAGAAATATGGTGTCTAACAGAGCATTGTTCTGTATAGAATTCCATCCCTTTCAAAATGCTGTTGTACAACAGTTCAAAGGTCATGGAATATGATCATTCCCTTCGGTGGTACAATAGCATTCTGGAACCTTTAGAGACTGCATGAGTAGTTTTCATTTTGAAAGTAAAAGAACTGACGCATATACATTTCTCACAATTCTATACACTATAGAAATACAGGATGAGCAACTTTATGCACAATCAGTGTGTTCTGCATCAGCGATTCTGATTCCATGGACCTCTAGAGCTTCGCTCTCGAGGTCAGAGGGAATCAGAACCCCTCTGTGGTAGAACACACTGGTCGTGTATAGCTGCCCATCCAATATTCTCCATGTTATTTTGTACCTCTCCCCCAACCTCCTAGGTGTAATACCTTTGTGTTGTTGTTGTTGTTGGCTAAAAGGGAGGAGTGGCTGTACAGGTGTTTAAAGTCACTCAGTGCAAGGGCCTGGAGCCTAACAATGCTCTGGAAAGGTACATGATTAATATCCCACAATTACACATCCTGTTGTGCGTTTACTGCAGGGTTTTATTTAACTCCAAAAACTGATTAGCGTTTTGCTCATAAAAGTGCTAAAACATTGTAAAAATGCATAGTACTTGCCTCATTGTGTTTAACAAACATATCACTTCTAGAAAACCTATATAAATATTTTCTGTACAGTTAGCATTGTCCCAAGGAAAAAACTGCTAATCAATTATTTAAAACCCTGTTACTGTATCCCTCACACACTTCGGGGGGTGTAACAAAACCTCATATTTACTAGTTAGTGGTTATAAACCACTGCGAGCGAGTGCCCAACAGCTCCATAAACCACATATGTGCTTTACAGAGCTCCTTAAACCACGGGCACTCAAAATGCAAAACAGCACCTTAAGCCACTGTATAAGCTGTCCTTCGCACTGCATGTCCAGTAACGCTAGATTTTTCAGAGTTGGCGCAAGTCACAAGCTTCTCAACGGCTCCACAGTACCTCGCAAAGCAATTTTTTAAACTTAATTAAACCAAAAAGCGGTACCATACTAGCAGAACCACTAAATATAAAAAACAAAACATGGGTAAGTGTGTTCATGGGCATCACGAAATCCCCATAAACTACACTTACCGATGCAATATTCTATATATAATTACTAGTGACCATAAATAGCAACGATTACTGTGCTGTTGAAAATGCATATCAACCAGATTTCAGGTTATTATGCTCCAAAGGCAATAATAACCCGAAATCCGGTTGATATGACACTTCATAATAACCCGAAATCTGGCTGATATGACGGTCCCCAAAGAAACAGACTTTAAAGCTATTGCATTCCACTGTGTCACAAAAAAGAATTTTAAATGCAGTATTTTTAACTTAAGCAATATACCACGAGGCGCTGTGGGTGATGCTAGGATTTACCCACGCCTGGAGTGTTGTTTGGTCACGAGGCACAGATGAGTTGCCAACAACACACCAGAAGTGGGAAAATCCTGGCATCACCCACAGTCTCGAAGCGGATATTGCTATTATACAATTGGGAATTGTGACGATGGAATCAGAAAACTTTGATGGTTTATTTTATATATGGATATGCAGTGGAATAGTAGATAATGCATTTAGTCTTAGAATCCAGTGACCTCAAGTAAAACCCCACGAAAGTGCTGAAGGCACGAGTGAGAGTTGAGAGGTCACTGGAAACTATACAAAATAAATGCATTATCATATACTGAACTGCTGATATTCCATTTATGCAACAGGTTTAGATGTTGTGTGAACATTTTGATTTTGGTAGGTGTAAATAATTTGTCAAAAAAGGGAAAAGAAAACTGAATTTTATGCTGTTTTTTGCTAATTATAAAAAAAAACAAAATGGTATCTATTAATGAAACACCACTCATTTTGTAGATATTTTTGAGCTGAACATTTTTCGTGCTCACAGTACCATGCTATCGTTTTTTGTTTTAAAGTTATTTATATTTGTTTGTCAAAAAAGTGAACAAAAATTACATTTTCTTCTGTTTTCTTGCTAATCATATACAATATACAGGGTTTATATAAATGAAACAGTATTCATTTTGTAGATAATTTTGTGCTGAACAATTTTCGTGTCACAATACCATGTTATCTTTTTCGTTTTAAGTTATTGGCATTTAAATATGGTTAGTACTGCTTCTGAGGCCTAACATTCTAAATGAATTCTGAAGAGAACTGTGTAGATAAATGAGCTAGTGATGTAGTTACTGTGTGGATAAATGGGTGGTGATGTAGTTACTATGTGGATAAATAAATTTATTACCATAGTAGCAAAGATAAATGGTTTTATTCTACAGTTTTTATCATGACCCCTGTTGCATAAATATATATATATATATATATGACATACATCTGTTGATTTGAAGTAAAAAATAGTCCCTGGTAGAATTGTGAAGCTGGCAGGCCTGTTACTAGTGGAGGAGCAGCGGAGAGAGTGTTCGCAGTAGGCGGCGCTGGTGATGTTATAGGACGTGGAGTTAGTAGCATTGGTGGCGCTTCTGAGGTGTTAGCAGCGGGGGACTGCTCGACGAGTAAAACTGTTACTTCAGGTAAGTCTTCCTTGGAAGCCTGAATGTTTGTAGCAGCTGGTAAGGGTTCGTAATATTACAGAATATGTGGTCTAGGTCCCTTTCAGCAATTATTTTAAAGGGGCAGTCCATGTGGACGTTTTTAAATTTACTGTGTTTCTTAGCAAGCAGCTTTGATGTGCGGTGTTGGAGCGATATTGATTGTATACAGGGGAATAAGGGGCAGCTGGTACTTTTCCCATGGGGTACTATCAGGATTTACAACGTGTAAATCCTGATAGCTAGCCAATCACAAGGCAGGATTTAACTTGCCCATTGTATAATGTTTTATGCATGTACAGTTCAATTTCTTCAAAATAAAAACTGCACTCTAGCTAAAAACGATTTTTTTCTTCGTTGCCAGAAATACAGTCTAAACCTCAACACCAGCAATTAAATAAACTAAAGGATGGGTAAGTTTGATGTTGTGGATTTTTTTCGCACACCTCGGTGTGATGGCTACATAAACCTCCTCGAGTATCGGTCATCATACTCCTCGGTGTGTGAAAAATCGTAACACACCTACCAATCATTCTTTATAACACACACCTACTTATGCATTTTTCGCTGTATTTTGTCATGGACGTATCTGTACATTGGATTGTGCAACACAGCAAAAATAAGTAAAAAAAAGATACGTGTCTGAGTTGGATCATTTGTCTCTCATTTGCAAGATAGGAGGTTGAATCTTGAAAGGTACTGCAAAGCGATTCACTCTTCATCGCCAGCACAGCTTGAGGAAACCGTCACAATGAACTGATAATGCAGTCTTCGTGCACAGCCCCCATCTACCTGTGTGACGCCTAGTTCCTGATCTGGGGGCACCTTCAAAGACCCAGGTTTGCAATGTTGACCCCTCCCATTGCAAGCAACTCCTTCAGGTGGAAGCTGGAGAAGAGAAACCGAGAAAAAAAATCCTCCTGCTGTAATCGGACACGTGGACTTGAAGGGAGTCCGCAGACTTCCTGGTTCACATCCTGAATGAGCATCTGCTGCTGTACAGCAAGAGCTGCTGACGGAGCCTTGAGAAAGTGACAAGGAAGGAGAGGGGGGCGAGAGAAGGGGAGACGGGAAAGTTTGAATTAGAGAGAGATCGGAGCGGAGCTGAGCAGGGGCAGCACTGGGACTAGGGAGAGGAGAGGGATTTAACCAAAGAAAGAAGAACTAACCAGGGGGAAAGGACATACGGAGGGAAGAAACGGAGAGAGAGTGGACATTGTATCAGTTGTATATTTATTTTTAGATAACCTGCCCTGCGAAACATGAGGTTAAAATTGGGATTTCTTTTGCGCAGTTTGCTGATCGTGGGAACTTTTCTCGGTCTGGTCCTGCTTTGGGCTTCTCTGTCACCTAGAAACGATGATACCCCCTTCGAGAGGCTATTGGTGAGTATTTTTTAAATATATCAATACGATTTCTTGTGCAGTTTCCGTAAGCCACTGTGTTGGAACAGCTGTGCTACTCCACTAATCTGCCTTCCGTACCCCGACCGTCCGCGTCTTGCAACCGACAAGGGTTGTCATAACGACCCGCGACGAGCAGCAGCCTGTCCCGCCGCCGAATACAGTCCGCCTTTTCTTTCCCCTTGCCTGCCGGACAGTAGGAAAATAAATAACATGGGTTCTGTGGGAGCCGGGCGGCCTGTGGGCAGCAGTCCAGTACCGGCTTTCCGAGAGAAACGGGTGGGGGCGGTGTGCCGTTCTTTTTCTGGGGCTTTGGGAGAAGGAGAGAACCCGGGCTGCGGCCTGGACCTGCAGGCCCGCCGGGGAAGCTGCGAGTACGGAAAGAGAGAGAGCCTGGCACCGGCAAGAGGGTGCGATGGGACTGCTATGCCCTGCTAACCATGGGGGCATAGTAGGAGCCATAGATGCTCACATCTTGAGCAGCTGTCAGCACGGACAGCCTGTAATCAGCCGTCTGTAGTCAATCACCAGCAAGTGCACTGTCGTGTTGATTCCCACTTTCCACCCACGGTTTTATTTACATTTCCGGACACACATTGTGATCCTTTAAAAGTCGTGACGTGATGTCGGTACGTTTGTTGTATTTTGCCGACATGGTGCTACTTGCTGAGCTGTACAAAATGGAGCTTCACAGAGATCTAGCAAGTTAATCTGAACTGCTGTGGGCTTACCCACTATTTTGCACCAGGAAGTTACTTCCGGAAGTTACCTATTCCCGATAGCTGTTGCCCATTTCCGATAACTTCTTAAAATCTGAATACATTGTTCATGGACCTGTCAAGAGGAACTTTGATTGTGAGACAGGTGGTTTCACTGTGTGTGTTTCTGCAAGGCAAATGATTATTTGGGGTAGAAGAAACCATACAGTACCACAGTTGTTGTCATGGTGACTGAATATGCTAGTGGATTGACTTTCTGTTTATATACTGGCCACCATGAGTTTTACCCTGACATGCTTGTACAGTGCTGATTTGGCTTGTGAAGTTAAACTAGGGCCTGGCATTGTGGGACCCGAAACCCTTGACTAAATCAAAGAGAAGTAGGGAACAGCAGATAAATCAAGGTTAACAGGTGATGGGAAGAGAGATGAAAACGGCTGAGGACAGTGAAAACTGCACCGCTGAGGAGAACCTGTGTGGGTTGCCCGGCATCAGATCAGGGCTTTTGTTAACCCTACTGATAAAACTCCAGATGGGAACATAACTATTTTGAAATGCACAAACATACATGCGAACATTAGAGCAATCAAAAGAGTTAAGAGTTGATGGACTTCTATCTGTAAGTGAAGTGAGAGTCAGTTTTTCTTGGGGAGGACCCCCAAAAAAAAAAATGTTTTGAAATATCACTCTAAACATATTCCTTTTCCTGTACTTAGAAGCAATGTTTTCAGATTTACCTACATCTTGCATAGATATTTTCTAGTAGTAACAATAACTGTATACCATTTTTTCTACGTGAGCAAATAATCCAGAATACATTTTGAATACTCACCTAATTCAAAATAAGACATGACTGGCACAAACATGTCCTGTGGTGTAATTGTAGATGTGTGAGACAGTGTCTGTATGGCTGGTTTGAGAATGACACACAGCAGCATGAATGCGCACACATTCACATGTGCAGACACACAACTATGCACCCCTCATGCACATGCGCCACACGCACACTAATGCAGACATAAAGAGGTATTAATACAACCAGGGACATGTGCACACAGATACTCTAATGCACACTCAAACTACAGTCTGACATGGACTCACACTAGTACACACACACACACACACACATACACAGACCATAATAGTCAAACTAATCCACAAACACTGTCCGCACACACAGATGGTTACATTCACATATAGTCTAATGTACACTGACATACACCTCTCGCCTCCCTCTCTCCTCACACACACACACACACACACACACACACACACACACACACCACACTAATGCACACAAATGGGGATCCACACTAAAGTGCATGGACAGTCTCACTATCTCCTGTCCTCTTTCTGCTGATCAGACACTGCACCTAGGGAGACCATCTATATACCCCATTCCACTGCACCCACAGCCCTCAAGTGGTCCTTCCCTCACTTCCAGTCAGCTACTGTTTGGGTCTGATCCCCATGTTTTGCAGTTGGTGTGTGATGTCAATAATAGCTTTTGTTTTAAAAGGTATGGAGGAATCTGATAACTGATCCTGTAGAGCAGCCTACGTAGCAAGATGGTGGCTGTACAGTTGGGGGTGGGGGCAGATGAAAGTTTGGGAAAAGATAAAAACACACAATCTGCCTCTCTAATAAAATTTTGTTTTGTTTTAGGAAAACGTGGATTCTAAGAAAAAAAAAAACTTGTTTTTGTTTCTTTGAATGAGCCTGACTAGAAGGCCCTAAAAGTGAGCTGAATTACCATCAAACACTAGGAAAGAGAGACAGTGGGACTAGGGAGGTAGACCATGGTTAACACTCAGTGTTTGCGCACAGAGGTTCTTTGTCTTTTAAATAGTTTTTTATTTTAATGGGTTCACCACAATATATCCAAGGCACACTGCCTCTAGGGTAGCTGGTCCATTCCACTGGGGTGTCAAACAGACGAGGCATACTGATGAGTCCTGGTAGGACGAACACGTGTCTTCATGTCTTCTGTTAGCACCCTTTGCAAACTGTGTGAGAGGCCTTTCGGCACCATGCAATCTTGCTTAAAGTTGGACCAGCATAACATTCTGTGGTGATTTGCATATGTAGCCCATGATGCTTTGCATTGTGGGGGCATGTGTGATTTTGTATTTTCATGGTTAACACTGCATACTAAGGATCATGCAGTGGGAACAAGGGGATGTATAATTTTTAACATGGGCTACTGCTTTCTGGTCATACAAATAAGTAACACACAATTTTGTTTTATTGTTTGCATACGGTTTTGCAGCAAGTGAAATGCAGTTCTGTTTTTCATAAAGTATGAACAGTTACAGTTGACAAGTTTACATTTAAAACTGACCTTGCCAATTATGTCACATAACTGTAACAGAGGAGTAATATGGAACTAAGATGCAAAGGTCACAAAACAATGATAATCCAGTTAGTGTCCTGTTTGCACAGCTTGCTTATTTGCCTGTTTAGGAAGTGGGGATGGAGGAAACTCCACCGTAGTAAGATCAGTCAGCTGCTGCAACAACTCATCAACCTAGGGAAGAACCCACAAAGTGGTTACACAACAAACCACTAGTTGGGCTCACACAGCCTTGTTCCTGTGTTTTCCCAGAACGCTGAAGAAATGCTTAAATAAATCGGGATCCCACTACACAGTGAGGCAAAACTCAGCTGCTAGAATGACAGCTCGCTGTCTCCTCCTGACATGATATCTGTTGGGAAGGATGTAAGCCAGGACACCATACTCTTTTTAGACAGCATAGGTCATCATGGGTACTCTTTTGTGCAAATTTTAAAGATAATTGCTACCTTTAGTGTGTGGGAGTTGACTGTGGTGAGGCCTGAGTAGTGACGTGTCAAACAGAATGTAGCACCAGTTGAATCATTATCTAGTCCATTCATCTCCCCCCACCACACACACACACACACACACATACACACACAAAACTGCACACAGATTTTATTATCTATGATGCTTTTTGCTGGGTTTTAGCCCTTTGATTGTATGTGTGTTACAGAAACCGCATTAATTGGAAAGTATCTGCCTTTATGTATTCTATAGTATATAGTTTTTCTTATCAGCATTTCAGTTACTTCACCTCTTTCACTCACTCACTCACTGCAAAATTAAAGAGAGCAGGGGAACAGTCTTTACAAAGGGCCCCGCAGTCAAGAGTGAGGCTGGTTCCAATATGCCATTTGTGTGCATAAACATTTTGGTTTACCTTCTGTTTACTGTAGTTTACAAAATCGGCCGGAGATTTCAAGCTCTGTGGCTGAGAGCCATGCCAGCCTAGTATATTGAGTACCAATAGAGCCCTGCTAAAAACAAGTGCCAGCCGTGTTAACCTCATGACCCTTATCCTTGTGCCCACCTCTTCTGCCATTTTTCTCTCACTTACTGAGCGAGACAAATTCCTGCCATACAACTCCCCAGAATACTTCCTCTAATCAGCACGTGCCACTAAGTGAGTGAAGTGCAAAACTTAATTTTTAGAAACCTTATGGGTAAGCGCTAGCACAGAGCATTGTTAGAGGTGAGGGCTACTCGTTCCCTCCTCATCAAGCTGCTTGCTTAACTGCTGCAAGCTGGCACCATGTCTCTGTCAGCAGGAGACAGACTGAAGAAAATACTACTCGTGTTGTCATGCAGCGAGCGATATAAAGTGGCACTTGGTCTTGTTTGTTTTATTTATTTAAAATCTGGAACGTCCATGGGCCAAAGACCCATTTTCATAGGCAACCAGAACATTTAACAAATACACAAAAAAAATGAAACAATTAAAACTATATAAATATATGTAGCCAATGAAAGCTTCTTTACATCTCTTGGTTTAAAAAAAAAGTTCTAGTTTTCGTAATATTAGTATTAGAGATAACATAGTAATTCATTTTTTCCTCGAAAGAGATTTCCCAATAAATTGCCCAACCATTTCTTCTAAAATATGTTGTATTTTTGATATTGCAATACTGTATTACATAAGTTCTCAAAAACCATTGTTACACAGCAAATGCCAGATGCTGTTTTATTCTTGTCCTTACTGAGTTTTTCCTTAGTACAGTATGTTACTTGGGAACATTTATTTATTGGATTTTTGTAACTGGGTAGGGACATGCTGTCCTTGCCAGTTACAAAAATCTGTCCCTTGCTGTCCCTTTTCAGACGCGGACCCAAATTACATACAAATGTGTTGATCTAAATGAAGATGGAACGAGTAAGTGGAACACCAGGGTCCGAATTATTGTTGATAAGATGAAAGTTACCCAGACAAGGAGAGGCAGGAGTAGCACAAGAGATGCAGTGCCTGCAGGGCGTTTATTCAGTACCAGTGGGTAGGGAGACACAGTCACAAGAATAGTAGGCAACATAACAATGGAGCGATAGAGAGAACAGGACTGCTTTTAGCTCACATTGCTAAAATAACTACCAAAAATATTTTGAGGGCATCTTGGCCTATTGCCACTTTTATTTGAAGATTTCCTAGCAGTAAGCTGTATGTAAGACTAGTACTTATGCAGAAATCAGGTTCTGTTTACTACCCACAGTATCTGGTTTTACAATGACTACAGAATCGTAACAAAGTCTACCTGTCTGAAGTCTTCGTGTGCACCGTCGATCTCCATTGGTAGCTACAAGAGAAGCAAAATAGAACTGTAGAACACTTAGACACAATTCCCAGCATGGACCTAGTTAAGGCCACTGGGGTGGTGAGAGGTTTTGTAAACAGACCATAGGTTTCTCGGCAAAACGCACTCTCTCCAAGGCTGCCAGAAAGAAAGAACCAGAAAAGCTGGTTCCTGGAATGAACCCACTTACGGATTGTTGGATTCAACACTGGATGCAAAGGATTCCTGTACCAAAACCCCCTTCTAGGGCTGCCAAGGATGAGGAGGAACCAGGAGATGCATGGTGGCGAAACCACTGAAGGACTACCATGACCTGGATGATGCTGTAACACTCCAACGGCCAGCAAGACTTCGAAGGTTCTGAGGTGAAGATGGATCTCCAATGCAACCAGGAACCAGAAGGATCTGAAGTGAAGAAGGTTGATTCTGAAGTATCGTCAGGAACTAGAACAAAACAATGAAACAGCGGATGCGTCCTGCACTGGGCTCACAGACTCGACTTGCGGCACGACCAGGGGCACAGACCAGGTTCTTGTTGGATGTGCACTCTTCTGTGGAGGGCGACCAACTTCAGGACATCCAGATCAGGAACCAAACGAAACGACACTGGCACGATGGTTATGATGCACTTGAACTTTGGCGAATGTAACTTTGAACTGTAGAACAGAAGAATGATGGGTACGACTTGTATAAACTGCAACAAACTCAACTTCGGTGGACGACACAGACAGAGTAGATGATCTGATGGTCGGACACTTTCTGGTGAAGAACGATGATGAAGGCGTCTTTCTCCGGGTAGAGACTGATTCTGGACATGCAGAACAGCAGACCACACCATGGAACATCAGTGTGGTGGAAGATTGAGACTGTTCCCATAAGCTGGCAACAATATAGCTATTAGACACACCTTCTCGCAATACCAAGAGAACTGCACAATGACCAGATAATTTGCCAGGAGAAGGGGCAAATTATAGATTTTGGGGCAATTATTTACTTGGGCAGTTCAGATGCCAGGGGCAATTGTTCATCTGCACGGGCAGTTGTTCAGATGCCAGGGCAATTGTCCATATGCACAAGGCAGTAGTTCAGAAACCAGGGCAATTGTCCATGTGCACGGGGCAGTAGTTCAGAAACCAGGAGCAATTGTCCATATGCACGGGGCAATAGTTCAGAAACCAGGGACACTTGTCCATATGTACGGGGCAGTAGTTCAGAAACCAGGGGCAATTGTCCATATGCATGGGGCAGTAGTTCAGAAACCAGGGGCAAATAATCCTAATGTCACATAGCAGTCTCAGTGCTTTCAGCAATTACACCGTCTTTCAGAATGCTGGAGCAATAAACAGTTGTGTAAACAGTACGGTTAACAGTCACTTTGCAGCATATTGTGAGCTAAGCACCCTGATTGGACCCTTTTCTAACTTTAGTGCCTTTCTGGATAGGATCTGGCTACCCCTGAGTGCTTGCTATGAATGCCCCATCACTACACTCGGATACCGACTTGCTACTAGACCAGTTGCCCTGAACACTGAGGCCTACATGCCTTACTTGCTATGAGGCATGTATGCCCTACTTACTACTAGGCTGGCTTGCACTGGTTAGGCCTGGGCTGCCCTAACTACCTCGGGCTGGCTTGCCCTAACTCACTAGGCTGGGGCCCTTTCTTAATATGATGGGCCTGGTGCCCTTTACCGGGCCTGGCGCCTCTGAAATGGGCCTGGTGCCCTTTTAACTGTGGGATTGGCACCCTTTTAACTGTGGACCTAGTGCCCTGCTTCACTTTAGGCCTGGTAGCCCAGCTTCGCTGATGGGCCCCTTTAATTCCTAAGGCTCTCTGAGCCTGTTATCACTCCTGTTTAAGGTTGCCTCCCTAACCTCTTCATGCATATTTATAGACAGTTCTGTATGGCCTTCCTGTGCTGGCCCCTCCCTGTGGGTGTCGCTACCTTCCACGCCCTCCTGAATATAAAATTAAGGGCCCTTAGACCCGATTCCCCTGCGGTGCTCAGCCGCTTCTCCAAGCGCCTTGTGCGCTTACGATAAAAAAAAAAAAAAGTATTTCTTTTTAATACTACTGGTGCCCAGCACGAGGCAGCGGGTTGCCACCGACCAGCACACACCAACCGGGAGATCAAGGAGGCAAACAGGAGGCGGGCGGTGGTCTGGCAGTGGATGGAGCAAACAGGCAGCGGGTGCGGGCGGGCAACAGGAAGGCTTCAGACGTCCGACAGGTAAACGGTTGCAATGTGGCTCTTCTCTGCCACCAATGGGGGACCGGGAAATACTTTTTAAAATAAAAACCAAAAGACTAAAACAATAAAACGACGGGACTCTTAAGCCCAAAATGGCCAAACTGGATGTCTACTTTCTTCGTGGTGCCCCGATGGCACCATCGACCACAACACATAGCAGCAGATGATGACTTCACGTAGTGGAGGGAGAGCAGGCACACAGCTAAGTCCTCAGGGACGGCTTCAACAACCAGGTAAGCCCTAGCTTGTCCCTTCGACTTACTGTGTCCTCTCTCCTCAACAATGTCAGCTGCCCAGGATCAACTGACTAAAAACCAGTTAAACTTCAAACTTGAACCCCCAGGGTTCTACAATGGCTGGAGTGGAATGCTGTGCTTGATCAGCTCAGCACAGCATTCCATCCATGCCATCGTTACCAGAGCTGCAACAAAATCTATTTTTTTACAAGGTTTTAAGTGCACAGGGCACTTCTCTTTATTATTTACAGTATTCCTCCACTATACACAGAGGAGAATTAACTTGGGGGCCCGTTTAATCTATTCCCTGCAGTCTACACCTGCAGCAGGCACCCTGGTCACCTGTAACCCCCCCTAACTGATTTACTAATTACATTTGTCTGTGATGCTTCAACTTTGGGCATTACACAGACATTAGAACAAGCATTTCTCATACAGTGAATACAGGATTTACGATTAAGAACATGTACACAGGTCGGGTATTGGTTACAGGCAATTGCACAGTTGTCATGTTGGCTTACAGTACAATGGTCAAAACCAGTAGGAGAAATACAGGGAGTTGGTAGATAGTTGTAGCAATCACAATGACTACTCCTGTATTCTCTATTTTGGTCTGCCAGTTACAGTGTCGCTGACGCCATCTGCTTTGAAACTCAGCAGCCAGGTTGTTAACTGGGGTATTGAGAGTCAATCATATTACTCCTGCTTTGTCAGGGTTATACTGGCAGCGTATGAAAGATAGTGTTCTGAGTTTTTAAAATACTTTTGCTGGTTTATAAGTAAGCAGTAATCCACAACAGGGTGTGGAGTTATAAGCATTTAATCCATGCCTGGGGTGCATTGTGAGGCACGAGGCCACATGCAGAGTGTCCTCACAGCACACGAGGCATGGATTAAATGCCTGTAACCCCACACACTGGAGTGGGTTATTGCACTTATAACATGAGTTATGTTTAAACAAAAAAATACCCAGAAAGTTTTTTTTTTTTTTGTTGTTTAAATAGCAACAAATGTACCATATCCTTCCACCTTGCAAAATAGTGCATAACAAATGAGGCATATTATTGTTGTTCCTGCACATACAAATGACAACATACTGTACTGAGAGGATCTGTGACATTTGTTGTGCAGAACACTGTGTGGTACATTGCCTGCCACTGTAACTTGCCCCTCCCCACACACTCTCCAATGATGAATACCAATTTCTGATACCCATAAACTGTATTCACAGGCATTCATTTGGAACTTGGCGCAAACTTATACAGAGACACTCACTTGAAATTGCCTTGCCAGCATGTCACCGCTGCTGTGGGGCACTTTATATGGGACTGCTGTTTCTCTCCTCTCCCACCCTGTCCCTACACTACGCGAATGGGAGAGATTCCTATACACACAAAGAGAGAGCAGTGCAAGAGAGAAGTGAATAGACAGCAGATGAAACCAGGAACTCCATGGTCTCTACTGCTCACTCTTCCCCTCGGTGAGTGGAGGAGAGGGTGTGAACACTGCTGGTGGGGAAAAGTCCCGATATGAAGAAACACTGTGCCACTGCAATGGAGCACCCGATGAACCGAGAGAGAGAGGCAGACAGACACATGATCACTGAGACAGAGACAAAACAAACCCACATTAGAAACACAAGGAATGTAGCGTCCGCTATTACTCTGCCTGTCTCTCTCTGTCTTGCTGCCAGTGTTGCCTGACATGTTCCACTGGCCGTGATTCTCATGGAGCCACCATCTCTCTTCTGATGGGGAAAAGTCCCAATATTTCTAAACATTGTACCGCTGTTGGCATGGACCGCACTCTCTTGTGCTCTCTCTCTTTCTCTGCAACGGGATGTTGTGCTTGCTCTGTTTCTCTCTCTCTCTCTCAGGGGCACACTGTGCAGAACAGGGGTCTGCCATCCTGTCACTGATATTGACAGAGACAGCGCGATCAAATGTTGTAAGTGACAAAATGTGAGGTCTGTCGAGTGGGGGGTGGAGAAGACCACACACAGAAAGCAGTGCAGACACACCACAACTCGCAGATACCATGCCTCTGCAGCTGCTTTCCACTACTGGACCCGCCCGCTCTGCCAAGCTGACAGAGCACAACTTGTCGATGCCACGCCTCTGCATCAGGCTTCCACTACTGCAGTTGCCACTCGCTTAGGGATCACATTAAATGGCTGCCATTTACTGTTCAAATTCTGCCGAGAATCAGGATCCGCCAGGCTCAGGGATTCCACACAGGGTTGCTTCACCCTAATTGTGCTGGCACAGGCATTTAATCAACGGTCAGGTGGTGCTTCCTGACCAATTGAACTTCTCCCTCAGGACACCCATGTTATAAGATTTTAAATGGAATGGTTTCCCCTCTACATCCGTGAGCTGCTGGCAGCCCACCAGGACGATTCTCAGGGCAGCAGAGTTCTTCACTCGGAATCGCAGGTACTTTTGATTGTCCTCTCAGCAAGTTTGAAATCTGCTAGGTACTGAGCTTTTTCTGTTGTGGCCCCAAGATTATGGGATACTGTCCTGAGTTCAATCCAGTCTGTGCCTTCAGTTGCGAATTTTAAATCTAAACTATGTAGACAGGCTTTTTCTGGTGACTGATATGCAATGGAGATCTAATATTGTTAAATATAACTGATCTGAGATGTATGTTCATGTGATTATTAGTTTGATTGTGAAGTGCTTTGATCTCTGGAAAGGTGCTATAAAAAGTTTTGTCCATCTATCTAAGCTCCTGAGGGGATTTAAAGGATAATAAGGTCTGGCATTCCAGGACTTATTGAGAGAGCATTCCACAGTCTAAATGCTATCATTCCCTGCGATTTGACACACATTAGCCCATGCATATTTGAAAGGGGGAGTGCAGTAGTTTGTAGGCCATACACAGTGCAGGGTAATGTAGCCTCCCTTCCAGAGGGGTCCAGTTGAACTTAAAAGGAGCCCTACAGGGATATTCCCTGTTTCTGGCACCAGCAGCAAATCGAGCAATGCGGTTGTAAGCAAACTTTAACTTGGATATTTCAGATCTCTTGACAGATGAGAGTAGTGTTACTCTGTAGGTACGTACAAACGTATGAAAAAACCAGCAGAAGAAGGCCATTTGGTCTATCAAGTCTCCTCGTATTGCAGGGTCCACAGCTTGAGCTACTGTCAGGACTGTGTCTGTGGTGTGTGATAATAAAATGGATTTTTGAAAGGACTTCTGAAAATATTTTTTGCATCCTCTTATAAGGTTAGTGCGTGCATTAAACTGTTGTGATATTATCTTCCTGGTTTCTGAGCACCACGCCCCAGTGCACACACTGTTTGCTTGAGTTTCAAAGAGCACAGCATCGTGTGTTTTTATGGTTCTTGAGAGAGGTTGCTGGAAAGGTAAAAGCTAAAGGGTAGCATTCAGAAGGTATAAGGAGTCTCAGAGGGAGGAGAATAGGGAGGTGTATTGGGGGAAATGAAGGGAAGCAGGAAAAGCAGTAAGGAGTGCAAAAGCACAAACAGAAGAGAGAATAGCCCAGGAGGTGACAGTGGACAAGACATTTTTTAGATATGTAAGTGAAAAGAGGAAGACCAGGGGTGGGATTGTAAGGTGAAAAAGAGAAGGGGTAGGGGACTGTGCAGAGGGGGACTAGAAAAAGGCAGACATCCTGATCACATGCTTTTGTTCAGTGTTCACATAGGTAGGGGAGGGGAGGGGCCACAAAAAAGTAACAAAAGCTTTGGAGGGAGGTGGACGCTAGTCCTTTTTTTGAGGACAGAGTCCTGAAGGGACTTGCTAATCTGACGGTGAACAAAGCAATGGGGCCAGATGGGTGCATCCCAGGATATTGAGGGTGCTCCAGGAATACTGGCTGCACCTCTTACAGTTCTGTTAAACAGCTCACCAGAAATAGGAGTAGTTCTGGAGGAGGGCGATGTAGTCCCACTATACAAAATTATAGCAGGGAGGAGGCTGGCAATTATAGGTTAGTCAGCCTGACATGAGTGGTGAGAAAGTTAATGGAATCACTGCTGAAGGAAAGGACTGTGGAATATCTTGAATCCAGTGTGTTACAAGACCCAAGGCAGACTGGTTCCACAATGGGGAGGTCATGTCAAACAAATCTAACAGATTTCTTTGGGTGACCAAGGAACTTGATCAGGGTAGAATGCTAGATGTGACCTACCTAGATTTCAGTAAGGCATTTAACACTGTCCCACATATGAGACTTGTAAGCAAGCTGGGTGGCTTAGGAATGGGTCCAAAGATGGTAAACTTGATAAGTAATTGGTTAGGGGATCGGCAACAGAGGGTGGTGGTAAAGGCAGCAATACACTTATTTTAATAAGGCCCTCTCTGATCCCTCTCCAGTGGACTGCAGGTTCCCCCAAGGATTTGTCCTTTTGACCCATTCTGTTCTCCATCTTCATAAATGAGCTGCTTTTGGCCCCAGTCCATGGGCTCTCCACCTTATCACGTGGATGACCTTGTCATCCTCACCAGCTCCCAGGACATCAGTGTCATAAACACCAGGCAAAACACTGACTTCAGCCTAATTCAAACCTGGCTAAAGGGTCACAAGCTAACTATTAATCTTCAAAAGACTCAGGCCATGCTCTTTGGCTCCCTGACCAAGACAAAAGCCTGCCCTGCTCCTCTAAAAATCACTGGAGCTGATGGTTCTCTCTTGCATGTTGTGGACGCTGTCAGTTACCTGGGGGTAACCCTTGACCCGCAACTGGACCTCACACTACATATTCGCAACACATATAAGGCCACAAATGGCAAGCTAGGCCTGGCCTACAGGGCCAACAGCTGTTTCACCGTGGCCGCTCAATGCACCCTAGCTGGGGGGAGGGGGTCCTACTACCCATGCTCTGCTATGTGCTTTTCTCCTTTGCCTACACCCCTAAAACCAGTCTCTCAAAATGGGACACAGCATACAACAATGTATGTCGTTTATGCCTCTGCTTCTCGCCTCACACATCGTTATGAGCTATACTCCTGGCTGGAGTGGCTCCCTGGAAAAGCATCGCGACCTTTGTCCTAGGCAGTTTCATCGACAACATTGTCAGAACTGCCATCCCCTGCTCTCGCCTCATCCTCAAGCCAGCAACCCTCCTATCATCTAAGATCCAGTGACTCTCAGGTCCTCCTGGTTCAGAAAATTCACACCCAATTGGGTGACTGGGCCTCGCTGCTTATGTGCCCAGACTGGAACTCCCTACCTGTTAACACTTGCTCTCCCATCCGTGTTTCAAAGCCTCCCTTTGGGGCTTCCTCAAATTGGCCTCCTCCTATCTCTGCACCTAATCAAATCCTCCGACCAGTCGGGCAGCAGAGACACCAAACCCTGTTCGACTGCTGAGGAGATGAGTCTCCTGACACAGAACGCACTTTTGCCCACTGGAGAGCTCTTCACTATCTGATGTAAAATAAGCATAGAGAACAATCTCTACCCTACTGTTTATGTAAAGAGTACCTGTACTAGTTAATGTCCTGTCCATACCCACCTGAGGTTATGGCTGACCCTAGTTGCATGATACTGTTGTTAATGCCTGTACTTGTATGTTTACTTCACTCTTGCTTGTATGTATACGCCTGATGTATTTGTATTGTACCTTGATGTTTCTTGTTTGTTCTTCTATGTACCTTGTAATCTCCCGAGTCGCACCTGAAACTAGGCAGTTAGCTGTCCAGTGTGCTTACCTGGTAAAGAAAAGCAAATAAATAGAGTTCGCACCAAGGAAGGGAGGGTGACCAGTGGAGTGCCTCAGGGATCAGTGCTGGGACTGGTTCTCTATAACATGTTTATAAGTGACATTGCAGAGGAGCTGGAAGAGCAGGTTTGCCTCTTTGTGGATGACACCAAAATCTGAAATAGGGTGGACACTCAGGGGAGGCAGAAAGGATGAGTAGAGACCTGAGAAAACTAGAGGAGTGGTCAAGAATATGGCAGCTGGTTTCAGTATGAAAAGTGCAGAATAATGCACTTAGGGCACAGAAACCCAGGGGAAGACTACAAAATGGGTGGAGTGGTATTGATGACCACCAAGCAGGAAGGAGACCTGGGGGTTATCATATTGGATCTGAAGGTGGCAAGGCAGTGCAGTGGGGCAATAGGAAGGGCAAGTGGGCTGCTGGGGTGCACAGGGAGGGCTATCACCAGCAGAAAGAGGGAGGTGGTGTTGCCTCTGTATAGATCTCTTGTAAGACCCTTCCAAGAGTATTGTGTCCAGTTCTGGAGACCACATCTCTGGAAGGACATAGAGTGGAGGCGGTCTAGAGGGGGGTAGATAAAATGGTACAGGGTCTGCATTTAAAGCCCTATATGAAGAGACTAAGGCCCTGGACACACTGGGGGACTTAAAACAGTTTAAGTGCCTTAAAACAGTTTAAATCCCCCTAGCACTGTCTGCAGACAGACTACAAGCCCCTTAAAACGTTTTAACAAAAGTGTTTTTAAACCCTGCTAGATACATAGTTTTAAAACCATTTTTAAAAACGTTTTGGAGCTAGCATGGTTTTACTTACAGGTCTGTCCAGGAGTAAAAGTATTTTAAGCTGTAATGGTTTAACTAAAACAGTTCTAGCTGCAGTGTGTCCAGACAAGCACAGTTCTGTGTGTTGGACTTAACACAAAATAGTTACAAGGAGAACAGGTTTAACACTAGCAGTGTGGCTACACTAAACCATTTTCAAAAATGGTTACTGAGTAGTGTGGCTGCACTGAAATGGTTTAGCTAAACTGGTTTTAAAAACGGTTTCAAAAACAGTTCTGTAGTGTGTCCAGGGCCTAAAGGACCTCAATATGTACACCCTGGAACAAAGGAGGGAGAGGGGAGATATGATAGAGACCTTTAATACCTCATGGGGGTAAATAAGGTACAGGAGGCCGGGGAGTATTTTTCAAACAAAGAACGTCCTATGAAGCTGGGGGGTGGATACAGGAGAAATGTGAAGAAGTACTTCTTCACAGAAAGACTGGTGAATTCCTGAATAGCTTCCAGAGGAGGTGGGTGGGGTTCAGGAATGCATGGGATAAGCACAAGGGAATCATAGTGGAAAGGAAGGGGGAAGGAGAAAGAGCTGTAGATCATGTACAGTCTGATATAATAGTGTAGGTAGGGAGAAATGTGCAACCTGGATGGGCCAAGTGGTCCTTATCTTCCGTCAAATTCTGTGTTCCAGTGTTTGTGTTTGTTTGTTTTTTTGGTTTGTTTGTTTGTTTGTTTGTTTTGTTAAGTATAAGCAAATTAGACTGAAACCAGGGTTCCAGGGTTTGAAAAGCCCACTGAAGACCAGACTGAATCAGAAGAGTGTTGGGATCAGACCAATATACCACTGCACCATCAGCATATCACAGGATTTTTGCATCACCACAGTCATCAAAGAACAGCATTGCCCTGGGACACACCAATGGTGATAGGACCTGCTACCTCCCACCCATTTCACAAGTTGCTTACACCCCATAAGGTAGTTTTGAAATCACAGACATGAGTAGTGATTGAAGCCCATGCCCCTTAACTTCTCCAGCAGAAGGTCATGGTTCACAAAGCTAAATGCCTTGGTGAGATCCACAAGAACACCTCCTGTGGCCTGTCCAGCCTCCATAGCATTGAAGAGATCAGCTGTGCGGCGAACTATGGCAGTGTTGGTACTATGCCATTTTCTGAAGCCGTGCTGCACCTCTGTTAGGATAATGTACATCTTTAGCCAGTTTTGTAGCTGACTGTTTATCAGTCTTTCCTGGATCTTGGCCAGGACACTCATCGAAATAGGGGCCTGTCGCCTCAATAGGTTCCTCTACCTCCCCCACACACACACACACACACACACACTTTTGTGTACCGGAACCACGTGCACATTTTTCTAGATGTACAGGTGGGGCATACTAAATCGAGATGCAGTAGGACCAGCAAGGACTGAGGCACCAATCCTAAGGAGACTAGGTTCAAGATTAGCCAAATATAAATCATGTTACTGTTGCTCTCATTTCTGAATTCATCAAATATTTAGAATATTGTTCCATTTTGTACTCTGTTTTTAACATTGCAAGAGGTGGGGTCAAGTGTTTTTTTCGAAATTAATTTAATTACTCCTTTTTCTAGATTTATTAATCTTTGTTTCAGAATTGGGTTGTAGGGTCTTGCTATGGTTAGGTTAATTGAAAAACAATTACTCGGGTACCCTTTCCTCATGCTCTGGGGTTCTTATCTTTTGTAGTTCTTCTGTTTTCTGTTATGGGCTCCCCGTGATCTAAACAAGTATGACCCTCCTAAGGCTGGCTTGCTCCCTCCCTCTCTCTGGGCTGAGATACAGATATGGCACTCTGATGAGTCCTGATAAGGATTGCTATTCCCAGCCTTTGCTGGTTGCATTTTGAGGTATTTTGGCACCATGCAAGTCTACTTAAAATTGAATCACTCCAAATTCCTTCATGGGGTTTTGCATATGCTTCCCATGATGCTTTGCATTATTGGTATATGTACAATTGTGTTTTTCTTTTCCCATTGTAATTAAAGTATTTTTTGATATTTATGATTCATGTGCTGGTACATTTGTTGTTGATAAAATGATCTACTTTTTCATTTAGACACATTTTTGGCAAGCTTCCTGATGTCTGTAAGGATAATCAAAAATTTAGCAACCCCTAAACTGCCAGCGTTTTTACAGTTTTCCTAATTCTGCTCTGGCACTACATCCTGGCAGGGATAATGACAATGCACCCTTATAGTACTGACTTTTCTAAGGACTCTTCAGCTACATAACCCCGTATTTCTCTACCAAATAACAGCTGCATTAAAAATTTTGCATTTGCAAGTTTTAGTGCTGCTTCCACAGTTTTCTGCCTACACATTTTGAATTAAATGTTAAGATAACATTGTTGGTCAGCGGCCCACTTGTGCAGAGGCATGATCGCCGTCTGTGGCACCAATGACCCCGGTTTGGGAACAGACTCGGTAGTTGGAGGGCCGGCCAGGGGAATAGGATTGAGTGTCTGGTGGAAGGGATCTTGGGGTTATCATCTCTGATGACCTCAAGGTAGGGAAACAGTGCAACTAGGCAGCAGGTAAAGCAAATAGGATGCTGGGATGCATAGGCAGGAGCATCCCCAGCAGGAAAAGGGAGGTCATAATTCCACTATGCAAGACACTAGTGAGGCCCCTCCTGGAGTACAATGTACAGTTCTGGAGACCTTACCTATGTAAGGACATAGACAGGGTAGAGAAGGTTCAGAGGAGGGCAACAAATATGGTACATGGATTGTATCACAAGTCCTATGAGGACAGGTTGAAGGACTTGAATATGTATTCCTGGAGCAGAGGAGGGAGAGGGGATATGATGGAGACAAGTATCTTACAGGGAGGAACAGTGTCAGGAATACACTATATTTAAGCAAAAGATGTTCCTGGACTAGAGGGCATGGGATGAAGTTGAGGGAAGACGATTCCGAGGAAACGTGAGGAAGAATTTTCACAGAACGGGTGGTGGACAAGTGGAACACCCTGCTAGAGGAAGTGGTGGAGTCTGAAACAATCACAGGATTTAAGAATACATGGGATAGACATAAAGGAATTCTGGAGGTCAGGGGTGAGGAGCAACAGACTTCTAGGAAAACATAAAGTGAACTTACAAGCTCAAATGGGCAGACTGGGTGGGCTGTAGGCTCTTATCTGCCAACACTGTATGTATCTATGTACTCTAGAGGGAAGTGGGGTGGAGTGTCTGGCATCCATCACTGACCCCGATGGAAGCTGAGGGTTCCTATTTTACTGGCGCCTGCATCTGGGGACGGGCGACACAGGTCGCCATTATGCGGTCCCCACCCCTGTGGGATTTCAGTCTATTAAAAATGCCGGCCCCCGCCAGTGAGCCAGCTCTGTTGCCATCCCCTCTGGCCACCAGAGTTCGCCTATGGGCGATCCCAGTTCAGGGGGCAAGCCACAGTATGAGGGGGTGGCTGATGGAGCCTGGCGAGGCCATCGGGGCTTGGGGAGCTGGCACAAAAAAAAAGTAAAAAAAATAAAAATAAAAAAAATTTGTTGCTCTGTTGTGCTTTTCTTTTGACCGTTTAACTGTAACTTTATTACTTAGATTTGTCTTGTTCATGTGTAGTAATGTATATGAAACATATAATGCTACTGAAAAACCCAACAGAGAGAAAATTAACAAACAAAAAAAAAAACCCTACCCCAGGTGATTATGCCAGATCTGGTACTAGTTATCGAGGATTTGCGTAACAAGTGTTGATAATTCTAGAATTTGGGAATGGGAACATTGTTTAACCAGGAGTAGGACACTAAGCTGAAGCTTGCTTCCAGATGTGACCTGGGAGCACAAGGAAGTTAAGTGACTTGCTCAGGATCACACTGTATGCACCTAGGTGCTGGCGGTGGTAGGATTCAAACCCAGACCTCCAGATCTGCAGCTCAGAGCCTTAATCCACTGCACTATACTGCCTGGACAAAACAGCAGCAGTGTTGCACCCACATCTCACTGTTTACGTGTAAGCACCATGTACCAATACAGAAGAGACTTCTCATGCCCCTCAACAATATCACATTACAAGGAACAGTTCCACATTTTACCTCACAAAAGGCCCCTATTCCATATTGAGAGGGTCTGTCCCACATTCAGTGTTAAGATTTTAAAGCAAAAATATATAGCAATAAATGTGAAAAAATGTGTTATTGTATTCACAGGAAATTGTGCGAACATGAATGCACCCATTTTTGCAGTGTTCTGCACTTTTCTGTTAAAAATTTGATGAAGTGTCCCACATGTTTCCTGTTTGTTCCACATTTTCAGGGGTGGGGACAGTGTTCCACATTTGAAGGCAAACGGTTGAAATGTATGTCTCTAAGTCAGGTCCATCACGTCATCTTGATTTATTTACTAAAGTGCATAGTGCAGGAAACTTTGAATGCAGTACAATTTTCATAGATAAAAGTAAAATCTTGTGGTATTGTGCAAGACTGTTAAGAGTGCTTTTGGTTTTGTTTGTTTTTGGCCAACCACTTCTTGTTGGAGTCACTTAATGTGATGAGTTCATGCCTGTGATGGGTTTCAGGGGTTGCAGTGAAATTTTGCAGCCAGCCCAGTAGCACAGTGGTAGTGCCACTGCTTGCTGCATCGGCGACCCATGTTCAGAAATGAGCGCAGGCCATCGGGGCTGGCTGGGGAAGGAAAAATTGGGCATTCCAGGGCCTGCTGTCCTTCCTCGGGGAGGGGCGGTGCTGTTTAGAGGGGTGGTGTTGCTGCTGGATGCCTGTCATGCATGCATGCAGAATCCTGTCATTGCAGGCTAGCAGCCCAGGGAAGAAAATCATGAGGAAGCCGGGGAAAATGCTGGCCATCCCAAGTCAGCATCCAAGCAGGCTCTCGCATGACTAATAACAGCTAGCCACCTACCACGTTGTGGTTCTGGATGAAGTGGTTGATAGTGGTCAGTGTCAGTAGCACACTCGCCTCTGAGGCTGGGAGATCAGAGGGCTGTGGGTTCAGTTTCCACATCTGGCACTTGGGTTAATATCCCAGTACTGACAATGTAGTGCAGCATGAGAGGGGTGCTGCACTTCTGAGGTGCCGTCTTTCGGATGAGATGTTAAACCAAGGTCCCATCTGCCTGGATTGGTGGTAGTTCAGGTGGATGTTAAAGATCCTGTGGCACTTTTCGATAAGAGTAGGGGAAATTTTTATTCAGAATTCAAAAGCATAAGATAAGGACACACAATACATATCATAATGCATGTTGAAGCCAAAAAGCCCAAAACAAAGAAACGCCTCTTAAATAGGAGATCATGTAAATCCCCATCTAAATAACCCAAATACCCCCAAAAAACGTGCTTTTTCTTTTTCTTTGTTTTTAAGAACAAAACCAACAGCTAAATCATACAAAACATTCTTAGATCATATTTACAAATCTATGAGATACATTCACTAAAACAAAATGTTAATAAATGTAAAATAATAAACTTAAAACAAAAAGAGTTTATCCCACCCATCCTACATTCTTCCATAGTTTAGAACTCACTCCTTGTCCTAAAGTATGAAATTCATAACTAAATATTTTATCTAAATCAGCTTGGATAGTAAACAAAACCTCCTGCTGTGAAATTACTTTGCTTTGTAAAGAACGTAAGCATCTGGCTTGCCATAAAGACCATTTTAAACATGCCAATATAACAAAAGCCGTACTCTTGGCCCATTTCGTCCAGGATATAGGTATTTGGCCCAATACCAAGATGTCATATGTCATATTTTTAAAAAGAGCTTCCCCCCACTATCTAGCTAACTGATCCCAAAAACCCTGAACATTCACACAATCAAAAAATAAATGATGCATAGTCTCCATCTGCCCTAGACTCTGAGGGTCTCCACAGCCCCTCTCACTAAGTTGTTTATGTTTTTGATTACTCCCTACATTCAACTTTCGGTGTCCACACAACCAAACAAAATCCTGCATCTTAAGTAGTATCCTAGGTTCTAGAATGCTTTCTAATAACACATCAATGTTTATGACTGCAGGGACCTGAAATAAAGGTTCTTCCGTATACCATTTTTGTAACATAAACTTATAGAAGACTTTTTTTTCCTGCCCTAAAAACCAACCCAACTCAATTTTCCAGGTTCTTATATATTTCAGGGTAGTTTGTAAATATCCTGGAAGAGACCTATCTGATGGGTGCCATTTACCCCTGCCCCAGGCTGCCAAAAAACTAGTACCCCATAATTTCATAATGAGAGCCCCTGAGCCCTCAGATTCTAATACGACCGGACGAATGGAACTAAAAAAAAAATTCCCAAATAAATATAACAAAGGTTGAATCATATTTAAACCTCCTGTTTTCCGAGACCTATACTAACATACTATTTGCCAGCAGATTAGGCCTTACGGTCTATCGAGTCTGCTCGAACTTTAGATCCTTAGTTGGGTGCCGAGACCCTCCCATCCCTTGTGCTCCAGAAACCCGTATCATCCATCCCCACCCCCCTGGGACAGGACATCATCTGATACATCCACTTTCTGTGTCTGTCCCATCCTCTCTTGAAGCCCTCCACTGTGGATCTCTGAACTAGCTCACCAGGCAGTGCATTCCAAGGGTCCACCACCCTCTCAGTGAAAACCTCCTCCTCTTTCCCTACCCTTCCACCTTCCAACTTCAAACCATGCCCTCTGGTGATACCTCCCTGCTTTAGTCTAAAGATCCCCTCCATGTTTACCCTATTTATTCCCTTGAGGTACTTGAAGACCTCAATCGTGTCCCCCCTGTCTCTCCTCTCCTCCAGTGAAAACAGGCAGAGCTCCTTAAGTCTGTCCTCATACGTCATATCCCCTAGCCCTCGTATCATCTTTGTTGTCCTCCTCTGTACCCTCTCTAGGAGCTGTATGTCCCTCTTTAAGTGTGGTCTCCAGTACTGTACACAGTACTCAAGGTGTGGTCTAACCAGTCCATTGTACATCAGCAGAATCACTTCCTTGCTCCTAGAGGTGATCCCCCTTACGATGCATCCCAACATCCTGTTTGCCTTGCTAGCCGCTCTCCTGCACTGCTCAGAGTTATTCATACATGCATCCACCATGACCCCTAGGTCTTTTCCCTATTGAGGCCTCCAGCACCTCCTCCCAGGGTGTACCTGTGTTTAGGGTTTCCCAGCGAAGATGCAACACCTTGCACTTGGTGATATTGAAATTTAATTTCCATGTGTGAGCCCAGCTTCCAGGGTGGCCAGGTCCTTGCAGGGCCAACCTCCCTCTTCTCCCTCAACTACTGCTCCCATCTTGAGTCATCCAGAGAGACTCATTTCACACCCTATACCCTCCCTGATGTCCGATATGTATGCATTAAACAGGATCGGACCCAGGACCGAGCTCTGCGGTACCCCACTACCAACCTCTCTAGGTCTTGAGCGCCCCCACAGACCACTACTCTGAGTGCGGCCCAGCTAGCCAGTTTTCAATCCATCTGACCATCAAAGGGCCTACTCCTAACCCCATCAGTTTCTCCACCAGACCATTGTGGGGACAGAGTCAAATTCTTGCTGAAGTCCAAGAATAATACATCCACAGGCTTACCCTGTCCAGTTCTGATGTTACCCATTCATAGAACTCCACAAGGTTGGTTTGACATGATCTACCTGGCACAAACCCATGTTGCCGACTATCTAGACCTCCACCTCCTCCAAGTACACCCCCAATCGTTCCTTTAGTATACTCTCCATTAATTTTCCCACCACCGAGGTCAAACTGATGGGTCTATAGTTACCTGGTACTTCCTCGACCCCCTTTATGGATTGGTACCACATGTGCCTCTCGCCAATCCCTAGGTACCCTCCCTGTCTCAAGTGCCCTGCCGAAAGCTCCGCCAAGGTGCAGCCAGTATGTCCGCCAATTCCTATAGTACTCTAGATGAATGCCATCCGCCCAGGAGATTTGTCTTTCTTTAGGGCCTTGAGGGCTAACCACACCTTTTGGCGGAGATAGCATCATCCGTCCCCTCCACCTTACTGGCCTTTTATCTTTACCCAGATGTGACACCCTGAGTTCTCTCTCCCTCTTGCTCCATTTTTGTTGCTCCTGATCCCACTTACTGATGTTTCTATCCCCTTCGTGCCTTGCTTTGTAGATATCCCATCCCTCCCCTAGTGAACACAGAGGCAAAGTACTGCTAAATACCTCTGCCTGGTCCTCCCTCTTCCACCCACCCTCCTTCTGATCTCAATCTGCTGAGATGGCCCTAGTTTTCTCCGCTCCCAAATGTACCGAAGAACCCTTTCCCTCCATGGTATCCCTGTGCCAGCCGCTGCTCTTTACTGGATCTTGCTCCTCACCATACGGGTGACTTTTCTAGATGCAAGCTGGTACATTTTATCCCTATCCCTCTTGTTGTTTTATATTTTTGTAGGCCGCCTTCTTTTTCTGACTGCTACCTGTACCTCACTGGACCACCAGCATGCTTTATGTGACCTTGCTCCCTTACGTTTCAACTTAGTGCAGATCCTGACTGCCTCATGAAGTCCCCGTTTTATGACCTCCCATCTCCTTTCCACACTTGTCATTGAGGTAATCCCCATCAAGTGATCCTTGAGAATATTTCCCATGCCCATGAAGTCTGCCTCCCTGAAGTCCACTGCCAGTGTCCTAGATCCCCCCTCCCCCATGCTTATTTGAAACCAGACAGTATTGTGGTCGCTCCCAGTCAGGGGGTCTTGTACAACCATGTCCCTTACCAGATCCCCATCTGCCAGAACCACATCCAGGACATGCCTCCCTTGTGGGCTCCATCACATGCTGTGTTAAGAAAACATCCTGGAAGCCATCCAGCAGCCTCTGCTCCTTGGCACCTTAGAGGGCATGGTTCCTAGTTTGTACCTGGCATATCAAGGTCCCCATCAACACCTCCTTCCCTTTTGGTCCACACTGGGCAATGATGTTGTCCAGCAAACCATCCTCTAGAACCTCACTCATCCCGGGGCCTATATGCTACACCCAGCTTGACCTTATTTCCTGCTGAGGATGTAAAGTGACCCATAAGGCCTCCCGTTTCCCTCTGCCTCTTCTACTCCTAGCAATTTCTATGTCATCTCTAATGAACATAGCCACTCCACCCCTCTGCCCTCCTTTCTATCCTTCCTGAGCATAGTGTACCCCCGTCGTTTGGGTCCCAGTCATGGTTTTTTGTTGTCACGTTTCGGTGACCGCCGCCACATCCACCACCCCCCGAACAGCATGGCCTGGAACTCTGGCAACTTGTTTCCCAAGCTCCTGGCATTTACTAACATCAACCCCCACCTCTTATCCCTGATTCTCTTTGTCGAACCCCACCCAGATTCCTTATACTTCCATCCTCCCTCTGCTCCTCCTGAAACCTCCATCCCCAATCTGTCTCCCCTTCCCCCCTTGGGCGTGAAGGCTACTCCCCTCATCTGGAGGAGAGGGCTTCTGGTCAGCCCCTCCCTTTTCCCTTCCCCCCCTCACAAGTTTAAACCCCACCTTTCTTGTATGTAGTCAGCCATCCCCTGTTTAAGGACTTCCTTCCCTAATGGGGCAAGATGAAACCTGTCCTTGCACATAGTCCCTTATCCTCCCAAACTCCATTCCAGTTCTCAACACCCCAACCCACTCTCTTCTCCACTTCCTGAGCCAGTCATTAACCTCTGTGAGCTTCATTTTTTTCTCCACTGAGGCCTTTGGTACTGGCAATATCTCCGAAAAGGAAATGTTGCATCCATTATCCCGACAGACTCTGGCAAGTTCTTGGAACCTTGCTTGGATTTCCAAAATGCTATTTCCCTCTAGATCATTAGTTCCCAAATGCACCAGGAAATCCGGTTTCCCTCCACAATCCCTAACCATTTCATACACCATGAACTTTGCTCTGTGCAGTGTCAGCCCAGAGATACACACTACCTTCACCTGGCTATGGCATCCACCCCCCTGTCCCTCCCACTGGATACCCCTAATCATCGAGTCTCCCAATAACAGAACCTTAACACCGCCATCATCCTTATGGTTACCTCCACTATGCCCTCTCAGCCCCTTCCCCTTTATTCATGATCTCAATTTCGTGGGAGTCTTTCTGCCTTACTAGAGACCCCCTTGTCACCCTCCCCTTTCTGCCTCCCTTGCTATTTTGCTCACTTAACTCAAACTCCCTCTGAATAGGTGTCCCCTTTAACCCTCTCTTATCCGAACCATTTATCCTGGCCCTGATGGTCTCTCCTTCCCCCACACCGCCATCCTCCCCCCTTGTAATAGTACCCCTGCCTCCAGAGGCTCTCTGTGGGCCCCCTTTAGCTAGGGCCCCATCCTTGGTACTGACCCCCCTGCTGAAAGGGGCCCTCTCCCACCTCCTTGTCTCCCAGTTTCTCTCCAATCATGCTCTCCTCTCTCATGTCTGGAATATGTTGCATCTCCCCCATTTGCTTAACATATATGTTTCCCCTTCTCCCTCTGGGACTATTTCTATCCTTTCCATTGCCGGTCTGTGATGCCCTATGGGTATCAGACTCCCTCCCCCCGGCCTCTGTATAAGTTTTCTCATTTCCACCAACCCCTTCCTCCCCCTCTAGGTTGCTTAGTAGCTCAAATTTATTGCGACACTCTATGTCAGCCTCCATCAAGTAACCCGAGATTCCCCTGACTGCACCTCTAAACTGTCCCTCTTCTTCCCCTCTTGCTCTGTTCACCTTAGGAGCTCCCTTCCCACAGTCTGCTGTTTTAGGCTTCGACAACAGCCCCTCCTGACTCTTCCCTCCACTATCTTTTGTATTCAGAATGTTCACCCGACGCTTTCCCCTTAGCATCAACTTCCCTATCTAAGGGTCCTCTGTCCCTAATATCCCCCTCCTGCTTGCTGTAACATAACGTCCTGTAATTTCAGGCGTTGCCCCAGCCTCCCTCAGCCCCACCCTTCTGCTGCCCATATCCACCCCCTTATCCTTGGACACCCCCAGCTTACTCCTTAACCAATATACCTCACTCCTGATACAAGATAACTGTCTACAGAGTGGGCAGCCTCCCTCTCTCCAGGCCCAATTTAGAATTATTGCCATCCCACAGCCTGTACAGCCTACAACCCTTCCAAAGATGCCTGCCATGGTGGAATATGGCCACCCTGTTTATCCCCCTCTGTTTTTAATGGCACACCCCCTTTTCTCAGTCACTTTCCCCTGGAATACAGTTTCTCTCTATACTGACTGTAGTTATTTACAAACCCAATTTCAACCCGACCAATAAAGTTCCAAAGTCTCACAAACACATACAGTCCAGTGTGTGTTCGGTCCCACTAACAGTGTGTGTAAGCAGACATCAGGTACCGTATGATGTCACAGGCCCACCAGCTGCTGTTGCTTCAAATTTCAGTCCTAAAACAGAAATACTCAGCCTTTCAATCCCAACCCCAGTGGTTTTCAGTATTTAAAGAAGCCTACAAAACAGGGTGGGTGAGAGGCTCTTACCAAACACCCAGGCAAACAACCCATTTAAATTTCCTCTAATTAACCCTGACAAACAACTGTCCCCAAACCTCAAAAAGTTACAATATCACAGCCCAAGTAACAGTTCTAATTCAAGGTAATAATTTTTACCACATAGAGCTAATTTCACTTACAAACTATTCCAATATTTCAGTTAAAACAGAATATAAACCCAGACCTCTGTCCAACCAGCCTGCTGCTTTGAGTTCCCAAGTGAACAAAGTATACGTATGAACTCTTTTAACTGGATTCAAACGACTCCCCCATAAAAGAAGGAAAAAAAGACCTATAACTTTTGTGTGAATATCAAATGCCAAAGGGTATATAGGAGAAATATATAAAAAAATAGGAGCTATATATGCCCTGAGCAGATAACCCCTCTTTTTTTGGGACATTTTCCAAGACAACCAGGACTTCACTTTCAGATCAGCCTGATCATATGCTGTCACCCAATACTTCCTTTCTGATTCTCGAGAACCAAAAAACATTCCCAATATTTTTATTTCATCAGTTGTCATAGAAATATGAAAATCTTCCAAAGCATGAGCCATACCTAAAACCAAAATCTTACTTTTTCCAATATTAATCCTAATACCAATAGTCTCAGAGAATGACTCAAACAATCTCAAAATCTGCTCTCCTGACTCAAGATCCGAGATAGTAAAAAAACAATCATCAGCATAAGCAGTGACCTTACGAAAAATTACCCCATTTTTATTTTTAATGACTTCAATGTTGGAGGCTTTTTCTATACCCCGAAGTATGGGATCTAGACCAAAAACATACAGCAGTGGACTCAATGGACAACCCTGTCTCACACCATTTATTTAGAAATAGTGGTATGCCCAAGTGTCCATTCACCATTGGAACAACCTGAGCATCTGTATACAATGTTTGTAATAATGATATAAAATAATCCGGTATTCCATAATGTTGTAAGACTGCCCAAATATGCTCCTGCCTAACTGAGTCAAAAGCTGTTTCTTGATCAATAGACATCAAATATCCATCTAAATTCCTTTGCAAACTTTGTTCTACCACTTCTCTAATGAAAACCAAATTTCGCAAAATATTCCTACCAGGAATAGCACAAGACTGAAAAGGATATATAACAATTCGTGCAATTTGTGATAACCGATTTGTCAAAATTTTAGTTAAGATTTTGTAGTCTGAATTCAACAAACTTAGACGGCCTCCAATTTCTGATGTCTTGTTCGTCTCCCTTCTTATAAAGAAAGGACATAGCCTTCATTCACAGTAGGAACTAACCTATTCTCCTCCCATATAGCTGTAAACAGAACCTGCAGCCAAGGGATAGTATTTCACTATGACATGTATAAAAATCATTTGAAATCCTATCCAACCCTGGAGCTGACTGATGCATAATTGAGATAGCTTGCTTAATTTCTAAAATAGAAAGGGAGATACCAAACTCTGTATTTCATCATTACTTAACTGTGGAATATCTAAATCCTTAAAACATAACTTTGGACTATTTACCATATTTTTTTGAAATGTTAATCTCAAATGATCTTGAATAAAAGCCAATAAACTGTTAGTATCTGTAACTACAGATCAATTCTTGTTTTTTAACTTTGTCATGACCACACGCTGCACACCATGCAGGCCTATATCAAATGGATTCACTTGCTCTTTAGAACCCTTAGTTTGACATTTTCTGCTGCTGAGCTGCTCTATTTTCCGAAACCCTTAAATAGGAATACATTTTATCTTTTACTTCTTTTAACTGCATCATATGATTACTAGAAGGAATGAGCTTGAGATAATAACTGCATATATTTAGCCCTGAGCCCCAGATACTGCGTGATAACCATCACAAGCTTTCTTTTAGAAATATCAGTCAAAGGATCTTCAAATCTCTTTGTATCTTCCACCAATCAATAGGGCTATCATACAAAAAGAGACATCAGCTCTTAACATAAAGAATTCCTTAATGAAAACCTGTGTGTCAACCTCCTGTAAAATAGCAACATTCATTCTCCAATACCCTCTCCCTATAGAAACCTGTTGCAAAGAACCTAGATCCAGTTTAACAGCCACATGATCAGACGTTTCTACTGGAATAACCCTCACATCCTGACAAAAAAGTCTTCTGGATACAAACCAAAAATCTATCCTAGAGGATAATTTACCCTTATAAAAAGTATGTGAGGGGTTTCGATCTAACAAATCATATGCATCACAGAGATTATTTGCTTTTAATATTCTTAATAAAGAATTCGAATCACTAAAAACTTTGGTTGTCATCCTTCCCCAATCTCTTTTCATAAGGCCACAATTAAAATCACCTCCCCAAATCACCAACTTTGAAGTATGCAAATAGGGTTCAACCCTCCTAAAAAGGGAGGACCTATCCGCCCTTACCTGAGGAGCATAAATGTTGATAATCCTATATGTTTCTTTACCTAAAGCAACGTCCAATATCATAACTCTTCCAGGAAATGCATCAAAAAGATGAAATACTTTTACCTGTATACCCATAAACAGAACCCCTAACCCAGAACAATGTACTTCACCTAAGGACCAAAAAGAGACCCCCCCATCGCCAGTCCCTTTGTGCATCCCTCACCTCTACTGATGAATGTAACCTAGTGTCTTGCAATAAAATCACATTACATTTCCCTTCCTTTACACTGGCAAAGGTGACACGCCTTTTATCTAAGGTTTTAATGCTGTTTACATTAATTGTGAGAAAGGAAAGTTTCCCGGGCCTAGAAAAATAAGGGGAGAGAAAAGAAACTCAGAGACATAGATAAAAAAAAACAACAAAAAAACCAATCCTCTTCATCTCTTCTTTTTCCTCTTTCTGGGTTTATGCTTATCCATAGACCCTCCATCAATGCTCACATCTGCCTGTGAAGAGGCAATAGAAGATAAATCCGAATCACGACTTTCTTCTTCCCCTTCTTGCTCGAACAATAAAGCATAAGAGTTCTGGACTGGTATAACATCCAAAATCTTAGATTCTGTAGAAATCTCGACAGATGGTTTTCCCGCTTTAGATCTTGTAACCCTCTGAAAAGGATCATCCTGCTGAAAAGTGGGTGGGGGCATAGATTTTTCCTCTGAATCAACTTCCATTCTTTGTACAGGACCTATTTTAGCTGAGTCTGAGTTATAAGAACCACCTTCTTCCTGAACAAGAGGATTATTTAATGTAGCAGATTTATTCGTAATAAGGGTGATCACTTTTCGCATGGAGTCTACTGAAGGACCCTTTTGTGCAAGCAGAGGATTCAGGTCTTTTTCCTCCTGACTGGTAATTACTGGAGGGGAACCTATATGGGAACAAGGCATTCCGGAAGGGGGTACGTCCTTTTGAGGCTTTGTAAGGAGTAAATCCATCATATGCTGCTTCTCCTTCTGTGCCTTGGTAACATAAACATCTTGCTCTGCACGTATTGCCTAATCTCTACTATTATGAGATGCCCATAAACAGTTTCTAAAGGTATGACCCTGTTCCTCACACAAATTACACCTCAAAGGTTGCTGACACTGGGATCCAAAATGGCCTATTTCGCCACATAGGCCGCATTTTTGTTTGTCACACACGTTACTTAAATGCCCCACATCCCCACATTTAAAACATGCTCTGGGTTGACCTGGATAGAAAATAACCCCTCGACCTCTCCCCCCAAAAAAAACAGTTTGGTAGATGTTTAGTCAAACCTTGTTCGAGATTCAAAGTAACCTGATATTTCCATCCTCCAGTTCATAATTGCTCATCATCCAAGATGGGCTCTGGGTAACCTTTTACCGTACAATGTTGCTGTAGCCAATAAGTAATATCTGCCACATTAACCCCTTCATTTCTGAATAAGACCATTATTTTCTTTGTCAAGGGTTTAGTCAGAGGAATTGCCAAAAAAGGCTTCCATAAAGGAGAGAGCTTCAGCAATTGATATTGCTTCCAGAATCTCTCCAAACCTGCAGGATGTTTAAAACTTATGTCAAAAACAGAGTCCCCTGGTATATGTATAAGAGTATACACCTCATAAGCATAATATTTCATGCTATCCTTTAATAAAGATCTCCCCACAAAATGCCTATCTGGGACATCTGCAGCATTACCCTGTATTTCAGTCTTATGGCATTTAGCCTCAGTAGAGTTCAGACAAAGCCTTGTGTCAGGGGAAAGAGTTGATCCTTACCCTTTCATGCCAGACTTTAGGGGCAAATCTACATTCCAAGCAGGCTGATCATTGGGACTACAATATTATGATTTTTTAATAATAAAGGGAGTGGTCTGACTTCCCTCCTGAATAACAAAGGAAGAAGAATCCATAATAACAGGGTCAGGGGCATCCCCTTCCATTTCTTTTATTGCCTTTAATAAATTGTTTTCAGAACCAGGCTGTGGAACAGGATCTTGAGACTGAGGCATCATCTGTCCTGCTGGTATATCAGAGCCATCAGTAGCGCAAGGTTTAAAAATAGGAACTGTTTGGGGAGAGGTAATGTTCTCTCTAGAGAGATTAGGGTCCCACCTTTTCCTGTGCCATTTTTAACCCATCCTGCTGCTAATAAGGCAGAGGAAACCCAGTCTGCCAAAACAGGGGGAGAAACTGAATCCAAGGAGCCAGAGCAGGACTGAGCTAAATTTGAGGCTTTCACCTCGGTGCGTTGAGAACGCAGTCACCGATTCTTTCCCAGCCCATCCTTCCCAATCAACCCCCCCCCCCCCGGGGGTTCAATAGAAAACATTATCGGAGCTAAAGCAGGCAGTTCAGTGGATTTTTCCAAGTCACTTAAAGGAAATGTACTTATCTGTAGGCCTTCGTCCACGGCCTGTGAAGGATTGATATTGCTAAGCAGAGACTCGTCACCGCAAGATTCCAAAACCAAGGACTCTGTACTAGCAATAGTTGAAATTTCTAAAATGCCAGGAGAAACATCAGAAAGAACGGGGACAGGTAATGCGTCTACCTCCCGTGTACTGATTATCACGACAACGGCAATACCTGCACCCAAAACCACTTCGGGTTTGGGATTCAGCATCTTCTCCTGCCTTTGCAAGTCTTGCTGCAAAGCGGCCAGCGTCTCCACATATTGCTGCTCGGCCAAAGCTAGCTAGTTGCGGCGAATGTCAGCTAATTTCTTTTCTTTAACAATTTCTTGATCGAGAATCTGACCTTCAGATCCTACTACCGGTTCCACTTGCGATGTAGAACTTTCCATCTTCTCAGCGACCTTTGTGTCCAAAAACTCCAAAGCTGAAATTGCCTCCATACTTGTCCAAAAGAAAAAGAGAAGGCCGAGAAGTAGGCTGTCTTCTCAGCCACGCGCACGTCCTTCTCCGATGAAAGCTCGATCACTCTGGCCACTTTCCCACAGCAACGCAGCACCCTCTAGCCTCCAGAGTAGGGGAATTTCCCCGGTGTCCTGGCCAAATTTCCCTCATTCACTATAAATACCACCAACAGCTTAATCTGGTTCAAGGTCAGTTGGCATTCATCTGTATCCCCCTCCTCCGGGTCGTGCCTGAAAATACGCAGGATTTGTCTAGTGCATTTACCCGGTCAACAAAAACTAAAATAAATAAATAAAAACCAGTAAGTCTGTGATAAGGTCAGCGATGGGGCTGGGATTGTTCCACTGGTAGAGACCAGAATAAGAAACAGCTTTTTAGGAAAAAAATAAGTTTTGCAGGCATTAGGCAGCGGGCCTAGTTATCGACTAAGAAAATCCACTGGCCTAGCAGCTAGTGTCCTTATTAATAGCTTAATTACCGCAAGATTTTACTAGCATGTTGCAAAATCTACCAGCATTTGGCTTGTGGGCCAGTTCCAGTTTCAAACACTAATGTTTAGAAAGGTTAAATAGTTTTGTAAAGCAGCAGTACTAACCAGGAAAGGAGCCGTTACAGTCGTTGTAGTGCCACAGCAAATATGACGACCACTATCTAGTCAATGGAGTGGGCAGCAGAAATGTAAACATTATAGGGTGATAATACATTGCAGGTGGGAAAAAGTACCAGGGACATGCTCAGCAGAGCACAGGGAATAACCAGCCGAAACAGCGCAGATTGTTTTTACGTTGTACTGCTGCTTTAAGTATGTCTGGGCTGTGTCTGGAATAGACTTTCAGTAAGTAGGCACAATTAAGGCTCTTCTTTTCTCTTGTGTTGGAAGCTACAGTAATTTCCAGTGAAGAAAACTCTGCATACTGGGACACCTGCCTACCTCAGCAGCCAAATCTCTCTTGTCAACCTTCCTTCCTCCCACTCTGCAACCAAAAACAACATCATAATACCTGAGTTTCACACACATATGGGTTAGTGCTCTAGTTATTGCGCAGCTTCAGTTTGGAACTCCCATCTCCTTCTGTCAAAACATCTTCCTCTCCCTATGCCTTTGCCAAGCTCTTAACGTCACACTACTCCACAGTCCAAGCCTGCTCGTGCTTCCGATAACCTCCACCTGTCATGATCTCCCATCTTATACTAGCTAATCGCACCCACCAACCAATCTCGGTTACATTTTTTGTTCTCCTCCATTTTCCTTTCTTTGTCCTCAGTTCTGTCTTTGTTTATTACATTACAAGCACTTTTATATGTTACATTGTATGTTTATAAGTATTAGCACCATATGTACTCATGTTTGCCTACAACGTGCTGTAAATTTGTATGTATTCACTGTAATTTGTTCACCCATTTGTCTGTGCTTCTGCACCTGGGTTGTGCCTGAAAAAAAGCACTTGTTACCAGTGTACTCACCTGGAAAACAAAGTTAAATAAATAAATGATGCAGGGAGTGATGTGTTAGATTGTAGCAAGTTAGCTGATATTTATTTATTTAAAGTTTCACTCATTGGTTTAACTTCATGATGTAACCCCTAGATGGCGCTATCCCAGGGGCTACTACCCCTGCCTGATTTGCCACTAACAGGTTGAGGGCCTGGATCCAATGAGTGGCCTCCACCCAGAGGTCAGGGTTTGCAATAGTTAAACTAACTTGGTCACAGCCTCTGGGACACTGCAACCCCTTTCTTCCCACTAGTGGCCCACACAATATATCAGAATTACCTTCACAGTATACACTTACCCCCAGGTCTGGTTCCGGCACTGGGACCTCCTGTGAAATGAGATACAGTGCAACAATCACAGTACAGTACTTTAACATAGACAAATACCTCAGGCAGTATAACTTTGCTGAAACAAGCAGCTCTGATTTATTTAGGGGATATAACAAGGACAGGGAAATCAGGTTAATTAGCTTATCACTCTAATAATCTACCTATGGCTCTGTGCACAGGCCTATCCTATCAGTTACTGTCCCTGGGTACCCAAGCCTAGTGGCTAGTCCAAACCGTGGCAGCTGGTAGGGGCCTTTCACACACAGAAAGGAGAATTAAACAGTCAGCAGTACAGTAATTCCATTTGGATTTAATGTGGCAATTCAACGAAGCGACCCTGAATTAGTACTCACGACCTCCAAATAAGATAGGGTCCTTCAATGTCAGCAGGGCTCACTTGAGGTACACAAACCTCTTCACACATCCATATAAAAGAAAGCACTATACCAGGCAGGCTGCATCTGTATCCCAATCGCAATTACTGCACAATACCGGAGAACACACAGCAGATTCAGTTCCTGACAGACCGGAGTGCAATTTTCAGCAATTCTTCCAGTCTTCTACAGGGTGAGCCTGGTTTCTACTCTTCAGAGATCCTTTGATTCTTTTCACAGGACGGATTCAGTCCTAACAAGCTGCAGACCGGAACTCTGGGCCTTACACACGTTTTTTGACTAAAACTGCACACTGAAAAAGCACAGGGCTCCTTCCTTCTTCACTGCCAAAGCTCAACTGAAACTCCAACCGACAAAACCGGGCACTTCCTTTGAGTTCCTCCCAGTTCTTGACTGGATTGGCTGTCACTCACAATAGACTGCTGCTGTTGGTCCAAAAAGGCACTGAAGTCTAAACTACATCTCCCAGAGTCACTGCCCATACAATCCTCTTGTGGCTGGCTCAGATTATGAGTCCAAGTTCTGATTAGTCAAGGCACCATTTTAGAGCTAGCTTACCCCACTGATTGGTCCAGTTCAGCAGTTCAAAACTAGAATGGGAACTAGCAGACACAGTTCTGACTGCAAAAAGCAGGTTAGACAAACTGTAATTTCATTATTACTCTAAATAATTTCTGGCAAACAGTTACATCTTTCAGATAGGTTCCTTTGCACTCCTAGTGACTGCAAAATGAAGTGAATTGGCAGCAGCTTGGTGGTACTCAATCAAAGAAACACACAGTCCCCATACAAACTAATTATGTCTGCAAGCAGACAGCTCTTAAAGAACAGTACCAGAGGTTCTAAAAACACTCACTGATAAATGGCTTAAATGCCAAACACCATTCAGGCTTGGAGCATTCAAGCAAGCTCCTGGAAGTCTTTTGGGAACCCCCATTTGCAGGGGGGTTACAATGAGATGCAGCATCTCGATTTTATGAGGATCCCCAGAGGACAGCCGTTTTACATACAATCAACCATTGTACATTCATTCACAGTACAGGATGACGGTGGTAAAGAAAGGGCACAACCAACGGCCGAAGCGACTGGTCACATAGAAAGAGTCCCTGTTAAGTGCATTCGATTTCTAACTTTAAAATACAAAAACCCCTCTTTGTTTTCTTTTAATGATCTAAATACCTTAAAGTGAAGCAGAAACGGAGTAGGTGTCACAACTCTAAATTTGGCCGTGGTACTCATGATGGGAGGTGGTGCAGAACTGACCAACACTGGGGAAACTCATTTAGGTTGGGAAGCAGACGAGTTAGCAGAATGTGACAGGCCCCAAGGGGGCCAAGGAGCTGAATGTGGGGGAGCTCTCCAGTGACACTCTCCCTAAAGCAATTGGAACTCTAGAAAAGAAAGTCGAAGAGTTTTTTATTCCCAGACAGCAGATTTAGAAACCAGAGTGGATGTCATGAAGACAGAAATATGAGGGGATGCAGGGTTAGTGCAACATGCTCTTACACAACTAGCCTGATCAAAGCAAGAAAGCTGTTATGAATGGGGCTCGGGCAGTTGGAAAATCAAGCTCATTTATGCAGCCTGCAGATTGTTGGCCTTCTGGAGGGGGCCAAAAGGAACTGATTAGAGACCTTTTTGGCAGACTGGCTGGCAAAAGTCTTTCATCTGAAACATTCTCCACCAATCCTGTGGGCTATACAAATATGCTCAGAAGGACACAGAATGGAGCCCCCCCCCCCCCAGCTCATACTGTGTTAGTAGTGACTGAAACTTTGGGGATCAGAGAATTAATTCTTCAGGCAGAACAATCTGTGGGCCCATTCAGTTTGATGAAGGGCAGGTCAGAGTCTTCCTTGGTATTGCTACTAGACTAGTGTATGCCTAAAGACTTTTTTTCAGTTAATGCTGTTTCTGCCCTTAGTCTCTGGTTGTTCCCCTCCCCATCTGCACAGTCACCTAGCTTCATCACCCTGGTGTCCCCATGTCTTTCTTACTTTTACTTCCATTTATTTCCCCTGGGCATAACCCCCCCTTGGCTGAGGCAGCAGAGACTCCCCAATCTCGTCCACAGAATGGGTCCGATGTACGGGCGGTGGTGTCTGGGTAGCCAGGTGTGGGGCCTGCAGGCAAGTGGCATCATCTAGCCAACTGGGCTGTTTCCACTTTTCCCCCTGTTGCTCCCTAGGATGTCAGCGGCGAGGGTGCGCAAGCAAGGGTGCATGTCGTGGCACCAGCTGATGTCCTCCCACCTACAAACTGCTCCTGACCACACTGCCCCCTGTTGTCACCCAGATGACAGTATAGCAGTGGAGCTAGTTGGTCACTTTCCCTGGAGGGAGAGAGCGTCCCCTGGGATGCTCAGTCCTCCTTTCTCTGACCGGCCTGACAATCCGAGCTCGTTCCCGAATTGTCTTATAAAAGAAGATTGTTTAAATGCTCCAAAAGCACATATAGGGTAGTTTTTCAGAAACTAAATGCAGAATCTAAACAGGACCGTTTAGCTGGATTCATGTCTTGGTGTCTCTGCAGGGCATAATTTTTATTTAAAAAAAAAAAAAAAAAAGAAACAAGTTGGTTGCCATACAAAAGAAGAATTTTCTTTCACAAAAGAGCATTACCCCTTCTCAAAAGAGAAATCCTCTTTCACCTGGCTAAATTCTTGTTTTGTATCAAACATCTATCCAAAAACCCTACTTGGCATGCTCAGAACTGAAAATTCAAATCGATAAAACTCTGGAGCGGATTCATATTTTTCACCAAACCAATGGAAAGCACCATTCTGAGACAAGACCTTTCTACCCTGAAAATTTCAGAACAAAATTCCAAACCATCTGGGCTGTAACGATGAGGGGGGACAGCGAAAAAAAATTTCTCCAAAAACATGCTGTCTGGATCTTAGAATCTGAACATCTGACAGGAGGAAACTTGCCCTTCAGGAGACCTTTCCCACCAGTCCGCCATGTAAAATTTCATGTAATTCTGTTGAGCGATTGTGGAAGCTATGAAGATGCAAAATTGGAGTTTAACATTAAACAGCCTACTCAACCCTAACTATAGGGGTGCTGCTGTGCCCCTATAATTCCAATCTGTCGGAGGCTGGCAAGTCAACCACCAAGATCCGGTTGGAGTTTTCAGCCAGAGTTGAAAAAGAGGAGACCGAGGCTGATTGACATTAATCTGTCTACATTTACTTGTAATTCAACAGGAAAGGCCGTGAACGCAGTTAGTAGCATGGTGCAGGAACTGGGTTTGGCAACCCACACATACAGTAATTTAGTTCCAAGGTTGTCCTGCACTCAGTGGAAAAATAAACCATGTACTTCTGCGAAATTTGAAAATAGAGTGCTTTAATGCTGAATCACACAGAAATACAGTGTAGGACACAGACGCCCATAACTTGCCCGGTGCTTCGGGTCTGTAAACCCTGAGGAAGGGTTTAGAGATCTGAAGCAAGTTGTAGTGTCTTTGTCCTACACTGTATCTATCTTGATCCATTTACTATAGTTGAAGGACTGAGAACTTTTTGAACTCTGTTTGGGACAGTATGTGTTACTTTTCTGGGTCTTGGGCGGATTCTTTTTTGCTCATTGTTTTTTCTCTTTTTTTTAAGCAGGCAAAATCAAAACACAGTTCATATGATTGACACATCAGGAGGTTGTTTTACTAACTGTGATGCTGCATTAATATTTTCTTCCTAGGGAAATGCCATTCCTCTCTTTTCATGCTATGGTGTCCCCCCCCTTCAAGCTTGGGTAGAAGGGCACAGAACTGGTGCATTTTTTTTTTATTTATTTTGATTCTCGGACTATCGAAGGGTGCCTGTCCAATGGAGTGCCTGATGACCGTGTGGCCATTGTTTGTTACAGTTGTAATCGTATACGGTGTTTGCATTCTCCCCAGATTGGTAAGCCTCCTGTTTATACTGAGATATGACTGGAAGAAGGCATAACTGCCCGTATTAACCATCCACCCACATTAGCGGGTCCAAATACACCCCCTGTTCTAAAGATATTGATATTGTTGAGCCACTGATTAAAGGCTCTGCCTTTTTTAGGTATTGTTTGGAACTCTGCTGATGTACATGGGGAGAACAAATTAATTTCGCTGTGAAACTTGGTTTAACCTTCAGATTTAGGTTTATCTGGAATGATATGTGTTCTTGTGTTTTGTACACAGTTTTTCCTTTCTGACACAACACCATAGTTATAATGACAGAGACTTTGCTTGCTTATTTGTAATGAGTCTACAGCTTGGCCAGTGTGCTGGATTCCTTATAGTAACATAGTAATTGATGGCAGATAAGGACCAGTAGGCCCATCCAGTCTGCCCACGTATTCCCTGCCCACATCAGCGGCTGCTGACCCTACTTGGTCATTGGCTTTAGCCTCCCCTTCCGACTTCTAGAGTCCCCTTGTGCCTATCCCATGCATGTTTGAATCCCCCACTGTGCTAACTCCCACCACTTCCTGAGGTAGTTTGTTCCATGCATCCACCATCCCTTCTGTGAAGAAAAACTTCCTCACATTTCATTTTATCCTGCCCCCACCCTCCAATCTCATATCATGTCTCCTTGTACACTTCTTATACTGAAAGATGTTACTCACTGGTACTTCTTTTATGCCTTTAAGAAACTTGAAGGTTTCTATCTTATCTCCCCGTTCCTGCCTCTCCTCCTTTGTATACATATTGAGGTCTTTTAATCTCTCCTCATATGTCTTCTGGTGCAGGTCCTGCACCATCTTAGTCGCCCGTCCCTGAACCGCCTCCATCCTATGTCCTTTCGAGGATGCGACCTCCAGAACTGTACACCGTACTCGAGATGAGGCCTCACCAGCATTTTGTACAGTAGCATCACCACATCCCTTCTTCTGCTAGCGATTCCCCTTCCTATGGCATGCCACTGGCCCTGCCAGCTGCCTTGGTGCACTGTTTGGCCACTTTTAGGTCATGTGAGATAATTATCCCTAAATCCCTTTCTTTCTTGGTAACTGTCATTAACTCTCCCCCCCCCCCCCAAACAATCATGTACCTCTCTGCAGGGTTTCTACCCCAGGTGCATGATTTTCATTTCTTTGCAGTAAATTTTAATTGCGCACTTTGGACCATTTTTCCAGCTTTTCTAGGTACCTTCTTATTTTCTCGACACCCTCTGGAGTGTCTACCCTGTTGCAGATCTTGGTGTCATCTGCAAATAAACAAACCTTCCCCTCCAGCCCTTCAGTAATGTCCCTATTGGAGACATTGAACAGGATTGGACCCAGGGCTGAACCCTGAGGTACCTGCTGGTCATTCCCCTATCCTCGGATTGGATCTCATTTACCACCACCCTCTGCTTTCTGTCCCTCAACCAGTTTCTAACCCAGTTCACTACTTTGTGCCCCACCCCAGGCTACCCAACTTGTTAACCAGTTATCTGTGTGGGATGGTGTCAAAGGCCTTGTTGAAATCGAGGTAGGGGATATCAACCACTCCCCCCGATCCACTTCCTTTGTCACCTAGTCGAAAAAGTCTATCAGATTAGTCTGACATGACCTTCCCGCTCTGAATCCATGCTACCTCGGATCCTGTGTTTGGTTGGATTCCAAGTGTTTAACAGTCCTTTCCTTAGATTGGATGTGGTCCAGAGAAGGGCAGCAAAAATAATACATGGCTTTCAGGAAATCACCTATGAAGAGAGGCTTGGGGCTCTGAAATTGTACTCGCTAGAGACTAGGAGGGAGAGGGAGGATATAATTGAGACCTTCAGGTTCCTTAAAGGCATCAACAGTGTGCCAGAAGTGCAGCTTTTTACAAGGAATTTCAATTCTACTACAAGAGGGTACGAGTGGAAATTGAAGGGTAGAGTGTTCAAGAGGGACATCAGAAAATATTACTTCTCACAGAGGGTGGTAGAACCTTGGAATAGATTACCTCCTGAAGTGGTGGCTGCAAAGTCACTATAACACATGGCACTGGCAAGGGCTAGGCTGGGTGTTTAGGAGGACAGAACACCGGTGCACAGTAGGTCCTGGGATACCTCACTTGGGCAGACTTGATGGACCACAGGTCCCCTTCTGCCGTCATCTTCTATGTTTCTGTGTTAAGCAGCATCTCCATAATCTTTCCCACCACTGAGGTGAGGCTGACTGGCCTATAGTTTCCTGCCTCCCGCCTGCTTCCACTCTTGTGAAGAAGGACTGCATGTGCCTGCCTTCAGTCCTTTGGTACCACACCTGTATTAAGTGACTCACTAAACAGGGCTGCCAGCACCAGCTGCAGTTCCTTTAACATCCTAGGTGTACAGGATATATCATCTGATCCCATTGCTTCGTCCACCCTCAGTTTGTGAGTTCCTCCAGGACTTCTCAGTAAATAGACTGGTGTCTACCCCCCCCCCCCATTTGTTTCTTATGTCTTGTTGTGGTCCCTGTCCCTCCCCCTCCTCGGTGAATACTGAACAGAAGTAGCTATTCAGTATTGATGCTTTTTCTAGGTCATTCTCCGCATTCTCCCCTTCTTCCCCTCTGAGCCTCACAATCCCACCCCTGGCCTTCCTTCTTTCGCTGATGTACCTACAGAATGTCTTGTCCCCTCTTTTTAACATCTGTGCCAATCTAGGTATTTGTTTAAAGTTGTGGTTGTATAGAAATCATCCCCCAGTGGTGTAACAGGGAAAGGGAGCTGAAGTATACCTTTTTATGTTGCTTGCATGCATGTGCAAGAAACATAGTGCCATCATCGGAGATTTCGGAGGTGTGTCACCTCCTCCTCAATTCAGTCAGTGAGATGGCAGGCAGCGGCCTGTAAGCCAATGCATTTTGGAGCTGTCTGACACACTCCAAAATGCAGTAGCCTTGATTGAAAGGGCTACGCGCAGGTGAGCACTGATAGCGTAGCTCCCTCCCCTGCGCAGGCGTGCGTGCCCCTCGCGTTCTGTGGTAGCCGGCAGGTGCCCAATCCCTGCCGGTTGAGCTGCTGTCGTTCCCCGTAGCTGGTGCTGCGCTGGAGCCACCCTGCGTGGCAATCACTGTTGGCCGGCGGGGTGATCAATCCCGTCCGGCTGGCGCCCGGGCTGGTGCCCGCGCTGGGGCCACCCCAGCGTGGCAGTCCTGTTGGCCGGCAGGGGTGCCCAATCCGTCGGCTGAGCGGCCCCGTCCTTGTGCCATGCTGGAGCCCACCCCAGCCCGTGGCCAGCGATCCCATAGTCTTTTTATTGTTTAACCTGTAAAAACAAAAGCGGTCCCATGGCGCGTCTCCGAACCCCCTTCCGCAACCGCACCCACCCTGCGCACATAGCCTCCCCACCCCCTCACCCCATACTTCCTCCGGACTCCGTTGATGATCTTCGGTGGACCGGGAACACGTCTGCACTCTTCAAAGCCGACCCGCGAACTGAGGAAATGCCCGGTAAGCTGTATAATGGGCTAGATGGAGTGGTTCAACTTTGTGCATATCTCAGGCATTTTTGGGAATTTTGCAAATTTTCAACATGGGGTTTTAGGACCCTTCTCATGAGTGATGTCACTGTCATGGCGTTATTCGACTCGATGGGTGATTTGGCGCGGTGACTGCACAGTGACTGCGAAATCACCCTTCAGGGACTGAATACCGCCATGACAGTGACACCATTCATGAGAAGGGGTCCCAAAAACCCCATGTTGAAAATTTGGTCAAAAATTCCAAAAATGACTGTATTACGAGTATGCGTTCGCGAGTTCCCTGCATGAGCTCTTAAGTTCATGAAATTTCAATATTTTCACTCCAGATTTCAACATTGCCATTTTACCACACCTTCTTATGAGTAGTACAGCTGTCATTTTTCACATCTCACCCAAAATGTGTTTCCGCCTTGTAGCGCAGAATGGCGCAGATCGGTGCTGAAATCAATGTTCAGGACAAATTAAAGAAAATCACAGTGACACTGTTCATGAGCAGAGGTCTTAAAATGGCTATGTTGAAAATTTGGTGAAAAATTCTAAAAATGACTGTTTCTGGCGTGCGTTCGCAGTTCACGCAGGCTCATAAGTTCACAATTTTTCAATATTTTCCTCCAGATTTTCAACATTGCCATTTTACCACACCTCCTCATGAGCAGTACAGTTGTCATTTTCACATCTCTCAAAACGTGTTTCCATGCATGTAGCGCTGTGGCGCAGTCGATTATCTTGAACTCAATGTATGGACACATTAAGAAAATCACAGTGCCACTGTTCATGAGCAGAGATCTTAAAATGGCAGTGTTGAAAATTTGGTGAAAAGAATTCCTAAAAATGACTGTTTCTGAGCGTCGTTCGCAGTTCCTTGCGCTAAGTTATAAATTTTCAATATTTGCACTCCAATGACTTCCAAATACCTAAACAGCACATAGAAGCAAGCAACATTCGGCATTGACAAATGCTTGTTTAACATACCATACATTTTTCCATCATGTATGGAACTCTTCCCTACTGAGATTCTTGTACTGTTGTATTTGCTTTTTAAAAAAATGCAAGAAACAAACAGTTAAAAAAAACAAAACAATAAATAACCATGTATTCTTATCAAGCATTAAAATAGGAGTGTCCACGTTGAAGAAGACCACAGCTATACTATATGTGTGGAGCTGCCCCCATTTGCACTTACTGTGCATAAAATGTCTTACTTAGTTTTAAATTACATTTATCTACTTGATCCTGTAGTCCCCGCACCTTGACATTATAAGCAACTGGACGTTTAAACAGCATCCCAGAATTCTTGCGGCAGATGTCAGCTAAGTCAGTCAGCCGTGGGAGATTCAGTTAGCCCAAACTGGTCAGCCTGTCACTGGTCCTGCTGCCCTCCAGAGACAAGTACAGGTTGTGCGACCTGTTCTTAGTCTGTGTGGGGGATGGGTGGTGCAGCAGGCTTGGGAACCAGCTGATACAGTTCCTTTATATACCCACATATAGGTTGACCCCCATTACCTTGTTAATTTTAGTAAAATTGTAGACATTATTTTGCTGCCCAAATCGGATGGAAAAAGCTGTCTTGTGACTGGCATTAGGCACAGAATCTATCATTTTGACCAGAACTGGGCATAAAGTTAGGTTACACAGTTGCAAGAAGGATTGTAAACCTCTCACATAGCTTGACCTTCCAGACACTGTAAGTTAAGCCCTACTTTTTGGGGGAACTGTTTTTAGCATCAAAACTCTGACGTACTCGTGAGAATGTACAGTGGAGCAATCCTGTCTGATATTAGCCATGGGGATTCTGGGATGCAGTCCCTGCAGCTGGCAGCCTGTATTGTTTGGGGGGGCATAAAGATCAACCAGATGAGTCTGACAGAGTGTACACACACAGGCTAAAGATATTTCAACAGGCCATGCTGCATCGACAGGTGTATTTATGGAGACGTATTCCAGTAAAGGAAAAAAGTGACACAGCAGCCAAGTACCCCAATGTAGTCAGTAAGCAAGCAAAACATCCGCCCTCCGGCACTTTGCAGCCTTCTAGCTTAGACTGTCAATAAAAATGCATTTTCAGAGTACTAATTGGGGGCAGCGTCTTGTGTAGATATAACGCTTTTTATCCTGAATATTCTCCATTAACAGAATTGCAGTAGATTACTTAAAATGAAACCCTCCACTTTATTGGCAGGCCATGTACCAGTGGAGAACACAGTGGGGTTCCTTTTACTGCTTAAATTTCAGTTATGATTCAGAATCCTCCTCTTGCTCAGAGACCGTCCTTTAATGTCTGCACCACTATATCCCCACCATAATTCTAGCCTCTCTTCATACTAAGATCTCTGACCTCAGCAAATGTATGTCAGCAAAATGCTAATTTTATTTTTTATATTTCAATTATTCATAAGAACATCTTTGCAGTTGATAATGTGTCACAGAAGGAATAGAAAAGTCCTGGTATGTGCATGCTGTGAAAAGTAACCACCAGAGAATGAGTCCAAGATGTTAACATTACAAACGGCTTCTAATTACATTTAGTTTTAAAGTATTTATCCACTTTGAACTTTGCTTTTTATTTACTTATTTAAGAAAAACATGTGAGCATCTGGTCTGATTTACATAAAGATTTTGTTCTAATCCTGTCGGTGCAGTGGGTTTATTGGTACTATTCCGTGTAAGGTAATCAGGTGTTGCATTTCTGAGCCCTGTAACTGTCATTCTGATGTCCAGCTTAAAACAAAAACTTGCCAGTTTAGTCCCAAAATGTTTAACTACCAGAGTTCTGTCAAAACGTATTGAGAAAAGGAGTCCGTTGGTTATATTGGGATTGACATAGTTGTGTCATTATGGCTCAGTGGTAGCACCAGTGCATCTGTGCAGTATTCAGTAACCATTTCTGTCACAGAGTACTGTACTAGGGTGTGCCGTCCTTGAGATAAACTGTTAAAGTGAGGTTCATTTTGCAGGTCCCCTTTATTTATTGACATTAAAAGTCCAATAGCTTTTTTTGAACTCCTTAGGGGTATGATAATCCTAATGGTCTAGACAGCATCTCCCTCCGAATAAGAGAAGTTTGGTAATTAAGCAATAAGGCATGGTTAGATTAAAAGTCTGTTACTCCCTAGGGGCATGTGCCTTGTGCCATATCGCCAATAGGGGGTGATTAGGTGACTGTTAATCTAACCCCTGGGAGTGCCTTATTGCTGTTACAAAAATTTATTTAAAAAAAAAAATGGTTAAAAAGTACCTTTCAAATGTTTTCCCCATTTAGAGGGGGCAAGTTTAATATAGTAGTACACTTGACATCTGCCTAAGAATGCTGGCTCAGAATGTGAGAATGCATATTTACAGTCGCTCATTAGTGCCAGTGGATGGCATGATGCCACGTTTGCAAAAGAATCCATGCACCTTGGTGATAAGGCTCTACATGACAGTTTAGTGGAGAATTATTGTAAGGGTCTGAGAATGCTGACCGTCAGTGAGAGTGCAGCATTTCTGTGACTCTTTTTACAATTGTCCTTGGCTGTGTACAGAATTTGATGAGTACTCTGGGTCTGTTTACAGTTTCTGCACTGCCAGCACCTAATTCCATGTTCCTTGAAGTGCTTTGATATACAGTGTATTAGAAGTGGATAATGACACATTCTATTCTAGTTCCCTTTGCAAGCAAAAAAAATGAGAAAGATGTTCCATGATTTTACTTGGAGAAACTGCTCTTGCAGCAGGTTACACCATAAGGACTGAAGCCGGCAGGCGCCAGGACCCCACGGAAAAATTCTAGCTAGCAATATCCAGCGGGGAACTGCCCCTGACGTTGACTGCGCCCCCAACGGCCAGCATCATACAAAAGGCGAGTCTCCCCAGCATCCCTAATTCTTTTTCATACACGTCGACTAGCCAGCATCGGCCTCACAGACCCCTCTAGCAGACGCAGCACGAAATTAAATTTTTTTTTTTAAATCACCCGCATGTCTTCTTCTCTGATTCCTTCTACTGAAGGACACCCTCGAAGTGCGCTTGCGGCCAATGGATCAGTTTAAGGACCGGCACGTGGCCTGTGTAGGGTGCCTAGGCCCAGAGCACGACATCAAGGCCTGCTCCATTTGCCAGCGGTTCAACAGCAGGACCAGGATCTGCTGCTAGAAAGCTCTCCAGGGGTTCCTCCTAGATGACAAGTTAAAGGCTATGGAAAAAGACCCTTCCTCCTCCCACCATATGTCCAGAAAGCACCACAAAAAGCACTGGGACAAGGATAGGGCCATATCCCTGAGTCGGGCCTCGGAATCCAGGGCCAGTTCCAGCTCCACGAGGTCGGATAGGTCCTCCTCACTGACTCACTTTCAGCCCCCTCCGGTGAAGGTGCGGTCTTCGGGAGGCTCAAGTACAGTCTCCCTTCAGTTTCTTAAAACTAAGAACGATAGCTGGATGTCTGGCTTGACAGCCAGGCCTAAGGCCTTGGACTGGCACAAGTCAAAATCGGCCCCAAAATGGCGCCGGCGCGTTGGACAAACGCCGGGACTCTGACCATCCTTCGGTTTCCCAACCTCCAAGAGGACCTGATGCCCCTCCAAGGAAGACGACTGAGCTGACTTCCCTCAAGCGGACCTCAGAGCCCAAGTGGGCGACTGACCCGACACCCACAAAACAGGCCAAAGAACCGATGCCAGCCCCACCTGCGCCAGCTGACACCAGTGGCTGGGGTCCTGCTAAGAGGAGGTTAAAACCCCCATTCCTGACGACCAGACAGTTGACACTTAGGACGCCAGGCTGTCCCGAGAACCAACGCCTGACCCGGCTACACCCCAAGGTCCGACGTCCAAGCCCATCGACAGGCAGACACCGATGCCTGGCCCGTCATCTGGCCTGAATCCACAAGAGGTGAAAGACCTCTTTAATATTTGGTGGGACACCCATCAAAAAGGATGTGCTGCCCACCAAGCCTCCACAGCCTCCTCTTAAGGAACCTGGCAACAGGGTATCTCCTGAACCCAAGGAGCCTACCCCACCTCCTAGGGGCAGATCCCATGAAAGGAACACCCCCCCCAGGTCTCCCAGTGACCGTCCACCAAAACGCCCCAGAGGCAGATGCCTTACTCTGCCAGGGGATGACTTGTGGCCGGATACCTCAGATACTTCAATGTCACCATCTCTGATCAGTCTCCCATTACCAGACCCACGAGACCTTCCCAGGTCACCACCAGATGATCCCTCTTTCTGGGACATCACGAGGCACATCCAAGAGAATATGGGCTGGGAGACGGAAGACTTAGACCCAGGCGGCCTCACAAGATACAGAGCACAAACATCCCTAAACCTTTAGTGGTCCCACTGCTGGTGGATACATTTATGGATGTCACACAGGCGGCGTGGAAACACCCACATTCTACTCCGGCGGTACCTAAGAAGGCCGACCGCTTATAGGGCACCCATGGAGGGCCGCACATGCGCTGCCCTTGGCTGTCTCTCTGGTCATTACGGCCTCACATGACTGGTCTCAAAGACCTCAGCACCTGAGTACTCAGCCGCCAGACCAGGAATCTAAACAGCTAGATTCACTGGGGAGACGCATGTATGTGGCTGCTACATGCTCTATAAGGTCTCTCAACTACCTCACGCACATGGTGCAATTTCAGAATACCCTGTGGGAACAGGGCCAGGACCTTATTAAGGATTTCCCAGAGGGTGAAAAGAAGGAGGAGCTTCTCAACCTCCTTCGCACTGGGTCAGACGTGGGAACCTAAGTCCTTCGAGCCACTTATGACTCGGCAAGCTCGGCGGCCAGGGGCGCTGCTACAGGCGTTTGTCTCTGGAGACACTCCTGGTTGAGGGTCTCTGGATTTACCCCAGACGTTCAGAAAAATATCCTGAACGTCCCATATAACGACTTCATCCTGTTCGATGAAGAATTGGGAAGAGTTATCACCGAATTACAGGATGCCAGGAAAGCAGTCAGGACTGTACAAGCCATGGCCGGCAACAGAGGGAACAGTCACGTTCTGGCCAGCAACCATGGGGCAACTTTAACCGAAAGAGTCAATCCAGATTCACCACAGGCCAGGGTCAGAAACACCAAAAATCTGCCCAGCATGCCGGAACCAACACCACCACAGCATGACTCCTTCCAGGCCCCTGTCCGTCCTCTGGATCTGAGGGAAGGAAGGGTTGGGGGTCACATCTCTTACCACCTATCAGGGTGGCAGAGGATAACCTCCGACCAGTGGGTTCTTCAACTAGTAAGTCAAGGACATTTGATTGAGTTCCTTGACCAACCACCATGAAGGCCTCCTCTGCTGTCCCGTTATTCGGGTCAGCATGCCTTGCTCATACAGCAAGAGATCTTGGCACTCCTAGACAAGGATGCCATATAACCAGTGCCACAGAACCAGAGAGGAGAAGGATATTATTCACACTTCTTCATGGTTCCAAAAAAGACAGGGTACTTATGCCTGATCCTGAACCTCAGCGACCTCAACACCTTCGTGTTGTACAAGCGCTTCCGCATGGTCACCCTTCATGGTCTCATCCTCATGCTCAAGCAGGACGCATATCTCCATCTCCCCATCACTCAAGCATACCAGAAACTCCTGCGCTTCAAGTTCCTGGAATGCCACTATCCATTCCGAGCACTCCCCTTCAGACTGTCCTCGGTGCCTCACGTGTTTACAAAATGCTTGGCAGTCATGGCAGCGGCCTTCGGGAGACAGGGCCACTATGTGTTCCTATACCTAGACTACCTCATGGCCCCCTCTCAGGAGGCTTTGATAGCCACGATTCAAGACACTCGCTCCCTTTTCGGATCACTGGTTACTATCAATTGGGAGAAGTCGTGCCTCGTCCCTTCACAGAGGTTGCAGTTTATTGGTGCAGTTCTTGACACCGGTCAGGGGAAGGCTTTCCTGCCTCAGGATAGGACGGAACGTATCTGATCCCTCATAAGGGAAATAATGGAAAAAAGATTGGTTCCAGCCAGGACATTCTTTGCTTGCTCAGACACATAGTGGCAGCCATCATGCTGGTTTCCCTAGCTTGACTTCATATGAGGATTATCCAGTGTATGCTACAAGCTCAGTGGGACCAAAAGCAGGATCAACTGCATCAGCTAGTCCATATCACGGATGCCGTCAGCGGAGACTGGCAATGGTGGCTCGTCCCAGAGCACCTTTCCAGAGGAGTCCCCTTTTTAGCACCTGCTGCAACTCTGACTCTCTCCATGGACACTTCAGGGTCTGGTTGGGGAGTCCACCTGGAAGGAGTCAAGACCCAGGGATCTTGGTCGACCCTAGAGTCTCTCCTCCACATCAACAACCTTGAGATGAGGGCAATTCTGTATGCTCTACAGGCCCTTCAGTCAGAGATCACACCAGGTCTCCTGCTGTTACAGACGGACAATACCTCAGTGATGTACTATATCAACAAGAAAGGAGGCACTCACTCCTACCCTCTGCAGGGAGGCAAAGAGGGTGTGTGATTGGGTATTACAGCACAGTGCAGAGATCACTGCAATGCATGTTCCTGGTGTGGACAGCACCATCGCAGATTGCCTGAGCAGGTCGCATGCCAAGGCTCATGAACGGGAACTGCTGCAAGAAGTAGTAGAGAATCTGTTCTGCAGATGGTGGACACCAGATTGAGACCTATTCCCGTCCCCATCCAACGCAAAACTGCCCAATTTCTGCTCGCTAGATCCAGGGCCTGGTGTTTTCTAGTGAGTCGCATTGTCCCTCTCCTGGACGGGCAGATTTCTCTACACTTTCCCACCCTTCCCTTTGATCCTGAAGGTTCTACTGAAGCTCTGAGAGGAGGGAGCATCAATGATTCTAGTGCAATGAGTGGTTCCCACTCCTGCATCAGCTGGCCCAGGAACCACCATTTCCATTGCCAGTCAGCTTGCACCTGTTGTCCCAGGAAGCTGGCTCTCTGGTACACCCGAACCTCGGGTCACTGAACCTGCACGCCTGGCTCCTAAAGACATAGCAGTCCTGAAACACAGGGTTTCACCAGATGTGGTGGAGGTTTTAGTAGCTGCAAGAAAACCCACCACTCATACCACCTACACCATAAAATGGTGCAGGTTTTGTCTTTGGGCTCAGGCCACATCTTAGCTCCACTTGACTGCCTTGAGAAGTCAGTGCTAGACTACCTCCTATCTCTGTATGAATCAAGGCTAGTCTATTCCTCCATAAAGGTACACCTCTATGCCATTTCGGCATACCATTCCCCAGTAGGTCAGAGGTCACTAGCGCAGCTAGAGGCCTCCCGAGCTTTCCTGCGTGGCATCCTCCATTTGAGACCTCTTATTAAGGATCTGATTCCCCTTGGGATTTTCTTTTTGTTCCCATTTGAACCAGCCGCGGATTGAGAGCTGCATCTTCTCTCTTGGAAGATGGTATTTTTTGTTGCTGTTACTTCCGCCAGAAGAGTTTCTGAGCTTCATGTGCTCACATGTAAAGAACCTTACTTGGTTTTTCACAAGGACAGAGTGTCCTTAAGGACAGATCCTAAGTTTCTTCCCAAGGTGGTCTCGACCATAAGTCTCAGTCAGAATACTGACCTTCCGGTATACTATCCCAACCACTCTAACTGAGGGGAAGCTCTCTTGCACACATTAGACGTGCATAGGATCCTCAGGTACTATCTAACCAGAACCAAATCTCATCGCTGGTCAGATCAGCTCTTCCTATCATTTGCTCACAGGATGCAAGGAGCACCTGTATCGAAGCAAACTCTCTCCAAGTGGCAGATTAAGTACATCACATTCTGTTACCAAAAGCGCAACAAGCCTTTACTGGGATCGGTGAAAGGACAGTCCACGAGAAGCGTGGCTACCTCTTTCGAGGCGCTTAAGAATATCTCCACATCAGCCAGTTTGGACATTGCTTCTAGGCGTAGAGCTGGTTTCGGCCTTGCAGTTCTTAAGGACTTTGTCTTGACAAGGTTCACTCTAGGATCCCTCTATCCTCCTCCGATTAGGGTATTTTGTTCCTTACTGCTTGAGAATCAGTCTTAGGTGTAACCTGTTGCAAGCTGTTTCTCGGTAAGATAGTACAGTTACGTGAAACTTGCCGTAACAGTAGATCTTCGAGAACAGCTCTTGCAGCAAATATTCCTCCACCTTCCCCTCAGGAAGTTTGGTCTTCAGACTTGGTGTCCCCGGACACAATCAGATTATTGATTTCATGGGTCTTCCTTTGGAAGTGGATCCTCGGTCTCCCTTTCAGAAGTCACCTTTATGCCGGGAGCCTCTGGCGGGAGAACTGAGGGATGCTGGGGTACTACCCCTTTTGTATGATGCCGGATGTCGGAGGCGGGGTTGACATCAGGGGCGGCCCCCTGCTGGATATTGCTAGCTAGAATTTTTCCATGGGGTCCTGGCGCCTGCCGGCTTCAGTCCTTATGGTGTAGCCTGCTGAGCTGTTCTCGAAGATCTACTGTTACGGTAAGTTCCTACGTAACTGTACTTTATAGGGCGTTGCAGCTTCAGGAATGTCTGATCCTATGGATTCAAAATGAATCCGTGGTGAAACCCAGCTTCTTGCAATGTTAACTCCTACAGCTGGACTAGAACTAATAGAGGTCTCAGGTGCTTTGACGGAGCATTGGCTTAACCACTGAATCTTTTTAAATCCAAGGGACAAGAGGCTTCTGAAACTACTTGTCCATTGGTCAGGATTGTAACAGATGCTTGAAGGAATGCTGCTGCTTACCAAAGCTCAGTGGCACTGATCTGAATTGGGCCTATATCTTTAGGAGCTGCCGTTGTTAATAATAGTCTCTTGATTGAATGTTTATGGATGTTTTTACATAATGGTTTTGATGCTATTGGAAATCACTGTGTAGTTTGTGTTCATTGTGGAGTGCCCTTTTTTCAGATTTTAACATGTGTAGAAGACTTTTTTCTGTAAATGGGTTGCTGATAGACACACTAGTCAACAGCAACAACTTGTCAAAAGCTACTTTTGTTTGTAAATAGAGATCTTCAAAATTCTGACTTAAATTTAGTTACAGTAACTCTTCTGGTTGGCACTGTTTCCATCATATTAATGCATTCTTGGCTGCCAGGCATTGTCTGTTGTCCCCTTATACTGCTGTGGTACTCTTTGCTGATAGCCTGTCAGTGGAATCTTGAGAGAGAGAGAGGGAGGGAGGAACTATTCTGTGTCCTTGGTAATTGACCTTTTTTAAGATTTATTTTACAGGTGTTTTGCTGATATTCTTACATATTTTGTTCTTCAGATTGAAGTGTTTGTGTCACTTGAATTACACTGTGTGTTGGCTTCTAAGTGCCATCGAATTGAATGAACATCCTTCCTCTGCTAGCTGGGACAGGTTTTAACAGTTTGAGAGAAGTCTTAGGACATGCCCATTCCCCCTCATTCTTTTGTAGCCTGTCCTAGCTGGTAGACAGCTCTCTGCTGCAGGGTTTTTCTCTCTGTTGTTTTATTTTTCTTGTCCATAGTTCTCTCTTCAGTTTGCAACTGTATGCATTCTGACTTCGGGAAAGAACTTGCTGACTGAATCAGGACTCTGGAGACTTCTTTAGATTATTGACCTTACTGTTTGCAGTGTTGCTTGTACTACTTCTGGAGTGGAATCCTGGGGCTGTCGTGCCTGGTATGGGCCGTTAATGGCAATCCTTCATGTGGTGCCGAGTAAGGGCCGATGATCGCCCATCCTAGATCAAAGTGGTATCGGAGCTGATTTTGTTTAAGAAAGGGATTAGTCGCCAAGATTGAGTTGCAAGTGCAGCATACATTTTTGGCGGTCCAGCACTCTGCCCAGCGATGAGTGCCATTTTGGAAAAGTCTCCTGCACATCGGGTGACTGGTGGCTATCATGGTGCAAGCTTTGCATGCACAATTGAAACTGCAGACCTCCTAGTACATGTTTGCCTGATTTGCCCTTCGGCCATCTTACTACAGTTTACTGCACATGCACAGTAGCGTGCAGAACCCATTTTGGACTTTCTGCACTTCATTTTGCAGCATGAAAATACTCCACCTGCTCTGACTGGCCACTCGGCCATTGCTCCTAGCTGACTACGATCTACAGCCATTGGGATTGTTTTCCCCCAGCTAAATCTTTCTGGGACTGCTTCTGTAGCATTATAAACAAAAAAATCTAATGAGATCAGATCCAATATGCGAAAGTGTAAAAACTGACAGGCTAGGTCCCAGCCTACTGTGGCTGGCTCTGACTGCCTGTCCTGTGATAAAGTATCCACTTCTAAAGCTAATGATGTGCAGAGCTTGTCCCACTTCGCCAACAAGTTAGCTGAGCACAGAAACACCACAGATCTGGGGAGCACTGTGGCCTCTAAGCTGACTCTGGAATTCCTGGTATAGGTTGTTGTCTACAGTGACTATTACCATCTCCGTAATACCACCTGGATCAGGCCCTATCTTGAACTGTCTGACCTGGTGACAGTAGTGCACACCTTTATCTCATCAAGACTGGACTATTGCAACACTCTTTACCTGGGGGGCTTTCCATGAGACTGATTCCCCACCTACAGCTGGTTCAGAATGCGGCAGCCTGGTTGTTGGCTGGGACATCTCATCCGAGCACTTTACTCCCATTTTTCGTGTCCTCCACTGGCTTCCAGTCAGGTGGCACATCAGTTTGAAGGTTTGTTTGTTAACTTACAAGGCCTTACATGGTCTAGGTCCGGACTGTCTGAAAGACCTCCTGATTCTGTATGCTCCTTCTTGTGCCTGCAGGTCAGTGGAGGCAGACCTCCTCTCTGTCCCTTGCTCACGATTGATATCTTCTGGAGATAGGGCTTTTGGTGTAGCAGCACCAGTTTTATGGAATGCCCTTCCCTGTGAAGTGAGGATGGCTCCCTCATTGACAGTTTTAAATCACATTTGCTTAGTTTATGTTTTGGACTGGCTTCCTGATTATTTATTAATTTTTAATGTAAATTTTAATTTGTTTTAATTACTTTATCTGTTTACTCTAAGGTGCTCAGAGCCATGTGGATTAAGCAGCATATAAATAAAATTGACTTCACTTGACGGCTTCCAGACCTAAGTTAGCCTTGTCCATGGAACCTTCTCACATTTCCCTGATCATCACAGCCACCCCAGATGAGCTTTGAGGTCTTCATCCCCCAAGGGGAGACAGAGAATCTACAACCTTCTGCTTAGCTCATCAAAGTCTTGGACATCCCCACAAAGCCATGTATTCATCTTAGTCACAAAAGAGAAAGAGAACTCTGACCCCACTTGCACCCCTATGTTCTTGAATTATTTTGTGAGGCCTTGATCCAAGGAGAGTTTCTCTCCAAAGGATGGATCTCCAACGTCTTTGCATGTTAAAGACTCCTATGCCCTCTCAGTGGCAGAAGAGGGTGAATACATCGCCTTGGACCAGTGTTATGAAGGGGGAAAAACAGGCGGAGTTTTTAATTCAGAACATCTACTGCCCTCATAAAAAGGACTTGCATCCCTCTGGACATGGAGGACAGGTTGCAGCTGGAAACCAGAAAGAAGGCAGACCACTTGATAAGTGGGGCTAGGAGAGGAAAAGAAAGTATTTCCTGTGTGTGGCACGGCTAAGGACTTATTCACTCTGGAATAGTCTCCCCCTGTAGAAGAAAACGTCAGTGTTGAGATTCGCAAGGGCCTACAAAATTGACAGCACAGATGACAAGGTATGGGAAATGATTGCAAGGGATGATGCCCTCATTTTAACTACTCTGCTGCTCGGGGGGGGGGATTAAGTACCCTCTAGATAGAGAATGTAGAGTTTTTGATGAAACAGGCATACCAGGTGGCAGGAGTGAAGCCAGTGCTGGAATCTACTTATATAACCAGAGCTATGGCCTATTGGTTAGTGGAGGTATCCTTCAATCTGCTCCATAATTTCCGAAGTGGCAGACTCAATGTCTTTTTTTTCCATAGGAACAGTTTTCTTGGTAGATGCCTCCTATGATTTACTGTAGTAGTTTGTTAAGTTGGCTGTGTATTCGGTTAAGGGCACAGCTCACTGGCTGTGCCTGTGGTCACCTGACAGCTCCTCTGAGGCATCTCTCCCAAACCTGTCATTTGATGGTGACCATATTTTTGGTTCTGAACTTCAGAATGGCCTTGCCACTTTACTTATAGTACAAGATACCCAACTCTTCCAATCAGGGGTCCTTTGGCTACAGAGAGAAGTTTGAGGCAGGGACAACTGCAGGAACTCCAGAGACTGGAAGGATAGCCAGCCATACTGAGGTTCGACCTGTCCCCTGTCCAGGGCATACTCCTGTGGCAAGAATGCTGCTATTTATGCTTCCCCAGTTACCAAAAAAGAATAAATAAAATAAATTTCCTGACCAGTGGACAAAGAGAACTTCAGATCGCTGTGTGTTTGATATTTTCTAGTTTATTGAAGTGTCGACCATCAGATATGCGGATAACACGATCTTGTACTGTGCTGGTAGAACAGGGGCAGACCTAGAGGAGCACCTGCACGGCATCTGTAATAGACTTCAGAACTGGTTTTTGGGAAATAAACTTATTGAGTGGAAAAAGAAAAAAGATGACTTTTGGGACAGGGCACAGGTTAGATGCATTTGGTAGTGACCTAAAAAGTTCTGGGTCTGATAAATTTCCTTTAGAGTCAGTCAAAAACTTTGAGTATGACTACTGACCATACACTTTTATTTCAGGATCATATAGAGTTTCCAGTATGGTAAATGGCAAACATGGCTTCCTGTACAGAAATCATTTGAGTTTGATTAGTGAAGTTAGAAAGGTAATTGCTAAATGGGAACTGCTCCATGCATTAGAATATAAACAGGTACTGCATCGTGCGTTTGAGTACAATTAAGTTTTGCTATCCAATATTTCAGACTATGTTTTGACAAAATATAAAGTTACATTCGATAATATATGTACTGTAGGTTTGTCACCTGGTTGCCAAAACAAATGCATCACTGCAAACTGTTTGCTCAAACAAATGTTTTGTCTCCTTCACAGAGAATCTATCAAAACACAATGCACTTTGTTCAAATGTGCTTACATCAAATGCACCTAATGTACTCAATTGAAAGATCTGTTTATTCGTAAAATCCAAATGCTTGCGTAATTCTTCTGTGAAGCAGTGTGCTGAAAAATTCTCAAAAACCAAGATTGCTGAATGACCCTTTATCTCTTTTAAACCAAGAATATTAAATCAGGTTATTCAACGGGATTTGTATCCATTTGCAAAATGTATTTTCAAGATGAAACTAGGTGAGAGTTTGTGTATAGATTCTTCTTGTAGTTGAATGTTGTTGTATAAGCAAGCTGTTTGTTATAAATGTATATAGTTACCAGTATAAGATCTGTAGTATCATATGATGTACTGTGTATCATACTATGTATCATACTGTGCACCTTATGGTCATTCTGTTGTTGTACCCCAGCTCCCAGGTGTGGCTGAAAATAGTCATTTGATTCAGTCCACTTTCCTGGTTAAATGGCCAGAAAGAAAGAAAGATCTACAATGTATACTCCGTAGAGTTTTGTCACCCTCCATGTCAGGACTCCTTCCTACATTCACCTGTTTCTCACGATCCGGCAGAAACTTGAAAAATATGACAAGCCATCAGTCATCTCAGGTTAGAGTGCTTCAGCCATTCCCTCGTCATCGGTGGGGGTGCAGACATGTACTCTCTTTTCTTCATGTACTGGGAGAGATGATATTGGTACTCACAGCTCACCTCCACATCCTAAGCTTTTACATATACAGTATCCATAGCTGGATGATTGGCTCATTGGGGCACCATCTCTGAGAATAACACAGGAATATCATCTGAGGTCCTCAGAACCATGGAGTATCATGGCTGGATAGTAAATCACAGCAGGAGCTCCCTACAGCCGACACAGTATATAGAGCACATAAGGGCAACATTTGATATGGCAAATACTGTAGTATCCCCCATGGCAGACAGAATACGTAAACTTGCTCATCTATGCGACAGGCACACACTCAAACCTGCAGGGACAATTCTTTGTGTCCTAGGCTTGATAGCGGCAAGGATAGTTCTGGTCCAGAGGGTCAGACTCCACTTTTGCACACTTCAGCCTCGTCTTCTGCAGACTTGGGATCTGCACAAGCAATCCTTATCAACCAGGATACTTTTTACAGCACAAATGAGATTATCTCTCAGATAGCCGGCAGTGACTGCAAATCTCAAGAAAGGAGTTTCAGTCGGAGACATTGAAAGAATTACTCTCATAACAGCTTCTGAACAGCTTGAGCTTCTGAAGAAGGACTGGTTGGTCCGAAAGCTAGAGCACTTTTTTCTTGTTACATCTATGTTGGTCCATTAAAAGGTATCAAATCATTTGCTTCTGGATCTATTCTCACAACAGATACCCACTTCTCAGGCTGGGGAGCAGTTCTCTACACAGTCTTGGTTCTGGGAGCCTAATGTCATAGAAATGAAGCTGCCTGTTAAAATTCTTGATATGCAAGCACTCTACAAAGTGCTTCTTACTTTCCTGGTTACGCTCTGCAGTCAGCGTATCCTAGTTTAGCTGGACAGTGCTGTTACTGTAGAGTACCTCTAGCAGTAGGGAGGCACAGAAAGCAAGTTTATGATGGAGGAAGCTTACAGACTGCTGTACTTTGTTGTGAACCTTCAGTCTTTTCTCAGCAGTACGTGTGAAAGGCATCCTCAGCTACCAAGTGGACTGGCCCAGCAATTAGAAAACTACATTCGTACAAGTAAAACTACATTCAGACAAGTGGGAGCTCAGCCAGGAAGTGTTCCACATACTCCGCAAACAGTAGAAAACTCTAGTTCTGTACCTCATGGCAACCAGGGTCAATGCAAAGGCCACAAGGTACTTAAGCAGATACAGAAAACTGCAGTCACTATGCATAGTAGGCCCTTGGTCTGCTATGAACTTCCCCCAAACCAAGCGCGTTGGCTCCCTCTCCATTATCTGCCTCAACATCTGCAGCTTACTATCTAAATTGGATGAACTACAAGCCTTCGCAAATGTCCATCAGCCCGATATTCTGGTGGTGGTAGAAACCTGGCTCACCCTCTCAGTTCCTGATCAAACAGTTTCCCTCCCTGGCTACACAATCTTTAGGCTTGACTGAAAATCAAAAAGAGAAGGAGACTGCGCCCTATACCTAAAGGACAACCTGATGGGGCACACTGCCCACATTAACCTACCAACACCAAATGCCCAGCTACTGCACATCAAAATGTTACTTGGAGCTCAGAACAAAGCCCTCTCGGTCATCACCGTATATATCCCTCCAAAAGAACAGGGACCAGGCCTCCACGCAGTTCTGGAGTACATCAAATCACTCCCATCCAACTCTGAAATCGTCATACTTGGTGATTTTAACATTAACTGGTTGGGACCTGAGGCAGGCGATGCCAGGGACATGGTCACTTCTGCAAACCTCACCCAGATACTGGACTCCACAACCAGAAGGAACTATAAAACTGGCACCAGCACTTTACTGGACTGGATCCTGACTACTCACCCCTTCCGGATCTCTGTCTACGCCGTACTGCCTGAGTCTCTCAGTGACTATTTCCCCATCAGCTACACCTGGTCAAATAAATTCTGGAAATCTCCACCTGAGGTCATTCTCAGCAGAAGCTAATCCACCTAAAATCACACCTACTAAATCACGACTGGTCCCCCATCGACTGGGCTACAGACATGAACACAGCCCTTGACCAATTCATACGCATCTTCAACGAAGCATGTAACATCTTTGCCCCACTAAAAAAACACAAAATTAAAACCCTCTGCAACCCCTGGCTCACAGGTTCCCTCTTAAAGAAGCTAAAAGACAGGGACCACCTCTGGGAACTGGCCAGAACAACTGGAAATCGGGCAGAGACCCAAAACTACAAAAGAGCAAGGAATGATTGCACCAAATCCATACGCCAACAGAAATCTGAATACTACAAGACTGCACTCACTGACACATGGGGAAATGCAAGTGCATTCTGAAATAACATAAAAGATGTTACCGGGAAGGAGTCCAAATCACCCCCGACTGCTATCATAATAAACGGAAATACTACACTGGACCAAAAAGTCATAGCCAACACCTTTAATGATGCCTTCACTGACCTCAGGAGCATCCCCCCTGACTTTTTCAACGACAGCGACACTCCTCTTCCCACCCATCAGTCTACACAAAAAAATGCCCCCTTTCTACTTCAGAGCAGTAAAGAAAAATACCATCAGGAAATACATTTCCAAAGCCAACGAAAACACTAGAGCTAATGCTGAGACACTGGACCTCAAACTTCTGTCCCTCACTCTTGAAGTTCTGGGGCCTCTCACCGGGATCTTTAATCTCTCCCTCTCTCTCAGCCAGTTCCCTGACAAATGGAAGTCAGCAACAGTCACACCAATCCATAAAAGCAGTGACTGGACCACCCATGGGAACTACCGACCTATCTCTATCCTTCCACCCCTCTCTAAGGCCCTGGAACAGATAGTCGCGGACCAGCTCATGGATCATCTGGGCAAATACAACATCCTTTGCCGGCAGCAACATGGTTTTAGAAAAGGACACAGCACTGGCACAGCCCTTCTTGAGTTTACGGGAGCCATACACAACTCCCTTGACCATGGTCTACTAACCAGAGCTATATTCATAGACCTGCCTAAGGCTTTTGACACTGTCCACCATCGCCTCCTGTTTCGTCAGCTACTGAACATTGGCCTCTCTGCGGAATCCGTGGCATGGTTCACTAGCTATCTTGACAACAGGACCCAGTGTGTATAAATAGTGGACGTGTTGTCCGACACTAAAGAGGTATGCTCTGGTGTCCCCCAAGGCTCCATCCTGGGCCCAATGCTTTTCAGCCTGTTACTCAACTCTCTCGCCAACTCCACTCCTCACCAAGTTATACTCTGTGCAGATGACGCTGTGATTCTTGCCTCCCATCATGACCCAAGCCACCTTCAACATGGTTTCACCTCAGTTGAAAACTGGTTCAAAGAACATAAGTTAATCCTTAACCAGAAAAAAAAACAAGACCATGATTTTCACCAGCCACCAAAACAGGCACAATCATCTCCAACTCACCTTATATACCTGCCTTGGCAACTCCCTGGAGCAGGTTGACTCTTTCGGATACCTAGGAATCACCTTAGACCCCCACCTGTCCTTCGGAACCCACATAACCAATGTCACAAAAACAGTGAACACCAGACTGGGTTTACTGTACCGGCTGTGATGGCACCTGACTAAAGAGGCCCTCGCTGCCGCTGTTCAAAGCTCCATCATCTCCCAGATTGACTATGGTCTTGTCATCTATGGCACTGCCACTATCTCGACACTCAGAAGGATAACCACCACCCTTAACAAGGCCTGTCGACTCATCACTGGGGCCAAGTGTCTCCCACACATCTGTGACCTCTACTCACAAGCAAACTGGCTTCAACTTGAAAATAGATTCCAGTATCAAACCTGTGTGGTTGCAAAGAAAATCCAGTTGGGAATTGCCTCTCCCAGAGTATGTTCACTTCTTCAAACAAAAACCAGCTCCAGAATCACCAGGAGATCAAAGCCACAACTGTTTTGCGTCCCCCGCTGCTGCACAGCCCACGGTCAGCGAACTTTTGCCTACAGGGCCCCACTTGGTTTGACGGTCTTGCCTATGATACTATTCACTACCACTGGGTTAGAGGCTTTCAAATCCAGGGTTCGTAACACCCTTGTCGCTTCCAGCACCTGTGACTGCCATGGATAACTATGCAACACCACTCCTCCGCTGCTCTCCCCTACTGAGCTCCTTGCCCATCGCACTTGCCCTAGTAGGCCTCTGCCCCTCCCGTACTTCTGAATCTGACAATGCCACCAGTCTGGCTGCCTCTCACCCACCGTCCCCCCATCCATATTCCTCTCCTTCCTCCTCCTCCTCCTTGACCTCCTGTTATTGCCCCTCCCACCATAATACCACTCCCTCCATTTTTTCCTACCCACACCCTGTCTGTTCCATGCTACATGTGTCTTTGTAACCAATTATGTGAAACAAATGTTTTTTTATGTGATATCAATGTTTTGACGTGGAACCTTTGTAAAAGAGCCCTGGGCTCAAAGGTAAACTTGTAATCCTAGAATTTGAAATAAATAAATAAATAGTTTTTCAATCACAATGGTGGTGTGTGCACATATGGAACCCAAACAAACAGAAGAGAGAAAGAAATAAGTGCTTTAGCTGGGACTTGAATTTGGGCCACCCAGAAAAACTCTCCGATTGCACTACTGGCTATGCCACCAAGTCAACTGGAAACCTGGGACTCCCAGAAGCATGTTACGCTTTCTCTACTACAAAACCTGTTGCAAATTATATTTTCAATCAGAAGGGTGCGATGTGCACATATATGGAACGCAAACAAATAGAAGAGAGAAAGGAAATAAGTGCCGTAGCTAGGATGTGAACCCAGACTGCTTGGAATACTATCCCAATTGCACTACCAGCTGCACCACCAAGGCAGCTAGAAAACTGGGACTCCCAAAACCACCTTACTGTTTCTCTAATGCACAACCCGATGATGTACAGACATTTGGTTTTTCTATTATAAGAGTGCGGTGTGCACATGTATGGAGCACACATATAGTTCACTTCTTCCTTGCATGGCCAGCCACCCTGCTGTAAGCATTCCCTCCATAGCCAGTACTCCCACAGGTCATAAGGAAGTTGCATAATGAGCTGTCAGCGCTGATCTTAGTAACACCTTGTTGACGTCACAGATTTTGGTATTCAGACTTGATATCACAGACAGTGTGTGGCTCCATCATTCTACCAGGTTGACCAGACTTTCTTGATCAAGTCCTGATTCTTCATCTAGAATCACATAGGTTTCAAGCAAGCCACCAAATTTTTACTTAATAAACACCTCACCCCAGTGTCTCGAAGTGCTTTATATACAACATTAAAGAGCTCATTTCAAATATCTTTCAGAAGTCACCCACCAGTAGCTTACCTGCACTGTAGTTGTAAGAGCCAGTAAGCAGAATTTTGCTGTTTTATGTGTATTTTGAAAAGGAAGGGATAGTAAATCCTGCCTCAGAGGAGCGGGCAGAGTGATTCCTTCCCCTTTCTGGTCCTGACTTAGAAAAGCTGTGCCTCCATGCTGCCCACGTGCTCTGAAATTTTGTTACGTTGGAGTTTGTATCATGCAAGGGTGATCTCCATTGCTGTCAATTGAAGTGCAGTTTCAAATATATGTTTTTATATTTTAGAGTGCCATTATGGGTTTTATCAGAGCCATGGATCCAGGTTCTTTTTGGTTGATCAGTAACACTGATGTATGACTAAAAAAGTCTCTCCACTGCCTGCTATGTAGCATGCTCCTGCACTCTCCCAGTTGAGATGTCACAGAACACCCAAGCATGGGGATGATCCAGCGTCGTGGAAGGAGAAAGAACCGGCCTGCCAGCCCCATGGAAGCAAGATATGATCCATTCCTTTCCTATAACTCTAGACTTGGAAATTAATTTTCCTGTCCCTGATGCCTTACCACGAGGTAAGGCTGCTTCTTTTTATGTTTTGGTGGCCATGTTTTGACACTGAGCACAACTCGTGCACTTCAAACAGATGTAGCAGTCTGTAAATTAGTAGAGAACATTTTTCCAATCCCCACTCCTCAGCCTGTGTTTATTTTTTATTTATTATTATTTCTTTAGTTTTTGTTGACCGAGTAAGTACACTAGACAAATCCTGCCTGTTTTCAGGCACGACCCGGGGGAGGGGGATACAGATGAATGCCAACTGAGCTTGAACCAGATTCAGCTGTTATTGAGGAGTAGGAAGATGCTACGCCAGATGTAAGTACAGCTCCTCACAAAGACTGCTACAGGACTGTTTCTCATCCACATCATTCTTGAAAGATACGGTATGTGTGCTAATCTAGATATTGGCACCTCAGAAACAAGAGTTTGATCAAGCAAAGTTTGAGTTTTTAAGAATATTGAGGTTGACCTCCACAAAAAAGATCTCCCTTCCTGTGCATGATTCACCTAAGAAATTGGCTAGCAAAAGTCTAGAGCAGCTAGCCTCAGCCCAGATGAAAAATGGACAGGAGGCACATCGTCCCCAGAGGGTTCATGATTCTTCTAGGACTGATACAGACAGCTTCTGATGAGAAGACCAGGACAACACCATGTACTGCTCTGCCTGACAAAGAATTTTGAAAAATAGATTTCTTTGGGAGGGAAAACCTGTTCTACTGCAGCTGGCACTTCGACAGTCAACATACCTTAACCCCACTGCTGATTACAAGTGTTCTCTGTGGTCAGCAGTTACACATCCTTGTGAAAAACTGTCATATGACGAAAATATGCATTTGTTGCATATGGTAAGCACTGGCTGGGGGCTTCCAAAAGTCACAGAATCATAGAAATGTTTTAGGCAAAAGCAGGCAATATGTTCATCTAGATTGCCCGTTGATTCTCACTGATTTGTATACTGATATTAACCTAATTCCCATATACTGATCTAACCAATGCTTGAGAGTGTGTGTGTGTATGTAATTTCTGTCAGTCATGTTTGCAGGAAGTCTATTCCAATCTGCAACAACTCTGTGTAAACCTTTATTTCCTAAGGTGTCAACGTGGCTCAGTTGGCAGCACATCCACCTCTGGACCACAAGGTCGTGGGTTCTTGTCCTACACTGGCATTGGACTTGTACCTAAAACACTGGCATCCGAGTGCGGTATTGGGGTGCGGTGCCGTGTGCCATCCTTCGGATGAGACATTAAACTGAGGTCCCTTCTACCCATCCTGGTGGGTGTCCAGGTGGAAGTAGAAGAACCCAGGGCATTCTTTGCAAAGAATAGGGGAAATTCCCGGTATCCTGGCCAACATTCTCCTTCCCATAAAACCGGTTCATGCAATTTTCCAGGCTGTGTGTGGGTGCTGATGTGCGATATATCCGACATTCAGTCATTTCACTACCAGTCAAGCATTGCTTGTAAGCAAAACAAAATGGTTATATTAAATGCACGCTGAAAATAGAAAATAGAGTTAAAAATCTACGTTTCGACCTTAGGTCTTCTTCAGGAAATATCTAAAAGAGAAAAAAAACAAGCTAGTGCTTGTAAGCGCTTTGGGATACAATTATTCTTCTTTCTCCCCCCCACCCCAAAGTGGTCCACAACAATTTCATAGCTATGGCTTCTCAAATTTTCTTTAGTGCTTCTTTTTTTTAATTAGAGGCACTCAAATAATTGAGGATTCCTTAGTGCCCTACTTGTTAAAAATCTAATTTCATTTCATTGCACGTCTTTCCAAGGAGAGCAAATCTGATTCAGTCTGCTCTTAATCATTTATCCTCTTAATACTTTCCAGTCTATCCACAGCCCTCCTAGCAACCTAATGGTACCATAACTGGACACAGTACTCGAGATGAGGCTGCACCAAAGATCTATACAGAGTGTAAAGGACCTCCCTAGCCCTACTTGCTATATTTCTTCAAATAGACCGGATTGTCTGGTTATATTTTTTAACAACAGTTTTACAGTGTAATTCTCTTAATTGTCAGTGGCAGTAATGTCCATTTTATTTATTGGGATCTTGGATTAACACCTTTGAGCAAAAAGCTCTTTCATAGGTTTCACGTCAAGTATGACACAAATAAATAAGAATACAGATATGTTCCACAGATACAGCAAGAAACAATTGAAAACTGTCTCCAGGCATAAATTCTAACAATAGTTACATAATCTAAGCACATACAGGGTGCAGATTCAAAACAAAGGCTAACGTTTCACTAGGTGACAGTAATATAACACGAGGGCATTTGTTTAAAAAGGAGAATTGTACAACTAACAACATAGGCAGATAATTGGATTGTGCCTAAGTCAAAGAAAGAAGGAAGGTCTCATACCAGTAGAGAGGGACAGGTGAGGGAGGAGAAAAGTGCGGGAGGGAGAAGATCAGCAGAGGTGAGGGGTAGGATGGGAATGGATAGGAGGGAAGGGAATAGCTATGTAGTGAGTGGAATAAAGGGGAGGAGGGTGGGGGAAGGAGGGATGGAGGAGAGTAGGGAGGAGAGGTGGTGTAGGTAGTGGGGTGATGATGAAGATGTAATTAAGGTGGTAGGGAGGAAAGAGCTGTGGAATGACGGAGGGGCAAAAAAGGGAAGAGGAGGTGGAGGGCGGTAGGAGGGAAAATAAATAATTTTGGCAGGGGTAAAAAGCCCATGAAAGTTGACCGGTGGCCCCAGAAATGGACATGAAGCATAACGTCTTACTAATTGATAGAGATCGCAGAGATTGCAAATGGTAGGAGCAAGGTAAAGGCAAATTAGTGGTAGCAGTCACAGGTTGCCAGTGACATTAGATGCTGACAGAGTTTTCTTAAAGGAGCCCAGTAAAGTAGCATTGGTTATGTCAGGAGGCAGGGAGCTGCACCACTGCGGAGCTCTGTATGCGAATGCACATTGTCCAAAGGTGGTGTGGCACCATGGGATTCTGAAAGCCTGTTTGCCAGAGCTTCTGGTAGTGCATGGGTTACGTGCAGGGGAAAGAAGGGCCATTACGCCAGGGAGTAGCACTCCCAATGTGACTTTTTTTTGCAAGCAGGTACGATAGGTATTTGAGCTTGCTGTCAAATTGTAACCGGCTAACCTGAGCATAAAGATCACAGGTGTGTGTTAAGCATGCGGCACCAGTAAGACGACATGCTTTATTTAAGGCCATTTTGATACGTCGGAGGGCAGTGCCAGTGTCTGTAGCCGCACCATAAATGACAATACCATAGTCCGCGAGAGAGACCACAGAACTTTGGATGGCCGTGTTCAGTGCTTCTGGAGTGAGATTATGTTTGTTCCTGTATAGAATTCCTAAACGCTGGTTAATAGCTTTGGCTGCTCAGTTGATGTGCTGGCTGAAAGACAGGGTAGAGTCAATAGTTATACCCAGATATTTGAAATGGTGAACCAGTTCAAGAGGGGAGCCAGTGTCATTAATAATGGTAAGTTGGTAGGTTTCGTGTCTGCTTTGGGAGGTCGAAAACAACATTGTCTTAGTCTTTTTATAATTAAGGATGAGCTTATTATCCCGAAACCACTTCTCTGCAGATGTAGAGGATTGCTGAAGTTGGTTCTGGAGAAGGTGAGGGTCCGTGTTTCTGGTAAAATGTACAGTGTCAGTAGCATATAGAAGTATGTGGTTGCAGCAAGCTCCTGGTAGTGAATTGAGGAAGATGCTAAAAAGCAATGGACCCAAGATAGATCCCTTCGGGACTCCAGAACGTACAGGCCTACCATCGAACAGGGCATTACCAATTTTTACCTGCTGTGTTTGGCTGCTTAAGTAGTTGGAGAACCAGCTTGTAGTGTCGGAGGAAAGACCAATGAAGGAGAGTTGTCTGATGAGGAGATCGTGGTTGACAGTGTCAAAGGCCTTGGTAAGGTCTATGAAAGTTGCCCCTACCAAGAGCCCTTGTTCCAGAGAGTTATTGACAATGCCTGTAAACTCCAGTAGCTCAATGATGGTACTATGCCCATACCTGAACCCATGCTGTTGGGGACATTGGAGTTGGTAGTTCTCCAGATACTCTACAAGTTGGTCGGCCACAATGCGCTCCAGGCCCTTAGAGATCAGGGGAAGAACAGAGATCGGGCTGTAATTTCTCTGCAGTGCTCGGTTGCCACTCTCGTGCGCTGGGGTGACCACTGCTGATTTCCAGAGACATGGAAGTTGTGACTGAGAGAGTGACAGGTTGATTATTTTGGTAAGAGGTGTGAGGATTTCCTCGAGGGTAAGGGCAACAAACTTTTAAGTCCAAGGAGTTCCCCCTGAATCTAGCTTCCCTCAGTACCTTCTTTTTTTTTTTTTTATTTAGTACTTTTTGTGTGCCGCCGAGCCGTCGTTGTCGGACTGGTCACGGACCCCCTCGCCTCCACCTCCGCCAATTGCTTGCACTCCCCAGTCACCCCTGGCTTACCCCTCAGAGGGCGGGGGTCTCGGCGCTGTGGGCCTTCCAGCGCTGAGACGCTAATAACTAGTCAGGTAGCCAGTGGCAGAGGCAATTCGAGAACCGGGGGCAGGTCATCATGGAGACGGCCGGGGACACGGAACATTTTCCCCTGTAGGCAGGGGCGGGGACGTGCAGTGACACCAGCGTCCGCCCCGCCCCTGGTGGTTCTACTTGGCATCGGTGCATAGTGGAACACCCAGCCTCCACCGGGTGTCGCCACTGCACCAAACACTCAGTCCCCCCCTCTCCCTGGAGAAGGAGAGCAGTCCAAGGACGCTCGATCCTTCTTCCCTGGCCGGCCCTCCGATGACCTGGATCCGTTCCTGAACCTGATTCGCTCAGCCCTCTATTCCCAAAGTGCCAACCTCTGAGCGTAGGATCTGTGGACAGTTAACAGTACAAGGTGACCCTCTTGTCTGTTTTGTGGGTTCGAGTCACCTTAGTCTCAAGTTCTGGACGGATTCAAACTGATAACCTCTTGTTAGCATACCCAATTATCAGGCTCAGATAAATCTGTCTTCGGGAGGCCAGATATCTTTGCCTACGGGCACTTAACCAGGTATTGCAAAATGAACCCTTAGAACTCTATGCAAGACCTTAGAGAATTGTATCCATTTCCCAGTTTGGTATCACAGTGTCAACTATAACCTTCAAAGCTTCACTTATATATAAAAAAAAAAAGGAAATTTCAAGGCACACCAGGCAGTTTCTGTTTTTAAAATATATATCTTTACTTTAAAATAGGTAAATTGGAAAACAGTAAAATTACAGAACAAAATATCCCAACACATACAGCCTTAAAACAAACAGGTTTAAAAGTGCAGTTTCCTACAAATAATAACACTCAGACTAGTCTTGTCTAAGGTCCTTGCTTCTTAATTCTTTCAGTGCTTTGATGTTCATCTTCTCTCAGTCAGAACTATGAATGTGTGTGTCTCTAGGGTCTGCTTAGTAGACTTAAAAGCAGTCTTGAGCCGGCCTTCTCTCTGACGTCACCAAACTCCTCCGACCTTGGTGTATAAAAATTAATATTTTATAACACAGGCTGTCCTACTAAGGTATTTTAAAAAATAATAGGTGACAAAATAAATCTCCTCTTCTCATGTTGACTGGTCAAAACTGGTCTGTGCTCTTGCTTCACACACACATCAAAAGTCTCTTTGATGTAATTCAAGGGCTTCCTTGGAAAGGTTATTGGACCTTCCAAATTAATCTGGGTCCTGCTTGGCCCAGACATCAAAGACCCTTTGATGTAATTACTGGCTATCTTTGGGAGACCCCTGAAACACGGGCATGCTCTTTCCTTTATGACACCTAGTGCAGATCAAAGGATTTCCCTGAGGACGTCATGAATGGCTAATTTTATTTCCTGGGATCAAAGCAAATTGACAAGGTAATTGCATGTTAAAAATCTGCAGTTTAAACTACCTCCTGTCCTTTGAACTTATCCCTGGGGGGTTGGATGTGTCAATTTCAGCAGTTTCCTCCTGACAGACTGTTCATATCACATTTTTTTTATATTTACAAAAAAAATGATACATGGATCAGAACCGGCTGTCCAAGTGGGACAATCTGTATTTATTAATTTTTTTTTAATAACTCTCCATGTGTGGTGGTGTCGAAGGCCTTACTAAAATCTAGATATTTGACATCCACTAATTTTGTTTCCTTCATCTAAGGCTTTACTGACAGGTTTGTAAAAATTTAATGAGGTTGATGAGAGAGAAGGTCTCCCATGCTTGGAACTATGTTGTGTATTGTTATCGACACCATTGACAAGGATTCTTGACTCAGTCATATATTTCACACCACTTTTCATTAATTTGCCAAGTACTGAAGTCAGGCTAACTAGTCTGCAGTTGGTGATATCCTGTTTTTATACATCAGTATTATAACAGCGTCCCTCCAATCCTCAGGTATTTTACCTTCAGATAATGATTTATTAAACATTGCTGTGATTGATCCCACCAGTGCTGTAGCTGATTTCAAAATAATCCTCATGTGACAGTCACTGAGATCAGCAAATTTATTGTAATTATTTTTCCGTGACACAAGCTTCCATGACTCTTGAGCTAGATGTCCGAAAATGTTCTTCAGTTTTACCCTCCAATAGTTTGGCTTTATTAAAAACAGAAAAAAATGCTGTGGAGACACTCAATTTGTGTCTGGCTGAGATCCAGGACTGGATGGTATCTAGGTGGCTGTGATTTAACCCAGACAAGATTGAGGTACTGGTGCTCAACCAAGGCCATAAGGGAGGTGCAGGGGCTGCCGGAGAAGAGACAGGTCTTATGCTTGGGTCCTGTAGGCTTGCTTGAGTCTTCTAAGGCAAACCATCGGGGGGGGGGGGTGTCATTCTGAATGAAAGACTGACATTAGAGACTCATTTGTCAGCCACACTCTGGTATGGCTTTTTCCGTCTCAGTAACATTGCCTGGATTAAGTCCCTTATCCCCCCATCCCCGGACCTGCCAACGCTAGTGCATGTACTTGTGACATCCAGGCTTGACTACTGTAACGCCCTCTACCTCAGAGTGTAGTTTAGTTTAGTTTATTAGGCAGTGAACCTGTAGCCAACAAGTGCCTTTTTTTACCCAGTCATACAGTTTGTACAAACATTACAACATGCATACAGCATATGATGCCTTGTCAATACTTCTACAGTAAAATAAAAATGAGAGTTTAAAGATCAGCATTACAGTTATCTAAAACGTTTGCAGACATTAAGATCATTAATTTTATAACTTTCATTTTTTGTCTATTTGGTCTTCACAGGCCATTACCTTAAGGCAGCAGTAGCTCATTTCGGGCAAAAGTTCAATTTTTAAGCAGGTCCTTTTTGGGAGGGAAGGGATGGTAAGTGGAGCCAAACCCATGGCCAGCCGATCCCTTCAACTTCCTGGTCCGCTAGCCCTGAGCTCAGATGTTTTGTGACAGCTAAGCAGGGAGAGTGCCAGGCATGCCCCATACGAGTCTATGAGGACGTTTTTAAATGCATATTTATAAATGTTTAAACAACCATGGAGAAAAATGAAAGCCACCGCTCAACGGTGGGGGCTTTCATTTATTTCTAGGATTGCTTAAACATATTTAAATATGCATTTAAAAATGTCCCCATAGATTTGTATTGGGCACGCACCCACAATCTCCCTACTTAGACATCACAAAACGTCTGAGCAAAGGGCCGACGGGCCGAGAAGTAGCAGGGGCTGGTTGGCAGTGTGTTCAGCTCCAGTTATGATCTCTTCCCTCCTGATAAGCAGATGCTTAAAAACTGTACTTTTGGCCGAAGGGGATACTGCTGCGGTAAGGCTATGAAACCCAACTATAGATCTTAGAAAACATGGGTTTAACTCCAGTTACGATCCTGTCCCTGCTGAAAAGGAGATGCTTAAAAATTGTACTTTTGCCTGAATGGAATACCACTGCCTTACAGCTGTGAAACCCAACTATAGATCTTAGAAAACTCCTTTAAAATATGTCCGGAGGTCAAAATGACCTCAAGGACTGACTCCTAACAACATTCTGTGGATACGGGTTTCATGTCGTAATGACACTACATCTAAAGAATTTCTACCTCTGCTTAATTCTATAATAGTGTAGCTCCAATTGCAGATTTATGGCTGTCCTAGTATCATAGGGGCTGGAGCATCATAATACCCTAGTATTTAACTTATGTATACTCTGGCCATGTGTTAGCTTCCAGCACCATAGTTCATCAAAGTACTGTATACTCAGCTCAGTAGGTAACCATCCAATCCACACATATAGTTCACAATTGTGAACATCTTCTTTGGCATCCAGCACAAATCTACATGCTCGATTCAGTGCTGCTGTCAATCTGGATAGCACACTGTCTAATGCCAGAGCATAGACTATTAAACCATAGTCTACAGTTTATAATATCAAATCAAATTTATTTTTATAGTGCCTTTCAAAACCAAGGTGCTGTACATAAAACCAAATACATAAAAGTAACATTAAAACAAGAACATTAAAACAGATCTTCCATGACTAGGGAAAGCTAAGCTAAATAGGTTTTTAACTCAATTTTAAATATATCGACAGTTGGGCATTCTCTCAACTTTGAACAACCAATCAACGTGTTTCCTGATTAAAGTTGCTCTTATTTCTGTACAGTAAGGCCCAATAGTTAAATTGAAAAAGTTTAGGTGGGAGAATTCTTCTGTAGTAGTGAGTGGAGCAAGATGACAGAGGTGGTGGAACTGTCGTACAGTTTTTTAAGAGATGGTAGAACTGAGTTCCTGCAGGCGCCTGCCAGTTTAACCACCGATAAGCCCAATCTAGTATTTTCTGTACAACTGACATGTTTGGCATAGGGCAGTGTGCTATCCAGATACACGTCTAACTGCTCCAACACCTCCCCCATCACAATTTGTGGTATGCTAAATTGAAGGCCTTTTTTAAATCAATATAGGTCACCCAGCCACGTCCCTACTGCCTAAGGCTTCACATAGAAACTTTGTATATTCCAGCAAAGCTGTTGTAGTACTGTAATTTTTCCTAAAACCATGCTGGATAACAGTCAGGATACTAAATATCTTCATTGAGGACATCTCCTCCATTGGGCAAACTCCTTTGGAACTGTAAATCGTCAGTGTTAGGACCACTTAGAAACTTTTGCCAGCCGGAGGCTGTCAATGATGATACACATCATCGGCCCCTATAAAGTGTGGGCAGCACTCTCACGCCTCAGTTCTTTATTTTGCCACCGACTGCTCTTTGGACCTGTAGAGAAACACCGATGTTTCTTCATTATTTATTTGTTTCCTAACTTTACTGAGTTTTTATATGCCCTGGTGCTGCCATTGAAAGAACCTTTGTAGAGGTGAGATACCTGCGGTTACAAGATCTACAAGGATAATGTGCATATGGTGTGTGTTTGCTGCTTGGGCCAGTCCAACAGTGTGTGGGCCTGTAAGATCTGCCAAGGATTTAACCACAGAACTCTTTGGAGCCTTTCATCACCATTAAGGCCATGGAAGGTCAGGCAAAGGCCACAGGATCCAAACCCGTTTCTCCCTCTTGACCGCCCACCCTGGTAAAGGACACACCTATGTGGTTGATGACCGTAAGGATGATGGAAGAATACAGTGAAAAGGAAAAATCTTTGTTGGAGCCCTCCTCCTCCTCTTCCAGCCACCATAAGCTTAGAGAAAAACATGCTTCATCGGCGAGGTTGAGGTCTTCATTGAATGAGGGTAAATTTTCATTGTTGTCCTCTCTAGCGGCATCAACTACAGTCACTTGACCAAGGTTGGGACCTGGCTCTGGTGCTGCTGTACCTACTATGGATGGTATGTAGTCTCCATTGTCTGGTTCTGCCTTAGCGGCAATAGTAGTGTCGACCACTCAGATTGGCATTGTTGACTCCCAGGTTGTGCTGGTATTGTTTTCAAAGATGTTAACACACCTGTTTCTGTCACTGCAAGTGTCAACGCTGGTTCCTTTGATTGGGTGGGGCCCATTGGCACTGTCATTTTTGACAGGAATGAAAAGCGTGCTTTTTGCACTGACAGTGCAGCCACTGCATCCGCACCAGCTCTGTCGATTGCCCCAGTCATCATTCAAGACAACGACAAAGTGGAATATAAGCCTGACCTTCTAGAAATGGAGGAGGAGGATTTAGAGGACAATGGTGGGGAATAGTAACCCCATGAAGGGAGGTTACCTCCCAGCTCAACCTTATCTTCCTGCAGTGAGGACTCAGTGGTGTGTAATCCCAGGTCTCCTCCAGAGAATCCCTTCTTCCAGGCTTTGTTTCAGAAAATACAGGATGTGATGAGGTTTGAGGGTGAAGAAGAAGACTCCAGTAAGAAAAATCTAATAGAGTCTTTGGAAGTAACAGTAGCACCCACTATTGTGGAGCATCCTCTTTTTCCTGCCATAAAGGATGCTACATTTGTTGCATGATGCAGGCCTAGCACTCTGCCTGCAGTCTTCTGAAAGGCTGTCAGATAGTATCCTTGTCCATCTATCAAGCTGATTATGCTTCTCAACCTAAGAGTGAATCTGGTCATCATGGTTTCCTATGACCGCTCTAGAGCTCCTAGAGTTACAAGCACCTTACCTCCTGACAAGGAGTTCAGGAAACTGGACATGAAGGGCAAAAGGACATATGCCTCTACCACTTTGGGCCTAGGCCTTTGCATTGCAAACTACCAAGCTTATATGATTAGTATCAGAATAGCCTCTGGAAGTCGGCTATGTCTACAGTGCAGACAGCCCTGCAAAAGCAGAACTTCTTAAAGCTGCTTCTGCTGACCTAGGTACTGGAAAACATTTATTAAGGTTAGCATATGATGCTTTAGACACTGCTGCTAGGTCTGCTGCTTCTGGAATCTGCTTCAGAAGATATTCCTGGCTTAGAGTAGCAGGCTTTGCTTCAGATGTGCAACAGACTATGCTCAGCGTTCCTCTTCAGGATGCTAAACTAGTAAGTCATGATGTTGACATTGCATTAAAAGACCTTCAGTCATCTAAAATGACTCTGAGGTTTGTGAAATCCTTGACCCCACAAAATTTCAGGGGTCATGATAGACGTGCTGGCTGAGGAAGTGTGCCCCCTTCTGGACCTGCTGCCCAGGGTGTCCACTCCAAGACACCCAAAAGTTACGTTTTTTTGTGGTTCTGCCGGCCCTGGCACCTTCTGATTACCCACTTCCTGCCCCTCCACGGTTGTCACCGGAGGTGCAAGTGTGGGGGAAGAATCTCCCTTCACCTGCAAAAATGGAGGAAGATCACCACAGAAGAATGGGTGCTGGAAATGGTAGAAAAAGGGCATGCATTGGAACTGCTCTCCAAACCTCCAGTGTACCCTCAACTTCATTATCATTACTTTCCAGGACACCTGTCCCTGCTGAAGCAAAGTGTTTAGTCCCTTCTTCAGAAAAAGGCCACAGCACCTGTTCCTCCAAAAGAAAGGAGCAGGGGTTTTTACTCCAGATACTTCCAGATCACAGAATCCACTGGAGACTTGTATCCAGTTTTGGACCTCAGAGCCCCAAACAGATTTAATGAATACAAAAAGTTTTGAATGGTGTCTCTTCAGGCTCTCACTCCTTTTCTGCAGAAACGGGATTGACTTTCTGCTCTGGACATGAAGAATGCTTACTTTCGTATCAAAATTAGAACTTGCCACGGGCAGTACCTCAGATTCACACTGGAGGGCTGCCATTATCAGTTCCGAGTATTGCTCTTTGGTTTATCCTCTGTGCCGTGGATATTTACCCAGTGCTTCATCATTGTGGCAACAGTCCTCTGGAAGGAAAGACTTCATGTCTTCCCTTATTTGGATGACTGGTTCCTGCAGGGCCCATTCAGGACAGTGGTTCAGTACGCAGTATCTGGAACTCATCAGTTGTCGAGGACCTGGGTGTCACGGTCAGTGTACTGAAATCTGTTCTCACTCCCTGCCAACATCTCCAGTATATTGGGGCAGTACTGGACATGGCATTGAGCTGTGCGTTCTTGTTCCAGGACAGAGCAGAGACCCAGATTCCTCAGGCTCATCTAGTACACAGGAGCCAGTATGTGTCTGCTAGGACTATGCTCCACCTTCTGAGCCTTATGGCAGATGCCATTGTGAATTTCCTGTTAGCACACCTCCATATGAGAATTCTGCAGTGAATTCTTCGGGTGCAGTGGGACCAATAGACAGACGAGTTGGAACAAATGATTCTCGTTACATCCCCTCTCAGAAAGTCTCTGCTTTGGTGGATGGATACTCTACACTTGTTGCAGGGCATCCTGTTCTTGCCCCAACATCAGAACACATCCTCACTACATATGCCTCTGGGATGGAATGTGGTACTCACCTGGTACAGATCGAGATTCGGATCTTCACATCAGTGTTGTGGAGAGGAGGCTGTTCTTCTTGGTCTCCAAGCCTTATAAGAACACCTCTCTCTAGGTCCTTTGTTGATTAGAACAGACATTAGTGTGATGCACTATATCAACAACCATCATGGGGGAACTCTCTCATACTCTCTTTCCAAGGAAGTGATGAGAGCAAAACATATTTAGAAGACGTGCTAAGTTGGTCCCAATCTTCGGTACATGAGTGGGAACTGCTGACGTCTGTGGTACATGACCTCTTCACAAGATTTAACCTGTATGTGTCCCCCCCACACACAATGTAAAATTGCCATATTTTTTGCTTGCTAACTCCAGGGCCTGGAGTTTTTGGGCAATATTTGTTGCTCCTCTCCTGGAGAGGGAGGTTCCTTTATGCATTCCCCTCAGTTCCTCTCATTTAGAGGGTTTTACTCAAACTGGGGAGGAATGGGCCAGCTTAATACTGGTTGTCCCCTCTGGTCTCTTCAGATATGGTTTTCCCTCTTGCATCATTTGGCCGTGGAACCTCTGGTTTAGTTGCCACTGTGTCTAGTTCTGCTGTCCCAGAACAGTAAGTGTCTGGTCTATCCAGACCTACGGTCCATCCACCTACACGCTTGGCTCCAGGGAACGTGGCCATTGCACATTTTGTGGTTTCTCTCCAGGTAGCTGATGCCTCACTGGTGGCTAGGAAGCCTTCCATTAGGCATACATATTCTTTGAAATTGAAGCTTTTCTCCAGTTTTTTTTTTTTCCTGCTCTAAGGACCTTTTTACATGTTCTGTTAATACTGTACTGGCCTGCCTCCTGTCTTTATCAGATTCTGGTCTCCAGTACTCCCCTATTAAGGTGCAGTTGGGTGCCTTTTCGGCATTCCATGCTTCTTTTATGGATGCACGATGGCGCACCCTGAAGTGTCCCATACCTTCCTTAAGGGTATATTACACATGCGTCCCTCAGTTTGTAAACTACTTCCACCTTGGGACCTTTATTTTATACTTGAGAAGTTTACTTTGGCTCCTTCTGAGCCTGCTGCAACTTGTGAAATACTCTTCCTTTCATGGAAAGCTCTTTTCCTGGTTCCTGTTACCTTGGCCAGAAGGATCTCTGAACTTCTGGCCCTTATGAGTATGCACCCCTTCCTGATTTTCCACAAGGATAGGGTGGCACTGCATACTTACACACCTCCTTTTTTTCTTATCTAAGGTGGTTTCTGACTTCACGCTGAATTGGGACCATTAACCTGCCAGTGTATTCCCAACCATGCTTACAGGAGTGAGGCACTGCTCCATACACTTGATGTACCTAGAACCTTGCATTTATATCTAGAGCACACAAAGGACTGCAGAAAGCCCTCTCAACTTTTTGTCCCATTTGCCTCTGGGCATCCTCGATGAAGACAGAACAGTTACCTACCAGTAACAGTAGATCTTCAAGAGAATCTTCACCATTGGGCAACAGCACACCCACCCTCCTTTCCCCTGTCTGAGATATAAGCTGACAGGATGCTCCACTGCCTTCGCTGAAGGTGTCCATATTAGTGTTCACCAGTCCCATACCTCTACTTGTGTGCCTGGTCCTGGTGTGGTCTCTTAGTTCCTCACGGTAAGTGACCTTACGAGCATGTCTGTGATGAGGAACTGAGGAGCGAGTGGGCCATCCATGTTTTATAGACACTGACACTGTACGCCATCATGGTTGGCCCCCGGCTGGCACACACGTCATTTAATAGTGCCAGCTGGGAAGTGGATCACGTTACTAAAGGCGTGCACTGTTTAAGAGGTGCTGGATAATGGCATGCTTTTGTGTGTTTTTTCTTGGGACCGGCGGCAGTGGCAGTCCAGTATGAGGCATGGGGCAATAATGAGTTCTAAAGGCAGAGTGTGCAATAGTGGGTGGGCTTGCTGGCTGCAGCGGGGGTTGGTGGACGTGGGAATGTGTTTCACGGTTTTATTTTTGAATAAAGAAGACTGGCTATAACAGAGGTGGATTACCACTTAAGAAATCAAACTTTGCCACCGTACTGGACTCACGGGTTTCATTACACATAGGAACAATGCCACTAGACCACCAGGTATGGTAAACATTGTACAGTACTGTACTGAGGTTTGGAAAGCCATTTCAATCAAAATATGATTTCTATAGTATTGGGTTAAGAAAAATTAATAAAACCATGGCTTAACATGTTTACTGGTAAAAATATGCCTGTTAAGTCATGGTTTTGATAATTTTTTTGTAAAATAATGCAAAACAAATGTAAAAGAAGAGAACTGTTTAGCAGTTAGAGAGCTAGCTTAGCCCTCTGCCCCTGGCCCCAGTGACGTCATTAACGTAGCACGTCTGGCAGCCATTTCAGGGAGTAGACAGTGTTTTGTCTTTATGTTGATAGCGTGCAAGCACAAGAATCATATTGCAGCAGCTTTTGCAAGAAGCAGGTTGTGGAGGTGCAGCACTGTTGTGGCCACTGCCCCCACAGCCTTTAAAGGCATGGCCCGATGTCCCCAATGGTGTGGCACGCTGCTGCTGACACTAGTTCAGCCAGCGTGCCACTACCTTCTGAAGTTTTAGCCACTGCAATCAGGGGCCGCCCCGTCGCTGCAATGAGGAAGCGACCCCTCATTGCAAGGCTGTCCTTGAATTCCCTATCCAGCTTGCCGACGGGGAGCTCAGTCCCTGTTGGCATTTCTTCCCCATTCTTTCTGTGCTGAGGGTGTCCAATCCCCTCAGCATTATGCCCCAAAAAGTTTCATTTGCCGCGGGAGTCCACCCCCATAGGCAGTATGCCAAAAGTATTTGCCGGCGGGAGCCCCTCCTCATCGGCATAATTCCCCCAAAGATTCATTTGCTGCAGGAGCTCACTCCCTGTCGGCATAATCCCAATGCCCAGTAGACTTGTGCCAGTGCCCAATCCCCTCAGCTCTTGCCCCCCTTTTGTGCTGGACGGCATGCCCAGTCCCCCATCGGCTACAGCCCCCCAAAATATTGTGTTGGCACACTGGGAGCCCACCCCAGCGTGCCAAATGGTCCTGAAAGAAAAAAATGTCCCCGATGGTTTTATTCTTGTGCCCTGTTTAAAAAAAAAAAAAAGTCCCTCGCCGTCTCCCTGCCCCCTCCCACAATCCGCATCCATCCACTGCGCACCTGCCTCCCCACCCCCGTCCCATACTTACCTCTGGAGTCTGGCGTGATGATCTTGCGGTGGACCAGAAACACGTCTGCACTCTTCAAAGCAGCCATCAAACTTAGGAAATGCTGGTAAGCTGTATAATGGAATAAATAGGGTTTTTTTCAACTTTGATACATAGCTCAGTCATTTTTTGGAATTTTGACACAAAATTTTCAACATGGGGTTTTTGGGACTCCTCCTCATGTATTCTGCCACTGTCATGGCGTTACTCGGCCCCGAAAGGTGATTTTGCGGTCACTGCGCGGAATCACCCTTCGGGACTGATTAATGAAACGACAGTGCCAGTGTTCATGAGGTGGGCTGTCAAAAAGCATATGTTGCAAAATTGGCTGTTTACGAGCATGCGTTGCGCAGTTGCTACGCACGCTCATAACGTCGTGAATTTGTAATATTTTCACGCCATATTTTCAACATTGGCATTTTTCCATACCTTCTTGTGAACAGTACAGCTGTCATTTTTCACATCCTGGCCAAAATGTGTTTTCGCACTTCCAGCACAGAATTGTGCGGTCGCTGTGGGAAATCAGTGTTTGGGACAGATTACAAAAATGACAGTGACACTGTTCCTGAGCAGAGGTCCTAAAATGTCTATGTTGAAAATTTGGTGCCGATGCTCCATAAAATGACTGTGGTACAAGCGTGTGTTGCGCAGTTTGCACGCACGCTCATAAGTTCCGCATATTTATATTTTCACTCCAGATTTTCAACATTGCCATTGTTCTGCACTTCCTTATGAACAGTACAACTGTCATTTTTCAGATCCTGGCCGAAATTTGTTTTCGCTCTTCCGATGCACTATAGCTTGCTTATTTTTTCCCTTGCTCAGCTTTACACTCAGATACTCCTACCTGACAAAGCCCTCTAGGCTGCTATACTCTGTACCACCCCTTTCTCCCTCTTCCCCCAACTTATGTTTTAATATACCTCCTGTTGTTATTGTAATATGTCGTATAATTTGTACTTGTAACCAAGTTGTTATAACCACTTGGTGTCATGACGGTCTAACTCTGTAATTTCAAAAACTGTATTATTCTGTACTTGTGACGTAGAACCTTTGTAAAAGAGCCTCGGCTCAAAGGTATTATGTAATCCTAGACTTAAATAAATAAATAGCGCGGTCGCTGTGGGAAATCCGTGTTTGGGACACATTACGAAAATGACAGTGACACTGTTCATTAGCAGAGGTCCTAAAATGCCTATGTTGAAAATATGGCGACAAAGGTCCATAAAATGAGTGTGCTACAAGTGTGCGTTAGTCGGTTTCCACTGCACTACGTGCATTTTCAAGTAACTTTGCAGTAGTTTCACTCCCAGATTTTCAACATTGCCATTTTTCCACACCTCCTTACGAACAGTGCAGCTGTCATTTTCACATCCTGGCTGAAATGTGTTTTCATTCTTCCACACACAATAGCGTGGTTGCTGTGGAAATCAGTGTTGGGACAAATTAAGAAAATCACACTGACACTGTTCATGAGCAGAGGTCCAAAATGCCTATGTTGAAAATTTTGTGATGAAACTCCATAACATGACTGTATTATGGCGTCGCGTTGTGCAGTTTCCACGCACCCTTGTAACTTCGTAAATTAGTAATATTTTCACGCCACATTTTCAACACTGGCATTTTTCCACACCTCCTTATGAACAGTACAGCTGTCATTTTTTTACATCCTGGCTGAAATGTGTTTTCGCACTTCTGGTGCAGAATACTGCAGTCACTGTCAGAAATCAGTGTTTGGGACAGATTAGGATCGAGCGAGTGGGGGGGGTGACTGTCTGGACTGCTGCAGATTTCTTTTTGGGCAGGAAAAGGTGCCAATGCAGGCAGGAGCCCAGTACAAAAGGGCAGCCTGCAGCGCTGGGAGACACAGAACGAGCGAGTGAGTGAGGGAGGGGGAGAGAGTGAGCTCAACGGAGCTCTGTTGGGACTGCTGCGGAATTCTTTGTGGGCAGAAAAAGGCAGCAATGCACACAGGGGCCCAGTACAAAAGAGCAGCCTGCAGCGGTGGAAGAAACAGAACGAGTGACTGAGAGAGGGGGAGTGAGCAAGCTCAACGGAGCTCTATCGTGACTGCTGCGGATTTCTTTGTGGGCAGAAAAGGGCGACAACACATGCAGGAGCCCCGTACAAAAGGGCAGCCTGCAGCACTGGCAGAAACGGAACGAGGGAGTGACAGAGGGGGAGTGAACGAGGTCAAAGGAGCTCTGTTGGGACTGCTGCTGATTTCTTTGTGGGCAGAAAAAGGTGCCAACAGAGGCAGGAGCCCAGTACAAAAGGGCAGCCTGCAGTGCCAGGAGAAACAGAATGAAAGCGTGAGACGGGGAGTGAGCGACCTCAACGGAGCTGTCTTGGGACAGCGGCAGATTTATTTGTGGGCAGAAAAAGGTGCCAACGCAGGCAGGAGCCCAGTACAAAAGGGCAGCCTACAGGGCCAGGAGAAATACAACGAGCAAGTGAGAGAGGGGGAGTGAGCGAGCTCAACAGAGCTCTATCGTGACTTCTGTGGATTTGTTTGTGGGCAGGAAAAGGTGGCAGTGCAGGCAGGAGCCCAGTACAAAAGGCCAGCCTGCAGCGCCGTCAGAAACAGAATGAGTGAGTGAGAGGGGGAGTGAGCGAGCTCAACAGAGCTGTGTCAGGATTGCTGCAGATTTCTTTGTGGGCAGAAAAAGGCAGCAGTGCACGCAGGGGCCCAGTACAAAAGGGCAGCCTGCAACAGCGGGAGAAACCGAATGAGCGAGTGAGAGAGGGGGGAGTGAGCAAGCTCAACGGAGCTCTATCATGACTGCTGCAGATTTCTTTGTGGGCAGAAGAAGGCGGCAACACAGGCAGGAGCCCAGTACAAAAGGCCAGCCTGCAGCGCCGGCACTAACAGAATGAGCGAGTGAGAGAGGGGGAGTGAGCGAACTCAATGGAGGTCTAGTGTGACTGCTGCGGATTTCTTTGTGGGCAGGAAAAGGCGGCAACCCAGGCAGAAGCCCAGTACAAAAGGTCAGCCTGCAGCGCCAGCAGAAACGGAACGAGCGAGTGACAGAGGGGGAGTGAGCGACCTCAACGGAGCTGTGTCAGGACTGCTGCAGATTTCTTTGTGGTAAGAAAAAGGCGCTAACAGAGGCAGGAGCCAAGTACAAAATGGCAGCCTGCAGTGCCAGGAGAAACAGAATGAGCGAGTGAGACAGGCGGAGTGAGCAACCTCAACGGAGCTCTGTCGGGACAACTGCGGATTTCTTTGTGGGCAAAAAAAGGTGCCAATGCAGGCAGAAGCCTAGTACAGAAGGGCAGCCTGCAGCAACGGGAGAAACAGAATGAATGAGTGAGAGAGGGGGAGTGAGTGAGCGAGCTCAACAGAGCTCTGTTGTGACTGCTGCAGATTTCCTTGTTGGCAAAGAAAGTCAATGGGTGGCAGGAGCCCAAAAGGCAGCTCTGCAACAGCGAGAGAGAACGAGTGAGTGAGGGAGGGGAGGAGGAACCTAATGGAGTTTGCTGGGACTGCTGCGGATTTCTTTGTGGGCAGAAAAGGCAGCAATGCACCCAGGGGCCCAGTACAAAGGGCAGCCTGCAGCAGCGGGAGACGAGAATGAGCGAGTGAGGGAGGGGGAGTGAGTGAGCTCAATGGAGCTTTGTTGGAACTACTGCGGATTTCTTTGTGGGCAGAAAAAGCCACCAACAGAGGCAGGAGCCCAGTACAAAAGGCCATCCTGCAGCGTCAGGAGAAACAGAATGAGTGAGTCAGAGAGGGGCAGTGACCCACCTCAACGGAGCTCTGTCGGGACAGCTGCGGATTTCTTTGTGGACAGAAAAGGGTGCCAATGTAGGCAGGAGCCCAGTACAAAACAGCAGCCTGCAGCACTGGGAGAAACACAATGAGCGACTGACAGAGGGCCATTGAGCGAGCGCAACGGACCAATGTAATCAACATTCGGCATTGACAAATGCTTGTTTTTAATGGGAAGGCTGACGTTTACATTGTTTAAATGCTATGAAACTGCATTTATGTTACTTATATAACTGTAGTTTTAGCATCAATGTAAACAGCAGCCTTTTCTTTACCTAACCCTGAAGTCAGATTTTCTAAGTGTCTTTTGAAAATAGGTTGTTTAGTTGTCCTTTAAAGTGACAGTAACCAACGCCCCCATCTTTTTCAGCCCCAGGTACATTTTGGATACCAATTTAGACACTGTGTCTTACTGTAGACCCTTTTCTTTCAACAAGAAATGCTGTTTGCCATTGAAGTACCAGATTGTCTCAAATTAATTTCTGCTGTCTGTATTTTATATACTGTACCCTTCCCCTGGTTAGCACCTGAAACTGCACTTCCACTTCTTGCGCTTTCCTGGTTACCAGTTTTAAACCAACAAATATATCTGGTATGTTCTGTACAAACAAAACCAGTGCTAGTTTCTCTGTTACCAGTACCGATAGACCTCGCTGGTCTACAAGAGAAAGGTACTTCTGGCTTTACTTTTGGCAGTGACAGTCACCCTTTTACAGTGTGTGCTGCTAGAAACTGGAATTCCCTACCTAATTATTTATATGAAGGTGTTAGCCATGCTACCTCTAAATCACATCTTAGAAAAACATTATTGTGTACAACTTATCTGTAAATGTTTTGTATAGTTGTAAGTGTGATATGTTTGTCTTACATGTATTTATTTAAATTTAAATTGTAACATCTTTGGTTATTTTTATAAGCCCCCGGGGTCATGTATGAAAAAGGGCCTTGGCTCCTTACATTTACCTGGCTAACAAAAGTTTTAATAAATAAATAAAAGTAATCTCTGAATCGGGCACTGTATTTCTCTAGTTATGATGTTATTCTGAAAGAAGACTAATATAAGTGAAAATGTCATAAAGTGCTCTTCACACAAAGATGTCTTTGAAATATGTTGCTTGTCATAGTATTCTGTCTCATCTCAAGGGAGGTCACCATCCAGCGATGTATCGGATACAAACGAGGTTTGCAAACCAGCCTTATTAGTAAGCCTCCTAAACATCCATTTTTCTTTACAGAGAAGCAGGGAAGGGAGTCAGAATTAATGTGCAGTGCTCACCATTCCCATCGCGATTCTTCGTGGGAGGAAGCTGAGCTGTGCAACCATATCACTGCCCTTCCTTCTTACTAGGGTGCTGTATCATGAGGCATGTCACAGTGCCCTGCGATCTATCATATCAACAATCCCCATCACAAAATAGATTGCCATCGCTTAAGGGTGACCAAGTCTGATCCGCTTACTACAGGAACTAGCAGGCTACAAATGTGTATGAGGTCTTCAGTAACAGTTTCAGGAGCCTAGAGGTTAGAGCAACCTGTGAATATAGCAATTGCAAGAGCCTAGAGGTTACAGCAATGATCTATGAATGTGCTTGGTACACCCAGCAGACCTTGGTTTAATTTCCATAACCTCCACTTACTTACTGTGTAACTCTTAGCAAGCCGGCCGTGGTGAAGAGCGCAGGGGTGTACCAGTCCCTGGTGGGAGCGGTGTGGTGGGGAAATACCTGCCGGCGTGGGATGGGAGGGGCTTCCGTTAGACACCGGGGAATGGTTTCACTCTCTCTTTTTTCTTTTTTTTTTTTAATATACAGAAGATTGGGATGGGGTGGGGATACACTGGACAGTGTCTGTGTGTCAGGTGGGTGATCAGGGTGAGGGAGGGACCATTGGACACCAGGGAAGCTTTAATGTTTAACATAGGGGCGGTGGGGGGCACTAGCACCGGTAACATTGGTGTTAACGGACTGGCAATCAGGGGGTGGGGGTGGGGAACACTAGTACCAGGGACTGTATAATTCTTCAATTCATGCCAGCGATCAGTGGGGGGCACTAGAACCAGGAAAGATTAGTGCTAACTTTGGGCTAATGATTTTTGAGGAGACCACTAGCACCAGGGACTGTATAATTCCTCACTTCGTTACCAGCGTGTCGAGGGGGTGGGGAAGTGGTGGCACTGACATCAAGGAAATGTAATTCTTCACTTTGGGCCGGGCGATCGGTGGGGAGGGAGATCCTAGCCACCAGGGATTGTATAATTCTTCACTTTGTGCTGGCGTTTGGGGGGCAGCTGGCACCAGGGAAAGTATAATTCTTGACTTCAAGCCTGCAATCAGCAGTGGGGGCTATATTCTGGCTATATGCAGTTAGCCCCAGCACTTGAACTGCTCTGTAGAGTAAAGGGTTAACTCTATGCAGAGGCATAGAACATTGAGCTCTAGCTCGGTTTTCAAACCTCTGTCTGTGGTACTCTGAAGTGTAACCATCAGATTTCTTACTCCACCTAACTGTGAAGTCGCTCTGGAGATCCCTCCTGCGCTTCGGTTCGGTAAAAGTTTGAACTGGTCGTTTTTTCCAACTGCAACTCCTGTACTTTTCAGTATTCTTACCTCTGTCTCGGTAACAGTAAGTGGTAGTAGTAGGTAGTGTTTATTTTAGTGATTTTTGTTAGAAATTGTTTTACCTTCGGTTCTTTGCCGGTCGGTCCAGTTCAGAACTGAAATTTATTGTAATTTGTTTTTCTTCATTTGTGGTGTGATTCTTCCAGTGCGTATCGGTTCCTAAAAAAATCTTATATTTTGGGGATTTTTTTTAACCGACCTGTGACACGGTTGGAACCAATAAGTTGTTAGTCGCCTGGCTTAACCACTGACAAGGGTGACTTTTGATATTTAGGCATGTCTGAGAAACCCAAAAAGAAAACTGGGCTCACTGGGTTTCAGCACTGTACAGAGTGTAAGGAGGCCTTTGCTAAGGCCGATCCTCACCTCGTCTGTGTGTATTATCTGGAGTTTGACCACCTCAAAGAAGACTGCCAGATCTGTAAGAACTTTCCTAAAGCCACTCTGGGAAAATGTTTGAGTAGGCTGAGGGAGAGGGAGGCCGAGAAGTCCGCTGACCCGGATGGCCAGCCTGGTTCGGTTGCGACTGAACCTGAGGAGGTGCCCACTGACCTGGGCGATACCTCCTCTGGCAGACAAAGAGCCAATTCTGCGGTATCGGTTCCGGCTAAGAGAAAGAGAAAGTCAGCCCAGTTCGGATCCAACTTCCTATGATCCGACCGCTGAGGAGATAGCGAAAGTGATTTCCGGAGTGCAGTCACTTTGCTCAGTTCCGACCGAACTGACTTCGGTTCAAAGGCGATCAGTTCAGTCAGAAATGGTTGCCTCAGATATTGACCCAGAGGCTTTCTATGAGGGAGATTGGGGGGAGGAGTAGGAGGAAGAAGATGATGAAGATGAAGATTTCGTAGGCCTGGATGAGCCAGTAGAGCCTGATATCTCCCCAGACAGGCCTTCCAGTGTTTCTCCTCCCAGGCTTTCTGAGTCCCCCTCCCACTTCTTGTTTTACAAGAAGGTGGCTGAGACTCTTCAGCTTCCTATGGAAGAAGCTGATCAGGATCAGGATCAGGAGGAACCTGATTATGTGGAGATGATGGATGTTCCAGAGTCAAGGAGAGTGTCTATCCCTCTGCACAAAGCCCTGGGGAAACAGACACAGAAACTGTTGCAGTTTCCCACTTCCATTCCTCCTGTGGACAAAAGAATGGACAGGAGGTATGCATTATCAGGTCCTGGCACGGAATTCCTTTCAGTGCATAGCAGCCATGTTGGGGTAGTGCAAGCTGCAGCCTGTGACAAGGCTAATATTCCCCTGGCATCTCACCCCCCAGATAAGGATTCCAGGAAAGTGGATGCCATGGCCAAGAAACAGTACTTGGCATCCTCTTTGGGGCTCAGGTGCTCTAACTACATGGCATATACAGCCAGATACCAGAAATCTATGTGGGATATGGTTCTGGAGCTTGCTAAGAATGCCCCCAGCTAGCCAAGGAGCTGGAGTAGGTAGCTGTGAATGGTATAGAGGCATTCAGAGTACAATTTCATGCTGCTGTGGACTCAAATTATGTCCATTCTAGAGTCATGGCTACATCTATCTCTATGAGAAGGTTTGCTTGGCTTAGAAGTACCAGCTTTATGCAGGATACCCAGACTAAGGCCATGGATTTTCCTGTTACTGGTAATTCTCTGTTTGGGGTGCAAACAGAGAATTACATGAAGAAGATGGACGAGTACAGGACCACCTATAGGAGTGCTGCAGCCAAAGAAAAGCAGACTACTCCTCAGAGGCAGCAATTTAGAGCTGGCAGGGTCAGGCCTTTCCAAAGGCCTTTCTACCAAGCTCAGGCCTCCTCCTCTTCTTTTCAGCAGAGGGGGTTCTTTCGGGGAAGAGGCAGACGTGGGATGATCAGGACCCCCTCATCCACACTGTCTAAGTCCCCTGCCAAACAGACACCCTGAGGTATCAGTCATGGTTGCCTCCCCAACCCAGTAGGGGGCAGGCTGGCTCACTACTCCCAGGCCTGGGAGTCTGTTACTTCAGATAAATGGGTCCTGGAAGTAGTGAGCCAGGGACTTGCTCTCAGTTTCAAAAGGTTCCCAAAACTGAGAGCAAAGTCCTTCAATCCTCCCTCTCTCTTGGAGACAAGGGTCTTAGAGGCAGAAGTCTCCTCTGTTCTGCTTCTGCGAGCAGTAGAGATGGTACCTCTTTGTCACAGGGAAAAAGGACTGTATTCCAGATACTTCCTTACCCCAAAAAAGACAGGGGAGTGGTGACCCATCCTAGATTTAAGGTACCTGAACAAACATTTAACAAAACCAAAATTCAGGATAGTGACTGGGAGTAATTCTTCCCTCTCTGAGATCAGGAGACTGGCTAGCCTCTCTGGATCTCAAGGATGCCTACTTCCACATACCTATCAGACATTCCCACAGAAAGTACCTCAGGTTCAAGTTGCCCTCAGGCCATTACCAGTTCAGAGCTATGCCTTTCGGCCTAACATCCGCTCCAAGGGTGTTAACCAAGTGTCTTGCAGTAGTGGTGGCATTCCTCAGGAGACAGGGTAGCCTTCTTTCCCATACCTGGACGACTGGCTTCTAGTGGGTCAGTCCTCAGACCAAGTCAAGCCAGCCTTAAAGGTCACTCAAAACCTTCTAGAATCCTTGGGCTTCATTCTGAACCTGGAAAAGTATGTTCTAGAACCAGCCCAGCTTCTCACTTTCATAGGGGTAGAAATAGACACTATGCAGGCAAGAGCATTTCTCTCTCTCTCTCAAGGGTCCATGCCCTGGTCTCTCTGGCTTCCTCTTTTTGTTGTCTAGTTTCTCGTCTAGCCAGACATTTTCTACAGTTGCTATGCCACATGGCAGCCTCCACAGCTGTGGTCCAGGGAGCAAGGTTTCAGATGAGAGATATTCAGTTTCATTTCAGATCTTATTGGTCAGAAAAAGAGGCCCTCTCTCCAAATTGGTTCCAGTGTCTCAAACTCTAGTCCAGGCCCTCCAGTGGTGGCTGGAGGAGGGCAACCTACAAAAAGGTGTCCCATTTATCAATCAGGCTCCCTCAGTAACTCTCGCCACAGATGCCTCCCTACCAGGTTGGGGGGCTCACCTAGATCAGCTTACAACTCAGGGAACTCGGTCACGCCAGGAGTCCCTTCTACACATAAATCTTCTTGATTGAGAGCTGTCTTCCTGGCTCTTCAGACATTCTCCATTGTTATTCAAGGAAAGGTGGTGTACATCATGACAGACAATAATACAACCATGTGGTACATCAGCAAGCAAGGAGGCACTCGGTCCTCAGCCTTGTGCACAGAGGCCATGAAAGCATGGTCTCTAGCCTGTTCCCCTTCAGGCTTCCCTGGTGGCTGTGCATCTCCCAGGGAAGGACAACATTCTAGCAGATGCTCTCAGCAGGATCTCCCAGGGCCACCACAAATGGACCATGAACCCTCTAGTTCTTCAGGTCATCTTCAAGAGATGGGGCATCCCAGAGATATATGTCTTTGCAGCCCTGGACAATCAACAACTCCCTCTCTTTTGTTGCAGACCACCCCTTTTGGGGCTTGTCCCTTAGGATGTTATCTCGCTGAATTGGACAAGCAGGTTTCTGTATGCATTCCCTCCTTTTCCTCTGATATTCTGAGTCCTGATCAAAATCAGATCTCAGCCCTGCAAGGTGATTCCAGTGGCTCCAGACTGGGCCAGGCAGCCTTGGTACCCTCTCCTCTTATCACTGTCAGTAACACTGCCTCTGTGTGTTCCTAGACAGTTCAATCTTCTTACCTCCTCACAGGGGAGGATTCTGTACCCCAATCTTCAGACTCTCAGGCTCAAGACCTGGCTCTTGAAGAGCTAGAATATGCAAGCCTACACCTTTCTCAGTTGGTCCTGGACATTTTAAAGGTTAGTAGAAAACTTGCTACCAGAAAGACCTACAATTCCAAATGGAAGAGGTTTGTTTTTTGGTGTTCCCAGAAGCATGTTCAGCCAGAGTTAGCTGTAGGGGGGTTCTGTTAGTTATTATTATTAAAGTTTTTTGGTTTGTTCTCTACCTGCTTGTGTTCTTTTTGGAGTTCTCGACTTGAGTCTTTTCACCCTAAAAACCTTGTTTTGTCACTTGGCACTAAAATTTTAGAAACAATTTCTACCTTTGAGTTAAGTTAGTTTAGTGCTCGTAAGAATCTGACGGTTACACTTCAGAGTACCACAGACAGGTTTGAAAACTGAGCTCGAGCTCAACGTTCTATGCCTTTGCATAGAGTTAACCCTTTACTCTTTGGAGCAGTTCAAGTGCTGGCGCTAACTGCATATAGTCAGAATACAGCAAGACTCCATTAGAAAAAACAACATTACTATGGTGAGTAATTTTTTTCTTCTTGACTTTGGGCCAGCGATCAGTAGGGTGGCCCCCTAGATGCTAGGTAAAGCTGTTATTTTGGCATGGGGGGATCACTAGATGATGGGAACTACTGTGTTGGGGATCGAGAGTGGGCCGATGCACTTCCTCTGCAAACCACCAGGGATGTGTTGGAGTAAGTCGTGTTGTGGGTCGGCTGTACCCGCGCCACGCAAGGGGAACACGAAAAGTGGCCTTGCGCAGTGCAAATACTCTAAATATTGGACTTCACCAATATTCAGGTCCCCGCCCCTTCATTTACATTGCACTCCTCTCTGAATATTGCCCGAGCGCAAACCCTGTTTGCCTGCGCTAACTGGGCTTTTCAATATTGTATATCCATGCAAAACCCTGTTTGCGCTGGCAAACTCAGATTTATGCTGGGGCAGTCTTTTGAATATCGGGTCCCTGAGGAAAGCCCACTCTGAGCCATATTAAAAACAGTGATCATTTTGTTATTTCAGTTGTAAAAGAATGTGATAAACCAGATTCAAAATGTGGACATAAGAGTATTGTAATAAGGGATAATGTAAAAGGGAATGAAATAGTATAGGGAAACATTTTTTACTGTAACAAGCTTGCTAGATGGACATGTGCAAATGCTTTGTAATCTGGCCCCGAGTCTTTAGGTATATTTCCGTACTGTATGTTCTGCAAGCTGATGCTGATGCAAATGTACAAGAGTTTTTAAATGTTTTAGAATTTTGGTCAAAACATAGAAATGTCCTCCAAGTTCCCTGCTGTTTCTGCAACAGTGAGTTCACATACTGCTTTGATTCAGTGCTAAGAAGTGCAAAGTAATGCACCTGGGAAATAAAAACCCAGGGGAAGAGTACACAATGGGGGTGAGATACTAACAACAAAAATGGAAAGGGACCTGAGGGTAGTCATATCAGATGACCCAAAGGTGGGTAAGCAATGTGAGAGGGCAGTAAAGAGGGCTAGGGGGATACTGGGATGCATAGGGAGAGGCATCACCAGTAGAAAACTGGAAGTTGTTATCCCTCTGACCCAGTCTTTGCAAAGACATAGACAGGATGGAGGCATTCCAGAGGAGGGCAACTAAAATGGTGCAGGGTCTGCACCAGAAGACATATGAAGAGAGACTTAAAGAGCTTATTATGTATAGCCTCGAGGAAAGGAGGGAGAGGGGGGACATGATAGAAACTTTCAAGTACCTCAAGGGAATCAGCAAAGTCCAAGAGGGTAGCATCTTTCAGAAAAAGAGGTGTGCGAGAACAAGGGGGCACAATTTGAAGATTGAGGGGGGACAGCTCAGAGGTAATGTGAGGAAGTATTTTTTCATGGAGAGGGTTGTGGATGCATGGAACAGCCTTCCTGAGGAGGTTGTGGAGTCAAAAACTGGTAGATTTCAAGAATGCATGTGACAGTCATAAGGCAATTCTAGGGGGTGGGGGTAGGAAGAAGTAGGCTGTTGGTTAACTAAGATCTGCATCTTATCCATTGGGTAGGGAAATGGGCAGACTGGGTGGGCCAAGTGGTCGTTATCTGCCGTCAAATTCTGTGTTTCTATGTAAAAATATTAAATTTCCGTAGCGGAGCAAGTTTTGGTGATTTTACATTTTGTGCTGCAAATGGAGGCATCTCTGTTTTGTTGAGAGTCACTGCTACTCATGACTCAAGACAATTTTCACTGCTTTTCTGCAGTATCCTGGATTGTACCTTTCTTAGCTTCCGTGAGCACAGCCTATCCAGAAGTTGGACCCCTGCGTCACCTGGAAGACCAGTAAACTGGTATGTGAATCACAATGACTGTGGCATTGTGGAATGGTGGCTTTATTTTGTACAAGCTCTCAGTAAATCAGATGTGGTGTATTGTGTAGTAGACCTTATCCACATGCCAGTTTTAAATGAGGCAGGATACATGCAAAAGCAGTGATAGGCAGCCAAACGGGGAAATATCACTTTCTTCTTCGGCTGCCCTTCACAACCCTTGTTGCATACCGACCTCCAGGGTAGGGTGGCTGGTTGGTCGGGCCAGAGCCCTGGTGTGCTTCGTCATCCTGTGTTGCGCCGGTGTTTATCTGCTGTTTATTCCTCCTAACTCATGAGGATCCGGGCTTACTAGGAAATCGCAGTGTACACATATGCGGAGTATGGCTGTGCAGATTCCAGCCAACATCCTCCCATGCCTGTGCAGTACAGGTAACTTTACTCTACCACTTGTGGTCTTCTAGATGGCAGTTTTCTTTTTTTGGGGGGTTCCAACCCCCTCTTGTCCTCGGACCCGTCCACCACCCCCATGCCCAGGCTTACTCCTGGACAGGGCTACCAAGAGGGCTTCCCACTCCCAATGGACATCATGGGCAAGCCCTGGATTACCACCCCCCCCAGGTCGGGGCCATGAGTGCGGACCCCCCTCGGTGGGCATCGGAGGCAGTGGTAGGTGGAGCAGAATGGGCCATCATGCTGGGGGGCTGGCATTTTCTGCTGCTTTGTTACCCCAGGGGCAAGGGCATGCAGTGATGTCCAGCATCCGCCCCACCCCACCAACATAATGGTGCCAGTCGCCTCGGTGTCCCCAGCTCCCGCCAGGGATCCATCAAGTGCCGGATACTCCCTCCCTCCCCGAAGGAGAGCAATCCCTAGGATGCCGATCCTTCTCACCCTGGCTAGCCCGCTGAGTCGGGTCTGTTCCAGAACCTGGGTCGTCAGTTTTGCAGCGGAGAAATCTAACCTCTGGGTCGGCTAAGTGGCAGTATTCTGGTGGAGGCAGTGACTCTCCTCACCCTGAGGAAGAGGAGAAGAACATTGTCTGGGACACCTTATTCCCCGTGTCCTAGGTTAATTTCTAAACTCAGGTTCACCAGTGTCAGGAGCAGTAGCCATACAGCTGTGCCAGCAGGCAGGTGCCGTAGTGAATTATACAAGATTAGGTCTGTTGGAGTTAAAATGCAGCCTAGTTATAAGAGTGCAGAGTTGTGAGCCTGCAGACCACCACTGCCACTTACAATGTGATCTTGAGCAAGTCACTTAATTATATAATGTAGCACTTCACTAATTCCCCTTCACTGTCACTCTTTCTTCCCTTTCCTATTGTACTTGAGCCCTCAATCTCACTTAACCTTCTTGTGCTTGCCTGATGACTGCTGTTAAGTGTTTGTGGCTTGTAAAGTGCTGCGGGATGCAGTTTGTATGCAAGGCATCCCTGATATATAAAACCTAATTCCTTTCCTTTGCTACCTTTCCTAAGTGGACACAATTGGCTCAGAATTTCTGTAACCCAATGCACGGGATGCAACTAACAGTTTAGTTTGAACTACAGACTATATTCTGGCACCACTGTGCCTAATTCCCTACTTCTCCCGTTGTAATCATGTAAATAACATTTCTGCTTATTAGATGTTTTAAGAAGATACATTGAAGCACAGAACTCGAAAGAAAATGTGCCTATGTGGCACAGATGTTTCAGGACTATATTCTTACTGTTTTGACCAAATGCACACATATGTAAAAACTGAAGAGAATTAATTGTTTTTCAGAATTCCCCATCTTTAACATTTGTTGTCTGCAAGAAGCACAATAGCCATTAAGGTAAAACTATAATCGTGGTCCATGTCACAGTAATGGGGGTGGTGAGGAATTAAAGACGCCAGAGAGAATTAAGTGCAGTTGGGATGATTTAGGGAGCGCTGAAAAGCTGATGCAAGTAACTGGAGCCCTAGGAGAAAAATTCCTGTCTAACAGTTCATGTGGATTTAGCAAATGATGCCACATGACAAGTTGCCATTTGTCACAGCTACGAGTCCAGATGACGGTTTAACGTTACAGCTTAATCATTATTGCAGTCACATAATAGGCTGGAGGTTTAGGCGTATTTCAGTTAAAAGGGTACCTGTCACAGACCAGTGCAGCCAGGTTATCCATGCCTCAGGCAGCCTGTTTACTAAGAGGAAAGCAGCACTACTTGTTAGCATGGAGTTCTTTCAGCAATAATGTCTTTTCTAGCCAGAACATTATTAGACTCAGTTTTATTTTCATTTTTTTCATGTCTAAACTGAGATATGGGATTTCCAAGTTTTGAAAAGTTCCCGCTCCCTTGCAGCGCTCACCAGGAAAAAAGTCAATGACATGATGTGGTTCTAAGCTGTTTATCACCAGAAACATGTAGAAGCAGCATCCTAATACATCACAAGTATGGATCTAGTACGTACATTCAAACAGCAATCTCCATGGGAGAGATTTTCAAACACGGCGAGTGTTAGCCATCTTTCATTACTGCAGTCATTAATTACAAAAATAACTGAAAATTAAAAAAAAAAAAACCCGATGATTATGAATCTAAGGATGTCACAATACATTTTTGATAAAGAACTGTATGGTGAATTTGTTTGTTGGATAACAAGTACGACTGCTTTAAATGGGGCTGTTCACATAACCTGTAGAACAGTGGTGTGTGTGTGTGAGAGAGAATGCAGGAAAAGAATGATTCAATTGTTGGAGGAATCTAAAGCTGAATAGTGCAGCTTCAAAACACACTACTATGGCAGTTCTTCTTCAAAATAGTGGAGTGACGGATTACACAGGAAGCGTCAAACCATTGCCAGGTGGGCATTTCCTACAGAAAGTCCAGTAGGTAATGGGAGTGGAATGTAACTGGCTGCTACACTGCTGTGGTTAATAGTAATTTTCCAGGGGCCACCCTGTAGTCTAGCTACACCACCACAATGCACGCTTGTGCTGGTGGCTCAGGTTCGGGAGTCAACCTGGGATGCTGGTAGTCAGGGGACGGGTTTTTATTTATTTTATTTATTTAGTTTTTGTTGACTGGGAAAGGTGGACTAGACAATTTTGCTTGTTTTCAGCCTCGTCCCAGGGGAAGGGGATATAGATGAATGCCAACTGGCATTGAACCAGATTAAGCTGTTGGTGGTATTCCGCTTGCGACGCTGATGACTCTGGTTCAGAAGTGGACCCGGGAGTCAGTGGGCCGGCCAGGGGGAGGATGTCTGAGCATCCAATGGATCGCTCAGCTCCTCCAGGGGGAGGGGGTTACACTGGCTCGGGGGTGGACTGACCTCTGGTGACATTTAGGGTTATGAGGAGTGCTGCCCATGGAAGCGCATCACAGCCTGGGGTAGGTTGGTGGGGCGATCCTCCACTCTAGTGACTCTCGTTGGTTGGCTGAGGAATGCACAGAAACTTCCACAGTGGGATTCTGTGCTGTTGCCAGGTAGGTGGGAACATCAGGAGTCACCAAAGGGAGAAAACCGAGGTGCTGTCTAAATGATGATCACTGGTATTCTTGGGACCTGGGCAACGCTGGAACAACAGCAGGGTTAGCGACTGATGCGGCTGGGAGGTGAAGACTGGGAGGACAAAGTAGCAGAGAATAAAAAGAGGATTCAAAACAAAAGTGAGCTTCTGTATGGGTAGTAAATAGTTTGAAAGGCAAGTTGAGCACTGGACAGCAGTCAGTTTTGTGTGGGGCTGTGTGTGGCATGAGGGTAGAGCTGTGCAGGACAGTGAGTATGCAGTCAGATGTCTAGGTCAGCACTACAGTGGATCCCCCGTTCTACTCAGTGTGGGGGACCATGGGATATGGGAGTTCTTCGAGGACTGCCACATCTCTGTAGAGGACATCATCCACATTATGACACAAATGATCTGAGAAGGAATGACCACCAGTTTCCTTACCAGCTCAGAGGGCTGGGAGCTGGTAAAGTGACATTGCAGAAGAATTGGAAGAGGAGGTATGCGTTTTGTAGAGGACACCAGCATCTGCAATAGGGTGGACACTTAAGAGAGGGTGGAAAAAATGTGTAGAGACCTTGGGAAACTCAGAGTGGTCAAGAGCATGGCAGTTGGCCGGCCCGTCGGTGCAGCGGTTGGATTTCCGCTTGTGATGCTGATGACCCAGGTACAGAAGCGGACCCGGGAGTCAGAGGGCTGTCCATGGGGAGAATGTCTGTGCGTCCGGTGGATCGCTCAGCTCCTCCGGGGGGAGGGGGGGGCACACTGGCTCGGGGGTGGCCTTACCTCTGATGATATCCCGAGGTATCATGGCCTGATGCCTGCATCAGTGGGGAGAGCATGATGGATGCCGGCATAAGCCGTGGTGTTGTGGCACATCATGCTCTGGGAGGGCGTACACAGAAAATGCCTCTCCCGACACGACACCGAGGCGAAGGCCCAATAGTGGGTCCTCACCTGTCTGCAGATGCAGTACCACCCTGGGAACCCCGACAGAGACTTGATTCCTCTGGGGAGGGGGTTAAGGTGGAGCCTTCCCACCATGTCCCCATCGGGGAGGTAAGCCAGGGTTCTGTGGGGGTTCTCCAGTGGGAAGAAGCGGCCGGGGCAGGTAGTTGGGTGTCGGGGCTGGGAAAAAACAGAAAGTTTAAAAAAAAAAAAAAAGCACAGCAGTTGGGGTTCATTACCAAAAAGTGCTAAATCATGCACCCAGGGCATAGGAATCAAAGAACTAATTATTTACTGATAGTCACTATGCAGGAAAGGGGCCTTGGGTTTATTATATCTAATGACCTCAAAGTGGCAGGGCAGTGTGACACAACTGTGGGTAGGGTCAGTGTGATGCTGGAATGCATAGGGAGCGGTATCTCCACCAAGAGGAGGGAGGTAGTGTTGCCACTGTATTGCTTTCTTGTGAGACCCCACTTGAACTATTTTATCCAGTTCTGGAGGCCACTGCTCAGAAGGGTCATAGGCATGGAACAGACAGTTCAGGGGAGGGTAACTGCATATCAAGAGTAAAAGAAAGAAAAGGCCATTATGGTTCTCAAAGGCAGTGTCCAGGAAAGTAAGGGAAAAGAAAAGAGCCTTCAGAAGATGCAAGGAAATACAAAAGGATGAGGACAGAGAATAATATCTGGAGAAGCAGAGGGAATCTGGGAAAATAAATAGAAGGGCTAAACCACAAACAGAGGAAGGTATAGCCCAGGCTATTAAGAAGGGCAACAAGACCTTCTTCAGATACATTAGCGAGAGGGAAAAGAGCAGAAATTGGATTGTTAGGCTGAAGAAGGAAGGAGGAGAAAGGCTGGAGGATGACCTAGAAAAGACTGAGATACTGAACAAGTACTTTTGCTCACTATTCACGAGGGAAGGGGAAGGTGAGGGACGAGACACAGTAAGAACGGTATTCAGGAGAGGGAGGTAGACACCAGCCCATTCATGGTGGAAAGAGTCCCAGAAGAACTCTGGAAAATAAAAGCAGGTAAGGCAATGTGGCCAGATGGGATCCACCCCAGAGTATTAAAGGAACTCAGGGAAGTGACCAGGGTAGGCCAGTGGACGTCCTCTTTCTGGAGTTTAGCAAGGCGTTTGATTCAGTACCCCACAGTGGCCTGATGGCTAAACTGAAGGAAATGGGAGTAGGGAGACAGTTGTTAAGATGGATAGGAAATTGGCTCTCTGAGCGTACTCAGAAGTTGGTGGTTGGAGGGTTAGCCTCATCCCCAAGGTGGGTTACTAGTGGGGTTCCCCAGGGGTCAGTGCTGGGGCCACACCTGTTCAATGCCTGTATCTCAGACATCAGGAGGGGGATCAGGAATGAGATGAGTCTCTTTGCAGATGACTCAAAGCTGGGTGCAGTGATGGATGGGGAGGAGGGGAAGGTGGTCTTGCAGGAGGACCTGGAGGCTCTGGAAAGGTGGTTGGGAAAATGGAAACTAAAACTCAATGTGGGGAAGTGCAGGGTTCTGCACCTGGGAGTCGGGAATCCAGGCCGGGGGTAAACCCTGGGAGGAGATATGATTCAAGTCACAGAGGGTGAGAGGGACCTGGGGGTAGTGGTAGATGTCAAAACAAACAACTCTGAGACCTGTAGGAGGGCAGCGGCAAAGGCAAATAGGATACTGGGATGCATTGCCAGGGGGATTACCTCTTGAAAGGCAGAAGTGATCCTTCCATCCACTGTACAAGTGCTTGGTTAGGCCACACCTCGAGTACTGTGTACAGTTTTGGAGACCACATTTATAGAAGGACATTACACTCCTAGAGAGAGTCCAAAGGAGGGCAACCAAAATGATCTGGGGCCTGGAGGAGAGGACCTATGAGAAGAGGCTTGTGGAGCTTGACATGTACACCCTGGAGGAGAGGAGGGACAGGGGGACATGATAGAGGTCTTTACGTACATGAAAGGGATCAGTAAAGGAGGCCCAGTCACGGTGCCCCAAAGGAAGGAGGGTGGGGCAACAATAGGTCACGGGTGTAAGCTGGAAGGGGGCAGGCTCAGAAGGCAGAGGAGGAGATGCTATTTCACTGAAAGGGTGATGGAGCCATGGAATGCACTGCCCAGGGAGCTGGTAGAGGTGGAGACTGTGGATCGGTTTAAGAGGGGATGGGACAAGTACAGGGGGAGGGTAAATCTGACCAGGCCCAATACACGTGGAACATCAGGGACAGAGGACAGTATAATCCAAGGGGGAGTGGGGGACACCAAAATCGGCGGGTACTGAAAATCGAGCAGACTCGAGAGACCATTAGGCCTATTCTGCTGGCATTTTATTATGTTAGTACAGTATGTGCTGGCAGAACCACTGGCTGCCCTTTTCAGCACATCAGTAGGGATAGGAGAGCTACCTGAGGACTGAAGAAGGGCAAATGTGGTCCCTCTCCACAAGAGTGGAAGCAGAGAGGAGGCAGGCAATTACAAGCCTGTAAGCCTGACCTCAGTAGTGGGGAAGCTCATAGAGTCCTTACTTAAGGAGAGGATTGTGAAGTTTTTAGAGGATAGCAGGGCACAGGATCCTAAGCAGCATGGATTCTCAGCTGGAAGGTCCTGTCAGACGAATCTTATAGATTTCTTTGACTGGGTAACCAGGTTGGTAGGACAGAGACGGGCGGTGGATGTAGCCTACCTGGATTTCAGCAAGGCCTTAGACACCACCCCGCACAGGAGACCAAATAAATTGGGGAGCCTGGGAGCAGTGGCGGAGCCAGGTTTGGGAGCCGGGGGGGGGGGGCATTCAAGTCAGTCATGGGCTCCACAATGGGAACTAAACACTGAAAAAAGATGGTGGTGGGGCACCACTACTCACACTGGGGCAGCCAGGAGGGGCGACCGGCAACCCCAGCCCACCCCAGCTCCACCATTGCCTGGGAGTGGGTCCTATGATAGTAAAGTGGGTTGGGAACTGGCTAAGGGACAGTACTCTGAGGGTGGTAGTAAATGACATGAAATCTGAGGAGAAGGAGGTGATCAGCGGTGTGCAACAAGGGTCGGTGCTGGGGTCAGTCCTATTCAGTGTCTTCATTAGCGATATTGCAGAGGGTCTGGAGGGAAAGCTGTGCCTCTTCGCAGATGACACCAAGATCTGCAACAGAGTGGACACACTGGAGGGGGTGGAAAATTGAGACATGACCTGAGCCTACTAGAGGAGTGGTTAGGTATCTGGCAGTTGAGTTTCAGTGCTAAAAAGTGCAAGATCATGCACCTGGTCACAGGAATCCAAAGGATGAGTACAGGATGGGTGGGGAAATTCTAGTCTCCACAAGTCAGGAGAGAGAGACCTGGGGGTTATTTATTTTATTTATTTATTGAGAAAATCAGAATTACAACTTTTGAGCTAAAAGCTCTTTTACAAAGGATCCTTGTCAAACAAGTGAGGGGAAATGCATACAAGAGTAGGGGAGACAGCAGCAGCTTATAGGCATTGTCAGTAACTCCTCGATTAAGGACTTAAAATAAACAATCGAATACAGAAGTAAAGGCAAAACACTGCATAACAATTCAAGGCATGGTACAGAGTACATAGGGAAACGGTCCCCTAGTAGCCAAGAAAATAAAAGTGCAACTGTGCATAAAGTAGCAGCTAAGCACCATTGTCAGTATCCTAGAGGGTACAATGATAGAATCATCTAGTAGAACCATTGGGGAAGTGGGCTACAAACCAAGAGGGTGAGGGGAAAGAATATGTACAGGAGACAGAGAAAGAATCAGGAGGGAAAGTAGGTGGGGGCACATTAGTGGGAGGTTGAGGTGAAGGAGGAGGAGGGTATATGGTATGTAGGTGAGGGCTCATCAGGGGGAGGTATTAGGAATGGGGGAAAGGGAACATGGTAGGTAGGCAAGGGCAAGTGAGTAGTAGTGAACTTCAAGGACCAACTGAACAGTGCAAGGTGATCCTGGTCGTGGCCCAAGGTACAAGGAGGCTAGTTACAGCTGGGGTTAAGTGTGGTAGTAGCAGCCTTCAGGAGTGGAGATATAATTCCTAAACTTGAACTTAAAATGACTGAGTCGTGAAAGGCTTGTAATGGCACGTGAGAGTTCATTTTACCAGGTGGGGGGCCCTTACTGCAAAGGCTTGCCCCCCAGGGGTAGCCACTTTGTCCTAATGTATAGGTTGCAGGTATGCGTTAGGCGAACAGCACTTAAAACAAATCTACAGGCTTTCTTGAGGGTAGTATGGCTCTAAGCAGGCTGGTATCAGAGGCTGCACCATATACCACGTTTCCATAGTCCAAAATAGGTAGGATTGTACCTCTAACCGCCTGGGGCTTAGCCTCAGGTGTGAGGCAGAACCGGAGCCTGTAAAGGGCCCCTAGCTTCCTATTGGCAGCAGTGGTAAAGGTCCCGACTCCAGGGCTGCTTCGGTGCTGAAGCACCCACAAAGTTCACGTAAGCACCCTCAATATTTTGAAGGAAGCCTGCAAAAAAATAATTACTTGGGAACCTAGCCAGATAAAAAATACTATCTATTGGGCATGAGCAGCCACAAACGTTCACAGGAGTTGGCACTCATCGAAGGATAGGGACTCCTCTATCGTGATCCCCACGTACCGGACTGAGGACACCCGCTCCAAAGTTGTAGGCAATTGAGAAGGGTGCAGTAGATCTCCTCTTTTGATGTTATATCATATCTGACGACCTGAAGGTGCCCAAACAGTGTGAAAAATTAGTGGAGAGAGCAAACAGAATGTTGGGGTGCATAGGCAGGGGCATAACAAGCAGGAGGAAAAAGGTGGTGATGCCACTGTACTGATCACTGGTGAGGCCTCAGCTAGGGTACTATGTCCAGTTCTGGAGACCACCTCTCTGGAAGGACATTGACAAAATAGAGGCAGTCCTGAGAAGGGCAGCAAAGATGGTACATGGACTGCACCAGAAGCCCTACGAGGAAAGATTTAAGGAACTTAATATCTGTTCACTGGAGGAAAAAAGGAAGAGGGGAGATATGATAGAGACATTCAAGTACCTTAGGGGAATAAACAGGGTACAGGTGGAAAGCATATTTCAGAGAAAACTCTGCACAAGGACAAGGGGGCATGATATGAGGCTGAAGGTTGGAAGGCTCAGGGTTAATGTTGGGAAGTACTTTTTCACCGAGAGTGTAGTGGAGCCGTGGAACAGCCTTCCAGCAGAAGTGGTGGGTGCGAAAACAATACAGGGGTCAAGAGAGCATGGGATTGACATAAGGGTACCCTGGAGATGTGCAGAGCAGGAGAGCCGCAGATCAAATATGATCTGGGGCTGCAGTAGTGAGTAGGGAAATGGGAAGACTAGGTGGGCCGTATGGTCCTTATCTGCTGATAGATTCCATGTTTCTGTGTTTAATTAAAATAGTGCAGAGTTTGCATCAAAAGCTCTTTGAAGAGAGACTGATGGATCTTAATGTGTACACCCAGAAAAAGAGTAGAGCAAGAGGAAACATGACAAGAGACCTGCAAGTACCTCATGGGGCTGAACAGGATGCAGGAGGGGAGTCTCTTTCATAGGAGAAAAAGCATCAGGATCAGTGGGCTTGCAGTGAAACTGAAGGGAGTTGGGGAGTTTAAGAGGGATGAGAGGAAGTTCCTCACTGAAACAGTGGTGGATGCCATGAACAGACTGCCAGTGAAAGTGGTGGAGGTGAAAACAGTATGGGGGCTTCAAGCATGTCTGGGATAGACCTAGAGGAATATTAGTTAATAGACTGGGAGGAAGGAGGATCACTGGAAACTAGTTAGGTTCTGTAGAGACAGACTAGGCAGGGACCATCTGGGCAGACTAGTGGACCAAGCAGTTCTTTTTTTTGTCAACAAACTCTTTTGTTTCTAAAGTGCAGGCCATGTGGCTCCCAGAAATGTCCTGTAGCCATGCAAAGAGGGGCACCTAGTTAGTGCATCAGGACAGTGTGTTCCCTCCACCCCATAGCCTGTGCTACCTCTGCCAGCACTTCACACCATGGAAAATCTTTACTACATTGACTGCTAGCACCTCCCACCCTGTTACTTGCCCCTAACCCGGTTGCCCACATAGCTGTGTGAGTGCCTCGGGATTGGGTGCTGAGGGGGCACTCAACCAGGGCTGTGGATGTGCAGTGGTCTACATATGCAGAGCGGGACCTCTGCACTCCACCAGCCTGTGTATGCACTCCTGTGTGGGTGTGCATCCACTTGTGTATTGGGCCCTAAGCAGTGCACTGCTGCAGTCAAAATATACAGCATGTTGCTGGGGTGCATCCATTGAAGATTGAGAGAGACAAGATGAGATACTGCTTCTTTGGTAACAACCAGTTAGACCACATTCGGAGTACAGTGTGCACCCCAGTATAGTAAGAACTGATTGAATTGGAGACATTTCAGCATACAACATTTAGAATGATCAAGAGGCTAGGGGAATGGAATACAAGCAGAGGCTGGAGCAGTTGAAATGCTTTAGTGGCAAAGAGAATGGTAAAGGGGAGCATGATAGGGTTGCTAAAGATTCAGAGGTATGGAGAAGGCAGTTATAAGGAGGCTCATCGCCATTTCTCAAGAAATAAAAAGAAAGGGGCAAGGGCTTAAACTGGAAGATGGAGACATTTAGATGTTAGGCTGTGGTACTTCACATGAACGGTGGTAGCAGTGTGGGGGAGGTGACCTAAAGAGGCAAATAATGCAGAAACATTAGAAGGATTCAACAAGAAGCTAGATTATTAACTAAGAAGCTAGATTACTACCTAGGAAGAAAAGAATGGATAGAACTTTCCCCTGCTGAATAAGCAGATCTGACTGATCACAATCATCGGAACACCGCAAGCCTGGCCCACTTCAAAACTGGCCTAAGGCAATACCTTATATCCAGCACTACATGCGACTGCTATCTATAGGTGAGACTCCCCCAGCTCCTGAAGCCCACTACCAAGACCCGCATGCCCCCAACTCCAGTTGCCCCTGGATTACAAACTCTACCCCACTACGCTAGCTCTGGCTCCCACCCCTCCTGCCCCCTTGCCCCACCTCCTATGGGCTCTCTCTGGCCCCCCCGCTTCCAACCAAGGCTTGGACCAACCCGCTTCCCCACACTGGGGCACGCCTAGCCCATCCCTCCCTACTGTCCACCTTACCCTTTTATAGATTGTTATCCCACCCCTTACACTCCTACGCCCCCTCCTCCATGCCCATCCACCTGTATACCCTCTACCCCTTCCCCCCTCACCTTTCAGCCACTCCTCTCTTCCTTTCGTTCCTTCTCGCTTTCCCCTTTTTCTTCTTCTTCCTTCTCGCTCTTTTCCTCTCTGTGTGTGTCTCTCTCTCCCCCCTCCTTTCCCTTAACATGCCTTGCCCCTTACTTCTGTCTGAAATTGACAAAGCCTCTGTCAGGTGGCTGCCTATTTTTTCTACCCCCCTGGACAGGGTAGACCCACTGCCCTCGACTACCCTGCTCCTAAATCTCTTTTTAACCCCTCCTCTGATTTTGGAGCCCCCCAACCTCCTCTACTAATATCCACTAGTGTTATCCATTACTGTTTTAGCACAAACTGCTGTTTTTGTTTCTTGTATCTGCAATGATTTCGTAACAATATAATCCTTAAGCTCATTGTTCTATTAATGAATATGTATATGTAATGTATATCTTATTAATGTATTGTGACATGTATTCATTTGTCTGTGATACTCTCCTTCTCTACCCTTCTCAATGAGGAACCTTTGAAAAAGAGCTTATACTCAAAGGTTTAATAAACAGTGCACTTATTTTGGTCCAGTGCAATGTTGCTGTGCTTTTTCTAACTTTTTGTTTATTTTTTAACAAGCCATTTATAGTGCAAATACCAAAGGGTGTTAATTTGCACTTTACTTGTGAGTATGTGACATCAGCAACATGTTAATAGCTGGAAAGTTGGTACAAAATGGGTGTGCAAGAAATTGCAGGTTATAGCCATTAGAAACTATTTTTGATGTTTGATCTGTACCTCTGCACATTCAAGATTTAAATTACTTTTTTTGTTTGTGTTTGTTTGTTTGTCTCTGGAGCCATGCTGAAATTTGGAGAAGTTGCATACCATTTAACAAAAAATCTTGGTTTTCAGGAATGTGGGCTTATGCTAAAAATGTAATCAAATACTAATTCAGATTTACTTGATTTTTTTGATTTGACCATATTTGGGTTGATCATTTTAAATTTGAAACTGTCCAGACCCCAAAAAGTCCAGGGCTACTTCTATTCCTTTCTTATTCCACATTTTCATTCTGCCTTAGCCTCATTAACGCCTGGTTTACGACAGATTCTGCCAGATAAATTTCTTTGAACTTTAAGCAACTCTTTATTCTTGAGCCGCTGAAATTGTCACTTGGTCATATTTCAGCATTTCCAAAATTCCTGTGCCTGTCTTACTGCATGCACAGCCACAAACCAAAATAGGACCACATTACACAAATCTTCAAACAACTGAACTCTCCCAAGTCTTCAAAGAAACCACTTTAAAGTTGCATCGTAACAAAAAGTATCCCATCACATCTGTGGCTCCCACTCGCTTGCTGTCCCCCCCCCAGTGAAATCCTCTGCTGGACAAAACTGCCTTCTACTGCCATGTCCCCAAACTCGGGGGGCTCTTGGCCCCCTTCCATCTGCCACTGCTGCTTCTTGTCACGCTCTGAAATCTCTACTTCATGATTTCATTACTCGCTTCTGTAGTTGCCCTTAACACTGGGCTCTGGTCTTTTGCCTGCCTCCCTTCAAACATGCTCCGTGCACTTACCATGGCAGCCCCCACCCCACACTCTCCCCCTTATACTTAGTACTGCAATGTTGTATGCAGCTTATTGTTTTACTGAACGCTACTGTTTATATATTTTTTTATTCTGAAGCACTGCCTGTGCAATTGCTTATTGTTGTACTTGCCTACATAGTACTGTATTCTCTGTTCACTTTTTTTTTTGTGACTGCACTATCACGCTCTCTCTCTCTCTCTCTTTCCTTCCCCTTCCCCCTACCCACCAGAGCACATCTGGAAACGAGCTGCTGCCAGCTCAGTATATTTCTCTGGGTAAAAAGTTTGAAATATATATGATCATACGAGGAAGCCAGCAGAAGAAGGCCATTTTGTCTATCTAGTCTGCTTGTATTGCAGGGTCTACAGCTTGAGCTACTGTCCCTGCCCCCCTTCCCCACTCCTCCCAACCTCCCTACCCACTATCCTTACCTTCTCCCTGTGCCTATCCCAGCCTCTTTTGAAGCTGCCCACCGTCTTCAACTAGACCACTTCTTCCTGCAGCACATTCCAAGTGTCCACCACCCTCTCTGTAAAGAAGTGCTTCCTGCCCTCGCTCCTAAACCTCTGCCCCCTCCAGCTTAAGACTGTGCCCCCACAAGTTATGGTTGCCACTCAGCCTAAAGAGACCCTCCTTATCCACTTTATTTATCCCTTTCAGGTACTTGAAGATCCAAATCATGTCCTCTCTCTCTCTCTCGTCTGTCCTCCAGGGAGTACATGTTCAGTGCCCTCAACCTCTCCTCATATGCCTTACCCTGCTGACCCACTATTATCTTTGTAGCCCTCCTCTGGACCTTCTCCAGCAGGTTAATGTCCTTTTTGAGGTGTGGGCACCAATACTGAACTCCTATATGTGGTCTCACCAGTGACCTGTACAAGGGCAGTATAACCTCCTCTCTCCTACTACTGATCCCCCTAGCAATGCATCCCAGGATCTTGTTTGCCCTTGCTGCTGCTTTCATGCACTGGTGGAGTGCTTCAGGTCACTAGTGATCATCACTCCCAGGTCATACTCCTCCTTTGATACAGATACCTGGACTCCACCCAGGTAGTACTCAATCCTGGGATTCTTGGTTCCAGTGTGCATAACCTTGCATTTCCTGGCATTGAAGCCAAGCTGCCAGATCCCGGACCAACTCCCCAGCTTTTCCAGATCATCCTGTAGGTCCTGTATCCCTTCAGCTGAATAAATAATAAATGAGAAAAAAATTGACCTTAGTTTGCACATAGATGGACACTGTAGGCAGAAAAAGACCATTGGTCAATCCAGGCTGCCCTGTTTTACTCTACTCTGTCTGACAAATAGAAAGCAGAGGTTCTAAACAGATACTTCTGCTTGGTCTTCACCAAAGAGGATCAGGGAAGAGGACCACTTCTAAAGAATGAAGGTCACCACACCAGTTAAGCTGACACAAACCCTTCTACAACAGAAAGGGTCCTAATTAAAGACCAGCAAAGCTATGGGACCTGACAGTATCCAGCTGAGAATACTAAAAGAACTCTGAGAAGAACTTGCCACCCCATTAGCAGACCTCTTCAACAAGTCGCTGGAGAGTGGCACAGTATCAGACTACTGGAAAAAAGCCACAGTGGTACCACTGCACAAAAGCGGGAGCAAGGAAGATGCAGAAAACTACCGTTCAGTCAGCCTCACCTCAGTGGTGGGGGAAAATCATTGAAACATTACTGAAAGAAAGAATAGTACAGCATCTAGAAGCAACTGGCCAACTAGACCCCAGAGCAGCATGGCTTAGCAGCGGGGAGGTCATGTCAAACAAACATGATTGATTTATTCGATTGGATGACCAGAATGGTGGACCAAGGAGGAACAGTAGACACAGTGTATCTGGAATTCAGTAAGCCGTTCGACTCCATTCCGCATAGGGGGCTGATAAATAATTTGGAACACACAGGAGTGGGACATAAAATAGTCGGTTGGATTAGTAACTGGCTCCAAAGGAGAACCCAGAGAGTTCTGGTTAAAGGCACTCTGTCAGAGTAAGGTGGGGTGACCAGTGGAGTCCCCCAGGGATCAGTTCTGGGGCCAGTTCTGTTTTACATTGTCATCAGTGACATCATGGAGGGTTTACAGGGAAAGATATGCTTGTTCGCAGATGACACCAAGCTTTGCAACAGAGTAGACACACAAGAAGGGATCACAAAAATGATCTCTGATCTAAAATGCCGGGAGGAATGGTCAGAAATGTGGCAGTTGAAATTAAGTGCCAAGAAATGTAAGTTATGTACCTGGGGAGAAAGAACCTAGGCTGAAAATATACTCTGTGGGGGAACAGCTGACTGAAATTAAGGTAGAGAGGGATCTAGGAGTACTTGTGTCTGATGATTTAAGGACAAACAGGCAATGCGAAAAGGCAGCACAAAAAGCTAGTGGCATTCTCGGTCCTCAGATGCATAGGTAGGGGTGTAACAAGTAGGAAAAGTGAAGTGATAATCCTGCTGTACAGGTCCTTGGTAAGGCCTCACCTGGAACACTGCATCCAGTTCTGTAGATCGCACCTCAAAAAGGATAAAGAATGCCTGGAAACCATGCAGAGGAGAGCTACGAAGATGATACACAAACTGCACAAAGAACCTTACGAATCAAGACTAAACCATCTCTAGATGTACTCACTGGAAAGGAGAAGAGACAGAGGGGATATGATAGAGACATTTAAATACCTCAAAGGAATCCACTCCGTTCAGACACAGGATCTCGTCAGAGAAAACCCAACTACACGAACAAGGGGGGGTACAACATGCGCCTGAAGGGAGGTTGTTTCGGAACAAACTGCAGGAAGTTTTTCTTCACAGAAAGGGTGGTGGAGCTCTGGAACAGTCTGCCCCCAGAGGTCGTGGCAGCAAAAATGGTAAGGGAGTTCAATCTAGCGTGGGATAGGCACTATGGAAACCTAAAACAGTAAAGAGACTAGGGGAAGGGTAGCTCACACGGGCAGACTAGATGGATCACAAGGTCCCCTTCTGCCAGCACTTTATGTTCTTATGTTCTTACTCATGACCTATTGTCTAGATGGGGTTTTTGGCCTTGTCCCCCCATTCCCTGCCTTACTGCTACCCCTGCGTAATTCCTTCACAAAATGTCATACTTTCAATTTAATTTACTTGTATGCTTCTTTTGTACCAAACCTAGTATCTTTGCCAAGCAGACCCAGCCTTGATGAATTGCCTCATGCATCAGGCCATGTTACACTTTTGCCTTGTGGATGCCTCCTGAGGTCCTCCAAGCCTGCTTGACCAGGCACTGGTGGCAGCTAAGGAGCATCCCACTAGGTTAAATCTGTTGGGCTGCTACCTGGTTGTCTGCACACACTTTTGTGACTCTGACAGTGTTGACCTGAAACCCCATTGGGATGCTAATTTGGGGTCCTTGCTTCTGAAGTCTCTGTTCCTGTAAACTGAGTAGAGGAAGTCCCCTCGAGATTGGGCGTTACTTGTAATCTGTCTGCGCTCTATCATTACTATGTGGAAGGAATCCAAGACGGTTAAAGGATGTATTTGTAAGAGTAGTTCTCTGGTATTCCAGTCTCACAGTCCCAGGTCCCTCCTGGCCAACCCCGGCTGCTAGGCCTCAAATGTTTGTGCTCAGGGGGCGGCCACATCTCCTCTCTTATCATGTGGTTTGACTAAAGATCTGGAGCTTGGCAGGGTGTGAACTGCATAGAAAAGGAAGGAGGCAAAGGTCTAGTTAATGGGCTTTCCTATGTCTTCTTGAATGCTGATTGGAGCTGCTCTGGTGTGACAGTAGGAGGACTACCAGTACAGCTACAGTTACAAGAAAGTAACCTAGTTTTTTAGGCCACTGATTTCTTATGTTTTGTGTGGTGTTTTATAGTGTGTATATGCAGTATTTATTGCCGAATTTATTTTTCTGTGTTGCTCATGAGTGTAAAGCAGTCTGAATTTTCTGAAGAGTACTAAACAAAAAATTAAAAAATGATCCTACCCTAACCTCAATGTTAATGACAGAAGTAAACACCCAATGACAAAGTCAAAGCATACCAAATGAATGCTGCAATTCTTGCCTACGTGCATGGAATTTAATGATTATAGGCTCAGTCTACAACTCCACTAGCTAGCACATGTCTGTTAAAATTGTTTGGAACTAGCATACTTCACAAGCAGAGGGTAATCGTGCAGGGGAAGGTACAAAAATAAGAAGCATTTCCTTCCTGTTGTTAAACATGAAGGGATGGGTCTGGGTTGTGCAACACCAAGGAGCCACTTATCGACTTCTGCAATGAAGTGGATCTCATTAGTGATGTTCTTGGTGAAGAGAAGACAAAAGTGGTGGTTGAAGCGCTGTGGCAATGGTTGGCGTCCCATTTGCTTTCTACTTAGGGACAGAGACAAAAAAAAAATCAATGCATTCACCACTCTTGGTTTACCTTTTTAATTTTATTTGGACTCACTAGAGTGTTTGAATTCATCTGGTTAAACGAGTGGACCAGCCGACTGCATTAACACCAAACAAATCTGTTTACATGACTGCTGTTTCGTTTTGCCGGAATCGGGTTACCTGCATTAGTCAAAAAAAAGAGAAAAAATAAATCAGAAGAGTTTTAGAGTCATTTAGGCATCAGAGTGTGCTCTTTTGATTGGTCCCATTGACCCCCCACACACCCCTGGTGTGGTGCCAGTGCAGATGTCAACTCCGTAAGCATGATGGTCAGTAAAGTGACTGACAGCACTTATTTCTGAATCCCCGTCACAAATGGATGGCATACAGCCTGGGCTCCTGAAGGAGACTGTATGGAGGAACAAAACACACATTTAAAAAAAAAAAAAAAAGGCATGGCTGGTCCCATGCTTGGCCCTGCCACCTACCCGAGCACCTTCTGCCACTGATTTATTAACAGCAAGGCAGCAGGCCAAGTCTCTGGAGAGAGTCCCTCTCCCTCACCACTCCCCATGTGAGGCAGTGACTCCCAGCACATGCCCCCAAATCTCCATTTAGTTTCATACACAGTGGTGCATGGAAGGGGGCTGTCAGCGTCAGGTTGGTAGCCCGTTGTGCTCCCATGCCGGTGACCCTGGTTCAGGAGTGGACTTGGGAGCTGACTTGGACGTAGAAGGGGCTGGAGTGGCATGGCTGGCCAGCAGAGCTCCAATCCAAGATGAGAGGGTGCTGTGGTTCTGCAGCTGTTGCAACCACCATAGTGGGCCACTGAGCTTGCCTTCTCCAAAGTGTACTGCTGCACATTTGCTTGGCCTGCAGGGACACTGTTCGGTGTGCAGCAGGAGGTGGCAGGGTTAAAGGGGGGGAATGTGCACTGGGCAGCCTGAATGATGATTACCGGCATCTGTGGGCCCTGTTCTGTGCTGGTCCCCACTGGCTTTTACTGTGGGAGAAGTGGCAGTCGGGGCTGAGAGGTTGCAGGCAGAGGACCTGAAAGAAATGAAGGTGATGACTCTGGACCAAACAGGTATATGAAAAAAAAAACAAAAAAAAAAACACACTACATGAACCAGCCTGTTCCCACTTGCAGAGGTTTTGTATTTTAATTTGTATGTTAATCTCAACCCTTTGAGATTGCATTTTAAAGCAGATACCATATGATCAGATCCTGCCAATTGTATCTCTATCTTGGATTAATGGCTAACCAGTTAGAGGACAATCCATTCTTTCACCTCCTACAAGGACTGTTTTAAACCCGCACAGATCAATTTCCCTGGCCCAGATTGGGTGTAGCAGAGATGTATAGCTGGATGTCCTCTATGTAGCAGCAATATCCAGCACTGCCATTCTCATTAAGGGATTGAGAGAAGGGAAATATGATGTTGCAACAGTTCATTTGTCGACTTTTTAATAGAAAGCTGCAAATAGTGCTACTGGTTCTTGTAAAAAATAATCCAATAAAGGGAATTTATTATTTTTTAATATTATATTTTCACTCCATTCCCTTCATCGTTTTACATTCCCTTTGCCTGCCCCCATCCGAGCTGATAGGTGGATGCTAGGGATGGGGAGGACTCTCCAGCAGTGACTCGAGGTATAAGGCCCAACAGGAGATGGAGTGGATTTTTCTCCCAGCCATTCATGGGCTTGTTTTCTTTCTGTCTCGCACTTGTATAACCCCTCCTGTCCTCCTCTCAGTCTGCTCTGAGCTGCCATGCTACATTGTAACCTCTGACCCCCTGTGGTTGATGTTTCTGTATTGCTCCACGTTGTCGGTAGGGAGTTAATACATATGTATTATGTCCCCATTGACAGTGTTGGAGCCAACATAAGTGGAAATACAGTTAAGTATGAAGGGATTTCTCCTTTTGGCACAACCACATGCTGCAACTAGCCGGAGTGGCTGCTGTTGCAGCGGACTCTCTCGATTACCCTTTCCGGGGCTTGAGCTTGCTGACTGTGTGATGGGAATCCTAAGTGTGAACAGACTCGGGTGTCCTGGATTGCAGCACAGCCCTAGTGAACCATTTGTCTTTCTAACTTTCTGTTCCCTTCACTGCCCCTTCCCCCTTAATTGGCCTATGGGGGGGAGGGGCTGCCTGAGCTCAGGGTTATCAGTAGATATTTGTGTTCAACTCACATGGTCCAGGACTCCCAAAATAAAAATGTGAGCCCTGGCTGAAAGCCTGGAAGCTCTGATGCAGCTCTCTGTTGTACTTTGGAGCTTTCTTCTACAGTGCAGGTGAGCACCAGGGAGTGTCTTGTGCATCCCAGCATGCCAGTTTTGTATCAAGAGGATCCATGAACTGAAGAATGCTGCATCGTGATGGCTGCCCATGGGTAACGGATGTTGGTCTCCACATCCCTGAGAGCCCTCCTGAACTCCTGCTGTGACACCCCAGTTCACCCGCGTGCTACCTGCCTGCTGCTGCATTCCTCTGTGCCCCTGCCCCTCTACATATCAGGCCCCTGAAGCAGTAGTGGATCCATATAAGCAGCAGGAGAGGCCAGTGTTTCTTCTAGAAAGGATGGGGGCATTTTTTGAGTAACCTAGGCATAATGCCTATTGTCACCTTCACTGTTCATTGTTTTTTTTTTCTTTCCATTTCTCGGTTCTCTGCACACTTAATTTTCTCCCCCTCTTCATTGTTTTTCCTTTTTGTCCCACAAATTCGGTAACACTTGTGTACCAGGGCTCTGCTTGAAACATTGTGCGAAGCATGGGAGCACAAAATAACAGCATGGGGGGAATCACTGCGTATAAGTGCTTTAGGGGAAATCCTGAAGGCCCAGGATCTGTGAGGGCTGTTGGAGCATGGGCCATGTCTGCCTCTCAGTTGATATAGAAACATTGACACTGCCGGCAGCAAAAGAACAAGGGTCCATCTAGTCTTCCCATTTTCCTACCTATTCCCCTGATGTAATATCTTGAAGGGATTTTCTACCCCACATCCCCCCCACCTTCTCAGATAACTGATAGGAAGGGCTTGTCCTATCAATTTACCAGCTCCAAAGATCATGTATCAGTTACCAGCCCCACAGATATAGGATCAGTTTACTAGCCCCAGAGATCTTGAATCAGTTTCCTAGCCTCACAAATATTGCATCAGTTAACTAGCCGCACAGATCCAGTATCAGATTCCAAGCCCCGCTGATCCAGTTACTGGCTCCATAGATCTTTGGTCAGTTTACTAGTATCACAGATCTTGAATCAGTTTATCAGCTCCACAGATCTAGGATCATTTTATTAGCCCCAGAGATCTAGGATCAGTTTACCAGCTCCACAGAGTTAGGATCAGTTTACTAGCCCCACAGATCCAGTATCAGTTTACCAGCCCCACAGATTTAGGATCATTTTCCTAGTTCCACAGATCCAGGATCTGTTTCACAGCCTTACAGATCTAGGATCATTTTCCTAGTTCCACAGATCCAAGATCTGTTTACCAGCCCCACAGAGCAAGTATGTTTGCTAGCCCCACAGTTTAAGTATTTTTTTTTTACCAGTCCCACATATCTGTGATCAGTTTACTAACCCCACAGATCTAGGATCAGTTTACCAGCCCAACAGATCTAGAATCATTTTCCTAGTTCCACAGAGCAAGTATCTGTTTACCAGACTCAGAGATCCAGTATCAGTTTACCAGCCCCACAGATCTAGGATCATTTTCCTAGTTCCACAGATCCAGGATCTGTGTACCAGCGCCACAGAGGAAGTATACAGTTAATAGTTCCACAGATGTATGATCAGTTTACCAGCCCCACAGATAACGGGATCAGTTTACTAGCCCCCCAGATCTTATTTATTTATTTGGGTTTTGGTAACTGGGTAAGTACACTAGGCAACGGTGTGCCTATTTTCTGGTACGACCCGGGAGATTACTTTTCACAAGAACAGATAATGATCACCAGAACAGAATATGATTCACAAGGCAGAAACACAAGAGGAGGATACAGTAACATGAATGTACATCTTAGCAATGACAGCACAATTCAAAAGGCTTCAATAGTGATAGATAACATTTTACAAATGCAAATAGTGATTTTCAAGGCACAACATGAGTTGATTATTGTTCATAGCGATAGTAGCACAATACAAAACACTTCCAGAGTAGCAGTATTAAAGGTTTGCAAGTAAGCAGTAACCCACGAAAGGGTGTGCGTCATCGGGGATTAACGCATATCAGTATGCATTGTGAGGCACAAGGCCGCAGGCCGAGTGCCCTCACAGCACCCGAGTGTGCAGTAATCCCCAGTAGCCGCACACCCTGGAGTGGGTTATTGCACTTATAACATGGGGTATGTTTAAACAACAAAAAATATCAAAAAAGGTACTGTATCCTGCCACCTTGCAAAATAGTCCCTAACAAATAATGCATCCTGCATTGATGTTATGCACACAGAACTGTCACAGATACATTACTAATATGATCTGTGACATTACTTGTACATAATATTGCATTCTGTGCTGCCTACAACCCTTACTGTGCCCCCCCCCCAAGAGACAACGCTGCAGATTTCAGGAGGTAGTTTACAGTGGAGTGTCTCACTCCCACCCACCCCCAACTATGTCATTATCTGTGTCTCTGGGTCTGTCTCTCCATGTCCCCTGTGCCCACAACTGCTGGGGGGGTGATTATGATTTGACTGCGTGGGGAATGCAAACTTTTGCTGTCAAGGAGAACTTTGACTGCCAGGGGACAGCAATGGCAAAGAGAAACAGTGACAGCTCTGTCAACAAAATCCTACCTTTTGCCGCAACTCGCTCCTGCCCTGTTTCTGTCCCTCTCTCTCAATATTATGTGGCTGGTACTGATTGTTGCCACACCTTGCCACCCAGCCGCACACACCGACAGTGCCAAAAGGGAGCTCACGTACACACACTTGTAGAGAAATAATAGGACTGCCGGCTGTCACTCTTTCTCCCATGCTGCTGCCCACAGAATAACTTCAGGGAACACAGATTGCACACCTGCCAGGAGACGGAGGCAAACACTGTGACCACGTCCGGCCCAGTGGTGCTGAGGGTTGAGGCGCTGGACCCTACACCTCACACCACACCGGTGACCCGGGCTCAGGAGCGAGCCTGGGCTGTCAGAGTCAGCAGGGGAGGGAGAGGATTGAGTGTCCAGAGGACAGCTGGCCTCTCCCGGGAGGGAGGGAGGTCTGCGCTCGGTGCTTGACTGGCCTCTGGCGGAGGCCAGTGGCACGGCAAGTGCAGAGGAGATGTAGAGGGATGGGGGAGTGGCGATGCCGGCAGTGATGCCTTGACATAGGGTGCGTGCCACTTCCCCACACAGAAAAATGGAAAATGCCTGCAGATCCCAGGAAGAAGGAGTGCCCGGAGCATGCCTCCAATATGCCCTCGCCTGCCTAACTACCTCCGGTCTGACGAAATATGAGTATCGGGGTGCTTGCCTGCCCCACCTTGGCCCTGCTTGGGGGGAAGCCACAGCTACATGGGGACAAGAGAGGCAAGTCTGGGTAGGGCGAGTGAGGCAGGAGGATGAGACTCCTTGGCAGTCCCGAAGGGTCGGGTCTGCAGGATGTAGGGGGGACAAAAAGTGATTTAAAAAAAAAAACACTATGGCCACACATACAGCCACACACTACTGCTCACAACACAACTTCGGGGATGGCGGGACACTGGTGGCAAGAATTTGGGCATGCAGTTGAGCCCCGCCACAAATCAATATTTTTAGTACTCTCTGTTCATGAATGACAACTGTCTCTCTCCCTCTCTTGAGAAATGGTGATGCTGTTCCACCGAGGGGGGCACTGAAGGATACACACAACCAAAAACCCTGGCACACACAGCACAGTATGAGCAGCCTGAGGGAAGTCGGCAACGAGCTTCATGTTCTGTTGTTAAACTCTGTGGCACATCCCTACATACAGACTGAGATTTACCTGTGAATTCGGGGTCCAAGATGCTCTCTGTCTCACTCTGACTGTTTTCCTCACTGTCTCTCAGCAGCGTGGTGACTGCAGGTTCAGCAGGGAGAGGTTGGGATCCCCGGGTTTCAGTTGCCGTAATGATCTGCTGCTCAGGCAAGCGCTGGGGCTCCAGTGTATGCCCCCTTCCCCCAACAGCAGCTGCAGCATTCACATTTACCGTGGTCTCTCTCTGTGTCATTTCCACGTGCCAGCGACTTGTTACATCTGCATCCACTGTCGCACCTAGACTCCGTCCACTACCTGAGTGGTGAAATGACCAACAGTGGCAAGAACTACTGGAGGATAGGACTCAAGGGAAAACAGAAAGCAAGACTATAGTGGCACTTAAACAACAATACCATACAGCAAAGTGACACTTGCCTCTCAGTTCCCAGAGGTCCACTGGGCAGTGGGGAGACATGGAGATCCGCGGGGCCAGTGGGTGCGTATAATGCATGGCCCAGGAGCTGACCATTTATGGGGGGGACATGGAGATCTGCAGGACGGGTGGGTGGGTATATCAGAGTGCACAGGGGATGACACTTTCTGGGAGGGGGGGGAGGACTGGAGAGCCGCAGGGTGGGTGCGTGAGTATAACAAACTCTATGGGAGGTTATAGTTTCTGGGAGGACATGGAGAAAAAGGGAGGTAGCAGATGTTCATTATACAATGGCAAGAAAGAATACTGGACTCTGATTGGTCAGTCTTGGGCTGGACCTGTGATGTTATCCCAGTACAACTTCACGGGTCTAGTCTCAACACTGTGAACCTCTTGATGACCCTTCTTTGCCAATTGATTGTTTGCCTCTTCTCTTAACAAACAAAAATATTTTCCCACACTAACAAAAACATTCTTTAAAATTAATTTTTTTAATTCTGTATAAGAACAAGTCTGTTAGAGTATTAGTACACAGCTTCTTCAGGGTGTGATGCAGGGATAACGGCCATGCCTCAGATATTGATGCACTCGCCTGCGGCCTTGTGCCCAACTACCTGAGGCGTGACGTTATCCCAGCACGACACACACCCTGGAGGGCATTATTGCTTAATCATTTTGTTACTTTTGCTAAAAAGAAATAGGAGACAGAGAGGAGGACAGGAAGTTTAATTATGAGTTAGGTCAGTGAACAGCAGCAATATGTAACAGGAGACGGTCTGAGAAGTCGCTTAAGTGCAGGAAAGGAGGGGGTAAGGTGAGTTGGGAGGAGGTTATTCCAGAGTGAAGGGAGTCTGAGAGAGAAAGCAAGTTGCCCCGCTGAGGTGAGGGAGCGGTGGTAATTTGTGCGTTAGTGGCAAGGAGAGGGGATGGCTGGAGCTAGGAGGGAGGAGATGTAGGCTAGCAATACTGATGAAGACTGATAGGAGATGAAGCTAAGGCAGACATTAGGATAGTCCATGTGGAACTGAGGGATAATACATCGGAAAGGCCATGCCAGTGCTAGACTGGTGGGGATGTAGTTAGGGACCGAGCAGACTGGATGGACCATGAGGCTTTCTCTGACCATAGGCATCTATGTTACTCTATTTGTATTCTCACCGTAAACTGATCTCAGATCAGTTGTGATGGTAAACGGACACTGGAATAGTGGTTATGGGCACAGTCTGTCTTTAGTGCATGTCTCCATCATAGGTGGCCAAGAGACTTTCTCGTGTTTTCTCCCCACCTCCCTCTTCTCGCAGCGACATGGTACAGTTGACTTGGAGTAGACATGGGCCAGATGCACGTACTGTCACTTGTGCACATCAGTAGTGCTGCTGATCCCTACTTTAGGGGTTGTTACTATAAAGTGAACATTCAGTGTGTCCCAGAGTGCTGCCCCGATATGCTCAACACCCTCATGACTCCACATGAAAGCATATTTTTTATTATTCTTTTTCCCCATCACTGAGGCTGTCCACCTCTGCCAGGCTACCTCCCAGCAGCCATCCCTGTTGCTTACCTGATCCCCTAGGGGGTTCACAAAGGGCATTTTCTCACCATTTCCTCCATGTTGGGTTCCTTTAGGAGTGTTTTCAGCCATGATCTCCCTCATGCCCATCTGATGTGTGGTGGAACCTTCTGGAAGTCAGGAGTGTTGAGGCCTGAGAGTGCTGGCTTCATGTTGCTGGGTGTAGAGGGTTTTACTGGTTCGTTTCCTCCTCACTCTTGGGACACTGCCATCTATGGTCCCATGGAACATAGTATTGTGTGGCCATACACTGAAACCAGGCTGTGTGTCTCCCCCCCCCCCCAGACATTCCAGCTGCACCACCAGCTGTATCCACCCAAGTGGCAGTATTACAGCAGAGAAACTGCTCTCCCTCATAGGAGGAAAGTGTCCTCCGGGATGCTCAATCCCCCCCAAGCTGGCCTCGATGGCCTGCCTCTTCCTGAACCTGAGTAGATGGCTTTTCGAGTGGTAATTCTACAGCTGTGCTGACAGGAAGATGGGAAAGCATTATTGTTATAGAGGAAGTAATATATGCAGCTTTTTTTGCTTAAAATAAATTTAGATATTAAAACATAATTATTTATTTTCTTTATTCAGTACCCTGCTTCCAACATCCGATTTCTTTACTACTTCCCTAGGGAAGTCCCTGTTTGCCTGCCTTACTCACCGACTGCTGCTGCGATCTGTTTGCCAGACACCCTTGGTCCACTGCTGCTCCTGTGAAGACTGGCTCGGGAGAAGCAGTGTTCAATGTCTAGGAGCAGTGGTCAGGGTGGGTTAACCAGTGCACTCTGGGATCAGGTAGTTTTGGGGGGGGGTTCCCTGGGAGTTGTAATCTGGGATGTTAGATTGCCTCTTTTCTTGTCCTTGGTTTCTGTCCACCTTCCAATGAGTCCACACACACACACACACACACACACACACACACACACACAGTGGTGTCCTAAAGTAGACAGCTGGCACTATGTGGGCTTTCATGCTGTCAAGGGCGTCGCAACCAAGCCACTGCTAGAAAACACAGCAGCAGCGTGGCACAATCTTCCCTGCCGGTCTCTGCTCCTGATATTCTGGCCTTGAAGAGAGAAACTGGGTTGCCTGCTGCCAAAGTGTTCCCCCAGCACTCACTGCCATGGAGCCAGCAAACTTGTAATTTTTATAAAACAAGCACTGAAACTATTCCAAGTTTCAATTACTTTTTTTTTTCATTCTAAACTCGAATCTACTTTAAAAATGTTGAAATAAATGAACTAATTACAATATGTTGACTAATATGTTCAGGATCTGACAAGTTTTAAGTTGATCAGTTTTTTATTTTAAGTTTCTGTGATTCCCCCAATTTTCTCTCATACACAGGGCTCCAGGTAAGGTATGTACCGACCTATTTTACTCACCTCGTTTTAGGAAATACTCTTCAGAAATTTTTTTAATGAGTACCAGTACTCACCTACCATTTGTAAATACTCCGCATGCCAAAGAATAGTGCTTCATAACATAACTGGCGATTCAAAAGGAGCAGTGTTTTGCCAGATTTACAACACTTGTATGCATCCCACTTTTGTTTTACTCACTGTTTTAAAACTGGTGAGTAAATTCCTACCTGCCAACATTATTTGGTGCATTGTTGGCACCTGAAATTCTTATCTAGAAAAAAACTAAATTTTTTTAAATAAATTTACTCCTCAGTCCACTCTAGCAAGACATTTGTACACATCTGAATTTCATTTTACTTGCCTCCCTTTCAAAATGAGGAGTACAGGTACTCATCCCAAAAAATCTTATCTAGAGCCCTGCTCATACCCATCCACTCTTTTCTAGCCATTTTGCTGGCACCTGTGTCTGTGTGGGTCATGACTGAATGGTCTCCTCTCAGTCTGATACCAATTGCCACTAGCGAGCCAGCCACCTTGGGCTGTTGTTTAGTAACGTTCTTTAGCCTCCCCAGTAGGGGTCAAGAGAAATGAGCAGAAAGTGGCAGATACTCCCTGTCAGCTTCTAGACCCTCTTGATTTCCTTGTAAGAGCTCCTGAGACTCTCCTACACAGATCTGTAAAGTTTCTGGCTGGCTGGAACAACTAATGAAAGCCCTGCTGCTGGTTTAGATACTCTTGTCTGTAACTGATTTTTGACAAACTAAACTTAGAAGCAACAGCAGCAGTAGCTTGGTGTAAAATAATGTCACTTCACAAGTGGCAATCTTTTTTTTTTTTTAACTGTTTATAATAGATGATTTTTGCATTTTGCAGGTTCCTTCAAAAGTTGTGCTTCATAGATGTGAGTAGGACCATGAAGAATGTCTTTTTTCAGAATATAGGTAATGATTTTGAATCTGCAGAATGGGCCTCCTGGCGACTGTGGAGGTTCTTTCGAAGTAATTACTCATTTTTAAAATCACCTGTCATTTAGTAGCTCCTACAAAATGTAGTCATATCATCAACCACTCAATTCCCAAACATCGCTGGAGCCCAACATGGCACTTGAAGCCCATCCCCCTGTGCTGTCAAGCTCCCCACCTCCCTGAACTGTAAGTGTGGCACTGGGATTCCCGTAGTTGCAATCACCACAACCCCAAACACCCAAGTGTGGCACTGGGAACCCATCCTTGATGCCACCAAACGCCCCATTTCTCTGAACATGAATTGTGGCAACGAGAGACTATCCCTGGTGCCAGCAGCCTACCCTCAAACTTGAAGCTGTGCACTGGGAGCCCATCTCTAGTACTGTCAAACCACCCCCACCTGAATCTGCAGCGCAGTGCGGGGACTATATTCCTGGTGCTGTTATGCATTACCACCCACATAACCTGAAGTTTGACACTGAGAGCACATCTGTGGCGCTGCCCACCTGCCACATACCCCTCTACCCCTGAACCTGATAACATATGGTACTTGGAACCCAAACACTGGCCGTTTTGTTCCACCCCCCTTCCCTAGACAGTGGCTGGCACAGCCCGCCTCTCAGCTCCTTGGCAGCTTACTGTCTGATAAAAAAAAAACAGTGTTAAAAAAGATACTGTACAGAAAGGGTTGGCAGTGATTTCAGTATAATAGCAGATTAACGCTATTGTTGATCTGATGATGGCCATCCGAGGAGGTGAAATAATTGTTGAACCAGCTGTTGGTGGAGCGGCGGTGAAACAGGTGGGAGGACCACTGGACACCAGGCTATCTTGGCTTGAGACTGGATGAGAGAGGGTGTACCACTGAACACCAGGAAATGCTTATCATGGTACAGTGAACAGGTGGGTGGGTGATGCTAGACACCAGGGAGTCTTAACACAGGACAGGGTTGGGGAGAGGGTACTGCTGTGTTCCAAGGGAGCTTGGCACAGGATAGAGAGAGGGACAGTGGTGCAACTGGACACTAGAGTGTGCCTGGTATAGGATAGGAAGGAGGGGCGGAGATGCCACTGGACTGGAGTGGTTGGCATGGATAGGGAGGGGGTGTCACTTTACACCAGGGAGTGCTTGGCAGTGAATGCAAGTTTAACCACTTTTTTACTGTAGTGAGTAGCTTTGCAGGATGTATTTAAGTGATAACATTCAGTTAGCCGGAGTACAAGAAGAAATAAGTGGCTGATGTGGGTGATTAAATGCCTAGCCGAAAGGGTGAGCTGATTAATCAGACATAGAAGCCAGTTATTCTGAGTGTACTCCAGCTAACTGAATGTTATCACTATATACAAGTAGGAGTTTTGAACCCAGGATTTTTAAAGTTCCATGGGAATTAAAGAGGAACATGCTTGTTTTCCCCCTTTTTATCTCTGTTTACTAAATGGATAACCTACTGTGGGCATGTCTGAAATGTGGATAATCTACTGTGAGCAAGTCTAAAATGCAGTTGCAGTAGTTTGTGGTGTATTAAATGACAGTTTTCCTGTGTTCTGATTGGCTTTGACTAGATACCCATCATATATAATAATGCATTACAGGTCGAGGGAGTGTGCCATTTTTTTAAATAAAAAACAAAATACATTAGAATATAAACACTCCAGACCTGCTCATTTACAGGGCAGCTGTCTGTAAGACACCCTCTGCTGAGTAAAAGTGTCTCATGAGCAGGTGAATGGAGTTCTCAGCAGTACTCTTGTCCTACAGTGTAACGGCTTTTTGGAGCATCTGCTGTGTTTCTTTGCTGCTTGTGACTTATGGGTCTGTAGCTCAGCCCCCAGACCAGAATTTTGATAATGCGAAGTGGCAAAATATGAAGTGAATAGACTAATGTTGGGTGGCCGTTTACATTAATTTCATGTAACATAGGTTACTTTTCAGTTTTGTGAGTAGTGTACTTTATTGACTCATTACTACTCCCAAAACTGAGAGCAAGCCTGCTCTGTTTGGCAGGTCCCATCCTGATATTCCTTCCATAAAAATTGCTGTAGCTCTTTTCTCCACTTAATACCATCAGAGTGCTGTTTTGGGGTGTAACGACAGTGAGAGACTTTATGTCGCCATAGACTTCAGCATTGTGATTATTGGACACCACAAAAGTACCTACAGTATAAGACCAACTGATGCCTCTTAAAAAAGCTTTGAGAGATGTAATTTTTATACAGAATATTACTTATAATTGAAATGCAACCCCCCATGACCACTTATTTAACCAGTAGGCACACCTCTCACAGTCTAGTGGAAAAGAGTGGTGTGGGGGGTAACATAGTGCCACCATAGACAAGGTGGGATATGCAGATGGAGTAGACATTATAGAAACAAAACCAAGTGTGGCTACAAAGCATACACCTAGTGGGACCAATTCCATGGCCAAAACCCAGGTCCTGGGGAGAAAACGTTTGCTCAGGGCTATGCTAGGTTTGCACTTCTGGACAGGGGTACCCAAGTAACTCCACACGGAAGCAATAACATAAATGTTCATACCAGGCTAGGATTCTAGAGTGTGACTTTATTCTGTAACAAAGTAGAAACACACAAAGCAAAGATGGACCCCCAAGGGTTTACACACATGGTAAATGCAGACATCTGAGGTTCAGAACTCCAAATTTCCCATATAGCATAGGATACTCTGCCATCCCTCTGGAAAATACACCTCACTTTATACCAGAAGTTACTGTTGATGCTTTCTAGAAATGTATTTCACACTTAACATCAGCAAAACACCTCAGGGTGTCAAAGGTAAAAGTTCTACTCACATGGATGGTCACAGACTAGACTCCACTGTGGTCAACCAACTTTTAAACTTCCATGGTGACAGGGTCCCTTTGTCAGAGAAATTCACCCTTAAACCAAAAGCAGGTAGTCCTGGGCAAACTCAGAAAACAAAAGTACTCATAAGAAGTAGACACATAAGGCAGCTTCACAAAGTTCTGTTAGGATCAGGGGATTGCCCCTGAAATCCTGGCAATCTGCTCAATCCCACCTGGGATGAAGAACAGAAAATCCCTGGAGGCGGTTTTCACTACTTAGGCAAAGCTGGAAAATGCTGTACTCCACTAGGGTGAGACAATCTGGAATACTGCAGCTCTCTATCAGAGCTGCTACTACAGACTACTGCTCACACTGAGCTCTGGAACAAGACTGACTACAGAATTCTAAATTCCCCACTCACAACAACTGCTGTGTGGCTTATGCTGCTGCGAGAGTTCTAAGGTGACATCATCTCTCCAGCTCCCAGCTGAGACCAGCAGCAGAGAGGGACAGAGTGAAATCCATTTACTGGCAAATCTCTAGCTGCCTTCCCTGCCTACCATTAACCGTAATGGGATTCTAATAACCGCAGGAAACAGGGGGTTACACTCACCCCTAGCCAGGTAAATGACTGTCCACTGTCCCTTACCCGGCACCAGGCCATCCTACCCTGTGTGTTACGTACGGGGAGGTAGCGCTACCTTCTCCCCACCATGTGCCAGGCACAGGTAGACAACACTAAGGGCCCAGAGGCCATTGGCTGATGCATCAGCCCCTACTCTATGATCTTACTATGGAGAATCAGTGGCTCTGGGAGAACTGCCCAAAGCATGCCCTAACAGACCAGAACTGCGGCTCCTATGGCCGGTCAGGGCTACAGCCTGTCTATCCCCCTAGCTCTCTAGGGAAAATCTGTATCTATCCGAACTACCCACTGGGAACCTCCCCCCAACCTAGGGTACCTGTGAACCAAAAACACACCAAGGAACAATACTATATCAAGCATTACACTCCCATCTCCCCCACACATACACCTGTGGAAGAAAACAACAATGGTTAACACATGTTAACAACTACACAATATCCTAAATATTCTAAAGCACAGAGGAACTCTGATGAGTTCCCCAAATCCTCTTTGGTTCTTTTCTTCCCTCTTCATCACGACGACCTGAAAGGAAACCGCAAACAAAACACCCCAAATCTGCATACCGCAGTATTATAATCCCTCCACTGAAAACTAAAGAATCCCCAAAAAATACTATATAGAAAAGTGTTAAAGTAGAAAAACACCGACATTATCCACAAAACACATTTTTGGGGGGATCGGATGCCCTAAATGTCCCATACTAGTGACAGAATGTTGTTGCCTGAGGGCAATGTCCATTAAAGCGTCTATCCTGGGCTGAAGCCCACTAAAACACAGTCCTTGAACAGGTCAGGGCCTGAAGAGCACTGTAGTCCATAAGGGAGAGTCTTTGTGGATAGTTCAAATAGTTTGGGAGTCTGCCAGGTGTAGGATGTGTATTGCAAAGTCAGTTAAAACATAGAAAAGATGGGTCTTACCAGTTCCCTGAAGACAGAACAACAGAATCACCTACTTCTCCAGCGGAAGACTCCTCCCCCTCTGGTGGCATCATTCGGATACAGCTGGCAACAGGCAACTAAACAGGAAGACAGCTGAGTTGATGTCATCTGGCATACCAGGCGATGAATCAAGAAAACAGCTGGGTTGAGGTCATCTGGAAGGCCAGTCGATGAAAATGGGAAAGCACTCTGCTGGGATGATGAATCTTGGATGCACCTTGGATCCTGGAACACCACTCAGGCTGCGTCTTCTTCCCTGGATACTGCTACTGCTGGATGGCAGACAGTTCGCTGCCACTGCTTTACTTCCCTCGGGGTAGGCATGGGCATATTCACAGGTGGTGGCATCATTAAAGGTAGTACCACTCTGGGTGAGGTACAAGAACTATGACCCCATCTGGGAGTTCGTAGTTGATATTGTGGAATGTCTCATTCCCTGCCTTGTCTACAATTTGCACAGTGTCCATAAATAATGTTCTGCTCAATTTCCAGAATTTCAGTCTATCACTGATGACTGTGTCTCTGACACATGGTACTGCACCTGGATGCATATTTTGGCTTGCTTCTTCCAATAACCAGGATTGCCTGTTCTGCTCATTTCCTCCCTGACTCTACGAGGAAAGGTAGGAAAGTACCTCCCATATATGGCGTCGGCCCTCCTATGAACCAGTCTCTCCTCCTCTGCTACTTTTCACAAGTACACAGCCCATGGCACGGCTTGGGGTGGCCAGGCCTGGTTCATCCAGTGCCCCATACACAGAGAATGGAAAATCTGTCTCTGACCATTTTTGTGGGCGGAGCAGTGGAGTCACTATCTTCTGTCTCTGGCTACTCTGAGGCAAGAGCTTGAGGCCGCTCTCTGGGACCCTCAGCATGAAGACAGATATCCTCATCCTCATCTTCCTCACTTAGGATCTGAGCCCAGGAGTGAGCAGTCATCCTCATTCCCGAGACAGTTCACTCCTTACTGGGCATGGAGGTACACACCTCCCAGTCCAAAGTTGCTCAAACTTCATCCTCCCCAACTAGGCTAGGACTAGGACCCTCTATCCATGGGTCCACGGACCCTTCCACCGCACTCTCCATATGAGACACAGGTGAGGAAACATCACTAGATGTCTGCCCTTGCAGTAAATCCATACTTTCTTCCTTTGTGCCACACTCTATTGGGCCTCCCCCAACAGATTCAACCTGGTGCTGTGTGCTGCTGCTTGCAGGGTTTCCTACATTGGTCCAGGTGGGAGCCAAATGAATTTGTGGTGCCTCGGACAGACCATACTTCACTAGGCAACCTGAACAATGAGGTATTAAAAACGCATCCCTTCCAGCCTTGAGGCACATTATGCATACTCTCACAGGGTAGTTGGGTATTGCAACATGGGGAGGCAACCCTTCACTGTAGAAAACTTGCTGTATTTCATTTAGCCACCTCCTCTGCTATCATAGCTCGGGTATGATTCGGGTAGTGGGATTTTTCCGAAGTCATATCTGCAAATAAACACATAAAGTCTGTTGTTACTACAGGTTCACAATACTCTGAACAGTCTCTTAAAATGGCTCCCTGCTGCTGTGTTTACATTTACTGCCCCACTTTGTAATGGCGACGACAGCACTCCTCTTGCATCGAATCTGTTTCTGACTCCATAAACTGCACATCTGACTTTTCTGCTACTGAATTCTTGCTCAAACTGTTCGATTGCAGTGCTTTAATACTTCTCAGCACATTCATATGATTTTTACAGGACTTTACGATTAGCACACAAATCAACTATTTACACATGCTAGTAAAGTCACTTGAAAGCCACAGTAATTCTTTATAGTAGTGCCTGTTTGTTGCAGCCTAATATACAACGCAGTCTCTCACTTGCTTACAACATTCTACTGTTGCTGAATCCATTATAAATGCTCACAGTCTACGCTTAGAATTTTTGTTTGTTGTGTTTTTGGGTTCCAACTCAGTCCTTCTTTGCAAAACAATCTCACTGCTCACACACAGATCCATCTGGCTTTTTAAAAATCACACACAGTTTGAGGCACAGATATTTCTGAATGGTACTCACTTAATCAGTAGCTGGCTTTCTCCGATGGAAATTTTTCAGCCTGGTGCGATCCTGGAAGGCCTCTGGGGTGAAATGGGCTGGCAGTCCCGTCGATTGTTACCACGAATGCCATGCTTTCATCCCAGTTGGTTGGATAATGGGTTGAGTCCGAATTTCAACAGCAAAGTCTGTATTTCACAGATTAGAATGTTCACAAGCCCCTTGATGGTTGATCCTGACTGACCAGCTCGCACGCCACTCTCTCTCTCCCCTTCTCGAACACTGGGCTGCACTCTGAAGCTGGCTAGGGAGCGGGACTGATTGCAGTCGCACCAATCCCTTAACGCCATGCAAATGAGCCTGTCTCTGATCCTTGTGCTCTTCTCCATGGCGATCGTCGAGCAGGGCAAAATTTAAACTGCAAACTGAACTTTTTTTTTTCGGCTACAATTTCATGGCGGGAGTGACGTTTTTGACCATTTCCTCTCTCAGAACTTGGCTATTTCTTTAGCGACTCCCCCAAATTACACTCAGAGCACATTAAACTTTCAGGGTACATTTCTTGCTTTGTTTCCCAAAGTCCACAATACTTTTTAGCAATTAAAAACTTGAGCTTTAAAGTTCTGTGAACATTCTTGATGCAGGGAAAAGGGCATACACATTCTGGCTTTACAGTCTCTTGGAAAAATGGCACAAACACACAGCAGCACTGTAACAGCAGGCACATAGCGGCACATATGGATGGCAGTATCCTATGCAGATCCTTTTGCGGAAAGCTTCCCTTCCAGTTTTGGGCTACCACACTGCCAGGCAGACACATGCTAGCCATACCTTAAGCAAACTGTCCAGTGTTCTCTCCACAAATTAAATAACATCACCGGACGAGTCCCCATATTTGTAACCCACCATCAGCCATTTATTTAACGAGATGGCACACCTCTCACAGTCTAGGGGAAAAGAGAGGGATGGGGGTTACAAAGTGCCACCATAGACAAGGTGGGATATGCAGATGGAGTAGACATTATAGAAACAAAACCAAGTGTGGCTGCAAGGCACACACCTGGTGGGACCAATACCATGGCCAAAACCCAGGTCACGGGGAGAAAACGTTTGCTCAGGGCTATGCTTGGTTTGCATTTCTGGACAGGGGTACCCAAGTAACTCCACACGGAACAATAACATAAATATCCATACCAGGTTGGGATTCTAGAGTGTGACTTTATTCTGTAACAAAGTAGGAACACACAAAGCAAAGATGGACCCCCAAGGGTTTACACACACGGTAAATGCAGAACATCTGAGGTACAGAAGTCCAAATTTCCCATATAGCATAGGGTGACTGTAGAAATTGTGGAACTAGCCACTGGTAAAACACACCAAGCAAATCCCCTCGACTAGGCACACACGGCCAGTACTTTGCGTAGGATTACTGTAGAAATTGTGGAACTAGCCACAGGTGAACACACAAGTTCCTCTGGAAATGGCACACATGGCTAGTACTTGGACACTTCCCATATAGCATAGGATAATGTGTGGCACACAGACCACATCGGAGCACTAAAGGCTCAGCTGGAGAAAAATCCACTGACTGGGGTAGAAGTTTCTTCAGGCATTGGCCACATGCACTGAAAGAAAAACACTGGTGCCCTTCAGAACCCGGAGTGCTAAACTGGTCACTCTAGATTGGGGGTCTCCCACCTTTTGTTTCCAAGTTCATGTTCGGCCATTCCTCTGGAAAATACACCTCACTTTATACCAAAAGTTCCTGTTAATGCTTTCTAGAAATGTATTTCACACTTAAAATCAGCAAAACGCCTCAGGGTTGTCAGAGGTAAACGTTCTGCTCACATGGACGGTCACAGACTAGACTCCACTGTGGTCAGCCAACTTTTAAACTTCCATGGTGACAGGGTCCCTTTGTCAGAGAAATTCACCCTTAAACCAAAAGCAGGTAGTCCTGGGCAAACTCTGAAAACAAAAGTACTCATAAGAGGTTGACACATGAGGCAATTTCACAAAGTTGTGGTAGGATCAGGGGATTGCCCCTGAAATCCTGGCAGCCTGCTCCATCCCAGCTGGGATGAAGAACAGGAAATCCCTGGAGACAGTTTCCTCCACTTAGGCAAAGCTGGAAACTGCTGTACTCCACTAGGGTGAGACAATCTAAAACACTGCGGCTATCTACCAGAGCTGCTACTACAGACTACTGCTCACACTGAGCTCTGGAACATGACTGACTACAGAATTCTAAATTGCCCACTCACAACAACTGCTATGTGGCTTATGCTGCTGCCATAGTTCTAAGGTGACATCACCTCTCCAGCTCCCAGCTGAGACCAGCAGCAGAGAGGGACAGAGTGAAATCCATTTACTGGCAAATCACTAGCTGCCTTCCCAGCCTACCACTAACTATAATGGGATTCTAGTAACTCCAGGAAACGGGGATTACAGAAATATTATCAATGTATTTGCTTTAAAACTGGGTTCCTGACCTTTAGAGTTCATCTAATCCTGCGGTTTATTCTCCTTAAAGTCATATTCCTTGCTCTGTGGTATCACAACATGCTGTCAAGTTGGACACTGTGATGTCACAAGCAAAGGATTACGACTTCAGGGGCCAGATGTTCAAAAGTTGGCACTGGTGCAAATGGGTTTACACCTGCACTGTGCAGGTTTACGCCCATTTTTGCCATGGGGTCTATATTCAAATGCCTTTGTAGTGTGGGCTAAACCCATTAGTGATCAGAAGCTAACACAACGCTGCAGCTATGCAGATGAGGGGATCCCCCTCCTGTATGCAGATGGAGCGGCAGTTTCAAAGGTTTGCGATGGTGGTAAATGGCACACAAAACAACACTGTTTAAAGCTTTAAAAACCTAGTCTTAACCAGCTGCTAAGCCTGCGTCCCAACCCCATCAATGGGTGGGGCAGCTGTACTGCAGCTGCCTGCCCCTGACCTCTATCACACCAGTGAGGATACAAGCCCTGATGTCCAATGGCACCCTTACCCCCCTGATGGCCCGGCCTATGTTCATTGCCAGTCTTTCTGATGTCTAGTGGCACTGCCCACACCCCCTTAGCACCCGTTCCGTAACTCTGTCACCCCTCTCTGGTGTCTAGCAGCACTGTCCCACCTCCTGGTCACCCATCCCTTGATATTCTATGTCTCCCTGGTGTCTAGTGGCACCCCCCCATCCCCGAGCACTCGTGCTGTAAATTTTCCACCTCTCCCTGGTGTCTAGTGGTCTTCCCCATCCCATTACAGGAAATATCTCGCTGGCATCTAGTGATAACCTTCCACCCCCTGGTCACCTGTCCCTCTTTGGGAAATATCTCCCTGGCATTTTGTGGCACCCCCATCCCCCAGTCACCTGTCCTGCTTCACGAAATATCTCACTGGTGTCTAGGGCACCCCTCACCCCCAAGCACCCATCCTGTTTTAGAATAGCTCTCCCTGGTGTGTAGTGGCACCCCTCACCGCCCAAACACATGGTCCATGTTCTGTATACTATGCCTTGTGTACAGTGGTACCCCTGCCCCCTGAATACCTGTTGACATACGGACAGGCAACATTTGGTGGTCCAGTGCCCCCTACCTGCCTTGCCTGCTCCCAGTACACCACCCATCAACCTACCCCTTTCCAGGCACAGTCTTCCTCTCACATCTTTGGTCGGCTACTGTTTGAGCTGATAGTGTGCGCTCATACAGTATACTATATGCGTGCACAATATCAGCTTATACGACAGCGAGGTGAGAGGAGAGCTGTGCCAGTTGCCATATCAGGATTTGCAGAACATCCCTGGGGACCCTGGTAAGGGAGAATGGATGTGTGGTGTACTAGGAGAGGGGCAGGGTGGGTGAGGGGCCACTGGACCGCCAATGGTTGCTGGTCTGTATGTTGATGGACATTCAGGGGATGGAGGTGGGGGTACTACTGGACACCAGGCATAGTATACGGAACATGGGCCAGGTGATCTGGTGGAGAGGGGTGCCACTAGACACGAGTGAGAGGTGTACATTTAAAGAAAGGGTGTTCGGGGCGGGTGCTGGTAGACATCAGGTATAACGTGACAGGTACCCACAGGATAGGTGCAAAAGGGCCTCTGCTCACCATGCAGATAATGGGCACGCCAGTGGCCCCTTAGCACCTTGTATGCTGATTGGGCTCATCTGCATGGTGCAACTGAAAAGAGCCGTCATAGCTTCTGGCACTCTCCGGTCCTGGGGTGCAATTCCTTGTGGACTGGATACATCCCAGGTCCATGTCAAGGCAGCGCAGTTTGACTTGGCGCTGCACCAATACAAGCTGATATTCAGTCAGTTAGTGCTGGTTCGCCATCTGACTGAATATTGTAGTCTCTGGGTCAGGCACAGGCACAGCACTTCTGTGTTGCTCTTGCACCCATTTTTTACTATCTAGGCCTAGGTGGAGAATAAGCATCCTCGGCAGAAGTTGTCAGAAGGGCAGAAGTCCCGATTACATCCAAATAGCCTGAGCAAGAAAGATTGGGGAACAGAGAAATATAGAAAATACATGAAATAAGGTTTTCCCCAGAGGGATCAGTAACTTTTAAAATATTTGGAAAAAAATATTTTTACATTCCATTTTCTATACCCTGGGACATACAGAAACTTATGATTACTTGCCAGCCTCGAACATGTCACCTACTCTTACCTATAATACCTTCTGATTGTTGTAGTACACAGATGAAGCTTGGGAATCCAAAGGCATACTTGTTTCTGACCTCATCCAATCAGGCCACAATTAACTCAGCTTATTATAGCTATGCAATACGAATGAAGTAATGTAAGAAGCCGTCTTTAACAAGGCTGTAATCCCATTGAGGGATTTTGAAGCCATTGTAGCTCGAGTGGCTTGCAGTGTCACTAGAATCCCAAGGTGGAACTGCTGTACAGGTATTGTTACAGATGGCTTCCTAGCTGTTTTGTTTTGTAATATAGTGAACGCTGCAAATATTCCATCCCATAATATCAGTGAGCAGATGTCAGAACCATGGTATTATCAATTTCTGAAGTCCTTTCCGCGGTATTCAAGGTTCCCCACTCTCTGGGAATGTAGGGTGGTGATCAGGGCCAAGCGTGCATTATTCCGTGGATTCCTGTATGGATTGTGCATGTGCATAAGTGGTTTTTAGTAGGGTATAGAGCTCTGGTATCAAAACGGGGTAGAAGTACACTAAAGAATGGTGGTTAAAAAAAAAAATTTTTTTGAGGATTTCATTAAATAAAAAAATCAGGGTGGTGGTAAAAATATAGGGTGTTGGCTCACTGTGCTAAAACAGTTAATAGGGAGCACTTAGTATTACAATTTCATTTTATATAGCCTCTTGCATCCCAGAATATTACAAAATGCTTTAGAATAAGAAAACAAAATAAAAGTAGAAATGGGTTTGAATAAATGAAGAACAAGAAAGATACTGAAAAAAACAGTAACTTTATTCATAAACTAGCAATAAAATGTTAGGACTGAATATTTGTTTAAGTTGAAAGCAGATAATGTTGCAGCTATCTCCCCAACCAGCGTTCTAGAACACTGTTAGTCCATCAGAAGCATAAAGTCTCACATCTGGAACCGACTTGGCCAAAAAACAAACGGAAAGCACAAATTTACAGAACACTGTGGCTAACACTTGTCAGCAGAAGTTTCTTTTGACTCGCTTTCGGACTTCCGGTGACGTCACGGCAGCAGTAAAGAGCTTGAGAGCCGAGCTGCCCTCCTGAGAGAATTGCAAAAACCTCCTAATTACTATATTAGTATAAAAAAAAAAACCGGAAAAATGCCGCCTGGAGGTGTAAAACAAGATAAGGGAGACAAAGAACGTCCAAAATCAGCAACTAAGAGGCCGGATTGCAGCAGATTGCCAGAGAACTGACAGGCCCGTAGTAGGAGCGCCTCCCTTACAAGTCAACATGGTTCGGGATATGATACAGAAGGAGAAACCATCTCGCTTTGAACAACTATTAAAAGAAATCCAGGACTCCCAAAATGAAAATAAAAGGGAGTTTCAGAATCTAAACAGCAAACTTAGTAAAATGGAGCAGCACATAGAGGGGGTAGAACAAAGGATTGCACAAGCAGAAAATAATGGAGATATCCTGACTCAGGCAGTGGGCTCCCTCTTCCAACACACACTGGCTTTACAAGCAAAATGCACAGATCTAGAGGCCAGGTCTAGGAGAGATAATCTCCATTTATATAGTCTGGTAGAAGGCACAGAGATTCAACCAATGTCTCTAGTCGTAGAAGATCTTCTAAAAGATGTACTGGGGTTACCGCAGGATTACCAGATGAGAGTGGAGCGTGCGCATAGATCTCTGATACTCAAACCCACAGACCCCACTGCTAGGCCTCGTTCCGTTATAATAAAATTCTCGAGCTACCGGGTTAAAGAGGATATCTTAAAATGTGCCTGGCAAAAGAAAGAGCTCAAATATTTAGAATCCTGACTGACCTTAGACCAAGATTTTCCGCCCGAAATCCAGCAGGCCAGACAACGCTGGGTCCCATATGATAAAATATGCAGGGAGCTCCAACTTCGTTTTCAAATCCCTTACCCTGCGAAATTTTGTGTGTACTGGGCAGAGGGGTCAAAAGTCTATAACACCACTGAAAAGTTGAACACGGTGCTGATGGAAAAAGGTTTTCAGACGCCCCATCCTGATCAGGAACGTCTCAAGCGGAAGCAGATGGAACAGACGGACTGGCATGTGGTTACAGGGAAGAAGAAGGTTGGAACACCGTTGGAATCAGCGCGGGCACTTCTGGAGAAAATGGCTGGGGGAAAATTGCAGAACAGAAAGAATATGGACTTGAATCGACAGACATCAGTTTCCCTGGGCTGAAAAGGTACTGATGGACCATGTTTATCTGGTTCTTAGCGCCGAGTGAAAAGCGAGGGTTGGATCACTTAGAAAGAAGGGGGGAAGGAGGAATGAGGGGAGTTGTCAGCTCAAATAAGAAAACAGAACTGGCTCGCATGATCACAACAAAAAGACTAGAAACTGAACTGATTTAAAATTGTGCAGTTCTGAATGTTCATGTGGGCTACACAATTGCGTTGGCTCTCAGACCTCTTGCTACGCACCTTTGGTGGCTGGTAAACAGTAGCTAGGTGGATCTTTGACTCTTCAGGGCTTATGGGGGAGACCCACATAATTAAAGAGTCTGCATTTCGAGCTCCTAGAAAGAGGCAATACAACATAGTAAATGGCTCTTTGTTGCTCCATAGGATCAAATGAGCAGATTCAAAATGCAGTTCGAGGGGCTCTCAGTATACTGGAAGTTGAGCTGAGATTTATAAGAGCGCCATGACTTTCAAATTAGATGCAAGTAGGGGGCCTTGACATTTTCACAAGACCCCAGGGGAAGGCCCCATTTAATTGGGGCATTTTGGTTCCTCCTCATCTCCATTCCCTATTGGATGGTTCGGGGAAAGGAGAAAAGAAATCTGAAGTTTCAGATTTCCTACCTTGGAAGTTCAATGCTTGTTGTAAAGAGGTTACCTTTATTGCCCTGTTGGCATTTATTTGTTTGACTACTAAAGGTCTCACATCGGGGAAAAATGATTTAAGCTGGCTACAGTTCGTTTGGGAAGGGGGGGAGAGGAAGGGATGAAGGAATTAGTTTTGAAGGCTAAATTAAAGTTCTCCAATAGATAGAGATAGAAAATTCTGTTCATATAATGTCCATGGGTTGTCCAGCCTAGTTAAACGGGCCAAAATACTGAGCTACATGAGAAAGATGGCAGTGGATTTCATATTTCTACAGCAGATGCATTTGTCTCAGCGGGAGCATTCTAAACTGGGCTCCATGGGTTTTGGGAGCAGCGCCACAGCCTCAAACAAGAAAGGGCGCAGAAGAAGGGTGGCAATTCTGATTCCCAAGCAAACCCCTTTTATAAAAACGGGTGAACTTGCAGATAAAGAGGGAAGATATGTCCTGATGCGGGGAAATTTCCAGGGCAAGCCACTGACCCTGGCCTCGGTGTATTTCCCCCCAGGCTTGAATTCAACAATGTGTGAATTTCCTGACCACCTTACAGGAATGGGCACAGGGGGAAGTGATTTGGGGAGGAGATTTAAACTTAATCTTTAATCCTACTTTGGATTCTACTACTCAAACACAAAAAAAGGACCGAGGTATAGCTAAAAAAGTGAAAAGGTTGTTAAATGAGTTGGGCTATGTTGATATTTGGCACCATCTTGAGGGGAAAGAAGGGAATACACATTTTACTCAAAAGTACATCAAGTGTATACCAGATTAGATTACTTCATGGTTCCCAGGGAATTGGTTGGTCAGGTTCAACAGGTTTCTGTGGGGGAGTTTTTGCTGTCTGATCACGCCCCGATTTTTCTCATAGTCAGATTTGGAGAGTTGAGGAGGACCACCTTTTGGAGACTGAACTTGTCATTGCTCCAGGATAAGGAGGTGGGGGAGTCTGTCACCCGAACACTGGAACAAACGTTGCAGGAAGATGATCTGCTGGGGACCTCGCCTGCGGTTCTATGGGATACTATAAAGGCAGTCATCAGGGGGAATTTTATTAAATGGTCTAGTAGAAGAAAAAAGAAAGGAGAGGCCAAAAAAAATGAACTGTTAGTCCAGATAGCACAGTGTGAAGCTCAGCAGAAAATTAAAATAGACAGGGAAAGGACTAAAATATTAAAACAACTCAAGGCTAAATTAATGAACATTCTTGATTATGCGGTGGAACAAAAACTACTTTTTTTTTAAGGCAGAAATATTATGAAGTGGGACCTAGGTCCTTGAGATTGCTGGCAGGCAGACTGAGAATTCAGAGGAATAAGGCAACAATACAGGCAGTACAACACCCCCTTGATAATAGATTAGTAAAAGAAACAAATGGTATAGCAAACTCCTTTAAGGACTACTACATTACATTATACAAACAAGGTTCTCAACCATCTACCGCACATATTAGGGAATTTTTGAGAGGCTTGATCTCACCTCGGTTTCCCGGGAGCAGGCCGACCAGCTGAATAGGTCAATTGAGGACGTAGAGGTGGTGGTTGTCATTAAGAATTTCAAATCTTTCAAATGCCCAGGGACAGACGGTCTACCGGGGGAATTTTATAAGCAGTTTAGGGGTAAATTAACCACTATGCTAGGTAAACTTTTTCGTTATATACAGGGTGAGGGAGGTGAGATACCCACCTCCTGGTCCCAAGCAATAATATCAGTGATCCCCAAGCCAGGCAAAGACCCCGTATCATGCTCTTCATACCGCCCCATTTCAATTTTAAATATTGATTACAAAATTATGACTGATTTTGACTAAGAGACTTCAACTATTGGTACCCCAGAAAATTGGCCTTGATCAGACAGGTTTTATTCCAGATTGGCAGGCCCAGGATAACCTTAGGAAGACTTCCCTTTTAATTGATCATATAATTAATAACAAAAAGACTGTCCTTTTGGTCAGCATTGACGCAGAAAAAGCATTCGATAAGGTGTCTTGGAGGTTCTTGGGCGAGGTCTTGACCTGTTTTGGACTGGGGAGTGCTTTTCAAACCCTGTCATCTAAAATCTATAAATCCCCAACTGCCTATATTAGAGTGAATGGCCACCACACACAGAGGTTTCATTTGGAGAGAGGGACTAGGCAGGGCTGTCCTCTGTCCCCTCTCCTTTTTGCTTTCTACATTGAGCCCTTGGCTCAGAGCATAAGAAGGGATGAGGGGATTAGGGGAGTGGAAATGTCGGGTCGTCAGCATAGAATATCCCTATATGCTGACGACGTGCTTCTTTAGTTGGAAAATCCAGATTGTTTACTGAAAAGGGTGACGAACAGACTGACTTAGTTCTCTGAATTGGCATGTTATTCATTGAACACCTCTAAAACCGAGGTTCTAAAATTTAGATATGACCCCCCCCCTCAGAAATTAGAAAAACCTATCCTATGAGATGGGACCTAACACAAATGAAATACTTAGGGATTAATATAAGCAACTCTCCTTCACAACTAAATAAGTTGAATTTTGCACCTATGGTGCAACAACTAAAAAGGGACTTTAATAGATGGAATGTAATGCCTCTCTTATTACACAGTCGAGTACTAGCGGTAAAAATGAACGTCCAACCAAGGTTCTTATATTTGTTCCAAGGTACCCCTTGTATAGTAACTAGGAAGGACTTGGAAATATGGCAGAGAATGCTAATTAATTTTATTTGGGCAAACAGAAAACCAAGAGTAAGACAGCAAACTTTGTTTCTACCTAAGGAATCGGGAGGACTTGGGATCCTGTGGCTTGAGGGTTACTGGGATGCCACACAGTTGAGAATAGCTCTACTTTGGGGGCAATCTACATATAGGGCTACCTGGAAGGAGATAGAGTTGGGAGCACATCCGTCCCCTTCCCTACCTGCAATATTGTTTCAGCCAACAGACCTTTCGAGAACACGGGGTGAGATATATCCTACCACCCGAACTACATTGGAAGGTTGGAAAAGGGACACTTCGAAAGAGAAGAAACATGGAGGATACTGGAGATATGGATGGTGGGCACTTGACCCCACTTTTGGTCTGGCAGCAGTAGATCCTTGGTTCCTGGATAGGGCTGGGAAAGGACTACAGGCACCATGGCAGTTGTTAGAAGGAGGGGGGCTACTATCGTTTGAGGGAGCACAGAGATCCTTCAGCCTTTCCCATGCAGATAGAATGCGTTATGTACAAATTAGTAGCTTTATTAATAAGAAACTCCGGTCAGAACGCCGTACAGGTTTTGGGGGGGTTAGGGAACAGACTTTTGAACATATATGGAAGGTTGAGTATGCTTCAGGAGTTATCTCCCAGCTGTATAAGAGGGGTGTCAAACAAATTAAAGCAAACATGAATTATATTAAACTAGCCTGGGAGCAGGAATTAAATACATCCATCTCAGATGGGTCCTGGGAAAAAGGCTGGGGAAGCATTTGGAGGGTTTCCTCCTCCCCTTCCTGGAAGGAGTTCCTGTGGAAAATGAGGGTTAGATATTTCAGGGTACCAGTGGTGGTCTCCAAACAACATTTGGGAACAACTTCAGAGTGTTGGAGGAAATGCGGAGCGGGTAAGGCTACCCACGTACATATTTTTCTGGTCATGCCCTATCATTTCTCAATTTTGGTTAACAATTGCTACTTCCTTGAAGCAGATTTTTCAGACCCAGGACCAATTGGGGCCAGGGTGTTTGATATTAGGAGAACTGCCATAGGGGGAGGGAAGCTACTTATTTGTGGCAGATTTTAGTAGCGGCAGCCTTAAAATCAATAACTAGGCGTTGGTTACAACCTCTTCCTCCAATAAAGAAGGATTGGATAGAAGCAGTAGGGCAAATCCAACAGTTAGAGGAACAATACAGCAGAAAACCACTGCCTGTCCGAATTGCTGGACCCGTTGGATGATTTGGTTGGGGTAAGAGTATTGTTAGTGCTCCATAAGGAAAAATGGACCTCCTAGATTAATTAATAGACCCTCCCAGAGTCCCAAACTCCATGAAAGTTTGGGGGTGCCTGCCCCCACAGTTAGGCAAAGCTGAAAGCCTGAGCCGGGGAGGTTTCTTGGTACAACCCATAATACAATGATGGTGGAAGAAATAACCTTGGCCGGTACACTGGCTTTATACCCTAAAACTAAATCAACTTAAAATCTATAAGTGAGTTGGTACAGTTGAATGGGAAATGTATTAGGATTGTGAGACCCTTTTTTGTTCGGATCGTATAAGTAGTTATGATTAATTTATGGCTTATTGTCTTTTGTTTTGGTTTTTAAAAGTTTGAGTATATACAACTACTGAAAACACCTTATGGAGGCATGTGAAAAGTTCTGGTTGTAGAGAACTAATTGTAATACTCTGTTAAGTAGATAACAGCATTTGGATATATAAATGCAAATCAGATGTACTGTATCTAAAATGGAGCTGGAAATAATAAAAAGTATTAAAAAAAATGACTCACTTTCCTTCCTTCAGATATTGTTACAGAAAAGTGTCAAAAAACTGACCCATGATTTGACATGTAGGAAAAAAGTACTTAAGCAGCACACCACCAGTCCTGTTTTAGCAGTCTCGCCACCATACCCAAATTCTTTTCATTTTTCCCAGTAGTGCTTTGCAATATCACATGAAGGAGCGATTGCCAGAATTTGGACCTGGCAGTGAGACTGTTACGGTAGGATTGGCAGTGTGCTGCTTCCAGACTTTCCTAATATTTGTCAACTTATAGGTGAGTTTTTGAATAAGTGGACATGGGTGGAGAGGGTGGTGGGGCTGAGATGGGTTGTTTTTTTTAGCCTGAATGGGAAAGGCAGGGGCAGTAGTACTGGCCCGAGGTAGTTTGCATTACGCCCCAGGAAGTAAATTTGGGTGAGTTTTTGACTAAGGGGACATGGGTGGAGAGAGTGGTGAGACTGAGATGGGTTGAGTGTGTTTCTTTCTTTTTTTTTTTTTTAAAGCTTGAACAGGAAAGTCAGGGGGAGTTGTACTGGCCTGAGGCAATTTGTTTGCAGTATGTCCTGGGCCAGAACATTTATGTTAAGATCGACCAACCCCTGTGTAGGGTGTATGACACATTGTCTCTGGGCATGTACCAGGCAAGCTATGCTGCCTGTATGACTCACTACAACCACAAGCTGTTTGAGAGACTCTCGGATCTGTGGTCGCTCTGAGTACTGCCAGCAGGCTATACTGACATCTAGGATGTGGGTTTTCAAGTTGCTGAACACCAGCTTCAGGTTGCCACTAATGATGATGGTTGATGTGTCAGGTTCAGTAGTGGTGGCTGTTGTGACCATTCAATTAATGTTCTGGCTCAGAGTTTCCTTCTGTCACAGGAGCTAAAGCGGCTGTAATGGACCTCCTGTTCATGGGGAAAGAGCTGTTTGGCCTTCAGACTGAGGAATATCTCACCAGTATATAAAGAGTCTTTTTTTCTTATTCCTTTTCACCCCACCTACTGCCCTACCGGAGCAGCCCCATCAGGAGTCACCAATGAAGCCTGCCCCTGCCCCCGTCTTACCTGCTGGTTGGATACCTCCATCCAGCCATGAACTGCCCCCCAGGCGGGGTCGGGGTGGGGACGGACACCCCGTACCTTCAAGTCTTGTCAGGTCCCGAGGCAGCTGGCAGATGGTAGTACATCAGGACTAGGCCCAGCGCTCCATCTCCCGGCTCCAGAGGGTGTTTTCCCTTTTCTGTGTGGCTGTTGCTGACCCTGATGTCAAGGCATGAGCGCCAATGTCTGCAATGTCCACCCCCCAATGTTGTAGCCTCTGGAGCTGATTGGTCTGCAAGCCTCCTCCTGTGGCCAATCATACTCCTGAGGTGCTGACATGTTGTCTGGTCCCCAGCCTCTGCCAAGGGTCAACACATGCCGGGTTAGATCCCATCCCTCCCTCCCGGAGAAGGCGAGCTATCGTCGGATGCTCCAGCCTTTCTCCACCCAGTCAACCCATGGTGGCCCAAGTCCGCTTCCGAACCCGGGTCGCCGGCATGGTGCAAGATGTGGTGTCCAGCACGTCAACCCTCAGCGCCACTGGGCTGACTGTATAAAAAGTCTTAACTTTACTATGAACTCTGTTGCCTCCATCTTCAGAGAAAGGTCACCCCCAGCAGAGTATGGGATATTTTTCTTGTTCCTTTCATGGTCAGCATCCCAGCAACAGTAGAGGCCTCAGTTTTGTCCCTTGAGGTCCTACTTCTCCAGGGGCTTGGGACAGAGCTACCATGGCAGTGGTGGCTCTGGTGGACAGGTGTTTGGCTCCTCCACCAAACCCAAACCCAGAAATTGGCAGGCAGAAGGGTGCCATCCTATGACAACTCAGACCCTGATGCAGCTTTTTGTCAGGGGTCAGCTGTATCACCTTTTTCCAAAGTGGTCTGCAGTGAAAATGAATAGATGGATATTGGACATGATAGGTGTAGGCCTTTTTCCAGAATTTAACGCATTACCTTCCTGCTGACCTCATGCACCTCAGAGGAACATGATCTCGAATCTTGTCTATGCATGTGAGAGCAGGCATCAGAAAGTCGAACACGGTTTGTGTTTGTGTTTCAGTACATTCCTGTATGGCATGCTGATGGGGGAATGCACCTTGTCATGGCCTTGTGAATCCTCAGCCACTTCATCTGCAAGCGCAGTTCTGAATGGTCACTCTGAACCAGATTATACTGACTCTGGAGCTGGGCATGTGGTTCTGCTCCCTAAAGCACTAGGACACATATTTTCGTATCCTGATTCAGCTGTATCTCATATGGACCCTCCACTTTCTGGTGAAAGAAACCCTTTACCAATTCCCGCCCATGCCATTCAGTTTGTCCCCTTCCCTAAGGATTTTTAATAAGTGTCTGTCAGGTAATGGCATTTATACAGCCCAAGAGAATCAAGGTTTCTCCTTACTTAAGCATTTGGCTTGTGACAGCGAGTTTGATGCCGGGAGTTGGAAAGGTCCATGGACATGGCGGTCCAGACTTTCCAGCGGGTGGGGTTCCTCCTTGACCTGGGCAAGTCTGAACTAACTGCCAGATAGGTAAATGTGTGCATCAGAGCAGAACATGATTCTGTGCAAGTCAGAGCTTGTCTTCTAGTGGACAGTACACAGGAGGTTCTGTGCCTTACCCTATCATTTCATGCTGAGCAGTTGTGCCTGGCGTGGGATTTCCTCCAGCTTCTGAGCAGTATGACGTCCACCGCATTCACAGTCCAGTGAGCCTGATGAAGCATGCAGACCCTTCATTGGGAGTTGGCCCACCAGTGATCTGAGGTCCATTTCAGCCTACATCAGCTGGTTTGAGAGACCTTGCTCATGTCGGATCTTTCGCAGCTGTCTCTGCAGTACCATTTGAATGAGAATCCTCCACCAGTCTGGAGCCTACCGTGTCCCTTATGACTGCAGCATCTCTTGTTGAATGGGGGGATGTACCTCTAGGACCACAGGGACTATGGCATTTTGTCACTGTGACAAACCCACCTGTCTGCACCCCAGCCAGTGCCCCCTCACAGCTGGCTGTCATAGACCTTCACTTGTGTGCGCACCTCACCATGTCCTTGCATTCTCACCTGACCCTGAGCAACGATGGCGCACCCCAGACACTTGGACCCTCTGAGCCCCGTCACCAGCCTCCCTGGAACAAGCCAAGGCCGGTTGCTCAAACACCAGTGAAATGTAGGTGCTGTCTCATCAAACTTCACTCTACTCCTTACCCCGTTTCTTAAATTGCTTAAAATAGATTTAACATGCCTCTTCAGAATGGCGTGTACCTCAGAGATTCACAGACTATATCCTTTTTCAAAATACACAGCCAGTCTCTATATTGTGTGAAATAACAACTGCTTTATTTACACAATATATTTACACATTGGCCAAAACAAAACAGAAGTGTTTACAGGAGAAAACATTGAAAATAAGTAAGAAATTAGACAAGACAGGGTGTGCATGGAACATATTTTACTGCATGGCCAGGGGCGTAATAAGGCATGAGGCCTTGGCCAAGTGCTTTTAGCCCCTGGTGTGTGGTAAAATATTTTCCATGCACACACCTGGAGTGTCTTATTGCTCTTATAAAATGGTCTGTTGTATTTATTTACATTTTTACAATTAGAAAAATCTTGTTTGTATGTAGGAAAAAAAAAGTTTAGTGCTGCTAAGCTATCATAAAATAGTCCTTCCACGGACATTGTGTTAATATTCATGAGGTCATCCCACCCCACGATGTGATGGCAATTTTCCCTATCCCTCACACAGACTGAGAGAGTGTCCAGTTGCAGACACAGCCAACAGCATGTTGACTTTGCCAAGTTACACGTCTCTGCACCTTGCTTGCTCACTGTCTCTGTTTCTCCCTATACCGCGCTCCACACCTCTGTCTCACGCCAGGGATCGACAAATTTCAAAATGGCATGCTAGTCCAAGACAAATGGCCTTGCCAAAAATGGTGGTCCCCGAGTTTCAAGTGGTAGTCCAATACATTTCAATGTAAATTGTTTAAAAACTTATGTAGAAACTGAGTACATGGTATGGGGGTTGTACTGTTAATAGTGTGTAGATATAGAACATCAGAAAACAGGTAAAACTTATTTTTTTGATGCTAATAACATTTCTTTTACCAATCACTATGTGGCGTGCGTCTTTCACTGGGTGGTGGTACTAGTGGACTGGGATGGAGCCGGCGGGTCAGTGGGAACAGGCAGACGCTTGTTGGTACAGTTAGCAACCATTTGGGTGTCTGTCAGTTAGGGTACAAGCTGGCAGTGTGGCTGTAGCTGAATACATTCACCCCTACAACTGCATGCCCAAGTGTCCCACACACAGCAAGCTCTGACAATTACAGTAGGCCTCCTTAAACCTGTCCCACACTCTTTTGCTGTGTTTTTTACAACAGTACCCACAGCACAGAGAGCACAGTACTACAGTGCACTTTGGTGTTCACCTGGCCCCTCTGAATGTCAGGTAGGGTAAGGTGGGGTAGAACTTTTTTTAAATAATACACTTTAGTTTGTAGTGCACAGTTTTCTCTTTTTTTTTTCTTTTCTTTAACCAGTCCTTCTCTTTCTTTAAAGTCCTCTTCCTCAACTGCCCAAGTTTCTCTTTCCCACACCACACCACACCACACATAAGTCCAGTCTCACACATGTGCCCTTTCCTCTTTTCCTCCTGTGTCACCCTAAACTGCCCAACTCCAACTACCCCCACACTTTCCTGCTGAACTGCATGCTGTTCTTAAAATATTATTATTATTTTTTTTTTTTAGCTAAAGCATTGGCAACCGCTTTTACTTTCTTTCTGTTTATCTTCTGGTTGATGCGTTACTATGGCTTGGGGGGGGGTCCTTCTCAACCACTGACTAACTTAATTCAAGTTGTACTTTTCTGATCTTTATTTTTTTCTCACAGTTGTCCTCCTTTTGCTAAGTTTGTTGTCGACGATCCTGATATATGCCTCGCGGTCGACACAGACATCACCCGACTGGCAAGGAAGTGTCCCACCTCCTCCCTTCCTCATTTGTCTTTTTTTGTTTTGTTTCTTCCCCACAAGTACACTCTTGAGCAGCCAGCCCCTCCACACCACACTGTATCTGTCCATGTCATCCTGCCACTTGAACAGCCCATGCAGCTGCCTAACACCGAAGTTACTCCAGCATTGCCTCCTGAAAATGGTGCATCAGTGTGCGGTGCAGTACTGTGCTAACCCGCCCAGCTCTATCCCCATCCATCATGCCCGCACCCTGCAGAACTGTCCCAAAGCCATTGATTGACTTATCTGGCAGTCCTGTGGGTGACCCACTGTCAGCAGGTGCTGTGACGATCCTGGGCGGGTAGCAGGAGGTCCCCATTGCAGCAGGCACAAGGTGCTCGCTCCCCCTCTCTGCTTCCACTCCAGCGGTGGCACTCCCTACTACTACACTGGTGATAACTAAAGCTATGACGTGACGGGAGCTCCGCTGCCTCCCCTGCCCACAGCCAAGCGAGAGATCTGGGGACATCTAGCAGTGGAGCTGGGTGGACCGAATGAGAAGTTAAACAAAAAAAAAAGGCATCACTGATTTGGTTGTCCATGAAAAAACCAAGTACTGTGAAATTGGTTGTCCCGTAGCAAAAAATTGTAGGCCGGGACATCGGGCTATGAGATTTTTCGATCCCTGTCTCTAGCACTCCCACTGAACTGAATGGGCAACTGTGCTTTCTGCTTCCAAGGACTATCTATTCCAGACACACACACACACACACACACACACACACACTTGCCTGATTCCCCACAGTGCTGTGCTATACGTCTCTCTCTCTCTCTCTCTCTCTCTCTGGTCCCCCTCCGTGCCTGCATCTCTGCAACCCTGTTGCTGCTTGTTGCCCGATGCTGTCCCAAGCTCCGTTTGTGTTGTTTGGATGGGGAGGGGGCAGGGGACAGGAGGAATTACAGCACAGTGCAAAACCAAGATATTCAAAACAGAGATGCGATTGCAGACACTTATCACTGTGGCTCTCCACCTGCCTCTCCGAACCACCGCACTGTGCTCATACACTGCCCTGTCAGCAGGGGACTGCACCGCGCTCTCTCTCTGCAGGTGGATTACAGCACAACACCAAACCAAGTTAGTCCACAACTCACCGGAGCAGCACAGGGAAATAGATGCGAGGAGCACAGGCTTGGAGCCTGGGGCACTGTTTAAACCTGCTGCGAGAATAAACACCATTAATTGAAATGGAAACTCAGTAAATCCTTCTTGCTACCCACCATTCTGATTTGAATAAAGTCTGCAGTTTAACTGTGACACAGTCAATGTTAGCGGGGAAAAAACAATGGCGGCATTTTTAAATGTCAACGTTCTAATGCATCATGATATTTGCTTTTTACTGCCATCCTTTTTTTTTACCCATGCATGGAACATATTTCATGCATTATGATCTAGATCTCTGGCTGGTTTAGCCTATCCATTTTATAAAGTGAGTTCAACCATAAAACGCAAATGAAGTTTTCCTATAGCTAGGTCAAAACTTACAGATGACTATATGGAAAGAAACCGTCTCTTATCTTTGGAGAACTTGAATCCACAACAGTTCTCCCATTTCAGTTCAGACTGTCAGGCAGATGTGGAGAACTACACACTGCCCCCTTCTTGCTCTCACCACGAAGCAGGCTTTTTTTAGAGACAGCTTTCATGTCTCAGCCATGCTACTTGCACATAACAAAATGTGTGTCTGAAAAGGATGATACAGAAGTACCTGCATTATTACAAAACAACATTCATTTAAACAGTGTCAACTCCCCGGTCACCATCACTGGAATGTCATCCTGCCACACTATACCCCTAGGAACAGATAAATATAGTTACTCAAATGACCCTTCTTGTAAACTGTATGATGAACAGTGGGACCATTCCACCACATGTGCTATCTTTTTAGAATTTGACCTGACTGACCTCCCAGTATTTGCTGGAACCCTTTGTCTGCCAGTTAATTGTATGAAAACATTAGTTTGCCACACAGGCCTCCTTTCATGTGCATAATGGATACTTTTGATTAGAAACTTTAGAAATCATCAGAGAATCCTACATTATCATTTCCTTCTATCTAACTGTATTATGAAATCAGTATGCCACAGTTGCTCATCGAGTATTAGCTGCACATCAAAATGCTGGTGCTCTGAGCAGTTTGCTTTCCCTATTACAGAGCCTGCTTTCCTGGTCCAAGTTCAGGTTGTCCTACTCAACATGGACAACACAGCTGATATGTTTTACCTGAACTGCTTTGTGGTACCCACTCCTTTAGTTGCTTCCAGAAAGTACTGCAGGTGTTTATACAGGCTAACTTGCTCCAAGCAGACTCTGTGGCAGTCTGAAGCATCCACCTGGCTGATGCCTTAGCCATGTGGCAGGGGTGTCACAAACTCGCTCAGCCAGTCAACCCTCTACTCCCAAAGTGCCAACCTCTAAGCATACGATTTGTGTACAGTGTAACAGACAAGGTAACCCTCTTGTCTGTGTAACCCCCCTGCAAATGGGGGTTCCCAAAAGACTTCCAGGAGCTTGCTTGAATGCTCCAAGCCTGAATGGTGTTTGGCGTTTAAGCCATTTATCAGTGAGTGTTTTTAGAACCTCTGGTACTGTCTCTTTAAGAGCTGTCAGCTTGCAGACATAATTAGTTTGTATGGGGGACTGTGTGCTTCTCTGTTTGAGTACCACTCGAGCTGCTGCCAATTCATTCCATTTTTGCAGTCACTAGGAGTGCAAAGGGAACCTATCTGAAAGATGTAACTGTTTGCCAGAAATCATTTACAGTAATAATGAAATTACAGTTTGTCTAACCTGCTTTCTTTGCAGTCAGAACTGTGTCTGCCTAGTTCCCCATTCTGGTTTTGAACTACTGAACTGGACCAATCAGTGTGGGGTAAGCTAGCTCTAAAATGGTGCCTTGGACGAATCAGAACTTGGACTCATAATCTGAGCCAGCCACAAGAGGATTGTATGGGCAGTGACTCTGGGGCTGTAGTTTAGACTTGGCCTTTTGGACCAACAGCAGCAGTCTATTGTGAGGACAGCCAATCCAGTCAAGAACTGGGAGGAACTCAAAGGAAGTGCCCGGTTTTGTCTGTTGGGAGTTTCAGTTGAGCTTTGGCAGTGAAGGGAAAGGAACCCTGTGCTCCTTCAGTGCACAGTTTTAGTCAAACATGTGTAAGGTCCAGAGTTCGGTCTGCAGCTTGTTAGGACTGAATCCGTCCTGTGAAGAGAATCAAAGGATCTCTGAAGAGTAGAAACCAGGCTCACCCTGTAGAAGACTGGAGGAATTGCTGAAAATTGCACTCGGTCTGTCAGGAACTGAATCTGCTGTGTGTTCTCCCGGGTATTGTGCAGTAATTGCAATCGGGATACAGATGCAGCCTGCCTGGTATAGTGCTTTGTTTTTACCATATAAATGTGTGAAGAGGTTTGTGTACCTCAAGTGAATCCTGCTGCCATTAAGTGACTTTTGCCTGTGACTGTTTACCATATAAATGTGTGAGGAGTCTCTTGGAGCTCAAGAGTAGCCCTGCTGACATTGAAGGACCCTATCTTATTTGGAGTCGTGAGTACTAATTCAGGTCGCTCCTGTTGAATTGCCACATTAAATCCAAATGGAATTACTGTACTGCTGACTGTTTAATTCTCCTTTTTCTCTGTGAAAGGGCCCCTACCAGCTGCCACGGTTTGGACTAGCCACTAGGGCTTGGGTACCCAGGGACAGTAACTGATAGGGATAGGCCTGTGCACAGAGCCATAGGTAGATGAGTAGAGTGATAAGCTAATTAACCTGATTTCCCCCTGTCCTTGTTATATCCCCCTAAATAAATCAGAGCTGCTTGTTTCAGCAAAGTTATACTGCCTGAGGTATTTGTCTATGTTAAAGTACTGTACTGTGATTGTTGCACTGTATCTTATTTCACAGGAGGTCCCAGTGCCGGAACCAGTCCTGGGGGTAAGTGTATACTGTAAAGTAATTCTGATGTATTGTGTGGGCCACTAGTGGGAAGAAAGGGGTTGCAGTGTCCCAGAGGGCTGTGACCAAGTTAGTTTAACTATTGTAAACCCTGACCTCTGGGTGGAGGCACCCGCCATTGGATCCAGGCCCCTCAACCTGTTAGTGGCAAATCAGGCAGGGGTAGTAGCCCCTGGGATAGCGCCATCTAGGGGTTACATCTGTTTTGTGGGTTCAAGTCACCTTAGTCTCAAGCTCTGGAAGGATTCAAACTGATAACTTCTTGTTAGTGTACCCAATTATCAGGCTGAGATAATTCCGTCTTTGGGGGGCCAGATATCTTTGCCTACGGGCACCCAACCAGGTCTTTGGAATGAACCCTTAGAACTCTATGCAAGACTTTAGAGAACTCTGTCCATTTCCCAGTTTTGTATATAATAAGCCCATACACAGTGTACGTATAACCTTTAAAAGCTCCACTTAAACTAAAAAGAAATGTCAAGGCACTCCAGCAGTTTTGTTTGTAAAAAAATATCTTTACTTTAAAAATATCAAAACAGAACAATAATTACAGAACAAATATATATCACAACACATACAGCCTTAAAACAAACGGGTAAAAAAGTACAGTTCCTACAATGTATAACTTCAGACTGATCTTGTCAAATGCTTACTTTCTTTCAGTGCTTTGTGGGTCTCTCTTCTCTCAGTCAGAATTATTGTCTTGTGTGTCTCTAAGGCTTGCTCAGTTGGATAAAAGAGTTCTGAGCCGGCCTCCTCTCTGAGATCATTAAACCCTGCCTTGGTGTATTAAAAGCTATATGTTACCACACAGGATGTCCCAATAAGATTAAAAAAAAAATAAGTGACATACTCGATTTACGTCTCCTCAGGGTAACTGGTCAGAACTGGTTTTGTTCTGCCCCCTCCACACACACACACACACACGCAGGTTCTGTGATGTCCTCTCAAGGCTTCCTGGGGAATGTGTATTTGACCTTCCAAATTCGTCTGGATCCTGCCTGGCCCAGACATCAAACCTCTTCAATGTCCATTCTGGCCTCTCTCCGGCACCCCTCCCCACAAGTCCTTCCTGGCAACTATGCAAGTCAAAGGATCTCCCTGAGGGCATTATGAATGGCTAATCTTAGTTCCTGAGATGAAAGCAAATTGGCAAGGTAATTGCACCACGGATCTCTGCAGTTTAAAATGCCTTCTGTGCTTTGAACTTATTCCTGAGGGGTCTTGATGTGTCAGTTCCAGTAAGACAGTAGTTTCCTCAAACTGACCTTCCCATCATATATTTTATATGTAATAAAAAAAATTAATACAGAACTCGAGCACTCAGAGCTGGCTGTCTACATCACACTCCTCCCCACCTAGACTAAATTTGGGGGAATCCATCTCCTACATGGGATGAGCTTCCCAATTCAGTTCATTCCTCATAGACTCTAGACAGTCCTTCTGAGTTCTTATTTTTGGCTCCGGCCCTATGTACAATTTTCAAATCATACCCTTGTAAAGCAAGACTCCATCTGAGCAGTCTGCCATTGTTTTTCCCCATCTTTGACAACCAAACCAGGGGGTTGTGGTCAATCTGCACCACAAAAGGCTGCCCATACAAGTATGGCTCCAATTTCTTTAGGGCTCACACTAGGGCAAGACACTCCTTTTCCACCGTGGAGTATGCTTGTTCCCTGGGGAGCAGCTTTCGACTCAGGTACGCTATCGGGTGGTCCCTCCCTTCACTGGATGTCTGGCTTAGTACTGCCCCAATACCCACGTCTGAGGCATCTGTCTGAACTACAAAAGTTTTGCTATAGTCTGGACTTGTCAAAACAAGAGCACTGCACAGTGCCTCCTTCAGTTTGGTAAAGGCTTCCTCACTGGCTGGACCCCAGGTGATTTTCCTAGGCATTTTTTTTTGTCAGGTCAGATAGGGGAGCAGCCAGGGCACTGTGATTTGGTACAAATTTGCGATAGTACCCTGCTGTCCCGAGAAAACTCCTGACCTGCTTCTGAGTTTCTGGTCTGGACCATGCCTGTATTACCTCTTCCCCAGCCTACCACATGCCCGAGGTATGCCACTTCTCCCATGGCCACCTGGTACTTCTCAGCTTTGACAGTGAGCCCGGCCCTCTGTATTCTGCCCAGCATTTCCCTAAGGTGTGACAGGTGTTCCTCCCAGCTGGTACTGAGGATGGAAATGTCATCCAGGTATGCCACGGCGTACTCCTCAGCACCATTCAACACCTGGTTCACCAACCTTTGAAAATTGGCCAGGGCGTTCTTTGTTCCGGAAGGCATTACTTTTAACTGAAATAAGCCTATTGGAGTGATGAAGGCCAACCTCTCCCTAGCTCTGTCCATCAACTCTGCCTGCCAGTACCCCTTTGTCAGGTCAATGGTTGTAGGGTAGGTCGCCCCAACCCCAACTTGTCCAGAAGTTCGTCCGTCTGGGGCATCGAGTGGGCATCTGTCTTCCTGACTGCATTCAGTCCATGATAGTCTACACAGAAATGAGTCGAGCCATCTGGCTTGGGTACAAGGACTACGGGTGAGGCCCAGGGACTGTGGGATCTCTGGATTACCCCTAAATCCAGCATCTCCTCCACTTCCCTCCTAATGTCCTTTTGGACAGCCTCTGACACCTGATATGCTGTCCGCCGTATGGGCGTCTGTGTCCCTGTCTCCACATCGTGTGTTGCTAAGGGGTTAGTCCAGGCTTGGCGCTAAACAAGGGGGCAAAGTCTGCTAAAACCTCCTTCACTTTCTGGATCTGGTCCGGGGTCAGCTGGGGAGACAGTTTTACTGCCTCCACAGAGGACTCCCATTTGCTGTCTTCCAGCAAGTCCAGAAAGGGGTCTCCTTCGTCCGTCCCCTCCCCATGACTACACACTGCGAACACCATGTCAGCCCTATTTGCATATGGCTTCATCATGTTGACATGGTACATCCTTGCTGTCTGTCTACGGTCAGGTAACTCCACAATGTAGTTTACGTCATTTACCTTCCTAACCACTTTGTACGATCCTGTCCACTCGGCTTGCAGCTTGTCTTTCCAGACCGGAATAAGGACCATGACTTCCTGACCCACCATGTACAAGCGAGCTCTGGCTCTGCAGTTGTACCATACCTTTTGTTTCTGTTGGCAGCTGCCAGGTTGCTCTGGGCTGTCCCCATAAACTCCTTCAGCCTTTCCCTAAACCTTAGGACGTAATCCACAAGGGGAGTTCCCTGGGTGCCGTTCTTGCCTTCCCAGTCCTCCCAGATCAAGTCTAGGGGCCCATGTACCCAGCATCCATACAAGAGTTCGAAGGGGGAAAATCCTGTCGACTCTTGGGGTACCTCCCTGTATGCGAACAACAGGTGGGGAAGGTATTTCTCCCAGTCCCTCCCATGCTGTTCAGAAAATGCCCAGAGCATTGAGTTTAGGGTACCATTTAAGCGTTCCACAAGCCCATTGTCTTGTGGGTGATACGGTGTCGTGCATCTCTGCATCACCCCACACTTCTTCCATAGACATTTCATTAGGTCTGACATGAAGGAACCCTCTCGATCGGTGATTACCTCCTGCGGAAACCCAACACGGGAGAAAATCCCAAGCAAGGCATCTGCCACTTTTTCTGTCCTCAGTGAGGAAAGGGCGACTGCCTCTGGGTACCGGGTGGCATAATCCACTACAGTCAGGATGTACCTTTTCCCTGAGGATCGGGGGGTATTTAAAGGCCCCACAATATCCATTTCCACCCTCTGGAATGGCTCCTTCACTATGGGCAAGGAGATGAGGGCGGCTTGGGTTATCTTGCCCGCCTTCCCTATTTCTTGGCACCGGTGACGAGACCTGCAATACTCCTTCACCTGCTGGGTGAAGTTAGGCCAGTAGAAATTCTGGGCCAACCGCTGCGTAGTTTGTGCGATTCCCAGATGACCAGATAAGGGAATATCATAGGCAACCTTGAGCAACTGTTCACGATATCCCTGGGGAACAACAAGCTGCCTGCCTAGCATCCTTCCCTCTGTCTGTACTGCCTGTGTATACACAAGTCCATTTTCCCAATAAACCCTATGTCTGCCGTCACCTCCCTGTGCACCGTCCAAGTCTGCCCAAGCCCTCAGCTTCTCTAAACTAAGGTCATTTTTATGAGCAGCTGCGAACCCCTCACACCTTCCCAAGGCATGGGACAGGTCCCCTTCAGTCGCTAAACTAGGGTCCCTAGCACTAGCGTCAGGGCCCTCAGGATCACTGTCAATCCCTTCCCTCTGACAAGGGATCACCCCTCCCTCTTTGGAGTAACCCTCTGTAGCTGGGTGGTTACTTGCTCCTTGGAAAATTTCTACCTCCTTTTTATCAGTCTCCCCTTCTGGAGACACAGGCTGGGGAACCAGCCTCTCAGTATCTTCCCCAATGGCTTCTGGGGGGCTCAGGGAACTACAGTTTTCCCTGGCCGCTTGGCTACAGCTAACTGCACATATCACCCCCTGCTGGAGATTGTTACCCAGGATTACATCCACTGCTAATGTGTTAGCTACTGCCACCTGTTGCACAGTTCCCCCCGTTTCACCCCAGTCCAGGAGAACACTGGCCAATGGCAATGTTTTCTCTACACTCGCAAAGTCATGTACAGTCACATATTTATTGGGTATAAGCTGACCAGGCTGTGCCAGATCCCCTTTTACCAGTGTCAGGGAAGCCCCTGTGTCCCTTAACCCCTGCATCTGTACGCCATTTACCATGACTGGGTGCATGTGTTCCCTCATGTTCACTGGCATGCTTCCAGGGACACACAGACAACCCACTTCCTTTCTGGTACTACTTTGTGTATTATTGCTTGCCCTTCTTGGACATTGTCTGGCAATGTGCCCAGTTTCTTTACGTAATCAACAAACATTTCTTACTTCAGAGAAATCTTTTCTTTGACACTTGGGGCCAATTGGTTTTGGTGGAGGCAGTGAAGGTTTTAGCTGCCCTGAAGGCGCGCTTTTCCCTTTCTGTGCTGCCACACTCTTCCCATTCGCTCTCAGAGCAGGTCTGCTCTTGGCATAGCGGTCCGAGAGTTCAGCAGCCTCTTGCACTGTTTTTGGATCTCAGTCCTCTAGCCAGGTTTTTAACTCTGCTGGGCAAGCTGAATAAAACTGTTCTATTAAAATCACATTTTCAATTTTATCAACAGTGTTTGCCTCAATTCCTTCCCACCAGCGTTTTAAAAACTGACGTTGTTTCGTGGCTAGCTCCTCATAGCTCATATCAGGGCTTCTTCTGAGCTTACGGAATTTAGCTCTGTATAATTCAGCAGTTAATTCAAACTTTTTTAGTAGCTGTCCTTGTGACCTAATACATCCCGAGCTTTTCCGGTAAGTAGCGGGGATAGCTGGAAGCTCCAGGACTCTCTAGGAATTTTAGCCAGAATACAAACTTTTTCAAAAGAATTTAAAAAGGCATCTATGTCCTCCCCATCCTTAAACTCAGCTATTAATTTAGAGTTCAATTTGTAACCCAGTCCTGCAGTCCCAGTTAAACCCAAGCCACTTAACCTGCCCTGGTGCCGCTGGTTGGAGTCGTAGCTTCTCCAGTTCGTGTTGCCACTGGTACTCCTCTCTCCCTCTCCTCTGCAGCTCTGCATTCTCACTCTCTCTTCTCCTCTGCCTCTCGCTGGCGCTCACGTTCCTCACAGTCCGCCTCCCTCTGTTGTCACTCTGCCTCACGGTCCGCCTCCCTCTGTTGTCGCTCTGCCTCACGGACCGCCTCCCTCTGTTGTCACTCTGCCTCCAGTTCTATCCTCCGCAACTCAATTTGCAGCTTGAGTACCTCTGGATTCAGGATACTGGTGACCTTCCCCTGCTGCTGTGGCCCTTCACTGACAGTGGCCCTGCTGTCCGCCTCATCGGCTCGGGACCCCTCACTGGCCACTAGATCAGCCACACTCAAGGTCTGGTCCCTTTCAGTCACGGTTGGTGACTCACTGCTCTGGGTATCTGCTACCATCATGGCCTCTATGAGGTTCTGCTTACTGGCTTTCACCCCAAACAGGACAGGGAGACTGTGAAAAGGCAGAGATACTAAACAAATATTTTTGCTCAGAATTTACAAATGAAGAAGCGGGAGGTACATAAAACAAACAGTAGAAACACTCTGGATACAGAAGTTGATACCAGCCCATTTACAGAAGAAAGGGTTCTGAAAGAACTCTTAAAACTGAAGGTGGACAAAGCAATGGGGCCTGATGGGATTCATCCCAGAATTCTAAAAGAACTAAGGGTAGAACTAGTGACACCACTGACTACCCTCTTTAACAAATCATGGGAGGATGGGGTGGTACCCGAGGACTGGAGGAGGGCAGATGTGATTCCCCTTCACAAAAGTGGGAGGAGGCAGAAGCAGGAAACTACAGGCCTGTTAGTTTAACCTCAGTGATAGGAAAATGATGGAATAACTTCTGAAGGAAAGAATTGTCCAGTATCTAGAGGCCAGAGGGCACAGGACCCCAAACGACAGCATGGATTCTGTGGGAAGGTCATGCCAGGCAGATCTGATAGATTTCTTTGACTGGGTGACCAAGTAGTAGATCAGGGAGGGCTGTGGGCATGGCCTACCTAGACTTTAGCAAGGCATTTGACACAGTCCCACACAAAAGATTAACATACAAGTTAGCCAGCCTGGGAGTGGGTCCCAAGATGACAGCCTGGGTAAAGAATTGGCTGGAGAATAGGACACAGAGAGTAATAGTAAATGGAGTCCACTCTGAAGAAAGGGGGGTTACTAGTGGGGTACCGCAAGGTTCAGTATTAGGACCCGTCCTCTTCAATGTCTTTATAAGCGACATTGCAGAGGGACTGGAAGGAAAAGTATGTCTCTTTGCAGATGACACAAAGATCTGCAACAGAGTTGATGCACAGGGTGGGTGGAAAGGATGAGAAGGGACTTGGCAAGGTTAGAGGAATGGTCAAATGTATGGCAGCTTAGATTCAATGCTAAGAAGTGCAAGATAATGCACCTGGGAAACAAAAACCCAGGGGAAGAGTACACAATGGGGGGTGAGATACTAATAACAACAAAAATGGAAAGGGACCTGGGGGTAGTCATATCAGATGACCTAAAGGTGGGCAAGCAATGTGAGAGGGCAGCAAGGAGGGCTGGGGGGATACTGGGATGCATAGGGAGAGGCATCACCAGTAGAAAACAGGAAGTTATTATCCCTCTGTACAGACAGCTGGTGAGACCCCATCTGGAGTACTGTGTGCAGTTCTGGAGACCCAATCTCCATAAAGACATAGACAGGATGGAAGCTGTCCAGAGGAGGCAACTAAAATGGTGCAGGGTCTGCACGGAAGACATATGAAGAGAGCGAAAGGAGCTTAATATGTATAGCCTCGAGGAAAGGAGGGAGAGAGGACATGATAGAAACGTTCAAGTACCTCAAGGGAATCAACAAAGTCCAAGAGGGTAGCATCTTTCAAAAAAGTGTGCAAGAACAAGAGGCACAATTTGAAGATGGGGAGGGGGCTCAGAGGTAATTTGAGGAAGTATTTTTCACAGAGGTTGTGGATGCATGGAGCGGCCTTCCGGAGGAAGGTTGTGGAGTCAAAATCAGTGGTGGAATTCAAGCATACATGGGACAGTCATAAGGCCATTCTAGGGGGTGGGGGTAGGAAGAAGTAGGCTGCTGGTTAACTAGGATCTGCAGCTTATCCAGTAGGTAGGGAAATGGGCAGACTGGGTGGGCCAAGAAGTCCTTATCTGCCGTCAAATTCTATGTTTCTATGTTTCCCCTGTCCCCACACAACTGCTTTAAGAAATCTACAGTGTGCTTGCTGTAGTCTGAAGCAATTTTCTCCTTCTCTCACTACTAATACTATACTGACTGGCACCTCAGAAAAAAAATAAAATGGGTGGAAACTTAACTGTAAGTCAAGGAATATAGTTCTGTTTTCTTTTCAGATAAAACACTGCCTTTCTTTTTTTCCGCGTGAGCTAAATGGTTTCAAGCTAACACACTGAACAATGAAGCTTATACCACCAAACTTTTTATGCCACCGCTGCCAACCAATCTGTCACAAACTTGCTCAGCCGGTCAACCCTCTACTCCCAAAGTGCCAGCATCTGAGCGTATGATTTGTGTACAGTGTAACAGACAAGGTAACCCTCTTGTCTGTTTTGTGGGTTCAAGTCACCTTAGTCTCAAGCTCTGGATGGATTCAAACTGATAACCTCTTGTTAGCGTACCCAATTATCAGGCTCAGATAATTCTGTCAACCAGGTCTTTCGAATGACCCCTTAGAACTCTATGCAAGACTTTAGAGAACTCTATCCATTTTTATTTATTTATTTATTTATTTTTTTAGTCTTTGGTAACCGGGTAAGGCCCACTAGGCACAAGTGCCTATTTTCAGGGGCGACCTGGGAGCACAGGGCGGTTAAGTGACTTGCTCAGAGTCGCACAGTATGCAAGTGAAGGTTGTGAGAATCAAACTGAGGTCTGGTCTGCTGGATGTATCACGCTTGTTAACACCTCATTCCTCTAACCTCTAGGCTATACTGCCAGCAACACACATAAACAGGTTCTGTTTTCTCAGTTTAATATACAAGAAACCCATACACAGCGTACTTATAACCTTTAAAAGCTCCACTTAAAATAAAAAGAAATGTCAAGGCACTCCAGCAGTTTCGTTTGTAAAAAAAATCTTAATTTAAAAATATCAAAACTGAACAATAATTACAGAACAAATATATATACCAACACACACAGCCTTAAAACAAACAGGTAAAAAAGTACAGTTCCTATAATTTATAACTTCAGACTAATCTTGTCTAATGCTTACTTTCTTTCTTCCAGTGCTTTGAGGGTCTCTCTTCTCTCAGTCAGAATTATTGTCTTGTGTGTCTCTAAGGCTTGCTCAGTTGGATGAAAGAGTTCTGAGCCGGCCTCCTCTCTGAGATCATTAAACTCTGCCTTGGTGTATTAAAAGTTATATGTTACCACACAGGATGTCCCAACAAGATTTAAAAAAAAATAAGTGGCATACTCAATTTCCTCTCCTCAGGGTAACTGGTCAGAACTGGTTTTTGTTCTGACACACACACACACACACACACAAGCAGGTTCTGTGATGTCCTCTCAAGGCTTCCTGGGGTATGTGTATTTGACCTTCCAAATTCGTCTGGATCCTGCCTGGCCCAGACATCAAACCTCTTCAATGTCCATTCTGGCCTCTCTCCGACACCCCTCCCCACAAGTCCTTCCTGGCAACTATGCAAGTCAAAGGATCTCCCTGAGGGCATTATGAATGGCTAATCTTATTTCCTGGGATGAAAGCAAATTGACAAGGTAATTGCACCCCAGATCTCTGCAGTTTAAAAATACCTCCTGTCCTTTGAACTTATCCCTGGGGGGTCTTGATGTGTCAGTTCCAGTAAGACAGTAGTTTCCTCAAGCTGACCTTCCCATCATATATTTTATATGTAATAAAAAAAAATAATACAGCACTCGAGCACTCAGAGCTGGCTGTCTATGTCACAAGGGTATCCTGTGAAAATGCTCTGCATTCACAGGTAGTGTCCCAGATTTTCTCCACATGGGGAACTCAATGAGTGAATGTTTGCTTGCTACGTAGACATGAAACTGAGATTTTATCTTCATACCCCACAGAAGGTGACCCTGCCGAGGGACGCCTTCACTTTGGCCTGTTTGTGGATAGGAGGCATGCTGTACACCTTCCCTCCATTCTCCCTGATTCACAAGGTGCTCATCAAGATTGGAAAGGAACATACAGTCCAGATCCTGATAACTCCAGACTGGCCTTGACAGATCTGGCACCAGAACTAGATCATTCTAAGCAGCAAGCCATCTTGTTTGCTTCTTCCTGCTTTGACTGAAATTGCTGACTAGGTCCAAGGGAGCAGTCTTGCAGTCATTACATCTGACATTTGGGTTCCTGAGCAGCTGGCATTCCAGATTTCTGAAGGGTTCTGCCCATGGTCCAGGTCTTAAAAGATTTGACTAGTAAGACATACTGTTTAAAGTGGAAGAGGTTCTCCCGCTGGTGCCAGGAATGCTCTTTTGTTTGCTTCTGCTTTGTTTGGTGATTCATATTCTGGAATGCCTCTGGTCTCTGTCTCAGTCCTGTCTGCAGGCTACATCCCTAAGGGTGCTTCTGGTGGCTGTTGAGCTTACTGTACAAAAGCAGACATTCTGACTGTGGCAGTTGAGAAGGTGATATCCAAGTTTTTCAAGAGCTTAGGCCACCTGTTCCTCCAGTACATGAAACTCCACTGCCATGTGCCATGGGATCTTAAGCTATTGCTTTCCCAACCCATGAAACATAGAAACCTAAAAACATAGACTTTGACGGCAGATAAGGACCGCTTGGCCCACCTAGTCTGCCCATTTCCCTACCTACAGGATAGGCCGCAGATCCTAGTTAACCAACAGCCTATTTCTTCCTACCCCCCACCAAGAATTGCCTTATGTCTGTCCCATGCATTCTTTAATTCTCCCACAGTTTTAGACCCCACAACCTCCTCAGGAAGGCTATTCCATGCATCCACTACCCTCTGTATGGAAAAATACTTCCTCACATTGCCCCGGAACCACCCCCCCCCCCATCTTTAAATTATGTCCCCTTGTTCTTGCATGTCTCTTTTTCTGAAAGATGCTACCCTCTTGGACTTTGTTGATTCCACTGAGGTACTTAAAAGTTTCTATCATGTCCCCCCTCTCCCTTTTTTCTTCAAGGGTATACATATTAAGCTCCTGTGGTGGACGAGTTGTGGTGGTTCGTATCCCTATAATTTAGGGTGATGCCAGATAAATCTGGAAGGAGAGGCTGGAGACGTACTCTAGAGCCAAGATGCAAGGTTTATTAGCCACAGTTGGAGCGCACAGACAAGACTTAGCATTCACTAACACTATACACATAAGAAAGAGTGAATAAGGTTGCCAGGACCACAAACTGGCCCCACTAATGTCCTACAAAAGTACAGGTTATTCAAGTCTTTAAGGTGTAGCGATCCGATGCGCTGAGCTTGGGTTTCTAGTATTCTGGTCGGCTGACTGCTGAGGGTGAACCTAAGGAAGCGTTTCCTACACAGGCCATAAAATGGGGTGTCCCCCAGTGAACCAAAAACCAAGTAAAACACGGTAGGCCTCCTGGCCCTAGGAAGAAAGGTGACTCCTGGTGTCACTGAGGCAAGCGTCGAAGGGAGCACTTGTGAGGATGAGGTGTTGATGCCGGTTTGGGGAAGAGGACCCTTATCTGGGGATGTCGGCTGCGGTGACCTCAGGCGGGTGATCTATAGTTGAGGAATGGATGCTGGGTGTGATGATCCACTGGACAACCTCTGGGCAGGTCCCCGGAACCCTTACCACCTCACCCCTGCAGCTTCAGAATCCTACAGTCTTCAGTGTGACCTCTTGATGCATCACTGGAACACGAGCCACCTATGGGCAGTACAATCAAGAGTGTGGCGACCCTTGGTGTGTCCTCTTGTGTGGGCCACTGGTACTTATGCCACCTCGGGGAATGGGGCACAGAGCCTGGCAATCCTCGGCAAGGCCTTGGTATAGGCCACCGGTACTGTTGCCACCTTAGGACAGTGTCTATTCGGGAGAATGGGCAACGTGACTCCGAGTTTGGCGGATTCACTTAAGTCCCTCGAGAGGCTAGAGCTGGGGGCCCCTAATCTGACTCACTTTAGTGGGCCCTATGGCTACCAGCTGGCTACCACTTACGACCCGCAACTCGAACCTAGGGCGTCGTGGTGAAAATTTGGAGTTGTTGGAGGTCGTTGGAAGTGGGTGCAGGTGATACTGGGCTTCCCGGGGACCTTCCCTGGGTCGAAGAAGAGACACCGGAGGACTTCTGGATGAGGTGGGAGGTGTGAGGTGTGTGCAGGAGCCCCTGGAGTTCAACCAAGATTTCTGTCCTCTGGGGAATGCACAACCAAGAAGGAGTGATAAGGCTTCTTCTCCTGGAGACTGCTGCATGGAAGGTTCACTGGGTCTGTTTCCTGGCCAAATGAACTGACTCAACACACTGGGGAACCCGACTAGACAGCAGACTTCTGCAAAAAAACGACCGAGGCTGCTACTGGGGATCTTCTGTAGGGAGTTACACCAAAGGGACCCAGGGGATTCACTTCAACCTCCTAACAGGGAAGCAGACATCCATTGCCTTGCTGTCCTTCACCCTCCCTGGTCAAACTCTTTCTCCCTCTCTCCAGTCTGTGAAGAGCCGCCTCTAGGCTGGGGTGGTCCTGGCTACCTGCCAGGGGATTGGTTCCTCCGTCAGAGGTCAGCCTGCTGAAGCTGGGTCAGTGGCTTAAACAAAAAAATCTCCAGATTTGAATCTACCCTAGCCACAGAGATTGGCTGAGAAGGCTCAATCTGGCTTCCTTCTCCCATACCTCTCAACTGTCCTTGATTTTCAGGGACGTCCCTGGATTTACCTCAGACTTTTACTCTGTCCCTCCTACAAATTGTGTTTCCATGACCAAACGGTAGGGGTTGTAGGCATAACATAATGTCAGACATTAATGTTACAGACGTGTTCTTCCTTAAACAATGCATTTTACACTACACCACTTATTCTACCAGCTTCCTGAGTGGATATCACCAATTTTTAAGGTGTGTCCTTGATTTAAACCTTTGTCTCTTTCTGTTTTAAGCCTTGTCCCTGATTTATGAGGCAGGAGGTTGAGAGGTGTGCCTTCTCCACTGGGGGCAGGAATGTTGCCCAACTGGTTTGGCTGGCTGGGTGTCGGTCTTGAGCAGGGGGAAGGGAGAGGAAAGAAAGAAAAAAAATGGTTTTCCTTTTAAAATCCTGAATTTAGACTTCTAGGATTGTCTGCTGGAGTTGAGCCTGTTCTGTGTTTCAGAGGGTCACCAAAGCTTTTCAAGGGTTCCCCATTAAGCTGCCAGGGTCCCCATAACTGTCTGACCCCCTCATATCTCTGAGGATCCCCTATTTTCTGTGGTGCTCCCAATTTCCCTGGGGCACTACACTCCTTTAGTCTCTCCTCGTATGGCTTCTCTTGCAGACCCTGCACCATTTTAGTTGCCCTCCTCTGGACTGCCTCTATCCTGTCTATGTCCTTGAGGAGATGGGATCTCTAGAACTGGACGCAGTACTCCAGATGGGGTCTCACCAACTGTCTGTACAGAGGGATAACAACTTCCTGTTTTCTGCTGGTGATGCATCCAAGAACAGCTAATATTTTTCAAGTCAAACTACCTCTGGCTGGAAGCTGCAATACTGAACATAGGATTTGCAAGAAAGCCAGTTGTGCTCACAACAGAGGGAGGTGAACCTTACAATTGTCTTTGGTTTGTAGCAGATATTCTGCAGGTGGAGGCTACTTCTAACTGAAAGGTGAAATAAGGAACTTAGAATTATCAGGAAAAGATAGTCTTTGTTACAGTTCTTAAGATTTTCAGTGCAGGAAGAGTTTAAAGCACAGCTGACTTATTTTGGGGCTGACTGCTTTCAGAGCACAAACCACCAGGCTGTTTTGGGGCTGGGGAGGTTTTACCTGTGTCTGACTTGGATGTCTGGATTTTTCTCTGTTTGATTAACAGGGTATTTTCTCTGTCAAATTGTTGTGTAGGGTATCTTGCTGACAGGAAGGCACTCATCGCAGCACTGGGTCAGAGCTCTTAGCTGATTGTTTTGTGAGGGCACAGTTTAGGCCCAACCCCTTCCCACCCCTCACCCCTGGAAATAGTTCCTTTATACCTGGGGTTCTGACATCATTTCCTCAAGAGTGCAAGGTGCATATCACTGTCATATCCTCTCTAGCACACTGCACTGACAATATAAGCATACACATTGTATAATATACATTTTTCTATATAACAAACCAATCACACACACAAACACACACAAAATAAAAAGTAGATAAACATGTGGGGAGTAGTGCAATGTAATGGCTGTGGGGCAGCAGTCTTCTGGGAGTCTTTCTGGAGGCTGAGATGCTGCCCTATTTGCAGACAACTCTCTGCCCTGAGGGAGGAAGTTGCCCGTCTTCAGGCCACACTGGACAGTAGTAAGGGAACCTTCCCCCAGGCCACACTGGACGGTAGGAAGGGAACCTCCCCCATCCAGGGAGCGCCAGAGCCACCACCACCTCAGAGGTTGTGAAGAAAGCACAGTAGTTGGACCACAGTGGGCTCAGGGAGGGTGAAGATGGTGAAACAGAGGCACACCCAGTCAGTTGTTCCACTCCACAATCCATACACCATTCTGGGGGTGTATAGCTCCCCTACGGATGCACCCGCAGAGGAGACTAAGGAGGCTGAGGACAACTGTCACAAGGGAGGCCCACAGGAAGGAGGCAGAGGACACCACAAGGAAAGGAAGCAGCTCCTGGTGGGGCACTCAGTTATTAGGGGGATAGAACTGGAGGGAGCAGGGAAAACTGAAGTAAGGTGCCTGCCTGGTGCTGTGGCTTGGAGGGAGAGGAAGCACATCCTCAGGATCACGAGAACAGCTGTACGGGAGTCTGAGCTGGAGTCATTGTCCACCTAGGGACAAATGACTTGGCTCAACATGAGATTAGAGCAGTGCAGAAGGACTTGGATTGGGGAGGGACCTAAGATAAGTAGCACACACAGTATCCTTCTCAGAGGTGCTGCCTGTCAATGGTATGAGTGAGGCAAGGGTACTTTGCACCATGCAGTTTAATGAATGGTTGAAAAAATGGTGTGGAGAACAGGGTTTGGCTTCATTGGGGACTGGGGTTCCACCTGGAGGACACCAGCCTATACTGGCAGGATGGTCTGCATCTGTCAGGAAGGGAACAAGTCTTTTGAGCAATCGGCTTAAATGCTTCATTGGCAAGCTTTTAAACTAGTCAAGGGAGGCACTGATAAGCAGCAGGAAAATCCCAGCCTCTCACAAAACAGGGTACTAAATGAGAAAAGACTGAGGTAGAAAGGTCAGTGGGGATGCTGCAACAGAAGGTAAAGCCATCAAAAAATGGAGACAATGAGTACCAATGCCCGTAGTCTGAGTAACAAGCTTCCTGAATTAGTGGCCTTGATGGAGGAGGAACATCTGGATATCATGGCAGTCACAGAAGCGTGGTACACACAAAACCATGACTGGGGCGTAACATACCAGGATACACTATCTACAGGAGGGACAGGGAGGGTAAAAGAGGAGGAGTAGCTCTTTACATAAAGGAAGGAATCAAAGCAACAGAACAAAAGTTAAAACAGGGAGGAGAAGAAGCACTGTGGTAAATTTAGAGACCGCAATGGAACCACAATCCGCTGGGGTTGTAGCAGACCCCTTCTCAGGGAGGAAATGGACAAGGAAATGATAGAAAGTATACTTAGAATGGCAGAAAAAGGAGATACTGCTGATGGGTGATCTGAATATGCCAGATGTTAACTGGAGTGCAGTTGCAGCAGCAGCCACTTGAAGAGTGGGGTTATTCTAGATGCCCTACAGGAGCATGTCTTAGACAACTAGTATTGCAGCCCACTCGAGAGAGAGCAATCTTAGACCTGATTCTCTCAAATGGAGATGAAGAGAGGATCACAGATGTAAGTGGGTAGCCATCTGGGAACTAGCGACCATCGAACAGTATGGTTCACAATAAACACAGCAATAGAGTCAAGTCATACAAAGGCAAAAGTACTGGACTTTAGGAAGGCTGACTTTGCCAAAATGGGTGAGTGCCTAAGAATGCACTAGCAAATGGGCAGGAAGGAGGGTGGAAGAACAATGGGAATAATAAAACTGCCATCACAGAGGTAACAAGCCTTTGTGTGAAGCAAATAAACAAAAGCAACGATGTAAAAACCACCATGGTTCTCAAAGGAAGTGGCAGTGAAGGTTCAAGAGAAAGAAAGCATTCAGGAAGTACAAGGAATCACAGAAGGAGCAGGACAGAGAACTGTATCAGTTAAAAGCAAAGGAAGCTGGGAGGCAGTCAGAACAGCAAAGGCCCAAACCAAGGAAAAGATAGCCAACTTCGTTATGAAGAGGGATAAAACCTTTATAGGTACATCAGGAGCAAAGAGAAACCAAGGGAGGGATAGTGAGGCTTAATAAAGGGAGGGAGGGTGGGCAGAGGGTGACTGTGAAAAGGCAGAGATACTAAACAAATATTTTTGCTCAGTATTTACAAAGGAAGAGGGAGGTACCTAAAACAAACAGTAGAAACACTCTGGATACAGAAGTTGATACCAGCTCATTTACAGAAGAAAGGGTTCTGAAAGATCTCTTAAAACTGAAGGTGGACAAGCAATGGGGCCTGATGGGATTCATCCCAGAATTCTAAAGAATTAAGGGTAGAACTAGTGACACCACTGACTACCCTCTTTAACAAATCATGGGAGGATGAGGTGGTACCGAGGACTGGAGGAGGCAGATGTGATTCCCTTCAGAAAAGTGGGAGCAAAGGCAGAAGCAGGAAACTACAGACCTGTTAGTTTAACCTCAGTGGTAGGAAAATGATGGAATCACGTCTGAAGGAAGAATTGCCGAGTATCTAGAGGCCAGAGGGCACAGGACCAGGCAGCATGGATTCTCAGCGGGAAGGTCATGCCAGACAAATCTGATAGATTTCTTTGACTGGGTGACCAAAGAAGTAGATCAGGGAGGGGCTGGACATGGCCTACCTAGACTTTAGCAAGGCATTTGACACAGTCCCACACAAAGATTAATATACAAGTTAGCCAGCCTGGGAGTGGGTCCCAAGATGACAGTCTGGGTAAAATTGACTGGAGAATAGGACACAGAGAGTAATAGTAAATGGAGTCCACTCTGAAGAAAAGGGGTTACTAGTGAGGGTACCGCCAGGAGTTCAGTATTAGGACCGGTCCTCTTCAATGTCTTTATAAGCGACATTGCAGAGGGACTGGAAGGAAAAGTATGTCTCTTTGCAGATGACACAAAGATCTGCAACAGAGTTGATGCACAAGGTGGGGTGGAAAGGATGAGAAGGACTTGGCAAGGTTAGAGGAATGGTCAAATGTATGGCAGCTTAGATTCAATGCTAAGAAGTGCAAGGTAATGCACCTGGAAACAAAAACCCAGGGGAAGAGTACACAATGGGGGGTGAGATACTAACAACAACAAAAATGGAAGGGGACCTGGGGGTAGTCATATCAGATGACCTAAAGGTGGGCAAGCAATGTGAGAGGGCAGCAAGGAGGGCTGGGGGGATACTGGGATGCATAGGGAGAGGCATCACCAGTAGAAAACAGGAAGTTATTATCCCTCTGTACAGACAGCTGGTCAGACCCCATCTGGAGTACTACGTGCAGTTCTGGAGACCAATCTCCAAAAGAACATAGACAGGATGGAAGCTGTCCAGAGGAGGGCAACTAAAATGGTGCAGGGTCTGCACGGAAGACATATGAAGAGAGACTTAAGGAGCTTAATATGTATAGCCTCAAGGAAAGGAGGAGAGGGGGACATGATAGAAACTTTCCAAGTACATCAAGGGAATCAACAAAGTCCAAGAGGTAGCATCTTTCAAAAAGAGGTGTGCAAGAACAAGGGGCACAATTTGAAGATGGGGGTGGCTCAGAGGTAATTTAAGGAAGTATTTTTTCACAGAGAGGTTGTGGATATATGGAGCGGCCTTCCGGAGAGAGTTGTGGAGTCAAAAACAGTGGTGGAATTCAAGCATGCATGGGACAGTCATAAGGCAATTCTAGGGGGTTGGGGCAGGAAGAAGTAGGCTGCTGGTTAACTAGGATCTGCAGCTTATCCATTAGGTAGGGAAATGGGCAGACTGGGTGGGCCAAGTGGTCCTTATCTGCCGTCAAATTCTATGTTTCTATACCCCCAGCCCTCCCTACTGCCTTCTCACATTGCTTGCTAACCTTAAGGTAATCTGATATGATTACCCCCAGGTCTCTTTCCTTTTTTGTTGTTGCTACTCCCCCCATTGTGTAATCTTCCCCTGGGTTCATGTTTCCCAGGTGCATTATTTTGCACCTCTTTGCATTAAATCCTAGCTGCCAAGAAGATGAAGAAACTATTTGAGACCATGGACAAGTGTCATTTGCCTTATCCATCATGGAAGTCCCATTCTTGGTCACTGTCACCTCAGCCATGTGTATACGGGAGCTGAATCATCTGGCGTATGTGTGTGTATGTATGCGTGTGTATGTATGTGCATGCTCACTCACTCATTCACACACCTGGCAAGGTGATAGGTGTGTGAGTGAGCTCCTTGTGCTTTCTGTGACGTCTCTGTATTTGTTCTTTCAGTAGGACAAGGTTATTCTGCTCCCCCTTGTAAAATTCCTACCCATAGCAGGTTCTGAACTCCATTAAAGCAGTCCTTGGTCCTGTCTGCTTCCTCAACACCACGTGACTCAACTTGTGGGGATTGTGCCCTCCACTCCCTGGTTGTATGCAGAGCTTTGCACTTTTGCAAGGAGTACACAACAAAACATTGTAGTGACACAAGTCAGCTGTATTTGTCATCTGCTAAAGGCAGCTAAGCAGACAGTTGCCAGGTGAATAGCATTCTTCATTGCCTTTTGTTATCAGTTGGGTGGTAAGGAGCCACCAGTGGTCCTGTGCTTTTTCTCTACCAGACTACCATACACACTGCTGCCTGGAGCATTCCCACTGCAGAGATCTGCAGGGCTGATACTTGGTCTAATGTGTACAAGTTCATTTTCTTCCACAGTCTAGAATTGCTGAGACATTGAGATGCTACTTTCAGTACCTCAGCCCAGCAGTGTCTCTCTCTCTGGCTAAAGACAGGCTTGTGCGCCTAGCCCCCTCCAGCTGGAGGACTACTTGGAGGTTGCAATGGTGCAGATAAGTGAACTGAATGCAGGCAATTAAATGAAGAGGTTACTTTTCTGTAACAGTAGTTCTGCCGCTGTAGTTCACATCCACATAACCCATTCAGCCACCCTTGGGTCAGTCTTGCTCTTTAGGGCCTGTTTTTTAGCATCAAGATCTGAAGGCTGGGGCGGGGGTGCGACCAGAAGACACATGATTGGGTAGTAGTAGGACTCAGTCTTTATGCTCGTTTACATGGCCGATGTGCTTCCTCTACTTTTTAATGTTGCCATTTCCCAGACTGCCTAAGACCATCACTCGGTGCGCTTATGTGGCACATCTCGGTGTCTATGCAGGCAGCACTGAATGGGGCCACCAGTCTCAGGGCAGTCGACAACTTGTGTTGGGAATTCTGACTGTGTGCTGGAGTGAGCGTCGCCGCCTGTCCACACAGCTGCTTAAGCCACTCACTGTAGAAGGCATCCTTACTCCTGCACCGGCTTGGGGAGAGGATGACAGGATGACTTACCATGCTGTGGTAAGTGTCCTTGTGGCCACTTTTGTACCACTGTAACCTGGGCGCTCAGGTTGCTGCAGTGCAAAGACGTGTAAACACAGCTTCTGAGGCTGTTTCCAGAACCTAAACTTACTCATTAGAACTACTGTAGTGTGGATGTAAACTTGATAATAGTTGTAGGTAAATAATCTCTTCTTATTTAGCACAAAATATTTTGAAGCCAACTAACTGTAACATTTGGCTTTCAAAGTATATGTCAAAGGTTATATAAATACCATTCAGGAGAGCTTCTGCTAACGCCATAGTTAGGGCCGTAGAGCCATGAGCTCTTCTTAATCAGACAAGCAGTGAGCTCTACTGACATGCCATTATTTTCACATGAGCCATCTCAGTGGTCATCGTTTGCACTATTTTCCTGTAAATAAGGTAGTTTCCTCGATTAGAAGGCCTAACATCTTTAGGAGACTCCAGATTTTCAAGGTGATTTTCCTAGACTCTTCAAAAGAATGTTCTAACAGAAGTGTCGTTTGCATTTAGGACCAAAACTAAACACCATTCCCTTCCCCCTTTCCTCCCATGTTTTAAACACTTAGGCTGACAAGATGCACTGAAAGCTTATTATTTATTCAGGACATGTAGAAAGCTTCACGGTTTATTTTGACTAGCCAGCTGACAAGATAAGCAGGTTTTTAGATGTACACGTTATTTCAGATGAAGACTGGAACTTGTTGAATAATGAAGATGCATGCAGCCTTTGTTAAGACCTGAGAAATGCAGGAGGTGGAATACAAAGAAGATGCATGATCAAACTGAAGCCCTGAAAACTGTTTGTTCTGTCTTTATCGCACAGTGGTGTGCAAGTTGCTGGTGTTCTTTGCTGGTGCTGGGTGTCTTTATGGAATGCAGTCATATGATGTGGTCATCGCTAGTACTCATCCAGTCGGCAGTCTAGTGTTGTTTAGATGCCTTAACCAATCCGCATTTGTGAGCAACAACAGCTTCCCACACCCAGAAGCAGAATTGGGACCCTCTTCTGGAAGGTATATACAGTATATTCAAGAATCGGACAGTATTGGAAAGTTGCATATACTGTAATACCCTACCTTGAGGATGTAGCTGTAGTAAAGGTGCATGACAGAGTGTACCTTTCTTCCTGTATTATTAATAAATAATATATACACCTACATGTGTTAGGGATGAGGTAGTGTTTGTGTCAAAAACAGTAGGTTTGGCAGCTTATATCTGGGCAATCTCAGCCCTGAGGACTACGAAATTTGCTCAGCATCTTCCCAGTTATAGTGGCTAATTGGCAAATTTTGTACAAATCAGTTTGGTGGCTAAAAGTTTTAAAGTTGTGAAATTATGTAAAAATCCCCAAATTCAATAATTTTTTTCCCACTGGATAGCAAAAAACCTAGACTGATTTGATTTAAACTATGACATTTACAAATTTGTTAGATGTTGTCCCAGGTTTGAAAACAAAAGCTTTTTAAATGTTTTAATCTATGAGGCTTTGAAATTTGAAATGCTAGTGCATGTATGAATCATTTTAATAAAGACCTGAAAAAACATGAACCTTTTTATTTTTTTTTAACCTTTTAGTACTACACTAAGGTGTTTAGGACAGTAGAAGGCCACGGCTCATGAGTGCTGTCCCCTCTTCTCAGTGGTGGTAACCAATGTTACCTTCCTAGATGAATTTATCCAAACTTGTTTTAAAGACCGCCAAGTTATGAATATACATACGAACATACAAAATTGCCAGCTGAAACAGACCTCGTGCTCTGTCGAGTCTGCTCAAATGTGCAGCTAGCCCCTCATCTCACAGCTGTTCTTCCCACTCCCCTTCCCAGTATCCCTTACCCCGTCCCAACCCCTCTTGAAACTGCCTACCATCTTACAGGACACTACCTCATCTGGTAAGGTGTTCAATTTGTCCACCACTCTTTCTGTGAAAAAATGTCTCCTCATCTCCCTCTTGCATCTTCCCTCCTCCAATCTCAGTCCATGCCCTCTCATGTCCCTCCCCCTTCTCATCTGAAAAATCCCTTCTGTATTGGTTTTGTTTATCCTCTTCTAATGTCCTTCTTCAGGAATGGGCGCCAGTACTGCACGCATTACTCCAGGTGGGACCTGACCAGTGACCTATACAGGGGCAGGATAACCTCCCTCCTTCTGGAGGAGATCCCTCTCGCAGTACACCCCAACATTTTGTTTGCTTTTGCTGCCACCTTCCTGCACTGAGCAGAGTTGTTCATGCTCCCTGTAATGATCACTCCCAGGTCTTTCTCCTCTGTGGAGCTCCCCATCTGTATATCATTCAAGTGATAATCCCTCCCCTGGTTCCTGGCTTCGAAGTGCAGAACCTTGCACTGCTTGGCATTGAACCTCAACTGCCATGTTTCCGCCCACACCTGCAGCTTAGTCAGGTCCCCCTGCAACCCCTTCCACCCCTCCACATCATCAACTACAGCTCCCATCTTGGTATCGTCTGCAAACAGACTGATCTTGCTCCGGATTCCGTGTGAGATATCTGCAATAAAAATTCCAAACAGCACTGGTCCCAGTACCGATCCTGTGGTACTCCGCTCATCACTGCTCTTGGTGATGAGAGGCCCCCACCACCACCCTTTGCTGCCTTCCCTTTAACCAGTTTGTGATCCAGTTCACCATTTTTGGTCCCGCCCCCTCATATTTCAGTTTTCCGCCAACCTCCCATGTGGCACTGAATCAAAGGCCTTGCTGAAGTCCAAATACAGGACAACCACTGCATGGCCTTTATCCAGTTCCCGCATCACCCAGTTGTAGTACTCTACCAGGTTTGTCTGGCAGGATCTGCCTGCTATAAATCCGTGCTGTCGACCATTCTGGAGACTGTTTTCTTCCTAGAAGCTCACTAGCCTCTCTTTTAGTATGGTCTCCATGAGCTTTCCCATGATTGATGTGAGGCTCCCTGGTCTATAGTTTCCTGGTTCATCCTTTGGACAAGTTTTGTGGATGGGCACCATACGGGCCATTCTCCAGTCCTGTGGTACACATCCCGTGTCCAGGAAGGTATTGAACAGGTCGGCCAGTGGCCCCGCCCAGGCTTCTGTCAACTCCCTTAGTACACTAGTACCCTAGTTTGGATCATTAATTAGGTCAACAGGTAGTTGGTTCCATACCATTTATAGCTCTTGGTATGAATGCATGTTTTCTAAGCTTCGTTCTCGGCACAGTGTCTTTTAATTGTCGCCTGTGTCCTATCATATTTAGATTCCTTATATGCCAGACCTAGTTCTCCCACTAATATTGGATCATCCAGTATTTTATTCAAGAACAGCATTTACCCCTGTGTTCTTCTTAGCTAAAAACTCAAAATAGACTTAATTGTAAAGGTGACAGTTCTATGGTTCGTCAGAAGACAGTCTAGCAAGACGTCTGGGCAATCTTTAAAAAAAAGTACAGTTAATATTTTAACTAGGGAAAAGTGTTATTCACTTAAAAATTGTCAAGATCGACTTCAGCAAACTCAATATGTACATAATATACAGCATGTGCATTTGGCGACATACAACCAAACGTGGAAAAATGTTGCAAGAAATCTTCAAAGTCTAATATGAACAAAATGTTTAATGCAGCAAAACCATTTCTAAAAATGTCCTACGGATGCAAAATGTTTAAAGCCAAGAAACACGAAACATGGCGAAGACCACAGCCAAAGAATCCCATCATGTGCATTTTGTGCACGTCATACATGAGCAAAACATCAAGAAGGGTATGGTGTTTTTTTTTTTTTTAGTTAGTCTTGATACCTACCCACCCCCAGCCTCAAGCGTCAAACTTCAGGTCTGGGGCCCTTTGCAGGGGTTGAAATTTGCACTGACCCACTAGTTAAATGCTGGTAGTTTTTGTATTGGGCTAGTAAGATTTTCCTTTAACTAGCCCTGTGGGCTTGTGCTGGAGAAGGTAACATTTCAAGAAGTACACCAGCTGGACCTATGGAAAAGTCTGTGGGGCTAATGGATTTTCCCAGTCACTAGTCCAGCTGGACAGTGACAGCATAACTTCATTTTGACCCCTGCAGTCCAGTTTATGAGACGACAGTGGGGCTCAGTTGGTAGCACATCCACCTCTGGGCCAGAAGGCTTTGGGTTCTAGTCTCACACCTGGACATGGGATCATACTATAAAAAGTTGGCACCCGAGTACAGAATTAGGGGGATGCTGTACTGTTGGGATGTGCCGTTGTTCAGATGAGTCAGTAAAGGAAGAATGCCAACCCCCTTAGGCCTCAAATTGTCCTTGGTTTAAGAAACACATTTTACGATTGCTGACATTCTGTATAGATTACTCATGCAGCTGATTGTGTGATTCCAGTTCCTTTTTTCCTTTTAAAAGTGAAAAACACACTGCCCACGATACTGATAACCCACAAAAATGTGTTTGTTTACTTTCCTTTATCATCTTCCACTGCATCTTTGCTGGACTTGGGAACACCCCCACACGGTCTAGCCACTCAAGATGCAGTAGGAAGAGAGGAGACTTGCATCATGAGTGGCTGCTGTGTTTGGGGGTGTTTGTTAATGACCATGAAGTATGCAGCAGGGATAGTTCAAGGATTTGCAACAAAACAAAGCTGGTTGTAATTTACACCGTTACCATGCATTTCAGTTAGACAGGAAGCAGATAAAATAACCGGCAACATCAGTGAACTTTAGAGAAGGTAAGCAAGCACAAAATGTGGGTTTTTAACTACAAATAATATGACAGGAAAATAGTTGACAATGTCCCTTTAAACCGAGGACATAAGAACAATCAGACACTTGGATGGCTCCATGTATTTCAATGCTGCCACCACTTAGCTGGCTGCTGTTGTATATGTTTGGTTCTTGTTCCGCCACTGGCCACTGCTCACTCCATGCAAGGCCTTTCTTTTCACAAAGAACCAGCCCTATAATCACTCCCAAGACCTCTTATTTGCTATTTATCAGATGCAGGCTGCTTTATAGAAGGTAGTTGTGCTCTGTGGTAACAGAACACCAGTTTGCGCAATAGAAATTGTTACCTGTCCCGTAAAACACTGCACTGTCACAGATATCAGATATGTAAATATCTAATATTTACACTACTAAATTACAGAATATACACAAACTGGATAAAACACACAAAGAAATGCAAAACAAAACAGTTGGACAGAAACTATTACAAAGAGAACCTCTCTACTCTGTAGACTACAGTGTAAAAGATCTTCTAGGAACATGGATGTGTTGTTCATCCACACTCTTTGGAATGTCCCCTTCCGCTTTAAATCTCACCGGAAGTCTTCAAACCGGCTCCTCCCACCCACCCTGGTGGTATATACCTCGGCTCCGTCCCATGACGCCAGATCTTCCTTTCCGCTGGAAGATTCAGGTTGCCTCCCTTGTGCTCACGCATTTTGTAGGCCCTGGCTTTTAAACCTTTGGTTTCACGAAATTGCATTATTCGCGATAGAAAATTTGCTGCTTGATCATGGAAGAAAAATCCCAGGTTTAAGCGGGTGTCCTTGCAGCCAGAAGATGTGTGCACCAATCCCACACCGCATCGCCTATTGCTTGGTATGAACCATGACACCTCGAAATGCAATCTGTGTCTTGCCTTTCATCCCAACGTCTCGATGACCGTCTCGCATGCCTGAAGCTGGGGAGGCCGGAGAAGAGGAACCATCCGGTGAAATCCAAGGAGGCTCTGTGGGCGGTTTCCATGGCTGCGGGATCCGCCGAGCAGTTGGAATGCATGTAAGCATTCGACGAGGAAGCGGCTTATGCTGCAGATTCCTCTCTGAGCTTCTTCGTTCTGCTCAACCTGGGCTGCACCTTCTCGGGTTCCTTCCGAGAGTTGTGCCAGTCTTTCCCGACCAAGGGAGAGGCGCCTGAGGGCTCGCACTTTTCTCAATCCCGTAAGCGGGAGAAGGATCTGGGATCATCTTCGTCTCAACGGAGATGTCCTTGGGAGCAGGAGAGATCTCATTCCCAGGAGCATGCGGTCTCCACTTTGGTCGAGATTGCATCTTCGGCCGCTGGCTTTTCGGCTCTGCCGTCTGGTCAGTCAACTGATTTATCGATGGACAAGGTGGAAATCATGATCAATCCTATCGATCTGATATCGCCAACTCCAGTCGACGATTTCCTCTAACGAACCCCTAATCTGGTCTTTCCAGATGAGGAGACCCAGCCTGCTGGGGCTCCCATCAAAGATGTGGTCCCTGATCCGGGGAAATCACCAGCCTCGCCAGTGTCTCCCGAGTACCGAGTCGGCCAGTCCGATCTCGATCGAGGTCTCGGACCCCCTCGACTGACAGGCCGAGGAAGAACCATAAACGCTCTAAGAAGAGGCAATGCCATCGGTTGTCCTCATCCTCCTCGGATGAGAAGAGGCGCTACAAGGACCTCATGTGGCAGCAGCTAATTTTGACCGGGCAGAAGCCGACTCCGGCTTCTACACCGGCCATTACCTGGCTTTCACCTCCTAGGCCGAAGCAGACTCCTTCGGAACCGATTAAATCGGCCCCTCAGCCCACGGAGCCGGCAAAACCACCAGTTCGGCCCAGAACGGTCTCTTCACTGCCCAAACAGCCTGTGGAATGGGTCTCCTTCCAAGGAAGATGGACCTGACACTGGGCTTCCCTGGCAATTGTCTGTCACGGTTACCCCAGACTGGCCTCGGCGGGTTGAAGGTGACCTGGGTGGTCAGCCATTATACCTGGATTCCTCGGATTCGGACGTCACTGACTTGCATTCTCATCCAGGGGATGATGAATCAACCATTGGCTTAGAGACGGAGGAAGGTACCTCATCTTTCCAAGCGATTCTTCGCCTCATCTCCGAATGTACAGGGATGCTCCTGGAGCCCATCCAGAAAAAAGTTGGAGTACCCTCTTACGAACATCCTTAAGAGAGGGGATACACCAACGGAGGCCTTTCCTGTGGCTTAGGCTATTGTCGGCCTGGCCCTAGAACTTTGGCAGCACCCTGCCTCTTGTCCAGCTCCATCTGCCCACATGGCCTGCAAGTATGCGGTGCCCATGGGGTCCCTAGCGGAGTTCACAGAGCTCTCTTCAGCCGAGAGCCTGGTGACAGCCTCTGTGTTCAGGCGTACTGGCAGTTCTGCCGACATTGACCAACCTCCTAATAAAGAGTCCAAGCTCTTGCACCATGTCAGCCAGGAAGGTTTATGTGGCTTCCTTCTTGGGCCTTCATCAGGCAAGTTCAGCTGTCATCATGGCACACTTCTCTCAAGCCCTTTTAGGGTCGCTGGATGAAGTCCTTCCCCATCTCCCCATGGACATGCAGACTATGGTCAAGTAGGTCCGGGATCAGGGCCTAGCTGTTGCCAAACAGCAATTTTTAGATGGCCCTGGACATCAGGTATTCTTGTGCCCGCTCGATGGCTGCTGCGGTTGCCTCTCGTTGCAGGGCTTGGCTGAGGCTCTCTTCCTTCCTGGTGGATAACCAGCACAAACTAGCTGATGTGCCCTTCCTTGGGACCAACTTGTTTGGTCCAGGAGTGGCTGGTCATCTTCAGTGCATTGAACAGTCCAGTGCCACCTTGGACGCCACTTCTGCCAAGGGTTCTTCGGGCAAGAACCAGCAGAAGAAAAAGAAGCCTTTTCAGCACTCTTCCCCTGCGGCTCAGCAGTCCTCCTTTCAAGGTGGACAGAGCACCAGCAACAGCAGCAGGCTCAGTCTTGACCCCACCCAAGCCCGGACCCCAAAGGCCCGTAAAGGAGGCCGAGGTTCAGGTCCTGAGCCTCCTGGAGCCCTCCTCGCCTGCTCCAGTGACGGGGCCGGGGCTGTCAACCCCTCTCCCATCACCTTAGCTCTGGGTCCTCCCTTGGGGGGGCCGGCTCCGCGACTTCCTTTCCCCCTTGTCCATTGTCACTTCAGACAGATGGGTTCTCAAAGTGGTCAGTGGGGGTCTGCCTCTGGAATTCAAGCAGTACCCCCCAAGCTGAGCCCGCGCCTCTCGGGAGGAAAGAGTATCTGCTCAGACCCAGTCAGCTGCCTGAGATGACATTGCTCAGCTCCTCCTCAAGGAGGCAGTTGCTCCGGTGGTGGATCCTCCAGCAGACCCAGGCTTTGCTTCCAGGTACTTCCTGGTGCCCAAGCGGATGGGGGGCTGGCACCCTATTCTAGATCTGCATGACCTGAATCAAGTATCTCAGGTCATGCACCTTTCGGATGGTCACTCTGTCCCAGATCATACCATCCTTGGAGCAAAACATGTGGTTCTGTTCACTGGATCTGCAGGACACATTCTTTCACATTCCAATCCGTCCATCCTATCAGCAGTTCCTCGCCTTGTTTTTTGGCCTGTCGTCAGCCCCACGGGTCTTCACCAAATGCATTGCAGTGGTGGTGGCCCATCTCGGGCGTCAGGAATTATCATCACCTCGACGATTGGCTCCTAGCAGGTTCCACCCAACAGGAGGTGGAGAGGTCCTGGGACCTGGCCCACCAGACCAGCTCTCAACTCGGCCTCCTCATCAACAAGGCCAGGTCGGAACTTGTGCCCTCTCAGGTAATGGGCTTCATCAGGGCAGAGCTCAACTCTTATCAAGTCAGAGCTCGGCTCCTGGCAGACGGGGCAGAGGTTCTTTCCTCCTTTGCCCAATCATTTCTTGTTGGGCACTTGCGCCCTGCCCAGGACTTTCTGCGCCTTCTGGGTTACATGGCAGTGTGCACCTCAGTGGTCCATTGGGCCCGGTTGCAGATGTGCCCCCTTCAGTGGGAGTTAGATGCCCAGTGGGCTCAGCGCCATGGTCATTTCGACCAGCTGATCACTGTAACTCGGAAGATGTGGGACGCTCTCCAATGGTGGACCACCCCAGACCGGTTGCAGGAAAGGATCTCATTTGTCCGCCCATGAGCCAACGGTCGTCCTCATGACCGATGCCTCTCTCATGGGCTGGGGAGCCCACATGGGGGACAGAAGGGCCCACGGTCTCTGGACCTCCGAGGAGTCCCGAAGCCACATCAACCTGTTGGAGCTCAGAGGAGTCAGATTGGCACTGTCCGCTTTTGCTCCTCAGCTTCAAGGTCAAGTGGTTCAAGTCCAGATGGACAATACCACAACCGTGTGCTACCTCAACAGACATGGCGGCATTCACTCCTGTCTGCTGTGCAAGGAGGTGCTCCGCATCTGGACCCTCGTGAGTCGATTGGAGGCAGATCTCCTAGCCATCCATGTGGCAGGAGCCTCAAACCATCTGGCGGATGCTCTCAGCCGCTTAGGCCAGACATCCCATGAGTGGTCTCTCCATCCAGAGGTAGCTTACAGCCTGTTATCCCACTGGGGCAAACCGGTGGTGGACCTGTTTACCTCCAGGGAAAACACCAAGCTGAGGCTGTTTCATGCCCACCCCCCTTGGCAGGGTTCGCTGCAGGGGGATGTCTTCTTGAGGCCATGGACCCCAGGCCTCCTCTACGCCTTCCCTCCATTTCCCTTGATCCACAAGGTGCTCCTTAAGGTGAGGAGGGACAAGGCCAAGGTGATTCTGGTAGCCCCAGACTGGCCACGCCAGTTCTGGTATCCAGATCTCCTCAGTGTCAGCTGCAGGCCCCTGGAGCGGCTTTGCACACGCCCGGATCTGATATCACGCATTCAGGGGAAGGTATTCCATCCAGACCTTCAGTCCCTGTACCTCACAGCCTGGTGCCTGAGCGGCTAGAGTTCCAGGCTTTGGGTCTTTCCAAGGATGTCTTCACTGTGGTGGAGGCATCCAGAAAGGAATCAACCAGGAAATGTTATGCCTTCAAATGGAAAAGTTTTTCCATTTGGTGTCGGGGCAAGGGCCTGGACCCTCTGTCCTGTCCAGTGGCTAACATTCTTGACTACCTTTGGTCTCTCTCCAAAGGAGATCTTTGGTCAATTGACCCTTAGGGTGCACCTGGCAGCCATCTCTGCTTACCGGGCACAGGCCGGTCAGCCGACGGTGGCGCAGGAGACGGTGGTCAAATGCTTTTTCAAAGGCCTGGATCACATATCCCCTCCCGTGCGTGAACCTCCACCTCCATGGGATCTACTGCTGGTACTGGCAAAGCTCATGGGCAAGCCATTTGAACCAAAGCACAATTGTGCCTTGTCACACTTGTAGTAGAAGATGGCCTTCCTGGTGGCTATCACATTTGCCAGAAGGACAGGGGAGCTCCAGGCTCTTTCGGTGGACTCCCCTTATCTGGTCTTCCACAGGGGCAAGGTTGTCCTATGCCCCCACCCGAAATTCCTTCTGAAGGTGGTGTCAGAGTTTCACCTTAACCAGGTGTTGACTCTGTCGGTATACTACCTTAATTACACCTCGGAGGGTCAGTACAGGCTCCATACTTTGGACCCGAGACGTGCTCTCTCCGACTATAAGGAGAGGACAGCGGAAATTCTGGGAGAGGTTCGCCAGCTGTTTGTCACCTATGCTGAAGCCGCTTCTGGCAGACCTGCAGCAAAATGGACCATTGCAAGGTGGATTACATCATGCATAGGTCTGTGCTATGAGTTGGCGGGCAGGGAGCCTCCCAAAGTTATAAGAGCTCATTCTACCCGCCATACTGCTGCATCGATGGCTGCTTCCAGGAAAATCCCTGTCCAGGAAATCTGTCGGGCTGCAACCTGGAAGTCAGCAAACACCTGCATCACCCACTACCACATCGACCTCGAGTCACGCCAGGATGCTGGTTTTGGTGTCTCAGTTCTCCAAGCTGTGTTCCCTAATTAGGGGATGTGTGCCTTGCCTCCCTCTTCCTGGAGAACTGCTAGGAGTCTGCCAAAGAGTGTGGATAAACAATATATCCACGCTCCTAGAAAAACAGATTACTCATATGTAACAGTAGTTCTAGGAGTGATATATGTTGTTCAGCCCCACAGACCCACCCGACCTCCCCGGTTGCGGATGCACACAATCTGGCTTCCAGTGGGCTGAGATCTGTCATCATGGGGCGGAGACGAGGTATATACCACCCGGGTGGGTGGGAGAAGCCAGCTTGAAGACTTCTGGTGAGATTGAAAGCGGAAGGGGACATGCCAAAGAGTGTGGATGAACAACATATACCACTCCTAAAACTACTGTTGCAGGTGAGTAACCTGTTTTTACCCCAAACTCTAAGTTGCATCCTTTCCTGGGAACCAAGTTTCCACTAAGGCTTGACATTAGTGAATGACATGTTCTCTTTCTTGTACTAGACTTATGATTTGGTATACTCCCCTTCCCCCAACTAAATCTGCCAGTGCCTGAGCTATGGTGCCAGTTATCCCTCTAAAAGCATCCACTCCTCCATCACATCATGATGTCAGTCACAAGGGTCAGGTGTCCTTTGATCCTACAGGCTGAGCCAAACAGGTTTATAATCAAATCCCCATACCCCTGGATGATGTTGTTTACTGGCATTTACCTACAACAAACCAAGCTACTTCAGTTGTCCGATAAGGTTACCAAACCATTGGATGCTCCTTAGAAGCAGGGCTGTTACAATACAGACCTGCTCATATGATCAGGATGAAGTTTCCACACAGTGCTTCTGAGTCCATTCTCACAGATGGTATTAGTAATCTGGAGTGGTCACCACAGAGTTCCATTGTAGTAAATTTAACTGGAATATATATTCCTGCCTTGTAACAGTCATTCAACTCAGTTTTTTTTCATCTTGTAGTCCTTTCTGACCATTGGATGAATGTCAGAATTATTTCTCCTGCACATCCAGTTTGTTGCAGATCTGTGTCTCTGTTACACAAACCAGTCAGAGAAAGAAAAATTGCACATAATACAGTAAAAAGAATAGAAAATATAACAGCTAAAAAAAAAGGAAAAAACTTTTCACCTTGGATTACAAGAAAAATCAGAAAATGAAAGGACTCTTTTCAAAAAGCCACTGATGCCACAAGTGCTACATTGCAGAATCCAAATAAGCATGCTCCCAGTAAATCTCATACCAAAAACGAGACTTTTACGTCATTTCGTTTTAAAGTTATTAGCCATTGTGTAACTTTGATTGCACTACCTGTGCAATACAAGCAGGTGTCAGTAAAGAGCTGCTAATGATGAAAGTCTAGTAATCCCTGTCAGCAAGCTTATAGGACCCATTTCTCCAAAGCTGTAAAGATCATGTGCAATGGTTTTCACAAGTAAAACAGTCAGCACAGTCAGTAAACATTGCTATAAAAACTATATTTGTTTCAGGTTTGTAACAAAGTTGATAAAATTGTATTACTTAATGCTGTCTTTGTGTGGTCTATTTCGCCAGGGTTGCTGGATGTTAAGACAGCATGACTCCAGGCTGCTGAAGCCATTTGGAGTGCTACTCCAATGTGCCTGTTAGGACATTGCATTTGCTGCTAGTATTGTAATGTTGATACAGTAATTTCATTGCTGTTTTGTCATTGTCTGCTTTACTATATGTTTTAATAGCAACCTTATATATGTTAATTCCTACTGTGGGTGGAAGTGTTAGCTCTGGTAAAATGATCATTGTAATTTAGAGTACAACATACAGTAGATGAGTCTGCCCACCCCCATTGTCAATGAGATGGGATAATTGTTTTAAATTGCCATTCTTAGAAGTTGCCTCAATTGACTGATGGGTGTGAATGAGCTCAGCCTTTCACCACATCAGAAACTTATTCAGTCTGCAAACCTCTCAACAGTGTGCTATGATGACCCAGCATTCAGCAACCCAGGAAAAAAGGACCACAACAAAAAGGCACTCAGACAAAATATTGTCAGTTTTGTTACAAAGCCTGACACACAAAGTTTTTAAAGCAATGTTTGCTAACTTGTGGTGCCTGATTTTACTTATGAAAACCATTGCACATCATCTATACAGCTTTAGAGAAACAGGTCCTATAAGCTTGCTGACAGGAAATACTAGACTGTAAGGTCCATAGATGACATCAGCAGCAGCTATTCATGAAACAGGGTTTTTTTGAACAGGTGAAATCAAGGTTACAAAATGGCTAATAACTTTAAAATGAAGTACCATAGAAATCTACTTTTTGGTATGCTGTTTACTGGGGATATGATTTTTCTAATTCTACAGTGTAGCACTTTTGGCCAGATGGTGTCATCCGCTCTTTAATTCCTACATTAAATAATAACAGATAGGAAGAGAGAAAATAGATGGTGACAGCAGAAAAAGACCAATTGTTCATCTAGTCTGCCAATAAACCCTAACAAACCTGGGACCTATTGTCCATACAGGGTTCTAACCCACACTATCCACTTCCATGCTCCCCATCCTCCTGTTACCACCCTGAGCAACCGCTAAGCTTTTCACTGTGTCTCAGCCGTGTTTGAAACCATTGATAGTTTTGGTGCCCACCACATCAGCTGGCAGATTGTTCCACAGTTCCACCACCCTCTCTGTAAAATAAAACTATCTCACTTCCCTTTTGAATCTCTCTCCCTCCTCCCCATCAGTTTTCATCTGTGCCTTCGTGTTCTTGATCCACCACTTAGGCTAAACAGTGCCTCACAGTTCATCTTGTTCATTCCTTTCAGGAACTTGAAGGTCTCTATCAAGTCTTCCCTCACTCGTCTGTCCTCCAGCAAGTATATGTACAGTGCCTTGAGACGATCCTCATGAGGTCTGCCCTACTTGCCCTGAATCATTTTAGTCACTCTCCATTGCACTGTGTCCAGCCTATCCTTTACTTAGGTGAGGACTCCCAAACTGGGCACAGTACTCCAGGTGGGGCTTCACCAGTGATCTACAGATTGGTAGTAATACCTCCTTCCTTCTGGTGTCAGTACCCCTGCCTGTACGCCCCAGTATCCTGTTTGCCTTACTATAGGCCTTGTTATACTAGTTTGTTTTGGTCATATTTTTCCATAGAGCATGAAAACTTTGTCTTGTGAATGAATCGGCAGTGCCCTGGCCAGCATTTCCTCTTTCCATAAAATTGGTTCAGGCAAATTTCCAAGGATGTACGTGTTGGTGTTCATGTGCAAAATGGTTGCCACTACATATTTACAGTCACTTCACTACCAGTCTGTCATTGCTTATAAAACACCACTTTGAGATAATATATATATATATATATATATATATATATACCACACACACACATACATACACGTATATGAAAAGCACTATATAAATGCATATTCTTCTTCTTGATCTCCTGCTTTGGACAGGACCATGTACAAAGAAAGTTATAAGTAACCTCTGTGGGTTCTGCATGAAGGAACTTATGGGCAGTCTCCTGCTGTACAAAAGGCCTTGTGCAAAGAAAGTTATGAATGATGCTGCTGTTCTTATATGAAGCACCAGACTTGGGGACATGGCTCTGGACCTGTACTATAGCTTAAAGCAGTAGACCTGTGGGGCATGGCCCCGGACCTGTAACTTGACCATGGGTAACAGGGCCAGAGTCTGGGTGATGGGGGTGAGCATTAGGGTTAAAAACACCCTAACTCCACATTTCTCTCCTTCTGTGGCTTTGGAACCCTAATGATGCATTAACATAGTGTGTGTGTGTGTGTGTGTGTGTGTGTGTGTGTGTGTGTGTGTGTGTGTATGTATGTTGTGTGTGTGTGTATATATATATATATATATATATATATATATATATATGTGTGCATATATATATATATATATATATATGTGTGTGTGTGTGTAGAGAGAGAGCTAATGTAAGATATCACAAATATCTTCTTGAGTTGTACTTAACCTATGACCTTACGAATGGCAAACCCATGAGTGAGGTCACATTTGTTCTAATACAGTGAAAGAAGATGTTTCTGATACCATACATTAGCTCATCACATTTTTCTTTTATTTTGTAATTTTCTGTTCTAGGGATGTGGATATGGTGTACAATCCACGCTTCTGGCAGATTCTTTTCCCTTTAAATCTCTGGCTTGAAGGTCTTCAAGCTGGCTCCTCCCACCTACCTTGGTGATGACTCCCTTGGCACCACCTTGTGACATCATCTTCCTTTCTGCTGGAAGAAGAAGGTTCACTCCTTATTGCTCTGCATTAAGTAGGCCCTTTGCTTTCAATAATCCACTATGTCTTCAAGTTGGTTTTTGAATTCGATTCAAAACTTTTTACCTTCAGTATGGATGACTTGAAGTCGGCGCTTCATTTTAAAAGGTGCGACTGCAGGCAGAAGATGCCCCAGACAGACCTGCACACCTCTTGCGTCAACTGCCTGGGCCACAAACACAATTCCCAGGCTTGCAGCCTTTGTCACGCTTTGAATCTGAATACTTTGGAGGACCGATCTGCTCATCGTCTTCTCAGGTGCCCAGATGAAGGGGACCCTCCTGTTTGCTCGAATGACTCATGTCGGGCGGTCTCTGCGGCTGCATGATCTGCTGAACAACTTGCAGCCTTTGAGGAGATGTCGGCTCAGGCTGCGGAGCATGCCTCTTCAACTTTGACTATTGTGCCACTTTCTTTAGGTGCCACCTTTACGAGGACGTTCCGGGATTTGTGCCAGTCCCTTCTCACCTTTGGGTAGGGTCTCTCTAAGGGCACAAAATCCTCTAAATCTTATAAAAAAGGAGACTAAAAAGCGGTCTTGTTAATGATCGCGGGATCACAAGTGCTCTTGGGCTGCAATTCCCGCTTTTCCATGGCGGTTTCAACTGCGGTCGATCCTTCGCGCCAGGCTGCTGGCTCCATAGTCTCCCCATTGGCTGAGATGCACATCAGTCAATCAGTTGAGATTTTTCTTGAGCCGGTCAACGCGTTGTCGCAGGGCGAACAGGATACTTCCCTCTGTAGGACTCTGGTCCTACCTGTCACCTCCCAGGGAGGCTGAATCAGCTTCCTGATCTGGTCCCAAACCCTCGGAATCTCATTCCCTTGGAGGAGGCTCGGCTTTTGCTGGCTCCCTCTCTTTCTCCACATTGGGTTCTTTGGCGGTTGAGGTAGAGATCCTGTAGCGTGGAGTCAAGCAGCCCTCGCCAACATCAGCGCTCTCGCTCTCAGCACTTGGGCAAGCAGTGCCGCGCCTATTCTTCCACTTCTTCCCTCTTGGGTGTGGAGAGACTCCAGCACAAGATGTGCCACTGCTATGAAGCATTAAAGTGGCAGCAACTTATGCAGTCTGGGGTTAAGCTGATTCCAGACCCCACCCCGGCTGTTCCATGGGTGCAGCCACCATGACCCCAGCCTGCTTCGGCTCAGCCTTTTCCAGCCTCCACACCCATCAGGGTGGAGCTGCCTCCTAAACAGCCAAAGTATGATCCCGCTCCCAAGGATGCCCATACCACTCCTAGGCTTCCTCCTTGGCTGTTGGTCATTGTTACTTCCGATGGACCACGCAGAGTCAGTGGGGATTCGGGAGATTGACTGCTTTTCGGTGAATCCTTGGAATCTGAGGTTTCCTCCCTGTATTCTCGTCCCTTGGATGTGGAATTGGGGGAGGATTTGTCTATAGAGCATGGTCCCATTTCTTTTGGTGGCTTGCTCTGTTTAATTTCGGAATCTACCGGGATTCAGATGGAGCCCATCCAAAAATGGTTTAAGTATCCTTTGACCTGAATTCTTGACCAAGTTGACTCCATGAGGGTTGCCTTCCGGGTCCCTGAGGCCATTCTTGGCCCTGCTTTGGAGCTTTGGCAGCACCCTGCCTCCTGCCCTGTTCTTTCGGCTCATATGGCCCGAAGGTATGCGGTCCCTATGGGTTCCCTGTCTGGTTTCGCTGAACATCCCTCGACTGACGGTTTGGTTCCTGACTTGGTTTTTCAGTGCACCAGCAATGTTGGGGATGTGGATAAACCTCCCAACAAAGAATCCAAGAAATTGGGTCACATGTCCAAAAAGGTCTATGTGGCCTCGTCTCTTGGCATTTGACAGGCGAGTTTGGTCCTTTTGATGGCCTATTTCACTCATGACTTACACTGCACTCTTGATGAGCTGCTTCCCTGGCTCCTGGATGACTTACAGACCACGGTCAATCAGATCCAGAACCAGTGCCGAGCAGTGGCCAAACAGAAGCTCCAGTTGGCCGTGGACATTGGTGATTCTTGCACCCCGTCTGTGGCCACCGTGGTGGCCATGCACCACAGGGCTTGGCTGCGGATTTCTTCCTTCACGGCAGACATCCAGCACAAGTTGGTGGATGTCTCCTTCCTGGGCACTGACTTGTTCAGGCCAGGGTGGAAGAACACCTAACAAGGATTGAGAAATCCAGTGCCACCCTGGACTCTGTCACCTCTACCCAGAGGGATCCCAAAGTTTCCAAGCTTCAGAGGAAGAAGCTCTTTTGGCCCCCTCTCTGCCCCTGTTGCCAAACCATCCCAGCCCCCAGCTGGGCAGCAAGCTCAGGATTGGTTCCCTCAACCGAAGTCAGTTGCTTCGGTCGTCTCCAAACCAGGTGGGCGAGGCCCCGCTACATCCTCAGCTGGTCCCTCCTCCACCTCCAAGCCTGCCCAGTGACGGGCTGGAGGGGTGCCTCCCCTATGCCCATCCTGTCTCCCCTGTGTCCTCTCGTGGGGGGGCCGACTTCGCCACTTTCTTTCCGCCTGGTCCACTGTTACCATGGGCAGGTGGATCCTCAAAGTGTTCAGTCAAGGTCTGCCTCTGGAATTCGAGGCATACCCTCTGTGCTGAGCCCTGGGAGGACATGGTGTCCACCAACATGCTGTCAGCCCTTCAGGAAGACATCACCCAGCTCCTCCAGAAGGAGGTAGTGGCTCAAGTCCTGGACCCTCAAGTAAGCCAAGGGTTTGTTTCCAGATACTTTCTGGTTTCAAAGTGAATGAAGGGCTGGCGTCCCATCTTAGATCTGCATGACCTAAACAAATTCCTTTGGTTGCACACCTTCAGGATGGTCACTCTGTCTCAGATAATTCCATCCCTGGAGCAGAACATGTGGTTCTGCTCCCTAGATCTTCGTGATGCATTCTTCCATGTTATCCTCCGTCTGTTCTGCCGCCGGTTCCTTCAATTCTGAGTGGAAGGGAATCCCTGAGTTCCAGGCCATGCCTTTTGACCTCTCCTTGGCTCCCAGAGTCTTCACCAAGTGCTTTGAAGTTGTGGTAGCCTACCTGAGATGTCGAGGGGTCCAGGTGTATCCCTACCTGGATGACTGGCTAATAGCGGGTCCCTTCAGGGAGGAGGTGGGGCGGTCTAGGGACCTGGCCCTCCAGACCTGCTTGTCCCTTGGCCTTCTGGTGAATGAGACCAAGTCGGAGCTCTTACCTTCCCAGGTGATACACTTCATCGAAACAGAGCTTGACTGTTGTGAAGCCAGAGCTCGACTCCCGGTAGACTGGGCGGAGGTTCTCTCCTCCTTTGCCTGATCATTTCTGGTTGGGCAGTTGCACCCTGCTCAGGATTTCCTGCACCTCCTGGGATTCATGGCAGCCTGCAGCAGGGTGGTCGGTTGGGCCCAGTGGAGAATGCGCTGTCTGCAGTGGGAGCTCACCTGTCAATGGTCTCAGCGCAAGGGTCGCTTCAACCATCCGGTCACTGTGACCCAGCTGATGTGGGATGCCCTCCAGTGGTGGTTAGTTCTGGAACACCTGCAGGAAGGAATCCCCTTTGTCCACCTGGAGCTGATAGCCACCATCACAACTAATGCCTCCCTGATAGGCTGGAATGCCCACCTGGGGAGCATAGATTCCACAGACTCTGGACCCCCAAAGAGTCCCAGTGCCATCAACCTGCTGGAGCTCCGGGCAGTTCAGCTGGTGCTGACCGCCTTTGCTCCACATATTTGGGGTCAGGTCATTCAGGTCCAAATGGACAACACCACAACCATGTACTACCTCAACAAAGAGGGCAGAACACACTCTCTTCCTCTGTTCAGGGAAGCTGTCTGCATCTGGACCCTCGTGCCCCACCTGAACACCGATCTCCTGGCCATCCATATGGCCAGCGTGTCCAATCAACTGGCAGACACCCTCAGCCGAGTGGGTGAGGTATCTCATGAATGGTCTCCATCAGGAGGTAGTGCACAGTCTGTTCTCCCAGTGGGGTACCCCGCTGGTGGATCTGTTTGCCTCCAGGAAGAACGCAAAACTGAGGCTATATTGTGCCCATCCCCTTCAGCAGGGAACGATGCAGGGGGATGCATTTTCAAGGCCCTGACTGAGGCCTCATGTATGCCTTCCCTCCTTTTCTGCTGATCCACATAGTGCTGCTCAGAGCCAGGAAGGACAAGGCATGGATGATTCTGGTGGCTCCGGACAGGCATCGCCAGATCTGGTCCCCCGATCTCCTCAGTTTCAGCTGCAGGGTACCGTGGCATCTTCTTCTACACCCCAACCTGCTTTCAGACAATCAGGGGAAGGTATGCCATACAAACCTTCAATCCCTGCACCTGACATCCTGGTTCCTGAGCGGCTAGAGTTCTAGACTTTGTGTCTCTCCCTTGATGTCCTCACTGTGGTCGTGGCTTTTTGGAAAGAGTCAACCCGAAAATGCTATGCTTTCAAATGGAAGAGATTCTCTATTTGGTGCCAGGGCAAGGGGCTTGACCCCTTATCTTGCCCAGTGGCTAGCATTCTTGATTACCTTTGCTCATTCTCCCAGTCGGGCCTTCTGTCAATGACCCTTACAGTACACCTGGCAGCCATCTCTTTATACTGTGTGAAGGCTGGTATGCCATTACTGGTGCAGAAGAAGGTGGTCTGGTGCTTTTTTAAGGGCCTTTACCACATTTCCTCTCCAGTGCATGAACCACCGCCACCTTGGGACTTGTTGCTGGTTTGAGCAGAGCTCATGGGCAAGCCATTTGAACCGATGCGCAGGTGTGATATGTCTCACCTGTTGTGGAAGACAGCCTTCTTGGTGGTTGTCACCTCCGTCAGAAGGATCAGTGAGCTCCAGGCAATCTCGGTGGAGTCTCCTTACCTGGTCTTCCATAAGGACAAGGTTGTCCTTTGCCCCAACCCGAAGTTCCTTCCGAAGGTTGTCTTGGAGTTTCACCTTAATCGAGTGATGAATCACCTGGTGTTCTTCACCTACCACACCTCAGAGACCGAGCACAGGCTCCATACTCAGGACCTAAAGCGAGCACTTGCCTTCAATAAGGAGTGCGCAGGCCCGGTGGCACTGAGGGTTGAGGCGCTGGACGCCACACCTCGCGCTACGCTGATGACCCGAGTTTGGGAGCAAGCTCGGGCGCCGGGGGTCAGCAGGGGCGGGTGAGGATTGAGCACCCGCTGAGCTGCTCCCCTCCCTGAGGAGTAGGATGGGACATCGCTCGGCGTGCCAACAGCTCCCTGTGGAGACCGGGGGTGCTGCAGCACATACAAAGCATGGCTGACGCTTGGCAGGGTTGCCGTGCGCCATAGCATCCGGGACGTGCACCACACACGGCAGGGGGAAGCGCACACCAGAACAGGGAAAACACTGGTCTGCGGGGTAGGCGACGGCACCTGCCACCATTCCCACTGCTGGGTCCATCCTGCCTGGCTTTCCGGTGTCCTCCACCTGGGCTCTCACCCACAAACCGGAGACTGACTGTATGGAGCACCCAAGAGGAGGGGCTGCCCCACCCTGGAGGGGTTAAGCTGGGGGTGCCGATTGTGTGGGTTGAGCGGGAGGAGAGAGGAGGCTCAGGTAGGAGGACTTCAGGCAGGGCAGTAACAGGCAGGATGCCAGAGAGAGGCGCCACAGACTGTGATCGAAGGGGAAAAATACAGGTAAAAAAATGAGTGCACAGCTGGAGTTCGGGGAGAGGTTCGCCAGCTATTTGTCACTTATGCTGAAGCCACACCTGGCAGACCGGCAACAAAGTGGACAGTTGACAGATGGATTGTGTTCTGCATCGACTTCTGCTATATAGGTTAGCGGGTAAGAAGCATTCCATATGGCTAAGGGCTCATTCCACCAGACATACTGCTGTCTTGGTGGCTGCTTCCAGGGATATCCCTGTCCAGGAGATCTTTAGGGCTACTACCTGGAAGTCGGCACACATCTTCATTTATCATTACAGTATCGACCTTGAGTCATGCTTCGATGCTAGTTTTGGATCCTCGGTTCTCCAATCTCTGTTCCCTAAATGAGGGGTGTGCCCCTTGTCCCCGCCTCTCTTTTAAGAACTGCTAGGAGTCTGTCACAAGTATTGATTGTGCACCATATCCATGTCCCTACAAAAATAGGTTACTCACCGTAACAGTAGTTCTAGGAGTGGTATATGGTGTATGTCCACACAACCCACCCGACCTCCCCTGGCAAGTGGCATACTGAATCCTACTTCCAATGGGTAAGGTCTGACGTCATGGGGTGGTGCCAGTGGAATTACAACCTGGATGGGTGGTAGTAGTCAGCTTGAAGACCTTCTGGCTGGAGATTTAAAGGGAAATGAATCTGCTAAAAGTGTGGATGTACACCATATACCACTCCTAGAACTGCTGTTATAGGTGAGTAACCTGAGAAGATGGCAGAAATTCGGGAGAGGTTAGCCAGCTGTTTGTCACCTACGCTGAAGTCGCTTCTGGCAGACCTGCAGCAAAGCGGACTATTGCAAGGTGGATTACATCATGCATAGGTCTGTCTTATGAGTTGGTCAAGGAACCTCCCAGAGGAATAAGAGCTCATTCTACCCACCATACTGCTGCATCGGTGGCTGCTTCCAGGGACATCCCTATCCAGGAAATCTGCTGGGCTGCTATCTGGAAGTCAGCAAACACCTTCATTATCCATTACCACATCGACCTCGAGTCACGCCAGGATGCTGGTTTTGGGGCCTCAGTTCTCCAGTCTCTGTTTCCCAAGTAGGGGGTGTGTGCCTTGTCTCTCTCCTCCCGGAGAACTGCTAGGAGTCTGCCAAAGAGAGTGGATGAACAACATACCCATGATCCTAGAAAAACAGGTTACTCACCTGTAGCAGTAGTTCGAGTGATAATATGTTGTTCATCCACATGGACCCACCCGACCTCCCCGGTTGCAGACACACGACACCTGGCTTCCAGTGGGTTAAGATCTGGCATCATGGGGTGGAGCTGAGGGTTATACCACCTGGGTGGGTAGGAGGAGTCAGCTTGAAGACTTCTGGCAAGATTTAAAGTGGAAGGGGACATGCCAAAGAGTGTGGATGAACAACATATACCACTACTAAAACTGCTGTTCTAGGGACATGGATATGTTGTTCATCCACACTTACTGGGAGGTTCCTTGCCGCTTTAAATCTTGCCGGAAGGTCTTCAAGCTGGCTCCTCCCACCCACCCGGGTGGTAAAACTCTCAACTCCGCCCCATGATGCCAGATCTTCCTTACCGCTTGGAAGCTCAGGTTTCCTCCTTAGCGCTCTGTGTTTTCGACTGGTTCCTGATTTTTCGGTTTCTCCGAATTTAGTTGGAAGTTTTCTAAAACTTTAGTCTTCTTCCCTCGCTGCTGCGATGGATATTTCGTTTCCCGGCTCTCGGAGGTGCCCAGGTAATACCTCCAGGAAGGACCCGCACTCCATGTGCGTTTACTGCCTTGACTTGGACCATGATCCGCAAGTTTGTGAATTTTGCTGTGCCCTTTCGACCAGCGTCCTGGAGGATCGTGAGGCCCGTTTGGGGCTCGGGCGACCTGAAATTTTTTCCACGCTGGAAAAATCCTTAGAGGCTTGTCGGGCGGTGTCCACGTCGGTTATCTCGGCTGAGCAGCTCGATCTCTCTTCCTCCATGGAGGAGGTGGCGACCAAGTCTGTTCCCCCCTCCTCCTCGGTCGCGGCGCTTATCCCGCTCTCTTTGAGTTCTCCTCATTCAGCTTCGTTCAAGGAGCTTCGCCAGTCCCTTTCCTTGAAGGGAGAGGGACCTTTGGGACCTGCCTCTTGGCCTAGGTCAAAGGAGTCGCAGGCTAAGTCCCATCGTCGGCGCTGGCGGGAGCGGGAGAGGTCCCCTTCCCCTGTCTGCCGACTTTCGACTTCGATCGAGGGTGCGGCTCAGGCCGCTGGCTTCACGGTGACCCCGTCAGGTCAGCCGGCCATGACTCCCATCGACATTGTCGAGTCTTCTCTCGACTCGTCACCCGGGCGGTCTACTGCAGGAGCCATCAACCCTTCACCGGTCTCCCCGGCGGAGGCTGAGGTTCTGCCTGCACCTTCGGGGCGACAGGCCTTGGTCTTTTTGTCCAAGCCGAAGGAAGAGCGGGCATCCCCCGCTCCTTCCCGGGCCCACCCTCGGTTTCCTCGAGGATCTGGGTCTCGGTCTCGGTCCTCCTCTCGGTCAAGACGCTCCCGCCAACTTCGGCGATCTTGGTCAGGGCACCGAGTTAAGTGGCATTACCGTTCCTCCTCGTTTCCCTCCTCAGATGAGGAGTGGCTTCGATGCAGATGGCGTCGACGTTACGAGGAGTTCATGTGGCAGCAGTTGCTATTGTCCGGGAATCAATCGACTCTGATTCATTCCCCATCCAGCAAGCAGCTGCCGCCCGAACGGCCGTCGCAACCACTCACTGCAGTCTAGGTGCCCACTTCAGGGCCGGTTGTTCATCCGAACCTTGCTGCCCCACCGACTTCGGTGGAACCTCGGTCGGGTCACGACCTGTCCCGCAGGTTGTCTGTCCCCCTCACTCCTGCCCGCCCTTGGCGGGCGAAGAGTGGCTCAGGCCTGAGGCAGCTCTTTGCAGACCCTTCGGAGTCTGACGACGACTCCTCCATGTTCCCCAGTCGGGAGGGCCCAGGGTCCTCTCCGGAACGCTCTTTGGACGACAGCCCATCGTCCTTTCTGGGTCTGCTTCAGCTCATCTCAGAGTTCACCGGGATGCAGCTTGAACCCGTGTCCAAATGGGTCTCTTATCACCTGACGGAGATTCTAGACCGAGGGGGTTCACCCTCGGAGGCCTTCCCGGTGGCCGAGGCCATTGTCGGCCTGGCCTTGAAGATCTGGCAGCAGCCTACTTCCTGTCCTGCGCCCTAGGCCAGGATGGCCAGGAAGTACTCTGTCCCTGTCGGTTCTTTGCCCGGTTTTTCGGAGCACTCCTCCGCTGAGGGGTTAGTTACCGATAATGTCTTCCAGCGTTCTGTGAACGCTCGGGATGTGGATAGGCCCCCCGACAAAGAGTCCAAAAGGATGGACTATGTCGGGCGCAAGGTTTACGCCACGTCCTCCCTAGGCCTCCGACAGGCCAGCTCGGCCGCACTGATAGCACATTTTTCCCACACTCTTTTGGGCTCCCTGGATGAGGTGCTCCCTCATCTCCCGGCTGACCTGCGGACCACGGTCCGGCGGGTGCGGGACCAGGGTAGGGCGGTGGCGAAGCAGCAGCTTCAGACTGCTCTGGACTTAGGTGATTCCTGTGCCAGGTCGGTAGCGGCCGCGGTGGCCATGCACTGGGGCGTGGCTGAGGTTATCCTCTTCTCAATGGATACCCAGCACAAGTTGGCAGACATCCCCTTCTTGGGGACTGACCTCTTCGGCTCTGAGTGGAGGGACACCTCAGGGGACCGAGAAGTCCGATGCCACTCGGACTCGGTCACCCCACCGGAGGGACAAGGGCCGCCGCAGCCTGCGGTGAAGCCCTTGTCCCTCGCCCCCGGCCCGAACCGCCCATCAACACCAGCATGAGAGCCAGCAGGCTTGTGCTGGGCATCCTGACCTCAAGCCAGCGGCTTCCTCCAAAGGGAAGCAGGGAGGTAAGGCCCAGGAGCCCTTGGCCAGTCCCTCCTCCAAGCCTGATCAGTGACGGGCTGAGGGGCGCTGTCTCGCCCCCGTCACCCCCTGGGTCCCCATGGGGGAAGCGGCTCCGCCCTCCTCCGCCTGGTCTGCTTTCACCGGACCTCCGGGTGCGGAGGTGCTAGGGGAAGGTCCTGCCTCTGGATTGCGAGCAGGCCCCACCCTTTCGAGCCGTTGCCCCACGGGGGGCCATGGGGTCCGCAGCCTCGCTGTCGGCCCGCCGAGCCGACTTGCCTGCCTCTCGAGATAGAGGTGATCAGGAAGGTGGCAGATCCTCCTCCAGACCCTGGGTTCGTTTCCAGGTATTCCTGGTCCCCAAACGGACGGGGGGCTTGCGCCCCATTCTTGACCCACACGATGGGATGGTCACTCTGACTCAGATATCCCATCCTCGGAACGAGGCGTGTGGCTCTATTTCCTGGACCTCCAGGACGTACTTTACACTTCAATCCGTCCGTTTCTTGGGAGTCTCCTCCGTTTCTAAAGCGGGGGATCTCTTTACGAGTTCCAGGCCATGCCCTTTGGTCTCTTCTCAGCAGCATTCCTGCTGCACCGAGGGGTCTTGGCGTAACCCCACCCGGATGGCGGCCTGACTGCAATCCCTCCAGGGCGGAGGGGGACGGTCCAGAGTTCTGGCCCTCTAGGTTGCTGTCAGACTGGTCTCCTTTCTAATGGAGCCATGTTGGAACTTGTGTCTAAGCGGGTGATCCTTTCTTCGGGACAAAGCTCGACTCTTGAGTCTGAGCTCGGCTCCCGGCGGACAGGGCCGAGGTTTTTCCTCCCTTACCTAGTCATGTCTGACTGGACAATTGCGCCCTGCCCGGGACTTCCTGCACCTCCTGGCCTCTGCGCGGCCTGCACCAGCGCTGGTTCGTTTGGACCCGTCAGCCATGCGGCCCCACGGGGCTGGCCAGCCAGCGGTCACAATGCTGCGATCCTTTGGACCAGTCCATGACAACAGCCCAGGGGTTGGGGAATGCTCTCCTTCAGACCATTCCAGCTCATCTGCAGGAGGACATCCCGTTCATCCGCCCAGAGTCGACGGTCTTCTCCGACCAATGCATCTTGGATGGGTGATGGTGCCCATCAAGGGGAATACAGAGTGCACCGCCTCTGGTCCTCTCGGGAGTCCCGATGTCTTTCCAACCTGCTGGAGCTCCAGGCGGTCCACTTACCTGCACCGCTCGCTCCGTCTGTGTGGGGTCTAGTGGTTTAGGTCCAGGCGGACAATACCACGACCATGTGCTACCTAACCCGCCAGGGTCGGATGAGCCTCTTGCCTCTGCGTAAGGAGGTTCTCCGCATTGGGTCTTTCGCGCAGCTGGGAGGTGGTTTCCTAGCCATTTCGATTGCAGGAGCCTCCAGCACCCTGGCCAATGCCCTAAGCCGGATAAGGGCTGCGCCTCACGAGTGGTCTCCCTGCCGGAGGTAGCACAAGATCTTTCTCCCTCTAGGTCACACCTCGGGTAGACCTTTGTTTTTCCCTCCAGGGAGAGTTCGAGGCCGAGACTGTCTCATGTCCGCCCCCTTAGCACGGTTCGCTGTTGGGGATGCCTTTGAGACCGTGGACCCCGGGCCTCTTCTACGCCTCTCCCCCATTTCCCTTGACCCACAGGCAAGGCGAGGAGGGACTAGGCGCAGGTGATTCTGGTAGCCCCAGACTGGTTTTGCCAGCTCTGGTACCCAGCTCTCCTCAGTCTCAGCCCCAGGCTCCTGAGGCGGCTTCCAGCCCGCCTGGTCCTGATCTCTGTTATTAGGGGAAGGTACTCCATCCGGACCTTCAGTCCCTGTGCGGCTAGTGGCCAGGCCTTGGGTCTTCCGGCAAGGTCCTCGACGTTGTTGAGGCATCCTGCCAGGAGTCAACCAGATATGCTACGCCTTCAAATGGAAAAGTTCTCCATTTGGTGTTAGGATAGGGCCTGGTCCCCTCTCCTGTTCCTTGGCGAGCATTCCGGACTACCTGTGGTCCGTTCTTCTTCTTGAACAAGGGCTTTGGTCGATGACCCTTAAGGTGCTCCTGTTAGCCACTTCTGTCTTCCGGGCGCGGGCCGGAAGGTAGTCGGTGGTGCAGGAAAGGTGGTCTGGCGCTTTCCAAGGCCTTGATCACACTTCCCCTCTCCGGGGAGGGTATCCCCATCTCTGTGGGATCTGACTCTGGTATGGGCTTAGCTCACAGGCAAGCCGTTCGAACCTTTGCACAGGTGCGATTTCCCCACCTGTTGTGGAAGAACACCTTCTTGGGGGCTACCACGCCAACCAGAAGGCCGGGAGAGTTCCAGGCGCTCCTTTGAGTCTCCCTATCTGGTCTTCCACAGGGACAAGGTTGTCCTGCGCCCCACCCGAAGTTCCTTCCGTAGGCGGTGGCGGAGTTTTTTCCTAACTGGGTATTGTCTCTGCCGGGGTTCAACCCCATTCACACCTCGGAGGCTGCATATAGGATCCATTGGGACCCTAATTTAGCGCTCGCCTTCCCAGGGAGCGTAGGGCTGAAGTTCGGGAGAGGTTCGCCAGCTGTTTGTCATCTACGCTGAAGCCGCACCTGGCAGACCTGCAGCCAAGCGGACGACGAGCGGGTGGGTCACCTCCTGCATAGATCTTCGCTATAGGTGGGCGGGCATGGAGCCTCCCAGAGGGATAAGTGCTCATTTTACCCGCCCTTCCGCTGTATCGGTGGCTGCTTCCGAGGATACCCCTGTCCAGGCTATCTGTAGGGCTCCTACCTGGAAGCTGGCATATACCATTTTTACCCCCTTCCACATCGACCTTGGGTCACGCCGGGATGTTGGTCGGGGCCTTGGTTCTCCAGTCTTTATTCCTAAGTAGGGGGTGTGCGCCTTGCCTCCCTCCTCCCGGAGAACTGCTAGGAGTCTGCCAGTAAGTGTGGATGAACAACATATCCATGTCCCTAGAAATACAGGTTACTCACCTGTAACGGGAGTTCTAGGAATGGTATATGTTGTTCATCCACACGACCCACCCGGCCTCCCCGGCTTCGACGCACAACCTGGCTTCCAGCGGGCTAGATCTGGCGTCATGGGGCGGAGCCGAGAGTTTTACCACCCGGGTGGGTGGGAGGAGCCAGCTTGAAGACCTTCCGGCATAATTTAAAGCGGCAAGGAACCTGCCAGTAAGTGTGGATGAACAACATATACCATCCTAGAACTCCTGTTACAGGTGAGTAACCTGTATTTACAGGTGAATAACCTGTTTTTTATGAGTATACTACAGTTCAGTATTAGGACCAGTCCTCTTCAGTGTCATTATAAGCGACATTGCAGAAGGACTGGAAGGAAAAGTATGTCTCTTTGCAGATGACACTAAGATCTGCAACAGAGTTGATGCACAGGGTGGGGTGGAAAGGATGAGAAGGGACTTGGCAAGGTTAGAGGAATGGTCAAATGTATGGGAGCTTAGATTCAATGCTAAGAAGTGCAGGTAATGCACCTGGGAAACAAAAACCCAGGGAAGAGTACACAATGGGGTGAGATACTAACAACAACAAAAATGGAAAGGGACCTGGGGGTAGTCATATCAGATGACCTAAAGGTGGGCAAGCAATGTGAGAAGGCAGCAAGGAGGGTTGGGGGATACTGGGATGCATAGGAGAGGCATCACCAGTAGAAAACAGGAAGTTATTATCCTCTGTACAGACAGCTGGTGAGACCCCATCTGGAGTACTGTGTGCAGTTCTGGAGACCCAATCTCCGCAAAGACATAGACAGGATGGAAGCTGTCCAGAGGAGGGAACTAAAATGGTGCAGGGTCTGCACTGAGGACAGGTGAAGAGAGACTTAAGGAGCTTAATATGTATAGCTCCCGAGGAAAGGAGGGAGAGGGGACATGATAGAAACTTTCAAGTACCTCAAGGGAATCAACAAAGTCCAAGAGGGTAGCATCTTTCAAAAAGAGTGTGGAAGAACAAGGGCACAATTTGAAGATGGGTGGGGGCTCAGAGGTAATTTAAGGAAGTATTTTTCACAGAAGGGTTGTGGATGCATGGAATGGCCTTCTGGAGGAGGTTGTGGAGTCAAAATCAGTGGTGGAATTCAAGCATGCATGGGATAGTCATAAGGCAATTCTGGGGGGTGGGGGTAGGAAGAAGTAGGCTGCTGGTTAACTAGGATCTGCAGCTTATCCAGTAGGTAGGGAAATGGGCAGACTGGGTGGGCCAAGCGGTCCTTATCTGCCGTCAAATTCTATGTTTCTATGTTTCTATGTTAGTTGCCTGTTATTATAAGACAGTTGGATCGTTACTGTTAGTTTTGATTGGAATTATGTATACAGGAAAAGGGTATACAGGGATAGTTCTGCTTACCACTGCTGTGGAGAAAAAGTTTCATCCATGTAAACAAAGATGGATCGGAGCTGAGGCTTGTTTGACAGTGTGTTGTAATACATGATGCCATAACAGGACTCCATGGCAGTGAATGGGAGTCTGTTTCTAGTTTTTTCTATTTTATAGTTCTGTTTGCTGAAAATCAGTCAGTGCTCTAACAAGAACATTGTTAGTTAAGCAGTGGCTTTGATTTTCAACACAGGACTTGTAAAATGGAAGTAAAAAAATATAATTAAAAAGATACCTCCATTCACTGCCAAAGAGTGCTCTCATGTACTCTCCATACTCTGATGTCTAGAGCATGGGGTCATGCTGTGTAACAGGAAAGCAGAATGGATCAGGTTGCCAGTCTCCCAGAGCTCAGTTAGGATTCCTTCCCTCCCTTAAACACAGGCTAAAAAAATGTAATTTGGGTATTAAAAAATTTGCATGCACCCTCATTTTACTGCAGACCACGTCATCGGAACTGATCACAAAATAGTGGCTTGACAGGTGCCAGCCGAAAAACAGGTTCTAAAGTTGTCTGCCATGTGCAGATGCTGTGAGCACTTAAGACTGCTGTGTTGCTGGCCCATGTAGTGCGGCAGTACTGCTGCCTCCTGCCACACCTGCAGCCCTAGATCGGAGGACGGCGAGATGTGAAGGAGGATGGAGCGTCCGCTGGACTGCTGTCCTGTCCCCGGGACGGAGGGTTGCTGGCTCCGCTGCGTGACTGCCACCAAGTGGAGGCCTGGTGGTAGGACTGGTCAGGGAGCAGTATGAAAGGGAGGGAGCAGCGGGACTTCTGCAGGGCATGCATGCCACCACAAGTCGGATCCACTTCCCACTGCCCTGCAGTGTCACCCGATGAACGGATCTGGGTATACCTGCATTGGGGGGTGGACCTCCCCTTCCTGGCCCCACCATGGGGGGGGGGCAATCCACGGGGGACTCTTGATAATTGGGAGAGGTGATTAACAGTCAGAGGGAGTGGAAACCCAGCTGATAGCCGCCCGTCCACGCCACGGCAGAAAAACCTTTATGACAAACAAAAACAAAAAAAGACACTGGTATTATGTTTGTACTGCATACATTTAGTCCCTAGCACTGCTAGTGTTTTTACTTCAGGGCTTAAAATTGGGTTTCAGCTCTGAGGGGTACAATTTGGTGTCTTCTTTCTTCCTTGTTTTGGCCGGGGCTTCAACTGAAAAGTGGACGTCAGTCGCAGTGGACAGTAAGAAACAGAGAACAGACACAGTTAAATCAACAGCTGAATGAAAAGACAAAATACTGAGCTAAAACCTGCACACCCAGGAACTTAAACTGAAAGAACTAGTGGAGCCAAAATAGGCAGACAGGAAAATAACATTTTTTAAGAAGTAGTCACTTGTAACTTTTTTTCTGAAATATTTTTTTTATTTCTTTTGCTCAGTAGAGAGTCTTCCATTGTGATTGTGCTAGATATGTGGCACAGTTCTTAGCTTGGCAGCTGACATATCTATTTCTGTGCCTCCCCCACTACATCAGTCAGCATTCTGATCTCACTGACAGTGAGCTGACTGACTCGGGAGCCAGCAAGTGGCGGCTCCTAAGTGGCAGTGATGTGTCAGTACAATGTTGATGATGTAGCGGGCAGGCAGTTAGAGGTAGACATGTCAGCTGCCAGGCTGAGAGCTGTTCCACTCATCACCCCTAACATAAGGTAACCGAGAGTCTGGGAAAAGAAAGTACCGCAGATATAAAATGGTAATAATGGCTGACTCGGCCCGGTGGTGCTGAGGGTTGGGGCGCAGGTCGCCACACCTCAGAACACCAGCGACCCGGCCCAGAACTACCTCGGGTCACTGGGGTGCTGCACAGAGGGGGGAGGTGGGAGCAGAATCGAGCATTGGCTCTCTCCCGGTAATGGGTGTGGTTGACCGCCTGTAGTCCCACAGTCACCGAATGGAGGTTCAGTGCCGGCGCAGGTGGTCAACTGTGTGACTGGAAGGGAGGGGCATCCCGAACAGCATGCACGCCTCCTCGCACACAGTGTCTGGGACGCGTGAGTGTGGGGGTCGGGAGAAAACCCGCAAAAACCCAGAAACTACGTATGAAAAAAGAAAATACAAAAAATAATGGCTGACTGCTTTTAAAAATTAATACCAGTTTTAGGCATACAATAGCTCTTTAAATTGGCCCCCTAATTGGTCTGGTGAGAGAAATATAGCCTGATGCTAACTCTCTCTTCTTCTACTCTTCACGAGTCGCCATGTGTGCAGCTTGTTCAAAAATTGTTCCTCGGGGGGGCGTTGCTGAGCAGCTGAGAGGAAGCAGCAAACTCCTGAAGCTCCCAGAGAAAGATGTTAAAAAAACTATTAAAACTCAAACTTATTCTTTTATAAAATACCAGAAACTACTGTAGAGTGCTTGGACTACTTGTAATTCACAAGATGGGCAAAACTAAAGGGGCTGGGGCTCCAGCTGTCAACTTTTTTGCTCCTTAAAAGCAGAACAAAGGGGAGAGGCCTGATCAGCGTGGAGAAGCAGGGGACTCGACTGATAAGATACCAGAGGAGGCCTCACTAGCTTCCATACTTTCCACACTCCCATCAGCTTGTGAAAACAGCGCAGGACTTAGATAAAAAGTTCGATACTCTCACTCCGAGAGTCTCTACTCTGGAAACCAAAATGGAGCAATGTGAAGCTATTGTTCAAAGCTGTGAATCTTCCATCCTAAAATCGACAGATATACTAAATTAATAAAAGAAAACTTGCACCTTCATCAAAGGCTGGAGACAGTAGAGAACCAAGCAAGAGAGTGCAATTTATGAGTTATCGGACTGTTAGAGAATGCTGAAGGGGAGGACAGCCTGATCTTTGCCAGAATGTTTTTGCCGGCCATACTGAGACTTGACTAAGCTGAACCTACTCTATCCCTGGAAAAGGCTTATAGAATTACCCCTAGAAGAGCTGCAGCAGACTCATCGACTCCAAGAACCTTCCTAATAGTTTGCACAGGAATTGGGGACAGAGATCGGGCTCTTGCATTTGCCCAGTGCCATAGGATCCTGAAACATGGCGAAGATGAAGTAATGCTGTTTCTGCACCTCTCATTCAGCACCCTCCAACGTCGCAAGACCTTCAATGGGCTGAGGAGCTGGCTGTGTCAACTTAAAGTGCAGCGTCAGCTACTTCTCCTGGCTAAACTCTGGTTAATGTAGAATGGGCAACAGTATTTATTCAATGAACTGCAGGACGCTGGCAAGATGGTCCGGAAAATTGAATTGGAGCTGGAGAGGGTAGAAGAAGAGGAAGGAACCTCGTCTGATGGCAACTGATCATCTAGGGTATCCGGGTAAAGTAGACTTATGCTGTGGGGACTGGGCATGTGGTAGTTAATGGCCCGTCTCTGGAACTGAAAGCATCGTGTATCGACTGTTTATTTTGGACTTTAATCCAGATCCCTCTTTGTGATAAACGCAACTGTTAAGCTAACTTTGATTCATTTTACTACTTAACATGATGCCACTGGTCTTCACTCCTCTAGGGAAAATGTATGTGGGGCCGTTGTTACAGCGGGTTAAGTTCACTTCCACTTGCATTTGGAATACATCATAAGAAAATGAGGGAGTTGTTATATTTAGTTGTAACACGGCTCACCAGAGAGCAGTGAAATGGAGCAATTGGCCGAAGTGGCACAGGTGACACAAACCGAGCGGGTATTAACTCACAGTTAACGCCCGCTCGGTTAGTACCACCTGTGGCCACCGCAGCAGTAGAGGGGACCCGCCCGCTCCGTCACCACCCCCTCATGCCACCTGCGTCGCTCGCAAGCTGCAGCCTGGTAGGGCACAAGCCGGTACTGTTCTCCTGCCCGCCACAGGACACCTGGCCTCCGTAAGGAACAGTAGATGATGTGCTCACCAGAGCGACGCACGGCCGCACTCCCCTTGATCCCCCCCCCCCAAGAACAAATCTGCCTGGCAGGCACCCGACAGCTGGAAATCGACGTAATCTGTGTGCTACACAGCTGTCCGCCGCCCTGCAGCTGTGTGATCGCTCCGACTCCCCTGCCCCTCCCCCGCACCGCGATCTGGTGACTGCAGTCACTGTGGGTGACATACATCATTCTTGGGCAGCAAACTGTCTCTGTGCCCCTAGGGTCGCTGGGCAAGGTGCACACACGGAATATAGCTCGCTCGCCACAACGAGCTCTAGCAGCAAGCGATTATCACCTCCAGAGTCGGCCTACCAGTGATTAATGCTCGCTGGGGTTGGAAACCTCAGGCTTCGCCTCGTGTTCCAATCCCCCAGTGGGTAGTAATCCACGGTAGAGCCCTACTCTGCCGGTGATTAATGCTTACTTCTTCTATTGCTGTTCTTTTCATGTTGGGAGTAAAAGGGACCACTTGAGGGTTAAAACAAATATTCTACTTAACTCCTGTTCAATGCTGCTGGTGCTTTATAATGACGTGGGATATATCTGGTAAAGGGGAAATGAATATTTACTTTCTCTGGGAGTTTTGGGTATAAGATTGGAATATATATATAAGTAGACTGAATTGGGGGAATCAGTAAGACTTTATAGTCGCTTTGGTAAGAGGGAAAACCTATTTGCTCAATCTGTTAAGATTCCCTGTTGGTCTTCCTAGCTGCATGCGTTGGGTGAAATTATTCCGTATATATTTTCATTTTGGAATCCCCCCCCCATGTTGTACCGCAAAGGGGGTGTCGTACATAAGATCTTTATAAGAATATATTGTCTGTACTGTAAACTTCAAACAACATGAAGTCTTGCTATATTATGACAATTGCAGTATGACCGCAGGTTAGAACTGCTCCGGAGGTGAAATAGTTAACTTTCCATGCAGGCATGGAACTTAGAGCGCAAGCTCGGTTGAAAACTCTGTCTGTTGTGCTTCAAAGGTAAACTGTCAGATTCTTTACTCCGCCTAACTGAACAGTCGCTCCGGAGATTTCTTCTTCTGCTCGGTTCATTTTGTCGGTTTAAAAGTGTTATTTTTCATTTTTAGCCGAAATTAAACCGCAACCGGTCGGTTCAAGCTCTGTCTGTGGTAATGTAAGTAATAGATAGGTTTTACATTAGTTTTTTCTGTGTGGAACTTGTAATTTGTTATCGGTTCGGTTTGAACCGATCAGGTTGTATTTAAATCTGCTAGCCCTTTTTTAGAGTGCGGTTCCCGGTTCTTATCGGTTCTAAAAAAAACGGATTTCATTACGGTTTTTTCCACGACCCGTGACACGGTTGGGAACCGATAAGGGTGTCTTGCTTGGTGGATTGCCATAAACGGGCAAGTTGGTTAGGCTGGCATTATGTCTGAGAAACCCAAAAGAAAAACCGGACCCACTGGGTTTCAACACTGTAGTGTTTGTGGGGAAGCTTTTGCTAAGGCTGACCCACACACCACATGTGTCTATTGTCTGGGGTTTGACCACCTCAATTCAGACTGCCAGATTTGTCACAATTTCCCTGCTGCCACCATAGATAAGAGAGTTGGTAGGCTCAGGGAAAGGGAGGCCAAAAAGTCCGCTGACCCGGATGGCCAGCCCGGTTCGGTACCAACCGAACCGGAGGGAGTGCCCTCTGACCAGGGCGATATCCTCGGCAAACCGAAGAGCCAAGTTCTGAGGAGCCGTTCCACAAAAGTTAAAAGTCAGTAGTTTAGAGCCAAAGTGCTCCCCCAACTGCTGAGGAAATAGCTAAAGCAATTAAAATTGTCCAGTCTCTCTCTCGTTCCAGCCGAACCAACACCTTCTGGTAAGCTGCTCGTCTGCCGGTTCCACCGTTCAAGATTATGATTTTGAGGATTTTATGAACCGAGGGAGGGAAGAGGAATATGAGGAGAGTGAATATGGTTTTGAAGATCTGGATGTGCCCATTGATCCGACATCTCTCCAGATAGACCCTAGGGTTTCTCCTCCAAGACTTTCTGAGTCCCTTCTCATTTCATGTTTTATAAAAGTTGTTGAAACTCTCCAGCTCCCCTGAGGAAGCTGTTGATGACCAGGAGGAGCCAGACTATGTAGAAATGATGGATATTCCAGAGTCAGGAGACTGTCTATTCCTGCACATAAATCTTTTCGAAACTGACAGTAAAAAGTTTTAAAACTCCTCACACTATACCTCCTGTGGATGAAAGGATGGACAAGAGGTATACCTTATCAGCTTGACACTGAATTCTCTACCAGCAATGCAGCCATGTGGGGGTAGTGCAGGCTGCAGCCTGTGACAAGGCTAATATTCCCCTAACTTCACACCCCTGAGAAGGACTCCAGGAAGATTGATGCTATGGTAAAGAAACAGTACATGGCAGCATCTTTGGGGGCTCAGACAAGCAAATTATATGGCTTATGCTGCTAGGTACCAGAAATCCCAATGGGATACTGTGCTGGCCCTAGCAAAACAAGTCCCTGACCAGCTCGCCAGGGAGCTGGAACAGGTGGCTATGGATGGTATTGAGGCATCCAAGGTGCAGTTTCATGCTGCAGTGGACTCTTAATGATGTTTCATCAAGAGTCATGGCTACATCTGTGGCACTTCGCAGGATGGCTTGGCTCAGATGTACTACCCTGTCTCAGGACACCCAGTCCAAGGCCATGGATTTTTCTGTTGTGGGAAATTCTCTGTTTGGGGAGCAAACGGAGAATTACATGAAGAAAATGGACGAATATAGGACCACCTATAGGAGTGCACAGGCCAAGGAAAGGCAGGCCACTCCTCAAAAGCAGCTTCCTAGAGGCAGGGGCAGGCCTTTTCATAGGCCTTTTTATCAAGCCCAAGCTTCCTCCTCCTCCTCTGCCTATGCTCAGAGGGGGTTCTTTAGAGGAAGAAGCAGACGGGGTATAAGCAGGTCTGCTTCCACCCCTCAGCCCAAAGCCCCTGCCAAACAGGCACCCTGATGGGATTGCCAGGGCCGATTCTCCTCTACCTGTAGGGGGCAGGCTGGCTTACTTTGTCCAGGACTGGAAGTCTTTAACATCAGACAAGTGGGTCCTGGAAGTAGTAAGCCAGGGACTGGTTCTCAGTTTCAAAAAATTTCCAAAGCTGAGAACCAGATCTTTTCCACCTGCAACTCCATCAGAGGCTCTTGCCTTAGAGGCAGAGGTCTCTACCCTCCTGGCTCTCAGAGCTGTGGAAAGGGTTCCTCCCCTACACCAGGGCAAAGGTTTGTACTCCAGGTACTTCCTTACCCCAAAAAAGACAGGAGAATGGCGGCCCATCCTGGATCTCAGATATTTAAACAAGCACCTTTTAAAGCCAAAGTTCAAAATGGTGACTCTGGGAATTATCCTACCCTCTCTAAGGCCAGGGGACTGGCTAGCTTCCCTGGACCTCAAGGATGCCTACTTCCATATTCCCATCAGAGGCTCCCATCGAGAGTACCTCAGGTTCGAGCTGCCCTCAGGCCACTACCAGTTCAGAGCGATGCCCTTCGGCCTCACTTCTGCCCCAAGGGTATTTACCAAATGTCTGGCAGTAGCAGTTGCCTACCTAAGAAGGCAAAAGATTGCCATCTCTCCTTACCTGGACGATTGGCTCATAGTAGGCCAGTCCCAGACCAGGTCAAATTACATCTCCAGATAACGCAGCAACTGCTTACCTCTCTAGGTTTCCTTCTGAATCTCTCAAAGTCAGTTCTGGAGCCTGTCCAGCTTCTTACCTTCATAGGCGCAGAGCTGAACACACAGGAAGCCAGGGCTTTCCTTCCCCTAGACAGGGCAAAGACCCTGGTCTCCCTGGCCTCCTCATTTACCCTGCAGGTCTCCCAGCCAGCAAGGCACTTTCTGCAGCTCCTAGGGCACATGGCTGCTTCCACAGCGGTTGTGCAGGGAGCAAGATTTCAGATGAGGGACATCCAGTTCCATTTGAGAGCCTTTTGGTCTCAAAGAAAGGATCCTCTTACCAAGTTGATCCCAGTAACTCGAACCCTGATCCAAGCCCTACAGTGGTGGCAGGATCAGACCAACCTGAGACAAGGGGTTCCTTTTGTCACTCAGTCTCATTCTCTAATCCTTACTACAGATGCGTCCCTCTTGGGCTGGGGAGCTCACATGGGTGACCTCGCCACCCAGGGTCTGTGGTCTCCCCAGGAATCCCTGCTCCACATCAACCTGTTGGAGCTCAGAGCAGTTTTTCTAGCACTCTAAGTTTTTTCCAAATCTGTTCAGAACAAGAGTATTCAGGTCAGAACAGACAACACCACTACAATGTGGTACCTCAACAGCAAGGGGCACCTGAATGACGGCCTTGTGCACCAAAGCTGAGATTGTGGTCTCTGGCTTACTCCTGAACACCTCTCTCACGGCAGTTCACCTCCCAGGCAAGGACAATGTCCTGGCAGATGCTCTCAGCAGGATTTCCCAGGCCACCACGAATGGTCACTGGATCTCCTGGTCTTGGGAGTAGTATTGCCAGATGGGGCACCCGCAGATAGATCTTTTGCAGCCCCAGACAATCACCAACTTCCTCTTTTTGCTGCAGGCCCCAGTGTTGGGCTCTCTCCCGCTGGATGCCTTAGCCCTCAATTGGGAGGGAAGTTTCTCTATGCCTTTCCCCCCTTTCCTCTCCTGTTCAAAGTGCTAGTCAAAATCAGATCCCAGTCCTGCAAGGTCATTCTGATAGCTCCGGATTGGGCCAGACAGCCCTGGTATCCACTCCTGCTGTCCTTAGCAGTCCATCCTCCCCTGTGCCTTCCCAAGGGTCACAATCTGTTAACCTGTGCCCAGGGAAGGGTCTGGTACCCGAATCTCAAATCTCTCAATCTCAAGGCTTGGTTCTTGAAGAGTTAGAGTTTGCTGATTTACACCTTTCCCAAGGTGTAATGGATATATTGAAGGCCTCAAGGAAGCCTTCCACCAGGGCTACTTACAATTCCAAATGGAAAGGTTTTCCATATGATGCTCGGAAAAGCATATTTCCCCAGTCTCTGCTGATCTACCCACAGTCCTGGATTATATGGTCCACCTGAACTCTTTGGAGCTGAGACCAGCTACCCTCAAGGTGCACTTGGCAGCTGTGTCTGCTTTTATTTCAGCAGGTAAATCCTCTTCTCTTTCAGCTCATCCCGTATTTTCCAAGTTTTTTAAGGGGTTGTTGCACACCAACCCTCCATTCAGAGATCCTGCCCCTGCCTGGGATCTTAATGTTTGCATTGCTCAGCTTATGCAACCCCCTTTCGAGCCCTTGTCTTCAGCTGAGCTCAAGTACTTGACTTGGAAAACTGTGTTTCTGGTAGCCATCACCTCTGCCAGACGCATAAGTGAATTACAAGCGTTGTCAGTGGAGCAGGAGTTTATCTCTTTCCACAGAGATAAGGTGGTCCTTCGGACTAACAGAAAGTTCCTGCCTAAGGTGGTTTCAGATTTCCACCTTAATCAATCTATTTCTCTTCCAGTGTACTTCACTGACCACTCCTCCTCTGGGGAGAGGAGGCTGCACAGCCTAGATGTGAAGAGCCATCAGTTACTACATAGGCGTACGGGGGGTCATGGTTTGACTCCCTCAACTGTTCCTTACCTATGGGAGTTGGGAAAGGGAAGCCAGCCACCAAAGATCCATTGCCAGGTGGATTGTCTCTTGTATCAATTCTGCTACGAGAAGTTGGGTAAGTTTCCCCCTCAGGCCTGAGGGGCTCACTCTACCAGAGGTACAGCTGCTTCTGGCTGCTGACACATTCCTATTCTAGAAATATGTCAAGCAGCTACCTGGAAAACAGTTCACACTTTTACCAAGCATTACTCCTTGGACATCCAGGCTAGAAGTGATGCTCGGTTTGGCACAAGCCGTGCTTCAGAACCTATTTCTAAGTAGGTTCTGTCCTCCTCCATGGGGTACTGCTGTGTGTTTGCAATTGTCATAATATAGCAAGACTTCATGTTGTTTGAAGAAAAATTACCCACCTTGTAATGTTGTTTCTTCTAATGGAGTCTTGCTATGTTATGACCTCCTCCTGCCTGCCCCTCTCAGAACCTCTGTTTTGGGATGTGGGTGGGCAGTACAGGGTTGGCACTTTTTTGATGCCCACCTTGTTGTTTTCACCTATTTTGGGGTGAATTGGTGTTGTGTTTTGCATTTTTGGGTCTCCTGACTTGAGTCTTTGTTTAGACCAAAAATTAGTGTTTATGTTAGTAGCCAGTTGGCTAGTGTAGGTTTACAGCTTCCACACAGAACCTTAGTGAGTTTTAGCTCGTAAAGATCTGACAGTTTACCTTTGAAGCACAACAGACAGAGTTTTCAACCAAGCTCGCGCTCTAAGTTCCATGCCTGCATGGAAAGTTAACTATTTCACCTCCGGAGCAGTTCTAACCTGCGGTCATACTGCAATTGTCATAATATAGCAAGACTCCATTAGAAGAAACAACATTACTAAGGTGAGTAATTTTTTTCTTTTATGCTATCCTCCTATGTACAGTTTTGCTTTGTAAGTTTTTCTTACAAAATCAATAAATACAAAAATTAGAAAAAAAAACTTCCTCTACTGCCACCCAATTCTGAGATTATCATTAAGTTTTGTAAGATCTTACTTTGAGGGTATCTCTTGCAGCAGGCCAATATCTGTAGCACTCAGCCTTCAGGTGCTAGGACCATGTGGAAACCTTTCTAGCTAGCAGTATATCAGAGGGGGCTGCCCACCTTCGACGCCAGCATCTGATGTCAGCCTGTCCTATATAAGGTGGGCGGCCCCAAGCCCTCCCCAGTTCTTTCCCACAGTCCGCCAGCACACGTTGGACCACAGACTCTGCCACAGCTACAGTCGAATGCCTGTTTTCCCACATTTTAAAAGTGCTCTTTCTTTTTCTTGTTTAGTAGGGTAAACATCAAATGTTTTAGGTGTCCGCTTCTTTTATGTCTTCTCAGCCTTCTTCAACTTTTGAATACTCCACTCAGTGCACCTGTGGCAAACAGATCCCATATAAGGATAGCCATTCTGCTTGCCTCTTCTGTCTAGGCCCTGGCCACGACACTCAGGCCTGCGAGGCCTACCAGAAATTCAGTCAGGCCACCAGAGGACCCACGAGAGCCATATCCTCAAGCAGAAGGTCTCCCAGATGGAATGGGAGATACAGGCCTGGAGCTTCTCTGCTTCCCATGCCCAGTCATTGGACTCCTCCTCCTCCAAATGGAAGGAAAAATCATCTGGGAAGCACAAACACCAGGACAAAAACCCGGACCGTCCCTGCTCTTCTTCCCGTTCGCGGTTTCTGTATAAGAGCTCCCTCCATTGCTTCAGTCTTCCTCCCTTGGGAGGTGATCTGTGTCCCAACCCTTTCTCCTTCAGGGCTGCCCGCCGGATCTCTGTGACCAATGGCAGCTCCTCTGGGCAGACTGTCTTTTTCCTGCCCCATAGCCCCTGCATTTCCAGCCCTTGTTTTCAGCGGGCTTTTCAGCAGGAGGCCTGGCTGGAGCTCCTCAAGCCAGCGGGGGTGCTGCTGGCACCAATTCTCACCCTGCTTCCCTCTCACCTGCACCCAGACACCAGTCTCAGTCTCTGGGAGCCCTGTCAGGCCTGCTCCTCAGTCGCAGGGGCAGGCATTGCTGGGTACCGGTGTCTCCATGATCCCAGTCTCCCCCCAACCATCGCTGGCAGAGCCTTCTTCTCCAGTGCTGGTCTCGTCTCACCTGACACCTGTGCATTATGCCCTGGTGTCACCCAGGCTGATGCCTGTTGGGCCAGCTCCTACTCTTCTGCAAGCTGCGGGTCCGGCACTGGCTCTACCCCCCTATGCCGGCCAGGCCTTCGCCGACCTCCCTTGGCCTATACTCGGAAACTATGCCTGGCGTACCGCTACGACAGCTGGGGGGACTGACGCCTGTGCCACTACCAACCCCAGCAGGGCCACAGCCTGGGTATCCAACACCGATGCCCGGAGGTTCGGCATAGACCTAACCGTATCCGATTCCCGGAGTGACGGTCAGGCCAGTGCCACTTTATAACTACCCAGTGCCTGGGGGTCCAGTTTTGGTGTCCGTGGATTGCCACAGTGTGATCTCGGTGCTTTGGGCAGTCATGCAGTCACAGGTCCCTAATCCGGTGTGCCCCAGCCATCTCATTCCCAGGGGCCTCCTAGGGGCACTGCTCCTCCTGTCCCTGCTCGTCCAGGACCCAGCGCATCTCCTACCCACACAGACGCTGGTACCCCCATTCGCCTGGTCGACTCTCAACTTGGTGACAGTGGGACTGAGGACTCTGCCACTGATGATGACATCTGTTCCAAGCCCTCCTCTCTAGAAGGGGTCTCCTTGGGGGATGAAGGAGAACCCAGTAATGTCCTCAAGTCTCCACGTGATGACCCCACCTTCCATCATTTATTTATATAAATATGAAAAGCAGCATAAAAACACACTTTTTGAAAAAGAGCCAGAATGGCTTGAAACGTAGGAGTTGCTTAGTAGTGTTTGTTTGTGGGTGTTATTGTGCTGCTTTTCCTGTTGTTTATATGAATAAATGATGGAACTTTGTAGTAATTAAAACTTCTGTGACTTTATTGTTGGGTGGAGGGTTCAAGACCAGATTCTTCTTTACTGCATTGGTTTAACCCCACTGCGGATCCACTTACATCACTTTGTGCAGTCTCATTACCTGCAGTCACATGGTGCAATAACAAAATTTGTTGTGGGACCAGGCTAGGGAGGCGGTCGCGGCGATGCCGGATGTCCCCTTCCAACAGCAGACTCTCCACACCCTGAGGACAGAGTCTGACACTGGCACTCATGTCCTCTAGGCTGTGTATGATGCAGTGGACACTCCTGGATGGGCGGCAGCAGGTATTAGTCTGTGGCATCACACCTGGCTTAGAAACTCCGGTTTCGCCTCTGATGTTCAGTCCAGTGTTCTGGATGCTCCCTACCACAATTCTAAGCTCTTCAGGGGTGACATCCAGGATATTATCTCCAGACTCCAAAATTCTGTGAGGGTCTTAATGTCAGTCCACTCTATGTACCACACCCAACTGAAATCAGGTCATAGACCCCCTTTTTGTCGCCCCTCCCAGAGGCAATCTAGGGCCCCTTCCAAGGCCCAGGACAAGCATAAACCAGGAGCAGCCCTGCCTGTGCCATCCCCTGCCCCCCAGGCAGCCAGTGGTGCCTCTACAGCCGGTTGGGATGCCCACAGCTCCTGACTCCTTGCCCCCCCCCGGAGGGCTTCAGGAGGTGGCAGTCGGAGGTCGATGCTTCCTGGACAGGTGGAGGTCCATCATTACTGTCAACTGGGTGCTTCAGCTCATTGAGCATGGACACACTCTAGAGTTTCTGGAGTGGCCCCCCCTGCAAATCCACCAAGGGCATCCGCATACCCACCAAGCCACGTTCCCCTCATATAGACCAAAATTCAAGCCCTGCTGCAGAAGAAGGCCATAGAGCCTGTTTTCCACTCCCAACAAGGTCTGGGTACTACTTCCATTTTTTCTTGGTACTCAAGAAAACTGGGATCTTCGTCCCATCCTGGACCTGAGCAATAAACTTGTACACAGAGTACAAATGCTTCCAGATGGTCACACTGTAGGGTTTACTACCTCTGCTTCACCAGGGTGACTGGCTATGTTCTTTGGATATGCAGGATGCTTATCTGCACATCAGAGTTTTTGCAGCCCACAGGCATTTTGCCATTTTCATTTCATGGTGGAACACTACCCGTTTCGGGCCCTGCCCTTTGGTCTTTCCTCGGCTCCAAGGGTGTTTACCAGGTGCCTGGTGGTGGCGGCTGCACCGTTGAGGAGGCAGAGTTTTTATATTTTCCCCTGTCTGGAGAACTGGCTCCTGGCAGCCCCATCCAGGGACTGTCTCTTGCAAACTCTGGAGGGTATCTGCAGCCTGATCCAGTCCCTGGGCATTGCTGTCAACCTGCGCAAGTCCTTTCTTACCCCTTGCCAGTGTCTCTTTTACATAGGGGCTGTCCTGGACACAGCTCAGGGCAAGGTCTTTTTGCCACCAGACAGAGCACAGTTAGTCATGGCTCAGGCCTGCCTCCTGGTCTACAACTGCCACATTCAGGCGAGGGAATTTCTCAGGCTCCTCGGGCTTATGGCCGCAGCCATTGCGACAGTTCCCTTAGCCAGGCTACATATGAGGATTCCCTAGTGAACCCTTTGGGTCCACTGGGACAAGCATATAGACTCCCTGGATCAGCTAGTATTGGTGTCGGGCTCAGTCAAGAAAGTACTTCAGTGGTGGCTGGAGCCCAGCAACCTGTCTCAGGGAGTGTCCTTCACTGACCCTCCCCCTCAGCAGACTCTTATGACCGACACCTCGAGCCTCAGTTGGGGTGCCTATATGGGGTCCCACCAAACCTCAGGAAGTTGGTCTAAGATCAAGCAGGATCTCCACATCAATATACTGAGGATGTGGGCAGTCCTGTACGCCCTTCAGACCTTTCAAACTCGTCTTTCCCTGGGTCTTCTCTTGGTTCAAATGGACAATATGTGTGTTGTTTATTATATAAACAAGGGGGGGGACTCATTCCTCCCCCTATTCAGGGAAGTGATGAGCATCTGGTATTGGGCCATCGAGCATGGTCTTCAGCTCTCTGCCATCCATGTTCCTGGCATCTAAAACATCCTGGTGGACACTCTTAAGGTGCTTATGGTTCAGGGCTCACGAGTGGGAGCTTCTGACCTTGGTGGCAGAAGACCTCTTCGAAGGGTGGCTTTGGCCTGAATTAGACCTTTTTGCATCCCCACTCAATGCAAAACTGACACATTTCTGCTCGCTATATCCAGGGCCTGGAGTTTTCTGGCAAGATGCATTGTCCCACTCCTGGACAGGGAGGTTTCTGTATGCTTTCCTTCCTGCTACTTCAGCAAATTCTAATGAAATTCCAGATGGAAGGGGCAATGGTGATTCTCATTGCCCCCCTTCTGGCCTTGCCAGATCTGGTTCCCCCTGACACAACAACTGGCGGTGCAACCACTGCTGCCTCTGCCCATATGCACCAGCTTGCTCTCCCTGGACCAGGGCACCCTAGTCAATCTAGACCTCATGTCACTTCATCTTCACACATGGGTCTGAAGATGTAGCCATAGTCAGATTTGGGGTTTGCCCTAGAGTGGCCGACGTGTTGGTGGTGGCCATGAAGCCCTCCACCAGGGCCACCTATTCCATGAAATGGAAGCACTTTGCTCTATGGGCTGTCTCGCACTAGTTGGATCCCTTCATCTGCCCAGTGGATTAAGTCCTGGAATACCTCCTGTCCTTCTTGGACTTGGGTTTACAATACTCTTCTATTAAGGTACATCTTTCTGCCATCTCAGTGTATCATGTACCTGTGGACAGGTGCACAGTGGCCCAACTTGACGTGTCTTGCACTTTTCTGTGGGGCATTCTGCACTTGAAACCCCCAATTCGGGATCCTGTCCTACCTTGGGACTTTAATTTTGTGTTAGAAAAGCTTATGTTGCTTCCCTTTATACTGGCTGTGTCTTGCAAGCTACGATTTCTGTCGTGGAAAGCATTGTTTTTGGTTGCCATTACTTCTGCTCAAAGGATTTCGGAGCTTCAGGCCGTCATGTGTAAGGCCTTATTTAGTTTTCCACAAAGACAGGATGTCTTTGTGTACCAGTCCTAAGTTTCTTCCCAATGTGGTGTCAGAGTTTACTTTGAATCAGTCTGTCCACCTGCCTGTTTATCTTCTGGAGCATTCCAGTCAGGGTGAGGCATTGCTCCACAAATTGGATGTACATAGAATTCTGATACACATATCGGACTAATGATTCTCATAAGTCCAGCCAGTTGTTTGTTTCATTTGCCCCTAGGAGAGAATGCTTCCCAGTTTCCAAGCAGTGTTTGTCTAAGTAGTAAGCGAATTGTATTGTTTACTGCTACCAAAAGTACTGTAAGGAACTTCCCGGTGCTGTCAAGGGCCATTCCATACTGGGCATGGCTGCATTAGTAGCTTGTTTTGGAAATGTGTCTGCTGCTGACATTTGACGTTTATGCTGCAGCCACCTGGAACACTGTTCACACTTTTACCAAGCACTACATTCTGGACATTGGCTCTAGATGGCGTGCCAGTTTTGATCTAGCAGTTCTCCAAGGCTTTCTCTCTTAGGCTGTCATCGTTGACTGCTAACTTCTTGTCCTGCCTGCCTGTGCTACGAGAACTGCTTGGGACTCAGTCCTACCGGTGATGGACTGCTGCAAGAGATACCCTTGAAGTACAGTTACGTAAGAACTTACAGTAACAATAGATCTTTGAGAGGATCTCTTGCAGCAGGCACTGCTTTTCCCTCCCTCCTTTCTCTTCCCTTCCATAGGGGTGCGTGTTCTGCCTTTTTCTCTGCTACAGGGATACCTCGGCGTTCTCCTCAGTTCCCCCTTCCAGGATACTGCTTCTGGTCTCCGGCAGGAAAACTGAGGAAGACTTGGTGGCCACCCACCTTTTATAGGATCGGCCGATGTCAGACACTTGACATTGGAGGTAGGCGGCTCCCTCTGGTACACAGCTAGCTAGAAAGGTTCTGTCTCATCTTAGTGCCTGATGGCTGAGTCCTACCGGTGATGGCCTGCTGCAAGCGATCCTCTCAAAGATCTTCTGTTACGCTAAGTTCTTCCGAAACTGTACTTTAGAGAGTTCCTCAATTTGGATTTTATTTGGTTCTGAGTACTGAAGCCATGTTCACACTCTACACTAGCCACAAGTATGACCGTTGCAATCTTTTACAGCTTTTTAAACTCTGGAAGCACGCCTGGATGCTCTTTCAGTACCGCTTAAACTGCTGGAATGACATAGATTGGTAGTAGTCATTTGAGACCATGATCTGCTTTAGCAAATCAAATTCCCTTCATGCAGATTCTGTAGCTAGTTCAGAAAAGTGAAAGAGTTTGTGTTTTATCTGAAGAGTCTTGAGAGTCAGTGAGTACTGAAATCAGCTGGGTGCTGCTGTTTCGTTACCGTAGCTCTCTTGTGTTCTAAAATGGAGAAACGGCTTAATATGTCTAAGGAGTCTTGGGGGAAATGTCTGTCCAGTTCATCAGTTAAAGCACTGATGCAACTGTAAATGAGATATTTTCTCTGTTTGCGTTCCAATAAATTAAATGAAATGTATGTGCTTTTTAAATTCTCAAAAGCTGGTCTCTGAGTGTGAATGTCAAGGAGTTTATCACTTTTGTATTTATTGCCTTCAAGAGTTTCGAAAAATTGTCTCTGATGGACCTGGGTTTTTAATTAAAGACCTTATAGCCCCTTTAGTACTCGTAACCATTGGTAACACAGTGGAGACGTCGAGATTTTCCTTTGTAAATGTTTTGAAAGTGAGATAGAATGTGGCAAGATGTCCAGCATTTTGTGAAATAGAGTCACAAAGTTAAACTGACATACAGATAGCAGCAGTCCTTTTGCTTTGTCACTGTCAGGAAGAGATCATCTTGTTGAAGACAGTAGACAGCTTTAAGAGAGGTTGGGATAGACATGGGGGAAGGTAAGGATCATGGACAGAGAGGATGGGAGGAGTGAGGAAGGAAGGCAGGGACATTAGCTCATAGACCAAATGGCCTTCTGCTGGCTTCTTCGTATGTTCGTATGTAAGATCAAGATTTATGTGTTCTTAGTTTATGATGATCTGGTTTGATTCATTCTGACCTACTGTACCAGGATGCTGATAGATAATAAATACAGGGCTTTCCTCCTATGAGCAGCTCATGTTCCTTTATTCGGTGACCTTCATCACAGCACGATGAGTAGACTTATCTGTTTAGTGGAATTAAATGCTTTTTTAGCTTTTCTTGCTGACACATTGTACACAGGATATCCTAGGTTTGGTTCTTTTGTGTAGTCCCACTTTACAGTCCTGATATTACAACATACAGTTGACCCACAGTACTGAGAAAAGCGGTACATGCTGCTTCCTTTTCAGGAGAGAGAACCTTGTTGCCACCAGATTCCCACAAAGCCACCGTAGCAGTCGCACCTACAAGAAATTTAGGAATGTAGAATTTGTCTTCAGATAAGGACCACTTGGCCCATCCAGTCTGCACTGTTTGTGGACAGAGAGGACAGAAAGTAATGTGGGAGTGCTAGGAAGAGATTTCTTGTCTTAGGGGATTCTATAATGAGAGGTACAGAGAATGAGGTCTGTGCAGTAGTCTAGGAGGGGAGGGGAAGGTGGTGTGCTGTCTCCCAGGGGCAACAGCTGATAGGGTACTCCCCAAGGAGAAAGGGTTGGTTAACAAAGTGGGTGGGAAGCCAGATATATTGTACATCTAGGACAAACAGCCTGTACAGGAGTCCTTTAGGTGTGGCTAGTTTGAGGGGGCTGAGAAGGCTGACTGGTAGATGAACGTCCCCATGATCCTCCTAGTGAACAGATGGTGGTGTGTGGGGGGGGGGGGCAAAGAAATTGAAAGTCTGCCTGTTTAACATCTGGTTTAAAGGGTAGTGTGCTGCAAAGGGTTACACTTCCTGGGAGACTGGGGTGTTTTCTGGAGGGGTTAAGGTCTATTTAAACCAGACGACATTCATCCAGACAAGGAGTGGACAATGGCAGTACATTTGAGGCTTACATTTCTGGGTGCTTAAACTAGTGGGGGGAAGCTGGGGCATCTGGGGGGTACTCATGGGAGGGAGGGAGACCTAGCTAGCATTCCTCAAGATAGTGGGGGCATTATGGCAGTCGAGGGGAAACCCAGTCAGCTTATGTGGCAAGGAAGCAGAAATCCTATGAGGCAGGCCAGGAGGGACGGAGGATGAATGTGGAGCATTGGCGTAAAAGGGAGGTGCAGGAAATGGCATGGGTGGATTGAGGTAAGTAGAACTGAGGCAGAAATGGGGGTCAGGGTCTCAAAGGGTTGTGGGAAGGCCAGGGTAAATTGCAAATGGGACCATGGAAAGCTGTTTGCCTGAATGCCAGAAGTCTGGGAAACGAAATGGAGGAGCATTCGGGTGGAAGTGTCAGAGGCTTAACTAGATTTGATTGCCACACCTGAAACTTACACATCCAACAACAGCAACTAGAACCTTGATGTTCCAGGCTTAACCATTTGTAGGAAGGACGTGCAAAAGTTGAAGGGGGAAGGGTGACCCTGTATATAGTAAAGAGGGCATAGAGGCCACAGATGCATTAGTTGGAGACAAGGGAGGCGCAGAGTAAGTATGGGTGCAGCTGACATCAAGGGGGGAATAACGGTGAATGTAGTGTATAGGCCACCCAGTCAAAGGGAGGACAAGAACAGGGCACTGGGGTGCAAAATCAGAAAATTATCAGCAGGGGGGGCGATAGTACAAATGGGAGACCTGAATCTACTAGACATAGATTCACCCCCTCCCTCCACCCCACCTCCATTTGTCTTACTCCTTCGTTTCCGGCATTAAAGCGTCTGCTCGGATCGTCTCCAGTAACTTTCTGCAGTTGCTCCTAAGCTTCCAGCCATTGTAGTTGTAGTTGTAGTCCTCTGACCCCTCACTTCCCGTTGGTTCACCTGTCCTCCCTTATGATTACTAGTTTTTATTTGTATTTGATTGAAATCTGCCTAACTATTGCATTTTGTACCTATGCTATTTAACTTTGTGTTTATTTCAGTGTGTCATAATGTACACTTTCTTCAACACTGCTGTATTTACTCTCTTATCAATGTGCCAGACTAATTATTATGTGATACCAAAATGTGCTATACTGTATAATTGTTTTTCTTTTTTTGCGTCTCCCCCCCCCCCCCATTTTCTTCCTGAAGACCTTAGCAAACATGGCAGTGCATGTGCGTAATGAGAGTACACACACACTCCGGTGCCGACTCAGCCCTTCCACCACACCTCTGGCTATCGCCAGGCTCCTTGTTGCCCGAACTGCCATTCATCCTCTACCATGTAGCATCCAATGGCCTGGAAACTCTTCTATACCTCCCTGGAGAGGAGAGCTGCCTCGTGGCAGTTCAGTCCTGTTCTTCGCCCCTTCACCGACCCACAACAACCTGGTTTCGTTCCTGAACGTGCTGGCTTGGCGCAGGAGGTATGGCTGCCTGAAAGGCCAACTCTCAGCGCCACCGGCCAACTTTATTTGTTAAAAATGCTTTGATTTTTGTACTGCCCTGACTGTTGTATACCATGTATTCATTGTCTCCCTGTCTTTCCTGGGTCACCCCTGGAAACAAGCTCTGGCTCAGTGTGCCTTTCCCCATTACCAAATTTTACATAAAAATAAATAAAAGAGACTGGGTGATCTAGGCAGCAAAGAGTGCCAGAGGCCAAGCACTGCTAGAGGTGCTTCAGGATTGTTTTCTTGTACAGTGTGTCAAAGAACCTACCAAAATAGGGCTATCCTGGATCTGGTACTCTCATTAGGGTAATGAAAGCCCAGGGATTCAGTAACTGCAATTCATTGTAGTTTCATATTGACCTAGAGGTCCATCACTCCAACTAGAAAATGAAGGTCCTAGACTTTGGAAAGGTACATTTTGGAAAATGTGTGAGCAGCTCAGGGAAAGATTTGCAGAGGCAGGAAGGGCAGAGGGTGTGGGAGCCAAATGGGATCTGATGAAGAGGGGATAGCTAAAGCAACTGATGCCTGCATTGGGCAGGTGGGTAAGAACAGAAAGTAAAGAAAATCAGTGTGTTTACCAAAGTGGTAGGAGAAGCAGTTAGAGCTAAGAAGTCAGCATTCTGAAAGTACTGTATATGAGAGAACAGAATGAGAGCAATACGGGAGAATTTTTAGAATAGCTAAAGAAGGTCAACTGGACAGTCAGAAAGCAAAGAAAGATACAGAGCGAAAAATTGCAGAAGGGGTCAGGATGGGCGAGAAAGCCATCATTTGTTATTTGAAGGAAAAAAAGAAAATGAAAGAGGGTATTGTCAGGCTGAGGAACAGGAGCAGCTAGATGGAGAATGACAGCACAAAAGACAGGTATCCTGAACAAATATTTTTGTACAGTATTTACAGTGAAATAAGAAGGCCACTCCCACATTGCGGTGTCAGGGCTTGAGGAGTGCAGGGACGTGATCCAGGGGTAGGAATAGTATAGGAGGAAAGAGTGCTCAAGGGATCTGGGGCCCTGACTATGAATACATCACCAGGGCCTGACAGCATGCTTCCTAGGGTTTTTAGAGACGCGAGTCAGACACTGGCAGTACCACTGGCTGATCTGTTTAAATGCTTCCTGGAAACCGGACTGTGGCAGTGGATGTGGAAGGTAGTGGAAACAGAGATGACTGGGGGAACTACAGGATAGTAAGCCTGAGCCCTGTAGTAGTAAGGTTGCTGGAAACCATCATAATGAAGTACCTGCTTGAGTTCATGGAGACTACAGGACAAAAGGCAGCAAGAGCTGGTGGCAGGAAAGTCATGGCAGACAAACTTAATTGTTTTTTTCGATTTGGTTACAAAGGTAGCTGATGGGGGACAAGCAGTTGATGTGCTACAGTTGGTCTTCACTGTACAGAAGAATGGTTAAAAATCTGGAAGACCTGGTGGGGGGGGAGATGAAACCCAAAAGATGGTGAGAGAACTGGTTTGGGGGAGGACTCACCGTCTAGTAGCTTTTACAATTCATTTTATTTTTCCTTGATACGCTGTGCTAGTCCAGATGGCACTCCCGTCATGTCTGTCACTCCAAATTTCTAACAAGACTTGCATCACTCTACTGTGGTGTGGCCTGGGTGCTCGTCGAGTGCAGGGCCTGTGTGTGGCTGAAGTCATCTACCCACCATATGCCATGTTTTTCCATCTTCTTTACCCTTCCATTATTTAGGAGCCAGCGTGCAGTGATGTCAGTGGCAGTGAGTAGCAGGCTAGGTGTCTGCTGCTCCTCTGCTCCAGTTTTGCAGTCTTGGCACGCTGCCCTCACACACTGCTAGGGGCCAGTCGGGCACTAAGCTCCACATCTCCCTCCATCCCAGAAGAGGAGAGCAGTCCAGCGGAATCTCAATCCTCTTCCCACCAGCCAACCCTCAGACTCCCCAAGTTTGTTCTGGAACTTTGGTCATTGTTGCTGCAAGCAGTAGTGCTCCCACTGCACTGGCAGGCAGGCCCCAGTGGGTATTAGTTAACAGGGAATCCTGTGGGGTTAGAGGAGTTACTAGTAGTGTGCCACAGTGATCCGTGTTCTTTAGCATTTTAATATGGGACATAGCTGAGGGTATACAGGATGCTGATGACACCAGGATCTGTGGGAGGGTGGACACAGAAGAAGGAATAAGAAGAGACATGAAAAGGGATGTAGAGAAGTGGTCCAAGATGTGGCAACTTAAATTCATTGCCAAAAACTGTGAGGTTTTGTATATTAGTAGGAAATGCCCAAGAACTGGCTATTGTTTGGGGGGCTGAAGTTGGTTGAGACTACTAAGAATGGGACCTGGGAGCCATCATCTGCCACTACCTTAAATTCTCAGCCCAATGCAACGTGGTATATGGGGGGATGAACAGAATACCTGGATGTGTAGGTAGAACATTTACCAGGAGAAAGGAGGAGGGAATACTGCTCCTTTGCTAGGCTATGGTGAAACTGTTTCTAGAGTACTGTGCCCAGTTCTGGAGCCCCCACCTCAGGAAGGATAAGTACCGCTTATAGAGGGTTCAGAAGATAACTATGGGAATGATACAGTTCTCATACCCTAAGAGTTATTTGCACACTCTTACAACTGTAAGAGCAATCTCTGTGGTGGTATTTGTGACATGGACAGCCAGTTCTGAGTGCTGTATAATTTTTTTTATATATATATATATATATAAAATGTATTCCTCTCCGGGGCAGTTCAAGTGCTAGGGCTAACTGTATATGTCAGAATACAGCAAGACTCCATTAGAAGAAACACAATTACTAAAGTGAGTCATTTTTTTTCCTCACCTTTCCTTCTTTGTCTTTATATTATTTACCCAATATTCCTACCTTGTTTCTGTTCTTTCGTTCTTACACTCAACAGATGGAATGTTTAATATGGATGGGATACAAGAATTTAAATCTCTGCTCAGTTCTACTGGCAGAATATTCACCCCCTCACTTGCACAACCGAAAGCCTCATATGGAACCAGGGCTTTTGCTGTACATGTAGCAGGTTAAACAGAAGAGATTTCCCTGGTAAGCGGGTAAGGATAGGAGGGGGATTTATCACGGTTAGCAAAGAAACACTAGAAATTAAAACTGCAGGTACGGTGATATGTCATTTTTAAATGTATGCATGTGGTGTAATTCAGGGTCTAGTTGAAGGTTTTAAGTGAGTAAAGGTGGCAGCCATGTTTGTGATGGCAGTCAGAGGTGTGTGGTTAATTGATTTTATTGTGAAGAGGCTGCTGGATCTTTATCCAGTGCAGTTGTGCTGATATAACAGCATAGGTAAAGGGCCAGTCAGGTTTCACGATTTTTCAAACCCATTTTATGATTCACATTTTCTTGAACATTCTGAGTGATAATTGCATGTCTGGTATGCCACCATCCCATATATCATTCTGCACCCTTCAGCTGCAGCTATCCAGTTCCATTTTGTCAAAATCACAGGTCCACTTTTTGATAAATGATCCAATACAGATAAAATGGGTCCATTCAGTGGTCAGACTGATACAATGACCCACATTGTCCAATTGACAGCTGATGATCTAAATAGCCTACAAGTACATCTCTAGGTGAAGGAAAGTAAAACAAGGGGCCAGCCCGTCTGCACAGCGATAGTGCTACTACTTGCAGTGCAGACAGCCTGAGTTTGGGAGTGAGCTCGAGTCATCAGGGGCTGGACTGGGGAGGAGGACTGAGGTAGGACCATACCAACTAACCCTAAGTAGCATAACTAGCGTAGCGTACGAGCTGCTCTAATCACTGGTCTGTGGGCCTCCACTGTTGTCGAGAGTATAGTTTGTTTTTTGTGTGTTCTAAAATTTGTGGGTGGAATTTGATCACGTGGAATGAGTGAGCCTGGTAAAAGTTGGTGTTTTTGTTAAAAACACTAAAATAAACTCTGTTAATGTTTAACTTTTTCACTGCTGTTTTATTTAGAATGAACACCATTTAGACTAGGCTGTTAAAACAGCACTTGAATTACATATTGTTTATTGCGCGTATAACATGCTTGGTTTAGTGCTTTGTGTGTCATGTTTAAAGGCAGTACAAGAGATGTGTCCTGCCACATGGTAAAGTAGTCCCTAGCAGATGATGCTTGTAATACACCATAAGGGCAGGAGTGCACACAGGAAGAGAAGCCTTTCTTGCAGGGGCTGCACAGGGAGAAGGGCCTGTGACAACAGCTGCTGTTTCAAGCCCGTTCTCCGTACCACCAAGTGACTGTCACTCTCCTGTGTGCCTTCTGTGCCTTCGTATCGTGTAGGACTTGCCTCATGCTGGTTTTAGCAGACAGCACTTGTAATGTACAGTAACAGCACTAGCGCACACATGGACAGAAGGTTTTCTTGCAGGGGCTGCACAGGGAGTAGGGGCCATGACAAAGGCTGCTGTTGAAAGCTGGATCTCCATACTACCAAGTGAGTGGCACTCTGCTGTCTGCTTTCTCAACCCTTGTTTCATGTAGGAGTCGCCATGTGTTGTTTCTGCAGCAAAAATTGGGAACAGTGTCAAGCGGTCCATTACTGTGCTGGGTTGTGAGGGATGACCGTGCACGTCCCACTGTGTTTCAGTAGTGCCGATGGAAACCGGCGTGTCTTCTGTGTGCTGCTGGGAGGGGGCCGCAGATGGCAACACTCAATCAGGACAACGGACACACTTTCCGGAGGGTGAGGGGATCTGCAACAAATGGTGACGGCATCCTCGCACAACCTCGTTGACTGCCAGTAATTGCACTATGGTGGTCTGTCATGTAGACAGCGTTGCTATAAAAATGTGAAGCCCAACGTGCCTAGTAGTCACTTACTGTGCGGTGTTGTCAGTCCTGCAGTCCTTGTCGTCGTGCTGTGTGGGACTTGCCACACCCTTCCTTCTCTACCATTCTGTCCTGTAGCAGGCGCCGGACCATGTGCTCTGTGGTTCTGTGCCAGCTGCCCAAGTACTCTGACTTAACAGTGGAAACAGACACTGCTGATGCGCACTGCGCACAGTGACGATTTTTGTGGTGGCCTGCAGTGCTCGCTATGCGTGTACTGAGGTTGGCTGTATGGGGAACAGGAGTTGCCAGCATTCTGTGCACCTCTCACTACAAGACAAATTCACTTACATTGCACCGTGCTGGGGACAGTCTTTGCACTGCTCGCTAACATGAAGCAACAATGGCTGCAGGCTAAAGCAAGCTGAGCAGTAGCAGTAGAGCCATCCACAGTGTAATGCAATCTTTTGCGCTGTGCAAACTAGAGCAACTGTACATTAAATAGGGAATTTAATCCACAGTCACCTGCTGCCCTTCAGCCAGTCCCTGTTACTGTTTCACTGAACCCTTATTATAAGTTCCCTTTACAGCTCTGTTACACTGTAGGCAACCATTCTGCATTGACAAATGCTTGTTTTATATAAAGCAGCTTTAGGTTTCCTTTTCATTTTCGCTGTTTTTGTAAATGTTAGACTTTTTTTTTTTTTGCAGCTGCTCTTTTTCATTCTTTGTAGTTCTCGGTCAGTTCTTCCATGTCCTATAAATGATTGTCTTAATGTCAACCAGCTAAGAGGGTACCTCTCTTCACGAATTTGCATCATCCCAGTACCGTTTTGTGTGGCTACTAAATCTTTTGAAACCAGGTTGTAGAGCCTTTGATGTTGGATTAGGGAGCTCCACAATGATATTAGTACTGTACTTGCACATTTCAAGTGGCCTTGGGACAACGTGACCAACTTTAGAATGTTGGTATTACCCGTGTGTGGAGCCTTTGTAACACTTGGGTTTCTGACAGGCTGGCACATAAGAATCATAGAATGCTGTTAGGAGAAAAGGACATCAGTGGCCCATTGAGCATGTAACTTAAGTGAGAAGCAATGGTCCTGTGTATTACTTGATGCTATTTTGCAGTCCAGGTATGTTAGGAAACTTGATGTCTATCAAGCAAAGGCTTTAATCCTCTCATTGTCTTGCTAGCTATTGCACTTTGAAATGTTAGCATTTGTCTGAATAGAACTGCACGTGGAGCGATCTCCCAGTTCTTATGGAAATTGCATGTGTAATTCATGTCTTGCACACATTCTGTTAAAGTAAACCCCAAAGTTTCTAATTCAGATCTATCTAGAAGCAAATGATTTGATACCTTTTATTAGACCAACATAGATGTCCTTTTCTGCTGATGGGCATTCTATGATTCTTACGCATCAGCCTGTCGGGAACCCAAGTGTTACAAAGGCTCCATCTCCAACAAAGATGTAACAAAAAGAACAAAGTGCTTTAGCTTTCAGAGCAACAAGTCCTTCGTCGGAAGCGTAATGACCTAGATCTAGAAATGCCAGAGTAATCAGTCACTGGTTGATTAGTGTGGAATAAATTGACAGTGTACTCTGCTGCTTTATTGGGAAAAACAATATTGAACTAAGCACTGGCTCGCTTGTCTTAGTGCATCCACAGTCATGATGCCTTTCGTTTCAGTATTTTGGTTTGTGGGTGGCTTGGGGTTGGGGGTTGGGTGAAATATTATTGCTGCTGCAGCAGTCAAGAGTGTAGCTATTGCTTTTTGCTGGGTAATCAACTGGCACAAACACAGCTGCTGTATATTTTAACACAAATGTAACGGCTGTTTTGATGATAGGAAATGCCTGTGTCAGGTCTATAATAAATGGAGTGTGTCTAACATAAATATATTCCTCTGATGGGGCATGTAAACCAATGAAATGTGTAGGGATGTAACTACTGTTCAGGATGTAAATCTTTAATATTGGAAGCACCATTGCTTGCTGCAGTTGTCAGTTGCTGCTTAATGAAATATTCAGCACAAAAACTGAGTTACATTTGGCCTTTTTTTTTTTCTTTTTTCAGGAAGGGAGAGATGCCAATGCCCCTTTGCCAAATGACCGAGACAATGAACCAGTACCTGGGAACGACAGATTCAAACCTGTGGTTCCCTGGCCTCGTGTTGAAGGGCAGGAAGTGGACTTAGAATCCATTCGTCGGAAAAACAAAGTCCAGAATGAACAGTTACAACAGCAGAAAGGTGACAATCATCAAAACATAATGCAGAAACAATACATCACTTTTAAACCCCAGACACATGTCTACAGTGATCCTGTGCTAAAACATGGGGTCCTTGGTAATTTTGAGGCCCAAGAGCCCGAGCCTGAAGGAGTTATTGGAGGTCCTGGTGAAAGAGGTAAGCCCTTTGAACTGGGCTCAGAATACAAAGATGCGATCCAAGCCAGCATCAAAGAATTCGGCTTCAACATGGTGGCCAGCGATATGATCTCACTGGATCGGACTGTCAACGATCTGCGTCATGAAGAGTAAGCTTTACTTATTTATTTACAGGAAGTAGTGGCCATTACAGACAAGGGCCATATGGGACTTGTGCATTGGTAAAAAAAGATGCTTTGCCCATGCTGTGTCGCAACAGTGACACAGTGCATGCCAGCACTGTCTAGATTTCAATTCTATCCAAGTGCCCAGTCATAAAGTCTTTAGTCTAGTGGAGGAGGGCACAGTGGAAGGCTTTAAGAGGGGGTGGGACAGGTGCATGGGTATACTGAAGCTGAAGATGACCCTCTCTGGGGCTGGGGGGGAGGAGCTAGCGCCCAGTAGGGTCTGGCTACCGAGCAGACACGAAAGACCATTAGGCCTATTCTGCTGGGTTTTAGTATGTTAGTTTGCCCCTATCATATTTAATTGCTGGAGCCCCCAGTGATGGGAATCACTCTTTCATGTCTTATTCTGTCACATCTTCATTTCCATGGCGTGTTTCTGGCAAACCAATCAGAAGGCCCCTTACAGTCCATAACAACATACTTTTGAACAGATATCAAACAGTAAAACATATGCAGTAAAACAGAGCAATCCAAAATCCACAGACCTAAATAGAAATATTCTTAAAAGTGATTTTTTCAGGTTTTGCCAAAGGGAAAAAAACATACTATTGGCAGGACTCAGAAATCATAAAATAAAAAGAAAATTCTGGATATTCCATTATTTATTACTAGAGGTGTTTGCTTGGAAACAGGTTATTTACCCACCCTTAGACTTACTCTATCCCTGTTGCTTTTACTGATTTGAAATCATAGATCTTTGCATGTGATATCAGAATAATTTCTGTGGCAACAGGTTGTGCTGTTGGAAACAGATAATTATGATTTCACAGCAGGAATACGCAAGTGAAACAGATGAAATATGAAGGGGGAAAAAAGACCATATTTTGATGGCGAGAGTAATAACAACTCTCGGCTCCACTGCTTCCTTGCCTCAGCAACTACAGTACAACTGGAGTCATCGATTAGGAGGAGCAACATTAGGGAAAGTGATCTGTGACTATCTGCATAACGCATTTGAAGAAGTGTATATACCTCCACGAAAAGTTGGGGCTTTGTGGTTAGAAGTGGCATGTTAAATGATACAAAATAAAGCGGTATTGGCATTTTATCTGGGGAATGAGCGACCTTACTCTTATCTTGCATGTGATCTAGTCATACCTAGCCCGCTCCTCACGCACTGTATTTTTCTTTGTTTTTCAGAAGAGACTGGATTTTCTGGGGCCTCGATCTACTTATAAATACGCACACTAATACGAAATCCCGAGCGCTATGTGCTGGACTTCATCTGCTCTGGCTGCTTGGCTGCAGCTGGCATCACAGCCCTTTTCTTTTGACAGCCCAGTCTGTTGCTGTGGAAATTATTATGATGCCTAGAGTGGACAAGCAACCACAACAGATAAAGTGCATCAGCCCATGATCCTGTTTTCATGTTTACATGTAGTTATAGTGAACAAGTGAAGTTACTGTAAATAACAAAAAATATATGTTCTGTATGTTGAGATATGTATAACACATTTTTCCAGAGTTTCTCTAGATTTTCAGAGGCTCTTGAACATCTGACAACACAAGCGTAGTTTTTTTTTTTTTTATACAAAAAGTACACAAACTGCAGCTTATATGACATATATTTATCTTCCTTTCTTACTTACGAACTTTCCATGAAAAGGGAGTGGTCTCTTGTTTGTTTTTGTCTGCTGTGGCTGTTTGTCCACAAGTGATGTTATAGTGCTCACCTGTGCCATCACAACTGCTTGCTATACAAAATGGTTTTGCTGTCACAAGAAAGGGTTATGACACCTGAAGATACGCAGCCATTGCAGTTGAAGACCCAAGTGACAGCGAATCCTGGTTTCAAGCAAATGTCCTATAGTAATAAAGAATTCCCTGAATTATTAGTGAGAAGTATGTCTGAATATTGTGTTTTTTTTTTTTTTTGGGGGCGATACCAGAGGTTCTGTATTTGGCCATTTTATATTAATGTTGAGCAGTGGATGGTTTGTACTTCTAACGGAGCTACTGGATCTAATGATTAAGTGACTATAGAACATTTTTGGCAACCTTCCTTCTTTAATCCACACTCCAGTGTATGTGTGTAAGTTGTTAACATAATGCTAGAACACCATAACTAAACCAGATCCTGTCTGCCCCGAGGCCTTTAACTGTTTCTCTAGTATTAACAAAAAAACGTTTTATACAGCCTATTGGCCTGTGGTAAGCATTGCAGCTTATGATGCTGATAGCCTGATTTAGAATACCAGCCATGGGTTATTCCCACATCCAGCAACAGAGGGAGTGCTTAGCATCCAGAATAAGGGAAAGTGTGATTGCAAATAGGCAAATAGCTATTCACGTTTTCATTCGTTCATCTGGCGACTGGCTGAGATGGTAAGAAGAAGGCTGTGCCAGCCATTTCTTTTCTTTTTAAGTGTATTCTTAAGTGGCATGGAGGGAGGAGGGTGGATAATGTGATAGTGGTGGGAAACTCATCCCTGAACTCGGATCGCTGGCATGGTGGCAGGTGAGGCATGAGTGTCTCTGCCCTCCGCGCCGGCACGATTTTACAATTTGTGGCTAGGAAAGATGCACTAAGCTGAGGCATGTTTTCAGGTGTGTCCTTGGAGCACAGGGAAGTTAAGTGACTTGCTCATGGTCACATGGGTATGCAAGTGGTGGCTGTGAGATTCAAACCCAGTTCTCCAGATTTGGAGCTCAGTGCTCTTAACCACTGTGCTATACTGCCTCCTTGACACCCATGGCAACTTTGGCATTGATATCGACTCAGAAGTCACCATGGGCATTAAGGTCTTCCTAGATGTCTGGCTCCAGTCACTGATGTCGAGCCCATCACATATGTGAGAAGACAATCTGGCAGCAATAGGCCAGTGGAGCTTTTGAGGTCAACTGGCGATGCTGTTAGACCTGTCCCAGTCTTGGTTGCCCTCCGTGGTGCTGACTCTGGTTATTTATACTGCAGCTCTACCCCCAGCTTTGCCAACAGTACCACAGTGACCATTCCAGGTGAAGTCCCTACCTCCACACCCAGTGCAGGATGCTACAACCAATGACTGTAGCCCAGAGCCCTTTCCTCATCTCCGGTTGGTGGTGGTTATCCCAACTAAGTTGTTCACATCCCGTGTTAGCTTCTTTATCCTGACACGGATTCAGATACTTTGTCCATTCCGTTGACTCCATTGGTGGAATGGTAGCCTGCCAACAGACTACCTCTGGGGACCAGTCCTTCATAGCCACCCTCATAGCAAACTTTTCTGGGATCTGGACACTCTGTTGGAGGCAGTCCAGAAGAATGAGACGTACCTACTGTTGTACATTCTTGAATGAGACTTCTCACTAGGAGTAGCCTTCCCTATTTACCCTCCCCTTCAGGACCTGGTGCTCAACATCCAGCAGCACCTGCTGCACCGTGTGGACTGTAAGTATGTCGTCCCTCTGGGCAAAGTGTCCAGCTTTCCAAAGCATCTGGCACTGGAGGGGTGTTCAGCAAGGTGAAGGTCTAGGGAAAGTCTGACAAACTGCCAGTGGAGTCCAAGAACCACCTTGACTGCAGGGTCTATACACCTGCCTCCCTGGATGTCCACCAGGCCAGCAAGGTGGTGTTCGTGGCTCGATATAGCCATAAGCTCTTTGAGAGGCTCTCCAATTTCACCAACCTACTTCCTATAGAGAGGTAGTAGCAAGATCTGCGTAACATCCATGATCTTGGGCTGATGATGGCCAAACATCAGTTACAAGTTGCCCTAGACTCATGTGATATGTAGGCCCAAGCAGTGGTCCCGGCAATATCCATAAGCTGCTGTGCTTGATTGCAGATTTCGCCTTTCACTCCAAATATCCAGCAACTGGTAACAGATCTGGTGGTGGATCTGCTCATTACAGGAACATATCTCTTTGGGCTGGGGGTCAAGGATCATCTCGGGATATCAAGACATCTAGTGTGATTGTGGATTCAGTGTTGTTGGTCACCAATCCCAAGCAGCAGCCCAAGCCCATGCCACAAGGTTCAGGTTCCTTTTGTGGCCCTACTAAGGAACCAAGGCCAACAGCAACCACAGTCTCAACAGAGGCAATGATTCCAGCAGCACCACCTGGTCAAGCTCTTCTTTAAATTGGGGGAGGGGGTTATGGCTAGTGCTGGGGCAGATGGGGCAGTTCCTACAGAGGTCAGTCCCCTGAGGGGCCACCACAGAGGGCAAAAGGGAATGAGGATCACCATCACCTCGCTGTAGTGATCCTTGTTGCAGCTCCTGGTTTGGGGCCTGACTCTGCCACTTTTTTTTTTTTTTTTGCTCCTCCCCTGCTCCCCAACCATCCACTCCTTCTGGTCACCATGGACCTGGCTGGCACTCATCCCCACCACCAGCCACCACCTCAGATCGCAGCTTTCCCCATGTAACCCGGCGTAACCCTTCACCGGATGGATCCCCTCCCTCCGAGGGGGAAAGCACTAGTGGAGGACAGGCCAGTGCACTCTACTAATGGCCCAGGGCGCTGCTGAGGTAGTCTGGCTCTTTTTGCAGCATCTAAGGCTCGCAACCATCATCCAGTTGGCCAGGGAGCGTGTTTCCTCTTTTCTCCCCGTGGGAGCGTGATGTGCCACTGACGTCCAAGGTATGCTGACATGGTCCACTCCCTGGGCAACAGGGCCCCATGCTGTTCTACAGCCTCCTGGGAAAGTCAGCAGCGCTGAAGCCAGACCCTCCCTCCCGGGAGAAGGTGAGCAGTCATCAGGACGCCAAACTCTTCTCCTCCTCGGCTGGTTTTCTGACGCCTGGAGTCTGCCTGAACTCAGGTCGCCAGCATTGCAGCAGTGAATCTTTCCGCTGCGCCAGCAGGCAAGCCTCTTCCACTTTTTGTCACAGTGGTCCACTATTATTTTTGACAAGTGAGTCCCAAAAGTGGTGTGGTTGATGTTGTCTCTGAAATTCAAGACCTTACCTCATTGCTGGTTCTGAGCACTGTTGGATGGCATGCTTTTGCTGGAGTCTCTCCTGGCACTATGGAGTGAGGTTCAACAGCTCCTTGAGCATCATGTGCTTGAGCCTCTCCCAGAAAACCCAGCTCAGTAGGGGTTCCTCTTACTGTATTTTCTGATACCTAAATGGAGGGGGAGCGGAGGGGTGGCTGGCACCGGCACCACATTCTCGACCTGCAAATCCTGAGCCACTTCATTCTCCGTCAGAAACTACCATGGTGATGTTGCAGCAAATCATTCCTCCCCTGGAGCCAGGGGGTAGGTTTTGCTCCCTGAACTTCCAGGATGCACACATACTTCCGCATCCCCATCTGTCACTCAGATGGTTCCTTTGTATTGGGTTGGACTGAACCTTGTTAAAGTTAAGAGCCATCCCATCTGGCCTGTCATCAGAATCCAGGGTGTTCACCAACTGTTTTTTTTTTTCCAATTTTGTTTCCTCCGTCACCTCTCACAGGGACCCCATCAGTCATCCCACTATATCCCGCCCCGCTGCAATCTTCTTTACCTGAGATCCTGTTCCTCCAACCCACTCACGGCACACCTACCTGGCACCCCTCTGTCTCCCCCACCCAAGATGGGGTCGCCTTCTGCGCCGCGGCAATCTTCCTTCATGTATTATCTAGTGCCAAGGTAGGCGGAGGTGAAGGAGGGAGGCGGTCAGGACTTGGAGAGGAGGATCCAGTGTGGGCATAGTGGTGGGAGTGACGTCTTCCTCCTAGCAAGAGGGGTGTTTCCTCTTTACGTGTTCCATCAGAGGCGCAGTCATGCAATGACATCCAGTGTGAGAATGAACACGCACCCTCACTCATCCTGTGGACGTCCGCCGTCGCCTCTCCCAGTGTCTTATGTGGCCCTAGCAGTTGAACAGCATGCCTCCGTGTGGTGTCGCTGCTGCCAGGGATCCACAACCCACCCCTCCCCAAGAGAGGAGAGCTGTCCGTTGGATGCTCGATCCTCTCTTCCCCCGGCCAACCCCTGGCAACCCAAGTTAGCACCGGAATCCGGGTCGCTGGCATGGTAAGAGATAAGGCGCCAATGCCTCAGCCCTCTACACCACCGGGTCGGCTATTCACCAGGTGTATGTAATTTATGGTGGCATTGCTCAGGTGCAGAGACACCAAGGTCTTTCCATACCTCCATGGCTGGCTCATCATGAGGAGCTCATTGTGGGAATTGAATGTCTGGATGGCCCGATCCCTGAACAGCTTCAAGGACCTTGGCCTGCTGGTCAATATAGCCAAGTCCAAGCTCACACCAAAGCAGGTGATGCTAGAATGGAGTGCAGCTGAATTCTCTTTAAGCTAGAGCTCATCTGCCTCCAGACATGGGGGAGGACCTGTCTTCCTTTGCCCAAACATTTCCAGCTGGGCAGTTGCACCTGGCCCGGGATCTTTTCTTGCTTTCTGGCTTCTTCATTGCCTCTCCCTCAGCTGTGGTACCTTGGATCTGCTGGTGCATGTGGCCCATTCAGTGGGAATTGGGTGTCACTGGTTCTAATCACAGGCAGCCCTGGACCAACCAGTTTGGGTGACCCAGTTGATGCCAAATGTCATGCATTGGTAGCTGTTCCATGCAAACCTCTTAAGGGGAATCCTGTTCATCTGGGCCGAACCCTCAGTCACTCTGATGACAGACACTTTGCATGTGGGCTGGAGTGCACATCTGCTGGACCTTCGAGCGCAAGGGTTCTGGTCTCTGAGTGAAGTCGGCTTCACATCAACCTAATGGAACTTGATGCGGTTTCCCTAACGTTTTCCCATGGTTTGGAGTCACAGGTCAGCACTGACAGTACGGCCACATGGTCTACCATAACAAACATGGTGGCATGCACTCCCTTCTCCTGTGTCAGGAAGAGATGCGGACATGGTCTCTTGCTCACTCATTGCTTGCAGACCTGGTGGTGGTCCATATCACAGGAGTGAACAACTTGCTGGTGGACACCCTTGTTTGTGAGGGAGAGGAGTCAATCAATCAATTTTTATTTATAGAGCACAAATCTCATTATGAACCAGTGTGCTTTACATTAAAATATTTAAAACAACACAAATACAATAAGACAGTGCATAATCATTATTAAATCAGAAAAACTATTTGTACTCTGGGAATGCTAAATTAAATAAATAAGTTTTCAGCTCCCTTTTCAAGTGCTCTAAATTCTGACTCTCTTGAATAGGGCGAGGCAGAGAGTACCATGAAGTTGGGGCCACATATGCAAAGGTACAGGCCCCAGCTGACTTCACGCGAATTCCTAGAACCTCCAGCAATCCCTCGTCCATGAAGCGGAGGGGGGCACGAAAGGCGATAAGGTTGGAGTAGGTCTTGCAGGTAGCTGGGCCTCTGCCCTTGTAGGGCCTTATAGGTCAGCAAATGACCTTGAAGGAGATCTGCCACTTGACTGGCAGCCAGTGCAAATAGCAGCGCGCAGGAAAAATATGACACGACGTAGGTAGGTCAGTTAACAACCTGGCCGCCACATTCTGCACTAACTGCAGGTGGCGAAGATCTGCCCTCAACAGCTCTGGATAAAGGACATTGCAGTAATCAAGGCAAGAAGTCACAAAGGCGTGGACCAGTGCTGGCAGATTGCTGGGGGGGGAAATCAGGTGCTTAATCCTAGCGATGTTCCTCAGATGGTAAAATGAGGTTCGAACCACAGCTGATACCTGATGTTTAAGTGTCAAACCGCTGTCCAAAATAACGCCAAGATTCCTCACCGATCTGAGGTAAGCAATCGTGTCTCCTAGCCAAAGCCCAGAGACCTGTCCAGATTGCTGCCTTGGCCCCCTGCGACCGGCTTCCAGCACCAGCATCTCAGTCTTGACCAGATTCAACTTCGACCAGTTGGCCCTCATCCAACCTTGGATCTTAGCAAGGCAGCTGTTAAATACCGAGACTGGCTCCTGCTGCTTAGGTACAAAAGACAGGTATAGCTGAGGATATCTGCATAGTAGTGAAAACTCAGCCCATACCATCTTACAATGTCCCCTAACAGTAGCATTTATTTATTTTATTTATTTGCTTTTGTTAACCAGGTAAGCACAGTAGACAACCAAGTGCCTATTTTCAGGTGCAACCCGGGAGAATACAAAGGTACATTCAAGAACATCAGGCAAAAACGCATACAAGAACATTCAATAAACATCAGGCAAAAACAAGGACAAAACAGGAGCATCAGGGGTTTACATTGCAAGCAGAAGGTAGATAACAGCATGGTTTAAGCAAGGCATGGAAGGCAGTAGCCAGCATGCCAGGGCAACAACCCCTAATGGATGAGGGTAGCAGGTAAAATGAATAGTTACAGCTGGAGTTAGAGAGGCCTAGGACAGAGCATAAAGATAGATCATGAACATGTACACAATTAAAGAGCAGAGTAGGCCAGTCTGGTCCCAACATAATCAATTTTTCTAATAGCTGCGAGCTAACTAGTGGATAAGGTGCATAGACCTGTCGCCTTGAGCAGACGAATTAGGTAGCAACTCAACCAGTCAGAGTGGAGTGGGTCGAAGGGGGTTAATTAAGTGCAGAGGCAGGTAGAGAACAACATGGGCGATAAGACAGAGCCCTACAGGACCCCACATGGCAGGAGACTGGTGCCAGAGAAAAAATCCCCCAAACCACCCGCTGCGACCTGCCAGTGAGGAATGATTTGAACCAATTATGGACTGTGCCAGCCAGTCCACAACAAATCCACAGGTGCTCCATCAGCACCCTGTGGTCCATGGTGTCTAACGTTGCCAAGAGATCGAGGAGAATCAAGATGGTACGTCTTTCCCAATCCCTTGCTGTCAGGAGATCATTCAGCACCTGAACAATGGGAGTCTCAGTACTATGCCTTTTCCTGAATCCAGACTGGAGAGGATCGTAGATGCTGTGAGTAGTTTTTTGTTTTTTTTTAGCTATCAATTTGTGCTCCTTGTTGCTGCAGCCCTACCTCTGGAGGAAGCCCCCAGTCCCGTCCCCCAGCATCCACCAGCTGGCGCTGCCCCTTACCCCCAGGGCTTACCCCCCTGGTTGGGCCAGCGGGTCTCCCCAGCCCTGCGGAAGACCAGATCCAAAGTGGCCAGCGCAGTGGCTAGCTGGGAGCGGGACCTGCAAGGCGCCCTCCGTCATCCGCCGCAACAACCTTTTCTCCTCCGATTTCTTCCCCTTTCGGAGATGGAGCGTGCAGTGACACCAGCAGTTGCAGCGCACATGCTCCCATGTGCTTTCCTCTAGGCATCTGCCCAATCTCCACCCATATATACAGCATCGGCATGCTGCCTGCTAGCCTCTGCTAGGGGCCAAGCGTACGCCAACCACTGGAACCCCCCACCTCCCCGGAGCAAGGGAGCAGTCCCTGGGATGCTTGATCATTCTCCTCCCCTGCTGACCCCCGGCGGTCTGTGCTCATTCCCGAACATGGGTTGCTGGTGTGGTGTCCAGCACCTAAACCCTCAGCGCCACCAGACTGGCTGATGCTGTGAGTTGTTAAATGGGTTTCCAGTTGCGCGGTCACCATCTTTTCCATAACCTTGCCTACAAAAGGCAGGTTAGAGACTGGTCTGTAATTAGCCAGGCAGTCAGAGTCCAGTAAAGATTTTTTCAGGAGTGGTTTTACAACCGCCTCCTTCAGGGGTTCTGGAAAAAAAATCCTGTCACTAGAGAACTCTGAACTATCCTGAGTAGGACAGGGCCGATGACCTTAATGCATCCCACTAGGAGGCGCGTTGGAGCCCGGTCCACATTACAGCAAGTTGGCTGCAACCCCTGGATGACCTTCACAACATCCTCAACCTCCAACCGGTCAAAATCGCACCAGACAGCTTGACTGCCTGTGACTTCAAGCTCATCACCGCAAGGCCTGTTTGAGGGCATTGCCTGGATTTCCGTCCTGATGGTGGCAGTCTTATCGGCAAAGAACAGAGCAAATTCATCACACCTTGATTGTGAAAAGTCTCCTCTGGACTGGCGACGGGCTGGATTGCACAGCCTATCAGCAGTGTGGTAGAGCTGAGCTGGTCTGTTAGTTGCTGCAGCAACATCCTTGGATAGGAATTCTGCCTTCTTACAAGAGATTGCTCATTTATAGTCTTTGTAATAGTCTCACTAGTGGGTGCTATATTGGCAGGTGGTGCCCTAGGTATTCTTGGAATGGGGGACACCATCAGTGGATCTGTTCACTTCTTGGGAAATTAGGAAACTCAGACTGATCTGTGCTTGTCCCCCTCAGCAAGACACTCTGCAGGACAACAGTTTCTATGCAGTGGACGGAGCTAGAGGGGGGCTGGGGGCGGTTACCCTCCTTGCTGCCCCAGTGTGAGTAGTGGTGGCCCACCACCATCTTTATTCACTGTTTAGTGACTATTGTGGAGCCCATGATTGACTGAATGGCCCCCCGGCTCCCAAATGCTCCTAAACCTGGCTCTGCCACTGTTTTTATCTCATCCTGAGTTCAGGACCTCATGTGTGACTTCCCTCCATTTCCTTTGGTACACAAGGTGTGGAGTCTGATTGCGTTGGACTGGCCATACCAATTCTGGTACAATGATCTCCTCAGTCTTGGCAGCAAACTTCCATGGCTGCTTCCACTCCTGATGGACCTGCTGATGAGGTCTATGGGGGTGATCGTGCATTATAACCTGCAGACCCTACACCGTTCCTGAGCAACTAGACTTCCAGGCCCTTGGACTTTCTGAGGATGTTCTCCAGGTGTTTTAGGTATATTGGAAGGATTTGGCTCACAAGACACTCATTTGCAAGTGGACAAGGTTTGGTGTTGGTGCGAAGAGCGAGGATTGTTGCCCCCTCTTGCTCCATGTGGCACATTGTTGACTACCATTGGTCCCTGTATCAGACAATGTTTCCAGCTACAGTACATCCGTCAGGGTGTATCTGCCATTTTGTCATACTGTACCAGGGCATGTATGCTGATGATGGCACAGGACAAAGTAGCTGAATGTTTCTTTAAAGGGCTTGTCCTGTCCTATGTTTCAGCCACCTCAACCGTAGAGCTTCCTGATGGTGATGTCACAGCAAATGAGTAAACAATTTATGCCTGTGGACAAGTGTGTTCTCTCACATTTGCCATGGAAGAACACCATTTTTGGTCGTCACCATGTTCCAATGGGTAAGTGAGCTCCAGGAGTTGTCTGTGGAATCGTCCTATCTGGTTTTCCACAAGGATGTGAATATCCTACACCTCCATGCCAACTTCTGCCAAAGGAGTCTGGGTTTCACCTAAATTGGGGACTTATCCTATCAGCCTTCTTCCTGAAGCTTCACAATTTGTAGGCCAAGTGAATGCTCCACATGCTTGATATCTGCAGGGCCCTACTTTTCTATGTAGAGCATGCAATGGAATTTCTTGGTGAGGCTTGCCAGGTGTTCCTAACTTATGCTAAAACTGCCCTGGGCATGCTGGCAGCCAAACAGATTGCTAGCTGATGGATCACCTCCTGCATCGCTTTGTGTTGCAGGCAGACTCATTGTGGAGTAGCCACCCAAGGATTTGAAGGCTCGCTCCATCAGACATGTTGCTGCCATGCACATCTCCATTTCAAAAACATGCATGACTGCTACCTGGCTGAATGTGCACATCTTTATCTCTAATTACGGTATCAAATTTCTTTGTTGCCATGTTGCTATAGTGGGTCCTAGTCCTCCAGTCTCTGTGTGCCTGATTTTGGGTGTATACCTTCCCCCCCCCCTCCACCTGAGGACTATTAGGAGTATGCCTGACTGTGGATAGAGAACTGAATCTAGGTAGTTAGAAATAGTAATTACTTACTTTTAACTATTGTTCTGCTACTAGCATACAGTTCAATCAGTCAGTCAATCAATCTTTATTTGATACAGCGCTGTTTTTCATTGTGATTCAAAGCGCTTTACACATGAACAGGACAATTAAAATTCGCATATAAGCAGTAACGCAAACAATAACACACTCTCCTGGTAGATTAATATTGGGTCGACTCACACTAATCAGGCTAAAAAGCTTGCCTAAATAACAATGTCTTCAGCTCCCTCTTGAAGGTTTCTAAGTTTATAATCTCTCTCATCGCACAAGGGAGAGAGTTCCAGAGGATTGGTGCCGTATAAGAAAAGGCACGGGCACCAGATGTTGCTAACTGCACCCTTGGAACTTCTAAAAGTCCCTCTTCGGCTAAGCAAAGGAAACAGGATGGGTGGTATGGCTGCAGGAGGTCTTGCAAGTAGCTTGGGCCCTGACCATGTAGGGCTTTGTAGGTCAGCAAGCTGACCTTGAAGGTGATCCACCACCTAACAGGCAGCCAGTGCAGAGAGCGCAGCACAGGTGTAATGTGACACGATCTCAACAGACTGGTCAACAACCTGGCTGCTACATTCTGCACTAGCTTCAGGCGGTGGAAATCAAACCCCAGAAGCCCCAGGTAAAGGGCATTGCAGTAATCGAGTCATGACGTCACGAGAGCATGAACCGGTGATGGCAGATCACCTGGGGGTATAAGGTGTTTAATCCTGGTGATGTTCTTTAGATGGTAAAAGGCACTTCGAACCATGGCCAACACCTGGGACTTAAGTGTCAGACTGCAGTCCAGAACAACGCCAACATCTCTCACCCCAACCGATGTGAGCAACTGGGAGTCCCCCAGCCTAAGTCCAGAGACTTGACCACGTTGCCCACTCACCCCCAGGCGACCAGATTCCACCACTAGTACTTATCTGGATTTAACCTCAACCAGTTGGCCCTCATCCAGTCTTGGATTTCACCAAGGCACCGATTAAACACCGAGACTGCTTCTTGCTGGTTGGGCACAAAAGACAGGTATAACTGAGTATCATCCGCATAGCAGTGAAAACTCATTCCATACCATCTTACAATGTCCCCTAGTCCTTACAATTCGCTCTGCCTCTTCCAGACACTCTCTTGCCTTGTTACTCCAAGCCCATACATCTTCCGCCTGCAGTTGCCCTTAGTCTAATGTCTTGGCCCCCTTTCTCTCTCTCCCCATCCGCTGCCAGTCCACAAGTTGCTATATTACTGCTACTAAATGTTTCAACCTCCGCACTCTTCATCTTCCCTTTTTCCCTTCCCCTTCTTTTCACTGCCTTGCTCCCTTCAACCCTTTTCCTTCCTATCTCCCCCTCTCCCCTTCACTACTACCTCCAATCTGTTCACACTTTCTTTCATCCTCTAACTCCCTCCCGCTCCCTACTCCTCCTTTTTCTTCTCCTTTCCTATCTATCTTTCTTGTTTAGCAATTTAAGTTACTGTATATATTGTACGTAGCTGTGACTTTTGCTTATCAGATTACTGTGCTTTGCTTATACTCTGTATTTATTCCCACCCCCGTTCCCTCAGGACACATCTGGAAACAAGCTTTATGGCTCAGTATGCATTTCCTGGTAAATATCTTTCAGTAAATAAATAAATACACCATAACCAACATGCACCACTCAAGCTTCTCTTTCAAAGAATGCTTCAGATTTCTGTTCCAGTGTACTGGTCTGAGTGCAATGGGGCCACATGGTTGGGTAATAGGTAATAGGAGGAGTCAAGTTTGAAGACTGTACTGGTTACTGAGTATGCTCAGTGGAAGACTGCCTAAGTGTGGATGTGAATCGGATGTGAATCGAATATGTACTGCTAGTAAAAATATGGTACAACTACACCTAGCAGCAGTTTCAGATGGCAGACCGGTGCAGAGTCAGCAACTGGCGGACTGTGAAACTTGGGCACCCGGAGATGAGCCCCAACATGGGAAGGATGAGGTTTACACAATGCATTCAAAATGTAGCTGTATGCCTGATATTTGGTGCCTTTCATCATCCAGATATTACTTCTCTTTTTCAGTTTTTGCACTGGCATCCACTTCATCTCAGGCTTCAATTTAAAATTTTGTTTTTAGTTTATTTGGCTATTCATACTAGGCATCTGGCTTATCTTGCCTTCTGCCTTCAGTGATATGTGCCCTCCCACTTACTTCGCTCCTCTGATGCAGGTTTATTACTAGTCCCGAAATCAAATTTATGTTGGCTTGAGACTTCCAGTTCCGGCATGGGCTGAACAACAACGCATTAGACAAGCTCTCTGTTCCTATTAGTTAAAACTGAATCTCTAAACCTTCAAAATGCTTGATTCTTATAAAAAAAACATAAGAAAATAGAGAATAACAACTGGAGATGTCAAACCCCACACTCAAGAACAGATTTAAAACTTTTTCAGACCTGGCAGATGGTGACGACCCGACCTCTGACGATTCGGAGCTTGCCTTAAGGCCTAACGCAGGCTCATCCAGGGGGGAAAAAGGCAGCATCTTCCTCCTCAACTAAACAAAAAACATCCTTGATGGAGGGCAATACGGAGACCATACTGAGAGCTATAGCCGACTTCAGAAGTGAAGTAAGAGAAACCATGCAAGGTCTAAGAACTGAACTGAGCTCATTATAAACAAAGGTCACGGAAGCAGACCACCAGATCTCCAAAAATGTGGACCGACTAGATGACATCAAGGCACAGCTGAATACTCTAGTTTCTGAACAACTTAGGATCGCGGCCCGCCAGGAGGACACTGAAAATCATGGCAGACGCCAAAACTTGCACATCTTTGGGATTCCCGAGGGAGAGGAGGGAGGAGATACATTAGCATTTGCCGATTACCTCATACTGCTGGTATTGGATCTTGAACCTACATTCCAACTGGACATCGAGAGAGTGCATAGGGCTCTCGACTCTAAACCATCTCGCCCAGAGGCAAGACCTCGATCATTTGTACTAAGGCTGCACAGCTACCAGACCAAAGAAACCCTACTACGTAAGGCATGGCAAAAGGGCCGGCTGTTGCTTGGCCAAAACAGGCTGTTGTTCGACAACCCTCTGTTTCCAGCTCTGAGAACACAAAAAATCTGATTCCAGACACCATACTGGTGGTGAACTTGCCTTCTGGCCAGAAGACATATTATACAGCACTGGAGGTGGCCAAGGATTTAACAACACTAGGAATTATTAATAATAAAACATTGGATGCAGAGAAATCTCGTTGTGCCCAGGGCCCTCAGGAGACAACAGATAATCCTCACACAGACAACCTGCCTTTGACCAAGATTCTACAGCATCTGAAGTCCTACAGAAATCCAACCCTGGGCACCTGAAGAACTGTAGAGGTTGGCAGTTTTGTTTAATTACTTGGTTCCTCTTGTTTCTGCTGCTCTTAATGAAGGAGGGCTGGGGAAGAGGAGTGAGGTTTGCTCGCTCCTGAAGGTGAGGGGGCGCCTCTAAAAGGGTTCCAACAACTACTAATTTTGTAGAATAAAATTTACACTTTTTTACTCTTGGCAAGGTGATACCGTGTTGTCGATTGGAACCTTCTTATCTCCCAGGATGGCGGGGGCTAACCCAGGCTGGGGGAGGTTATTGTTTTCTGAGGTTATGGCTCCCTCCTCCGGATGGGAGCAATCTTACTCTGGTCTCCTAGCGTCTCTCAACCACTATCCTGCCAAGAATAAAGCGGGAGAGATCCGGGCAGTACTGGGGGGGGGTATTCTAGGTATGAAACATAAAGCAGAATACAGTCAGCAGCACTTGGCAGCAGTCTATACAGGATTCATATTGGACTATACGATTATGATCCACTAACAAACTCTCTAGCTGAATCAAGAATAGTTTATTAAAACAATTTGAAACTGAACACGTTGGACCTCCTTCATGAGACTGTTGAATGGGGGGGCGTTTTGAGCTCGGCCTTCAGAGTTATAAAATGATTATACTTTTGGGGCAGTAAACAAATTTAGCTGAGATATCTTGGTTGGGGGAGTGGAGACAGAGGAGGGGGATAAAAAAAACAAGATCTTACTTCAAGAGGGCTCTTGCAGTAGGTAATTACATATAGGACTGATGCCGGCCGGGCGTCAGGACTAGAAATATTCTAGCTAGCATGTCTCTGGCTGGGGACCGCCCCACGTCAGGTGACCGATATCATGTGGCGTCAGTATAAAGGTGGTCTACGCCCACCTTGCAGTTCTTTCCCGACGTTAGCTCGTGTCAGCACCTCGCGGTAAAGTTCAATGCTCGATAGCTCTCTCGTCTGTAGTTTTTACTGTCTTTTTTTCGATTCTTTGACTAAATCATCAGGCATTCATTGGTGAATATTGTCCCTTACACCTTCCGAGCACAAAAATAAGTGCGACTCATGTGACGCGCAACTCCCGCACAATGATGGCCATTCCCAGTGCCTCTTCTGTGTAGGCCCGGATCATCAGGTGGAGAAGTGCCAGCACTGCCTTAAATTCAGTGCCGCCACCCGCAGACGGAGGCAGCAGTCCCTGGAGGCCCACATACTAAAGAAGAAAATGTCCTCCATGGAGAAGGAGTTAAAAAAGCTCTGGCAGGTGCCCACTTCCCCCAAAGGCCATCATAAGAAGAAAGACAAGGAGAAGCACTGGGATAAGGGCTCCTCATCCACTGCATCTTCGGGAGTCGCTGTGCTACAGGTAAAGTCCCCCTCCGGGGGACCGCTCCGTGACAGCTGCCTTGGGGGCTTCCAAGGCGGCGTCGGCCCGCCTGTCTGGCTCACGCTCGGGCCCCTCTGGTGCCTCCGGGCTATTGGAGGTCTCCGCTCCCAGTAAAGCTGCCACCGTGCAGGCTACTGGTTCGAGCAGCTCCGGTAAGCCGGATGTCAGCTCCTGTGACGCCCGCACGGAGACTGTCGATAAGTTGCCCTACCTTTCGGGGCCGCGCACGACCCCTCTTCCGCCCGACCAGGCCACTCCTCCTTTGCGACCTGCCTCGGGCGATGGGTCCGATAAGTCGGATGTCGGCTTCTCTGGCATCCACCCGGACTCCGCTGATAAGTCAGACGTCGGCCTGCCCGACGCCCGCACGGTGGCTGAGCCAAAGCCGGACCCTCTTACATCCGCTGTTCCCAGCTCCCCGCAGCCATCGCTGCCCTCTGGGGACCCTGGGTCTCCACAGCCTGACCCCGGGGATTTTTCCCCTCCATCCCCGGGCGATGCCGAGTTTCCTGCTGCATCCCTGTCAGGCCGTCCGCCCGCTGGGCCAACTGACCTGACGTCGGTTCCCTGGATGCCGGCTCTGATGCCGGTCTTGCTGACGCCAGGCGACATCCCACTCCCGGATGCCGCTCCAACTCTGGGCCTTCCTCCCACCGGGCCTTCTGCTCCAGGCCCGCCCGTGGGCCCTCCGGCTGGGCCGTCTCCAGCAGACCCTCCGGTTCGTGGTTATCCGACCCCATTGTATCCGACACCGTCTTACCCGGCTTTGCAGTATCCGACGCCCCAGTACCCGACACCGGCCTATCCGACGCCGCAGTACCCGGTGCCTCAATACCTGATGCCAAGTTTCCCACCGTCGGGTTATGGATACGTGCCTTACGGGTACAGTCAATACCCGTATCCCCCTCCTCCTCCTCCTCCACCGGCCCCTCAGCCGCCGGTGGACTTGAAGGAGACTCTGGCCTCCTGGTGGGCTGAGGCCAAGGCTCAGCTCACCAGAGAGGTGGAGAGTCGTCTCATGATGACGGTGCCGATTCCTGCTTCTGTACGTCCGCGACAAGAGACTCTCTCCCCACCTCCGGACACCAGCAGCGAGCCCTTTGGTTCCAGGATGGGGCAGGATACACTTCCCCGAGGACCTTCCAAGGGGTTCGTTCCTCCCCCACGCCGGGAGAGGGAGTCTTCCTCTTCATCTTCTTCCTCCTCAGACACTTCGGATGACTCCGGCGGTTGCTGTGAGCTGGACGACGAGCTATGCTTTCTGTCTAAGCCCAGACCTAGGACTCCTCCGAAGTCTCCTCCGGAGGATCCTTCCTTTACGGAGTTGCTGTGCAAAATTCAGGAGGTTCACAAGTGGCATTCCTTGGAGCCGGATCCACAGTGTAAGAAACTCGCTGAGCATCTGGACCTGCCCAAGACAGCTCCTACCTTGGTGCCACCCTGGATTGAGCCACATGCCGATATTGTTTCCACTATTTGGAAGCAACCGTCAGCTTTAGCCCCACTTCCTCGGAAGTCAAACAGACTATATCAGGCTCCCAAGGGTGTTGACTTTCTAGATTCTCACCCTCGAGCTGATTCAGTCGTGATTAGCACCACTCATGGCCGGACAGCTAACCCGAAACATCTCAGCTTGTCTCCACCTGACAAAGAATCCCGGTTTCTGAACTAGTATGGGAAGAAGATCTTTGCTTCTTCCACTCTGGGAATTGGGTCCCTAAATTATGTTGGTCACATTGGGAATTACCAGAAGGCGATTCTTAGTGAGGTGGAATCCAAATTGGACTCCCTTCCTGACTCTCAAGTCAAACAGGAAGTGGCTGACCTTGTCCACTTTGCACGTTCAGCCAGTCGGCACATGCTTTGTGCTACTTACGATGCAGTGGACACTGCTGGTAGGAGCTCTGCTTTCGCTGTAGGCTTACGGCGTCATGCCTGGCTCCGTGTGTCAGGGTTGGTCCCAGAAGTGCAGTCCGCTATTCAGGAAGCGCCCTTCCGGGATTCAGTGCTGTTCGGTGGCAATGTCAAGGACATTATAACTGATCTGCTGGAGAAGGGACTGCACTGAAGTCTGTGGAGTCCATGTACCACCCCCATCAAATGCAGTGCCGTCCTTTTCGCAGGCGGAATCGGCAAAAGACGAAACCCCAGGGAAAGCGGGCCAATAAACGCAGGGCCCCTCCAGCTGCCAAGCCTCCTTCACCCAAAAAAGCAGCGGGTGCTTCAACCAGGACGCTGCCCCACACCACCGGACTCCTTTCCTCTTCCATAGCCTCTGGGCCTTCCAGAGGAACCGGTAGGAGGGAGGTTTTCCCTCCACCTCCCGGGTTGGGAGAGGATAACGTCAGATTCCTGGGTGCTCCAGCTGATCACAGAAAGACACTCAATAGAGTTTCTTCAGAACCCCCCTCGACACCCTACCCCAAGGTCATCGTACTCTCGAGAACATCATCTTCTGGCCCAGGAAGAGATTTCAGCACTTTTGCTGAAGGAGGCGATAGAACCCCTCCCCATTCCTCTTCAGGGAACAGGGTACTATTCCCATTTCTTCCTGTTCCCGAAGAAAACTGGACATGAGGCTGATTCTCGACCTCAGCTCCCTGAACTTGTTCGTGGAGTACAAGAGGTTCAGGATGCTCTCGCTGCAGAGCCTCCTGCCCCTTCTCCAGCTGGGACAGTGGCTGTGCGCTTTGGACATGCAGGATGCCTACCTGCATATCCCTATCCGCCCTTCCAACCGCAAATACCTGTGTTTTGCGTTTCAGGGGGACCACTACCAGTTCAAGGCCCTCCCATTTGGTCTTTCCTCAGCGCCCTGGGTGTTCACCAAATGCCTTTCGGTGGTAGCGGCCTACCTGCGTACCCAAGGGTTGCAGGTTTTCCCGTACCTGGACAATTGGCTGCTGGCGGCCCCATCCAGGGAGGAACTCCTGCGCTTCTGTTCCCTTACCCAGCAGGTCTTTGCCCGCCTGGGTATTACCATCAACCAGGCCAAGTCCCATCTGATCCTGTCCCATAGGCTCCAGTTTATTGGGGTGATCCTGGACATGACCTCTGGCATTGCCTTCCTGCCACCAGACAGGGCGGCCACTCTCCAGGCCCAGGTCAGCCTGTTGACCAGCCGCAGGTTGGTCAGCGCCAGGTCAGTCCTTCGCCTCCTCGGGCTATTGGCGGCTGTGATTCCGGCAGTCCCTTGCGCTCGGCTCCACATGAGAATCTCTCAGTGGACGCTTCGGTCTCAATGGGATCAGCTGGTGGACAACCTAGATCCACTTGTCCTGGTCTCCACTCCCATGGCTCGGGACTTGCAGTGGTGGATGGTTCAGGAGAACCTCTGCCGGGGAGTTCCCTTCAGTCTCCCTCCTCCCTCACAGACGTTGGCTACGGATGCCTCCGGCGAGGTTTGGGGAGACCATCTCGGTCCTCACAGGACCCAGGGCTCCTGGTCCAAGCTCAAGAAGTCTCTTCACATCAATGTGCTCAAACTAAGGGCAGTACTGTATGCTCTCCAGGCTCTGCATCTGTATCTGTCTCCCGGTCACCTAGCTGTACAGACGGACAATATGTGTGTGATCTGGTACATCAACAAACAGGGAGGAACTCGTTCCTACCCCCTTTGCAGAGAGGCAATGCAGGTCTGGGATTGGGCATTGCAGCACAACCATCACCTCACGGCATCTCATGTCCCGTGGGTCAAGAACACGCTGGCAGACAGTCTAAGCCGGTCATCTGCTCTAGCTCACGAATGGGAACTGGATCGGGGGTCATAGACAACATCTTCCTGTGCTGGGGAACTCCACAGGTAGACCTGTTTGCTTCCCCTCAAAACACAAAACTTCCCGTCTTCTGCTCACTCGCTCCAGGGTGTGGCATTTTTTGGAGAGACACTCTGTCTCTAGACTGAAAGGGCAGATTCGTCTATGCCTTCCCCCCGATTCCACTGATTATGAGGGTCTTGCAGAAACTCGGTTCAGAAGGAACTCGAATGATTCTAATCACTCCTTTCTGGCCCAGGCAAGTTTGGTTCTCTCTTCTGCAACAGTTCTCGGAGGAACCTCCTCTTCCTCTTCCTCTGTCACTATTTTTGCTGACCCAGGATCAGGGGACCCTGGTCCATCCAGGCCTCAAGTTCCTTCAGTTGCACGCATGGCTCCTGCAGGCGTAGCTCAAGCCAGTGCGCCCCAGGTAGCTTAGATTCTGGTGGAGGCCAGGAAACCCTCAACCAGATCTACTTATGCCATGAAATGGAAGCAGTTCTTTATTTGGGCTGCCTTCAATGATGTCGAGCCCTTCTCGTGCTCTGTTGTCCGACTTCTGGATTGCCTGCAACACCTCTTCGATCTGGGTCTCAGCCATTAATCCTTAAAGGTTCACATGGCGGCCATTTTGGCCTATCATGTCTCCTTTGCAGACAGAATGTTTGCTCAGCTGGAGGTCTCCAAGACCTTTTTGAGAGGGGTTCTTCACTTACGACCCCCTATCCGGGTTCCTGCTCCTCCTTGGGATCTGAATTTCATTTTAGAGAAGCTTACTCTGCCTCCTTTCGAGCCGGCAGCCTCAGTGGACCTAAAGTTCTTTTCTTGGAAGACTCTCTTCCTAGTGGCCATCACTTCTGCTCGACGGATTTCCGAGCTTCAGTCCCTGATGTGTAAAATCTCATATTTGATTTTTCACAAGGAACGTGTGGCTCTGCATACCCACCCTAAGTTTCTCCCTAAGGTGGTAGCGGAATTGACGCTGAATCAATCCATAGAGTTGCCTACCTTTTTTACGCAGCACTCCAATCAAGGAGAGTACCTCCTGCATACTTTGGATGTTCACCGAATTCTGAGATACTGCACCAACAGGACGAAGGATCTCAGAAAGTCTGATCAGCTGTTTGTCTCTTTTGCTCATAAAAGAGAAGGCAATGCTGTTTCTAAGCAATGCCGATCGAAATGGTTGGCTCATTGTATCACTTTCTGTTATGACAAGTACAACAAGACCCTGCCGGGTCAAGTTCGAGGCCACTCCACCAGAGGGGTGGCTGCCTCTGCGGCTTGTTTCAAGAACGTGTCAGCGGCTGACATTTGTGCAGCCACCACTTGGACTTCCGTCCATACCTTTACAAAACATTAGAGTTTGGACATTGCCTCTCATCGTAGAGCAGGCTTCAGGCTCGTTGTTTTGCAGGGCCTCCTTTCCTAAGGGCTGCACAACCAGAGGGTCTACTTCTGAGTAGCTTTCCTCCTCCTGTTTGCTTCTCCTTGTTCCAGACTGCTTGGGAGTCAGTCCTATATGTAATTACCTACTGCAAGAGCCCTCTCAAAGTAAGATGCTGACAACAGTAAAAATAGAAAGGGACCTGGGGGTAATTATATCAGATGACCTAAAGGTGGGCAAGCAATGTGAGAAGGCAGTAAGAAAGGCTGGGGGGATACTGGGATGCATAGGAAGAGGCATCAATAGTAGAAAACAAGAAGTTGTTATCCCTCTGTACAGCCAGTTGGTGAGACCCCATCTGGAGTACTGTGTGCAGTTCTGGAGACCCCATCTCCACAAAGACATAGACAGAGTGGAGGCTGTCCAGAGGAGGGCAACCAAAATGGTGCAGGGTCTGCACCAGAAGACATATGAAGAAAGACTAAAGGAGCTTAATATGTATACCCTTGAGGAAAGAAGGGAGAGAGGGGACATGATAGAAACTTTCAAGTACCTCCAGGGAATCAACAAAGTCCAAGAGGGTAGCATCTTTCAGAAAAAGAGATGTGCAAGAACAAGGGGCACAATTTGAAGATATGGAGGCGGCTCAGAGGTAATGTGAGGTATTTTTCACAGAGAGGTTGTGGATGCATGGAACAGCCTCCCTGAGGAGGTCGTGGAGTCAAGAACAGTGGGGAATTAAGAATGCATGGGACAGGCATAAGGCAGTCCTAGTGGGGGGTAGGAGGAAGTAAGCTGTTGGTTAACTAGGATCTGCAGCTTATCTGTTAGGTAGAAAAATGGGCAGACTAGGTGGGCCAAGCGGTCCTTATCTGCCGTCAAATTCTATGTTTCTATAGTACAGTTACATAAGAACTTACCGTAACAGTAGATCTTTGAGAGAGGCTCTTGCAGTAGGTAATACCTTCCCGTCCTCCATTCCCCCTAAGCTTTTACAGCTCCTTTTCCAGGAAGGGAAATATCCACTTCTGTCTCATCTTGCCTTTTGGCCTTTGGTGGGAAAGAACTGGAAGGCGGGCTTGGGGGACCACCCCTTTATACTGATGCCGCATGACGTCAGTCACCTGATGTGGGGGTGGTCCCCTGCCAGAGACTGCTAGCTAGAAATTTTTCCGTTGGGTCCTGACGCCGGCTGGCATCAGTCCTATATGTAATTACCTATTGCAAGAGCCTCTCTCGAAGATCTACTGTTACGGTAAGTTCTTACATAACTGTACTTTACTTATTCATATACTGGGTAGATCAATCTTTCATTACCCCACACAAGAATTTTAACCAGAGCTTTTAATAAAAAATTGGAACCCTGGGCTCCCCTCCCCTCCCCCTCTCCTTTGTAGTTGGGGATGGGAGACCTATGGATTTTGCTGTTGTAATTCTCTGAACCTCTAGGGAAGCTCTGAGGAGGGGTTTGGGAACAACTCACCCCTCTCAATATGGGGGTTAGTTCTTAGTTCTCGTAAGTGAGACAAGGAGGGAGGAGGGAGGAGGATGCTCTTCATAGAGACAGATTGTAGATACAGATGCTCAGTATTAAGTGGAAGATCGACCATTTTACAAAAATGGGAGCTGAGAGGCTTGCTGATGGTTTAGTAACTGCTTCACATGTGGAACCATACAAAGGGTGAGCAAAAGTCACCGCTACCCTTATTAGGGGTGTTACTTCTGCTTCTCCAGATTAACTCCTGGACGAGCGGCCTGACACCCCCGAACTCTTCTCCTGGCCCCACAGGGCCACTGGACAAGAGTCAGACAAGTGTGTTTACCAGAAGCACCTCCCATGTGGGAGTCAACTTGTATATAAGTTATAGTTGGGATTCCAGAGTAAAGGTATGTGAAAGTTATTGTCGCTGCATACTCAGGAATAGTTGGGGATTGTTACAAACCAGCTGGTCAGGAAAGAGTACCTTACATAAAAAAATTGGGAGGGAAGATAAATTGTTATAAATCCAAGCAGAACTTCAACAAAGCAATAACAAAGGGTGGGGGGGCTGTTATGGGATGTTTGATAAGTGTTTGTATAAGTTTTTTGTTTAAGAATGTTGGGGTAGGGGGAGAAAAATAACACACACAAAGAAACAGAAAATTGTTTTATTGGGACAAGGAGCAACAGCAATTATGAGGATAGTTTTTCCTTTCCTTCTCCTGCCCATGCGGAGGTGGAGAGTGATGGGAGGGATGACACGCCAGTTGTATCTGGGGGGAAAAAAGTAAAAATTACAAATTGAAAAATGGCTACTAATCCGATACAGATATACTCTCAAAACATTAACGGTCTACATGACCCAATTAAAAGATACTGAGTCATCCAACAACTAAAGAGAAATAAATCCTCCCTCTATCTCCTCCAGGAAACCCATATGACGAACCTGGAACACCAAAAGTTGAATTGGGGCAAACGATATGGGGTATATGCATCATCCTACCCTAGAGGAAGGAAAAGGGGAGTAGCCATACTGGTTGCTTCTGACACCCCTCTCGAAATAACCAATCCTACATAGATAGCCAGGGCCGATATGTTATACTACAGGGTCTTCTTTATGGCCAACAGGTTACTATTGGTAATGTCTATTTTCCCCCTCAATCTCATATTCAGGACTTTAAGAAATTTATATCTCACCTTCTCGATCATCTGCAAGGACAATTAATCCTGGGAAGGGACTTTAATGTGACCCTATCCCCACAACTAGACTGCTCAAACCCACACAAGCATAGACTAAATAAGACAGCAAAACAACTTAGACAGATTCTAGTTCACCTGGGAGTGGTGGATATCTGACGTAGAACTTTCCATTCCTCCCCGGGATACACTTATTATTCTCCCAGATTTCATTCTTACTCCCGATTGGATTACTTTTTCACCACGTGTGAGCATTATTCCAAAATACAAGATATTACCATTGGACCAAAATTATCGGATCAGCATCCCCTAATCTTAAAATTAGACATAGGGAGAACTACCAAGAAAACTTTGTGGGGGGGGGTGAGATCTAGGACACTGGCAGTGGACTCTGGGAGCAGACTTTGTGGGCATGGGAAATATTCTCAAGGATCACTTGAAGTGGATTACATCAATGACAAGTGTGGAAAGGAGATGGGAGGTCATAAAACGGGACTTCATGAGGCAGTCAGGATCTGTACTAAGTTGAAACGTAGGAGCAAGGTCACATAAACCATGCTGGTGGTCCAGTGAGGTACAGGTAGCAGTCAGAGAAAAGAAGGCGGCCTACAAAAATATAAAACAACAAGAGGGATAGGATAAGGAAATGTACCATCTTGCATCTAGAAAAGTCACCCGTATGGTGAGGGAGCAAAGTCCAGTAAGAGCAGGCTGGCACAGGGATACATGGAGGGAAAAGGGTTCTTCCGGTACATTGGGGAGCGGAGAAAACTAAGGCCTGCCCCAGCAGATTGAGATCAGAAGGAGGGTGGGTGGAAGAGGCGAGGGACCAGGCAGAGGTATTTAATTTAGTACTTTGCCTCTGTGTTCACTAGGGAGGGGATGGATATCTACAAAGCAAGGCACAAAGGGGATAGAAGCGCAGTGAGTGGATCAGGGGAGCAACAGAAATGGAGCAAGAGGGAGGGAGAGGTACCCCAGGGGTGTCACATCTGGATAAGGATAAAAAGGCCAGTAAGGTGGAGGGGACGGATGATGCTATCTCCGCCAAAAGGGTGTGGTTAGCCCTCAAGGCCCTAAAGAAAGACAAATCTCCTGGGCCGGATGGCATTCATCCGAGAGTACTGTGGGAATTGGCGGACATACTGGCTGCACCCCTGGTGGAGCTCTTCAACAGGTCACTTGAGACAGGGAGGGTACCTAGGGATTGGCGAGAGGCACATGTGGTGCCAATCCATTAAGGGGGGCCGAGAGGTACCAGGTAACTATAGACCCATCAGTTTGACCTCGTGGTGGGAAAATTAATGGAGAGTATACTAAAGGAACGATTGAGGTGTACTTGGAGGAGGTGGGAGGTCTGGATAGTCGGACATGGGTTTGTGCCAGGTAGATCATGTCAAACCAATCTTGTGGAGTTCTACTGAATGGGTAACATCAGAACTGGACAGGGAAAGCCTGTGGATGTATTATTCTTGGACTTCAGCAAGGCGTTTGACTCTGTCCCCCACAATGGTCTGGTGGAGAAACTGATGGGGTTAGGAGTAGGCCCTTTGATGGTCAGATGGATTGAAAACTGTCTAGCTGGATGCACCCAGAGAGTAGTGGTCTGTGGGGAGCTCTCAACCCTAGAGAGGTTGGTAGTGGGCATCAAGAGAGCGTCCTGGGTCCCGATCCTGTTTTAATGCATATCGGACACTGTGAGGGTATAGGGTGAAATGAGTCTCTTCGCAGATGACTCCAAGATGGGAGCAGAAGGAGGGAGAAGAGGGGAGGTTGGGCCCAAGGGGACCTGGACACCCTGGAAAGCTGGGCTTACACATGGAAATTAAATTTCAATATCACCAAGTGTAGGTGTTGCATCTTGGTCGGGAAACCCTAAATGCACTACCCTGAGGGGAGGCGCTGGAGGCCTCAGTAGGGGAAAAAGACCTAGGGGTCATGGTGGATGCATGTATGAATAACTCTGAGCAGTGCAGGAGAGCGGCTAGCAAGGCAAACAGGATGTTGGGATGCATCATAAGGGGGATCACCTCTAGGAGCAAGGAAGTGATTCTGCCACTGTACAATGGACTGATTAGACCACACCTTGAGTACTGTGTACAGTACTGGAGACCACACTTGAAGAGGGACATACAGCTCCTGGAGAGGGTACAGAGGAGGGCAACTAAGATGATACGAGGGCTAGGGGATTTGACGTATGAGGACAGACTTGAGGAGCTCTGCCTGTTTTCATTGGAGGAGAGGAGAGACAGGGGGGACATGATTGAGGTCTTCAAGTACCTCAAGGGAATAAATAGGGTAAACATGGAGAGGATCTTTAGACTAAAGCAGGGAGGTATCACCAGAGGGCATGGTTTGAAGTTGGAAGGTGGAAGGGTGGGGGGGGAAGAGGAGGAGGTTTTTCACTGAGAGGGTGGTGGACCCTTGGAATGCACTGCCTGGCGAGCTGGTTCAGAGATCCACAGTGGAGGGCTTCAAGAGAGGGTGGGACAGACACAGAAAGTGGATGTATCAGTTGATGGCCTGTCCCGGAGGGGTGGGGATGGATGATAGGGGTTTCTGGAGCACAAGGGATGGGAGGGCCTCGGCACCCAACTAAGGATCTAAGGTTCGAGCAGATTCAATAGACCGTAAGGCCTAATCTGCTGGCAAATAGTATGTTAGTAGAGAATGAACCCCATACTGCTACAACACAGGGAATTTCAGGATATGATCAAAAAAAGAATTCCACAATTTTTAGCGGAGAATATCCAATTCAACCCAACAAAAGCAGTTTTATGGGACGCACTAAAAGCCACTATTCGTGGGGAGGTGATAGCCTATACTACTCGTAAAAATCGGGAAAGGGAGGCTAAATACCTGCAATTATCTGAAGAACTACTAAGTTAACAACTGTTATATAGAAACAGAGACCATGAACTTCTCTCCAAAATAAAGGGCACTAAAAAGAACCTCCTGAAAATTATGGATAACAAAATACAACAGCAACTAATTTACCTGCGTCATTCAGTTCATGGGGGGAACCTCAGGGATCCAGACAGTTGGCCTATAGGCTACTTTCTAGGAAGGGTACTTCTACTATTTTAAAAATTAGGAATACCCAAACTGGACAGATTGATCATACTGAATCTCATATAACCCGTACCTTTTCAGAATATTTCTCAAAACTGTACTCTGAGGAGTTGGGAACACCTAGAGAGAATAGTGCTTCTTTTCTTATTAAATTAAGGTTACCCTCCCTGGACGAGACTCAGGCCCTGACATTGACGGCAAGGATTTCCAAACCTGAAATTATAGAAGCTATCCAGAAACTTAAATCGGCTCGCTCCCCAGGCCTGGATGGATTTATTTCAGAATGATACTGCACATTTTCAATGACCCTTCTTCCTAGTCTACACTCCTTATATAATGGAATAGATAAGGGTGACTCCCCTTCCCCACCTTCATGGAGTTATGCCACTTTAGTCCCAATACTAAAACCCGATAAAGACCCAACAAATCCCACATCATCCCGACCCATTTCCATTCTAAACTTTGATTATAAGATATTTACTTCAATTTGGGCAAGCAGACCGGAAAAATTACTCCCCCATATTATAAACCCAGACCAATCTGGTTTTATAAAGGGTCGCACAACTTCAGACAATATTCGTAAAATCCTGATACTGCAAGAATACATTATTAAAGGACGGTTTCCCTTAGCCTTTATTAGTCTGGATGCTGAAAAGGCATTTGACAGGGTGTCCTGGATATTTCTCTGGGACATCCTGTGGACATTTCATCTACTGACCTCCTTTATTGACTGCCTACAAAATTTATACACAGCCCCTAAAGCTTATCTAAGGGTCAATGGGAATATCTCCCCTCCAATCCCAGTGGGCCGTGGCACCCGCCAGTGCTGCCCCCTCTCCCCAGCTCTTTTTGCCCTATGTATGGAGCCACTAGCCCAAGCAATGAGAAGGGCTTCAGAGATGGAGGGAATACCCATTGCCCAACATGAATATAAAATAAGCTTATTTGCGGATGATGTCATGCTTTCTTTGACTTCACTGGAAACTCAATCCCTGCAGCCTGGAACTTACTAAAGAAATTTGAGAGACTTACGGGCTTTAAATTAAATGATGCTAAGACAGAAATTTTGATTTACAACTTTACTCCCCCAGTGACCCTGAAACGAACATACCCATTTAAATGGTTAGCTACAAAAATAAAATATCTTGGTATTCGCATACCTATTAACCCAGAAGTCCTTGAACTGGTGAACCTCGAACCCTTAACCCTCAACATTCAAACAGATCTGACCAGATGGGCACCTATAGTCAGGGCAGTGACCGCGGGGGGTGCAATAGCTGCGGTTGCAGTGAGGCTCGCACTGTTAAAGGGACTGCCTCAGAGGTCAGCGTTAAGAAAAGCTTTTTTCACAAACTTGCAAGTTTCTCATTGGAAATTGCTTATCCATTTGAAATTGGGTTCGTCAGTAGTGGTGTCAGAAGATTTCAACTCCAGTTTCACATGGTTGGTGGGAGTACAGAACAAAGAAGCAATAGAGCCCATTACTCAAAACATCTGATCTTGGTGCTGATGTCCCCAGGAGGAGCTGGAACAAATTACATTGTTCAGTTCTTTGATCATGGTGCCAGCATGGGGGATTGGAGGCAACATGGACAAAATATGCAGCAGGACTAATACAAAAAAAACTTATGCTATAAAAATGTCATATGTGCTAGCGGTTCTTTTACATTTATTGGTGGGGAGGTGGGCCCCACAAAATATTTTGCAGAGGGGCCCTTACAGTTGTTGGCACAACCCTTCCTATAGTCTTTAACTTCCATCAGAGAATTGCCCCAATCAAAATGAACATACTGCCATGACTCTTGTACCTTATGCAAAACTTACCCAGTTTTCCTTCTTCCTTTTATCTCAAATCCTGGGATAAGTTAATATCTAATTTTATTTGGGGTCAGGGCCACCCAAGAATTAAATTGGCCATCCTCAAACTATCCCTGGCACAGGGTGGTGTGGCTCTCCCAGATCTATCATTATATGCTAAAGCGGTGTTCCTGCAAACGATCCTTATATGGTTATCAAAGGAATGTCAAAATCCCTGGAAGATCTTCGAATTTCAAATTAATTACCTATTCAATATATCTAAAATACTTATTTCCTCTGAATCCCGATCCCTACCACCTGGTGCATTTACTAAGATAACAGCCCACACTTTGTGTGGTGGGCTGAAACAATCACGGGATTTAAGAATGCTTGGGATAGACATAAAGGAATTCTGGAGGTCAGGGGTAAGGGGCAACAGACTTCCTGGAAAACATAAACTGAACTTACAAACTTAAATGGACAGACTGGGTGGGCCATAGGCCCTTATCTGCCGACACTGTCTATGTATCTATGTATGTACTTACCAAATATGGAAGAGAATGAAACTGACTAAATTAATACGTTCCACCTATGAAAATTGCAAATTAATCTCTGAGGACAAGTCTTTCTTACCAAACCTTTCTGATCTTTCCTTTAAAAGATGGAGGCAACTGGGACTCTCCAGTTTCTATCAGTTTCTAACACCTCAAGGTGTAAGTTCTTTTGACTCTTAAAAAAACAGTTTTCTCTACGTAATTCAGACCATTTTAGTTACTTCCAGGTTCGTAATCATATTTTACTAAATCCATACATCCACCCTGTTCTGCCGATATCAGTTACTGGATTGTTACAATATTTGATGATGGCGATACAGGGTAGGGTGGGGGCCATATAATGGGTAACTTGTATAAAACTTTAAGGGAGGGCTTGGCAGTAAACACAAAAAATATACAGGAGGAGTGGAATAGGGATTTTGACTTAGAGATCCCCTGGGAGACTTGGCTAGAGGCAACTATTCCAGCAATCAAAATTACCATCTCTCCTATGTGGAGAGACTTTGCTTGGAGATGTCAGATGAGCTATTTTCATTCCCCTGCAGTTCTGAGCCATTACTTACCTGATAGATATGGCTGGTGCTGGCGCAGTTGTGGCTGTAGACATGCAACACTAGGCCATATCTTTTGGCAGTGTCCAAATCTAATGCCATTTTGGATTTCACTACAGTTAGAAATTTCAAAATGCATGGACACAAATATTGAGCTTACAGCGGAACAGGTGTTATCTGTATACCCCGATCACTCTCCACCCTGGCAAAAAACACTCCTCCCAACCTTTTTGCTGGCAGCTAGGAAAGCGGTGACCAGAAGATGGATGACAGACAAGATTCCCACAATAATAGAATGGAAAGGCAGAATGAAACAGATATATTATACGGAGAGCCTCAACTCCAGAATCCAACATAAAGGACCAAATTACATGAGAAAATGGTGGAACTGAGTATTTACCAGTCCTTGGTAGACCAGGATTTTATTCCTTGAGGGGGATCCTTAACATGATGGGGATAATTTATGTGGGGGATGGGGGGGAATTGAGGAATAATTGTGGAAATGGATAAGATATTAAAATCAAAACACGAGACGTATTAGGGAAATAAACACTTCTGGAGTTGTGGAATCTCAGAAGAACAGAATATTCAATTAATGTGGACTGTTAGAATAAAGTATAGACTTTATGTAAGGAAAAAGGTTGTACCCTGGATAAAATAATAAAATATCGACAGACTTGCCTCAAAGCATTACTGTTAAGATTTTAAACTCAGTCTTGTTTCAGGAAACAGTGTATTCTGACTGGATAAATAATAATACTGACAAGTTTGTGTAATGAATTTAATAAAAATTAATTAAAAAAATATGTTGGTTTTAGCAGCATGCTTTTTATGTTGGCTTGCACACACATGCAAGCAACATCTTGTGGTAGTAGCACAATTCAGAGGTGTGTCAGTGTTGTGGCGAATGCAGGGGATGCTTTATTGGGTATGTCCCTCAGCCGCCAACCAGTGAGCATGCTGCCGATGACAGCAGTTTAACAGAGAGCCATGGAGTTGAAACGAATCTGCCGCTGCAGTCAGAGACAGGCTCGTTATTGCAGCGGCAGACGACACGGCTTCATTACGTGCCTTTCCTAGTGAAACACTTTAATAAATATGGCGGTTCCTGCTGTACACTACACAATCCCCAGAAGCTGACGTGGGTACCCAATCCCGTGTCAGTATGTCCCCCACATACTCCCAAAAGCCGACATTGGGGTGCCCAATCCCTGTGTTGGCATCCCCCCTCTTAGTGTGTCTTTCCTGGTTAAACAGTTCCCCTTTCCTTTCTGACACCAGGATGCCCACTCCTGGTGTTGGATGTGCCCCCACCCCCATCTATACACCTTGCCGACATCGGTCACAGTCCTGTGTTGGCTCCCCCCCTCTCCAGAATTGTGGCACACTGGGAGCCCACCCCAATGTGCCTATTTTTTTTTGTGTGTGTGTGTGTGTGTGTGTAACCTGTAAATAAAGAACACAGAAACATAGAAGTTAACGGCAGATAAGGACCGCAAGGCCCATCCAGTCTGCCCAGTCTGAACCTTCCCTCGCGGTCTTTTTTTTTTCTCTTGTTCCTCTGCAAACAAGAAAACGGTCCACCATTGTCTCCCTCATTCCCCTCCCCCATCCCCACCCTCCCTCTAGCCACCTCCCGCAACCCCCATCACCCATACTTACCCTCCAGAGGTCAGGAGCCAGATCTTCTCTGAACCGGGACACGTCTGCACTCTTCAAAGCTGAACTGTGAACTAAAGAAATGACGGTAAGCTTTATAATGGGAGGCAGTGGGGGTTTCAACTTAGGTTGATATCTTGGCCATTTTTTGGAATTTTGGCCCCAAATTTTCAACATGGGGTCCTTGGGACCCCACCTTATGAGTATGTAACTGTCATTTAGTTTCTCAGTTCCAAAAGCTGTCTTTGGGATCGATTAACGAAACAACAGTGTCACTTTTCATGAGGGGAGGTCCCAAAAGCCCATGTTGCAAATTAGTGAAAAATCCAAGTATCTCTGCATTATGGTGTCGTTGTGCAGTTTCTATGCAGCTCGTAACCGCCAATTTTAATATTTTCTCTCAGATTTTCAACATTGGCATTTTTCACACTTCATATATGAATTTTATGGCTGTTATTTTCCCATCCTTCCTGAAGCGTGGTTTTCACACCTGTGGTGTAGAATGGCGCGAGTCACTGTGGGAAATCAACTTTCAGGACAAATTAACAAAATCACAGTGCCACTCTTCATGAGGAGAGGTTCAAAAATGCCCATGTTGAAAATCTCAGTGTGTTCAAAAATGATTGCGTCACAAGTGTGTGTTGCGCAGTTTGTACGCACGGTCGTAACTTTGCCAATTTTTCATATTTTCAACATTGCCACTTTTCACATCACCTCATGAACAGTACAGCTGTCATTTTTCACATCCTGCCAGAAATGTTTTTTCACACCTGTGGCGCCAAATGGTGCAATCGCTGTGCAAAACCACCCTTTCAGTTGAGTCACAAAATGATAGTGCGCACTTTTCATGAGGCAAGATCCATCCATTTTGAAAATCTGGAGCGAAAATACCAGCCAACGACCGGGGCACTGGGGTCTCCAACCATAACACCCTCCTCTGTAGAGACTGACAGGCGTTGGGTTGTGACTTGGGATCATTGTCTGTAATGCTCTCACCATTCCACCCCCACCCTGCAGCTGGTGACAGGCATCAAGGTGTGCCTTGGGGTCTTCGGCCCCAGCATTCACCCCATTCTCCTATACCGCACCCATCTCAGCATATTTCCTTATGGAATGGGGTGAGTATAAGGCCCGAAGACCCCAGGGCACACCACAACATGTCAGTATCTGCAGGGTATTGTGAGGTGAAATGGCGTGAGCATTGTGGCCGACAACCCAAAGGCACACCCTCAACGCCTTTCAGTCTCACAGGGTGGGGTTGGTGTCAGTTGAATACTTCACTGCCATTCCTATTATGCATCTCTCTAACTCCTGCACTACCAATGCCAATGCCAGCAAGCCAACATTCAGCACTGACAAATGCTTGTTTGTGCACTGTATTTAATTCTCCTTTGCCCACCTAACTCCGCCCTAACTCAGCCTAACCCCTCACAACCAGCCCCGTCACCCACCTTCTTCAGGACTTCTCTCCACTGCCTGGTCCTCCCTGGCATATTCTCCCAGCAGGGTTGCCAAGGGGTGGGTCGGTGCCACCAAATGGAGCTGAAGTGCCATCAGGGGTGGGTGCCTTGCTTGGCAGTGCGGGCCTACGATGCGAGCGCAGTGCCATGCTGTTTCATCCGGAGGAGGTCTTTCCATTTTTCTGACCATCCTTAGGATGCCAATGGATGACACAGTGACTTGCTTGATATACACACCGATGTGGTAGTGGCGCACATCCAAGCTCACTGGCTTCCTCCCTAGTTCTGCTGCTCACACTTGTACCATCACCTGTGGTCACACAGGTAACTGGACCGCAGTGGTGTCTGCATTCTTCCCATCCCAAGTTGGAGAGCATTTTCTGGGAAGCTCAGTTCTCCTCCAGCTGGCCCTCCGATGATGCAGGCTCAGTCCTGAGCCAGAGTCGCTGGCATCACAGGTGGGATCACGGCTGCGGTGCTGGCTGGCGGGCTAACGTCATGCTTTCTCTTTAGTTGGACCAATTCCAGCAGTGTTCTTCAAACATATTTGTTTAATTGTTATTAATTTGTACTGATTACATTTATATTTTGTAATTGTTTTATTTGTATTGATCTTGTATTTTTAGGATGTACAGCATGTTGATACTTTTGTGAATAGTGCTTAATAAATAAAAGTAAATAATAACAGCACAGCATGTACAGGAACAATAAAGTGCAAGGTACAAATACAATTAATGAATTATGGAAATACAGAACTATGCACAAACTGTGCAAAATGGTGAAGTTACAGAGTGAAAGGGTTTGGCATGAATTTTGCATTCATTTCTGTGTGGTGAAATTTAACACAAGTGGTGTGCATTCTTTTTAATTGAGTAACTCGAGCCTGGAAATATTCTGGTTTTGTACGTTGATTTCAGCTGGCCTTAGATGTTGGCCATAGTAACAATCAGTGACAGGGCTTACAAATAAGATAAAGATGGTGTAGAGGGATTCAGGCCAGAGTCTCAGTTATAAGTCCTTTTCTTTCATACAAGTTTTTCTGCCCATGGTCGATGTGAGTGGCTCTCAGTCCCATCCCTGCCTCTTCTGACCCAACACCCGTCATGCCAGACCACCATTCCTGAGATCCCCTGACAGATTCCTTCCACCGTGGCGGGGCCAGGAAGGGGAGGGCCATCCTCCACCCACCAGGTGACACTTGTCCAGATAGGGCAGACGACTGGCCAATGGTGCAGGGCAGAGGTGGGTGGGTAGGTGTTCATTTAGCCCACAGCAAACCTATTTTCTGTGTTCTCCCTGTTGGCCCCTAGCTGCAGCGGCATGTAGGTATGTACATAGAGGCTCGTATGCCTATGGAACCACAACCCCTCCCTTCTTGTCACTTGGGCTGTTGGCACTACCCCGGCCTCCACCTGAGGGCAGCCAAGGGCCGAGACAGTAAACCACCCCACCTTAGGGGAGGAGAGCTGTCCTCCAGATGCTGAATCCTCTTCCTTCCTGGCCAACCCCTGGCGACCCAAGCTCATTACTGAACCCAGGTGGCCGGTGTGGGAAGAGACAAGGATCAGAGCGCCTCAGTGCTTATCATGACTGGTCCAGCCTTTCATCAGTGTTTTGTTGCACTGACAAAATTCGAGCGCCACTGACTTGAATGATGAGTGCTTACTTTTATACTCATAGATACATAGATACATAGACAGTGTCGGCAGATAAGGGCCTATGGCCCACCCAGTCTGCCCATTTAAGTTTGTAAGTTCAGTTTATGTTTTCCAGGAAGTCTGTTGCCCCTTACCCCTGACCTCCAGAATTCCTTTATGTCTATCCCATGCATTCTTAAATCCCGTGATTGTTTCAGCCCCCACCACTTCCTCTGGCAGGGTGTTCCACTTGTCCACCACCCGTTCTGTGAAGAAATTCTTCCTCACGTTTCCTCTGAATCGTCCTCCTCCAACTTCATCCCATGCCCTCTAGTCCTGGAACATCTTTTTCGCTTAAAAACAGTGCATTCTAGGGACATGGATATGTTGTTCATCCACACTTATTTGCCGCTTTAAATCTTGCCGGAAGGTCTTCAAGCTGGCTCCTCCCACCCAACCGGGTGGTATAACTCTCGGCTCCGCCCCATGACGCCAGATCTTCCTTACCGCTTGGAAGCTCAGGTTCCCTCCTTAACGCTCTGCGTTTGAGACTGGTTCCTATTTCTTCCTTTTTGCGAATTTGAAAGTTTTTGCTAAAAAGACTTCAGTCTTCGATCCCTCGCGGCTGCGATGGACAAATCGACTCCCGGTTTTCGGAGATGCCCCTGCGGGCAGAAGATGTCTCGGACGGATCCACACTCCACGTGTGTCTACTGTTTAGGCCTTGAGCACGACCCGCAGGACTGCGACTTGTGCTCTTCCTTTTCGGCCTATGTCCTCGAAGACCGTGCTGCCTGATTGCATCTGGGCCGTCCGAGCGTTCCCTCAGTGAAGTCTAAGAGGCCCGGTCCGGGTGTCGCGGCGGTAGGCTCGCGGATCAGCTCGAGCAGATGATCGCCCTCGAGAGAGGAGGCCGCGGGCCAGTATCTTCCTCGGCCGTGGCATTTATCCCGCTCTCTCTGGGTTCTTCCTACACAGCTTCCTTTAAGGAGCTTTGTCTGTCCCTCTCCACTAAGGAGAGGGCCAGCGTCTGCTGGACCTTTTCCGGTCCACAAAGAGGGACAAGAGTAAATCCCTCCGTCGGCGCTCTTGGGAACGGGAAGGTCCCTCTCCCAGTCGTCGACCGTCGACTTGATCGACCGCTCGAGCTTGGCCACTGGTCTCACGGTGTTCCCGTCAGGTCAGTTGACTGAGACTCCGTCGATGAAGTCGAGATTTTCTCGATCCATTGGACTGGGTTGTAGCCCTATAAAGCCGAGACTCCCTCTCCCGGTTCCCCGAGTTGAGGATCCGATGGGCTGCCTGTGCCTCCGGTTCCGGGCCCCGGATGAACCCTCCAAGCGAAGGAGTGCGGTTCCTGCCGACACTTCCCGCACCGACCTCGGAAAAGGCGGGCGCCGGTCTCCGGACCTCTCCAGCGGTCCAGCCGATCCACGCCATCATAGGGCTCTCGGTCCTAAACACCCATGATAGGGCGTACGCGCCGCTCGTCCTCATCCTCCTCCTCGGACGGGGAGACTTCGGCGTAGAGATTCACGTCGACGATGCGAGGACCTGATGTGGCAACAGTTCCTCCCTGACCCGGGGAATAAGCCCGACAGATGCTTTGACCATTAAGTGGCTGTCACCGGAGCGGGCTGACACAACCCTCGACTTACCGAGGAGCCTGTACAGGGCGGTTGTTCGGCCAAAACCAGCTGCTCCCACCGATTCCGGTGGAACCTCATCTCCACAGCCACTATTTGGGGCTCCGACCAAGGATTCCCGATCGTAGGGTCCCCACCATAGTCTGTCTGTTCCCTCACTCCCGACCGACCTCGGCAGGTAGAGGGTGGCTCAGGCCAGAGGCAGCTCTTGAAGACTCGTCAGAGTCCGAGATAATTCTCCTTTTCTCCAAGCGACTAGACTTGGGTCCTCAGGAAGGACAGTCAATGGGCGATAGCCCGTCGTCCTTCCCTAGGACTCACCCGGCTCATCTCGGGTCCACGGGATGAAGCTCGAACCCGTTTCCAAGCAGCGAGGGATCCCCTCACGGAGATTCTGGACCGAGGGGATTCCTCAAAGGAGGCCTTTCCGGTGGCCGAGGCCACAGTGGGTCTGGCCTTGGAGGCTTTGGCAGCGCCTGCCTTCCTGTCCCGCGCCTTGACCAGGATGGCCAGGAAAGTATCCGGTCCCTACCCGGTTCCCCTGTCGGTTTTTGGAGCACCCCTCTGCTGGGGGTTGGTTACCAACAGCGTTTTCGGCGCCCGGCACGCGCCAGGGATGTGGACAAACCTCAGACAAGGAATCAAGAAATTGGATTATGTCGGTGAAAGAAGTCTATACTGTGTCCTCTCTCGACCTTCGTCAGGCCAGTTCGGTACATCCTCATGGCACATTTTTCTCATGCCCTGTTGGGCTCCCTGGATGAGTCATCCCTCATCTTCCAGCGGATCACGGACTACGGTCAAGCAGGTGCGCGGACCAGGGCAAGAGACAGTGGCCAAACAGCGGCTCAGACTGCTTTAGATAATACGGGACTCATGTGCCAGGTCGGTGGCGGCACACGGTGGCTATCACGTCTGAGACTTAGCTGAGGATATCCACAACTTGACCGGATACCCAGCACAAGTTGGCGGATGTTCACCTTTTGGGACTGACCTCTTGACCCACAGGTGGAAGGCCCACACGAAGGATGAGACCAATGCTCCTTGGACTGCGGTCTCTTCCAGCTCAGAAGGACAAAGGCGCCAAGCCACAGCCTAAGCCCTTTAGGTCCTTCTACGCCCCAGCGCCCGGACCAACAGCGTCAGGGCCAGCAGGCTCAACCTTGGCATCCCAAACCCAAGCCGCCGGCTTCCATCTAACAGGAGGCAGGAGGAAAGGCCAGGGAGGTCCTGGGCGGTCCTCCTCAAGCCTGCCCATGGCGGGCTGAGGTGTGCCCCCATTCCCGCCACCCTACCCTAGTTCCCCCATGGGAGGCCAGCTCCGACACTTCCTTTCCGCCTGGTCCGCTGTTACCACGGACGGGTGGGTAATGGAGTGTGGGAAAAGGCCTGCCTCCTGGAGTGAGCAGGCCCCACCCTTCAGAGCCGTCGCACCGGGGGCCTCAATCCGTAGCCTCACTGTCAGCTGATGAGCCCGACAGCCTCTCCCCCCTCCCCCGAAAGGTGATCACGAGTAGTAGCAGACCCCCTCAGACCCAGGGTTTGTGTCCAGGTACTTCCTGGTTCCGGACGGGGACGGGCAGCCCATTCTACTCTACACGACCTAAACAAGTTCCTAAGGTCATCAAACCTTCAGGATGGTCACTCTGGCTCAGATACTACCATCCTTGGCAGGCGTGTGGTTCTGCTCTCTGGACTTGCAGGACGCTGCTTTTTCACGCCCCTATCCAACTGCCTCACCAGAGATTCTCGGCCTGAAGCGAAGGATCCCTTTTCGAGTTCCGAGCCATGCCCTTCGGCTTGTCTCCAGCTCCCAGGGTCTTCACCAAATGCATGGCAGTGGTGACAGCATTCCCTAAGCAGCCGAGTCCGGTCGTACCCTTACCTGGATGACTGGCGTGATAGGCTCCTCCAGGCAGGAGGTGGAGTGGTCCAGAGATCACAGCCCTCAGGTCTGCTCTCAACTGGGCCTCTCTCAACGGCACAAAGTCGAACCGAGTGAGAGCAGGTGATTCTGTTCATCGGGCGCAGCTCGACTCTCTTCTCGAGCCAGAGCTGCCCCGCGGACAGGGCCAAGGTTCTTTCCTCCTTTGCCCAATCATTTCTGGTTGGACAATTGCGACCTGCCCGGGACTTCCTGCGCCTCCTGGGTCTCATGGCGGCCTGCACCAGCGTGGTCCGTTGGGCCCGCTGGAACATACGTTCCCTTCAATGGGGACTGGCCAGTCAGTGGTCACAACGCTGCGATCCTTTGGACCAGCTTGTGTCGGTGACACAGGAGATGTGGAACGCTCTCCAGTGGTGGATCGTTCCAGGTCATTTGCAGGAGGGCATCCCATTCGTCGCCCGAGGCCGACGGTCTCTCTATCGACCGATGCCTCTCTGATGGGTTGGGGTGCCCATCTGGGGGAACACCGGTCTCACGGCCTCTGGTCCCCGCGGGAGTCCCGATGCCACATCAACCTGCTGGAGCTCCAAGTGGTCCGCCTAGCTCTCACTGCCTTTGCTCCGTTCCTTCAGGGTCAAGTGGTCCGAGTCCAGACGGACAACACCACGACCATGTACTATCTAAACCGCCAGGGCGGGACGGGCTCCATGCTTCTATGCAAGGAAGCTCTCTGCATTTGGTCACTCGTGCGCAGCCTGGAGGCGGATCTCCTAGCCATTCATGTGGCAGGAGCCTCCAACACCCTGGCCGATGCCCTAAGCCGGATAGGGGCTGCATCTCACGAGTGGTCTCTCCTGCCGGAGGTAGTACAGCATCTGTTCTCCCATTGGGGCACACCTCAGGTGGACCTGTTTGCTTTCAGGGAGAACGCGAAGCTGAGGCTGTTCCATGCCCGGCCCCCTCAGCAGGGCTCGCTGCAGGGGGATGCCTTCTCGAGGCAGTGGACCCCGGGCCTCTTCTACGCCTTTCCCCCATTTCCCTTGATCCACAAGGTGCTTCTCAAGGCGAGGAGGGACAAGGCGCAGGTGATTCTGATAGCCCCAGACTGGCCTCGCCAGTTCTGGTACCCAGATCTCCTCAGTCTCAGCTCCAGGACTCCGCGGCAGCTTCCAGCTTGCCCGGACCTGCTCTCAGTCAATCAGGGGAAGGTGTTCCATCCGGACCTTCAATCCCTGCACCTGACGGCCTGGTTCCTGAGCTGGCCAGAGTTCCAGGCCTGGGTCTTTCCAACGAGGTCCTCAATGTAGTTGAGGCCGCCGTATGAGAGTCCACTCAGAAAATGTTATGCCTTCAAATGGAAAAGGTTTTCCATTTGGTGTCAGGGCAAGGGCTGAACCATTCCTCCTGTTCCTTGGCAAGCATCTTGGACTATTTATGGTCCCTTTCTAATCAAGGGCTTAGGTCGTGACCCTAAGGGTGCACCTGACAGCCATCTCTGCCTACCGGGTGTGGGCCGGAAGCAGTCGGTATGCAGGAGAAGGTGGTCTGGCGCTTTTTCAAAGGCCTTGATTGACATTTCCCTCCGTGCAGAACCCACCTCCGTGGATCTACTGCTGGTACTGGCAAAGCTCATGGGCAAGCCATTCGAACCTATGCACAGGTGTGCTCTCTCTCACCTGTCGTGGCAGACCGCCTTCTTGGTGGCTATCACGTCAGCCAGAAGGATGGGAGAGCTCCAGGCGCTTTCCATCGAGTCTCCTTACCTGGTCTTCCACAGGGACAAGGTTGTCCTGCGCCCCCACCCGAAATTCCTTCCGAAGGTGGTGTCGGAGTTTCACCTTAACCAGGTGTTGACTCTGCCGGTGTTCTACCCCAATCACACCCGGAGGTCAATATAGGCTCCATACTTTGACCCTAGAGGGCGCCGCTATTACAAAGAGCGCACGCTGAAATTGGGAGAGGTTCGCCACGTTTGTCACCTACGCTGAAGCCGATGGCAGACCTGCAGCCAAGCTGGACGATAAGCAGGTGGGTCACCTCCTGCATAGATCTCTGCTATAAGTTGGCGGCATGGAGCCTCCCAGAGGATAAGAGCTCATTCTACCCGCCATACTGCTGCAACGGTGGCTGCTTCCAGGGACGCCCTATCCAGGAAATCTGCAGGGCTGCTACCTGGAAGTCAGCACACCTTCATTACCCATTACCACATGCCTTGAGTCATGCCGGGATGCTGGTTTTGGGGCCTCGGTTCTCAGTCTCTCTTTCCCAAGTAAGTGATAGGGGTGTCGTCTTGCCTCCCTCCTCCCGGAGAACTGCTAGGAGTCTGCCAATAAGTGTGGATGAACAACATATCCATGTCCCTAGAAATACAGGTTACTCACCTGTAACAGGAGTTCTAGGAATGGCATATGTTGTTCATCCACACCACCCACCCGACCTCCCGGCTTCACGACGCGACAACCTGAGCTTCCAGCGGGCCAGATCTGGCGTCATGGGGCAGAGCCGAGAGTTATACCACCCGGGTGGGTTGGAGGAACCAGCTTGAAGACCTTCCGGCAAGATTTAAAGCGGCAAGGATACCTGCCAATAAGTGTGGATGAACAACATATATACCATTCCTAGAACTCCTGTTACAGGTGAGTAACCTGTATTTCCTGCACCCTGTTCCTCCCTGTAAGATACTTGTATGTCTCTATCATATCCCCTCTCTCCCTCCTCTCCTCCAGGGAGTACATGTTCAGTGCCTTCAACCTGTCCTCATAGGACTTGTGATGCAATCCATGCACTATCTTTGTTGCCCTCCTCTGACCCTTCTCTACCCTGTCTACTCTTGTAGGAACAGCAATTAGAGCTAGGCATTTAGTAGAGAATACTAGCCTAAGTTAAAGAACTATAGCCTAATTGCTAGAGTGCTGAGGTTTGAACCTTGAGTTCTAGGTTTCGAATCACATCAGTCACTTACTGGTTGACCTTGAGTAAGTCAGCTAACCTCACTGTACTTAACCTCTGACCCCTGCTGTCTCTCGTGCTCACTTAATGACTGAAGCAACTGTTCATGTTTTGTAAAGCCCTCTGGGATACTCTGTAGACTCTGTATAAAACCCAATGTCCTCGCTTCCTTTCTGAGTTGCATTCTGTTCCCTAGATTCTCATGAGGGTCCAGAGGTACAGAACCCCTTCATTCTTTCATTGCATTTGTTCTCAATGTAGTCAGAAGTCGAACTCCATCAGAATATGTTGAAAATGATTTATTTGTTAAAAATGTTTTTTTAATAATGCAGTTGTGGTTTTTGCAAGAGCTATGTACCATGTTGTATTCATTTATATGACCATTGCCCTGATGAAAATGTAATTTGTCCTGTGAAAATGGGGGAAGAACACCCCTCCCCCCCTCAGCTAGTGATCAAATAGGAGTTCAGCAGGTTTGTAGTTCATTTGCATCACCAGGTAAGGAAAAAAGTCCGGCTCACCATACGAGGCACAGGTGAAAAGCTGGACCTTGCCCCACAACTAACGCACCAAATTCTGGCCAATGGAAAGTCATGTACACAAATGCCTGCAGTCTGGGAAACAAGATCCCAGACCTGGAGGCAACAATGACAGAGGCTATACTGGACATAGTAGCCATTAGCGAGACATGGTTCACCAGTAACCACACTTGGGAGACTTCAGTACCTGGCTATGTACTGTTCAGAAGAGACTGAAGTGCAAAGGTGGGGGGGGAGTGGCCCTTTATGTCAATGAAAATATCAAAGCTAAAGAAATTTGGAATACACATAAGGAGCCAGAAGAACTGTGGGTCACCCTGGAAACCAGAAATAGGACAGCCATACGAACTGGGGTTGTCTACAGGCCTCCAGACCAGGGGGAGGACATAGACACATTACTGTTAGAAGATATACAAAACATGACAGCTAAAGGGGAGGTTCTGATAATGGGAGACTTCAGCATGCCAGATACAGATTGGTTGAGACCAGCAGGAACATCTGCCAGAACTAAACATATAGTGGATTCCCTGCAGGGGGAGGGCCTCAAACAATTGGTACAACAACCCACAAGAGACAGGGCTATCCTGGATCTAGTACTGACTAATGAGGAAAGGATCACAGATCTCCAGGTAGAAGGTCACCTGGGGGCAGCGACCATCACATGGTATGGTTCAATTTGGCCACTAGCACTAAATCATCCCATTCCAAGGCAAACATGTGGGACTTCAGAGGAGCTGACTTTGATAAGATGGCCAACAGAGTTAAGCTAGCCCTGGCAAGAAGAAATACAGGTGAGAGGGTACAGGCAAAGTGGGCAAGCATTAAGGATGCTGGTCTTGAAGCAACATCCCATTGTGTTAGGGAGAAAAGCAAGAGCAAAAGAAGAAGAAAACCACTTTGGTTCTCAAAAACAATAGCAGAAAAGGTCAGAGCCAAAAGGTTGGCCTTCAGGAAATATAAGGGAACGCAATGGGACGAAGATGGAGAGGCAAACCAAACTTCCCTAAAGGAAGCAGGGAAGGCAGTAAGGCAGGCAAAGGCCCAAACTGAGGAAACACTAGCACGAACAGTAAAAGAAGAGGACAAGACTTTCTATAGATACATTAGTGAAAGGAGAAAGTCCAGAGGGGGTATTGCTAAGATCAAAGGGGATAAGTGGGAGTGTATGGAGGAGGACCAAGGAAAAGCATCTACCCTAAATAGATACTTCTGCTCAGTATTTACTGAGGAGAAGGTAGGCCAGGGTCCACAGCTCAGCACCATGGACACAGCGGGGAGGGAGGTGTACACAAGTCCCTTCACAAAAGAAAGGGTCCTACAAGAGTTTGCTAAGCTCAGGGTGGACAAGGCAATGGGACCTCATGGCATACATCCCAGGGTACTAAAGGAGCTAAGGGTGGAACTAGCAGAGCCATAAGCAGAACTGTTTAGTGAGTCTCTGAGCACTGGAGAGGTTGCAGAAGACAGGAGAAGGGCTCATGTGATCCTGCTCCACATAAGTGGCAGCATGGAGGAGGCAGGGAACTACAGGCCAGTCAGTCTTACCTCAGTAGTGGGCAAGATTATGTGGGCACTCCTTAAAGAAAGGATAGTGCAACACCTGGAATCCATAGGAGCACAGGATCCAAGACAGCATGGGTTTACAACAGGAAGGTCCTGTCAAACTAATCTCATAGATTTCTTTGACTGGGTAACCAGAGTGGTGGACCAAGGTGGTGCAGTTGATATTGCCTACCTTGACTTCAGCAGCTGACATCTTTTCCGAGGAAACAGTAGCACAGATAGTAAAGAAGTTGACAAGACTTTCTATAGATACATTAGTGAAAGAAGAAAGTCCAGAGAGTGTTGCTAACACCAAAGGGGATAAGGGGTGTGTGAGGAGGAGGATCACGTAAAAGCATCTATCCTAAATAGATACTTCTGCTCAGTATTTACTGCAGAAAAGGTAGGGCATGGCCCACAGCTCAGCACCATGGACACGGGGGGGAGGGAGGTGTGCACTAGTCCCTTCACAAAAGAAAGGGTTCTACAAGAGCTCGATAAGCTCAGGGTGGACAAGGCAATGGGACTTGATGGCATACATCCCAGGATACTAAAGGAGCTAAGGGTGGAACTAGCAGAGCCATTATCAGAACTGTTTAGTGAGTCTCTAAACACAGGAGAGGTCCCAGAAGAATGGAGAAGGGCTCATGTGATCCCATTCCACAAGACTGGTAGCAGGGAAGAGGCAGGGAACTGCAGACCAGTCAGTCTTACCTCAGTAGTAGGCAAGATTATGGAGACACTCCTTAAGGAAAGGATAGTGCAACACCTGGAATCCATAGGAGCACAGGCTCCAAGACAGCATGGGTTTACAAAAGGAAGGTCCTGTCAATCTAATCTCATAGATTTCTTTGACTGGGTAGCCAGAGTGTTGGACCAAGGGGGAGCAGTTGATGTCATCTGCCTTGACTTCAGCAAAGCTTTCGATACTGTTCCACATAGAAGATTGATTAATAAGCTGGGTAGGCTCGGGGTTGGTCAGATGTTGGTCAACTGGGTGGCAAACTGGTTGACAGGCAGAAAACAGAGAGTGGTGGTAAATGGTATACAGTCAGAAGAGATGCAAGTCACAAGTGGGGTACCTCAAGGATCAGTCCTGGGGCCAGTCTTCTTCAATATCTTCATCAGTGACATTGCAGATGGACTGGAGGGTAAGGTTTGTCTGTTTGCAGATGACACCAAGATCTGCAACAGAGTAGATGATCCAGATGGGGTGGGCAGAATGAGAAGAGATCTGGATAAACTGGCAAAATGATCGGAAGAGTGGCAACTGGGGTTTAACACAAAGAAGTGCAAGATCATGCACCTAGGGAAGAGAACCCCTGACGCTACCTATAGGCTGGGAAGGGAGTTGCTGGCAATCACAAGGGAAGAAAGAAACTTGGGAATCATCATCACAGATGACCTGAAATCATCCAAGCAGACCACTAAGCCTCTACCTCCCCCACCCAGGTCTTTCTTCGCTCCCTAATGTACCTATAAAAGGTTTTATCCCCTTTCCTAACTGATTTGGCTATCATTTCATAAGTTTGGGCCTTTGCTATTCTGACTGCCTTCCCCACTTCCTTCTGCTTTAAGTGGTACAGTTCTCTGTCCTGCTCCTTCTGTGTTTCCTTGTACTTCCTAAATGCTATCTGTTTCTCCCTAACCTTCCCTGCCACCTCTTTTGAGAACCATAGTGGCTTTTCTTTTTGTTTTGATTTGTTTGTTTTTTTTTACTTCACACAAAGGCTTGTTGCTTCTGTGATGGCAGTTTTGATGTTTCCCCATTGTTGCTCAACCCCTCCTTCTTGCCTGTTTGCTAGTGCTTTTCCAAGGCACGCTTCCATTTTGCCAAAGTCAGCCCTCCTGAAGTCCAGTACCCTCACTTTTGTATGGCTTGAATCTGCAGCTGAGATTATCGTGAACCACACTGTTTGGTGGTCACTTGTTCCCAGATAACTACCCACTTCTAGGTCTGAGATCCTCTCACTGTCCCAGTTTGAGAGTATGAAGTCTAAGATTATTCCCTCCCAAGTGGGTTCCAACACTAGCTGTCTGAGGCATGCCCCCTGTAGGGCATCAAGAATGGCCCTGCTCTTTGATGTGGCTGCAGCAAAGGTGCTCCACTTAACATCTGGCGTATTCAGGTCCCCCATCAACAGTATCTCCCTTTCTCTGCCATCCTAAGGATGCCTTCCATCATATGTCCATTCCCTTCCCCTGAAATGGGGTCTGTATACAACCCCTGTGCAGATTGTGGTGCTGTTTTCAGTCTCTAAGGTGACCCACAGTGCCTCCTCTCCTCCCTGCTTACTCTTTTGTTCCACTGCTTTTATCCCTTCCCTTACATAGAGAGCTTCTCCTCCCTCTCTTCTACTCTCCCTGTCCTCCTGTAGGTTGTGTACCCTGGTATGTTAACATCCCAGTCATGGTTCTCTGTGTACCATGTTTCTGTGACTGCCATGATATTCAAGCATCCCTCTTCCATCAAGGCCACCAGTTCAGGGAGCTTGTTGCCCAGACTACGGGCATTGGTACTCATTACCCTCCATTTCTTGATGGCCTTACCCCTTTGTGCCCCATCCCTGTCCTTCTTGCCTTTGTCATTTTCTCCATTTGCCCCTGTCCTTCTCCCTGTCGACATCTCTATCTTGGTGTTTACCTCACTAACTGCCTTGATTTCTCTTCCCATTTTTCTTTTGTCAAGAAAATGGTAGAAACCCTGGATCTCCAGACAGCTGAAGAGATCCAAGATGAAGAGGAGGCACAGTACATGGAGCTGACACTTTTGCCTGTTTACAGATTCTTTAAGAAGGATGGTTTAGAAATCCTAAAGGTTCCCAGTGCAGTCACACCCACTGACAAAAAGTGTGACAAGAAGCATCAGTCAGAAAGATCTGGTGCTGAGTTTCTTTTTAGTCACCCAGACCACCAGGGTATTGTATAGCAGGCTGCCTGTGAGAAAGCCAAAACTCCCTTATCCTCTCACCACCGCCTTGAGTAGGCTTTGAGAAAGGTGGACAGCATGGCAAAAAAGGGGTACCTTTCGGCATCCCTGGCAATTCATCAAGCCAGCTACTAGGCCTGTGCAGCCCTTTATCAGAAAGCTCTCTGGCAGTCAGTAGTGGACAATGCTGAGGCTAACCCCTCTTTAACAGTGTCAGGGCTGCTAGACACAGCAAAATTGGGCTTGGAGGCTTCCAAATACCAATTTCAGATGGCAGCTGACACCAGTGATACAGCTGCAAGGTGGTTGGCTGGTATCATTGCTCTAAGAGGATTTGCCTAGCTGAGGGCTACCAGCCTCACCCAGGACACCCAAACTAAGGCAGTGTACTTTCCTGTTGAAGGCCACTCTCTTTTTGGTGCCCAGACTGAGGCATATATAAAAAAGTAGACGAATATAAAGCTACTTTTAGGAGCAACTTGACCAGAGACAGGCCCTCTACTTCAACTTTGCCTTATTCTAGGGGAGGCAGGGGCAGGTCCTCTTTAAGAGGTCTTTCTTTCAGGTACAGGCTGTTTCCCAGCAGCAGTAACAACCACAGCAGACTGGATTTTACAGAGCTAGAGGCAGAAGGGGTTCTCGGAGAGGATCCCAATCTGCTCAGCCTCAGCAGCAAGCAAAACAGAACCCCTGCCTTTTCCCTTCATGCTGCCTCTCCACATCCTTTAGGGGGGCAGACTCAACTACTATTTCCAGGAATGGTTAAAAATAACCATAGACAAGTGGGTCTTGGAAATAGTGAGTCAGGGTCTTTCCCTTTGCTTCAAGTCCCTTCCTTCTCCAAGGTTAAAACATTTTGCACCAGCTCCCTTTGCAGAAAGAAAACTACTGGAGCAGGAGGTACAGGCCCTACTGCTGGCAAAAGCAGTGGAGCCTGTCCCCCACAACCAAAGAGGTCAAGGGTTCTATTCTAGGTATTTCCTAACAACAAAAAAGAATGGAGAGTGACAGCCTATAGTAGACCTCATACTGCTAAACAGGTACCTGGTAAAGCCCAGGTTCAAAATGGTCACATGATTTTGCCAACTCTGCAAACAGGGGAGTGACTAGCTTCCTTGGATCTAAAGGGTGCATAGTTCCATATTCCCATAAGGGAGTCACACAGAAAGTATCTCAGTTTCAGACTCCCCTCAGGCCACTACCAGTTTTCAACACTTCCCTTCTGCCTTACCTCTGCACCAAGAGTCTTTACCAAGTACAAAGCAGTAGTAGTCACACACCTCAGAAGACTGGGTGTCACAATTTTTCCTCATCTGGACGATTGGCTAATCATAGGAAAATGCCACCAACAGGTGTCAGACCACCTTCAGGTAACCCAGGATATGCTGTTCTCCCTGGGATTCCTTCTCCATACCAAAAAGTCAGTCCTGACCCCTGTGCAGGTTCTGCAGTTCATAGGTGCAGAACTGAATACAGTAGTGGGAAGAGCTTTTCTCCCTCAGGAGAGGGCAGAAAGCATTCAGCTTCTGGCAGGCTCATTTGCCCTGGGCAGGCCAAAGCTAGCAAAACAGTTTCTTCAACTGTTAGGGCACATGGCTGCAGCAACAAGCACAGTCTTAGGTGCCAGGTTTCTGATGAGAGATGTTCAGATCCACCTCAGAGCACACTGGTGCCAAAGGCGGGACCCCCTCTCAAAGCCAGTACCTGTCACACAAACGTTACTACAGGCCCTCCAATGGCAGAGGGAACAGTAAAATTTAAGGGAAGGGGTTACATTTCTGCAGGAGCCTTCCTCCCTGGTTCTCACAACTGATGCTTCCCTTCTTGGTTGGGGTGATCACTTAGGGGATCACACCATCCACGGTACCTGGGAGAGTGCAGACTCACTCTGGCCCTTCAGGTTTTCTCTCATCTCATACAGGGAAAGGTGGTACAAGTCAGAACAGATAATACCACAACAATGTATTACATCAACAAACAAGGAGGGACAAGGTCCACTCCTCTGTGTACAAGGCAATGAAGATATGGAGTCTTGCTTACTCTGAATGCCTCTCTGCAGTCAATTAATCTGCCAGGCAAGGACAACACCTTGGCAGATGCCTTGAGCAGGATAAACCAGGCCCTTCACGAATGAGCATTGAACAAGCAAGTGGTGAATGCTCTATTAAGGAGGTAGGGGACCCCAGAAATAGACCTTTTTGCTTCCCACCAAAATCACCACTTACCTCTCTTTTGCTAAAGGGCCCCAGTGAAAGGGACCGTTCCAGTGGATGCCCTGATTCTGGATTGGACAGACAGGTATCTCTATGCCTTTCTTCCTTTTCCTCTGATACTCAAGGTGCTCATCAAGCTCAGGTCACAACCAGCTTTGATTCTGGTAGCCACAGATTGGGCAAGACAGCATTGGTACTCCCTGCTGCTCTCAATGTGTGCGAGCAAACTGATTCACCTCCCTCAGAGGTACAATCTACTGACTTCCTTTCAGGGGAAGGTAGTATACCCCAATCTCAGGTCTCTCAAGCTGAAGGCCTGGCTCTTGAGGACTTAGAATATGCAGATTGCCAATTCTCTGAAATAGTTTTAGAAGTCCTTAAGGGTTACAGAAAACCTTCCACCAAGAAAACCTATGCCTCAAAATGGAAAAGATTTTCCATTTGGTGCAGTGACAAGGGTATAGTCCCAGCCCAGGCCGGGATCCCAGCCCTTCTTGATTATTTGTCTCACCTGCACTCCCTGGGGTTGCAGCACTCAACTCTGAAAGTGCACCTGGCTTCAGTTTCAGCATATCTTTCAGCTAGAAAGGATATCTCCCTGGCATAAAACCCTATATTCAAAAGATTCTTTAAAGGGCTGTCTCATTTGTTTCCCCCTCACAGGGAACCACTGCCAGCATGGGACCTTAATATTTGCATTGCCCAGCTTATGCTTCCACCCTTTGAGCCTATGGCATCTGCACAACTTAAATTTCTTACCTGGAAGGAAGTTTTTCTGGCAGCAATGACTTCTACCAGAAGGATAAGCGAGCTACAGACCCTCTGTGTGGAAAAGGACTATGTTCAAACAACATGAAGTCTTGCTGTATTCTGACATATGCAGTTAGCCCCAGCACTTGAACTGCCCCAGAGATGAAAGAGTTAACTCTGTGCAGAAGCATAGAACGTTGCGCTCGAACTCGGATTTCAAACCTCTGTCTGTGGTGCTTCAGAGTATAACCGTCAAATTCTTTACTCCACCTAACTGAAGTCGCTCCGGAGATTGCTCCTTCGCTTGGCTCGGTAAAGTTTCTTAAAAAGTGTGGGTTTTCACCAATTTCTTATTTTTTCTGTTTAAAGTCTCTGTCTACAGTACAGTAAGTGTGTAGATAGGTAGTGGACTGTTTTTTTGTCTTTATTACTGTGGAAATTGTAATTCTTCGGTTCCCTAGCGGTCGGTCCGGTTGGGAACCAACTGTTTCTGTTTAAATTTAAATTCTGGGAATTTGCAAGTGGTGTGCCAGTTCCGATCGGTTTAAAAATAAATGGACTTTTACTGGTTTCTTTTCATAGCCCATAACGCGGTTGGTTACCTATTGGAGAGTATTACCTGGCGTAAAAACTATTAAAGGTAATTTTGTTCGTCTGGCCATGTCTGAGAAACCCAAGAAGAAAACTGGGCCCACTGGGTTTCAACACTGTAGCGAGTGTGGGGAAGCTTTTGCCAAGGCTGATCCTTACCTCATCTGTGTTTATTGTCTGGGGTGTGACCACCTCAAAATATACTGCCAAATATGTAAGAATGTTCCCAAAGCCACTATGGATAAGAGATTGAGTAGGCTAAAGGAAAGGGAGGCTCAGAAGTCCGCTGACCCGGATGGCCAGCCTAGTTCAGTTGGAGCCGAACCTGAGGAGGTGCCCACTGACCTGGGCGATACCTCCTCGGAAAAAGGAGATCCGACTCAGAGATGTCGGTTCTGGTGAAAAGAAAAAGGAAATTGGCCGGTTCAGATCCAGAACCGCATACCCAAACGCTGATGAGATAGCCAAAGCGATAAGCATTGTTCAATCACTTCACCTGTTCATTCGAACTGCACCATCGGGTTAGTGTCGGTTCAGTCAGATCCCACTCCATCGGATTATTATCTGGATGCCTATTATGAATTGGAGTGGGAAGGGAACGAAGACTTCCCAGAACAAGATGATGATGATGATGATTTAGAAGGTTTGGATGTGCCCATTGAACTGCACATCTCCTCAGACAGAACCTCCAATGTCTCCCCTCCCAGGCTTTCTGAGTCCCCTTCCCACTATTTGTTCTACAGAAAGGTGGCTGAAACCTTATAGATTCCAATGGTAGAAGCTGCAGAGGAGGACGAGGAGCCTGATTTTGTTGCGATGATGGACATCCCAGAGTCTAAAAGTTTGTCTATTCCCCTCCACAAATCCCTGGGGAAAGAGACAAAGAAGATTCTTTTGACACCAAACTCTTTATCTCCAGTAGACAAGAGAATGGACGGGAGGTACATGTTGTCAGGCTCAGGTATGGAGTTTTTGTACAGTCATTGCAGCCATGTTGTGGTAGTGCAGGCTGCAGTCTGTGACACGGTTACCATACCTTTGGCTTCATACCCCCCAGATAGACCTCAGGAAGGTGGATGACATGGCCAAAAAACAGTATTTGGCATCCTCCTTGCGACTCAGGCAGGCGAATTATATGGCCTATGCAGCCAGATACCAGAAGTCCAAGTAGGATACTGTTCTGGAACTGGCCAAACAGGCTTTCCCTCAGCTGGCCAGAGAGCTGGAGGAGGTGGCTGCTGATGGGATTGAGGCATCCAAAGTACAATTCCATGCTGCTGTGGACTCAAATTATGTGGCATCACGAGTCACGGCTACATCTGTGTCTCTTAGGAGATTTGCTTTGCTCAGAATAACTAGCCTTTCGCAGGACTCCCAGGCTAAGGCCATGGATTTCCCTGTAGTGGGTAACTCTGTGTTTGGGGAGCAGACGGAGGCTTACATGAAAAAAATGGATGCATACAGGACTACTTACAGGAGTGCTCAGGCCAAGGAAAGACATGTCACTCCTCAGAGGCAGCAGTCTAGGGACGGGGCACGCCTTTTCACAGGCCTTTCTACCAAGCCCAGGCCAACTCTCCCTTCCCTCAGAGAGTGTTCTTCTGAGGGAGAGGTAGGAGGGGGATGAGCAGGGCTGCATCCTGTTCTCAGTCTAAGGCTCCTGCCAAGCAGACACCCTGATGTGTCAGCCCAGGTCGACTCCCCAATTCCAATAGGAGGCAGGCTGGCTTACTACTTCCAGGCCTGGAAGTCTGTTACCTCAGACAAGTGGGTCCTGGAGGTAGTAAGCCAGGGATTGGCCCTCAGTTTCAAAAAGTTTCCAAAAATGAGGGTCAGGTCTTTTCTACCTGCAAACATCTCCGAAACCATTGCTTTAGAAGCAGAGCTTTCCTCTTTGCTGGTTCTCAGAGCCATAGAGAGAGTTCTTACTGTACATAGGGGCAAGGGTCTGTACTCCAGATATTTCCTTACCCCGAAAAAGATAGGGGAGTGGCAACCCGTCCTAGACTTAAGGTATTTGAACTAGCACATCTTAAAACCAAACTTCAAAATGGTGACTCTGGGAGTAATTCTTCCCTCTCTAAGGCCAGGAGACTGATCAGCTTCCCTGAACCTCAAGGATGCCTATTTCCATATTCCCATCAGGTGCTTCCACAGAAAGTACCTCAGGTTCGAGTTGCCTTCAGGCTGTTATCAGTTCAGAGCTATGCCTTTCGGCCCAACATCAGCTCCAAGGGTGTTTACAAAGTGCCTTGCAGTAGTAGTGGCCTTCCTCAGAAGGCTGGGCATTTCTCTGTTTCCATACCTGGACGACTGGCTCATTGTAGGACAGTCTTCCGACCAGGTCAAGTCAGCTCCACAGGTCACTCAGGATCTGCTCAGTTCCCTGGGGTTCCTTCTCAACCTGCCAAAGTCAGTTCTTGAACCAGTACAGCTTCTCACTTTCATAGGGATAGTATTAGGTACTGTTCAAGCAAAGGCTTTCCTCCCACTTGCAAGAGTTCAGGCCCTTACAGGTCTCGCTTCCTCTTTTCATCCTCTGGTTTCTCGTCCAGCAAGACATTTTCTTCAGCTCTTAGGCCGCATGGCAGCTTCCACTGCAGTGGCGGAAGGGGCCAGGTTCCAGATGAGGGACATTCAGGTCTACCTAAGGTCCTTTTGGTCTCAGAAGAAAGATTCAATTACCAAGCTGATTCCAGTGACCCGGACTCTGGTCCAAGCTCTCCAGCGGTGGCTGGACCAAGACAATCTCAGGCAAGGTGTCCCATTTCTCAGGCAAACTCCTTCAGTGGTCCTCACCACAGATGCTTCTCTCCTGGGCTGGGGAGCCACCTGGGAGCCTCACAGCACAGGGGTCTGGTCCCCAGAAGAGTCTCTCCTTCATATCAATCTTCTGGAACTTAGGGCAGTATTCTTGGCCCTTCAGTTTTTCTCGGACTCAGTAAGGAACAAGGTGGTTCAGGTGAGGACAGACAACACCACCACCATGTGGTACATCAACAAGCAAGGGGGCACTTGTTCTATGGCCTTGTGCACTGAGGCCATGAGCGTATGGTCTCTGGCCTACTCCTTACAAACTTCCCTAATAGCAGTCCACCTCCCAGGGGAAGGACAATGTTCTAGCATATGCTCTGAGCTGAATCTCCCAGGGCCATCACGAATGGACCTCGGAGCCTCTCATCCTGAAAGTAATCTTCACCAGATGGGGCACTCCAGAGATAGATCTCTTCGCAGCCCCAGACAATCATCACCTTCCCAAATTCTGCTGCAGACCTCCAGTCCTGGGGACTGTCCCCCTGGATGCTGTGATATTGAATTGGGAAGGCAAGTTCCTTTATGCCTTTCCTCCCTTTCCCCTGTTGTTCAGGGTTCTAATAAAGATCAGGTCACAATAATGCACAGTGATTCTAGTTGCTCCAGACTGGGCCAGGCAACCTTGGTATCCTCTCTTGTTGTCCTTAGCAGTCTCACTTTCCCTGTCTCTTCCCAAGAGACACAATCTTTTAACCTCCTCTCAAGGGAGGATCTGGAACCCCAATCACCAGTCTCTCAATCTTAAAGCCTGGCTCTTGAAGAGTTAGAATATGCAGGCCTGCATCTTTCTGAGGGAGTTTTAGACATCCTCAAGGGTTCTTGGAAACCTTCTACCAGGATAACTTATAACTCCAAATGGAAAAGATTCAGCATTTGGTGTTCACACAGGGATATTCTGCCAGAAGCTGCGTGTATTGCCAGTCTTTTTTTTTTTATTTTTGTTTTACTTTAGTCTTTGGTAACCGGGTAAGGCCCACTAGGTACAAGTGCCTGTTTTCAGGGGTGACCTGGAGAGCACTGGGTGGTTAAGTGACTTGCCCAGAGTCACACAGTATACAAGTGGAGGTTGTGAGAATCAAACTCAGGTCTGGTCTGCTGGATGTATCAAGCTCATTTACACCTCATTCCTCTAACCTCTAGGCTATACTGCCAGCCCATTACCTGGTTCACCTTAATGGCTTAGGCCGTAGGCTAGACACTTTAAAAGTTCATCTTGCAGCTGTCGCTGCATTCCTGTCAGCAGGGAAGGGCTCTTCCCTGGCATCTCATCCTGCTTTCAGTAAATTCTTCAAAGGTCTGGTTCATATCAACCCTTCCTTTAGAGAGCTTACTTCAGCTTGGGATCTGAATGTCTGCATTACTCAGCTTATGCAGCCACTCTTTGAACCTCTGGCTTCAGCTGAGCTTAAGTACTTGACCTGGAAAACTGTGTTCCTGGTAGCTATTACTTCTGCCAGGTGAATTAGTGAATTACAGGCCCTGTCAGTTGAACCTGATTTTATCTCCTTCCATAGGGATAAGGTGGTCCTGAGAACCAATAGGAGGTTCTTACCCAAGATGGTCTCAGACTTCCATCTAAATCAGTCCATGTCTCTTCCTGTGTTTCTCGCTGATCATTCTTCTTCAGGAGGAAGGAGGTTACACAGTTTAGATGTTAAAAGGACATTTAGCTATTACATAGAGCATACTAAGGCACATAGGAATGACTGTCTTCAATTGTTTCTCACTTATGGTGAAGTGGGAAAAGGTAGGCCTGCTACTAAAAGAACTATTGCCAGGTGGATTGTAGCTTGCATATAATTCTATTATACCAAGCTAGGTAAAACACCTCCCTCAGGCCTGAGGGCCCACTCGACTAGGGTACAGACTTTTCTCTGGCTGCTGCCAGGGATATACCTTTACTAGAGATAGGTAAAGCAGCCACCTGGAAAACAGTCCATACATTCACCAAGCATTACTCTCTGGATATCCAGGCTAGGAGTGATGCTAGGTTTGGTACAGCAGTACTGCAGAGCCTATTCCCAAAATAGGTTCGGTACCCTCCTTCTTGGAGGTACAGCTTGGTAGTCTGCATATGTCAGAATATAGCAAGACTTCATGTTGTTTGAAGAAAAAATTACTCACCTTAGTAACTGTGCTTCTTCTAATGGAGTCTTGCTGTATTCTGACCTCCCCCCTGCCTTCCCTCTCAGAACCTAGTTTTTGGGGTGTGGACTGTCAGGTACAGTGTTGCACCTCAGGGTGTATCTTACACCTCTCCTCTTTAGGGTTGGGTTGTTTTTTTGTTTTAAATTTATATATTATATATCTTGTTCACTACCTATTTTATTTATCTTGGGTTCTTGACTTGAGTCTTTTGGGACCCAAGTATTTGCCTGTTGGTTTATTTGTTTACAATTTCCACACTGGAAGTGTAGTTAGTTGCTTGTAAGAATCTGACGTTTACACTCTGAAGCACCACAGACAGAGGTCTGAAATCCGAACTCGAGCTCAACGTTCTGTGCTTCTGCATAGAGTTAACTCTTTCATCTCTGGGGCAGTTCAAGGGCTGGGGCTAATTGCATATGTCAGAATACAATAAGACTCTATTAGAAGAAACACAATTACTAAGGTAAGTCATTTTTTCTTTCTTTCCACAGGGACAATGTAGTGTGGAGAACTAATAGGAAGTTCCTACCCAAGGTGATTTCTGACTTCCATTTGAACCAGTCTATAACACTGCCAGTTTTCTTTACTGAACACTGTAGCTCAGGTGAGTGTAGACTGTGCAGCTTGGATGTAAAAAGAGCACAGAGTTATTACATGACTCATACCAAAGATCATAGGCAGGACAGACAAGAACTGTTCCTCACCTATGGGGAAGTAGGTAAAGGTACTCCTGCTTCAAAGAGGACCGTCTCTCGATGGATAGTCCACTGTATTTAGTTTTGCTACTCAAAGGCAGGCAAGGTTCCTCCCTCTGGTCTTAGGGCCCACTCTACAAGGGGCACAGCTGCCACTATTGCAGCTGCCCAAGAGGAACCTCTAATGGAAATATGTAAAGCAGCTACCTGGAGGTCAGCCCACACCTTCACTAAGCATTATAGCCTGGACACCCAGTCCAGGAGTGATACCAAATTTGGCACAGCAGTCTTGCGGAATCTTTTTCCTAAACAGATTCTGGCCCACCTCCTTGAGGTACTGCTGCATAGTCTGCAAGAGTAATAATATTAGTGGATTTCTGGGGTTAGAAGAAAAAAATTACTCACCTGTAGTAATCTTGTTTCTTCCAAAGGGATCCACTAATATTATTACCCCCCACCCTTGCCTCCTCTTTCAGAATCAGTAAAAAGAAAAATCCTCTCCACAGCTGATAAGATGTATAGTTGGAGTGGCATGCCACCTACTGGCACCTTCTAGTAATGTCTTAACTTGTAGGTTCTTTTCTAAAGGCATATCTGACTCAGAAAAAAAGGGACATTTGTTTATACTAGTCCTTTGGTTAATGTTGTTATTCACCCAGTTGGGCATTATTTTTCTATAATTATTTAAATAGTGATTCACATGTTGTTATGGCCTCTTTGCAGGCTTCTAAGAAATCTGAGGTAGAATGTAGGCAGTTGATACTGGGCAGTTTGAAAATAGATGCACGAGCTAAACATTCCATGATTAGCACAGCATTCTATTGTCTCTGGGGCAGTGCTGATTTACTTATTTATTTGTACAAGTTGGATTTACAACCTTTGAGTCAGAGACTCATTTACAAAGGCACCTCATCGCAGGGAGGCAGATAGTAGTACATTGTAGAAGATAGAACAGAGGACAACATTACAGATGCAAGAGTAACATTGAACATATAAAACACTTAGTTTCATATTATCATATATTACAGGATACATTCATTGATGTACTAAATCCATAGGTGATACAGAGGGGTACATCCTTACATGAACCTAGAGGGGGAAGGTATAGTAGGAGGGGAGATGGATAGGCTGTCCAGGGGACATTGTCAAGTCAGGTGGGGCCAGGCAGGAAGGTCCCGCTGGGGGAAAAAAAGGGGCAGGGTTAGTTACATCTACAGCAGCGGACATTGAGGAGATGGATCCTAAGGGCAGTTTTGAAGGGACCAGTTTTGGTGGTGCTGGAGATGTAGACTGGGAGGGAATTGAACCAGGTGGGGGCTCGGTAGTGGAAAGACCTCTGGGCAAGGGAGGTCTTGGTTCTGGGCACCAGGAAGGTGGCTTTAACAGAGTTATGTGTGGCGACAGATGGGGATGCACGCCATAGGGAGGCAGAGACCCGAGGGGGGAAGAGTCCGAGCAGAGATTTCTTAGCGAGTAAGCAGGTCTGGTACTGCAGACGCTCCTTGAAGTTGAGCAAGTTGGTGGAGGTGTAGAGCAGACAGGTGTGAGTGTGGCTGGAGGCTCCGGTCAAGAGCCTGCAGGCCTTATTAATGGAGAGCTGGATTTTAGAGAGGGTGGTTTTGTCAGCCGCCACGTAGATGGTAAGGCCATAGTCCACTAGGGACAGGACGGAGGAGATGATGGCCAGGCGGAGGGCAACTTGGGGCAGGCAATCCCTATGGTGGTAGAGTAAGCCAATCTGAGAGTTTATGGCAGAGGAGAGGGCGTTGATGTGGGTGTGGAAGTTGAGGGCAGTATCGAAGGTGATGCCTAGGTACTGTACTTGTATGTGGACACTTGCTCTAATGGGCAGAGAGTGTTGGGGATAATCAGGAGGGGGGCATTTTTAGCCTTATTTTGGTGGTGAGAGAAGAGCATTGACTTGGTCTTCTTGAGGTTTATGACTAATCTGTGATCAAGAAACCACCTTTCAGTTTGATTGTAAGCGTGCTGGAGGGATAATTGGAGGATGGAGGGATGGGGGTGTGAGGCTAAGAGAACTGCATCATCAGGAGCATTTTGCCAGAGCAGGAGCTGGGGAGAGTGTTGAGGTAGAGGCTGAAAAGTACAGGGCCCAGGATGGAGCCCTGAGAGACCCCGGAACGAATGGGTTGAGTGTTGGAGAGGGAGCCGTTTATTGTAACACGCTGGGATCTAGTCGAGAGGTAGCTGATAAACCATGCAAGAATTTAAAGGAGCACTGCAAGAGCAATAATATTAGTGGATCCCTTTGGAAGAAACAAGATTACTACAGGTGAGTAATTTTTTCTTCTTGGACAGATGCAAGCTGTCCTCCTTACATAAGCTCGCATCTGCCCAGGTCAGGCCCCAATCCCCTATGAAGCCAAAACCCTCCCTTCCACACCAGTCTTTCAACCAGGAGTTGAAGCTATGTATGTGGAGTGCCCTAACTTCCCCTGTGCCCTGGACAGGTAGCACCTCCGAGAATGAGACAGAGTGTGCTGTCTGTTTCAGGTTTCCCCCCAGCTTCCTAAAATCCTCCTGGACTCTGGCTAACTCCACCCTTCTCCTGGCCAGGTCATTGGTTCCCCAGGTGGATAATGCTCCCTTCTAGCTAGTGCCCTAGCGACCCTATGGATCTGCTTCCCATCCCTCAACGCAGCACTTCCTGGGAGGCACTTGACCTCCCTCTCTCCCCTACTTGGTGTCCCTAACTCTACTCCCCGGACAATAGGTCCCCCACTAGGAGAAGCTTCCCCCTCCTCTGGGGCCCCCTGCCTCCCTTTCCTGGGGCTCCACAGGCTGTTTCCAAAAACAATCAGCCAAGGAGTCCTCTGGCAGTGGCTCCTCACTCCTCTCACCGTGGTCCAGACACAGCCAATTACATACACACAGCCACAAACTTACCAGCTAGAATCACTCAATCCTGCCCAAACTAAATGGAGAAGCCCACTGAAATGGCAGTTAAGAAAAAACCTCAAATTCAGTTACAAACACAGTCACAAACTTACCAGCTAGAATCCCTCATTCCTGACCAAACTAAATGGAGAAATTAGAGAAAGACTGCAGTCACTATAACATAGTAATACAGTAGTTTAAAGTCTGAAAGACTCTTTAGGTCTATCAAGCCTTCCCCTTCTTCGTAAGCAGCTAGGACTAAGTATGCTCTGCAAATGTTAATGTATAGATGTTCCAGCCCTACGCTCTGTACTACCTGTGGGATCTACAGAATCTCTTGATAAGCAGTAATCTGGACTGGCATTCAGTGCATTGAAGGCCTGTACTGTCTTCACCATGTACATTGTCTCCACTAGTAGGCTTCTCCATAAATTCACCACTGTCTGGAAGAAGTGACTCCTGACATTACCCTTGATTTGTTGTCTCTGAGCTTCAGCGTCTGTCCTGCTGGAGAGCACCATATCAAACATCTCAGTTCGATACTGTTAATACCCTTGAGTTATGCGGAAGACTGAAATCGTGTCCCCTCTGAACTTGTTTTTTCTCAAGTGTAAACATGTTAAGGGCTACCAGTCTCTCATTATAGTTTTCTTTTCCACACCCCTGATCATATTGATGGTTCTGAATTGCACCCTCTCAACTGCCTAAATGTCCTATTTGTATTTAGGAGCCCAGAACTGCTCTCTGCTACCTCAGTGTCCTTTTTGTATCAAGGAGCCCAGAACTGTTCTCTGCTACCTCAGTGTCCTTTCTTTATTGAGGAGCCCAGAACTGCTCTGTGCTACTTCAGTGTCCTTTTTGTATCGAGGATTCCAGAACTGCTCTCTGCTACCTCAGTGCCCTTTGTGTTTCGAGGAACCCAGAACTGCTCTCTGCTACTTCAGTGTCCTTTTTGTATTAATCTCACCCAGGCTGGGAGCGCATATGTGAGTCGAAAGATTCTGTGTTTAGCCTTATTCAAAATGGCACCTATGGGCTGAATGTGCCTTAACAGCTCTCTGCTACCTCAGTGTCCTTTTTGTATCGAGGAGCTCAGAACTGTTCAATCAACATGAAGTCTTGCTGTAATCTGACTATATGCAGTTAGCCCCAGCACTTGAACTGTTCTGGAGAGGAAAGAGTTAACTCTATGCAGAAACATAGAACGTTGAGCTTGAGCTCGGTTTTCAAACCTCTGTCTCTGGTACTCTGCAGTGTAACCGTCAGATTTCTTACTCTGCCTAACTGTGAAGTCACTCCGGAGATCCCTCCTGCGCTTCCGTTCAGTTTTAGTTTGAATCGTCGTTTTTTTCAACTGCAGTCCTCATCCTATCGGTATTCTTACCTCTGTCTTGGTAACAGTAAGTGGTAGTAGTAGTAGGTAGTGTGAGTTTTGTGTTAATTTTACTAGAAATTGTTTTTGTTTTCGATTCTTTTCCAGTCTGTCCAGTTTAGAACCGAAATCAATTGTAATTTGTATTTATTTGTTTATCTTATGGTTTCTGGTACTTATCGGTTCCTAAAAAAATCTGGTTTGTGGGATTTTTTTAACCGACCTGTGACACGGTTGGAACTGATAAGTTTTTCCGTTGCCTGGCTTAACGCTGTATAGGGTGACTTTTTGGTAATATTAGGCATGTCTGAGAAACCCAAAAAGAAAACCGGTCCCACTGGGTTTCAGCACTGTACCGAGTGCAAGGAGGCTTTTGCTAAGGCCGATCCTCACCTTGTCTGTGTATATTATTTGGGGTCTGACCACCTTAAAGAAGACTGCCAGATTTGTAAGAACTTTCCCAAAGCCACTCTTGAAAAACGTTTGAGTAGGCTGAGGGAGAGGGAGACCGAGAAGTCCGCTGACCCGGATGGCCAGCCCGGTTCGGTTGCGACTGAACCTGAGGAGATGCCCACTGAACTGGGTGATTCCGCTTCCGGCAAGAGGAGAGCCGACTCTGGAAGTCAGTTCCTACTAAGAGAAAAAGGAAATCAGCTGGTTCAGATCCAAAAACCCTTGTTATGACCGCTGAAGAGATAGCGTAAACGATTTCTGTTGTGTAATCGCTTTGCCCGGTTCCGACCGAACCGACATCTGTTGAAATGCGATTGGTTCGGTTGGAAGTTGGTGCCTCAGAAATTGACCCAGAGGCATATTATGAAGGCGACTGGGAGGAGGAAGAAGATGACGAGGAAGGAGAGTTTGCAGGCCTAGATGAGCCAGTAGAGCATGACATCTCCCCAGACAGGCCTTCCAGTGTTTTCCCTCCCAGGCTTTGAGTCCCCTTCCCACTTCTTGTTTTATAAGAAGGTGGCTGAGACTCTTCAGCTTCCTATGGAGGAAGCTGATCAGGATCAGGAGGAACCTGATTATATGGAAATGATGGATGTTCCAGAGTCAAAGAGAGTGTCTATCCCTTTGCATAAATCCCTGGGGAAACAGACACAGAAAATAATTCAGTTTCCTACTTCCATTCCTCCTGTGGATAAAACAGTGGACAGAGGTATGCCCTATCAGGTCCTGGTACGGAATTCATTACAGCACATTGCAGCCATGTTGGGGTAATGCAAGCTGCAGCCTGTGACAAGGCTAATATTCCCCTGGCATCCCCCCATATGAGGATTCCAGGAAAGTGGATGCCATGGCCAAGAAACAGTATTTGGCATCCTCTTTGGGGCTCAGGCAATCAAATTATATGGCATATACAGCCAGGTACCAGAAATCGAAGTGGGATACCGTTCTGGAGTTGGCTATGAATGCCCCTTCCCAGCTAGCCAAGGAGCTGGAGCAGGTGGCTGTAAAAGGTATAGAGGCATCCGGAGTTCAATTTCATGCTGCTGTGGACTCGAATGATGTCCATTCTAGAGTCATGGCTACATCTATCTCCATGAGGAGGTTGGCTTAGCTTAGATGTACCAGTCTTTCACGGGATACCCAGACTAAGGTCATGGATTTTCCTGTAACTGGTAATTCTTTGTTTGGTGAGCAAACAGAGAACTACATGAAGAAGATGGACGAATATAGGACCACCTACAGGAGTGCTGCAGCTAAAGAAAAGCAGACCACTGCTCAGAGGCAGCAATTTAGGGGCAGGGGCAGGCCTTTTCATAGGTCTTTCTACCAAGCTCAGGCCTCCTCCTCTTCTTTCCAACAGAGGGGGGTTCTTTAGGGGAAGAGGCAGGTGTGGGATGACTAGGACCCCATCATCCACACAGTCTATGCCCCCTGCCAAGCAGACACCTTGAGGTGTCAGTCAGTGTCGCCTCCCCATTTCCAGTAGGGTGCAGGTTGGCTCACTACTCCCAGGCTTGGGAGTCTGTTACTTCAGACAAATGGGTCCTGGAAGTAGTGAGCTAGGGACTTGTTCTCAGTTTCAAAAGGTTCCCAAAAATGAGAGCAAGGTCCTTCAGTCTTCCCTCTCCTTTGGAGAAGAAAGCCTTGGAGGCAGAAGTCTCCTCTCTTTTGCTTCTGCTACCTCAGTGTCCTTTTTGTATCGAGGAGCCCAACACTGCTCTGTGCTACCTCAGTGTCCTTTTTGTATCGAGGAGCCCTGAACTGCTCTGTGCTACCTCGGTGTCCTTTTTGTATCGAGGAGCCCTGAACTGCTCTGTGCTACCTCAGTGTCCTTTTTGTATCGAGGAGCCCTGAACTGCTCTGTGCTACCTCAGTGTCCTTTTTGTATCGAGGAGCCCTGAACTGCTCTGAGCTACCTCAGTGTCCTTTTTGTATCGAGGAGCCCAACACTGCTCTGTGCTACCTCAGTGTCCGTTTTGTATCGAGGAGCCCAGAGCTGCTGTCTGCTACCTCAGTGTCCTTTTTGTATCAAGGAGCCCAGAACTGCATGCAGTATTTAAGGTGAGATTAAATTTGGTTCATCACACAGTGGCAGCACTTTCTTTCTTTTATTGTTCTAGGAATTACTACCTTTGAGCCAGTGGCTCTTTTACAAAGGTTCCACGTCAAATTAGGTACAGAACAAAAGGTTACATAGATAACACAACAATTTGTGTTGTGTCAAGAGCAAGAAAACATATACATATACATATCAAATCATTTGTGCAAAGGACATGAGATAACAATAATCACAGTATCATAACAAAAAAGACTCGACTCGAGACTCCACTTGAGAGTGGAGTGTCTGATTTGGGGAGTGGAAAGGGTTAGAATGTCAGCTGCACAAAGCAAAAGTCAGTCCCTTCCAAAAAAGCCACCCTGAATAACCAATTGAATTCTCCTGGCTGCAGTCAGGGGAGGTAGGCTGCTTGTGGCATTTATAAACAAAGTCCAAGTAGGTGCTCTTTAAATGTCTCGCAGTGCCTTCCGGGCCTGCAGCTGAACAGTCACTGGAGTCTTTTTTTTTTGTTAAAGGGACACTGTTAACCTGTTTTTCATCATATTATTTCTAGTTAAAAACCTACATTTTATGATTGCTTCCCTTCTCTAAAATTCATTAATGTTGCTGTTTGTTTTGTCTCTCCTTGTTTAGTAGAACTAAAATGCATGCTAATGTATATTTATAAACAACCTAGTTTTGTTTACAGTCCTGGATCTGCCCTTACTGAATATTTCCTGAACATTAGAAACACCTCTAAAAAGTGCAGTCACTCATGATGCAATAGCCTCCTACACTTCCACTGCATCCTGAGTGGCTAGACTGTGTTGTGGGTGTTCCCAAGTCCAGGAAAGGTGAAGTGGGAATTGATCAAGGAATGAAAACAAACCAGATTTTGTGTGGTAACATCAGTATGGTGGGCAGTCTGTTTCTCACTTTTTTTAAGAAAAAAAGAATTGGAATCAAACTACCAGCTACATCAATTAGTTAGTTAGTTAGTTAGTTAGTTAAAACCTTTATTTATATACAGGAATTCAGATGGAGAAACATCACATCATTAGGACAAAGTCCTATTTTCAAGATGGTCCTGTTAGGTGCAGTTACACATAAATTATAACAACGAAACATTACAATACACATAGTTCAATCATTCACAATATAATACACAGAACATCTAAACAATCATCCAAAGCAATCACAATGAATTTTTAGTACAGGCATCAAACCTATTAAAAATACCTTCAAATCATTAGTCTGGCTACAATATACAGATTTCAAAGCCCCCCACAAATCCTTAACAATAATCAGGAATCTTAAAGCACTATATGCATTTATGAACCTTGGGAATACATAGTCCCTTAAATTTATGTCTCTCAAATTATATACTGTACACATTTTCTCAATTCCAATTTATCATGAAGACTTTCAGGTTGTTGAAATTTTATTGCCTTAAAAATCTGTGTTAACCAAGAGATCCTACGTTTACTTTCCTGAGTGACCCAACCCAATTCACTAAGTACTTGGCAATGATGTGTCCTATAATCCTTTTGTATTATGAATCTAGCCATCCTATAATATAACTGATCAACCTTAACCATCTATTTGCTGCAAAACCATATATATGATTTCCATATTCCAAAATTGGAAGGAGAAATGGGTTTATAATTTGTTCCCTCATTAATCTATTCAAACAAAAACTAGAGCGCCTGAAGGCTCCCAATCTTCTATTTACTTTAGTTATAGTCTCTGTTATGTGATGTTCAAATTTCAATGATGAATCTATCCAAACACCCAGATATTTATAAACTGTAACCTGCTCTAATATTTCACTATTTAAGGTTTTTATATTAATCTTTGTATTTTCAAACCCTATAGGGGATTTGCTTTCTTCCAAAAACCATTAACTTGGTCTTTTTACTATTAAGTAATAAACCAGATTTTGTTAACCACTTAGATAAACCAGTAAAATCATTCTGTAAATTTGTTTGCATTTCGTCAATTGTTTGACCACTAGATATCAACAAAGTATCATCTGCATAAAGATTTATATTAGAGTGTTTTATGCAATCCTTGACCTTATTAATATAAATCAAAAACAATATTGGGCCTAAAATAGAGCCCTGAGGTACTCCTCATTGCACATTTAATTTATTTGATAACACTCCATTAATGCAGACCTGTTGAGTTCTTTTTGAAAGATAAGATTTAAACCAATTTCCTGACTCCTTTACCACACCAATTTCTGCCATGTATCTAACCAGCAGACTATGATTAACTGTATCGAAAGCCTTGGATAAATCCATGAACACTGCTCCCACCGATCAGCCCCCCTCCAATTTGGATGCAGTAGCATCAACCACATCGGTGAGAGCGGTGCCCGTGGAATATCCCTTCCGAAAACCAGATTGTTGTTTGGTTATTAATGAATACTTTTCCAAGTGGTCAACCAATTGAACTTGAATTAATTTTTCTAAAATTTTTGAAATCCCAGACAGTAAAGCAATGGGTCTATAATTTGTTGGTTGATATAAATCCCCCAAACCTTTGTAAATAGGAATGATCTTGGCATTCTTCCAGACATCTGCAAAAATGCCCTCACTCAGAGACCAATTAAACAACTTAGTCAATATGGGAGCAATCACCTGAACTGAATCTCTCAAAAATCGATTCTCTATAAGATCAAAGCCACAAGCCTTATTTGTTTTCAGTTTCCTAAGTTCTGCTTTTACCTGTTTACAAGAAATCATTTTAAAACTAAACCTCGGAATATTAGTATACGGTGGCTTAATTTGTTCATCCCCTAATTTTGGATCAATTAGGTCCAAATCTGGCAATGTAACAAAATAATCATTTAAAATATTTGATGTTTCCTTTTTATTCTGGGGGACACCTCTAGTTACCATTTGAATAGATGGACCACAAACCTGTGGGGTCTCAAAAGATTTTAAAAATGACCAATACTTTTTACTATTATCTGTAGTCTGTTTAATTTTATCTTCAAAATATTTTTGTTTCAATTTTTTTATTTGAAATTTCAAATAATTTCTGGCTTTTTTATATTCTTCCCAATCTGCATTATTTAAGGATTTACTCGCCTTTTTCCACAGACAATTCTTACCATTTATTTATTTATTTAGATTTTGTTTACCAGGTAAACCCACTGAGACCAAAGGTCCCTTTTTCAGGGGCGACCCAGGGTGAATATCATGTATTAGTTTTTTTTTTTTTTTCTGAGACCCAAGGAACATGTGACTTTCTCTGCATACATGTACAAAAAGGAGCTAATTCATCACAAATCTCTAGAAACCATTTAGAAAATTCCCCGACCGCTAAGTTCACAGAAGGTATCAAAAATAATCTATCCCATCTTACTGAAGAGAGTTTTACCACAAATGCATCTTTGTTGTAGTTTTTAAAATGTCTACGTTTTTATTTTAATGAAGGATTTCTAATAGGTTTACTTTCTATATCTTCCATAACAAACAAGCAGCTTATAGAGCTATGATCTCCCATCACTGGTTGCTTTACTTCAATCGCTCTCATTTTGATCTTTGTTGTAACAAAGTTTAAATCTAATATATTGCCAGCACTAAGATGAGAAGTTTTCCTAGTGGGAAATATAATCTTCTGTTCTACATCTAAAATTTTAAAACTTTTTTCCAAAGCAAGACCCCTTGGTTTCCCCCATCCTGCATTAAAATCACCAATTAGCATTAATTCGCAACCCATTGAAACTCTCTGAATAACTGATGCTAAATTTTCAAATTCACCAGTTAGAGTCTTAGGGGGAGCATAAATAACCCCTAATACCAACTGTAAACCTTGAACCTTAACTAATAAACAATCTATTTTTCCTACCTGATCAGCAAACACGATTGAAATTTGACCAAGTTCCCATTTTATAAACATTAATACTCCTCCATCTCTTTTTCCATTTCTATCCAATCTGTAACTATTATAACCCTCAGGTTCAAATTCTTTGGTATCTATACTCTTATTTAACTAAGTTTCGGTTAATGCCACAATTTCAGGAGTTTCTGTTCAAACAACATGAAGTCTTGCTATATTATAGACATTAGCAGTTTGATCCAGCTCTAGAACTGCCCCGGAGTGAAATGGTTAAAACCATTCCAAAATAGAATTTTGGCACGAGAGCAGCTCTATCTGTGTCATTTCAAACTTGAACTGTCAGATTCTTTACTCTGCCTCAGTGAACAGTCGCTCCGGAGATTTCTCCTTCTGCTCGGTTCATTTCTCGGTTTAAAAAGTGTTTTCTCGGTTGGATTTAACCGAGAATAGTTTTATTTTAACCGCAAAACCGTTCGGTTCAAGCTCTATCTGTGGTAAACGTAAGTAAATGAAGGTTTTGTCTGTGTGGAACTTGTAAGTTATCGGTTCGGTTTTGAACCAATCAGTGGGTTTAAAACTCATTTAAAACTAAAAGTTACTATTTTAGAGTGCGGTTCCTGGTTCGCGTTCTTATCGGTTCTGAAAAAAGCGGTTTATTACGTTTTTCCAATACCCAATGACACGGTTAGGAACCAATAAGGGTGTCTTGCCTGGCACTGCGTTAAAGGGCAAGTTTTTGGTTAGCTGGCATTATGTCTGAGAAACCCAAAAGAAAACTGGCCCACTGGTTTCAACACTGTGATGTTTGTGGGAAGTCTTTGCCAAGGCTGACCCACACCACATGTGTGTTTATTGTCTGAGGTTTAACCACCTCCAGTCAGACTGCCAGGTATGTAGAATTTCCCTGCAGCCACCCTGGAAAAAAGATTGGGCAGGCTCAGGGAACGAGAGGCCAAAAAGTCCGCTGACCCGGATGGCCAGCCCGGTTCGGTGCCAACCGAACCAGAGGGAGTGCCCTCTGACCAGGGCCAGACTTCCTCGGGCAAAAGAAAAGCTGGTTCTGAGAAACAATTCCAGTAAAGAAAACAAGAAAATCAGCAGGTCTGGAGTCCAAAATTCCTTCTCCAACTGCTGCAGAGATAGCAAAAGCCATACAAATTGTCCAGTCACTGTCTCAGGGTCCGTCCGAACCACCACTATCTGGTAAAGGTCGGTTCGTCCGTCCCAGTGGTTCAGGATTATGATATTGAGGAATTTTATGAACCAGAGGAGGGAGGAGGATTATGAACAGTATGAATGTGGCTGGAAGGTCTGAGTGTGCCCATTGAACCGGACATCTCCCCAGACAGACCTTTAGAATCTCCCCCTATGCTGTCTGAGTCCCCATCTCATTTTATGTTTTATAAAAAAGTTGCTGAAACCCTCCAGCTTCCTTTAGAAGAGGCTGTGGATGAGCAAGAGGAGCCTGATTTTGTAGAAATGATGGATATTCCAGAGTCTATGAGATTGTCTATTCCTTTACATAAGTCTTTTAGGAAACAAACAATTAAAATTTTAAAAGCTCCTAATTCTGTGCCTCCTGTAGATAAAAAGATGGACAGAAGGTATACATTGTCAGGCCCTGATACAGAATTCCTTTCTCAGCAATGCAGTCATGTTAGGTAGTTCAGGCTGCTGCCTGTGATAAAGCTAATATTCCTTGGCTTCACATCCTCCTGACAAGGATTCCAGGAAGATTGATGCCATGGCAAAAAATAGTATATGGCAGCCCTCTGGGACCAGGCAAGCAAATTATGTGGCTTATGTAGCTAGGTATCAGAAATTTAGATGGGATACTGTTATGCAATTGGCCAAGCAGGCCCATGGCCAGCTGGCTAGTGAACTAGAACAGGTGGCTGCTGATGGCATTGAAGCCTCTGGGTTCAGTTTCATGCTGCTGTGGATGTTAATGATGTTTCCTCTAGGGTCATGGCCACATCTAGTAGCTTTCGTAGGTTGGCCTGGCTCAGGTGTACTAGTTTGTCAGCAGGATACCCAGACTAAGGCTATGGATTTTCCTGTGGTGGGAAATTCTCTGTTTGGAGAGCAGACAGAGAATTACATGAAGAAGATGGATGAATATAGGACTACTTACAAGAGTGCCCAGGCTAAGGAGCGGCAAGCCACTCCTCAAAGGCATGCCCCCAGGGGTAGGGGTAGGCCTTTTCACAGGCCTTTCTACCAGACTCAGGCCTCCTCTGCCTATGCTCAGAGGGGCTTCTTCAGAGGCAGGGGCAGACGAGGGGTGGGCAGACCTGCTCCCACCCCCCAGCCTAAAGCTCTTTATAAACAGGCACCCTGATGGGTGCCCAGGGCCGATCTCCTGTACCAGTGGGGCAGGCTGGCTTACTTCAGTCAGAATTGGGCTTTTAACCTCAGACAAGTGGGTTCTGGAAGTAGTAAGCCAGGGTCTGGTTCTCAGCTTCAAAAAGTTTCCCAAGTTGAGAAGCAGACTTTTTCTAACTGCAAGTGCTTCAGAGACCCTCACTCAGGACAGAGGTCTCATCCCTGTTAGCTCTCAGAGCAGTAGAAAGGGTTCCTCCCCTGCATCAGGGCAGGGGTCTGTATTCCAGATACTTCCTTACCCCAAAAAAGACAGGAGAATGGCGGCCCATTTTAGATCTCAGATATCTGAACAAGCACCTTTTGAAACCAAAGTTCAAAATGGTAACTCTGGCAATGATTTTACCTTCCCTAAGGCCAGGGGACTGGCTAGCCTCCCTGGACCTCAGGGATGCCTATTTCCATGTCCTAATCAGAAGATCCCATCGAAAGTACCTCAGATTCGAACTGCCCTCAGGTCATTACCAGTTCAGAGAAGCAAGACACTTTCTGCAGCTCCTGGGGCACATGGCTGCATCCACAGCTGTTGTGCAGGGAGCCAGATTTCAGATGAGAGACATTCAGTTTCACCTTTTGGTCTCAGAGAAGAGACCCCCTTTCCAAGTTGGTCCCAGTGACTCGAACCTTGATCCTAGCCCTCCAGTGGTGGCAGGATCAGAGCAATTTAAAAGCGGGGGTCCCCTTCATTTCCCCTTCTCACGACTTGACTCTCACTACAGATGCTTCCCTTCTGGGTTGGGGAGCCCACATGGGCGACCTTTCCCTCAGGAGTTTGGTCCCCAGGAATCTCTGCTCCACATAAATTTGCTGGAACTCAGAGCTGTCTTTTTAGCTCTTCAAGCTTTTTCTGCATCTGTCCACGACAAGGTGATACAAGTCAGAACAGACAACACCACAACAATGTGGTACATCAACAAACGGGGGCACTCGGTCTTCGGCCTTGTACACCGAGGCAATGAAGTTGTGGTCTCTGGCCTATTCCCTGAACACTTCCCTCATAAGCAGTTCATCTTCCAGGGAAGGACAATGTCCTGGCGGATGCCCTCAGCAGGATTTCCCAGGGCCATCACGAATGGTCCCTGGATCCTCAAGTGCTGGGGATAGTTTTTGCCAGGTGGGGCATCCCTCAGATAGATCTTTTGCAGCCCCAGACAATCACAGACTTCCTCTGTTCTGTTGCAGGCCTCCAGTGCTGGGCTCAGTTCCCTGGATGCCCTTCTTCTGGATTGGGAGGAAGTTCTTCTATGCTTTCCCCTTTCCTCTCCTATTCAAAGTACTAGTCAAAATCAGATCTCAGCCTTGCAGGGTGATTCTGATTGCCCCGGATTGGGCCAGGCAGCCCTGGTACCCACTCCTTCTGTCTCTGACAGTCCATCTTCCCCTGTGCCTCCCAGGAATCACAATCTGTTGACTTGTGCCCAGGGAAGGGTTTTGTATCCGACCTCAATCCTCAACCTCAAGGCCTGGCTCTTGAGGAGTTAGAGTTTGCTGATTTACACTCTCTCAGGGTGTTCTTGAGATCCTAAAGGTTTCCAGAAAGCCTTCCACTAGGGCTACTTATAGTTCTAAATGGAAAAGGTTTTCCATTTGGTGTTGGGAAAATATTTCCCAGAATCTGCTGAATTGCCCATTTTGTTAGATTACATGGTACATCTTAATTCCTTGGTCTCGACCAGCTACCCTGAGAGTTCATTTGGCAGCTGTGTTGCTTTTGTGTCAGCAGAAAAGTCATCCCTCTTTCCTCTCATCCTGTGTTTTCCAAGTTTTTAAGGATTACTCCATACTAATCCTCCTTTTGAACCGGCCCTGCTTGGGACCTAAATGTTTGCATTGCCCAGTTAATGCAACCCCTTTTGAACCTCTGTCTTCTGCAGAGCTTAAGTACCTAACTTGGAAAACTGTTTTTCTAGTGGCTATCACTTCTGCCAGACGTTAAGTGAATTGCAAGCCTTGTCAGTGGAGACTAACTTTATTTCTTTCCACAGGGATAAGGTAGTCCTTAGGACTAATAGGAAGTTTTGCCTAAGGTGGTTTCAGATTTCCATCTTAATCAATCTATCTCCCTTCAGTATTTTCACTGATCACTCCTCTTGGTGAGAGGAGGTTGCACAGCCTGGATGTTAAGAGAGCTCTTGGTTATTATATAGGCGTGCCAAAGGTCACAGGTTGAATCCTCCAACTTTCCTTACCTATGGTGAAGCTGGGAAAGGCAAACCTGCCACTAAGAGATCAATAGCCAGGTGGATTGTCTCTTGTATCCAATTTTTTATCAGAAAGTGGCAGAGCCCCGGTTTGAGGGGCTCATTCTACCAGGGGTACAGCTGTGTCTCTAGCTGCTGCCAGAGATATCCCTTTATTAGAGATTTGCCAGGCTGCTACTTGGAAAACGGTACACACTTTTACCAAGCATTACTCCCTGGATGTCCAGGCCAGGAGAGATGCTCGGTTTGGCACAGCTGTTCTTCAGAGCCTATTCCCTAAGTAGGTTCTGCCCCTCCTCCATGGAGGTACTGCTGTGTATTCTGCTAATGTCTATAATATAGCAAGACTTCATGTTGTTTGAAGAAAAAATTACTCACCTTAGTAATGTTGTTTCTTCTAATGGAGTCTTGCTATATTATAGACCTCCCCAACCTGCCCCTCTCAGAACCTCTACTTGGTGGGGGCGGGCAACTTAGTGTGGGCACTACTTATGTCCTGTTAGCATTTTGTCCCTTTGGGACTTTGGGTGTGTGTGTGCATGGTGTATGTTTTATTATACTTATGTTCCATTTCATTATTAGAATGGTGTTAGTATTTCTGTCCCCGACTTGAGTCTTGGGTGTTGGGGCCATCAATGGTTGTTATTATTTAGGTAGCCATTTGGCTGAGTGTAGAGTTACAGCTTCCACACAGACCTTAGTGAGTTTGGCTCGTAAAGATCTGACAGTTCAAGTTTGAAATGACACAGATAGAGCTGCTCTGCGTGCCAAAATTCTATTTTGGAATGGTTTTAACCATTTCACTCCGGGGCAGTTCTAGAGCTGGATCAAACTGCTAATGTCTATAATATAGCAAGACTCCATTAGAAGAAACAACATTACTAAGGTGAGTAATGTTTTCTTTCTACCCAAGATTTCATCAAATCCCCTTTTTTCTTTAAGCTTCTAGCATTATCATAAATGATTTTAATATCACCAGATTTTTCGGGTCCTGGGTTTGTTTCTATGTCGCCCTCCAAAATCAACACTATTAATAAACAATTTCTATTTTTAGTTTGCCCAGTTGCCAATATACTTATATTAATTAGTTTTTTACTTAACTGGTCTCTGACCATAGAGAAGAGATTTCTACGACGCCCTCTATACTCTGAATTCCCCTTACTAATAGTTCTCTCATCTTCAATATCGGGACAACCTCATTCACTATAGAACTTGAAATTTCTGATTGACAGGGGGTTTTCAATTTCACTGTTAATAACAAAAACACACACAATTGAAACATCATCCTACAAACTAATGCCATTCTATTTAAAATTTGAGGGCTATACAATATATCTATTATACCTCTAAACCCCAATGATATCCCTATAATAACAACCAAATCTATTTAAAATACTTTTGCCTCACCATTTTGTTGCCGAGTGGAGCTCGCGCCACTCACGCTCATGCAGTACCAGCGCGAGGAATTTAACAGAGTCCGCCCCTCCCAAAATGATGACGCTACCTCTCTGGTACTGCCCCCCACTCAGCAGCTGTTAATGCTTAGGGTTACCGGAGAGGGTTTGGGAGCAGTGGCGCAATGTCTCACCGGACAGCAACTCCTTCTGGCACCTGGTCAGCTTGCAGGATCTTTCAGGTCAGCAGCAGCCCTTTTACAAACGAGCTGTTTTAAATCAATAGGAGCTTCAGTTAGCGTAAGCAGCAGCCCCTTCACAGACAGGATAAAATTAGTCAGTTCGGCTTCAGCCCTAGACAGTCAAAAGAAAGCAGCAGCCCCTTCAAAACCAGGATGTATTTCTTCTTCGTTTGTAACTTCAGCTGGAGTACCAGTGCGAGGAATTTAACAGAGTCCGCCCCTCCCAAAATGATGACGCTACCTCTCCGGTACCGCCCCCCACTCAGCAGCTGTTAATGCTTACGGTTACCGGAGAGGGTTTGGGAGCAGTGGCGCAATGTCTCACCGGACAGCAACTCCTTCTGGCACCTGGTCAGCTTGCAGGATCTTTCAGGTCAGCAGCAGCCCTTTTACAAACGAGCTGTTTTAATAGGAGCTTCAGTTAGCGTGCAAGCAGCAGCCCTTCACAGACAGGATAAAATTAGTCAGTTCGGCTTCAGCCCTAGACAGTCAAAAGAAAGCAGCAGCCCTTCAAAACCAGGATGTATTTCTTCTTCATTTGTAACTCAGCTGGAGTACCAGTGCGAGGGATTTAACAGAGTCCGCCTCCCAAATGATGACGCTACCTTCTCCTGGGTACCGCCCCACTCAGCAGCTGTTAATGCCACGGTTACCGGAGAGGGTTTGGGAGTGTGGCTAATGTCTCACCGGACAGCAACTCCTTCTGGCACCTGGTCAGCTTGCAGGATCTTTCAGGTCAGCAGCAGCCCTTTTACAAACGAGCTGTTTTAAATCAATAGGAGCTTAGTTAGCGTAAGCAGCAGCCCCTTCACAGACAGGATAAAATTAGTCAGTCTGCTTCAGCCCTAGACAGTCAAAAGAAAGCAGCAGCCTTCAAAACCAGGATGTATTTCTTCTTCATTTGTAACTTCAGCTGGAGTACCAGTGCGAGGAATTTAACAGAGTCCGCCCCTCCCAAAATGATGACGCTACCTCTCCGGTACCGCCCCCCACTCAGCAGCTGTTAATGCTCACGTTACCGGAGAGGGTTTGGGAGCAGTATGCAATGTCTCACCGACAGCAACTCCTTCTGGCACCTGGTCAGCTTGCAGGATCTTTCAGGTCAGCAGTAGCCCTTTTACAAACGAGCTGTTTTAAATCAATAGGCGCTTCAGTTAGCGTAAGCAGCAGCCCCTTCACAGACAGGATAAAATTAGTCAGTTCAGCTTCAGCCCTAGACAGTCAAAAGAAAGCAGCAGCCCCTTCAGCATCTTTACAGAATGTTGGCAATTATAAAATGTGTTTTTTAAACTAGGGACACTTTGAGACCTAAAGGAGGTTGACAGTATCCTTTTGTATAGCACTGTACTATGTTTTTTTGCAGAGGGTTACAAGTGCAGTTATTGAATATATTTGATATACAGATGATGCATTACAGAATTCCACTTATAAAAGATTGTAACTGAGTCTTACATACTTGCATATACCGTTTCTAAGTTGGTTCTGTTCAGTGACAGCCATTCTCTCACTGGTCCCTCAGCTTTTTGAGGAGTACATTTTTGGACAGAATTGCATTCTGGACACTTTTGATAGTGTGCAATACTAAGAAAATGAGAAATTGTAGACATCTGTGTCATTAATACATACGGCAAATAAGTTGTTGAACATATAGGGTGGGATATTCAAAGGGGTTGCACATGGCGCAACAAGGTTGTGCCATTCGCAACCCACCAATGTGCCTGGTACAATATTCAAATGGGCTGGATTTGCTGCGCAACCCCGATGGCGGCGCACCAGTACTATGCGGCACAAGTGCAGGGGCGTGCCCATGCATATGGCACATCCCAATATTCAGCCCGGGATGTGCAGCGCATATTCAGGCACAAACCTGCCTTGCGCCACACAGGGGGGTGCAATATTGAGGCCGTCGAAACCAGGAACAAGTTGGGGACACCCACAGGTGGGCTTCCATATTGCTGGGTGCAACACTGCAGCCACCTGCTGTGGGTGGCCACCCGACCTCCCAGGACACAGTTCACGAGCCCTCTGCCCAGGGGGCGTTGTGCCCCCCCCTCGCCCATTAACGGGCATTTGAATATGAAGCCCTGTTGGTCCAATGGACCATACCCCTTTGCCCGATCGCAGGCATAGGTTAAATATCTTCCTGGTGGTCCAGTGGACCGGAGTCCCTTGCCCAATCACGGGCATGTCAAAAAGTCACCCTGGTGGTCCAGTGGACCGCCATCCCCTGCTCGATCAGGCATAAGTATATCTTGTTGTCCAGTGGAACGAGCCCTGCCCGATCGCGGGCATGTATAACTCCTGGTGGTTCAGTGATCATCTCCTTCGCCACCACAGGCTGCCAGATAAACATCCTGCGATCCAGTGGTACACCCTTCTCCTCCCGACGCTGTCATTGCCTGCACCCCCGGTCAGCAGGTGGCAGCTTCCCCGCCCGCAGTCGCCTCACTGACGACAGCGTACAGGCTGTATGTTTGCCAGCCCACTGCGCGCTGGTCAGGCGGTAGTCCATATTGTAATTACACAAAGTCCCGATCTGTGAATGAGCCGCTCATTCACATATTGGGATTGTGGTACAGTATGGACTGCATGCCCATTGGCCCACTGAGGACCAATAGGCGACAGCCCTACTGTACACTGTCATTCGGCAGGTGGCTGGGCAGGAGCCGCAGACCGGGGTAGGGTGGCGGGGACCAGGGCGGTGGGGAGATGGGGTACCACTGGACCACCAGGAGTTTGACTAACGCCTGCAAGCGGGCGAAGGAGATCAGTCCACTGGACCACCAGGGATTATATTACTACATGCTTGCGATCGGGCAGGGGATAGCGGTCCACTGGACCACCAGGGATTATATTACTTCATGCCCGCGATTGGGCGAGGGATGGCGGTCCACTGGACCGCCAGGGATTATATTATTACATGCCTGCGATTGGGCAAGAGATTGCAGTCCACTGGCCCACAAGGGTGATATTTACTCTATGCCTGCGAACGGTGCGCGGCACGCAGCTGAGGGGCATGGGCATCGCTTCCCTGATGGCTGCAGCTTGGCAGGGCGCCAGGTGAAAGCCACTGGGGATCGGCGCACTGCATGCAAATGGGGCCATAATGACATGCAGATGGCCCCATTTGTGCCTTGCATGCTTTATGGCCTAATTTGCATGCCCACGGCTGAATATCGCTCTTGCTGCGCCTAGCGCAACTGCACTTGCACTGGCGCAACCCTCTGCTCCCCAGCTGCCACTCACGCTGGTGCAGTGCCACTGCGCTGCGCGCAGCGTCTGCATCCTCAGTGCCATATTCAACGGTGCTGAGCCATGGCGCAGCACCATTAAATATTGCCTGGACCATGCCCTGGCTCAATCCAGTTGTGCTGCACCCAGGCTTGCACCCTTGCCTGGCGCAGTCGAATATCTAGCCCATAGTGTATGTATATGTTCAGAATGTCACTGGGTATAAGATTTCAACGTCAGGCCACAATTCTCTGAATTTGAAATAGCACATCTTTGCAGAACTGGATGGCTCAGTGGATTGGTTTTGGGTTAAGGAGGCTTTCACCTCTAGGTCACTGGTTCAAATCCAGCTTAGGTCTGTGGTGGAAAGCCATTATCACTGTACTGTTCAGTTGCCTATGTGGAAAAAAAGTTGCAGTGGTTCCTTGTCTTGTTCCCAGTGGGCAGGCGTTCACATCACAAAACCACAACAGAATTGGCACTAATTGGCACCTTTGTTGGCAGTTTCACACTAGAGGTCAAGGATCAAATGGCATGGAGTCTGAATTACCCTCTCAACCTACATGGTGGTTCCTCCATGACACAGTGAAAGCAAATCTGTGGAGCAGTGTGGGAAAGCTTGCACTGTGATTGCCATTGCAGTATCTCGTGGATAAACAGAGGGCTTCTGTTTCCAGTTTTGTCAATCCAGCACCTTTCACAAACAGTACCTTTCACAAGCACAATAAAAAAGTCACACAAACACACTGCAGAAAGAAATAGCATGTTTGCAGCTGTTGTGAGGAAAGGGGATATCCAGGATGGACCTTATGTCTACTTTGGTTTTGTGGGACCCGACCGTATTTTTATTTAAATAATAGTAATTCTGCTGTGTGCAGACCAGTCCTAGATGCCCCCCACCACTTAACCAAGTTTTAAACCCAGTGGGAAGCTGCAGTCACTGACTGTCTCTGCCTGATACTGTCATGGGATCTGAGTTACTTCACCATTGCCGCATAGTTCTTGACTTAATTTGTAATATTTTCCCAGGTTACAACAACTGTTTTGGCCCTGCAGTGAACAGCTGCTGGCACAGTCTCCTGTACAAATTAAGTCACAGAACTCTGAGGCAGTGGGGAAGTAACTCAGACCCCATAACAGAATCAGGCAGAGACAGTCAGTGGTTGCAGTTGCCCACTGGGTTTAAAACTTGTTGTTAATGCCTATGACTGGTTTGCACAAAGAAAACCAACTCAGTTAAGAAGGGGATAAACCTCGCCCCCACCCGGCTGATCCCTGGCGGCTCGAGCTCGCTTACAAACCCAGGTCGCCGGCATGGCGCGAGGTGTGGCGTCCGGTGCCTCAACCCTCCGCACCACTGGGCTGGCTATACAAATAGCATTCTAGTCTAGTTTGTTGTCTGTAACTTTCTATAGTGGGTTTGCAGGCATTTTGGTCATCTATCATCAAGTTTTCTCACAGTTCTACCCTGTTCAGCAACGTTCAAAAACTGTTACGGCAGAGTTTATGCAGCTGCTACTGGGATTTGTGTCTGGAGCAGTGTTGCTGAGATAATGCTTTTGTGGATCCTACAAGTATCTGTCAGATAGTTCTGGTATCCTATCTAGGATCCTACTAGAAATACTAGTAAAGACAGATGTAGGATCCAGGAATCCTAGTTGGGATCCAGGGATCCTAGGTCAGATAGTTAGGATCCAGGATCAGATAGTGATGGATCCTGGGTCAGATAGTTAGGATCTGAGCTGGATCTGTTGCTAGGATCCGCAGGATCCACATTTTACAACTCCTCTGGCTGCTTCGTGGTAATCTCTCAGAACTGGACCTTCCTGTACAACTTAGTCTCCTATCTTCATCATTGCTGACACTAACCCTTCCAGTGCTGTATCCCTCCATGGACACCATATGACCTCCAAGGAAACAACATCCACAGCTGTTGGGATTGACTGTATAACTAGAATACAGTTGCGTCTCTACTGTTCCAACTATTTTATCTTCAATTGTGTACTGCTTGCTGCGCCATCTGTTCTATTTTCAAATGTATGATGCCTGCCCCACAGTAAGTTTGACTAGCTGTTTCCTCGTTACCTTATTTACCCAACTGTACCTGTATCAATTGTCAACTGTATTCACCCTACTGTACATTTGTAATTATCCCCTACAGTTTTTGTTTCAGTCTTGGAATTGTTATATTCCCCGGGTCGCCCCTGAAAAAGGGACTCTACTGTCTCAGTGGGCCCACTCGGTTATCAAAATTCAAACAAATAAATACATTTTATAAGTACATTAGAGAGTGAAGAAAGACCAAGGGAGGGATAGTGAGGCTTAACAAAGAAGAGGGGAGTGGACAGAGGGTGACCGTGAAAAGGCAGAGCTACTGAATGCATACTTTTGTTCAGTATTCACAAAAGAAGAGGAAGAGGATGTACCTAAACCAAACAATAGAAGCATTCTGTGGGGGGGGAGGGGTGATGCCAGTCCATTCAGTGAAGAAAGGGTCCTGAAAAAACTCCTAAAACTCAAGGTGGACAAGACAATGGGGCCTGATGGGATTCACCCTAGAATTCTTAAAGAACTAAGGGGAGAATAAGTGACACCACTGACAACCCTATTTTTTTTTTTTAGTATTATTTATCCCTCCTTGGCCACCTGAGCTGCTCCCTCTTCATGGACATCCAGCCACCGCCCGCCTCTGCTGCGGACACCCAGTGTCTGTGACTCCCCCCTCCGCAGCGGGGCCACAGGGAGCCTCCCCTCCGTAACTCCCCGCGGAGCATGGATCAAGGCGGGTGCCGTGGCGAAACTGCCGACAGCCATCAAACCGCTCACTTCAGGCGCCATTTTTCCTGGTTTTTCTTGTCCCATCAGTGCATGCTCAGACAGTGCCCCCAGTCTCCACTGGGGGCCACTGCTGAGCGATGCATTCCCAGATTCCACCCCTGGAGAGAAGAGCAGTCCTCCGGATGCTCAGTCGTCTCCGCCACCTGACGGCACCCCAAGTCCGTTCCCAAACCTGGGTTGCCGGTGTGGATCAAGGTAAGGCGCCAGTGCCTCAACCCTCTACGCCACTGGGTTGGCACTGACAACCCTATTTAACAAATCATGTTGGGGGGGATGGTGTGGTACCTGAGGACTGGAGGAAGATGAATGTGATTCCCCTTCACAAAAGTGGGAGCAAGGCAGAGGCAGGAAACTACAGACCTGTTAGTTTGACCTCAGTGGTAGGGAAAAAGATGGAGTCACTTCTGAAAGAAAGAATTGTTGAGTACCTAGAGGCCAGTGGGGCACAGGACCCAAGGCAGCATGGATTCACAGCAGGAAGGTCATGTCAGACAAATCTGATAGATTTCTTTGACTGGGTGACCAAAGTAGTAGACCAGGGAGGGGCTGTGGACATGGCCTATATAGACTTTAGCAAGGCATTTGACACAGTCCCACAAAAGATTAATAAACAAGTTATCCAGATTGGGAGTGTGTCCCAGGGTGGTAGACTGGGTAAAAATTGGTTGGACAACAGGACGCAGAGGATATTAGTAAACTGAGTTCACTCCAAAGAAAGGGGGGTTACTAGCAGGGTACCGCACTGTCATGGATATAGTGAGGATCATCCAGACTTTGTGTCCAACCTACTGTAGTTTGATCCGGGCCTACTCACCTGTTCGTGGGGTGTGTAGAGGTTATTGGCCCAATCCTTACTGGGATAGTGGTGGTATCATTGAGAGAGGATCTTTCCAGATCCCTTAAAGGAGGCAGTGGTGCGCCCTTTGAAAAAGCCTCCCCTGATCCTGACTGCCCAGAAAACTACAGACCGGTCTTGAACCTCCCCTTTTTGGGGAAGGTTATCGAGAAGGTGGTCGCTTTGCAGCTGGAAGATCATTTAACCAGCCACAGTATCTATGACCCTTTCCAGTCTGGCTTCAGGAAATGGCATAGCACTGAGACGGCTCTTGTACGGGTACTGAATGATCTCCTGATGGTGAGAGATCGGAGAATTCATTCCATCTTGGTTCTCCTTGATCTCTCAGCAGCATTTGACACCGTAGATCATGGGGTGTTGCTAGAATGTCTGTGGTTTCTCTGTGGACTTGGGGTGGAGGGGTGGTCCAAAATTTGTTTCAATCTTTCCTGCAGGGTAGGACCCAGAGAGTAGTGTCGGGGATTTATTCCTCGGCCTCTCACTACGTGTGCTGTGGCTGTGGGGTGCCACAGGGTTCGGTGTTGTCCCCCATGTTATTTGCGGTGTATATGCTCCCATTAGGGGACATTATAAGACTATATGGGTTGAGTTTTCATTACTGTGCTGATGATTCTCAGCTCTGTATGTCTTTTGTGCCCGGGCAGGAGTCTGACTCAAGCACAGTGTTTAACGACTGCCTGCTGGAGATACAGAACTGGATGAGTACCAGCTGGCTAAGGTTGAACCCAGGAAAGACAGAAGTATTGGTAGTGGAGCCGGGGGTGAGGATGTTAAGTTCATGGGCGGGGAAACCCTCAGGTTTATTTCTGGGGGGGGGACCCTGCTTATGGCATCTGGCCAGGTGCGTAACCTTGGTGTTACGTCTGACGAGGACTTGACCCTGAGAGCACAGGTGTTGGCTGTAGTCAAATCTTCCTTTTTCCATCTAAGGAATATAGCATCGGTGAAACACTTGGTCCCATCTGATGACCTTCCTACCCTGGTCCACGCCTTAGTTGCCACTTGTCTTGATTACTGCAATGCCCTTTATCTAGGGTTTCCAGGAGTGGATATCCACCACTTGCAGCTGGTGCAAAATGCGGTGGCTAGGTTGTTGACAGGAAGCCCGAGATCCAACCATATAACACCTGTGCTGCGCGAGTTGTACTGGCTGCCTGTACAGTGGCAGATCACTTTCAAGGTCGCATTGTTGACCTATAAGGCCCTACATGAGTTGGGACCCCACTACCTGAAAGAACTCCTGATTTCTTACTGTCCCTCCCGCTCCCTCCGATCCTCTGATGAGGGATTGCTAGAGATTCCCAGGGTAACCCTGAAAACATCTGGTGGAAGAACTTTTGCCTTTATGGCACCTACCCTGTGGAATTCTCTACCTTGCCAGATACGAAATAGCCTGGCTGTAGAAGGGTTTAAAAAAGCTTTTAAAACCTTTTTATTTAAACAAGCATTCTCGGAAATGTAATTGCTGGTATGTATAGATTGTTTTAACTGTTATGGATTTTAATATTTTATGTACCTTATATAAATAAATTTTAACCTTACCTTATATTGGTTTCTTAGAGAGTATATATCCAGGTGGAAGACACTGGAACTGAGGGAGGGGCTCTGGGTAACCTGCATTCAGTACTGCTGATGGAGGGGGATTACGGTTTGAGAGGAGGGTCAGCCCATTTACAGAAGTGACACTAGCTAACTGGTTTGGAGTAACAGGGATAGAAGACTTGGGAGTGAGATATCTTATGTGTGCAGTTCCCTATCTGAGAGGATTTGACCCAGCACGCTGGGATTTGGGATTCCAGAGATGGGAGAGACAGGGCTTCACCTGATATGGCAATTTTAAAGGGAAGGGAGATTAGATAATTTCAAGATTCGGTAACCAGCTATACACTCCCTGGAGACAGGTTCCGATATTTTCAAATCAGAGACTACATTAAAACATTAAAATATGCCAGGACGAGGAGTGCCCCCACCTCCCCAGATCTTGTTCACCTCAGGGCTACAGTAGAAAATAAGGCCCCATCCACAAGTATGATCTCCCATATTTATAAAGCACTTATCACGTGGAAGGGAGACACCACCTTGTCGATAAGAGAGGCAGGGGCCAGAGACATAGGTCTCCAAATATCTGATGAAACATAGGAGTGGGCCCAGGGGCGGCTGTTCTGGGGTCTGTCAATTATTAAATGGAGTGAATTTTTATGGAAGATGCATGTTCAGTTTTTAGGACCCCAGCAATCCAAGTTAAATTTCAAAAACAGAGGGGCAGTATGTTGGAGGGGATGTGGCTTCACCCTAGTGAACCTACATCACATAATGTGGGAGTGCCCAAATCTCGCTTCCTTTATTAGGGACTTGGGACAAGCCTTACAATCCATCTTTGAACCTACTTTACAACTAACTGTATCACTATATTTCCTATTTGATCTCCCGAGAGAGTATAGGGAGCCACACAAAGGAAGGCTGCTGAAATATGCCCTCCTTGCAGGCCAGAAGTCCATAACTAAGCTATGGCTCACTGATAAGGAACCCACCTTGGCCCACTGGCATGAAACTGTGGTTTCTATATATGGGGTAGAGGCCTTAACAGCCACTCATAATAAGAAACAGACCCAATTTGAATTAATCTGGAGAAGGTGGGTCTTATATATGTCTGCAGTGCAACCAGAGTTTATACCATAGTTAGGTATTTGAAGAATCATCTGTGGGTGTTGCTTTTGTCCACTCCTCCCTCCTTTTGGTCGTTATTTTACTTCCTTTCTCTCCCCCTTGTACTCCTAAGCAGAAATTACCTCATCCCCCCTATATGTAGAACCGTTCTGTGAAGATATGTATAGTAGTGAATTAATTGGAGAAAGTGCCTTTTATATGTGTATGTGTTGTTGTGATTAATGTAACTATTATTATTTTATTGTAAGATTGTATATGATTTGTTGTACTGTCTACTTAAAATTTGAAAATCAAATAAAGAGTGCGAGTTTAAAAAAAGGAAAGCCACAGGCAAGGTTATGTCAGCACCTGCCTCAGCTGCTGGCATAGACGAGAATATTGCGCTGAATACCTGTACTTCCACCCTGATCACGAGGGAGTGGTGCAGACTGCCACCTGTGATAAGGCCAAAGTGCCCCTTTCCTCCCAGTCTCATGAGAAAGATTCCAGGAAACTGGATAGCGTGAGCAAAAGATTTTTTTACGTCAACTTCCCTGCTACTAAGACAGGCAGCTTACTCGGCTTACACACCCAGTATCAGAAATGGAATTTTCTATACTGGCACTGAGTGTTAAGACTACTATAGACTTGGCAAAGGGTATGGCTGACACAGCAAGATCAGCCATAGATGCCACAAAGGACCAGTTCCATATGGTACTGGACACAAACACTGCATCTAGGGTCATGGCTCATATAGTGTCCGTAAGGTTTGCCTGGCTTATAACTACTAATCTATCCCAGGACACACAAACAAGCAATTGATTTCCCCTGTGAAGAAAAGTCTTTGGTGATAAGACAGAGGCTTACATGAAAAAGGCGGATGAGTACAAAACTACCCACAACAGCAATACTGAGAAAGTAGAGGCCTTGTGGAAGGGGAGGTAGGGGTAGGGGTTACTACCTTTGTGTTTATGTTTCCTATGAATATCCTCCATAAAGGGGCTACTATAGTGGCAGGGGTAGAAGGAGAACTAGGCATGCAGCTGCAACACCAGTCCCCAAACCTCAGGCAAAGCCAAACCCCTGACAAGTCTGCTCAGGTCACCCATCCATTGCCAGTGGGGGTGGAAGACTGGTTTACTACTACCAGGATTGGACAGAAGTCACCACAAGTGAGTCCTGGAATAGTGAGCCAGGTTCTGTCCTTGCAGTTCAGGAAATTCCCAAAACTACAGAATCCAAAGATTTTCCAGCCTTGCACCCCAGCAGAAAAAAATCATTTGGAGATGGAGGTGAAGAGGGACTTTATTCCAGATACTTTCTGATCCACAAGAAAAATGGGGAGTGGTGACCCATGACAGACCTAAGATATCTGAACAAACATTTAAAGAAGGAAAAGTTCAAGATGGTAACACTGGGCTCAGTGATTCCATCTATGCAAATAGGAGACTGGCCGGGATCACTGGATCTGAAATTAGCCTACTTTCACATACCAGTCAGGCCAAGTCCCAGAAAATACCTCAGATTCAGGTTGGTGAACTGCCTGTGGGTGTAGGCAGGCATACTCCAAGCACTCCATGGTGTGCAGTTTTATTTAAGGGGGGTAGCAAATAGGCTCTGAACTGCTTCCCTTTTCCATGAAAACTAACAAAGAAAATACTGAACCTTTCTGTAATTTTATTCATAGGAGTCGAAACTAGAAGGACTGGTCACTAATATTCTCTTTGCATCCCAAGGACAATACAACTTTACAGGCTCTGGGCTGGTATATGGGTGTCTTAGGGAACGATGCATGGCATTTGTATTTACCCATGCATGGCAACAACCATTGTCATGAGATGCGAAAGTTGTATTTATAGCGCAATGAGGCAACAAACACGGTCCTGGCGTACATTTGATATTGTCTGGCTACACCAGGGGGGTAGCTCATCTTAACGGGGGGGGGGGGAGTAGCAGTGAGTCCATGTGGTGTGCAGATCTGAAATCCCTGGCTACACCCCTGGGTTCAGTACTGGGGCCGATCCTCTTTAATGTCTTTATAAGTGACATTGCTGAGGGACTGGAAGGAAAAGTATGTGTCTTTGCAGATGACGCAAAGATCTGCAACAGGGTTGATACACAAGGGGGGGAGGGAGGATGAGAAGTGACTTGGGAAGGTTGGAGGAATGGTCAGAAGGATGGCAGCTTAGATTCAGTGCGAAGAATTGCAAAGTAATGCACTTGGAAAACAGAAACCCAGGGGAAGAGTACACAGTTGGGGGGAGGTACTACCAACAACAAAAATAGAAAGGGACCTGGGGGTAGTCATATCAGTCGACCTAAAGGTGGGCAGGCAATGTGAGAAGGCAGTAAGGAGGGCTGGGGTATACTGGGATGCATAGGGAGAGGCATCAGCAGTAGAAAACAGGAAGTTGTCATCCCTCTGTAGAGACAGTTGGTGAGACCCCATCTGGAGTACTGCGTGCAGTTCAGGAGACCACATCTCTGCAAGGACATAGACAGGATGGAGGCAGTTCAGAGGAGGCAACTGAAATGGTGCAGGGTTTGCACCAGAAACCATATCAAGAAAGACTAGAGAAGCTTAATATGTATACCCTTGAGGAAAGGAGAGAGAGGGGGGAAATAATAGAAACTTTCAAGTACCTCAAGGGAAACAGCAAAATCTAAGAGGGTAGCATCTTTCAGAAAAAGAAATGTGCAAGAACAAGGGAGCACAATTTGAAGGGGGACGACTTAGGGGCAACGCAAGGAAGTATTTTTTCATAGAGAGGGTGGTGGACACATGGAACGGCCTTCCTGAGGAGGTTGTGGGGTCAAAAACTGTTGGGGAATGCAAGAATGCATGGGACAGACAGACATAAAGCAATTATAGTGGGGGGGTAGGAGGAAGTAGGCTATTGGTTAACTGGGATCTGCAGCTTATACAAAAGATAAGGAAATGGGCGGACTGGGTGGGCCAAGTGGTCCTTATCTGCCATCAAAGTCTGTGTTTCTGTGTTAATGCACACACTTGATGCTGATGTTCATTTCTGTCCCTTCTAGTATTGCTTCCACTGTTAGAGCATGGTGCTGTAGCTGGCATTGCACGCTGCAGTGCTGCCAATTGTGTACGTGTGTACAAAACAGATTTAAAATGGGAACTTTCTATTACACCGCACATAACAAGACTATATCTCTTCAAGGCTGTTTTGACAGCCAAGAAGTTTGGCTGGTGGCCAGTACTTTGAGGAAGATTTTTTTTTTTAAATGAAACTTTTTTTGCGTAAACTGTTTTGTTAGAAATGAGTGGTTAACTTTGATATACAGTAGTTTCAGATTGCATGCATTGCTTCTGGAATTCAACCCCTAGTTTAATGAAAGTGTTATCATGCCCTCTTGTGATAAAAGTTGGTACTGTGTTACAGTTCACAGCCCTATCTAGTTACTGGAATTTTGCTGCTATTATGATCTTTTTATTTAAAATGTACACAGTATTGCAGAACACTGTACAGTTAGAACAAGGTTACAAATTAGTAAAGGCAAAGTGTCTCAATATATACCTGGTTAGACCCTGCCAAGAAAAGTTGCTTTGTGCATTTGCCCCACATTGTTAATGGGGAATAATTACATATGGGTAATGAGCTCCCCTACTGGGGTAGTGGTACAGCTCAAAAGGTGAGACCTCTGCACAGAACCCTGAGGACATGAGTGTTCGGGATACAGCAATTACCTAGTTTTCAGTTGTACTGCTGAAGAGGTTGCAGCATAGAACTCTATGGATGAATTTCACTTTCTACTTATTTTTTGTTGTTTTGGTCAGGGTTTGTGCAGCTCTGAGACCAGTTCTGGTTTCCTGGTGACAGGCAGTACCCCTAAATTTAAAAAGCTGTGCCTGTTAAGCTGTAGCTTTCAAACAGACTACCCAGCTGGCTCGCTCTCATTATGAGACCTACGGTGCCTGAACGGGGACCATTTGCCATTACTAAGGTGTTCTTTGTTATAGGTCTGCTAACATTTCCAACAACCTTGGAGCTAGGGATGTCACGATAACACGATATGACAACATATCGCGATAATTACCACTAATGATAATTTATTATTGTAAAAAAACAATATCACGATTATCGTACAGCATGATATATCACGATATACTGTGATGAAACACCTCAGCTTGCTTTTCAAGTAGCGCGTCCCTTTCCAGGTGCAGCCATGATTCCTGATTCCACACTATCCTCCTATCAGATTTTTACTGTTTTTCCTTAAAATTAGAAATGCAGTGTTGGCCCTGTGGCAAAGAGTTTTGAGGGCCTAGTGCCTCACCTGGTGCTGCGCTGGTAAACCAGGTTCAGGAAAAGACCTGGGTCACTCAACTCACTGGCTGCATGAAGGAGGACTGAGCATCCATTGAGAGCTCTCCTTCTTTCTGGGAGGTGGGGGGGCAGTGCCAGTCACTGCTTGGTCGCCATCTAGTGGAGGCTGGATGATGCAACAGTAACAGCCTTCTGACTGTCTGGGTGCAGGAGCTGGGGCTGAGTATGTGCAACATCTTTACGTCTCACTCTTTTTGTAGACATTTAAAGACACAAAACATTTTTTAGATACATAAGTGAAAAAAAAAGACCTAGGGAGGGATAGTAAGGCCGAAAGGGGAAGGAGGGGCTTGTGTGGAAGAGGACGGCCAACAAGCAGACATACTGAACACATTTTTCAGTTCAGGATTTATGGAGGGGGGGGGGTAGGTAGTGGGCCTATGATAAAAGACTGGCATTAAGAGATGGGAGGTGGACACTAACCCCTTTACAGAGGAAAGAGTCCTAAGGGAACAGTCACAGTTAAAAGTAGACAAGGCAAGCCAGCCTATTGGCACAGCAGTTGGATTTCTGCTTGTGATGCCAGTGAGCCGGGTTCGGAAGTGGACTGGGGTCACTGGAGGGCCGGCCAGGGGAGAACGGCTTGAGCGTCCCACGACAGCTCGCTGTCTCCGGGGGGAAAGGGGGCATGGCCAATGCCCACGCCACTTGTGCGTGACCTCAGGCGGAAGCTCGGGGGGACCACAAGCCCCGTTTTGAGGGGGACAGGCGGCCAGATGCGCAGTGGATGTTGACGCACAGCGCCTTGATGTCAGGGGCTTTCACTGTGTTGGGGAGAAAACGGGAAAAACACCTGCTGGCTCTGGGATGACAGGCTTTGTTGGGCATGCCTTCGATTTGCCCCTGCTCACCGGCCACCTCTACAAGGCCCAACGAAATGAATGATTACGGGGTTAGAACCCCACCTCATCCCCACTCGGGGGGGGGGTGGACCGAAGCTCCATGGGGGACTGGGAGGTAGGTTTCGGTGAGCAAGAGGCAGGAGGATGACCCCTTGGATGCCCTGAAGGGTTGGGTCGGCAGGCAGTAGGGGAGAACAAAGCATAATTAAAAAAAAAAAAAACAGACAAGGCAATGGGACCAGACGGGGTGCACCTCAGGTTATTGAGGGAGCTCAAGGCAGAGCTGGCTGCTCCTCTGACAGCCCTGTTCATCCTGTCACTAGAAACAGGAGAGCTACCAGGATACTGGAGAAGGGCTGATGTAGTTCCACTCCACAACAGTGGAAGCAAAGAGGAGGCAGAAAACTATAGGCCTGTCAGCCTGACTTCAGTAGTGGGCAAAGTAATGGAATCACTACCAAAGGGAAGGATTGGGGAATACCTTGTTACCAATTGACTACAGGCAAAGTGATTTCATGGGGGAGATCTTGCCAGACAAACCTGATCAAGTTATTTGATTAGGTAACCAAGTAAGTAGATAAGGGTGGAGCTGGCCTACCTGGATTTCAATAAGGCCTTCTACGCTGTTCCACATAGAAGGCTGGTGAGCAGGCTGAGAAGCCTAATAGTGGGCCCTAAAGTAGTAAGATGGTCAGTGAGCTGGCTAGGCAGTAGGAGTCAGAGGGTGGTGGTAAATGGCGTCCACTCTGGAGAAGGTAAAAATGACGAGTGGGTTGCCACAAGGTGTCAATACTAGGCCCAGTCCTCTTCGACGTCCTAATTAGCTACATTGCAGAAGGACTGGAAGGGAAGGAATGCCTGTTCACAGATGACACAAAAATTCTGCAACAGAGTTGACACATGGGGGGGGGGATGAGGGAAGATCTAAAAAAGCTGGAAGAATGGTCATAAGCTTGGCAGCTGGGTTTCAAGGCAAAAAAGTGCAAAATCATGCACTTGGGGCTCAGAAGCTCGGGGGCAATGTATCAGATGGGGAGGAGAAGTACTAGCAGTCACAAAACAAAAAAGGGACCTGGAAGTAATCATACTGATGACCCGAAGGTAGCTAAGTGACAAGGTAGTGGGAAAGGCTAGCAGGAAGCTTAGATGCATAGGCAGGGGTATCACCAGCAGAAAGAGGGAGGTAATCATATTCCTGTATAGATCACTGGTGAACCCCCACCTCGAGCACTGTGTACAGTTCTGGAGGCCTCACCTGTGAAGGACATTAACAGGGTGGATGTGGTAATGAGGAGGGCAACCAAAATGGTGCAGGGACTACACCAGAAGCCCTATGAAGAAAGGCTTAAGGATTAAATATGTACTTCCTAGAAGGAAGGAGGGAAAGGGGAGGGATATGAAAGATTCCAGTACCTCACAGGTATAAACAAGGTTCAAGGAGGGAGCATCTTCCAAAGAAAACGATGCTCTAGGGCAAGGGGTCACACTATGAAGCTGGAGGGGAGGAGGGGGAAGGAATGTGAGGAACTGCTTCTTCACAAAAAGTGTGCTGGATGTTTGGAATAGCTTCCCAGTGGATGTTGTGGGGGCTAAAATTGTTACAGGGTTTAAGAATGCATGGGATAGGCACAAGGGGATCTTAGAAGTAAGGCAAGGGAGGGTGAAAACCGGAGGCCAAGTGTGGTTTACGGTGGCACTGTAGGTAGGGAAAATAGGACAGACTAGGTGGGCCAGGAGGTACTTATCTGCCAACACCTTCTGTGTTATGTTTCTATGTCTCACACACCCACACCATTGCATATATGCCAGCCTTAGGGATGGGAAAAAGAAATAGGAGGAAAGGTATGTGCACCAGTCGGGACTTATTTATATAGAAACATCGAAATTGATGGCAGATAAGTACCACTTGGCCCACCAGTGGAGGTTATGGGGGCCTAAAACAGTCACAGGATTTAAGAATGCATGGGATGGGAATCTTAGAAGCAAGAGGTGGGTGTAAGCCGGAGTCCAAGTAGGGTCTCCGGAGGCACTATAGATAAGGAATCTAGGGCAGACTAGGTGTGTCATGTGGTCCTTATCTACCAATAACTTCTGTGTTTCTATCTTTCTGGGTTTCTACCTAGTGTGCCCATTTTCCCTACCTACTTTCTTAGATCTCTAGTCATTTTTTCCCCACACACACCTGGAGTGTCTACCCTATTGCAGATCTTTGCGTCATCTACAAAAAGGCATACCTTCAGACAACATGAAGTCTTGCTGTATTCTGACATTAGGCAGTTAGCCGCAGCACTTGAACTGCTCCGGAGAGTAAAGAGTTAACTCTATGCCAAAGCATAGAACGTTGAGGTTGAGCTTGGTTCAAACCTCTGTCTGCTGCACTTTGAAGCGTAACCGTCAGATTCTTTACTCTGTCTAACTGAACAGTTGCTCCGGAGATCTCTCCTTCACTATTGGTTTGGTCCAGTAAAAACGTCAGTTTTAAACCGCATTTTTTATTTACTTCTTCGGTTCAGATCCCTGTATGTGGTACAATAAGTACTTAGATAGTGGACTAGTGCTGAATTTGTGACATTGTAAAAGTTATATTTCAGTCGGTTTGGCTGAACCGGTTGTCTATTATTTTATCTTGTGTTTTTCTTTGAGTTTGAAATTAGTGTGAGGTACCTGTCCTAATCAGTTCTAAAAAAAACAAACAAAAAAAAAACATGTTTTATCATTTTTTCCAACACCTGTGACACAGTTAAGAACCGATAAGGAGGTCTTGCCTGGCTGTTGCTGAAAAAAGGGTAAGTTGTAGGATGGCTTCGTCTGAGAAACCTAAGAGTAAAACTGGTCCCACTGGGTTTCAACACTGCAGTGAGTGTGTGGAGACCTTTGCTAAGGCTGATCCCCATACCACCTGTGTTTATTATCTGGGTTTTGAACACCTGGATTCATACTGCCAAATCTGTAAAAAAATTTTCCTAAGGCCTCCCTGGAGAAAAGATTGGGCAGGCTTAGGGAAAAGGAGGCCAAGGTGAGACTCCCTCGGGCAAACGGAGAGCCGATCCTGAGGGTCGGTTCTGGTAAAAAGAAATTAAAAGGAGAAATCAGCTGGTTCGGATCCAGAATCTCATCATCCAACTGCCGAGGAAATTGCCAGAGAGATTAGTATAGTTGAATTGCTCCGTTAGGTTCCGGCTGATCCGATGCCTCCCGGTGGGTGTTCGTTCGGTTGGTTCCCCCGGTTCAGGATTATTCCCTTGAAGACTATTATGAACAGGATTTGGAGGGTGATGGTGGTGGTGGTGGTGGTGGTGGTGGTGAAGGTCTGGATGAGTCCATAGAACTGAACATCTCCCCAGACAGACCTTCTGGTGTTTCCCCTCCCAGGCTTTCTGAGTCCCCTTCCCACTTTATGTTCTACAAAAAAGTGGCAGAAACCCTCCAGCTCCCTCTGGATGAAGCTGTTGAGGAGCAAGAGGAGAAGAAGAAGAATCCGCATTTATATAGTGCTTTTTCATACATCCAAAGCGCTTTACAAGCAATGCTAGACTGGTAGTGAAGTGACTGAATGTGTGGTGGTGGCCATATCGCACATCATCACCCACACACAGCCTGGATAATTGCATGAACTGGTTTATGGGAAAGGGAATGTTGGCCAGGACACCGGGAATGCTCCCTACTCTTTGCGAAGAGTGCCCTGGGTTCTTTTACTTCCACCTGGACACCCACCAGGACAACACCAGGATGGGCAGAAGGGACCTAGGTTTAACGTCTCATCCGAAGGACGGCACACCCCAGCAGTACAGCACCCCCCAATACTGCACTCGGATGCCAGCATTTTTAGGTCCAAGTCCAGTCCCAGTGTGGGATGAGAACCCACAACCTTCTGGTCCAGAGGCGGATGTGCTACCAACTGAGCCACGCTGACACCTGACTATGTGAAGATGATGGACATCCCAGAGTCCAAGAGGTTGTCTGTTCCCTTCACAAATCCTTTGGGAAACAGACACACAAGTTACTTAAGACTCCAAATTCTTTACCTCCTGTTGCCAGGTAAATGGACAAGAGGTATATGTTGTCAGGCCCAGGTATGGAGTACTTGTGCCAGCAATGCAGCCATGTTGGGGTTGTGCAGGCTGCAGCCTGTGATAAGGCTAACATACCCTTGGCTTCACACCCCCTCAGATAAAAACTCCAGGAAGCTGGATGCCATGGCTACAAAAAAAGTATTTGCCATCTTCCTTGGGACTCAGGCAGGCTAACTATATAGCCTATACAGCTAGATACCAGAAGTCCAGATGGGATACTGTTCTGGAACTAGCTAAACAGGCTTCCTCCCAACTTGCCAAGGAGCTGGAGGAGGTGGCTGCTGATGGGATTGAGGCATGTAAGATCCAGTGTCATGCTGCTGTGGACTCCAGTGATGTGTCATCACGAGTCATGGCTACATCTGTGGCTCTTCGGAGATTGGCTTGGCTCAGATGTACTAGCCTCTCACAGGACACCCAGGCTAAGACCATGGATTTCCCTGTGGTGGATAAGTCTCTGTTTGGGGAGCAGACAGAGAGTTATATGAAGAAAATGGATGAGTACAGGACCACCTACAGGAGTACACAGGCCAAGGAATGGCAGGCAACTCCTTAGAAGCAGCAATCTAGGGGCAGGGGCAGGCCCTTTCACAGGCCTTTCTACCAAGCACAGGCCTCCTCTCCTTTTCCTCAGAGGGGGTTCTTCAGAGGGAGAGGCAGAAGGGGGATGAGCAGGGCTGCATCCTCCTCTCAGACTAAGGCTCCTGCCAAGCAGACACCCTGATGTGTCAGCCTGGGTCGACTCTCCAATTCCTGTAGGAGGCAGGCTGGCTTATTACTTCCAGGACTGGAAGTCTGTTACCTCAGACAAGTGGGTCCTGGAGGTAGTAAGCCAGGGACTGGCCCCCATCTTCAGAAAATTTCCAAAACTGAGGGTCAGGTCCTTTCCACCTGGAAACATCTCTGAAACCATTGCCCTAGAGGCACAGATTTCATCTCTGCTGGCTCTAAGAGCCATAGAGAAAGTTCCCACACCTCACAGGGGCCAAGGTATGTACTCCAGATACTTCCTTACCCCCCAAAAAAACAGGGGAGTGGCAGCCCATCGTAGATTTAAGATACTTAAACAAGCACCTAGTAAAGCCAAAATTCAGAATGGTGACTCTGGGAATAATTCTTCCCTCTCTAAGGCCAGGGGATTGGCTAGCCTCCCTGGACCTAAAGGATGCCTATTTTCACTTTCCCATCCAGTGCTCCCACAGAAAGTATCTCAGGTTTGAACTGCAAATGACCCAACAAGTGCTCACTTCTCTAGAATTCCTCCTCAATCTTCCCAAGTCAGTTCTCGAGCCAGTGCAGCTCTTGACCTTCATAGGGGTAGAGTTGGATACTGTCAAAGCAAGAGCATTTCTCCCTCTGGTAAGGGTAAAGGCCATTATAGAGCTGTCTTCTTCTTTCCACCTTCTGGTTTCTCAACCAGCAAGGCATTTCCTTCAACTCCTGGGCCACATGACAGCTTCCACTGCAGTGGTCCAAGGGGCCAGATTTCAGATGAGAGACATCTAGTTCCATTTGAGGGCCTTTTGGTCTCATAAAAAAGATCCTCTAACTAAACTTATTCCAGTGACTCAGACTCTGATCCAGGCTCTCCACTGGTGGTTGGATCAGGACGATCTCAGGCAAGGGGTTCCATTCATCACTCAGTCTCACTCTGTGATTCTAACCATGGATGCTTCTCTCTTGGGGTGGGGAGCTCACCTGGGAGCCCTCACAGCTCAGGGAGTGTGGTCCCCTCAGGAGTCTCTTCTACACATCAATCTTCTGGAGCTCAGGGCAGTGTACCTGGCTCTACAAGCCTTCTCGGACTCGGTACAGAACAAGGTGGTTCAGGTCAGGACAGACAACACCACCATCATGTGGTACATCAACAAGCAGGGAAGCACTCTGTCTACGGCCTTGTGCAGGAAAGCCATGAAATTGTGGTCCCTGGCGTATTCTCTACAGACCTCTCTGGTAGCAGTCCACCTTCCAGGGAATGACAGTGTGCTAGTAGATGCATTGAGCAGGATTTCCCAGGGCCATCACAAATGGTCCCTGGATCCCCAAGTGTTAAAAGTGATCTTTTCAAGGTGGGGCACTTCAGAGATAGATCTCTTTTGCAGCCCCAGACAATCACCAACTTCCCCTCTTTTGTTGCAGACCCCCAGTCTTGGGTTCAGTCCCCCTGGATGCTCTAATTCTGCATTGGGAGGGGAAATTTCTGTATGCCTTTCCTCTTTTTCCTATACTGTTCAAAGTCCTGGTCAAGATAAGGTCACAATCTTACAAAGTGATCCTGATACTTCAGACTGGGCTAGACGGCCTTGGTATCCCCTGTTGCTGTCCCTAACTCTCCCCAGGAATAACAACCAGTTAACCTCTTCTCAGGGGAGGATTTGGTACCCCAACCTTCGGTCTCTCAATCTCAAGGCATGGCTCTTGAAGAGCTAGAATATGCAAATTTGCATCTGTCTCAAGGAGTTCTGGACGTTCTCAAAGCCTCTCGAAAATCTGCCACCAGGAAAACTTATAACTACAAATGGAAAAGATTCACCACTTGGTGTTCCAGTAAGCACATTATCCTCAGATACTGCTGATTTGTCTACAGTTCTAGATTACATGGTTCATCTTAATGGCTTAGGCCTCAGACCAGCTACCCTCAAAGTTACACTTGTCAGCTGTTTTTGCATTTCTGTCAGTGGGAAAAACCTCCTCACTGGCCTCTCATCCTGTTTTCTGTAAATTGTTCAAAGGATTGCTTCATTCCAATCCCCCCTTTAGGGATCCTACTCCTGGTTGGGATCTTAATGTTTGCATTGCTCAGCTTATGCAACCCCCCTTTTGAGCCTTTGTCCTCTGCAGAACTTAAGTACTTGACTTGGAAGACTGTGCTCCTGGTAGCTATTACCTCTGCCAGGTGTATCAGTGAACTGCAAGCTCTGTCAGTAGATCCTGATTTTATCTCATTCCATAGAGATAAGGTGGTCCTTAGAACCAACAGGAGGTTCTTACCCAAAATGGCTTCAGATTTTCATCTGAACCAATCCATGTCTCTTCCTGTGTTCTTCACTGATTATTCTTCTTCAGGAGAGAGAGAAGATTACACAGTTTGAATTTTAAAAGGGCTCTTAGCTACTACACTGAGCGTACTAAGGCACTTAGGTTTGTCTCCCTCCAGTTGTTCCTCACTTATGGTGAAGTGGGGAAGGGTAAACCTGCTACTAAGAGAACTATTGCCAGATGGATTGTCTCTTTTATAGAATTCCGCTATGAAAAGCTAGGCAAAGTAACCCCCTCAGGCCTGAGGGCTCATTCGACTAGAGGTACAGCTGCTTCTCTGGCTGCTGCCAGAGATATACCCTTATTGGAGAGATGCAAAGCAGCCACCTGGAAAACAGTCCATACATTCACCAAGCATTACTCTCTGGATATCCAGGCTAGGAGCGATGCTAGGTTTGGTACAGCAGTACTGCAGAGCCTAGTCCCAAAATAGGTTTGATACCCTCCTCCATGGAGGTACTGCTTGGTAGTCTGCATAATGTCAGAGTACAGCAAGACTTCATGTTGTTTGAAGAAAAAATTACTCGCCTTAGTAATTGTGTTTCTTCTAATGGAGTCTTGCTGTATTCTGACCTCCCTCCCTACCTCCCCTCTCAGAACCTGGTTTTTGGGAAGTGGGCTGGCAGGCACAGTGTTGCACCTCAGAGGTGTACTTGGCACTCTTCCCTTTTTGTACAGGGGGAGTGGGTTATTAATATGTTTTAATAATTATATTGTTCAGTACCTAGTTTTTGTTTTGGATTTCTCGACTTGAGTCTTTTGGGGATCCAAAATACAGTATTTGGTTGCCTTTTTTGGCTAGTACATTTTACAATTTCCACGTAGTGGGGGTAGTTAGTGTTGACTTGTAAGAATCTGATGGTTACACTTCAAAGTGCAGCAGACAGAGGTTTGAACCGAGCTCAAGCTCAACATTCTATGCTTTGGCATAGAGTTAACTCTTTCCTGTCCGGAGCAGTTCAAGTGCTGGGGCTAACTGCATAATGTCAGAATACAGCAAGACTCCATTAGAAGAAACACAATTACTAAGGTGAGTAATTTTTTCTCTCCTTCTAGCACCTCTGCAGTGTCGCAAATAAAGACATTAAAGAGGACTGGTCCCAGTACTGATCCTTGTGGCACCCCACTGGTCACCATCCCTCCCTAGGAGTGAGCTCTGTTTACCACCACTGTCTGTCGTCTATCCCCCATTTACCAGCTTTGGACCCACTCCAGGCTGCCCAGCTCATTTACGAATCTCCTATGAGGAACGGTGTTGAAGACCTTACTGAAATCTAGGTAGGCCACATTCAAGGTTCCACCTTGATCTAATTCCCTGGTCACCCAATCAAAGAAATCTATCAGATTTGTTTGACATGTTGTCCCTATTGTGAATCCATGCTGCATTGGATCCTGTATATCACTGGATTCAAGATATTTACACAGTCCTTTCCTTCAGTAATGATTTTCCTCAGTGGTACTTAACAGCGAACAGGAGCCCGCGGACATCTCCTCATGTTGATCCCCACTGGTAAGACAGTGGGGAGAGTGGTGGCTGGGGTTGGGAGCACCAGGACACCTGAAGGCTGGAACTGGTGGTGACCGTGTCCAAACAGCTATATGGGTAAATATTTTTTTTTTATTCTGCTAATTATTCATGATAATCAATATATAGTGTATGTTAGAACGTTGCATTTGTTAAAAATCTAGCTTTCCCTAATGTTGTTGTACCACTGATGTGACGTCACGATGTTGTTGTACCATCGTGAGTATGTCACATCGATGGTACAACAGCACTGACCATTTATGCGCATGCGAAAGTCGCGGTTCATGTAGATGACATGGGCACCGCAGATCATTGGAGGCACCGGTGGATGTCTGAAAATCTCTAAGTGCTATTTTTCTTTTTTTTTAAGAGTGGCCAGCACACAGCAGGACAGACGTATTTGTATTTAAATATTTACGATCGCACCGGAAGGGGTGCAGTATATTTACTGACATGGGTGGGGAGGGGCAGGGGTCACCGACATCACGGCGCGACATCATGGGCAGCCAACAGCTAATTTGTTTAGTATTGTCCATACACTATAAAAGACAGTGGATGGGCAACAGTAAACAACAACACTGTTTTACACTTCTCGAGGTTTTCATGCCAACCGAAAACCTCTCGAGCTTCACTCTCGAGGTTTTCTTGGTTGTCATGGCAACCTCTCGAAGTGAACAACAGTGTTGTTGTTCACTGTTGCCCATCCACTATCCTCTATATTGTGATAATTTTTACCCAAATATCGTCATACTAAAAATTTGATATTGTGACATCCCTAGTTGGAGCTAACAGAAAAGGAAACGATAGTAAGTATGAAAGACTTTCTCCTATCTTATTACATATGTTAATTTTTATTGTATTTTTATTCTATTAGGAGAAATCTTCATTGAGCATTGTTCATTACAAGGCAATCTTGGACAGGACAAACAAAAAACACAGACATTAAATACAGATTTAAAACAAAAAATGTATATCTAGCTGCATGTCAGTTTTGAAGAAAATATCAGGGCAGTTGCAAAGCAATTCAAGGTTGGCAGTGATGGAATAGCTCAATACAAGGCAAATTTGCAAAAAGAAATCAAGCCAATAACAGACAATGCAAGTTCAGCAGAACCAGTGGGCAGATCTTGATCAGTTTTAAATATTCGGCACAATTACATGACACATGGTGGTTGTGAAGTAAATGCTTCTTCAACAGGAGAAGTAAAGGTGATGAAGTGATTGGGGAGATTGTAACACTGAAAGATTGTGAATAAATCATAATAGCAGCTGCAACTATCAGTACAGTGGTTTTCAGTCATTGAATTAAAGATGTTGAAACCAACTTTAGGTTATAAGGATTGGAACCGAAAGTGAATGGTTCTGGTACCCTAACAATGTAAATGAGATCACTCTTACAACCATAAGAATGGTCTCTGCGACAGTTTTAATATATAATTGATGTCAAGCAATAAATTATTACAAATGTGAAAAAGAAAACTCCCCCGATTGAGCTCGTTTCCAGAGCACCTGTGCGTGACGCACTCTTTACAGAGTAAGAGTCTATAATGTATGGCAGAATGTTGTTAGTGCCAGAAATCATCATTTTACAGGGCTGTTGAACCACTGATGTGATGCAATGATGTTGTTATACCATTGTGAGTACGTCACATTAATGGTATGACAACATGGAACGTGTTCGCGCATGCATGTAACCCGACCTACAGGACTTCCTGAACCGGCCATGGCTGTGAGAGTTTAAGCTGACAGACAGCGGCGATGATTACAAAAAAACTTATGAAGTAAGGATCCTGCCTGTTTTTCTGTTTTGTGGACCATACTCTATACAAGGCAGTGTATGGTCCACTATCTGCAACAAAGCATGTGTTGCCATCTCAAGTTTGCCAAGACGACTAAAACCTCTCGAGCTTTGCGCTTGGGTTTAAATGGTCGCCATGGCAACCCCTCGATGGCTACACATGCTTGCTACCGATAGGGGATCATACGTTATCCTCTCTTTCACTCACGGGAGAAAGTGCTTCTTCAGTCTATACTGGAACATAAAGAGCTGTTCCTGGCTTGCCCGGGTCAGAGCCATTCACCTTCCAGGTCTTCATGGGCTCCTAACTGTAAGTTAAAACAGCTGTCTATGGGAAATTGTAACCATAGACACATTAGTTATATAGGGCAACTGGGTAGAAATTTCAAGAACATCAACCTTGGAGTTACAGGACATGTGTAACACTGATCTGAGAGGTCTGCCATTGGACTGAGAATTGTGAGGTCAGCAGGCTGCAGTTCTCAAGGGGGTTAGAGGAGCAGGAGTGAAAGATTAGAATTTGGTTTTGCACAACACTATTCATGCACACTAAACTTGGATCAGTTGAACAATGTGCTAACCACTGGTACACACGCTTGGAAAGTGAGTAGAATTGGGTCCTGGAGATGATTATTGTCCTCCAGAACATGGTGGAGAAGCTGAGTGCCAGGCCATAGTGGCCTAAAACCCACAAAAGTGCTAAGGTTGACCCCACTTTGACACCAGCCTTGTCAGTGGACATACCCCTGCTGGGCTTAGTAGTGCTACCCCTACAACCCCAGTAACACTGGTGGTGCCATCAATACCAACCCCACTTCTGTAAGTCCCCTCCCACCAGTAGGCCATTCAGGTTTTGGGGGCACTTTAATGCCAGACTTGGGGGTGGGCAACTTGTAAACCGACATGGCCGGTTCGGCCTCGACCCCAGTGTGTCGACCCAACTTCTAGTCACAGGCAGGAAGAAATCATACATCTCGCTGTGACAGTATCTTTGGTTCTAGTTAGGAAGGTTGCAATAATTGCGAGGTGAATAAGGACCTGGAGTCCCTTTCACACTTTCTTAGGAGTATCACTGCTTCTCTTTACATCCCCATGAAAATGGATGAGGCCATGGGAAAGTACAAACATTTAGAGATCCTTTTGAAGGTGTCCCCTTTCTTAGCTATGCTGACTGATGATGCTGTACTTGATCCACCAAAGACAGTGTTGTCTCATCCTGCCTCATCTGATTTAGCCGCTTGTTGAGGGGGACTGCTGGTATGCAGTCCCTTCGGAGTGCTTTAAGATTTTTTATGGAACAACTAGTACCCAGATAGTGCAGTGCAAGTGGAAGATGGTTGAAGCTCCTCCTGCTCATCCTACCAGCAAGGTGTTGAAACGTCTTGATCAGTGGAGCCTTAGAATATATGTGGCAGGTGCAATGAGTGTGTGCCAGACCAGTTACTCAGGCAGAAAGTGGCTACTGAATTGAGAGACCCCCGGCCTTTAGAGTGCCAGGAGATGGTTTCTCAGCTCATCGAGTACAGCTTAGCAGAAGCAAAATATCACTTGCAGTTCACCATGAATCAAGCAAAGGTGGGCTTCCAGTGTATGACCGCAGGGGAAATTCATAGAGGACACAATTATGTGTACTGCGTGCAGTACTGGCGTCCGTATCTGAAGAGGGACATTAAGTTACTGGAGGGGGTGCAACGCAGAGCGACAAAGATGATCAAGGGGCTGGGGGACTTATCATACGAGAGGAGGTTGAAGGAGTTGAACATGTACTCACTGGAGGAGAGGAGACAGGGTGACATGATTGAAACCTTTAAATACATGAAAGGAATAAACAAGACAGGTACAGAGGGCTGTTCAAAGTAAGGAGGGAGGGCCACCAGGGGCCATGATATGAGACTGGAGCGAGGAAGGTTCAGGAGGGAGATGAGGAGACACTTTTTTACAGAGAGGGTGGTGGCTGGGTGGAATGCGTTACCTGCTGAAGTGGTATGCAGTAGAACAGTGGACTGCTTCAAACGAGGATGGGACAGGACAAGGGGGAGGGTTAATGAAGGGAAAGGGTGGAAGGGAGGGGCAGCTGCAGAATAAGGGGTGCTAGCTGCACATTCATGCAGACTTGATAGACCTCTAGGCCTTTATCTGCTGGCAAATTTCATATGTTCGTATGTGTGCCTTTTTATAAGTTAGTAGGGCCTCTGAGGGATGTCTCTTATGGTTCAAAAGGCGCAGAGTATGAGGTTTGGGCAACATGACTGTGAAGCTGATTGGTTATGTCTATCCAGATCTCATGGCAGGAGTCCCTTATACCATAAGAGACATTCCCCTGAGGCCCTATTATCTTATTTTTCAAAGTGGCAAGAAAAAATCTAGAAATTTCATTGGCTAGGAGACTCCTGACTGTGAATTTAATCTCTATAAATGCACAGTTAGGTGTCAAATCTCATTTTCCTCCCCAAAAATACCTACTTAGTGCCATTTTATAAGTGTAATAAGCCCTTTCAGGGAGCGTATCACAGAATTTTAATGCACTTCACAGGTGCATAAGGGCCCTTTCACTTTGAGCCATATTACACCCCTGGGGCATGCACTAAAATCCTATAATGCACACCCTATCATAGTTTATTACTTACATGAATCAGTTGAGTGTATCGAGTAATTTATAATAAGTTTATAATAAGTTTCTTTTTGTAATTTTTGTTGGCTGTCCCTCCCCCGGCACTTAAGTGGAGCACTCCTTCCTGCTGCTCCTGTATGAGAGTATACTGTACAAAGAATAAACGGTACAGTGACTCAGCGTGCTGATTGGCTGAAATTACCTTAGTGATTTATAATCCTTTAACCAGGACACCTAACGCAGAGTTCTGTTATCTCCCATTTGGTGAGCCTCTGTTGTTTAGCCCCCAGATGGAGGGCATACCGAAGGAGATTTTAAAAGTTTGAAAAGGCCATGAAGGCCATCTTTTCCACAGCTATCCTGGGCAGCAGCAGGCATCTCCATCAGCAGAAAAGATCTGAAGTGGAACTGTACTCCACAGTGCAGGCTGTGAGGTGCAACCAAGGGGTGGCTAGCCCCCAAGGAGCAATTGCAAAGTCCTGGAATGTCCAGTAATCAGTGCACACTCTCAGATTTAGCAGTTACTTGCTCTTGATAGCAAAAACAAAGTAGACCTTGTGTCAGTTTTCTTAATGCTCAGATATTTAACAAGTTGACAAGGTGTGCGTGAAAGAACACAAAACTGACACTGGCAGGTGCCCCAGCAGCAGGAACAGACCTATTACTCTTTATCCTTTCAAAACAGAATAGAAGGCATAGGTAAAGAAACAAACCCTTCCTCAGGTAGACTGGATGGAGCGTTGATTTTTTTCTGCCATCATTGCCTAGGTTTCTGACAACCGCCATGGTCAAGGCAAGGGCAGTGACTGAAGGGGCTCCAGCACTGGAAACGCTGCCAACAGACCTGGTTTCTCTAACAAGTGACCTGTGGCAGGGTGCAGTCAGCTGCCTCTCTCCCCCAGTTCTTCCTAGACCTCCCAGTTGGGGCCATATATTTTTAGCTCCAGTGATCAGAGATCACAACCGACTGATGGGTCCAGGGGATCATCAACTGTAGTCTTTCACTAGATTTTGTCACAGCCTCCCTGCTTGACCAGGTTTCTGTACAGAATGCAACTTCTGTAGCACCTTCAGTTGCGCACAGAGAAAGTGTCTTTGCGTTTTTTGACATTGTGCAGTTGAGTGTGTCATGCCCACTGAAGTCGACTGGGGGATAAGTGACTACTGCTCAGCCCTAGATCTGTGCTGTCTGAACCACCATATTGAACACTAAATTGAGGATAGTATCTTTAGGTCAGGTGATCCCCTTATTGGGAATGCGGGAATGGTTCTGGACCCGAAGGATGCATAATATTTTCACATCCCAGTCAGGCATTCACATGGACTGTTTTTGCTGTTCTGTCTGGAGAATGCCCTGTACCAGTTCAGAGGATTGCTGTTTGACCTCTCTAAATCATCATGAGTCTTAACTAAAGTTCTGATGGTGATGGCACCCTACCTTTATTGAAAGAGATCAATGTTTGCCCCAACTGGATGATTGGCTGATTCAAGGCTGGCCCCTTGAAGACTCAGGCAGCTCTCCAAGAGGTCATTTAGCCCTTCTTCAGACTGGGATTCATCCTGAATCTGGATAAGTCACAACTGACCCCACCACAGTGTGTTGAATTCATCATGGTTTATGTAGACTCCAGAGAGGCCTGACATTAGCTACTGCCTCAGCAGGCTCTGGAACTGTTTGGAGTGTTCCTGCTTCTTTCATCTTTGGGACAAGTGTCAGGCTCAAGATTTCCTCAGTCTGCATGTCTTGATGGCATCCAGGATCTTTTTTATCCTGTGGGCCCCACTTACAATGCATTGCCTTCAGTGGTAGATCAAAACTCGGTGGTCCTAGAGGGCAGTGTCCCTGTGTTCCAACCAGTTACAGTAACTCATCCCATGATCAAGGCTATCTCTTGGTGGCTGACTCCAGAGCACCTTTAGAGGGGAGTACTCTTCATGCAACTGAATCTGACACTGGTTCTGATCACGGAAGCCTCCCTCCCAGGGTGGGGATCAGATCTAGGGGACTTGAAACCACACATGCTGTGGACTCCTCAGGAGCAGCAACACCACATCATTGTGCTCAAGTTGGGAATGATCCATCTGGCATTGCAAACATTACCCTTGACAGTGGTTGGTCATTTGATCTGCATTTACATGGACAATGCCATAGCTGTGTTCTGTGTGAACAAGCAAGAGGAGCCCTTTTCTCCAGACTGTGCAGGGAAGCTCTGGAGACATGGTCCCTGGTGTCTAGTCTCAGTGCCTCATTGTTTGTCACCCATTTTGCTGGCGTGGATACTGAGTTGGTGGACAGCCTCCGCTGCCTAGTACACGTCCCATGAGTCACATTTATACCAAGAGGTTGTGTGTGATCTGTTTTGAAGCATGGGGACTCCCCACATCAACTCATTTGTCTCCTGGGAAAACCACAAGCTGATACTCTTCTGTGCCCATCATTTGGTTAGTGCATGGTTTAGGATGAGGCATTTGCCTGGAAGGGGATCAGCAAGTTCCTGTACATCTTCCTTCCTCTTCCCCTGGTACAAAAGGTCTTGCTGAATGTATGCCTCAAAGGGGCTCAGAAAATTCTTATAGTTCTGGTATGGCCTCACCAATTCTGGTATCTTGACGTCCTTTAACTCAGCAAAGGGTGTCCGATCAGGCTGGACCTTCTCACTCGGTCCAAGGGAAGGATTCAGCACACAGAGCAAGTGCCCTTGCATCTGACAGCCTCCTCCCACATGGAACTTGAACTTGGTCCTGACCAAGCTCATGGAGATGTCCTGTAAGCCTCTGGCAATGTGTGATCTTGGTTTCTTGTTATGGAAAGTGACTTTTCTGGTTGCTGTTACCTCAGCTGGAAAGGTCAGTGAGCTGCAAGCTCTCTGTGGAAAACGGGATGACAGAGACAAGGCTGTGTAGCAAGCAACTAAAAAATTCCTGGCTAAGATGTTTTTTGATTTCTATCTGAACCAGTTTGTGGAGTTGCTGGAATATTTTCCCAGGCAACATTGTAGCCTTGCTGAGGAATGACTGTCTGGGTTGGATGTGAGGTAAGCTCTTGTGTTCTACCATCAGAGAACAATGGCATTCCAAGGCTTAGTTGTTCGCGACTCATGCTGTACAGTCCTAAACCACTTCTGCACAGCAGATCATCACTCGATAGATCAATCTTGTATTGAATGTTGCTATGTTTATATCTCCTGTATGCGACTTGAGGGCATCTGTGACCTATGTAACCGGCGTATACAGCAGCTTCTGCCACTGCTGCCAGGGTCATCCCAATCAGTCGAATTTGCAGGGCTTCCAGCTGGGCATAAGCACACACTTTCACAACCCATTACAGCCTAGACCTTCAGGCCAGAAGTGAGGCAGCATTTGTGTCTTTGGTCCAAAAGTGTCTCTTCTGTTGGGCTGATGTTTTTTAACCCTCCAGTCTGGGTACTGCTAGTAAACTAAGCAGAAGGAATCCTGGTGTCTACCAGACAAAGCTACTCATCTGTTACTGTTTTAATGCTGGTATTTTTTCTACAGTCACGCTAACCTGCCTGACCCTCCCCTTGGTTATTAGTCTTAATTGGCTATCTGTTGGTATGGCTTTGTTTTCCTACTGTTCCTAGGGCTTTCAGTAGCTTTTGCCTTATGGGGATCTGGGACTCTTAAAAAAAAAAAAAAAAAAGGGTCCCAGACCAAATTCTAGAAGTCTAGCCATGTTCCTTTGGAGGCAGTTTAGTTCAGCACTGGTATAGTAGGTAACAGGAAGCAGCGTGTTCATCCTCAGGAGCCCGCAGTGCATCCCAGGGCATGTGCCTGATGGGCTGATGGGCCCATGCTCATGAGAGCCTGGGTTCCTGTAAGAAGATCTGAGACGTAGACTCCATGGAAGGGTGAGGACATGTAATGTAGGGAGGATCTCAAGCTCTAGCCAGTGAACTTTGCAAGGACTTTGCACATGCTAAGATGACAGTGTTGACTGTAGAAGGGATACTAGTACATAGTAAAACAGTAGTTACAGGTGAGTGGCTTTGTCTTCTTTCCTGCTACCAAGAAAAACTACAGTATTATGGCAGCATAAATAAGATTATTTACTGCATGTTAGTATATTACTCATCATGTAAGGGAACTGGTTATCCCCCAACATCTGGATAGTTAGAAACTTAGAAACATACCGTTCCTCATCCCTTTATGCAGGACAGATCCAGGAATTTGTCAGAAGGGGGCAGCATTGTTGAAGAGGTGGCATTTCTCCCCCCCAAAAAGAAGAGGGTCCCTTTTAAAACTCAGACTAGGCTGAAGCTTTATGACTGAACACTGGTTGTCCCCTAGTCCATTTTCATTCTGTCGTAATGGCCTTTTCGGATGCTTTGATATTTCAGTTAGCAGAACATGCAGCTGCTCTGACACCCAGTGTTGGTGCCCATGGAAGCACTGATTTTTCAGCCAGCAGAGAATGAAAGGCAGCTGCCCTCTGTAGTGTCCTCAGCTACACTGGGAAAAAAAAAGGAATTTAGTCAGTTTATAGCACCTTTCATGCACACTGTATCCCAAACTGCATTACATACCATAAACAGCTGCATCAGCCATTAGGAGAGCACAAAAGAGCTAAGAGAGATAAAGGGAGATTAAGGGCAACTGCAGTCAAAATTTTCAAAAAACTGTGTGTTTTGATGTGAGTGTGTGTGTGTGTGTGTGTCTGTGTAATCCTAGTGAGTTTTTTCCTTTGTTTGCTGTTTAGATTTGTTTTATATTTGCCTACTTGTGTTATGGCCCTGGAGATCTCTATGCTTGCTTCTTTGACTAGTTGTTCTTTTCCCACAATCTTGTGTCTTGTGACAGTGATGCATTGGGGACCATTGATTCAGTGAGTGCTTGCTTGTTGTCCTATCTGAAGCAGTAGATCTGTGCTGTAAGTAATTGTCCTTATCCAGTGCATACTCACAGTATGAACGCTATATTTAAGGAGAACTACAGGCAGACATGAAGCCCCGACTGCTGCATAGATCGGGGGTTCAGTACTCAGATCCCCCCTGCAGGCACAATTTGCATGAAACTGTATTTTTACCTGAAGACTCGTATAAACTGTATAAAGCTCCGTACCAGCTGACATGTTCCAATATCGCAGTCCTCACTCACCGAGATCACATTGCTAACAACGGCGATATGATGATCCTCCTGCGCCCCTTCCTGTATGGTGCCCTTTTGTATGGAGATTTAATAATCTCTGTATCTGCCATACACACTTTGCCTAAAAGTCATGTGCATACAAAGCATACACATGGCATTTAGGCAAAGTCTGTTAAAATAAAGCAGGGCATGGGAGATACAGAGATTATTAAATCTCTCTACATAAGGGCACCATACAGGAAGAGGCAAAGGCGCCTCATCATATCACGTTGTTAGCGCGATCTTTTGGGGGTGAGGACTGTGATATTAGAACATGCCAGCTGGTACCGAGCTTTATATAATTTTTCCAAGTCTTCAGGTAAAAGTACAGTTTCATGTATATTGTGCCTGCAGGGGGGATCTGGGTACTGAAGCCCTGATCTGTGCAGCAGTCGGAGCTTCATCTGTGTTGGTAGATCTCCTTTAAGGTTTGTCAAACACCTTAGGGATAATTGAGTGGGATATTCTTTAAAAAAACAGCTAGAGAGTTCTCTAATTATAGCATTGATGACCTAGGGCAGGGTTTCTCAAGTGAGGCCAGCCTTCCAGGGGAGGCTCAAGCAAGCCTTTGGACATCAGAAACCTATTGCTTGTTGTTGGTGAGAGCCTCAACAAAGCATAATTGCAGCTGGATTATTGACTGTGTCTGGTTCTGTTATCATTATTTTAATCCCAAAGGGAGGTTTACTGCTAGTTTATTAGACTGAGGGGTTATTTAAACAGAGGTGGGGGTGGAACTGGGTTTTTTAAGTGTATTTGTTGCTTTATTTGATTTGTTTGTATTTGGATTTTGTTCTGAGGTATTTGGGGGCTGTTCTGTTTTTTTGTTAGTATGTGTTGGCAGGCTGCTCTCCCAGTCTGGCGCTACTCCCCCTCTGAGCTCCGGGACGTCCACCCCTTTAATTGTCATCCATTGCCTGCAGCGGTTTATAGACGCTGTAGGGCTCTGGGGATAGTTGGTAGAAGGCGTGGGGGGGGGTGTCCTGGACCTGGAGGGGGGGGATTGGGGTGGCTGGATTGAGGTACTGAGGACCAGGAGACACCCTGGGGCAAAATGGATCCCAGAATGAGGATCGCCTTGCCTGGTACCCATACCCAAGGGCTCCATGCTTAGCGGGCTGGTGGCCCAGTCGGCCTCGGTGTCTCATCCAATTCAAACAGTGTTGTGCAATGCCAGGTCCATTAAAAACAAGATGGCTATAATAGCCAATCTTGTTGGGTCAGTGGACCTGGCTTGCATCACTGAGACCTGGCTGGATGAAAATGCTGGTCCCATTTTGGAGCCAGCGATTCCGGCCGGCTTCTCGGTGATACATCGTTTGAGGTTGGATCACAGGGGCGGGGGTGTAGCAATTTGTTTTAGATTGGGGATTGCAGGGGCGGGGGTGTAGCAATTTGTTTTTGAGATTGGAATTGGACCTTGTAGCTGTACCAGTTAGGGAGACCAGATCCTTTGAGTGTACAGTGGTCACAGGTGTGGGTTGCAGTATTCTTCTTGTCTGCCGTCCACCCGGGGGCGAGAAGCAGTTCCTGCAGGAAGTCACAGACTTCACTGTCGACATGGTGTTGGAGTCTCCCAGGTTGATGGTGCTGGGTGACTGCAACGCTTAGGTCAACGACTTCCTGCAACTTATGATCTCGTTGGGCTTCACACAGGCAGTTGTCTTTGTGACCCATAATTCCAGTCACTCATTGGACCTGGCCTTCCTGCTGGGGATGGAGGCCTCTGTCTTGGTGGTGGAACAGGTCAGGTGGTCAGATTATTACACTATAAGATTCTGTTGCCGTGCTCCCCACTATAGGCCTGGGTGGAGATGGTCCAGCACCACCCTTTGAGGGATATGATTCCAGATGACCTGTTGGCAGTGCTGGACCTATCGGGATTACCGAGTGCAAGCGCGGGTCTGGATAACCTGTTAGTGGCCTATAATAAGGCTGTGGACGGGGCTCTGGATGCTGTTGCTTAAACTGTCCGCGTTCGACCTCTCATCCTTCGCCCTCAGTCTCCTTGGTGTGACTGGACCTTGAGGGAGTTGAGGTGAGTTGGACGAAGGATGGAGCGACACTGGTGGAAATCGAGCCTTGATGTCGACAAACTTAGATTGGTAGACTATTATAGAAACTATCAATCGGCAATCTCTCATAAGAAGGCAGAGTTCCTGTCTGGGGAGATTGCCACAGCTCAGCTCTTTCGAACGGTGGACAGACTGTGCAATCCAGCCTGTCTGCAAGTTTGAAGAGCGTTTTAACAGGAAAAGTGTGATGAATTTGCTCCCTTCTTTGCTTATAAGGTGGCCGACATCAGGTCCGAGATTCGACTGGCTTGCTCTACGGGGGTAGAGGCGTTAGGTGTGAGGTTACTCCCCTTTGGTTTTGTTGGACTGACTTCAACCAGCTGAGAATCATGGCGATCGTGAGGATTGTCCATAGTATGTGGTCTACCTGCTGTAGTTTGAATCCGGGCCCAACTGGCCTCTTAATGGGGTGTCTTGATGTCATCGGCCCAGTCTTTGCAAGGATAGTCGGGTGTTCGTTAGTCAGGTGAGTTTCCAGGCTCTCTGAAGGAGGTAGTTGTGATGCCCCTTCTTAAGAAATCCTCTCTCAACCCAGACTGCCCTGCTAACTACAGAGCAGTCTCTAACCTCCCTTTTGTGAGGAAGGTTATTGAGAAGGTGGTCGCACTGCAACTGGAAAATCACCTTACCAGCCATGAAATCTGCAATGCTTTCCAGTCTGAATTTCAGAAGAGGCATAGCACAGAGACTGCCCTTGTTCGGGTGCTCAGTGATCTCCTAATAGTGAGAGACTGGAAGAGCCATTCCATCTTGACACCGTGGACCATGGGGTACTGCTGGAGCATCTGCGGTTCATCTGTGGCCTGTCTGGGACAGTCCTCAGATGGTTCCATTCCTTCCTCACTGGCAGATTTCAGAGAGTGATGTTGGGGATTTTTTCCTCTGGCTCATTCTCACTGCCATGTCGGGTCCCACAGGGCTCTGTGCTGTCCCCCATGTTGTTCGCGGTGTCGTGCTGCCATTGGGAGACATTGTAAGGAGGTATGAGCTGGGTTTTCACTGTTATGCAGATGATACCCAGCTGTACCTTTCCTTTGTTCCCAGTCAGGACAGTGCGGTCTCGGTGTTTAACATCTGCCTCGCCGAGATACAGGACTGGATGAATGTCAGCTGGATGAAGTTGAATCCTGACAAGACTGAGGTGTTGGTAGTGGATCTGGATCATTGGAGTGAGGGATTGGTGACTGGCAGTGCCTCCGGGCTTTGGCTTGGGGGTAGCCAGTTGCTGACCTCTGAACGGGCGCGAAATCTGGGTGTAATATTTGACAATGAGCTGACGCTTCGTTCACAGGTGTCTGCTGTTGTCAGATCCTCTTTTTACCATCTGAGAAATATTGCCTGGATTAAGCACCTTGTTCTGTCTGGCAACCTTCCAACATTGATGCGCAACTTTGTGACCTCCTGCCTTGGCTACTGTAACTCCCTATACCTAGGACTTCTGGGGGTTGATATCCACCGCCTGCAGCTGGTGCAAAATGCTGCAGGCAGGTTGTTGACCGGGTCATCTCGATCCAGTCGTATTACACCTGTGCTGCATGAACTGCACTGGCTGCCAATTTCGTGGCAGATCACCTTCAAGATCGGTTTGCTGACCTATAAAGCTCTACACGGACAGAGACTGGGCTACCTGCAAAAGCTTCTGTATCCTTACTGCCCGACCACTCCGTTCTGCCGATAAGGGATTGCTAGAGGTTCCCAGGGTTCGGCTGAAGACATCTGGGTCTCGGGCTTTTATGTTTGTGGCCCCCACCCTGTGGAATTCTCTACCTCATCAGATATGAGAGTGCCTGACTGTGGAGAGCTTTAAAAGTGCTCTGAAAACATTTCTGTTTGAACTTGCTTTTTGTAATTCAGCTTAATGATTGTTATTTGTACTGGGAATACAGTCTATATGTTTTAGTTATTGAATTTTAATTGTTAGGGCGCTGTGATCTTCTGGAATAGCGACTTTTTGTAAATAAATAGAACTGAATTGAATTGAAAATGTACCATATTTAAATGTCAAGTTTTTGACGTTTTGTGTGAAAGGATGTAGCAAACTGAAAGTGAATAATGGCATGTGAATTTATGTACAAAATGGGTGACCAGGAAAGGCACACTCAACAAACACTTGTTTCCTGGTGTGACGGGGGAGGGAGTGAGTGGAGGAAATGCAATTTTGGAAACTGTGCAAAACAAAGTGCTAAATAATGCAAATGAACAAGGAGCAAGGTAACAACTGACCTGTTATACTGGTTGCAGAAAAGCACACATACAAAGGCTAAGCAGAGAGGTACTAGGAGTAAGAGCAGGACAAAGCAAAACGGTCCCTGAGAAGGTGTTTAAGAACAAGGTAAAATTGACAATGGAAGCAATCCGACTCATAGAGGTATTGCAACAAGGGTAAATAGGGTCCAAAAGTCAGAAGTGTGGAGCGAGTAAGTTGACCGGGGTGGGGGTTGGGGGCTATAGATATAGAGGGGGATAATAATAAGTCTAATAAAATATGAATTAACTCAACTACTCAAAGGTATTTTTACTGCATTCCTTGTACTGTGCAAAGTATGATAGCTGTTATGACTATGGGGAAGCCCACAATTATTTTCATATTAGTGGGAGACTCAAGATCTTTTCCGAGGCTTGGGGGAGGCTCACTATGACAAAGTCTGAGAAATACTGACTTAGGGTGATTTGTCTGCTTTTTCTGGCTGTTTGTGGTTTGATGAAGATTATACAATGGCAAGAAAATTTCCTGGACTCTGATTGGTCAGTGTGTGCCTGAGACAGTGATGATATTATGCAATAACATCACTGTGTTGATTTTTTGGATGATATGCATTTTTTTTTTCAGAAACAAAGATATACTGTCTCACTAAAAATCTACTAAAAACATTTTTATTTTTATTTTTGTTTTGTATAACATCGAGCCATTGTATAACTGCAGTAAGACACTCCAAGGTGTGTGTTATCGTGTAATAACATCACTCCTGGGGTGGTGGAAGCACTCGGCTTCACCTCATGCTTCAGCCCACCCCAGGAGTGAAGTTATTACATGATAACACACACCTTGTCATGCCTTATTGCTTAAATAGTAGCCTTACAAACAAAACATTCACTTTTGCTGCCTAGTTCTGGACACACACCTAGAAAACAAAAAGACTAGAATAGAAAAAGTTACAGTATTTAGTTGAGGTCAGAACAGCAGGCACTTAACAGCACAGTGCAGCTGCTGACAGGGCAAAAAGTCACCGGTGGTCTCTCATATACATCACTGTTACATAGGACAAGAGACATTGTGAGAAAAAGAAGCGGGCGAATTTGGGGGGACTGGGGGACAGGCTCCCCAACATTTCATCATTGCAGTCTGGAATAACACTGTAAATTCTCTTATGGTTGTGTGTGTCCCCCACAAAAAACTATTACGCCACAGTTACTCTGCTGAAAAGAAAGGTAATAAAAAAGCAAGCATGGAGATTCCTGGGGGCCATAAAACAAGTAGGCAAATTCAGAAACAAAATCCTAACGGGAAACAAAGGAAAGGATGCACTAGGGCTACACACACACACACACACACACACACACGTCAAAACACTTTGCGCAACATATCTTTTGTACATTTTTACTGTTCTCTTATTAAAAACTCAGGAAGCTTGGGGAGAGGAGGAAGAGAAAGAGGAAGTAAATTAATCCAACCTAGATCCTGTAAATGAGCTCTTAACTCAAAGGTTATAATCCAAGATTCACAGCTCTGCATTCTAACCACTAGACTACACTGCCTCTCACTGATCCTTTAGGAGTTCTGCTATTCTGTGGCTGCAAGACTGTCCACTGATCATGCATCCTACAATAGAATTTATACAGTGTTGCTGAACTCATATGATTTTTCATTAGAGATCTGTTTTGCCATAATGCCAGGCTCCCTCCCACTCTTTGTTTAGCTTGAAGCCCCTCCTCCATGCTCAGCATCTGATGTTAACACTGACCACATGCAAATATAGGAACTGCATTGTACCACAGAAGCAAACAATACATGCCGTGGAAATCAGCAAAGCACAGGAGCCCTGCTGCAGAAATTGGAGAGTGCCTCAGAGAAACAGGGTCACTGCCGACGGGCAAGAGGAACAGCTGCCTCCATAGTCAGTGTTGGTGCCTGTAGTGACACTGATCCTTCAGTCGGCAGGGCTGCGCTGCAGCAGCCGTCTGTAGCCTGTCAGTGTTCGGAGTGACACTGGTCCTTCAGTCGGCAGGGCTGCGCTGCGGCAGCCCTCTGTAGCCTGCCAGTGTTCGGAGTGACACTGGTCCTTCAGTCGGCAGGGCTGCGCTGCGGCAGCCCTCTGTAGCCTGCCAGTGTTCGGAGTGACACTGGTCCTTCAGTCGGCAGGGCTGCGCCGCGGCAGCCCTTCTGTAGCCTGCCAGTGTTCTTGAGTGACACTGGTCCTTCAGTCGGCAGGGCTGCGCCATGGCAGCCCTCTGTAGCCTGCCAGTGTTCGGAGTGACACTGGTCCTTCAGTCGGCATGGCTGCGCTGCGGCAGCCCTCTGTAGCCTGCCAGTGTTCGGAGTGACACTGGTCCTTCAGTCGGCATGGCTGCGCTGCGGCAGCCCTCTCTAGCCTGCCAGTACTCGGAGTGACACAGGTCCTTCAGTCGGCAGGGCTGCACTGCAGCAGCCCTCTCCAGCCTGCCAGTACTCGGAGTGACACAGGTCCTTCAGTCGGCAGGGCTGCACTGCAGCAGCCGTCTGTAGCCTGCCAGTACTCGGAGTGACACAGGTCCTTCAGTCGGCAGGGCTGCACTGCAGCAGCCGTCTGTAGCCTGCCAGTACTCCAAGTGACACTGATCCTTCAGTCAGCAGGGCTGCACTGTAGCAGCTATCTATAGCCTGTCAGTATTCAGAGTTGCACTGGTCCTTCAGTTATCTGGACAGGGCAAGCAGCTTCTTCCACATCTGATGCCAGTACTTCTTTTTCCAGTATACTTTTATAAATGAAAAAAAAAATTGTTGTACTACCTAAAGCCTGAAATCATTAAAGAATTATAAAATTAGTTGAGCTAGCTTTTGATAATGAGACTAAAGGAGGATTCAGAAAAGGATAACGTGTCTTAAATTTTACTTTAAACTTCATCCTTCTGAAGCTTAGCAAGATAAATCCTGTTTAATGTCTTTCCACTTGAAGGTAATATTCTTCTCAGGGTGCACGCACAGCAGCCTAGCAGATTCAGGAATAGGTTTAAGCTTCCAAGGGTAAGCTCCCATCGGGAATTCACTGATCAGGGATCATGTTTTCAGACTATGTGACAAATACCTAATGGAGTTTTTTTTATGCAGATTGTATGCACAGAGAGGATTGTATGAATCCCATATGGCAGGTAGTTGTTTCTGAATAGGTTTTCGGTCTGAAGAACTGTGGTACCTTGTGTAATATAACACCAAGGCTTCCAGATCTGTACAAAGATTTCAATATTTGATTTGATTCTTTGATTCTTTATTCGTCAGTCAACTGTGACAACACAATTGAAGTTATTATAAGGCATACACATTGCATGTAATGTTTTTAAAATCAACACAAGTTATGCAGGTATAATGTGCTTTTAAAACTTCCAGACTGTTCAAGAACAATTTTTATGTTGCTTGCACGCATGTGCAAGAAACATAGTGCCATCATCCAAGTTTTCGGAGGTGTGTCAGTCCGCCTTCCAGTGCATTCAGTGTGTTTGCAGTCGTGGCCCCAGTTAACCAATCACTGCTGCAGCTGTCTCTGACAAGCTGAAAATGCAGTGGCATACAATTCAAAGGGAGAGCTCCGCTTCAGTGAGCAGAGCTCCCACGCACACAAACGCGCAAGCACGCATATTGCGTGCTGATGCGCCCCCACGCACACACTGTATGGCCGACGTGGGTGTGCCCAATCCCCGCCGGGCTCCACGCCTCAAACAGCTGTCCAGGTGCCATGCTGGAGCCCACCCCAGCGTGGCAAAAACTGTTATAGCCGACGGGGTGCCCAATCCCCGTCGACTCAAGGCTGCACACCCCAAAGCTTTGGTGCCACGCTGGAGCCCACCCCAGTGTGGCAAATCTTTTTGGCCGACGAGGTGCCCAATCCCCGTCGGCCCAAGGCTGCACGCCCCAAAAGCTTTCCTGGTGCCATGCTGGGAGCCCACCCCAGCGTGGCAAATCTTGTTTTGCCGACAGGGTGCCCAATCCCCATCGACTCCATGTCCCCCAAACAGCTTTCCTGCTGCCAGCTGAGGCCCACCCCAGCGTGGCAAACGTCCGCGTCGTCTGAATAAAAAAAAAAATGTAAATAAAGCGTTCCCCGCTGTCTCCCCACCCCCACAACCCCGCCACCCACCCACTGCACACCCTGCCTCCCCACACCCCCACCCCATACTTACCTCCGGAGCTTGGCGGGACGATCATCGGTGGACCGGGAACCGCCTGCACTCTTCAAAGCCGACCATGAACCGAGGAAATGCCGGTAAGCTGTATAATGGAGATAGGGGTTTTCAACTTTATTGCATATCTCAGGCATTTTTTGGAATTTTTGCACCAAATTTTCAACATGGGGTTTTGGGACCCCTTCTCATGAATGCAGTCACTGTCATGGCGTTATTCGGGCCCGAAGGGTGATTTCGCAGTCACTGCGTGAAATCACCTTTCCGAATGATTAACGAAACGACACTGCCAGTGTTCATAAGGTGGGCTCTCAAAAAGCCTATTTTGAAAATTTGTTGGAAAAATTCCTAAAAATGACTGTTTTAATGCGAGTGTGCGTTGCGCAGTTCCTACGCACGCTCGTAAGTTCACGAATTTTCAATATTTTCACTCCAGATTTTCAACATTGCCATTTTACCACACCTCCTTATGAGCAGTACAGCTGTCATTTTTCACATCCTGACCAAAACATGTTTCCGCCCATGTAGTGTACAATGGCGCAGTCGGTGTGCGAAATCAATGTATGGGACACATTAAGAAAATCACAGTGACACTGTTCATGAGCAGAGGTCTTAAAATGGCTATGTTGAAAATTTGGTGAAAAAATTCCTAAAAATGACTGTTTTACGAGCATGCGTTGTGCAGTTCCTACGCACACTCGTAGGTTGCGAATTTTCAATATTTTCACTCCAGATTTTCAACATTGCCATTTTACCACACTCCTCATGGCAGTACAGCTGTCATTTTCACATCCTGCCCAAACGTGTTTCCGCCCATGTAGTGCACAATGGTGCAGTCGGTGTCTTGAAATCAATGTATGGGACACATTAAGAAAATCACAGTGACACTGTTCATGAGCAGAGGTCTTAAATGGCTATGTTGAAAATTTGGTGAAAAATTCCTAAAAATGACTGTTTCATTAGAGTTGCTGCAGTTCTCACGCACACTCATAGGTTTGCAATTTTCAATATTTCACTCCAGATTTTCAACATTGCCATTTTACCACACCTCCTTATGAGCAGTACAGCTGTCATTTTTCACATCCTGCCCAAAACGTGTTTCCGCCCATGTAGCCCACAATGGCGCAGTCGTTGCGAAATCAATAAGAAAATCACAGTGACACTGTTCATTAGCAGAGGTCTTAAAATGGCTATGTTGAAAATTTGGTGAAAAAAATTCCTAAAAATGGCTGTTTTACGAGCGGCGTTGAGCATTTCCTACACACGCTCGTAGGTTTGCGAATTTTCAATATTTCCACCAGATTTTCAACATTGCCATTTTACCACACCTCCTTATGAGCAGTACAGCTGTCATTTTCACATCCTGACCAAAACATGTTTCGCCCATGTAGCGCACAATGGCGCTAGTCGGTGCTTAACTCAATGTATGGGACACATTAAGAAAATCACAGTGACACTGTTCATGAGCAGAGGTCTTAAAATGGCTATGTTGAAAATTTGGTAAAAAATTCCTAAAAATGACTTTTACGGTGCATTGCGCAGTTCCTCATACTTACTCTCGTAAGTTCGCGAATTTTCAATATTTGCACTCCAATGACTTCCAAATACCTAAACAGCACATAGAAGCAAGCAACATTCGGCACTGACAAATGCTTGTTTTGTTTTCTCTTTCCCTTTGCACATTTTATAACTATGGTATTGCCTGCCATGACAAGGGAATACTTTATCTGACAATCATGAATTCCTTAAAAAAACTGCAAAATACAATAAGTATTATTGCTGAATGCATCCTAACAGAGTCATCTAAATAAAATTTACTGGACCCCACATTTGATCTTATCCAAATAACTTAACCCCCGGCACAAAACTTAAGGTTTTAAATCTTTCAGTCTTCCCAATATTGGGGACCCACACTTTTTCCTTCTTCTGACATTATAAATCACTTGCTCATTTTGCCATATTAAATTATGAAGCTCTCAGTTTAGATTTGTCCCATAAAAATGTTTTTACATAACTCCTGTCTGCTATCGTACATTCTCAATATTCCCCTTTATTATAGCATGATAATAACCCAAAGATCTCTCCATTATGCATAATGCTAACCTTTATATCTTATCAGTATCCTCACTACTCCCCTTACCAATTGGCAGATGTCATACCGGACTGCAGTATCCATGCTCTGGTTGAATTAGTGACCTGTAAACCATTGGTAGCTTATTTTCAGAGGCCCACCTGTGCATTTGGTTTAAGAAGTACATTCTTTTCTCTGCTTTATCATTATATTCTACTTGTAAAATCCAACTAAGGTCTGCAGAAATGGTTCCCCCTAGCAGTTTTGTTTTCTGTACAAAATCAGTTTAATTCTTACCTGTTTTATACTTCTGTTACTGTACCATTTTGTTACTGTCAGTTTTTTTATTTTATTTTTTATTCTTTGGTAACCGGGTAAGGCCCACTTGGCACAAGTGCCTGTTTTCCGGGGAGACCTGGGAACACTAGGGGGTTAAATGACTTACTCAGAGTCACGCAGTTTGCAAGTGGAGGTTGTGGGAATCAAACTCAGGGCTGCTGGATGTACCAAGCTCATTCACAGCTCGTTACTCTAACCTCTAGGCTATACTGCCAGTCAGTTTTCAATTTATGTTATTGTGTTAATCCTCATTTCATTCTTATTGGCCATTTTAGGGCAACATCCAAATTGTCTTGAAAAATACTAATTTTTTTTGTTAACTTTTGTACACCGTTGGATCATCTACGTATATAGCTTGCTGATAGTCAACCTGCATGTTGTTGGTAATGTAAAAAAAAGGAGGGCCAAAGTTTTGTCCCTTGCTATACACCTCCTATAACTTCTTGGGCTGGCAGTATAGCTTAGAGGTTAGAGGAACGAGGTGTGAACGAGCTTGGTACATTCAGCAGACCAGACCTGAGTTTGATTCTCAGAACCTCCACTTGCATACTGTGCGACTCTGAGCAAGTCACTTAACCACCCAGTGCTCCCAGGTCGCCCCTGAAAACAGGCACTTGTGCCTCGTGGGCCTTAGCCGGTTACTAAAGACTTAAAAAAAGAAAAAAAACTTCCTTCCAATCTGATGTGGCACCCTATCATTTTATTCTCTGCTTTCTCTTGCCCAAAAAGGCAATTTTACAGAATAGCATAGGCAATCTACAGGGAAATTTGCACCGTAGGCTTGTATTGCTTTTACAAACGGTCACGGAACAGTCCAGCTTGCATACCTAGAAACATAGAAGTTGTAGGCAGATAAGGATTTCTTGACCCACCTAGTCAGCCCTATATTCCCTACCTACTGTACCGCTACAGACCCTACTCGATCTCCGATCTTCTCCCCCACCCACTTACCTTACTTCTTAGGTCCCTTTCTGTCTATCCCATGCATGCTTGAATCCTTTTACCATTTTAGCACCCACCACCTCTGCTTGGGAGGCTGTTCCAGGTGTCTATCACCCTCTCCGTGAAGAAATATTTTCTCACATCTCCTGTGAGCCCCCCGCCCCTCTTCATAGCGTGACCCCTTGTCCTGGAACGTCTTTTTCTATGGAAAATTTTACCTTTCTGTATCTTAATATATGTGAGGTATTTGAATGTTCTGTCTTATCCCCTCCTTTCCTTTAGAGAGTACATATTTAGTTCCTTGAGTCTTTCCTCATAGGGCTTTTGATGCAGGCCCTGCACCATTTTGGTTGCCCTCCTTTGTACCACCTCTACCCTATCTATGTCCTTCCAGGGGTGGGGCCTCCAGAACTGAACACAGTACTTGTTGTGGCGTCTTACCAGTGATTTATACAGGAGTAATACAACCTTCCTCCTTCTGCTGGTGATGCCCCTCTCTATGCACCTGAGCATCCTGCTAGCCTTCCCCACTGTCTTATCACACTGCTTGGCTACTTGCGGTCATCAGAAATGATTATCCCAAGTCCCTTTCCTTTTTTGTGGTTGCTAATACCTTTCTGCTCGATTGGTACGTTGCCCCTGGGTTTGTGTGCCTCAAATGCGTGATTTTGCACTTTTTTTTTCATTGAAACCCAGTTGCCATTCTCTTGACCAATCTTACAGCTTTTCAGATCGTCTCTCATTCTCCCCCCCCCCACACACACACAGGAAATTAAAGGAGAACTGCACTGAACCTGTAGGTGATGTTTCCCAGTAGAAGCTGTTTACTGAGTACTGGTTTAAATTCAGTTATTGTTCCATCAATACAGGCCTTTTTGTAATCTCAGTGGGTGTTTCTGCTTTACAGTCTGGTGGTAAGTACCATTTTAGAACTGCATGATGCAGTTTATGTCCCGAACAAACTCAAGAGTTCTATACTAGAACATGGCTGCATTGTGCCAACAATAGAAGAATAGAACAGGAATATAAACTACATCATGCACTTTTAAAATAGTTCTTACCAGCTACATGCACATCAGAAACACCTAATATGATAACTAAAAAGCCTGGATAGCTATAGCAATAACAGAATGTGATACAGTATTTAAAAAAACAGCCTCTACTGGGAAAAATTACTTAACGGTTCAGCGCAGTTCTCCTTTAAGTACTTTTCAGAGAAATACAGAATTACAGGTAAAATGTCAAACTGATCAAGTTAATATGTCAGTTTAATCTAGAAACTCTTTTACAGAAAAGGGAATATGTGTTCTACCAATGTGGATTTAGTTAACTATCCTCACTCTGGCAGCATCCACTCGACATAGCTCAGTCCCACAGACATCCTCAGCCTAAGCGCTTCCCACCCCCATGGGGTATATGTCCTCTGGCTTCACCCCATCAATGTCAGATATTCTTTTCTGGTAGAAGGGACAGGTCTGCTCCTTCGCAGCTCTGCATGCATGAGAGGATTCTAGTTTTTAAGTGCTTATTTCTTTGGCGTACTTTCAACTTCTTGAGAGTCTTCCAACTTATATAAAGTGCCTGTCATCTTCTGGTTCACACTGTGTCCATGATTTTTAGGATGGAATGCTTGAAGTCCAGGTTTAAGCACTGCATGTGTTGTGGCCAGAAGATGTCAGTCACAGATCCGCACAACATGTGCCACTACTGCCTTGGGGAACATCATAGTGTAAGGCAGTGCATTTCTTTCCAGGCCATGCATCCTTTGTTGACTGAGGAGTGGAAGGCGTGCTTCTTCCTTGATAAGCCCAAAGATAGCAAACAGCCCTGGGGGGCCACTGGGTTGGAGTCACAGTTCACAGTCTGGGAGGAAGAGGTGGCAGGAGTGGGCTCCTCGTCGATCTCGGTGGTGGCGCTGTCTTGGCCTGCCACTGGAGGACCATTCATGGACTTCCCTCATTTTCTTCCCTGAACTGTAACAAGAAGTGCCGTCATCAGCTGTGGGACCAGGAGCCTCTCACACTTTTCTCACTCTCGATTCCCCTAACCGGTTGGCCTTGGGCCAAGCTTCCACCGGTCGAAGAGTGGGTTGAGGCTTTCATGGTCACCCGTTGAAGCTTGCAGCCTTGACTCTAGTCGATGAGCCTCTCGAGATTTTCTCAGACTTGTTGACCTTTTGTTACAGAGATTGACAGGTAGGTGGTACCTTTCTGAGTCCCTATTAAAGGAGTACTAGTATTTGTTTCTTTGTCAACAGTAAATGCCTCTCCAGTAGCTGTTGTGGATTTATATGTTTCTTTTAGTTTATTTTCACTGTTCATACTTGTTCCCTGTATCTGTCCTGGTTGATAAAATCTCATTGTCCCTGAGGGCAGCATTAGTGTATGCAAGTGACGCAAAGAACATGGCATGTCAGCACCCTTTAGACTCAACACTGTGCCTGTTTGCTTACTTTGAGTTCAACAGTCAGCATACCTCTCAGCTGCTATGAATTTCGCATAGCGCTATGATTTTCACACTCAAATTTACCCTTGTTCCGCATAGGTTTACTGATGTTCCTCTTAATGTTAGAGCTATTTCTGGACACACAAACTATTAAATCATTGAACTAAGTTGATAGAAACATTCCTTATCACTAACTGTATGGGGTCCACTATCTACAGATTTTTTTTTTTGTAGACTCTCTTTCTAGGGACATGGATATGTTGTTCATCCACACTCATTGGCAGGTATCCTTGCCGCTTTAAATCTTGCCGGAAGGTCTTCAAGCTTGCTCCTCCCACTCACCCGGGTGGTATAACTCTCGGCTCCGCCCCATGACGCTAGATCTTCCTTACCGCTTGGAAGCTCAGGTTCCCTCCTTAACGCTCTGCGTTTGAGACTGGTTCCTATTTCTCCGTTTTGCGGATTTAAAAATAAATTTTGCGAAAAGACTTCAGTCTTGATCCTCGCTGCGATGGACAAATCGACTCGGATTTCGGAGATGCCCATATGGGCAGAAGATGTCTCGGATCGGATCCACACTCCACGTGTGTCTACTGCTTAGGCCTTGAGCACGACCGCGGCTTGCGGCCTGTGCTCATCTTTCTCGACCCTCGTCCTCGAGACCGTGCTGCCCGATTGCAACTGGGCGCGTCCGGCGTTTCCCTCGGTGAAGTCCAAAGAGGCCCGTTGGCGGTGTCAGCGGCAGGCTTCATCGGATCAGCTCGGCGGATGGTCGCCCTCGAAGAGGCGAGTGCGGCCGATATCTTCTCGGACGCGGCATTTATCCCGCTCTCTGGGTTCTTCCTACGGCTTCTTTTAAGGAGCTTTGTCTGTCCCTCTCCACTAAGGGAAGAGGCCTCGTCTGCTGGACCTTATTCTCGGTCCAAAAGAAAGGACAGGGTAAGTCCTCCGTCGAGCGTTCTTGGGGCCGGAAGGTCCCTCTCCCGAGTGGAGGCCGTCGGCTTGATCGACCGCTACTCGGCCATGACACTGGCCTCACGGTGTCCCCGTCAGGTCAGTTGACCGAGACTCCACCGGCAAGTCGAGATTTTCTCGACCCGTTGGGCGGGCTGTCGCCTTTAACGGCGGCGATTCCCCTCTCCCGGTTCCCGGAGAGTTGGGGATCCGTGGGCTCGCCTGTGCCTCCGGTTCCGGAGCCCTCGGATGGACCATCCGAGCCGAAGGGAGTGCCGGTTCCGGCCGACACCTCCCCGCACCGACCTCGGAAATTCCGGGACTCTCGGTCTCGGTCTCGGACTTCTTCGCGGTCCAGCCGATCCCACCGTCATAGGCGGTCTCGGTCTCGGCACCGCGGTAGGCGGCGTCGCCGCTCGTCCTCGTCCTCCTCCTCGGACGAGGGGAGGCTTCGGCATAAATTACGTCGACGGTACGAGGACCTCATGTTGCAACAGCTCCTCCTGGCCGGGAGTAAGCCGACCCCGTCGCCTTCCCCGGCCATTAAGTGACTGTCACCGGGGCGGCCGACACAACCCCTCGACTTATCCGAGGAGCCTATACCCAGGCCGGTTGTTCGGCCAAAACCAGCTACTCCACCGATTCGGTGGAACCTCCGCCTCCACAGCCACCTATTGGGGCTCCGACCAAGGATTCGGTCGGCTAAGGGTCTACCCCATCGGCTGTCAGTTACCCTCACTCCCGACCGACCTCGGCAGGTGAAGGGTGGCTCAGGCCAGAGGCAGCTCTTGAGGACTCTTCCGGTCGAAGATGATTCCTCCTTTTCTCAAAGCGACTGGACTTGGAGTCTTCAGGAGGTCAGTCAATGGACGATAGCCCGTCGTCCTTCCTAGGACTGCTTGGCTCATCTCGAGTCCACGGGATGGAGCTCGAACCCGTTTCCAAACGGGCCAGGTATCCCTTCACGGAGATTCTGGACCGAGGGATTCTCCGAGGGAGGCCTTTCCGGTGGCGAGGCCATAGTGGGTCCGCACTGGAGCTTTGGCAGCGCCTGCTTCCTGCCCTGCGCTCCGGCCAGGATGGCCAGGAAGTATCACGGTCCACCGGTTCCTTGTCCGGTTTGAACACCCCTCTGCTGAAGGGTTGGTTACCGACAGCGTTTTCGGTAGCGCCGGCAACGCGAGGATGGACAAACCTCCTGACAAGAGTCAAGAAATTGGACTATGTCGGGCGAAAAGTCTGCTGCGTCCTCTCTCGGCCTTCGTCCAGGCCAGTTCGGCCGTCCTCATGGCACATTTTCTCAAGCCCTGTTGGGCTCCTGGATGAGGTCATCCCTCATCTTCCGCCGATCTGCAGACTACGGTTAAGCGGAGTGCGGGACAAAGGACGAGCAGTGGCCAAACAGCAGCTCCAGACTGCTTTGGATATAGGGGACTCATGTGCCAGATCGGTGGCGGCGCAGTGGCTATCTGTCGGCGGGCTTGGCTGAGGATATCCACCTTTACTCTGGATACCCAGCACAAGTTGGCGGATGTTCCCTTTTGGGGACTGACCTCTTGGCCCTGGGGTGGAAGGTCACCTGCAGAGGATCGAGAAGTCCAATGCTACCTTGGACTCGGTCTCTTCGCTCCAGAAGGACAAGGCCGCAAGCCACAGCCTAAGCCCTTTCGTCCTTCTGTGCCTTTGGCCCGGCCCAGCAACGTCAGGGCCAGCAGGCTCGGCCTTGGCATCCCAAACCCAAGCCGCGGCTTCCTCTAACAGGAGGCAGGAGGAAAAGGCCCAGGAGGTCCCTCGGCGGTCCCTCCCCAAGCCTGCCCAGTGACGGGCTGAGGGTGCTCGCCCCATTCCGTCACCTTACCCTAGGTCCCCGTGGGGACGGCTCCAGCACTTCCGTTCCGCCTGGTCCGCTGTTTCCACGGACAGGTGGGTCTGGAGGTGGTGGGAAGAGGCCTGCCTCTGGAATTCGAGCAGGCACCACCCTTCAGGCCGTCGCCCCTCGGGAGCCGGGATCCCCAGCCTCACTGGCTCGTCGAGCCGACAGCCGCTCTCCTCCTCCAGAAGGAGGTGATAAAGAGGTGGTGGACCCTCCTTCAGACCCAGGGTTTGTGTCCAGGTACTTCCTGGTTCCGAAGCGGACGGGGGGCTGGCGCCCCATTCTCGACCTACACCACCTAAACAAGTTCCTAAGGTCTCGAACCTTCAGGATGGTCACTCTGGCTCAGATAATACCATCCTTGGAACGCGGCGTGTGGTTCTGCTCTCTGGACTTGCAGGACGCGTTTTTTCACATCCCTATCCGTCCGTCTCACCAGAGATTCCTTCGCTTCCGAGCGGAAGGATCCCTCTTCGAGTTCCAAGCCATGCCCTTCGGCTTGTCTCCAGCTCCCAGGGTCTTCACCAAATGCATGGCAGTGGTGACAGCATTCCCTCGCGGCCGAGGTCGGGTGTACCCTTACCTGGACGACTGGCTGATAGCAGCTCCCTCCAGGAAGGAGGCGGAGTGGTCCAGAGATCTGGCCCTCCAGGTCTGCTCTCAACTGGGCCTCCTTATCATCGAGGCCAAGTCGGAACTCGAGCCGAAGCAGGTGATTCTATTCATCGGGGCGCAGCTCGACTCTCTTCGAGCCAGAGCGCGGCTCCTGGCGGACAGGGCCGAGGTTCTTTCCTCCTTTGCCCGATCATTTCTGGTTGGGCAATTGCGCCCTGACCGGGACTTCCTGCGCCTCCTGGGTCTCATGGCGGCCTGCACCAGCGTGGTCCGTTGGGCCCGCTGGAACATGCGTCCCCTTCAGTGGGGACTGGCCAGCCAGTGGTCACAACGCTGCGATCCTTTGGACCAGCTTGTGTCGGTGACACAGGGGATGTGGGCAGCTCTCCAGTGGTGGACCGTTCCAGATCATTTGCAGGAGGCATCCGTTCGTCCGCCCGAGCCGGCGGTCTCTCTATCGACCGATGCCTCTCTGATGGGTTGGGGGTGCCCATCTGGGGAACACTGGGCTCATGGCCTCTGGTCCCGTGGAGTCCCGATGCCACATCAACCTGCTGGAGCTCTGAGCGGTCCGCTAGCTCTCACCGCCTTTGCTCCGTTCCTCCGGGGTCAAGTGGTCCGAGTCAGGCCGGACAATACCACGACCATGTACTGTCTAAACCGCCCGAAAGGCGGCGCACTCCATGCTTTTATGCAAAGGCTCTCCGCATTTGGTCACTGATAGCAGCCTGGAGATCTCCTAGCCATTCACGTGGCAGGGCCTCCAACACCCTGGCCGATGCCCTGAGCGGATAGGGGCTGCATCCCACGAGTGGTCTCTCCTGCCGGAGGTAGTACAGCATCTGTTCTCCCATTGGGGCACACCTCAGGTGGACCTGTTTGCCTCCAGGGAGAGCGAAGCTGAGTCTGTTCCATGCCCGCCCCCTCAGCAGGGGCTCGCTGCAGGGGATGCCTTCTCGAGGCAGTGGACCCGGGCCTCTTTTCGCCTTTCCCCATTTCCCTTGATCCACAAGGTGCTTCTCAAGGCGAGGAGGGACAAGGCGCAGGTGATTCTGATAGCCCCAGACTGGCCTCGCCAGTTCTGGTACCCAGATCTCCTCAGTCTCAGCTCCAGGACTCCTGAGCAGCTTCCAGCTCGCCGGACCTGCTCTCAGTCAATCAGGGAAGGTGTTCCATCCGGACCTTCAATCCCTGCACCTGCGGCCTGGTTCCTGGCGGCTAGAGTTCCAGGCCTTGGGTCTTTCCGACGAGGTCCTCAATGTAGTTGAGGCGTCCGTGAGTCGACCAGAAAATGCTATGCCTTCAAATGGAAAAGGTTTTCCATTTGGTGTCAGGAACAGGGCTTGGACCCTTCCTCCTGTTCCTTGGCAAGCATCTTGGACTATTTATGGTCCCTTTCTAGTCAAGGGCTTGGGTCGGCGACCTAAGGGTGCACCTGGCAGCCATCTCTGCTTACAGGTCGCGGGCCGAGAAGCAGTCGATGGCATAGGAGGAAGGTGGTCTGGCGCTTTTTCAAGGCCTTGATCACATTCCCTCCAGTCTGCGGAACCCCACCTCCGTGGGATCTACTGCTGGTACTGGCAAAGCTCATGGGCAAACCATTCGAACCTATGCTGGTGTGCTCTCTCTCACCTGTCGTGGAAGACCGCCTTCTTGGTGGCTATCACGTCAGCCAGAAGGATGGGAGAGCTCCAGGCGCTTCCATCGAGTCTCCTTACCTGGTCTTCCACAGGGACAAGGTTGTCCTCGCCCCACCGAAATTCCTTCGAAGGTGGTGTCGGAGTTTCACCTTAACCAGGTGTTGACTCTGCCGGTGTTCTACCCCAATCACACCTCGGAGGCGAATATAGGCTCCATACTCTGGACCCTAGAAGGCGGCTCGCTTATTATAAAGGCGCGACTGAAATTGGGAGAGGTTAGCCCAGCTGTTTGTCACCTACGCTGAAGCCGCATCTGGCAGACCTGCAGCCAAGCGGACGATAAGCAGGTGGGTAACCTCCTGCATAGATCTCTGCTATAAGTTGGCGGGCATGGAGCCTCCCAGGGGATAAGAGCTCATTCTACCCGCCATACTGCTGCAATGGTGGCTGCTTCCAGGGACGTCCCTATCCAGGAAATCTGCAGGGCTGCTACCTGGAAGTCAGCAAACACCTTCATTACCCATTACCACATCGACCTTGAGTCACGCCGGGATGCTGGTTTTGGGGCCTCGGTTCTCCAGTCTCTCTTTCCCAAGTAAGTATTGGGGATGTGCGTCTTGCCTCCCTCCTCCCGGAGAACTGCTAGAGTCTGCCAATGAGTGTGGATGAACAACATATCCATGTCCCTAGAAATACAGGTTACTCACCTGTTAACAGGAGTTCTAGGAATGGTATATGTTGTTCATCCTACATTTCCATTTCTCCGGCTCGACGCACAACCTGAGCTTTCAAGCCGGGCCAGATCTGGCGTCATGGGGCGGAGCCGAGAGTTATACCACCCGGGTGGGTGGAGAGCAAGCTTGAAGACCTTCCGGCAAGATTTAAAGCGGCAAGGATACCTGCCAATGAGTGTGGATGAACAACATATACCATTCCTAGAACTCCTGTTACAGGTGAGTAACCTGTATTTATGCATCAGTCCCTGAGGAACTCTGTCCAGCAAACCCTCTTGTCCATGGCTCTACCTCCCTGTCTGAAGCTCGCTACTACCAAGCCCACCCAGCCCAGCGGGTCCCGCTCTGAACCCCGCGGTGGGCTGCTTATGCCCTGGCACTCTATCTAGAATCTAATGCCAGGCTTGAGTCGGGGGGGGGGGGCGCTGGATAGCGATCCTGACGGCAGAAGTGTGGCTGGGACACTGGAGGCGCCTTCGCCTATCCTCAAGGCTGGGGATTTTTTGTGTGAGCGGTTTCACCCTCTAGGAGCACGGATGTGCAGTGACGCTGGCATGGAAGAGCCATAGGCATCTGCTGCACTCCTCCCCTATGCTGCTCCAGATACAGGTAGTACCTCTGGTCTCCACCGGGGGTCTCTACTGTACCGGGGAACCCTGGATCCCTGCCCAGGGAGGGGAGAGCAGTCCATTGAACGCTTGATCATCTGCCTCCCCTGCTGACCCCCGGCACCTGAGCTCATTCCTGAACTCTGGTCACCGGCGTGGCGCAAGGTGTGCATCCAGAGCCTCAACCCTCAGCACTACCGGGCCGCCTTTATCTACAGACATATTATTGTTTAAAATAAGAAAGTGCTATACATTCTGGCCCTTTGCTGTGATTTTTGAAGGCCAGTGCTATGATTTTTAATGCTGAGAGGTTGAGAGGTATGACAGTCAGGATGCAGCAAAGTGTGGGATATACCACATTTGCCTTGTTAGCTTTGAAAACTGCTTAGGAGTTGTAGTGCTGTTTTTCTCTTAAGCTGCATTCAGCTTGTGTGTTTCCAAGGAGTCTTTCAGGTTATTTGTACTTGCAGTACAGGAGCTGCATGGTGTAAACAAGTGCTGCGACATCATTGTCTTGCTGCTGTTATAGGGCTAAGGAACAAATACGATTTCAACAATCTGAAAATGAAGTCACCCAGGGTAGTTTCAGGGGACTACTACTACTAATAATAATAAAAGTAAACTAAAAGCATCAGTTAATATCCCATACAGCTACAGGAATGGAGGTTACTGGCGACAAGTAAACAGAAAAAGGTAAATATGAGAGGATGTAGTTTTCCTTTAGTGCCTTCTGTTCCTGTTTCTTCCCCAGTTGTTTCTGCCACTGTGGAAAACAGCAGAACATATACCTAGGGAGAGTATTCTCTTCAGTAGTGAGTGAAGACAGGGTAGTGTCACACAGCCTCGGGTAGATGAGAGGTTTTAGACCACTGATTTCTTCTGTCCTCCTCCAGTAAAGGATTGTGGTTTATTCTCCCTACCAGACCCGGGGTCTGCTCTGTGCTCTTATCGTTAATTCTTGCCAGTGGTGGGGCCTAAAGTTTTAGAAGGCACATCGGACAGCAAGAACCTTTACAGCACCGTGTTGTGCATTTCCCTTTGTGGTGGCTGCATGAATTCAGGTAAGTGGACAGGGGGCTTTGGTAAGTGCAGTGCCCTAACTGCGGGATGCCACTCCAGGCCTCGAGCATCAGCTTGTTTTGAGCCAGAATCTCAAGAGAGGAGGCAGCTGACTGTGAAGTGCAAAGCCACAGCTCAATGGCAGAAGCAGCCAACCTCAAAGGGGAAGACCAAGACTTGGAGGCAAGTCTGAACTCTTCGAGCATGCCCAGTGAGTGCTTCAGTGGAGGAGGTGCGGATGATCAGTTATCCCAGTGACAGGAAGGGGAAACACCTGCCTGCTTGCATAAATATATATGAAATATACAATGATTTATGTTAAAAAATGCCATTTATTTTCATGAGTTATGAAAGCCCTGCCCCTGACGTATGTGAATAAATGGCATATTTTAACACAGACCATTGTGTGTTTTGTGTATACAATGTCTTTTGTAGTCCCCCCCGTTATAATTAAGTGTGTTCTGTTTTTTTAAAACAGGCTGGTTTCCTTCTCTAGTGACCAAAAAGATGGTGCAGGCTTTTCTTCTTCTTCCATCCGAAAGTACTGACTCCCCAGCAAAAGTGCTGGGCGTATCTTCTCCACTCTCAAATAACGTAGAGTATCTTTTCTGTGTTCGATAGCAGTCCCAGACTGGGATCTGTTAAGCAGTCATTTTTTTTCCTGTGTGTGGTCTGATGCATCAGAGCCACAAGTAAGCTTGAAGTGATGTCCCGGATACCCTTTTATTTTTTTTTATTTTATTTAGTATGCTTTTCTTGCCGCCAGCAGCCCAGTCCCTCAGCCCAGTCACAGACCTCCTGCCTCTGCTCCCCATTAGTCGCACCATCTGATGCCCCTGGCTTACCCCTGGGCAGGAGTTGCTTTAGGCCCTTAGGTGCCGTAATAATGTGGGATAGATCAGCGGGCCAACCTGGGAGCAATGGAAACGAGAGCGGGCTTCATTCGTGTGCGGCGGCATTATTTCCCCCTTGTGTGGGGGCTGACACGTGCAATGATGACCAGCGTCCACACCGCCCCCTGAACACTTTGGCATTGGCTGCGTGGTACACCCAGCCTCTGCTAGGTGTCCATGTTACGCCAAACACACTACCCCCCTCCCTCCCTGGAGAAGGAGAGCAGTCCTTCAGATGCTCAATCCTTCTCCCCCGGCTGGCCCTCCGACCTCCTGGATCCGTTTCCGAACCCGGGTTGCCGGCGTTGTAGGTAGGCACACTGCCCCTGCGCCAGTGGGCCGGCTGTCCCGGATACCCTTGACCGTACCTTGCCTCTCTCCTCTTCAGGGGGTAGATTCCCTGCAGATTGCCCCCTACCTTCCTGCAGCAGAGGCCAGGGGGTCCGTCCTTCCCTCTCCCCGGTGCCTCACATCCAGATGTTTCCCTGGATTGGAGCGGCAGGGAAGGTCCTGGGGTAAGGCTTCACTAAGCCCTGGTCCCCTATTTTTTCAGTAGGCGTTTTCTCCCCTGGAGCTCTGCTGGGTGGGGGGGGGTGCCAGATTGTGCAGCAGCAAGGCTGAGCCTGAGAGGCCCCAGCTGCAAGGAGACCAGCTAACATGCCTGGAAAGCCAACCAGGCTGTACTTCCCCTACGCCTGACTGTTGATGTCCTGAACAAGGTAAAAGAAAAGAAAAAACTTCAGCTCTGCTACCCAGTGACATAACGCTGTTGCAACGCGTTAGCTTGCAGTGAGGCAGGAAGTAGACTGGCTCAATCCTTGAGGGGGAGGAGCTTATGTCCCTCTGCTGCAGTTTTGGTTTCATGCCTATTCCTCAGTACAGGAAGGAAATCCCAGTGGTCCTAGAGCCCGGTGACCAGCAGTCAGAGAAATAAAATTTACAGGTACCCAAATTTAAATTTTCCTCCTCACAGTCCAGAGTTGCGGCAGCATGGAGGCATGCTCGCATTATGGGAACTGTGGCTCTCTTCACCCTCCCTGACTTTCATCTGTCCCCAAGCATCGGTCCTACCACCAGGCATCTACCTGGTGGTTGCCAAGAGTTAGGAAGGTGCACCACCCCAGTTTCAGAGAGAAGAGCTGCCTGGTGCCCACTCGATCCTATCCCATCCCTATCCCCCAGGCTGATCCCCAGCAACCCGAGCTCGTTCCCGAACTTGGGATGCCAGCATGGAAGTTGCTTGCAGTGCTTCAGCCTTCTGTGCCACTGTGCCAGCTATGGGTTTACAGTTTTAAAGCAGCATCACCATTGGCTAAAGTCGGGGGGGGGGTGCTTCAGTTTGAGACTGGATGGAATAACATGTCAGTCAAGTTGATTGACAGTTTACATGAAACATGATGTAGGCAAGTTTTAAAAAGGATTGTCTTCGACCAGACAACCAAGCACATCCAGCAGTATGATCTTCTGAGCCACACCCAACATGATTTCCACCCTCAGCACAGCATGGAGACTGCCTTGGTGATGTTTACAGACTTCATACACTGAACAGTTGACTCAGGTGATTTTGTAGCCTTTGTGTTCATGGACCTCACCAAAACATTCAACCTTGTCAACCACAAGTTACTGATCCAAGCCCTTTCCTCTGTCAGTTGTTCCCTGTAAGTTACTACTGGTACGAAAACCATCTAACCCTCGGTGTCCACAGGACTGTGACTGACATCCCTCTCTCTCTCTTGGACTTCTGTCAAATCTGCTGTGGGGTTCCCCAGGGCTGTATTCTTGGCCCTCTGCTTTTTTCTGTATTTCTGAAATCTTTAAATAATGCTTGACCATCAACAGAAACCAAACTCAAGAATGCATGGGACAGGCATAAGGCAGTCCTAGTGGTGGGTAAGAGGAAGTAAGCTGTTAGTTAACTAGGATCTGCAACTTATCTGTTAGGTTGGAAAATGGGCAGACTAGGTGGGCCAAGCGGTCCTTATCTGCCGTCAAATTCTATGTTTCTATGCTGATAATACTGTCATCTTCAGTATGGGCAAGGACCTAGCATCCCTGAACAGTGTCATTCAGCGGGACTTTGACCTAGTCCAGGACTGATTTGCAAAGCATGGGCTTGTTCTCAGCACCAACAACCCCCCAAAAAAAATCTATGGTTTTCTCATGAGTGCACAAACGACCCATTCCCCTCTTCAGATATGTGACCTGGATGGCACTGAGGTGCAGCACGTTATTCAGTTTAAATATATGGGTCTGTACCTGGACTCCTTCCTAAATTTTGACTCCCATGTAAAATACCTGGTCAAATTTGTTCACATGAGACTTGATTTTCTCTACCAAATAAAAAGGTTCCTAGTCCCAGAAACTAAGAAAATGTTTGTCCATAGCCTCCTGTTCCCTCTATTTGACTATGGCTCCCTGGTATATGCGGCTGCCCCTACCAGGATTCTCTCCAAGGTGCACACAGTCTACAGCAGTGTATGCAGCTTTCTCACTTGTCTGCCATTTTTTTGTTGTTTGCTTGCACGCATGTGCAACAAACATAGTGCCACCATACGAAGTTTCGTAGCTGTGCCACCTCGCTTCCAACGCCCTGATCCTTGTCTCAGGCGCTGCCTCACCACACCAATAAACGTCCGAGCTGTCTATGACAGCAGTTGAGATGCAGTGGTGTACAGTTCCAAGCAAAACACCACTACAATCAGCAGTGGTAACATGTAGGCAATTTGCATACTGCCGTCGGCAGTGTGCAAAATGCCTACACGCCAGCACTGCATTGTAACAGCTGTCATAGACAGCCCGCCCGCCCAACAAACACCCAAGTAGCATGCAGGGAGCCACCCCAGCGTGCTCATGCTCCCCCACACACACTGTATGGCCGATGGGGTGCCCAATTCCCATCGGCCCGCTGTCTCCCCCAACAGACTTCCCAACAGAGCCCACCCCAGCGTGGCAGAATTCCATATGGCGACGGGGTGCCCAATCCCCATCGGCTCCACTGCCCTAACATACTTCCAGGTGCCATGCTGAAGCCACCCCAGCGTGGCAACAGTCCATATGGGCCGACGGGGTGCTCAATCCCCGCCGGCTCCACTGGCCCCCCCAAACAACTTTCCAGCTGCCACGCTGGGAGCCCACCCCAGTGTGGCAAAAGTCCCTCATTGTCTTTCAAAAAAAAAAAAAAAAACACCTGTAAGAAAAAACGGTCCCTCACCGACTGTCTTGCCCCCTTCTGAGTGCCCCACCTCCCCACACCGCCACCTCACCACATACTTACCTGCAGAGGCTGGCGCGACAGTCTTCAGTGTACTGGGAACACGTCTGCACTCTTCAAAACCAACCGTGAACTGAAGAAATGCTGGTATGCTGTATAATGGCATAAATGTTTTTTTTTTTTCAACTTTGGTGCATATCTTGGGCATTTTGGGGAATTTTTTCACCAAATTTTCAATATGGGGTTCTTGGGACCCCACCTCATGAACTCAGTCACTGTCATTTTGTTATTTGGTCCCGAAAAGTGATTTCACGGTCACTGTGCGGAACCACCTTTCGGGACCGATTTACGAAATGACAGTGTCACAGTTAATGAGGTAGGCCCCCAAAAACCCTATGTTGAAAATTTGGTGAAAAAATTCCCCAAAATGACTCTTTTATAAGCGTGCGTTGCTCGTAACTTTGAGAATTTGTAATATTTTCACTATAGATTTTCAGCATTGCCATTTTACCATACCTCCTTATGAACAGTACAGCTGTCATTTTTCACATCTTGCGCAAAATGAGATTTCGCATATGTATCACACATTGGCATGGTCGGTTTGCGAAATCAGTGTTCAGGACACATTAAGAAAATCACAGTGACTGTTCATGAGCAGAGGTGTTAAAATGGCTATGTTTAAAATTTGGTGACAAAATTCCATAAAGTGACTGTGTTACGTGCGTGCATTGTGCAATTTCCATGCACCCTCGTAAGTTCACGAATTTGTAATATTTTCAGTCCAGATTTTCAACAATGCCATTTTTTTTACACCTCCTCATGAACAGTACACCAGTCACTTTTCACATCCTGTTCGAAATGTGTTTTCGAACCTGTGGCACCAAATGGCGCAGTCACTGTGCAAAATCACCTTTCGCCTAACAAACTGATAGTGTCACTGTTCATGCGGTGGGGTCACAAAAAGCCCACATGGAAAACTTGGAGTAAAAATACCAGGAAACGCCCAGGGCATTAGGGTTTCTACCATAGCACCCTACCCTGTAGGGACTGACAGGTGTCAGGGGTGTGACTTGGGATTGTCGTGGTAATGCTCATGCCATTTCACCCCCACCCTCCAGCCAGTGACAGGCATCGAGGTGCACCTTGGACCCTTTGCCCCCAGAGTTCACCATATTCTCCTATACTGCGCCCATTTCAGCGTATTTCCTTATGGAATGAGGTAAATGTAAAGCCCAAACACCCCAAGGCACACCTCGACACTTGTCAGTGTCTGAAGGGCAGGGTGAGGTGAAATAGAAACATAGAATTTGACGGCAGATAAGGACCTCTTGGCCCACCCAGTCTACCCATTTTCTGACCTAATGGATAAGCTGCAGATCCTAGTTAACCAGCAGCCTACTCTTCCTACCCACACCCCCTAGAATTGCCTTATGACTGTCCCATGCATGCTTGAATTCCACCACTGTTTTTGAATCCACAACCTCCTCCGGAAGGCCGTTCTATGCATCCACAACCCTCTCTGTGAAAAAATACTTCCTTAAATTACCTCTGAGCCGCCCCCGCCTTTATCTTCAAATTGTGCTCCCTTGTTCTTGCACACCTCTTTTTGAAAGATGCTACCTCTTGGACTTTGTTGATTCCTTGAGGTACTTGAAAGCTTCTATCATGTCCCCCTCTCCTCATTTCCTCGAGGCTATACATATTAAGCTCCATAAGTCTCTCTTCATATGTCTTCCGATGCAGACCCTGTACCATTTTAGTTGCCCTCCTCTGGACAGCTTCCATCCTGTCTATGTCTTTGTGGAGATTGGGTCTCCAGAACTGAACGTAGTAATTCAGATGGGGTCTCACCAGCTGTCTGTACAGAGGGATAATAGCTTCCTGTTTTCTACTGGTGATGCCTCTCCCTATGCATCCCAGTATCCCCCAACCCTCCTTCCTGCCTCTCACATTGCTTGCCCACCTTTAGGTCATCTGATATGACTACCCCAGGTCCTTTCCATTTTGTTGTTGTTAGTATCTCACCCCCCATTGTGTACTCTTCCCCTGGGTTTTTGTTTCCCAGGTGCATTACCTTGCACTTCTTAGCATTGAATCTAAGCTGCCATACATTTGACCATTCCTCTAACCTTGCCAAGTCCCTTCTCATCCTTTCCACCTCACCTTGTGCATCAACTCTGTTGCAGATATGTGTGTCATCTGCAAAGAGACATACTTTTCCTTCCAGTCCCTCTGCAATGTTGCTTATAAAGACATTGAAGAGGACCGGTCCTGATACTGAACCCTGCGGTACCCCACTAGTAACCCCCCTTTCTTCAGAGTGGACTCCATTTACTATTACTCTCTGTGTCCCTTTTCTCCAGCCAATTCTTTACCCAGGCTGTCATCTTGGGACCCACTCCCAGGCTGGCTAACTTGTATATTAATCTTTTGTGTGGGACTGTGTCAAATGCCTTGCTAAAGCCTAGGTAGGCCATGTCCACAGCTCCTCCCTGATCTACTACTTTGGTCACCCAGTCAAAGAAATCTATCAGATTTGTCTGGCATGACCTTCCCGCTGTGAATCCATTCTGCCTTGGGTCCTGTGCCCCTCTGGCCTCTAGATACTCAATAATTCTGTCCTTCAGAAGTGATTCCATCATTTTCCCTACCACTGAGGTTAAACTAACAGGTCTGTAGTTTCCTGCTTCTGCCTTGCTCCCACGTTTGTGAAGGGGAATCACATCTGCCTTCCTCCAGTCCTCGGGTACCACCCCATCCTCCCATGATTTGTTAAAGAGGGTAGTCAATGGTGTCACTAGTTCTACCCTTAGTACTTTTAGAATTCTGGGATGAATCTCATCAGGCCCCATTGCTTTGTCCACCTTCAGTTTTAAGAGTTCTTTCAGAACCCTTTCTTCTGTAAATGGGCTGGTATCAACTTCTGTATCCAGAGTGTTTCTACTGTTTGTTTTAGGTACCTCCCCCTCTTCCTTTGTAAATACTGAGCAAAAATATTTGTTTAGTATCTCTGCCTTTTCACAGTCACCCTCTGCCCACCATCTCTCCCCTTTATTAAGCCTCGCTATCCCTCCCTTGGTCTTCCTTCGCTCCCTGATGTACCTATAAAAGGTTTTATCCCCCTTCTTAACTGAGTTGGCTGTCTTTTCCTCGGTTTGGGCCTTTGCTGTTCTGACTACCTTCCCAGCTTCCTTTTGCTTTAACTGATACAGTTCTCTGTCCTGCTCCTTCTGTGGTTCCTTGTACTTCCTGAATGCTTTCTTTTTCTCTTGAACCTTCACTGCCACTTCCTTTGAGAACCATAGTGGTTTCTTACATCGTCTTGTTTTGTTTATTTGCTTCACACAAAGGCTTGTTACCTCTGTGATGGTAGTTTTTATTATTCCCCATTGTTCTTCCACCCCTCCTTCCTGCCCATTTGCTAGTGCATTCCTTAGGCAATCACCCATTTTGACAAAGTCAGCCCTCCTAAAGTCCAGTACTTTTGCCTTTGTATGGCTTGACTCTGTTGCTGTGTTTATTGTGAACCATACTGTTCGATGGTCGCTAGTTCCCAGATGGCTACCCACTTCTACATCTGTGATCCTCTCTCCATCTCCATCTCCATTTGAGAGAACCAGGTCTAAGACTGCTCCCTCTCGAGTGGGCTCCAATACTAGTTGTCTAAGGCATGCCCCCTGTAGGGCATCTAGAATAACCCCACTCTTCGAAGTGGCTGCTGCAACTGCACTCCAGTTAATATCTGGCATATTCAAATCACCCATCAGCAATATCTCCACTTTTTCTGCCATTCTAAGTATACTTTCTATCATTTCCTTGTCCGTTTCCTCCCCCTGAGAAGGGGGTCTGTATACAACCCCTGTGCGGATTCTGGTGCCATTGCCTGTCTCCAAATTTACCCACAGTGCTTCTTCTCCTCCCTGTTTACCCTTTTGTTCTGTTGCTTTGATTCCTTCACTTATGTAAAGAGCTACTCCTCCTCCTCCTCCTCCTCTTCTACCCTCCCTGTCCCTCCTGTAGATAGTATATGCTGGTATGTTTACGTCCCAGTCATGGTTTGTGTGTACCATGTTTCTGTGACTGCCACGATATCCAGATGTTCCTCCTCCATCAAGACCACTAATTCAGGAAGCTTTTTACTCAGACTACGGGCATTGGTACTCATTGCTCTCCATTTTTTGATGGCTTTACCTTCTGTTGCAGCACCCCCCAATGACCTTTCTTCCTCAGTCTTTTTCTCATTTAGTACCCTGTTTTGTAGGGAGAGGCTGGGATTTTCCTGCTGCTTATCAGTGCCTCCCCCCTTGACTAGTTTAAAAGCTTGCTAATGAAGCATTTAAACCGATTGCTCAAAAGACTTGTCCCCTTCCTGGACAGATGCAGACCATCCTGCCAGTATAGGCTGGTGTCCCTCCAGGTAGAACCCCAGTCCCCAATGAAGCCAAACCCCCGTGCTCCACACCGTTTTTTCAACCACTCATTAAACTGCATGGTGCAAAGTACCCTCGCCTCACCCATGCCATTGACAGGCAGCACCTCTGAGAAGGATACTGTGTGTGTTACTCGTCTTAGGCCCCTCCCCAACTCTACAGAGTCCTCCTGCACTGCTTTAATCTTATGATGAGCCAAGTCATTTGTCCCTAGGTGGACAATAACGTCCAGCTCAGACTCCTGTGCAGCTGTTCTCGTGATCCTGAGGATGCGCTTCCTGTCCCTCCAAGCCATGGCACCAGGCAGGCACCTTACTTCAGTTTTCCCTGCTCCCCCCAGTTCTATCCCCCTAATAATTGAGTCCCCCACCAGGAGCTGCTTCCTTTCCCTGTGGTGTCCTCTGCCTTCTTCCTGTGGGCCTCCCTTGTGACAGTTGTCCTCAGCCTCCTTAGTCTCCTCTACGGAAGCTCCGAAGCCGTTTCGTGCCATTTTCATCTACAGTTTTTATTTTACTCATATTTCGGAATCTCTTTTTAATAAGAGATTCCTTTACCTTGTTTATGTCGAGAGTTAATCCCTCCACTTCTCTCTTCCATCACTGCAGAAAGAAGATTACCTCTTCAGATGACCATATCCTCTGTGTCTGCTGTCTTGTGCCTGACCACGATACCTCTGTTTGTGAGTTCTGCCAGAAATTCAGTCAAACCACCCTTAGGCAGTGCAAAAAGGCTCTCAAAAAATTCCTCATGGAACAAAACATAGCCAGTTCTGGGCAGGGGTGCTCTGGGGTTCCTCTTTCCATGTCACCAGCGGGTTCGTCGAGTTTCTAGGCCACAAAGGCCTGAGACAAGTCATCGTGGAAAAGTCACAGAAAAGACTGCGAACAGGACTGCTCCCCCTCGGTGGCTTTCCCAATCCCTGATGGCCTCTTCATCTTCCTGTGGGGGTACTCCGTCATTTGCACCGACGCCTGCTGCTGTCCAGGCCTCTGCTCCTCCCTGGCCCATAACAACAGCACCGCCTCCCACTTCTCAAGGAGGTTGGTCATTGACCCTCGGGTCTTTGTCCCCCAGTTCATCGATCCTTGGGTCATCGATGACAGCCCCTCCGTCGTGGCCTGATACCTCTCCAGGTCCACGGCCTCTTCGGGCCCCCTGGCCCCAGCGGATGGGTTGTCATGCCCTCTGCAGTCAACTCCATTTCCATTGATGCATCAGTCTGCTGCCGTCAGCCCCAATGATATCTTGGCCCTATTCACTACAGTTCTGCGTCACCAATTGGGCTCTTACAGACCTGGGTCCCCTGTGCCATTGGCCTCCTTGGACAGTATCCTGTGGGCCATCGTCAGTCCCTCGTTCATCAGAACTAAAGTTAGATCAGGTCGGTATCAAGGAGGAGTACCATCCTGACCTCATCCTACCCGAGGAAGAGGAGGAGGAACATCTTTCCTCTGATAGGACCACGGTCTCTTCAGTGAGTGAGGACTCTGTCAAGCATACTCCCAGGCCACCTTCTGAGGACCCTACCTTCTTTAATGTTATGGAGCAGCTGCCCACAGGAATGGGCTTCCATACCAACGAAGAGGATGCCACCAGAAGAGGAGCTGGTGGACTTTCTGGAGATCCCAGAATCTCCTCCTAAGGTCATTCTGCCTATTCTCCCAGCCTTGAGGAATGCACTACTGCAGCCTGGAATAGGCCTGACATGACCCCTGCCATGCCCCACCGGGCAGATAATTTGTATCATGCCCCCTCAGACCTGCTTTACTATGCTGCCCAACCTGAGACCGATTTTGTGGTCATTAAAGCAGCACATGACCGGTCCAAGGTGCCCAAGGACCTTAGCTCCCTCCCCCCTGTCAGGGAATCTAGGTGGGTTGACCTTTGGGGCAAGAGAATATATGCCTCCTCTACCTTGGGGCTGCGGATTGCTAACTACCTTTTGCATATGGTTAAGTACCAAAATACCATCTGGAGGAAGGGCAAGGTGGCTGCCCAGGCTCTCCCAGAGTGCTCTCAGAAACAGGAGGTTCTCAAATGCTTGCAGAGCGTTGATATTAGTAAGCATTTCCTCAGGGTCTTGTATGATATTTCTGACACTGGTGCCAGGGCCGCTGCCACAGACATTTATTTATTGAAATATTTCACCAGGAAGGAAGGCATCTGCCTTTGTAGGCACTCCTGGCTGAGGGTCTCGGGTTTGCTGCAGATGTCCGGCAGAAGGTGCTCAATGCCCCTTTTAATGGCTCCAAGTTATTCGGGCCAGATGTTCAGGACATCATTAACGATCTACAGGCATCTGGCAGAGTTATCAAGTCTGTCCACTCACTCTATCATATGCAGCCTAGGAACATATAGCACCCTCCCTTTCGCAAGGTGTCCCACAAGTTTGGAGCAGCCTCCCATCCTCAGGGCAAAAGAACGGCCTCCTTTGCCTTGCCTGCCCCGTTCTCCTCCAGCACTGCAGCAAAGCATCCTGGGGTGACGGATCAGCCCCAGTGGCTAGATCTGCCTCAGCTTGAATCCTTGCCAGACCCCCCTCTTCTGATCTCCAACAAGAGGTGGTGGTCGGAGGTCGGTGTGACACTCAGACAGCTGGTTATAATTAATCTTATGATTTTTGTAATATAAAAATGTGTTATTGAGTGTTTCTCATGATACATGCTGAATCAGTCTGTGGAATGACACCCCCCTCACAGGTTTTAGCTACAGCGTGTTACCTGGAAGGACAAGAGATAATTACAGGCTAGAAGAGACAAGGGAGGCAGTATAGCACAGTGGTTTAAGGCTGAGCTGCAAATCTGGTGACCTCCAGCAGACCAGACCTGGGTTTGAATCCCACAGCTTCCACTTGCAGACTGTGTGACCCTGAGCAAGTCACTTAACTTCCCTGTGCTCCCAGGTCACTCCTGTAACAAAAGCTTTCAGCTTAGTGTGCTACTCCTGGTTAAGCAACTAAATACAAATAAATAAATAAAATAAAATGAAGGATATCCTGTTTAGGTGACCAATTGCAGCCAACTGCCAAGATAGGTCATAAACTTTTATGACGTTCAGAGGAAACACAGTTAATATCCACATGGCGATACAAAGCATTTGCACCTCTGTGAGATCTGGCAGAGAGACATAACAAGTCCTTTGATGTCCTGGAAAGGGGAAGCTGCTCATAAGATCAAAGAAAGTCATATGAGAAAATGAGTTGTGCTGAGGCCACAGAATTTAATACTTTGATAAGACATCTTGTTTTGCATAGATATATTTTTTTTATATTCTGACAGGGAGGAGCGAAGTGACCTCATGCAAAGAAGTTGGCAAAGCCAGTTTTTAAACAGTATTCTGTTTTCCATTTTGACAAAAATGTTTGGACTCTGAAAAAGAAACATCTACAGCACTGTGAGATAAGAATACCTTAGAACAGACAAGTCTAAGTGTATTAGTGGTAGGAATCTGCACTTTTTAAAATCTTGTTTTTAAGTGATTTTATGTTTTTGTGATATATGGTTCTGTATTTACACTTTACATTTTTATCTATTTTTAAATAAACATCTCATTTTTGTTGTTTATATTGGATTTATATAGTCCTATGTAATTATGAAAAATGGAATATTAAAAACATTATTTAAGTATGTTTGGTATATATGTTTTTAGAAATTTGACCAGTGTCCTGATGAAGGGTATATCCCGAAACGTCGAATTTTAAGCCTGGAAGATATATGAATAAATTATATGGACACTATTTACACAAGTTTCGTTTATTTGGACTATAAGGGAGAGTGGGCCTTTTATATCCAGTATTGTTCTTTTTAATAGACTATTCGTGTCTTCCAAGTCCTTCTGTTTTTGCCTGTAATGTGTGGATGGTTAACAGTGTGACAACAGTGTGCATGAGCTTATATGGTAATACCAAACTGGAAAAAGGTAAGAGTGATCTGAGGTCTTTATTAGGAGTTTTTAAGGGTTCATTTTGTACACCTGATTAGGTACCTGTAGGCAACAGATATCTGGCCGCCCCCCCCGAAGTGCAGAATTATCTGAGCCTGTACATTGGGTATGCTAGCAAGAGGTTCACAGTTTGAATCCCTCCAGAACTGAGACCAAAGGTTGATTTGAACCCACAAAACAGACAGGAGGGTTACCCTGTTTCTGTCAACTGTTCACAAGACTGCGCTTGGAGGTTGCCACTTTGGGAGCAGAGGGCTGACCTACTGAGTGGGGTTGTTACAGTCGGTCCTCCCTCCATCTCAATTAATGGGGAACCATCACTTCAGATGTCTGTATTCTTCAGATAATAGAGAGAGGACACACACTCTGGAATTTGTAGCTGTACCTCCAGAGACTACTCCAGTACCATCCAACTGCCCCCTGGCCCATCTAACAGTTTTCTGGGAGGAGGTACAGTCCCTTCTGTGGAAAAAGGCTATCAAGCCAGTATCCAGGTACCAAAGGAACAAGGGTTTCTATTCCAGGTTCTTCCTGGTCCCCAAAAGAGCCGGAGATTTGAGGCCTGTTCTAGATCTCAAGAACTGGCTTACTGGTGTATGCAGCCTTTTATTTTGGCCTTGGCATCTCTCTCTCTCTCTCTCTCCTCTGTCTCCTATGGTACGGGTTTGCTTCCTAGTCTCTAGGGAAAAGAACTGAGGAGAGAACAGGGCCACTCACACTTTTGTATGGTTGACAACGTCAGCAGGTGATGTTGGCATGGGCGGACCCAGTGGTACTGCTGCAGAATCTTCTGTATGAATCCTACTTACCTGATGGTGAAGTTCCTACGGCGTGACCTGATGACTGAGATCCCCCTCGAAGATCTACTGTTATTGTAAGTTCTTATATAACTGTTCTTTACTGAAGGGAGACTTGAGTGAGGCAGAGACTGAAATGGAATTAAATATAAATTTTTTAACTTACTTCAGAGACTATAGTCTAACTTTTATTTTATTTGGAATATGGATTTTTCTTTATTTTATTTTTATTTTCTTTGCTTTTTCAGCACCGACCCTGTGGAATTCTCTACCTCGTTGGTTGAGAGAATGTCCAACCGTCGAAAATTTTAAAGTTGCTTTAAAAACATAACTTTTTGGATTAGCGTATCTCTGCTAGTTGTGGCTGATTTTTAAATGTTGTGATTTTATTATTTAAAAATTTTGTACAGCGCCTTGGTCTTGAAAGGCGCTTTATAAATAAAATTGAAATTGAAATTGAATTATTATTCCGCATTGGATTTGTCTCAGATCACTGTAGAGATAAACTGCATGAATGGCACTTTAGGGATAAATACCAAATAAAATTGTACTTACAAAGTACTTAGCAGCAGTAGCTGTGGCTGTCTGAAAGGAAGGACTGTAGGTTTTCTCCTGCCTGGATGGCTGGCTCCTAAAGGCTCCATCCAGAAAACGGCTCCTGCCGATCCTGAAGAGAACCCTTCAGCTGTTTCTCTCCCTGGGCCTCACTGTCAGTCTGCCCAAGTCCGTCCTGATTCTGGCCCAGAGGTTGCAGTATATAGAAGCGGTCCTGAACTCGGCACAGGGCAAAGACTTCCTGCCTCTCAGCAGGGTGAGTGTCTTATTCAAACAACATGAAGTCTTGCTGTATTCTGACAATTGCAGTGACTTTCAACCTTTGACTGCCCCGGAGAACCTAGGGTTAACTTTCCATGCAGGGCATGGAATGCTGAGCTCGAGCTCGGTTGAAGTCTCTGGAGTGTTTTGAACTCAAACCATCAGATTCTTTACTCCACCTCACTGAACGGTCTCCTTCAGCTCTGTTCAAAGTCTGTTAAAGTTTTCAGTTTTTCGTCGGTTTAAACCGAAAAAAAGTTTCCGCATAGTCGGTTCAGTCTCTGTCTGTGGTGCCGTGAGTACTAGATAGGAATTGTTCTATAGTTCTGTGTGGAACTTGAAAAAGTGTGGTCGGTTCGGCTGAACTGACCATTTGATTGTGAATTTTGCTATATTTAGTGTGTGGTTATTGGTTCTTGTCGGTTCTAAAAAAAACAAAACGTGTTTTAACCATTTTTTTCCAATACCCATGACACAGTTAGGAACTGATAAGGAAGTCTTGCCTGGTGGTTGCCGAAAAAAGGGTACGTTTGATTAGGCTGGCCATGTCTGAGAAACCCAAGAAAAAAACCGGGCCCACTGGGTTTCAACACTGCAGTGAGTGTGGGGAGGTCTTTGCCAAGGCCAATCCCCACACCACCTGTGTTTATCGTCTTTGGTTTGACCACCTTGATTCAGACTGCCAAATATGTAAAAATGTTCCCAGATCTACCCTTGAAAAGAGATTAGGTAGACTGAGGGAAAAGGAGGCCGAGAAGTCCAGCTGACCCGGATGGCCAGCCCAGTTCGGTTTCAACCGAACCAGAAGGAGTGCCCTCTGACCAGGGCGATACTTCTTCGGGCAAAAGGAGAGCTGATTCTGAGGGATCGGTTCCGACAAAAAGAAAGCGTAAAGATAAATCGACCGGTTCAGATCCAGAGGTTCATGTTCCGACCACCGAAGAGATAGCCAGGGCGATTCAGATTGTGGAATCGCTCCGTCTGGTTCTGATTGATCTGGCTCCTTCTGGCAGGGGTTCGTTTCGGTTGGTTCCCCCAGTTCAAGAGTATACCCTTGAAGATTTTATGAACTGGAGTTTGAAGAGGAAGGGGAATTTGAGGATTATGGTGTAAGTGAAGGTCTGGATGTGTCTGTGGAACCGGACATCTCCCCAGACAGACCATCAGGTGTTTCCCCTCCTAGGCTTTTTGAGTCCCCTTCCCATTTTATGTTTTACAGGAAAGTGGCTGAAACCCTCCAACTTCCTATGGAGGAGGCTGTGGAAGATCAAGAAGAGCCTGATTATGTAGAGACGATGGATATCCCAGAGTCCAGGAGACTGTCTATTCCCATCCATAAATCTTTTAGGAAACGGACACAAAAAATCTTAGCCTCCTAACACTATACCTCCTGTGGATAAAAGAATAGACAAGAGGTATACACTCTCAGGCTCAGACACAGAGTTCTTATAACAGCAATGCAGCCATGTTGGGGTAGTGCAGGCTGCTGCCTGTGACAAGGCAAATATTCCATTGGCTTCACACCCCCCTGACAAGGGCTCCAGGAAGATTGATGCCATGGCAAAGAAGCAGTACATGACATCTTCTTTGGGACTCAGGCAGGCGAATTACATGGCCTATAAAGCCAGGCACCAGAAGTCCAGGTGGGACACTGTACTGGCACTGGCTAAACAGGCCTTCCCCTAGCTAGCCAAGGAGCTGGAGGCGCTGGCTGCAGATGGGACTGAGGCATCTAAGGTGCAGTTTCGTGCTGCTGTGGACTCTAATGATGCCTCATCAAGAGTCATGGCTACATCTGTGGCTCTTCGGAGGATGGCTTGGCTCAGATGTACGAGTCTCTCACAGGACACCCAGGTTAAGGCTATGGATTTTCCTGTAGTGGGTAATTCTCTCTTTGGGGAGCAGAGAGAGAATTACATGAAGAAAATGGACTAGTACAAGACCACTTACAGGAGTGCTCAGGCCAAGGAAAGGCAGGCAACTCCTCAAAGGCAGCAGTCTAGGGGCAGGAGCAGGCCTTTTCAAAGGCCTTTTTACAAAGCACAGGCCTCTTCTTCCTTTTCGTAGAGGGGGTTCTTCAGAGGGAGAGGTGGAAGGGGGATGAGCAGGCCTGCATCCACCCCTCAGCCTAAATCCCTTGCCAAGCAGACACCCTGATGAGTCTGCACGGGTCGACTCTCCTATTCCAGTATGGGGCAGGCTGGCTTACTTTGTCCAGGACTGGATGTCTGTTACATCAGATAAGTGGGTCCTGGAAGTAGTAAGCCAGGGACTGGTTCTCAGCTTCAAAAAATGTCCCAAGATGAGAGCCAGATCTTTTCCACCTGCAAATCTTTCGGAAACCCTTGCCCTAGAGGCAGAGGTTTCTTCTCTCCTAGCTTTAAGAGCTGTAGAGAGAGTACCAACCCTACACTGGGGCAAATGACTGTACTCCAGGTACTTCCTGACCCCCAAAAAGACAGGGGAGTGGTGATCCATCCTAGACCTAAGATATCTGAACAAACATCATTTAAAACCAAAGTTCAAGATGATAACACTGGGAATAATCCTTCCCTCTCTAAGGCCAGGGGGCTGGCTAGCCTCCCTGGACCTCAAAGATGCCTACTTTCACATTCCCATCAGGTGCTCCCACAGAAAGTACCTCAAGTTCGAGTTGCCCTCAGGCCACTATCAGTTCAGAGCAATGCCCTTTGGCCTAACCTCAGCTCCAAGGGTTTTCACGAAGTGCCTGGCAGTAGTAGTTGCCTTTCTAAGAAGGCAAAAGATTTCCATATTTCCTTATCTGGACAATTGGCTATTAGTGGGTCAGTCTCCAGACCAAGTCAAGTCTCACCTGCAAGTGACCCAGCAAGTGGTCACTTTCCTAGGATTTCTTCTCAACCTTCCCAAGTCAGTTCTTGAACCAGTCAAGCTCCTTACCTTCATTGGGGCAGAACTGGACACACTCGGAGCAAAAGACTTTATTCCTCTAGAAAGGGCAAGGGCTCTTATGGAACTAGCTTCTTCCTTCAGCCTTCAGGTATCTCGACCAGCAAGGCATTTCCTCCAGCTCTTGGATCACATGGCAGCTTCAACAGCAGTGGTCCAAGGGGCAAGATTCCAGATATGGGATATTCAGTTCCACCTGAGAGCTTACTTGTCTCAGAGAAAGGACTCCCTTACCAAACTGATCCCAGCAACTCTGACCTTGACCCAGGCCCTCCTGTGGTGGCAGGATCAGGACAATTTAAGGCAAGGTGTTCCTTTTGTTGTTCAGCCTTGTTCAGTGGTCCTAACCATGGATGCTTCTCTTCTGGGCTGGGGAGCCCACCTGGGGTCCCTCACTGCCCAGGGCCTGTGGTCCCCCCAAGAATCCCTTCTCCACATCAATCTTCTAGAGCTCAGGGCAGTTTTTCTTGCTCTAAAAGTGTTCTCACAGTCAGTTCAGAACAAGGTGGTTCAAGTCAGAACAGACAACGCTACCACTATGTGCTACATCAACAAGCAGGGAGGCACTCGGTCCATGGCCTTGTGCACATAAGCCATGAAGTTGTGGTCCCTGGCTTATTCCCTGCAAGCCTCTCTTGTAGCAGTTCACCTTCCAGTCAAGGACAATGTGCTAGCAGATGCACTGAGCAGGATTTCTCAGGGCCATCACAAATGGTCCCTGGACCCTCAGGTGTTGAAAGTGATTTTTTCAAGGTGAGGCACTCCAGAGATAGATCTCTTTGCAGCCCCAGACAATCACCAACTCCCTCTCTTTTGTTGCAGACCTCCAGTCTTGGGCTCAGTCCCCCTGGATGCCCTTATTCTGAATTGGGAGGGGAAGTTTCTGTATGCCTTTTCCCCCTTCCCACTCCTCTTCAAAGTTTTAGTCAAAATAAGGTCTCAACCTTGCAAGGTGATTCTGGTTGCTCCAGATTGGGCCAGACAGCCCTGGTACTCATTGTTGCTGTCCCTAGCAGTCCATCTTCCCCCTGTCTCTTCCCAGGAATTACAACCTGTTAACATCCTCTCAGGGGAGGATTTGGTACCCCAATCTTCAGTCCCTCAATCTCAAGGCATGGCTCTTGAAGAGTTAGAGTTTGCAGATCTGCATCTTTCCCAAGGGGTTCTGGACATCCTTAAGGCTTCTCGAAAGCCCTCCACCAGAAAGACTTACAACTCCAAATGGAAAAGATTCAGCATTTGGTGTTCTAAGAAGAATATTTCTCCAGACACTGCTGAATTGCCTACGGTTCTGGATTATGTGGTCCATCTTAATGGCCTAGGCCTCGGACCAGCTACTCTCAAGGTACACTTGTCAGCTGTTTCTGCATTTTTGTCTGTGGGGAAGCCTTCCTCACTATCTTCCCATCCTGTGTTCTGTAAATTTTTTAAAGGATTGCTTCACACCAGTCCCCCTTTTAGAGACCCTGCCCCTGCCTGCGATTTGAATGTTTGCATTGCTCAGCTTATGCAACCCCCCTTTGAGCCTATGTCTTCAGCAGAGCTTAAGTACTTGACTTGGAAAACTGTGTTCTTGGTAGCCATTACCTCTGCCAGGTGTATCAGTGAATTGCAGGCCCTGTCAGTGGAATCTGATTTTATCTCCTTTCATAGGGATAAAGTGGTCCTTAGAACCAGTAGAAGATTCTTTCCCAAAGTGGTTTCAGACTTCCATTTAAATCAGTCTGTGTCCCTCCCTGTTTTCTTCACTGATCATTCTTCCTCAGGAAAAAGGAGGCTACGCAGTTTACACAGTTTAGATGTCAAAAGAGCCCTTAGTTACTACATAGAGCACACCAAGGGTCACAGGTTTGACTCCCTCCAGTTGTTCCTCACTTACGGAGAAGTTGAGAAGGGCAAACCTGCCACCAAAAGATCTATTGCCAGGTGGATTGTATCTTGTATACAGTTCTGCTATGAAAAACTGGGAAAAACTCCACCCTTAGGCCTGAGGGCTCATTCCACAAGAGGTACAGCTGCTTCCCTGGCTGCGGCCAGGGATATTCCTCTCCTAGAAATTTGTCAAGCAGCCACCTGGAAAACAGTCCATACCTTTACCAAACATTACTCTCTGGATATCCAGGCTAGCAGTGATGCTCGGTTTGGCACAGCAGTACTTCAAAGCCTATTCCCAAAGTATGTTCTGTCCCTCCTCCTTGGAGGTACTGCTTGGTAGTCTGCAATTGTCCGAATACAGCAAGACTTCTGAAGAAAAAAAATACTCACCTTAGTAATTATATTTCTTCTAATGGAGTCTTGCTGTATTCTGACCTCCCTTCCTGTCTCCCCTCTCAGAACCTGTTTTTGGGAAGTGGGGGGGGGGGCAGGTGCAGTGTTGCACCCCAGGGGTGTATTTGCTGGCACCCTCCTCCCTTTTGTGTGGGTGCTTATTTATTATTGTTATTTTTTTGAGTACATTGGGTTTAGTTTTTGGGTTTCCTGACTTGAGTCTTCCTTGGGAATCCAGAACTTTTCAGCCAGTTGGCTAGTAGAATTTTTACAGTTTCCACATAGAATTTTTAGTTTAGCTGGGCTCGTAAGAAACTGACGGTTTGAGTTCAAAACACTCCAGACAGGGACTTCAACCGAGCTCGAGCTCAGCGTTCCATGTCCTGCATGGAAAGTTAACCCTTGGTTCTCCGGGGCAGTTCAAAGGTTGGGAATCACTGCAATTGTCAGAATACAGCGAGACTCCATTAGAAGAAATATAATTATTAAGGTGAGTAATTTTTTCTTGCCTAGGCTCAGGTGGTCTCCCAGAGCCGTTATATTCTTGCATGGGTGTACCTGAGGCTATTGGGTCTTATTGATGTGGCCATTGCCACAGTTCCCTTGACTCATGGCACATGCGAGTCCTCCAGTGGACACTCAGAGTGCAATGGGACCAACACACAGACGGCTTAGATCAGTTAGTGCTGATCTCCTCCCCAGTCTGCAAGGTGCCCCTGTGGTGGATGGACCCACAGAACCTGTTATGAGGGGTCCCATTCCAGATCCCCTCCCCCCCAGCAAATCCTCACTACGGATGCCTCCAGTTTGGGCTGGAGAGTGAACCTGGGTCCCTTTCAGACTCTGGGAACGAGGTCCCAGATTGAAACCTCCCTGTTTATCAATGTCCTGGAGATGTGAGTGGTTCTGTATGCCATGCAGGCCTTTCAGAACCATCTTCTTCCAGGTCAGCTGTTGCTCTAGCCTGTCAGTCTCAGTGTTGTCTACTATATCAACAAGCGGGGGTGGGGGGGAATGCATTTGTACCCCCTGTGCAGGGAGGCCATGAGAGTATGATACTGGGCACTAGACCGTAGTCTGGTTATCTCGACAGTCCATGTCCCAGGCATGCTAAACACCCTGGCGGACAGCCTCAGCAAGATGTAGTCCACCATGCACAAGTGGGAACTTCTGTCATCTGTTGCATGAGATCTGTTCACCAGATGGGGTCATCCAGAGCTGGACCTTTTTGCAGCCCCACTTAACACAAAACTCCCCAGTTTCTGCTTGCTGGATCCAGGGCCTGGAGCTTTCTGGCAAGGCGCGGTGTCCCTCTCTAGGAGCAGGAGGTTCCTTTATGCCTTCCCTCCATTTCCTCTGATTCAGAGGGTGTTAATCAAGCTGCAGATGGAGGGGGCCAACATGATCCTAGTCACACCCTTCTGGCCACGGCAGATATGGTTTCCATTACTGCAGCAGTTAGTGGAGGAACCTCTGGTCCCTCTGCCTCTCTGCAGGGATCTGCTGACGCAGGCTTAGGGGGACCTCGGTCCATCCTAATGTTAAGTCCCTTTGTCTGCATACTTGGCTCCTGAGGACATAGACATCGCGCAGTTTGAGGGTTCTCAGAGAGTGGCGGGTGTCCTCGTGGCAGCTCGGAAGCCCTCCACTAGAGTCACATATGCCTTGAAGTGGAAGAGGTTTGCCATCTGGGCTGCCAGACATCATCTGGACTCTTTCATTGGCCCGGTGAACCAAATTCTGGACTACCTGATATCTTTGTTGGACTCAGGTCTCCAGTATGCCTCCCTCAAGGTGCACCTTTTGGCTATTTCTGCTTTTCACAAGGTTGTGGGCAGTCACACGGTGGCTCAGTTAGATGTGTCCTGTACCTTTCTTAGGGGCATCCTGCATCTGAAACCTCCAATCCGTTCCTCTGTCCCCGCTTGTGATTTAAATTTTGTTCTGGTGAAGTTGACCCCGTCTCCATTTGAGTCAGCCATGACTTGTGAGCTATGCTTTCCGTCTTGGAAAGCGTTATTTTTGGTTGCTGTTACTTCTGCTTAAAGGATTTCTGAGCTTCTGGCTTTCTCGTGTGAGGAGTCTTATTTGATTTTTCACAATGACATGGTGTCTTTGTGCACAAATCCTAAGTTTCTTCCCAAGGTGGTGTCTGAGTTTACCCTGAACCAATCTATCCACCTACCTGTTTATTTTCGTGAATGTGCCAATCCTGGAAAAGCACTGCTCCATACGCTAGATGTGTGCAGAATTTTGAAATAATATCTGCTCCGAACTAAGGACTGCAGAAAGTCAAAGCATCTTTTTTGTTTCTTTTGCCTCAGGCAGAGATGGCGTTCAGGTTTCAAACAATGTTTGTACAAATGATTGGAACATTGTGTTGTGGTCTGCTACAACAAGCATGGCAAAGATTTGCTAGGGGCACTGAAAGCCCACTCCACAAGGGACATGGCTACCTCTGTGGCCTGTTTTAAGGGAGTCTCAGTCACTGACATCTGCGCTGCTGCCACCAGTACTACCATCCATACCTTCACTAAGCACTACAGTCTGTACATTGCCTCTAGAGCCCGAGCAGGCTTCGGACAGCCTTTCTTGCAGGGTCTCCTGTCCTAGGCTTTGGTTGGCCTTCCTCACAGACTGTTTTGCTGCACCTTTTACTGCTTGGGACTTGGTCCTATGGTATGACCCGATGACTGAAACAGCCCCGAAAAAGAACAGTTACTAAGAACTTAACCATAACAGATCTTTGAGGGGATCTCAGTCATCAGGTCTACCTTCCCCCCACCGTCCCAGTCTTATGGGGTTCTCTTCTCAGAACTGGCTTACTGGTGTATGCAACCTTTTATTTTGGCATCTCTCTCTCTCCTTGGTCCCCCATGGCACGGGTTTGGTTCCTAGTCTCTAGGGAAAAGAACCGAGGAGGGAGCAGGGCCACTCGCACCTTTATATGGTTGATGATGTCAGCAGGTGATGCTGGCATGGGCGGACCCCCAGTGGTACTGCTGCAGAATCTTCTGTGTGAATCCTACTTAACTGATGGTGAAGTTCCTACGGTGTGACCTGATGACTGAGATCCCCCTCGAAGATCTACTGTTATTGTAAGTTCTTATGTAACTGTTCTTTACTGAAGGGAGACTTGAGTGAGGCAGAGACTGAAATGGAATTAAATATAAATTTTTTAACTTACTTCATAGACTATAGTCTAACTTTCATTTTATTTGGAATATGGATTTTTCTTTATTATATCGCATTGGACTTATCTCAGATCACTGTAGAGATAAACTGCATGACTGGTTCTTTAGGTATAAATACCAAATAAAACTGTCCCATGCTAGAACATAGTCTGTGTTTTACAGGGAGAGCTGGGACCTTTACCTGTGCAAAGAACTGACACCTCTCCTGCCTGAGCACAGCCAGTGAGATCTGTGGCATGTTGACATAGCCCCTGTGGGGCCAGACATGGGAGTGAGAGACACCGAAGTGTATAGTTTGAGGCCACCAGAGTTTTGAGTTTGAGTGAGAGAGAGAGAGAGACCCACTACACTAAAGCTTCAGGAAGGGCCACAGCACCACCACTGCCCTCCTCGAGTTTACACCATTCATACACGAGGCCCTGGAACAGGGCCACTTGGCTGGGGCCATGGACATCGACTTGACCAAAGCATTCAACACCATCAGTCATGCACTGCTCCTACACTCCCTCCCATCCCTGGGCATTTGCCCAGATGCTACCTCCTGGTTCAAAAATTATCTCTTCGGTCAAACACAACAGGTCAAAATAAAAACCACAGTCTCCAGTAGACCAGTTCTATCAGGGGTCCCACTAGGATCCATACTTGGCCCCTTGCTTTTCACCCTCTTCCTGAACCCCCACCCTAAATCCTGCAGTGGGAAATTACTGCTCTATGTGGACGATGCTGTAGTTTTCTGGAACACTCCCACCCAAACTCCCTTAAACATGACCTTCAGGGTTTCTTTGGCAAACTCAAAACCTGGTTTTCTGACCACTGTTTAATACTGAACTACAAGAAAACCAAGTCCATGACCTTTGCCCACCACCAGAGCCCATACAGTAGTTATCCGTTAACCATCACTAACTCGCTGGGTACCCCTCTAAAACACGTCACTTCTTTTAAATACCTAGGTGTCTTGCTGGACACCTCCCTCACCTACCATGCCCATATCCATCACCTCTCCTCAGCCATTAACTCAACTGGGGCTGCTATACCGACATAAGCACTGCCCCCCCCCCGAGGCCATCCGTTTTGCTATATCCTCCTCTGTCTTATCCTTGGTAGACTACGGCATCATTATCTACGGAACTGCTGACCAAACTGACCTACATTGCATAACACTAGCACTCAATAAAGCCTGCCACCTGGTCTCAGGATGTGCTAGATTAACATGCACCTCTGAGCTTTACAAGCTTTCTAACTGGCTCAACTTTGAAGGTAGACTTAAGTACCACACCTGTCTCCTTGCCAAAAAAATACTGCAGAAGTAAGCCCACTCTGGCCTCCACCCCCTCCTCCAAATAATCCCTCAGAAAAGAGCTTCCAGATGTTCTACAAAAACCTCCATCCTAGCCCCCCACTGTAGGACCTCCATTGGTCAAAGTTCCTTCTGCTATCACACATCCCTCTGGCTGAACAGCCTACCCCCCCCCCCCCATTTCCTTGGAACCCAGACTTGGCGGCTGCTTTAAGACTGTACTAAAGACCCTCCTACTTGACTCTCCTCCTCCTGTGACTGTTTGTAGCCCCACCTTCACCTTAGGATTTGCCTGCACCCCCCTCCCGCCCAATGTCCTGTTTTCAGATATGAAATTTCCCAGAAGCCATCTAACTATAACGTATGTATTTGCTTCTTATTTGCATTATTGCACAAGTGTGTATTGTAATACTACTGACGCTGGGTCACTGGCCCTAAACTGTATGTACTTCTGAGCTTTGGCACTGTCTATATTCCTGCACTGTTTGTTCTCTTTATATGCTTTGTATTCCTGTTGTGGAGCCTTTGCAAAAGAGTCTTTGACTCAAAGAGTTGTTATTCTGATTGCCTAAATAAGTCAAAATAAATAACGCATGTTTACCACATCAAGAAAGCATCTGAATCCTGTCATAAATGCCATTGTTTATTCCTTGAGCAAGTCCTTGACTTCTCTGGGCTCCAGCGACCTAGAAGTGAAAGACTCAATAAACCACTCCCAATACAGTGAGCCTTCCATTCTCCAAATCAGTGTAGTATCTAAACATATATTTTTTACATTCGAGTCAAACTGAGATTATGTTTCAAAAAAAAAAGCCATATTACAGAAAATAGTGTAAGTAGTGTGTGTGTGTGTGTGTTTTTGTATGTTACTTACCATATAAAACAATGTGGGTTTTTTTTTTTTTTAGAAAAGTGTACATAAGAATACTTTAATCTCCAGATTTCCAAATTATACAATATTTTTTTAATGTTATAATTTTGCAAGACACTCTGTAGAATGCTGCCTTTGCAGTTAGGAGGAAAGAGCGGCAATGTACTGTGTTACTACACCCCAGATTAAGGGGCAGCTTATGTAGTAAGACAGATTGAACAGTAGGTGGCATAATTAGTCAAAACACCAATGGAAGCCCCACTATGCATGAAATTAAACATTAATTCAGCTGATGTGTATTTTCCAGGCAGAAAGTTTGTGCAATTTATTTTTTTGGGGCTTCACCACCAGTTAAACAGAGATTGTGCCTCAAGTATGTTTCCTGATCATTCTCTGGAGCAGAGAAATGATATGGGGCTAAGATTAAGTTGCTATTATCTTGATTTCTGACTATCTGTCTCTGCCGCTATTTGTCATTGGTCTTTCCTTTAATGTTTTTTAATTTATTTCTCATTTTCCATTTTTATGGTATATTCGGTGATTTTTTTTTTCTGGTAGCCAGGCAGAGATGCTGCATCTCATTTTCCCTGTGGTCCTGCATTTATCTGTTTGTACTTCTGGGAGGCCTGAACAGGCACTCAGAGTTGTGTGGCTTGCTGAGGGCCACAGTGGGTAAGTAGCTTGGGTGGGATAGGATTCTGGGTGTCCTGGTTCCCAGACCTGTGCTCTGGCCATTGGATCACAATGCAGGCAGCATCTTCATATACCTATTGTTTCCATTCCTTCAACTCTCCTTTTCTGCTTTTTGTGTTTGTAAATTACATTGACAGTTCTTGCCTCCTGCCTTAGTTGTAAACTGCTTCAGTATACTAACAAGCGAGCCACCTGCAAAGGTTCTGTTTGTTTAGTTTTTGTTGACCGGGAAAGGAGGGCTAGGCAGTAGGGTTACCACCTTTTAAGAAGCCCAAAGTGGGACATTTCTTACTGAAACATGATTTTTCGCAGGACAGTATGTAACCTCGACCAATGCAACAGACTTGTTTTCTCTGTATAATCAGAATTAAGGCTAAGTATTGTAGTTTCTTAGTTGCTTCTATTGTTTCTTATCATTTTAAGGTATTTTAGTTAAGGTATCATTTTCTGCAACATTTAGTGGAAAGTTAGAAAATATTTTTTCTACTATAAAGTTAGGACATGTAGTATTTTTCATTTTTTTTGCAGGACACAGCTGCCCAAATCAGGACTGTCCTGTGAAAATCAGGACAGGTGGTAACCCGACTAGGCAAATCTACCTATTTTCAGCCATGATGGTGGTGGGGTGGGACAGATACAAAGTGACATATTGAATCAGATTAAGCTGTTGGTAGTATTTTTTATAGTATGGTGAAGGCTGGCGGACTGTTCTGTACAGAGTTTGCCACAAGGCCTAAAGAAAAGTCTTATTTTGGATTCCTGCCTTTATGTTCATAATCGTGGTATGAAAATAGAATTGTTAACTGAGGTGGTGTGAGCCACAAAATTAGAGCTGTAAACATACGAACATACGAAATTTGCCAGCAGATAAAGGCCTAGAGGTCTATCAAGTCTGCTTGAATGTGCAGCTAGCACCCCTTATTCTGCTGCTGCCCCTCCCTTCTACCCTTCCCCTTCATTAACCCTCCCCCTTGTCCTGTCCCATCCTCGTTTGAAGCAGTCCACTGTTCTACTGCATACCACTTCAGCAGGTACGATTCCACCCAGCCACCACCCTCTCTATAAAAAAGTGTCTCCTCATCTCCCTCCTGAACCTTCCTCGCTCCAGTCTCATATCATGGACCCTGGTGGCCCTCCCCTCTCTTACTTTGAACAGCCCCTTCTGTACCCGTCTTGTTTATTCCTTTCATGTATTTAAAGGTTTCAATCGTGTCACCCCTGTCTCTCCTGTCCTGCAGTCAGTACATGTTCAACTCCTTCAACCTCCTCTCGTATGATAAGTTCCCCAGCCCTTTGATCATCTTTGTCGCTCTGCGCTGCACCCCCTCCAGTAACTTAATGTCTCTCTTCAGATACGGACACCAGTACTGCACGCAGTACTCCAGGTGTGGTCTAACTAATGACCTATACAGTGGCAGAATCACCTCCTCCTCCTCGGGATATACCCCTTGCAATACAACTCAGCATTTTGTTGGCCTTTGCAGCTGCCTTCCTACATTGTGCCGAGTTGTTCATTGACCTGTAATGGAGCACATCCAGATCCTTCTCCTCCTCTGTCTGGGCTAGCTGCACTCCCCTAGCTGGTAACTCCTCCTTGGGTTCTTCATCCCAAATGCAGCACCTTGCACTTTTGGCATTAAGCCCAGTTGCCAGGTGTCTGACCAGGTTTCAAGCTTTGCGGATCATCCTGCAACCCCTGCCATCCCCACAGGTCATCCACCACCACGCCTACCTTGGTATCATCAGCAAACAGACTGATCTTGCTCTTGATGTCCCATGATATGTCTGCAATGAATATCCCAAACAACACTGGTCCCAACACTGAGCCCTGTGGAACACCGCTCTCACTGTCCTTGGGTGTGAGGCTCCCCACCCACCACCACCCTCTGTTGCCTTCCCTGCAGCCAGTTTCCTACCCATCTCACCAACTTTGCACCCGGCCCTGTGCCTACTAACTTCCTTCCCAGCCTTCTGTGTGGCACTGAGTCGAATGCCTTACTGAAGTCCAGATACAGGACATCCACTGCATGGCCCCTGTCCAGTTGCCTAGTTACCCAGTCATAGAACTCGACCAGGTTGGTTTGGCAGGATCTGCCACGTGTGAAGCCATGCTGTCTGCTGTCCTGTAGTCCTTTGGCCTCTAGGAGGGCCACCAGCCTCTCCTTCAGGATAGTCTCCATTAGCTTACCCATGAAGGAGGTGAGGCTCACTGGTCTGTAGTTTCCCGGTTCATCCTTGGGGCCACTCTTGTGGAAGGGCACCACATGAGCCATCCTCCAGTCCTGAGGTACACACCCCGAATGTAGTGAGGCATTAAATAGGTCTGCCAAAGGTCTTGCAAGGACCTCTGCCAGCTCCTTCAGTACCCTGGGATGGATGCCATCTGGGCCTGGCGCCTTGTCCACCCTCAGTGCCTTCAAACCCTCCCGAACTCTGCTCTCCATGATTTCCCCATCTGTCACCACTTCCCACCCTGCTTTTGCCATTTCTCCTACCTTGGGTGTCATCCCCCTCTTCTCTTTAGTAAATACTGAGCAGAAGTACTCATTTAGTGCTTCCGCCTTATCGCACCCTGCTTCCACTCAACCCCCCTCCTTCCTAATCCTTACTATGTGGTCCTTACAGCTCCTTTTCTCCCTGATGTACTTAAAGAAGTCCTTCTCCCCCTTCTTAATGCCTTGTGCCAGCCTGAGTTCCTTAGATGCTTTGGCTCCCCTTACTGCCCTTGTCACCTCCTTCGATTCTGTCAAGTACTCCTCCCTGTCCTCCCCCCTTCCTGTTTTCTTGTACTTCCTAAAGGCAGCTCTTTTCCTCCTTACCTTTTCCATGACCTCCTTGTTAACCAGATCAGTTTCTTAGCCCTAGCCTTCTTGCTCTGGGCTTTGCAGCAGGTTTTGGTTGCCTCCACTATCCCCAGCTTTATGAGCTCCCACCTCTGGTTAGTGTCCATACTAGATTGAATTCTGGCCAGGTACCCTTTTACCACTTGCCCCATCCTCCCAAAGTCGGCCCTCCTGAAGTCCAGCACTATTGTGCCAGATTCCACTCCTTCCTTGCCCATATCCAATGTGAGCCATACTGAGTGGTGGTCACTCCCTGACAGCGGTTCCTCCGCTGTAAATTCTCTCACAAAGTCCCCATTTGCCAGCACAAGGTCAAGGGTATTCCCTAACCTGGTTGGTTGGTTCACTGACCATTTGCAGCAGGAAGCTGTCCTGGAAGGCATCCAGCAGTACCTGCTCCCGTCTGTTCCTGGTTGTTGGGGTGCTCCAGTCCACTCCTAGCATGTTGAAGTCCCCCACAATCACCACACTACCCTTCTCGCAGGTCCTTCTGATCTGTCCCGCTAGTTCCCTGTCTAACTCCTCTGTCTGAGATGGTGGCCTGTACACCACTTCCATTCTAAGAATCCTATTCTTGGAATCCTGGATTTGCATCCAAAGTGACTCTGTACTACCCTCTTCCCCTTCCTCACTTACACACTTCAGTCCAGTCCTTCCTTCACATATAGTACCACCCCCCCCCCTTTCCCAATCACCCTGTCCCTACGAAATAACCTGTACCCTGGTACAGACAGGTCCCAGTCATTGTATTGGGTGGCCCATGTTTCGTGATGGCTGCAATGTCCACCTCTCCTCTGCCATGAGAACCTGTAACTCTGCAGTTTTCCTCCCAAGGCTCCTAGCATTAGGGTAACCACCTTCCACCCTTTTCCCTCCCCTCCCATCCTGCCCTCCTTTCCTAGCATCACCAACAGTACTTGCCATTTGTCCTTTGTCACTGTTATGGGGGGTAAGCTCATATGGTTTCCCAACCTGTGGTCTCTGCATATCTCTTCCCCAACTGCCACCCCCCACTCCTAGTTTAAATTCCCAACTTCCTCTATGTACTCCTCCATCCTCTGTTTCAACACTTTCAAACAGAGAGGTCTTAGTTTATATCTCCAAAACATGTAACATTGATACTTACAACTATCAAATTGGGAAGAAGCAGGACCCCAGAAGATGGATGACAGCTGCCATTCTGGGTGGTCATCCAGGTCAGCTCTGACTGATGCGTCACTTTTTTGCTGTAGTGCTTGCTAAGCTAAATACTCTTTAAAGTTACATTTGTTAACTTTATCTTGCCCTTTTACTTTTTACGTCTGCCAGGATTTAGTGATAGGTTAGCAGTAGATTGGAGGAAGGGGGGTGGGAGGCAGTGACTAAGGCTCTGTCCACACTACACCGCTCCGGCCCGATAACGGATGCAGCCTGTTACGACCGGGGAGCAGTGCAGTGTGTCTACATTGTGGCGGTGTCCGTTATGGGACCGGTACCACCGGTCCACACTAGGGGTGCCGGGCGACCTTTATGGCGGCACCCGTTCCCCAGGATGCAGCTCGCGCTGTCACGGGCCCTGCGGGGACCCGTTACCATCGCGTCTACGCCGGCCGGTAATGTTACTGGGCGTAGCGGTTTTCCTGCCGTTGCTGAAACCACCTCACATGTGGTTTCAACAGCGATTCACAACGCCTTCTGTAACGTTACAGGTGTAAACGCAAACCATTGCAGTAACGGTTTGGGCACTCTGTAACATTACAGAGGCGTAGTGTGGACAGGGCCTTAGGGAACTGTGAATGAGTCAGGCAAGGTAACATAGCTGTATTTGTTTTTAGTTTCTGCAGTGACCACTTTGTGTATCTCGCGGTCCCTGTTTGCAGTACCATGATCATGATCTCCAACATATAACTAGGGGATTCATATTTACTTATTTATCCGTGCTTAGGTTCAAATTCCACTTTAATCAGACTTAATACTGTGCTGTTCGGAGAAGCAAGCATCCTGGACTTCAGCCTCCAGCCATACAGCCGCATTGGTCATTGAGGAGCTGTGCAGTACTGTTATTATTAACGAAGACTTTTCCCAGGGTTCATTTCAGATATTTATCTATGTGGGACATTGATCCACTGGGTATGAAGAGAAAGGGGCAAATGAAAAAAATAATGGGTTATATTGTTCAACCAAGCCTGTATTTGTAAAACAGCAGTTTAAAACCTTTATAACTGTGAGCAGGTTGTCCCCAAGGTAGAAGAAACCGTTGGTCAAATCCAAAAGCTGTGTGGCAATTGTCCCAGTTCCCTACTCTGAAATAAACACTGCTTTCCTCTTGCCTCTCTGGGAGGCAAGTGTTTCGGTGTATCTGGGATTTGTGGGGGCATAACTAGTACCTGATATTTCACTGAACTTGTTTCTAAGTGCTGTCCCTAAGCCCTAGTGTGAGTTCGAGCCTGGGAGGGTCTGTCAGTTTGTCTGGCCTTGTTTGGCATGGCAGGGTTGATATTCTGGTTCTCTGAAGTGCTGTGAGAGAGCACTTCTGATCCCCCTGTCCCCAGCATGGAGACTCTATTCGTGGACCTGCTGTGTACAGGCTTGTAGTTGGTTCTTGAGCCTGGTGGTAGCAGGCTGAAAATCAGGTTTGTGGGACCAGGCTTAATGTCCCTCCTTACAAGTGTATGTGGGCCTTCCGAGCATTGGCTTGTTTAGTTCTTGAAGTGACAGTGTGAAGGGATGTACATGTGTATAACAGGTGTGGGTCTAAATTTATAAATATAATTAGTGATATCTTTGAGCTAAGTTTCAAGATATAAGGGATGCACAATGGGGACCGTTGGAATAAATGATTTATTTTCACTAGTGCTCTTTGACCTTGGGTAATCTCACGAGTGGAATAACCCATGAGTGATGTGCCCAAGGGCAAACAGCACAAGTGGAAATCATTTATTCCACAAGGTCCCTGTTGTGTATTTGGTATCACATCCACCTCTAGATCAGAAAGTCATGGGTTCTCGTCCTACACCGGGATTGGGCTTGCACCTAAAACACTGGCATCCGAGTGCAGTATTAGGGGAGTGCTATGCTGCTGGGGTGTGCCATCCTTCGGATGAGACTGTAAACCGAGGCCCCTTCTACCCATCCTGGTGCTCTCCTGGTGGGTGTCCAGGTGAAAGTAAAAGAACCCAGGGCATTCTTAGCCAAGAGCAGGGGACATTCCCGGTGTCCTGGCCAACATTCCCCTTCCCATAAACTGGTTCATGCAATTGTCCAGACTGTGTGTGGGTGCTGATGTGCGATATGGCCACCACTACACATTCAGTCACTTCACTACCAGTCTAGCACTGCTTGTAAAGTGCTCTGGGATACACTGTGTATGAAAAGCACTATATAAATACTGATTCTTCTTCTTCTGTTTCATTCATGCGGTAGGCAGGGACCTTGGAGTTTATTCATTTTTGTCCTGTGCTGTACCTGAACCCGTGACCTAGAGGTGAAAGGCTACTTAACCCAGTACCAATCCACTGAGCCATCCAGTTCTCCACTGACCACCAAAATTTGGTGGTGCATGTGCTTCAAGGTGTGTTTGTTGACCTACAAGGCTGTGCACGGAAACTGGGTAATAGCTGCCAAAAAGTTTTGTTCACACATTTCTTATGACATTGTAGCATAATTGGCAGTCAGCAACAATGGAGACCAGGAATCCTCTTGTGGTCCCACTGGGCATCACCCACATGGTACTCTAGTGCTTACCTGGTGCGCCCCCTGACTCGTCCTCCTGGGATCCCACTACTTGGCGAGTTGCCGTGGCCCCCACCACTCAGCATGGAGATAGTTCTCCAGCTGCATTCCTGTTGTCTCTCTGCAGTACCTGTTTCACCTTTTGCCCTTGGATGCATGATGTTCTTTGTTTGTGCTGGTCTCGTGGGTCACCCCACCACCAGGAAATCTATGATGATCTTCAGGTCCCGAATGTCATCAAAGATATCCCTTGATGGGATACCCCTGGGGCTGTGCCTCCTTTCAGAGATCCCTTTAAACTGCCAAGCTATTGGCAACATCCCTAAACCTTTTTCTACGATTCCCAGCTGGTTGAGGATGCGTCTTGGGTGCCCAAGGCTCCTCCTTGGCAACCTCAAAGGGCCCTTGTGATGGCATACTGACACCCTTGCCAAGTCTTCACCTCAGCAAGGTGTCCAGGACCTTGTGCCCCTCTCAGGTCTCTGAGACTGACTGTCACCCACGTTTTCAGGTGGCAGCATACCTCAGGGTGCCTTCTGTGCCCCTGGCCTGAGTCCTCAGCTTTTACAAAGGCCAATCTGTGAGCTATGTCACATGCCGTACAAAGTACTTTAACTCAGTAATTGCTCTAGTACCAAAATGTTCTCATGCTCCTCCCTATAATGAACAAATAGAAGCCATCTGGAATTAAACTTATCTGGTTGCAGCCGTAACAGGGCAGTTATGGCTTCCATGCCATTAATTTTAGTGACACTGTTGGGCCATTGCCATGCCTGAAGGCATAGATTTGTGAGCCAGAGCTGAATAATGGCTTTTCTAGCAGCCGCATTTAGTATGAGGGATAAACGTCTTTTATGGGCAGAACTTGCCCCTCTGGGAGGAAGTCCCAGAACCAGATTTTCAGATGCGAGATTCAGTGGAATGTCCAACTTTCTTTGAATTGTCTCATCCTTTTCAGACCAGAACAACTGTATCCCCAGACATTCCCAAAAAATATGATATTGGGTGCTCTTCCCTTCACATCCCTGCCAACACGTATCTCTTGTGCCGGCCTTATAATGTTTTGAGACCACCAGTGTTATAAAGAGCCTTGCACATAATTGGCACCTGAACTTGCTGCACGATGAGGAGGCCATAGTACAGTGTACCCCCGGCTAGAATTTTTCCCCAACCCTCGGGGGGGGGGGGGAGTTGTATGTTAGCTTCTGCTGCTTCTATTAATTTTGCCCGCAAATGCTCCATAGTCAACTTACCCTCTCCTCCCTTCAACTGTGTGTGTGCCTGCAGGATAAAGCCCCTGTGTAGATTTTTCCCAACCCTGGGGGGGCAAGCTGTATGTTAGCTTCTGCTGCTTCTATTAATTTTGCCCGCAAATGCTCCATAGTCAACTGACCCTCTCCTCCCTTCAACTGTGAGTGTGCCTGCAGGATAAAGCCCCTGTGGTCCATCATCAGGGTCTTACTGCACACAGAAATCACTCCAGTTGGTAAGTTTGAGGTAAGAGTTACAGGGCTGGATTCACAAAGCCCCCCGAAACTCCTGCAGCTGTGGGAAAAGCCTGGTGCAAGTGGGTTGCCACTTGCGGAGCTACAGTTTTTCCCACAGCTGCAGTATTCACAAAGGATAGGGTGGAGCCAGTTTATGACTGGCTTCATGATTTACAGCAACTTGTGGGTGGTGTTGCCATGGAAATCCCTGCAGCTCTGGAAATATGTTATGGCTGGTGGGACCAGCCATAACATCCTTTCGCAGCTGCGGCGGACCTGAATACCAGTCTCTACAACTGCGGAGATTTCGGTATGCAACTGAAGTTGCAGAGTGCCACTTAGTCCCATTTTGCTTTGTGACTCTGACCCACTGTCCCTGGGCCTGTTTTATAAAATCCCTAATTAGTAGATATCTATAGAACTCTCTGTAGGGTAGTCCAGATTCCAGTTTCAGCTGCCGAAAGCCTTTGATTGGTTGGCTAGTGAATGCAGTTGTGTTGGATTCATCAAACCTTTTTGTTCCCAGATTTGGGATCCTCAGTCCCACCTAGCTGGGGGGGAACTGCAGTAACCATCCTATTGGAATTTATTGCCAGGTCCATGTAGGTACAACCCTTTTTTTTCTGAAGCCAAAGAAACAGGCGGTTTCTTATCCAGATATTAGTGACATTCATTAACTCTCTATGTGGAGACCCTCCAAAATGGTGCTGTCCACCTTTACCTTCTCTGCAGGTTTACCATTCGACATGTCTATCCAGGACATGAAGCCCTTCCCAAAACCCATGGCTGTCATAACCTTCTGAATATAAGTCCAATTTAGGCAATAACATGCTTTTTCAACATCCAAACAATGAAACAGTTGAGGAGTTTTACTCTTGCTGTACTGTGTAAGAATGTTCAGTAAGCACCTGATGTTATGTAAATGCCTTTTGGGAATAAAGCCCTTCTGGTCTGGATGCACAAGTGTTCCTGTGCAGGTTTTAAGTCTGTTTGCCAGTGCCTTGGTGAAAAGTTTCATGTCCTGGTTCAGCAGGGATATGGGTTTATATGCAGCGCATGTGTCCTTAACCTTACCTGGCTTAGAAATGGCCATGAGTTGAGCTTCCTGACAGGTGTCTGGGGTTCAGCATTCTGCCATACATGCCTTAAAAACGTGTGCTAAGACTGGGTGAGTACTCTCCTGAAGGCTTTTGTAAAAGTCTGCATTAAAGCCATCCAGCCCTGGTGCTTTGCCACTTTCAGAGTCTAAGATTACCACATTGACTTTTCTTCTGATACTGGTCTTTCCAAAGTGTTGCTGACTTCTGGTAGTAGTGAACCTAATTGTAATTCCCTAAGGAACTTTATTGGTACATACCTTTTCATGTGTTTTTAAGTTCTGCATATAGACTTTGGTAAAATTCTCTAAACTACATGCATCGCTCCTGACTTACCCCACTGCAACAGTATAGGGATCAGGGCATGTCCGGATAAAGTAACACTATGTATCTTAAGATCTAGGACATTGTGAAGACATGTTTTCTGTGTTAGAAAAAGCTCTCTCCTAGAATATGCTATCTGTGAATGTGAATAAAAGGTGTAATCTCGCTCCACCTTATGCATCTGCCTCCAGATGTCCACAAGCCCTGGTTCTTCTATGAGTGTCTTCAGGGTTTAGTTGCTGGTCGGCTTGTTACCATGTGACTTGAGGAGTGGTCCTCTGCTGGTGACAAGACACAGTTAGTTGCCACCCATGATAATCTGTCCCCTTGCGACTTAGCTACCTTGCCAAAAATGTATTTGAAAAAGGGTCTGGCTAGCTCTGTCATTAGGGGTGTAAATGTTAACCAAGTGAATAGCTCTCCTTGCTGTAGTGTTCTCCTTTTACTGTATTCATGTCCCCCCCCCCCCATAATTTTGTGTTTGCCTTTGCTTGGTGTGTAGCTAGTGTGCCAGCTAAAGGCAAGCAAGGTTCATGCTAGCGATGGTGGTGTCCACAGCAGTATCATTATCCTTCTGAGAAATGGGAACACGTCTGAGCTGGGAGCATATGACTGTACCTCCATGCTACTCCAGTGATGCTGCTCTCTCTTGCATTCTTCTGCAGGGGTTTCATGTCTTGGCACATTCAGCTTGGGAGCCTGGGCAGAGTGGAAGATCTCATTGAGACCTAAATTTGCAGTGGTGGGTGGGCAGGAGCTGGGAGTGGGTTGCTGTAATCACATGGTGTTGCTTGACCCCTCATGGCATCACCTCTATCCCCATCCTGTCTGTGCTTATTGTCGTGCTGCTCTCTTTCAGACCCTCTCCCTCATAAAATGCTATGTCCCAAGTCAAATTTGAGTTCCATACACCCCTGCGGCTGTCCATTAGGCGTAGGGAACAGGCATCTATCGATGGTAGTAGGAGGGGGAGCGGCATCTGTGCTAAATAACCAAGGAGTCTAAAAAGAGAAACCAGCATCATGGCACTCTAGATGCTGCAACACCTCTCCCCCCCTTCCCCAGCCACACACACACCACTCCTCCTGCTCAGTTATTAGCTTGAGAGAAGTCCCCCTCCCCCCGGGCCGAGAGAATGCAGGGACCCTTTGGGATAACATAAAGCCGCAAGTCCAACAGTGTATGAAAAAAGCCCAGGTGGACTGAGCAGCCACCACACTCATAACGTGTCATTAAATGCTCTGTCTTGCCTATGGCCCCCTCCCTGTAACTTCAAGGGGCATCCTCCCAACATGTACTTGATTTCCAGTACTGAATCTAGCATTTGGAAGATCTTATTTCGAGAGGATTCCTTCAGTAGGTCATAACATGTAGAACTAGCGCCATCTGGCATCAGGACCCAACGGCAGACTTTTCCAGCAATACCCGAGGGGGGCCGCCCACCCAACGTCACATGGCTGATGGCAGCAAGAGGTTATATGGTGGGCGGCCCCCATGCCCACCCTCCAGTTCTTTTCTGCCCTCACCTCGTACAGCACACCTTACGGTAGACTGACTCCAGCGATCATCGGTTACGTCTTCATTTTTTTCAACGTTTTATCTCAAAAAACTTTATTTTTTCGCTTTCAATCAAACTTATGTCATCTCCACAAAAGGAAAAAAAGTGCAAATCCTGTGGAACACAAATTCCACATAAGGACCATCATCGTCAGTGCATCATCTGCCTAGGCCCAGACCACCCAGTGGCCTCTTGCCCAGATTGCCTACCATTTAACCAGGCCACCCGGAAACAGAGGCAGCAGGATATGGAGGCCCATCTTTTGAAATCTTGCTTTGCCTCCCTAGAAAAGCAGGTGGAAAAAGTCCGGGATTCAGCATCATCTTCATCTTCTCCATCTGAGCACAAGAAAAAGGACAAGCATCGGGAGAAGGAACATTCATCCAAGAGTGGGCCTGAGGCTTTGAGGCCCTCTGCATCCAGCAAGACTTCTGCCCCATCGCCTGTTCCCAAGGCCCAGGCGCACCCAGGGGCACAAAGGACACAACGTTTCTCTCAGCAGCAGCTGCAGTGTCAGGTAAGTCGGTCCGCAGCTGCTCTGAGGACCGCATGGCGGTCGATCAGTCGGCACCCTGTTTGATGGTGTCCCGCCCAGCCAGAGTCACAAAATCGGGGGGGGGGGGGTTCCTCTCCCTCCCCGTAGCGCATTCGTCTGGTCAGTCGTCCCCGGACGGGGTAGCTCGGACACGGCTCTCCCATCGGGAACTGATATCTGACCACCCAACGTTAGGCAGAGCCCAGGGAAGACTACCCTTCTTCCCCCTTCACCTCCACCGGTAGCGACCATTCCACAACCTGCTACTTTGAGTGGAGAGAGTGAGAGTCCCCTTGATGTTGTCGTCAGGGTCGCACCCTCCTTCTCCTCTGGAGCTGACGCAGGAGGTCACTTCCATTCCCGATCAGGGGAGTTCCTTTCATCCTATCCATTTTCTGACGTCTGGCCTTACTCCCTGGTCGGATCCGGCTGCAGTCCCTCCAACGCCGGTTCCTCTGATGACTGTCTCCATGCTGGGTCCCACCCACCTGCCACAGTCGGCCATTTCCTGCGCAGGCCCTACGTTGGACACACTGCGACGGATTCCGACACTGGCTCCTCCTCCAACAGACTTGTTTCTGACACCGGATCCGCCGGCTCCTTCGACTGCGGTCCTGATGTCAGAACTTCCGACATTGGATCCATTGTCTATTTATATGACACCGGGTCCGATGTGGATGCCCCCATCGTTGGCTCCTCTGATGTCAAGGTTTTCGAGACCCCCTATTTACCCCCTTCTACCCTTCGGGGTATGGTTGAGACTGTCACCCAGGAGGTGTGATGCCTGATTGGCATGGTATGGGGCATTATTACCCGGGTTACGGGTCATTCCGCGGGTATCACCCCGAGTATCATGAGAATCTTTACCCTGCCCGTGCCTACCCACCTCCTCCTTCACCGCCACCTCCACCTCCTCCCCCTCCTCCATCCCCCCGGCCCCCCCCAGCCAGACGTCTGGGCTGTTATTCAGTCCTGGTGGAAGGAGGCTAGAGCTGAGCTGGTGACAGATCTGGAGAGTAGGCTCCCACATACTTCTCCCTCTCCCAGATCTGAGTCCCTTGTGGACTCCGATTCTGAAACAGTCCACATTAGGGGCATGGCTGTCATGGAGATTTCTTTTCCAGATGTGCATGGAGACGATCCGGGCGATGGGGCAGATTCATTGGGGGATGATTTCCTGCCAGAATCTCCAACTCCGGGGAAGGTCTCTCCCAAATCACCACGGGAGGACCCTTCCTTTGCGGATCTGTTAAGGGCCATCCAGAAATATTATGAAAGGGAGATGGAAGATCAAGATCCTATGCAGCAGAGACTTGCAGAGCATTAGGATTTGGAGGCCTTATCACCTATCCCAGTTCCTCCCTGGACCCCATCAGGATCTCACTACAACCATCTGGCAACTGCCTAACTGCATCCTGGCTGTTCCCAAGAGGGCGGACAGGACGTACAGAGTGCCTAAGGATGCACCCTTTTTGTCAGGGCACCTGAAGGCAGACTTCCTTGTCATCTCTGTTGCTCAGAACCGATCAGTCACTCCTAAGCACATGAGTTCTGTTCCTCCTGACAAGCAGTTTGACCAGTTTGGAAGGTCTATTCCTCGGCTACGTGTGCTTTGCAGTCCCTTAATTACATAGCCCATATGGTGTACCACCAAAAAGCTACCTTGGCCAGGCTAGAGGACCGAATCCAGACAATGCCAGATTCTGAACTCAAAGAGGAACTCGCCCGGGATTTCCGACTCTCAAAGATTTCTCGTTGGCACACTCTCCGGGCCACCTATGATTTGGTTGATTTGGTGGCTTGGACCTAGGTGACCGCCATCTCCCTTTGGCGGCATGCCTGACTCCGTATTTCGGGCCTCACTAATGAGGTCCATTTGGCCATTCAGAATGCCCTCTTCAGGGGTTTGGTGCTCTTTGGTGAGAACGACAAAGATATTATCATAGACCTGCAAGAACGTGGTCAAGCTCTTCGGTCTGTGAGGTCCATGTACTGGCAGGGCAACCAACAGGCTCAGGCCCAGCAGCCCTTTTGGAAACGGACTTGGAGGCAGCGAGGAAGACACACCCAGTTTGGACAGGGTAAGTGCAAGGCCAAGGGTATGGTATCCACCCCCCCCGCCTCCAAAAGCCAGCGTTGTTCCGGAGGACCCACCACTTCCTGACTCCTTAACCCCACCACCTCTTCCTGTCCCGGAAGAGGAACCGGTGGGTGGGAGGTTCGCCCGCCACATGCAGTAATGGCAGGATATCACCTCCGACAAATGGGTCCTGCAGCTAGTGTCTAGAGGGCATAGCCTAGAGTTTGTAGAGGTACCCCCAGAGTCACTTCCCAGAAGGTCGTCTTACTCACTGGACCAGGAGTGTCTAGTAAGGGAGGAAATGCAAGTGCTCTTGTTAAAACAAGCAATAGAGTCTGTTCCTCTTCTGCAAAGAGGGCAGGGGTTTTACTCTCATTTCTTCCTGGTTCCAGAAAAGACAGGCGACCTGAGACCCATTGTCGACTTAAGCAGGCTAAACCTGTTCGTCGAGTAAAATAAATTGAGGATGTTATCACTCCAGACACTTCTCCCTCTTCTGAAGGAGAATCATTGGATCTTACTTCGACATACAGCTGTTGCAGCAAGTTACACCATAAGGACTGAAGCCGGCAGGCAGCAGGACCCCACGGAAAACTTCTAGCTAGCTATACCAAACAGGGGACTGTCCCCGACATTGCCCCCCCCCGACGTCAGACACATCATAAAAGGAGCAGTCCCCAAGCATACCTGAGTTCTTTTCCCGCCGACGACTCGCACGCATCGGCTCCGCGGATGCCTTCAAGCTGACGAACGACGACAGAAAGAATTTAGGACAATTTCCTCGAGATTTCATCTCCTTTTTGACAAGTATGTCTTCTTCCCCGACTCCTTCTTTAGAACGACACCCCTCGAAGTGTGCTTGTGGTAAACAGATCCCCTTCAAAGATAAGCACTCAGCCTGCATGCGGTGCCTAGGCCAAGACCACAATATCCATGCCTGCTCCCTTTGTCAGCAGTTCAGTAGTAGAACCAGGATCTGCCACCAGGAAGTGCTCCAGAGTTTTCTCCTGGAAGAAAAACTTAAGGCCATGGAGAAAGATCCATCCTCTCGAGGGGGAACCTTTGCATAAATTGTGGAAACACAAGGACAAACACAGACACAATGATAGGACTTTATTCCCGAATCAGGCCTCAGACTCCCGAGCCAGCTCCAGATCCGCCCAGTCGGACCACTCCCCATCCCGAGCCCGGTTAAGGTCAGGGCTTCAGGGGGCTCTGGTTCAGTGTCTTTACAGCCACTGAAAACCAAATCCAAGGATAGCTGTCCCTCGGGGTCGGCCGCCAGGTCAGAGGCTTCTGACCACTACAGGCCTCAGTCCAAGTTGGCAACTACATCTAACGCTGACGCTAAGGACCGATGCCCGGGACACCAATTGCTCGGTCTCCCAGCCGCCCAGGGGCTAAGACGTCCCTCAGTGGAAGACTTCAGAGCTTACGTCGCTAAAGTGGATGACTGAGGCGAAGCAGGCGCCAGAGCCATCACCCGTACAGTGCCCCAGGAACCCGACACCACCCCCCGTCACCCAACACCGGCTGCAGAGGGACATCAGAGGAGGAGGACACTGGCGCTCATAGCACTGACAACCAGTCGTCGGGGAATGCTGGAGATGTCGGTCTACCTGACGCTGACCTACCAAAAGACATGACGCCAGACCCGATGACCTCTCAGCCACCGACACCTGATCCTAATGTCGGGCAGACACCTGCGCCAGGCCCTTCATCCGGTCTGAACATACAAAAAGTCAAGGAGCTCTTCAGCTTTTGGTAGGACACCATTAAAAAAGATGTTGTACCCACAAAACCCCCCGGTGAGGCATCCCCCCCATGGTACGTCCTAGGGCACCAACACCTGAGCCTCGAGCCATTACTCCACAACCTAGGGATAGATTCAAGGCCAGACACTCTAGGTCTCAGAGTCCAAAGAGGCCTCCGCACTCCAGGACCCCTTCGAAATCCCCTAGTGACCGCAGAGGAAAAAGACCCCAACAAAGATCCCCCTTTTCATCCGGGGACGACTCGTGCCCTGTTTCTTCGGGCACCCTTCGGTCACTCTCTCCTTTTGACCCTCCTTCTCCAGATCCCCACGACCTTCCCAGGTCGCCACCAGATGACCCATCATTCTCCGATATTATGCGCCACATTCAGGAGAACATGGGATGGGAGACAGAGGATTTAGACCCGGAACGACAACGCCTGGCACATTATTTGAGACAAAAAGACTCCAAGCCCGTGGTGGTTCCACCTCTGGTGGATACTTTCTAGGATGCTACCACAGCTGCATGGAAGCGTCCTCATTCAATTTCAGCGGTCCCCAAGAAGGCCGACAGGCTTTATAGGGCCCTACAGGAGACTCCCAACCTATCTCAGCAACCCATGGCTGACTTGCTAGTCATCACGGCTCCGCACAACCGCTCCTAGTGGCCCCAACACCTCAGTACACAGCCCCCGGACCAGGAATCCAAACAATTGGACTCACTGAGTCGTCACATGTATGCCTCCGCTACGTGCTCCCTCAGGTCCCTGAACTGTTTAACCCACATGGTGCAATTTCAAAATGCACTGCTGGACCAGGGACAGGACCTACTAAAGGACTTCCCAGAGGGTGAGAAGAAGGAGGAGCTCCTAAACCTCCTTTGTACAGGCTGTGATGTTGGGACCCAAGTCCTCCGGGGCCGTGTATGACTTGGCAGACTCCGCAGTGAGAGGTGCCTCAACAGGTGTTTGCCTCCGGAGGCACTCCTGGTTGAGGGTCTCTGGATTCATACCAGACATCCAGAATGGAATCATGGACTTCCCCTACAATGGAGCCGTCTTGTTCGGTGAACACTCTGAGAGGCTCATCACTAGACTTCAGGATGCCGGGAAGGCAGTTAGAACGGTTCAGGCCATGTATAAATCCAAGCCTAGCTCTTTTCACAGACCACAGAACCATTTTCGTGGCTGACAGAGCAGACAACAATCTCGGTTGGGCCAACAGCAACATAGGGTCAATTTTGGTTGCAAGAACCAACAGAGATTCTCCGGAAGTCAGGGCCAGAGAAACACCAAATCTACCCAACCTGCCGGAGCCACCACCGCTACAGCATGACTCCTTCCCGGCCCGTGCACCAGCTCCCCCTCTGGATCAAAGGGAAGAGAGGGTCAGAGGTCAAGTTGCTTACCACCTGTCAGAGTGGTAGAGGATCACCTCTGACTGGTGGGTTCTTCAGCTTATCAGTCGAGGACACTAGAGTTCCTCGACCGCCCACCGTCAAGACCTCCTCTGCATTCCTGTTACTTGGGACAGCATGCCCTGCTCATCCAACAGGAGATATCGGCACTCCTTTCCAAGGATGCCATCGAGGTTGTACTGAGGAACAGAGAGAGAGAGAGAGAGAGAGAGAGAGATGATACTATTTCCACTTTTTCCTGGTCCCAAAGAAAACCGGGGACTTGTGCTCGATTCTAGTCCTCAGCAACCTAAACATCCATGTGGTGTAAAAATGCTTTCACATGGTTACCCTACTGGGTCTCATTCCTATGCTCAAGCAAGGCGCATGGCTAGCATCTCTGGATATGCAGGACACAGATCTTCATCTTCCCATTACTCGGTCATACAGGAGATTCCTGCGCTTCGACTTTTTGAGACACCATTACCAATTCTGAGCACTTCTGTTCGGCCTGTCCTCGGCGCCACGTGTCTTTACCAAGTGCATGGCAGTCATAGCAGCAGCCCTCAGGAGACAAGGCCATTATGCCTTCTCCCCTATTTGGATGACTGGCTCCTGATGGCCTCCTCCCCAGTGGCATTGGAGAGGCTATTCATGACACCTGCTCCCTTTTTCAGTCTCTAGGAATCGCCATCAACCAAGAAAAGTCATCTCTCATTCCCTCGCAGAGACTACAATTCATCGACGCAGTTCTGGATACCCGTCAAGGGAGAGCCTTCCTGCCTGTGGACAGAGCAGAATGCATCAGGTCACTGATCAGGACTTATCACGGCAAAAAATCTGGTCTCCGCTCGGACCATACTTTGCCTGCTCGGACATATGGCGGCCGCCATCGCCCCAGTCCCCCACACTCACCTCCACATGAAAGTTACTCAGTGGTTGCTGAGAACCCAATGGGACCAGAGGCAGGATCACTTAGACCAGCCAATCAGACTCACATGGCCGGTCATTCAAGACTTACAGTGGTAGCTGGTCCTGAACCATCTTTCCGTGGGAGTCCCCTTCGTGGTGCTAGTGCCATCTCTGACCCTCACCACCGATGCTTCGAGTTCCGGCTGGGGAGCTCATCTGAGAGACACCAGAACCCAGGGAACCTGGTCGCCCCTGGAGACTCACCTCCATATCAAAGTCCTGGAGATCAGGGCAGTCCTTTACGCCTTACAGGCCTTACAGTCAGAGATTCCACTGGGTCATGTGTTGGGCCAAACGGACAACACCTTGGTGATGTATTACATCAACAAACAAGGAGGCACTCACTCCTAGCCCCCTTTGCAGAGAGGCAAAGTGGGTGTGGGAATGGGCATTACAGCACAACACCATGCTCACAACAGTGCACATTCCCAGTGTGGACAAAACTGTTGTCGACCTGAGCTGGTCGAAGGCCAGGGCTCATGAATGGGAACTGATACAAGAGGTCGCCGTGGTCCTGTTCTGATGATGGGGGACACCAGACGTCGACTTATTCGCGTCCCCATACAACGCAAAGCTGCCCAATTTTACTCGTTAGATCCAGGGTCTGGTGTTTTCTGGTGAGACACGTTGTCCTTCTCCTGGACAGGCAGGTTCCTGTATGCTTTCCTGCCCTTCCCTTTGATCTCAAGCTTCGATCGGAATGAGCTTCAGTGATCCTGATAACACCCTTTTGGCCCAGACAGATTTGGTTTCTGCTGCTTCATCAGCTGGCTCAGGAGCCTCCCTTTACCCTTACCAGTCAGCTCTCATCTGCTCTCCCAGGAGGCTGGCTCCCTAGTCCATCCGAATCTCAAATGCCTGAACCTGCACGCCTGGCTGCTAAAGACATAGCCATTCTTAGGCATGGGGTTTCGCTAAGCATTGCCAATATCCTGGTGGCAGCTAGGAAGCCTTTGACTCACGCTACGTATGCTTTGAAATGGCGGAGATTTGTGTGTGGGCTCGGGCCCGTGATATCGATCCTTTTCGATGCCCTGAGAAGTCCATTTTAAACTACCTCCTATCCTTTTTCCAGTCGGGATTGGCGTATTCCTCTCTGAAGGTACACCTCTGTGCCATATCAGCGTACCACACACCGGTTGGTCAGCGCTCGTTAGCTTAATTAGAGGCTCCCCACGTTTTTCTGCACGGTGTCTTGCATCTCAGACCCCCGATTAAAGATCCGATTCCTCCTTGGGACCTTATTTTCGTTTTAGAGCAGCTTACGCTGCTTCCCTTTGAACCAGCCACGGACTGCGAGCTTTGCCTTGTCTCCTGGAAGGCGTTATTTTTTGTTGCCGTTACTTCGGCACGGAGGATTTCTGAGCTTCAGGCACTCATGTGTAAAGAACCTTACCTGATTTTCCATAAGGGCAGGGTGTCCTTAAGGACCAATCCTAAGTTCCTTCCCAAGGAGGTTTCAGCCTTAACCTTAAACCAGGACATTGACCTTCCGGTATACTTCCCTAACTACACGAACAGAGGGGAAGCCCTCTTGCACACTCTAGATGTGCATAGGATTTTGAGGTTCTACTTGGCCAGAACCCATTTGCACAATCTGACCACTGTTTTTATCCTTCGCTCAAAGGATGTTGAGTGCCCCAGTATCGAAACAAACTCTCTACAAATGGCTTGTTAACTGCATTGTCTTCTGTTACCAGAAATGCAATAAACCCTTGCTGGGACCAGTGAAGGGCCATTCTACAAGGGGGGTGGCTACCTCCTTTGCTGCCATAAAAAATGTAGCGACATCCGCCATTTGTGCGGCTGCTCCTTGGAGTTCAGTGCACAGTTTCGTGAGACACTACAGTTTGGACATCTCCTCCAGGCATAGTACGGGCTTTGGCCTGGCAGTCCTCCAGGGGCTTCTGTCCTGAGAGGTTCCTTTCTTCCTCGATCTCTCCTGTCCTCCTCCTGGCTGGGTTGCCATTACTCCCGTACTGCTTGGGAATCAGTCCTTATGGTGTAACCTGCTGCAAGAGCTGTATCTCGAAGTAAGATAGTACAGTTAACGTAAGAACTTACCATAACAGTAGATCTTAGAGAACAGCTCTTGCAGCAGGTAGTTTCCCTTCCACGTTCCCCTCAGGAGGTTTGGTTCTATTTCATAACATCTCCGATGCATCAGAATTGTTAGTCTTCCTCTGGAAGTGGATCTTCTGTCTCCCCTTCTGAATCGCATCTTTGCGCCGAGAGTCTCCAGCGGGAGAAATGAGGTATGCTGGGGGAGCGCCCCTTTTATGATGTGTTTGATGTCGGGGGCGGTCCCCTGCTTCATATAGCTAGCTAGATGTTTTCCGTGGGGTCCTGCTGCCTGCTGGCTTCAGTCCTTATGGTGTAACCTGCTGCAAGAATTGTTCTTGAAGATATACTGTTACAGTAAGTTCTTACGTAACTGTACTTTATGTGCTCTGGACATGCAGGATGCTTACCTGCACATCCCGATCTTCCTAAGCTACCACTGCTTCCTGTGGTTTGTTTTCCAGGGGAAGCACTTTCAATTCAGGGCACTCCCCTTTGGCTTTTCCTCGGCACCAAGGGTGTTTACCAAGTGCCTGGCGATGGTGGCTGCTGCCCAGAGATGACAGGGCATTGAGGTTTTCCTTATCTGGACGATTGGCTGATTTTAGCCCCTTCCCAGGATGCCCTTTCAGAGGCCCTCAGTATTACCCTGAATCTGTTTTCCAGACTGGGGATTACTGTCAATATCCCCCAGTTTTCCCTGACTCCCTCTCAACTGCTTCAGTTTATTGGGGCCCTTCTGGATACAGTTCAGGGCACAGCCTTTCTCCCTCGGGACTGGAGGGACACTCTGATGGAACAGGCCACCTTGGTGGCCTCTTCCAGGTACCTTCCAACCAGAGAAGTCCTTCGGCTTCTCGGCTTGATGGCGGACTCCATCTCCATGGTCCCCTTGGTGAGGCTCCACGTGAGAATCTCTCAGTGGTCCCTCAGGGTTCAGTGGGATCAGCTGCAAGATCAGCTAGATCATCAGGTCCACATCTCTTCTGCCTTTCAGAAGGATCTGTCGTGGTGGAAGGACCCCACGAACCTTTCCCTAGGACAGCCTTTCTGGGGTCCAGCTCCAGCAACAGTCCTGAATATGGACGCCTCCTGCTGAGGTTGGGGAGCTCACCCGAGGGACCATCAGACTCAGGAACTCTGGTCCTAACTGAAGATGTCCTTGCACATCAGTGTCCTGGAGTTGAGAGCAGTGCTATACGCTCTCCAGGCCTTTCAGCCTCCTTTTCCCAGGGGTCTCTTACTTGTCCAGATGGACAACACTTCCGTTGTCTGGTATCTCAACAAGCAGGGAGGCATTCGTTCATACCCCTTTTGCAGGGAAGCGATGAGAGTTTGGAATTGGGTAGTCCAGCACAGTCTGTCCATCACAGCTGTGCACGTTCCAGGAGTGGAAAACATCCTTGCTGACAGGTTAAGCAGATCATTAACCCTTGCTCATGAATGGGAACTAGATCAGGAAGTGGCGGAGTCACTATTTCAGAAATGGGGGCGACCAGAACTAGACCTATTTGCCTCCCCATTCAATGCAAAGCTTTCAAGCTTCTGCTCGCTCGTTCTGGAGCATGGTGCTTTTTGGCACAATGCGTTGTCTCTCTCCTGGACAGGGAGATTCTTATACACCTTCCCCCCATTTCCCATTCTTCAGAGGGTGCTCCTCAAGCTCCAAACAGAGTGAGCTCGAATGATTCTCATTATTCCTCAATGGCCCAGACAGATATGGTTCCCACTACTTCTTCAGTTGTCCAGGGAATCACCAATTCCTCTTCCATTGAAGCACAGCCTCTTAACCCAGGACAAGGGCAGGTTGGTGCATCCGAGGCTTAGGACTTTGCATCTTCATGCTTGGCTCCTACAGACATAGCGATCTCTCGCTTGGGGTCTCTTCCAGAGTTGCCCAAGTTATCATGGAGGTCAGAAAGCCACCCACAAAATCCACGTATTTATGCCATGAAGTGGAAACGTTTTTCTGTTTGCGCATCCTCCAAGGGTTGGGACCCCTTCACTTGTTCAGCCCCACGTTTAATGGAATACCTGCTTCATCTTTCAGATTCTGGGCTGTCTCATTCTTCCCTCAAGGTTCACTTGTCCACTATTTCAGCTTACCATGAGCTGGTGGATGGTAAACTCATGACTCAGATGGAGATCTCCAAAGCCTTTCTGAAAGGGATTCTCCATTTGAAACCCCCCATCTGCAGCCCTACACCACTGTGAGATTTTAATTTTGTACTGCAGCAGCTCACGCTCCCTCCTTTTAAACCAGTGATGAGCTGTGATTTACATTATCTTCCATGGAAGGTGCTATTTTTAGTTGCCATTACTTCTGCTCGAAGGGTTTCCGAACTTCAGGCTGTGGTTTGCAAAGAGCTGTATCTTGTTTTTCACAAGGACTGGGTGGTCCTTCGCACTCATCCTAGGTTCCTTCCCAAGGTGGTTTCGCAGCCCACCCTGAACCAAGCGGCTGAGCTCCCAGTGTACTCTCTGGCCCCTACAAATCGTGGTGAGGTCCTACTGCATACGCTTGATGTACACCAGATTCTCAGGTGCTATACCTGTAGAACTAAGGAAACACGCAAAGATGATCAACTCTTTGTTTCCTTTGCCCTGAAATATTTGGGGAAAGCGGTTTCTAAGCAGTGCCTCTCTAAATGGCTAGCCAACTGCATTCGCTTCTGTTACCAGAAGTATGACAAGCCTTTGTTGGAACCTGTGAAGGCTCACTCTGCTAGGGGTGTGGCAGCTTTCCTCCGTAATGTTTCTGGAGCGGAGATTTGTGCAGCTGCTACCTGGAGTTCCATCCATACCTTTACCAAGCACTACAGTCTGGACATTGCTTCTAGGTGAAGGGCCTGTTTTGGCCTGGCTGTCTTGCAGGGTCTTTAGTCCTAGGCAAGCTCCTTTCTGGACTTTTGTTGTTCCTCCTCCTGTAGGTTTCTGTCAGTCTCTTTCTCAAGGGATTGCTTGGGACTCTGTCCTACATGTTATGACCTACTGAAGGAATCCTTTCAAAGTAAGATAGTACAGTTACATAAGAACTTACCGTAACAGTAGATCTTCGAGAGAGGTTCCTTCAGTAGGTCATGTTTTTCCCGCCCTCCTTCCCCCAACTTTTCTGGTTTTCGGTCTCCAGACCTGCTTCCTCTTCTTCCGGGCTCCGGCGGTAGAAGTGGAGGGTGGGTGTGGGGACCGTGCACTATATATCCTCACGCTGATGTCAGTCACGTGACGTCGGGTGGGCGGTCCCCCGTCGGGTATTGCTGGAAAAGTCTGCCATTGGGTCCTGACTCCAGATGGTGCTAGTTCTACATGTTATGACCTACTGAAGGAACATCTCTCGAAGATCTACTGTTACAGTAAGTTCTTATGTAAATGTACTTTCCATAGTCAAAACTTGAGCAAAAAACTAAGAGTTATAGGGACATGGATGTGTTCTATCCACACTGTCTGGCAGATACCTTGCCGCTTTAAGATGGGCCAGAAAGTCTTCAAGCTGGCTCCTCCAACCCACCCAGGTGATGAAAACCTCGGCTCCGCCCCATGACACCAGAACTTCCTTACCGCTTGGAAGCATCAGGTTCCCTCCTTCGCGCTCTCACGTTTTGCAGGCTCTGGCTATAAAAACGTCAGATTCTTTTTCCTAAACTTATTTTGAAACTTGTTGGAGTTAAGTCACCCTCTTCTCTCGTGACTGCGATGGAGGACAAAGACTATCCCCAGGTTCCGCCCGGTGCCCTGATCAGAAGATGTCGCGCACCGACCCCCATGCCTCGTGCGTTTATTGCATCAGGCACGACCACGATCTGCAGGCTTTCGAGATGTGTCTGTCCTTTTCTCCGTCGGTGCTCAAAGACCACACTGCCCGACTCCAGCTGGGGCAATCGGAGAAACGGTACCCACCATTCAAATCAAAGGAGGCCCGTTGGGTAGTGTCTGCGGTAGTGGACTGTGCAGAACAACTGGAACAGCTTGAACAGCTCATGGCCCTCGAGGAGGAGGTGGCCCAGGACACGGTGAGCTCCTCTTCGGCTTCGGCTTTTGTTCCACTCCAACTGGGTTCTTCCTACTTGACTTCCTTTTGGGAGCTGTGTCAGTCCCTCTCGACTAAAGGGGAGGGTCCCTCTGGGTCTCGCACCCCTCGGTCCCGGAAGAAGGATCCGAAAAAAGGTAAGACCCACCGTCGACACTCTTGGGGGCGGGAGAGATCTCATTCTCCAGACCATCGGCTCTTGACTATGGTCTATGTTGCATCCCGGGCCACTGGTTTCACGGTGTCCCCATCAGACCAGCTGTCAGAGACGACTGTTGACGCAGCCGAGATTTTTATCGAGCCCACCGACAGGTTGTCGACTGAGGAGGCAGGCAACTCTCTCTCTCTCTCTCTCTCTCTCTCTCTCTCTCTCTCTCTCTCTCTATCTCAGACACCGGTGCTTCCAGTGCCTTCTGAGGACTTGCCTCAGACCACTGAGCCGAAGTCCCCGGCCCAGGACCCTGAACCAGAGGGGCAGTGGGTTTCCCCACTCCTTCCTCAGCCCGCCACCGGTAATGCCAGTGGTCGAGGTCTCGGTCCTTCTCCGCTTTGGGGAAATCCTGCCAACGTCGGCAGTCTCGGTCCCGACATCGTGGAAAGCGGCACTGCCACTCTTCTTCCTCATCCTCCTTGGCTGGGGAGAGGCTCTGGCGCAAGTTACATCGGCACTATGAGGATCTAATGTGGCAACAGCTCTTTTTGGCCGGCAGCAAGCCGACGTCGGCTTCCACACCGGCAGTTGAGTGGCTGTCACCCAAACGGCTGAAGCCGACACTCGCCGCCGGTTTTCCGGTCAAAGACCCGGTCCCGGCGCTGACGGCTTGGCCTAAACCGGCTGCCCCGCCCATTGTAGTGGAACCACCGCCTCCCCAGCTGAAGAATGGGGTGCCAACCAAGGATTCTCGGTCGGCTCATGGTTTGCCCCATCAGTTGTCGGTCACTGTCACCCCCGATCGCCCTCGGCAAGTGGAGAGTGGCTCAGGCGGTCACCAGCTGTATGTGGACTCTTCAGAGTCTTAAGACTCCTCATTGCATTGCCGTCCAGTCGACCTGGAATCCTCGGGGGGGGTCTTTCTGTGGATGACAGACCCACCTCATTCCTCAGTATCCTTCATCTTGGAGTCCACCAGGATGCCGCTCGAACCCATGCAGAAACGGGCCAGATATCCCCTTACAGAGATTCTGGACAAGGGGGACTTCCCCACAGAGGCCTTCCCTGTAGCTGAGGCCATTGTAGGCCCGGCGTTAGAACTCTGACAACGCCAAGCCTCCTGCTCCGCACCATCAGCCACGATGGCCCGAAAGTATGCGTTCCCTACTGGCTCCCTCTCCGGCTTCTCGGAGTACCCTTTGGCTGAGGGGTTGGTAGCAGATTCTGTCGTCAGGTGCTCAGGCAACACGAGGGATGTGGACAAGCTCCCAGATAAGGAGTCCAAGAAATTGGACTATTCAGGGAGGAAGGTGTACGCTGCCACCTCTTTGGGCCTTCGCCAGGCCAGCTTGGCTGTTATGATGGCACACTTCTCTCACGCCCTGTTGGGCTCCCTGGATGAGGTGTTCCCTCACCTCCCAGCTGAACTCCAGACCACAGTCAAGCAGGTCCAGGATCAGGAAAGGGCAGTGGCAAAGCAGCAGCTCCAGATGGCTCTGGACATTGGAGACTCTTGTGTCCATTCGGTAGCGGCCGCAGTGGCCATGCGCCGCTGGGTTTGGTTGTGGATTTGACCTTCACTGTAGACACCCAACACAAGCTCGCAGGTGTTCCCTTTCTGGGCACCGACCTGTTCAGGCCCGGTGTGGACGGCCACCTCCAGTGCGTTGAAAAATCCAATGCTACCCTAGACTGTTTCACATCTGTACAGAAAAACAAAGGCTGCCATCAGCAGCGTAAGCCCATTCGTCCCTCTGCTCCTGCAGCAAGACCTGCCCAGCAGCACCAGCAGCAGGGCCAGCAGGCTCAAACTTGGCACACTAGAGCCAAGTCCATCACATGTTCGGTCAGGAAGCCCGGGGGAGAGGGCCCCGGCAGCTCCTCAGCCGGACCCTCCTCCTCCAAGCCTACCCAGTGACGGGTTGCGGGGTCATCTCACCTCCCTTGGGTCCTCCCATGGGGGTCCAGCTCATCCACTTCCTTTCTGCCTGGTCCGCCATCACCTCGGACCACTGGGTGCTGGAAGTGGTCGGCAGGGGCCTGCCTCTGGAGTCCGAGCAGGTCTCTTCCTTTCGAGCCTGTGCCCCATGGGGGGCTACCAGGTCCACAGCCTCCCAGTCGGCTCTCTGAGATGACATCCACCAGCTGCTCCACAAGGGGATAGTCATCAAGATTGCAGATCATCCTCCGTGCCCAGGGTTTGTTTCCAGGTACTTCCTGGTTCCAAAACAGATGGGGGCTGGTGCCCCATTCTTGATCTGCATGACCTGAACAAGTTCCTAAGGCCGTGCACCTTTCGGATGGTAACCCTGGCTCAGATAATACAATCACTGGAGCAGGGCATATGGTTCTGCTTCCTGGACCTCCAGGCTGCATTCTTTCATGTCTCAATCCGTCCATCTCATCAGCGGTTCCTCCGCTTTTGGGCAAAGGGAAACCTCTACAAGTTCCAGGCCATGCCCTTCAGCCTTTCATCAGCTCCCAGGGTCTTCACCAAATGCATCATAGTGGTGGCGGCATTTCTGCGGTGCCGAGGGGTCCGTGTCTACCCTTACCTGGACGACTGGCTGATAGCAGGTCCCTCCAGGTTGGAGGTGGAGCAGTTCAGTGATCTAGCCCTCCAGTCTTGCTCTCGACTCGGCCTCCTCATCAACGAGGCCAGGTCAAAACTCGTGGCCTCGCAGGTGATTCAGTTCATCGGGCGGAGCTCGACTCTTTCCAAGCCAGATTCCTGTTCCCGGCAGACAGGGCTGATATCCTTTCCTTCTTTGCCCAATCATTTCTGGTTGGGCAATTGCACCCTGCCTGGGACTTCCTGCGCCTTCTGGGTCTCATGGCGGCTTGCCCCAGCATAGTCCGTTGGGCCGCTGGCATATGCACCCTCGGCAGTGGGGGCTGGCCCGCCAGTGGTCTCAGCGCTCGGGTCATCTAGACCAGTCAGTCTCTGTGACCCAAGGGATGTTGGACAGCCTGCAGTGGTGGCTCGTCCCAGCACATCTGCGGGAGGGAATCCCATTTGTCCGCCCCGAGATGACGGTCATCCTGATGACTGACGCCTCTCTGATAGTTTGGGGTGCCCATCTGGGGGAGCACAGAGCCCACAAACTCTGGTCCCCTCAGGAGTCCCGATGCTACATCAACCTGCTGGTGCTCCGAGTGGTCGAGCAAGCCTTGACCACCTTCGCTCCATTTGTTCAGGGTCAAGTGGTCCAGGTCCAGACGGACAACACCACGACCATGTACTATCTCAAAAGACAGGGCAGGATGCATTCCTTGCCTCTGTGCAAGGAAGTGCTTCGTATTTGGTCTCTTGTGCTCAGCCTGGAAGCAGATCTTCTACCCATTCATGTGGCAGGAGCCTCGAACAGTCTGGACGATGCCCTCAGCTGGATAGGTGATACGTCTCATGAGTGGTCTCTCCTGCCGGAGATAGTATGAGACCTGGGGCACACCTTGGACCTGTTCGTCTCCAGGGAGAGTGCCAAGCTGAGGCTGTACCATGCCCACCTCCACAGCAGGGCTCACTGCAGGGGGATGCCTTCTCCAGGCTGTGAACCCCGGGCCTCTTCTGTGCCTTCCCTCCTCTGCCCTTGATCCACAGGATGCTCTTCAAGATCAGGAGGGACAAGGCGCAGGTGATCCTAGTAGCCCCAGACTGGCCTCACCAGTTCTGGAATTCAGATCTCCTCAGCCTCAGCTCCAGGCCTCTGAGACGGCTTCCAGCCCACCCAGACCTGCTCTCCATTAACGAGGGGGAAGGTACTCCATCCGGACCTTCAATCCCTGCACCTGATGGCCTGGTTCCTGAGCGGCTAGAGTTCCAGGCCTTGGGTCTTTCCGATGATGTCCTTAACATCATTGAGGTGTCTCGCAAGGAGTCGACCAGAAAATGCTATGCCTTCAAATGGAAGAGATTCTCCATTTGGTGTCAGGGCAAGGGGTTGGACCCCTCGTCCTGTCCACTGGCTAGCATTCTGGACTACCTGTGGTCCCTTTCCCAGCAGGGGCTTGCTTCGGTCGACGACCCTCAGGGTGCACCTGGCAGCCATCTCTGATTACCGGACGCGGGCCAGCAAGCAGTCAGTGGTGCAGGAGAAGGTGGTCTGGTGCTTTTTCAAGGGTCTAGATCACATATCCCCTCCGGTGCATGAACCACCACCTCCATGGGATTTACTGCTGGTATTGGCCAAGTTCATGGGTAAGCCATTCGAACAAATCCACAGGTGTGACATCTCTCACCTGTCGTGGAAGAGCATCTTCTTGGTGGCTATCACGTCAGCCAGAAGGATTGGGGGAGCTCCAGGAGCTTTCCATCAAATCTCCCTACCTGGTCGTCCACAGGGACACGGTTGTCCTGCGCCCCCACCCCAAATTTCTTCCGAAGGTGGTGTCAGAGTTTCACCTGAATCAGGTAGTGACTCTGCCGGTGTTCTACCCCAGTCACACCTCAGAGGCTGAGTACAGGCTCCATACCTTGGACCTAAGATGAGCATTCGCCTACTACAAAGAGCGTACAGTGGAGGTTCGGGGAGAGGTTAGCCAGCTGTTTGTCACCTACGCTGAAGCTGCACCTGGCAGACCTGCAGCCAAGTGGACGATTGGCAGGTGGATCACTTCCTGCATTGATCTCTGCTATAGGTTGGCGGGTAGGGAGCCTCCCGTAGGGCTTTTAGGGCTCATTCCACCCGCCATACCGCTGCATCGGTGGCTGCTTCTAGGGACTTCCCTATCCAGGAAATCTGCAGGGCTGCTACCTGGAAGTCAGCACACACCTTTATTTCCCATTACCACATCGACCTTGAGTCACACTGGGATGCTGGTTTTGGAATCTCAGTTCTCCAGTCCGTGTTCCCTAAGTAGGCGGCGTGCGCCTTGCCTCCCTTCTCCTGGAGAACTGCTAGGAGTCTGCCAGACAGTGTGTATAGAACAACATATCCACGCCCCTATAAATACAGGTTACTCACATGTAACAGGAGTTCTAGGAGTTGTATATGTTGTTCATCTACCCGAACCCACCTGACCTCCCTAGCTTCGGCGCACAACCTGGTTTTCAGCGGGCTAGATCTGGCGTCATGGGGCGGAGCCGAGGGGTTCATTCACTGGGTGGGTGGGAGGAGCCAGCTTGAAGACTTTCCGGCAAGGTGTCTGCCAGACAGTGTGGATGAACAACATATACCACTCCTAGAACTCCTGTTACAGGTGAGTAACATGTATTTCTCTTTTCACGAATGAACAGTTTCAGGATGGGGCAGTAAATAACAGTGTAAAGAGCTCAGTGTCCATTTCTGTCTTCCACTGATTTGTCACTTCTTTGGGTGGTTTTAGTGGCCTTCTGAGTAGGCTAGAGTCTCTGAATAATCCCCTCCAGCTCGGGAGCAATATATTTTGGGAGGGCAGCTTCAATTTTGTGTGATTTCTTCCAGCTGCTCCCCAAGCTGCTCATAGCAGTTTTGCCTCCAGATCCTCCATGTGCATATCTGGAAGAGCAATCCTCAGCTGTTTTAATATGGGGGCTGCGTCTAGGAGGGTATAATATATTTTAACTCTTGTATCTAGGTGCAGTTTGAGTTTTGTGGGGAAGTTAAAACTGCATTAATACCTGCTTTGTCTTTTATTTCTTTGGCTACAGCCTGGACCAGTTGCCTCTTAGCCTGCAATTATGAAGAAAAATCGCAATTATAAAAGATCTGCTGATTGTCATATTTCATGTCTTTGAGGCGCCCAGCCTTCAATAACATATCCTGTTTGAGTCAGCCCGGTGGCGCTGGATGCCACACCTCACTCTTCGTGGTGACTCGGGTTCGGGAACTGTCTGTCGGGGGTGGGCAGGGGAGGAGAGGATCGAGCATCCGGAGGACTGCTCTCCTCTCCTGGGGAGGGTTAGGGGCGTGCACCCACCACTCTAGCGACCCCAGTGGAGACTGGGGCTGCAGCAGTGGGGGGCCTCATAACAGGGATCGGGCAGTGGCGGCCGTCCTTTCACCACGCGCTGGATGTCATTCACGCCCTAGGGGAATCTATAAGATAAAACTTCCCCTCAAGATGTGCACAATGACGCCTACGATGGGCGACCTCCCCTCCCAGCCAAACGAAGCCTGGAGTAAGTCAGGGCAGGGATCCAAGGGTGATGCAGTCTCTCTCCTCGATCTGCCACCAGCCGGGGGTAAGCCAAGATCCTTCCTGCTATGCTTCCATGGCGGTGACTGGCTGGTGAGGGTGAGTTGAGTGCCCATGCACAGGGCAGAGTATAGGGCAAGCATGTCCCAGCCGTCAAGAGGAGCAACAGAAGAGTTAAGAAAAAAGGAAAAAGATATCCTATTTGGTTAGGAAACAGAGAAGTTTGACAATCCTGGGCAGGCTTCTGGGTTTGTTGGCTGGGGTCTGAGAGATCGGTGCACTTTCTGCATGTCTAGGGGTATGCCGACTGGGAGTGCTAGTGTGGAACAAAAGACATGTTGTATGAAATTGATGGTCATAGGGTACCCCTTCTCTGCTCTTTTTTTTTTTCTGGTAATCTATTTCTTCTCCTCTGCGGTGCAGGCTAGCCTTCTCACCGACTCCCCCAGCCCTGTCACCCAGTGTCCCAGGGACTTGCCTCTGCCCAGTGCTTCCCCCATGACTCCCCCCATGACAGGGGTTGGCAGCACTTTACTCACCAAGGAATGGATCCGGTTCTGGGAGAGGACCCTGTAGCCGGTGTGGAGAATGCGAGGGGTCGGTGTCATCCTGCACTGCACCTGCCCATTTTCCCACTTATCTCTCCTGGAGGAACGGACATGCAATGCCAACCGGATGAGCCCAAGCATGCTCCCGTGTGTGGGATGTTGCCAGCTGCTGCCCCTCCATGCCCCTAATTGCTACCCTGGCTGCCTGCCTCCGAGCCTCCGCTAGAGACCAGACGAGTGTCAGGATCCACAGCCCCACCTCTGCAGAGGAGGAGAACAGTCCACCGAACGCTCAGTCCTCCTATCCCTGGCCAACCCTCAAACACCCGAGTCCATTCCCGAACTCAGGTCGCCGTTGTGGTGGCAGGTGAGGCGTAGTGCCTCTGCCCTCCATGCCATCAGGCTAGAAAGCTCTTCTCCTTTGATGCTGTGTATGCACAAATTTGTTTCTACAGCAATGATTTTCAGTGTCTTCCAGCTGTGCCTGTGTGTCTTGGTCCCATTTGAGCAAATACTGGAGTACCCGATCGTGTGCCTATTGAGTCTCTGCTATTTCTCCCACCTTGGCCTCGTTAGCTGTTATTTTTTTATCAACACTATGCAAGTACATGTGTAGATCAGCAAAACTCAGTTTTGTTGACCAATTTAAGTATTTTCTGAATGGCCAGCTCCATTCTAGTTGGTCTTTACTCTTCCTCCAGGTCGCTGTCAATTGAAGAAACGGAAGGCAGTCTACCACGGGATCTCGTAGCATGGCCTGTAAACCCTGGCATCTCGCAGTCTGCTAATAACTGTTTTAATTTCCCTACTGGCATGCCTGCTTTGCCAGATTTTGGCTTGTTAGCGTTGATGGTCATTGTAGGTAAATAGGTGCAGTCATTTTTGCCCAAATTTAGCAGCTTTAAACCAGGATTCCGGTCTATTGGTACCGCCAGCTGTCAGAGCTGTGAAACTCCTGTCTGCATTTTCATGATGTCACCGGCAGTCATGAGTTCTTTATTGATTACTGGAAAATTAAGCAGTCCAGATATTTTTACTTTAACTAAAAAAACACACACGTGCACAGTCCACAGACTAGTCTAGCCTAGTTTATAGATTAGTTAAAGGGGGGGTGTGCGTTCTGAAAGACAGTGTGTTCTGTGAAACGAGGAGAGCTTCACTTTCTATGTACAAATTAAAAAAAATAATTTAAAATTTAAAAACAAGTTTAAAAAAAGACAACCAAGCCTTACATTCCGTCAAGGAAGGAGGGGATAGTTAACTGGATCAGCAGCTGGGTTGGCGGGGTGTCTGCAGATGCTTGGTGGACGGCTGTAATCCAATACCAAAATCAGATGCAACCTGCTACTCTATAGTTTGCATTGAATTTCTTTCATTACTGATTTGAGCACTATGATTACTAGTTTTAGTCCACCCACTTTTCCATGGACAAGTACTTAATTTTAAGGTTTGTTGACCTCTGGTTGTTACACCTTTATAGTCAATCAAAGTTATTGCTTCAGATATTGCATTAAAAATTGATTTTGTTACATAGAAACATAGAATCTGAGGGCAGGAGGAGACTGATGGCCCATCAGGTCTGCCCATATACTGTATATATTAGGTTTTTATTGGTAAATAACAAAATGGCTTAAATTTGAACAACTTGGTCCTCAATAAAAATAGAGCACAGAAACATGGATGTAGGTTATAAGAGTGCTATATATAAAGAATATGCAACATGGACCTGTGGAATAAATTATTTCCACTGAAACTGTTTGACTTTGGGTAACCTCACAAGTGGTGTAAGCCATGGGTGATGTGCCCAAGGGCAAACAGCTCGAGTGGAAATCATATTCAACAAGGTCCCTGTTGCACATTTCATTTATGCAATATGCAGGGACCTTGTGAAATAGTTATTTTGTATTAGTTTTGTATGGGGGGGGGTGGTGTGTGTGTATGTGTACTAGTGCTTGTCCATTTTGCTAAGGAGCAGTTGCCATGGATGCGACATCATAACACAAGCAGTGATGCAGGACATTGCAGCTCATTGGCTGTGGTAGTGGTATTTTTTAAAAAGTCGAGGTATTGTGGAGGTGGGCTTTAGTGAGCTGTGCAGAAACTTGCATTGTCAACGCCGGTTCTATGAGTCAAAGAGCTGGCGTCACCTAGTTTCAGGATGTTATTTTATTTATTTATATTTTACGATTTTATTATGCAGTGTTCAGTATTTGAGCCAGGTAATAAGCAGAGGAACTTGGAGAGATAGAGAGCCAAAGATTTGAGTGGCAAAAGCAGTGATGCTAGTGACTGGAGGCAGCAGTAGAGAGGGATGGAAAAGCTGTTCTGGAGGGACAGTTTTAAATACATTTTGCACAGGTACCAGTTTTAGTTGATGGTCTGGTCTAGAGGAATCACGGAGACTATCAGAAGGGACCAGAGTAGGCCAGCCCAGTGGCGATGAGGTTGAGGTGCTGGATGCCACACCTCGCACCACGCCGGCAACCTAGGGTTGGGAGCGACCTCGGGTTGCCGGGGGTCGGCAGCGAAGGGAGAGGACTGAGCATCTGTTGGACAGCGCTTCTCTCCTGGGGAGGGGATAGTTGTCGTCCCACTCCTTGGCTACCCACTGGTGGAGGCCAGAGAGCAGCACCAGAGTCAAAGGGAAGGGGGGGAAGGAACATTGTTTAACCAGGAGTAGCACACTAAGCCAAAGCTTGTTTCCAGATGCAACCTGGGAGTACAAGGAAGTTAAGTGACTTGCTCAGGATCACACAGTATGCACCTAGGCAGCTGTGGGACTCAAACCCAGGTCTCCAGATCTGCAGCTCAGAGCCTTAACCCACTGCGCTATACTGCCCCTTAGTCAGGGAGGTATATCAGCGTGGAAAGGTGACGTGCGGATACCTCCGCATGCTCATGCTGTGAGGGGGAAGGGGCAGGGAGAGAAAACGGAAAAAGCATGGATCTGGCAGGGTCTGTGATGGACTGGTTTGTCCCCGATCCTGGTTCCACCAGGCATCTGGATTCTGCTCCGGGGGGCACAGCACTCCTCCCTCCTGCCCTGCCATGGGGGATAGTCCGTGGGGGAACTGCCGGGAACGAGCAGGATCAGGGAGACTGGGCCCCGGAAGATGAGCCCTCTGAAAGGGTGCTGATGCCTGCCAGATCCGATGATGGTGCAAAAAAGTATACAAAAAAGGGACCAGAGCACCATACAGATATAGGTGAAGCGGGTGGGTGGGAGGAACGTGAAATGTGCTATAGAAATAAAAAATTAAAAAGGATTTGTTTCTAGGGGCATGGATATGGTTCACTTATCCACACTCTGGCACTTCCACTAGCACAATGCTATTGGCCGGACATCTTTAAGCTAAGCTCCTCCCACCACCGGAGTAGTATATCCCCCAACCCTGCCTGTGTGGTCTGATCTGTCTTTCTGCTGGAAGAGCTGTCACCTCATTTGCAGCTCCCACTTAGGTTATCTGCGCGAAAGGCGATCATTAATAAAGTTGAAGATCTTGAGATTTCTCTGTGCTTGTTTCACAGTTCTCTCAACTTTGTCTCTGAACCAGCAATGGATGAATGGAAACTAGACTTCAAATACTGCATTAGATCTTGGCAGAGCGGCGGCTCTCGGGGCTGCAAAAGGAGTCCTTCCCGGCCGCTAGGAAGCGGGCCAGGGCTACAGGGCAGGGGTGTAGCCAGGGATTTCAGATCTGCACACCAAAGTGGACTCACTGTTACCCCTCCCCCCTTGTTAGGGTGAGCTACTCCCCCCAACCCCGGGATGTTGCCAGACAATATACAAATGCACACCAGGACCGTGTTTGTTGCCTCATTTGGCACAATAAATACAACTTTTGTATCTCATGACAGTGATTGTTGCCATGCATGGGTAAATACAAATGCCATGCATTGTTCCCTAAGACACCCATATACCAGCCCAGAGCCTGTAAAGTTGTATTGTCCTTGGGATGCAAAGAGAGTATAGCTGACCAGTCCTTCTAGTTTTGACTTCTATGAATAAAATTACAGAAAGGTTCAGCATTTTCTTTGTTAGTTTTCTTGGAAAAAGGAAGCAGTTCAGAGCCTTTTTGCTACCCCCCTTAAATAAAAATTGCACACCATGGAGTGCTTGGAGTATGCCTGCCTACACCCATGCTACAGGGGGAGCGAGTGGAGCACCTTTCCCGGCCGCTAAGAAGCAGGCCAGGGCTGCAGCGAGTTCCCAGCTGCATAGGAGCAGAGCATCAGAAGCACTCGAAGAGGAGCTGTAGTGACTGGGGATTTGTTGTGGGGCCAATCGGAGGAGAGGACCAGCGCTCCAGTCAGTGCCTAAGGCGCGTTGTTTGAAAGGCCGTCTGGGCTTAAAAAACACCCAGCTCGGCCGGTCCAGTGGCGCTGAGCTGCTGGACACCTTAACTTGCTCTACACCGGCAACCCGTGTTTGGGAATGAGCACGGGCCCCGGGGGTCGGCAGGTGAGGAGAAGGATCGAGCGTCCAAAGGAATGCTCTCCTTCTCCAGGGAGGGGGGGTGCCACCAGTAGTCAGTGCTCAACTGGCCTCTAGCGGCGGATGGGGGACAGTGCATCAAAGCTTCAGAAAGGGGAGGAGAAGAGGTAGACGCTTGGAGTAGCTTGTGCAGACGCGTGTGCATTTTTTCCATAGGGCATCATTGCACGCCTCCTCTCCTAAGGGAGAGAAAATGGAGGAAAAAGTGTCCTGGGTGCAGCAAGATGAATGTCGATCCCTGCAGGCCCGCTCCTGAGAACAGGCAGTAACCTAAGCACCGGATTGAGGGATCCCCATCTCACTGCCACAGGGCGCAAGCCATGGAGGAAGCAGAAGGTAAGCTGTGAGCAGGAGACGGGGCTGAGGGATCAGGCACGATGGAGAAAAGAAACTAACTGTTAAAAAAAAAAAAGGCACCCAGCTCTGTGAGGAGCGGATGAGCGGCGGCTCTCGGGCCGCAAAAGGAGTCCTTCCCACCGCTAGGAAGCGGGCTAGGGCTACGGGGGAGCGAGTGGAGCACCTTTTCCGGCTGCTAGGAAGTGGGCCAGGGCTGCAGCGAGCATCGTTCCTACCGCATAGGAGGGGAGCATCAGAAGCGCTCAAAGAGGAGCTGTAATGACTGGGGGTTTGTGTCCCACGCTTGCCCCGACCTCTAGTAAATCCTCACTGAGGGAGGAGCTAGGAAAAAAGGGGTTGTGGCTACTGGGTGTGGGGCTGCAACCCTTGGTGCAGTCGAGTGGGAGTTGTTACCTCACTGTGGGCCTGTAGCTGTGCTTAGCCGATGCATTGTTAGTTCTCTAAATCCGTTCTGTAAGAGCAGTCTATTTTTGGTAGCTGGCCCAACGGGCAGTGGTGGGAGTGGGAGGCCGACGTACTCTGGCTCAGCTAGGACAAATGGGGATTAGGCAGCCGATGTGGCGGGAACTGGGGTGGGGCCACAGATCACAAGGGCTGGTATTTTTGGAAGGGTAGTGGGGTATGTAGGGGTGTGGGTCGGCCATGGTGCTAGCCCTGGCCTGAAGGATTGGGGGGGGGTTGTATAGTGTGCCAACAGTTGGCACAGCTTAAGGAGGAGGTCAAGTGGCTAAGATGGGTGTTGAGTGTGGGAGGAGGGGGGTGATGAGCAGGGTCGCAGTTTTTCCCCAATTTCTGCAATTTTCACCCTTCTCCACACAAAATCCACAATTTATTGCAATGTCTTACATTTATGGATTTTTTGACTGAAATTGTATAAAAATATTTAAATTCTCAAGGAAATCTATTTAGATATGCTAACAATTTAGTACACAGACTTGGATTTTACCAAAACAGTACAGTGTGAGGTGAGAAGGGGTCAAATGCGACTCTGCTTTCATGTGATTCACTTCCCTGCTTTGGTTTTAAAATCCTCTGGTCATGCATATGTAGATTTTAGACTATCAGAAAACTTTTTGCTGACAGAGACTGAAACAATAGGTGTGAGAAGAGGTGCAAAGTGCCCCATTCACCTAAATGAAGCATTGACCACAATGCTTGTTTTTGAATGGTAGGGTAGATTTTCCTTATATAAATACTTTCAGTCTGAAAGGATTTTGATTCAAATGTCAGGAGTTTGGGTGGCCCTGCTGATTATAAACTTGAATGTGCTTCTGAGGGGGTTGGTGACAGTGATTCCTTACATGTCAGTCTGCCACAACTACATACTCACATACAAAGCCTACAAAGAGCAAACGTTTCTGACTAGACAAAATAATTGCAACCCAAGTAAAATCACTGCAAACCGAGTAGAACAGAAGTACAATGTATTGAAAATTATTGAATGATGTAATGAAAAGCTACTGGTAAGATTTAATACTTTTATCATGTGATTTTAAAATGTACTTACAGTGTTGATTAAGAACAGTAATTATTTTAACAAAATAAACATTTTTCTTACTAGTCCTTTATTATGCACCCTGGCTATCTGTTTATTTTCTTCTTGCACCGAAACAAGTAGTTTAAACAGGCTTCATTATTTAACATCTAGAAACTGGCAAAATATGTTGTTTCAGGATGTATGCAGTGCAGACTGACTGTAAATTACTGAATAAAATCTAATTTGCACTGCATAACTTGGATGTCTTGATTTTTAGAAGATATGCTACATAATAATGAATTTGCAGTGCATTTCAAAAACACACTTTTCTTCATATTAAAAGCATTTACAAGTGACAATACATTTATCTAATAATTCATGTGATCAATACAAGCTGCAGCAAACAATAAAAGATTTATTAGGGGGCAGTGGGGATATATCACGGAGGTCGTGAGTGTGCAAGCAGGCACCCTTCCCCACCCCGCAAAAAACCACCACAGCAGATATCTGCTCCCAGGATCCGACAAGGATCCAGCCACGGAGGTCGTGAGGGTGCAAGCAGGCGCCCTTCCCCACCCCATGAAAAACCACCACAGCAGGTACGTCACACACACTGGAGCATTCGTCCGCCCTAAACCTTGCAGGACAAGTGGAGTTAGTCCCCACCGACGCATTGCGTTGGCTCCCCATCTACCCCACCACCACCACCCTTGCTCAGGACTGCTGAACCAATCAGTCCATTTCTCCATTTGCAGCCTATCTCAGTTCGCCACTAGAGGCCGCTCAACTCTCCCTCCTGCAGAGTTAGTGGAGCTCAACCTTAGCTGTTGGAACATTTTTTTGGTGGCAAAATACAAACTGGGCTACAATAGTCTGACTACTGCCTTAATTTAATTGTTGTCGGCAGAGCACTTTAGATAGAATTGTAAGGGGTTTCTATAATAATTTAAGCATTCAGCTCTTTATTTCAGCTCTGCCTGTAAGGGGATCTAATAATACTTATAGTATTCAGCTCTGCTTGAACGGGGTTCTTCTGAGGGGGAAACTGTAATTGTATTTACTTACTACATCAGGCTGAGTCTGCATCCCCTCCTCCTTGGCCTGTCTCTGCTGTATAAATTTTCTCACCTGCGTCTCCTGTTTCCACAGATAGCTGCTCCCAGGATCCGACGAGGGTCCAGCCATGGAAGTCGTGAGGGTGCAAGCAGGCACCCTCCCCCACCCCCCGAAAAACCACCGCAGCAGGTACGGCATGCACACCGGAGCATTCATCAGCCCTAAACCTTGCAGGACAAGTGGAGTTAGTCCCCACCGACGCATTGCGTCGGCTCCCCATCTCCCCCACCACCACCACCCTTGCTCAGGACTGCTGAACCAATCAGTCCATTTCTCCATTTGCAGCCTATCTCAGTTCGCCACTAGAGGCCGCTCAACTCTCCCTCCTGCTGAAATCTCACCTTTCTCCTTTACTTATATGACTATGCTCTTGCTACTGCTAACTCTGACTGCTCGACTGTTCCCTGTGCTCATCCCCCCCCTCCATTTTCCCCAAGAATCAACCTCCCTATGCCCCTGACATCTGCTTGTCTGCACTACAGCTGTACCCTCATGGCCATCTAGCATCCCCTTTGAGGCTCTGCTGGCTAGGCAACCTTAACACTCTGTCACCATCCTCCTGTCCGGAAGGAGCCAACTTCCTGCCCACCTCCACCACAATCAGCAGTCATGACCTCTGTCCCAGACTCACCCTCAGCCCCCTGAAACCACCCCCGGAATCCCAGACCCCTTTCCCCTTGCCGCTACCTCTCTTCCTGGCTACTCCCCATTTACTTACCCTCCCCATTCCAGCTTACTCAAGCACAAATGGGTCCCTCACATGGAAAACTCACTATATCAAAAAGTCAGCCCTGCATTCCTTCCTCAGGTCCCTCCTTCTTCTCCTCCCTATGCCAGACAACATCCACCCTAACCCAGGCCCGTTGGCTACCTCAACATCCATGCGCCACCCCAGCACAGGCCTACATATTGCCACCATTAACATCTGCAGCTTATTAAAAAGGTGAGATTCCTACTAGGGATGGGTCCTACAACATCACCCGGACGTCATTGTGGTGGGCGAAACCTGGCTTTCTCCCCAAATCCCAGAGTCAACAGTAGCGCTCCCAGGGTACAACCTCTACCGGGCCGAATGATAGGGCAAAAGAGGGGGAGGCTGCGCCATATACGTTCAGGGTACTCCGCACGTCAATTACTTCCCCCCTGACACGTGACCCTAAGCCCTTACACTCAAACTTACCCTAGGACGCCGCAACCCCCCTTCTCATCACAGCGGTATACACTCCTCCCAGGAATCAGAATGTAGCCTTCCACTCTGTCTTGTCTTACCTCACCACCCTCCCACCACATAATGAAATAATTGCTCTTGGGGATTTTAATATCAACTGGTTAACCAGGACTGCCGCCCCGCTCATTGACGCCACAACTGCCCAGGACCTGACCCAAGTAGTCCCCACCCCCACACGCCTGAACCAGCGCACCGGGTCTTCCTCCCTACTGGACCTGGTCTTTACCAACCGCCCCCACAAGATCACTAGCACCACCATGCTACCAAATGCTCTGAGTGGCCACTCCCCAGTACTTTTTTCCTGGTCCTGCAAAGCTCCAAAGAACCCTTCCAAAATAATACTGCAGCGCAAGCTTGGACATGGCAAACTTGCTGTCCTGAAAGCTCACCTTCACTCACTGGATTGGTCCCCCATAATGAATGCCCCCAACCCTGACCGTGCCCTCGACTTTTTCACTCATGCCTTCAATGCCATCTGCGACTCTTTTGCCCCACTCACTAAAATGGTGGTCAAAGGTAACCATGCGCCCTGGATCACGAGCCGCCTACTAGCACTGATGTGGACCCTAGACTCTCTATGGCACCTCTCCAACGAGTCTGGCCTGCCATCCGATAGGCAAAGATACAGAGAGGCCCGGAACAATTGCACTTGGGCCATACGTCAAGCAAAGGCAGGGTATTATAAATCCTCCCTATCCTCTGCCTGGGGATCAGGGTGCAAGTTCTGGAAAAATATAAAGGACATCTGTGGAAAGAATCATAATCCTCCCCCTAATCAGATAGAGGTCGATGGGTGCCTGTCCTCTAACCCTTCCCTGATTGCCATAGCTTTTAATCATGCTTTCACTAACCTCGACCATGTCCTCCCTCCTAACTTCTTACACCCACCCGCTCCTTCCTACCCCCTGAACACTCCCGCTGCCCCTCCTTTCCACCTTCGATGTGTCTCCCCATCGTCTGCCAAATCTTACCTAGATAAAGCCCTAAGCAATGCCCATTACAGCAGTGACTCCTTAGACCTGAGGCTCCTCCGGCTCACTTTTAGTGAGGTTCTCCACCCCCTCACCCACATCCTCAACCGCTCTGTCTGCCAAGGGAAATCTGCCTCCATTACCCCCATATTTAAATGCGGAGATCGGACCTCCACCAACTACCACCGCCCCATCTCTCTCACCCCATTGAAGGTGCTTGAACAAATTGTCTCGCACCAGCTCACAGACCACCTTAACAATCACGACATACTCGGCAAACAGCAACACAGCTACCGCAAAGGACACAGTACCACAACAACTCTCCTGGAGTTCACCACACATGTCCACTCCACCTTAGACAGAGGACACATCACAGGTGTGGTCTTTGTAGACCTCTCTAAGGCATTTGACACAGTCAGACATTCCCTCCTACTAAACACACTCTCTAACACTGGCTTCTCCAAAGACGCCCTCGGCTGGTTCACTGACTACCTATCGAACCGATTCCAACAGGTCAAAATTGGCACCACCTTATCTAGCAGATTACCAGTCCATGCCAGCGTTCCGCAGGGGTCCATCCTCGGCCCTCTCCTGTTCAGTCTCTTCCTTAACTCCCTACCTTCATCCTGCTCTGGCAATCTATTATCGTATGCGGACGATGCGGTCTTGACTCTACTCAACTCCACATCTCCCTCCAGTCCTCCTTCTCTGATGCTGAAACTTGGTTCTACACGCATCGTCTTATTCTTAACTACAAGAAGACTAAAGTCATGTTCTTTTCACACCCTCTGAACTCCCAGAAGGTGCTCTGCTCCCAAATTCTAACTGCCAATCGGACCCCCCTCAAACAAGTGCATTCCTTTAAATATCTGGGCCTCACCCTAGACCCGTCCCTTAACTTCCACCAGCACATCCATAATCTGTCCACCACCCTGAATGTCTGACTCAGAATTCTGTATCGCTTCAAACACTGTCTGACTCCTGAAACTCTTAGGCTCATTGTCTTCTCCTCTATCCTCTCTCTCTCCTTGACTATGGTATTCTTATCTATGGAGCTACAAACACCTCTTCCTTTAGCAGACTCCGTCTCTCCTTGAACAAATCATGCCACCTCGTCCTCGGCTGTGATCGACTCACCCATACATGCTCTCTATATAACTCCACCAACTGGTTGAATCTCAACAATAGAATCCGGTTCCACACATGCCTCATGGCCAGAAAGATTGCCCTGGGACTCTCCCCATCTGGCCTCACCTCTATAATCCAACCGGCCCTGACTCCTAGAAACACCCGTAGCTTGAGCAAGCAACTCCTGTTAGTCCCCAGATGCCGAACCTCCCAGTTCCAAAGGTCCTTCAGCTATAGAGCCCCCTCCTGGGTGAACAGCCTGCCCAGCGCACTCACTAATGAAAACAGAATTGGCCCCTTCAAAACCCTTCTCAGAGACCATCTCCAGTCCTCCAACCCCTGCGACTGACTCTGACCCGCTCCTGTCTCTCCACCCCCCCCCCCGACAAAGGGCCTCTGGCCGCTTCCACTCTCCCCCACCCTTTTTCCTCTCACACCTTCCAAAGTTAACTGTCAACTCTAAATCTAGAGCCTTTAATCTAAGCAACTTAGATCTACCCTAATATGCCTTAGGATCAGACTGCTAGCCTTATATTGTACTCCCTGTAATTAGCCTGTATGAATCCTGCTCTTGAATCTGTGATCACTGCTGTAATGTTCTACTTTGTGTGACGTGGAGCCTTTGTAAATGAGTCTTGGACTCAAAGGTATTTCCGAATAATAAATAAATAATAATAAAAAAATATATATATAGTGAAGCCCCACAATTTTCCCACAATTTGTGCAAAAAAGTCCCCACATTTTTGGGTAAAATTTTCCACAATTTTCCAGTGGTCCTGGTGATAAGGAAAGCAGCATGGGTGGTGGGTTGGCAGGAGGGCAGTAAGGGGAAAAATGATAATATGATAGTGGTTTCTGGAGAGGCGCACAACATGGGAGGGAACAGATAGGAAAAGGATGGCATGGGTGCATGGGACCACACTACCACAAAGGGAGGTGTGGGAATGGACCATAGAGGTAGGAGGGGAGCACCAGGGGGCATGGTTTGGGGTGGCCCTGAGCTAAATATGGACCGGCGGGCCTGGCAAGTGGCTGGGAGAAGACGGCAGGGGTATGGGCAAAGGAAAACTGTTGGGGGGGTGAGGCGGGTGTGGGAGCTAGGAAAATTGGCTTCGAACATAATAACAGATTCTCGCCCCTGGTAGAGTCTAGCGAGGGTGAGGAATCGGAAATGGAGGAGGCTCCTCTGGAGGCAGGTAAGTGGTGGATGGCAACAGGCCCAGCAGATGGGGGAAGGGGGATACTCCCAGGCATAGGATTTCTGGGAGGGGGGAGCAGGATATGGAGGATGCGAGGAGGAGGAGAGGCAGTATGTCGAGGGTAAGGGAGGGGACGCCAAGGAAGGGGCTTGAGTGGGGGGGAAGTCCTGGGGGGCAAGGGGGGACCCAGTAAGAGACTTGGTTGTGATATGAGGGAGGAGGTTATGCAAGAAGGGGCAGAGAGAAAGACAGCAGAAAGGGGGCAGTGCATTCCCTGGTAGGGCGAGGGGGGTCCCATGCCCCTGGGGGAAATACAGAGAAGGGTCTGGGTGCAGTAGAGGAAAGGGATTGTGAAGACAGGTCTATGAGGAGAAGGAGCCAGGGGCGGAGGGGCCCTTGTCCCTGGGGGGAAACGGGATGGACCTGGGAGCAGTAGGGGGGAGAAAAGGGGTTGAGGTGGATAGGTCGGTGTGGATGAAGACGTGGGGGAAGGGGGGGGCCTTGCTCCAGGGGGAAATATGGGGATGGACCAGCATTCAATAGCAGGGATGGATGGGACTAGGGAGGTCAAGTCAGTGAGGAGCAAAGGCTGGAGCGGAGAGGACAGGACGGAAATTGGCATGAGTGGGAGGGGAGCGGATATACAAGGTAACGCCGGGTGGGGAGAAGAGGGAAACTGGAATGGCAAGCAGACCTGGGGAGAATAGGGTGGTGAGAGTGCTTCTCTTGGATGACTCAATGATTAGAGGATCAGGTGGGGGAAGCAGGGAGGAGGGGGTAAGGGGGATACTTCTTGTGGTGTTAAGACCATTTTGGATTGACGGTGCACAAGGACAAGCATCTGGTCTGTGCTCTGGTGAAAGAGTGTGGTTGGACCCCTGACATATTAGTGCTCCTGGGAACTAATGATATAGAGGGTAACAGTGTGCTGGAGATTCAGGCTAGGTTTAAGGAGCTAGCCAGGATCAGTCAGGATGTGGGGTGCCCGGTCTCCTTCTCGGAGATACTACCAGTGCCTAGGGCCAGTGTGGAGAATAAGCAAAAGATAGGGGATGTAAATGTATGGCTCGGCCAATGGTGCGAGGTCAGGGGATATGGGAGGGTGGGGGACTGGGGTGCAACCTGGGAGGACAAGAAACTGTACACAAGGGACAAGCTCCACCTTTGCTCAGAGGGGAAGGAGGTCTTGCAGCTTAGACTGGCAGAATTCATCCATTCCAGGTGGGGTTTAAACTTATGGTGGGTGAGGGAAGGGGCTCCCGGGCAGGCCAAGCCAGACCAGCACTGGTCTTCCCCCACAAGCAAGGGGGTGGGGGTGCAAGCGAGGAGTTCCCGATAATGCATGAGGGGGTCCTTGTAAACAGAGACCAGGGAGCCCACAGGGCAGGGGATTGGGGGTTAGGGGACACGTTAGAGGGTGGTCCTGATTAACACCAGGAGTAGGAGAACAAGATGCCAGAGCTTCAGGTGCTGTTAGTGGAGGGTTGAGTGGATGTGGTGGCTGTCAGTTAGACTTGAGCCACTTCCAGGCATGACTGGGACCTAAACCTACCTGGATACACCACATGCAGAAGGGATAGGGCAGAAGGAAAGGGGGTAGCTTTTATCATTAGGGATGGCATAGGGATAAGCAAGGTTGAGGAAGTGGGGGGCCAAGTAGAGGCTTTATGGGTCACCCTGCATGCTCCAGGGGGAAAGCGGGTGAAGATGGGGGTAGTATACAGACCACCCGGGCGGGGGGGGAGCCTAGTGGTGAACCTCAGGGACCACTGTGGTAGGGAGGAGGGAAATACTGTGGTGCTGGTCAACCTGAATATGCCAGGAACAGACTTAGGAACTATGGGGTCCTCATCGGGTAGAGAGCAGCGTCTGCTGGATGTATTCCAAGATGCATTTCTTGTCCAGCTGGTGACTGATCCAATGAGGGAGGGGCGCGTCCTGGCAGATGGTGAGCTGATCAGGGACCTAGTTGTTGGGGACCTGCTGGTGGGAAGTGATCACTCCACAGTCTGGTTCTCCCTTGACCGGGGGGGGGGGGAGACACATAAAAACAACAGTGGTTGATTTTAGAGGAGCAGACTTCTGTGGGGATGGAGAGGATCCTTAGGGGCTACCTAAGTGAGACTGAGCCAGGTATGGGCACTGAGGCCTAGTGGGAAATTATTAAAAAGGAGCTCCTGGAAGCTACCAAGGCCTGCACGAAGGACAGAAGCAAGTGGGGCAAAGCAAAGAGACCGAGCTGGTGGTCAAGAGAGGTCCAGGATGCGGTAAGGGGAAAAAAAGGCTGCTTATAGCCAATACAAGCATTCTTAGGGGGCTATATCCAAGGGGGAGTACGATATGATAGCCAGGAGGGTAACCAGGGTGGTGAGGTCAGCCAAGGTGAGGTGGAGCTCAGATTGGCACAGGTGATTAGAAGGGTTCTTCAGGTATATCAGAGAAAGAACAGAAGGGGAAGATTAGTAGGCTGAGGATGGGGAGTGGGTGGGTGGAAGAGGTGGGGGGAACAGGCGGAGGTACTAAGTGACTTTTTTGCCTCGGTCTTCACTAAGGAGGATGGGGGGATGGCACTGCAAGGGGAGTGGGGAATGGCAGATGAAGAGGGGGCAATGGATAGTGAAATCCCTACGGGGAGGGTGTGGGAAGCCCTCAAAGCCCTAAGAGCAGAAAAAGCACTGGGCCCAGATGGGATCCATCCTAGGGTGCTTAAGGAACTGGCTGATCCCCTGGCTGCACCCCTGGTGGACCTTTTTAACTCCTTCCTTCAGACAGGGTGGGTACCTCAAGCCTGGAGGATTGCCCATATCGTCCTAGTTCACAAGGGTGGCTCGCGAGAGGAGCCGGGAAACTATAGGCCGGCTAGCCTGACAGTAGTGGGCAAGGTGATGGAGGTCATTTTGAAAGAGAGGCTGGAGGGGGTTCTGAAGGCATGGGGCCACCTAGATGACCGCCAACATGGCTTTGTTAAGGGCAGATCATGCCAGACCAACCTGGAGGAGTTCTATGAAGGGGTGACTAGAGCGCTGGATCAGGGCAGGCCAGTGGATGTCCTCTTTCTAGACTTCAGTTTGACTCAGTGCCACATCCGGCTGCTGGAGAAGATGGGAGATATGGGGATGGGGGCCAGATGATCAGGTGGATTGGAAACTGGCTAGCGGGGCGTATACAGAAGGCGATGGTTGGGGGGAAGTGTCATCACCCAGGAGAGTCATTAACAGGGTCCCACAGGGATCTTTACTGGGCCCACTCCTGTTTAACATCTAATATCTCAGACATCAGAAGCAGTATCAGGAGTGGGATGAGCCTCTTTGCAGATGACTCAAAGCTGTGAGCTGTGGTGGATAGGGAGGAGGGAAAGTTGGCTCTCCAGGAGGATCTGGAGACTCTGGGGATGGGGTCACGCACCTGGAAGCTGAAGTTTAACACTGGAAAATGCAGGGTGTTTCACCTGAGGACCAAAAACCCTGCTCATGTACACACCCTGGGGTGGGAGGCATTGCAGTCTTCTGGGGGGGGAGAAGGACCTCGGGGTGGTGGTGGATGCCAAAATGAATAACTCAGAACAGTGTAGAAGGGCTGTGGCCCAATCAAATAAAATGCCAGGGTGGATAGCCAGGGGGATAACCTCAAGGAGCCAAGAGGTGCTCCTTCCACTGTATACAGTAATTGCCTGGTTAGACTGCACCTCGAATACTGCGTACAGTTTTGGCATCCTTACTTAAAGAGCGATATTGCTGTTCTGGAGAGAGTCCAGAGGAGGGTGACCAGGATGATAGTAGGTCATGAGGAAAAGTCCTTTGGGGAAAGACTGGAGGAGCTCAACCTGTACTCGTTGGCGGAGAGGAGGAACAGAAGGGATATGAACAAGGTCTTCAAATATGTCAAGGGAATGAATAGGGTAAACCTAGAGGGGGTGCTTCAGCTGAGGGAGGAAAGGACTACCAAGGGACACTCATTGAGGCTGGTCAGTGGGAGGCTAAGGGGGGAAACAAGGAGACGCTACTTCACTGAGTGGGTGATGGAGCCCTGGAATGTGCTGCCTGAAGAGCTGGATGTTACAACTGTGGAGGTGTTCAAGAAGGGCTGGGATAGATATTGGGGGAGAGTTCATATCAGAGCCACACTGGGGGTAGGGGATCTTGTAGGGAAGGTGGGGGGCAGACTCGCTAGACCATGGGGCCTAATCTACTGGCTAATTAGTATGTTAGTAAGATGTTGGTGATTGATCCACACAACACATGCATGTACTGCATGGGTGGGCAGCAAGACGTGGATGGGTGCTGCTTGTACAAAAGTATGCTTCTTGAGTCCCTCGAGGACAGGAAGCTCCAGCTCTCGCTGGGTCTGCCTTCAGAGCAGGATCTGAAGGACCATCCCAAGGGCTGCAAGAAGGCCTGGCTGCGGCTGGGTTGGCTGAACAGCTTGCGGCCTTTGAGGCAGAAGTGGTGGCTGCTGTGGTGGGCATCTCCTCGATCTCAGCATTGTTCCCTGGGGCCAGCATCTGGGGGTCTTTCACCAGAGAATTCCATGAAATGCATTTGACCCTCCAGACCTTGGGGGAGAGCCTTGCCCCTTCTGTCATGGTGCTAAAAGCAAGTGCTGCTGGGGCTGGCCATGGGACTGGGAGCAATCGAGGTCCTCCCAGTCCCACAGCTCACCTGACCACTTGACTGCAGTTGAGTGCCCCACAACTGGGGGGGGGGGTAGATGGGGCAAGACGAAGGCTCTTCAGTCACCTCGTCAGGCCAGTCTACTTCAACTCCAGTCGAGCAGGCTGCTGAGATTTTTCTCCAGCCCGTTGACTCATTGTCGGACGAGGTTGAGGATTTGATCTTGCAGACCCCGGTGCTCCATGTCCTCACCCAAGAGAATGTGATCTGGTCAGTGTCCCCATCCAGTCCACAGCAGGATCAGCCTCCACCTGGGGCTGTGGGTCTTCAGCACCTGTGTTAACTTAATGTGGGCAGGCATGTGTTCTACAACAACCCACTGGGAGATTCCTCTCACCGTCGACCCCAGTCGATGGTTAAGGCGCACTCTCTCTCAATCCTGTTCGACCAGGAGGCATCACCATTCGTGAACCTCCATATCCTTGGGTGAGGAGAGGCACTGCTGCAAGATGTGCCAGTGCTGCAAGGAACTCCTCTGGCAACAGTGGGCTATTGCATGGTGAGTTAGGACTCTAACCCTGGACCTTTGGTCTCCTGGCTGCCGCCAGTGACTTCCCCGCCAGTCCTCACTACGCAGCTGCAGCCCACAGCTGCCTCTCCACCTCTTTGTGTGGAGCCACCACCACTACAGCTGAAGGTGGGCGCTCTGACCAAGGAGGCCAGTTGCTTGGCCACTGGCTTGCCAGGCTGGTTGTAGGTGAGGTTCACTCCGGGTGTGGATTCCTGGGTGGTACTTGGTGAGAAGTGGCCATTGGCCATTTTTGAGGAGTCATCAGATAACTCTGATCATGAGTCCATGGTCTCCTCGGAGACTTCATTCTTCAACCACAGCTCAGTCGAGGAACTTTCCACTGAGCATGGCCCAGTGTCTTACATGATGCTGCTCTGACTTACTTCAGAATCCATGTCGGTCCTGCTTGAGCCAGTCCAGAAGAGGGCCAAGTACCCTCTCACGGACAATCTGGACCAGGTTGAATCCCAGGGGAGTTGCCTTCCCTGTGGCTAAGGCCATCTTGGGACTGGCCCTGGAGCTTTACCAGAATCTAGCATCTTGCCTGGCACTCTCTGTCCATACGGCTGTAAGTGTGCGGTCCCCACAGGCTCCCTTTTGGGGTTTTTGGACTACCCCTCTGTGGAGGGAGTGGTCATGGATTCAGTGTTCCATAAATCTGGACAGCAGGGGGAAGTGGACACGCCTCTGGACAAAGAGTCTTGTAAGATTGACCATGCCACTAAAAAGGTGTACCCCGCGGCGTACGTAGGTCTCCAGCAGGCTAGCTATGCTGTGATGATGGCTAACTTTGGTCACTCCCTGATGGAAGTCTTTGATGTTGTCCTCCCTCACCTCCTTGTAGAACAACAGTTGACGGTGAAGTTCATCAGAGATGAGTGTCGGTCGTTGGCTGAACACCAGCTCCAGACGGCCTTGGACATGGGTGATTCTGTGGTAGCTGCTGTCTCAGTGTGTCGCAGGGCCTGGTTGCGTTTGTTCACCTTCATTGCAGACACTCAGCATAAGCTGGACAGTGTTCCTTTTCTGAGCACCAACCTTTTCAGCCTGTGTTGGAAGGACATCTCACCAGAATTGAGAAGTTCTGTGACATCATCCAGAAAGACCAAGGAAAAAACCTAAGAAGCAGGCTGTCCAGCACTGGCCCTGTTTTTTTTTTTTTTCTCTTTCATGGGCCCCGCAGCCCCACTCCTTCTGGCTCTCGCATGCCAGTGCTGACGCACCTGTCTCAGCTTCCCCGAGGCTCTGCCGGCACTCCCCAGTGGTAGTCCGGCTTATGTCTGCCACCCCACCCCACCCCCATGGGCAGGGACGGTTTCTTTGGCATTCAACGCTCACTGAATTTTGACCCCCCAGCAGGTGCTCTGGGTGTCTCTAGTCCTCTGTGGGGACATAGAGCTGAACCCAGGCCCTGAAAGAGATTGTATCCAAGTGATGCATGATAACGCTAGGAGTTTGATAAAAAAAAGATGGATCTCTTCAGGGCCTGGGCTACTATAGAGTCCCCTGATGTTACCATATTAACTGAAACATGGCTTCACAAAGGAATTGGGCAAGAGGAAATTGAATTACAAGATTACTATCACTATAGGCAGGATAGGGGGTCATGTGGGGGGCATATTAATGTACATCAAACATACTATGGGCCACTCAAAGATAATATATTCAGACAAAGTAAAAGGTATTGAATGTTTACTGGTGTTATTTAGAACCCCCTAAACCTGGTAGTAGGGGCAATCTGGACTACTTGAAAGAGCTTCTGGTGCCTTACTGCCCTGGCCGATCTCTCCGCTTGGTGGACGAGGGGTTGCTAGAGATTCAGAGGGTTTCTTTAAAATCTTCTGGTGCTCGTGCTTTTATGTATATTGCTCCAACCCTTTGGAATTCTCTACCCCATCCGCATCGTCAGTGTGCGTCCGTGGAGGAATTTAAAAAGGCCTTGAAGACCTCTTTATGGTCGAAGATTTATTTTAATTAATTATTGCGATTTTAGAGCTTAGATTATTGCTGTATTAAGTATTATTTATTATACCTGTAAGGATTGTACGGCGCCTTGGATTTAAGAAAGGCGCAATATAAATAAAGTTTTATTATTATTATTTATTATCTATTCACCACCCAAGGTGAATCCGACATATTTTGATAATCTCTGTCATGTATTAACAGAACATATAGGACATAGAAAAACGATTCTCCTTGGAGACTTCAGTGCTGCCTGGGGGTGTCCATGATGTCAAAGGCTGGAACGCTCTATGCAGTCTTTACAATTAGTTCAAATAATTCATTCTCCTACTTGAAAGGGCAAGTTAACAAGCCCTGGTAACATATTAAACTTAATATTTACTTCCTTAGATTTAGTGGTAACAGGACATAGTGTAAGCTGCCCTAATTTGGAGATCATAATGTGATTCAGTGTGGCATCAACACTGAACAAAAACAAACTCAAGCTGAAGCAAACAGCCACCTTCAGGAGATGTTATACCAGCATTAACAAATTACTAGTTGGTAATTATTTACTGAAAATGCCTTGGCACGCAGTTTTTCTTGTGCCTAATTTAAACATAGTAATGGATGAATTCACTACCATGTTTTTAGAAGCATGTGATAAGTTTGCCTCACAGAAGAAGATCAGGAATAAATATATCCAGCCAGTTTGGATGGGACCCAAAATAAGTAACTTAGTTAGGGTAAAGAATCAGCTATGGAAAAAGGCAAACTAATCCTGGTGTCCTGAAATATGGGCTAAATTTAAAACTATCAGACATAAAGTTATTTCTGAAATTAGAAGTACCAAGGCATATTATTATAAACAAAAAGCAACGGCCTCTACAGAGCCCAAGGATTACTGGACATTGTTTAATAATCTTAAAAAACGGTTAGGAACAGACCATCGGTTACAATGAAGGAAAAAGGGGTGCTGCAGCAAGCTGATGCTACAACTGATTTACTAAATCACTGTTTTGTCAATCTCTCTGATATAGAATCTGTAAGGGCTAAACCTGAACAAAAAAGTAATGCAAGCAGATGTACTTGGAGATGAAATCCCCAAGTTCAGGTTTAGAAGGGTTACAGACATGGAAGTCTCAAAATTATGGATAAATTGCAAACTAATAAAGCCAGTGGCACTGATGGTATAAAGAATTGGCATCAGAAATATCTCCCATATTTACAGGTTTGTTTAATTGGCATTTGAGTGAGGGGATTTTTCCCCAGAGTTAGAAATGAGCTAAAATCATCCCAGTTGCTAAAGGAGGGGATCCTACTGACCCCTCAAATTATCGTCCTATTGCTCTATTGTCGACTATCTCCAAAATATTGGAAAGAACTGTTCATAGACAACTAACGGACTACCTGGAAAGGTATGGGAGACTGACTCCGTTCCAGTCTGGCTTTAGAAGGGGGAGATCCACGGCCACCATACTCACGGACTTCTTAGATTTGGTTGCTACCTTTTGGGGGTTGCCAGGTCCGTGTGTGCAGTGTACATGGACCTGTCCAAAGCCTTTGATCTAGTAGATTATTTTATAGGATCTTACTAGACACTCTTAGAAATATAGAAGTGGCAGACGAACCATGTCATTGGTTCCGTTCCTACCTAGCTGACAGAACTCAGGTAGTCACCATAAATGGAGTCAGTTCAAAACCATTACATATCACACAAAGGGTACCCCAGGGATCAATACTGGGTCCCCTACTATTTATTACATATATAAACAGTTTGCCCACCCATATCAAAAATTCTTCCATTCGACTATAAGCAGATGACACAGTTTTGATTGCAGAGGGAAGTCACCCAGAGGAAGTGGAGCACAAACTTCAGATTGATTTTTTTAGCTATGCAGGAATATTTTACCTCATTAGGTTTGGTAATAAACAAACAAACAAAAAAAATGTTTTTTTCTCCAATATAAATCAAAAATAAATTGAATCCTAAACTTGAGGTAAAAACTAGTGAAGGGAAAATTCTAACTCAAACCTCAGTTTACAGGTACTTGGGGGTCTTTTTTGACCAGCACTTAACTTTCAAATAGCACATCAAAGAACTAGTAAAAAAAAAAATCAATGTTCAATTAGGGGCAGCAAGGCGGATATCCTCTTGTACAACCAAGGAAGTGCGTCTAACTATAGTGAACCAGTTAATTTTGCCGGTTATGGATTATGGAAGTCACATGCATTGTCATGTGTATAAACAGCAGTTAATGAAGTTAGATATAGGGCCAGATATTCAGAAATGCGCCAAAGGCCGGCGCAAGTCTGGTGCAGTGCAAATCCGATGCGCCATGGTGCGTCAGGAGCCATATTCAGAGGTTGCACTGGCCACACTGCGCCAGCGCAACACGGCTGAATATGGCATAGTTGCGCCATGGCACAACCGCAGGTGTGCCGTGGGCAGACACAGAAGTCCCAGGGCAACCGTGGGAGCAGAGCACCAGAGCAACTGTGGGGGGGCATGGCACAGAGAAGAGACCCAGGGACAGAGCCAGGGAAGCAGAGTGATAGGCCACAGGAGGCCATCACCAGCAGGGCACAGCGGGGCGTGCACAGGCACCCAGACCCCCACCCCAGAACAGTGGCACAGACAGGAGGCAACAGGGGGTGCCAATGGGGGATGGAGGGCCACTAAGGGGGCCCCTGCAGGCAGCAGGCCGTGCCCCCCCCTGCACATGTAGACCAGGCCAGACCACACCCAGGACCACGCTGCCAAGCAGACACACCCGCCACACAACACTGACAGCCGCCCCAAGGGCACTCCAAGGCACAGCCATCAACCAACGAGAGGGACACCACCACCATGGGACACACAGCAGCGCACAGCAGTGATCCACAGAAGCACACCATGTGCCCCAACACATGCACACCACATGGACAGGCACTGGGCCGCTGCAGCATGGCTCTTCACGCCATCTGCAAAGCAGACACAGGCAGGTAAGTCAAAATAGATATATATTCAAAAACCTATATACATTAACAAGGGGGTGGGAAAGGGTAGGATAGCGAGGGAGGGGGACAGGGAACAGGGACTGTACAGTGGGACGAGGGACTGGAGGGGGAGGTATGGCTGGAGAAATGGGAACACAAAGTTGAGCTAGCGGCAGCCACGTCCTGCCACCCCCTGCTGCTGTTGGTGCCTCCTGACCCCCAGGAGCAGTCTCCGGACCTGGACCACTGTCTCCATCATCGTCGAGGTCATTAAGATGACCTGCCTCAGGAGCCTGCAGAACAGGGGCATCTGACGCTGTCGGCGAACACCTAGGACAAGGGACAGGACAGGTGATCAGTGCAGTGTCCCAAGGAACATGGCCCAACCACAGTGTGTACTGGGTAAGGGGAACACACACCCCTGGAGGGCCCATACAGGCCACCCACAGGGGCGTGGGCCAACGCCAGCCGGCAAGGCGGCACACCATATCAGCGGATAGCAGTGGTCCACACCGCACTGTGATCATCCGACTGCACCATGGCCGTCACATGGCACAGTGCCCCAGCAGCACCACAGGAACATCAATGGCGGCCATGCGCACACCCACACCACCAGCAGCTGGCACACGTGACCAATGGATGTGCCGCGGTGGCGGGTACTACGCACAGTGCGACACAGCCAGGGATCCCTCCAGCCGGGGGGAGGCTGTCCACCACCCTCTGGCCCACTGCCTCCATCATCCCCACTACTGTCGCCCTCATCAGCCTCGACAGCTATCCCACGGTTGATGGCCATGTTGTGAAGTATGCAGCAGGCCAGGAACAGGCCACAGGCTTTCGAGGGGCTGTACTGTGGGGCACCGCCAGACCTGCCTAGGCAATGGAACCATGCCTTCAGCATGCCGAATACACGCTCAATGCTGTTTCATGTGCTGGTGTGTACCTCATTGTATTGTACCTCTGCTGGGGACAACTGGCGCCGATAGGGGGTGAGCAGCCAGGTTCTCAGTGGATAGGCGCTGTCTCCTGTGTGAATAATGACATGGTTAGCCCTGTAACATCCTTTGCTGTGCTCCTTGCCTGTTTCTGGCGCCCTCGCCAGCACACCCACCCTGCCCTCCCACATCCCATGGCCTGCTCTGCCCGGCCCTCCTGCCCTGCCCATATTCACCCACTAGGTGGCCTGTGGGGATGTCCCCACGCTCAAACCTGTGGCACAGCGCAGAGCTGTGCCAGATGAATGCATCATTTGCACTCCCAGGGTGTGTGGCACAGACATTGGTGATGCGCCTCTTGGCATCGCACACCACCTGGCAGTTCACACTCGGAAACCCCTTCCTATTGGAATAGGCCACACCCCCAGGGCCAGGTGGCGTGCGGATGCCCACATGGGTGCAGTCAGTGGCCCCAAGCACGCCAGGCATACATGCTACCCTATGGAAGTCTTGCATGGTTGCTATATGCTCTGCCTGTGTGCTGGGGAAATAGATGTATTCCAAAGCACGTGGCAGCAGTGCGTTGAGGAACTGTGTGAGGAGACGTGACGTGGCCACCTGGGTTATGCCTGTGGTGTCCCCTGCTGGTCTGTGGAAGGTGTCTGCGGCGAGCAGGCACATGACAACTGTCACTTTTGTCTCCACAGACATTGTGTGGCTCCATCTTGTGGGTGCCTGCATCTCCTCACTGCACAGCTCACAGAGCTTCCTTTAGAATGGCCCTATTCAGGCAGTACCGTCCCACGATCTCCGTGTCAGTGTAGTTCTCGAAGGTGTTGCGGGCACGGTACCACCTGTTCTGGCCATACCACCGCCAGGCCCTTCCTCGGCCATGTTGCTGTTCCTCCTGCCCCCTCACACCCCTCATTACGGTCTCCATCAGGAAGGGTGCACTATCCATGGCCCCTGTTGTCCTGTCTCCCCCTGGGTGGTCGGCTGCTGCAGGCTGTGTGCCACCCTGGTGCACTGCCTGGCACTGTGCCTGCCTGTCCCTCTCGCTCTTTCTGCCCCTGGCTCCCTCTCCACTGCCACCTCTGTTCCTCTCCCCCGTGGCTGCCTGTGACAGTCTCTCTGTCTCTTACTCGCTCTGGCTTCCTTGGTCTGTCTTTCTGTCTGTCCATCCTTCCTTCTTGCTGTGTTTTGCCACTTTCTCTCTCTCTCGCCTAGCACAAGTGCTGTCTGTATGCTTGCGCCCTGTACTTATAGGCTCAAGTCTGCTCGGCGCATCCAGGTTTTGCTCGGCACTTGCGCCATGGTTCCACGGTTGAATATTGCAGTGCGCCAGATATTCATGGGCATGCCCCTGCTCTTGTGCCTGCAATCATTATAGCTGCACATTGGCACAATGGCTTCCACTGAATATCACTCCTTGGCGCATGTCTGCACTTACGCCGGCGCAACTGCTTTGAATATCCCAGCCATAGTCTATAATAGACTGGCAAGATACATACTAAATTGTAAGTTTAGTACCCACCATTTTACCATGTATAGTTCTCTTGGTTGGAGCTTGTTAGATATTAGAAGGAAATGCACCTGGGCAAATCATGTATGGGGGATTCTTAAAAATAATACACTGAATGGTTTACTAGGGAAGCTGCAAAAACCTGAACATGGTCTCAATCTGAGAAAAAAAAGGTATTACCAAAGATAACTAATGAATTTACTACCTTGACATTTCAATACAAAGCTGCCCTTTGTTGGAATCAGTTATCTCAACATCTCAGAAACGTAGACATGTTACCAAACACATTTAAAACAGCAATGAAGCAGGAACTGAAATATCGTTGTGCATATAATGGATTAGTTAATGGACGCTGCCTATCAACCCATATTGTTAAAATCATGTTTGTCTGTAAGTGTTTTACATTTGTTCTTATGAAGTTATTTTTATTATGTATGTTTATATTCTGTGTATATTTATTCTGTAACTCACTAACAGGTGCACCTTCTGGTGTTATCACTGTATAAATAACATTTTACTACTACTACTACTAGTACTACCACCAGAAAGCACCTTTTACACTGGGGATGTCTGTTGGGGGCCAGGCACGGTGCACGAGCAGTAGAAGGAGTCCTACTTGAAGGCCATCATCCGGCACTGCAAGCAGCCATTTTCTATTTTTCTGGGGCCCATCCACCTCCCACATGGGCAGCTGTGATGGTGTCCTGGGAGGCGGGGACACTCAGCTGTGTGTGGTCACTCATGTAGCCTAGAGCGTCTCCACAGGCCACCACCAAGAGCTGCTCCAAGGGCAGTCCACACCAGCCCACCCCTCAGGAAGGGAGGCATCCAAAGGACGCCCTTAAATCCCTCCTTCCCTCCCTGCTGGCCTCCACTCCTGACACGAGTCCGGGTTGCCATTGTGCTAGAGTGAAGCCCCATCGCTTGACGTCACGGAGCTGGCTGTACTAGCTCTTTGAGTCCCAGCCTCCCTGGCAGCTGCCCTAGTAGGTGCAGTTCTAGGCTGGCACCCTAGGCAGAGGTCTGGGGGGCTAAGGTCCATAAAGGAGTGGGCAGAGATAGTGGTGCCTCTCAGGCAGTAGGCGCGGGTGCCCCCAGAAAAGCTGCTCAGTGACAGGTTGGGGGCATCATCCCTCCACCTGTCCTGTCCCTGACTGCTCTCCCTGTTGGAAGCCAGCTATGTCACTTGTTACCACATTTGTCTGCTATCACTACAGTCCAATAGGTGTTGAACATAGTGGGCAGATGATTGTCTCTAGACTTAATGGCTCTCCCGCCCTATCGCCTCCATTCCTCTTGAGAGTCGGGGGTGTCTCAAGACATGCTGTCTTCCCTAAGTGGACACCGCTCAGATTCTTGTGAAAAGAGTGAGAGCCCATGCCCTGGATGCCTTGGCCAGTCCGGTTACACTTCCAGGTACTTTCTGGTCCCAAAATGGATGGGGGCTGGCACCCCATACTGGATTTGCACAATCTCAACCAGTTTATGCAGAAACGCAAGTTCAGGAGGATCACTCTGAGACAGATTATACTGTCCCAGGAGCAGAACATGTGGTTCTGCTCCCTGGACTTCCAGGATGCGTTTTTCCACATTCCCTTCTATTGATCCCACCGTGGGTACCTCCGGTTCCATGTGGAAGGGGTCCAGTACTAGCTGCAGGTCATGCACTTCAGTCCCTCCTCAGCACCCAGGTCACCAAAAACATGGGAGTAGTGGCGGCCCACTAGCAGTGCCTTGGGGTCAGAGTTTACCCCTACCTGGATGACTGGCTGTTGGCCAGTCCATACAGAGAGCCACAGATCTGCTCTCCTGACTTCTCGAGACTTGGGCCTGTTGGTCATCCCGGACAAGTCTGAACTTGTACTGAAGCAGGTGATCAAGTTCATTGCGGCATAACTAGACTGCCTGCGGGCAAAGGCATGCCTCATTGTGAACTGGGCACAGGATCTTACCTCCTTTGCTTGATCATTTCAGGTTGGGCTCTCGTCCCCTGCCCAGGATGTCCTTAAGCTGCTGGGGGACATGGCATCCTGCACCAGCGTGGTCCGTTGGGCCTGCTGGTGGATGCATCATCTTCAGTGGGAGCTGAGCTGTCAGTGGTCCCTGCGCCTAGGCTGGTTGGGCACCAGCTGGTCCCAGTGACCCAGCTGGTGTGAAATGCCATCCAGTGGTGGCTAGTGCCCGAACACCTGTAGGAGGGAATCTGTTTGTCCACCATGAACCAACCGTCACACTCTTGATGGATGCGCCACTGGTGGGATGGGGAGTCCACCTGGGAGACCACAGAGCCCATTGGTTCTGTTCACCCAAGGAGTCCCATCACTACATAAACCTGCTGGAGCTCCATGCAGTGCGCTTGACTCTGATGGAGTTTGTTCTACTAGTCAGGGGTCAGGTCGTGCAGGTCCAAACGGACAACACCGCAACCATGTTCTACCTGAACAGGCGGGGTGGAACTCACTCCCTTCCCCTGTGTCAAGAGGCAGCCCACATCTGATCTCTTGTGTTCAGCTTGGGTGCAGATCTCCTGACAATCCCTGTCGCTGGACAACAGTTAGCTGGTGGATGCTCTCAGCTGGGTAGGAGAGACGTTGCATGAGTGGTCCCTGCATCAGAAGGTGGTGAACCACCTGTTCATCCTGTGGAGCACACCCTTGGTGGAGCAGTTTCCCTTGTGGGAGAACGTCAAACTGAAACTGTTTTGTACCCACCCCATACAGTCTGGGACACTGTTCAAGGATGCCTTCACAAGGTGCCTTTCCTTCCTTTCCCCTGATCCACAAGGTGGTGTCAAAGCCTGGCAGAACAAGGCGCTGATGATCGTGATAGCTCCTGACTAACCATGGCAGTCCTGGTACTAAATTCTCTTCAGCTTCAGCAGAAGGCCTCCATGACAACTGCCTCTCTGCCCAGACCTGCTGACCACACTTTAGGGGATGGTTCTGCACTACAAGGCCTGGTTCCTGAGAGGCTAGAGTACCAGGCCTTGGGTCTCTTGGAGGATGTTCTCCACATTTTGGAGGCCTCCAGGAAAGAGTTGACTCACAGATGCTATGCCTTCAGATGGAAGAGATTCTTCATTTGGAATCAGGGCAAGGGGCTGGATCCCATTTCTTGCCCTGTAGCTAGCATCCTGAAATAACTTTGGTCCCTTTCCCAGCTGGGACTGTGGAAGATGACTCTTAAGTTGCACCTGGCAACCATGTCTGCTTGCCAGGCATGAGCTGGTAAGCAAATGGTGGTCCAGGAAAAGGTGGTTGGGTGCTTTTTCAAGGGCCTGGACTACTTGTCCCTTCCAGTGCGTGTACCACCTCCAACGTGGGACTTGCTGCTTGTTTTGGCAGTGCTCATGGGCAACTCTTTTGAGCCAGTGCTCAGGTGTGAGATGCTGCACCTGTCATGGAAGATGGCCTTCCTGGTAGCCATCACATCAGCCAGAAGGATTTAGGAGCTCCAGGTGCTATCAGTGGAATCTCCCTACGTAATCTTCTGCAGGGACAGTCGTCCTTTGCACCAACCCATAGATCTTACTTCAAAGGGGAGTTCTTGCAGCAGGCTTATAACCATTAAGACTAATGCTGCAGGCCTTAGGACCCACTGGAAAAAACTCAGCTAGCAGTACCCAGCGGGACCGCCTCGACGCTGGCTCTGTTACATAAGGGGGCGGACCCCGACTCCACCCCAGTTCTTTTCCCGCCGCAGACCCACACTCGTTGGGAAAGCCTTAGTGTGCCATTCAGCAGTTTCCAGAAAATGTTTGGATTTCAACCTTTTTATCTGCATTCTAACGTTCTCCAGTTCGTTTTATCACCTTCTCTGCTTATCGTACCATCGCATGTCTTCACCATCATCAGTCTCCTCTTCTGGTCCCAAGAAGACAAAGTGTGCCTGTGGCCACCAAATTCGATCCAAGAACAGCCACAAAGAGTGCATCTTCTGCTTGGGGCCAGACCACGACCTACACTCCTGCAAGATCTGCAAGGGCTTCACCAGCAGGACCCACATCAGATGCCTGAAGGCCTTGAAAGCCCACCTGCTAGAGCAGAAAATGGATGTCCTGCAAACTTCTCCAGGGGAAAAGGACAAGCACCGGGACAAGTCTCGGAAGTCCCGGGACAAGGACCGTAGCCGATCCCGCCATCGGTCTAGGTCGCGCTCTCCCCAAAAAAAGTACTCCTCCTCCGGCTCGGGTGGATCCGACCGCTTGAAGCACTCCAGGCATGAGGAGAAGTCGAGGTCAGAGGCTTCCTCCAAGGCACTGATGTCAGTCCCGGTGGGAGCTCCTTCTGTTAAGCTGTCCAAGGTGAAGGTCAGGCCATTGCATGTTTCCTCCGCCCCGGTGGAGTTGACCAAAGCCTCCACTTCGGGGCATGCCTCAGCCCCGCTGAAGAAGGCCTCAGTTACGGCCTTACCTGGTTCGGGTAAGCCGTCAAGCAAGGACCGGGACTCCCAAGCTAAGGCCTCTACGGGGTCTTGCCTTTCCAGACCAGCCAAATCGGAACCAGCCCTGACCAAGCTACCGGCGCCGGATAAAGTGCCTGAGGCCAATAGGACTACCGGTGAGCCTGCACCGGTTAAGGTGCCGTTGCTAGCCCTGAAGTCCTCTACTCTGGAGGGCTTGTCCCCAGGTTCTTGCCCGAAAGCCCCATCGGACCTTCTGGCTTCTCCTATCCCCCTGAAGGGGACTGCGGCATCTGTCTTTAACAAGGAGGCATTACAGGAACTCTTCTCCTTCTGGTGGAGCCAAGTTAAGAAAGATGAGGCTACACTGAAGCCGGACCCGACCGACTGGAAAACCAGGACACTGAGGATCTGCCCATCGAGTCACTGGTCAAAACCCCTGAGGAGTGGCGTAAACCTCCTAAATCCTGCTCCCCCGTGGTGCTGCATTCCCGATCTTGGTCCAGGGACCATAGACGGCGCCTTTCTAGATCTGAAAGCCATTGTTGGTACAGGCCCAGGAGCAGATCCCGAAGCCACGATAGATCTTCCTCTAAGTGGGCTCGCTCTAGCAGCTGGCGCCGGTCCCCGGACAGGCATCAGTCACCGCTCCATCGTCGGTCCCAGGACCGACATCGGTCTGGGAGTAACCGACACTCAAAGGAAGGTAGTCCTTGCAGACATAGCTCGGACTCTTCATGGTCCAGGAGCCAGTCTTCCTCCTCTTCCTTCAAAGAAGTAAAAGCTGAAGCTTGGAAGTAATGCCGATGGGGGAGGTGGCAGTGACTTGTCTGCTGTGTACAGAAATGCTGATGACAAGTTTACTGTGTACATAAACAAAATTTATGTACACCGTAGCTCAAGTATCAACATTTATGTAATAACTTTCGTGCCCACACCTATTACATAAAACAAAATCCGTAAATTTGCACTCGTGGAGAAACAAAGAACCCATTATTGTACATTATTTTCTCAGTTAATGTGGTTACCATTTGATCAAAATCCAGAATGTACAGTGACTAGTTGTGTACATACAGAAGACTGATTGGGAAGATTCTGGGTTGCTTGTTGGAGCAGTTAGAAATGAGTTGTATTAATTGGAGCTCTTTATTCCACCAAACAATTTCTTAAAACACCACCTGTGAATATGACAGTATTTGCAACAGTCTGGAACAATGTCTCATCCATATAAACAAACAAAAAATGTACATTGTGGGGCGTAGCTTTGCAGCTGAACAGAGCAGACGTTCTTCATAACAGCTCCAGAGAGAATCCTATTATTTGAATAGAAAAAAAAGCATATTTTACCTTACAGTTTCAATGGATTCTTGCAGTCTGCTCCACTGTAGTTTGTCTCTGGTGACAAATATGGGCAAACCATGGAATACAGCAACCTCCAGTGACTTCTGAAAGCCAAAAATAACACAGCACAAAGACTGGGCCTCAGCAGCCTGGTGCAGCCTCTTGTGTGACTCTGGCCCAGGGAGGTGATTGTGCTCATTGTCTGCACCAGACTATCTCACTTTATCCAAGATATGGACAAAAAACAGATGTACTGACCCCGCCAGTCTCTAATCTGGAGGGAGGGATGGATGGATGGATGGAGAAAGCAGAGGGCTCAGCTTGAAAAGCTATGCATGCGACTAGCAAGCCAGTCAAGGAAAATGCATTGCTGAGGCAGCAAATGGAGATCTTAGAGAACCATGTAAGGGAGCGGAATATAAGGGTGGTGGTGTGTCCACCAAGTCCTCTCAAGTGGAAGACCAACTAGATTTCTCACCACAAATTCTGGGCTTATATGAAGTGGATACTGCATTCTCAGCAGAGAAGGCAGATAGGATTATGCCTCAGAGGGCCACAGCTGATATATCGGCTCCACGTACTTTCCTCCTTGTGTGCACAGGAGTGGGGCACTGACTCTGGCACAGAGATAAAGGCATCTGAAGTATGAGGGCACAGACATATCTTTCTTCCTTGACCTGTCCTACAACACTAGATTGTGGTAAAAGGTGTTCCAGTGCATTCAAGGCATTCTTTGAAATTTGGAAGTACTTGGTACTGGTCGTGAGTAAAGACTGATATTTAAATGCCCCTTTTTTATTACAGTGGGCTTTACCATTTCAGTGGACAGTGTTATGCCCTGAGGGTTTGTAGATCTTCTTCGAGGCTATCTCCTAACTGGCTGCATATAACACACATGGGGGACATTACTGGGAGACAAAAAGCCGCGTCTGATTTGAAACTATTCTGCATGCCTGAAATTAATTGTTGATGTATGATCCTGCAGGGTTAGTTCAATGGGATGGTAAATGGGCTTTAACTAAATGCATTCTTATGAGAAGCAAGGGTCCTTGATTCATTTTATTTGTAACTTTTTAACACTATGGCAACATAGCACTTACCATCTTGGACTCTCAGCATCTGGACTTCCTATAGCCATTGATCCTTTGTTCTCTCTGTATGTTTAACCTGGCATGCTGGAGAAATTGAATATGTTTTCCTGGGAATTGCAAGGTTTATATTGTACTGTATATGTATTATATTTGCATATCAATTTAGTGTACGCACCAGGTTGCCTGTTTCTGTATCTTGTGGGTAGCCGCACCATGTAGTGTGAGAGTTCATTATTTGCTTTTTATTTTTTTTTCACAGTTTAAATATTTGAGTCATGTGATTTCTCTTAGGAATTACATTAGTTCTTGTTATCTAACCAGCTGTACCTATAAGGGGTGGCTATGGCATCGTAGCGTCATGCATATATGGTAAACAGGAATCCTCCTTAAAATTGTGTGGATTAAATCATCCCTGTTAAGCTCTGACTTTTATGCTTTAGAATATGTTATTTTGGTTGTACAGTGTGCTTTTGTAATTCTCCCTATAACATACCAAAAGGGAAGGTGTCCTTACTTCTTATGTGAGAGAATGCACACCATTATCATTGTGGTATCCTTCTGTGGCATAAGCTTGTAAGTTGATCTTGCAAACTTATAAATAACAAGCATTTGTCAATGCGGAATGTTGCTTGCTTATATGTGCTGTGTAGGTATTTGGAAGTCAGTGGAGTGCAAATATTGAAAATTTGCAAACTTACGAGCGTGCATAGGAACTGCGCAACGCACGCTCGTGAAACAGTCATTTTTAGGAATTTTGTCACCAAATGTTCAACATAGCCATTTTAAGATCTCTGCTCATGAACAGTGTCACTGTGATTTTCTTAATGTGTCCCATACAGTGATTTCACATAATCGATCATGCCTAATAGCAATTGCCACATGGGCGGAAACACGCTTTGGGTTAGATGTGAAAATGACAGCTGTACTGCTCATAAGGAGGTGTGGTAAAAGACAATGTTGAAAATCTGGAGTGAAAATATTGAAAATTCGCAAACTTATGAGCGTGCATAGGAACTGCGCAATGCAGGCTTGTAAAACAGTCATTTTTAAGAATTTTTCCACCAAATTTTCGACATAGTCATTTTAAGACCTCTGCTCATGAACAGTGTCACTGTGATTTTCTTAATTTGTCCCATACAGTGATTTCGCACATCGACTGCGCCATTCTGCGCTACATGGGCAGAAACATGTTTTGGGCGAGATGTGAAAAATGACAGCTGTACTGCTCATAAGGAGGTGTGGTAAAATGACAATGTTGAAAATCTGGAGTGAAAATATTGAACATTCGCGAACTTACGAGCCTGCGTAGGAACTGCAATGCAGGCTCGTAAAACAGTCAGTGTTAGGAATTTTTCCACCAAATTTTCAACATAGGCTTTTTGAGAGCCCACCTTATGAACACTGGCAGTGTCGTTTCATTAATCGGTGCCGAAAGGTGATTTCAAGAGTGATCTGGAAATCACCTTTGGGCCCGATTAACTGGTATGACAGTGAGAGCATTCATGAGAAGGTCCCAAAAACCCATGTAGAAAATTTGGTGCAAAATTCCAAAAATGCCTGAGATATGCAGCAAAGTTGAAAAACCCTATTTATTACATTATACAGCGAACGGCATTTCCTCAGTTCGCGGTTGGCTTTGAAGAGTGCAGGCGTGTTCCTGGAACACCAAAGATTGTCGCACGAGTCCGGAGGTAAGTATGAGGTGAGGGGTGTGGGGAGGCGGTCGCAGTGGGTGGCGCGGGTGGGGGCCCAGACAGCGAGGACCATTTTGTGTTGCAGGTTTTTTTTTTTTTAAACAGGAGGACACGGGACGTTTGCCACGCTGGGTGGCCTCCCAGTGTGCTACAAGGACACTGTTTGGGGGCATGAGCCCGATGGGATTGGGCACCCTGGCGCGATAACATGTGTTGCCACGCTGGGGTGGGCTCCCAGCATGGCACCATGTGCTCGGGGGTGGGGGCAGTGGGCCGGCGAAACAGGAGGACGGCGGGACGTTTGCCACACTGGGGTGGGCTCCCAGCATGGCACAAGGGCGCTGTTTGGGGGCTGTGGAGCCGGCGGTGGATTGGGCACCCGTTGGCGATAGCATCTGTTGCCACACTGGGGTGGGCTCCCAGCGTGGCACCGTGTACTGAGGACGATGGATTGGAGAGGATTGGGCACCCCATTGGCTATACAGTGTGTGGGGGCGAGCACGCAGTGTGCGTGTGTGGGGGGAGGCGTACGAGCAGGCTTACTTATCGCTGCTCACTGAAGCGTAGCTCCCACTTTCAACTGTACGCCACTGCATTTTAGACTGCTGTCATAGACAGCTCCAACAGCGATTGGAGAACTGCGGCCGCGCCTGCAAACACACTGACTGAATTTGAAGAGGGCTGCCACACCTCAAATAACTCGGATGATGGCATTATGTTTCTTGCACATGCATGCAAGCAACATAAAAAGTAAAAAACAACTTTACTTCTACTGAAACTTTCTCCCTGACCCACTGGGATCATCTGAGAAACACTTCCAAATGTACCTATATAGCTGTTTGGCCTTTCTGACAGCCACCTCGGCAGGGATCAGTTTAGTGGGGGGGGGGACCAAGGGTACCAGCACTGTCATTTACGACCGTCAGTGCATATACCTTTTTCTTGGATTTTCTCCCTTGTTTACCCCTCGGCTGAGTCATGTGCAGTGATGCTTATGTACTGGTGTCTGCTTCGATGTCTTAAAATGGCTTTCACCTGTCATACTTCGCAGCCTCCTCTGGGTGGTAGTGGTGCAGCAAGTCATACTATCCCCCCTTCCCAAAGAAGGAGAGCAGACAATATGACACTGAATCCTTCTTCCCACAGCTGGCCCCAGAGTGACCCTGCTCTGTTCCCGGACCCAAGTCGCCAGCATAGCGGCAGCTGAGGCACCCAGCACCTGAACCCTTCATGTAACCAGGCCCGCAAATACGCCAATTTTAATGACTTTTTTAATATTCATTTTTGTTTATATGTTCCTGTGTAAATCCACTTGATTTGGTATCATTTTTTCTTTTTTTTGTCATTATGTATGTGTATGTTTTAAACCCAGGTTGCTTCTGGAAAATGAACCAAGTTCCAGTGAGCCTACCTGATTAACACAATGAACTAAACTACACCTACTTTAAAATAGTGAAAGAACCAGGCTTGTGCCAGTGGCAGTTTTTTGGAAACCTATCTGACTAATAAACCATTTTACAATGTTAAAGTGAAAGGAGTATTATACAAAGTTAACACTGTAAAAGTAATGACTTTTGTCACAAAATAGTTGTTTTATATCAGAAACATTTGCAGCAGCATTAGGTACTTTTTTTCCTTTTGATCTAAGCTCTGGCATCTTCTTTCTCTGGCTCCTCAATCTCTTAAGCCACCATTTCTCTAGTCTAATTTATTTCACATCACTATCAATATGATTCCAGGTTTCAGGATCCACTCGGCATGCTGGGATTCAGGAAATGGTCCTCAAGTTTGACTTCTCCTACCACCCAATCAAGTGTCCTCTGGTCTCCGCCCTTACTGCTCTAAGATCTTTCTCCAGCTCTACTCCAAAACTTGAATGGGGGTATACTGAGAACCTCTGAACCGTTTACAGGGAATTTCATTTGTCCAGCCAAAGCCTGCTGTGACCATGGTGATAAATGCCTCTCTCATTGGATAGGGTTGGGGGGGGGGCACATCTTCAGGAACACAAAGTACAGGGCATCTGAACATGAGTGAGTCTCAGCTGCAGTTCAGTTTGCTTGAGTTCGATGCAGTCTGACTGGCTCTTATAGAATTTGCTTCAGTGTTGTGGGGGAGGGGGGTTAAGTTGTCAGGCTCAACTCAGATAAGATGATCACCATGTTCTTCCTGAACAAGCAAGACAGTACACACTTCTGTCTCTGCCAGGAGCATTTTGAACATGGGAACTGCCAGGTTTGCTCCATGTAAACCTACTGGCAGTCTGTTTAGCAAGCCCCAACAACTAGCTAGTGAATGGCCCTGTTGTATGGGAGAAGCATCCCACAAACTTTGTCTTAATATTCACCAGTGGTATCCTTGGTGTTCTCCATGTGGGAAGTTCTGCTGGTGACCTGTTCACTTCTTAAGAAAGCAGAAGTTGAGGCTATTCTGTGCCCATTCCCCTTAACAGGCCACCCTACTAAGTGATTCCTTGCCCCAGCCATAGCTTCTTGTGTATATCTCCTGTCTGTTTTCCCTAATCCGTCAGGTGCTACTTAAAAGTACAGCTAGACCATGTGGTTCTGATCCTCATTGCCCCGAACTTGCTCAGCTTGTTCTACAACGAGGACCTTCTCTGCTTCAGTAGCAAGCCCCCATAGCTGTTCTCTCAGTGGCTGGGCCTTCTAATGAAATCCAAAGGGGGATGGCCCTGCACCTGTCATCCTGGTTCTAGAGTGGTTAGATCTTATCTGTGTCAATCTTCACCATTCATCACAGATGGGTACTGGCTGGAGATCAAGACCCCGCGGGAGCCCTTTTTTTTTTAAAGGATAGGTGGAGTCGACGCAGCATCGGCGCCGCCCTCAAGGCCGACATACTACGTAGCGCTCGAGGATTAGCCGTTAGGCTGCGTCGACTCCGCCTGCCTACCAGTTCTTCGTCTCCCGCCATCGAGGTCGCCTCATGGGAAGCCAACTGAAGAAGTTTGATAGTTTGATAGTTTTAGGCCTTAGCCTTTTGCATTGTGCGTTCGACAGTCCGTCGGTCTCCTGCTAGTTCTGGGTTCTGCCTCCACTAGACGTCGCCGGTAGATCTTTCCATTTATTTTAAAAGTATAGCGGCGTCGAGTCTATTTTTAGTGTTTTTCTGCAGGTCATAACTCGTGATTGGGAGGAAAGAAACCTTCTAAGGTGGGCGGCCCCTATCGTCGGTGCCCGTGCGGCCGCAAGTACTCCGTACTGACCAGCATGACTGGTGTCTCGCGTGTCTTGGCCGCTTCACGCGAAATGGATTAAATGCGATCCTGCTTCTCCATGGACCGCGGCGTCCTAGAACAGCGCGCATTTAAAGTAGGGCGCGCTCCGCCGACTTTCGGAGGTAGGGTTCACACTCGTCGGGCCAAGCCGCGCTCTCTCGGCCTTTGCTCTGGGTCCCCTCCCGGTTCTATACGGACCGAGGAGAAGGGAGCCTCGGCTTCTTAGCACTAGCCTTGGCGAGGCTCCTCCCAGGCGCAGGAGGCCCGTCCGCTTCCTCCCGGGAGGCGGGCGGGGACCGCCCCTATGGCAGTCGCCCCGCGGGTGAAGGCTCCCCGTGTCACTCCCGCGGTCCGGAAGGCCGGGTCGGCGCCGTCCTTGACACCGTCAGTTGGTGCGTTTGATGCCGTGGCCCTGTCGGCGCCGCGGCAGGTGTCGACTTGTCTCTTGGCGCCGTGGGCTTTGTCGGCGGTGCCAACGCTGCTGCGGGCGCCATTACCCTGGATTGGCGCACCTTTCTCCATGTCTCGCCTTGGCGCCATTCTCGGTGCTGTAGGCCTTCAGAGTCGTCTGGCGCCGTCTTCGGCGCTATTGGTGCTCTTGGTGCGCTTGGCGCCGAGGAGCCTTTTGGAGCCATCGCGCCACTGCTCTCAGGTCCTCAGTGCCGCCGCGAGGGGCCTGGCGGTGTCATCGGCGCCGAGGCTGTTGCTGGGGTTGCCGTCGGCGCTGTCTCTGTTCCTGGTACCGCCCCCGGTGCCAGTGGACTTGATGGCGCCGTGGCTGGCCCTGGCTGGCCCTGGCTCAGGACCTTTGGCCCGAGCTGCCCTGCCGCCTTCTGTCAGTCCCGCTTGCGGGGCTGTGGAGCGCACGGGTGCCACCTCGGCCACTGCTTTGGCTACTGGGCTTCTTGGTAAGGTCGCCTTTCCTTGCCCTCCTACCGTTTGGCTTAGGGCCTCAGACTCTACCTCTTCGGAGTCGGGCTCGGAGTCGGACGGGCAGTCACACCCTTCGGGGTTGTTTGCAGAGGAGGGCGAGCCGGTGGTCTTGACGACGAGTCACAGCCAGCCCCCTTCTGAGGAGCGTCAGGTTCTCCCCGAGGTTGGGTTCAGTGGTACTGACCAGCATGCCATGGTGCGTGCCACCATTGCCATGCAACCTGGCCTTGGAGGGTTCCTTGACCCCTCGGCGGTGGTACCCCCTCCCGTAGTGTGTCTCAATCGCCCAACTTTGGGGCCCATCGGGAAGTCTACAGGAGGGGAAGGTGCTGCTCCCTGGGTCTCCCCTTCGGGGGCAGCCCAGAGCTGCCAGCTACCTAGGTTGGCCCTCTCGAGGACCAGGACCCTCTCGGACTCTGAGGGGTCGAGGGGTGTGGGGTCGGCGCGTCGGCCTTTCTCTGGGGTCCACCCCAGCCCTGGACGAAGCCGGAGTGCGGACTTCCGCCCTTTGCCTTCCGGTTCCTTGAGGGGGTCCCATTCTTTGGAGGCAGGGGACCGTCCTTCTGGATCTATACGGCCCCGGTCGCCTCACTGGGGGTATTCTTCTGTGCGCAGCCTAGGCAGTACCAACGTGGTTGTACAGCTGTCGGCTGCGGAGTCTTCCAGGACACCCTCCTCGGGTGTCCATGGTCCGCTCCCTAGCCCTGGCAGAGGTCAGCCGACTTCTTCTCTCAGCTCTGCCCCTATCCCTCTGCCGCATTCTCCAGCGCTCCCAGGCATTCTTGGTCCTAGTGGCCTCTCTCACCTGGGAGCAGTTCAGAGCGGTGGCTGCTCAGTTCCTGCTCACGTTAGGGCCATGGACAGCCAGGTTTTTCAACCTCCCGAGCAACCACCCGGAATGCATGGTGACCTCCAGCTCCTCATCCCCTCTTCTGGGGAGAGGAACCATCTGTCCATATCTTCCTGCCGCTGATCTCTCCGGTATCAGCGCTCCTCGTGAGGATGATGGAGGACCTTCACCTTTCTCCTGTCGGTCAGCAATCCTCAGCATCTGACGCCCGCCTTTCTAGGCGATTTGGTCACGGTCACCCCTTGTGGTGCTGCCTGGCCGCTCCCTTCGGGAGGCGTTCATCGTTTCTGGCAGAGGCCCTTCTCCGGTGTTCCTGCCCCTAGGGACCTCAGCCAGAGGTATTGCGCTCCCCCGGAGTCTCCAGGTTCTATGCCTCATCCGCAGTCCGGATTGACGCACCTGGACACCCCTGATGGGCTTCACGCCCTCCACCGTGACCGGCCCCCAGATCAGGACTCTTTGGATTTTGATTTCTGGGGGAGGAGGACTTTCTACTCGGCGCAGTTGCTTCTCTCCATCTCTGCCCATCAGGCCCACTATGCAGCCTAAAACAGGTTCTTGTGGTCAGCGCTAGGTCAGATCCTAGCTGCTTTGCCTGACTCGGAGCAAACCAGGCAAGCCATCGCACTCTCTGCACGTGGCCTGGAGCTAGCAAGGCACCAAGCAAGGGCATCTTACGACGCCAATGAGGTAGCTACCAGGGTCGTAGGGACAGCGATCTGCACCAGGAGATCGGCATGGCTTCGCCTTTCCCGGTTGTCACCCTTGGCCCGGCATAGGGTGATTTGCTCCGCTCACCAGGGAACCTATCTCTTTTCCCGTAGGGCGAGACGACGTTTGTCGGGGCCACTTCCTTCCCCCTCCGGGGGGACCCCGTCTCGCTCTCCCCACTCTCGGGCCTCTCCAGGCCCAGAAGGTTCCCATGTGTGTCACCCACTGAGGGCTAAGGGACTCTGTCCCTTAGGGTGCAACGAATCAACCTCTTCGGGGCTTGGTACTCACCCATTTGCAGATGAATGGTGAAGATTGACACAGATAAGTATATAAAATTACGCACTACACTGAATTATAATCTTTCTGTGTATCTTCACCATTCATCACAACCCGCCTGCCATCCCCTGGGGCTTCAGTCTCTGGATCCTCCTCCTTTGTGCCTACCCCTTTTTGAGCGGGATAAAGTTGGGACACACAGGGTAGTTTCTTCTAAGGGGGTACAGTTAGAGTGGCCTCCTTCTCTACTACATATCTTCCCTCCTCACGGTGAGAGCTGTGGTTGCCCTCCTTCTGTTATCCATCTAATTTAAAAAAAAAAAGAACTTCCCTTTTTTTCACCAAATGAGTCCCTGTACCCTGTCCTTCTCCAGAATAGCCGACTCTGCTTTTGGGGTATTGCCAGTTATTCTGTGCCTTGAATTCTGGCAAATGAGCTTTGCTACTCCTTGCAGTTCCTATACAGTCTGGTGACGGACAAGGGTCCTGGATCCTTGTTACCTCTCACTCTCTCCTAAATTCTCTCTCCCCTTCCCCCTTCTTCCTTTTCCAGAGATTGGGGCCCCTACCCAATCCCCTTAGTCTTCCTTCCTCTATGCTGTCCTCTCAGTCGTTATTTCTCCTTTTAGTTCAGTTTTTCTCTTCCTTTTTCTGTCCCTTGGACTCTCTTGTCCCATCCTCCATCCCTTCCTCTTACCTCTCCGGCGACTCAGAACTGGTAGGCAGGTGGAGTCGACGCAGCCTAACGGCTAATCCTCGAGCGCCACGTAGTACGTCGGCCTCGAGGGCGGCGCCGATGCTGCGTCGACTCCGCCTATCCTTTTTAAAAAAAAAAAAAAAGGCTCCCGCGGGGTCCTGATCTCCGGCCAGTACCCATCTGTGATGAATGGTGATGATACACAGAAAGATCATAATTACGGTAGGTACGTAATTTTTATTTCCAGGCCTTGGGGCTTTTGGAGAAAATCCTCTGCCTACTGAGGCTTCTCAAAAAGAGTCCACTTGCAGAAGCTACAGGTTTAAGTGGCAAATGTTCTCCTGATGCCAGGGATGCTTTCTGTCATCTCTCTTCTGCTCAGTGAGCCACAATCCGGACTGCTTCTGGTCTCTGTCTCAATAGGGCTTGCAAGCTACATCCCTCAGTGTGTACCTGGTGTTAGGTGTTATCCAAGCTCTTCAAGGGACTGGATCACCTGTTTTCTCTGTTATGTAGACCTCCACCACTGTGGGATCTTGCGCTGGTGCTGTTCGGCCTCATGAGGAAACTCACTGAGCAATGAACAAGTGTTATTTGTTGTAGAAGGCCATGCTCCTGGTCATTATCATTTCATTCAGAGATTAAGTGAACTCCATTCTTTGTGGAGGCTCCATATTTAGACGTCCACAAACACAGGGTTAACCTATGCCCCTATGCACAGTTCCTGCTCAAGTAGGTAATTTGTGAATGCCATCTGAACCAGTTTCTGATGCTACATTTTTTGGATGCTAAATCCTGTGAACTCCATACCCTCAATTTTCACAAGAGCTCTGCTCTTTTACAAGGAATTCATGGCAGAATTGTGTGGTGACATTATGCTAGCTGTTAATGCATATGCTGAAGTCACTCAGGCAGACCTTTGCCAGGTAAATCCCTGGCTGCATTGCTCTTTGCAACCAGTTGGCTGGTCAGGATCCACCCATGTGGTCGAGTGCTCACGATACCAGCCATACTGCTACTAGGTCTAATGAGCACACATTCATACCCCATTACAGCAGAGATTTGCTGAGCCAGCACAATGCTGCTTTTGGGACATCAGTTCTCTGGGCTCTTTGCTTAGAACAGCAGTGCATGTCTGTCCCCCTCCTCTCAAAGGACTGCTCAGAGTCTGTCATAGTGTGGTTAGTGTACTGAATCCAGGTTGTTAAAAGAATAGGTTCCTTACCGTTAACTGTAGTTCTACTACTGGTATTCAGTTCACAGCCAAACAACTCTCCCAGTATCCCATGTACAGGCCTGCTCTTTAGTTCTTTTTCACTACATTCAGATCTGGTAGCAGTGGAAGCGGAGACCAAAGGACGCATGATTAGTCCCAGGAAGTCAAGCTTACAGACTGTTTCTAGAACTTGAACACGCTCAGTGGAACCTTCCATAGTGTGAATAGGAGCTGAATACTAGTAGTAGAACTACAGGTACAGATATATAGCCTATTCTTTTCAAGATGGTCACAGACCTTGTGTCTGCCAAATTTTATGCTCAGAAGTAGCCTTAGTACACTGCCAGGTGTGCAGCCACACAATCCCCCAAGATGTACCAGATGTATACAGTAGTTAACCTCTCATGTTTTTTTTATTATTGTTTGTATGCTCCATCACAGTTGTTGGCCCTTTTAGCTATGACATCCAGCCCTGATCCATCCTTTCTCTGACGCTATTCTCCAGCCCTCATTGTCACAGTGCAGCTTCTGGCATTTGTTGGCTCCTGGGGATCTTTATTTAGCTGCCCCGGCCCTCGAATGTGGGAGGCAGGTGGCTAGTCGGAAGGGCAGGGCCAGAAAGCATAGCATGCCATCCTGCATGCTTCTCATGGTTTTCCCTTCTCTTCTCACCCTCAGAACGCTGGCAGCAAGAGTGCTAAATGTGCATGTGCATACTGCTGAGTGGCTGTCCACGAGCCAGCATCCTCCTACCCAAGCTTCTCCCATTGGTGGTCACTCAGGGGGCAGTATTGCAGCAGAGCCTGCTGCTCTCTCTCCTCTTCTGAGATGGCCCTCTGGGATGCTCCATTTACCTCCCTCCAATGCCAGGGCTTATTCCTTAACTCTGGTCACAGACGTCCCAAGCAGCAGTCTTGCTGCTGCACAAGACGGGCGGGCCCATTTACCTCACTGCTTCCACATTTTCTGTGTCTTTTGCTGTCTAGTTTTCTAAGGGATTTATTGTGGATTCTGTGTGTGTCTTTGTTCATAATTGTAACATTCTGTTTCTAGAGAGTGCAGGTTCTACTAAGAAATTATATAAAATGGTCAAGGAAATCCCTGTGTCCTGATTGGCAGAGACTTGGTTCTAGCCATGGCAGCAAGAGAAGCACCACCAGTGGCTAAAAACAAATCCCTGCCAGTCAGTGCAACTCAAAGAATTCATAATCCACTTACTTCCTAATTTCCATCACAAACATTGCTGCAACCTTTACTCTTACATAAAAAACTTGAACTAGGCCCTAAAAATAAAAGTCCAATAAATTAAATAAAGTAAATAATTTAATGTTATTTTCACTCAAGAGCCCCTTCCTACACACATACACGAATTAAAAAAATGTGAGTACTATTCGGAGTTTCCATTGCTGTTGTTTCTTTCATGACCATGAAAAATCCTCCTCCTATCCCTACTGGTTTGCCAGGAAACTTCCTGCTCCTTACCTGTCAACAGATAAAATTGAGGTTATGGCTCCACTTGAGTGTGTGTGTGTGTGTGTATGTGTCTGTGTCTGTCTGTCTGTCTGTCTCTGTCTCTGTCTGTATGCCAGTGGAACTCAAGAATTTTGAATTCATGGACTCCATGTTACCATTCTTTGTGTGTGTGTGCGGGGGGCATTCTACCACTGAAATAATGTAGAGCTTTGAATGCTTCTGTTCCATAGTAAACAATGACACAATGTATTGAATGTGAAGAAAGACAGATGACTGACAGGTGAAAACATCTGTGAAGGGACGAGTTTACATTATTTAGCAGCATTTTATTATATTTTTTGTGACTGAAAACTTTTAGTGTGTTTGTTTTTTAAAAGTTACCTATGGGCCCATTTTATATAAGCAATAGTCAGGGGGCTGAAGGCACTCTGCTTCGCCTCGTGCCTCACTACACCCCTTGACAGTGGAGTAAACCTAGTACCGCCAATGCCCTATCATGCCTTATTGCTTATTACTAAACTGAACAGGGTGATAAAAGGAGGCAATGGAATGTAGATGTTTCTGTTTACTAATTTTTTGGCCTCCAGAAAGAAAGTCAACACATAATGTGGGACAGACTAGGTAGCCAGGTGACCAGTGGCTGCTAAGAGTTGGTTTGGCTGCCAGATTTTGAAAGTTACCGGCCAACTCGGTACTTGCCCATGAAGTGATTTTTATTCTTTCTTCTATTTATCTTTTGACTCCCCGACTGACCCCCTTTTGCTGGCGACTCCCACCACATCTGCCTTTTTTTTTTTGCTGCTCCCTGTGCCCCCCCCCCCAACCTGCCACTCCGCCTGGCTGCTTATTATCTTTTTCTGCCCGCCAGTCTCACCCTTCACTGCTGCTCCCTCCTGCCTGTCTCCCAGGCCATCCCCCTGTCCTTGGAGGGTCTGGCTTATCCCAGCTGAGAGGCCCCCGGCAAGGTGGAGGGGGATGACATTTCCTGGGGAGTCCTCTGAGACATGCAGGGCTGGTGGGGACATGGGTGGTGCATTAGGGGGAGAGTTGGCTTGGGGTCACTAGGCAGCTGTCATCCGGAAGGCTGAGTTGGGCGCATTTTCAGTTTTCTGATCCCCTTCCTTCACCTCAGCGGCACGCACTGCGGAGACATCCTGGATGCAGAGCAAGCTGACGTGGTCACCCACACCAGCAAGGCTCCACACACCACCAGGTGTCGCTCTCTGAACAGTGGCCCGCAACACCATCCCTCGGGAGGAGAGCATCCGTACAGCTGCTGTATCACCCTCCCTGTCGGCGCCCTGTCTGCTTCTTAACCTTCATGGTTGAGCGTGTGTCTCGGTAGGTGGTGCAGGGCTTCTAAGGTCACCTGTGACATCTTCATTTTCTCCCTGACCCAGGCTGGAACACTACTGCATGTGCTCCTGGGCCAGCTAGGTGGGTGACTGCTGCTGGGCCACCCTGCCTCGGCCAGGTGACAGTCAGGCAGTGGTATGCACTGTCTCACCTCCCCAAAGGAGGAGAGAGCTGTCTAAGGATGCTCAGCCCTTCTTCTCTGGCTGGTCTCTGAACCATTAAGAGATTCATGAGTCCATAAAAAGGATGGCAACTAAAAATATTGATATGGCTACCAGATATTGAAAGCTAGTTGCAAACTCGCCACCAGCCCACAAATTGATTTGTCCCACCATATCCACACATCCCCTGAATCTTTATGGATGCATGGTTTCGATGACCTCTTCTCCTATAGCCTTGTTTTCTAATGTTATATATTTTCTACCCAGATTACACCCCAAAAGTAAAATTTCCTACAGCTATAGAAGCGGATAATGACTGAAATAAGGTTGCTTCTGATTTTGTTGTGTTTCTTTTGTACAGAAAAGTGCAACCCCCACTTGATATAGTATCATGGGATCCTGAGGTTTAAAACCATTTTCATATGCAATGAAACTTAGAAGCCCTGTGCAGTTCCCGACAGAGCTCTTTTGGAAGGATGTTTTGTGGTGTGGGTAAATTAATTTGCTGTACTAGGACACCGTTTAAACATTAATAATACCACGACTGTGCAGAAAGCAACAGGAGACGGCTGTGTGGTGCTGCCTGCTGCTGCCAAACAAGCCCTCTTTTGTTTGAACTCACCCAGTCAAATCTGTACTGGCTCTACATGACATCAGGTCTGTTTGGTGTATGATCTTATTGAAAATGCTTCTAGTAGCAGCTTTTCCTGCTGCAGCTGTACAAGAGACTTGTGGGAAACGGCCACTGTGTCTAAATTTGGCATTGTTGAGCTAAGTGCTCTATCTGTACATCTGTAGCATAGACTTCATACAGGAACTGTTTGCTTCTGCTTAATAATACAGGAAAGGTGTGGGCAAAACAGAGAAAGAAGTTACACAGTGTGTGCTCTAATAATGCCAGTAATGCTTGTGAGAAGTCTCAAACTGTTGGGGAAGGGGGAGGTGTTTTCTTTCTTTGGGTTTTGAAATTTTCCATCTCTTTCTGCTAAAGTTATTGTTTCAGTGGTGTAGCTTTTGTTCTTGATCTCAGGCTGTTGGGCAAGATATCGTACATGTTAACTCGTACAATTGCTGGGTCTCTTTGCAGTGATAAGAGTGCAGTCTTGAGTTCTTTGGGTGAGAGAACTGCGAAGTGAAGCCAAGCAGTTCAGACACAAAAGGACTCGAGAGGATACTTATAACCATAAGAGACACTACATTGTACATCATGTTAAAAACCTTTGTTTAAAAGAATGACATTTGGAAATTGGATTTAAAGTCAGACTGTTCTGCTTTGCAGAAGATTATAGAATCCCATTTGCGGGTGTTGCCAACTTAACTTACCATTCAGAATTTTAGTACTATGTGGAGGAAACACCCACTTATGGTTATTAATTATTAATTTAATTAATTAATTAATTTAGTTATTTCAGATGTTGTTACCAGGAAGTACATACTGAGCTGGTTAACAGTTTGTTGCCAGCTACGTCCTGAGGGTAAGAGACTAAAGATCAAACAGTGCAGAGCAGCAATACAGATAATGTGCACAGTGCACACACAACTTAAAACCCAGCCCCGAAACTCCATATACCAGCTCAAAAGGTAAAGTAGCTAGAAAAGTAGGTACCATTTCAATGACGCCAGTGCAGCAGAAAAATTACAGTAACCAGATTAGGAGATACAGCTATGGAAAGGGGGCCCTTGGGGCAGTGGATCATGGGAGCTGATACTTGTGTCATTGTTAAGGGTTAAGAAAAGTTAGAGGAATTTGCAGGAGTGAGCCAAAAAGCCCTGAAGGAGGGACAGGAGAGAAAAGGCACAGCGAATTGGGGGCTGGAATCTGAAGGAGAATCCTGATTGACCTGCAGGGCACATTTCATGGGAGGAAAGGAGGCTGAGCAAGAGTCAGTGTTCTGAAGGGGATACATGGGGGAGGAGGTTGGGACAGAAAGGGATTAAGGTAAGTGGAAGAGAGCCAAACCAGAATTTGAAGATAAAGGAGGCACAATGAGAGAAGCGTCTAGCTTTGAGAGAGGGGAGAGCACGGTAAGTGTAGAGGGACCAGTGGTGGGTGTGGGAGAGGGAGGTCAGTCCAGAATGGAATGGCAGAAGGAGTGAAATAGTTACAAGAGTAACAGGAACATTTATATATAAACAATCCTGATAGGCTAAGAATGATTTCATGATTTATAATAATATTAAACATAAGTGGCAAATACAAATTAAAATTGCAACAAAACCGTGGACTATCTACAGAACACACACCCAGTCTGCAGTGATCTGTTCAGAAGCCTCCATTTACCTCCTCCCTAGGTTATCCCCCCAAAAAATGCTGTTTTACAATACTTTATGTAGGAGCCCATCAACTGCTGTTTTTTTTTACCTTATCTCCTTTCTGCCTCAGTTGTCAGAGTCTCATTTGGCACTGCCATGCCATCTGCCTGCTCAGGCAGCCATTCGGGTACCCCAAATCTTCTTTTTGGGGGTATATTAGTCATCAGGTCACACCGTAGGAACTTCACTGTCAGTGAAGCAGGGTGCACACTGAAGATTTTCAACAGTACAACTAGGGCCACCCACGCCATCAACATTCGTCAACATAATCAACCCTATAAAGGCATGAATGGCCCAGCTCCCTCCTCACTTCTTTCCCACAATGGACTTGCTCACTTGGCTTTCTGCGGAAGCTCCAACGCAGGTTCGAGCCTGTTTCCACCTAGACTTTTTCTCTTTAATATTTTAGAATCTCTTATCTAAGAAATTCTGTTATTTTGTTTTATGTCAAAAGTTAATCCTTCAGCGTCTCTCTTCAGTCACTGCTGCTGCGGAAAGATTACCTCCACAGTCAAACACTCTCTCTCTGTGTCTGCTGTCTTGGGCCTTACCACAAAGTCTCTGACTCTGAGCTCTGCCAGTAGTTTAACCAAACAACCCTCAGGCGATGCAAAAAAGCTCTCAAGAATTTCCTGATGGATCAACAGGGGTCCTCCAGGGTTCTGGCCTCTTAGTTGCCAGCAGGGTCATTGAGCTCCGAGGCCTCCAAGGCCCAAGACAAGTCCTCGGGGAATAGTCACAAGAAAGACCGAGATTGCGACCACCCCCCCAGTGGTGGTCTCGTTCCCTGACAGACCCTTCTCCTTCGGGGGGATCTTCATCAGCTGTGGCTGCACTGACACACAAAATCACTGTCCAGGTCTCCATGCCCTCCAGACCCATACTGACAGTGCACCTGCCTGATTCTCAGGGCAGTCGATCTTCGACCTCCAGGTCATTGGCCCCTCCATTGATGACGGGTTCATTGTCGACAACTCTTCCATCAAGAGCTGACCCTTCTTCTTCTTCTTCTCGGGTCCTCAGGGTCCTTCAGGTGCATCGTTGCTGCCTTCTCCATCAACCCCGCCCCCCAAATCAATACAGTCTTCTGCCGACGACCTGAACAAGATTCTTACCAAATTCACTTCGGTGATAGTTCAACAGTTTGGTGCATTCAGGCCCACATCACCAGCGCCATCAACAGTGGCTTCGTTATCGACTCCTGCTTGTCGGCTGCAGGAGGCTCCCTGCAAGCTGTCATCAGCATCTCTGACTTCAGACCTAGATTTAGAAAGGTCGACATCAAGGAGTACCATCCTGACCTCATTCTTCTTGTTGATGAAGAGGAGGAGGAAGAGGTCCTTACCTCTGACAGGTCCACAGCTTCCTCAGTCTGTGAGGATTCTGTTAAGCATACCTCTAAGTCTCCGCCTGAAGACCCCACATTTTTCAATGTGATGGCGCAAGTGTCCTCAGCCACGGGCTTCCATACTGAGGAGGAAGATGTCACCAGAAAAGAGCTGATAGACTTTCTGGAGATCCCAGACTCTCCTCCCAAGATCATTCCTCCAATTTTGCCTGCCTTAAGAAATTCAGCTACTACAGCATGGCACAGGCCTGATATGGTGCCAGCTATGCCCTGCAGGGCTGATAAGCTTTACCATGCCCCCCCCCAGGGGTTCTCCTGTTATGCTGCCCAGCTTGAAACAGATTCAGTGATCATTGAGGCAGCTCATGACAGGTCTGAGGTGCCTAACCACCTTAATTCCCTTCTCCTGGACAAGGAGTCGAGCAGAATTGACCTTTGGGGTAAACCGGTTTGTCTCATCCACCCTTGGGCTGAGGATTGCAGACTACCTGTCACATGCACTGCCACATGCACTTAGCACCACACGGTCTACTACTACTTGCATAAAATCCACTGCCCCAAAGCTCTGCCAGACATCCTCCACCTCCACTCTTTCAGGTCACTAGTCTTGGCATTCCTCCATGAGGGGCTCGTTGGTACTGACTGGTCTCTGATTGCAAAACACACCTCTGTTGATTCCGCTCTGACCTACTTAAAACCCCAGTTCTTGAATGTTTTGGATTGGCATGCTCAAATCAGGAAAACCAGGGTCTGAGGCTCTCACCTCCCCTGGGTAACAGCCGAACTTCTGGCCTGTCAGCATGCTCGTGACCAAGCATGGCAGACTTTCAAAGCCTCAGGCACGCTTGTCAGTTTGCTAAAATATCAATCTCTCTGAAATACCTGCACTAGAGCCATCAGACTTGCCAAATCAGAATATTTCTCCTCCACTTTCCAGGGGAATCTTAACAACCCCTCCCAATTCTGGAAGGTAGTTCATGCCCTTTTCTCCCCACTTGCCCAATCCCTTCCCCCAGTCCTAAAGATAGATGATGCTGCTATCTCTGACCATCCATCTGTAGTTATCGAATTCAACACCTTCTTCACCACCTGTGCTTCTTCCCTTCTTGCTTCACTACCCCACTCAGCTTCTACCCCGACAGCTCCTCCTGCACCCCCTGCTTCCCTCTCCCTCTGTTTCTCCTCCTCACCGGTCTCCACCGCTAACACTCTAAAAGATCTTCTAGCCCTCAACCCCCATAAGGGCAGAAGCCCAGATGGGCTTGACCCTAAGCTTCTGCACCTCTCTGGCCATGCCATTGCCTCCCACTCACCTACCTTCCGAATCTCTCTTCCTCACTGTCTACTGTCCCTGAAGCTTGGAAGCTTACCACTGCTTACCCTTTTTCCAAGGTTGGTGATTCTTCAGATCCAAGTAACTACCTCCCGATATCCCTACTTCCAATTCTTGCAAGACTCCAAGAGCACCCAGCACTGGCTAAACAGTCCCCTTTCCTTGACTCCTCCTCCTTCTTTACCCCTTTCCAGTCTGATTTCTGCAAGTCCCACTCCCACCATGACCTCCCTGCTCTGGCTCACTGACTCCATTCTCTCAGGCATGGATCAGGGCCGCATCACCTCTGCCATCTTTGTCGATCGGGCCAAAGCCTTCGACACTGTTGCCCACACCCTGCTCCTCTCCAAGCTGGCTACAGCTGGACTCTCTGTGACCGCCATTAGCTGGCTCCGTTCCTGTCTTATGGGTAGGTCCCAGTCCATTAGGGTAGGCAACTCCGTCTTCTCCCTCTCCCCATCAACACTGGAGTTCCTTAAGGTTCAGTACTTGGACCGATCCTCTTCTCGATATTTCTGAATGACTTACCCTGCCTGCTCAACAGCATATATCCACATGTACACGGATGATACTGTTTTGTATACCTCTGGTGTGTCCCCCTCCGACGTGGCGACCAGCCTTCAATTGGCTTTCAATAATGTCAAATGCTGGTTTCAAGCAAATCAACTGTTCCATAATGATACAAATATGATCTCTATGACTTTTGGCACCAGGCAAAGGCTTGCCAGGCTTCCATCCACCCCAACTTTCCACACTCTTGATGGGTCTCCATTAGAGGATGTCTCCTCCTTTAAATGCCTCAGGCTCTGGCTCGATAGGAACCTCGACTTCTCTGGGCATGTGGATGCTAGCCACAAAAAGTTTCGTACCAAACGTGGTGCTCTGTACAGACACCTTGTCTGCATCCACCCCCCTCCCCCCCAGGCTTGCCATGAAATTGTACAGATGATGATCCTTCCAATTTTTTACTTTGGTGACTTAGTTTACAGTGTCGCTCCTAAGTCCGCCCTCCACCAGACCAGACACCTTATTCAACTCCTTCTACTGCTTTGCCGTAAACTGTCCGACACGTACATACCACTGCAACCTCTATACCGCTTTCTCCTTCCCACCTCTTGGGGCCAGATGCCTTGCTCGTTGTGCTTCTTTAGTTGGGAAGTTCTGGTTTGTCTCCCTTCCATCCTACCTAAACGTACTCCTTTCCACCCGTTCTTCTACCTCCTACTCCCTCCGCAACTCCTCCTATAGGACCCTTCCCTCCCTCCTCGAACTTCCACTTCAGGTAGGGCCGTCTTCTCTTATAATTTTCCTAATCTTTGAAACTCCCTCCCCATAGAAATCTGCTCTGCCCCATCCACTAGTTCTTTGTCTTATCTTCTCTGTAACTATATTTCCCCTTCCTGCAACTGCTCCTGATCCTTTCACCCTTCAATACTTTATCTCTTTTTCTAACTGTTATCCTGTTTCTTATACCTACCCTCATCCTCTTTCCTCTTTTGGCTTGCAGTTACTATTACTCTGGTTGGGTATACTTTGGGCTACTTTCATCCCCTTTGGGCTCTGATCCTGTGGGGTAGGTTTTTACCTTCACCCCTCCAATCCTCATACTCATTGGTTTATGCACAGTATCATTTTTAATTGTTATACCCTTTATGTTTCAATTGTATCTTGTACAATTTGTTTTCTATTCATTGTATTTTGTATCTTGCTATGCATGTTGTATCCTATTCCCCCCTTCCCCCAGAATGCAGCTAGAAACAAACTACTTGTTGCTCAGTATGCCTTTCCTGGTGAAACTTTTTCAAATAAAAATAAATCAAGAAATAAAAGCATATGGTGTAATACCAGAATTCCAACTGGAAGAAAGGCAAGGCTGCCGCTCAGGCCCTCCCAGATGGTACACAGAAGCAGGAGCTTCTCAAGTGCATCCAGATGGCTGAGGATGCTAGAAAACACCTTCTCAGGTCCCTCTATGATATGGCAGACACTACACTGTTGGCAGGACTGCTGCCAAAGGCATCTGCCTATGTAGGCACTCCTGGTTGAGGGTTTCTGGTTTTGTTGCTAATGTTCAGTAGAAGGTGCTTATGCCCCTTTTAGTGGCACTAAGCTCTTTGGTCCTGATGTCCAGGATATTATCAATGATCTGCAGGCATCTGGCAGGGCTATCCGGTCGGTCCATTCTCTTTATCATACACAGCCTAGGGGTAGACAGTGACCTCCTTTTCGGAAGGCATCAAACAGGTTCGGTGGAGCCTCTCATCCCCAAGGAAAATGCAGAGCCTCCACTGCCCTGCCCGCCCTCTCCAATGCTGAAGCCATGGCCCAGTGTCCCAGAAGTGAGGGACCAGCCCCTGCGGCTATATTCGCCTCTTCTTGATTCCTTGCCCGATCCCCCTCTTCTTGTCCCCGACCAGGAAGTGGTTGTTGGAGGTCCGTTCTCCCTCCATTAAATCAGTGGAGAACCATATTATTGGATGCCTGGGTTCTGCAGATCATAGAAAGGGGTCACATGCTGGAGCTCACCAAACTACCTCCAGAGACCCCCAGCCCTCCAACTACCTCCCAACTCACCTGTTGGTCTCCAGGAGGAGGTACAGTCCCTTCTGTGCAAGCAGGCCATCGATCCAGTTCCCAGGTGCCAGAGAAATAAGGGGTTTTATTCCAGGTTCTTCCTGGTCCCGAAAAAGACTGGAGATCTGAGGCCCATTCTGGATCTAAAGGATCTCATTCTGTATGTCCAGTACAAAAAGTTCTACATGGTAACTTGGCCGGGCCTGATACCCCTTCTGAAGACAGGTGAAGGGCTGTGTTCACCGGACATGCAGGATGCTTACCTGCGCGTTTTGGTTTTTCCTTCTCACAGGTGGGTTCTCCACATTTTGTTCCAGGGCGAGCATTATCAGGTCAAGGTGCTGCCCTTTGGCTTGTCCTCTGCGCCACAGGTCTTTACCAAGTGCTTAGCAGCAGTTGCAGCAGCTCTCAGAAGGAAGGGAATGTACATTTTCCCTTATCTGGATGATTGGCTGCTAAAGGCCCCATCCAGGAAACAGCTCCTGTTGACTCTAGAGAGAATCCTCCAGCTGTTTCTCTTCCTGGGCATTACTGTCTAACTGCCCAAGTCAGTTCTAGTGCTGTCCCAAAGGCTGAAATATATAGGGGTGGTTCTATACTCAGCATAGGAAAGGGACTTCCTGCCTCAGAACAGTGTGGAGTGCTTTATAGCCCAGGCTCAGGAAGTCGCCCCAAACCATTATGTTCCTGCCAGGGTGTACCTGAGACTACTGGGTTTGATGGCAGCTGCCATTCCCATCTTTCTACTGGCCAGGCTTCACATGTGCATTCTCCAGTGAACTCTCTGGGTGCAGTGGAACCAGTGCAGAGATGAGCTAGACCAGTTAGTGCTGGTCTCTTTCCCAGTCTGCAAGGTGATCCAGTGGTGGATGGACCCCTTGAACCTGCTGCAAAGAGTCCCATTCCAGATCTCCTCTCCTCAGCAGATCCTCACCATGGATGCCTCCGATTATGACTGGAGAGCTCATCTGGGTCCCTTTCAAACCCAGGGTTCTTGGTCCCAGATCGTAACCTCCCTGCATATCAATGTCCTGGAGATGCGTGCGGTTCTTTGACAAGTAGGCCTTTCAGAACCACCTCCTTCCAGGTCAGTTGCTGATTGTCAGACAGCCTCAGTGTAGTGTACTACATCAACAAGCATGGGGAATGCATTTATACCCCCTATGCAGAGAGGCCATCAGGGTATGGCATTGAGCATTTGGTCACAGCCTGTTTCTCTCAGCCGTCCATGTCCCGGGGTACTAAACACCCTAGCGGACAGTCTCAGCCAGACTCAATCCAGCATGCACGAGTGGGCCTGTCATCCATCGTAGATCTGTTCGACAGATGGGGTATCCAGAGTTGTACCTTTTTTCATCCCCACTCAATGCAAAACTGACTAATTTTGCTCGCTGGATCCAGGGCCTGGAGTTTACTGGTGAGAGGCGTTGTCCCTCTCCTGAAGTGGGAGGTTTCTTTACACCTTCCCTCTATTTCTTCTAATTCAGAGGGTGCTAATCAAACTGCAGATGGAGGGCCGACTTCCGGTGAACACACCGACTGAATGGCTGCTTGATCCAGACACTCCTGCCTGCCGTGAACAGAATCTGCCATAATCAGAAAGATATCGGAACCATCTGGCAATGAAACCTGCAGCAATTAAAGCTATGATGTCATCCAGGCATAAAAATAAAGAAAAATCAAGTGCACAGCAGATAAAACAGCACAAAACATTGTTGGACTTTGCCCAGCAGGCCGCGGCCTATACATCACCCATATCACCGAAGCAGGGAACTGATATAGAGGAGATGGAGGAACAAGACTGCTTGATAACCTCTAAACAATTATGTGATACTCTGCAAAAGATGAACACTACATTAGAGAGATTGGAGGCTAAAGCTAACGAGGATCGAGAGAAAATAGAACTTACTGCCAGAAAGTAGAACAGATGGAAATAGCACTGAACGACTGTACAGCAACTACGGATGTGCATAATACTGCTTTACTAGACCTGCACAAGAGAGGGTTGTTACTGGAGGCGAGATTAGATGAGCTTGAAAACCGGAATAGAAGAAATAATGTCCGTATTCACGGACTACCTGAAGGGACAGAAACGAGCCCAGTGCCACAATTTATTTAATCCTTTTTGCAAGAGATCCTAGGCTGGCCAGCTCATAAGCCACTAAATATCATCCGTGCTCATCGTTCGCTGATACCTAAGCCGCGGGACCAGAAAGCTAGACCCAGGTCCCTGGTAATGGCATTCCTGGATTATCGTAGAAAGGAGGAGATCCTGAGGATGGCATGGTCCAAAAAAGAAATCGTTTTAGGGGACACTCGCCTATACTTTGAGCAGGACTACTCCCCCCAGTTATTAATTCATTGTAGAAAATTATTGCCAATACTGCGTCAATTGCAACAAAAGAGGGTTAAAGCAGTCATAGAATACCCTGCACGACTAAAAGTGATTAATGAGAACAATGTAAAACGATTCACAAATATACAGGCTGCACAAAAGTTTCTGACCTCGATGGGGATATAGATTCCAGAAGGTGCAGCACAGCAGAGGGAGCACTAGCTAGAAAGGGCCTGGCACCAAGGTGGAACTTAAAGAAAAGAGCTGCACGACCGTTCAGGGACTTCCGCTATGTGGGACTCACTTACAGCGCGAGGAGAAGCAAACGTCGCGGGGCCTGCACAAGAAGGTGAACAAAATGAAGAACCAGGAGAGGCTTCGGAGCAAAGGATCTCGACAATGGAACTAGAGACCTGAGGGACAGAAGACATTGGGCTGATGCCCGGGAGTGAGTGACTACAGGGGAAAGGCAAAATAATTGCTGCAGAGATTAAAAGTTACACCCGCTGAAGCGGCTAAAGGGTGGGATGGATCCAAATTAAACAAATGATACAAAAGGGGAGGGGGGGTTTTCACCCTTCTCTTTGCATATAAAAGGTGGAGAACAGCAAGATCATTAGCAGATCCTGAGGCTCGGGCATAATTGGAGCAGGAAAGTTTGGGGACCAGAATACTACATGGGGGTAACACCCCGAAGGTTACAAGGTATCAACAGGTTTGAAATTACAAAAATGGTAAAGCACCAAACTGGAAGGTAGATCTTTTTTAACCAGGGAGAGAGGGAGATAGGGAGGGGGTAGAAGGGGAAAAGGGGTCCACAGAAGGGGAGAAGTTATAGAGGGGTTAAAACCAAAAGAGTGCAATAGGAATTGTGTATTTATTTATTTTATTTATTTAGCTTTTGTTGACCGGGTAAGTGCACTAGACAAATCCTGCCTATTTTCAGGCACAACCCGGGGGAAGGGGATACAGATGAATGCCAACTGACCTTGAACCAGATTAAGCTGTTGGTGGTATTTTTTAGTGTAGACGCTGAAGGAATCATATGGCCCAGACAATAATCAAAGAGAAAGCTTGACAAGCAAACAGGAGGGCGCGGGGTGCATTTAAGACTGAGAGGATAAGGGAAGAAACAGGAACCTCGAACATAGAACAGGGGATAAGGGGGTAGGGGAAAAGGGGGCCTCGAGTGAGAGAGGGATCAAGGGGAAAACAAAACTGGATCATTAAAATCATGGCAGAAGGGGAGAAAGGGGTAAAAGGTCAACCAGGTACACTAGTTACTTTGGGGGGGGGCTTTCCCATGACAGGGAAATCCCTTTTCATATTGGGGCTCGATATATAGCCCACAAAGTGCCTGGATCACACGGTGAAGGTGCTTAAGACCTGCCCTTCTGGTGAAGGGGCTGTTATTGGCCCATAGCCAGGCGGAAGGCCCACAGTGTTGGGGTCATCCAGCCACGCTTCTAGCTTCAGGGGGTTTGCAGAGGGTGGCAAAGAGGGCAACCACATCTTGAAGTCAAGGAGGTTGATCAGGGAGTTAAAAGTTACTGGTTTAGAGTTGAATTATAATAATTTGTTGGTTTAACGGTTCAAAGTTATATGTTAGAAACAATGCACAGATTGAATATAAAATATACTCTGGAAGTGTGTCCCCATCCCTGGAAGTACATTAGTAAGCCGTACTTAACACAAGGGAATGAGAATGGCTGATTTAAAGATTGTTTCCCTAAATGTGAGGGGTATTAACAACCTGGTGAAACGGGCTAAAATATTACAAGACCAAAAAGACAAGGAGCCACGATAGCCTTCCTCCAGGAAATGCATTTGACAGCCCAAGAGCATTTGAAATTGAGAAGAATGTGGGTAGGAAGTGTATATGCCTCACATTATATTGACAGCCCGCACCGTAGGGGAGTTGCAATCCTGATAAAAAGAGATGTCCCCCTAAGAATTTCAAAGGTTAGAACAGACCCAGAAGGAAGATTCGTCCAGATACAAGGGAGCTATAGAGGTCCAGATTGCACCCTAGTAAATGTATATGCACCAAACGAGGAAGTTCCATGGCTGGCATTCCTAGAGACAATAACAAAAGAATCGGTTACAAATGCACAAAGTATGGTAATCATTGGAGGAGACTTCAATGAAGTCATTAATCCGGGAGTAGATAGATCAAGGAAGACCCCAGGAGGGATAACAAGAACCGGGAAACTAGCTCTTAGACTAGGCCAGGAACTAGGGCTGACGGAGTGTTGGAGGTTCTTGCACCCTAGGGAGCGAGACTATACCTATTACTCCCCAAGACACGGTACCTATTCTAGGATAGACTATTTCTTAATATCCACTAATTGGGTGCAAAAAGTAGAACAGTGCTGCATAGGATCAATAGTGATCTCTGATCATGCCCCAGTCTCCCTTCATGTCTCGGCCCCAATAGTGACACAATCCTGTTGGAGACTCAATATGAGCTTCCTCACCAGGGAAGATTTTAAAGAGTTAATAAAGAACAAAATACAACAGTTTGAGTTAGAGAACCCGAAAGGTGACACGAAGGAGGGAATGCGATGGGATGCCCTTAAATATAGTCTCGGGGGGAGATAATAAAATATGCTTCTAAAATCAAAAGAGAGAGAATTCAGCAGAGGGTACAGCTTGAACAAAAAATCCATCAGCTTGAGTCTACTCATCAGGTGAGCCAGGGTCCCATAGTTAAGCAAGAACTAGATAAAGCTAAACATGAGTTAAACAAAATACTAGACACCCAAATTGAAGGGCAACTGTGGTATTCTAGACAGAAATACTATGACCAAGGCAACAGAGCCAGGAGACTTTTAGCATGGCAACTCAGACAACAAAGGGCAAGCAGAGCAGTGATTCATTTGCAGGGGGTGTAGATAATGAACAGACCACCACCTCCCCAGCAGAAATTGTGCAGAGATTTGAAAAATACTATGCAAACCTATATAGGGCAGATAATTTTCCAGGACACAAGGAGGCAGTAGAAACTTTTTTGAATGGCCTTAAATTACCTACATTGCCAGACACGGTGAGGAAGGAGCTGAATACCCCAATCACTACCCAAGAAATCATGAATAAAATAAAAATACTAAAGAATGGTAAGGCACCAGGGTTAGATGGATTTGGAGCAGAGTTTTATAAAGAGTGTAGGACTCAGATGGTGGGCATGCTACTAGCGGCCTGCAATGAGATACTGATAGAGGAGGACCAGGTGCCACCATCATGGAATCTGGCCCAGATTTCAGTAATTCCAAAACCAGGCAAGAATCCAGAGTTATGTAGTTCATACCGCCCTATATCTTTGTTACCAGTAGATTTGAAAATTTTTACAGGCATCTTGGCAGATAGATTGCAAAGTTTTATCTCCATTCTGGTCCATTCGGACCAGACAGGATTTATTTCAGGAAGATACTTACAAGACAATATATGGCGTCTTTTGAATATATTCACAGCCCAAAGAGGCTCAGCGGCCCTGCAGTTAGCAATCAGCATGGATGCGGAGAAGGCCTTTGACAGGGTGGATTGGCACTTTATGTCATCCACCCTGTCAAGGTTTGGGCTAGGAGAACATTTTGTATCAGCCACTGCTGCACTGTATCATAAGCCGGAGGCCAGGGTTAGGATGAACGGTACGCTCTCGAACTGTCTGCGTCTTATGAGAGGCACCAGACAGGGGTGCCCCCTATCATCACTACTATTTGCTCTATCTCTGGAACCGTTGGCAGTCTGGATACGGGACAACCCACATATCAAGGGCATTTGGGCAGGGGAAGTGGAACATAAAACAGCGCTCTACGCAGATGATTCTCTCTTCTTTTTGCGAGAGCCACAGTATTCCTTACCTCATCTGTTAAATGCGTTAGAAAAATTTGGCTCCCTGGCAGGCTATAAAATTAACTTAACTAAATCTGAGGGGGTGGTAGTGAGTGGTACTCTTAATAAACAGCTACGAGAAATGTTCCCGTTCACCTGGGCTAAAAAAAACACATTTAAATACCTAGGAATACAGGTGTCGGTGGACACATCTAAACTATATCGCAACAATCTTCTTAAGTTGCTCCAGACCCTTAGATCTGATTTCGCCAGATGGAAACTTTTGCCTCATTCCTTTACGGTAAAATACAGATCATTAAAATGAATGTATTACCCAGGCTATTATTTTTGTTTCAGACACTCCCTACCTCTATACCATCCCAGTTCTGGACCCAAATTACAACAGAAATATCCAAATTTATATGGGGGGGAGGGCACGCCCAAGGATAGCACTTGGTACCCTGATGAAGCCAAGGGAGAAGGGAGGCTTAGATTTACCACACATGTATCACTATAGGGGGCTCAGCTAGTCACATGGGCTAAACTACGTGCTGGATCGGGGTGGTATCGTATTGAAAATGAATCGATTCCTAACAGTAAAATATGGACCTACCCAACTTGCTGAGTTGACCCACATAATTGGCGGTTAATCTCTAACCCTTGGGTAAAACAATCCTTATATGTTCTTTTTAAACTCAGGAAAAAAACAAATACCCCAAATACTTTGGGTCCCTTGTCTTTAATCAGACATACGTCTAACTTTGTGCCCCCAAAGGCTGGATCAGGGATATGTCTACTGGGAGCAAAAGGGTCTAACTACCTTCAGACAGTTAGTAGAGGGAGGCTCATGCATGGCATATGCTACGCTGAAGGAACGTTTTACTTTACGTAAGGAAGATTTCTATAGATATCTCCAGATTCGAGACTTTATTAATTCTGGAGAAAATCTTCAAAAAATCAATAGGGCTTTGACCCCCCTGGAGCAGTTCTGGTGGTATTCCAGAAGAATTAAAGATAAATTACCCTACCTTTCCATCCTGTATAAAATACTTATGGAAAAAAGGAAACCCCTGGGTTAGAAGATATCAGAAAGAGGTGGGAGATAGAATTACAGGGACAATACAGAAGGGAGACTGGAGCTGCTACAGAGAGGATGGCAGGTAACTCTCAGCTATGACTTGGCGTAGAATTTAATTGGAAAATTTTAACCCACTACTTTCAGACTCCAATGATTACCAAACATTATAATCCCCAAGCGTCATCTGCATGTTGGCGGGCATGTGGGGAGACACAAAGTACTCATTACCATATATTCTGGGGATGTGTAAAAATACAGAGATTTTGGTCTCAAGTCCAGGGGTTTATGACCCAAATGGGAGGAGTGATAATACCACACACATTTCAAGACCTAGTCCTAGGAATGCCAACCCTCTCCTCACAAAAAAGGAGTGTAGAGCTGTTTCAGATACTACGGCTGGCAGCACTAAAATGCATTACAACCAAATGGTTACAGCAGGAACCTCCAACCTTCCAGTTATGGATCTCTAAAGTGGAGGAAATGGAAAGATTAGAGAACATAACATACACTATCCAGCTTAGAAAAGAGAGATTCCTGGAAATCTGAAGACCTTGGTATTGCTGGAAAGAGGGGTTAGATGAAGGGGTGAGAATAGGAGACAGGAACATAAGAAGGGAGGAAGGTACATAAATTGCAGAGGAGATTAAAAAGAGATGACATAAAAACAGAAGAGAGAGGCGACTGACTGGAGGATAATGACTTATTGAGATACGAGGGTATGTCAGGGAAACAGGGATGGAGACACACGTATAAAGACATATATATGTATCAGTAAGGGTATGTATACAAATACATTTTCAGCATAAGATTGAAATACCAATTACAGTGCATTGGTTTGAAGTAAAGAAGTTGATGAGATTGTAAAAAAATTTTTTTTTGATTAGAAGGGTTAGATAAAAATAACTACATAATAATAAGAAAGACAGTTGATTGAGAAAGCAGAACTCCCAGGAGAGAAGCGAAACTATCAAGATGGAAGAAGTGAAGTAGATTCAAACACTATACTGGGACATTTACATGGGCCACATTATGAAGAACTGAAACTATCAGCTAAAAGCCTTGGGCTTGATAATGTGTACCCATAAGCTGATTCTACTGCTGGATCTGAGGAATTATTAGTATATATAAAAATAGAAGAGGTAGAAGGATAGAAGATAAGAATATAGTAGGGAATGAATAAGAATGGATTGGAATTAATGCATACATGTCTTTAAAAGATGTATTTTGGAACTGAATGCAATAATGATATGGACATGAATAAAATATCAGAAGTTAAAAAAAAAAACTGCAGATGGAGGGGGCCAGCATGATCCTAGCTCCATTCTGGCCTCAGCAGATATGGTTTCCATTACTTCAGCAGCTGGCGGAGGAACCTCTGGTACCTCTTCCCATCTGCAGGAATCTGCTGATCCAGGCTCAGGGGACGCTGGTCCATTCCAGCCTCTGGTCCCTTCATCTGCATGCTTCGCTCCTAAGGATGTAGCTGTCGTCAGTTTTGGAGTCTCCTACAGAGTAGTGGATGTCCTTGTGGCCACTCAGAAGTCTTCCACTTGAGTCACATACGCCATGAAGTGGAAGCGGTTTGCCATTTGTGCTGCCAAGCATAATCTGGACCCTTTCTTCTGTCCAGTGAATCAGATTCTGGACTACCTGATTTCTCCGTCTGATTCAGGTGTCCAATACTCCTTCCTTAGAGTGAACCTTTCAGCTATATCAGCCTTTCATGAGCCGGTGGGTGATTGTACCATGGCTCAGCTGGATGTCTCGCATACTTTTTTGTGGGGCATCCCACATTTGAACCCCCTAATCTGTTCCAGCTTGGGATTTAAATTTTGTTTTGGAGAAGTTGACCGTGTCTCCTTTTGAGCCAGTTGCAACTTGCAAGCTACGCTTTCTGTCTTGGAAAGTGTTATTTTTAGTTGCCACTACTTCTGCTCGAAGAATTTCAGAGCTTCAGACCCTCTGGTGTGAGGACCCTTATTTGATTTTTCACAAAGACATGGTTTCTTTGCGCACAAATCCTAAATTTCTCCCCAAGGTGGTGTCTGAGTTTACGCTCAGCCAGTCTAGCCACCTTCCTGTTCCAAAGAGATTTACCAATCCAGGGGAAGCACTGCTCCATATATTAGATGTGCGCAGAACTTTGAAGTACTACCTGTTCCGTACTAAGGAATGTAGAAACTCAAAGCAGTTGTTTGTTTCCTTCACTCTAGGCGGAGAGGGTGTTTCAGTTTCTAAGCAGTGTTTATCCAGATAGTTGGCAAGTTGCATTGTGTTCTGCTACAGCAAGTATGGCAAATTGCCTGGAGCCCATCAAAGCTCATTCTACAAGAAGCATGGCTACCACTGTGGCTTGTTTCAGAGGGATCTCAGCCGCTGACATCTGTGCGGCCACCACCTGGAGCACCGTCCATACTTTCACCAAGCACTACAGTCTGGACATTGCTTCAAGAGACCGTGCAGGTTTTGGCAGGGCCTCCTGTCTTAAGCATAAGGTTGGCCTTCCTCCCAGACTATCTGTTTGCATCCGTAACTGCTTGGGACTCATTCCTATGGTGTGACCTGATGTCTGAGATACCCCCGAAGAAGACAGAACAGTTACGTAAGACCTTACCATAACAGCAGATCTTCAAGGGGATCTCAGTCATCAGGTCTGCTTTCACTTCCACCATCCCCCTTATTGGGGCTCCTTGCTGGAACTGGCTATCTGATGTATCCAGTCTTTCATATAGGCCTGGGCACCTCTCTCTCTCTCTCTCTCTCTCTCTCTCTCTCTCTCTCTCTCCTCGGTCTCCCATGGCTCGAGCTGTGCTCCCTTTTTCTCCGGGGGGGGGGACTGAGGAGGGAGTGGGGCCACTCACTCCATCATAGGATTGATGATGTTGATGGATGTTGACAGCGTGGACAGCGTGGCCCCAGTTGTGCTGCTGAAAATCTTCCATGTGGATCCTACTTCACCAGTTAAGTCCCTACGGTGTGACCTGATGACTGAGAGAGATCTACTGTTATGGTACGTCCTTATGTAACTGTTCTTTCCACCACCGCAAGTTCGCCAGCCAGAATAGCATCACAGACCAAGGTCCCCTGATGTGGCGGAGCTGGCATGACATGGGATCCATGTGTAGCCCTAAGGAGGTAGGTCCTGAAATGACCCTCAGTGTGCTTATTGTTTTGGTTTTCACCTTCCCACCAATCTGGCAGCATTAATTGGGTGGACTCTGTTAGACACTCAGGTGATGACTGCTTTTGTCATTTCAACTCCTGCCTCTTTATCCTGACCCCCTTAGGGCGGTGGGGGAAGGCAGAGGGAAATGCAGACATCCCGACTCTTCACTGGAATGCTTGCGTCCTGATGGGATGCTTATCCTTCCTTAATTGACCCATTGTGACGCACCTGGCTTGGGGCACAAAGCCAGGTCACTGCACTACAGGCAGCCCCAAGCCTACTTTTTAACATTTATTATGTAGTTCAAGCTAAATGAAACAACAACCTGACCTAGGAAGTTCAGTGATCTGTGTTTACAGGAGTAGAAATTAAGCTTTGCAGCCAGTAGCCAGCAGGGCTAGTGACCAGCACTATACACTGGTCATCTGGTCCCACAGCCCTTTTTTCTTATCTCCATTGGTGCACTTACTGAAATATGATCTCCGATATGAGGCAGCAGGGCTAGTTACAGGAACAATTTACCAGCTGAAACAAGATCTACCAGCATTTGACCAGTGCGCTGGTGCCAGTAACAACCCCTGTGGTTAAGGCATTCTTCCCCACTAGGGGCCTTTGTTTGAATGCTGTGTTATTTCACCAGGGAAGTGAGCTTAATGTTTTCTGCTCGATTCCTAATGTACTCATCACATGATCACTATTTTACAGTCTTTGCTGAAGACATGTCGTGAATTCAGTGGACATCTAGTTAAACTCACCCTTTTGCCTTGGTGATATGGCCTCTCCAAGACAGTAGTGTTATGAGGTGCAGTTTGGAAACCACATGGGAGAGCCTGCATTGCATCTGGCCTGCCTCAGTGAATAAATCAGTGGTTTCAGTTAACAGTGCCACTAGTCTTGTGCTCTTTCACATGTACCTAAGAGGTAGCCAAAGTGTTGAAAGTTGCTTTTACGTTGAAGGCTGGTAACTTATAGGCAGTATTTGGTCAGACAGCATGTCTGGCTGCTGGCTACCCCTGTTGCTGAACCTGGGCCGACTCCAGTTGTTGTCCTGTGTACATTCCTTTTAATTTGATTTATTTTCAAGTAGTTTCATACAAACTCCCACCACACAGTCTTGCGTCATTTTTATGCAACTTAGAGCACATATTTAAGACAAATTTGTGTTTTTTTTTGTGTGCAGAGTTGCACTATTTTCACACAATTAGAGTTTTCTCTCCTACACCCTGCCTTCCAGTTGCCAGTGGAACAAACCGGTCCAGTCGTATGTTCATATGTTGTTGCTATATCCCTTGACTTGTATGTAATCTTGCTGTTTTAATTTATTGGACTTTTTTCTTACTCTTTCTTTCTATTTTATACTATTGTAGCACATGTTAGTTTATCTACTGTGTAAATTCCATGTGAAGCTTTATATTGTTTTTTTTGTAATGCTGTTGATTTTTATGCTGTTACTAGTCCTAACCAGGACCTTCTTGCAAATGAGTGTCGCTCATTAGAGCTTTTTCTTGGTAAAAAAAAATTAAAAAGATTGAATGAATGGTGGAATTGTGCACTGATGTGCCAGCTATCCATTACCTACACCGAAGCCTCTAAGTGCAAATGTTCAGCCATGCAATCCCTGTACTCACAGAATAACACCCTGTATTCCACTCCTGTACACCTTCTGGTTAATAACCTCTCATCACCCATCAGACTGAATCAGTGAGCCTGGATTCACTCTCATGGGTGATGGAACCATAGAACTGGGTGGCATGAGCCCCCCCACACACACACACAGAGTTGTACTGTACACTGATGCACTTCAAGCATTAACTGCCCTTTCAAAATTCAGCCCACCATTATAAGCTGTAGGTGTCCTTTCAAAGCTGAGCGCCCCCTCCACACACACACACTTTTTTCAGTGTTCCAACAGCCTTGTTCACTCAGTTTACTAGACTGCTCTGTATGTTGCAGCGTCGCTTCCACCGGGAGCATGGCTTCATGACTTCATGTTCTCACTGCTGAATACTCTTGCCAGGAACAAACAAAATTGCAACAGTCAAAATCGAGGCATTCAGAATAATTATAGGAAACAAAGGTTGATATCCACAATGGCTGTACAAAATGAGTTTTCTGGGGACAAGTAAATTGAGAACATTTACAATATGTAAGAGTGTAGTGCTTCTTGAGAGGAAAGGTACTGGGAAGGGCACAAAAATAATTCTTAATCTTTAAAATAGACTCCCTGAACAACCTGTGGATGCAGACAACATTCCAATTTTAATAAACCCGACAAGTGCAGTATCTAAACAAGAATAATATTAGGCATAAGTGAATCTTAGTGGAAAGGAAGGGGGGGGGGAGAGAGAAAGAGCAGGAGCTCAAATCGGGTCTGCAGTGATACTAAGGTAGTGAAAAATGGGCAGACTGGGTGTGCTAAGCAGTCCTTATCTGCCATGAAATTCCATGTTTCTAATATTACAGGTAACATAGGACTGCACTGAAAGATGGCAGATGGTTATGTGTGGCAATTTTGCAGAATTACTGAATACCACAGAAGGACAAAATTACACATCTTCTGCCGTGGGCCACTGTTTTTTCTAAAATGTGTGATGCAGTTGCAGAGATGACAGAAGATGAACTTGATGGACCACTGACCATTTTTATCTCCTCCAGTTATTAAGTATTATGTTTGTAAGGAAGTTGCTGGCCTCCCTGCATTTGAGTCTTGCAGTGGTAAAATTGGGTAGCACTCGGATCCCACTGTCAATAACATATTTCTTCTCAGGTGGACTATCCTGGGTAAATAAATGAAACAGCACTAGAAGAAGGGTTGGTTGATGCTGTCAGCAAGGACACACCTATCTTAGTTGCCTTTAATCTGGAATTCATCAGTACAGACAAGCTGAGCTTTGCTATTTCTACTAATACAGTAGCACCATTTTTTTTTCCTTTGAGGCAGTTTCTGAAGTGCATTCTGAGATTGCGGATGGAGATGGCTGTATAGCTCTGCAACTATAATTCAACACGATCTGTGTATCCAGTAACGTGCCAGAAACTATCAGATTGTACTGTACTTTGTCAATAATAAAAATGACAATATCTGAATTTCTTGTAATGTCTCTGTTTAGCAAAGAAAAGAAAAACTGGCAGCTAAGATGCTATATACTGGTCAAGTTAGGATTTATAACTTTTCAATGCCTTTTTTTTCTAGGTGCAAGTATTGGCATTATGATGAAAACCTTCTCACTGCTAGTGTCGTCATTGTCTTCCATAATGAAGGATGGTCCACCCTTATGAGGACAGTTCACAGCGTCATCAAAAGGACTCCCAGAAGATATTTGGCAGAAATAGTAATGATCGATGACTTCAGTAACAAAGGTAATTTTTAGAGTAAAATCACAGCAGACTGTACAACTGGTGGAACCCAATCTTCATAAGGAAATCTGACCATTTAAAAACTATAGGATTTACTGAAATGGGGCTATCCTGGCATGTAATAATTCTAAATAAAAAATAATAAAATTGTAAGCAGACAGTCCAGTTTAGGTGTGCATTTTTCTTCACTGGGATATATCCCCAATAACTGACAATGGGGTGTGCATTTCTAGAGAGTTAATGCACACCTGGTCAATCGGAAGGCAAGGCAAACGGGTTGACTGACGCTCAGCTCCCTTGAAGTGCATCAGTTTCAACAAACCCATGTCCTGGAATGGGTTGTTGCGCTTTAAAATTAATTATTTTTTAATGGAAAAAGGTTTCATTTTCCTTTAGGTAGGTTGTTAGTAGGTAGAATAGGTGAATTTGGTAACAAAGGCAATGAACCTTTGAATCAACCCAGGAACTGCATTTATTTTGAAGAAACTTATGCCCTGTTGTGTGTTTCTGTGCTTAAAAAAGGTGGGGGAAATTATTTTAGTGGAAAAAGGTTTTATTTTTATTTAGGTAGGTTATTGCTAGGTATATTAGGGCAGGTTATTTGCAGATCGTGCAGTTTCTGAGTAAATAATCAATGGTCAGGTGCTGTGTTTTAACCAATGAAGTGGTTTGATTATTTATATACAGTTAGTGTGTCTCTAGTGTTTGGAAGAGTGCATTCTTGTGTTCTTTGGGGGAGAGGACTGTGAAGGGAAGCTGAGCAGCTCTGGCACACAAAGGACTTGAGGCCAACTTTCATAACCATAAGACACAGAAACTGAACATATGAACATTATAAATCATGTTGAAGGCTTTTAAAAAAATAATTTGAATTTAAAATGATAATGTTTTACTTTGCAGAACATTAGAGAATCTCCATCATTAGAAATGGACTGTCAACTGAACTTATGCAAGCCCCCCAACCCTCCCAATGTCTAGGGTATCCAGATGGAATCTTGGTGGGAGAGAAGAACCTACAGAACCAAGAAAATAGAATGTGCTTATTACCTGGTTTTATTTTTATTTATTTATTTAATACATAATCGGAATTACAACCTTTGAGTTGTAGAGACCTTTGCAAAGGCTCTATGTCAATATTACAGAGATGAGAAATGTACACAGCAGTAGGGTGAAGTACACAGCAACATAGTGATACAATAAACAAGAAATAATAAAATGTATTGGAGAAGGACAATAAAATAATAAAAATCTAGGGCCTGGTAGACCCAGCGTTCCCGGTAGGTTTATGTAGTACTATACAATTTAGGGTAGGTATTATACCCCACGTCAACAAGGTGAAGTACCTTCTAGAGAATACACTAACATAAGAGGCACAGTGATACACCATCATGAGAGGCCCAGAGGGCATCTGGCTTGGGGCAGTCTCAGGAAGTTTGCTCAAGGAGATGGCTTTTGAGGGACATTTTGAAGGAGCCAAGTTTGGGTTCCAAGGTGACGATGGCAGGGAGGCCATTTAGCCATTGAGGGGCCCGGTGAAGGCATGCCCTTTGGCATAGGGAGGTCCTGCAGCTAGGCACGGAGAGGGAGGACCTGGTGTTGCTTCTGGAGGCTCTGATAGGAGGGGCTGGTTTGATAAGTGAGTGAAGTCGTGAAGTCCCGGGGGGGGGGCTTGCTTGAGGAGTATTTTCTTAGCAAGGAGACAAGTGTGATATTTTACTCTCCCTTCAAAATTTAGCCAGTTTGTAGATTTGTAAAGATCACAGGAGTGCGTGAGTGTGTCACAACCCATGACCAGATGACAGGCTTTATTCAATGCTGTTTTTACATGGCAAAGGGCAGTCGGGTTCGCAGTGCCATAGATCACTATACCGTAATCCAGGAGGGAGAGGACCAAGGAGGATACTGCAAGTCGGAGAGCTTCAGGTGTGAGGCAGTGCTTGTGACAATACAGGAGACCAATCCTGGAATTAAGGGCAGAGGAGAGATGCTGAATGTGAGAGTGAAAGGTGAGGGATGTGTCAAGGGTTACACCCAAGTACTTGAACACTAAGATTTGCTTGAGAGGGGCACTTACGGAATTATGGATGTTCAAGCAATAGTCGCTGTGCAGGTTCTGGTAGTGAGTGAAGATCATGGTCTTGTTTTTTTTGTAATTGAGGATTAGTCTGTGGGCCATAAATCAGGATTCTACTTTATTAAACGGGTCCTGGTGGGTGTATTGGAGCCAGGGGGTGGGGGGTGGCTCTTGAAAATAATGGCATTGTCCGCTTAGAGAAGCGGTTTCCCAGGGCAGGAGTTGAGAAAGAGACTGAAAAGGAGGGGCTCGAATTTGGAGCCGTGGGGGATACCAGAGCGAACAGGGTGACTGGAGGAAATAGTGGTGCCAGTCTTAACTTGTTGGGTTCTTCCGGACAAGTAATCTGCGAAGGAAGATACAGACTCTTGGGAGAGGCCCAAGGAGGGGAGCGAGTTTAGGAGTAAGGCGTGATTAATAGTGTTGAATGCCTTGGTTAGATTAATATAGACCGATACAACCAGGTGGTCACTGTCAAGGGCATGATGTATAAAAGACGTATATTTGAGAACAGTGGTGGTACTGTGACCCCTATAGAAACTGTGTTGCACGGGAGATAGCAAGTTATGCTTTGAGAGGTAGTCTGTAAGTTGATCCAAAACTATTTTTTCCAACACCTTAGAGAGTGGGGGGAGGATAGAAGTGGGGCAGTAGTTGTTTGGTGTGATGTGGTCCCCTCCTTTCAGAATGGGGGTGATGACAGCACATTTCCAAGGAGCTGGGAACTGTCCCAAGCAGAGGGACATATTTAGAATTTTGGTTAATAGGGAGAGAACCTTGTCTAGGGTGAGGCGAAGGAGTTTTAAGTTCAGGGAGTCACCACTGTGGCGAGACTTGCTCAGAAATTTGGAAAGATATCGTCTGGCAGTGCATGTGAAGATGATCCAGAGACGAAAGGGGAGATATTTTCCCATTGGGTGTTTGCAGGTGTGCATGCTGGGGGTCAAAGAAGCCGGGGGAGGGACGCTACTTGAGGTCACAGAAGGTGTCGTTGAGGGTGTTTGAGATGGCTTAGGGATCGTGAATGATGGAGTCATCCACAGTGAGCAGGGTGGGGGTGGGGGTACCACTTTACTGCTGAGTTCTTTAATATTTTTCCAGAAATCTTGACCTGAACTCCGTGTGGAAGTGAGGGTATGGCGATAATAGGTTGTCTTGGCTTGGCGGATAGCCCAGGTGCATTTATTCCTAGCCTCTCTGTACAGCAGTCTGTCATAGGGAAGCTGAGAGTCCAGAGCCTTGTACCAAAGATTGTCCCAGTGGCGCTTCAGGTCGAGCAGCGCTTGAGAGATCCAGGGGGTGTCCTTTTTTCGTGTGTACTGTTTTGAGAAAGGGGCAGCGATGTCACAGGCGGTATTAAAAGTGTTGATGAAATAGGAGAGGGCAGCGTCTGTGTCAAGGGCATAATCAATAGGGGACCAGTCACAGACCCTGATGTAGGTCTTGAGTCTGGTGAGGGTGCCTTTTTTTAGGCACCTTTGGTATGAGCTTATGGGGGGGGGTGTAGTATGGGCCTTGTTTGACCACTGGCAGGTAATGGGAGAGTGGTCACTGAGGGCATCTGGGAGGACTTTGACCTGTAAGAGATTATTGGGGCGATTTGTGAAAATGAGATCGAACAGTGTGGAGGTTCCCATTTTATCACTGAGCCAGGTGGGGGTCTGGACAACTTGGGAGAGGTCAAGTGCTGTGGCAGAGTCCTTATATGGCAAGGATAAAGGGGTCATCCAGTTAATATTGAAATCCCCAACAATAATGATTTCACTGTTGGAGGGAAGTTGCGAGACGATGGACATGATTTCTGCAAATGCCGTCTTTTGGTTGCATGGGGGATGTAGGCACCATGAGACAAAGAGTTTTGCTTGGGTTACCCAGAAATAACTTGACTGTGAGGGTTAATGGGCGGGGGGAGGGTGAAGGGAGACAGGGAAGGCTTGTATGGAATCCTTTATGTAGAACGTACAGCCACCTCCCCTTTTGTCATGCCTGTCCGCCCGGAAGATCGAATGGCTGTTTACTGCTACCACTGAATCAGGGATGTCTTTTGAGAGCCAGCTTTCAGTCAGAGCCAGAATATCAGGAGAATGTTGAGCAAGCCAGGCCTGGAGGGGGGTGAGTTTTTTCTGCAGCCTGCAAATGTTGAGAGAGGCAATCAGCAGTCCATGTATATTCCCACTGTGGGAGGAGGGGTCAGACAGGGATGAGCCAGGGTTGGGGTGTACATTACTCGGTAGGAGGAGTAGAAAGATGGTGTGGTGGAGGAGGGCAGCCTTAAGTAGTTTAAGTTTAGTGTGGTTGGGGTGAGATGAGGTGGATGAACTGGCGGTTGCTGAGGGAATGGTAAGGGAGTGCAAAGAGTAGGCAAGTAGTTTATAGGGGGTGATGGGGGGTTGTTAAGCTAGCTGGGGTAATGAGGTGGATAGCATGCATGGTCAGGCAGGAGGTGCCTGGAGTTACATTGGCAGGGGTTTGTGTGTGAGGTGTTTCTGGCTGATAGGGTTGCAGGGCAGAAGGAGGTGTAAGAAGAGGTAGCATATAGCTTAGCATGAGTAAGGAGCACCAAAAACGATCCATAGTGTAATGGATGAAAGCACTTCACTGAAGAAGTATGTTAGCAGGAAGGCACAATATGGGCAGGCACAGTAGCACAGTGGAAAAGTGACCACCTCTGGTGTGAGAGGTACAGGGTTTGAAACCCATGCAGAAAGGGAGGCAGGCACGTTGAGAAATAATGCAAAGCAGCTGGAGATCAGATTGGGAGGAGTGGAGATTGCCAGAAAAGCAGGGGGAGGAGCAGGCTAGTACCAGCAGTACGATGGGGCGCAAGACTGACTCCTAGTGGCCAGCTACTATAACCTGCAAATGGGAATTCTAGCACTTGGAAAAAAGGATGGACAGGGAGGTCAAGTGACAGATCACGTGATCAGTGATGTCACTAAATTGCGGGCCGTGGGTGGGGAGTCAACGCATAGCATCATGGGTAACGCTGAGCCAATCTGTGCACAGGAGGGGAACAGCCTTTACCTTTGCTTCCCCTAACAGTCCACTCCTGCTTGGTTCTTCTGTTGCTGCAACATGGTTTTGCATGGCAGGGGAGCAGGTACGCCTCTTCGTTCCAGTGGCTAGCTGCGGGGCAAAGTGGTAGCAACAACAATAGCACACATTTTGTCCAGTGAATGCAGTGTCCACAGCCGGATCACTTTGCAAAACAAACTGATTTAATAACAAGAAAATTGATAAGCCACTCCATGGCCCGTGGGAGTAACAAGTACAGTGGGGGCATTTCACAGGTAGGAACCTGACAATCACTTCTGCAACAATATATTTTTCCAACAGGCTAACTTATTGCTTTGCAGACATTCCCTCGAGCCAAACAGGCTACACTCCTGACAGCAGCACTAGACAGTGGGCCGAAGCAGGCCACACTTGGAGGTATTTCAGACTTGCACACTTTCAGTTCATATTCCTTCCCCTCATGCTCTTTCTTAACACAGGCACTTGCTTACTTTCTCTTCTCTTAGTCTCATCAATACTTAAACTGATGTAGCAACTGTGACAGAACGAGAAGTTTCTACTGCCCCAATCCCATTTCTTATTTGCCTTGTTACACGGGGTAGGGGGGTTGCTTTAACTTGGCTTGTTACACAGGGGTTGCTTTAAAACACCCAGGGAGCTGTGTTCTTACTGAGAGATCTTAACTTTTAAAACAGTGTTCAATTTAGCACGAACAGACCACTGAAGACCTTCCCGAGACCCAATCGCTGATGCCACGTGCCTGGTCTGGCCTCCCCAGGGAATTCTGCACATCCCTGGCCTTTCCAGAAACCAAAGGTACTTTCCGCTCATGCAGCGATTCCAACGTCAGGACTGCTTTCACCCAGGAGATCGGCTGCAGTGCCACACAGAGCATCCAGACAGCCTGCCACCCTGCCGGGGTCCCAACCAGCGACTCCCCACATGTAACTCTTCCTGCCTCCACAGGCTGCACCCCTCGAGAGCCCAAACCCTGTATAGGCCACCGGCTGGGGGGAAAGGGGTAGGCTGCCACCACCCTCAATGATCCAGGCTGCCACTTCTGGACCATGCCCCAGGCCCAATCTGCCAAAGCAGGCCTGACCATAGAAACACTCCCCGGCTCTCAGGCTGCACTTTTCAGGAACAGGGCCCCCCATTAGTGCTTAGCCTACCAATGTGCCAAAGATCACTTGGCAGGCCTCCATACATCTGCATCTGTGGGCTCCGGCTCCCAAACTGCACCGACAGGACCCACACTTGTGCTCCACGGCTCCCTTTCACTCACACACGGCCCGAACTGCCGCACTTCCAACGCGGATCTTCGAAGGAGGAGGGCCAGGGTGGCAAACGTCCCACTCCAGCCCTGCTGCGGCCCTCTGGCCAAACTTGTGGGCCCCAACCTCCAACTCGACTCTTCCCTCTCAATCTCACTCCCCAAAAAGACCCTCAAGGTGCCAAAACCCCACTATTTATCCTCTAGCGGTTGGGTCCCCTGCGGCAGCAGGCAGGTCCACATCCCAGAGCTTCTACTGCGTAGTTACACACATTTCACCAGTAAGCTCCCAGAGGGTGCTTACACTTAGAACTATAGAATTCTCACCCCAGGAATACTCCAATATTCCTAACTCTTCTGCAGTATACCCTTATGGTCAGAGCTGCCTGGAGATAGAATGATATGCTAATGATGTAATCATTGGCATGAGCCACTTTTCAAATGCTGCCACCTGTCAACTGCCTACATTCTAACCCTCAGATTTCTTTCTCCACCTGTCAAGAACAGACACCTGGAGATTTCCTCATCATCATCTAGTCAGAGAAGCCTTAATAACAAATACTTAAGTATTTTTCATTTATTTTCTTTGCTGCCTTTTATCAGTGTTATTTTAATAACCGTTAGTTTATTTAGCTAGTTTTGTGTTGTTTTCTTGGTTTCTTACGGTTCGGGATAACCACTGAACCAAGGTATTTTTAATTAGTTTCAGGGTTTTTTCCCTGTTTATTTACTAGTTTCTGTAAGTTTTATGTGTTAAAATCTTTGTTTTTTAGAACCGATAACTTTGGTTCTAACCCCATGCATTCTTCTATATTCATAACTGTATGCAGTCTGCCTCCTAAGTAGAACTGCCTGGAGAGAAATGGATCTATATGCAAATGATAGAACCTATGATTGCTCGAGACACATATTCAAACAGCTGCCCTCATCTACTGTAACGTTCCATCAACATCTCAGATTTCTCACTCCACCTGACAAGTCAGACGCCTGGAGATCTTCTTCTCGACAGTTCGTGCTAATTCCAGTTTAATAAGTATAATTTTGTCTATATTTGATCTGCTGGCTTCATTTATTGTTTAATTTAGTTCTAATTACTTTTTAAAGTTAAATTTAATTTAGCGGTTAAATTGTATTTTTTTCTTGGTTCCTCATGGTTCGGGATAACTGCTGAGGAACTGGGGCTTTCTTAGTAACTTTGGCATTTTTCGCCATAGTTTTATTATTATTTTATATATATTAGTATATAATTTATGTGTTTAAAACTTCTATTTTGAAACTGAGCAGTCAGTTCTTCTGAACCGATACCCCAGGTTTCTGTGAACCGCTGACCTGGTTCGAGTCTAAAATTATCGATTCTTTTCTCAGATCCTTAACCAGTTCCTGAACCATCAAAAAACAAACAAACAAAAAGAAAGTTAGTTTGAATACTAATAAGTGGTTACTGGTTTTTCTCCTGGAAATGGAATTACAAGAAAAACCAAAGAAAAAGACTGATCCCCCAGGTTTTAAAAATTGTACTAAGTGTGGGGAAGTGTTTGCAAAAGCTGACAAACATGACCTATGTTTAGTCTGATTGGGACCTGATCATTTTTCAGCAGACTGTGCCATTTGTAAATCCTTCCCTCCTAAAACTATTGAGAAAAGGCAGGAAAGGCTGAGAAAGAAAGTGGAGCGTGATCCCTCAGGCTCTAACCAGCCACCAAAAACTGCGGGTGAAACCACTTTATCCACTGTTACCACCCCTGATAAGGGTGTTTCTGGCACTTTGAAAAGGGGGAGTGGTCTGGCTGACTCTCCACCCCCCCTCCAAGAAAACCAAGCACTTAGAACCCCACGTTTCTGTACCTCAAGGGGTCTCTACTGTGTCTCACAGCCTGCCATCTGTAGAGGAGATGGCTCAGGCTATGAAAGTTCTGCAGGCTTTACAGGGGATCCTGCCTGCTCAACCTGCTCCTCCAAAGGCTCCTGCTCCAGCTCCAGTCCCAGAATCACAGGAACTTGAGTGTGATGACTGTGGTGAGATGTATCTTGAACAGGATGAACCAATAGAGCCTGAAATCTCACCTGAGCAGGAGTTCAGCTCTCCTCCTCGACCTGAGGATTTTTCATCTCACTTTTCTTTTGTGAGAAAATTAGTGGATGCTTTAGATTTGGCTACCACTGAAGTGGTCGATGATGAGGAGGAGGCCAAATACCTAGAGATGATGGGGTTAACACCCACAAAAAAGGTATATCTGCCAATTAACACGTTCTTTAAAAAAGACTTGTTAAAGATTTTACAGACTCCTAACTCTGTTCCACCTATAGATAAGAAGTCTGATAAATATCAATTGGACAGGGAGGGAGCAGAGTTCTTATACTCCCACCCTGATCACCAAGGCATAGGCCAACAGGCAGCCTGTGAAAAGGTGAGGGTCCCTCTCTCTCTTCCCACCTTCCTGAGAAGGACTCCAGAAAAATTGACAGTATGTCTAAGAAAGGGTACTTAGCTGCCTCCTTAGGTGTGAGGCAGACTAATTACCAGGCATATGCAGCACAGTATCGGAAAATACCGTGGCAATCAGTACTGGCTATGTCAGAGAAGGCTCCCTCGCCTCTCTCTGACGACCTGGCAGAGACAGCTAGATTTGGTCTGGAAGCTGCTAAATATCAGTTCCAGATGGCAGCTGATGCTAACGATAATGCTGCCAGGTTGATGGCTCTGTCAGTGGCCCTATGAAGACTGACATGGCTTAGGGCCACTAATCTCACCCAGGATACCCAGACAAAAGCCGTGGATTTTCCTGTGGAGAATAACTCCCTGTTTGGCAGACACACTTGAGGAGTACATGAAAAAGGTGGATGACTTCAAGGCCACCTACAAGAGTAACTCCGACAGGCCTGCCCCTTCCTTTAGGCCTTATGGAAGGGGAAGCAGGGGAAGTTCCCTTTATGGGAGGCCTTTTTACCAGGGCCAAGCTGCTTTTCAGCAACAGCCCTACCCACAGCAGACTGGGTATTTTAGATCCAGGGGCAGGAGGGGTTCCAGAAGTGGCTCCCAATCTGTCCAGACTCAGGCACCCCCAAAACAAAACCCCTGACCAGTTGGTCCAGGTCGCCTCCCCAATGCCAGTAGGGGGCAGGCTAACTTACTTCCTCCAGAATTGGCCTTCCATTGCCACAGACAAGTGGGTCCTGGAGGTGGTAAGTCAGGGTTTGTCCCTATGCTTCAAATCCCTTCCCCCTCTGAAATCGAGAGTTTTCAAGCCAGCTTCCCTCCTGGAGGGCAAACTCTTGCAAAAAGAGGTGCAGAATTGATCCTCATGAAAGCGGTGGAACCTGTACCAGTACATCTCAGGCTAAGGGGTTTCTACTCCCGTTACTTCCTGACCAAAAAGAAAAATGGGGACTGGCGACCCATTCTGGATCTCAGATCCCTCAACAAATTTCTAGTAAAACCAAGATTCAAGGTGGTCACTTTGTTGCCCATACTACCAGTTATCCAGCAGGGAAATTGGTTAGTATCTCTGGATTTAAAGGATGCCTATTTTCACATCCCAGTAAGGCAATCTCACAGAAAGTATCTCAGGTTCAGACTCCTTTCAGATCATTATCAGTTCACTTCCCTTCCCTTCAGCCTAACCTCCGCTCCAGGGGTTTTTACAAAGTGCCTAGCTCTGGTAGTGGCACACCTAAGGAGGTCTGGCATCCTAGTCTTCCCTTATCTGGATGACTGGCTGGTTGTGGGAAAATTCCCACAGCAGGTCTCGGAGCACCTGCAATCAGCAGTGCATCTCCTGCAATCCTTGGGATTCCTGATAAATCAGAAAAAGTCTGTTCTTACCCCTGTTCAGGTGCTTCAATTCATAGGAGCAGAGCTGGATACTATTCCGGGAAGGGCTTTCCTCCCTCAGGACAGGGTGCAAAGTATTTTCGACCTGGCTGCCTCTTTCAAACTAAACTAGCCATGCCCAGCAAGACACTATCTGCAGATTCTGGGCCATATAGCTGCAGCAACAGGTACAGTTTCAGGGGCAAGATACAGAATGAGAGACTTGCAGTCTCATCTCAGGTCCCACTGGTCACAGAGAAGGAACAAGATGTCAAAACTCGTCCCAGTAACACAGGCTGTTATTCAAGCTTTACAATGGTGGAAAAATTCAGACAACTTAAGGCAAGGTGTCCCCTTCCAAAAAGAGAACCCTTCTTTTGTTCTCACAACAGATGCTTCTCTACTGGGATGGGGTGCCCACATTGGGGAACACATTATTCATGGGACTTGGTCTGAGGCAGAATCCCTTCTGCATATAAATCTCTTAGAGCTCCAAGCTGTACCAGGCAGGGTGGTACAGGTCAGGACAAACAACACCACAACAATGTACTATATAAACAAGCAAGGGGGTACAAGATTGGACCCTCTCTGCTCAGAGACCATGAAACTGTGGGATCTTGCATATTCTCTAAAAGTAACTCTGCAAGTGGTCCATGTCCCAGGGAAGGACAACATTTTAGCAGATTACCTCAGCATAATCAGTCAGGGCCACCACGAGTGGTCATTGGACACACACATGGCAAATTCAGTATTCAGAAGGTGGGGCACCCCAGAAGTGGACTGCTTTGCTCTCCAGAGAACCATAAATTACCACTGTTTCGTTACAGGCCTCCAACCAGGGACACAATCCCAGTGGATGCCATGGTACTGGATTGGTCAGGGAGAAGCCTATATGCTTTCCCTCCCTTGCCTCTCACTCTCACTCTCAGAATCCTAATTAAGCTCAGGTCCCAGTCGCCTTCACTGATCCTTGTTGCCCCGGACTGGCCTAGACAACATTGGCACCCTCTGCTGCTGTCCATGTTGCTATTTAGACCAATACATCTTCCTCGGAGGCACAACCTGTTAACCTCCCACCAAGGGAAAATAGGGTATCCCAGCCTCAGTTCCCTCTGTCTCAGGCTTGGCTCTTGAAGACACAGAATTTGCAAACCTGAACCTCTCTCAAGCAGTTTTACACATACTTTCGGGATATAGAAAACTCTCCACTAAGAAAACCTATTCAGCCAAATGGAAAAGGTTTCTCTCTTGATACACCCTGCACAGCGTCGAACCTGCCTCAGCAGGAATTCCAACTCTACTTGAGTACCTTACTTTCTTACATGATCAGGGCCTTAAGCATACTTCACTAAGAGTCCACTTAGCAGCTATCTCTGCTCACATTTCGGTGGGAAAACCCACCTCCATTGCATCTGATCCTAGTCTTAAAATGTTTTTCAAGGGTTTGTGTCTCACATACCCACCCATTAGGAAACCTGTCCTTGGGTGGGACTTGAACATTTGTATTGCTCAACTTATGAGGCTACCTGTTGAACCCATGTCCTCAGCTCACCTACAGTATGTCACATGGGAAACTGTATTTCTAGTGGCTATGACTTCTGCTAGAAGGATAAGTGAGCTTCAGGCCCTATCTGTGGAAAAGGAATATTTGTCTTTCCATAATGACAAAGTGGTACTCAGAACCAATAGAAAATCTCCCTAAGGTGGTGTCAGATTTTCATTTAAACCAATCTATTACACTACCAGTGTTTTTCACTGAGCACTATACTTCAGGTGAGCATAGACTTTACAGTCTGGATGTGAAGAGAGCTGTCATTTACTACATATCTCATACTAAGGATCACAGGCAGGATAAACAACAGTTATTCCTTACCTATGGGGATGTGAAAAAAGGTACACCAGCCACCAAGAGATCAATCTCTCGCTGAATAGTTAGTTGTATACAGTTCTGTTATCAAAAAGTAGGCAGACCAGTCCCATCAGAACTTAGGGCCCATTCAGGCAGGGGAACAGCTGCTTCCATAGCAGCTTCAAGGGATGTGCCCCCTACTGGACATATGCAAAGGTGCCACGTGGAGGACAGTACATACTTTCACGAAGCATTACGTGCCTGGACATACTGTCCAGAGGTGATGCCAGATTCGGAACAGCAGTCCTGCAGAGCCTCTTTCCTAAGTAGGTTCTCTGCCCACCTCCAAAGGTACTGCTTTGAAGTCTGCATACAGTTATGAATATAGAAAAATTCATGGGGTTAGAAGAAAAAATTACTCACCTTAGTAATCTTATTTCTTCCAGTGTATTCTTCAATATTCATAACTCTCCCTTCCTGCCTCCCATACCAGAACCAGAGCCTCAGCATGCCTACTGATGTTATCTTGGATTTCTGCAAGCATGTACTCACTTTTGAAGTACTTTTTACTTGGTAGGATGACTACTTCTTCTTTGGTTACCTGAGTTTCCAGGATAAAACTTATCTGTTTGAGTTGTAGTTAAATAGCCACTAGGGGCATATTTTGTTTATGGGAGTTAGTTCTCTTATGCATTTATAGGTAGTTTTAGATAGGTACATAGTATTTCTGCCTTGTAGGCTGTTATCGAAATCTGAGATGTTGATGGAACGTTACAGTAGATGAGGGCAGCAGTTTGAATATGTGTCTTGAGCAATGATAGATTCTGTCATTTCCATATAGTTCCATTTCTCTCTGGGCAGTTCTACTTAGGAGGCAGACTGCATACAGTTATGAATATAGAAGAATACACTGGAAGAAATAAGATTACTAAGGTAAGTAATTTTTTCTTCTTGGAGCGTGGATATGTTGTTAATCCACACTGTTTGGCATTGTCCCCTTCCACTTTAAATCTGCCAGAAGTCTTCAAGCCGGCTCCTTCCACCCACCCGGGTGGTAAATACCTTGGCCCCACCCCTTGATGCCAGATCTTCCTTTCAGCTGGAAGATGCAGGTTGCCTCCCTCGTGCTCTCGCATTTCATAGGCATTGGCTTTCAAATTGTTGGTTTTACCAAAACACAAACTCGTTCAAGTTAGCGATCGTGCTTTTACAGCGTCGATCGTGGAGGATAAATCTTCCCCGGGATTTCGCTGGTGTCCCTGTGGCCAAAAGATGCCACGCACCGATCCCCACCTCACGTGAGTCTACTGCCTAGGTGTCGGCCATGACACCTCGTCGTGCAGCTATTGCTTGGCCTTCCATCCCAATGTCCTGGACAACCGCAACGCGCGCCTAAAGCTGGGGAGACCAGAAAAAAGGAACCCTCCAGTTAAATCGAAGGAGGTTAGGTGCGCGGTTTCCACGGCCGTGGGCTCTGCCGAGCTGCTGGAACACATGCAGGCGTTCGAGGAAGAAGCCGTTCGTGCTTCGGCCAGTCGAAGCTTCTTTGTTCCTCTGAACCTAGATTCCACCTTTACGGGATCTTTTAAGGAGTTGTGCCAGTCTCCTCCCCACCTGGGGTGAGGCGCCCGTGGGCTCGCACTCCTCCCACTCTTGGAAGAGAGAAAAAGACCCGTCATCTTCATCTCGGTGAAGACGTTCTTGGGACAGAGAAAGGTACGAGTCTCAAGAACACATGGTCTCGACCTCGGTCGAGATCGCATCCTTGGCCGCTGGCTTCACGGATCTTCCATCTGGCAAGGAAGTGGCCGACGAGGTCGAAATTATCCTTGACCCGATCGACCCCTTGTTGCCAGCCATAGCTGACGACTCCTTAGAGCGGACTCCAGTCCTGGTATTTCCTGATGAGGAGACCCAGCCTGCTGGTGTCCCCATCAAGGACCCGATCCCGGACCCTAGGGTTTCACCGATCTCTCTGGTGTCTCCTGACTGACAGAGTCAGCCACCCCGATCTCGGTCAAGGTCTAGGACCCCCTCGGCTAATCGAGGAAGAGCCACAGGTTGTCCTCATCCTCCTTGGACGAGAAGAGGCTCCGGCAGAAACTCCGGTGGCGCTATGAGGACCTTATGTGGTAACAGCTGATCTTGATCGGGCAGAAGCCCGCTTCGCTGCCTACCCCGGCCATTACTTGGCTCTCACCTCCCAGACCGAAGCCAACCCCTCTGAAACCAAAGCCTCTGGTTCCTCCGCCCGTGGGGCTTGCCCGTTCCCCAGTTCGGCATATTCCGGTCTCTCCACCCATTCGGGTGGAACCGCCGCCTAAGCAGCCTGCGGGAGGGGCTCCCTCGAATGAGGACTGACTGGACACCAGACTTCCCCAATGTCTATCGGTTACAGTCACTCCGGACCGCCCTCGGTGGATCGAGGGTGATTTCGGCAGTAGAACGCTGTATCCCGACTCCTCTGACTTGGATGTCACCGGGCTCCACTCTCATTTTGGGGATGATGAGTCGTCCGTTAGCATGGGGATGGAGGAAGGCCCTTCATCCTTCCAAGGGATTCTCCATCTCATTTCCGACTCCACTGGAATGCCACTGGAATCCATCCAGAAAAAGGGGGAGTACCCTCTCACAGATATTCTAAAGAGAGGGGATACCCCAACGGAGGCCTTTCCAGTGGCCAAAGCCATTGTTGGCCCAGCTCTTGAACTTTGGTAGCACCCTGCCTCCTGCCCTGTACCATCTGCCTGCATGGCCTGCAAATACGTGGTGCCTATAGGGTCCCTTGTGGGGTTCACAGAGCACCCTTCGTCCGACAGCCTGGTGACTGCCTCTGTGTTGAGGCGTACTGGCATTTTGGCTGACACTGACCGACCTCCGGACAAAGAGTCCAAAAATATGGACCACACTGCCCAAAAGGTCTATGCAGCCTCTTCTTTGGGCCTTCGTCAGGCCAGCTCGGCTGTCATTATGGCACACTTCTCTCATGCCCTTCTTGGGTCATTAGACAAAGTCCTCCCTCATCTCCCTGTGGACCTGCAGACCACGGTCAAACAGATCCGTGACCAGGGCCGTGCTATTGCCAAACAGCAACTCCAGACAGCCCTGGACATCAGGGATACTTGTGCCCGCTCAATGGCCGCCGCTGTGGACTCTCACCACAGGGCTTGGCTGAGGCATGCCTCCTTCCCGGTGGATATTCAGCATAAGCTTGCTGACGTTCCTTTCCTGGGGATCGACTTGTTCGGTCCAGGAGTGGCCAGTCACCTACAGTGCATACAGCAGTCCAATGCCACCTTGGACGCCACTTCTGCCAAGGGTTCCTTGGGCAAGAACCAGCAGAAGAAGAAGAAGCCTTTTTGGCGCTCTTCCCCTGTGGTCCGGCAGCCCTCCTATCAAGGGGGACAGCAGCATCAGCAGCAGGCTCAAGCTTGGTGCCCTCGGCCCAAGCCCGGACCCGAACAGGCCCGAAAAAGGGGCAGAGGCTCAGGTCCTGAAGCCTCCTCCTCCTCTAAGCCTGCCCAGTGATGGGATGGGGGTTGCCACTCCTATCCCTGTCACAACAGTGATGGGTCCTCCTGTGGTGGAGCGGCTCCGCCACTTCCTTTCCGCCTGGTCTGCTGTCACTCCGGACAGGTGGGTTCTCGAAGTGGTTAGTCAGGGACAGCCTCTAGAGTTCGAGCAGTACCCTCCCAGCTGTGCCCACGCCCCTCATGAGGAACGGATTCACACGTGCACCTGGTCGGCTCTTTGAGATGCCGTAGCTCAGCTGCTCCGCAAGGAGGCAGTAGCTTCTGTGCTGGATCCTCCAGCAGACCCAGGCTTTGTCTTCAGGTACTTCCTGGTGCCCAGGCGGATGTGGGGTTGGCGTTCCCATTCTAGCTCTCCACAACCTGAATTGGTTTCTCAGATCTCACAACTTCCGGATGGTCACTCTGTCCCAGATCATACCATCCTTGGAGCGAAACATATGGTTCTGTTCACTGGATCTGTAGGATGCATTCTTTCACGTCCCAATCCATCTGTCCAGTCAGCAGTTCCTCCACTTCAGGGTCGAGGGGACCCTGTATGAGTTCCAAGCCATGCCGTTCGGCCTGTCATCAGCCCCTCAGGTCTTCACCAAATGCATTGCAGTGGTGGTGGACCATCTATGGCATTAAGGAGTCAGAAATTACCTTTACCTCAACGATTGACTCCTGGCAGGTTCCACCCAACAGGAGGTGGAGAGATCCAGGGATCTGGCCCTCCAGACCTGCTCCCAACTCGGTCTCCTGATCAACGAGGTCAAGTCAGAACTCATGCCTTCCCAGATGATGAGCTTCATCGGGGCAGAACTCGAATTTTGTCTCGGCTTCCGGTGGACAGGGCGGAGGTTCTCTCCTCCTTTGCCCAATCATTTCTGGTTGGGCACTTGCGCCCTGCCCAGGACTTTCTGTGTCTTCTGGGTTAATGGCAGTGTGCACCTCAGTGGTCCATTGGGCCAGATGGCACATTCGCCCCCTCCAATGGGAGCTGGCCACCCAGTGGACTGAGCGATATGGTCATTTCGACCAGCTGATCACTGTAACCCAGAAGATGTGGGACACTCTCCAAATGATGGACTGCCCCAGACCAGTTGCAGGAAGGGATCCCGTTTGTCCACCCTGAGCCGACGGTCTTCCTTATGACCAATGTCTCTCTCATGGGTTGGGGAGCCCACATGGGGGACAACAGGAACCATGGGTTCCGGAACCCTGAGGAGTCCTGATGCCACATCAACCTGTTAGAGCTCAGCTTTCGCTCCTCAGCTCTGGGGTCAAGTGGTTCAAGTCCAGACGGACAATACCATGACCATGTACTACCTCAACAAACAGGGAGGCACACACTCCCATCTGCTATGCAAGGAGGCGCTCCACATCTGGACCCTCGTAAACTGGTTGGAGGTGGATCACCTAGCCATCCAAGTGGCAGGAGCCTCAAACCAGCTGGCAGATGCTCTCAGCCACATAGGCCAGACATCCCGTGGGTGGTCTTTCCATCCAGAGGTAGCTTACAGCCTGTTCTCCCGTTGGGGCAAACCAATGTTGGACCTGTTTGCCTTCAGGGAAAACACCAAGCTGAGGCTGTTTCATGCTCGCCCCCCTCAGCAGGGCTCGCTGCAGGGGAATGCCTTCTCGAGGCCGTGGACCCCAGGCCTTCTCTACGCCTTCCCTCCATTTCCCTTGATCCACAAGGTGTTACTCAAGGTGAGGAGGGACAAGGCGAAGGTGATTCTGGTAGCCCTAGACTGGCTGCATCAGTTCTGGTATCCAGAGCTCCTCAGCCTCAGCTGCAAGCCCCTGGAGCAGCTTTGTACACGAACAGCCCTGATATCTCTCAACTAGGAGAAGGTCTTAGATCCAGACCTTCAATCCCTGCACCTCACAGCCTGGTACCTGAGTGGCTAGAGTTCCAGGCTCTGGGTCTTTCCGAAGAAGTCTACACCATGTTGGAGACATCTAGAAAGGAATTGACCAGGAAATGTTATGCCTTCAAATGGAAAAGATTTTCCATTTGGTGTTGGGGTAAGGGTATGGACCCCTTGTCCTGTTCTGTGGCTAGCATTCTTGACTACCTTTGGTCTCTCTCCAAAGGGGGTCTACAGTCATCAACCCTTAGGGTGCACCTGGCAGCCATTTCTGCTTACCGGGCATGGGCCAGTCAGCCGACATTGGCGCAGGAGACTGTGGTCGGGCACTTTTTCAAAGGCCTAGATCATATTTCCCCTCTGGTGCATGAACCTCTACCTCCGTGGGATCTGCTGCTGGTTTTGGCAGAGCTCATGGGCAAGCCATTCAAACCCATGCACAAGTGTGAACTGTCACACTTGTCGCAGAAGACGGTCTTCCTAGTGGCTATCACGTCAGCCAGAAGGACAGGGGAGCTCCAGGCACTTTCGGTGGGATTCCCCTTATCTGGTCTTTCACAGGGTCAAAGTTGTCCTGTGCCCCCAACCGAAATTCCTTCCGAAGGCGGTGTCAGAGTTTCACCTTAACCAGGTACTAACTCTGCCAGTATACTACCCTAATTACACCTCGGACGCTGAGTACAGGCTCCATACTTTGGACCTGAGGCATGCTGTCTCCTACTACAAGGTGGGGACGGTGGAAATTCGTGGAGAGGTTCGCCAGTTGTTTGTCACCTACACTGAAGCCGCTTCTGGCAGACCTGCAGCCAAACAGACCATTGCAAGGTGGATTACATCATGCATAGGTCTGTGCTATGAGTTGGTGGACAAGGAGCCTCCCAGAGGGATAAGAGCTCATTCTACCTGCCATACTGTTGCTTCGGTGGCTGTGTCCAGGGACATCCCTATCCAGGAGATCTGTCGGGCTGCTACCTGGAAGTCAGAAAACACCTTTATCACCCACTACCACATCGACCTTGAGTCACGCCGGGATGCTGGTTTTGGGGCTTCACTTCTCCAATCTCTGTTCCCTAAGTAGGGGGTGTGCACCTTGCTTCCCTTCTCCCGGAGAACTGCTTGGAGTCTGTCAAACAGTGTAGATGAACAACATATCCACGCTCCTAGAAGAACAGGTTACTCACCTGTAACAGTAGTTCTAGAAGTGGTATATGTTGTTCATCCACACGGACCCACCTGACCTCCCTGGCTACGGAGGCACACAACCTGGCTTCCAGTGGGCTAAGATCTGGCATCAAGGTGCGGGGCCGAGGTATTTACCACCCAGATGAGTGGGAGGAGCCTGCTTGAAGACTTCTGGCAGATTTAAAGTGGAAGGGAAAATGCCAAACAGTGCGGATGAACAACATATACCACACCTAGAACTACTGTTGCAGGTGAGTAACCTGTTCTTCTGAACTGCTAATCCCGGTTCTATTTCTAGCGGTTCCCGGTTCCGCTTGGTTTCTCCGATCGGTTCCTGAACCTACTGCAACCGATAAATTTTTTTTTTTTTAATTTAAAAACCTTTAGTGTTTTGCGATTGTGGTTTTTCTTCAGTATGTCAGAAAAACCTAAAAAGAGAACTGGAGAACCCTGTTTTAAAAACTGTTCTAAGTGTGATGAAGTTTTTGCCAAGGCAGATAAGCCCTCCATTTGTGTTTTCTGCCTTGGTTTTGATCATTTAAAAACTAATTGTGAAATTTGCTAATCTTTTCCTGAAAAGACGCTTGAAAAATGCCTGGAGAGATTGAATAAGAAATTGAAGGGTCCCTCTGGCTCTAACCATCCGAAACCCTCAGGGTCTGTGGGTAACACCACAACTTCTACTGTTTCTACCCCCTGATATGGGTAAAAAGACACCTTCTGAACCAGCTAGCTCTCTGGTTCCAGGGAAAAAAATAAAGAAGACAAAGCACACTGAACCCCCTGTGGAAAAAGGGACTTCTGTGGTGCCTGCCACTGTGCCGTCTCCTTCAGAGATTGCACAGGCAATAAAAATAATGCAGACTTTGCAGGGTCTGCTGCCTGTGGTTTCACAGTCTCCAGTCCAGACCAGACCCCTGCACTCTCCAATCCACCGTCTTTCCTGAGGAAAGTGGTGAGGAGGAGGAGGAAGAAGAAGGTGAGCCTGTAGAGCCTGAGGTCTCCCCTGAACAGGAGATTGGCTCCCCTCCCAGGACTAAAGAAGATTATTCTTCTCATTTTTTTCTTTATCAGGAAAATTGCTGATGCCTTGGACATCCCTGCCTCTGAAGCTGTGGAGGATGAGGAGGAGGAGGCTGAATATCTGGAAATGATTGTGCTGACTCCTAATAAAAAACTGTCACTCCCCATAAACAAGTTTTTTAAAAGAGATATTTTAAAACTCTTCCAAGCTCCTGGGTCTGTCCCTCCTTTGAACAAAAGGTTGGATAAAAAGTATCAGCTTGACAGAACAGGGGCTGAATTCTTATTTTCACACCCTGAACAACAGGGGGTGGTGCAAGCTGTAGCTTATGACAAGGCAAAAGTCCCTCTGGCTTCTCACCCTCCAGTGAAGGACTCTTGAAAAATTGAAAGTATGGCCAAGAAAGGTTACCTGTCAGCCTTTCTGGCCATTAGGCAAGCTAATTATCAGGCCTATGCAGCCCAGTACCAGAAGGCTCTCTGGCAGTCTGTCCTGGACATGGCTGAGAACGCACTTTCTCCTCTTTTGGCAGACCTAGCTGAAACTGCTAGGTTTGGCCTGGAAGCTGCCAAATACCAGTTCCAGATGGCAGCAGACAGTAATGAGACTGCTGCAAGGTGGATGGCAAATACCATCACACAGAGAAGATTTGCTTGGTTGAGAGCCACAAACCTCACGCAGGATACCCAGAATAAGACTCTGGATTTTCCTATGGAGGGCACTTCCATATTTGGCAGCCATACAGAGGTCTATATGAAGAAGGTGGATTAGTATAAAGCCACCTTCCTTAGCAGTTCTGCAAAAGAAAGACCCTCTACCTCCTCTAGACTTTTCAGTAGGGGAGGTAGGGGCAGACAGTTCCATTCCAGGCCTTTTTATCAGGCCATGGCACTTTCTCAGGTACCCCAATACCCGCAGCAAGGGTATTTCAGGGGTAGGGGCAGAAAAGGTGCCCGACATGGTGCCCAGTATCTGCCCCAATCCAAGCAGGACTCCTAACTTCATCGATCAGGCTGCCTCTCCTTTGCCGGTAGGGGGCAGGTTGACCCATTTTTTCCAGAATTGGAAAATCATCACCACAGACAAGTGGGTTCTGGAGATAGTGGGCCAGGGCCTGTCTTTAAGTTTCAAGTCCTCCCCTGTTCAAAAAATCAGAGTTTTCAAACCAGCATCCCTCATGGAAAGCAAAAGACTGGAAAAAGAGGTGAAATACCTTTCACTAAAAGCAGTGGAACCAGTGCCTCTGCATCAAAGGGAAAAAGGACTTTACTCAAGATATTTTCTCACACCAAAGGAAAATGGAGAGCTGTGGCCGATCTTGGACCTTAGGGTCCTCAACAGGTTCCAAGCAAAACCAAAGTTCAGAATGGTAACTTTGTCCTGATTCTACCAGCACTCCGAAAAGGAGATTGGTTGGCATCATTGAACCTAAAAGATGCCTATTTCCACATCCCCATAAGGGAGTCTCACAGAAAATATCTCAGGTTCAGACTCCTGTCAGGTCATTATCAGTTCTCAGCTCTATCTTTCAGTCTCACTTCAGCACCAAGGGTGTTCACAAAGTGTTTGGCTGTGGTAGTGGCTCACCTGCACAGACAAGGTGTCACAGTATTCCCCAATCTAGATGACTGGCTGGTGGTGGGAAATTCACCACAACAGTTAACAGAACACCTACAGCTCACTCAGCAGCTTCTGCAATATCTGGGTTTTCTTTTAAATCTAGAAAAATCTGTTTTCTAGGGACATGGATATGTTGTTCATCCACACTCATTGGCAGTATCCTTGCCGCTTTAAATCTTGCCGGAAGGTCTTCAAGCTTGCTCCTCCCACCCACCCGGGTGGTATAACTCTCGGCTCCGCCCCATGATGCCAGATCTTCCTTACCGCTTGGAAGCTCAGGTTCCTCATAGCAGCTCTGCGTTTGCGACTGGTTCCTATTTCTCCGTTTGCGGTTTAAAATAAAATTTTGCAAAAGACTTCAGTCTTCTATCCCTCGGCTGCGATGGACAAATCGACTCGGTTCGGAGATGCCCATGCGGGCAGAAGATGTCTCGGACGGATCCTCACTCCACGTGTGTATACTGCCTAGGCCTTGAGCACGACCCGCAGGCTTGCGACCTGTGCTCATCTTTCTCGGCCTACGTCCTCGAAGACCGTGCTGCCCGATTGCAACTGGGCCGTCCCGAGAAGCGTTTCCCTCCGGTGAAGTCCAAGGAGGCCCGGTTGGCGGTGTCCGCGGCGGCGGGCTCGGCGGATCAGCTCGAGCGGATGGTCGCCCTCGAAGAGGAGGCGGCGCGGGCCGTATCTTCCTCGACGCGCATTTATCCGCTCTCTCTGGTTCTTCCTACACGGCTTCTTTTAAGGAGCTTTGTCTGTCCCTCTCCACTAAAGGAGAAGGGCCTGCGTCTCAGGACCTTATTCTCGGTCCAAAAGAGGGACAGGGGTAGAAGTCCTCGTCGGCGCTCTTGGGGAGCGGGAAGGTCCCTCTCCCGGGCCGTCGACTGTCGGCTTGGTCGACCGCTCGGCCGACCACTGGCCTCCACGGTGTCCCGTCAGGTCAGTTGACCCGAGACTCCCACCAGTAAGTCGAGATTTTCTCGACCCATTGGATGAGCTGTCGCCTTTAGGCGAGATCCCTCTCCCGGTTCCCCGGGAGGAGTTGAGATCCCGTGGGCTCGCCTGTGCCTCCGGTTCCGGAGCCCTCGGATGGACCTTCCGAGCGAAGAGTGCGGTTCGGCCGACACCTCCGCACCGACCGGAAATTCCGGGACTCTGGTCTCGGTCTCGGACCTCTTGGCGGTCCAACCGTTCCCACCGTCATAGGCGGTCTCGGTCTCGGCACCGCGGTAAGCGGCGTCGCCGCTCGTCCTCGTCCTCCTCCTCGGATGAGGGGAGGCTTCGGCGTAAATTACGTCGGCGATGCGAGGACCTTATGTTGCAACAACTTCTCCTGGCCGGGAATAAGCCGACTCCGCGCCTTCCCGGCCATTAAGTCGCTGTCACCGGAGCGGCCGACACAACCCTCGACTCGTCCGAGGCCTATACCAGGCGGTTGTTCGGCAAAACCAGCTGCTCCACCGATTCGGTGGAACCTCCGCCTCCACAGCCACCAATTGGGGCTCCGACCAAGGATTCTCGTCGGCTAGGGTTTACCCATCGGCTGTCAGTTACCCTCACTCCCGACCGACCTCGGCAGGTGAAGGGTGGCTCAGGCCAGAAGCAGCTCTTCGAGGACTCTTCCGAGTCCGAAGATGATTCCTCCTTCTTCTCCAGCGACTGGACTTGGGTCTTCAGGAGTCAGTCAATGGGCGATAGCCCGTCGTCCTTCCTAGGACTGCTTCGGCTCATCTCGGAGTCTACCGGGATGGAGCTCGAACCCGTTTCCAAACGGGCCAGGTATCCCCTCACGGAGATTCTGGACCGAGGGGATTCTCCGACGGAGGCCTTTCCGGTGGCCGAGGCCATAGTGGGTCCGGCACTGGAACTTTGGCAGCACCCTGCTTCCTGCCCTGCGCCTTGGCCAGGATGGCCAGGAAGTATCACGGTCCCCCGGTTCCTTGTCCGGTTTTGAGACACCCCTCTGCTGAGGGGTTGGTTACCGACAGCGTTTTCGGCGCCCGGCTGCGCCAGGGATGTGGACAAACCTCCTGACAAGGAGTCCAAGAATTGGACTATGTCGGGCGAAAAGTCTCGCTGCGTCCTCTCTCGACGCCTTCGTCAGGCCAGTTCGCCGTCCTCATGGCACATTTTTCTCATGCCTGTTGGGCTCCCTGGATGAGGTCATCCTCATCTTCCCCCCGATCTGCAGACTACGGTTAAGCAGGTGCGGGACCAGGAGCGAGCAGTGGCCAAACAGCAGCTCCAGACTGCTTTGGATATAGGGGACTCATGTGCCAGATCGGTGGCGGCCGCAGTGGCTACCTGTCGGCGGGCTTGGCTGAGGATATCCACCTTTGCCGGATACCCAGCACAAGTTGGCGGATGTTCCCTTTGGGGACTGACCTCTTGGCCCTGGGGTGGAAGGTCACCTGCAGAGGATCGAGAAGTCCAATGCCACCTTGGACTCGGTCTCTTCCGCTCAGAAGGACAAAGGCGCAAACCACAGCCTAAGCCCTTCGTCCTTCTGTGCCCTGGCGCCCGCCCGGCCAGCGTCAGGGCCAGCAGGCTCGGCCTTGGCATCCCAAACCCAAGCCACGGCTTCCTCCAACAGGAGGCAGGGAGGAAAAGGCCCAGGAGGTCCCTCGGCCGGTCCCTCCTCCAAGCCTGCCCAGTGACGGGCTGAGGGGTGTCGCCCCATCCCGTCACCTTACCCCTGGGTCCCCCCGTGGGGGGACGGCTCCGGCACTTCCGTTCCGCCTGGTCCGCTGTTACCACGGACAGGTGGGTCTTGGAGGTGGTGGGAAGAGGCCTGCCTCTGGAATTCGAGCAGGCACCACCCTTCAGAGCCGTCGCCCCTCGGGGGGCTTCGGGATCCCCAGCCTCACTGGCGGCTCGTCGAGCCGACATCGCTCTCCTCCTCCAGAAGGAGGTGGTAAGAGAGGTGGTGGACCCTCCTTCAGACCCAGGGTTTGTGTCCAGGTACTTCCTGGTTCCGAAACGGACGGGGGGCTGGCGCCCCATTCTCGACCTACACGACCTAAACAAGTTCCTAAGGTCTCGAACCTTCAGGATGGTCACTCTGGCTCAGATAATACCATCCTTGGAACGCGGCGTGTGGTTCTGCTCTCTGGACTTGCAGGACGCGTTTTTTCACGTCCCTATCCGTCCGTCTCACCAGAGATTCCTTCGCTTCCGAGCGGAGGGATCCCTCTTCGAGTTCCAAGCCATGCCCTTCGGCTTGTCTCCAGCTCCCAGGGTCTTCACCAAATGCATGGCAGTGGTGACAGCATTCCTGCGGCGCCGAGGGGTCCGGGTGTACCCTTACCTGGACGACTGGCTGATAGCAGCTCCCTCCAGGGAGGGGCGGAGTGGTCCAGAGATCTGGCCCTCCAGGTCTGCTCTCAACTGGGCCTCCTTATCAACGAGGCCAAGTCGGAACTCGAGCAAGCAGGTGATTCTATTCATCGGGCGCAGCTCGACTCTCTTCGAGCCAGGCGGCTCGGCGGACAGGGCGAGGTTCTTTCCTCCTTTGCCCGATCATTTCTGGTTGGGCAATTGCGCCCTGCCGGGACTTCCTGCGCCTCCTGGGTCTCATGGCGGCCTGCACCAGCGTGGTCCGTTGGGCCCGCTGGAACATCGCCCCTTCAGTGGGGACTGGCTAGCCAGTGGTCTGGCGCTGCGATCCCTTGGACCAGCTTGCCGGTGACACGGGGATGTGGGCGCTCTCCAGTGGTGGACCGTTCAGTTCATTTGCAGGAGGGCATCCCGTTCGTCCGCCCGAGCCGGCGGTCTCTATCGACCGATGCCTCTCTGATGGGTTGGGGTGCCCATCTGGGGAACACGGACTCATGGCCTCTGGTCCCGCGGGAGTCCCGATGCCACATCAACCTGCTGGAGCTCGAGGCGGTCCGCCTAGCTCTCACCGCCTTTGCTCCGTTCCTCCGGGGTCAAGTGGTCCGAGTCAGGCGGACAATACCACGACCATGTACTATCTGAACCGCCAGGGCGGGGCGCTCCATGCTTCATGCAAGAAGCTCTCGCATTTGGTCACTGCGCGGCCTGGAGCGGATCTCCTAGCCATTCACGTGGCAGGGCCTCCAACACCCTGGCCGATGCCCTGGGCGGATAGGGGCTGCATCCCACAGTGGTCTCTCCTGCGGAGGTAGTACAGCATCTGTTCTCCCTTTGGGGCACACCTCAGGTGGACCTGTTTGCCTCCATGGACAGCGAGCTGAGTCTGTTCCACGCCCGCCCCCTCAGCGGGGCTCGCTGCAGGGGATGCCTTCTCGAGGCAATGGACCCCGGGCCTCTTTCGCCTTTCCCCATTTCCCTTGATCCACAAGGTGCTTCTCAAGGCGAGGAGGGACAAGGCGCAGGTGATTCTGATAGCCCCAGACTGGCCTCGCCAGTTCTGGTACCCAGATCTCCTCAGTCTCAGCTCCAGGACTCCCGGCAGCTTCCAGCTCGCCCGGACCTGCTCTCAGTCAATCAGGGAAGGTGTTCCATCCGGACCTTCAATCCCTGCACCTGATGGCCTGGTTCCTGGCGCTAGAGTTCCAGGCTGGGTCTTTCCGCGAGGTCCTCAATGTAGTTGAGGCGTCCCGTGAGAAGTCGACCAGAAAATGCTATGCCTTCAAATGGAAAAGGTTTTCCATTTGGTGTCAGGGCAAGGGCTTGGACCCTTCCTCCTGTTCCTTGGCAAGCATCTTGGACTATTTATGGTCCCTTTCTAGTCAAGGGCTTAGGTCGACGACCCTAAGGGTGCACCTGGCAGCCATCTCTGCTTACCGGGCGCGGGCCGGGAAGCAGTCGGTGGCGCAGGAGAAGGTGGTCTGGCGCTTTTTCAAAGGCCTTGATCACATTTCCCCTCCAGTGCGGGAACCCCCACCTCCGTGGGATCTACTGCTGGTACTGGCAAAGCTCATGGGCAAGCCATTCGAACCTATGCACAGGTGTGCTCTCTCTCACCTGTCGTGGAAGACCGCCTTCTTGGTGGCTATCACGTCAGCCAGAAGGATGGGAGAGCTCCAGGCGCTTTCCATCGAGTCTCCTTACCTGGTCTTCCACAGGGACAAGGTTGTCCTGCGCCCCCACCCGAAATTCCTTCCGAAGGTGGTGTCGGAGTTTCACCTTAACCAGGTGTTGACTCTGCCGGTGTTCTACCCCAATCACACCTCGGAGGCCGAATATAGACTCCATACTCTGGACCCTAGAAGGGCGCTCGCTTATTATAAGGAGCGCACGGCTGAAATTCGGGGAGAGGTTCGCCAGCTGTTTGTCACCTACGCTGAAGCCGCATCTGGCAGACCTGCAGCCAAGCGGACGATAAGCAGGTGGGTAACCTCCTGCATAGATCTCTGCTATAAGTTGGCGGGCATGGAGCATCCCAGAGGATAAGAGCTCATTCTATCCGCCATACTGCTGCAAGATGGCTGCTTCCAGGGACGTCCCTATCCAGGAAATCTGCAGGGCTGCTACCTGAAGTCAGCAAACACCTTCATTACCCACTACCACATCGACCTTGAGTCACGCCGGGATGCTGGTTTTGGGGCCTCGGCTCTCCAGTCTCTCTTTCCCAAGTAAGTATATGGGGTGTGCGTCTTGCCTCCTCCTCCCGGAGAACTGCTAGAGTCTGCCAATGAGTGTGGATGAACAACATATCCATGTCCTAGAAATACAGGTTACTCACCTGTAACAGGAGTTCTAGGAATGGTATATGTTGTTCATCCACGACCACCGACCTCCCCGGCTTCGACGCACAACCTGAGCTTCCAGCGGGCCAGATCTGGCGTCATGGGGCGGAGCCGAGAGTTATACCACCCGGGTGGGTGGGAGGAGCAAGCTTGAAGACCTTCCGGCAAGATTTAAAGCGGCAAGGATACTGCCAATGAGTGTGGATGAACAACATATACCATTCCTAGAACTCCTGTTACAGGTGAGTAACCTGTATTTTCTTCCTTCTCAAATTCTGCAGTTCACAGGAGCAGAACTGAATATCATAGCGGGCAGAGCCTTTCTAGCCAGTGACAGGGTAAAAAGCATCCTGTAGTTAGCAAGTTCTTTCAGGCTCAGTGTCCCAAGGCCTTCAAGGCATTTTCTTCAACTTCTGGGCCACATGGCAGCTGCAACAGGCACAGTGCTAGGCTCCAGGTTTCAGATGAGGGACATCCAGTTTCACTTAAGAGCTCATTGGTGCCAAAGAAAGGATTCCCTGTCAGAGCTTGTTCCTGTAACAAAAACATTTATCCAAGCTCTTCAGTGGTGGGAAGAGGAAACCAACCTCAGAGGAGGGGTTCCTTTCCAAAAAGAACTTCCATCAATGATTCTCACAACAGCTGCGCCCCTGTTGGGCTGGGGGGCTCATCTAGCAGGGCACACTACCCAGGGCACTTGGTCAAGTGCAGAGACTCTTTTACACATAAACTTGTTAGAGATCAGGGTAGTGTTTCTGACAATGCAAGCTTTCAAGCCACTTATACAGGGAAAGGTAGTGCAAGTCAGGACAGACAACACTACCACCATGTACTACATAAATAAGCAAGAGGGAACATGGTCAAGCCTCCTTTGCACCAAGGCTAGGCGAATTTGGACCCTAGCTTACTCACTGGGCTCCTCACTACAGGCCATTCATCTCCCAGGCAAAGACTATGTTCTGGCAGACACCCTGAGCTGAATCAGCCAGGACCATCACGAATAGTCCCTGAACAGGCAAGTGATGCAGACCTTATTCAGCAGGTGGGGCACTTCAGAAATATACCTCTTTGCCTCTCATCAGAGTCACCACTTGCCACAGTTCTGTTGCAGGCCTCCAGTAGTGGGCACAGTTCCTCTGAATGCCCTTATTTTGGATTGGTCTGGGAAATTCCTGTATGTATTTCCTCTGGTATACAGGGTGCTGTTGACACTCAGGTCTCGGCCAGCAACAATGATTCTGATAGCCCCAGACTGGGCCAGGCAGCCATGGTACTACCTATTGCTGTCCATGTCAGTGGACAAACCAGTACACCTTTCCAGGGGGCACAATCTTCTGACCTCCAACCAGGGGAGGCTCCTGTATCCGAACCTCAAGTCACTCAGGCTCAAAGCTTGGCTCTTGAGGACCTAGAGTATGCTAGTTTACATCTTTCTGAACCAGTTATGGATGTCTTACAAGGATACAGGAAATCCTCTACTAAGAAAACCTATGCTGCAAAGTGGAAGAGGTTTTCTGTTTGGTGCTCTAGATGGAGTATAGTGCCAACCCAGGCAGGAGTGCCACTGGTACTGGACTACCTGGTCTACTTACATTCCACCACAGGCTTACAGCCTTCTACACTAAAGATTCATTTGGCTTCAGACTCAGCCTATGCATCTGCAGGCATGTCTGTTTCTTTGGCATCAAATCCCATATTTGAAAGGTTCTTCAAGGGCCTTTCTCATATGTGTTCACTGGTGAGAGAACCGGTGCTAGCTTGGGACCTTAATATCTGCATTGCCCAACTCATGGTCCCTCCATTTGAGCCTATGTTTTCAGTACCTTTGAAGTATGTCACATGGCAATCAGTGTTTCTAGTGGCCATTACTTCAGCTAGAAGTATTGGTGAGCTCCACGCTTTATGCACTGAAAAGGACTACATTTCCTTCCACTGGGATAAGGTAGTCCTACAGACAAATACCCAAATTCCTTCCCAAAGTGGTTTCAGACTTCCACTTGAACCAATCTATCACTTTGCCAGTGATTTTCCACAGACCATTCTTCTTCTGGTGAACGTAGGCTGCATAGCCTGGATGTCAAAAGCGCTTTGAAGTACTACATGACAGCCACTAAGCCCCATAGGCAGGACAGAACACAACTTTTCCTCTTTTATGGGGATGTGGGAAAGGGGAAATCCAGCATCTAAAAGGTTCATTTCTCGTTGGATTGTCCAGTGTATCCAATTTTGCTTTTCAAAGGTGGGCAAGGAAGCTCCAGCAGGGTTTAGAGCCCACTCCACAAGGGGTACAGCTGCAATACTGGCAGCTGCAAGGAATGTACCCTTGGTGGATATCTGTAAAGCAGCAACCTGGTGAACAGTACACACATTTGTCAAGCATTACAGCTTGGATATGCAGGCTAGGGCTGATGCCAGGTTTGGTACAGCTGTCCTGCAGAGCCTGTTTCCAAAATAGGTTCTTCCTGCCTCCTAAGGTACTGCTTTCTAGTCTGCAGAAGAGTTAGGAATATTGGAGTATTCCTGGGGTGAGAAGAAAAAGTTACATACCATAGTAACCTTGTTTCTCCAAAGGGATACTCCGGTATTCATAACTCTCCCACCCTGCCTCCCCATTTAAGAACCAGTGGCCTCTGTATTCCATGCTGTACCTTAGAGTTTGCATGCCACATTCTACTTTTATTGGAACTAGTTCTTTGGTTTTCTCCTTTTCAGTTGATTCTGACATAGGAGCTTGTGGAATTGTTTATGATAAGTTTATATTTCCTCCAATTGGAGGTTTGGGTGGGGAATTTTGAAGTTAAATGTTATATATTTAAAATGTTGGGCCCTGTATTTCCAGGCGTCCATAAAATCTGAGGGTTAGAATGTAGGCAGTTGATAGTTGGCAGCATTTGAAAAGTGGCTCATGCCAATGATTCCATCATTAGCATAGCATTCTACCTCCGGCAGATCTGACCTTAAAGGTATACTGCAGAAGAGTTCTGAATATTGGAGTATATCCTGGGAGAAACAAGGTTACTATGGTAAGTAACTTTTTCTTTTAGAACTGCTGTATGTGCATGACACACTCTTTTGTGGTTGTAAGAGTACTTGGAATGTTTAGAAATATCCTAACTGGCTAAGAATTATGGCATGCTTTATAATCTCCCGTATTTATTTGGGCTTCAGTTTATTTAATTATTGAAATGTTTCACCAGGAAGGCACACTGAGCGACAAGTCGCTCATCTCCCAGTGCGACCTGGGGGGAAGGGGTAAAAATAGGAATGAGACATTAAGCATTCACGTTACAAGAGCAACATTAACATACAGTTGTAAGGCATACTTAATAACTATTACATTAGTAGACGCAAACTGCTAGAGAAGGGATGGCCACCTGGTGTGCTTGTAGGCTGTAGGCCTGTTTTTAGAAGATTCTGGAGGCTGTCAGGAGACAAAGTGTACAGGCAGTGGTGCGCATGTGAAAGAGCAGCTACCGGCCTTCATATCATCTACAATATCAGGATAAAGAAGTTTTTTAATTATTTGTTTATTCTTTTTCTCATCTGGATTTACCCTTGTTCTTCCCAGCCCCTTCAGTCCCATCACCCACCTTCCCCAAGTACTTACCCAAACACCATTCCTCATAGTTTTCCTCCAGTGACAGGGCCTTTGGGGGGTATACCTCTGTGGGTGTCCGGGTCAAGTGACGGTGGGAGCCTGGTCGGTGGTGCAAGGCCTGATAAGGGCTGGCCATCATCCTGCATAGCCGCCGCATTTTTCTTTCTATTTTCTTTCCCAGAACCCCATGTGGCATGCAAGCACATGGGGTCTAGCTTTGAATGCATGCAGCTTGCTTCTGCCTGGTGAGCAAGCTTCCTGTCCCACCAGTATTAGGTGGTGCATCACCAGAGTGTGCTGCCTCCCTCCCTCCCTCCCCCATGGTTGGGACACACTGTTGTGCTAGAGAGTTTTGCCTGCTCCCTAGCTTGACTTCCTTGGTCACCTCCGTGTCCAGGGGATGACCTTTTAGCCTCCACCTGACCGGCTGGAGATTACATCCCATCTATCAGTGCAGATAGGCTGGGATAAAGTCTAGCAGGTGTACTAATTTGCATGGCTGAGATTCCGATTGGGTTATTGTGATTTTATAACCAACCTGCCTCAATTATGCCCTGATCTGTTTGGCTGATTAAAATTACCTTATCCTTGTGAACAAATATATCATATTTATTACAACTTTATAAGTAGTAATGTTTAATTGAGAACAAATACCAGGAGATGTCATGCTGGTTTGATAATACCTTTACTTAATATTTTTATGCAAGATTAACAATATTTTGATCAGCAGTGCAAGCAATCAATACAATTTCCGATGGGAGCAGCAGTCTCTCCTACTGTAGATGCATTGTTACAAACTAAAAGAAAATTAACCAAGCAGTATCTTTCTCTGCTCCAGATGTCAGGTTTAAAGGCAGTCTTACCACACCGTAGCCCAACCTGATGCTCAAAGTGAGATCCTGAGAGAAATGGGTCCTCAGTCTGGTCCTTCTGTTTCTCCTTACCTTAGTATGAGAGTGTGCAGGTTTAAATAGTCTGTTATAGCATCTGCAAGATTGTACCTCTCTTATGGTATCTGCAAGTTTGTGTCTTAGTTTTTAAATTACTTCAGTTTTATCTTCAAAAGAACGTCATTTCCTTCAATGTGATTTTAACCTTCAATAGTAACTGCACGAGTGTGTGTATTTAACATGGTAGATGCATTTATAAGAAAGTAATTACATGAAAACAGAATGTCATGCCAAGCCTGATGTAATAGGTAAGAACTAGTAGAAAACAGAATAGTAAATAAGATAAAAAATGTGCAGGGAGTGCAGGTATCCTTGAAGGATGTGAAAGAGCAAACATGCTGCACTGCCTGCACCGAGTACTAAATACTAGAATAAAGGCACATAAAAAAACAGATTGCCAAAATGAAGCAGCAGCAAGATTTTATTCATTGAGAACCCCGGTGAGTCTCAAACCCTTGGCGCTTCGCGTCTAAGCATGACGCTTTATCAGGAGGAGGAGCAAGTGAGCAATCATGCAATCCATTTAAAGTGCACAGTTAAAAACACAGTTTACAAAAATAGATTCCTATTCCATTTCTTTACATGAATACATTGGTTAATATATACAAGATTCAAAATATCTAATTAGTAAAGGGTTACTTAAATTAACAGCGCTCAAACCACTGTTAGTTGTTATTAAAATAATTAAATGTACAGGAACACTTAAAAGGAAAGTGAAGTGCTCAAAAGCAAGAATAAGACACCAATAGTTATGAAAAAAAGTATATACTCCAGCCGGCCCAGTGGCACTGAGGATTGAGGCACTGGACACCACACCGGTGACCCGGGTTTGGAAACGGATTCGGGTCATCGGGGGTCGGCAGGGGAGAGGGTGGATTGAGCATCCCAGGACTGCTCTCCTCCCACTGGGGTGGGAAAGGGGAAACCCGTCGCACTGTAGCGGCCCCTGGTGACGACCGGGGGCAGCGCAGTTGCAGGGTACAGTAGGGGAGGAGCACGCCATACATCATTGCACTGCCTGCTCCAAATGGAGAAAATGGAGGAAAATGGGCTGGGCGTGAACGAGCAGCTTGACGGCCGTGCTCATACCACCTGGAGGTCTGTTGTGGAATCGCACTGGAGGAGTTTGGTCTTGGCCCGGCATGGGAAGGCATGGGGAGCCTCCCAGCATGTCAGGGAGTGGCCGCATCGACCCTTCATCATGTGAGTGAGCTTATTGCCTTCCGGGCGGGTCGAGCCGGCAGCTGGATACCCCCGCTGATCGCACCACAGCAGGGCGATAAAGTATGACATAAAAAAAAAGTATACACTAAAAAATTATGCAGTTTCTATGATGCAACTAATTACAGTGCCTAATTAGATATGCCTTGGTAAACTTCATATGTTTACTTGATATAGATATAGAAGAAAAACTTTCTTTTAAATATGCATTGTAAATAAATGTTCTTAGAAGGTAGGCAAATATACTAAATACAAACAAACAGTCAAGAATGTAATCGAAAACAGAAATCATGGAGCTGTCTAAAAGACAAGGGACAAGTAAAAGGCTTCAAAATGCAAGTACACTGATCAGTAACAAACAAATTATAACATATCTTGTAAGGAGCATTATCTATATGATTACTCTTGAGACCCATATCTCTGTGGCCTTTCAGATTAAAAATCCACCTCGTTTCCTGTTGTAGTAAAATCCTGCATCTATTTTGCCCTCTTGGATTTGCTTGCACCTGCTCCAAGCCAATAAAGGAAAAGTCGTCCACCCTTCTGTCATGATATGAGGCAAAGTGTAACCCAAGGGGGCTATCCAAATCAGTATTTATTATTCCACAGACATGCTTTTGTACGCGTTCTTTGACAGGTCGAGTTGTACACCCCACATACACTACCGGTCAAAAGTTTTAGAACACCCCCATTTTTCCAGTTTTTATTGAAATTTAAGCAATTCAAGTCCAGTGAATAACCTGAAATGGTACAAAGGTAAGCGGTAAACTGCTAGAGGTTAAAAAAAAAGTTTAGGTTAGCAAAAACTGCTGTAGAGAAATTGCAAAGAAAGCCAAGGTGTCAGTGAGTACAGTTTCCTACACCATCAAAAGGCACTTGGAAACTGGAGGAAACTCTGACAGGAAGAGGTCTAGCAGACCCAAAGCCACAACAGAATCAGAAGACAAGTTTCTGAGAGTCAACAGCTTGCGTGATAGGCGGCTCACGGGACAACAGCACAGAGTGACTGGCACCCTGAACCAAAAGGGCTACCACAGCATTTTGCAGCACCATGCAATACCCTCTGGTCTACTCCTAGTTGGTCAGGGGTTCATCCTACAGCAAGATAATGACCCAAAACATACCTCCAGGCTATGTCAGAACTACCTTTGAGGAAAAGAACAAGACAGTAGGCTTCAAATCATGGAATGGCCAGCACAGTCTCAGACTTAAACCCCATCGAGCTGGTTTGGGATGAACTGGACAGAAGGGTGAAAGCAAAGCAACCTACAAGTGCAACACATTTGTGGGAACTTCTGCAACAGTGTTGGGAAGAACTTCCCGAACAATATTTGATGTCCATTGTAGGAAGAATGCCACGAGTGTGTTCGGTGGTTACAGTATATCTGCAAAAGGTGGCTACTTTGATGAGTCAAAAATTTAGATTAAATTTTGTTAAACAAAATGATTCTATGATTTCTTTTTTATCTCCAATTGTTTATTTGTTCTATGCTTTAATTTCAGAGTACATTGAGACATTAACCTGCGTAAATTTCAATAAAAACTGGAAAAATGGGGGTGTTCTAAAACTTTTGACCGGTAGTGTATATTTTGGGGCATGTACATGAAAATATATAAATCACATAGGGAGTGGAACAATTAATAAACTCCCTAATGTTAAACTCTTGATGTGTAATAGAATGTTCAAATACTTTAGTCTGTGTACAAAACTTACAAATATTGCACTTGCCACATCTATAACAACCAACTGGTCGAGGGAGTATCCATATAGGGTGTAGATCTATCTTTTCTTTTACAAACAGGCTACTTGTTAATCTCTCTCTCAAACTGGGACCACGATGCAAAGAAATCCGTGGAGAGGTCCCCACTTTATTGACAAGTAGGGGATCTCCCCGCAAGACATTCCAGTGTTTTTTAATAATAGATGAAACCTTTTTTGATACTTGATTGTAAGTTGTCACTAATGTAACAGGCTGTTTAGTTTGATTTAATGTATCCCTTGCCATTAAAATATCATTCCGCTCCAAATTTCTAGCCTTATCCAGTGCTTCTCTACTAAATTTAAGTTGTAACCTCTTTCTAAAAAATGTTTTTTAAGCTCCTGGGCCTGTTCCTCAAAAGTTATCAAATCTGAACAGTTTTCTTGCAGTCTAGTAAACTGACCAAAGGATATGGACTTTGTAAGATGTCAAGGATGGGCGCTGGAAGCATACAAAAACGTATTGAAGAGGTGGGCTTCCTATGGGTGGAGCTGGAAATAAGTTGTCCATCTACACTCTGTAAGTTCAAATCAAGAAAAGAATTGGCATTGGGATCTGTTAGATACGTAAATTTCAAACCTACATCATTGGAATTCAAATACTGAAGAAAATTATCCACTGTTGTTTCATCCCCTTGCCATATCAGCAAAATATCATCTATATATCTGGCCCACAAAACTATGCGGGACAGAAAAGGGTTGCAAGAGGGGTCAAACACACCCTCCCACCAAGCCATGAAAAGGTTGGCATAGGAGGGTGCCACTGTGGTGCCCATTGCAATACCCTGTGTTTGAAGGTAGTACTTGTTATCAAAAAGAAAATAGCAGTAAGAATAGGCTCCATAGCTTCCAAAATGAAAGGTGATGGGAAATCTCTAGCAGTATCTGAGTTATGTAAATGAAAATCCAGGGCATTTAAACCCAGGTCATGCCTGATACTGGTGTAAAGACTTTCTGTGCCTGTCATAACCCACGTAAGATCACTGGACCAGACAACCCCCAGTTTATTAAGTACATTCTTCCCTATCACGTATATATGACTGTTGTTGGAACCCAATCAGCTTTAGAAAATGATCAATAAACTCTTTATTTTCTTTTTTGTTTTAGTCTTTGGTAACCGGGTATGGCCCACTAGGCACAAGTGCCTGTTTTCAGGGGCAACCTGGGAGCACTGGGCGGTTATGTGACTTGCTCAGAGTCACAGAGTATGCAAGTGGAGTTTGTGAGAATCAAACTCAGGTCTGGTCTGCTGGATGCATCAAGCTCATTCACACTTCATTCCTATAACCTCTAGGCTATACTGCCAGGCCTTAAACATTTTCAGTGAGACTACCACAGCCTGATACTATAGGTCTACCGGGGGTCATCTGGTCCTTATGTATCTTGGGTAGTATATAGATGGTAGATACAGTAGGAAATTCAACCTGCATAAACTCCATTTCTTTCTTAGTAATGCTACCCATAGATAGGGACATTTGTAAAAATGAATCCGGTTTATTTTTGAAACTTGTCATGGGATCCGATTGTAGTCTGATATAACTTTCGGTGTCATCCAACTGTCTGTGTATTTTTTCCTCAGATTGGGTTGCAAGAAGGATGGTCTGCTATGCCCTTATTTGTACAGGGATGTGGCATGTGGTTGAGGACAAGACTTGTTTTTGAACTGAATATTACTTGGCTATTTGCAATGTAAAATTTAAAACAGAGAGAAAGAGAATATAGAAATGTTTAAAGTGTTTAAAATATAAAATGTTTAAAACCTGGAACATAACTATTATTGCTTAGAGCATTTAAATGTTCAAACGTAAAAGTATTCAAAGTATAAGCCATACCTGTAATAATGTTCTAAAGCAAGAGATGTTAAAATCTAAATTGTAACTGCTAATATTTAAAGCAGTTAAAGTTGTCTTAATGTATTCTTTATTATCTTGAGCTGACCTAAGATACTTTGTAATGTAAGGTAAATAAGAGAGAGAGTCAGAGAGAGACATTTTAAACATATAAAGGCAGAATAATTTCATTTTTCACTATTTAGTTCAGACAAAATGCTTAGCAAATAGTCCAACGGTTAGTCTGTTTCTGTATCTGGAGCAGGCCACTCTGCCATTATTTGTTCAAATTCCTGATGACTCTCTTCATTGATTAACTGGTTGGTTAGTCCTATTTGGGATGAGGATGAGTTGCAGGTTCTGCAACACTGCCATTGAAAGTGCTACCTCCCAGCCTGGCCAACCAATCATTGACTACCGAGTGCTCTCCCAGACTCAGGCCACTGCCATGGAAGCAGACTGAGCTTCCTCTGGGCGGCCCAGGAGAAAGATTATTTTAATATACTTTTTCTGTTTCTTGCTTGTCATTCGTGTTCAGCTGAATTCCTGTTCTTGGGTGTGACAACAGCGATATCACACTGAGCCCTAAAAAAGAATGAAATGCATGTCTGTGGTTTGCTGCCCTCAGCCTTTACACATTTCTGAAGGCCTTTTGGTATTTGGCAAAACAGTTTAAAATTGTGCAAGCCTATATTTCCTCATGGTGATTTGCATAAAGTACCCATCATGCATTATATTAGATGGCACGTGCAACAGTGTGCTTCATTTGCCCGGTTTGTTGAGTATTGTAGAGAGTGACAAACATGCATTTTCAGGGTCACCTACATTTGTTGATGCCTTCCATCACGTGTGCCTGCAAGTGAGCAGGCCCATACAGCTATGTTTCTGCTAAACTTGTTTTGCGAGAGCATGGTGAAGGGGCAATTTGGTTTCAATGTGCACCTTAATTGCAGTCTTTTTCTTCAGCCATTTGCAAGCCATTATGTATCTACTGTATAACGAGACCCGATCTGCTTTCCTAAAATTGTAATTATGTTGATGCAAAATGCTGATATGTTAAACACTGTGTCCTAACTGAATTGCAGCTTTAACTGGTAGTATTGCTACAGGACAGTTTACCTGAAGTTGGACAGCCTCTATTGCTAAATGGCTAGATCTGAAGCCAGTATGTAAATTCCATTCACATACGAACATACGAAAGAGCCAGCAGAAGGCCTTACAGTTTCATCAAGTCTGCTCAATTGTGGTGCCCCTGCCTCATAGATTACAGTGAGCTCCTCCCTCCCCATCACCTTGTCTCACCTCCTCTTGAACCCCCTCCCCACTGTCCTTTGAGTGACTACTTCAGATGGGAGTTTATTCCACCCTGACACTACCCTCTCTGTACAGCAGTATCTCATTATCTCCTTCCTGAATCTTTTCATTGCCAGCTTAAAACAGTGCCCCCTTGTGGTGGTATTATCACCAAGACAAAAAAAGGTCCCCAGTATCCACCGTGTTTATACCTTTTGGGTACCTGAAGATGTCAATCACGTCACCTCTCTTCTTCCTCTCCTCAAGTACGTATACGTTGAGATCTTTCAGTCTGTCTTCATATACCCTGCTGTCCCTGAACCATATTTGTCACCCTCCTCTGAACTGCCTCGAGCTGATTGATATCATTTTTCAGTTAGGGGCTCCAGTATTCCGCACCATACTCCATAGGTATTCTAACAATGATTTCTCAGTTTGTTCAATTTCTTACTGCGGTTAGAACTCATTGAGACTTGGTTATCTGCAAGAGCTCCTCTGTCTGTACCACCCCCTACGTCCACTCCGCTCCGACGAGCAGGTATTGCTAGAGATGCCCAGGGTTCGTTTGAAGACCTCTGGAGCCCATTCATTCACTATTGCGGCTCTTACCCTGTGGAATTCTCTACCTCATCGGATAAGGAGGTGCCAGACTGTGGAGGGCTTTAAATTTGCTCTGAAAACTTACTTATTCTCTCTTACCTATCCTAATTATTAAGTTATGGATTTTGTTGTTTTAAAGGGTTTTAAAGGGTTTTTAAATTGTTATGGTTTTAGCTGTTTGTAAAAGTTCTTTGATATTTTTTGAATTGCACTTCATATAAATAAAGTTATTATCATTATTATTATAATGTCCTCCAAAAATTACCTCTTCATCCAGAATATTTATCTTTATTCTAATTTCTCAGAATGGTTCTCAAGGAAGTTGCGTATGTTACTTTTGCAACTGTTGTGTGAAGAGAGCTTGGTGAAAAAGTCTCTTTTAACAGTTTCTTTCTTAAAGCTATGCATATCATTTAAATCTGAAAATGAAACTGCATTAAGGTGTGCATGGCAGATAAATCAGTCATCCCCAGTAGGCTTTTCTAGGTTCTAACACCATTCCATCTGCTTATGTGTCAGGCCATGCAGAGAGTGAACACAACTCCCATTATCTTTAATGTTGGTGGAGTGGCAGTATGGGCCAGGAGGATATCATAGCTTTCAACCACACCAAATTGGGCCACTCTGGTCCCTAATGCCACCCCTTGGCCATGAAGAGCCTGCTGTCTGTTTGTGCTACCAGCTCATCAGGAGGTGCTCATCCAGCCCCTTCCAGAAAGGGGGGGGTGTTTGGATGAGGAAATATGTCCCCGCAAGTGTACCACTATAGACCTTGCTTGGTCTGTCACTGTAAGGTCAGAAGAGGGAGTAAGATGGCAGTGCCTGAGGCAGTGATGGGGGGAAGCAAGTGCAAGTCTGGCCAGGAGTAATTGGAAGACAGTGGACAGTCAGACAACAGGGGGGCCCTTTTGACAGTTTAGCCCTTCCCCCCACTACCCCCACCCACCTTCCCTGCTTTTGTTTTTACCAACCCTTATAGCTCTCACACACTCTCTTGAAACCTGTTACCGTCTCAGCATTTACCACCTCTCTGGGCAGGTTGTTCATTCTGTCCACCATTTTTTCCATGAAGCAGTATTTCCTCACATCCTTCCTGAATCTCCCCCTTCCCCCAACCCGCTTATGACTGTGCCCCCTAGCTGTTACTCTCTTGCAACACTGGAACAGGACCTTGACATTCTACCCTGCTTATTCCCTTCAGGTATTTAAATGTTTTCTGTCATGCTCCCTCTCTCCCTGCTGGCCCTCAGCAAACACACGCTCAGACTAACTAGGGGCCCTCCTGTGTTTTCCACCTACTGACCCTTTATCATCTTTGTAGCTCGCTTTTGGAAAGACTCTATATGATCCCGATCCTTTTTTAGGTGTGGGCTACAGAACTGGACACAGTACTCTAAGTGTGCTATCACCAAGGACTCATAGATGGGCAACAGTACTTCCTTTCTCCTAGTGGAGAATCCCCTCCCAGGGTTCGAAATTGGCAGCCACCTGCCAAATGCGCATAGATTTAGCTTCAGGCAGGTAACTCTAGTGTTGTAGAGCGCCCACTGGGTGCCTTGTGGTAATTGCACAAAAGCTGACCATTAGCACGATATACTGCATGGTGCATGAGCGCGGTAGCCATTGAATAACGTGACAGTTATTGCTGATAATGCAATCTATATAGAGTATCATGCTAATGGTCAACTTTTGCGTGACTACCACTGTATATAGGCAATGAAGTTACAGGCATGGCTGCTAGGTGCGGTCAGAGGAAACTGCCAATGGGAGCTCCAGAATGCTCCAAGGACGAGGGTGACAGTGACTGCAAGCTGGAGAGGAGTCTGAGTATCCTCCGTTGCCTTGTCCTGACTGAGTCTGTTGTGCTGCTGCATCCTAGCTGGGTCTGAGCTGTGCACTTCTAGTTGTGTCACAACTGCCCTTTCCTGGCTGATGTCCCTCCTGGATGGGTCTGGGCTGTCTCTTCTGGATAGGTTTGTACTGCTCCATACTCTCTCCTTAGATATTAACTTTATTTTCATGTTCATGTTCCAGTCTCTTGCCAGTAAAAAAAAAACAAAACACTTCCTTTACATTAAAAGTTTAATATTTATTGTTAAAAACTGCAATAAAACATTTTTGGGGAAAAAAAATGGTAATTACTGTGTTGGGTAGTGAAAATCCTGTCGAGCCGGTGGTGTTTTCCAGTCACTGGCCCTGCTGGCTAGTGGCTGAAAAAGTTTGTTTCAACTCCATGCCCTCCCTATACATTCCAGCATCCTGTTTGTCTTCCGGAGTGACCTGGTGCAGTTGGATGATGGCTTGAGATTATCCTCACTAAGGACCGTCTCTACAGGTACACAGTTGTCCATACCAAAGATTTCAAGTTCCATGGGTGAGCAAGCTTTTTTGGTACATGCATCCAAGTTCTGGAATACATTACCACAGTCTTGTTTAAATGTAAACAGCCATGCACATTTTTACAATTCAGTTACATGTTTATTTTCAACAACAAACTATATGTAAATGATTTTAAAATGTGTGTAATATATGTATTGTTTCTTAATGTAATTTTGTATGTTTGCTGTTCCATCATGGCTACAATTATAGTGGTTCCAGGTCATTCCTGAAAAGGGGCCTTTGGGTCAGTGTACTTACCCAGTTATCAAAGTAAATAAACAAATGTATGCAATAGCCGTGGACATAAAACCTATGTGATAAATCTGAGCTACTATGTGTATAAATGTGAAATCTCACATTTATCCATATAGTAGATGCATCATCACAGATTTATACACATAGGGCAGGATATTCAGAAGGGTGTTGCACCATGCGCAACCCACTGATGCGCCCCGGCGTGATATTCAAAGGGGGATTGAGCCTGGCACAAATCCTGATGCGCTGGAGCGCATCAGTAATGTATGCGGCACAGGTGGGGGGGTGTGTGCCCATGCATACTCCGCACATCGATATTCAGCCTGGGATGTGCACAGGCCACTCATCGCCAACCTACCTGCGCTGCACACAGGTGAGCCATAAAAAAAGTAGCAACAGCTGGCCACCCACAGGTGGGCTGCCATATTAAGGGTGCAACACAGCAGCTGCCACCTGTGGGTGGCCACCCAAGCTCCAGAAGCACCTTCGTGGTGGCGCCTCCCCATGCCCGATCGCGGGCATAAGTATATTTAAAACAGTTAACCATATCCCTGGTGGTCCAGTGGACCGCTCGCAGCCCGATCGCGGGCATAAGTATATTTAAAACAGTTAACCCTATCCCTGGTGGTCCAGTGGACCGCTCGCAGCCCGATTCTGGGCGTCAGTAATATCTCATGACGAACCAATCCAACCCTGGTGGTCCAGCAGTACCTCCCCACCTGCCCACTGAGCCCCACCGCCCCTCTCCCCCCCCGGCCAGGGCCCGGCGAAACTTCAACCACTTGCCGATGGGCCGGCCTCGGGCTGACTGATTCTCAGATGGTAGGCTGTACACCCACTGATCCACAGCGTGAGTCAATCGGGTGTCAGCTCAGAGATTTATTACACAGTCCAGATATGTGAATGGATCCATTCACCATCTGTACTGTGTAATGGGTATGGGCTGCCGCCCATTGGCTCGCGCTTGAACCAGTGGTGTACAGCCCATCTGGTCAGGCGATGAGGTGTAGCGGGTGGGGAGCTGCCGCTGACAGGGGGAGCAGGCGGTGGGGCTCAGTGGGCGGGTGGGGAGGGGGTACTGCTGAACTACCAGGGTTGGATTGGTTCATAATGTGATATTACTGGCGCCGCGATCGGGCTGCGAGCGTCCACTGGACCACCAGGGATATAGGACTAATCTTCATAACAGATGCCTGTGATCAGGCTGTGAGCAGTCCACTGGACCACCAGGGATAGAGTTAACTGATTTTAAATATACTTATGCCTGTGATCAGGCTGCAAGTGGTCCACTGGACCACCAGGGATGGTGTAATATGACTTTACATATACTACTGCCCATGATTGGGCTGCAAGCGGTCCACTGGACCAGAAGGGATATTGGACGTGTTCTTACATATTCACATGCCCGCGATCAGGCATTGGGGCACTTTGCTGCGATGTGCAGGGGGCGTCGGTCCCCGACGGCTGCAGCCTGGCAGGGCGCCAGGCACAAGTCGCCGGGGATCGGTGCACCTGCAAGCAAATGGGGCCATAATGACATGCAAATGGCCCCATTTGTGCCTTGCATACATTATGGCCCCATTTGCATGTGCACTTTTGAATATCATGGTGGTTGCGCCTATCACAACGGCACTTGCGCATCCCCCTGCTTCACTCTGGCCACTTGAGTTGGCGCAGTGCCACTGCGTCATGCGCACTGTGGGTGGCCAAGGTGCAGTATTCAATGATGCTGTGCCATGGCACAGCTCCATTGAATATCACCCTGTCAACACCCCTGTGCATCCAAGTTTTGCTGTGCCCAGGCTTGCGCCACAGCCTGGCGCAGTCTGAATATCCCTCCCATAGTAGCTATGTCACAATCATTCCAGAACTCATTTAGAATGTCCGGCTTCAGTACCAGTACTAACTATATTCAAATGCAAATAACTTTAAAACAAAAAAAGATAGCATAGTACTGTGAGCATGAAAGTTGTTCAGCACAAAATTATCTACACAATGAGTGGTGTTTCATTTATAGATATCTTATAGATTTATTTATAATTGGCAAGAAACAGCAGAAAATGCAATTTTATTTGTTCACTTTTTGACAAACAAATGCAAATAACTTTAAAATTAAGCAATAAACAACTCCCGGGTGTGGGTGATGCTGGGTTTACCCATGCCTGAGTGTGGAGCAGCCTTGTGGCCAAACCTTGCCAGGCATGGGTAAATCCCAACATCTCCCTACCTGGAGTGGTTTGGTCTATACAATGTCCCCCAAAAAAATTAAGAAAATTACATTTTGTTTCCCCATTTTAAACATTTTTTTTATAGTATTTATTCTTGCACCACAAAAAATAGTTCCCTATTGCTAGTTAGAGTAATTGCCCACCCAGGTCTCAGCAAAAGAGAAGAGCGTGTGAGGGACCAAGGTTAATTTTCTTTTTTTTTAATCACTCTCCCCCACCTTCTCTGCAACTCAGTGAGCGGGCCACAGCTGCACTATATTCAGTTTATTTAGTGTTATCCCTATGACAGACTGACACCATGCTGCCTCCCACAGTGATAAACACCAGGGCCCTCGTGCTTGCCTACCAGCATCCCAGTTCAGCTAAACAAATATTTTATTACTTCGATGATTGCTGAATTGGGGAAAGTGTTTTAAAAATGAGTGTTGAACGTTATTGAAAACCTGTCCAAAAAGTGGAGCCGTGAAATTGGACATGCGCTTATGAATATACATGAGCACTGAGATATGCATATGTATAAGTGCATGCCAATTAACACAACTCACTTTTTTTTTTCACCTTCCTCTTTGAAGTGGTTCAGAGAGTGGTACTCGTTGGTAAGGTGCTTACCTTATGGAGGTGATGAGATAGTGGACTTGTGCTAGTAGGTGACAAGTATCCGAACAGTTATCCAACTTCCTTGAGCTTGTGAAGACCAGTCGCAGAAGCGTGGAGAGTGAGCGAGCTAGGGAGCGAGCGGTCAGGGGGTTGTAATACAGGGCACGGCACCGAGTCCAGAGAGAGCCGTGATCTGAATTACAGTGGCAGTTGCAGCTATATTTGAAAAATAAATTTGATCCTCTACTATGCTCGGGGACTGCTTGCGAAAAAAAAAATACTCACAAGTCTGTTTAAATTTACAGAGTTACTGGTGAGTCAATATGGCGGTTTCTTGCTTCCAGTTTTGGTGGTCAGAGTGATTTTTAAAATGCGTCTGACTGGCACCTCTTCCCGTGGGTAATGTCAAAATTTGCCATGGCTGTGAGGTGCCAGTCAGCCAATCAGATAGCGAGATTTTAAAAGCCATTGTATAATGAAAAGTAATAGCATAGTACTGTGAGCATAGAAGTTGTTCAGCACAAAAATATCTACAAAATGAGTGGTGTTTCATTTATAGATATTGTTTAGGTTTTTTTATAATTAGCAGAGAAACTGCAGAAAATTTATTTTTTATCCACTTATTCGACAAACAAATGCAAATAACTTCAAAATGAAAAATGTAGCATGGTACTCTGCATATACCATTTGTTCTGCACAAAGTGTTCTATATAATGAGTGGTGTTTCATTTAATAGCAACCACTACACTAGGCGGACATACGCTAGGAAAGTTAACAAAAAAGACCCAGAAATTATCATTTAAAAAAAAAAAAGATAAACAGCCAAAGGCAAATGTCCCTGTACTGACAGAAAGCATCCCAATTGCATAAATGAAATAAATATACAATAGTGTGCTGTCAGATAAATGATTTATCTGCACTTGTGCCGTTTGATCTCGGACTTCTCATTCGTGGCTTATGCCATTCGTGAGGTTACCCGAGGTCAAACAGCACTTGTGCAGATAAATCATTTATCTGACAGCTCACCATTGTATATCCCATATAACTAATGACTCCAAGTCCCTTTCCTCTATGGTCATGCTGAATATTTCACCCTCAGTCCAGTAACCCATCCTTGAGTTTACCCCTCCCTATGTCTATAACTTTGCACTTTCTAGCATTAAAGTTCAGTTACTGTACTTTGGCCACCCTTCCAGTATTTTTAGATTCCACTTCATATCCATAATTGCTTTTTCTGTGCCTGCCCTGACACAGAGTTTCGTTAATTAAAAAAAAAAAAAATCTTGTAATGACAAATAGTGATCATCTCAAGATGAAAACTGAGCCCCACCTTCCCAAAAATAGCTCTATTCACGAGTAGCTCAGAGACCTTGTGCTGCTAGGTGTAACCCAAGGACAAATTGCTCATGGCAGTCTTTTCCTGTAAAGCTTTGTAAGGCCTAAGTGTTTCACTTAGTTGGGTTTTATGTAATTCTGAGTTCAGTAGCTATCCAGGCTGTAAGTGTAACAAGACTCCTCCCAGTAGCGGGCAGCAGCAGAGATGCACAGTAAAATCTTTCCTGTTATGGCATTCCTTCGATCCCTGACAAGTTCAATCCATCTGTCTTTAGCAGCAGGTGAAGAATTGTGAAATTCATAGGAGTGAGGCTTTTGCTGGGTGTTTCACACTATCCATCAGGGGTTGGGGGTTAAAAGCCAGACCGTGAAAAAGCATGCGGTGCCCCTGACTGCCCTCACTGCTAAAGCCTGGTGATTTCAGTAGTCTAGCTCAGCTGGAACTGCTGCATTGTTGTCATTCCTTGTCCTACCATTATAGATCCTGGGAGTGCTCCAGACCAGTTGGATCGCTTCTTTCCTTTGCATGTGAGACACTGTTATTCTGTGAAAAAGTGTCTTACATGCAGCTGCCCTGGAATTGGGCACATTCAGGTAAGAGCTCTTAAAAAAATTTAATATATTGTTGATCGAGCTCGATCAATAATGTATTAATGCCGCTGCCAAGACCACTCTTACGGTTGCACATTCTTAGGTATCAGAATCGCTCACTTTCGGATTGTGGTTCTCATTAGGGCTGTGCATTGGCTGAATATTATTTTCCAAATACCACAGATAATGGGTTATCTGAATATTCGGACCTGAATAACGAATAGCCCACTATTCGAGTGGTATTCAGCCGGGGGATTGTTTAAAAACAAACAAAAAAAAAGCCTTTTCTGGCTTCATTGGGGACTGGGGTCCCACCTGGAGGGACACCAGCCTATACTGGCAGAATGGTCTGCATCTGTCCAGGAAGGGAACAAGTCTTTTGGGCAAACAGTTTAAATGCTTCATTGGCAAACTTTAAACTAGTCAAGGGGGAGGCACTGATAAGCAGCAGGAAAATCCCAGCCTCCCCATACAAAACAGGGTAGTAAATGAGAAAAAGACTAAGGTAGAAAGGTCAGTGGGGGATGCTGCTACAGAAGGTAAAGCCATCAAAAAATGGAGAGCAATGAGTACCAATGCCCGTAGTCTGGGTAACAAGCTTCCTGAATTAGTGGCCTTGATGGAGGAGGAACATCTGGATATCGTGGCAGTCACAGAAACATGGTACACACAGAACCATGACAGGGACGTAAACATACCAGGATACACTATCTACAGGAGGGACGGGGAGGGTAAAAGAGGAGGAGGAGTAGCTCTCTACCTAAGAGAAGGAATCAAAGCAACAGAACAAAAGGGTAAACAGGGAGGAAAAGAAGCACTGTGGGTCAATTTGGAGGCAGGCAATGGCACCACAATCCGCACAGGGGTTGTATACAGACCCCCCTCTCAGGGGGAGGAAATGGACAAGGAAATGATAGAAAGTATACTTAGAATGGAAGATAAAGGGGATATATTGCTGATGGGTGATCTGAATATGCCAGATGTTAACTGGAGTGCAGTTGCAGCAGCCACTTCTAAGAGTGGGGTTATTCTAGATGCCCTACAGGGGGCATGCCTTAGACAACTAGTATGGAACCCACTGAGAGGGAGCAGTCTTAGACCTGGTCCTCTCAAATGGAGATGGAGAGGATCACAGATGTAGAAGTGGGTAGCCATCTGGGAACTAGCGACCACCAACAGTATAGGTTCAATAAACACAGCAATAGAGTCAAGCCATACAAAGACAAAAGTACTGGACTTCAGGAGGGCTGACTTTGCCAAAATGGGTGAGTGCCTAAGGAATGCACTAGCAAATGGGCAGGAAGGAGGGGTGGAAGAACAATGGGGAATAATAAAAACTGCCATCACAGAGGTAACAAGCCTTTGTGTGAAGCAAATAAACAAAACAAAACGATGTAGGAAACCACTATGGTTCTCAAAGGAGGTGGCAGTGAAGGTTCAAGAGAAAAAGGAAGCATTCAGAAAATACAAGGAATCATAGAAGGAGCAGGACAGAGCATTGTATCAGGTAAAGCAAAAGGAAGCTGGGAAGGCAGTCAGAACAGCAAAGGCCCGAACTGAGGAAAAGATAGCCAACTCAGTTAAGAAGGGGGATAAAACCTTTTTTAGGTACATCAGGGAGCAAAGGAAGACTAAGGGAGGGATAGTGAGGCTTAATAAAGGGAGGGGTGGGCAGAGGTGACTGTGAAAAGGCAGAGATACTAAACAAATATTTTGCTCAGTATTTACAAATGAAGAGAGGAGGTACCTAAAACAAACAATAGAAACACTCTGGATACAGAAGTTGATACCAGTCCATTTACAGAAGAGAGGTTCTGAAAGAACTCTTAAAACTGAAGGTGGATAAAGCAATGGGGCCTGATGGGATTCATCCCAGAATTCTAAAAAACTAAGGGTAGAACTAGTGACACCACTGACTACCCTCTTTAACAAATCATGGGAGGATGGGGTGGTACCTGAGGACTGGAGGAGGGCAGATGTGATTCCCTTCACAAAAGTGGGAGCAGGGCAGAAGCAGGAAACTACAGACCTGTTAGTTTAACCTCAGTGATAGGGAAAATGATGGAATCACTTCTGAAGGAAAGAATTATTGAGTACCTAGAGGCCAGAGGGCAGGACCCAAGGCAGCATTGATTCACTGCGGGAAGGTCATGCCAGGCGCATCTAATAGATTTCTTTGACTGGGTGACCAAAGTAGTAGATCAGGGAGGGGCTGTGGACATGGCCTACCTAGGCTTTAGCAAGGCATTTGACTTGGTCCCACACATAGAGAATAATGGATGGGGAAGTGTGTGCTATGAGAATTTAATTCACACCGGAGGTGTGGGATGCTCCATAAACCCCAAGGGCGAAGTCCGAGGGGTTTATCAAAGCATCCCACACCAAGGTTGTGAATTAAATTCTCATATGCACACACTTCCCCATCTGTTATTTTATATAATTTGCTGGTGACCAATTTTTTGCAAATCAGTGCTGTGATCCCCAACACACACTCTCTCTCTCTCTGTCTCCACACACACACACACACACACACTCACTTCACTCTCTCCACATACACCTCTCCACACACCCCACACCCCCCCAATCATTCAGTGGCACCTTTACTCAAGTTCTCTGGGGCACCCAGTGGCAGCTCCCACTCTAAATTCCTAGCTGAGCTGTGCCTGTGCTATACTCCACAGTCCCTCTGTCTCTTGCCTCACAGCACCCTCCTGCTCACTCTGCTCCAAGTTTAATTTTTTTTTTTTACAATTTAAAACTAAAATCAAGCTCGCGATTAGGATCGCGGCTTACCTGTGTCAGGCAGACACAGACTCATTGCCGCCGCTGTTGTTTGTTGCCCAAAGCTAACGAAGCACAGGCTCAACCAGATACTTAAAAAATGGTAGGGTCACTAAAATAGATTAAAAACATTTGGGAGGTAAGGATTTACCCGTGGGGGCTCCTCACTAAGGTACGGAGCAGCCAAGTTTTCGGAACTGTTAGCCCGCCCACTCACAAAACGGGAGCCAATGAGGGACCACTCCCTTTTGATAGATGGAGCACGTGAATGCCGTAATAACCGACTGGTTATTACGGCAAATATCAACTCAATAAGCCCATTTAAAAAATTGGTCACCAGTAATTACAAAAGATTAATATACAAGTTAGCCAGCCTGGGAGTGGGTCCCAAGATGATAGCCTGGGTAAAGAATTGGCTGGAGACTAGGACACAGAGGGTAATAGTAAATGGAGCCCACTCTGAAGAAAGGGGGGTTACTAATGGGGTGCCGCAGGGTTCAGTATTAGGACCGGTCCTCTTCAATGTCTTTGTAAGCGACATTGCAGAGGGACTGGAAGGAAAAGTATGTCTCTTTGCAGATGACACAAAGATCTGCAACAGAGTTGATGCACAAGGTGGGGTGGAAAGGATGAGAAGGGACTTGGCAAGGTTAGAGGAATGGTCAAATGTATGGCAGCTTAGAGTTAATGCTAAAAGTGCAAGGTAATGCACCTGGGAAACAAAAACCCAGGGGAAGAGTACACAATGGGGAGTGAGATACTAACAACAACAAAAATGGAAAGGGACCTGGGGGTAGTCATATCAGATGACTTAAAGGTGGGCAAGCAATGTGAGAGGGCAGTAAGGAAGGGCTGGGGGGGATACTGGGATGCATAGGGAGAGGCATCACCAGTAGAAAACAGGAAGTTGTTATCCCTCTGTACAGACAGCTGGTGAGACCCCATCTGGAGTACTGTGTGCAGTTCTGGAGACCCAGTCTCCACAAGGACATAGACAAAATGGAAGCTGTCCAGAGGAGGACAACTAAAATGGTGCAGGGTCTGCACCGGAAGACATATGAAGACAGACTAAAGGAGCTTAATATGTGTAGCCTCGAGGAATGGAGGGAGAGGGGGGACATAATAGAAACTTTCAAGTACCTCAAGGGAATCAACAAAGTCCAAGAGGGTAGCATCTTTCAAAAAGAGGTGTGCAGAACAGGGCACAATTTGAAAGATGGGCGGCTCAGAGGTAATGTAAGGAGGTATTTTTTCACAGAGAGGGTTGTGGATGCATGGAACGGCCTTCAGGAGGAGGTTGTATAGTCAAAAACAGTGGTTGAATTCAAGCATGCATGGGACAGCCATAAGGCAATTCTAGGGGGTTGGGGTAGAAAGAAGTAGGCTGCTGGTAAACTAGGATCTGCAGCTTATTCATTAGGTAGGGAAATGGGCAGACTGGGTGGGCCAAGCAGTCCTTATCTGCCGTCAAATTCTATGTTTCTATGTTTCTCCTCCTGGCCAACATTTATAACAAATATATCAATCCCTGGTGTCTAGTGGTCCCACCCCCCCGGCTGATCACTGGCCCAAAATGAAGAATCCCCCGCCGAGATTACACCATTTCCCCATCCCAAATGTATTAAAATAAAAATGTCCCTGGTGTCTGGTGGACCCCCTCCACCCTGTCAGATAGTGCCCTCCACTACTACCATGCGTCAGTTTTTCATCATCGCCTGACGTCGCAGCCCGACGCTTAGAAAGTGATGAGCATGTGCTTGTACTGGCACATACTCATTCACTGCAAGCTCAGTTGGGCTGCCGGCCATGGAGGTGAGTGGAGGGCTGTGCCGGTGGCCCGCTTGGGGTAGCAGGGGGGCACTATCTGACAGGGTGGGGGTTCACTAGACACCAGGGACACCCCTCAACCCACACACCCCTAGGCTAGTCTCCCTGTTATAGGATGTGGGCCCATAGTGTTACACTTTCCTACACCACACAGAAAGTTCTACACTGAGGACAGGGAGGAGCATAGGGGTTCATCTAGAGGGCGTACCTAGATTATATTGCAGGCCAGGTCACATCAGACGTGACAGGAGTGGTGCAGTGTAGTGACTGTGGAACAGTAGTCTTCAGGGAGATGTTGTGGAGGCTGCGATATTGTCCTGTCTGTAGGCACCTCTCTGGGCTGAGGGAGGAGGTTGTCTGTCCCCATGTAGAGGTGGCCAAGTTACAGGCAGCTGCCACCCCCACCCAGAGACCACCGGGTCACAACATCAACATCAGAGGTTGCCCAGGTAGAAGAGTGACTGGACCACAGTGGGCTCAGGGAGGGTGGGGAGGGTTCAGAGGCACATCCCCCAACCGGTCCAGCTTAATAGCTCCTAAGCTGTTTTGGAGGAATGGGAATGCCCCACACAGGCACCTGCAGCTGTGACCAGAGAGGATGGCTGGGACCTTCAAATTGGAGCCCCAGGGAAGGGGGGGCAAGAGACCCCGGAGGAGGAGGAAGCTTCTCCTAGTGGGGGACTCTATTGTCCATGGTGTGAAATTAGGGACACCTAGAAGGGGGGAGAGGGAAGGAGGTGAAGTGCCTCCCAGGAAGTGCTGCATGGAGGGATAAGAAGTGAATTCATAGGATCGCTAGGGCAATATCCAGGAGGGAGGAGCTGGATGTCATTGTCCACCTTGGGACCAATGGTCTGGTGAGGAGAAGGGTAGAGTTAGCCAGAATCCAGGAGGATTTCAGGAAGCTGGGGGGGGCTGAAACAGGTAGCACATTCTGTCTTATTCTCGGAAGTGCTATCTGTCCAAGGCATGGGGGAGGCCAGGGCACTCTACATCTGAACCTTCAACTCCTGGTTGAAGGATTGGTGTGGAAGGGAAGGATTTGGCTTCATAGGGGACTGCTGCCCAACCTGGGCAGATGCGAGCTTGTGTCAGGAGGATGGCCTGCATCTGTCCAGAAAGGGGACCTCAGTCCTTGGTGAGAAGTTGGAATGCTTCAGCAGAGAGCATTTAAACTGGCCAAGGAGGGAGAAACAGGTGGCTTAGAACCCCCCCCCGTGAGAACATGCAAAAGTACAAGTTGACAGTAGGAACAATTGAAGCGAGCAGTGTGGGGCAGGCAGGGGAAACATGTATAAGGGGGGGATAAAGGGAGGGAAAGAACACACGAGCATGAATACCGGGGCAGGGTAAGAGGCAAGTAGAGAAAACAGGAGCAGGGGAGGGTGTAAAACATGGAAGGTCATATTCGCAGTCTGGGAGATAAGGTTCCAGACCTGGAGGCCTTGATGACGGATGCAGATCTTGACATAGCAGCAATAACGGAGACATGGTATTCTGTTAATCACAGCTGGGACATCAATGTACTGGGCTATACACTGTTCAGAAGGGAAGGGAAGGTAAAAAGGGAGGGGGGTGGCCCTGTACATCAGAGAAGGCATAAAGGCTACAGAAGTACAGGGAAGGCAGGTGGAGGCCGGGGCAAAGTGGGTCACCCTTGAACCAGGAAATGGCACAGCAGCACATATAGGGGTGATCTACAGACCTCCACCACAGAGGAAGTGGACAGTGTACTAGCGGAGGAAATTCACGACATGGCAGCTAAAGGTGAAATCCTGTTGATGGGAGATTTCAATATGCCAGACGTGGATTGGACCACCCAAGCAGCTGCTTCAGCCAGAAGCTTGGCCAGCCTGGAATCCCTGCAGGGGGTTGGACTCGGACAGCTGGTGCATGAGCCAACCTGGGACAAATCGATTCTAAACCTGCTATGGACCAATGGGAACAAAGTCGAAGGAATCCAGGTGGAAGGGCAGCTTGGATCCAGTGACTACCACTTGGTATTGTTTGGCATGGAGACAGAGACTCAATTAAGCCACACAAGGGCAAAAGTATTAGATTTCAGGAGGGCAGATTTCAACGAAATGGGTAGATGTTTAAGAGCAGCCCTGGAGAAGGCAGAGGTAATGAAGGAGGTGGAGGATCAGTGAGGGAGACTAAAAGGGGCCATTATGGAGGTATCTAACCAATGCATAGGATAACAGCCAAAGGGAAAAGAAGAAATAAACCACCATGGTTCTCTAAAGAGGTGGGAGACAAAGTAAGGGCTAACAGAGCAAGTTTCAGGAAGTATGAGGGAACTCAAAGGGAGGAGGACAGAGAGGTATATCTTGAATGCGTAAGAGAAACGAGTAAGGCTGTTAGGAAAGCCAAGGCACAGACAGAGGAAGGTTTAGCATGGACTGTGAAAAAAAGGGGACAAGACATTCTATAGGTACATCAGTGATAGAAGAAAAAACAGAGGGGGTCGTGAGGCTCAAAAGGGAGGAGGGAGAGTGTGAGGGGGGATCTAGACAAGGCAGAAATACTAAACAAATACTTCTGTTCAGTATTCACAGAGGAGGGAGAGGGTCAAGGATCACAGTTGGGGAGCAGAGGCAATCAGGGGAGAGAAGTGCACACCAGTCTATTCACAGTGAAGAGAGTTCTGGAGGACCTCACAAAGCTGAAACTGGATAGAGCCACAGGGCCAGACAACATGCACCTGAGGATATTAAGGGAGCTGCAGAAGGAACTAGCAGTGCCTCTGGCCACCCTGTTCACAGAGTCCCTCAACACAGGCGTGCAGAGGACTGGAGGAGGGCGCGTGTAGTCCCACTGCACAAAAGTGGCAGTAGGGTGGAAGCGGGGAACTATAGGCCAGTCAGCCTCACCTCAGTAGTGGGGAATATCATGGAGACACTGCTGAAAGAAAGGATAGTGGCACACCTGGAATCCATTGGTGTCCAGGATCTGTGGCAGCATGGATTCACATTAGGAAGGTCTTGTCAAACTAATCTGATAGATTATTTTGATTGAAGTGAATCGGTAGGGGCCGTAAACGTCGCCTACCTGGATTTCAGCAAAACCTTCAATACCATCCCACACAGAAGACTGGTTAACAAGATGAGTAGTCTGGGCATGGGGCATAAGGTGATACATTAGGTTAAAAACTGGCTGACTGACAGAAGGAAGAGGGTGGTGGTAAATGGAATCCAATCCGGGGTGACCAGCAGAGTGCCACAAGGATCAGTACTGGGACCAGTCCTGTTCAATGTCTTCATTAGTGACTTTGCAGAGCGGCTGGAAGGAAAGGTCTGCCTATCTGCAGATGACACTAAGATCTGCAACAGGGTGGATACTCCAGAAGGGTGCAGAAAATGAAGAGGGACCCGGAGAAGCTTGAAAGATGGTCAGAGGTGTGGCAACTAAGGTTCAATGCAAAAAAAAAAGTGCAAGATAATGCACCTGGGTAGGGGGAACCCGCGGATCGCTACAGGATTGGGGGGAGGTGCTGACTGTCGCCAAAGAGGAAAGGAACCTAGGGGTTATCGTATCTGATGACCTTAAGGTATCAAAGCAGTTTGCAAAGCTGCAGGGAGGGCCAGTGGCATTCTGCAGTACATAGGCAGAAGTATTACTAGTAGGAGGTGGGAAGTGGTGATGCCATTGGATAAAACACTGGTAAGGCCTCACCTGGAGTACCGTGTGCAGTACTGGAGACCATACATGTGTAAGGACATAAACAAGGTGGAGGCTTCCAGAGAAGGGTGATAAAGATGGTGCATGGTTTGCACCACAAAACATATGAGGAGAGACTAAGAGACCTCTATGTACTCACTGGAGGAGAGGAGAGAAAGGGGTGACATGATAGAAACTTTTAAGCACCTCAAGGGCATAAACAAGGTGCAAGTGGGAGATCTTTTCCAATGTAGAAAAGATACCAGAACAAGGGGTCATGATATGAAATTGGATGGGGGGGTAGATTAAGAGGTAACATGAGGAAGTTTTTCTATACAGAGAGGGTGAACACTTGGAATAGTCTGCCACAAGTGGTGGTAGGGGCAAGCACAGTGGAGGGGTTTAAACATGCCTGGGCAAGCACAGGGGAACCTTGGGCAGGAAGGGAATGAGGAAAAGTCATTGACCACTTTGGGTGAGTGGACGCATACATGTATAGGGCCTACGGGCAGACTGGAAGGGTCTGGGGCTCCTTGTCTGCCTACGAATTCTATGTTTCTGCGTTAGGGACAGGAAATGGGTATAAATCTCAGCGGGGGTCCTTCATTTCTTCATTTGGACCGTGATTGGCAGAGGGACCACTAGACACAAGGGATTGCTATATTTGGTTTAAATGTTGGCCAGGAGAGGGGAGAAGCCAGAAAATGCTTTTTTTTATTTTTAAACAACCACCCTCCTGGCCAACAAACAACGAATTCCAAATACTGAATATTTTGGCACCGAATAACGAATATTCGGTAAAAGGTATTCGCACAGCCCTAGTTCTCCTACTCTTAAGAATGCACATGAGACCACTCTTACAACCATAAGAGTGGTCTTGGTGGCGGTATTAACATACGTTAACTAAGCTTTTGTTGCTGCTTGAATGTGAGTGACAGATATTAGATTAGCCATCTGAACAGTTGGTAATACTCAAAATCAGCAGATACAGATAATGAGAGAACACTATAATACACTATCTTACTTCGAGAGGGCTCTTGCAGTAGGTAATTACATATAGGACTGACGCTGGCAGGCGGCAGGACCCCACGGAAAAAATTCTAGCTAGCAGTCCCTGAGTGACAGATATTAGATTAGCCATCTGAACAGTTGGTAATACTCAAAGTCAGCAGATACAGATAATGGAAGAACACTATAATACACTTTTCTCTCCTTTAAATCATAAGTAACTCAACCCTTGCTAGTCAGAAAGCATCCTTAAAAACACTAGATGATACCCACCTGGGGTCTTAAATAGTCGGTAAGCACAAAATGTAACAGCATTAATAAAATGGGCCATGAAAAACTTGTAACCTTATTGGTAGAAGCACATCACATGACTATTATTTTCTAACGACGACACAGCTCACCCAAGCTACATATTTATTTAACAAATGCCCATTTTATAAGTGGTGTAACACCCCAAGGTGTGCATTCATAAGGGAATAATGTACTTCTCACGTGCTTACATACTCTGCTATGCCTCGTGCTCAACAACCACTCGAGGTGTGCATTTTTTTCCCTGAACTGGACGCCCTGTCATGTCTTGTTACTTATTGTGAGGAATGTTGTCTGTCCTTTGTGTGTTGTTTTTTGAGGAATATAAAAGACTAGTTTTGCACTGACTTATGAAATAGTAATTCTTCAAGAAAATTATAATTTAACTGGAAAGGCTGTTTGATTAGGTGTGCACACTGCTTGTCAGAGACCACAGATAGGTGTCATTGAGATTACTGAGTTGTTGATACCGATAGTCTTGTACTATGTTGCTTTAATGTTGATGTTATTATCATGCAATCAATCTGAGTTAACTATCTTCAAACTGAAATCATTTCTGACATCAAATTAGTTAAAGTAATAACGTGTAAATTATTTGCTCACCAAATAACAGTTCATTTTATCGAAGTTGGCATTTTAAAATTATACAAGTCAGAGTTAATCTTGCAACATAAAAATGCAGTAAATATTCATAAATTCATTTTTCTGAGTAATCAGCATGAAAATAATGTATTAAAAATGCTTGTATAGCAGTGGCAGCCTTGCAAAACCTAATGAGAGTAGCAGTGGGAAAAATATGCTTAGCATTTGCAGGTACTCTGTGTGTAAGGCAGCTGTACAACCACTTTTGGATGAACTCGGATGTGTAGCAAGTGACTGCTGTACATAAACAATTTTGTGTAGCAGTTGATGAAAATTGTGTAGTTTCTGCTTCGCTATACCAGGTAAAATATTCCCTGGTAGTCAGCATAACAAATGGGATTCAGGTTGGATCAGACATCCTTTTTTTTGGTAGCCAAACGACTGACTCTGTGTCAGGAAAAGGTAAAATTTTGAGAAAGGAATTTATTAACAAACGCCATAGAGAGGTTATTTGTGCAGTGCTGCTGTTCTTCTCTGAAGAGCGAAGAGCTGTGCCAGAGAACCTCAGAACTAACCAAGGTATCACCAAACTACAGCAACTTTCTTGTTTTCACATGGGCTGTAGTTCAGGGGAGGCAGTATAGTGCAGTGGTTTAAGGCTCTGAGCTGCAAATCTGTAGACCTGGGTTTGAATCCCACAGCCCCAACTTGCATTGCATACTTTGTGACCCTGAGCAAGTCACTTAACTTCCCTGTGCTCCCAGGTTGTACCTGTAAACAAGCTTTCAGCTTAGTGTGTCTCTCCTGGTTAAACAATTGGAAAAGCTCAGCACAACCCAATTATTTATTTATTTGTTAACCGGGTGGGTGCACTGGTCACAGGGACCGTTTTCAGGCACGAGCCAGGCCATAGAGATGGCACGAATACAAAGATGCGGAAGTTATAGATACACTGAGTGACAAGTAATAGGAATTTAGTTTTAGATACACATAATCATAGATACATAGACAGTGTCGGCAGATAAGGGCCTATGGCCCACCAAGTCTGCCCATCTGAGCTTGTAAGTTTACTTTATGTTTTCCTAGAAGTCTGTTGCCCCTTAACCCTGACCTCCAGAATTCCTTTATGTCTATCCCATGCATTCTTAAATGTATTGATTGTTTCAGCCCCCACCACTTCCTCTGGCAGGGTGTTCTATTTGTCCACCACCCGTTCTGTGAAGAAATTCTTCCTCATGTTTCCTCTGAATCGTCCTCCCTCCAACTCTGAATTGTCCTCCCTCCAACAATATAGGAGATGGTTCCACTGGGCCATCATGATCAACATAGCAATTTACAGTTTAAGTACAACAACAATATGATAGAGCAATACGGTGATGTAGCAATTTTGGAGAACAATTGCAGGTGCCAGATTTGGATAGGAGGGCTGAAAATAAGTTTGATTTGAAGGCCTATGTAGAGTCTGTGTTAAGGACAGAGGTGGGTAGGCTATTCCAGAGCTTAGGAGCCGCTTCGTAGAATGCTCTGTGGCCCAAGTTTGTGTTGTCAATCAATCAATCAACCAATCACTTTATTTAACCAGGCATAAACACCATTGAGCAAGCTCATTTTCAAGGTGGTCCTTGGCATTAATACAATACAGTACACTTCATAAGATTACAATTACGGTGGACAACGGTGCCAAAAAAACCCCAAAAAAACATTGTGAAGGTGCCGGTCAATATGAGCCTATACATACCGGTTAACACATTTAACATGCAAAGGTACATAATGATAAGCTTTACTGGAATGAGAAGAGGCAACAATCCCATATAGTCTCCGCTAAGTAAGAGTTCATACCTAAATGATAAAAAACAGAGGTATTAAGGAATAGGGTAGAAATTGGGATTAAAGAGTAGGCAGCCAAGAAGGAGGACAGAATAGGTAAAAAGTAGAGAATAGGCAGGGCCATATCGGATTAAGGGAACTAGGCTTGTAGGTCCTAGGTTTCTGTTGTTAGGAATGTAGGGTGGATGAGATACTTAGGCGTAGGATTTGAGAGTGGCAGCCGGGGCTTAGGGGTGATAGGCGTTGTTGTAGCAGGGGATACTTAGCAATTGTTGAGACGAGGACCTCATCATCCTAGAGTTTTGCTTGATACAGAGGAACCTTCCTAGGGGGAGTTAGCATCAGCCACAAGGGATTTATGGACAAGGGTGCCCAGGTGGAGGTCACGTTAGGCTTGGGGAGAAAGTTAGCCTAGTGAGGCATACAGTGAGCAGTGATGGGTAGTTAGTGGGGCAGAGAGAGCAAAATAGCAGATGCAGTTGTAGGCTGTGTTTAGTTGGTTGAGTTCTCTAGATGATGTCTGGGAGATAACAAGGAAGCTGTACTCTAGGAGAGGGAGCATCATACCTCTTCCTATCGCCAGTCGTGCCTCAGGGGTAAGAAAGTGTTTCAGGCGGTAGCAAGCTCTGACCTGCTGATGAACTCTCTTGATAATTGTTCCTATATTTTCACTGAATGTTAGGAAAGGGTCCAGTGTGACCCCTAAGTATTTATAACTCTTGACATTCTCAAGGAGTGTACTGTCAGGTGCCAAGATAGAGAGGGAGTTAATCATTGCTGTGGGTAAATTGTGGAGCTTCTGCCTAGAACCAAATATTATTGTTTTAATTTTCTTAGTATTAACCAGTAGTCTGTTGACCGAGAACCAGTTGTGTGTGATTGAGAAGTCGAGAGATAGGGTGTGAGACAAGGAGGGAAGACTGGGGTTGCTCCTGTACAGGATTAGATCATCCGCATACATGATTTTTAGACAGCTCGGGTTAATGTGTAGTAGGTTATTGACGAATAGGGAGTACAGAATCGGGCCCAGTATGGATCCTTGAGGGACCCCACTGGTCACTTCTGGGGGTGATGAGAGAGAGATCCACCTGCATCGACACTTTGTGACCTCCTGGAAAGGTAATGATGAAACCAGTTAGCAGTCCCCTTGGAGAAGCTGAAGAAGCCAAGTTTCTGAATAAAGAGGTTGTGGTCGAGATCAAAGGTTTTGGATAAGTCGATGAAAATGGCTCTGGTTAGGTTACCCTCATCGGCAGATCTGAGAGTGTGGTCAGTGAAGCGGGCTGTAGCTGTGGTGGTGCTGAAACCCTTCCTGAAACCATGCTGAAGAGGGGAGAATAGTGCTTTTTTAACTACACTATATGTAGTCGGACATTTACTACCGAAGACTAACTTCTCTAGCATTTTGCTGTGGTGTGACAGTATGGAAACAGGTCTGTAGTTCTTAATGAGCATTGGATCCCCAGATTTAAATATGGGAACTACTCTGGCCTGTTTCCATAGCCTTGGTACAGAGGAGGTGGCTAGGGACATGGTGAAGAGAAAGACCAGGGATGATGTAATGTAGCCTGCAGCTAGCCTCAGGAATCCAGGGCAGAGGCCATCACTGCCTGCATTACCAAATTTGGGGAGTCCCATAAGAAGTCTATAAATCTCCTCTGGGGTGGTGCCTTTAGAGTAGAAGGGGGCACTGGGTGGTGTATGGGGATTACCGGTGGCCTCAGGGTCAGTGGTGTTTTTCTGGAGAAGTTTGTCTAGGTAGGGCTGGAAGTTGGTGAATTTTTGCTTTAGTATGTAACCCCTAGATGGCGCTATCCCAGGGGCTACTACCCCTGCCTGATTTGCCACTAACAGGTTGAGGGGCCTGGATCCAATGGCGGGTGCCTCCACCCAGAGGTCAGGGTTTGCAATAGTTAAACAAACTTGGTCACAGCCCTCTGGGACACTGCAACCCCCCTTTCTTCCACTAGTGGCCCACACAATATATCAGAATTACCTTCACAGTATACACTTACCCCAGGTCTGGTTCCGCACTGGGACCTCCTGTGAAATGAGATACAGTGCAACAATCACAGTACAGTACTTTAACATAGACAAATACCTCAGGCAGTATAACTTTGCTGAAACAAGCAGCTCTGATTTATTTAGGGGATATAACAAGGACGGGAAATCAGGTTAATTAGCTTATCACTTTAATAATCTACCTATGGCTCTGTGCACAGGCCTATCCCTATCAGTTACTGTCCCTGGGTACCCAAGCTCTAGTGGCTAGTCAAACCGTGGCAGCTGGTAGGGGCCCTTTCACACAGAGAAAAGAGAATTAAACAGTCAGCAGTACAGTAATTCCATTTGGATTTAATGTGGCAATTCAACAGGGAGCGACCTGAATTAGTACTCACGACCTCCAAATAAGATAGGGTCCTTCAATGTCAGCAGGGCTCACTTGAGGTGCACAAACCTCTTCACACATCCATATAAAAAAGCACTATACCAGGCAGGCTGCATCTGTATCCGATCGCAATTACTGCACACTACCGGGAGAACACACAGCAGATTCAGTTCCTGACAGACCGAGTGTAATTTTCAGCAGTTCCTCCAGTCTTCTACAGGGTGAGCCTGGTTTCTACTCTTCAGAGATCCTTTGATTCTTTTCACAGGACGGATTCAGTCCTAACAAGCTGCAGACCGGAACTCTGGGCCTTACACACGTTTTGACTAAAACTGCACACTGAAAAGCACAGGGCTCCTTCCTTCTTCAGTTGCCAAAGCTCAACTCAAACTCCAACCGACAAAACCGGGCACTTCCTTTGAGTTCCTCCCAGTTCTTGACTGGATTGGCTGTCACTCACAGACTGCTGCTGTTGGTCCAAAAGGTGCTGAAGTCTAAACTACATCTCCCAGAGTCACTGCCCATACAGTCCTCTTGTGGCTGGCTCAGATTATGAGTCCAAGTTCTGATTCAGTCCAAGGCACCATTTTAGAGCTAGCTTACCCCACACTGATTGGTCCAGTTCAGTAGTTCAAAACTAGAATGGGAACTAGCAGACACAGTTCTGACTGCAAAAGCAGGTTAGACAAACTGTAATTTCATTATTACTCTAAATAATTTCTGGCAAACAGTTACATCTGTCAGATAGGTTCCCTTTGCACTCCTAGTGACTGCAAAAATGAAGTGAATTGGCAGCAGCTTGAGTGGTACTCAATCAAAGAAACACACAGTCCCCCATACAAACTAATTATGTCTGCAAGCAGACAGCTCTTAAAGAGACAGTACCAGAGGTTCTAAAAACACTCACTGATAAATGGCTTAAATGCCAAACACCATTCAGGCTTGGAGCATTCAAGCAAGCTCCTGGAAGTCTTTTGGGAACCCCCATTTGCAGGGGGGTTACACCCTTCCTGGCCTGGGAAAGCTTGGCGTCCAGCGTCAAGCAAGTACCCATACATGCAGTCCTTCTAATGATTGTAAGATACGTCTGACAAATGCTTCTGATACCAATCCTGGAACATAATTGTCACTTGGGAGCCACTGTCTAATACAGCTCTTGTAGACACTCCATTCACCCTTACAGTGGTCTCCATGGAGGGACCCACTATTCTGGACCAGTCTGGAGAGGCGGTAGTGGGGCCTGGGCAACTGACCTTGCCACAAAGGGCGTGAATTAGCATTTTTGGTGCCCTCACTGGGATCATGTATGCACCTCTTAACCACTGATTTCTTCTCAAGCTCTCCTTGTAGCCTATATACAACTTTGTCAGTGTCTTTTGGGACTGGCATTCCCTTCATGTGCCCATCTTTCCCACAATTATAGCAAAACATACTTTCTGGAGTTTGAGCTGGCCGAGGCGCCACACTGGGAGCCAGGGCGGGGTATTACTAACTGGAAACCTGGGTGCCATCTCTGTCTGCGGCGTGATAAGCATTTGGAGACATCTCGTCAGTTTCTCCACTTCCATGGTCAAGGAATTGAGTTTGGGCGCTGTTATCAGCAGAGATACATGGGTGGTACCCCACCCCATAACGGGCTCTTGATGGGATATAGGTCAGGGCCCGTACTTGCAGGCGTGGCCTTCATAAAGGACTGTTTTTGAATTCGGATCTCTCTCAACAGTTCGCCCCATTGTGGCATATCTTTTTCCTTGTCAGAGCACTCATTGACTGTCAACCTCTGCCCCTGAACTTCACTTGATGGGTCACCCTCAGTCACTCGGGTCATAGCCACAGCTGTTGGTGCAGGTACCTCCGAGGTCGCCTTTCTCAACTCCTCAATTTCTCTCATTAACTCATCATGGGAGGGTGGGGATTCCAGTCTATTTGCCAGGCGTAACTGAAGCAACAGCAGTTCTGAGAAGGGGCAGACTTAAGGATTCTGTCCAGTCTGGTTCGGTCCAGTTCAATCGCTGGCAAACTACCCTTTCTGAGGCATTCTTGCAACAATTTTTCCAGCTGAGAGACATACACAGACAACAACTCCCTTGGTACTGTTGTGCATTTCTTACTCTCCACCATAGGTCCTCATCAGAATCTGGGCTCCATACACATTCTCAAGGCCTCAAGATGAGGCCTGTGCAGTAGCTTCAGGGTTACTGGCCGTTTGCTTACGGATAGTAGCCAAGCGCAGGACCTCGAGGCTCTCTTCTAACCTCTTTAGCTTTTAGCCTTCCGAGCATTGCCATTCCTAGCACTTGAGGGGCAACATAGTCTATCCAGGTCTCCCAGTCATCCTCCCCTGGGGGTGGGAGGGTGCCAGAGAAGATCCTCAACCTTCGGGTAAGAGTCGTGACTAATGGCAGGTGCAGAAATAGGAGTCTGCATTGGTTCAGCCACCATTACGGGCACTGGAGCAGGAGAGGGTGTTGGGGAGAACACCCCAGGTGGCAAGAATAGTTTCTTCAAGTCCTCCACAGTTTTCCCTCTCCCAGCAACCATTCAGCAAATTTCTCCTCAAAAGTTTCAGATAGTGGTGGGGGCTGATTCCCCAGGTCTTACTGTCCTTAGTTATCACTCTCCAAGCAGTGAGGGCTCCCTCTGGGGTAATGGTCTGTGGCACTTTGGAGCTATCTATGGGATCCTTAAACTCTACTAGGGCCAGGAAAGTGTGTGGGTGAGCAGATTAGCCTGCCGACCCACCACCACAGGGTTTTGTAAACCTTCCACCTTGGAAAGTACTCCCTGCACAGTGTCCGTATTGATACCCAGGGGGATGTCCAGGATAAGCATAGCATTTTGGGGGTCGATCTCCTCCCCAGTACACCACTCCACTAGCCGGTGCACAGCCACTTCTGTCGGTACCCATTTTTCTTAACAGTGGTTCGTAAATAGGGCCACTAGAGGACACACAATCCCAGCGGTGAGCCTCAAGATGTAACCCTAGATGGCGCTATCCCAGGGCTACTACCCCTGCCTGATTTGCCACTAACAGGTTGAGGGCCTGGATCCAATGCGGGTGCCTCCACCCAGAGGTCAGGGTTTGCAATAGTTAAACTAACTTGGTCACAGCCCTCTGGGACACTGCAACCCCCCTTTCTTCCCACTAGTGGCCCACACAATATATCAGAATTACCTTCACAGTATACACTTACCCCCAGGTCTGGTTCCGGCACTGGGACCTCCTGTGAAATGAGATACAGTGCAACAATCACAGTACAGTACTTTACCATAGACAAATACCTCAGGCAGTATAACTTTGCTGAAACAAGCAGCTCTGATTTATTTAGGGGGATATAACAAGGACAGGGGGAAATCAGGTTAATTAGCTTATCACTTTAATAATCTACCTATGGCTCTGTGCACAGCCTATCCCTATCAGTTACTGTCCCTGGTACCCAAGCTCTAGTGGCTAGTCCAAACCGTGGCAGCTGGTGAGGGCCCTTTCACACAGAGAAAAGAGAATTAAACAGTCAGCAGTACAGTAATTCCATTTGGATTTAATGTGGCAATTCAACAGGAGCGACCCTGAATTAGTACTCACGACCTCCAAATAAGATAGGGTCCTTCAATGTCAGCAGGGCTCACTTGAGGTGCACAAACCTCTTCACACATCCATATAAAGAAAGCACTATACCAGGCAGGCTGCATCTGTATCCGATCGCAATTACTGCACAATACCGGAGAACACACAGCAGATTCAGTTCCTGACAGACCGAGTGTAATTTTCAGCAGTTCCTCCAGTCTTCTACAGGGTAGCCTGGTTTCTACTCTTCAGAGATCCTTTGATTCTTTTCACAGGACAGTTCAGTCCTAACAAGCTGCAGACCGAACTCTGGGCCTTACACGCTTTTTGACTAAAACTGCACACTGAAAAGCACAGGGCTCTTCCTTCTTCACTGCCAAAGCTCAACTCAAACTCAACCGACAAAAACCGGGCACTTCCTTTGAGTTCCTCCCAGTTCTTGACTGGATTGGCTGTCACTCACAATAGACTGCTGCTGTTGGTCCAAAAGGTGCTGAAGTCTAAACTACATCTCCCAGAGTCACTGCCCATACAATCCTCTTGTGGCTGGCTCAGATTATGAGTCAAGTTCTGATTCGTCCAAGGCACCATTTTAGAGCAGCTACACACACTGATTGGTCCAGTTCAGTAGTTCAAAACTAGAATGGGGAACTAGCAGACACAGTTCTGACTGCAAAAGAAAGCAGGTTAGACAAACTGTAATTTCATTATTACTCTAAATAATTTCTGGCAAACAGTTACATCTGTCAGATAGGTTCCCTTTGCACTCCTAGTGACTGCAAAAATGAAGTGAATTGGCAGCAGCTTGAGTGGTACTCAATCAAAGAAACACACAGTCCCCCATACAAACTAATTATGTCTGCAAGCAGACAGCTCTTAAAGAGACAGTACCAGAGGTTCTAAAAACACTCACTGATAAATGGCTTAAATGCCAAACACCATTCAGGCTTGGAGCATTCAAGCAAGCTCCTGGAAGTCTTTTGGGAACCCCCATTTGCAGGGGGGTTACAAGTAGATTTGCTACAACGTTTGGCTTGCTAGTTAGGCCAGTGTCTGTGAGCAGACCAATGGAACTTTGCTTGGTGTCTGATTTTGTTAGAGAGTAGATGGAAGACCAGAATCTACGGGGGTTCTCAGGTTATGTGTCTATCAATTTTTGAGGTAGGATGCCTTATGTAGTTTGGCCTCCTGCTTGCAGCTATTGTGGAGAGCACTGTATAAGTTCCACAAAGCTGGTGAGCGGTTAGCTTTATATTGGCCCCAAACTGTGTCCCTCTTTTCATTTACCTGAGCAGTTCCCTAGATAGCCATCTAGAGTTGTTACCTCTAATAATGCAGTTTGTAACCGGGCAGTGTCTGTCTTGTATAGAGGATAGTGCAGAGGAGAGGAAGCCGAGTGTGGAGTCCACATCAGTTAAGGAATAATACATAGACCAGTTCACCGCCAGTATGTCGGCTCTAAGATGCTCTGGAGAGAGTCTAGAAAACTTCTGAATGATATGGTTTTAGGCGGGGGACAGGGTCTCGTACAGGTCCAAGTGCAGAAGGTCGGGGAGTGGGCACTAATGGACTTCGCACTCTTGATGCAGCGATTTTATCTGCTCTATTCCTGATGATCCAGTCGAGTAGAGAATGTTGTTCTAGGCAGAAATCCATCCTTACAACAACATTGTTGTGCTGCAGTAGCTACGCCATTTTGCTGTTGTGCTGCACTAGCTACATAACTACTGCAGCACGACATAGAACATCTTCTTGCGGCGTGTTTTTTTAAACACAGCACCCAATGAAGCAGCTGTGGTGGTGAGCGAACTGACCCTGTGAGTGAGCAGCGACCCACAGAACTGCAGCCCTCCCTCAGAAACTGCACCCAGACTCCACAATGGTAAGGGAATCAGCGGCGCATGGGGTGATCTTTTTTATATGTTCTGGGCACAGGCTTGCAGTAATGGTTGCCCATACACTATAAAGATTGTTTATGAGCAACCACACACATACGAGGCTGTGTTTCAGTCCGAAGTTTCCATGGTAACAGAAGACCTCTCGATTGAAACACAGCCTTGTTGTGTATCATTGCTCATACACGGTCCGCTTACGTTTTTTCCAGTGTTGGAAATGGAAACAATTCAGTGGGAGAACAGACTACCCTTGATATAGGATTAAACATATCTGACAGGAATCTGGAGACACGTTTCCTCATTTTATGTTTCTTTTTTACACTTGTTTTATGCCGTTCCGAGGCTACATTTTACACAGCAGCAATCCTTCCTAATCTTGCTGCTGTAACTGAGTCAGACTTAATTTCAGACCCGGCACTGCATTCCCTTGGGCCCCACCCCCACCAGTTTTATCGAAAGAGACAATGCGGAGCCAATTTGCTGGTAAGAGTGTTATAACATTCATCTAACAGAGAAAATTTGTTCCAATTAAAAAATGATTGGGGCAATTTCATTTAAAGTGGGTTGAATAATTCCTTTTGCAGTTTGACAGAGCCTTGCCAGTGACTTCATTATGGTCAGTTAGGCAAGGCAGGAAATTTTATTTATAGAACACTCTTTCCTGAAGGCTTCATGCACTTCACAATAAATACTGCAATAAAACTTCATAACATGTAATATAACAGCGGACAACAGACAACTAAGACATAAATTCCAGCAATAATTAAAACAATCAGGGAAATGCTTCACAGAAGAGATACGTTTTGAAGTTAGTCTTGAAGGCCCCTACTGTGCATGCAGATCTAATATGCTATGGCAAAGCATTCCAAAGAGTAGGTACCACAACATAAAATACTCTGTCCCCAGATTGTCGCAGCCTGGATACAGGGACAGACAGCTGACCTGCACTGGAAGAGCAGAAGGAATGAGTTTGGTGATAAGGAACTAGGATGTCTTTTAAGAAGTCTGGTCCCAAAACCGTGTAGACCTTTGAATGTTATCAGGCATATCTTGAAGATTATGTGCCACCACTTAGGCAGCCAGTACAGCATACACAGAACCGGCGTGATCCCTACGTGAGGAGCCAACAATTAGCTGGGCTGCAGCATTCTGGACTAGTAACTGCAGGCATCACAACAAACCTCCAGATAACACAAGGTATAAAGCGTTGCAGTAGTCAAGCTTAGAGGTGACAAAGACATGAACTGTCATCGTCTGGTCAGCAGGGGCTAAATTTACTTTAGTCCTGGTGATATTACAGAGATGATAAAAGCCAGACTGGACCACAGCGGGCATCCGTTGCTCAAGTGTCAGCTTGCAGTCCAGGATGACCCCAAGATTCTAACCGTATCTACAGCTGTGAGTGGTAGACCGCCCATCGAAGGAAGTAAAGTCAATCCACTTGTCATCACTTGGCCATGCCTGCCCAGCTCGACAATCATAACTTCCGTCTTACCCAGGTTAAGACATACCCAGTTAGAGGTAGTCTAGCCAGTTATTTCAGCCAAACACCTTTGCAGCACAGAAATTACATCCTGCCCACCAGAAGTGCCAGACAGGTAAATGAGCTCAACCAGCGGCAACATATAGACTGAAAACAACACACAGGAGTAAGAATCAAACCGTGAAGAACGCCACAGGAGAGCGCCAAGGCCCTCGAAATAAAACTTTCCAGGGCTACCCACTGCATTCTCCCCATTACGTAGGACTCAAACCAGCTCAATACAGTGCCAGTGAGTCCCACATAATCCCTCAGGTGATCAAGAATCTTACCATGGTCAGTAGTGTCTAGTGAGAGATCTAACTGGACCACAAGACCACAAGAAGTTCCCGATCCCTCACCATGAGATCATTTGCCATGCTGATGAAAGCAATCTTCATGCTGTGGTAAAACTGAAAACCCGACTAGAGAGGTTCATAGAAGTTACATTTTTAGATCCCACTTGGATATGGAGTTGTAAGTTTTAAAGGCTTTATTTCATCAATTGTAGACAGACACAAGGTGCAAAAAAGTGCCCAATGTTTCACTTCCCTCAGGGAAGCTTTGTCAAAAGTGAGCTGGCCAGTTACTGTTACCCATTTTATACCTCGCAGTCAGAGATGAAAGGGTGGGGGGAAAAAAGGGGAGAACACTCGGCCGCTCCATTGCAGTACATTTAAAGTGATAGTGCAATCAAACATCATACCACATCTACAAAATCATAAATAAAAAAAAGATTAAAGGCCCAGTTGCCCAGTGACAGTGTACCCACCCAGTTATCATTTTTTTTACCCAGTTATCAAATCAATATATCAAATTTTACAAAATAAACTTACTTACTGTTAAAGCTGTTATAATAATTTTTTTTAAATCTATCTTTTCTAATTTTCTTTTCTTTTTTTGTATTTATTTTTCTTTCTGTCCTTGCTGTCACGTTTAGGCATTTCTTTGTCATTTTGATGGCAGTGGGATCCCCCCCTCCGATTTATATCCCCTTGTGACTTCCTCCTTCCCCTAGCGTGAGCCATGCCTGTCTACCTTGATGTGATGACGTGCCCCTGTGGATGGAGCAACCTCTGTGGCCCACCCACACAGTTCACTGCGTGCCAGAAGCTGCAGCCTGGCTTGCCTTCCGATGTGGTGACCGGAGTCTGCTCCCGACTCCTAGTCGTCTTTATGGCAGAACAGTGTCTTGCTGCTTTGCCACCAGGGCAGCCTCATAATTTCCATTTTCTAAGCCCAGTAAGATACTGGGGGAAGGGGGGCTTTAGGCTGAGATGTATGCACTTCCAGGGGCTGTTGGGCTCTTCAGCTGCTGCAGCTGCCGTACTGTGTCTTTGGGCATGTGAGTACCACTCAGCACTGCACACCCAGTCGTGTCTTTTTGCTTCATTGTGAATGCTTTCCGGAGGCATAAATTCAGCATGTCTGTATAGGTGAGAAAAGCTAAGAGTTTGCTGGTTCTTTGATGGTAGTTATTCACCAGTGTATTTTCAGTATCGATTTTGATCTTGTTTTATGATGAAATGGGAAAATTGAGGCTTGGCGTTGAAAGAAACATTTGACTTTTTGTTGTGAGCAGATTTAGTCTGATAGGATCTCGTGTTGATAACAAATGTTTCAGTTCTCTTGATTGTATCTGGGGAAGCAGTTTATTTGAACTTATGTTTGCCATACATAGCTCCACACTCTAGCAGTATTTCCTACAAAGTATGATGACATTGTGCAATTTTTGAACTAAAGCTCAAAGCAACCATCTATCCTCCCATTCTAGGTGACCGGTGGGAACTAGGAACAAGTGTTTTCTTGTCTTTACCTGTCCTTGGGACAGGCAGCTGTCGCAGCATTAGATATGGGCTGTAGGGCCCAGAGGAGTAGAGTGCTTCAGTTGGCTGCCAACTGTAAGGATGGGGTTGATGGACGAGCCAGTGTCGCATTTTGTGTGGCATCCATCCAACCTGTCCTCACGTGATGCACTCATGTGCACAAGGTATTAGTTTGTACAGCAGCCAGTGACCCAGTGAGCTGAGAGAAGGGGCTGGAAAAGACTGCCTTTGCATGCGCATCTGCAGTTGATCATCCTGGCCCACTGCTGTGCAGTCCAGCAGACAGTGTGTGTAGCAGCAGCTCAAGGGGAGCACCTTGCAGTCAGAACTTTGCTTTTTCATAAACTGCCCTTTTCAGGGCTTGAGGAGAAATGTGAAAGGCCTTCTGAACCTGAGGGCTGATTGGGCAGCAGGCAGTGATTGAAGCCCTATTAAAAGAGAACTACAGTCACAAATTACAAAAAAATGTGTTGCACAGAGTGTGTTGATTTGTGAACGTAGTTCTAGTCATAGAATCATAGAAGGCTGCTGGCAGACAAGGACCCCTAGGCCCATCCAGTCTACTGTGTCCACTAGTTTCCTATTAAGGAGGCAGTACAGCACAGTGGTTTAAGGCTCTGAGCTGCAAATCTGATGACATCCAGCAGACCAGACCGGGGTTTGAATCCCACAGCCCACTCGTGCATACTGTGTGACCCTGAGCAAGTCACTTAACTTCGTTGTGCTCCCAGGTCGCACCTGGAAACAAGCTTCGGCTTAGTGTGCCTTTCCTGGTTAAACAATTTACCCTTTCCCCCCTAGTTTTATGGCCCCTGGGGATCCCTCTGTTTGATTTCTTTTTATTGCTTTTTTTCTACAGTGCCTCCTGTTCCATGTGACAATAATTCATCTGTAACCTTAGGCAAGTGCTGGGCTAGTGTGAAGTTTACAGCAGCAAAGCTGTGATTTTAAGTGCCTCTCCTTAGCCAGTGAGCACAAATACAGACTATAATACAGTCACAGTTTGGCAAATGTCTGAGGGATTATTGAGTGGACTGTTCTGTCCATAAATAGCTAACGTCTTCATTAATTGTAGTATTAATGACCTCAGGTGATTTGCGTGTTTTTTATGTGTTTGTGTAGTTTAATGGAACTAAAAAGCTTTAAAAATAAAACAGTTACTCCTGTTAGCTAGACCTATACATGTACCTAGAAAACTGGATTAGAAAGAGTTATTTAGTTGAAGCCAGAACATCAGGCTCCTTACACCAGATTGCTACTACTGCAGCTATCACTCACTGAATCTGTGGTCACAGATGCACTACTGTCACATGGGGCAGGGGGCATTGTAGGAAAAAGAAAAACAATGAACTCGAACTTGAAGATCCTCAGGGGCCAAAAAACTAATAGGAAAATTTAGGAAAAAACTCCAAAAAGCTAGCAAAGGCAAGGACTCACTAGGACTACACACACAAATCAAAACACTCTGCACAACATATTTAGTTTACAGATTTTAACTGTAGTTCTCATTTAAGTGCTGTTTTTAGCTTGTCCTTAATTTAAAATAAAAATCAATTTCAGAAACCCCTTGTCAAGGCTAAGGAAGCATTTGGTCCCTCAATGCAGAGGAGAAGAAGGCTTCAAGGAAGGAATTAAAAGTCAGTTTCTAGGGCTGAACTGATGTGTGGCAGGGGGTAATTACCTATCATAGATAAATAATTAGCACACTTATTAATGCAGCAGTCAGAAGCAGAGCAGGGGCAGAAAAATGGAAACATTCATGTATGGGAACGGACATCATTGGAAAGTCAGTGAAAGCCGGCCCGGTGACGCAGAGTGCTGAGGCACTGAGCACTTTACCTCGCGTCACGCTGGCGACCCCGTGTTCGGGAACGGGTTTGGGTCATCAGAGAGCTGGCGGCGGGGGGGGGAGTGGGACAGCGCGGGATCAAGCAGCCAAAAGGCAGTAGTAGCAAAGATTCAGAGCTGCCCTGCAGTTACTTGGTTCACTGTGGCAAAAACACCACTGAAATGTACAAGGAGCCACAGAACTCATCCCAGTTTGTGAAATAACCACTGTCCACACATAATGTAAGAATTAAAGTAGTTTACTGCAGCAAAATCAAGAGAAATACAGGGAAAGCATCTCAGCTGGAGATGAACAAACAAACTGACGTTTCACTCAGCTTTGACAAAGCCCTACCTGGTGAAATGTCAGTCTGTTTGTTTACCTCCTGCTGAGGTGCTTTCTCTGTCTTTCTGATTTTGCATTCACTCACTGTAATTCTTACATTATGTGAACATCGGTTATTTCATAGACTGAGGTGAGTTCTGTGGTGCCTTGTACATTTACACAGACAAAAGGCAGCTCTCCTTTCCCAGGAGGCTCTGCCCCCCATCCCCCATAGTTCTGCTGCCATCGGGTGGCGGTCCGATGGTCGGCATAGGTGAGAGGGGACTGCAAGTAGTGGGGCATCCTGGTACTGCGACGTGTGCGTGCCTCCACATGCGTGCATGGGTGGGACAGTGGTCGGAAGAAAATGAGGACAAAATCAGGGCCATAAAAAAAGTCTGTGAAAAACACTTTCAAATGAGGTATTGGGCTCATTTCCATGTTTATGCCTCCTCTCCGCTCCTCAGCACTGGTCTCCTTGGGAGTACCAAGGAGTCATCCCTCTGCGGTCCGCCCTACCTGGACAGTCCTCCGTTGCCCAGGTAGCCTCGGTTTATCCGCCGGGCGGGGACAAGGTGGGCCCCTAACACCATGAGCAGTCAGGAGCATCAGTCGGTCGGGTGCCAGGTGGGTGGCCGCAGATCAAGGGCAAGCTCCGGTGCTCCGTTTCTGCCAGAGCTGAAGGGTATTTTCCCTGTTTCTTAGGGAGTGGCTGGTGCCCTGATGTCAAGGCATGAAACCTACGTCTGCCACTCCCCCTTCCCTTTTCTGGATCGTCAGTGCTTGCTGCAGCTCTGGCCTCTGCCAGAGGGCAGCCAAGCACTGACTCGGAACCCCTGTACCTCCCGGGAGAGGAGAGCTGTCCTCTGGACGCTCAGTCCTCTCCCTTCCCTGTCAACCCTCAGCAACCCAGGCTCATTCCCAAACCCGGCTCGCCGGCGTGGCGTGAGGTGTGACGTCCAGTGCCTCAATCCTCAGCGCCACCAGGCCTGCTCCTGGAAGCAGTCCTGAGATGAACAGCTGATTTAATTTTCAGTATTAATACTACATTGCCGCCATCTCCCCTTTTAACAAAAGTCACCCTTTTCTTTTCTGTTCATCATCTAGCCCTTTCCACCCTAAAATTCTTCAGATATGCACAATCAACTCCCATTACCCAAGCCATTCCCGATTGAACTGTTTGTTTCTCTCCTGTAGGAGATTTTAGGTACTTTGTCACCTTGCCTTGTATATATGTAAATATTTGTATATTTGTATATTTGTATATCTATCTGTATCACAAATGATTGTATCTGTGTTTATCCAGTCCCATTTTCTTGTGTATATTTTGTAACCTTGCTTTGTATGACCACTCAGGTCCATCTTGTAAATGAGCTACGCTCAATGATGTTCGCCTGAATAAATAAAGATTTTGATTGATTGATTGATTGATTTCTAGAACATTGTGATGTCATCGAGGAACAAACTGTACTTAATGTAGTTAAAGCAGCAGTGCAATGAAATTGGGCAAAAAAATATGACCCTACATTTTTTTTTCCATTATAAAAAATTCAAGCATCTTCCAGCTTTATTTGGTAGTACAGTTTTCTAATTCCACCAAAATTTAACTGTTTTATAAACGTTTCAATCCTTGGGCTGCCGACAGAATTCAAATGGATTGGAATTCTGGACTGATGTATCAATCTTCGGCACAGCAAGTTTACATTTTTTCTGAAGAAGAAAAGATGACCACAAAGTTTTGCATAGAAATAGCACTGTATACCTGGCAAGGCTTAGCACTGAGGGGAAAAAAAAAGACTCATTGTGTGCAGTACAGGAGATACTTAAAGAAGTACATATGATAAGTATGCTAATATTTTTTATTAATTGTAGCTGAAACTAGCTTTTTTGGGAAAACAAATGTGTTGCACTGCTGCATTAAGTACTGCTTGTTCCTTGATAATACAATAATGTTCAGAACATGGCTGCCATGTAGTGTTAATGTTGAACAGACTCCGTTTTCTATAGCTGTGTTTACGTGGCTGCAGCGCTATAACATTTGCACCACTCTGCTCCTGCTGTGAGAAGGACTGCAGTTCTTGGGTCAAAAAATATGGTGGATGTTTTTTTTTTCCAAAGGGTTTTGCTGGGGGGCAGGGGTTGCCCCCTCTCCCGTGATTATATATTACCACTCTGGGCTGCCATTTTTCTGACCCAAGAACTGCAGTCGAGCTCTGCTGTGATCTCCTAAGCTGGGCCAATTCACTGTTCACACAGCCCTCCCTCATGCTGATGCAGGTGGCACTGGAGAGGGGCTGTGGGACCAGCTTAGGAGTAGTGGAGGAGTCCGGGAGTGGCTGCTTTTTATCAAAGCGAGTGTTGCAGCACATTTACACAGCCGCATAAATGTACCTACTCCTGCACTGGTGCAGAAAATGGATCCAAACACTTCTAGCATTGTCCAGTGAGCGTCCACATTGCCAAATCTGTAGAGATCAACCCCTACACACAGGCTGATGGTGCTGTAAAGGTGGCAGTGTGAACATGCCTTATGTCTCTGGAGTGCTTCTAGCTACAGAGGAGCCCAGCACCTCATTTGAAAGGGCTTTTCATGGACTTTCAAACTATGATGGCAGCTAGGGATGAGTGTGTCCCTTTAACAGCTTTGAGGACTAGTCTGTTAGGAGTGACTGAAGAGAGGAGGGGAAGGGAAGCAATTAAAAGTCCTTTTCTGGGCCAAGGAGATGTGGGGTTAATTATTACAAAAAAGAAAGAAATTGACCAAGACAGCAGCCAGACAGACAAACCAATGTATAGCAGTTAAGGCAGATGGGGTAGGGGGTTTTAATGAAGGCATTAGCCAGCAGCAAGTGGTTTAAACAAATTAACAGTCATAGAGCTGTAAGCCATGTCTACACGGCAGTGGCACTTCAAAACATGGACCACAACAGTGCGGTCTCAACCACCAGCAACGCGCCATCTGCTTGTCTACACGTCCCCTCTCTGCACTGCCAGATTCTGTGCTGGTGAAGGGCCCTGCATTGGGGGCCGGATGGCTGCACGCTGATGTAAGCAGCGACCTCAATGCGCATGGTTGAAGTCACATTTTTTGTACTTTCAAAAGAAAGTTTTAGACTTGCAGAGCTTGGTTTTCAACCCCAACTACTTCATCGTACGCAGGACACCAGCTTCTATTAGGTAAACTGTTTGGCTCACTTGAGTTAGCAAATAAGTAATGCCCTTCATGCATGAGCCCACGTCACTATGCAGTGCATGCACCGGATCTGCGATCTGCATCATGGGAGGCGCATGAAGTGGCTGGGTTACTGCGGAGCAGACAGTCCACGCTGCATTTTATGCTGCTCGCTCCTCTTGGTGTTCCCAACTTGGCAGAGAATCTGGGAGCGCTGTAATGAGTGGCTTATCTCAATCCAGTAAGTGTCTACATGAGAGCATTTGCACTGGAGCAGCCGGAGTGCTCGGGTTACTCCAGTGCAAATGTGACAGTGTAAACAGGGCTATAGAGAACAGAGCAGTCAGTGGGGAAACCATTAAGTTTGGGGGTTGGGGATGACAGTTACTAAGCCTTATTCAGAGCACAGGGTCATTTATTCAGAGATGGGGGGAGCAGCTAAGCCCTTTATGGGGTAATAGTCTGTCTCTTTAGTCGGAACAAGGGCACTAGTTACTAAGTCCTGTTCAGAGCACAGGTCTGTCCATTCAGTCAGGATTGAGGCACTAGCTACCAAGTGGGGTGCTTGCTATTCTTGGCATACATCAGGAGTTCAGTCAGGGGCACTTGAGCTCTATTCAGGCGCACATGGTTCTATCCTTATACGGCGAGGGGCACCTACAGTAAGCCTTGTTCAGGGCACAGCTATGTTGAGTCAGGACAGAGGCACTAGTTACCAAGCCTCATGTGAGAACATATGGTGTTAGGGATGATTTGGATGTAAGCATTTAAAATTACTGAATATTTGATTGGACAGATACAAATTTTGCAGGACAGGCAACATTTTTATTTCACAGCCATTCCCAAATCACTTATCCCTTAGAGAGCAATCCTCCACCCCCACCAATTATTTCTAGCCCTGGTTTGAATATTAAATAGAGAATAATGGATAGGTAAGTGTGTGTTATGGATTTTTTTCACACACCCGAGGTGTGTGTTGACCCATAAACCTCAAGAGCGAAGCTCAAGAGGTTTATGTAGTCATGCACTGGGGTGTGTGAAAAAATCGCAACAACCTATCCTTTATTTTTTATAATTGCTGGTGTGGAGGTTTAGATTGTATTTCTATCAGCTTGAAAGAAATATTTTTTTTAGCTAGAATGCAGTTTTATTTTTGAAGAAATTGAACTGTACATGAATAAAACACAGTTGAAAATACTGCAGTTGAAATACTTTTTGTGAAACAATGGAATGCAACAGTTTTAAAGTCTGTTTCTTTGGGGACTGTCATATCAACCGGATTTTGGGTTATGAAGTGTCATATCAACTGGAGTTTGGGTTATTATTGCCTTTGCAGCATAATAACCCGAAATCCGGTAGATATGCATTTTTAACAATATAGTAATCTGGTTGATATTTATGGTCACCAGTAATTATAGTACTATTTTGTGCTTTCTAACCTATGTGTGCGTCACACCAGTTCCCTTAACTGTAAACAGTGGTGAAATTGGGCAGGAGCCTACAGGAAATCAATTCCACACTTCTTAAAAAAAATTTATGACAGTTCTGGCACCTCTTGTCATTTTTTTCCTTTGAATACAGTAGGAAAGTTCCATCAGCTGGAAATGGCAGATCTTCCAGGAATAAAACTTCACCATTGAGTCACACTAATGGGGCTGTGTTGGAGGCACTAGGACTCTGTGGGAACCAGAACTTTTCAGGAGAGCTGGCGCTGAGGCTGGCTGTGCACATTAATGGCACCGTGAAACTGGCTTGAAGTGTTACACTTACCACCAGCCCTCAACCGCCTCAGTTCCCTTTTTCCACGCCATTGAGTGCACTTCAGTGACGATGTTGCTTGCCCGCCGTAAGTCAGAACTTCACGTCTATATGACAGCAGTGTTCAGTTTTTTCAGTTTTAGTTTTTAATGCTAGAGTTTATTTTGTGTCAGTTTAGTGATTTTACAAAAATATTTCTGTCAGTTTCCTCTCAGCCCTACTGAGTTTATGTGCAACAGCTGTGCAGGATAACGGTAGGGAGCCTTTCATGCAGGCTGCTTCGGCAGCAGCAGCTGTGTCCAGTCCACTTTCCTGTTGGGGAAGGTTCCTGCCCACAGGCGGTCCTGTGCTGTGGGAGGAAGGACAGTCCTCCCAAGCACAAAAAGATGACCCCATTCTCGATTTCCGTCGGGTTCTCAGAGCCACTCGTCCTCAAGTTCTTCCTCTTGCCTTCAGAAGGAGAAGAAACAGTACTATTCATGGTCGCTTTCTGGGAGGTTTGACACAAGACCCTTGGTCTCCTGGGGCTATGGGCCATCATTGGTGCCATATACATCGCCAGGAGCATCTGGTACTGGGCTGTTGAGATCTCGGTCCTGGAGTCCCCCCTCTGTCCGTAACTGGGACCCCAGTGGGCAATTTTACCCTTGGGCAGCTCTTTGGAGCAGTGGGTGCAGGGTCAGGTGCTGGTGTCGCTGCTTGTGGATCTAGCACCTGGCCCTTCAGGATTGGTGGCATTGGACCCTCGGGCAGGGCCCTCAAGCCATGTATAGAGTTTGACTCTGGCAACAGCCTTCTGCCCTTGCTGGTGACCGCACCACTGACTCCTGTCCCACTGGCCACATCGCCGGCTTGTATCACTTGGTGGGACTGGCCAGGTACCATTGCCGGTCACTTCAGTGCTGGCTGGGTTGTTGGCTCTGGGTCTTGTTCTGGCATTGGTGCTGAGTTTGGGACTTTTGAGGCCTGACCTGGCACCACTTCTAGTGATGGTCCTGGCACCAGGTTGGCACCATGTTAGCATTGTGTTGACACCATGTTGGCATTATGTCAGTGCCGTGTTGGCAGCAGGTCACAGGGATCACCCTGGTGCCAGATTCAGACCTCTCTAGCTCTTGGAGCCTGGCCTGGCACTAGATCCAGTGCTGGACCCTGTGCCGGCCATTACCATGTCGATGCCTGATCAGCACCAGAGGTTCTCAGCACTGGACTCAGTTCCTTTCTGGGCACTGCCCCTGGCAGTGTTGGACCTGGCACTATGTCAACATCAGGTGGGTACCTGTGATCTCCTGCCCTGGGTTTGGTTCTGTTCCTGGTGCCACCTGTCTGACATCGTGCTGGTGCCATATCTGGTGAAGTGTCTGCCACAATGTCCAATGCCATGTCTGGCACTGGGTCTGATGTTTCTAGTGCTGTGTCTGGTGCTGTATCTGACACTATGTCTGGCACCATGTTAGTGCTGGGTTGGTGGCAGAGATTCTCAGCTTAGAGGGCCTGTGATCCTCCCTTCCCTCCAGGGAGGATTTACAGAAGGGATGAGTCTGACCCTGACCTCATCTTTTCTGAGGGGGGCAGCGATGACTTTTTAGCCTGGACTCTTTGGAGCCAGGCCCTGCTACTGTGCCTCAGAACATGATTCTTGTGGTTTGTTAGCTCCAAAGGCATTTTTCCCTTTATGCCCTTTTCAGGATTTCCAGTTTGAGAACTGATGGTCAGTTTGGCCAGCTCCCTAAATCTGGTAATATACGTAATCAATACTGTTAGTGGCCATCATTTTTTAAGGGACTAATAATCATTTCACAGGCGGGTAGCCACTTCTCTGGTAACATTCAAAATATGGTAGCCTAACTAATTTTTATAGTGGCCATTTGCCACCTGGCTACGTGATTTATTCCACCTTGGCCTGTTCCCTTTGGACCTTAATTAAATCACTGGTGCAGACTCACAAAAGAAAAAAAAAGGATTCTGCTGTCATATGCAAAGTTTAGTCCTGCAGTCACCAGTTCTAGTTATTTCTTCCATTGGTTGTGCACTGGACATGCAGGCTTCAACATCCTGCCCTTTGTTCTCTCCTTGGCACCTGGAGTCTTTGCAAGGTGCCTTGCACTACTTGCAGCGCACCTAAGAAAATTAGGACTCCAGGTTTATCCTTACGTGGACACTTGGCTGATAGCCAGTTTGTCCTGCCACGAAATGGAGGAAACAGTGGCCATGGCCTCTGCATTCCTTCCCTCCGCTGGAGTTCTGCTGAATCTAGAAGTCTCAGCTTTAACCCTCACTGCACCTGCTGTTCATAGGAGCTTTTCTGGATACAACCAATGCCCAGCCTTCCTTCCAGAGAGCAAAATGCTGGTGTTCCTGTAGACAGCATGCTACATTATGGAGCACAAATCTGTTTAAACCCGCTCCAAGCAACATATGCTGGGTCTGATAGGTGACTAAACACTTGGTTTGGTCACTCACATGGTGATCAGTGGAGGACAATTTCCTCCAGAGCTTCCGTTCTCCCAACCAGAGTCTCTGGTGACTCTCACTACGGATGCCTCCCTATTGGGATGTGTAGCCCACTGTCAGGGTGCCAAACACAGGGTGTCTGGAACACATCAGAGACTTATCTTCACATCAGTGTGTTTATGTGCAAACTGTTTTTGTATAGCCTATGGGCTCTCGTGGATCTTGTCAACTGCAAAACAGTTCCCCTCCGGACAAACGATAGTCTCTGATCTATTACAAACAAACAATGAAGAGCACACTCTTACTCTATCCGTAGAGAAGCTATGAGCATGTAGGAAGGGAGCTTTTAAGGCAGGGGTCCTACTCCAGGCCTTTTTTCTGCCAGGAGTCCAGAACACTCTGGCAGGCAAGCTCAGCTGAACAGAGACCCATACTCACAGATGGTCACTATCTCCAGACTTTGTGAGATCGCTGTTCAGTGAGTGGGACACCCCAAATGTGGACCCCTTCTGTGTCCCCCCCTCAACACTGAACTGCCTTGATTCTGCTCCCAAAAGCCAGGACATGGCATTTTCTGTCAGGATACATTTAGACTACAATGGCAAAAAATGTTTCTGTATGCATTCCCTCCAGTCCCCCTAGTGCAGAGAGTATTGCTCAAACTGGAGGTGCACAGGGGCAAGATCATTCTGATCGCCCATGCTGGCCTCGACAGACATGGTTTCCTCTGTTGAATAGACTATCAGTCAGCAAACTGAGGGTACTTGGACTCAGAGTAGACTTACTGACTTAGGGTCGCGTAGTCCATCCAGTCCTGCGCTCCCTTCACCTTAAGGCCTTGTTCTTGAAGAGATAAAAGTGAATAGGTACAAGGTATCTCAGGAGGTCTCTGAAGTATTTCGGCTGCCCATAACCTTCCACTAGGAAGACTTACACAGTCAAATGGACAATTTTTTCCATCTGGTGCTTCAAAACCCACATGGACCCCTTTTGGTGCCCATCTGACAAGGTTCTGGAGTACTTGCTGAACTTTCTGATGCTGGTTTGCAGTACTGTAGTCAGTGTCCACTTGTGTGTTTATATCTGCTTACCATGAGCCCTGTGGTACCCTCTACCTGGCTCAACTGTCTCTTTTTCAGAGGTTCTTTAAGGGCATTTTACACACAAGGCTCCTCATCCAGAAGCTGGTAGGTGCCTGGGATATCAACCTTGTTTTGGATATATGCTGACCCGCAAGCCCTTTGAGCTTCTAGCGACATATGAGCTAAAGTTTTTAACCTTGAAAGCAGTGTTTCTAGTGCCCATCTCTTCTGCTTACAGAGTGTCTGAAATCCATGCCTTTGTCGCAGATCTCCTGTATACTGTTTTCCACAAGGACAAGGCAGTGCTCCCGGGTTCTTTCCTAAAGTGGTGTTGGAGTTCCATCTGAATTGGCCACTGTGCTGCCTACCTACTTTGCCAACTTCCAGAGTAAAGGACAGTGCATCCTTCATTCTCTGGATGTTCTGCAGGTCCTTACATTTTACCTGGTCAGAACTAAGGATTTCAGGCAATCCAGACAGCATTTTGTCTCCTTCGATCCCAGCTGAAAGGGACAGCCTGATACAATCAAGTTCATTTCTGCTTAGATTGTGAACTGTCTGCACCACTGCTATGCCATGGTGCAGATCATGTTGAAAGGTCAGGTACATGTCCACTCCACTAGTGCAGCTGTCACGTCCCTGGCAGAGAGTCGCTCTGTGCCCATCTGTGATATATTGAAGAGCTGTAAAAAGTGAACAGTTTTGTTAAGCGCTGTGCTCTGGATGTCCATCCCAGGCAGTATGCCACCTTTGACAGGGCTATCCTGAATGGACTTAAGTCCTGAGTGTGCCCTTGGCTCCTACCATTCTAGCCCAGAGGGTTTTGACTGAGCTTGGTACTCTGACCCATTAGAGTGAATCAGTGGTGAAGATTGATTACTGGAAGATATAAAAATGATGTAGTCACCATAATTCTTTATCTTCTACGAATATCTCCACCATTGATTCACAAGCCCACCCGTCATCCCTCAGGCTCACTCCAGTCTCTTGATTGCTCTTCACCCCTTGTTCTTGGTTTGGACTGTGAAGACACCATTTTACTGTCTTGTTGACCCTTCTTACACAGGTCATCACAGCTGTCTTATGCCCTTAAGTTTACTGCATAAGTACTAGTTAGGTTATGCTGCACCTCCTCAGTAAAAAAGATACTGACGTGGTTGAGAGCTGGTGCTGAGGTATGCCGGACACCGCTAGCCACTCCCACTGTGCCGTGCATGTGCACAACTTGCCTTGGTGCCAACTCTCCTGAAAGTTATGGCTTCTGCAGGGTCCTGGTGGCTCTGGCACAGACCATTAGTTTGTGTGAATCAATGGTGAAGATATTCCCAGAAGATCAAAAATTATGGTGAGTACGTAATTTTCATTTCCCTCCACCTACAAATTCTAGAGGTACATGTCCCCACCTAAGCATTTCAAATGTAGCTATTGAATGCAAAGCATAAAATAAGCAGATTTGTCTGCAACCCTACCATTCTGTAGCCTGATTTTGTCAGATCTCAGAAACTGAGCAGAGTTGGACCGACCAGGTCTGTAGTTGGATGGGATACCTCCAGGTGCTGCAGAAGTGGTGTTGGTAGCTTTGCAGGGGACATTTTCCCCTTGTTTATAGGTTACCATACTTATGCCCCAGCATGGTGTTACTTTTGTACTATATGTTTGTTTTACCAGTCTCGCACTGTTCATCTGCACATTAATGTATTTTGTAACACGGCTCTCAGTCGGGCTCTGTAAAGGAGCGTGGCGATAGGCAGAATCGCCACAGCTGACTGAAACCGAGCGGGTATTGTCAGGTATAACGCCGGCTGGGGTACCAGTTGGGGCAATGGAGGCTGCCGAGTAGTAGGCTCGCTGGGGTAGTACGAGACTGGCCAGGAGGCAGAGGGTGCAGCACTGAGCCTGGAATGAACAGGCTGAGACACAGAGGAGGAGGAATGGGAGGCGCCTGCCAGCAGTGGTAGAGACAGCCAGTTGCACTAGGCAGCTGTGGCCCCCGCCCTCCGCCCCGCTCCCCCCGCAGCACAGATGCAGACCATCCGTCCTCGCTAGTGTGTGATGCACGCCGCTGGGCAGCAGTGGGCCCAGCCTGAAATGCAGAGCGGTCGGGTCCGATGCACGCCAGACGGCCGAAATCATTGAGCCCTGCTGTGTCGGACGTCAAAGCGCTGGAGCGCTGAAGCTGCTGCCACCCATCCCCTGCCACCACCTCAGCAATCGAGCTCTTTTGGAGATCGGAGATGAGCGGTGCGGGCAACCCAGCAGGTCCCCGAGTAGAGCCAGACAGCCAGGGACTGCGAGACGTCGTACAACACTTGGAGCCGCCGAATCATTGAACTGTGCTCCAGGAAGTAAGATTTTGCGATTGTAAGCTAATAAAAAAAATTGTGTTGTCACACCTGACTCCCGCCTCCTTTGTTCGTTCGGGTCCGGGTGCAACAGACAGAAATCGTCAGCCGACCGCTGAGAAGGTGATACCGCCGGAGGCGATGCCGGTAACAGAGGCTCTACGTCAGTCGCCGAGCCTCTGTTACAACGCGATTAATCACCTTCTGCCGGGCTCTACCGGTATTAATGCCCGCTGGAAGCCCTGCTTGCATGAACCCCCAGCGGGCATTAATCCACCGGTAGAGCCCTCAGCTGGCGGTGATTAATGCTTACTTATTTGCATTATTTTGTCTGTACTGGTTTCTGCCGTCTGTATTTTACATCCTGTACCCTTCCCCAGGTACCCCTGGAAACGAGCCTTAGCTCACTGTGCTTTTCCCAGATACTAATTTTAAATCAGTAAATTGTGTTAGAGGAACAGTGTGTTTTCATGAGGTGGGTTATTCAGATGAAACGATAAACGGAGGTGTCATCTGCCTGTGCTGGTGGTTGTTTGGGTGGATATTAAAGATGCCATACCACTTCTCAAAAAGAGTAGGGGAATTTTGCAGGTGATAAGGCCAGATTTCCTCCCTATTTACTATTTCACCAACAGATTAAACCTGGTTTAATGGCAGTGTGTTTGCACCTAGACACAGACAGTTAAAGTCAGCTGTTGTGTAGTGTGCTGGTACAGAATGACTGCTGAGCTCCACCACATAGGGGGTTCCACTTCTGTGATTCTTCTGTGTGGGTTCTGTGTTCATTATAAAATGTTTTGAGATGCCTGCATTAAAATCACTGTATATGAATGCAAATGGTATGAGTTTGCATCCCAGCTTGCAATGCAAAATGTACAATTTGCAAATAAAAATGAAATTTGTGTCATTCTGATTGCTAACCATTTTGTGGTGCTTTGTAGCACCGTGGCGGTAGCTGATCCAGTAAGCTTCTTGCCTAGGGATTTATTAGAAGTCCTATGAGACTTTGCTGTATGAAGAGCCCTCCTTTCAGGTTAAGATGAGTACATTAGGTCTGTCAAAAAGGTGCAGTGTGGGGGAAGGATGAGTAGGCGTCACTATACAGCCATGTTTTGATTGGCCCAGAAGATCCATCTGCTGCAGGTGGTGGTGCATTAGCATGTCACACCACATGTTCATGTAGTTTGTGTTGTCAGTAGCCCCTCTGGATACAGCAGAGTGATCCTGGATCAGGCATATAATGCATAAAAAGTAACACAAAGAAATGCAAAGGGAGATAATAGTGGGGGAGACATAGAGGGAAGGCATAGGGATCAAGATAGGGAAGAGCTTGTACAGGTGGGGGCATCAACACATGGAAAGCCATGTGTACAAACGCCCGAAGCCTGGGAATCAAGATCCCAGACCTAGCGGCCTTGATGGTGGTAGAAGCCCTAGACATTGTCACAGTCACTGGAACATGGTACACAGGAAACCATGACTGGGATGTTACCATACCAGAGTACACAATCTTCAAGAGAGAGACAGGGAGGGCAGAAAGGGAAGAGGGGTGGCTATGTACATCAGAGAGGGGTTCAAGACAACGGAGTTAGGGGAAAGTCACTATGGGTCACATTAGAGATGGGAAATGGCACCACCATCCACGCTGGAGTTGTCTACAGACCTCCAGCACAGGGGGAAGAAATAGACAGGGTATTAGTGGAAACCATACACAAAATGGCAGAGAAAGGGGAGGTGTTGCTGGTGGGGGACCTAAACATGCCAGATGTTTATTGGAACACATATGCAGCAGCCACTACCAGGAGCAGAGACATCTTGGATGCCTTGGAAGGAGTATGCCTCAGACAGTTGGTAAAGGAGCTCACACAGGAGGGAGCAGTACTAGACATGGTTCTCATAAATGATGACAGAATAATGGACCTATCAGTGGGAAGCCATCTAGGGTCCAGTGATCACCATACAGTGTGGTTTAAGGTGAAGACAGTAGTAGAGTCAAGCCACTCAAAAGTTAAGATCCTGAACTTCAAGAGGGCAGACTTTGCAAAAATGGGGAATACAGCAGAGAATCCTGGCGAGCGGGGGTGAGCAGTAACCCAAGAGATCCACAAGATAAAATTTTATAGCCCCTACTGATATATAGGTGCCTTACCTCCACGGCATGCTGGTATTGTGAAGATGTCACAAAATAATCCATTAGATGAAAAACTGTATCCCTCGTAACATTCAGTAAACCAGGTCCCAAGGACTTCTCAGTTGTAAGTGCCGCCCCTGCAGTTCACTAACATGATGAAATGCTAGGGAGAGCATGGGGGTATGCTCTATTATAGTCAATGGGCGGCGGCTTTCCGATCATTTTTCAATATTATAATGGCCACTTGATAATGAAACATGGGCATCGGTCAAGTAACAATGGCCTTGTTAGTCGACCGGTGCCCACGTTCTAGATTGGAATGCTGCCACCCATTGACTATAATGGAGTGTGCCCCTGCACTCTCCCTAGCATCTTGTCATCACATTAGTAAGTGATGGGGCGGAGTGTGGGCGACACTTACATCTGGGAAGTCCTTGGGACCTGGTTTACTCAATTTTAGGAGGGATACAGTTTTTTATCTAATGGATTATTTTATGATATCTTCACAATACCAGCATGCCATGGAGGTAAGGCACCTATGTATCAGGTGCAGGGGCTGAGACTGGTAAGTCTCTTGAAAGGAGCCATAGCAGTGACAACAAGCCTCTGTGTAAAGCTAATAAAGTAAAAAGAAAGAAAAAACACTATGGTTTTCAAAAGAAGCGGCAGGGAAGGTTTGGGAGAAAAAACAGGCCTTCAGAAAGTACAAGGAAACACAGAGGGAGGGAGACAGGGACATGTACCAGGCAAAGCAGAAGGAGGTGGGGAAGGCAGTCAGGTGCACAAAGGCACAGACTGAAGAAAGGACAGCAAAATCAGTAAAAGAAGGTGACAAAATCTCCTTCAGGTATATAAGGGAAAGGAAAAAGACCAATGGAGAGATTGTGAGGTTGAATTGGAGTGTGCAGAGGGGACCTACAAAAGCAGAAATTCTAAACAAATACTTCTGCTCAGTATTTACAAAGGGGAAGGGGAGGGACCAAAATTAGGGGGTAGAAACACCCACAGGGGAGGGGGGGAGGTGGACACCAGTCCATTCACCGAGAGAGTCCTAAAGGAACTCTCAAAGCTAAAAGTGGACAAGGCAATGGGACTGGATAGGATGCATCTCAGAATACTTAAAGAACTCAGGGAGGTGTTAGGGGCACCACTGACAGCCCTGTTTAACAAATCACTTGAGGAGGGCATGATACCAAAGGACTGGAAAAGGGTGAATGTAGTACCACTACACAAAAGTGGGAGCAAGGTGGAGGCTGTAAATTACAGGCCAGTCAGCTTGACCTCAGTGTTGGGGAAAATCATGGAATCCATGTTAAAGGAAAGGATTGTGGCATACCTGGAGGCTAGTGGGGCACAAGACCTGAGGCAATATGAAGTTACAGCAGGGAGATCTTGTCAAACAAATCTGATAGATTCCTTTGACTGGGTAATCAGGGTGGTGGATCAGGGAGGGGCAGTGGACATGGCCTACCTAGATTTTAGCAAGGCATTTGACACTGTCCCACACAGGAGGCTAGTAAACACGTTGCACAGTCTGGGAGTATGTCCCAAGGTGGTACACTGGGTCCAAAATTGGCTAAGCAACAGGACACAGAGGGTGGTAGTAAATGGAGTTCAATCACGGGGGTGGGGGTGACAAGTGGGGTGCCACAGGGCTTGGTTCTGGGGCCGGTCCTCCTCAATGTCTTCATTAGTGACATTACGGAGGGGCTGGAAGGGAAGCCTCTTTGCAGATGACAGAAAGATCTGCAGTAGGGTAGACACTCCAGACTGGGTGGAAAAACTGAGAAGAGACCTAGGCAAATTGGAGGAGTGGTCAAAAGTGCAGCAGCTTAAAGTCGATACAAAAAAGTGCAAAGTCATGCACTTGGGCCACACAAATCCTGGGAATTAATACAAAATGGGGAGAGGGGATACTAACAACAATAAAACTGAAAAGAGACCTGAGGGTAAACATAACAGATGACCTGAAGGTGGCCAAGCAATGTGAAAAGGCGGTGGGGAGGGCGGAGGGAAGCTGGGGGGCATAGGGAGGGACATCACCAGTAGCAAACAGGAGGTGGTGATGCCACTGTACAGGCAATTGGTCAGGCCACATCCAGAAAACTGTGTTCAGTTCTGGAGACCGCATTTCTAGAAGGACATTGACAGAATGGAGGCAGTCCAGAGAAGGGCAACAAAAATGGTGAAAGGAATGCACCAGAAAACATGAGGAAAGACAGAAAGACCTCAATATGTATACCCTGGAGGAAAGGAGGGAGAGGGGGGATATGATAGAGACATTCAAGTACCTCAGGGGAATCAACAAGGTCCAGGAGGGCAGCATCTTTCAAAAAAAAAGATGTGCAAGAACAAGGAGTCGCAATATGAGGCTGGGGGGGGAGAGGGAGCCTCAGGGGTAATGTGAGGAAGTATTTTTTCACAGAAAGGGTGGTGGATGCATGGAACAGCCTCCCAGCGGAGGTCGTGGAGGCTAAAATGATTGGTGAGTTCAAGAATGCATGGGACAGACAGAAGGCAACCCTAGTGATGGGAAAGAGAGGGTAAGCTGCTGATCATTTAGGATCCGAAGTTTAAGTAGGTAGGGGAAATGGGCAGACTAGGTGGGACAGGCGGTCCTTATCTGCTGTCAAAATCTGTGTTTCTATGTTTAAATAAAGAGAGCCCGGAGATGGGGACAAAGAATACATTTAAATAAAAAATGGTTGGATATGCATAGATATTAAAAGAAACCAAACAAAATGAGAGGGTTAAAAAGATGCAAGGAAAAGAAAAAGATTTGTAAGTATGAGTCAGCACTCACTTCCCAACATGAATCAAAGATACTTAAAGCCACACAGAAATTTCTCCATAGATTATTCATTAGTGTGTTATAATCATGCAAAACCATCAAAAGATGAGTATAAGGCCATCCTGCCAGCATAGTGGTAGCGCTACTGCTAACGAAGCTGATGACCCAGGTTCGGGAACGAGCCCAAGTCACTGGAGGACCAGCCGAGGGAGGTGAATGAGCATCCCACTGGACAATCTATACCTTGGGGAGGACAGGGCTTGGTCTCCACTGCTCTACCACCACCAGGGTGACCACTGGTGGTGGTGCATTGGAGCAGACGAGCTGGGAGGGGGGATGCCACCACGTTCGGATGTGAGTACACGCACAGCGTGCATATGCGTTGTGAAGCTTCCTTGATGTCTATGGGGAAGGGGAGAAAAAGGAAATTACTGAGTGCAGCAGGAGGATGTTTGCTGCCAACTGTGGCACACTCTCCTAGATCACTGACTGAATTGCCATCTGGGGATAGCTGACACCCTCCCCACCCCCCGACAGCCCACCCTGGGGAGCAATCCAGCATGTGAGTAATGGTGCTGGGTGAGGGGGCAGGACCGATGGGGGCAGCCAGCAGTAGAAGTTAAAAGTACAGTAAATACTGTATATATTTAAAAAAAAAAAAAAAAGAAAGTGTATTCCAGGTTGGCTACACTGAAGCATAGGAATCAAATTTTTCATGCCAGCCCCCTGGCACTTTGTCAGAGGTGTTCCTGTGTTACAGATTGGTACATTTAAATAGTCATCATTACATCACTTATACAAATCAGGAAGTACCATTATTGACGTTAAAGTGCCATACAGAAACAAAGATTAATAAAAGGCAATCTAAAAACACAACAGTATATTACACAATTAAATGTTCTGCTGCTAATCAATGTAAAGTGTCTAGCATTCAGTTCATACATTACCCCTTATTTCATTTTTTTCACCGTGCATTTCCATGTTTGAAACCTACCATTTGCACTGAAAAACACTAAACCAGTCAAATTGGGAGTGCTTAGCTCAGCTTTGTGTCATCTGTATAAGCAGCATGCCAGATATTCCAGCTTCCAGATCTTTGAGGAAAATGTTGAACGGAAGTGGCCCAGCACCGATTCCTGAGGGACACTACTGATCACCCCCTGTCTACTGTGAATCCTGTCTGCCCACTGCAGCCCTCTGCTTCGTTGCCCAAAGACAGTTATCAGTTATCTTGGTCTATGCTTTGTGTGGACTCTACTACTGTACTTTGCACAGAAGCTTGTAATTCATCACAGTGTCAAAGACCATGCTTAAGTCCAAAATAGGCTACATCTTTGGCCCTGCACATGTCCATCTTCCTACTCACCCTCTTGAAGAAGGTCTTCAGTTTGATTTGACAGAATTGATGCTTTAGCCCATTGCCATGACAACAATCAATAGTCTTTGAACTATTGTTCAAACAACATGAAGTCTTGCTGTATTCTGACAGTAGCAGTGAGTCCCAACCTTCGAACTGCCCCGGACATGAAAGAGTTAACTTTCCATGCCAGGCATGGAACGCCGAGCTCGAGCTCGGTTGAGACTCTGTCTGTTGCTGTTTAAACTCAAACCGTCAGATTCTTTACTCTGCCTCACTGAACAGTCACTCCGGAGATTTCTCCTTCTGCTCGGTTCAATTTGTCGGTTAAAGTACCGCTTTTCTCGGTTTTCCACTGAATTTAAACTGTAACCTGTCGGTTCAGTCTCTGTCTGTGGTACTTGTGAGTACTAGATAGGTTATATATTATTTCTATTTTGTGTGGAACTTGTAAACGGTTCATCGGTTCGGTTTGAACCGATTAAGTTGTTAGAAAATCTTAAATTGTACTTTTAGAGTGTGGTTACCGGTTCTTATCAGTTCTAAAAAAAACGGATTTTATTACGGTTTTTTCCATGACCCGTGACACGGTCAGGAACCGATAAGAGGGTCTTGCCTGGCGGATTGCCATTAAAAGGGTAAGTTTGGTTAGGACTGGCACAATGTCTGAGAAACCCAAAAGAAAACGTGTTTCACTGGTTTCAACACTGTAGTGTGTGGGGAAGTCTTTGCTAAGGCTGACCCACACCACCTGTGTTTATTGTCTGGGGTTTGACCACCTCAGTGCAGACTGCCAGATTTGTAAACATTTTCCTGCAGCTACCCTAGAAAAGAAGTTGGTAGGCTCAGGAAAGGGAGGCAAAAGTCCAGCTGAACGGATGGCCAGCCCGGTTCGGTTCAAACCGAACCAGAAGAAAGTGCCCTCTGACCAGGGCGAGACTTCTTCAGGCAAAGGATCCGATTCTGAGAGTCGGTTCCGGCTAAGAGAACTAGAAAGGAAAAATCAGCTGGTGTGGAGCCAAAACTTTCCTCTCCAACCACTGAAGAAATAGCTAAAGCGATCAAAATTGTGTAGTCACTTTCCCCGGTTCCAACCGAACTGGCACCATCAGGGAGGCGCTCGGTTTGGCGGTTCCACCGGTTCAAGATTATGATTTAGAGGTATTATGAACCGGAGGAGGAGGAAGAGGAGTATGAGGAAAGTGAATGTGGATTTGAAAGTCTGGATGTGCCCATTGACCCGGACATCTCCCCAGACAGACCTTCACGAGTGTCTCCTCCTAGGCTTTCTGAGTCCCCCTCCCATTTCATGTTTTATAAAAAAGTGGCTGAAACCCTCCAGCTTCCTATGGAAGAAGCTGTGGATGACCAGGAGGAGCCTGACTTTGTGGAAATGATGGATATCCCAGAGTCTAGGAGACTGTCTATTCCCTTACACAAATCTTTTGGGAAACAGACATTTAAAATTTTAAAGACTCCTAATACTATACCTCCTGTGGATAAGAGAATGGACAAGAGGTATACATTGTCAGGCTCAGATACGGAGTTCCTTACACAACAGTGCAGCCATGTTGGGGTAGTGCAAGCTGCAGCCTGTGATAAGGTAAATGTTCCCTTGGCTTCACACCTCCCAGACAAGGACTCCAGGAGGATTGATGCCATGGCAAAGAAACAGTACATGGCAGCACCCTTGGGACTCAGACAGGCCAACTATATGGCCTATACTGCTAGGTATCAAAAAGCCAGATGGGACACTGTTATGGCTTTAGCAAAACAGGTCCCTGGCCAGCTTGCCAAGGAGCTGGAACAGGTGGCTGCGGATGGTATTGAGGCATCCAAGGTGCAATTCCATGCTGCAGTGGACTCCAATGATGTGTCATCTAGAGTCATGGCTACATCTGTGGCACTTCGTAGAATGGCTTGGCTCAAATGTACTAGCCTGTCACAGGATACCCAGACTAAGGCCATGGATTTTCCTGTTGTGGGAAATTTTCTGTTTGGGGAGCAGACAGAGAATTACATGAAGAAAATGGATGAATATAGGACCACCTATAGGAGTGCACAGGCCAAGGAAAGGCAGGCCACTCCTCAGAGGCAGCATCCCAGGGGCAGGCCTTTTCATAGGCCTTTCTACCAAGCCCAGGCCTCCTTTTCTGCATATGCTCAGAGGGGGTTCTTTAGAGGGAGAGGCAGAAGGGGTACAAGCAGACCTACTTCCACCCCTCAGCGAAAACCCCCTGCCAAACAGGCACCCTGATGGTTGGCCAGGGCCGATTCTCCACTACCTGTAGGGGGCAGGCTGGCTTACTTTGTCCAGGACTGGGAGTCTCTAACATCAGACAAATGGGTCCTGGAAGTAGTAAGCCAGGGACTGGTTCTCAGCTTCAAAAAGTTTCCAAAGATGAGAACCAGATCCTTTCCACCTGCAAATCCCTCAGAGGCACTTGCCCTAGAGGCAGAGTCTCTTTCCTCCTGGCTCTCAGAGCTGTGGAAAGGGTTCCACCCCTACACCGGGGCAAAGGGTTGTACTCCAGGTACTTTCTTACCCCAAAAAAGACAGGAGAATGGCGGCTCATTCTGGATCTCAGATACTTAAACAAGCACCTTTTAAAACCAAAATTCAAAATGGTGACTCTGGGAATTATTCTACCCTCTCTAAGGCCGGGGGACTGGCTAGTGTCCCTGGACCTCAAGGATGCCTACTTCCATATTCTCATCAGAAGCTCCCATCGAAAGTACCTCAGGTTCGAGCTGCCTTCAGGCCATTACCAGTTCAGAGCAATGCACTTTGGTCTGACCTCTGCTCCAAGAGTATTCACAAAATGCCTGGTAGTAGTAGTTGCTTCTCTAAGAAGGCAATGGATTGCCATCTTTCCTTACCTGGACGACTGGCTTATAGTGGGCCAGTCCCCAGACCAAGTCAAGTAACACTTACAAATAACTCAGCAACTGCTCACCTCTTTGGGTTTCCTTCTGAATTTTTCAAAGTCAGTTCTAGAGCCTGTCCAGCTCCTCACCTTCATAGGCGCCAGAGCTAGACACAGGAAAGGCCAGAACTTTCCTTCCCCTGGACAGGGCAAGGACCCTTATCTCTCTGGCCTCCTCATTCACCCTGCAGGTGTCTCGACCAGCAAGGCATTTTCTACAGCTCCTGGGACACATGGCTGCTTCCACAGCAGTGGTGCAGGGAGCAAGATTTCAGATGAGGGACATTCAGTTCCATTTGAGAGCCTTTTGGTCTCAAAGGAAGGACCCTCTGACCAAATTGATCCCAGTAACTCGAACCCTGATCCAGGCCCTACAGTGGTGGCAGGATCAGAACAATCTGAGACAAGGAGTCCCCTTTGTCACTCAGTCTCACTCTTTAATCCTTACTACAGATGCCTCCCTCTTGGGGTGGGGGGCTCATTTGGGCCACCTGACCACCCAGGGGTTGTGGTCCCCTCAGGAATCTCTGCTTCATATCAATCTGTTGGAACTCAGAGCAGTATTTCTAGCACTTCAAGCTTTTTCCAGATCTGTTCAGAACAAAGTTATCCAGGTCAGAACAGACAATACCACCACAATGTGGTACATCAACAAGCAAGGAGGCACTCAGTCTACGGCCTTGTGCACAGAAGCAATGAAGTTGTGGTCTCTGGCTTATTCCCTGAACACCTCCCTCACTGCAGTTTACCTTCCAGGCAAGGACAATGTCCTGGCAGATGCTCTCAGCAGGATATCCCAGGGCCATCACGAATGGTCACTGGATCCCCTGGTCTTGGAAGTGATATTTTCCAGATGGGGCACCCCACAGATAGATCTTTTTGCAGCCCCAGACAGTCACCAACTTCCCCTTTTTTGTTGCAGGCCCCCAGTGTTGGGCTCAGTCCCCCTGGATGCCTTAGTTCTCAGTTGGGAAGGGAGGTTCCTGTATGCTTTCCCCCTTCCCTCTCCTGTTCAAAGTGCTAGTCAAAATCAGATCTCAACCCTGCAAGATGATCCTGATTGCTCCAGACTGGGCCAGACAGCCTTGGTATCCACTCCTACTGTCCTTAGCAGTCCATCTTCCCCTGTGTCTTCCCAGGAATCACAACCTGTTAACCTGTGCTCAGGGGAGGGTTTGGTACCTGAATCTCAAATCTCTCAATCTCAAGGCCTGGCTCTTGAAGAGTTAGAGTTTGCTGATTTACACCTTTCCCAAGGCGTAATGGATATTCTGAAGGCTTCTAGAAAACCTTCCACCAGGGCTACTTATAATTCCAAGTGGAAAAGATTTTCCATATGGTGCTCTGGAAAGCATATTTCTCCAGAGTCTGCTGATCTGCCCACAGTTGATTATATGGTTCATTTAAATAGCTTGGGGCTGAGACCAGCTACACTGAAGGTGCACCTGGCAGCTGTTTCTGCTTTTATTTCAGCAGGTAAGCCCTCTTCTCTTTCAGCTCACCCTGTATTCTCCAAGTTTTTCAAGGGATTGCTTCACACCAACCCTCCTTTCAGGGACCATGCCCCTGCTTGGGACCTTAATGTTTGCAGTGCTCAGCTTATGCAACCCCCTTTGAGCCTTTGTCTTCAGCAGAGCTTAAGTACTTGACTTGGAAAACTGTGTTTCTGGTAGCCATCACTTCTGCCAGACGCATAAGTGAGTTACAAGCTTTGTCAGTGGAGCCTGATTTTATCTCCTTTCATAGAGATAAGGTGGTCCTCAGGACTAACAGGAAGTTTTTGCCTAAGGTGGTTTCAGATTTCCACCTTAATCAATCTTTGTCTCTTCCTGTGTACTTCACTGACCATTCCTCCTCTGGTGAGAGGAGGCTTCACAGTTTAGATGTGAAAAGAGCCCTTAGCTACTACATAGAATGTACCAAGGGTCACAGGTTTGACTCCCTCCAACTGTTTCTCACTTATGGTGAGGTTGGTAAAGGGAAACCTGCCACTAAAAGATCCATTGCCAGGTGGATTGTCTCTTGTATCCACTTTTGTTATGAAAAACTGGGTAAGGTTCCACCCTCAGGCCTGAGGGCTCACTCTACCAGAGGTACAGCTGCTTCCCTGGCTGCTGCCAGGGATATCCCTATTGTAGTGATCTGTCAAGCAGCTACCTGGAAAACAGTTCACACTTTTACCAAGCATTACTCCCTGGATATCCAGGCTAGGAGTGATGCTCCATTTGGCACAGCTGTGCTTCAGAGCCTATTTCCTAAGTAGGTTCTGTCCCTCCTCCATGGAGGTACTGCTTAGTAGTCTGCTACTGTCAGAATACAGCAAGACTTCATGTTGTTTGAAGAAAAAATTACTCACCTTAGTAATGTTGTTTCTTCTAATGGAGTCTTGCTGTATTCTGACCCCCCCCCCCCATCTCAGAACCTCTGTTTTGGGATGTGGGTGGGCAGTGGCAGTGTTGGCACTCAGTAAATGCCCACCTTGTTGTTTTCACCCCCCTTTCTTGGGTGAATTGGTATTGTGTTTTTCATTTTTTGGGTCTCCTGACTTGAGTCTTTGTTTTGGAACCAAAAAATGTGTTTTTATGTTTAGTAGCCAGTTGGCTAGTGTAGGTTTACAGCTTCCACACAGGACCTTAGTGAGTTTGCTCTTAAAGATCTGACGGTTTGAGTTTAAACAGCAACAGACAGAGTCTCAACCGAGCTCGAACTCAGCGTTCCATGCCTGGCATGGAAAGTTAACTCTTTCATCTCTGGGGCAGTTCGAAGGTTGGGACTCACTGCTACTGTCAGAATATAGCAAGACTCCATTAGAAGAAACAACATTACTAAGGTGAGTAATTTTTTCTTCTTGCAGGTAGTCAGTAGTGTGTCTGAGCATGAGCAGTACAGCCTTTGAGGGGTAACAGTACTTCTTGGTAAAGAGAATGCTCCTAAAAATTCACCAGTGTCAGGCTCTGTCATCTCTGCATTCCTTAAGTGGGCTGAAACAGCAGAAAGGGCCCATTTGTTGTGTGTGGTGAATTTTTAGTGCTGATAAAAGGTGTCTAATTGTGATCGCACTGGAGACTGAAATCCACTGTTTATCCACATGACAGGGTATAGCTTGGTTGCTCACAATGCATGGCGGTACGCTTCCCTGCAGGGCCTCACCAAAGTGCTTTTAACTCTGTGAAGGGACCACCACCTATTGTACGTGAGAGGGTGGTTCAGATTCCATACCTGTTCAGTCCTTGGCCTCTAACGTGGAACTGCCAACAAGAGTAACGGTACCAGTTATTTTGATGTGTTTTGTAAATTGGGTATCTGTGTCCTGTCTACTAGGAACTGGAGTAAACAACCACCAGAAAGAACTCCTTCAGCATTACAGAAGACCCTTTTTGAAAAACTCTGCTGGGGCATACCTCTTAACCTTTTTCGTCACTGAAATGAGGGACACAGACACTCAAAATGAGTTACAGTGAGGGACACATCTTCAGTCATGGGATACATGCTCAGAACACAATCGAAACCATTCTGTAGTATATGGTTAAGGCTTATGGTGGATGGAATTCAGATGCTTTCTAAATCTTGTTGTATGACAGTTCAAAGGTCAAAAAAGCTGTTGTACTATCGTTCTGACATCACATCAATAGTACAACAATTTTTGAGCCTTCTCCTGCCACCTGATTGGCTCTCTTTATGAGGTCCAAAGGAGAAAAAAAATATAACATGTTGGTGTAGTTCTCCCATTCTTGGTGGTGCCAGCAACGCAGTTTTCCCATTCTTGAAAGGAAGAGCCTCCCACAACTTCAGGTCAAAAAAGTAATTTTTTATAACATTTAAAATAATCCGTGCGGAAGAGAGAGAGAGAGAAGCGAGTAGGTGTGGGAAAAAAGCGTTGTGGAGAGAGTGAGAGCGAGCAGTAGTGAGGAGAAGCCGCAGCGAGTGGGACCAAGGAGAGGCAGCAGACAGTGGGAGCGGGAGCAGTAGCAGATGACAAAGTTTGTCCATTTTTTTTAAAAACTGTTATAGCAAATATGTTTAGTGTCGACAGGAGTGCAGGATAACGTCTGTCACTAGTAAAGAAGCAGAGCAGGACCACAGTGAGCAGCCAGGACCAAGCGGGACTACAAACACAAGGTATGATACCTTGTCAAAATTAAAAAATTTTTTTTTTTAAATAAGTGTGCAGCCATATACTATATAAAACAGTGGATGGTCACCCATCCACAACTAAGGCTGCGTTTCCCTCTCGGGAGTTGATGACATCAGCGAGACCTCTCGAGCTTCGCTCTTCAGGTCTCTATGTTGTCATCAACTCCCTCGAGGGAAACACAGCCTTGTAGTGGATGGTTGCCCATCCACTACTGTTTATGTTTACTTGTATAAAGTTTATTTTTGATTTAGCTAGCTTAGAATATTATGAATTTAGCTTTAAAGTCAGAAATTACACATGTTCTCTATGTGGACAGCACCTTTTCCTCGAGGGATGGATGAGGGACAGAGTAATTTGGAGGGGTAAAATGAGGGATGTCCCTCGTAATCAGGGACAGTTGAGAAGTATGCTTTGGGGAACACAATTTCACTTCATAAAGGGGAAGGGGTAATAAATATTAGCTGTAATTTGGGGCTATGCTTGAAGACCATATTGATTGTTTTAATGGGAAATAATGCCTTATATACAATATACATTAGTGTTTTTTTATACTAAATAAAAACACTATCTGTACCAGTGAACACCAACTAGCTAGATACATTTTTTTATCCTAACAGTAGGGTATGTCACAAAATTTATCTCGCTAGCTGGATACATCACAATAAGCATTTCCTTCTGCTGCCTGTGTTCTGCGCACCATGAAGCCACATGCTCTAACCGGCTCAAGCGGTCTGTAAGCAACAGTGCGACAAGCAACTCTACAATTTGACTTTAGTTTATTACATCACTGGTTCGAATCATATAAACTAATGTTAAATTTTATTAAAACAAAGTCTGTGGTCTTTTCCAGTTCCAGGAAATTGCCTACTCTAGATTTATCGCTTTGTGACAATTCAGGAACTTGTATAGAGCAAGTTTCGGTATTTAAACATCTCGGTTTGATCCTAGATTCACACCTTACTTATGAGCAACATATTACAGATTTAATAAACAAACTTCATAAGAGACTGGGTTTTTAATACAGAATAAAGAAATCTTACAGTGGAAACAAGGCATATTTTAATACATAGTTTGTTATTATCTATTATAGACTGATTCTTTAGTATATTCATTTTTTTATTATATGAGGACTACTTAATCACAGTATATTACATTTTGCTACTGGACAATCTAGATTGACTCATCATTTTCATCTCTACAACTCTTTTAGCTGTTTACCTTTGGTTGAACATTTTAATTTTAGATCTTTATTATTTTTGCACAAGATTCATTTGGGCTTGCTGCCTAAAAGTATTATTAGTATATTTCCTAGGAACAATTCTACAGGATATACAAGAATGCAGTGTAGAAATTCCTTTACAGTTCCCTTTTACCACACTACGTTTGCCCAAAATTATTTTTTTGCTACAAAGCTCTACAATAAATTCCCTAGTATTTTTGTTAGCTGTCCAGAGTTATCTACCTTTAAGATGACTCTTAGAAGTAACATGCTGACAGATTCTGCTTGCAAGTGTTTTATGTGATTTTTAATCTTTTGTATTGTATTTGTGCTTTGTTTGTCTTATGTCATTTATGTCCTTATTGTTGTTGTTATATTTGTTACCACTGGACGTCTGTGAAAATGGGCTTTCAGCCCACAGACTTTTCAGTATAAAATAAAAAATGAAATGAATGAAACAGTGCAAGGCAGCTACCAGTGTTTCAAATGCCTGAAGCTACTATGGCTAAACTGACTGTGGCGCTCCACGGTCATGCCTCCACTCTGAAACAGCTTCCCTACACATAAAAAGCAACATTTTGTTAACAACTCTCCATGAACACATTTCCACTCAAAGCCTTTCTTTCTAAGCTAACTTAAATTACATAGTTTTCTCTTCCCTTTTTTTTCTGCAGCCATTCCCAACATTGCTGTCTAAAACAATTTTTTAATTTTTTTAATTACAATAGCAAAATATATATATATTCTTGGAGGGTACAAGAGAGCCACTTTCGTGACTGGAAGTTTTTCCCCCATCACTCTGCATCATGCTATGCAAAAACTTGTTAAAATTGAATTCCAAGTGACTTTTATATAAATATTAAGGTACCATCAGGTGGCTCGTCAGCTACAGAGGTGAAGGATACCAAATATAACATGAGGCCTCAAAAAGGAACGGCTTGAGGCTCCGGACAAAAAGCTACATCTCGACCTATGCAGGCTCCACATGGGGAGCTGGAGCAAACAGCAGGCCTGAGAGGTGCGGGGGATCCCCAGCCATGGGACACTGTCTTAAATGCAGTCAGAGAAATGGACCGCAAACTGGAAAAAGTCCTGGAGAGACTGTGAGCACAGGACACAAAAATTGACTCTGCAACAAAGTTTGCCATGCAGGCCAACAGTCGATCTCAGAAGACCCAGGCATCGTTTGTCAAATCAACCACCAAGATCAGCCAACTACGTGCACATGTGGAGACAATGGAAAATGTGAGCCATGCCATGAACTTACGCCTAGTAGGGGTTCCGGAGAGCTTAGAGGGGTAAAACATGCTAACGTACCTTAAGCACTGATTGTTAAACAGTCTTCCTTCTGAGCTGCAGCTGGACTTAGATTCTCTTAAATTGGCCTTTTTCACATAAATTTCAAATGTGCCCAAGGCAATCTCACAACACCCCCGTACCATCATGCTGGTGACTACCAGAGCAGATATCCAGGATATAATTCTACAGTGGGGATAACTAATTACCCGGCTTTCATTGAAGGACACGAAATAAAGATATTTCCGGACTGATCTTTTGCAACCTGTACTGATGCAAATTGTTTAACCCATTAAGGAAGGAACTTCGAGGTCTGGCCCACCCCCTGCTGGCCTCGGCATGCCTCCGTATTACAAGGGGAAACCTTTCAATACAATGATCTGGAGGAGGCAAAGAAAAGGGTTGATACCATCGTGGCTGAATTCCACAGCATTCATTTGAAGCACAAGGAGTACCATAGGATTCGGAGGATGATACCCGAGCTGTGGGGACTAAACCCTCACATTTTCTGGGAGCTGATTGGGAGGGCGAACATCGTTAATGTGGGGATACCACCTACATGACTTCTTATAAATCTTCCTTAACTGTTACTCACCTTGGTTTTAGGGAGAGTTTTCACTTAATGTGTGGTTTCCCATTCAAGGATGACACTTTCCGTTTATTTTTCTTGTGTTGCTGTTAAAATGTAACTACGAATACCATGCATTCAAAATGGTGTTGACCACAAGGTATCTGCCATTGTTGGAGTAATTTTGTTTTTCAAGGAAATGAAGGTCAGGCTAAGGAGAAATCATCAAAATAAGGCACTGCAAGGGTTGAGTAGTTTGAGGTATGGGTGAATATAGATTACAGCTAATAAAAGTCAATAAGTAGATATGCACGTTTGTTTGAGTAATCAAAGTTAATTCAAGTTTGGGCAGAATTGATGCAGTTTCAGGGAGAAGGAATTTACCTATTAACCCAGTGTCAAGTAAGTGGGAACAGTGGCTGTAATGGTCACAGATAGCAAATGCCTTAAGGGATTATATAAATAAGTTTTTATCCCACAGGTATTTTACTGTGCTGGGTTTACAAAGATAAACGCTATTAAAAAGGTTTGAGAAGGGTGCATTGATTGTTAAAGTTACTGTTGCGCTGCTATATCTTTCCAATAGTGCACCTTAAAGAAAGATTGGATGAATACATCAAACAGTGGAATGGACTCGTTAAAGTGTTTAGAAATGAGAGAAGAGAAGGATTAATTCAAGCAAGAAGCATTGGTGCACACAAGGCTAAACTGGGACAGGTAAGGTACAGTAGATAATGTCTTGACTAACAAAACATCTGTTCACTGTTTGCATGCAGTGATGCCTGATCCTCCTCATATGCGTCTAATAACCATTGTGCAACTAGTGTACAACGCCACTTGTGTATTTGTTATTTATTCAGCATCCTTATCTCTAAGGCAGTTAAAAGTATCTTTTATAAGCATGATGTACCACAGCAATACCACAGCGATGCAGAAGAGGCTACTTCTATGGACGTGGATGTGGTGTACTATCCACACTTCTGGCAGAAGTTGCTAATGGTCTATATCTCCTCCTTCTTCCAGTAGAGCCAATTAGGCCCAGGACACACTACAGAACTGTTTTTGAAAACCATTTTTAAAACCAGTTTAGCTAAACCATTTCAGTGCAGCCACATTACTCAGTAACCATTTTTGAAAATGGTTTAGTGTAGCCACACTGCTAGTGTTAAACCTGTTCTCCTTGTAACTATTTTGTGTGAAGTCCAACACACAGAACTATGTTTTCCTGGACACACTGCAGCTAGAACTGTTTTAGTTAAACCATTACAGCTTAAAACACTTTTACTCCTGGACAGACCTGTAAGTAAAACCATGCTAGCTCTAAAACATTTTTGAAAATGGTTTTAAGACTAGGTATCTAGCTGGGTTTAAAAACACTTTTGTTAAAACATTTTAAGGGGCTTGTAGTCTGTCTGCAAACAGTGCTAGGGGGATTTAAACTGTTTTAAGGCACTTAAACCATTTTAAGTTTCCCAGTGTGTCCAGGGCCTTAATGTCTCCACTATCCTAATCCCTCCTGCATCCTAGCTCTTGTACCTCTCCTGTACCACCCCCTTCTTTAGTCTCCAAATCCCCCCCTTCCTGCTACACTTCCTTTATATATCCCATGCTGATTGTTAATACTCTTGAGCCTGTTATCTCATTTGTTTGTCTGTGTGCAGTTAAGCTATTTAGTTTGTTTGCCTGTGTACAGTTTGAGCTATTTTCCTGATTTATGTATACTGTTGTATTAAGTATTGTTCCCTCTCCCCTTCCCCCAGGATGTATCGTGAGACAAGCATCTTGTTGCTCAGTGTAATTTTCCTGGTTAACTTTTCAATAAATAAATAAATAGAATCCTTTCCCCTTTAAGAATGTCCGGCAGGTCTTCAAGCTGGCTCCTCCCACCTACCTGGGAGTTTTCCTCCTCAGCACCATCCCATGTCGCCAGATCTTCTTATCGCCAGAAGCATCAAGTTCCCTCCATTGCAGCTCCACACTAGGTGTAAGCCCTAACTTTTCAAACCTGAATTTTGGTCTTCAAGCTCTCTTTTTTTAACGCTTTCTTCTGTGCAGTGTTGCACTATGGACTTTGACGACCAGAAAACTGGTCCCAGCTTCAAATGGTGCGTGACTTGCGGCCAGAGGACGTTGCTCACTGACCCACACACCACATGTGTCTACTGCCTGGGTATGTAGCATAACCCTTAGGCTTTTGGCCAGTGCTGTACCCTCCAGCCCTTCACCTTGGAAGACAACTACATCCCCCCCCCCCGTTAAATCTAAAGATGCCAGTAAGGTGGTTTCTGCAGCAGTGGACTCAGCTGAGCAACTTGCCACCCTTTAGGAGGCCACTGTGGGCGCTTCATTTGTGTTTACCCTGGTTCTGGTTGACATAGATGCCTCATTTACCAGGGCATTTTGGGACTTGTGCCAGTTCCTTCCAACTTTCAGAGAGGGCCCTTCCCGGGGGTCTAAGCCATCGAAACGGAACTCAAATGGCAAGAAGTCCCATTTCAGGTTGTGGGACCAAGGGCAGTCTTGTACCTCCTGTTCCTGCACTTCTGCTGGCTCGATGGCTGTTGAACCATTGGCTTCAGCCGACGTTTCTGTCCAGGCCACTCTCCCCATGGAGTCCTCATCCAGTTTGTTGGCCAAGATGTGGGTCGACCAACTGGTCAAGATCTTTCTTGACCCGGTTTATTGGTTGTTGCCCGACGAGGGGGAGTACTTCCTCTCCAGAACCCCAGTCCTGCCTAATCTCTCCCAAGGAGGGTCAGATCAGCCCCCTGAGCTGGTTCCCTCCTCACTGGAGCCCGACCACTTGGGGGATCCCAGGCATCCTTCTGTTGTCCCTGCCTCCCTTTGACGACCAGTGCCCTAGCTGTCGAGGTCTAGGTCGAGCTAGAATGATTCCCGACATGGCTGTCAGTCCCCCTCTCAACACTCCACAAGCCTGTTCCAGTTTGGGACCTGAACATTGTGCTTGAATTATGGTCAGAAGCCCCTTCTGAGCTAAATGCTTCCTGTAACATAATGTAACCCCCCTGCAAATGGGGGTTCCCAAAAGACTTCCAGGAGCTTGCTTGAATGCTCCAAGCCTGAATGGTGTTTGGCATTTAAGCCATTTATCAGTGAGTGTTTTTAGAGCCTCTGGTACTGTCTCTTTAAGAGCTGTCTGCTTGCAGACATAATTAGTTTGTATGGGGGGACTGTGCTTCTCTGAGTACCACTCGAGCTGCTGCCAATTCACTTCATTTTGCAGTCACTAGAGTGCAAGGGAACCTATCTGAAAGATGTAACTGTTTGCCAGAAATTATTTAGAGTAATAATGAAATTACAGTTTGTCTAACCTGCTTTCTTTGCAGTCAGAACTGTGTCTGCTGGTTCCCCATTCTAGTTTTGAACTGCTGAACTGGACCAATCAGTGTGGGGTAAGCTAGCTCTAAAATGGTGCCTTGGGCGAATCAGAACTTGGACTCATAATCTGAGCCAGCCACAAGAGGATTGGGCAGTGACTCTGGGAGATGTAGTTTAGACTTCAGTGCCTTTTGGACCAACAGCAGCAGTCTATTGTGAGTGACAGCCAATCCAGTCAAGAACTGGGAGGAACTCAAAGGAAGTGCCGGTTTTGTCAGTTGGAGTGTCAGTTGAGCTTTGGCAGTGAAGAAGGAAGGAGCCCTGTGCTTTTCAGTGTGCAGTTTAGTCAAAAGCGTGTATAGGCCCAGAGTTCCGGTCTGCAGCTTGTTAGGACTGAATCCGTCCTGTGAAAGAATCAAAGGATCTCTGAAGAGTAGAAAACAGGCTCACCCTGTAGAAGACTGGAAGAATTGCTGAAAATTGCACTCGGTCTGTCAGGAACTGAATCTGCTGTGTGTTCTCCGGGTATTGTGCAGTAATTGCGATCGGGATACAGATGCAGCCTGCCTGGTATAGTGCTTTCTTTTATATGGATGTGTGAAGAGGTTTGTGTACCTCAAGTGAGCCCTGCTGACATTGAAGGACCCTATCTTATTTGGAGTCGTGAGTACTAATTCAGAATTGGCTCCTGTTGAATTTCCACATTAAATCCAAATGGAATTACTGTACTGCTGACTGTTTAATTCTCCTTTTCTCTGTGGAAAGGGCCCCTACCAGCTGCCATGGTTTGGACTAGCCACTAGGGCTTGGGTACCCAGGGACAGTAACTGATAGGGATAGGCCTGTGCACAGAGCCATAAATGAATTATTAGAGTGATAAGCTAATTAACCTGATTTCCCCTGTCCTTGTTATATCCCCTAAATAAATCAGAGCTGCTTGTTTCAGCAAAGTTATACTGCCTGAGGTATTTGTCTATGTTAAAGTACTGTACTGTGATTGTTGCACTGTATCTCATTTCTGGGAGGTCCCAGAGCCGAACCAGACCTGGGGGTAAGTGTATACTGTGAAGGTAATTCTGATATATTGTGTGGGCCAATTAGTGGGAAGAAAGGGGGTTGCAGTGTCCCAGAGGGCTGTGACCAAGTTAGTTTAACTATTGCAAACCCTGACCTCTGGGTGGAGGCACCAGGCATTGGATCAGGCCCCTCAACCTGTAGGTGGCAAATCAGGCCGGGGTAGTAGCGCCCTGAGGATGGCCCCATCTGGGGTTACATCTTGGAGGCACCCTGGGATTGTGTGTCCTCTAGTGGCCATATTCACGAACCACTGTTAAGAAAAAATGGGTACCCGACAGAAGTGGCTGTGCACCGGCTGGTGGAGTGGTGTACTGGGGAGGAGATCGACCCCAAAATGCCGCTACTTATCCTGGACATCCCCTGGGTATCAATACGGACACTGTGCAGGAGTACTTTCCAAGGTGGAAGGTTTACAAAACCCTGTGGTGGTGGGTCGGCATGCTAATCTGCTCACCCACACTTTCCTGGCCCTAGTAGAGTTTAAGGATCCCATAGATAGCTCCAAAGTGCCACAGACCATTACCCCAGAGGGAGCCCTCACTGCTTGGAGAGTGATAACTAAGGACAGTAAAGACCGGGGAATCAGCCCCACCACTATCTGAAACTTTTGAGGAGAAATTTGCTGAATGGTTGCTGGGAGAGGGAAAACTGGAGGACTTGAAGAAACTATTCTTGCCACCTGGAGGTGTTCCTCCCCAACACCCTCTCCTGCTCCAGTGCCCGTAATGGTGGCTGAACCAATGCAGACTCCATTTCTGCACCTGCCATTAGTCACGACTCTTACCGAAGGTTGAGGATCTTCTCTGGCACCCTCCCACCCCCAAGGGAGGATGACTGGGAGACCTGGATGAACTAGTTGCCCCAAGTGCTAGAATGGCAATGCTCGGGCGGCGAAGAGGGTTAGTGAGCCTCCGAGGTCCTGCCTGGCTACCATCCGTGCTAAGCGGGCCCAGTAACCCTGAAGCGACTGCACAGGCCTATCTTGAGGCCTTGGAGAATGTGTATGGAGCCCAGATTCTGATGAGGACCTATGGTGGAGAGTAAGAGATGCACAACAGTACCAAGGGAGTTGTTGTCTGTGTATGTATCTCGGCTGGAAAATTGTTGCAAGAATGCCTCAGAAAGGTAGTTTGCCAGCTATTGAACTGGACCGAACCAGGCTGGACAGGATCCTTAAGTCTGCCCCTTCTCAGAACTGCTGTTGCTTCAATTCGCCTGGCAGATCGACTGGAATCCCCACCCTCCTATGATGAGTTAATGAGAGAAATTCGAGGAGTTGAGAAAAGGCGACCTCGGGAGGACCTGCACCAATAGCTGCGGCTCGACCCGAGTGACTGAGGGTGACCCATCAAGTGAGTTCAGGGCAGAGGTTGGCAGTCAATGAGGTGCTCTGACAAGGAAAAGATATGTCACAATGGGGCGAACTGTTGAGAGAGATCCAGGAATTCAAAAACAGTCCCTTTATGAAGGCCACGCCTGCAAGTACGAGGCCCTGACCTATATCCGACTGCATCTGTTATGGGGTGGGGTACCCACCCATGTATCTCCTGCTGATAACAGCTCGAACTCGATTCCTTGACCATGGAAGTGGAGAAACTGAGAGATGTCTCCAAATGCTTATCACCGCAGACAGAGATGGCACCAAGGTTTCCAGTTAGTAATACCCCGCCCTGGCTCCCAGTGTGGCGCCTCGGCCAGCTCAAACTCCAGAAAGTATGTTTTGCTATAATTGTGGGAAAGATGGGCACATGAAAGGGAATGCCAGTCCCAAAAGACACTGACAAAGTTGCATATAGGCTACAAGGAGAGCTTGGAGAAGAAATCAGTGGTTAAGAGGTGCACGACATGATCCCAGTGAGGGCACAAAAATGCTAATTCCGTCCTTTTGTGGCAAGGTCAGTTGCCCGAGCCCCCACTACGCCTCTCCCAGACTGGTCCAGAATAGTGGGTCCCTCCATGGAGACCACTGTAAGGTGAATGGAGTGTCTACAGAGCTGTGATAGACAGTGGCTCCCAAGTGACAATTATGTTCCAGGATTGGTATCAGAAGCATTTGTCAGGCGTGCCACAACCATTAGAAGGACTGCATGTATGGGGGTTAAGTGAGAAGGCCTACCCTTATTCCGGGTATATCCGAATTTGGCTGTCTTTCCCACCTCCGTGGCTGGAGTGGCGAACAAGTAGAGACCCTAGCCTTAGTGTGTCCCCCACTGGACTGTATGATGGTGTCCCTTTGTTGATTGGAACAAATGCTCATATGTTGGAAGGCTGGCACAGTTGTGTTATGAAAAACAGGGTCAAAGACTAGTAGAGCTTTAAGAGTTCCGGCTTTAATTAAGAAGGCCTATGAGGCACAGAGAGATGAAAAAACAGAACCAGAGGAACCGGTCGGAATTGTATGGAAGAAGGATCCTGAGTCTCTGATCCTGGCGCCAAATGCCCAGTGTACCTTACAGGGAGAGGTCCGTATCAGAAAGGATGTTAAGAATAAAATATTAATGTTGGATGCACCAGGCGATGGAAAATTGCCAGAGGGACTGCTGGTCAAGCCTAGTATTTTGCCGCTAGAGCCCATGCTTATGCCAGAAGGGTAATGGTCCAAGTTCATAATGTGTCTGAAAAGAGACATTCGAGTAAACAGAGGTTGCATCCTGGCTAATGTGCATTGTGCAGACACTGCAGTGCTACCCAGCAGCAAGAGTTCAAGGAAGAATGACAGAGTAACGCCTGACTTGTTTGATTTCGGCGACTCCCCGCTGCCAGCTGAATGGAAAGTGAGTATCAGTGAGAAGCTTGCCCAGAGAGACCAGGTGTTTTCTTTAAAGGAATGGGATGTAGGATGCGTGCAAGGAGCTGAGCACAATATCCGGCTGCATGACAAAGACCATTTAGTGAGAGGTCTCGGCGCCTGGCACCTGCTGACATAGATGATGTGAGGACGGCATCTGCAAGAGATGTTAGCTGCTGGTGTAATACAAGAATCCAGAAGCCCTTATGCTTCCCCATTGTGGTAGTGAGGAAAAGAATGGAACAGTAAGGATGTGTGTGGATTATCGCACTTAAACCGGCGGACTATCCCTGATCAGTACACAATGCCCGCATTCAGGATGCTTTGGACTGCCTAAGCGGGAGCAAGTGGTTCTCTGTGCTGGATCTCCAAGTGGGTACTACCAGATCCCGATGGCCCCAGAGGACCGTGAGAAGACGGCCTTTATCTGTCCGGCTGGCTTCTATGAATTCATGAGATGCCTCAGGATTTCAGGTGCCCCAGCACACTTCAACGATTGATGGGCGTGCAGTGGGGACATGAACTTACTAGAGTGCCTGGTATACCTAGATGATGTCATTGTGTTTGGCAGCTCACTGGAGGAACATGAGCAGATTATTTAAGGTATTGGACCGACTGGAGGACTTTGGCCTTAAACTGTCCATTGATAAGTGTCAATTCTTTCAAACATCAGTAAAGTATGTGGGACACATAGTATCCACCGAGGAATAGAGACCGACCCAAGTAAAGTTGAGGCCTTGACCACCTGGCCACAGCCCAAAAATCTAAAAGAACTGCAAAGATTCCTGGGATTCTGTGGTTATTATCGAGCTTCATCAAGGACTATTCAAGAGTGATCCCCTTTACTTAACCTTACTCAAGGGTATCCCCAACCCACAAAAATACCAAAAGTCAGCGTCCCTCAAGACTGAAAGGTGTATTTTCATCAGTGAAGTATTTGGGGCCCGCTGGACTCCTGATTGTGAGACTGCTTTTCATGAGATCATATATCAACTTACCCATGCTCAGTGCTGGCCTATGCCGATCCAAGAAAACCTTACGTCCTGCACACTGATGCTAGCTTGCAAGGGTTGGGGGCTGTGTTGTACCAAGAAACGCGAGAATGGCCTGAGACCAGTGGCCTTTGCCAGTAGAAGCCTGACCCCATCCGAAAAGAACTATCCTGTACATAAGTTAGAGTTCCTAGCTTTGAAGTGGGCTATTGTTGACCAATTCCATGAGTACTTGTATGGGGCTAAAATACTAGTAAAAACTGACAATAATCCTTTGACCTATGTGCAGACCTCAGCTAAGTTGGATGCCACTGGCCATAGGTGGCTTTCTGCATTATCTACATATGACTATGCTCTCGAATACCGAGCAGGTCTGAACCACATAGATGCTGATGCTCTCTCCCGGAGGCCTGTTCCCCAGAATGATTGGGTCCGATTGGCAGAACCTGACATTCGGGCACTCTACGGAAGTTTGACAGGGAGGAACAAATGTCCACGGACTGAGTGGACTGCATGGTGGATTGCTTGGGAGCCTCTGAGAATTGCATACCCTGCTGCTTATTGCCACTTTTCTGCAATAGACATTGGTGCACTGCCTCAGCTGGACATGACAGTATTCGGCGGGCTCAATCCCGCGATCCCATGATCAAAGCAGCTTTGAAGCCCTCTATGCAGGAAAAGATGTGTCCAAATTACGCCCACTGATTTGAGAACTGCACTGTTATACAAAGAAGGTCCTAAGTTGAAACTGATCAATAAACTGTTATACAGAGAAACAGTAGACAGAGGGGACAAGTGAGACAAACAACAACTAGTGCTGCCCACTGCCTTCGAGACTCAGTACTGAGGTCCTTGCACAACCACATGGGGCACCTTGGTATAGACAGAACACTTGACTTGGTGAGATCCAGATTCTATTGGCCTAAGATGGGGGCTGATGTGGAGCAACACATTCAGACTTGTAGTCGCTGCTTACAGAGGAAGCTTTGCCCCAGAGGGCTGCCCCCTTGTTAACATCACCACCAGTGCACCCATGGAGCTGGTCTGTATTGATTTTCTGAGTTTGGAGTCGGATCAAAGAAATATCAGTAATGTGCTGGTGGTCACTGACCATTTCACGAGATATGCCCAAGCTTTCCCCACCAAAGACCAAAAGCATCCACTGTGGCCAAAGTACTTGTAGAAAACTTTTGTTCACTATGGGGCTCCACAAAGAATCCATTCTGATCAAGGAGAGACTTTGAGAGTCGCCTGATCAAAGAGATGCTTTCTGTGGGGAGTCACGAAGTCCAGAACCACTCCTTACCACCCCCAGGGGACCCACAGCCTGAACGCTTCAACCGCACTTGCTAGATATGCTAGGCACCCTGCACCCAAAGGACAAGCCTAGATGGAGCCAACAAATTAGCACCCTGGTACATGCTTATAACTGCACCAAAAGTGATGCCACTGATTCTCCCCCTACCGCCTGATGTTTGGAAGAGAAGCTCGACTACCAGTAGATGTGTGTTTTGGGGTCTCTCCTGATGGGGTTCAAGCTGACAACTATTTACAGTATGTGCAAAAGTTAAAGGCCCAGCTAACTCATGCGTACCAACTGGCTCAAACCATGGCTGCCAAAAGAAATCTGGCCAACAAAGAAAGGTATGATAAAAAGGTGAAAGCACAGGAACTCCAGGAGGAGATCGGTATTGCTAAGAAATCTGGGACTGCATGGCAAGCACAAGATTGCTGACAGATGGCACCATCTCCCTCACATTGTAGTGGGCAAACTAGATGATCTGCCAGTGTACAAAGTAAGGCCTGAGAATAATTCAAAGATGTAAAAACAATGCATAGAAATCATTTACTGCCCATTGAACAAATCTTAATTGAGTCTGAGCCCCTAGAAGATGCCCCTCTGGACCAGTGACTAGAGCTGCTGCTAAGAAAAGATCAAGAAAGTCTGCACCTACAGAAGCAAAGTTAAAGTGTTCCCTCCACAAGTCCCAGTTGAGCATGACTGTCAGTCCATATCGGAAGAAAGTGAGAGTGACTTTGAATACTATCCTTCTTCTGAACTGAGTCAATTGTTTGGGGCAATCCCTAGTCAATAGTGGAGACAAAGCTGGGCCTTTGGACTGTCTAAGCCCCCAGCTTCATCCCTGGAGCCAATGCTCCCAGAAAGTGAAGTGCAAAGCATCAGATCAGATGAAATGGAATCATTGTGCATGGTTGAACTGTTTGAGCTTTCAGGGGAGGAAAATGATAGATTGGGGCAGACTGGTGATATATCCGAACAAGAAGAGTATTTTGAGTGCCCTGACAGTCCACTGCCAGTGTCCGAAAGCTCTCCATGCGAGCCAAATGTTGTGGACTCAGAAACTGTAACTCCTGGAGCTGAAAGTGCCCCAAGTTCTAGCCTCTCTACCCCCAGGGAGACTCCCCTGACAAGTGAGGACAATGCTGAAAATGAGGCTCAGAGTGCAGAGACTGTAACAGTTCCCCCTAGAAAGACTGGTCGAGCTGTAAAGCCTGTGGTGCACCTCAGTTATGATTCCTTGGAGGCCTGTGGATTTGCCTCTCAATGTTGTCCATAAAGGAGTGTATGTGTCCCGAGCTCATTGCCCAAACTGGCGTCAGTGCTAACTCAAGTTACTTGTGTTGCCCTCTAAGTATGGTGCCCTTGCCCCGTCCAGCCCCAAGGTAACTGATAGGAAGGGCCCCTCTCTTCAGGTTTCATGTACAAGAGGTAATAACTTGAGTTATGGTACAATGTGTATGTAATACTGTGTAAAGAGTGACTACTGCAATGTTTCAGAAATGTGTTCTTGGTAAAATGATATATTGACTGATGATTACGTATGCGAGCCTAATGCAAATGTATATGGTTGCAGTTGAAACTTATGGGGTACTTGTTGCGCGACGTCAAGCTTTCCCAAGCCAGGAAGGGTGTAACCTGCAAATGGGGGTTCCCAAAAGACTTCCAGGAGCTTGCTTGAATGCTCCAAGCCTGAATGGTGTTTGGCATTTAAGCCATTTATCAGTGAGTGTTTTTAGAGCCTCTGGTACTGTCTCTTTAAGAGCTGTCTGCTTGCAGACATAATTAGTTTGTATGGGGGACTGTGTGCTTCTCTGAGTACCACTCGAGCTGCTGCCAATTCACTTCATTTTGCAGTCACTAGAGTGCAAAGGGAACCTATCTGAAAGATGTAACTGTTTGCCAGAAATTATTTAGAGTAATAATGAAATTACAGTTTGTCTAACCTGCTTTCTTTGCAGTCAGAACTGTGTCTGCTGGTTCCCATTCTAGTTTTGAACTGCTGAACTGGACCAATCAGTGTGGGGTAAGCTAGCTCTAAAATGGTGCCTTGGACGAATCAGAACTTGGACTCATAATCTGAGCCAGCCACAAGAGGATTGTATGGGCAGTGACTCTGGGAGATTTAGTTTAGACTTCAGTGCCTTTTGGACCAACAGCAGCAGTCTATTGTGAGTGACAGCCAATCCAGTCAAGAACTGGGAGGAACTCAAAGGAAGTGCCGGTTTTGTCAGTTGGAGTGTCAGTTGAGCTTTGGCAGTGAAGAAGGAAGGAGCCCTGTGCTTTTCAGTGTGCAGTTTTAGTCAAAAAACGTGTGTAAGGCCCAGAGTTCGGTCTGCAGCTTGTTGGGACTGAATCCGTCCTGTGAAAAGAATCAAAGGATCTCTGAAGAGTAGAAAACAGGCTCACCCTGTAGAAGACTGGAAGAATTGCTGAAAATTCACTCGGTCTGTCAGGAACTGAATCTGCTGTGTGTTCTCCGGGTATTGTGCAGTAATTGCGATGGGATACAGATGCAGCCTGCCTGGTATAGTGCTTTCTTTTATATGGATGTGTGAAGAGGTTTGTGTACCTCAAGTGAGCCCTGCTGACATTGAAGGACCCTATCTTATTTGGAGGTCGTGAGTACTAATTCAGGGTCGCCTCCTGTTGAATTTCCACATTAAATCCAAATGGAATTACTGTACTGCTGACTGTTTAATTCTCCTTTTCTCTGTGTGAAAGGGCCCCTACCAGCTGCCATGGTTTGGACTAGCCACTAGGGCTTGGGTACCCAGGGACAGTAACTGATAGGGATAGGCCTGTGCACAGAGCCATAGGTAGATTATTAGAGTGATAAGCTAATTAACCTGATTTCCCCTGTCCTTGTTATATCCCCTAAATAAATCAGAGCTGCTTGTTTCAGCAAAGTTATACTGCCTGGAGTTGTCTATGTTAAAGTACTGTACTGTGATTGTTGCACTGTATCTCATTTCACAGGAGGTCCCAGAGCGGAACCAGACCTGGGGGTAAGTGTATACTGTGAAGGTAATTCTGATATATTGTGTGGGCCACTAGTGGGAAGAAAGGGGGGTTGCAGTGTCCCAGAGGGCTGTGACCAAGTTAGTTTAACTATTGCAAACCCTGACCTCTGGGTGGAGGCACCCGCCATTGGATCCAGGCCCCTCAACCTGTTAGTGGCAAATCAGGCAGGGGTAGTAGCCCCTGGGATAGCGCCATCTAGGGGTTACAATAAAACATTTGTTTTGGAAGACGTTATTCCTTGTGACTATCACCTTGGCCTGGCATGTGTCTGAACTGCAGGTCTTAGTTTGTGAAACCTCTTTTTTTGGTATTTCACAGGGATCAGGTGGCACTGTGTATTCACCCCAAATTCTTGCATAAAGTTGTGCCTGATATCATGTTAAATTGGTTCATTTATTTGTCTGTGTTCTTTCTTTTCCCTCAGAACTTGGCTGAGGTGTTGATCTCTTCTTTGGAAATCCACAGGATCCTTCGGTACTACCGTGACAGTACTAGGAACTAAGCCCAGTCCTCTTAGCTCTTTCTTTCCTTTGGCCCTGGCAACAGAAGTCAGCCTGTCTTCAGACAGTACCTCTACAAATGGATCTCCTCCTGAATGTTATCCTGCTAGACAGGCACGGTAGGACCTACCAAGTACTGGCGTGGGGCATGGCACATGGGCATGATGGCCCTGGTGGCCTGTTTTGGTCTGTATCTGCTGCTGACATTTGCAGAGCTGCTACCCGACACGTGAGCCATACTTTTACCAAGTGTTACAGCCTGTATCTGATCTCCCACTGGAAGGTGGGATTTGGCTTTGCTGTTTTTTCAAGGCGTGCTCCCCTGAGGAGTAGGTACACTGTTTTACCAGCCACCTGGTTGTGTTGGAGCTGTTTGATAATCATCCAATGTATTATGGCTCTGTGAAGATAACTCTCAAAGAAATTTAGTTTGTTACTTACCAATAACAGTAGATCTTTGAGGGGATCTCTGTAGAGCCATACCTTTTCCCACCCGCCATCTCATTGGTGTGGCAGACCATTTCTTTCAGCTTCCTGGCATGGCACTGCATTGTTTGTCATGTGCCACCTCTAGCTGTGTGGTTAGCAGTGTTTGCCTCACTCCCCCCCTGCCTCTCTGCTCGTGATAGGTGGGGTCAGCCTCAGTCCTGCTGTCAGTGGATGTTGTAGAACTCCATTCACCAACTGCAGGACACTTAAGTGGTTGGGGCCTGCCCATGCTATAAAGGTGATGCTGTGTGCTGGGGATGTGCATGTAGGCACATTGATACTGGGTAGATCCCCATCTTGCAAAAGCTTCCCACAAGGTCCTGATGCTGACAGCTTATAGTCCAATGTATTATGGCTCTGTGGTGAGCCTCTTGAAAATGTACTGTTTTCTGGTAAGTAACAGACCTTGCTTCTTGCTTTGTGCAGGTAAAAGCATTCCGGTGACAGTATTCAAAACGTAATCCATATGTGACATCAAAACATACTTTGTCCTAAAAATAACACTGTCAATCTATTGGGTAATACAGAAGTAAGGTATATAAGAAGTAGGTCAGCTATAGTTTGATGGGAAACTGTAAACAGTTTAGATTAAAATGATAACTTGTAAGAGGGATAACTCAGTCAAGAAATAAAACTAACGTGTGACTTTCTTTCCTTTAAAAGGTTCTGATTTACCTAGATGCCCACTGTGAGGTAGGACTCAACTGGTATGCACCACTTGTGGCCCCAATATCAAAGGACAGGTAAAGTAATTCTTTGTAAATCATTCGTATTTTTGGAACTAGTTCAGAATCACTCAGTGCAATGTGCTGGTAATGGTACTTGCACCTAATGTGACTGGCAAATCTGTGTTACTTCCTGTGATGTATGATGGGATACATTGTGATGCAAACTGCTGCTATAAACAGGATCATCAACGTGGTTGTTTTACTCGGCAAGTCCTTCCTGTACACATGCGTTTAAAAAGAATATCCTGGTGAGTTCTGCGAATGAACAAAATCGTATCACTTCAGGTAGGGTGGAAGAAGACAGCAGCCATGGCTGTCCCAAGGGGAGACAAAGATGTGGATGTTGGCGGTGTACCTCTCAGAATATTCACACTGGGTAGATCAGTCCTTTTGTTCTCTGCTATTCTCTATTATTTCCCAAATGGACCAGATAAGAAGCATAGTAACGTATTTTATTCCCATTTTTGCCAAACTTGTAGTCCTCTCTTCTCTGGTAAGCATTGCTTTCCCATGCCATTATTGCCACTTTCTAGGGGCATGGATATGGCACACTACCCACACTCCGGCAGTTCCATTGGCAGGTGGTGATTTGCCGGAACATAGAAACATAGACTTTGATGGGAGATAAGGACCGCTTGGCCCACCTAGTCTGCCCATTTCCCTACCTGATGGCTAAGCTGCCGATTCTAGTTAACCAACAGCTTACTTCCTCCTACCCCCCACTAGAATTGCTTTATGTCTGTCCCATGCATTGTTGAATTCTCCCACAGTTCTTGACTCCACAACCTCCTCAGGAAGGCTGTTCCATGCATCCACAACCCTCTCCGTGAAAAAATGCTTTCTAACATTACCTCTGAGCCGTCTCCCCTCTATCTGCAAATTGTGCCCCCTTGTTCTTGCACATCTCTTTTTCTGAAAGATACTACCCTCTTGGACTTTAATTCCCTTGAGGTATTTGAAAGTTTCTGTCATGTCCCCCACCCTTTCCTCGAGGGTATACATATCAAGCTGCTTTAGTCTCTCTTCGTATGACTTCTGGTGTAGACCCTGCACCATTTTGGTTGCCCTCCTCTGAACAGCCTCCACTCTGTCTATGTCTCTGCAGAGATAGGGTCTCCAGAACTGCATGCAGTACTCCAGATGGGGTCTCACCAACTGTCTGTACAGAGGGATAACAACTTCCTTTTTTCTACTGTTGATGCTTCTCCCTATGCATCCCAGTATCCCCCCAGCCATCCTTACTGGCTAAACTAAGTTCTTCCCACCACCTGGGTGGATATATCCTCCAATTCCATCCCATGACATCAGATCTTTCTTTCCACTGGAAGAATAGGTCAACTCCTTTGCACTCCACTAAGGATTGTCTTGACACCACTGGCAAATTGTTATTTTGAAGTTTTTTGAGTACCCTGGGCTTCCCTTGACTCCGTCTCATCCACAGAACGGAGTGCAGGAAGCCTAGATTCAAGTTCTCTGTTCAGTGCAGCCAGAAAATGTTGGTCACCGATCCATGCAACACATGTGTGTACTGCCTGGGCAGGCAACATGACATGGCCGGCTGTGGCCTTTGCCTCTCCATGCTTCCTTAGCCCCTTGAGGACAGGGAATTCTGGCTCACTACTGGCCGGCCTTCAAAACAGGATCCAAAGGACCGCTCAAAGGGCAGCAAAAAGGCCTTGGCAGCTGCCGGGTCTGCAGCTTAGCTTGCTACCCTAGAAGCAGAGGCGGTGGTAGCCGCAACGGGTACATCTCACTTTAAGATAGAGCTCTTGCAGCAGGTAACACCATTAGGACTATGTCACCAGGCACTAGGACCCCACGGAAAAATTCTTGCTAGCAGTCTAAGGTGGGGGACCGCCTCCTGACGTCGGCCCCACCCCTGATGTCACCTGTGGAATAAAGGGGCAGTCCCCTTGCACCATCTCAGGTTTTTTCCGCCGTCAGCCCATGCATATTGGCTCCATGGATGCCTCCTGCTTCCAGTCAACCACCATTTTCTCACAGTTAACGTTTTTTTCATCTGAAATACGAGTCCTAGTGTATGTCTTCCCAGCCATCTTCCTCTTCAGAGCGGTGGAAATTGAAGTGTGCGTGCAGCAAGCAGATCCCTTCGAAAGATGGCCATTCGGCCTGCCTGCTCTGCCTAGGCCCCGACCACTGGCTGAGCGACTGCCCACACTGCCAAGGCTTCAAGAGGACCAGAATTCGCTGCCTGAACACCCTGAAAGCATACCTCGTTGAACAGCAAGTAGCCGCCATACAGAAGACCCAGTCGGGGCACAGCTCGTCTTCCTCCTCGGTGAAGGATTTCTCCCCCAGAGGGGAATATTGCCTGGGTGAAACACCTGGTCCCTCCCGAGGATTTTCCAACGTTGATCCATGCCTTCACGACCACTCACCTTGACTACTGCAATGCTCTGTACCTAGGGTTATTGGAGGTTGATATCTGCCGCCTGCAGCTGGTGCAAAATGCGGCTGCCAGGCTTTTGACCGGCACATCCAGGACCAGTCATATTATGCCTGTGCTCCATGGACTGCACTGGCTGCCAATGTGGTGGCATATCACCTTCAAGGTCGATTTGCTGACCTGTAAAGCCCTACATGACCAGGGACGCCGCTACTTGCAAGATCTCCTTTCTCCCTACTTCCCCTCCCGGCCTCTCCGATCATCTGTCGAGGGATTGCTAGAGATTTCCAGGGTGCATTTACAAACTTCTGGGGCCCGTTCATTTGCATTTGTGGCCCCTACTCTGTGGAATTCTCGACCTCATCAGATAAGAGAATGCCTAACCATCCAAAGTTTTAAAGCTGAACTGAAGACATACCGCTTTGGCCTAGCCTTCTGTGATGAAGTATAATATTGCCATCATTTTTAGTAACTGTTGGTTCTATTGTGGATATTTTATGCTTTTATATACTGTCATAATTTTAAGAAATTCATGGATTGATGTGATATTTTTGTACAGGTGCCTTGAACTATGGAAAGGCGTCTTTTTAAAAATAAGTCTTGATTTGAGAAAAGAAATCGAGCGAGAAACACCGTTATTGGGACAAGGACAGGTCCAGGTCAGAATCCATCCTAGGTCCCTGTACAAGACTTCCAAGTCTTTGACCTACAGCAGATTCAGACCCCCCGTTTCACTGCTTTCCCGGGGTCAAATTGAGGAAGCCTTCCGCCTCTTCTCAGATGCGTGGCAGCGAGACTTCCAGGCTCGGGCTTTCTCAAGCCCCCATGTCCCTGGCTATCCGACCCCACAAGCATGCGCTAGGGTCTCAGTCAGCAGGACAGGTGCACTCTGCATCAGGGGGCAGGCCGGAACTGTCATCCTCAAGGCTGTAGTCCCTGGGTCGTTTGAACAGACGACAGGGACGGACGACTCCAGGAGATACCAGGATAGTGAGCGCCATAAGAAGCATCACTCGCCTTCCAGGCGGTCGTCGGCCGAGGCTTCAGACCAATGTCAGGCCTTAGCGCTCTCTGACTCCACCACGGAGCCAGACCAGACGCCGCCCTCTAAGCCGCCGTCTGCTCCACAGGGCCCCATTGTGAACCTGACTACAGACCAGATGTCAGGAGACCTGACGCTCACCTCCGGGGATAACCGAGACCAGGTGCCACCCCCTCCACCATTACCTCCTCCTCAGGAGCCCGACAACCAGACGTCAGAGCACCCAATGCCAGAAGACACTGTCCCACCAGGGCCAACGCCAGTCAAAAAAGTACAGTTGGACCCAATGCCAGAGGACACTGTGCCGCAAAGGCCGATGCCAGGGGTCCCTAACGACCCTAACCTGATACCAGCTCCCCAGCCTAGCCCTGTCATCCCTTTGGCTGAGGTTGGGGCCTTGTTCACTAGCTGGTGGAATACCATAAAAGGGATCTTTTGCCTAGGCCACCAGAGCCGGGGCCCAACCCTGCCTAGACAGTCTTCCCCCCAGCACCCGCCTCTGCCACCCCCGACCCCAGACCATCCAACGTCAGGGGATGAGGAACATGGATTACCCGTGTGACGGTGGCATGGTTGCCACTCGTCATCAAGATCCTCCTCCAGGGGACACCTCTACACGTCCTCAGAAGGATCATCTGGATTCACATCCTCCTACAACTCTTCAGAGGATGATATGTCCCTGCCATCACCAGACCATTGGAGGGACTGCCTGAGATCCTCTCTGGATGACCCTTCCTTCCTGGATATAATGTGACATATCCAGTTCTTAAACCAGTGGGAGACAGAGGAGTTGGACCCCGGGAGGCGCCGTTTGGCGAAGTTCTTAGGGGCTACTGACCCAAAGCTCTTGGTTATCCCAACCTTAGTGGAACCCTTCCAGGATGTTACAAAAGTAGTCTGGAAGCACCCCTCTATCACCGGCGGTCCCAAAAAAGGATGAACGAATGTATAGGACACCAAGGGGAGAACCATATTTGAGCAAGCAGCCTAAGGCAGACTCGGTGATCCTTACGGCTGCCAATGGGAGAACCCAACAGCCGAAGCATATGATCACTCAGCCACCGGATAAGGAGTCCAAGAAATTGGACCACTTAGGACGCAAAGTGTATTTCTTGGCCACCTGTATGGTCAGGTCACTTAATTTTTTGGCACACATGGTGATGTACCAAAAATCACTATGGAACAAGGCCACGGACCTGGCCAAGACTCAGCCTGATTCTGCCAACATGACTGAGATGTTAGCAGTCCTCCAATCCGGTGCTGATGTAGGCAAGCACGTCCTTAGGTGCTCATATGACTTCACAGACACTGTCACCAGGGCTGCGGCCACCGGAATATGCCTAAGGTGCCACTCCTGGCTGAGGGTCTCAGGATTCCGCCAGGACCTACAGGACGCCATCCTGGATACCCCTTTCTAGGGTCCAGTCCTTTTTGGTCAGTAAGCCAAAAAGCTGATAACCAGTCTACAGGACTCTGGTAAAGCAGTTTCAAATATCCACAAAATGTACAAATCCGAACCAGCCACATTCGGGCACCACTTCTTTTGTAGGCAGCAGGGCCAACAAGGAAGGAGACATCAGCACAGAGGGGGTTACAAGAGAAAGGGTGCCCTCCTGTCCTCAGGAACACAGGGACCTAAGAGCACTAAGAACACTAGAGCTCCCTTGCCCACTCCAACAACCTCGGCAGGACTCCCTGCCTGCCCCTCCTCCTCCGGCAGAGTTGCAGAGGAGGCAGTAGGTGGGAGATTCTCCCTCTACCTCAACGGCTGGTCCAATATCACCACAGATCAATGGGTACTCCAGATCATAGAGTGGGGTTATGCTCTGGAATTCAATCAGTTCCCTCCAGACAAACCCACCTGTTCCATCCCGTTGCTCCCCATCCTATGCAGGTCTTATCGGAGCAGAAATCCAAGCCCTCCTGAGCAAGAAAGCGATCCAAGCAGTGCCACCATCTCAAAGGGGAAAAGGATATTACTACCACTCCTTCCTCATCCCGAAAAAGACAGGGGACCTTCGTCCCATCCTGGACCTCTGTCAACTGAACACTTTCATTGAATGCAAAAGGTTCAGGATGGTGACACCACCGGGTTTGCTGCCCATGCTTCACCAGGGGGACTGGCTATGCTCCCTGGACATGCAGGACACCTACATGCACATAAAGATACTGCCGTCCCACAGAACATACCTCCGCTTTACCTTTCAGGGAGAGCATTACCAGTCCAGAGCACTACCATTCAGCCTTTCTTCAGCACCCAGGGTGTTCACCAAGTGCCTGGCAGTAGTGGCAGCAGCTCTCAGGAGGCAGAGGCATTATGTCTGTCCCTACCTCAATAACTGATTATTACCAGCTCCCGCAACAGATCAGTTATGTCGCTCTCTGGGAGACACCTTTCACCTGTTCCAAGGTCTGGGGGTTACCTTGAAACTTCCCAAGTCGTCCCACTGGCCCACCCAGAGGTTACAGTACATAGGGGCAGTCTTGGACACCGTCCAAGGGAGAGCCTTGCTCTTCTCAGACAGGGCAGATCGACTAAGGGTGCTGTCTCGGAGAGTTATCTCCACAAACCAGGTTCCAGCCAGAATGGTACTCCAGCTGCTAGGCCACATGGCAGCCACCATCGTGACAGTTCCTTTAGCTCGCCTGCACATGAGGGTTCTCCAGTGGAACCTCAGGGTTCAATGGGACCAGCACTTGGATGACCTTGAGCCACCAGTCCGTGTCTCCAAAGCAGTGTTTCAGACTCTGGAGTGGTGGCTCACCCCCCTTCTTGGTTAGAATCCGGGGCTCCCTTCCAAAGTCCAGTCCTCAGCAGATCCTCACAACGGATGCATCGGGACTAGAGAGGGGGGCACATTTCAGAGACCATCAGACAAGAGGGACTTGGACCTCTGTGGAATGCAATCTCCACAAAAACGTGTTGGAGATAAGAGCCGTCCTGTATGCCTTACAGATGTTCCAGACAATTCTCCTGCCAGGGCCCTACTGATCCAGTCAGACAACATGCCAGTGGTCTTCTACATCAACAAGCAAGGGGGCACACACTCTTACCCCTTTTGCAGAGAAGCCATGAGAGTCTGGTACTGGGCAGTGGAGCACAACCAGGAACTCTCAGCGGTTCACATTCCAGGAGTCCAAAATACCCTAGCCGACAGCCTCAGCTGCTCTTTGTCGCAAGCTCACAAAAGGGAGCTGCTACAGGACGTAGTAAACAACCTTTTTGAAAGGAGGGGCCTTCCAGAACTGGACCTCTTTGTGTCTCCATTCAATGCCAAACTGCCTAATTTCTGCTTGCTAGATCCAGGGCCTGGTGTTTTCTGGTGAGACACATTGTACCTCTCTTGGGCAGGGAGGTTCCTGTATGCCTTCCCTTCCTTCCCACTACTTCAGAGAGTGTTACTCAAGCTACAAGCAGAACAAGCTGTCATGATTGCCTTAGTGCCATTTTGGCCTCAACAGATCTGGTTCCTGCTGCTCCAGTAGTTGGCATCGGAACCTCCAATTCCCTTGCCCCGTCTCCTCACTTGCTCTCACAGGAACAGGGAACTCTAGTACACCTGAATCTTCAGACTCTGCACCTGCATGCATGGCTCCTTCAGACCTAGTCAGGGACAGATATGGGGTGTCTTCAAGGGTAGCGGAGGTCCTAATGGCCATGAGGAAGCCCTTGACTAGGGCCACATATGCCATGAAATTGAAATGCTTCTGCCTGTGGGCATCATCCCATTTCGTGGTTCCTTTCACCTGCTCGGTGAATTCGGTACTGAAGTACCTTCTTTCCCTATCTGACATGGGCCTCAGCTATTCATCCACAAAGGTACACCTTTCTGCACTGTCAGCCTACCATGTACCTATGGAGGGCAGGACCCTGGCACAGCTGGACTTGTCCAAGACATTTTTGTGTGGCATCATGCACATCAGACCTCCCAGGCGGGACCCTATTCCCCCTTGGGACCTTTTATTTATGTTGGGAAAAATATACGTTGCCTCCCTTTGAGCCAACCACAAGTTGCAAGCTACGCTTCCTATCTTAGAAAGTGTTGTTTTTGGTTGCAGTTACTTCTGCTCAGAGGATTTCCGAGCTTCAGGCCCTGATGTGTAAGGAGCCTTATTTGATTTTTGCAAGGATAGATTTTCCTGAGTACCAGTCCTGTTTCTCCTGAAGGTAATGTCCGAGTTAACTCTTAGCCAGGACATTCAACTTCCAGTTTACTACCCAAAGTACTCAAACAAAGGGGAGGCCCTGTTGCGTACTCTGGATGTTCACCGAATTCTTCATTACTAAGTAGATTGCACTAGATCTTCGAGAAAAACAGACCATTTGTTGTCTCTTTTGCCCAATGAATGTTAGGGGCACCAGTGACTAAACAGACATTGGCCAAATGGTTGGTCAGTTGCATAGCTTTCTGCTACCAGAAGCATGACAAACCTTTTCTGGGACTGGTTAAAGGTCACTTCACTAGGGGTGTTGCCACTTCCTTTGCATCCCTAAGGAATGTCTCAGCAGTGGATCTTTGTGCAGCTGCTACTTGGAGTTCAGTCTATGCCTTCATAAAACACTACAGTCTGGACATTGCTTCACGGCAGAGAGCAGGCTTTGGCCTCGCCGTCCTCCAGGGACTACTTTCCTAGGAGTACTAGTGGTTTACTAACTTTCATAACCACCACCCTTCTGACCTGGATTCTATCCTTGTACTGCTTGGGACTCTGTCCTAATGGTGTTACCTGCTGCAAGAGCTCTGTCTCGAAGTGAGATAGTACAGTTACGCAAGAACTTACCAAAACAGTAGATCTTTAAGAAGAGCTCTTGCAGCAGGTATACTTTCCCTCCATCCTACTATACTTTCCTTGGCCTCGGTGCTGTTCTTGGCTGGGTCCAGCATCGGAGGGACCTTTACAGACCAGTTTCATGAACTGTGTCTATCCCTACAGAACATGGGGGAGAGCTCTGTCCTTCAAGTCTACCAGTCGAAGACTAAGGCTCTCACATCAAAAAAGTCTTCTCACCATCACCGCTGGTCATGGGACAGGGAGAGATCTCTGTCCTCCTGGTCCCTTGACCTGCCTGAACCCTCAGCGTATGTTGACGCTCCATGATTAAGGGGCAGATCGGGCAGGATGAGGACTCCTTAGTATTATCAAGAGACAGCTGACCTTGCCTCCGGTCAATCCGCTGGTCGAGATATTTCTAAACCGAGTCAATACGCTGCCAGACAAGGCCGAAGAAGCAGTCTTGCAGACCTTGGTGCTCCCGGACCTCACCCCGGAGGATGTGGTTTGATCTGTGTCCCCAGTCGACCCTGCTCAGGACAAGTCTCTATCTGAGGTAGGGTCTTCCACACCCATGTTGTTGAATGTGGGCCAGCATGTCATTTATGGGCAGTCGCAGGATGACCCTGCCTGCTGTCAACTGGGGGGAGTTGACAGTTGAGGTCGCAGTCAAGGCATTCATGCTCTCAATCACACTCGATGGAGAGGCACTACTGTTTGTGCTCCTCATCCTCTGGCAAGGAGAGGCACCACCACAAAATGCGCTGATGGTATGAGGAGTTCCACTGGCAGCAGTGAGCCATCGTGGAGCAGGGTAGGGCTCTTTCCCAAAGCCCAGTTCTTCCCTGGCAGCCGCTAGTGCCTACCCCACCTGTCCCAGTTCCATTGGTGCTGCCAACACACGCTTCTCCACCAATTCCGTTGGTGTCACCACCCAGACAGCTGCCTAATGGTGCTTTGTCCAAGGAGGCTGGCTGCTCAGCTCCCAGCTTGCTAGGCCAGTTGTCAGTCAGAATTTCCCCAGGAGAGGAATCCCAGGAAGTTTGTGGCGATGTATGGCTTAAGGTGTTTTGTTTTTTTTTTTGCTCTGTTTTCATGCCTTCTTTCTGGCCCCATAGGTCTCTCTCCAGCTAGGGCTCTGGGACTGACATGTAACCTACTCAGCCTGAGATCCCCACCGGCCTTACCTCTGTTCCAGGATGCTCCTACAGTCATCACCCAACTGAGTTGACCCCCTGGTTCTGAAACCCTGAGGTGGGGCTGCCTACTCTTCCAGTGGTCTGTCTGGAAATCTAGTGGACCACTGGAGTGAGGAGAAGAGCTGGAGGTCGGACGGGGTGGATCCGGTGGTGAGCATGGGATGCCGTTCCACAGTCTCTGCCTTCACGTACCCTGGTGCCAGGGTCATTTTCCTGGTTTTCTGGTTCCCCAGACTCACAGACGTGCACTGATGTCCAGTGTGCAATGGGCGTGCACCCATCCACAGGATGTCAGCCACAGCCTCCATGCCCTTCAATGCGTCTCCTGTAGGTTGCGATTCCCCCTGTCTCCACTGGAAGTCGCCGTGCAGCTGGAGACACACCCCACCCACCCACAGGAGAGGAGAGCAGTCCTCTGATCACTCAATCCTCTCCTGCCCTGACAACCCCCGACAACCCAAGCTCCTTCCCAAACCCAGGTCGCCAGTGTGGTGTGAGGTGTGGCATCCAGCGCCTCAACCCTCAGCAACGCTGGGTTGGCCTTTAAAACTATTTTGGAGAAGTCCTTGGTCAACTCTGACCAAGAGTCCATGGCTTCCTCTGGGGCTCCGCTCATTGATCGAGATACAGTCAACAAGCCTTCCACTGACCAAGGGTTGGTGTCATTCGGGGCATTGCTTCACCTCATCTCTGAGTCCACGGGCCTCGAGCTGGAACCACTCCAGAAAAGAGGGCCACCTACCCTCTAACTGACATTTTGGAATGGGATACATCCCTGGGGGTTGCCTTCCCGGTGGCTAAGGCCATCCTGGGACCAGTACTGGAGCTTTGGCAGCATCCATCTTCCTGCCTGGCACCCTTGGCCTCTATGGTCCGCAAGTATGCAGTCTGTACTGGCTCCCTCTTGGGCTTCTTAGACCACTCTTCTGCAGAAGGGCTGGTCACAGACTCGGTGTTCTGCAAGGCAGGTCAGCAGCTGAATGTGGACAAGCCCCCGGACAAGGAGTCTTATAAGGCTGACCATGCTGCAAAAAAGGTGTACGCTATGGCTACCTTGGGTCTCAGACAGGCTAACTATGCCGTCATGATGGCCAGCTATGACCACTCCATCATGAGTGTGTTTAACATCGTCCTCCTCCACCCAGAGCAGTGGGTGGTGGTGAAACTCATCCATGACCACAGTCAAGCTCTGGCTAAGCACCATCTCCAGACTGCCTTGGACATGGATAACTTGTGTGCCCGTGCAGTGGCAGCCACTGTCTCCATGCGTCTCAGGGCCTGGCTGCATTTGTTCACCTTTACAGCAGACACTCAGTGGAGAATAATGGATGTTCCCTTCTTGGGCACTGACCTCATTAGCCCAGGGGTGGAAGGACATCACATGAATCGAGAAGTCCAGTTCCACCCGGGACTCTGTGACTTTGTCCCAGAGGGATCCAATAAAAAGCCAAAGAAACCAGCTTTTCAGTACCAGTCCTTTCAGTCACCACCATCCCGGCAGCAGCTCAAGCAGGGGCAGTTCCAGTCCTGGCACCCCAAGAAGTCAGGGGGCCAAGGTCCGAAAAAGAGAGGAGGCAGGGGTAGTGGTGCTCCTTTCCCTGCAGCCACCAGTGCCCCTGCAAAGCCTTACCAGTGATGATCAGGGTTGGGGGTGCCATCCCTCCAACTGTCCTCTTTCCAACCCCTCTTCCCATTGGAGGCAGGCTGTGTCTCTTCTTACCACATTGGTCCACTGTCACAGAGGACAAGTGGGCGTTGGACGTTGTGGGCAGAGGACTGTCTTGATTTTGAGGCTGTCCCGCCTTACTGCTTCCATGCGCCTGGAGAGTGTGGGGTGTCTCAGGACACATCTGCCCTCAGGGAGGACATTGCTCAGCTCCTTGCGAAAGGAACCATAACCCTTGTCCTGGACACCCTGGATGGGTCAGGGTTATTTGTCTAGGTACTTCTAGGTCCCAAAACAGAAGAGCGGGGCGACTGATGCCCCATACTTGATCTTCATGATCTCATCCAGTTCATACGGAAACATAAGTTCCAGATGGTTACTCTGAGTCAGATTATACCATCCCTGGAGCAGTACATGTGGTTCTGCTACCTGGACCTCCAGAACTCTTTCTTCAACATCTCCTTCTGAAGGTCCTACCACCAGTACCTATGATTATGAGCAGATGGGTTCCTGTGCCACTTCCAGGTCATGCCATTCGGCCTATTCTCAGCTCCAAGGGTCTTCACCAAGTGCATGGCAGTGGTACCGGACCACCTACAGTGCCTTGGGGTCAGAGTTTACCCCTATCTGGACGACTGGCTGATTGCCGGTCCCTCCAGAGAGGCGGTGGCAAAATCCACAGCCCTGGCCCTCCAGACTTGCCAGGACTTGGGTCACTTGGTCAACGCAGACAAGTCTGAACTGGTACTGAAGCAGGTAATCAAGTTCATCTGAGCAGAACTGGACTCCCTGTGGGCCTAGGCCCGCCTCTTGGTTGACCAGGCACAGGATCTAACCTCCTCTGTCGATCATTTCAAGTTGGGCTCTTGCACCCTGCACAGGATTTTCCGCGGCTTCTGGAGTACATGGCATCCTGCACCAGAGTGGTTTGTTGGACCAGATGACAGATGCACCCCCGCCAGTGGGAGCTGGGCCGTCAGTGGTCCCAGTGTCTTGGTCACTTAGATTAGCTGGTCAGAGTGACCAGGCTGATGTGGGATGCCAGACAGTGGTGGTTAATCCCAGAACACATGGAGGAAGGAAGCTCGTTTGTCTGCCCAGAGCCGACCGTCACACTGATGATGTCTCTGGTAGGATGGGGAGCACACCTAGGGGACAACAAGACTCATGGGTTCTGATCACCACAGGAGTCCCATCACCACATAAACCTGCTGGGGCTCCATGCAGTGCAACAGGCCCTCATGAAATTTGATGCAGTGATCAGGGATCAGGTTGTTCAAGTCCAGATACCACGTTTAACCTGAACAGACAAGGCGGCACCCACTCCCTTCCTTTGTGTCAGGAGCAGCCTGGGCACCAATTTCCTGGTGATTCACATCATAGGGGAGACCAGTCAGATAGTGGATGCTCTCAACTGGGTAGGAGAGATGTCACACGAGTGGTCTGTGCATCAGGAGGTGGTGAACCACCAGTTTTCCCAGTGGGGCTCACCCTTGATGGATCTGTTTGCCTCACAGGAGAATGCTAGACCGATGATGTTTTGTGCTCCCCCCCCCCCCATAGTCTAGGATACTGGCAGGGGATGCTTTCACGAGGCCTTGGGCCCTGGGTCTCATGTATGCCTTTCCTGTCTTCCCCTTGATCCACAGGGTTCTGATCAAGGTCAGAAAGGGCACAGCATGGATGATCCTGATGGCTCCAGACTGGCCATGGTAGTTCTGGTTATCCAGATCTCTTCAGCCTCAGCAACAAGCCTCCATAGTGGTTGCCTCTCCATCATACCTGCTGATCAGACTTCGGCGGGGGAGGGCCTGCACCTCACGGCCTGGTTCCTGAGCAGCTTGAGGTCCAAGCCTTGGATCTATCCAAGGATGTCCTCCATGTTGTGGGGGCATCTAGAAAGGAGTTGACTTGTAGGTGCTGTGCTGTTAAATGGAAGAGATTTTTCATTTGCTGCCAGGGCAAGGAGCTTGATCACCTTGCCTGCCCGGTGGCCAGCATCTTGGACTACCTCTGGTCCTTTTCCCAGCTGGAACTGCGAGCAACGACTCTCAAGGTGCACCAGGCAGTCATCTTGGCTTACCGGGCATGGACCGGTATGCTGTTGGTGTCCCAGGAGAAGGTGGTCAGGCACTTTTTGAAGGGCCTTGACCACTTGTCCCCTCCGGTGCATGATCTGCCTCCACCATGGGACTTACTGCTGGTCCTGACTATGCTCCTGGGCAAACCTTTTGAATGGATGCACAGGTGTGAGCTGCCACATCTGTCATGGAAGGCAGCCTTCCTGGTGGTCATCATGTCTGCCAGAAGGATTGGGGAGCTCCAGGTGCTCTTGGTGGACTCTCCCTATCTGGTCTTCCACAGGGACAAAGTCATTCTTCTCCCCAACACAAACTTCCTCCCGAAAGTGTTATCAGAGTTTCACCTTAACCATGAGATTAACTGTTCAGTGTATTTTACCATCCTCTTTTCAGAGGCTGACCACAGACTTCATACCCTGGACCTGTGGAGAATGCTCTCTTGTTATGTAGCGCATACGGCTAGGATTTGGGGTCAGGCTCACCAGCTGTTTTTCACCTACCCCGAAGCCACACCTGACAGACCGGCAGCAAAGCGGACGACTGCAAGGTGGATTATGTCATTCAATCTCTGCTATAGGTTGGCTGGTTTGGAGCCTCCCATTGGGATTAGGGCTCATTCTACCAGACATACCGATGACTAGGTGGCTGCTTCTAGGGATATCACCATATAGGGAAATCTGTAGGGCTGCTACCTGGAAGTCAGTACACCTTCAACCACACGACCTTGAGTCATACCGGGATGCATGTTTTGGGACCTCTGTTCTCCAAGTAGAGGTGTGCACCTTGCTCCCTCCTCCCAGAGAACTGCTAGGAGTCTGCCAGAGTGTGGATAGTGTACCATATCCACACTCCTAGAAGAGCTGGTTACTCACCTGTAATCGTAATTCTAAGAGTGGTATATGGAACACATCCACACAACCCACCCAGCCTCCCCGGCAAGTGGCATATAATCCTGCTTTCAGCGTGTGAGATCTGATGTCATGTGGCAGAATCGGGATATATCTGTCTGGATGGTCAGAGGAGCTTAGTTTGGAAATGTTCCCGGTCAAAGATCACTCTCCAGTGGAACTGCCAGAATGTGGATGTGTACCAGAACCCCCGCAAATACATGCTTGCACGCACATACTTGTACTTTCTCAGCCAGACTGGTGGTTGCTGCTATGTGCCTCTACCAGTTAATGAATTGCACCAAAGATGTTGCATTTGCAGTGCTTTGGGTTTCTGACTATTCATTTAGGCCATGGTCCTCATTTTGGTTTTCCATACTAAGTGCCAAGGTTTCTCATTTGGCTGGGAGATGAATTAAGAGATGTGGATGTGAACGTGGCATTCCTACACATTGGTCCTGAATATACAGTTCCTCTTTGCTAGTCATACTGTTCAGCAGCCAGACAGCAAAGTTTCTCTGAACCCAAGGGCTGTGAGTGTAAGATGGTTGATAGAATTCAGACTCTTGGTCCGAGCACCCAGAACTGTGGGGCTGCATCACCTTTTTATCATAATCTTGAACATATCATCAGTTATTATCAGTTTCAGGGCTAGAAATTCCATTTTCAGTCAGGTTGTTGCAGGCAGATTACCAAAATTCTAAATTCTGGTATTCAGTCCAAAATACTGGCATTCAACCTCAAGATAAGTACAGATCTTCTTCGGGGATCTCTCTTTCATCTGGTCACACCTATGGAACATTAGTCACCAGGCTCTAGGACCACATGGAAACTTTTACAAGCAGTACCACTGGGGCCGCCCACAGTGACGTCCGATGTCACCATCGTCACATAAGTGGGGGCGGCCCCGGCCCTCCTCAGTTCTTCTCCTGTCGTCGACCAGTGCGTGTCGAAATTGGATCACAGCGGAAGTTTTCAAAATGCAAAACCACGAATTTGGATTCTTTGTTTTTCTTCACTTTTCTTTTCTATTTCTTCAGCATTTGGATAAAATCTCATCTGCTGCCTCCTCTGTTGCCAGTCACGGTGTTTTTTCGGTCGCGCGCCCTTGTTTTTTGCCAGCTTTCCCAATGGGGCCCAGGGCGACAGCCTGGTGGATAGTATTGGCAGGCTGTACCCAATAGACTAACGGATGCTTGGTCTCTAGCCCATGAAGACATGCTCCTTCTGTCTGGATTTTCAGTGTTTCATGGCATGGGCCTGCCTGGGCTTACTATGGGCAAGCTTGTCCTGAATGGGAGAACAAGACTCTGTCTGGCTTTTCTCCTCTGATCAAGCAGTTCTCTGCCTCCGGGCAGGTTCCTTCTCTACTATCCAATGGATTCTACCTCCACACTGCCTCTGCAGGGGGTTCCGGGCAGTCTTCCTGGAGACTCACTATGGCTGGGCCCCTGGACCTTTCTGCTGCTAGCAACGGCTGTCTTTGGCCTTCGGTGGTGACACCCCGTGCCTCCCCCACTGAACCGGCCCAGCTGACGGTGACACCATTGCCTCTCCTATCCCCCATTCCCCCCCATTGCCCTCTGCAGCCGGCGTTTTGGTGGTCATCCGCCCTGGCCAGTCTTCCCTGCTCCAGGCCTGTCGGTGGTGGTGGTGCCCCGTGCCTCCCCCGACGCCGTGTCTCTTCCCCTGCCTACCAGGGGTCAAAGAGCTTCTTTCTTTACAGGCTGGTTACTGGGCCTGGTGTGGCCTGGATGTGGGTGGTATCTAGAGACGCCTCCTGTGGCACTGTTTTGCTCTCCCCCATTGCTTCGATAGCTAGACTGCCTTGTGTGGACGGTGGTGCTTTCCTCCCTCCCCGTCAAGTTTCTGCCTGCGCAGTGTCTTGAGGGCTGCCTAGCCTTGGTCCTTTTTGTTCAGACTGCCCCACGCCCCCTTCAGTGCACCAGTGGTGTTCCCCCTGACCTCCGTGGCCATTGGCGTCTAGTGGGCCTATTGAGGGAGTGCTTTGGTACCCCCCAGTGACTCTTTGTCCCTCAGAAGCACTGTGCTGTGCTTGACGGCGGCAGGGGTGGGGGGGGGGTTATGCTTTCTGGCGACCCACAGATCCAGCTCAGCAGACCGGGTCTCTTGCAGGGGCTACAGCCGATTTATTCCAGGCTGCCCATTTGGTATGCTTGTCCTCCTTTCTCCATAGTTTTCTAGAGGACCTTGCTTACCGTGCCCTCCCGGTGTGTGGGGCTCCTAGTGCCATGCCACCTCCTGGGTGTTTACAGACCTTGCCAGGAGCCTTCCTTGGAGGTTTTAGGGCACCGGTGTGGGCTGCCTGGGCACTCTTTGCTCTGTTGCCCAATTGCCTCCGCTTCCTACAGGCCAAAAATACATACCTTCCCATTCGCTCTCCCTGGGCAGTCTACCGATGGCCGGGCTTAACCGAGCTCCACATTGCCCTGACTGCCCCCTTTATACTTTAGTAGGGGGCTCTTTTCCTTGTGGCACAGGTGCCAGGCCTCTTCCCCAAGCCGTGGCCTCCCTTGCCGTAAGCTGTGTTGTGGACATTGCACGTGTCTGCTCCTGCTGGCCTTACCCTGTATGCCTCTCCCCAGTTCTCCCCTTTCTTCCTCGGGGTGTCCGTGTCCCTCTTGTACCAGTGAGCCGTGGGGACATGCTTTCCTACAAGGGTTTTTGGGGTTTGAACTCTCTCATCTTACCCTCATGGGCTGTCTTTTGGTCAGGAGCAGTTACGATGGCTTTGGCCCCCTCTACCCAGGTCCCCTGTTGGTCTTTGGGCCCCTGTGTGGGCCCCATTACACTCTGGGGACAAGGGCAGTGGCTTCAGTTCTTTGAGGCTACAGCTTGCTATATTTGTCAGCCTTGAACCCCTTTGCTCCATCATCAGGGGTTCTACAGGGCTGTCCGGTGGGTCCCACTGCCACCTCTGCCTCACAAGGGATGGGATATGCTCCTGTATGCTGCCAGGTACCCTTGTAGACATGCTCTTGGACTTCCGCACTGGAAGCAGCCCTGGTATCTTTAACTTTTTTGTGGTGGTGGCAGCCCTCAGGAGGGTGAGCTTTTCTGCCCCCCCTTTTTTGGGGAGGCTACCGACGGACTATGTTGGTCCAAGCTGTATCTACGGAGCCCCTGTCCCAGCCTGATGCACCTGACCCTGGGTCAGCATTCACGCTAGATGGGCCAGTTCATATAGTCCATGGGAAGATTCCTCCCAGGCCTGCACTACGGCCTCAGGCAATGCTCCCTCGATGGGCCAGATGCATTCATGCCCCTCTCGATGATGGCACCCCAGAGGACCTCCCTTGGCTCCGGTTCCAGGGGGTGCGCTGCCAGCTCAGGGCCTTGCCCTTTGGCTTCTCCTTTGTGCCACGGGTCTTATCCTAGGCTTGGCGGTAGTAGCAGCCACCCTTCAGAGTATGGGGCTGCCAGCCCTCCCTTGCCTGGACGATCGACTCTGCTATGCTCCGCTCTGGACCCAGGTGCATCCCAGGCAATTGTTCCATGTTCAGCGGATCTCTGTCAAGTTAGCCTTGACCACCGGTCAGTGCCTACAGTACATAGGAGCAGTACTGGCCATGGCTCTGTGCTCAGTTTTCCTGTCACAGGACAGGGCAGTCTGCCTAAGGGCTCAAGTTCCACCTGCTCTCCATGGCCACTATGTGTTGGCCTGACCCTTCTTGAGGCTCTTGGGCCTGATGGCCACAGCCATGGCTCCAGTTCCCCCTCACCAGGTTGCACATATAGGTCCCTTAGTGGACATCACGGGTCCTGTGGGACCTACTCACCACCAATCTGAAACTATCTGTTATGGTCTCTTCCCTGGTCAAGAAGTTGCTCTTATGGCAGATGACACCCAGCAACCTGTGGAAAGGGATTCTCTTCCTCTTTTCTTCCCCTCAGCAGATCCTTACCACAGACACCTCAGTGTTGGGCTGGGGAGCCCATCTGGGACCAATTCAGACTCAAAGGACGTGATCCCATTTGGAGGCAGCCCTCCACATTAACATCCTGGAGATGTGGGCAGTTCTGTATGCCTCGCAGGCCTTCCAGATCCTTCTCTTACCCGGCCATCTGCTAGTGCCAGATGGTCCACTCCAGTGTAGTCCACTACATTGGCAAGCAAGGCAGGACTGTTCTCTGGGTGGCACCGCGATGCGAGTCTGGTACTGGACTCTAGAATACGGTCTAGAACTGTCGGCCATCTTGGTTCCAGGCGTCCGATCCTTCCTGGAGGACAGGCTTAACCGGTCGCAGTCCTGAGTGCGTGAGTGGGAACTACTGCCCTCAGTGGCGGAAGACCAGTTTGACAGATGGGGTTGTCTAGAGGTTGACCTTTTTGCATCCCCACTCCATGCAAAACTGCTGCGTTTCTGCTTGCTCCCTCTGGGGTCTGGAGTTGTCTGGCGAGATGCGCTGTTCTTCTCTTGGAAAGGGCAGTTCCCTCACGTCTTTCCTCCCTTCCCCTCCTCCAGAGGGTGCAGATCAAACTCCAGATGGCAGGGGCCGCTATAATCCTTATTGTCTCCTGCGGGCCTTGTCAGATCTGGTCCCTTTTACTTCAGAGCTGGCAGTGGGCCCTCCAGTGCCTGGGGCCTTAGACAAGTAGCGCATACGGTAACCTTCTCGTAGGTGCTGCTTGTCTATGGCAAGGGAGATGCTAAGGCACTTCTCACCAGGGAATTCAATAAGTGGTTGAAAAACTGGTGTGGAACTCAGGGTTTTGGCTTCATTGGGGACTGGGGAGCCACCTGGAGGAATGCAGACCTATACTGGTGCGATGGTCTGCATCTGTCCAGGGGGGGAACCAGGATCCAAGGTGAGAGGTTTGAATGCTTCATTGGCAAGCATTTAAACTAGCCAAGGGGGGAGGCACTGAAAAGGAGCTGGGAAATCGAGCCTCCCCACAAAACATGGTGATTAGTGAGGTAAACACCAAGGTACAGAAGTTATTAGGAGCAGAACAGATTTAAATGTGAAAAAGGCAAAGGCAGTAAGGACAGAAATGGGGCTAAAAGGGTAAGGATATCAAAAGTGGAGGGTGATGAGTACCAATGCCCACAGTCTGTGTAACAAGCTCCCTGAACTAGTGGCCTTGATGGAAGAGGGTTGCCTGGATATTGTGGCAGTCACAGAAACATGGTACACAGAGAACCATGACTGGGATGTCAACATACCAGGATACACAATCTACAGGAGGGACAGGGAGGGTAAAGAGGAGGAGGAGGAGTAGCTCTCTATGTAAAGGAAGGGATCAAAGCAGCAGAACTAAAGAGTAAACAGGGAGCAGATGAGGCACTTTGGGTCACCCTGGAGACAGGAAATGGCACCACAATCCGCATGGGGGTTGTATACAGACCCCCATCTCAGGGGGAAGGAATGGACAAGGAAATGATAGAAGGCTTTCTTAGAATGGCAGAAAAAGGGGAGATATTGTTGATGGGGGACCTGAATATGCCAGATGTTAACTGGAGCACTTTTGCTGCAGGCACATCCAAGAGCAGGGTCATTCTTGATGCCCTACAGGGGGCATGTCTCAGACAGCTAGTATTGGAACCGACTCGGGAGGGAGCAATCTTAGACCTGGTACTTTCAAATGAGGATGGAGAAAGAATCTCAGATTTAGAAGTGGGTAGCCATCTTGGAACAAGTGACCACCAAACAGTGTGGTTCACGATAAACACAGCCATACAATCAAGCCATACAAAAGCAAGAAAAAAAAAGAAATGGGCAGACTGGATGGGCCTTGCGGTCCTTATCTGCCGTCAACTTCTATGTTTCTATGTTTCTATGTTTCAAGAGTACTAGACTTTAGGAGGGCTGACTTTGGGAAAATGAGAGAGTGCCTCAGAAAAACACTAGCAAACAGGCAAGAAGGAGGGGTGGAGGAACAATGGGGAGTGATCAAAACAGCCATCACAGAGGCAACAAGCCTTTGCGTAAAAAAAAATCAATAAAACACAACGAAGGAAAAAACCGCTATGGTTCACAAAAGAGGTGGCAGGGAAGGTTAAGGAGAAAAGGGCAGCATTCAGGAAATATAAGGAAACACAGAAGGAGCAGAACAGAGAACTTTATCAGTTAAAGCAGAAAGAAGCTGGGAAGGTAGTCAGAATAGCAAAGGCCCAAACCGAAGAAAGGATAGCCAATTCTGTTAAGAAGGGGGATAAGACCTTTTATAGGTACATTAGGGAGCGAAGAAAGACCAAAGGAGGGATACTGAAGCTTAATAAAGGGGAGGGAATGTGGGTAGAGGGTGACAGTGAAAAAGCAGGGTTACTGAACGAATATTTCTGCTCAGTATTCACAAAGGAAGAGGAGGGAGAGTTACCTAAACCAAACAAGAGAAACACTCTGAAGACTGGGGTCGATACCAGTCCATTTACAGAAGAAAGGGTTCTGAAAGAACTAATAAAATTGAAGGTGGACAAAGCAATGGGGCCTGATGGGATTCACCCAAGAATTCTAAAAGAACTAAGGTAGAACTAGTGACATCGTGACTACTCTCTTTAACAAATCATGGGAGGATGGGGTGGTACCCAAGGACTGGAGGAGGCAGATGTAATTCCTCTTCACAAAAGTGGGAGCAGGACAGAGGCAGGAAACTACAGACCAGTTAGTTTGACCTCAGTGGTAGGGAAAATGATGAATCACTTCTGAAGGAAAGAATTGTTGAGTACCTAGAGGCCATTGGGGCTGGGACCCGAGGGCAACATGGATTCACGATGGGAAGGTCGTGTCAGGCGAATCTAATAGATTTCTTTGACTGGGTAACAAAGTAGTAGATCAGGGGGGCTGTGGACATGGCCTACCTAGATTTTAGCAAGGCATTTGATACAGTCCCCACAAAGATTAATACACAAGATAGCCAGCCTTGGAATGGGTCCCAAGGTGGTAGCCTGGATAAAAATTGGCTAGACAACAGGGCATAAAGGGTAGTAGTAAGCGGAGTACACAGTGAAGAAAGGAGGGTTACTAGTGGGTACCAGGGGTTCAGTACTGGGATCGGTCCTTTTAATGTCTTTATAAGTGACATTGCAGAGGAACTGGAAGGAAAAGTATGTCTCTTTGCAGATGGCACAAAGATCTGCAACAGGGTTGAACACAGGCTGGAGTGGAAAGGATGAGAAGGGACTTGGCAAGGTTGGAGGAATGGTCAAATGTATGGCAGCTCAGATTTAATGCAAAAAGTGCAAGATAATGCATGGGAAACAAAACCCAGGGGAAGTGTACACAATGGGGGGTGAGATACTGACAACAGTAAAAATAGAAAGGGACCTGGGGGTAATTATATCAGATGACCTAAAGGTGGGCAAGCAATGTGAGAAGGCAGTAAGGAAGGCTGGAGGGATACTGGGATGCATAGGAAGAGGCATCAATAGTAGAAAACAGGAAGTTGTTATCCCTCTGTACAGACAGTTGGTGAGACCCCATCTGGAATACTGTGTGCAGTTCTGGAGACCCCATCTCCTCAAAGACATAGACAGAGTGGAGGCTGTCCAGAGGAAGGCAACCAAAATGGTGCAGGGTCTGCACCAGAAGACACATGAAGAAAGACTAAAGGAGCTTAATATATATACTCTTGAGGAAAGAAGGGAGAGAGGGGACATGATAGAAACTTTCAAGTACCTCAAGGAATTAACAAAGTCAAGAGGTAGCATCTTCCAGAAAAAGAGATGTGCAAGAACAAGGGGGCACAATTTGAAGATAGAGGGGGGACGGCTCAGGGGTAATGTGAGGAAGTATTTTTTCACTGAGAGGGTTGTGGATGCATGGAACAGCCTCCCTGAGGAGGTTGTGGAGTCAAGAACAGTGGGGGACTTCAAGAATGTATGGGACAGGCATAAGGCAGTCCTAGGGGTGGGTAAGAGGAAGTAAGCTGTTGATTAACTAGGATCTGCAGCTTATCTGTTAGGTAGGAAAATGGGCAGACTAGGTGGGCCAAGCGGTCCTTATCTGCCGTCAAATTCTATGTTTCTGTGTTTCTATGTTTCTACCCCTGTGCACAGGCTTGCTCCCCCAGAAGCAGGGCACCTTGGTCCATCCGGACCTTCAGTCACTACATCTTTATGCCTGGCTCCTGAAGACATGGTTAGGACTAGATTTGGGGTGTCCCCAAAGGTAGCTGTTGTCCTGGTGGCTGCTAGGAAGCCCTCCAACCAGGCCTCTTATTGCATGCAGTGAGAGCAGTTTGCCCTGTGGGCAACTGCTCGCCGCTCAAATCCTGTCTATTGTTCTGTGCATTGGGTTCTGGAGTCCTTGCTGTTCCTGTCAGACTCTGGCCTGCAGTACTCCTTTTTCAACGTACACCTGTCGGCTATTTCAGCCTTCCATGTGCCACTGCTATCCACATGGTGGCACACAGGGAGGTGCCCTCATACGTTTCTAAGAGGCATTCTTCATCTGATGCCTCCCTACTGCAATCCAGTCCCACCTTGGACGTGGGATTCTGTGTTGATGACACTTACTTTGGCTCCTTTGGAGCTGACCGTAAGTTGCATGCTCTGCTTTCTGTCATGGAAAGCGTTATTTCTAGGGACGTGGATATGTTGTTCTAGCCACACTATCTGGTATGTACTTTCCCCTTTAAGAATTGCCGGAAAGTCTTCAAGCTGGCTCCTCCCACCCACCCGGGTGTTATATCCCTCGGTTCCACCCCATGATGTCAGATTTTCCTTTCCGCTGGAGGAAGCTGGTTCCCTCCTTACAGCTTCTGCGTTGGGTAGGCCCTGGTGTGCAAATCTTTGAATTTCGTCCCAAAACTTAAACTCGTTCTGCCTTCACCGAGCTTTTCAGTAGCGACTGCGATGGAGGAAAAATCCTCACCGGGCTCTGCAGTGCCCCTCTGGGCAGAAGATGTAAACACAGACCTGCACAGCTTGTGCGTCTAGTGCCTGGGCCACGAGCAGAGATCCTCAGGCTTGCGAGTTGTGCTGTTTGTTCGTTTTTGCCGTCGGTCATTCAGGACTGCCTTGCCCACCTCAAGTTGGGCTGCCCAGAAAAATGGAATCCACTGGTCAAATCTAAAGAAGCCTGTTGGGTGGTCTCCGAGGCTGCGGGGTCCACCGAGCAGCTAGAGCAGGTGAAGGCCTTCGAGGATGAGGTGGCTTGGGCTGCTGAACAGTTCTTTTTGGTTTCAGCCTTTGTCCCTCTGAATCTGGGCTCCACCTTTTCAAGCTCCTTCAAGGAGCTGTGCCAGTCACTCCCAACCAGGGGAAAGGGCCCTTCGGGTTCGTGCAGCTCGCGCTCCCGAGAGAAGGAGTCGAGAGATAAAGAGATAACTCACTGTCAACATTCTTGGGATCGAGTGTGATCTTGGTCCCAGGAATCTTCGGTTTCCACTATGGTCCAAACTGCGGCCTTAGCCTCTGGCTTCATGGTACCCCCACGAGGCCAGCCTGCTGAGGCACGGGCCAACAATCCGGACAAGATTTTTCTTGACCCAGTTGACCCGTTGTCACTCGATGAGGCCGACAACTCTTTTTAGGACTCCAGTCCTACTGGCCAACTAACCGACCCAGGCTGCTGGGCCAATCCCTAAGGCCACCGACCCAGACCAGGGGAGCCGGAGCACTCCCCAGCTCCATCCTAGTGCCCACATCAGTTCTCCCAGCGGTCGAGGTCCCGGTCTTGGTCTTCCTCGTGTACCAGGTCGAGCAGATCCAGACTGCGCCATTCTCTGCACCATAAGAAGCGGCGCCGCCGCTATTCTTCCTCAGCCGAGAGGCTTCAATGCAAGTTGCGCCCATGCTACGAGGATCTTATATGGCAACAGTTGGTGCTAGCCAGTCCAAAGTCTACCCCTTCTCCCACACCAGCCATCACATGGCTGTCTCCCAAAAGGCCGATGCCTCTGGAGCCGGTCAACACCGTCCCTCTGCCCACGGAGTCGGTGAAGACCTCGGCTCGGCCAAAGCTGGCCTCTCCACTGATTTTGGTAGAACCACCACCCCTACAGCCTCCGACCAGGGCACCAACCAAGGTGTCTCGGTCGGCTAAGGGCCTTCCCCATAGGCTGTCGGTCACTGTCACGCCCAACCGTCTGTGGCAGGTCTAGAGCAACTCGGGTGGTTGGCTGCTTTATGCGGGCTCTTCTGAGTCTGAGGACTCCTCGCTATACTACCGTCCTATTGATGAGGATTCTGTGGGGGGTCTCTTGATGGAGGAAAAACTCTCGTCCTTCATGGGCATCGTCCGTCTTATCTCTGAGTCTGCAGGGATGCCTCTTGAACCCATTCAGAAGCAGGCTCACGATCCCCTTACAAATATCCTCAATAAAGGGGATTCTCCAATGGTGGCCTTCCCAGTGGCCGAAGCCATTATTGGCCCAGCCTTGGAGCATTGGCGGCACTCTGCCTCCTGCTTGCACTGTCTGCCCGCATGGCCCACAAATACGTGGTGGCCATCGACTCCCTTTCGGGGTTCATGCAACACCCCTCGGCCGAGGGGTTGATGACCGATTCTGTATTTCAGTGCTTGGGCCATAAGGACATTAATAAACCACCGGATAAGGAGTCCAAGAATTTGAGCTACTCAGCCAAAATGTTTTATGCTGTCTCCTCACTTGGTCTCTGCCAGGCGAGCTTGGCCGTCATCATGGCACTCTTCTCCCATGCCCCCTTGGGCTCTTTGGATGAGGTGCTTCCTCATCTTCTTGTGGACCTACAGATTACGGTCAAACAGGTCCGGGACCAGGGTCGAGCTGTAGCCAACAGCAACTCCAGACAGCTCTGGACATTAGGGATTCCAGTGCCTGCTTGATGGCGTCCGCAGTCGCCATGCACCACAGGGCTTCACTGAGGATCTCAACCTTCACAGCAGGCAGTCAGCAGAAATTGGCGGACGTACCCTTCTTGTGCACTGAGTTGTTCGGGCCTGGTGTAGATGGTCACCTCCAATGTATCAATAAGTATAGTGCCACCTTGCACTCCGTTATTTTCGTCCAGAAGGATCCTAAGGGCTCCAAGCAGCAAAATCACAAACCTTTTTGGCCTTCCACCGCTGTGGCCAAACCAGCCCAACACCAGTCTGGGCAGCAGGCTCATTCTTGGCGCCCTCGGCCCAAGTCAGCGGCTTCGGTGCCCCAAAAGCCCGGAGGAAAGGGACCTGGTAGCTCCTCGGCTGGGTCCTTCTCCTCCAAGCCTGCTCAGTGACGGGATTGGGGCCGCCACCCCCATGCCCATCACACCTCCTCCTGTGGTGGGCCAACTCTGCCACTTCCTTTTTGCCTAGTCTGCTGTTAGCATGGACAGTTGGTTTCTGGAAGTGGTCAGCCAGGGCTCTGCTTCTGGAGTTTGAGCAGTATACTGTAAGCCGAGCCCACGCCCAGCGGGAGGACATGGTATCTGCAGACACTCGGTTGGCTCTCCGAGATGACATAGCCCAACTTCTCCGCAAGGAGGTGGTAGTCATGGTAGCAGATCCTCTGGTACACTCAGGGTTTGTCTGCAGGTATTTCCAGGTGCCAAAACAGATGTGGAGGCTGGTCCCCCATTCTAGATCTACATGACCTAAACAAATTCCTCAGGTCTTGCACCTTCAGGATGGTAACTCTGTTCCAGATAATACCACCTCTCGAGCAGGACATGTGGTTTTGCTCTCGATCTTCAGGACACATTCTTTCACGTCCCGATCCATCCGTCCCATCGGAGGTTCCTTTGCTTCTGAGCCAAAGGAGCCCTCTACGAGTTCCAGGCCATGCCCTTCAGCCTTTCCTAGGCCCCCAGGGTCTTCACCAAATGCATAGCAGTGGTGGTGGCCCACCTGAGGCACCGAGGGGTCCGGGTATACCCCTACCTGAATGACTGGCTGATAACAGGTTTCTCCAGGCAGGAGGTGGAGCAGTCCAGGGATCTGGCCCTTCAGACTTGCATCGACCTTGACCTCCTAGTCAATGAGGCCAAGTCAGAACTCATGCCCTCGCAGGTGATCAACTTCATTGAGGCAGAGCTCGACTCTTGCCGAGCCACAGCCAGGCTCACAGCAGAAAGGGCCTCTCTCCTTTGCTCAATCATTCTGATTGGGCACTTGGGCCCTGCCCGGGACTTCTGCGCCTACTGGGTTACATGGCGGCCTGCACCACCGTGGTCCGATGGGCCTAGTGGCATATGTGCTCCCTGCAGTGGGAGCTGGCCAGCCAGTGGTCCCAGCGCAAAGGTCACTTCGACCAGCTGGTCACTGTGACCCAGAGGATGTGGGATGCTCTCCAGAAGCACCAAGTCAGGTCGACAGTAAAACTGTCAACCTCCCGCACAGCAGCGGCACAATACCGACGCAGGTATTGTGCAGCCCAATCCCCCAGTGTTTTCTGTGGGGGGGCTGTGCCCCCCACACCCCCTGAACTTTAGGATTCTCAACTCCAGGTCGAAGTTGGTCCGGGGAGGTGGCAGAACACTGGGGGAAAGTGAAACATGGAAACTGACCATTACAGCGACTGTCGCTGTAGCTGCCTTTTTCTGTGTTTCGCCGTCAGGGTGTCGGGCCAAAGGGGGCCACCCCACTCTCCAGTAGTGGATTGTCCCAGAGCATCTACAGGAAGGGATCCTGTTCATCCGCCATGAGCCGACGGTCATCCTGACGACCAACGCCTCTCTCACAGGCTAGGGTGCCCATCTGGGGGAACACAGAGTCCACGGACTCTGGACCCCGGAGCAGTCCCCGATGCCACATCAACCTGCTGGAGCTCTGAGCGGTTCGGCTGGCGCTGATCGCATTCACTCTGTTTGTTCGGGGTCAAGTGGTTAAAGTCCAGACGGACAACACCACGACCATGTACTACCTCAACAAACAGGGATGGACGCATTCCCTGCCATTGTACAAGGAAGCTCTTCACACTTGGACACTAGTGCACAGCCTGGAGGCAGATCTTCTAGCCATCCATGTGGCAGGAGCCTCCAGTCAGTTGGCAGACTCACTCAGCCGGGTAGGCGAGGCATCTCACGAGTGGTCTCTCCATCCGGAGGTAGTTCACAGTCTGTTCTCCCAGTGGGGCATCCCTCAGGTGGATCTGTTTGCCTCCAGGGAGAGCGCAAAGCTGAGACTGTTTTGTGCCCACCCCCCTCAGCAAGGCTTTCTGCAGGGGGATGCCTTCTTGAGGCCATGGACCCCAGGCCTCTTCTGCGCCTTCCCTTGATCCACAAAGTGCTGCTCAAGGTTGGTAGGTACAAGGCACAGGTGATCCTGGTGGCTCCAGACTGGCCCCCACCAGTTTTGGTACCTAGATCTCCTCAGCCTCAGCAACAGGCTCCCGAGGCGTCTTCCAGCATACCTGGACCTGCTCTCCATCAATCAGGTGAAGGTACTCTACTCGGACCTTCAGTCCCTGCACCTGACAGCCTGGTTCCTGAGTGGCTAGAATTCCAGGCTTTGGGTCTCTCTGAAGATGTCTTCACTGTCATGGAGGTCTCTAGGAAGGAGTCGACCAGAAAATGCTATGCCTTCACGTGGAAGAGATTCTCCATTTGGTGTCAGAGCAAGGGGCTGGACCCCTTGACCTGTTCGGTGGCCAGCATTTTGGATTGTCTGTGGTCTCTCTCCAAAGGGTGACTTCGATCGACAACCCATAAGGTGCACCTGGCAGCCATCTCTGCGTACCAAGTGCGGGCCGGCCAGCGGTCAGTAGCGCAGGAGACAGTGGTCTGGTACTTTTTCAAAGGCTTAGATCACATATCCCCTCCGTTGCATGAACCTCCAACGTGGGATCTACTGCTGGTACTGGCAAAGCTCAGAGTAAGCCATTCGAACCGATGCACAGATGTGAAATGTCACACCTGTTGTGGAAAACCACCTTCTTGGTGGCCATCACATCAGCCAGAAGGATTGGGGAGCTCCAGACGCTCTGTTGAGTCTTCTTACCTGGTCTTCCACAGGGACAAAGTTGTCCTGCGCTCCAACACGAAGTTCCTCCCGAAGGTTGTGTCAGAGTTTCACCTGAACCAGATGATGACTTTTCCAGTGTTCTACCCAAATCACACCTCAGATGCCAAATAGAGGCTCCATACTTTGGACCTGAGGTGAGCGCTTGCCTATTACAAAGAGCATATGGCTGGAGTTCTGGGAGAGGTTCGCCAGCTGTTTGACACCTACACTGAAGCTGCACCTGGCAGACCTGCAGCCAAGCAGATGATTGGCAGGTGGATCACTTTCTGCATTGATCTCTGCTATAGATTGGCGGGCAGGTGCCCCCCCCCGGTAGGTCTAAGGACTCATTCCACCCGCCATACTGCTGCATCGCTGGCTGCTTCTAGGGACATCCCTATCCAGGAAATCTGCAGGGCTGCTACCTGGAAGTCAGCACACACCTTTATTTCCCATTACCACATTGACTTAGAGTCATGCCGGGATGCTGGTTTTGGGGCCTCAGTTCTCCAGTCTTTATTTCCCAAGTGGGGAGTGTGCACCTTGCCTCCCTCCTCCCGGAGAACTGCTAGGTGTCTGCCAGATAGTGTCGATAGAACAACATAGCCACATCCCTAGAAACGCAGGTAACTCACCCTTAATAGTAGTTCTAGGCGTGATATATGTTGTTCATCCACACAAACCCATCCCACCTCCCCAGCTTCAGCACACAAACTCTTCTTTCTAGTGGGCAAGATATGGCGTCATGGGGTGGAGCCGAGGGATATTCCACCCAGGTGAGTGGGAGGAGCCAGCTTGAAGACTTTCCAGCAGTTCTTAAAGAGGAAATGACATGCTAGATAGGGAGGATGAACAACATATACCACTCCTAGAACTACTGTTACAGGTGAGTAACCTGTGTTTTTAGTTTATTACTTCTGCTCAATGGATTTCCGAGTTTCAGGCTCTGAAGTATGAGCTTCCTTATTGGATTTTCCATGAAATACAGGGTGTCTTTGCATATCACACCTAAGTTTCGCCTTAGGTGGTGTCTCAGTTTGCTTTCTCTCAAACCATTCTCCTGCTTGGTTTCTTTCCGGAGCATGTGACTTCATTAGACTTCTGCATGTCTATACACAGTGTACAAGGGACTGCAAGACATCCTCCCAGTTTGTGTCCTTTGCCCCTGAGTCAGCTGGCGTTCCAGTTTCTAAACAGTTCCTGTCTAACTGGTTGGCTAATTGTATTACTTTTTGTTTTAGGAAGTTCAGTTAGGAACTTTCTGGGGCTGTTCGTGGTCATTCAGCCAGAGGTGTGGCCACTTCAGTTAGTGGTTTCAGGAAGGTTACAGCTGCAGAAATCTGTGTGGCTGCACCCCGGAGTTTTGTCCACACTTTCGCTAGAATTAACAGTCTGGACATTGCCTCTAGAAGAAGGGCAGGCTCTGGCCTGGCTGTGCTTCAAGGCCTCCTTTCTTAGGCCTCTAGCCTCCAACCACCCAGACTGTCTTTCTGTCGGAACTGCTTGGGATTCATTCCATAGGTGTGACCGGATGAGAGATATCCCCAAAGAAGATAGAACAGTTATGTAAGAACTTACTGTAACAGTAGATCGTCGAGGGAATCCCTTTCATCAGGTCACGCCAACCCACATTCCATCCCCCTTGGAAGCCTTGCTCTTCAGCCCCTACCTTCTCCTTCTGGGCTGGCCATTTGTGGTGCAGGGCTCTCCAGGTAGATGGGCCCCTCTACTGTCTCTTGTGTTCTTTTCCTGGCCCTGGGAGTGTGGCCGTCTGAGTAAGCTCCCCTTGGGGCTCTTGGGGCTTTCTGGCAGGGCCGTTTTTCGGTCCCTCTGTTGTCATCTGCCTCCTTTGTTCAGCATCATTTCTCTCTTTCTCTATCCTAGCCACCTGCAGGGCGGTCCTCTACCAGTGCTTCCTCTTGGGATAGTCGAGATCTATTTGTCTTGCCCTCCTTTTCTCCTTCAGGCTTTTCTGCTGCTTTCTGTCTTTCTTAATAGGCAGACTCATAGTCTCTCTCTTTCTCTCGGTTCCCTTTGGGGAGGCCCTCCAAGCACGGTCTCCAGCGGGGAACTGAGGATGGTAACATCAGACATCGCCATGGGTGGCCCCTGGTGGTACTGCTTGGAAAAGTTTCTGTGTGGTCCTAGAGCCTGACGTCTAATATTCCATAGGTGTGACCTGATGAAAGAGATTCCCTCGAAGATCTACTGTTATGGTAAGTTCTTGTATAGCTGTTCTTTTCTCTGTACTTTCACATACATTGCACAAATATTTTTCTCAAACCTTGGTATTCAGTGGTAACCAGCAGACCAAAATTGGGTTGCCACCTCATTTTTGGTATGCACGTAACACCAAGTGAATGTAAAATTTGAGCCCTGAGTTTGTACAAATTAATGTCAGAATTATTCTCCTGAGAGAGGGTAAGGTCTCCAAAACTTGCCCAGATAAAGCCATCGAGTGACTTCAAATAAAGACAGAGTCTGGGTCAATATCTTTGCAAAATAATGGTGGAATCAAATCTCTAAGCAGAAAATAACTCCTTTTTTGTTAGATCATCTTGCAAATGGACAATTCACTCTGTAGCCTTCACCCAGCCTTTTGTGCTCTACATTTATAGCATATCCACTCTGAACATTTCAGTGCTGCTGGCAGCATGGTTATACCTGCAAGTCTGCATACTCTGGCAAAGGCGAGACTTGAGGAAGGTACAGTGAACAGTTGCAGAGATGAAGCGATCTTAAAGGAACATGAAATGACACAATTAACTTGTCACGCTTGACTTTATAGCAGGAATAAATGCTGCGTCTGTATCACATCGTAAATTAAGGTTGGAAGGGACACTAGCGCCATCATGTCTGTCCCCCCACTTCCTAAGCAGGGATGGAAAAAGTATTCTGTGCAAACATGTACTGACTCATAGGAATTCCCTTCCGCTGTGGACGTTGGCATAGCAAATATTCACAGTCAGGTTTTCATAATTTTTTCCCACTTATTTTTAAAACTAAATGTGTATGAATACATTGTGTGAGCAGTTTTAAAACAATGGTTACTTTTCTAGCTCCTTTGCACAGCTATAGTTATGCTGTCTTTGTTTTCTCTGTACGTGTTTCAGAACTACATGCACAGTTCCTTTAATAGATTACATAGATGGGAATGATTATTCCATTGAGCCACAGCAAGGTGGGGATGAAGATGGCTTTGCCAGAGGGGCCTGGGATTGGAGCTTGCTGTGGAAACGTGTGCCACTGAACAGCAAGGAAAAGGCCAAAAGACAGCATAAAAGCGAACCCTATTGGTAAAAATAGCTGATTTTTATGCTTGTTTATGCATGTGTATCTAAATTATTGTATTTCTTCCTTTTTCCCCATGAACCATGTTTCCTGTAATTTGTCTACGATATGGGTCCATACATCTAACATCGTCCTTACTGCAACCAACAATACGACTTCACAGAACCGTATGCACAGTGCCACTTATAGATGCAATAGAAGGCAACACTTATAATATTGTTCCACAAGCGGGTGGTGACGAAGATGGGTTTGCTAGAGGAGCATGGGATTGGAGCATGCTGTGGAAACGTATACCTTTGACCCCACGAGAGAAAGAATTGAGAAAGACGAAAACTGAACCGTATCGGTAAACTAAAAACACTTACACATACTGTATTCTTCTCTTCCCCTAATACATCACGTGCTAATCTTCTAAATTCCGGCGGCTTTCTTTCTGACTTGGGTTATTGTGGTTTCAGTGTCTTTCCAATGGGTGCTTTATTTAAAACTCTTCTTAACAGCTTTCTACTTTGTCTGCTAGTCTATTTAAGTTCCAAAAGCATAATTATGGGGGAAGGTCACCCCCATCACTTGGGGCCTGAAGAAACCTTTTGCCAAAATGGAGATTAGAATGTCTATGAAGCACTGAATATATTACTGTGTGTCATTCTTTCATTTATTGTAAGGAAGGTTTTTGGGCAACATGTGCCCATCAACAAAGACATAATGATCAAATACAAAAATAGAACAAAATGAATACTACAAACGAGTAATAACAAACAAAAAAATAAAGATATGCCCCAAATGGAGGCAGTCGATTCACATAATATACAAAAATCAAGTGATGTCAAACAGCACTATCATACAATTTTTGTTTAAAAATTAAAAATGAAAACATAATTTGATCTAGCAGAGTATATAACAAAATGTAAGACTCCTCTTAAGTAATAAAAATAAAAGTAACACAATCACATAGAGATACAGCCTGTGTTTCTAGATATCTGTCCTCCATTGAAAGGCCCAAAGAAGATCAGCTTTATAATACCTGGCATTAGCAATTCACTCAGTTACACGTTAGGTAGATCTCATAATCTGCAGTTATAAAACAATCATTTTGTTAATCCAGCATCCTTTTTTCTTATTTTTTTAATTCTGTAAAATAAAAGATACATACATTTTTGCTAAGTAAGTAAAAATACTAGTTATCAGACTGTTGCAACATTCATTTCATGTTGTGGAAATTTTTGCTGGTTATAGAAAATCATTTTTTTCAACAAGGTATTTTTTGACTATAGTAGACAAATGGTATATATTCATCGAGGATATCTCCTCAGTTATACCACACCTTTGGAACCATAAGCAGTCAGTGTCAGGACCACACGGTAACTTTTTGCTAACCATGAGCTGCCCACAATGACATGCAGCATCAACATGTATATAATGTGGGTGGCCCCAATACTCCTAAGTTCTTTCTTCCCCCATCGATCATCCTCATTGGACCTGCTGAAGGAAACAGTGTCGTCAAAGCCATTTACAGTTTTGTTATTTTCGTATATTTTCAGTATATCTGTTCTCGTCTCTGCATGCTATGGAAGGACAAAGAACCTGTGTTCCAATGTTGCATCTGCATTTATAACATTTTCAAAGACGACACTCACACTATTTGTGTGTTCTGTTTGGGCCTTTCTCACAATGTGAAGGACTTTGAGATTTGCAGAGTTTCAACCAGGCTACAAGGCAATGCTGTGGGAAGGCTTCAGAAACCTTACTTGCTGAAAAATCATGGAGAAGGAGACGGGTCCCAAGTCTGCTTCTCCATCGCCATCAACCAACAAATGGTCTCCAAAAGACTGGTCTTCAGGAAATATAAGGAAACGCAGTGGGATGAAGATAGGGAGGCATACCAATCTTCCCTAAGGGAAGCAGGAAAGGCAGTAAGGCTGAGTAAACTGAGGAAATACTAGCACGAACAGTAAAAGAAGGTGAAAAGACTTTCTATAGATATATTAGTGAAAGGATAAAGTCCAGAGGGGGTATTGCTAAGATCAAAGGGGATAAGGGGGCATGTGAGGAGGAGGACCATGTAAAAGCATCTATCCTAAATAGATATTTCTGCTCAGTATTTACTGAGGAGAAGGTAGGGCAGGGCCCACAGCTCAGCACCATGGACACAGGGGGGAAGGAGGTGTGCACTAGTCCCTTCACAAAAGAAATGGTCCTACAAGAGCTTGATAAGCTCAGGATGGACAGGGCAATGGGACCTGATGGCATACATCCCAGGGTACTATGGGAGCTAAGGGTGGAACTAGCAGAGCCATTATCAGAGCTGTTTAGTGAGTCTCTGAGCACAGGAGAGGTCCCAGAAGACTGGAGAACGGCTCATGTGATCCCGCTCTACAAGAGTAGTAGCAGGGAGAAGGCAGGGAACTACAGACCAGTCAGTCTTACCTCAGTAGTGGGCAAGATTAAGGAGGCACTCCTTAAGGAAATGATAGTGCAACACCTGGAATCCATAGGAGCACAGGATCCAAGCAACAGAAAGGTCCTGTCAAACTAATGTCATAGATTTCTTTGACTGGGTAACCACAGTGGTGGACCAAGGGGGAGCAGTTGATGTCGCCTACCTTGACTTCAGCAAAGCTTTCGATACTGTTCCACATAGAAGATTGATTAATAAGCTGGGTAGGTTTGGGTGGGTCAGAAGTTGGTCAACTGGGTGGCAAACTGGTTGGTGGGCAGAATACAGAGAGTGGTGGTAAACGGTATACAGTCAGATGAGATGCAAGCCACAAGTGGGGTACCTCAGGGATCAGTCCTGGGGCCAGTTCTCTTCAATATCTTCATCAGTGATATTGCAGATGGACTGGAGGGTAAGGTTTGTCTGTTTGCAGATGACACCAAGATCTGCAACATAGTAGATGATCCAGATGGGGTGGGCAGAATGAGAAGAGATCTGGATAAACTGGCAAAATGGTCGGAAGAGTGACAACTGGGATTTAACACAAAGAAGTGCAGGATCATTCACATACGGAAGAGAAACCCTGAAGCCACCTATAGGTTGGGAGAGGAGTTGCTGGCAGTCACAAGGGAAGAGAGAGACTTGGGCATCATCATCACTGATGACCTGAAATCATCCAAGCAGACCACTAAAGCAGTAGGTAAGGCTAGGGGGATGTTGGGATGTATTAGTAGGGGTATCACAAATCGTAAGAGGGAGGTAATAATCCCTCTTTACAAAACACTGGTTAGGCCCCATCTGGAATACTGCATGCAGTACTGGAGGCCACACCTTCACAAGGACATTAACCAAATTGAGGCAGTCCAGAGAAGGGCAACCAAAATGGTGCAGGGACTGCATCAGAAAACATATGAGGACAGATTAACGGAACTCAATATGTATACCCTGGAGCAAAGGCGGGAGAGAGGTGCAATGATTGAAACATTCAAACACCTTAAGGGTATTAACAAGGTGAAAGAGTCTAACATGTTTCAATATAAGAAAAATAGCAGGACAGGAGGACACAGCATGAGATTAGAGGGAGGCCGATTAAGTGGTAATGTGAGGAAGTTCTTTTTTCCTTTTCACAGAAAGGGTGGTGGATGCATGGAATTGCCTACCTCAGGAAGGGGTGGATATGAATACAGTGCAGGGCTTGAAACAGGCATGGAATAGGCATAAGGGAGCAATACAGATACTTATGAATAGATAGGCTATTGACAGAGCAAATGCCAACGGCATATTCATAAGGTAGAAAAAGAAATGGGCAGACTGGGTGGGTCTTACGGTCCTTATCTGCCGTCAACTTCTATGTTTCTATGAAACTGAAAGAAAAGGACAAGGAAAGCGTGTCATCTCAGGCCTCCTCCTCATCCAGCCATAAGCACAAAGGTAGAGATAAAGGCTGCTTCGCTGGCAAGGTCCCAGTTGCCATTGAAAACTAGTACATCTTCATCAACACCCGCTCTGGCAGCATCAGCAAAAGTCCCCCCTCCGACCGTCATTGAGACACCAAGGTTAGGGCTTGGCTCAGGCACTGTTGTGCCTCCTGTGGGCGATATGTTATTGTTGCTGTCAGGCTTCGACCTTTTAACAGAGGTCACCTTCAACTCTCCGGCTGTATTGGCATCATTTTCAGACACAATACATGGCCTGTTACCGTTGCTGCCACAGCAGGTAGTAGCTCTGCCACCATCGGGGCCGTCTGTTCCAGGACCTTCGTCGACTGCTTCCACAAGCACACCACAGATTCCTGCCTCTCAGCCACTGATGGCATTGTTGGCTCCCGCTGCAGCACCCGTTGTTGTCCATGATGACAGTGACGAAATGGAATATCGTCCTGACCTCATGGATCTTGAGGAGGAATATGAGGGGGAAGAGCAGGTTGAAGAAGAGAATCTGCTCTCCAGCTCCACCCTCTCGTCCTGCAGTGAGGACTCTAGTTTATACTCCAAGATCTCCTCCTGAGGACCCCTCTTTTCAGCCCATGGTGCAGCAGATGCAGTCTGCCATGGGCTTTACTGTTAAAGAGGAAGAATCCACTTAGAGGAGTATGGAATTCTAGGGACGTGGATATGTTGTTCAATCCACACGTCTGGCAGTGTCCTTTCCCTTTAAGATGTGCCGGAAAGTCTTCAAGCTGGCTCCTGCTACACACCTGGGTGGTATATCCCTTGGCTCCACCCCATGAAGCCAGATCTTCCTTTTCACTGGAAGAAGTAGGTTCTCTCCTTACCACTTCTGCATTGAGTAGGCCCTAGCACTAAAATCTTTGGGTTTACTTCCAGAATGCTAAACTGTTTTGAGTTTCATCTTCAGCTCGCTCTTCGATTGTGACTGCTATGGAAGAATCATAGAATCATAGAAATGTGTCAGCAGAAAAGGATCCCACGGCCCATCTAGTCTGCCTGAAGCCCCCCTTCCCCAGAAGACCTCCGCCCTCCATTCTCAGCCTGCCCCTGTCAGTTAGGCCCATGTACGTATCCCAAGCTCTTTTGAATTTGCCCTCTGTATCTACCCCCACAACTCATTCTGGCAGTCTGTTCCACGGCTGCACCACCCTCTCGGTAAAGAAATTCCCCCTGATGTCCCCTCTGAATCTTCCCCTGTCTAGTTTTTAGGCATGCTAAGTCTTCACCCCGATTTCACCAGTACCCATGCGGGCAGAAGATGTTGCGTACCGACCCTCATGCCTTGTGCATCTACTGCCTGGGCCACAAACATGACGACCAGGCCTGTGACATTTGCTGATCATTTCACTCGATGGTCCTTGACCACCTTGCCCGCCTACAGTTGGGTTGCCTGGAAAAACGACATCCGCCGGTCAAATCTAAATATGCCCATTGAGTGGTCTCTGGGTCTGCCTAGCAGTTTAAACAGCTCACAGCCTTTGAGGAGGAGGCGGCTCGGGCCGCTCCGCAGTCCTCCTCATCTTCTACCTTTGTTCCGTTCCAACTGGGCTCCACTTTTTCCGGCTCATGGAAGGAGCTGTGCTAGTCCCTTCCGACTGAGGGGTTGGGCCCTTCGGGTTTACACAGCTCCCACTATCACAAGAAGGAGTCGAAGAAAGAAAGAGAGAAGACTCACCATCGACATACCTAGGACCGGGAATGTTCTCAGTCTCAGGACTCCCAGGTTTTGACCACGGTCAAAACCACGGCCTTGGCTGCTGGCTTCACTGAAATCCCGTCAGGCGAGTTGTTTTGAGACACCAGCCAGTGATGCAGCCAAGATTTTTCTCGACCCTGTCGACCAGTTGTCGTCTGAAGAGGCCGACAATTTTCTTTTCAGGACTCTGGTCCTGCCTGTGACCTCAGAATGGGCTGCTGTGTCTGTTGAGCAGATCCCTCTGATCACCGACCCAGACCAGGAGGAGCTGCAGCACTCCCCGACTCCCTCCGAGATCCCTGTCAGCATCCCCAGTGGTCAAGGTCTTCCTCCTCCAGTGGGTTGAGCAGCTCCTGCCATCATCTGTACTCCCGCTCTCAATGCCACGGGAAGCAGCATCGCTGTTATTCTTCATCTTCATCCTCCTCGGCCGAGGAGATGCTTCAGTGCAAGCTATGTTGACGCTACAAAGATCTCTTGTGGCAACAGTTGGTGTTGGCCGGTTTGACGCCGACCCCAGCTCCCACAACCGGCCATCACTTGGCATTCGCCCAACAGGCCAACACTGACTCCTCCTGTGGGGTCAGCCGAGACCGTCCATCCCCCATCGGAGCCGGTCCAGACCGTCGTGGTTCAGCCAAAGCTGGCATCTACACCGATTGGGGAGGAGCCGCTGCCCAAGCAGCTGCCGACCAGTGCTCTGACCAAGGAGTCTCGGCCGGCCAAGGGGCTTCCCCATCGGCTGTCGATCACTGTCACTCCTGACTGCAGTCAGTTGAGAGTGACTTGAGTGGTCAGCCGCTTTATGCGGACTCTTCCGAGTCCAAAGATTCCTCACTTCACTCCCGTCCTGTTGACATGGAGTCTGTGGGGGATCTCTTAATGGAGAAAGGGCTCACCTCCTTCATGGGCATCCTCTGCCTCTTCTCTGAGTCCATGGGGATGAAACTGGAGCCCGTCCAGAAATGGCCTCACTATCCCATCACAGAGATTCTGGACAAAGGGACTCTCCAGCAGAGGCCTTCCCAGTGTCTGAGGCCTTTGTCAGCCCGGCCCTGGAGCTTTGGCAGCACCCCGCCTCCTGCCCTGTGCTCTCTGCCCAGATGGCCCGCAAGTACCCGCTGCCCACCGGTACCCTCTCAGGTTTCAAGGAGCACCCCTTGGCTGAGGGATTGATGCCCAACTCCGTGTTTCGGCGCTCAGGCAATACCAGGGATGTCGAGAAGCTGCTGGACAAAGAGTCCAAGAAATTGGACCATGGGGCTAAAAAAGTCTATGCTGCCTCCTTGCTCGGCCTTCACCAGGTGAGCTCGACCGTCTTGATGGCATACTTCTCCCATGTCCTCTTGGGCTCCGTGGTTGAGGTTATTCCTCACCTTCCTGCGGATCTCCAGACCACAGTCATGCAGATCTGAGACCAGGGCTGGGCTGTGGCCAAGCAGCAACTTCAGATGGCTCTGGATTTAGGGGATTCCTGTGCCCGCTGAGTGGTGGCCGCAGTTGCCATATGCCATAGGGCTTGGCTGTGGATCTTGACTTTCACGGCAAACACTCTTTGGGCCCGGTGTGGAGGGTCACCTCCAGCGTATCAAGAAGTCCAGTAACACCTTGGACTCCATTACATCTGCCACTCCTACGACAAAACCAGCCCAGCATCAGTCTGGCCAGCAGGCTCAGTCCTGGTGACCCAGACCCAAGTCAGTGGCCTTGGTGGTCTGTAAGCCCGGAGGGAAGGGATCCGGTGGCTCCTCAGCTAGGTCCACCTCCAAGCCTGTTCAGTGACGGGATGAAGGGTGCCTCTCTCATGCCCATCACACCTCACCTGGGTCCTCCTGTGGGAGGGCCAGCTCTGCCACTTCCTTTCTGCCTGGTCCACTGTTACAATGGACAGGTGGGTTCTGGAAGTGGTTGGCCAGGGTCTGCCTCTGGAATTCGATCAGTACCCTCCAAGCTGAGCCCACACCCCACAGGAGGACTTGGTATCCGCAGACACTCAGTCGGCTCTTCGAGACAACATAGCCAAGCTCCTCCACAAGGAGGTCATGGTCAGAGTAGCAGATCCTCCGGAACACCCAGGGTTTGTCTCCAGGTACTTCCTGGTGCCAAAACGGATGGGGGTCTGGTGCCCCATTCTAGATCTGCACGACCTGAACAAATTCCTCAGGTCCTGCACCTTTAGGATGGTAACTCTGTCCCAGATCATACCATCTCTAGAGCAAGACATGTGGTTTTGCTCCCTGGATCTCCAGGACACGTTCTTTCACATCCCGATCCGTCCGTCCCACCAAAGGTTCTTCCACTTCTGATCTGAAGGAGCCCTCTGTGAGTTCCAGGCAATGTCCTTAGGCCTCTCCTCGGTCCCCAGGGTCTTCACCAAATGCATAGCAGTGGTGGCAGCTTACCTGAGGTGTCGAGGGATCCGGGTGTACCCCTACCTGGACAACTGGCTGATTGCAGGTTCCTCAAGACAGAAGGTGGTGTGGTCCAGGGACCTAGCCCTCCAGATGTACACCTCCCTTGGCCTCCTGGACAACAAGGCCAAGTCAGTACTTATGCCCTCACAAGTGATCAGCTTCATCGGGGCAGAGCTCAACTCCTGCTGAGCCAAAGCTTGGCTTCCACTAGACAGGGCATAGGTTCTCTTCTCCATTGCCCGATCATTTCGGAATGGGCAATCGCGCCCTTCCCGGGACTTCCTGTGCCTTTCGGTTACATGGTGACCTGCACCAGCGTGGTCCGATGGGCCCGTTAGCATATGCACTCCATGCAGTGGGAGCTGACCAGCCAGTGGCCTCAGTGCGAAGGTCACTTCGACCAGCTGGTCACTGTGATCCAGAAGGGAGCTCTGGGCAGTTCGGCTGGTGCTGTCTGCATTCACTCCGTATGTTCGGGGTCAAGTGGTCCAAGTTCAGACGGACAACACCACGACCATGTACTACCTCAACAAGCAGGGCGGGACGCACTCCCTGCCTTTGTGCAAGAAAGCTGTCCACATATGGACCCTCGTGCGCAGCCTGGAGGTGGATCTCCTCTCCATCCATGTGGCAGGAACCTCCAGTCAGCTGGCAGCACCCTCAGCTGGTTAGGCGAGGCGTCTTACGAGTGGTCTCTCCATCCGGAGGTAGTTCACAGTTTGTTCTCCTAGTGGGGCACCCCTCAGGTGGACCTGTTCGCCTCCCAGAGAATGAAAGCTGAGGCTGTTCTGTGCCCACCCCCTCAGCAGGGCTTGCTGCAGAGGGATGGCCTCTTCTGTGCCTTCCCTCTTCTCCACTTGATCCAGAAGGGTGCTGCTCAAGATCAGGAGGGACAAGGCATGGGTGATCCTGGTGGCTCCGGACTGGCCACACCAGTTTTGGTACCCCTGTATCCTCAGCCTTAGCAACAGGGTCCCGCGCATCTTCCACTCCGCCCGGACCTGCTCTCCACCAATCAGGGAAGGTACTCCATGTGGACCTTCAATCCCTGCACCTGACAGCCTGGTTCCTGAGCGGCTAGAGTTCCAGGCTTTGGGTCTCTCTGAAGATGTCTTCACCATGGTGGAGGCATCTAGAAAGGAATCGACAAGAAAATGCTATGCCTTCAAATGGAAGAGATTCTCCATTTGGTGTCAGGGCAAGGGGCTGGACCCCTTGACCTGTCCAGTGGCTAGCATTTTGGATTTCCTGTGGTCTCTCTGCAAAGGGGGACTTCAGTCGATGACCTTTAAGGTGCACCTGGCAGCCATCTCTGCTTACCGGGCACAGGCTGATCAGCAGTCAGTGGTGCGGGAGAAGGTGGTCTGGCACTTTTTTAAAGGTTTGACCACATCTTCCCTCTGGTGCATGACCCACCACCACCACCATGGGATTTGTTGCTGGTTTTGGCAAAGCTCATGGGCAAGCCATTCAAACTGATGCACAGGTGTAACATTTCTCATCTGTCGTGGAAGACTGCCTTCTTGGTGGCTATCATGTCAGCCAGAAGGATCAGTGAGCTCCAGGCACTTCTGATGGAGTCTCCTTACCTGGTCTTCCACAGGGACAAGGTTGTCCTGTGCCCCAACCCGAAATTCCTCCCGAAGGTTGAGTCGGAGTTTCACCTGAATCAGGTGATGACTTTTCTGGTGTTCTTCCCGAATCACACCTCGGAGACCGAACACAGACTCCATACTCGGGACCTGAGGCAAATGCTCACATGGTACAAAGAGCGCACTGCTGGAGTTCGGGTAGCGGTTCAACAGCTGTTTGTCACCTATGCTGAAGCTGCACCCAGCAGTCTTGCGGCCAAGTGGACAGTTGGTAGGTGAATCATTTCCTGCATTGATCTCTGCTATAGATTGGTGGGAAGGAAGCCTCCTGGAGGGCTAAGCGCTCATTCCACCCATCATACTGCTGCATCGGTGGCTGCTTCTAGGGACGTCCCTATCCAGGAAATCTGCAGTGCTGCTACCTGGAAGTCAGCACACACATTCATTTCCCATTACCACATTGACCTCGAGTCATGCCAGGATGCTGGTTTTGGGGCCTCAGTTCTCCAATCTCTGTTCCCTAAATAGGGGGTGTGCGTCTTGCCTCCCTCCTCCCAGAGAACTGCTAGGAGTCTTCCAGACGTGTGGATTAAACAACATATTCTCATACCTAGAAACACAGGTTACTCACCTGTAACAGTAGATCTTCCACGGGGTGGTCTCTTGTAGCAGGTAATACACATGGGTAGTCAGCAGAGGGCGCATAGCAGCTCTCTTTTAGCAGTCTTACCAGAGGCCGCCCACCTATGACATCATCATTCTGCTGCCTATATAAGAGTGGGCAGTCCCTTCTTGTGCTGGCTTCAGCTCACATGCACTTACTCTTAGTGCCTGGGGTTTCATGAACGAAACTTGAAACCTGGAACGGTGTTTCATTTCACCGTTCTCACCATCGCCAACGATACAGGATTCTTTCTCTATCTATGACACTGAAATAACAGATCATCAGTGGTGTTTGTACTTGACATTTAATTTACCAACTTCTTCATTGATGAGGGTTCCTTCCTCATCAACGATTACTACTGTAAGATGACTTTCTTTCGACTTCCTCATCGATGGTGCTTGAACTAACAGTCATTTACTTTTCAGCAACCTCACTGACAGGGCTTTCACCCTCGTCAATGGTCCTCATAAATATGACTTCCTTGATGATGAGGCTTTACTCTTGTCGACTATCACTGCTACAGGTGACTCACCGTCGACTTCTCCATCGACGGTGCACCTCATTGACGGGGTTTCCAATCTCGCTGATGATCACTGCTTCAGGTGACCCCCCGACAACTTTCTCGTTGACGGTGGTTGTCCTAAACAATTATTTACATAGCAGTTAAGATGAGAGTAATACTTCTCACTTTTTCTCAGAGTTGCTTTCGTCACTGTTACCAGTGTACACTCGTCGATGGGGCTTCACACCCTCATTGCCTGTCACTGATTCAAGTAACTCACTATCACCTTCTTCATCGATGGTGCTTGAACCAATAATCATTTACACATTGGGTGGGCCATGGTGCAATCCTCCTCATTCTCCTCCAGGTTGCTTTGGGCAACAGGCGGAGCCCACCATCAACGGCACCATACTTTGGGGAGCCCATTGATGGGGTTGTGTCCCTCATTGATGACTGCCATTCATGGTGCACCACATACTTCATTCTCGACAACTGTCTAGCTTTTGTCGATACTACTCTTCAACACTTTATAGACTTTCTCGTCATCGATTGCCCGTCAACCATGGGCTTGTCGGTGGCCGGCCCGGTGGCACTGAGGGTTGAGGTGCTGGACGCCACACCTTGCGTCACGGTGGCGACCCAAGTTCAGGAACAAGCCCGGGCGGCTGGGGGTTGACGGGGAAGAGATCGGCGTGTAGGACTGCTCTCTCTTCCCAGGGAGGGTTGGGGAAAGCAATCATTCATGGAGTGACCTCTGGTGGTGATCGGAGGCGCCCAGCATGGCGACGCAGCAGACGCTTGGGGAAGAGTTGTGGCATAGTGTTGCTGTGCGAGCCGCACTCCGAGGGGGAAAGAACTTGTAAAGAAGAAAACACCACTCCTGGGGATAGATGAAGGCACTTCGGCCTTCAGTGCCCACACTCCTAACTCCAGGCTGCCTCCTCTCTAACCTGGCTTCTCGAGCCAGCACTTTGCCCTTGAACTAGAACGCCGTGGGTGGATAGGGTGACCCTACCTCCGGAGGGGATAGACCCGGAGGTGGTGCTGGATTGGGAAAGAGGGGAGAAGCAGCCACGGAAGGAGGTAGCATCTGGGAGCCCCCAAAAATGCCGGAAGGAGTTCCACAGTTAGTGGCGAAAAATAATGTTAAAAAGAAAAAAAAGAAAAAAATATGGGCTTGTCAGGACGGATTGCCTTCCTGTTTCTCCATTGTCCTCCATTTCAGTCCAGGACATGGGATTTCGTTTCTCAGCCACTATGTTTCACACAGTGTTTCAAGTACTGCGAGGCTTTCAGCCTCTGACCCCTGTGGGCAGCATTCATTCTTCATGCTCCTGCCCCTCCTCTTCTTCGCATGTTTTCATGCTGACAGGAACCTTCCCCCCTGCAGCTTTTCCTTAGTCCTTTAAAAAAAAAACTATGTGGAGGAGTCCCCCCGCTTCTGTGCCTTACCCATACTTCCTCCTCAAAACACATGGATGCTGTCCATCACAGTACAGCCTCCATTCCTGATGATCCATCCTCCCAGGATGTCCCTCAATACAGTCTTGACTATGTAGACCTGGCTGTCAACAATCTCTGCTATGGCTGGAGAAACAAACTGCTTATACCACTTTCCGGTGGACTGCCCATTCAGTCCAGGGGCCCGGATTCCGCTTTAGTGGCCATCGGTGCAGCTAATGATCAACACCTGGTAACATACGAGCTCACTGCTTCTCAATAAAGAGTCGTATCTTGAAGGCACATCAAGCAAGCACTCTGCCTTAGTGACTTTACCTTATATGAGCCATATGGTCACATACCAGCAGTACTCTTTGATCCTCTGTTTTTGATTTCCTCAACAAACCTCCTCATTGTCAGAGTAATAAACAATTGTTGATAATAATTTTACTTATAATTCTTTCTCCAGATGCTACTCTGGATATAACGGGGGATCTCGCTACGGATCCTGAATGTTCAACTCTACCCCATACGTGCAATATGAACATATGGAATGCACTGTTTTTTATGGCTCAAAACCTTTGTGGCTTAGAAACCCAGAACATTCTGAAAGAACTCCAAGCTTCAGGTATGACTTTACGCAAAGTACATAGCATGTCTTACTTAACACGGCCATCGGCCCTCCCTGTTCCCGATCTGCCTCGGAAGCATAGGGGAACTACGGGTACCATACAGATTTGCCCCTCTGGACATTCTCACTTTAGGTTCACATCCACACCTGCTACCTCTACCTTCAACGGCTCTTACACACCCACCATCCTGGGTGCCCATACCAGCGGACCACAATTTATTCCCCATGGGTTTTACCACAGCCTTTTCATCTCAGCCTTGGTGGCCATGGGTGATCACTTTGCTCGACCTTTATTGGTCTGGCACTTGAGTTCCAGCAACGAAAGGGTTCTTTGACATTGCTCAAATAAAAGAACATCCTGGAGCTCACCTCCGCTCCTCCCCCTCTTTTTTTTTTTCCCTCCCCATTTCGTATTTCCTCCAGACAATGATGGTCACCATGGTTCCCCTAGCGGACCTACAGTACCACTTCAGTGCCCCTACCTTTGATCTTTGGTCCGCCTTAATGGTCTTTACCAAATGTCTGGTACATGTGACAACAGCCCTGTGCTACGCCAGACACTTCATGTCCCCATGCCAACATGAATAGCAAGTTATTGAAGTATCCTGGGGTCTCCTGCTCCCCTCCTTGTCCACCGACCCCATCTATTCCAGTATTTTGGAATAATGGTTTACTGGCCCCAGTCAAGTTAGTGCCCATCTTAGTGGCTTCAGAACCTAGGAGCAGTGGTGGACACAGTTAAGGGGCAACCCATCCAGTAGACCCTGTTAACGCAATAGAGATAGTGACCAGGTACCCTTGGTACCCATGCTTCAGTTGCTCCTGAACCTCCCGTTGCCCTCCACTGGTGGACCCATCGTTTCTACTTCATTTAAAGCATACCCTTTAGATCCCCACCTCCATACACCCATGCCATGGGGACCAAGACCCAACCATCTCCACATAATCCTTCTGGACATAAGAGCGGTGTACCTCACCCTCCGGGCTTTTCTCCCTTCCTCTACACTGAAAACCTGTCCTACTTCAGACTGTCAACTCCTCAGTAGTATATTTCCTACACAGGGAACCAGGTCCCTTAGCCGCTACATGGAGCCTATGAGGGTCTGATGCACAATCTACAACCGGAACAGCCTTTGGTGGCCTCCCATCTCCCCAACTGTCACAATATCTTATCCAATACCCTTTTCTTACAGCGTACCCTGCTGGACTCACAGCTTGCACCTGCTACGGTGCTCCTCGTAGTCCTCCTCAGACCGCGACAGCTGTGGTTCCACTGCTGCACTACCAGTAGTGTCACCACTTCCCTTACACCATCAGGCCAGACATACTGACTCAGAGTTGGGGCACTCTCCTTCACCCCAGCCTGAATGCCCTACACCTCTCCGATGGCCAATTTTATCTTGGCTTTATGTAAAACATCTGCCAGGGAAAAATATAATGCTAAATGGCAACGCGTTTCCATATGAGGTGCTTCCCACTCTCTAAATCCATTTTTTATGTCCTTTAACCAAGGTATTAGACTACTTGGCCTCACTTTGCCAAGAAGGACCTTAGCTATTTCTCTATTAAAGTTCATCTGGCCTCTATTTCAGCCTTTCATGAACCTTTTGAAGGTAAACTACTGTACCGACATCATCCCTAAGAGGCATGCTACATATCAGACCTCCCATCAAACGGCCCACCCCTCCTTGGGATCTGAATTCCTATTGGAGAAGCTCACCCTCCTGCCCTTTGAGCCAGCAGCTACCGCCACTCCCTGCTTCCTGTCCTGGAAGACAATATTTCTAGTTGCCGTCACCTCGGCTCGCCATATTTCCAAGCTTTATGCCCCGGTATATCGAGAGCCTTACTTAATCTTCCACAAGGATAGAATGGTTCTCCTCATCTACCTCCCTCATTTTTACCCAAGGTGTTCTTGAAACACACCTTAAATCAGAAAACCTCTCAACTTTTGTGACCTTCGCCTCCATGAGGGTAAGTTACCCTGTTGTAAACAAACCCTTTCCAGTGGGTTAGCTAATTGTATAACCTTCCATTATACAAGCCATTACCGGGACCTGTCCAAGCCCATTGTACCAGAGCTATGGCCACCACAATGGCCTGCTTCAAAGGGCTTCTATTGCAGAGATCTGCAATGCAGCCACATGGTCCACAATACTACCTTCATGAAGCATTACAACTTAGACATTGCTTCACGCCGTAGGACTGCTTTTGGCCAAGCTGTGGTACAAGGCCTTCTGTCAAAATTCCACCCTTCTTGGGTTCATTGTTTGGGAATCATCCCAAGTGTATTACCTGCTGCAAGAAACCACCCTGTGGAAGATCGTACAGTTACGTAAGAACTTGCTGTAACAGTATATCTTTGAGGGGTGTCTTTTGTAGCAGGTACGATCTCTCCCTCCATCCCCCTCCTGCTCTAAGAGAACGATTTTTACTCCAGCTGTGTACGGGAAGGGATACCTATGGTACCTCGGGTACTCTCGGTCCTCGCTTAGTGAGCTGAATCCGGCGGGGGACTGAGCATACCAGGGACCACCCACTCTTATATAGGCAGCAGAATAATGATGTCATCGGTTGGTTGCCTCTGGTAAAAGACTGCTAGAAGAGAGCTGCCTTGCACCCTTTGCTGACTACCCAAGTGTATTAACTGCTGCAAGAGATGCCCCTCAAAGATCTACTGTTATGGTAAGTTCTTACGTAACTGTACTTTCTAAGAGTGGTATATGTTGTTCATCCAGACGGGCCCACCTGACCTCCCCTGGCCTAGGCACGCAAGATCTAGTGTCATGGGACAGATCCAAGGGATATACCACCTGGGTGGGAGGGAGGAGCCAGCTTGAAGACTTTACGGCACATTTTAAAGGGAAAGGACACTGCCAGATGTCTGGATGAACAACATATACCACTCCTAGAACTACTGTTACAGGTGAGTAACCTGTGTTTTTTGGAGGTGCCTTGTACTCCCTCCATAATTATTCCCCCTGTATAGCCTGCCATAGAGAATGCTACCTTTGCTGCATGGCACAGGCCTAACTCCCTGCCTGCAGGTGCAAGGTAGACTGATAAGCAGTACCCTGCCCTATCTGCTAAGTGCTATTATGCTGACCAGCCTGAAGCTAACTCTGTGCTCATTATGGCTGTTCAAGATCGTGCTAAAGCTCCTAGACACACAAGTACTTTGCCTCCAGATAAAGAATGTAGGAGACTGCATGCTACAGGCAGCATGCATGTGCCTCATCATCCCTGATCCTTAGAATTGCAAACTATCAGACCCACATGATTAAATACCAGAACAGCTTTTGGAAATCTGCTTATACTGATTCCCAGGCTTTGCCTGATGGTCCTGCCAAGAATGATTTGACTAAAACTCTACCTGCTGGTGCTGAAGTTGGCAAACATTTGCTGCGCTCTGCTTATGATCTTTCTGATGCTTCTTCCAGGGCTGCAGCCTCTGATATTTGTATTTTGACACTATTCTTGACTCAGATGGGTTTGTTTTTGTCACTGGTGTGCAACAGGCAGTTCCAGGGACATGGATAGGTGTACTATCCACACTTCTGGCAGAATTCTTTCCCCTTTAACAATGGCTGGAAGGTCTTAAAGCTGACTCCTCCCACCCACCCAGATGGTATCCTCCTCAGTACTGCCCCATGTCATCAGATCTTCCTTTAGCTGGAAGCACCAGGTTCCCTCCATCACAGCTGTATGCTAGGTGTAGGCCCTAACTGTTCAAACGTGAGTTTCTTCTCTGCAGTATGGACTCTGGCAACCAGAAAACTGGTACCAGCTTCAAACAATGCACAACTTGCAGCCAGAGGATGTTGCACACCGATCCTCACTCCACGTGTATCTACTGCCTGGGTATGCAGCATGACCCACAGGCTTGTGGCCTGTGCTGTACCCTTCATTCCTCTGACTTGGAGGGCGGCTACGTCTGCCTCCTCCTTGACCGTCTGGATCAACAGTACCCCCTGGTTAAATCTAAAGATACCCGTGAAGGCAGTTTCCACTGCAGCAGGTTTGGCTGAGCAACTTGCCACCTTCATCCATGTCTACCCTGCTTCTGGTGGGTATGGGCACGTCATTTACTGGGGCATTTCAAGACTTGTGCCACTCCCTTCTGACTCTCAAGAGGGCCATTCCCGGGGATCTAAGCCTTCGAAATGGGACTCCAAATGCAAGAAGCCCCATCACAGATCGTGGGACTGTGAGCAGTCTCATACCTCCTGTTCCCGTGTTTATGGTGGCTCGACGGCCATCAAGCTATCAGCTTCAGCTGACATTTCTGTCCAGGCCGCTGTCCCCACAGAGTCCCCATCAGGCTTGTCAACCAAGATGCGGGTTGGCCAACCGGTCGAGGTCTTTCTTGACTCTGTCAACCCATTGTCGCTAGATGAGGGGGAGGACTCCCTCTCCAGGACCCCGGTCCTATCTAATCTTTCCCAAGTAGGGTCGGATCAGCCCGTTGAGCTGGTTGTCTCCTCTTGGGAGCCCGACCGCTTGGGGGATCCTAGGCGTCCTTCGCCTGTCTGGGACTCCCCTCACCAACCTGTGCCCATGTGGTTGCGGTCTTGCAGCTTGCAGTCGAGCGATTCCTGACATAGCCGTTGGTCCTGCTCTCAACACTTGTCAAAGAGACACCACCAGTACTCCTCATCTTCTTCCTCCTTGGGGGAGGACAGGCTCTGCCATAAAATGCAGCGCCATTATGAGGAGTTCATGTGGCAACAGTGGCTTCTCTGCACTGGTTGTAAACCCTGCTCATGCGTCAGCCCAGTTAGGCATTTCCATGGCCACTGCACCCTTGGCCTGGGCCGGCCCCACCAGGCAGTCAAACACTGGCCTCTCCACCCATTCGGTGGAACCCCCGCCTCAACAGCCCAAGGAGTGGCCTCCTCCTAAGACTGTACACTCAGTTTCCAGGCTTCCTGAAAGTATCTTGGTTAAGATCACCCAGGCCAATAAACCTGGTATTGTCAGTGGGTATTCAGGTGCTCAGCTGGTGTTTGAGGAGTCCTCCAGCTCAGAGGAGTCCTCCATGCATTCTCATCTGACCCCGGGCTTTCACCATAACTTTGGTAAGGATCTCTCATCGGAGCAGATGCCTGTCTCCATTGGGGCCCTGCTTCACTTGATTTATGAGTCCATGGGGATACCGCTGGAACCTGTCCAGAACCAGGATAAGTATCCCTTGACAGAAATCCTTGACAGGGATGATAGCCCTGGGGTCTCCTTCCCTGTGGCGGAGGCCATCCTTGGCCCCCCTCTGGAGTTGTGGCAGTGACCTTCCTCTGGCCCCATGCAAATGGCTCATGTAGTCTGAAAATATGTGATGCCTGCTGGGTCCCTGTCAGGGTTCACCGACCACCCCATAGCTGAAGGGTTGGTCGCCGACTTGGTATTTAGGTATACAGGCAATGTTGTGAATGCTGACAAACCTCCCGACAAGGAGTGCAAGAAGTTGGACCATGCAGCCAAGAAGATCTATACGTCCTCTTCCCTAGGCCTTCAGCTGGCTAGTTTGGCCGTCATGATGGCCAGCTTTGCCCATGCTTCACTGGGCACCCTGGACCAGGTTATCCCCTGGCTCCTGGCTGATCTGCAGCTGCCAGTCAGTTTGGGCCATGCCCAATGTCACACTGTTGCTAAACAGCTCCAGATGTTCCTGGACGCTGGCTACTCATATGCCAGGTCAGTGGCCTCGGCGGTGGCTATGCACCATGGGACATGGCTGCTGATTTCAACTTTCACAGCTGACACATACCACAAACTGGAGGATGTCCCTTTTTTGGGCACCGACTTGTTCAAGCCCAACGTGGATGGCCATCTCACCTGCATTGAGAAGTCCATTGCCACCCTAGACACCGTCACATCTACCCAGAAGGATTCGAAGGATCAGAAACGAAGAAAAAAGTCCTTTCAGTTTCAGCCCTACTCTGCTTCTGCAGCCAGACCACCTCAGCCCCCAGTGGGGCAATAACAGGCTTAGCAGCCTTGGCCGAAGCGGTTCTCCTCCGCCGCCAGAAAATCCAGAGGGCAACAGTCAGCTGCTCCCTCAGCTAGCCCAGCTGCCACTTCCAATCCCGCACAGTGGGTTGGGAGGTGTCTCCCTCTCTCCCTTCCATCCGTCCTGTCCACCCAGGACCTCCCATTGGGGGCCAGCTCTGTCACTTTGCTTCCTTCTGGTCTATTATTACCTCAGACAGGTAGGTGCTCGAGTTGGTGGACTGGGGTCTACCTTTGAAGTTCGAGGCTCTCCCACTCAGTTGAGCCCATGCTGTCCGTCCTTTGGGTGGACATTGCTCAGCTTCACCAGGAGGAGGCAGAGCTTTGTGTCCAGGACACAGCAGCCAGTCTGAGGTTTGTGTCCAGATGCTTTCTGCTTCCAAAACGGATGGGGGTTTGGCACCCTAAACTAGATCTGCATGACCTCAACAAGTATCTGTGGCTGTGCAAATTCCGGATGGTCACTTTAAATCAGATCATTCTGTTCCCAGAGCAGTAGTATATGTGGTTCTGCTCTCTGGACCTCCAGGATGCCTGCTTCCACATTCCCATCCATCTGTCCCACTGGCCGTTCCTACTATTCTGTTTGGAAGGGATGCTGTATGTCTGGGCCATGCAGTTTGGCCTCTCCATGACCCCCAGGGTCTTCACCGCATGCATTGCAGTGGTGGCAGCCTTCCTGAGGTGCTGTGGTGTCTGGGTATACCCTTACCTGGATGACTGGCTGACCGGCGGTTCCTCCAGGGCAGAGGTGGAGTGGTCCCAGGATCTGACCCTCTAGACTTGTCCGGTCCTAGGCCTTCTGGTCAATGAGGCCAAGTCAGAACTCAGACCATCACAGGTTGTCCAGTTTATCGAGGCAGAGCTCAACTCCCTTTGGGCCAAGGTCTGACTCCTGGCAAAAAGGGCATAGGATCTTGCCTCCTTTGCCCGATCATTTGGGTTGGGTGATTGCTCCTACCCAGGATATGCTGCATCTGCTGGGGTACATGGCAGCTTGCACCAGCGTGATGTGGTGGGCCTGCTGGAGGATGTGCCCCCCCTGAAGTGGGAGCTAGCCCAGCAGTGGTCTCAGCACCTCGGTCACCTCAACCAGCTGGTCACAGTGACACAGCTGATGTGGGATGCCATCCAGTGGTGGCTGGTCCCAAAACATCTCAGGAAGAAGTCACATTTGTCTGCCCAGAGTCGATGGTCTCTCTCACAACTGACTCTTCTCTGATGGGATGGGGAACCCACCTGGGCTGTAGACCCCCGAGGAGTCCTGATGGCTGAGGAGTCCCAATGCCACATCAGCCTGTTGGAGCTCCAGGCTGTGTGCCTAATGCTGATGGTCTTCACTCCGCATGTTCGGGATCAGGTCATCCAGGTCCAGACAGACAACACAATGACCACGTACTACCTCAACAAGCAGAGAGGGACGCATACCTTCCCATTGTTCCAGAAAGCTCTTCACATCTGGACCCTTGTGCGCAGTCTGGGTGCCGACCTTCTGATGATTCATGTGGCTGGCATGTCCAACTAGCTTGCAAACTCCCTGAGTTGAGTGGGCGAGGTGTCTCACTAGTGGTCCCTTCACTAGGAGGTAGTCGATCACCTGTTCTCCCTTTGGGACACTCCCCCAGTTGACCTGTTTGCCTCCTGGGAGAACGCGAAGCTGAGGCTGTTTTGTGCCTGCCACCCTCTGTGCAGGACACTGCTGGGGGATGCCTTCATGAGGCCCTGTATTCTGGGCCTCATGTACACCTTTCCTCCCTTTCCCTGATCCACAAGGTGCTGCTCAAGGTTTGGAGGGACAAGGTGCAGGTGCTCCGAGTTGCTCCAGATTTGCTGCACTAGTTCTGGTACCCTGATCACCTCAGCCTCAGCAGCAGGCTCCTGTGGTGACTGCCTCCCTCCCTACCCAGACCTGCTGTCTTTCAATCGGGGGAAGGTCCTACACTCAGATCTTCAATCCCTGCACCTGACAGCCTGGTTCCTGAGTGACAAGAGTTTCAGGCTTTGGATCTCTCAAAGGTCCTCCAAGTCATGGAGGCCTCTCGGAAGGAGTCGACTCCCCAGTGCTATGCCTTCAAATGAAAGAGATTTTCCATTTGGTGCCAGGGCAAGGAGCTGAACCCCTTGTCCTGCCCAGTGGCTAGTATCCTGGACTACCTGTGCTCCCTGTCCCAGTCAGTTCCATGTCATAACAGCAATTGCAGAATAGCGATCGCCGTCACGGCGAGTGTACATCGCTGAAAATAAATTTCAGCAATGCACTTGCAGCAAGGAGAAATAGGGTGCCCAAAACCCATGGGTTGTTTTTCTACTGCGGGGTTGTGCCCTGCACTCCTACTTATGGATTCTCAACTCCAGGGTTGCATGTTTTTGGGGTGAAAACTTAAAAGTGAAAGCCACCTGCCGTAACAAAACCCTCAGGACCCGAACCCTGCACCTCTACTCCCAACCCACCACCCTCCCCACCACACTAGCGGACCAGCTTGGCAGCTGCCCGCCACACCCCTCCCACATACCATGCCTCCTGCCTCTTTCTCTCTCTCCCCCGCATATACACGCATACATCCTGTAGTTGTATGTCGCCCACCTGCCAGGTAGCCCTGAACAAAGGCGCCGTAATTGAGTCACCATTTTTGTAGGCTTCTAGTTGCAGTCACCCTGTTCATGGGTACCCGTCCCAGTCGGGCCTTCGATCAGCGACCCTTAAGATGCACCTGGCAACCATCTTTGCATACTGGATGTGGGCTGGTATGCTGATGGTTGCGCAGGAGAAGGTGATTGGACACTTTTTTTTATTTTGCTTCACTTTTTTCTTCCTTCCCCTGGCCCTGGTCGGCTCCTCATCTGGCCACCGTCCCTGGCCTCCGCTCCCCTCAGGCCCTCACCCTTACAGCTCCCACAGCTTACCGCCCATGGTGGGGTAATGGGAAGCCCCCATTTACCCATCCCAAACAGGATGTGGCTCAGGGTGTTACCTCAGGGAGCAGAGCGCCAGGGGACAGCCATCAAGCCGCCATGACCAGCCACCAAGATCTTTTCGCGTTTCTCCCCCCAAGAGCTTGGCATGCAAGGACACCAGCAATGAGCTCCCACACATGTCCGCTAGGCTCCCACTCACTTGAAGTCGGTAGTGTTGGCGCCAACCCCAGCCTCCGCCAGGGCTGACTTGCACTCAACCAAGGTGCCCCCCCGGAGATGGAGAGCAGTCCCTCGGATGCTCGATCCACCTCCTTCCCTGCCAATCCCCGGCAACCCTCACTGATTCCCAAATGCAGGTCGCTAGCATGGCGCGAGGGGCAGCGACCAGCGCCTCAGCCCTCAGCGCCACCGGGCTAGCCTGATAGGGCACTTGTCATGATACAAAGGGCACTTTTTCTATACTAGTTTTTGCCATACAGAAATAAAAGTGGAGTGGCTACTGCCCCTTTCGCCCGGTTCCGCAGCTATGGATGTGGACTTGCTATACTGCAAGGCCTTCTGTCCTGATCACATATCAGACTTTGCTATCCTTTCAGGTTACTTTATACTGCTTGGGAGTTGTTCCAAAGGTGTGGCCTAGTGGAGGTGATATCCTTGATGAAGATAGAACAGTCACATAAGAACTTACCGTAACAGTAGGCCTTCGAGAGAATTTCTGCCATTAAGCCATGCTGTACCCTCTTCATCCCCCCTTTTGTTGTCTGAGAATTACCTGGATGCTATGCCTGAGGCCTTATTCCATGCATTCTGTTTTCAGTCCCATGCCACTCCATGTTTGCCTGGTACTGGTTTAGTCTCCTGGTTGCTCACAGTTAGTGGCCCTCCAAGGCTAATCTCCAGCAAGAAACTGAGGAGTACTGGGGCCACCCATGTTATGTACACATTGATGCTGCACGCCATTGTGGACAGTGACCTGAGAGCAAAAAGTTTCTGTCTGGTCCTGACGCTGATGGAGTAGAATTCTAAAGATGTGGCCTAATGGAGGATAGTCTCGCGAAGATTTATTGTTACATTAAGTTCTTTTTTTTTTTTTTTTACCTTTGTTTTACCAGGACAGAGACACTAAAAGCTGAAAGCTTGTTTACAGGTGCAACCTGAGAGCACAAGGAAGTTAAGTGACTTGCTCAGGGTCACACAGAATGCAAGTGGGGGCTGTGGGTTTCATATCCAGGTCTCCAGGTTTGCAGCTCAGAGCCTTAAACCACTGCGCTATACTGCCTCTTACCTAACTGTTCTTTAGTTTAATATCTTTATACTGTAGAGTTCACAACATTTACTTTTAAATAATAACTCTTAACTTGCAGAAGAACATGACAAAGTACTTAACCATGTTTGTGTAAGTGTGGGCTAGTGGGACTTTAATAATGAATGCAGTCTTCAGCATTATAAGAAATTGAGTAGCTTCATACTGCTAAAATACATTTCATAAAGTATGTTTTAGATCATTTTTAATAAATTTGGCTAAAATATATTTAGTCCACAGTTTAGCGTGAAATATGCAGGGCCATAGTACAGAAACTTAAAACTGCACCATGGGATCATTATGTACCCCGAAGTGCTTTATTGGGGTAAAAGACAGTGGGCGAGATCTTTAGAGATATGCATCTATTTTTCAGATGCTAGTGTGGAATTCTACCCCAAAAGTTAGACCAACAAAAGTTGGTCTAACTCCTAGGATGGAATTCCGCAGTTGCATCCGTAAAATGGACACGAGTCCCCAGTTGCGGCAGAAGTTGTCAGAACTCGGGAATTTTTGCAGATGCATCCATATGTATGTGAATAGGATGCGACATCTCGATGCATCTGCGTGAATGCAGCACGCATCTGATCTGTGTATGCAAGCGCTGCATCCTCCCTTTTGAAAATCCTTTAAAATACATTCACATTGGGACGTCTAAACACACATTACGGAAATGTAGCCACTTTGTGAAGTACATCAGAGCTGAGAACATTACTGATAGCCATTATGACACCCTTTGAAAAACTAAATTTCAAAAATATTTTGGAAAGAGTTATGTCAACAATGGATTCCTCTTCCGTCCTCCTACAGAACCATAGTAAAAAGGCAGATTTAGAACATTGTGGTCTCTCTCTTTTTTCTTCAAACTGTTAGTGTCCATTATGCTTAACCTTTCCTAAAGGTATGCCCTCTGCCCTCATTCTGAGCTGATTCTCAAGAGTGGAACACTGCATGCTGTAGCTACATTTTGTCTCAATTGAGTTTTCTGTGAATTTGTGTCATAATCATTGCTGAATACTGTCCTTGGGAAGCAGCTGAGCGGGCTACTGTCTGTGTGTGGTTTTAACACAGAATTAAGGATGATTTGGATTCATTTTTGTGTTTTGCTTTCTTGCAAGAAATAACTTTTAGACTGCTGAAGTTCTGGAGCTGATAAGAAGTGAATAATGGAGGAGACTATACCTATGCACAGACGGATGTCCCTACAGTAAAGACAGAATGTAAAAGGAAAATGAGAAAGCAGGCTTATGTAAGAAAAGGAACATCACACAGACTAGAACAGCGGATGGTTTAGTTTTCCTTTCTTTTGTTGGTTTCTACACAGCTGTTCCCTGAAAACAGCAGAGGAGCTGAAATATCATCAGTTGCCATTTTAAAGGAAGTGAGGTAGAGTGCTCCCTCCTTTATCCGCCCCCGCTTCATCCGCCATACTTGCTTACTGCCATTGTGAGCTTCTGTCCCATTTTCCAGAAATGTTATCTCCCCCTTTAACTGCTACTGTCTGTTATCCACCACCCTCTTTTATCTGCCAAAATGTAGGATTTACAGACGTTGGCGGATTAAAGAGGGAGCACTGTAAAGGCATTTAAAACAAAGAACAGCGAACCAGGAAATACTGGTTCTAGCATTAATATTTACATCTGCTTCACACTTAAACAAGTAGCCAGCATAAACACTTTGACCCGGAACATTTTGATAGTTTTTAAACTAAGCTCTGCACTGTACCCTAACCTCGTGACACCTGCACTGCAATCGTCAGATCTTTTTAGCCGCAGAAAAGAGCTCCATGCGCTGGATTTCACTCTTCAAAATTTGTGATGTTTTGTGAGTAAATTGCAAAGTCTGTTTAAAAAAAAAACCCCTTTAATATTGTGCAATTTCTTTTTTTTTTTTCTGTGCCCTGTGTGTTTATTTTTTTCTAGTTACCATTTTTTATCGGTTCCTCAGAACTATGTTCAGTAGAAAAATAATTTTTCTGTGTCCCATTTTTTTCTTGGACCTGTGTATTTAGAAAGTTTTGCCTTTTGCATACCTGTGTTGGCAGTTGTCATTATTTTACTTTGACAGGAACAGTGTACATGAAATGCTTCAAAGTTTATTCTTTTTTTCGTTAGCACAATTAATTCACTAGTTTTGCAGTTACAATTGGACATTATTTAAACTATTTCTAAATGATCTTGAAATCATTTGGCTGTGTAAGTTAGATAGGAATAGAAGACAGGAACTACTGGCTTTAAAAAGTATATTTCTAATAGCAGAAGCATTTCTAGGGCTCACAAGCACAGTACATGTTTTAGTTGCTAATGCCCAGAGTGCCCCCCCTTTTTTTAAAATCTGGAACATTTTATTACCCCTTTTGCCATCCCGAATGTTGATTTCCCTCAGGAACTCTCAGGGGGTACCCCATCCCCCATCACAATCCACCTGCACCTGCCTGCTTCCACAGAACCGTGGTTTGTCCCCTAGGCGAGGTCAGGGTGGGGATATACCCCGACAGGGGATACTCATCTGGCTGTGGTACAGTGGAGAGGTGGGGTCCCTGGATATACCGTAGCCCATCGTCCTGAGCATCTGGGCCATTCTTTTTCTGATTCCCCCCCTCCAGCCCTTGAGATGCCAGCGTTGGTAACACCATCTGCTGACATGCATGCCAAGCATGCTGCTGTGCAACTTCTGCCAGCGTCTCCCCCACATGGCGCACAGACCATGCAGCTGCTTCTGTGATTTTATTTTTAGAATGGTGCAACAAATGATGCAGACACAAACTGTAGTCAGTCCATTCAGAAACAGACAAGAAGGCAGAGACAACAGCAGAATCCTGATTCAGTCAATAGTGATAGAAGTTTAATTCATTCCTTGAACCATTACTGACTACCTTTAAATGCCAATGTTTCGCTGACCCCTGTCAGCATGGTCACAGCAGTGGTCCTAGGTAAAGCACACCATATCTTTGTTTTAGCAGATACTCACTGTTGCATACAGTGTAAATAATGATAAGCACTGATACATTTGATTACAGTTTTTTAAAGATTCACACTAACCAAATTGACTAGTTCATATTCCTTATATTGCAAATCTGCAAGTCACTTAAATGAGGAGCATATATATAATGTCCACAACAGAATATGGATGACACCCAACCACCAGGGAGCTCAGTCACTGGCTGTGATCTGTTCAGGAAAGATGGGTAGAAATGGAAGAGCTGAGATAGTGTGATACATCAGGGAGGGCATCAGGGGGATGGAGGATAAGGAGATGGGGGAGTGAGTGGTGTAGAATCTCTATGGGTTTAGCTCAAGGTGGGGATGACCTCTAAATGAGGGTTCTGTACAGGGCCCGAATAGGGAAGATCAGGAAGGTAGTGACAAGGGGAAAAGTTGGATAGGAGCATTCCTGGGGCAAGAAGTACCAGCAACCAAGTACTGGTGGATGCCTTCTAGGACTGTTTTCAAACACAGCATGTAGAAGAGCAGACTCGGAAAGGTGCCATACTAGATCTAGTTCTATTGAATTGGGACAACATTATGGGGGTAACAGTAGAATATTCACTTGGGTCAATCAACCACAACGTAGTACTGTTCAACATAGCTCTCAAGCACAGCAGCAAAAGCCCACATGCTAGCTAGCTCTGGCCTATAGAAGGGCTGACTTTAGGAAGATGAAGGAATAGCTTACACAGAGAGAGAGAGAGAGAGAGAGTGGGTTGGGCCATTTAAAAGAAGTAAAGAGAATAAGAGGAAAATGATTAAACAGGGATCCAGGCAGTATCTAAAGCATGCCTAAGACAAGTTGGGAAGGGAAAAAGGACTCTGGCAATTGCCAGTATGTGGCATCAAAGCTGAGATGGAGACTTACTGAGAACAGAGTGTTCAAAAGTTGAACGTGGGAAGATAAGCGGGGCCAGATGGACTACATCCCGGGTGTTCAAGGAGGTGAGTCTGGCTTAGGCAGCACCCTTGGCAGTCCTGTCTACTAGTGACAGGATTAGTCCTCATAGATTGGGGGGTGGAGGAATATGAGAAAAATCAGCAGTATGCTAGTGTGCATGACTGGCACAGAAAAGATGGACTTACTGGTGGTGGGTAAATCTGTCAGTTGTGTACCAGAACAACAAATCTGCATGGATGACCAGAGATGTTATTACTGAATGGCTGAGTTTATGGGAACACCGACTGCATGGTCACGAAGTAGCCCCAATTCTCTTAACTTTTCTGGCCATCTGGATGTGCAAGGACTAAGGCACATTTAGTAAATGTTTCTGCCCCAAACACTCAACTCCATTATCCAACCTGTGGATAGGGGGTGATCTACACTAAGAGGTGCTGTGTAAGGGAAATGATGGCCTGCATCTTGGCGAAATTCGATATTGCAGAGGAATATACCCCAACAGAATGTTTGGCACACATCAGCCTCCTGGATGCTGTACGGCCTATGAAACAAGTCTGGGATGAGGTGACACCCGAAACAATAAGTTGCTGTTACAGGAAAGGTGGATTTGTGACACCGGCATTCCTGGCCAGTGAGGAACCACCATCCTAAGAGAATGAAACTCAGTCACTCCCACCACCTGAGGGGCTGTCTGCTGCTGAGTCTGAATAAACCTGACAACTTGGATGTCAGCTGCGTGCAGTCTGTCATTGAATCAATGCAGAATCAGTTAACTGTTGCTGGAGATAATGAAACAGAAATTGATAGCTGCTACACTGAATAGCCCCATTACGCCAACTGGTGTGTGTGGTGCACTTGTAGTCCACTACAGGTTGATGGAGCAACACTAGGACAGTGACAGTACTCTGATTTTGGAGGCACAGCAGCAGATTTATGCTTTGCAACCAAAGCACCAGAAGCAAATTACCAATTTCTTCACAAAATTTGACAAATAGACAAAAAGAGCAGAAATTATTAATCAGACATACTGTTTTTTAATGCTGTTTACCTATCATGGATGAGGAATAAATGAGCTATATTCACAATAACTGCCTGTTTTGCCAACCCGATTCAGATTGCTGTTCACACTTAGGCAGGTAGCTGTGCGGAGCTCAGTCACCAGAGGTCTTTAGTCTTGACTCCTTCCACCACCCGTGGTGTCATCCTCAAGCTCCACCCCATCTGATGTTGGATCTTCTTTTCAGCTGGAAGTGACAGGTCTACTCTTCCACGACTCCTGCAGTTGTGGGGATTCCAGTGTTCAAGTGCTATATTCTTGGCAAAGTTTTCTGTTTAAGCTTTGTTTTTTGACTCATTGTGTTTGTGTTGCCTCCCGGTTACTGCTTCATCAGCGATTTATGAGATGGAATGCAAGAAGCCGGAGTTCAAGCATTGTGGTCAATGTAGGCAGAAAATGTCTGTGACTGTTAGCCACAGCACGTATCTCTAGTGGCTGGGGGCCGGCCACAGTGTCGGAGGTCCATGATGTCAGGCTGTGCATCCTTCTTTGCTGGATGAACACAAAGTGCACTTCATAGAAAAGTAGAAACAAAATTTGTTGGCAGAAAAGGACTGCTTGGCCAACCCAGTCTCTCCTGATGTTTCCTGTCTGATTTGTCAACTCAGACCCTAACTGGTCTCCAGTGATCCTCCCTCCTTCTCCCACATCTTTTCAAATATACCCATTTATGCCACGCATGCTTGAAGCCCCCATTGTTTCCACTTCCACCATTTTTGCTGGAAATCTATTCCAGGCATCTACCACTCTTTCAGTGATTAAATATTTCCTTACATCTCTCCTCAACTCCCCCTTCCCCCACAGCTTCATTGCATGCCCCATGGTCCTGGTGCGCATACTCATTTAATAGATTCCACCTTCAGAGCGTCGACAAGTTTCTGTACCCACATGATCAGTGGTCCAGCTAGCAGCCTTAAAGGAAGAGGCAGCAGCAGGTCTACTTTGCTATGGCTTTAGTCCTGGTGGGGCAGGTCATGGACGTTTGTCTTATGAATTGCCCAGAGTTCAGGGATATGCATCTGACTTTTCAAACCTTCAGTGAGAACCACCGTTATCAAAAGTAACACAAAAAGTGCCACCACCATTGATCGTAGGAGAGGGTGCATTCCCTCTCTTCCCCATTCCTCGATTCCCCAATCAGTCGAGCTTCCACTGGTCGAGGGCTCAGTTGATACTTCCACAGTGCTCCGCTAGACAGTTGATGTTGACACTTGGGCCGATGAACTGGCCAAGATTCTTCATGAGCTGATTGACCAGGAGTTGGAGATGGATGAGGCTTTGTCACTCTCCAAGAGTCTGGTTTTAACCAGGCCCTCCCCAGCTTGGGTGGGGAATTCAGCAGATGACCCCAGTCAAGACAATCCTGGTGCAGCCTCCACTGGTGGTCAGTCCACAGGTGCCTTCCATGGTACGTCCCCCCCCCCATGGTGGTTAAGCTACATCAGTAAGTGGTCTGTTTGTAACTACCGATAGACCCCCATCAACCTCTGGGAAGTCGATTCTCGAGGATGAGATTCAGGATACGGTCTCACTGTCAGTCCCAGTCCCACTCTTGTCGACACTGACATCAGCACCTGTCAAGTTTGTCCTCCTCAGAAGAGGACCATCAATAGTATCGACTGTTGAGGAGTTATGAGGACCTCCTCTGGCAACAGTGAGCCATTGTGGGTCAGTGGCAGAGTAGACTTGTACTGCCAAACCCTTCATCCCCATCTTGTGTGCATGTCACCTTTGGACCTATACAGGAGGTTCCTCTGCCAGCAGTCCCTCTGCTCGACCGATTGTGGTGGAGCCCGTAGCCCTGCATCCCCAGAAGTGGGCCCCCAACAAGGACTCAATTAATCTTTGCCACGGAAATAAAGTACTCGATAAATGCATGCCATACTAGCTGGTTTGGAGGCTTCAAACAACAGCTTCAAATGTCTGTGCTGGAAATCTTAATGGCACTGCTGCAGGATTGGTCAGTAGTCAAATCTATTAGGGTTTGCATGGCTAAGAACTAAAATTTACACGCTCACCTGCAATAAAAAGCAGCAGATTCTCCTTTGAAGGCGAGTCCCTGTTTGGAGACAAAACGGAGATCTGCACGGAAAAGATCAATAAAGAAAAGACTACCTATTTGGCCCTGACTAAACAGTCTTGGGTATTTTAGACCATTTGAAAGGGGAGGTTTTGGGAGGGGTCATCAAAGCAGGACCCTACTTCCAAATCTAGTTTTCAAGTAAGAGAGGTAACAGCAGATGTAGAGTAAGGAGGGGGGGACCTCCCAAATAGAGAACAGAGAAGTGTATTGGTGGGGTGGGGTATAAACTGGACACAACATCAAAGGAAAGGGACATAGAAGTCATCATTAGTGACTCCCGTAAACCAGCAAATATAACAACACCTTCAGCAAGACTTAACAGGATGATGTGGTGCATTGGGAGAGGGTTTGACAGCAGCAGCAGGCAGGAGGTACTGTTTACTACTGTGTAGGTCACTGGTGAGGTCGCACCTGAAATACTGTGCCCAGTTCTGGATTCCTCACATGAAAAAGGACAGAGACAGGCTAAAGAAGGTACAACACAGGATGACCAAGATAATTGATGGCCAAAAGGGCAGATCCCATAAGGACTGACTAAAGGCACTGAATGTGTATTCACTCAAAACCAGAAGAGGAAGGGGGGTTGGGTATGATGATAGAGACCTTCAAGTTCCTGAAAGGAATTTCATGGTGGACTGTGAAGGGCTGTTTACTAGGAACAGAGAAGATGGGACAAGGGGTCATGAGTGGAGGTTAGAAACATAGAATATGTCAGCATTAAATGACCAGTGGGCCCATCTAGTCTGCCTTATTTTTCTCTTCCTGTTATTACACCCTAGCCCCTGTTTGGTCACAGGTGTCCGTCCGTACTCCGTCCTTGTGCCTGTTATGTTCATGTGCCTTCTCACGCATGCTTGAAGCTGCCCACTGTCTTCCCCCATAGCCTCTTCTGAGAGGCTGTTCCAAGCATCCATCATCTTTTCTGTGAAGAAGTATTTCCTCACATCCCTCATTGCATGCCCCCATGTCCTGGTGCTATTCCTCTGAAAGTGACTCCCCTCCTGCACTTTGTTCAGCCCCATGAGGTATTTATAGGTCCGTCATGTCCCCTCTCACTTTCTGTCTTCCAGGGAGTACATATTAAACTCCAGTCATCTTTCCTCATGTGGTTTCTAATGCAACCCCTGTGCCATTTTAGTAGCCTTCCTCTAGAACGCTTCCACCCTGTTAATGTCATTGTTGATGCGGCCTCCAGAACTGATCACAGTACTTCGGGTGGGGTTTCACTAGTGCGTGATTGTGGCAACACCATCTCCCTTTGCCTACTAGTAATCCCCCTCCCAGTGCAACCCAGCATCTGGCTAGCCTTGCCTACTGCCTTGTCGCAATGCCCTGCCACTTTGAGATCATCAGGTGTGATTACCACAAGGTCCCTGTCTTGCTTGGTGACTATAAGAACCCCTCCCCCCAAAAACCTTATACACAGCCTCTGGGTTTCCCCGCCCCAGATGCATGACTTTACACTTTCTGGCCTTGAAATCTAGCTTCTAGGGACATGGATATGTTGTTCATCCACACTTATTGGCAGGTATCCTTGCCGCTTTAAATCTTGCCGGAAGGTCTTCAAGCTGGCTCCTCCCACCCACCCGGGTGGTAAAACTCTCGGCTCCGCCCCATGACGCCAGATCTTCCTTACCGCTTGGAAGCTCAGGTTCCCTCCTTAACGCTCTGCGTTTGAGACTGGTTCCTATTTCTTGCTTTTTGCGACTTGAAAGTTTTGCTAAAGACTTGTGTCTTCTATCCCTCACACAAGTGATGGACAAATCGACTCTCGTTTCCAGAGATACCCCTCATGGCAGAAGATGTCTCAGACGATCCACACTACGCGTGTGTCTACTGTTTAGGCCTTGAGCATGACCCGCAGGCCTGCGACTTGTGCTCTTCCTTCTCGGCCTACGTCCTCGAAGACCGTGCTGCCTGATTGCAACTGGGGTGTCCCGAGAAACGTTTTCCTCCGGTGAAGTCTAAGGAGGCCCGGTCAGCGGTGTCCATGGCGGTGGGCTCGACGGATCAGCTTGAGCAGATGATCGCCCTCGAAGAGGAGGTGGCGCGGGCCGTATCTTCCTCGGCCGCGGCATTTATCCCGCTCTCTCTGGGTTCTTCCTATACAGCTTCCTTCAAGGAGCTTTGTCTGTCCCTCTCCACTAGGGGAGAGGGGCCAACGTCTGCTGGACCTTATTCTCGGTCCAAAAAGAAGGACAAGGGTAAATCCCTCCGTCGACGCTCTTGGGAGCGGGAAAGGTCCCTCTCCCCGAGTCGTCCACCTCGGTCGACCGCTCGGCTTCGGTCACTGGTCTCACTGTGTCCCCGTCAGATCAGTTGACCGAGACTCCCGTCGACGCAGTCGAGATTTTTCTCGACCCGTTGGACGGGTTGTCGCCTGTAGAAGCCGAGACTCCCCTCTCCCCGGTTCCCCCGGGGGGAGTTGAGGATCCCGTTGGCTTGCCAGTGCCTCCGGTTCCGGAGCCCTCAGGTGAACCCTCCGAGCCGAGGGGAGTGCCAGTTCCTGCCGACACTTCCCCGCACCGACCTCGGAAAAGCTGAGGTTCTCGGTCTCGGACCTCTTCGCGGTCCAGCCGATCCCGCCGTCATAGGCGGTCTCGTCTCTGCATCATGTAAGCGGCGCCGCTGTCCTTGTCCTCATCCTCGATGAGGGAGGCTTCGAGTAGTTACGTCGACGATACGAGAACCTGATGGGACAGCTCTCCTGACCGGAATAAGCCGACGCCGCCTTCCCCCGCCATTAAGTGGCTGTCACCGGAGCGGCCGAAACAACCCCTCGACTTAACCGAGGAGCCTGTTCCCAGGCCGGTTGTTCGGCCAAAACCAGCTGCTCCACCGATTCCGGTGGAACCTCCGCCTCCACAGCCATTATTTGGGGCTCCGACCAAGGATTCTCAGTCGGCTAAGGGTCTGCCCCATAGGCTGTCTGTTACCCTCACTCCCGACCGACCTTGGCAGGTGGAGGGTGGCTCAGGCCAGAGGCAGCTCTTTGCGGACTCCTCCGAGTCCGACGGCGATTCCTCTCTGTTCTCCAGGCTAGTGGACTTGGAGTCCTCTGGAGGTCAGTCGATGGACGATAGCCCTTCGTCCTACCTGGGATTACTTCGGCTCATCTCGGAGTCTACCAGGATGAAACTCGAATCTGTCTCTAAGCGGGCCAGGTACCCCCTCACGGAGATCCTGGACTGAGGGGATTCCCCTACGGAGGCCTTTCCGGTGGCTGAGGCCGTAGTGGGCCTGGCCTTGGAGCTCTGGCAGCGTCCTGCTTCCTGTCCTGCGCCCTCAGCCAGGATGGCCAAGAAGTATGTGGTCCCCACCGGTTCTTTGTCCGGTTTTTCGGAACACCCCTCAGCCGAGGGGTTAGTTACCGACAGCGTTTTCCGGTGCACCGGGAACGCTAGGGACGTGGACAAACCTCCCAACAAGGAGTCCAAGAAATTGGACTATGCCGGGCGAAAAGTCTATGCTGCGTCCTCCCTCGGCCTTCGTCAGGCCAGCTCGGCCGTCCTCATGGCACATTTCTCTCATGCCTTGTTGGGCTCCCTGGACGAGGTGATCCCTCATCTCCCGGCGGACCTGCAGACCACGATCAGACAGGTGTGAGACCAGGGCAGGGCAGTGGCCAAACAGCAGCTCCAGACTGCTCTGGACATTGGAGACTCATGTGCCAGGTCGGTAGCGGCCGCAGTGGCTATGTGCCGTCGGGCTTGGCTGAGGATATCCACCTTTACTTCGGATACCCAGCACAAGTTGGCGGATGTCCCCTTCCTGGGGACCGACCTCTTCGGCCCTGGGGTGGAAGGTCACCTACAGAGGATCGAAAAGTCCAATGCTACCTTGGACTCGGTCTCATCCGCACAGAAGGACAAAGGCTGCAGACCACAGCCTAAGCCCTTTCGTCCCTCTGCACCCGCGGCACGCCCGCCCAGCAACGCCAGGGCCAGCAGGCGCGAGCTTGGCATCCCAAACCCAAGCCCGGGGCTTCCTCCAACAGGAAGCAGGGAGGTAAAGGCCCAGGAGGTCCCTCGGCCGGTCCCTCCTCCAAGCCTGCCCAGTGACGGGTTGAGGGGTGTCGCTCCCAATCCCGTCGCCTCACCCCAGGTTCCCCCCGTGGGGGGACGGCTCCGTCACTTCCTTTCCGCCTGGTCTGTTATTTCCACGGACAGATGGGTATTGGAGGTGGTGGGAAAAGGCCTGCCTCTAGAGTTCGAGCAGGCTCCGCCCTTCAGAGCCGTCGCCCCTCAGGGGGCTTCGGGGTCCGCAGCCTCGCTGTCGGCTCGGCGAGCTGACATCGCTCTCCTCCTCCAGAAGGAGGTGATCAGGGAGGTGGCGGACCCTCCCTCAGAACTGGGGTTTGTGTCCAGGTACTTCCTGGTCCTGAAAAGGACGGGGGGCTGGCGCCCCATTCTTGACCTACACGACCTAAACAAGTTCCTAAGGTCTCAAACCTTCAGGATGGTCACTCTGGCTCAGATAATACCATCCTTGCAACACAGCGTGTGGTTCTGCTCTCTAGACTTGCAGGATGCGTTCTTTCACGTCCCTATCCGTCCGTCTCACCAGAGATTCCTTCGCTTTCGAGCGGAGGGATCCCTTTTCGAGTTCCGAGCCATGCCCTTTGGCTTGTCTCCAGCTCCCATCGTCTTCACCAAATGCATGGCAGTGGTGACAGCATTCCTGCGGCGCCGAGGGGTCCGGGTGTACCCTTACCTGGATGACTGGCTGATAGCAGCCCCCTCCAGGCAGGAGGTGGAGCGGTCCAGAGATCTGGCCCTCCAGGTCTGCTCTCAACTGGGCCTCCTCATCAACGAGGCCAAGTCGGAACTCGAGCCGAAGCAGGTGATTCTTTTCATCGGGGCAGAGCTCGACTCTCTTCGAGCCAGAGCACGGCTCCCGGCGGACAGGGCCGAGGTTCTTTCCTCCTTTGCCCAATCATTTCTGGTTGGGCAATCGCGCCCTGCCCGGGACTTCCTGCGCCTCCTGGGTCTCATGGCGGCCTGCACCAGCGTGGTCCGTTGGGCCCGCTGGAACATGCCTCTTCAGTGGGGCCGCTAGTCAGTGGTCACAACGCTGCGATCCTTGGACCAGCTTGTGACGGTGACCCAGGGATGTGAACGCTTCCAGTGGTGGATCATTCCAGTTCATTTGCAGGAGGGCATCCTGCTCGTCCGCCCTGGCCGACGGTCTCTATCGACCGATGCCTCTGATGGGTTGGGGTGCCCATCTGGGGAACACCGGCTCACGGCCTTTGGTCCCGCAGAGAGTCCCGATGCCACATCAACCTGCTGGAGCCCGAGCGGTCCACCTAGCTCTCACCGCCTTTGCTCGCTTCTCCGGGTCAGTGGTCCGAGTCCAGACGGACAATACCACGCACCATGTACTATCTAAACCGCCAGGGCGGGACGTGCTCCTTGCTTCTCTGCAAGGAAGCTCTCCGCATTTGGTCACTTGTGCGCAGCCTGGAGGCGGATCTCCTAGCCATTCATGTGGCAGGAGCCTCCAACACCCTGGCCAATGCCCTAAGCCGGATAGGGGCTGCGTCCCACGAGTGGTCTCTCCTGCCGGAGGTAGTACAGCATCTGTCTCCCATTGGGGCACACCTCAGGTGGACCTGTTTGCCTCCAGGAGAACGCTAGCTGAGGCTGTTCCATGCCCGCCTCAGCAGGGCTCGCTGCAGGATGCCTTCTGAGGCCGTGGACCTCGGGCCTCTTCTACGCCTTTCCCCCATTTCCCTTGATTCACAAGGTGCTTCTCAAAGCAAGGAGGGACAAGGCGCAGGTGATTCTGATAGCCCCAGACTGGCCTCGCCAGTTCTGGTACCCAGATCTCCTCAGCCTAAGCTCCAGGCCCCAGGCAGCTTCCAGCTCGCCCGGACCTGCTTTCAGTCAGTCAGGAAGGTGTTCCATCCGGACCTTCAATCCCTGCACCTGACGGCCTGGTTCCTGAGCTGGCTAGAGTTCCAGGCCTTGGGTCTTCCGACGAGGTCCTCAATGTAGTTGAGGCGCCCCATAAGAGTCGACCAGAAATGCTATGCCTTCAAATGGAAGAGGTTTTCCATTTGGTGTCAGGCAAGGGCCTGGACCCTTCCCTCCTGTTCCTTGGCAAGCATCTTGGACTATTTATGGTCCCTTTCTCAGCAAGGGCTTGGGTCGGCGACTAAGGTTACCTGGCAGCCATCTCTGCGTGCAGGCGCGGGCGAGAAGCAGTCGGTGGCGCGGGAGAAGGTGGTCTGGCGCTTCAAAGGCCTTGATCACATTTCCTCGGTGCGAGAACCTCCACCCGTGGGATCTACTGCTGGTACTGGCAAAGCTCATGGGCAAGCCATTCGAACCAATGCACAGGTGTGCTCTCTCTCACCTGTCGTGGAAGACCGCCTTCTTGGTGGCTATCCGTCAGCCAGAAGGATGGGAGAGCTCCAGGCGCTTTCCATCGAGTCTCCTTACCTGGTCTTCCACAGGGACAAGGTTGTCCTGCGCCCCCACCCGAAATTCCTTCCGAAGGTGGTGTCGGAGTTTCACCTTAACCAGGTGTTGACTCTGCCGGTGTTCTACCCCAATCACACCTCGGAGGCCGAATACAGGCTCCATACTTTGGACCCTAGAAGGGCGCTCGCTTATTATAAAGAGCGCACGGCTGAAATTCGGGGAGAGGTTCGCCAGCTGTTTGTCACCTACGCTGAAGCCGCATCTGGCAGACCTGCAGCCAAGCGGACGATAGGCAGGTGGGTCACCTCCTGCATAGATCTCTGCTATAAGTTTGCGGGCATGGAGCCTCCCAGAGGGATAAGAGCTCATTCTGCCCGCCATACTGCTGCATCGGTGGCTGCTTCCAGGGACGTCCCTATCCAGGAAATCTGCAGGGCTGCTACCTGGGAGTCAGCACACACCTTCATCACCCATTACCACATCAACCTTGAGTCACGCCGGGATGCTGGTTTGGGGCCTCGGTTCTCCAGTCTCTATTCCCTAAGTAGGGGTGTGCGTCTTGCCTCCCTCCTCCCGGAGAACTGCTAGGAGTCTGCAATAGGGTGTGGATGAACAACATGTCCATGTCCCTAGAAATACAGGTTACTCACTGTAACAGGAGTTCTAGGAATGGTATATGTTGTTCATCCACACGACTCCACCCGACCTCCTCGGCTTTGACAAGACAACCTGAGCTTCCAGCGGCCAGATCTAGCCATGGGGCGGAGCGAGAGTTTTACCACCCGGGTGGGTGGGAGGAGCCAGCTTGAAGACCTTCCGGCAAGATTTAAAGCGGCAAGAATACCTGCCAATAATGTGGATGAACAACATATACCATTCCTAGAACTCCTGTTACAGGTGAGTAACCTGTATTTCCACACCCTAGACCACTTATCTAGGTTTCCCCAGATCCCTTTGTATTCTCTCCATCCCCTCCTGGGTGTCCACTCTGTTGCAGATTTTTGTGTCATCTGCAAAGACACACCTTCCCCTCTAGTTCCTCAGCAATGCCACTTATGAAGACATTGAAGAGGACAGGACCCAGTACTGATCTCTGTGGTACACCTCTGGTCTCTCTCCTGTTACCCAAGTGACTGATGTTTACCACCACCCTCCTATCTTTCAAACAGTTAGATACCCAGCTTACCACTTTCTTCCCAGCCCCATGTCGCTAAATTTCTTACTCTGCCTCCTGTGTGGTACATTATTAAAGGCCTTACTGATCTCTCTGAGGCATTTGACACCATGGTCCATGGCGTACAACTTGAACACCTGCGGGTGATCTGTGGACTGTCGGGGATGGTCCTCAAATGGTTCCATTCATTCCTCACTGGTAGATTTCAGAGACTAGCATCAGGAATTTATTCCTCTGATGCCTTCTCCCTGCCTTGTGGGGTTCCCCAGGGATCTGTATTGTCACCTATGTTATTTGCAGTGTATATGCGCCGTTGGGAGGCTCCCAGGGCACCTGCCAAGTCAGTTCCCCAGGCACCACCTCTGGATAAGTCTTAAGTCCATCCGCTTACTCTGCCTCCTTGGAGACCTACCCTGATGTCAGATAAGGACGTTACCCCTCTGCTTCAAGGCCAACTGCGTAAGCATCCACAGTTGCCTTCCCCTTCTGAGATTTGGGGGATTTGGATGGGTATTCCTCCTCTTCCTCCAGCCAGGGGGACTCCGGCCTGTCAGAGCCCAAGGGTGGCAAGCATGCCCCTTGTTCCCCGCCCGACGACCCTACATTTATGGATATGATGCATCATATCCAGCAGCTGAATATCTGGGATACAGGAGAGCTGGATCCAGAGTGAAAGTGGCTGGCCACATTTCTTAGGAAAAAGGACACCTTGCCCATGATGTTCCCTCGTATGGTCGAATCCTACAAGGATGTCAATAAGATTGATTGGAAGTGCCCCTGTTCGACGCCAGCAGTGCCCAAGAAATCAGACCAGCTGTATACCTTTCCCAGGGAAGACCCTTTTTATATGGAACAACCTGAGGCGGACTCCGTCGTGATTAATGCTGCCGACAACTGGTCCATGCGCCTTCGGTGCCTCAGTATGCAACCACCAGATAAAGACTCCAAGCAGTTTTTATCTGGCCAGGAAGGTGTACTTGTCCACTTGTGCCATTTGCTTTGAAAACTCCTTGCCCACATGGTTCAGTACCAGAACACCTTGTCGGACAAGGCACTGGAGGTTGCCCAAGCCATGCCAGATTGCCCAGGGCAGGCAGGACTGATCGCTATACTGAAGTCAGGCTCTGACATCAGTAATCACATCCTGCGAGCATCCTATGATACCGTGACTCTGTGCAGAGGCTGCTGCTTCTGCAGTTTGTATCCACCAGTTTTCTTGGCTGTGAGTGTCCAGTTTTGCCCTGGATGTCCAATCCAAGAATATGGATGCTCCCTCTCCCTTCTGAGGGCCGGTCCTGTTTGGTGAAGATTCTCAGTATATCATCCTCATTTACAGAGATCTGGGAAAGCCATTCGATTGGTACACACCCTGTACAAGTCTCAACCCAAGCAGCATTCCAAGCAATCCTTTCGAAGGCATGCTTGGCAGCCACCAAGAGGATAGCAGCAGAGAGCAAGTTTTAAGAGAAAAGGCCTCCACTCTTCCCTCTGGATGTTCAGCCCCCAGGACTCCCAGAACCTCCTTGCCTGTGCTTCCTTTCCCCTGACTCCTCCGCCTGACTCATTGCCTGACTCTCCTCTCCTGGCCAAGGCCTTGGGGAGTCAGTGGGGGGGGGGGTTGTTTTCCTTTGCACACAGAAGGGTGGCATTGGATAACAGATCGGTTTCTGCAGCTTATCGAGAGGGGGCACACTCTTGAATTCACAGAGGTTTCCATGGACAATCCTCTGGTTCAGTCCCATTACTCCCAGGCCCACAGCACTCTAATCGCGGAGGAAATCCAGGCTCTTCTACAGAAAAGGGCCATAGAACCTGTTCCATCGACACAACAGGGAAAATGGTTTTATTCCCATTTCCTCCTTATAACAAAGAAAATGGGGGATCTGCATCCGATCCTAGACATCAGCCATCTGAATCAATACATTGAATACAAAATATTCAGGATACTCACCCTTTATAGGTCCACTTCCTCTGCTCCATCAAGGGGATTGGTTATGCTCCCTGAACATGCAGGATGCATACCTCTACATTCTGATATTCCAGCCACACAGAAGGTTCCTTCACTTCTGCTTCCAGCGATGCCACTTTCAGTTCAGGGCTCTGCCTTTCAGCCTGTCCTCAGCACCCAGAGTGTTCACCAAATGCCTCTAGATGCATATCTCAGAAGGCAGGGGGCATTATGTCTTACCCTACCTCGACGACTGGCTTCTAACTGCTCCCACCAGGGACTGGCTCCTGGACACCATGCATGCTACCTTGTCCCTATTTCAGAACCTAGGGGTCACCTTGAATCTCCCCAAGTGCCCCCCTGGCCAGGTTAGCAGCTACAGTACATAGGGGCAATTCTGTACATGGCCCAAGGCAAAGCCTTTCTTCCCCAGGACAGAGCAGAGTGCCTTCAGATGCATGCTCGACAGCTCTCCTTGTCTCGACAAGCCCCAGCCAGGGCAGTCCTCCAACTCTTGGGACACATGGTGGCAGCCATTGCCATGGTCCCTCTGGCCAGGCTTTACATGAGAGTGACCCAGTGGAATCTGAGAGTTCAGTAGGATCAACGATTGGATGACCTGGACCAACCTGTCTTGGTGTCCAATTCAGTCAAGCAAGTTCTGACTGGTGGCTGAATTCATCCAACCTCTCCAGAGGATCTTGTCTATGGAAGGAACCCCCCAGACAGATCCTGACCACAGATGTGTCTAGGCAAGGCTGTGGAGCTCACCTCAGAGATTGCCAGACTCAAGAACCCTGGGCCCAACATGAGCTTCATCTCCATATCAATATTCTGGAGATGAATGCAGTTTCTGTATGCCCTTCAGGCTTTTCAGATAGTTCTTCTGTCGGGAACCCCGCTGATACAAACCAACAACATGTCGGTGGTGTTTTACATCAGCAAGCAAGGTGGGGCTCATTTCTAACCCCTCTGCAGGGAAGCCATGCAAGTGTGGGCATGGACAGTGGACCATCATTTGGACTTATTGGTGGTCCACGCCCCGGGCATCCAAAACACCCTGGCCGACAGCCTAAGTCGGTCTCGTTCCAGGACCCACAAATGGGAACTTCATCCCTCAGTGGCAGAAGATCTTTTCACCAGATGGGATAATCCAGAACTGGATCTGTTTGCCTCCCCATCCAGTGCAAAACTGTCAGTTTTTGCTCACTAGATCTAGGGCCTGGTGTTTTCTGGTGAGACACATTGTACCTCTCCTCTACTGCAGCGTCTCTTCCCTCTACTGCAGCGGGTCCTTCTCAAGTTATAGTCAGAGGGTGCAGAAATGATCCTAGTGGCACCATTCTGTCCTCGCCATATTTGGTTCCTACTGCTTCAGCAGTTGGCAGTGGAACCTCTGGTTTCCCTGCCCCTTCGATCGGACTTGCTCTCCCAGGAGTAGGGAACCGTGGTCCATCCGGCTCTCAGATCTCTGCATCTCCATGTGTGGCTCCTGCAGACCTAGCCCGGATTCGGGGTATCACCCGGAGTAGCAGACATCCTAGTGGCAGCCAGAAAGCCCTCCACTAGGGTGACCTATGTTATGAAATGGAAGCAGTTTTGCATGTGGGCCACTGCTCGGCATCTGGACCCGTTCACCTGCCCGGTGAACTCGGTATTAGAGTACTTCCTCTCTTTATCTGATGCAGGACTCAGCTCCTCTTCACTCAAGGTGCATTTGTCTGCTATTTCAGCCTACCACATGCCTATTGAGGGAAAGAACATTGCCTAGCAGGACCTTCCACGTGCCTTCCTACAGGGCATTCTGCATTTGAAACCTTCCATCCGGGACCCTGTCCCGCCATGGGACCTTTTGTTTGTCTTACAAAAGCTCACATTGCCTCCCTTTGAACCCTCCGCAAGTTACGAGCTACACTTTCTGTCATGGACAGTGTTATTTTTAGTTGCAATTACTTCTGCTCAAAGGATTTCTGAGCTTCAGGCCCTGATGTGTAAGGAGCCTTATTTGATTTTCCACAAGGACAGGGTGTCCTTGAGAACTAATCCTAAGTTTCTTCCAAAGGTGGTGTCAGAGTTTACTTCAAATCAGGATATCCACCTTCCAGTGTATTACCCAGAGTATTCGAACTGTGGGGAGGCATTGTTGCATACCCTGGATGTTCACAGGGTGCTTCATTATTATTTGGAGCACACCGCACATTTGAAAATCCAATCAGTTGTCTCTTTCACCCTCCCCCGTATGGAAGGGGCTCCTGTTTCTAAACAGTTTTTATCCAAATGGTTGGTTAATTGCATTGTTTTCTGTTACAGCACGTACAACAAACCCTTACCAGGCTCAAAGGGTCATTCTACCAGGGGTATGGCTGCTTTGTTTTGCCTCACTGAAAAATGTGCCTGCTGCTGACATTTGTGTGGCTGCCACTTAGAGTTCTGTCCACACCTTCATGAAACACTACAATCTGGACACTGCTTCTCACCACAGAGCTGGCTTTAGACTCACTGTCCTTCAGGACCTCCTGTCCTGACTTCTTCGGGAGACTTCTGTCTCCACCCTTCTGACTTGGGTCTCTCCTTTACTGCTTGGGACTCGGTCTTAAAGGTGTTACCTGCTGCAAGAGCCCCCTCAAAGTAAGATAGTAGAATTAAGTAAGAACTTAGCGTTAACAGTAGATCTTCGAGAGGAGCTCTTGCAGCAGGTACTGTATTTCCCTCCCAACTTTCCCCCTGGTAGCAGCTTCTCCATCTCTGATACCTTAGTTCCTCAGTTCTCCTTTTTTCACCTACTTGTTCAGTTCCCGGCAGGAGAACTGGGGACGGGCTGGGGGACTGCCCCTTGTATACCATAGATGATGTCAAGGATGGTCCCACGCTGGATACTGCTAGCTAGACATTTTCCAAGGGGTCATGGTGCCTGCCGGCTTCAGTCCTAACTGCTGCAAGAGTTCCTCTCAAAGACCTACTGTAACGGTAAGTTTTTACATAACTGTACATTCTTTGGCAGTTGCACTAAACAGAATCAGTCACATGACTCACTGATGGCTTGTTAACCAAGAAGTCGTGAAATGGGTGTTCAGCCTTTGGGGAGTCCAAGAAATAGACTTCTACCTAATTGTAGAACATGAAGCTTGAAGTTTGTTGCAGACCCCCATTACTAGGGCACTATGCCACTTGAAACACTGGCAGTATGCTGAAAGGTTTCCCTTTATTCCTGTGTTCCACACAGTGCTTGTAAAGGGAAGGAAGAAGAGATCGACAGTGATTCTCATTGCTCCAGACTGGTCAAGTGAGCTCTGTTATCCCGTTGCTGAGCCTGTCTTAGAAACTCTCTCTGCCTGCATCTAAGACTGCCAGATTTCTTGTCACTGCACGAAGGCAGAATTTATCACCCAGATCTACTTCCTTTGAAATCGTGGTACCTGAAGAGTTAGATTTTGCAGCACTAAATCTGTTTTCCCAGATGCTTGAGATTTTAAAGAGCTGGTAACACGTTCAGGAGAACTTTAACAAAACCTAATATTTAGACACAGCCCAGCTTGTATTTCCCATTAGTGCTGTATTCCTCCTTCCTGTTAATTTTTACTGAGGTCATTTGTATGCAAACAGGATCTTTGCTCCTGAAGAGTTCATTTATTCCTGCTGCTTTCTCCCTACCTGAAGTCATAGAGAACTGCTTGTGACCTCACAGTTACTCCCATCGCAACAGATTGTGATGTCCCAACAGAGGATTATGACTTGAAGTAGAGAGTAAGGTGTGGAGGCAGATGGACTCTAAAGGAACTCTAAGGGATAAAGATCATGTATCCATGCTAATTTCCTTAGTTATAAATAAAGAGGAAGAAAAATATATAAATAATAAATGGCACGCAGGCAGAATTGTACCTAATTATTATGTTTTTAAAAGTTTTCTTTGAGGCGTCAGTAGCTCTTTAATGGTGTCAAGGAAACCAGCTTCTAGAAAAACATTCCTCTAAATGGAAAAGATTCTTGAGCTGTTATGATAGTAAAGGTATACCGGCAATTGAAGCAAGTGTTGCCCTCATCCTGGAATACCTGTTAGACTTGAAGAACAAAGTTCTATACCCTTCCTTCCTTAAAGTACATTTAGCATCAGTTTCTGCCCATAGATTAGAACTGTGTGAAAATCTCTTACTAACAACACAGTTTTTAGAAGATTTTTTAGAGGTTATAACCACATCTGTCCCCTAATAAAGACAGTCATTGTCTCCTAAAACTATATCATGGGTACTGCTGGGCAGTCTGCTTAAGTGTGAAGCAGATGTAAACATTAGTGTTCGAAAACAAAAGTTACCTAACTTGTAGCTGTACTGTAATTCTTATAATTGATGTTTACCTCTCATTCACGCTACCCTCCCAACCTCACCTAGGATAGGATTAGGTTTTTATTAGGCGGGTTACTTTTTTACTATTCAGCAGTTTTACAGAGTGTCTTTTGTGCATATGAGTACTTTTCTTTTAATTGGTATGTTGGATTAATGTAAGTATTTTAGATATGTTATCCTTAAATGTATTTCTGATCACAGATTTTTATTTAATCTTGGCCTGGTCTTTCCTGCTAAAGGTCTGGCAGTAAGAGCACAGGTGACTCAAGGTAAGGGCACAATGCAGAGCTTAGGTTCTAATCTACCTGGTTGTTTCGAGGCAGAGAGCATGTGTAGGCTATCTGCTTAAGCGTGACTCAGACGTAAACATCACTTAGAAGAAAGGTTCATTCTAACTACCTAATTCAGTTCACCATGCACACTTTGGCTGTCTTCCACTGAGCATGCTTAGTCACCAGAACAGTCTTCAAGCTCGACTCTTCCTACCACCTTACCTTTTGGTCCTCCGCTTCCACCCACTTTGCAGTCAGATCTTTTCTTCCACTGAATGGAACACGTCTCTTTCTTCAAAGTTCCAAATAATGAATAAGGACTGTGATAGTTTTCGAGTGTTTTTTCTCAAGGTTTTGCTTCAGTTTTCCACTTATTTCTCTGCCTTCATTGTTGACTTTCTCCTCCATCATCACACTCGTGTGGATCTGAAGCAGCAGCTAAGGGTTTATAAGTGCATTTTGTACAGGTACCTGATGTCTGTGACTGAAGTACATGTTGCCTTTGTGTATTGTGTGGGCCTGGGCCACGATGTGATGCAGTGCGCCTGATGTCTGGCTAGGAACCCATCAGCCCTTAAGCTATGCAGGCTGCAGGTGCTCTATAGACCAATGAAGGTGCACATGCCACCCATTGCTGCGGGGTCTGTGGCACAGTTACAGACCAAAGAGGTGGAGGAAATCAGCGAAGATGAGCTGGTTCTGGAGGAGTTTGTGACGGATCTAACAGCTAAGTGTTTAACATTTTCTCCTGTTTCCACACTCCTTCAAAGGTGTGTTCCCATCTCACTGACAAAAACACAAGTGGAAGAGTTGATGCCAGCTGTGGGATCGCTGTTGGTCAAAGGGGCAGTTTGTGCTTTCCACAGACCGAGGATTCATGTGGTCAGTCAACCTGGAGGGAAGTCATGTCAGCCATAGAGCCTGTCTGTCTGCTCACTGGGCTTCCATCAAGGCAGCTGTCTGAGTCAGTGCTGGTCAGTCTGACTGTTGACCCCACTGAAGACATGTCCACCAATGGGGAAGATTCCTCTCCAGGACTCTGGCTGGCCACAGCCCCACCCCACCAAGATGGGTCAGGCCTGATGGAGCTCCCAGTCGGATCCCTGTCAGTTCACAGTTGCTAATTGTCTCGACCCCAACGCCACCTCCTGTTTTTCATGGTACCCATGTTCACCCCATTGACTTATTCAGACCCTATCTCTGAGTCGAGGTTGAGATCCCGGTTATGTTTCTGATCTCTATCTCATGACATTGACACTGCTGTCGACATCAAGCTTGTCATCTGGCTTCTACCACAGACACTGAGCCTGCCACAGACAAAAGATAACCTGGCATCAGTGGAATTATAGAGCATTAGTCCAGGGTTGAGGTCAACAGGCGATGCTGATAAACCCATCCTGACCTTGGCCGACTCCAGTTGTTCATCCCACGGCTCCACCTTCAGCATTGCTGGCCATGTAGCTGCAGATGATTTAGGTGGCGCCTCCACCTTCACTGCTAATGGATGATGCCCTAACCCAGTACTATAGACCCGAGTCCAGGCTTCCTCATCTCCTGTAAGTGGTGGTTACCCCATCAGAGAGGGCCATCCTTGCCCCATGTCAGAGGTTGATGCTACTGTCTCCCAACTCTGATTTGGGGACATCGACAGAAGGGTAGTATGCTGATGGACTACCCCCAGTGGGGACCAGTCTTCCTTTGCTGTTGTCTTGGAGCAGATGTCTGGGGCTCTGGACAATCTGTTGTTGGCAGTCCAGAAGAAGGAGCCTTTGCTGATGGATATTCTCAATGGAGAGTCTCTCAGGAGTGGTAGCTAGCTTGTCCTAGCACTTTGCCATCCTAGACCTGGAGCTCAGTATCTGGCAGCACCTAGCATCCTGCCAGGCCCTTTGGCATAGCACAGACAGCAAGTATATGTATATGTGATCTCCGTAGACAGATTTCCCCAGATTTTCGTAACCACCATCATCAGAGGGGCTAGTGGCAGACTACAAGGCAATGCTGCAGGGTGAGTCGGGCAAGCTGTCGGACAAGGAGCCCAACAAGCAGGACTGCCTTGGCTGATGTCTAAGTGGCTGCATCCTTGGGCATCTGCCAGTCCAGCCATGTGGCCTTGATGACCTGGTATAGCCATGAGTTGACCTTAAGGTTAGCAAGCAATGTGAGAAGGCAGTAGGGAGAGCTGGGGGTATACTGGGATGCATAGGGAGAGGCATCACCAGCAGAAACAGGAAGTTGTTATCCTTCTGTGCAGACAGTTGGTGAGACCCCATCTGGAGTACTGTGTCCAGTTCTGGAGACCCCATCTCCGCAAAGACATAGACAGGATAGAGGCAGTCCAGAGGAGGGCAACTAGAATGGTGCAGGGTCTGCAAGAGAAGCCATATGAAGAGAGACTAAAAGAGCTTAATATGTATACCCTTGAGGAAAGGAGGGAGAGGGGGACATGATAGAAACATTTAAGTACCTCACTGGAATCAACAAAGTCCAAGAGGGTACATCTTTCAGAAAAAGAGACATGCAAGAACAAGGGGACACAATTTAAAGATGGGGGGCGTTCAGGGGCAATGTGAGGAAGTATTTTTTCACAGAGAGGGTAGTGGATGCATGGAACAGCCTTCCTGAGGAGGTTGTGGGGTCTAAAACTGTGGAAGAATTCAAGAATACATGGGACAGACATAAAGCAATTCTTGTGGGGGGTAGGAAGAAATAGGCTGTTGGTTAACTAGGATCTGCGGCTTATCCTGTAGGTAGGGAAATGAGCAGACTAGGTGGGCCAAGCAGTCCTTATCTGCCATCAAAGTCTATGTTTCTATGAGAGGCTATCTGATTTTTCCAACTGCTCACAGACATGAATCAACGAGGTCTCTAGAAGATCTGTGATCTGGGGTTGATGGTAGCTTAGCAGTAGTTGCAGATGGCCCTAAATGCAGCTGAGGTTTCAGCCCATGTGGTGGCTGCAGTGGTGCCTATTTGTTGATGTGTGTGGTTGTGAGTTTTGCCATTCATGCAAGATATCCAGCAAAGGGTGGCAGACCTACTCTTAGTAGAGATGGAGGTCTTTGGGCCTGGTGCTGAGGACAATCTCAGGTGCATTGGAAAGTCCACTGGGGCCCTGCATTCAGTGACATTGCTCTCCAACCCATAAACCCAACAACCCAAGCATGGGCCACAACATGGTGTAGTCTTTTTTCGTGGACCCTTTTTAGACATGCGTAGTCAGCAGCCACACCCTCAGAGGCAGCAGTATCAGAAGCACTGCCCGGCCAATTCCCTCCAATAATTAGGGAGGTTAAGGTCCACGTAGGAGTGATGGTGGTGGTGGTGTTTTCTCTGGAGGTCAGTCCTCAGGGGCCGCCGCCAAAGGAGAAAAAGTGACAGGTTCGGAGCCCCATTCCACTTCTATCCTGAACACTGCTGCTGCTCCTGATTGTGGGCTGACCATCCCACATTCTGCCACAATGGTTCACTATTACTTTGGATAAGTGAACATTGGAAGTGGTGGGATCGATGTTGTCTCTGGAATGCAGAACCTTACGTCGTTGTTGGTTCCGAGTGCTGTTGAAGAGCCTGCTGTTTCTGGAGTCTGTCCTCGCACTAGGGAGCAAAGTTTTTCAGTTCCTCAAGCGGCATGTGATAGAGCCTGTCCCAGAAAACTTAGCAGGGAGTCTTGTTGTGGTACTTTCTAGTGCCCAAGCAGACAGAGAGCTGTCGACCTCTTCTCAGTCTGCAAGTTTTGAACACATTGATTCACACTTGGAAGTTTCCCATGGTAACTCTGCATCAGATCATTTCATCCCTGGAGGTAGTGGCTTGGTTCTGCTCCATGGACCTCCAGGGTGTGTACTTCCACTTCCACATTCGTCTGGTACACAGACCGTTTCTTTGCTTTTGGGTGGATGGAACCCTGTATCAGTCCAGAGCCATGCTGTTTAGCCTGTCTTCTGCACCCTGAGTGTTCATCAAGTGGCTGTTGATCATGACAGCAGCATCAAGGTATTTCCATATCTTAACAACTGGCTTATCATGGAGAGCTCTTTGCAGGATGTAGAGCACTCGAGGGACCTGGATGTCCAGACATTCGGGGGTCTTTGCCTGATGATCATTCTGGCAGACTCCGAACTTGCACTGAAGCAGGTTATCCTCTTCATTGGAGTGGAACAAAACTCCTCCATGCCAGAGCTCATCTGTCTGTGGACAGGGCAGTGAACTTGTTCTTCTTTGCCAGATCATTTCATGTTTCGCAAACTGCAAACACACTTGGCCCAGGATTTCCTGTGGCTTCTGGGCTTCGTGGTCTCTAACACAGCCATGATGTGTTGAGCTCACTGGCACATGCGACCCATTAAATGGGAATTGGGGCACCAGAAGTCATAGTTGCATGTAGCCTTGAACCAGTCAGTCCCGCAACCCAGCCGATGCTGGATGCTTTCCATTGGTGACTGTCCCACTCAGACCTCTAGCAGAGAACCCAGTGGTGATCTAAAGATGTTGTCCAGGTTTCGGAGGCATCTCTGAAGGAGTCATCAAGCAAGACGCACACTTGCAAGTAGATGACGTTCTTGTATTGGTGCGAGGAACACGGATTGTTGCCCCTCTCTTACTTCATATCACACATGCTCGACTACCTCTGGCTCCTGTGTCAGGCAAGGTTGTGCGCAGTGTCCCATAAGGTGCACCTGGCTGCCCTCTCGGCATTTTGTGCCAAGCCAGGGAGGCTGACAGTGGCACAAGACATAGTAGTAGACTGCTTCTTTAAAGGGGTGGGCCACCTACTTCTCCAGTGTTGGAACCCCCTCCACTGTGGGACTTCCCACTGGTGCTGCCACAGCTGATGAGTAAACCATTCAAGTCTATGGACATGTATGATCTTTTACAAGAGAACACAAAAACACACGTTCAGTGGAGCGGCCAGTGCTGATAACCAAACATGCAAACGGCAGCTCTCAAAAAACAGAAATGAAAAAACATACTCATAGTTGCGAGTAGAAGCCAAATACTCCCAAGTGCATTCACAGAAATTGTGAAAACACAGCACTAAGCCCTGGAGCTTCGGGTCTAGTGTGACCGTTCAGGAGTGTAGCTATGCATGCAGCTAACCTTTTATTTATTTGCAGGTTTTGAAGGTAGAAGCAATGAAATTAGCTATACGTTGCTATTGCATAACAGCACAATGAAATGAAAAAAACATACTCATAGTTGCGAGTAGAAGGCAAATACTCCCAAGTGTTTTCACAGAAATTATGAAAACACAGCACTAAGCCCTGGAGCTTCGGGTCTAGTGTGACCGTTCAGGAGTCTAGCTATGCATGCAGCTAACCTTTTATTTATTTGCAGGTTTTAAAGGTAGAAGCAATGATATTAGCTATATGCCGCTACTGCATAACAGCACAATGAAGGCTAGGAGACAAACATTAATTCATGAACCTAACAGTAATACTCTAGATCTTATAAGCACTCTCTACACCAAAAAGTAAGTAGTATACCAAGGTTAAAATAAAATAAAAACTCAGAGCAAGCCGATAAGCAGAGTTTACAAAAAGAGGTGAAAAAAAGGATAAAATGGAGTGAAGGTTTTTTTGGGGGAGGTTGGGGAACAGAGGAAGTGCCCTCTAGCCCTTCTCCCCCAAAAAAACCTCCTCCATTTTTCCCTTTTCACGGCCCCCTTTTTTACCATGCTTTATCGGCTTGCTGTGAGTTTTTATTTTTTGTTAACCTTGGTATATGCCTTACTTTTTGGTGTACAGAGTGCACAAAAGATTTATTGTAGTATTACTGTTTCATGAATTAATATTTGTCTCCCAGTTTTCACTGTGCTGTTTTGCAGTAGTGACTTATTGTGAATTTCATTGCCCGTACTTTTAAAACCTGCAAATAAATGAAAGGTTAGCTGCATGCATAGCCACACCCCCTGACAAAGGGTCAGTCTAGAACCAAAGCACCGGCGCTTAGTACCATGTTTTCAAAATTTCTGTGAATAAACTTGGGTGTATTTGGCTTCTGCACACAATCATGTGATGTTTTTCATTTGTTTTTTGTTTTTTTGGAGTGCTGCCATTTGTGTGTTCTGTGTGATCTCTTACATCTGTTATGGAAGACCACATTTCTGATCATCATCTTGGCCAGACAGGTGAGTCAGCTCCAAATGCTATCTATGGAATCTCCATATTTGGTGTTCCACAAAGAAATGTTCTATGCCCCCATGCAAAATTCCTGCCATGGGTAGTCTCTGAATTTCACAGAAATCAGGTTGTCATTCTACCAACTTTATTCTTGAAGCCCCACGATTCGGAGGCTGAACGAATGCTCCACATGCTAGTTGCTCACAAGGGTTCTGCTGTTCTACGGAGAGTATACACAGTGGAACTTTGTGGTGGGGCTTGCTAGCTGAAGCCACCCCAGGCAGAGTGCAGCCAAACAGACAATTGTGCTACAGGTTGGCTGGGAGGGAGCCACCTGTTGGGATGAAGGCTCCCACCAGACGTACTTCTGCCTCTTGCTGCTGCAAGGTACTTTCACATTTTTGAACTATGTAGGGTTGCTGCCTAGTTGAATGCACACACATCCCTGGCCCAGAACAGCATTGACTTGCTCAGTTGTCGTAAGGCTTTTGGGCCTAGTCCTTGAGTCTCTTTTCACCTAATTTGGGGTGCGTATGTTGAAGAGGCTACTTACTTGTAACCATAGTTCTTCTTCTGGTATTCAGTCAATATCCACACAAGCTGCCTTGGCATGGCTTGCTTCAGATTCCTGTTTCAGTGTGCAGATCTGAGTGCAGAGACTGTGGAGCTAGATGACCACATGGTTGGGTGGTAGGAGGAGTTGAGCTTAAAGACTGGTCTGGTAACTAAGCATGTTCTGTGGAAGACTGCCGAAGTGTGGGTACAAACTGAATACTAGTAGTAGAACTAAAGTGACCTTTATTTGCTTAGCAAGAACAGTAAATATTGGAGAGAATCTCCTCCATAGAGCCACACACATTCTGTTGTTAGCCAATAGGGTAACTACTTAATGGGAGTTTTCTCATAGCCGTGTCCATCCATGTTGATGTATGGACACCATATGTCAACTCCTTTGTGGTGCTGGCTGTATAATATGGTTCTCCCCATACTTTTCAGATCCCACCATTGATAAACAGAGTGCCAACATTTTCCATCTGACAGGAAAGGGGAATCCAGTCCTGTCCAGTCATACTTGGAGAGACAGGGAAAGCAGATCACTGCAGTCTGCACACTCAAATGTGCAGCTGAAAGGCAAACCATTTAGTGACTTACAATAAACAACAGTCCTCCTCGGCGGGGGATGGTGGGAGGGAGGACGTTTTGTGGCTCTGTGGAAGAAATTCTCTTGATTATCTAGTGTTACTGGTAAGTAACAAGCCTACCGTCATCAAGAATATCTTCTTCATAGAGCCACATATATGGGACAAACATACGAATTTGCCAGCAGAAACAGGTCACATGGTCTATCAAGTCTGTTCGAGTGTGCAGCTAGCTAGCTAGCACAGGACCCCACGTGGGTGGTAAGGAACAGAGGAGGACAACACCTCAAAGAAAGTAGGCCTAGCAGCACAGCCAAGAAAAAAACTGCTCTCCAAAGAGAGACTAGATACAGACTATAATGTTTAGCAGAAATATGGATCCCATGCCAGGTAGTAGCCAAACAGAGATACTGAAGCTAACCTGAAACAAGCCATGGAGGCTGCCGTGGCACTAGTGGCTTGTCCTGTAATAGTATCAGGAAGCTGCAGGCCTGCCTTCTGATAACACCATGAAATGCAGGAGGATATCCACCCAGAGCGACACTGCTTAGATACTGGCTTGCCCAGCATATGCAGAGCAAATGACACAAAGAGGTGAGTGTGTTACGGATGTATAGAGAGTGCAGGAGCAACTTGCATGGATTTTGAGGGTATGGGAGGAGGAGCAGAGGTAGGTTGATGGACTGATTCACAGTGAAGTCGAACACTAACCTAGGAGGAGTCCTAAGCGTCACTCCGTCTGGACGGAAGGTCAGATGTGGGGGTCAGCAACCAGAGCAGACAGAAACCTGAGGTTGCAGGAAGCAGCAGGTTCAAATGGAACCCTGGTCAAGAAATCCAGAACTAGATTCAGATCCCACTCTGAGACTAGCTGATTGGGGGATGGGAGGTGTTATATGCAGAATACCCTTAAATAATCTAGGGGAACCTCCTGTTGAAACACAGATTTTCCACAAAGGAGTGCATGAGAGACCAAGATGGCTGATAGATGCACTTTAAACAGGAGTACAGCAGTTCTGACTGGAACAGGAAGATCAAACTCGCCAAATCTTTCTGGACAGCAGAGGTAAAAGGATCCAGGGACTTAGATTTTTATGACTTACACCAAATGCTAAAGAGCTCCTATGTCTGCAAAGAAGTGTGCCTGGTAGACAGTTTCCCAGGAGCCAACAAGGCAGGAGAAATCTCAGTAGACATGCCAGACCATGCTACCTTTATGTCCTCAGGAGTCAGGTGTGCAGCTGCTGGGAAGGGAAGCTCAGGTAAAGCAGACAGCAATGAAATGGAGTTGAGAGGCAAATGGAATGGCAGGTGCACTGTAATTTTCCATAACATTGGGAACAAATCTATCTGCCCCACGGGGGTGGGGGTGGAGGCTACCAGAATCTTGGTAGCCAGCTCATACTGGAGTTTGATAAGTGCCTGCTGAGTTAATGAAGTTAAAGGAGAGGCATTGAGAAACCATCATTCCAGCAGAGGGACGACACATCTTGGCAGAAAACTCCAGAACCAGGAGCAAGAGAGCCAAAATGTGGCAGTTTTGCATGAGTGTACATGCAGAAAAGATCCAACTCACAATAACCCCAGCAATTTTAAAGAAGTTCTGCTACCTCACCATACTGCTTCCACTTGTGAAGTTGCACCACAGAGCAGCTGAGCATACCTACCAGCACATTCAGCTTGCCAGTCAAGTAAGCTAGTACTGTACATTACCATCTGCTCCACAGCTCATGCCTACACCTACCAGGAGTGTTCACAGGGTACACTGATTGGCTGTCCATACCATCAGAGTTTGCCCTCCCCCCCGCCCTGCAGAGCCAGAGCGGGAGATGTCCAGAAATTCAAAGGTAGAGATATCTGAGAAAGATCTTCGAGGAAAGGAGCCTCCAACCAACAGAGGCTGATTTGTTGACTCTGGCAGAGTCGTAAGTGTAGTGCCCGAGAGACTATTGCGAGAGAGACCACTGAGGCTGCAGGATCCATTGAGGAATCCACATACCAGGAGTAGTGATGTTGCCCTGAGGCTGAAGAAGTGGAGCATGGTTCAGGATGAAAACAGGATGCTTTTTGAAACCAGACTTGCTGGAACAAGCAGAGCATCTGCCCAGTCCAACGGTAAGAGAGCTAGGTTCTGGAACATGCCCATGCTGGATCGATTTACCAGAACAATCCCTGGCATGTCAGTACAGTGACTAGAACAGTGGTCCAGCAATGGCTGTGTCCAGTTTACAGAGGGAATGTTAGGCCTGCAGAGGTCCCTGACAACAGCCAGTCCGGATAGGAAACACAAGCAGCTGTCCCAAAGAAGAGCTGTGGCTACTGCTGCAAAGCTTTTAGTAAATGCCCGTGGCAGATAAACCAAAAGGCAGCCACTGGAAATGAAAATAATGACCCCTGGATAGAACTTTCCAAAGTTTTTCTTGGTGGTGGTGTGTAGCTAGGCAGTAGTCCGTCCACTTAGTGTGCACGACTAACTTCCCCAGAATAGATAAGGTAAAAAGTGACCCCAGCATAAGCATGTAAAACATGTTGTAGATGACATGTACACTCAGTATCCGAAGGCCTTGGATGGGATGAAAAAACACCAGTATTACTTGGCAATAGGAAGTATCTAGTGTAGAACCCCAGATGCTGGCTGGAAGTAGACGAGTTAGAACTCCCTCAATTCCAGCCAAGCCATGAGCTTCTTCTGAAGGACAGTCAATTCCTACCAAGAGCAGTAGGAACAATGGGCATATCAGGTTTGATAGACGAACCCCAGAGCAAAATCCAACTGGCTAATTGTGCAGACCCATATGTCCATAGGAGTATTCTTCCATGGAGCAGAAGCAGAGAAAGACCATCTTTAACCCAAATCCCCTACTGCAGGACAGGGGATGGGATGGTAGAAAGGCAGTTGAAAGTGTTGGGGGGAGGGGACACAGCCTGTGGTTGACTGCCTCTGCCATAACCATTTGAGGCCTTGGACTGGGGCACAGGTAGAAAATAGACAGTAACAGCAGAGAAAGATCAAGGGACCATCTAGTCTACCAGTAGTTCCGTCTGCCCCCTTTTTTCCGTACGGGTTTCTACCCCTTGCTGTCCACCCTCTTACTCCCCTCCCTACTCTTACCAACCTGAGTAACCACCAAATCCATCACTCTGTTCCAGCCATGCTTAAAACCATTTATGGTCTTGGTACCCACCACATCTTCTGGCAGACTGTTTCACAGCTTCACCACTCTGTCGATAAAATTGAACTTCCTTACATCTCTCTTAAACCTTCCCACTGCCAATTTTCACATGTGATCTCAAGTTCTTGAATCTTTACTCCTGCTAAACAGTTTCCCGCAGTTTACCTTGTTTATTTTCATCAGGTACGTGAAAGTCTTTGTCATATCCCCCCCACACACACACACTCTCCAGCGAGTACATGTTCAGTGCGTTGAGATGGTCCTCATAAAATTGGCCCTGTTGGCCTTGAATCATCGTGGTCACCCTGCTTTGGTACATCTCCAGCCTGTCCCTGTCCTTCCTTAGGTGAGGACTCCCAGAACTGAGCACAGTATTCCAGGTGCAGCCTTCCCAGTGACCTCAATAGGGGCAGTAAGTAATACCTCCTTTTTCCTATCATCAGTACCTCTACCAATGCACCACCACATCCTATTAGCCTTACAATAGATCTCTTACACTGGCTTGATTGTTTGAGGGACTCACTAATGATGACTCCCAGGTCCCTTCCTTTTGCAATAGTGCTCTGTTTTTACCTCTCCCATCCAGAACTCTGTCCTTGTTTTTTTTTTTTTTTTTTGTCAAGGTGCATAACCTTGTGCTTTTATGGCTTTGAATTTCAGCTGCCATGCCTTAGAACACCCCTCTAGCATTTGTAGATCCCTCTGCATCTGCCTGACCCCTTTGTCAGTATCTGCCCTACCACAGAGCTTTGTGTTATCTGTGAAAGAGACACAGCTTGCCCCGAATACCCTCTGCAATGTCGCTAATGAACATATTGAAGAGGGCAGGAGCCAGGACAGATCCCTGAGACATCCCACTCGTGACCCCCCTCTCTTCTGATTTAACCCTATTTACCACCACCCTCTGCTGTTTTAACCAATTTCTCATACAGTATGTCCCTAGCTGTGCCCAGGTCCTCCAGCTTCCTTAGCAATCTTCTGTGTGGCACCACCTTGCCAAAATCAAAATAGAGTAAATCCATAACATGACTCTTGCTTACCAAATGTGTTACCCAGTCAAAGAAAACTATATGAGGTTGGTCTGACAAAACCTCCTTACCACCAACCCATGTTTACTCTCCTGTAGACTGTTGCTCTCTAGGTAGTCCACAAGGTCCTCTGTAACCTGTGACTCCATCAGTTTACCCACTACAGAGGTAAGGCTCACAGCTGTGTAATTCCCTGGTTGCTCCATGTCCCCCCCCCCGAAATGTAGTGGGACAGCTTCCACTACCCTACAGTCTTTCAGAGCTACCCCTGTTGGAATTGAACTGCTGAATAGCCCTACTAGGGGTTCAGCCAGATAGTGTTGCTACTGCTACTTACAGCCTTTGCCTCCAGTATAAGAGGAACAAAATGGTCAGGAGCCATCAATTCAAGCCAGGAACATCGGTGCATACAGATCCCAGAGGCAGCTGCCCAGGCAGGAACGTAATAAATGCTTATCGTCTTCCAGGCCTGAACCTTCTGGCATGTAATCTGCAACCACTGGCATGAATTTCCACATGTAAATCTGGTATTTTACCACCTATGCCTAGAAATAGGCACTTACTGGACCAGGTGGAACCAAGGCAGAAGTATTTCCCCCCATAATACTTACATAATTCGGCCTTTTATCAGAGGTCTGTTACTTATGTGTTGAGCTAGCAAGAGTGCCAAAGAGCTTGTTGCTGACTAGGTAAGGCAGTGCTTCATGCTCCTAAGGCCTTGATATTAAACAGCTATCATTCTGGCCTGAGCCAGCAAGGTAATAGGCCTGCTGCCTTACAGTCCTACTGACAACTGTTACAGCTGAAAAAATAGGAGGCATCCTCACTGATGAGACAGATGGGATCTCCAAAAAAGCAACTGTGCAGATTTTTTTGCAGAGGAGTCCATATCCTCCATGGAGACCCTTAGTCCCCTGGACCAACAGTACCATTGGTTGAATGGAAGCATTGGCAGAAGTCATAGACAGGAAATACACTGCATCTGTACCATTGGTAGGGATCAGTGGACCCTAAGTAGTGTATGGTTAAGAAACACTTCCACCTCTTCCCCCAGTAGTCCATCTCTGTGGATTCAGGACTGTAATTCTCTTCAACCCTTCTAAGAGGAAACAGGGAGGGTTCCTGAGCTGGAACCAGCGGCTGGAGGTGCTGCTGACTCAGCCAGCGCTGGTAGCTGCAGCATTAAGGATGGGCCCAATACTAATGTTGGAATTTATTGACAACAGTAACAGGGGTAACAGTCTCTGAGTCAGTGCAGAGAACTGTGCCCAGGTTACAACATTGCCCAGGTCAACGCCCTTAGTGACAGCAAGGTGTCAGCAGCTGTACTGACAGTGCTGCATTGGGGTTCAACGACAGTGAATACTGCAGTACTACAGACCCTTCATGTTACTGCAGTACTGATGATGGTGTGAAGATCTTATCCACCCTGTGTTCTGGCTGTTTTGTGGCTGAATCTGACATCAGTCCTGAGTGTCCAGCAGCGGTTTAGCCTTCTCTCCTAGGCCATGATGCTGTGTGCCAAAGATTCATGACAGATAGTGCCACTGTACTGCTGTCGACTGCAGCCTAGAGCTAGACTGGACTGCTGTCTCATCGCTGTTCCTGGTGGCATCTTGCTGTAAATCTGCCACATGTGTGGTTGTTAGCATCTTCAAGTTCTTCAGCAAGGATGCACAAAATTGATGGGAGAAATAGGCAGCATACCAAAAACTGCATCAGACTACTCCAACTTCTCATGGAGGAAAAAAACCGTCGACAAGGCTTTCTCCAAATGTCATGGTCAGGATTGCAGCTGTTACGCAGTGGGCACAGCCAGCATCCCAGGAGACATTTGCAGTAACAGTACAGACATAAATGGTGTCACAACCAGGGTGACCGTGCTTCACTGCATAAATACCAGCAAAAAAAGGGGTCAGCAACAGACAAGAAAGGTCGTGTCCCCACACACAACATAAAACATAAAAAGAGTAAATGAGAAAAAAATCTTCAACAAAGTTTGGTCAGATGCACATTTGGAGGTGGGTAAAAAAGAACTGAAGGTTATTGGGGCTGTCCCCAGAGAGGCCTCGATATATGGTGTCTATACATCAAAATGGGTGACCCCAGCTATGTAAAATCTCTACCAAGGTCCTGATACCATCAGCTTACAGTTCAGTGTATGTGGCTCCTATGGAGGAGATGGCCTTGAAGAAGATCAATAGTTACAAGGTTGTTAACTTTTTTCTTCCAGTTCAAACACAACTACTGGCTCAGTGTAACACTGTGCGACATAGGGCAAGCCACTTTAGAAAGCTGAGTTTCAGTCCTTCTCCAGACTATAAAACTGAATCTTGGACTGTCCTTGTCACAGTTACAATTTACTTTCATGTAATGCTTCTCATGTATACTGTACTTCATTCTACACAGCAATGGATTCAGTGTCTGTAGTACAGTGACTTAAGCAACCAAGTACCCTCGGGAAGTTATTGTGCTTTTCCTTACAGTGATTCCTCTTCTAATTTCTTTTTCACTCAAATACATTTGGGTGATGAACACAAACAACTAGCAGTTTCATCATGCGTAGTCTGTCGTATCTACACTGAGCTCAGCATCAGGTAGTGCTTGTTAATCAGCCACAGGGGTGATGTTGAGGGACACACTCCCTTCTCAGAGAGCAGTTGCATCACCTAGGTTTTTCACTGGTCCATTAAGTAAAACAGCCAAAGAATACACTCTTTTGGATTAATTGAGTATCAAAATTGCAAGATTTGCATATGGATTTTACAGATTATTTTCATTACTTGCAGACTCCAAGAACAGCAGCCTAAATGTTAATGAATATTTTTCTCCTCGTGAGTGCATGCAGTATCTGCTTAATGCTTTTTTCCATCAATAGTAGTAATTTAATTTGTTTAATTTATTCTAAAATCAACAGACTGTGTTGCGATTTTCGTTTCAGGAGTTGACATTTTCTACATTTTGGAGCTAGTCTTCATGTAGTCTGTTACTACGTACTGTAACCATCCTTCCACTATAATAGCCAACTGTGAGTTGTCTTCTGTCACCCACAAATTGTAGATCAATATTAAAAAAATTGTAAATAGTAAAATGTTTTAAAATGTGTTCATTTATGTATGTACGTATTGACAAAAACCTTAGAAAATTAGATTGCAGGTTGGCTATTCCTGCTTTATACTTTTCTAGGATCGTGCAATTTTGTTGTTGATTTACGAAATGTTTACATTTCTGTCTGACCGCTTGCTGTGGTAATGATCTCTCTCCTAGGTCACCTGCAATGGCCGGTGGGTTGTTTGCCATTGAAAGAGATTACTTCTTTGAACTTGGCCTCTATGATCCAGGCCTTCAGATCTGGGGAGGTGAAAATTTTGAGATTTCTTATAAGGTAATTATACAAGCACAGCAGCACTTTTTACTTCAAGCCACATACTTGGTTATGGAATTGGATGGCTCAGTGGATTGGTAGTTGGTAAAGGAGCCTTTCACCTCTAGGTCACTGGTTCAAATCCAGCACAGGTCGGTAGTGACCAGTGTAAAATGAGTTTTTGTGGTCTCAGTCTATTTCCCAGTGGGCAGGTGTCCACATCAAAAAAAACACCAACTCATTTGGCACCCATGCTGGCAGTCTGTCATTAGAGGCCCAGGACTGAACGAGCATGACATCTGAACTACCCTCTCACCTATGTGGTGGTCCCTGCCTGGCAGGGTTGAGGCACATTTGCAGGGCAGTGTGGGGAAGCTTGCACTGTGATTACCTGTGCAGTACCTGATGTAGATAAGCAGAGGACTTTATGTTCCAGTGCTGTCAATCCAGCACCTTGCAAGAGCACTAAATTGAGACACAGAAAAAAAAATGTTACTAGTTAGCCAAGACTGGTCATGGGGTAATGTAGGGAAACAAAATAGGGCTGACTGGGCGGACCAAGGGTATTTATTTTTGCTAACAGTGTCTGTGTTGTAGCAGTAGTAGTAGTCTTTATTTTATGTGGTACACTTCCCTTGAGACTGTGGGTGCCATTTCAGTAACGAGCAGTAGCAGTAAATTAAATAAAATATCTCTAAAGACAGAAAACATATCCCCAAGAAATATAAATAATACTTTTCAGTAAATAAATTGCTCAGTACTTAAAAGTGGGATAACACAACTGTGGGGAAGGTTAACCCCCAAATGCCTGAATAAAAAAAAAAGGTTTTCATACCCCGCTTAAAGGCCTCCACCAAGGGGGGACTCCCTCAGAGATCTCAGCAAAGAATTCCAGAGGACGGACCTGCTATTTCAAAGGCCCAGTCCCCAGAGGTCTTCAATCTTGCCCTTTGAACTACCAGGAGACCCTCCTCAGCGGAGCGGAGAGGTTGTGAAGGTGCAAGAGATGAAGTTGTGAGACTCCACTCCTTGTTTCATATAGACTGTCAAAAGAGGAATTGCATTTTACCTGTAAACATGGATTTTCTGCATATAGGGAGGGGATTTATAAATACGGTTTTCAGTTTGTTAGTGTTCAGTAATTACTAGCCAGTTAATATACTGGCATGATGGTGACAATAAGGGACCTGTCAGAAGGAGCCCCATGATATCACTAAATGCATTAGTGACTTGATGGGAAGATATTGTGTGTGTGTGGGGGGGGGGGGCATAATGGATCTAGATTCCCTTTCAGCCTTAAATTACTGTGTATTCAAACTGTATCTGCCAATATCATGCAGCTTTAAAATATCTCCTACTTTTAGACAAAATCTGGGAAAACTAGTTCGAGCAAGTGCTTAGTAAGGATGCAGCTCTTAAAGAATGTAGATTTGGAGCCTTTAGATGCCTCTGCAGTCAATCAGTTTGCTTTTATTTGTTTCTTTTCATCATTGTGTTTGTATTTTTGCCAACTGCTAGTAAAAAAAGAATCCAATAGAGTCCTAGACCTAGTCCTAGAGATGTCAAGAACTGTTTGCTGGCAAGGCATTTGTAGTGTTATTTCAGTGGGAAACTGCAAATCTCTTTTCAGATTTTTAATGAGAAATAACACTTTCTACTATCAAACTATGAAACTATGATATATTTAATATAAATAAGTGATTTTTGATAACGTGATCTTTTATTATTTTTTAGCAAGTGACATTTTCTTTATAACCAGATTTTACTTGGGAAGAAGAAAAGAAAAGCCAGTTACTGTTTTAAGAAATTGTGAAACCATACAGATGGACTTCAATAGTGCAAACGTGTAAAAGGCAGAGTTTGTTGCTAAGAGAAGCATCTTATTTTCTTTTTAAAAAGATAGAAAAATATATTCAGTTTCTCACTGAAATGCATTGAGCTCCTAAGCAGGTGGCAGTTGCTGACATCGCAATACCAGAATTCTGTTCCATTCTTTTTTATTATTTATTTATTTATTAAGCTTTTGTTAACCGGGTAGGTACACTAGACAAAACATATGCCTATTTTCAGATACGACCCGGGAGAGTGCAGGAAATACAATTTCGAAATACATTTGACAAGTCAGGTACAGATACATTCAGTATTCAGAGTCAGAGCATACATAAAATGATCAAGTGGTTACACACAGTAGGACTTGTGCTTTAAGAAACGAGTAGTGCAGTGCATAAAAGTAGAGGTATAAAAAATACTATTATATTTACAACTGTGGGACCCCAGTAAGGAGGGCCCCCCCAGTACTGATTATGTACAACTTATATGACCCCAGAAGAGTGGAGCCATGGACAGGGCCTTGCCCAGCGTAGAGTCCAGGGTAGAAGCAGCACATACCAAGCCTCACCCCAGAGCCGGTGCTAGGTGAAATCATGAGGGCTTTGGACAGTCACACACAGAGGAAAGCCTCAGATGATTCCATTGGGAGGATATGAGGCATCCTTGTGAGGGAGAGGATCGGATCAGGACAGGAAGAGAGTTCCACAGCCTGGGTGCACTTGAGGCAAAGTCTTTGTCTCCCATTTGAGTCCGAGTGGCCGGAATCCTAAGGACAGCGGAGTCCAGGGACCTGAGAGTGTAGTAAGAGGAGACAGCCAGCACAAGGAGCTCTGCTAGCCCGAGGGGGAGGGTGCCAGTCCAAAGAACCTTACCCGCAAAGCACCCCAGGACAAAGTTTAAGTAACGAGATGGAGAGAGCCAATTCAGCTTGCTGTACTGGTCACAGTGGTGGGTGAGACGAAGGACAGCGAGGGCAAAGTGGCAGATATTATTATATGACACAGTCCACCTAGAAAGGTGCACTTTGGTGGTGCGAGCAAACAGAAGGGCTCCGTAGGGGAGAGAGAGGGGAGGAACACACCACGAGCCAGTGCAAGTCGTGTAGCATGGGTGATGTTGCTTTTTGCTCTGTAAGCCATACCCAGTTTGCAGTTGACAGTTTTGCATACCTTCTGGATATGAAATCCAAGGTCAAGCTGTGGGTCAAGTGTAACACTAAGGTACTTTAAGTTATTGGTGATGAGGACTGGAGAACCATCAAGTCCAGTGATGCACATTGGGGCATGGGAGGCCTTAACCTTGGCCAGGGACCAAAAAACATGGCTTGAGTTTTTTTGAGGTTGAGAACCAGCTTATGGGATGCAATCCAGGATTGGATGCTCCTGAAGTCCTCACTCAATTGATGGTTAATAACCCCAGTATCCCGAGAATGAGTGAGGATGACCAGATCGTCTGCATACAGGGTGGATCTGCAGTGGGCAGTGGCAGAGGGAAGGTCAGAGGACCCAGGACTGACCCCTGGGGAACTCCTGTGGATATGGTAGTAGTCCCTGAGAGCACCTTGCTGAATTTGACCAGCTGTTGTGTACCTTGCAAGTAATTGGAGAACCACTGAAGGACCGGAGGGGACAAGCCAAGGGTCCCAAGCTGAGAGCAAAGCAGGGAATGATCAACCAGGTCAAAGGCCTTGGAGAGGTCAATGAAGACAGCAACCAGAGAGTTTACCCTGGTCCATGGCTGTCCTTATTCCAGAGGGGACAGAGACTAGGGCAGAGGATGTACTATGCCATTTCCTAAAGCCATGCTGCGCAGGAGACAGCAGCTCATGACGCTGGATATACTCCGAAAGTTGCGCAGCTGCTACTTTCTCCAGTAGTTTACTGACCCCAGATAATAGCAGTGTAAAAAGCAAAGGTGAAACCTCACTTGTTCTCTGCACTAACCAATATTTTATTATAAAGGTAGAAAGTAATTACTGACACATCAAAATACAATAAATAGTCAGTTGTATATTCATTGGAAGTAAACACCTACTCTTCAAGTTACTACAAAAAAAAAAAAAAGCTGCAATGACCCAATACAAAATCTGAACCTGCATTTACAACTCCTCATTATATACAGAACATGCAGGGTAACCCATTGTCATTGCAGTTTGTCATTACTTAAAGAATTATTTTACCCTTTAGCCAGCCCATCGGCACAGCAGTAGGGGTACAGCCCACCAGGGTAGTAGGTCAGTGACGTGAGGTAGTATGGTAAAGGCAAACTCAATGGCCTGATAATGGTTCTGATAATGGGAGACTTCAACATGCCAGATACAGATTGGTCAATACCAGCAGGAACATCTGCCAGAACTAGACTCATAGTGGATTCCCTGCAGGGGGAAGGCCTCAAACAACTGGTACAGCAACCCACAAGAGACAGGGCTATCCTAGATCTAGTACTGACTAACAAAGAAGGGATCACAGATCTCCAGGTAGAAGGTCACCTGGGGCCAGTGACCATCACATGGTATGGTTCAATTTGGCTACTACATCTAAATCATCCCATTCCAAGGCAAAAATATGGGACTTCAGAGGAGCTGACTTTGATAAGATGGCCAACAGAGTTAAGCTAGCCCTGGCAAAAAGAAACACAGGTGAGGAGGTACAGGCAAAGTGGGCAAGCATTAAGGATACAATACTTGAAGCAACATCCCATTGTGTTAGACAGAAAAGGAAGTGCAAAGAAGAAGGAAACCACTTTGGTTCTCAAATACAGTAGCAGAAAAGGTCAGAGCCAAAAGGCTGGCCTTCAGAAAATATAAGGGAACACAGCGGATGAAGATAGGGAGGCATACCAAACTGCCCTAAGGGAAGCAGGTAAGGCAGTAAGGCAGGCAAAGTCCCAAACTGAGGAAACACTAGCACAAACAGTAAAAGAAGGTGACAAGACTTTCTATAGATACATTAGTGAAAGGAGAAAGTCCAGAGGGGTATTGCTAAGCTTAATGGAGAAAAGGAGCATGTGAGGAGGAGGACCCTGTAAAGGCATCTATCCTAAATAGATACTTTTGCTCAGTATTTACTGAAGAGAAGGTAGGGCAGGGCCCACAGCTCAGCATCATGGACACAGGGGGAGGGAGGTGAGCACTACTCCCTTCACAAAAGAAAGGGTCCTACAAGAGCTTGCTAAGCTCAGGTGGATAAGGCAATGGGACCTGATGGCAACATCCCAGGGTACTTAAGGAGCTAAAGGAGGAACTAGCAGAGCCATTAGCAGAATTGTTTAGTGAGTCTCTGAGCACAGGAGAGGTCCCAGAAGACTGGAGAAGGGTTCATGTGATCCCACTCCACAAGAGTGGTAGCAGGGAGGAGGTGGGGAACTACAGACCTGTCAGTCTTACCTCAGTAGTGGGCAAGATTATGGAGGCACTCCTTAAGGAAAGGATAGTGCAACACCTGGAATCCATAGGGGCACAGGATCCAAGACAGCATGGGTTTACAAAAGGAAGGTCCTGTCAAACTAATCTCATAGATTTCTTTGACTGGGTAACCAGAGTGGTGGACCAGGGGAGCAGTTGATGTCGCCTACCTTGACTTCAGCAAAGCTTTTGACACTGTTCCACATAAAAGATTGATAAATAAGCTAGGTAGGCTCGGTGAGTTGAAGTTGGTCAACTGGGTGGCAAACTGGTTGACTGGCAGAAAACAGAGAGTGGTGGTAAATGGTATACAGTCAGAAGAGATGCAAGTCACAAGTGGGTACCTTAGGATCAGTCCTGGGGCCAGTCTTATTCAACATCTTCATTAGTGACCCCGCAGATGGACTAGAGGGTATTTGTCTGTTTGCAGATGACACCAAGATCTGCAACAGAGTAGATGATCCAGATGGGGTGGGCAGAATGAGAAGAGATCTGGATAAACTAGCAGAATGGTCAGAAGAGTGGCAACTGGGATTTAATGCAAAGAAGTGCAAAATCATGCACATAGGGAAGAGAAACCCGAAGCCACTTATAGGCTGGGAGGGAGTTGCTAGCAGTCACAAAGGAAGAAAGAGACTTGGGCATCATCATCACTGATGACCTAAAATCATCCAAGCAGACCTCTAAAGCAGTAGGTAAGGCTAGGGGGTGTTAGGGTGTAATAGTAGGGATATCACAAGTCGTAAGAGGAGGTAATAATCCCTCTGTACAAGACATTGGTTAGGCCCCATCTGAGTACTGCGTGCAGTATTGGAGGCCACACCTTCACAAGGACATTAACCAAATTGAGGCAGTCCAGAGAAGGGCAACCAAAATGGTGCAGGGACTGCATCAGAAGACATATGAGGACAGATTAATGGAGCTCAATATGTATACCCTTGAGCAAAGGAGGGAGAGGGTGATATGATCGAGACATTTAAACACCTTAAGGGCATAAACAAGGTGAAAGAGTCTAACATGTTTAAATATAAGAAAATAGCAGGACAAGAGGACACAGCATGAGATTAGAGGGAGGCCGATTAAGGGGAATGTGAGGAAATTCTTTTCACAGAAAGGGTGGTAGATGCATGGAATGGCTTACACCACAAGATTAGTGGCTATGAATACAGTGCAGGGCTTCAAACAGGCATGGGATAGGCATAAGGGGAGCAATACAAATGACTATGAATAGATAGGTCACTGACAGAGCAAGGCCGATGGCATTTATAAGGTAGAAAAAGGAAATGGGCAGACTGGATGGGCCTTCTGGTCCTTATCTGCAGATCAACTTCTATGTTTCTATATTACCTAGACTTTGTAAGGCATTTGACACAGTCCCACACAAAAGATTAATAAATAAGTTAGCCAGCCTGGGAGTGGGTCCCAGGGTGGTAGCTTAGGTAAAATATTGGCTGGACAACAGGACATAGAGGGTAATAGTAAACGGAGTCCACGCCGAAAAAAAGCGGGTTACGAGTGGGGTACCACAGGATTCAGTATTGGGGCAAGTCCTCTTTAATGTCTTTATAAGTGACATTGCAGAGGGACTGGAAGGAAAAGTATGCCTCTTTGCAGATGACACAAAGATCTACAGCAGGGATGATACACAAAGTGGGGGGGGAGTGAAAAGGATGAGAAGGGACTTGGCAAGGTTGGAGAAATACAGCAGAAGTAGACAGAAGTATGGCAGCTTAGATTCAGTGCAAAGAAGTGCAAAGTAATGCACCTTGGAAACAAAAATCCAGGGGAAGAGTACACAGTGGGGGGGGTTACTAACAACAACAACAAATAGAAAGGGACCTGGGGTAGTCATATCAGATGACCTAAAGGTAGGCAGGCAATATGAGAAGGTTGTAACGAGGGTTGGGGGGATACTGTGATGCATAGGGAGAGGCATCGCCAGTAGAAAACATGAAGTTTTCATCCCTCTGTACAGTCAGTTGGTGAGACCCCATCTGGAGTACTGCATGCAATTCTGGAGACTCCATCTCCGCAAGGACATAGACAGGATGGAGGTAGTCCAGAGGAGGGCAAGTGAAATAGTGCAGGGTCTGCACCAGAAACCATATGAAGAGAGACTAAAGAAGCTTAATATGTATACCCTTGAGGAAAGGAGGGACATGATAAAAACTTTCAAGTACCTCAATGGAATTAACAAAATCCAAGAGGGTAGCATCTTTCAGAAAAAGAGATGTGCAAGAACAAGGGGGCACAGTTTGAAGATAGAGGGGAACAGTTCAGGGGCAACGTGAGGAAGTATTTTTTCACAGAGAGGGTGGTGGACGCATGGCACAGCCTTCCTGAGGAGGTCATGGGGTCAAAAACAGTGGTGGAATTCAAAAATGCATGGGACAGACATAAGGCAATTATAGTGGGGGGGGGCAGGAGGAAGTAGGCTGTCGGTTAACTAGAATCTGACGCTTATCCAATAGGTAAGGAAATGGGCAGACTGGGCGGGCCAGGCAGTCCTTATCTGCCGTCAGAGTCTTTGTTTCTCTGTTTCTATCTTTACTCTCCTTCTGCTGTCGGATTTTATGGTTTGGTGTTACTGCATGTGACCCCTTAGACGTCGGTTCGAGGACGGGCCTGGGTTCTTGGGGACAACCATGAGGAAGATAATTGAGTGTTGTGAGGGATACTCTCCTCCAGGGAGGGAGGCTTACTAACCCCACTGCTCTGCTGCCACCTGGGTGACCACAGGTGACAGTGCAGCATGAGTGGTCCAGCAGGGAAGGGACTGTGCTGACCAGGGACCCGGGCTATGCACAAGTTGCATGCACACCTGCTTTGGTCCCCCATGCGTATCAGTGTTGCCCAGGGATCAGGAACAAATGGGGGGGAAAATTGTGTACCCTTCTTCACTATGCCTAATGCATGCACCATGGTTATTTTTTTTAATTCAGATTCTAGGAGCGGAATTGCACTACCATAGTTCAGATTCGATGGGTAGATTACATAAAAAGTCCATATTTGCTATTTTCTTGGGATTTGGCAGATTTGGTAAAAATTGACCAACTAGTTTCTGATAATTTGAGCACCACAAATAGCTATATTCCCCACTTTGGCATAAAAAATTAAAAATAAAATGACTGCGATTCTCTCAATAATAGTTTTTTTTTAATTGTCTGCTATGGTCTGGTCTAACACCTTTTGTGCTTTTTTGTTTAAAATTACCAATTTAAAAGTATTACTGTTGAAGGCTAGTGTGTGTTCACTAGCATAAAATGCACAAAGATTGAGTAATGTGATGAGAAAGCAAGCACAATTGGAGATTTTCGACCATCTATTACTCAAACTATATTGGGTCTTGAATGCTCACATTAATGGGCTTTGTACACTGAAGGTCTGATCTGTAGAGCCCTGTTCATCCCTAGGTGGGTGCATGGAACAGTCCTGTGCTGCAGGTGCCCCCCATGGCATTCATAACAGCTGCCCAGTGCCACCATCCTCCTAATCCCAGCCTAGTACATGTAGCTGCGCTTAGCATTGGGGAGGGGAGCTGAGATGGGTTGCCCTCTCACAACGCGTTCTCGTGATTCAAATCAGATTCCTATGGATAAGGTACTTCTGGAGGATATCATCAAGATGGCATATAATGAGGAGGTGCTGCTAGTTAGTGACTGAAGTCTGCTAGATGTGGGTCGGAGCCTTCCAGCTGCAGCTTTGACAAGGAGCAGGGCCTTCCTTGACTTCCTACCAGGGGCTTTTCTCGGGTAGCTAGTCAGTGAACCCACTGGGGATGGATCAGTGCTGGACCTGGTGCTTACAAACAGGGTCAGCATTGCAGACGTCACAGTGAGCAGTCTCCTAGGTACCAGTGATCACCATGCAGTATGGTTTAACATTAAGACAGGAGCAAAGGCAAATCACACGATGATGAGGGTCTAATGGGCTGAAGTGCTGCACACTCGAGCAGACTAGATAGGCCATATGGCCTGTATCTGCTGGCAATTTCATATGTTTGTATGGTCCTGGACATTAGAAGAGTGGATTTTAAAGAAAAGAGGAGACTGCCTCAGAAACTGCCAAGTGGGGAGGAATGCCAGGGAGGGTAGAAGAGCAATGGAGAAAAATAAGGGAGGGCATAATTAAGACAATCAGCCTCTGCATGAAGGAAGTGAGTAAATACAGAGGAAAAAGAGACCATTATGGTTCTAAAGGGAAGTGGCCAAGGTGGGGAAAGATAAAAGAATGGCATTCAGGAGGTATAAGGAAATGCAGAGGGAGGAAGACAGGAAGTTGTATTAGGTAAAATAGAGAGAAGCAGGTAAGTCATTGAAGGGTGCAAAGGTGCCGACAGAGGAAAAGATTGCCAAAGGGATAGCAAATGGAGGTAAGACTCTTCATGTACATAAGTGAGAAGAGGAAAGCAAGGGGAAGGATAGTGAAGATAAGGACGACAGCAGAGGGAGACTGACCAGGAGAGGACCAAGAAAAAGTCACCAAGGACCCAGCCCAGAATCATCACTGCCTGAGACTACACCAATTACTCGGAAGGGCAGTTCAATGATTACCTAAGCAGTTGGGACTGGAACAGGGGTGTAGCCAGGGATTTCAGATCTGCACACCAAGTGGACTCACTGCTACCCCCCCCTTGTTAGGGTGAACTAACCCCGTGTAACCAGACAATATACAAATGTACACCAGGACCATGTTTGTTGCCTCATTTGGCACAATAAATACAACTTTTGTATGTCATGTCAGTGGTTGTTGCCATGCATGTTCCCTAAGACACCAACATACCAGCCCAGAGCCTGTAAAGTTGTATTGTCCTTGGGATGCAAAGAGAGAGTATTAATGACCAGTCCTTCTAGTTTTGACTCCTATGACTAAAATTACAGACAGGTTCAGTATTTTCTTTTAGTTTTCATGGAAAAGGGAGCAGTTCAGAGCCTATTTGCTACCCCCTTAAATAAAATCGCACACCATGGAGTGCTTGGAGTATGCCTGCCTACACCCATGGACTGGAACGCTATAACACTCCTCCCAACTCCAACCGAGGCCCTCGAATATTTCCAGGACCAACTAATTACAGCTGCCAACCTCTTCGCTCCTCTAAAAAGACTAAGAGAAAAGGGCCGCTGCTATAAATGGATTACACCATCCCTCAAAACACTAATGACCAGCAGGGACAAGGCCTGGAAAAAGTACAAGTTCTCGTCCCTTACGGTTGACCTTGTGGCATGCAAAGCACTACGAAACAAAGTCAAAAGTGCTACTAACCGTGCCAGAAAAGACTACCTCACAAACCTCCAGAAAACCAACTTAGGTAACCCTAAGCATTTCTGGAACCATGTTAACAACCTAATCAAGGGCAACAAAAATACTGAACCTTGTCCCATTGAGGTCAACGGTCAGCTCGAAAGTGACCCATACCTAATAGCAGCTGCCCTCAACAACCACTTCATTGAACTTGAGGCCTTCAAGGCAGGGCAGCCCTCTGCAGCAAAGGTAAATGAACCAACCAGCTATGAAAGACCCTCCTTCCATCTGAGACTGGTAAAGCAAAAAGAGGTACTAGCCCTCCTAAAGGCGCTCAAACTCAAAGGCTCAGGGGGACCCAATGGGTTGAACCCTTGGCTACTAAAAGCAGGGACCACCTCACTATCCAGACCCTTGACCCGGCTCTTAAATAGATCACTAAGAGAAGGAATTGTTCCCAGCCAGTGGAAACAGGCCAATGTGGTCCCTATCCACAAAGCTGGCCCTAGGGAAACCTAACTAACTACCACCCTATCTCCTTGCTCTGCACACCTGCAAAGCTACAAGAAAGGCTTGTCTACAACCAGTTCCGAGATTACCTGGACACTCACCTCCTGATAGTTCCCTCTCAGCATGGTTTCATAGCCAACCACGGGACGGATACAGCCTTCATTAAATTCTCGGATGATGCACTCAGAGCAATGGACAAAGGCATACCAACAGGAGCAGTCTTCCTAGACCTGTCCAAGGCATTCGACCTTGTTGACCACAGTCTCCTGCTCCAGAAGCTGAACAAGGTGGGCCTTGACCCCCACTCACTAAAATGGGTTGAAAGCTACCTACAGTAACGGGCAGGACTCAAAAGAGTCTCCTGGAATGGAGCAATGTCAACATCGCTGCCCCTGAGACAGGGAGTTCCGCAGGGCTCAATCCTTGGCCCCCTCCTATTCTCCCTGTTCACCAATGAGCTAAGTACCTACTGTGGGGATAGCTCGGTCATCCAGTATGCTTACTATACAGTCATCTACCGATCCCTGGGGGATGTAGCTGCACTGGGTCCTCTCCTCCAAAAGGACCTCTCCTCTGTTGAGGCATGGCTGAGAGAGAGAACAGAATGGTGCTAAACTCTGATAAAACCAAGGCAATGCTTATTGGATCCAGATCACTGGGTCATGACAGGTCAGCATCCTTGCACCTCACCACCCTCTCTGGAAAAAGCATCAGCGTAGTGCCCTCCTTTAAGTACCTAGGCCTAACACTAGACCAAACTATTTGTTTCAAGGACCACGTGGACCACATCACCAAGACCCTTCACCGTAAATTTGGAACCTTATATCACCTCAGGGACCAGCTAATCCCTGAGGTAAGGATATCCATTGCCACAAGCGTCCTGCTCCCAACCCTGGCCTATGCCGCCCCTATAATACAAGGCATGGCAAAACAAGAGGTCTCGAGGATGCAAATCCTCTATAACAAAGTGGCTCGCTTCGCCACTCAGGACTATCCGCGACATCACCACTGCGACACACTGGCCCAACTACACTGGCCCTCCTGGACCGCTCGCCTGCAATACCCCCTGCTCGTCCAAATATATAAACTGCTAAACCTGCTGCCCCTCCCAGCATAGCAGGTACTATAGCACTAAAGCACAACCCTAGGAGGCTAAGGACATCTGCACGAAGGCTACTCTCAGTCCCCAGAGTAAGAACAAATGCAGGGGGCAGATCTTTCTCTTCCCTAGCCTCCAAACCTATGGAACAACCTCCCACCTCTGGTGCAGGAGGCCTCCTCACTCATGAACTTCCGCACCAGACTAAAAGCACATATGATTGCTACGAGCACGTGCCTCTGCCACAGCACATAACTGCCTCCGATACCACTACCCTCTGCTCAGAAAAGCACTACTCTCTGTCAAAAAAGCGAGTAAACGGAGAAACCTCTCCCAACAACAAGGGGCCCAAGTTCCCCGAATCCCCATCCTCCATCCCTGGCATGGTATCTCTCTCCTGCCAATAACTCTCAGCAGCTTGCCATACTTAATACTAGGTCTAGCTGCATTGAAAACAAGACTGTATCATGATGATAACCATGTAAGCAAACTGCAAAACAGTGCCTGTATAACACTGCAACATGATTTCCCTGTATTAGAAATGTATTGTTATCCCGGGTCACCCCTGAAAAAGGGACCTTTGGGGCCCAGTGGGCCTACACGGTCACCAAAATTAAATAAAATAAAAATAAATAAAAAGACATTCTAAACAAGTACTCGGTCTTCACAGAGGAGGAAGGGGTGTGTGGTTATGGAGGACTGGAGCAAAGCAGACATGGTGCCTCTACATAAGGGGGGAGGGGGGAAGGCAGCAGGGAAGAGGCTAGTAGCTATTGGCCGATGAACCTCACTTATATGGTGGGAGAATTAATGGAAACACTGTTAAAGGAAAGATTAGTACAGTATCTTGAATCCAGTGAGGCTGCAAGACCAAAGGCAGCATGGATTCCATGGCGGGGAGGGTGGGTCACTAAAGATGAATTTGATTGAGTTCTTTGACTGTGTGACCAAGGAACTAGAACAGGGGAGGGCAGTGGACATGGTCTATCTGGACTTTAGCAAGGTGTTTGATGCTGTGCTGCACAGGAGACTGATTAAGAAATTGATCAGCCTAAGGGTGGGATCCAAAGCGGTGAATTGGGTTAGAAACTGATTAACAGATAGGTGACAGAGGGTGGTGGTTAACTACACTCACTGTAATGATGGGAGAATGACAGTCAGGGAGCTGCAAGGCTCAGTACTGGGACTGGTCCTCTTCAGGGAATGTATGTCTTTTGCTGATTATAAAAATCTGTAATAGGTGGGTGGGATACTCAGGAGGGAGTGGAGAGAATAGTAGGGACCTTTGAAAACCAGAGGAGTGGCCAAGTGTATGTCAACTGGGGTTCAATGCCAAAAAGTGGATTGTCATGCACCTAGGTCATAGAAACCCAGTAAGCGAGTAGAAGCTGGAAGTGGTGGAGTTTAGGAGGGAAATACTACTTCACTGAAGGAGTGGTGAATGCCTGGAATGGTCTCCCAGCTGAGGTAGTGGGGGTGAAAACAGTCGGGGGGTGGAGCCCAGGCATGTAAGGGATAGAAATAGGGGAATACTGGTAAATAGGCAGAGGAAGGTAGGGTGTTTCTCTGTTTTTTAAGATGTGTCCTCGGTTTTGGTCATGTGCTCCTGAATTTTGTTCCTGATTCTTGAGGCACGGGGTTGAGAGTTATGGAACAAGCACATGGCCTTAGTAAGAAGTAAGTAAGAGGGAGAGAAGGCCACTAGAGCCTTTGCAGTGTAACTAGGCAGGGTGGGCAGACTCGATGGGCCACTGGGCCTTTTTCTACTGTCAATTTGTATGTTTCTTTGTCGGGCTGTAACTGCAATTTCCTGATTGCATCTAATGGTTCATGGCGAGATCAAGGGCACTTTGTGAAAAACAGTCTGTACTGGTATGCTGTCAGGAGTGTGACTGCTAAGTCAGCTGTCAGAAAGTTTTGCCGAGCCAGTACAGATTACTTTCCACATTGCAGCCCATGTGTGACATCACTGGTGGTGGTAAGAAAAATCTTGCATTGTTATGACAGATGTTAGTGTGCCTACCAGATCCAACTTTGATTTTTTTTTTTAATGTGCCAAAAATAGTAAGTAGATATTTGTCCCATAGGTGAATATGAATATTCATTTTGGGGTTAGTCAGTTCCACTGCATTGTCTGTTTGCCAGATTCTGCATCCCCTTTAAGTACTTTGTTTTCATTTTTAAAACTAATACAAGTGCAGTGCCTGTGGGGTGGTATAAATCAAATTACAGGGGCTGGACCATGAAAATGCAATTTTATTTCTGTGCATGAAGGGACAGGGCTTGCGTAGCTCACTCATGGAAATAAATTGTGTGTTTCTGGTCAGGCCATTTCATATACCCTGTAGTCCCATACTTCAGCAGGTTGTGCTATCTTGATTTATACAACATATGTTGGTCTGCTTAGTACTTTAATCAAAGTACACATCATGGGTTTATACAAGAGTAGAAAAGCCTGTTCAGTTTGAATAACCTGCTATAACAATTGGGATGCCAGTATCCATGCAACCAAGCTGTATATTGGTTTAAATAGAACCTCCCCCCCAAAAAAAAGGTTGCATTAAAGAAATTATGAAGTAAAACAGTTATAATTAATTACTCTACTAAATTTGCCATACTACCAAGCGCACTGTTAATCCGTCTTGGGTTTTATGTCAAGTTTCCAAGTTTTACTATAGAGCGGGTTTAGGTTTTCACGTTACTACAGCAACTTTGCACATTCAGTGGGTTTCTGTTATCCATGGCCCTAATCTCCAGAGCTCTGCTGTGGAGTGACTGTAAATGAGACCAGCATGTGGTCTTGATTAGTTTCTGAGAAACGTTATAAGGACGATTGTCTGCAAATGGGTTCCTTTAGAACACCAGCAACTGACAGTATTTTAGCTGTGCCCCTTATCTGAAAGATATCAGTAGTAGCAGGCATTTATATAATATTTTTTGAGGCACTAGAATTTTAAACAGGGAATTTAAATAGGGCATCCAGAAATTACAGAATTGTCACTGCAGTGTGACTTAAAGAGCACCTTTCACACTCTGTTACAGAATCCCCCCCCCCCCAAAAAAGGGCACCAAGGACCCTTACCTTCCCCAGAGTCCGGGGATGCTTAATGATAATGTTATTATTATAGGTTTTCAGGAGGGAAGGGATCATATTTAAGCTCCATGGATTCAAGAGCCAATCCCTTCCACTCCCTGATTTGGATAACGTCCTCCACGCGCTCACATATTGTGATGCAGTAGTCGGGAAAGCGCAGAGGCACACTCCATAGACTTCTGTGGGGCCCGTCTTTAAACTACCTTTTTAATGCTTCAGAGGGCCGATTCCACCAAATCTAGGCCAGTGCTCAATTTACCAGGCCCTTGTTAGTTGAGCACCGGTCCTGATTTGGTGGAATTGGTCCTCTAAAGTATTCATTTTATTTATTTATGTTATTTATTGAAATGTTTCACCAGGAAGGCACACTGAACAACAAGTTGCTCATCTCATGGTGCGACCTGGGGGGAGAGGGGTACAATGAGGATTAGAAACAGAGAATTACAGATACAGAGAACAGATATAATATGGAGCATTTTTTCAAAATGATACACAGTAATGAGCAGTACAGACAATTACAGCATGAGACAATTGAATACAGCCAGTGGGTGGACACAGATACATGAAACAGTAGACCCGTCAGATAGTAATGCAACAATACAGTCATAGTGCCATAATGTTTTCAGTGCTGTGCTCATAGATATTAAACAAGTACTAGATCCAAACAAGGGCAGGAGGCGGCAATTGCCAAAGAAAGAGAAGTGAGGGAGGAGGCTAAGATGAGGTGGAAATGGGAGGTGGGGTAGCTTAAGAAGAGGAGGAGGAAGAGAGGGTGGGGTTAGAGGGAGAGGGGGAGGGAAGACTGCCAAGACCAGGTTCCCCTCCAGGGTATAGAGAACCATGCAAGGGGGTGGGATCTGGCAGCAGACAAGAACAGTGAAATTAAGAAAGCTGGAGGCAAGCCAACAAAACCTGTTTCCCCTTTAGGATACATGAACCCTGCAAGGGGACCTGGGTATTGGTGAGCTGGACAGGGTAGAGAGGGGTTAGGGAGGATTAAAGCAGGTACAGCTGGAAGAGAGGAAGTTGTGTGGAGCAGTACCTAGGGATTATGTGGAGGAGGAGTGACGTATTTGTGAGGGGAGAACGTTCCGGGATTTAGGGAAGTGGTGGGAGAAGCCAGTCTGGCCAACGAGGGTAGATCTGCATAGGACCAACAGGGTGCGAGTGACAGTAGAGCTCAGGGAAGGGGAGGGGTAGTAAGGGAAGATTGGAGGTAGGGAGGGAGTTCACCAAGCCAGAATTTAGAGGTCAGTTTGGCACAGTGGGAGAGCCACCACTTGGACAGTGGAGGAAAGGCTATTACATGATTGAGGTCACAGTGGTGAGTCCGAGCAGGGGTCTCAAGGGCAAAGCGGCAGAAGGAGTTAAAGAGAGGGTCCAATTTGGCCAGGGAAGATTTGGGAGCAGCACCATAGACTACATCGCAGTAGTTGAAAATGGGGAGTATCATCTTCTGGACAAGTTCGTGCCTTGCAGTCAGTGGGATGCAACTACAGTTCCTGTACAGGGCACCACACTTGGGGCGCAGTTTCTTCAGGATGGCATCGATGTGTACAGAGAAGTTGAGGTGTTGGTCAAGCCAAACCCTAAGATATCTAAATGAGGATGTGTCCTCAAGGATTGTCCCATCTAGCGTGTGGAAGGAGAGCATGCCAGAAAGCCTAGAGAGTCTCTGCCTGGTGCCGAAGGTCATAGAGACTGTCTTCTTGGCATTGAGGGAGAGCTGTTGTGAGGCAAACCAGAGCTGAACCTGGTTGAAGTTGTGCTATAAGCTGGTTTCCACAGCTATAGGGTTACTGCCGGAGCTGTACAAGACCGTATCATCGGCATACATATGGATGAAGGAGGTGGAGCAGGCTGTAGGAAGGTCATTTATGAAGATGGAAAAAAGCAGGGGACCTAGCACTGAGCCCTAGGGGACACCAGTGTCGATAGGGAGAGAAGGGGAGGTAGAATCCGAGATTCTTACTGATTGTGTCCTGGTGAGGTAAGATTTAAACCAGTTTGTGGCAGATAATGCCAGGCCTGCTGCGGAGAGGGAGCCAAGAAGGAGGGTGTGGGAAACAGTGTTGAATGCTTTAGCTAGGTCGAAAAAATGGCTGAGGTGATCAGGCCGTTGTCCATCCTAGTAAGGATGGAGTCGGTGAGCCTGAGGAGGGAATTAGTAGTAGAATGGTTCTTTCAAAAGCCAGATTGGAATGGAGTGAGAAAGGAGGAAAGTTGGGAGAGAGCCAGGTGTTCTTGAAGTTTAGCAAGAGTAGGGAGGAGAGAGATGAGGCAATAGTTGCCGGGAGCAGAAGAGTCACCACCCTTGGGGAGAGGAATAACTACAGCATGTTTCCAGGTGGTAGGGACCTGTGCTGACATAAAGGAGAGGTTTAGGATTAAGGAGATAGGGTAGGCAATAGCAGGTGCAGAGAGGTAAAGAAGTTTAGGATCGAGGTCAGCTGGAGAGGAACCTTTTGATGGATTCAGGGACAGCAGGGCACTTAGAGTGTCAGTAGGGGAGCTGTGGAAGAAGGGTGGGAGTCAGGCGAGGGATTGGGAGGAGAAGAAGGGGTGGGTGGGAGAGGAGCTTTAAAGGAAGTAGCTTAAAAAAAAAATGGCACCATAGAAGTCTATGAAGCGGACCCTCATGCTCTCCTGCCTATTGGATCGCAAAACATGACAGTGCTGGGGTGGGGCCCCAAATCAGGAATTGGAAGGGTTAGGGCTCAGACTTACGGAGCCTAAATACGATCCCTTCCCTCCCAAAAACCCTACAGTATAAACAGTTATTTGTAAGCATCCTTTGACTTCAGGGCAGGTAATGGTCCTTGTGCCTTTTGTACTTTCTACTAGGAGAGTTGCTCTTTAAACAATGTCCAACACTGGTTCCAGTCGCACAAGCTAATGGTTAGTGCCAGGACAGACAGTATCTTGCAAGGCACAGTCCCCCTCACTAATTTTTAAAATCCTGAAAGGTACCCCACCTGATGAGATTTCAAATTTCAAGTACCTTTGTGTGTGTCTGATTCTCCTCCCTCCTCCCTCTATCTTTATCCTCCTTCTCTCCCACTCCCCCACCCATCCACCCACTTACTGTGATTTGCTGACTTTTGATCTTTCACTGTCCCTCGTTGCAAAACTAATGCGGGCAGGTAGTCTAGAAGTCAAAGAACCTGCGAACAAAAGCACTGATGCAAGGGTTACCCGGAAAGGACATCGGCAATAAAGCCAGGTTTCATAGAAATGTGAAATTACACATATCCCCATAAATTCAAAGCATCATGGGAAGTATATGAAAATCATCACGAACGAGTGTTTTTTTTGTTTTATTTTTTTTTTAATTTACTATTTATGCCTCCTTCTCACCCCCTCGGCTCTGGTCTTCCTTTGGGAGCACATGGAGTAATCCTCCTGCGGCACACACCCTATGTGGCCATTCTCCGTCCGACCATGTAGCCTCAGTTGCTTCCCTCTGGGGGCGGGGATGGGGTGGCTCAGTGCCCGACACTGCAGTAATGTCAAGCTGGGAGGATGCCAGGTGGGCGGCCGCAAATTAGGGCAAGCCTCGTGCCCTGCCTCCGGAGCTGAGAGGCATTTTCTGTTTTCTCCTGGGGAGTGGCTGGTGCCCTGATGTCAAGGCGTAACCGATGTCTGCCACTCTCCCACTCCTTCTCTTTACTCCTCAGTGCCTGTTGTATCTCCGGCCTCCGCCAGAGATCAGCAGAGCACCAAACAGGGACCCCTGTCCCTCCCTGGGAGAGGAGAGTTGTCCTCCGGACGCTCAATCCTCTTCCCTCCCCTGCCGACCCCCAGCAACCCGGGCTCATCCCCGATCCCGGGTCACCGGCGTGGCGCGAGGTGTGGCGTCCAGTGCCTCAATCCTCAGCGCCACCGGGCTGGCAACCATGAATGAGTTTAAACTGGTTCCACTTTTAGCAGGAGTGTATGGTGCCAAATGGCCTCTCACACACTCTACAAAGGCTGAAAGCAGAATACACAGACACGTGTTCATCCTACATATGACTCATCAGTGTGCCTTGTCTGTAACAGCCCAGGGGAAGAATGAAAGATATGGGGATATGTGTGAGTTTACATTTCTGTGAAACCTGGCTTTATTGCTAATGCTTTCTCAGAGAAACCGTTCTTTGACTTTTAGATTACTTTCCTGTTTGGGCTCCACCATGACCCAAACCAGTAAGACCAAACTACGACAGGCAGGGCTCCAGATAAGGTGTGTACCAGCCTATTTTTCTCATCTCATTTTAGGAAATATTCTTCAGAAACTTTTTAATGAGTACCAGTATTCACCCAACATTTGTAAATACTCCACACGCAAAAGAATAGTGCTTCATAACATAACTGGTGATTCAAAAGGAAACATTTTTTTGCCAGTTTACAACACTTGTATGCATCCCACTTTTGTTTTACTCACTATGTTTTAAAACTGGTGAGTAAATTCTTACCTGCCAACATTATGTGGAGCATTGTTGGCACCTGAAATTCTTATCTAGAAGAAAAACTAGATTTTTTTTAATAAATGTACTCCTCAGTCCACTCTAGCAAGACATTTGTACACATCTGAATTTCATTTTACTCACCTCACTTTCAAAATGAGTACAGCTACTCATCCCAAAAAATCTTATCTAGAGCCCTGACGACAGGTTCATTCTACCACTGGGCTGTTGGGCACACTGATAAGTCCTGTGTAGAATGAAACACGTGTTTGCGTCTTCTGTTTTCAGCCTTTGCAGAGTGTGTGAGAGGCCATCTTGCACCACATACTTGCTTAAAGTGGAGCCAGTCTAAACTTGCCTTCCCTGCCTCTAGAATAATCTATACTCTCAACTCTGCTCTCCTCTCACCACTCATATAGCTCCTGACAGCTCACTTTACACCCTCCTGTTCCTGCACACAGTGCTTTTTTATGGGCTGCTGGGTTGCATACCCCCTTTGGCCACCGCTATTCTTCTTATCCAAGATAGCTGATTTTTACCAACCAGGGGCCCTATATTCAAAGGTTTGCACCAGCGCAAATCCCAGTTTGCACGTGCAAACCTGGTTTTGAGTGGAAGTCCCATATTCAAAAGCCTGGTTAGCACCTGGAAAACAGTGGAGTGGTGTGCAAGGCAAAATTACATAAATTGGGGGGCAGGGACCAGAATATTGTCACAGTCCTATATTCAGAGTATTTGCACCACACAAGGGGCCTTTATATGGTCCATGCTGACAAAATACGCCGACCAATTCTCATTTTAATCTGTCGCAACTTTAGTGGTTGCCAGAGGTAGTGCATTGGTACTCCCCCAATACAGTACTCCCTGGTAGCAAGTGGTGCCTCCCTCCCATTGATCCCAGTCCTGTTAAAATGAAACCATCCCTGGTGTCCAGTGATGCCCCCTCCTCCTCCGATCCCAGTCCCTTTAAATAAAGATGTATCCCTGTTTACCAGTGGTGCCACCTTCCCTCCGATCCCAGTCCCTTTAAATAAAGATGTATCCCTGTTTACCAGTGGTGCCACCTTCCCTCCGATCCCAGTCCCTTTAAATAAAGATGTATCCCTGTTTACCAGTGGTGCCACCTTCCCTCCGATCCCAGTCCCTTTAAATAAAGATGTATCCCTGTTTACCAGTGGTGCCACCTTCCTCCGATCCCAGTCCCTTTAAATAAAGATGTATCCCTGTTTACCAGTGGTGCCACCTTCCCTCCGATCCCAGTCCCTTTAAATAAAGATGTATCCCTGTTTACCAGTGGTGCCACCTTCCCTCCGATCCCAGTCCCTTTAAAGAAAGATGTATCCCTGTTTACCAGTGGTGCCACCTTCCCTCCGATCCCAGTCCCTTTAAAGAAAGATGTATCCCTGTTTACCAGTGGTGCCACCTTCCCTCCGATCCCAGTCCCTTTAAAGAAAGATATATCGCTGGTGTCCAGTGCTTCTCTTCCCCCCATCCCCGTCCTGGTAAGAACAGTATATTACTGATGTCCAGTGGTCCTTCCCCACACCCAATCCCCGTCCCGGTATGCTTATCACATGTCCCTGGTGTCTAGCAGTCCCTACTCCCCCCGACCCCTGCCCTGGTCATCCTATTAACACGTATCCCTGACGTCTAGTGGCCCTTCCCACACCCGATCCCTGTCCCAGGAATGCCCCCCCCCCAGTTTCCAGTGCCCCCCAGTGGCTGCACCCTTTGCATGGCAGTAGCAAAGAAGTCCAACTCCCCCAAACAAAACCTCATCCTGAACCATGAGTAGCACCCCCAGCCCATACCCAGTTGGTGGCTAGTGCCCCCTCCCCACTTGCGGCACCGACACTCACCCCCCCCCATCCTCTTACCTGTCCAGTGCAGTGGTTCAGCGATGGCCAGCGACACAGCCCAGCTCACACCCCCTCAGCCACCCAGCATCTATCTATAGTAGGGAGCATAGCTTACTTATAGGCAGGGCCCCTAGTGCTCTGCGGCAGAATTTTCTGATTTCTGTGGCAGGGCTCTTAGGCTTCTGCAGCAGCATTTTCTGATTTCTGAGGCATGATTTATTAATGTCTGTGTAATTTCTGTGGCAGAATGCAGCCCTGCCATTGGGTAAAATATGAAGTGATTTTACTGATGACATCACCTACCAAGCGTAGAAGAGGGGCTTCATATAAACAAGATGGGCACAGGAGCCTGGCACTATTGAAAAACTGTATATTTGAATGAAAATTCACAAAAAACAATAAATTCTGCGGCACTTTATAAATTCTGCAGCATGATGCAAATTCTGCGGAAATTCCGCAACCGCAGAATCGCAGAATTCCAGGGGCCTTGCTTATAGGGCATGGGTGATGCGCCTTGCCCTATAAATAGTCTGAACTTCCTGCTGCAGATAGATGCTGGGCAGCTGAGGTGGTGTGAGGTGGGCTGTGCTGCTTACCGTCGTTGAACTGAGGCACCGATGGAAAGGTAGGGGGACCGACGGGCGAGTGTCGATGCCGCAAGTGAGAACAGGGCCACTAGCCACCAACTAGGTATTGGCTGGGGGGAGGCCACTGCTCACGGTTCGGGATGGGGCTTTGTTGAGGGGGGCTGAACTTCTTTGCTACTGCCATGCAAAGGGCAGTGCAGCTGTCAGGGGGGTATTGGCAAAATGGGGGAGCATTCCTGGGATGGGGATTGGATGGGGGCAGGGGCCACTGGATACCAGGAATATGTGTTAATAGGACTGGGACAGGGATCAGGTGTGGGGAGTGATAGCTGGACACCAGGGATACGTGATAAGCCTACCGGGATGGGGATCGGGTGTGGGAGGGACCACTGGACAAAAGGGAAAATAGTGTTCTTACCAGGACAGGGATGGGGGGACCACAGGATGCCAGGGAAAATGTATATTTATACCATGACTGGGATTGGAGGGAGGGGGACTCCACTGGACGCCAGCGATATATCTTTATTTAACTGGACTGAGATCGGAGGGAGTGGGCACCACTGGACACCAGGGACTTTTTCATTTTAATGGGACTGGGATCGGAGGGAGGGGTGAAGCCTCTTGCATGAGGGACAGCTCACTGTGTTGGGGCAATGGGGGGGCTGCACCGGGCAAACCAGCCTTGCTCCCCATGTAAGTGATCCCATAATGGTCATGTAGATGGCCCCTTAGTGCCTTGCATGCCCAATGGGCTCATTTACATGGGGATTTTTGAATATAGCTAATTTTGCCTGGGTGCCATTGCAGGGCCCTAATTCGGGGGGGGGTGCTATCGGGCCGTGCTAAGTGCCTTAGTGATGGCAAACATGGACCTGTATTCAGCTGTCTAGCGCTGTTCCTCTGAATACAGCATTTTTGCACACCCACGCTGTCGCTAAGTACAGTGCAAAGTCTTGCGCTCCACTTTGCACATTTTTCAGTATAGGGCCCCAGAGTTGTTTTGTGCCTGGTTTATAATGTACGCTACCATTACGTAGCATGTTACCACTGTTTTTGTTCTCTATTTAGGTCTATGCTGTTTTCCACTTGCATTAACTTTTATTTGTTTGCACTGTACTTACACTGTTTGTTTTTGCATTTATTTTATCATGTATTCTTCCATGTACTCCTCCCCTTGTTAACACTTGGAAACAAGCCTTGGGTCAGTGTGCCTCTCTCAGTCACCAATTTATAACTAAATAAATTTGGAGATCAGTAAAATACTAAATGAACTATAGCTCTCTTGCTATGTTGAGCTACTGACAAACATGTATACTGTAGCCCGAGTGTGACCCGGGAGATCTGAAAACTTGTATGTGGTTTATTGATCAGGAGAGCCACTCTGTGCCTGAGCTCATTTCCAAATGTGACCCCGGGGTGGGAGTCTCCATATGGAGAAAACAGCAAACAATAACGTGTCAAACGTAACATGCATGTATGAAACCAGTTATAGAGTGAAATACAAAACATAAATATTTGTTAAATGTACAGTTTTACAAATGCTGCCAAGGCAACCTGAGGTAAGTAAGGGGTAGTGGTATCAGGATGCAGGTTGTTGGGGTGGGCAAGTGTATTGCTAGGTGCAGGTACGTAGTTTTGAGAAGTGAGCCACTAAGAGCAGTTAGAGTACAGTGAGGATGAGTCATCTAAGGAGACAGAGGTCAGGGTTCGAAATTGGCCCCTGCTTGCCAAATGCTGGTATATTTAATGTTGAGTGGGTAGAATCATCACTTTAAGGTGCCCATTGGGCACCTTGTGTTCAGCCTGCTTCAGTAAATCATTCTGCAGTGGCCCATGCCTGATCGTGTCGCACTAGCTGTAGTGCGGCCCCATCCCAGTAGCTTAGAGTCTCTGAGGCAGCCCACAGGCAGTGTGTTCATGTGGCGGCATCAAGCTGACCGTCCATGTTGCCATATTTAAATTTATGTTCCATTTCCCCCATAGTCTGGCCAGCGTGCCACCATCACCCACTGAGGCAGTTACCCTGCGAGCCGATCCCCACAACCTCTCCCTCCCCACCATGAAAGCACAGATTCAGAGGTTGCCAGCTGCGACAGTCATACTGAACTAGAGGAGGGAGTTTGGGGGGGCAGTATGATCTGAACACAGTGCTCCCTTAGAGCAGAGAAGGTCAGGATGAAGGAAATTGGAGGAAGCCCCCCTTCCTGCCAACACTGTGACTGGTGAGTCAGATGACAGTGAGTGTGGCTTCTGCCTCTCTCTCTCTCTGGATCTAGGGTCCATTCTGACCTTAAATTATTATGTCAAAACAAGCTTGTTTCAAGGGGCATCAATCTACTACTGCAAAGTCTGACAAAGCAGTGCTAGTTGTTCCTGAAAAGTCAGTCTGCCTGATGGGAGGACTGAAATGTCAAAAATTCAGCTGCACTGTATAATGATTAGATTGACACACACGTCATAATGACAGGGTGCTAACTAATGCATATGCATTTCATCATCACTGTCTCACACACACACACACACACAACACACACACACTGTATCACATTCAGTAAATCTGATGGGCTGTTTCTGGAACAACAGTACATTGTATGCAAGAATGTGCCATTTGCAATGTGAGTGACCACATCACTGGAGTTTCATCACAAGCAGGCGCAGGCTAGGCTTGTTCATGGCGAAATTGCCATCACCTTAAGCAGCACGACTGAGTTGGGGACACGCATGCTGCAGCGCTTGAGAGTGGGATTTGTGCTGACCTGCTCGTATAACTGCTTAATTCAAATAATAAAATTCAGTGTAGAAGTTTGAAAAATAACGCAGGACCAAGCAAACAAGAGACAGAGACACAGTTTAATGTCAGAATCATATTATTTGGAAACAAAAAAAAAAACTGTAAAAGACGACAGCCTCCTTTTAAATAACATAAACATCTGCAGACTCTGCTTTAATGAAATTTGTTTTTCTGCTGTCTGAGCAATGGTGGTGGAAATGGGGAAGAGTGTCTGGATGTTCTGATTGGATTGGACTTTCTTTGTGCTGGGGGTGCCACCTGTTGTGGGCCAGAGTTGGGAACTGAGTAACTCCAAGGGGTAGGGGGAGGGTGGCAGCCACTTAAAGACCAGGTTTGTGCTGGGCAACTGGAACGCATGTGGGGTAGATGGATTTTTCCAGTCACTAGTCCTGACAGCTTGTGGCTGAAAAAGTTAGAGTTAACCCTGGTAGTTCTTCCACTACATAGGAAGGTACATTCTGAAGGTGGACTGGCCAAATGTGGATTTGCAGTGAGGGATATGGAAGAAGCGAGCTTTAGATGAACACAGTGAGTAGAACAGAATGGAGAGAATAAGAAAAGAAGAGAGATATGGGTGACAAGCCAGTATTTAGCCTGAATGAAGTGCAGTGCACAAGGAGATGGGCGCATAAAGAGAGCAGTGATAGGTAACAGGTCGTGCATTTAGAGCAAAATGACAGGAGTGAAAAAGTCTGGCAAGGACAGACTTGGAGGCAGCACTTTAAATCACATCCACATAGGCAAACACCTGCATTTTCATCTTTTTAAAATCAAGCCTTTTCTCCATTTCTCTGGTTCACTTCACACCAACCAACCCCCACCCCACCTCCACAGCTCTGTCAGTGATCTTCCCATGAGTTGTGCATTATCCACCACTTTCCCTGGACCACTACAATACTGGGTGGGAGCCATGTCAGTTGTGCATGAGTCTGCTGGGGTACTAGCTTCGCCCTTGGTGTACCGAGAGCTTTTTCTGTTTTTCCTCTATAAGAATGCCAGCCTTGCAGTGACACATGAGTTGCATAACCTTATGATTATGTCAGTGTCTGAAGGTGTTCTTCCCTTACTTTGCAACCACAACTGTTATACTGCTTAGATTCTGCTAGAGGGAGATCATGCTGCAGGTTTCATCCCACCCTCGGAGGAGAGCAGTCCCTGGAACACTCAGTCCTCCCTCCCCTATCTGGCCCCTGGCATCCCAAGGGGTAGCACTACTGCTGTGCCAGTGAATGAGCAAACGTGATCATTTTGAGGATGCTCTCACACTGGACTGGGAGTGGAAGTAGGGTGTATTGTGGTACAGTGTGCCAAGTTTAAGGTGAAATTTGTTTTGCATTGTGTTGATGTGGGTGGTGAAACTGAGATTTTCTTCCAGCCACACACCAAGACACTTGAAGTGGTTTGCCATCCAGAGTCCTAAAACTAGACTTGGGTACATAGAAGCCTACATAATCTCTTCCTAGTGCCAAAAGTCAAGGATACAGTCTTTTTGGAATTGAGAGAGATCTGGTTTGAGCAGAAACAGTGTTGGACAGTTTCAAAGCCCTGCTAAAGAGAAAATTCAAGCTCGGGGACTGAGGCTTCTGAGGCAGAGATTACTGTGTCATCTGCATACATGTGGCTATGTGAGGAGATGATGAAAGAAAGGAGGTCATTAAGTAAACTGTAGAAGCGGACAGGACCAAGAATAGATCCCCGGGAGGCACGAGACCTAATAGGCAAAGGGGTGGATAGGGTGTCTCCAACCTGGATTGACTGGTGGCATCTGAAAGGCAGGAGAGGAACTGACTGACTGCCAGGTCAGAGAGTCTGCCCCAGTTATTCAGAAGGGGGGGGGCAGGGGTGCCACAGTATTGAAGGTCTTGGCTTGGTCAGTTAAAATGGCAGCAGTAATTTGGCCCTGGTCCACACATTTCAGCACAGTGTTAGTGGCTCCAGAGGTAGGGCAGTGATGTGATGCTTGTGGAATACAGAACGACTTGTCTTGCTGAGAATCCTGACCTTGATCAGTATACTCAAATGGAGGAAAGTACTATTATAAGTTACCTTACGCACATTGCTTATGAACTGGGTTCCCATGTCTCTCTCACTCTTTCAGGAACACTGCTAGAAGAAATAGCTCGTCTAAACCAGTTTGTTACATCAGTTATTTGCAAATTATTTTCTGAAAAGTCTAGCAGTAATTCTAATACACTATTCCTGTACAAATACTAGATTTTTGATAAACAGGCACATAAGTTGTTTATAAAAGTGTCTCTTTTCTGGTATTTCCCAACTACAAACTGTACAGAATTCACGTCCATTTCATGGTGGGATATACCGTACATGTAGAATAATGTATGGGTGACTGTGAAATGGAGTTTGTTTGTTAAACACCTGAGGTGTGTTTTGCCACATAAACCATGAGACCGTGCTACACAGGAGCCACTTAATTTCGGCTGTATGGCTTTGCAGTTAATATCCATTGAGCAGACTGCATCAATCCTTACCAGAAGCTGGATGTCATTGTCCACCTAGGGACAAATGACCTGGCTAAGAAAGGGATTAGAGAAGTGCAGGAAGAGTTTGTGGAATTGGGGAGGGGCCTTAGTCAAGTAGCACACACGGTAACCTTCTCGGAGGTGCTGCCCATCTATGGCATAGGAGAGGCTAGGGTGTTCTGCACCATGGGAATCAATCAGTGGTTGAAAAACTGGCGTGGAGCTTAGGGATTTGGCTTCATTGGGGACTGGGGGTCCACCTGGAGTGATGCAAGCCTATACTGGCATGATGGGCTGCATCTGTCCGGGAGGGGAACCAGGATCCTAGGTGATAGGTTTAAATCCTTCATTGGCAAGCATTTAAACTAGCCAAGGGAAGGCACTGAAGGAGAGGAAATCCTAGCCCTCCAAATAATCACGGTAGTGCGGCAAACACCAACATAGAGGTGTCGATAGGAGAAGGGCTGGGGTAAATGGAGAAAGTGACAAAGGCAAGAAGGACAGGGATGGGGCAAAGGAGTAAGGCCATAAGGAAATGGAGGGTAATGAGTACCAATGCCCGTAGTCTGGGCAACAAGCCCTGAGCTGGTGGCCTTGATGGAAGAGGGATGCCTGGATATCGAAAGCAGTCACAGAAACATGGTACACACAGAACCATGACTGGGATGTTAACATACCAGGCACATAACCCACAGGAGAGACAGGGAGGGAAGAAGAGGGGAGGAGTAGCTCTCTATGTAAAGGAAGGGATAAAAGCAACTGAACAAAAGAGCAAACAGGGAGGAGGGAGGCACTGTGGGTCACCTTGGAGACTGGAAAGGGCACCACAATCCGCACAGGGGTTGTGTACAGACCCCATGTCAGGGGAGAGATGGACAAGGATATGATAGAAGGCATTCTTGAATGGCAGAAAGGAGAGATACTGTTGATGGGAGACCTGAATATGCAGATGTTAACTGGAGCACATTTGCTGCAGCACATCCAAGAGCAGGGCCATTCTTGATGCCCTACAGGTGGCAGGCCTCAGACAGCTAGTTTCGGAACCCACTTGTCTGTGAGCAATCTAGACCTCGTGACTTCTCAAATGGGGCAGTGAGAGGATCTCGGATCTAGAAGTGGGTTGCCATCTGGGACAAGTGACCATCAAACAGTGTGGTTCACGCTAAACTCAGCTACAGAGTCAAGCCACAAAAGTGAGGGTACTGGACTTTAGGAGATCTGACTTTGGCAAGATGGGAGAGTGCCTCAGAAAAGCACTAGCAAACAGGCTAGAAGGAGGTGTGGAGCAACAATGGGGAATCATCAAAACTGCCATCACAGAGGCAACAAGCCTTTGTGTGAAGCAAATAAACAAATCAAAACGAAAGAAAAGCCACTATGGTTCTCAAAAGAGGTGGCTGTGAAAGTCAGGAAGAAAAGATAGCATTCTGGAAGTATAAGGAAACACAGAAGGAGCAGGACAGAGAGCTGTACCAGTTAAGGCAGAAGGAAGCAGGAGGGAAGTCAGAATAGCAAGGCCCAAACTGAGGAAAAGATAGCCAACTCAGTTAAGAAGGGGATAAAACCTTTATAGGTACATCAGCAGTGTAGAAAGACAAAGGAGGGATAGTGAGGCTGAATAGAAGGAACGGTGGGTGGGCAGAGGGGGACAGTGAAAAAGCAGGGATACTGAATGAATATTTCTGCTCAGTATTCACAAAAGAGGAGGGGGAAGTGCCTAATCCAATTAACAGAAGCACTCTTGATAGGGGGTCGATCCCAGTCCTTTCACAGAAAAAGGGTTCTGAAAGAACTCCTAAAACTGAAGGTGGACAAAGCAATGGGTCCTGATGGAATTCACCCCAAATTCTAAAAGAATTAAGGAGGAACTAGTGAAACCACTGGCTACTCTTTTAATAAATCATGGGAGGATGGTGTGGTACCCGAGGACTGGAGGAAGGCAGATGTGATTCCCTTCACAAAAGTGGGACCAAGACAGAGGCAGGAAACTACAGACCTGTCAGTCTGACCTCTGTGGTAGGGAAAGTGATGGAGTCACTTCTGAAGGAAAGAATAGTTGAGTACCTAGAAGCCAGTGGAGCACAGGACCCAAGGCAGCATGGGTTCACAGCGGGAAGTTCATGTCAGACGAATCTAATAGATTTCTTTGACTGGGTGACCAAAGTAGTAGACCAGGGAGGGGCTGTGGACATGGCCTACCTAGACTTTAGCAAGGCATTTGACACAGTCCCACACAAAAGATTAATAGTCAAATTAACCAGCCTGGGAGTGGGTCCCAGGGTGGTAGCCTGGGTAAAACATTGGCTGCACAACAGGACACAGAAGGTAATTGTAAATGGAGTCCACTCTGAAGAAAGAGGGGTTACTAGTGGGCTACCGCAGGGTTCAGTATTGGGTCCAGTCCTTTTAATGTCTTCATCAGTGACATTGCAGAGGGACTGGAAGGAAAAGTATGCCTTTTTGCAGATGACACAAAGATCTGCAACAGGGTTGATACACAAGGAGGCGGAAAGGATGAAAAGGGACTTGGCAAGGTTGGAGGAATGGTCAGAAGTATGGCAGCTAGGATTCAATGCAAAGAAGTGCAAAATAATGCACCTGGGAAACAAGAACCCAGGGGAAGAATACACAATGGGTGGGGAGGTAGTAACAACAACAAAAAAGGAATGGGACCTGGGGATAATCATATCAGATGATCTTAAGGTCAGCAAGCAATGTGAGAAGGCAGTAGGGAGGGCTGGGGGTATACTGGGATGTATAGGGAGAGGCATCAGCAGCAGAAAACAGGAAGTTGTTATCCCTCTGTACAGACAGTTGGTGAGACCCCATCTGGAGTACTGTGTCCAGTTCTGGAGACCCCATCTCCGCAAGGACATAGACAGGATAGAGGTAGTCCAGAGGAGGGCAACTAAAATGGTGTAGGATCTGCAAGAGAAGCCGTATGAGGAGAGACTAAAGGAGCTTAATATGTATACCCTTAAGGAAAGAAGGGAGAGGGGGGACATGATAGAAACTTTTAAGTACCTCAGTGGAATCAACAAAGTCCAAGAGGGTAGCATCTTTCAGAAAAAGAGATGTGCAAGAACAAGGGGACACAATTTAAAGATAGAAGGAGGGCGGTTCAGGGCAATGTGAGGAAGTATTATTTCACAGAGAGGGTAGTGGATGCATGGAACAGCCTTCCTGAGGAGGTTGTGGGGTCTAAAACTGGGGGAGAATTCAAGAATGCATGGGACAGACATAAGGCAATTCTTGTGGGGGGTAGGAAGAAATAGAATGTTGGTTAACTAGGATCTGTGGCCTATCCTGTAGGTAGGGAAATGGGCAGACTAGATGGGCCAAGCGGTCCTTATCTGCCGTCAAAGTCTATGTTTTTATAAGTAGACTATGCTGAGCATGTTGTCTACCTGTCTGGGCTGCACAGCTTTATAGAATTTTACAGAGTTATACAGACCAGTGTCCTACAGTTACACCTAAAATCTCTCAGTTTGTAACTTAGTTTCGATTTCCGAACTACTAATACCATCCAAGATGTTTCCGTTAGTTATTATGGTTATGATAACTATACTTTATTAAGGTTTGTTTTCTTTTTCTTCTCCCCGCACCTGGTCTCTAGATTTGGCAATGCGGAGGAAAATTGATGTTTGCCCCTTGTTCTCGTGTTGGGCACATTTACCGTCTCCATGGATGGCAAGGAAACCCGCCACCAGCTCATGTGGGGTCATCCCCAACACTTAAGGTTGTTATTTATTTTTATATGAATTAATTCAGAAGAAACTGCACTGCATGCCTCTGTAAAGTATTAATTTTATTATATGTGTAAAGCAGATGAGTGATCTTTGTTATCTACCAATGCTTTTGCAGGCAAAGCCTGCAAAAGCAAGGGCGGAGTAGGTACTGCTAAAGGGGAGACTGAAATATTCACAACACAGTTAAAGGAAAACTACACCCAAAACTTGAAAACATATATGCTGTGCAGAGTGTTTTAATTTGTATGTGAAGTTCTAGTGTTTCCTTCCCTCCGACTGGTAGGAGTGTTTCCTAAATTAGCCTGCTAGCTTTAGGGTAGTTTGACGACCCCTGGAGATCTCCATATCAAATAGCTTTATTGTATTTCTTTGTCCTACAATGCACCTTGTTTCATTGATGGTGATGTAGCAGAGCTCATAAATCCAGCAGAAAGCATTGCATTACAATCAGTTCACAACAATAGAGATGGCTATATTTTAAAATCTGTAGAATTCAGCTTGGTGACCACCCTCATCCTAAAGGTTTTACTGTCCTGAAAAACTTTGCTGCTGGTAATTTTTGTGCAGCTTGTAAAGCTTCCAAGATATTTAGTTTGTTTGGCATGTGCATGCTGAATGTTGGGTCTCTCTTACATCACAGTCACATGAGACAAGATGCACTGTGGGAACAAGAAATACAATTACGCTATCAGGTATGAAGATCCCCAGGGGTCATAATGCTAGCAGGCTAATTTGGGAAAAACTCCTAAAACCAGTCAGAGGGAAAGAAACACTAGAACTTCACATACAAATTAAAACACTCTGCACAACATATATTTTTTCAAGTTTCGGGTGTAGTTTTCCTTTAAGGGTATAGAGGATGACTGAATATGAAGTTGTAAACTACAGTTTCTCATCAAATAATGTACAGTATTCCCAATATTCAGAAAAAGCAAGAACATATTTTTCATAAAAATGTTTTTTGACTGCCCTGTAATTTATAGTATTGACACATACAGACAGTATCGACAGAGGTAATTCTCAATGGCTGCATTCCAAGCTTCCAGTTTTATTTATTTATTTATTTAGTTATTGGATTTTGATAACTTGGTAGGACCACTGAGACTGAAAGTCCCTTTTTCAGAGGTGACCCGGAATTAGTTAACAGATAACAATAAATACATAGTATCAACACAATATATATATTTTTTTTGCTCCTCTGCTCCTCCTGGCCAGCACCTCCTTTGGGCCCCCAAGGTCCTTTCTCATCTGTCCGCCATCTCCACCACCTACCCTACCTCAGATCGCAACCCCCCTGGTGGTAGCCCGGTGTTACTCTTCGCCGGGTGGGTCCCCCTCCTCCGAGAGGGAAGGCACCGGTGGGGGTCGTCCAGCGCACTGCGGCATGGCTCCAGGTGTTGCTGAGGCGGGAGGTTGTGAAGCCTTGCCGACAGCGAGGGAGCCGGAGAGCCATCATCTGGCTTAGCCAGGGAGCTGTTCTCCACAGTTTTTCCCCTTGGAGAGTGACGTGCCACCTGACGTCAAGGTGAACGCCGACGTCCGTCACTCCCCCGGAAATTAGAGCCCTGACGCCCTGCTATGCTCCCGGCCTCCGCCAGGGGTCAGCAAGTGCCCGGCTCACATCCCCCCCCTCCCCTGGAAAAGCAAGCTGTCTACGGACGCTCCAAACTTCTCCCCCGGCCGGATACGAGCTTGTATGTTAGATATATAGGGGATACATGATGGGCATGAGTGTGATATGGAAAATATTTTCACTCCTTTAGAGTGACCTTTGGATATTCACAAGAGGCGAGGCCATGAGTGAGTATTCAGAGATCACTGTGCAGGAGTTAAAATATTCTCAAACAACATGAAGTCTTGCTGTATTCTGACATATGCAGTTAGGTCCTGCCTTTCAACTGCCCCGGAGAACAAAGAGTTAAACTTTCCATGGCCAGCATGGAATGTTCACCACAAGTTCGGTTGAAGACCCTGTCTGCTGTTGTTTAAACTCCAACCGTCAGATTCTTTACTCCGCCTCACTGAACAGTCGCTCCAGAGATTTCTCCTTTGCTCGGTTCAAAAAAGGCGGTTGAAGTGTCGTTTTTTCGCTCGGTTTCTACCGAATTGCTGTTACTGCTCAGTTGGTTCAAGTCTCTGTCTGTGGTACCGTGAGTACTAGATAGGTTTTCTGTGTAGTTTCTGTGTGGAACTTCTAAATTGTGGATTGGTTCGGCTGAACCGATCAGTTTCAGGTAAAAAAGTTTGTGATTTATTTAGAGTGTGGTAACCGGTCCGTATCGGTGCTAAAAAAAAACGGATTTTATTACGTTTTTTTCCAAGACCCGTGACACAGTCAGGAACCGATAGGGGAGGCTTGCCTGGCGGATTGCCGAAAAAAGGGTAAATTTTGGTTAGGATTGGCCATGTCTGAGAAACCCAAGAAAAAAACTGTGCCCACTGGGTTTCAACACTGCAGTGTGTGTGGGGAAGTCTCTGCAAGACTGATCCCCACCACCTGTGTTTATTGTCTGAGGTTTGACCATCTCGATTCAGACTGCCAAATTTGTAAGAATTTTCCCAAATCTACCCTGGAAAAGAGATTAGGTAGACTGAGGGAAAGGGAGGCCGAGAAGTCCGCCGACCTGGATGGCCAGCCCAGTTCGGTTTCGACTGAACCAGAAGGAGTGCCCTCTGACCAGGGCAATACTTCAGGCAAAAGGAGAGCCAATTCTGCGGAGTCTGTTCCAGTAAAAAGGAAAAGAAAAGATAAATCGTCAGGTTCGGTCCCAGAAAGTCATACTCTGACCGCCGATGAGATAGCCAAGGCGATAAGGATAGTGCAGTCGCTTACATCGGTTTCGACCAAACCGCACCATCTGGCAGGGGTTCGGTTGGTCGGTTCCTGTTCCGGATTACACTTTGGAAGAATTTTATGAACCGGAGGAGGAGGAAGGAGAGTATAAGGATGATGATGGTGATTATGAAAGTCTGGATGTGCCTATTGACCCGGACATCTCCCCAGACAGACCTTCAGATGTTTCTCCTCCTAGGCTTTCTGAGTCCCCTTCTCACTATATGTTTTACAAAAAAGTGGCTGAGACCCTCCAGCTTCCTGTGGAGGAAGCGGTAGAGGATCAGGAGGAGCCTGATTTTGTTGAAATGATGGACATCCCAGAGTCCAGGAGACTGTCTATTCCCCTCCACAAATCCTTTGGGAAACAGACATATAAAATTCTTAAGTCTCCTAATTCCATACCTCATGTGGACAGACGAATGGACAAGAGGTATACTCTTTCAGGCTCAGACACGGAGTTCCTTTTCCAGCAATGCAGCCATGTTGGGGTAGTGCAGGCTGCTGCCTGTGATGAGGCAAATATCCCCTTGGCATCACATCCCCCAGACAAGGACTCCAGGAAGCTTGATGCCATGGCAAAGAAACAGTACATGGCAGCATCTTTGGGACTCAGGCAGGTTAACTATATGGCTTACACAGCCAGATACCAGAAGTCCAGGTGGGACACTGTGCTGGCTCTGGCTAAACAGGTCCCTGACCAGCTTACCAAGGAGCTGGAGCAGGTGGCTGCAGATGGGATTGGGGCATCTAAAGTACAATTCCGTGCTGCTGTGGACTCCAGTGATGTTTCATCAAGAGTCATGGCTACATCTGTGGCTCTTCGGAGGATGGCTTGGCTCAGATGTACTAGCCTATCACAGGATACCCAGGCTAAGGCCATGGATTTTCCTATTACTGGTAATTCTCTGTTTGGGGAGCAGACAGAGAACTACATGTAAAAGATGGACGAGTACAGGACCACTTACAGGAGTGCTCAGGCCAAAGAAAGGCAAGCAACTCCTCAAAGGCAGCAGTCCAGGGGCAGGGGCAGGCCTTTCCAAAGGCCTTTTTACCAAGCTCAGGCCTCCTCTTCTTACTCTCAGAGAGGGTTCTTTAGAGGGAGAGGCAGACGGGGATGAGCAGGCCTGCATCCACCCCTCAGGCTAAAGCCCCTGCCAAGCAAACGCCCTGATGGGTCTGCCCGGGCCGATTCTCCCATACCAGTAGGGGGCAGGCTGGCTTACTTTGTCCAGGACTGGAAGTCTCTAACATCAGACAAGTGGGTCCTGGAAGTAGTAAGCCAGGGGCTGGTTCTCAGCTTCAAAAAATTTCCCAAGATGAGAACCAGATCCTTTCCACCTGCAAATCCATCAGAGACCCTTGCCATAGAGGCAGAGGTTTCTTCCCTCCTAGCTCTTAGAGCTATAGAGAGGGTTCCCACCTTACACAAGGGTAAAGGATTGTACTCCAGGTACTTCCTAACCCCCAAAAAGGCAGGAGAATGGCGGCCCATCCTGGACCTAAGATATCTGAACAAACACCTTTTAAAGCCAAAGTTCAAAATGGTGACTCTGGGAATAATCCTTCCCTCTCTAAGGCCAGGGGACTGGCTAGCCTCCCTGGACCTCAAAGATGCCTATTTTCACATTCCCATCAGGTGCTCCCACAGAAAGTACCTCAGGTTCGAGTTGCCCTCAGGCCACTATCAATTCAGAGCAATGCCCTTTGGCTAACATCAGCCCCAAGGGTTTTCAAAGTGCTTGGCAGTAGTGGTTGCTTTCCTAAGGAAAAAAGATCTCCATCTTCCCATACTTGGACGACTGGCTCATAGTAGGTCAGTCTCCAGACCAAGTCAAGTCACATTTGCAGTGACTCAGCAAGTGCTCACTTCCTTAGGATTTCTTCTCAACCTTCCAAAGTCAGTTCTCGAACCAGTACAGCTCCTCACCTTCATAGGGGCAGAGCTGGATACAGTAAAGGCAAGAGCCTTCCTTTCCCTGGAAAGGGCAAGGACCCTCATGGAACTGGCCTCTTCATTCACCCTTCAGGTGTCTCGACCTGCAAGACATTTCCTTCAGCTTCTGGGACACATGGCAGCTTCCACAGCAGTGGTCCAAGGAGCAAGATTCCAGATGAGGGACATTCAGTTCCACTTAAGAGCCTTCTGGTCCCAAAGAAAGGATTCTCTTACCAAACTAGTCCTAGTGACTCGAACCCTGATCCAGGCCTTGCAATGGTGGCAGGATCAGGACAATTTGAGACAAGGGGTTCCTTTTGTCACTCAGTCTCATTCAGTGATACTCACCACAGATGCTTCCCTGCTGGGCTGGGGAGCCCATCTGGGGGATCTTACCGACCAAGGACTGTGGTCACCTCAGGAATCTCTGCTTCACATCAATCTCTTGGAACTCAGAGCAGTGTTTTGGCACTGCAAGCTTTTTCAAATCTGTGCAGAACAAGGTGGTCCAGGTCAGAACAGACAACACCACCACCATGTGGTACATCAACAAGCAGGGAGGCACTCGGTCTACGGCCTTGTGCACAGAAGCAATGAAGTTGTGGTCCCTGGCCTATTCCCTGCAAACCTCTCTGATAGCAGTTTACCTCCCAGGGAAGGACAATGTCCTAGCAGATGCTCTGAGCAGAATTTCCCAGGGCCACCATGAATGGACCATAGACCCTCTAGTTTTGAAAGTGATTTTCTCGAGATGGGGCACTCCAGAGATAGATCTTTTTGCAGCCCCAGACAATCACCAACTTCCTCTCTTTTGTTGCAGACCCCCAGTCTTGGGCTCACTCCCCCTGGATGCTCTCATCCTGAATTGGGAAGGGAAATTTCTGTATGCTTTTCCCCCCTTCCCTCTCCTGTTCAAAGTGTTAGTCAAGATAAGGTCACAACCATGCAAAGTGATTCTGATTGCTCCAGACTGGGCCAGACAGCCCTGGTATCCCCTGTTGCTGTCCCTAGCAGTCCACCTTCCTGTCTCTTCCCAGGAATTACAACCTGTTGACATCCTCTCTGGGGAGGATTTGGTACCCGAATCTTCGGTCTCTCAATCTCAAGGCATGGCTCTTGAAGAGTTAAGGGGTTCTGGATATCCTTAAGGCTTCTCAAAAGCCTTCTACCAGAAAGACTTACAACTCCAAATGGAAAAGATTCAGCATTTGGTGTTCTAAGAAAAATATTTCTCCAGATTCTGCTGAGTTGCCTGCGGTTCTGGACTATATGGTCCATCTCAATGGCCTAGGCCTCAGGCCAGCTACCCTTAAAGTACATTTGGCAGCTGTTTCCGCTTTCTTGTCAGTAGGCAAGCCTTCCCCTCTATCCAGGGCTTCAGTTAACTACATTTTGGGAGTATTTGACTCCCAAAAATAAGACAAAAACTGCCAAAATAAAGGAGGAGGAAGTCATTGACTTCCAGATATAAAAACTAAATTGGATGACTTCCACAATTTAGGCCACAGAAGTTAAGAAAGTATGGATTTTTACTAAACAAAATTATATTTTACCACTAATATTTGTATTCACATTCATAAATTGCTCATTCCTAGAATATTTGGTTTAAAACTGTGGGATCTGGGAAGTATTTTGACTTCCAAACAATTGAAATGACTTCCATATTTTGACTCATGGAAGTATTTGACTTCCACTAAAAATAAACTAACTAAACCCCTGCCTCTGTCATCCCATCCTGTGTTTTGTAAGTTTTTTAAGGGATTACTTCACACCAATCCCCCCTTTAGGGATCCTGCTCCTGCTTGCGATCTTAATGTTTGCATTGCTCAGCTTATGCAACCCCGCTTTGAGCCTTTGTCCTCTGCAGAGCTTAAGTACTTCACTTGGAAAACTGTGTTTTTGGTGGCCATAACCTCTGCCAGGCGTATCAGTGAATTGCAAGCCCTGTCAGTGGAACTTGATTTCATCTCTTTCCATAGAGATAAAGTGGTCCTAAGAACTAACAGAACGTTTTTGCCTAAAGTGGTTTCAGATTTCCACCTCAACCAGTCTATGTCTCTCCCTGTTTTCTTCACTGACCATTCCTCCTGTGGAGAGAGGAGGTTACACAGCTTATATGTTAAAAAGGCCCTGAGCCACTACATGGAGCGCACCAAGGGTCACAGGTTTGAATCCCTCCAGTTGTTCCTCACATATGGAGAGGTTAGTAAGGGCAAACCTGCCACTAAGAGATCTGTTGCCAGGTGGATTGTTTCTTGTATGCAATTCTGCTATGAGAAACTGGGTAGAACTCCACCCTCAGGCCTGAGGGCTCATTCCACTAGAGGTACAGCTGCTTCCCTGGCTGCTGCCAGGGATATTCCTCTCTTAGAAATTTTCAAGCAGCCACCTGGAAAACAGTCCATACATTCACCAATCATTACTCTCTGGATATCCAGGCTAGAAGTGATGCTCGGTTTGGCACAGCAGTACTTCAGAGCCTGTTTCCAAAGTAGGTTCTGTCCCTCCTCCTCCATGGAGGTACTGCTCAGTAGTCTGCATATGTCAGAATACAGCAAGACTTCGTGTTGTTTGAAGAAAAAATTACTCACCTTAGTAATGTTGTTTCTTCTAATGGAGTCTTGCTGTATTCTGACCTCCCCTCCTTTCCCCCCTCTCAGAACCTAGTTTTTGGGATGTGGGTGGGCAGGAGCAGTGTTGGTACCCTAGGGGTGTCCATTTTTCACCCTCTTTTATTTGGGTGAGTGATTGTGTTTTGGATGTGTTTTGTTTTTTGGGTTTCCTGACTTGAGTCTTCTTTTTGAAACCAAAAATCCCTTTTATTTAGATATAGTTGCCAGTTGGCTAGTTTTGAGTTTTACAGTTTCCACACAGAACTTCTAGTGAGTATTGCTCGTAAAGATCTGATGGTTGGAGTTTAAACAACAGCAGACAGGGGCTTCAACCGAGCTCGTGGTGAACATTCCATGCTGGCCATGGAAAGTTTAACTCTCTGTTCTCCAGGGCAGTTGAAAGGCAGGACCTAACTGCATATGTCAGAATACAGCAAGACTCCATTAGAAGAAACACCATTACTGAGGTGAGTAATTTTTTCTTCCTCATCTGAGTCCCGACTCCGGTGGTTGCAACAGTGTTACACAAGTGCAAGCAGCTTGTAGGCTGGCTCTTTAGAGACTCTGGGAAAGAATCCTCGCTAGTTGCACTCTCTCCGGCAGCAAAATTCACTCTTTCAGGCAGCGGTCGCCCTCAGACGATGAACGAAAACCGCTGATCTGCAGGCAGCACACAAGAACCTTCCCGAAAATGTACACAATCCTCCGGCTGCGGGCGGCTCCAGTCCAATAAATCCCGAATCCAATGCTCCACTGTGTCCTGACTCCATCCTGACCTGTCCTCTCCCAGTCGCAAGGTAAAAAAATACAGGTTACTCACCTGTAACAGGAGTTCTAGGAATGGTATATGTTGTTCATCCACACTCATTGGCAGGTATCCTTGCCGCTTTAAATCTTGCCGGAAGGTCTTCAAGCTTGCTCCTCCCACCCACCCGGGTGGTATAACTCTGTCCCGCCCCATGACGCCAGATCTGGCCCGCTGGAAGCTCAGGTTGTGCGTCGAAGCCGGGGAGGTCGGGTGGGTCGTGTGGATGAACAACATATACCATTCCTAGAACTCCTGTTACAGGTGAGTAACCTGTATTTCTAGGGACATGGATATGTTGTTCATCCACACTCATTGGCAGACTCCTAGCAGTTCTCCGGGAGGAGGGAGGCAAGACGCACACCCCCAATACTTACTTGGGAAAGAGAGACTGGAGAACCGAGGCCCCAAAACCAGCATCCCGGCGTGACTCAAGGTCGATGTGGTAATGGGTAATGAAGGTGTTTGCTGACTTCCAGGTAGCAGCCCTGCAGATTTCCTGGATAGGGACGTCCCTGGAAGCAGCCACCGTTGCAGCAGTATGGCGGGTAGAATGAGCTCTTATCCCTCTGGGAGGCTCCATGCCCGCCAACTTATAGCAGAGATCTATGCAGGAGGTTACCCACCTGCTTATCGTCCGCTTGGCTGCAGGTCTGCCAGATGCGGCTTCAGCGTAGGTGACAAACAGCTGGCGAACTCTCCCGAATTTCAGCCATCGCGCCCTTATAATAAGCGAGCGCCTTCTAGGGTCCAGAGTATGGAGCCTATATTGACCTCCGAGGTGTGATTGGGTGAGAACACCGGCAGAGTCAACACCTGGTTAAGGTGAAACTCCAACACCACCTTCGGAAGGAATTTCGGTGGGCGCAGGAGACAACCTTGTCCCTGTGGAAGACCAGGTAAGGAGACTCGATGGAAAGCGCCTGGAGCTCTCCCATCCTTCTGGCTGGCGTGATAGCCACCAGAGGCGGTCTTCCACGACAGGTGAGAGAGCACACCTGTGCATAGGTTCGAATGGCGCCCATGATCTTTGCCAGTACCAGCAGTAGATCCCACGGAGGTGGGGTTCCCGCACTGGAGGAAATGTGATCAAGGCCTTTGAAAGCGCCAGACCACCTTCTCCTGCGCCACCGACTACTTCCCTGCCCGCCTGTAAGCAGAGATGGCTGCCAGGTGCACCCTTAGGGTCGTCGACCTAAGCCCTCGACTAGAAAGGGACCATAAATAGTCCAAGATGCTTGCCAAGGAACAGGAGGAAGGGTCCAAGCCCTTGCCCTGACACCAAATGGAAAACCTTTTCCATTTGAAGGCATAGCATTTTCTGGTCGACTCCTTACGGGACCTCAACTACATTGAGGACCTCGTCGCGGAAAGACCCAAGGCCTGGAACTCTAGCCGCCAGGAACCAGGCCGTCAGGTGCAGGGATTGAAGGTCCGGATGGAACACCTTCCCTGATTGACTGAGAGCAGGTCCGGGCGAGCTGGAAGCTGCCGCGAGTCCTGGAGCTGAGACTGAGGAGATCTGGGTACCAGAACTGGCGAGGCCAGTCTGGGGCTATCAAATCACCTGCGCCTTGTCCTCCCTCACCTTGAGAAGCACCTTGTGGATCAAGGGAAATGGGGAAAGGCGTAAAGAGGCGCCGGGGTCCACTGCCTCGAGAAGGCATCCCCTGCAGCGAGCCCCTGCTGAGGGGGGCATGGAACAGACTCAGCTTCGCGTTCTCCCTGGAGGCAAACAGGTCCACCTGAGGTGTGCCCCAATGGGAGAACAGATGCTGTACTACCTCCGGCAGGAGAGACCACTCGTGGGATGCAGCCCCTATCCGGCTCAGGGCATCGGCCAGGGTGTTGGAGGCTCCTGCCACGTGAATGGCTAGGAGATCCGCCTCCAGGCTGTGCCACGAGTGACCAAATGCGGAGAGCTTCCTTGCATAGAAGCATGGAGCGCGTCCGCCCTGGCGGTTTAGATAGTACATGGTCGTGGTATTGTCCGTCTGGACTCGGACCACTTGACCCCGGAGGAACGGAGCAAAGGCGGTGAGAGCTAGGCGGACCGCTCGGAGCTCCAGCAGGTTGATGTGGCATCAGGACTCCCGCGGGGCCCAGAGGCCATGAGCCCGGTGTTCCCCCAGATGGGCACCCCAACCCATCAGAGAGGCATCGGTCGATAGAGAGACCGTCGGCTCAGGGCGGACGAACGGGATGCCCTCCTGCAAATGATCTGGAACGGTCCACCACTGGAGGCGTTCCACATCCCTGTGTCACCGACCAAGCTGGTCCAAAGGATCGCAGCGTTGTGACCACTGGCTGGCCAGTCCCCACTGAAGGGGACGCATGTTCCAGCGGGCCCAACGGACCACGCTGGTGCAGGCCGCCATGAGACCCAGGAGGCGCAGGAAGTCCCGGGCAGGCGCGGTGCCCAACCAGAAATGATCGGGCAAAGGAGGAAAGAACCTCGGCCCTGTCCGCGGGAGCAGCCTGGCTCGAAGAGAGTCGAGCTGCGCCCGATGAATAGAATCACCTGCTTCGACTCGAGTTCCGACTTGGCCTCGTTGATAAGGAGGCCCAGTTGAGAGCAGACCTGGAGGCCAGATCTCTGGACCACTCCGCCTCCTTCCTGGAGGGAGCTGCTATCAGCCAGTCGTCCAGGTAAGGGTACACCGGACCCTCGGCGCGCAGGAATGCTGTCACCACTGCCATGCATTTGGTGAAGACCCTGGGAGCTGGAGACAAGCCAAGGGCATGGCTTGGAACTCGAAGAGGATCCTTCCGCTCGAAGCTAAGGAATCTCTGGTGAGACGGACGGATAGGGACGGAAAACGCTGGCCCTGCAAGTCCAGAGAGCAGAACCACACGCCGCTCCAAGGATGGTATTATCTGAGCCAGAGTGACCATCCTGAAGGTTCGAGACCTTAGGAACTTGTTTGAGTGCGTGTAGGTCGAGAATGGGCGCCAGCCCGTCCGCTCGGAACCAGGAAGTACCTGGACACAAACCCTGGGTCTGAAGGAGGGTCCACCACCTCTCTTATCACCTCCTTCTGGAGGAGAGGCGATGTGAAGCTGGCAGGAGCCAGTGAGGCTGGGGATCCCGAAGCCCCCGAGGCGGCGGCTCTGAAGGATGGTGCCTGCTCGAATTCCAGAGGCAGGCCTCTTCCCACCACCTCCAAGACCCACCTGTCCATGAAACCAGCGGACCAGGCGGAGCGGAAGTGCGGGCCGTCCCCAGGGGACCCAGGAGTAGTGGTGGCAGAGGAATGGGGCGACACCCCTCAGCCCGTCACTGGGCAGGCTTGGAGGAGGGACCGGCCGAGGGACCTCCTGGGCCTTTCCTCCCTGCCTCCTGTTAGAGGAAGCCGGCGGCTTGGGTTTGGGATGCCAAGGCCGAGCCTGCTGGCCCTGACGTTGCTGGGCCGGGCGCGCCGGGGGCACAGAAGGATGAAAGGGCTTAGGCTGTGGTTTGCGGCCTTTGTCCTTCTGAGCGGAAGAGACCGAGTCCAAGGTAGCATTGGACTTCTCGATCCTCTGCAGGTGACCTTCCACCCCAGGGCCGAAGAGGTCAGTCCCCAAAAAGGGAACATCCGCCAACTTGTGCTGGGTATCCGAAGTAAAGGTGGATATCCTCAGCCAAGCCCGCCGACGCATAGCCACTGCGGCCGCCACCGATCTGGCACATGAGTCCCCTATATCCAAAGCAGTCTGGAGCTGCTGTTTGGCCACTGCCCTGCCCTGGTCCCACCTGCTTAACCGTAGTCTGCAGATCGGCAGGAAGATGAGGATGACCTCATCCAGGGGCCCAACAGGGCATGAGAAAGAAAATGTGCCATGAGGGCCGAACTGGCCTGACCCGAGGAAGGGCCTTGGCGTAGACTTTTAAGCCCGACATAGTCCAATTTCTTGGACTCCTTGTCAGGAGGTTTGTCCACATCTCTGGCGTTGCCGCGCCGGAAAACGCTGTCGGTAACCAACCCCTCAGCAGAGGGTGTTCAAAACGGACAAGGAACGGTAGGGACCGCATACTTCCTGGCCATCCTGGCGAAGCGCAGGGCAGGAAGCAGGGCGCTGCCAAAGCTCCAGTGCCGGACCGCTATGGCCTCGGCCACGGAAAGGCCTCCGTCGGAGAATCCTCGGTCCAGAATCTCCGTGAGGATACCTGGCCCATTTGGAAGCGGGTTCGAGCTCCATCCCGGTGGACTCCGAGATGAGCGAAGCAGTCCTAGGAAGGACGAGGGCTATCGTCCATTGACTGACCTCCTGAAGACTCAAGTCCAGTCGCTTGGAGAAAAGGAGGAATCATCTTCGGACTCGGAAGAGAGTCTCGAAAACTACCTCTGGCCTGAGCCACCCTTCACCTGCGAGGTGGAGTTGGGGTGAGGGTAACTGACAGCTTAGAATGAGACCCTTGGCCGACCAAGAATCCTTGGTGGAGCCCCAATGGTGGCTGTGGAGGCGGAGGTTCCACGGAATCGGTGGAGCAGCTGGTTTTGGCGAACAACCGGCCTGTTTATAGGCTCCTCGGATAAGTCGAGGGTTGTGTCGGCCCGCTCGGTGACAGCCACTTAATGGCCGGGGAAGGCGGCGGGGTCGGCTTACTCGGCCAGGAGGACTGTTGCAACATAAGGTCCTCGTACCGTCGGCGTAATTTCTTGCGGAGCCTCCCTCATCCGAGGAGGAGGGGCGAGGGCCAGCGGCTGCGCTACCAGCCCGGTGCCGAGACCGCCTATGGCGGTGGGATCGGCTGGACTGCGAAGAGGTCGAGACCGAGACCGAGTCCCGGAATTTCCGAGGTCGGTCAGGGAGGTGTCGGCGGAACCGGCCTCCCTCCGGCTCGGATGGTCCATCCGAGGCTCCGAACGGAGGCACAGGCGAGCCACGGATCCTCAACTCCTCCCGGGGAACGGGGAGAGAATCTCGGCTGCTAAAGGCGACAGCCCGTCCAATGGGTGAGAAAATCTCGACTTCATCGGTGGAGTCTCGGTCAACTGACCTGGCAGGGGACACCGTGAGGCCAGTGGCGAAGCAGTGATCGACTGAAGCCCGGCGGTGGCCGGGAAAGGGACCTTTCCGCTCCCAAGAGCGTCAGCGGAGGGACTTACCCCTGTCCCTCTTTTGGACCGAGAATAAGGTCCAGCAGGCGCGAGCCCTTCTCCCTTAGTGGAGAGGGACAGACAAAAGCTCCTTAAAGAAGCCGTGTAGGAAGAACCCAGAAGGCGGGATAAATCGCGGCCGAGGAAGGTCTGACCAGCGCCGCCTCCTCTTGAGGCGACCATCCGCTCGAGCTGATCCGCCGAAACCCGCCGCCGGACCACCGCCAACGACCTCCTTGGACTTCACGGAGGAAGCGCTTCTCGGGGCGGCCCAGTTGCAATCGGGCATACGGTCTTGGGCGGTAGGCCGAGAAAGATGAGCACAGGCCGCAAGCCCGCGGGTCGTGCTCAAGGCCTAAGCAGTAACACCGCGTGGAGTGTGGATCCGTCCGAGACATCTTCTGCCGCGCATGGCATCTCGAAATCCGAGTCGATTTGTCCATCGCGGCAGCGAGGGATAGAAGACTGAAGTCTTTTCGCAAAATTTATTTTAAATCCATAAGCGGAGAAATAGGAACCAGTCTCAACGCAGGCGTTAAGGAGGAACCTGAGCTTCCAAGCGGTAAGGAAGATCTGGCGTCATGGGGCGGAGCGAGAGTTATACCACCGGGTGGGTGGGAGGAGCAAGCTTGAAGACCTTCGGCAAGATTTAAAGCGGCAAGGATACCTGCCAATGAGTGTGGATGAACAACATGTCCATGTCCCTAGAAACAGAGACTGCACAGCATTTTGCGGGGGCATTTAAAGAAACCCTTCGCGCCCAGCCCGCCCATACTACCCCACCACCACCACGCCTCCTTTCTTGGCAAACGGACCTGATTGAGGCACAGCAACATATTTCTCAATCAGGTCCAATGGGCTTGTAGGCTTAAGCCGAGCCCACCCCCACCCCTCCAACCTAAAAACAAGGACAAAGAGTGGCTGGGAAAGCCGCGAAAACAAACAAACAAAGGAACACAGAGCAACGCCAAAGAGACCAGCTGGTGCCTGCTACCTGTTGATCTGCAGCAGCACACCATGGCGTGTCTGGCGTATCGGTAGCGACGCCCTTGCTGCCCAAAGATTTCCTGTTGTACCACCAAGGACTCTAACAGGTCCCCAGCATCCCTCCCCCCTCCATGTTTTTGTATTAATATGCCCAAATATCTATTCTATGCATGCTTGAAGCCCACCACCATTCTAGCCTCAACCATTTTGTCTAGCAGTTGATTCCATGCTTGCTCCACCCTCTCAGTGAATAAGTATGTCCTCACATCCCTTTTGTACCTGCCCCCTTTCAACTTCATTGCATGCCGTCTAGTCCTGGTGCTCGTCTTCACTTGGAAGAGGCTCTCCCCCTGCACCCTGTTTACCTCTGTGAGGCACTTGAAGGTCTTGATCATGTCTCCCCTCGCTGTCCTGTCTTCCAGAGTATACATGTTGATGTCCTGCAGCCCCTGCACAATCTTGGTTGTCCTTCTGTGAACTGCTTCCAACCTATTAATGTCCTTCCAAAGGTGCAGCCTCCAGAACTGTACGAGTACTCCGAGTGGGTGGTGTACAAGGGAGTGGTACAGTGGCAACACAACCTCCCTCCTGCTGATGATACCCCTCTCTATACAACTCAGCATCCCACTAGCCCTTTCCATGGCCTTGACACTTGCATTGCCACCTTGAGGTCTTCCGATATAACAACCCGAGGTCCCTTTTTTATCTAGTGACTGCCAACACCTCTCACCCATCGTATAGCCACCTCCGGGGTTCCTTTATACTAGGTGCATGATTGTGCACTTCTTGGCATTGAACCTCAGATGCCGTGTCCTTGACCACTCCTCGAGTTTCCCCAGATCCATCTGCATTGTCTCTTCTTGCTCCTGCGTTGTCTACCCTATTGTAGATTCTAGTGTTATCTGCAAATAGGTAGACCTTCCCCTCCAGTTCTCTGAAATGTCTGCTATGATGACAATAAAAAGCACTGGTCGGCACTGAACCTTGCGGTACTCCACTGCCACCCCCCTCCAGTCACTGGAGTGTGCGTGTGCGCCATTTACCGCTACGCACTGTCTCCTGTACTTTAGCCAGTTGCGTACTCAATATACCATTTTATCCCCTACCCTTAAATTGGTCAACTTCATGAGCAACCTCCTGTGTGTTGAAGGCCTTACTGAAATCCAGATAAGCCACATCCACTGCCCTCCTGTGGTCTGTCTCCTTAGTCATCCAAAGAAATCTATCAGATTTGTTAGCCATACCCCCCCCCCTCCCCATCAGCCTGTGCTGCCTGTAGTCCTGCAACCCATTGGATTCCAGGTACTCAACTTGTCTCTCCTTTAGTAGGGTCTCCATTAGTTTCCCCACCACTGAAGTTAAGCTGAGAGGCCTCTAGCTGCTAGTTTCCCTGCTGCTGCTCTTGTGCAGAGTGACCATGTCAGCCCTTCTCCAGTCCTCCAAAACTATTCTTCTCCAGTTGACTCCTGATTCCAGTGAGCTGTTGATCAAAGCTTCGAGCAGGGCTGCTAGCACTTCTCTGGGCTCCCTCAATACCTTGGTGTGTACTCTTAGCCTGAGCTACTTTCCTTGCAGTACCGTCTCCTTAGAAAAGGGACTTGTGTTCATCCTTCCTCCTCTGTCTTTACTGCTGCCTGGTAGGCCATCCAATCCACCCTCCACTGTGAAAATCGAACAACAGTACCTGTTCAAAATGTCTGTTTTTATCCTGGTCCTCCTCTGCACAGTCTGGCCCTCTGCCCTTCTTATCCTTACTGTCTTGCCTCTTGCTTGTCTCATCTTCCTGACATAGCAGAAAAAAGTCATCCCTTATACTCACTTCCCTTGCTGTTCTTTCCTCCGCCTGCACCTTAGCCCTCCTGACCACCATTCCTGCTTCTTTCTGCCTGACTAGGTACACCTCTCTGTCTTCTTCCCTCTGAGTTTCCTAATAGTACGTTTTGAATGCTGTACTTTTGTCCCTTACTGCCACTGCCACCTCCCTGGAGAGTCATAATGGCCTCTTCCTCCTCCTCCTACCTTTGCTAACTTCCTCTATGCAGAGGCTAGTTGCCCTGATGATATCTCTCTTACTCCATTCCAGTGTGCCTCCACCCCTCCTTGGCTTTCCTCCCTCTAGAGCCATTTCCTGAGGCAGTCACCTCCTTGAAATCTGCCCTCCTAAGATCCAGGACCCTCATCCTTGTGCCTCCTTTCTGTACCTCTTCTTGCATTGAACCACACTTTTGAGGGGAACTCCAATTCAGATGGGGAGTCCTCAATGGCCTCCTTGAGTTGACATGGACTCATCTGATGGTTGATCCTCACAGAGTGAGTTGACCTCATTTGCCACTCTCCTGCAGCACATATCGAAGACCTTGGATGTACAGTTGGACCTGATCCAAACATAGGAATCTTACCCCTTCACGGACATCCTGGAACATGATGTCTCCCTGGGAGTGGCATTCCCAGTTACCAGGGTTGCTTTGGAGCTGGCGCTCAGTTTCTGGCAGCACCCTATGTCTTGCCCAGCACCTCCGACCTGCATGATCTGCAAGCATCCTGAGCCTCTCTGGGTTCTTCAAGCACCCCTCACCTGATGAGGAGTACATGCCCAGCTTGGTCTTTTGGAGAATGAAAGGCAAAGGTGACATGGACAAACTTCCGTACATGAAGTTAAAGAAGCAGGACTTCATGGCCAAGAAGGTCTGTATGGAGGCCACATTGAGCCTTAGGCAGTCTAGTTACACCATGCTCTTGGTCAGGTGTGGTCACACCCTCTGTAACTGCATCACAGAGTTTCTTCCTCTGCTCCCAGCCCTGGCCCAGTCTGAGGCAAGGGCCATGAAGGACACTGGCTGCATGCTTGCTAAGCAACGACAGCAGACAACCTTGGATTTGGGTGACTCGTGCACTTGCGCCATGGCTGTGGTCATGCCTATGCTTCATAGGGCCTGGCTGCATCTTTCTGTATTTACACTGGAAAGCCAGCATAGGTTGGCAGATGTCTCGATTTAGGGCACCACCCTCTTCAGTCTTGGGGTGGAGGGCTTTCTCACTCATATTGAGAAGTCTGGTGTCACCCTTGGCTTGGCGGCTTCATTACAGCAGTCTACCAGACCTGCAAAGGTGAAGAAGAGGAGCTCCTTTCATGGGTCTGGTTTCCAGCTGCTGCGGAGACAATTACAGATGTATCACCACAAGCCCAAGTAGGGCAGTCAGGCCAAGAAAATGGGGGCCATGGAGCATCTGGCATCCATCCAGCTGGTGCCCCTTCGAAGGCTGCCAATTAACCGGTTGCAGGGTGTTATTCCCTCTCACCTTCAGTCCCTGTCAGAGCTCCCTGTCAGGGGTTGGCTCCTCCACTTCTTTCATCATTGATCCACCATTGCCTTGGCTAAGTGAGTGTTAGAAGTGGTAGGTTCGTATCTGCCTCTTGAGTGAGGCTCTGCCACCTACTGACCCTGGCCGCGAAAGCATAACAGGAATGATTCAGGGCCAAAAGGGCTGATTCTAGGAGGATTGGCTTAAGGCTGTGAACGTGTACTCGCTGGAGAACAGAAGGGAAAGGGGCGATATGATAGAGACCTTCAGTTTCCTGAAAGGAATGAACAAGGTAGACTACATGGAAATACTTGGCAAGAATTGAAACAGAAAAATGGGTACATGAGTGGAAGCTGGTGGGGGGGGGGATTTAGGAGGGACACGAGAAAGTTTTATTTTACTGAGAGAGTGGTTGAGCAATGGAACAGCATATCGGCAGAGTAGGTGGGTGCAAGAATCATTAATGGTTTCAGACGCAACTGGGACCGAGTAAAAGGCTTAATAGTTACTCTGGTATAGCAGGATGGGGGCGTGGGCTGGCATTATAGCTTAGAGGTTAAAGTGATGAGCTGTGAATCAGCTTGGTACATCCAGTAGACCTTAATTTAACTCCCACAGCCTCCACTTGCATACTGTTTGACCCTGAGCAAGATACTTAACTTCCTCAGTGCTCTCACGTCACCCTTAAAACAGGCCTTAAGCCTAGTGGGCCTTACCTGGTTATCAAAAAATGAATGAGAATAACAATAAAATTAACAAAACAAACAAAAAAAAACTAGATAATAGGTCCAGGTGTAGGGTAAGGTATAACAGGGTAGACTGGCAGGACCAGTGGTCTTTTTATGCCAACATTTTCTGTGTTTCTTTGTCCAAGGTGGAAGAGGGCATGCTGCCTGCACTGGGGAGCGAAATCAGTCAGATTCTCAAACGCATTGTGATAGAGCGGGATCTAGATGCCCTAGCTTCACAGGGATATGCCTCCTGGTCCTTTCTGTCACTGAAGCAGGTGGGGGGCTGGTGCCCCATTCTGGATTCTGAAGGGAATTCCCTTTTCCTCAAAGAGCCAACCCCCAACCTGACTACAGGTGCATCTTGGGTAGGGTGGGGTGCTCATCTGACTGACCACACAGACCATGAGTTCTGGTCATCCAGCAAGACCTGATGCCATATCAGCCTTCTGGTGCTCTGTGCAGTGCATATGGCACTGATAGAGTGTGCTCCATTGAGTCGGCATCATATCATGCAGGTCCAGACCAACAGCTTGACCACCATGTTCTACTTGAACAAATGGGCGGGACACACTCCTTTCTTCTGTATCAGGAGGTGCCCCGCACTTGGTCACCGGTGCCAGCCTGCATGTGCACCTCCTGGCTGTACACATCACAGGGGTGGACATTCAGTTGTCAGAGACTCTCAGCTGGGTAAGCAAGACATCACACGAGTGGTCTCTGTACCAGGACATGGTAGAGCAGCTATTCTTCCAGTGGGGCACACATCTGGTGGACCCATTTGCCTCATTGGAGAACAGAAAACTGAGACTGTTCTGTTTCCATCCCTTAGACAGGATGTCTTCTGTCAGCCCTGGACTCCGGGCTTTTTGTGTGCCATTCCTCCCTTTCCCTTGATCCACAAAGTGGTGCTCAAGACTCGATGGAAAGATGGACTTTATCCTAATTACTCCAGCTTGGCCCAGACAGTTCTAGCACCAGGGTTGCCTCAGCAGCAAGCCCATGTGGCGGCTTCCACTCCCCCCAGACTTACTGGTGAGACATGGGGGAATGGTCCACCACCTGGGCCTTCAGTCCCTGCACCTCTTAGCCTGGTTCCTTGAGAAGCTAGAGCTCCAGGCCTTGAACCTTTCACAAGGCATTCTCCAAGTTGTGGGGGTGTCACATAAGGAGTTGACTAAAGTGTACACTTTTAAGTGGAAGAGGTTCTTGCTTTGGTGCCATGGCAAGGATATTGACCCCCTTGCCTGATGAGTAGCTGTGATCCTTGACCACCTTTGGTCCCCATCTCATTCATGGCTTCGAGCCATGGCCCTGAAGGTGTATCTGGTGACCATCTCTGAATCCTAGAGGACTGATAGTAGTCTACCAAAGTGTGAATAGTGAACTGAATCCAAGTTGGTAGAAATAGAGGTTACTCCCCTGTACCCATAGTTCTATTATTGGTATTTATTTGAGATCCACACAACCTACCTGACCTCCCCTGGCAGAAGATTCACAGATTCCTGCTTCCAGAGTGTAAGATCTGACATTGATGAGGCAGAACCAGGGGACAACACCGCGGGTGGTGGAAGGAGCTTAGCTTGAAGGTGTCCAGTGACTGAACTGGTTCCCAGCAGCTGCCTAAGTCTGAATTTGAACTGAATACCAATAGCAGAACTATGGTCACAGGTGAGTAAGCTCTATTTTCTTTACAAATGAGCCTTAAGCTGCACCACCACTACCATCTTTTTGATACCCTTCCCCATAAAAGGAAGGTTTGGGACCCATCTGTAATTTACCAGAACATCAGGGTCTAAGGATGGTTTCTTCAGGATGGGTCTGTCCACAGCCCTGTTCAGAGCTACAGGAAAAATCCTCTGCCACAGAGAGCACCTGACAGTCTCAATGAAAATTGTCCCTTCTCATCTTCAACCACTGGGTGGAATTCAGCCCAGAGTTGCAGGCCATCTTCAGTCCTTGTTGATCAGGTACTGCTGGCCCATGATAGGAAGCTTGAAGAGATCCCTGGCAGACACTTTTTCACAGAAGAATTGATTAAACGTGTTGCATGACTCTGTGGTAAATGCTTTGTCAGATCACAGAGAGGGATTACTCAATCTGTCCATGGAGCGAAAGAGCCGAGCTGGTTGAGTTTGTATGTGCAGCAGTCACCTTTGACAGGAACTTTGTTTGGCCACTGATGATCACTGTAGTGAGTTCTCTGCACCAGCATGTCCTCCTCAGAGTAGGACCTCTGCCAAGAATTCTCCAACTTCCATCCCTTAATCTTCAACTGCTGCAGTTCATCACAGTACCATAGTGAGCTGTGGTGAGATGTCAAGGGGTGGACACAGGAAGATGCCAATGAGTTCACAGCAGCTGGAAGAGCCAAATTATAGCCTCCACAACCTTCTTGATGCCCTGCACGTAAACCATCTTCATGAGATGTCAAACACTTCCGAGAGTTTCCAAGGTTCCAAATAATGTTTAGGGTGATATTGGACCATTTCCAGTTGGGGAGATAATTACACAGTGGGCCCCACAAAGGAACGGCGTGGTGTGATGATCCAACCAAATGATTGGATCAAACTTGAAGCTGACCACACTAATATCAGGTTGCAGTGAGAAGACCAGTTCCAAGGTGTGGCATGCAAGTGGTTACAGAGGCAACAGACTGTGTAAGGCCCAAGGATGATATCAACTGAAGAAGCTGCTGACAAAAAGGTGAGGCTTCATTATCAGCCCAGGCATTGACGTTTCCCAACTGTAATAGTCTGGGGGCCTCCAACACATGGTTGACCATGAAATCCGCCAACTCCTGCAGGAAATCACCCCCATGTCCTAGAGGCCAGTACATAACAATGATCCTGCATCTCACACCTGAACCACCTGGCAGTTCCCGTGAGTATGCAGTAGATCCCAAGGTGGCTCTAAATCAGATGGCCACAGTGCCCCTCCTGCAATCCAGTGCACCACAGAGTACCCATCTGGTATAGAAACCTCCAGCACAGGGTTGGAGTTATCACCCAGCCAGGTCTCTGTGGTGCAGACAGCTTCGGCTGAGGAATTGGTAATGAACCTTTCCGGCAACACTGTCTTGTTTCTTGGTGACCTTGCATTACATAGAATGGCCTGAAAGGGAGAGGCAGAGTCGATTGGTAATAAAATAACAGGTAGTTAAATTTCTTTTGGAAAACTTGTTGGTGGTTAGGGACCAACATGAGTTCTTGAAAGCAGCTTGTGCCAAAAGAACCTCATAGCATTAAGGCAATTGACATCTTGTATCTGGACATCAGCAAGGTGTTTGACTCTTGCTGCATAGCAGGCTAGTAGAAAAGGTAGGAGTCTTAGGGCTAGGGTAAGGACTCACTAGATGAATTGAGAACTGGATGTCAGGATGCAGAGAGTAGTTGTGCATGGAAACTTTGCTGATGTCAGGAGGGTCACAGTGGTTTGTCTTGGAGCCAGCACTTTTTAGCATGTATATTAGTGACATCGGGGAAGGGTTATGGGGACTTTGAGTCTCTTAATGGATAACACAATACTGGTTGGGAGGACCTGGCCTACAGGCTACTCAACACAGCTGCTCCTCCCAGCCTTGAAGCTATAATGACCCCCAAAAACAACTCTAGGACCCTAAGAACCTCTGGGCGGATGTTGCTAGAAACACCCAGGATCCGGACCAATGCGGGAGGCAAGTCCTTCACCTACACGGCCCCCTATTTGTGGAACAGGCTCCTTCCCATGGTACAGGAAGCATCCACTCTACCGAACCAGACTGAAAAACCATGTGCATGAGGCCAGCACCTGTCACTGTCAGAACACCTGACAATCACCCCCCCCCTTCACTCAACCCCTATACCGGAAAAACCCTTATCACAGAGTACCTCCTAACACACTAGGCAGCCAAACGCACTAGGGTCTATGTATAGGCTCAAAACAAATGTCACCTGATAATCCAAATGCATCTGTATTAAGTGACAAGTATGAATGTGATGCATAGCTACCTGTATATACTCTGTAATCTCGTCTTTGCATGTAATGCTCCAAATAATGTCTTTCCGGGTCGCCCCTGAAAAAGGGATGTCCAGGGCTCAGTGGGCCTACCCGGTCATCAAAATTTAATAAATAAATAGTGGAGCTTGTTGGATGCAATGCATCAGGAATAGATAACGTGACAAAGGGATGTAGGAAAGTTGGGAGCGGTGATCCGGAATTTGGCAATTGATGTTTTGTGTCAAAAAACGTAAAGTGATGCATGTTGATAACAAAAACCCGCAGAGAGAATATTGAATCTGTGGGATCCAAGTGGAACACTCAAGGAAGGAAGTGGACCTGTGGGCTGGTAATTAATAGTAGTCTGATAACCACTTCCCAATGCAGTACAGCATACAGAAAGGCAAACAGGATGCAGCTGGGGTATATCTAGATTTGTTTCACAGATCTCAGGAGAGAGGTGGTGATACTGCCACTGTACAGGTCATTGTTTCAGCTGCAGCTGGAGCTATGCTTGCAGTTTAGTTATCTGCACCTGAAAAATGACAGGGAGAGGTTGGAGACTATGAAGTGGAGTGCTGTGATAAAGATCCTTGGGCAGCAGGGTAGATTCTACGAGCTGAGACTGGACAGCCTCAAATGTACTCACTGGAGGACAGGTGGGAAAGGCAGGACATGATAGATGCATACAAATACATACAGGGATCAAATAGGGTGACCTCATCAGAGTTGTTCAAGTTGAGAAACAGTGCAGCTACTAGGAGCGCAACTTCAAGCTGGAAGGGGAAATTCAAAAAATGACATCAGAAAGTATTTTTTCAGAACATGGGGTGTATAGGTGAAACAGTCTACTCAGTATTGTGATGAATATCGTGACTATAGTAGAGTTCAAAACATAGTGGTGCAATATCCGAGGTGTTTTTAGGAACAAGATGGAGTCAAGGGCGAGGAGGACTCTGGGGGGGCAGAATAAATTAAGAAGGGTGTCAGGGCAGACTTTGATGGACTCTGTCGTTTGCTGGTCTTATTCATCCATATATGTATGGGTGAACTACCATGTGGCACTGATGTCATGACCTGTCAGCAGGCAGACATTCTTGCATCATCATGCTACTCATCAACACCAGAACACATTGCCAGTACAGGCCCAGTTTTGCCCTCTCTTTCTGGTGCTGAAGCAGTCCAAGGAGGGAGCCTGAGGTCAGAATCAGACCTGACTCTCTCGCTTGGCCATCATGCCACTGATGTCAGTTAACGTAATTGCAGCCAGAGAGTATGAACATTTAAACTCTTCAAATTTTTTTTTTTATTTTGCTTGGATACTCTCAAAACAAAAACCTGCCAAACCAGTTTTCTTGTGGGCGATCAGAGTATCTACTAGGATCCAGTAACGACTAGTATGTGTGGTTAGAAGTTGCTACAGAGACACAGAAACAACTTTTGGCATTTACGCTTTTCAGCAAGTATCAATCCTCTCTGTAACCAGCTTGATTAAAAAAAAAGTTCTTAACCTCTTGCTGCCTGTGTATTTTTAGTAGATCCTTTGATTGCATGAAATTCCTCTTTGTAATTCTGTGGCTTCCTGTTAAGCCTGGAGCAGTTTCTTTAAAAGCTTTTGGATTGCTGTGCTCTATCAACAACATGTGGAGGTACTAATGAATGTGAACTTTTAGACTTTTGCCTCAGTAGTGACTGTTTTTTGCATATGTGAACAGTGAGTGTTATTGGGTATAAACAAAATGTCATGGAGAACCCCAGAAAGGGAGCAAAGGTTTTGTCCATCAGTAGCCATTTTTAACAAGGGTATCTTGATCATTTAAATTTCTTGCCCCCACCCCAGCATGATCTCTCCATGAAAGGTATGTATGAGGCCAGTGTATAAATCTGTAAATCTAGTAAATATATTCAGTAATCCATTTTAATAAGAGACTCTGATCACTTAGTCCTGCATGTTTAGTGGTTAAGCACGCATCTTTAAAAAAAAAAAAAAACACAAACTGCAGCTAGCCCAATGACTCAGCAGCAGGGCATCGAGGACTAGCATGGTTGATCTCTTGCTTACAGGAATAGTGGGAGCAGGATGGATGTATTTATTTATTTATTTGCTTTTGGTAACCGGGTAAGTGCACTAGACAGGATTACCTTTTTTCAGGCACGACCCGGGAGATTACAGTTCAAACAAGTTACAAACGATAGTACAGGAGGTGCAAGGAGAACCAGGGATAAATGACAACCAAGAAAGGGGCTGGAGTAGAACAGTGAAACAGTCTAGGGAGGTCAAATCATGGAAAGCCATGTGTGCAAATGCCAGGAGCCTTAGCAACAAGATGGAAGATCTGGAGGCTGTCATGGTACAGTCAGACCTGGACATTGTGGCCATCACTGAAACCTGGTGTAATGATAACCACGACTGGGAGATGACCATACCTCACACAACATATTCAGAAGAGACAGAGCAGGCAGGAAGGGAGGAGGAGTGGCACTGTATGTGAAAAATGACATAAGGGCCACAGAGATCCAGGAGGAACAAAATGGGAGAGATACTGTGGGTTAAGCTGGAAAGGAAAATGGGACAGCCATCCGCACAGGTGTGGTCTATAGACCACCAGCCCAGGAGGAAGAAACAGATAGGAGCTGATGCTAGCCATCAAAGGATGGCAGACAAAGTGAGTAGTACTGGTTGGAGACTTCAATATTCCAGATGTGGACTGGAGCATCCCAGCAGCAGCATCAACTAGGAGCAGATTTATCCTGGACTCCTTCAGGGTGCCTTCCTCAAGCAACTGGTCATGGAACCAACTCGGCAGAAGGCAATACTGGACCTTGTGCTCACAAACAGGGACAGTGTGATGGGGTAACAGTGGGGAGCACCTGGGAAACAGTGACCACCAGTCATTGTGGTTTGAAATCACAGAAAGAGCAGAACCAAACCACACAAAAACACGTATCCTGGATTTTAGGGGGCAGACTTTGGGAAAATGGGAGATACTTGAAAGAGGCATTAAGGAATGGGACAGGAATCAGGGGTTGAGGAACAGTGGGCAGTATTTAAAATGGGATTACAAGAACAACAGAATTATGCATTAAGCAGGTTAGCAAGAGGAAAAGGAAGAGGAGACCATTATGGTTTTCCAAAGAGGTAGCAAAGAAAGTGAAAGCCAAAAAGACTGCATTCAGGCAATACAAAACGACACAGGCAGAAGGGGATAGGAGAAGTACCAGGAGAAGCAAAGGGAGGCAGGGAGGTCAGTAAGGGAAGCCAAAGCTCAGACAGAAGAACACATTGCAAAATCAGTGGGTAGAGGGGACAAAACCTTTTACAGGTACATAAGTGAAAAAAGAAAAGACAAAAGGAGGATAGTGAGACTGAAGGGAGGATGGGGGCAGCGTGAGGATGACAACAGTAAAGCTCACATTTTGAACAGGTATTTGCTCAGTCTTTACTGAGGAAGAGGAGGGTAATGGGTCTGAAGGAGTACAAGGGGTGAGAATGGTGCAGAAATGGACACAAGTCCCTTTACACGAGAAAGGGTCCTGAAGGAACTGGAAGTAATAAGAGTTGATAAAGCAATGGGGCCAGATGGGGTGCACCCCAGGGTCCTTAAAGAACTAAGAGAGGTGGTGGCTGAACCTCTGGCTATCCTGTTTAGCCGATCACTGGAAACAGGGGAGGTACCCAAAGACTGGAGGACAGCAGATGTAGTCCCCTTATACAAAAGTGGGAACAAAGAGGAAGCAGGGAACTACAGACCACTCAGCCTCACCTCGGTAGTGGGGAAGATCATGGAAGCACTACTGAAGGAGAGATTGGTGGAACATCTGGTTGTCAATGGACTACAGGACCCAAGGCAGCATGGTTTCACCAGGGGGAGGTCATGTCAGACCAACCTCGTTGAATTTTTGACTGGGTGACTAGGAGGTGGATCAGGGTAGGGCAGTGGAAATGGCCTATCTGGACTTCAGCAAGGCCTTTGACACTGTGCCACATAGAGACTATTACACAAACTGGGGAATATGGGTGTGGGCAGGACAGTAGTGTGGTGGGTAAGTAACTGGCTGGGTGGCAGGACACAGAGGGTGGTGGTAAATGGCTGTCACTCCACAGAGGAAGAGTGACCATTGGGGTACCACAGGGATCAGTGCTGGGACGGTCCTATTCAACATCTTCATCAGTGACATTCTTGGGACCTAGAAGGCAGAATTTCACTGTTACGCTGATGACACAAGCTCTGTAACAGAGTAGACACACAGAGGGTGTAGACAGAATGAGAAGGGACCTGCAGAAACTTGAAGAATGGTCAGGGGTTTGGCAGTTGAAATTCAATGCAAAGAAGTGCAAGATAATGCATATGGGGCACAAAACCCTGGCACAATATATCAGTTGGGGGTGAGGATATAGCATGCACCAAGCAGGAAAGGGATGTTGGGGTTGTCATCTCTGATGACCTCAAGTGGGAAACAGTATGACAAGGCAGCAGGTAAAGCAAATAGGATGCTGGGATGTATAGGCAGGGCATCACCAGCAGGAAAAGGAAGTCATAATTCCACTATACAAGACACTAGTGAGGCCCCACCTGGAGTACAGTGTACAGTTCTGGAGACCATACCTACGTAAGGACATAGACAGGGTAGAGAAGGTTCAGAGGAGGGCAACAAAGATGGTGCATGGATTGCATCACAAGTCCTATGAAGACAGGTTGAAGGAACTGAACATGTACTCCCTGGAGGAGAGGAGGAGAGAGGGATATGATAGAGACATACAGTATCTTACAGGGAGGAACAGGGTGCAGGAAAACACTATTTTAAGCAAAAAGATGTTCCAGGACTAGAGGCATGGGATGAAGTTGGAGGACGATTCAGAGGAAACATGAGAAAGAATTTCTTCACAGAGCGGTGGTGGACAAGTGGAACACCCTGCCAGAGGAAGTGGTGGGGGCTGAAACAATCACAGGATTTAAGAATGCATGGGATAGACATAAAGGAATTCTGGAGGTCAGGGGTAAGGGGCAACAGACTTCTAGGAAAACAAACTGAACTTACAAGCTCAAATGGGCAGACTGGGTGGGCCATAGGCCCTTATCTGCCGACACTGTCTATGTATCTATGTATCTAGTACATAAAGAGATCAACAACCTTATATGACAGTAAAATTACTTGGCACAAAAGTGATGGCATACATAGCATAAGCATTACGGTACAAAAGAGATAAATACAGCTTGCAGAGATCAGTAACATAAGTGCATAACAGCAGTGCTGGTGGCATAGGACGAGGGTATGGGACAGGGAAGGGGATAGTAGTGCAACGGCAAGAAAAGAGGTATGTTCCATGAACTAGACAAGTAAAGAGGTGTAATACATGAACTAAAGACATTTACATGCAGCTAGGGAGGTGAGGTAATTAAAGAGTGCATGCTTGAAGGCAGGGTGAGAACTGGAGTGTCTAAGGAAAAACAGAAGGGAGTTCCAGAATTTGGGAGCGTAGATGGAGAAGGCAAGTTCACCCATTTTGGTGGAGCAGTTAGGGACTGTGACCAGAGCTGAAGTCGAGGACCAGAGGAGCTGGGGGGAGCAGTCAACTGGGGTGGACATGGTTGCAAGGGAGAAGGGGAGAGAAGAACGAATGATATTGTCGGTCAGGCAGCCTATGGAATATAAATGCTGGGAGGAGGTGGGTAACCAGCGTAGGTCAGAGTAAAGTGTGCAGAGGTGTTTAAGCCGATGGGCAGACAAGGCAAATCTGCAAACATTGTTATAGGCAACATGCAAACATTATTATAGGCAACATCCCACGCTTGAAGGACATTTACCTATGCTTGAGCGAAGACCGGCACTGCATAGCAAAGACCAGGGAGCAGAAGTCCTTGGGCGACGGAAATCCTAGCGTCAGGGGTCGGGGCGTGGAGGGCACGATACGCCAACCCAATTTTGGCATTGACAGACTTGCATACTGCATTGACATGGAGAGAGAAACTGAGACACAGATCCAGAGTGACCCCTAAGTATCTGAAGGAGTCAGTAATTTGTACCGGGGAGCCATCGAGACAAGAGACCAGAAATGAGGGGTTTAGGGCACTGAGATTCCTGCTGGACCCGAACAGCATGGTCTGGGTCTTGGCAACATTTAATATGAAGTGGTGCGATGTGAGTCATGTTTGGATTCATTGCAGGTGGAAGAGGGGTAGGAATTAATGTCAGAGATGGAGCTAGAGGAGGTATAGAGGACCAAGTTGTCAGCGTAGGGTAAGGTGTGACAGTGGGCGGGAATGGTAGTTAGATTGTTTATAAATATAGAAAAGTGCAGGGGCCCAAGGATAGATCCTTGTGGAACACCAGTGGATAGAGGGGCAAGGGAGGAGAGGACTACAGTAGGAGACAGACTGGGTGCTTTTGTGCAGGTAGCTGGAGAACCCAGCAGTAGTGACTGGGAGGCACCCAGTGAACCTAGCTGATGCAAGAGCAGTAAATGGTTGACCGAGTCGAAAGCCTTCGTTAAGTCAATAAAAACAGCCCCCGTAAGTTGGCCTCTATCCTTGGTGGTTGAGGTGTCGTTAGTGAATTGCACTAGGGCAGTCGAGGTGCTGTGGTGTGGCCTGGCCTGAAGCCATGCTGAGCAGGAGATAGCAGGTCATATTTGGCTACAAAGTCTGACACCTAACAATGAATAAGTTTCTCCATAAGTTTACTAAGGGTAGACAGGAGTGCTATAGGGCAGTAGTTAGTAGGGTTTTTAGGATCGCCCTTTTTAAAGACCGGTATAACCCTGGCTTGTTTCCAGGAGGAGGGTATAGTGCCAGAGTTAATGGAGAGGTTGAAGAGGCACAAGATAGGGGTGGCAAGAATGGAGGCGCCAAGTGTGAGAATTCTAGGTTCCAGACCGTCAGGACCAGCGCTGCCATGAGGAGACATAGTGTAGGTCATTAGTTCTAGAGTCAGGGCTGAGAATAAGGGGTGATAGGGCAAAAGGAGGCCTGGGGAGGAGGAGGGACAGAAGGAATGGCTGTGTTGGAGTCGAGGAAGGAGGGGAGGTAAAGAGTGCATTAGAGGCGTTGGCTATGGCGTTGGAGTTGTTACAAGAGGCATTGTCAATTGGCATGTCATGAGGGGCTTGAGAAGCATTGCAACCCAGAATGTGGTTGATATGTACCCAGTACCTTTTCAGGTAACGGGCAGAGGCATGGAGAAGACCTCTGCAGTAATTGCTTTTGGCAGTGCGGATTGCTTTCTTGCATGAGTTCCTAAGGGGCGATAGGCAACAAAGTTGGAAAGAAGGGAGGAGGCTTTCCATCTTGGACCAGACTTGTCATGAGATTTAAGCAAAGCGGAGAAGGAGGTGGTCAACCATTTGGTGGGAAGGCCCCTAACCCTGCGCCTAATGTAAGGAATGTGCTTGGACTGCAGTGAACGCAGTGTGTTGGAGGAATACTCCACCGCCAGGTCAGTGTTGTCTGTGGTGAAAAGGGGAGACCAGTCAACCTTCTGGAGATAGGATAGAAAAGCCTAGGGACTGAAGGCAGAGAAGTTGGCCACGGAGATAATTTTAGGCGGGTATGAAGTGGGGGCAGGCATCCCAGGCACAAGTTACAGGAGACTGGTCGCTAATGGAGTCAGCCAACACAGTAACTGAGGAGATCCTGTCTGGCCTATCGGTGAGGACCCAGTCGAGCAGAGTGTGACTAGTGCCACTACTGGAGTGCCTGGTAGGTTCAGTGAAAAGCTGAGTTAGAGTGGCTTTGGCCATGTTAGTGTTGAGGATAGGGGAGCTTGGGCCAAGCCAAGCCAATCCTGATTGAAGTCACCTAGGCAAAGTACTTCATTGTTTTTGGTGGCATGGGGAAGAAATTCCTCAATGTACTTGTTTGTTTTCCTGAACCCCAAGGTTGAGATACAAGTAGGACTTGGTGGAGTCTTGGAGGACATTACTTACCATACTTCTCACTGCCAAGAGCACTTGGTGTGGGGAAAGGGAGAAAATTGGGACTAAAAAAGAGAAAGTGAAAACAAATTATATACATTAGCAACATTAGTTGCTGACTTATGGATTTCATAACACAAGATCTTTCCAAAATATAGTCACTTTACAAATTTACTCTTTTTAATCTTTGTAGTTCTTTCTCACATATGTTACAATTGAAAGTCATATAGGTGAGGGCTCAGCAGATTTCCAGTTACATTAAGGCAGCATTTCAAAGTCATTTAGAAAAGAGTGAGGGCATAAAGTCCAGGTTGAGCAGTTTCCTAATTTCTGGATGCCTAGTGTTCTCTGTCCAACTGCTGGGATGAGGATGTGTTTTGGGACTCCTGCTTTCCCTTATGGGGCCCCAGTGATAAGACTTGTATCAAACCCTATGATGATTAGAACAGCTGAGCTGCTCCCCCCCCCCCCCGATGGCATCATTCTCTGCCCAAGTCCGTTCATGTCACTTTAGACAGGTGAAGACATAGTGGAGATTGACATTGCTTAAATGAAGGACTGTGGAGCAGATTCATCAACTATATAAGTTTGCAAGAAAAATGTACTGGTGTAATGATGTTTCTTTAGAGGGTGTATTTGTGAGTCCTACAGTTTGCATCATCTCAGCTTTGAGGTATAGCCCTGGAGATAGAACTTAGAATGTTTAAAGTTCAAACTGCAGTGTGGAAACACTCCAGCTGACTCCCAATGACTGATGTATAACAGAAGAGCGCAAGAGACAAGTGCTCAGCTAACTAATGTATGCTATGTATTGAGAAAAGAAAATGTAATAAAAAATTGACACACGGCAAATTAAAAAAATATATATAAAAATGACTACATTTGAATGCCAGTAAGATTAAACAGATTTCGAATGCTCGAGCACAAATTAAAGGACAGGAGATTATTTCCAAGGGGCAGCTGTTTATAATGTTACTATATTCAGAAATGATATTCATAGGCCGGCCCACCGGCACAGTGGTTGGATTTCCGCTGTGATGCCGGCGACCCAGGTTCGGGAATGGACCCAGGTCGTCGGAGGGTCGGCTGGGGGAGAAGGATTGAACGCCCTCAGGACTGCTTTCTTTCTCCGGGGCGGGGAGGGTGGCGTGCGCCTGGTACAAGAGCGACACCTGGGCAGAGGCTGGGTCCATCACATGGTATCCTGCTCCAGTTTCACTTGTGGGGCGGACGCTGGTCGTCATTGCACATCCCCGCCCCAGTCTATAGGGAAAAAATGCTGCCCATCCGTCTTTGTGAAGGCTTTGATTAGCCTCCTAGCTGGGCTCTCCCGACTAGTGCCAGTTTTGCGGCACTGGTTGTTGGGGCCATAGTGTCTTGACCCCACCCTCTGGGGGGCAAGCCAGGGGTGACTAGGAGAGCCTCCAGCAGTCTGGGAGGTGGAAGCCGCAGGGGCACCGTGACCAGGGCAGAGGTGTCGATGGCCGGTGCAGCACATAAAGTACAATAAATAGAAAAAAAGAAATTATATTCATACACCCCAAATGAGCCATATGTACCTGTACCAGAATAGAAAGTGATGTGAAAAACTGTATTTTGCATTGTTTTGTTTTTATGGGCAGCATTCTGTTACAGTTCTCTTCATGGAACCAATGATCTGGAGTTATAACTATGTCACCATTTGTACTCACAACTCTGAGCATGGTTCTGATAAAACAATAGCTTATGCTTAGCATTCTGTACACAAACCGTGACAGAGTAGAAACTCCCAGTTACTGGTACCATAAAGTGAAATGTACAGAATGTTGTCTATAAAAAGAAAAGAACTGAAAACACAGTTTTTAAAATCCGTGTTTATTCAGGTACATTTAAATATGGATCATTTGGAGGTATAAGCGTCATTTCTGTAAACGGGAACACCACAGATTACTGCCAGTACACATAAACTTCCAATCCCTGTATATCATTTGATACATACAGTATAAATGAAATTATACAATGGCAAGAAAATTTCCAGGGCTCTGATAGGTCAGTGTGTGCCTGAGACAGTGAAGTTATTACACAATAACATCACTGTATTGATTTGTTGGATGGTTCTTTAGATCTCTCTCCAGAAACAAAGATATATTGCTACACTAAATATCTACTAAAACCTTTTTTTTAAAAAAATTTTTATTTTGTATAATATTGATCCATTGTATAATTGCAATAAGGCACTCCAAGGTGTGTGTTATTGTGTATAATCAAATCATCTCTGGGTAGGCACTCAGCTTCACTGCTTCAATCCACCCCAGGAATGATGACATTACATGTTATAGCATATGGTTGACCTTTGTTCTGTATAGAAATCCGCCTGCTCAAAAACCTTGTTGTGCGCATTCTAAACCGTTGTGTGCATTCCAAGGTGCTGTTGTGCACATTCCGCGCAGTTGTTCAGCAAAGTTCAAAGGTCATAAAATGTTTAAATTCGTCATTCACCCAGCACCTAGCTGATTACTAACCACCCAGTGTCCAAATTTGTATCTTTTAACACGTAAAAGTCTGTAAATTTAATTTTGATCAAAAACAGAACAAAGAAATGGCAAATTTTTTTTTCTTTTCTTTTGTTTTTATTTAAGAAGGTAACACTTCTGTGATTTCTGTGTACATAACCATATATTATATACAGTAAAATATGGGCAACCCCACACAAATCAGCATGTGTTTCCATCTTGGGGCTGGGATGACTGCATGGACCTCTCGAGCTTCGCTTTCGAGGTTTATATGCTGTCATCTCAACTCCTCGATGGAAACACAGCCTTGTTGTGTATGGTTGTCCATACATTATTTTCTAAGTACTGTATAAAATTCCATCCCTTTCAAAATGCTGTCATACCACAGTTCAAAGGTCATGGAATGTGATTGTACCCTTCTGTGCTACAACTGCATTCTGAAACCTCTAGAGACTACACAAGTCAAGTTTAATTCTGAAAGCGAAAGTACCGCAGTGTGCACATTTCACATAATACTATACACTACAAAAAAAATACAGGATGAGCAGCTTTATGTACAACCCGTGTGTTCTACCACCTTGGGGTTCAGATTCCCAAGGATCTCTCAAGCTTTGCTCTCAAGATCAGAGGGAATTGGAACCCCTCGGTGGTAGAACACACTGGCTGTGCATAGCTGCCCATCCTGTATTCTCTATGTTGTACAATATGCAGACTCCTACCTGAGGTGCAGGATTGAGGTCCAATTTAGGAAAAAGATTCTGAAGTACAGAAGTACCAAAGCTGTCATCCCTTGTAATGCTGCTGTCCACAGAGTAAAGAGAAGTGCTGTAGACCATTTGGCTGCTTTGCACACCTCTAGTAAAGGTGTACCCCTTACTGTTGCCGCTGTGGTAGACGTAGCCCTAGTGAAATGTACACTGTAGCCCTTTTGGTGACTCTACTAGTTTTATTGTAGCAGAAGTCAATGCAAAAAACGATAACAAGAAACTGTCTTTTTTGCATAGGCTGCCCTTTTTCTACCTTACCAGAGGTGGCAAACAGATGCATGTTGTCTGTTCTGAACTGTTTAGTTCTTTGCAGGCAAAACTTGCAACCATCTGTACATCCAGGCTGTGAAGTTTCTCTTCACCTGCATTGGACTGCAGCTTTGTAAAACACTCAGGCAGTTTAACAGATTGACTTATGTGAAATATGGAAACCCCTTTTGGCAGAAATATCACATTTGTTCAGAGCACTACCTTGCCCATATTAACACCGTAACATTAGTGTCTGTGCAGTGCTTGTAACTCACTTACCCTCCTTGCAGTCGAACTGCCCACTAAAAATAATTGAGGTCAGATGAAGATTCATGGTGGATTAATCACTTGTGAAAGTGCCAGGCTCCAAGCCTATTGTGTGACTGGTTAACTTATAGGGTGATACAAATGGTTCAATCACCCGGTCAACAAAAGCAAATAAATACAGTAAGGCATTGAAAATATTTTCAGTACAGGATGAGATGAAGGGATTTTTTTCCCTATAGAATTAAAAGTAGAAATAGCTGCTAAATGAACTTAAGGGTGTGTAGTTTTAGCCTTTGTGCCTTTAGGTGCACTAAAACATCCAAAACCAGTGATGCGACCACAGTTTTTGCAGTGATATGAAGAGAGCCACGCCAAGTACTGAATCTTTTATGTTTTGCTGGTTACTGGCTTTTCTATCAATGTTAAAAACCTCTAGGACCTGTCTTGAAAGGTTTAAATTGGAGTATTCTGATTCTTCAGGAGCCATCTCAGTGGCAAATCTGTTGGCATTCTCTGTGACATTGTCAGCATCAGAGTCCCTTGATGGCCTTGCCCAGTCTGGTGATATCAGAATCATAACTGCACTCTTCCTTTCTCAGCTTCATCAGCACTCTCAGAAACGTTTTCTTCCAGGATATAGTTTAATTCATCCTTCAAAACTGTTGGGGGGTCTCCAACAGAATTAGGGTAGCTTTCTGTTTTCCAGTGAAGTAAACAAATGTATGCCTGGCGTACCCCATGTCTGAAACACAAACTTCAGAACCCCTTAATTCAGAGACCATTCGTAGGTTACAGTATATTACATATCCTTCTGAGTGACTCTGCTAGTACATTCTCCTTTCCTGCTAGGTGTGCTGCAGAGATTTTAGCATTCAGTCAGGTTCCAGGGCTTCATGGCCTCTTTAGAGTTTTGATGGCTTGGTGCCTCCCTGTTTGTTTATGTGACGGTGCAGGGTTATTGTATTCTCTGTCTTCCTCTGGACTGTTTGATCCTGTAACAGAGAAATCGGACTTCACCAAAAGCGGCACAGCTCTGAGTTTCAGCAGGCTTATGTACTCTTTTCTTTCCAGAGGGGACTGAATTCCATTTGGTGTTCTCCCCTCCAGATGTCCTCCCCATCCTAGCAGAGATGAATCTGTAATGAGAGGAAGAGACTGAAGAAGCAAATGCCCTTTCTAAGATTGTCTACTTCTTTTCACCACACCAATGCTTTATCAGTTTGCTTGATACTGGCAACTTTTGCTGCAGTAGTATACTTCCTTGGTACCCTGGGGTGGTAGTGGATGTCCCTCAGTTGTAACCTGGCCAGTGGAACTGCTGTTGTGGTGGAAGCCATGTGGTCCAGATGTTTTAAGAATCTGTGTAAAGTCATTTGACCTGCCTGGAATGTGTTTGCATACTGAATCAAAGCGTCTGCTCTTTGCAGGGGCTAAAATGCCTTGTCAAGCCAGTGGCGGATCTGGGGGGCGGTCACCCCTCCTGGCTGCCCCAGTGTGAGTAGTGGTGCCCCACCACCATCTTTATTCAGTGTTTAGTGCCCATTGTGGAGCCCATGACTGACTGAATGGCCCCCCAGCTCCCAAATGCTCCCAAACCTGGCTCCGCCACTTTGTCAATCTCTGTGTTCAGCTCTGCACTTTGGAACTCCAGGATCTAGCTTGGTTTCAGCTGTGACTTCTCTACATTCAGGAGAAATTCTGACTTTTACAAAGTGCTCTTTACTATTTGAATTGAGCACTGAGCTTCATCATGTGTTTTTCCACACACCAGCCTGTCATGTAGGTAAGGAAATATCACTACACTCCACCGGTGCAGCAAGGCTGCCACCACTGACAGGCACTTTGTGAAGACTCTGGGTGATGTGGTGAGGCCAAAGGGTATTGTATTGAACTTAAACACAGCATGACATGCTCTGAATCTTAAATATTTTTTGTGGCAGGGTCTTACTTGTGTGTGTAAATATGAATACCTTAAGGAGAGGAGCATTTATGAACAGTGTCAGTCGTCGTTTGAAGTCCATGACAAACCCCCGATAAATGAGATATTGGGCTCCTCTACAGCTTGCAGTAGTCTAAAGGTGTTGATTGTTAAATCTGCCTTTTATTGATACTACAGTACCACCATTTTTAGAACATTGTGATGTCACTGACAGTTGAGCAGTGCCTGACTACAGTGTGGTTAGGGTTAGCCGCAGCTTGATCATCAGTGATATCACAAGGTTCTCAAAACAGTGGAAGTGTAGTATCATTATGGGGCAGACATACAGTAGTCATTAGTATCTCTGGACTGCTGCCAGCTGCAGGTTAACGCAGAGCATAACAGAGTTTTTCACGAGCTTTCAAACTGTGATGTGCATGATTAATGAAGGTTCCCCCTTTAGTCCATTGACCCCAGCCAGTCTCCGTGTTGTGGTGATGGTATCACTGTTTTTTTTTTTTTTTTCACGTGCTTCTTCAGTAGTGTTAGGTCCAGAAGGGGTCACCAGTCTGTTCAGAGTGAGGAAGAATCTGGAAATAAAATCATTTCTCACTTGGAACATCTTCACATCATTTAACTCCAATAGCTCCCTCACTTCCAATTATAGTAGGATTTACTCTTCTGGCAATTGAGCTTTCAACACTCTGAATTTGTTTAACTTTGGAAATTGAACAAATGGAAGGGTTAAGACCCCTCTTACCACCTCCAGACCCCACTTGTCTGTAGTAATCCTCATCTACTCTTTGAGATAAATAAGAAGGGTGTCTGTCTTCTGCCAGTGGTTCTGTGGTGACTTGGACAGATTTGCCAGAGATTGGGCTTTGTCTGGGATGGGGGAGTTCATGCAGATTGCTGACTAGCTCTTTTTCTTTTGCCCCTTCTTGTACTTCTTTGAGCTAAATAGTCATGGTGCACATAGGGTCTGGCTTATTTCCATAACTCCCCTTCTGTAAGGCCTGTAATTTAGTTTGGCTTTTTCTTTATCTGTCAATTTTTAGGACTGCAGTGGACGGAGCCCTGCAGACCTCTTGGGATCAGAAAAGGGGGATTTTTCTGACCGAACAATAGTGTGGAGTTGCCGCACAGTCGCCTCCATGTCTGTGAAGCACTCCGCTCTCTCCATTAGCAGTCACACAGCAATATCAGCACTATTTTTCTGCAGTCTGAGGTCATGGCGGAACACGACACAGTCTGCCGTGTCCAAGATGGCTGACAAACTGTATTGCGTATGTGCAGTAGTTTGTCAGCCATCTTGGACACAGAGGACTGTGGCGTGTTCCACTGTGACCTGACCGTGGATGAGACTGTTCTTTTTTTTCTCCTGCCCATGACCCTCCCTCTCAGCACCGACCCCCAAATGTAACAGTCACACTGGGGTGCCCAATCCCCAGTGTAGGAATCCTCATCCATTCCCCCTTTTTGTCCTCCTGACCACCCGACCCTCCCTCTCAGCACCCGCCACCACACTTCTGAAACGTAACAGTGACACTGCAGATGCCCAATCCCCAAGTGCAGGAATCCTCGGTTCTTCTTTTTTTCCTCACCCTGTAAAAAGGAAACCATTCATCGATGTCTTTTGTGGCCATTACAGTCCCTGCACCCGACCCTCCCACTCAGCACCCACCACCCCGCAGCCCCCTCCAAGCCCTTACTTACCCACCAATGCTATAATCCTCTCTAGACTGCAGACACTTATTCACTCTTCAAAGCCAGACCGGGAACTGAAGAAACAGGTGTGTGGTTCAGTGTATTTCAGTGGTGTTTTGAACTTAGTGGCATAACTTGGCCATTTCTGCATATTTTTGGCCCAAATTTTCAACATGCCTTTTTTGGGACCCTGCCTCATAAACCGTTGCACTGACATTAGGCAGATCTGTTCCAAAAGGTGATTTTGCAGTCCCTGCATGAAATCACCCTTCGGACAGGAGTTGAAAATGTTCTCTACCCTTGTTCATGAAGTAGGGTCATAATTTATTTATTTAAATTTTGATGACCGGGTAAGCCCACTGGGAAAAACATATTCTTTTTTCAGGGGCAACCCAGGGAAGTACATAAAAAGGCTATGTTGAAAATGTGGTGTAAAAATATTTAAAAAAACAACATCGTTATGAGTCTGTGTTGAATTTTGTGAACACAGGCTCATAACTTTGATAATTTTCAGTATTTTTACCCCAAATTTTCAACACAGTCGTATCTTTACAGAACCTCATGAGTGTGACAGCTGTCATTTTTTAAATCCTGGCCAAATTTAAAAAAAAATAATTTTTTTTTAATATCCCGAAAGGTGATTTTGCGGTCCCTGCACAAAATCACCTATTACACAGAAGTTGAAAAATTTCTCTGCCCCTGTTCATGAGGCGGACTCATAAGGCTGTGTTAAAAATTTGGTGTAAAAATATTTACAAAAAAAAAACAGTTATGAGGCTATGTTGAATTTTGCAAACACAGGCTTGCAACTTTGGTAATATTCAATATTTTTACCCCAGATATTTGACGTAGTCTTTTCAGTGACAGTTGTCAGTTTTAAACTCCTGCCCAAAATGTATTTTTGCATCCCGAAATGTGATTTCACAATCCCTGCGTGAAATCACCTTTGGGCCAAGAGAGGAAAATGTTCTCTTTCCTTCTTCATGAGACAGGGTCATAACAAGGCTATTTTGAAAATTTGGTGTAAAAATATTTAAAAACAACACATTTGTGAGCCTATATTACATTGTGCGATCGCAGGCTCGTAACTTTGGTAATTTGGTAATTTTCTATATTTTTATCCCAAATACCTCGGCTACAGCCCTGTTGGCTCTGGCCATAGCTTATTTAAAAGTTGCTTTCTGTTCATTCATGTATGCCTGTCTCATCACCAAGGAGGTGAGGTGAGGTGCCTTCAAAGGAAAAATCAACATCTTAATCAGGTATGTCCTGTGACCTACCTTTTGATCTTATTAGAATCGGTCTTCTCCATGGAGTGCCACGCATGACTCTAATCTGAAAGCACTAGGACCCTGCAGGAGCAAATCTTTTGTCAGGAGGCCAGCAACAGCCATTGGCCCATGACATGACTAGGGTTACCAGACATCCAGTTTTACCCAGGTATGCCCTTCTTTTAACTTATGTTTACTGCGTCCGGGTGGATTTTTTTTTTTTTGAGTGCTATTATGTCCGGGTTTGGGCTTGGCATTGGACTAGTTTTCAGTTGCCAGGCAACCGTGCACTGCAAGTGGTCCCAAGCCATGCACCCACCAATGAAAACAACAACAAAAAGAAAACAACTGAATGCTTCTTTCATGCGTGGTCCAGCCTTGCCATCTGCACATGACAGAGCATCACCCGTGCGTGGGATTTAGGAATCCAGAGGTGCAGAACGCGGTTGGTGGAGAAGTGTTAGCTGAAACAGAACTCATCCCGATCCCGAGACAGTCGACTCCCAGAGGACCAGTGCCCCCCCGACAAATAAGGTTCTGACTCCAGAGCCCGCCTTCCTCCTGTGCAGCCTGTGAGTAGTTTAACAGTGGAGGCATGGAGTGCTAGTTTGGTTAGTAACCTGAACGATTGATTGGAGACTAGAGTTGATCCAAAGGCACCAGTTACAACGAGAGACCCCCCTGTTGCAGCACTTTGACTTGGCTCGTAGTTACAGCATCAGCTGCATGCAGCTCGTCTGCCCGCTATGTTGTTTGCATGTTGTTCTGTGTGATGGTAGAAGTAATTTTCAAAAGATGGCTGTTTTCTACAAGTTGTTGGTAACTGTACTAAATAAAATCATGTTTATTTCCAAATAAGGTTACCACCTGTCCTGATTTTCGCAGGACAGTCCTGATTTGGCCAGCTGTGTCCTGCAAAAAAAAACATGAAAAATACTACATGTCCTGATTTTATAGTAGAAAAAATATTCTCTAACTTTCTACTAAATGTTGAAGATAACTACAATACCTTAACTAAAATACCTTGAAATGATAAGAAACAATAGCAGCAACTAAGAAACTACAATACTTAGCCTTAATTCTGATTATATAGAGAAAACAAGTCTGTTGCATTGGTCGAAGTTACGTACTGTCCTGCGAAAAATCATGTTTCAGCAAGAAATGTCCTACTTTGGGCTTCTTAAAAGGTGGTAACCCTATTTCCAAAACCTCTAAGAGGTTGTGTTATATCAGTCTGAACAGATGACTCAGGGTGAAATTGGAGTGGCTGAGACTGTGGAATGCTTTTCGGGGGTTGATCCGTAACAATTGGGAAACCCTACTGGTATTACATTCCCTGTATTTGTTCTGGAGAATAATCAATATAGCACCTTCAAAACCCAAAATATCCAAAAGTGTTTTGAAAGGATGGCAATGGGATGCTGGTTGTGCAGTGACTGCATCCAATCCAAACGTTTTGCATAATACTTGTCAAATAATGTTTACAATACAGCATTGAATAGTCTTCATTATCTTTTAACAGGTAGGACTAGAAGAATAATGTTATGCCATTGTGCTTCATGATGCTGCCCAACCAAAATGTACACCCGGTGCTTGGGGGGTCCGGACCCTGAAAAAATGTAACTAGTTGCTTGCATCCAAGACGTTCTGACCTGAGAGGGTGGAGCGGTGAGGGTGGCTCTGGGAGGCTGTCTGCTGTGCTGTGCCACCACTGCTGTCTTCAGGGTGCAGGGCTATGCTTGCAGTCCATCCTGAGCATGGGGGGGGGGTCCTCTTTTTGCCATCCCAGATTCTGGTAACCCTACCCTCGATGCCTGCATGACACTATGCAGTGATATGCACCTGCCAGTAACCATTGCTGCCCCCCTAGCCTACATCAGTTCTGTGTTTCACACCATTAAGTATGCACTGAGAGAGTGGGTGATCACTGCAGTTTGTTGGATGGACGCCTCTTCATCACCTTGTTCTAGCTTTTTAATATTATCCATCATGCCTTAACTTTTGAAGGAAAAGAGGGACAAACAGAGCCCTCTTTTTTGTTTCTGCATGTGCAGTAAAAAGATAAACGCTGAAGACGGTAAGGAGACACGAGCTTGCTCATTTGGGTCAAGAGCCGCTGTATAGGATGAATAGTACTCATTTACCTTTGGTGGGGAACCACATTTTTCCACAGTAGCGTCCTTTGGGAAAATCAGTTCTTCTTCCTCTCTTCAAAAACATCCTCAGGAGGGAGACTAGGAGCCACATCTAAAACTTTTTTTTTTTCTTTTTAAAAATAATCTGCATTGTTTTGAAAAAACTACCTCATTCATTGTCCTCCTAAGAGGGCATATTTTTGTCTCTCATGGTTTTCTCTCTGTCTGCTTTTCAGGCAGAGAGACCTTAAGGTGCTTTTTAGTGCATTGTCCCCAACTATTGTACTTGAGGGTTGTTCAAAAAGCCTTTTTTCGCTTTCTATGGCTGCCATCAGAGCTATGTGAGCAGTACCTGCTGGGAAGGAGGCTATGCTCTTTATTGAAGATGGCTTTGCAGCTGTTTTCTGTCTCCCTGGGTCCAGAGATAACTCCTATTTACCAGATGAGTGCTTTGCAGCTTTTTCAGCCTCCTTGTATGCCAGAAGCTGCTGTGAATAATAAAAGCTATTTGAAGAATACTTACTACCTTCAGTAGTACTATTCTCAATATTTATGGACATTCATTAGCTTGTTTTACTGGTGAGCTGTTGCAGGCAGAGACTGACATTTAACTGCCATTCTTTCTTTGTTTTAGGACAGAACATGTTTCAGAGTTCACAATTTCCAAAATTGTAATCTGGGCCCAAACAACCAAAGCAAAGGTTATTTCTGTCTGCATTTCTCAGCCAGTGCTCACAGGCGATATCATGTTTAAATCACGTAGTCCCTGTTTACTTTTTAAGCTTCTTTGTCATGCCAGTTTTCCAGCAAGCTAAAACAAAATGTGTTCTAAGAGTTGAACTGAAGAAAAAATGCAGTAGTTATAAAAAATACACTAATGCAGAGTATCAAATAAACTTGGAAACTTTACAAAATGAGTTGTAACTATGAAGACTTGGCCACAGTGACTAGAACAGGACTCGGGTGCATCAGGGGTTCTTATATTCAAAACTTTGCGCCGTGGGCAAAGTGACCGCGCCTTGTTTGCCTGGGGTTTATGCCAGAGCGCAGTATTCAATGGGAGCTATGGCACTTGCCTAAAAGGGTTAGCACATGCACACAGAATAATGTATGCAATGGACAAAGGGAGGGGTGGAGACAGGAGTCCCTGCGCAACACAATATTTAGCACCATAGCGCTGCGCACGGGGAATAGCGCAGGCCACGTTGTTCTGCACAGTTACTGCTGAAAATAAGCTTGACTTACACCGGCAGAGCCACTGCAGCCAACAACTGTGTTGGCAGTTGGGTAAGTACACCTACCCCCTGGTGCCTAGCGGTCCACCCACCTTCGGATCACCAGTACCATATTTAGAACCGAAGTCCCTGGTGCCTAGTGGCCCCGTCTACCCTCCAGTCGCCAGCCCCATTTGAAGAAATGAAGTCTGTGGTGTCTAGTGGTTCCCCCTGCCCTCCAATCACTGTCCCCTTATTATAGCACTTCCCTGGAATTTAGTGGCACCCCCCCCCCACCCCCTGTCCCCCATACCAGCAGAAGGTTTTCTGAGTTTACCAGCCCCCTCCCTACACCGAGGGCACTGACCTAGCCACTCTGTATCCCCCCTACCTTAATCACCAGTGCAGTATCCCCCCTACCTTAATCACCAGTGCAGCAGGAGCCCATATGACAACCGGCACAGCCGTCCTCTCACCACCTTGGCCGGCCGCTGTATGTGAAGACAGGGAGTGTGTGTCCCATGTCCCCTGTACTTTAACGGGTGCTCCCAGTTACTGCATATGGTGGTGTTGTATCCATTCACTTGTAAAAGTAGTCCCAACTTAATAACTACTTTTCAGCTTCCAAACTTTGTCATTTTTATTAATGTTTGCTGTAGTAATTCAAATAGACTGGTCCATTTATGGTGAAATGCTGCAGGGTAAATGGACTGGCTGATTTAATGGTCAGTGGTGTTTCAGTTGGCAGTGGTGGCTCAGGGGGATTTTTAGCTGGTGCTGCATCTTGCAAGGATGGCTGAGGTGCTCGTTCAGGTAGCTTGCCGGCAGACGGAGAGGTAGTGGATGTGCTGTTTGTTAAAATGTTGGACCGTTTTGCCTGATCACTGGTGAACCGTGACCAACAATTCTTTAAGCTGCTTTCACAATGATGGCCAATGACTGTCATTATCTCTCTGGATGCCATTCCAGCTTCAGAGAGGCATTGTACTGTGGTGCTTCTACTACAGTGGTTTGTGTACCATGTGCTCAGTCCAAAGTCTTTTGACATTTTTACCAATATGGCCCTAAGTAGTGGACCCCATAGGTTTGATCTTATTTCAAGTGCATCTCTTGCAGCAGGCCATCACCGGTAGGACTAAGACACCAGGTGCTAGGACCACAAGGAAACCTTCTAGCTAGCAGTCTACCAGAGGGGGCTGTCCAACTCTGACGTCGGCCCCTGACATCAGCCAATCCTATAAAGACGGGCGGCCCCCATACCCTCCTTAGTTCTTTTCCACTGTTGACCAGTGCACGTCAGACCACTGATACCACCACAGCTACAGTCGACCACCATTTTCCTGCTTTTACCATGCTTTATTATTTTCTAGTCTTTCCCAAGTTAAACATCAGTGTTCTTTCTTCAAGTTTGTCTTCTCAATCATCTTCATCTTCCGACCGCTCCACGAAATGTGCCTGCGGCAAACAGATCCTGGACAAGGCCATCCATTCTGCCTGCTTCTTGTGCCTAGGCCCAGACCACTACATCCAAGGCTGCAAGGTCTGCCAGAAATTCAACCCATCCACCAGCAGACGTCGCCAGAAGATCTTGGAGATTCATTTCCTTGAGCAGAAGGTCACCTCGATGGAATGAGAGCTGCAGGCTTGGAGCTCCTTCGTTTCCCCAGCCCAGTCCTTGGGAGTCTTCATCTTTGAAGTTCCAGGATAAGTCCTCCAGGAAGAATAATCACAGGGACAAGGATCGGGCCCAACCCCAGTCTGCCTTCCACTCGCAGTCCCCTCACAAGGCTTCTTCGGCCATGACATAATCTTCCTTCCTCGGGGGGGACCCACACACCCTAACTTCCACAGGACTACCAGTGACCCCACTGCCCGCCTGGGTCTCCCTCACAGGCTGCGGCTCCTTGGGTCAGGGTACCTCGTATTCTGCCCCACAGCCCGTGCTGTTTCAGCCCTTATTCTCAACAGGCACTCTGTCAGGTAGCTCAGCCAGAGCTTCTTCGGCCGGCACAGATGCAGCAGATGCTAGTCTCCTGTCTGCCACCACCGCAACACCCACACTTCCGATGCCAGTCTCATTCTCTGGGACCACTGCCAGGTCTGCTCATTCTTTGGACGGGCAGATGCTGAAGGACATTGGCACTTCCTTGGGCCCGGCTTCTCCTCAGCCTTTGCCTGGAGGGGGTGCTGGCCTCCCCTCCGGTGCCAGTCTCTCCACAACTGGTGCCCATGGACCCCACCCCAGTGTTACCCCAGCCCCAGCCAACCCTCAAGGGCCTCCTGAGGACCCCCCCCCTCCACTGGCTCCTGTTCAGCTGGGTCCTTGTGCTCCTCACACTCCCCAGGGTCAGCCTGATGCTGGGTCAGCCAGCTGCTTGGATGACAATCAGCCCATTAAAAGCAGGGATAATGATTCAGAGGAGGCAAACGGCAGTGTCAGTATGCTGTGATAGGGGCACATCCCATAACTAGACAGACTTGGGCAGATTAGATTGGGCTTGGGGGGGCAGTCGGTGCATCAGAAACTGCTCATCAGTTCTGTCTGGTGACAGGTGCAACCTGTACAGGGGTACAGGTGTCAGAAACAATCTGCAGATCCCTCTCCTCCAATTAACCAAACTGCAATTTGCTGTGCAAATAGCTCCCACCTTCTGCCTTCCGAACGGGGTGGGGGGGGAGCAAAACTGTTGTATGCTTACTGTTTCCATTTTTATTTTCCCCTGCTCTGTCAATGCTGCCTCGCTGTGACAATGTGAGTCACAGATTCTCGTATTCCCACTTCAGGCAAACTGATCTAGGGCACACTGCATTTCGCATGCAGCCACCCATCGACACTTTGTTTTCTTCCTTGCAGTTAGTCGGTGCACATGAAAACTGCTTTCTCCATACTACCTAGAGCTACATCTCACTCTGCTGCTGTTTCCTTTTTTGGTTTTCATTTTGTCTCATTCAGCTGTGTGCCATTTAAGTTGGAATGTTACCTCTTTTTCCAGGTGAAGAAGCCAGGGGCCTGGTACTCCTCAGAACAGCCACCTGCTGACTTTCCCACATCCTTAACATGTACTTCCGTGGCGGCATAGGTGCCTTAAGTACCAGTGGGAAGTCATCTGCACTTCCCAGGTGGTTGATGGCAGTCAGCTGTGCCTTGTGCCTCACAACCCACCTCATAACGCACCAGAGGTGTGTGGTAATTTAGCATTACCACACACCCTGTCGTATGTTATTACTTATTTACAATTTAAAGTGTGATCCTATTGGAATTTTATATCACATTTCCCAAGTGATTGAAGGCATTCAACTGCACCAAGTGCCTCACAACCCACCTGGAGCAAGTAGCAATTTAGCCTTGACGCACACCCTGCTATGAGGTGTTGCACACTTAAAATTTATAATGTAATCTTGTGCAAATTATATACCACACTTCCCAGGTGGTTGAAGGCACCCAGCTGTGTCTCATACCTTAGAACTCACCTGGGGCATGCAGTAATTTTGTATTGCCACACACCCTGCCGTGTGTTATTGTGTACTTACAATTTACAATATGATCCAATAGGAATTTTATATCACTCTTCCCAGGTGGTTGAAGGCACTCAGCTGCGCCTCATGCCTCACAACCCACCTGGGGCATGCAGCAATTTAGCATTACTGCACACCCTGCTGTGTGTTATTTTTTACTTACAGTTTACAATGTGATCCTATGGGAATCCTATATCGCACTTCCCAGGTGGTTGAAGGCACTCGGATGTGCCTCGTGCCTCACAACCCACCTGGGGTATGCTGCAATTTAGCATTAGAAACATAGATTTTGACAGCAGATAAGGACCGCTTGGACAACCCAGTCTGCCCATTTCCCTACCTGCTGGATAAGCCGCAGATCCTAGTTAACCAACAGCCTACTTCCTCTTCCCCCCACTATATATCTGTCCCATGCATTTTTGAATTCCCCCACTGTTTTTGACCCCATGATCCTCAGGAAGGCCATTCCATGCGTCCACCACCCTCTCCATGAAAAAATACTTCCTCACATTGCCCCTGACCCGTCCCCCCATTTTCATATTGTGGCCCCTTGTTCTTGCACATCTTTTTTTCTGAAAGATGCTACCCTCTTGGACTTTGTTGATTCCCTTGAGGTACCTGAATGTTTCTGTCATGTCCCCATTCCTCGAGGGTGTACATATTAAGCTCATTTAGTTTCTCTTCGTATGGTTTCTGGTGCAGATCCTGCACCGTTTTAGTTGCTCTCCTTTGGACCACCTCCATCCTGTCTATGTCCTTGTGGAGACGGAGTCTCAAGAACTGCATGCAGTACTCCAGATGGGGTTTCACCAACTGTCTGTACAGAGGGATGACAACTTCCTGTTTTCAACTGGCGATGCCTCTCCCTATGCATCCCAGTATCCCCCAGCCTTCCTTACTGCCTTTTCACATAGCTTGCCTACCTTTAGGTCTGATATGACTACCCCCAGGTCTCTTTCCAATTTCGTTGTGATTAGTACCCCCTTCCCCATTGTGTACTCTTCCCCTGGGTTTTTGTTTCCCAGGTGCATTCTTTTGCACTTCTTTGCATTGAATCTAAGCTGCCGTACATTTGACCATTCCTCCAGCTTTGCCAAGTCCCTTCTCATCCGTTCCATCCCCCCTTGTGTATCAACCCTGTTGCAGATCTTTGTGTCATCTGCAAAGAGGCATACTTTTCCTTCCAGTCTCTCTGCAATGTCACTTATAAAGACATTAAAGAGGACCGGCCCCAGTATTGAACCCTGCGGCACCCCGCTAGTAGCCCCCTTTCTTCGGAGCGGACTCCGTTTACTTTTACCCTCTGCGTCCTGTTCAAGCGACTGTTCAGTGAGGCGGCGTAAAGAATCTGACTGTTCCAGTTTAAACAACAGCAGACAGGGGCTTCAGCCGAGCTCGTGGTGAACATTCCATGCTGGCCATGGAAAGTTTAACTCTTTGTTCTCCGGGGCAGTTGAAAGACAGGACCTAACTGCATATGTCAGAATACAGCAAGACTCCATTAGAAGAAACAACATTACTAAGGTGAGTAATTTTTTCTTTTTACACAGGTTACCACCCTGGGACCAATCTCAGGCTGGCTAAGTTGTTTATTAATCTTTTGCGTGGGACTGTGTCAAATGCCTTGCTAAAGTCTAGGTAGGCCACGTCCACAGCCCCTTCCTGGTCTACTACTTTGGTCACCCAGTAAAAGAAATCGATTAGATTCGTCTGACATGACCTTCCCACTGTGAATCCATGCTAACTTGAGTCCTGTGCCCCACTGGTCTCTAGGTCCTCAACAATTCTTTCTTTCAGAAGTAATTCCATCATTTTCCCTACCACTGAGGTCAAACTAACAGGTCTGTAGTTTCCTGCCTCTGCTTTGCTCCCATTTTTGTAAAGGGGAATCACATCCGCCCTCTTCCAGTCCTCAGGTACCACACCATCCTCCCATGATTTGTTAAAAAGGGTATTCAGTGGTGTCACTAGTTCTCCCCTTAGTTCTTTTAGAATTCTGGGGTGAATCCTGTCAGGTCCCATTGCCTTGTCCACCTTGAGTTTTAGGAGTTCTTTCAGCACCCTTTCTTCTGTAAATGGCCTGGTATCAACCCCCCTATCCAGAGTGCTTCCATTGTTTGGTTTAGGTACCTCTCCTCTCTTCTTTGTGAATACTGAACAAAGTTTTTGATCCAATATCTCTGCCTTTTCACTGTCATCCTCTGCCCACCCCTCCCCTTTATTAAGCCTCCCACTATACCTCCGTGGTCTTTTTCGCTCCTAATGTACCTATAAAATGTTTTATCCCCTTTTTAACTGAGTTGGCTATCTTTTCCTTGGTTTGGGCCTTTGCTATTATGACTGCCTTCACTGCTTCCTTCTGCTTTAACTGATAGAGTTCTCTGTCCTGCTCCTCCTGTGATTCCTTATACCTCCTGAATGCTGTATTTTTCCCCTAACCTTCCCTGCCACCTCTTTTGAGAACCATAGTGTTTTTTTCCTTCATTTTGGTTTGTTTATTTGCTTCACACAAAGGCTTGTTGCCTCTGTGATGGCAGTTTTTATTTTTCCCCATTGTTCCTCCACCCCTCCTTCCTGCCCATTTGCTAGTGCATTCCTTAGGCACTCTCCCATTTTGCCAAAGTCAGCCTTCCTAAAGTCCAGTACCCTCGCTTTTGTATGACTTGACTCTATGGCTGTGTTTATTGTGAACCACACTGTTTGGTGGTCACTTGTTCCCAGATGGCTACCCATTTCTAAATGCAAGATCCTCTCACCATCCCCATTTGAGAGTAACAGGTCTAAGATTGCTCCCTCCCAAGTGGGTTCCAACACTAACTGTCTGAGGCATGCCCCCCTGTAGGGTATCGAGAATGACCCTGCTCTTGAATGTGGCTTTAGCAAATGTGCTTCAGTTGACATCTGGCATATTCAGGTCCCCCATCAACAATAGTTCCCCTTTTTTCTGCCATTCAAAGTATGCCTTCTATCATTTCCATGTCCATTTCCTTCCCCTGAGAAAGGGGTCTGTATACAACCCCCATGCAAATTGTGGTGCCATAGCCTGTCTCCAAGGTGACCCACAGTGCCTCCTCTCCTCCCTGTTTACCTTTTAGTTCTGTTGCCTTGATCCCTTCCCTTATGTAGAGAGCTACTCCTCCAACTCTTTTACCCTCCCTGTCGATCCTGGAGATTGTGTACCCTGGTATGTTGACATCCCAATCATGGTTCCCTGTGTACCATGTTTCCGTGACTGCCACAATATCCAGGTGTCCCTTTTCCATCAAGGCCGCTAGCTCAGGAAGTTAGTTACTCATACTATGGGCATTGGTACTAATCGCCCTCCATTTTTTGATGGCCTTAGCCCCATCCCTGCACTTACTGCCTTTGCCTTTCTCCATTTACCCCTGCCCTGCTCCATATCAGCCTCTCTACCTTGTTGTTTACCTCGCTGACTACCCTGTTTTGTTGGGGGGGGAGGCTGGGATTTCCCTGCTCCTTTTCAGTGCCTCCCCCCTTGGGTACTTTAAAAGCTTACCAATGAAGCATTTAAACCTATCACCTAGGATCCTGGTTCCCCTCCCATACCAGTATAGGCCTGTATCTCTCCAAGTGGACCCCAATCCCTAATGATGCCAAAACCCTGTTCTCCGCACCAGTTTTTCAACCATTCATTGAATCTCAGGGTGCGGAGTACCCTAGCCTCACCCATGCCATAGGCAGGCAGCACCTCTGAGAAGGTTACCGTGCTTGCCACTTGTCTAAGGCCCCTCCCCAGCTTCATAAACTCCTCCTGCACTGCTCTGATCCTATTCCAAACTAGGTCATTTGTTCCTAGGTGGATAATGATGTCCAGCTTCCTCTCCCGTGCAGCTGGTCCCGTGATCCTGAGGATTCACTTCCTGTCCCTCCAAGCCATGGTGCCAGGCAAGCACCTTACCTCCCTCTCCCCTCCCTCCCCCAGTTCTACCTCCCTAACAGTTGAGTCCCCCACCAGGAGCTGTTTCCTTTCCCTGTGGGGTCCCATGCCACCCTCTTGTGGGTTTCCCTTGTGGAGGTTCCCAGCATCCTCCTTAGTTTCCACTGCAGATGCCTCCATAGAGGAGCCACGCTTCGTTAAAATGGCATATGGATTGTGGAGAGGTACAACTGGAGGGATACGTATTTGTTCCACCACCCTCACCCTCCCTTGAACCTTCTTGACAACCTCTGAGGCAGTGGCAGGGGCTCTGGTAGTCCCCAGGTGGGGAAGGACGTTTCCCAACTCCTTGCTAGGTCCTGGTTTGGGGAGGAGGTTTCTCTACTCCTTACCAGGTCAGCCTGGAGTCAGGCAACCTCCTCCCTCAGAGCAGAGAGCTGCCTTCAAATAGGGCAGCATCGCAGCCTCCAGAATGTCTCCCGGAAGACTGCTGCCCAATAGCCAGTGCATTGCACCACTCCCCACATGTCTCTCTCCCTTCCTGTTGAAACAGATTTTTTATTTTATTTGGGATTTTCTTTTTTTTTGCATTGCTGCACACCCTGTCATGTTATTCCCTACTTACAATTTACATTGTGATCCTATGGGAAATTTTACCGCACTTCCTACGTGGTGTGCATGTGTATCTATGGCTACAGAAGCGCTGGACCATGATGATGGATGTCTCTTGTCTCATGTAGAAAGAGTTGTATGTTGTTTGTCTTACCTGATGATGGATGTCTGTGGTTACTTGTATTACCCAGCCCCCTTTGGCTGCTTGAGTTGGGTGGGGAGAATGCAGAGTTAGTGCTGAAAAACTGTATTATCACATTTCCATACTTTTGTTGCTTTAATAGCAACCCAAACTGATGCATTAATGGAGTGTTTTGCAAATAATATATAAGGCATATGCTACTCCCTACTGGAAATACTGTTGATATTTTTTGTTCGAGTACCAGTTGACCCGATGACATCATGAGTGGCAAAGCCACAAGTGATGTCATTGGGTCAGTCGGCAGGAGAACAAAAAATATCAACATTTAATTTCCTGTCATTTTTTGCTGATTATAAAAAATGTAAAAGATATCCATAAATGAAGCACCACTGATTTTGTGGATATTTATGTGCTGAATAACTTTTGTGCTCAAAGTACCATGCTGTCATTTTTTGTTGTAATGTTATTCACATTTGTTTGTTGAAAATGTGAAAAAAATTTAATGTTCTACTTTTTTTTTGCAAATTATAAAAAAAACTAAAAGGTATGTATAAATAAAGCACCACTCATTTTGTAGATATTTTTGTGCTGAGCAAATTCCATGATCATTGTGCCATGCTATAATTTTTTGTTTTAAAGTTATTTGCATTTGAATACAGTAAGTACAGCTAGTATACATATGCAGAGCTGGGAGTCTCTCTTCATTGACATCATTAAGGTAACCATTTTAGGGTTTTTAGAGCGGGAATTTTAAATCAAGAGAGACTTTGTTTAAAATTCAAATGCTATGGAACTGTTTTTATCCTACTTAAACACAGTTTGAGAATAAATGTAAACAGCCTCTCCTTTACAAGCCTATGGAGTCATTAAGAAAAATGTGCAAAAACAGAGTTTAGGTGTCCTTTAAGTTCTGATACAGAGGGAGTAAAAAATCTACTAAAACAAAAACATTGAAAATCCAATTTTGTTACAGTTATTATGTAAAAATACCAGTGTATTTGGATGATGGAAATGGCTTAAGGTCTACCTTGCTTGCCCTTCCTGTTGCACGGCAGTTGCTGTACCCAGTTTGAATATGGGCACACATCAAAGCTTAACAGCTGGAATGTTATTCTACTCATGCTTTTTAACCCTCAGTGCTTTTCTCCTTCAGAAATCTGTAGCGTACTAATTTAAAGTTGGAAGGAACTCTAGGTCTATCATGTCAGTGTCCCACCCCTGCCTCATAAGCAGAGACAAAATCAATATGCTGTGCTAACACGTACCAATTATAGGGAATCCCTACCCACTCTACTATGCAGTGTACTCAGTGAGTCCTTTAGTAAGCAGCAATTTGTATAGTCTAGAATCTTCCTAGACCTATATTGAAAGCCCGAACAGTGCTAGTTAACACCACCTCGCTGAATAGGCTATTAAATATGTTAACCACCCTTTGCGTGAAGTAAGCCAGCAAGTAGTAAGGTGCAACAGGGAAGGCATTATGTTTAGATTACTGCCTGCCCAGAGGCGTAGTTGTCACTCAAATGAAAGCAGTGTGTCTGTTTGGATCTCTTTACAGCTGTCCCACACTAAAAAAAAAAAAGTTTACTACAGGTCTGTTTGAAAATGTGCTTTGCACTTGGGAATCAAAAGCAGATCGAATAGATTTAAACAGAAGATACCTTTAGCTGCTTGTCACTTGGGATATTTTACCCAGTGTGTTAATTTACAGAGGAAATTAACCTGTTATTTTGACTAACATTTAAACATTTACCACGGTCGCCATAAATGTCACTCAGAGTCCAGCTCTAGTATAATAAATCAGATTCTTTTATGTCTACAATGTTAGCCAGAGATGACACTTACAAGCAGTCATAAATAAGGTATAGTTTATTATACTCATACCAAGCACATGACAGAGAAGATCACAGGGTAACTTGCCAGTCTCAGAAGAATGTACAGGTCTTCTAGAAAGCAGAACTGGCAAACACAGTGCTAATATAGTAAGATGACATCTATATGGCAGATATAAAGAACCTTATTTATTGGCTCTGTATTATAAACAGTGTTACACAATACATTCTCGATTGGATAATTCCTTGGGAGACAGAATTACTAATGAGTATAATATAAAACAAGAAATAATGCTTTTGTTGCATAAACCTTAGGCAAAGAGAATGCTGACACTTCCAATCTACATGTGGTATTACTTTGCTTAGATGAGAGACTAAACACGGAGTCTCTCTCTCTCTCTCTCTCTCTGTCAACAGAGACAAACATAAGTGCTAACAGGGCTCTATTACACATGGCATATGTGCTGAGTGTAAAACGCACACTACATATAATTATATGAGAATATAAGTGCACAATAATCACTGATGATCCCTCAGAGACAACTTATCAGTGATTAGGTAAATTATAAATAGAATATATATGAAAGACAAACATAATCTAGATAAATGTAATATAGTGAGGTATAATGAATCATGCATGATAAACATTAGCATATATTAGCAGCAAAGCACATTCCTAGCACCCATGCTTATACGATGGGTGCACAAATCTACAGTGTTAATGCAAAATATCAGTATCACAGTATAATAGACCAGAGATATAGTGTAAGACATGTGCAATAGGGGACATAACCCAGGCGCAACATAGAGAGACCTGAGGTTGCTGGGAAAGGGCCTTAACTGTGCCCCTGGAAGGGTGGTCATCTCAAAATAATGTCAACCCTGGAGTGTCTTATTGCACTTAAAAAATTGGTAATAGGTATCTTTAAAAATAATTATAAATAATAAGTAAATTTAACAAAAAAAGGAAATTAAAACAAATGCCTTTGTAAGTAAAATAGTTCCTCTGCTAGCTATCACTGGAGGGAGCTGTAATGTGCTTCATTGCTCTGCTGATTCTTGGTCCTGGCTGCTGTCACTGAGGATCAGGAGTGAGTGACAGACTTTATTTTATTTTTTTTAAATAGTTTGTCCCTTGTTGTACTTTCCAGGTGTCTTCCATTGTTGATTCCCAGTCCTTCCTGCCTGCTTTAGGATCAGGAGTGACTGTACACGTGGTCAGACTTTAAAATTCTTTAAGCATGTCCCTTGTTGGGGCTTCCAGACATTTTTATGTTTGCTTGCGTGCATGCGCAAGAAACATTATGTGGCAGCTTAGCAGAGAAGTGGGTTGTGGAAGTGCGGCTGTGGCGTACTTAGTGCTGCATTTGGGGGCTTGGCACTGGTGGACCAATGCAGGCCAGTGTCTTGATGACACTGGTTCTGCAGAAGTGCCACCAAGTTGAAAACGTTTTCGCCCGCTGCAGTAAAGGGACCACCTGTCATTGCAGCGTCAACCATTTCGCTGCAATGCGGGAGTGACCTGTCATTGCAGGGCGGTACCTTGCCATCCACATGCCCCCGACCCAGTACATTTACCAATGGGGAGCCGTCTCCCCCATTTGTTGTGTGTCGAGCGGGTGCCCAATCCCACTCGGCATCATGTGCCTCCCCCAACAATTTTTCTTTGCCGACGGGGGGCCCAATCCCCATTGGCTTCAGTCCCCACCCTTCCCAGTAAATTTGCCGACGAGGGAGCCCACTCCCTGTTGGCGTAATGTCCCAAAAAAATTTGTTGTGTGCCAATGGGGGTGCCCAATCCACTGTCGGCTACTGCCCCCCCACCCCAAAACACTCAGGTGGCATGCTGGAAGCCCACCCCAGCAAATGTCCCTGTTAAAAAAAAAAAAAAAGTTCCACAATGTTTTTCTCTTTTTTCTTCTTTAAACCTGTAAAACAGAAAATGGTCCCTTGTGGAGTCCGGTGGCCCCTCCCCCAACCTGTGCCCACCCTCTGTACACCCTGCCTCCCCGTCGGCATGGAACACTTTTACACTCTTCAAAGTCAATCGCAAACTGAAGAAATGCCGATAAGCTGTATAATGGCATAAACAGGGTTTTTAACTTTGGTGCATATCTCGGCATTTGTGGAATTTTGGCACCACATTTTCAACATGGGGTTATTGGGACCCTCCTCATGAATTCAGCCACTGTCATGGCGTTATTCCGCTCAGAAACGTGATTTCGCGGGTCACTGCGCCGGAAATCACCTTTCGTACTGAGTAATGAAACATCAGTGCCACTGTTCGGAGGTGGGCTCTCAAAAAGCCTATGTTGCAAATTTGTGAAATAAATCAAAAATGACTGTTTATCAGCGTGCATTGCGCAGTTTCTCATATCCTTCATAACTTCAATTTCTGATTTTCAACACTGGCGTTTTAACACCTCCTTATGAACAGTACAACTGTCATTTTTCACATCCTGGCTGAAATGTGTTTTTGCACTTCTGGCGCAGAATAGCGTGGTCGCTGTGGGAAATCAGAGTTTGCGACAGATTAAGATTGAACGAGTGAGAGAGGGGGAGTGAATGAGCTCAACTGAGCTCTGTCGGGACTGCTGCCGATTTCTTTGTGTGCAGAAAAAGGCACCAACGCAGGCAGGAGCCCAGTACAAAAGGGCAGCCTGCAGCACCGGGAGAAACAGAACGAGCAAGTGAGAGAGGGGGAGTGAGCAAGCTCAGCTGAGCTCTGTCATGACTGCTGCAGATTTCTTTGTGGGCAGAAAAAGGTGCCAACACATGCAGGAGCCCAGTACAAAAGGGCAGCTTGCAGCGCCGGGAGAAACGGAATGAGCGAGTGAGAGAGGAGGAGTGAGCAAACTCAACGGAGCTCTGTCGGGGCTGCTGCGGATTTCTTTGTGGGCAGAAAAAGGCACCAACGCAGGCAGAAGCCCAGTATAAAAGGTCAGCCTGCAGCGCTGGGAGAAACAGAAGGAGTGAGTAAGACAGGGGAGTGAGCAAGCTCAACGGAGCTCTGTTGGGACTGCTGCGGATTTCTTTGTGGGCAGAAAAAGGTGCCAATGCAGGCAGGAGCCCAGTACAAAAGGGCAGCCTGCAGCGCCGGGAGAAGCGGAATGAGCGAGTGGGGGGGGGGGAGTTAGCAAGCTCAGCTGAGCTCTGTCATGACTGCTGCGGATTTCTTTGTGGGCAGAAAAAGGTGCCAACGCATGCAGGAGCCCAGTACAAAAGGGCAGCCTGCAGCGCCGGGAGAAACCAAACGAGCGAGTGGGAGAGGGGGAATGAGCGAGCTCAGTGGAGCTCTGCCGGGACTTTAGAGTTGCCCACTGTCCCGCCCAGGGTCCCCTGTGGTCCTATATTACAGCAGGGTCTCTGGGGTGGAGACAAAGCAATGCTGACATGTGGATACTTTGAGGAGTGCTGTAATAATACAGATTTAGTTGTTCTGTTTATTTCTCTAACTGAGCTAAGTACTGAGCTATACTGTTACGATTGCTGTAATAATACATATTTATTTGTTCTGTTTATTTCTCTAACTGAGCTGAGTAATACTTGGAGTGCAATAGGATTTCTAATTGGACTAAGTGAAACTATATGAGAGCTGAGATCAAAAAGTGTGGTAGCTGAGGGGTGAAAAACAGACAAGGAGGCTTTAGGATTGCTACAGTAATACAGTATCTAATGGATGAGATTTGAGACTGAATTACCCCAGTCGGCAAGGGGTCAGTAGGGGGACTAGTGTGGGGGGACAGGAATTTGAGTAAATAGGGCCTAACAGTTGTAGTAGGGTACAGAACCTGGGAGTAAGAGCCCTTAACATAAGATGGGGGCCAAAATGGGGCAGGTGCCACATGTCAATAGGGCGGGCATCTTTGGAAGGGTGGTGGGGTGTACAAGGTGTGGGTCCACCATGATCCTGGGCTGGGCTTGGAGGATGGGGTGGGTGTATAGTTTGCAGATAACTGGCTAGTTTGAGGGAGGAACTGTGGAGGTTAGGGAAGAGTCTAAGTGGCAGGGCAGATGAGTATGGTAGGCATCCTGGCTGGTGGGGGAATAGGGGATGGCAAGGGGGGGACGGAGGAAGAACAACTAGGGATTGAAACCAACCCCAGTATCAGAGGCACTAGCAGAAAAGAGAGGAGAATGGAGGGGGTGCCCGAGGCAAGGGCCTTCTGATGGGGGAGGAAGAGACCATGAGGAGTACCAGGGGAGAGAGCAGATGGCTACGGGTAGGGTGGGACCAGGGTGGCATGGAGGGAACAAGTAGGGGGGACCGATGGGGAAGAGATGTAGGAGGTGTGTCGACTAGGAATAGATTCGAGCCTCTGCTATGGGGGGGGGAGCAGGAACATACTGAAGGGGGGAGGACAAGCGGGGCATGAGAGGGATGGCAACAGCCAGGGGAAGAGATAGCAAGGATGTAAGGGTAGAAGGGGGCTAGTAAGGAAGGAGTGGGTGGTGACTGGAGGAGAGAAGGCTACGGGAAGGGTGAAGGATAGGAGGGCATCACTATCTAAATCGACAACAGCTGGGATAGGTGGGGAGGTCCACATGGCAAGCCCAGTAGGAAGTAGTCAGGCTGGGAAGGGGTTTAAGGAGATGGGAGGAATAAGGCAGAGAAAAGGGGTGAGGCGGAACTAGAGGGTACAGATACAGAAGTCACAGAGGGTGCAGCTGGCGGGGGTAAGGGGCAGGGAAAATCAAATACTGGGGTGGTGGAAGGGGCAGTAGGAGGGCAAGGGGCTAAGGGACAGGGGGGTACTCATCCTAGGGGATTCTGGACTGAAAGGGGGTGAGATGGGGCAGAAGGGGGGAAGGCACAGCTGTATTTGTGTTGACGCTATCCCCAGGTTGACTGCAGGAGGGGCAGGGCAGGTACTGCTCAAGTGTGCCACAGGGGGAAGAAGAAACCTCATTTACTGTTGCATGTGGGTACAAACAACTTGGTGAGGGAGACTGTGGAAGTAGTGAGGGGGAGGTTCAAGTAGTTGGGCAAGCAGGGTGAGGGAGTGGGGAGTCGGTGGCATTCTCGGAGGTACTCCCGGTACCATGTGCAAGCATGGGGAGGAAGGGTGGGATTGAGGAGTTCAATGAGGGGCTGAAGGATTGGTGCCACACCAAAAATTATGGGTTAGTGACTAACTGGGGTAGGGTCTGGGGAAATAGTGACTTGTATGCGGGGGACAGGGTACACTTGAGCAGGAAGGGGAAGGAAGTATCAAAGGTAGGATCAGAGGGGTATATCTCTACTAAAGTGGATTTAAACTAGTGGGGTGGGGTGACCAAAAGACTGACATTAGTAGAAAGGCCCAGACAGGGGAGCCTAATGAGTTCACCCCCCTAGATATAGGTAAAGGAGGAGGCGTAGTAACCCTGGGAGGCGGCGGGTAGAGTGGTCTGAGTGTAATACAGAAGGCACCACCACCCGGTAATAATAAGGAGGAGAAAGGGTGCGGACTACCAGGAGGAGGGACACAGGCCAAGGAGGAGAAGAGTAAGGAGAAGGAGGGGTACAGGTGGAAGGTGTCTCTCTCAATGCAAGAAGCCTGGGGAACGAAATTGCAGAACTTCAGGGGCTCCTTTCAGAGGGGAAGGTGGACACTGCTGCAGTGTCAGAGACTTGGGCCACAGAGTACCATGATTGGGGCTTGGCAATCCTGGAATACAGATTATACAGCAGAGACCGGGGAGTTGGGGTGGGGGTTGCACTCTATGTAAGGGAGGAGATTAAATGCATAAGGGATGAGGGAGAAGAGGAGAGAACAGAGGCGCTTTGGGTGCAGCTCCTGGACTACAAGGGCGGAAAGCTGAGGCTGGGAGTGATGTACAGACCACCAGCCCAATCCGGGAACTGGTTGGGGAGTTGGCAGAGCAGATAAGGAGGTGTGTAGAAGGGGAGTGTGGTGATAGTGGGAGATTTTAACCTACCACGGGTTGAGTGGAGCACCCCGGCCACTAGCAGTACCAGGGAGCAGGTGCTCCTTGATGCATTCTAGGATGGCCTTCTGACGCAATTGGTAAGTGGGCCTACAAGGTTTGGTAGCACTCTGGACCTAGTACTGGCAAATGGGGAGGCAGTGAGGGAGGTAAGGGTGGAGGGCGCACTAGCAGGTAGCGACCACCAAACAGTGTGGCTTGTTGTCATGCTGGACTGGGAGACAGGAGCCACGGGCACTAAGGTGGTGGACTTTATTAGGGCGGACTTTGGGGGAATGGGAGCAGTACTGCAAGGGAGACTCCAGTATATAAGGCCTGAGATGGATGCAGAACAAAAGTGGGGCATCATAAAGACTGGGCTAACAGAGGCCACAGTAGCCTGCACCAGGGCCAGGAGTAAGAAGAGCAGAGGCAAGAAACTATGCTGGCTGAACAAGGAACTGCTGCAAGGGGTAAGGGCAAAGATGGCTGCATACCAGAAGTACAGGAGAACAGGGAAGGGAGAGGATAAGGAGGCTTTTGGGAGTTGGGCAAGGGAGGTTGCCAGGAGGGTGAAAAAAGCTAAGGCCTCCTGGCAATTAAGTTCTGCATAGGGCATAAAGGGAGGGGAAAAGGACTTTTTTAGGTATGTCAGGGAGAAGAGGAAGTGCAAGGAACATATTGTGAGGATAAAGCGGGGAAGGGATTGGGTGGAAAAGGGGAGGAGCAAGTGGAAATTCTAAATGAGTACTTCTGCTCCATTTTCACTAAGAGAGGATGACCCACTACCAGAATGGGCTGGGTGGGTGGGGAAAGGGAGAGGAGGTGACGGACAAAGTGAGCACAAGAAGTAGGGTGCTAGAGGGGCTGAGGGCAGTAAGAGTGGACAAGGCACCAAGTCCCGATGCCATCCACCCCAGGATGCTGAGGGAGATGGCGGAGCTGTCGGCTGAGCCGCTGGCAGATCTGTTCAACACCTCCCTGGAAATGGGGTGTGTTCCCTAGGACTGGAGGGTGGCCCATGTGGTACCCATACACAACAGTGGGCCTAGGGAGGAGCCAGGAAATTATTGGCTGGTAAGTTTCACATCCATAGTGGGTAAGCTTATGGAGGCGATACTGAAGGAGAGGCTGGTGGCAGTCCTAGACAGTAATGGCCTCCAAGATGGGTGGCAACACAGGTTCGTCTCAGGGAGCTCTTGTCAAACCAACCAAATAGAGTATTGTGACTGGGTGACAAGGGAGTTGGACAGGAGCCATGTGGTACATGTCCTGTACTTGGACTTCAGTAAGGCATTTGATACAGTGCCTCATGGGAGACTGGGGGAAAGCTGATGGCAGTGGAGGTGGGAGAAAAGCTGACTAAATGGATAGAGAACTGGTTTCAGGGGAGGGTGCAGAGGGTGGTGGTGCTCTCGGCACCTAGAGCAGTGACAAGCAGGGTGCCACAGGGGTCAGTGCTGGGCCTGGTGCTATTTGGGCTCTATCTCCAATATAGCACACCGAGTGGGGAGCAGGGTTAGTTTGTTCTCACATTATACCAAATTGGGGGCAGTGGTGGACGAAGAGGACGGATGGGAAAAACTGCAGGGAGGCCTAACCAAACTAGAGACATTGTCGCTGGAGTGGCAGCTAGGATTCAATGCAAAGAAGTGTATGGTGATGCACTTCAGGGCTGAGAACCAGAAGAGGGACTGTTGGTTGGGGATCAGAGAGGAGGAGAAGGACCTAGGGGTGTTGGTAACTGGGAGCATGAACAACTCAGCCCACTGCACAGAGTAGCAGCGGAGGCAAACAGGATGCTGGGGTGCATCATAAGGGGGTTCTCATCCAGACACAGGGATGTGATCCTACCTTTCTACAGATCATTGGTCAGACCGCACCTAGAGTACTATGTGCAATACTGGAGGCCATACCTGAGGAGAGATATAAAGTTACTGGAGGGGGTCAAAGGAGGGCAACAAAAATGTTAAAGGGGATGGAAGGAAAGGAATATGAAGTTAGGATGAAGGAGCAGAACATGTACACACTGGAGGAGAGGAGGGATGGGGGGATATGATTGAAGCATTTAAATACCTGAGGGGGTAAATAAACCTACCACCGAGGGGGTGTTTAAACTGAGGAGTGGAAGAGAGATGAGGGGACACGGACTAAGGTTGAAAGGGGGACGTTTCAAGAGGGAAATGAGGAGGCACTACTTCTCTGAGAGGGTGGTGACTAGTTGGAATGTGCTGCCAGAGGGGTGATAACATGTAGGACAGTCAATAGCTTTAAGAAGGAGTGGGATAAAGTAAGAGGAAGAGTCGTGGAGGGGCTGGGACAAGCAAGGGAGGAACTGAGGGGGAGGAGGCTGGGGCAGCTGCAATCTAGGGTGCTACCTGCACACTTGGGCAGACTTACATAGACCGATTGGTGTGTTCTGCTGGCAGATTCGTATGTTCTTATGTTTGTATGTATGTTCGTATGTAAAATCAGTGACTCTGTTCATGAGCTGAGGTCCTAAAATGCCTATGTTGAAAATTTGGTGACAACTGTCCATAAAATGACTGTGTTACAAGCGTGCGTGATGCTGTTTCCACACACCCTTGTAACTTTGCAAATTGTAGCATTTTCAATGCAGATTTTCAACATTGGCATTTTTTCAGACCTCCTTATGAACAGTACAGCTGTCATTTTTCATATTCTGCCCGAAATATGCATTTACACATCTGGCGCAGAATACCGCAGTTGCTGTGGGAAATCAATGTTCAGGACAGATTAAGAAAATCATAGTGACAGTATTCATGAGCAGAGGTCACAAAATGCCTATGTTGAAAATTTGGTGAAATAATTCCACTAAAAGACTGTTACGTGCATGCGTTGCACAGTTTCCACATACGCTCAGAAGTCTGAGCATTTTTAATATGTTCACTACAGATTTTCAACATCGCCATCTCTTCACACCTCCCTATGAATGGTACAGCTGTCATTCTTCACATCCTGCCCGATCTGTGTCTTTGTACATCTGGCGCACAATGGCACGGTCGCTGTGGAAACTCAAAATTAGAGACACATTGACAAAATCACAGTGCCACTGTTCATGAGGTGGGGGCCACAAAATGGCCACATTGAAAATTTGTACTGCAAATACCAACACATGCCCGGAGCGTTACGGTTTCTAACCATAACGTCCTACCCTGTACAGACTGACAGGCATCAGAGGTGTGCCTTTGGATTGCCGACTGTAATGCTCATGCCATTCCAACCCCACCCCCCACCCACTGACAGGCATCGAGCTGTACCTTGGACTCTTCACCCCATTCTATATTGCACCTATTTCAGTGTATCTCCTTATGGAGTGGGGTGACCGTAAAGCCGAACACCCCAAGGCACACCTCCACACTCCTTAGTCTCTGCAGGATAAGGAGAGGTGAAATGGCATGAACGTTATGGGCGACAACCCAAACGCATGCCCCAATGCCTGTCCGTCTCTGCAGGGTGGAAGTGGGGTTAGCGTGACGTTCAGTACTTCACTGCCATTTCTATTCTGCATCTGTCTAACTCCTGCATTTCCAATGCTAATACCAGCGAGCAAACATTCTGCATTGAGTGCTTGTTTGTTGCTGTTCCTGGTCCTCTCTGCCTGCTCTGAGGACTGAGAGTGAGGCTGTGTCCATTGGTATCCAGTTCTTGCTGCCTGCTCTGAGGACTGAGAGTGAAGCTGTGTACTTCACAAGCATTGTTATACAGTTCTTGCTGCCTGCTCTGAGGACTGAGAGTGAGGCTGTGTACTTCACAAGCATTGTAATCCAGTTCTTGCTGCCTGCTCTCAGGACTGAGAGTTAGGCTGTGTACTTCACAAGCATTGTTATCCAGTTCTTGCTGCCTGCGCTCACGACTGAGAGTAAGGCTGTGTACTTCACAAGCATTGTTATCCAGTTCTCATACCTCTCAACTGTCCCTGATTTTGCCTCAAAATTTTCCTCTGTTCCTCGTAAAATTTGAGTTTTTGTAACAGAACAGTGGTGATTAGAAGCACAAAATAATGTCAAACATTAAAGTTACAGACTTTGTTTTCTTCAGAAAATGCATCTTAACACAAATCCTTTCATTCTATCAGCTTTCTGAGTGAATAGTAAACATTTTTAAGATATGTCCCTCATTTGGGGTCTTTGTCCCATTTACATTCATTTGGGGAATAATAAAAACTGCCATCACAGAGGTAACGAGCCTTTGTGTGAAGCAAATAAACAAAACAAAACGATGTAAGAAACCACTATGGTTCTCAAAGGAAGTGGCAGTGAAGGTTCAAGAGAAAAAGAAAGCAACTCCTTTGAATATCGCCCCCCGGCCACAGCCACTGTGTATGGCGCAGTGGAACTTGCGCCACCGCAAGTGGTCAGAGTGGAGCATTCAAGATGCGAACTTGCGCCATGCGCTAATGTCCGATATTCAAAAGGTGACATGCAAATAGGGCCATAAGTTATGCAAGGTGCAGGGGGGGCCATTTGCATCTACTTACAGCCCATTTGCATGCCATTAACATGCAGGTGCGCCGATCCCGACAATTTGCGCTGGCGCCCTGCCGAACAGCAGCCATCGAACAGCGCCCCTGCAGCCCAATTACGAGTCATGAAGTAAATCCCCCCCCTGGCCCGATCGCGGGCATAACAGATCGTCCCACTGGCCCGATCGCGGGCAAAACAGAACAACCCCCACTAGCCCGGTCGCGGGCAGAGCAGTTCAACCCCCAAAGACCAATATCCTGGTGGTCAGTGGACCCAGAAACGTCCGTCGGGCGTTGAGTCAACCCCCAAGGTCCAATTTCCCTGGTGATCTAGTGGCTACACCCACCACCCACGGATCCCTACCATCCCGCTCACCCCGTCAGCGGTGAGGCGCAGCACCCACCTGCCCGCCGCCCACCGACTGAGCTGCTCCGGTAGGGCTGCACGCCCAGTGGTTCAGGCAAGGCCAATGGGCGTGCCTTCTCCAGCCAAGCCTGATATGTGAATGGTCATCTGGACTGCCTTATGCACGATATGAGCTGCATACGGTGGCTCTTGCTTCTGAACAATGGGCGATGCGGCAGTCGGTCGGCGGGCGGTGGTGGGCTGCCACCGCCGGCTGGCGAAGCGGTGGTGGTCTCCGTGGGTGGGTGGGTGTAGGCACAGCAATGAACCTGAGGGTTGACTCTAATGCCCGCGATTGGGCTCAATCACTGGACCACCAAGATACTGGTCTTTGGGGGTTGACTCCGCTCTCCAGCGGTCCGGGCTGTGTGAGGTCATTGTTATGCCCGCGATCGGGAACCAGTTGAGGAGGGTTCATTCTATTTTGCCAGCGATCGCCCAGTGGGGGTTTGATCGAGTTATGCTATGCCCGCGGTCGAGCCCAGTCGGGGGTTGTGCATTTATGCTATGCCTCGATCGGGCCAGTCGGGGAGTGAGATCTGCCCTTGTCCGGGCTGGTGAGAGTATGTTCTGCCATGATCGGGCTACGGGGTTACTATTATGCCCTTGATCGGGCTGCGGGGGCACAGGAAAGAGTGGAGGCCACCCACAGGTGGCAACTGCTGTGTTGTGCCCTGCAATGCGGCAGCTCACCTGTGGGTGGCCCCTGACTTAATCCTTTTTTGGCTCAAAGTTGTGCAGGCGCAGGTTGGGGTTGCGCCTGCACAACTCTCACAACCTGGCTGAATATCGGGCTGTGCAGTTCATGTATAGTTCCTCCCCTCGGTTGAGCATGCCTTCATTAGCATTCGCTGTTGCTCAGCATGACTTGGGGCGTGAATCTGCTTCCTGCTGAACATCGCAGTATGGCATAATTTCGACTATGGTACAAAGAATCTCATTAAGCATGGCGCAGCCTCTTTGAATATCCAGACCAGTATGAAAACTCACAATCACTGGATTCTTGTCTCCAGACCTGACAGAGTTAAACTGGCTGGCATGTTTAGTGACTCCCTTAGTGACCATGTCCTGACATTTATAATGTGGAAAAACCGACTTCCCCACTGTCCCTCCCAGAGTTTTCTGGACCAGGGACTTCTCTAATTTTGATCAGGTCTCCGTTCTAGGGACTCTAGCTGAAATAAATTGGGCCCAGATCAAGCAAGCCCCTACACTAGATGCTGCCCTACATATTTTTATAAACTACTGTATAGTACCTTTTTTTTGCTGGTCCTAAATATTCGCTATATTAGCTGGATTAGGATAGAACACAAATATCTAGGACCAGCAAAAATTCAGTGCTATGCATAGTAACAGGCATCTGGCATTTGGTTCCACAGCGTCGACAGCATTTTCGAATGTCTGCCGCCATCCTAGCCACCTTTCACTCATGTCTGAACCCTCGCCCTTACTGGTTGATTAACTGTAAAATCTCTTTACTATTTCATTTTGTGACATACTGTATCTTTTGTTTTTAGATGTACATTAAGTTTATTTGTACATTTGCACACTTGCCACTTGCCACATACAATCGCTAGCTCGCTCGCTCACTCACTGAGCCTCAATTGTTGTCCTCAGTCTGCTTTGTAATTCATCCATCCATCCATCTTTGTAAAAACGACAAGCCAGGTATTGGTTTAAGTATTTTTATTTACTTTTTTTCATGCTAATGCTAATGCCAATCCCCAAAAAATGTAAAGTGCAGTCCATGCGCAGGTCCATGAGTTAGCATTCGGCATCACGCTATGTGGTCTTCTGTGTGCGTGCCTTGTCTTCGTCTACGTCCTGAATGTCTTCCTCAGTCTTCCTCAATTCCCATGGCACCTGTAAACACAAAAAAAGTAAGAGTGAGTTAAAGTCAGTGAAAGTATTTTTAGAAAACTTTTAAAGAGATACCGATACTTACTGGGGTTAAGGTAGTTCTCATGCGCATCAGTGATGCCGGCCTGTGCGAACCCTCGTAAACAGTCCTGTCTTCTGCCGCACAGCTCACTGAATGTTGCTTCGAGCCACTGGGCTTGTTTTTCCTTTAAATTCTGGAGCTTCAGATCAACCTTTATTTCCTCTGTACCCTCTGATATCTGGTCTGCCACCAGCCATGCATATCAGTTTATGAACTGCTTCCTTAGCATATCCTTAAAAATCTTGTTCACCGATATGTCTAAGGGTTGGAGAAGATCAGTACAGGCAGCAGGATTGAAAACTGGTATTCGGTTACACTCAGCCAAAGTGTCTAGGACAGTGGAGGTAGTGGGGGCTCTAAACAGATCTAAAACAACAAGCACTTTTTGTTCTTTTGGAAGGCTTTGCAGCTGTTTAATGCGCTTGAAATATGGTACCAGAACCCTGTGAATGTAGGTAAGAAAAGTTTCTTCGTTTGCCTGATGATTAATGGAATGGCTGATGCACTAGTCATTGGAAAACTTGTGGCCAGAGTGGCATGCATTAGTTTTATCTTTGTATATGATGGGGGGGGGGGGGGATTCTCTTGAGAGGGTAACCGACAGAAGCACTGATATCTGCCTTTTATCATCTAGTCCCATAAGAGCAACTTGCTTGGAACCTGTAGCTGCCATGGTCCACTCAGACACAGGGACCATGGCAACACCAGTTTCATCAAGATTTACTACAAGCTCTTTGGGTATTAACTCTTGGGCACAAGCTTTGGATATTCGGTTAAGAAAACCACATTTCGGACTTCTGGTGACGTAATGAGCAGGTAAACAGCTCAAACGCGAGGCTCCCCTGCGGTCCGGTTAAAACAACGAAATAATATTGGCAAATCTTCTTCAAACAGCAGCTTTGAAGTACTACTGCAGATTACAATGCCTAAGAAGCAAGGGGCAGATAAAATAGGGTCCGTTGCCCAGTCGGATGGTGATAGATCTCGGGTGAGGAATCGACAGCGAGGATTATGAATCTCATCGGCCTCCATACAACACACACTAAAGGCCGATCACATCCCCCATGAGATTCTGCAAAAACAAATGACGCAAATGCTAACAGAAATTCGTGAATTCCGGAAGGAAATGAGATCAACTGTGGCAGCGTTACGGACCGATCTTAGTAAACTGGAGAAAAGGCAGGACAGAGCTGAGGAGCAGCTTACAGCAACAGATAGGAGGGTCGACAACACTGAGAGGGCCATTACTCAACTGCACACTCACATCCAGGCCCTACAAAAACGCGCCGAAGATGCGGAGTGCAGAAACCGCCGTAATAATATACGGCTGTCTGGGCTGCCAGAGGGCACTGAAAGTGCTGATTTCATTCAATATATGCAGAAGTTATTGAAGGAGGTCCTTCCCTTACCAGACAGCCTTACTTTGGAGATGGAGCGAGTCCACGAACACTGGGACCTAGACCTCCTGCGGTGCTCGCCCCGGACCGTACTCCTCAAGTTTCTTGACATCAGGAAAAGGAAACCGTTTGCACACCACATGGAAGCAGGGCAAAGTCCAGTACAAGACCCACTGGCTTTATTTTGATAATGATTTTGCGCCGGAGGTTTTGGCCCACCGGAGATTATACTTCCCAGCGATGAAAGCCCTTAAAAACGCGGGAATCAGGTTCCGATCCCTCTACCCATCGAAGCTGGTGGTTTACTTCGCGGAGGGGCCTATCACATTTGAATCAGCAGCCGCAGTGACAAAAGAACTCCGATCAAGGAAAATTGATGTCCCACAACTACGTACCACCGACACTGTCCCAATTGCTTCAAAGTTAGCCCAGAAGGCATGGTCAACAGGACAGCGTGAGAATCATCGCAGACAAGGTGCCGAGGCCCTGCAGAACATTATCAGCTCCCTTAAAGCAGGTTCCCAGATGCAGCTAGGACTTGGACTGAATGCCCAGGAACCTGAAACTTGAAAAGCTGAACTGCAAGTATCATTAGTGGACTTATTTGCCTTACCTAGTTGTCCCCTCGAGACCTGTTTTTATTCTTATCAAATCGTTTAGAATCGATTTAAATGTCTTTGATTGTATAGTCTGGGGGAGGAAGCCAGGGATTAGATAATGGATTTGGAGGTTCAGTAAAATGATGAATCACGGATATTTGTTCCTTAGCTGGATGTGCTTGGGCTGGGTAACCTCTCCAAGCATCAGATGATGGCGGAGTCCCTCATGAGCTGCTCGACTGCGTGTCTAGTAAAACCGCAGCTGGCCCTCTTTCTACAGCAGATCGGATCGCTGGTGTCGGGCCTCTGGTGGATGTGGGGGGCCGACCCGAAAGAAAGTTAGCCTAAAAGCGAAGTCGTGGGGGCCCGGATCTCTGCTAATACCAAAAAAGTGAGCGTGCAGCCCAGGGCCTGTATTGGCACATCCGGAGCAAAGACCCATCTGTCCAGCTAGGGGAATTTGTGGGAGGGGGTGGGGTATGCTGCAGGGATTGGTTTTCCATCCACGACTGTCGTGAGAGCAGCGCGATAGGTCTTAGATGGCTGTTCTGGATGTGGGGGTTGGAATATGGGGTTTGTGGTAAAGGGAAGGTTTTATGAGGGGTGGGGGAAGGGGTTGTGATGGCAGCGGCTGGTGCGCCTGTGGGTCGCGACACTTGGGGGGGGGGTATGTATCCCCTATTGCCGCCTGAAAGATCTTTGGGGATGAGGATATTGAAAGGTGGTGGCGGACGGACGGCGGATGCAGGTGACCCGCGTCGCAAGATCTGGCACTGGAGAAGAACTGGAGTGGGCCGGGAAGTTGGCCGTTGTATTGGCGAGGAGGAGAGGCTCCGGGGAACCGCTGGAGACCCTGCTCACAGGCCTGTTAGAAGCCCCTTGGCGGTAACTAACTGCTGCAGTTGTTGGTGTGTTGGAGAGAGAGGGGCTGTGCACCTTAGACGGCCCGCAATTGCTGTGGGCTTCGATGGGCCTCAGTTTCTTAGCGCGTCTTCTCTTTCCTCGTACACTGACACCAAGCGACGCATTATGGCCATTTCACCTACGACCCCCAGACAGCAATGGTTACTTGTTGCACTGATGAGTGCATGGTTGCTGATCCCTGGCGGGACAAGTGGGGGGCTAGGATGGACGTTCATTCCAGTCCTGGGGAGGGGAAAGAGGGTATTTCTTTGTACTGGGTAAAATACTGAGCGGTATGAAACTATGCAAATAGAAGTGTGGTTCTCCTGCAGTCAGGTAGATACCGCTAGCAGCTGGAACTAGATGCCCCTGAGCTGTGGGGAGAACTACCGGGGGATACGTGGGGGATGGAATTAAGGGCGGTGAAGGGGAACTAGAAAGGTGGGGGAAGAGACATAGATAGCTTCCCAGTTTAAACAACAGTTTGATTCTTAGTATACATAGGAATTTTAGTAATATAAGAGAATGGGTTTGTGATTGAGATGAGACAAAGAACTAGCAACAGGCTGAGGGGTGCTCTGGATAGTTCCTTTATATCTAATAGAACCCATAAGGAAAACAAGGATGTACAGGGGATGTGGCCCCTTGCCATCTAGTGTTCTGGCCAAGCCTAGGTACTGGATCTGGGAGAAGAACCTGATGGATCTGTCTCGCGGATTTTCCAATGCTCGGAGCAACCTGTGCTCTCTCGCACTGGCCCTAAGCCACTTAGGCCTCCTTGTTGTGCTGGAGTCAAGTGCCGTCCCATATTTCAGGTACTTTGAGTCCTGTCTGATTGTATCCATGCTTGGCCTCACATTAAATAGCTGAAGCTGGAGCGCGTGCCCCAACAGCGCAGGGGCACCTTTTGGGCTACCCCACATAAGCGCTCTACAGAGGTGGGCCAGAACCCATGCGAGCCGCTAGATGGCCTAGACACACTGCTATAAGGTGTCTGCCCCTTCTACATTATTGGCTTCAGGGGAGGCAACGCCTCGTGGTAATAGTCACCAATCTCCACTACCCCCTTTTCCTCTAGGTACCTTGGCACCTAAGGTCCTTAAAACGAAAAAAAAGGACCGCAGAGGTAGGACTTATGGATCCTATCAATGATCAGGGCTTGCCCAGATCTGTGGAAGTACCAAACGCTGTTTTAACGGCTATGTTGGCCAAACAGTTCTTTACTAGTGTTATGTTGTATGTGTATGTGTATGTAAATGGTTATACTGTTATTGTTGATTGTATTGAGAATAGGTCATGAATTTTTCTGGTCATTACAGCAAAAATACAAATACCCCATGGGGTGGCGGGGACCAGGATACGCGACCCATCTATCAGATGAGATGAACTCCCCAAAACTAAAATTGCTTTCTGTAAATGTAAGCAGCCTGGCCTCTCCTATTAAAGGTCAAAGGCGTTGGCATACCTCCATAGAACTAAAGCCGGAAATTATTTACCTCCAGGAAACCCATATGAATTCAGTAGAACATGCTAAGTTGGCTAAATTTGAGTAAAGGGCAGGCATTCTATGCATCCTGTAAGGTGGCAGAAGCAGAGGGTTGCCATAATTATCTCACCATATACACCTTACCATCCAGAATTAACTTGTCGGATCTGGAGGCGAATGGTCCTGACCGGGAAGGCTTAATAACGAAGAAGTCACTCGCGTATATACCTCCCACCTGGCATTACGGTTTCAAGCTAAGGCCCCTCATGGATAGGTGGTGAAGTTTACCAGAGCACTCTGTTGATGGCTGGAGACTTTAATTTAACTGCTGACCTAGCCTAGACTCCTCTAAAGCGAGACTGCAGAAACTCACAACAACTCAAAAGGTTTTTAATAAGTTCGTTTCGGAGATCGGATGGTGCGACATTTGGCGGAAACTACACCCGCGGTCGAGAAACTATTCTTACTACTCCCTGGTACATAATACATACTCCCGTATAGACTATGCTTACACACAAGTTGAAAAGCTGCATAAAGTAAATGATGCGCAACTGGGAGATATTTCCATCTCGGACCATGCACCCGTGATTACACAATGGGAACTGGGCCTCCAACCCAGAGCTACTCAATGGAGACTAAACCCATATTATTTACGGTTCAAAGAGTTCAGGGAATTCATATCGGATAAGATAACTGAGATTGCGGCTGATAACCCGGCTGCTGACACTTCCCCTTCGGTCCATTGGGACACAATTAAAGCAGTCCTGAGAGGACATATAATTAAATATGCTGCGCAAAAGAAGAGACAACGTGATGCGTATAGGACTAATCTTGAAGAAACTCTCCATTTTCTACAACAGGCGCACCAACGGGGCGACAAAGCTCTCCTTTCTCAGATACAACAAACCAAACAAGCAGTAGATAATCTCGCGCTACAACAGACCGAAATAGCATTAGCATTTTTGAAACAGAGATTTTACGAAGTAGGACCACGAGCCACACGAATGCTAGCATACCAGGCTCATGACAGAAGAAGGTGCAACAATAGTAACTATCGTCCACCCAATGAAAGGCCAACCGCTTTCTAAAACACATGACATTGCTGGAGCCTTTCTGGCATATTATAAAATTATATACTCCAGAATCCAATCCCTCTTTAGATAATTTAACATCGTACATTGAGAAGCTCACCTACCGACTCTTACGGATGAAAGTAGAGACTCTCTCATTAGACCCTAAGCAGCTGAAATTGCCCATGCCATAACTAATTCCAAATCCCAGAAAGCTCCGGGACCCGATGGGTATGGGGGGAGTTCTACAAAATTACAAAAGCAGGTCCTTCCTACACTTTTTAGTGTTTTTAACTCTCTATTAGGTAATCACCCCGGACTCTTGGTCCTATGCAACTATCTCTGTGATCCCCAAGCCAGGAAAGAACCCTCAGGAATCGCATCATACCAACCAATTTCATTACTAAACCAAGATTACAAACTGTTCAGACTATACTGGCCAAGCGCATTGACCAAATCCTGCCTGTTTTAATACATAAAGACCAAACAGGTTTTGTCAGGGCTCGTACTACCACTGATAACATTAAGCACTCTTTACCTCATGAATCAAATGGCCAAACGGAGACACCGGCAGTACTGATTAGTCTTGATGCCGAGAAGGCTTTTGATAGAGTGGCCTGGCCCTTCTTGTATTCGACTCTGAAACACGTTTGGCTTCCCCATACCTTTATTCAAGTGTTGCAAAATATATACTACCCCGAGCCTGCATGAGGTGAATGGGCACCATTCTGAATACTTTCAACTCTGGAGAGGCACCCGACAAGGTTGCCCACTGTCCCGTTACTATTTGCAGCAGTTATAGAACCCTGGCGCAAGCAAATCCGAGACTCACCACAGCTACAGGAGTCTGCTTTGGAACAAGAACACAGAATTGCTTTATGCATGATGACATAGTCCTATATCTTCAAAATCCAGAACAATCTATACCAATGTTCATGAATCCTAGACTCTTCACGGTATAGTGTCGGGTTATAGACTTAACCTAACTAAGACGAAATACTCACATTTAAATACTCCCCACACAGAAGACTATAGACAGCCTTCGGCAGATGGAATTTGGCAAAACTAAAATACTTGGGAATTTACATACCCCGGGAGAAATCAGACTATTACAAGTATAACTACTCTCCATTTATTGCACAATTAAAACAGGACCTTGGACGTGGTCTGTCATACCATTAAGCCTCTCACAATGAATTGAGCTCATTAGGATGATAACCCTCCCTAGGCGCTATACCTTTAAAAATATCCACTGTCAGTTCCCTTAAAATCTTACTAAAATTAACCACTGTCTGAACTTTGTATGGGCTGGACGTAGAGCCAGTAAACCTTGGTGCTATCCCTCTACGGGCAGATGGAGACTCGCACTACGGACTTAAAATACTATCAACAAGCGGTAACCATAGCCAGCGTTATGGCCAGACAAAATAAGAAGAGCACTCCACACTGGATGGAAATGGAGAAGGAATTGCTCATCGGGGATGCAAAATACTTTCGAACACTGTATAGACAAAGCGCCAGGAGATTCGACTCACGTAGCTATTAATCCCTGGTTGACAGCCCAATTCGAAATGGAACTCTTTGAGAAAATCTTCGGTCTAACACCATATTTACCGCTAATATCCCCCAATCCAGGCGCTCCCGATTTTCCCCCAACTCCTTGGACTCTGGGTTTGGCGTATGGGAAACTCACGGGTTAAGATTTCTGCGCAGATAATGACTGAGGGAGACTATGGACCCTCGCAAATTCAGACAAAATTTCATTGCCTCACGAAGACTTCTACAGATACTTACAGCACCGACATTATGTAGAAGGCCTGCACTTCCTTACAAAATCCTGAAACATGCCCAGCACTAATACAACGTCAAATCTTTTTTAATAGTTCAGGACAGCAGGAACATCTGGTCTCCCTCTACCATCAGTCCCTTAATACACAAGGGGATGCCCTTACCGAAAATATTCGAGCACAATGGTACAAAGAATCTGGCTATCAGCTTACCATTGCAGACTGGAAAATAGCCTGTGGCCAGGCGTCCAGAGTCACGTGCTCGCACCATTGGCGAGAATATGCTTGGAAGGTACTAATTCGATATTTTAGAACCCCCTCGATTACAAAACACTATATGCAGAGTAAGACAGCGGACTGCTGGAGAGGATGTGGAGACCAGGAAGCCAATTTAACCCATATTATGTGGCTTGTCCAGCCCTCTCTGGCTACTTGCAACAGCTTGAGATGCAGCTGCAGGAGCTTATTGACCCAAAATTCCGCTGACACTGGAAATGTATATGTTTCTCGTGATACCTAAACCTTATCGAGGACCAAATACCAGGTACCTCCTTTATCTACTCCTCACAGCAGCTAAAAGGCAATTACCAAGCACTGGCTGTCAACAGTAGTCCCGTCCATCCGGGAGTGGTGGGACATTACTAGCAGATTTATAACCTGGAAAAATGACACATAATTTAAGCGAACATGGGAACTTTTTCTGTGAGATGAACACGATGGCAACTATATTATATGTTAAAGACCCACTTTTGTGCCCTAGGAATATGGCTCCAGAGATGCTCTGGTTGCCCTGAATCCAAGGGCTATGCCCTTCTACTATGGGTCCTGGGTTCTGGTGTCCTCTGCCCCCCCCCCCCTTCCATGGGGCTGGAGCCCTTATGACAAGTAATTTGGGAATAGGGTTCTGCATGAATTAATTAAGATGGGTAAAGGATCCAAAGTTAGCTATTCAACGTCCTATTGACCACCTCATTATTCTATGTAAGTTAAAATTAGGCTGTATCCCGTATTGAGGCAGCGAACCGCTGGAATAACTGTGATGACTGATGATGTGATGAATGGAAGTACCTCAAAACTGCTTGTACTAGATGACCAGATGTAAATGAAATGTATTATGTAAAACCAAAGCTGATGACCTGTATGTATATAGGTTAAAACGTGAATAATAAAAAGAAGATTTCAAAAAAAAAAAGAAAACCACATTTCAGCACAGGAAAATTGGAAGGTGTCTTCCTTCCTGTCTTTGTGCCTTTTCGTTTACTGTACCCCAGTCGTCTCAAAAACTTCCACGCCCATTTCAGTGTCAAGGTCAGGTGACCTCCGTTTTCCACCAGGAGTTGTGAACCATTAGCTTTGACGATCCCCAGCACAACTGCCTGCACAACTCTGGCATTCACCACAGCCCCTTTGCTTCTAAGACTGTGCACAACTTTTTTTAACTGCTCTTCTACATCATTTAGGAGCATAGTAGGGCGACCTCGAGGCTTGCAAGGCAACACTGGGGCAACCTTAGTCTGATCTGGATTTGTTTGCAGCTGCAACAGATAGATTTAAATTTACGCACTGTGCTCTCATTTACAGTGTCATTATACTTCACACTGTGATGCCGCATAGCTGACATTACACCATTTTTGGCAGCATAGCGGCCAAGTTCGTATCGTAATTCTGAGCTGTACTGCTGATAACTAGCTACTCGCTTATGCTTTGACAGTGATGTTTGTCAGTTCTCGGGTAACAGCTGCTGCTACATGAGGCTGAACCCCAGAAGTGGATGCAATTGATTTTGCATCCGCATTGGTAACATCAAGTGGATACTGACATTTACGTTTACCTCCTGTCAGCCATGCAAGAATTGACATTGTTTTGGCACTGTCGAAATTTACAATACTCTTGCTGCATTCTTCGTACTGTATAGGCGCTACAGAGCAAAATGCAGACACTTACAGTACTGACATTTAATAGGCTATCAGCTGTTCATCCAAGCGCTAATTCAGAAGAGCATGAATGCAGATGAACAGCTGGCAGCGCGAAATAAAGTGATCGCGAATTCAGGGTACTATACAGTACTTCACCTCTGCCACCAACAAACAATTGAGAGTCAATGGCCAGTATGCCAAATGGTTAACCAGGGAGCTTAGAACACTCATGAGAGTGAGGGATAATGCCTGGCACATCTATAAATCCTCCAGCCTAACTGAGAATTGGATAAAAGTCAGAGAAGTATGGAACAAATGCAAAAGCAAACTGAAATCAGCTAAAAAAAAAAGTATCTGAGAGTCCTACAAGCTGCAAATCTGTCTGACCCGAAAAAATTCTGGACACATATCAAGTTCCTCTTAAAGGGTAAAGCCTCCTTAGGTGATGTTGACATAGTATCTGATGGGACCCACTTAAGGGACCTGGTTGAATCTGCTAAAGAGATTAACGCCTTCTTTACTGACCTTAACAAATACAGGAATTATTTAACTGGATCCCTTCCCCGTCCATCAAATAACAATGGGGCACCCTACCACCTACTGCAGTTCCACCTTAAACTCATCTCTCGGTCTGATGTCCTTAAACTATTATAGAAGGTAAATACTGCGAGAGCTGCTGATTATGACAAGCTAGAGCCCATGCTATTAAGAATAGCGCCCCTGTCATAACATCCCCCATCACCTGGATTTTCAACAGATCCCTTCTTGAAGGGAGGGTACCTTCTCTATGGAAAGTGACCTTAGTCACTCCAGTGCACAAAGGGGGACTCCAAGAGATGGTGGAAAATTACAGGCCCATTTCAATCCTTCCTATGCTAAACAAGATACTAGAAAGACTAATTTATACTCTAATACAAGACTGCTTAGAGAGATGCTACATATTGACTCATGAACAGCACGGCTTCAGAAAACAACATGGGACTTATAATGCCCTTGTTAGCCTGATCAACTACATCCTAAATTCCGTAGATAAAGGCCTTCTAGTAGGTGTGGTCTATATAGACCTCACCAAAGCTTTTAGAAACATAGAAACATAGACTTTCACGGCAGATAAGGACCGCTTGGCCCACCTAGTGTGCCCGTTTCCCTCCCTACTGGATATGCTGCAGATCCGAGTTAACTAAAAGCCTATTTCTTCCTACCCCCCCACAAGAATTGCCTTATGTCTGTCCCATACATTCTTGAATTCTCCCACAGTTTTAGACCCCACAACCTCCTCAGGAAGGCTGTTCCATGCGTCCACCACCCTCTCTGTGAAAAAATACTTCCTCACATTGACCCTGAGCCGTCCCTCCTCTATCTTCAAATTGTGTCCCCTTGTTCTTGCACATCTCTTTTTCTGAAAGATTCCACCCTCTTGGACTTTGTTGATTGCACTGTGGTACTTAAAAGTTCTATCATGTCCCCCCTCTCCCTCCTTTCCTCAAGGGTATACATATTAAGCTCCTTTAGTCTCTCCTCATATGGCTCCTCTTGCAGACCCTGCACCATTTTAGTTGCCCTCCTCTGGACTGCCTCCATCCTGTCTATATCCTTGCGGAGATGGGGTCTCCAGAACTGGGCGCAGTACACCAGATGGGGTCTCACCAACTGTCTGTACAGAGGGATAATGACTTTCTGTTTTCTGCTGGTGATGCTTGCCTCTCCATATACATCCCAGTATCCCTCCAGCCCTCCCTACTGCCTTCTCACATTGCTTGCCAACCTTAAGGTCATCTGATATGATTACCCCAGGTCCCTTTCCATTTTTGTTGTTGTTACTCCCCCCCTCTAATTGTGTACTCTTCCCCTGGGTTTTTGTTTCGCAGGTGCATTATTTTGCACTTCCTTGCACTGAATCCAAGCTGCCAAGCTTCTGACCATTCCTCCAGCCTTGCCAAGTCCCTTCTCATCCTTTCCATGCCTCCTTGTGTGTCAACCCTGTTGCAGATCTTTGTGTCATCTGCAAAGAGGCATACTTTTCCTTCCAGTCTCTCTGCAATGTCACTTATAAAGACATTAAAAAGGACTGAACCCTGCGGTACCCCACTAGTAACCCCTTTCTTCAGAGTGGACTCCATTTACTATTACCTTCTGTGTCCTGTTGTCCAGACAATGTTTTGCCCAGGCTACCACACTGGGGCCCACTCCCAGGCTGGCTAATTTGTTTATTAATCTTTTGTGTGGGACTGTGTCAGATGCCTTGCTAAAGTCTAGGTAGGCCATGTCCACAACCCCTCCCTGGTCTACTACTTTGGTTACCCAGTCAAAGAAATCGATTAGATTTGTCTGACATGACCTTCCCGCTGTGAACCCAATGCTGCCTCTGGGTCTTGTGCCCCACTTGCTCTAGGTACTTTTGATTTTGTAAATCACCAGCTGCTAATCAGAAAACTTGAATCCCTAGGTCTAGATAACTCTGCCCTAATGTGGTTCTCAAACTATCTGGAGAGAAGATCTCAAATTGTATAATGGTGTGGTGCACTCTCTGACCAGCGACCCATTCTTGATGGAGTCCCACAAGACTTCATCCTTGGTCCACTATTGTTTTCGTTATATGACCCTCCTCTGCACACTGGAGGAGCTAAAGTCACTCTATATGCAGATGTTGCAGTACTGTATAGAACTGCCCTAAATTCAACTTAAGTGAGCAAGTAGGTAAAGACCTCTTGTCGCTTGAAAACTGGCTTCTTGCCAACAAACTTCTTAATGAAAAAAAAACAAAGGCAATGTTATTTGGGCCAAGGAGCCTTGGTACTGACTGCATTACAAAACTTGAACTCAGCCTCTCTGACAGGACAAGGGTAGGGTGGTCAACTCCATCAAGTATCTGGGGGTCCACCTTGACCAAGATGGTATGGACAGGACTCATGTCAGCCACCTAACTATTAACCAGAAAGTGGGACTCCTGAACCAACTAAGCCCATTCCTTACCTCCGAATCTCACATTGGAATTGCCCAAGGTACCGTCCTTCGTGGGGCTCCAGTACTACACTCTATCAGGAGTACGGAGCTACAGATGCTGAGAACTCTCTACCATAGAATAGGGAGGTTTGCCAGTTCAGCCCAGCCACATGACCACCACTGTGCACAGTACTGAGATCCCTCGGCTGGCCCTCACTCGAGGGGAGGCTGTTCTACCCCTCCTTATGCTTAGCCTACAGATTAATGCAGGATAGCACCTCCCCCCCCAGCCTAAAAAATATGCTGCAGCCCAAACAGTGTAATAGAACCTTAAAGTCCTCAGAGCACCAGCTACTCCAAGTATCCAGAGTCAGAACCTCTTGTGGAGCCCGGTCCTTCTCTTCTTTCATCCCTTCCCTGTGGAATAGGCTCCCATGCAGCATCCAGTCCTCTACCTCACTAAGGAGCTTCAAAAAAGAGCTCAAATCCCATTTGTTGAACGTGAGCCACTGTTCCCGTTTTAAATGATAATGATTTTTAGTATCCCAGGCATGGACATGGAAGATTAGGAATTGTATAAAGCAAAGATTTATTGTAACTCTGAAATTATATGAAGTTCTGAATATATACCATCCCCTGCTGTACTGTACTTTAATGTTCTTCTTTCTTCCCCACCCCTTTTTTTTTTTTGTTAATTGCCCTGGCATGTCCAATGTACTCCCTAATGAACTGACTGTCCAGTGTTGTCCTAATAAACTGACTGTCATTGACTCTTTGTGTTGCTGAGAATGGATTGTGTACTATTTAAGCAATAAGGCACGACAGAGTGTGGTATATCATGGGATATCGTCATGCCTTGGGTGGTTGGACACGAGGCCGCAGGCTGAATGTGTCCAAACGTCCGAAAAGTGACGATATCCCATGATATACCACACCCTGGAGTGCCTTATTGCTATTATGAACTGGATCAATTGATATTTTATGCATTTAATGTAAAAAAAAGAAAGTTTTAAAATATTTTAATAGTGTTTTTATATGAGTGTAGGTGGACATTTAAAAAAAAAAGTTTGTGTATGTCATGTTTTGGGCAGTAGGTGGTGCTATTGCATGAGGATTTTGTTACAAAGTCTTAATTATTTATAGTATTGCTGCTCCCGGAGTTTAGTTTACTCGACCACATTGATATTTTTGGCTTTTTGTTTGAGGAGGTGAAGATGTTTTTGTTTGTTTCTGCTGAAATCGCGATGTGAAAAGGGAGATAGCCGGGTGGACAATAAAGTGCCTACCAGTGTGCACTGTGGCTCCACAAGGTGAGAGAAGTTTTTTTTATTATGTGTCCTAAGATCCATCAGACCTAATGCGTTTTGCCTGCGGTACTCGAGTCGTGCTGTGCTTCTGAGGAAAGCGAGATGGTAAGGGTCAAGTCTGGTATTCTTGAGGAGCGGTTTGTAGATTTTGCCATTTGGCACGAGGCAGCATGGCAGCAAGGGGGAGCAGTACTTGGTGCTCTCAAAGGAAGCACTTGGAGCGGTCAAAGGAAGAAGAGAGATTTTTTTCTCTTTGCAGAGCGTGTGCTTTGGGCGACATGTAAGGGGGGACAGTTGTGAGGATGTGTTTTTTTTTTGTTTTGTTTTTTAATGGCGTCTGAGTGGAGGTCTGACTTGCTTCTCCTGTGGGAACATAGAGAATGTTGCGCTGGGAGTGAGGAGGCTGGTGGCCGGAGGTTTTTTGGAGCCGTGATGATGTAACCCGATATCATCACAGCTTCAAAAACGTCTCAGTCAATCCGCTTCTCATATTTACGATCCCCAGTTCATAGAGTTGATTATACCATGGACATAAGTGAACAGCCAATGAAATGGTCAGACTGGCAGTTTACCACTGGTGTAAATCCTCTGATAATCACTGGCTATCGATGAGCAAATGGTGATCATCTAAATCCTAATCACCTGCAGCACAGGAATAAATACAATAAAAATAAACAAACACAGCAACCTCTTTAAAAGTTGTATTTTATTATAGTGAAAAAATGAACCTTGGTATAATCGCAGTAAGCCACTAAGAGGATGTGGGTTATCGGGGGAGTTACCATGGCTGGCGAGGATTTACCCACGAGGCGCAGACCAGTCCAGCTGTGGTAAATCCCCCAATAACCCACACCCCCTCGTGGCTTATTGCTTAACTAATAACTGGTGTATCGCTCTGTATGGTGTGTCTATAGTTGCTTTCAATATGTATAATGTGTAAATCACTACTTTATGTCTCTCTCTAATTAAGCCCGGGTCGCCCCTGAAAAAGGAATCATCCGGTCTATGTGGGCCTACCCGGCTACCAAAATTAAATAAATATCCAGTTCTTGCTGCCTGCTCTGAGGACTGAGAGTGAGGCTGTGTACTTCACAAGCATTATCCAGTTCTTGCCTGCTCTCAGGACTGAGAGTGAAGTTGTATACTCACAAGCATTGTTATACAGTTCTTGCTGCCTGCTCTCAGGACTGAGAGTGAGGCTGTGTACTTCACAAGCATTGTTATCCAGTTCTTGCTGCCTGCTCTCAGGACTGAGAGTGAGGCTGTGTACTTCAAAAACATTGTTATCCAGTTCTTGCTGCCTGCTCTGAGGACTGAGAGGCTGTGTACTTCACAGGCATTGTTATCCAGTTTTTGCTGTTTGCTCTGAGGACTGAGATCTTACTTCAAGATAGAGCTCTTGCAGCAGGTAACACCATTAGGACTATGCCGCCAGGCACTAGGACCTCACGGAAAAATTCTAGCTAGCAGTCTTAAGGTGGGGGACTGCCCCCAACATTAGCCCCACCCCGACATTGCCCATGGTATAAAGGGGGGGGGTCCCTTGACACCACCTCATTTTTTTTCCCGCCATCGACCCGTGCATATTGGCTCCACAGATGCCTCCTGCTTCCAATCGACTACCATTGTCACGCTTCATGCAGTTATAATTTTTTCACCCACATTATGAGTTCATCGTGTATGTCTTTCCAGCCATCCTCATCCTCAGAGTGGCAGAAATCGAAGTGTGCGTGCGGCAAGCAGATCCCAGCAAAAGATGGCCATTCGGCCTGTCTGCACTGTCTAGGCCCTGACCACAGGCTGGACGACTGCCCGCACTGCCAAGGCTTCAATCGAAGGACCAGAATCCGCCACCTGAACACCTTGAAAGCATACCTCCTTGAACAACAAGTGGCCGCAATGCAGAAAACCCAGTCGGGGCACAGCTCATCTTTCTCCTTGGCGAAGGACTCCTCCCCCAGAGAGAAGAAATTGAGCGGAAACACCATCATTGGGACAAGGCTAGGTCCAAGTCAGAATTCTGTCCTAAGTCTCCATACAAGTCTTACAAGGCTTCAACCTCCAGCATGAGGTTGGACTCAGCCCCCCTGGTTTCTCTTGCTCTCCCGGGGTCACATTTGAGGAAGCCCCCCAACTCTTCTCAGGCGCAAGGTGGGGAGTCTTCCGGGCTCAAGCTCTCACAGGCCCCCATATCCCTGGCTATCCAACCCCACGAGCTTGCACTAGGGTCTCAGTCAGCTGGACAGTCACACTCTTTGTCAGGCAGCAGGTCGAAGCCTGCCATCCGCAAGACTGCGGTCTCCAGATCGTCTGACTGGGCGTCAGGGTCGGACAACTCCAGGAGGTGCCAGGAAGGCGAGCTGCAGAAGAAGCAGCATCACTCACCTTCCAGGCAGTCATCGGCTGAGGCTTCAGACCGTCAGGCCTCAACACCCTCTGACTCCACCATGGAGCAGGACCAGACACTGCCCTCTAGGCCGCTGTCTGTTCCACAGGTCATCATTGAGAACCTGACTCCAGAGCAGACATCAGGGGACCGGACACTCGCCTCTGGGGATATCCGAGACCGGGCGCTATCCCCTCTGCCGTCACCTCCTCCTCAGGAGCCAGATGACCAGATATCAGAGCACCCAGCGCCGGAGAACACTGTCCCACCAGGGCCAACGCCAGAGAAAAAGGTACCATCGGACCCGACGCCAGAGGACACCGTGCAGCAAGGGCCAGTGCCATGGACCCCTAATGCCCCTGACCCAACGTCAGCACCCCAGTCAGGCCCAGTCATCCCTTTGACTGAAGCTGGGGCTTTGTTTACAAGCTGGTGGAATACCATAAAAGGGGACTTTTTGCCTAGGTCACCGGAGCCAGTCCCTAACCCTGCGGGGACCCCGGCACCAGCTCCACCTAGACAGCCTTCCTCCCAGCATCCACCTCCGCCACCCCCGACATCAGACCATCTGACGTCAGGGGATGAGGAGCTTGGGTCACCTGTTTGATGGCGGCATGGTCACCGCCTGTCGTCCAGGTCCTCCTCCAGGGGTCACCGTTATACATCATCAGAAGTTTCATCTGGAGGTTCCTCCTCCTATGACTCTTCAGAGGATGACCTGTCTCTATTGTCCCTAGACCATAGGAAGGACTCCCTGAGACCCCCTCACCCTGGATGACCCTTCTTTCCTAGTTATCATCAGGCATATCCAGTTTCTGAACCAGTAGGAGATGGAGGACCTGGACTCTGAAGGGCACCACTTGTTAAATTCTTGGGGTCCACTGACCCAAAACCCTTGATCGTCCCACCCTTAGCAGAACCCTTCCAGGATGTTACTAAGATAGCCTGGAGGCATCCTTGTACGACTTCGGTGGTCCCCAAAAAGGCCGACCGACTGCATAGGACACCAAGAGAACCACATCTGAGCAAACAGCTGAAGGCAGACTCAGTAATTCTCATGGCTGCCCATGGGAGAACTCAGCAGCCAAAACACATGCGCTCTCAACCACCAGGTAAGGAGTCCAATAATTGGATCATTTAGGCCGTGAAGTGTATTACTTTGCCACATGTGCAGTCAGGTCACTTAATTTCTTGCCACACATGGTGATGTACCAAAAATCACTGTGAAATAGGGCCATGGACCTGGCCAAAACTCAATCAGACAGTTTTAAAACTGAGACAAACTGATTTTGGGTCACTTCAGGTCATGTTATTCATGGCGCTTTAGATGACAAGCAGTGAGCAGTATTGAGCAGAGGCACAAATATTTACGTTTGTATTCCATTGTCTCCAGACAGGAGGCTCAAAGTCACTTGAACACTGCTCACTGAATAATTCTGTATCTTCATCAGGGATATCTCTTGCAGCAAGCTACACCTCTGGAACTATAGCTGTCAGGCACTTGGACCGCGCGGAACCTTTTTAGCTAGCAGTCTACTGGGGCTGCCCACGACAACATCAGCAGTAGTCACCACTCCTGTATATATATGTGAGCAGCCCCGCTCCCTCCTCAGTTCTTTTCCTGCTGTCGACCAGTGCACATTGGACTCCACGGAGGCGCGCTGTTTCAGTTCACTGCCAGAACTTCTTTCTCCTTACTTTTTATTTTCTTACTCTAGTTTGCCAAATCACTTTATTTTAAAGTGATTTGTTTGTTTGTGTACCAATTCTTCCAGACTTCACTCTTTCTGTGAATGCGGAAGGAAAATCTACAATAAGGATGGCCATGTTATTTGCATCCACAGCCTAGGCCCAGACCACAGCATGGAAGCCCACGAGGTCTGCCACAGGTTCAGCCAAGCCACACAGAGACACTGCCAGAAGGATCTCAAGAAATTCCTGCTGCAGCAGCGAGTAAAAACCATGGAAAAGGAGCTCCAGGCCAGAAGCTCCTATGGCTTCACAGCCCTTCCTCGGGCTCTCAGTCCTCCAAGTACCAGAACATCAGTTGGGAAGCATAAACACCAGGAGAAGGACAGATAGTGAGACCGGTCCTCACTGGCTCGCTCGCGGTCACCATGTAAAGAGCCGGCCATGGCTGGGTCATTGTTATCTTTGGCGTCGACCTCTGCTGTAACTTACACCCTTTCTTCTGCAGGGTTAGTGTTTGCAGCTCCGTGTCCCCATCTCTCCCTTTTGGATGAGGGTGTTTCAGTGTTGGGCCTTACCTCACCCCTGCTGCTCTCTCAGACCCTGTTGTTCCAGCCCTTTTTCTAAGCAGTCCTAGTCAGGGAGCTCTGCCAGGCCAAACCCGGAGGGTGTGTGACCGTCATCGGCTGGAGTTCTACCTCCTCCTATGTTGCTCTTGGTCCTTATTCTGGGCCCACAACCAGGCCTCTCTGCTGGCTTTCCCTTGGCCAGCTCTGGCTTCTCGCCCTTGGGGCACCAGTCTCCCCCAGTGACATTCATGGCCTCCTCTGTGGGCTCTGCCTGACATTAAGAACACAGTTTCCCCCCATCAATGCTCCAGACCATTTCCTGAATGACGGGAACCAAGTCCCTTCTGTTGATGTCCCAGGCGAATCTGGCGACTCCAGCCTCCACACTCCTGCTGCTGACACCTCAGCCCATTTTGCCAGCGTCGGGCACTCAGTTGCCCCAGCCAACATCGCAGCTTGGCCCAACGCTGTCTCCGGGCCCTCAGTGTCCGCTGTCGATGCCGCAGCCTGCTCTGCCGCTGCCTGTCATCGATGTCCAGACCATGTTAATTTACTCTGGGACTTAATGCATTGTTTTGCCCATCCATCAGGGCCGACAATGCCGGGGCCTACAGTAGCTAACCCTATGCCGTCGTCACCCACAGCGCTGCATTCAACTCGTCTGTGCTCTCACATACCATCAGTTTCCATTTCAGACCACAGCAATGAGTATGAGTATCACCCTGACCTTCTGCCAGTGGATGAGGAGCTGAGGAAGATGAGAATGATGAGGGCAGAACCACTAGCCCAACTCCCTCTTCCTCTGTGGTCTCCTCTGGGGGGAGGACTCTTCGAACTACACCTTGAGGTTCCTCCCCCCTGCCCCTGATGATCCCTCTTTTATTGCCATCATGAAGCAGCTCCGGACTGCCATGGGCTTCAAGGCAGAGGAGCAGGACATTGTCAGGAAGAAACTAATGGTGTACCTGGAGTTACCCAACTCGCCTCCTATCATAATTCTGCCTTTAATAGATGCCTATGAAGATGCCACCATGGCTGCCTGGTACAGGCCAAACACAATCCCTGCCATGCCCAGGAAAGTCCATAAATTATACCAGGCTCCTTCAGGGAAACCCTTCTTAGGGGAGCAACCTCCGGCAGACTCTGTGGTCATTAATGCAGCCCATGATAGGACTAAGAGGCCCAAGCATCTTAGCTCTCATCCTCCGGACAAGGAACCCAGAAAGCTGGACCTCATGGGCAAACAGACATTTGCCTCTGCCACCCTGGCAGTTAGGGTTCGCAATTATATTGGCCACATGGTAAAATACCAAAACTCACTCTGGAAAAAGGCCAAAGCTGCTGCAGTGGCCCGTCCAGCTGGTACCCAGAGGCAAGAGCTGCTCCAGGCCCTTCAAGCGGGAGCAGACTTTGGCAAGCATCTGTTAAGGTCAGCCTATGATGCAGTTGATGCTTCTGTGAAAGCAGCCACAGTGGGCATTTGTCTTAGGTGATATTCCTGGCTTAGGGTGCCTGGTTTCGCCACTGACGTTAAACAGTCCATATTGAATGCTCCCTTCAGAGGCTATATAAACTCTTTGGGGTGCATGTGCAAGACGTCCTTTCCAACTTGCAGGCCTCGGCAGGACCCTGTGGTCAGTTCATTCCCTTTATCATACCCAGTCAAAAGTACCCAGAAGGTGCCCTTTCAGGCCTACAACAAACCTTAACAGCGCTCCAGAACTCCAGTCAAACATCGGGCAACTTCAGCCCTGCCCACCCCCCACTCCTGCTTCCAAAGCATCCAGAGGAGGTGATGTGGCCCCAAGCACAGCTGCCACCTCAACCTGTCTCGTTACCTGACCCCCACCCTCCAGATCTTCAGGAGGTGGTGGTTGGGGGCACTTCTCCCTCCACCTTGACAAGTGGTTGGAGATCACAACAGATGTCTGGGTGTTACAAATCATAGAACATGGCCACACTCTAGAACTTCTAAACTGGCCTCCAGAGTGTCCAACTCAGTCTCATTACCCACCAGCTCACATTCTTGTGCTGCTGGGTGAAATTCAGACCTTGTTACAAAAACGAGTCATCAAACCTGTTCCGGTGCACCAGAGAAACAGAGGGTTCTATTCCCACTTCTTTCTCATTCCCAAATGCACTGGGGATGTGCAGCCCATTCTGGACCTGAGGAACCTTCATTCCTATATCCAGTGCAAAAATGGTGACCCTACAGGACCTATTGTCCCTGTTTCGCCAGGGAGACTGGATCAGTCTCTGGATATGCAGGATGTGTACCTGCATATGAAGACGTTTGTCCCCCACTGGCAGTACCTTAGGTTCTACTTCCATGGGGAGCATTACCAGTTTCAAGCCTTGCCCTTTGGCTTGTCCTCAGTGCCCCAGGTCTTTACCAAATGCCTGGCAGTGGTAGCATCCACCCTCAGGAGGGAGGGCTTGTGCATCTTCCCTTACCTTGACGATTGGTTGCTCAAAGCAACAGCCAGGGACCTGTTACTGCAGACCTTACAGCGCACCATTCAGTTGTTCTGGGTGCTGGGCATCACAGTCAGGCTGCCCCAATCAGTCCTGAGCCCTGGTCAATGCCTTCAGTACATAGGAGCAGTCCTGGATACAGCTCAAGGTTTTGTTTTCCTGCTGCAGGACAGGGCAGAATGCCTGAGGGCTTTGGCTCAGCTGCTCTATAACAGTTGTACGTAACGGCCAGAACCTTCTTGAGGCTTCTGGGTCTGATGGTTACAGCTGTTGTTGTGGTGCCCTAGCCAGGTTGCCCATGAAGATTTCCCAGTGGATGTTAAGGATCAACGCACCGACGATCTCGAACAGCCAGTTCTAGTCTCCTTCCCGATCAAAAAGGTGCTGCTGTGATTCAAGGGACGTGATCTTCAGTGGAGGCTACTCTCCACATCAGCATCCTGGAGATGAGGGCTGTTCTGTATGCTCTTCAAGCCTTCCAGGCCCACTTTTCCCTTGGCCGCGGGGGACTCACTCATACCCCCTGTGCCAGAAAGTGATTTGTGTCTGGTACTGGGCTCTAGAACATGGTCTAGAACTTTCCACCGTCCATGTTCCAGGTATGCAAAACACCCTGGCGGACAGCCTCAGCCATTCACAATCCAGGATGCACGAACGGGAGATACTGACCTCGGTTGTCGATCTGTTCGACAGGTGGGGCCATTCAGAGTTAGACCTTTTTCATCCACAATCAACACAAAACTGCCTCTTTTCTGCATGCTCCAAGGCCTGGAGTTAATCTGGTGAGACACGTTATCCCTCTCCTGGAAAGGGAGGTTCCTCTACTCCTTTTCTCCCTTCTCCCTAATTCAGAGGGTTCTGATCAAGCTTCATATGGAAGGGGCCATCCTGATCCTAGTGGCTCCCTTCTGGCCCCGCAAGACCTGGTACCCCTTACTACAGCAGTTGGCAGTGGAACCCCCTGTACCTCTGCCTCTGTGCCTGCTCTCTCAGGAGTAGGACACTCTAGTCCATGCAGACCTCAAGTCTCTTTGTCTTTATGTATTCCTTTTGAAGACATAGCCATTGCTAGGTGGGGAGTTTCCCAGAAAGTGGTTGATGTCCTGGTAACTGCCAGAAAATTCTCCACCAGGGCCACTTACTCCATGAAGTGGACGCGCTTTGCTCACTGGGCTGCTTCCCATCACCTGGATCCCTTCACTTGCCCAGTGAATCAGACTCTGGAATACTTGTGCTCCCTTTTCAGTTTCGGTTCAGTTCAGTTTGCTGTGAAGGGATAAATTCCACTGAGCAAGCTCATTTGCAAGGAGGTCTCTTATACAACATATGGCAACATGGAACAACAGTACCAACAAGACAATACATAGTATCACACGAGGTAAAGTACAGTATTCAGGTAATTAACACACAGAATGGTTACAATGACTAACAATAAAAAATGGTAAAAAAAAAAAAAAAGAAAATGGCACAAGCCGGGTGTTTAAATAAAATAGAATATAAGTGCACAATTATTTAAAAGTCCAGATAGGGTGAGGAGCTAGGAGAGAAGAGGTATCTAATCAAGCCGAAAAGGATTAAAAGCAATGGCAGGGATTGGGGGTGGTATTATCAATAATTCTTCTGAATGCATTTAGTGGGATTCAAGTCTGTAGTTTTAATGTTATTTGGAGCTTATTCCATGATGCCATGCCGAAGCGTGTGCAGAATTTGGGCACTACTAAGGAAATATAAGCGCAGTTCCTGAGTGCATGAGAATTGTGCAGGTGATGAAGGGTGCCGGACTGCAGTACTCTTCAATTAACGTACACCTGTCTACAGTTTCGGCCTTCCGCATGCCTGTTGATGGCTGTACGGTGGCTCAGCTGGATGTGTCCCGTACATTCTTGATAGGCATCCTACACTTGAAGCCTCCTGTCCACAATCCAGGCCCTCCTTGGGATCTGAATTTTGTGTTACAGAAGCTTGCTTTGGCTCCCATTTGAGTCAGCTGTGACTTGCAAGCTACACTTTCTGTCATGGAAAATGTTATTTTTAGTTGCTATTGCTTCTGCTTGGAGGATTTCCGAGCTTCAGACTATCATGTGTGAGCCACCTTTCTTGAATTTCCACAAAGACGGGGTGTCTTTGCATACCAGTCCTAAGTTTCTGCCTAAGATGGCTTCGGATTTTACTTTAAACCAATCCATCCACCTACCAGTGTATTTTCCAGAGCATGCCAATCCAGGGGAAACATTGCTCCACACCTTAGATGTACATAGAATACTCTGGTATTATGTTCCCTGTACGAAGGACGTTAGGAAGTCCTCGCAGCTGTTTGTTTCTTTTGCCTCTGGGAAAGAGGTAGTGCTGTTCAGATAGTGCCACCGTGGATCTGCCAGTGATCTAGCAGATGGTGGCACTATTTGAGTTGGATCCAGCCGAATACGGAGGTTGGATCCAACATTATCCGGCGCCTGGTGCCTGATCCAAAGATCTGGTGTCAGATCCCTAGATCTGGCTGCCAGATAACACGGGATCTGACCAGGGATCCGTCAGCCGGATCCCCAGGCAGATAGTGGAAGTATCTGGCAGATCCACTATCCTCCTACAAAAGGGCAGATACTTGTGGATCTGGATTTGGCCAGATCCACTTGAGCAACACTGAAAAGAGGGTGTTCCAGTTTGAAAGCAGTGCGTGTCCAAATGGTTGGCCAGCTGCATTACTTTTTGTTACAGGAAGTACGGTAAGGAACTTCCTGGTCCAATGCGTGGCCATTTGACTCGAGGCATGGCCACTTCTACTGCATGTTTCAGAAATGTTTCAGTTGCTGAGATTTGTGCAGCTGCTACCTGAAGTACTGTCCACACCTTCACTAGACACTACAGTCTGGACATTGCTTCTGCAAGACGGGCAGACATCGGCCTAGCAGTGCTGTATGGCCTCCTTTCTTAGGCCTGTTGTTTCCAGCCTCCCAGACTGTCTCACTGTCAGTACTGTTTGGGATTCATTCCAAATGTGTGGCTTGCTGCAAGAGATATCCTCAGCGAAGATAGTATTGTTACATTTGAACTTACCGTAATGGTGGATCTTTGAGAGAATCTCTTGCAGCATGCCATGCTGTCCCTCCCTCCATTCCCCTTGATCCTCTGTGTCTGTCTCTTTCTCCAGGGTGCTTTGTCTGCTGTCTCTCACTTTCCAGTGGTGGGAACCTCTGCCGTACCTCGGTTCCTTCAGCGGACTTCCTTTAAGTCTGATCTCCAGCGGGGAACTGAAGAGGGCAAGGGGCCACCCATATGCGTGTGTGTGCGGGCGTGCACGTGCGCGCGTGTGTGTGTGTATATATATATATATATACACACACACACACACACACACACACACACACACACACACAGTATTGTGAATGGCGACATTGGCGACGGCGTGTAGACTACTAGCTAAAAGTTCCTCTGGGGTCCTAGTGCCTGACAGCTATAGTTCCAAAGGTGTGGCTTGCTGCAAGAGAGTCTTAATGATCTACCTTTACAGTAAGTTCTTACATAAGTATACGTTCTTTATTGTGCCAGTTAAACTTCAGGGAATCATGCAAGTTATATGAATGAAGGAGAATAACTACTGTGATACTAACAGCAAAAATATACAAACTCAAAGCATGTGTTGCACGTCTTTATTTAAAAGTTACGGTGATTTTCTTTTATTTATTTTTTGTCGTTGTCCAGGAAAGACCTATAAAATATATTTTCCTCTTAAGCCTTATCTTGCATGGGGGGAGGGGCATACAGAAGTACTGATTAATACTAAATTGTGTGTGGGGGTGGGGGTACAGAAATTACTGATTGATGATGAACCTGGTTAAGTTATTGGTGGTTTTAGTGAAAAGGGTAAATTTGTCTAAGACAGTGGGGAAATTCGGCTACTCTTAAATGAAGTGCCACCCTGGGATCTTTCCCATTCACCTGAACAGCCACTAGAAAAGGCAGATATGGGGCCTCTGTTTAATCAGAAAGATTACTTAGAGTGTACCCTCTGAAGAGCTACCAGCACCACTTCTTGCCGCACTTGGTGCTCCTTGGTGGTCTCTCTTCCTACTGTGGACCAGGCCAGGCCCTGCCTAACTTCTGAGATCGGATCAGGTTCTAAGGTGATAAAACTGCAGCCTAATGTCTGTTTTAATCAAGTAATACATGCACAAAAATCATGAAACTCATAGGATTTGTCATGCATGCCACTAAAAAGCAATGTTGCGGCCCTAATATTCTGTAAAATATTTAACATACTGAAATGCCAGCAGAATAGGCCTTATGGTTTTTCGTGGCTGCTTGATAGAACCCATACTGGGCACTCATTTTGCTGTCCCCCAACCCCTTGGGTTTCCCCATCCCCTTTCCAGGTTATTTCCCCGGTATTGGGCTTCCCCAGCTTCACCCTCCTATACCTGTCCCAGCTCCTCTTGAACCCCTCCACAGTATCAGCCTCCACCAGTCTCTTGGGCAGCGCATTCCAAGGTTCCACTAACCTCCCAGTGAAGTAACACCTCCTCCTCCTTTCCCCCCTGAGTCTCCCCCCCCTCCAGCTTCCACCAATGTCCTCTGGTTGCACCCCCTTTTATATTTGGAACACCCCATCCGAGCCTCCCTTATTTATCCCCTTTATGTACTTAAACACCTCTATCATATCCCGCTGGCCCTCCTCTCCTCCAGGGTGTACATGTTGAGCTCCTCAAGCCTCTCCTTGTAGGTCCTTTCCCCCATGCCTCAGATCATCCTGGTTGCCCTCCTCTGGACCCTCTCAAGGAGTGCAATGTCCCTTTTTAGGTGCGGCCTCCAGAACTGCACACAGTACTCGAGGTGCAGCCTAACCAGGCAGTTATACAGAGGGAGGATCACTTCCCTCCTTCTGGAGGTGGTCCCCCTAGCGGCCTTGGCCGCTGCCCTCCTACAAGTCTCAGAGTTGTTCATTTTAACATCCACCACCCCCAGATCCTTCTAGCCCTTGAGGACTTGTGTTGTGTCTCCCCCCAGGCGTGCACTTATCCTGGGTTTCTGGCAGGTGCAGAACCCTGCATTTCACATTGAACTTCAGTCCCCACTTACTTGACCATCTCCAGAGCCTTGAGGATCCTCCCAGGCCACTCTCCTCCTCCCCATCCACCACCACTCCCAGCTTCAAGTCATCAGCAAAGAGGCTCCTTTCACTCCTGATACCCTTCCTTATGTCAGAGACATAGGCATTAAACAGGAGTGGCCCTAGGACCGATCCCTGGGGGTCCCCACTAATGACCTTCCTTGGGGATGAGACTATCCTTCCAACCACCACCCCCCTCTGAGTTTGTTCCGAAAGCAAATTTCCTATCCGCCTGATCATCTGCCTCCCCACCCTCATTTCCCCTATCTTAGCTAGCAGGCCACAGTGGGGTACAGAATCAAACGCCTTACTGAAGTCCAGAAAGAGAATGTCCACCGGCCTACCCTGGTCCAGGGCACTCGTCACCCAATCGTAGAACTCCAAAAGGTTTGTCTGACACAGTCTTCCCGGGACGAAGCCATGTTGTCTATCGTCCAGGTACCCCATTTGCTGCAGCTCCCCCCAAGCCTATCCTTGATAATACCTTCCATCACCTTGTCCACCACGGACATCAGGATAATGGGCCTGTAGTTCCCCATCTCCTCTCTTGATTCACCCTTGTGAATAGGCACGATATGGGCCACCTTCTAGTCATGGGGTACCCATCCCGTCTGCAGAGGGATGTTGAAAAGCTCCACCAGAGGGGCCGCCAAGACATCCACCAATTCCCTGAGCACCCTGGGATGCATTTCATCCAGCCCCAGGGCTTTCTCCGTCCTTAGGGACCTGAGGGCTTTCCACACCCTATCAACTGGGATTTCAACCTCCCATCCCCCCTTGCCACCTGTTCTTCCTTCCCCTTACCTGATGCTGCCGGGCCATCACCCCCCCTAGACTCAGCTAGGCTCCTGGCTTCTAAGGGTCCTGCCTCTTTCTCAGGTTTACTTTCTCTTCCATGGAGAGGTGCGGCCCCCCCCATCCCCCTGGTAAAAACTGAGTTAAAATACTCATTTAATACCTTGGCCTGCTCGCCCGCCTCCTGTGCCCATCCCTCCCCTGTCCTAATCCTGCTAATCTGCCCCCTCATTTTATTATTATTATTAGTTTTTGTTGACCGGGTAAGTGCACTAGACAAATCCTGCCTGTTTTCAGGCACGACCCAGGGGAGGGGGATACAGATGAATGCCAACTGACCTTGAACCAGATTAAGCTGTTGGTGGTATTTTTAGTGAATGAGGAAATTTGGCGAGACACGGGAAATTCCTTACTTTTTCAATAAGTGCCATGGGATCTTTAACATCCACCAGGCTAACACCAATCCAGGCAGATGGGACCTTGGTTTAACATCTCATCCAAAGACTGCACCTCAGAAGTGCAGCACCCTCTCATGCTGCACTACAGTGTCAGTACTGGGATATTAACCCAAGTGCTAGATGTGGGAACTGAACCCACAGCCCTCTGATCTCCCGGCCTCAGAGGCGAGTGTGCTACCTACTAAGCCACCGACACCGACACATTTTCCTTTTATCCGCTATACATCTAAAGAACCCCTTGTTTCCCCTCCATAGTCTCCTGGCCAGGTTCTGCTTCATCCTCGCCTTAGCCGATCTTACCACCCTGGTGACCATTCTGGACATCAGGTCATACTCCCCCTGATACCTTTCCCTACTTGAGTGCTTGGAGCGCCTAAATGCAGCCTTCATATCCCTTACCACCTCCTGAACCTCCCGGGTCCACCAACATGTTTTTCTTGCCCTACTGAATTTGCGCCTCACCCTTGCACAGGACTTTGTAGCCTCCTGTACAACCCTCTTAATGATCTCCCACCTACTGTCAGCATCCATGCTTGGCCTTATCTCGTCCAAATAATCCTTAAGAATTCTTCCCATGCCCCTGAAGTCCACACCCCCTAAAGTCAATTACCACCGTCTTTGTGTGGTTTCATCCCCCCCTAGGTCCAGGAAAAACCAGACCATGGCATGATCACTCCCTGCCAATGGGTCACTCGCCTCCAGGCCCCTAATCTGGTCATTGTCCACAAGGACCATGTCCAGTATCCATATCTAGTCCTCCCTAGTCAAATCCCTTACCTGCTGGATTAAGAATGCATCCTGAAAGACATCCAACACCTCTGCTCCCTAGCCACTGGGGACGTCATAGTCCCCCAGTCTGTCCCAAGCATGTTAAGGTCCCCCCCCCCTCACCACTACCCATCCATTGCCCAATCTACAGTGGCCAATAATGTTTGCCACCAGGCTCTCTTCCAGATCCTCTGCCAGCCCGGGGGGGGGGGTCTGTGGACCACCCCTATTTTTACTCTCTTACCCGCCCCCCCCGCATTTGCAGGGTGACCCAAATTGCCTACATGTCCCCCCTCTGCATCCTCCACCCCTCCAATACCAATACCATTTTTGACCATCAGTGCTACCCTCCCTCCCCTATCTTCCTGAACATCGGTAGCCCTCAGGTTTAGGTCCCAGTCATGCCCTTGGGTGGCTCAGGTTTCAGTGACAGCTGCCACATCCACTGCCCTTCAACTAGCATCACCTGGAGCTCGGGCATCTTATTTCCAAAGCTTCTGACATTGATCAGGACTACCTCCACCCCTTCCCCTCTTCTCATCTCCAACCCTTGTGCTCCTGTGTGGCTGCCTGCCCTCCCCCCATGCCCTGCCTATTGTCCTTTCACCATGTCCCTCCACCCCCTTAGGAGAGCGGCAACCAAGTCCTTTCTCTTCCCCCCCCTTCACAAGTTTAAACCCCACCTTTCACGGACAAATCCAGCTAGTTTCAGGTTTAGAATGTCCCTCCCTTACAAACTGAGGTGGAGCCTGTCCCTAACATACAACCCCTTGTCCTCCCAGGTTGCACCCCAGTCCCCCACAAGCCCATACCCCCTAGCCTCACACCACTCCCTGAGCCACTGGTTTACCACTCTGATTTTGTGTTTGTTCTCCACACTAGCCCTTGGCAGGATTTCCGAGAAGGAGACCGAGCATCCTATGGAATGGCAAACCCTGGCTAGCTCCCGAAACCTTGCCTGCATCTCTAATTCTCTATTTCCCTCGATGTCATTTGTGCCCAGGTGCACCAGAATGTCCAGGAAACCTCCACATTCTCTTGCTAGTGTGTATAGCAGGAATTTGGCCAGGTGCACCATCAGGTCAGGGTTACATTTGGTCCTGACCGGACAGGTTTTACCCTCACCCTGCCCATCCCACTGGATACCCCTGATCATGGAATCCCCCAGCAGGAGCACTTTTACCTCCCCCTTGCCTCCATGTTCACCCCCCAAGTTACCAATCCTTTCATGCCCGTCCTTGTCCTTTTTTCTGGCCTAGCACCCCCAGCCGGCTCCTTGCAACCCCCACAATCTGGGTGTCATATGTAGCCCTCTCCGTTTATTTATGTAACATTTTTATCAGAAAGAACATACTGCACTGCTAACAGCTCATTTCCAGATGTGTACTGGCAAAGGTGGAAAACGGGAGACCGTGCAATGCAATAATCGACAATTATAGATGGGAATGGTACAGAAAAATAGAAATGATACAGTTATGAATGTCGAATAAATCCAAGTACAGTGCCGTGTAACAGTGGTGAATAAATAATGGCTACAGAATATGAACAGTGCAAAGATTGTGCAGCAGTAGTAATAAAAGATATGTGCAAAAAAATGTGTGGTGCAGAAGTTGAACAATAAATACGTAATTTAAGAGATTGCAGGCACATCAGAACTCTGCAATTGACAAAGTGTGCCAGTTGTGTAGGCCAATCTGTATACCTACAGTGCATGGTAGCACATATTTATAAAAGAATGCTTTTATTTTTCCTCTGACAGAATTATGTCCGTGTTGTGGAAGTTTGGTGGGATGAATATAAAGACTACTTCTATGCAAGCCGTCCAGAGACAAAAGCGCTAGCTTATGGAGATATAACTGAGCTGAAGAAATTTCGCGAAGACCACAGGTGTAAAAGTTTTAAGTGGTTTATGGAAGAAATAGCTTACGATATACCACAATATTATCCATTACCACCAAAAAATGTAGAATGGGGAGAGGTAAGCATCCGTTGTTATGTTCTATAAATAGACTTGTTATCTGCTTTCCAAAAAATGTGTAAGCTTGCAGGGCTTCACAAACAATATGGAGATTTAGTTTTGTATTTTTTTTTGATTAGCTTCCAGAATATAATTACTCACTAAATTCAACATTATAGTCAACCGTGATAAATGAGACTCATTTACATAGGGCATAATTATGAGGTGGGTTAACCTATGACCCTTCATTTTCCTTTTGAATGCATTGTGTTAACATAACTGAATGAGGGACTTCTGACAATAAGCAGACTTCCGTTGAAGTCTGTATTCTAGCAATAATAACCAATGTCCAGGGCACTTCCTGTTAGGTGGTGATTGATTGTTGAGGAGCCAAGGACCCTGATGTCCCATGTGGTCATTAATGTGCCCTGAGATGTCAACATTTGGAGCTCATTATTGCTGTTGTAAACCCCATCTAAAAAACGAAAGGTTAAGAATTGAAAGAAATGATGTCTTTTTCAGCAGCAGTCTGATACTGCCCCTTGCATTGTCTTATCTGCTTGCGGAGGTCTGTTTGGAATTATCTCCTTGTAGCTAACCACTAGAATAACCAGTCAGTTTGCTCTGCTTACAGTACAACTTTCTGTTAGATTTGCAGTGCATGAGTATGTAATAGGATTGAGGCTTTATAGTGGAGGACTGCTGCCCCAAGAGTGGAATTATCTGCAAATTCGGATAGTAAGAGGAAATCACTAATGTTATTTATTTATTTAGTTGTTGACTGAGTAAGTGCACTGATCCATGGGTCCTTTTTCAGGACGACCCAGGCCTAGGTAGGCAAGGAAGAGGGTGGCTATGCAAGATACATGGTGGTAAACAAGCTGGGAAATGCATTTTTAAGAGTAACTGAAACCACAGATAAAACCAAAGTAAAAAAAAATGGATACAGGGTCAGTAAAGTGGCACAAAAACACATGAGTTAATTAGTTTTTGAAGAATGCAGCATTGGTGCTACTATGTCATGGTGAGCCCGGGTGGTGCTAGTACATCAGTGTAAACTGACAAGACAGTAGCTAGTAGTATTATACGCTGCACAACTGCCATGGGATGCACGCAGTAGGTGACCCAAACGCAATGATATTACCGAAGAAGGAACAGTTTTCCATTATAAGATGAAAACTGCCATCCACATTTGCTTTATTAAACCCTTTAAAATGAATTCGCCAGAAAGCCTTATAGCAGAAATTAATATCTGTACGGTGACCCAAATAATTACATATATATTAAAAGTTTTTTTCTGTTAACAAAGAACCACTTAAAGAAGTAATGGTAAATTTTAATTCAAGTGGGAGCTCTTGCAGCAGGTTACACCATAAGAACTGAAGCCGGGAGGTGCCAGGACCACAGGAAAAAAGTAGTTACATAAGAACTTACCGTAACAGTAGATCTTCGAGAGAAGCTCTTGCAGTAGGTAATACATACAGGACTGTAGCCAGCCAGAAACAGGACCCCATGGCAAACTTGTTATTCAGCAGTACCAAGCAGGGACCGCCCCCGATGTCGGCCTGCCCTGACGTCCCACGTGGTATAAGAGGCGGCGGTCCCCACTGTGCCCCAGTTCTTGCACCGCCGGAGATGCCGGCAGTCGGATTACCTGAGAGATGTCCAGGAAGCCAGGGGCAGTTTCTGGTCGAACAGATAGATGGAATGGCGCTAGTCACATGCAGCAGGAGACCTCCGGGGGTAGGAGGGTGGGAAGTATACCTGCTGCTAGAGCTTCTCTCAAAGATCTACTGTTACAGTAAGTTCTTGCATAACTGTACTATCTTACTTCAAGAGTTGGCTCTTGCAACAGGTAACATGTATAGGACTGATTCCCAAGCAGTATAAGCTTAAGACAACTCCTTGGGTGGTAGGAAAGGGTAAAAGGAAGGAGAGCCCTCAAGAGATCAGACCCTGTAGGACTGCCAGGCCGAAGCCTGCTCTGTGACTCAAGGCAATGTCTGAGCTGTAATGTCTAATAAAGGTGTGGACTGTGTGCCACATAGCTGCTGTGCAAATATCTGAGGCAGGGACATTTGTAAGGGCTGTGAAAGAAGCAGCAACACCTCTCGTGGCATGACCCCTTACCGGGCCTGGTAGGGGGTTTGTCATACTTCCGATAGCAGGTGATGCAGTGCACCAGCCACCTGGAGAGGGTCTGTTTTGACACAGGGCTACCTAAAGACTTTGAAGCAAAGGACACAAACAACTGGTCGGATTTCCTGAACCCCCGGTTCTGGATAAATAATATTGCAACGTGCGATGAACATCCAAAGTGTGGAGAAGTGCCTCACCCCAAATGGAGTAATTAGGATAGTAGACGGGTAGTTGAATGTCTTGGTTTAATGTCATTTCAGAAACTACCTTTGGAAGAAACTTAGGATTGGTGTGTAAAGCTACCCTGTCTTTGTGGAACACTAAATAAGGGTCCTTGCACATCAGGGCCTGATGCTCGGAAATCCTTCGAGCAGAAGTAACGACAACTAAAAACAAAGTTTTCCAGGAAAGGAAACATAGCTCGCAATCAACAGCAGGTTCAAATGGGGGTAGGGTCAGCTTCTCCAAAACAAAAAAGATCCCGGGGGTGGGGGCAGGATCTGAAATGGGGCGTTTTATATGGAGAATACTCCTGAGAAAGGTGCGGGTTGCCTCCAGTTGAGCCACTGTTCTGCCCTAGACAGGAGTATGATAGGCAGAAAGGGCATCCAGGGTGTACTTTAATGGAGGAGTAACTCAACCCTGACTCCGACAGGGAAAACAGATATTCCAACATGATGTTAACCGGTCAGGCCAGGGGATCCAGACCGCGCGCCGTGGCCCACAGACAGAATCGTTTCCACTTCATGGTGTATGTAGCTCTCGTAGAGGGTTTTCTAGCCTCCAACAGGACTTAAGTGACCTTGTCCGAGGCTCCAAAGCGTAGTTTAACTAGGTCTTCAGGAGCCATGTGTGAAGATGCAGGGATCGCAAGTTTGGATGAACCAAGGTCCCGTTGTCCTGAGACAGCAAGTGAGTGCTCAGTGGAAGAGAGACGGGGGTTTCCCCTGCTAATTGTTGCAGTAGTGGAAACCAGATTTGACAGGGCCACAGAGGGGCTATCAGGATCATTACTGTCCCCTCCAGTCTACACCTTGAGGAGAACTCTCTGAAGGAGTGGAAATGGAGGAAAGGCATAAAGGAACCTCCCCTTCCAGGAGAGGGACAGCGTGTCTCACAGAAAGCGGAAGGCTTGTGATCTAGTGAGCAACAACTGGGCAGTTTTGCGTTGGTGGCTGAAGTGAAAAGGTCCAATTCTGGTGTCCCCCACGTGGCAGATAGGTCATCGACCACTGACTGTAGAATCGACCATTCATGCGCCCTCGACCGTGTTCTGCTGAGAGTGTCTGCCAGTGTGTTTTGAATGCTGGGCACATGGACCGCTGAGATGGCAATCTGATGGGCTATGACCCAATCCCACATCCTCGTAGCCTCCCTGCACAGGGGGTACAAGTGTGTGCCACCTTGCTTGTTGAAGTAAAAAAACACCGACGTATTGTCCAACTGAATGAGGAGGTGTCCTGGCTTGAGCACTGTGCTCAAAGCTTGGAGAGCGTAAAGGACGGCTCTCATCTCTAGGATGTTGATATGGAGGGACTCCTCGGTCGTGGACCAGGACCACTGAGACTTGTGGATGCCTAGATGTGCACCCCGTCCCAAGTTTGATGCATCTATGGTGAGGACCTGGTCGGGAGCTTCCCTCTGAAAAGAAGTTCCTTCCCACAGGGTGGGCGACATCACCCACTAGAGTAGTTCCAAGTGATCTGGCCCTGTGATGGAGACTGGCAGGTCTAGATCATCCCATCTCTGGTCCCATTGGACCCAAAGAGGACTGTGATGATGGATACCACCATGTGACCCAACAACCGGAGCAGAAGCTTGGCTGGCACAGTGGAGGCTGAATAGATCTGCCTGGCTAGATCCCAAATGCGATCTGCCCTGACCTGTGGTAGAAAAACACTTCCCTCGACCGTATCGAGGAGGACCCCTATGAATGACAGGAGTTGTGAGGGGATCAGGAATGACTTTGCTAAGTTGATGGTGATCCCGAGGCTCCGAAAGAGAGTGCAGATATCCTGAAAGGCACTCTAAAGGTGTTCCCTGGACTGGGCCAAAAGGAGCCCATTGTCCAGATATGGGAACACATAGCATCCCCTCCTGCGAAGTGCTGTGGCTACCACTGCAAAGCACTTTGTGAACACTCTGAGCCGATGAGAAGCTGAAGGGCAATGCCCTGAACTGGAAATGCCTGCCCTGGAAAGCAAACCGGAGGTATTTCCTGTGGCGCCTGGCTATCAGGATGTGTAGGTAGGCATCCTGCATATCCAGAGATACTAGCCAGTTTCCCCAATGGATCATGGGGAGCAGAATCTGAAGAGTAACCATCCTGAACTTTTTGTACTCTACCAACCAAATTAGGTCGCTGAGGTCGAGGATGGGCCTCAAGTCTCCTGACTTCTTCGGGACCAGGAAGAAGTGAGAATAGAACCCTGTTCCCCTCTCATTTAGGGGAACGGGTTTGATAGCCTTCTTGGAAAGCAAGGCCTGTATCTCCTGTTGAAGCAGGCCTGCATGTTCCACAGAGTGATGGGATGGGGTGGGGGCCTGTCCAGCGGAATGTCTATGAACTCTATAGAGTGCCCGCGCTCTGTGAATTTGAGGACCCATTGGTCAGAGGTCACCTTCCAGGCCTCTGTATAAAGAGAAAAGTGACCCTCTGCCTCCACTCCCAAGACATCGCAGAGAGGTGGGTCGCTTTGAGAGTCAGGCTGTTTTTTTTTGGGGGGGGAGTGGCCTGGGCGGGTTTAGATTGTCGAGAGGCCGAACTTGACCCTCTAGTTGCTGCCTCTCTGACCAGAGCCACCCCGTTGAGTTTGTGACTGCTGGAAATGGGGTTGTTGAGATTGTTGGCCCCCTCAGCCACGAAAACAAGACCTCCGAAAATGTCTCTGTTTCAGGCAGTACATGGACTGCATGGTGCAAACAGCCTTACTGGAGTCCTGTAACTTATTAATAATCTTCTCCAAAGAGGACGGAGTCTTTGAAAGGTGCATCCAGGATGTTAGACTGGACATCCTTGGTGAACCCAGACACCCGGATCCACGAGTGGCGCCGTAAACAAGTGCCCATGGCAGCTCCCCTTCCTGCCATGTCCACAGAGTCATAAGCAGACCGTAGCACATGTGTGCCCATGTCTGACCCGGTCTGTAATAATTTAGCAAGTTATGCCTTCTGGGGACAGTCGGGCACACCCTGCAAGATGTCCATTCCTTGTTCCCAAAGGGCGTTTTGGAATCGGACCAAATGAGTCAGGAAATTAAGGCTCCTGATGCTGCAGGTGGCAGATGAGTACACCTTCCTGCCCATAGAATCCAGCTGTTTAGACTCTCTGTCAAGAGGCTGGGTGCTAAGATGTTTGAGCCTCTGCGAACAGTCGTGAGCTGCTGAGATGACCACTGAATCTGCGACGGGGTGCTCAGCAAGAAAGGGGTGTTCTTTGGGTGCTCTGTACTGATGGTCCGCCTTCTTAGGGACAGCTGTAGAGGAGTGAGGGCATGTCCAGGTGGCCTGGGTGACATCCTCAAAGGTGTTGACCATTGGGGGGGTGACTACCGGCATAGGGTCTTTCTGCATGAGGTATTTGGCTAGTCTCATACGCTCAGGGTCTAGATTTTCTGTGTCCCACCCCATGTTGGCCTGAATGTGCCACATGATCTCCATGAAGGACGGGTTGTCTGGAGGTGACTTGGGCGTATCCTCAGGCTCCCTGGGAGGAGACTCCTTAAAGGACGAGGTGTAGGAGTCTGAATGGTAGGACTTTGAGGAGGAGGAGGAGACTGATGAGGAGCTGTGTCTTCTACGTTTATGGTGACGCTTGCCCAAGGAGCTAGTAGAACTGGGGCTCCTTGACCTGGATCTATAGACCCTTCTCTTGGCTACCCTCTTGTCTGGTCTCTCGGGTGGGGGGGGTGCCTTCCCTGACCCTCATCTGAGTGTGGTTGGGAAACCACGTTTGGGTCTGGGGGGAAGGGAATACCCCTGTCCGAGCTCGGAGTCGGATCCAGTTACGCCAGAGTAACCAGCATAGGTTTCGGCAGGAGGATGTCGGATTTGATAGTCTCCCACCAGTGGGAGAAAAGGTCCTTGACCTGGTCCAGGTTCAGCTTAGGGGAACCTGGAGTTGGCTCTGATGCTGGACCGGGGGTCTTGCCTGCACCGGCGCTGGTACCGATGTCAGTCCTGACCGGCACCGGTGGGCAGACTGTAGGTGATGATGGGGTATTGGGACTGTCGTCAGATCCAGAAGTAACTCCATGGGCCAGCGTCAGGTCCTCCTTCGCTGGTATGTCGTCATCCCTGATATCTGGCGGGGGAGGGGACACCAGGGGCGACAGCGACTTAGCTGGAGGAGCCAGTGTTCAAGAGTCTTTGCGGGCACTGTCCACCGACTGACATCTTTGGGAGTCCGACATTGACTTAGAATGTTGATACGGCATGGCGCTTATCTGAAGGCTGGGCGGGACGTTTTTCCCCCCGACTTCAAGGCCTGTTTAGGCAGGAGGGAAAAGGCCCTCACTGCCAACTGTCCTGAAGATTTAGCCTTCTCTCCCGGGAGTCAGCACCAGAGACAGAGGCCAACCAGGGGGCTTGATGGACCTTACCTGGGTCCGACAACCAGCTAGCAGGGAGGGCCAGAGGCCAAATCCTAATAGGCTGGAGCATCACGCCAGACGACCCCGGCACCTACTCCTTCACACCCGATGCCCCTTAAGCGACCGGGTTTTTTTTTTTTTTTTTTCATTGTTTAACCAGGAGTAGCACACTAAGCCGAAGCTTGTTTACAGGTGCAACCTGGGAGCACAGGAAAGTTAAGTGTTAAGTTAGCTCAGGGTCACACAGTATGCAAGTGGGGACTGTGGGATTCAAACCCACATAGCCAGATTTGCAGCTTAAAGCCTTAAACCACTGCACTATACTGCTTGTTGTCAACCGGGAAGAATGGCCCAACAACTCAGACCTGGAGGCAGAATGCAATCCAAAGGACTGAGACCTGGAGTGAAATCTCTCCCTTTCCTTCCCCCTTTCCCTGCACTTCTCCTTGGACTTATAGCGATGCTTCTCAGAGCTCTTGTAGGGATGGTGGGAGGAATCCCTACCAGAGGAGGAGTCCCTCTACATGGCTGCCAAATGCTGCTGCGTAAGGAAGGCCTGAAGAGACTTCTGTTGTCGGATCAGAGTCTGGCTGTTGAAGGCCTGGCAGTGGGGGCAGGACTGGATGTCGTGGCCTGGGCCTAGGCACAGCAAGCAGGCCATGTGGCCGTTTTTGGCAAGAATCTGCTTTCCACAGGCGCACTTGTTCGTGTGCCTTGACTGGGGAGAAGACATGCAAGAATAGGAGAAGAGTGGAGATGAAATGAAGACTGGAAGCAGAACCTGAACGAGAGAAAAAAGGCAGTCGAACTGGTGAAGTCAGGTTCCATGGAGCCAATGAGCGTGAGTCGACAGCGGGAAAAGAACTGAGGCATGAAGGGGACCACCACCTCTTATACTATGTGGGATGTTGGGGGAAGGCCTATGTCTGGCGCGGTCCCCACTTAGTACTGCTGGATAAGAAGTTTGCCGTGGAGTCCTGTCGCCGGCTGGCTACAGTCCTATATGTGTTACCTGTTGCAAGAGCTGACTCTCGAAGTAAGATCTTCTAGCTAGCAGTCTACAGCGGGGGACTGCCCCCTGATATAGGTCCGCCTCTAACATCAGCCAATAGTGTAAAAGGGGGTCCCTAAGCCCTACCCCAGTTCTTTTACCGTTGTCAGCCTGCGCACATTGGCTCAACAGATGCCTTTTGCACTAGTTGACTGCCATTGTTCATGCATTTTACAGCACTTTTATTGTTTAAAATTTACTTAATTCTTAGTGTTTTTTTCTCTGTATGTCATCTTCTTCATCTTCCTCTGTTGAGCGGCGCCAGTCCAAATCTGCCTGCAGCAAGCAAATTCCATCTAAGGATGGGCGTTCTGCCTGCCTGTTCTGTCTGGGCCCAGACCACAACATTGAGGCCTGCCAGCATTGCTTGAAGTTCAACAGCAGGACCAGGATTCGCTGCCAGAAAGCCCTTAAATTCTTCGTGCTAGAAAAACAGCTTGCTGCCATGCAAAAGGAGATCCAGGGTAAAAGTTCTTCTTCTTCCGCTCTTTTAAGGCCTTGATTTCTTCGGGTCACCATAGGGAGAAGTCGTCTGGGAAACACCACCACAAGGAGAAGCACAAGGACAAGTCCCGCTTGGACTCCTGGTCCTGGTCCCTGCACAAATTGGGCACCGGTTCCAGGTTCTCCTCCCGCTGGAGGTCAGACTTGGCCCCCCAGGCAGCCCTCACTCTTTTTGGGCTCCCAGTGGTTAGGCCTCCCTCCCTTATCCTGATGTCAGGAGGAGGCTCTTCTGGGTCCGGGGCTACGTTCTTGGCCCTGCAGCCCCAGAAGCTCAGACCCTCTTCCTAGATTTCGGGTCCTCAGTTAGGTGGCTCGGCTGGTTCTTCCTCAGGCTGCGGGTCTTTACCCATTGTCCAACAGGCCATGGCATCGCCAAGTCAGCCCCAGACTCCAAAGCTGACTCCTCTGAGCAACTCCTGGGGCGTGCTCTCACCTCTTCTGGGAGAGTGATGCCTCTGCCATCTTCGGGACTTAGCTGCCCTCTGCAGGTCTTGCCAGACTGATTCCAGCCACTACTCCAGACTGGCACCAGCAAATGTCTGTGCCCTTGATGCCGACCTCCCCGACATCCGTTCCAGTGACCTCTCAGCCAGCATCGCCAGACCCTCATACATTGGCTGGTAGTATAGCCTAGGGGGTTAGAGGAACGAGGTGTGAACGAGCTTGATACTTCCAGCAGACCAGACCTGAGTTTGATTCTCACAACCTCCACTTGCATACTGTGTGACTCTGAGCAAGCCACTTAACCGCCCAGTGCTCCCAGGTCGCCCCTGAAAACAGGCACTTGTGCCTAGTGGGCCTACCGGTTAGCAAGACTAAAATAAAAAAAAAAATAAAACATTGTCGGCGGGTACGGCATTACGACGTGTCTCCTAAACTGACGCCTGAGGATCTGTCGTCTGACCAGCCAGTGGCACCGGACGACTGTACTCCAGGAGAGCCAACATCGGCTGCCCCTACCCCTCAAGGGTTACCGCCACGTCAGGGCCCCATGCCCAGTCCATCTGCCCCTCCAACAACGGGTGTTCCCCCTGAGTCTAGGATGCCACTATAGGACGTCAAAGAGTTTTTCTCATCCTGGTGGAAAACTTTAAAGGCGATCTTCTCCTACAGAAGCCTTCCTCACCCCCCACTAAGGAGTCTGTGATTTCAGAGATTCCCCCCAAACGGCCTTCTCCTAAACCCAGGGAGCCTAACCCCCAGCCTAAGGAAACGACCCCACAGCCAGATGGCTTGGATAGGGTTGTTCTGGCCATAAGGGTAGGAGGCACCATTCCTCATCCATGTCTTCAGACAGACACAGATGCTGCTCTAGGGGTCGCTGGTCCCAGCATTCCTCCTCCAGGTCTTCTTTGTCAGAGGATCCTAGCCGCTGTTCTTCCTCCTCTTCTAGAGCTTCCCTTTCAGGTGGTGCTTCTTCGCCTCCAGATACTAAGGACTTCCCCAGGGCCCTGCCTGATGATTCATCTTTTATGGACATCATGCACCATATCCAAGCCAATATGAGGTGAGACACAAAAGATCTGGATCCAGGAAAAATGTTGTCTGGCAAAGTACCTCCATCAGAAGGATTCTAAGTCCACTATGGTGCCTCCATTGTGCGACACCTTTCAGGATGTCATCAGGATTGCCTGCAAGCACCCTTCCACTTCCTTGCCGGTGCCTAAGAAGTCTGGCCACCTCTATAGGGCTCCCAGGGACAAACCTTTTTTGGGGGAACAACCCCTGGCAGATTACATGGTGATCACAGCTGCCTACGATAGGTCTAAATGGCCCAGGCACCTGAGCACCCAACCTCCAGACCGGGAGTTAGAGCAACTGGACCAGCTTGGTAAAAAAGTATACACCTCTGCCACTTTTATTATTCGCTCCCGATTTTCTAACTCATATGGTCCAATACCAGAACATCCTCTAGGGAGCAGGGCATGGAACTTGCTCAGGCCCTGCCTGATGTTCCCCAGAAAGCGGAGCTGCTCAACCTTTTAAAGTCTGGGTCAGACGTTGGCACCCATGTCCTGCGTTCTGCTTATGATTCTGCTGAAACTATCACTAGAGCTGTGGTTACAGGTGTCTGCATAAGAAGACATTCCTGGCTTGGGTCTCTGGTTTCTCTCCGGACATCCAAGCAGCCATTATGGACACCCCCTTCAAAGGCCTTGTCATTTTTGATGAGGAATCTGAGAAAATCATTACTTTCATTCAGGAATCGGGCAAGGTTATCCAGTTGGTACATACCATGTACCGCTCTAACCTAAAGCAGTTCAGGTGTCAATCCTTTCACCGCTCCTCTGGACAGCAGCCCCGAGGACAGAAGCAGCAGTGAGGTGCCTTCATACAAAAGGCCACCTCTCAGACCCCAGGAGGAGCAGCTCCCGGAGCCGCTGAATCCTCCCAGGCTGCTCTGCCTACCTCAAGCGCCTCTGCCTGACTCCTTGCCCGACCCCCCCTAGCCGAGTCTCTGGGGGATGTGATGGGGGGGTCGTTTCTCCCTTTGTCTGGAGGGATGGAGCAGGATAACGTCAGAGCATTGAGTACTGCAGTTGATCAAGAAGGGACATACTCTGGAATTCCTAGAGTTACCACTGGACAACCCTCCTGTTATTCCCCATCATGCCACCCTCATCCAGGTGCTTCTACACAAGTGGGCCATAGAACCATTTCCAGTAGCCCAAAGAAGGAAGGCTTCTATTCCCACTTTTTCTTGGTTCCCTAGAAAATAGGGGATCTGAGCCTCATCCTGGATCTCAGCAGTCTGAACAAATACGTGGAGTACAAACGGTTCAGGATGGTTACCCTTCCAGGTCTGATTCCCCTTCTGCATTAAGGGGATTGGCTTTGCTGTCTGGACATGCAGGATGCATACCTCCACATCCTGATCTCCCAGCCCCACAGAAAGTTTCTGCGGTTCCTTTTTCAAGGAAACCATTACCAGTTCAGAACTCTGCCGTTCAACTCCTCAGGTCTTTACAAAGTGCCTCACGATGGTAGCAATGGCCTTAAGGAGGAAAGGTCACTATGGCTTCCCCTACCTGGCAATTGGCTTCTCACAGCCCCCACCAGAAAACAGCTGTTAAGCACCATGGAAGGCACCTTTTCTCTGTTCTGTGACCTGGGGATTACCTTAAACCTCCCAAAGTCCTCTCCCTGGCCAAACCAATTGCTCCAGTTCATCGAGGCAGTCCTGGGCATCATCCAAGGCAAAGCTTTTCTGCCCCCAGACAGGGCAGAATGCCTCCAAGCTCATGCACAGGCGGTATCCTCATCTCGCCTGGTTCCAGCCAGGGTCATCCTCAGACTTTTGGGACACATGGCAGCAGCCATCACAACTGTTCCATTGGCACGGCTGCGCATGAGGGTGACCCAGTGGACATTGCGAGTCCAATGGGGTCAACACACGGATAACTTGGACCAACCCATGTGAGTCTCGGAACCGGTTCAGCAGACTCTCCAGTGGTGGCTAAGTCCCCCCAACCTTTCCAGGGGAATGCCCTTCCGAAGGACACCCCCTTTCCAGTCTCTGACTACAGATGCTTCGGGCTAGGGCTGGGGAGCTCACCTTGCAGGCCGCCAGACTCTGGGAATATGGCCTGCTTTTGAGAAAACCCTCCACATCAGTGTGTTGGAAATGAGGGCAATCCTCTATGCCCTGCAGGCTTTTCAGACAGATCTAACCCTGGGCCACCTTCTCATCCAGACAGACATGGCAGTGGTCTTTTTACATAAATAAGCATGGGGGGAACTCATTCGTATCCCCTCTGCGGGGAAGCCATGATGATATAGTACTGGGCTATCGAACACCATCTGAAACTCTGTGCTGTGCATGTTCTGGGCGTCCAAAACACCTTGGCCAACAGCCTTATCCAGTCCCGGTCCAAGGCTCACGAGTGGGAGCTTCTGCGGTCAGCAGATCTGTTCAAAAGATGGGGTCATCCCGAGTTGGACCTCTTCACATCCCCACTTAATGCCAAATTGCCCAGTTTCTGCTTGCTAGATCCAGGGTCTGGTGTTGTCTGGCGAGACGCGTTGACCCTTTGTTGGACAGAGTGAGTCCTATATGCATTCCCTCCCGTTCCACTAATCCAGAGAGTTCTCAAATTGCAGTCAGAGGGAGCGGACATGATCTTGATAGCTCTTTACTGGCCTAGACAGATTTGGTTCCCTCTAATCCAACAGCTGGCAGTAGAACCTCAACTTCCTCTGCCCCTGAACTTACATTTGCTCTCCCAGGAAAGAGGGACTCTAGTACATCTGGACCTCAAGTCACTGGTCCTGCATGCATGGCTTCTTCAGACTTAACTGTTACCTGGTTTGGGATTTCACCTAGAGTAGGGGGATGTCCTTGATGCTGCAAAGACTCCCTCTACTAGGGCCACCTATGCTATGAAGTGGAAGCGGTTTTGCATCTGGGCCTCCGCTCGCCGCCTCGACCCCTTTACCTGTCTAGTAAACTCTGTTCTCAAGTACCTCCTTTTTCTGTCAGACTCAGGCCTGAGCTATTCTTCCATTAAAGTTCATCTCTCCGCTGTTTTGGTATATCATGCACCGGTATAGGGCAAGGCTCAACCCAGTTGAATTTACCCACACCTTCTTGTGAGGTATTCTGCACTTGAAACCTCCCATTCGGGATCCTGTCCCTCCATGGGATCTTTTATTTATTTTGGGGAAACTTACTTTGCCTCCCTGTGAACCAGCTGCAGACTGCGAGCCGCACTTTCTGTCATGGAAAGCGGTATTTTTAGTTGCTGTTACTTCTGCTCAGAGGATTTCCGAGCTCCAGGCTCTGATGTGCAAAGAGCCTGTTTTACACAATGACAGGGTGGCCTTGTGGGCCAATCCTAAGTTTTTGCCAAAGATGGTGTCTGAGATTACCCTTAATTAGGACACCCATCTTCCAGTTTACTATCCAGAGCATTCTAATCGAGGGGAGGCTCTGCTTCATACTCTGTATGTTCACCGGGTTCTTTGTTATTATTTGATTCGTACCCGGAATATCAGGAAATCTGATCAGTTGTTTGTTTTGTTCACCCCGAAGAATTTAGGGGCGCCTGTCTCTAAGTAGACTTTGTATAAGTGGTTGGTTCACTGCATTGTGTATCGTTATCAAAAGTATGACAAGCCTTTACCGGGATTGGTTAAAGGCCATTCTACCAGGGAGGTTGCTGCCTCTTTTGCTTCCTTGTGTTATGTGTCAGTGGCAGATATCTGTGCAGCTTCCACCTGGAGTTCGGTCCACTCTTTTATTGAGCACTACAGTTTGGACATTGCTTCCAGGTGCAGGACAGGCGTTGGTCTTGCTGTCCTCCAGGGCTTGCTTTCGTAGGGATTTCAGTTACCTGTTTTCTCCACCTGCCCTTCAGGATTTGTCCTTGTACTGCTTGGGACTCGGTCCTTATGGTGTAACCTGCTGCAAGAGCTCCCACTCGAAGTAAGATAGTACAGTTAACGTAAGATCTTACCATAATAGTAGATCTTCGAGAGGAGCTCTTGCAGCAGATGTTGCTTTCCCGCCTCCCTTTCCCAGTATCTGTTTCTTCATGCTCAGCTACCTTCTTTTCCTCAATTTGAGGAATCTCTTCAGTTCTCCCATTTTTACCTGTGCTGGGGTCTCCAGAGGGAGAACTGGGGTAGGGCTGGGGGACTGCCCCTTTTATACCATAGGTCGACGTTGGAGGCGGGCTGATGTCAGGGGGTGGTCCCCTGCTGTAGACTGCTAGCTAGAAGTTTTCCATGGGGGTGGTGTAACCTGCTGCAAGAGCTCCTGTTGAAGATCTACTGTAACACTAAGATCTTACTTCGAGAGGGCTCTTGCAGTAGGTAATAGCCTTGAGGACTGTGCTCCCGGAGTCAGGACCACACAGAAACTTTAGCTAGTAGTGTCTGATGGGGACCGCCTACCCAATGTCAAGTGACCCGATGTCATTGTGACACTGTATAGTGGGCGGTCCCCATGCTCGCCTTCAATTCTTTCCCGCCATCGGCGTGTGCACGCTGCGGCACCTCGTGAGATGCGCGCTGCAGTTCGACCGTCGCTTTTATTTTCCCTTCATTCTTTAAAACTTAAATTTGTACATGTCTTCTCCATCTTCTGTAGAGTCACATAAGAATAAGTGCGATTCTTGTGGTATACAGCTCCTGCACAAGGATTCTCACTCCCTTTGCCTCTTCTGCTTGGGCCCGGAGCAGAAGACCAAGGATTGTGAGGCCTGCCTGAGCTTCAGCCAGGCCACATGAAAGTGCCGTCAGCAGGCCCTAAAGGCCTACATGCTTAAAAAGAAGATGGCCATGATGGAAAAAGAGCTGCAGAAGCTGAGGAGCACTACATCCTCTCCTACAGACTCCCACAAGCATTAGAAGAAGAGGGACAAGGAGAATCATTGGGACCAGGATAGGTCTTCCTCTCACCTGTGGCCTCCCTCAGGTGACCAGCAGCCTTCTTCCTTTGGGAAGACCACTGCTGCCTCCAACTCTTCCCCACCTTCCCAGGAGCAGCCCTTGGTTCCCCTGCCGCCGCTGGCCACAGTGGTCGTGGGTGCCTCAGCCAAGTCTGAGGCCTCCACCACTCTTAGACCCATTTCTACCATGGGGTCTAAGCAGTCAGGTGGGGCCAATAAGTCCTTGTCGTCCCATTCCCCCCCCAACCTCTGGCCCGTGCTGATAAGTTGGGCACTGGGGACTTCAGTATCTGCACGGCCAAGGTTAATAAGCCGGTTGTCGGACTCTCCAACGACCACTTGGCCGACATGCTTACATCAGGTTCCGGCGTGGGATACGATGACATCCCACCAGATGAGAACTAGCTGCCGATCTTAACGCCACTTTCACCGGCTGGGTCTCCCCACCGGGATACCCCCTCCTCGCCTTTCATGGAGCTTCCTCTGCCCTGCCCAGATCAGTGGGGGATGGGCATCATCTGTCAGGTGACAGCATTGCTTGGCCACCTGTGGACCTCATGTCAGACCACTTTCCAGACCCCTCCCCACCAGTTCTTCCAGCAGAGCTGGCGGCGCCTATGCCAGGTTTGCCACCCATCAGTCCTGCACCTGATCCTATTCTTCCGGGTCCTTCTGGGCCGAGTTTCAGGCCCCCTCGTCCCCCATCAGGTCCCACGGCACCGCCATCGGGGCCTCTGTCAGACTACCCTCCGCCCTGGTTACCCAGTACCACATTATACACCAGGTTACCCTGTGTCAGGCTACCCCATCAGGCTTTACAACACTGGGGTATGCACTTACCCGCTCCTTGCTGGGTTACCTGATGCACTGTAACCATACATCAGGGTTTAATTTTTAATTTTTAATTTTTAGTTGTTTAACCAGGTATAGCACACTAAGCTGAAAGCTTTTTTACAGGAGCGACCTGGGAGCACAAGGAGGTTAAGTGACTTGCTCAGGGTCACACAGTATGCAAGTGGAAGCTGTGGGATTCAAACCCCAGGTCTGGTCTGCTGGATGTCACCAAATTTGCAGCTCAGAGCCTTAGACCACTGTGCTATACTGCCTCCGTTCTCTTCGGGATTTTAGCCTATCAGCCCCCTCTGCCTCCTCAGCCTCATGCGGATTTCCGGGCCATCGTTCAGTCCTGGTGGTTGGAGACCAAGTCACAGCTCATCTCAGAGCTTGACAGCTGGCACCCTGCAAGAGTTTTCACCCTGGTTCACCCAGGTCAGACTCCTAGACCCACCTCTCTGCTGGACCTGCATCAGTTATGTCGGGCCTGATGAAAGGTCCTTCAACTGGACCAATGACTGACAGTATCCCTCCTAGGTCTCAGAAGGTTTCTCGTCTCGACGTCAGGTCTTCAGTCCTCAGATTCGGATTCCAAGTCCAGATCCTTGTCATCGAGGCACAGGTCAGGAGGCATAGGAAAACCAAGAGCAGTTGTTAAATTAAAAAATATTTAATAATAATAATAGTTTTATTTATATAGCGCAATTCTATAGTCAAAGCGCTGTACATACAAAAACATCATAAAACAAACTATTCAATAAAATTTTACAATTAATTAAAAAGCTTCAATTAAAATATCCCACAGTCCATAAAAATGTCAAATGCTGAATGCCTGCTTAAACAGATGTGTTTTTAAACTGGTTTTAAAGCTCTCCATGGTCCTACTCTCTCTCTAGTCTGATGAGGTAGAGAGTTCCAGAGAGATGGGGCCATGAACATAAAAGCCTAGGCCTCAGATGTTTTCAGCCACACCCTGGGAACCTTTAACAACCCCTCGTCAGTTGAGCAGAGAGGGCAGTCAGAGCTATAGGGAATCAGGAGCTCTTGTAGGTAACTCTGTTCCAGTGCATGCAAGGCTTTATAGGTCAGAAGCCCGACCTTGAAGGTGATCCACCACTGTATAGGCAGCCAGTGCAGATCATGCAGCACAGGAGTAATAAGACTGGAACGTACAGTCCCAGTCAGTAATCATGCCGCAGCATTCTGCACCAGCTGCAAGCAGTGGATATCAACCCCCAGAAGCCCCAGGTAAAGGGAGTTACAGTAGTCAAGGCAAGAGGTCACAAGGGCATGGATCAACATAGGCAGGTCACCGGACGGAATAAGGTGCTTGATTCTGGGGATGTTCCCTAAGATGGTAAAAGGAAGACTTGATGACTGCCGACACCTGCGCACGCAGTGTCAGCCCGTCGTCAAGAACCACCCCCAGTTTTTGCACCCGTTCAGAGGTAGGCAGTTGTACACCCTCAAGCCAAAGCCCAGAGGGTGAACCCAACACCAGCCTCTCAAACTGGTGCCCCGGATCCACAACCAACACCTCAGTCTTCACGGAATTCAATTTCAACCAGCTGGACTTCATCCAGTCATGGATCACCGCCAGACAGTTGTTAAACATCAAGACCACACTATCCTGGTCGGGTGCAAAAGACAGATAGAGCTGTGTATCATCAGTATAGCAGTGAAACCTCAGCCCATATCATCTTACAATGTCTCCAAGGGGCAGCATATACACTGCGAACAACATAGGGGACAGCACTGAGCCCTGAGGGACCCCGGATGGCAGAGAAAATGAAGCAGAGGAAAAAACCCCAGATACCACCCTCTGAGACCTGTCAGCTAGGAAGGATTGAAGTCATCTGAGAACTGAACCAGCCAGGCCACAGATAACCCTCAGGCACTCTAGCAGAACCTCATGGTCCACAGTGTCAAATGCTGAGGAGAGATACAGAAGCACCAAGATGGAACAGCATTTCTGATCCTTCGCCATCAGGAGATCATTGAGCACCCGAACCAGATCGGTCTCAATACTCTGTCCCTTCCAGAAGCCTGACTGGAGAGGATCATAGACATCATGGATGGTACGATGGTTCTCCAGTTGCAGCGCAACCACTTTCTCAGTCACCTTCCCAACAAAGGGAAGGTTAGAGATGGGTCTGTAGTTGACACAGCTGTTTACACTAGGAATAACATAAAAAAATAAACTTGTTCAGTATAATTATTTACAAAGGCCAAAAAAAGAAAAAGTCCATCTGAGTTTTCTTCAGTCTTTGTGTCCATCCTTCTCTCAAGCAATTGCAGCTCAGCTCTCTTGTAAGTCCTTCCAAACCCCGTTCTTAACAAGCATGCTGTTCTTGTAAGTATCAGGCATGTGCAACTAGAACACAGTGTCCCAGAAATGAGGCCCCTTTTCCACAGCTGTTCAGCAAAAGGCTTAAAAATTTGCACTCTGGTAACCTCTTGAGTTCCCAACAGCTTTCTGCAGTCATTTCAAAATATAATTATTTACATTTCAACAGTAACACTATATATTTTCTAAACGAAGGGATCCCAATATCAGTTACATTTCCACATAATGATTTGCATATATTTTTATATCAGCAGATATGCAAGGGAGGAAACACAGACAGCAAGGCAAGGCTGAGAGACAGTGAGAGGCAAAAAACTGCGAGGCTATCGGGGTGACCAAATCCTAGGTCTCACAAGAAAATTTGGTTGCGCAACCAGACAGACAGTATACCAGGCTGGCAGTATGGCCTAGAGGTTAGAGGAACGAGGTGTGAATGAGCTTGATACATCCAGTAGACCAGATCTGAGTTTGATTCTCACGACCTCCACTTGCATACTGTGTGACTCTGAGCAAGTCACTTAACTGCCCATTGCTCCCAGCTCGCCCTGGAAAACAGGCACTTGTGCCTAGTGGGCTTTACCCAGTTACTAAAGACTTAAAAAAAAGGAAAGGACAGATCCCTGCATTCAAACACTTTCCCCGTAACAACTGGGATAGAGTCCTTTTCCACCCTGTCATAGTTCTCCTCCTCAGTTTTTGGTTTTAAGACTCCCCCACCAGAGGCGCTCAAGTGTCCCCCAAATTGCCTCCAGAGGACTCTTCGTTCGCAGACCTTCTGAAAAAGGTAGCAGTGGTCTATGAGTGGAAGACTGACACACAAGATCTCAAGCGTCAGAGACTAGCTAAGCACCTGGATATGCAGGAGACAGCGCCTGTCCTTATGCCCCCGTGGTTAGAGCCTCATGAAGATTTGGCTTCTGCCATTTGGATGATACCTTCCTCCATCCTGGTGGTGGCAAAAAAGGCAGACAGGACATACAGGACATCAGAGGGTAAGGATCACCTCAGTATCCATTTAAAGGCAGACTTGGGCATTACTGCGGCCCATGACAGGTCCATCAAGCCAAGACACATAAGCACCTCCCATCCTGACGAGTCAAGTTAGCTGGACCAATTTGGGAGGAAATACTGTTCTTCCTCCACACTGGACATGTGCACCCTAAATTAAGTGGCGCACATGCTAGTATGCCAGAAGTCTCTATTTTGTCAACTGGAGCCTATCATTGATGCCAAGCCGGACTCCAAGTCTAAGACCGTCCTGGCAGACACTATCAGGTCCGCTAAGGTCGCCTGTCACCACTCACTAAGAGCAACATATGATGCGGTGGTCTTCTCAGTCAGGGGCACTACTGCGGCGGTTTGCCTCAGAAGATATTCCTGGCTAATGGTATCAGGCTTGGCACCTGATGTCCAAGCAGCCATTGAGGATGCCCCCTTCAGTGGTTCTGTCCTCTTCGGGGGCAACACCTAGGACATAATCACCAGCTTTCAGGACAAAGGCAAGGCCTTATGGTCGGACCATACTATGTACCACACCAGATTTAAGGCCATACTGACATTTCTGCATCAGAAGCCATATGAAGAGAGAATGAAGGAGCTTAATATGTATACCCTTGAGGAAAGAAGGGAGAGAAGGGACATGATAAAAACTTTCAAGTACCTCAAGGGAATCAACAAAGTCCAAGGGGGTAGCATATTTCAGAAAAAGATGTGCAGGAACAAGGGGGCCCAATTTGAAGATGGAGGGGTGACGGCTCAGGGTAACGTGATGAAGTATTTTTTCATGGAGAGGGTGGTGGACGAATGGAACAGCCTTCCTGAGGAGGTCGAGGGGTCAAAAACAGTGGGGAATTCAAGAATGCATGGGACAGACATAAGGCAATTCAAGTGGGGGGGTAGGAGGAAGTAGGCTGTTGGTTAACTAGGATCTGCAGCTCATCCAATAGATAGGGAAGTGGGCAGACTGGGTGGGCCAAGAGGTCCTTATCTGCCATAAAAGTCTGTTTCTATGTTTCTGTTTCAGTGCCAGACCAAGCAGCAGATGAAACAGCAGTAAACAGCCAGACAGCAGACCAAACGTCAAGCCCTTTCAGCTGCTGCCACCCCTCCGGCCAAAGCTCAGAGAGCCTCAGAGGCAGCTCTTCCCAACTCTCTGTCCACCAATTGACTCATGGCCCACCTCCCTCCTCCTCTTCTGTTGGGGGAGCTGGTGGGCGGAAGGTTCCCCAGTCACTTACTGGGGTGGGAGGCAGTCACCACAGATTCATGGGTCTTCAGCTGGTGAGTCAAGGTCACACATTGGAACTTCTGGAGAGACCTCCAAACAAGCCTCCAGGGATATCTCACTATCCAAAGTTCTGCAGAAAGAAGCCATAGAGTCCGTTCCAGCAAACCAGGTAGGAAAGGGTTATTACTCCCACTTCTTCCTGGTTCCAAAGAAGATGGGAGATCTGTGTTCAGTTCTGGATTTCAGCACTCTAAACCAGTACATAGAATACATACGGTTTTGGATTCTGACTCTTCAAGCTCTGCTGCCCCTCCTGCACAAGGGACAGTGGCTCTGTGTCCTGGACATGCTGGATGCCTACCTAAATATCCTGTTTTTTCTGGCCCATCACCACCACCTCAGGTTTTCGTTGCAAGGGGAGCACTGTCAGTTCAAGTACTTTCCCTTTGGCCTGTTCTTGGCACCTCCGGTTTTAACAAGTGCCTTGCTGTAGTGGCAGTGGTCCTGAGACGCCAGGGCCACTATGTGGTCCCCTACTTCAACTACTGACTTCTATCAGCTCTGTTGAGGGAGCAGCTGGAACTTTCCCTGTCCACTACCCTGGACCTATTTGCGCAAGTGGGGATTACGGTCAACTACCCCAAGTCCCAACTTGCCCCTCCCAGCATCTCCAGTTTATTGGAGCGGTGCTGGATACAGTCCAGGGTACAGCTTTCCTCCCTTAGGACAGGGCAGAAACCTTACAAAAACAGGCCCACCTGATAGCCCCCAGCAGGTGGTTTTCAGCCAGGTTGGTTCTCCGGCTCCTTGGCCTTATGGCAGTGGCCATCCTCACTGTTCCTCTGGCTAGGCTCCACATACGTATTTCGCAGTGGACGCTCAGGGTGTAGTGGGATCAGAGGTCGTACGACCTGAACTTACATGGTCATGGTCTCCAATTCGATGCAATGAGATCTCCTTTGGTGGAAGGATCTCAGTAACCTTGCCAAGGGGTCCCTTTCCTGTTCCTCCTCATCCAAACCCTGACTACAGACACTTCAAGAATGGGCTGGTGGGCTCATCTGGAGACCCACAGGACTCAAGGGCTGTGGTTTCAGTCGGAACTCTCCTTACACATAAATGTGTTGGAGAGGGGCAGTGCTGTATGTTCTTCAAGACTTCCAGCACTTGCTCTGCCAGGACCCATTGTTAGTAAAGTCAGACAATATGTGTAGTCTGGTACCTCAACAACCAAGGGGGCATTTGCTCATATCCCTTCTGCAGGGAGGCAATGCGGGTGTGGAATTGGGCAGTTCTGCATTGAATACACCTCACAGCGGTTCACATTCCGGGTGTGCAAAATGTTCTAGTGGACAGTCTCGGCCGCACCACAGTAAGAGCCCACGAATAGGAGCTCAAGCAAGCAGTGGTCGAAGACATATTTGATCTATGGGGTCATCCAGACCTGGATTTGTTCACCTCCCCATTCAACTCAAAACTTCCCAGGTTTTGCTTGCTCGCTCCCTGGCATGGTGCTTTCTGGTGAGACACGCTATCTCTTTGCCGGACAGGGAGGTTTTCGTACACCTTCCCTCCCTTTCCAGTTCTGCAGAGGGTGCTGCTCATGATTCTGATTGCCCCTTATTGGCCTCACCAGATATGGTTTCCACCTCTTCAACAGCTTGCAGTGGATCCTCCAGTTCCCCTGCCCTTCGGCAACAATCTCCTGGCTCAGGAGAGGGGCACACTGGTCCATCCAGGGCCGGAGTCCTTTCACCTTCATGCGTGGCACCATCTGTCATAGTTGCCTCATGCTGTGGATTCTCCTCCAGAGTGGCTCAAGTCCTTGTGGAGGCTAAAAAGCCTTCCACAAGGAAAACTTATGCTATGAAATGGAGACGTTTCTCTATTTGGGCCACTTCTAAGGGTTGGAACCTTTTCTCGTGTCCTGTTCCTCAGGTCATGGAGTATTTGCTGCATCTCTTTGACCTGGGTCTGAGTTACTCTTCGCTGAAGGTTCACCTGTCTGTTATCTCTGCCTACCACACCTTGGTGGAGGGCAAAACTGTGGCTCAACTGGAGGTCTCCAGAACTTTTCTGAAAGGGATCCTCCATCTGAACCCCCTGGTGTGCAATTCTGCAGCTCCTTGGGATCTGAATTTTATTTTAGGGAAACTTACCCTGCCTGCTTTTAAACCAGCTGGTAGTTGCAATGTGCGCTATTTGTCTTGGAAAGCACCCTTTTCAGTTGCAGTTACTTCTGCTCAAAGGAGTTCTGAGCTTCAGACCCTGATGTGTAAGGAGCCTTATTTGATTTTCCACAGAGACTGGATGGCACTGCGCACAATCCTCAGTTTTTACCAAAAATGGTTTCTAAATTCACGTTGGATCAGTCTATTCAACTACCAGTGTATTACCCCGAGTATTCCAATCGGGGAGGCAATTCTGTGTACTTTGGATGTTCACAGAAGTTTGCGCTACTACACTAACCGTACAAAGTCTGTCCGGAAATCATATCAGCTTTTTGTTTCTTTTGCACCCAAGAGAGAGGGTGCAGCAGTTTTCAAACTGTTTATCCAAGTGATTGGCAAACTGCATTGTGTTCTGTTACCAGAAGTGTGGTAAGACCCTCCTGGGGGAGGTTAGGAGGAATTCTACTAGCAGCATGGATGCTTCTACTGCTTGTTTCAGGAATGTGTCCTCTGCTGACATCTGTGCGGCGGCCACTTGTAGTTCTGTCCATACTTTCACCAAACATTACAGTCTGGACATTGCTTCTAGGCGCAGGGCTGGCTTTGGACTAACTGTCCTCCAAAGCCTTCTGTCCTAATCTCTCTGCTTCTCTGCACACCTTTCCTGCTGCCTGTGTTTCAGTTCTTTCTGATTCACACTGCTTGGGACTCAGTTTTCAAGGTTAGTACCTACTGCAAGAGCCCTCTCAAAGTAAGATAGTACAGTTACGCAAGAACTTGCCTTAACAGTAGAGAGGCTCTTGCAAAGGTAACCTTTTTCCCTCCCTCCTCCTTCCTTCCCCAGACTTCTGCTGCTCTTCCTCTATGAGCTTATTTTTGCTACAGGAGCCTCTTTTCTGTTCTCCTGGTACTCCTTTTCTGAGGTCTATGACGGGAGAACTGGAAGGCGGGCATGAGGACCCCCCACTATATAGTGTCACGCTGACATTGGTCACATGACGTCGAGTGGGCGGTTCCCCGTCAGACACTGATACCTAAAATTCTGTGTGGTCCTGAAGCCAGGGGGCCCAGTCCTCAAGGTTATTACCTACTGCAAGAGCCTCTGTCGAAGATCTACTGTTATGGTAAGTTCTTACACAACTGTACTGTCTTACGTAACTGTACTTTATATTGTGTGCCTTTACAGTGCTTTAACTTTCAACATGTGTACCTATTTATTTATTTATTTACCAACCAGTGTTTGACCAGGAAGGGGTACAGAGCAGAATAATCAGCTAGTTCCCAGATGGAACTAGGTCAAAACCGCTTAGACTGAAAGAGCTAAAACGGGACTTCAAATGGTGATTCGGCCAGAATTTCTGTAAAATGTTGTAACATTCGATACAAAATTCGTTTGGGGAGTATTTTTCGTAATGAATTCTGTAGAAAACATTACAAAATTCACCACCGTTGAATTCTGTTTATCAATTTATGTGGCGTACACCGGAGGACTCTGAGCACACTGTCCACGCACAGCTTCTTACTCCACATAAATTATTACAACTCCATGGTGGACAAATTTTCAAATGGTTTCCACAGAATTTGTTTGGGAAAGTCCCCCCGAATAGAATTCTGTATTGAGCGTTAGAACTGTTTACAGACTTTCCAGTAGAATTACAGTTTGAAGTCCCATTTTAGCTCTTTTAGTCCGTTGGATTTTGACCGTATACCTTCCCGGATGCATCCTGGGAGAAGGAGGGTAGGGGATGGTGGGGGGCAGATAGGGGACAGGGATAGAATAGGGTACAGGGGGCCTACCTAGAAAGTTAATATGGGGGGCACCTGGAAAATCAAAAGAGGAGGGGCCAGAGTAACAGACTCCTATTTGTATATCAATTTGGTTCAACTATCTATCTCTGTATGTGCATTTTACATTTGCTTGATGTAATAAAAATACCCAATTTAACTATGAAACATCAATTAAATGCAAACATTTTCAGAGTTTAGACGCTGGGCAGATACCCAGTAGAGGTGGGCCCAACGGGAAATTTAGGGGTGGGACCGTATCCAAAAGAACCCTACAAAGTGTGATACATCAGCATGTTTAACAGGGTGACTCCATAAAACATTAACTCACGAACTTTAAGCACAGAAATATGTGAATCCAAGGCTTTGTTTCTGACCCTCATAATATTGTCTGTTTGAAAGTCAGATCTCTTGCAGAATCGGCCTGCAGATCGGAACCAACTGAAACTAAAGTGAGCCCTGAATGTTTTGTTTGTTTCAGATAAGAGGTTATGAAACTGGCTACTGCATAGACAGTATGGGTCATACAAATGGTGGAACAGTTGAGCTAGGACCTTGCCACAGAATGGGAGGAAACCAGGTAACCTGCTCTTCTTATATTAATGTTAATATTAACTACATAATTTCCTCTCTGTTAATTGCACTTGCCCCAGCTCCCCCCCTTTTTTGTCCCACATCCTGACGGATGCCGTTTGCCTAACCATAACCAAATCGCTGCACTTATAGTTTTTGAGCCTATTTTGGTTCCAGTTTTGTATGGTTGTTTCAATCATCTCTCTCTCTTAATTGGTCTATCTCCTTAGCCTGTCAACCTAGCCCTGGTCTCTAGTTCGATTCTCTACCACATTGTTATTTCACCTCTCTTGTTGCTCTGTGCCATTTAGTCCGAATAGTGTAGGCCATTGGTCACACTTGCAATTACTTTACCCTATATCTGTCTCACCACAAGTTCACTGTTACAGGATTTAACTACTCTACCCTACATTTATTTGATTTTCATGCAGTTTTTTATGCTATTGTGTACTTTGTGTGTACTCATTGATACTATGTAACTCCCATCACCCTCTCCCAAGGTCGTACCAGGAGACGTGCAACTTGTTTGTTCAGTGCACCTTACCTGGTGAAACTTTTCAATAAATAAATAAATTATATACGTATTTATATAAAGGTACATAAATACACAGATGTTTATATACAGAAAAGACATGATGTCCATTCCGTCTGTCCAGTTCTGCCTAGGGTCTTACAAGTCTAACACCAAGTTGGCCTTAATTGATTAACTCTCAGCCCAGATTATAAATCACAACCACCCCCTTTCAGTTGGTTCCCCCCGCCATTTATCTTTACAATACCCATATGCATATCCCACCTGTTTTAAAAAAACTAGCTGCTGTCTCTACATCAACAAGAGAATTTGATAGATGATTCCACTTCCCCAACACTGTCTTAGAAAATAAATATTCTAGAGACGTGGATATCGTGTCCTAGCCACACTTCTGGCAGAATTCTTTCCCTTTAAGAACTGGCAGGAAGGTCTTCAAGCTGGCTTCTCCTACCCAGCCAGGTGGTATCCTCCTTGGCCCCACCCCATGACATCAGATCTTTCTTTCCGCTGGAAGCATGAGGTTCCCTGCTTCACAGCTCTGCACTAGGTGTTGGCCTTATTTTTTCCAAACAACATGATTTCACTTTGGTCCTCAATATTTTCAGCTTTTCGACTTCGCTATGGGTCCGGTGGACTCCAAAACCGGTCCTGGCTTCAAGCAGTATGCAGCATATGTATAGAAGATGTCATGCACTGATCTGCATTCCTCGTGCATTTACTGCTTGGGTGTCCAGCATGACCCTCAGGTTTGCGGCTTGTGCCCTCTCCACCCTGGAAGATAATTATGCTCACCTTCTTCTGGTTCGCCTGGACAAACAGGACCCTCTTTCAGATCCAGACACGTTCAGTGGTTGGTTTCTGCGGCTGCCAGTACTGCAACCTAGTTTGCTACCATGGTAGACTCAGCAGCTGTGGCTGCTTCAGGCGCTTCATCTGCCCTGGTTGCCATGGGCTTGGGTGACTCAATCACCAGGGCATTCCAGGACTTATGCCAGTCCCTACCCACCCTCAGGGAGGGCTCTTCTCAGGGGTCCAAATCCTCTCAGGACAAATCCAAGAAGTCCCACTGCAGATCATGGGATCAGGAGAGGGCCTGCTCATCCCATTCCTGCACCTCTGCTGGCTCGACGGCTTTCGAGCCATTGACTTCAGACAACACTTATAATGTCCAGGCTGTTAGCCCCTTCAGCATCCCCATTGGGCTTGCTGACCAAGACACAGATCAACCAGCCAGTCGAGATTTATCTTGACCCAGTTGACCCATTGTTGCCAGATGAGGGGGAGGATTCCCTTTCTAGGGCTCCAGTCCTCATGGTCCTCTCCCAGAGAGGGTCAGATCAGCCTCCTGAGCCAGTTACTTCCTCTCGGGAGCCCGAGCCTTTGGGGGTTTCCACGCATCCTTCACCTTCTCCCACTTCTCATCCCGGAAGACCACCACATCGTCAGTCAAGGTCTCGATCGAGGTCATGCAGCTCTCAGTCACAGTCGAGGGACTCTCAGCATTCTCGAGGGTCCTGTTTTTGACCCTCGGCAAAGAAGTGCTGTCAGTACTCCTCATAATCCTCGGGTGAGGATTGGCTCCATCATAACATGCACAAGTTGTATGCCTGAATCCTCTCTGGCATTCTCCTAGCTGCCAGAGCCATGGCCTGAGCTGGTCCTGCCAGTCAGGTCAACACCAGCCTCTCCGCCCATGTGGGTGGAAACTCTGCCTCCGCAGCCTAAGTAGGAGGCTTCTCCAGAGACTGCATGCACAGCAGCTGGGCTCCCTGGTCAGATCTTGGTTAAAATCACAGGAGCCTATGAACCTCACATTGAAAGTGGGGATGTGGGTGCTTGTCCTGTATTTGAGGAGTCCTCTAACTTGGAGGCCTTCTCCATGCATTCTCACCAGACCCTGGGCTTTGACCATGAATCCAGGGAGGATCTCTCTGTGGAACAAGGGCCCACCTTCTTAAAGGGCCCTGCTCTGCTTGATTTCTGAATCAGTGGGGATCCTGCTGGAACCTGTCCAGAAGCAGGCTAAGTACCCATTGTCTGAGATCATGGACAGGGATGACTCCACTGGGGTCATTTTCCCTGTCGTGGAGGTCATCTTTGGTCCCGCTCTGGAACTGTGGTAGCATCCTATCTCCTGCCTAATGCTGTCGGCCCATATGGTCCGCAATTATGCAGTGCCTACAGGGCCCCTGTCAGAATTCACCAACCACCCTTCTGCCGAAGGGCTGGTAGCCAACTTGGTGTTTCGGAGCACATGTAGTATCGGGGACATCGATCAACCCCCACCCCCCTGATAAGGAGTCTAAGAAATTAGACCATGCGTCCAAAATGGTCTATGTGGTCTCGTCCCTAGGCTTTTCGGCAGGCGAGTTCAGCAGTTATGATGCCAAACTTTACCCATGCTCTTTTGGGTACTCTGGACCAGGTTATCCCCCTGCTTCCAGCTGACCAGCAACTGCCGGTCAAATTGGTCCACAACCAGGAACGCGCGGTTGCTTAGCAGCAGCTCCAAATGGTCCTGGACATTGGTGATTCTTGTGCCAGGTCTGTGACCACGGTGGTGGCTATGTATCACAGGGTTTGGCTGAGAATTTCATCTTTTACTGCTGACATTCAGCACAAGTTGGTAGATGTTCCCTTTTTACATAGAAAACGTAGAAACAGTGCTGGCTTGTTGGCACAGCGGTAGCGCTACTGCTCGCGAAGCTGGTGACCCGGGTTTGTGAACAAGCCTGGGAAGCTGGAGGGCCGGCCGGGGGGAGAAGGCTGAGTGTCCGTGGACTGCTCGCCTTCTTCAGGGAGGGAGGGGGGACAAGGTTCGGTACTTGACTGACCCCAGGTGGAGGCCTGGGGTACAGCAAGTGCTTAGCCATTCCAGGAGGGTTGGGCGTGCCAGACGTTGGCTGAGCTCCGCCTTGACATCAGAGCGCGTGGCACGCCCAGGAAAGAACAGGGAAAAACACCTCTTTCGCTCCGGGTAGACGGAGCGCCAGCACAGACCTCAGTGGTCCCCTGCCTGTCCCATGCGGCGGCTCCAACGAAGTGCTGTAAGTTCGGGATGCTTGGAGCCCCACCTTGTCCCCGCCTTGGGGGAAATCCAAGGCTACATGGGGGGACCGCTGCAGGGTTCCAGGCATAGAAGGAACCGAGGCAGATGCCAGGCGGTCCTGAAGAAGTGGAGAACAGGAGGCAGGGGTAGGCGGAACATAGAAAGTAAAAAAAAAAGAAAGAAAGAAAACGTAGAAACAGACTTTGACGGCAGATAAGGACCGCATGGCCCACCTAGTCTACCTGTTTCCCTACCTATTGGATAAGCTGCAGATCCTAGTTAACCAACAGCCTACTTCTTCCTACCCCCCCACCAGAATTGTCTTATGTCTGTCCCATGCATTCTTGAATTCCCTCACTGTTTTTGACCCCACAACCTCCTCAGGAAGTCTAAGAAATTAGACCATGCTGCCAAAATGTGTCCACCACCCACTCTGTGAAAAACTACTTCCTCACATTGCCCTTGAGCCCGCCCCCCCATCTTCAGATTGTGCCCCCTTGTTCTTACACATCACTTTTTCTGAAAGATGCTACCCTCCTGGACTTTGTTGATTCCCTTGAGGTGCTTGAAAGTTTCTCTCATGCCCCCCTTCCTCGAGGGTATACATATTAAGCTCCTTTAGTTTCTCTTCAGATGACTTCTGGTGCAGACCCTGCACCATTTTAGTTGCCCTCCTCTGGACTGCTCCCATGCTGTCTATGTCCTTGCGGAGATGGGGTCTCCAGAACTGTATGCAGTACTCCAGATGGGATCTCACCAACTGTCTGTACAGAGAGATAACTTCCTGTTTTCTACTGGTGATGCCTCTTCTTACGCATCCCAGTATCCCCCCTTACTGCCTTCTCACATTGGTTGCTTAACTTTAGGTCATCTGATATGACTACCCCCAGGTCCCTTTCCATTTTTGCTGTTGTTAGTACCCTCCCTCCCCAATTGTGTACTCTTCCCCTGGGTTTTTGTTTCCTAGGTGCATTACTTTGCACTTTGTTGCATTGAATCTAAGGTGGCATACTTTTGATCATTCCTCCGACCTTGCAAAGTCCCTTCTCATCCTTTCCACCCCCTCCTTGTGTATCAACCCTGTTGCAGATCTTTGTGTCGTCTGCAAAGAGGCATACTTTTCCTTCCAGTACCTCCGCAATATTTTATTTATTTTATTTTATTTTAGTCTTTTGTAACTGGTTAAGGCCCACTAGGCACAAATGCCTGTTTTCAGGGGCGACCTGGGAGTACTGGGTGGTTAAGTGACTTGCTCAGAGTCGTACAGTATGCAAGTGGAGGTTGTGAGAATCAAACCCAGGTCTGGTCTACTGGATGTACCAAGCTCGTTCACAGCTCGTTACTCTAACCTCACATATAAAGACATTAGAAAGGACTGGACCCAGTACTGAACCCTGCGGTACCCCACTAGTAACCCCCCTTTCTTCAGAATGGACTCCATTTACTATTACCCTCTGTATACTGTTATCCAGCCAAATTTTTACCCAGGCTACCACCCTGGGACCCACTCCCTGGCTGGCTAATTTGTTTATTAATCTTTTGTGTGGGACTGTGTGAAATGCCTTGCTAAAGTCTAGGTAGGCCATGTCCACATCCCCTCCCTGGTCTACTACTTTGCTCACCCAGTCAAAGAATTCTGTTAGATTCCTCTGACATGACCTTCCCGCTGTGAATCCATGCTGCCTTGGGTCCTGTGCCCTGCTGACCTCTAGATACCCAACAATTCTTTTTTTTCAGAAGTGATTCCATAATTTTCCCTACCATTGAGGTCAAACTAGCAGGTCTGTAGTTTCCTGCCTCTACTTTGCTCCTACTTTTGTGAAGGGGAATCACATCCACCCTCCTCTAGTCCTTAGGTACCACACTATCCTCCCATGATTTATTAAAAGGTTGTCAGTGGTGTTACTAGTACTCCCCTTAGTTCTTTTAGAATTCTGGGGTGAATCCCATCAGGGCCCATTGCTTTGCCCACCTTCAGTTTTAGGAGTTCTATCAGAACCCTTTCTTCTGTGAATGGATTAGTATTGACCCCCCTATCCAGAGTGCTTCTATTGATTAGATTAGGTACCTCCCCCTCCTCTTCTTTTGTGAATACTGAGCAGAAGTATTTGTTCAATATCCCTGCTTTTACCTGTCACTCTCTGCCCACCCACCCTCCCTTTATTAAGCCTCACTATCCCTCCCATGGTCTTTCTTTGCGTCCTAATGTACCTATAAAAGGTTTTATACCCCTTCTTAACCAAGTTGGCTATCTTTTCCTCGGTTTGGGCCTTTGCTATTCTGACTGTCTTCCCCGCTTCCTTCTGTTTTAACTGGTACAGTTCTCTGTCCTGCTCCTTCTGTTTCCTTATACTTCCTGAATGCTATCTTTTTCTCCCTCACCTTCCCCACCACCTCTTTTGAGAACTATAGTGTTTTTTTTCCTTCGTTTTGATTTGTTTGTTTGCATCACACAAAGGCTTGCTGCCTCTGTGATGGCAGTTTTGATGTTTCCCCATTGTTCCTCCACCCCTCCTTTTTGCCCGTTTGCTAGTGCTTTTCTGATTTTGACAAAGTCAGCCCTCCTAAAGTCCAGTACCCTCACTTTTGTATGGCTTGACTCTACGGCTGTGTTTATTGTGAACCACACTGTTTTCATTTTTATTTTTTTATTTAAAAGAGATTCACCAGGAAAGCAACATGAACTGTGAACAGCTCGTTTTCAGAAGTGTCCTGGGGAGAAGGGGTTACATAAGGTGGAGACAGTGAACAACAGCACAGAGAACAGGTTACAGAATTAGTACAATCCAGATAATGTAAACTACAGTGACACACACACACACATATATATATATATATATATATATATATATATATATTTAAACATAAAACTTCAACATTGCAGATACATGACAGGCAGCCAAGGCATCACAGAAACTAGGAACAGCAGCACATAAAAGACATTTGCAAAATCTTATTTGCATAGTTACAGTGAAGAAACCAGTGCAACAATACATAATAGAGAATCAACGACATTAAGTGCAACTGAAATGATTTAGATCAAGTGACCATACCATCTTGAGTACAGTATACTGATAGGAGCAAGGATTACAGAGCAGTGGTGTAAGATTCCCAGTGCTGAAGAAAAATCCCGATAAATAGGCTTGTGTGTGAGAGGAAAAATTAAGAGGATATCAGGGGGTAGGAGGGGGGTAGCCAGGTGGATTAACCCCTTCAGGATGTGGAGAACCCTGCCAGGGGATCGGCAATATTAGAGAAGAGGGAGGGGGTGTCAAGACAGAATGGGTGGGGTAGGCAGGTAAATTTTACCCCTTCAAGATGCAGAGAACCCTGCCAGAAGATCGGTAATATTTAGAGGAGAGGAGGGGGTGGTAAGAGAGAATGGGGGGGGCAATTAGATTTACCACTTCAGGATGCAGAGAATCCTACCAGGGGATCAGCAATATTAGAAGGGAGGGAGGGAGGTGGCAAGGGAGAATGAGGAGAAAAGGCAGGTGAGTTAAGGGTCACACCTGAAAGTAAGTATCTGTTTTTGTCTACTGTGCTTACCTGGTTAACAGAAACTAAATAAATAAATCAAGTGCAGTTACAGGAGTGGGCTGTGTGCCTCTGAAGGAGAAGTGTGAGAGAGCTGCAGGATTGGGCAGAGCGTACATCGAGGGGGAGGGAGTTCCAGGTGCTAGGGAATTTGAATGAGGAGGCGGCGCTACCAGATGAGGTATGCCGTGGTGGTAGAGCAAGCATTCTGTATGTTGATGCTCGCAGAAAATAGTGGGAGGCAGGAGGGGTGGAGAGGAGGGAGGACACATAAGGTGGAAGGGAGTTGAGCCAGTATTCACCCACTAGATTTGAAGTGTGGGCCAGGCACTTTGCCGAGAGAGATGGGAAGGGGCGGTGTATAGATTGCAGTGGGGGGGCAGGCGCAAGTATAAAGTGACAGAATGAGTTAAAAAGAGTGTCCAGCCTGGATAGGGTGGTCTTAGGTGGTCACTTGTTCCCAGATGGCTACCCACTTAAATTTGAGATCCTCTCTCCGCATCCGCTTGAGAGTTCCAGGTCTAAGATTGCTCCCTCCCGAGTGGGTTCCAACACTAGCTGTCTGAGGCATGCTCCCTGTAGGGCATCAAGAATGACCCTGCTCTTGGATGTGGCTGCAGCAAAGGTGCTCCAATTAACATCTGGCATATTCAGGTCCCCCATCAACAATGGGATCAGTACGACTGCCTGACACACAAATTCCCGACAGTAATAATCCTGATATCAAGTGCCCTTCAGGCACGACTTGCCGACTATCATTTGCCCGACCATTATGGGCAGGGGAAAAAGCAAATGAAGTCCGCAAACACGCCCACACAAAGGAGGGAAAAAGCAGCAGCAGCATCTTCACTAACCGGGCGAACATGATGCGTTATGCACCTGAGCTGAGGCAACACCTTCACGTTAGCTGTCATGGAGCACAGAGCCTTCAACACAATCCCTCCTCCTGGACTGTCTTTTGTTGCACTTAATTCATACAGCATTACAGTAATGGGTAGTAGCAATATGATGCTTAGCAGTAAATGTGTGCACGTACCTGCTGTGTCGCTTACTGTCCCATCACAAATGCACTTGAACTTTGCATGGCCTTTTTTGAGGAGGAGGAGCATGTGAGGTGCCGCAGATATAATACTGCATAATAAGAGAGAGTCGGGGAGCATAGAGCATTGTTTTCTTGATTAAGAAAATGCAATTGCTGTGCGCCACACGAGAGTGTCGGGATAGGCTGTAATGGTGTGTGAATTGTGTGCTGATGCGGGAGAGCAACGAGTAACGAGTAAGTCAGGATCTAAGTCAGTTGAGCTTGTTTTAGCTTTTAGCCTGTCAAGCTCCATGTTATAATCCGCTTCTAGGCACCCAGTCAGCAAACCTGTAAAAAAAAAATCCTGTTTAACATGTTCCCTGGTTGGGGAAAGTTGCCTTTGCAGACAAACTGTGTGACAGATTGACAGTGCAGGTCGGAGAAGTCGAGTCGGGCAAAAGTCCGGAGCGGGAAGATCAAAGTCAGGAAGTCGGAGTCGGGTGATTATGCGTCAGTCAGTTGAGAGTCAGGCAATCGTACCAGACCCTCAACAATATCTCCCCTATTTCTGCCATCCTAAGGATGACTTCTATTATTTCCTTTTCCTCCCCCTGAGACGGGGGTCTGTATACAACACTTGTGCCGATTGTGGTGCCATTTCTTGTCTACAGGGTGACCCACAGCACCTCCTCTCCTCCCCGTTTACCCTTTAGTTCCATTGCTTTTGATCCCTTCCCTTACATAGAGAGCTACTCTTCCTCCTCTTCTACCCTCTCTGTCCCTCCTGTAGACTGTGTAACCTGGTATGTTGACATCTTAGTCATGGTTCTCTGTGTACCATGTTTCTGTGACAGCCGCGATATGCAGGTGTCCCTCTTCCATCAAGGCCACTCGTTCAGGGAGCTTGTTACCCAGACTACAGGCATTGGTATTCATTGCACTCCATTTTTTGATTGCCTTACCCCTTTTAGCCCCATCCCTGTCCTTACTGCCTTTGCCTATTTCTCCATTTACCCCTGCCTTCTCCCTATCAACTTTTCTAGCTTGGTGTTTATCTCACTAACTACCCTGTTTTTTTGGGGGGGGTTGGGCTGGGATTTCCCTGCCCCTTTTCAGTGCCTTCCCCTTGGCTAGTTTAAATGCTTGCCAACGAAGCAATTAAACCCATCACCTAGGATCCTGGTTCTCCTCCTGGACAGATGCAGACTATCGTGCAAGTATGGGCTTGTATCCTTCCAGGTGGACCCCCAGTCCCCAATCAAGCCAAACTCCTGAGCTCTGTACCAGTGTTTCAACCACTGACTGAATCCCATGGTGTGGAGCACCCTAGCCTCACCCATGCCATAGACAGGCAGCACCTCCGAGAAGGTTATCGTGCATGCTACTTGTCTAAGACCCCTCCCTAACTCCACAAACTCCTCCTGCACTGCTCTGATCCCATTCCCAGCCAGGTCATTTGTCCCTAGGTGGACAATGACATCCAGCTCCCTTCCCCATGCAGCTGCTCCCACGATCCTGATGATTCGATCCCTGTCCCTCCAAGCCATAGCACTGGGCAGACACCTTACCTCCCTCTCCCCCTCCCTTCCCCAGTTCTACCCCCCCATAACATTTGAGTCCGCCACCAGGAGTTGTTTCCTTTCCCTGTGGGGTCCCTTGCCACCCTCCTGTGGGTCTCCTTTGTGGAGGTTCCCAGCATCCTCCTTGGTCTCCACTGTGGGTGCCTCCATAGAGGAACCACGCTATTCCAGAATGGTGTACGAATTGCGGAGAGGTACAGCTGGAGGAATGTGCCTACATTTCTCCACCCTCATCCTCCTTAAGCCCACCATGGTCCAACCACTCCTCTATTTTTGGCAACCTCTGAGGCAGCAGCGTTGGCCCTGGTGGTCCCTGGGTGGGAAAGGAGGTTCCCCAAATCCTGGTCACTTCAGCCTGGAGATGAGCAACCTTCCTTTTTCATCCCAGAGAGGTGCCTGCAGATGGGACAACACCACATCCTCCAGAACATCTCCTGGAAGACTGCCGCTTCACAGCTGCTGCATTGCACCACTCCCATCATGTCTTATTTATGGCCCCTCGACTGTTGTTTTGTATGTTTACTCTTTCCTTTCTCCGTTTCCTTTTATTTTATTTATTTTTTGTTTGTATTTTCTCCCTACTTTCCTACTGCCTTCGTGCCTTTACAGCTCCTGCTGTTCCTGTTCTGGGACAGGAAGTTCCTGTATTCCTCAGTAGTCTTCTTCTTACTTGCTCAGAGACAGACCTCCAGCAGCTAGGGAGTGAGGGAGAGCTATTCTTTTCCTTCTAGGATGGTGTCTCTTTTGTGCCTCTCTGATCACTCACTCCCTTTCTTCTCCCAAACAGGAAGTTCCTGTTGTCAGTCAATTCCAGTGCCTATAAAAGTGGAACTGGCTAAAGGTGGATGAGAGGGAGGGAGGGAGGGCTATATAGTCCCATTAGAAGAGTTCTGGCAGCTGCCTCCTTCCTCTTGCTGCTCTCTGTCAAAAGCGTTTTGGGCACCGACTTGTTCGAACCTGGCATTGCTGGACATCTTACATGCATATAGAAGTTGGACTCCATCACGTCTTCATAGAAGGATGTCAAGGGCCAGAAATGGCAGAAGAAGCCCTTTCAGTTTTGGTCTTATTCGCGCCCTCATCTTGACCATCACAGTCCCCTGCTGGGTAATAGCAGGCTCAAAGCCAGTGTCTTCTGGAGCCAAGAAACCTGGGGGTCAAGGGACCGCCGCACCCCCTACCAGCGCTGCTTCCACCTACAAGCCTTCCCAGTGATGGGTCTGGCGGTGACATTCCTACACGCATCCTTTCCAGCCCAGGACCTCCTGTGGAGGTCTGGCTCTGCCACTTCTCTTCCACCTGGTCCGCCTTCACTTTCAAACAAGTGGGTGCTCAAGGTGGTTGGTCGAGGATTGCCTCTGGAGTTCAAGGCTCTCCCACCCAGCTGAACCCATGCCCCTAGGTAGACTGTGGTATCCTTGGACATGTTGTCCGCCCTTCAGGAGGACATTGCCCTGTTCTTCCACAAGACGGCAGTGGCCCGTGCCCCAGACACCAGGGCTGGTTCCGATACTTTCTGGTTCCCAAAACAGATGGGGGTGGTTGGTGCTCCATTCTAGATCTGCACGACCTCAAATATTTCTTAGGCCATGCAGGTTCTGAATGGTCACTCTGCAACAGATCATTCCATCCCTAAAGCAGGATATGTGGTTCTGCTCTCTGGACCTCCAGGGTGCCTTCTTCCACATCCTCATCTGTCCGTCCTACCAGCAGTTCCTATGTTTCCACTTGGACAGGATCCTGTATGAGTTCTGGACTATACCGTTCAGCCTCTCTTTGGCCCCCAGTGTCTACACCAAGTGCATTGAAGTGGTGGCAGCCTTCCTGAGGTGCCAAGATGTCCAGGTGTGCCCTTACCTGGATGACTGACTGATCACCAGTTCCTCCAGAATGGAGGAGGAGCGGTCCAGAGATCTGACCCTCTGGACCTGCTCAGCCATGGGCTTCCTGGTCTATGAGGCCAAGTCGGAACTCAGTCCACCACAGGTCATCCAGTTCATCTGGATGGAGCTCAACTCCCTTTGGGCCAAGGCCTGACTCCTGGGAGACAGGGCAGAGGATCTTACCTCCTTTACCTCATTGGGCAGTTGCAACCTGCCCAGGACTTCTGTGCCATCTAAGGTATATGGTGGCCTGCACCAGCATGGTCTGGTGGGCCAGCTGGAGGATGCACCCCCTGCAATGGGAGCTGGCCCGCCAGTGGTCTTGGCACCTTGGTTACCTCAGCCAACCGGTCACGATGACACAGCTGATGTGGGACACCATCCAGTGGTGATTTGTCCTGGAACATCTCCAGGAACGAGACCTGTTTGTCTGCCCAGAGCCAGTGGTCCCTCACACGACCGCCTCTCTGATGGGATGGGGAGCCCACCTGGGGGACACAGAGTCCACGGACTCTGGACCCTCAAGGAGTCCCGATGTCACATCAACCTGTTGGAGCTCCATGCAGTATGTCTAGGACCGACAGCCTTTGGCCTGCATGTTCGGGGTAGGGTTGTCCAGGTGCAGACGGACAACACGATGACCATGTACTGCCTCAACAAACAGGGCGGGATTCATTCCCACCTATTAAGCTGAGAAGCTTTCTGCATCTGGACCCTGGGTGCCAACCTTTTGACTATTCATGTGGCTGGTGTGTCTAACCAGCTTGCGGATGCCCTCAGTCGAGTGGGCGAGGTGTCCCACGAGTGGTCCCTTCACCAAGAGGTAGTCAATCGCTTGTTCTCCTTCTGGGGCACTCCGCAGGTCAACTTGTTTGCCTCCCAGGAGAACACGAACCTGAGGATATTTTGTGTCCGCCTCTCTCAGTGCAGGACACTGCTTGGGATGCCTTCAGGATGCCCTGTCCCCGGGCCTCATGTACACCTTCCCTCCCTTTCCCCTGATCCACAAGGTGCTGCTGAATGTTCAGAGGGCCAAGGCGCAGGTGATTCTAGTGACTCTAGACTGGCCACACCAGTTCGGGTACCCCAGTCTCCTCAGCCTCAGCAGCAGGCTCCCGTGCCTCTTCACGTGGAGTTTCACCTTAATCAGGTGATTAACCTCCTGGTGTACTTCAACAGCCTAACCTCAAAGGCCAAGCACAGGCTCCATATGGTGGACCTGTAGCAGGTGCTCGCTTATTACACTCAGTGCACGACTGGAGTTTGGGAAGATGTTCGCCAGCTCTGTGTCACCTATGCAGAAGCCACCCCTGGCAGTCCAGCAGCTAAGTGCCACTTTAGAACTCATGTGCCATCTTGGCAGAGAAGGACGATCACACTGCATTTCCAGAAATGGACACTAATGGGGATGAGCAGGTCATCCATGACGGAGCCCTGAGGGAAAAGGGAAGGAGAATGCACAGGAGGAGGAAGCAAATTCTGTTGGGAGACTCCATCATTAGAGGGATAGAGCTGGGAATGAGCAGCAACAGGGAGAGAGAGGTGGTGTGCCTGCTTGGTGGCACAGTTCAGAGGGAGGGCAGGCGGATCTCTAGGGACTACTAGGGTAGTGGCAAGGGAGGTTGACGCCATTGTCCACATGGGGACAAATGACCTGACAGATAGGGGACAGATGTAGGAAAAGCACAAGAGGAATTTAAGGAACTGGGGTGGTGTCTTGGGCGAATAGCGCACTCTGTTACCTTCTCAGAGGTTCTGTCTGTCCATGGCAAGGGAGAAGGTCAAGACATCTGCACTATGAAATTCAATACATGGCTGAAGAAATGGTGTGGAGAGGAAGGGTATGGCTTCATTGGGGATTGGGATCTCACCTGGAAGGATGAAGGACTGTACTTACCAGACAGCCTATATCTATCCAGAAAGGGGGGTTGGGCAAAGGTATCCTTACTGAAAAGTTCAAATGCTTCCTCCGTGATCATTTAAACTAGCCAAGGGGGAGGCAAAATCAGTCAGGAGGATAGAGATAGGCCCCCCCCCACATAACATATCTGAAATAAGGGAGAAACCAATTAGTACAAGGGCACTATCAAACCCGATAAATAAATTGGATACAGTTGTGGGGAGGACAGAAGATGGAACCCAAAAATGTCACAGGCCGAAAAAAGGAAAGGAAGGGTGGACACACAAGCTGGAAAGTTATGTGCACAAATGCTCGCAGTCTGGGGAACACAATCCAAGACCTAATGGCATTAATGGAAGATGTAAACCTGGACATAGTAGCTATTACAGAAACATGGTACACAGGGAACAATAACTGGGATATAGCCATACCAGGATACACACTTTTTAGGAAGCACAGGGAAGGGAGAAGGGCAGGGGGTTGCTATGTATATGAAGGAGGGGATTAAAGCAACAGAGGCCCAAGGGTCACAAGAAGGAGCAGAAGCACTGTGGGTCACGCTGGAGGTGGGAAAAAGGACAGCCATTCACACCGAAGTGATTTACAGGCCTCCAGCACAGGGGAGGGAATCAGATGAAGCTCTTGTGGAAACCATCCAAAAATGGCAGCCAAAGGGGAACTGCTACTAATGGGTGACTTCAACATGCATGAGGTAGATTGTAGCACTCAGACCGTGAGTACAAGGTGCAGGGCTTCATGACTGCCCTGAATGGGGCAAACTTAAGACAGCTTGTAGCAGAACCAACCTGCAAGGAGGCTATACTGGATTTGGTCCTGACAACGGGGGCAGGATCACAGATATGGAGGTGGGAAGTCCCCTTGGTACCAACGACCACAGGACAGTGTGATTTAAGGTAACCACAGTAGAGGAGGCAAGCCATGCAAGACTAAAGGTCCCAGATTTCAGGAAGGCTAACTTTAAGGAGATGGGTAGAAATCTCAAAAGAGCCCTAGCAGCAGAAGGTACAGGGGGAGATGTGGAAAAACAGTGGTCTAGACTCAAGCAAGTCATAACAGAAGTAACAGGTCACTGTGTCAAAATGCATAGCAAGAGTAAAAGAAAGAAAATGCCATTATGGTTCTTGAAGGTAGTGGCCAAGAAAGTAGGGGAAAAGAAAAGAGCCTTCAGAAGATGCAAGGAAACACAAAAGGATGAGGGCAGTGGACAATATCTGGAGAAGCAGAGGGAATCTGGGAAAATAATTAGAAGGACTAAATCATAGATAGAGGAAGGTATAGCCCAGGCTATTAAGAAAGGTGACAAGACCTTCTTCAGATACATTAGTGAGAGAAAAAAGACCAGAAATGGGATCGTTAGGCTGAAGAAGGAAGGAGGAGAAAGGGTAGAGGATGACCTAGAAAAGGCTGAGATACTAAACAAGTTCTTTTACTCAGTATTCACCTGGGCAGGGGACAGTGAGGGACCGAGACTCAGTAAGAGAGGTATTCAGGGGAGGTAGACATCAGTCCATTCATGGTGGAAAGAGTCCTAGAAGAACTCAGGGCGGTGGGGGGAATAAAAGCAGATAAAGCAATGGGGCCAGATGAGATCCACCCCAGAGTACTAAAGGAACACGGGGAAGTGCTGGCAGAACCACTGGCTGCCCTTATCAGTGCATCACTAGAGACAGGGGAGGTACCTGAAGCCTGGAGGAGGGCAGATGTGATCCGTCTACACAAGAGTGGAAGCAGAGAGGAGGCAGGCAATTAAAAGCCTGTAAGCCTGACCTCAGTAGTGGGGAAACTAATGGAGTTCTTACTTAAGGAGAGGATTGTGAAGTTTCTGGAGGAAAGGATCCAAGGCAGCATGAACTCTCAGCGGGAAGGTCCTCTAAGACTAATCTTATAGATTTCTTTGACTTGGTAACCAGGGTGGTAGATCAGGGAGGGGCGGTGGATGTTGACTACCTGGATTTCAGCAAGACCTTCGACACCGTCCCACACAGGAGATTGCTAAATAAGTTGGGGAGTCTGGGAGTGGGTCCTGTGGTGGTAAAGTGGGTTGGAAACTGGCTAAGGGACAGCACTCAGAGGGTGGTGGTAAACAGCATGAAATCTGAGAAGATGGAGGTGACCAGTGGGGTGCCACAGAGGTTGGTGTTGGGGCCAGTACTATTCAATGTCTTCATTAGCGACATTGCAGAGGGTCTGGAAGGAAAGGTGTGCCGCTTCGCAGATGACACCAAGATCTGCAACAGAGTGGACACACCAGAGGAGGTGGAAAAAATGTGAAAGGACCTAAGCCTATCAGAGGAGTGGTCGGGTGTCTGGCAGTTGAGTTTCAATGCTAAAAAGTGCAAGATCATGCACCTTGGTCACAGCAGTCCAAGGGAGGAGTACAGGATTGGTGGGGAAATTCTGGCCACCACAAGTCAGGAGAGAGACCTAGTGGTTATCATATCTAATAACCTGAAGGTGACCAAACAGTGTGAAAAGGTGATGGGGAGAGCAAACAGATTGTTGGGGTGCACAGGGAGAGACATAACAAGCAGAAGGCAAGAGGTGGTGATGCCACTGTACAAATCACTGGTGAGGCCTCAGCTGGAGTACTGTGTCCAGTTCTGGAGACCACATCTCCAGAAGGACATTGACAAAATAGAGGCAGTCCAGAGAAGGGCAACGAAGATTGTACATGAACTGCTGAACTGCACCAGAAGTCCTATGAGGAAAGACTTAAAGCAGCAGTATTTGTTAGTTGGTGAAAAAATTAATGATATGCTTTTTTTTTAGCAAAAATGTATTTTTGGCAACCTAAGATTCATGCTCAGTATATTTTTTGTTTTCTCAAATGTTGCTAAAACTTTTTTTACAGCTGATTTTGTAATTAGTGACTCACGTCATTAAAGATGGCCACTATTCACCATTTAAAAAAAATCTCTTCCCCTGGTGTTACTTGTTGAATATACGTGATATATTCATGCTCTAGTTGTATTAGGATGGTTGTTCCATATGTGTTTGATAGTAAACAGCACAAAATATAAAACAAATTTCATGGTGAGTATGGTATGGGTGTGGGAACTTTTAAAAACTTCAAGACCTCATATCTTGGTTGAGGAATGGAGGAAAATGAAAATATATTTTTGTCAGATGAACCTTATTACTGAAACGTGTATGGTTACCAACAAATGCTACTTAAGGACCGTAATACCTATTCACTCGAAGAAAGAAGGTAGAGGGGAGATATGATAGAGACTTTCAGGTACCTTAGGGGAATAAACAGGGTACAGGTGGAAAGCATATTTCAGAGAAAACTCTGCATAAGAACAAGAGGGCATGATATGAAGCTGAAGGATGGAAGGCTCAGGGGTAATGTTAGGAAGTATGTTTTCACTGAAAGGGTGTTGGAGCCATGGAACAGCCTTCCAGCAGACGTGGTAGGTGCAAAAACAATATGGGGGGTTCAAGATTGTGTGGGATAAACATAAGGGTACCCTGGAGATGTGCAGAGCAGGAAAGCCACAGATCAAATAGGATCTGGGACTGCAGCAGTGAGTAGGGAAATGTGCAGACTAAGTGAGCCGCATGGTCCTTGTCTGGCGACAGATTCTGTGTTTCTGTGTAAGTGGACAACTGGCAGGTGGGCAGGCTCCTGCATCAACCTCTGCTGTAGGTTGGCTGGTAGACAGCCTCCCATTGGGCTTAGGGCTCATTCCGCCAGACATACCTTTGCCTCAGTGGCTTCCTCCAGGGATGTCCCTATCCATGAAATCTGCAGGGCTGCTACCTGGAAGTCAGCACACACCTTCATCTCCCATTACCACATCGACCTTGAGTCATGCCGAGATGCTGGTTTTGGGGCCTCGGTTCTCCAGTCTCTCTTCCCTAAACTGTTGGTGTGCGCCTTGCCCCCTCCTCCCGGAGAACTGCTAGGAGTTGGACTGAAATGTGAATTGTACACCATATCCACGTTACTAGAAATGAAGGTTACTCACCTGTAACCGTAGTTCTAGGAGTGGTGTATGGTGTACACCCACACAACCCATCCGACATCCCCTGCCAAGTTGCACACCTATCTTGCTTCCAGCATGTAAGATCTGACGTTATGGGGCAGTGCCAAGGAGGAGGATACCATCTAGGTGGGTTTGAGGAGCCAGCTTGAAGACCTTCCAGACAGTTCTTAAAGAGAAAAGATTCTGACAGAAGTGTGGATGTACACCACATACCACTCCTAGAACTACAGTTACAGGTGAGTAATCCCCCGGTCACTGGTGTATACATATTAAGATCCAATAATTTATTTTCATAAATTGTCCCTTGCTAACCTTGAATCATTTTACTTGCTGTCTCCTGAGCTGGCACTAAACAATCTATATCCTTTTTTTATTTCAAAACTGTACACGGTATTCCAGATAAAGCCCTATCAAGGAATAGTACAAGGGCACTATTACCTTTCTTTTTGCTTGAGAAAGCACTACTTATACAGGGGTGAGGTGTTTACAGTCACAAACCAAAAAAGACACCTTGGGGTAATCATATCTAATGATGTGCAGGTGACAGGGCAGTGTGAAAAGGCAGTACGCAAGGCTAGTGTCATGCTGGGGTGCATAGGGAGGGGGATTTCTAGCAGGAGAAGGAGATGGTGTTGCTGCCACTGTATCACTCACTGGTGAGACTGCACCTAGAGTACTGTGTCCAGATCTGGAGGCCGCACGTCCACAAGGACTTTGATAGGGTGGAAGTGGTCCAGAGTAGGGCTACCAAAATGGTGCTGGGTTGCACGGGAAACCATAGAAGGAGAGGCTGCTGGAGCTCAGCATGTACACCCTGGCAGACAGAGGAGTGAGAGGGGATGTGATTGAGACCTGTAAGTACCTCATGGTAGTGAACAAGGTGCAGCATGGGAAACTTTTTCAGAGGAGGAGAAGCACCAGAACATGATGATTGATTAGATGGCTACCAAGCTGGGCCATCGTCCATTTGGAGCTAAACACTGAGCTTGCTATAACAACCCCCATTGCACTACATTTTTTTTTAGATAGAAAGTTTATTATTAGGCTTAATTTTTAAAACCATTAGAGTAAGTCTATTGGTGTTGGCTAGTCTCTGTTTACACTAGTGGTATCTTTAGCTAGACTGGAGGCTTAGGGAGTGAGAGTAGACCAGGTCTGGTAGTGAGATAGTTGTAAGAGTTAAATTTTTTATTTTTAGTTTAGATTCACATACTGTGCCATACGTTGGGGAGCCTAGATCTGCATATAAATTTCTGTACACTTTGAAGTCATACACATTAACAGGACTTACTGCTGCATTTGCAGCACTGGCATAGCAGTAGAGTGAAGGAGGACCTTCAGCTGGCGTGGAGCAGTCTTGGTTTCGGTTCCAGAGTTCAGAATCTAAGTTCAAGTTGAACAGATTGCAAGCAGGGACTGGCACGCTGAGCCAGTCTAGGAAAGGACTCAAGGGTGAGCTGGAGTCGGGCAAGGAACAAAACTGAATGCTGGGGAAACCTACTGGTTCCCCCTGGGATCCTGCAGACGAGATCATGCAGCAAGTTTTCCTGGCTGTGTGCTGTAGCTGACAGAGTTGAAGTTCATGAACTTTAGCAGATTACTGTTCTCCAGAGGAAAAGAAGCCCAAACTGAAATTGGAGCCCTACCGTTGCCCTGGAAGGAACAAGTGATGAGAGCACTTGAAAAGTTTCTCCTATTCTGTCCTGCTTTTGCCATTTAATCCCCACAGCAGTTGAGAGAGTGCATACACGATAGAGACCATCCAGATCTTCTTCGAGGATATCTCTTGCATTATGCCACACCTATGGAACTATAGCCATCAGGCATTAGGACCACATGGAAAACTTTCTAGCTAACAGTCTACAAGGGGCGTCAATCAACACATGACCAGAAAGAAATTCAGATGCATTTCTGTGGTATCCTGCCTTTACTAAGTAAAAGGGATCGGCTATGCACACTGGGTATGCAGAATGCCTACCAGTATGTCCCAGTCAGAGCGTTTCTCTGATGGTTCCTACATTTCACAGTAGGAAAAGAGCAACACTTTACAAAATGTTTTGCAGTAATGACTGCTCATCTCCATCATCAAGGTGTCCCCAACTTTCCCTACTTAGACAACTGATTCACAAAAGCCATATCCCAGTCGGCAGGTGAGGCAGACTGTGATCAAGACAGCAGCGACTCTCCAGTCTCTGGGGCCTCTGATGAACTGGCAGTAGTCAAGCCTAACCCCATCTCAGTCATTCTAACATATTGCTGCAAGATTGGGACATGACCTGGCCATTAGCCTTCTGCATGAAGACAGAGTTCAGCTCATTGTGGAGGCATCAAGGTTCATAATGTTTAAAACTCCATTAAAGCAAGAAAAAAGCTCAGTATTGTGTAGGCTTACATTTTTGTCACCCCGTTAACCAGACTGCACATGAGGGTTGCACAATGGACTCATAATCGGTCCATGGAACCAACTCGAGGCCAGTCTTATGAAATCAAAGGTCACACAGACCATGTGACAAGCACTGGTGGGTGTCTGTCACGACACTCACAAGGGGGTGTGTCCTTCATCATGCCTCTGCACGTAGTCACTAAGATCATGGATACCTCCAAGATGGTGTGGTGCGCTTATATCCTAGACTGCAAGTTACACAGTTGGTTGTCCACCGAGGAGAATCATATTCACATAAATGTAATGGAAATGAGGGCAATGTTGTATGCCCTGCAGGCATTTGCACATCTCTTATAGAAACATAGAAACAGAGAATTTGACGGCAGATAAGGACTGCTTGGCCCACCCAGTCTGCCCATTTCCCTACCTTCTGGATAAGCTGCAGATCCTAGTTAACCAGCTGGCTACTTTTTCCTACCCCCAACCCCTAGAATTGCCTTATGACTGTCCCATGCATGCTTGAATTCCACCACTGTTTTTGACTCCACAACCTCCTCCGAAGGCCATTCCATGCATCCACAACCTCTCTGTGAAAAATACTTCCTTAAATTACTTCGAGCAGCCCCTCTATCTTCAAATTTCCCCTTGTTCTTGCACCTCTTTTTGAAAGATGCTACCTCTTGGACTTTGTTGGTTCCCTTGAGGTACTTGAAAGTTTCTATCATGTCCCCTCTCCCTCCTTTCCTCGAGGCTATACATATTAAGCTCCTTTAGTCTCTCTTCATATGTCTTCCGTGCAGACCCTGCACCATTTTAGTTGCCCTCCTCTGGACAGCTTCCATCCTGTCTATGTCTTTCTTGGAGATTGGGTCTCCAGAACTGCACGCAGTACTCAGATGGGGTCTCACCAGCTGTCTGTACAGAGGGATAATAACTTCCTGTTTCTACTGGTGATGCCTCTCCCTATGCATCCCAGTATCCCCCAACCCTCCTTGCTGCCCTCTCACATTGCTTGCCCACCTTTAGGTCATCTGATATGACTACCCCAGGTCCCTTTCCATTTTTGTTGTTGTTAGTATCTCACCCCCCATTGTGTACTCTTGCTCTGGGTTTTTGTTTCCCAGGTGCATTACCTTGCACTTCTTAGCATTGAATCTAAGCTGCCATACATTTGACCATTCCTCTAACCTTGCCAAGTCCCTTCTCATCCTTTCCACCCCACCCTGTGCATCAACTCTGTTGCAGATCTTTGTGTCGTCTGCAAAAATACATACTTTTCCTTCCAGTCCCTCTGCAATGTCGCTTATAAAGACATTGAAGAGGACCGGTCCTAATACTGAACCCTGCGGTACCCCACTAGAAACCCCCCGTTCTGAGTGGACTCCATTTACTATTACTCTCTGTGTCCTATTCTCCAGCCAATTCTTTACCCAGGCTGTCATCTTGGGACCCACTCCCAGACTGGCTAACTTGTATATTAATCTTGTGTCAAATGCCTTGCTAAAGTCTAGGTAGGCCATGTCCACAGCCCCTCCCTGATATACTACTTTGGTCACCCACTTGCAAACCAAGGTGGGGGTTCGGTCCAGACAGAGAGACCAGTGCATGTTCTGCATCCGAAAACAAGGGAGCCCTCATCCCTACTAGCTCTGTTGAGAAGCAGTGAGGGTGTAGGACTGGGCTATGGACAGTTGTGCCACACTTTTCACCATGTACCTTACAGCAAAGGATAATGTGGTTGCAGAGCTCAGCAGATCAAACGCAAATCAGTATGAATGATCCCTTCATCTGCAAGTAGCAAAGGTTCTACCAACTTGGATTCAGTTCACTATCCACACTCTGGCAGTTTCTTTTAGTGTAACTCAGTCCCGGATTTCATCAAGCTAAGCTTCTCTCATCCCCTGTAGTGCACATCTGGCTCCGCCCTACCGACATTGGATCTTTTTTTCTGGTGAACCACTGCCTCCATGGAACCTACTGCTGGTGCTTGTGTTGCTGATAGAAAAAACATTTGAGCCCATGCACAAGTGTGAGATGTCGGACTGATCATAGAAGGCTGCTTTCCTGGTTATTGTCACGTCAGCCAAAAACAGGAGTGAGCTACAGATGCTTTCAGTGGAGTCTCCCTCTCCGGTCTTCCACAAGGACAAGATACTTCTTTGCCAGAAACTTTCCTAGCCAGCAGTCTAACTGGGGGGCGCCCACTCCAACGTCACCTCTAATGTTGGACAACTCTATAAAAGTGGGTGGCCCCTGCTCCCTCCACAGTTCTTTTCCCACCATCGACCAACTCATGTCAGACCTCCAGAGACCGCTGCCAGCTTCAGTCAACCACCATTTTCCTCAAGTTTTTCTCTCAAATTTTCTTTTCTTTTTCACCCTAGTTTACCAGCTTTCTGTTGATTCTTTTTGTATATCGGACCATCTGTCAAACCCGTCCTCTTCCTCCAATCGGACCTCCAAGATAAAGTGCACTTGTGGGAAGCAGCTCCCGGAGAAAGAATGCCACTCTTTGCCTTGGGCCTACCCACAACACCCAGGCCTGCACCATCTGGAAGGGTTTTCAACCAGGCCACTCGACACTGTCGCCAGCGGGCCCTTGAAGAATTCCTCTTGCAGCAGAAGGTCAACACCATGGAACGGGAGCTGCAGGCTAGAAGTTCCTCTTCCTCTATGGCCCTGTCTTCAGGCTCACATTTGTCCTCCGGGGGAAATCCAGTGGCAAACACAAACACTGGGAAAAGGACCACGGAAAACACCGGTCTGCCTCCTGCTCCCAGACCCTACACAAGTCTAAGGCCATGGCAGGTTTGGCCACCTTCTCGGGGGCAGCCTTTTCTGCCTCACATGCCCTGTCTTCCACGAGGCTACCATTGGCAGTGCTGCCTGCCAACCTCTCCCTGTCAGGTGGCGGTACTTCAGGGGCTGGTTCCTCCCAGTCCCCACAGCTCCTGCTGTTCAGGCCACTTCTAATGGCAGGGCTGCAGTCAGGAGGTTCCGCCAGCTCTTCCCAAGCCAGTGCAGGTTCGGTGAGCTGTGGGTCGACCCAGGCACCCTGCCCACCACCCACTTCAGCACAGGCTACCTCCTCCACGACCGTGAACCATACGCCCTGCCCCCAGTTGTCCCAGGGTCACCTTCACCTGCTCCTGAGGTGCCCATCACTGACACCACCCTCCAAGCAATGCCAGTTTCTCCCAACCCAGCACCTGTGCCAGCCAGGCCACTACTTACCTCCAGTGCCTGATTGGCCACAACCAGCACCAGTGCTGGCCCCTCTGCCTATGCTGACGCCAGCTCCTCTGCCTATGCCAGCCCCTATACTTTCACTGCTGACGTTGGTGCTGATCCCTCAACCGACACCACTGGGTTACCTAACATTGGTGACAGTGGACTTTATAGTCAGTGATGTCATCCCTCTGGGATTTTATGCAGGCACGCCTAGCACCACCGCAGGACCATACCCCATGTGGGCCTTCGCACCTCATGCCACCGCCCAACATTCCTAGGGACCCTCCTTCTGTCCCACATCAGTTGGTGCCCTACACTCCTCCCATTTGTCCAGTGGATGAAGGGGAATATCACCCGGACCTCTAGCCCCCAGTTTGAATCCAAGGAGTCGGATGATGATGAGGACAAGGGGCCTCCCCACTCCCCCTCGACAGTGTCCTCGGATGGGGACGAGACCCCCCAGGTACATTCCTAGGTCTTCTCTGGATGACCCCTCATTATGTGTGGTCATGCGCCAGATACAGTCAACCATGGACTTTGAAACCAAGGAGCAGGACCCCTCCCAACATCAGTTGTCCACCTACCTCAAGCTGCTAGACTTCAACTTTGGTGATTCCCCCCTTAATAGACACTTTTGAGGATGCTACCATGGCCATCTGGCACCACCCAAATCTCATACTGGCCATGCCTAGGAAGGCAGATAAACTATACAAGGTGCCCATGGGCAAGCCCTTTTTCGGGTAACAACCCCAAGCGAACTCGGTCATCATTTCAGACTTCAGAAAGGCTGACTTCCAAAAAATGAGGAACAACATAAGTAGCCAGTTCATGGAAATAGAGGTTGAGGAGGTGAAGGTCATGTGGGGGAGACTTAAGAAAGCAATAAAGACTGCCACAGATCAGTGTGCCAGATGGTTCAGCAAAGCAAAAAGAAAAAGAAATCCTCCATGGTTCTCCAAGGAAGTGGCTACCACAGTCAAAAAAAAAAAAAGATGATGTACAGCATATACCAGGAAACCAAAACTGAGAAAGACTGGGAGTTGTTCAAGGAAAAAATGAGTCTAACAAACAAATTAGAAAGGCAAAAGCCCAGGCAGAGGAAAAGATGGCAGAAGGGGCAAAGAGAGGAGACAAATATTTTTTTAGATACATTAGGGAACGTAGGAAGGCAAAAGGGGGGTTAATAAAAATTGCTATTGAAGAAGGGAAATGCACCAAACATGACTAAGAGAAAGCCGAAATCCTCAACAAATACTTCTGCTTGGTGTTTACCAAAGAGGACCCAGGGGATGGCCCAGCCCTGAAAAAAACACAGCACTCCAGGACAAGGGGTAGGCACAAGTCCCTTTACAGAAACCAGAGTACGGGAGGCGCTAAATAAACTAAAAGCAGACAAAGACATGGGACCAGACGAGATGCACCCCCAGAATCCTTAAGGAACTGGGGGCAGAATTAGCAGCCCCTCTGGCACTTCTATTCACAAAATTCTTGAAAAGCGGTGTGGTACATGAAGACTGGAAAAAGGCAATAATGGTTCCACTTCACAAATCAGGCAGTTGCGAAGAGGCTAATAATTACAGACCGGTGAGCCTCACATCTATGGTAGGGAAACTAATGGAGATACTACTCCAAACAGAGGATCATAGCATTCCTTAAAACAAGCCGCCAACAAGACCCTAAACAGCTTGGTTTCACAACAGGTACTGTAGGTCATGCCAGACAAATCTGCTGAAGTTTTTTTGACTATGCTACAAAAATAGTGGACGATGTGGAGGCAGTAGATGTGGTCTGCCTAGACTTTAGTAAGGCCTTGGACTCGGTTCCACACAAAAGGCTGGTAAAGAAGCTTGACCACACAGGGGTTGGTCCAGAAGTAGTCAGATGGGTACAAAACTGGTTACAAGGCAGAACCCAGAGGGTACATGTTATTGGAACACAGTCAACGGAAGGCAGGATGACCAGCGGGGTGCCCCAGGGCTCAGTGCTGGGGCCTCTGCTGTTCAGTATTTTTTATAGCAGACATCGCTGACAGACTGGAAGGGAAGGTGTGTCTGTTCGCAGACCAAGATATGTAACAGGGTGGACACCTCAGAAGGAGTGAGCAAGATGGAAGCTGAACTCAAGAAACTAGAAGAATGGTCTGGAGAGTGGCAGCTGAGATTTAATGCCAAAAAATGCCAAGTCATGCACATAGGAAAGAAAAATCCAAGAAAGGAGTATTACCTAGGAAGCGAAAGACTGGTGGCCTCAAACCAGGAACAAGATCTGGGAATCATAATCTCAGACGACTTAAAGGTTAGTAAGCAATGTGAGACGGCAACATTGAAGGTCAACAGAATACTGGGTCACATTTGGGAGGGGAATCACGAGCAGGAGAGAGGTAGTACTACTACTACTGTATAGATCGCTGGTCAAGCCTTACCTGGAATATGGAGTCCAAGTCTGGAGGTCTTACCTCAGGAAGGATATTGACTGGGTGGAAACCGAACAGAGAAGGGCGACAAAAATGATTCAGGGTCTGCAGTACATGTCCTACGAGGAAAGACTTAGGGAACTGAATATGTACTCCCTGGAGCAGGGAAGAGAGAGAGAGAGAGAGAGAGTGGGGACATGATTGAAACGTTCAGGTACAGTACATAAAAGGCATTAACAAGGTATAGGCACAGGAACTTTTTCACTGCAAGAAGGGCTCCAGGATCAGGGGACATGACCGCAGGCTGGAAGGAGAGAGGTTCTCACCCCAGGAATACTCCAATATTCCTAACTCTTCTGCAGTATACCTTTAAGGTCAGATCTGCCCGGAGATAGAATGCTGTGCAAATGATGGAATCATTGGCATGAGCACTTTTCAAATGATGCCACCTGTCAACTGCCTACATTATAAGCCTCAGATTTTTCTCTCAGCCTGTCAAAACCAGATGCTCGGAGATTTCCTCATCATCATCTCATCAAAGAAGCATAGAATAATAATACTTAAGTATTATTTATTTATTTTCATTTGCTGTCTCTTATCAGTGTTATTTTAGTATCCATTAGCTTATTTAGTTAGTTTTGTGTTTTTTTCTTGGTTTTTCACAGTTCGGGATAACTGCTGCGGAACCGAGGCACTTTGGGTTTTTCCCCATTTATTTACCGTTATCTGTCAATTTTAAAGTTTTAAAATTATTGTTTTGTTAACTGATAACTTCAGTTACTGAACCGCTAATCTCGGTTCGATTCTTATCGGTTCCCAGTTCTGCTCGGTTTCTCCCATCGGTTCCTGAACCGACTGCAACCGGAAACATTTTCATTTTTTGAATTTAAAATTCTTTAGTATATTGCAGTTGCGGTTTTTCTTGAATATGTCAGAAAAACCTAAAAAGAGAACCAGAGAACCCGGTTTCAAAAACTGTTCTGAATGTGGTAAAGTTTTTGCCAAGGCAGATAAACACTCCGTTTATGTTTTCTGCCTTGGTTTTGATCACTTAAAAAACAATTGTGAAATTTGTAAATCTTTCCCTGAAAAGACGCTTGAAAAACATCTGGAGAGATTAAATAAAAGTTTCAAGGGTTCCTCTGGCTCTGACCAGCCAGAACCCTCAGGGTCTGTGGGTGACACCACAACCTCTACTGGTACTGCCCCTGATATGGGTAAAAAGAGGCCTTCTGAATGACTAGCCCTCCGGTTCCAGGCAAGAAAATGAAGAAAACAAAGCACACTGAACCCCCTGTTAAAAAGGGGACTTCTATGGTGCCTGCCACTATGCCTTCTCCTTTGGAGATTGCACAGGCAATAAAAGTAATGCAGACTTTGCAGGGTCTGCTGCCTGTGGTTCCACAGTCCCCAGTCCAGACCTCTGCACCCTCCAACCCACCCTCCTATCCTGAGGAGCATGGAGAGGAGAAGGAAGAAGAAGGTGAGCCTATAGAGCCTGAGGTCTCCCCTGATCAGGAGTTTAGCTCTCCTCCCAGGACTTCAGAAGACTATTCTTCTCATTTTTCCTTTATCAGGAAAACTGTAGATGCCTTGGACATCCCAACCTCTGAGGTGGTAGAGGATGAGGAGGAGGCTGAGTATCTGAAGATGATGGGATTAACTCCCACTGAAAAGTTGTTACTCCCCTTTAACAAATTCTTTAAAAGGGATACTTTGAAACTCCTCATAGAAACATAGACTTTGACAGCAGATAAGGACCACTTGGCCCACCCAGTCTACCCATTTCCCTACCTACTGGATAAGCTACAGATTCTAGTTAACCAACAGCCTACTTCCTGCCACCCCACTACAATTGCCTTATGTCTGTCCCATGCATGTTTGAATTCCTCCACTGTTTTAGACCCAACAACCTCCCCAGGAAGGCGGTTCCATGCATCCACCACTATCTCCATGAAAAAAAAATTTCCTCACATTACCCCTGAGCCGTCCCCCCTCTATATTTAAATTGTTCCCCCTTGTTCTTACACATCTCTTTTTCTGAAAGATGCTACCCTCCTGGACTTTGTTGATTCTCTTCAGGTACTTGAAAGTTTCTATCATGTCCCCCCTGTCCCTCCTTTCATCAAGAGTATACATATTAAGCTCACTCAGTCTCTCTTCATATGGTTTCTGATGCAGACCCTGCACCGTGTCCAAAACTGCACACAGTATTCCAGATGGGGTCTAACCAACTGTCTGTACAGAGGGATAACCACTTCCCTTTTTCTACTTGTGATGCCCCGTCCTATGCATCCCAGTATCCCCCTGGCTCTCCTTACTGACTTTTCACATTGCTTACCCACCTTTAGGTCATCTGATATGACTACTCCCAGGTCCCTTTCCATTTTTGTTGTTGTTAGTACTTCCCTGCTATTGTGTACTCTTCTCCTGGGGTTTGTTTCCCAGGTGCATTACTTTGCACTTCTTTGCATTGAATCTAAGTTGCCATATGTCTGACCATTCCCCAACCTTGCCAAGTCCCTTCTCATCCTTTCTAGCCCCTTGTGTATCAACTCTGTTACAGATCTTTGTGTCATCTGCAAAGAGGCATACCTTTCCTCCAGACCCTCTGCAATGTCACCTATAAAGATGTTAAAGAGGACTGGACCCAGTACTGATCCCTGAGGTACTCCACTAGTGACCCCCCTTTCTTCAGAATGTGTTCCATTCACTGTTACCTTCTGTGTCCTGTTTTGCAGCCAGTTTGCTACCCAGGCTACCAACCTGGGACCCACTCCCAGGCTGGCTAATCCTCCAGTCTCCTGGGTCTGTCCCTCCTTTAGACAAAAGGATGGATAAAAAGTATCAGCTTGACAGGACTGGGGTTGAATTCTTATTTTCACACCTTGACCACCAGGTGCAAACTGCAGCTTGTGACAAGGCAAAAGTCCCTCTGGCTTCCCATCCTCCAGAGAAGGACTCTCGGAAAATTAATAGTATGGCCAAGAAAGGTTACTTGACAGCCATTAGGCAAACTAACTATCAGGCCTATGCAGCCCAGTACCAGAAGGCTCTCTGGCAGTCTGTCCTGGACATGGCTGAGAAAGCACCTTCTCCTCTTTCAGCAGACCTTGCTGAAACTGCTAGGTTTGGCCTGGAAGCTGCCAAATACCAGTTCCAAATGGCAGCAGATAGTAATGAGACTGCTGCAAGGTGGATGGCAAGTACCATCACGCAAAGAAGGTTTGCTTGGTTGGGAGCAACAAACCTTACACAGGATACCCAGAATAAGGCTCTGGATTTTCCTATGGAGGGTACTTCCCTATTTGACAGCCATACAGAGGCCTATATGAAGAAGGTGAATGAGTATAAAGCCACCTTCCGTAGCATTTCTGCAAAACAAAGACCCTCCACCTCTTCCAGATTTTTCAGTAGGGGAGGCAAGGGCAGATAATTTCATTGCATGCCTTTTTATCAGGATGTGGTACTTCCTCAGACACCCCAATACCCACAGCAAGGGTATTTCGGGGTAGGGGCAGAAGAGGTGCCAGGTGTGGTGCCCAGCCTCAGCCACAATCCAAGCAGGACTCCTGACTTTCTCGATCAGGCTGCCTCTCCTTTACCAGTAGGGGGCAGGCTGACCCATTATTTCTAGAACTGGAAAACCATCACCACAGACAAGTGGGTTCTGGAGATAGTGGGTCAGGGACTGTCCTTAAGTTTCAAGTCCTTCCCTTTTCAAAAAAAAATGAGTTTTCAAACCAGCTTCTCTTCTGGAAAGGAAAATGCTGGAAAAAGAGGTAAAACACCTACTTTCACTGAAGTCAGTGGAACTCGAGCCTCCACAGTAAAGGGGAAAAGAACTTTATTCAAGGTATTTTTTCACACCAAAGAAAAATGGAGAGCTGCTGCCTTTATTGGACCTTAGGGTCCTCAGCAGGTTCCTAGCAAAGCCAAAGTTCAAAATGGTAACTTTGTCCCTGATTCTGCCAGCACTCCAAAAGGGAGATTGGCTGGCATCAATGGACCTAAAAGATGCCTATTTTCACATCCCCATAAAGGAGTCTCGTAGAAAGTACCTCAGGTTCAGACTTCTTTCAGGTCATTATCAGTTCTCAGCTCTACCTTTCGGTCTCACTTCAGCACCAAGGGTTTCACAAAGTGTATGGCTTTGGTAGTGGCACACTTACGAAGAAAAGGTGTCACAGTATTCCCTTATCTGGATGACTGGCTGGTGGTGGGAAAGTCACCACAGCAGTTAATAGAGCATCTACAGCTAACTCAGCAGCTTCTGGAATCTCTGGAGTTCCTTTTAAATCTCGAGAAATCAGTTCTCTTTCCTTCCCAAATTCTGCAGTTCATGGGGCAGAATTGAATACCAAAGTGGGCAGAGCCTTTCTACCCAGAGACAGGGTAAAAAAGCATCCTGCAGTTGGTAGGTTCTTTCGGGCTCAGTGTTCCAAGGCCTACAAGGCAATTTCTCTAGCGACTGGGCCACATGGCAGCTGCCACAGGCACAGTGCTGCGTTCCAGGTTTCAGATGAGGGACATCCAATTTCACTTAATAGCTCATTGGTGCCAAAGAAAGGATTCCCTGTCAAAACTCATCCCTGTAACAAAAACATTTCTTCAGGCTCTTCAGTGGTGGAAAGAGGAAGCCAACCTCAAACAAGGGGTTCCTTTCCAAAAAAGAAGTTCCATCAATGATTCTCACAACAGATGCATCCCTATTAGACTGGGGGCCCATCTGGCAGAGCACACTACCCAGGGAACTTGGTCAAGCGCAGAGACTCTTTTACACATAAATCTGTTAGAGCTCAGGACAGTGTTTCTGGCAATGCAAGCTTTCATGCCAGTGATACAGGGAAAGGTAATGCAAGTCAGGACAGACAACACTACCACCAAGTACTACATAAACAAGCAAGGGGGAACAAGGTCAAGCCTCCTTTGCATGGAGGCTATGCAAATTTGGACCCTAGCTTACTCACTGGGATCCTCACTGCAGGCCATTCACCTGCCAGGCAAAAGACAATGTTCTGGCAGATACCCTGAGCCAAATCAGTCAGGTCATCGCGAATGGTCTCTGAACAATAAGTTGAGCAATGCCTGCTTAAGATCTTAATATCTGCATTGCTCAACTTATGGCTTCTCACTTTGAGCCTATGTTTTCAGCACCTTTGAAGTATGTCACATGGAAAGCAGTGTTTCTAGTGCCCATTACTTCAGCTAGAAGGATTAGTGAGCTCCAGGCATTATGCACTGAGAAGGACTATATCTCCTTCCACAGGGATAAGGTGGTCCTTCAGGCAAATAGGAAATTCCTTCCCAAAGTGATTTCAGATTTTCATTTGAACCAGTCTATCACTTTGCCAGTGTTCTTCACTGACCATTCTTCTTCTGGTGAACGTAAGCTGCATAGCCTGGATGTCAAGAGAGCTTTGAGCTATTACGTGACAGCCACTAAGCCCTATAGGCAGGACAGGACACCACTTTTCTTCACGGTGTGTGCAGGAGTATAACTACAAGGTAGAGGTACCTGAGTGTGTGGAACTTGACCCTCGTATTTCGAGGGAGTAGTAGCGAAGGCAGGCACTGCGGTGCTTTGAACAGGGCAGTTTCAGCCCGTCTTGTGTTGGCTGGACTGCCTTTCTAAAGGCAGTCTATATACATTGCCCTACACTCAGGGAGATAATCAGTGGTGAGTGTCACCTAGGAGACGGGTGACGTCAGCTAGCAGGAAGTATAAATCGCTTGGCTCTAGCGAGCCTGTCCTTAGCTGCAGCAAGCAGTTTTTAGACTGAAAAGATGCATGCTGGTGTGTGCAGGAGTATAACTACAAGGTAGAGGTACCTGAGTGTGTGGAACTTGGCCTCGTATTTCGAGGGAGTAGTAGTGAGGGCAGGCACTGCAGTGCTTTGAACAGGGCAATTTCAGCCCATCTTGTGTTGGCTAGACTGCCTTTTTAAAGGCAGTCTATATACATTGCCCTACACTCAGGGAGGTAATCAGTGGCGAGTGTCACCTAGGAAACTGGTGACGTCAGCTAGCAGGAAGTATAAATCGCTTGGCTCTAGGAAGCGGAGCCGAGCACAGAGCGTAGGCGATGCGGGCAGAGGCCAGCGGCATCCGATGCCGTCAGACGGGGAGTAGGGGAGTAGGGTTCATAATCTGTATCTACTTTTGTTTAAGTAACTTTAATTGAACCTATGTTATACGTTAAGTATTTTTAAATGTAAATAACTGCTGATTGTTGGGGGGGGGGGAACGGGAAGTAAAATACTATATAGCTTAATTAGAACAGTAAGTAATAGTGACCTGTAATTTTCAGTTAGTGGTTCAAAGCTAAATTTAAGGGCCAGAGAGAGTGACTGGAATATAGCTGAAGGTACCAGAGTGACAGACAATACAGGCGAAAGGAGAACAAAGAAAACTCAGTGCAGTTTGACAAATTAGTTGGAACATCTGCAGAATATGCACAAGGGTCATTGAAGTTTAAAGAGAGGTGTAGCAGTGCCTAAGAAGTGCTAGTTTAATTATAGTCCATAAGTGCTTGAGCATTGAATTATAGGTATAAGTAAAATACTTGTTGGATAGAGCTCCCAAAGGGATTTGTTTGTCTAAGAAATTACTGTAAAAGAAATAGTAGACAAATCACAAGTGACTTGTACTTTTGGTTTAAAGCAAAAGTATAAGAAATGAGATATAGCGAGTGACACCAGCTAAAGTAGTTTTTTTATTGGCAAGTGTCAGGTGTGTCTGGAGTGAAAAGAGAGAAAGGAAAAGAAACCTGGAATAAAGTTAACAACGAGGTAGGCTAGGGATAGGTGTTTAAAAGTACATATAAGACAAGGAGTGGAAGGATTCGTAAGATACATCAAAAAAATAAACATGCATACAAATATGGTCACATTGGAAGGGGGGAGAATTGGGCTTAAGATGTTTATTATGTAGGAAAATATTGACAGAAGTAGTAAATGAAGTATTAGTGTACACATGTCAGGAGTGTATAATAATTAAAGAACTAAGGCAACTTATTCTGGATTTAGAAATGAAATTAGTCTCACTACAACAGCAGAGTATAATACAGCACTTACAAGAACAGTGTTATGAGCAGGACAAGGGAGTAGAAAATAAGCAGCCACCAAAAAAAAGTAACACAAAAAGAGTGAGAGACACTGATGGAAAAGGGTGGGAAATAGAAAATATAAGAAAGGAAGAAGAGCTATGAGATTTACATTGGAGACTAACAATAAATATGAGCAATTGATTAATCTAGACGAGATCAATTACAAGAGGAAATAGACAAAACACATATAGAATCTGATTTATGTTGCAATGAAAAAGAACAAAGAGATAAAGATAAAAAGACAAACAGACATAAAAAAAGGAATATTGATGAGCAGGAAAATATGGTTGAAAGATCAAGTGAAGGAGTAGAAAAAGACAGAACTGAAGATAATGATGAGAGTAGAAAAAGGAAAACATGAATAAATAGGGATGTAGATGATAACTGGCAAAATACAGAAAGTACTCCTCAAATATACAAACAAAATGTACTGCAGGAAAATGTAGGGCAGAGAGAGGAAAGAGAATCCTACATAGAAGAAATGATAGAGACAGAATTACAAGGGGATAAAAAATGATGACAGATCTAAAGAAATTAGCTAATGCTTATGTTTTAGGTGACTCAATAGTTAAATACACAAACAGGTATACATCATTTGGGAACAAAGAAAATCTAACAACTAGCTACTTCTCGGGAGCAAAAATTAGAGACGTGCAAGACATGTTACCCAATATAGTAAAAAATGAAACGGGAGAATTTATTAATTCTTCCTCTGGGAGTAAATATCATCAAACATCAAAACATAAATAGTATCAAGCAGGAATATATGAAAATAAGAGAGGAAGCAAATAGACTGGGATGTAAGGTGTATTTTTCCGAGATACTACCAATACCAAGAGAAAATCAGGATATTCAGAGTAAAATAAGAGAATTAAGTAACTGGATGAGCCTGTGGACACTGAAGGAAGGGATAGGTTACGTGACTCATTGGGAACAATTTATAAATGAACCAAGTTATTTTTGTAAGGATGGGTTGCATCTATCAAAAAAAGGAAGTAGAAAATTAGGACTAGAATTAAAAAAGGTTTTGGATACTTATTTAAACTAATATTACAGGGGGGGGAAGAAAAGCAAAGATTGTAAAATCGGATAAACCTAAAAAAAACAATAGTGACCAACAAAAAGAGGCAGAAAGTGGAAGGATAAAAAGTTCATTACATAAAGGTTTGAAGATATGGTCCTTGAATGTAAGAAGTTTAAATTTAATAAAAAAAAGCAGAATTGGAAATAAGACTCAAGATGGAGTCAATAAATATATGTAGTATAACAGAAACATGGTGGGAGAAAGATTTAAAGTGGAATCATGAAATAGAAGGATATAAAGTGTATTCAAAAGAAAGAGAAAATAAGAAAGGAGGGGGTATTGCTATGTATGTGAAACAGGAAATTATGACTACTCAGTATAATAAACATGACCATCAAGATGAAATAGAATAATTATGGGTAGCAATACAACAAGTACAAATGCAAAACAAATTACTGTTAGGTCTATTTTATAGACTACCAAATACTAGTAGATTACATGATGATTATATAACTAAAGAGATCAGACAGATAGCAATGCAGGAGGATATAATAATTGTAGGAGATTTTAATTTACCGGATATAAATTGGAACAATAAAATTGCAAAAAATGTCATACACAGAAGATATTTAGAAATGATGGAGTAGGTAGGATTAAGTCAATTAGTTTATAAGCCAACAAGAGGAGGTAGTATATTAGAATGGATAATAACAAATTGTGAAGAAAAATAACTAAAATTAATATCATAGAAAATTTAAGTAATGATCACGGAGTAGTTCAATTTTTTCTAAAGAGTTATAAAAGACTGACTATAAAAGGTAGTACAATAATAAGAAATTATAATAAAGCTAAATTTCAGATGATAAAAATGAGACTGAAAGAGTACATTTAAGAATAAAACAGTGGAAGAACGTTGGGAAATATTAAAAAAACAAAATACAAAAGTTGGAAGACAAATATGTACCAAAAAAAAAATTATACACTAAAAAGGGAAAAAAAACATGTGGTGTATAAAGGCAATAATAAAATTATGTAAAGGAAAAAAAGAAGGCTTATGACATTATGAAACAATTGGGGACAGAAGATGCTATTAAGGAATATAAAGAAATACTGAAGAAGTTAAATCTAGAATAAAAGAAAAGAAAAGGTTAGAAATAAATTTAGTATATAGAAAGGATAATGAAAAGGGATTGTATTCTTATATAAATAAAAATAAGAAAATATCAGAACAAATTGGATCTTTGCATATTGAAGGGAGTGAAGTTACTGAAGTAAAGAAAGAAAAAATTACTCACCTTAGTAATGTTGTTTCTTCTAATGGAGTCTTGCTATATTATGACAATTGCAGTATGACCGCAGGTTAGAACTGCTCCGGAGGTGAAATAGTTAACTTTCCATGCAGGCATGGAACTTAGAGCACGAGCTCGGTTGAAAACTCTGTCTGTTGTGCTTCAAACACAAACTATCAGATCTTTACGAGCTAAAACTCACTAAGGTTCTGTGTGGAAGCTGTAAACCTACACTAGCCAACTGGCTACTAACATAAACACTCATTTTGGCCTAAAACAAAGACTCAAGTCAGGATACCCAAAATGCAAAAACACAACACCAGTTCACCCAAAAGGTAGGTGAAAACAACAAGGTGGGCATCAAAAAGTGCTAATCCCTGTACTGCCCACCCACATCCCAAAACAGAGGTTCTGAGAGGGCAGGCAGGAGGAGGTCTATAATAGCAAGACTCCATTAGAAGAAACAACATTACTAAGGTGAGTAATCTTTCTTCAAACAACATGAAGTCTTGCTATATATGACAATGCAGACTACACAGCAGTACCCCCATGGAGGAGGGACAGAACCTACCTAGAAATAGGCTCTGAAAGCACGGTTGTGTTAAACCGAGCATCACTCCTAGCCTGGATGTCCAGGGAGTAATGCTTGGTAAAAGTGTGAACTGTTTTCCAGGTAGCTGCTTGACATATTTCTAGAATAGGAATGTCTCTGTCAGCAGCCAGAGAAGCAGCTGTACCTCTGGTAGAGTGAGCCCTCAGGCCTGAGGGGGGAACTTTACCCAACTTCTCATAGCAGAATTGGATACAAGAGACAATCCACCTGGCAATGGATCTTTTAGCAGCTGGCTTCCCTTTACCAACTCGCCATAGGTGAGGAACAGTTGGAGGAGTCAAACCTATGACCCTTGGTATGCTCTATGTAGTAACTAAGGGCTCTTCACATCTAGGCTGTGCAGCATCCTCTCCCAGAGGAGGAGTGGTCAGTGAAGTACACTGGAAGTGAAATAGATTGATTAAGGTGGAAATCTGAAACCACCTTAGGCAGGAACTTTCTGTTAGTCCGAAGGACCACCTCATCTCTGTGAAAAGAGATAAACTCCTGCTCCACTGACAACGCTTGTAATTCACTTATGCGTCTGGCAGAGGTGATGGCTACCAAAAACACAGTTTTCCAAGTCAAGTACTTGAGCTCAGCTGAAGACAAGGGCTCAAAGGGAGGTTGCATAAGCTGAGCAATGCAAACATTAAGATCCCAGGCAGGGGCAGGATCCCTGAATGGAGGGTTGGTGTGAAACAACCCCTTAAAAAACTTGGAAAATACAGGATGAGCTGAAAGGGAAGAGGATTTACCTGCTGAAATAAAGCAGACACAGCTGCTAAGTGCACCTTCAGGGTAGCTGGTCTCAGCCCCAAAGAATTCAGGTGGACCATATAATCCAGGACTGTGGTAGATCAGCAGAGACTGGGAAATATGCTTTTCGAGCACCATATGGAAAACCTTTTCCATTTGGAATTGTAAGTAGCCTGGTGGAAGGCTTTCTTATCTTCAATATATCCATTACACCTTGGGAAAGGTGTAAATCAGCAAACTCTAACTCTTCAAGAACCAAGCCTTGAGATTGAGAGATTTGAGATTCGGTACCAGACCCTTCCCTGGGCACAGGTTAACAGATTGTGATTCCTGGGAAGGGACAGGGGAGGATGGACTGCTAAGGACAGCAGGAGTGGATACCAGGGCTGTCTGGCCCAATCCGGAACTATCAGAATGACTTTGCATGATTGGGATCTGATTTTGACTAGCACTTTGAACAGGAGAGGAAAGGGAGGGAAGGCATAGAGAAACTTCCCCTCCCAACTGAGGGCTAAGGCATCCAGGGGGAGTGAGCCCAACACTGGGGGCCTGCAGAAAAAGAGGAAGTTGGTGACTGTCTGGGGCTGCAAAAGATCTATCTGCGGGTGCCCCATCTGGCAAATACTACTCCCAAGACCAGGGGATCCAGTGACCATTCGTGGTGGCCCTGGGAAATCCTGCTGAGGGCATCTGCCAGGACATTGTCCTTGCCTGGGAGGTGAGCTGCCGTAAGGGAGGTGTTCAGGGAGTAAGCCAGAGACCAAAACTTCATCACTTCGGTGCACAAGGCCGTAGACCGAGTGCCCTTGCTTGTTGATGTACCACATTGTAGTGGTGTTGTCTGTTCTGACCTGAATACTCTTGTTCTGAACAGATTTGGAAAAAGCTTGAAGTGCTAGAAAAACTGCTCTGAGCTCCAACAGGTTGATGTGGAGCAGAGATTCCTGGGGAGACCACAGACCCTGGGTGGTGAGGTCACCCATGTGAGCTCCCCAGCCCAAGAGGGACGCATCTGTAGTAAGGATTAGAGAATGAGTCTGAGTGACAAAATGAATCCCTTGTCTCAGGTTGCTCTGATCCTGCCACCACTGTAGGGCTTGGATCAGGGTTCGAGTTACTGGGATCAGCTTGGTAAGAGGATCCTTTCTTTGAGACCAAAAAGTTCTCAAATGGAACTGGATGTCCCTCATCTGAAATCTTGCTCCTTGCACAACTGCTGTGGAAGCATCCATGTGTCCTAGGAGCTGCAGAAAATGCCTTGCTGGCCGGGAGACCTGCAGGGTAAATGAGGAGGCCAGGGAGACTAGGGTCTTTGCCCTGTCCAGGGGGAGGAAGGCCCTGGCTTCCTGTGTGTTCAGTTCTGCACCTATGAAGGTAAGAAGCTGGACCGGCTCTAGAACTGACTTTTGAGAGATTCAGAAGGAAACCTAGAGAGGTAAGCAGTTGCTGCGTTATCTGAAGGTGTAAATTGACCTGGTCTGGGGACTGGCCTGCTAAGAGCCAATTGTCCAGGTAAGGAAAGATGGCAATCTTTTGCCTTCTTAGGTAGGCAACTGCTACAGCCAGGCATTTGGTGAATACCCTGGGGCAGAAGTGAGGTCAAGGGCATTGCTCTGAACTGGTAGTGGCCTGAGGGCAGCTCGAACCTGAGGTACTTTCGTGGGAGCCTTGATGGGAATATGGAAGTAGGCATCCTTGAGGTCCAGGGAAGCTAGCCAGTCCCCTGGCCTTAGAGAGGGTAGGATAATTCCCAGAGTCACCATTTTGAACTTTGGCTTTAAAAGGTGCTTGTTTAAATATCTGAGATCCAGGATGGGCCGCCATTCTCCTGTCTTTTTTGGGGTAAGGAAGTACCTGGAGTACAAACCTTTGCCCTGGTGTAGGGGAGGAACCCTTTCCACAGCTCTGAGAGCCAGGAGGGTAGAGATCTCTGCCTCTAGGGCGAGTGCCTCTGATGGAGTTGCAGGTGGAAAAGATCTGGTTCTCAGCTTTGGAAATTTTTTGAAGCTGAGAACCAGTCCCTGGCTTACTACTTCCAGGACCCACTTGTCTGATGTTAAAGACTTCCAGTCCTGGACAAAGTAAGCCAGCCTGGCCCCTACAGGTAGAGGAGAATCGGCCCTGGCAATCCCATCAGGTGCCTGCTTGCAGGGGCTTTGGGCTGAGGGTTGGAAGCAGACCTGCTTGTACCCGCCTGCCTCTCCCTCTAAGGAACCCCTCTGAGCATAGGCGAAGGAGGAAGCTTGGGCTTGGTCAAAAGGCCTATGAAAAGGCCTGCCCCTGCCTCTAGGAAGCTGCTTTTGAGGAGTGGCCTGCCTTTCCTTGGCCTGTGCACTCCTATAGGTGGTCCTATATTCATCCTTTTCTTCATGTAATTCTCTGTTTGCTCCCCAAATAGAGAATTTCCCAGAACAGGAAAATCCATGGCCTTATACTGGGTATCCTGAGACAGGGTAGTACATCTGAGCCAAGCCATCCTGCGAAGTGCCACAGATGTAGCCATGACTCTTGATGAAACATCATTAGAGTCCACTGCAGCATGAAATTGCACCTTGGATGCCTCAATACCATCCATAGCCACCTGTTCCAGCTCCCTGGCAAGCTGGTCAGGGACTTGTTTCGCTAGGGCCAGCACAGCATCCCATCTGGATTTCTGGTACCTAGCAGCATAAGCCATATAATTTGCTTGTCTGAGTCCCAAAGATGCTGCCATGTACTGTTTCTTTGCCATAGCATCAATCTTCCTGGAGTCCTTCTCAGGGGGGTGTGAAGCTAGGGGAATATTAGCCTTGTCACAGGCTGCAGCCTGCACTACCCCCACATGGCTGCATTGTTGAGTGAGGAAATCAGTGTTGGAGCCTGATAAGGTGTACCTCTTGTCCATCCTTTTATCCACAGGAGGTATAGTGTGAGGAGTTTTTAAAACTTTTACTGTCTGTTTCTGAAAAGATTTATGCAAAGGAATAGACAGTCTCCTAGACTCTGGAATATCCATCATTTCTACATAGTCTGGCTCCTCTTGGTCATCAACAGCTTCCTCAACAGGGAGCTGGAGAGTTTCAGCAACTTTTTTATAAAACATGAAATGAGAAGGGGACTCAGAAAGCCTTGGAGGAGAAACCCCTAGGGGTCTATCTGGAGAGATGTCCGGATCAATGGGCACATCCAGATCTTCAAAACATATTCGCTTCTCCTCATATTCCTTCCCTCCCCGTTCATAAAAATCCTCAAAATCATAATTTTGAATCTGTGAACCGGCCGAACTGAACGCTTTACCTGAAGGTGTCGGTTCGGCCAGAACCGGAGAGAGACACTGGACAATTTGAATTGCTTTAGCTATTTCTCCGCAGTTGGGAGAGAACTTTGGCTCTACACCAGCTGACTTTCTAGTCCTTTTGCTGGAACCGCCTCAGAACCGACTCTCCGTTTGCCCAAGAAGCATCGCCCTGGTCAGAGGAGCATCCTCCGTTCGGTTGGCACCGAACCGGCTGGCCATCCGGTCAGCGGACTTTTTGGCCTCCTTTCCTGAGCCTATCAACTCTCTTATCTATGGTGGCAGCAGGGAATTGGACAAATCTGGCAGTCTGAATTGAGGTGGTCAAACCCCAGACAATAGACACATGTGGTGTGTGGGTCAGCCTTAGCAAAAGCTTCCCCACAAACACTACAGTGTTGAAACCCAGTGGTCCGGTTTTTCTTTTGGGTTTCTCAGACATAATGCCAGCCTAACCAACTTGCCCGTTTGTGGCAATCCACCAAGCAAGACATCCTTATCGGTTCCCAACCGTGTCACGGGTCGTGGAAAAAAACATGATGAAATCCGTTTTATTTAGAACCGATAAGAACCGGGAACCACACTCTAAAAAAGGACTAGAAGATTTTAAATACAACCTGATCGGTTCAAACCGAACCGATAAAGAATTACAAGTTCCACGAGAAAAATAAATGTAAAACCTATCTATTACTTACATTACCACAGACAGAGCTTGAACCGACCGGTTGTGGTTTAATTTCGGCTAAAAAACCAAAAATAATACTTTTAAACCGACAAAATGAACCGAGCAGAAGGAGAAATCTCCGGAGCGACTGTTCAGTGAGGTGGAGTAAAGAATCTGACAGTTTGCGTTTGAAGCACAACAGACAGAGTTTTCAACTGAGCTCGCTCTCTAAGTTCCATGCCTGCATGGAAAGTTAACTATTTCACCTCCGGAGCAGTTCTAACCTGCGGTCATACTGCAATTGTCATAATATAGCAAGACTTCATGTTGTTTGAAATGGTAGAACATATAAACCGATATTTCTGTTCAGTTTATGAAAAAAAAGTAAGGGAAGAGATAGAAGTTAATAAAATGAATAAAGAACTAAGGATGGAAGTAACAACAGAAGAAATCCCAAAAATTCTAAGTGAGTTAAAATCGTCTAAATCGGCAGGACCAGATCTATTGCACCCAAGGCTGTTAAAATAAATTTCTATACTGATAGCACCTCCAGTAACAAATATAATAAATAGGTCAATAAATACCGGAGAGAGATACCAGATGATTGGAGAACAGCAACCGTGATACCAATCTATAAAAAAAAAAAAAAAAAAAAGGGAACAAATACCTCTATGGCAAATTATAGACCAGTAAGCCTAACAGCAATTCTGTGCAAAGTAATAGAGGGCATATTGAGATACAAGTTAGAGGAAGATTTAAAGGGGTTAAAAGTGAATGATTTAAAAAAAATAGATCATGTCTATCAAATCAACTCCTATTCTATAAATATATCCGTAAAACAACATCGAAAAATAAGCCGGTGGATATCTTCTTCCTTGATTTCCAGAAAACTTCCGATAAAATACCACATAATCAACTTATTGAAAAAATGGTACAAATGGGAGTGGATAGTAGGATAACTAGATGGGTACAGAATTGGCTGAGAGATAGAAAACAGGCAGTAAGGATAAAAGGCGTAATGTCAGGTCTAGAGAAGGTTACCAGCGGAGTTCCACAAGGATCGGTGTTAGGTCCTATATTATTTTCATTATACATAAGTAATATATATATTATGGTATCCAGAACCAAATGGTGAAATTTGAGGATGATGTAAAATTGGAAGGACAAGTGGGTTCAAAGGAAGAAATTAAACATATGGAGAAGGATTTAAAACAAATAGAGAAATGGGTAAGAGAAAATGGAATGACTTTAAGTATGGAAAAGTGTAGAGTTATGCACGTAGGGAAAAATAATCAAAAACATGTATATTACCTGAACGGAAATAAAATGGAAGTGACGAACAAAGAAAAGGATTGTGGAATAATAGTCGATAATGAAATGACATTTAAGGCACAAAGGTCAGAAGTCATTAGGAAAACAAATTATATGATAAATATAGGAAAATGTTTTATTAATAGAACTAGACAATGTCTAGTACCGTTGTACAAGGCATATATAAGACTTTATCTAGATTATGGATCACCAGTATGGAGTCCATATACGAAAGGTGAAAAAAATAGATTAGAAAAAATCCAAAGAACATACACAAGGATGATATCTACAGAAAAAGGTAGAGGATATAAGGAAAGACTGGATAGATTAAAAATGTTTACATTGGAGACCAGAAGAAAAAGGGGAGATTTACTACAACTATTCAAGATTATGAAAGATCCAGAACTAATGGAAGGATTAGGAATAGAGATAGTGGATAAACCAGAAGGATTAAGAAACCATAAGTATCAAATAAAAATTGATAGTTAAAAGAAATTATAGATATTTTTCTTTTGTACAGAGAACAGCTAGAGTGTGGAATGCACTGCCTGATTACATAGTAAATAGTAAAAACTTGGAGCAATTTAAAAGAAATAGACAAGTTGATTTGTTTCAGGAATTGATGAGCCCACTGTGCAGGGAATGGTTCAATGGGCCTTGAGCCTTCTTCCATTCTATCACCCAGTATAAGACCCAGTATACGGATGGGGATGTGGGAAAGGGAAATCCAGCATCTAAAAAGTCCATTTCTCGTTGGATTGTCCAGTGTATTCAATTTTGCTATTTAAAGGTAGGCAAGGAAACCCCAACAGGGCTTACAAGAGGTACAGCTGTCACACTGGCAGCTGCGAGGGATGACCCCTTGGTGGATATTTGCAAAGCAGCGACCTGGCGAACAGTACACACATTTGTCAAGTATTACAGCTTGGATATGCAGGCTAGGGCTGATGCCAGGTTTCGTACAGCCATCCTGCAGATCCTGTTTCCAAAATATGTTCTTCCCACCTCCAAAGATACTGCTTTTTTTTTTTTTAAGTTACTATTTCTAGGGACGTGGATATGTTGTTCAATCCACACTTACTGCCAGGTTCCTTGCCGCTTTAAATCTTGCCGGAAGGTCTTCAAGCTGGCTCCTCCCACCCACCCGGGTGGTAAAACTCTCGGCTCCGCCCCATGACGCCAGATCTTCCTTACCACTTGGAAGCTCAGGTTCCCTCCTTAGCGCTCTGCATTTTAGGCCTGGATCCACACTCTTCGGTTAAACCGAAACTTATTCTAAAGTTTAAAAGACTTCGGTCTTCCTTTTCCCTCGGCCATGTATGAACAACCGACTCTTGATTTTGTCAGTACCTCTGTGGCAGAAGATGTCCCGACCGATCCCATTCCATATGCTTATTGCCTTGGACTCGGCCATGACTCACAGGCTTGTGAGTTATGCAAATCCTTTTCGGCTTTGGTCTTGGAGGACCGCGCTGCCCGATTGCTTCTGGGGTGACCGGAAAAATGTTATCCTCCAGTCAAGTCGAAGGAGGCCCATTGGGCGGTGTCCGTGGCGGCGGACTCGGCAGAACAGCTAGAACAGATGATCGCCCTCGAGGAGGAGGCCGCCCAGCCCACATCATCTTCATCCTCAGTCACGGCATTTATCCCGCGCTCCTTGGGCTCATCCTATACAGCTTCTTTCAAGGAGCTTTGCCAATCCCTCTCCACCAAGGGAGAAGGGCCATCGGGACATTCCTCTCGGTCCAAAAAGAAGGACTCCAAAGGTAAGTCCCATCATCGACATTCGTGGGAGCGGAGAGGTCCTCTTCCCCGGATAGTTGACACTCTACGTCGGTCGAGGTTGTGGCTAAGACCGCTGGCTTCACGGTGTCCCTGTCAGGTCAGCCGGCTGAGACACCCGTCGATGCAGTCGAGATTTTTCTCGACCCGTCGGACGGTTTGTCAACTGGAGAAGCAGACAGCCGTTCTTCACCGGTTCCCCCAGTGGAAACCGAGGACTTGCCTATGCCTCTTGTGGCGGAGTCCCCGATTAAGGTCCCTGAACCAAGGGAGGAGCGGGTTTCCCCGCCCCCTCTCTGACCCACACTCGGAATCCCTGAAGATCTCGGTCTCAGACCTCTTCCAGGTCCAGCCGGTCCCGCTGACATCGGCGGTGTCGGTCTCGGCACCATGGAAAGCGGCGGCGCCACTCATTCTCGTCGTCCTCTTCGGTGGATAGACTCTGTCACAAGTTGCGTGGGCGCTACGAGAATTTAATGTGGCAGCAGCTTCTTTTATCCGGAAACAAGCCGACTCCATCGCCTTCCCAGGCCATTAAGTGGCTATCACTGGATCGGCTGAAACAGCCCCTCATAGTGGTCGAGGAGCCGGCCGCACCGTTGTTCGCCAAACTGGCTATGCTACCCATTGTGGTGGAACCACCGCGCCCACAAATCAAGATCTGGGGCCCCGACCAAGGATTCTTGGTCGGGTCAGGGTTTGCCCCATAGGTTGTTGGTCACCCTCACTCCCAATCGACCTCGGCAGGTGGAGGGTGGCTCAGGTGCTTGGCAGCTGTTCGCAGACTCCTCGGAGTCCGATGACAACTCTTTCTTGTTCTCCAGGCCACTTGACTTGGAGTCCACTGCGGGTCAGTCGGTGGATGAGAGCCCATCCTCGTTCCTTGGAATGCTTCGACTCATCTCAGAGTCCACTGGGATGAAGCTCGAACCTGTTTCAAAATGGGCCAAGTATCCTCTCACGGAGATACTGGACTGAGGGGATTCCCCTACGGAGGCCTTCCTGGTGGCCGAAGCCATTGTTGGCCCTGCCCTGGAGCTATGGCAGTGGCCAGCTTCTTGTCCAGCACCTTCGGCCAGGATGGCTCAGAAGTATGCTGTCCCTACCGGTTCACTCTCCGGTTTCTCAGAGCACCCCTCTGCGGAGGAGCTTGTGACCGACAGCATTTTCCGGCATTCCGGGAACGCTCGGGATGTGGACAAGCCACCTGATAAGGAGTCCAAGAAATTGAACTACTCCGGTCAGAAAGTCTATGCTGCTTCCTCCCTAGGCCTTCATCAGGCTAGCTCGGCCATCCTGATGGCACATTTTTCACATGCCCTTTTGGACTCCCTGGATGAGGTGATTCCTCATCACCCAGCTGACCTTCAAACGACAGTCAAGCAGGTACAGGATCAGGGAAGGGCGGTGGCCAAACAGCAGCTCCAAACTTCCTTGGACATCGCTGACTCGTGTGCCCGGTCAGTAGCGGCTGCAATGGCCATGCGCCGCAGAGCTTGGCTACGGATCTCCACCTTTACGGCAGATACCCAGCACAAGCTGGCAGACATTCTCTTCTGGGTTACAGCAGCAGCGTAAGCCCTTTCGTCCTTCAGCCCCTGCGGCACGTCCGGCCCAGCAACACCAGCATCAGGGCCAGCAGGCTCACACTTGGCACCCCAAAGCCAAGCCTGCTGCTTCCTCCAGCAGGAAGCCGGGATGAAAATGCCCAGGTGGCTCCTTGGCAGGCTCTTCCTCCAAGCCTGCCCAGTGATGGGTTGAGGGGTGTCGCCCCCAACCTCGTCACTCCTCCCCGGGTTCCCCCTGTGGGGGGATGGCTCCGTCATTTCCTTTCCGCCTCGTCTGTTATCGCCACGGACCACTGGGTGTTGGAAGTGGTAGGTAGGGATCTGCCTCTGGAATTCGAGCAGTCCCCACTCTATCGAGCCACCCCATGGGGGCTACGGGTCTGCAGCTTCTCGTCGGCCTCGCCGAGCCAACATTGCCCTGCTCTTCCAGAAGGAGGTGATCAGGGAGGTGGCGGATCCTCCTCCAGACCCAGGGTTTGTGTCCAGGTATTTCCTGGTTCCAAAATGGACGGGGGGCTGGCGCCCCATTCTCGACCTACACGACCTAAACAAGTTCCTAAGGTCTCGCACCTTCAGGATGGTCACTCTGGCTCAGATCATTCCATCCTTGGAACAAGGCATGTGGTTCTGTTCTCTGAACCTTCAGGATGCATTCTTTCATGTCCCAATCCATCCGTCTCACCAGCGATTCCTCTGCTTCAGGGCAGAGGGATCCCTTTAAGAGTTCCGGGCCATGCCTTTCAGCCTCTCTCCAGCTCCCAGGGTCTTCACCAAATGCATGGCAGTGGTGACAGCATTCCGGCGGCGCTGAAGGGTCCAGGTGTACCCTTACCTGGATGACTGGCGGATTGCAGCCCCCTCCAGGTTGGAGGTGGAGCGGTCCAGGGATCTGGCCCTCTAGGTCTGCCCTCAGATTGGCCTCCTCATCAACGAGGCCAAATCGGAACTCGTGCCATCACAGATGATTCAGTTCATTGGGGCAGAGCTCAACTCTCTTTGAGCCAGAGCACGGCTCCCAGCGGACAGGGCCGAGGTCCTTTCCTCCTTTGTTCAGTCATTTCTGGTTGGGCAGTTGCACCCTGCCTGGGACTTCCTGTGCCTTCTGGGCCTCATGGCGGCCTGCACCAGTGTGGTCCATTGGGCCCGCTGGCATATGTGTCCCCTGCAATGTGGGCTGGCCCACCAGTGGTCACAGTGCTCCGGTCCTCTGGACCAGCCAGTGACAGTGACCCAGGAGATGTGGAACGGCCTCCAGTGGTTGTTCATTCCAGCTTATCTGCAGGAGGGTATCCCGTTTGTCCGGCCCAAGCCGACGGTCACTCTGACGACCAACGCCTCTCTGATGGGTTAGGGTGCCCATCTGGGGGAGCTCAGAGCTCATGGTCTCTGGTCCCCTCAGGAGTCTCAATGTCACATCAACCTGCTGGAGCTTCGAGCGGTCCGACTAGCCCTCACCTCCTTCGCTCCGTTTGTATGAGGTCAAGTGGTCCAGGTCCAGATGGACAACACCACGACCATGTACTACCTAAACCATCAGGGCGGGACGCACTCCTTGCCTCTGTGCAAGGAGGCTCTCCGCACTTGGTCTCTCATGATCAGCCTGGAAGCGGATCTCCTAGCTATCCATGTGGCAGGAGCCTCCAACACTCTGGCTGATGCCCTCAGCTGGATAGGTGCTGTGTCTCATGAGTGGGATCTCCTGTCGGAGGTAGTACAAGATCTGCTGTCCCACTGGGGCACCCCTCAGGTGGACCTGCTTGCCTCCAGGGAGAATGCGATGCTGAGGCTTTTTTCATGCCCGCCCCCAGCAGGGCTCACTGCAGGGGTATGCCTTCTCGAGGCCGTGGACCCCGGGCCTCTTCTACGTCTTCCCTCCATTTTCCTTGATCCACAAGGTGCTTCTCAGAGCAAAGAGGGACAAGGCGCAGGTGATTCTGGTAGCCCCAGACTGGCCCCACCAGTTCTGGTATCCAGAACTCCTCAGCCTCAGCTCCAGGCTCCCAAGGCAGCTTCCAGCCCGCCCGGACCTCATCTCAGTCAACAAGGGGAAGGGATTCCACCCGGACCTTCAATCCCTGCACTTGACTGCCTGGTTCCTGAGTGGCTAGAGTTCCATGCCTTGGGTCTTTCCGACGAGGTCCTCAACGTTGTTGAGGCATCCCGTAAGGAGTCAACCAGAAAATGCTATGCCTTCAAATGGAAGAGATTCTCCATTTGGTGTCAGGATAAGGGGTTGGACCCTTCCTCCTGTTCCTTGGCTAGCATTCTGGACTACCTGTGGTCCCTTTCTCAGCTAGGGCTTTAGTCGACGATCCTTAAGTTGTACCTGGCAGCCATCTCTGCTTATCGGGCATGGGCCGGGAAGCAGTCGGTGGCACAGGAGAAGGCGGTAGGGCGCTTTTTCAAAGGCCTTGAGCACATATCCCCTCCGGTGTGAGAACCTCCACCTCCGTGATCTACTGCTAGACATAAGCTCATGGGCAAGCTTATTCAACCCGCTGCACAGGTGTGACATCTCTCACCTGTCATGGAAGACCGCCTTCTTGGTGGCTATCACGCCAGCCAGAAGGATGGGAGAGCTCCAGTGCTTCCATCGAGTCTCCTTATCTGGTCTTCAACAGGGACAAGGTTGTCCTGCGCCCCACCGAAATTCCTTCCAGGTGGTGTCAGAGTTTCACCTTAACCAGGTGTTGACTCTGCCGGTGTTCTACCCCAGTCACACCTCGGAGGCCAAATATAGGCTCCATACTTTGACCCTAGAAGAGTGCTCTATTATTATAAGGAGCAGATGGCTGAAGTTCTGGGAGAGGTTCGCCAGCTGTTTGTCACCTACGCTTGAAGCCGCACCTGGCAGACCTGCAGCCAAGCGGACGATAGGCAGGTAGGTCACCTCCGCATAGATCTCACTAAGGTTGGTGGGCATGGAGCTCCCAAAGGGATAAGAGCTCATTCTACCTGCCATACCACTGCTTCAGTGGCTGCTTCCAGGGACGCCCTATCCAGGAAATCTGCAGGGCTGCTACCGAAGTCAGACACCTTCATTACCCATTACCACATCAACCTAGAGTCACGCCCAGGATGCTGGTTTTGGGACCTCGGTTCTCCAGTCCTTATTTCCTAAGTAGGGAGTGCGCGCCTTGCTTCCCTCCTCCTGGAGAACTACTAGGAGTCTGCCAGTAAATGTGGATTGAACAACATATCCTCGTCCCTAGAAATACAGGTTACTTACCTGTAACAGGAGTTCTAAGAGTGGTATATGTTGTTTATCCACACAACCCACCCGACCTCCCCGGCTTCGACACGCAACCTGGCTTCCAGCGGGCTAGATCTGGCGTCATGGGGTGGAACCGAGAGTTCTAGGGACATGGATATGTTGTTCATCCACACTGTCTGGCAGGTATCCTTGCCGCTTTAAATCTTGCCGGAAGGTCTTCAAGCTGGCTCCTCCCACCCACCCGGGTGGTAAAACTCGGCTCCGCCCCATGACGCCAGATCTTCCTTACCGCTTGGAAGCTCAGGTTCCCTCCTTAACGCTCTGCGTATAAGACTGGTTCCTAATTCTTCGGTTTTGCGAATTTAAAGTTTTTGCACTTCTAGACTTCGTCTTCTATCCCTCGCTGCGATGGACAAATTGACTCCCGTTTTCGGAGATGCCCTGCAGATGAAGATGTCTCGGACGGATCCGCACTCCACGTGTGTCTACTGTTTAGGCCTTGAGCACGACCCGCAGGCTTGCGACCTGTGCTCTTCCTTCTCAGCCTACGTCCTCGAAGACTGTGCTGCCTGTTTACAACTGGGGCGTCCCGAGAAACGTTTTCCTCCGGTGAAGTCAAAATGGGCCCGGTCGGCGGTTTCCGCGGTGGTGGGCTTGGCGGATCAGCTACAGCAGATGATCGCCCTCGAAGAGGAGGCGGCGCAGGCCGCATCTTCCTCGGCCACGGCTTTTATCCCGCTCTCCCTGGGTTCCTCTTATACAGCTTCCTTTAAGGAGCTTTGTCTGTCCCTCTCCACTAAGGGAGAGGGACCAACGCCTGCTGGACCTTCTTTCCTCGTCCAAAAAGAAAGACAAGGGTAAGTCCTCTGTCGACGCCTTGGGAGCGGGAAAGGTCCTCTCCCGAGTTGTCGGCCATCGACTTCGGTCGATCGCTCGCTCGCCACTGGTCTCACGGTGTCCCCGCCAGGTCAGTTGACCGAGACCTCATCGACGAGTCGAGATTTTTCTCGACCTGTTGGACGGGTTGTCGCCAGGCGAAGCTGAGAATCCTCTCTCCCCGGTTCCCCCGGTGGGAGTTGAGGATCCCGTGGGCTTGCCAGTGCCTCCGGTTCCGGAGCCCTCTGGTGAACCCTCCGAGCCGAGGGGAGAGCCGGTTCCCCGCCTCCTCCTCGAAAATCCGAGGTACTCGGGTCTCGGTCTCGGACTCTTCAGGGTCCAGCCGATCCGACCGTCATAGTGCCCGGGTCTCGCACCGCTGCAAGCGGCGCCGCCTCATCCTCCTCCTCCTCGTGACGAGGGAGGCTTCAATGCAGCGCGCTAACGGTACGAGACCATATGGCAACAGCTCCTTCTGATCGGGAACAAGCCGACGCCAGTCAGCCTTCCCTGGCCATTAAGTGGCTGTCACGGGCGGCGAAACAACCCTCGACTTACTCCGAGGAGCCTGTTCCCAGGCCGGTTGTTCGGCCAAAACCAGCTGCTCCACCGATTCCGGTGGAACCTCCACCTCCACAGCCGTTATTTGGGGCTCCGACTAAGAATTCTCGGTCGGCTCAGGGACTGCTCCATAGGCTGTCTGTCACCCTCACTCCCGATCGACCTCGGCAGGTGGAGGGTGGCTCAGGCCCGAGGCAGCTCTTTGCGGACTCTTCAGAGTCCGACGGTGATTCCTCCCTTTTCTCCAGGCGAGTAGACTTGGAGTCCTCTGGAGGTCAGTCGATGGACGATAGCCCTTCGTCCTATCTGGGATTGCTTCAGCTCATCTTGGAGTCCACTGGGATGAAGCTCGAACCTGTGTCTAAGCGGGCCAGGTATCCCCTCACGGAGATACTGGACCGAGGGGATTCCCCTACGGAGGCCTTTCCGGTGGCCGAGGCCATAGTGGGCCCGGCCTTGGAGCTCTGGCAGCCTGCTTCCTGTCCTGCGCCCGGCCAGGATGGCCAGGAAGTATGCGGTCCCTACCGTTCCTTGTCCGTTTGGAACACCCTCAGCTGAGGGGCTACACGACAGCTTTTCGTGCGCCAGGAACGCTAGGGACGTGGACAAACCTCCCGACAAGGAGTCCAAGAAATTGGACTCATGCCGGGCGCAGTTCACGCCAAGGCCTCCCTCGGCCTCATCAGGCCAGTTCGGCATACTTGGCGGCACATTTCTCTCATGCCTTGTTGGGCTCCCTGGACGAGGTAGTTCCTCATCTTCCAGCGGACCTGCAGACCACGGTTAGGCAGGTGCGGGACCAGGGCAGGGCAGCGGCCAAACAGCAGCTTCAGACTGCTCTGGACATTGGGGACTCATGTACCAGGTCAGTAGCGGCCGCAGTGGCTATGCGCCGTCGGGCATGGCTGAGGATATCCACCTTCAATTCGGATACCCAGCACAAGTTGGCGGATGTCCCCTTCCTGGGGACCGACCTCTTCGGCCCTGGGGTGTAAGGTCACCTGCAGAGGATCAAGAAGTCCAATGCTACCTTGGACTCTGTCTCATCCGCACAGAAGGACAAAGGCCACAGACCGCAGCCTAAGCCCTTTCGTCCCTCTGCGCCCACGGCACGTCCGGCCCAGCAACGTCAGGGCCAGCAGGCACGAGCTTGGCATCCCAAACCCAAGCCCTCGGCTTCCTCCTCCAGGAAGCAGGGAGGTAAAGGCCCTGGAGGTCCCTCGGCTGGTCCTTCCTCCAAGCGTGCCCAGTGACGGGTTGAGGGGTGTTCGCCCCCAACCCCATCGCGCTCACCCAGGTGCCCCCCATGGGGCGGCCAGCCACTTTCTTTCCGCCTGGTCCGTTATCACCACAGACCGGTGGGTGTTGGAGGTGGTGGGAAAAGGCCTGCCTCTGGAGTTCGAGCAGGCCCCACCCTTCAGAGCCGTCGCACCTTGGGGGGCCTCGGGGTCCGAAGCCTCGCTGTCGGCTCGCCGAGCCGACATCGCTCTCCTCTCGGAAGGAGGTGATCAGAAGGTGGGCGGACCCTCCTCAGACCCGGGTTCGTGTCCAGGTATTTCCTGGTTCCGAACGGACGGGGTTGGCGCCATTCTCACCTCACATGACCTAAACAAGTTCCTAAGGTCTCAACCTTCAGGATGGTCACTCTGGCTCAGATAATACCATCCTTGGAACACGGCGTGTGGTTCTGCTCTCTGACCTGCAGGATGCATTCTTTCATGTCCCTATCCAGTCCGTCACATCAGAGGTTCCTTCACTTTCGGCGAGGGATCCCTTTTGAGTTCAAGCCATGCCCTTGACTTATCTCAGCTCCCAGGGTCTTCACCAAATGCATGGCAGTGGTGACAGCATTCCAGCTGGCCGAGGGTCCGGATTTACCCTTACCTGGACAATTGGCTGATAGCAGCCCCCTCCAGACAGGAGGTGGAGCGGTCCAGAGATCTGGCCCTCCAGGTTTGCTCTCAGGTGGGCCTCCTCATCAACGAGGCCAAGTCGGAACTCGAGCCAAAGCAGGTGATTCTTTTCATCAGGGCAGAGCTCGACTCTCTTCGAGCCAGAGCACGGCTCCCGGCGGACAGGGCTGAGGTTCTTTCCTCCTTTGCCCAGTCATTTCTGGTTGGGCAATCGCGCCCTGCCCGGGACTTCCTGCGCCTCCTGGGTCTCATGGCGGCCTGTACCAGCGTGGTCCGTTGGGCCCGCTGGAACATCGCCCTTCAGTGGGGCTGGCCAGCCAGTGGTCCCAATGCTGCGATCCATTGGACCAGCTAGTGATGGTGACCTAGGGGATGTGGAACGCTCTCCAGTGGTGGACCGTTCCAGTTCATCTGCAGGAGGGCATCCCGTTTGTCCGCCCCGAGCCGACGGTCTCTCTATCGACCGATGCCTCTCTGATGGGTTGGGGTGCCCATCTGGGGAAACACCGAGCGCACGGCCTCTGGTCCCCGTGGGAGTCCCGATGCCACATCAACCTGCTGGAGCTCCGAGCGGTCCGCCTAGCTCTCACCGCCTTTGCTCCGTTTCTTCGGGGTCAAGTGGTCCGGGTCCAGACGGACAACACCACGACCATGTACTATCTAAACCGCCAGGGCGGGACGCACTCCATGCTTCTATGCAAGGAAGCTCTCCGCATCTGGTCACTCGTGTGCAGCCTGGAGGCTGATCTCCTAGCCATTCATGTGGCAGGAGCCTCCAACACCCTGGCCGATGCCCTAAGCTGGATAGGGGCTGCGTCCCACGAGTGGTCTCTTCTGCCGGAGGTAGTACAAGATCTATTCTCCCATTGGGGCACACCTCAGGTTGACCTGTTTGCCTCAGGAGAATGCAAAGCTGAGGCTGTTCCATGCCCGCCCCCCTCAGCAGGGATCGCTGCAGGGGGATGCCTTCTCGAGGCCGTGGACCCCGGGCCTCTTCTACGCCTTTCCCCCGTTCCTCTTGATGCACAAGGTGCTTCTCAAAGCAAGAAGGGACAAGGTGCAGGTGATTCTGATAGCCCCAGACTGGCCCCGTCGGTACTGGTACCCAGATCTCCTCAGCCTCAGCTCCAGGCTCCCGAGGCAGCTTCCAGCTCGCCCGGACCTGCTCTCAGTCAGTCAGGGGAAGGTGTTCCATCCGGACCTTCAATCCCAGCACCTGATGGCCTGGTTCCTGAGCGGCTAGAGTTCTAGGCCTTGGGTCTTTCCGACGAGGTCCTCAACGTAGTTGAGGCGTCCCGTAAGGAGTCGACCAGAAAATGCTACGCCTTCAAATGGAAGAGATTTTCCATTTGGTGCCAGGGCAAGGGCCTTGACCCTTCCTCCTGTTCCTTGGTGAGCATATTGGACTACCTTTGGTCCCTTTCTCAGCAAGGGCTTAGGTCGACGACCCTTAAGGTGCACCTGGCAGCCATCTCTGCTTACCGGGCGTGGGCCGGGAAGCAGTCGGTGGCGCAGGAGAAGGTGGTCTGGCGCTTTTTCCAAGGCCTTGATCACATTTCCCCTTCAATGCGAGAACCTCCACCTCCGTGGGATCTACTGCTGGTACTGGCAAAGTTCATGGGCAAACCATTCGAACCAATGCACAGGTGTGAACTCTCTCAATTGTCGTGGAAGACCGCCTTCTTGGAGGCTATCACGTCAGCCAGAAGGATGGGAGAGCTCCAGGCGCTCTGCATCGAGTCTCCTTACCTGGTCTTCCACAGGGACAAGGTTGTCCTGCGCCCCCACCCGAAATTCCTTCCGAAGGTGGTGTCGGAGTTTCACTTTAACCAGGTGTTGACTCTGCTGGTGTTACACCCCAATCACACCTCGGAGGCTGAATATAGGCTCCATACTCTGGACCCTAGAAGGGCGCTCGCTTACTATAAGGAGCGCACGGCTGAAATTCGGGGAGAGGTTCGCCAGCTGTTTGTCACCTACGCTGAAGCCGCACCTGGCAGACCTGCAGCCAAGCGGACGATAAGCAGGTGGGTCACCTCCTGCATAGATTTCTGCCATAAGTTGGCGGGCATGGAGCCTCCCAGAGGGATAAGAGCTCATTCTACCTGCCATACTGCTGCATCGGTGGCTGCTTCCAGGGACGTCCCTATCCAGGAAATCTGCAGGGCTGCTACCTGGGCGTCAGCCACACCTTCATCACCATTACCACATCGACCTTGAGTCACGCGGGATGCTGGTTTTGGGGCCTCGGTTCTCAGTCTCTATTCCCTAAGCAGGGGTGTGCGCCTTGCCTCCCTCCTTCCGGAGAACTGCTAGGAGTCTGCCAGACAGTGTGGAAGAACAACATATCCATGTCCCTAGAAATACAGGTTACTCACCTGTAACAGGAGTTCTAGGAATGGAATATGTTGTTCATCCACATGACCCACCCGACCTCCCCGGCTTCGACGCACAACCTGAGCTTCCAGTGGGCCAGATCTGGCATCATGGGGCGGAGCCGAGAGTTTTACCACCCGGGTGGGTGGGAGGAGACAGCTTGAAGACCTTCTGGCAAGATTTAAAGCGGCAAGGATACCTGCCAGACAGTGTGGATGAACAACATATACCATTCCTAGAACTCCAGTTACAGGTGAGTAACCTGTATTTTTACCACCCGGGTTGGTGGGAGGAGCCAGCTTGAAGACCTTCCGGCAAGAGTTAAAGCGGCAAGGAACCTGCCAGTAAGTGTGGATGAACAACATATACCACTCCTAGAACTCCTGTTACAGGTGAGTAACCTGTATTTTCTCTCCTAACCCCACCTGCCACCCCTGACCCTTCAGGAGAGACACACTGCCATCCCACTGCCCGTAACCCTACCCGAACGGACCCCTGAGCCTCATGGAGCCGCGGATTACCCCCCTGGCGGGGACGAGCTGGGGGCTCATACACCCCATAACTTACATTGCATCGGTCTGAGGTCTAACAGGTGGACACTGGCAAATCGTGGTCACGGCTTGGTCTCTCCATCTTCCCGGTGGTGGCAGGCTCTTTTCCACGTTTTCTCCCTCACCGTACAGCGTGCAACTTCCCCCAACGTCATGGCATATTAGCGCCAACGTCCACACCGTACAGTGCCACATCCCTTCCATTAGTGGAGCCTGCAGTACTCCGAGCCTCCGCTGGGAGTCATGCAAGAATCGGGCATCATCCGGATCCCTCCCCGGAGAAGGCGAGCTGTCATGGGATGCTCCAGCCTGTCTCCCTCCGGCCGACCCACCAACAACCCGAGTCCACTCCCAAACGCGGGTTGCTGGCATGGTGCGAGGTGTGGTGTCCAGCGCCTCAACCCTCTGCGCCACCGGGCCAGCAGGTACTGCTTTTTACTCTGCAGAAGAGTTAGGAATATTGGAATATTCCTGTGGTGAGAAGAAAAAGTTACTTACCATAGTAACCTTGTTTTTTGTAGGGGATTTTCCAATATTCATAACTCTCCCACTCTGCCTCCCCTATTAAGAACCAGTGGCCTCTGCATTCCATGCTGTACTTTAGAGTTTGCATGCCACATTCTACTTTTTATTGGAACTTATTCTTTGGTTTTTCTCCTTTTCAGGTAATTCTGACATAGGAGTTTGTGGGGTTGTTTAATATAAGTTTATATTTTCCTCCAGTTGTAGGTTTGGGTGGGGAATTTTAAAGTGAATTCTTCATCATTTTAAATTTTGGGCCCTGTCTTTCCAGGCGTCCATGAAATCTGAGAGTTAGAATGTAGGCAGTTGATAGTTGGCAGCATTTGAAAAGTGGCTCTTGCCAATGATTCCATCATTTGCATAGTATTCTATCTCCGGGCGGATCTGACCTTAAAGGTATACTGCAGAAGATTTATGAATATTGGAGTATCACCTGGGAGAAGCAAGGTTACTATGGTAACTTTTTCTTCTCTACCAACACCAGGAAGTTTTTCTTCACAGAAAGAGTGGTGGATGCCTGGAACGGCCTGCCCCAAGAGGTTGTGGGGTTCAACACTGTGTGGGGATTCAGGAATGCATGGGATAGACAAAAGGAGCCCTGACTACAAAGGGCAACTAGAGTGTCAAAATAGATCTAAAACAAATGGGCAGACTAGATGGACCTAGCGGTCTCCTTCTGCCGTCAACTTCTATGTTTCTATCATTAATGCAGCGCCCGACCGTACTAAGAGACCAAAACATTTTGAGTTCCCTTCCTCCCAATAGGGAATCTTGGAGATTGGATTTCTTTGGCCAAAAGGCTTTTGCCTCAGCCATGTTGGTCATCAGGACCCTTAATTATATGGCTCATATGATCCAATACCAAGATGTCTTTTGGGAACAGACCATGAAGATGGTCAGATCATCACCTGAATGTCTGGCTACACAACAGCTCCTCCAGGCTCTCAAATTGGGGTCAGACATCAGCCGACACCTCCTGAGCTCATCCTACAATGCTAGACATGCCTCAGTTCAGGCAGTAAGCTTATGCCTTCATCAGCACTCCTGGCTGCAAGTGTCAGGCCTTGCTTAGGATGTTCAGATGTTCATCCTGAATGCTTCCTTCCAGGGGTATAAACTGTTCGGGGTTGTTGTTCAATTAAAGAGCTCTCTCAGGAATCAGAGAAGCAGAGGGAAACTAATGCTGTTTTCTTAAAAGACTTACATTTTCTTGGGGCAAGCGTGGAAGCACTTGAAAATGTCCATTGACAAAGGCAAACATCTGAACAGTCCCCCATGGCTGATAAAATTAATATCTGCAGTTGAAATTCACAGACAAGGAGATGTTGCCAGTCAATTGGGGATTACAGTCCTGTGAAGCTGTCTCACAGAGACCCTTGAAGGCCATAGCTACCTAATCCTGTACTGAGGCTTGCATCTCTGTCCTCCAGATAGCCAAGCATTGGGGAGATGTCGTCTGAGAGGACAGCAAAATAGCCTTTTTTCTAGACTTCTCCTCCCAGATACAAACCAGGAAAAAAGAACTGCAAGCAGTTGAAGACATTGTTGGAGCATGGGGTTGGCGCGTCGGCCTCAGTGCCTTGGCCTGATGGAAGGTCCAAGAAGCCGACGGCCGAGAAAGCGATCTCGACCAAAGTCGAGACTGCAAGGTCCTGGAAATCGGACTGCTCTCAGTCCCAGGAACGTCTTCTTTGGGATGAAGAAGATTTAGGGTCCTTGTCCCTTTTCCTAGGGTGGGAGGAGTGTGAGCCCGAGGGCGCCTCACCCCTGGTGGGGAGAAACTGGCACAGCTCCCGAAAGGACCCAGTGAAGGTAGAACCCAGGTTAAGCGGCACAAAAAAACTTCAGCTGGCCGAAGACTAGGCAGCTTCCTCTTCGAAAGCCGCCATCTGGTTGAGCTGCTTGGCGGATCCAGCGGCCGCTGAAACCGCCCACCTGGCCTCCTTCGATTTCACCGGTGGATTGCGAAACTCAGGTCTCCCCAGTTTTAGGCGTGCCTTGTGGTCGTCCAGGACATTGGGATGAAGGGCCAGACAGATGGTGCAAGAGGTGGTGTCATGTACGACATCCAAGCAGTAGACACACGAGAGGTGGGGATCGGTGCGCAACACTTTCTGTCCGCAAGGACACCGGCGAAATCCGGGGGACGACTTGCCCTCCATGTCCGATGCGCGCGGATCGGTATCATAAACTCTGATGAGTTTTAAAGAAAGCGATTGTGGTGAAAACCATCGTTGGGAATCCAGGGCCTACAAACTGCAGAAGTAGCATGAGGGAACCTGAATCTTCCAGCGGAAAGGAAGATCTGGTGTCATGGGGCGGAGCCGAGGTATTTACCACCCGGGTGGGTGGGAGGAGCCAGCTTGAAGACTTTCCAGTGAATTTAAAGGGGAAAGGGACATGCCAGAGAGTGTGGATGAACAACATATACCACTCCTAGAACTGCTGTTACAGGTGAGTAACTTGTTCTTTCTCACACAGCTTCAGGATTGTTACCATAGCAGGACTCGTATTTCTACAGACCCATACTTGGCTTCTGCATTTGCAGACATCTGGACACAGTTCTGATGGATCCCTTTGCCTCCTGGAAGAACAGGAAGCTGAGGCTGTTTTGGGCCTGCCCCTCTCAGACAGTGATGCTGCAGTGGGATGTGTTTTCTTGGCCATGGACCCTAGACCTTTCGTACGCCTTTCCTCCCTTCCCCTTAATCCACAAAATGGTGCCCAAGGCTTATCGGGACAAGGTACAGTTAATCCTGATTGCTCCAAACTTATCCAGGCAGTTCTGGTGCCAGGATCTCCTCAGCAGCAGGTCCCTGTGGTGATTTCTTCTCCATGCAGACCTGCTGACAAGACAACGGGAACTGTCCTGCACTTGGGCCTTGATTAGACTCACCTCTCGGCCTGGTTCCTGAGTGACTTTTCTTTCTGACTTTCGTCATCCTACCTGCAACTGCTTGTGACCCTTTCTCTTTTTCTCCATTCTCTAGTCTTGCCCTCTTCTTACTGTTCTTTTTCCCTTTCTGTATATATTAGTGTGTGCATTATTTTCTAGATGCTTTCATTTACTATTTTGCCTATAATATTTAAGATTCTGCTTGTAAAACTATATTATTGTATTTTACCTTGTTGTTTTTTTATTGTTGGCTGTCTCCTACTCCCCTCTCCCCCAGGTCACATCTGGAAAAGAGCTGTTTTCAGCTCAGTATGTACTTCTTGGTTAAACTTTTAAATAAATTAATAAATGTGGTAGAGGCATCCTGGAAGAAACTGACTTGCAGAACAAAAGCGTACAAGTGGAAGAGGTTCTCACTGTGGTGCCAAGAGATGGATCTTGATCCTCTCATTCCCAGTGGCCACAGTCCTTGACTACCTTTGGTCTGTGTCTCAGTCTGGACTAGACCTCGGAGTCAGTTGAATAACCAATTATGACTGACTGACAACACATTACAACTGATTTTTTTTCAACCAGTTCAAAATTTATGACTGCAACTGAATAAAAACAAGTCAATCAATTTGTTCAACTTCCGCCATTGTGGAATCTTGTTTATGTACTTGCCAATGGTACTTTCTGACAACTCCAACTCTTCCTAACCTGAGCAGCCACACAGCATCACAAGCTGTAGTGCTATCATGGCACCAACAGGCTGACTGTCTGCCCTGTTTTACATCCTCGGTCCTAGGTGGTGGATAAGAATTGCCTTGCATGCTGACCAAAGCCTCTTTGGATTCAAGATTGTTGGGAAAATACATACAACCCAGTAGCAAATCAAGATTCGGGTTGAGCAGACTACCAGGCCCACAACATAACCACAAAATAAAAAAAGTATCTTGCAGGTGCTCTCAAAACAGAACATTGTACAGAAGCAGTTGGCCAACTCTGGGTAATACAGTATTCAGGCGTTAAGTTACTCACATCTCCATGGGTCCACTCCATATGTGGGCCCTATTACAACTGCATGCACCACCGACCCCAGAACAAAGCCCTACTACTCTGTGCTGTGAAACTGGCTAAGAACCAAGATCCCATTGTAAACAAGATACCAGGGTAAATGAACACAGTGAAGAAGACCATGCCTTAGGCCACCAAACACATTCAATCCAAAATTTTCAGTCCGCAACCATCGTTTTTTTCTCCACCCACAGTGTTTTTGTGTATGATTGTCTCTTCCTACTCTGACAAACTGCTGTTACAAACATACATATGAACACTACAACATTGACAGGCCCAGCAGAAGGTCTCTATCATGTTCCCCAAAGCCCAAATGATGGCTGCTGTTGCAGCTCCACAGAGAGGAAAACATAAACATGCCTAAAAATAACAAAAAACAGTTTAACGAATCAGCAATGGCCAAACTTGTTAAAAACTGACCAAACACAAAACTAGGAATAAAGTGTACAGGGGTCAATTGCAGGCATCTTCACTTCAGGAAATATGCTTCATGAGAATCATATAATGCTGCCATCCTTAATCCTCGAATGTGTAAAATCTAAAAACCTGTCTATCTGCAGCGCATGTGCTGGCCTGGCTTACTTGCAAGAAGCTGCACAAGCACAGTACTGCAACACTAGTCCAAGACAAACTGTGTAAGCAGGCACATTCAGAAGTGCATTTAACAGTACTGTGAAGAACTGGTACAAGTGTAATTAAAGCCTCTTGGAACCACATTATTGTCTTCCATACCAACACATTTACCTCCTCCCACCAGCAGCCCTGACAGACTCAAAGGAACCTTTATTGCTGGCACATATTTATATTGGAGTGCTAAAGGCAGTTTATTTTGGACTTTTATTTGAAATGCCAATTCCTCACCTCAGCGGTTCGCCCCGTGTGGGGGGGGTAGCTGTTACTCTTTTTTCTCCTCTCACCACCCATTTCCTCATTTGCTGACCACGACCACACCCACCTGCAGTGCACTGCATCATCAGTGGCAGTGCCACCAACCTCTCCCAGCTCCCGAACAGTGAAGTCACCTCACCTCAGTGCACTAATGCAGCAGGCCGTGGCCATCCTCTGCCGTGTCCCATTCCAGGCACTCCCTCACTCTTCAGGCCTCGCTCCGCATTGCAGTCGGCTGCCCCCGACCCCGAGTATTCTCGTCTTTTCTCGCTCTTCCTTCTCCTCTATCTCGGTCCGTCCTCTCACCTCTCCTGCTGTCCCTCTTGGGTCAAGACAAGTGGACTAAGGGAGTCACGACCTCACTCATTGCACAAAACAACCACTGTCACACTCAGACTTGTATTCCTCTCCATCCACTTCGTTCTTGCGCGCCAATCAAGGCCTCATGAGCAGACACACAACACCCTAGCTCCTCCCTCTCATACTCTATTGGAAAAGATTGGTAAAGGAGCCAGGGCACAATTTGCTGGTGGATGTGGATGCTTGCTGAGCCAGTGTGCATTCAAATTTAGAAAGAAAAAAAAATGCCTGCCTGAGCAATTGGCAATGGGGGGGGGGAGGGGGAGAGACTATCAGGGGGAGGAGGAGGAGGAGTGTGTAAGGAGTCCCAACAGAGTCATACAAAATATGACTGTACTCAATTACGGCTGCAACTCAGGGCACTTCCAGCTAATTGCAACTGCGCTGAATTGCGGCTCTGAGATCTAGACTAGACTGTGACCCACAACCCTGAAGGTGCACTGGCACCCATCTCTGCATACCATGCACGGGTTGGTATGCTGACAGTGGCACCAGAGAAGGTGGCTGGGCAATTTTTCAAAGATCTGGACCACTGGTCCCCTCTGGTACGTGAACCACGATCTCCATAGGACCTACTGCTGGTGCTTGCAGTGCTGATGGAGAAAACATTTGAGCCAACGCATGTGTGGAATGTCACACTTGTCATGGAAGACTGCTTTCTTGGTGGCCATAATGTCAGCCAGAAGGGTTATTGAGCTCCAGGTGCTCTAGGTGGAGTATTCCTATCTGGTCTTCCACAAATACGAGGTCATCCTTCGCCCCACGCAAAGTTCCTCTCGAAGCCGTGTCAGAGTTCCATGTTAACCTGTTGATAAACCTCCCAATTTACTTTAACAATCCGACCTCAGATTTCATACCCTCGATTTGTGGAGGGTGCTCTTCTACTGTAAGGAGTGCACAATAGGAATCTGTGTCGAGGCTTGTTACTGTTCGTTACGTACACTGAAGCTGCACCTGGCAGGAGAGCAGCTAAACAGATGATTGACAGGTGGATTGCATCCTGCATCACTGTCTACAGCCGGTTGGCTGATAGGGCTCATGGCTCATTCCACTAGACATAACTGCTGCCTCCGTGGCTGCTTCCAGGATCATCCCCATCAAGGAAATTAGCAGGGCTGCAACCTGTGCTAAAGGGCAGAAGTTCCTATTCCACTACAGCATCAATGTGCTCAGTTGTCAGGATGCTGCTTTTGGAGCCGCCATCCTCCAGTCTCCGTTTCCAAACTGCCGACAGCCTACTATCTCCCAAGGAGATTCTAGGCACACTACACACCAGAATCAATCACAAGAGTGAGGTATGCATATTTATGGAAAACATACAAACAGAACAGAGGAAGAAGTAATTGCCTTAGCTGAGACTTGAACTCGGCTACCCGGAATACCGATCCGGTTGTGATACTAGGTGCACAACCAAGGCAACTGGAAAGTGGGCGGTCCTGGAGCACATCACTCTTTCTCCAATGCACAACCTAATGCTGCACTGGCAATTACATTTTTAGTCACAAGAGTGCAGTGTGCATATTTATGAACACATACAAACAGAACAGAGGAAAAAGTAGGTACCTCAGCTGGGACTTGAACCCAGGCCACCTGGAATACTGTAGCATAACACCACAGCACTAGGCTGTGCATTGGAGAAAAAGTAATGTGCTCTGGGATGGCCCAGTTTCCAGTTGGCACAGCTGGTAGCGCAACCTTAACAGTATTCTGGGTGGCATGTGTTTGAGTCCCAGCTGAGGCACTTACTTCTTCCCCTCTTCTGTTTGTACACTTCACACCACAGTACTCTTTTGGATCATTAGCTTGTTTAAGGAACGTTCTGGAATGTATGGAGACAGTCTGGTGTATTTTTTTTACTGCTTCATTCTCTTTATTACTTAATCTGTAACAAGTAGCATCTTAGAACCAGCAGTCCTGCTGTAGAATGTTTTCTTCCATGTTTACATTTGACAGATCTGTGTGCCCCCCCACCCCATGCTGCAGCTGCTTATAAGGTGTTTGTCCACTGCACAGATAGTCTCCTAACGTACTGAACACTGCAGACTACTTGACAGTCTACTGGGGCAGACGCCAGGGATTTCTCCTGGATCAGGTTAGTTTTTCAACTACAATGCTGTACACAGAGTGGGCCAGGCAGTACCTTCCCTGGTAGCTCGCACACTTGTGGCCCCACAAATTATTTTTTTCAAAAGCTGGTCTGGCGTCCCCTTCCTGTAATAACCACCATGATGGTAGACTGTCAAGTAATTTGCAACTTGTATTAGTAAACTTCTGCTCATAGACTCCTAACAAACAACAGCAGCATAAAGGTGGTGGGGACACAGTCAAATCTGTGAAACAGATGCCATGTTATTGAGTGAAAGGTAAGCCACAGCACTGCAGACCTTGCAAATCGGATCATTAATCTTCTTTGGAAGGCACGTCTTTAAAAATACCTGTGTTGTGTTTTAACAGTTGACTTAGGTTTGGTTTGGCATAAGAGGAAGTTATATGCTCCTATACGGATCTAATATTCCAGCTCTTTACCATCTTGCTTTTTTTGTATTCCACGCCACATGCCCATTTTAAGATGGCAACAGTGTGATGAAAGTCAGTGTATTTTGGTTTGGTGGTCATTTTCAGGGACAAGTCCATATATTTTAATAGAAAATATTGTACATTCAGAATCTGACCAGCGTGACAGTTGAACTTTTCTGTTCTTTATTAGCTTTTCCGAATCAATGAGGCTAACCAGCTTATGCAGTATGACCAGTGCTTAACAAGAGCAGCTGACGGGTGGAAAGTTATGATTACACACTGTAATTTGAATGAATATAAAGAGTGGCAATATTTTAAGGTATGCATTTTACTTTTTTTGTTGAATTATGAACTTATTTATAAAGTTACATTCTTATATAATTCAATTGGGAGTATTTCTTTCCTGTTTTAAATCGTCTGATCTTCAAGGACATCTCCCTCCATTGAGCCACACCTTCGGAACAGTAAGCCATCAGTGTCAGTACCACCCAGAAACTTCTGCCAGCTGGGGCCACCCACGTCGACACATGTTGGTGCTACCAATATAATGTGGGGTAACCTCATCATTTTTCAGTTCTTTCTTCCAATGTCAACTGGTCAGTGGATTGTCAAAGAATTAATGCTGAAACTACCTTTGCTTGTGTTTTGTAATTAATTTCTTTATTTTAGTATTTTTTGCTGCCGTAGAAGTATAAAGAGCCATTATTCAGTTTCTGGCACTGCAGCAAAGTGAAAAATTACAAGGACCAGGAGAGATCGAGGTCCTCTCACTGCCTCGATTCCGGTCGAGCTGAATGTGGTCAAGGGCTTGGTTGACACCTTCACGGTGCCCCCTTCAGGCTTGTTGACCTCAACACTGGCCAGTCAGGCAGTTGAGATTTTTCTCAACCCTGTCAACAAGTTGTTGGAAGGGACTGATGAGGAGTTGATCTCCAAGACCTCGGTTTTCCCTGTTCTCACCCTGGAACACGTGGACCAGTCGGTGTCCCTGACCAACTCCACTCTGGATCAGCCTCCACCAGTGATCATGGCACAGAAGCCATTGCTTGTCCATGCACTTCAGCATGTGGTTTATACCAACCTTCTGGTGGCTTCTCCAAGGCATCATCTCTCGTGTCGAGGTCATAGTCGAATGTGCCGCTCATGCTCTCAATCCCGCTCGACCAGGAGGTATGGCTGTCTATGTTTCTCAGCCTCCTTGTGCTTGGGCGAGGAGATGCACTGCCACAGGATGTGGTAGCACAAGGTGACACTTCTGTGGTGGCAGTGGACCATTGCTGGTCAGGGTAGGGCTCTACGCCCAGCAGCTATGGTTGACTGACAGGTGCTGGCAATGCCTACGCCAGTCCACCCTTACAGATGTCTCTAGCATCTGTGGAACCACCTCCACCTCAGCCTTTGGTGGGAGCTCTGACCAAGGACTCTTGTGCTGCAGTCCGCTTGCCAGGCTGACTGTCGGTGGAAATCACCCAGTTGGAAGACACTGGGGTGGCCCACAGTGGTAAATGGTCAAAGACCATTTTTGAAGAGTCCTCAGACGACTCCTCCAGGTTGTCTTTGTGTCATTGAGAACACATACCTTCAACTGAGTTTTGGTCAAGGAAATAACTACCGACCATAGGCCGGTGTCATTTGGGCTCTTCTCTGCCTGATGTTATATTCAAGGAATGTGTCCTTGGAGCCAATCCAGAAGCGGGCTGAGTACCCCTTTACTGATATCCTGGGCAGGGATGCTTCCCCAGGGATAGCCTTTCCTATGGCTGAGGCCATTTTGGGACCAGCTCTGGAGCTCCGGCAACATCCAGCAACTTGCCTGGTACCCTTCACCCATATGGTCCGTAAGAATGTGCTCATTCCAAGGTCCCTTTCGAGGTTCTCTGACCATCCCTTAGCCAAGGGTCTGATTGTGGACTCGGTCTGCTAGATGTCCGGTGTCAAGGAGACATGGACAAGTCCCACCCAACAAAGAGTCCAATAAGCTTGACCATGTTACTAAGAAGGTCTGTGCTGCTTCCTCTCTTACTCCCCACCAGGCAAGCTATGCCATGATGATGGCTAACTTTGGTCACTCCCTAGTGGGAGTCCTGGATGATGTCCTCCCTCACCTTCCTGCAGACAAGCAGCTGCTGGCGAAGTTGGTCAGAGACTAGGGTCAAGCCATGGGTGAGCACCAGCTCCAAATGGCCTTTGACATGGGTAACGCCTGTGCCCTTGCCATGGCAGCAGCCATCGCGATGTGTTGCAGGGCTGGCTGAGGTTGTCTACCTTTACTGCGGACACTGAGCACAAGATGACCGATGTCCCCTTCTTGGGAACTGACCTCTTTGGCCCCGGGGGTGGAATAACACATCACAAGTATTGAGAAATCCAGTGCCACACTGGAGTTAATGACTTCTGCCCAAAAGGACCCCAAACCCTTTCAGTTCCAGTTCTTCCATCCCCAGCAGGGCCTGTACCAAGCCAGGTGTCCTAAGATTAAGTTATCTAGCCAGGGCCGAAAAGAGGCAGGGGTAAGGAAAGTTGATGCCCTTCTGTCCCCAGCAGCTGCTGCCCCTTCCAAAGCTGCTCAGTGATGGGTCAGGGTGTGTCAACCTCCCACCTATCCAGTCCCTGACCTATCTCCCTGTGGGGTGGTCAGCTTTGCCACTTGTGGCCAAGTTGGTTTGTTATTACCATGAACAAATAGATCCTAGAGGTGGTAGGCAGATGGTCATCTCTGGATTTCGAGGCACTTCAGCCTTACCAATCCCACACTCCTCAGAAGTCCTCAGTGTTGCAGGATACGCTGTCCACCACAAGGGAGGACATTGCTCAGCTCCTCATGAAAGGGGCAATTGCCTGTGTCCCAGATGCCCTGGCAACACAGGAGTATGTGTCCTGGTAGCTCGTGGTCCTGAAATGGATGGGGGGCTAGTACTCCGTGCTAGATCTGCACGATCTTTCAAGAATTAATCTTCACCATTCATTACTTGTGGTCTATGCGGGCATGAGGACACGTGGGAGGCGTGTGCGTTAAAAGCTTCAGAGGTAGGGGCGATGTCTGGACCACAAGCGCCCATGAAGCAAACGTGATGACGGCCATAAGGGCCAGCTAGTAACCAATGCTGGCCCCCCTCCCACCTCCATTCTGTTCTTCCTGCTATCGAGGTAACACTCCATGGGAGCGTTCACCATTTTCAACTGTGTCACCAGACCTAGTTCTGTTCATCGCTGCTCGCTCAACGCCATAACACTTACTTCAGCTTTTTGACGCCACCGTTTTCTTCTCTGTCCCCTTTGCAGCACCCAGCCCTGTTTTTGCTTGTTTTATTTTATTTCCATAATCAGTCATGTCTGTATCCCAGGAGCCCCAGAAACCTAAGAAGTCGTCGACCAAAAAGATGGAGTCTCCCCCCATGCGTAGATGCCCCCGTGGGAGAAACGTGTCTGGCCGGGACCGACGTGATTGCTGCTGGACCTGCCTTGGAGCAGAACATGATATGGACCACTGTGATGCCTGCCTTTCCATGGACTTCCGCACTTTAGAGAGCTACGCGATGAGGTGGGGTCGGCCAATCCCCACCTTTAGAGGCAACTGTCACACTCGGGACTCCAAGGTAAGGACCCTGGGCTCTTCCCCTGAGCCCCTCTCCAGTATTACACGTACTGAGGGAGACCAGGCCTCCTCTTGTCCTCATCTTGCTGAGACAGGAAGCTGGAGTGAGGGGTCTTTGGAACAGCTGACCCCCTTCCAGTGACCATTTGTGCATCCATCCCAGTCTGGTACCCCCTCGAACACCCCTGGTGGCGAGGTCACAACTGTATTGCTAGACCTACACCGATGGGTCTATTGGGCTGCGCTGCTTTGGCTTCTGGCACTGAGGCTGGTGCAGTGAGTGGATTGGCACTGCCTGCGCAGCCGAGTCCCCTTCTGCTTGCAGCACTGGGAGAAGGAAGGTCTCTGGAGCCACTGGCCCATTGAGGTCTTCTAGATCTCATCCTCTGAACGGTTGGATGATCCGGGGGATGGGGACCAGGATGATCCTGACTGGCTTCGGGGCTCTGGTGAGGAAGGAGACCTTTCTGGGCTTAGTCCTAGGCCTTTAGCATCCATGGCATTATCTGGGATTTCTCCCCAAGGGCACCACCTGGATCACCCCTCTATGGTTTGGTGTTCTCAGATGGTCGAGCTGCACAACCCCTCCCTTCGAGTGAAGTCCCCTGTTTGCTCTTGTAGCCCTGGCAGAGGACATGCCTGGTCTGCCATGACCCACCTCTTCCTCCGCCTCCACTGCCTACCTCTTCTGCTTTCCCAGCATTTTGGGTCCTCCAGGACCATTGACCTGGGAACAATTCAGGGCTTCAGCAAGTGCCTTCCCCACATACCTGAGAGCATTGGACCTTGTTATGTTCCAGCCTGAAACCCTGGCACCACCACCCCTGAATCCAGCTCTTCATCTTTGTCTTCCCCTTCTGCGGAAGAGGACTCTTCCATTCATCTGCCCTCCAACGCTGAGTACACCCATTACCAGTAGTTCCTTTTGGAGATGTTGAGGGAGCTGTGACTGTCCCATTTCTCTGGCCACAAATCCTGCATATCTGATGCTGTCCTTCCTTAGTGAGTACAGTCATGACTACACAGTCATACATCCGTGGCCTAGGCCTTTTGCAGCGGTGTCGAGAGACATCTGGCTCTGTCCCTCCACCCTTTCTCCACACTCAAGGGACATCCAGCACAGGTACTGCACACCCCTGGGGTCTCCAGGAGCCATGCCACACCCCACCCCACTTCTGGGATCCAGCTCATGGACACCCCCTCTGGGCATAGGCACCCAGTGCACAACCGTCCCCAAGAGTCGGACTCAGCTGAGTTTGACATCTGGGGTTGAAGAGTCTTCTTGGCGGCATGTACTGGGCGTACTATAGCAGGCACCTGTGGGCGATGCTGGGGACAGCTCCTAGTGTCCTTGCCAGATTGTGAGCAAACCAGACAAGTCATATGCTTTTCCATGCAGGGCCTGGAGCTGGCGACACACAAGCAAGGGCGTCCTACGACACCAGTGAGGTAGCCTCCAGGCTAGTGGGAACTGTGGTCTGCATTAGGTGGACGGCGTGGCTGCATCTTTCCAGGTTGTCACCCTTGGCCCAGCATAGGGTGATCACCTCATGCTTCCAATGGGCCCACTTCTTCTCACACAGGTCCAGGCGTGAGCTTGCAGGGCGCATTCCTGCTCCCAGGCCATGGCAGCCTCCACCTGCCTCTGACCAGTCTTGGGCCTCACCAAGCCTGTGAGAGTGCCCCCGCCTCTCTTTGCTTTTCCCCATAGGAGACTGAGGGAACAACCATTTCCCTCAGGGTTTGCCAATACCATCCTTGGTGGTAAGCTTGGCATGAATGGTGAAGCTTGATTCTTGGAAGATGTGAAAATTATGTACTCACCATAATTCTTGGTCTTCCAGATATCTTCACTATTCATTACTACAGCCCACCCACCTTCCCCCACAATGACCAGGCATCTATGTAGTCGTTCCTCTTTCTTCTGGCCTTTGCCTTCCTTTTTAAAAAAAAAAAGAGACCACTTCAGGGACCTTGTTCCCTTCTGATGCCCCTACTGCGGCCCTAACAAAAAAAAAGAGAGAGACAAAGAACCACATTCATATTCTTGTCATCCTTTCCCTTTCTTGTTCCTTCCTTAGTTTTAAAAAAGAAAAGCAAAAAAAAAACCTTTAAAAAACTAAATAAGAGACAGCAGCAAAAAGAGAAGCAGGGTGGAAGATGCATCTTCTTTTCTATCCCCACACACACTTTTTTGGGGGTGGAGTATGTAGCTGATTGGTGTTGGATAAGCTTCCCCATTCTCCTCTGAGGGAAAAGCCTTGCAGGAGAGCAGGTGTACTAGGGACAGGAAACATATTGGGAGTTGTGGCTCAACTCCCCTACCTGATTCAGCTTTCTTTCCCTTTGCAGTTCATCTCCTGCATTTTCTTTTAGGTGATCTGCAACATCTCTCTTTCTCTTAATTTCCCCCTTCCTGGGGTTATCTCAGTAAGAGAAAGGAATGTGGTGAAGGGAAATCCTTCAGTTTTTTGTAGATTCCTATACCTGGCAGCTGCCCTTCTAGCAGGGACCTCCTTCTCTTTGTCATTTTTCTCCTCTTAGAGGTTGCACCTTGCCTTTTGAACTACTAGATGTCCCTTCTTGCCCTGGGAACTTGGGCTAGTGGTGCACTTCTTGAGCCATGGCTTTGCTATCGTCAGGCCTCTCGAGAGAAGAGGCTCTCAGTTTTTCCTTCCACGTTATGTTTTGGTCGTATGGGACCCCTGAGCCTCTAACCTTTTGTAATTCTTGGACCTAAAGATGGACAGCCATGACTAGCAATGCAGTTTCAGGGCTCACAGCTCTACTCCTGTTTCTGAGACTTCAGGGAAGTACTCCTTCCCATGCAGTCTACCCCGTACTAGGGCTGGTTCTTGGAATATTGCGGACCTTTGCATCTTGCATTAGGGTCACCTAGAGTCAAAAGCGACCTCTTCATACAACACTGTTCTCTTGCTGAGAGCTCAGGGTCCCTGCTGCACCCCTCTCTCTCTCTCTCTCTCTCTCTCTCTCTCTCTCTCCCTCCCCCAGTTGTCCCAGTCTTCCTTTTACCAGTATCAAGGCTTTCCTCCACCTCTGATGGATGAGTTTTATTCCTTTGTTCCTTTTATATCCTATATCCTTGTGCCTGTCCCTTGGTCTCCTTTGCCCCAGCCCTTTTCTTACCCTTTGTTCCCTCTTCTGGGAAACAGAACTGAGGAGAGAGGGGGGGACAGGAATCTGTTACTAGTCAGCCCATGAGCACTACGTCATACATTTGCCTTGTGGGCAGTGCTGTTCCCAATGTCAGTCCCCTACTTCTGAAGCTTGTAAAGGCATATGCTCCTGTGGGGTCCTCATGCCTAAGGCAATACTATATTGCAGATCCCTAGGGTCAGGACTGCAGTAGCACAAGGATCCTTCCCTTCAGAGCACCTTCCTGGTACAGTGCCCCCCCACCACCATCACCTCTCTTACCAAAATAGGGCCTTTCAAGGTTGCACTCAAAAATCATATCCTGTACCCGCAACTGTGAGTGTCCACTTCCAAAACCACCCTAGGCCTCTAGGTGCTTCTCTTCAGGGGCCGGAGCCTAGCCAGCCTTGACAATGTCTCTCCTGAGACAGCACACTTTGTACCTCATAGAAGTTACTGTGCTTGTACGTTAGCAACTGCCTAGCTGCTGATTGTATAGGACTACAGCTCATTCTGCTGATGGACATGTTAACAACTGTCTAGCAACTATTTGTATAGGATTGAAGTTCATCTGCTGGATAACACTATCACCCTGCTAATTGTATCCAATGTTCTCCACCGTATGTATTACCTGTTCCTTCAATTTTCTTTACTGTCTGTATTTTTCTCTTTGTATCATGACACGGAGCCTTTGAAAACGAGTCTATGACTCAAAGGGTTGTAATTCTGATGTGCTTATAAATAAATAAATAGACCCACCAGTAATGAATGGTGAAGATATTCAAGAATTACGGTAAGTACATAATTTTCATATCTCAACCAGTACATGTGGAAGCGCAAGTTCAGGATGGTAACCCTCAGACCAGTCCATCCCTGGAGCAGAATATGCATTTCTGCTCTCTGGACCTCCAGGATGCATTCTAATACATCCCATTCCATCTGTCCCACTGGCAGTACCTATAGTTCCACACAGAAAGGGTTCTCTATCAGTTCCGTGGCATGCCCTTCGGCATCTCGTCTGCCCCCAGGTCTTCATCAAGGGCATGGCAGTGGTGGTAGCCTTCCTGAGGTAGAAGGGCTTCAGTGTGTTTCCTTACTTGGATGACTGGCTGATCGTCAGACCATCCAAGGAGGCCATGGAGCGCTCCAGGGATCTGGCCCTGTAGACTTGCAGAGACTTGGGCCTGCTGGTCAGCCCAACCAAGTCTGAACTGATCCCCTCTCAGGTGATCCAGTTCATTGAGGCAGTGCTAGACTCCCTGTGGGCCAAGGCCCACTTCCCTGCAGACCAGGCACTGAATATTACCTCCTTTGTCTGATCCTTTCAGGCTGGGCTTCTGTGTCCTGCCAGGGACTTCCTGCGGCTGCTGGAGTACATATCGTCCTGCACCAGCATGGTCCATTGTGCCTGCTGGCAGATGCACCACCTGCAGTGGGAGTTGGGCCATCAGTGGTCCTGGCACCTAGGCCACTTGGACCAGCTGGTCACAGTGACCCAGCTGATGCTGAATGCCATCCAGTGTTGGCTAATCCAAGAGCATTTGGTGTAAGGAGTCCTGTTTGCCAGCCCAGAACTGACTGTCACACTCAGGACGGATGAATCTCTGGTGGGATGGGGAGCACACCTGGGAGACCACAGATCCCACAGGTTCTGGTCACCCAGGGAGCCCCATCACTACATCAGCCTGCTGGAGCTCCGTGCATTGCAATTAGTTCTGATGGAATTTGCTCCTCTAGTCAGGGGTCAGGTCATGCAGGTCCAGACAGACAACAACATGACTAAGTTCAACCTGTACAGATGGCAGAACTCACTCCCTTCCCCTGTGTCGGGAGGACCTCTGCACCTGGATCCTCATGCACAGCCTGGGTGCAGATGGTCTGGTGATCCATGTCGCTGGAGTACACAGTTAGCTGGCAGATGCTGTCAGTCAGGTTGGACAGATGTCACGCAAGTGTTCCCTCCCTGAGGAGGTGGTAAGTTACCTGTTCTCACAATGGGGAACCCATCTGGGGGATCTGTTTGCCTCCTGGGAGAATACAAAACTGAGGCTGTTTTGTGCCTGCCTTCCGCCAGTCTGAGACGCTGGTAGGGGATGCCTTCACAAGGTCCTGGACCCCAGACCTTGTGTACGCCTTTACTTCCTTCCCCTTGATCCACAGGATGGTGGTCATGGTCTGGAAGGACAAGGCATGGATGACCCTGATAGCTCCAGACTGGCCATGGCAGTTCTGGTACCCGGATCTTCTCAGCCTCAGCAGCAGGCTTCCGTGGTGCTTGCCTCTATGCTTGGACTTGTTCTCCTGCCACAAGGGGAAGATCTTAAACCCAGACCTTCAGTCTCTGCATTTGACAGCCTGGTTCCTGAGCGACTAGAGTTCCAGGATTTTGGTCTCTCTGAGGAGGTTCTCTGGGTTGTGGAAGTCTCTCAGAAGGGGTTGACCCATAAGTGCTATGCCTTCCAATAGAAGCGCTTTTCCATATGGTGCCAGGGCAGGGAACTAGACTCCCTGTCCTGCCCCGTGGCTAGCATCCTGGACTACCTATGGTCCCTCTCTGTCAGGCCTAAGATTGACGACGCTCAAGGTACACCTGGCAGCTATCGGCATACTGGGCACAGGCCGGTATGGTGACAGTGGCGCAGGAAAAGGTGGTCGGGTGCTTCTTTAAGGGCCTTGACCACCTGTTCCCACCAGTGTGTAAACCACCACCACCACCTCCTTCAGACTTGTTGCTGGTACTGGCAATGCTTATGAGCCAGCCATTTGAACTAGTGTACAGATATGACATCTCTCACTTGTCGTGGAAGATCATCTTCTTGGTGACTGTCGCCTCCGCCCAGAAGGATCAGTGAGCTCCTGTGCTCTCAGTGGAGTCTCCTTACTTGGTATTCCACAGGGACAAGGTTGTCCTTCGTCCCAACCCGAAGTTCCCCCCGAAGGTTGTTTCGTAGTTTCACATTAATTAGATATTCAATCTCCTGATGTACTTCACCAGTCCAACCTCAGAGGCCAAGCACAGGCTCCATACCTTGGACCTGAGGCGAGCGCTTGCTTACTATACCTAGCACACGGCTGGAGTTTGGGGAGCAGTTCACCAGCTCTTTGTCTCCTACGTTGAAGTCGCACCTGGCAGATCGGCAGCTAAGCGGACGATTGGCAGGCGGATTGTATCCTGCATCGACCTCTTGTATAGGTTGACTGGTAGGGACACTCCACCAGACAAACCTCTGTATCGGTGGCTGTTTCCAGGGATGTCCCTATCCAGGAGATCTGCAGGGCTGCTACTTGGAAGTCGGCACACACACCTTCTTTCCCATTACCACACTGACCTTGATTCATGCCGGGATGCTGGGATTGGGCCCTTGGTTCTCCAATCCCTTTTTTCCAAGCTGGGGTGAGTGGCTTGCCCCCTCCTCCTAGAGAACTGCTAGGACTCTGCAAGGAGTGTGGATAGCGCACCACATCTACATCCCTAGAAATTGGGGCTACTCACCTGTAACCGTAGTTTTAGGAGTGGCATATGGTGCACATCTACATGACCTACCTGATCTCCCTGGCAAGTGACACATGGATCCCTACTTCCAGCGTGCAAGATCTGATATCACAGGGCAGTGTCAAGGAGGATACCACTCGGGTGGGTGAAAGGAGCTTAACTTGAAGATGTTCCAGGTAGCTGGATTTAAATGGAAAGGAAGACTGCCAGAAATGTGGATGTGCACCATATACCACTCCTAGAAATACAGTTGCAGGTGAGTAATTTTGTCATTCTCGAGTCTGCATCCTAAGTATAGTTTGTTACTGCTCTATAAATGTCGTCTCTAACGTATGGCATTGCATGAAGTGCAATGTACCCATGAGGTATGAAAAGGGGTGCAGTCTCGGGGACCGAATCTGAGATATGGGTTACTGTTTTATTTTCAGCCTCTTCCAAAAGTGGCATCCTATTGTTTTGCTATGCAAGGGGCACAAGTAGTAAATGGATACTGCTTCCCAGGCAACCAGAACAACTTTGCCCTATAAGATTACATTTACTTTTTCCGAGACATGTATGCCTCAGAGTATGGTTCAATAAAGTAATTTTGCCCACAAAACATTGTATTTGGAAGGCAGCGTTTTGGTTTTTTTTGGCTGGTTTTTGACTTTTTGATACCATTGCCTATGAAGCATGCAAGTGCTTTGTGCAGATATTCAACTACTGTCCCATCCAAGTTCACTAGGCAGATAGAAAGGCAACACTGTAGCCAAGAAGGAGTGTATTTATTTTGTAACTTTACTGCTGCCATCCCCGGGGACCCCTTTTTGTTAATAGGATGCACTATCCTAGGGAGCACAATCTAAATAAATAAATAAATGCAACCTATTTTAGAGATGATGTAGGGTCGGACTAGTGTGTCCAGATTATTTACTGATGTGTTTTAAAGTTTGTTCTATTCTTATTTTTCAGACTCTGCACAGATTTACCCACATTTCCACAGGCAAGTGCTTGGACCGCTCGGAGATCCTTCATCAGGTGTTCCTTTCAGACTGTGACTCCACCAAATTAACGCAAAAATGGGAGATGAACAACATTCTGTCTGTATAAAAACTACAAATTGAAATGTTACTATGTACAGGACTGAAAATAACCTGTTACCTGCTGCAAATGTTAATCTTGTACAGTAAATCAGTTGTAAATATTTCAACAGACTTGGATGAAGGATGTAGGTGAAATGTGATGAATAGGCTAATCATTCTCCAATTAATGTTTACAATTTGTTTTTTTTATTGTGGACATTTTTAAATGTTTACATTGTCCTTTTATGTTCTGCTCGAATAGTGATTTACTGTGCTTTTAACTTAATGTCCATGAAGGCACAGCTGTTTTCTTTGGGATTACACTCAGGGGTCTGAAGGCATGTCACTTTATAACTATACACTTGAAAAATGGGTGAAAATTTGGGATTTTCCTGTCAGTTGTTGATAAAATTTCCGTTTCTTACTCAAAACTAGTTCGCTTTGCTACATGCCATTAGATAGAATGATCTTTTTTCGTTTGCCACTCTACTTTATGTGAATTTATATATTTAATATGGTTGACTTTTTGTTCACTACATGTACATATGGCTCTATGAATGTTGGTTGGATCATATGTTGTTACTCCTATATATTAAGTTACGCTAAGTAGGTTATTGTGCTGGAAGAGTGGGTAGAAATTGTGTGCCATTGCTTTTGTTTACAAAAGCATATTGTGTCTTGATTTTTTGGTAAAAGCCTCAGATTATATAATGGCTACATTGCCTGGTGCCAGCTGTGCACAGTTTTGCTGTGTCTTGTAGAATATGTTTCAGTCGAAAATCACTCTTTTTCACATAAATTGTCACTTTTCTCATCCTGAACTAGGGCTTCTTCTGCATTGCTAGAATGAAAAACATGCAACTGAAATACATTTACTTATTTATTTATTTTTTTTAATTGGTAACTGTGGATAGGGAACACACTGAGCCTATGCTCTTTTCCAGGGTGACCAGGGAAGGGGGGTTAAGGGAGGATGAGTGAACCAGTGCAATCAGCACAGTAAACATATAAAATACCAGTAATAACGAAATGCAGTAAATTAAGTGTCATTGACGGTGCAAAATAAACTACAGTACTTGGGTTGCTGGCAGACAGGTAAAACATTTAAAGAAGCAGTTAATGTTGCTTGTACAAATAACACACACAAAAAAAGGCACTGCTAATTTTGTTTCAGTTATGGAATGTTTGGGCACCCTTACTGAATCATTGTATTGTAAGATACAAATAATTTGGGTAACACATTTTTTTCTTTTTTTACCTTAGTCATGTTTCTTTAAATTTAAAGAAAAATGACTCTTTCCCACACCCAATAACACTACATCAACTGCGATAGGATCACACTAAGGGACTGAAAGAGACACTTGTCTTGATTGGCGTTAAGTAGGCAAGGGCAGCCAGAGCCGTTGTTTCTTTTGATCCAAGGAAAATAACTAAGGCAAATGTTTTACCTTCGTTATTTTTAGCTCACTGTTCTGCGATTCATTAAGGTAGTGTAGCCTGTCCCTTACTGAATCAAAGACAGCAGTGCCAGGTTTTGTTTATGAGCAACATCAATGGCTGCTTTAAAAATCCTTCAGAACTTTTCTGAAAAACAGTATTTAGACGCTGTTCAGCTTATATTTCACATTAGTTATATATTTTTCCTCCCCATTATTTATCACTACGTAATTTGCAAGAAAATGAGATCTTCTGAGAATCAATCTTACCCATTAGAGTCCCAGTCTGGTCATGGAGTCCAAGGTGACAGGACCCCATAGGAACCAGAATGTTTGGGGCCAGGAGGCTGGTGCCTAGCACCAATGTACAGCGTTGCCTGTTTGCCCACAGGATATAAAGCGGTGCCAACTGCTGCCTCTGTTGCCCCCCCTCCCCCAAGTGAAGTGCAGTGCTTTCCTTGTCAGGGGCCAGAACTTCAGTTTGTGTACAAATAGTGTTCTAGTCTTGTTCATCAGATTTCTATCTCTGTATTTTACAGAATTTACTTTTGTAACAGTTTTGGTAGTTTTTACTTCAGTTTTTTTCACAGTCCTACCACATTCGACATTTTAACCCTTGCAGGGTCATGGACCAATATATTGGTCCAAAACTCCTATACGTTCTAATATTGTCAGCAGTCTAAGCGTTAAAACTATTATTGTAGATAGGGTGCCTGACACAAGTTGCTTTAGCAATGAGACTGTTTCAAACAGACAGTCCTCCCATAATTGAAAAAATAAATAATCCCAGCCCTGCTCATGCAGGCCATCAGGTTCCTGGGCCAGCTCTTTCTCATACAAAAATAAAAATGATGACATAGGTCCAGGTCAAGTTATTGTCATTTTGTATTATGGCAGCTGTCCCCCTTGAGTGCAAGGGAAGTTCAGTTGTTCTGTTTGTCGATATGCAGAAATATGACACTGCATTTCTTGCACATCCTCAGGGCCAGCGCCACCATCTCCAACACCCCCTCTGCCTCTAGGGGATGGTTCAGATAAGCAGCTTAGTTGATGGACAGCCCTCATAGAGCAAATGACTTTTCTGCACCTTATTGGATGTGTCAGTGGTTTCAGTAACTGTAGATGAGACGTCTCAAGAGTTACGTTCCCTGAGTATCTGTACCATTTTTGATGCCGGCGCCACTGCTGTCTGCTGCCTCAGAGCTGGGGCTATCTTCAGCACCAATGCTATTTCTTTTCCCAGGTGTCACTGTAAGCACTTGAGTGGGCCTCGGCACCAAGCAGGGAGTTTCTCTCGGACCTCACCTGGCACGTGTGTAGGAGCCCCTAGTTTTATCTTCCCTGCTGAATGATGAACAGGAATATAATCTGAATCTCACTGATGAGGTAGAGGATTATGTGGAGTTTCCTTCTGGCTACGAGACAACCTGCTGCCCAGGCAGTGCAGACTCCTCAAGAGGATTTCTATCTAGTCACTGCTGAAGAATATGCACAAGGCTCAGAACTTCAAGGCAGTGGCTATAAATGTAGCAAAGAAGATACAGACAGAGTATATTAATTTACCCTCCTTGTAGCTCTGGTGCCACTTATTCAGCCTGCTCTTGAGACCCTTAATGAGGCAGCTTGGAGCCATTTTGGCTTCTATTACAGCAGTTTCTCCAGCTCCCAGATCAAATGCATATGGTACACTGGACCCAACCAGTTTAGTATACCAGACTGTAGGAGATGCTATTGTTATCATGGCTACCTGTGATAAGTCAATTGCTCCAAAGGAAATAACTGCACAGCTCCAGCAGGGAGTCTCACAAGACTAACATTATGTGGGAAAAAGCGTGTGTGGAAGAAGTGGAGTTCAGTGAGAAGAAAACAACCCTTAGGGATATGAAGAACATCAGCCCTCCTTTTCTGAGAGGCAGAGATCGTGTTTTTTTCTGCAGCAAGAGCAGATTAGGGTCAAGAAAGCAGCCCGAGGCTTCCACCAGCAGATCAGGCCTACGCCCTTCCAGCAACAGCAGAAGCAAAAGCTGCAGAAGAAGGTATAGACGGTAAATCCTCCAGTCCCTCTAAGTGGATGCTAACCCCATGTCCACCGTAGCTGTCCAAGGTGGATCGTCTTTCTCCATTTGGGGTGGGGGGTGAGTTCAGTTTTATTAGCAATGAGAGACCATTACATTGGACTAGTAGGACTTGAAAATTGCCAGAGGTGGTTACTCCTTGGAACTGACAGAAGCAATCTCTGGATCACCCTCCAGGAAAGCTGCATCAGTTGACAGGTCTTATGGTGGAACTTCTTTACTAGAAAGTTGTGGGGCTTCTCCAGATCAGAGCAGTACTGTAGAGAGCTTACAAAATGTACAGAAGCAGCACTGTGAAAAAATAAGGGTGTTCAGATGTCACAATGAACAAAACAACAAAATCCAACATTTACCCCAGTGGCATATCAGATCAGTGGTTTGTAAAACTCGCACTCTTCCTGCTATGCTTCCCCTCAAGAAAGTCACCACTGGAGATTTGTCAGAGTGCAAAAAGAGGAAGAAGTAGAGTCTGACCCCAGAGCAAAGGTTTGTACTCCCTTGTTCCCAAGAAGACTGGCGGCATGTGCCCAGTCATAGACCTCCAGCCACTGAACAAGTACATGTGGCACAAGAAATTCAGAATTGTATCCCTGGGCTCCCTTCTTCCATACTGGAAACCCCAGAATTGTTTGGCATCCTTGGACATGCAGGATGCATGCTAGTGCATTCCTGTCCAGGCCACTCATTGTAAATATCTCAGATTTTGTGTGGGACTTGAACCAGGCCCATATGATCAAATGTTAAGGTTTTAAGCAGGGAACTCCAGGACAGAATGCCACCTCAATGGAGTCCAGCTCAGCGCCTCGGGGGAAGAATGGGACCTAGGTATCGTCATAAGCAACACCCTTAAATAGGTAAGCCAGTGCAACAAAGCTTATAGCAAGGCCAGCAAAATGTTGGGGTGCATAGGGAGGGGATTCGACAGCAGGAAGAAGGAGGTAATACTGCCACTCTACAGGTCTTTCATAAGGCCTCATCTGGAGCACTGTGTCCAGTTTTGTAGTCCATATCTGAAAAAGGATTTAAATAGTTTGGAGGCTGTTCAGAGAAGAGCAAACAAAATGATCCAGGGCCTTCAAAGGCACTCGTATGAGGAGCATCTGGAAGCATTAAATATGTTCTCACTTAATCAGTTCCCACACATTCACAACCCTGCTGTTTGGACTTTCATCTGCACCGTGTGTCTTCAGCAAGAGTTCCGCAGTACCTTTGGCACACCTCAGAAAGATGGGAATGCAAGCGTTCCCCTACCTTGATGACTGGCTCATAAAACATCCAAGCTAAGACAGTGGTGACTATGTCCTCAGCTTGCTGTTTTCTGATGTCAATGGGAGTCACATTCGACCTCCAGAAATTACACTTGATTTCCTCCCAGAAACTGCAAGTTACAGCCCTGGATTCCACTCAAGCAAGGCTTTTTCTGTTAGAGGACAGAGCAGAATCCATTATGTGCATGGCCTGCTGTATTAGAGAATGCACTGAGGTGACTGCGCACTTCATGCAGAGAATGTTGGGGCTAATGGCAGTCAGTTTTTACCATACCCGTTGCAGATCTGCATACGAGAATATTACAGTGCATGCCACCACAGAAGGGTCATGGGCATCTCAACCTCTGGATCATCAATTAAGGTGACTAAGCCTCTGGCTTGCTAGCTCCTGTGGGGGTCCTTGAAGGAGAACCTTCTTTAACGCTACCCCTTCTCTGCTTTGAAGTTGACAGTGACCATGGATGCCTTCTCAGTGGGATGAAGCACACACTGCCAAGGTCTCCAGACCCAGGGGACTTGATCATACTGGGAACAGCATCTTCACATAAATGTGTTAGGGTTTTTTTTTTTTAAGTTTTCCTCTGAGTCGTCAGTAGCTTTATAAATTGAGGTGGGCCAGGATGACATAATCAATCAATCAATCAAAATCTTCATTTATCCAGGCGGGCACCATTGAGCAGGGCTCATTTGCAAGATGGACCTGGTCATACAAAAATCATAGTACAGTAACATGGTAAAACATAATGCAATATTATACAAAGAAGAAAAATATACATATGTACATCAACATTTGAGTGAGAGAGCCTTCACAACAGATAGGCTCATAACTGGGTACAGCCGGAATGTTCACTTAAAAGGTGAGAGAAAGGCAAGAAGAGGGATATACCAGCTTAGGAAGAAATGACGGGGTTGGAATATACTGAGGAATTGCTGTTGCTGTCACACAACTGCTAGAGTACTTGGACACATATTGTTTAAAAAGTGGTTACAAATACTCTGAAAAAGATGCTAATTTTAATATATGTAGGCTGTGACATAAACTTTGTTGACTCCCTGTTGTGTTTAGCTTTGTAAAGTTCCATGTATTTATTAAACTGGGAGTATTCTTGTAATCAAAAGAGCTAGTTTTCTAGGGCATCTGGGCAAGACAATGATCATGTGTGGCTAAAACTTAAGAGTTAAAATAGGTTGTTGTAATGAAAAGGTGCATAACATATAATGATAATGTCAGTGCGTTTGGGTTTAATGAGGGAATTATGGTATCCTAAGCTGATAAAACTAAGGTTACGTGCCAAGATGTTTTTTTTTTTCTTTTCTGGAATGCCATCATTTCTCCCAAGTAAAATAGCTACTGCCCTATTAATCTTCCACAGTTCACAGGAAGATTCAAGGATCACTGAATATGAAAGAAAGATTTCTGTAATTTTGCGACACAGTTGGAATACTTTGGCAGATTCTGTGTGTGTGGGGGGTAGCTGGAGCAGCAGGTCACTAGAGGGAGGAAGGTGGGGGTAAGTGAGGGCAGAAATGGGATAGAATAAAATGAATGACTAATCCATGCTGACAAAGTATTTACAATGAGATGACTCGAAATTATTATTTAAAAATAAAATTATATTTCTAGCCTTAACAGTTACCATTTTTCAAAGAAATTATCTTTAGAAATGACTAACATTTGAACCAGTAGGGCAAGACATAATAACTGTTTAAAAATGAAAGCCTGGAGTCAGTGTACCATCAAAAAACTGTAACATTGATACAATTTTCAATTATTCACATGTTTAAAAATGTCTTTCAGAAATCACTTTTTCAATTTTGGGTTATATCCACACCATTATTTTTGGTAACCATAGTTTACTTACTGGGACACTCCCTAAGGCAGCCTAGTGACATCCTAATTATTCTTCCATGGTTTACTTGTGCTGGGGCCCTAACAAACAACTTGCATAAAGCTGGCCACCAAGGAAGGTTTGTAGTCTGCAGAACTAGAGCATGGCATGTTGGCACTTAGCAGGGTCAAGTTTGGTGGGCAGTGCTGACCTCATTCACACAGGGAGACCTTTTTGGCCCCCTCCTTAAAGGCCCTCCCACCACTGATTCAAATAAGGTGCAACTAGATCTCCTCTATTGTATCTTTAATCTTTATTCATGTGTTCACCTTTAATACTCAACGTTTCAGGTTATAGGTGCAGATAATGCTATCTATGAATAAAAAATATATTACACAACATAAAACTAGACTAAAACGTTATTGATTGTTCTGGAAGCATGGTCTGTTGCATATAAAATCCAGTTTTTTTTCCGTTATATAATAAAATTAAAGTATACATTATGTATGAACTGTAGTTACTAGTAGGAGTGTCATACAGACAAGGCACACTGCTAAGTCCTGGTAGGACAAAAGACATGTCTGTGTCTTCTGCTGGCATCCTTTGCAAACCTGTGTGAGAGACCTTCCTGGACCATGCATTCCTGCTTAAAGTTGAACTAGCATAACATTCTGTGGTGATTTGCATATCCAGCCCATGATGCTTTGCATTATGGGGGTATGTGTGATTTTGTATTTCTTTGAAACTTGGCTTCCCAGCCACTGCCCTTTGGGGTAAGCCTTACCTCAGTGCTTGCACATTGGGGTTCTTTGTCTTTTAGTAGTCTTATGTGGTGTATTATAGTTTTTCCCCCACAGGTAGCATTAACTGTACCTATACATTAAGACACCTTGCTTACTTGTATAATTTAGACTGTAGACAATTATCATTGCCACTACGTTTCTTTGGTTAATCATTTTTAATGATTTTTTTTTTACCATTAGGACCATATCTCCACTCTGCTCACCCCCCGCCAGGCTCAAACAATCTTACCATAGGATTGCTCGCTTTGCCTTTTGCACTATTGCTAGGGAGCACCACTGCTCTGTCCTTGACTCACTGAGCTGGCCTTCCTTTAAGGCTAGACTGCAATTCCTTACCCTTTACCTGACCTTCAAACCAGTTCATACATTCACTCCTTCCTGCCTCTTGCCCATTGTCCAACGAAAAACTGTGACGAGATCCTTAAGGTCAGCTGGCATACCACTTCTCTCAATCCCTAAACCCCGCCTTGCTGTGGGTCGGCATGCCTTTGCCTTTTCTGGGCCCCTCTCTTTGGGACTCACTACCATCTGCTGTGTTGGCCTGCCATTCTGTTGATTTGTTAAAGCATTTGCTTAAATCCCACCTTGCCTCTTCTCAGCTCTCCACTTGTTCCTGAGACTTCCACCCTTAGCCTCTTGTTCACTCCTTTCCACTCCTACCCTCTCCTATGTGCTTTTCTTCCTCCACTCTCAAGAGCCTCACATTCTTTGCTGTGATTTTGAGCTACTCTCGTTTTGCTGTGATTATCTTGCTCCATCCAATTGTAAATACTACTTCTGTGCCTGTGTAACCCCCGGCCCCTGCCTTTTTGCAAAACGACAGGTGGCATGCTGTTGTAGCTGACAGCAGTACCTGGTGGGGACTGGGTTCGGGGAGGATAAGGTTACTCGGCACAGGGGGCCTAGGTTTGGCTACTCTGCACAGGGGCACCCAAGTAAATCCGAACACAGGAAGCAATAACTGTAATATTTAGAACCAGGGATGGGATTCTGTAGTGTGGCTTTTATTCACATCCAAACTGAACAAACAAAGCATAGACGGACCCCCATGGGGCTACATTCCTGGTAATGCAGATTAGAGACAACAGAACACTTCTTCACATTTCCAGCCCTCAGGCTCTAAACCCACCAGGCACACAGCCCGGACTTGCACACAGCTTTGGGTACAGCCCGACTTGTACACTACTTGGTTTTCCCACTGGTCCGGCTCCCCCGCCGGCCACTTGATCCACGGTCCATTATGGGAATGAACCAGTTTTCCTGTTCGTGGCTCCCCAAACCACCTTAGAGCCTTCGACTCCTAGAGGGAATTTTCCTTCCAATCCCACATCTGGGTACTTCCCTCATCACTGGCCAAGTGCACGAGGCAAAGTAGAAATCCACAGAACAAATCTGTAGAGGTGGACCTGGTCACTAAAGATGGGGGGTCTCCCACCTCCAGCTCCCACAATCCATACCCAGCCATTTCTCTGGAAACTAAACAACTCGTTTGAAAGCTTGGCAATGTAGATTACTGGGTAGACTTATGTCACATCTCCTCTACATGTCTTGACTTCCCCATTGTGCTGGACTTGAACATACTTTTACTTTTGGCTAAGCCTATTACTCTAGGCCTCCCACTACTTCAGTAGTCCAGTCCCCACTATCACACAAGTCACAGGGTGAAACATGGGCCCTTTAGAAAGAGCAGAAACTCACCCTCCTGTTGCAGGTGCCCCACAGGCGAATCACAAAATCATCTTGTTTCCCACACTCTTGGACAAAATAAGGCAGCTTCTCCACTAGCAGTAGCCAGGGGGTTGCCCCTGGAATATGCAGGCTAAACTTTCCTGCCCCATCCCCTCAGGGATGGGGCACTGAGACCCGATTCAGCGGTCTCCAGCACTTTACAATAGCTCACTGTCTCTCTCATTAGATGGAAACACACACCTTTTCCCTGAATGTAGCCCTATGTCAGGGCTGAGGCTCCAAGAGCCTAACACAGAGCTGCTGTGCTCCTATCACAAGTTCTAAACACCAATTGACCTACAGACTACTGTTCAAACCTCCCAACATTCTACTCCAACTCCCTGCTGCAGATTCCATTGTGGCTCATGCAGCTGCGACAGTTCTATGGTGATGTCATCCCTCAGTCTCAGCTGAGACTGAGAACAGAGTGAGACAGTGTGAAATCCATTTAACTGGAGTTTCACAAGCTGCCTTCCCTGCCTATCACTAGGTCTTACTGGGATTCTAGTAACCCCGTGTAGCAAGGGGGTTACACCTGTATACACTGTATTATTTTATACCTATTGCTCATGTACCTTATATATGTCCTATTCATTGCTGCAACCTTATTGCCTTTTGTGTGCAAGTGATTTTGTAGCTGTGTTTTACCTGTGCTCTGTTTGATTTTAAGTATGTTCTATTGAATAATGTTCATTGTATACCTTCTTATGCTGTTATTTATTGTATCTCTGTACCTCCCTATGTACCCTACCCCCAGTCACCCCCTGAAAAAAGGACATTCTGTCTCAGTGGGCTTACCCGGTTATCAAAAGTCAAATAAATATCTTTTGATTAAGCAGTTTCAGCTGCAAACGTCGACTATTAAAGGTGGCCACTTGAATAACTAAAGATTAAAGATACAAACAGTTGAGATTGAGTTGCATCCTTTCTGAATCAGTTTGAGCTTTGTCTTTTGGACCCCAGCTCTCCCACAGATTTGTACATTTGTTACAGTAGGAACCTGGTTCATCCTCGGAGTATTAAGTTGGTACTGAGGTCCTCCCATCATACCAGCATTAGCTTATGGGCATTTGTGGCGCCATCCTATGAGCAGGATATGGCCGATGTTACGTGGGCACCCATAACATCAACGACACCACTGCTCCCACTGTAGGAGGTGCTTATGCAGTGGGCTGCCCACAAGGTCAGTGCATGATGCTTCTGTATTGCACCCTAAACCTCTCCAGTCTAGGGCAGTCTGGATTGGGACTTGACCCCTGGTCTTCCACATGGCATCGCAGTGCACCTCCAGCCTGTGTCACCAGGCTGGGGTAATTATTAATTATGTCAATGTTTTTTTTCTGTCAGTACAATTTGATACATGTCGGGATGCATCAGTACACTTTTAAGCATAGTATTATTCTGACACATGTATTGATGTATAGTGATGCATGCATCAGTGTTCCTCTTTCATTACGTTAGACCGGTGGGTCACCACCCAATATTGTTTAATACCACTCTGTAGTTTTTAACGTCATCCTATATTTTTGACCATCACCCTAATTTGATTTTACAGAATCTCCCCAAACTGTCTTTTATCAATGCCTTTCATTGCACTCCTACCCTTTTTTACTGGCGCGCCATACTATATTTAAGACCTCTTATGCTGATATACATTGCTTATAGGGACACCAAGAAATAAAGCAGTCCTGGCCCCGAGCACCACAGCCACTGCTGTTTATTCCCATGCATTGGGGAACCCTGATATATCTTTATCGAAATGATCATGTGGCAATGTCACTTCAAACTTTTCATGATCTTTGCTGAAAATGGCAGTTCCCTAAATAGCTGGGACAAATACGCAGAAGATTCTAGTGGCATTCCATCAAAGAGAACCACACTCCCTTTCTTGTTTTTATCATCAGTGGTCAATGAAAAATGTTTAGGTTTGGACTTTCTCACTTGTAGATTTGTAGGCGGGTGGAACTGGTATCTCTAGGAGGTGGAAGTGAACTGTGTACTTTGGAGAAGGGTGATAGAGGTGCAAGAACGAAGTGGAAGGACTGAGATCCTCTGGGTTTCTACCCAGTTTAATGCAACTGTTGTATTAAAGTATCATCTCTGTGGAAGGTACTACAGTAGTAGCAGAAACCCATCAGCAGCATCTCAGGCAGCCAGTGACTCTTAAGTCAGTCACAGTACAGTAATGTGTATGCTGTATGTTTATTAGGCCCCTGATATGTTTATCATAAGAGAACTGTGAAGTATCCTGATTTGTTGAGAATGTTCCATTTCAGTATAATGTACAGTAACATTTGAGTCTGGGATATAATCCTAGTATCTCAGCTATAAAATGAAACGGTATAAAACATGAATTATTAGCAGTCAAGTTGCTAAATCACTACCTTAAAGTCTGTATACAAAATTAGTTGTATGACCTAAAGTGAATATGACTTGGGTTATGTTCCTCCAGCTAAGAGAAAAAAAATCTTAGAGTAGTACCACATTTTATTCATTTAACAGTGGGACACATGCTGTCAAATTTAGCAATCAAATACCTTAGAACAACATGCTTTATATAAAATAATTTGCCCTTGTCAGTGATATAATTCTCTACAGCTGACATTCAGTGTAAAGAGCCTTAATTCAAAGACATCAGGACACATGCATAATCTCATGCTTTGGTGACATTTAGCATACAGTATATGTATCTTGCTGCTTGTAGTGACACTCCACTTATTTATTTAGTTGTTTAACCAGGAGTAGCGCACTAAGCTGAAAGCTTTTTTACAGGAGCAACCTGGGAGCACAGGGAAGTTAAGTGACTTGCTCAGGGTCACCCAGTATGCAAGTGGAAGCTGTGGGATTCAAACCCAGGTCTGGTTTGCTGGATGTTACCAAATTTGCAGCTCAGAGCCTTAAACCACTGTGCTATACTACTTCCCTTACACAAACATGTTAAAAACATCAGAGTACTGTAGTGCTCTTCACGACAGAAGGTGAACAGCCACGTTCCATCATGTCTGTGTAAACTCTAGATGTTCTGTTTGTTTTACTGCTGGTGGTGCTCTAGCCAAGGAAATAACTATTATTGTATTCTGATTTTCCAATTCACTCCATACTGCTGTTTAGTCTGACGAAACTAGTCATGGGAAATGAAGACTAATAGCTGGGAAGCTGAACAAGCCACAAAGTTGTGAAGTACTTTGTCACATAAATCTGTTTAACAGTTCTGATGCTTCATTTTTTCATGTAAATGACCATGACCAATTTACTATGCATAGATGCAAAGTGGCGTAAACAGTGTGCATATGTGTATATGTTAAATTGAGCATGTTCTGCTGTTAGTAAAAATTAACTTGTATGGACAGCTGCAAACCTAATGAAACTGTGGCACAAACGCGCTACTACTGTAATTTTCATTTTCTTATTATTGTCCACTGAAATGTTAAAGACATGTCCTTCCTATACAAGCTGACTCTATGCATTTCTGTACAGTTTATAAGGTTGATTTATGCAGATTTTGATACATTGTAAGTTCTGTAGAAATTGTATAAAATGGGGAATTTAAAATTGGGTTAAGATTATAAGTGGTCTGTAAAAAATGCGTAAAATCCACATGAGAGCTTTTTTTTAGCTAATACAAAAATAAATATATTTTACTTTGTGTTCGAGTGGATGTTGTGTTTAATTCTGATGAAGACTTTGTAGTGGAATGAGTATGTATTGAAACAAATATTAATGGGAACATAATACTATACTTTAAATGGAATTACCAGCTGGATTTCAAAGCATTTTAAGTGGTCTCCCTTCAGGCTGTTAGTCCCATTTCAACAAGGGGAATGGCTGTGTGCTCTGAACATGAAGGGTGCTTACCTTCATATCACAATCTGTCACACACATACACCATATCTGAGATTCATGCTATAGGGTCAGCATTTTCAATTTTGTATCTTGCCTTTTGGCTTGTCCTATGGGCTGTGTCTTAAACATAGAAACATAGAATTGGACAGCAGATGAGGACCGCTTGGCCCACCTAGTCTGCCCATTCCCCTACCTGATGGATAAGCTGCAGATTCTAGTTAATCAACAGCTTACTTCCTCCTACCCCACACTAGAATTGCCTTATGCCTGTCCCATGCATTCTTGAATTCTCCCACTGTTCCTGACTCCACAACCTCCTCAGGAAGGCTGTGCCATGCATCCACAACCCTCTCTGTGAAAAATACTTCTAACATTACCTCTGAGCTGTCCCCCTCTATCTTCAAATTGTGCCCCTTGTTCTTGCACATCTCTTCTTCTGAAAGATGCTACCTCTTGTACTTTGTTAATTCCTTGAGATATTTGAAAGTTTCTATCATGTCCCCCTCTCCTCCTTTCCTCAAGGGTATACATATATTGCTGCTTTAGTCTCTCCTCATATGTCTTCTGGTGCAGATCCTACACCATTTTGGTTGCCCTCCTCTGAACAGCCTCCACTCTGTCTTTGCAGAGATGGGGTCTCCAGAATTGTACACAGTACTCCAGATAGGGTCTCACCAACTGTCTGTACAGAGGGATAACAACTTCCTGTTTTCTACTGTTGTTGCCTCTCCCTATGCATTCCAGTATCCCCCCAGCCCTCATTACTGCCTTCTCACATTGCTTGCCCACCTTTAGGTCATCTGATATAATTACTCCTAGGTCGCTTTCAGTTTTTGTTGTTGTTATTAACTCACCCCCCCTTGTGTACTCTTCCCCTGGGTTTTTGTTTCCCAGATGCATTACCGTGCACTTCTTTGCATTGAATCTGAGCTGCCACATATTTGACCATTCCTCCAACCTTGCCAAGTCCCTTTTCATCCTTTCCACCCACCTTGTGTTTCAACCCTGTTGCAGATCTTTGTGTCATCTGCAAAGAGACACACCTTTCCTTCCAGGTGCTCTCCAATGCCACTTATAAAGGCATTAAAGAGGATCGGTCCCAGTACCGAACGCTGCAGTACCCCACTAGTTACCCTCCTTTCTTCACTGTGGACTCCATTTACTATTACCCTTTGCCTCCTGTTGTCCAGCCAGTTTTTTTATCCAGGCTACCACTTTGGGACCCACTCCAAGGCTGGCTAACTTGTATATTAATCTTTTGTGTGAGAGTGTGTCAGATGCCTTACTAAAATCTAGGAAGGCCATATCCACAAGCCCTCCCTGGTCTACTACTTTGGTCACCCAGTCAAAGAAATCTATCAGGTTTGTTTGACATGACCTTCCTGCTGTGAAACCATGCTGCCTGGGGCCTGTGCCCCACTGGCCTCTAAGTACTCAACAATTATTTCCTTCAGAAGTGATTCCATAATTTTCCCTACCACTGAAGTCAAACTAACTGGTCTGTAGTATCCTGCCTCTGCCCTGCTCCCAGTTTTGTGAAGTGGAATCACATTTGCCCTCCTCCAGTCCTCAGGTACCACCCCATCCTCCCGTGATTTGTTAAAGAGAGTAGTCAGTGGTGTTACTAGTTCTATCCTTAGTTCTTTTAGAATTCTTGGGTGAATCCCATCAAGCCCCATTGCTTTGTCCACCCTCAGTTTTAAGAGTTCTTTCAAAACACTTTCTTCTGTGAATGGACTGGAATCGACCCCCCTATTCAGAGTTTCTGTCTTGTTGGGTTTAGGTACCTCCCCCTTCTCTTCCATTGTGAATACTGAGCAGAAATATTTGTTCAGTATACCTGCTTTTTCACTGTCACCCTCTGCCCACATTCTCTCCCCTTTATTAAGTCCCTGTATCCCTCCCTTGATCTTCCTTCACTCCCTAATGTACCTATAAAAGGTTTTATCCCCCTTCTTAACAGAGTTGGCCATCTTTTCCTCAGTTTGTGCCTTTGCTAATCTGACTACCTTCCCTGCCTTCTTCTGCTTTAACTGATAGAGTTCTCTGTCCTGCTCCTTCTGTGTTTCCTTATATTTCCTGAATGCTATCCTTTTCTCCTTAACATTCCCTTCCACCTCTTTTGAGAACCATAGTATTTTTTTCCTTCATTTTGTTTTGTTGATTTGCTTCACACAAAGGCTTGTTGCCTCTGCGATGGCTGTTTTGATTATTCCCCATTGTTCCTCCACCCCTCCTTCTTGACCATTTGCTAGTGCTTTTCTGAGGTGCACTCTCATTTTCCCAAAGTCAGCCTTCCTAAATTCTAATACTCTTGTTTTTGTATGGCTTGACTTTATGGCTGTGTTTATTGTGAACCACACTGTTTGGTGGTCACTTGTTCCCAGATGGCTACCCACTTCTAAGTCTGAGATCCTTTCTCCTTCCCCATTTGAGAGTGTTGAGAAGCTGTTGAAAAATAAAGACTGTAGCTTATATTCTGAACTTGTTTCCCTGAGTCACATTTTGGGGGTTGGGGTGGTAGAAACATAACATTGTTTTCTTTCCCCTAGCCATCAAAGAACAGGCACCACAAAAGCAGTGGCATTAAACATCATGAAGAGTACAAACTGTGTGCTCACAGTGTTGTCCACTGGAAATCTTTGCTATAAAGATCCTGCGTGAAGCTGGGAACAGCCGATGTGGGGGCAGCAAACCACTGGTCACTATTCCCTGCACCATGGGTCTGGGTATTAGTAGCAGATGGCATGCTGGAAGAGGCGCTAGGAGGGATGCATCCCTGCTGAGGGTTTGCATTACTGTGTGCCACACCCACCAACACCCCCCCCCCCCAAAGAAGCAATGGACACTGCGCTTACCTGATTCACCAACAGCTTCTACGTCAGCATCAGCTCCACTGGGCTGGCATGAATCCCCAGTCTCATCGCCTTCATCTTCAGATTCGACCGCAGAACTCTCCATGACATAGTAGGGTTCAGTAGTAGGCTTTCTGCACAGAATTTTGTCCAACTCGTCATAGAAGGGGCACACCACACGCCCACCGCCAGAGCGACTGTTGCTGTCATGAGTCTTGTGATAGCGCACCTTCAGTTGCTTTATTTTGTCACATTGCTTAGCGCTCCTTTCAAGGCCATGTTCAAACAGAAATTCTGACACCTTCTGGTACACTTTTGTGTTACGCCTCACACTTGCCAGCTCCGACTGAACTCATCCCTGTGTCCAGAAATCAACTAATAATTTAGTGGTCTCATCGAACCAGGTGGAACCATGGTCAATCATGGTTAGAAATAAGGAGACCTCCACCAAGTGGCAGTCAATACAACACAGTGCTGCCTCTTTTCAGTGCAGGTCCTGGTGGCACAGCAGGTCTTGGGCCACCAAAAGAACAACCACAGTCCTGCCACAGTCAGACCAACCACTGTCTTGCCACAGTGGGTACAAAACTGTTAGGTGTAGCAGCAGTAAATAATGAGTAGCAAAAAGTTCACCGGCTACAGCAGCTTGAAGAGTTCTGACACTGATGCTCACTTGGGGATGCTCACTTTTGCAGCTGTAACACAAAACACTATCCTGCCACAGTGGGTACTAAGCTGTTGCAGCAGTTAATAATGATAAAGTCCACAGGTAACAGCAGCTGGCAAAAGAGTTCTGACACTGGGCTGCTCACTTTGGCAGCAGTAAAACGAAACGCTGCTGTTTGGTGCAGTAGTTCAGTGCAGCAATGTCTTCCTGCACAAATGTGTTATTTTTTTAATTATTAGATCATCGGTTTACAGACCAAATGTGTGGCAGCAGCAGGAATAAAGGCATTTTCTACAGTTTTCTCAGGAAATGTTCTGTAGATTTCACAATCTACTTTTAAATTATCATCTCCAAGGCAGACCACACATAAAGTATGCTTGTCTGCCTTGGCAAAAATTTCCCCACACTCAGTACATGGTTTGAAACCGGGTTCACTGTTTTTTCTTTTCAGCCTTTCTGACATTCTTAAAATAAAACCATAAAAAGATGGAACCGCAAAATAATGTTAAAGATTTTAAAGTTTATTTAGCGTTTGCGGTCGGTTCTGGAACCGGTAACCGATATAGAAATGAACCAAGGTTTTCCATTCAGGAACCAGGATGAGCGGTTCCTAACAAACGTTAAATTTAATAAATCTAAACTAAACTAATGGAGTTTTTTAGTCAGAAAACTCGGATAAATAGAAAATAAACATCTGTTCCCCACCAGTTATACCGACTGGGAGAAACTGAGAAAAGTTACAATTTAAATATAAAAACTAAGGTTTAGCTTAAAATAACAAAAAGTAAAAGGCAGCAAATTAAACATAAAGAATACATATGTATTGTTATAAGTTTTTTTGCATCAGGACGAGTAGATGAGGAGAGGATCTCCGAGCTTCTGGTCTTGACAGGCGGAGAGTGAAATCTGAGAGGTTTAGAACTAAGGCAGTTAGTTGAAGGCAGCATTTGAAAAATAGCACATGCAAAGATTCCATCATTTGCATATGTTCCAAATTCTCTCCGGGCAGTTCTGTCTTAAAGGGTCACTGCATAGAGTTATGAATACCTGAGTATTACTGGGGTTAGAAAAGTACAGTTTTGCAGGAACTTACCATAACAGTAGATGTTCAAGAAGAGCTCTTGCAGTAGGTAATAACTATTAGGACTATGCTGCCAGGCACTAGCACCCCACGGAAAATTTCCACCTAGCAGTCCAAGACAGGGGACTGTCCCCAACGTCAACTCCATCCCAATGTCATCCTCAGTATATAGGAGGCGGTCCCCTGGCACCACCCCAGTTCATCCACCGGAGACCTGGCTGGCATGGAGGATAGGACAAAGTGAGGAGGCTTTGTCATCCCGATAGGGACATACAGGAAGAAGCATGGAGGGAAAGCAAACTTGCTGCAAGAGCTCTTTTCGAAGATATTACAGTTAGGTGTAACCCCCCTGCAAATGGGGGTTCCCAAAAGACTTCCAGGAGCTTGCTTGAATGCTCCAAGCCTGAATGGTGTTTGGCATTTAAGCCATTTATCAGTGAGTGTTTTTAGAGCCTCTGGTACTGTCTCTTTAAGAGCTGTCTGCTTGCAGACATAATTAGTTTGTATGGGGGACTGTGTGTTTCTTTGATTGAGTACCACTCAAGCTGCTGCCAATTCACCCCATTTTTGCAGTCACTAGGAGTGCAAAGGGAACCTGTCTGAAAGATGTAACTGATTGCCAGAAATCATTTACAGTAATAATAAAATTACAGTTTGTCTAACCTGCTTTTGCAGTCAGAACTGTCTGCCTAGTTCCCATTCTGGTTTTGAACTGCTGAACTGGACCAATCAGTGTGGGGTAAACTAGCTCTAAATGATGCCTTGGACTAATCAGAACTTGGGACTCATAATCTGAGCCAGCCACAAGAGGATTGTATGGGTAGTGACTCTGGGAGATGTAGTTTAGACTTCGTGCCTTTTGGACCAACAGCAGCAGTCTATTGTGAGTGATAAGCCAATCCAGTCAAGAACTGGAGGAACTCAAAGGAAGTGCCCGTTTTTGTCTGTTGGAGTTTCAGTTTGAGATCTGAAAGTGAAGGGAAAGAAACCCTGTTCTCTTCAGTGCAGTTTCAGTCAAAAACGTGGTGCAAGGCCCAGAGTTCCGGCTCACAACTTGTAAACTGCTTGTTAGGACTGAACTGTCCCTGAAAAGAATCAAAGGATCTCTGAAGAGTAGAAACCAGGCTCACCCTGTAGAAGACTGGAGGAATTGCTGAAAATTGCACTCTGTCTGTCAGAACTGAATCTGCTGTGTGTTCTCCCGGTATTGTGCAGTAATTGCGTCGGGATACAGATGCAGCCTGCCTGGTATAGTGCTTTCTTTATGGATGTGTGAAGAGGTTTTGTACCTCAAGTGAGGCCCTGCTGACATTGAAGGACCCTATCTTATTTGGAGGTCGTGAGTACTAATTCAGGGTCGCTCCCTGTTGAATTGCCACATTAAATCCAAATGGAATTACTGTACTGCTGACTGTTTAATTCCTCCTTTCTCTGTGTGAAAGGGCCCTACCGGCTGCCACTGTTTGGACTAGCCACTAGGGCTTGGGTACCCAGGGACAGTAACTGATAGGGATAGGCCTGTGCACAGAGCCATGAGTAGATTATTAGAGTGATAAGCTAATTAACCTGATTTCCCCCTGTCCTTGTTATATCCCCCTAAATAAATCAGAGCTGCTTGTTTCAGCAAAGTTATACTGCCTGAGGTATTTGTCTATGTTAAAGTACTGTACTGTGATTGTTGCACTGTATCTCATTTCACAGGAGGTCCCAGTGCCGGAACCAGACCTGGGGGTAAGTGTATACTGTGAAGGTAATTCTGATATATTGTGTGGGCCACTAGTGGGAAGAAAGGGGGGTTGCAGTGTCCCAGAGGGCTGTGACCAAGTTAGTTTAACTATTGCAACCCTGACTCTGGGTGAGGCACCCGGCCATTGGATCCAGGCCCCTCAACCTGTTAGTGGCAAATCAGGCAGGTAGTAGCCCCTGGGATAGCGCCATCTAGGGTTACATCTTGGAGGCTCACCGCTGGGATTGTGTGTCCTCTAGTGGCCATATTTACGAACCACTGTTAAGAAAAAATGGGTACCCGACAGAAGTGGCTGTGCACCTGCTGGTGGAGTGGTGTACTGGGAGGAGTCGACCCTCAAAATGCTATGCTTATCCTGACATCCCCTGGGTATCAATACGGACACTGTGCAGGGAGTACTTTCCAAGGTGGAAGGTTTACAAAACCCTGTGGTGGTGGGTCGGCATGCTAATCTGCTCACCCACACTTTCCTGGCCCTAGTAGAGTTTAAGGATCCCATAGATAGCTCCAAAGTGCCACAGACCATTACCCCAGAGGGAGCCCTCACTGCTTGGAGAGTGATAACTAAGGACAGTAAAGACCCGGGGAATCAGCCCTCACCACTATCTGAAACTTTGAGGAGAAATTTTCATGAATGGTTCTAGGAGAGGGAAAACTGTGGAGGACTTGAAGAAACTATTCTGCCACCTGGGGTGTTCCTCCCAACACCCCCTCTCCTGCTCCAGTGCCCTGAATGGTGGCTGAACCAATGCAGACCCTATTTCTGCACCTGCCATTAGTCACGACTCTTACCGAAGGTTGAGGATCTTCTCTGCCTCCCCACCCTCAAGGAGGATGACTGGGAGACCTGGATAGACCATGTTGCCCCCTCAAGTGCTAGAATGGCAATGCTCGGAAGGCTGCAGCTAAAGAGGGTTAGTGAGAGCTCCGAGGTCCTGCCCTGGCCACCATCCGCAGCAAACGGGCCAGTAACCCTGAAGCGACTGCACAGGCCTATCTTGAGGCCTTGGAGAAGTGTATGGGAGCCCAGATTCTGATGAGGACCTATGGTGGAGAGTAAGAGATGCACAACAGTACCAAGGAGTTGTTGTCTGTGTATGTATCTCGGCTGGAAAAAATTGTTGCAAGAATGCCTCAGAAAAGGTAGTTTGCCAGCGATTGAACTGACCGAACCAGGCTGGACAGGATCCCTAAGTCTGCCCCTTCTCAGAACTGCTGTTGCTTCAGTTACGCCTGGCAATCGACTGGAATCCCCACCCTCCTATGATGAGTTAATGAGAGAAATCGAGGAGTTGAGAAAGACGACCTCGGAGGGACCTGCACCAATAGCTGCGGCTACTACTCGAGTGACTGCGGGTGACCCATCAAGTGAAGTTCAGGGGCAGAGTTGGCAGTCAATGAGTGCTCTGACAAGGAAAAGATATGTCACAATGGGGCGTAACTGTTGAGAGAGATCCGGGAATTCAAAACAGTCCTTTATGAAGCCACGCCTGCAAGACGGGCCCTGACCTATATCCGACTGGGTATCTGTTATGGGGGTGGGGGTACCCACCCATGTATCTCCTGCTGATAAATAGCTCCGAACTCGATTCCTTGACCATGGAAGTGGAGAAACTGACGAGATGTCTCCAAATGCTTATCACTCAAGAGACAGAGATGGCACCAAGGTTTCCAGTTAGTAATACCCCCCGCCTGGCTCCCAGTGTGGGCCGGCCAGCTCAAACTCCAGAAAGTATGTTTTGCTATAATTGTGGGAAAGATGGGCACATGAAAGCGAAATGCCAGTCCCCAAAAAGACACTGACAAAGTTGCATATAAGCTACAAGGAGAGCTTCGAGAAGAAATCAGTGGTTAAGAGGTGCACGATATGATCCCAGTGAGGCACCAAAATGCTAATTACACGCCCTTGTGGCAAGGTCAGTTGCCCAGGCCTCCACTACCGCCTCCAGACTGGTCCAGAATAGTGGGTCCTCCATGGAGACCACTGTAAAGGTGAATTGAGTGTCTACAAGAGCTGTATTAGACAGTGGCTCCCAAGTGACAATTATGTTCCAGGATTGGTATCAGAAGCATTTGTCAGACGTGACCTTACAACCATTAGAAGGACTGCATGTATGGGGTTAAGTGAGAAGGCCTACCCCTATTCCGGGTATATCCGAATTTGGTTGTCTTTCCCACCGTGGCTGGAGTGGCCTTAACAAGTAGAGACCCTAGCCTTAGTGTGTCCCCCACTGGACTGTAAGGATGGTGTCCCTTTGTTGATTGGAACAAATGCTCATGTTCGGAAGGCTGGCAAGTTGTGTTATGGAAAACAGGGTCAAAGACTAGTAGAGCTTTAAGAGTTCCGCTTTAATTAAGAAGGCCTATGAGTGCACAGAGAGATGCTGAAAAAACAGAACCAGAGGAACCGTCGGAATTGTATGGAAGAAGGATCCTGAGTCTCTGATCCTGGGCGCTAAATGCCCAGTGTACTCTTACAGGAGAGGTCCGTGATTGAAAGGATGTTAAGAATAAAATATTAATGTTGGATGCACCAGGCGATGGAAAATTGCCAGAGAGGACTGCTGGTCAAGCTTCCAGTATTTTGCCCGCTTAGAGCCCATGCTTATGCTATAGAAGGGTACTGGTCCAAGTTCATAATGTGTCCTGAAAGAGACATCTTAGTAAAACAGTAGGCTGCATCCTGGCTAATGTGCATTGTGTAGACACTGCAGTGCTACCCAGCAGCAAGAGTTCAAGGAAGAATGACAGAGTAACGCCTGACTTGTTTGATTTCCACTCCTCGCTGCCAGCTGAATGGAAAGTGAGTATCAGTGAGAAGCTTGCCTAGAGAGACTAGGTGGTTTGCTTTAAAGGAATGGGATGTAGGATGCGCAAGGAGCTGGAGCACAATATCTCGCTGCATGATCTAAAGACCATTTCGTGAGAGGTCTCGACGCTTGCACCCTGCTGACATAGATGATGTGAGACGCATCTGCAAGAGATGTTAGCTGCTGGTGTAATACAAGAACTAGAAGCCCTTATGCTTTCCCATTGTGGTAGTGAGAAAAGAATGGAACAGTAAGGATGTGTGGATTTTATCGACCTTAAACCGCAGCATTATCCCTGATCAGGTACACAATGCCCCGTGATTCAGGATGCTTTGGACTGCCTAAACGGGAGCAAGTGGTTCCTCTGTGCTGGATTCCTGCAGTGGGTACTACTAGATCCCGATGGCCCCAGAGGGACCGTGAGAAGACGGCCTTTATCTGTCCGGGCTATTTCTATGAATTCATGAGGATGCCTCATAGGATTTGAAAGTCCCAGCCACTTTCCAACGATTTATGGAGCGTGCAGGGGGACATGAACTTACTAGAGTGCCTGGTATACCTGGATGATGTCATTGTGTTTGGCAGCTCACTGGAGGAACATGAGAGCAGATTATTTAAGGTATTGACCGACTGAGGACTTTGGCCTTAAACTGTCCATTGATAAGGTCAATTCTTTTCAAACATCAGTAAAGTATGTGGGACACATAGTATCCACCAAGGAATAGAGACTGACCAGAGTTAAAGTTGAGGCCTTGACTACCTGGCCACAGCCCAAAAATCTAAAAAGAACTGCAAAGATTCCTGGGATTCTGTGGTTATTATCGGCGCTTCATCAAGGACTATTCAAGAGTGATCCGCCTTACTTAACCTTACTCAAGGGTATCCCCAACCCACAAAAATACCAAAAGTCAGCGCCCTCAAATTGCAAGAGTGTATTTTCATCCGAAGTGAAGTATCTAGGCCCGCTGGACCTCTTTAATGAGACTGCTTTTCATGAGATCATATATCAACTTACCCATGCTCCAGTGCTGGCCTATGCCAATCCAAGAAAACTCACGTCCCCGCACACTGATGCTAGCTTGCAAGGGTTGGGGGCTGTGTTGTACCAAGAGCATGAGAATGGCCTGAGACCAGTGGCCTTTGCCAGTAGAAGCCTGACCCCATCTGAAAAGAACTATCCTGTACATAAGTTAGAGTTCCTAGCTTTGAAGTGGGCTATTGTTGACCAATTCCATGAGTACTCTATATGGCGCAAAATACTAGTAAAAACTGACATAATCCTTTGACCTATGTGCAGACCCTTAACTAAGTTGATGCCACTGGCCATAGGTGGCTTTCTGCATTATCTATATGACTATGTTCTCAATACCTATAGGTCTGAACCATACAGATGCTGGATGCTCTCCGGAGGCCCGCTGTTACCCAGAATGATTGGGTCCGATTGGCAGAACTCCGACATTCGGCATCTGCCGAAGTTTGACAGGGAGGAACAATGTCCACGGACGCAGTGGACTGCATGGTGGATTGCTTGGGAGCCTCTGAGAATTGCATACCTGCTGCTTATTGCCACTTTTCTGCAATAGACATTGGCACTGCCTCAGCTGACAATGACAGTATTCGAAGTGGCTCAATCTCGCGATCCCATGATCAAGCAGCTTTAGAAGCCTCATGCAGGAAAAGATGTCCAAATTACGCCCACTGATTTGAGAACTGCACTGTTATACAAAGAAGGTCCCAAGTTGAAACTGAATCAATAAACTGTTACACAGAGAAACAGTAGACAGAGGGGGACAAGTAGACAAACAATAGACCAGTGCTGCCCACTGCCTCTGGAGACTCAGTACTGAGGTCCTTGCACAACCACATGGGGCACCTTGGTATAGACAGAACACTTGACTTGGTGAGATCCAGATTCTATTGGCCTAAGATGGGCTGATGTGAGCAACACATTCGAACTTGTAGTCGCGGTTACAGAGGAAAGCTTTGTCTCAGAGGGCTGCCCCTTGTTAACATCACCACCAGTGCACCCATGGAGCTGGTCTGTCATTGATTTTCTAAGTTTGAGTCAGATCAAAGAAATATCAGTAGTGCTGGTGGTCACTGACCATTTCACGAGATATGCCCAAGCTTTCCCCACCAAAGACCAGGAAAGCATCCATTGTAGCCAAAGTACTTGTAGAAAACTTTTGTTCACTATGGGCTCCACAAAGAATCCATTCTGATGGAAGGAGAGACTTTGAGAGTCGCCTGATCAAAGAGATGCTTTCTCTGTGGGAGTGCGAAGTCCAGAACCACTCCTTACCACCCCTAGGGGACCCAATAGCCTGAACGCTTCAACCGCGACTTTGCTAGATATGCTAGGCACCCTGCACCCAAAGGACAAGCCTAGATGGAGCCAACAAATTAGCACACCTGGTACATGCTTATAACTGCACCAAAGTGATGCCACTGGATTCTCCCCTACCGCTTGATGTTTGGAAGAGAAGCTCACTCACCAGTAGATGTGTGTTTTGGGGTCTCCTGATGGGGTTCAAGCTGACAACTATTTACAGTATGTGCAGCGTTAAAGGCTCCAGCTAACTCATGCTACTCAACTGGCTCAAACCATGGCTGCCAAAAGAAATCTGGCCAACAAAGAAAGGTATGATAAAAAGGTGAAAGCACAGGAACTCCAGGAGGGAGATCGGTATTACAGAAATCTGGGACTGCATGGCAAGCACAAGATTGCTGACAGATGGCACCATCTCCTCACATTGTAGTGGGCAAACTAGATGATCTGCCAGTGTAAAGTAAGGCCTGAGAATAATTCAAAGATGTAAAACAATGCATAGAAATCATTTACTGCCCATTGACAAATCTTAATTGAGTCTGAGCCCCTAGAAGATGCCCCTCTGACCAGTGACTAGAGCTGCTGCTAAGAAAAGATCAAGAAAGTCTGCACCTACAGAAGCAAAGTTAAAGTGTTCCTCCACAAGTCCTAGTTGAGCATGACTGTCAGTCCATATCGGAAGAAAGTGAGAGTGACTTTGAATACTATCCTTCTACGAACTGAGTCAATTGTTTCGGGCAATCCCCTTAGTCAATACTGAGACAAAGCTTGGCCTTCTGACTGTCTAAGCCCCCAGCTTCATCCCTGGAGCCAATGTTCTAGAAAGTGAAGTGCAAAGCATCAGATCAGATGAAATGGAATCATTGTGCATGGTTGAACTGTTTGAGCTTGTGTGGAAGAAAATGATAGATTGGGCAGACTGGCAGATACACCAACAAGAAGAGTATTTTGAGTCTCTGACAGTCCACTGCCAGTGTCCGGAAGCTCCATGCGAGCCAAATGTTGTGGACTCAGAAACTGTAACTCCTGGAGCTGGAAGTGCCCCAAGTTCTACCTCCCTCTCCTGCATGAGACCTCTGACAAGGGAGGACAATGCTGAAATTGAGGCTCAGAGTGCAGAGACTATACAGTTCCCAGAAAGACTGGTCGGAGCTGTAAAAGCCTGTGGTGCACCCTCAGTTATGATTCACTTGGGAGGCCTGTGGACTTGCCTCTCAATGTTGTCCATAAAGAGGTATGTGTCCCCGAGCTCATTGCCCAAACTGAGCATCAGTGCTAACTCCAAGTTACTTATGTTGCCCTCTAAGTATGGTACCCTTACATTTCAGCCCCAAGGTAACTGATAGGGAAGGCCCCCTCTCTTCAGGTTTCATGTACAAGAGGTAATAGCTTGAGTTATGGTACAATGTGTATATAATGCTGTAAAGAGGACGACTGCAATGTTTCAGAAATGTGTTTTGTAAAATGATATATTGACCGATGATTACATGTGCTAGCCCAATGCAAATGTATATGGTTGCAGTTGAAACTTATGGTACTGCTTTTTGACGCGGACGCTGCTTTCCCAGGTAGTGAAGGGTGTAACCTCTGCAAATGGGGGTTCCTAAAGACTTCCAGGAGTTTGCTTGAATGCTCCAAGCTCTGAATGGTGTTTGGCATTTAAGTTTACTTATCAGTGAGTGTTTTAGAGCCTCTGGTACTGTCTCTTTAAGAGCTGTCTGCTTGCAGACATTAATTAGTTTGTATGGGGGACTGTGTGTTTTTGATTGAGTACCACCGTTGCTGCCAATTCACCCCATTTTTGCAGTCACTAGAGTGCAAAGGGAACTGTCTGAAAGATGTAACTGATTGCCAGAAATCATTTACAGTAATAATAAAATTACAGTTTGTCTAACCTGCTTTTGCAGTCAGAACTGTCTGCCTAGTTCCCCATTCTGGTTTTGAACTGCTGAACTGGACCAATCAGTGTGGGGTAAACTAGCTCTAAATGATGCCTTGACGAATCAGAACTTGGGACTCATAATCTGAGCCAGCCACAAGAGGATTGTATGGGCAGTGACTCTGGGAGATGTAGTTTAGACTTCGCCTTTTTGGACCACAGCAGCAGTCTATTGGAGTGATAGCCAATCCAGTCAAGAACTGGGAGGAACTCAAAGGAAGTGCCCGTGTTTTTGTCTGTTGGGAGTTTCAGTTTGAGATCTGAAAGTGAAGGGAAAGAAACCCTGTGCTCCTTCAGTGCACAGTTTCAGTCAAAAACGTGCAAGGCCCAGAGTTCCGTCTACAACTTGTGTAACTGCTTGTTAGACTGAACCGTCCTGTGAAAAGAATCAAAGGATCTCTGAAGAGTAGAAACCAGGCTCACCCTGTAGAAGACTGGAGGAATTGCTGAAAATTGTAATTTGTCTGTCAGGAACTGAATCTGCTCTGTGTTCTCCCGGTATTGTGCAGATTGCGATCGATGAGAGATGCAGCCTGCCTGGTATAGTGCTTTCTTTTTATATGGATGTGTGAAGAGGTTTGTGTACCTCTCAAGTGAGCCCTGCTGACATTGAAGGACCCTATCTTATTTGGAGGTCGTGAGTACTAATTCAGGGTCGCTCTCGTTGAATTGCCACATTAAATCCAAATGGAATTACTGTACTGCTGACTGTTTAATTCTCCTTTTCTCTCAGGTGAAAGGGCCTCACCGCTGCCACGGGTTTGGACTCAGCCACTAGGGCTTGGGTACCCAGGGACAGTAACTGATAGGGATAGGCTGTGCACAGAGCCATAGGTAGATTATTAGAGTGATAAGTTAATTAACCTGATTTCCCCTGTCCTTGTTATATCCCCCAAATAAATCAGAGCTGCTTGTTTCAGCAAAGTTATACTGCCTGAGGTATTTGTCATGTTAAAGTACTGGTACTGTGATTGTTGCACTGTATCTCATTTCACAGGAGGTCCCAGTGCCGGAACCAGACCTGGGGTAAGTGTATACTGTGAAGGTAATTCTTGATATATTGTGGGCCACTAGTGTAAAGAAAGGGGTTGCAGTGTCCCAGAGGGCTGTGACCAAGTTAGTTTAACTATTGCAAACCCTGACCTCTGGGTGGAGGCACCCGCCATTGGATCCAGGCCCCTCAACCTGTTAGTGGCAAATCAGGCAGGGGTAGTAGCCCCTGGGATAGCGCTATCTAGGGGTTACATAGGTAAGAACTTACCATAACAGTAGATCTTTGAGAAGAGCTCTTGCAGCAGGTGATAAACGTTAGGACTGTGCCACCAGGCACTAGGACCCCACAGACAAATTCTAGCTAGTAGTCCAAGATAGGGGACCACCCCCGACTTCGACGCCACCCTTCTCTTCCTCAGTATTTAGGAGGCAGTCCCCTGGCACTACCTCAGTTCATCCGCTGTAGACCCGGCTAGCATGAAGGATAGGACAAACCGAGGAGGCTTTGTCATCCTGATAGGGACATACAGGAAGAAGCACTGGGGGAAGGAGGGAAGGAAAACATACCTGCTGCAAGAGCACTTCTCGAAGATCTACTGTTATGGTAAGTTCTTACGTAACTGTACTGTCTTTAAGAAGCGCTCTTGCAGCAGGTAATAACCATTAGGACTGAGTCCCAAGCAGTACCAGGTTAACACCAGGCCAAATGGGCGGTGGATATAAGAATGTCTCTGAGCTCCTATGAGAGCAAACCCTGGAGGAATGCCAGGCTGAAATCTGCTCTCCTTCTGGAAACAATGTCCAAACTGTAGTGCTGGACAAAGGTGTGAACCGAACTCCAGGTGGCTGCGGCACAGAGAGCAGCTGCTGCTGACACATTTTTGAAAGATGCGAATGAAGTTGCTACCCTCTGGTCGAATGACCTCTGACTGAGCCCGGAAGGGGGTTGCCATACTTTTCTTGGCAGAACACAATGCAGTTGACTAACCACTTGGACATAGTATATTTGGTGACTGGTGCCCCTAACATCCGTTGGGCAAAGGACACGAACAATTGGTCTGACTTTCTTATGGAGCATGTACGGTCAACATAATACCTAAGGATTCTATGTACATCTAGAGAATGCAACAATGCCTCCCCTTTGTTAGAGTAGTCAGGGTAGTTGACCGGCAGGTTAATGTCCTGGTTGAGAGTAAACTCTGACACCACCTTCGGGAGAAACTTAGGGTTTGTGCAAAGGGACACCCTGTTCCTATGAAAAACCAAATATGGCTCCTTACATATGAGAGCCTGGAGCTCGGAAATCCTCCAGGCTGAGGTAATAGCAACTAAAAATAATGCTTTCTAAGAGAGAAAGCAAAGCTCGCAACTCGCGGCTGGCTCAAAGGGGGGCAATGTTAACTTCTGCGCATAAACAGCAGATCCCATGGGGGAACTGGATCCAGTGGCAGGCTTGATGTGCATTATACCTTGCAGCTGCGCCAGGGTCTTGCCATCCACCAGTACATGATAGGCTGAGATAGCCGAGATATGTACCTTTATGGATGAGTAGCTGAGACCTGCATCAGACAGGGATAAGAGATACGCTAGGACCAGTTTACTTTGCATGAGAACTGATCTATGTCATAGGCAGCAGCCCATAAGCTATACCGCTTCCACTTCATGGTGTATGTGACCCTAATAGATAGTTTTCTTGCAGCCACTATCACCTTGGCTACCTTCTTGGACACCCCGTACCTGCTCCTGGCTAAGTCTTCAGGAGCCATACATTGAGATGCAGAGACTTGAGGTTGGGGTGAATTAGAGAGCCCTGCTCTTAGGATAACAACTGAGAGGACAGAGGAAGTGGAACTAGGGGTTCTGCTGCCAGCTGCTGTAGAAGCAGGAACCATCTGTCTGGGCCAGAATGGCGCTACTAGAATCATGGTTGCTGGGTCTGACTGTAGCTTGAGAAGAACTCACTGCAGAAGGGGAAATGGTGGAAAGGCATAGAGAAACCTTCTGGCCCAAGACAAGGATAATGCATCTTGCAAAAAAACACCAGGCCCTGGCTCTAGCGAGCAGAAACTGGGCAGTCTGGCATTGAGTGGGGATGCCAAAAGGTCTAGCTCTGGAGTCCTCCATCTTTCAAACAGGTCGTCTACTACCTCTTGAAATAGTTCCCATTTGTGAGCTTGGTACTGCAAGCTACTGAGACTGTCTACTAAGGTGTTTTGAAGATCTGGTACATGTACCGCAAACAGTTCCAAGCTGTGATCTACTACCCAGTACCAGACCCTCATGGCTTGTCTGCATAGGGGATATGAATATGTGCCCCCCTGCTTGTTGAGGTAGAAAACCATGGGTATGTTGTCCGTCTGGACTAGAACTGGGCCTGGGCGGAGGTCATCCTGGAACACCTGTAAGGCATGCAGCACAGCCCTCATCTCCAGAATGTTTATATGCAAAGAGCATTCTGTCCGAGTCCAAGGACCCCCTGGTCTGATTGCTCCCGAAGTGGGCACTCCATCCCATGCCCGACGCATCCATAGTGATAACTTGATGAGGGGAGGGGTTTCTGAAGGGGGCCCCTATTGCCAAGCAGAAAGGATTCAGCCACCATAGCAGGGTTCAGTGTACTGCTTGGAGATTCCGACCCTCAGGTCGAGATTGTTGCTGCGCTGGTCCCACTGTACCCCAAGGTTCCATTGCAGAATTCTCATGTGCAGGTGAGCCAGAGGCACAGTCACTATGGCAGTGGCCATATGACTCAAGAGTTGTAGTACCATTCTGACTGGAGCCTGGGCCATGGAGAGTAATCTCCAGGCCAGCGCCTGCAGGCGATCTACCCTGACGGGAGAAACGCTCTTCTCTGAACTGTATCCAAGATGGCTCCTATGAATTGGAGTCTCTGGGATGGCCAAGGATCTGATTTTGGGAGATTTACAGTTCTCCCAAGGTCCTGGAACATCTTGAAAGTGCACTCCAGGGGAGACACAGCTGTTCTCTGGATGGGGCAGCTAGTAGCCAGTTGTCAAGGTAGGGGTAGATGTAATGACCCTGCCTCCTGAGAGCTGCTGCTACTACCGCCAGGGTCTTGGTGAATACCTGAGGTGCCGAGGATAGGACAAAAGGATGGGCCCTGAACTGGTAGTGCTCTCCTTCGAATGTGAACTGGAGATACTTCCAGTGGGACAGCAGGATCTTTATGTGCATGTATGCATCCTGCATGTCTAGGAAGCAGAGCCAATCTCCTTGGTGCAGCATTGGAAGCAACCCCTGGAGTGTCACCATTCTGAACCTTTTGTACTCTATAAAGACGTTCAGTTGACTGAGGTCCAAGATGGGACAAAGGTCCCCTGTCTTCTTCGGAACCAGGAAGAAGCGAGAGTAATAACCATTGCCCCTCTGGGATTCCAGTACTACTTGAATCACTCGCTTTGGCACGAGGGCCTGTATCTCCACCAGAATGAGACTTACATGGGATGGAGAGCTGAGTACATGGGCTGGTGGATTGTTCGGGGGCAATTGGGAAAACTCCAGGGCATAGACCCTGTCTATGAGTTGCAGCACCCACTGATCTGTCGTGATGTTCTCCCAACCTGCGAGGTAAAGGGAGAACCACTCTCCCACTACCTCCCCTATCGACTCTGCTGGAGGAGGTGGGGTTGGCAGGAAGTCGGGCGGAAGCTGACGGGGTGGGGAGAGGTGCTCTGGACTGCTTTGCTGTTCATGGCCCCTGAGTTCCTGGTGCCTGAGAGGGTGCTTTTTTCTTGAATCCTCCTCGTTGTTGCAGTCTCTTTGCTTGTTGTCCCTGGTGCCTCCAAAAGGGCCGGCTCCTAGGGGGATACGGTTCTGACTTGTACATCTTATGTACTTTGGAGAGAGCCTTCCATGAGTCATGTAGGCCAGTGATGATCTTCTTAGCCTCTTGACCAAAGAGCACAGGGCCCTGGAACTGCAGATCCAGGATAGTGTCCTGTAGGTCCTGTCGGAACCCAGACACTTGAAGCCACGAGTGACGTCTGAGGCATACTCCTGAGGCTGCAGCTCTGGCTGCTGTATCTGCCACATCATACGAGCATCTGAGGACATGCTTGCCCGCATCTGTCCTGGATTGCAGGACTGCCAGAAGCTCTGACTTATTGGGAGAATCTGGCTGTTTCTTAGCTAGGTCCATAGCCTTCTACCACAGGCATTTTCGGTACATGATCATATGTGCCATGAAATTGGACCCGATAGTACGGGTGGAGGAAATGTACACCTTCTGCCAGTGTACACTTCCTCCCAAACTGGTCAGTCTTTTTTGATTTCTTATCTGGTGGCTGGGAGCTGGTATGCTTAGGCTGTTATGACCTGCCGTTAGCCTCTGTAAGGACTATGGAAGTCCACCTTGGGCTGTTCACCGAGGTGGGGCTTATTTCTGGGGGTCCTGTATAGGTGGTCTGCCTTTTTGGGCACCGCAGAAGTAGTCAAAAGATGCTTCCATGCCAGCTTTGTTACATTCTGGAATGGCTCCACCAATGGGGGAATGACTAGTGGTTTGGGGTCAGTAGCACCCAAAAATTTATCTAAGTGTCTCCTTTCCAGGTCCAGTTCCTCTGTTTCACACTGGCTGCAGAATTGGATATGCCTCATAACCTTAAGGAAGGTGGGCTCATCTGGTGGAGACCTGGGTGAATCCTTCCTCGGATCTGGAGAAGGCAGAGGAAGGTCATCCTCGGAAGAGTCGTAAGGTGAGGAGGAACCAATGTAGTCACCAGATGGCTCAAAGTGATGGTCGGTGAACCTACTCTGATGTCTGGAGCGACATCCGCTTGACCGGCTTTGCTCTGTGGAGCGATGGTCACTAGACCTACTCTGCTTGCAGGAGGAAGATCCAGAGGATTAGTGACTTCTGTGTTTCTGACGTCTGGAACCCTGATCCGAGCCACCTGGAGTTGGGTGGTCTGACATCGGAGTGGCGATGGAGTCCTGAGTAGAGGTGTAGGTTGTGGCTGCGAAAAGGCCGCCGACGCCCCCGTGGGTTCAGAGTTGGGTGGTAGGTCACCCTTGATGGTATTCCACCAGCTGGAAAAGAGTGCTCCTACTTCTGCCAAGGGGACCATAGAGCCTGAAGACTGGTCTGATGTCTGGTTAGTTAATAACGAAGGAACTGGCAGCGGGCCTGGCATCTGAGGGGCTTCCAGCTCCCGACTGCCAACGGGCAAATCACCCAGTGTCTGGTCCTCTGTCTGAGCATCAGATGCTTTGGCCTTGGCCGATGACTGAGTGTCAAGCCCTGTGATCGTAGGCTTAGTGTGGCAGGACATCAGATCAGCGGTGGTCAGGTCCTCTGGCATAGTCCCATGCCACTCTAGCGAGGCTGATGATGGGTTGGAGACGATGTCTGGTCTGATGCCAGGGGCTGTCGGTCTGAAGGAATGGCTTATGACAGATTAGGTGTGGAGGGCACTTCCTTGGTGTGCTTGCAACCCTGGCACCTGTCATGATCATCAACCTTGACTGACAAACCGGAGGACGAGGCCTTACCAACGGCGGGGCCCAAACAGACGCCCGTTGAAGTAGAAGTAACAGAGACCAAGTCCTTGGCCCTAGACCCTAGCATTTGTTTGTGGTGTGTGATTGCCAGAGACACTGAAGAGAGAACCTGGGAAGGCCCTTCACTCGAACCTCAGCATGATACCTGGTAAGAGGCGGAGGACTTAGCCATCAAAAGCCCTGGAAAGGCTAGTGACCGGGGGGGGGGCAGACTCCGACCTCCAGCACGAAGGCCCCAGAACTCTTGTGCAGGGAACAGGACCAAGAGTCTGACCTGGACCTATCCTTATCTTTCCCCGACTGCTTCTTCTGCTTATTCTCCTTGGGGCAGATATGTTGTGGGCGGAGGATGAAGAGGAGCTTTGCCCAGAGTGAGACTTTTGCATCACGGCCACTTGTTCCAGCAGGTGAGCCTTGAACGTCTTTAGGTGGCGAATGTGGGTGCGCTTGTTAAAACTGAGGTGGTGTGGGCAGTCGTCCAACTTGTGCTGTGGTCCCAGACACAGGAGCCAAGCTGAATGGCCATCTTTGGCTGGAATTTGTTTGCTGCATGCACACTTTGCCTTACACTGCGGTGTAGAAGTAGAAGACTCGGTAGACATAAAGAGGCAATCGACAAATTTGAAGAATTGAACTGCGCAGAGTGTCTAGAAAAAATGGTGGTCGACAGTAGCAGGAGATGCCCATGGAGCCGAAATACAGGGTTGACAGCGGAAAAACTGAGGTGGTGCTGGGGACCACCTCATGTATACTGACGATGACATCGGGAGCAGAGCTGACATCGGGGCAGTCCCTCGTCCTGGACTGCTAGCTAGAATGTTTATATGTGGTCCTAGTGCCTGGTGGCACTGTCCTAACAGTTATTACCTGCTGCAAGAGCTCTATCTCGAAGCGAGATCTACTGTTACAGTAAGTTCTTACATAACTGTACCATCTCACTTCGAGATAGAGCTCTTGCAGTAGGTAGAAACCATTAGGACTGAGTCCCAAGCAGTACTGGGATAACACCAGGTCAGAAAGGTGGGGGATGTAACGATGCCCCTGGGCTACTATGAAAGCAACCCCTTTTGGACTGCCAGGCCAAAATCTGCCCTCCTTCTGAAAGCATTGTCCAAAGTATAGTGCCAGACAAAGGTGTGAACCGAACTCCAGGTGGCTGCAGCACAAAGGTCTGCTGCTGGTACATTTTTGAGACATGCAAAAGGCGTCGCTATCCCTCTAGTTGAATGACCTCTAACTGGGCCCAGCAGGGGGTTTTCATACCTTTTGTGGCAGAATACGATGCAGTTGACTAGCAACTTGGACATAGCCTGTATGGTAACTGGTGCTCCTAACATCCGTTGGGCAAAGGACACAAACAATTGGTCTGACTTCCTTATGGACCATGTACGGTCAAACATAATACCTAAGGATTCTATGTACATCTAGTGTATGTAACAATGCCTCCCCTTTGTTATAGTATTCTTGGTAGTAGACAGTTAGGTGAATGTCTTGGTAGAGGGTAAACTCTGACACCACCTTCGGGAGAAACTTAGGATTTCTGTGAAGGGACACCCTGTCCCTGTGAAAAACCAAATATGGCTCCTTGTGCATTTATTATTATTTATTTATTGAGAAAATCAGAATTACAACCCTTTGAGTCAGACTCTTTTGCAAAGGCTCCTCATCAGAATAACACTGTATACAGGCATTACAACGAGCAACTAACAAGGTGCATAAAACAATCAAAATGGTAAAATACATATAGAATAACAGAGGAGAAGAGAATAACCTGTATATATTTATTTATTTATATGCTTTTGTTAACCAGGTAAGCACACTAGACAGCAACGTGCCTATTTTCAGGAGCGACCCGGGAGATTTACAGGGTATCCATAAGACAACAATTACATACAGGAGCCACATGCTCCAACAGTTGGTATCACAATAGAATTTACATACAGGAGCAAAGAGCTCCGCCATAGGGTGATACAGAGGTAACAACAAATAACAGTTTAGGAATTTATGGCAAGAACAACAAGGCAGGAGTCAAATGATAAATGTCACTCCACCTGGAGTGGTAAGTGCCTGAGGAGGGTAGTCAGTAGCAGAGATATATGATGGGAGTGACTGCACACTGAGGGGGCAGGTGGGAGCTTAACACAGGCAGGTGGATGCAGTTTTTAGGTAGTTCCATAAGGAGGATTTGAAGCAGGGGTGGGAGGGGGAGGCACAGACATGAGCAGGGAGGGAGTTCCATAGTTTTGGTGCATGGATGGTGAAAGCCCGATCGCCTGTGAGGGTGCGGGTCTTGAGAACCTGGCGGGCCTTAGCTGCGCATGACCTGAGGTTGTAGACAGTGTAGGGGTGTTTTAGCGAAGGGTGAGCAAGGCAGGAGTGGCCATTCTAACTATGTTGTCAATGACGTTGCCAAGGGTGTAGGTCCGGAACTTCTCAGGGCGTAGCCATTCTAGTCGAGAGTAAAGCTCGCAGCAGTGTGTGAGGCGGGGGCCGCGAGTGCGAAGCGGCATGCGTTATTGTATGCAGTGTCCCACTTGGTGAGGCTAGAAGATAGGACAGGGGCAAAGGCAATGAGTCCATAAGAGAGTGTGGGGAGGAGAATCCCCTTAGCTATGGCAAGCTGAGCTGAGGGGGTGAGGCAGTCTTTAGCCCTATAGGCTAGGCCAAGCTTGGCATTAGTCGCCATACACATGGTACGAATGTGCACAGTGAGATCCAATTGGGGATCAAGAGTGACGCCTAGGTATTTTACAGAGTCAGTGTTCGGAAGGAGGGAGTTACTAGATAGTTGGATTTTTAGGGGGATCATACAGGAGGAGGTTTTGGCCACGGAGCCGAAGAGCAAGGTCTGCGTTTTCTTAAGGTTCACTGTGAGTTTGTGCCCATCGAGCCAGTTCCTGATATGGGCAAAATCGGAGTTGAGTTGAGAGTTGACGGAGGTGATGTTCTGAGAGCTGGCTAGGATAACAAGGTCATCAGCGTAGAGTGTTAGGTGCCCATTGGAAGTGACAGAGGGTAGCTCGTTTATGAACAGGGAGAACAGGATTGGTCTGAGGATGGATCCTTGGGGCACCCTGCTGTTCACTGGGGAGAGAGGTGAGAAGGTTCATTTAAACAGGTATATTGCTGTCTGTCCTCAACGTAATTGGCGAACCAGTCAAGGGCATGGAGGGAAAATCCGTGGGACTGCAGGGCAGAGAGGAGGAGGGGGTGGTCCACCCGGTCAAAGGCCTTCGATAGATCAACGAAGATGGCCCCAGTCAACTTGCCTTGGTCAGTGGCAGACCAGATCTGGGAGGTGACCACTGCAAGGGCGATCGATGTGCTGTGCCCTTTACGGAAACCGTGCTGGGCAGGGGACAACACATCATGTCCCTGGAGGTAGTGAGTGAGTTGTGATGCAACTGCCTTTTCGAGGAGCTTACTGGCAGCGCATAGAATAGCAATGGGCTGATAGTTATTTACGTCCTTCGGGTCGCCATGTTTGAGCACAGGGATGACCTTGGCAACCTTCCACAGGTCAGGGAGGACCCCTGAGATAAGTGAGGCATTGAAAATGTGGGCTAGCGGACGAGCGAGGAGAGGAGAGGAGCCCCCATGCTAAGAAGCTTCAGCTCTAGGCTGTCGTGGCCAGCTCCCATGTGATGGGAGAGGCCGGCAAGGAGTTTCTGGGTCTCATCAATAGTGACTTGTTTGAGGTAGAGGGGGCGGTGGGAGGAGGCACTTTGGCGTTGAGGGGCAGGGACTGGGAAGGAGAGGTGGCTGGCAGGTCAGTGAACAGTTGGTTAAGAGAGGTGGTGATGGTTAGGGGGTTATTGCAGTTTGTACCCCCATAAGCATATCGGTGGGCTGTTCCTTGGCCGACCCTCCGACTAGGTTTTTCAAGTTAGTCCAGAAACGCCAGGGGTTATTTGCCGAGACGAGCAGGGCAGCTCTGCAGAACTCGCTTTTTTTGCGGCGTGTATAGCACGCTTGCAGGAGTTTCTTAGCTGGCGGTAGACCAGGAGGTCAGCATTATTGCGTGAGATCCTGTGTTTCACCCAGCTTTTGTCTCACAGTTTCATGAGTGAGAGAAGGTCACTGTGTAGCCACTTTGTGGCTGTGCCTCGAACTCTCCTCTTTGAGAAGAGAGCGTGCCTGTCTTACAGCGGGACAAATACTGCAATTAAGTGGTCTAGGGCAGCAACAGGGTCACTAGTGGAGGTGATCCTGAACCAGTCAGCCATCCGAAGGTCATTGAGGTAGAAGCTGGTCGAGAACTTGGAGTAGTCCCTCATCAGGAGCACACGACTGGGGACTTTGGGAGAGGTAGAACCCCAGATGCAGTAGGTGGGGGAGTGGTTGGAAATGGAGTCGGGAAGTATCCCTGAGTGGATGATGTTTTTCAAATCAGTTGCTCATCACCCAGTCAATGAGCGTCCCGGGATCTCCACGGCGGGAGGGCCGAGTGGGTTCGGTGATGACCTGGCTGAGTGCGAGGCCAGAGAGCAGTGGCTCGAACTGCTTATGGTTGGGCCCCAGCCAGTTAAGGTTAAAGTCCCCTAGGATGAGGAGCTCATTGGGGCCGACCCTCTCCCTAAGCTGCTCGAGCATGGAGGAGCATGGAGGAGAGCCCGAGTATGCCACCCTTCGGAGGGTTTTAGGTGCAGACGATGTGCACCTTTTTGCACCTTCAGGAACTCCTCCCCTCAGCTTGTTATCAAGGGCCCTGAACTGGTAGTGCTCTCCTTTGAATGTGAACTGGAGATACTTCCTTACAGATGGCAGGATCTTTATGTGCATGTATGTGTCCTACATGTCCAGGGAGCAGAGCCAATCTCCTTGGCATAGCAAGGCAAGCAACTCCTGGAGTTTCACCATTCTGAACCTTTTGTACTCTATATTAAAGACATTCAGTTGACTGAGATCCAGAAAGGGACGAAGGTCCCCTGTCTTCTTCAGAACCAGAAAGAAGCGAGAGTAGTAACCTTTGGCCCTCTGGGACTCTGGTACTACTTGAATCACTTGCTTTGACAGGAGAGCCTGCCAAATGAGACCTGTGTGGGATGGAGAGCAGGACATGTGGGCTGGTGGATTGTCCAGGGGTAATTGAGAAAACTCCAGGGCATAGGCCCTCTCTATAAGCTGCAGCATCCATTGGTCTGTTGTGATGTTTTCCCAACCTGTGAGGTAAAGAGAGAACCGCCCTCCCACTGCCTCCCCTATCGATTCTGCTGGAGGGGGGGGGGGTGGCGTGGGCAAGAAGCCAGGCAGAGGCTGACAGATGGGAAGAGGAGCTCTGGACTGCTTAGCTGTTCGCGGTCCCGGATTTCCTGCTGCCTGAGGGGGTTCCTTTCTCTTGAACCCTCCTTGCTGCTGTCTCTGGTGTTTCCGAAAGGGCCGGCACCAGGAGGAGTTGGGTTCAGACTTGTACATCTTGTGTACTTTAGAGACAGCCTTCCTAGAGTCCTGCAGGCCAGCGATGACCTTCTCTGCCTTTTGGCCAAAGACCACAGGTCCCTGGAAAGGTAGATCTAGAATAGTGTCTTGCAGGTCCTGCCTGAATCCGGACACTCAAAGCCATGAGTGTCGTCTGAGGCATACTCCTGAGGTTGCGGCTTTGGCTGCTGTATCTGCTGCATTGTATGAGCATCTGAGGACATGTTTGCCAACGTCTGTCCCAGATTGCAGGACTGCCAAAAGTTCTGATTTGGTGGGAGAATCTGGCTGGGACTTGGTTAGGTCCATGGCCTTCTGCCAGAGACACTTCTGGTACATGACCACGTATGCTAAGAAGTTCAGAGGTTGGATAATACAGGTGGAAGAGGCGTACATCTTCTGCCCAAAAGTACAGTTATGTAAGAACTTACCGAAACAGTAGATCTTCGAGAGTAGCTCTTGCAGCAGGCTATTACAATTAAGACTATTCCACAGGCATTAGGACCCATCAGAAACCTTTAGCTAGCAGTCTTCAGTGGGGACTGACCCTGATGCCGGCTCCACCCCGACATCGGCCAATGGTATATCGGGAGCAGTCCCCAGCCCCACCTCAGTTCACCCACTGGAGACCCGCTGGTAAGGCCAGCAGGAAGACCAGGCAGAAGCTTGCCATAAAACAAATGCAAAACAGCTCACCAGGGGGAAGGAGGGAGGGAAAGCAGTACCTGTTGCAAGAGCTCCTCTCAAAGATCTACTGTTACAGTAAGTTCTTTAGTAACTGTACTATCTTACTTTGAGTGGGAGCTCTTGCAGCAGGCTATTACAATTAGGACTGAATCCCAAGCAGTTCCGCAAAAAGGGAACAGGTAACTGGGAGGCAGCTGTAAGCAACAGTGCTAGAAAAAGGGCACCTTTAAGATAAGAGGCCCGGAAGGACCACTAGGCCGAAGCTCACCCTTTGCCTATAAGCAATGTCCAAGCTGTAGTGCTTAATGAAAGTATGCACTGAGCTCCAGGTAGCCACTGTGCAGATCTCTCCATTGGAGACATTCTGAAAAAATGCTAAGGAAGTAGCCACTCTCCTGGTAGAATGACTCCTAACTGAGCCTGGTAGGGGTTTGTTATACTTGTAAGAGAAAACAATACAACTGACTAGTCACTTTGATAGTGTTTGTTTAGACACTGGATCGCCTTGGCAGCAAGGCACAAAGGCCACAAACAACTGCTCCATATTACGGTGTGGAGCAGTGTGTTTTAAATAGTACCTTGGCGCCCTATGGACATCCAAAGTATGCAGGAGTGCTTCCCCTCTGTTCGAGTGATCTGGGTAGTATACCAGAAGGTTGATGTCCAGACTCAACGTAAATTCAGACACCACTTTAGGTAAAAACTGAGGACTGGTTTGCAAGGACAATCTGTTCTTGTGAAAAATTAAGTAACGTTCCTTAAACAACAGGGCTTGAAGCTCAGAAACTCTCAGAGAGAAGTAACTGCAACCAAAAATAACGCTTTCCAAGAAAAGAAGCTAAGCTTGCATTCTGTGGCAGGCTTGAATGGGGGAAGGGTAAGCTTCTCAAGCATAAAGAGGAGATCCTGGGGGGGGGGACTGGATCTCGGATGGGAGGCTTAATGTGTAGAATGCCCCTCAAATAGGTATGGGACACGTCCAGTTGGGCGAATGTTTTCCCTTCCATAGGTACGTGGTAAGCGGAGATTACTCACAACTGTGCCTTTATGGAGCAGTAGATCAAGCCTTGATTTAGTAAGGAGAGAAGATACTCTTAAGATTGAGTTCACTGGACGGGTGAGAGGCTCCAAGTGACAGGGTGAAGCCCATAGACATAATCTTTTCCACTTCATGGCATAAGTGGATCTAGTTGAGGGCTTTCTCACTACTACAAGAACGGCTGCCACCTCATGGGAGACCCCAAACCTGGATTTGACTAAGTCTGCAGAAGCCAAGCATGAAGATGCAGGGATCTGAGGTCCAGATGGACCAATGTTCCCTGATCCTGAGACAGCAAGTGCGAGTTCAGTGGCAGCTGTAGTGGAGGTTCCACTGCCAGCTGCTGAAGTAGTGGGAACCAAATCTGCTGAGGCCAGAATGGAGTGATGAGGATCATCTCTGCTCCCTCTTCCTGTAGCTTAAGAAGAACCCTCTGAAGAATGGGAAATGGAGGGATGGCATACAGAAGCCTCCCTGTCCAACAGAGGGACAGAGTGTCTGGCCAGAAAACACTAGGCATACGCCCTCGGGAGCAGAAACTGGTCAGTTTGACGTTGAGTGGAGACACAAAGAGGTCCAACTCTGGGCGACCCCACCTGTCAAATAACTAATGTGCTACTGACTGGAAGAGCTCCCACTCATGAGCCTTGGACTGAGACTGGTTTGGGCTGTTGGACAAGACATTTTGGATGCCTGGAACATGAATAGCAGTGAGGTCTAGGCAGTGTTCCACCACCCAATACAAGACCCTCATCGCCTCCTGGCATAGGGGGTAAGAATATGTGCCCCCTTGCTTGTTGACGTAGAACACTACCGACGTGTTGTTCGCCTGGATGAGAAGAGGGCCTGGCAAAAGGTCCATCTGAAATGCCCATAAGGCATTCAGGATGGCTTGCACCTCGAAGATATTGATATGGAGCTGTTGCTTTGTCTGGAGACCATACCCCCTGGGTCTTTCTGTCTCCCAGATGAGCGCCCCAACCGACACAGATGCATCTGTTGTTAGAATCTGTCTTGGGGGCTCCCGTTGAAAGGGAACACCTCGTTCCTGGTTGGATGGGTCCAACCACCAGGAAATAATCCTTCGTACTGGGTCAGAGACCACAACCAGCTGGTTCAGGTCATCTGACCTTTGGTCCCACTGTACCCTGAGCATGCATTGTGGGACTCTCATGTGGAGGTGAGCCAAAGGAACTGTGTGGATGGCCACCACCATAAGCCCCAGAAGTCTGAGGAAGGTCCTGGCTAGGACCTGTGGAGCCATGGATACCGTCTGGGCTACGCCTCTTAGAAGATCCCCCCTGTCCTGCGGGAGGAAGGCCATGCCCTGAACTGTGTCGAGGACTGCTCCGATAAATAGGAGTCACTGGCTGGGCTCTGGGGAAGACTTTGGAAGATTCAGGTGATCCCCAGCTCTCGGAAGAGTGTAAAGGTGCCTCCGAGAGTGCGAAGCAGCTGAGCCCTGGAAGGTGCTGCCAGAAGCCAGTCGTCTAGGTAAGGGAAGACGTAATGGCTCTGGCACCTGAGAGCTGCAGACACCACTGCTAGGCATTTGGTGAAGACTCAAGGAGCAGAGGAGAGGCCGAATTGCAAGGCTCAGATAATGTCTCCCCTGGAAGCGGAACCTCAGGAGCTTCCAGTGGGGAGGAAAGACCCTTATGTGCACGTAGGTGTCCTGCATATCCAGGGAGCACAGCCAGTCCCCTTAGTGCAAGAGGGGAATGAGGCCTGGCAGAGTGACCATCCTGAATCACTTGTACTCTTTGATTTAAGGAATTGAGGTCCAGGATGGGCCGAAGGTCCCCGGTCTTTTTTAGTACCAGGAAAAAATGAGAATAGTAGCCCCGTCCCTGTTGACTGGGGTACCAGCTCTAGCGCCCATTTCTGCAAAAGGGCCTGAATCGCTCCACTATCAAAGGAATGTGTGAAGGAGGCTAATGGGAGAACTCTGGTGGTTTTTCTGGAAGGATCTGGATGAACAAGGGTATGTCCTACAACCTATCAGGTCAAGCACCAGAGGTCTGTAATGACACTGCTCCATCCCTCTAGGTGGAGGGAGAAGTGACCCCCTACTGCCTCCCCCATTGCCTCCACTGGAGCTGGGGGGTAGTTAGCGAGTCACTGGGTAGATACGGGAACTGGCAGAGAGGGCTGGAAGGACATGGGGCCTCTAGAGGTGGAGCTCCCAGAAGTTTGGGTAGGTACCTTTCTCTTAAAGCCACCTCTCTGCAGAAATTGGCCATGGGTATTTTGCCCCGAGAGCTTACAAAAAGACCATTTGTGGAAAGGTTTCTGGTCCCCCTTATACATCTTTCGGATGGACCAGATGGACTTGCCGGAATCTTGGAGGTGAGAGATGAATTTCTCCATTAACTCCCCAAAAAGGATTGAACTCTGGAAGGGAAGGTCCAGGATCCTGGACTGCAGATCCTGGGAGAATCCTGAGACTCTGACCCAGGCATGGCGCCTAAAGCAAATCCCAGAAGCTGCTGCCCTCGAGGCAGTGTCTGCAGTGTCAGGACATGAGTGTCTATGTCCGAACTTGACTTTAGGATGTCCAGAAGCTCGGTCTTTTGTGTAGAGTCTGGCAAGGCCTGAGCCACTTCTAAGCCCTTCTTCCACATGGCATTCTGGTACTGGACCATATGCGTGATGAAGTTCAAAAACCGAATGGAGCAGGTGGAGGCAGAATAGACCTACTTGCCCATCTGATCCAAAAATCTGGACTCAGCATTTGGAGGCTGTGAACTGAGGTGTTTAAGCTTCTTAGATTTATCGTGAACAGTCGTAATTACCATGGAGTCTCCCTGAGAGTGTTCCGCCAAGAAAAAGCTCCTCCCTCAGGGCTCAATACAGCCTATCTGATTTCTTGGAGACCACCAGAATGGTGGAGAGATGCTTCCAAGTGATCTGAGTAAGATCCTGGAAAGTATCCATGAGAGGAGGAATGACCAAAGGCTTTGGGTCCTTCTGCCTTAGGTACTCTGCCAAACTCTGGCGCTCCAGATTCAGGTCCTTCATCTCCCATCCGTTGGAGGACTGGATGTGTCTCATGATGCCCATAAAGGTGGATCACTAGGAGGAGATCAGGGAGTGTCCTTCTCATCTGGGGACACTGGTCTTTCTCTTGAGAGAGAACAGTTGGACCCAGCAGAATTAGGATTCGAACTTTGGCCTTCAGAAGAGGAGAAGGCTGATCTAGAATGAGATAAGGATCTGCTCCTTCCATAAGAATGCTGCCCACTGGTAGACCGGCATCGGCTATGAGACCGGCAACTGCTATGGGACTGGTGACAGCTGGTAGAGCACCAACAACGGCTTTCTGACTAGCGTTGGCTATCTGACCACATTCTATTAGGAGAGCAATGGTAGGTAGTGCTAGAAGACCTGGAGCAACATCTGTGCTGTCGTACCTTGTATAAACTCCGACCACGGGTATCAGCTGGAGCGTGTTAATGACTTAGGCTTAGGTTTAGGTGAGGACTTTTTAGGTACGGGAGAGGAAGGCTTTTCTTCCCGACCTTTGTCCCTCTCTTTCTCCTGGGTTGGAGTTGGATCTGGCTGCGGTGGAAGCACATCTTTTCTGACCTGGCCCCACCAGAACTGGAAGAGTTCTCTTAACTCCTCATTTGAAAACTGTAAAGCCACAGACCCCACATGGTGGCTAGGTTTGTCCGGTATCAGTGGAGCAATAGGCAAGGAGGAGAGGTCTGGTGGTTCCCTGGGAGAGGGAGTGGACCCATCTTCCTGGTCCTCAGGCATAGAGACCCTATGGACCGGTGAACGTTTGGGGTCCGAGGTTGTCTTAGCCAGCGTTCACCCTTTCTCCAGCACCGTCGACAGTTTGGAGCTGTCTGACTTAGAAACCGTCATCGACTTGGACTTTGTCGGTTGAGTTGTCAAGGGGCAGTGAGCCAAAGCTGTCTTGGAACCCGACTCCTGTTCCCTGTGCTCGGAGGTCTTACCCGGAGCTCCAGGAAAGACCAACATTGGGACCTTGCGCGATGTGACAGAAGTCCCCGCAGAAGAGGTAGAGGTCCCGACCCCTGAGGCAGAGGGTAACTGCAAGGGTGCTGCCTTCACCTTTGGGGTAGAAGAGGCCAGTGTAGAGACCGGGCCCTGTTTGCCACTGCCCAACATCGGTGGTGTTGCGGGAGTGGAGTGGAGGAGTCTTGCCACCCTGTAGAGTGTTGCGAGTGGCAGCAGGAGTGGTCCGAACCTCCTGAGTTGGACCAGAAGGAGGTCTTCTTCTTATACAGTGACCAGGAATGTGAACGCCCTTTGGACCAGCTCTGGTCCTTTTCGCAGGACTTGCATTGGTCAGAGTCCTATTTCTTCTCCTTGTGTTTTGAGGACCGGGAGGAAGTGGAAGATTTTTCTGCAGGTGAGCTTTGCATCACGGCCACCTGCTGCTCCAACATATGGGTCTTAAGTGCCGTGAGGCAGCAAATCCTAGTCCTGCCTGTAAAGCCACTGCAGATCAAGCAGGCCATGGCTGGAAAACTACTATAAAGTTCTAAAGGCAACCAAACAGCCGATCTAAGAGGGTCTGCAGCGGGAAAAGAACTGAGGTGGGGCTGGGGACCACCCCTAATATACTATTAGCCAATGTCGGGGTGGAGTTGGCATCGGGGGCAGTCCCCACTGGAGACTGCTAGCTAAAAGTTTTCAATGGGTCCTAGTGTCTGTATCATAGTCCTAATTATAATAATAGCCTGCTGCAAGAGCTCCTACTCAAAGTAAGATCTGATCAATCTTTTTTTGATTGCCTGTCTGGCAGCTGGGAGCTGGTATGCTTAAGTTGCTGAGACCTGCCATGAGCCACTGTGAGGACCATGGAGTCCACCTTGGGCTGTACACTGAGATGGGTCTCATTCCTGGAGGTCCTATATAAGTGGTCGGCCTTTTTAGGCACTGAGGAAGTGGTGGAAGGGTGTTTCCAAGTCAGCTTTGTTACATCTTGGAATGGCTCCACTAACGGGGGGATGAACAGTGGTTTGGGATCAGTAGCTCTCAAAAACTTAGCCAAGCATCGCCTTTCATGGTCCAGGTCTTCCTTCTCCCACTGGCAGAGGAATTGTGTATGCCTCATTACCTCAATGAAGGTGGGATCATTGGGTGGAGACCTGGGTGAATCCTTTCTCAGATTCGGTGAAGACAGAGGAAGGTCATCCTCCGAAGAGTCATAGGATGAGGAGGAGCCACCGTAATCGTCCGATAGTTCAAACTGACAGTCGGTCGACCTACTCCGTCGCTGGGAGCAACTTTTGCTTGACCTACTCCACCTCCTGGAGTGGTGGTCACTTGACCTACTCCATCTGTGGGAGGAAGATCTTGAAGACCGGTGACGTCTGTGTCCCCGACGTCCATCGGAGCCATAACCCGAGACACCTGGAGTCGGGCGTCTGGCATCGGGGTGGTGACTGGTTCTGCGGGGATGTGGCTGTGGCTGTGGGCAACAGCCATTCCTCTCATGGTTCAGGTTTTGTAGTAGGTCACTCTCAATCGTGGCTCCACCAGCTACAAAAGAGTGCTCCTACTTCCACTAAAGGGACCACTGAGACTGATGACTGGTCTGGTGTCAGATTGGCTGGTCTCAACGGGTCTGGTGCTGAGGCTGGTGTCTGATGGACCTCCAGCGTCCAACTGCCAATGGTCAAAGTACCTGATGTCTGGTCCATCATCTGAGTGTCAGAGATTTTGGACTTGGCTGATGACTGGGTGTCAGACCTTGTGGTCGTAGGCTTGGTGGAGCCCGATGTCAGATTAGTGGTCATCAGGTCCTCTGACGGAGACCCATTCTGCCCTTGCAGGACAGATGACCGCTTAGAGGCCGATGTCTGGTCTGGTACCAGAGGAGTGGAGGCAGACGATGAGGGGGGCTGTCAGTCTGAAGGGATGGCCGAAGACAGCTCAGGCGCGGACAGCACTTCCTTGTTGTCCTTGTGATCTTGGTGCTGTTGTGGTCATCAGGCTTGGCTGACAAACCAGAGGACAAGGCCTTGACAATGGTGGGGTCTGGACGGATGCCTGTCGAAGAAGAAGAGGCCAGGTCCTCCGGCCTAGACGCTAGCACTTGTTTGTGGGGTCTGTATGCTAGAGACACTAAAGATGAGGCCTGGGAAGGCCCTTGCCCTGATCTGACACCTGGGTAGAGGCAGACGGATTTGCAGTTGAAATCTCTGGAAGGGATAGCAACCATGGGGGGGACAGAATCTGACCTCCTGCCAGAGGTGGAAGCCTTGGAGCTCTTGTGCGGGGAACAGGACCGTGAGTCCGGCCTGGGCCTGTTCTTGTCTGTCCTGTGATGTTTCCCCAACTGCTTCTCCTTGGGGGAGGCATCGTGGGCAGAGGATGAAGAAGAGCTGTGCCCAGAGTGCGATTTTTTGCATCGTGGCCACTTGTTCCAGTAGGTGAGCTTTGAACATCTTCAGGCAGTGAATAAGGGTGCATTTGTTAAAACTGAGGCAGTGCGGGCAGAGATCCGACTTGTGCTTCAGTTCCAGGCACAGGAGGCAGGCCAAATGGCCATCTTTCGCTGGCATTTGTTTGCCACACGCACACTTTGCCTTATCCCATGGAGTAGAAGTGGTAGACTCAGCAGACATAAAGAGGCAGACGAAAATCTTGAAGAGAACTGTGCGGAGCATTGAGAAAAATGTCAGTTGGCAGCTAACAGGAGGCATCCACGGAGCCGAAATGCAGGGTCGATGGCAGGAAAAGAACTGGGGTGGTGCCAGGGGGCCGCCTCCTATATACTGAGGATGATGTTGGGGGTGGTCCCCTGTCTTGGACTGCTAGCTATACATTTTCTGTGGGATCCTAGTGCCTGGCGGCATAGTCCTAACAGTTATTACCTGCTGCAAGAGCTCTATCTTGAAGTGAGATCCGAGAATACACCTCTAAAAAAGGAGGTCAGATAGTCATGCTGTGAATGCAGAAGGAATCCTTAGCGGGGAAGGCAGGTGGGAAGCAGCACCTGCAGTAAGAGTGCCTCTTGAAGATCTATTACGTAGGTTCTTATGTAACTGTATGATCTTACTTCAAGAGTGAGCTCTTGCAGCAGGTAACACTGGTAGGACTGAGTCCTAAGTAGTACAGAGGTCCTTACATTCAGGGTGGAGGAAATGGAGAGATAAAGGTTGAATCCCTCATGAAAGGAGTCCCTGCAGGACTGCGTGGCCAAAACCAGTCCTGCACCTGGAAGCAATGTCCAAACTGTAATGCTTAATGAACGTGTGGACTGAACTCCAGGTTGCAGCTGCACACATATCTGCAGCAGACACATTTCTCAAGGAAGCGGCGACTCCTTTGGTGGAGTGTCCCTTTACTGGTTACAGTAAGGCTTTACTGCACTTCTGGTAACAGAACACAATACAATTAACCAACCATTTAGATAAGGTTTGTTTTGTAACAGGTGCCCCTAGCATTCTGGGGGCAAAAGAGACGAACAATTGGTCAGATTGTCTGGATCCCCGGGTTCAAGTCAGATAATAATGGAGAACCCGGTGAACATCCAAGGTATGCAAAAGAGCTTCCCCTCGATTTGAGTGCTCAGAGTAATAAACCGGAAGGTGGATTTCTTGATTAAGAGGAAACTCAGACACCACCTTTAGCAAAAAAGTACAGTTACGTAAGAACTTACCGTAACAGTAGATCTTCAGGAAGAGCTCTTGCAGCAGGTAACACCATTAGGACTATGCCGACAGGCACTAGGACACCACGAAAAAATTTCTAGCTAGCAGTCTAAGGTGGGGAAACCACCCTTCTGATGGAAGCCCTTTCCCCAACATCATGCATGGTATAAAGGGGGCTGCCCCCTGGCACCACCTCAGTTCGCCCACTGGAGACCCGGCTAGCATGAGGATGGGGAACCGAGGAGGTTCTCACATCCCCCAGAGAGAAAACTACAGTTACATAACCCCGGGGAGGTAGGAGAGAGGGAAAGCACCTGCTGCAAGAGCTCTTCTCGAAGATCTACTGTTATGGTGAGTTCTTATGTAACTGTACTATCTTACTTCAAGATAGAACTCTTGCAGCAGGTAACATCATTAGGACAGAGTCCCAACCAGTACAAGGATAAAATACAGGTCAGAAGGGTGGTGGTAACGCAAAAAGGCAAACCACTGGTACTCTGTAAGAGAGTAAGTAGTCCTTGGAGGACAGCAAGGTCGAAGCCTGCTCTCTTCCTTGAAGCAATGTCCAGACTATAGTGCTTTATAAAGGTATGGACTGAACTCCAGGTAGCAGCTGCACAGAGATCTGCTGCTGAGACATTCCTTTGGGATGCAAAAGAAGTGGCAACACCCCTAGTAGAATGATCTTTAACCAGTCCTGGTACTTTTGGTAACAGAACACTCTGCAATTGACCAACCATTTGACCAAAGTCTGTTTAGTCACTGGTGCCCCTAACATCCATTGGGCAAAGGAGACAAACAACTGGTCTGTATTTCTGGAAGACTGGGTGCGATCTATGTAGATACAAAGAACTCTATGAACATCCAGAGTATGTAAAAGGGCCTCCCCTTTATTTGAGTACTCTGGGTAGTAAACTGGAAGTTAACTGGAAGTTGAATGTCTGGGTTAAGCACAAATTCAGACACTACCTTTGGAAGAAACTTAGGATTGGTGCGCAGGGCTAGCCTGTCCCTCTCGAAAATCAAATAAGGCTCTTTAAACATCAGAGCCTGAAGCTCAGAAATCCTCCAAACAGAAGTAACTGCAATCAAAAATAACACTTTCCAAGACAGGAAACATAGCTCACAACTTGCAGCTGGCTCAAAGGGAGGCGATGTAAGTTTTTCTAACATAAACAAAAGGTTCTAGGGGGGAATGGGATCCCACCTGGGAGGCTTTATATGCATGATACCGCGCAGAAAGGTCTCGGACAAGTCCAACTGCGCCAGAGTCCTGCCCTCCACAGGCACATGATAGGCTGACAGTTGTAGAAAGGTGTACCTTTATGGATGAGTAGCTAAGACCTTTGTCAGAGAGGAAAAGAAGGTATTCCAGTACCGAATTTACTGGGCAGGTAACAGGTTCTAGGAAATGTGAGAATGCCCACAGGCAGAAACGTTTCCATTTCACGGCATATGTAGCCCTAGTTGAAGGCTTCCTTGCTGCCACAATGACCTCTGCTACCCTTGAAGATACCCCATATCTGTCCCTGATTAAGACTGCAGAAACCATGCATGTAGATGCAGTGACTGAAGATTTGGGTGCACTAAAGTTCCCTGTTCCTGTGAGAGTAACCGAGGGGACAGGGAAAGGGAATTGGAGGTTCCAATGCCAGCTATTGAAACAGTGGGAACCAGATCTGCTAAGGCCAGAATGGCGTAATGAGGATAAAGGTCGCCTGTTCTTCTTGAAGTTTGAGTTATACTCTGAATCAGAGGAAAGGGAGGGAAGGCATACAGAAATCTCCCTGTCCAAGAGAGGGACAATGCGTCTTGCCAAAAAACACCAGGCACTGGATCTAGTGAGCAAAAATTGGGCAGTTTGGCATTGAGTGGGGTCGCAAAGTGGTCCAGTTCTAGAAGGCCCCACTTTCCGAAAAGGTCGTCTACTACATCTTGCAGTAGCTCCCATTCATGAGCCTAAGACCGAGAGTGGCTAAGGCTATCGGCTAGGGTGTTTTGAACCCCTGAAATGTGAACTGCTGTGAGGTCCTGGTTGTGCTTCACTGTCCAATACCACACCCTCATGGCCTCTTTGCAGGGTTGCCTCTGATGGGGAAGAGGGTTTGAAGGTCTTTGACCTCAGCTTTGGCATAGCCTTGAAGCTGAGGACAAGTCCCTGGCCCACTACTTCCAGGACCCACTTGTCTGTGGTGATATTTTCCCACTCTTTAAAGTAGTGGGCCAATTTGCCCCCTACTGGAATTGGGGAGGCGACCCGAACAGTCCCTTCAGGGAGTCTGTTTGGACTGTGCTACTGACTGCACACTGGGACTAGTGTGGCCACTGCCCATCCTGCCTCTGAAGTATCCCCTAGGCTGGTACTGGGGAAAAACATGAGGCTGGAAAAAAGGCCTGTAAGGAGTTTTCTGGGGGTTGGCAGCCCTCTCTTTAGCTGCTGCAGGTTTGTAGGCACCCTTGTACTCATCCATTTTTTTCATGTATGCCTCTGTTTGTTCCACAAACAGAGACACAGGGTCACAAGGAAAATCCATGGCTTTGTTCTGAGTATCCTGTGTCAGGCTGGTAGTCCTGAGCCAGGCGAACCTCCTTAGTGACACAGAAGATGCCATTTGCCTGGATGCAGTGTCATTAGCACCCACTGCTATCCTAAATTGTATTTGTGAGCTTCAATGCCCCTTTTTGCAGCTTCCTCCAGGTCAGCAGCCATGGGAGGGGCTGCCCTGGCAATTTCTAGCACTGTGGACCACATCTTTTTCTGGTACCTAGCTATATAGGCCATATAAGATGCCTGCCTAACAGCCAGGGAAGATCCTAGATAAACTTTCTTTGCAATGGGATCCACCCTCCTAGAATCCTTGTCTGGAGGGTGGGAGGCAGGAGGGATGGCAGCTTTGTCACAAGCTGCAGCCTGTACCACGTCTTCCATGGATGGCATGCTCAAAAAGAAAATCAGTCCCAGCCTTGGCTACCCAGTACTTTCCATCCACCTTTCTGTCTGTGGGTGGGACAGAAGTGGGAGTTTGCAGCACCTTCATGGTCTGCTTCCTTAAGGATTTGTGAAGAGGGAGAAGCAACCTTTTTGATGGGGGGACATCCATCATTTCTTTATAATCCTCTTCCTCCTCTATATCTTACTGGGATGGGAGGTCGAGGGACTGAGTCACTTGCTTCATAAAAGCAAAATATGAGGTAAAATCCTCTGTTCCCTTGTCAGGGGAATCTGGTCTGTGTGGATCAGGAGAAATGTCTGGGTCAATAGGTTTCCCATAATCATCATCTTCATCTTCATCATCAGGCTCAATTTCCAACTCATCATCCCCAAAAGGAACCCCACCTTGGTCTATTAGAGCGGAGATTGCTTGTGAACCGGGAGTTTGGGTAACCGGTTGCTTACCTACCGGAACCAGGGACTGAAGAGACTGAATTATTTTGATTGCGTTAGCGATCTCTTCAGCAGAAGGAACTGTGGTTTGCTTCAGTTGCATTTCCTGGTGCTTTTCCTTTTTCTTCTTTTTAACTGCGATGGCCAGTTCAGCAGCTTTATCTGCAGTACATTTTTTGGTAGAGCTATCGCCCCGTCACAGGGAAGCCCCTCCTGTTCATCTGGTTGCTCAACGGCCAGGTTAGCGGCCTTTTCATCATTTTTTCCCTCAGTCTTTTTAACCTCCTATCAATAGTAGATTGAGGAAAATTGGCACAGATCTCACAGTCTGTCTGTAAGTGTTGAGACCCCAGACAGAACAAGCAAACAACATGAGGATCTGCTTTTGCGAACAGTTCCCCACACTCAGTACAGTGCTGAAAACCAGTTGTCCTGTTCTGTTTTTTGGTTTCTGTGCTACAACCCAGATACCACGCAAAATAAAGTATTAGTATTTTTTATTTATTTTTTGGTTGTTAAACCGGATACAAGAAGCCAGGAGTTACCCTGGAATTTTAAATAACAACATGCCCAGGAATTACACCGGTTGAATTTGACCCACTAACCAGGAGTTACCCCGGTAAATTCAACTAAAAATTAACCGATTATATAGAGTCGGAACAGAAATTTAAACTTTAAAATATACAAGACAAAGACTAAAAGGGAGATTGTCGGTTTCCTCTCGGTTAAGAAACCGGGAAGAAAACAACTACTTACCCCTCTAGACTAGAAATCTAAACAATTACTACCTGAAAACCAAGGTACTGATAAAATAACCAAGAAGAAAAAATTGCTTACCATAGTAATCTTGTTTCTTCCCAGTGATGCTCAGATATTCATAACTTTATGCAGTAAGCCTGAGGGGTTGGACTGCCTGGAGAGATGGAACACATGCAAATGATGGAACTCTGCACGTGAGCATCTTTCAAACACTGCCTCTACTAACTGCCTGTGTTCTAACCGCTTCAGATTTTACAAAGGAACCTGAACAAGTATGCCCAGAATAATGTAGTACTAACATTTTTTATAATTAAAATTGGGGTTATCCAACAATATGGATTTACAAAAAAAAATAAACCTCCAACTGGAGGAACAAACAATTAAGTAAAGTTAGAACAACATAACAGAAAATACCAAAAAGATAAACACAATGAACTCTGTTCACCTGATACAGGTGTAGAGGAAATAATTTCATTACAAGGGTGTATTGTGACATGGTGGCACCAGCATGCAGAGTGCTGAGGCTGAAGTTCTGGAAGGAGAGGTAGGGAGGGAAGTTATGAATATCTGAGCATCACGGAAGAAACAAGATTACTGTGGTAATTTTTTCTTCTAACCCCAGTAATGCTCAGTATATTTATAACTTTATGCAGACTACCAGGCAGTACCCCTGGAGGTGGGCACATGACTTTATTTTGGAACAAGACTTTGCAGGACTGCTGTGCCAAACTTAGCATCACTCCCGGATAAAATATCCAGGTTGTAGTGTTTTGTAAAGCTGTGTACTGTTTTCCAGGTAGCTGCTTACATACATCCACTAATGGGACATCCCTGGCAGCTGCTAAAGTAGCTGCTGTCGCTCTTGTAGAATGAGACCTCAATACTGATGGGGGCTCCCTACCAGCATGAGTGTAACAGAATTGGATACACTGGACTATCCATCGATAAATTGACCTTTTTGAGACTGGAATACCTTTTCCTACATCCCCATAAGTCAGGAACAATTGCTTTCTATCCTGACTAAGGTCTTTAGTGGCTGTAATGTAATAACTGAGGTCCCTCTTTACATCCAAACTATGAAGCCTCCTTTCATCAGAAGTGGCATGATCAGTGAAAAATACACGGAGAGTGGATTGATTTAAGTGAAAATCAGAGACCACCTTGAGGAGAAATGTTCTGTTTGTTCTAAGGGCTACTTTATCCCTATGAAAACAGATATTGTCCTGATCTATACATCGAGCCTGAAACTCACTGATTCTTCTTGCAGAAGTCATTGCCACTAGAAAAACTGTTTTCCAAGTGACATATTTTAGATGAGCTGTAGCCATGAGCTCAAATGGAGCAGACATGAGCTTAGCTATACACACATTCAGATCCCAAACTGGCACTGGTGGCCTGTGAGGGGGATGCAAATGATGCAGGCCCTTAAAGAACTTCTAAAAATAGGGTCTGAAGCTAATGTTAACCTTTTTCCCTGCAGAAAGGTCAGCAGACACTGCTGCAAGGTGAACCCTCAAAGAACTGGGCTGTAGACCCAGAGAATGTAAATGGGTGAGATGATCCAATACCACTGGAAATCCAGCCTGGGCTGGTACCAGAGTCTTGCCCGAACACCAGATAGAAAATCTCTTCCATTTGGAAGAATAGATTTTTGTAGTAGAATGTTTTCTGTAACCTCTTAGAATATTTAAGACCGGTTCAGAAAGTTTTAAATTAGTGTATTCTAAGTCCTCAAGAGCCAATCTTTGAGATTGAGGGACTTGAGATTTGGGTACAACAGAGCTCCCTGGTTAGAGATCAGTAAGTTGTGCCTCTGAGGGATATGTATTGGGTTCGCAACAGACATTGAGAGCAGAAGAGAGTACCATGGCTGCCTCAGCCAGTTTGGAGCTATCTAGATCAGCGATGCTGCATGGGATCTGAGCTTGACCAGTACTTTGTAGATCAGAGGGAAAGGAGGGAAAGCATAAAGGAACCTTCCTGACCAATCCAGATTCAGAGCATCCTGAGGAAGTGTTCTCTGATCTGGTGGTCTGCAACAATACTGTGGAAGATGGTGGTTCAGATGGGATTCGAACAAGTCTACCTCTGGAGTGCCCAACCTTCTGAAAATAACTTGTACCACCTGTCTGTTTAGGGTCCATTCGTGATGGGCCTGATTTATTTGACTAAATGCATCTGTCAGGGTATTGTCCTTCCCTGACAAATGAATTGCCTGCAGAGATACTCCCAATAAATAGGCCAGAGTCTAAATCTTTATGGCTTCTGTGCAGAAAAGGCCTGACTTTGTGCCTCCCTGCTTGTTTATGTAATACAGTGTGGTGGTATTGTCTGTTCTGACCTGTACCACCCTGCCCTGGACTAGGGAAGAAAAAGTTTTTAGACCTAGCAAAACTGCTCTGAGTCCCAGTAAATTTATGTGCTGAAGGGACTCTGTGGCTGACCAAGTGCCCTTGGTTGTGCGTGCCCCTATATGGGCGCCCCAGCTCAAAGGGGATGCATCTGTTGTGAGAACCACTGAAGGATTCTCTTTCTGAAAAGGAACTCCTTGCCTTAAATTGGATTCCTCCTTCCACCACAGGAGGGCATGCAGCAGTGCCCTTGTTACTGAAATAAGCTTTGAAAAAGGATCTTTTTGCTGACACCAGTGAGACCTGAGATGGAACTGGATGTCTCTCATGTGGAATCTGGACTCCAGCACTGTGTCTATGGAAGCAGCCAAGTGGCCCAGTAGCTGGGGAAACTGTCTTGCAGTTTTTAAGTTGTGCAGCCTGAAAGAGCTTGCTATTAGCTGAATACTCTTTACCCTCTTCAGAGGCAGATATGCTCTGGCTTGTAAGGTATTGATCCTATGAACTGCAATACCTGTGCAGGAGTGAAGACTAACTTTTTGTAATTGATCAGGAATCCTAGAGACTCCAGGAGGTCCTGTGTGACCTTCAAATCTTGCTGCACTTGCAGGGGAGACTTTCCCATGACCAACCAGTCGTCCAGGTAAGGAAAAACAGATATTCCTTGTCTGCGAAGATGTGCCACTACAGCTGCCAGACACTTTGTGAACACCCTTGGGGCCAAAGAAAACTGGTAGTGACCTGAAGGGAATCTGAATTTGAGATATTTTCGGTAAGATTCCTTTATGGGGATGTGGAAATAGGCATCTTTCAAGTCCAGTGATGCCAACCAGTCTCCGCTTTGAAGTATTGGTAGAATCAGAGCCAAAGTTAACCATTTTGAAGTTTGTTTGTTTTTAGGAGCTTGTTTAGAGCTCTTTGTTGTTAGGAAGTATCTGGAATAGAAGCCCTTTTCCCTTAGAGATTTTGGAACTGGTTCCACTGCTCTCAGCTGTAGCAGGTTTTGAACCTCCACCTCCAAGAGCATCTTTTCTGCTAGGGAGGGAGAACTGAAAACTCTGGACTTTTGACAAGGAAGGGACTTGAATTCCTGAGACAAACCTTGACCCACCACCTCCAGAACCCACTTGTCGGTGGTGATGTTCAGCCAAGCCTGGAGTAAGTGGGACAGTCTGCCTCCGACAGTTCAAGTTCAAGTTTAAGTTTATTTCAGGAAAACTCCATTGAGCAAGCTCATTCACAAGGAGGTCCTGTGACATGTAGATGTACACAACATACATACATAAATAGTTAATAGACAATATATACATAAATACAAGCTCACATAATTCAGACATGATATACATACATGGTCGCCACATAGGATGACCGCAGGTGGTAATCAGCTAATATAACACAGTGAAGCAACTTGTAGATAGCATACTGATAATTGAAACATGGAACTGGTGTTTGCAATGTATACACTTTGGAAGATGGGACAGACAGCTGAAAAGACAGATAAAGAAGGTAGGAATGGTTTGATAGTGTGATCAGTGAGGTATATACATAGATAAGGCAAGGAGTAGGAGGGAAAGGGGTAGTAGTAATTAGGTTGCTACAGCAAGGTAGCAGATGTAAGTCAGGTGCCAGAACGTGGAATAGTATCTTGTTATAAATGAAAGTGCAGGCAATAAGTAGTTAATATGAACAAAGCAATTATGTCTTACCAATGGATGCACATGACACACATAGGAAAGAAAGGAAACAATGACAGTTAGGTATCTTTTATTTTAGCTGAGCTTAGCCATTTGTAGGAGTTAATTGAAACTATGCTAGATAGTTTCAGTACGGTTTGTAATTGGTTCCAAACGAAGGGAAGGGCATGTGCAATAGCACGTTTACCAAAGGAGGTCCGCATCCTCGGTATATTGAGCATAATAAAGTCAGATTTTCTTAGTGAGTATACACTATGTGAAATACTAATGAGAGATGAGAGATAGCTCAGAAGTTTCTGCAGGAGCAGTTTGAGAGTCCATAACCCAGCATGGAGCAGGCGTCTAGTAGTGAGGGATGTCCAACCAACAGCTGCATATAAGTCACAGTGATGTGAACGGTAAGGGGGTTGGTAATGAACCATAACACACGGTGATAAAGGATGTTCAATTTACTTAGATTTGCAAGAGTGGTAGAGCAGTAGATTACATTGCCATAGTCGAGAAGAGGGAGAAAAGTGGCCTGGACGAGCTTATTTCGAGTTTCAAGGGGGAAGAGGGGCCTATTTCTAAAGAAGAAACCTAACCTGGCTTTTAGCCTTCTAGGAGGTCATCGACATGGACATTGAAAGAGAGTTTGTTGTCAATCCAGATACCCAGGTATTTAAATTTGGAGACAACTTCAGAGGCTCATTTAGTGTGGTAACAATAAAATCTTGGGGCAGGGTATTGGGGGTACATGTGGCAGCACTATGGGAGAATATCATCACTTTGGTCTTCTTGGCATTTAGCAGGAGCTTTGCCTTTATTAAATTATGCTCTAGTTGTGCAAAGTCCACTTGAAGCACGCCCTAACTTCAGATAGCGAAGGAGCCAGAAGTATAAAGACAGTATCATCTGCAAAAAGTGCAGATTGGACGAGATATGTTGGAATCAAGATCATTAATGTATAATGAGAACAAGATAGGGCCTAAGATGGATCCTTGGGGAACGCACTCTAACAACTGGCACGGCAGCAGAGAAACAGCCTTCTGCTTTACTTTTGGAATCTCCCAGTTAAGTAACTCGTGAACCACTGGGTAGTATGGTACAGAGGCACCCAGCTTTTGCAAGGCAATTGACTAATAGTTTGTGGTCAATAGTATCAAAAGCTTTGCTTAGATCCAAAAAGACTGCTCCAGTTACCTTCTTTGCATTTATAGCAGAGATGCAGTCATTGGTTACTTTTGCTAGCGCAGAGATTGTGCTATGATTTGCCCGGAAGCCAGATTGGGCTGGATTGATGACAGGTAGGGAGGAGGTGGCCTGTGGTTCAGGGGGTCTGTTTGGTCTGTGACTGAGGCTGAATATGGGATCCTCACCTTGAGCCCCTTCTGCCCCTTCCCCTGGAGTATCCCTGCTGTGGATACTGCTGGTACTGCGGTATGGCCACTGGTTGGAGGAAGGGCCTGGGTATAAAAGGACCTGCCCCAGCCTCCCCTTCCATAATGCCTGGTGCATGGAGAAGCTCTCTCATTACTAGAGTTGCTTGTATAAGTGGCCTTATACTCATCCACCTTCTTCATGTATGCCACAGTGTTTTTTAATTTTTTATTTAGTTAGTTTTTGTTGACTGGGTAAGCGCACTGGACAAATCCTGCCTATTTTCAGGCACGACCCGGGGGGAGGGGGATACAGATGAACGGCAACTGACCTTAAACCAGATGAAACTGTTGACTCCCCAAAGAGGGAATTTCCCTCTAGGGAAAAATCTGAAGCCTTTGATTGTGTACCCTGAGTGAGGTTTGTAGCTCTGAGCCTAGCAAACCTCCTCTGTGCCACCGTATTCGCCATCCATCTGGCTGCAGTATCATTAGTGTCAGCAGCCATTTGGAATTGGTACTTAGCTACTTCTAACCCAAACCTAGCAGTTTCAGCCAGGTCATCTGACAAGGGCGAGGGAGCTTTCTGAGACATGGCCAGGACTGACTGCCACAGGGATTTTTGATACTGGGCAGCATATGCCTGGAAGGTAGCCTGACGCATAGCCAGAAAGGCTGACAGGTAACGTTTCTTGGCCATACTTTTGGTTTTTCTAGAGTCCTTGTCCGGAGGATGTGAGGACGGAGGGACTCTAGCCTTGTCACAGGCAGCTTGCTGTATGACCCCCTGGTGGTCAGGGTGGGAGAAGAGAAAATCAGCTCCCTCTCTCACCAGCTGATACTTTTTGTCCACCCCCTGTCTATGGGAAGGGTGGAATTTGGTGCCTGTAAAATCTTTAATGCATCTTTTTTAAAGAATTTATAGACAGAGAGGAGGAGAGCCTTTGTGGGTGTTAACCCCGTCATCTCTAGGTACTTCACCTCCTCCTCCTCATCTTTGATTTGTTCAGTGGTGGAGATGTCCTGTGCAACTGCCATCCTCCTGACAAAGGTAAAATGGGATAACAAATCCTCAGACACCCTTGGAGGAGAACCAAAGTCCTGTTCAGGGGACACTTCTGGTGCTATTGTGCACATTACTGCCAACCTGGGGGGGGGGGGTTGGCAGGAGGTTGTTGAGGAGGAACTATTGCCTGTAGAGACTGAATTATTTTAAAGGCCTGAGCAATCTCTTGGGCTGTAGGTACAGGCAAAGTAGTCACAGAAGTCCCCGGTTTAGCAGGCAAAGGTTCTGTGTGCTTCAGTTTTTTGCTTCTTTTAGCAAAAACCAGGGAGTCAGCTGGTTCAGTAACTCTTTTTGTTCCCTTTGTGCCCGTCACAGGGGCAGGAACAGACAAAGATGTGGGTTCAGCCACAATATCTTGGGGTATCGGCTGGTCAGAGCCAGAGGGACCCCTTGGAAGTTTCTTTTTAAGCCTTTCAAGGCGTTTCTCAATTGTCTTCTCAGGGAATGTTTTACATACATCACATTCCTCTTTTAAATTATCAAAACCCAGGCAAACTACACAAAGTGTGTGTTTGTCTGCTTTTGCAAACACCTCTCCACATCGAGTACAGTTTTTGAAACCGGGTTCACCAGTTTTGTTTTTTGGTTTCTCCGACATAATTCAAAAAACAAGGAAACGCTAAGGAAAAAACCCTTTATTTATTTATTTTTTAATCGGTTCCGGAACCAAAGAGAAACCGATGGAACCGGACCATCTACAAAATATGGAACCGGGTTAGCGGTTCAGTAACCGAGGTTTATTGGTTACAAAAAAATAAGTAAAATTACAATTTTAAAGTATAAATAAGGCATTTCTTTAGTCAGAGAACCCCGATTTCAACTAAAGCTATCCCGGTTCACCCATGGTTATCCCGAACCAAGAGGAACCGAGAAAAACAATAATTTTAGACGTAAATAAGATTAATAATACAAAACAGCTAGTAGAGGCAGTAAATGAAAACAAAATATACTTAAGGTCAGTATTTGTCATTTTCTTCATGCAGGAGAAAGTGGATAAATGGCACTCCGAGCGACCAGACTTTTCAGGCGGAGAGAAAAATCTGAAGAGGTTAGAACACAGACAGTTAGTAGAGGCAGTGTTTGAAAGATGCTCACGTGCAAAATGTTCCATCATTTCCATGTGTTCCATCTCTCCAGGCAGTCCAACCCCTCAGGCTTACTGCATAAAGTTATGAATATAATGAGCATTACTGGGGTTAGAAGAAAAAATTACTCACCTTAGTAACGTTTCTTCTAATGGAGTCTTGCTGTATTCTGACATATTGCAGTGATGTCCAACCTTTGAACTGCCCCGGAGATGAAAGAGTTAACTTTCCATGCCAGGCATGGAACACTGAGCTCGAGCTCGGTTGAGACTCTGTCTGTTGCTGTTTGAACTCAAACCGTCAGATCTTTATGAGCTATACTCACTGGGTGTCCTGTGTGGAAACTGTAAACTTACACTAGCCAACTGGCTACAAAATATAATAAAAATATTTTTTGGTCCCAAAACAAAGACTCAAGTCAGGAAACCCAAAAAAATAAAACAAAACACGACACCCACACACCCAAACTAAAGGGGTGAGAAAAGAAGTGGTGGGGGCACCTCCAGAGTGCCAACACTGCTACTGCCCACCCACATCCCAAAAACCAAGGTTCTGAGAGAGGAGGGGGGAGGTCAGAATACAGCAAGACTCCATTAGAAGAAACAACATTACTAAGGTGAGTAATTTTTTCTTCAAACAACATGAAGTCTTGCTGTATTCTGACATATTGCAGACTACTCAGCAGTACTTCCATGGAGGAGGGACAGAACCTACTTAGGCAATAGGCTCTGAAGCACTGCTGTGCCAAACCGAGCATCACTCCTAGCCTGGATATCCAGAGAGTAATGCTTGGTAAAAGTGTGTACTGTTTTCCAGGTGGCTGCTTGACAAATCTCTAAAATAGCAATATCCCTGGCAGCAGCCAGGGAAGCAGCTGTACCCCTGGTAGAGTGAGTCCTCAGGCCTGAGGGTGGGATCCTACCCAGTTTTTCATAGCAAAATTGAATGCAAGAGACAATCCACCTGGCAATAGATCTCTTAGTGGCAGGTTTTCCCTTATCAACCTCACCATAAGTGAGGAACAGCTGGAGGGAGTCAAACCTATGACCTTTGGTGCTCTATGTAGTAGCTAAGGGTCCTTTTCACATCCAACTGTGCAGCCTCCTCTCCAGAGGAGGAATGGTCAGTGAAGAAAACAGGAAGAGACATAGACTGGTTAAGGTGGAAATCTGAAACCACCTTTAGGCAAAACTTCCTATTAGTCCTGAGGACCACCTTATCTCTATGGAAAGAGATAAAATCAGGTTCCATTGACAGGGCTAGTAACTCACTTGTGCGTCTGGCAGAAGTGATGGCAACCAAGAAAACAGTTTTCCAAGTCAAGTACTTAAGCTCAGCTGAGGACAAAGGCTCAAAAGGGGGTTGCATAAGTTGAGCAATGCAAACATTAAGGTCCCAAGCAGGGGCAGGGCCCCTGAAGGGAGGATTGGTATGAAGCAATCCCTTGAAAAATTTAGAAAATACAGGATGGGCTGAAAGGGAAGAGTGCTTGCCTGCTGAGAGGAAGGCAGAGATAGCTGCCAGATGCACTTTTAGTGTAGCTGGTCTGAGTTCCAAGCTATTAAGATGAACCATATAATCAAGGACTGTGGGCAGGCCAACTAACTCTGGAGAAATATGCTTCTCAGAGCACCATGTAGAAAATCTTTTCCACTTGGAGTTGTAAGTGTTTCTGGTGGAAGGCTTCCGAGAAGCCTTTAGGATATCCATAACACCTTGAGAGAGGTGCAAATCAGCAAACTCTAACTCTTCAAGAGCCAGGCCTTGAGATTGAGAGATTTGAGATTCGGATACCAAACCCTCCCCTGAGCACATGTTAACAGGTTGTAATTCCTGGGAAGAGACAGGGGAAGGTGGACTGCTAAGGACAACAGGAGAGGGTACCAGGGCTGTCTGGCCCAGTCTGGAGCAATCAGAATCACCTTGCAGGGTTGAGACCTGATTTTGACTAACACCTTGAACAGGAGAGGGAAGGGGGGAAAGCATACAGGAACTTCCCTTCCCAATTGAGAACTAGGGCATCCAGGGGGACTGAGCCCAACACTGGGGGCCTGCAGCAGAAGAGAGGAAGTTGGTGATTGTCTGGGGCTGCAAAAAGATCTATCTGTGGGGTGCCCCATCTGGAAAAGATCACCTTCAAAACCAGGGGATCTAGGGACCATTCATGATGGCCCTGAGATATCCTGCTGAGAGCATCTGCCAGGACATTGTCCTTGCCTGGGAGGTGAACTGCTATAAGAGAGGTGTTCAGGAATAGGCCAGAGACCATAACTTCATTGCCTCTGTGCACAAGGCTGTAGACCGAGTGCCCCTTGTTTGTTGATATACCACATTGTGGTGGTATTGTTTGTCCTGATCTGAACTACTTTGTTCTGAACAGACTTGGAAAACTTGAAGTGCTAGAAACACTGCTCTGAGTTCTAACAGATTGATGTGAAGCAGAGATTCCTGAGGAGACCACAACCCTTGGGTGGTCAGGTCCCCCAATGGGCTCCCACCCCAAGAGGGAGGCATCTGTAGTAAGGATTAGAGAATGAGACTGAGGACAAAAGGAACTCCCTGTCTTAGATTGTCCTGATCCTGGCACCACTGTAACGCCTGGATCAGGGTTCGAGTCACTGGAATTAGTTTGGTCAGAGGTCCTTTTCGAGACCAGAAGGTCTCAAGTGGAACTGAATATCCCTCATTTGAAATCTTGCTCCTGCACCACTGTTGTAGAGGCAGCCATGTGTCCCAGGAGCTGCAGAAAATGCCTTGTTGGTCGAGACACCTGGAGGGTGAATGAAGAGGCCAGTGAGATATGGTCCTTTTCCTGTCCAGGGGAAGGAAAGCTCTTGCCTTTATCCAGCTCTCTGCCTCTATGAAGGTGAGGAGCTGCACAGGTTCTAGAACTGACTTTGAAAGATTCAGAAGGAAACCTAGAGAAGTGAGCAGTTGCTGAGTTATCTGCAGGTGTAATCTTGATTTGGTCTGAGACTGGCCTACTATGAGCCAGTCATCCAGGTATGGAAAGATGGAGATCCTTCTTCTCCTCAGGAAGGCAACTACAACTGCCAGGCATTTTGTGAACACCCTTGGAGCAGAAGTTAGGCCGAAGGGCATTGATCTGAACTGGTAATGGCCCGAGAGCAGCTCGAACCTGAGGTACTTTCGGTGGGAGCTTCTGATGAGAATATGGAAATAGGCATCCTTGAGGTCCAGGGAGACTAGCCAGTCCCCTGGTCTTAGAGAGAGTAGAATTATTCCCAGAGTCACCATTTTGAACTTTGGCTTTAAAAGGTGCTTGTTTAAATATCTGAGATCCAGGATGGGCCGCCATTCTCCTGTCTTTTTGGGGGTTAGGAAGTACCTGGAGTACAATCCTTTCCCTTTGTGTAGGGGTGGAATCATCTCTATGGCTCTCAGAGCCAAGAGAGAAGAGACCTCTGCCTCTAGGGCAAGTGCCTCTGAAGGATTTGCAGGTGGAAAGGATCTGGTTCTCATCTTTGGAAATTTTTAGAAACTGAGAACCAGTCCCTGGCTTACTACTTCCAGGACCCATTTGTCTGATGTTAAAGACATCCAGTCCTGGACTAAATAAGCCAGCCTGCCCCCTACAGGTGGTGGAGAATCGGCCCTGGCAAACCCATCAGGGTGCCTGTTTGGCAGGGGCTTTAGGCTGAGGGGTGGAAGCAGGTCTGCTTGTACTCCGTCTGTCTCTCCCTCTGAAGAACTCCCTATGTGCATAAGCAGAAGAGGAGGCCTGGGCTTGGTAGAAAGGCCTATGAAAAGGCCTGCCCCTGCCCCTGGAATGCTGCCTCTGGGGAGTGACTTGCCTTTCCTTGGCCTGAGCACTCCTATAGGTGGTCCTATATTCATCCATTTTCTTCATGTAGTTCTCTGTTTGCTCCCCAAACAGAGAATTACCCACAACAGGAAAATCCATGGCCTTAGTCTGGGTATCCTGAGACAGGCTAGTACATCTGAGCCAAGCCATCTCGATGGGCCACAGATGTAGCCATGACTCTAGATGACACATCATTGGAGTCCACTGCAGCATGGAATTGCACCTTGGATGCCTCAATACCATCCGCAGCCACCTGCTCTAGCTCCTTGGCAAGCTGGCCAGAGACCGGTTTAGCTAAAGCCATTACAGTGTCCGATCTAGATTTCTGATATCTAGCTGTATAGACCATATAATTAGCCTGCCTGGGTCCCAAGGATGCTGCCATGTACTGTTTCTTTGCCATGGCATCAATCCTCCTGGAGTCCTTATCTGGGAGGTGTGAAGCCAAGGGTATATTTGCTTTATCACAGGCAGCAGCCTGCACTACCCCAACATGGCTGCATTGTTGGGTAAGGAACTCCAGATCTCGAGCCTGAGAAAGAGTATACCTCCATTCTCTTGTCCACAGGAGATATAGAATTAGGAGTCTTTAAAATTTTTATTTGTCTGTTCCCCAAAGGACTTATGAAGGGGAATAGACAGCCTCCTGGACTCTGGGATATCCATCATTTCAACATAGTCAGGCTCCTCTTGGTTGTCCACAGCTTCTTCCATAGGAAGCTGAAGAGTTTCAGCCACTTTTTTGTAGAACATAAAATGGGAAGGGGACTCAGAAAGCCTAGGAGGAGAAAACACCTGAAGGTCTGTCTGGGAGATGTCCGAGTCAATAGGCACATCCAGACTTTCGTAATCACCATCACTATCCTCATACTCTCCTTCCTCCTCCTCCGGTTCATAAAAATCTTCTAAATTATAATCTGGAACCGGGGGAACCGACCGAACCGAGCCCCTTCCTGATGGTGCCGGTTCGGTCAGAACCGGGGTTAGCGACTGAACAATCCTTATCGCTTTGGCTATTTCATCAGTGGTCGGAGAAAGAATTTGTGGATCCGCACCGGCTGATTTATCCCTTCTTTTTCTTTTAACCAGAACCGACTCCTCGGAGTCGGTTCTCCTTTTGGCAGAAGAAGTTTTGCCCTGGTCAGAGGGCACTCCTGGTTCAGTTGGAACCGAAACGGGCTGGCCATCCGGGTCAGCGGACTTCTTGGCCTCCCTTTCCCTGAGCCTACCAACTCTCTTTTCCAGGGTAGCCGCAGGAAAATTCTTGCAAATCTGGCAGTCTGAATCGAGGTGGTCAAACCCCAGACAATAAACACAGGTGGTGTGGGGATCAGCCTTAGCAAAGGCTTCCCCACACACACTACAGTGTTGAAACCCAGTGGGCCCGGTTTTTCTTTTGGGTTTCTCAGACATGGCCAGTCCTAACAAAAACTTACCCTTTTTTCGGCAATCCGCCAGGCAAGACACCCTTATCGGTTCCTGACCGTGTTACAGGTCGTGGAAAAAACTGTAATGAAATCCGTTTTCTTTTTTAGAACCGATAAGGACCGGTTACCACACTCTAAAAGCAGAATAAACTTTTTTGAGAATAACCTGATCGGTTCAAACCGAACCGATCCTCAGTTTACAAGTTCCACACAGAAGAACAAGAAAATAAACCTATCTAGTACTCACGATACCACAGATAGAGACTAAACCAACAGGTTAACAGATTAAATTCGGTCGAAAACCAAGAAAAACGGTACTTTAACCGACAAACTTGAACCGAGCAAAGGAGAAATCTCCGGAGCGACTGTTCAGTGAGGCGGAGTAAAGAAATCTGACGGTTTGAGTTCAAACAGCAACAGACAGAGTCTCAACCAAGCTCGAGCTCAGTGTTCCATGCCTGGCATGGAAAGTTAACTCTTTAATCTCCGGGGCAGTTCAAAGGTTGGACATCACTGCAATATGTCAGAATACAGCAAGACTTCATGTTGTTTGAAAATATAGTTTCTTCAAGCAATGAAGGAGAGCTCTTCAGAGACGTCTTACTGAGGCAAGCAGAGAAAAGAATCTGACAGTTTAGAGTTGTTTATCAGGGACAGTGATTTGAAAACCGAGCTCGAGCCTAGCATTCCATTATTTGCATAGGTTCTATTAACCATTTCGGCTCCGGGGCAGTCCTATGGTAAGACCATACTGCATAAGTCAGAATACAGTAAGATTTCATGGGGTTTGAATGCTGAGGTTCCACTGCAGAACCCTCATGTGCAGATGAGCTAAGGGGACAGTGACTATCGCGGCTGCCATGTGGCCTAGCAGCTGCAGTACCATTCTTACTGGAACTAGATTTGTGGAGGCTAATCTCCGAGCCAGTGCCCTTAGTTGATCTACCCTGTCTGAGGAGAGGAAGGCCCTCACTGGGACAGTCTCCAAGATGGCCCCTCTGTACTGCAACCTCTGGGTAGGCTGGGGGGATGACTTGGCAAGGTTTGAGGTGACCCCCAGATTCTGGAATAGGAGAAAGGTGTCTGCCAGAGAATGACATAGCTGATCTCTTGTGGGAGCTTTTAGGAGCCAGTCGTTGAGGTAGGGGTAGAGCCTCCTGAGAGCTGCTGCCACTATTGCCAGGCACTTGGTGAACACCCTGGGTGCTGAAGATAGGCTGAATGGCAGCACTCTGAACTGGTAATGCGCTCCCTGGAAGGTGAAGTGGAGGTACTTTCTGTGGGATGGCAGGATCTTTATATGCATGTAGGCATCCTGCATGTCCAGGAAGCAGAGCCAATCCCCTCGGTGAAGCATAGGAAGCAATCCTGGGAGTGTCGCCATATTGAACTTTTTGTGTTCAATGAAAGTATTCAGTTGGCTGAGGTCCAGGATGGGACGAAGGTCCTCTGTCTTCTTCGGGCAGAGGAAGAAGTGGGAGAAGTATCCCGGTCTTCTTTGCGACAGGGGTACAGCTTGGATTGCTCTCTTGCCTAGGAGGACTTGGATCTCTGCTCTGAGAAGCCTTGCACGGGATGGGGAGCAATGGGAGGGAACAGGTGGCTTGTCTGGAGGGATCTGCATAAATTCTAGTGCATAACCCCGCTCCATTATCTGAAGCACCCACTGATTCGCGATGATGTTGGACCAACCATTGAGGTAGAGGGAGAATCTTTTGTCTCCTGATTCCCCCTGCAACTCCACCTGAGGAGGGAAGGTGGGCAGGAAGTCATGCCGAAGTTGGGGCATCGGCAAGGGAGCTCTGGTGCCCTTGGGTTCCTGCAGACAGAGGGGTACCTCTTCCCTTAAAACCCCCTCTGTGTTTCTGTCTCCTTCCTTGCTGACCCTGTTGTTTATGAAAAGGGTGGTGCCTGGGTGCAGCTGTCTCAGATTTGTACATCTTGTGTACCTCTGAGACCACTTTCCCTGAATCCTGTAGGCCAGTGATTAACTTTTCTGCCTCTTCTCTGAAAAGGACCGGGCCCTGAAAAGGTGTATTGAGGATTGCATCCTGAAGATCCTGGCAGAATCCTGAGACCCGTAACCAGGAATGGTGTCCCAGACACACGCCGGTGGCAGCAGCCATGGCGGCAGTGTCTGCTGACTCGTACGAGCATCTAAGAACATGCCTCCCAATGTCAGCCACTGACTGGAGGACTGCCATTAAGTCCGACTTACTGTCCGAATTTGGCTGGACCCTGGCCAGGTCCATGGCCTTATTCCACAGTGATTTTTGGTACATGACTATGTGGGCCAAACAATTAAGTGACCTGACAGTACATGTGGCCGAAGAATATACTTTACAGCCCAGATGGTCCAATTTCTTGGATTCCTTGTCTGGAGGTTGGGAGCTCATGTGCTTTGGCTGATGAGCTCTACCATGGGCAGATGTGAGGATCATGGAATCCACTTTAGGCTACTAATTCAGGTGAGGTTCTCCCCTCTTTGTCTTATATAATTGGTCTGTCTTCTTGGGTACTGCTAATGTTGTTGAAGGGTGCTTCCAGGCTACTCTGGTGACATCCTGGAAAGGTTCCACTAGGGGCCGTATGACCAAATGCTTTGGGTTGGTCTCATAATATCCAAGGAGGGATCGTCTGAAGGTGACCTAGGAGAGTCCCTTCTATGGTCTGGTGAAGGTAGGGAAAGGTCATCCTCTGAGGAGTTGTAAGAGGAGGATCCTCCAGATGACTTCTCAGCAGTCGACCCAGGGACCACCCCTTCCTGTCACCTGGTGTGCTCTTGCACATATATATAAATGGGAGGTCCCCGATACTCCTCAGTCCTTTCCCATCTTAGCGACCTGTATGAGAAGTCTCATAGGTCTCCGACGGGAACTGAGGAGAGGAACAAAAAGGTAGTAGCGTGAGGCTTCCACAAGAGGCTGGAGCAAGAATGAAGGCAGGTGAAGCAGTATGGGCCTGCAAGAGATACTCTCGAAGATCTACTGTTATGGTAAGTTCTTATGCAACTGTATTATCTTCTTTGAGCCAATCTCTTGCAGCAGACCATAACACGTGGGATGAATCCCAAGCAGTTATAATGCCCATGGGAGGAGGAACTGAACCGCAGATTAGGACAGGAGGCCGTTGAGGACGGCCCACCCAAAAGTGGCACAGTTCTTGGAAGCAATGTATAGACTGTAATGTTTTGTGAATGCATGTACAGTAGACCAGGTGGTGACCTTGCACATTTCTGAAGCTGAGATGCTTGAAAACACGCTGTGGAGGTAGCCATGCTTCTAATGGAGTGGGGTTTCACAGACCCCGTGAGAGGTTTTTCATATTTGTTATATATGAATGTAATGCAGTTGGCCAACCATGTGGACAAGCACTGCTTTGAAACCTGATTGCCCAGTCGTCCTGGGGCAAAAGAAACAAAAAGTTGCTCAGTTTTTCACAACTGTTCAGTGTGGTGAAGATAAAGTCTCAATGTTCTTTGTACATCGAGAGTATGAAGCATGGCTTCCCCGGATTCTCAGGCTCCGCAAAACATAATGGCAACTGAATGAACTGATTTAGAGTAAATTCAGAAACCATTTTTGGGAAAAAGGAAAAGTTAGTATGTAGGGACACCTGATCAATATGAAACTGTTAGTAGGTGGCTTGCACATAAGTGCCTGCAACTCTGAGATATGTCTACCCAACGTAGTCGCCACCAGAAACTTGTTTTCCTAAGGACTTTCAGTTTTTCAAGCACAAAATTCAAATCTCACACTGGGACTGGGTCCTGAATAGGGGGAATGTAAGAAAAAATTACTCACCATAGTAATCTTCTTTCTTCCAAGGGGACCTTTAGCACCAGTAACAGTAACAGTTAGCTGGCTAGGTGCAACTACCCTGGAGGCATGGCTTTAAGATAATGAGCTTAGGGAATTAGCCAATCAGAAAAGAGTAGGGGAGTGTGCTGTGGGAGAGCAGCCTGAAGGACATCGACAATTTCTCGAAGGTAAATGGGCACATGCGCCAAAAGTGAACCAACAGGATTCAAAAAACATGCAAATGTCCAAAACTACCAAAACAGATTTCAACAACCTGAGCAAAAAAACATTTTAAATGCAGAGACAAATTTGGTAATAAAATTGAGAACAGAACCCTTCTCCTAAAAGGTGAACAGGAGAGGAAGGGTGGGAGCTTACTGATGCTAAAGGACCCCTTGGAAGAAAGATTACTACGGTGAGTAATTTTTTCTTCTCACTCCAGGAGTCCTATAGCATCAGTAACAATAGCAGATTACAAAGCAGTACAAAACTGGGAGGTGGGCAGACAACCTACTTAGGAAAGAGGCTCTGTAGAACCGCCCTGCCAAATTTGGCATCAGATCTGGACTGCACATCCAAACTGTAATGATTGATGAACGTGTGTACAAATTTCCAGTTAGCCGCCATGCAGACGTCCAGAAGGGGTATATCTCTTGCAGCTGCCACAGAAGCTGCAGTGCCCCTGGTAGAATGGGCTCTGAGTCCATCAGGAGGTTGTTGACCAGCTTTTTCACAGCAGAATCTAATGCAAGAGACTAACCAGTGGGAAGTACAGTAGTTCTCTTGGTAGCTGGTTTTCCTCTGCCTGCTTCCCCATAGGTGAGGAACAACTGAGTGGAAGAGCCTCTGAACTGCTTAGTATGCTCTAGGTAGTAAAAGAGAGGTCTTTTGATGTCCAGACTGTGGAGCTTTTGCTCACCAGGACTGGATTTTTCAGTAAAGAAAACAGGTAGAGTAATAGACTGGTTAAGGTGAAACTCAGAAATCACCTTAAGCACGAACTTCCTATTTGTCCTGAGCTCAATTTTGTCTCTGTGAGGAAAGATGTAATTGTGCTCAGTGCACAGGGCCTGTAACTCTGAAGTCCTCCTGGCAGACGTAATGGCCACTAGGTAAACAGTTTTCCAAGTTATAAACTTGAGATTGGCAGGTGAACCGGGAATAGCCATCAGCCAGTTATGTGTATATATATATATATATATATATATATATATAGAATATCGCATATGTAGGAGGTTGAATAAAGTTTTTTTACACAGCCAAGGTGTGTGATTATAGAGAAACCTCGAGGAGAAGCCGAGAGGTTTCACTATGATCAACACCGGTGGCAGAGTGTAAAAAACTGAATGGCAACCACCTACATATGTTTTATTTTTTATAATAAACTGGTGCAAAAAGATGTCCATCGGGTAAAGTAAATCACGATGTTAGTAATGAAGTAAAAAAAATAGAACTTAAAAGCATTTTTTTTCAAGTTTTTATATTGTTTGCCCAAGTCCTTTAGCTTCAGAGTGAATTGTTTTGTCATCTGAATGGGTCGGGTCATTACAGTCGCTGTTGAGCTAAGGTGAAAGTTCATGCCGTCTGTGGAAACAATAAGGGTAGTGCTGAAAGTACGCTTTTAGTTGAGAGATTTCCTGCATGGTAAATACTAAATTTCTAAATAAATGACTACACTTTGTTACTTGGCTCTGTATGTTGCTGTTAAAATGGAGGTTATGCTGTGTGACAATCTGGTCGGAGAATCGTCTGTTGTTGCCAGTCTGTTTAATTTGTGTGGACTCCTGCCGGCTTCTCAGCGCGAGTCTGTAAAATTCGTATCAACCCGTGGGTTGATACGAGTTTTTTCTTTTTACAACACTTGAAAACGGGTGATAACGGGGTCACCAGTTATTATAATTTATAATTAATGGTCTCCCTTTGCCATTGAGAGACCGTATGACATTACACATTTAAAGGAGCATTTATAACGCAACACATGCTTGATTCTCTCCTCTCGCATGCGCCTACAGCAGTGTCTCCCTTCCTGGCTCGCGCTGCCTTCTAACTCACAATAGAGCCACCAAAGAAACACGGCGGTGAGTAAATTTATAAAAAAACAAAATCAGAACTAGTGTTACAGATGGGGGACTGTGAACCTTTTTTTTTTTTTTAAATACTAGAAGCCTCCGAAAATCAAAATCCCACCGGTGGTAAAATAAATTGAAGCATACTCGTAGCCACACCGATACTGCTGATATTTTATATAATTGCTGTGGCCAAAAAGGGTAGACTCAGCAATTATATAAAATAAAATATGGGGTAGTGTGTTTAAACTCGAAGTTTACACACACCCTCAGGGTCAGATGCTTTGCACAAACCCTCGAGCTTCGCCTGGTTATGTAGCATCTAACCCCTCGGGTGTGTGTAAACTCTTGTTAAACACACCACCCCATACTTTATTCTATATGTTATAAATCTATGTTTTGTATGGCAGTCCTACTTAGGAAATAGGCCCAGCAGCAGAGCCTCATGGGACATTGGATTTTAAAAGAGAAGGAAAAATATGGTCTGCCCTCTCGCTGACCTAGAGGCTTTCCTGTTTTAACACCTACCTGCCAAAACCCATGTAGCTGTTATACATCCAGGTTATAAAAAAACAACTGCTTCGAACTTAGGAAGACTGCTGTAAAAGGTTACATTTTATAGGATAACAGGAGGAAGATTGTTTTTGAAAAGCATATATTAATTAACCTTACAGGATATTTCTGCAACATCAAAGGGTGTTGTAAACCATACTCTGAGGAAGACAGACTGTCTTGTTATAATTTAAAAAATATTGATGTATTTGCAGATTCCAATCAATTAGTAATCTGACCTGTTTTGCCTATGCAGTTGCATGTTACAAATTAAGTATGCAAGATTGTGTGTGACCTCACACTAGCAGCTCAGAGCTGTGATGTCACAAGGAGGGAGGGACATTCTGGTCTCCCTGATATTGGTGAAGCTTGGCTGAAAGGACTGACACTGTTTTCTGGACTTTTAAGAGTCATCTTTGTTTCTGGACTTCTAAGGGACACTTCGGCCAAGATAGCCCAAATCATTTGCCAACAGGAAACCTGAGGTAGAATTAGCTAAATCAGATACAAGGCGCTTTGTTTTGTAACTGTCCATTTCTTTTCTGACTGTAACCTTAATGTATATATGTTCTGTATTTATTTACTATTTTTAGTTTTAGTAAACCTTGTTTTCCCTTAAACCTGCCTGGGAACGTGCTCATTTTGAGGGTGAATAGTGGGACAGTATTGATAATTCTGACATGACAGTTAAATTGCTTAGTGTCACCATATGCAGCCACGCTAACAAGGATCTGTGTAAAGATCCAGCAAGGTAAGAAAATATCAGCGTCTCAACTGAGTCGGCAGGGGTTTGTGAACCAGATTGGTTGTACGCCCACTGGATCAAGTATTGTGCTGCTTTCCCTGAAGACAGTGTGATATCTGGACCTGTTACCTGGGTGTGCTAGCTAAAAAGGATTCATAATTGACCCCAGGACTCGAGACTTGTAGTTGCTTGGACCCAAAACAACAGGAGGGTGTCTCTGTTTGTCCCATTTACAAATCGCACGTCAAGGTTGGGCACTGTGGGAGCAGAGGGCCTGACCCCCAGAGTGGATCTGTGACAGTGGCCATAGGCTCAAAGGATGGTTCCACGAGCCTAGCAATGCAGAGATTCAGGCTCCAGGGAGGAACCAGCTCTCTTACTGGAGGCTGAAGGTGCAAAAGGCCTGTGAAAAACTGTTTAAACACAGAGTGGGAAAAACAGACTTTTTCTTTCCCACCAAAAGGTTGGCCAAAATTGCTGCCAAGTGTAGCTTGAGAGAGGAGGGCTTCAAGCCTGAGGCCTGCAGATGCACCAGGTAATCCAGCAGCTGAGAGTCTGAAGCTGTAAAAGGAGTGACCTTTTTGCCCTTGCACCAGAAGGAAACCCTTTTCCATTTGGCTGCATAAGTCTTTTTTGTAGTAGGCTTTTTAGCCATTCTCAGGATCTTAAAGACCTGTTCAAAGTACTGAGAAACTGGGAACTCTAGCTTTCAAGAGTCAATTTTTCCAGGCATCCAATCCAGGACACTCTGGGTGCCGTACAATAAAAACACACTATCAATATGAATGAATAAATGTTGAATAAAATGATAATGACAGCATAGAATAAATATGGTCTGTGACAACACAGAATCCTATTAAAAACAGAAAGGTGACAAGAATGTACATCTGGATAATTCACTCCTGTCTGGAGAAGGGTCAGCAGAGAGACAGTTGGTGGCAGGTAAATGGGATTGCTGCCTGCAGGATAGCGAGAGAAGGAGAGGGTACCAGGCTTGCCTGGGCCAATCTGCAGCCACCAGAATCATAGATGCAGGCTGTTGTCTGAGTTTCAGCAACACCCTGAATATCAGAGGAAAGGGAGGGAATGCGTCTAGGAACCTCCCTGACCAGTCCAGAATCAGTGCATCCAGTGGAAGTGTTCCCAGGACTGGAGGCCTGCAACAGTACTGAGAAAGCTGGAAGTTGAGGGGGGTAGCAAACAGATCCACTTCTGGTGTGCCCCACCTCTTGAAGACTGTGGCTAGCACTTGCTTACGTAGATACATAGATACACAGACAGTGTCGACAGATAAGGGCCTATGGCCCACCTAGTCTGCCCATTTGAGTTTGTAACTTCAGTTTATGTTTTCCTAGAACTCTGTTGCCCCTTACCCCTGACCTCCAGAATTATTTATGTCTATCTCATGCATTCTTAATCCTGATTGTTTCAGCCCACCACTTCCTCAGGCAGGGTGTTCCACTTGTCCACCACCCGTTCTGTGAAGAAATTCTTCCTCACATTTCCTCTGAATCATCCTCCCTCCAACTTCATCCCATGCCCTCTAGTTCTGGAACATCTTTTTCGCTTAAAAATAGTGTATTCTTGCACCCTGTTCCTCCCTGTAAGATACTTGCATGTCTCTATCATGTCCTCTCTCTCTTCCTCCTCTCCTCCAGGAAGTACATATTCAATTCCTTCAACCTGTCCTCACAGGACTTGTGATGCAATCCATGTACCATCTTTGTTGACGTCCTCTAAACCTTCTCTACTCTGTCTATGTCCTCACGTAGGTAAGGTCTCCAGAACTGTACACTGTACTCCAGGTGGGGCCTCACTAGTGTCTTGTATAGTGGAATCATGACCTCCCTTTTCCTGCTGGTGATGCCCCTGCCTATGCATCCCAGCATCCTATTTGCTTTACCTGTTGCCTTGTCACACTGTTTCCCTACCTTGAGGTCATCAGAGATGATAACCCCAAGATCCCTTTCCTGCTTGGTGCATGCTATATCCTCACCCCCCAACTGAAACATTGTGCCAGGGTTTTGTGCCTCTATATGCATTATCTTGCACTCTTTGCATTGAATTTCAACTGCCAAACCCTGACCATTCTTCAAGTTTCTGCAGGTCCCATCTCATTCTGTCTACACCCTCTGGTGTGTCTACTCTGTTACAGAGCTTTGTGTCATCAGTGAACAGTGAAATTCTGCCTTCTAGGTCCTGCGCATGTCACTGATGAAGATGTTGAATAGGTCCGGTCCCAGCACAGATCCCTGTGGTACCCCACTGGTCACTCTTCCCTCTGTGGAGTGACAGCCATTTACCACCACCCTCTGTGTCCTGCTGCCCAGCCAGTTACCTACCCACCACACTACTGTCCTGCCCACACCCATATTCCCTAGTTTGCATAGTAGTCTTTTATGTGGCACAGTGTCAAAGGCCTTGCTGAAGTCCAGATAGGTCATGTCCACTGCCCTCCCCTGATCCACCTCCCTAGTCACCCAGTCAAAAAATTCAACGAGGTTGGTCTGACATGACCTCCCCCTGGTGAAACCATGCTGCCTTGGATCCTGCAGTCCATTGACAACCAGATGTTCCACCAATCTCTCCTTCAGTGGTGCTTCCATGATCTTCCCCACTACCGAGGTGAGGCTGACTGGTCTGTAGTTCTCCACTTCCTCTTTGTTCCCACTTTTGTATAAGGAGACTACATCTGCTGTCCTCCAGTCTTTTGCTTATTCAGAGTCCACTCGCTACGGCTCTGACTGATGCAGCTGAGAGCATCTGCCAGGTTGTTGTCATTGCCTAGGAGGTGGATAGCTGAAAGGCTGACCCCCAGGGAGTAGGAGAAAGACCAAATCTTTAGCGCCTCGGAACATAGTGTCCCTGATCTTGATCTGGTACTACTCTGCTTGTTTATATAAAACATTGCAGTGGAGTTGTCTGTCCTTATCTGTGCAGTCTGCCCTTTTATGACAGGAGCAAAGGCCTTGAGTGCCAGGAAAATGACTCTGAGCTCCAGAAGGTTTATGTGCAACTGTGACTCCTGAGGAGTTCAGGATCCATTTACTGAGGCACTGTCCAGATGAGCCGTCCAGCCTAGAAGGGAGGCATCTGTGGTAATCACCTTTGTGGGAAGAGGAGCCTGGAAGGGGACCTCCACTGTCAAATTCGAAGGGTCCTTCCACCAAAGCAATTCCTGAAGAAACTGTTCTGTCACAGGTATCAGTTTTGATAAGGCGCTGCTCCTTTGAGACCAGCAAGCTCTGAGATAGAATTGCAGGTCTCGCATCCTGTACCTGACCCCTGGGACCACTGCAGTCATTGATGCCATGTGTCCCAAGAGCCTGAGGAAATGCCTGGCTGGTCTTGGCTGTCCTTGGACAAAAGAATCTGCCACTGATAGGAAACTTTGAATTCTGTCTGGAAGGAGTAGGGCAGAGCCTTTCAGTGTGTTCAGCTGAGCTCCTTTGAAAGTGAATAACAGTGGGCTCCAAGTGGGATTTCTTTAGATTTACCAGGAAGCCCAGAGATTTCAGAATGTGCTCTGTGAGGGAAAGAGACTCCTTGACCTGATGAGGAGACTTTGCCACTACGAGCCAATCGTCCAAAGAGGGGTAGACTGAAACACCTAGCTTTCTGAGGTGTGCTGCTACCACTGCTAGGCACTTGGTAAAAACTCTTGGAGCAAAGGACAGGCCTAAGGGCATCGCAGCAAACTGATAGTGACCCGAAGGAAGTTTGAATTGAGAAACTTCCTGTACGACTTCCTTACGGGTATGTGGAAGTAAGCATCCTTTAGGTCCAGGAAGGCTAGCCAGTCTCCCTGCTGTAAGGACTGAATGACCAGTGACAGGGTGACCATTCTGAATTTTGGTTTTAGCAGATGTTTGTTCAGGTATCTGAGATCCAAAATAGGTCGCCACTCCCCAGTTTTCTTTTGTGTTAGGAAGTACCTGGAGTAGAGGCCTTTGCCCTTTTTGTGGGCAGGGACCCTCTCCACTGCTCATAAAGCTAGAAGGTTTTTCACCTGTAACTCCAACAGAAGTACCTGTGTTGGGGTTAGGGGTTTTAACACCTGGGTACGTCTGAGGTATGACATCTGCTTGAATTGTAGTAGCAGACCCTTTTCCACTATCTCCGGGATCCACTTATCTGAGGTAATGAGGGACCAGGTTTGAAGATAGTGGGAGAGTCTGCCCCCTACTGGCAGAGGGGAGATGACCTGGACACCCACATCAGGGCTTAGGCTGGGAGTCTGCCGGCTGGACAGAGGTGGCTCTTATTTGGCCCCTTCTGACCCTCCCTCTGTAAAATCCTCTGTACTGAGAGTAGTCAGGCTAAGGATAGGAAGCATAAGGTCTGGGATAATAACCTCTGCCCCTGTTTCCTCTAGAGTGGCATTTTTGTCAGGTAGCAGGTTTAGGTTTAGAGGAATGACTTTGCCAAGAAGCCTTGTACTCATCAATCTTTTTTCATATAGTCTGTTGTCCTGGAATCAAACAACATGTTTTGATCACAGGGGAAATCCATGGCTTTAGACTGGGTGTCTGGAGTAAGACTGGTAGTTCTAAGCCAAGCAAAACACCTAAAAGAGATGGCATGGGCCATGGTTCTAGAGGCAGCATCGCTGTTGACGTCTGCCATGTGGAAAGTACAGTTACTTAAGAACTTACCGTAACAGTAGATCTTCGAGAGGACCTCTTGCAGCAGGTAATACCATTAAGACTAAGCCGCCAGGCGTTAGGACCCCACAGAAAAATCTTCTAGCTAGCAGTGTATAGCGGGAGACTGCCCCCGATGTTGGCTCCGCCCCAACGTCAGATGTGGTATAAAGGGGGCGGTCCCCCGGTACCACCTCAGTTCTCCCGTCGGAGACCCAGCTGAAAAACAAATGGAGAACTGAGGAGGATCTCTCATTCCCAAAAAGAAAATGGAATACTAGTCCCCGGGGGCAGGTGGGTGAGAAAGCCACCTGCTGCAAGAGCTCCTCTCGAAGATCTACTGTTATGATAAGTTCTTATGTAACTGTGCTATCTCACTTCAAGGGGGAGCTCTTGCAGGAGGAATTGCCATTAGGACTGATTCCCAAGCAATACCCAAGAAGTGGAGGATAATAGTGCCAAAAAATATAGGCAATTAGGAGAGGAGTCCCTGGAGGACCACTAGGCCGAAACCTGCTCTCCTTCTGGAAGCCATGTCCAGGCTGTAGTGACTAACGAAGGTGTGCACTGAACTCCAAGTAGCAACAGCACACAGGTCCGCTGAAGAAACATTCCTCAGAAAAGCAAAGGATGTCGCTATCCTTCTGGTGGAATGATACTTAACTGGTCCCAGTAAGGGTTTGTTGTGCTACCGCTAACAGAATGTGATGCAGTGCACAAGCCACTTAGTCAAAGTCTGCTTTGTGACAGGTGTCCCAACTTTTCTGTGAGCAAACGAGACAAACAACTGGTCTGTGTTTCTGGAGGAACTGGTTCGAGCCAAATAGTAACGCAGAATCCTATGTACATCCAGAGTGTGTAACAATGCCTCTCCTCGGTCAAAGGAGTAGTCCACCCAGAATGTGCAAGAAACATATGTTATATAGAGTGTTTTGATATGTATGTTAAATCCTAGTGTGTCCTTCCCTCTGTCTGCTATTTGGAGTTTTTCCTAAATTGCTTGCTAGCTGTATGGTAGTTCTACAACCCCTGGGGATCGCCGTCACAAATAGTTTCATTGGCTTTCTTTCTCCCAGGATGCCCCATCTCATGTGACAGTGATGTAGCCATGCCTTAGATTTAACATGTGTATTGCTTTTGTACCAGTTTAGCAATAGCAGAGCCTTATAACTTAACCAGGATACAAATGGCAACAGTTAGTTTAGCAGATACCTGAGAGCAAGCTAATGGGTTTCTGTAAGACAACCGCTACTAAATAGCTCTAATTGATTATTTGTGTTTTTGATGTTAAAACACTCCTGCTAGCTAGACCTGATGCACAGAGAAAACAAAAATAGTGAATTAGAGCTATTTAGTAGTTGTCTTACAGAAACCCCAGTTAGCTTACTCTCAGGTATCTGCTAAACTAACTGTTGCCATTTGTGCTCCCTGGATAAGAAGCTACAAGGCTCTGCTGTTGCTAAACTAATTTCAAAGCAATACACCTACTAAATCTAAGGGCATGGCTACATCACTGTCACATGAGACAGGGGTCATCCTGGGAGAAAGAAAGCCAATAAAACTATTTGTTATGGAGATCCCCAGGGGTCGTAAAACTACCATACAGCTAGCAGGCAATTTAGGAAAAACTCCAAATAGCAGACAGAGGGAAGGACACACTAGGATTTAACATACTTATCAAAACACTCTACATAACATATGTTTTTTGCACATTCTGGGTGGACTACTCCTTTAAGAGTACTCTGGGTAATAAACTGGTAGTTGAATGTCCTGGTTCATTGTGAACTCAGACACTACCTTTACAAGGAACTTAGGGTTTGTATGCAGGGCTACCCTCTCCCTGTGAAAAATAAGATAAGGCTCTTCACACATCAGAGCTTGCAGCTCAGAAATCCTCCGAGCCAAGGTGATAGCAACTAAAACTAACGCCTTCCAAGAGAGAAGGCAAGGCTCGCAACTTGTCACTGATTCAAAGGGGGGGGGGGCAAGGTGAGTTTCTCCAAAACAAACAGAAGGTCCCAAGACGGCATGTGGTCTCTCCTGGGAGGTTTAATGTGCAAGATGGCCCTTAGAAAGGCCTTGCATATGTCCAACTGTGCCAGAGTCTTCCCATTCAGTGGTGCATGGTAGACTGATAATGCACAGAGGTGCACCTTAATGGATGAGTAGCTAAGGCCCAAGTCCGATAGGTAGAGAAAATACTCCAGCACAGATTCCACTGGACAATTGAGAGGGTCTAGAGAATGGGGGAATACCCACAAGCAGAAACACTTCCATTTCATGGCATATGTTGCCCTGGTAGAGAGTTTTCTCACTGCCACGAGCACCTCTGCCACTCAGAGGGATACTCCAAATCTATCCCTATCTAAGTCTAAGGAGCCAAGCATGCAGATGGAGTGACTGGAGGGACGGATAGACCAACGTCCCTTGCTCTTGGGAGAGCAAGTGAGTGGAGAGGGGCTATGGATCCGGTGGTTCTGATGCCAGCTGTTGCATCAGCGGGAACCAAATCTGTCGAGGCCAGAAGGCGCTACCAGTATCATCTGGGTACCTTCTGCCTGCAACTTGAGTAGGATCCTCTGAAGAAGAAGGTAGGCATACAGAAACCCCCCTGTCCAAGAGAGGGACAATGCGTCTCGCCAAAAAGCACCAGGCCCTGGATCTAGCGAGCAGAAATTGGGCAATTTGGTGTTGTGTGGGGACATAAAGCAGTCCAGTTCTGGCTGACCCCACCTTTTGAAGAGGTCGTCTATGACTTCTTGATGTAGTTCCCATTCATGGTTCTGACATTGAGAGCAACTTAGGCTGTCTGCGAAGATATTGTGAATCCCTGGAACATGGACAGCTGTGAGGTCCAGGCTGTGATCCACTTCCCAAGTCCACACCCTCATTGCCTCTTTGCATAGGGGATAAGAATGCATGCCCCCTTGCTTGTTGAGATGGAAGACTACTGGGGTATTGTCCAACTGGACCAAAAGGAGTCCAGGAGGGATTTCCCCTTGGAAGGCTTGAAGGGTGTATAGTTCGGCTCTCATCTCCAAAATGTTTATGTGGAGAGACCATTCTGTTGAATTCCAAGAACCCCTCGTCTAATGAGAAGCAAGATGTGCTCCCCATCCCAGTCCCAAGGCATCTGTAGTAAGGATCTGTTGTGGGCTGGGTCACTGGAAGGGAACTCCTATCCCCAAATGGGCCGAGGTGACCCACCAGGTCAGGGACTGATGGACTGCACTGGAGATCCAGATAGGCTCTTCTAGCTTGCCTGTGCCTTGGTCCCACTCTGAGGTGCCTCATGTTCAAGCGTGTGAGGGGAACTGTAGCTATGGCTGCGGCCATATGACCTAAAAGCTGCAGAATCACCCTCGCTGGGACCAAGTCCGAGTCCATCACCCTGTGAGCGACTTCTCTTAGCCTGGTTGCCTGGTCTGCGGGCAGGAAGGCTTTTCCTTGGATGGTGTCCAGGACTGCTCCTATGTACTGCAGTCTTTGAGCAGGCCATGGATGTGACTTGGGCAGGTTTAGGGTGATACCCAGAGTCCTGAATAGACTGAATGTCTCTTCCATCATCCTGTTTAATTGGTCTTCTGCTGGAGCTGTGAGAAGCCAATCGTTCAGGTAGGGGTAGACAAAGTGACCCCCTCTCCTGAGGGCCACCACCACTACTGCCAGGCACTTGGTGAATATCTGTGGTGCTGATGACAGGCCGAACGGCAGTGCCCTGAACTGGTAGTGCCCTCCCTGGAAGATGAAGTGAAGGTACTTCTTGTGGGATGGCAGGATCGTCATATGCATATACGCATCTTGCATGTCCAGTGCACAGAGCCAGTCTCCTTGATGGAGTATGGGCAACAGGCTGGCTAAGGTCAACATTCTAAATCTTTTGTATTCGATGAAAGTGTTCAACTGACTCAGATCCAGAATGGGACAGAAGTCTCCTGTCTTCTTTGGGACTAGGAAGAAGTGGGAGTAAAATCCCTTGCCTCTTTGAACATAGGGGATCTCCTGGATGGCTCTTTTGTCTAGTAAGGCCTGTATCTCTGCTCGCAGAAGAACTGCATGGGAGGGTGAGTAGTGGGAGGAGACTGGTGGATTGTTCAGTGAGATTTGGGTAAGCTCTAGGGAGTATCCTCTCTCCACTATCTGGAGGACCCATTGATCTGACGTGATATTGGACCATCCGAATTGGCAAAGGGAGAATCTCCTTTTACAGCCTCCGCCTGCACTTGTTCTGGAGGAGGAGGGGGTGGTGGGGAGTCTTGCTGTTGTGCAGGAGTAGGCAGGGGAGGTCTGAGCGCCTTGGGATTTTTGGGGCCCTGGACACCTGAAGGGACAGGGGGGCCTCTTCTTTTAAAACCGCCCTTGTGATGTGTCTGGCGTCTTTCCTGTTGTCCCTGGTTCTTTTGAAAGGGACGGTGTTGGGTGGCCTGTGGCTTTGATCTGTACATTCTGTGGACCTCAGATAGTGCCTTACCATAATCTTGTAACCCAGTTATAAGTTTTTCAGTCTCCTGGCCAAATAGAACTGGACCCTGAAAGGGTGTGTCCAAAATTGCATCTTGCAAATCCTGGCAGAAACCAGAAACTATGAGCCAGGCATGCCTCCGCATGCAAACACCAGTGGCTGCTGCCCATGCAGCCATTTCTGCGGAGTCATAGGAGCTCCTTAACACGTGCTTGTCCACATCCATACCAGATTGGATGACAGTGCGGAGTTCTACCTTACCCTCTGAGTCTGGCTGGGCCTTGGTCAGATCCATCGCTTTTACCCACAGAGACTTTTGATATGTGACCATGTGGGCGAGGAAGTTCAGTGACCTGACCACACAGGTTGCTGATGAGTATACCTTACAGCCCATCTGGTCCAGCATTTTGGATTCTGGATCTGGGGGCTGGGCACTCATGTGTCGTGGCTGTTGTACCCTGCCGTGAGCAGCCATCAGTACCATTGAGTCGGCATTTGGATGCTCGCCTAGGAAAGGCTCCCCTTTAGGCATTTTATATAGCTTATCCACTTTCCTAGGTACTGCAGTTGTGGTAGCCAGGTGTTTCCAAGTTGATCTGGTAACATCTTGAAATGGTTCTACCAGTGGGGGAATGACCAAGGGTTTAGGGCCAGTGGCGCCCAGAAATTTTGCCAAGCAGCACCTTTCTGGGCATAGCTCTTCTGTGTCCCATTGGTACAGAGCTTGAATGTACCTTATGATGTCCAAGAAGGATGGGTCATCCGGGGGTGACCTTGGTGAGTCCCTTCTTGGTTCTGGAGATGGAATAGGCAATTCATCCTCGGAGAAATATTCGGATGAAGAGTCTCTGGCATCCTCCCCTGAGGTCAATGGTGGGCATCCGCCCATGGACGGGACGGATGACAGGTACCTTTTCTGGTGCCTGACTTAGGCATCTGCCTATTTTCTTCAGTAGGCATCGGATGTTCTGTCGGTGGCAGAGGCCGCTGAGGCAACTGGTCCCTGGGTGGTGGCCGGACCAGGGATGGGTCCCTGGGTTTTGGGAGAAGATCCCCTTTTATGGTGTTCCACCAGGCGTTAAAGAGTGCTCCCACCTCAGATAATGGAACAACTGGGGGCGGAGGCATCGGGTGTGGGACACTGGAGGGGCCAGGCATCGGACCTTGTGGACCTTCAGGTACCGGCATCTGGTCCTGGGGCACCTTTTCTATCAGTGTCTCAGGTGTCAGACTTGGCGGGATCTTGTCTGGTGGAACTGAACACCCTTGTGGTCTGGCATCTGGCTCCTTTGGAGGAGGCGGCTGGGCGTCCTGTGCCCCTGTCGCTTTGTCTTTTGGGGCCTTGGTCACTGGGGCCAATGGCTGGTCCTCCAGGGCCGATGGCCATTCTTTGGCTGGTGGCGCCTGATCCATCTCCGACGCGGAGTCACAGTGGTCAGTCGTCTGCCTTCCCTCGGAGGCTGACCTCACCCTTTCTTTGGGCGGAGGTGTCCAGTATCCGATGACCTCCTGACATCTGGTGGAATCGTCTGACTTTTTATGCCTTTTGGATGAACCAGCATGCTTACGGGTGATAGGTTCTGAGGGTTTGCCCGAAGCAGACGCCTGTCCCTCTTGGGTCGACCAATGCAATGATTTGTGAAGTCAGTGGGCCAAGGGAACTTGAGCTGATGAAAGCCCCTGGGATGACTCCCCACCTTTCGAATGCGTTGAGGCAGTGGTCTTCTTCTGGTGAACCCCTGAAACTGCTGTAGTACCTGGGGGAACCACTCCAACCTCCCGCTGGAGGTGGAGGTAGCAAAAGTCCTGTGAGGGGACTTTGGGTTGGATTCCGACCTGGCTCTCTCCTGCTCCCGGTGATGGTGTTTCCCTCCCGATCGTTTCTCCTTGGGGGGAGACTCCCTGGCTGAGAAGGATGAACTATGTCCTGATGGGGCCTTCTGCATGGCGGCCACTTGTTACTCCTGCAGGTAGGCCTTGAGCGTCTTTAGGCAGCGAATCTGAGTTTTGCTATTAAACTTCTGGCAGTGTGGGCAGTCATCAGGCTGGTGGTCTGGGCCTAGGCAGATGAGGCAGGCAGAGTGGCTGTCCCTAGCTGGGATCTGCTTCCTACACATGCACTTTGACTTTCGCCACTGAAAAGTCGATGAAGACGTGCACTTTCTTGGATAAAACAGAAGAAAAGAACAAACTACTACTAAACTGCGCGAGGCACAAAACGGCAGTTGACTGCAACTATGGTGTCCGTGGATCCAGTGTTCCAGGGTCGACGGTGGGAAAAGAACTGAGGTGGTACCGGGGGACTGCCCCCTTTATACCATGTCTGACATCGGGGAGGAGCCAACGTCAGGGGCAGTTCCCTGCCATAGACTGCTAGCTATAAGTTTTTTCCATGGGGTCCTAATGCCTGGTGGCTTAGTCCTAATGGTATTACTTGCTGCAAGAGCTCTCCTTCGAAGTGAGATTTGGTATTTTGTAGCTTCCAGGGCAATTTTTGCAGTGTCAATCAGGTCCTGCACTATTGTATCCGATTCATTCTGGGCAATAGCCGGGACATAATTCCACAGTGCTTCTTGATACTTGGCTGTGAAAGCCATATAGGAGGAAAGGTGGATAAGCAGAGAAGATGTAGTGTACATCTTCTTTGCAATAAAATCCATTTTTCTGGAGTCCTTGTCAGGAGACAAGGAAGACAAAGAGACTCCAGCTTTCTCACATGCTGCCTGCTGTGCAATACTCTCGTGGCTGGAGTGTACAGACATGAACTCGGTGTCATTCTTGGACAATTGGTACTTTTTGTCACAGTGTTTGTCAACCGCTGCTAGTGAAGTGGGGGTTTGGAGCAGCTTCATTGTATTTTTTCTGAAATCATTATAAATAGGTAAAACCAATCTCTTGGGAGGTGGAAGACCTTTCAGCTCCCTGTAATCTTCAATCAATCAGTCAATCAAATTTTATTTTTTAAAAGCACAAATCATACGAGTATCTAAGCACTTGTACATAATTAAGAAAAAATTCAGCAGTCAAAACAGTAAACAAGAATTAAAAACACCAATATCAAAAATATAGTACTCCATCATTTATTCCTAATCCAAGAAGGTGATCTTAAATCGATAGGTTTTTAAAACACTTTTAAGGCTCTCCATAGTCAGGCACTCTCTCATCTGATGAGGCAGAGAATTCCACAGGGTAGGGACCACAAACGCAAACGCCCTAGCTCCAGAGGTCTTTAAACAAACCCTGGGACCCTCTAGCAATCCCTTGTCAGCGGAACGGAGTGAGTGGAAGGGGTGATAAGGACACAGAAGTTCTTGCAGATAGTTTGGACCCTGTCTGTGTAGGGCTTTATAGGTCAGCAAACCGACCTTGAAGGTGACCCGCCACTGAACTGACAGCCAGTGCAGACCGCGAAGCACAGGCGTGACATGGTAAGATCGAGATAAGCCAGTCAACAGCCTGGCTGCTGCATTCTGCACCAGCTGCAAATGGTGGATATCAACCCCCGGAAGTCCTAGGTACAGAGAGTTGCAATAGTTAAGGTGGGAGGTCACAGAGGCATGGACCAATGTTGGAAGGTCGTTGGGCGGGACCAGGTGTTTAATCCGAGCAATATTCCTCAGATGGTAGAATGCAGATTTGATGACAGCTGACACCTGCAATTTAAGGGTCAGTCTGTCACCAAAAATAACTCCCAGATTACGCACCTGGTCAGAGGTCAGTAACTGACTGCCCCCAAGCCGAAGCCCTAAAGGCTGCCTACCCGACCCCTCAGCCTGACGACTTAGATCTTGGTCCTCGTCACCATCCTGGTTGATCTCCTGGGTAGGGAGGTCCAGGGTGTCTAGCATATTCAGAATAAAAATAAGCATTGAGGAGGGGTCAGCAGGGGAAGCCCCAAAATGAGGGTCGGGGACACATCTGGCTCTAGGCCCTCTAAATGTATGTTTGGAGCATCATAAAATTGATCCTCCTCTTCTTCCTCAACCTCACAGTCCCCTGCTGTGAGAGATGTGGGAGAGTGTTTACCAGTAGAACCACCAGAAAACACAAACTCCATATTTTGTAGGGTCTGGAAGAGGTGGCAGGCTTTTGCCATGTCTTCCACAGAAGGGAGCTCCTGAGAAAAATCAGATTGGCTGCCAGACTGTGGCTGTGTATGCTTAGTTTCTTCTTTGTGCTTTTTGCTACCTGTTGTCTCACTATTGGCTTTCCCAGGAGGAACAGGAACATTTTTGTTTTTGCAAACAGTCTTTTTAGCCGCTTCATCAGTGGCTTCAGGCTTCCTTTTTTGACAGACACTTCATCAGTGCATTTGTTATTTTTTGATTTTAAAAGAACTTCATCATCCCCTTTGGAAGTTTTATTTATTGCACCTCATCTGACAACATGCATTCTCCAGCCTCCTCGACAAGGCCCCTGGCTGCATCCTTCCTCACCTACTCAATCACCTCTCTTCCCCTCCCCCCTACCTGTCACGTCCTGACCCTCCTACTCTGTCCCACTAACTCACCCATTATGACCCCTGACTGACTCTTTTTCACACCTTTCTTCCTCCCCTTCCCTCTTCCATCCCTCCTGTCACCTTCTCCTTCTGTGCTTGCCCCCGTTCCCGGCTGCATCCCCCCCCCGTTCTCTGTCCTGATGCTACACTTCATCCCGACTCACCCGTCCCGATTTCTAAATGGGATTACCCACCCACATTTTCACCTATAAAGTCCTAGAATGCCAACTATATATCTAATTGCAATCACCTATGTTTACTATGTATTGTGCTGTTCTACTGTTTTCGCTGTGTTTGATATTATCTGTACATGTTATACTCTGTTTTGTAACCCCCTTCCCAGTATTGACATGGAACCTTTGTAAATGAGCTCTATTGTGCTCAAAGGTATTTTCTAATCCTAGATTGAAATAAATAAAAAATAAATAAATAAATACAAATTCATTCGTCGGCACCTCCTTTCCTTGGCTGGGATTTAGATGCCTCATTAGCAACCCTGTTTGAATTTTTATTGTTATTATATTTTGATGGTCCCTCATCGATAGTCTTAGATTGCTCCTCAGTCATAATTATTTTCAGTCTCTTTGCTTTGTTTCTCAAAGTTTTCTTACAAAATTTGGTGCGGCGAGAGCAAGTATGATCTAGACCTAAACACTTAAGGCACAGGTTATGAGAATTTGCTTTAGTCAAAATCCTGTGACAGTTGGCACAGTTTTTAAAACCCATAGGTCCAGTTCTCTTTTTTTGCCTTGGGATCTCTGACTGCCAATAACAGAGAACCCTTTAATTTACTATAAGAATGTTAGAGAAAATGGTCAGCTCCCTCGCGGAATTGAACCGTGCTTACCGAGGTAAAATTTGGTGAAAAAAATTTCAAAATCATTAGTTCCCGCAAGAAAATAAGAACCATGAATAAAATACAGAAGGAACTGTCGAAAACACTAGACACAATTAAAATAAAATTAAAAAAAAAAGCAAAGAGAACAGCGGAACTGACTTTAAATAGCGTTTCCCGGGAACTGAGGGGAACCGCTAAAAACTCCCAAAAATAAACACAGCACACTATAAAAAATAAGATTACGAGGAAAGACTTTACCAGGAAAAGCAGAATTAGGCTCTAAACAAGGAAAGTTGAGAGACACCTCAGGGGCAGTGTTGCTCAGTCAGCGGAGAAAAAATTCTGAAGCCTTTCAGGCTGCTCTCTCATAGCACACTCCCCTACTCTTTTCTGACTGGCTAATTCCAAAAGCTCATTATCTTAAAGCCATACCTCTGAGGCAGTTGCACCTAGCCAGCTAACTGCTATTGTTACTGATGCTATAGGACTCCTGGGGTGAGAAATGTAGGATCTCTTTCAGGAAGGTTCTGATCGGAGGCAACTGGGACAATGCTTTGTTGTCCACAGGTAAATGAAAAGCAGAAATAGCCGCTAGGTGTACTTTTATCAAAGAACATTTTAGGCCACTCTCGGACAGAGAGAGTAGGTAGTCTAGGATGCTCTGTGGGAAACACTCATAGGGGTCCAATTCCTTCCATTTCCTAGAATAGGATGATCTAATAGAGGGCTTCCCAGCTGCCCGTAGGATCTCTGCTACCCTTGGGGACACCTGATAGCGAGAGAGGACTAAGTCCTCAGGAGCAAGGTGTGCAAGTGCAGGGAGCGATGGTCCGGGCACAACAGGGAGCTGTTCTCCTGTGAGAGGAGGGCTGGACAAAGAGGCAGAGGAACCTGATCCGAGATTTGCAACAGCAAGGGGAACCAGATTTGTCTTGGCCAGTAGAGGGCTATGAGAGTCTTTGCCCAGTTTTAGGGGTACTCTCTGTAGGAGAGGAAAGGGCAGGAAAGCATAAAGAAATTTTCCTGTCCAGGAATGAGATAAGTTGTCCAGCCATAAAGTTCCAGGACCTCACTCTAGAGAGCAATAGAGAGGAATTTTTGTGTTTTGCTGAGTGGCAAATAGGTCTAACTCCGGGCCACCCCACTGGAGAAAGATGTCTTTTAAGACAGTGAAATGGGGTTCCCAATCATGGGCTCAAGCATACGTTCTGCTCAGGGCATCTGCTAGGGTATTCGACACCCCTGGAATGTGGACCGCCGGAAGGTAAATGCCCTTCTGGATCACCCAGTACCACACCCTCATGGATTCTCGCCAGAGAGGATATGAATGGGTACTGCCTTGTTTGTTCAGGTAGTGAACTACCGCTGAACTGTCTGATTGCACTTCAAGGTAACCCTCAGGGAGTAAGGTCTCGAATGCTTGTAAGTCGTACAAAACAGCCCTCATTTCCAGAACACTGATGTGAAGACAAGCTTCCATCTTCGTCCAAGAGCCCTGGGACTGAACACCCTAAGGATGGGCACCCCTGCCCATCAAGGAGGCATCCATCATTAGAATGAGGTCTGGGACCAGGGGATGGAATGACATGCCCCGTAGTAGACTGTCCATGGATTTCCTCCATTGCAAGGCGTGAAGCGCTGGGGAAGACAAAAGGACTGAGGCATCAAAGTCATCTCACTTCTGATCCCATTGGACTATGAGAGTCCACTGAAGAACCGTCATGTGGAGTTTGCCATGAGGGACAATGGAGATGGCAGCTGCCAAACGTCCCAGGACCCAAAGGTAGTCCCTTGTTGAGACATACTGACAAGTTTCCAGCTGCACGATGAGGGCCAGAATGGCGTCCGCCCGAGCTTTGGGAAGAAAGCCATGCCCTAAGAGGTGTCTAGCACTGCTCCTATATACTGGAGAGTTTGTGATGGGTTCATCATAGATTTTGGGTAGTTGACCATGATGCCCACCATGGAGAACATCTCTAGGGAGTGGGTCAGGGTGTATTCCAGCATGGGGCATGTGGATGCCTTAAGGAGCCAGTCATCCAGGTATGGAAAGACATACAGACCTTCCTGGCGAAGGGTCCCTGCCACTGCTGCCAGGCATTTAATAAATATCCAGGGAGTCAAAGAAAGGCTGAAGGGGAGGGACTGAAATTAGAAATGATGGTCCTGAAACTGGAATTGTAAGACCCGCCTGTGGGCTGGGTGCATCAGGATATGAAGGTATGCATCCTTCATGTCCAGGGAACAGAGCCAGTCCCCCATATTTAACAGGGGAAGCAGGGTGGGAAGAGTCACCATCCTGAAGAAAAAATTACTCACCTTAGTAATTCTGTTTCTTCTAATGAAGTCTTGCTGTATTCTGACATATGCAGTTAGCCCCAGCACTTGAACTGCCCCGGAGAGGAAAGAGTTAATTTCTATGCCAGGCATAGAACGTTGAGCTCGAGCTCGGTTTTCAAACCTCTGTCTGTGGTGCCCCAGAGTTTAACCATCAGATTCTTACAAGCCACCTAACTAACTACACTTCCAGTGTGGAAATTGTAAAACATATAAGCCAACAGGCAACAACTTGGGTCCAAAAGACTCAAGTCGAGAACCCAAGCGAAAAAAACAGATAGTAAACAAGATATGTAAATTTAAGTTAAAACATAACAACAACAACCACCCCACCCTGAAGGGGAGGGGTGCAAACTACACCCTTGAGGTGCAACACTGTATCTGTCAGCTCACATCCTAAAACTAGGCTCTGAGAGGGGAGGCGGGGGGGAGGTCAGAATACAGCAAGACTCCATTAGAAGAAACACAATTACTAATGTAACCCCCCTGTTACCTGGGGTTACTAGAATCCCAGTAAGACCTAATGATAGGCAGGGAAGGCAGCTTGTGAAACTCCAGTTAAATGGATTTCACACTGTCTCACTGTTCTCCGTCTCAGCTGAGACTGAGGGATGACATCATTTTAGAACTGTCGCAGCTGCATAAGCCACACTGGAATGTTGCAGTTGGAGGTTAGAGTAGAACGTTAGGGAATTTGAAGCCAGTCTGTGTGCATTCTGAGTGAGAGACTGTAGTGTAGCAGAGTGTGTGCAGGCTCTCAGAGCTTTAAGCTCTGTTACAGAGCTACTTTTGTGTAGGTGTGTGTTTCCACTGTAAGAGGAACACAGGAACTGATAATTGAAGTGGTGGAGACCTCTCAATGGCTCTCAATGGTTCAGAGTCCCATCCCTGAGGGGATGGGGGTAAGGTGTCTGCCTGTTTTCCAGGGGCAACCCCCCTTGGTCCGGCTAAGGGAAAGAAGCTGCCTGTCTGAGTTGTGCTGAGGCACCAGAAGCTCTGTAAGAGATTTCTTGAGGAGGAAACGCCTGTGGGGCACCTGCAACCAAAGGGTGAGTTCGCTCTTACAAAGGGCCAAGTGTTTTCACCTGAAATGTAAGGAAACTAAAGGGACTGCTACTGTGGGGTCAGGAAAAGACAGCCAAGTACAGTTGGAAGATGTGGGGATTGGACTGCTTAACCAGTGGGGGGGTCTAGAGTAATGGACAATGCCACTTATTTTTAAGTATGTTCAAGTCCAGCACAAATGGGAAGCAAGACAAGTAGATTGAATGTGAAATACATTTAGCAAGAATCTACCCAGCAAAGTGTTAAAGGATGAGGTGTTTATAGTTCAGAGAAATGGCTGGGTATTTATTGTGGGAGCGAGAGGTGGGAGACCCCCCATCAGTAGTAACCAAATTCACCTCTACGGATTTGCTCTGAGACACCTTTTACTTTCCCTCAGGTACTTGGCCAGTGCCTGGGGAAAGTACCCAGACATGGAATTAAGAGGAAGATTCCCTGATGGAGCTGAGGTGCTCTTGGGTGGTATAGGGAGCCACCAGAAAATGTTTCCATGAAGTATGGAAGGTGTCCAAGTGGCTGGCAAGAGAGCCGAGCCAGGGAACACCCAGAGCAGTGCCCAGTGTGTTGTAGAGCCTGAGGACTAAAGTGATGAGGATGTGTTCTGGTCTCTTTTAATCTGCATTACCAGGAGTGTAGCCCCGTGGGGGTCCATCTATGCTTTGTTTATTCTGTTTGGATGTGAATAAAAGCCACACTTTAGAATCCCACTTCTGGTATTGGACATTACAGTTATTGCTTCCTGTGTTCGGAGTTACTTGGGTGCCCCTGTGCAGAGTAGCCAAACCTAGCCTTTGTGCCGAGTGTCATATTCCTCCCCGAACCCAGCCCACCTGGTAGAGCTGTCAGATACAAATGGCATACCGGGCTGGGGTTACACAAAGGTGAGTAATTTTTTCTTCCAACAACATGAAGTCTTGCTGTAGCCTGACATATGCAGACTACTAAGCAGTACCTCCATGAAGGAGGGTACAGAACCTATTTTGGGAATAGGCTCTGTAGTACTGCTGTACCAAACCTAGCCTGGATATCCAGAGAGTAATGCTTGGTGAAAGTATGGACTGTTTTCCAGGTGGCTGCTTTGCAGATCTCTAACAAGGGTATATCTCTGGCAGCAGCCAGAGAAGCAGCTATACCCCTAGTCGAATGAGCCTTCAGGCTTGAGGGAGGTGTTTTACCTAGCTTGGCATAGCAGAAATGTATACAAGAGACAATCCACCTGGCAACAGTTCTCTTAGTAGCAGGCCTACCTTTTCCAACTTCACCATAAGTGGGAAACAATTGAAGACAGTCATTCCTGTGTGCCTTAGTATGCTCAATGTAGTAGCTAAGTGCCCTCTTAACATCCAAACTATGTAATCTTCTTTCTCCTGAAGAAGAATGATCAGTGAAAAACACAGGAAGAGACATGGACTAGTTCAGATGGAAATATGAGACCAGTTTGGGTAAGAACCTCCTATTGGTTCTGAGGACCACCTTATCTCTATGGAATGAGATACAGTCAGGTTCAGCTGACAGGGCCTGTAATTCACTAATTCACCTGGCAGAAGTGATAGCTACCAGGAACAGTTTTCCAGGTAAGGTACTTAAGCTCGACTGAAGCCAGAGGTTCAAAGGGTGGCTGCATAAGCTGAGCAATGCAGATATTAAGATCCCAAGCCAGAGAAAGCTCTCTATAAGGAGGGTTGATATGAACCAGACCTTTAAAGAACTTACCAAAAACAGGGTGAGACGCCAGGGAAGAGCCCTTCCCTGCTAAGAGGAATGCAGACACAGCTGCTAAATGAACCTTTAAAGTGGCTGGCCTAAGACCTAAGCCATTAAGTTGAACCAGGTAATCCAAAAGTGTACCAATGCCAGCAGCATCTGGTAGAATATCCTTATGGGAACATCAAATGCTGAATCTTTTCAGTTTGGAATTACAAGTTTTCCTGGTAGAGGGTTTCCGAGAGACCTTAAGGATGTCCCAAACTCCCTGAGAATATTCTAACTCTTCAAGAGCCAGGCCTTGAGATTGAGAGACTGGAGATTGGGATACTAGATCCTCCCCTGAGAGGAGGTTAGGAGATTGTGTCTTTTGGGAAGACCCTGGGGGAGTGAGACTGCTAGGTACAACAACAGAGGATACCAAGTCTGTCTGGCCCAGTCTGGAGCCAGTAGAATCACTGTTCAGGGTTGTGACCTGATCTTGACTAGAACCCTGAATAATGGGAAAGGGAGGAAAGGCATAAAGGAACTTGCCTTCCCAGTCCAATGTCAGGGCATCCAGGAGAACAGTCCCTAGGACTGGGGGTCTGCAGAAGAAGTGGGGAAGTTGGTGATTGTCTGGGGCTGTGAAGAGATCTACTGTATCTCTGGAGTGCCCCACCTGGTGAAGATTACTTTCAGTATGAGAGGATCCAAGGTCCATTTGTGATGGCCCTGGGAGATTCTGCTCAAAGCATCTGCCAACACATTGTCCTTCCCTGGGAGGTGGACTGCTATTAGAGAGGTTTGCAAGGAGTAGGCCACAGACCATACTTTCATGGCCTCCATGCACAAGGCCATAGACCGAGTACCCCCTTGCTTGTTGACGTACCACATGGTGGCGGTGTTGTCTGTCCTGACCTGAACCACCTTGTCCCTTACTGAGCCTAAGAAAGCTTGAAGGCTAGGAATACTGCCCTGAGTTCCAGAAGATTGATATGAAGGAGAAACTCTTGTGGAGACCAAACACCCTGTGCTGTGAGGGCTCCTAGGTGGGCTCCCCAGCCCAGGAGAGAGGCATATGTGGTTAGTACCACTGAATGAGATTGATTGAGAAATGGGACACCTTGTCGGAGATTGTCCTGATCCAGCCACCACTGGAGAGCTTGGACCAGAGTCTGAGTCACTGGAACCAATTTGGTGAGAGAATCTTTTTTCTGAGACCAAAAAGACCTTAGGTGAAACTGAATGTCCCTCATTTGGAACCTGGCTCTTTGTACCACTGCAGTGGAAGCTGCCATGTGGCCTAGGAGCTGAAGAAAATGTCTTGCTGGGCGAGAAACCAGAGGATGAAATGAGGAAGCAAGATCTGTAAGGGCCTTTACCCTTGCTAGTGGGAGGAAGGCCTTTGCTTGAACAGTATCTAACTCTATCCCTATGAAAGTGAGTTGTTGTACTGGTTCGAGAACCGACTTTGGCAGATTGAGAAGGAATCCCAGAGAACTGAGCAAATCTTGAGTGACTTGAACAGCTGACCTGACCTGGTCAGGAGACTGTCCTACAATAAGCCAGTCGTCCAAGTATGGGAATAGAGAGATTCCCTGCCTTCTGAGGAAGGCCACTACTACTGCAAGGCACTTTGTAAACACTCTTGGAGCCGATGTTAGACCGAAAGGCATGGCTCTGAACTGATAATGGCCTGAAGGCAGCTCGAACCTGAGGTACCGTCTATGGGAGCACCTGATAGGAATGTGGAAATAGGCATCCTTGAGGTCCAGGGATGCTAACCAATCTCCTGACCTCAAAGAGGGAAGAATTACTCCCAGAGTTACCATTTTGAACTTTGGTTTTAAGATCTGTTTATTCAAATACCTTAAGTCTAGGATTGGTCGCCACTCCCCTGTCTTTTTTGGGGTAAGGAAATATCTGGAGTACAGACCCTTGCCCCTGTGCAGAGTAGGAACTCTCTCCATGGCTCTGAGAGCCAGCAGAGAGAAAACCTCTGCTTCTAGAGCTATGGTTCGGAGATGTTTGCAGGTGGAAAAGACCTACCCTCATTCTTGGAAACTTCTAGAAATTGAGGGCCAGTCCCTGTCTTACTACCTCCAGGACCCACTTGTCTGAGGTAACAGACTTCCAGGCTTGGAAGCCAGCCTGCCTCCTACTGGAATTGGGGAGTTGACCCGGACTGACACATCAGGGTGTCTGCTTGCAGGAGCCTTGGACTGGGAAGAGGATGCAGCCCTGCTCATCCCCCTTCTGCCTCTCCCTCAAAACAACCCCCTCTGTGGGAAGGGAGAGGAGGCCTGGGCTTGGTAAAAAGGCCTGTGAAAAGGCCTGCCCCTGCCCCTAGACTGCTGCTTTTGAGGAGTGGTTTGCCGTTCCTTGGTCTGAGCACTCCTGTAGGTGGTCCTGTACTCATCCATCTTCTTCATGTAAGCCTCTGTCTGCTCCTCAAACAGAGAGTTACCCACCACAGGGAAATTCATGGCCTTAGCCTGGGTGTCCTGAGAAAGGCTAGTGTATCTGAGCCAAGCAAATCTCCTGAGAGACACAGATGTAGCCATGACTCTCGATGCCACATCATTAGAATCTACAGCAGCATGGAACTGCACTTTGGATGCCTCAATCCCATCAGCAGCCACCTCCTCCAGCTCTTTGGCTAGCTGGGGGGAAGCCTGTTTAACCAGTTCCAGAACCATATCCCACCTCGACTTCTGGTATCTGGCTGTGTAGACCATATAATTAGCCTGCCTGAGTCCCAAGGAGGATGCCAAGTATTGTTTCTTGGCCATGTCATCCAACTTCCTGGAGTCTTTATCTGGGGTGTGTGAAGCCAAAGGTATATTAGCCCTGCCACAGGCAGCAGCCTGCACTACCCCAACATGGCTGCAATGATTGAACAAAAACTCTGTACCTAAGCCTGTTAGCATATACCTCCTGGCCATTCTCTTATCCAGAGGAGGTAAAGAATTTGGTGTCTGTAAAATCTTTTGTGTCTGTTTCCCCAGGGATTTATGGAGGGGAATAGACAACCTCTTGGACTCTGGGATGTCCATCATCTCCACAAAATCAGGCTCTTCTTCCTCCTCAACAGCTTTAACCATAGGGAGCTGGAGGGTTTCGGCCACCTTTTTGTAAAACAAAAAGTGAGATGGGGACTTAGAAAGCCTTGGAGGGAAGACACTGGAGGGTCTGTCTGGGGAGATGTCCGGTTCAATGGGCACATCCAGACCTTCATAATCATTGTCATCATCCGGTAACTCTTCCTCCCCCTCCCACTCCAATTCGTAATAAGCATCCCGATCATAATCTGATAGAGCTGGATCCAACCGAACTGAGCGCTTAACCGACGGCGCTGGTTCGGATGGAACCGGATGAAGCGATTGCACAATACTGATAGCTTTGGCTATTTCTTCAGTGGTTGGAGTAAGGGATGCTGGATCCAAACCAGCTGACTTTTTAGTCTTTTTGATGGAACCAACCTCTCAGGGTCGGCTCTCCTTTTGCCAGACGACGTCTCACCCAGGTCAGTGGGCATCTCCTCAGGTTCGGTCGGAACCGAACCAGGCTGGTCATCCAGGTCAGCAGATTTCTCGGCCTCCTTTTCCTTTAGCCTACCCACTCTTTTTTCCATAGTGGCCTTAGAAAAATGTTTTACAGATTTGGCAGTCTGTTTTGAGGTGGTAAAACCCCAGACAATAAACCCAGACGAGGTGGGGGTTGGCCTTAGCAAAGGCCTCCACACACTCTGTACAGTGTTGAAACCCGGTGGGACAGTTTTTTAGAGGGGTTTCTCAAACATGGCCAGACTAGAAAAAATTGCCCTTTACAGCTTTTAGCCAGGTAATATACCCCTATTGGTTACCAACCGTGTCACGGGTTGTGTAAAGAAACTGAAAAATGTTTTTTTTTAAACCGATAGGAACCGGCACACCACTACTAAAATCCTGGAAAATAAATTTAAACACAAAAGGTTGGTTCCCAACCGGACCGACCGAGAAGGAACTGAAGTTTACAATTTCCACAGAAGAAAAACACAAAATCACAGTTCACTACCTATCTACACTACTTACTGTACCGTAGACAGAGGCTCGAAACCGAAAATAAACAAATTGGTTGAAAAACCGACACATTTTGAAACTTTACTGAAGCGAAGCGAAGGAGCAATCTCCGGAGCGACTTCACAGTTAGGTAGAGTAAAGAATCTGACGGTTACACTCTGAGGCACCACAGACAGAGGTTTGAAAACCGAGCTTGAGCTCAACGTTCTTTGCCTGGCATAGAAATGAACTCTTTCCTCTCCGGGGCAGTTCAAGTGCTGGGGCTAACTGCATATGTCACAATACAGCAAGACTTCATGTGGTTTGAAAGTACAGTTATGTAAGAACTTATCATAACAGTAGGTCTTCAAGAGGAGCTCTTTCAGCAGGCTGTTACCATTAGGACTATGCCACCAGGAACTAGGACCCCACAGAAACCTTTTAGCTAGCAGTCTTCAGTGGAGACCGCCCCCGCTTCGGCTCCGCCCTGACGTCGGCCAATGGTGTATCAGTGGGCGGTCCCCAGCCCCACCTCAGTTCACCCGCCAGAGACCCATTGTTAAGGCTTGGTGCAGACCGGTGAAGCTTGCCATAAAGTAAAATAAAAAATGCAGAAACTCACCGGGGGGGGGAAGAAGGGAGGGAAAGCAGTGCCTGCTGCAAGAGCTCCTCTCAAAGATCTACTGTTACAGTAAGTTCTTACGAAACTGTACTATCTTACTTCAAGTGGTAGCTCTTGGAGCAGGCTATTTGCAGAGGAGGGCAACTAAAATGGTGCAGGATCTGCACCGGAAGACATATGAAGAGAGACTTAAGGAGCTTAATATATATAGCCTCGAGGAAAGGAGGGAGAGGGGGACATGAAAGAAACTTTCAAGTACCTCATGGGAATCAACAAAGTCCAAGAGGGCAGCATCTTTCAAAAAAAGAGGTGTGCAAGAACATGGGGGCACAATTTGAAGATGGGGGCGTGGCTCAGAGGTAATTTAAGGAAGTATTTTTTCACAGAGAGGGTTGTGGATGCATGGAACGGCCTTCCGGAGGAGGTTGTGGAGTCAAAAACAGTGGTGGAATTCAAGCATGCATGGGACAGTCATAAGGCAATTCTAGGGGGTGGGGGTAGGAAGAAGTAGGCTGCTGGTTAACTAGGATCTGCAGCTTATCCATTAGGTAGGGAAATGGGCAAACTGGGTGGGCCAAGCAGTCGTTATCTGCCGTCAAATTCTATGTTTCTATGTTTCTATTACCATTAGGACTGAGTCCCAGGCAGTCCCAAAAAAAGGAAAAAAAGTAGATCCAGGAGGAGGCTGAAGTGCAATAGCCCTAGGAATGCATTTAAGATAGGAAGCCTTGAAGGACCACAAGGCCGAAACCTGCCCTTCTCCTAGAGGCAATGTCCAGGCTGTAGTGCTTAATGAAAGTATGCACTGAGCTCCATGTAGCAGCTGCACAGATGTCTGCAATTGAGACATTACGCATGGATACAAAGGAAGTAGCCACTCCCCTAGAAGAATAACCACTGACCGAGCCTGGTAGGGGTTTGTTGTACTTATTGTAACAGAAGACAATGCAGTTTAGCAGCCATTTAGATAATGTCTGTTTAGACATCAGAGCACCTTGACAGAGGGACGCAAAGGCCACAAACAACTGCTCCGTCTTTCAGTAAGGTAATACTGTAGCGCCCTGTGGACATCCAAAGTATGCAAAAGCACTTCCCCTCTGTTCAGGTGATCAGGGTATTACACTGGAAGGTTAATGTCCTGATTTAGTGTGAGCTCAGACACTACCTTGGGCAAAAAACACAGGTTACTCACCTGTAACAGTAGTTCTAGGAGTGGTATATGTTGTTCATCCACACGCTATGGCATGTCCTTTCCCTCTAAATATCTTGCCAGAAGTCTTTAAGCTGGCTCCTCCCACCCATCTGGGGGTATATCCCTTGGCTCCGCCCCTTGATGCCAGATCTTGCCTGCTGGGAGCAGTGGTTGTGCAGCGAAGCTGGGGAGGTCGGGTGGGTCCGTGTGGATGAAAGTGTTACGTAAGGAGAATGTGGGGGAATACATAACCACTACACTAAATTTAAACTATTGGGGGGGGGGACAGTGGGCGTGCAGGCCCACAGACTCTGAGAGGAGGAGGTCAGTGAACATCCCCTCCAAAGTGATGGAAGAGGTCTGGAGGGAGGAGGTGGAAGGGGCGAGAACACAGTTAGCAAAAGGTGGAGGGGGTGAGGAACACATAACAAGAGTACATGGAGGGGTGCACACAGAGGGGAAAAATGTGAATAGAAGAACAGAGGGAAGAAAAGGAAGGTCAGATTCTAGGTGGAGGGTGGTGCCTCTGAATGCATGGAGTCTTGGAAACAAGATGGAAGACCTGCAGGCACTATTAGCAGACAGGAGGGTGGACATGGCTGCAGTAACCAAGACTTGGGCAACATCACACCATGACTGGGACCTTGCTATCCCTGGATATAAACTATATAGGAGTTACAGAGTAGTCGGGAAGAGGGGAGGGGTGGCAGTTTATATCAGGGAGGGAATAACTTGCATGAGGGAGGAGTTGGAGGAAGGGGAGGTGGAGGCATTAAGATGCTGGGATGCATATCTAGGGGGATCAGTTGTGGGAGAGAGGAGGTTATACTGCCCTTATACAGGTCACTGGTAAGGCCGCATCTAGAGTATGGAGTTTAGTACTGGTGCTCACATCTCAAAAATGACATTAATCTGCTGGAGAATGTCCAGAGGAGGGCTACAAAGATGATAGCTGGTCAGCAGGGTAAGGCATACGAGGAGAGAGAGGTTCAGGGCACTGAACATGTACTCCCTGGAGAAACTTGAGGTTGGGGGTGGTTTATAGACCACCCAGTCAGAACGAGGAGAGGGACAGGGAACTGAGCTCACAGATATCGGAAGCTGTGGGGAAACGAGAGGTGGTAATTGTCAAGGGCTTCAACCTGCCCAAGGTGGACTGCAGCATATCATCCATGACATGTGCTAGGAGTCAGGTGATCCTGGAAGGACTGCAGAGTGAGTTCCTGACTCAGGGCATCACTGAACCAACAAGAGCTGAAGCAATTCTTGATCTGGTGCTCACAAATGGGGAGCATGTACAGGAAATAATGGTCAGGGAGCCACTGGGAGGAAGCGACCATTGCACAGTGTGGTTCCAGTTGGATATGGGCAGGTAAAGCATCCCGACTAAGACCAAAATCCTGGATTTCAGGACGGCAGACTTCAGGAAAATGGGCAAAGTGGTAAGAAGTAATCTGGTGGGCATCAGAGCAGATATGGGGGTGGACCAAAGGTGGTTCATCATTAAGGAAGGAATACTGGTTGCCACAGATGAGTGTGTTAGGCTCAGGGATAAGAACACGAGGGCCAAAGTGCCCAGCTGGTTCAGTTCTGGGGTAGCCCTGGCAGTAAGGGAAAAGAGGTTGGCCTTTAGAAAATCCAGGAAGACCAAGAGAGAGGTGGATAGGGAAAATAACCTAAGGTTGGCTAATGAAGCAAGTAAGAAAGTCAGGTGAGCAAAGGCACAGAAGGAGCTGCAGATAGCTGAAGGAATTAAGAAGGGGGAGAAAGCTTTTTTTCCTTATATAAGTGAGAAAAGGGACAAGAAGGAAGGGACTGTTAGGCTTAAGGAGGGGTGGAGTGGATAGAGGATAATGGGAGGGAAGCAGAGATACTAAAGGAATACTTCTGTTCTGTCTTCACCAGGGAGAAGGATGGACCAGTGCCTTCAGGAGGGAAAAGAGGAGTGGGGGGGGGGACACAGACGTAGTGATAAAGGAGGATAGAGTGAGGGAGGGGCTACTGGCATTGAAGGTGGACAAATCACCAGGCCCAAACAAAGTGCATCCAAGGGTACTAAAGCAACTGGCTGAGGAGCTGGCAGGGCCACTGGCAGACCTATATAATAGTTCACTAGAGCCAGGCATAGTACCGCAGGACTGGAGAACAGTACATGTAGTGCCACTCCACAAAAGCGGTCCCAAGGATGACCCAGGGAATTACAGACCAGTTAGTCTGACCGCCATTGTGGAAAAGGTTGGTGGAATATCTAGAGGAGCATGGTCTCCAGGATATGAGGCAGCATGGGTTCATGGTGGGGGAGAGATTGTGTCAAACAAATCTGATTGACTTCTTTGACTGTGTCACTAAGAGAGTAGGCAGGGGCCAAGCAGTAGACATCCTCTATCTTGATTTCAGCAAGGCCTTTGATTCTGTGCCCCACAAAAGATTGATCAGGAAATTGGTGGATCATGGGGTTGGTGAAAAGATGGCCAGATCGGTGGAAAACTGGCTGAAGGACAGAACCCAGAGGGTGGTTGGGGGGAAGAGTTATCTGGCACAAGACAGGTAACCAGTGGGGTTCTGCAGTGCTTGGTGCTGGGGTCGGTGTTGTTCAATGTCTTCATCAATGACACTGGAGATGGCATTAAGGGCAAAATGTGCCTATTCTTGGATGACACCAAGCTCTAGTGGGAGAGTGGACACAGCTGAAGGGATACAGGATCTACAGGAAGATCTGGAAAAACTAGGGAGGTAGTCCAGGATCTGGCAGCTTGGCTTCAATGCCAAGAAATGCAAAGTTAAACATACTGGAGCCAAGAATCCTAGGATAGAGTACTACCTGAGTGGAGTCTGAGAATCTGCATCAGAGGAGGAGGAGAAGGACCCAGGAGGGATGATCACTTGTGACCTGAAGCACTCCATGCAGTGCAAGAAAGCAGCAGCAAAGGCAAATAAGATGCTGGGATGTATATCTAGGGGGATCAGTAGTAGGAGAGAGGAGGTTATACTGCCCTTGTACAGGTCACTGGTAAGGCCGCATCTAGAGTATGGAGTTCAGTACTGGTGCTCACACCTCAAAAAGGACATTAATCTGCTGGAGAAGGTCCAGAGGAGGGCTACAAAGATGATAGCTGGTCAGCAGGGTAAGGCATACGAGGAGAGGTTCAGGGCACTGAACATGTACTCCCTGGAAGACTGGAGAGAGAAAGGGGACATGATTGGGACCTTCAAGTACTTGAAAGGGATAAATAAGGTTGATAAGGAGAGTCTCTTTAAGCCGAGTGGCAACCATAACATAAGGGGGCACAGTCTTAAGCTGGAGGGTGGGAAATTTGGGAGGGAGGTCAGGAAGCACTTCTTCACAGAGAGGATAGTGGACACTTGGAATGCACTGCCAGAAGAGGTAATCTCATTGAAGACAGTGGGTAGCTTTATGAGGGGCTGGGACATGTATAGGGAGGGCAAGAGTCATGGGTAGGGAGGATGGGAGAATTGGAGAGAGGGAGCAGGGACAGTAGCTCAAGCTGTGGACCCTGCAACACGAGCAGACTTGAAAGACCAAATGGCCTTCTTCTGCTGGCTTCTTCGTATGCTCGTATGTAAGAACTTGCTGTAACAGTAGATCTTTGAGAGGAGCTCTTGCAGCAGGTAATACCAATAGGACTAAGCCACCAGGCATTAGGACCCCACGGAAAACTTCTAGCTTGCAGTCTATGGCGCGGGACTGCCCCTGACGTCGGCTCCGCCCCAACGTCAGCTCTGGTATAAAGGGGGTGATCCCCTGGCACCACCTCAGTTCTCCCGCCGCAGACCCGGCTGATATGAAGATGGAGAACCGAGGAGGATCTCCCATCCCCCAAAGAGAAGAACAATTACTAATCCCCATGGGCAGGAGGGTGGGAAAGCCACCTGCTGCAAGAGCTCCTCTCGAAGATCTACTCTTAAGGTAAGTTCTTACGTAACTGTACTATCTTACTTTGAGGGGGAGCTCTTGCAGCAGGTAATACCAATAGGGCTGAGTCCCAAGCAGTACCCAAAAAGACACCCAGGTCAGAAGGGTGGAGGACTGTCTAAGCCATAAGCCGCAGGCACCTCAGGAGAAAAGTCCCGGAAGGACCCCTAGGCTGAAACCTGTTCTCCTTCTGGAAGCAATATCCAGACTGTAGTGCCTGAAGAAAGTGTGCACTGAACTCCAAGTAGCGGCTGCACAAAGGTCCGCTGATGAGACGTTCCTGAGGGACGTGAATGATGTCGCGACCCCTCTGGTGGAGTGACCCTTGACTGGTCCCGGTAAGGGTCTGTTGTGCTTCTGATAACAGAATATGATGCAATTCATGAGCCACTTGGTCAACATCTGTTTTGTTACTGGTGCCCCTATTTTCCTTTGGGCAAATGAGACAAACAACTGGTCTGTCTTTCTGGAGGAACTAGTATGAGCAAGATAGTAACAAAGAATTCTATGTACATCCAGAGTATGTAGTAAGGCCTCCCCTCTGTTAGAGTGCTCTGGGTAATAAACTGGTAGCTGGATGTCTTGGTTCAAGGTGAACTTGGACACTGCCTTTGGAAGAAAAGTACAGTTACGTAAGAACTTACCGTAACAGTAGATCTTCGAGAGGAGCTCTTGCAGCAGGCTATTACAATTAGGACTGTGCCGCAGGCACTAGGACACATCAGAAACCTTTAGCGAGCAGTCTCCAGCAGGGCGCCACCCCCGACGGCTGTGCCCTGACGTCGCCCAATGGTATATCGGGGCGGTCCCCAGCCCCACCTCAGTTCACCAGCCGGAGACCTGTGAATAAGGCCTGGCAGGCAGACCAGGCAGAAGCTTGCAGTAAAAAGATGCAACAACAGCTCACCAGGGGGAAGGAGGGAGGAAAAGCAGCACCTGCTGTAAGAGCTCCTCTCGAAGATCTACTGTTACGGTAAGTTCTTATGTAACTGTACTATCGTACTTCAAGTGGGAGCTCTTGCAGCAGGCTATTATAATTAGAACTGAATTCCAAGCAGTCCCGAAAAAAGGAACAGGAACTGGTAGGCGGCTGTAAGCACCAGTGCTAACAACAGGGCATTTTTAAGAAAGGAGTCCCTGAAGGACTGCTAGGCTGAAGCCTGCCCTTCGCCTAGAAGCAATATCCAGACTAGTGCTTGATGACAGTATGCACTGAGCTCCAGGTAGCCGCTGCACAGATGTCTCCGATGGAGACATTTTGCAAGGATGCAAATGAAGTAACCACTCCCCTGGTAGAATGACCCCTAACCAAGCCCAGTAGGGTCTTGTTGTACTTGTTGCAGCAGAAAACAATGCAATTGACCAGCCATTTTGATAGTGTTTGCTTCGACACTGGAGTGCCTTGGCATCGAGGTGCAAAGGCCATGAACAACTTCTCCATCTTACGGTCTGAAGCAGTGCCTTTTAGGTAGTACCTCAGTGCCCTGAGGATGTCCAAAGTATGCAGGAGCACTTCCCCTCTATTCCAGTGATCTGGATAGTATACCGGAAGATTAACATCCTGATTCAACATAACTTCAGACACCACTTTGGGCAAAAACTTAGGATTGGTTCTTAAAAACACCCTGTCCCTATGAAAAATTAAATAAGGCTCCTTACACATCAAGGCCTGAAGCTCGAAAACTCCGAGCAGAACAAACTGTAACCAACAAGCATTTGTCAATGCCAAATGTTGCTTGCTTGTATGTGCAGTTTAGGTATTTGGAAGTGATAGTTCCATGCCTTCCTCCCAAGACATGCACTGTGTCTTTCCATTCAGTATTCACAGAAGAGTGGGAAGGGCAAGGGCCACAGTAGTACAGCAGTTGCCAAGGGGGTGAAGAGGTGGACAAAAGTCCATTCAAAGGCAAAAGAGTCCTGCAGGAGCTCACTAAATTAAAGGTGGACAAAGCGATGGAACCAGATGGCATACACCCAAGGATATTAAGAGAACTGTGAAGGGAGATAGCAGTACCTCTGGCAGTCATGTTCACCGAGTCATTCAACACGAGTGAATTGGAGGAGGGCACATGTGATCCCTCTACACAAGTCCGGCAGCAGGGAGGAGGCGGGGAACAATAGGCCATTCAGCCTCACCTGAGTAGTGGGGAAGATCATGGAGACATTGCTTAAAAGAAGGATAGTGGGGCATCTAGAAGCCATCGGAGCCCAGGACCATAGACAACATGGATTCACAGTGGGGACATCATGTCAGACAAATCTGGTTGATTTCTTTGACTGGGTGATAAAGGAAGTGAATCAGGGTGGGGCAGTGGACAACGCTTACCTTGATTTCAGCAAAGCCTTTGACACCATCCCACATAGGAGGCTGATAAACTAGCTGGGTAGGCTGGGCATGGGGGAAAGGGTGGTAAACTGGGTTAGAAACTGGCTAACAGACAGGAGGCAGAGAGTGGTGGTAAATGGGGTGCAGTCTAGGGAGAGGGGGTGACCAGTGGGGTGCTGCAGGGATCGGTCCTGAGGCCAATCCTGTTTAATGTCTTCATTAGTAACATTGCAGAACGGCTGAAGGGAATTTTTTCACCAAATTTTCAACATAGCAATTTTAAGACCTCTGCTCATGAACAGTGTCACTGTGATTTTCTTAATCTGTCCCAAACATTGATTGAGCACACCGACTGCGCCATTGTGCGTTACATGCACAGAAAGACATTTTGGGCGACATGTGAACAATGGCAGCTATACTGCTCATAAGGAGGTGTGGTAAAATGGCAATGTTGAAAATCTGGAGTGCAAATATTAAAAATTTGCGAAATTACGAGCATGCGTAAGAACTGCGCAACGCATGCTCGTAAAAGTCATTTTTAGGAATTTTTTCACCAAATTTTCAACATAGCAATTTTAAGACCTCTGCTCATGAACAGTGTCACTGTGATTTTCTTAATGTGTCCCACACATTGAGTTCGCACACCGACTGCGCCATTGTGCGCTACATGCATGGAAACACATTTTGGGTGGGATGTGAGAAATGACAGCTGTACTGCTCATAAGGAGGTGTGGTACAATGGCAATGTTGAAAATCTGGAGTGAAAATATTGAAAATTTGCAAACTAACGAGCGTGCATAGGAACAGTGCAACGCATGCTCATGAAACAGTCATTTTTGTGAATTTTTTCACCAAATTTTCAACATAGGGTTTTTGGGGGAATACCTCATGAACTGTGACACTGTCATTTCATAGATCGGTCCTGAAAGGTGGCTCCACGCAGTGACCACAAAATCACCTTTCGGGGCTGATTAACACCATTACAGTGACAGAATTCATGAGGTGGGGTCCCAAAAAACCCATGTTGAAAATTTGGTGAAATAATTCCCCAAAATGCCCGAGATATGCAGTAAAGTTGAAAAACCCTTATTTATTCCATTATACAGCTTACCGGCATTTCCTCAGTTCGGGGTCGGCTTTGAAGAGTGCAGACGTGTTCCTGGTCCACTGAAGATCATCGCGCCGGACTCCGGAGGTAAGTATGGGGTGAGATGGGGGTGTGGGGATGTAGATGCACAGAGGGTGGGCGCGGGGAAGGGGAGTCAGGACAGTCTGCGAGGGAAGGTTTTTTTCTTTTAGGTTTTGTTTTTAACTTGGACGACACTGGACTTGTGCCACGCTGGGGTGGGCTCCCAGCATGGCAGCTGGAAGGCTGTTTGGGAGTGGGGGCAGTGGAGCCGACGGGGGATTGGGCACCCCCGTCGGCCATAGGCCTGTTGCCACGCTGGGGTGGGCTCCCAGTGTGGCACCCGATAGTCTGAGGGGGGACAGTAGAGCCGACGGGGATTGGGCACCCCGTCGGCCATACAGACTGCTGCCACGCTTGGGGTGGGCTCTGATGTGGCACCTGGAACTCTGTTGGGAGGCACAACAGCCGACAGGGGTTGGGAACCCCCGTCGGCTATACAGTGTGTGCATGGGGGAAGCATCAGCATGCAGTATGCGTGTGTGCGTGTGTGGGGGGGAGGAGCACGCATGAGCATGCGATCTTATCGCTGATCACTGAAGCGTAGCGCTCCCTTTCAACTGTACGCCCACTGCATTTTCAACTGCTGTCATAGACAGCTGCAGCGTTTATTGGAGAACTGCGGCCGTGCCTGCAAACATACTGACTGAATTGGAAGAGGGCTGCCACACCTCCAAAAACTCTGATGATGGCACTATGTTTCTTGCACATGCTTGCATGCAACATAAAAATAACACTTTCCATGAAAGTAAGCGAAGCTCACAATCCGTAGCAGGCTCGAAAGGGGGAAGGGTAAGCTTCTTCAGCATAAATAGGAGATCCCAAGGGGGTACTGGATCTTGGATGGGAGGCTTAATATGTAAAATGCCCCTCAAAAAAGTACCAGACACGTCCAGCTGGGCGAGTGTTTTCCCTTCCATTGGTATGTGGTAGGCAGATTGCTGACAAGAAAAAATTACTCACCATAGTAATCTTCTTTCTTCCAAGGGGTCCTTTAGCATCAGTAACTATAGCAGTTAGCTGGCTAGGTGCAACTGCCCTGGAGGTATGCCTTTAAGATAATTAACATAATGAGCTTGGGCATAAGCCAATCAGAAAAAAAGAGGGGAGTGTGTTGAGAGGGAGCAGCCTGAAGAGGGTTTTAGAATTTTTTCAAAGACAATGGGCACATGCCCCCAAAAGTGAACCAACAGGATTCAACAGACATGCAAATGTCCAAAACCAGAACAGATATCAACAACTTGAGCTCGAAAAGTAAAAGACCAATTTTAGTGATAAAACTGAGAACAGAGCCCTTCTAAAAGGTGAACCAGGGAGGAAGGGTGGGAGCATACTGATGCTAAAGGACCCCTTGGAAGAAAGAAGAGTACTACAGTGAGTAACTTTTTCTTCTTACAACAGGAGCCCTTTAGCATCAGTAACTACAGCAGACTACCAAGCAGTACCAAGTGGCAGGTGGGCAGAGAACCTACTTAGGAAAGAGGCTCTGCAGACCTGCCCTGCCAATTTTTGGCATCAGATCTGGACTGCACATCTAAGCTGTGGTGCTTAATGATAGATAGTAAAAGAGAGCTCTTTTGACATCCAGACTGAGGAGCTTCTGCTTGCCTGGATTGGATTTCTCAGTAAAGAAGACGGGCAGAGTAATAGACTGGTTAAGGTGAAATTCAGGGACCACCTTAGGCAGGAACTTTCTATTTTTCCTGAGCTCAATTTTGTTTATGTGATGAATTATGTAATTAGGCTCCGTGCACAGGGCCTGCAGCTCTGAAATCCTCCTGGCCGAGGTAATGGCCACCCAGAAGACAGATTTCCTGCTTATGAACTTGAGATGGCCAGTGGCCATAGGCTCAAAGGGTGGTTCCATGAGCCTGGTAATGCAAAGATTCAGGCTCCAAGGAGGACTGGCTCCCTGACTGAAGGTTGGAGGTGCAAGAGGCCTTTGAAAAACTGTTTGAATATGGTGTGGGGAATAATCGACTTTTTCTTCCCCACCAAAAGATAGGCCGAAATTGCAGCCAGGTGTAGCTTGAGAGGGGAGGGTTTCAAGCCCGACGCCTGCAGATGTACTAGGTAATCCAACAGCTGGAATCTGAAGCTGTAAGAGGATTGACCTTTTTTGCTTTTGCACCAGAGGGAGAACCATTTCCCATTTGGCTGCATAAGTCTTTTTTTGTGTTAGGTTTTTTTAGCCATTCTCTGGGTCATAAGGACTTGCTCCGAGTACTGAGAAGATGATAACTCTAAACCATTAAGAACCAGGCCTTGAGGTGAAGAGAATGTATGTCTGGATAATGCACTCCTGTCTGGGGCAGGGGCAGTGGAGACTGAGTTGGTGGCAGGCGAATAGGCCTGCTGCAGGACAGTGAGAGAAGAAGAGGGTACCAGGCTTGCCTGGACCAATCGGGAGCCACCAGAATCATTGATGCAGGCTGTTGTCTGAGATTCAGCAATACCCTGAGTATCACAGGGAAGGGAGGATTGCATATAGGTACCTTCCTGACCAATCCAGGATCAGGGTATCTAGGGGAAGCGTTCCCAGGACTGGGGGCCTGCAACAGTACTGATGAAGCTGGAAATTGAGGAGAGAGGTGAACAGATCCACTTCTGGAGTGCCCCGGCGCCTGAACAACTATGGCTAGTACTTGCTTGTTCGGAGTCCATTTGCTATGACCTTGACTGATGCAACTTAGAGCATCTGCCAAGATATTGTGCTTGCCTGAGAGGTGAATAGCTGAAAAGCTGACTCCCAGGGAGAAGGAGAGAGACCAGATTTTCAGAGCCCCCAAGCAAAGTATTTATTGATCTGGTACCTCCCTGCTTGGTTATGTAAAACATTGCAGTAGTGTGTCTGTTTGAATTTTTAGTCTGCCTTTTTATGACAGGAGCATATACATGGAGAGCTAGAAAGATTGCTCTGAGTTCCAGAAGGTTTATATGTAACTGTGACTCTTGTAGGGTCCAGGTACCACTTGCTGAGGCACTATTCAGATGAGCTCCCATGCTCAGGAGGGAGGGGTCTGTGGTAATTGCCTCTGTGGGAAGCATAGCTTGGAAGGGGATCCCTACTAAGCATAGCTTGGAAGGGGATCCCTACTGCCAAATTTGCAGGGTTCTTCCACCAAAGCAGAGACTGAGGGAACTGCTCTGTCACCAGTATCAGCTTTGAAAAATTGTTGCTTCTTTGAGACCAGCAAGCTCTAAAATAGGCTTGCAGGTTTCGCATCCTGTACCTGACTCCTGGAACCACTGCAGGCATTGAAGCTATGTGTCCCCATAGCCTTAGGAAATGTCTGACTGGTCTTGGCTGTCCCTGGATGAAAGAATCTGCCACTGAGGTAAAGTTTGAATTCTCACCTGTGGAAGGAAGGCATATCCTTTCGCTGAGCTCCTATGAAGGTGAGTATCAGGGTGGGTTCCAGGTGAGACTTTATTTAGATTTACCAGGGAACCCAAAGTCTCGAGAGTGAGCCCTGTAAAGGAAAGGGACTCCTTGACCTCACAAGGAGACTTTGGCACTATGAGCCAATCATCTAAATAGGGGTTGATAGAGACACTCAGCTTCCTGAGGTGTGCTGCTACCACTGCTAGGCACTTTGTAAAGACTCTTGGGGCAGAGGATAAGCCGAAGGGCCGCAGCAAACTGACAGTAGCCCAAAGGGAGTTTAAACTTGAGAAACTTCCTGTGAGACCTCCTTATGGGTATATGGAAAAAAGGGGTCCTTTAGGTCCAGGAACGTTAGCCAGTCTCCCTGCTGTAAAGACTGTATGACTAGTAACAGAGTGACCATCTTGAATTTGGGCTTTAACAGCAAGATACAGTAGGTCACCACTCCCCAGTTTTCTTTTGTGTCAGAAAGTACCTGAAGTAGAGGCCCTTGCCACTTTTCATGGGCCGGGACCCCCTCAACCACTCGCAGAGCTAGAAAGTTTTTTACCTCTTAACTCCAACAGTAACACCTGTGTTGAGGTTAGAGGCTTTGACACCTGGGTAAAATTGAGATCTGCATTCATTCACATCAGGGCTTAGCTGCTGGCTGGGTGGAGGTGGCCTTCTTTGGCCCCTTCTGCCCCTCCCTCTGAAAGCACCCCTGTACTGAAAGAAGTCAGACTGGCGGTAGAGAATGTAAGGCCTGGGAAAATAACCTCTGCCTCTACTGCCTTTGGGTGGAATTTCAGCGGGGCAGGAGGCTTAGGTTTAGCCAAGAGGCTTTGTTCCACTCAGTTGTTCTGGAATCGAACAATATGATTTGATCACAGGGAAAGTCCGTGGCCTTAGACTGGGTGTCTGGGGTTGGACCGGTAGTTTTAAGCCAGGCAAATCGCCTCAAAGAGATGGCATGGGCCATGGCTCTGGAGGCGGCATCCTTGTTGTCATCTGCCATGTGGAATTGTTACTACATAGCTTCCAGGGCAGTTTTTTGCCATATCCACCAGCTCCTGTACCATTGTATCCAATCCCTTGCGGGTAATGGCCAGGACAGAATTCCACAGTGCTTTCTGATATTTGGCTATGAAAGCCATGAAGCAAGAAAGTTTGACAAGCAGCTGTGGCGTACATTTTCTTTGCTATGAAATCTATTTTTCTGGAGTCCTCATCCGGGGGTAAGGAGGACATGGAGACCTCAGCTTTCTCATAAGCTGCCTGCTGTACTATACTCTCATGGCTGGGATGTACAGACAGGCACTCAGCATTGTTTTTAGTAGTAGTAGTAGTAGTAAACATCTTTATTTTTATACAGGAAAAAATGTTTCAATCACATCATTGTGTCAATGACCCATTTTCAAGATAGTCTTGTTTACTTTAAAATGACAATCTTGTTACAAAATAAATTCAGTTTCATTAGAGTAAATTTCCACATTCATTTAGAGGCAGGCATTTCCAATCAAAACAGTCAGGAAAAAAAAATCAGTCATTACACATACATTTCAGATTCAGCTCATGTTTGATGGTAGTCATAACAAGTTTTGTATTTTGAACCATTCTTAGGTCTTTTCTTATTGGATTCCAAATCTGTTGAATCTTAGCAATAAATGCCATGTTCCCAAACTTATTTTGTATTTTAGGTTGAATATATTTATTATTAGGGTCTCTTAAATTGTATTTGTGTTTATTCTCAGATATTTCAAGTTTTTCCGATAAGTATTTTGGATTTTTTGTGTTTAAGACCTTGTGTATCTGGTGTGTCCATTTTAATTATCTTTTTTGTTCCTATGAAAGTCATTGTAACGTGGTCAATATATGACAGTGGTGTGTACGGTAGTCACATCTTAGAACAAATCTTGTAAGACTATTGTAAGTTACATTTAACTTTTGAAGATTAGTCTTACAAGCCATTCCATAAATGTGACTACTGTAGTCTATGCATGGCATTATCATCTGGTTTACTATAGTAGACCTCATTTTTTGGTTTGTACAGTGGACGATCTTCTGAATGCCCCTAACGTTTTATTGGTTTTACTAATCAACTCAATTATGTGTGGGTCAAATTTTAGGTTTTCATCAATCCAGACACCTAGATATTTGTAAGATGTTTCTTGTCCTAAGGTCTCGTTTGTGATCGTTTTTATTTGAAGCTCCTGTGGATTATGTATATGTTTACCACTCTTTGTTGTAAAACACATAGTTTTTGTTTTTTTACTATTTAATACTAACTTCATAGCGGAAGGTCATGTCAGACGAATCTAATCGACTTCTTTGACTGGGTGACCAAAGTAATAGACCAGGGAGGGGCTGTGGATATGGCCTACCTAGACTTTAGCAAGGCATTTGACACAGTCCCGCACAAAAGATTAATAATCAAGTTAGCCAGCCTGGGAGTGGGTCCCAGGGTGGTAGCCTGGGTAGCAAACTGGCTGCACAACAGGACACAGAAGGTAATAGTGAATGGAACACATTCTGAAGAAAGGGGGGTTACTAGTGGAGTACCTCAGGGCTCAGTACTGGGTCCAGTCCTCTTTAACGTCTTTATAGGTGACATTGCGGAGGGTCTGGAAGGAAAGGTATGCCTCTTTGGATGACACAAAGATCTGTAACAGAGTTGATACACAAGGGGGGTAGAAAGGATGAGAAGGGACTTGGCAAGGTTGGAGGAATGGTCAGACATATGGCAACTTAGATTCAATGCAAAGAAGTGCAAAGTAATGCACCTGGGAAATAAAAATCCAGGAGAAGAGTACACAATAGCAGGGGAGGTACTAACGACAACAATAAGGGAAAGGGATCTGGGTGTAGTCATATCAGATGACCTAAAGGTGGGTAAGCAATGTGAGAAGTCAGTAAGGAGAGCCAGGGGGATACTGGGATGCATAGGGAGGGGCATCACAAGTAGAAAAAGGAAAGTGGTTATCCCTCTATACAGACAGTTGGTGAGACCCCATCTGGAGTACTGCATGCAGTTTTGGAGACCTCATCTATGCAAGGGCATATTTATTTATTTGCTTTTGTTAACCGGGTAGGTCACACTAGACATCCAAGTGCCTATTTTCAGGTGAGATCTGGGAGGGTTACAAAACAGGGTACAGAGAGCTTACATACAATCATGAGTGAGGTTTACATCGAGAAGTGGGATGAGCATACACAGGGGAGAGAGAGCTGAGTGCAACAAACAGTAAGTTTTAACCTAAGGTTTACAACAGTATATTTGACAGCTTGAACAGGGCTGTCGTGAAAAGCTTAACATGTGGAGACAATACAGTGCAGGAGAACCTATAGTGCAAAATAACAGAGATACAGTTCCCCGAGGGGCAAGTACACCGGGGGAAACAAAGTTTGGATATACCACATTGCAGGTCGGTGCATGGGGGGGGGAGAGACTGACCTTACACCAGACAGTAGATCTAAACAGAGTACAAGTGCCAACGGGGGGACCATACCACCCGAGGGTATAGCAGGCTCAGGTGAGGCATGTTGCAATTATAGGGCCCGGGCCAGGGGTTAGATAACATTAATAGTGCCCCTTAGGAAGTGAGGGCCTGTCACAACATGTCAACGCGCGAATTAGACCGAGAAGCATAAACAAGTGGAGAGACCCCTCAGGTAACTCCGTAGGGAGGATTTGAAGCCCAGATGGGAGGAGGAGGATTGAGTACAGGCCAGGAGTGAGTTCCAGATTTTTGGGGCATAGGCGGCAAAAGCGCAGTCACCTGCCTGGGTACGGGTTCTGGGAACCAGGAGGTCAGGGGTTGCTCTCGACCGGAGGGGGTAGGGGGAGGTGTCGGGAGTGGGGGTGAGGGTAAGGGATACGGGAGTACCAGCCCTGACAATGTTGTCAATGAAGTTCCCAACAACATAGGTGCGGTGTTTCTCAGGGGGTAGCCAATCTAAGCGTAAGTAGAGGTCACATCAATGAGTTGGGTGGGGCCGCAAGCGCAAAGCGACAGATATTATTGTAGGCTGTATCCCACTTTGAGAGGCAAGATTTGGGCGTAGGGGCAAATGTGACTAGCCCATAACAGAGAGACGGGAGAAGGACCCCCCTAGCCAGGGCAACACGAGCCGACGAGGTTAAGCAACTTTTTGCTCTATAGGCTAGGCCCAGTTTGCCTTTCGTGGCCCTACAGACATTTTGGATGTGTAGAGAGAGAGATCCAGTTGGGGGTCAAGTGTGACACCCAGGTATTTGACAGCAGCCACCGTCTGCAATGGGAAGCCATCAGCCCCGAGGATTTTGAGCGGGGCAGGGCAAGATTTCAACTTGCAGTGGGACCCAAAAAGCATCGCTTGTTTTTTTTTGAGGTTGGTAGTAAGCTCACGCTCAGCCAACCAGCATTGGATCTGCTCAAGTCGGAGTTGTTGTGAGTTAATGGTGGTAATGTCACGGGCGCTGACAGAACAACCAGGTCGCTCATGTGATAAGGTGGTGTGACCATGGAGGTGATGGACGGCAGCTCGTTGATAAAGAGGGAGAAGAGAGTGGGGCCAAGGACCGACCCCTGGGGAACCCCGCACAGGACATCAGTGAGGTGGGAGGGGGTACGGTTGTAGTTTGTATATTGCTTCCGACCGGAGAGGTAGTTGAGGAACCAGCTGTGAGCAGGGGAGGAGATACCAAGTGAGAGTAGGGTAGAGCTAAGAAGAGAGTGGTCAACCCTGTCGAAAGCTTTGGAAAGGTCAACAAAGATGGCACCGGTGAGGTTTCCCTGATCAGTGGTGGTTCTAATCGCCAAGAATATAACAGCAAGGGCAGTAGTCATGCTGTAACCTTTTCTGAATCCATGTTGGGCGGGGGAGAGAAGGTTGTGTTCTTGTAGGTACCCGGAGAGCTGAGTGGCCATGACCTTCCCCAGGATCTTTGAGGCGGCCGACAGGATGGCGATGGGGTGATAGTTGAGCGGATCTCTGGGGTTACCTTGATTTAGCACAGGTGTAACCTTGGCAATTTTCCAGAGGTCCGGGATGATGCCAGTGTTAGGGAGGAGTTGATGATGTGTGCTAGCGGCCGAGCTAGAAGAGAGGCCCCAAGCCTGAGCAATCTAGGTTCTAGGCAGTCGTGCCCTGCCCCGCTGTGGGGGGGGGAGAGGTGGGCAAGATGCCCCAGTATCTCAGCGGCCGACACGAGCTGAAGGAAGAAGGGGTGGGACTTGGGACCAGGCGGGGAGGGACGCGCGAGTGAGGGGTGGGGGGGCTGGAAGTTGAGAGAACGCAGCATTGAAGGCATTAGAGATTGTGAGCAGGTTATTACAGCTGACCCCATCTATGAGCAGGTCAGTGGGTTGCACTTTTGCCGAAATCCCAACAGCATTTCTGATGCTCTGCCAGAAACTCCTCGGGTTGCTGGCAGAAGAGAGCAGGGCCGATTGGCAAGCCTCACTTTTAGCTGCCCGGATGGCTTTTTTACAGGAATTTCTGAGCTTTCTGTATGCAAGTAGGTCGGTGTGACTTAGGGAGACTTTATAGGCCCGCCAGCTTTTATCCCTTTGCTTCATTAGGGAGAATAGGCCCCCATGAAGCCATTTGGTGATGGCACCCTTAACCCTCCTTTTTGTGAGGGGGGCATGTTTGTTCTGAACAGGGATAACCTTTGATAGAAAAATATCCAGGGCCAGGGCTGGGTCCACTGAGGCGGTGACCCGGGACCAGTCAATAGAGGCGAGGTCACTAAGGAAGTCAGAGGGGGAGAATTTCTAGTAATCCCTCAGCTGGATCACTTTGCTGGGTACTTTGGGCTGGGAGGTGCCCCAGGCACAGAAGGTTGGCGAGTAGTCAGAGATAGCGTCAGGCAGGACGCCTGAGGTGATAATCCTGTCAGGCCTGTTTGTAAGGATCCAATCAAGTAGGGACCCTTCACCCCCCCCGGAAAGAGGGCCTTGTGGGCTCGGAGATAATTTGGCTAAGTGCTAGGCCAGAGAGTAGTGGCTCATATAGTCTACAGTTGGGACCCAACCAATTAAGATTGAAATCACCTATGATGAGGACTTCACTGGAGCTCGCTTTTTCACCAAGGAGGGAGAGTAGCAAGGAGTGCCAGACAGACCACCCTTGGGGGGGTTGTAGCAACAAATGAGGTGTATTTTCTTTGTGAGGCCCAGGAGGAGAAGGGCGTGTAGAAACTCGCAGGGGGAGGCATCGGATGGGGAGGTGCCAGGGGACGATACGCTGAGGTGAGCCTTGTAGTAGAGTAGCACACCACCCCCTCTTTTGTTGCCCTCCCGATCACGTCTGATGTGGCCATACCCGGTAGGGTACAGGCTGGCCAGGGATGTGAGGTTTGAGCCATGTTTCTGATATACCCATGCTATCAGGGTTGTAGTGAGCGACCCAGGCTGTAAGTTCTACAGAGTTACGTAGTAGACTACAATTGTTGAGGTGGACAATTTTTATTCCCTTGGAGGAGAACCATAAGGGTGGGGACTCGAGGGAGGGTGGGTGGACAGCCAGGCTGGGGCAGGTGGTGGCACCAGTCATACTTGCGGGGGGAAGGGGAAGCTGCAATGAAGAGCTGGAAGAGTGGAATGGCAGGATCATAAACAGGGGGGAGAAAACAAATAAAAAGAGACCAGATTGGGGGGGGGAGCACACCAGACGACAGTGATAGGGAGACACGACCACAGTTCAGAACTGGGTAGAGAGGATGGAGGAGGAGAGGTGAAATGGCTAGTGGGGTGAGAGGGGTGTCCACAGAGCCAGGAGCCCAGGTTAAAGTGAAAAAAGCAGTCTGGAGTCAGGAAGAGAAACTAAATAGTTTCAGGGAAGTAGGGGCGGCCACTAGTGGTAGGTTAGTATAACCTGCAAATGGAAAACTAGGCTGATATAATCAGCCCATGTGACCACAGACTGGCTATATAGGGGAAAGCCGACCACGGGTGGTGGTGGGGGCGGTGGGGAGCCGAACACGGAGCGTTCGGCGGGGCAAGAACGGCTGCGCCGGAGGCAGGCAGGACCTCCCCAGGGTAAGGTGGGCTATGGAGCGTCTGCTGTGGGCTGACTAGCAGGTCTTGCACAGTACTAGCAAAAAAGGCGCCAGAATTTCCACCGTTATGCAGCAATAGTAAAAAGGCACCAGAGACTCCACCGGCGGATTCCTGATGGCCGGCTGATTTACCTGGGTGTGTGACTGGCCGTGGGGGAAGGCGGCAGGAGCCCTCGCGACCTCCGCTCCGAGGGGTCTCGCTCTGAGGAGAGAGGAAGAAAAGAAAACAGGGGATTAATATAGAGGGGCTTGGGGGGTAGGCAAGCAGACAAAGAAAAGGGGTAAGTTTTGGCGGCTGGCAGGAAGCAGTCCAGAGGAGGGCAACTAAAATGGTGCAGGGTCTACATCAGAAACCATATGAAGAGAGACTGAGAGAGCTTAATATGTATACCCTTGATGAAAGGAGGGACAGGGGGGACATGATAGAAACTTTTAAGTATCTCAAGGGAATCAACAAAGTCCAGGAGGGTAGCATCTTTCAGAAAAAGAGATGTGTAAGAACAAGGGGGCACAATTTAAAGTTAGAGGGGGGACGGCTCAGGGGTAATGTGAGGAAATTCTTTTTCATGGAGAGAGAGTGGTGGACGCATGGAACCGCCTTTCTGGAAAGGTTGTGGGGTCTAAAACAGTGGGGGAATTCAAACATGCATGGGACAGACATAAGGCAATTATAGTGGGGGGTTGCAGGAAGTAGGCTGTTGGTTAACTCGAATCTGCAGCTTATCCAATAGGTAGGGAAATGGGCAGACTGGGTGGGCTAAGTGGTCCTTATCTGCTGTCAAAGTCTATGTTTCTATGTTTCTATGTTTCTATGTTTCTGTGTAACTTAGAATGTTGAAACCACTGCTCTTATTTTGTAAAATCTTGTTGCAAGTACTGTTCCATTTCCTGTATATTGTTTCCATGGGCTACCATCACAGTGTCATCTGCATATATTCTAATTTCTGAGTGTGTTGCTATACTGGCCAGATCATTTATATACATAATAAATAACAGTGGCCCTAAAATTGAGCCCTGTGGGAGTCCTCTCTGAACCTTTTTCTGGTTTGCAAAGGTTTTATCCACCTGGACCTGTTGGTTCAATTTAGACAATTGATATATATTTTTTTTTCTGGCCCGCTTGTCAACCCCTGCCACAGAAGTGGGGATTTAAAGCAGTTTCATGGTATTTTTGTTGTTGTTGTTTGTTTAGCATTATAGATAAACACGACTAGTCTCTTAGGAGGTGGGAGACCTTTCATTTCCCTATAATCTTTATCCTCATCCTCATCCTGGATGGACTCCTGAGTAGGGAGGTCCACGGTGTCTAGCATACTTTGGATAAATGGCATAGAGGAGGGATCCTGCTGGTTAGCAGAGGAAGCTCCAAAAGAGGGTCAGTGGACACATCAGGTTCTAGGCCCTCCAAATTCATGTCAGGGGCATCATAAAATTATTCATCATCATCTGTATCACCCTCACAGTCTCTGGAAGAGAGAACTGTGGAAAAGTGCTTACCAGCCCCAGTAAACATAGACCCCATCTTTTGTAGGGTCTGAAGGACGTGCCATGCTTTTGCCACGTCTTGCACAGTTGGGAGCCCCGCACAGACTGTGGCTATATATGCTTTGATTTTCTTTATGTTTTAAGCTACCTGTCTCACTATTGTCTTTCCCAGGAGGAACAGGAGCATTTGTGTCTTTACAGATTATCTTTTTAGCCACTTCATCAGCAGCTTGATTATGCTTCTTTTTTTGTACAGACATTTCATCAGCACCCTTATTATTTTTAAATTTGTGAGGAACTTCATCAGCTCCTTTGGAAGCTTTATTTATTTAGCTGGGACTTGGAGACTTCATCAGCAACCCTGCTTGAATTTTTATTGTTATTAAATTTAGATGGCCTCTCATCGGTAACCTTTGATTTTCCTCAGCCATAATTATATTTTTCCAAGTCTCTTTGCTCTGTTTCTTGCCCAATTTGTGCAAAGAGATCAAATAAAAGAAAAAATTACTCACCTTAGTAATTGTGTTTCTTCTAATGGAGTCTTGCTGTATTCTGACAATCTGCAGTTAGCTTCAGCCTTTGAACCGCCCCAGAGTGTAGAGGGTTAATTTTCTACGCAGTGCATAGAATGTTGAGCTCGAGCTCTGTTGAGGTCTCTGTCTGCAGCACTTTGAAACCCAACCGTCAAATTCTCACGAGCAAACACTCACTGACTAACTATGTGGAAATTGTAAACTTTTTAACTAGCCAACTGGCAACAGAAAGTTTTGGATTCCCAAAGGAAGACTCAAGTCAGGAAACCCAAAACCAAAACCTATCCAAAAATAAAAGATTATAATACAAATCATCCAGATAAAGTGGAGGGTGTGCTTGAAGCACCCCTTGGGTGCAACACTGCGCCTGCCCACCCACTTCCCAAAAACAGGTTCTGAGAGGGGAGGCATGGAGGGTGGTCAGAATACAGCATGACTCCATTAGAAGAAACACAATTACTAAGGTGAGTAATTTTTTCTTCAAACAACATGAAGTCTTGCTGTATTCTGACAATCTGCAGACTACCAAGCAGTACCTCCATGGAGGGGGGACAGAACCTACTTTGGGAATAGGCTCTGAAGTAGTGCTGTGCTAAATCGAGCATCACTCCTAGCCTGGATATCCAGAGAGTAATGCTTGGTAAAGGTATGGACTGTTTTCCAGGTGGCTGTTTGGCAAATTTTTAACAGAGGGATATCCCTGGTAGCAGCCAGGGAAGCAGCTGTACCTCTTGTGGAATGAGCCCTCAGGCCTGAGGGTGGAATTTTTCCCAGTTTCTCATAGCAGAATGGTATACAAGAAACAATCCACCTAGCAATAGTTCTCTTGGTGGCAGGTCTGCCTTTTCCCACTTCCCCATAAGTGAGGAACAACTGGAGGGAATCAAACCTGTGACCCTTTGTATGCTCTATGTAGTAGCTAAGGGCTCTTTTAACATCTAAACTGTGTAGCCTCCTCTCCCCTGAGGAAGAATGATCAGTGAAGAAAACAGGGAGAGACACAGACTGATTCAAATGGAAGTCTGAAACCACTTTGGGCAGGAACCTCCTATTGGTTCTAGGGACCACTTTATCTCTATGAAAGGAGATAAAATCAGGTTCCACTGACAGGGCTTGCAATTCACTGATACATCTGGCAGAGGTAATGGCTACCAAAAACACAGTTTACCAAGTCAAATACTTAAGCTCTGCTGAGGGCATAGGCTCAAAATGGTGTTGCACAAATTGAGCAATGCAAACATTTAAGTCCCAGGCAGGGGCAGGATCCCTAAAGGGAGGACTGGTATGGAGCAATCCCTTGAAAAATGTACAGAATACAGGGTGAGATGACAGTGAGGAAAGCTTTCCCACTGAAAGAAAAGCAGAAACAGCTGACAAGTGTACCTTGAGAGTAGCTGGTCTGAGGCCTAGGCCATTAAGATGGACCATATAATCCAGAACTGTAGGCAATTCAGCAGTGTCTGGAGATATATGCTTCTTGGAACACCAATGCTGAATCTTTTCCATTTGGAGTCATAAGTATTTCTGGTGGCAGGCTTTCAAGAGGCTTTGAGAATATCCAGAACCCCTTGGGACAGATGCAAATCTGCATACTCTAACTCTTCAAGAGCCATGCCTTGAGATTGAGAGACCGAAGATTGGGGTACCAAATCCTCCCCTGAGAGGAGGTTAACAGGTTGTAATTCCTGGAAAGAGACAGGGGAAGATGGACTGCTAGGGACAGTAAAAGGGGGTACCAGGGCTGCCTGGCCCAATCTGGAGCAATGAGAATCACTTTGCAGGGTTGTGACCTTACCTTGACCAGAACCTTGAACAGAAGAGGAAAGGGAGGGAAGGCATAGGTAAATTTCCCTTCCCAGTTCAACATCAGAGCATCCAGAGGGACTGAGCCCAAGAATGGGGGTCTGCAACAAAACAGAGGAAGTTTGTGATTGTCTGGGGCTGCAATTAGATCTATCTCTGGAGTGCCCCACCTTGAAAAAATCACTTTCAACACCAGAGGGTCCAGGGACCATTCATGATGGCCCTGGAAGATCCTGCTCAGTGCATCTGCTAGCACATTGTCCATCCCTGGAAGGTGGACTGCTATCAGAGAGGTCTGCAGAGAATAAGCCAGGGACCACATTTTCATGGCTTCCATACACAAGGCCGTGGACCGAGTGCCTCCCTGCTTGATGTACCACATGGTGGTGGTATTGTCTGTTCTGAACTGAACTACCTTGTTCTGCATGTACTGAGAGAAAGCTTGCAGGAACAGAAAAACTGCTCTGAGTTCCAGGAGACTGATATGAAGAAGGGATTCCCGAGGGGACCACAGTCCCTTGGCTATGAGAGCCCCCAGATGGGCTCCCCACCCCAAAAGGGAAGCATCCATGGTAAGGACCACCGAATGAGACTGAGTGACAAATGGGACCCATTGCCTTAAATTGTCCTGATCCTGCCACCATTGAAGAGCTTGGATCAGTGTCCGAGTCACTGGAAGCAGTTTGGTAAGAGGATCCTTCCTTTGGGACCAAAAGGCCCTCAGATGAAACTGAATGCCCCTCATCTGAAATCTTGCCCCTTGGACCACCACTGTAGAAGCTGCCATGTGGCCCAAGAGCTCAAGAAAGTGCCTTGCTGGTTGGGACACCTGAAGGCTGAAGGAAGAAGCCAGTTCTATAAGAACTCTTGCCCTTTCCAAGGGAAGAAAGGCTCTTGCTTTGACAGTATCTAGCTCTGCCCCTTTAAAGGTAAGAAGCTGCACTGGTTAGAGAACTGACTAGGAGAAGTTGAGAAGAAATACCAGGGAAGTGAGCACTTGCTGAGTCACTTGCAGGTCTGACTTGACTTGGTCTGGAGACTGACCCACTATAAGCCAGTCATCCAGATATGGAAAAATGGAAATCTTTTGCCTTCTTAGAAAGGCAACTACTACTGCCAGGCACTTTGTGAAAACCCTTGGAGCTGATGTTAGACCAAAGGGCATTGCTTTGAACTGATAATGGCCTGAGGGCAACATGAACCTGAGGTACTTTCTGTGGGAGCACCTGATGGGGATGTGAAAGTAGGCATCTTTGAGGTCCAGGGAGGCTAGCCAGTCCCCTGGCCTTAGGGAGGGAAGAATTATTTCCAGATTCACCATCTTGAACCTTGGTTTTAAAAGATGTTTGTTCAGGTATCTTAGATCTAGGATGGGTTGCCACTTCCCTGTCTTTTTTGGGGTAAGGAAGTACCTGGAGTACAGACCTTTGCCCCGGTGTAGAGTAGGAACTCTCTCTCTCTCTATGGCTCTTAAGGCTGGAAGAGATGAAACCTCTGCCTCTAGGGCAAGGGTTTCGGAGAGACTTGCAGGTGGAAAAGATCTGGCTCTCATCTTCGGAAGTTTTTTGGAGCTGAGAACCCATCCCTGGCTTACTACTTCCAGGACCCTCTTGTCTTAAGTAACAGACAAAGTAAGCCAGCCTGCCCCCTACAGGGATAGGACAGTCAACCTGGGCAGACCCATCAGGGTGTCTGCTTGGCAGGGGCCTTAGGCTGAGGAGTGGATGCAGCCCTGCTTATCCCCCTTCTGCCTCTCTCTCTGAAGAACCCCCTCTGTGAAAAGGGAGAAGAGGCCTGTGCTTGGTAGAAAGCCTATGAAAAGGCCTGCCCCTGCCCATAGATTGCTGCCTTTGAGGAGTTGCCTGCCTCTCCTTGGCCTGTGCACTCCTATAAGTGGTCCTATATTCCTCCATCTTTTTCATGTAATTCTCTGTCTGCTCCCCAAACAGAGAATTACCTTCCACAGGGAAATCCATGGCCTTAGCCTGGGTGTCCTGTGAGAGGCTAGTACATCTGAGCCAAACACAGCACTGGAATCCACAGCAGCATGAAATTGTACCTTAGATGCCTCAATCCCGTCAGCAGCCACCTCCTCCAGCTCCTTGGCCAGCTGGGGGGAGGCCTGTTTAGGCAGTGCCAGTACAGTGTCCCACCTGGGCTTCTGGTACCTGGCTGTATAGGCCATATAATTAGCCTGCCTGAGCCCCAAAGAGGATGCCATGTACTGTTTCTTTGCCAAGGCATCCATCCTCCTGGAGTCTTTATCTGGGGGTTGTGAAGCCAAGGGAACATTAGCCTTGTCACAGGCTGCAGCCTGCACAACCCCAACATGGCTGCATTGTTGATAAAAAAAGCTCTGTGTCTGACCCCGATAAGGTATACCTCTTGTCCATTCTTTTATCAACAGGAGGTACAGAATTTGGAGACTAACATTTTTTGTGTCTGTTTCCCAAAAGATTTGTGGAGGGGAATAGACAGCTTCCTGGACTCTGGGATGTCCATCATTTCAACAAAATCAGGCTCCTTTTGATCCTCTGTAGCCTGCTCCATAGGGAGCTGGAGGGTTTCAGCCACTTTTCTGTAGAACAGATAGTGGGCAGGGGACTCAGAGAGCCTAGGAGGGGAAACACCAGAAGGTCTGTCTGGGGAGATGTCCGGTTCAATGGGCACATCCAGACTTTCTGCGACATCATACTCATCATCTTGCTCATAATCCCCTTCCTTCTCAAATTCCGGTTCATAAAAATCTTCAGGGGCATAATCCTGAACTGGAGGAACCGACTGAACCAAACCCCTAGCTAACAGAGCCGGATCGGAAGGAACCGGGCGAAGCGATTCAACAATCCGAATCGCTCAGGCAATCTCATCAGCGGTCGGAACATGAACCTCTGGATCCGAACCGGCTGATTTTTCTTTACGTTTCCTTTTTGTAGGAACCGATCCCTTAGGATCGTCTCTCCTCTTGCCCAAAGAAGTATAGTCCTGGTCAGAGGGCACTCCTTTGACTGAACCGGGCTGGCCATCCGGGTCAGCGGACTTCTCGGCCTCCTTTTCCCTAAGTCTACCTAATCTATTTTCCAGGGTAGACTTAGGAAAGTTTTCACATATTTTGCAGTCTGTATCAAGATGGTCAAACCCCAGACAATAAACACAGGTGGTGTGGGGGTCGGCCTTAGCAAAGACCTCCCCACACTCATTACAGAATTGAAACCCAGTGGGCCCGTTTTTTTTCTTGGGTTTCTCAGACATGGCCAACCTAACCAAACTTACCCTTTTTTCAGCAACCACCAGGCAAGACTCGCTTATTGGTTTCTAACCATGTTACGAGTATTGCAAAAAACGTTAAAAACATGTTTTTTTTTTAAATCAATAAGGACCAGTAACCACACACTAAAGGAAAACACACAGATTTCAGATATGTTGGATCAGTTCAGCCGAACGGATAAAGAAAAGTTTTTATAATTTTCACAAATAACCCAGAACTACTACCTAAAGTACTTACTGTACTGCAGACAGAGCCCTGAACCGTAATACTACGGAAGTTGAGCGGAAAAAACGACACTTTAACCGACTTTGAACCAAGCAGAAGGAGAAATCTCCGGAGCGACTGTTCAGTGAGGCGGAGTAAAGAATCTGAAGGTTGGGTTTCAAAGTGCTGCAGACAGACCTCGACCGAGCTCGAGCTCAACGTTCAATGCACTGCATAGAAAATTAACCCTCTACACTCCGGGGCAGTTCAAAGGCTGGAGCTAACTGCAGATTGGCAGAATACAGCAAGACTTCATGTTGTTTGAATCTGGACCTAAACACCTGGGGCACAGGTTGTTGAAAATCTGCTAAGCCAAAATCCTGTGACAGAAGACACAGTTTTTTTTTTTAAATGTAGGTCCAGATTTATTTTCAGTTCTGGGAATCTCTGACATGCCAATCCACAGAGAATCCAGCAATAACTGTCACAGTTTGAAAATCCAAACAGTTACCTCACGGCAGGAACCGCAAGTAGTGAGGTAAAAAATACAGAAAAACTTAAAAACTTGACAGTTTCCTTAAGAAGCTGTAAAATAGTGACAGGAACTGTCGAAAATCCGCAGCTGCGTTAAAAAATATATATAAAATAAGCAGCTGCGGTTAAAACAACATATAAAACACACAGATGCAGTAAAAAAAATCAGCGGATGCGCAGAAAAGAAAAAAAACACTAAAAAAACAGTAAAATTATACTCAGCACACTAAAAAATTAAGTTTGTGAGGAAAACTTTACCAAGATTAGCAAAAAAGAGTCTGTCAACAAGGAAAGTTGAGAGACACCTCTGGGGCAATGTTGCTCAGTCAGCGGAGAAGAAATTCCGAAGCCCTTCAGGCTGCTCCCTCTCAGAACACTCCCCTCCTCTTTTCTGATTGGCTGATGCCCAAGCTCATTATACTAATTATCTTAAAGGCATACCTCCAGGGCAATTTCACCTAACTAGCTAACTGCTAAAGTTACTGATGCTAAAGGACTCCTGGGGTAAGCAATGTACCTTTATGGAGGAGTAGTTCAAGCCTTGCTTCAATAAGGAGAGAAAATACTCTAATATCAAGTTCACTGTGCAGGTTGGAGGGTCCAAGTGATGGGTTGAAGCCCATAGACAGAATCGCATCCACTTCATGGCATAAGTGGATCTAGCTGAGGGCTGTCTCACTGCTACAAGAACATCTGCCACCTCCTGGAAGACCCCAAACCTGGATTTGACTAAGTCTACAGGAGCCAGGCATGAAGATGCAGGTATAACCAATTTGTTCCCAGGGGTTACTAGAATCCCAGTTAGAATCAGTGCCAGGCAGGGAAGAAAAATTACTCACCTTAGTAATGTTGTTTCTTCTAATGGAGTCTTGCTGTATTCTGACCATTGCAGTTAGGTCCTGCCTTTCAACTGCCCCGGAGAACAAAGAGTTAACTTTCCATGGCCAGCATGGAATGTTCAGCGCAAGCTCGGTTGAAGCCCCTGTCTGCTGTTGTTTAAACTCCAACCGTCAGATCTTTACGAGCAATACTCCCTAGAAGTTCTGTGTGGAAACTGTAAAACTCACACTAGCCAACTGGCAACTAAATTTATTAAAAAAGGGTTTTTTGGTTTCAAAGCAAAGACTCAAGTCAGGAAAGCCAAAAAACAAAACACAACACACACCCAAAGTAAAGGAGGGTGAAAAAGGGACACCTCTTGGGTGCCAACACTGCTCCAGCCCACCCACATCCCAAAAACCAGATTCTGAGAGGGGAAGCAGGGGGGAGGTCAGAATACAGCAAGATTCCATTAGAAGAAACAACATTACTAAGGTGAGTAATTTTTTCTTCAAACAACATGAAGTCATGCTGTATTCTGACTATTGCAGACTACCAAGCAGTACCTCCATGGAGGAGGGACAGAACCTACTTTTGAAATAGGCTCTGAAGTACTGCTGTGCCAAACCGAGCATCACTCCTAGCCTGGATATCCAGAGAGTAATGCTTGGTGAATGTATGGACTGTTTTCCAGGTGGCTGCTTGACAAATTTCTAAGATAGGAATATCCCTGGCAGCAGCCAGGGAAGCAGCTGTACCTCTAGTAGAGTGAGCCTCAGGCCTGAGGTGGGGTTCTACCCAGCTTTTCATAGCAGAATTGTATACAAGAGACAATCCACCTGGCAATAGATCTCTTAGTAGCAGGTTTGCCCTTACCGACCTCTCCATACGTGAGGAACAACTGGAGGGACTCAAAACTGTGACCCTTGGTGCACTCTATGTAGTAGCTGAGGGCCCTCTTAACATCCAAGCTGTGCAAACCCCTCTCTCCAGAGGAGGAATGGTCAGTGAAGAAAACAGGGAGAGACATAGACTGATTAAGGTGGAAATCTGAAACCACCTTAGGCAAAAACTTCCTGTTAGTTCTTAGGACCACTTTATCTCTATGGAAAGAGATGAAATCAGGCTCCACTGACAGGGCTTGCAATTCACTGATACACCTGGCAGAGGTAATGGCTACCAAAAACACAGTTTTCCAAGTCAAGTACTTAAGCTCTGCAGAGGACAAAGGCTCAAAGGGTGGTTGCATAAGCTGAGCAATGCAAACATTAAGGTCCCAAGCAGGAGCAGGGTCCCTAAAGGGGGGAATGGTGTGCAGCAACCCTTGAAGAACTTACAAAACACAGGATGGGCTGACAGAGGAGAGGGCTTGCCTACTGACAAGAAGGCAGAAACAGCTGCCAGATGCACTTTAAGTGTAGCCGGCCTAAGTCCTAAGCCACTAAGATGAACCATATAGTCCCAGGACTTTAGGCAACCCAGCAGATTCTGGAGAAATATGCTTATTAGAGCACCAAATAGTGAACCTTTTCCATTTGGAGTTGTAAGTCTTTCTGGTGGAAGGCTTTCGAGAAGCCTTAAGGATATCCAGAACCCCTTGAGAGAGGTGCAGATCAGCAAACTCTAACTCTTCAAAAGCCAGGCCTTGAGATTGAGAGATTTGCAGGGAATAGGCCAGGGACCACAACTTCATTGCTTCTGTGCACAAGGCCACAGACCTAGTGCCTCCTTGCTTGTTGATGTACCACATTGTGGTGGTATTGTCTGTTCTGATCTGGACCACCTTGTTCTGTACAGATTTGGAAAAGGCTTGCAGTGCCAGAAACACTGCTCTGAGTTCCAAGAGATTGATGTGAAGCAGAGATTCTTGAGGTGACCATAGCCTTTGGGTGGTAAGATCCCCCCAGGTGAGCTCCCCAGCCCAGCAGGGAGGCATCTGTGGTGAGTATCACTGAATGAGACTGAGTGACAAACGGAACTCCTTGTTTCAAATTGTCCTGATCCTGCCACCATTGCAAAGCCTGGATCAGGGTTCGAGTCACTGGGACTAGTTTGGTAAGGGAATCCTTTCTTTGGGACTAGAAGGCTCTTAAGTGGAACTGAATGTCCCTCATCTGAAATCTTGCTCCCTGGACCACTGCTGTAGAGGTTGTCATGTGGCCCAGGAGCTGCAGAAAGTGCCTTGCTGGTCGAGACACCTGAAGGGTGAATGAAGAGGCCAGTTCCATAAGGGCCCTTGCCCTGTCCAGGGGAAGGAAGACTCTTGCCCTTATTGTATCCAGCTCCGCCCCTATGAAGGTGAGGAGCTGTACTGGCTCGAGAACTGACTTTGGAAGGTTGAGGAGGAATCCTAAGGAAGTGAGCACTTGCTGAGTTATTTGCAGATGTGACTTGACTTGGTCTGGAGACTGACCCACTATAAGCCAGTCGTCCAAGTATGGAAAGATGGAGATCTTTTTTCTCCTTAGGAAAGCAACCACTACTGCCAGGCACTTTGTGAACACCCTGGGGCTGATGTTAGTCCAAAGGGCATTGCTCTGAATTGATAGTGGCCTGAGGGCAATTAACCTGAGGTACTTTCTGTGGGAGCACCTGATGGGAATGTGAAAATAGGCATCTTTGAGGTCCAGGAGTAGCCAGTCCCTGGCCTTAGAGAGGGAAGAATTATTCCAGAGTCACCATTTTGAACTTTGGTTTTAAAGGTGCTTGTTCAGATATCTTAGATCCAGGATGGGCCGCCATTCTCCTGTGTTTTGGGGGTTAGGAAGTACCTGGAGTACAATCCTTTGCCCTTGTGTGAGATTGGAACCTTTCTATGGCTCTGAGAGCCAGGAGGAAGAAACCTCTGCCTCCAGGGCAAGGGTCTCTGATGGATTTGCAGGTGGAAAAGATCTGGCTCTCATCTTTGGAAATTTTTTGAAGCTGAGAACCAGTCTGGCTTACTACTTCCAGGACCCACTTGTCTGATGTCAGAGACTTCCAGTCCTGGACAAAGTAAGCCAGCCTGCCCCCTACAGGTAGTGGAGAATCGCCCGGGCAGACCCATCAGGGTGTCTGCTTGGCAGGGGCTTTAGGCTGAGGGGTGGAAGCAGGCCTGCTCATTCCCCATCTACCTCTCCCTCTGAAGAACCCCTCTGAGCCTAAGCAGAAGAGGAGGCCTGGGCTTGGTAAAAAGACCTTTGAAAGGGCCTGCCCCTGCCCCTGGAGTGCTGTCTCTGAGGAGTGGCTTGCCTTTCTTTGGCCTGAGCACTCCTGTAGGTGGTCCTGTACTCATCCATCTTTTTCATGTAATTCTTTGTCTGCTCCCCACACAGAGAATTACCAATGACAGGGAAATCCATGGCCTTAGCTTGGGTATCCTGAGATAGGCTAGTACATCTGAGCCAAGCCATCCTCCGAAGGGCCACAGATGTAGCCATGACTCTAGATGAAACATCATTGGAGTCCACAGCAGCATGAAATTGCACCCTGGATGCCTCAATCCCATCCGCAGCCACCTGCTCCAGCTCCTTGGCAAGCTGGTCAGGGGCCTGTTTAGCCAGAGCCAGCACAGTGTCCCACCTGGACTGCTGGTATCTAGCTGTGTAGGCCATATAGTTAGCCTGCCTGAGTCCCAAAGATGCTGCCATGTACTGTTTCTTTGCCATGGCATCAATCCTCCTGGAGTCCATATCTGGGGTGTGTGATGCCAAGGGAATATTTGCCTTATCACAGGCAGCAGCCTGCACTACCCCAACATGGCTGCATTGCTGAGAAAGGAACTCTGTGTCCGAGCCTGAAAGGGTATACCTCTTGTCCATTCGTCTGTCCACAGGAGGTATGGAGTTAGGAGTCTTTAGAATTTTAAATGTCTGTTTCCCAAAAGATTTATGGAGGGGAATAGACAGTCTCCTGGACTCTGGGATGTCCATCATTTCAACAAAATCAGGCTCCTCCTGATCCTCCACTGCTTCTTCCATTGGAAGCTGGAGGGTTTCAGCCACTTTCTTGTAAAACATAAAGTGGGAAGGGGACTCAGAAAGCCTAGGAGGAGAAACACCTGAAGGTCTGTCTGGGGAGATGTCCGGGTCAATAGGCACATCCAGACTTTCATAATCACCATCATCATTATCTTCATACTGTCCCTCCTCCTCCTCCGGTTCATAAAATTCTTCTAAAGTATAATCTGGAACCGGGGGAACTGACCGAACCGAGCCCCTGCCAGATGGTGCCGGTTCAGCCGGAACCGAAGTTAGCGATTGAACTATCCTTATTGCTTTAGCTATTTCATCAGCGGTCAGAGAAAGAATTTGTGGATCCGAACCGGATGATTTTCTCTTCTTCTTTAACCGAACTGACTCTCAGAATCGGTCTCCTTTGCCCGAAAGTTTCGCCTGGTCAGAGGCACTTCTCTGGTTCGGCCAGAACCGAACCGGGCTGGCCATCCGGGTCAGCGGACTTCTCGGCCTCCCTTTCCCTCAGTCTACCTACTCTCTTATCCAGGGTAGCTTTGGGAAAACTTTTACAAATTTGGCAGTCTGAATCGAGGTGGTCAAACCCCAGACAATAAACACAGGTGGTGTGGGGATCAGCCTTAGCAAAGGCTTCCCTACACACACTGCAGTGTTGAAACCCAGTGGGCCTTTTTTTCTTGAGTTTCTCAGACATGGCCAATCCTGTCCAAAACTTACCCTTTTTTTGGCAATCCACCAGGCAAGACACCCCTATCGGTTCCTGACCGTGTTACGAGTCTTGGAAAAAAACGTAATTAAATCCGTTTTTTAGAACCGATACGGACCGGTTACCACACTCTAATAAATTCAAAACTTTTTTAAGACCAATCTGATCGGTTCAAACCGAACTGATCCCAAATTTACAAGTTCCACACAGAAACTAAATGTAAAACCTATCTAGTACTCACGGTACCACAGACAGAGACTTAAACCAACAGATTTGGTAGCAGAAATTCGGTAGAAACCGAGCGAAAAAGACACTTTAAGCAACTTTTTCGAACCGAGCAAAGGAGAAATCTCCGGAGTGACTGTTCAGTGAGGCGGATTAAAGAATCTGATGGTTGCAGTTTAAACAACAGCAGACATGGGCTTCAACCGACCTTGAGCTGAACGTTCCATGCTGGCCATGGAAAGTTAACTCTTTGTTCTCCAGGGCAGTTGAAAGGCAGGACCTAACTGCAGTAGTCAGAATACAGCAAGACTTCACGTTGTTTGAAGGCAGCTTGTGAAATGCCAGGTAAATGGGTTTCACACTGTCACACTCTGTGTTCAGCCTCAGCTGAGTTGGAGTGATGATGTAATCTTAGAATTCTCGCAACGGCATAAGCCACACTCTGGCAAGCTGTTGTCAGCTAGAGTAGAATGTTCAGTAGTCTGTGAGTGAGTCTTCTTGGAGGAGGCTGTAGCTTGCTATGCAGCTCCTCATTTAGCTCTGACAGAGAGCTACCTCTTTAGTTTTGGGTAGTTTGTTCTCACCCTAGAAGAAGAACACAGAAGACAGTGTCTGAAGTGGTGGAGACCTTGCTAAGTGGGTTTTCCTTTGTCCATCCCAGGAGGGATGGGGTGATCTTCAGTTTCAGGGGCAATCCCCTCAATCCATTCTGTCTGGTGAAGCTGCCTTGGACATCTTCATCTGTTGTGAGTACGACTTTTCTTCTGAGTAAGCCCAGGAGGGGCACCTGCAATACCTAGGGGTGAATTTCTCTGACAAAGGGACTCAGTCACCTAGACTTTCTGTGTTTTAAAAGTGTCGGCCTACGTTGGAGTCCAGTATGTGACCATCCAAGTATAGAACTTTTAACTTCTGACTCCTGTGAGGTGTGTGTATGTAGTATATTAAATGTGATATACATTTCAAGACAGCATCTACAGTTTTCTACAGTTGTGTGGTGTTTTTAACCAGATGAATGGCAGAGTATAAACTTGGAAGCAAAAGGTGGGAGACCCCCATCTGGAGTGACCCTGTTTACCTCTCCGGGTTCAGTTTGGGCACCAGTATTTTTTCATTTAGTGCATCTGACCAATGCCTAATGGAAGTAGTTACCTCTGGATGTGGCTTGTTTTCTCTCTGTTTACCCCTATATGGTGGGTTCTAAAAGTCCTGAGCCTGGATGTGCTCCTTTGTGGTCATGTGGACCACCTTCATTCCCCATGAAATATGGGAAAGTGTCCTGGCCGTGTGTGCCTAGTCGATGGGAAATGTACCAGTTCTGGCTGTGTGTGCCAATCTCCATTTCAGAACCAGGGTGTTCGCTGTTTTATGTTACCTCAGCCTGTACTAAATGGGAATTCAGGAATTTCTGTACCCTGGAGAATCTGCATTATCAGTGTGTGTAGCCCTGTGGGAGTTCATCTTTACTTTGTGATCATTCCTACTTTGTTACGTGAATAAAAGCCACACTCTAGAATCCCAACCTGGTTTGGACAGTATTGTTATTGCTTCCTTGTCTGGATTTACTTGGGTGCCCCTGTCCAGAAGAGCAAACCTAGTATACTTGTGAGCAAACATTTTATTTTATTTATTTTTTTATTTTATTTTATTTAAACAGCAGTTTGGAAAACCTTTGAGCCATAGGCTCATTTACAAAGGTACCTTGTCACAGTAAGACAAACGAAAATACACAGTATAACAGTACAACACATAAGTATAACAGTAACTTAAGACATAGATACAAACAAGCTGGTACAGGTAGGATTGATGCAAACAATACCAGAGTTATTTTCTCCCAGGAACCTGGGTTGAGGGCCATGGTAATTGGTCCACCCAGGTCTGCGCCATGTAGCCACACTTGGGTTTGACTGTTCTAGTGTAACAGTCGGGTCACCTAGCCTAATGGTGGCCATTTCTGTTTTTCCAAATCTGTATTCACTTATGTAAACCTCCACCCCTCTCATTTGCCCCTAAACGTCTGTGGTGAGAGGAGCAATCCTGCTAGTTAAACAAGGGGAGCCGGTGGGGGGTTACATAGGGATTTGAAGTCTGGGTAGACCTATGTTCCCTGATCCTGGAACAGCAAGTGCAAGCTCACTGGCAGCTGAATTGGAGGTTCCACTGCCAGCTGCTGAAGTAGTGGGAACCAAAGCTGCCAAGGCCAGAATGGGGCGATAAGGATAATCTCTGCTCCTTCAGCCTGAAGCTTCAGAAGAACCCTTTGAATAACGGGGAAGTGAGGGAAGGCATACAGAAACCTCCCTGTCCAACAGAGGGACAATGCATCTGGCCAGAAAACACCAGGAGTGGGTTCTTGTGAGTAGAAAGTGGGCAGTTTGGCGTTGAGTGGAGACGCAAAGAGGTCCAACTCTGGACGGCCCCACCTGTCGAACAGTTGATCTGCCACTGACTGGAGGAGCTCCCACTCATGAGCCTTGGACCGAGACCGGCTTAGGCTGTTGGCCAAGACATTTTGGATGCCTGGAACATGAACAGTAGTGAGATCTAGGTGGTGTTCCAGTGCCTAAAACCAGACTCTCATCGCCTCCCGGCATAGGGGGTAGGAATGCATGCCCCCTTGTTTGTTGATGTAGAACACTACCGACATGCTGTCTGTCTGGATGAGAAGAGGGCCTGGTAAAAGGTCAATCTGAAGCACTCGCAAGGCGTTCAGGGCCACTCGCATCTCAAGAATGTTGACATGGAGCTGTTGCTCATCTGGAGACCATGTCCCCTGGGTTTGTCCATCTCCCAGATGAGCGTCCCAACTGAGACAGGAGGCATCTGTTGTTAGGATCCATCTATGGGGCTACTGCCAAAAGGGGACCAACCACCAAGAAAGTGTCCTTCTTACTGGGTCGGAGATCCTGACTGGCTGGTCCGATTGTCTGACCTCTGCTCCCACTGCACCCTGAACATCCATTGTGGGACTCGCATGTGGAGGTGGGCCAAAGGGACTGTGGGAATGGCCACCACCATGTGCCCCAGAAGTCTGAGGAAGGTCCTGACTGAGACCTGTGGAGCCATGGATACCATCTGGGCTATGCCCCTTAGACAACCCCCCCCCCCGTCCTGTGGGAGGAAGGTCATGCCCTGAACTGTGTCAAGGACTGCTCCGATGAATAGGAGTCACTGACTGGGCTCTGGGGAAGACTTTGGAAGGTTCAGGGTGATACCCAGCTCTCAGAAGAGGGTAAAGGTGTCTTCAAGAGTGAGAAGTAGCTGAGCCCTGGAAGGCGCTGCCAGGAGCTAGTCTAGGTAAGGGAAGACATAATGGCCCTGGTGTCTGAGTGCCGCAGCCACCACTGCTAAGCATTTGGTGATGACTGAAGGAGCAGAAGAGAGGCTGAATGGTAAGGCTCAGAATTGACTGTGTCTCCCTGGAAGTGGAACCTCAGGAACTTTCGATGGGGAGGGAAGACCCTTATGTGCATATAGGCATCATGCATATCCAGGGAGCAGAGCCAGTCCCCTTGGTGCAAGAGGGAATAAGGCCTGGCAGAGTAACCATCCTGAACCATTTTTACTCTATGAAAAGATTTAAGGAACGGCAGTCCAGGATGGGCTGAAGGTCCCCAGTCTTTTTTGGAACCAGGAAAGAATGGGAACAATAGCCCCACCCCTGTTGTTCCTGTGGGACCGCCTCTATTGCTCGTTTCAGCAAAAGGGCCTGGATCTCTCCTATCAGAGGAATGTGCAAAGAAGGATACCGGGAGGACCCTAATGGTTTCTCTGGAGGGATCTGGATGAACTCGAGAGTATGTCCTCATCTTGTTAGGTCTAGAACCCAGAGGTCTGTTGTGATGCTGCTCCATCCCTCTTGGTAGAGAGAGAAGCGACCCCCTACTGCCTCCCCATCACCTCTGCTGGAGGAGGGGGGCCAGTAGCGAGTCATTGGGTAGATCTGGGACCCAGCAGAGAGGACTGGGAGGACTTGAGTCCTCTAGAGGTTGAGCTCCCAGAAGCTTGGTTGGTAGCCTTTCTCTTAAAGTCACCTCTCTGTGGGAATCGGCTATTTTGTCCTGAGGGCTTATGAAATGGCCATTTGCGGAAAGGTTTCTGGTCCCCCTTATATAGCTTTTGGATGGACCAGATGGACTTCCCGGAATCTTGGAGGCAAGAGATGAGTTTCTCTGTCTCCTCTCCAAAAAGGACGGAACTTTGGAATGGAAGATCCAGGATTCCAGACTGCACTGGACCACATGCGTGAAGAGGTTCAAAGAATGGATGAAACAGGTGGAGGCAGAATAAATCTTCTTACCCATTTGATCCAAGAATTTGGACTCGACATTGGGAGGCTGGGAGCTGAGGTGTTTAGGCTTTTTAGATTTATTATGGGCAGCACTAATCATCATTGAGGCCACCTGAGGGTGTTCTTCCAGAAAAGTTTCCTCCCTTGGGGCTCGATACAGCCTGTCTGATTTGGGGAACGACCAGGGTGGTGGAGGGATGCTTCGAAGTGATTCTAGCAAGGTCTTGGAAGGTATCCACAAGAGGAGGAACTACCAAATGCTTTGGCTCCTTCTGCATCAGTTTTTTACCAACCTCCGGCACTCCAGATCCAAGTCCTCCATTTCCCATCCATTGGAGGACTGGATGTGCCTCATGATGTCCATGAAGGTCGGATTGTCAGGAGGAGATCTGGGAGTGTCCTTCTCATCCGGGAACACTGGCCTTTCCCGTGAGAGAGAATGATCGGACCCAGAAGAACTGGGATGTGAACTGTGGCCTTCAGAGGAGGAGGAGGCTGATGTTGAATGAGTGGGGGATCTGCTCCTCTTATACGAACATCGCTTGCTGGTAGACCGACGTCGGCTATGGGACAGACAATGGCTGAGGGACCAGCGACGGCTCATCAAGCGATGAGGATGACTTTTGGACCGGTGTCTGCTATATGACCATCTCCTGCTGGGGAGCGATGGTGAGTGGTGTTACTAGACCTGGAGTGTCACTGGTGCTGACGTTCTTTGTGTAAAGTCCAGCCATGGGTATCCGCTGGAGTGCGTGACTGAGACTTGTGCTTTGGCTTAGGAGAGGACCTTTTAAGCATGGAAGAAGACAGCTTTTTGACCCAGCTTTTGTCCTTTACCTCCTCTGGAGTTGGAGCTGGGTCTGGCTGCGATGGGAGTACATCCTTTCTATCCTGGCCCCACTAGAACTGGAAAAGTTCCATGAGCTCCTCCTTGGTAAACTGGGCTGTGGCAGACCCCGCCGGAAGGCTGGGTTTGTCCGGTGTGTGAGGAACTATAAGTGAGGATGGGAGGTCAGGTAGGTCCCTGGTAGAGGAATCATCTTCCTGATCCTCAGGTGCAGGCTAGAGACAGAACATTCAGCAACCAAGCGGCACCAGATGCCCTCCTTTTTGCTTGCGCCGTCGATGGTTTGGAGCCATCTGGCTTGTAAACCATCATCGGCTTCGGTTTGGAAGGCTGAGCCGTAGGGGGTGGTGAGCCGATGTCGGCTTTGAACCTGGCTCCCGCTCCCTATGTTCAGAGGTCTTGCCCAGAGCCCCAGGAATGACCAAAGCTGGGAGTTTCCTTGGTGGGGCCGAAGCCCCCGTGGAAGAAGAACCAGAGGTCTCGACTTCCAAGGTGGAGGGTGGCTGCAAGGGTGCTGCCTTCACCTTCGGGGTGGAAGAGGCCGGCAAGGAGACCAGGCCCTGACTACCGCTGGCCAACGCTGGCCTAGTGTCTTGTTGCCCTGTGGAGTACTGAGAGTGGCGGGAATGATCCAAACCGCCTTACCCAGAGGAGGACTTTCTCTTATGGGGTGACTGGTAGCACAAATACTCCTTTGACCGGCCCCGGTCCTTTTCATGGGACTTACGTTGATCCAAGTCCCATTTCTTTTCCTTATGTTTAGTGGACCGGGAAGAGGACTTCTCCGCTGGCAAGCGTTGCATCACGGCCACCTGTTGTTCCGGAAGATGGGCCTTGAGAGCCCTAAGGTGGCAAATTCTGGTCCTGCCTGTAAAGCTGCTGCAAATTGAGCAGGCCTTGTGGGTGTCCTTCACCAGGATCTGGCGGCCACAGATGTATTTTATCCTCTTTTTTTCAGATGAGGAGACCGACGACAGTGAGGTTGACATGCAGTAGTAGGTAGGAAGAAGTGAAAAGCGGACTTTTCCAGAAATAAAATGAGAACAACGAGAAAGGCTTTGCTAGAAACTACTAGACTTCATTCTAAATGCTACCGAGGAGCCACTGGAAGCGGGTCTGTGACAGGAAAAGAACTGAGGTGGGGCTGGGGACCGCCCCGATATACCATTGGGTGACATTGGGATGGAGCTGATGTTGGGGGTGGCCACCATTGGAGACTGCTAGCTAAATGTTTCCAATGGGTCCTAGTGCCTGCAGCATAGGTGTAATTGTAATAGCCTGCTGCAAGAACTCCCACTCGAAGTAAGATCTTAGGATTTGTGTGCAGGGCTACCCTGTCCCTGTGAAAAATAAGATAAGGCTCTTTACACATCACAGCCTGCAGCTTGGAAATCCTCTCAGCAGAAGTAATGACAGCTAAAAATAACGTCTTCCAAGATAGAAGGTGTAGCTCGCAACCTGTGGCTGCTTCAAGGGGGGGGGGGGCAAGGTGAGCTTTTCTAACACAAACAGGAGGACCCAGGGTGGCACGGGGTCTCTCCTGGGGGGTTTAATATGCAAGATTCCCCTTAAAAAGGTCTTGCATAGGTCCTAGTGTGCCAAAGGTGCATGATTAGCTGATAGCGCACAGAGATGGACCTTAATGGACGAGTAGCTAAGACCAAAGTCCAAGAGGGAGAGGAAATACTCCAGCATAGAGTCCGCTGGACAGGTGAAGGGATTCAGAGAACAGGGGGATGCCTACAAGCAGAAACGCTTCCACTTCATGGCATATGTTGCCCTGGTAGAGGGCTTTCTCGCTGCCATGAGAGCCTCTGCTACTCTGAGGGATACTCTGAATCTGTCCCTAGCTAAGTCTGCAGGAGCCATGCATGCAGATGCAGACACTGGACAGCCAGATGAACCAGCATCCCCTGCTCCTGAGAGAACAAGTGAGTGGACAGGGGCAACGGAACTGACAGTTCCGATGCCAGCTGTTGCAACAGCGGGAACCAAATCTGTCGAGGCCAGAAGGGTGTGACCAGAATCCTTCGGGCACCTTCTGCCTGCAAATTGAGCAGGATCCTTTGAACAAGAGGGAAGGGAGGGAAGGCATACAGAAACCTCCCTGTCCAAGAGAGGGATAATCTGTCTCACCGTAAAACACCAGGCCCTGGATCTAGCGAGCAGAAATTGGGCAGTCTGACGGTGAGTGGGGACGCAAAGAGGTCCAGTTCTGGCCCTCCCCACCTTCCGAAGAGGTCGTCTATGACTTCTTATTGAAGTTCCCATTCATGGCTCTGAGATTGAGAGCAGCTTAGGCTGTCTGCGAGGACGTTGTGGATCCCTGGAACATAGACTGCTGTGAGATCCAGGCTGTGATCCACTGCCCAGCTCCATTCTCTCATTGCCTGCCTGCACAGGGGATAAGAAATTAAAATTATGTACTAATTCTTGATCTTCTCTTCTATCTTCACCATTCATTACTGCTGGGTGTAAGTGGAAGGCGTGCACCTGCTGCGGGAGCTTTTTTTTTTTTGTAGGGAGGAGTCGGCATGTGGCAGATGCACTGTGTGGGGCACGAGTGTTGGCCATTAGGCGCCGTAGACTCCTCCTCCATCCCAGTTCCATGTAGCCGGAGAGGCAGAAAATAGGTCATGGAAAAGAGAGCGAAGCAAGGGAGCTGAGGGATAGACAAAAGAAGAGGATGTAAACTTAAAAAGGTATAAGCCAAATAGGAAACAGAAGAGAGAGAGAAACCTACCCTAAGGGGGCCACAGAACCTCAATCCTCAGGCGGTTTAAGGGGAAAGGAGATAAAAGATAGAAGAGGAAAGACAGGAAGAAACAGAAAAGGATAAAGGGGAGAGAAAGATTATCTGCCAAGGTGATTTGGAAGACCACTGGCTTGAGATTTTCAAATTCTCAATGGGATTTGAAGACATGGGAGCAAGGATCCCGCCCATTAAGGGCTAAGAATTCAAGGCTGAAGCACCGGTTTTGACCAGACTGGAGAAGGCAGACCTCTCTTCCCACCGCTTTATCCGCAAACTTAAGCAACCTAGAGCCTATGCCTCACCAGCTATCCCTTTGGATGGAACTGTTCCACTCAGAAGAGGAGTGAGACCTGACTTAGGTGTAAGGAAAGACATCTGGTGCAGATTTCACATGGAGTATTGGTGTAGTCCCCACTTCAGAAGAAGAGAACCACGGGACAACCATGAGTGGAAAGGAGAGGAAGAAACTCCCACTAACTCTCTAGGACTGCTCTGAAGCAATGACAGTCATGGGGTGGCAAACCAGAGGATTACTGGAACCCCAAGAGGGGGAACCCCCAAAGTAAAAGAATCAGAGGACGTTTCCTCAGAGGGATCAGGGCGAAGACGCTACTAGCCCTCCTCCAGAGTGAACACTCTGTGACTTTTAGAGAAGGAACAGAGAGCTCTGAGGTACCGGGGGACTCAGACCCCAATTGTCCTCAAGGAGGGGGAGGGCGAGCAGGGCGGCGGGGGAGATGCCCAAGAATTGAGGCCCATGAGGGGAGGGGAAGGGAAGGAGGGTTGGAATCGGTAATGAATGGTGAAGATACAAGAGAAAATCAAGAATTACGGTAGGTACATAATTTTTATATCTTCCCTTGTCAGTCTTCACCATTCATTACTGCTGGGTGAATACCAAGCCCCCCAGAGGGGACCTGGCACAGCCCTGAGGGAACAGATCCCTCAGCCTCCTACTGGTGAGAAGCAGAGGGGGAGACCCTAGCCATACTAGACCGAGTAAGGTCTAAGGCTGCTGAGGACGAGGAGGTGTCCCCTGTGGGCGGGGGAACGGAAGATGCCCCTGAAGAACCCTCCTTATCCTGCACAAAAACAGGTGAGTCCCCCAGAAAGTGGAGGAGATCACCTTATGCCAGGCAACGGGTGAAAATCTCGATAGACGAAGCCATGCCGTCCGCCTAATGCAGATCGCTGTCCCTGCTAGTGTGGAAGCCACCTCACTGGTGTCTTAAGATGCCCGTGCCTGGTGCCTTACAAACTCCAGACCTTGCACAGAGAGAGCAATGGCCTGTCTAGATTGCTCTGTATCAGGCAAAGATGCTAGCACCTGAGCCAGCATTGACCACAGATGCCTGTTATAGGCAGTGTGGTGTGCCTGATGTGAACCTATGCACATCAATGCATGAGCCGAAAAGAAAACCCTTCATCCCCAACGGTCAAATTCTACGGAATCCGGATCCAGGGGTCAGTCATGCGCCAGGCGCTGAGGCTCGAAGAGAGTGTCTGGGGATGTTAGGCCTGAAGAAAGGTGAGATAAGGAACCTAGAGACTCCTGTGGGGCACAATATCATCTCCTGCAGTCTGCTGGGGCTGGAGAAGGGGCGGCTGGAGACTGCCATGTGTGGATAGATGCCTCCTGGAAGGGGATGAGCCAGGAGGGCACCACAAGATGGTGAACACTAAATTCACTAAGGAATGAACGCACCTCCCGCTCGGTATTGGCCCTTAGAACATAGGAGATACGAAGCTCCTGAACGGCCTCGAAAGGAATCACTGATATTCAGTGAAATCAGGGTCGGAGGACAGGTGGACAGAGTGTTCCTCTCCCTCAGTAGAGGGAGACGAGGAGGACGAAGAGCTTGAATGTACAAAGGACTCCTGTGGCAGAGGGAGGGGGATAGGCCAAAGATCCGTTCGTCCATAGCTCAAACATATGTAGGAAAGGCCGCAGCAGTGGCTCTGAACGCCTCCCAGGTTAAGGGCCCCATAGGACCCACATGGCCCCGGGGGAGAGAAGGAAGTGTCTGCAGAGGGATGGGTGATGGGCACCGCACTGAAAGAGCCTCACCTCTGCCAGGGCTCTGAGATCCAGGGGCTGATGTCACCGTACAAGTGGGCCCTGAGACCATACCGGGTTGCGAAGGTTGTTCCTAGGAAGGCAAACTCCGGAACAGCCCTAAAGGGCAGTCTCCCCTGTGATGCACCTGGGGTTGCACGTGCCCAGAAGGGCAACCCTCTGTGCTGCCAATCAAAGGTGCCTCTGAAACCTTAAGGGAAAGGCGGGGCTCAGCACTGCAACTCCTCCCCATCCCCCACAGGGTAGTGGAAGGGTGCCGTCACACCTCGCACCAGCCTCTAAACCCCTCAGACGCAGAGGCAGCCCTCTTCCTCGGTCCCAGTGAGGCAGGTTCCCCCGACCCCACAGCCCCTCGAAGGAGGCTGCAGGAGCAAGGACCCCCACCCCCCTTGGGGGCCACAGCGGCACCAAAGATGGCAGCTGTTTGGGCCTCCCCAGGGGAGGGCACCCCATCCCGAGCCGCCGCCCCCAAGGGATCCATGGCCACTCCCAGCTGAAGGATCATCGCTGGCAACAGGCTCCAGGGATTCAGGGATAGGGACGCTGAGCTGCCTGGCGCCACATCCCACAGGGCTCTCCAACTCCGAAGAGTCAGGCTGCCCGTCCAGATCCACCTCAGAGTCATCGCCCTCTGAAGAGGAGGCGACCAGGAAGACCTCCAGGTTAGCGACCCTGGCAGAGCCCCTGGGAGCAGCGCCAGGAACAGCACTGCCATGGGACATGGTGCCACCTGTGGCACTGCCCTGATCACTGGCTCCATGAATGGCACCGGGAAACCCGGGGTGGCGGTGCAGAGGGTCTGCCAGTGCCAGGCCCAGCAGTCATGGGCCGCGACACTGGGGGAGCCAGCACCTCCAAAGAGGTGACTGCCGGGCTGGCGCCAGCAGCATGACTCCGGGGGGAATCACGCTGCTCCTCCAGTGCTGCGTAAGAGGCCTCCTCCTCAACAAGGCTAAAACTGGAGGAGGCCCCTCCTCACCGGGCTGTACAGACCTGGGAGGTGACCCGGAGGAAGGGTCTAAAGTTCTGGCCTGGGAAACCCGCGGGCGACGTTGTCCTCCAAATTCGACAGTGTCCTGCTGATTTTAAATGTGTGGATTTCTAAGATGCGGCGGTCCATAGAGAAGCTGGCATCACAGTGGTCCGTATCATTGTTGAGTCCCAGGCACCGAAGACAAACATCATGCCAGTCCGAAACGGAGAAATGCCAGCCACATGGGCACAGACGCATGGGGGCACGGCCCATTTTTGCATTTCTTTTGCCCCAGAACCAAACATGATGCAAAATTAATGCTTAAAACAACAAAAAGATCCTGGTGCCGTCGAAATATAAAGAATGGTCTTACTGGAGTCTTCAGATGGCGTCGGGATGAAACGAACTGGGATGGAGAGGCAGAATGGCTTCAAAAGGCAGTGAAGGCCCGATGACGCAGAATAAATTTGTCACTCGTGCAACAGGTACAACCTCAATGGCGGGAGCAACAGAAGTGGAATGGAGGAGGAGTCTACGGCACCTAGCATCAAACCCGCGTGCCCCAGCAGTGCATCTGCCACGTCGTCGGCACCATTGACGCTGACTCCTCCCTCCAAAAAGAAAAAGCGTTCCCATAGTGGGTGCGCACCTCCGGCTTACACCCAGCAGTAATGAATGGTGAAGATTGACAAGGGAAGATTGAGTGCCCCCTTGCTTGTTGAGATGGAAGACTACTGGGGTATTGTCTGACTGGACCGGAAGGGGTCCAGGAAGGAGTACCCATTGAAAGGCTTGTACAGCATACAGGACAGCTCTCATCTCCAGAACATTTATGTGAACAGACCATTCCGTGGAGTTCCAAGAGACCCTCATCTGGTGAGATTCCAGATGTGCACCCATCCCAGTCCTGAGGCATCTGTTAAGATTTGTTTTGGGGGGGGACTTCCGGTGATGTCACGGCCCAGACAACATCGTAGAGAAAGAACTCTCTCCCCCTTGGGGAAATAAATTCTCCAAAAATCAACAAACAGAGATAAAGAATGCAGAAATAGAATACCAAGGAGAAAAATGATGCTAGAGCCACCTGCTCGAGAACAGAAAATCAAAAACAAGCAGAGGATGGCACCCGATACCAGCCGCTTTATCAAGAATGGAGTCGCAGCACCTCCCCGGCTAGCACACAGGGACTAGACTGTGAGACAGATCGGGAGGAAGAGTGACTCTCCCATAATAGGTTCGACAGGCTCTTACATGACAAACTGCAGGAACAATTTGCTGGTCTGGACAGGTGAGATCAAGAAACAGAGGAAAGGGTCGCGATGGTGGAAAGTAATAATACTCAACTCACCAAAGCAATAGACCTCCTCATACAACAGACTGAAACGCTGCAAAATAAATGCACAGACCTAGAAGCAAGATCTAGGAGAGACAATCTGCGACTCTCCGGGCTGCCTGAAAGTACAGAATCTGCAGACATGGCGGTCTTCTTACAAGGGATGTTGACAAAAATATTAGACCTCCCAAAGGACATTAACATAAAAACTGAAAGAGCACACACAGCGCTCTATGCAAAACCCAAGGAACCAAAAGCCAGACCGCGCCAAATTTTTATGACATTTGCGAGTTACCGTACTAAAGAGCTGGTTCTCAGGAAAGCGTGGCAGAAGGGAGTGGTGATGTACACAGTCTCTCGACTCATTTTTGAACAGGACTATCCACAAGAGATCCACCAGCAAAGGCTCCAATTCCTCCCATTCATCAGAGTCCTAAAGGAGAAAAAAAATCTAATTTCAAACACCTTACCCTGCCTTGATGAGAGTGTTCTGGGAGAAGGGGGTGCAGACATACACAGATCCGGAGGAAGGCCAAAGTGGCACTGGCAGCTCATGGTATCCTTGTGGACTTGACAGAACAGGCCCGGAAAATGAAGCAGCAGGAGCAGAGACCCGGAACCTCGCACTGGCAGCAGGTGTCCAGTGGGAACATGAGGAGCACCGGTAGAGGGACGGCAGGGACAACAATGAGAGATATCTGGGCCATCCTACACACACTGACCAACGTGGATTGACGAGATGCCAACATGGAGGAAGAACACTAGCTTCAGACCAGGAGCAACCAAAGCAAAGGCGTGCACTAACTGTAAATCATGTGGCCTTGAGTTCTGCCACTGCTAGAACATGGAAAAATAAGAGCGGCAGAAGTATTTTTATTTATTTAAATCTAGGATTACAATACCTTAGAGCTGAGGCTCTTTTACAAAGGTTCCACGTCAGTGTGTGCAACAGTCATCATTTTTAGTTACAAACATATAGTCATTGACTTACAGACATGTAATAACCAGTAAAAAGACTTGAGCTATGAGCAAGACAAGGGAAGGAGGGTAGGGTGGGTGGGGGAAGTGAGTGTAGGAGATCGAGGGGGAAGGAGGTGCAGGGGTAAGGGGAGAACGGAAGGTGGTTGGGGCGGCAAGAGGGAGATACGGGGAGGTGGGCGAGGGCGGGAGACAGTGCAGCCAGGGGGCCTTGTCGAGGGAATATGACAGGTAAGGTCTCTAGGGGTGCAAAGACTGGATTGTAAGTGCTGGGTGCTGGGGCATGTGCAGCTGGAACGGTGGAAATGTTAAGATGGGCATCCCAGGATACAAGCAGTGACAGGTGCAGCTTGGACTGGAAGAGGCCGAGTTTTGGAGCGGTCGCTATGTCGCTGCCAAGAGAGTTGAGCCAGTTGGATGCCTGATAGGCAAATGATCTTTGTCCTTGGATCATGCGACATCGTGGGATATGTAGCAGATGGGAATTGGATCTCCTTGCAGTGACGTTCCTATGTCTTGGCTTAAGGAGGGCACAGACGAAAAAATTACTCACCTTAGTAATTATGTTTCTTCTAATGGAGTCTTGCTGTATTCTGACAATTGCAGTGATTCCCAACCATTGAACTGCCCCGGAGAACAAAGAGTTAACTTTCTATGTAGGGCATAGAATGCTGAGCTCGAGCTCGGTTGAAGTCTCTGTCTGGAGTGTTTTGAGCTTAAACCGTCAGATTCTTACGAGCCCAACTAACTAAAAATTCTATGTGGAAATTGTAAAAATTTGAAAAAAGTTTTGGATTCCCAGGGAAGACTCAAGTCAGGAAACCCAAAAACCAAAAACCAATCTACTACAAATAACAACATTAAATTAGCACCCAAACAAAAAGGAGGATGGTGCAAGCAAAAAACACCCCTGGGGTGCAACACTGCACCTGCCCACCCACTTCCCAAAAACAGGTTCTGAGAGGGAAGGCAGGGAAGGAGGTCAGAATACAGCAAGACTCCATTAGAAGAAACATAATTACTAAGGTGAGTAATTTTTTCTTCAAACAACATGAAGTCTTGCTGTATTCTGACAATTGCAGACTGCCAAGCTGTAAGGAGTGAGGGACAGAAACCAACTTTGGGAATAAGTTCTTGAAGTACTGTTGTGTTAAACCGAAAGCATCACTCCTAGCCTGGATATCCAGAGAGTAATGCTTGGTAAAGGTATGGACTGTTTTCTAGGTGGCTGCTTGACACATTTCTAAGAGAGGATATCCTGGCAGCAGCCAGGAAGCAGCTGTACCTCTTGTGGAATGAGCCCTCAGGCCTGAGGGTGGAGTTTTTCCCAGTTTTTCATAGCAGAATTGTATAGAAGACACAATCCACCTGGCAATAGATCTTTTGGTGGCAGGTTTGCCCTTTCCCACTTCTCCATAAGTGAGGAACAACTGGAAGGAGTCAACCCTGTGACCCTTGGTACGCTCTATGTAGTAACTAAGGGCTCTTTTAACATCTAAACTGTGTAGCCTCCTCTCTCCTGAGGAAGAATGATCAGTGAAGAAAACAGGAAGAGACATAGACTGGTTTAAATGGAAGTCTGAAACCACTTTGGGCAAGAACCTTCTATTGGTTCTAAGGACCACTTTATCCCTGTGAAATGAGATAAAATCAGGTTCCACTGACAGGGCTTGCAATTCACTGATACGCCTGGCAAAGGTAATGGCTACCAGGAACACAGTTTTCCAAGTCAAGTAGCAAGCTCTGCTGAAGACCATAGGCTCAAGGGAGTTGCATAAGTTGAGCAATGCAAACATCAAATCCCAGGCAGGGGCAGGGTCTCTAAAAAGAGTATGAGTGTGAAGCAATCCTTTTAAAATTTACAGAACACAGGATGGAAGATAGTGAGAAAGACTTCTACAGACAAAACGCAGAAACAGCTGACAAAATGTACCTTGAGAGGAAGCTGGTCTGGAGGCCTAAGCCATTAAGGTGGACCATATAATCCAGAACCGTGAGGCAATCCAGCAGTGTCTGAGAAATATACTTTAGAACACCAAATGCTGAATCTCTTCCATTTGGATTTATAAGTCTTTTCTGGTGGAGGGCTTCAGAAGCCTTGAGGATATCCAGAACCCCTTGGGAAAGATGCAGATCTGCAACTCTAACTCTTCAAGAGCCATGCCTTGAGATTGAGAGACTGAAGATTGGGGTACCAAATCCTTCCCTGAGAGGATGTTAACAGGTTGTAATTCCTAGGAAGAGACAGGGGAAGATGGACTGCTAGGGACAGCAACAGAGGGTACCAGGGCTGTCTGGCCCAGTCTGGAGCAATCAGAATCACCTTGCAAGGTTGAGACCTTATTTTGACCAAAACTTTAAACAGGAGTGGGAAGGGGGGAAAGGCGTACAGAAACTTCCTTCCCAATTCAGAATCAGAGCGTCCAGAGGGACTGAGCACAAGACTGGAGGTCTGCAACAAAAGAGAGGAGTTGGTGATTGTCTGGGGCTGCAAAGAGATCTATCTCTGGAGTGCCCCACCTTGAAAAGAATCACTTTCAACACCTGTGGGTCCAGGGACCATTCGTGATGGCCCTGAGAGATCCTGCTTAGTGCATCTGCTAGCACATTGTCCTTCCCTGGAAGGTGAACTGCTACAAGAGAGGTTTTCAGGAAATAAGCCAGGGACCACAACCTCATGGCTTCTGTGCACAAGGCCGTGGACCGAGTGCCTCCCTGCTTGTTGATGTACCACATGCTGGTGGTGTTGTTCGTTCTGACTTGAACCACCTTGTTGTGTACGGACTGAGAAAAAGCTTTTAGGGCCAGAAAAACTGCCTTGAGCTCTAGGAGATTGATGTGGAGAAGGGATTCTTGAGGGGACCACAGACCCTGGGCAGTGAGGGACCCCAGATGGGCCCCCCAGCCCAGAAGAGAAGCATCCGTGGTAAGGACCACTGAACAAGACTGAGTAACAAAAGGAACACCTTGTCTTAAATTGTCCTGATCCTGCCATCATTGGAGGGCTTGGATCAAGGTTAGAGTCACTGGGATCAGTTTGATAAGGGAATCCTTCCTCTGAGACCAAAAAGCTCTCGGGTGGAACTGAATATTCCTCATCTGGAATCTTGCCCCTTGGACCTCTGCTGTTGAAGCTGCTATGTGGCCCAAGAGCTGGAGGAAATGCCTTGCTGGTCGAGACACCTGAAGGCTGAAGGAAGAAGCCAGTTCTATAAGACCTCTTGCCCTTTCCAGGGGAAGAAAGGCTCTTACTTTGACAGTATCCAGCGCTAGTCCAATAAAGGTAAGAAGCTGGACTGGTTCGAGAACTGACTTGGGAAGGATGAGAAGAAATCCTAGAGAAGTGAGCACTTGCTGGGTCACTTGCAGGTGAGACTTGACTTGGTCTGGAGACTGACCCACTATTAGCTAATCGTGCAGATATGGAAAAATGGAAATCTTTTGCCTTCTTAGAAAGGCAACTACTACTGCCAGGCACTTTGTCAAAACCCTTGGAGCTGAGGTTAGGCCAAAGGGCATTGCTCTGAACTGATAGTGGCCCGAGGGCAACTCGAACCTGAGGTACTTTCTGTGGGAGCACCTGATGGGAATGTGAAAGTAGGCATCTTTGAGGTCCAGAGAGGCTAGCCAGTCCCCTGGCCTTAGAGAGGGAAGGATTATTCCCGGAGTTACCATCTTGAACTTTGGTTTTAAGAGATGTTTGTTTAGATATCTTAGGTCTAGGATGGGTCGCAACTCCCCTGTCTTTTTGGGGGTCAGGAAGTACCTGGAGTACAGTCCTTTGCCTCAGTGTAGGGTAGGTACTCTCTCTATGGCTCTTAAAGCTAGGAGAGAAGAAACCTCTGCCTCTAGGGCAAGGGGTTCCGAGAGATTTGCAGGTGGAAAAGATCTGGCTCTCATCTTTGGAAATTTTCTGAAGCTGAGAACCAGTCCCTGGCTTACTACTTCCAGGACCCACTTGTCTGATGTAATAGATATCCAGTCCTGGACAAAGTAAGCCAGCCTGCCCCCTACTGGAATAGGAGAGTCAACCCGGGCAGGCCCATCAGGGTGTCTGCTTGGCAGGGGCTTTAGGCTGAGGAGTGGATGCAGCCCTGCTCATCCCCCTTCTGCATCTCCCTCTGAAGAACCCCCTCTGAGAAAAAGAAGAAGGGGCCTGTGCTTGGTAAAAAGGCCTTTGAAAAGGCCTGCCCCTGCCCCTAGACTGCTGCCTTTGAGGAGTTGCTCGCCTCTCCTTGGCCTGAGCACTCCTGTAAGTGGTCCTGTACTCATCCATTTTCTTCATGTAATTCTCTGTCTGCTTCCCAAACAGAGAATTACCCACCACAGGGAAATCCATGGCCTTAGCCTGGGTATCCTGTGAGAGGCTAGTATATCTGAGCCAAGCCATCCTCTGAAGAGCCACAGATGTAGCCACGACTCTTGATGACACATCATTGGCGTCCACAGCAGCGTGAAACTGAACCTTAGATGCCTCAATCCCATCTGCAGCCACCACCTCCAGCTCCTTGGCTAGCTGGGGGGAGGCCTGTTTAGCCAGTGCCAGTACAGTGTCCCACCTGGACTTCTGGTACCTGGCTGTATAGGCCATGTAATTCACCTGCCTGAGTCCCAAAGAAGATGCCATGTACGGCTTCTTTGCCATGGCATCAATCTTCCTGGAGTCCTTGTCTGGGGGGTGTATAGCCAAGGGAATATTTGCCTTGTCACAGGCAGCAGCCTGCACTACCCCAACATGGCTGCATTGCTGATAAAAGAACTCCATGTCTGAGCCTGAAAGTGTATACCTCTTGTCCATTCTTCTATCCACAGGAGGTATAGTGTTAGGAGACTTTAGGATTTTTTGTGTCTGTTTCTCAAAAGATTTGTGGAGGGGAATAGACAGTCTCCTGGACTCTGGGATGTCCATCATCTCTACATAATCAGACTCCTCTTGATCTTCCACAGCCTCCTCCATAGGAAGCTGGAGGGTTTCAGCCACCTTTCTGTAGAACATAAAGTGAGAAGGGGACTCAGAAAGCCTAGGAGGGGAAACACCTGAAGGTCTGTCTGGGGAGATGTCCGGTTCCACAGGCACATCCAGACCCTCACTTCCATCATCATCCTCAAATTCTCCTTCCTCTTCAAATTCTGGTTCATAAAAATCTTTGAGGGTATAATCTTGAACCAAGGGAACCAACTGAACCGAACCCCTGCCAGAAGGAGCCGGATCGGTAGGAACCGGACGGAGCGATTCCACAATCTGAATCTCTCTGGCTATCTCTTCGGCGGTCGGAACATGAACCTCTGGATCCGTACCAGTCGATTTGTCTTTGCGTTTTCTTTTGTCTGAACCAATCCCTCGGAATCGGCTCTCCTTTTGCCCGAAGAAGTATCGCCCTGGTCAGAGGGCACTCCTTCTGGTTCGGTCGAAACCGAACCGGGCTGACTATCCGGGTCAGCCGACTTCTCTGCCTCCTTTTCCCTCAGTCTACCTAATCACTTCTCAAGGGTAGATTTGGGAAAGTTTTACATATTTGGCAGTCTGAATCGAGGTGGTCAAACCCCAGACAATAAACACACATGGGTGGGATCGGCCTTAGCAAAGACCTCCCACACTCACTGCAGTGTTGAAACCCAGTGGGCCTGGTTTTTTTCTTGGGTTTCTCAGACATGGCCAACCTAACCAACTTACCCTTTTTATGGCAACCACCAGGCAAGACTCCCTTATTGGTTCCTAACCATGTCACGGGTATTGGAAAAAAACGCACTAAAACACATTTTTTTGGAACTGATAAGAACCAGTAACCACACTCTAAGTATAACACACAAAACACAATATTTCACTATCAAATGGCTGGTTCAGCTGAACCGAGCCGCACTTTTACAAGTTCCACACAGAAAAAACAGAACAATTCCTATCTAGTACTCACGGCACGACAGACAGAGACTATGCGGATAACTTTTTCAGTTTAAAAAAACGACGAAAACTGAAACTTTAACCGACTTTTGAACCAAGCTAAAGGAGAAATCTCTGGAGCGACCATTCAGTGAGGCGGAGTAAAGAATCTGATGGTTTAAGTTCAAAACACTCCAGTCAGAGACTTCAACCAAGCTCGAGCTCCGCATTCTATGCCCTGCATAGAAAAGTTAACTCTTCGTTCTCCGGGGCAGTTCAAAGGTTGGGAATCACTGCAATTGTCAGAATACAGCAAGACTTCATGTTGTTTGAAACCAGCTGGGGCAAGCCACATTATAATTTTCTTGGCCGTGATGCAGGTTTGGTATTTTATGCATTTGTCCAATTGAAGCCATCCAGAATGGGAATAAAGGTCACATGTGTGGGTACGGCGATGTGAGTCAGTGATGAGATGACAGGCCTTATTCAGGGAGGTTGCGATACGTTTGAGAGCAGTGGCAGTTGCAGACCCATATATGATAAGACCATAGTCTATGATGCTGACGATGGAGCTTTGGATGGCCACTGACAGTGCTTCTGGGGTTAGGTGTTTCCTGTGCCGGAATAATATGCCTAACCTCGCACTGGCAGACTTTGCAACATTGCTGATATGGACAGCGTATGAGAGGTGGGGATCAGGGGCCATGCCGAGGTACTTGAATGATTGTGTGTGCTCTAGGATGGCTCCTTGTTCGGTTGCAATGGAGAGGTGGAGTTGTTTGTTTTTGTTGTGGGGGCTGCAGAAGACCATAGACTTGTTTTTTTTCTGATCGAGAAGCAGTTTATGATTTAGGAACCAGGATTCGATGGAGGAGAAGGCTCGCTGAAGTTTATTTTGTAATTGGATTGGATCGGAGTCCGAGGTGAGGATCACAGCATCGTCAGTGTAGAGAATTATTTGTTCTGGGCAGCTGTCCGGTAGTGAGTTTAAGAATAGGCTGAAGAGGAGGGGTCCCAGAATGGAGCCCTGGGGGACTGCCGAGTGGACCGGTCTAGGGCCCAAGAGTGTATCAGCGATTCTTACTGTTTGGGACCATTCTTCAAGGTAGCTCTTAAACCAGCCAATGTAGTCAGTTGACAGCCCAGTGTTCTGAAGCTGGACAAGCAGGAGGTGGTGATTGACGGAGTCGAAGGCTTTAGTTAAGTCAATGTAGATTGAGCCTAGTAGTTCACCGGAGTCAAGTGCGTTGTGGATTGCGCCAGTGAATTCAAGTAGGACTGTGGAGGTGCTGTGACCCTTTGCGGAACCCGTGTTGTTGCTTGCACAGGATGTTGCACGATCCAGGTATTCTGTGAGCTGGTCCGAGACGATGCGTTCTAGTGCCTTGGAGAGTGGGGTGTTAGGGAGATGGGTGTGTAGTTATCGTGGGCAGTTTTGTCACCACTTTTATGGATTGGGGTGACAGTGGCAGATTTCCATCTGTCCGGGAACTGGCTAAGGCTGAGGGAGAGGTTGAAAATTCTGGTCAGAGGACTAAGCACTTTATCAAGTGTGAGAGACAGGATTTTGAGATCGAGGGAGTAATTACTGAATCTTGATTTACCAAGGGCTTTGGTAACATATTTGCGTACTTGGTGAGCCTTGACTGCTTTAAAGTAAAAGCAGGGGGAGCTGGTGGGAGTAGTGGTCATGGCAGACAGAGGGGTTTCACCATCTTTGAAGTAGTCCTGGGGTAGGACAGCGCTGAGGTTGGTAAAGGCTTTGTTAAAGGTATCCGCAATGGTTTTTGGGTTGAGGGTTGTGGTTCCGTTGATGTTGAGTATTGATGGGGGGTTTGGGTGGATTCCGGTGAGTTCCTTTATGTTCTTCCAGAATTCCTGACCATTGCCCCAGGAGTTTGTGAGGGCATGCTTATAGTAGGTGGACTTCATTTGCCGGATGGTTTTGGTGCAGTCATTGCGGGCACCTTTGTAGTTTTGGATGTCGTTTTGCCTTCCAGAGTTTCTGGCCAGCTCCCATAAGTGCTCTCTTGTTTTTAGCATCCTGAGGAGGTCACCTGTGAGCCAAGGGTTACTGAGTGATTTGACTTTATTCTTAATAGGAGCATACATGTCACAGGCCAGAGTGAAGATGTTTATGAAGTGGTCAAGGGCAGTGTTTACGTTGGTTGCATTGAAGATAGTGGATCAGTCTTGATGGAGGAGGTGGGATTTGAGTCAAGGAAGGTGACCACTGGGTAGAACCCTGCTGGTGATAGTTTTTGGCGGTTGTTTGATGAATTTATTTGACCAGGTGCAGCTAACAGGGAGTGGTCGCTGAGAGAGTCAGGGAGGACATTAGTGTTAGATATCCGCGATGGGTGACTGGTAAGGATCCAGTCCAAGAGTGTGCTGGTGCCGGTCCTGTTATTTTTCCTGGTTGGGGAGTCAACCATTTGTGTGAGGATTGTCGCAGCAATGGTATCCCTGTGTGGACCAGCATTGGCCGCAAGCCAGTTGATGTTGAAGTCGCCTAGGAAGATGGATTCGATGTCCAGAGGAAGTGACTTTACAAAGTCAAGAACAGCTGTTAGACCAGTTCCCTGTTCTTTAGAAGGGATGTAGATGGTGGCAGCAGTGAGGGTTTTGTTTTGGGTTCCGAGGAGGATTCTCACTGGCAATATCTGAGCAGTTGTGAGTTGGAGTGAGGTAATGATGTGGTCCTCCTGTATGGAGCCTTTTAGGTAGAGAGCGCAGCCCCCACCTCTTTTGGAGAGGCAATCCAGCCTAAAGACATTGTAGCCAGGAAGGCTGATTGCATGGTCCGGTACTGATGGCGTGAGCCAGGTTTCGACAACTGCCAGGATGTCAGGGCAGTGTTGGCTGGTGAAGGCCTGTAGGGCATCCATTTTAGGAAGGAGGCTGCAAATGTTGATTGATATGAATGAGAGGGCGCCCGAAGGCTTGCTCAGATTAGTGGCTTTAGAGCAGAATGAGCCAGGGTTTGGGTGCACATTGCCTGACAGCATTAGGAGGAGGAGGACTAGCCTCATGAGCTGCGCGTATTTCTTTAAGGAATGCTGCCTGCTAGCATCTCAGAAAATTGCCGAGCATCGATGATAGTGGGTGAGGGTAAGCGTAGACAGGGGGGACCAGAATGGAGGGCTAGGACCAGTGTGGGTGTAGGACAGTTTCATGGCGGTAGGATGGACCCTGGGCAAGGGGCAGTGACCAGCGTGCAGCGTGCCTATGTGGAGGAAGGATGTAGGAATGTGGAAGCTGTGGGGGAAGGAGAGAAAGCAGGCTTTTGAGGCGTGCAGTAGGGGAGGAAGACAGGCAAGAAGAAATAGAATAGGGGTAGAGAATGATGGAGACGCATGATTAAGATAGGATTCGGGGTAGGCGGAGGGAGGGGGTTAAGACAGGCTGGCGGGGCTAGAAGAAGGGGGCGGAAGAGCAGTAGCTGGATCAGTGGGAAGTGAGGATACAGCCAGGAAGGCCAGGCAGCCAGGGAGTGGGAGGTGGCGACTAAAAGATGGGGGGGGGGTCCCAAAACAGGTAGAAGGGACAATAAGAAAAAGGGACAATTTGTCTAGAAGCAGAGCAGGAAAGCCCAGCTTATAGAATTAAAGCTTAAGCTAAGTGCTAAAATCACTATTAGTGTTTAAGTTTAAAGGGGCTAGCGATCGCAGGGAGGCTTCCATGGGCAAACAAACCAGAGGACTAATTGCCCTACTGAGGAATGACATCTGTTTCTTGACAAAACATAATTTTTATTTTCTTAAAAAATTAATACTGTACAAACCTGTAGAAGAAGAAGAATAATCAGCATTTATATAGCGCTTTTTCATACACAGTGTATCCCAAAGTGCTTTACAAGCAATGCTAGACTGGTAGTGAAGTGACTGAATGTGTAGTGGCAGCCATATTGCACATCAACACCCACACACAGCCTGGACAATTGCATGAACTGGTTTATGGGAAGAGGAATGTTGGCCAGGACACTGGGAATGTCCCCTACTCTTTGTGAAGAGTGCCCTGGGTTTCTTTACTTCCACCTGGACACCCACCAGAACAACACCAGCACAGGTAGAAGGGACTTCAGTTTAACGTCTCATCCGAAGGAAATATAATGAAACTGGTGGGGGGGGAATAACGGGGGGAAGCTATATCAGACAGATGCTGGTTGAAGAGAAGGAAAATAGAGAAGAGAGATGGATGCTTTTTATTTACTTAAGGGAGCAATCAGATGAAGGCTGAAATCTAAGTAGTATTAAGAAGGGAAACAGAGAATACGGGGAAAATAACATTTAAAGAGAAATCCTTTTTTAGCATAAGCAGGAAGAAAAAATTACTCACTGTAGTAATCTTCTTTCTTTCAAGGGGTCCTTTACCATCAGTAACTATAGCAGTTAGCTGGCTAGGTGCACCTGCCCCGGTGGTATGCCTTTAAGATAATTAGCATAATGAGCCTGGGCATCAGCCAATCAGAAAAAAGGAGGGGAGCGTGCTGAGAGGGAGCAGCCTGAAGGCCTTCAGAATTTTTTCGAAGATAATGGGCACATGCCCCCAAAAGTGAACCAACAGGATTCAAAAGACATGCACATGTCCAAAACCAGAACAGATATCAACAACTTGAGCTCGAAAACTCTTTAATAAAAGACCAGTTTTGGTGATAAAACTCAGAACAGAGCCCTTCTGCTAAAAGGTGAACTGGGGAGGAAGGGTGGGAGCTTACTGATGCTAAAGGACCCCTTGGAAGAAAGAAGATTACTACGGTGAGTAATTTTTTTTTTTTTTACCCCAGGAATCCTTTAGCATCAGTAACTATAGCAGACTACTGAACAGTACCAAGTGAGAGGTGGGCAGAGAACCTACTTAGAAAAGAGGCTCTGTAGACACGCCTTGCCAAATTTTGGCACGAGATCTGGACCGCAAGTCTAAGATGTGGTGCTTAATGAACGTGTGTACAGATTACCAGGTAGCTGCTTTGCAGACATCCTGAAGGGGAATGTCTCTTGCTGTTGCCACAGAGGTTACAATGCCCCTCCTGGAGTGGGCCTGGAACCCCAGAGGAGGTTGATGACCAGCCTTTTCATAGCAGACTCTAATACAAGAGACTAGCCAGCAGGAAATAGTCCTCTTGGTAGCTGGTCTTCCTCTGCATACATCCCCATAGGTGAGGAACAGCCGCTGACCTGCCTAGTATGCTCTAGACAGGAAATGAGAACTCTTTTGACATCCAGACTGAGGAGCTTCTGCTCACTTGGAGTGCATTTCTCGGTAGAGAAGACAGGCAGAGCAATAAACTGGTTAAGGTGAAATTCAAGGACCACCTTAGGCAGGAACTTCCGATTTGTCCTGAGCTCAATTTTGTCTCTGTGAGGAATGATGTAATTAGGCTCAGTGCACAGGGCCTGTAGCTCTGAAGTCCTCCTGGCAGAGGTAATGGCCACCTGAAAGACAGATTTCCTGGTTATGAACTTGAGATGAGCAGTGGCCATAGGCTCAAAGGATGGTTCCATGAGCCTGAATGTGCAGAGATTCAGGCTCCAAAGAGGACTGACTTCCTGACTGGAGGCTGGAGGTGCAAGAGGCCTTTGAAAAAACTGTTTGAATATAGTGTGGGGAAAAAATTACTTTTTCTTCCGCACGAAAAGATAGGCCAAAATTGCAGTCAGGTGTGGCTTGAGAGGGGAAGGTTTCAAGCCTGATGCCTGCAGATATACCAGGTAATCCAATAGCTGCGAGTCTGAATCTGTAAGAGGATTGACCTTTTTGCTCTTGCACCAAAGGGAGAACCCCTTCCCATTTAGCTGCGTAAGTCTTTCTTTCTTTGGGTTGCAGTTTTTTAGCCATTAGGGTCATAAGGACTTGCTCCAAGTACTGAGAGGATGGAAACTCTAACCCCTTAAGAACCAGGCCTTGAGGTCAAGAGAGTGTATGTCTGGATAATGCACTCCTGTCTGGGGAAGGGTCAGCAGAGAGTGCATTGTTGGCAGGCGAATTGGAGTGCTGCGGCACAGTGAGAGAAAGAGAGAGAACCAAGCTTGCCTGGCCCAATCCGGGACCACCAGAATAATTGATGCAGGCTGTAGTCTGAGCTTCAGCAATACCCTGAGTATCAGGAGGAAGGGAGGGATTGCATATAGGTACCTCCCTGACTAGTCCAGGATCAGGGCCTCCAAGGGAAGCATTGCCAGGACTGGGGCCCTACAACAGTACTGATGAAGCTGGAAACTGAGGGGAGAGGCAAACACATCCACTTTGGGAGTGCCCCACCGCCTGAACACTGTGGCTAGTACTTACTTGTTCAGAGTCCATTCGCTCTGACCTTGAGTGATGCAAGTTAGAGCATCTGTCAGGATATTGTGCTTGCCTGGGAGGTGAATAGCTGAAGGGCTGACTCCGGGGGGAAGGTGAAAGACCACATTGTCAGAGCCCCTGAACAGAGTATTTCCTGATCTGGTACCACCCTGATTGGTTACGTAAAACACTCCAGTGGTGTGTCTGCTTGAATTTGTAGTCTGCCTTTTTATGAGAGGAGCATATGCTTTGAGAGCTGGAAAGATTGCTCTGAGTTCCAAAAGGTATATATGTAACTGTGACTCTTGGAGAGTTCAAGTGCCACTCACTGAGGCACTGTCCAGATGAGCTCCCCCGCCTGGGCGGGAGGCGTCTGTGGTGATCGCCTCTGTGGGAAACGGAACTTGGAAGGGGATCCCTACTGCCACATTTGCAGGATTCCTCTACCAAAGCAGGGACTGCTCTGTCACCAGTATCAGCTTTGAAAAAAAGCTGCTTCTTTGAGACCAGCGAGCTCTAAAATAGGCTTGCAGGATTCACATCTGGTACCTGACTCCTGGGATCACTGCAGGCATTGAAGCCATGTGTCCCCATAGCCTGATGAAATGTCTGGCTGGTATTGGCTGTCCCTGGATGAAATAATCTGCCACTGAGGAAAAGTTTGAATTCTCACCTGTTGAAGGAAGGCATATCCTTTCTGGGTATCCAGCTGCGTGCCTATGAAGGTGAGTAGCTGGATGGGTTCCAGGTGAGACTTTATTTTAGATTTAACGGGGAACCCAGAGACTCCAGAGTGAGCCCTGCAAGGGAAAGGGACTCCCTAACCTGACGAGGAGACTTTGGCACTATGAGTCATTCATCAAAAAAGGGTAGGCAGAGACACCCTGCTTTCGAGGTGCTGCTGCTACCTACTACTGCCAGGCATTTTGTAAAGACTCCAAGGGCCGAAGATAGGCTGAAAGGCCACAGTGAACTGATAGTGACCCAAAAGGAGTTTAAACCTGAGAAACTTCCCATGAGACCTCCTTATGGGTACATGGAAAAAAGGAGTCCTTAGGTCTAGGGAGGCTAGCCAGTCTTTCTGTTGTAAGGACTGTATGACTGGTAACAGAGTGACCATTTTGAATTTGGCTTTTAACAGCAAGGTACTGTAGGTCACCACTCCCCCATTTTCTTTTGTGTCAGAAAGTACCTGGAGTAGAGGCCCTTGCCCCTTTTCGTGGGCCGGGACCCTCTCCACCACTTGCAGAGCTAGAAGGTTTTTTACCTCCAACTCCAACAGTAATGCCTGTGTTGGGGTTAGAGGCTTTGACACCTGGGTACACTTGAGGTCTGTATACACTCACATCAGGGCTTAGACTGCGGAGCTGCTGGCTGGGTAGAGGTGGCCCTCTTTGGCCCTTTGTGCCCCTCCCTCTAAAAGCACCCCTGTACTGAGAGAAGTCAGACTGTGGGTAGGGAATATAAGGCCTAAGAAATTAACCTCTGCCTCGGGTGGAATTTCAGTGGGGCAGGAGGCTTAGGTTTAGCCAAGAGGCCTTGTTGCAGTCAGCTGTTATGGAATAGAACAAAATAATTTGATCACAAGGAAAGTCCATGGCCTTAGTCTGGGTGTCTGGGGTTAGACCGGTGGTTCTCAGTCAGGCAAAGCACCTCAGAGAGATAGCATGGGCCATAGCTCGGGAGGCGGCATCTTTGTTGTCATCTGCCATGTGGAACTGGTACTACATAGCTTCCACGGCAGTTTTTGCCATATCCACCAGCTCCTGTACCAGTGTATCCAATCCCTTGCGGATAGTGGCCAGGACAGAATTCCAAGGTGCTTTCTGATATTTGGCCACGAAAGCCAAGTAGGAAGAAAGTCTGACAAGCAGCTGTGGTTTGCTATGAAATCTATTTTTCTGGAGTCCTTGTCCGGGGGTAAGGAGGACAAAGAGACCCCAGCTTTCTCTAAAGCTGCCTGCTGCACTATACATACATGGCTGGAATGTACAGACGGGCACTCAGCATTGTTTTTAGACAATTAACATTTTTTTTTTTTTTCAAAGATCACTTGTCAACCCCTGCCACAGAAGTGGGTGTCTGAAGCAGTTTCATGGTATTTTTATTTATATTTTTTCATTATAGATAGTCACGACCAGTCTTTTAGGAGGTGGGAGACCTTTCTTCTCCCTATAATCTTTATCCTCATCCTGGATGGACTCCTGGGTTAGGAGGTTCAGGGTGTTTAGCCTGTTTTGAATAGACATAAGCATAGGGGGGGATCATCCTAGTTAGCAGATGAAGCTCCAAAAAGGGGGTAGTGGACACATAAGGTTCTAGGCCCTCCAAATTCATGTCAGGTGCATCATAAACTTATTCATCATCATCTGTATCACCCTCACAGTCTCCGGAAGAGAGAACTGTGGAAGAGTGTTTACCAGCCCCTGTAAATATAGACCCCATCTTTTGTAGGGTCTGAAAAACGTGTCATGCTTTTGCCATGTCCGGCACAGATGGAAGATCCTGTGCAGACTGTGGCTGTATATGTTTTTTTTTTTTTTCTTTATGTTTTACACCACTTGTTGTCTCACTAATAGGTTTCCCAGGAGCAACAGGAGCATTTTTGTCTCTACAGACTATCTTTTTAGCCCACTTCATCAGCAGCTTGATCATGCTTTCTTTTTTTGGGCACTTCATCTTTTTTTTTAATTTGTGAGGAATTTCGTCAGCTCCTTTTGGAAGCTTTATTTTTATTTATATATTTTTTTCTGGCTGGGACTTGGCTTGCACTTTTGTTGTTATTAAATTTAGATGGCCCCTCATCGGTAACCTTTGATTTTTCCTCAGCCATATATATTTTGTAGGTCTCTGCTCTGTTTCTCACCAAATTTGTGCAAAGAGAACCAGTAAATCTGGACAAAAAACAACTGAGGCACAGGTTGCTGAAAATGCTGTTAAGCCAGTCCTGTGACAGTTGACACACTCTTTTTTTTTTTTTGGTAGGTCCAGATATCTTTTCAGTTCTGGGAATCTCTGACAAGACAACCCACAGAGAACCCAACAATATTTGAAACTCAAACAGTTACCTCGTGGTAGGGACCCACAAGTTCTGAGGCAAAAAATAAGGAAAAACAATCAAATTAGATGGTTCCCTAAAGAAACTGTAAAATAGTGGCAGGAACCATTGAAAATCCGCAGCTGCGGTAAAAAATATATATAAATAAAGCAGTTGCAGTAAAAATAACGTATAACATACGCAGATGTGGTAAAAAAAACCTCAGCGGATGCGTGGAAAATAAAAAACAGTAACATTACACTCAGCACACTAAAAAAATAAGTTTGTGAGGAAAACTTTACCAAGATAAACAAAATAGAGCCTGTCAACAAGGAAAGTTGAGAGACACCACTGGGGCAATGTTGCTCAGTTAACAGAGAAAAAATTCAGAAGCCCGTCGGGCTGCTCCCTCTCAGCACGCTCCCCTCTTTTTTTCTGACTGGCTGATGTCCAAGCTCATTATGCTAATTATCATAAAGGCATACCTCCAGGGCAGTTGCACCTAGCCAGCTAACTGCTATATAGTTACTGATGCTAAAGGACTCCTGGGGTAAGAATTGTTTTTTAATAATGATTACCCATGCGTACTGAACTTGCTGAAAATTATATTTACTCTGTCTTTACTGTCGCTCTTTCCACTTTCAGGGAAATTAAACAGAACGGACATATGGCGGAACTGAGAGAGGGGGATCCTTCCAGCATCAAGATGCCATGACCAACGGTGCTGTGAAGAACAGAGGGAAGGACTGTTGGAGTGAGTCAGCCTTGAAAACACTCCAACATGGAGGTAAAGGGGGGGGACATGGCTGAGGGTAAGAAAGACCGATAACTGTAAAACAGTAGGTAAAAACATAAGACTTAAATCGAAGCTGGCAAGAACAAACCAGAGACGTACAGATAAAATATAAAAGGTTTTGAATATATGCCACAGAACACCGGAAGAGTAATCTTTGGTATCAAGGATGAAAAAATTACTCACCGTAGTAATCTTGTTTCTTCTAATGGAGTCTTGCTGTATTCTGACAATATGCAGTTAGCCTCAGCACTTGAACTGCCCCGGAGAGGAAAGAGTTAACTCTATGCCAGAGCATAGAATGTTGAGCTCGAGCTCGGTTTTCAAACCTCTGTCCCTTGTACATTCTAATATAACCGTCAGATTCTTACGAGCCCTAATTCTAAACTAAACTAGTTCAAACAGTATTTTAAAAACATTAAACACAGGTCAGAGAACTTGGGTCTAAAGACTCAAGTCGAGAACCTAAGAACAAGACTAAACTCGGATAGTAGTATAACAATATAAGAACAATAAAATCAAATCTTTATAACAACTCACCCTGGTCAGGATGAAGTCAAGGAAGTACACCTCTGGGATGCAGCACTGCACCTGCCAACTCCCGCATCCCAGAGAAAAGGAAGGTTCTGAGAGGGGAGGCAGGGAGGGAGATCAGAATACAGCAAGGCTCCATTAGAAGAAACAAGATTACTACAGTGAGTAATTTTGCTTCAAACAATATGAAGTCTTGCTGTATTCTGACAATATGCAGACTACCAAGCAGTACCCCCCTGGAGGAGGGATGTACAGAACCTCACTTGGAAAAAGGCTCTGCAGAACTGTTGTGCCAAACCTAGCATCACTTCTGGCTTGAGTATCCAGACAGTAATGCTTGGTAAATGTGTGAACAGTTTTCTAGGTGGCTGCTTTACAGATTTCCAAAAGGGGAATATCCCTAGCCGATGCCACAGAGGCAGCTGTACCCTGGTTGAGTGTGCCCTCAAGCCTGAGGGTAGCTCTTTGCCCAATTTTGTGTAACAGAACTAAATACAGAAGACAATCCACATGGCTATTGTTCTCTTGGTGGTGGGTTTACCCTTTCCCATTTCTCCATAAGTGAGAAACAACTGAGGACAATCATTTCTATGGGCCTTGGTATGGTCCATATCGTAGCTTAATGCCCTTTTTACATTCAGACTGTGCAGCCTTCTTTCACCTGAAGAAGAATGGTCAGTGAAAAACACTGGCTGGGACACAGACTGGTTAAGATGAAAATCTGAAACCACTTTAGGGAGAAATTTTCTATTTGTCCTGAGCACCACTTTATCCTTGTGAAAGGTGATAAAATCAGGCTCCATGGATAGGGCCTGTAACTCACTGATCCTCCTGGCAGAAGTAATGGCCACCAGGAAAACAGTCTTCCAAGTCAAGTACTTTAACTCTGCTAAGGACATTGGCTCACAGGGGGTCTGCATAAGTTGTGCAATACAGATATTCAGGTTCCGTGCTGGAGTTGGTTCCTTAAAGGGGGGGATTAAGATATATCAGACCCTTGAATAATTTGCTAAAACAGGGTGAGATGCCAGGGAACAGCCCTTCCCTACAGAAAGGAAAGCAGACACAGCTGCCAAGTGAACCTTAAGTGTGGCAGGCCTAAGACCTAGGCCATTCAAATGAACCAGATAATCCAAAGTTGTGAATAGGCCAGCCAAGTCTGGCTGTACATTTCTCTGACAGAACCAAATGCTAAGTCTCTTCCACTTGAAATTATAAGTTTTTCTAGTGGAAGGCTTTCTGGAGACCTTGAGAACATCCAAAACCCCCTGGGAGAGATGCAGGCCTGCATACTCTAACTCCTCAAGAGCCAGGCCTTGAGCCTGAGAGAGCTGAGATTGGGATACCAGATCCTGCCCTGGGAGTAGGTTAGAAGATCGTGCCTCCTGGGAAGACAAAGGGGAATTGTGACTGCTTGGGATAGTAACAGAGGATACCACGGTTGCCTGGCCCAATCCAGCGCCACCAATATCACTGTACAGGGTTGAGACCTAATTTTTATCAGTACTCTGAATATCAGAGAAAAAGTAGGGAAGGTGTATAGAAAGCTGTTCGTCCAATCCAACAGGAGAGCACCCTGAGGAACAGACCCCAGAACTGGAGGTCTGCAACAGAACAGAGGAAGCTGATGATTGTCTGGGGCTGCGAAAAGATCTATCTCTGGAGTGCCCCACCTCTTGAATATGATATGCAGAACTTGGTGATTTAAGGACCACTCGTGGTGACCCGGAGAGATCCTGCTGAGAGTATCTGCCAGAATATTGTCCTTCCCAGGAATATGCACTGCTAACAGGGAAGCCTGAAGGGAGTAGGCCAGAGTCCAAACTTTCATGGTTTCTGTGCACAAGGCCGTGGACCGAGTGTCTCCTTGCTTGTTTATGTAGTACATGGTGGTTGTGTTGTCTGTTCTGATCTGCACCACCTTCCCCTGTACCAATTCTGAGAATGCCTGAAGTGCAAGAAGGACTGCCCTGAGTTCCAGAAGACTGATGTGGAGAAGAGACTCCTGCTGTGACCAGGTTCCTTGAGCAGTGAGACTCCCCAAATGAGCTCCCCAACCCAACAGGGATGCATCCGTGATGAGAAACACTGAGGGTGACTGATGAAGGAAAGGAACCCCTTGTCTAAGACAGTCCTCCTCCAACCACCATTAGAGAGTCTGGACAAAAGTGTGAGTTACTGGGATTAGTTTGGTAAGAGAATCCTTCTTCTGAGACCAGAAGGACCTGAGGTGAAACTGAATGTCCCTCATTTGGAACCTGGCTCCCTGAACCACTGCCATGGAAGCTGCCACGTGGCCCAAAAGCTGGAGAAAGTGCCTGGCCGGATGAGACACTCGAAGTCTGAAACAGGCTGCCAGGTCTGATAGGATCCTCACCCTATGAAGGGAAAGAAAAGCCTTTGTTTGAACAGTATCCAGAACTGCTCCTATGAAGGTGAGACGCTGAGCTGGCTCCAGTACTGATTTGGAAAGGTCGATAAGAAACCCTACAGAACCCAGAAGCCTCTGTGTAACTAACAGAGCTGACCTTAACTTGATCTGGAGACTGGCCTACAATAAGCCAATCATCTAGATAGGGGTACACAGAAATGCCCTACCTCCTGAGGAAGGCCACCACCACTGCCAGACATTTTGTAAAAACTCTGGGGGCAGAGGTGAGGCCGAAGGGCATGGCTCTGAACCGATAATGACCTGAGGGAAACTGGAACCTGAGGTACTTTCTGTGGGAGCATCTGATTGGTATGTGAAAATAGGCATCCTTGAGGTCCAGGGAGGCTAGCCAGTCCCCTGCCTTCAGAGAGGGAAGAATAATCCCCCAAGTCACCATTTTGAATTTTGGTTTTGTAAGATGTCTGTTCAGGTATCTTAAGTCAAGGATGGGTCGCCACTCCTCCATCTTCTTTGGGGTAAGGAAGTACCTTGAGTACAATCCTTTTCCCCTGTGCGCAAGAGAAACTTGCTCCACTGTATTCTGGAGCAACAATGAAGAAATTTCTGCCTCTAAGGCAGCTGTTTTCTGAGGTGTGGCAAGTTTGAAGGGCCTTGCTTTGATCTTGGGAAATTTTCTGAAACTGAGAGCAAGCCCCTGGCTCACCATCTCCAGGACCCATTTATCTGAGGTAACAGACTTCCAGGTCTGGGGGACGTGAGCCAGCCTGCCCCCTACTAGAATAGGGGAGACGACCCTGACTGACACATCAGGGTGTCTGGTTGGCAGGGGTTCTAGGCTGGGAGGTAGACGCAGCCCTGCTCATCCCCCTTCTGCCTCTCCCTCTAAAGTAACCCCTCTGTTGAAAAGTAGAGGAGGCCTGTGCTTAGTAAAAAGGCCTCTGAAGAGGTCTACCCCTGCCAGCCCTAGACTGCTGCTTCTGAGGAGTAGCAGACCTTTCCTTGGCCACTGCACTCCTATAGGTGGTCCTGTATTCATCCATTTTCTTTATTTAAATCTCTGTCTGCTCCCCAAATGGAGAGTTTTGAACTACAGGAAAATCCATGGCCTTAGCCTGGGTATCCTGAGAAAGACTGGTACATCTGAGCCAAGCAAATCTCCTCAAGGAGACTGATGTAGCAATGACTCATGAAGAAACATCATTTGAGTCAACTGCAGCATGAAACTGAACCTTGGATGCCTCAATCCCATCTGCAGCCACCTGTTCGAGCTCCTTGGCAAGCTGGGAGGGGGAAATTCTTCACCAGATCCAGAATAGTATCCCACCTAGACTTCTGGTATCTAGCCACATAAGCCATATAGGAGTCTCAAGGAGGATGCTAAGTACTGCTTCTTAGCCATAGCATCCAGCTTCCTGGAATCCTTGTCTGGGGGGTGTGAAGCCAAAGGAATATTTGCCTTGTCACAGGCTGCAGTCTGCACTACCCCAACATGATTATAAAGGAATTCCGTCCCTGAACCTGACAACACGTACCTCCTGTCCATTTTCTTATCCACAGGGGGTATGGAAGTGGGTAACTGTAGAATTTTTTGTGTCTGTTTCCCCAAAGATTTATGTAGAGGGATAGACAGTATTTTTGACTCTGGGACATCCGTCATTTCCACAAAGTCAGGTTCCTCTTCCTCTTCAGAAGCTACCACAGTAGGAAGCTGAAAGGTTTCTGCCACCTTTTTGTAAAACAAAAAGTGGGAAGGGGACTCAGAAAGTCTGGGAGAAGAAACAGAATTAGGCCTGTCTGGGGAGATGTCAGGCTCTACTGGCTCATCTAGGCCTTCATACGTCTCTTCTTCCTCCTCTTCTTCTTCCACTTCTTCTCCCTCCCAACCTATTTCATAAAAGAAAAAGAAGAGGTTCAGACCGCGCTCAGTATGACAGGGGGTTCACAGCAAAAGGGTGGCTAACCCCGGAAAATCACAAAGGTCCAAAATAACTATTGGACCTATTTCATAAAAGGCCTCCAGATCATAAACCAACTGCACGTGAACCAACTCAACTGACCATGTTGTAGAAGTCATCGATTCGGTTGGAACAGGTTGCAGCAACTGAACTATTTTTATCGCTTTTGCAATTTCTTCAGCGGTTGGGATCTGTGGCTTCGGATCCGAGCCGGACGACTTTCTTTTTCTTTTTGATGGAACTGAACCCTCGGAATCAGCTTTCCTTTTGCCCAAAAAGGTATCGCCCTGGTCAGAAGGCACCTCCTCAGGTTCAGTCGGGACCGAACTGGGCTGGCCATCCGGGTCAGCGGATGTCGTGGCCACTTTTTCCTTCAGCCGGTTCAGTCGGTTTTCCAGCTTGGCTTTAGGAAAATTAGCACAAATCTTGCAGTCTGATTTCAGGTGGTCAGACCCCAGACAGTAAACACAGATGAGGTGGGATCTGCTTTAGCAAAAGCTTCCCCACACTCGGTGCAGTGCTGAAACCCAGTGGGACCATTTTTCTTCTTGGGTTTCTCAGACATTGTGCTTGTTTTCACTCAAGTTACCCTGTGAAGGCATTCAAGCCGAGTTACAGCAAATCTTTCGGTCACCAACCGGTTCAATGGTTGTGGAAAAAAATGAACAAAATCTCGTTTTTTTGAGACCGAAAGATACCAGAACCCACTACTCGAAAAAAGCACTTAACAATTTACCACAGAAGTATTCGGTTCTACACTGGACCGACCGATGAGGAACAGAACAGAATAATATCTTACCACTATCTACCAACTATACTACCTGTACCATAGACAGAGACTTGATGACCTAACGGCTGAAAAAAAACGACGATTTTTACACCGAACCGAAGCAGTGAAGCAGAACTCTCTGGAGCGTCTTCACAGTTAGGCAGAGTAAAGAATCTGACAGTTACATTAGAATGTACCAGGGACAGAGGTTTGAAAACCGAGCTTGAGCTCAATGTTCTATGCTCTGGCATAGAGTTAACTCTTTCCTCTCCAGGGCAGTTCAAGTGCTGGGGCTAATTGCATATTGTCAGAAAACAGCACAACTTCATGTTGTTTGAAAAATCAAGGAAATTAATGTAAGGGTTATAGATGGTGAAGAGGGAAAGAGTCACCTATAAGATGAAAACCTGTCCAGCAGTCATTGGATGGCAGACCGCTGGAGGTAACAAAAGTGCTGGCAGACCACTGGAGGTAACAAAAGTGCCCGGGGGGGGGGAGAAAGGAGACAGAGAATAAAATAAAGAGATGATGGGTGGGCTGTGGCATGTATTGACAATACTTGGCTTAATCTGGCAAGGAGTAGGTGAGCAGGGAGGAACCCCAAACCAGGTGACCAATGTAGTGGCCCCTGGGAGTAGGGGAACCAAAACCACTACATCTCCGGAAGCTGTGGGAACCCCCATACCATTGCCTCCTCATTTAACCGCCTCTTCACTGACCTGCTGGCTGCCACCCCCTCACAGTCCTCTGCCCCAGCTCACTCTTACGGGTCCCCACCCCCTCGTCCGCCTTTCTACCTCAAAAAGATCACTGTGGGTGAGACCCAGGCTCTCCTTGCTGGTCTTTCTCACCACACAGGAGCGGGTCAGGACAGCCTGGAACCTAGACTACTCAGCCTGGGTGCCCCCTTCATCGCCCATCCCCTTGCCCACATATTCAATGCATCGCTTATCTCAGGGGTCATCCCTGACATATAGAAGTTGCCAGGGTTGTCCCCATCTTGAAAAGTGGTGACCCTAAGGATATAAACAATTATCGCCCTATCGCAATACTATCGGCTGCCTGTAAGCTATTGGAAAAAGCCGTGGCATCACAAATATCCCACTACCTACAGGGATATGGTGTCCTCTCCTCATCTCAGCATGGCTTCCGTAAAGGCCACAGCACCTCAATGGCACTTGCTGAGGTCACCACTAGGATCAGGACTGCAATAGATCAGGGCAAGTTGATGGGGGCTATATTTGTTGATCTATCCAAAGCCTTTGACTGGGTGGACCATCCCCTCCTCCTCTCCACACTTCAGACCCTTGGCTTCTCCCTCCATGCCCTCGACTGGTTCTCGAACTACCTCGGGGGCAGGCAGCAACTCACCTGTTTCAATCGGACCCTCTCACCCCTCTTACCCATGAACAGTGGGGTACCACAAGGATCTGTCCTTGGACCTATTCTGTTCTCCATGTTCATCAATGAGTTACCTTCGGTTGCCACAGAAGGGCACCTAACCCTGTATGCTGATGACCTGGTCATCTTAGCCGGCGCCCCTGATGCCGCCAGCATCAATAACCAGCTCAACTCGGACTTCTCGCTTATCAGAGCATGGCTGGATGGTCAAAAACTTACAGTCAACTTGAAGAAAACCCAGGCCATGCTATTTGGCACAGCGGCCAAAATCTCCGCTTGCACTACGCCCCTCGAAATCCATGGGTCCAGCAACTCCCTGTTGCCAACAGTCAACTCAGCTAAGTACCTGGGGGTCACCCTCGACCCTCTCCTTGACCTCTCCGGACATGTCAGAAATATTTGTAATGCTACTAATGGCAAACTCAGCCTAGCTTATCGGGCAAAAGACTGCCTTACCCTCGCCGCCCAGTTGACTATAGCCAAGGGGATATTACTTCCCACCCTTTCATATGGTCTCGTTGCCTTTGCCGCCATCCCGTCCTCAAGCCTCGCTAAGTGGGACACCACGTACAACAATATCTGCCGCTTTGCCCTCTCGGCCCCCCATCTCACACACCGATGTACACTCTACTCGCGACTGGAATGGCTCCACCCTGAAAAACACCGGACCTATATCATGGGAAACTTCATTGACAACATAATTCATACGGCCACTCCTGCCTCTCTTGCCCTCCCCCTTAAACATGCCTCCCCTGTCTACCACCTCAGGTCTTGCGTGTCCCAGACCCGCCTGGTCCCCAAGACCCGTACCCTCTCAGGTGATCGGGCATTTACCACCCATGCCCCCAAACTGTGGAACTCCCTTCATTTACAAGTTTGTGCATCCCCCTCTCATTCCACCTTCAAAACCTCCCTCTGGAACTTCCTGAAACCTGCTGCGCCCTGCCTGTGTGCCACTTAACGCCCAGTCTGACAGCCCTCCCTCCCTCAATGGTACCCCAGCTAGGCTCTTTCTGCCCCACCACCTTGGTGAGGCACCTTACCTGAGGCTATGCTATGTATTGTCTATTATCAACCTAGGGGGGGTCCTATACCTTTGCTGCCCCTAGGCCTGTATGTACCCTATGATATTTAACCCACTGGTGTCGCATATACGCTTATCCCTATACTATGTACTACTGCTTTAATAACCCTTGTTGTTTCACTCCTGTGTTGGAGCATGCCGCTCCAGGTTTAGAAACATAGAAACATAGATTTTGATGGCAGATAAGGACCGCTTGGTCCACCCAGTCTGCCCATTTCCCTACCTAATGGATAAGCTGCAGATCCTAGTTAACCAGCAGCCTACTTCTTCCTACCCCCACCCCCTAGAATTGCCTTATGACTGTCCCATGCATGCTTGAATTCCACCACTGTTTTTGACTCCACAACCTCCTCCGGAAGGCCGTTCCATGCATCCACAACCCTCTCTGTGAAAAATACTTCTTAAATTACCTCTGAGCCGCCCCTTCTATCTTCAAATTGTGCCCCCTTGTTCTTGTACACCTCTTTTTTTGAAAGATGCTACCCTCTTGGACTTTGTTGATTCCCTTGAGGTACTTGAAAGTTTCTATCATGTCCCCTCTCCCTCCTTTCCTCGAGGCTATACATATTCAGCTCCTTAAGTCTCTCTTCATATGTCTTCCGGTGCAGACCCTGCACCATTTTAGTTGCCCTCCTCTGGACAGCCTCCATCCTGTCTATGTCTTTGTTTGTACTGTGACTATGTATTTCTCTCATGTATACCTTGTAACTCTCCCGGGTTGCACCTGAAAGTAGGCACCAGCTGTCTAGTGTGCTTACCCGGTTACCAAAAGCAAATAAATAAACAAGGAGGGGTTCGGCAACCGGAGACAGATCTGAGTATCCCATTCTACCTTGGAGGTAAAGAAATGTTAATAGTTATAGGGAGAGGATGCCCAGTTGGCACCCCCCTACAAGTTACACAGTTGAAACATGTTTGTATAACAGAGGGCAATACAGCAACTACAGAATCCAGAGCACCCAAAGGGACAAATAGTATTGGGTCACAGAAGAGAGGCGAGGGCCCGGGTAAGATAGGAAAAAAGGGATGATGGCAGCCCAAATAACAAAAGTTCTATCCTTTAATGTAAATGAGCTAAATGATCCTATTAAGAGAAAGAAAAAAAAATGACATATATAAAACTAGCAAAATCAGATGTGGTACTCCTCCAAGAGACACACCTGACTGTAGTAGAACATGTTAAATTAAAACAATTTGGACATGCGGAACTGTATGCATCATCATACAAAACAGGCCAAAGGAGAGGAGTGGCCATTCTTATCCCGAGCACTATTCAATTTGAGCTGATAGAGCAAGACATAGAAAAGGAAGGGAGATACATCATAGTAAGGGGGGGAGACTGCAAGGGCAGGTTGTAACACTGGTGTTGCTATACACCCCTCCGGGTTCACCCTAAACGTTCTACAGAAATTTAATGATGAAAATGTCACAGCAGATGGAAGGAGTCCTGATATGTGGGGGAGACTGGAATCTTACTATGGACTCCAACCTAGATAGCACATCTAAGATACCTAAGTGAGACAATGGACAGCCAGGAAGGTCACTGTATTAATGCAGAAATTAGGACTGATTGATGTCTGGTGACATATGGAGGGACAAACTAAGGCTTACACCTTCTGCTCTGCAGCACACCAGATGTACTTCTGACTAGACCTATACATGATGTCAAAGGGAGATGTGACTAGAATAAATAAATGGAAGACAGGTACAATAGCACTCTCAGATCATGCACCTCTGTATTTAGAAATAAACTTAGAAAAGACTAGTAAAACAACCTTCTGGAGACTAAATCTAGCCTTATTGAAAGACAGGGAGGTACTGGAAAAAATCCCACGCTCAATTGACCAAACACTGCAAGATCGCAAGGGGTCAGAGGTCAACACTAGTATTTTATGGGACACTATCAAAGCAGTGATTTGGGGGAAACTGATAGCCACAGTGGCAGCTAGGGTGAAGCAGAGGAGGGAGAAGCAAAGGGACTTGGAGGAACAGATTAGGAAATTAGAAACACAACAACAGATAAAGATAGACAGACAGAGGGGAAGAAAACTTTCAAAACTTCGAAAGGAACTCAGTACGTTCCTGGACTTCAAGGTTGAAAGAAATCTGCAGTTTCTAAAACAGCATTTTTATGAAGGGGGACATAGGGCTATTAAATTGTTAATGTGCAGACTAAGAGCAAGGAGGGCCAAGGCACAGATCACAAAGATACACCACTCGGGGAAGGGTAGACCAGAAATGAAAGAAATACTGGAGGCCGTTACAAAATACTACACAGAACTATATATCCCAGCACCAGACATCCCCAGGGAAAAAATAGGAAATGACCTAATACAGTTAATCCTACCCAAGGTAACAGAGGAACAGGCACAAGCTTTAACAAATCCCATAACAACTGAGGGAGATACTGAGGGCTATAGGAAAAGGCAAGACGGGAAAATGCCCAGACACAGATGGGTTCCCCATAGAATCCTATAAAAAATCTCAGAAACCCATAGTGCCACAACTGCAAAAGGTCTGACAGGAGGTAATGGGGAGGAAGGAAGGGTTCCACCCTCTCGGACCTGAGCAGTGATTTCCGTAATACTTTATATAGAACCACTTGCACAGTGCATTAGACAGGATGCAGAGGTGAAGAGGGTAAAAACAGGACCGGGAGAGCAGAAGATAGCTCTATAAGCAGATGACGTCCTTCTGTTCCTCACCAACCCGGAGGAATCCATCCCTAAATTGATGTCTCGAATAACTGAGTTTAATGAGATATCAGGCTATACCTTAAATCAAGAGAAAACAGAAATTTTAATATTTGATTATACCCTCACAAACAGACTTAAACAAAAATATCACATGAGAGGGGCCCTAACCAGCTTAAAATATTTGGGAATAAACCTACGTAACTCTAACCAATTCCTGTATCATGATAATTACTTGCCCCTTCTGAAACAAATAAAGGATGACAAAAAGGTGGGAAGCTCTGCCCTTACCACAACATGCCAGAATACAGACAACTAAAATGAACAATCTTCCTTGCTTGCTATACCTATTTCAATGTGCCCCGGTGGTTTTATCAAAACAATGGTTTAGGGAAACACAAAATCTTATGTATAAGTTTATTTAGGCTAATAAAAGACCAAGAATGTGGATTTGTTTCTTTCTCTTTCTTTTACTTTTTATGGACCTGTTTATGTATATTTTTTTATCTGATTTGTACGGCACCCAGAGCCTCCGGGATTGGGCGCCTTTTAAATAAACATTGACTTGCCTTGCCTACAGACAGGGAGGAGATGGGGTGGAAGGGCAGTCCCAGATTTGGAGGGGTACTGGTTGGCCTCTCAGCTAAGATGAGCACTACAGTGGGGGAAGGCCCAGATACCAGTTCACTGGAAGGCGCTAGAAGAACTGCAGATCACTGGCAGGAACCCAGAGACAATAATTCTAGGGATCAAGGTAACGCAGACAGAACAGGAACAATGAGTCATGGGCCAGACCAGAACCGTAGGCAACTCAGCAGAGTCTGGAGAAATATTCTTCTTAGAACATCAAATGCTAAATCTTTTCCATTTGGAGTTGTAAGTCTTCCTGGTGGAAGGCTTTCGAGAAGCCTTAAGGATATCCAGAACCCCTTGGGAAAGATGCAGATCTGCAAACTCTAACTCTTCAAGAGCCATGCCTTGAGATTGAGAGACTGAAGATTCGGGTACCAAATCCTCCCCTGAGAGGAGGTCAACAGGTTGTAATTCCTAGGAAGAGACAGGGGAAGGTGGACTGCTAGGGACAGCAACAGGGGGTACCAGGGCTGTCTGGCCCAGTCTGGAGCAATCAGAATCACTTTCCATGGTTGTGACCTTATCTTGACTAACACTTTGAACAGGAGAGGGAAGGGGGGGAAAGCATACAGAAATTTTCCTTCCCAGTTCAGAATCAGAGCATCCATGGGGACAGAGCCCAAGACTGGGGGTCTGCAACAAAAGAGAGGAAGTTGGTGATTGTCTGGGGCTGCAAGAAGATCTATCTCTGGTGTGCCCCATCTCAAGAAAATCACTTTCAAAACTAGAGGATCTGGGGCCCATTCATGATGGCCCTGGGATATTCTGCTCAGTGCATCTGCTAGGACATTGTCCTTCCCTGGGAGGTGAACTGCTATCTGAGAGGTTTGCAGAGAATAGGCCAGGGACCACAACTTCATTGCTTCTGTGTACAAGGCTGTAGACCGAATGCCTCCTTGCTTGTTGATGTACCACATGGCGGTGGTGTTGTTGTCTGTTCTGACCTGGACCACCTTGTTCTGTACAGATTTGGAAAAAGCTTGCAGTGCCAGAAACACTGCTCTGAGTTCCAAGAGACTGGTGTCAAGCAGAGATTCCTGAGGTGACCACAGTCCTTGGGTGGTAAGATCCCCCAAATGGGCTCCCCAGCCCAGCAGGGAAGCATCTGTGGTGAGTATCACTGAGTGAGACTGAGTGACAAAAGGAACCCCTTGTCTTAAATTGTCCTGATCCTGCCACCATTGCAAGGCTTGGATTAGGATTCGAGTCACTGGGACTAGTTTGGTAAGGGAATCCTTTCTTTGGGACCAGAAGGCTCTTAAGTGGAACTGAATGTCCCTCATCTGGAATCTTGCCCCTTGGACCACTGCTGTGAAAGCTGTCATGTGGCCCAGTAGCTGAAGGAAATGTCTTGCTGGTCGAGACACCTGAAGGGTGAATGAAGAGGCCAGTTCCATGAGAGCCCTTGCTCTTTCCAAGGGAAGGAAGGCTCTTGCCTTTACTGTATCCAGTTCTGCTCCTATGAAGGTGAGGAGCTGTACTGGTTCGAGAACTGACTTTGGAAGGTTGAGAAGGAATCCTAAGGAAGTGAGCACTTGCTGGGTCACTTGCAAATGTGAATTGACTTGGTCTGGAGACTGTCCTACCATGAGCCAGTCATTCAAGTATAGGAAGATGGAGATTTTTTTTCTTCTCAGGAAAGCAACAACTACTGCCAGGTACTTTGTGAAAACCCTTGGGGCTGATGTTAGGCCAAAGGGCATTGCTCTGAATTGATAGTGGCCTGAGGGCAACTCGAACCTGAGGTACTTTCTGTGGGAGCACCTGATGGGAATGTGAAAGTAGGCATCTTTGAGGTCCAGGGAGGCTAGCCAGTCCCCTGGCCTTAGAAAGGGAAGGATAATTCCCAGAGTCACCATTTTGAACTTTGGCTTTAAAAGGTGTTTGTTCAGATATCTTAGGTCCAGGATGAGCCGCCATTCTCCTGTCTTTTGGGGGGTTAGGAAGTACCTGGAGTACAATCCTTTGCCCTTGTGTTTGGTGGGAACCCTCTCTATAGCTCTGAGAGCTAGGAGAGAAGAAACCTCTGCCTCTAGGGCAAGGGTCTCTGAGAGATTTGCAGGTGGAAAGGATCTGGTTCTCATCTTGGGAATTTTTTTGAAGCTGAGAACCAGTCTCTGGCTTACTACTTCCAGGACCCACTTGTCTGATGTTAGAGACTTCCAGTCCTGGACAAAGTAAGCCAGCCTGCCCCTACTGGTATGGGAGAATCAGCCCGGGCAGACCCATCAGGGTGTCTGCTTGGCAGGGGCTTTAGGCTGAGGGGTGGATGCAGGCCTACTCATCCCCCATCTGCCTCTCCCTCTAAAAAACCCCCTCTGTGAAAAAGAAGAGGAGGCCTGAGCTTGGTAAAAAGGCCTTTGGAAAGGCCTGCCCCTGCCCCTGGACTGCTGCCTTTGAGGAGTTGCTTGCCTTTGTTTGGCCTGAGCACTCCTGTAAGTGGTCCTGTACTCATCCATCTTTTTCATGTAGTTCTCTGTCTGCTCACCAAACAGAGAATTACCAATTACAGGAAAATCCATGGCCTTAGCCTGGGTATCCTGTGAGAGGCTAGTACATCTGAGCCAAGCCATCCTCCGAAGAGCCACAGATGTGGCCATGACTCTTGATGAAACATCACTGGAGTCCACAGCAGCATGAAACTGTACTTTAGATGCCTCAATCCCATCTGCAGCCACTTGCTCCAGCTCTTTGGCAAGCTGGTCAGGGGCCTGTTTAGCCAGAGCCAGCACAGTGTCCCACCTGGACTTCTAGTATCTAGCTGTATAGGCCATATAGTTAGCCTGCCTGAGTCCCAAAGATGCTGCCATGTATTGTTTCTTTGCCATGGCATCAATCTTCCTGGAGTTCTTGTCTGGGGTGGTGTGATGCCAAGGGAATATTTGCCTTATCACAGGCAGCAGCCTGCACTACCCCAACATGGCTGCATTGCTGGAAAAGGAACTCTGTGTCTGAGCCTGAGAGAGTGTACCTCTTGTCCATTCGTCTGTCCACAGGAGGTATAGAATTAGGAGACGTAAGAATTTTATGTGTCTGTTTCCCAAAGGATTTGTGGAGGGGAATAGACAGTCTCCTGGACTCTGGGATGTCCATCATCATCTCAACATAATCAGGCTCCTTCTGATCCTCTACTGCTTCCTCCACAGGAAGCTGGAGGGTCTCAGCCACTTTTTTGTAAAACATGTAGTGAGAAGGGGACTCAGAAAGCCTAGGAGGAGAAACACCTGAAGGTCTGTCTGGGGAGATGTCCGGGTCAATAGGCACATCCAGACTTTCATAATCACCATAATCATCCTCATACTGTCCTTCCTCCTCCTCCAGTTCATAAAATTCTTCCAAAGTATAATCCGGAACCGGTGGGAACTGACCAAACCGAACCCCTGCCAGATGGTGCCGGTTTGGTCGGAAGCGAACTAAGCGATTGCACTATCCTTATCACCTTGGCTATCTCATCGCCGGTCAGAGTATGAATTTCTGGGTCCAAACCGACGATTTATCTTTTTCTTTCTTTCACTGGAACCCGACTCTCAGAATTGGCTCTTCTTGCCTGAAGAAGCACGCCTGGTCAGAGGGCACCTTCTGGTTTGGTCAAAACCGAACCGGGCTGGCCATCCGGGTCAGCGGACTTCTTGGCCTCCCTTTCCCTCAGTCTACCTAATCTCTTTTCCAGGGTAGATTTGGGAAAATTCTTGCAAATTTGGCAGTCTGAATCGAGGTGGTCAAACCCCAGACAATAAACACAGGTGGTGTGGGGATCAGTCTTAGCAAAGACTTCCCCACACACACTGCAGTGTTGAAACCCAGTGGGCCCGTTTTTGGTTTCAGACATGGCCAATCCTATCCAAAACTTACCCTTTTTCGCAATCCGCCAGGCAAGGCTCTATCAGTTCCTGACCGTGTCACTGGTCTTGGAAAAACGTAATAAAATCCGCTTTTTTAGAACCGATAATGGACCGTTACCACACTCTAAATCAAGCACAAACTTTTTTTTCAACTGATCGGGTTCGGCTGAACCGATCCACAATTTACAAGTTCCACACAGAAACAAAACAAAAAGCCTATCTAGTACTCACGGTACCACAGACAGAGACTTGAACCAACTAAGCGGTAACAGCAATTCGCTAGAAACCGACCGAAAAAACGACACTTCAACCGACTTTTTTGAACCGAGCAACAGGAGAAATCTCCGGAGCGACTGTTCAGTGAGGCGGAGTAAAGAATCTGACAGTTGCAGTTTAAACAACAGCAGACGGGGCTTCAACCGAGCTCGTGGTGAACATTCCATGCTGGCTATGGAAAGTTTAACTCTTTGTTCTCCAGGGCAGTTGAAAGGCAGAACCGAACTGCATATGTCAGAATACAGCAAGACTTCATGTTGTTTGAAAAGATTTTTTTTTTTTTTTTAAGAAAAGGTAATAAAGCAGTATAAACATTAGAAAACAGTGGAAAAACAATAACATTATTTACAATACACAATTGGGGGATGGAGTGCCCTAAAAGTCCCATCTAGTGACCACAGTGCCCGAAGGCTTGTCCATTAAAGAGTCTCTCCTGGGCCGGAGCCCGGTGAAGCACAGTTCTAGCAGGCCAAAGTCCCAAAGGGGAGAGTCTTTGAGGACAGTTCACACATCTGGAGTCTGCTAGTGTAGGGTGTGTACTGCAATGTCATAAGAATAGAAAAGTTTGGACTTACCAGCCCCTTGTAGAGTGAACAACACACCGACCTGCCCCTCAGCTGAAGACTCTCCCTGGCAGCATTCTCCCAATACAGCTGGGCTGACATCTTCCGGGAACGACAGGAAGGCACATCTGGAAACTGCTGGGTTGATGTCATCTCTGGAGATGGAACCTTGGAACAGGAACAAAAAGGAAAACAGCTGGTCTGACGTCATCCGATTACCAGGCGATGAATCAGGATACATCTGGGCTGGTGTCCTCTCTGGATCTGAAGTCATCTGTTGGGCCAGTCGATGGATTCTGGAAAGTCAATACACTGTAGAACTGATGAATGTGGAGCACCTGAGTCCTGGACATCCATACTGGCGGAACAGCAAAGGCACTGCAATGGCTGGAGTGGCAGCACTGGCTACCACTGCTCTGCTTTCCATCTGGTAGGCATGGGCACATTTGCAGGGAGGTCTTTGCATTGAGGCCAATAGTACAACGGGTCAGGAGCTTGAATTATTACCCCGTCTGGGCGCACATAATTTACACTGTGAAAGGTTTCATGTCCCTCTCCATCCACTATTCGAACAGTGTCCACAAACAGTGTCCTGCCTTTTTTTCACTGGCTGTATTTTTCATGAAACATTTTGTTCCTGACCTGCTTGTTTGCACCAGGATGCACACATTTCATTGCTTCCGCCCAAATCCAGGATTTTCTGCTGTTCTCAATCTCCTCCCAGACTCTCCAAGGAAAGGTAGGAAAGGACATCCCATAGATTTCATTCGCCTTCCTACAAACGAGTCTCTCCTCTTTACTAGCTTTGGTCAACCTGAGACCACTGGCCTGGCTTGGGGGCAGCCAGTCCTGGTTCTGCCAACTATGCATTCTCAATGAGACAAAAAATGGATCCCTGACTTCTGCTTCTTGCACAGCCAGGGCAGTGGCATCACCACTCTCGTCCATGCATTCCTCTGAGGCAAAAGCTTGAGGCTGTGTACCCATTCCTTTTTCACAAGGCCACATAGGTTCCCCCTCTTCTTCTTCCTCACTGAGAATCTGTGCCCAGGAGTGAGCAGTCGTCCTCACTCCTGAGACTATCCACTCTTCGCTGGGCGCGGAGGTCGATACCTCCCATTCAAAGGCCTCCCTCATCTCATCTTCTCCTCTGAAACTTGGGCTAGGCCTCCTTCCCTCTCTAAGGGTCTGCTGATGCTCTGCCTGAATTGTCTCTCTGCGATCCAGCATCCGAAACATCAGCATATTGTTCTGTCTGCAAATCTGCACCCTCTAGCTTTGTGCCACACTCCCCCGAGGGGCCTTCTCCAACAGGCTTCGCCTGGTGCTGTGTGCTGCCAACTGCAAATTCTTGAACTTTTGTCCATGTGGGACCCAAACGAATCTTGGGTGCTTTAAACAAGCCGTATTTCTCTAAGCACCCTGAACGGTGAGGTACCATGAAGATGTCCCTTCTGGCATTTAAGCATATTAAGCACACTTGCACTGGGTATCTAGGAATCGCCACATGAGGAGGCAGTTGTCCTCCATAGAAACACCTCTCAATGTCCCTTAACTTGTTTACTTCTGCTGCTACCACAGCCCGGGCATGATCTGGGTAGTGGGCTGGTCCTGAGGCCATGACTGCAGAGAAAAACAAACAAACACTCACTGCTATTGAAAGTCCCACATCACTGAGCACTTTCTTTCACTTTTAAAATGACTCCTGTGCTGCTGTGTTTACATTACTACCCCACCCTGTAATGGCGGCCGCAGCACTCCTGTGCATCAACATTCTGAAATTGGGTCAAGCCACTGCGCATCCGATTTACACACTCTACTGATAACTTTGCTCAAACTGCACAAACTTGCACTGTTCTTTTTCCTAGCACATTTATATGATTTGCCATGGACTTTTCACTTGCTGAAAACATTTCTCTATCTCACAGTCCCTTAAAGCCTCAGTATTTCAAGCACAGGATTGCCTGTAACTAGTGTTACATATCTTGCTACAACTCACAGTCTCTCATATGGCTTTGAAACTTTATTCTGACGCTGAACCCATAACTATGCTCACAGTCGATGGCTTAAAAGGCTTGCTTTTGCTAGTAAAACTTGACACAGTCTTTAATTGCAAAGCGATTACACTGCTGCACACAGATTCAGCTGACTTTTGGCAAAATCACTTGTTTGAGCAATTATTTCTGTTGGTATTCACTGTTATCAGTAGCTGTTTGCTGTGATGGAAAACGGCCTGCAGCCAGTCTTGGAGGCCTCTGGACAGAAGCGGGTTGCAGTCCTGCCGATCGTCCCTCTGATCACCACACTCACAATCCAGTCGATCGAGATGCGAGTTGAGCCCAATTTTAGATAAAAAAAAGTCAGTTTTTGAAACTTTTACAGCGCTTCCAGTCACCACGACACTCCTCCGATAAGCCAGTCCATGCACTCCACTCACAATCCCTCTCGAATGCTGGGCAGTCGCTGTAAAGCTGGCTTGGGAGTGGGACTGATTGCAGTCTCACCAATCACACGACGCCATGCAAATGAGCCTCTTCCCCTCGAGAGTGCTCTTCTCCTCACGGCGATCGACAAGCAGGCAAATTTAAACTGCAAAACCACTTTTTTTTTTTTCTAACTGACTCCACAGCGGGAGCCTATTTCAACCATTTGTCATGGCCATCAACACAGCAAGTCTCTCCATTCATCACTAAAAAGCATTTCCAACGTCCAGGGCACAATTTTCCTTTTGCTACCCCTAGTCTTCCACACTTTTCTTTGTCACAACATTTTTTAAAAGCCGGCAAAATGCTGTAATTTTTGATGCAGGACAAGGGTATACTCTCTCAGGCTTTACTGCTCCTTGGTAAACAGTTGGCATTTAACAGCAGTACATGGACAACAGCACACAGTGACACACTAGTTAACCTTGCTTCAGCTTTTTGGGCTACCCACTGCCAGATAACCAAAATGCTAGCCCCTTGCCCGAGCACCTTTCCTCCCTAAATTAAAAATCCAAAGCGGTGCCTCCATTTTGTAACCCCCAACCCCCTGCCTTTTTGCAAACGACAGGTGGTATGCTGTTTGAATCTGACAGTAGTACCAGGCGGGGGACTGGGTTCGGAGAGGAATAGGTCACTTGGCACAAAGGCTAGGTTTGGCTACTCTGCACAGGGGCACCCAAGTAATTCCGAACACAGGAAGCAATAACTGTAATGTCCAATACCAGGAATGGGATTCTAAAGTGTGGCTTTATTCAAATCCAAGCAGAACAAACAAAGCATAGACGGACCCCCATGGGGCTACATTTCTGGTAATGCAGATTAAAAAGAATCAGAAACACTTCAGCCCTCAGGCTCTGAACCCACCGGGCACACAGCCCGGACTTGCACGCTGCTTTGGGTACACAGCCCGAACTTGTACACTATATGGGAGTCCCAGGCTCGGCTCCCTTGCTGGCCACTCAAACACCTTCCATTTGTCATGGAAACCTTTACTGGTGGCTCCCTAAACCACCTAAGAGAACCTCAGCTCCGTCAGGGAAACTTCCTCTTAATCCCACGTCTGGGTACTTTCCTCAGGCACTGGCCAAGTACCTGAGAGAAAGTAAAGGTGCCACAGAGCAAATCCGTAGAGGTGAATTTGGTTACTACTGATGGGGGGGGTCTCCCACCTCTCGCTTCCACAATTCATACCCGTCCATTTCTCTGGACATTAAACATCTCTTTCTGTAAAGCTTGGTAATGTAGATTAAAGGGTAAATGTATGTCACATTTCCTCTACTTGTCTTGCTTTCCCATTGTGCTGGACTTGAACATACTTTTACTTGGCTTAGCCCATTGCTCTAGGTCTCCCACTGATTTAGCAGTCCAATCCCCACTTTACTTTACTCTTTGTGCGGGACTTGAACATACTTTTACTTGGCTTAGCCCATTGCTCTAGGCCTCCCACTGATTTAGCAGTCCAGTCCCCACTTTACTTTACTCTTTGTGCTGGACTTGAACATACTTGAATTAACTGGCAATGTCTATTACATTAGACCTCCTACAAATTAAGTAGTCCATTCCCCACATTCCAACAGTTCAGGTGAAAACATAAGCCCTATGTCAGAGCGAACTCACCCTTTGGTTGCAGGTGCCCCACAGGTGATTTCTCACAGGAATTTATTTCCCACAGCTTCTGGTGCCGCAGCACAACTTGAAATAAGGCAGCTTCTTCCTTAGCCGGAACCAGGAGGGTTGTCCCTGGAATGCAGGCAAACCTTTCCACCCCATCCCCTCGGGGATGTGGCACATGGACCAGTAACAGCGGTCTCCACCACTTCACAAACAGCTTACTGTGTTCCTCTTTTGGTGGAAACATACACCTCCCCTTACAGTAGCTCTATGACAGAGCTTTAGGCTCAGAGAGCCTGTCCACAGACTCCTGTGCTGCTCCTCTCTTCAAGACTGCATACAGACTCTGTTCAAACTCCCCAACATTCTATCCTAACTTCCAACTGCAGATTTCCAGTGTGGCTCATGCAGCTGTGAGAGTTCTATGGTGATGTCATCCCTCAGTCTCAGCTGAGACTGAGAACAGAGCGAGACAGTGTGAAATCCATTTAACTGGAGTTTCACAAGCTGCCTTCCCTGCCTACCACTAGGTCTTACTGGGATTCTAGTAACCCCGGGTAATGGGGGGTTACACACAAATGAAAGAATTTGCAGTGGGAAGGGCAGATGGGGATATGCAGGTAGGCATCCTGCATGTCCAGAGCGCATAGCCACTGTCCTTGCCGAAGAAGTGGTAGAAGACTCTGCAAAGAGAGCATTCTGAAGTGTTTGTACTCCACAAACATGTTCAGGGAGCTGAGGTCTAGGATAGGCCTCACATCTCCCGTCTTCTTTGGAACTAGGAAGAAATGGGAATAGTAACCTGTCCCCCAAAGATGGTTGGGGACTGGTTCTATCACCGCCTTCGAGAGAAGGGAGGGGATTTCCTCTAGGACCAGAGGAAGATGTTGTGGGGATTAAGATGACTGGGGGTGGTGGTCTTCGGGGTGGTTTCTGAAAAAACTCTATTGAGTGTCCAGCTGATATCAACTGGAGCACCCAAGCATCTGACGTTATCCTCTCGCAACCCAGTAGATGGAAGCAGAATCTCCCCCCTACCAGTTCCTCTGAATCCTCCAGAGGCAGTGGGAGAGGGAGGGAGTCAGGAGGTGTGGGGCAGTGCAGCAGCCAAGGCTCCCACAGCTATTTTGCTGCGGGGAGTCTTGGTTGCTGGAGGGGCCCGACGTTTGTTGGCCCGTTTGCCCTGTGGTTTTTGTCTTTGTTGGTTTTGCTTACGAAAAGGACACCACTGCCCTTGAGGGGAACTGTACATAGAGTTGACAGACTTGCGTGCAGTGCCCTTCTCTTGCAGTTCGGTAATGATGTCCTTGACATCACCCCCGAACAGCACCGAACCCCTGAAGGGGGCATCCTGGATAGCAGATTGCACTTCAGAGACCAAACCTGACACAAGGAGCCAGGCATGATGCTGTAGGCCTATGGCGAAAGCCAAGTTCCTTCCAGCTGTGTCCACTTTGTCGTAAGTGGCATGAAGCATGTGCTGACTGGCCGAATGAGCAGAACGGACAAGATGAATAAATTACTCACCTTAGTAATTATGTTTCTTCTAGTGGAGTCTTGCTGTATTCTGACAATTGCAGTTAGCTCCAGCCTTTCAACTGCCCCGGAGAACATAGGGTTAACTTTTCTATGCATGGCATAGAATGTTCATCTCGAGCTCGGCTGAAGCCTCTGCCTGTTGTTATTCGAACTGCAACCGTCAGATCTTTATGAGCAAAATCTCACTAAGTGTCCTGTGTGGAAACTGTCAATTTTTTAACTAGCCAACTGGCAGAAATATAATGTTTTTGGTTCTCAAAGGAAGGCTCAAGTCAGGAAACCCAAAAACAAAAACCAATCAAATGAAACAACATTCCACCCAAAGAAAAAGAGGGTGTAAAAGGGGGTGCACCTCTATGGTGCCAACACTGCGCCTGCCCACCCACATCCCAAAATCTAGGTTCTGAGAGGGGAGGCAGGGGGGGAGGTCAGAATACAGCAAGACTCCACTAGAAGAAGCATAATTATTAAGGTGAGTAATTTTTTCTTCAAACAACATGAAGTCTTGCTGTATTCTGACAATTGCAGACTACCAAGCAGTTCCTCCATGGAGGAGGGACAGAACTTACTTTGGAAACAGGTTCTGAAGTATTGCTGTGACAAACCGAGCATCACTCCTAGCCTGGATATCCAGAGAGTAATGCTTAGTAAAAGTATGACTGTTTTCCAGGTGGTTGCTTGACAAATTTCTAAGAGAGGGGTATCCCTGGCAGCAGCCAGGGAAGTAGCTGTACCTCTTGTGGAATGAGCCCTCAGGCCTGAGGGTGGAGTTCTACCCAGTTTTTCATAGCAGAATTGTATACAAGAAACAATCCACCTGGCAACAGATCTCTCGGCGGCAGGTTTGCCCTTCCCAACTTCTCCATAAGTGAGGAACAACTGGAGGGATTCAAACCTGTGACCCTTGGTACGCTCTATGTAGTAGCTAAGGGCTCTTTTAACATCCAAACTGTGTAGCCTCCTCTCTCCCAAGGAAGAATGATCAGTGAAGAAAACAGGGAGAGATATAGACTGATTGAGGTGGAAATCTGAAACCACTTTAGGCAAGAACTTTCTGTTAGTTCTAAGGACCACTTTATCTCTGTGAAAAGAGATGAAATCAGATTACACTGACAAGGCTTGCAATTCACGGATACGTCTGGCAGAAGTAATGGCTACCAAAAACACAGTTTTCCAAGTCAAGTACTTAAGCTCTGCTGAGGACAAAGGCTCAAAAAGGGGTTGCATAAGCTGAGCAATGCAAACATTAAGATCCCAAGCAGGAGCAGGATCCCTAAAGTGGGGATTGGTGTAAAGCAATCCCTTGAAAAACTTACAGAGTACAGGATGGGATGACAGAGAGGAAGACTTGCCTATAGACAGGAAAGCAGAAACAGCTGCCAAGTGTACCTTGAGAGTAGCTGGTCTGAGACCTAGGCCATTAAGATGGACCATATAATCCAGAACCGTAGGCAATTCAGCACAGTCTGGAGAAATATTCTTCTTAGAACACCAAAGGCTGAATCTTTTCCATTTGGAGTTGTATGTCTTTCTGGTGGAAGGCTTTCGAGAAGCCTTAAGGATATCCAGAACCCCTTGGGAAAGATGCAGATCTGCAAACACTAACTCTTCAAGAGTCAAGCCTTGAGATTGAGAGATTGAAGATTGGGGTATCAAATCCTCCCCTGAGAGGATGTTAACAGGTTGTAATTCCTGGGAAGAGACAGGGGAAGATGGACTACTAGGGACAGCAACAAGGGATACCATGGCTGCCTGGCCCAGTCTGGAGCAATCAGAATCACTTTGCATGGTTGCGACCTTATCTTGACAAGCACTTTGAACAGGAGAGGGAAGGGGGGAAAAGGCATACAGAAATTTCCCTTCCCAGTTCAAGATCAGAGCATCCAGGGGAACTGAGCCCAAGACTGGGGGTCTGCAACAAAAAAGAGGAAGTTGGTGATTGTCTGGGGCTGCAAAAAGATCTATCTCTGGAGTGCTCCATCTTGAGAAAATCACTTTCAACACCAGAGGATCTAGGGCCTATTTGTGATGGCCCTGGGATATTCTGCTCAGTGCATCTGCTAGGACATTGTCCTTCCCTGGAAGGTGAACTGCTATCAGAGAGGTTTGCAGGGAATAGGCCAGGGACCACAATTTCATTGCTTCTGTGCACAAGGGCATAGACGAGTGCCTCCTTGCTTGTTGATGTACTACATGGTGGTGGTGTTGTCTGTTCTGACCTGAACCCCCTTGTTTCTTTACAGACTTGGAAAAAGCTTGCAGTGCCAGAAACACTGCTCTGAGTTCCAAGAGATTGATGTGAAGCAGAGATTACTGAGGCAACCACAGTCCCTGGGTGGTAAGTTCCCCCCAAATGGGCTCCCCAGTCCAGCAGGGAAGCATCTGTGGTGAGGACCACTGAATGAGACTGAGTGACAAATGGAACCCCTTGCCTCAAATTGTCCTGATCCTGCCACCATTGCAGGGCTTAGATCAGAGTTCGAGTCACTGGAATTAGTTTGGTAAGGGAATCCTTTCTTTGGGACCAAAAAGTTCTCAAGTGGAACTGAATGTTCCTCATTTGGAATCTTGCGCCTTGGACCACTGCTGCAGAAGCTGCCATGTGGCCCAGTAGCTGAAGGAAATGCCTTCCTGGTTGAGACACCTGAAGGCTGAATGAAGAGGCCAGTTCCATGAGGGTTCTTGCCCTTTCCAGGGGCAGGAAGGCTCTTGCTTTTACCGTATCCAGCTCTGCCCCTATGAAGGTGAGGAGCTGCACTGGTTCGAGAACTGACTTTGGTAGGTTGAAAAGAAATCGTAAAGAAGTGAGCACTTGCTGGGTCACTTGCAGGTGTGACTTGAATTGGTCTGGAGACTGGCCCACTATGAGCCAGTCATCCAAGTATGGAAAAATGGAAATCTTTTGTCTTCTTAGGAAGGTAACAGCTACTGCCAGGCACTTTGTGAAGACCCTTGGGGCTGATGTTAGGCCAAAGGGCATTGCTCTGAACTGATAGTGGCCTGAGGGCAACTTGAACCTGAGGTACTTTCTGTGGGAGCACCTGATGGGAATGTGAAAAAGTAGGCATCTTTGAGGTCCAGGGAGGCTAGCCAGTCCCCTGGCCTTAGACAGGAAAGGATAATTCCCAGAGTTATCATCTTGAACTTTGGCTTTAAAAGATGTTTGTTCAGGTATATTAGGTCCAGGATGGGTCGCCACTCTCCTGTCTTTTGGGGGGTTAGGAAGTACCTGGAGTACAATCCTTTGGCCCAGTGTAGGGTAGGTACTCTCTCTATAGCTCTGAGAGCTAGGAGAGAAGAAACCTCTGCCTCTAGGGCAAGGGTTTCTGAGAGTTTGCAAGTGGAAAAGATCTGGCTCTCAGCTTGGGAAATTTTTGAAGCTGAGAACCAGACCCTGGCTTACTACTTCCAGGACCCACTTGTCTGATGTAAGAGACATCCAGTCCTGGACAAAGTAAGCCAGCCTGCCCCCTACTGGGATAGGAGAATCGACCTGGGCAGACCCATCATGGTGTCTGCTTGGCAGGGGCTTTAGGTTGAGGGGTGGATGCAGGCCTGCTCATCCCCCTTCTGCCTCTCCCTCTGAAGAACCCCCTCTGTGAAAAAGAAGAAGAGGCCTGTGCTTGGTAAAAAGGCCTTTGGAAAGGCCTGCCCCTGCCCCTGGACTGCTGCCTTTGAGGAGTTGCTTGCCTCTCCTTGGCCTGAGCACTCCTGTAAGTGGTCCTGTATTCATCCATTTTCTTCATGTAATTCTCTGTCTGCTCCCCAAACAAAGAATTACCCACTACAGGAAAATCCACGGCCTTAGCCTGGGTATCCTGTGAGAGGCTAGTACATCTGAGCCAAGCCATTCTCCGAAGAGCCACAGATTTAGCCATGACTCTTGATGATACATCATTGGAGTCTACAGCAGCATGAAACTGAACTTTCGATGCCTCAATCCCATCTGCAGCCACCTCCTACAGCCCCTTGGCAAGCTGGGGGGAAGCCTGTTTAGCCAGTGCCAGTACAGTGGCCCACCTGGACTTCTGGTGCCTGGCTGCATAGGCCATATAATTAGCCTGCCTGAGTCCTAAGGATGATGCCATGTACTGCTTCTTTGCCATGGCATCAATCTTCCTGGAGTCCTTGTATGGTGGGTGTGATGCCAAGGGAATGCTTGCCTTATCACAGGCAGCAGCCTGTACAACCCCAACATGGCTGCATTGCTGATAAAGGAACTCCGTATCTGAGCCTGAAAGAGTATACCTCTTGTCCATTCTTCTGTCCACAGGAGGTATGGAATTGGGAGACTTAAGAATTTTTTGTGTCTGTTTCCCAAAAGATTTGTGGAGGGGAATAGACAGTCTCCTGGACTCTGGGATGTCCATCATCTTTACATAGTCAGGCTCTTCCTGATCCTCCACTGCCTCCTCCACAGGAAGCTAGAGGGTATCAGCCACCTTTCTGTAAAACATATAGTGTGAAGGGGACTCAGGAAGCCTAGGAGGAGAAACACCTGAAGATCTGTCTGGGGAGATGTCTGGGTCAATAGGCACATCCAGACTTTCACCATCACCATAATCATCTTCCAAGTCTCCTTCCTCCTCAAACTCCGGTTCATAAAATTCTTCCAGAGTATAATCCGGAACCGGGGGAACCGTCTGAACTGAGCCCCTGGCAAAAGGTGCTAGTTCAGTCGGAACCGATCGAAGCGATTCCACAATACAAACTGCTTTGGCTATTTCATCGGGGGTCGGAGTATGGGATTCTGGATCCAAACCGGTCTACTTGTCTTTTCTTTTTCCTTTTGTCAGAAACGATTCCTCGGAATCAGCTCTCCTTTTGTCCGAAAAAGTATCGCCCTGGTTAGAGGGCACTCCTTCTGGTTCGGTTGGAACCGAACCGGGCTGGCCATCCGGGTCAGCGAACTTCTCGGCCTCCCTTTTCCTCAGTGTACCTAATCTCTTTTCCAGGGTAGATTTGGGAAAATTTTTGCAAATTTGGCAGTCTGAATCGAGGTGGTCAAACCCCAGACAATAAACACAGGTGGTGTGGGGATCAGCCTTATCAAAGACCTCCCCACACACACTGCAGTGTTGAAACCCATTGGGCCCGGGTTTTTTCTTGAGTTTCTCAGACATGGCCAACCTAACCAAACTTACCCTTTTTTCGGCATTCCACCAGGCAAGACTCCCCTATCGGTTCCTGACCGTGTCACGGGTCTTGGAAAAAAAGTAATAAAACATGTTTTTTTAGAACTGATACGGACCGGTAACCACACACTAAAGTAAAGTACAAATTTTACCTCAAAATGATGGGTTCAGCCGAACCGATCCACAGCTTTACAAGTTCCACACAGAAAACAGAACAAAACCTATCTAGTACTCACTGTAGCACAGACAGAGACTTGAACCAACTATGCGGAAACAACAATTTCGGAAGAAAAAACGACCAAAAACCGACACTTCAACCGACTTGAACCGAGCAGCAGGAGAAATCTCCGGAGCGACTGTTCAGTGAGGCAAAGTAAAGAATCTGACGGTTGCAGTTCGAATAACAAGAGGCAGAGGCTTCAACCGAGCTCGAGATGAACATTCTACGCCATGCATAGAAAAGTTAACCCTATGTTCTCCGGGGCAGTTGAAAGGCTGGAGCTAACTACAATTGTCAGAATACAGCAAGACTTCATGTTGTTTGAACCGCTACTTCCTGCTTAGTCTGAGACTCAGGAAGGGAGTACAATTTGGATTCCACCTGACTAAGGATGGTCTTCTGGTAATCTCCCATATGTGCCACATAATTCAGGGCCCTAATACCCAGGGTAGAAGAGGAATAGATCTTCTTCCTGTATTGGTCCAGAAGCTGGGATTCCTTAGCAGGCGGAGATGAGCTGAGGTGTTTGGGATTTGCGGAGTGGCTGTGAGCAGCGCTAATGACGACCGAGTCCACCTTGGGGTATAGGTTAAGGAAATCTACACCCTCAGGAGCCTGATATAACCTGTCCGCCTTCCTTGGAAGGAGGAGGCTAACACTGAAGGTTGTTTCTAAATGGTGGAAACAAGATCCGCATCAGGCTCTATCCAGGGTGGAATCAGCGTAGGAGAGGTCTCGGGCAGATCCAGATGAGCAGCGAGTTTCTTATGCTGCGGGTCTGGCTCCAGTGATTGCCACTGATGGACTTCCTGGATTTTCCTCAGTAACTCCTGAAAGGAGGGATCCTCCGGAGTGGACTTCGGTGGGGTTCCTTGGCCTGGGGCGATCTGGAGCACATGGCTCGTCTTCGGGATCAGAGCAACCCGTGTCTGAGTCCGAGGCAGACGTATCTGATGCTGATGCTGATGAAGACTCTTCCCTACGAGGGGGCGGGATGGCCCCTTTAGGGAGTTCCGTGGGGCACGTATCCTCCCCTCCTTGGGCACCAGAGGGCTCTTCTCTGGTGTCGGGAAGTGGGGAGGGAATCTCCCATCTCCAACATAGGGGATCCTGTGCAGGGTCCAGCATTGGCAGATGACTCTCAACCTCCCTAATGAGCTGAGCCTTAGCCTCAGCCCACCAAGAGGCCAGTGTCACCTTCAGATCTGCCGGTGGCTGGGGAGTGGGCGGCAGAGGTGGAAGAGGAGGAGGGGGGATACGGATATTGAGGATATCCATAGAAGGAGTATCCATAACCTGAAGGTGGGTAGCCGGCATCGGATATTGGGGCATTGGGTACTGCGGTGCCAGATACTGCAGAGTCGGGTGCTGTGGCACCGTATACTGCAGTGTCGGATACCCGGGTGTCAGAGGCTCTGATGGAGCAGAGCGACCTGGCAGAGGCCCAGCTGGTGGGCCAGGTGGAGGTAATGTTGGCCCCGTGGGTGTCGGGCCTGGCGTTGGTACGCCTTCAACAGGGTCCAAAGGACCTGATGGTAAGAGGATGCCAGATGGCATCAGGTATGCCAGCATCGGGACCGGGGTCTGAGGGTCCGTCATCAGGGTATCATGCTCCGAAGGAGGGTTTCTTGACAGCAGCATCTCAGTATCCCCCGTGACAACCGGGGAATGAGGATTAAAATCCCCGGGGGTCAGCTGAGGAGACGCAGGGACCTCAGAAGGCAATGTAGCACGTTGCGGAGAGCCTGGGGCATCGGACTGATCCTTAGGGTCTGGCGCAGGCTTCTTGGGCGGGCATTGGTGGGACCAGCATCCAACTTATCGTCCGAATCCAGGCGGGTGTCGGAGGAGCCGACGTCTGACTTATCAGATTCCCTGCCTGAGGAAGGCCGCGCTGGGGATGCGGCCTTGTTAGGCGGAGATTTGGCTGGACACCCTCCCCAAAGGGGTAAGCAGCTTAGCAGCCTTGTCTGGTAAGTCGGGCGTTGGGACCTGCTCTGACCCGAAGGCCGTGTGGTAGAAGCGGCCTTCCCAGAAGTGGAGGCCTCCTTTGCCCCGGAGGCTCCCGAAGTGCTGGGGCACGAGCCAGACGGGAGGGGCGACACCTTCTTGGCCACCACCAAGACGGCCATCATGGAGCGACCCCCTGAAGGGGATGTTACCTTAAGTGCCGCAACTACGGCCAGAGTCGCGGCTGCCATGGAAGCCATTTCCCGCTCCCGGTGCTTCTCCTTGTCACGCTTCTTCTTGTTACCTTCAGGGGAAGTGGACACCTGCTTTAGTTTCTTTAGCTCTTTTTCCATGGAGACCATTCTTTTCTTTAGGGTATGGGCTTCCAGGGACTGCTGCCTTCTTTTGAGGGTAGCGGAGTTAAATTTCTGGCAGGGTTGGCACTTCTCCACAGCGTGGTCTGGGCCCAGACAGAAGAGACACAAGGAGTGGCCGTCCTTGTGTGAAAGTTGGTAACCACACAAGTCGCACTTATTTTTATGCGATTCGGAAGGCGTCGTGGACGACATACACAGCAAATTGTTGAGAAAAACTTGAAAAAACATTGAAATTAGGTCAAAAAGTTTGAAAACTAATGGACCAACGAAAGACTGATGAGCACTGATTCTAGCACGAGGACCTTTCACAAGCCGACGGCGGGAAAGAACTGGAAGGTGGGCGTGGGGGACTGCCCCTTTATACTGATGTCGTATGACACCGGTCACCTGATGTGGGGGTGGTCCCCCGCCAGAGACTGCTGACTAGAAATGTTTCTGTGGGGTCCTGACGCCTGGTGGGTCAGTCCTATATGTGAATACCTACTGCAAGAGCCCTCTCAAAGTAATGTCTAAAAATAATGCTTTCCACAAAAGAAAGCGAAGCTTGCAAGTCATGGCTGGTTCAAAGGGAGGCAGGGTGAGCTTCTCAAGAATAAAAAGTAAATCCCAGGGAGATACAGGGTCCCTCCTGGGGGTCTGGTATGTAGAACACCTCTAAGAAAGGTCTTGCAGACACTGAGCTGTGCCAGAGTCTTCTCCCCATATGGTGCATGATATGCCGATAAAGCACATAGGTGCACCTTGATGGATGAATAGCTGAAGCCCAGGTCAAACAGGTAGAGAAGGTAGTCCAGCACATGCTTGACCGAACAATCCAGGGGATCTAGGGCATGAGCTGTTGCCCAAAGGCAGAAACTCTTCCACTTCATGGCATAAGTTACCCTAGTGGAGGGTCTCCTCGCTGCCACCAAAACTTCTGCTACCCTGCTTGACACTCCTAATCTCTCCTCTGCTAAGACTGCAGGAGCCAAGCATGCAAGTGGAGACCACAGAGCAGGATGGACTAGTGTCCCCTGTTCTTGAGACAGCAAGTGAGTGGAGAGTGGCAACTGCATGACAGGTTCTGTGGCCAGTTACTGCAGCAGCAGATACCAAATTTGTCGAGGCCAAAGAGAAGCCACCAGAATCATTCTGCCCTCCTCTGTCTGCAATTTGAGCAGAACTCTCTGAATGAGAGGAAAGGGAGGGAAGGCGTACAAAAAACTCCCTGTCCATGAGAGGGACAATGCTTCTCGCCAGAAAACACCAGGCCCTGGATCTAGCGAGCAAACATTTAGCAGTTTGGCGTTGCACAGAACGCAAATAGGTCCAACTCTGGTCTACCCCAAGAAGAGGTTGTCTGCAACTTCTTGGAGTAATTCCCATTCATGACTCAGAGAACGAGAGCTGCTTAGACCATCGGCCAGAACTTTCTGGCTTCTGGGCACGTGTACAGCCTGTGAGATCCAAAAGGTGTTCCACTGCCCAGTCCCAAACTCTCATGGCCTCCCTGCAAAGGGGATATGACTGAGTGCCTCCTTGCTTGTTGATATGGAAGACTACCGGAGTTTTGTCTGACTGCACCAAAAGAGGACCCTGAGAAACCTGGTTTTGAAGTGCCTTCAGGGTGTACAGAATGGCTCTCATTTCTAGAATGCTGATGTGAAGAGACTGCTCTGTGGGGGACCAAGCCCCCCTGGTCCTGTGATCCCCTAGATGAGCCCCCCAACCTACCCTTGAGGCATCCGTCGACAAGGTTTGTGATGGGCACGGTCTTTGAAAAGGGACCCCTCTTTCTAAATGTGGAAGGCAAAGCCACCACTCGCGAGAATGATGGATCACTTCTGAGACTCGGATTGGGTGAATCAGGTCGTCCACTGCCTGGTCCCACTGGACCTTGAGATGCCACTGCAGAACCCTCATGTTTAGCTTGGCGAGAGGGACCGTAGCAATGGCTGCAGCCATGTGGCCCAGAAGCTAAAGAATCACCCTCGCTGGAAGAGAGACTGCTGCTTGGACCCTGCACGCCAGATCCATCAGATGGCTTGCTCTGTCTGATGGCAGAAAGGCTTTGCCCTGGATGGTGTCCAGAATGGCCCCTATGTACTGCAACATCTGGGAGGGCCAAGGCTGAGATTTCAGCCAATTTACCGTAATGCCCAGGGAGTGAAAAAGAGCATTTGTTTCCTCTAGGGCCACATTCAACTGGCTTGCCGACTGAGCAGAAATAAGCCAGTCATTCAAGTAAGGATAAACAAAGTGGTCTTTCCTCCTCAGGGCCGCCGCCACTACCGCCAGGCACTTGGTGAAAACACTGGGTGCCGACAAGAGACCGAAGGGCAGAACCCTGAACAGGTAATGCTGGTCCTGAAACCGGGAAGAGTAGAAACTTTCTGTGGGAACGCAGGACTTTGATATGCATGTAGGCATCCTGCATATTGAGGGAGCATAACCAGTCTCCCCGATGGAGGAGGGGTAGCAGGCTTGCCAATGTCACCATCCAGAATCTCTGGTACTTGATAGATTGAGCTGGATGAGCTCCAGAATGGGATGAAGGTCTCCTGTTTTCTTTGGAACCAGAAAGAAATGGGAGTAGAAGCTCATGCCCCACTGGGCCTAGGAGACCAGCTGAATGGCCTTCTTCTGAAGAAGGGACTGAATCTCATTCGCCAGAAGCTTGGCGTGGGCAGGTGGACAATGAGAAGGGGGGGTGAATTGTCCAGGGGTATGCTGAGAAACTCTATCGCATAACCTCTGTGAATGGTTTCCAGCACCCATTGGTCCAAGGTGATACTGGACCATTCTGTTAGGTAAAGAGAAAATCTCCCTCTTACTGTCTCATTCTGCATAACCTGAGAAAGAGGAGGGGTTTTCAGTGAGTCAGGCTGTAGAGGAGGGGTTGGGGCCCAGTGCCCTTGGAGCCTTGGGCACCTTGAGAGACAGGGTGGTCACGTCTCGAACCCTTTTCCTTGGGGTTGCTTGCCCCCTTGTCCTTTCTGAAAAGGACAATGGGGACCTTGAAGCGCCGACTTGTACATCGTGTGGACGTCGGCAACGATCTTGCCTGAGTCCTGCAGATTCTTCACCAGACACTCCACCTCCTGGCCAAACAATACTGGACCCTGGAAGGGGGCGTCCAGTATTGACTCTTGAAGGTCTGGGTGAAAACACGACACCCTGAGCCAGGAATGCCTCCTCAGACAAATTCCCGTCGCAGCCGCATGTGAAGCTATGTCCACCAAATTCTATGAGCAACGGAGGACATCCTTGTCCATGTCTATTCTGGACTGGACATAAGCAAGAATCTCGTTTTTACTGTCCGAGTCTGGCAGTGTCTTGACCAACTCCATCGTTTTCTCCCACAGAGATTGCTGGTACAAAACCATATGGGCAAGAGAATTCAGCAAACAGATGGAGTCGGTAGCTGAAGAAAATACTTTCCTGCCCCAGTGATCCAATTCCTTGGACTCCGGATCAGGTGGCTGAGAGCTCAGGTGCTTGGGCTGGCTAATATGACCATGTGCGGCCGTAAGCACCAGTGAATCTGCCTTGGGATGTTCCCCCAAAAAGGGTTCAGCTTTGGGGGGTTTATAGAGTCTGTCCAACTTCCTGGGAATGGCTGAGGTGGACGATGGTTTCTGCCACGTAAGCCTGGTGACATCCTGGAACGGTTCTACCAGAGATGGGATAACCAGTGGTTTGGGTTCTTTGGATCCCAGAAACAGCCAGTTGCCTTTGCTCTGGGTCCAGCTCATCTGTGTCCCATTCATAGACTGAATGTGGCGCATAACGTCCAGGGATGATGGGTCATCTGGGGGGGGGGGACCTGGGCGAGTCCCTGGGACCTGGAGAAGGCGGAATAAATTCTTCCTCATCTGAAGATTCTGAGGAGGAGGGGCTTGCAGCACCATCATCCAGAGAGGACGGGAGTCCGCTGGAGGAGGGAACTGGGGAAGAGTGCTTACTCCTGCATTTGCCTTTTGGATCCGGATGTGGTTGGTCATCTCCAACTGATTTGACAGGAGTTGGAGGGGGCCCCATGGGAGTTTCCTTAGGAGGTGGGTCAAAGGGTCTGTATAGTAGGTCCCTTTTCACTGTATTCTACCAAGTGGAAAAAAGCGAGCAGATGTCCGCCATGGGAACGACAGCTGGGGTGGGCGTCGGGTTTGCCGGACCAGGCGTCGGCAGATCCTGTGGGTCTGGCATCTGGTTGGGGATCCCTCTTTACCTTTATCAGGCTGCTGCTTGATGTCTGTGTCCCTGGGGGACCCGATGTCCGGAGTAGGAGGGGGCCCATTGGGCGACTGACCCTCTGAAGGTGGGGCGGGTGTCTGAACTTCATCCAGCAAAGTACTCCGATCACGCCTCAGGGCACAAGTCATTGGGGAAGGCGACTGGCTTGGTGGGCGCCCCTTGGTTGGTGGAGGAGGGGGCATCCAATGGCAGATGGTCTCCTGGTGCCTATCCGAGTCATCCATATGTTTTCACTTTTCGGACAACCCCCCGGGCTTATGGCTGCAATCCTTAGGCCTGCTGGCAGGCGAATGGCCTTCCTGAGTCAACCCAGTGGAAGCTTTATGGGATTGGTGGGCCAGAGAAGGATGGGCGGGTGAATTCCCAGAGGAAGACGGCTTCCCGTGTTTGCCCTGGTAAGAGGAGGGAGCTGACTTTGAAGATTTCCCAGTTACCTTAAGAGGGACAGAACCTAACCTCCCACCGGAGGTCGAATAAGAAGGCACCCTGGAAGGTAACTTTGGGCCGGACTCAGACCTGGCCCTATCTTTCTCCCTCTGGTGATGGTGCTTCCCTCCTGAAGCCTTCTCTCTGGGTGGAGAGTCCTTGGCGGGAGAAGAAGAGCTGTGCTCCAAAGTCAGCTGCATAGCTGCCACCTTCTGTTCAAGGAGGAAGGCCTTAAGGGCGTTGGCTCTCCTAGTTCTGGCATTTTGGTTAAACTTCTTGCAATGTGGGCAATCGGCGGGCCAATGGTCGGGGCTTAGACAGATCAGGCAGGCCATGTGGCATCCTTAGCCAGTATCTGCTTCCCGCACGCACACTTAAGATTTCCATCGCGGTGGAGAGGGCGACGACATGCAAGAAGATGAATCTTCAAAAAAAACTTTGAAATACTGGATAATGGCAAAATGTGCGGTCGACTGCGATGAAAGGCATCCGTGGAGCCGAACTAAGCAGGTCGACGGCAGGAAAAGAACTGAGATGGCATCAGGGAACCGCCTCTTTTATACCACACCTGACATCGGGCTGAGCTGACGTCTGGGGCGGTCCCCACTACAGACTGCTACCTACAACATTTTTCCATGGGGTCCTAATGCCTGGTGGCCTTAGTCCTAATGGTAATAAGTGCTGAAAGAGCTCGACCTTGAAGTCAGATCTTAGAGTTTGTGCGCAGGGCTACCCTGCCCTTGTGAAAAATAAGATAAGGCTTTTTACACACCAGAGCCTGCAGCTTGGAAATCCTCCGAGCTGAAGTAATGGCAATGAAAAATAACGCCTTCCAAGAAAGAAGGCATAGCTTGCAACTTGCGACTGGTTCAAAGAGGGGGCAAGGTAAGCTTTCCCAATAGAAACAGGAGGTCCCAAGGTGGCACAAAGTCTCTCATGGGAGGTTTAATATGCAAGATTCCCCTTAAAAAGGTCTTGCATAGGTCCATCTGTGCCAGAATCTTCCCATTTAGTGGTGCATGATAAGCTGACAGCACACAGAGATGCACCTTAATGCATGTAGCTAAGGCCCAAGTCCGAGAGGGAGAGAAGATACTCCAGTACAGATTCCACCGGACAGGTGAGGGGATCCAGAGAACGGGGAAATGCCCACAAACAGAAGCACTTCCACTTCACGATATGTGTTTCCCTGGTACAGTAAGTAAGTAAATAAGTAAAACTTTATTTATATAGTGCCTTTCCAAAACCAAGACTCTTTACAGATAAAACAAGCCACATATAATAATAAAATTACAAATGTGTAATTCAATTAAAACCAACAGCAAAAGCCAATTGAAATGTTTTAAAATCTGATTTAAACCTCTCTCTGGTCTGGTATTCTCTTAACCGATGAGGTAGAGAATTCCACAGGGTAGGGGCTGCAAAAGGAAAAGCACGAGTACCAGATGACTTCAAACGTACCCTGGGAATCTCGAGCAATCCCTCATAGGTGGATCGGAGGGGGCAGTAGGGAGTCAGGAGATCTTGCAAGTAGCCGGGTCCCAGTTCATGTAGGGCTTTAAAAGTCAGAAGACCGACCTTAAAGGTGATCCGCCACTGAATAGGCAGCCAGCACAGTTCGCGCAGCACGGGAGTAATATGACTGGCTCTAGATGAGCCAGATCTTCAAGAGGATCTCTTGCAGCAGGCCATGTCGTCCCACATGCCATTCCACCCTCCATCCCCCTTGGCCTTAGGACTTCTCTGTGTCTGTCTCTCTATTTCTCCTTGGCAGTGAGTCTTCTGTTTCTGCCTTATTACCCTGGCGGGAACCTCTGGCTCTTCCTTGGTTCCCAAGTGGGAGAGTTTCTGCTTATAGTCCCCCGTGGGAAAACGGAGGAGGGCACTGGGGGCACTGCCATAATGAGCCCTATAGAAGACAGGGTGTGGGTGGTGGGGGTGCCACCAAAGCAGAATATGGCCTGCCGGAGTCGACGCCCGAAGCAACGACCGTAAACAAGCCAGGGAGGGCCTCGCCTTAGCCCGGTCCTTATTCTGGTGTTTGTGCTTCCCGGCAGCCTTGTCCCAGGCCTTGGAAGAAAGAGAGCCCGTGGATGGTGCCGGGGAAGTTGAGGAGCTCCTCGTCTGTAGCTTATTCTCCATGCTAGCGACCTTCTGTTCAAGCAGAAAGGATGCTAAGGCCTTCTGGTGGCGCCTCCTGGTAGCCTGGTTGAAGTCACAGCAAATTTTGCAGGCCTACATGTCATGGTCAGGGCCTAGGCAGCAGATGCAGGTATCGTGGTCATCCTTCTCAGGGAGCTTCTTCCCGCAGGTGCAGACCAGAAAAAGTTTCTCAGAGACGATGCTCGGCACAAAAAAACAAGAAAATCACTTTAAAAGTAAAGTGATACACTAACTAGGTAGAGAAAAAGAATAAAAGAGAAAAAAAAATTGAAGATTTGGCGGTGAACTGATGCTGTGGTGTCTCCATGAAGTCAGATGTGCGATGGTCGACAGGGGAGGAAAAGAACTGAGGAGGATGCAGGGCCGCTCACGCTTATGGGACATCTTCAGCATAAGATGGTGTAGGCAGCAACCCGGTAGACTGCTAGCTAGAAAAGTTTTGATGTGGTCCTAGCACCTGGCAGTTGTAGTTCTAAAGGTGTAGCCTGCTGCAAGAGATACCCTCAATGAAGATGTCACCATTGCTGCCTCAGACAACATGAGGTTGAGGTCAAACGTGTCTCTCTCCACATCCTCCCCAGTGGGAGGGCATCAGGAGGGGAAGATTGCAGACCCTCTTATCTAGAAATGTAGCCCTGTCAACACTGATGACACTAGCTGGCCCGGTGGCGCTGAGGGTTGAGGTGCTGGACACCATACCTTGCGCCATGCCGGTGACCCAGGTTCGGGAATGAGCCCGGGCCTCTGGAGGTCGGCGGGGGAGAGAATGGATTGAGCATCCATAGGACTGCTCTCCTCTCTCGGGGAGGGATCCAGCAGTAGCCCAGTGCAGCAGCGGCCCCGGTGGAGACCGGCGGCACTGCTCCGCATTCAGGCTCATAGAGTACGGGGTGACGTCAGGCAGCTGCCCTCCTGATGTGGGTGGGAGTACCTACGTTGAGGGTTGGGCGGCATTTCACGTCCCGTGTCAGGGGACGTAACCTGAACAACGGAAAAACCCAGCACCGAGGATCAGGTGATGGCAACGTCCCCCATGCCCTTTGCCAGCCTTTCCTGACTGGCCTTCGATTTCTGCAGCCCACTCCTCGTCCGATGTCAGAGTCTGTCTTGTAAGAGCGCCCCAAGTAGGAGAGGGGCGACCCACCCAAGATAGGGTTAGCTGGGGGTGCCGGCATCGGTGAGGAGGGAAAAGGGGAGACACAGTTCAGGGAAGCTCAGGCAGGCAGGACAAGGATGGAATGCTTGAGAGAGGACCTCGGGGCTGTGATGGGACCGAAATAAAGTCGGAAAAAAAAACACTGACTCCAAGGACAAGGAGCCAGTGCCAGAACCAGAACTGAATCCAGTGCTGAGATCCCTGGCACTGAGAACCTCCAGTACTGACATGGTGCCGATCTGGCATCAGGATCAGCACCAGAACTGGTGCAAGATCTGGCCCCAAAAGGACCAAACCTGGTGCCTGCAACAGAACCAGACCCAGAGCCAACAACCTAGCCAGCACTGAAGTGGCCAGCAATTGCACCAATCTGATTCCACCAAGTGACACAAGGTGGGAGTGTGGCCAGTGGGCCAAGAGTCAACAGCATGGTCACCGGTAAGGGCCAAAGGCTGTTGCCAGAGCCAGAAGCTCTACCCAGCTTGAGGGCCCTGCCCTTGGCCTAAGTTTCACAGACACTGAAGGGCCAGGGATCGGATCTGCTGGCAGATACATACGAGATTGACACTGTACCCACTGCTCCAAAATGCTGCCCAAGGGCAGAACTGCCCACCAGGGCACCACTTAAAGACAGAGGGGGATTCTGGTTCCAAGACCTTGACATCACTGTACCAGAGGCCTCTGGTGATGCTGACGGCACCAGCGAGGGCCTCCAGCCCCAAGAGGTCATGCGACAGATCTCCCAGAGGGTGACATTAAGTGGTACCGTTTATTCCCCTTCCAAGGGACAGGGGAAAAACTCTAAGTGGAGCAGCATCGAGAACCTGACCAGAATCAGGAACAGGCATGCCCTTTTGTGCTTTCAGTAGGACTCTCCTTCCTCCTGGACACAGAACTGCTCATCGTCAGAACCTTTTCTCAACAGGGAAAGTGGACCAGACGTGGTCTCGCTGCCAGAGCAACCTGCTTGAAATGCTCCTTACTGTCATCCTCCTTGGTCGTCGACCAGAGACTCGGTAGGGCTGACAGAAAAATCACAGAAAAATGTTTGTAAAATCACTAAACTGACAAAAATAACAAACTCTAGCTTTAACACTAAAACTGAGAAGAACTGAATCCTGTTGTCATATAGACGTGAAGTTCTGACTTCTGGCGGGTGAGTGATGTCGTCATTGAAGTGCACTCGACAACATAAACATAGGAACTGAGGAGGGTGAGGGCCGGTGCAGAGGTAAGCCTGGCGCCACTAGCCATTAGTGGTGCCATGCATGGGCGCAGCTTGCCTCGGTGCCAGCCTGCCTGAAAGGTTCTTGCTCCCACAGGGTCCTAGCACCTCTGGCTAAGACCCATTAATGTGAATCAATGGTGAAAAGTGATTCTCTGAGTTTTTGTTTAACTCCCTCAAAGGCCTTCAGTCTTGTCTAGTGGCATACGAAATGTCAGGTAACAACATAATGTGCTGTTGACTGAAGGACAGCGGGTCATGAGCCCATGCCACTCCCAACAGAAAGTCCCTTTCACCCGCCGAAGCAAAGGTTGCCAACACAGTTCTTGGGTTTTCGTTCTCTGCAGCTACTTCTCATGGGAACATATGTTATGCCTTCACTAGTTTAAAATCTTGATATTCAGTAATTTCTGTGAGCCAGTGTGCAGAAACTGATGCAAGTTTAACCCCTTGGTCCCCTTTAGGAGACCAAGGATCTGTATATAGACAGTCTGTACAGTGTTTCTAACTGCTCAATGTGGCTTTTCAATGCTGCCTGCTCTTTGACTGTTGTGGCTGTTGCTGCCATGGACGTCCCTGCTGTTGCCTCTTGTTACTTTTGCTGTTTCCCCATGGCATCTAGCTGATACTCAACTGTAGTCATCCTTTGTGTGAAGGTGCCCAACCTTTGGTTAATACACTAAAAAGCCGTCATTATAACATTTACCAAAATCTGCAAGGAGTCTAATGAGGCCAATACTGAGCTGGTCGTTGGCGTGTTTGAGTCAGCATGGTCTGGCTGTTTGGAAGCTGAGGCTTGCGGCTGCAAAAAGACCTGCTTGCTGGATTTAGGACTAATCATTTTGCATACATGAGACCGCAAAACAATCTCTGTAATTCACTCTATTGACCTATTCTATGCTCAAGTCCAAATAAGCACCTTAACAGGCTGTTTTACCAGTAGCGAAGGACTTCTCTATAGGAGCTCTTCAAAGTTGCTGCTCCTGGCTGGGCTGCAAGCTCCACAGACCCCCATTAATAATTTACATTTTCAAGAACTCATTGCAAATGCATTTTTTCTGTTAGACATCCAACACTTGTGCCAAATTTCCTTGTGCTGAATACTAGAAAACCAACTGGGCCAACAGGAGCTACCAGTCTGGAACAACAGATATTTGAGCTCTGAGGGAAAGCTAGTGCCGAAATGTCAGCAGACTGGTGCATTTCACAACTGTGAACACACGCTGGCTGCCAGACCATTGGCTGTTTCTGCTGCTATGGGAGTACCTTTGATGGTGCCGGCGTTATTTTATTTGTATTTTTGCTTAAGTTCTGTCATCGAATTTTACAGCATTCTGCTTTTTTGGCTATGTTTATAAAGCACTGTTATTGCACTGTGGATAAATACAGATGCCAGCAAGGTAAGCTGTGTCATATTTTTCTTTTTTGGAGCAACAGCTGCTCAGGGTGTGTGCTGCATATTGTGGAAACTGGGTTTCCCAGGTTTGCTTCAGGCTTCTGTTACTGCAGAGACAATGACAGTGTCATCTTGCTCACTGACACCAGGGTTGGTGTCGGGAGCTGCCGATGTAGGCCCTGTGTATAGCTGAAGACTCAACACCGGGGCAGCCCGGTCCCCCGAAGTGGAACCAGGCCGCGAGGGGTGCTCAACCAATCCCCCGGAGACCAACTATCCAGCCGACCCCTCACCTGGGCCTCCGGTCTCAACGAGATCCAAGACAGTGGAGGCCTGTTCTCCCACAGTGCATATAGCAGTGGGGAGAGGCCCGGGAGAAGAGCCCAGAGACCTTACCTTGGTGGCCCTTGTATGACGCCGACCACCGAAAGTTGGGGGTGTCTCTCCCCAACCTCATCATGTGGTTTACCAGGGTGTGGAAGTCCATTGAAAAACAGGCACTGCCGGAATTCAAGTCATGGTGCGGCCCCAGGCAAGTGAAACATCAATCATGAGGGTTCATTACAGTCATGAGACTACCACAGGGGCACCGACACATAGGGGTAGTCCCCACCTTTGTGGAACGCTTATGTCCTGAACCAGACATAATCGGCTGCAAAAAATAAAAAGGAAAGGAAAAGACTCGATGCTGTAAAACTTCAAAATAATAAAAGAAGGCTGGTGCCGAAAGCGGCAACAAATGGGCAGCATCGAGTAACGGTTTGCCTGATGAACAGAACCTTTTAGAACAAGTACTGCTATGCTGCTCCCACGAAGTCCTCAGCTGGTGCCTTGACGGCTGGAACAACAGAACTGAGGTGGTGGAGGGGCTGGCATCGGTTACTAGCCAACCCTCGAGCACCACATAATACGTCGGCTTGAGGACGGCGCCGTCCCCGATGTCAACCCTCCTCCAGAGGAAAAGCTTAAAGCTACAAGCTTCCCATGGGGTCCTAGCACCTCTGGATTGTACCCACCAGTAATGAATGGAGAAGACTGATCAAGGTAAGACTACCTGTTGACAGAGTACCTGCCCAGACAGAAGCTGGGGCCGGCCACAGCTCTGTTGCTGGAGCAACATGCCTGTTCAGGCTCCCTAACTTCCATGGTTGTTGACCATTTTTACAAGGCGTGATGGAGAGAAACTGTTAACTTCTACATACAAACATACGAAGAAGCCAACAGAAGAAGGCCAGTTGGTCTATCAAGTCTGCTTGTATTGCAGGGTCCACAGCTTGAGCTAATGTCCCTGCCCTCCCTCCCTCCCCATTCCTTCCATCCCTCCCTATCCATGATCCTTGCTTCCCGTATGCCTATCCCAGCCTCTCTTAAAGCTGCCCACTGTCTTCAACGAGATTACCTCTTCTGGCAGCGCATTCAAGTGTCCACTACCTCTCTGTGAAGAAGTGCTTCCTGACCTCCCTCCTAAACCTCCTACCCTCCAGCTTAAGACTATGCCCCCTTGTGTTATGGTTGCCACTCAGCTTAAAGAGACTCTCCTTATCAACCTTATTTATCCCTTTCAAGTACTTGAAGGTCCCAATCATGTCCCCTCTCTCTCTTCTGTCTTCCAGGGAGTGCATGTTCAGTGCCCCCAACCTCTCCTCGTATGCATTACCCTGCTGACCCGCTATCATTTTTGTAGCCCTCCTCTGGACCCTCTCCAGCAGGTTAATGTCCTTTTTGAGGTGTGTGCACCAGTACTGAATGCCATATTGTGCACTGAAAACTAAACTGCCACAAAAATAACAAACTCTAGTGTATTTTTAAACTAAAACCAAAGAAACAAAAGTTTTTGCTGTACAGCTGGTGAAGCTCTGGCCCCCACAAGTAGAGTGAGATGCTGCACACTCGACAGAGGGTAAAAATGGAACTGAGGTGGTTGGGGGCTGGTGCCACTGTACACCAATGGACACATGCCAGCCTGTACACATTGGGCCTACTCATGCCACCAGACCCCACCAGAAACGTTCTGGTTCCCATAGGGTCCTATCACCTCTGCCTCAGGTTCATTAGTGGGACTCTATGGTGAAGACTGATTCTTGGAAGATCTTGAAGGTAAGGAGTATGATCCTGAAAGAAATATTCAGTATAGAATTCTGTGGATGAATACGATCTTGCTTCTTGGCACATGTGAGGAGACAGGCAGCAGTACTCAAACTGTCTAGTGAACTGAGGCATGGAATACCACTGGGCAGGGAGTTACAGCAGTAGTCAAGGCGTGCCAAATACAAGCTTAATTGAGGATTTCAGTAGAGGAAGTGGCAAGGAAATGATGGATACTGGCAATGATACAGGAGTAGTGAGAGTCAGATCTGCAGACATGAGTGGGAAAAGGAGAGATCTGGACGAGAATGACACCAGTGCTACAGATGGAAGAAGTATATCAGCAGAAAAAGGGGCAAGAAAGTTATAGATGTTAGCAATGCGACACGACTAGTTATAGGCACATACGCAGACATTAGAGACAGTGGAAGAGAAGGAGAGCTCTGGGTAAGAATGATGCCAATGAATACTTCAGACAGAAGTAAAAGGGATGTAAGTCTAGAAGAGAGACAAAGGGAACAGAGCTCTGGTTAAGAATGTTATGCCAATGGAGACTTCTTTCATAAATATATTAAACTGGAGGAAGGAGGACCAAAGAGAGAAAATGACACGGTCACAACAACCTTAATTTTTTATTATACAAACCTTAATTTTATTATAGGCTTCAATGAATTTCTGAAAGCCAATTTCTTGCTCCAGGTTAAATCTGAGTTCCTCCAGACGGCTGAAGACATTGTCACTGTCATCAACTTCACTGACAACATCGCCTTCACTGTCATCTGTACAATTAAGAATGACATGTATATATTTTTAATGTAATCTGAATGAGCAAGTGCAGCCTTAGTGAGAAGTGTACAAGTAACTGGTACATAGCGTCACACCGTTCCTCTCTACATTACTGTACAGACACTACAAAAAGGAAAACGGGTTTTTATTTCTGCAGCAAAAGGAGTGAACATGAGAAATTAATTCTCTGTGGTTCATGAGCTCCCTTTCCCCCATTCTGTTATCTTCCTTTAGCTGACCTCAAGCATTAACTCCAGGGGCAAAAGAAGTCCCATCCTGTCTGGTGGATGTAATTCTGTAGACCACAAGGACACTGCATGTGATCCTACCGCCAAGGTCACCCCCTGCCTTAACCTGAGAGGTTGAGCATTAGTATTCTTTTTATCAGGGGTATCATTCGAGGACACAGCTACAAGTGTCCAGCCAAGCCACAGTCACAGTCCAACAAGCTAATTAGACCCAGCAACCCCCTTCCAACTGACATCCTACATTTTATATGCTGCAACAAGTTACAGGTTCCAACATCCAGTTGCAAGAGGTCAGGGCAGAGGTGTCCGAGGCTGGTCCCAGAGGTGGAGGGAGACAGCGCTCAATAGATATGGGGGTAAGACCGAATATAAGCTGCCCACCCAGTAACCATCCTCTTTTCACCCCCACCCAGATTGTTCCAGCCACAAGGATGCAGTTATTGCCTGATTCTGGCAGGCAGATGCACCTTTGTCTATGTCCTTACCTCTTATTTGCACTCCTCATACTGCGGTGCCAGCTAAGGACCGACTGGAAAGTAAAGGGAGGAAGGAAATGCCAAGGGCACTGTATTATACAGCAAGTTAACACCCCCAGAATGGATTAGAATGAGGGTTTTTATGGCTGTTGATAATCTTGCAGTCTTTTTAATTATCATACACATACACACACACTCACACACTCTATATCTGTAATCGTCTTCCATCTTAGAACAAACACAAACATTTTCAAAGTGTAGCAAATCTGTCTTAATCAAAGAACTATGTTTCTATTAAGTAGTATATTCTGCCAGGGTGGTGGTCAATGTGGGCACCACTACCAGGTGCAATGCTGCCCGAAAAGAAAGAAATGGTGGAGGTGGGGGAGATAAAAGTATAGTAGTTTCAAGGAAGGGTCTCAGAACACAATGGCTGGACTTCATGTCTGTATCTGCTTGCACCTTGCTATATTTTTGTGAAAATATCTGATAATCAGACTCAGTAAGCAGGTGGCCTTAGCACCCGACATAGGGACCTTGGTGGCCAAGAAGGTTTGTGTATGCTGATATACTGTATATGCATGTCCAGTTGGTTTTGGCACTATTCTGCAAGCCTAACTATTGAAAGACCAACATGCTTACAAACTTAAGTATGTAATCTATATGTATATACCGTATGTGCCAGAATTCCTAACTATTAGATTATATGACTACAAAAGCACATTTTGATTTACATACCTGAGTGCCACTCTTCATTAAGTGCACTTTCACTACTCGGCTGGTTGTCTTCCTCTTCGTCTAACTCAATCCCATTTTCTAGAGGATCTGCATTCTCTTCACCATCTTCTTGTGGCGTTTCATCAACATCTTCTTGTGGGACTGGATTTACGCCTGCCTCATCCTCTTCGCTGTACTCCTCACCGGGCTACTCTCGTAACAACTGTTCCATGGAGGCCTGCAGCTCCTGCAGATCCGGATCTGCCTCTTCAAACATACTGCAGGTTATAACAACCACAGCTACAGTATATCAGTTATATACTATGATACTTTAAGACTTCTTCAGGCACTTATTTCAGATCATTGCTACTGTTTTTATTTTGTCACAAATGATAATTTTATGAAATTCCAGATTAAGTTAGTTACATACCAGTCTGCATGTGTTGTAGGCTACAAGAAAACAGAGATATGAAAATTACATACTCATCATAATTGTTGATGTTTTAGAATATCTTCTCCATTTATTACCACCTATGGATCTTTGCTGGAGGCACTTAGACCCCATGGGGCCAAAAACTTTCTTAGCCCACAGCTAGGGGGCTGACGTCGGTGACGGCCCTGCTCATGAGGCTCATGTATCATGGGGCACTCACGGACTGGCCAGTAGCCTATGCTGGCCCTCTGCTTACTTCAGTTCTGTCAGCCAGAAAACAAACAAAGTGGTAGAAATGAAAGAAGAGGGGCAAGACTGCCTAAGGGATAGCAAAAAGGATATTGGATGTAAAATGAGCAAAGCAATAAAACCCGATTACCAGAGAAGACAGAAAGAAAGGGGGGAGCCTAGGTAATTTTGTTTAAGAGACTGAGGCCCAGACTGGGATCTGCTCCTTGGTTGGCCTCAGTACCTGAGATAAGGGGCTCTGAAATAACCCCGGCCCCAGAGATGGTGCCAGAACCTATCCCAGAACCCACCCCGGCACTCTGTATGGTGCCGGAACTGGACCTGGTGTCGGAATCCAACTCGCCACTGTGCATGGTACCGGAACCAGAGCCAACACCAGACTCCAACACGGCATGGCCCTTGGTGCCAACCTCCTCCCCAGTGACGGACCTGGCATGGGAGGCATACTCGGCGCCACAAGCGGCACCGGAGGACACAGAGCAGTCGGCCCCAAAGGCAAGCTCAGAAAGAGTGGAGACTGATCCCATTACACTGGAGACCAAATGGCTAGGCGTAGATTAGCTACGGGATTCCTGAGAGTTGGGCAGACACTCTAGGTCATCCCAATTGTCCTCCTCCTCCTCTGAGGAGATCAGGGAGACTGCCAAATAGGCTACCTCAGAAACCCTCCTTCTCCCAGTCCCACAGGAGGCACTGAAAGGGGCCCGAGCACTGTCAGCGGTACAGCCTCACTCACTGGCCCCAAGGGAGGTGCCAGGAATCGAAGCAGTGCCAACAGGTGGCACTGAGGACTTCAGCTGCTTGGGACGAGCATGTAGCTGTGACCGTGACACCGGGGTCCTGAGGTGCTCAGCCAATGACCCCCCCCCAGAGGAGGCAGACTGTCCACCCAACCCCCTCACACAGGCCTCCCATCTGAGTGAGACAGGAGTGGGTGGAGGCCTGCTCCCCCTTGGTATGTATATAGGCAGACCTAAGGAAAGGGCCAAAGAAAAAAATTACCTTAGTAATTATGTTACTTCTAATGGAATCTTGCTGTATTCTGACCATTGCAGTTAGCCCCAGCCTTTAAACTGCCCCGGAGAACTAAGGGTTAACTTTTTATGCAGAGCATAGAATGTTGAGCTCGAGCTCAGTTGAGATCTCTGTCTGCAGCCCTTTGAAATCCAACCATTAGATTCTTACGAGCAAAAAAAAAAAATCTCACTAACTATCCTATGTGGAAATTGTAACATTTTTACTAGCCAACTGGCAACAAGAGTTTTGAATTCCCAAGGAAGACTCAAGTCAGGAAACCCAAAACCAAAAACCAATCCAATAAGAATAATAATAAAACAAACACCCAAACAAAAAGAGAAGGGTGTAAAAGAAGCACTCCTGAGGTGCAACACTGCACCTGCCCACCCACTTCCCAAAAACAGGTTCTGAGAGGGGAGGCGGAGAGTCAGAATACAGCAAGACTCCATTAGAAGAAACATAATTACTAAGGTGAGTAATTTTTTCTTCAAACAACATGAAGTCTTGCTGTATTCTGACTATTGCAGACTACCAAGCAGTACCTCCATGGAGGAGGGACAGAACCTACTTTGGGAATAGGCTCTGAAGTACTGCTATGCCAAACCGAGCATCACTCCTAGCCTGAATATCCAGAGAGCAATGCTTGGTAAAGATATGGACTGTTTTTCAGGTGGCTGCTTGACAAATTTCTGAGAGGAATATCCCTGGCAGCAGCCAGGGAAGCAGCTGTACCTCTGGTGGAGTGAGCCCTCAGGCCTGAGGGTGGAATCCTTCCTAGTTTTTCATAGCAGAATTGTATACAAGACACAATCCACCTGGCAGTAGTTCTTTTGGTGGCAGGTTTGCCCTTTCCCATTTCTTCATAAGTGAGGAACAACTGGAGGGAATCAAATATGTGACCCTTGGTATGCTCTATGTAGTAGCTAAGGGCCCATTTAACATCTAAACTGTGTAGCCTCCTCTCTCCTGAAGAAGAATGATCAGTGAAGAAGACAGGAAGAGACATAGACTGATTCAAGTGGAAATCTGAAACCACTTTGGGCAATAACCTTCTATTGGTTCTAAGGATCACTTTATCCCTATGAAAGGCTATAAAATCAGGTTCCACTGACAGGGCTTGCAATTCACTGATACGTCTGGCAGACGTAATGGCTACTAAAAACACAGTTTTCCAAATCAAGTACTTAAGCTCTGCTGAGGACATAGTTTCAAAGGGAGGTTGCATAAGTTGAGAAATGCAAACATTTAAGTCCCAGGCAGGGGCAGGGTCTCTAAAGGGAGGATTGGTATGAAGCAATCCCTTAAAAAATTTACAGAACACAGGATGAGATGATAGCGAGGAAGACTTCCCCACTGACAGAAAAGCAGAAACAGCTGACAAGTGCACCTTGAGAGTAGCTGGTCTGAGGCCTAAGCCATTTAAATGGACCATATAATCCAGAACTGTAGACAATTCAGCAGTGTCTGGGGAAATATGTTTCTTGGAACACCAAATGCTGAATCTCTTCCATTTGGAGTTATAGATCTTTCTAGTGGCGGGCTTTCGAGAGGCTTTGGTGGATATCCAGAACCCCCTGAGATAGATGCAAATCTGCATACTCTAACTCTTCAAGAGCTATGCCTTGAGATTGAAAGACTGAAGATTGGCGTACCAAATCCTCTCCTGAGAGGAGGTTAACAGGTTGTAATTCCTGGGAAGAGACAGGGGAAGATGGACAGCTAGGGACAGCAACAGGGGGTACCAAGGCTGTCTGGCCCAGTCTGGAGCAATCAGAATCACTTTGCAAGGTTGTGACCTTATCTTGACTAAAACTTTGAACAGTAGAGGAAAGGCATACAGAAATTTCCCTTCCCAGTTCAGAATCAGAGCATCCAGAGGGACTGAGCCCAAGACTGGGGTCTGCAACAAAAGAGAGGAAGTTGGTGATTGTCTGGGGCTGCAAAGAGATCTATCTCTGGAGTGCCCCACCTTGAAAAAAATCACCTTCAACACCAGAGGGTCCAGGGACCATTCGTGATGGCCCTGTGAGATCCTGCTCAGTGCATCTGCTAGCACACTATCCTTCCCTGGAAGGTGGACTGCTATCAGAGAGGTCTGCAGGGAATAAGCCAGGGACCACAACTTCATGGCTTCTGTGCACAAGGCCGTAGACCAAATGCCTCCCTGCTTGTTGCTGTGCCACATGGTGGTGGTGTTGTCTGTTCTGACCTGAACCACCTTGTTCTGCACTGACTGAGAGAAAGCTTGCAGGGCCAGAAAAACTGCCCTGAGTTCTAGGAGATTGATATGGAGAAGGGACTCCTGAGGGGACCACAGTCCCTGGGCAGTGAGAGCCCCCAGATGGGCTCCCCAGCCCAGAAGGGAAGGGAAGCATCCGTGGTAAGGACCACTGAATGAGACTGAGTGACATACGGGACCCCTTGCCTTAAATTTTCCTGATCCTGCCACCATTGAAGGGCTTGGATCAGGGTCCGAGTCACTGGAATCAGTTTGGCAAGGGGATCCTTCCTCTGGGACCAAAAGGCCCTCAGATGGAACTGAATGTCCCTCATCTGGAATCTTGCCCCTTGGACCACTGCTGTAGAAGCTGCCATGTGGCCCAAGAGCTGAAGGAAATGCCTTGCTGGTCAGGATACCTGAAGGCTGAAGGAAGAAGCCAGTTCTATAAGAACTCTTACCCTTTCCAGGGGAAGAAAGGTTCTTGCTTTGACAGTATCCAGCTCCGCCCCTATAAAGGTAAGGAGCTGCACTGGCTCAAGAACTGACTTGGGAAGGTTGAGAAGAAATCCTAGAGAAGTGAGCACTTGCTGAGTCACTTGCAGGTCTGACTTGACTTGGTCTGGAGACTGGCCCACTATGAGCCAGTCGTCCAGATATGGAAAAATGGAAATCTTTTGCCTTCTCAGAAAGGCAATGACTACTGCCAGGCACTTTGTGAAAACCCTTGGGGCTGAAGTTAGGCCAAAGGGCATTGCTTTGAACTGATAGTGGCCTGAGGCCAACTTGAACCTGAGGTACTTTCTGTGGGAGCACCTGATGGGAATGTGAAAATAGGCATCTTTGAGGTCCAGGGAGGCTAGCCAGTCCCCTGGCCTTAGAGAGGGAATAATTATTCCCAGAGTTACCATCTTGAACTTTGGTTTTAAAAGATGTTTGTTCAGGTATCTTAGGTCTAGGATGGGTCACCACTCCGCTGTCTTTTTTGGGGTAAGGAAGTACCTGGAGTACAGACCTTTGCCCCAGTGTAGGGTAGGAACTCTCTCTATGGCTCTTAAGGCCAGAAGAGATGAAACCTCTGCCTCTAGGGCAAGGGTTTCTGAGAGACCTGCAGATGGAAAAGATCTGGCTCTCATCTTCGGAAATTTTTTGAAGCTGAGAACCAATCCCTGGCTTACTACTTCCAGGACCCAGTTGTCTGAGGTAATAGACATCCAGTCCTGGACAAAGTAAGCCAGCCTGCCCCCTACTGGAATAGGAGAGTTGACCCAGGCAGACCCATTAGGGTGTCTGCTTGGCATGGGCCTTAGGCTGAGGAGTGGATGCAGCCCTGCTCATCCCTCTTCTGCCTCTCCCTCTGAAGAACCCCCTCTGTGAAAAGAGAGAAGAGGCCTGTGCTTGGTAAAAAGGCTTATGAAAAGGCCTGCCCCTGCCCCTAGACTGCTGCCTTTGAGGAGTTGTCTGCCTCTCCTTGGCCTGAGCACTCCTATAAGTGGTCCTGTACTTGTCCATTTTCTTCATGTAATTCTCTGTCTGCTCCCCAAACAGAGAATTACCCACTATAGGAAAATCCATGGCCTTAGCCTAGGTGTCCTGTGAGAGGCTAGTACATCTGAGCCAAGCCATTCTCCGAAGAGCCACAGATGTAGCCATGACTCTTGACACATCATTGGAGTCCACAGCAGCATGAAACTGTACTTTTGATGCCTCAATCCCATCAGCAGCCACCTCCTCCAGCTCCTTGGCTAGCTGTGGAGGGGGGGCTGTTTAGCCAGTGCCAGTACAGTGTCCCACCTGGACTTCTGGTACCTGGTTGTATAGGCCATATACTGTAGTTCACCTGCCTGAGTCCCAAGAAAGATGCCATGTACTGTTTTTTTGCCATGGCATCAATCTTCCTGGTGTCTTTGTCTGGGGGGGGGGGTGAAGCCAAGGGAATATTTGCCTTGTCACAGGCAGCAGCCTGCACTACCCCAACATGGTTGCATTGTTGGTATAAAAACTCTGTATCTGAACCTGATAGTGTGTACCTCTTGTCCATCCTTCTGTCAACAGGAAGTACAGTGTTGGGAGACTTTAAGATTTCAAGTGTCTGCTTCCCAAAGGATTTGTGATGGGGAATAGACAGTGTCCTGGACTCTGGGATGTCCATCATTTCTACATAATCAGACTCCTCTTGATCCTCCATGGCCTTCTCCATAGGAAGCTGAAGGGTTTCAGCCACCTTTCTGTAAAACAGAAAGTGGGGAGAGGACTCAGAAAGCCTTGGAGAGGAAACACCAGAAGGTCTGTCTGGGGAGATGTCCAGTTCCACAGGCACATCCAGACTTTCACCATCGTCACCATCATCCTTGAACTCCCCCTCCTCCTCAAACTCCGGTTCATAAAAATCTCCAGGGGTATAATCTTAAACCAGGGGAACCGACCGAACCGAGCCCCTGCCAAATTTTCAAGGGTAGATTTAGGAAAATGTTTACAAATTTGGCAGTCTGTATCGAGGTGTTCAAACCCCAGACAGTAAACACAGGTGGTGTGGGGATCGGCCTTTGCAAAGACCTCCCCATATTCACTGCAATGCTGAAACCCAGTGGGCCCAGTTTTCTTCTTGGGTTTCTCAGACATGGCCAACCTAACCAAACTTAACCTTTTTAAGGCAACCGACAGGCAAGACTCCCTTATCGGTTCCTAACCATGTCACGGGTGCTGGAAAAAAACGTTCAAAACACCTTTTTTTTAGAATCGATAAGGACCGGTAACCACACTCTAAAGTAAAAGACAGAAATTCACTAAAAGTGATTGGTTCAGCCGAACGGATCAAACAAGTTTTCCAATTTCCACACAGAAATAGGCAAAACCTATCTAGTACTCACAGTATCGCAGACAGAGGCTGAACCGACTAAGCGGAACAAATTTGGCTTAAAACCGACACTTTTAACAACACTAACCGACTTTTCGAACCGAGCTGAAGGAGAAATCTCCGGAGCGACTGTTCAGTGAGGTGGAGTAAAGAATCTAACGGTTGGATTTCAAAGGGCTGCAGACAGAGATCTCAACCGAGCTTGAGCTCTGCATTCTATGCTCTGCATAGAAAGTTAACCCTTAGTTCTCCGGGGCAGTTTAAAGGCTGGGGCTAACTGCAATAGTCAGAATACAGCAAGACTTTGTGTTGTTTGAAGGTCCTAGCACTGGTATCCCAGGACCGACGTCACCCTCCACAGGTGGGAGGATCTCGACCCACCTTCATCACACACACCTCGAGGGCCCGGTGGCCCATGGCAAAGCAGATGTCACAGTTGTTCATGTCATGTTGTGGACCCAGCGAGGATAGACAGCGACTATGGTGGTCAGTCACGATCATCGGCTTGCCACAGGGGCACTGTCACATATGGGAATGCCCCACCTTAGATTTTGAACTAGGCCCCACACCAGACATAATCACGTGAACAGAACAACAAATAATTAAAGAACTGACTCGGCACTGTAGAAAATAACTAAAACAGATAAAAAGACATAAAAGAACGTTTTTACATGTGACTACAGCGTCAAGTAGCAGCAGTGGCAGCAGAAATGGAAATTATGTACCTACCGCAATTCTTGATCTTCTTGAAAGAAGTCTCCACCACTCATTCACACTAATGGGAGTACACCAGAGGCACTAAGACCCAGTGGGAGCCAAACATTTTCAGGAGGGCTGGTGCTGAGATGGAGCCGCAAGGGAGCGGCACTGGGAGCCAGGCTTGCACAGTATAGACTATCTCTGCGTTGACCCTCCAACCGCCTCAGTTCCTTTTTATTCTGAGGAGGTGTAGCATAACTAACCTAAAAATAGGACATATGATAGTCCGAATGACCCGTGTAAGAAGGGTCAAATAAACAAGTCTTCACAGCACAATGAGTAAAAGAGTGAATACCATAAACAGAGAGGTGAGCTTGGGGGATGGTGGGCGGGTGTGTGAATAAGTGGTGGAGACTTCATCCAAGAAGATCAAGAATTATGGTAAGTACGTAATTTCCATATCTTCCTAGACATAAAGTCTTCACCACTCATTCACACTAATGGGAGAGTACTGAGCTAAAATACCACCCCCCCAACGAGATGGGTGGCAGGAGAGAGGAGCTCACTTTTTAGGACAGAAGTCCATTAAGAATTGTCCTGCCAAAGGACTGATGCTGTCTGGCATGGACATCCAAGGTGTAGTGCTTAACAAAAGTGTGCATGGAGCTCCAAGTAGCCACAGCGCAAATGTCTGCAATGGGGACATTGTGAAGTTCTGCCAGAGATGCCGTGACTGCTCTAATAGAGTGAGCATACACTCTGCCTTCCAGCTTGACCTGTGCCATGGAGTAACAGTCTCGAAGGCATGCCACCAACCATGCTGAAATGTACCTGATAGCAACAGGCTGATCCAGCTGAGTCATGCTGAAAGAGACAAACAGTTGCTGAGCCTTGCGAATTTCTGTAATTCTCTCCAGATGGAACCGCAAAGCTCTCTTTACATCCAAAGAATGAAGGGAATGCTCTCTTTCATTCTGCAAGTTAGCGAAGTAGGTAGGAAAGATTAAAGGTTGATTCAGATGAAATTATGAGACAACTTTAGGAAGGAACTTAGGATGAGTCCTAAGAACTACTTTGTTCTTGTGAAATACAGTATACAGAGAGTCTGTGACCAAGGCGTTTATTTGTGATACCCTAAGAGCAGAAGTAATGGCCACCAGGAAAGCCGTCTTCCAAGTGAAGAATTTCAACTGACAAGTAGCTAGAGGCTCGAAAGGTTTACGTGTGAGCACGTCTAGCACAAGGTTAATGTCCCAGGCTGCAACTGGACGTCTAATAGAAGTTCTGGTATGCAAAATGCCTTTAAGAAACCTTTTAACTACTGGTAACTGAGCCAGAGACATGGAATTACTGGCTCATGATATGGAGAAGTTGCACAAAGATGAACTTTGACTGTAGAGTATTGCAGACCAGTGTTTGAGAGGTCTAAGAGATACTCCAAGACTTTATTCGGTGGGTAGGAAAAAGGATTCCAAGAGGATTTTGCACACCAGATACAGAAACGGTTCCATTTAGTTGTGTAGATTTTTCTGGTAGCTGGCTTGAGTGCAGCTAAAAGAATATCTGAAACTCTATGAGAAACATTAAACCTGTTCACCTCTATCTCCTCAGGAGCCAAGCGTGGAGGTGAAGAGACCACAGGTTGGGATGAACTATTGGGCCCTGGGTCAGAAGGTTCGTCTGAAGGGGAAGCAGTTTTGGAGAGGTTTCTGATAGCCTGTTGATCAGTGGAAACCAAATCTGATGAGGCCAGAACGGGACAACAAGAATCGTTCTGCCTCGCTGTGCCTCCAATTTGAGCAGTACTCTGAACTAGGGGAAGAGGAGGAACTGCATAAAGAAAGCATTTTGTTCACTGCAGCCTGAATGCATCCGACAAAAAATGCCAGGTCCTGGATTTCTGGAGCAGAAGAGAGGCAGTTTTGCGTTGTGTGGGGACGCAAAAAGGTCCAGGTCTGGAGTTCCCCATTCTTTGAAGAGTGACTGAATGATGGTTAAATCGAGAGACCACTCGTGAGGATCTGTCTCCATTCTGCTGAGATGGTCCACCAGTTCATTTTGTACTCCTGGCAGATAAACCACCTGAATCAGAGCCTTGTGCTCCAGGCACCATTCCCACACTCTCATAGCTTTCCTGCACAATGGGTAAGAGTGTGCACCGCCCTGTTTGTTGATGCAATACATCACTGCCTTGTCCGTTTGAAGGAGAATGGTTTTGTGACAGAGTAAGTCCTTCAAAGCCTGGACTGCACAGAGGATGGCCCTAATTTCCAGAACGTTTATGTGGAGTTCAGACTCGTCGTGAGTTCATGTGCACTGGGTGCGGAGATCCTGCTAATGGGCTACCCAACCCATCAGGGACGCGTTCATGATAATGGAGATCTGATGATCCAGAGGGGCGAAGGGATATCCTTCCAGAAGGTTGTGCTCCTGAGTCCACCAGGTGAGGGACCTCTTCAGAGGTTCTGTCTCCTTGATGAGAAAGGACTGAGGGTGAGTGTTTGGGGACCACTGAGTACTGAGCATCCCCTGAGTGGTTCCCATGTGGAGATGAGCCTAAGGCACATTAAACACTGAGGATGCCATGAGACCCAGCATCCGCTGCATCGAGACAGCTCAAACTGAGCTGTGTTCTCTGATGAAGCAGGCCATCTGTAGGATATTGCTCCTTCTGTCCTCTGGAAGAAACGCTTTCATGCAGGAAGTGTCCAGAAGTGTTCTTATGAAGAGGAGCTTCTGGGAGGGCTGCAACTGTGACTTTTTGAGGTTCAGCAGGACTCCCATGGATGTGAGGAAGTCTGAGGCCGTGGCCACGGCCTCCAGAGTCTCTTCTCTGGAGAGGCTTGCTAGAAGCCAGTCATCCAGATACGGGAATACTTGAATTCCAATTTTCCTTAAATGCGTCGCGAGAACTGCACAGCACTTTGTAAAAACTTGAGGCGCCGAGGACAGCCCAAAGGGCAGGACTCTGAGTTGATAGTGTTGACCCAACGCCACGAACCTTAGGTATTTGTGATGCTTTGGGTGTATGAGAATGTGTTGGTAGGCATCCTGCATGTCCAGAAAAGCTAGCCAATTGTGTTGATGAATCAAAGGTAGCAGGGTACTGAGTGATATCATCTTGAACTTTTCCTTGTTTAGGAATTTAACATTCTGAGATCGAGAACAGGGCGTATGCCACCTGTTTTCTTTGGAACCAGAAAGTAATGGGAGTAGAAACTTGTGTTTCATTCATCCAGCGGAACTACTTCTACTGCCCTGTTGTTCAGAAGGCCTTGTACCTCAGAAGCAAGAAGGTCTGACTGCGCAGCAGACAGCCTGGACTGCTGCTTGGGAGGATGATCCGGAGGGGTTTCCGACAGGTTAAGAGAATACCCCTTGCAGATTATCCTGAGGACCCATCTGTCTGATGTTATAGACTTCTACTGGTTGTAGAACTGAGTCCAACGTCCTCCTACTGCTGAGGAAGAGTCCCCTCGGACAGCTGAGGTGGGACCTGGGCCAGAAACTCAGAAGGTGGCACTGGGCGCTTTTGGGCCCTGTGCTTTCTGCTGTTTTCTTTTGCGGCTGAGGAGTTTGGTTTCTGTTAAAACCTCCTCTGTCTTTGCCACGAAAGGACTGATGGTTGTGAAACTGACGCATGTTCCCACCTCCTCGAGAGGGAACAGGCAGGGGTCTAGCTGTCTTAATGGCAGACCTAGTCTTCTGAGTAGCCTCTAGTGCTTGTTCCACCTGAGGCCCAGATACATACCATCGAAGGGTAAGGCCATGACATTTTGTTGGGCGTCATTCATTAAGCCTGAAGTACGCAGCCAGGAATGGCGACGGGTGCAAATGCCAGCCACCGCCGCTCTGGAAGCAGTATTGAAAGCATCCATTGCAGCTTTAATTTGTTGATTATTGGACTCGATACCTCTAGTTATGGTCTGTAGTAGCTCTGAGTTAACCTCCGACTCGGTCAGAGTTTCTACTGTTGCTTTGAGCGAACACCAAAGAACATACTCGGACTGAGAAAAATAACCCTGGTAGCTAGCAATACGCATGCCCAGAGTTAAGGCAGCAAAGACTTGCTTACCCAAGGTGTCGACCTTGTGAGTTTCTTTGCTTATAGGATGGGCCATGGATTCCTGAGGGAGGACAGCCTTATTATTCTCTGCCAGGACCACTATGCCATCAGAAAAGGCTTGTGAGGCCAAGATGGGACAATCCTTGGGAGGGGCATATTTCCTATCTATGGACTTGGCTGCAGAGGGAATAAGAGCTGGATTCTTCCACACCATCTGGGAAAGAGTCTTGAAAGAGGGCTGTACCAGAGGGGTTAAATTTATGGGGATTTCTGGAACATGTAGATACTGGAGGTGCAGAAGCTTCCCAGGATCGATTTCCATGGTCTGGAGAGAAAGAATAGAATTTAAATTGATGAGCAGAAACTTAAAGGAAAGGTCTTCCACCACTGGCTCTGCAGGATTGATCCCTGCCCCAGGGCAGAATCGGCATCAACATCATCACCCAGCTGAAGATCCGGATTGGGCTCAAAATCATCTCCTGACAGTCCAGGAAGGACTGTATAGACAGGAAAGGAATGAAAACCAGGAGGAAGAACAGGAGGAGACAGAATCTGAGTCAAAACCCTCTGGAAACTATGCGGCACCGTAAACATCCTGGTGCTGTTGAAGAGAACGGTGCCAAGTACAGACACGGTGCCGACACAGAAAATGGCACAACGCATGGTGCTGGCAGGGAGCGTGGCACCGCAAATGGTCCCGGCACCACCCCTGGCATAGAGGGTGGTGCTGACAGGGAGCATGGCACCGCACATGGTGCCGACACCACACCCAGCACTGACAGGGCATGCGGCGCCATGGACAGTGCCAACACCACACATGGTGCCCTAAAGGACCTCGGTGCCGGAGAAGCCGGCACTGCTACATAAGTCTGAGAACTGCGATTCGAAGGTAAAGAATGAAAAATGGCAGGAGATAAAGGCATCGTGTGACCCCCACACCACAGCCATGAGGGAGGACACCGAGTGCCGGAGTCGACGGGCAATCAAGAAGGCGCTGCATGACCAAAAAGTCCTAACCACCCAGCCTGCCGATCTGAAAACGACAGACCTGAAGGCTCCGGTGACAGACTGGCTGGTTCGGGCAGTCGGGACAACTTCTGAGCCCACTGCTCCATAAGAGTGGCCCAATGGTGAAACTGCTCATCGGACGCCCCTCCAGCAGGCGGAGAGGGGCTCCAGTGTCTAAGAAGCCGTCCATCAGAGACAGAAACTGGCAACTCCGAAAGAAGCGGAGACCAGCCCCTGACCCCAACAACCGACTGTCTACACGCATACATACAAGACAGCAACCTGGAGTGATGCCATCTCTTCTTCGACCAGTGGGCCAAAGAAGAACTCGAGGCCAAACGGTGCCGTGAATGGGACCATTTCTTTTTATGCTTCCAGGAGGACTGCCCATCCCTCCAAGCACTGGACTGTCCATTGTTAGACCCCCTCTCTGGAGAGGGCGGTGGACTAGACCAAGCCCGGCTGAGTGAACAGCTTTCATACGAGGTCTCCCTACCGTCACCTGCCCCATTCATGGTCGACTCAGTCAATGGAGGGCTGAAGACTTCTTTCTTGTACAAGTAAGTAATTTTATTAAAATGTAATTGGTACTTTTCATGATAAAATAATAAAACTGAAAACTAAGCAGCTAGTTTGAAGTTTGACTGCCAGTGGGCAAGCGACATGTCACTGAAGTGCACTAGATGGCGGGAAAAAAGGAACTGAGGTGGTTGGAGGGTTGACGCAGAGATAGTCTATACCATGCAAACCTGGTTCGAGGTGCCACTCCCTCGTGGCTCCATCTTTGTGCCAGCCCTCCTGGAAAAGTTTGGCTCCTGCTGGGTCCTAGCGCCTCCAGCATACTCCCATTAGTGTGAATGAGTGGTGGAGACTTTATGTCCAGGAAGATCTTCAGTATAATTTCACTTTCTGATGTGTGTAGACAAATTGGCGGCTCAGCTCCCAGAGAATAATACACCTCAACAGCGGAAAAAGAAGAACTGAGGCGGTGAAGAGGCCGGCGTCAGCTACTGGCCAACCCACAAGGCCACGTAATAGGTCGGCCTCGAGGGCGGCGCTGTCCCTCATGTTGACCCCTCCTCCTTAGAAGCTAAAAAAAGCTTAAAGCTATAAGCTTTCTGCAGGGTCCTAGCACCTCCGGTTAGACTCTACAGTGATGAATGCTGAAGACTGAGGCAGGGAAGACATGGTTGTTCCCTCAGCCTCCTGTGGGGATAACCATTGGGAGGCAGGGACCCCTTATTGACCTGGCGAGGCCGAAGAGTGGTCAGAGTCAGATGGGGGCTCCAAAGGACAGGGAGCAGGAATGTGCACCACTAACTCGTGACTGACCCTGCAAGAGAAAAACTGTGTCCCTTGGAACCACAAGGCAATCACCCTACGTCAGGCCAGCAATGACAACTGGGAAAGACGAAGCCATGCCATCCACTTAATTGTTTGTTTTTTTATTTCAAAAACTAGGATGACATTTATGAGCACAGACTCTTTTTCAAAGGTTCCGTGTCAAAGTTACAAATACAAATGTTTGAAATACAACAATAACATTGAGCAAAAATTAGTTACTGAAGTCTTACATATGGTCAGTACACAAGTGCCACTGGCAGAGGTTTAATAAGATAACATATCACCCAGGTGGAGTAAAGCGTGACAAAAGTTGATCAAGGAGACAGTTATGGGACATACCTTACTTGAAGAAATGAAAATTACGTACCTACCATAATTCTTGATCTTTCTGTATATCTTCACCATTCATCACTGTTGGCTTCTAGCCAGAGGAGCAGGATCCCGTGGGAGCTTTTTTTTTTTTTTACAAGGGCAGGAGTCTATGTCGAGGTAGTGCCGCCCTCGAGGCCAATGCGTTGCGTGGCACTCGCGGGTTGTCCAGTAACTGATGCTGACCCCTCCCAGCCCCAGTTCTGCACACAGGAGAGAGAGAGAGATACAGAAAACATAGAGGGTGGGGGCAAGGGAACCTGAGGGACAGAAAAAGGATAGGATGTAGAACCAAGGATGTAGAACCAAAAGGAGGAATAAGGCCAGAGGCAGGACATAGAGAGAAGGAGGCCTAAGGGATTGGGACAAGAGGCCCCAATCTCTGGGCAAGTAAGGGAGGGATAGAAACGAAGGGCAGAAAAGAAGAATGAGAGAAGAGAGGGGAGACATTGCACCCGAAGGACAGGGCCCAGAGGACTGCTCAAGGAGTAGGGATAGCATCAACCCCAGGCCAAAAATTCTTCCCCCAAGCCAGGCGAGACATTTCACACCTGTGCATAGGTTCAAATGGCTTGCCCATGAGCTTTGCCAAAACCAGCAGCAAATCTCAAGGTGGTGGTGGTGGGTCATGCACCAGAGGGGAAATGTGGTCAAAGACCTTGAAAAAGCACCAGATCACTTTCTCCTGTGCCACTGACTGCTGGCCAGCCCGTGCCTGGTAAGCAGAGATGGCTGATAGGTGCACTTTAAGGGTCGACCGAAGGCTCGACAGAGAGAGGGACAACAGATACTCAAGGATGCTAGCCACTAGACAGGACAAAGGGTCCAACCCCTTGCCCTCATACCAAATGGAGAATCACATCCACTGGAAGGCATAGCATTTCCTGGTCGACTCCTTCCGAGGTGCCTCCACAACAGTGAAGACATCTTCGGAGAGACCCAAAGCCTGGAACTCTAGCCGCTCAGGAACCAGGCTGTCAGGTGCAGGGATTGAAGGTCCAGATGGAGAACCTTCCCCTGATTGATGGAGAGCAGGTCAGGGTGTAGAGGAAGATGCTTCGGAAGCCTGCTGCTGAGGCAGAAGAGATTGGGGTACCAAAACTGTTGCAGCCAGTCCGAAGCCACCAGGATCACCTGTGCCTTGTCCCTCCTGGCCTTGAGGAGCACCTTGTGAAGCAAGGGAAGTGGAGGGAAGGGATAAAAGGGCCTGGAGTACAGGGCCTCGAGAAGGCATCCCCCTGCAGTGTTCCCTGCTGAGGGGGGCAGGCACAAAACAGCCTCAACTTTATGTTCTCCTTGGAGGTGAACAGGTCCATCTGAGGGGTGCCCCACTGGGAGAACAGACTGTGTACTACCACTAGGCGGAGAGACCACTTGTGAGATACCGTGCTCACACACTGAGGGTGCCCACCAGCTGTTTGAAGGTTCCTGCCACATGGACAGCAAGGAGATTGGTCTCCAGGCTGTGCACAAGAGCCCACATGCACAGAACTTCTTTGCAAAGAGGCAGGGAGTGCGACTTGCCCCGTTTGTTGAAGTAGTACATGGTCATGGTGTTATCCATCTGGACCTGAACCACCTGACCCCGGATGTGAGGAGCGAATGCAGTCAGTGCTATCAGCTCCAGCAGATTGCTGTGGCATCGGGACTCCCTGGGGGTTCAGAGCCAGTGGAATCTGTGTTCCTCCAGGTGGGCACCCCAGCCCATGAGAGAGGCATCAGTCGTCAGGATGAGTGTTAGCTCTGGGCAGACAAATTGGATCTCTTCCTGCAGATGCTCTGGGACTAACCACCACTGGAGGGCATCCCACATCAGCTGGGTCACAGAGACCAGCTGGTCAAAGTGATCCTTGCACTGAGACCACTGGATGGCCAGCTCCCACTGCACAGAGCGCATTCTCCAGCAGGCGCATCGGACCACGCTGGTGCAGGCTGCCAAGTAACCCGGCAGGCACAGGAAGTCCTGGGCAGAGTGCAACTGCCCAACCCAGAATGATTGGGCAAAGCAGGAGAGAGCATCCGCCCTGTCTGCCATGAAGCCGGCTTTGGCTCCGCAAGAGTTGAGCTCTGCCCCGATGAAGCTGATCACCTGCAAAGGCAAGAGTTCCAGTTTGGCCTCATTGACCAGGAGGCCAAGGTTGATGCAGGTCTGGAAGGCCAGATCCCTGGACTGCTCCAGATCAGCCAGTCATCCAGGTAGGGGTAAACCCCGACCCCTCAGTGCCTCAGATAAGCTGCCACCACTGCAATGCACTTGGTGAAGACCCTGGGGGCCTAGGATAGGCCGAATGGCATGGCCTGGAACTCGTAAAGGGTTCCCTCAGCTCGGAAGTGGAGGAACTGTTGATGTGACGGATTGATTGGGACATGGAAGAACGTGTTCCGAAGATCCAGGGAGCAAAATCACATGTTCTGCTCTAGAGAAGGCATGGTCAGAGACAGAGTTACCATCCTGAAGGTGCGCAACTTGTGCAGGTTGCGCAGATCAAGAATGGGGCGCCAGCCCCCCCCAACCATTTTAGCACCAGAAAGTACCTGGAGACAAACCCTGGGTGTTCTGGCGGATCCATGCTAGGAACCATGACCTCCTTGCAGAGGGGTTGGGCTATGTCGTCTTTGACAGTTGACAATGTCTATGGATACCAAGTCCTCCCGTGGGGCGTAGGCCCGGCATGGAGGGTGCTGCTCGAATTCCAGAGGCAGACCCAGGATGCACCACTTCAAGAACCCACCTGTCCATGGTAACAGTGGAACAGGCAGAAAGGAAGTGGTAGAGCTGACCCCCCATTGGAGAACCCAGTGGAGGCTGATGGGCATGAGGGAGACACCCCTCATCCTGTCACTGGGCAGGCTTGGAGGAAGAGGAGGGTCTGGAAGAGTAGCCGCCAGAGCCTCTCTCCCTAGGCTTATGGACAACTGAGGCCACTGACTTTGGCTGAAGTCACCAGGCCTGGGCCTGCTGACCAGCCTAGGACTGGGCTGGTTTGGCCACAGGAGTAGAGGTGGACCGAAAGGGCTTCTGTTTCTGCTGCTGCTTGGAGTCCTTGGGGTCCTTCTGGGCAGATGTCACAAAGCCTAAGGTGGCACTGGACTTCTTGATGCGGGTGAGGTGGATCACAACTCCAGCCCTGAACAAGTCTGTGCCCAGGAAAGGAACATCTGCCAACTTGTGCAGAGTGTCTGCTGTGAAGGTCGAGTTCCTCAGCCAAGCCCTGCAGCACATGGCTACTGAGGCCACCACAGAGCGGGCACAAGAGTCCCCAGTGTCCATAGCAGTCTGGAGCAGTTTTTCTACAGTTTGGTCCTGGTCCTGTTTGACCGCAGTCTGGAAGTCTGCTGGAAGATGAGGAAGCACCTCATCCAGGCTGCCCAGTAGGGCATGGGAGAAGTGGGCCATGAGAAGGGCTGAGCTCATCTTGCGAAGACCATGCGAGGAGGCAGTGTAGACCTTCTTAGCCACATGGTTCAAGGTTTTGGACTCTTTGTTGGGGGGCTTACTGACGTCCGCAGTACTGCCTGAGCACCTGAACACTGAATTCGCCACCAGACCCTCAGGTGAGGGATGTTCGGTGAATCCCGAGAGGGAACCAGTAGGTACCACATACTTGCAAGCCATCCGGGAGGATGGCACAGGACAGGAAGCTGGGCACTGCCAGAGCTCCAGAACAGGGACAAAAATGGCCTCCGCTATTGGGAACGCCTCCGTCAGAGAATCCCCTGGTCGAGGATCTCGGTGAGCGGGTAATGGGTCTGTTTCTGGGCGGGCTCCATTTTCATCCCTGTTGACTTAGAGATCAGTCGAACAAGGCCCAGAAAGGAAGTAGGACCTTCTTCGGCCAAGAGATCTCCTGCTGACTCCTTGCTGACCGGATGGGAGTGCAAGGAGGAACCCTCAGTCTCCGAAGGGTCATTGAAAAGTGGTCGACCTCTGGAGTCCCCCTGACCCTCCAAGGATTGTTAGGGCTGACGGTGACTGACAGCTGATGGGGAAACCCATTGACTGGCTGAGACTCTTTAGTTGGAGCGCTGGAGGTCAGCAGTTCAGGTGGCGGCTCCACTGGAACTGGTGGAGACACCAGGGTCGGCCAAGCTGGGATTGTCTTGGTCAGCTTCTTTGGCGGAGAAGGCATCCGTTGGTTGGGCCAAAGCCAGGTGTAGGAGCTGGGGTTGGCTTCATATCAGCGAACACCAGCTGTTGCCACATTAGGTTCTCACTGTATTGACGCACTTTGTGCTGAAGCCTCTCCTCACCGTAGGAGGATGAGGACAAAGAGTAGCATAGGCACCACTTCCCATGGTGTCGAGAGTGGGAGTGCCAACATCGGCGGGAGCTGTTTGACCAGTGGGAGTGGGACCGTGACCTAGACCGCCAGGGGGACAGGTGGCAGGGCTCGGAAGGGGTCGGCAAATGCAGAGACTCCTCCGGGTCTTGGTCGTCGACCAGAGGCGGTGGGTCAGTGGACTGATCTGTCCCTCCAACTGTGTGAGTCAGGACCGGAGTCCTGGACAAAGAAGTGTCAGCCTCTTCAGTCGACAACTGATTGGTCAGTTCAAGAAATATCTAGGCCGGGACCTCAACCAGTGTCGCGGCCAGCTGGCCCGACAGGGTTACTATGGTGCTGGCTGCCTGTGAAGAGGATTCGACTGAAGTTGGATCCGGAGAAGCACGGGAATCCAGAGCTCTTGATTGAGAGTGCTCCTGATCCCATGAATGTCAGCAACTCCTTTCTTTTTTGGATTTCGATTTGTGCCCAGAGGGCCCGTAACCGAGGGTCGGCAGACACTGGCACAATTCCTTGAAGTACCCCATAAAAGTCGAGCCCAGTTGGAGTGACACAAAGGCAGAAGCTGAAGAAGAGAGGGGTGTGGTCTGGGCCGCCTCCTCTTCAAATGCCGCAAGCTGTTCAGCGGACCCTGCAGCCGCTGAGACCACCCAATGGGCGTCCTTGGATCTGACCGATGACCCAGGCGGCCCAGCTTAAGTCGGGGAGACGATCCTCGAGAACGGTTGGGTGGAACAAATGACAAAAGTCACAACCCTGGGTATCGTGTTCGTGTCCCAGGCGGCAGACCCACGTGGAGTGCAGGTCAGTTCGGGACATCTTCTGCCCGTAAGGGCACTGGTGGAACCTGGGAGCAGACTTGTCCATCGAGGTTGTGATTGGAGATTGAGCTGAAGACAACAGCACTTGTAGCTTTGTAGATTTAGAAGTAAATCCGAAGATTTAAGTGCGAGGGTCTACTCAACACAGGAGCGGTAAGGCGGGAACCTGCTCCTTTCAGCAGAAAGAAAGATCAAGCGTTGTGGGGGCAGAGCTGAGGAAGTTAACACCCAGGTGGGTGGGAGGAGCCAACTTGAAGACATTTCCTGCAAGATTTAAAGGGGAAAGGCAACTGCCAGAAGTGGGGACAGAGCATCATATCCACATCCCTAGAAATTGTTACACGCTGATGACAGTGTCGTCACCACATCAAACCCAGAAACTGCTATGCTATCTTTTCTCCACATACTGAAAAAATATGCTGACATCTCAGGGTACAAACTCAATGCTGAAAAATCTCAAGTCTTTCCCAACTCCAAATTATGTACCCCGCAGCTCTTTTCCCCCTTATTCATTTCTGTGGCATTCCCAGGATATCTGTTATCTTTGCATTTGGTTCAAGACCATAGTGATAGAGACAGTGAAAGCTAACTTGGACCCTCTAGTGGAAGTTGTAAAGTGGGACACGCAGAAAAGATCAACTCCTTTAAGATCACCATCCTTAAAAACCTATATGTCCTGGTCAATTTATTTCTAGCTACCTCACAGCAATATTTTAAGTCACTGAACCAGGTGTTTCACACCTTTTTGTGAGAGGGGAATAAAACACGGCTCAGCTTCCAGACACGATCTTTCCCTTGGCAACAAGGCAGTCAGTATGGGCCTACCAGATCTAAAAACCTTTATTTTACACACAGCGTGAACACTACTTCTGCCTCCATCTCAACAGACACTTCCCCAATCTCCTTAGGTAGGGCCTGATTTGTTCTGCACTGGCATCATGCACCTAGCCAGATTCCTATTTCCAGACTTCCCCTTCCTGGTGTGCACTTCCTCTTCAGCCAGACTGACTAGATCAACCTGGCTAAGGGTTGCCCCAGTTCTGGGATGGAGCAAGGCAAGTCTCTAACCTGACCACTGGGGAACAACCCTCTGCTTAACACTGGCAGTGTGCCAGCTGTTTGGCCACAGTGGAAAGCTGCCCAAATTCAGTCCCCTTAAGACCTCATGGACCAAGGAACACGCACATTGCTCTCCTTTTCAATGCTACAGGAAGCACATGGCTTGCCTACCTCAGCCCTGAGCCAATACATGCAACTTCACGGGGTACTTTACCAGTGGTCCCTAGGAGGGCTAGCCCCTACACCTCAAATTCCCTTGAATCATGACTGCAGGCCCTGTCATCCTGGAAGGGAATAGCTAGCCATATATATCGCTGGCTACAGAATGAAACTCTCTCCGCTCACCCCACCCTCAAGACAGCTTGGGAAACAGAACTAGGGATTCCATTCTGGACTCTGAATAATGCACACTACGGTGTACAGCCAACTGGGCTTCCCGAGAATATCAGGGGAGGCTCATGCAATTCAAAATCTTACATCGCATATGTCATATCCTGGCTGTGCTCTAGCGATGGAGTGTTCTTCCTCACAGCCAACGATACTGGCATCAGACAGAGAGGCAAATCTCTCTCACATGTTATGAACAGGCCCTGAACTGCAACCTTACTGGCAATAGGTGCTGCAAACCTGCAAAACAGCCCTGAAAACTCCTGCATCCCAAGACCCTAATTTGGTCATTCTTGGCATATGATATAGCCATCTATGCCTGCCTGGCCAATATCCCACAAACTATGGCTCACAGGGGCCCTCCTCAATTAAACGGGTCCTCCTCCATCACTGGCGCAAGCCACAATGTCCAACATTCTGGGAGTGGTGCCCACTCCTAGATCAAACAATTAGGTATGAAAAACTCGCACACACTGCTGCCAACCACTCACATCTTTACAATTTCACCTGGACTCCATACATGAAATGCCTTCAGGCGAAACCTCCATGAGACCCCCACCCCGATACCTATTTCGAGTCACTGGACAATTACTAGTAATATATATATATATTTTTTTTTTATTTATGCCTTTTGTGCTCCCTTCCTCTCTCCTTCGCCCAGGTGTCCCGGCAGCTCAGACAGAGCAACCCCCATCCTGTCGCGGTTTGGCACCCCAGGTGGGGAAGGCGTAGACTCAGTCCTCCCACCAATCAACCGTGGTGTTGGGCCACTCCTGATCCGGGCGAGAAAGGAGGTCCATTTTCTTTATTTTAGTTACTCCCCTCTCCAAGGATGTCGAAGTGCAATGGGGTCCTTGGAGATGGCACACTGTGAGACGTGATACCGCTCCGGACCCCTGCCAATGTCCACCCCTCCCACATGGCAATTTCAGCTGCACCTCCACCCAGTGCACCCAGGTGGTGGCATCGCAGTGGGAGTGGCAGCCCTCCCTACCCCGAGGAGGAGGAGAGCGTCCCTCGGATGCTTGATCCTCCTCCATCAGCTGACCCTCCAGCAACCTGGGCTCGCTCCCGGTCGCTGCAAGTGGTAGCGCTACCACTGCGCTGGCAAGCCAGCACATTACTAGAAATATTGGAGACAGCCATACAGAAGAATGGAGGTGCTATGCTAACTTGACTGTAGTGATCTTAGCGCACATCCCCAACCAACATTACAACGACCTTCCCTGGTTACTTTTGGTCACATTACATGAACCAGATGACTACCCAGGTATATGCACCATTACCAAGCACATGCTCACATCAGTATACCCTCTGTGTAATTCCCTGAGTAAGCAATATTTGTATAGTAATTTGCATAGTGCTGCTGATTTTGTATGCATATGAGTCCACCTTAATAGAGAACATACTGTACTATTGTTCTGTTATAAGCATGTTGCATGCGAACATAGTACCTGTACATTACCTGATACTGATGCACAACTGAATATTTATCCCTGGCCAGCCTCAACCTGCCCTTTTTATGTTTGCTTGCACGCATGTGCAAGAAACATAGTGCCATCATCTGAGTTTTCGGAGGTGTGTCACCCCCTCTTCCAATTCAGTCAGTGTGTTGGCAGGCGAGGCCCCTGTCTGCCAATGCATGCTGGAGCTGTCTATGACAAGCTCCAAAATGCAGTGGCATACAGTTGAAAGGGGGAGCTACGCTTCAGTGAGCAGCGATAAGATATTGCTTGCTCATGCGCAGCTCGCCCCTACATACACACACACACACACACACACACACACACACGCATACTGCGTGCTGCCCCAACACACACTCTATAGCCGACGTGTGCCGCCCCCAAAGCTTCCAAATGCCATGCTGGGTGCCCACCCCAGCGCAGGTGTTATCAGATAGCCGACGGGGTGCCTATCCCCCATCGGCTTCACTGTCCCTCCCTCAAAGTACCGGTGCCATGCTGGGAGCCCACCCCAGCTGGCAACAAATGCTATGGCTGACGGGGGTGCTCAATCTCCGGCCGTGTCCACACGCCCCTAGTCGTTCTTGTACCACGCCTGGGAGCCCACCCCAGCGTGGCAAGCGCCCCGCCTGTTTTTAAAAAACCCTGAAAAGCAAAATCGTCCCACGCAGTCTCCCGGCCCCCACAACCCGCACCACCCACTGCGCACCCTGCCTCCCACACACTCTCACCCCATACTTACTCTCCGAGCATGGCGCCGACGATCTTCGTGGACTGGGAACACGCCTGCACTCTTCAAAGTCGATCATAACTGAGGAAATGCCGGTAAGCTGTATAACGATTGGGGTTTTTCAACTTTATTGCATATTTCAGGCATTTTCGGAATTTTTGCACCAAATTTTCAACATGGGGTTTTTGGGACCCCTCCTCATGAATTCTTGCACTGTCATGGCGTTACTCGGGCCCGAAGGGTGATTTCGCAGCCACTGCGCGAAATCACCTTTCCAGAACAACTAACAAAACAACACTGCCAGTGTTCATAAGGTGGGCTCTCAAACAGACTATTTTGAAAATTTGGTGGAAAAATTCCTAAAAATGACTGTTTTACGAGCATGCGTTGCGCAGTTCCTACGCACGCTCGTAAGTTCGCGAATTTTCAATATTTTCACTCCAGATTTTCAACATTGCCATTTTACCATACCTTCTTATGAACAGTACAGCTGTCATTTTTCACATCTCACCCAAAATGTGTTTCCGCCCATGTAGCGCACAATGACGCAGTCGGTGTGCGAAATCAATTTACGGGACACATTACGAAAATCACAGTGACACTGTTCATGAGCAGAGGTCTTAAAATGGCTATGTTGAAAATTTGGTGAAAAATTCCAAAATGACTGTTTTAATGAGCATGCTAGAAAGTTCCTACGCACGCCAGAAGTTCCAGAATTTTCAATATTTTCATTCCAGATTTTCAACATTGCCATTTCACCACACCTTCTTATGAGTAGTACAGCTGTCATTTTTCATATCTTGGCCAAAATGTGTTTCCGCTATGAAGCGCATAATGGCGCAGTCGATAAAGAATCAATGTATGGGACATATAAGAAAATCACAGTGACACTGTTCATGAGCAGAGGTCTTAAAATGGCTATGTTGAAAATTTGGTGAAAAATTCCTAAAATGACTGTTTTACGAGTGTGCTAGCAGTTCCTATGCATGTTCAGTAAGTTTTAATTTAATATGTTCACTCAGATTTTCAACATTGCCATTTTATTACACTTCCTTATGAACAGTACAGCTGCCATTTTTCATATGTCGCCTAAAATGTAAGTCAGACATGTAGCTATATAATGGTGCTGTTGGTGTGTGAAAGCAATGTTTGGGACAGATTAAGAAAATCACAGTTACACTAGTCACGAGCAGAGGTCTTAAATGGCTATGTTGAAAATTTGGTGACAAAAGTCCATAAATGACTGTGTTACGAGTGAGCATTAGCGGTTTCCACGCACCCTCGTAAGTTCATGACTTTGTAATATTTTCAGTCAGATTTTCACCAGTGGCATTTTCCACACTTCTTATGAACAATTACAGCTGTCATTTTTCACAACATGGCGAAGTGTGTTTTCACACTTTCAAGCGCAGAGATGCGTGGTTGCTGTGGGAAATCATTGTTCGGACAGATAAAGAAAATCACAGTGACACTGTTCATGATCGGGAGGCACCAAAATGGCTGAGTTGACAATCTGCTGTAAAAATCCCCAATCTAATTATATTACGTTATGGTGCACGCAGTTTCTATGCACGCCGTCACTTCACCATTTTTTTAATATTTTTACTGCAGATTTGCAACATTGCCATTTTTTACACCTCCCCATGAACAGTACAGCTGTCATTTTTACATCCTGTTCGAATGTTTTGCACCTGTGGTGCTAAATGCCGTAGTCGCTGTGCATAAGCAGCTTTCAGCTAACAAACTGATATTCCCCGTTCATGAGAGGTGGGGGTCACAAAAAACATGTTGAAAATTTGAGTGAAAATACCAACAAATGCCTGAGGTATTGGGATTTCCAACCATAATGCCCAACCCTGTAGAGAATGACAGGCATCAGGGTGTGACTTGGGATTCTTGCCTGTAATGCTTATACCATTCCACACCCTGCAGCCAGTGAGAGGCATCGAGGTATGCCTTGGACTCTTGGCCCCAAAGTTCACCCCATTTTCCTATATCGCACCCATCTCACCATATTTTCTAATGGAATGGGTGCGATAAGGGCCAAAGACCCCAAGGAACACCGTGACAATTGTCAGTGTCTGCAGGGTGAGGTGTGGTGAAATGGCGTGGCCGTTATGCCTGACAACCCAAAGGCACACCCCAATGCCTGTCACTCTCTGCAGGGTGGTGGAGTTGGCTTCAGTTCAATACTTCACTGCCATTCCTATTACGCAGCTCTGTAACTTCTACACTACCACTGCCAATGCCAGCAAGCAAACATTCGGCATTGACAAATGCTTGTTTCTTACATATCCAGTCTACTCCCCCTCCTCCCCATATTACCTGGAGTATGATGCTCTCTTTCTATCCAGATGAAAATGGTCCACTGTCTCTATAGGTAACTACACCCTTCTCAGTTGTCAGGAGAATATCTCACTACACGATGTGTCAAGTGGTCAAGGCAAACTGTAAGATATATACTGTAATACCTGTACCTTGTGTCAGCCATGTAATCCCTGTCACTATGCATACAGCGGTAAATGTAACCTGACTGCACATGTATAGTGTTTGAAAAGTAAAATGATAAAAATCTTTCCTGCAAAAAAACAAACACAAAACAGTTATGGTTCGTACATAATTTTCACATCTTCCATGAAATCAGTCTTCACCACTGATTCATACTTACGGGTCCGAGTACCAAGCTTTCCAATAAGGGAATGTAACAGATACCCTCGGCCTTCCATGTGGGGAAAACACCTGAAAGTGGGGACTCCTTGAACACTGAGTCAGACTGACGAGCAGGACAGTGCCCCAAAAGCTCCTGTCTGACTGTACTGGAAAAGAGGTGAGCCCCTGGAACTGGAAGTTAGGTTCCTTTCATTGGGCCAAAGTTGTCAGTTGAGTGAGACAAACTCATACCATCTGCCAAATGTAGATTATGGTTCCCACTAGCCTGGAGTCCACCTAACTGGCATCGTATAATACCCTTGTCTGGTGCCTCACCAACTCCAGGCCCTTGACAGAAAGGGAAATGGCTTGCCAGACCAAGTCCATATGTGGCATGGCAGTCAGGAGTTGTCTTAGCTGCACCCACAGGCATTCGTTGTAAGCTGCCGTATGTGCCTAATGTGAAGAAATGCACATCATCGAGTGAGCCAAGAACACCACCTTTCTACTAAAAGCACTTGCACACAGTCCACTTCAGAAGGCCGGTCACACACCAGGTGACAAGGCTCGCTGGCTGCCTGCATGACATGAATCCCCAAAGCAGAGCCCGCAGGTGCACAGTACCGCTGGTAGATGTTCCTCAGGGCTAGAGGGAGAGTGAAGGAACATCTCCAAGCTGTCCTGAACACTCCTTGAAGGTTCTAAGTAAGGCAGAGATAACACAGTGGGCCTCACTGAAAGCTCCTTGGAGTCCCCAATGCATGGACAGGGTACTGCATCTGGCAATGGTGCCACTGTCCACAGCCTGCAGCATGTCTGTCAGGAATTTCTGGTATGGTAAGTACTTAAGAGACTGAGGACCTGTGAAAAGAGGATTCCATGTCCTCTGAGGAGGATGTCGACAGAGAGGAGGTGCTGGACCTTGAAGCGGGTGGTGGCAGAGGGCTGGGATGGAACTGGACACGAGTGCTAGTGTGATACTGGAACAGCACACCAGCTGCGGTTCCAAGCTGGCTCCAGCTGATAGGACCAAGAGGCCCAATGATCCCTGGAAGCTCAGGGAGAGGTGGCATAAACCAAGGAGGGAAAGCAGAGTGAGTGGCCCTGCAGTCCATGCCTGGGCTGCAGGAATACTCAGCAGACCTCACCCTAGTTGAGGCCATTGGAAACCTACCCAAAGAAAGTCAACCTATGGAAGAGGAATGACCAGGTTGGTGCTCATAGTGGGAACCCCTAGGCAAGGAGACCAGAGCTTTTCCGTTTCCTCAGGGCAGCTCCGGTTCTCACTGGTGACGGGCTCAGTCATCTGTCCCAGGGTAAGCACGATGCCCGCCTGACCTCAAACTTGAGAAGCTGCCACCCAAACTAGGGTCAGATTGGCTTTAGACATAGGGCTCTCCCTGGCCCCGCATCTAGCACCATACCCTGTGCCAGTTCTGATGCCACCCTCGGGTCTGTCCCTGACATTGCTGTGTCAGAGACCGGCTCAGTGTCATGAACAACACTGGGACCAGGGATGGACTTAGAGGTGGCACAGCCGCCAGTACCACACCAAGTGTCAGCACCCTGTGACAGGGTTGAATAGGACCCTGTCCCAGTTGTTAAGGAGAGTTTGAATGCAGGGATCTGTTCTGTTCTTTCCTGTCTCTTCTCTGTCTGGTTGCGCAACCAAATTTTCCTGTGAGACCTAGGATTTGATCACCCTGACAGTCTCGCAGTTCTTTGCCTCTCACTGTCTCTCAGTCTTCCCTTGCTGTTTCTGTCTTTTCCTCCCTTGCATATCTGCTGGTATAAAATATATGCAGATCATTAGGTGGAAATGTAACTGATATTGGGATCCCTTTGTTTAGAAATTATACAATGTTACTGTTGAAATGTATATATTTATAGTTTGAGATGAATGCAAAAAGCTATTGGGAACTCAATGGGTTAACCTGAGAGCAGTTTTTAAGACCTTTTCAGAAGCTATGGAGAAGGGGCCTCAGTTCTAGGACATTGTGTTCTTGCTGCACCTGCCTGAAACATTTTAGGGAAAAAACAGAATGTTTGTTGGGGGGTTGCAAGGACTTAGAGAGAGAGAGCTGCAATGTTTGGGGGGGTTACACAGAGATTGAAGGAGAACTCAGATGGATCTTCTCTGTTTATTCTGCCTTTGTAAATAGCTATTCTGAACAATTTTATTTTTTTTATGTTACTGCTACTACTAATAAACACAAACGTTTTTTGCGAATTCTACAACTGCTCCTGGTTTTTCCTATGCTTCCTGAACTGTGCTTCGACGACATACCCAGAACCAGCAACACTGCCAGTGCCACACATGCCGGAGCTGGCACTGACCTCACCCCTGTAACTGTGAGGACTACATGGGGGAAGAGATCATCACCACCTCGGCAACAGGACACTGCACATTCTCAGTACCATTCCCTCTCCCAGTACAATGAACAGTATCAGGAGGGGGAAGATATCACAACCAGCACCACCACATAACAGTAGATCACTGCCGAGACCACAGACAGTATCAGGAGCTGGGGTGGTACCAGTCCGTGATGCTGAGTTGTGCACCATTATAGATCGAGCATACAGCATCAGCCTCACCACCAGGGATGTCTGCTGCCGAAGGCAGTCACATGGGGGGCTCAGTCCACAGTCTTCCAGACCCACACCCCAGAGTCTCTGATGCCTCGGCGAGGCAAGATTGAGGAGAATCCTCTACTTCCTTAGCACCACAGGTTCTGGGAAGGGACTGAGGGGAAGGGTCCAGAGACCTGACCTTGGCAAGATGGGTTTGTTGCCTGCCTCTAAAACTGGGGATCAGGTGACCCCACTTTTGCATGCAAAACTCCAGGGTGCAGCAATGCAGGGAGAAACAGGCATCGCACAAGTCCATGTCATGTGAAGGCCCACGGCAGGCCCAGCAAATGTAATGTCAGTCTTTACCACAATCAGCTTTCCATGAGGGCAACAATGCATAATGGGGTCCTGCTTTGGCCCCTTATTCTTTTTCATGAACTCTGACATTGTGAAAAAATAATAAAATGAAAAGTGGCACCTCAAACAGAAGACTTATCGGAGGTGACGCAGCAGAAATTTCGACACAGGTCAAACTGAGGCGCTGTCACACCCACGGTGTGCATTTGACTGCCGGAAGAATAGAACTGAGGTGCCTGAGGTAGCCAACAATGGATACTGACTACCAAGCGATGCCACATGAGGAGTGTGGATGACGTCAGTAGTTAACATCGGCTCCCTCCATGTAGAAAAAAGCTTCAGTGGGGTCCTAGTGCCTCTGGCCCTAGACCCATAAGTATGAATCAATGGTGAAGATTGATTCTTGGAAGACTGGACTTTATTAAATGTAACACTTCAGTGATTTATATGTTCAAGTACCCATGTGGCTTAGCATAAACTGGACAAACAAAACGCCCACTGAAGCAGAGAGTGGGAGAACATAAGACAGCTATCAGGGTCAAGAAAAAAATAGTTTGCCCACCAGTAACCATAATTCTAGGAGTGGTATATAGTTCATATCCACACTTTGGCAGTTCTGATAGAAAGTGCTGATTTGTCTGGACGTCTTCACACTAAGCTCCTCCCACCACCGAGGCAGAATATCACTTGGCTCCACCCCATGATGTCCAATCTTGTACGCTGGAAGCAGTGCCTCTTGCCAGGGGAGGCCAGCTGGCTGGTGTGGATGTGAACTATATACCACTCCCAGAAAGTACAGTTACGTAAGAACTTACCATGACAATAGATTTTCGAGAGAATCTCTTGCATCAGGCCACACCTATGGAACGGTAGTCACCTGGCGCTAGGAGCACATGGAAACTTTTCTAACTAGCAGTTCACTAGGGACCGCCAATGATGACGTCAGCCAATGATGTCCCTCCCATATAAAAGTGGGCAGCCCCACACCCTCCTCAGTTCTCCAGCCAGAGACCATATATAGAGGATGATCTGCTGGGGAACCGAGGAAATACTACCTGCGAGAGGCATGGGAGAGCATAGGGGCACATACACCAGGAACTTTAACTTATGGTTGAAGAACTGGCGCTGTGAGGAATGGTTTGGCTTCACTGGTAACCCACCTTGAGATGGAAGTTTGTTCAAGCCTGACGGCCTGCATCCATGCTGGAGGGGAATCCAAGCACTCAATGATAAATTTAAATGCTATATGGACAAGCATTTAAACTAGCCAAGGGGGGTGGCAGGCCAGCAAGGAGGGTACCTAATTGCCCACCCCCCACAGCTAGCAGTGGAACCAATGAACAGAAGGAGTGGATATCTCTGCAAAGCAGTGTGCAAAAGATGGACATAAGCACCCACGAGGTGGATAGGCAGAAAAGGGGCAAGATTCAACAGAAGGGCAGACAGCAGGGAGAACCAGGGATAAAGGACAACCAGGGAAGGGGCTGGAGTAGAACAGCTAAACAGTCTAGGGAGTTCAAATCATGGAAAGCCATGTGTGCCAATGCCAGGAGCCTTAGCAACAAGATGGAGGATCTGGAGGCTGTCATGGTGCAGTTGGACCTGGGCATTGTGGCCATCACAGAAACCTGGTGTAATGATAACCATGACTGGGAGATGGCCATACCTGGCTACAACATATTCAAAAGAGAGGGGGCAGGTAGGAAGGGAGGAGGAGTGGCGCTTTATGTGAAAGATGACATAAAGGCCACAGAGATCCAGGAGGAGCAAAATGAGGGAAGAGATACTGTGGGTTAAGCTGGAAAGGAAAATGGGGCCAGCCATCCGCACAGGTGTGGTTTATAGAACACCAGCCCAGGAGGAAGAAACAGATAGGGAGCTGATGCTAGCCATCCAAAAGATGGCAGACAAGGGTGAGGTAGTGCTGGTTGGAGACCTCAATATTCCAGACGTGGACTGCAGCATCCCAGCAGTAGTATCAACCAAGAGCAGATTTATCCTGGACTCCCTTCAAGGTGCCTTCCTCAAGCAACTGGTCATGGAACCAACTTGGCAGCAGGCAATACTGGACCTTGTGCTCACAAACAGGGACAGTGTGATGGGGGTAACAGTGGGGGAGCACCTGGGGAACAGTGACCACCAGTCATTGTGGTTTGAAATCACAGAAGGAGCAGAACCAAACCACACAAAAACATGTATCCTGTTTTTTAGGATTGCAGACTTTGAGAAAATTGGGAGGTGCTTGAAAGAGGCATTAAGGGAAATGGAGCAGGAATCAGGGGTTGAGGAACAGTGAGTGGGCAGTATTTAAAACCGGGATTACAAGAGCAACAGAATTATGCATTAAGCAGGTTAGCAAGGTGAAAAGGAAGAGGAGACTATTATGGTTTTCTAAGGAGGTAGCGAAGAAAGTGAAATCCAAAAAAGTTGCATTTAGGCAATACAAAAAGACACAGGCAGAAGGGGATAGGGAGAAGTACAAGGAGAAGCAAAAGGAGGCAGGGAGGTCAGTAAGGGAAGTCAAAGCTCAGACAGAAGAGTACATTGCAAAATCAGTGAGTAGAGGAAACAAAACTTTTTACAGGTACGAGTGAAAAAAGAAAAGCAGAGGGAGGGATAGTGAGACTTAAAGGGGAGAATGGGGCCCACGTGGAGGATGACAACAGTAAAGCTGACATACTGAACAGGTATTTCTGCTCAGTCTTTACTGAGGAAGAGGAGGGTGATGGGCCTGAAGGGAGTACAAAGGGTGGGAATGATGCAGAAATGGACACAAGTCCCTTTACACGAGAAAGGGTCCTAAAGGAACTGGAAGTAATAAGAGTTGATAAAGCAATGGGGCCAGATGGGGTGCACCCCAGGGTCCTTAAAGAACTAAGAGAGGTGGTGGCTGAACCTCTGGCAATCCTGTTTAGCCGATCACTGGAAACAGGGGAGGTACCAAAAGACTGGAGAACAGCAGATGTAGTCCACTTATACAAAAGTGGGAACAAAGAGGAAGCAGGGAACTACAGACCAGTCAGTCTCACTTTAGTAGTGGGGAAGCACTACTAAAGGAGAGATTGGTGGAACATCTGGTTGTCAACGGACTACAGGACCCAAGGCAGCATGGTTTCACCAGGGGAGGTCGTGTCAGACCAACCTCGTTGATTTTTCGACTGGGTGACTAGGGAGGTGGATCAGAGGAGGGCAGTAGATCCTATCTGTACTTCAGCAAGGCCTTTGACACTGTGCCACAGGCTATTACACAAACTGGGGAATATGAGTGTGGGCAAGACAGTAGTGTGGTGGGTAGGTAACTGGTTGGGCAGCAGGACACAGAGGGTGGTGGTAAATGGCTGTCACTCCACAGAGGGAAGAGTGACCAGTGGGGTACCACAGGGATCAGTGCTGGGACCAGTCCTATTCAACATCTTCATCAGTGACATTGCGCAGGATCTAGAAGGCAGAATTTCCCTGTTTGCTGATGACACAAAGCTCTGTAACAAGAGTGGACACACCAGAAGGTATAGACAGAATGAGAAGGGACCTACAGAAACTTGAAGAATGGTCAGGGGCTTGGCAGTTGAAATTCAATGCAAAGAAGTGCAAGAGATTGCATATGGGGTACAAAACCCCTAGCACAAAATATCAGTTGGGGGGGGGTGAGGATACAGCATGCATAAAGCAGGGAAGGGATCTTGGGGTTATCATCTCTGATGACCTCAAGGTAGGGAAACTGCGACAAGGCAGCAGGTAAAGCAAATAGGATGCTGGGATGCATAGGCATGGGCATCACCAGCAGGAAAAGGGAGGTCATAATTCCGCTATACAAGACACTAGTGAGGCCCCACCTGGAGTACAGTGTACAGTTCTGGAGACCTTGCCTACATAAGGACATAGACACGGTAGAGAAGGTTCAGGGGAGGGCAACAAAGATGATATGTGGATTGCATCACAAGTCCTATGAGGACAGGTTGAAGGACTTGAATATGTACTCCCTGTAGGAGAGGAGGGAGAGAAGGGATATGATAGAGACATTCAAGTATCTTACAGGGAGGAACAAGGTGCAGGAATACACTATTTTAAGTGAAAAAGATGTTCCAGGACTAGAGGGCATGGGATGAAGTTGGAGGGAGGACGATTCAGAGGAAATGTGAGGAAGAATTTCTTCACAGAACGAGTGGTGGACAAGTGCTGAAACAATCACGGGATTTAAGAATGCATGGGATAGACATAAAGGAATTCTTGAGGTCAGAGGTGAGGGGCAACAGACTTCTAGGAAAACACAAAGCGACCTTACAAGCTCAAATGGGCAGACTGGGTGGGCCATAGGCCCTTATCTGCTGACACTGTCTATGTATCTATGTAGCTCTAGGCTGTCCGCGAGGATGTTGTGGATCTCTGGAACATGGACTGCTGTGAGATCCAGACTGTGATCCAGTGCCCAGGTCCATACTCTGATTACCTCTCTGCATAGGATATAAGAATGCGTGGCCCCTTGTTTGTTGAGATGGAAGACTACTGGGATATTGTCTGACTGGACTGGAAGGACTTGAAAAGCTTGTAAGACATACAGTATGGCTCTCATCTCTAGAATGTTTATGTGGAGAGACCGTTCCATGGAATTCCAGGAGCCCTCCAGCTGGTGAGAAGCCAGATGTGCGCCCCATCCCAGTCCCGAGGCATCTGCCGTCAAAATTTGTTGTGGGCTGGCCCACTGGAAGGGAACCCCTCTGTCTATATTAGCCAGGGTGACCCTCCAAACCAGGGACGGACCGCATTGGAGACTCAGACCAGCTCTTCGAGCTCGTCCGTGCCTTGGTCCCACTGAGGTGCCACTGCAGGATCCCCATATTCAAACGAGCATAGGGAACTGTGGCTATGGCTGCAGCCACATGGCCTAAAAGTTGCAGAACCACCCTCGCTGGAAGCTGGTCTGAGGCCATCACCCCGTGAGTGACCGCCCTTAGCCTGACTGCCTGGTCTGTGGGAAGAAAGGCTTTCCACTGGACAGTGTCCAGGACTGCTCCAATGTATTGTAGCCTCTGATCAGGCCATGGATATGACTTGGAACAGATTTAGAGTGATCCCCAAGGCTCGGAATAGACTGAAATGTAGTTGGTCTTCTGATGAAGCTGTGAGAAGCCAATCATCCAGGTAGGTGTAGACAAAGTGAGCCCCTCTCCTGAGGGCTGCCACCACTACTGCTAGGCACTTGGTGAAGACCCTTGGTGCCGATGACAGGCCGAAAGGAAGCGCCCTGAACTGGTAGTGCCCTCCTTGGAAGGTGAAGCAAAGGTACTTCCTGTGGGATGGCAGAATCTTTATATGCATATAAGCATCCTGCATATCCAGGGAGCACAGCCAGTCTCCATGATGGAGCATGGGCAGCAGGCTCGCTAAGATCACCATTCCTAACGTTTTGTATGCAATGAAGATGTTCAGCTGGCTGAGAATCAGAATGAAACGAAAGGTCTCCCATCTTTTTTGGGAATAGGAAAAAGTGGGAGTAATATCCTTTGCCTCTTTGGGCGTGCAGTATCTCCTGGATAGTTCTTTTTCGAGCAAGGCCTGTATCTCTGCCCACAGAAGAGCCGCGTGGGATGGGGAGCAGTGGGAGGATTGTCCAGTGGAATCTCGGTAAACTCCACAGAGTATCCCCTCTCGACTATCTGGAGGACCCATTAGTCTGTAGTGATGCTGGACCATCCTGATACGTAAAGGGGGAATCTCCCTCCTGCTGCCTCCCCCCTGTGCTTGCTCCAGAGAAGGGGGTCCGGTAGTGAGTCATGCTGTGGTAGAGGGAGTGGGCAGGGGAGGTCTGGGTGCCTTGGCATTTCTGGGGCCCTGGGCACCTGAAGGAATGGGGGGCCTCTTCTCTTAAAGCCTTGTGCTGCAGTTGGCGTCTTCCCTGCTGTCCCGGAGTCTTCTGAAAGGGACAGCGCCAAGGTGCCTGTGGTTCTGATCTGTACATGCGATGGACGTCAGACACCGCTTTGCCTGAATCTTGCAGTCCTGTTATGAGTTTTTTCTGTTTCCGTGCCAAAGAGGACGGGTCACTGAAAAGGTGCATCCAAGATGGCATCCTGCAAATCCTGGCGGCAACCCAAGACCCTTAACCAGGCATGCCTCCTCATACAGATCCCGGTTGCTGCTGCCCTTGCTGCCATGTCTGCGGAGTCATAAGAACTCCTCAGCACGTGTTTGTCCACATCCATGCCTGACTGGATGACAGCCAGGAGCTCTGCCTTGCCCTCCGAGTCTGGTTGTTTTTTAGCCAGATCCATAGCTTTTGCCCAAAGTGACTTCTGGTACGTGATCCTATGAGCTACGAAATTCAGGGACCTGACCATGCAGGTAGCTGAAGAATAAACCTTTCGGCCCGTCTGGTCCAGCTTTTTTGACTCTGGATCTGGGGGCTGAGTGCTCATGTGTCTCGGCTGCTGTGCTCTGCCATGTGCAGCCATGAGCACCATGGAGTCGGCTTTTGGTTGTTCACTTAAATAAGGGTCTCTATTGCAGGGGTCAACCTTAACTTTTTTTTGCACTAGCCAGCAGGGCAAGTTGATTCAAAATTACGCTAAGCAAAGCCAAGAAATACTCTGATTATTGCACATTTATCCTGCTACCACATTGCTTCCAGTTCCCCAGCAGAAAAAAAAAGACTGCAGTGCCATCACAGTGAGCACCCCCATTGTTTTGTACCATAGCCTCCTCTCTTCCTCTTTCTGCACACCCCCCCCCACCAAACAGAGAGAGGATATCACAACAGCAAATGTTCAATCAAGCAGTCCTTGCTCTGCGCACACAATAGCTGATACCATCATGCACCTCACCACACTGTCACCACCACCCACAGGGCAATAAACAGAGTCAGGCAGAGAAAGACACTCTCTGTCCCCACCCTATAGTCAGCTGGAGACCTGCACTTCTGAAAGTTTTTGTACAGTCTCAAGTGAGCCAGGAGCACATCTAAGAATTCTTTGGGGTGGGGGCTAGACAAATCTAAGGGGCTTGGGAAATAGAAAACTATAAGATTTTTATTTGTAAAAGTATTGATTTTAATATGCTCTGCCCCAACAATAACAGATTTTTCTTGAACATTATCCTTTCATCAGCCATGGGGAAACAGTACACAGGCATAACGCTATACTATTTCTATTGCTGTATAGGATGATCTATGCACCCCAGGAATGCCTATTTCAAGGTTTCAAATTATGTATTTTATCAAGGTTTATTTTTGTACCATACATGAGCCAAAGCTTTGTTTTTAGGCTGAAAGGACATGTTGAGTGGGATAAGAGTGGAACTGTATGGATGGTGATGGCTGGCATGGTCCATTTAGGACAGCTATGGACCCCCTACACTTGCCAGTAATGGCAGCTATGGATGGTCACTTCAGAGTCTGGTCTGCAGTGGTGTCCAGGGAAAGAACAGAATTAAGAAATTTGGAGGGGAGAGGGAAGTTATGGTGAAGCTGGGATAAAACCCACCACCTGTAGGGCCGATCCTGTATACCTCTTTGCATTTTGTCACTGAAATGTTGGATACAAACACTCAAATGTAGAGAAATGAGGGGCACTGGTCTTAATAATATTGGACAAATTGTTAGACATAGAAACATTCAGAAAACTAGAACTTAGTGACTTATCAGCACTCTACCCTTGATCACACCCTGGACACTAGCTGAAAGTCTTAACAGTGGAGTGATGACTCACATTGAGTCTTTTGTGGGATCCATCTATTGAACTGCCAGATAATTGCAGCTCTTAATGAGCTGTTAATCACACCTGGCCATCTGGAACACTGAGAGAGATTAGCATGAAGACTACAGAATGCTAAAGCAGAGACATTTTTAACTTCACTAACAGCCATGAAAATCTGTACTAGTCAAGGCGGGCTAGTAGACAGTTAGCTGCACTAGCCCTGGTCAATTTGCACTAGTGTTTGGGCTAGTAAAACAATGTTAAGATCGACCCCTGCTCTATTGGGTGCCTTATAGAGCCTATCTGCTTTCCTTGGCACTGCCACCGTGGTAGCCGGGTGCTTCCAGGTCAATTTTTTAACGTCCTGGAAGAGTTCCACAAGTGGAGGGGAGACAACCAAGGGCTTTGGGTCAGTAGCCCCTAGGAATTTTGCCAGATGGCAGCGTTCTGGATCCATCCCCTCTGTATCCCACTGATACAGGACCTGGATATGTCTCATGAGTCACAAAAAGGACGGGTCATCCGGGGGGTGACTGTGGTGAGTTCCTTCTCAGATCAGGGGAAGGTAGGGGTAGTTCATCCTCCGAGGAGGAGTCTCCTGCATCTTCCCCTGAAGAAAAGGACGGACGTCCACTGGAAGACGGAATGGATGGGTGCCTCTTTCTGTTGCTTGGAACTGGCGTTCGTCATCATCGGGTTGCGGATGCTCTGTTGGCAAGGAAGGTGGCCTGGGTCTCTGAGGAGACTGTTCCCTGGGTGGTGGTCACACAGGGGCTGGGTCCCTGGGTTTTGGGAGTAAGTCCCCTTTCACAGTGTTCCACCATGCGTTGAAAAGCACCCCCACTTCCCCGAGTGGGACTGGAGGCGTTGGGGTAGGTATGTTTGAGGGGCCTGGCGTAGGACCCTGTGGCTCTCTGGGTACCAACCTCTGGTCCTGAGACACCTTGTCCACGGGTGCCACAGGCGTCAGGTACGATGAGGCTTTATCCGGCAATACCGGGCCCCCCTGTTGTCTGGCATCTGGCTCTTGGAAGGAGGCAGGGAGGTGTTTGGTTATCCACATGCCCAGATAACTTATCCCTTGGGGCCTTGTGTAACAGGGCCGACGTCCGGCCCCCGGGGCAGATGGCCACTCTTTGGCCGAGTGTGCCTGGTGCATTTCCGATGCAGTGGCTTAGTCCTAATGATATTACCTGCTGCAACAGCTCCCCCTCAAAGTGAGTTCAAACGTTTGTTCAGTTAAATAAAGCCTTGGAAATGCAGGTAAGAAGGCAGTAGATCGTAGCTGAAGGCATCCGTGGAGCTGATGCATATGAGTCAACGGCGGGAAAAGTACAGTTACGTAAGAACTTACCATAACAGTAGATCTTCGAAAGGAGCTCTTAGGGAAGGTACTACCATTAGGACTAAGCTGCGAGGCATTAGGACCCCATGGAAAACTTCTAGTTAGCAGTCTATGGCGGGGCGCCGCCCCCGACAGCTCTGCCCAGACGTCAAACATGGATAAAGGAGGCGGTCCCACGGCACCACCTCAAGTCTCCTGCCGGAGACCCGGCTGAAAAACAGATGGATAACCAATGAGGATCTCCTATCCACAAAGAGAAAATGGAATACTAGTCCTCGGAGGCAGGTGGGTGGGAAAGCCACCTGCTGCAAGAGCTCCTCTCAAAGATCTACTTTTATGGTAAGTTCTTGCGTAACTGTAATACCATTAGGACTGAGTCCCAAGCAATACCCAAGAAGAGACCCAGGTGAGAAGGGTGGAGAGCTGTAGTGCAGAGCTGTAGGCATCTAGGAGAGGAGTCCCTGAAGGACTGCTTGGCTGAAACCTGCACTCCTCCTGGACGCAATGTCCAGACTGTAGTGCCTGATGAAAGTGTGCACTGAACTCCAAGTAGCGGGAGCACAGGGATCCACTGAGGAAACATTCCTGAGTAAAGCGAAGGATGTCGTAATCCCTCTGGTGGAGTGACCCTTGACTGGTCCCGGAAAGGATCAGTTGTACTGCTGATAACAGGAAACAATTCACAAGCCACTCAGCGTCTGTTTCATCACTGGGGCCCCAACTTTCCTTTGGGTAAAACAGACAAAACTGTTCTTTCTAGAGGAACTGGTCCAGGAAAGGTAGCAACGAAGAATTCTATGTACATCCAGAGTATGTAATAAGGCCTCCCCTCTGTTTGAGTACTCTGTGTAGTACATCTTGGTTCACAGTGAACTCAGACACTACCTTCGGAAAAAAAGTACAGTTACGTAAGAACTTACATAACATCAGATCTTCGAGAGAAGCTCTTGCAGCAAGCTATAACTATTAGAACAAATGCCGTAGGCCTTAGGACCCACTGGAAAAAACTTAGCTAGCACTACCCAGCAGGGACCATCCCCTGACGTCTGCTCCGCCCCTACATCGGTCATACTAGAAAAGAGGGTGGACCCCGGCTCCAACTCAGTTCACCCATCAAGGACCTGCGAATGGATCCTAGCAAGTGGATCAAGCCGCGAAGCCTGTCCCACACATGCTGAAAATTCTCCAGGGGAAGGACGCCGAAAGCAACGCCTGGTGCAAGAGCTCCTCTGGCAGATCTACTGTTTACTAAGTTCTTACGTAACTGTACTATCTTACTTCAAGAGGGAGCTCTTGCAGTAAGCTATAACCACTAGGACAGAATTCCAAGTAGTCCCACACTAAGGAGGTAACTAGCCTCAGGAGGTAGGAAGATAAAACTGAAATGATGATAAAGCCTAAGGCTGGGAATCAGCATGTAAGGACAAAATACCCTGAAGGACTGCCAGGTCGAAACCAGCTCAGCACCCGGAGGCAATGTCCAGGCTATAATGCCTAATGAAGGTGTGCACTGAATTCCAAGTAGCAGCTGCACAGATGTCTCGAATAGAGACATCCCTCAAGGAGGCAAAGGAGGTAGAAATTCCTCTAGTGGAATGACCTCTAACCGCGCCCGGTAGAGGTTTGTTGTAACATGCAGTGGACAAGCCACCGGGAAACAGTAGGTTTACACACCAGTTTGCCCAGGTGTTGAGGCGCAAAGGCCACAAACAATTGATCCGATTTGCAGTGAGCCGCTGTCCGCTGAAGGTAGTACCTCAGCACCCTGTGGACGTCCAATGTGTGTAGTAGAGCCTCTCCCCGATTTGGCAGGGGTAGAATAGACTGAAAGGTTAACCGACTGGTTGAGGGTCAATTCAGGAATTTAGGACTTGTTCTAAGGGAAACTCTTTCCCAGTGAAAATGTATACAAGGCACCTTACACATCAGGGCCTGGAGCTTGGAAACTCTTTGAGTTGAGGTTACAACTAAAAAGGAAACCTTCCAATAAAGAAAACGCAGCTCACACTCCGCTGCAGGTTCAAAAAGGGGGAGAGTGAGCTTCTCAACACAAAAAGGAGATCCCGGGGAGGGATAGGATCCCTAATTTATTTATTTAGTTTTTGTTTACCAGGTAAGTGCACTAGCCATAGAGATGACTATTTTCAGGCACAACCCAGGAGGATTACAGAGTCATAACATGGAAAAATACAGACAGTGGCAAATACAGAAGATGATACAAAAACAAGGTGAAAAAAAATTACATCAGGATCTCAGTATACATATAGGGTACAGAGTATAGAAAAGGTTGCATAATCAGAGGTAACATTGGTTTGTACAGTAGGTTCAATTCCATTATAGAAGTTTAAGGCTAGATTTTAATATTAGTTTAAAAGATTAAAATGTGTTTACCAGGTAGGTGCCCTAGCTAAGAAACAGACTAATTCTTGTCACGCCCCGAGAGGTTACAGTGAGGCGGGGTAAAACAGTGAACACATATTATGCCCTGAGAGAGAGGCAAATAAAGAGATTAGCAAGAATAAACAGCTAAGGGTACATACGCAATACTATGTAGAGAGCTACAGCACAATGAGCAAACAAAATTGGTTTCAGAGCATCATACATAGGCATTTGAAGCTTAAGCGTCTAGAATGAGGAGATCAAAACACATCGGGGGGGAGTGGCAGCAGAAACAGGGTGCCTTGTTCAGGGGGGTTTGAAACAGGTACAGGAGACCTGGCTAAAGAGGAAGGAGGAATATTTGATTTTAAAATTGCCATGACTAGGAGCTAAACGGACATCAAGAGGGAAGGAGTTCCAGAGTTTGGCTGCCAAATGCGAGAAAGCAAGGGTTCCTTTGTTAAGATTTGCATTTAGTTAGTAGCAGCAAGGCTTTATCAGACAATCAAAGACTGTGAGAGGAAGGCAATGGGATAAGCAGTGAGGCAAGTGAGGCAGGGATACCTGCTCTGAGAATATTGTCAGTTAAGCAGCCAAGAACAAGACCACGAGCAGAAGTAGGGAGTAGCCAATTAAGATCAGCATAGAGTTGACAGTGATGTTTTGACCAAGGGGAGGCAGAGTCATACCTACATATGCTGTTACAGGTGGTATCCCACTTCTTGAGGAGCGCGAGGGATGCGTAGAGGTAAGTGACTACCCCATAGGATAGCAATGGAAGCAGTATACCACGGGCAATGGCTAGTCTAGCTGACTGTGTAAGGACATAGCTTGTTTTGTAGGCTACCCCAATTTTAGCATTGACTGCTTTGCAGGTAGCTGTTATGTGCTTATCAAAATTGAGATTTTCATCTAGTAGGATTCCAAGATACTTAAAAGAATGTACTGATTCAAGGTCCATCCCTCCCTGTCCAGATACCTTAAATAAGTCCCGATTTTGTTTTAATTTGACTGCAGTCCCAAACAGCATGGATTGCGTTTTGCTAGCATTAAGGATTAACTTTTGTTGGGTGAGCCAGGATTTAGTAGACATGAAAGCAGGTGAGACAGTTTGGTTTATGTGGTCAACATTCTAGTCACTGCAGTACAGAACCAGGTCGTCCGCATAGAGGATCGCGGAACAATTTAGGATAGCAGATGCGATGCTATTAATAAAAATAGAGAAGAGAAGGGGGCCTAATATCGACCCCTGGGGGGACACCTTGGTTAACTGGTGAGGCGCTGGACTCAGATGAATTAAATCTGACAAACTGGGTTCTGTTAGATAGATAGCTATTAAACCAGGCCACTGAGTTTCAAGAGAAACCAAGGGCTAGGAGGCTTTCTAGCAGAAGAGGGTGGTCAACAAGGTCAAAAGCCTTAGTGAGGTCAATAAAGAGTGCCTCTGTGAGATGGCCATTGTCCACTGCAGTTAGGGTGTCATTTGTAAGATGAAGCAAGGCAGTGGCGTTGCAATGGCCTTTACGAAATCCATAGTGAATCGTTGAGAGTAGTTTATAATTGGTGAGAAATTCAGTTACTTGGATAGATACTAGTTTCTCCATTATTTTATTTAGGATAGATAGTATGGCTATTGGCCAATAGTTTGACATAATCCTTTTATCACCTTTCTTTGGGACCGGGGTGACTTTGGCAACTTTCCAGATCTCAGGGACATGTCCAGTGCAGAGCGAGAGGGTGAAAATTCTAGACAGAGGTTGGGCAATGAATGGTGCTGCCAGTTTTAAGAGTTTAGGCTCAATGCCATCAGAGCCCACACTGGTTTTATCAGAGATAGAGTTCAGTAAGCTGAGTACTTCAGATTTAGTTACTGCCTTAAAGTAAAAAGGGGGGGCGAACGAGGAGTCGGTGGGTGGAGTAATTATGGTTGAAGACTTCGTGGGGAGGAACGCATATGTGAAACTGTATAGGTCTGTGAATTGTTTATTAAATGCTTCGGCAATGGTCCTAGGGTCATTAGAGTGGACTCCATTTATGACCATGTCATCTTCAAGGTGAGTTTTCTTTGATCCTAGAAATGTTTTTACATGTGCCCAGAATTTCCTGGGGTCACCAGATGCTTCCAACAATAGCCCCTTACAGTAAGAGTTTTTTGCTAGCCTGATCTGCTTTTTACAAGCATTTCTCTGTGCCCTATATGTCTGGAAGTCGCTACTGAGGTCAGATTTCCTAAATCGTCTCCAGCTCTTATCCCTAGCATTGAGTGCTGCTAGGAGATCTTTGTGTAATCACCTAGCAGGTTTTACTTGAACACGTCGGGTCACAAGGGGTGTGTGACTATTTTGGATTGCTAGAAATTGGTCTAGAAAATAGTCAAGAGCTGTTTGGGCATCTAGGGCCTGAGAAAGATAAGACCAGTCAATGGACGAAACTTCATATAGGAACTTTGCCTGATCTAGATTGGCATAGTTCCTGAAGGTGATATAGCGTGGTGGAAGAGACTGAGAGCAAGAGTGTTGCCATATGCAAAAGATGGGGGAGTGATCAGATATAGAGTCAGGAAGGATGCCTGCGTCTGTAATTCTGTCAACCGTATTTGTTAATATCCAGTCCAAGAGCATGCTAGATGTTCCTTTAGGGGAGATCCTTGTGGGCACAGTTATTACTTGGTGAAGGTGATAGTTTTGAATTGTAGCTAGAAGTGAGCTATGAGTTTGCCCTAGCCAGTTTAGATTCATTTATCAGAGGATTAGTAGTTCACTGTTCCCTGCTATTTTTACTGCTTCTCAAGCAAATTTGTGAGGACAGACAGCCCTCCACAAGGAGGATTGTAGGCAGTAGTTATGTGTAGTTTCTTTGGGCCCAGAAGTAGAAGTGCATGAAGGGAGTCACATGTGGAGGATAGTGGGATCTTAGCGAGACATTAAGATGGGTCTTATAGAACAACACAACACCCCCACCCCGCTTTGGTAATATTCTGTCATGTCTGAGGAGATTGTAATCTTTTAGCGAGCAGACAGAGTCAGGGGTGGAAGGTTTGAGCCATGTCTCCGATAGACACAGTATGTCAGGATTGTGTATGGAGACACATGCCTCTAGCTCAGTGAGATTTTGCATTAGACTCCTAATGTTTAGGTGGGCAATGCGAAGCCCTGTAGTGGTGGCCCAGGAGACACTGTTACCCGTCTGATGATGCGGAGGACCAGGGTTCAATTCCACATCGCCAGCCAGTAGGATAGCAAGCAGCAGTGCATGCCAGAGCTTGCGGTGAAAGCACAAGAAGACAGGAATGATTTTAGGGCTTAATGTATAGCTTATGTAGGCAACAAGCCGACCATTTAGATATCTGAGGATTAGTAGTTGAGTGAGATTAAAGCAGTCAGTGAGTTTGACCAATTGATTAGAAAAGTGGAAATCAGCGTTCGGGTGTTCCTGTTTGGAATAATTATGGGAGGATTTGGGCAGGGAAAACTGAGCAAAGGAATGCAGTAATAGACAGATGATAAGCAAAAGCAGCATATTCCAAGACATGATGTGTGATCATAGGAAAGAATTCACAATTTAGAACAGAAAGTTAGCTGCTGAAGAGAAGAGGACACATGGTCACGTTTTCTCGGTCTTTAATAACTGTCTTGCCGAAATCCAGGACTGGATGAATGTGAGTTGGCTGCGGTTGAACCCAAGAAAAACTGAGGTGTTGGTCGTGGACCCAGGTCGCCGGGAGGTGGGTCTGTTGGCTGGATCTCCCTCAGGCTTATGGCTTGGGGGTGTCCAGCTAACTACCTCAGATCAGGTGCAAAATCTGGGCGTTGTTTTTGACAGCTGTTTGACACTTAAATCACAGGTGTCAGCAGTTGTCAAAGCCTCTTTTTACCATTTGAGGAACATTGCCCAGGTGAAGCACATGGTTCCTCCTGATGATCTTTCTACTTTGGTCCACGCCTCCGTTACCTCCCGTCTTGACTACTGCAATTCCCTGTATCTTGGGCTACCAGGGGTTGATATTCGCCGCCTGCAGCTAGTGCAGAACACGGCAGCCAGGCTATTGGCAGGTTCTCCTAGGACCAGTCATATAACGCCTGTGCTCTACGGACTGCACTGGCTGCCAATATGCTGGCGTATCACCTTCAAGGTCGGTTTGCTGACCTATAAGGCCCTACATGTTCAGGGACCTAGCTACCTGAAAGATCTCCTTCTCCCTACTGTCCCCCCCACTCTCTCCGATCCACTGACGAGGGATTGCTAGAGATTCCCAGGGTTCGTTTGAAGACTTCTGGTGCCAGATCTTTTAGTTTTGTGGCCCCGACCCTGTGGAATTCTCTACCTCGTCAGGTACAAGATTGCCTGACCATCGAAACTTTTAAGGGAGCACTTAAAATAATCTTTTTAAACAAGCATATAATGATTTTTAATATCTTATTAGTGTGGTTAATGTATTGTTTTATTAATATTGTTTTATCATGTGGTGTACAGGCGCCTTGGTTTTTAGAAAGGTGCCTTTTTATAAATAAAGTATTGATTGAGTGATTAATTTAATAAAGAACAGAGTACTAGTGTTCAACAGAACACCCCTAGTGGTAGCTTCTTACAAGAAGCGAATGGCAAAGTGGCCCGCTTGTTACCTGCTCGTGTGAGTTGGAGGGCGGGCAGTCTCCTGAGTACAGGACCACCTTGCTGGGGTTTTGCTGGGCTGGTTCTGGAGCATCCAAGGCACGCCCAGGCGGGTGAGGAAGTTCTGCTTATGTGGGTCGGCGAGTGGGCGGTCTCCTGAGCACAGGACTGCCTTGCTGGGGTTTTGCTGGGCTGGTTCCGGAGTGTCCAAGGCACGCCGAGGCAGGCAAGGAAGTCCTGGGAGGTCTCAAATGCAAAATGCCCCGTAAAAAGGTGTGGGCCACATCCAACTGAGCCAGGGTCCTGTCCCCAAAAAGGACGTGATAAGCAGAGATAGCCCACATGTGTACCTTTATGGAATAGCTCATGCCTCGCTGCCATAAGGAGAGGAAGTATTGTAACGCTGAGTTCACTGGACGAGAAAGGGGGTCCAGGTGTTGAGACAAAGCCCATAAACAAAAATGCTTCCACTTCATAGCACAAGTGGACCGCTAGGGGGATTCCCCTCTGAAACGAGGACGTCCGCCACCTCTTGGGGAAACCTCATATCTGGATCTGACTACGCCTACAGGAGCCATGCATGAAGGTGTAGTGACCTGAGATCTGGATGAACCATACTGCCCTGATCCTGGGACAGCAATTGCGAGCGTATTGGTAGTGGAATTGGAGGTTACAGAGACAACTGCTGAAGTAGTGGGAATCATCTGCCAAGGCCATAGCGGGGTGATAAGAATCATCTGAGTCCCTTTGGCCTGTACTTTCAACAAGACTCTCTGAATGAGAGGGAAGGGAGGGAAGATGTAAAGGAACTTCCCTGCCCAACAAAGGGACAATGCGTCTGGCCAGAAAACACCAGGCGCATGCTCTCGCAAACAGAAAACTGGCAGTTTGGCATTGCGTGAAGACACAGAGGTCCAGTTCTGGATGACCCCAAGTGCAGAAGAGCTGGTCTGTTACTGACTGGAGTAGCTCCCACTTGTGCGCCTTGGACTGAGACCTGCTTAGGTTGTCTGCCAAGTCATTCTGGCGCCTGGAACATGGACAGTGGACAGAGAAATGTAATGCTCCACCACCCAATACCAGACTCTCAGTGCCTCCCTGCACAGGGGGTAGGAATGAATCCCCCGTTGCTTGTTGATGTAAAAGACAACCGCCATGTTGTCAGTCTGAGCAAGAAGAGAGTGTGGTACGAGGTCCTCCTGAAAGGCCCTTAGAGCATTGAGGACCGCTTGCATTTCCAGAACATTGATGTGGAGGCTGTGCTCCTCTGGGGACCAGATGCCTTGAGTCTGGCGGTCCCCAAGGTATGTCCCCTCAACCCAAATCGCAGGCATCTGTTGTCAGAGTCCAGCTTGGGAGTTCCTGACAAAACGGGACCCCTTTCTCCAAATTCAGAGGGTCCAACCACCAACACAAGTTCCTCTTGACTGGCTTTGAGATCCTGACCATATGGTCCAGACCGTCAGAGCTTTGATCCCACTGCAACCTGAGCATCCATTGTGGGACCCCCATGTGGGGGCAGGCCAAGGGAATTACAGGGATGGCCGCCATGTGCCCCAGAAGTCTGAGGAAGGCCCTGGCCTGGACCTGAGGGGTTACGAGAACCAAACCGGCTGTCTCCTGCAGGCAATCTCTCCTCTCCTGGGGAAGAAAAGCCACGCCATGGACTGAATCCAGGACCACACCTATAAAAACGAGTCTTTGGCTGAGCTCTGGGAAAAAGTTTGGCAGGTTCAGGGTGATACCACCTCTCAGAATAGAGTATAAGTGTCTCCAAGAGATTGAATTAGGCGCATCCTTGATGGGGCTGCGAGCAGCCAATCGTCGAGGTAAGGAAAGATGTAATGCTCTTTGTGCCTCAGAGCCGCAGCTACCACTGCCAGCCATTTAGTAAAGACTCGAGGAGTGGAGGAGAGGCCGAATGGTAGAACCCGGAACTGATAATGCTCCCCCTGGAAGTAGAACCTCAAGTACTTCCTGTGAGGGGGAAAGACCCCGATATGCATGTACGCATCTTGCATGTTCAGGGAACAGAGCCAGTCTCCCTGGTGCAGCAGAGGAATTAGACCTGAAAGGGTCACCATCCTGAACCTTCGGTATTCGATATAATTGTTCAGAGAGCTGACAGCCAGGATGGGCCGAAGATCTTGCGTTTTCTTTGGAACCAGGAAGAAATGGGAGTAATACCCTTTCCCCCTGCTACTGCAGGGGAACTGGCTCTGTTGCCCTTTTTTGCAAGAGGGCCTGGATATCTTCTTCTATAAGAGGAATGTGAGAAGGAGAATATCATGAGAACTTTGGTGGGTTTTCTGGAGGGATCTGGGTGAACTCCAGCATATGCCCTCTCCTTATTATATCTAGGACCCACTGGTCCGCAGTGATTGTGCTCCATCCCTCCAGATAAAGGGAGAAATGACCCCCTACTGCAACCCCTGGTGCCTCCTCCGGAGGAGGGGGGGGGGTCAATAGGAGTCATTGGGCAGAGCCGGGAGTGGGGAAAGAGGTTTGGGAGAACTTTGGGCCTCGAAAAGGAGAACCTCCAGGTTGCTGGCTTTTATTTTAAAGCTGCCTCTCTGACCCTGGTGGTTACCACAGGCTTGCTGGCCTGAGGATTTATTTATTTGCTTTTCTTAACCGGGTAAGCACACTAGACAACCAAGTGCCTATTTTCAGGTGCGACCCGGGAGATTACAAGATACATTCATGAAAATCAGGCAAAAACAAGTACAGGGTACATTTAAGAGCATCAAACAACAAAGTCAATACAAGAAACAACAGGGGTTTACATTGCAAGCAGAAGGTAGAATAACAACAAGGTTCACTCATGAAAGGCAGTAATAATCATACTGGGGCAGCAACGCTCTAAAGGTTGAGGGTAGCAAGTAAATAGAGAAGTAACCACTGGGCTAAGGGAGACCCAGAGCCCAATACGGAGATAAAACAGAAATATGCACACGCTGTTTGAGCAGTTGGGCCTAACCGGACCCAGCATGGTCAGTACTTCTAGAAAGTTGCGAGCTCGCTAGTGTATAAGATGCAGAGAGCCACCACCTTAGAGGAGTTAGGTAATGACTCAGCCAATCAGAGTGGCACAGGTCGAGGGGGTTTGTCAAGTGCAGAGGTTGGTAGAGGCCGATATGAGAAAGCCCCAGAGGGAGGCTTTAAAGCAGGGGTTGGAGGGGGAGGAGTGAGTGCTTCCTGGGAGTTCCACAACCTGGGCGCGTACACAGCGTAGGCCCGGTTGCCCATTTGGGTGCGAGTTTTAGGAACCAGAAGGGCATGAGAGTCACTGGATCTTAAAACGTAGAAGGCGGTAGCGGGATTCAGCGTAGACTGAAGGGGTGGCAGATCTGACAACATTGTCTATGAAGTTGCCTACAACAAAGGAGCGGTGCTTTTCCGGTGGGAGCCACTCTAGCTGGGAGTAAAGCTCACAGCAGTGGATGAGGAGAGGAGCAGAGCGCATAAAGCAACATACACTGTTGTACGCTGTGTCCCATTTAGCGAGACTAGTTTTTGTGACGTGGGCAAAGGTGACAAGTCCATAGCAGAGCGTGGGTAGGAGGACCCCCCTGGCTAAGGTGAGATGGGCAGCTGGGGAGAGACAGCTTTTCGCTCTGTATGCAAGGCCCAACTTATAGTTTGAGGCCTTACATGTGTTGTGTATATGCAGATTCAGATCCAGTTGTGGGTCAAGTGTCACCCCCAGGTACTTGACAGAATCTGGACTTGTAGGAGGGACCCATCGGCACCCGAGATCTTTAGCGAGTCCGGGACAGCTTTTGTCTTGGCTGTTGAGCCAAAGAGCATGGCCTGTGTCTTCTGCAGGTTAATCGTAAGCTTGTGGTCCTTTAGCCAGGTTTGGATTTGGTTGAAGTTGGAGTTTAGCTTGGCGTTGATGACAGAGATGTCCCAGGAGTTGGTCATGATGACTAGGTCATCTGTGTACAGAGTTGAGCGCCCATGAGCCGGGGCCGAGGGCAGCTCATTTATGAAGAGGGAAAACAGGACAGAGCCCTGGGGGACCCGCAGTTAACCTGAGCAGGCTCAGACAGGGCCTTGTTGAACTTGGTATACTGCTGTCTGCCCGAGAGATAATTATTGATCCAGGCAAGGGCAGGGGGGGCGCTCAAGGGACAAGAGAGAGGAACACAGGATTGTGTGGTCAACCCGGTCGAAGGCTTTCAAGAAATCCACGAAGATGGCCCTGGTCAGTTCGCCTTAGTCAGCAGCAGACCTGATCTCGAAGGTGACAATGGCTAGGGCAGTGGGGGTGCTGTGCCCTTTTCTGAAGCCGTGTTGAGCAGGAGAGTGTAGGTCGTGGATCTGTAGATAGTGGGTGAGCTGTGGGGCAACCACTTTTTCAAGAAACTTGCTGATCACTGCCAGGATTGCTATAGGGTGGTAGTTTTTTTGGATCTTTAGGATCACCTTGTTTGGGAACAGGGACGACTTTGGCCGTTTTCCAGATGTCCGGGACTATACCCGAGGTTAGTGATGCATTGAAGATGTGGGTGATGGGTCAGGCTAGGATAGGTGCCCCAAGCCTGAATAGTTTGGGCTCAAGGCAGTCGTGCCCAGCACCAGTGTGAGGGGAAAGACCATGAGGAGCTTCTGAGTCTCCGCTGGGAGATGACTCTGAGGTAAAAGGGCGGTCGGGGTTATCCCACCGGGGGCTGTCCCTGGGGTCATGGGGCTGGTTGGGGAGAGCTGGTAGGTCAGAGAACAGGGAGTTAAAGGCACTGGCAATTGTGAGGGAGTTGTTGCAGTTTACCCCACCAATATGCATATCAGTGACCTGAGGTCTGGTGGACCCTCCAACCGCATTTTTAATGTTCTGCCAGAAACTCCTCAGATTTCTGGCTGAGGAAAGTAGGGCAGATTGACAGAACTCACTCATTGCACAGCGGATGGTTCTTTTGCACGAGTTCCTCAGTTGTCTGTACTAAAGGAGGTCTGTACTGGAGAGGGAGTTCTTGTATCTCACCCAGCATTTGTCCCTTTGTTTCATAAGAGAAAAAAGGCTGCCACGGAGCCACTTTGTGACACTGCCCATCACCCTCTTTTCTGTGAGGAGAGCTCGCTTGTTTTGCAGGGGGTTAAAACAGTCAGAAAGTTGTCAAGGGCCCTTGAGGGGTCATTTGTGGCTGTGACCTGAGACCAGTCTGCTTGTCGCAGGTCAACAAGGTAGTCTCCAACATTGAGTTTGGAGTAGTCCCTCATTTGGATCACTCTGCAGAGGATTTGGGGAGGGGAGATGCCCCATATACAGTAGATGGGAGAGTGATCAGAGATGTCAGTGTCAGTGGCTCAATAGGTAGCACATTCGCCTCTGAGGCCAGGAGATCAGAGGGCTGTGGGTTCAGTTCCCACATCTAGCACTTGGGTTAATATCCCAGTACTGTAGTGCAGCATGAGAGTGGTGCTGCACTTCTGAGGTGCCGTCTTTTGGATGAGAAGTTAAACCGAGGTCCCATCTGCCTGGATTGGTGGTAGTTCAGGTGGATGTTAAAGATCCCATGGCACTTCTCGAAAAGAGTAGGGGAATTTCCCCGGTGTCCTGGCCAAATTTCCCTCATTCACTAAAAATACCACCGAACAGCTTAATCTGGTTCAAGGTCAGTTGGCATTCATCTGTATCCCCCTCCCCCCAGGTCATGCCTGAAAATAGGCAGGATTTGTCTAGTGCACTTAGCCGGTCAACAAAAAATAAATAAATATCAGGGAGAATACCACAGGAGGCAATTTTATCCAGTCTGTTGCTCAGCACCCAATCAATGAGGGATCCCTTATCTTCGCGTGAGGAGAGCCTTGTGGGTTCAGAGATGAGTTGGATGAGGGCAAGACCAGCCAGCAGGGGCTCGTATTGCTGGATGTCATGGCCCACCCAGCTGAGGTTGAAGTCACCTAGGACTAATAACTCATTCGAGCCAACCATGGGACTGAGGCTGTCAAGGAGGGAGGAGAGTCTTAGCGCCCCACCCTTTGGAGGGTTGTAGGCACAGATCAGTTGTACCTTTTTGTTATTGCCGAGCAGGAGAAGGGCATGCAGGAACTCACAAGCATGGGAAAGGTGTGGTGAGTGTACTATAACAGATAAGTGTAAGTGCATCTTATATTATAAGAGCACCCCACCACCTCTCGTTCTCTGCCCTGTCTTGCTGAACAAGGTTGTAGCCTGGGAGGGCACATGCAGAGTCTGGAGTGTGTGGCTTCAGCCAGATTTCCGTGACCCCCATGATGTCAGGGTTGTAATGTGCCACCCAGGCTGTTAGCTCTGCTAGGTTAGGTAGCAAGCTGCATACGTTCAGGTGCGCCAATCTCAAGCCTTTGGCAGATAGCCAGGTGAGGGAGCCATTGAAAGGCGGCATCTTGTCTGACCACGGGGGTGGGGGGTGAGGTGGTTTTGTCCTGTGGCAATCACAAGGCGGGGTGATATGGTAAGCGCCGTACAGGCAAAGGCATCTCAGGAAGATTATTTAATGGGTAGAAGGTTACATTTCTCTGGAACAGGTAGCCCTAGTAGATTGACTTAGCTCCTAACAAAAAAAAAAAAAAGGTTGCTGCTTCAGGCTCCAAAAATTGCTATACATGCACATGCGGAATTAATTGGTTCTAGTTATAATAACCCAGTAGGTTGCTGTTCCTAGTTCCAAAATTGCTAAAGCTTGCGCTACAGACAGCAATACAGGCAGTATTTAGTCATTTAACTAGCTCTAGAAAACACAGGGTAAAAGCTACACATGCACATTTGTTAGGATACTTTTAGTGTACCAGCAAACATGGCACTGGACCAGATAAGGAGGGGAATGTGATGGGCATCCCGTCTAATGGGAGGCGCTAGAGAGCATTTAAGGGGAGGAGGGACCGGGATGGGGGAAATTCCCCACAACCACGGGAGAGCAGCCCCCTCTCCTGAAGTATCACAGCCATTTTTAAAGCCAGCCCCAAAGATAGTGGAGGTCCACCTGACCGCAGCAATCTGCCGGCACCCCAGACCGTCCATTTGGGGGGGGGGGGACCCACTGCAGAAGAGTCTCCCTCACAGCAATCAGGAATGAGATTTATGAAAGGGCTGCTTCCAAAAATGCTTCTGGTCCCCCTTATATGTCTGTCGGATGGACCAGATGGATTTGCCCGACTCTTGGAGATGAGAGATAAGACCCTCTGTCTCCTGCCCAATGAAGACGGAACCCTGGAATGGGAGGTTCCGGATTCTGGCCTGCAGTTCCTGGTGGAATCCAGAGACTCTGAGCCAGGCATGGCACTTTAAGCAGACACCTGACACTGCCACCCTAGCAGCCATATCGTACAGGGCACAGACTTGTGTGCCCATGTCTGAGCCAGATTTCAAGATGTCCAGAAGCTCCAACTTCTGTGCGGAGTCTAGTAAGGCACTGGCTAGCTCCTGTCCCTTTTCCCAAAACGCATTCTGGTACTGGACCATATGCGTGAGAACTGGAAGGAAAAGTATGCCTCTTTGCAGATGACACAAAGATCTGCAACAGGGTTGACACACAAGATGGAGTGGAAAGGATGAGAAGGGACTTGGCAAGGTTGGAGGAATAGTTAAATGTATGGCAGCTCAGATTCAATGCAAAGAAGTGCAAGGTAATGCACATGGGAAACAAAAACCCAGGGGAAGCGTACACAATGGGGGGTGAGATACTGACAACAGTAAAAATAGAAAGGGACCTGGGGTTAATTATATCAGATGACCTAAAGGTGGGCAAGCAATGTGAGAAGGCAGTAAGGAAGGCTGGGGGGATACTGGGATGAATAGGAAGAGGCATCAATAGTAGAAAACAGGAAGTTGTTATCCTCTGTACAGACAGTTGGTGAGACCCCATCTGGAGTACTGTGTGCAGTTCTGGAGACCCCATCTCCGCAAAGACAGACAGAGTGGAGGCTGTCCAGAGGAGGGCAACCAAAATGGTGCAGGGTCTGCACCAGAAGTCATATGAAGAAAGGCTAAAGGAGCTTAATATGAATACCCTTGAGGAAAGAAGGAGAGAGAGGACATGATAGAAACTTTCAAGTACCTCAAGGAATTAACAAAGTCCAAGAGGGTAGCATCTTCCAGAAAAGAGATGTGCAAGAACAAGGGGCACAATTTGAAGATAGAGGGGTGGCTCAGAGGTAATGTGAGGAAGTATTTTTCACTGAGAGGGTTGTGGATGCATGGAACAGCCTCCCTGAGGAGGTCGTGGAGTCAAGAACAGTGGGGGACTTCAAGAATGCATGGGACAGGCATAAGGCAGTCCTAGCGGGGGGTAGGAGGAAGTAAGCTGTTGGTTAACTAGGATCTGCAGCTTATCTGTTAGGTAGGAAAATGGGCAGACTAGGTGGGCCAAGTGGTCCTTATCTGCCGTCAAATTCTGTTTCTATGTAAAATTCAGGGAATGAATAGAGCATGTGGATGCATAATATACTTTTATGCTCACCTGGTCCAAGTAGTGGGATTCCTAATCGGGAGGCTGGGAACAGAAATGTTTTGGCTGTTTTAGATTTTTCATGAGCAGCTGCCATCACTGTAGAGTCCACCTGAAAGTTTTCAGCCAGGAAAGGTTCATTCCTTTGGGGCCTTGTATAACCTGTCCGACTTTCTGGAAACTGCCGGGACTGAGGCTGGACACTTCCAAGATATCCTGGTAAGGTCTTGGAAAGTGTCGACCACAGGAGGCACCACCAAGGACTTGGCCTCCTTCTGCCTCAGGTAACGAGCCACTCTTCAGCGTTCCGGATCCAGATCCTTTGTCTCCCACTCGTTAGAGGCCTGTATGTGCCTCATGACATCTATGAATGCTGGATCGTCAGGAGGCGAGCAGGGTAGATCACTGTACCCAGGAGAACCCCCAACTCCTGAGAAAGAGGAGAAAGACCAGCTCCTGGACCGGGAAGAATCCGAGCTGTGCCTGTAAGCACTACCCTCACCCGAGCATCTGCCGGACCGATGACAGAGCGGTGACCGATGTCTCTCCCTGGACTGGTGTCGGCTAGAGGAGCGAGCCCTAGAGAAAGAACCATGGCGGCTGTAGGACCCGCTTTTGGGCTTAGACTGACGATGGCTGCCCAATCGGGAACGGCACCGTTGACAGTCAGCAGGATTTAGATGACTTGCGCCACTCCTCAGGGTCCTTAACTGGCGATCCAGTGGGCACACCCTCTGGTTCTTGGTTGTCCAACTGGTCAGAGACCAGTGTCAGCTCTGGTTTTGGGGGAGCCACCTTTTTTACTTGGCTCCACCAACAGAACTCAACTCCTCCTTAGTGAACATAGATGCCGCGGTCCCCTGCAAGGGGCAAGGAGGAGCCGGGTGGTCCGGCAGGACTTTCAGAGGAGAACCCACAGAACAGCCCTTAAGTAGAGGATTTTGATGCCGGTTACGGCTCCCCGACCAGCGCAGGTTCACCAGCAGCCCCACTGGCCTTAGCCACTTTAGCTGGCATAGGCATCTTGACTGGTGCCGGCTACAAAAGTACAGTTATATAAGAACTTACTGTAACAGTAGATCTTCAAGAACAGCTCTTGCAGCAGGTTACACCATTAGGACTCAAGCTGGCAGGCGCCAGGACCTCATGGAAATTTTCTAGCTAGCGGTATTCAGCGGGGACTGCCCCTGACATCAGGCATCATATAAAAGGGGGTGGACCCCCAGAATCCCCAGTTCTCCCGCCGGAGACTCCTGGCTGCTAGATGAAATCAGAAGCGGAGACTGAGGATCCACCATCAAAAGGTATTCAGAGCGGTGTTAGAAACACCTAATCCTAGAAAAGAGATATCGGAACAACTCTACCCCCAGAGGGGATAGTGGCAGAGAAACTACCTGCTGCAAGAGTTTTACTTGAAGATCTACTGTTACGGTAAGTTCTTACGTAACTGCACCATCTTACTTCGAGAAAAGTACAGTTACGTTAGAACTTACCGTAACAGTAGGTCTTCGAGAACAGCTCTTGCAGCAGGTTACACCATTAGGACCAAAGCCGGCAGGCGCCAGGACCCCACGGAAATTTTCAAGCTAGCAGTATTCAGCGGGGACCGCCTTTGATGTTGGTCCCACCCCCGATGTCAGGCGTAGTACATAAGGAGGCGGTCCCCCATAATCCTCAGTTCTCCCGCCTGAGACTCCTGGCCTCTGGATAACATCAGAAGAGGAGACTGAGGATCCGCCATCAAATGGCAAACAAAGAGGCTGTAAATGCCTTATCCTAGGAGAAGGATGCTGCGACTATAACCTACCTCCAGCGGGGATGGTGGGAGGGAAAGTACCTGCTGCAAGAGCTGTTCTCGAAGATCTACTGTTATGGTAAGTTCTTATGTAACTGTACTATCTTACTTCCATAAACAGCTCTTGCAGCAGGTTACACCATTAGGACTGATTCCCAAGCAATACTGGAAATCAAACACCATTGGGAGGAGGAAAGGTAAAAATCCTCGAATAACATCGAGCCTAGGACAGAAGTCCCTAAAGGACTGCTAGTCCAAAACCCACTCTTCGCCTCAATGCGATATCCAGGCTGTAATGCCTGATGAAAGTGTGGACGGAGCTCCAGGTAGTTGCAGCACAAATAGCTGAGGTGGATACGTTCTTCAAAGCTGCAAAAGACATAGCCACCCCTCTGGTGGAATGACCCTTAACCGTGCCCAGTAGGGGTTTGTTGCGCTTCTGGTAACAGAACGTAATACACTGGATGAGCCACCTGGACAGCGACTATTTTGAAACAGGAGCTCCCATCATCCTGTGGGCAAAGGAGACAAAAAAACTGGTCCCATTTTCAGTGGTGTTTGGTTCTGGTCAGGTAGTATCTGAGACACCTGTGCACATCTAGAGTGTGCAGGAGGGCTTCTCCTCGATTAGAGTGTTTCGGGAAATACACTGGTAAATCGATATCCTGATTAAGGGTGAGTGCTGAGACCACCTTAGGCAAAAATTCAGGATTAGTCCTTTGGAATACCCTGTCTCGGTGGAAAACCAAGTAAGGTTCTTTGCACATAAGTGAATGTAGTTCAGAAATTCTTCTGGCCGAGGTAACGACAACTAAAAACAACGTCCTCCAAGACAGAAAACGTAGCTCGCAATCCGTGGCTGGTTCAAGAGGTGGCAGCGTGAGCTGCTCCAAGATGAAGGGTAGATCCCATGGTGGAATCGGATCCTTAATGGGAGGCCTACGGTGGAGGACACCCCTCAGGAAGGCACGTTTCGTGTCCAATTGAGCTATAGTGCGTTGGCCTATACAGACATGATAGGCTGAAATGGCACAGAGGTGTACCTTAATTGAGGAGTAGGCCAAACAGAGTGGAAAAGGGACAGCAGGTAATCCAATACCAGCTTATCTAGGCAGTCCAAAGGCGACAAACCACGCGCGTGAACCCATAAGCAAAACCTGTGCCATTTCATGGCGTGGGTAGCCGGTTTCCTGGCGGCAGTGAGAATTTCTTCCACCTCTTGCAAGACCCCGTGTCGCATCATGGCTGTGACTCTAGGAGCCAAGCATGCAGGTTCAGGGAGCGTAGGTCCAGATGGACCAAAGAACCCGCCTCCTGAGACAGCAGAATGGGAGCTGATTGGTAATGGCACTGGAGGTTCCTGGGATAGCTGATGCAAGAGAGGGAACCAGATCTGTCCGGGCCAAAAGGGAGCGATCAGTATAAGCATCGCTTGCTCCCTGCGCAGTTTTAGAAGAACTTTCTGGATCAATGGGAAAGGGGGAAAGGCGTAGAGGAATCTGCCCGCCCAGGAGAGGGACAATACATCTCGCCAGAAAGCACCAGGCCCTGGATCTAGTGAGCAAACATTGGGCAGTTTTGCGTTGGATGGGGACGCTAACAGGTCTAGTTCTGGAGTATCCCATCTGCAAAACAGATCCTCTACTACCTCCTGAAGTAGTTCCCATTCATGGACTCTGGCCTGAGAGTGGCTCAGGCTGTCTGGGATGACGTTGTCCACTCCCAGAACATGAACGGCAATGAGGTTTGCGCCATGTTGCAAGACTCAATCTCACACTCTCATGGCCTCCCTGCAAAGAATTTAGGAATGGGTGCCTCCTTGTTTGTTGAGGTAATACATCACAGCGGAATTGACTGTTTGTAACAAAAGTGTACCCGGTGGAATCTCCGACTGGAAGGCCTGCAGGGCGTAAAGAACTGCTCTCATCTCCAGAATATTTATGTGGAGATGAGACTATTGGTCTGTCCACAGGCCCCGAGACCGGACACCGTCGAGGTGTGCTCCCCAACTGAGCCCTGAGACGATGTGGAGAGTGTCACAATCGGGGACGGTGCTATGAAGGGGGCTCCCACCAAGAGGTTCCTTGAATCTGGCCACCATTGCCAATCCTGAATTACGGTCTTCGTGATCTGGATAGGATGCTGAAGATGGTCTTGCCTTTGGTCCCATTGTACCCGTAATATCCACTGGGTTACCCGCATGTGGAGATGGGCTAGCGGGACTGTTGCAATGGCCGCAGCCATGTGTCCGAGCAGGTAAAGGACCAGTCTTGCCGGGACGGTCTTCTTCGCCGAAAAGTCCTTGATGAGGCATCTGATGTGTTCCGCTCTGTCCTGGGGGAGGAAAGCTTTCCCTTGGACAGTGTCCAGAACTGCTCCTATGAATTGCAGAGTCTGGGACGGAACCAGGCATGACTTCTCGTAATTGATGATAATGCCCAATGTCTCGAACAGAGACTGAGTGCAGGGAATGTCAGACATCAGGGTCTCCCGGGAAGGCGCCATGAGAAGGCAATCGTCCAGGTAGGAGAACACGTAGTGGCCCTGTCTCCTCAGAGATGCGGCTACGACTGCCATGCACTTCGTGAACATCCAAGGTGCCGATGACAGCCCGACAGGAAGAGCTTGGAACTGATAATAGCGGCCCTGAAACTCAAAGCGCAGGAACCTCCTGTGTGCCTGAGCAATAGGAGTATGCAGGTAGACATCCTGCATGTCCAGGGATGCTAGAAAAGTGCCCTGCTTCGGCATGGGAATCAGACCCGGGAAGGTCACCATGCAGAAGTGCTTGTACACGACCGAGACATTGAGGTCGCTGAGGTCCAGTATTGGACGGAGGTCCCGTTTTCTTTGGAACCAGAAAGAAGTGAGAATAATATCCTAGTCCCCTCTGGTTCCTTGGTATGTGCTCTATAGCTTCTTTTTTCAAAAATGCGAGTACCTCTTGCTGTATGAGCAGGGCATGCTGACCCGAGTAACGGGAGAGCAGGGGAGGTCTTGTAAGTGGGTCTAGAAACTCTATGCAATGGCCTTTCTTGACCAACTGGAGAACCCACCTGTCGGTGGTGATCGATTGCCACCCTAAAAAGTGGCGAGCAATGCGACCCCCGACTTTCCTTGCCCATTGATCCAGAGGAGGGGGCAGGGGCTGGGAAGGAGTCATGTTATGGCAGCATTTGCCCCTACGGGCTGGGCCAACTTTGTGTAACGTTGGCCTCTGCCTGGGGATGATTTGGCCTGGGCCTTGCGTGAAAAAGTGCCCCTCTGCTGCTGGCCGGAATGTTGCTGCTGCCTTTGTAGCTGGCTGCGAAAACGGCTCTGGTTCCTACGAAAGGAACTAGGCTTGGATCTGTACATGGCCTGTACAGATCGGACTGTCTTCCCTTCGTCCTGGAGCTTGGTGATGACCTTCTCCAAGGATTCACCAAAGAGTACCTTGCCATTATACGGGACGTCTAGAATATTCTTCTGTACATCCGAGGTGAAGCTGGAGACACGGAGCCAGGCGTGTCTTTGGAGACAAACGCCTGAAGTTGCAGCTCTGGCCAAAAAGTCCACGGAATCTGGTCACCATCAGGAAGCTTTTCAACTAGGTCCTGGCCCTGTTCCCACAGGGCGTTCTGGAACTGTACCACATGGGTAAGATGCACGAAGCAGCCGCGTACGTGCGCCTCCCCAGGGCATCCAATTGCTTAGATTCCTGGTCCGGTGGCTGAGTGCTCATATGCTGGGGCCTTTGAGAACAGTCATGTGAGGCAGTGATGACCAGGGAATCTGCCAGAGGTTGCCTCGCCAAGTAGTGGTCTTCTCTAGGAGTCTTGTACAGGCGGTCAGCCTTCTTCGGCACCGCGGGAGTGGAGTGCAGACACTTCCATGCAGCCTTGGTGACGTCCGTGAAGGTGTCCACCAAGGGTGGCACTACCACAGGCTTTGGATCTTTTTGCCGAAGGTAGAGGGCCAGGCGTTGTCGGTCAGGGTCAAGGTCCTCAGCATCCCACCCCATGTTGTCCTGGATGTGCCTCATAATCTCTGCGAAAGAGGGAGGTCATGTGGGTCAGGAGAGGAGATGCTGAGCGAAGGAGGAAATCTGGAATATTCTGAAGTATCCGATCTTGAATCCTCCCCCGACAGAGTATACCGACGTTGTGTGGGTGACCCTGAAGGAGATTTGGAGGGAGGCCTTCTCCTGTCTGCAGTTCTGCCCCTAGGAGGTGGAGTCTGCTCCTTGGGGGGATGGTGGTCGTCCTACTGGCCCCTTAGGTGGAGGAGGGGCATAGGCGGTGAAGGGGTAGGAGGACGACGGGCAGGGTCCACATCCTTCTTGATGGTGTCCCACCAAAAGGCAAAGAGCTCCTTTACCTCTGCGATGTTCATGCCCGATGACGGGCCTGGCACCGGTGGTCTGTCGCCGGTCGGGTCCCAGGAGGCGTCTCCAGATCGCGGATGGTTCCTGTGGAGCCAGGCATCCTCGGTGTCGCTGCGCCTGGTCTTGGGCTGTGGGTGTCCTCCTGTCGTTCCCTATGACCAGCATCCGCCAGTGACGGGTGCGGTCTTCCGCTCCGAGTTGCCGGCGTCTTCGACCTGCAGAACGCCTGCCGGTGATGGTGTCTAGCAGGTGTCGTCGGCTCCTGTGAGCGCCAAGCCAATTTTGAATGTTTGGCCGTCAGGTGGTGAGCCGACGTCCGTTTTAGGGACGTCAGGTCCTTGGTCTTTCTGGGTGCCAGATCAGGACCTCTGGGTGGTTGGGAGACCGACCTGGTGTTGGGAGTCCCGACCTCGGGTGGAGGAAGATGACTTATGGTGCTCAGCAGACTTGGAAGAGGCCTTGGATGGGGTTGAGGAAGCCGAGGGCCTCGATGTCTTAAGAGGCTGGAGCGAGGAAGAGCCGTCTGAAGACCTGACCTTAACCCGGTGGGGGGGGCTGCGACCGAGCCCTGGAGGGAGAGCACTCCAATCTGGAGCCGGAGCTATGGGAGTCCAAGGCCAGAGTTGGGGACCTAGACCTTACCTCCTCCCGGTGCTTGTGGGATTTTGATGAAGATTCTCCCCTGGAGGAAGGTTCTTGGTCCATCCTTTTTAGCTTTTCTTCAAGAAGATATGCCTGAAGTGCCTTCTAACGGCAGATCCTGGTGCGACTATTGAAACCCTGGCAAAAGGTGCAGGCCTTGGTGTCGTGGTCTGGGCCTAGGCAACACACACAGGACGAGTGAGGATTCTTGAAAGGGATCTGTTTGCTGCAGGCACACTTTGAAAGGTGACCCTCAAGAGATGGAGTTGGAGAGGACATCAGTTGTGCGGAGAAAATATTTGTCAAAAGTTCTGTAGTCGTCGTGCGCTAGAAAGAGACCGAAAGGCCGATGCTGGCGAGTTGACGGCAGGAAAAGAACTGAGGATTATTGGGGGACTGCCTCCATATGTACTACGCCTGACGTCGGGGTGGGACCGATGTTGGAGGCGGTCCCCAATGAATACTGCTAGCTAGAAAATTTCCGTGTGGTCCTGGCGCCTGCCGGCTTCAGTCCTAATGGTATAACCTGCTGCAAGAGCGGTTTCTTGAAGTAAGATCCTGTATTTCTAGGGACATGGATATGTTGTTCTATCCACACTTACTGGCAGACTCCTAGCAGTTCTCCGGGAGGAGGGAGGCAAGGTGCACACCCCCTACTTGGGAAATAAGGACTAGAGAACCGAGGTCCCAAAACCAGCATCCCAGCGTGACTGTAGGTCGATGTGGTGGTGGGTAATGAAGGTGTGTGCTGACTTCCAGATAGCAGCCCTGCAGATTTCCTGGATAGGGACATCCCTGGAAGCGGCCACCGAAGCAGCAGTATGGTGGGTAGAATGAGCTCTTATCCCTCTGGGAGGCTCCATGACCGCCAACCTATAGCAGAGATCTATGCAGGAGGTGACCCACCTGCTTATCGTCCGCTTGGCTGCAGGTCTGCCAGGTGCAGCTTCAGCGTAGGTGACAAACAGCTGGCGAACCTCTCCCCGAACTTCAGCCATCTGCTCCTTATAATAAGAGAGCGCTCTTCTAGGGTCCAGAGTATGGAGCCTATATTCGGACTCCGAGGTGTGATTGGGATAGAACACCGGCAGAGTCAACACCTAGTTAAGGTGAAACTCCGACACCACCTTCGGAAGGAATTTTGGTGGGGGCGCAGGACAACCTTGTCCCTGTGGAAGACCAGATAAGAAGACTCGATGGAAAGCGCCTGGAGCTCTCCCATCCTTCTGGCTGATGTGATAGCCACCAAGAAGACGGTTCTTCCATGACAGGTGAGAGATATCACACCTGTGCATCGTTCAATGGCTTGCCCATGAGCTAGCCAATACAAGCAGTGGATGCCACGGAGGTGGAGGTTCTCACACCGGAGGGGATATGTGATCAAGGCCTTTGGAAAAGCGCCTGACCACCTTTTTCTAGAAAAGGTTTTATCCCCTTCTTAACTGAGTTGGCTATCTTTTCCTCAGTTCAGGCCTTTGCTGTTCTGACTGCCTTCCCAGCTTCCTTTGGCTTTAACTGATACTATTCTCTGTCCTGCTCCTTCTGTGATTCCTTGTACTTTCTGAATGCTTTTTCTCACGAACCTTCACTGCCACCTCCTTTGAGAACCATAGTGGTTTCTTACATTGTTTTATTTGCTTCACACAAAGGCTTGTTACCTCTGTGATGGCAAGTTTTATTATTCCCCATTGTTCTTCCACCCCTCCTTCCTGCCCATTTGCTAGTGTATTCCTTAGGCACTCACCCATTTTGGCGCAGTCAGCCCTCCTGAAGTCCAGTACTTTTGCCTTTGTATGTCTTGACTCTATTGCTGTGTTTATTGTGAACCACACTGTTCAATGGTCGCTAGTTCCCAGATGGCTACCCACTTCTACATCTGTGATCCTCTCTCCATCTCCATTTGAGAGGACCAGGTCTAAGATTGCTCCCTCTCGAGTGGGTTCCAATGCTAGTTGTCTAAGGCATGCCCCCTGTAGGGCATCTAGAATAACCCCACTCTTAGAAGTGGCTGCTGCAACTGCACTCAACATCTGGCATATTCAGATCACCCATCAGCAATATCTCCCCTTTATCTGCCATTCTAAGTATACTTTCTATCATTTCCTTGTCCATTTCCTCCCCGAGAGGGGGGTCTGTATACAACCCCTTGTGGTGCCATTGCCTGCTTCCAAATTGACCCACAGTGCTTCTTCTCCTCCATTTACCCTTTTGTTCTGTTGCTTTGATTCCTTCTTTTATGTAGAGAGCTACTCCTCCTCCTTTTTTACCCTTCCTGTCCCTCCTGTAGATAGTGTATCCTGGTTATGTTTACGTCCCAATCATGGTTCTGTGTGTACCATGTTTCTGTGACTGCCACGATATCCAGATGTTCCTCCTCCATCAAGGCCACTAATTCAGGAAGCCTGTTACCCAGACTACATGCATTGGTACTCATTGCTCTCCATTTTTTGATGGCTTTACCTTCTGTAGCAGCATCCCCCACTGACCTTTCTACCTTGGTCTTTTTCTCATTTAGTATCCTGTTTTGTAGGGGGAGGATGGGATTTTCCTGCTGCCTATCAGTGCCTCCCCTCTTGACTAGTTTAAAAGCTTGCCAATGAAGCATTTAAATCAATTGCTCAAAAGACTTGTTCCCTTCCTGGACCGATGCAGACCATCCTGCCAGTATAGGCTGGTGTTCCTCCAGGTGGAATCCCAGTCCCCAATGAAGCCAAACCCCTGTGCTCCACACCATTTTTTTCAACCATTCGTTAAACTGCATGGTGCAAAGTACCCTCACCTCACCCATGCCACTGACAGGCAGCACCTCTGAGAAGGATACTGTGTGTGCTACTTGTCTTAAGCCCCTCCCCAACTCTACAAAGGGAAGGGAATGTCTGCTAGCTTGTGCTGGGTATCCGCCGTGAAGATGGAGATTCACAGCCAAGCTCTGCGGCGCATGGCCACTGCGGCCGCTACTGACCGGGCACAAGAGTCTCCAATGTCAAGAGCAGTTTGGAGCTGTTGCTTTGCCACCGCCCTTCCCTGGTCCCACACCTGCTTGACCGTAGTCTGGAGGTCAGCCAGGAGATGAAGAAGCACCTCATCCAGGGAGCCCAAAAGGGTGTGGGAAAAGTGTGCCATCAGTACGGCCGAACTGGCCTGACGAAGGCCTATGGAGGACGCAGCGTACACTTTACACCCGGAGTAGTCCAGTTTCTTGGACTCATCGGGTGACTTGTCCACATCTCGAGCGTTTCCGGAGTGCCGGAAAACACTGTTGGTCACCAACCCCTCCGCAGACGGGTGCTCAGAGAATCCGGAGAGTGAGTCAGTGGGAACGGCATACTTCCTGGCCATCCTGGCCGAAGGAGCTGGACACGAGGCCGGACGCTGCCATAGCTCCAGGGCCTGGCCAACAATGGCTTCGGCCACAGGAAAAGCCTCCGTAGGAGAATCCCCTCGGTCCAGTAACTCTGTGAGGGGATACTTGGCCCGCTTTGACACGGGTTCAAGCTTCATCCCAGTAGATTCCGAGATGAGCCGAAGCAATCCCATGAATGAGGATGGGCTCTCGTCCACCAACTGTCCCCCAGTGGACTTCAGGTCGAGAGGCCTGGAGAACAGGGAAGAGTCATTGTCAGACTCGGGAGTCTGCAAACAGCTGCAGAGGGCCTCAGCCACCCTCCACCTGCCGAGGACGATCGGGAGTGAGGATGACCGACAACTGATTGGGCAACCCCTGACCAGACTGAGAATCATTGGTCGGAGCCCCAGTTTTTGGTTGTGGAGGTGGGAGTTCTACCACAATGGGTGGTGCAGCTGGTTTTGGCCAAACAACCGGCACCGGCTCCTCGATGACCACAAGAGGTTGTTTCGGCCACTCAGGTAACAGCCACTTAATGGCCGGGGAAGGCGATGGAGTCTGCTTGTTCCCGGTCAAAAGGAGCTGCTGCCACATCAGATCCTCTTAGCACTGACGCACCTAGAGCCAGAGCCTATCCTCCGAGGAGGACGATGACGAGTGGCGACCCGCTTCCCTCGGTGCAGAGACAGAGACCGCCGATGTCGGTGGGATCGGCTGGAAGGAGGTCAGAGGGTGGGTCTGGGAGGGAGATGGGGAAACCCGTTCCTCCATCGGCTCTGGAGCCTTAACCGGGGACTACGGTACAGGCAAGTCCTCGGTTTCCACCGGGGGACTGGTGAAAAAGGGTTGTTGGCTTCTCCAGTCGACAGCCCGTCCGACGGGTCAAGACAAATCTCGACTGCATCGACTGGTGTCTCAGCCGGCTGACCTGACGGGGACACAGTGAAGCCAGCGGCCCTAGCTGCAACCTCGACCAAAGTAGAGTATCGACTCTCCGGGGAAGGGGACCACTCCCACGAACATCGACGGTGGGGCGTACCCTTAGAGTCCTTTTTCTTGGACCGAGAGGAATGTTCCGATGGCCCCTCTCCCTTAGTAGAGAGGGACTGACAAAACTCCTTGAAAGAAGCCAAGTAGGAGGAGCCCAAGGAGAGCAGGATAAATGCCACGACCAAGTAAGAAGATGCGGCGTTGGGCATCTTCTCCTCGAGGGCGATCATTTGCTCAAATTGCTCAGCCGAGCCCGCCGCCGGACACCACCCAACAGGCCTCCTTTGACTTTACCTGAGGAATACGTCTCTCGGGCGCCCAAGCTGAATTCTGGCAGCACGGTCTTCAAGAACATTGACCGAGAAAGACTTGCACAATTCGCAGGCCTGCGGATCGTGATCAAGCCCAAGGCAGTAAATGCACGTGGAGTGCGATCGGTCCAAGACATCTGTCCACAAGGGCACTGCCGAAATCCGGGAATCGATATGTCCATTGTAGCAGCGAAGGAAGAAAAAGACAGAAGTCTAGTAAATTTAAGTACGAGTTTCGGTTTAACCAAAGAGTTTGGATCCAGGCCTAAAACGCAGAGCTCTAAGGAGGGAACCTGAGCTTCCAAGCAGTAAGGAAGATCTGGCATCATGGGGCGGAGCTGAGAGTTTTACCACCTGGGTGGGTGGGAGGAGCCAGCTTAAAGACCTTCCAGCAAGATTTAAAACAACAAGGAACCTGCCAGTAAGTGTGGACAGAACATATCCATGTCCCTAGAAAGAACTGCTCCCGTTATGTCCCTAGAAAGAACTGCTCCCGTTTCCAAAATATTTATGTTGAGATGAGCTTCCTGGGGTGTCCATGAACCCCAAGACCTGACTCGATCGAGGTGTGCTCCCCAACCGAACGAACCCCGAGGCATCTGTGGAGTGCGTCACAATCTGAGACGGCGCAATGAAGAGGACCCCCGCCAGCCGGTTCTGTGAATCTAGCCACCATTGCCAATCCAGGATTACGGCATGTGTGATCCAAATTTGAAACTGCAGATGGTCATGGTTCTGATCCCATTGAACCCGTAACATCCACTGGGTCACCCGCATGTGGAGACGGACTAGCAGGACTGTCGTAATGGCCGCAGCCATGTGTCTGAGCAGGCAAGGACCAGTCTGGCTGGGACAGTCTTCTTTGGCAAGATGTCCCTGATGAGAGATCTGATGTGTTCTGCTCGGTCCTGGGGCAGAAAAGTTCTCCCCTGGACGGTGTCCAGAACTGTGCCTATGAGCTGCAGATTCTGTGACGGAACCAGGTATGACTTCTCCCGATTGATGATGCCCAACATCCCGAACAGGGACTGAGTACAATGAATTGCGGACATCAGAGCCTCCCGAGAGGGTGCCATAAGAAGCCAGTCGTCCAGGTAGGGGAACACGTAGAGGCCTTATCTTAGAGCCGCCAGTACGTCTGCCATGCACTTTGTAAACAGCCGAGGTGCCAAAGACAGTCTGAAAGGGAAAGCTTGGAAATGGTGGCGGCCTAGAAAGTGCTGTTGTGGTCTGGCCCCAGGCAGAAAACGTACACTTCGTGGCCGTCCTTAGATGGAATTTGGCGGCCACAGGCACACTTTTTAGGTTTGGAGAAGACAGACTGTGAAGACACACAATGGAACGAAGGGTAGAAGGTGGACGAAGCGATACTAGTAGAAAAAAATTAGAAAACACTTACCTGGAACAGCTAATAGCATGCACTACGACTTTCCCAATAAGAGCGGGTCTGCGGCAAGAAAACTGAGGTGAAGCCGGGTCCGCCCTTTAACAATACGAGGTGGGAAGAGGCCTTGCTGGTGGAGGGCCTAGTGGACTCTGCCCGAGAACCTTCCGAAGAGCACTCCTGGCTCATGTTTCTCCTTGCGATGTTTGCAAGGACGTGAAAGAGTGATGCTTTACCATCTGCTTTTTGAGAGACTCCAACCTGGACTTCAAAAAGATGGGCCTCCAGACCCTGCTGCCTCCTCTTTCGGGCAGCTTGGTTAAAAGGCTGGCAGGTTACACTCAGATGGTCCGGGCCTAGGCAAATGATGCACTTGAGGTGGCAGTCCTTGTGTGGAATCCGTGTGACACAAGTTGACACTTAAGACAGAATTCTCAATAGCGAAAAAAGGCAGGAACATAACTAGACTAACTTTCAACAGCAATCGCTGTAGAAGTCTACTGCAAGGACATCCTTGTGAATGAGCTTGCCCAATGGAGTTTTCCTGCAATAGAGAAAACTAGGGAGTAGGTGTGGGGACTGCCCACTATACAGGGTGACACTGACGTCAGTCATGTGAGTCAAGTGGGTGGTCCCCCATCAGGTATTGCTAGAAAAGTCTGCCATGCAGTGCTAGTCCTATGTGATAACCTACTGAAGGAACCCTCCTGAAGTAAGATTGGGCAGTCTCTCCTTGGAACAATGAGTGTCAGGGGCTGGGAAGCATGAGAAGGAACCCTCGCCTGAAGAGCCTCCACCCGTGATGGAGCCACCAACCCCCGCAGGAGAGGATGCCATCACAGAAGAGGGTGTATGTGGAGATCATGACAGTGTTCGCGCTTCCCAGATTCCTCCCTGTGAGTGGAAGAGGCCCCAGAAGTCTGCGCCAAAGCCCAAGAACTCCTGGCCTGCAGCTTTCTGCATGGCAAGAAACTTCCACTTAAAATGGCTCTCTAGCGTCTAATCTATACCTCAGAGTGACCACTTCTAGCAATCTGATGCCATGGCTGGGGCCTAAGCAGAGCAGGGACAAAGAATGAGTCATTCTGGAAATCTGTTTGCTGCAGGCACACCTGTCTGAGAAACAAGAATTTAATGTTTAATGTTAGAAAATAAAGATGTGTAAATGCAGAACATGAGACTAGCAGTGACATCCGCTAGGTCACATGCACATGGGTTGACAGCAAGAAAGGGTGGCGTGGGGGACCACCCCTTTTATGGCTTGTTCTGCTGTCAGATGAGACATCTGAAGGGGCAGTCCCGAATGGCAGACCATTAGCTAGAAGTTCTCCATGTGGTCATGGTGCCACAGACATACCACAGTGCACTGCCTGCTGCAAGATCCTCCCTTGAAGAGCTGCCCATTTTGAGGGGCGACCCAGTAGTGCTGGGGAGGCCCCCCCCCCCCCAACAGTTAACTGGCATGGAAAAGCAGTCAAGTATTCTGATATGCGTCGAGTTTGATAAAATAACCTAACTTTGGGGTTCCCTCAGATTTACAAAGGGCCACTCACCAGGTACTGCACTCTTATTTTCATATTTGAGACACCTCATCAGTAACTCCTATTCCATGCTACTCATCTGAATGGGAGTTTGTGATGTCAGAATGTTCAGGCAGTATGGAGAGAAGGATTCAGGATAGTTAAGGCAACAAAATACAGGTTACTCACCTGTAATAGGAGTTCTAGGAATGGTATATGTTGTTCATCCACACCGTCTGGCAGGTTCCTTGCCACTTTAAATCTTGCCGGAAGGTCTTCAAGCTGGCTCCTCCCACCCAGCCGGGTGGTAAAACTCTCGGCTCCGCCCCATGACGCCAGATCTAGCCCGCTGGAAGCCAGGTTGTGCGTCGAAGCCGGGTGGGTCGTGTGGATGAACATATACCATTCCTAAAACTCCTGTTACAGGTGAGTAAAGTACAGTTACGTAAGAACTTACCGTAACAGTAGATCTTCGAGAACTGCTCTTGCAGGTGTCAGGACCCCACGGAAAATTTTCTAGCTAGCAGTCTTCAGCGGGGACCCGCCTCCGACGTCGGTCCCACCCCCGACGTCAGGCGTAGTACATAAGGAGGCGGTCCCGCCAGAATCCCGTTCTCCCGCCGGAGACTTCCGGTTGCTGAATGACATCAGAAAAGGAGACCGAGGACCCACCATCAGATGGCCAAGACTAAGAACCGACATTTCCAATCCTAAAGATAGCGTAGGCTGGAACCTACTTCCTCCAAGGGGGAATGGTGGGCGGGAAAAGTACCTGCTGCAAGAGCTGTTCTCGAAGATCTACTGTTACGGTAAGTTCTTATGTAACTGTACTATCTTCTTCGAGGTACAGCTCTTGCAGCAGGTTACACCATTAGGACTGATTCCCAAGCAATGGCGCCTTGAAAGGCCATCGGGAGGAGGCAATACAGAGATTCAGACCCGTCCTGAGCCTAGGACAGGAGGCCCTGAAGAACAGCAAGGCCAAAACCCGCTCTTCGCCTAGAGGCAATATCCAGGCTATAATGCCTGATAAAAGTGTGCACCGAACTCCAGGTGGCTGCGGCACATATGGCCGACGTAGAAACGTTCTTCAGTGCCGCAAAGGAGGTAGCCACTCCTCTTGTCGAATGGCCCTTGACCACTCCTGGTAAGGGTTTCTGATGCTTGTCATAGCAAAAAGAAATACATTGGATGAGCCAGCATGCAAGGGTCTGTTTCGAAACTGGGGCCCCTTTCATCCTCTCAGCGAATGAAACGAACAGCTGCTCCACTTTCCGGTGCTGTTTGGTTCTGGTCAAATAATATCTGAGACACCTGTGAACATCCAGGGTGTGAAGCAGTGCTTCTCCTCGATTGGTGTACTTAGGAAAGTACACTGGTAAATCAATATCCTGGTTAAGAGTAAGGGCTGAAACCACCTTAGGCAGGAACTTAGGTTCATCCTCAGGGACACCCTGTCCTGATGAAAAATTAAATAAGGCTCCTTGCACCGCGAGAGCATGTATTTGAGATTCTTCTCGCCGAAGTAACGGCAACCAAAAACATTTTCCACGACAAAAAACATAGCTCGCAATCTGCGGCAGGTTCAAAGGGTGGCAGCGTAAGCTGCTCCAGGACGTAGGGTAAATCCCAAGGAGGGACGGGATCCCTGATGGGCGGCCTAAGGTGGAGGACCCCTCTTAAAAAGGCACAGGTAGTATCCAGCTGGGCCACCATGCGATGGCCTATGGGGGCATGATAAGCTGAGATCGCACAAAGGTGCACTTTGATCGAGGAGTAAGCTAACCCGGATTGAAAGAGGAAAAGCAGGTACTCCAGAATCAGCTTCTCTGGGCAGTCTAAGGGCGAGAAACTGCGTGCCTGAGACCACAGGCAAAACCTGCGCCATTTCATGGCGTATGTTGCATGTGTCGCCGGTTTTCTGGCGGCAGAAAGTACATCCGCCACCTCCTGCGAGAACCCGTGTCGCAACATGGCTATGTCTCTAGGAGCCAAGCATGCAGGTTCAGTGAACGTAAGTCCGGGTGGACTAGTGAACCCTCCTCCTGAGACAACAGGTGGGAGCTGATTGGTAAAGCAAGCGGAGGTTCCCGGGACAACTGATTCAGCAGCGGGAACCAAATTTGCCTGGGCCAAAAAGGCGCTATCAAAATAAGCGTTGCATGCTCCCTGCGAAGTTTGAGGACTCTCTGGATCAACGGGAAAGGAGGGAAGGCGTGGAGGAATCTGCCCGCCCAGGAAAGGGACAACGCGTCTCACCAGAAAACACCAGGCCCTGGATCTAGCAAGCAAAAATTGGGCAGTTTTGCGTTGGATGGGGAGGCGACTAGATCCAATTCTGGAGTACCCCATATGTGGAACAGATCCTCTGCCACCTCCTGTAGAAGTTCCCACTCGTGGACTCTGGCCCGGGAACGACTCAGGCTATCCGCGACCGTGTTGTCCACTCCGGGAATGTGAACTGCAATGAAGTTTGTGCCGTGTCGTATTACCCATTCCCACACCCTCATGGCCTCCCTGCAAAGGGGGTAGGAGTGTGTGCCTACTTGTTTGTTGAGGTAATACATCACCGCATTATTGTCTGTTTGTAACAGGAGAGTACTGGGTGGAATCTCTGACTGGAAGGCTTGCAGGGCATAAAGGACCGCCCTCATCTCCAATATGTTGATATGGAGATGAGATTTCTGGGTAGTCCGTGTTTCCTGAGACCTCACCCCGTTCAGGTGTGCTCCCCACCCCAGCCCTGAGGCGTCTGTGGAGAGTGTTAACACCAGGGACGGCGCTGTGAAGGGAACCCCCACTGAGAGGGTTCCCGGATCTAGCCACCATTGCCAGTCCCGAACCACGGTCTTCGGGATTCTGACTGGCTGCTGCAGATGGTCTTGCCTTTGGTCCCACTGCACCCTGAACATCCACTGGGTTACCCGCCTGTGAAGCCTTGCCATCGGGACCGCTGGAATGGTCACAGCCATGTGTCCGAGCAGGCGAAGGACCAACCTGGCCGGGACGGTTTTCTTTGCTGACATGTCCCTTATGAGGGATTGTATGTGTTCCGCTCTGTCTTCAGGAAGAAAGGCTTTCCCCTTGAGTGTGTCCAGAACTGCGCCTATGAACTGCAGTTTCTGGGATGGTACCAGGAGAGACTTCTCGTAGTTGATCAAGATGCCCAGAGACTGAAAGAGAGCCTGGGTATGCTGAATGGCCAGCAGCAATGCCTCCTTGGAGGAGGCCATGAGAAGCTAGTCATCCAGGTATGGGAACACGTAGTGACCCTGTCTCCTCAGAGATGCTGCCACGACTGCCATGCACTTGGTAAATACCCTTGGTGCTGATGACAGCCCGAAAAGAAGTGCTCGGAACTGGTAGTGGCGACCGAGAAACTTCGAGCGCAGGAACCTCCTGTGCCCCTGAGTGATGGGGATGTGCAAGCAGGCGTCCTGCATGTCTAGGGACGCCAAGAATGCATCCTTCTTCAGCATGGGGATTAGTCCCGGGAGGGTCACCATGCGGAAGCGCTTGTAAACGACCGATATGCTGAAGTCGCTGAGATCCAAGATTGGACGGAGGTCCCGTCTTCTTTGGAACCAGGAAGAAGTGTGAATAGCCTGCTCCTATCTGGTTCCCTGGAACGTGCTCCACAGCTTCTTTCTGCAGAAGCGCGAGCACTTCCTGCTTTATGAGCAGAGCATGCTGACCCGAGTAACGGGAGAGCAGAGGAGGCCTTGTCTAGGAATTCTCTAAAGTGGCCTTTTTCGACCAACTGTAGCACCCACCTGTCGGTGGTGATCGAGCGCCACCCTGGCAGGTGGTCTGCGATGCGATCCCCGACCTTTGTTTCCTGTTGATCCTGAGGAGGGGCGGGGGCCAGGAAGGAGTCATACTGTGGCAGCAGAGGGTCCTGCAAGTTGGGCCGACTTGGTAGCACGTTGGCCCCTACCTGAGGACATTTTGACTTGGGCTTTCCGGGAAAAGGAGCCCCTCTGTTGCTGACCGGAACGAGGTTGTTGCCTCCGAGTCTGCTGCGAAAACGACTCTGGTTCCTACGAAAGGAACCGAGTCTAGATCTGTACATGGCCTGGACAGATCGAACAGTCTTCCCAGCTTCCTGTAATTTGGCGATGACTTTTTCCGATGATTCACCAACAAAACTTCGCCATGAAAGGGGGCGTCCAAAATGTTTTTCTGGATGTCCAGGGTAAACCCGGAGACACGGAGCCATAAGTGTCTCCGGAGACATACGCCTGAGGCTGCCGCTCTGGCTGAAGAGTCCGCGGAGTCGTACGCCGCTCGGAGCACTTGGGTCCCCACGTCTGAACCTGTTCGGAGGAGCTGGAGAAGTTCCTCCTTTGGGCCACCATCTGGCAATTTCTCTGCCAGATCCTGTCCCTGTTCCCACAGCGCGTTCTGAAACTGAACCATATGGGTCAAGTAATTCAAGGACCTAATGGCGCAAGTCGTGGCCGCGTAAGTGCGCCTACCCAGCACGTCCAGTTGCTTGGACTCGGTCTGGTGGCTGCATGCTCAGATGTTGCGGTTTCTGAGACTGGTCCTGAGAGGCTGTAATGACCAGGGAGTCGGCCAGAGGATGGTTAGCCAGGTACTAGTCCTCCCTTGGGGCCTTGTACAGGCGGTCAGCCTTCTTCAGCATAGCCGGGGGCGAATGTGGATGCTTCCACGCTGCGTTGGTGAAGTCCACGAAGGTGTCCACCAAGGGTGGTACTACCACAGGCTTGGGATCCCTTTGCTGAAGATAGCGGGCAAGGCGTAGTCTTTCGGGGTCAAGTTCCTCCGCATCCCATCCCATGTTCTCTTGGATGTGTCTCATTATCTCAGAACGAGGGGTCATCCGGAGACAACCTAGGGAGGTCGCGTGGGTCCAGAGAAGGGATGCTGATCGATAAAGGAGACCTGGAACATTCAGAAATGTCAGATCTGGAGTCCTTCGTCGACGGCAAATACCGACGTCTTCTAGGTCTCTCGGGACTGGGTGACCCTGAAGAAGATCTAGACAGAGGTGCTACTGGCTCCTGGGGGGGGGAAGGTGCTCAGCCTGCTGCCCCTTTTGGCGAAGGAGGGGGCGCAGGCGTGATGGTGCCGCAGGTGCGGGAGGAGGGTGCGTGGTGACATCCTTTTTGATGGTGTACCACCAGAAAGTGAAGAGCTCCTTCACATCTACCAAATTAAGGCCAGACGGGCCGGGCGCCGGTGGGGTGTCAGCTCTCCGGGGAGGGTTCCCGTGGGAGCTCGATGGGACCGGAGTTGCCCACCTGGTCTTCGGGCTGAGTGGACTCCAACGACACCTCCTGACCGACGTCGGTAGGCGGTGGTGTGGTTCTGTCTGCGGTATCCGACGCCGGTCTCCTCGCCGGCGTCCTGGGGGGTGAATGCCTGACTGGCGACGGGTGACGAACTGCACAGCAGAGCACTCACGGGAGTGCTTGTGGACCTTGACAGACGTTGGGCGAGCAGACATCTGATCCAACGTCTGCTCCTTGGTCTTGCGTTGGGGTGGCGGCGGCAGAGAGACTGACCGGACATCGGAGGCTGAGTGCCGGGACGAGGACTTGTGAAGCTCCCCTAACCTGGACGAGGCCTTAGCAGAAGAAGAGGGCCTGGAGGTCTTGGCAGGCCGCAGAATTGAAGAACTGCTGGGTGATTTGACCACAACCTGGGGAGGCCAAGAGTGGGCTCTAGACTGGGAGCGGTCCGACCTGGAGCCGAAGCTGCGGAAGTCCGAGGCCCTACAGGGGGATCTAGGTTTCACCTTCTCCCGATGCTTCTCGTGGTGCCTGTGCAACTTTCCCAAAGATCCGCCCTGGAAGGTTCCATGGCCTTGAGCTTTTCTTCTAGGAGGAAAGCCTTCTGTCGGCGAATTCTGGTCCGACTATTAAAGCCCTGGCAGAAGGAGCAAGCCTGGGTGTCGTGGTCCGGGCCCAGGCGCCGCACGCAGGCCGAATGAGGGTCTTTAAACGGGATCTGCTTCCCACAGGCACACTTAGAAGGATGGCCCTCCACTGAAGTTGGGGAGGACATCAGACGAAGAAAGGTTGTTCTTGAAGAAGCATTTCTCCCAAAGTTTTCTATTCAGAAAGGATTTCCTGGTCGTCGCGTGCTAGTACTAACTGAAGAGGTCGAGACATGCAAGTCGACGGCGGGAAAGAACTGGGGATTCTGGCGGGACCGCCTCCTTATGTACTACGCCTGACATCGGGGGCTGGACCGATGTCTGAGGCGGTCCCCGCTGAAGACTGCTAGCTAGAAAATTTTCCGTGGGGTCCTGACACCTGCCTGCTCCAGTCCTAATGGTGTAACCTGCTGCAAGAGCAGTACCTCGAAGAAGATCCTGCATTTCTAGGGACATAGATATGTTGTTCATCCACACTGTCTGGCAGACTCCTAGCAGTTCTCCGGGAGGAGGGAGGCAAGGTGCACACCCCCTACTTAGGGAATAGAGACTGGAGAACTGAGGCCCCAAAACCAGCATCCCGGCGTGACTCAAGGTTGATGTGGTAGTGGGTAATAAAGGTATGTGCCGACTTCCAGGTAGCAGCCTGCAGATATCCTGGATAGGGGTGCCCCTGGAAGCAGCTACCGATGTAGCGGTATGGCGGGTAGAATAAGCTCTTATCCCTCTGCGATGCTCCATGCCAGTCAACCTATAGCAGAGATCTATGCAGGAGGTGACCCACCTGCCTATCGTCTGCAGGTCTGCCAGGTGCAGCTTCAGCGTAGGTGACAAACAGCTGGCGAACTTCTCCCCGAACTTCAACCATCCGCTCCTTATAGTAAGTGAGGCTATATTCGGCCTCCGAGGTGTGATTGGGGTAGAACACCAGCAGAGTCAACACCTGGTTAAGGAGAAACGCCAACACCACCTTCGAAAGGAACTTCGGGTGGGGGCACAGGACAACCTTGTCCCTGTGGAAGACCAGATAAGGAGACCTGATGGAAAGCACCTGGAGCTCTCCCATCCTTCTGGCTGACGCAATAGCCACCAAGAAGGCAGTCTTCCACGACAGGTGGGAGATATCGCACCTGTGCATTGGTTCGAATGGCTTGGCCAATACCAGCAGTAGATCCGGGCCCTTTCCCTGACACCAAATGGAGAATCTTTCATTTGAAGGCATAGCATTTTCTGGTCCACTCCTTACGGGACGCCTCAACGACATTGAGGACCTCGTCGGAAAGACCCAAGGCCTGGAACTCTAGCCGCTCAGAAACCAGGCCGTCAGGTGCAGGGATTGAAGGTCCGGATGGAATACCTTCCCCTGATTGAGATCAGGTCCGGGCAGGTTGGAAGCCGCCTCGGGAACCTGGAGCCAAGACTGAGAAGATCTGGATACTAGAACTGGCGGGGCCAGTCTGGGGCAACCAGAATCACCTGCACCTTGAGAAGCATCTTGTGGATCAATGGAAATTTTTGGGGAGAGAGAAGAAGCATATAAGATGCCCGGGGTCCACGGCCTCAAGAAGGCATCTGCCTGCAGTGAGCCCTGCTGAGGCGGGGTGGCCATGAAACAGTCTCAGCTTTGCATTCTCCCTGGAGGCAAAGAGGTCCGCCTGAGGCGTGCCCCACTGGGAGAAGAGATCTTTTACTACCTCCGGCAGGAGAGACCACTCGTGAGACGCAGACCCTATCTGGCTTAGGGTATCGACCAAGGTGTTGGGAGGCTCCTGCCACGTGAATAGCTAGGAGATCCGCCTCCAGGCTGCGCACGAGTGACCAGATGCAGAGAGCTTCCTTGCACAGAGGCATGGAGCGTGTCCCGCCCTGGCAGTTTAGGTAGTACATGGTCGTGGTATCGTCCGTCTGGACCTGAACCACTTGACCCCGTAGGAACGGAACAAAGGCTGTGAGGGCTAGACGAACCGCCCGAAGCTCCAGCAGGTTGATATGGCATCGGGACTCCCGAGGGGACCAGAGGCTGTGCGCGCTTTGTACTCCCCTAGATGGGCACCCCAACCCATCAGAGGCGCATCGGTCGATAAGAGACTGTCGGCTCGGGGTGGACAAACGGGATGCCCTCCTGCAGACGAGCTGGAATGGTCCACCACTAGAGAGCGTTCCACATCCCTTGGGTCACCGTCACTAGCTGGTCCAATGGATCACAGCGTTGTGACCACTGGCTGGCCAATCCCCACTGAAGGGGACGCATGTGCCAGTGGGCCCAACGGACCACAGTGGTGCAGGCCGCCATGAGACCCAGGAGGTGCAGGAAGTCCCAGGCAGGACGCGATTGCCCAACCAGAAATGATTGGGCAAAGGAGGAAAGAACCTCGGCCTTGTCCGCCGGGAGCCATGCTCTGGCTCGAGCTCTGCCCCGATGAAGAATCACCTGCTTCGGTCAGAGTTCCGACCTGGCCTCGTTGATAAGGCGGCCAATTTGAGAGCAAACCCGGAAGGCCAGATCTCTGGACCGCTCCACCTCCTGTCTGGAGGGGGCTGCTTTCAGCCAATCATCCAGGTAAGGGTACATCCAGACCCCTCAGCACCGCAGGAAAGCTGTCACCACTGCCATGCATTTGACGAAGACCCTGGGAGCAAGAGAAAGGCCGAAGGGCATGGCTTGGAACTCGAAAAGGGATCCTTCCGCTCGGAGGAATCTCTGGTGAGATGGACGGATAGGGACATGAAAAAACACGTCCTGTAGGTCCAGAGAGCAGAACCACACGCCACGTTCCAGGGATGGCATTACCCGAGTCAGGGTGACCATCCTGAAGACCTTAGGAACTTGTTTAGGTCGTGAATGGGGCCCCAGCCCCCCCCGGGACCAGGAAGTACCTGGACACAAACCCTGGGTCTGAGGGAGGGTCCGCCACCTCTCTGATCACCTCTTTCTTGAGGAGCAGAGTAATGTCAGTTCGGCGAGCGGACCCGGAGGCCCTCCTGGGGGTGGCGGCTCGAACTCCAGAGGTAGGCCCTTTCCTACCACTTCCAACACCAACCGGTTTGTGATTATAGCAGACCAGGCGGAAAGGAAGTGGCGGAGCCGTCCCCCATGGGGGAACCTGGGGTGGGGTGACTAGGTTGGGGCAACACCCCTCAACCCGTGTCTGAGCAGGCTTGGAGGAGGAACCGGCAGAGGGACCACCTGGGTGTTTACCTCCCAGCTTCCTGGAAGAGGAAGCCATGGGCTTGGGATGCCAAGCGCGAGTCTGCCAACCCTGATGCTGCTGGGCCGGATGTGCCATGGGCGCAGATGGATGAAAGGGCTTGGGTTGCGGTCTGCGGCCCTTGTCCCTCTGGGCGGATGAGTGTCCAGAGTGGCATTGGACTTTTCAATCCTCTGGAGGTGACCTTCCACTCCAGGGCCAAAGAGGTCAGTCCCTAGGAAGGGGACATCTGCCAATTTGTGCTGGGTATCTGCTGTGAAGGTGGATATCCTCAGCCATGCCCGACGGCGCATAGCCACTGTGGCCACTACTGACCTGGCGCACGAGTCACCGATGTCCAAAGTAGTCTGAAGTTGCTGCTTGGCCACTGCCCTGGTCCCACACACCTGCTTAACCGTGGTCTGCAGGTCAGCCGGGAGATGAGGACTACCTCGTCCTGGGAGCCCAACAGGGCATGACAGAAGTGCGCCATCAGCACAGCCGAGCTGGCCTGACGAAGGCCAAGGGAGGATGCAGTGTAGACTTTGCGCCCGGCGTAGTCCAACTTCTTGGACTCCTTGTCGGGAGGCGTGTCCACATCCCTGGCACTTCTGGCACGCCAGAAGACGCTGTTGGCAACCAACCTGTCAGCTGAGGGGTGTTCCGAGAAACCAGACAGGGAGCTGGTGGGGACCGCATACCTCCTTGCCATCCTGGCCAAAGGCGCAGGGCAGGAAGCAGGATGCTGCCAGAGCTCCAAGGCTGGGCCCACAACTGCCTTGGCCACCGGAAAGGCCTCCGTAGGAGAATCTCCTCGGTACAAAATCTGAGGGGGTACTTTGCCCGCTTGGATACGGGCTCTAGCTGCATCCTGGTGGACTCAGAGACAAGGCTAAGCAAACCCATGAAGGACGATGGCTATCATCCAGTGACTGACCTCCTGAGAACTCCAAGTCAACTCGCCTGGAGAACAGGGAGGAATCTGACTCAGGAGTCCGCAAAGAGCTGCCTTGGGCCCGAGCCACCCTCCACCTGCCGAGGGCGATCGGGAGTGAGCGTGACAGACAGCCTATGGGGCAGACCCCGGGCTGACCAAGAATTCTTGGTCGGGGCCCCAAACAATGGCTGTGGAGGCGGAGGTTCCACCAGAATCGGTGGGGCAGCCGATTTTGGTCGAGCAACAGGCCTGGGAGTAGGTGCCTCGGCAGGAGCGAGGGGTTGCTTCAGTCGCTCCAGTGACAGCCACTTGATAGCCAGGGAAGGCGACGTCGGCTTGCTCCCAGACAGAAGCATGCGTCGCATGAGGTAGCTGACGCAACTTGCGAAGCCTCCCCTCGTCAGAGGATGAGTGGCGATGCCGCTTGCTGCAGTACTGAGACTGCCTATGACGGGGATCAGCTGGACCGAGAAGAAGTCCGAGACCGCTAACCTCGGCTTTTCTGAGGAGGGTTCTGGGGCAGGGCAGGGGAAACAAGCTCTCCCCTCGGCTCGGAGGGTTCAACCGTGGACTCTGGAACCGGAGAGTGAGGGTTTTCGGCTTCACCGGTCGACAACCCATCCGACGGGTCGAGAAAAATCTCGACTGTCGACAGGAGTCTCGGTCAACTGACCCGACGGGGACGCCGCGAGGCCAGTGGCCGAAGTCAAAGGTAGACTACTGTGAGAGGGACCTCTCCCGCTCCCAGGAGCGTCGGAGGGACTTACCTTAGTGGTCTTTCTTGGCTCCTCCGAGGGCGATCTGCTCAAGCTGATTTGCCGAGCCCACCGCCACAGAAACTGCCAAACGGGCCCCCTTCGCCTTTACTGGAGGATAAGGTTTCTCAGGGCGCCCAAGTTGCAAATGGGCGGCGTGGTCTTCCAGGACGTAAGCCGAAAAGGAAGAGCACAGGTCGCAAGCCTGCAGGTCGTGCTCAAGGCCCAAGCAGTACACACGTGGAGTGCGGATCCGTCCGAGACATCTGCCCACATGGGCACCACCGAAAACCAGGAGTCGATTTGTCCATCGCAGACACGAGGAAAATCAAAGTCTTGAAAAACCTTAAAAGTAATTTCGGGGAAACCAAAGAAATAGGAACCAGTCTTATATGCAGAGCATTAAGGAGGGAACCTCAGCTTCCAAGCGGTAAGGAAGATCTGGCGGCATGGGGCGGAGCCAAGAGTTTTACCACCCGGGTGGGTCGGAGGAGCCAGCTTGAAGACCTTCCGGCAAGATTTAAAACGGCAAGGATACCTGCCAGAAAGTGTGGATGAACATATCCACGTCCCTAGAAATTAGGATTACCAATATCAGAATATTGGGTAGCCAACAACTGGAGAACACCTAGAGGTGTAAACACTACTTTGAATCACAATAATGGGTGTTGTGGGATGGGACAAATCCTGTCTAGATATACCAAGCTCATTCACACCTCACTCAGGCCTCTAAGCTATACTACCAGCCCCAAGTGCGCCAGGTGTGGTATAAGGGTGTTACAGTGCTCAAGTCACAATACTGAAATAAAAGCAATGTAACAAAACCAAGCAAGTTTTTGCCGCCCCCCCCCCCTGCACATTCTTCCCAGTAGTCACTGGTAGATTGCCCTGGCTTACCCAGGGTGGGGCCAAGCAGCAGAGGTTAAGAGTTTCAAGCTTCATAATTTACACACATTCCACACTGGAGCAGCTCAACCCTCCAAGCTGAATCTGCATTTGTGAAGCATAGCGAGGGATTCCATGGGTTTGGCCTCTGGCACACTGGGCACCAAACACACCCTTCTCTTGCTGACCAACCTGGTCAAAACAGAGGCCCATTACCAAATCTGGCATTTCAGCATCCATTCACAATGATGCAGTGCATATACATGAATCACACAAAATTAAGTTATTTTGGTACTCAACTTCTCACCCCTGGTCTACCCCAGCTCATTCCGCAGTGTAAAAAGCACCAACCCAACAGCAGACAAGTAATATACATAATTTTATTATAAAAATGGAGTTAGGAATGAGTAACAAAATATCCTAAAAACATTTTTCCAACTAATCATCTACACTTGCTACACCTTAGGATAAAGGCAATAAAATTCACACATTAAATAGGCAGAAACATTCCACAATTCAGAAGCATCCCTAGCCAAAAGCAGTTGCAGTGCCCTCCAGACAACTAGTACATACATTAGAAATACATGGTCTGACTACACAAAATTACAAATATTAACTATACACAATTCTGTACAGTTTTCATAAGCTAGATATGAGCTGCATTCAAGTTCACATTCATTGCAAATGTTCCAGCATACACATTTTACATAGTCTTCCATTTATTCATCATCATCTTCATCGTCGTCTTCCTCGTCATCATCTTCTTCGTCCTCTTCATCCTCATCTTCGTCCTCCTCTGGTTCTACCTTCTTTTTAGACGCAGCTGCCTTGGCAGGAGCCTTTTTTCCTACATCAACTTTTCCCTTAGAACGATATGCTGCAACATCCTGAAAGAACCAACATGGTTGGTAAATTAACAGGAAAGAGTACCCTTTATCATTTTACATTACTGCAGTCTTCTCAACCTATGTATATCATGCAGCAAGAAATTAACCGTCCTGAAGTTGAGCAGAACCCATGTGAAAGGCTGCTGAAAGAGGTATCCACTTAAGGTGTGGCTGCTCAATGTTGCTGTGTACAGAACTCAGATAGCACAACATGAAAGTTTTGACAAGACCCAATGCTCAGTGAAAGTGTCATTTACAGACTAGATACTAGTGAAATGCTGCACTTACCAGTCTCGTTCTAAACTAGACCACGCTGAAGTGGACAGGAAATTTGCTAAACGGCAAGTCACGAGTTACTATTCAAATTCTGCACACAACTATGTTACCGATGTGAACCTATTCACTCGTTTAATGGACAGTACTTTGCTGTTAATATGGAAATTCTCGTGGTTTGTGTACAGTGTTAACACTTATTTACCTCTGCAACAGATTGGAAGAAACTATTACAATGGTATATTCCTCACAGCCAGACAGGTTCAATGCCCAGGAGTGAAATATATGTAAATTTTGGAACCCAGAACAAGTTCACATCTCTCCCTTGATGTTATATTGTAGAACAGTGCCATCAAGATGTAGAAGCCAACTGGCAGTCAATAGCCACAAATGCTAGCCAACACAAAGATGTATTCAAAAGAGGCAATAAGTAACCACCCAGACCAAACTCACACTAAAAACCACAGAACTGACTGAAGCAATGCTCAAAGAAGGAAATAGGATTCTTACAGCCTTTTCCCAATTGGAGAACATTCAAGCAGAGGGATCCCTTGGAAGAAATGCTACTACAGTAAGATGTTCTCTTCAAACCCCAGCAATACTGAGCCATGTTTCAACTAAAGCATACCTGATTTGTTAGGAAGTTTTTTTTTTTTTTTTTTTTATTAAATAGTTCCTTGCTGCCTAGAGGTAGTTGCAGCAGTGCAGTTTCGACAGACTAAATCTGGTGGCGAGAGGTGAAAACCCAGAACAGCTGTAGGCTGGGCATGCGCATAGCAAGGGAAACCGTGCACGTGTTTGTTATAAACAGTCCTTTATAATTATAACAGCATACACTCATGCCAATAAGGACCAGTTTCCTGTTGGAGAAAGAGCCAAGGTGCTGGGGTTTCTTGGACAGATCATGGGCTGCACTGATAAGTGGACGGAGGCCTGGTACAGCTTGTCCACCTTCCTGGGTATGGGGGTGTCAACTCACGCATGTGGCATCCCACATGCATCATAGGAAAAATAAAGGGAATCTGGTAGGCCTTGGTAGTGAGCCAGTTTCCAACTGGCAATGTCCTGCTCTGTGGCACTGAACCCCATGGCAGCCTGTGAAGGGATCATCTGGGGGAGACAGAATGCATCTGGAGTCCTCCCCACCGAGGAGAGGAAGTGCTAGAGGGGATCCAGGCCCCAGCATCATTTCCTGATCCCGCAGGACTATAAAGAAGCCAGGACGATAATTGCCATTGTTCCCTGGCTCAGAGAGCAGAAGACCATGCCTAATGTGACAGTGCCAAAGCCAGCCAAGGCAGTGTCACTGGTGACCAGGCCAGGGAAGAGAACCTTCTCCACAAGGTCCAAGATTGAGAACAAAGACAATGCTCACTGGTGCAGTTAGACCACCCTGCAAAAAGGTGGGTTGGTAACAGAGACCCTGGCATCTGGAGGGATGGCTGAAGCGACCAAGCAGAGAGCAGGAACACCTGACCGTTGCCAACAAGCCATCACTTCTGACTGCGGCCCCTGCAAAGGGGAGTGCGCATGCGCACCTGTCAGCAGCGGTAGGAAACTCCAGTTATGAAAAGCTGGAGTCTGCAGAACCAATGGGCCATACTGCCAGATAGTGTGGGAGACAGGAATGGCCCACTGAATGAACTGCCAGGTCCAACCAAGAACATTCCCAGGATTTTCCTGGTGCCGATGCACCCACCAAATGACAACCTGAAGCAGAAATGCTCCTAGCCTGAAGCTCCCTTCTCTGCGACTACCCATTTCAGGAGGAAAGATTTTAGCCCTTTCTGGTGACCCCACTGGGTAGCTTGATCTGTAGCAGATCTCACGGAAGTGGATGCCATGGTTGGTGCAGAGGCAGTGGATGCCAACATGGGCAGCCTTGGACAGACTGCCAAACAAGTTTGGTCCTGGTGCCTGGCTGCTACAGTTAAGTGTTACGTGTGACCTGCTGCAAGAGATCCTCGAAGATGCTGCTGCAGGTTTCAACATAGATATGCCACAAGCCTGAGAAATGCACAGCTGCTGGTCTTCCATCAGTTTGTTTTGGACTACAATGTACAATTAAGAACCAGAACAGTTACCAGCATCAAAATTGATGAGAGTTCAATTAAAAATATAGGGACCCCCAAACAATTATCTGAATGTCCATCTTCCTTTCCATACCAGAAAAGTCATTGACCTCAGATTCATAAAACTGCAGTTAACCTCCAGTGAACAGGTTGTCCAAAGTATAACGTGCCAATTGTCCCAAATTCCCACCCAAAACTGAACTCTAGTATTTAGTGAGTGGAACTCTAGATGCTTGTGTACATCCAAGGGCACCCCAAAGCTATTATCAAATTGGTCAACTGATAAATACACAACCTTTTCTGGTGCCCTCACCAAAACGGGTATTCTGATATTAGCCAACCAGTTTTGATCCAACTTTGGTGTGCCCTCAGATATACATGCATCTAGAGAGTTCCACTCACCACCAGGGTTTCATTTTTGAGTGAGTGGGGGACTGGGACAATTGGCACATTCTGCGCACGGTTGAGGTTTACTGCCATTTGATGAGATGGTCAATTAGACAATACGACCCATTACTCCCCCATTTGACTTCCTACCCAGTTGGTCAGTATCCCACATTAAAAAAATGGATAATCACGTCAGTTAAAAAATTCAGGTACAGTACTTCTACTTCCTTACTTGCCAGTGGGAGTCCCCCATTTCTCAGTACCTGTGGGACATTCCCACTTAACGAACCCTGAGCTACTATTTTTCACATATCCAGTTTCATGTCATTCATCTGACTTGTGTTCTAGAATATACAGATTAAGAGCAGCAACTACTGAGTTTATTCAGAATAATTTTAATGTTAACACATTTATCTGCTAGACACAAGGACCGTGTGTATAAAAATGATCTCCCCTTTCCAATGGTGCCATAACAAGCTTTCATATGCCCTTAATGTGGAAGAGAATGTAGTTTGGCCCTGTGCTAGAACGTTTGTATTATTTTAGATGGCCTTGTTAAGGTCTATGGTGCCCATGCAATTTTCTTAAGACATCACAATGTTATAATGCAGGGCAGCTCTCAATCAGGAAATGGAAGTGAGACTGCGGCAAGGATCCTCTTACGGTTCTTGGGAGGAAAAACACAGTTTTAAAGTGACAGCATTACATTTCATCCAATTAATGTGTGTATACACTTTATATAAACACAGCAGGCTTGACACTTGTGTTAGACTACTGCTGGGCCTGCAAAATGTCTGCAGGGCCTATGTTTGGGGTGGGTGGGGGAGAAGAGAAGAAGAAGTACTTGCTTGTAAAATAGTCTCACCGCAAACTTGAGGGACACAGTCAGCTTTGCCCCACTGTGTGCTTCAAAATCAGAGTGTGCCTCTTGGCACATAAGATTACTGTAGAATGCAACCCATAGCTCAAAATTCCCAACCTGTACACATTTTTAATTTTACCTTTCCAGTGATTTATCTGGGTCGAGTTTAAGTTTTGCGCCTACTGGAAGCTAGTACCAGTCAAGAATGTGCATCTCCTACAAGCACGACCCCAAACTACATTTTTTTCCATGAGCACGATATGAATATGCACAACCGATCCACTGTAGTAATTATGTTTAGTGGGCACTCCAAAAACAAGAACAGAGTTGTTAAAAATAAGTTCTCAGCGGAGGTCGAAATCCCGCACATGCGCCAAAGCAGCATACTCCTGCACATGTGCAGGATCTTTGCCAGTTCCACTGCTGTGCATGCGTGGTATTTGGACCTTGGTCAACAACTTTTATTTTAAACAGTTAGATTTTCGGAGTGCCCACTAAACATTAGAATTACTACAATGGATCGGTGGACCATATTTTCATATCGTGCCCATGGGGGAAAAAAAATGCAGTTTAGGGTTGTGCTCGTAGCAGATGCGCGTTCCCAACTGGTATCGCTTCCGTATGCATGACTGATCTCAGACTGAAAAGTTAAAAATAAAAATAAAATGTGTACAGATTGGGGGTTTTGAGACATGGGGGTGCATTCTGAAGCAAACGGTGGGCCAAAGCTGACAATGCCCCTTTAAGGTTAAGGGGTAATCCACCTCCAGTCTCAGACTATTTGGGGCAGTGTAATTTATTTTCACCCCAAAACAATGAGTGAAATTTGCAAAACACAGCGCTCAAAACAAGTGTTTACAACACTACAGTTCATCTACAGGACATCAAAGGGTGCTGCTGACAGATGTACAAGTCACCAGAATCCATACTATAATGGGTTCAGATAAGTCACGATATTCCGTGGGAAACCTTGGGGCACACCACTTCCTTTTCATATTTCTCTTTTAGTTTTGCTGCTTTCTGTTCAAAAGGAACCTTATCTTTGGCAGTCTGTTCCGCCCACAGCTCTCCCAATTTCTTTGCAATGTCACCAATAGACAAGCCTGGGTGATCACCTTTGATCTTTGGACGATGCTCAGAACAGAAGAGAAAGAAAGCTGATGGCGGCCTCTGCAAAAAAGAATGTATGTCATTAAAATGCTGACCACTGATGTGGTTATGTCTATTCTAGAAACACACCCTTTTAATAAGTCATAATGTTGTAAATCCCCCCCCCCCCCAAAAAAAAACGAAATTAAGAGTAGGAAGTATAGAATGACAAGAATGTGGGACAGCAGTCTTCAGGGAGACCTTCTGGATGCTACACTGCTGCCCCATCGAGTGCACCTCTCTGGGCCAAGGGAGGTTGCCAGACTTGAGGCTGAGATGGCATGGGTTCAGGACCCACTCCCCCACCCTTGGGACCACCTAGCCCACCTCCTGCCAACCTCAAAAGGAGGCCAGGAAGGAGCAGTGGCTGGCCAACAGTAGGCACAGGGAGAGCAAGGCTGCTAGAGGTGTAGGTACATCCGATACCACTACAGAAAGTACAGTTATGTAAGAACTTACTGTAACAGTAGATCTTCAGGAGACTCTTGCAGTAGGTAATTACATGTAGGACCGACGCCGGCAGCATGGAAAACTTTCTAGCTAGCAGTCCCTGGCGAGAGACCATCCCCATGTCAGGTGACCGGCGTCAGGAGACATCAGTATAAACGGGTGGTTCCAGACACCCGCCTTCCAGTTCTTTCCTGCCACAGGCCAGATGAGAGAGGAGCAGAAATTTCCCCTCACTGGAAAAGGAGCTGAAAAAGCCTAGTGGGGAATGGAGGATGGGAAGGTATTACCTACTGCAAGAGCCTCTCTCAAAGATCTACTATTACGGTAAGTTCTTATGCAACTGTACTATCTTAGAGAAAGCTCTTGCAGTAAATAATTACATATAGAACTTAATCCCAAGCAGTCTGGAACAAAGAGGCACCGGAAGGAGAAAAACTACTCCAAAAAGCAGTTGTAGCTGTGCAAGCCTCAAGACAAGAGGCCTTGCAGAACAGTCAGCCCGTAGCCTGCTCTACGGCTAGAGGCAATATCGAAACTGTAGTGTTAAATAAAGGTAAGGACGGAAGTCCAGGTGGCGGCAACTACTGCTCTGGTGGAGTGGCTTCTTACTTGACCCGGTAGGGTCTTGTTATATTTGTCATAAGACAGTGATGCAATGAGCCAACCACTTAGGCATTGCTTGGAAACAGCATTGCCTTCCCTTTTATGAACAAAAGACATGAATTGGCCAGTCTTTGAGATCCTTTGTCCTGTTGGTGTATCTCAGAATCCGGTGGACATCCATAGTATGGAGTAAATACTCCCCTTGATTAGAGCAGACTCCACTACTACTTTAGTGAGAAACTTAGGATTCATACGAAGAGCAACTTGTTCCTTGTGAAAAAATCAAGTATGGGATTTTGTACATCAGGGCCTGGAGCTCGGAAATTCTCCGAGCTGAAGTAATGGCCACCAGGAAGAGAATCTTCCACGAAAGGAACTTCAAATCCACAGAAGCTGCAGGTTAAGTTGAGAACAAAGTTCAAGTCCCAGGGAGGAGCAGGAGTACGGATGGGGGGCCTCAGATGGAGGACCCCTCAGAGAAAGGTCTTAGACCTCCAATTGAGCGAAAGCTTTGTCTGTGAAGAGAACACGATAGGCCAAGATGGCCACCATGTATACCTTCAGAGAAGGATGACAAGACACTCCAACAGAAGCCCCGAACAGAAGGGTTCCCCATTCTTGGAAACAGCCCAGATAGTGAATCTTTTCCACTTCATGGCATAGGTGGAGCTGGTTGAAGGTTCTGTGGCCTCCACCAAAATCTCCGCCACTTTGGGAGACAGTCCAAAACGGGACTGGTCTAAGTCTGCTGGAGCCATGCATGCAGTTGAAGGGATTTGAGGCCTGGACGGACCAGGGTCCCCTGATCCTGGGTCAGTAAACCAAGAGAGAAAGAGGAGGACCCTCCGAGTACTGTTGTAAGAGAACCAAACTTGCCTGGGCCAGAAAGGAGCGATCAGAATAATTTGTGCTCCTTCTGAAGCTAGTTTCTGCAAGACTCGTGGGATAAGTGGAAAGGCACAGACTAATCTGTCCTTCCAGTCTAGAGACAGCATCGTTCCAGAAAGCGCCTTGCTCTGGAACGAGTGAGCAGAAGATGGGAAGTCTTGCATTTAGAGGGGATACAAATGGGTCGACCTGTGGTGTTCCCAAAGTCAGAAGATTGTCTAGGACCCCTTGGTCCAGTTCCCACTCGTGAGTCAGAGCAGAAGAGAGTCCCTCCCCATTTGTTCATGTACCACACCACGCACATGTCTGTCGGGACGGCAAGGATGTATTGAAGGGCTTGGAGCACTTACCAACACTGCTCGAAGCTAAAGCACACTGATGTGGAGAGCTTGTTCTAGCTTTGACCAGGAGCCCTGGGTCCGATGAAGACCTAGATGCGCTCCCCAACCTTCACCCAAGGAGTCTGGAAGAGAGGACGACGAAAGAAAGGAACTCCCTGAAACAGGTTCTCTCGAACCATCCACCACCAGTCTTGAAGCATTTGCGAAGAGACCAGAGCTGGGTGATCTAGATCGTCCACTAGCTGATCCCATTGAGAGCGGGGAGTCCACTGAAAAATTCTCATGTGGAGGTGAGCGTGAGGAACCATCGGGATAGCAGCTGCCATGAGCCCGAGAAGGCGAAGGACCAACCTCGCAGAGACCATCCTGCGGGTCGGACAGCAGACTTATTTGGGTCTGGAGGGTGGACGCCCTGTCTGGAGGCAGGATAGCTTTGCCAGTGGTCGTATCGACAACTGCCCCAATAAACTGGGGTCTCTGGGATGGGATCAGACGAGACTCCGAATGGTTGGTAATACCAAGGCAGGAAAAAACCTGCTAGATAAGGGAGAGGCAACGCAGGAGTTCCTCCTTGGATGAGGCTGCCAGGAGCCAATCGTCCAGATATGGGAAAACCTGTACTCCCTAGTATGCAGGTGGACTGCCATCACTGCCAGGCATTTGGTAAACACTCAAGGCGCCCCCCCCCCCCAGGAAAGACCAAATGGGAGCACCTTAAACTGGTAGTGGCCCCCAAGAATGCAAAATGAAGGTATTTGGATAAAAAGGGCGAATGGGAATGTGCAGACAAGCATCCTACATATCCAGAGCACAAAGCCATTGACCCAGCTGGAGGGGCAGAAACTCTGCAGAGAGCGTCCTGAACCTTTTGTATTCAACGAAAAGATTCAGGGAACGGAGATCCAAAATTGGTCCAAGATCACCAGTTTTTGGGATCAGAAAGAAATGGGAACAACATGTCCCTCACAAATGGAGAGCAGGCTCTACAGCTTGCTTCAGCTGGAGCGCTGAAATTTCCTTCTGGACCAAAATGAATATGTTCCCATGAATACGACTTCAGAGGAGGGGTGGCGGGGTAGTTTCTGAAGAAATTTGAGTGCCCCTCTGCAATGAGCTGGAGCACACAAGAATCTGTAGTTATCCTCTCCCATCCCGGAAAGGAGAGGGAAACTTCTCTCCTACCAGTTCCTCCAGGGAGTCCGGAGGCAGTGGGAGAGGAAAGGAGTCAGGTGGTGTGGGGCAGCGCTGCGGCACCCATTTTTGGCTGGAGGGGGCTTAGCAACTGTGGGGGCCCGGTGTTCTGGCCCACCTTCGGCTGACTCAGTCTGTGAAAGGGACAGTGTGCTGCAGATAGGGACGGTACATGGAATCAGACTTCAGAGCCGTCCCCATCTCTTGCAAATCGGTGATGTCCTTATCACCCCCCCCCCCAAACAGCACCGACCCCCGGAAGGGTGCTTTCCTGAATAGATTGCACCTCTGGGACCACCACTGACACGTGGAGCCAAGCATGACACTGTAGGCCTACATTAAAAGCAGAGCTCCGTCCAGCAATGTCCACTGCATCGTATGTGGCACGAAGCATGTGGAGACTGGCCGAACGAGCAGAGCCGACAAGGTCAGCCAACTCCTGCTCGACTTGGGAGTCAGGCAGGGAGCCCAGTCTGGCTTCCGCCCGAGTCAGAATGACCTTCTGGTAGTCCCCCATATGGCTGACAGTTCAGGGCCTGGATCCCCAGCATGGAGGACGCATAAATCTTTCTCCTACACTGGTCCAGAAGGAGCAATTCTTTATCAGGTGGTGACGAGCTAAGATGTTGGGGTTTGCCAACCGGCTGTGAACAGCACTAATCATGACCGAGTCGGCACGAGGGCGAGAATCCAGAAAATCAACACCCTCTGGAGCCCAATATAGCCTGTTCGAATTCCTAGGAAGTGGGGCTAGAACAGATTGCTGTTTCCATATTATGGAAACGAGGTCGGCGTGAGGCTCTATCCAGGATGGCACCAAGGCAAGAGCTGTCACAGGCAGATCCAGATGTTCGAGACGCTGAGGATCTAGTTCCAGGGAGTGCCACTGATGAACCTCCTGGATTTTCCCCAAGCAACTCTGTAAAAAGGATCCTCCGGAGAAGACTTCGGAAAGCGTGGCTCGTCACGTCTTGGAACAACCGCCGGAAGAATCAGGAGTCTGAGGGTGAAGAGGAAAAGGACTCCCTTTACCGACCTGGGGGGAGGAACGGACCGGACCCCTTGGGAAGTCCCTGGAGAAGCGTGTCCTGCCCTTCTCTGGATCCAGATGGAAGAACCTTGGAATCCAGAGGTGGTGAGGGAGTGTGCTGCCTCGGACAACACCGCCACAAGGCGTCTCTCTACCTCTTTCGTGAGCCGAGCCTTGGCCTCAGCCCACCAGGAGGCCAGTCTCCTGCAGGTCCACTGGCAGCTGAGAGGGTGGTGGAGGAGGGGGATAAAGGATATAGGTTGTAATTGTATGGAGCGTATCAAAACCCAGCTGCTGGTAGCCTGGGGTCTGGTACTGTGGTGCCGGATATGGCAATCCCGGGTATGTCAGCGGAGTAGACGGCCCAGCGGGAAGTCTTCTGGAGTCAGTAAGGCCGGAGGTACCAACATCAGAGGGGCCGGCCTCTGGGGAGCCGTCAGGTCCGGTGCACCAAGTGGTGGAAGGACCGGAGGAAGATCCCCAGCTTCACCTGGGGATGGAGGAGAAGAAGAATCCCCAGGGTCAAGTTGGGGAAGACTCTGGTTCCCCAGACTGCAGCGAAGGCTGCAGGGAACCAGGTACGACTTACGTGGGTCTGTCTGTTCCTTCGCCAGCTGGATGAGCCAACTTCAGAGCCATCGCCGGAGGCAGGTTGAGCAGAGGGATCAGCCTGGTCCAGTGGATAGAGGCTGCGCGCTGCCCCGAATGGTTGGACATCTTGCCGGCCCTCTCTGGGCAGACGGTGGTGCAGACGCCCGGCTTACCAGAGTTGCCCACGGTGGTAGGCCGCAAGCCTGTGGCCAAACCGGGGCAGAGGCCTCCAACTGCCTGGAGGCGCCCACAAGGCCTGAGCCAGACTGGCAGGCAGACACCCCTCCTCAGAAACCTCCAAGGCGACTGTTGAGGAGCGGTCCCCCAGAGGGATGTTACCTGCGTCCCAGTGATTCGAGGTGGAGGAGCTCTTGTCCCGGTGCGCCTCCTTCCTCCGATGGCCTTCGGGGGAAGTGGACTCCTGCCTTAGTTTCCCCAGCCTTCTCCACTGAACTCATTTTCTTCAGAATATGGGCTTCCAGGGATTGCTGTCACCTTTTCTGGGTAGCCGAGTTGAAACTGAGGCAGTGCTGGCACAGGGAGTGGCCATCCTTGTGCGGTAGTTGGGCGCTACACGCATTGCACTTGTGTTTGGAGAGTGTAGGGGACGAGATACGACAATTGCACCATTAGGTGAAAAAGCAATAAATTTCGGCAAAAACCCGAAAAATAGGGCTGACTAAGTATGAACTGTTCCACGAGGCTCGGCACGAGCCAACGGTGGGAAAGAACTGGAAGGTGGGCGCCAGAGACCTCTAGCTAGAAATTTTTCTGTGGGGTCCTGCCAGTCAGTCCTATATGCAATTACCTACTGCAAGAGCCCTCTCAAGTAGGATCTCAAACATTGGTGGGGAAGAGAAGAGAATGTCCCCCCAGAGGCACCCGAAGTAGTGGCCAGAGTAGTCGTGTGGGTCCTTCACAGTGGATACCCCAAGGGGCAGGCAGAAGACCCCAGAAAAGGAAGCAAATCCTGGTGAGGGTTACAGCTGGGGCAAGGAGGGAAAGGGAGATTAGGTGCCTTCCCAGTGCCACAGCTCTAAGGGATGGAAAGAATTTAAGGATTGATGGGGCAGCAGGAAGAAGAGTTGGACGTCAGCCCCATCTCTGGACCACTGACCCAATCAGGGATGAGCAAACAGTTCAAGGAATTGGAGAGAGTCTTAGAAGGCTAGACAAGCTGCATGATCTGTGACCTCAGATGCTACCAGTCTAGGACAGGATTTTCCAAACCACGAACTTAAACGTGTGGTCGAGGGAATGGTACAGGAGAGGGATAAAGGTCTGTATCCATTCGGGGGTGGGGGTGTGCGCAGTGATCCTCAAATTGTTTAAATGCTACATTTGGGAAGCATTTAAAGTAGCCATAGTGAGTGGGGGCATGAACTGCCATCACCCCACCTCAGGCTTACAGGGTCAGTAGTGGGAATCTTGAGGAAAAAAGTTCCAAAAAAAAAAAAAAGGGGAACCACAGTAAAAGGAAACTGGAAATAGTAAGAATGGAGAGCCATGTGTGCAAATGCTCAAAGTCTGGGCAACAAGATTACAGACCCAGAGGAAACCAAGGCAGTAGCGGACATGGACAGTCTGCAATTACCAAGTCCTGGTGCAATGAAAACCAGGTTATGCTCTGCCACAGGGGTCCCCTGGAGGATATCCAAGATGCCCCCCCACCCCAATTTAGCTTGCTAGCCAAATCCTTGCAGGAGATTCCAGGCAGGGTTGCCTTTTATAGTATTTTACTTAGATTCTCTTAAACACTGAGCTCCTGCAGTCACTGACAAGCACCTCTAGCGGAACATCCCACACTTTCCTACAGCTGACGTCAGAAACATGAAGCAGTTGCAGGAATGTGTGTTAGCCCGAAAATGAAGCCATCAACATTGTTGGTTTGACACTTAGTGCCCTGTGCTATACTGAGACCAAGTGTATAGCCAGGCAAATGGCTCCGTCCATAGGCCAACACTAGACATTCATGGTGCTGGTGCCAACAGCTGTGGGAGATTGTGGGATGCACCACTGTAGTTACTCAATTCAAAATGCCAGCAAGAACAGCCAGATTAAAAAAAAAAAAAGTATTGCATTTAATGTTATGTGGGGAAGGGGGCGCATGTAGGCCACTGAGATGCAGGGCTTACCGGCGTGGACATTTCCCTCATATTGATCTGAAGACTGCAGTACCCCAAGAAAAATTTATATTCAACCAGTCATACAATTCCTTTCCAAAGGGACATGAAGTAGCATCTGTGGGGTTTGCTTCTATGCCAAATTATCTAGTAGTGGCATGTTTGACATGCAACCTGTTCCTGAACAGCCTTCCACTGGCACCAACACCCCAACCCTATTTCAGATGGTGGCTAGCAACACTCAAGTACTGGGGCAAATCAGAGTCCTACAAAAGGCTAGTGCAGGACCCCCCCCCAAAAAAAACAGTTTTCAGCCATAACCATAGACCAGGTTTTAAGGCACGTGATTAGAAATAATTGCAGGACCTGTCGGCGCAGCCACCCAATGAGGTAAAGATAGTGACTGGGGCACATTTAACTACTAGGGAATGACCATACTGACACGTAGGGTAAGGCACTGACCATTTTACCAATGTGCTAATGCACTGCCCCCATTTTACTAATGTTCTGGGGGCCAATACTGTTCAATTCCTGTGTGTCTAACATAGGATAGGGTGTTAGGAGTAAGGAGGTCTTTGCGGAGAACTCAAAACTGGGAGCATTGGCAGATGGACAGGAGGAGAGAGGGGTCCTGCAGGGGGCATCTAGGGGTGGGCAAGGAGTGGGGGTTGAAGTTCAATGCAGGGAAGTGTTTTGCGCATCCGAGGAATCAGAAACCCAGGGGGGACCACATTGCAAGTCACATCGGGCGAGAGGAACTTGGGGATAGTCGTGGACAGCAAAAATTTACACAATTGTTCTAAGAGCTGCAGCAAAACATACTGGGCTGCATAACAGGTGGGGGTGTTAACCTCCAGGAGGAGGGAGTGATCCTCCCTCTGTATGATGCCCTGGTTAGGCCACATCTTGAGTATTGTGTGCAGTTCTGGAGACCCCAACTTAAGGAGGGACAACGCTGCTGGAAAGGGGCCAGGGGAAGGCGACCACCATGATTCAGGGTATGACCTACAAGCAGAGACTGGATAAAAACCCATCTGTACTCACTGGAGAAGAGGAGAGACATGACATGAGACTTCAAGTATGTAAGGGAATAAATAAGGGCAGAGCCAGGAAGTGTTCAGGCTTTTTGGGGGGGGGGGGAGAAGAGAGAAGAGGATGGGACTACTACTGGGGGCACGAGTGGAAGCTGGAGGGGCACAGGAAACTTCAGAGGGTGGTGGAACCATGGAACACTGCCCAAAAAAAAATCTGGAAGAGACCACAGTGGAAGATTCGAGAGATACGGGGGGGCAAGGTTCCAAGCAGACACGGTAAGACCATGGGGCCTATTCTGATGTCTTACTACGATACTATAGCACTGCCCAGATCCTCCTCTACCACTTAGCATTTCATTAGTTAGGACTGTTTTTCAGGGGCGCACTTCATTGTAGAGGTGGTAGACCAGTGAGCACTGTTTTTTTTTTTTTTTTAATATATATCAAATTGGAGACCCACTGGTGTACAAAGACGGGTCTAAAGAACATGATGGGTCAAAACTAGACTGAATAGTTCACATGCCCTTATGGCCACTGAAGACCCCAAAAACCATGTTGCACCTGGTAGGTGCATTACTGTATGTGGTCCAGAAGCACTCTTGAATGGAAAAAACTACAGCTGCGGACAAAGATGCTGAAATTGTAAGTTTAGTTTGACATTACCCCCCCCCCCCGTGTTTATGCCCTGGGGTGTGGGGGCAGATCACCCCCACAGAAATAATCACTGAATATTGGTTCTCCAATTGCTGCTGTAAGTTGGATTTCTGTATTGTATTTTTCAAGCCTTAAAAACATTTACTCAGATTATTTGGGCATATCTGTTAAGACACTGAGTTTATTGGTGTTGTGGCTTACCAATCGCTAAAAGATGCAGCTATGTTTGTATTTCTTCCAATATTTCAGGGTACTACCACATCAGCACCATAAATGTATATACGTAATTTTTTAACGCAAACAATCGCTGCCCTTTTGGCTACTACACTTACTATAGGTGTAAAGGGGCAATTTCTTGGCAGAATGAAACGCTTTTTTTGTTGCCTATTGGCACTGTCGCTGTGGTAGATGCCTGGGGCAGACTGCCTGTGAAGCTAATGAAGATGAGCAGTTAAGACTTACGGCGGCCTCTTGGGGGCATTGGGATCCTTCTTCTTCTTGCCCTTCTTCTCCCCCTTCGGTGGGATGTAAGTTTTCATCTCCCGTTCATAACGAACTTTATCATTCTTTGCAAGGTCTTCAAACTTACCTTTCTCTTTTGCAGACATGGTCTAAAATACAATTAGAGATGTTAGCTTGTGGGTCCACAAAACAGGGAAACGTGCATTATAGCGTTCTAATATGCTAGTCTTACAACGGCCGGTTGGCACAAGGAAATGCTATATTACAGAATCACACGAACGAGTATAGGCTGCTGAACAAGCGCCCCGTTCTGGTTCGGGGGAGAAGACGATTTAAATAACCGCCACGCCCACCCCCCACTCAATACGTACTCAACTGTAAAGTAATATTATAAACAAAAGTATCAAATTAATCTTACCTTCCACCTTTCTGAACACTTTTTAGAAAATTCAGCAAAATTTACTGAAGAGTCTGGGTGCTTCTTTTTGTGCTCTTCTCTGCAAGTCTGCACAAAGTATGCGTAAGAGGACATTTTGCCTCGTGGCTTGTTAGGATCTCCTTTTCCCATGGCTGTTCTGTAAGCTACGAGAAAGAATATATCACAAGATAATTACAACAGTTATTAAAAGAATAACGCACAAACCACACCTCTCGCGGCAAGAACAAGTGTTCAAAGCGTTGTTAGCAAGCCCGTTCGACCCATCCCCCTGCCGACCTCCCACGCACAAGCCGTCTTCCCGCCTTAACTTTGTCATTGCCAAAATAGCCAACAGCGTCTTCAAAATGGCACTTGGCACAGTCACCGGCGGGGAAGCGACCTATAAAGAGCCAACAAATCTTCCACTGCACGAATTAAGTCGTTTTCGGGTTAAACTCCTACAGACACCACACCTCCAGCCATCGGTCCAGGACCAAACTACTAGTGTCCACCAGCCTTGTATCTTTGGCCTTTCCCCAAGCCTACCTCACGAAATGGCGCGTTGGGCAACCGCTTGTTCTTGTCTTATTGAGGAAGAGACGGGTCCGAACATGCAGCGGAAGACCCCTTCACTCTCCTATACCCGGACCCAGTCTCAAGCTTCAATTACTATCCGCCTCTAGATTTCAAACATTCCTCAATGTGAAAAAAAAAAAAACAGACTTTACTTTAAATACTATATAACTGAAAAACTGCTGTCAAATCCTACACAGCTTCCAGTGCTGTGACGCATTTAAATAACTAAAAAAATGCGTTTTAAAAATACAATACTATTTTCTAAAATCACAGTTTAACACTAGAAAGAGAAATTCTAAAAGGAAACCCAGACTACAGTAGAAAAAGGAGATCGATAAAAACAAATACTTACTCAAAGATGCAACCGATATAACCAGACGAACGTCCTGCGGTAGACTGGTATGTAGGATATAGTTCAACACTTTGTTTTGCAATGGTCTCCGATCACACTAACTTGGTATAAACTGGCCGAAACTCCGCCTACCCTGCGCCTGATTGCTTGCTCCGCTGATTTAAAATCAGCATTATTGCAGTCCAGCCATTCACAACCGAGCGGCATGGCGCGAAAAGATACTCGGACGTCACAATGAACGCAGTCAGCAGGCTAGGCTTGTTCTCTGTCGTTTGCCCTTTCTCGTTCGAACCGGTTAGTTTGAGTGAATGTGCCTGATGCTCATTGGTCAGCGAGGGCATTTAAAAATCGCGGGTAATATAGGATTTGTTGTGGGGGAAGGGTTTGGTCTCCTTATTGGCGGACCGCTGATTAAGTCGCGTGATTTAAAAATTCAAAGACAGAGACCGTGACTAATAGTGGGTTTGTAGGAAGGAAAATAAGAAAAGTTATAGCGAGCGTGAATTTGTTTCATTCAGACAACGCAAATCTTTTTAACCACAAAATATTTACTCTTCGCTCTGAAATAGTATTTTATCTGATAGTGTAAATCCACAAAGCTGTAATTTCACTAGTCGCAAATATTGCTACTGTGCACAAATGAAAGTGGACGCTTATTTTTGGAACAAGGAAACGGCTGAGTATGTTGTACTCCTTGCCTCTTCTCAGAAAATTGTGGCCATATATGCCAAATCGGCGATGAGAATTCAAATGCTGGGACCAGGGCGATGGAGAAAGCAGCTGCATGTTAAGGGTTCCCAGACTGAGACAACATAGCATATATTTTCAGTATGTCATTTTATTCTGGGCTTTCATGACAGAACGTTAAAGAACTGAACGTTTAATATATCACAGTCTAGAGCTAGGGAATTTTCCTCCACAGTTCATGAAGTCTAATAAAAGTGTACGCACCGTGATACTTAGCAAGCAAAGGTACTAGCTGCACACTGGAGCATTCTTGATGGCTCGTGTAGCCTGTTTCTGCTGGGAAATCTGTATGTTAAGTGTGTTCAGTTTAGGCAGAGTGGGTAGGCCAAGAGGTTCTCACCTACCGACAACTATGCAAGTCCGATCGCTATTAGTCTATTGGGCAATATGCAGGCGCCCCCGAAAAAATGAAGGTGTGGGGGTCCATTCAACTTTTAGACACTTAAACATGACATTGGTGTGAAAAGATCGGTAGATCCCTGTCTCTCTCTTCTCCCGCGCCCCCCCAACTTTTTAAGCTGTTTGTTGCAATGCCCATATCAACAGGAATCCATCGATGATGCCTTACACTAAGTATCTTCCTGGCAGTGTGCTGCCCTGGTGGTAGAACTTATGGTAATTATGGAATATTATATAAAGTTCAAACTTTGAACGGTGGTCATGCTCCTTCTGGTGATCTAAGTCACTTGTAAATCTAATTCTGACATGTGATTGGTCAGAACATGTCAGCTGACCATTAATGCCCTGCTAGAGGAATGCTTGTCGTGAGGGTCTTTTTTTGGCTGGCACAGAAAGTCAAATTGGGGTCAGTGCCTTCACATCCTCTTGCTTTAACCACTGTCCATGACAACAGCAGGTGAAGGACAGAACGTGAAAAGATGAAGTAAGCACAAGAAATATGCAGATAATTTGATATTTTCCAGGGTCTGATATAAATAATAACTGAGTCTCTCTGTAAAACTCAGGCTTATTGAGAAACAGGACTGCCATTTTTTTTTTCTTTTCAAAAACCCACACACACACACACGACTGGCAACCAATCAGAGCTGGATGAGGAAAACTTTCTTTTTAAAGAGACCTACTTTTTAGGGAAGTGTGCAAAAAATAACATTTTTAACTATTTTAAAATGTTCAGAGTAATTAAATCACTTGCAAAATGTACCATTTTATAAGTGCAATAACCCACACCAGCCCCATGGGTGTATCGGGGCATAAATGCACTTCCTAGCTGGTTGAAGTCACTCTGGCAAGCCCTTGTGCCTGACAACACACCCAGGGTGTGCATTAATGCCCCGATACACCCTTGGTCTCTTGTGGGTTATAACATACACTTGTTTCTCCACCCGAAGAGAGCAGTTGCTCTGAAGTACAGATCCAGTCTTCAGGAGCCTGATATTTAAAAATGGGTAGGGTGGAGTGCAAATATTTGTGCTGCACCTTGGCTGGGTGTCCAGAAATGCTATATTCAGTGGAATAGCACATTTGCACTATTCCACTGAATATAGGGCCATTGTGGTCCAGCACTTAGCGCTTAGGCAGACATAGCTCCTGAAATTTCAATTTCACCCGGTAAAAGGTGCCATTGTGCAAACTCATTCGCAAGGAGGTCCTGGGTAGGACATGCATACAATTACAGTGAATAAGACAAAAACACAGCTTAAAGGCTGTAGCAAAGGTACTAAAATTAGAAGTAAAAGAACCCTTGGCTCACTCAAACCTCACAGAAAAACAACAACAACAATGCTGTTTGATAAGGTGTCAAGTGCAACACAAAACATAGATCTGTGTGTCAGGGTGCTACTAGTAAAATAAAATTGCTGCTTTTATTTTTAGACTATTTTGTTGTTTTTCTGTGAAGTTTGGGTGAGCCGAGGGTTCTTTTACTTCTAGTTACAGTGAATAACAATTATCAATAAAAGTACCAGTAGAATTTGAAACTAGATCTAGTGAAAGAGTACTTCTCTTAGGTGTTGTAATGGCTTACACCCATGCTAGATTTCCTATAGTCACGTGGACCATGCTGTGACAGGGAGCTCCTGCCACTCTTGAGGACCTACCTTTTCTTAAATCTTATTTATTTACATTTTGGTAACTGGGTACACCCACTGAGACTTTGACAGTCCCTTTTTCAGGGGGTGACCCGGGATTAGTTACATGTACCTAGAGGAGAGAAGAAAACCAATGCTTTTGATTGTACTACACTATGTGGTACATTGATCATGTCTGTTGCAACAGTTCTTCTATTTCTTAGCCTGATCTATTCTTTACAATTTCTTGCAGGCCATACTGTACTACAGAGGTACAAATATGTGCACCATTAGGCTTACAGATCATACTGTAAGCTGTAATTCGGCCGGACTGCATGCCATCGGGGTGCAGCCGCCCGCCGATGACGGGGGTTGGGAAGCTGGGTGGCCAGAGTCCTCTGTGGGTGGGAGGGGGGTACCACTGGACCACCAGGTATTGCTATTCGCTACAAATGCCCGCGATCAGGCATACAGGACGGAGGGAGGGGGATCACTAGACCATCAGGATATTGTAGATATATGCAATTGTCCACGATTGGGCATACAGGAGGGAGGGAGGAGGATCACTAGACCACCGGGATATTGTACAAAAGCCCGCGATCAGGCATGGGGGGGCCCCTAGACTACAAGGGACTCACAGCGGCTGTGCTGGGCGCATTTCGCTGGGCTGCCCTGTGCAAGGCATGCAAATGGGGCCATAATGACATGCAAATGGCCCCATCTGTGCCATGCATACATTATGGCCCCATTTGCATGCTCACTTCTGAATATCACGGGTGCTGCGCACGGTGCAACTACATTTGCGCTGGAGCATTCCCGGTCCTCCCTGTCTGGGGAATGTGCTGGCGCATTGTACATGCACCAGGCACATTCTGTGCCATATTCAACGGAGATGCGCCTTGGCACATCTCCTTTGAATATCGCCCTGTCCTTACCCCCACGCATCTCAGTTGCGCCACAGCCCGGCGCAGTCTGAGTACCTTGCCCCATGTGTATAAAACTTGTAAATGTTGAAAATACCATGGCACTAGGTGTTTTTGATTAAGGTAAAAAGTTACTAGGTGACTGTATGATCAAAATTAAGTTAGTTGTACTATTTAAAATGCATGTAAATTGCTGTAAACTGAACAAATCTGAAATTTCATGGTGATTTGCATATATTTCATGAAGCTTTGCATTATGGAAGTATGTGTCATGATGTGGTTTTTTGAAACTTGGCTTATTGTCAATACCCTTTGGGGTAATCCTTGTTTCAATGCTTCTGCACTGAGGTTCTTTGTCTTTAGCTTTTTTTTTTTTTGAGCCCCCACCACCCAAGCAAGCAAGGCCCGCATAGGGGAGGCTAAATATCAACAGATAAGTTAGATCAGAGATCAGTAACATAGAAACATAGACTTTGACGGCAGATGAGGACCACTTGCCCACCCAGTCTGCCCATTTCCCTACCTACTGGATAAGCTGCAGATTCTAGTTAACCAACAGCCTACTTCCTGCCACCCTCCACTACAATTGCCTTATGTCTGTCCCATGCATGTTGGAATTCCCCCACCGTTTTAAACCTAGCAGCCTCCCCAGGAAGGTGGTTCAATGCATCCACCACTCTCTCCGTGGAAAAAAAAAATCTCGCATTACCCCTGAGCCGTCCCCCTATATCTTTAAATTGTGCCCCCTTGTTCTTACACATCTCTTTTTCTGAAAGATGCTCCCCTCCTGGACTTTGTTTATTCCCTTGAGGTACTTGAATATTTCTATCCTGTTCCCCTGTCCCTCCTTTCATCAAGGGTATACATATTAAGCTCTCTCAGTCTCTCTTCATATAGTTTCTGATGCAGACCCTGCACCATTTTAGTTGCCCTCTTCTGGACTGCTTCCATCCTGTCTATGTCCTTGCTTAGATGAGGTCTCCAAAACTGCACACAGTACTCCAGATGGGGTCTCACCAACTGTCTGTACAGAGGGATAACCACTTCCCTTTTTCTACTTGTGATGCCCCTTCCTATGCATCCCAGTATCCCCCTGGTTCTCCTTACTGACTTCTCACATTGCTTACTAAACTTTAGATCATCTGATATGACTACCCCCAGGTCTCTTTCCATTTTTGTTGTTGTTAGTACCTCCCCTGCTATTGTGTACTCCTCTCCTGGGTTTTTGTTTCCCAGGTGCATTACTTTGTACTTCTTTGCAAGTAGGTGCTGGCTATGTGTAGAGGAGAGATTTGCATAGTCTGTTGCTACAAACTGATGTACTGAAGAAGGGATTTGCCATTGCTGAAGGTTATCTGCTGCATTTTAAATAAACATCACACAGAGATTGTGTATTGCACTTGAAGTTCGGTGTCTGATCCATCTGTTATCTCACAGCCCCTTCACACACGAGCCCCCGATCTGATTTATGCACTACACAATTAAAGTCACCACCCCATATGACAAAGCGTGATGTGAACAAAAAAGGCTGCACCTCACGAAAGAGGTTCACTTGACTTTTCTTTGTAACTGGTGCATAAATCGCAATTAATCTCCAAGTGTAATGTAAATAAGTAAAATCCAATATTAAGGTCCGTCGCATAAGCAGTTCAACCAACTTGGTAACATGAAATCCATCACCCCAACACCACTACATGTGTCTAATCTGAAAGAAAAAAAAAAGACCCCATTGCCAAAGCTGTTTGGCCATATTAACCAAAGAAAGGGTATTGAGACGGGTATCCTGAATAAGGCAAATATCACACGCCAAATCACTCAAAAGTTGAAAAGTAATCAGGCGCCTACGAGCATTTTTCACACTGTTTACATTGAGGGTGGCTACAGTGAGATGAAATGCAATGGCCATGAAAGAGAATCGGATAAAGGGTCGAAATAAAAATAAGTCAACATCAAGTAACCCTTCCCTTTCTAGTACTTCTCCGGGGTCTCACCCCTGACCACGAGGGTCAAGTATCCTTTGATTTATCATTCTCAGAATCAGAGGACACCATAGGTTGTGAGGAGGTGTCAGAATCAGCCTCCATATCGGAAGACTGAGTGTGACTGGACCGGACCTCAAATTTATTACTTAAGGGAACAGAGCCACCAGGAGAAGACGCTTTAGCCAATTTGGCCCTACCCGTAGTCTGTTTTTGGGCCCATTTCTTTGCCTGAACGCTAGGCTCAGGTGGGAGAATAATAATATTATCCAGAGGATTGTCAGGGACAGGCTCAGGTTCGGCAGAAACCGGAGAAACAATAGAAGGGGGGGGCGTGGAGGAAGGGTCCTGTACAACCGGTCGTGGAACTTCCTGTAAAGGAGGCTCAGAGGAAGGTTCAGATATTGAAACCACTGACTGGGGAGCAGGCACCGCAATATCAAGGCATAAAGGGGGACCAGTGACCACCGTAACATGCAAAGAAAGGGATTGCGCCGTAGCAATATCCTTTTTCTGGGCATTAAGAAGGATCACATCCTGATCCGGGCTATCTTCCCTGTTATGGGAAGCCCAAGGACAGAATCTAAAACCATGACCTAGGTCTTCACACTGGTTACACTTTAGTTCAGAAGTACAATCTGCACTAGCATGGCCAAAAAATAAACAAAGGGAACATCGTAGTCTATCATGGGCAGCACTGAGATGGGAAGGGGAGCCACATTTAAAACAGGTACGAGGCTGCCCCACATAGAAGCAATGCCCCCATTCCCTACCTAAAAACAAACTATTAGGCAAGTGTATGGGACCCACCTTCGTATTTCTAAGTCTCACCCTATAACACCAACCACCAGTCCACAAGTGTTCAGAGTCAAATATAGGCTGTGGCAACCCCAAGACATCACAGCGTTTAGCCAACCAATGCGTAATATCACTAGCTGCTACATTCTCATTTCTAAACAAAATGGTTACATTTTTAATAGAAGGTCGAAATGGTAGCCACAACTTAGTGTATTTAAGAGTATCATATTTTGTCCAGAATCGATCTAATCCCCTAGGGCTTTGAAAACTAATGTCATATAAGGAAGAACCCGATACATGAATCAACGCAAATATTTAGTTTGTAAAAAAAAAAAAAAAATCCTTTCAAAAGTGACTTTCCCATATAGAGATGGTCTGGAGCTACATCAAGACCCCCAATATACTGAAGGCGGACCGCATTATGTCATTGAAGAGGAGGGGGAGTTCCTAAATGTATCCCTTCTATGAAATTCTTCCCAAGTAGATTTAGCTTTTTTCCCCAGGGTCAGGGAACGGGACATCCATGTCCATTCTGTCACCCCATGCTGGTCCCCTAGAGCTAGGGCCTTCATCACCGAAGAGGAGGGAGGTAAAGAAGGAACTTTAGCCAGCAGGGTAGTATCTTATGCAGGATGCTGAACATCCTCAGCACACAAATCCAAATCCGGGCTACCAGGCAAAGGTGGAGGCATATCTCTCAAAGTGGACTGTTGCCCACCACAACCAGGTATCGGGCTACGGGCAGGATCAGGTATCCAATGCCCCGAAACACCTGGTACCCAACCCGCACTTCGCAGGGAGGCCTCCAAAGAGACAGGTAGTGGGCTAGAACAAGGCAACAGAGCGGGAAGAGGCAAAACAGGCAAGACAGTCTGCGCATCAGGTGAAACACCCGGTCTAGGATGCATAGTACTCACAAGTTCACCAGGCAAAGTCGCTGCAGAGTTCAAAGGCGGAGAAGACATGGCTCGATTTGCAGGAACCGAAAACTCCAACTGAGCATGGTGCAACACTGGTAGGACCGGTGCAACAGAAGATTGTTGCCGACTCTGCACCTCCAAGGAGCCCGAAGGTACCGCATCCGTAATGAAAGCGGAAAGAGCCTCCACATCCCCAAGTTCTGGAGACAGAGCCCGTGTCCCAGGAGAGGCTGACTCAAGAGGGCTAACGGCATCAACAGCAGCGGGCACCTGGTCCCGATGTGCAGCAAGGAGGGACTTCAACCAAAGTTCATCCACAGGCAAAAAATCTGACGATGCAGAGGCAGACTGAGCAGGTAAAAATTAATCTGGTACAGCAAGATCCACAAACATATCAACAAAACGGTCAGACGTCCCCAGTACTTCAGACTTCAAGGCTGGACCTGCAGGAGTGGAGCTCTGCTTTCCTGCAGGTATAGCAGCAGAATGACTGGTTCCCACGAACGAATCCATGGTCCAACAGCGCCCCCACACAGAGTAGGGGAATTTCTCCAGTGTCCTGGCCAAATTTCCCTCATTCACTAAAAATACCACCAACAGCTTAATCTGGTTCAAGGTCAATTAGCATTCATCTGTATCCCCCTCCCCTGGGTCATGCCTGAAAATAGGCAGGATTTGTCTAGTGTACTTACCCGGTCAACAAAAGCTAAATAAATAATCAGGCTGGTACAGAGCCTGTAGCCCAGCCCAGGTCTCTTCCTCCACACCTGTTAGACCTACCCCTGTCCATAACTTCTTGGCTAGCTCTTATTCCCCCCAAGCCCATTTAACAGAGTCGGGTCTGGAAAGGGTGGGTGGGACAGAAAACAGATCTCCTGTGTGAATCAGTTGCAGCAGCTGGGCTTGGCTATATATAGCCCGGCAGCTAGTTCAAAAAACCTGCCCTCAGGCCTGATTGGTCCTTGTGTTGGCTGCGCAGTTCAGTTCCCTGGTATGCGCCACAGTCCACAGCAGACTCCCTTACAGTTCAAAGCGCTCATGTGGCAAGAGAGTTCTGCAGCAGAAGCCCTCCGATCGCCGCTCCTTGCAGCGGGTGCTCCCTGATCGCCACTCCTTGCCTTCGCTATGGCAGAAGCCCTCCGGTTGCCGCTTCTCATGGTGGGTGCTCCCCGAATGCTGCTCCTGGAAAAACAGCTCTCCTGTGTGAATCAGTTGCAGCGGCTGGTCTTGACTATTTATAGCCTGGCCGCTAGTTCAAAAAGCCCACCCTCGGGCTTGATTGGCCCTTACGTTGGCTGCAAAGTTCAGTTCTCAGTCACAGTCCACAGCAGACTCCCTTACAGTCCAAAGCGGCAATGTGGTGAGACGTTTCTGCAGCAGAAGCCCTCCGGTTGCCACTCCTTGTGGCGGGTGCTCCCTGATCGCTGCTCCTTGCCTCCGCTACAGCAGAAGCCCTCTGGTTGCCGCTCTGCGGCAGGTGCTCCCCGATCACTGCTCTTTGCCTCCGCTACGACAGAAGCCCTCTGGTCGCTGCTTCTGGAAAAACAGCTCTCCTGTGTGAATGTTTTTTAGTTTTTTAACTTTTCCCTGGTGTGTAATGGTGCCCCCCTCCACCCTCCGATCATCATCTATGTCATTTTGATAATTTTTCCCTGGTGTCTACTTGCACCCCCACCCTCTGATAGTTGTCCTCATATTTTTTAAATTTGTTTACTGGTGGGCCGGCCTGGTGGCGCTGAGGAGCTGGTGCCTTACTTCGCGCTATTCCGGCAACCTGTGTTCGAGGAAACGAGCATGGGCGTTGGGGTTGGCAGGGAGGAGAAGGACTGGCGTCCGATGGAATTCTTTTCTTCTGTGGGAGAGGGGTTCCTGATGGTCAGCTGCTGCGCCCCTGGTGGAGGCTGGAGGATGAGGCGCCGTGCATAAGTTGGGAGAGTAGGCCAGCGCCTGGAGGAGCGTCTTGCAGGCGTGCGTCGCACCCCCCTCCGCTGGCAACATTGCATGGTCCTGACTCCTAAGGAGAAAGACTGGAGGAAATAGACTGCCGTGCAGGATGGCAGAGGGGCGCCTCACAGGCTCCGCCCAGGCTATACAGGCACTGGCCAGCTATATCGGACTTTGGTTGGGGAGTGGGGACCCCCACTGACCACCACGGTGGGGGGCAAGCCCTGGGGTCAGGTCAGGCGTTGGGTGGTAGACACTGGGGGACAGGGCTGGGGGCGCCCTGAGATAGCCGGCAGTGGGGAGAGCAAACTCATAATAAAAAAAAAAAAAATGTGTTTACTGGTGACTAGTGGCACCCACCTCCACCCTCTGATCGTCGTCCGCATACTTATTGTATGTCATTTACCCTGGTGTTTAGTGGTGTTCCCCACTGTCCAGTTGCAGTGCCCTTAATTATTAACTATTTCCCTGCTGTTTAGTGGCACCCCCACCCTCCAGTTGCCATCCCCGTAATTCTTCCTGGTGTCTAGTGGCATCCCTCCCCACCCTCCTATTGCCACCCCCATAGTTACTGCATATTTCCCTGTTGTATAATGCCACACACATCCTCCTATTGCCACCCCCATAGTTACTGTATATTTCCCTGGTGTATAGTGCTACACACCCTCTGATTGCCACCCCCATAGTTAATGCATATTTCCCTGGTGTAAAGTGCCACACACACCCTCCGATTGCCACCCCCATAGTTACTGCATATTTCCCTGGTGTCAAGTGCACCCCCACAACCTTTGATCACCATCCCTCTTGATTTATTTTTTCTCTGGTGTCTAGTGGCACTCCCCTCCTCAATTGCCATCCACAACTGAAATAAAGAAAAGCGGTCCAGCTAGGTCTTTTTTAGCCTGTTAAAATAGCATATCTCCAAACCAACCCCCACCCCACCCGACTGAGTTAATGCAACATTTAGGGTTCAGGCTAAAGCAGCAAAAGTAGGGAAATGTGGTTTTAGGGTTTCTAGCCCTAAAACCCCACCTCCACCCCTAAAACAAGTCAGGGTGCAGTCTTCCTTGGGGTTATCAACTCTAAAGCTCACCCCATTAGGTGTGTATGTTTCAGGAGTGTATAGAATGGGGTGAGCTTTAGGGTTCCCAGCAGCCCTCCGGTTTAGATGACAAACTTATTTTCTAACAGCTTTCAGCCTTCTTATGGTTTACCACTGTTGTCTGTCGTTTTCTTGCCCCCACCTCTGTCATATCTCTCAACCACCCCCCTGCACTCCCAACTGCTCTTTGTATCAATCCCTGGCTCTCCCCTCCCTCAGTGATCGTTGCTTGGCTCACTGTGCCAACTTCCTTGGCAAAGTTTTGTTCCGTGCACTCCTATCCTACCTCTTGCCCCCCCCGCTCACTCCGGAGCAGTGATGCTCGCTCACTCCCTTGCCATCCCCTCTAGGTCCACACTTGCTGGGCAGGCGTCCTTCTCTCATGGCTTCCCCAAGCTCTGGAACGCACTCCCTGCTACCATTCGCAATGCCCACTCACATCACACCCTCTCCTCACTGCTGTGCTCCATCACCATCCCCTCATGTAACCTTACCTAATAACCCTGTTACTACTCAGCTACTGTGTACTTCCCTCCTTGCAAAACCTTCCACAATCTGCTCTCCTCTCCATTAACCCTACATAGCTCCCCCCCACCTTCCTTGCCTTGAGAGTCTTCCACGACCTGCTACCTCCAGCAATCTTCCTGAACTACTACTACTATTACATGTAACGGACTTTGCAATGACTGTAATCTCTGTATCATCTATGTATGACCGCATTGTTTTTTTCACTGTATCCAGTTGCCATACTTTTAGTGCCTTTTGTTTTACCCTGTTAACTCAAGCACTTATCCTATACAACTGCTGCTAACAATGTATCGGTTTACTTTAAGCCCTGTAATCATCGTGCCTTGTATGTTTGCAACCTCACTGTGTCCTGTGTCACTGTATTGTATTGCCTATTACTTACCCCTAATTCTCTGCTGTACCCTTGCCCTTTTTCCTCCCCCCAGGATGCATCTGGAAATGAGCAATTTGCTCTGTATGTCTTCCTGGTGAAACATTTAAATAAAGAAATCTTTACTTGCATGTTTGCATGGTACGTTTGCATCTGTGGGTAGCTGCTGGCACACACTTCCATCCAGTGTGTGTGTGTGTGTGTGTATGGTGGGCATACTCATGTGGGCATTCCAGCTATGTGTGCACATCTGTTTTCATTTTCCCTAGATGTCACTATCTCTGTCTCCTTCCCCTACATTTGTCATCCTTCAGCCTTCTTACTAGGCCATGTTAATTAGTCCCCACTTGAGGATGCCTCAGTTCATTCACTCCTGCTATGCCTTGTCATATCTATCATCCCCTTTTTGCTTTCCAGATTCTTTTCTTACCTTGCCTATTATCAGTTTTTCTCCCAGAGCCTCCCCTAGTTTCTCTCCTCATATATGTATCCCTTATTACTGCTTACCTCTCTACTAACTTTGCTTTTTTCTCTTTTAGATAATTCCCGAGGAAGACATATGGATGAAATGTCGATTCTAACTCTGTTTTCAGCGTGCATTTCATTTTACCATTTTGTTTTGGGTATGTTATATAGTGTGTATACATGCACACTGGTCAAACCCCCTCATTCCAAGTGTTTAGAGAGATTTTCCTTCGAGTAGGGAGTGCAGTGTGGGAGCCCTCCCTCGACTTTTAAATGTATTCTCGGCCTGTCTTGTGGCATTAATCCTCTACCCTTCCCTAGCCCAAATCAGCTGAAGGCCCCTCCCTCAGAGGTATTACCTCCAGACAGGCAGTAGCCTGTTATAGGGTTTCTGTTTGAGCCTTAATCTTGGAAGCTAGAGTTGGTGGCCTAGTTGGCTACAGTATTGTTAGTAATGTTTACAGTTTACACTTTTGTTCTTACCGTTTCTGGGTGTGATGCCCTATGTGACCCAAGTTTTGCCCTTCCTGGATCGAGTAGATCTTACTTCGAGTAGGAGCTCTTCCAGCAGGTTACACCATAAGGACTATGCCGCCAGGCACTAGGACCTCATGGAAAACTTCATAGCTAGCAGTACCCAGCAGGGACCACCCCCTGACTTCGGACCACCTCCAATGTCCACCAATGGTATAAAGGGGGCAGTCCTCAGCTATTCCCTAGTTCTTTTCCCGCCATCGACCCATTCACATCGGCTCCATGGACACCTGCATGCTAAACAGTTGATCGCCATTTTCGAAAATAATTTCTTGCATAGTTTTTGAATTTTCGTTGGTGCATGTCTTCACTATCGTCTACTCACCGCCCTAAGTCGAAGTGCATGTGTGGGAAGCAGATACCAGCCCGCAACTGCCATTCGGCCTGCCTCCTCTGCCTGGGGCCCGGTCACAATACCGAATCCTGCCCGCACTGCAAGAGCTTCAATCGACGAACACGCATCCATCGCCTGAAGGCATTGAAGACTTTCCTGCTGGAGCAACAACTGGCTATCATGCAGAAGACTCCATCAGGCCTAGGTTCCTCTTCTTTGGGGTCGGGGAGTTCCCATAAGAAGGAGAAAAAGCACCATCACCAGGAGAAGCACCGCTCTCAGTCCTGATCCAGGTCTCCACATCGGAAGTCAGGCAACTCCAGTCCGGGCTCGGACGCTGCCCCCATCAACCCAAGCACCTACCGGGTTGTTGGCCTCAAAATACCCTATGGCAGTGTGGCCGCCTGCCAGTGTTTCTTCAATGCAAGGGCCTTCGTCCCCCTCCCTCAGTCTCAGACCTTACAGCCATACTTCTGGGTCTAAGACCAGGGATTCCGCCATGAAGGAGGCGGGTCGACACCCTGTCTGCCGCCCGCACTCTGGCGAAGGCCTCTTCTTCATTGGATCATCTGGCTGGACCAGATGACAGGAAGAGGCACCTAGAAACAGGGTCTCACCCTGACGCCAGCTCCCCAAAGCACCGGGCGTCAGACTCCAGATGTACCACCCTGTCGTCTTCCTCAATGTCAGGGTCTTCTATGCTGCTGGCACCTCATAAGTGGCCAACAGACCAACTGCCGGCCAAGACAAGGCCACACCCAGTGCCTAACCCAACGACAATGAGACACCAGCGGACCTGCTGTCGGATCCAACACTGCCTAAGGACCTAACGCCAGAGAAACCAAAGTCACCAGTGCATACACCAGCCCCTAATGAACTGTCAGAACAGCTGCCCTGGGATTCTGATGAAGGGGCCGGTATGCCAGGCCTATCAGCACCAGCTATGGTCTCTTTGGCCGAGGTAAAAGACCTTTTTAATTCCTGGTGGGATACCGTTAGGAAAGACATCCTGCCTAAGGAACCACAGGCTCCTCCACCGCAACCGGCTCCAGTGGATACCCCACAACCACCGTAGCCCCCATCTCCACCCAAAGACAAATCGCCAGTTCCACTGGATGGTAAGTCACCTGACCAGAGTAGGCGCCACTCCAGGTCTACCTCCAGGCATTACAGGAGAAGGCACTCCCGTGCTCGCACCTGGTCATCCTTGGGGTCATACTCAGGGTGCGAAATTCCTACACCTTAGGTGTCCCAGGGCAGGCACTTTTGTCACAGGACAACTACTGCAGTTTAATGCCTGCTCTGTGGGGCACCTAAGGTATCTGACAGAGTCCCGTATTTTTCCTGTTGCATGCTGAACAGTGCGTCGGCGTGTGGACTTTTTTTTTTTAAATCACCAGCAGCGGTCACGGAGGGGAGGGTCGCTGGAGAGGCGCAAGGTGGAAGCGTCATTTTCCTTTGGGCGGATGGAGGAGCGCCGAGCGAGCAGGTCACAATAGAAGCCCTTAAGTTACACATCAGCTGAGTTGAGGGAAAGAATGGGTTGACGGTCCTCCTCTAATTTGACAGGCACATCTATCAGCCAGCTGCTCAAGTGAGGGGTCGGACTATCGCTGGTGGAGGCGGGCTGCAGGAAACTGACACCATTCTGGGACAGTCTTTTTGATTCGCCCGCTCCTCGCACAGTGTGTCAAGCGATTCCTGTAAAGCGCGCCACTCTATAATTTTCTGTTGGTGAAGCAAGTCGTGAGTGGCACGCTTACAGCTTGGATGGACGTCCCCATTTGTTTGCGATCGCATTTGGCGATCATCAACCAGGTACCTATTCTAAAAAAAAAAAAACTCTTAAGAGCTATTCTAGACTGTTACATCAAAGGGTATGCATACTGCGCCAACTCCACCAACTTTCAGGTACTGATTTAAATGTACCGAAAACCTCTTACCCCCTATGTCTCTCAACTGAATGTATTGAGTACAGTTACTGTAAGCACTGGAATTAACTTTAATGATATATCAGGTCTCTAATTACTTCAGTTCCAAGGATAACTACTCTGTATACTTAAAGTGGGTATGATTTCTGCTTGTAGTCTGTCTATGGACACGATTGGTATATACTGTGTGTATTTTACGAAAATCAAATAAAGAAGAGAATAACAAAAAAAAAAAAAAAGCTATTCTAAATCCAGTGAGAGACTGAAAAGTTCAAGTGATTGGGGTTGAGGGAGCATGAAGGATGGACTCTTAAGTCACAAAGGACTAAAGTAAATTAAAAAACAATAAAAGCTCTTTTAAGAGCTAAAAAAACAGCTATTCTTAATTTTAATCATGCAAGCAGGGCTCAAATCAAACAATTTACAAGTGCCTGCCCTGCCCTGCTACATGTGATGGAGGAGGGGAGAGTAAGACCACTTGGAAGATCTCTTCACAACTTGGTGAGAAAATTAGAAGCCTGTGACAAAAACTGCTGCTGCAGCTGCTTGTGTTTATATAATAAATATAAAAAACCTTGCCATACAGAATAAAATAAAATAACAGCATACTACTAGGGGCCATTCTCAATGAGAGGCTATAGGCTGTGCTGCAGGCAGCAGTCTTTTTTCTGTAGTACTAATTACAGTTGCAGCGGGGTACAGAAAATCAGAAGTAAAAAAAAAAAAAAAAAAGCCTCCTTCCTTACATTCAGTGTAACAAAAAAGCTGTTTTTTAAGTGTGAAGTAACTAACTAAATTAAGCCCTGCCTTGAACATCTAAATTAAGAACTACATGGAGCTAAGGGAGTCAGCTTGGCTGTTAAGAATAGGGGTTTAGAAAGCCGGTCCGTCGGCGCAGCGGTTGGATTTCGCTTACTGACGCGGCTGACGAGACCGAGGATGGACCTGGGTCATCCGGAGGACCGGCCGGGTTGTGAAGGATTGAGCGCCCCATGGGCGGCTCTCCTTCCCTGGGGAGGCAGGGCTGCAGCCAGCGTCAGAGCGGCACCTAGCGGAGGCTGGGTGCACGCTCACGTCGAGCATAACAGAGCTCTCAGGATGGGGCGGAACCGCTGGCGTCATTGCCGCGTCCCCATCCTGCTTAGGGAACAAAAATCCCACACCTTGCGTCTCGGTGGCGCTCTCTGCCCTAGAAGCCCGATTGACCACGGAGCCGTTCCCCAACCAGTCACAGTTCAGCGGTCCGATATCTGGGGTCGGGTGCGGCCCCTCTCTGGGGGTAAGCTAGGATGACCGGGAAGACGGCAACATCCGTGGTTGGTGCTCCAGGGGTCCCGTGACCAGAGTCGATGGTCGACGAGAGGCGTGGAGGCCAAAAAAAAAAAAAGAATAGGGGTTTAGATACCTAAAAAAAAAAACTCAGTAAGAAGTTTTGTGTAAAAGCAAATTTGTGTAGCCTACCTGAAATCTGATCCTGTGAGTGTGTGACCCTATTGCTTTTGAAAAAGCAACTCTATTATGGAACTTTTGCACTACCTAAACTATAAATATAAAAAGGCTCTTTCTTTGAAGCCATAAAGAGGTACTGTCTATGCCTGTTCTGTACTACCTTAAATCTAAGTAAACTCTGAGTCCAGATCTTTAGCATTTAATTTGGACTACCTAAAATCAAAATTAAACAGGATTTGTCACCTTTGTGTGTTGTGGAGCTTTTGGGTTGACTGATTGCCCTCTTAAGGACTAGTGAAGGGCCTACTGATTTGTCCTCTTGAGGACTGAAGGAGGGCACCACAGAGGGTAGTGGCTAGGCAGCACATGAGAGAGAAAAAAATAAGCCCCGCCACTTATGCGGTTGAATTTGTGGGGTGACTGAGTGTTGTCATCTCCTCTTAAAATAAATTACACTTTGTCACCTTTGTGTGCTGTGGACGGTCTGTCCTCTCGCCTTAAGGACTATTGAGGTCTGAGGGCACTAGCCAGGAGTGGCTAGATAGAAGGGAAAACAAATAAAAACCCTTTCTTTGGGACTGCTGTACTAGTCTACACTACACTGCATACTGAATTGTCCTCAAATAAAAAAAAAAAAAAACCCTCGTCAGTTGCAATCAGTGCTTGTTTGGTCATGCATGGGTAGTGGCACTGAAATAAAATCACACAGAGACCATTTAATTTCTTAATATTTGTTTATTATTTACAAGCCGACAAACCATTCAACTTTCTACTAGCCTGCCTGTTATTAAGCAGCAAGCATTTTGTTAGTACAGTCAGGTAGTTACTTGACGTACAACCAAAGCACTGACTAGACAACTTGGTTTCATTGGTAAAAAATGGGTGGCATGTAAAAAGTTTCCTGGGCATGTACTTGTGCTGCTTACATGCCCCAGTGGGCATGTACTTTTTTTTTACGAATTTCATGCCCTGGTCATACTATTCCAGATCCTCTGCCTCCTCCAGATCCTCAGGCGAATAGTCATTACCTCCCCCTCATCTGGACCCTCCTGAGGAAATCCCGTCATTCTCCACCAAACGATCCCACCCTCTTGGATGTGATGCTTCGTATCCAATTTTTAAACCAGTGGGAAACTGAGGATCTTGATCCAGAAAAGAAAAGACTGGCTCATTTCTTAGGTATGAATGAGCCCAAACCATTAGTGGTTCCACCCATGGTAGCCCCATTCCAGGACGCTACCAGATTGGCCTGGAGGCATCCTGCAACAGCTCCCGCTATTCCCAAAAAAGTGGATCGGCAGTACCATACCCCGACAAATGAGCTGTTCCTCGGAGAGCAGCCTAAGGCCAACTCAGTCATGTTGACTGCTGCCCACGGCAGAACTAAGCAGCCCAGGCACATGAGCTCCCAGCCACCGGACAAAGAATCCAAATGCCTGGATCACTTCAGCAGAAAGGTTTATTCATCAGCTACATGCACCATTCATTCGCTAAATTTTTTAGCCCACATGGTGCAGTACCAAAAATCTCTCTGGAACAAAGCAGTCGAGCTTGCCAAAAAGCAGCATGATTCTGACCTCAAAACGTAGCTCTTGGATGTAGGGAAACACATCATCAGATCTCCATATGACTGCTGATATGGATGCCAAGGCAGCAGCCACAGGGATTTGTATGAGGCGATATTCTTGGCTCCGAGCCTCTGGGTTTAAGCGGGACCTTCAGGATGCCATCATCGATGCACCATTCCATGGATCCGTGCTTTTCTGTCCTGACATCGAGCAGATGATCACAGACCTCCATAACTCAAGTAAGTTGGTACATCACAGGTCTGAGCACACCCCTGGTAAATGTCGCCAGGGAGGGCAGAAGCCCAAGGAACAGCAGCAGAGAGGCAACTTTCATCGTAAAGTTTCCTTTCACCCCGGTGGAGCACAGTGATCAAGGAACAACAAACCGTCCCAGGTCTCCTTGCCCACCCTGGGCTCCAGTGCCTGACTCCCAGCCCAGCTCCATATCACCTGCCAAGTCCAGGGCAGAGGAGGTAGGGGGTCGGTTCTTGCTTTACCTCGACAGGTGGACCTCCGTCACCAATGATGCGTGTGTCCTCCAGTTGATAGAGCGGGGTCATGCACTGGAATTTCTTCAGATACTCCTTGACAGTCCCCCGGTCCAAACATCTTACTCCCTCTCCCATGCCGAACTCATCAGGGAGGAAGTACAGTTGCTATTAGACAAGAAGGCAATAGAACCAGTTCCATCCCTGCAGTGGGGGAAAAGGTTCTACTACCACTTCTTCCTGGTACTCAAGAAGAGGGAGGATCTTCGACTGGTCCTGGACCTGAGCCTCTTGAGCAACTATATAGAGTACAAGAGGTTCAGGATGGTCACTTTGCTGGGCATTCTTCCCATGCTGCATCAAGGGGGACTGGCTCTGCTCCCTAGACATGCAGGATACCTACCTCCATATTCTGGTGCTTCCAGCCCACAGGAGGTTCCTGAGGTTTTACTTTCAGGGAAGGCACTGCCAGTTTTGGGCCTTTCCTCAGCACCTTGCATGTTCACGAAGTGCCTAGTGGTAGTGTCAGCAGCCTTAAGGAGGCAGGGTCACTTTGTATACCCCTACCTCGACGTTTGGCTTTTGGCTGCCTCAACCAGGGATTGGCTTCTGTCAACCCTAGAGGACACCTTAATCCAGTTCATCTCCCTAGGAGTCACCCTGAACATAGCCAAGTCACTTCCAACACCCTGTCAGAGGCTTCAATACATAGGGGCAACCCTAGACATGGAGCAAGGGAAGGCCTTCTTCCCGCCAGACAGGGCATTACAACTTCGATCATTGGCCCACAAAGTATCAGCCACTCACCAGGTACCAGTTCGATCCATGCTCCAACTCCTAGGCCACATGGCGTCAGCCATCATGACTATACCCTCAGTATGCATCTTCATGAGAGTCCCTCAGTGGACCCTTGGGGTGCAGTGGGATCAAAGGGAGGATGATGTTGACCAGCCAATCTCTATCTCCAAAGCCGTGGTTCAGACTCTCTCCTGGTGGCTCTGACCGCAGAATCTGGAACCGGGAGTTCCCTTCAGATGGACCCTCCATTGCAGGTTCTTACAACCAATACTTCAGGCATGGGCTGGGGTGCTCATTTTCAGAGCCATTACACTTAAGAAGTATGGTCCTCTCTAGAATTGACACTACATATCAGTATTCTAGAGATGAGAGCAGTTCTATATACCCTGCAGGTGTTTCACCTGGATCTTCATCCAGGTCCCCTGTTGGTGCAGATGGACAACACATCAGTCATCCATTACATCAACAAACAAGGGGGGACTAACTCCTACCCTCTTTGTCGAGAGGCTATGAAAGTGTGGTTCTTGGCTCTGGAACATGACCTCTTGCTCACCACAGTGCATGTTCCAGGGGTCCAAAATGTCTAGGCCGACTCTCTAAGTCAGTCTCAGTCAAAGATGCACAACTGGAAACTCCTGCAGTCGGTAGCGGACAACCTCTTCCAAAGGTGGGGCCATCCAGAACGGGACCTCTTTATGTCCCTGTGCAATGCAAAACTGCCTAGTTTCTGCTTGCTAGATCATGGGCCTGATGTTTTCTGGTGAGATGCATTGTCCCTCTGCTGGACAGGGAGGTTTCTGTATGCCTTCCCTCCCTTTCCTCTTCTGCAGAGGGCTCTGCTGAAACTCCAAGCGGAAGGAGCGGAAATGATTCTTGTGGCTCGTCAGATATGGTTCCCTTTACTGCAGCAGCTGGTAGCAGAACCTCCGATATCCCTGCCCTTGTCCTCCCATTTACTGTCACAAGAGCAGGGCAAATTGGTTCACCCAGACCTCTGGTCCCTACACCTGCATGCCTGGCACCTGCTGACGTAGCCACAGCATGCTATGGGCTATCTCCTAGGGTGGCCGAGGTCTTGGTTGTAGCTAGAAAACCTTCCACTAGAGACACCTACTCTATGAAGTGGAAACATTTTTGTTTGTGGGCCACCAGTCGGGGTCTGCACCCACTCCTGTGTCTTCTTAACGCTGTCCTTGAATATCTCCTCTCTCTATCGGATTTGGGCCTTTGTTATTCATCCATTAAGGCACACCTCTCTACCATTTCAGCCTATCACGTACCAGTGGATGGCAAATATGTTGCCCAGACAGATCTGGCCCGGACTTTTTCGAGGGGAATACTTCATCTGAAACCTCCCATTAGGGACCCCATCGCTCCTTGGGATCTTTTATTTTTGTTAGAAAAACTTGCGTTGCTTCCCTTCGAACCAGCTGCAGATTGCAACTGATGCTTTATGTTGTGGAAAGCATTGTTTTTAGTTGCAGTTACTTCTGCTCAGAGGATTCCGAGCTTCAGGCTCTGATGGTAAAAGAGCCATATTTAGTTTTCCACAAAGACAGGGTGTTCTTGCGGACTAATCCTATGTTCCTGAGCTGGATTTGGTCTAGTGGTGCTTCAAGGCTTACCATCTTGAAGCTTCCTTCCGCTTTCCAGTTTTCCACCTCCCGATCCTTACTCAGTCCTTATGGTGTAGCCAGCTGCAAGTGCTCCCACTCAAAGTAAGATAGTACAGTTACGTAAGAACTTTCCATAACAGTAGATCTTCGAGTGGAGCTCTTGCAGCAGGCGTTATTTCCCACCCTCCTTCCCTTCTGGTCCTTTTTCTCCTTTTCCTTCTAACCCTTGGCATGGTTTTCCACTAGCCTTGGTTCTTTACTGTTTATCAGCCAGATCTCCGGTGGGAGAACTGGATAGTGGCTGGGGACCGGCCCCTTTATACCACTGGTGGACGTTGGAGGCAGTCCGATGTCAGGGGGTGGTCCCCACTGGATACTGCTAGCTAGAAAGTTTTTCATGGGGTCCTAGTGCCTGGTGGCATAGTCCTTATGGTGTAGCGTGCTGCAAGAGCTCTTCTCAAAGATCTACTGTTATGGTAAGTTCTTGCGTAACTGTACTTTACTCTCCACTCTCCCCCAAGGCTTCACCCGACTCCTATGTTCAACTGTCATTGGTCTGCAGCTGGGTATGGTATTCATGGCGTGGGGGGATGGAGGGACCCCGGGTGGGTGGGGTGGCCCTTGGACATCATGCCTTTCTCACTTAACCAGCTATGTAGCTAGTAAGTACTAATTACTGCCACGTCACCCTGGTGCTGCATGAACTGCACTTGCTGCTGGTAAGGTGGAGGGTCCTCTTTAAGGTTGGTTTTGCTCACCTTTAAGGCCCTACACAGACTGGGCCCTGGCTCCCTGTCGGACTTTCTAAATCCTGCTGCCTTATTCTGCTCCCTCCGTTCCTCCTCTAGGGGCCGCCTTGCAATTCCCAGCATGAGGCTAAAACTGCCGGTGACAGAGCTTTTAGTGTCACCGGCCGCATTCTGTGGAATTAGCTTCCTTCAGCTGTAAAGGACACCCCTTCAGTTGAAGTATTTAGAGCCCGCCTCAAGATCTTTCTGTTCAACTAGGCATTCCCAGACACTGTCTTTTAGATATTTCTTTTAATGACTGCCCTGTTTTAGGAATTGCTTTTCTGTTGCAGGCCATCCTTCCACCTTGTTGTGGCCTACTTTTATTTTTTATTGCTGCATTTTATTTATTACTGTGTGTGATTTTATTTATTGTTTATTTGTACATTTGTCTGTACAGCACCCAGAGGCTCTGAGATTGGGCGCCTAAAAATAACATTTGCCTTGCCTTGCCTAGATGTCTACCCAGAAGCTGCATTTATAGTCTTTAAATGTAACGGATTTACCAGTCCAGTCCAAACATACTAAAGTAGTGACCCAGATAAAACGAGCAAAACCAGATCACCTGTATCTGCAGGAGACCCACCTGTCTGCCACAGAACATGGTAAATTAACAAAATATGGATATTCAGCCAACTACTCCTCTTCTTACCTGGGAGGCCATAGTCAGGGGTTGCTAGTTTGATACCTAAGGGTACCCCTTTCCAGGAACACTCAGTGTGGCTGACCTGGAGGGGAGACTGATACTGATCCAAGGCTCATTGTATGGTAAAGAAGTTACTTTAGCCAAATTAGACCTATAAATCAGCAGATACTCGGGACTGGTGACTTCCCTCAATTCCTGCCCCAAAATGAGGGCAGGTCTCCAAAATCCATTCCCAAAATCTTTGATGGCGGGACTAAAGGCCATCTATCACTTTGGGACTCTGTGGGTCACCTGCAACCCCCACCACCACCACAATGGAAGGTTCCCCCTTCCACCTTCTTCTCAGCCACATTACTTAGTTCTCTAGAGGGTCACCCTACCAGCTCCCAAATAGGAGAGCCGAATAATCCCCTCCCAAGTGGATCTCCCCTCAAACCGTACCATTGAGTGGAGGGCCCTTCAATGTAATAACTGTGGAGCATGGCGGGATTGCTGTCAAGCCAGAACTGACTATGCAACTAAACCTGTACTACCATATTGTATCACTGATATACATACTGCCTCTGCAATTGCTGTGGACCACTGTAAAACTTAAAATAAAAATTATAACAAAAAAATCAGAACGCCCCCTCACCTTGTCCAGCGATCTTTTTATGACTATACACCCTACATACACAAACACACACCATCCCATCCTGTCTCACAGTCAGCCATGTCAAGTTAGCAGCAAAGTGATCTATATACTGTATATCTATATATCCAATTCTGTCTATCCACACACACAAACGCACATGAAATTAATTAGCTATTGAAGATATCACATGCCAAAACACTATAACACATCATCCCCCTTCTAAAAGCTGGCAATGCCAGTATTCTCAACAACTACAGGCCTGTATTCATCCTCCCTGTATTAGCAAAACTCCCTGAGAAACTTACCAGTGCTCAACTAAGAGATTACTTGGTGCAATCTAAAATTATAACCCCTCTCCAATCAGGTTTCAGACCCAAAACATCACTGCCCTGGCTTAGGCTACCAACAACTGGTTACATGCTGTAGACTAAACCAAACAACTGGAGCTGTCTTTCTTGATCTCAGCAAGGCTTTTGACACTGTGGACCACAACATATTGATTCCAAAATTGGCAAAAACAGGGTTGAGCCCCACCCCTCTGCGGTGGTACCCCCCTCCTCAAGGGTATCCCCAAGGCTCTGTGCTAGACCCCTCCTCTTCATGCTACATATCAGTTATATAGGTGAGACCCTCACAGATGCCAATTTACACTTTTACTTGCATGACACTGCCCTATACATATCCAGGTCTAACCTCAATACTGTCTGCTCTGATCTCCAGAAGGCAGTTAGTTTACAGCTCAACATTTTCCAATCCAAATTGCTATTCAACGCCTCCAAAACTAAGGTCATGTTCATCACCTCACACAACGTATCACCACAATGTGCATCAACTTCAACCATCACTACTTTATTAGGGGACACTCAAGAAATAGTAGAAAAATATAAATATCTACAAGTATGGATTGAGAATAAGCTATCCTTCACTACACACATTTTTTTTATTTTTTATCTATTTCTTTTGTTAACCGGGTAAACATATGAGCCAAGGCCCTTTTTCATATGTGACCCAAGACTGTAAAACAGTCACAAGATGTTATACAAAAAGATAACTTTTTTATTCACTTGATACAAAAAATACAAATGTATAACATATTAGACAAACAGTATACTACAATTATTTAAAATAGCAGTGACACTGCAAGCTACTCAACAAATGATGCTTCAATTTCTTTCTGAATAAATTATGTTTACTCAAAGTTCTAAATTCATTAGGAAGATCATTCCAATATTTTGGTGCTTGGATTGAAAAAGTTCAAGCACCCATTTTAGTTTTAGTGACTTTCAAATTTAAACAAGTAAAAGAATTTAATCTCAAATTTCTCGGAGCTTCCCTTATAGATATCAGAGAGTACAAAGGGGAGAGATTATTTTGTCTCAATACGTTATCCGTTATGCAACAAAGGGAGTAAATGGGACTTACATTTGGTGATAAAAACCCTGAAACTTGATATAAAGTACATAGAAGCACTACGTAAGAAACTACAGGTCAGATTTTTTTTTTCTTTAGAATTAAGTGCTATTTTCCACAACACCTGGTACAGGCCACCTTCCAACCAATTTTAGACTATGCAGATCTAATTTTGCCCACACTACTCAGCCACAGATCTTGTCAAATTAAATGTGCTCTATCAGCCATGGCAAGTGCAGAGCTTACTCCAAGTGGATGGGGAGTGGTGGGGACTAAGGCAGGGATACTGAGGCTGAATAAAGAGGAAGGTGGTCGGGCAGAGAGTGACAGTGAAAAAGCAGAGATGCTGAATGAATACTTCTGATCAGTATTCACAATGGAAGAGCAGGGGGAGATACCTAATTCAGTCAATAGAAGCACTCTGGATGGGGGGGTTGATATTAGTCCTTTCACAGAAGAAAGGGTTCTGAAAGAACTCTTCAAACTGAAGGTGGATAAAGCAATGGGGCCTGATGGGATTCATCCCAGAATTCTAAAAGAACTAAGGGAAGAACTAGTAACACCACTGACTACCCTTTTAATAAATCATGGGAGGATGGAGTGGTACCGGAGGAGGGCGGATGCGATTCCTCTTCACAAAAGTGGGAGCAAGACAGAGGCAGGAAACTACAGATCTGTCAGTTTGACCTCAGTGGTAGGGAAAATGATGGAATCACTTCTGAAGGAAAGAATTGTTGAGTACCTAGAGGCTAGTGGAGCACAGGACCCAAAGCAGCATGGATTCACAGCAGGAAGGTCATGTCAGACAAATCTAATTGGTTTCTTTGACTGGGTGACCAAACTAGTAGACCAGGGAGGGGCTGTGGACATGGCCTACCTAGACTTTAGCAAGGCATTTGACACAGTCCCGCACAAAAGATTAATTAACAAATTAACCAGCCTGGGAGTGGATCCCAGGGTGGTAGCCTGGGTAAAACACTGGCTGGACAACAGGACACAGAGTGTAATAGTAAATGGAGTCCACAGTGAAGAAGGGGGGTTACTAGTGGGATACCCCAGGGTTCAGTACTGGGGCCGGTCCTTTTTAATGTCTTTATAAGTGACATTGCAGAGGGACTGGAAGGAAAAGTATGTCTCTTTGCAGATGACACAAAGATCTGCAACAGGGTTGATATGCAAGGTGGGGTGGAAAGGATGAAAAGGGACTTGGCAAGCTTGGAGGAATGGTCAAATATATGGCAGCTTAGATTCAACACAAAGAAGTGTAAAGTAATGCACATGGGAAACAAAAACCCAGGGGAAGAGCACACAATGGGGGATTAGATACTGACAACAACAAAAATGGAAAGGGACCTGGGGGTAGTCATATCAGACGACCTAAAGGTGGGTCAGCAATGTGAGAAGGCAGTAAGGAGGGCAGGGGGAGTTACTGGGATGCACAGGGAGATGCATCACCAGTAGAAAACAGAAGGTTGTTGGCCCTCTGTACAGACAGTTGGTAAGACCACATCTGGAGTACTGTGTTCAGTTTTGGAGGCCCCATCTCCGAAAAGACATAGACATGGTGGAGGCTGTCCAGAGGAGGGCAACCAAAATGGTGCAGGATCTGCACCAGAAGACATAATGAAGAAAGACTAAAGGAGGTTAAGATGTATAACCTTGAGGAAAAGAGGGAGAGGGGGGACATGATAGAAACTTTCAAATACCTCAAGGGAATCAACAAAGTCCAAGAGGGTAGCATCTTTCAGAAAAAGAGATGTGCAAGAACAAGGGGGCACAATTTGAAGATGGAGGATGGCTCAGAGGTAATGTGAGGAAGTATTTCTTCACAGAGTGGGTTGTAGATGCATGGATAAGCCTTCATGAGGAGGTCGTAGAGTCAAAAACAGTGGGGGAATTCAAGAATGCATGGGACAGACATAAGGCAATTCTAGTGGTGGGTAGGAGAAAGTAGGCTGTTGGTTAACTAGGATCTGCAGCTTATCTGTTAGGTAGGGAAATGGGCAGACTAGGTGGGCCAAGCTGTCCTTATCTGCCATCAGATTCTATGTTTCTATGACATCAGGGTACGTGCCACTCCCCCAGAACAAGGGAAAAATGCACTCCAGGCTCTGGGAAGACGGAGCACTGGAGAAGATCCCTAATAGCCTGCCTGGCCATCTGATTCCTGACGAAACTAGAATTGTTCAGGGTGTAACCGTCCCACCTTGTCCCTGCCTGGGGGAAAGAATTTTGGCTCCATGGGGTCAACCGGAGGACTCAGGTAAGGTGACAGAAGTGGGGGCAGACTCCACTGGTGCTCCCGATGATGCGGAGCCTGGAGAGGTGGGGTGAATATAAAGAGATTTCAAAGAAAACATGTTTTTAAAAATAAATGTGCTCTATCACAGAACACTCAGGTTCATCACAGAATCAGGACCCAGAACACACCACTGTGTGCTGTACACCACAGTTGGCTGGTCCTCTTAAACAACCAGGAGACTGCTGAATCTATGTACCTGGGCTTACAAGGTATTCCTAAAGGATCTCCCAAGCTATATCACTGAACTATTCCATGTATCGCACAGCAACTATTCCCTTAGAAAGAACGATTAACTTCTGGACATCCCTAAACACACTACGCAGGCAGGAAAATCTGCAATCAGTTACTTTATCCCCACAGTATGGAACTCTGTACAAGCCTTACTAAAACTTACCACACTGGTCAGACCTAGCACCTTCAAAACTCTCTGAAAAATTACACACTGAGGCTTGTTCTTGTGGCTAAACTACACCGCTTAACCTTGATGTTATATTTTGGTTACTCAGTTATGTGGGATAGATACTCATTGTGATTCTGAAAACTGTTGAACCTATTTCTATTTTGTATGCCCAGCTGTACTCTGTGTACTTTATATCTATATATAACTGTCTGAGTTTTAATTCCTATAATCTTACTTCAACTATGTATTCAAACAACATGAAGTCTTGCTGTATTCTGACTATATGCAGTTAGCCCCAGCACTTGAACTGCTCCAGAGAGTAAAGGGTTAACTGTATGCAAAGGCATAGAACGTTGAGCTCAAGCTCGGTTTTCAAACCTCTGTCTGTGGTACTCTGAAGTGTAACCGTCAGATTTCTTACTCCGCCTAACTGTGAAGTCGCTCCGGAGATCCCTCCTGCGCTTTGGTTCGGTAATAGTTCGAATCAGTCGGTTCTTTCAAACCATTTCATCAGAATATTGGTATTCTTGTCTCTGTCTTGGTACCAGTAAGTGGTAGTTGTAGGTAGTGGTTGTTTTCTTAAGAAATTGTTTTATTTTCGGTTCTTTGCCGGTCGGTCCGGTTTGGAACCGAAACCCATTCTGTTAGTGTTGTATTTTTTTGACTGTGTGGTTTTTCCGGTACTTATCAGTTCCCCCCAAAAAATAAATAAATAAATAAATAAATAAAAATCTGGCTTTTGGGATTTTTTTAACCGACCCATGACACGGTTGGAACCGATAAGTTGTAGTCACCTGGCTTAACCGCTGTTTGAGGTGACTTTAGATTAGAAGGCATGTCTGAGAAACCCAAAAAGAAAAATGGACCCACTGGGTTTCAGCACCGTACCGAGTGTAAGGGGGCCTTTGCTAAGGCCGACCCTCACCTCGTATATGTGTACTGTCTGGGGTTTGACCACCTCAAAGAAGACTGCCAGATATGTGAGAACTTTTCCAAAGCCACTCTGGAAAAACATTTGAATAGGCTAAGGGAGAGGGAGAGGGAGGCTGAGAAGTCTGCTGACCTGGATGGCCAGCCCGATTCGGTCGTGACTGCACCTGAGCTGGTGCCCACTGACCTGGGTGATACCACCTCAGGAAAATGGAGAGCTGATTCTGCGGAATCGGTTCTGAGTAAAAGAAAATCAGCCGGTTCAGATCCGGCTTCCCATGGTCTGTCCGCTGAAGAGATAACTAAAACGATTTCTATAGTCCAATCGCTTTGTTCGGTTCTGACTGAACTGGCTTCGGTTCAAGCAGGCTGGTTTGGTCGGAAATGTCTACGTCAGATATAGAACCTGAAGCTTACTGTGAAGGCGATTGGGAGGAGGAGGAGGAAGATTATGATGAAGAGGATGAGGGCCTAGATGGGCCGGTAGAGCCTGATATCTCCCCAGACAGGCCCCTTCAGGTTTCTCCTCCCAGGCGTTTTGAGTCCCTTTCCCATTTCTTCTTTTACAAGAAAGTGGCTGAGACTTCAGCTTCCTTTGGAAGAGGCTGAGCAGGATCAGGAAGAACCTGACTACTTGGAGATGATGGATGTACCAGAGTCAAAAAGGGTGTCTATCCCCTTACACAAATCCTTGGGGAAGCAGACACAAACAATTTTACAGTTTCCTACATCCATACCTCCTTTGTCAGGTCCTGGGATGGAATTCCTTATTAATCACTGCAGCCATGTTGGGGGTAGTACAAGCTGCAGCCTGTGACAAGACTAATATTCCCCTGGCATCTCGCCCTCCAGACAAGGATTCCAGGAAAGTGGATGCCATGGTAAAAAAACAGTACTTGGCATTCTCTTTGGGACTCTGGCAATCTAACTATATGGCATGTACAGCTAGGTACCAGAAATATATGTGGGACACGGTTCTGAAACTGGCTAGGAATGCCCCCCCCACCACCACCTAGCCAAGGAGCTGGAGCAGGTGGCTGCAAATGGCATAGAGGCATCTAAAGTGCAATTCCACACTGCTGTAGATTCTAATGATATTCATTCCAGGGTCATGGCTACATCTATCTCCACGAGGAGATTTGCTTGTCTTAGGTGTACCAGCCTCTCACAGGATACCCAGTCTAAGGCCATGGATTTTCCTGTAGCAGTTAATTCTCTTTTTGGGGATCAAACGGAGAATTACATGAAAAAGATGGACGAGTACAGGACCATCTATAGGAGTGCTGCAGCCAAAGAAAAGCAGACCACTCCTCAGAGGCAGCAGTTTACGGGCAGGGGCAGGCCTTTTCATAGGCCTTTTTACCAAGCTCAGTCCTCCTCCTCCTCTTTTCAGCAGAGGGGGTTCTTTAGGGGAAGGGGTAACTAGGAACCCATCAGATACTCAGTCTAAGCCCCCTGCCAAGCAGACACCCTGAGGTGTCAGTCAGGGTCGCCTCCCCAATCCCAGTAGGGGGCAAGCTGGCTCACTACTCCCAGGCCTGGGAGTCTATTACTTCAGACAAATGGGTCCTGGAAGTAGTGAGCCAGGGGTTTGCTCTCAGTTTCAAAAGGTTCCCAAGAATGAGAGCATGGTCCTTCAGTCCTCCCTCTCCCTTGGAGACAAAGGCCTTACAGGCAGAAGTCTCCTCTATTCTGCTTTTGCAAGCAGTAGAGAAGGTACCTCTTTGTCACAGGGGAAAAGGACTGTATTCCAGATAATTTCTTACCCCAAAAAAGACAAGGGAGTGGCAACCCATCTTAGATTTAAGGTACCTGAACAGACCTTTGACAAAAACCAAAATTCAAAATGGTGACTCTGGGAGTAATTCTTGCCTCTCTGAGACCAGGAGACTGGCTAGCCTCCCTGGATCTCAAAGATGCCTACTTCCACATACCTATCAGACATTCCCACAGAAAGTACCTCAGGTTTGAGCTGCCCTCAGGCCATTATCAATTCAGGGCCATGCCCTTCGGCCTAACATCTGCTCCAAGGGTGTTCACCAAGTGTCTTGCAGTAGTGGTGGCATTCCTCAGGAGGCAGATCATCCTTCTGTTCCCATACCTGGACGACTGGCTCCTAGAGGGCCAGTCCTCAGACCAAGTCAAGTCAGCTTTAGCGGTCACTCAAAGACTTCTAGAATCCTTGGGTTTCATTCTAAATCTAGAGAAGTCTGTTCCAGAACCAGCCCAGCTTCTCACCTTCATAGGGGTGGAAATATATACTATTCTGGCAAGAGCTTTTCTCCCTCTCTCAAGGGTTCAGTCTCTGGCCACTCTGGCCTCCTCTTTTCATCCTCTAGTGTCTCGTCCAGCCAGACACTTTCTACAACTGCTGGGCCACATGGCAGCTTCCACAGTAGTAGTTCAGGGAACAAGGTTTCAGATGAGAGATATATAGCTTCACCTCAGATCTTACTGGTCTCAAAAAAAGGATCCTCTCTCCAAATTGGTTCCAGTCTCTCAAACTCTAGTCCAGGCCCTCCAGTGGTGGCTGGAGGAAGATGATCTTTGACAGGGTGTCCCCTTTATCAGTCAGGTCCCTTCTGTGACTCTCACCACAGATGCCTCCCTGCTGGGGTGGGGAGCCCACCTAGATCATCTTACAACTCAGGGAACTTGGTCTCATCAGGAGTCCCTTCCGCACATAAATCTTCTGGAATTAAGAGCTGTCTTTTTGGCACTTCAGACAGTCTCAACGTTTGTTCAGGGCAAAGTGGTACAAATCAGGACAGACAATACCACAACCATGTGGTATATCAACAAACAGGGAGGCACTCGGTCCTCATCCTTGTGCACAGAGGCCATGAAGGTATGGTCTCTAGCTTATTCCCTTCAGGCTTCCCTGCTGGCTGTGCATCTCCCAGGGAAGGACAACATTCTAGCATATGCTCTAAGCAGAATTTCCCGGGGACATCACGAATGGTCCCTGGGCCCTCAAGAGATCTCTTTGCAGCCCCGGACAATCATCAACTTCCTCTTTATTGTTGCAGACCACCTCTTCTGGGTCCTGTCCCTCAGGATGCTCCTCTACTGAATTAGACAAGCAGGTTTCTGTATGCATTTCCTCCTTTTCCTCTGATATTCAGGGTCCTGATAAAAATCAGGTCTCAGCCTTGCAGGGTGATTCTGGTGGCTCCAGATTGGCCAAAAAGCCTTGGTGTCCTCTACTGTTGTCACTGTCAGCTACACTGCCATTGTGTCTTCCCAGACAACACAATCTCCTTACCTCCTCTCAGGGGAGGATTCTGTATCCCAATCTTCAGACTCTCAGGCTCAAGGCCTGGCTCTTGAAGAGTTAAAATATGCAAGCTTGTACCTTTCTCGATCCATTGTGGATATTTTAAAGGTTATGCAAGCTTGTACCTTTCTCAATCCATTGTGGATATTTTAAAGGTTAGCAGGAAACCTGCTACTAGAAAGACTTACAACTCCAAATGGAAAAGATTTGGGTTTTGGTGTTCCCAGAGGCATACTAAGCCTGGCTGGTATTGCCACTGTGTTGGATTATTTGGTGCATCTTAACAGTTTAAGCCTTCAGCCTACTACTCTCAAGGTACATTTGGCAGCTGTGTCTGCCTTCTTTTCTGCTGGTAAGAGTTCTTCCTTAGCTTCTCATCCAGTCTTTAAGAAATTCTTCAAGGGTTTGGTTCATGTCAATCCTCCCCTTTAGGGAGCCTACCCCTTCTTGGGACCTGAACATCTGTATTGCACAGCTTATGCAGCCCCCTTTGAACCTTTGTCTTCAGCTGAACTGAAATACTTTACTTGGAAGACTGTGTTCCTGGTGGCTATTACCTCTACCAGGAGAATCAATGAATTACAGGCCTAATCAGTGGAACCTGATTTCATTTCCTTTCATAGGGATAAGGTGGTCCTCCGCACCAATAGAAAGTTTCTTCCCAAGGTGGTGTCAGACTTTCATCTGAACCAGTCTGTGTCATTGCCTATGTTTTTCACTGATCATTCTTCCTCTGGGGAGAGAAGGTTACACAGTCTTGATGTAAAAAAGGGCTCTTATTTACTATTTTGAACATACTAAGGCCCATAGGAAGGACTGTTCTCAGTTGTTTCTCAACTCTCACTAATGTTGAAGTGGGAAAGGTCAACCCTGCTACCAAGAGGTCTCTTGCCAGGTGGATTGTCTCTTGTATTCAGTTCTGCTATTCTAAACTTGGGAAGGAACCTCCCTCAGGCCTGAGGGCTCATTCTGCCAGAGGTACAGCGGCTTTGGTCACAGCAGCTAGAGATATACCTTTAGTGGATATATGCAAAGCAGCTACCTGGAAATCTGTTCACACTTTTGCCAGGCATTATTCTTTGGACATCCAGTCACGAAGTGATGCTAGGTTTGGCACGGCTGTGCTGCAGAGCTTGTTCCCAAAATAGGTTCTGTGACTCCCTCCTCCAAGGGGGTACTGCTTGGTAGTCTGCATATAGTCAGAATACAGCAAGACTTCATGTTTGAAGAAAAAAATGACCCACTATAGTAATGTTGTTTCTTCTAATGGAGTCTTGCTGTATTCTGACCTCCCTCCCTCCCTGCCTTCCCTCATAGAACCTAGTAGTTTTGGGATGTGGTGGTGCAGGCACAGCGCTGCACTCCAGAGGTGTACTGGATATGCCTCCATCTCTTAGGGGGTTTCTTTTTGTTTGTTTACTAACCATTTTGGTAAATCACTACCTGCTGTGTTCTTTTTGGGTGTTCTAGACTTGAGTGTTCTGACCCTAAAACCTTGTTTTGCCATTTGGCACAAAATTTTGGAAACAATTTCTTCTTTTGGGTTAGTTAGTTTAGTGCTCGTAAGAATCTGATGGTTACTCTTCAGAGTACCACAGACAGAGGTTTGAAAACCGAGCTCGAACTCAACATTCTATGCATTTGCATAGAGTTAACCCTTTACTCTCCGGAGCATTTCAAGTGCTGGGCTAACTGTATATAGTCAGAATACAGCAAGACTCCATTAGAAGAAACAGCATTACTATGGTAATTTTTTCTTATTCCCTATGTCTTGTATACCTCTTAATACTGTACCATTGCCTTTTAACATTGTATACTGTCCTACCCAGGACCTCCTTGTGCATGAGCTTGCTCAGTGGTGCCTTTTTCTGGTGCAATAAATGCAAGATACAAAATAACTCCTATCCTCCCATCCAGCTGACAAATTCTCGACTATCAACAAAAGTGCAAATGACTGTGCCTTACAATCACACATGGATACAGCCATTGCCGAACAGCACTGCAAAGCCTCAAAGCTATCAGACATGCAACAGTCATACAGGGGACCTTCCATGCATGCCACAGATAACTGCCCACCCCCATTAGCCATCTTTTTTGCAATTTACTAAATGTTATGGACTATGCATCACATACACACACACACACACACACACACACAGTCTAATGGCAGATAAGGACTGCTTGGCCCACCCTGTCTGCTCAATTTAATTTATTTTTCTTCATTTTTGATGTTGACCCCCTTGATCTGTGATGCTGTATGCTGATGCATACTTTGTACCCTACACACATCCAGTGGGTACCGGGTTAAAATGCTGAATGCAATGTAGCGCAGGAAAAACTGCGCAGTAAAAATAGCTAAAAACAAAATAGCTACAGGGATAGTATAGCAAACATTCAAAATAGCTAAAAGTGACAGTATAGCAGACGTAATATTAGTGCTATCTCTGCAGCTATATTTCTGTCAGGCAAACAGGTTAAAGCCTCTGCTTGGTGGTGTGCTCTGGCTCAGAGGGTAGGGCCACAGGCAGGGAGGGTAGTGGAGCTTTGATGTCCCAGGGTTCAATTCCCCGTCCCGGGACATCTAATGTTTTTTTATTTTTTGCGTCTCCCTGGCACATCTTGTGTTTCCCATTTCCCTCCTCAACAATCCCCCCCCCAAGATTTCTCCCCATCCCTGAGTTGCCTCCCCCCTGAAGTTAGTTATAATAAAATGGGGGGGGGGTTGTAGGGGGAAGAGCCCCCCACAAACACAGTCTATTCATTGGTTGCTGAGTTTGCAAAGGTATCACTCGCTGTTTTTGCTGAGCACTATCTTTGCTTGCGGCATTTTGGCTTTGTGGTTTTTACCATGCTGTTAATGCCATTGGCATTTTGACCCTGTGCCCACTCAGCATACCATTGTTGCCATATACTAATCAAAGCACACATCATCCCAACTCCCACCCCATCCAATACATATACTAACCATAGCACCCTCCAATTATTCACCATCTCTCCCAAGATAGCCAGCAAAATGAAAGAGTATTATAAATACAACAGGTGTTACTAAACATGCCCTTCCTTTAACATTAACCACCATCCCACCAGTCGACCTGTTTTGCAGACGGCAGTAGAGGGGCATGCATCAACTGAACGACACTGGAACTCCATTAATGCTGACTGAAGAGCACTGGTATTGAGCTCATGCTGGTGAAATAGCCAGCTGTGACCGAAGCTAATCGATCACATGTCATCTCATTTGTTTTATTTTTGGGGGGACAGTCATCAGGTTTCACAGTCAGGAGGGAAAACTAAAGCACGGATTGCTGGCATTGCTGAGATTGTTCAGTGTGAAGAACAGAGACAGGGAAGCAAGCAGTCAACCGAGGATTGTTAAATCAGGATATCTGCATTTTGCAAGGCTCAGTATATGCAGGCTAGGGAGCTCAAATTTCTGCAGTGTCAAACAATAACAAAAAAATGTTCACTCTTAGTAAAAAAAAAAAGAATTTCTGTGCATACACCTGACATGTGGTAGTAGTGAGTACTAGGAATTTCAAACAACATGAAGTCTTGCTATATTATGACAGTAGCAGTTTGATCCAGCTCTAGAACTGCTCCGGAGGTGAAATGGTTAAAACCATTCCAAAATAGAATTTTGGCCACGAGCTCTAAGAAGCAGCTCTATCTGTGTTATTTCAAACCTGAACTGTCAGATTCTTTACTCCGCCTCATTGAACAGTCGCTCCGGAGATTTCTCCTACTGCTCGGTTCATTTCTCGGTTTAAAAAGTGTTTTCTCGGTTGGATTCAACCGAGAATAGTTTTATTTTAACCGCAAAACCGTTCGGTTCAAGCTCTATCTGTGGTAACCGTAAGTAAATTGAAGGTTTTGTCTGTGTGGAACTTGTAAGTTATCGGTTCGGTTTTGAACCGATCAGTTGGGTTTAAAACTCATTTAAAACTAGAAATTTAATATTTTAGAGTGCGGTTCCCGGTTCTTATCGGTTCTAAAAAAAACGGATTTATTACGTTTTTTTCCAATACCCGTGACACGGTTAGGAACTGATAAGGGTGTCTTGCCTGGCACTGCCGTTAAAAGGGCAAGTTTTCTGGTTAGGGCTGGCATTATGTCTGAGAAACCCAAAAGAAAAACCGGGCCCACTGGGTTTCAACACTGTGATGTTTGTGGGGAGTCTTTGCCAGGCTGACCCACACCATATGTGTTTATTGTCTGGGGTTTGACCACCCAGTCAGACTGCCAGATATAAGAATTTCCCTGCAGCCACCCTGGAAAAAGATTGGGCAGGCTCAGGGACGAGAGGTAAAAAGTCCGCTGACCGGATGGCCAGCCCAGTTCGGTGCCAACCGAACCGAGGAGTGCCCCCTGACCAGGGCGAGACTCTCGGGCAAAAGAAAAGCTGGTTCTGAGGAACCAATTCCAGTAAAGAAAATCAGCAGGTCTGGAGTCCAAAACCCCTTCTCCAACTGCTGCAGAGATAGCAAAAGCCATACAAATTGTCCAGTCACTGTCTCAGGGTCTGTCTGAACCGCCACTATCTGGCGAAAGGTCGGTTCGTCCGGTCCCAGTGGTTCAGGAATATGATATTGAGGAATTTTATGAACCAGAGGAGGGGGAGGATGATTATGAACAGTATGAATGTGGCTGGGAAGGTCTGGGTGTGCCCATTGAACGGACATCTCCCCAGACAGACCTTTAGAATCTCCCCCTATGCTGTCTGAGTCCCCATCTCATTTCATGTTTTACAAAAAAGTTGCTGAAACCCTCCAGCTTCCCTTAGAAGAAGCTGTGGATGAGCAAGAGGAGCCTGATTTTGTAGAAATGATGGATATTCCAGAGTCTAGGAGATTGTCTATTCCTTTACATAAGTCTTTTAGGAAGCAAACAATAAAAATTTTAAAACTCCTAATTCTGTGCCTCCTGTAGATAAAAGATGGACAGAAGGTACACATTGTCAGGTCCTGATACAGAATTCCTTTCTCAGCAATGCAGTCATGTTAGTAGTTCAGGCTGCTGCCTGTGATAAAGCTAATATTCCCTGGCTTCATATCCTCTGACAAGGATTCCAGGAAGAATGATGCCATGGTAAAAACAGTATGGCAGCCTCTCTGGGACTCAGGCAAGCAAATTATATGGCTTATGTAGCTAGGAATCAGAAATCTAGATGGGATACTGTGATGCAATTAGCCAAGCAAGCCCATGGCCAGCTGGCTAGTGAACTAGAACAGGTGGCTGCTGATGGCATTGAGGCTTTAAGGTTCAGTTTCATGCTGCTGTGGATGTTAATGATGTTTCCTCTAGGGTCATGGCCACATCTGTAGCTTTTCGTAGGCTGGCCTGGCTCAGGTGTACTAGTCTGTCACAGGATACCCAGACTAAGGCTATGGATTTTCCTGTGGTGGGAATTCTCTGTTTGGGAGCAGACAGAGAACTACATGAAAAAGATGGATGAATATAGGACTACTTACAAGAGTGCCCAGGCTAAGGAGCGGCAAGCCACTCCTCAAAGGCATACCCCCAGGGGTAGGGTAGGCCTTTTCACAGGCCTTTTTACCAGACTCAGGCCTCCTCTGCCTATGCTCAGAGGGGCTTCTTCAGAGGCAGAGGCAGAGGCAGACAAGGGGTGGGCAGACCTGCTCCCACCCCCAGCCTAAAGTCCTGCTAAGCAGACACCCTGATGGGGTGCCCAGGGCCGATTCTCCTGTACCGTAGGGGGCAGGGGCTTACTTCAGCCAGAATTGGGCTTCTTTAACCTCAGACAAGTGGGTTCTGGAAGTAGTAGGCCAGGGTCTGGTTCTCAGCTTCAAAAAGTTTCCCAAGTTGAGAAGCAGACTTTTTCTACCTGCAAGTGCTTCAGAGACCCTTGCTCTGGAAGCAGAGGTCTCATCCCTGTTAGCTCTCAGAGCAGTAGAAAGGGTTCCTCCCCTGCACCAGGGCAGGGGTCTGTATTCCAGATACTTCCTTACCCCAAAAAAGACAGGAGAATGGCGGCCCATATTAGATCTCAGATATCTGAACAAGCATCTTTTGAAACCAAAGTTCAAAATGGTAACTCTGGCAATGATTTTACCCTCCCTAAGGCCAGGGGACTGGCTAGCCTCCCTGGATCTCAAGGATGCCTATTTCCATGTCCTAATCAGAAGATCCCATCGAAAGTACCTCAGATTCAAACTGCCCTCAGGTCATTACCAGTTCAGAGCAATGCCCTTCGGCCTTACCTCTGCCCCAAGGGTATTCACAAAGTGTCTAGCAGTGGCAGTGGCTCACTTAAGGAGGCAAAGGATTGCTGTTTTTCCCTATCTAGATGACTGGCTCATTGTAGGCCAGTCCCCAGAACAAGTAAAATCTCACCTGCAGGTCACCCAGCAGCTTCTCACCTCCCTGGGCTTTCTGCTAAATCTACCAAAGTCGGCTCTGAACCAGTCCAGGTACTCACCTTTATAGGGGCAGAATTGGACACAAAGCTAGCCAGAGCCTTTCTTCCCTTAGAAAGGGTAAGGAATTTAGTGGCTCTGGCCTCCTCCTTCACTCTGCAGGTCTCTCGACCAGCAAGACACTTTCTGCAGCTCCTGGGGCACATGGCTGCATCCACAGCTGTTGTGCAGGGAGCAAGATTTCAGATGAGAGACATTCAGTTTCACTTGAGAACCTATTGGTTTCAGAGAAGAGACCCCCTTTCCAAGTTGGTCCCAGTGACTTGAACCTTGATCCTAGCCCTCCAGTGGTGGCAGGATCAGAGCAATTTAAGATTGGGGGTCCCCTTCATTTCCCCTACTCATGACTTGACTCTCACTACAGATGCTTCCCTTCTGGGTTGGGGAGCCCACATGGGCGACCTTTCCACTCAGGGAGTGTGGTCCCCCCAGGAATCTCTGCTCCACATCAATTTGCTGGAACTCAGAGCTGTCTTTTTAGCTCTTCAAGCATTTTCTGCATCTGTCCACGACAAGGTGATACAAGTCAGAACAGACAACACCACAACAATGTGGTACATCAACAAACAGGGGGCACTCGGTCTTGGCCTTGTGCACGAGGCAATGAAGTTGTGGTCTCTGGCCTATTCCCTGAACACTTCCCTCATAGCAGTTCATCTTCCAGGAAGGACAATGTCCTAGCGGATGCTCTCAGCAGGATTTCCCAGGGCCATCACGAATGGTCCCTGGATCCTCAAGTGCTGGGGATAGTCTTTGCCAGATGGGGCACCCTCAGATAGATCTTTTGCAGCCCCAGACAATCACAAACTTCCTCTGTTCTGTTGCAGACCTCCAGTGCTGGGCTCAGTTCCCTGGATGCCTTCTTCTGGATTGGGAGGAAGTTTCTATGCTTTGCCTCCCTTCCCTCTCCTATTCAAAGTACTAGTCAAAATCAGATCTCAGCCTTGCAGGGTGATTCTGATTGCCCCGGATTGGGCCAGGCAGCCCTGGTACCCACTCCTTCTGTCACTGACAATCCATCTTCCCCTTTACCTCCCCAGGAATCACAACCTGTTGACTTGTGCCCAGGGAAGGGTTTGGTATCCGGACCTCAAATCCCTCAACCTCAAGGCCTGGCTCTTCAGGAGTTAGAGTTTGCTGATTTACACCTCTCTCAGGGTGTTCTTGAGATCCTAAAGGCTTCTAGAAAGCCTTTCACTAGGGCTACTTATAGTTCTAAATGGAAAAGGTTTTCCATTTGGTGTGCTGGGAAAAATATTTCCCCAGAATCTGCTGATTTGCCCATTGTGTTAGATTACATGGTACATCTTAATTCCTTGGGTCTCAGACCACCTACCCTGAGAGTTCATTTGGCAGCTGTATCTGCTTTTGTGTCAGCAGGAAAGTCATCCCCTCTTTCCTCTCATCCTGTGTTTTCCAAGTTTTTAAGGATTACTCCATTCTAATCCACCCTTTAGGAACGGCCCTGCTTGGGACCTTAATGTTTGCATTGCCCAATTAATGCAACCCCTTTGAACCTCTGTCTTCTGCAGAGCTTAAGTACCTAACTTGGAAAACTGTTTTTCTAGTGGCTATCACTTCTGCCAGACGCATAAGTGAGTTGCAGGCCTTGTCAGTGGAAACTGACTTTATTTCCTTCCACAGGGATAAGGTAGTCCTTAGGACTAATAGGAAGTTTTTGCCTAAGGTGGTTTCAGATTTCCATCTTAATCAATCTATCTCCCTTCCAGTATTTTTCACTGATCACTCCTCTTCTGGTGAGAGGAGGTTGCACAACCTGGATGTTAAGAGAGCTCTTAGTTACTATATAGAGCGTACCAAAGGTCACAGGTTCGAATCCCTCCAACTTTTCCTTACCTATGGTGAAGTTGGGAAAGGCAAACCTGCCACTAAGAGATCAATTGCCAGGTGGATTGTCTCTTGTATCCAATTTTGTTATCAGAAACTGGGCAGAGCCCCCGGTTTGAGGGCTCATTCTACCAGGGGTACAGCTGCGTCTCTAGCTGCTGCCAGAGACATCCCTATATTAGAGATTTGCCAGGCTGCTACTTGGAAAATGGTACACTTTTCCAAGCATTACTCCCTGGATGTCCAGGCCAGGAGAGAGATGCTCGTTTGGCACAGCTGTTCTTCAGAGCCTATTCCCTGAGTAGGTTCTGCCCTCCTCCATGGAGGTACTGCTGTGTATTCTGTTACTGTCATAATATAGCAAGACTTCATGTTGTTTGAAGAAAAAATTACTCACCTTAGTAATGTTGTTTCTTCTAATGGAGTCTTGCTATATTATGACCTCCCCCCCAACCTGCCCCTTTCAGAACCTCTACTTGGGTGGGGTGCGGGCAACTTGGTGTGGCCACCTTTTTATGCCCTGTTAGCATTTTTGTCCCCTTTTGGGGCTTTGGGTGTGTGTGTGTGTGTGTGTGTGTGTGTGTGTGTGTGTGTGTGTGTTTTATTACACTTATGTTTTATTCTCATATGATTAGAATGGTGTTAGTATTTCTGGTCCCCTGACTTGAGTCTTGGGTGTTGGGACCAGCAATGGTTGTTATTATTTAGGTAGCCATTTGGCTAGTGTAGGTTACAGCTTCCACACAGACCTTAGTGAGTTTGGCTCGTAAAGATCTGACAGTTCAGGTTTGAAATAACACAGATAGAGCTGCTTCTTAGAGCTCGTGGCCAAAATTCTATTTTGGAATGGTTTTAACCATTTCACCTCCGGGAGCAGTTCTAGAGCTGGATCAAACTGCTACTGTCATAATATAGCAAGACTCCATTAGAAGAAACAACATTACTAAGGTGAGTAATTTTTTCATTTTGATCGTCATGAGCAAGTGAATGGGTGGAAGTGCTGGCATGTGGCTGGGAAAAAATTAATAGAATCGGTTACGTCATTTTCTTTTTTTGGAGGGGGGAGTTAAACAATTAAATGTCAAAATACGAACATACGAATGTGCCAGCAGAAACAGACCATCCGGTCTATCTAAGTCTGCTCAAATGTGCAGCTAGCACCCCTAGTTTGCATCTGCCTCACCCACCCCCTCCCCTTAACAGTAAAATTCATAAAATGAATCTGTACCTGCAACAAATGAAAATTATTTGGTAATAATTCCTTCCTGGTGGAGAATAACACAAATATAGCAAACACTGCTGACTGGAATCAGTTGCACAAATGAGGTAAACAATGGTGTTATTTTGATTACTTATCATTAAAGGACTCTGTTTCTAATGTGAAAGTTTTGAGGTACTTGATAAGTCACAAAGTTACCTGCGCGTGACGCTTCATGAGCAAAAAATAAAACACTACCAAACTGAATAATGATGAGCAAGTTGTGTGTGTGTGTGTGTGTGTGTGCGTGCGTGTGTGTGTGTGATGTGGCAATGTGTATCAATTGTAGAGCAGACAGGTCTACAATGCCTCGACAGTTTCCTGTATAATCCTTTCATGGCTGGGGCCTTGCATTGGGAGAGGGGAAGCTGACCAGACAGTATTATCTATGTGAAAGTCACTGACATGTAACATTTAAAGGGGACAGGAGATATGTGTGAATTGGAAGCAGTTAGTAATGTTCCTAGTAACAGAAATGAATAGGCTCACCTCCAGCTCAGCCATATTTAACTCTACCTGAATAAACACTGATGTGAAAAAAACTGTTTCTAGGGACATGGATATGTTGTTCAATCCACACTTACTGGCAGGTTACTTGCTGCTTTAAATCTTGCCTGAAGGTCTTCAAGCTGGCTCCTCCCACCCACCCGGGTGGTAAAACTCTCAGCTCCAGATCTTCCTTACCGCTTGGAAGCTCAGGTTCCCTCCTTTGCACTCTGCATTTTAGGCCTGGATCCAAACTCTTTGGTTTACCCGAAACTAATCTTAAAAGACTTCAGTCTTTATCTTCCCTCATGGCTGCGATGGACAAATCGACTCCCGGATTTCGTCGGTGCCCCTGTGGGCAGAAGATGTCCTGGACTGATCCGCACTCCACGTGCGTGTACTGCCTTGGGCTTGAGCACGATTCGCAGGACTGCGATCAGTAAGTCCTTTTCCGCCACGATCTTAGAGGATCGTGCTGCCAGATTGCAACTTGGGCGCCCCGAGAAACGTTATCCTCCGGTCAAGTCGAAGGAGGCCTGTTGGGCGGTGTCCGGTGGCGGGCTCGGCTGAACAGCTCATACAAATGATCACCCTCAAGGAGGAAGCGGCCCAGGCCGCATCATCATCTACTTCAGTCGCAGCATTTATCCTGCTCTCTTTGGGCTTCTCCTACACGGCTTTGTTCAAGGAGCTTTGTCAATCCCTCTTCACCAAGGGAGAGGGGCCTTCGGGACATTCCACTCGGTCCAAGAAGAAGGACTCCAAGGGTAAGTCCCACCGTCAACATTCGTGGGAGCGGGAGAGGTCCCCTTCCCCGGATAGTCGACTCTCGACTTTGGTCGAGGTTGCGGCTAAGGTCACTGGCTCCACGGTGTCCCCGTCAGGTCAGCCGGCTGAGACACCCATCGACGCAGTCGAGGCGGACAGGCTGTCAACTGGAGAAGCCGAGAACCCTTCTTCACCGGTTCCCCCAGTGGAAACCGAGGACTTGCCTGTGCCTCCTGTGCCGGAGTCCCCGCTTAAGGTCCCTGATCCGAGGGAGGAGCAGGTTTCCCCCGGCCCTCTCAGACTCACTCTCGGAAACACCGAAGGTCTCAGTCTTGGTCTTGGACCTCTTCCCGGTCCAGCCGATCCCACCGACATTGACGGTCTCTGTCTCGGCACCGTGGAAAGCGGTGGTACTGCTCATCCTCGTCTTCATCCTCTTCGGAGGATAGGCTCCGGCGCAAATTGCGTTGGCGTTATGAGGCTCTGATGTGGCAGCAGCTCCTTTTGACTGGGAATAAGCTGACTCCGTCGCCTGCGCCGGCCATTAAGTGGCTGTCACCAGAGCGGCCGAAACAACCCCTCGTTGTAATTGAGGAGCTGAAGCCGGCACCGGTTGTTCAGCCGAAACCAGATGTGCCACCCATTGTGGTGGAACCGCCGCCTCCACAACCTAAATTTGGGGCCACGACCAAGGATTCTTGGTCGGGTCAGGGCTTGACCCATCGGTTTTTGGTCACCCTGACTCCCGATAGGCCTCAGCAGGTGGAGGGTGGCTCAGGTCCTCAGCAGTTGTTTGCAGACTCCTCGGAGTCTGACGATGACTCTTCCTGTTCTCCAGACCCCTCGACCTGGAGTCCACTGGGGGTCAGTCGGTGGACGAGAGCCCATCCTCGTTCCTTGGAATGCTTCGGCTCATCTTAGTCCACTGGGATAAAGCTTGAACCCATTTCAAAGTGGGCAAAGTATCACCTCACGGAGATACTGGACCAAGGGGATTCCCCCTCAGAGGCCTTCCTGGTGGCTGAAGCCATTGTTGGCCTGGCCCTAGAGCTATGGCAGCGGCCAGCTTCTTGTCCAGCACCTTCAGCCAGGATGGCTCAAAAGTATGCCGTTCCCACTGGTTCACTCCTCTGGTTTCTCGTAGCACCCCTCCGTGGAGGGGCTAGTGACCGACAGCATTTTCCAGCGCTCTGGAAATGCTCGGGATGTGGACAAGCCACCTGATAAAGTGTCCAAGAAACTGGACTACTCCGGTTGGAAAGTCTATGCTACTTCCTCCCTAGGCCTTTGTCAGGCCAGCTCGGCCATTCTGATGGCACACTTTTCGTACGCCCTTTTGGACTTCCTGGATGAGGTGATTCCTCATCTCCTGGCTGACCTCCAGACAACGGTCAAGCAGGTGCGGGATCAGGGAAGGGTGGTGGCCAAACAGCAACTCCAAACTTCCTTGGACATAGCTGACTTGTGTGCCCAGTCAGTAGCAGCCACAGTGGCCATGCGCCGCAGAGCTTGGCTGCAGATCTCCACTTTTACAGCGGATACCCAGCACAAGCTGGCAGACGTTCCCTTCTTGGGTACCGACTTGTTCGGCCCCGGGGTGGAGGGTTATCTGCAAAGGATCGAGAAGTCCAGTGCCACCTTGGACTTGGTCACATCTACCCAGAAGGACAAAGGCCGCCAGCAGCAGCATAAGCCCTTTCGGCCTTCAGCCCCTGCGGCACATCCGGCCCAGCAACACCAGCATCAGGGCTGGCAGGCTTGCACTTAGCATCCCAAAGCCAAGCCTGCAGCTTCCTCCAGCAGGAAGCTGGGAGGGAAAAGTCCAGGAGGCCCCTCAGCTGGCCCTTCCTCCAAGTCTGCCCAGTGATGGGTTGAGGGGTGTTGCCCCCAACCTCGTCACTCCTCCCCGGGTTCCCCCGTGGGGGGACAGCTCCGCCACTTCCTTTCCGCCTGGTCCAATATCACTACGGACCACTGGGTGCTGGAAGTGATAGGAAAGGGTCTGCCTCTGGAATTCAAGCAGTCCCCACCCTATCGAGCCATCGCCCCACGGGAGGCTACGGGGTCTGCAGCCTCTCTGTCGGCTTGTTGAGCCGACATTGCCTTGCTCCTCTAGAAGGAGGTGATTAGGGAGGTGGCGGATCCTCCACCAGACCCAGGGTTTGTGTCCAGGTACTTCCTGGTCCCAAAACGGATGGGGGGGGCTAGTGTCCAATCTAGACATACATGACCTGAACAAGTTCCTAAGGTCTCGTACCTTCAGGATGGTCACTCTGACTCAGATCATTCCATCCTTGGAATGAGGCATGTGGTTCTGCTCTCTGGACTTCCAGGATGCGTTCTTTCACATCCCAATCCGTCTGTCTCACCAACGATTCCTCCACTTCAAGGCAGGGGGATCACTTTACGAGTTCCGGGCCATGCCCTTTGGCCTCTCTCCAGCTCCCAGGGTCTTCTCCAAATGCATGGCAGTGGTGATAGCATTCCTGCAGTGCCGAAGGGTCCGGGTGTACCCTTACATGGACGACTGGCTGATTGCAGCCCCCTCCAGCCTGGAGGCGGAGTGATCCAGGGATCCGGCCCTCCAGGTCTGCTCTCAGATTGGCTTCCTCATCAACGAGGCCAAATCGGAACTCGTGCCAACGCGGGTGATTCAGTTCATCGGGGCAGAGCTCGACTCTCTTTGAGCCAGAGCACGGCTCCCGGTGGACAGGGCCGAGGTTCTTTCCTCCTTTGCCCAGTCATTTCTGGTTGGGCAATTGCGCCCTGCCCAGGACTTCCTGCGCCTCCTGGGCCTCATGGCAGCCTGCAACAGCGTGGTCCATTGGGCTCGCTGGCACATACGTCCCCTGCAATTGGGGCTGGCCCGTCAATGGTCACAGCGTTCCAGTCCTCTGGACCAGGCAGTGATAGTGACCCAGGAGAAGGGGAACGCTCTCCAGTGGTGGATCGTTCCGGGTCATCTGCAGGAGGGTATCCCGTTTGTCCGCCCAGAGCCGACGGTCACTCTAACGCCTGACCCTCTCTGATGGGTTGGGGTGTCCATCTGGGGGAGCTCAGAGCGCACAGCCTCTGGTCCTCTCAGGAGTCTCGATGCCACATCAACCTGCTGGAGCTTTGAGCAGTCCGACTAGCCTTCACCGCCTTCGCTCCATTTGTATGGAGTCAAGTGGTCCAGGTCCAGATGGACAACACCACGACCATGTACTACCTAAACCGCCATGGCGGGATGCACTCCTTGCCTCTGTGCAAGGAGGCTCTCCACACTTGGTCTCTTATGAGCAGACTGGAGGCGGATCTCCTAGCCAGCCATGTGGCAGGAGCCTCCAACACTCTGGCCGATGCCCTAAGCCGGATAGGTGCTGCATCTCATGAATGGTCTTTCCTGCCAGAGGTAGTACACGATCTGTTCTCCCACTGGGGCACACCTCAGGTGGACCTGTTTGTCTCCAGGGAGAATGCGAAGCTGAGGCTGTGTCATGCCCGCCCCCCTCAGCAGGGCTCACTGCAGGGGGGTGCCTTCTTGAGGCCATGGACCCCGGGCCTCTTCTACGCCTTTCCCCCATTTCCCTTGATCCACAAGGTGCTTCTCTAGGCTAGGAGGGACAAGGCGCAGGTTATCCTGGTAGCCCCAGACTGGCCCTGCCAGTTCTGGTATCCAGATCTCCTCAGCCTCAGCTCCAGGCTCCCGAGGTGGCTTCCAGCCTGCCTGGACCTGATCTTAGTCAGCCAGGGGAAGGTACTCCACCCGGACCTTCAATCCCTGCACCTGACGGCCTGGTTGCTGAGCAGCTAGAGTTCCAGGCCTTGGGTCTTTCCATCGAGGTCCTCAACGTTGTTGAGGCATCCCGTAAGGAGTCTACCAGAAAATGCTATGCCTTCAAATGGAAGAGATTCTCCATTTGGTGTCAGGATAAGGGGTTGGACCCTTCCTCCTGTTCCTTGGCCAGCATTCTGGACTACTTATGGTCCCTTTCTCAGCTAGGGCTTCGGTCGACGACCCTTAAGGTGCACCTGGCAGCCATCTCTGCTTACTGGGCACAGGCCGAAAAGCAGTCGGTGGCGCAGGAAAGGTGGTCAGGCGCCTTTCAAAGGCCTTGATCACATGTCCCTCTGGTGCGAACCTCCACCTGCGGATCTACTACTGGTATTGCATAAGCTCATGGGCAAGCCATTCGAACTGATGCACAGGTGTGATATCTCCCACCTGTCGTGGAAGACCGCCTTCTTGGTGGCTATCATGTCAGCAAGAAGGATGGGAGAGCTCCAGGTGCTTTCCTTCAGCTACTACAGCTAATATTTTTCAAGTGAAACAACCTCTGGCTGGTAGCTGCAATACTGAACATATGATTTGCAAGAAAGCGAGTTGTGCTCACAACAGAGGGAGGTGAACCTTACAATTAATTGTCTTTGGTTTGTAGCAGATATTCTGCAGGTGTAGGCTACTTCTAACTGAAAGGTGAAATAAAGAACTTAGAATTATCAGGAAAAGACAGTCTTTCAAGCAACAGAGGGAGGTGGATCTAGCTTTACGTTTGTTACAATTCTTAATATTTTCAGTGCAGGAAGAGTTTAAACCCTGGGCTAAGAATTTGTCATAAATCCTGAAATAAGTGCAGGTACAGGTTGTGTATTTGGCCCAGACAGTGCCCTAGGGGGTGGAAACTGTTTTTTGTGTTTATCTGTGTGTGCCTTAAAAGGAAATTCCAGACTTTATCAGGAAGTGCTTACATCATAGCTACTTATCAGCCAATAGCTTTGGTAACAGACCTGAGAACAATAGTGTTATAAGCAAGTGTTTTATAGCAAACTCATCAGAACAGCTAATATTTTTCAAGTGAAACAACCTCTGGCTGGTAGCTGCAATACTGAACATAGGATTTGCAAGAAAGCGAGTTGTGCTCACAACAGAGGAAGGTGAACCTTACAATTGTCTTTGGCTTGTAGCAGATGTTCTGCAGGTGGAGGCTACTTCTAACTGAAAGATGAAATAAGGAACTTAGAATTATCAGGAAAAGACAGTCTTTCAAGCAACAGAGGGAGGTGGATCTAGCTTTACGTTTGTTACAATTCTTAAGATTTTCAGTGCAGGAAGTGTTTAAAGCACAGCTGACTTATTTTGGGGCTGACTGCTTTCAGAGCACAAACCACCAGGCTGTTTTGGGGCTGGGGAGGTCTACCTGTGTCTGACTTGGATGTCTGGATTTTTCTGTTTGATTAGCAGGGTATTTTCTCCGTCAAATTGTTGTGTAGGGCATCTTGCTGACAGGAAGGCACTCATCGCAGCGGTGGGTCAGAGCTTTTAGCTGATTGTTTTGTGAGGGCACAGTTTAGGCCCAACCCCTTCCCACCTCTCACCCCACCCACTCCTGGAAATAGTTCCTTTATACCTGGGGTTCTGACATCATTTCCTCAAGAGTGCAAGGTGCATATCACTGTCATATCCTCTCTCGACACACGACTGACAATAGAAGCATACACATTGTATAATATATATATTTCTATATAACAAACCAATCACACACACAAACACACACACACAAAAAAAAAGTAGATAAACATGTGGGGAGTAGTGCAATGTAATGGCTGTGGGGCAGCAGTCTTCCGGGAGTCTTTCTGGAGGCCGAGATGCTGCCCTATTTGCAGACGACTCTCTGCCCTGAGGGAGGAAGTTGCCTGTCTTCAGGCCACACTGGACAGAGGGAACCTCCCCCATGCAGGGAGCACCAGAGCCACCACCACTACCTCAGAGATTGCGAAGAAAGCACAGCAGTTGGACCACAGTGGGCTCAGTGAGTGTGAGGATGGTGGAACAGAGGCACACCCAGTCAGTTGTTCCACTTTACAATCCATACACCATTCTGGGGGAGCATAGCTCCCCTATGGATGCACCCACAGAGGAGGCTGAGGACAACTGTCACAAGGAAGGCCCACAGGAAGGAGGCAGAGGACACCACAAGGAAAGGAAGCAGCTCCTGGTGGGGGACTCAGTTATTAGGGGGATAGAACTGGGGGGAGCAGGGAAAACTGAAGTAAGGTGCCTGCCTGGTGCCATGGCTTGGAGGGACAGGAAGCGCATCCTCAGGATCACGAGAACAGCTGCACAGGAGTCTGAGCTGGATGTCATTGTCCACCTAGGGACAAATGACTTGGCTCATCATGAGATTAGAGCAGTGCAGAAGGACTTTGTAGAATTGGGGAGGGGCCTAAGACAAGTAGCACACACAGTATCCTTCTCAGAGGTGCTGCCTATCAATGGCATCAGTGAGGCTAGTACGCTGCACCATGCAGTTTAATGAATGGTTGAAAAATGGTGTGAGCACAGGGTTTAGCTTCATTGGGGACTGGGATTCCACCTGGAGGACATCAGCCTATACTGGCAGGATGGTCTGCATCTGTCCATGAAGGGAACAAGTCTTTTGAGCAATCGGTTTAAATGCTTCATTGGCAAGCTTTTAAACTAGTCAAGGGGGGAAGCACTGATAAGCAGCAGGAAAATCCCAGCCTCTCCCTACGAAACAGGGTACTAAATGAGAAAAAGACTGAGGTAGAAAGGTCAGTGGGGGATGCTGCAACAAAAGGTAAAGCCATCAAAAAATGGAGAGCAATGAGTACCCATGCCCATAGTCTGAGTAACAAGCTTCCTGAATTAGTGGCCTTGATGGAGGAGGAACATCTGGATATCGTGGCAGTCACAGAAACATGGTACACACAAAACCATGACTGGGGCGTAAACATACCAGGATACACTATCTACAGGAGGGACAGGGAGGGTAAAAGAGGAGGAGGAGGAGTAGCTCTTTACATAAGGGAAGGAATCAAAGCAACAGAACAGAAGGGTAAACAGGGAGGAGAAGAAGCACTGTGGTAAATTTGGAGACCGGCAATGGCACCACAATCCGCACAGGGGTTGTATACAGACCCCCTTCTCAGGGGGAGGAAATGGACAAGGAAATGATAGAAAGTATACTTAGAATGGCAGAAAAAGGGGAGACATTACTAATAGGTGATCTGAATACGCCAGATGTTAACTGGAGTGCAGTTGCAGCAGCCACTTCGAAGAATGGGGTTATTCTAGATGTCCTACAGGGGGCATGCCTTAGACAATTAGTATTGGAGCCCACTCGAGAGGGAGCAATCTTAGACCTGGTTCTCTCAAATGGAGATGAAGAGGATCACAGATGTGAAGTGGGTAGCCATCTGGGAACTAGCAGACCATCGAACAGTATGGTTCACAATAAACACAGCAATAGAGTCAAGCCATACAAAGGCAAAGTACTGGACTTTAGGAGGGCTGACTTTGCCAAAATGGGTGAGTGCCTAAGGAATGCACTAGCAAATGGGCAGGAAGGAGGGGTGGAAGAACAATGGGGAATAATAAAAACTGCCATCACAGAGGTAACAAGCCTTTGTGTGAAGCAAATAAACAAAATGAAACGATATAAGAAATCACTATGGTTCTCAAAGGAAGTGGCAGTGAAGGTTCAAGAGAAAAAGAAAGCATTCAGGAAGTACAAGGAATCACAGAAGGAGCAGGACAGAGAACTGTATCAGTTAAAGCAAAAGGAAGCTGGAAGGCAGTCAGAACAGCAAAGGCCCAAACCGAGGAAAGATAGCCAACTCAGTTAAGAAGGGATACAACCTTTTATAGGTACATCAGGGAGCTAAGGAAGACCAAGGGAGGGATAGTGAGGCTTAATAAAGGGAGGGAGGGTGGGCAAAGGGTGACTGTGAAAAGGCAGAGATACTAAACAAATATTTTTGCTCAGATTTACAAAGGAAGAGGGGGAGGTACATAAAACAAACAGTAGAAACACTCTGGATACAGAAGTTGATACCAGCCCATTTACAGAAGAAAGGGTTCTGAAAGAACTCTTAAAACTGAAGGTGGACAAAGCAATGGGACCTGATGGGATTCATCCCAGAATTCTAAAGGAACTAAGGGTAGAACTAGTGACACCACTGACTACCCTCTTTAACAAATCATGGGAGGATGGGGTGGTACCTGAGGACTGGAGGAGGGCAGATGTGATTCCGCTTCACAAAAGTGGGATCAAGGCAGAAGCAGGAAACTACAGACCTGTTAGTTTAATCTCAGTGGTAGGGAAAATGATGGAATCACTTCTGAAGGAAAGAATTGTCGAGTATCTAGAGGCCAGAGGGGCACAGGACCCAAGGTAGCATGGATTCACAGCGGGAAGGTCATGCCAGACAAATCTGATAGATTTCTTTGACTGGGTGAGCAAAGTAATAGATCAGGGAGGGGCTGTGGACATGGCCTACCTAGACTTTAGCAAGGCATTTGACACAGACCCACACAAAAGATTAATATACAGGTTAGCCAGCCTGGGAGTGGGTCCCAAGATGACAGCCTGGGTAAAGAACTGGCTGGAGAATAGGACACAGAGAGTAATAGTAAATGGAGTCCACTCTGAAGAAAGGGGGGTTACTAGTGGGGTACAGCGGGTTCAGTTTAGGATCGTCCTCTTCAATGTCTTTATAAGCGACATTGCAGAGGGACTGGAAGGAAAAGTATGTCTCTTTGCAGATGACACAAAGATCTGCAACAGAGTTGATGCACAAGGTGGGGTGGAAAGGATGAGAAGGGACTTGGCAAGGTTAGAGGAATGGTCAAATGTATGGCAGCTTAGATTCAATGCTAAGAAGTGCAGGTAATACACCTGGGAAACAAAACCCAGGGAAGAGTACACAATGGGGGTGAGATACTAACAACAACAAAATGGAAAGGGACCTGGGGGTAGTCATATCAGATGACCTAAAGGTGGGCAAGCAATGTGAGAGGGCAGCAAGGAGGGCTGGGGGGATACTGGGATGCATAGGGAGAGGCATCACCAGTAGAAAACAGGAAGTTATTATCTCTCTGTACAGACAGCTGGTCAGACCCCATCTGGAGTACTGTGTGCAGTTCTGGAGACCCAGTCTCCGCAAAGACATAGACAGGATGGAAGCTGTCCAGAGGAGGGCAACTAAAATGGTGCAGGGTCTGCACCGGAAGACATATGAAGAGAGACTTAAGGAGCTTAATATGTATAGCCTCGAGGAAAGGAGGGAGAGGGGGGACATGACAGAAACTTTCAAGTACCTCAAGGGAATCAACAAAGTCCAAGAGGGTACCATCTTTCAAAAAAAGTGGTGTGCAAGAACAAGGGGGCACAATTATAAGATGGGGGGGGTGGCTCAGAGGTAATGTGAGGAAGTATTTTTTCACAGAGAGGGTTGTGGATGCATGGAATGGCCTTCTGGAGGAGGTTGTGGAGTCAAAAACAGTGGTAGAATTCAAGCATGCATGGGGCAATCATAAGGCAATTCTAGGGGGTTGGGGTAGGAAGAAGTAGGCTGCTGGTTAACTAGGATCTGCTGCTTATCCATTAGGTAGGGAACTGGGCAGACTGGGTGAGCCAAGCGGTCCTTATCTGCCATCAAATTCTATGTTTCTATGTTTCCTTTAGTCTCCTTATCTGGTCTTCTACAGGGACAAGGTTGTCCTGCGCCCACCTGAAATTCCTTCCGAAGGTGGTGTCCGGAGTTTCACCTTAACCAAGTGTTGACTCTGCCGGTGTTCTACCCCAATCACACCTCAGAGGCCGAATATAGGCTCCAAACTTTGGACCCTAGAAGAGCTCTCTCTTATTATAAGGAGCGGACGGCTGAAGTTCGGGGAGAGGTTCGCCAGCTATTTGTCACCTACGCTGAAGCCGCACCTGGCAGACCTACAGCCAAGCGGACAATAGGCAGGTGGGTCACCTCCTGCATAGATCTCTGCTATAGTCCTGTCACACTAATCTCATAAGGTCCTGTCAAACTAATCTCATAGATTTCTTTGACTGGGTAACCAGAGTGGTGGACCAAGGGGGAAGCAGTTGATGTCGCCTACCTTGACTTCAGCAAAGCTTTTGACACTGTTCCACATAGAAGATTGATAAATAAGCTGGGTAGGCTCGGGGTGGGTCAGAAGTTGGTCAACTGGGTGGCAAACTGGTTGACGGACAGAAAACAGAGAGTGGTGGTAAATGGTATACAGTCAGAAGAGATGCAAGTCACAAGTGGGGTACCTCAGGGATCAGTCCTGGGGCCAGTCCTCTTCAACATCTTCATTAGTGACCTTGCAGATGGACTAGAGGGTAAGGCTTGTCTGTTTGCAGATGACACCAAGATCTGCAACAGAGTAGATGATCCAGATGGGGTGGGCAGAATGAGAAGAGATCTGGATAAACTGACAAAATGGTCAGAAGAGTGGCAACTGGGATTTAATGCAAAGAAGTGCAAAATCATGCACATAGGGAAGAGAAACCCTGAAGCCACCTATAGGCTGAGAGGGGAGTTGCTAGCAGTCACAAAGGAAGAAAGGGACTTGGGTATCATCATCACTGATGACCTGAAATCATCCAAGCAGACCTCTAAAGCAGTAGGTAAGGCTAGGGGGGTGTTAGGGTGTATTAGTAGGGGTATCACAAGTCATAAGAGGGAGGTAATAATCCCTCTTTACAAGACACTGGTTAGGCCCCAACTGGAGTACTGCATGCAGTATTGGAGGCCACACCTTCACAAGGACATTAACCAAATTGAGGCAGTCCAGAGAAGGGCAACCAAAATGGTGCAGGGACTGCATCAGAAGACATATGAGGACAGATTAACAGAGCTCAATATGTATACCCTTGAGCAAAGGAGGGAGAGAGGTGATATGATCGAGGCATTCAAGCACCTTAAGGGCATTAACAAGGTGAAAGAGTCTAACATGTTTAAATATAAGAAAAATAGCAGGACAAGAGGACACAGCATGAGATTAGAGGGGGGCCGAATAAGGGGGAATGTGAGGAAATTCTTTTTCACAGAAAGGGTGGTGGATGCATGGAATGGCTTACCACAAGAAGTGGTGGCTATGAATACAGTGCAGGGCTTCAAACAGGCATGGGATAGGCATAAGGGAGCAATACAAATGACTATGAATAGATAGGCCACTGACAGAGCAAAGGCCGATGGCACATTTATAAGGTAGAAAAACAAATGGGCAGACTGGATGGGCCTTGCAGTCCTTATCTACCATCAACTTCTATGTTTCTATGTTTCTATATAGGTTGGCGGACATGAAGCCTCCCAGAGGGATAAGAGCTCATTCTACCTGCCATTCCACTGCTTCGGTGGCTGCTTCCAGGGACATCCCTATCCAGGAAATCTGCAGGGCTGCTACCTGGAAGTCAGCACACACCTTCATTACCCACCACTATATCGACCTTGAGTCATGCCGGGATGCTGGTTTTGGGACCTCGGTTCTCCAGTCCTTATTTCCAAAGTAGGAGGTGCGTGCCTTGCCTCCCTCCTCCCAGAGAACTGCTAGGAGTCTGCCAGTAAGTGTGGATTGAACAAAATATCCATGTCCCTAGAAATACAGGTTACTCACCTGTAACAGGAGTTCTAGGAATGGTATATGTTGTTCATCCACACAACCCACCCAACCTCCCCGGCTTCGACGCGCAACCTGGCTTCCAGCAGGCTAGACCTGGCGTCATGGGGCGGAGACGAGAGTTGTACCACACAGGAGGGTGGGAGGAGCCAGCTTGAAGACCTTCCGGCAAGATTTAGAGGCAAGGAACCTGCCAGTAAGTGTGGATGAACAACATATACCATTCCTAGAACTCATGTTAAAGGTGAGTAACCTGTATTTTCAGTTGTTTTCTTTCAATGATCAACATTCTGTACAGTTCTTTCCATGGAACCAGTCATTTGGAGTTTTTACTGTGTCATGGTTTGTGTACAGAATGCTAAGCATGAGCTGTTGACCTACCAGAACCAGGCTCAGAGTTCTGCACAGAAACCATGACTTAGTCAAAATTCCAGATCACTGGTTCTATAAAGAGAACTGTAACAGAATGCTGCCCATAAAAACAAAACAATGTAAAATACAGTTTTATACATCACTTTGTATTCAGGTACATTTACGTATGTTTCATTTAGGCTTCTGGATATAATTTCTGCTAATAGGAACACTATAAACAGCTGCCACTTAGAAAGCATTTCCTGTCTTCTTTAAGACATGAATACAATTTAATGAAGTCGGACTATTGAAATACATACCATAACAATACCTGAACTGTTTAAAACAGTCAAAATTGCAGTTTCTTCTGTACATGTAGTTAAAACTTTCTGAACCCCGCTATATCCCATGAAATAATTTGATCTGTACGTCTTTTTAATTTGGTCCAGATTCTCCCAATATCAGTTCTATCAGTAATATCATTCCTTCAGTTATGGTTAATATCCCCTCCTCATATGTGTGTTTTTTTTGGCAGCCATCTTGACAAGAGTTGTGAGAGTAGTAAAATAAGTCCACCAAGTTAGCCCGTCGGTGTTGCCAGGTAATGGCGTACTAAGACTGGTCTAGCATAAGACTTTCATTTCAAGCTTCCTGAAACGGTCGTAAATGAAGGTCTTATGTTAAACCACTTTCCTTGAGTTTAGACTGGTCTCAAGACTTAAAAATAAGTATGCATTTTCGCAGCCAGACCCTAACTTTTGGAGGAGTGTGACCACAGTGCAGAGTTGGAACTGGAACTTAGCTATAATTTTAAAATTCCTAAATTAGCTTAAATTCTATCTCTGGGGCAACTCAGTCCAGTGGCTACTGTAAAGCTTATTGATGGGTCCTTAAGAAGAAACAACATTACTGTAGTATGTATTTTTTTCTTCTGTGCCGTAATGTGTACAGTTTAGCAGCAACCACAACAATGGGAAAAGATAGATGGGAAGATGGATTGGTTAGGGGAGGGAGAGAAGATGGGAGGGAGAAAGAGGCAGGGGGTGGTTTATACCAAGTTAGTTTCAAGCAAGTGGAAACTAGTATGAATGGGGGGTGGGATGAGGTAGCCAGAGACTGGAAGGAGGCCATCTGTGAGTGAGAGGGTGGTTAGGAGAGACATCTGGGAACTGTTATGTCTTTAAGTAATAATTCATCCTGATCCAGGAAGGCCTGCCACTATGTCCTAGTCTTAGGTAAAACTACTTCTATAGTATTTGGCACTACAGTTACATTGCAGCTTTAAGCTAGGATGGGGTATAACTATCAAGCTATCATCTGTTTTAAGGATGGTGTTCTTACTGCTGCTTCTCAGTTCTGAATAGATCCAGATGGACTAACAGTAGTCTTGGGTGTTGTGAAGCTGTGCCCAGAAGAGGGGAGGGTCTTCGCCTGGTAGCCGGTAAGGTGGGGGCTCCTGCTTTAATGGATTCCATATAGGGGCTCCATGATTTCTGAGACTGTGTTAGTTTACCCACAGCTGAGTGTACCGTCTTCTGATAGCATGCTGTTAGTGCTACCAGGTTTTCCCACTCCGGAATAGGATGTACGGCTGCAGCCCTCCGGTGCCTAAGGGGTACTCATTTGGCTGCAGTCAGGACTCCATTTAGCCAGTTCAGTTGTACTAGGGGTGGTGCATGTTGCAGTAGTAGTAGTAGTGGTAGTCCTAACAGTGCCAGTCTGGGGTCTGTCAGAGGTGGCAGTGGTACCAACATTCTACATTTAAGCCAGACCCTGCCCCAATATTAGTCTATCTCTGGGGGCAAGCCCAGAGTATGCAAGTGTGGCCTATGGGAAGTTGCAGCACCAGCAGTCACTATCTGGAATTAGCCCTGCCATGTAGAGCCAGAATAGGGTCTGATATGTTTTGTGCAAGATCTTGTATTGGAGAGTTTTTGCCTGCAGTTCTTTGTTTGCAATATATTTATTTTAGTCTTTGGTAACTGGGTAAGGCTCACTAGGCACAAGTGCCTGTTTTCAGGGGTGACCTGGGAGCACTGGGGAGGTTAAGTGACTTGCCCAGAGTCGCACAGTATGCAAGCTGAGGCTTTAGGAATCAAACCCAGGTCTGCTGGTTGTACCAAGCTCATTCACAGCTCGTTACTCTAACCTCTAGGTGATACTGCCAGCCCCTAACATATATGCATGGGGCCAAACTGGGTCCCATTCTTCAGGTGATACTGTGATGTCCAGCTCTTTTTCCCCATCATCCTCTGGGTGCTGATACCTAGGGGTGGAGATTTCCCTGGTTCTCAGTTGTAGGAGTTTACCCGCTAGATGTTGCACATCTTTGAGGGCTAGGAGCCTATTTTCTATTGGGCCTGGGGGGGGGGGGAGTGTGTGCATGTGCTGGGGTTACTCTTGATTTGACGAGGTTCCTCAGCTGGAGGTATCTCATAGGTGTGTTATGTAGTCTCTAAAGGTATGAGGACATCTGTATCATCGTGATACAAATCCACTAGGGGTGTGGACATCTCTCAGTTGCCATAGTTCCCAGGACAGGGGTGTCTGTTCAATCAAGAGTTGTGAGTTATGCCAAATCAGGCTGAGTCGGAATGTTTGTCTGCACCCAATTCTTTCTGTGCCTCTGCCCTGGGGGAACATCTTCCCTTTGGGCTGTCTCTCCTTGTTACTTCTTCATATGGTGGGAGAGGCAGTTTTTGCCTCCTGTTTGAATGCAGCACCCCCTCCCAGCGAGTTTAAATGCTCATCCAAGTAACATTTGAACCTTCCACCAAGGATGCAGACAGTCACCCTTATAGAGGCCCCATATCTTCCCAGATTGGCCCCCAGTCCCCAATGTAGCCAAAGCCCTCCTCCCAGTACCTTTCCTTCAACCAGTTATTGAAGATCCTAGTGCGGAGTGCCTTATCCTCCCCTTGGTCATTATCCTCCCCTCAGCTGTGCATACTCGGCAAATGGCATTGTGCACACTACCTGCTTAAGGCAGGATTCATAGATACTTCCGCCATCTCTATTATAACCTATGACAGCAGACAGGCAACTTACAGTATAAGGGCTACAGTCTGCTTTTGCCTGAAACACTGTTACTATGTATGTAGGTGTATAGCTGGAAGAGAACAAGTTTTTCCTGTACCTTAGCCAGGGCAGGAAGGAGGGAGATGGGTCTGTAATTACCTGTGGAGGAAGAGTCATACCCAAGCTGTAGAGAAAGATTTACATGGAATGCAAGACAGGTATCAATGACCAGCACAGAAGGAAGAGGAAGATTAGTATCCATCCCATGTAAGCTGTGCCCCTTAGAAGAATTGGTAGAGAGTAAGGTAATGAGAAAGGTCTTGGAGGAGACTGGGGAAAAGGGAAAGATGCTGGAGTAGATGGTGGTGGGAAGGAGCAACTGAGTGACAGGCAGGCAGGAGGGGTAGGGGGAAAGTAGGAAGAGGTACAGGATAATGAGAAAATGTTAAAGGTATTGGGCACCTCAGTTGGGTCAGAGATAGGAGAATTTCCTAGTCTGAGGATTGTGGACTCCTAGGTAGACTGGATAGGAGGTCAAGAAGGGAGTAAATAACCTACCAGAACCTATTAGGGGATTTAGGGTTGTTCTAAAGGTTGTAGGTGAAGTAAATTGATTTTCTCTGGTGGCCTTAGTGATGGTGTTACTGTTACATATCTAATTATATATCAACAAGTCCTTAGGAGAGCCTGAGACTTTGTGGAGATGCCAGGCAGAACTGCAAGCTTTTAACAAGTCAGTGACCTCTGTAGGGATCCAGGGAAGCTGGGACACACAGACACAAGCTCTCCTAAGAGGAGGATGTTTGTCTCATGTTGCAGCAAATCTGGCCATGAAAGAGTTTTGAGCAACATCTGTATTGGTGGATAATTTGAGTATTGACCAGTCAATTATCTGAAGATCATCTAGCAGGAAGGGAGGTCAAGGGACTTGAGTAACCTACACCAGACAAACTTTGGTGTGGCTTAGTGTATGGATCTCAGGAATGCAGTAGACCAAGTGATTGTCACTGAAGGCATCCAGTATGATGCCAGTGGAAACAATGCATTGGGGTCTGAGGACGACCCCCATTCAATAAGGGAGTTCAAGTTCAAGTTTATTGCAGGAATAACTCCATTGAGCAGATTCATTCACAAGGAGGTCCTGAGGGCATATAACAGAACCATATACATGTACAAGGCATTAAGAATACATAATGAGGATACAAATACATGCAAGGAGATAGTGACAAGGTAATATACATACAGTCATGAGGCATACATAGCAGTATACAGCAGTACAAAGGTTTACAAATTATAACATATTACAATGAAAGATAAAACTTTGCAGTTACATCTATACAAAGCAACCTAAAAACTACCTAAATGGATGAGGAGCAGAAGATATGAGGGGGCAATAAGGAGAGGAGAGAGAGGAGGAAGGGTAAATCTAGGGAAATTGTGGGACCGTCAAGTTAATTGTAGTTGTATATATGTTTCAGTTTATTTCCAATTAGGGTTTTAAAGGTATTAATGGGAACCAAGCAGGTGAGTTTAAAAAGGCTCTAGGGCTGGTTTCACGCAGCAGAGAGGGTGTAGGATATAGCCTATTTACCAAAAGTGGTGCAGGTCCATGGAATATTTAGAAGCAGAAAGTCAGATTTCCTGAGTAAGTATGTACTTTAGGATATATGGACAAGGGAGGATAAGTAGCCAGGAAGCTTTTCCAAGAGGATTTTGAGTGTCCATGTCCCAGCAAGAATCATACGTCCCTCTTAGGGTGATGTCCACCTGACAGCTGAATATAGGACACAATGGTGTGTTCGAAATGGGCATTTGTTATTAACCTAATGGCCTGATGGTAGAGGACATCAAGTCTGTGTGAGTTGGCTGCAGAGATGTAATGATAGATTATGTCACCGCAATCAAGTAGGGCCAGGAAGGTAACCTCAACTAGCCTTCTTCTAATCTCGGTTGGGAAAAGAGATCTGTTTCTAAAAAAGAATCCCAACCGAGTCCTGAGTCTGCAACTGAGGCTGTCAACGTGTGCGTCGAAAGTGAGTTTACTATCAAGCCACATGCCTAACTATTTAAACTTGGGCACAACATCACGCAGTTCGCCTAGGGAGGTAAGAATGTGGTTTTGTGATGGTGTTACATCTGAATGTGCTGAGTTGCTAGGGGTGAAGAACATAGCCTTCTCTTTTTGCATTGAGAAGTAGTTTTGAATTGATGAGGTTCTGTTCTAGTTGTGCAAAATCAAGTTGGAGTTCATTTCTGACTTTGACTACTGTTGGTTTGGACGTATACAACACAGTATCATCCGCAAAAAGCGGAGTTTGGAGTTTATGATGTTGGAGTCAAGGTTATTGATATAGAGGGAAAATAGAATAGGACCAAAAATGGACCCTTGTGGGTCACCCTTACTAATGGGTAGGGAGCTTGAAAAACATCCATCAGCCTTGACCGTCTGGGTTCTACCCAATAGGTAGCTTGTAAACCACTTGGCTGTTGCAGGTGAGACACCTATTTTGAGGAGACTGTCAACAGCAAGGTTATGGTCAACAGTGTCAAACACCTTGCTGAGATCTAGAAAAATGGCTCTGGCAACCTTTTTGGCATCATGCGCAGTGACCCAATCATTTGTGACATTCGCAAGGGTGGAAATGGTGCTGTAGTTGGTCCAGGAACCTGATTGGCTGGGTTGAGGAGAGAGAGAAGGATTCTATGTGGCGTCTTAGCTGGTAGTAGATCAACTTTTCAAAGATTTTAGCTAGGATAGGCAGGATAGAGATAGGTCGGTAATTGATAAGATCGCAAGGGTCACCAGTTTTGAAAAGAGGGATGATATGTGCAGATTTCCAACGTGAGGGAACCATGGCTGTGAAGATGGAGAGGTTAAAAATATGAAGTATGGGTGCAGTAAGATGATAGTGGCCTAGTTTTAGAAAGAAAGAAAGGTTCAAGCCCATCTTCGCCACCACCCTTGCGAGTGTCTAAGTTAGTAAGGAGGTCTTAGTTGAAGCCAAAATGGAGAAAGAGAGAATGGAGATTTGTGAGGATCGGAGTCCATCTTGGGCTTTACGAGGCCTGCATAGGGGACGTGTCAAAAGCCATCCCGGCGGTGACAAAATGTAAGTTCAGTTCTTCAAGGATCTGATCACTATTTTTGATGTCCATGCCTTAAAGTTGAGTCTTAGATGGGATGGAGGGTGCAGCCTGTCGATCCTCTACTGATTTAAGTGTCCTCCAAATTTTGGCTGGGTTCCCACGTGCCTGCTCAAGGGACATGACATAATAAATTGACTTGGCAGCACGTATAAGTAAAAAAACAGGCATTCCTAGCTGCTCTAAAGGCCTGCCAATCAGCTGGGCTCTTGGTATGCCTAGCCTTGGACCATAATTGGTCCTGGCTGGAGAGTGCAGTTTTGAGTTCTGGAGTGAACCACGGGTGTGAGTGTTTGCGAGCTCAGCTTTTAAAGAGCGGTGCATGCTTGTTGATCAAAGAGGTGAGGTTTTCACTAAGTATATTAACTACTTTGTCTACCAATGTGGCCAAGTATAGTCTCTGCCAGCTAACATTACTTGGGTCCGACAGGAAGCTTGCAGTATTAAACTGAGTGATCTGTGGAGTTGGAGTTGAAACAGGTTGGCTTGGGAATGAGCTGTGTGAGATTGAACTCAAGATCCCCAAGGAATAAGAACTCACCTGATTGCTGGGGGCTATCTGAGACTCATGGGATAGTCTGGCCAGGACTATAAATATAAAACCCATCAAAAAACAAAAACATATGGGCCCAAAATGCACAAGTGTACACTAGTGCAAATATGCACACTCGGCCAGCATATAGCATTCATGCACTGAAGATGTTCCCTTGGGAATTGTTTCTATTCCCACCACAGCCAGTTTAAAAAATTGGGTGATTCAAAAAGGAGTAATGGAAGAGGCAAAGGGGAGAAGGCTCCTGGGGTCTGCAAGCAATAGGAAAAATATGAAGGTAAGGAGAAGAGGAAGGAGTTAGTTGGAAGTGGGCCTGCCTTACTGCCAGGTGTCTGGATAATAAAATCAGTAAGCTCCAGGCATTAGTGTCGGACATTGAGGTGGATCTCATAGACATGGCAGAAACTTTAGTCAGTCCCATGTTATACAATGTTTAGTCTGACTAAAGGGAAAGGCAAATGGTGGAGGGCATAGCCCTATATGTCAGGGAGGGAATGGAGGCTGTGGGTGACAGTCACATCCGGGGAAGCAAAGGGAAAACGGGCGCTGTAGTTGCACCTCATGACACTCTCAGGCAAAAAAATATGGGTGGGTTGACCTATAGACCACAAAGACAAGGGGAAGAGAGAGATAGAGAGCTCAGGGAAGAGCTGGCAAGGGGAGTGAAGAAGGGAGAAGCAGTGATGGTGGGTGATCTGAACCTGCTGGACAGCGACTGGGACATTCTAGCAGCCAGGTGCACCAGAAGTCTAGCCCTGTTCGATAAATTGCAGAACTGCTTGCTGGTGCAGCTGGTTGAGGAACCCACTAGCCAGGCAGCCATTCCTGATTTGGTGTGCACCAACTCGGAGATGGTGAGTGGAGTGATTGTAGGGGAGCCACTGGGGTCCAGTAACTGTAACTGTTTGATTCAGGCTGCCCCTAGTGACCAGAATGCCCCTATCAAAAACTGTCCTAGATTTCAGAAGGGCAGACTTCAACTGGATGTGGGAGCTGGTCTAAGGCAAACTAACCAGGGTAGATAGTATCAGAAGTCTAGAGAAAAGATGGGAGCAGTCATGGGGACCATTCTCAGGGCAACAAAGTCATGCACAAGAAATGTTATGAAACAGGTCCAAGAGACCAATATGGTTGTCAGAAAGGGTCAGAGAAGCATTGAGGGCCAAGAAAAAAGCTTTCACCAGGTACAAGGAAAAGCAGGGTGAGGAGTAATGGAGACAGTACCAAATTAAAACTAGGGGAGCAAAGAGGACAGTCAGAGAGTCAAAGCCTGACACGGAGCTGCATATTGCAGAGGGGGTAAATGGTGGGGAAAACATTTCTTCAGATATAGTAAGGAAAAAAGGTAGTAGGGAGAGGTTATTGTTAGGCTATAAGAGGGGAAGGGTATTAGAGAAAGATGAACAATAAGCAGCTGTCCAGAACAATTACTTCTGCTCTGTCTTCACAAGGGAAAACAATGGACCACTCCTGAAAGTGGCATCACGGTGGCTGTCAGGAGCATTCTGGAAATGAGGCAACCAGTATTTACCAGACAATTGGTCAAGAAGGGACTTAAAGCTCTAATGGTAGATAAGCACCAGGGCCGGTTGTGATGCACCCAAGGGTGTTCAAGTAATTGGCTGCAGAACTGGATGAACCACTAGTAGGGCTATTTAGTAGCTCAGCTCAGCTAGGGGTAGTTCTGAAAGACTGGAGGGTGGCAGATGAAGTCCCATTACACAAGGGTGGGGGGTAAAAGCAGCGAACAGGGAATTACAGACCTGTGAGCCTCACCTCTGTAGTGGGTAAACTGATGGAGTCACTGATCAAACAGGATGTTGTGGATTACATAGACAGTAATGGCCTACAGGATAGTAAACAGCATGCAACTGTGGCAGGATATTCTTGTCAGACTAACCTGATAGCTTTTTCTGATTAGGTAACAATATAGTAGATAAGGGCCATGCTGTGGATTTACTTTGATTTCAGCAATGTGTTTTTTGACTTGGTGCCACGCAGAAGATTGCTGAAGAATTTGGAGGACCTGGGTGTGGCTAGGGACATATTTAGATGGGTAGGAAATTGGTTGAAGGAGAGACAGCAGAGGGTGGTAGTAAATGGGGTCAAATCAGAAGAGACAGAGGTCATGAGTGGGGTGTCACAGGGATCTGTCCTAGGTCCTATCCTCTTCATTGTGTTCACCAGTGACATTGGGGAAGGGCATCCTGGGCATGTTATCTCTCTTCATGGATGACAAGAAGCTCTGTGGTAGGGTAGATAACGATGTAAGGATCAGAGAGATGCAGAGGGATCTACAAAGACTAGAGGGATGATCTAAGGTTTGACAGTTGAAATTCAACACCAACAAATGCAAGGTTATGCACCTGGGGGGAAAAACAGGACAAAGTACTGGATGAGATGGGTTAAACTGGGCACTACTGCAGAGGAAAGGAACCTGACGGTCATCATTAGTCACTCCCTCAAACAAACAAGCCAGTGTAGCCAGGTCTATAGTAAGGCTAATAGGATACTAGGGTGCATCAGAGGGGGTACTGACAGCAGGTAAAAGGAGGTACTACTACCTCTATATAGGTCACTGGTAAGGCCACACCTGGAATACTGTGCTCAGTACTGTGGTCCTCACCTAAGGAAGGACAGGGACAGGCTGGATACAGTGTGACACAGTGTCAAGAACCTGGGGTCATGAGTGGAAACTGGCAGGGAGGGGGTTTAAAAGGGACGTGAGGAAGTTCTATTTTACATTAGGGGTGATGGAGCCATGGAACCGTCTGCCAGCAGAGGTGGTGGGTGCCAAAACAAAATGGTTTCAAGCATGACTGGGTCAAAGTGAAGGGTTTGTTGGTTGCTTAGGTCAGTATCAGTAGGGAGGGGAGCAGGGAGTTGACGAGGAGGGATAAAACTCATATGGAGAAAGGTCTTGGGGCAGATAGAGAACTCTGGCCAGACTAAATGGACCTTTGGACTTTTTTTGCCATCATTGTCTATGTTTCTAACTGAAGACAACTTGTTGAAAAAGCATCAGAGTTCCTGGGTCGCTACCAGTTCCAAAGGAACTGTCCCCATTTTAGATTCCTTTTGATGACATTACTGTATCCCCAATCAGTCTCTTCAAACTCCATCCTTGAACTGGGGTCTGGATCAGATACCAGTGCTAGGGGACTAAGTCTTCAGACCAAGTGTTTCCAGTCCCTAAATGACCACAGGGATAATAGAAACTACTTGCATTCCTGCCCAGGATTTAGTTTAGAGTTGCCATAAGCATTAGGAGTCTCAGAGATATAGTACATGTTTTCAATAGGAAGCAACTCGGTTGCTTCTCTAAGCTAGCTATCTCATAATAATGGGCTACACATCTGGGAAATTGAAGTTTAAATCAGAATGGTTAAGCTGAAGGGAATCACTAGGAGTTCCTGTACCTGGAAGTGTTCAAGCAGCTGTTCAGAAGGTTCTTCTGGCTCCAGAACAATTTTCCTTTCTTGGGGAGAGCCAATCAGCATCAAATCTGTGGCAGGTGTATTGGTGGTGGTCACACTTAAAATACTGACTGAACTTCAAGCAGGCACACATACTGACCCCACTGTTTGGTATACTGTAGGTCATTAGTTGTACACCCAGCAGGGAGTGATACCCTATCTGAGGAATATTTGACCTGCAGAACAGAAGGTCTGCCAGCCATAAACCATACTAGGTGTCCATAGGAGATCCTTCAGGGGTTGAGGCCCTTCAGTCTTCCTTGATGACCACGGGTGGAGGCCATGGATGTTCACCCTGGCAGTGGATCTTCATCAAGTATACTGGCTTAGCGGTTATTTCCGTGTTGCCCTGTACCTGCAGGATTCAAGAGTCAGAGGGAAGCCAGCCCAGTGACACTGAGGGTTGAGGTGCTGGACATCACACTTTGCACTTTGCCGGTGACCTGGGTTCGGGAATGAGCCTGGGTCATCGGTGGTTGGCCGGGGGACAGAAGGAGTTGGATTGAGCAGCTGCAAGGCAGCTCTCCTCTCCTGGGGAGGGATCTCACAGCTCCCGCCTTATGGCTGCCCCCAGGTGGAGTCCTGAGGGTAGCACAGGTCGGCAGCGACACAAGAAAGGTAGGGTGCTGCCGGACTGCAGCATGCGTGCCTCCACATGCGTGAATGTGGCTGCAGCGGGGTAGGGAGAAAAATGGAGATAGCAGGCTCCATGACAATGCCGGCGGATGACTGGGACCAGATGTGACCCCCCCCCAAGGAAGGGGGGCAGAGCTGCCTGCCAGCTCCCCAGAAGGAAAAAAAAATGGGAACAAATCTTTAAAAAAAAAAAAAATTTCCCTGACAGTTTCAGACCATGGCCTCTGGTTCGGAACAACTAACAATGTAGCTGGTGACAGCCTGGTTTCTCGGTACAGATGCAGGCTTCAGAAATAGGAGTTCCTGCCTGGGGAGGAATCTCGGTGAATGTCTATAGCAGATGGCCATCTCCATGGTCTTGGCAGAGTGAAGACTTCTGTGTGTGGTGATCGTACACGAGGGTGTTAGGACCTCCAATGCCTTGTGTTTTGGATGTTGTTTTGCATGGGGGACCTGACAGTGGTTTTCCATAGCTCCATGGATACATAACGATTTGAATCAGAGTACAGAAGGCCATAGATTCCTACACGCAAGAAATATTTTGCTGGTTAAGTCATAAAGACAGGATGATGCCTCCTGTAATTTGATTCCTTTTTTCTTCAGTCATCCTCTGCCCTTTTCTGTCCTGAACAGCAGGAACACAAGGTAATTTTAGCACAGGGATGATGACACCCTTTGCAGTTACTTGAAAAGGTATGTATCACTCAGAGCAGAGTTCTTTTCCCTTTCAGGATGCTCTTAGCATCTTCATTGAAAATTACTTCCACTTCCCCTTACCCCCCAGGACGTACCTGGAAATGAGCATTACCGCTCAGTGTACAGTACCTTCCTGGTAGGGTTACCACCTTTTAAGAAGCCCAAAGTGGGACATTTCTTACTGAAACATAACTTTTCGCAGGACAGTACATAACCTCAACCAATGCAACAGACTTGTTTTCTCGAAATAATCAGAATTAAGGCTAAGCATTGTAGTTTCTCAGTGGCTTCTTTTGTTTCTTATCATTTTAAGGTATTGTAGTTAAGGTATTATAGTTTTCTGCAACGTTTAGTGGAAAGTTAGAAAATATTTTTTCTACTATAAAGTCAGGACATGTAGTATTTTTCATGTTTTTTTTTCAGGACACAGCTGCTCAAATCAGGACTGTCCTGTGAAAATCAGGATGGGTGATAACCCTACTTCCTGGTGAAATGTTTGAATAAATAAATAAATTGAAGAAGACTGCGTTTGATGCTAGTCGACACTAGTGAGGCCCCACCTGGAGTACAGTGTACAGTTCTGGAGACCATACCTACGTAAGGACATAGACAGGGTAGAGAAGGTTCGGAGGAGGGCAACAAAGACGGTGCATGGATTGCATCACAAGTCCTATGAAGACAGGTTGAAGGAACTGAACATGTACTCCCTGGAGGAGAGGAGGGAGAGAGGGGATATGATAGAGACATACAAGTATCTTACAGGGAGGAACAGGGTGCAGGAAAACACTATTTTTAAGTGAAAAAGATGTTCCAGGACTAGAGGGCATGGGATGAAGTTGGAGGGAGGACGATTCAGAGGAAACATGAGAAAGAATTTCTTCACAGGACGGGTGGTGGACAAGTGGAACACCCTGCCAGAGGAAGTGGTGGGGGCTGAAACAATCATGGGATTTAAGAATGCATGGGATAGACATAAAGGAATTCTGGAGGTCAGGGGTAAGGGGCAACAGATTTCTAGGAAAACAAACTGAACTTACAAGCTCAAATGGGCAGACTGGGTGGGCCATAGGCCCTCATCTGCCGACACTGTCTATGTATCTATGTATGCTGAGTCGAGCATGTGGTTTTGTAGTGCTATTCCTGCACTCCTAGGGCTCTGCAGAGTTTATGCCCTACACTTTGCTATCACACCCGTCCAGTATTGAACTTGGAAAGTGGTGGTTGTCAGATGAGTCCAGAAGCTTTTGGTTAGGAAATTATATGGGACAATAGTCTCTCCTACACTAAGTAGTTGGATACTACTTTTAGAACCCAAATGTATTAACTACCTTCCCCATTGACAACATGGAGTGTTATAGAAAGGAGAAATTCCATTATACTTACCATAATTTCCTTTTCTGTTAGCTCCAACATTGTCATTGGGGCCTCTTCCTAGAGGTTTATGCTCTTCTTGAGAATATTGTCCAATATATAGGTATATATATAGGATACCTACGGTGCTGTTTCAGGGCTTTGGATTAATGAACAATATCGGGACACTTTTTGTATTTTTATTTATTTATTTCAGTTTAGGATTAATACCTTTAGTCAAGAACTCATTTTCAAAGGTTCCAAGTCAGTGGTAGACAAAACATTACAGATAGTACAAAATATACAGAAAAACAGAGAACAATTTACACAGGCAAGTACATTGCAATTATATACATCTTATTTCAGTGGTGCCAGAGAAAGGAAAGGAGAGGAGAGGAGGCTTGGAGTCTGTCTTAGTGATCACTGGATGGTCGGTCCACCAAAAAAAGACAACGATGGTAGGGTGGTCAGCCAAGATTTGGCCTCGTCAAAGGAAGGGGGGGGGTGATCAGCCGAGAGAGGGCATCGTCTGGGTGAACCGTACGGGGAGAATATTGTAGGGTGGTAGGTAGTGAGAGGGGTGGGGTAGAGAGAAAAAGGGGAGGCTGAGGAGTACTCTCAATATCGCAGGCAGGTACAGGTCTTGGATGTGTCCAGAAGGATCTGAGCCCAGATTTGAAAGTACCAGTCTTCGGTGTATCAATGAAGTCAGCTGGTAGCGCATTGTACCATTTCAGTCCTTTGTACAAGATGGAATTCTGGGCAAGTTTCATCCATTTGAAAGGGATCACCAGCCTGTGGGTGGACGCACTTCTAGTGGATTTAGTTGGTGCTGACATTTTAAAGAGGCTGCCCAGAGAGGGGGGGACGTAAGCCCAAGAAGCACTTTTTTTTAGAAGTGGACAGGTTTGAGATTGTACTCTAAGCTGGAGTGGGAGCCACCCAGTTTCAGTGTAGAGCGAGCAGGTGTGGGTGTCGAGAGAGGCTCCCAGTGTTAGGCGGCAGGCCTTATTGAGGAGTGTGCTAACCTTGTTAAGGGCAGTCTTTGTGCCGGCCCCATAGATAGGCAGCCCATAGTCGATGGACGACAGTACTGAACTATTGGTAACAAGTCTGAGCATGTCTGGAGACATCGAGTGCCTGTGTCGGAAGAGGACCCCAAGCTTTATATTTGCTGACTTGACTACAGGGTCTTTGTGGCTTGAGAAAGTGAGTGTATCGTCAAAGGTGATGCCGAGGTACTTGAACTTTGTTACTTGGTCTAGAAACTCGCCCTTGTGGTTGTGTATGAGCAGGGGCTGATATTTCTTTTTGCTTTGGGATTAGAGAAAAGCAGGCTCTTAGTTCTTTTGTGGATTAAAAGTAATTTGTTTTGTATGAACCAAGATTCAAGTTGGAGGAAGCTGCTTTGGAGTTCAGACATAATGGACTAGTAGTTTTTACCAGCAACCGATATAACTGCATCATCCGCATACAGTACAGTACATGCTGAGCAAACAGATGGGGCTAGGTTGATGAAAAGGCTGAAGAGAAGAGGTCTGAGAATGGAACCCTGTGGAACCCCAAGGGACACACCCTTAGATGCTGACAGAGTATCTCCCATTTTGACACATTGTGATCTGTTGGAGAGGTAGCTGCCAAACCATAGTACTGAGTCAGGGGATAGACCTGTTGACTGAAGGCAGCTCATGAGGAGGTTGTGGTTCACAGAGTCAAAGGCCTTCGTAAGATCAACAAAAACTGAACCCACTGCCAGCCCACTATTTAAGGCATCATATAACTGGGATGAGTAGTCAATAAGGGCAGTAAGTGTGGAATGTTTTTTACAGAAGCCATGTTGCTGCGGGCAGAGTAGTTATCAAGATACTCTGTTAGCTGCTCCGAGACCATTCTTTCTAATACTTTAGAGAGTGGGGGTAGGATGGATATTGGTCTGTAGTTGGATGTTAGTGCTTTGTCCCCGTCTTTGAAAACAGGTGTGACAATGGCTGACTTCCATGCATTCTGAAACCCTGATTTTAGGGAGGCATTAAACATAGAATTTGATGGCAGATAAGGACCGCTTGGCCCACCTAGTCTGTCCATTACCCTACCTAACGGATAAGCTGCAGATCCTAGTTAACCAACAGCCTACTTCCTCCTACCCCCCACTAGAATTGCCTTATGTCTGTCCCATGCATTCTTGAATTCCCCCACTGCTTTTGACTCTACGACCTCCTCAGGAAGGCTGTTCCATGTATCCACAACCCTCTCTGTGAAGAAATACTTCCTCACATTACCTCCGAGCCATCCCCTCTATCTTCAAATTGTGCCACCTTGTTTTTCCCCATCTCTTTTTCTGAAAGATGCTACCCTCTTAGACTTTGTCGATTCCCTTGAGGTATTTGAAAGTTTCTATCATGTCTCCCCTCTCCCTCTTTTCCTTGAGGCTATACATCTTTAGTTCCTTTAGTCTTTCTTCATATGTCTTCAGATGCAGACCCTGCATCATTTTGGTTGCCCTCATCTGGACAGCCTCCTCCCTGTCTATGGCTTTGCGGAGATGGGGTCTCCAGAACTGTACACAGTACTCCAGATGTGGTCTTACCAACTTTCTGTACAGAGGGCCAACAACTTCTTGTTTTCTACTGGTGATGCCTCTCCCTATGCATCCCAGTATCCCCCCAGCCCTCCTTACTGCCTTCTCACCTTGTTGGCCCACCTTTAGGTCGTCTGATATGACTACCCCCAGGTCCCTTTCCATTTTTGTTGTTGTCAGTATCTCACCCTCCATTGTGTACTCTTCCCCTGGGTTTTTGTTTCCCAGGTGCATTACTTTGCAGTTCTTTGCATTGAATCTAAGCTGCCATACATTTGACCATTCCTCCAACCTTGCCAAGTCCCTTTTCATCCTTTCCACTGCACCTTGTGTATCAACCCTGTTGCAGATCTTTGTGTCATCTGCAAAGAGACATACTTTCCCTTCCAGTCCCTCTGCAATGTCACTTATAAAGACATTAAAAAGGACCGGCCCCAGTACTGAACCCTATGGTACCTCACTAGTAACCCTCCTTTCTTCACTGTGGATTCCATTTATTACCTGCTGTGTCCTGTTGTCCAACCAGTGTTTTACCCAGGCTACAACCCTAGGACCCACTCCCAAGCTGACTAATTTGTTTATTAACCTTTTGTGCGGGATGTCAAATGCCTTGCTAAAGTCTAGGTAGGCCATTTCCACATCCCCTCCCTGGTCTACTGCTTTGGTCACCCAATCAAAGAAATCAATTATATTTGTCTGACATGACCTTCTCGCTGAGAATCCATGCTGCCTTGGGTCCTGTGCCCCACTGGCCTCTAGGTACTCAACAAGTCTTTCCTTCAGATGTGATTCCATCATTTTCCCTACCACTGAGGTCAAACTGACAGGTCTGTAGTTTCCTGCCTCTGTCTTGCTCCCACTTTTGTGAAGGGGAATCACATCTGCCCTCCTCCAGTCCTCAGGTACCAAACCATCCTCCCATGATTTATTAAAAAGGGTAGTCAGTGGTGTTATTAGTTCTTCCCTTAGTTCTTTTAAAATTCTGGGATGAATCCCATCAGGCCCCATTGCTTTGTCCACCTTCAGTTTTAAGAGTTCTTTCAGAACCCTTTCTTTTGTGAAAGGACTAATATCAACCCCCCTATCCAGAGTGCTTCTATTGACCGCATTAGGTATTTCCCCCTGCTTTTCCAGTGTGAATACTGAGCAGAAGTATTCGTTCAGTATCCCTGCTTTTTCACTGTCACTCTCTGCCCAACTACCTTCCTCTTTGTTCAGCCTCAGTATCCCTGCCCTCATACCTCTCAACCTCCTGCCTCATAAATTGGGGACAAGGCTTAAAAAAATCAGGGACAAAAGGAACAAAATCAGGGACACATCTTCAAAACTGGTGATATCCACACAGGAAGCTGGTAGAATAAGGGGCTTAGTGTAAAATGCATTTTCTAAGGAAGAACAAGTCTGTAACTTTAATGTTTGACATTATATTGTGCCTACAACTTCCACCGTTTGGTCACAGAAACACAATTTTTAGGAGGGACAGAGTAAAATTTGAAGGCAAAATCAGGGACAGTTGAGAGGTATGCCTGCCTTAGTCTTTCTTTGCTCCCTAATGTACCTATAAAAGGTTTTATCCCCCTTCTGAACCGAGTTGGCTATCTTTTCCTTGGTTTGGGCCTTTGCTCTTCTGACTGCCTTACCCGCTTCCTTCTGCTTTAACTGGTACAGTTCTCTGTCCTGCTCCTTCTGTGTTTCCTTATACTTCCTGAATGCTATCTTTTTTTCCCTTACCTTCCCCGCCACCTCTTTTGAGAACTATAGTGTTTTTTTCTTTTGTTTTCATTTGTTTATTTGCGTCACACAAAGACTTGTTGCCTCTGTGATGGCGGTTTTGATGTTTTCCCATTATTGCTCCACCCCACCTTCTTGCCTGTCTGCTAGTGCTTTTCTGAGGCACTCTCCCATTTTAACAAAATCAGCCCTCCTGAAGTCTAGTACCTTCACTTTTGTGTGGCTTGACTCTACAGCTAAGTTTATCGTGAACCACACTGTTTTGGTGGTCGCTTGTTCCCAGATGGCTACCCACTTCAAGATCACAGATCCTCTTTCCATCTGCATTTGTACCAGGTCTAAGACTGCTCTCTCCCGAGTGGGTTCCAAAACTAGCTGTCTGAGGCATGCCCCCGTAGGGCATCGAGAATGGCCCTGCTCTTGGATGTGGCTGCAGTAAAGGTGCTCCAGTCAACATCAGGCATATTCAGGTCACCCATCAGCAATATCTCCCCTGTCTCTGCCATCCCAAGGATGTCTTCTATCATTTCCTTGTCCATTTCCTCCCCCTGAGATGGGGGTCTGTATACAACCCCTATGTGGATTGTGGAGCCATTTCCAGTCTACAGGGTGACCCACAGTGCCTCCTCTCCTCCCTATTTACCCTTTAGTTCTGTTGCTTTTATCGCTTCCTTCCCTTACATAGAGAGCTACTCATCCTCCTCCTCTTCTTCCCTCCCTGTCCCTCCTGTAGATTGTGTACCCTGGTACATTGACATCCCAGTCATGGTTCTCTGTGTACCATTTTTCTGTGACTGCCACAATATCCAGGCATCCCTCTTCCATCAAGGCCACCATTTCAGGGAGCTTTTTACCTAGACTACGGGCATTGGTACTCATTACCCTCCAGTTTTTTATGGCTTTATTTCTTTTTGCCCCATCCCTGTCCCCACTGCCTTTGTCTTTTTCTCCATTTACCCCACCCTTCTCCCTATCGACTGCTCTATTTTGGTGTTTATCTCACTCATTACCCTGATTTGGGGGGGGGGCAGGATTTCCCTTCTCCTCTTCAGTGCCTTCCCCCTTGGCTAGTTTAAATGCTTGCCACTGAAGTATTTAAACCTATCACCTAGGATCCTGGTTCCCCTCTAGGATAGATGCAGACCATTGCGCCTGTATAGGCCTGCATCCCTCCAGGTGGAGCCCCAGTCCCCGATGTAGCCAAATCCCTGAGCTCTACACCAGCTTTTCAACCAGTTATTGAATCCCATGGTGCAGAGTGCCCAAGCCTCATCCATGCCATAGACAGGTAGCACTTCTGAGAAAATTACCATGTGTGCTACTTGTCTAAGGCCCCTCCCCAACTCCACAAACTCCTGTTGCCATGGTTAGAGGACTGGCAAGTTCGTTCAGAAGCGGACCAACAAGCTTCCTGTTGACAAGATCCACTCTCATCCTGGTCTTGCCTAGGGCCCCTTTAATGTGCTTGATTGTTTCGGATGTGGTGACTCATCTAAAATAGAAGGGTGGCAGATCATCCCTTGGTGGATTTTCTGGGGCAGTAAGGTGCTGGCGACCCATCAAGTCCTTAAGGTAGTCTCCAGGGAGTATGCCAGAAAGGTCTGTGAATGCATTGTTGAGCTCAATGTCGATTTCAGTAGGTTCCTGCAGGGGCCCATCCACAGTGACTAGTAAGTCTGGTGGTGTCTTAGGGGAATTGCCCGTCAGTGCTTTCATGGAGTTCCAGAATTATTTTCCAGAGCCCCAGGTTTTGCTTAGTAGCTCCTTATAGTATGTTGCTTTGGCCTGTTGAATGAATTTGGTACAGATGTTTCTGGCCACCTTGTAGGCGCTAAGAGCAGCAGGCGTTCCGGCTGCTTTAGCTTTGTGCCACAGATTGTCTCTGTTCTTCATAAGACCAATAAGAGAGTTGGTAAGCCATGGATTAGTGGTACCCTAATGTTTTTTGTTTTATAGGGTGCAAAAATATCACAGGCACGATTGAAGTTAGTTATAAAGTAGGTCAGGGCCTCATTTCCATCAATATCCCCTGCCATCGGTGACCAGTCTATTTGTGTCACGTACAGCCTGAAGTGTTCGAGTAGCCCAGGCCTTAAGCAGCAATTTTTGGACACCTTAGGTGGAATTTTGGTGAAGTAGTTAGACCAGGTGCACTTCACTGGGGAATGGTTACTGAGGCTATCTGGCAGGATGGGGACATCGGAGACATGCTCGGGGTGTGATGATAGGAGACAGTCAATTAGAGTGCTGCTCCCTGTTTTGTAGTTGAGCCGAGTCTCATCAGTGACCATCTGGGTTAGGAATAGGCTGGATATTAGGTCCCTGGCTTTTGATTCCTTCTGGGAGTGCCAGTTAATGTTGAAATCGCCAACAATAACCTCCCATTGATTGCCTAACTGCTGTTGATTAGCTATGAAGTGGTTTAGACCAGCAGTTTGGTGCCCATGTGGTATATAGACCGTAGTGAGCAGTAGGACTTTGTTCTGCTGTCCTATGCTTAGCTTGAGGTTCAGAATCTGGACCCCTTTTGAATGCAGGCTGCAGTCCAGAGCCTGCACCTTGATTCCAGATTGGATATATACTAGGCACCCACCCCCACGTTTGATTGTTCTGTCTTGCCGGAAGGAGTTGTAGCCTTCAAGGGAGATTGATCCATCTAGTGTCTTTGGGGAGAGCCATGTTTCAGTGAGTGCAATTATGTCCGGTTATATCACCTGCACCCAAACCTGGAATTAAGTGAACTTGGAAAGAAAACTGTTGATATTCAAGGAAACAATAGTGAGTTGTCCTTTTAGTTTAGGCAATCTCTTGAGAGTGGGACCAGGGTTGGGGTGAACGTTCCTATATAGCAGCAGTAGTAGTAGTACTAGTGAGCGGAGCAGATGGCATACTGATATCAAGAAAGAGCAGGTGCATTTTTTCCTAGAGAGAGGGGTTCTAATAGTGGTGACTATATGAGAGTGGAGGCTAATCAGAGCAGCCAGAGGGAAGGAGTATGTGAGTTGCTTCATTGAATCATGCGGGGTGGCCATGTGGTGGAGAGGGCAAGTAAGCTCAGGGTTTGTTCCATTCCTGCCACTCATTTCTTGCCAGTGCAGGACCTGGGGGTAAAAGGGATCAGAATCTCTATCAGGAGGCCCTGTGCCAAGGTCCAACCAAGGGATGGTGAGTAGTGAGAAGGGTAGCAAAAATTTATGAAACCCGCCCATTTCAGCTGCAATCAGGAGCTGTAGTGAATTATACAACTTACAAACTGTGTCAGGTCACAGCCCACCGAGTAAAGAAGGAAAATGTTTGGGTCCCTAAGATGACTTTTTGTATGGTAATTTATAATTGATGAAGCGAGCTAATAGATTACTTGGTAAGACATATAAGGTTATGGTGTATGGGGAACCTACATGGGTATCCAGCAAATTAGCAACTGTAAAAAGTCCCATTATGTTTTCTTTAAATAAACATGTTTTCTGTTTAAGGCAAGTTTAACTTTGCAGGAATGGAACACCATGAGATCCAGAAAGGAATCTGGTGCTCCATGTTGGAGGCAACAGGTGACTGCATCCTAAATATAGGTCCTGTTCCATGAAGTCAAGGTACGCTTGTAATTTTTCCCTTTCCTTTCTGGTATATACTTATGCAAGAGCTCCGACTCAGAACTTTGCTAATGGTTTGTATAGTGTTGGTTTGTGTATTGTATACTGCATTGACAAAAGTGTACTGAGATAGCTATTGCAGTTGGAATGTTCTGTGTTCCCAGGGGTCTGTGCTGCGGTCACAGCTTTTGGACTGTATCAACTACCTCCGGGGGAGCACATTATTCATATGTATTAACCACCTTCTCCATAGACAATATTGGAGCTATCAGAAAAGGAAATTATACTAACATACTAAGATACCAGCAGAGCAGGCCCAATGGTCTGTCGAGTCTGCTCGAAAATCAGCACCTGGTCAGGACAACGTTGCTGCCCTCCCTGCCTCCCCCGAAACCCCCCTCACCCCATCCCCCATCAGGGTTACACCTCCAGATCTGACATTACTCAGTTTAACCTTCCCCTTATACCTGTCCCAGCTCTTCTTGAATCCCTCTACTGTATTAACGGCCACCAGTTCTGCAGGCAGTGTGTTCCAAGGGTCCACCACCTTCTCGGTGAAGTAGCATCTCCTAGCCTCCTCCCAAGCCTCCCACCAACCAGCCTCACGGAGTGCCCCTGGTGGCCCCCTCCTCCCTCAGCTGGAACACCCTATTTAGACCGACCCTATTTACTCCCTTGAGATATTTGAAGACCTCTATCATATCCCCTCTGTCCCTCCTCTCCTCTCCTCTCCTCCAGGGAATACAAGTTGAGCTCCTCAAGTCTCTCCTCATAGTATCTTTCTCCCAGACCCTGCATCATCCTGGTTGCCCTCCTCTGGACCCTCTCTAGAAGTGCAATGTCCCTTTTCAAGTACTAACACCAAAACTGCAGGCAGTACTGTAGGTGCAGTCTAACCAGACAGTTATAAAGAGGGAGAAGAGCCTCCTGTCTCCTCAAGGGTATCCCCCTGGTGATGCACCCCAGCATTTTATTTGCTTTCACTGCTGCTCTCTTACACTGCTCCGAGTTGTTCATTTTGGCATCCACAACCACCTCTAGATCCTTTACCCCCTCCGACACCTGCAGTTTCTCCCCATCCAAAAAGTACTCATGAGCTGGGTTTCTAAGCCCCAAGTGGAGAAACCTGCATTTCTTGGCATTAAACACCAGTTTCCAGGTGCGTCACCACTTCTCCAGGGTCTCCAGGTCCCCCTGTAGGGCTCCTCTACCCTCCTCCCCATCCACCACTGCCCCCAGCTTCGAGTCATCAGCAAAAAGTCTCATCTCACTCCTGTTACCATCCCTGATGTCCGAGATATAAGCATTAAACAGGAATGGACTCAGCACTGACCCTTGTGGGACCCCACTAATGACCCTCCTAGGAGATGACACCTTCCCCCCGACTGCTACCCTCTGAAACCTCCCAGTTTTGTATCCACCTAACCATTCTTTCCCCCACCCCATTCCCCCCCAACCTGTCCAGTAACCCAGGGTGTGGCACCGAATCAAACGCCTTGCTGAAGTCTTGAAAGAGGACATCCACTGGCCTGCCCTTGTCCAGCGCCTTTGTCACCAAATCGTAGAACTCCACAAGGTTAGTCTGACATGATGTGCCCTGAATGAAGCCATGTTGGTGATCATCCAGAAGGCTCTGTGTCTCCATAAACACCTCCAGCCTTTCTTTCAAGATAGTCTCCATCATTTTGCCTACCACCGACGTCAGGCTGACAGGCATGTAGTTTACCTGACTCCTCCCTTGAGCCGCCTTCGAGGATAGGCACGACCAGGGCTCCAGGTAAGATTTTATGGGATGAGTACTGTACTCCTCATTTTGAAAGTGAGGCGAGTAAAACCAAATTCAGATGTATACAAATGTCTGGACAGAACGGGGTGAGGAGTACATTTTTAAAAACAATGTAGTTATTTTTTGTCTAGATAAGAATTGATCAACTGCCAGCAATGCTCCAGATAATGCTGGCAGGTAGGAGTAATTTATTCACCAGTTTTAAAATGTAGTGAGTAAAACAAAATTGGGATGCATTAGTGTGCTGTAAATTTGTTAAAAAAAATGCTCCTTTTGAATCACCAGTTATGTTATGAAGCACTATTCTTTGGTGTGGAGTATTTACAAATGTTGGATGAGTATTGGTACTCATTAAAAAAAATTTCTATACAGTATTTCCTAAAATGAGGTGAGTAAAACAGGTCGGTACTCCCCTTATCTGGAGCCCTAGGCATGACTTGAGCCATCCTCCAGTCCTGAGGCTCCCATCCCATCTGAAGGGAGGAGTTAAAAAGGTCCACCAGAGATGCAGCAAGGACATCCGCCATCTCCTTTAGCACCCTGGGATGAAGGCCATCCATATCCGGTGCCTTATCCGTTTTCAGGGACCTAAGGGCTTCCCTCACTCTCCCAACAAGAATTTCAACATCTGTGACCAGCCTCCCATCCTCATTCCTAGCCCATCTCCCCTGTAAGATGTTGACCCTCCATTGTCTCTAGTGAAGACCGAGGCAAAGTATTCGTTAAGTGCTTCTGCCTGTTCCCTGGCCTCCTCTGCCCACCCACTCGCTGATCTTAGTCTGCTGATCTGCCCTTTCACTTTCCTTCTTTCCCTGATGTACCCAAAAAACCCTGTTTCCCCGCTTCTAGTCCCCTGCGCCATCCTCTGCTCCATCTTCGCCTTGGCTGATCTCACCACCCAGGTTACCTTTTTGGATATCATATCATACTCCCCCTGTCCACAACCCCATGCGAGCGCTTGTATCGTCTGTAAGCAGCTCTTTTCTCCCTCACCAACTCCTGTACCTCACTGGTCCACCAGCTCAGCGTGGTGGCTCTGCCAAACTTGTGCCGGACCTTCGTGCAGGCCTTGGTAGCTTCCAGGAGTCCTCTTTTTATAATTTCTCAGCTGCTCTCTATGTCCATGTCTGGCCTTATCCCCTCCAAATTATTATAAATATGATGGAATTTCTCCTTCCCTATTATTTTGAGCAGTCAATGGCATTAGTGGAGCACTCCGGGCTCCTTGCGCACTTCTTTTTTTTAATTTTTTTGATCAAATATGATATTTATGTCAATTTCATTCATAAGGTAGAAAAAGAAATGAGCAGACTGGATGGGCCTTGTGGCCTTGTGGTCCTTATCTGCAGTCAACTTCTATGATTCTATGTTCCTATGTCTTCATGTAGACAGTCACACGCTTCAGCCTAGTACCATACTATACATAATCGTAATAACTGCACCACAACTAAACTAGACAGCCCATCTGTGGGCTTCCCAAGCTGCTCCTGTGGCCTTGGCTCTCTCAGAGCAGGCCACAGCTAACAGACCACCCGACTGACCCCCGGACAGATTCAGACAGCCCATCTGTGGGCTTCCCAAGCTGCTCCTGTGGCCTTGGCTCTCTCTGAGCAGGCCACAGCTAACAGACCACCCGAATGACCCCCGGACAGATTCAGACAGCCCATCTGTGGGCTTCCCAAGCTGCTCCTGTGGCCTTGGCTCTCTCCGAGCAGGCCACATCTAACAGACCACCCGACTGACCCCGGACAGATTCAGACAGCCCATCTGTGGGCTTCCCAAGCTGCTCCTGTGGCCTTGGCTCTCTCCGAGCAGGCCACAGCTAACAGACCACCCGACTGACCACCGACAGATTCAGACAGCCCATCTGTGGGCTTCCCATGCTGCTCCTGTGGCCTTGGCTCTCTCCCAGCAGGCCACAGCTAACAGACCACCCGACTGACCCCCGGACAGATTCAGACAGCCCATCTGTGGGCTTCCCAAGCTGCTCCTGTGGCCTTGGCTCTCTCCGAGCAGGCCACAGCTAACAGACCACCCGACTGACCCCCGGACAGATTCAGACAGCCCATCTGTGGGCTTCCCATGCTGCTCCTGTGGCCTTGGCTCTCTCCGAGCAGGCCACAGCTAACAGACCACCCGACTGACCCCCGGACAGATTCAGACAGCCCATCTGTGGGCTTCCCAAGCTGCTCCTGTGGCCTTGGCTCTCTCCGAGCAGGCCACAGCTAACAGACTACCCGACTGACCCCGGACAGATTCAGACAGCCCATCTGTGGGCTTCCCAAGTTGCTCCTGTGGCCTTGGCTCTCTCCGAGCAGGCCACAGCTAACAGACTACCCGACTGACCCCCGGACAGATTCAGACAGCCCATCTGTGGGCTTCCCATGCTGCTCCTGTGGCCTTGGCTCTCTCCGAGCAGGCCACAGCTAACAGACCACCCGACTGACCCCCGGACAGATTCAGACAGCCCATCTGTGGGCTTCCTAGCTGCTCCTGTGGCCTTGGCTCTCCCGAGCAGGCCACAGCCAACAGACCACCCGACTGACCCCTGACAGATTCAGACAGCCCATCTGTGGCTTCCTGTTGCTCCTGTGGCCTTGGCTCTCTCGAGCAGGCCACAGCTAACAGACCACCCGACTGACCCCGGACAGATTCAGACAGCCCATCTGTGGGCTTCCCAGTTGCTCCTGTGGCCTTGGCCTCTCCGAGCAGGCCACAGCTAACAGACCACCCGACTGACCCCGGACAGATTCAGACAGCCCATCTGTGGGCTTCCTGTTGCTCCTGTGGCCTTGGCTCTCCGAGCAGGCCACAGCTAACAGACCACCCGAATGACCCCTGACAGATTCAGACAGCCCATCTGTGGGCTTCCCAAGCTTGCTCCTGTGGCCTTGGCTCTCTCCCGAGCAGGCCACAGCTAACAGACCACCCGAATGACCCCGGGCAGATTCAGACAGCCCATCTGTGGACTTCCTGTTGCTCCTGTGGCCTTGGCTCTCCGAGCAGGCCACAGCTAACAGACCACCCGACTGACCCCCGGACAAATTCAGGTACGCACCGGACCTCCGAAACTCGTGGTTTTGAATGCCACTGTTTTGACTGGATGCCCAGTGGAGGAACCAGGCACTGACTGGCAGCTGTACTCCTTGGCTGATTTTCCAACGCCTGGTGCTTCCTGGTCTCAGGGAAATCTCTTTCTGTGCTTTGTTCTGGATTGACCTGGTCTCAGGGAAATCTCTTTCTGTGCTTTGTTCTGGACTGAATAGACCCTTACTCCACCCCTTCCTCAACCTAGCAGCAGATTGGTCACTCCACTGCTGCACATTTTCATGCTATTGGCCTCCCTGTCTTCAATACCTGACTTGACCCACTTTCTTACCGCCCCTTTTTAAAGCAGTCCCACCAACAGGATCCCACATTTCCTCTCAACCTTTTCTCCAGCCACTCCATCTAACTCCTCTCAATTACTGCTCTACCTGCCCTATTGTTAGGGACCTCACCCTAATTCGACTATATACCCTTTCAAATATAAACCAGCTTGCAGTTAAGCAGGCCAGCAACACCAAACAAACTACCTTGGGGTGCAACCACCTACTACTACTCGTCACTACCTCTTTTGGCATTGCTGGTACCATACACGTCCTTTTGTTCTGCAAATTTTGGACTCCCCCGCTGTTCTGTCTAACCCTTTATGTGAATCCACTTTATTAACCCTCACTCTCCTTCTCTCCCTCAGCCGAGAAACTGTCGCCCAGGCTCCCAGCTCCTAAGCCGCTGGATTCCCTGCTACCAGGCGGTCGGCGCCCCTCTAGCCGATGCTCGAGACCGCAGACACGGACCCAAGGCCCTACAAGGTACGGCAACTGCCGCAACTTTTTCGACCGCCCCTCCCCACCTCCGCTGATTATTAAATACAGTAGCTCCTGCCAAAATATTAGTCCACGTCCCCTGGCGCAGTGCCCCACCAATAGAGACTTAGCTCGTGATCCCCCTCTTCTCTATCCAGCCTACGGGATCCAACTATCAGGGCCTCGCCTTACTAAAACGCATAGGCTCTCCTTGGCTGTGCCTTCACCACTAAATATCTTTAATGCTATCAAATTTGGGTTGACCTGGATCGGAAAGCTACTGATAAGCTGCATTAATCCAGCAACCCCACTGGCCCCTGGGCTAATTGAGTGGCTCCTTTTTGAGGTACCATCATGTCGGGCCCTATATGGCTCCTTTTACTCCCCTTCTTCTGCTGATACCAGCTGCCCAGCATTGGACACCTGAACTATCATCATGTTTGGTCTACAACGGCACCTTGTGCTGTATACCACATGGCAACTTATCCTTTAATTGCCTCCGTGATTCCAAGTACCAATACCTCAAACCCTGCTCTTGGACCACACATACCAGTAGTACTTATAACACTCCCCCACCACAAGGCCCACCTCCCACCACGCAGACTTCTATCTCCTCCCGCCTATTGTGGTAGGGGACTAGCTCTTGCTACAACAGATCAGCTCTTCTATGGTGGCTACTTTCCAGTCCCTAAAACATCAGATCTACTAGACGGAGAAAGGCAGGAATTACAAGCTTATAATTAGCCTTAGAAAAATCCTGCTTATCCTCCTGCTTTGTTCAGGCAACGAGAACTCAACCCTGGCCCCCAGAAGCTATTGCTTTGCCAGCAGAACTAGCAAATTTAAAAGGAATAAGCTTCTTGCATATTAACGTATGTAGCCTCCTTAAAAAGATAACCTTAATACAAACCTGGGTAAATCATACCTCTCCTGACATACTTGTGATTTCCGAAACTTGGCTTAGACCCAGCACCACTGATAGAGAAGTAAACATACCCAACTATGCCTTGTTCAGAGCTGATAGGCATGCCAGAGGAGGAGGGGTAGCTATCTACGTTAACGACAAATTTTCTGCCTCCTGCATATCCTCGGCATCTGTCGCCAGCGAATTTGAATGCCTAATTCTCAAAGTGGAAATTACACAGACTACTGCACTCTGCGTAATAGGATGCTACAGACCACCGTCTGCTGGCCTACAGCTTGTGTCATATCTAAGTGACAAGTTGGGGCAGGGGCTGCCAGAAACTATTATTTTAGGAGACTTCAATTTTGACTGGCTCTCTAACACAGCTGCCCCCCTTGCATCCTTCTGTGATGAACATGGGCTGACGCAACTTATTACTGAACCAACACGCCCAAACGTGAAGAACCCCAGTAAAAGTACACTTTTGGATGTGCTAATGGTGAACAAATCTCATCTCTTCTCCCACGCTGATGTCTTCTTCTCAGACGCCAGCGACCATTGTTTTATTGTGGAGTAAGATCCACCAACAACCCAGCACCCATCAGCAAGTTCTCTATGAAGAGATCCAGGCGCAACTTCAATGAACATGCCTACCTAAACGAGCTTAGTACTCCCTGAGTGGCAAGATTTCTACCCGGCCAAAACGACACGTTAGCTTACAATATCTTCCACAACATTCTATCAAGGGCCCCTTAATAAGTATGCTCCCCTTATTAAAGTTCGAACTAGGACCAAAACCTGTAAATGGTTCACCCCTCAGATCAAGTCCTTGCTTCTGGAAAGAGATAAGCTCTGGAAAAAAGCACGCAGACTGAACACTGCAGAGGATTGGAACCAGTTCAGGAGACTACGAAATTTATGTACCAAAACAATCAAAGAATCGAAGGCCACCTTCTTCAAATCCAAACTCGACTCTGCCACAAAGAGCCCAATCAAGCTCTGGAACACAATCAGTGATCTGCTAGGCCACTCCCCAGGAAATTCACTCCCACCAAGATTACCTCTGGCAACTTGACTATAACCGAAAAGATGGATATACTTGACGATTCAATAACCACTTTGCTACTGCAGGCATGGCATTTGATAACTCCCTGCAAACATACTTCGCCCCAGACTGCCAGCCAACTGCCTGAAACTCCGATAGCTTCGCGCCTTTCTCACTTCAACCTGCCACACTGAAAGAGGTAGAGACCTCTTGCTTCAGTTGGATACTAGAAAGTGCTGGGGCCAACTCCCTTGACCCTTACTTCCTAAAAATTGCCTACCACGCACTAGCACACCACACCCACCTTTTAACTTATCCCTGTCTCAGGGCACCTTACCACCTATATGGAAGACAGCACATGTCATACCACTGTTCAAATCAGGTGACCGTGGCGATCTCAATAACTACAGGCCAATTTCCCTCCTTCCGGTCCTGTCCTAGCTCCTAGAGAAAATTGTAAATGCACAGCTGAGGACTCACCTTGAGTCTAGGGAACTGCTAAATCCTATGCAGTCCGGATTCAGAGCTAAACATAGCACTATCTCAGCCCTCGCCAAAGTTACTAACGACTGGCAGCTTAATCTTGAGAGCAAAAACTTTATTTGTGCTGTTTTCCTTGATCTAAGCAAGGCTTTCGACACCGGCGACCATAGTCTGCTCTTCTCCTCGCCTTCAAACCATATAGGTGTGGACCCTCTTCATGCTGGTTCACTGACTATCTTACAGGCGCCTTCAACAAGTTAAAGCCGAAGGAAGCTTGTCCCCCTTAAAAACTCTGCAAAGAGGGGTACCTTGCTGTTCTATATATTAGGGCCCTACTTTTTGCAATCTACATTAATAACATCGACTACTGTATAAAAGAAGCCAACATCCATCTGTTTGCAGATGATACAGTTCTCTACGTGAGTCGCCCAACACCTGAAGCTGCCTGCAATGACCTACAGTCAGAATTCAACCTTTGCAAAGCCAACTCCTCCAAAAAGCTACTCCTTAATGCCAAAAACTAAAGCGATGGTCCTCTCTCCTTTATCCGCATAGCTAACCCTGTGTCCAGTGGGACAGTTCCCCAAATTACCACAGTTCTAGGTGAAAACTAGAATTTGTTACAAAATTCAAGTATCTGGGAGTTTGGATAGACCAAAGACTCTCCTTCATTGAACACATCGAGGACTTGCTAAACGACTTGCAAAGGCTTGGACTGTTTTTAGAATCAGCCAATTTCTCACCAGAGATGCCAAGAAACAACTGGTCCAATCCATTTTCCTATCATTGGTTGATTACGCTGACTTCCTCTACAGCCAATGCCCCAACTCTTACATGGCTAAACTGGACACACTCTACCATCGAGCACTGAGGTTTATAACGGGACTCCCCTTCGACACACATCACTGCACCCTATATGCGGCAGTGGGATGGACATCACTAAAGTTCAGGCGCCACAGAAACGCCGCTCTCTGGACCTATAGAGCCATCTCTAATAAGCTGCCTTACTATATCTCCTGCTGTCTTCCCCTGAGTATAATTGGAAAATACGCTAAGTTAGTTACTCAGCTATTACACTTAAAGTATCCAAAGCAAAATCCCGCTCCGCAGGGCAGCCATAAGCTTCTGGCTACCTACCTTATGGAACGATCTACAAAACCCCTCAAATTAAGCACTCTAATCAGTATAAAATGCTTTCAAGATGCTTTATTTCCGCATAATCAGAGAAGTATGTAACTGCTTCACCCACTCAGACCCAGTACCGGTGTCTGCACTGGTATATAGCCACGCCTAGACCCAATTTTAAGTACTGACCCCCCCCCAGCTTGCTCCTCACCAGCCTAATTGTTCTCTCTCTTATCCCCCTGTCTTATCAACACTAGGCCCATCCATCCCCTTATTCTTCCTTTCCCAACCTCGGATAGGAGCTCACTGCCAGTCCAGAACAGCAACTGGCAGTGGCTACACAGTGGGGCATGGGTGGGCAGCTGAGGGGGATTCTGAGGCATGGGGTGAGGCAGAGGCTTGCATCCAGGACACCTGGAGGGAAGAACATCAGGTGCGCTGCTGGAGCTGTGCAGTAAATACCATCCTGCCTACAGAGTATGGGGGAGGTAGTATCAGCAACCAATACAAGGTGGTTAGTAATCTCAGTAGGTGCACTGCCAGGCTGGAGTTTTAGCTGGAGCACCACGGGGGTGCAGGGAGATGAGCAGGTAGCTGAGGAATATGGTTGAGAGGAGGCTACAGATGTGAGCAGAAGGCCTCAGGGTCACGGTTGGCAAGGACAGATGGGGTGGGAGGAGGATTGATTTGAATTTGTTAACTGGGTAGGGCCACTGAGACTAGAAGTCCCTTTTTCAGGGGCAACAAGGAGTTAATTACATGCAGTAATATTGCATAATACAATAATACAGGAGGCTAATACATAATGAGAATACAAAACATGAGATAAACCATCAAATATTGCACAGGGTACATAAAAACATTCCAGGGATGGTGGGGATGGGGATGGATCAGATAGAAAAAGGATGTACCATGCTTACTCATAAGGGTGCACCATTGCTAGAGGACACACACACGCACACAGAGGCATGCATTCACACCAACATACATAGGCATGCACATACACGCATGCAGGGACACACACATACACTAATTTTCCTTTTGGTTATAAATAAATGGCAGGGCACAAAAGCTACCAGCACTCAGTGCAGAACTAGTGGGGGGTGGGGGTGTGTGAGTACCCATAATTTCAATTCCAGGAGATGGAAACAAGAATTCTACGTGGACTCTTTCCATCACCACCAGTACTCCATACTTCCTAACAGGTATTTGTCTTATAGGGCAGAGTTCCCCGTCCCAAGGCCCCTGGAATTCTGCGATTCTGCGGTTGCAGAATTTTACGCAGAATCTGCATCATACCGCAGAATGTATGTAGTGCCACAGAATTCATTGTTTTTGGTGAATTTTCATTCAAATATACTGTTTTTCTGTAGTGTCAGGCTTTCTTCCCCATTTCGTTTATCCTGAAGCCCCTCCTCTACGCTCAGCATGTGATGTCATGGATGACATCACCTAATATTTAGCCAATGGCAGGACTGCGTTCTGCCAGAGAAATTAGTAACTCATGCCACAGAAATCAGAAAATGCTGCCGCAGAAGCCAAAGAGCCCTGCAGCAGAAATCAGAAAATTCTGGCGCAGAGCTCTAGGGGCCCTGCCCCGTTCCTCTGAACAAGGTGAGACACACACTAGAAAGTGGAGAGAAATGGCCACAGTCATGTATTTATTAATTGCCAATTATTATTAATATCGATCATGTCAATTGTTAATATCAATACATACAGCTGGACGTGCGCTGCCAGGTGGTCTTGGTTGATATACTCCCTAATCAACTGTCTTTCCCATCCTTTTGAGGGAAGCCATCCACTCTTGCAACCCTGTGAGGGACTCTGGCCGGGGCATGAGGGGATGGCTCATGACTGGCAAGTGTGGCATCCCCCCCGTCCGGGGATGCCCCAGTGCCACAGGCGTGTACCCCGAGAAGCTGCCCTCCTTAATGTACTAGGTGAGCCCCAGCCTCCCATCAGCCTCGGGGTGGTCTGTCTGCATGAATCCATAACCCCCGTTACCCCCTCTGCATCAACCAACTAATACCACCTTGCCGTCGCCCTGTCTCATGGCTGTGACAACCTAACCTACCTAACTAACCTGCTCTCGCTGGAGAAGGTGAAAACCCTGCGGGGAAAAAAATGGGGGAAATTTCTTCTTGACCCCATAGGCAGTTCCCCCTATTGGTAACAGCGAGCCCCCTACCTGCCTACTGTAGTGAAGATAGTTTCTCCATCCAGACTTTTGTTCACTATTGCTAACCATTGTACTGTTTCTGGGTAGTTACTTTAATTTAATTTAGATTAGTCTGCATATTCCCCTGGCTCAGAAATACCTTAATTCAGCTGGCTCAGTCAGATATTGTTAACTGCTACCACAGATGTGGGGGAGGGTCAATGCAGGGGAAGGATGGAAGGGAGGGGCATCTGCAAATAAGGGCTGCTAGCTGCACATTCGAGCAGACTTGATAGACCTCTGGGCCTTTATCTGCTGGCAAATTTTGTATGTTCGTATGTGCTGGCCGGGGGAAGCTACTAGATATTACCCAGCTAAGTCACATGGGCTAGATCTCAGCAGCCCTTTATTGCACTTTGGAGAACATTAAAATTAAATTTCTGCAGCCCTTTACAGCATGACACAAAGATCTGCAATAGGGTTGATATGCGAGGTGGGGTGGAAAGAATGAAAAGGGACTTGGCAAGGTTGGAGGAATGGTTAAATGTATGGAAGCTTAGATTCCACGCAAAGAAGTGCAAAGTAATGCTCCTGGGAAACAAAAACCCAGGGGAAGAGTACACAATGGGGGGTGAGATACTGACAACAATAAAAATAGAAAGGGACCTGGGGGTAGTCATATCAGACGAACTAAAGGTGGGCAAGCAATGTGAGAAGGCAGTAAGGAGGGCTGGGGTGATAGTGGGATGCATAGGGAGAGGCATCCCCAGTAGAAAACAGGAAGTTGTTGGCTCTCTGTACAGACAGTTGGTAAGACCACATATGGAGTGCTGTGTACAGTTCTGGAGACTCCATCTCCGCAAAGACATAGACAGGGCGGAGGCTATCCAGAGGAGGGGAACCAAAATGTTGCAGGGTCTGCATCAGAAGACATATGAAGAGAGACTTAAGGAGCTTAAAATGTATAGCCTCGAGGAAAGGAGTGAGAGGGGGACATGATAGAAACTTTCAAATACCTCAAGGGAATCAACAAAGTCCAAGAGGGTAGCATCTTTCAGAAAAAGAGATGTGCAAGAACAAGGGGGCACAATTTGAAAACAGAGAGGGGATGGCTCAGAGGTAACGCGAGGAAGTATTTCTTCAAGGAGAGGGTTGTAGATGCATGGAACGACCTTCCTGAGAAGGTCGTAGAGTCAAAAACAGTAGGGGAATTAAAGGATGCATGGGACAGACATAAGGCAATTCTAGTGGGGGGTAGGAGGAAGTAGGCTGTTGGTTAACTAGGATCTGCAGCTTATCCATCAGGTAGGGAAATGGGCAGTCTAGGTGGGCCAAGTGGTCCTTATCTGCCATCAAATTCTATGTTTCTATATTGGTTAACTTTAATTTACTTAAGGTAGGTAGGCAGTCGCTTTTTTTTTTTCACTCTGTTTTTAACCTGCCTAGCTCTGTGTTTCTGCACTATTTCGGCATTAGTTTAAGCAGTTTAAAAGTCACCATTCCAGAAATTGTTGCAGCAGTTTGTACCTTGTGGTAGCTGTAGTATAGCAGGCTCCACTTCAGCACTTGCTGTGTCAGTTTGTAATCCGAAGTAGCTGTACCTAAGCCCTCGCACAGGGTCCCACCCCTCCTCTTTCCCTTATTTAATTCTCCATCCTCTCCCTCTCCTTCCTCCACAGCTGACCACCGAAGAATTAGGAGGTCGCGAGGGCCCTGGAGCTGCCCTCCCCCACATTTGGAGCCAAAACAGTGCAGGTATGGAACCGCTCAGTTGAGGTGCCTGAAGTTGCGACCGCTTGCTCTACAGCGCACAGTGTTGGCCCCGACGACGCTGTGGTGTACACTGTCTTTTATAGGGCATCACATGTGATTGGAAAATAACTGATCAGACCACTTCCCCACTAGCAGCTTATATTATTCCACCACTAGTGGCCACCAGCACAACCAATTCTTACAAAACATACACAGAAAACCATGGACCCCCACCTCCTGGTGCTTGTCTTTCTTGCCTCCCTGATACCACCAGCGTCTCTACCACCATCCACCCGCCCTGTGAAATTGCCACTTAACTGGTTTACCAATGTCAGTCACCCTCTAAGCCCCCTCATAGTGCCCCCCGGGGCTTCCAAATGTTCGTAGGACTACCTCAACCCCCCCCTTGTTGCTCCATCATGCTCACTCATACTACCACCCTGCACTAGTAGTCAGCCCTTATGCCCATAACCTACACTGTACTGCTATCCTGACCACCCTCGGATCACATCCTCTCACCCCTGTCAATCGCTACCCATTTGTTCCCCACCCCCCATCATCTCCTGCTCTGTTAGCCCACCTCATACACGCCCTCCCAATACCGGTCATGCCCACTAAAAATCTCCCTACTTCCCGATCCTTCTGCACCAGACCAAAACTGCTCAGGTTAGCACTGCTCTGGCATGCTCTCCTCCTCCTATCAGGTAATGTGCATCCCAACTCAGGGCCATCTATCTCTGTTGTCACACTGGAGGGCAGGCATGGGAGCCTGCTACTGGCCTCCCTAAATATCTGCAGCCTTCAGAGAAAGTTTACCTCCCCCCCCTCCCAGGGCTGGATCGCTCATCACTCCCCAGATATCCTAGCCTTTTCTGAGACCTGGCTCTCAAAAAATATCCCTGAGGGATCTGTCACCCTCAGTAATTACACCATTAATCAAGCTGACAAGCTAGGCAAGTGGGGAGCTGGTTGTGCCATCTACATTACAACCTCCTTTCACGCCCTCTGTCCCCATCCTACCACCCACACATGGTGCCCAAACCTTGCCATCAAGCTAAGCCTTGGCAATCTTGGTAAAACACTTTACATCTTGGCTGTCTACATCCCCCCTTGCAACCAAAAGCCCACCTTTGAATCAGTACTGGCCAGCATCACCCACCTCCCTCCTAAGAGTGGGGTCATTATACTGGGAGATTTCAATGTGAATTGGTTATCCACTGCTTCCTCCTCCTACAAAGAATCAGTTCTAGCTTATGACCTCACCCATGTTGTCCAGTCCCCATCCAGACTTGACCCAAGAACTGGGACCTCCACTCTTATCGACCTCATCCTCACAAACCGCTCTAATAACCTCTATCAAAGTGCTCCCAGACTTGATAAGTGACCGCTCCCTAGTTACCTGCTAGTGGACTAATAAAATCCCCCCAACTCCCCCAAAGGTCACCATCCAAAGGCACCTCAAAAAAGGAGCCCTTTAGTGCCTCAAATCATACCTTACTTCCTGCGATTGATCCCCTGTTCACACTGCCCAGTCCGTAGATGCTGCTGTCACCTATTTTATTGCCACCTTTAATTCTGCCTGTGATATCTTTGCCCCCTTCTCCAAGCTTATTATAAAACACCGGGACACCCCCTGGATCTCGCAAACACTGCTTGATCAAATGCACCAAAGAGATAACCTCTGGTATAGGGCCCTTGACTCACAACTCCCCCAGGACAGACAACTTTACAGAGAGGCTAGAAACAGATGCACCTGGGCTATCCGGCAAGCCAAAGCTGCATACTGTAAGCAAGCCCTTACCTTCTCCTGGGGCTCCGGGAAAAAATTCTGGAGCAATATTAAGGAATTATGCAGGAGAACTGTATCCCCTGCCCCTACACAGCTTCTAATTGATGGGGTTATCTCCCAGGACCTCACTACTATCTCCACTGCCCTCAATACCGCCTTCTCAGACCTCGGTCATATCCTCCTCCCCAACTTCTTTGACCCGATCCTAAACCGCCCCATGGACACGTCAATCACCACTGACCCCACCCTCTTCTGGCTGTGAATCATGTCCTGCAGTGAAGCAAAACGTTATCTCACCAAAGTCCTGGCAAACCTTCGCTATAGCAGCAACTCCCTGGACCTCAAACTCCTCCGGCTTACACTGCATGTGACCCTGTCCCAGCTCACCAAAATACTTAACTTGTCCTTATGCCTCAGCCAATTCTGCACACCATGGAAAAGAGCAGTAATGACACCTATCTTGAAGAGTGGTGACCCCACTTCCACCAGTAATTATCGGCCTATTTCAATCCTGCCCCCCTCTCTAAGTCACTTGAAAAAATTGTGTCGGACCAGCTCACAGATTACCTGGCCAAGCATAATCTGTTCTGTCGTGAACAATATGGTTTCTAGAGGGGTCACAGCACTTCCACTGCCCTCCTTGAATTTACTTCATATATACATGAGGCTCCGGAGAAGGGCTCCATGGCTGGTGCACTCTATGTTGATTTGACCAAAGCATTCGATACCGTCAGTCACACGCTGCTTCTCCACTACCTTCCATCCCTGAATTTCTCCCCTGAGGCTACCTCCTGGCTCAAAGATTATCTCTCTGGCTGGACTCAACAGGTCAAAATTAACGCCACCACCTCCTCCAGTAGACCAGTCCTAACCAGGGTCCCACAAGGGTCCATACTTGGCCCATTGCTCTTCACCCTCTTCCTGAACTCCCTCCCTCAATCCTGCAGTGGGAAGCTACTGCTATATGCAGACAATGCTGTAGTTTTTTTGGAAACATCCTCCTCCTAACTCACTCCAAACTGCCCTACAGGGCTTTTTCGGAGAACTTGAAATCTGGTTCTCTGAGCACCGCCTAATACTTAACTACGAAAAGTCGAAATCTGTGATCTTTGCCCACCGCCAGAACCCATTCAGTAACTCGCCATTAATTATCACAAACTCCCTAGGCATCGCGCTTGAACAGGTCTCCTGCTTCAAATATCTGGGAGTCACAATGGACACCGCCCTCACCTACCACACATACATACAAAATGTCTCCTCCTCTGTTAACACCAGGCTGAGGATCCTGTACAGACATAAGCGTTGCCTACTCCCACAGGCCATATGTCTCGCAGTGTCTTCCTCAATCCTATCCTTGGTGGACTACGGGATTGTGATCTATGGGTCTGCAGATCGAACTGCCCTATTCTGCATCAACCTCGCTCTCAATAAAGCCTGATACCTGGTCTCTGGATGTGACAGGTTAACTCACACATGCGAGCTTTACAAACTTACTGATTGACTGAACTTCAGGTAGGCTTAAGTATCACACTTGCCTCCTTGCCAAAAAGATGCTACACAAGCAAGCACCTAGAGGCCTCTACCCCCTCATCCAAATAGTCACACACACAGAGGGGCACCTAAACTTTCTGCCAGCACCTCCCTCCTAGTCCCCCACTGTAGAACCTTCCTTGGTCAAAGGTCCTTCCGATATCGTGCCCCCCTGTGGCTAAACAGCCTACCATCCGCCATCTCCCTGGCCTCCAGTCTTGGCCAATTTAAAGCCAGTCTCAAGACCCTCCTCCTTGACTCTGCAGCTTGTGACTGTAAAAAATATTCCACCTCCCTTTCTGATTGTCAAAAGGAGGCATATTATAAACAGGTTTTAGCTCTAGTGCAGTGAGGAAGCCCGCAGGAAAGGGACAACATGCTCTGCTGTCTCTCATGATTAATTTCCCAGGTTCCTCAATTTCACTGTATATATACTATGACTTGGGGCCCACTTAAGACTCTCCGAAACTGTAACCTGTCATATTTATATTACTTTGACCCGGGATCTACTTTAAGATCCCTGATGCTGTAAGCTTCCAATGTATATATCCCTGTGCTGTATGATTTACGTATTGTACTGTATATGTTATGTATGTACATTTTCTTCTTTTTTTTTTCTGATGTGGAGCCTTTGCAAAGGAGTCTATGGGATTGTAATTCTGATTCTCTTCAATAAATAAATACAATAAATAAATATTCATAGGGTGGGTCGTCAGCCAGAGACAGAGAGGAGCAAAGAGGGTGAACCTCTCTCTACCTGGCCTTAAGTATAGGTCTTGTCCTCCCTCCCTCCCCAGCCCCGTGCCTAGCCCCCTTCCTGGGAACACCCCCCAGTCCCCTTCCTACCTGCCACCCACCTCCTGTCCAGGTGTAACTCTGGGGACGTGCCTGCAGACAAAGGTCCCGTCCACTGCTGTTCACTGTGGGCTCCTTCATATTGCACAGTCTCTGCCTCAGAACCTTTGTTCTACATTCCTCCCCCACCCCCTCCCCACAGCACTCCAACAACAGCCTATTGACCAGTACCGGCCCACTTGGGCAGGCCCCGCATCATGCTTTGCTCAGAAATGTTCCCATTTATCACAGCTTTTATAAATTGTTTTCACAGCTGCATACAGAAATAACAATCAACCTCATTTGTCCCTTCAGGCAACTGAGAAGCCACCTCAGTCTAAAAATAGAAGCCAAGAAACAGGTGAGGGTAGCAAGAGCCAAGCAGCACTCCTCCAAGAAAGGTTCCTCCCACATTTGCAGTGAGATGCAGATGCTGACATTGTTCCATGTTTGGTGAGTAAACATCAGACCCTGAGCTTAGAGCTGGCAGAAATCTATTCGGTCAGAGTGTGTGTGTGTGTGTGTGTGTGTGTGTGTGCCTGCATGCGTGTATGTACATGCCTATGTATGTGTGTGTGAATGCATGCTTATGTGTGCGTGTGTGCCTGTGCGTGTGTATGCATACCCATGTATGTGTGTGTGAATGCATGCCTCTGTCTGTGCATGTGTGTGTGTGTGCATGCACGCACACACTGATTTGCGCAGTGCCAGTCATTAAACAGAAAAAGATCCCATTTGCTCACCCTAGAGGCTGGCCTCTAGATAATATATTACATCAATATAATTCTCTAGTATTGCAAATTCATCACTTTATCAACAATTTTGTGTAGACAATACCCCCCCCCCAATACCACCACCATAGCCTTCCATCTGGCCAATATGACAGTTACCGACCAGTCCCATCTGCTGCTCCCCCCACTGTTGGAGTGGGGCCTGAGAATACCAACAACTGTCATACAGGTGGCTCAGGAAACACAGAGTACTAACAAATGTCCTATCAGTCAGCCTGGGAGACACTGAGAGTACCAATGACTGTCCTACAGGCAGCCTGGGAGACACTGAGAGTACCAACTGCCATCATACTGGTGGCTCAGGAGACACCGAGAGTACCAATGGCTGTCATACAGGTAGCTCAGGAGACACCGAGAGTACCAGTGACTGCATACAGGTGACCCAGGAGACACCAAGAGTACTGGCTGTCATATACAGGCAGCCTGGGAGACACCAAAAGTATCAATGGCTGTCATACGGGTGGACTGGAAGACACGAGAGTACCATTGGCTGTCATATGGGCAACCCAAGAGACACCAGCAGCTGTCATGCAGGTGGACTGGGAGACATGAGAGTACCAGCGGCTGTCATACAGGTGGCTTGGGGAGACACAGGTACGAATGGCTGTCATACAAGCAGCCCAGGAGAGTATCAACAGCTGTCCTGCAGGAAGCTCAGAAGACACAAAGAGTACCAACAGCTGTCACACAGGTGGCCCTGGAGACAAGAGTACCAACGGCTGTCATACAAGTTGCCCATGGAGACACCAAGATTGCCAATGACTGTCATACAAGTTGCCTATGGAGACACTGAGAGTACCAATACCTGCAATACAGGCAGCCTGGAAGACACCAAGAGTACCAGCAGGTGTCATACAGACAGCCCAGGAGACACTCAGAGTACCAGTGGCTGTCATACAGGTGGCCCGGGAGACACCAAGAGTACCAGTGGCTGTCATACAGCTGTTGTCTATGTTCCAGGTTCATGTCCCACATAGAACTAATTTAAGTGGTATACTTAAGCAATAATGCCTGACAGGCTGTATGTCGTGCTGGGATAACATCACGCCTCAGGTGGTTGGGCACGAGGCAGTAGGGCACGTGGAGTCGCAACGACTGAGGCATGATGTTATCCCAAAACGACACAACCCTGAGGGCATTATTGCGCTTTATACAATGGTTCATTGTTATACAGAATAAAAAATAATTTTAAAGATTTTTTTTGTGGACAAATGTTTTTGTTTTTTAAGAGAAGATGAAACAATCAAGTAGAAACAAATCAAGCAAACAATCATCTACAGGTTCACAATGAGGCTGAGCCTAGACCCGTGATGTTGTACTGGGATAACATCACAGGTCCAGCCCAAGACTGACCAATCAGAGTCCAAGATTTTTTCTTGCCATTGTATAATGTATAGTGTGTCTAAGTAGAAATTTACTTTGTATCCCAGCAGTTGATAAATAACAGGATTTATTCCTTAAGGATGTAATGTATACTGTATATCATACGTACGCCTCTACATCCCAATAAACACAGCCCCCAGGAGTGTGTTGCTGCATGTATACAATGGTATAATATTAAACATTTCAGCTCAGGAAATGCAGTACCATGCATGCATAGGTATGTATAGGCACTGCATGTGACCTGGTCTGTCCAATGTGAGAACAGTATTTCAAACAACATGAAGTCTTGCTATATTATGACAATTAGCAGTTTGGTCCTCCTCTAGAACTGCCCCGGAGATGAAAGAGTTAACTCCATACAGGATGGAGTTCTGAGCGTGAGCTCGGTTTTCAAAGCTCTATCTGGGCAGTTTCAAACTGAAACTGTCAGATTCTTTACTCCGCCTCACTGAACAGTTGCTCCGGAGATTTCTCCTTCAGCTTGGTTCATTTCTCGGTTCATTTTAAGTATTCTCGGTTAAATTTAACCGAGAACAATGTTTTATTTTACCGCATTTCGGTTCAAGCTCTATCTGGTAACCGTAAGTACAAGGTTTTAGTCTGTGTGGAAATTGTCATTATCGGTTCGGTTTTGAACCGATCGGTTTGCTTTAAAACTCATTTTAAACATTTTAAAATATATTTAGAGTGCGGTTCCCGGTTCTTATCGGTTCTAAAAAAAACGGATTTCATTACGGTTTTTTCAAATACCCGTGACACGGTTAGGAACCGATAAGGGTGTCTTGCCTGGCACTGCCATTAAAAGGGCAAGTTTTTGGTTAGGCTGGCATTATGTCTGAGAAACCCAAAAGAAAAACCCGGCCCACTGGGTTTCAACACTGTGATGCTTGTGGGGAAGCCTTTGCCAAAGCTGACCCACACACCACATGTGTTTATTGTCTGGGGTTTGACCACCTCCAGTCAGACTGCCAGGTATGTAAAAATTTCCCTGCAGCCACCCTGGAAAAAAGATTGGGCAGGCTCAGGGAACGAGAGGCCAAAAAGTCCGCTGACCCGGATGGCCAGCCGGTTCAGTGCCAACTGAACCAGAGGGAGTGCCTCTGACCAGGGCGATACTTCCTCGGCAAGAAAAGCTGGTTCTGAGGAACCAGCCCCAGTAAAAAATCTAGAAAATCAGCAGGCCTGGAGTCCAAAATTTCTCTCCAACTGCTGCAGAAATAGCAAAGCCATACAAATTGTCCAGTCACTGTCTCAGGGGCCGTCCAACCACCACTAGTTGGCAAAAGGTTGGTTCTGTCCGCCCAGTGGTTCAGGAGTATGATGTTGAGGAATTTTATGAACCACAGGAGGGGAGGAGGATTATGAACAGTATGTATGTGGCTGGGAGGGTCTGATGTGCCCATTGAACCGGACATCTCTCCAGACAGACCTTTAGAATCTCCCCTATGCTGTCTGAGTCCCATCTCATTTTATGTTTTATAAGAAAGTTGCTGAAACCTCCAGCTTCCCTTAGAAGAGGCGGTGGATGAGCAGGAGGAGCCTGATTATGTTGAAATGATGGATATTCCAGAGTCTAGGAGATTGTCTATTCCTTTTCATAAGTCATTTAGCAAGCAAACAATAAAAATTTTGAAAAATCCTAATTCTGTGCCTCCTGTCGATAAGAAGATGGACAGGAGGTATACTCTATCAGGTCCTGATGCAGACTTCCTTTCTGAGCAGTGTAGTCATGTAAGAGTAGTGCAGGCTGCAGCCTGTGACAAGCTAATATTCCCTGGCTTCACATCCTCCTGACAAGGATTCCAGGAAGATTGATGCCATGGCAAAAAGCAGTATATGTCAGCCTCCTCTGGGACTCAGGCAGGCAAATTATTTGGCTTATGTCTAGATATCAGAAATCTAGATGGGATACAGTTATGCAGTTAGCCAAGCAGGCCCATGGCCAGCTGGCTAGTGAATCAGAACAGGTGGCTGCTGATGGCATTGAAGCCTCTAAAGTTCAATTTCATGCTGCTGTGGATGTTAATGATGTTTCCTCAAGGGTCATGGCCACTTCTGTAGCTTTTAGTAGGTTGGCATGGCTCAGGTGTACTAATCTGTCACAGAACACTCAGACTAAGGCTATGGATTTTCCTGTGGTGGGGAATTCTCTGTTTGGGGAGCAGACAGAGAACTATATGAAAAAGATGGATGAATACAGAACTACCTACAAAAGTGCCCAAGCCAAGGAGCGGCAAGCCACTCCCCAGAGGCACACACCCAGAGGTAGGGGCAGACCCTTCCACAGGCCTTTTTATCAATTCCAAGCCTCCTCTGCTTTTGCTCAGAGGGGCTTTTTCAGAGGCAGAGGCAGACGGGGCGCAGGTAAACCGGTCCCCAACCCTCAGCCTAAGGCAACTGCCAAGCAGGCACCCTGATGGGGTGCCCAGGGTCGATTCTCCTGTACCAGTAGGGGGCAGGTTGGCTTACTTCAGTCAGAACTGGGTGTCCCTAACTTCGGACAAATGGGTTCTGGAAGTAGTAAGCCAGGGCCTGGTTCTCAGCTTCAAAAAATTCCCAAAGATGAGAGCCAGGCATTTTCCACCTGCAAGCCCCCTCGAGACCCTTGCTCTGGAAGCAGAGGTCTCTACCCTGTTAACCTTCAGAGCAGTAGAAAGGGTTCCTCCCTTACACCAGGGCAAAGGTCTGTATTCCAGATACTTCCTTACCCCAAAAAAGACAGGAGAATGGCGGCCCATCTTAGATCTAAGATATCTGAACAAGCACCTTTTGAAACCAAAGTTCAAAATGCTAACTCTGGCAATGATTTTACCCTCCCTGAGGCCAGGGGACTGGTTAGCCTCCCTGGACCTCAAGGACGCTTATTTTCATGTCCTCATCAGGCCTTCTCACCGAAAGTACCTCAAGTTCAAACTGCCCTCAGGCCACTACCAGTTCAGGGCAATGCCCTTGACCTTACCTCTGCCCCAAGGGTATTCACAAAATGTCTGGCCGTGGCAGTGGCTCATTTAAGGAGGCAAGGGATTGCTGTTTTCCCTTACCTGGACGACTGGCTCATTGTAGGACAGTCTCCAGAACAGGTGAAATCCCACTTACAAGTCACCCAGCAGCTTCTCACCTCCCTGGGATTCCTGCAAATCTACCAAAGTCAGTTCTAGAACCAGTTCAGGCACTCACTTTCATAGGTGCGGAATTGGACACAAGCTGGCCAGGGCCTTCCTCCCTTGGAAGGGTAGAAGTTGATTGCCCTGGCCTCCTCTTTCACTCTGCAGGTCTCTCGACCAGCAAGACACTTTTTGCAGCTCCTGGGGCACATGGCTGCCTCCACAGCCGTGGTGCAGGGAGCAAGATTCCAGATGAGAGACATTCAGTTTCACTTGAGAGCCTATTGGTCTCAAAGGAGGGACCCCCTGCCAAATTGATTCCAGTGAGACCAACCCTGATCCTAGCCCTCCAGTGGTGGCAGGATCAGAGCAATTTAAGACTGGGGGTCCCCTTCATTCCTCTCTCCCACTCCCTCACCCTCACTACGGATGCCTCCCTCCTGGGGTGGGGAGCACACCTGGGCGACCTCTCCACCCAGGGAGTATGGTCCCCCCAGGAATCTCTGCTCCACATCAATTTGCTGGAACTCAGAGCTGTCTTTTTAGCTCTTCAAGTATTTTCTGCATCTGTCCAGAACAAAGTAGTCCAGGTCAGAACAGACAATACCACAACAATGTGGTACATTAACAAGCAAGGGGCACTTTCGGTGTCGGCCTTGTGCACCGAGGCAATGAAGTTGTGGTCTCTGGCCTACTCCCTGAACACCTCTCTGATAGCGGTTCACCTGCCAGGGAAAGACAATGTCTAGCGGATGCCCTCAGCAGGATTTCTCAGGGCCATCACGAATGGTCCCTGAATCCTCGAGTGCTGGGGACAGTTTTTGCCAGATGGGGCACCCTCAGATAGACCTCTTACGCAGCCCCAGACAACCACCAACTTCCACTGTTCTGTTGCAGGCCCCAGTGGTGGGATCAGTCCCCTGGGCGCCCTTCTCATGGATTGGGAGGAAGTTTCTTTATGCTCCCCTTCCTCTCCTATTCAAGGTGTTAGTAAAAATCAGATCCCAGCCTTGCAAGGTGATTCTGATTGCACCAGACTGGGCCAGGCAACCCTGTACCCTCCTTCTATCACTGGCAGTCCACCTTCCCTGTGTCTTCCCAGGATTCACAACCTGCTGACCTGTGCCCAGGGAGAGTCTGGTATCTGAACCTCAAATCCCTCAACCTCAAAGCTTGGCTCTTGAGGAGTTAGAATTTGCTGATTTGCACCTTTCTCAAGGTGTCCTTGACATCCTAAAGGCCTCTAGGAAGCCTTCCACTAGAGCCACTTATAACTCCAAGTGGAAAAGGTTCTCCATCTGGTGTTCTGGGAAGCATATTGCCCCAGAATCTGCTGATTTGCCCATTTTGTTGGACTACATGGTCCATCTTAATTCTTTGGGCCTCAGGCCAGCTACCTTAAGAGTTCATTTGGCAGCTGTCTCTGCTTTTATTTCAGCAGGAAAGCCTTCCTCCCTTTCCGCTCACCCTGTATTTTCCAAGTTTTTTAAGGGGTTACTCCATACCAATCCACCCTTTCGTGACCCAGCCCCTGCCTGGGACCTTAATGTTTGCATTGCCCAGTTAATGCAACCTCCCTTTGAACCCCTGTCTTTCCGCAGAGCTTAAGTTTTTAACTTGGAAAACTGTATTTCTAGTGGCCATCACTTCTGCTAGACGCATAAGTGAGTTACAAGCCCTTTCAGTAGAAAATGATTTTATTTCTTTTCACAGGGATAAGGTAGTCCTCAGGACTAACAGAAAGTTTTTACCTAAAGTGGTGTCGGATTTCCATCTTAACCAATCCATCTCCCTTCCAGTATTTTTCACTGAGCATTCTTCCTCTGGTGAGAGGAGATTGCACAGTTTGGATGTTAAGAGGGCATTGAGTTACTATTTAGAACATACCAAGGGTCACAGGTTCGAATCCCATCAACTGTTTCTCACCTATGGTGAGGTTGGCAAAGGGAAACCTGCCACTAAGAGGACAATTGCCAGATGGATTGTCTCTTGTATCCAATTTTGTTACCAGAAACTGGGTAGAGACCCCCCCCCTCTGGATTGAGGGCTCATTCTACCAGAGGTACAGCCGCGTCTCTAGCTGCTGCTAGAGACATTCCTATTTTGGAAATTTGTCAGGCTGCAACCTGGAAAGCGTGTACACACCTTCACCAAGCATTACTCCCTGGATATCCAGGCCAGGAGAGATGCTCGATTTACACAGCTGTGCTTCAGAGCCTATTCCCTAAGTGGTTCTGTCCCTCCTCCATGGAGGTACACCTATTGATCTGCTAATTGTCATAATATAGCAAGACTTCATGTTGTTGAAGAAAAAATTACTCACCTTAGTAATGTTGTTTCTTCTAATGGAGTCTTGTTATATTATGACCACCCCCAGCCTGCCCCTCTCAGAACTTCTACTTGGGTAGGGGTGGGCAACCTAGTGCAGGCACTGTTTATGCCATTGCAGGATTTTCTTCCCTTTTGGGGTTTTGGGGGTGTTGTTTCTATTGTTAAATGGTATTTTTGCTGGCCCCTGACTTGAGTCTTTGGGTAGGGTCCAGCAGTGTTGTTGTTATTGTTGCTATTGTTGCTGTTGTTGTTGTTATTAGGTAGCCAGTAGGCTGGTGTAGGTTACAGCTTCCACACAGACCCTTAGTGAGTTCTTGCTTCTAGAAGATCTGACAGTTTCAGTTTGAAACTGCCCAGATAGAGCTTTGAAAACCGCGCTCGCGCTCAGAACTCCATCCTGTATGGAGTTAACTCTTTCATCTCCGGGGCAGTTCTAGAGGAGGACCAAACTGCTAATTGTCATAATATAGCAAGACTCCATTAGAAGAAACAACATTACTAAGGTGAGTAATTTTTTCTTATGGCCGCCATTTTGGCATGATAGATAGATAGGCAGACAGATACTGTCTGTAGCTAGTGAAATAGATAGATAGATACTGTCTGTAAACAGACAGATACCGCTGACAGACAAAGACCATCAGACAGACAGACAGATAGTTATTGTCTGTAGATAGGTAGGTAAATACTGTCTGTAGATAGACAGACAGATGGAGGAAAGATAGATACTACAGTTAGATACAGTAGATAGATACTGTCTGTAGAGGGACAGATACCAGGGAGGGGCTGTGGATATGGCCTACCTAGACTTTAGCAAGGCATTTGACACAGTCCCGCACAAAAGATTGATAATCAAGTTAGCCAGCCTGGGAGTGGGTCCCAGGGTGGTAGCCTGGGTAGTAAACTGGCTGTATAACAGAACACAGAAGGTATTAGTGGATGGAACACATTCGAAGAAAGGGGAAGCACTAGTGGAGTACCTCGGGGCTCAGTACTTAGGTCCAGTCCTCTTTAACATCTTTATGGGTAACATTGCAGAGGGTCTGGAGGAAAGGTATGCCCTTTGCAGATGACACAAAGATCTGTAACAGAGTTGATACACAAGGGGGTAGAAAGGATGAGAAGGGACTTGGCAAGGTTGGAGGAATGGTCAGACATATGGCAACTTAGATTCAATGCAAGAAGTGCAATGCACCTAGGAATCAAAACCCAGGAGAAGAGTACACAATAGCAGGAGGTACTAACAACAACAAAAATGGAAAGGGACCTGGGGGTAGTCATATCAAATGATCTAAGGTGGGTAAGCAATGTGAGAAGTCAGTAAGGAGAGCCGGGGATACTGGGATGCATAGGAAGGGGCATCATAAGTAGAAAAGGGAGTTATCCCTCTGTACAGACAGTTGGTGAGACCCCATCTGGAGTACTGTGTGCAGTTTTGGAGACCTCATCTACGCAAGGACATAGACAGGATGGAAGCAGTCCAGAGGAGGGCAACTAAAATGGTGCAGGGTCTGCATCAGAAACCATATGAAGAGAGACTAAGAGAGCTTAATATGTATACCCTTGGTAAAAGGAGGGACAGGGGGGACATGATAGAAACGTTCAAGTACCTCAAGGGAATCAACGAAGTCCAGGAGGGTAGCATCTTTCAGAAAAAGAGATGTGTAAGAACAAGGGGGCACAATTTAAAGATAGAGGTGGGACGGCTCGGGGGTAATGTGAGGAAATTTTTTTTCACGGAGAGAGTGGTGGATGCATGGAACCGCCTTCCTGGGGAGGTTGTTGGGTCTAAAACAGTGGGGGAATTCAAACATGCATGGGACAGACATAAAGCAGTTGTAATGGAGGGTGGCAGGAAGTAGGCTGTTGGTTAACTAAAATCTGCAGCTTATCCAGTAGGTAGGGAAATGGGCAGACTGGATGGGTCAAGTGGTCCTTATCTGCCGTCAAAGTCTATGTTTCTAGATAGACAGACGGACAGATGGATAGATATGTCTGTAGATAGGGATGGATGGATGGATGGATGGATGGATAGATAGATAGATAGATAGATAGATAGATAGATAGATAGATAGAGTGCAACCCACCAAGGAGAAGCACTATGTGGCAAACTGGAGCATCAGCAATTGGACTATACTGTGTTACTGCAGGATATGTCTCTGGCAAACACTGTGATATGAGTGTTCTATCCTGCAGATACCACTTTACATAAATGTGATTACTTATATATGTACACGCCTACAGGGTTAAACTGTTAATGCCACCCCTTCCACATTCCCCTCCATCTATAAGGCAGGGTTTCCAATAGGCTTTGACTCTACCAAAATGTGTGTGTGTGTGTGTGTGGGGAGGGGGGGCTAGAACTACCAATGGCTGTGTCGGTGCATATGCAGCTCAAATGTGAAGACGTAGAGCAAATTAAGAGATACCCAAAATGCTGGCCCTTGTCCTCATTTCAATTTTCTGTTGACTTTGATCAGATTCTACACTGCTCTTAATTTTTTAAAGTGACGACAAACTGAGGGACTTTACATGTAGCTGACTTGACACATCACTACATTGCATTAAGCTATACTACAGGGTTTTCATGTTATTGGCACAATGCCAGACTACACCATGCTACACTATAGAATTTATACGTAGGTGACACCATGCTATGCAAAACCGTGTTACACTACAAAGGTTATGTGTAGGTGACACCAAGCTATGCTACACCATGGTGCAATACACAGTTTATGTGTAGGTGACACCACTTCTATGCTACACTATTTTACACTACACCATTTATGTGTAGGTGATGCCACACTGTACTGCACCTAGTTACACTACATAGTTTGTGTACGTGACGCCATGCTATGCTGCACCATGTTACACTACTCTTAAGCTGATAGCTCTCACTCTTGAAGAAGTGCTGATGTCCCTCATTAAGATCATCAATCTATCGCTACAATTCTCACAATTTCCTGCAATTTTGGAAATCAGCACTAGTCATCCCAGTGCAAAAGAGTGGAGAAAGGACCCATCACGCAAATTATAGATCCATATCTATCCTCCCACCAATATCCAAGGCACTTGAGTGCATTATTGCTGACCAACTGGTGGACTTCCTTGAAAAATACTCTATCCAATGCCTGTAGCAACATGGGTTCTGGAAGGGGCACAGCACCACCTCGGCCCTGATGGAATTCACTGGCTTTATTCATCAATCTCTGGATCAGGGCACCTTAGTAGGAGCTGCCTTCATAGACCTCTCTAAGGCGTTCGATACTGTCCAACACTCACTATTCCTCCAACAGCTTACCGCTACTGGCCTCTCCTCTGACACAACACTTTGGTTCAAAGGCTATCTTGAAGTCCGCTCTCAATGGATGAAAATAGCCAATGTATCTGACCAACAGCCTGTCTGCTCTGGTGTGCCACAGGGCTCAATCCTGGGGCCACTCCTATTCAGCATCTTCCTTAATAACCTACCTCACTTCTGCCACCAAAGAATCCTCTTCTATGCAGATTATGCAGTCATCTTCTCCAGCAGCCATGACCACAAGCAACTGGAACTTCACCTTCAGAGTGGGTCTGTTGAAGTGGAGGACTGGTTCTGTAAACGTAAACTGATTCTTAACTACAAGAAAACCAAAGTAATGCTGTTCAGCAGCACCCAAAACAAGCACAAATCCCATACACTTGCCATTAGAAACGGTTTTGGATTCCCTCTTGAACAAATACCACATTTCAAATACTTGGGGATCACCTTAGACAGCTGTCTATCCTATGCTAAACACATAGATAATGTAGCCAGAGCTGTCAATGTAAAGATTGGTCTCCTACATAGACATAAACACTGCCTTACTCCAGAAGCCCTCTGACTTGCTATATGTAATTTCATCATATCCATTGTAGACTATGGTCTTGTAATCTAGGAAGCAGCCCCATGTCTTCGTTGTGCAGGATATCCATTGCTCTGAACAAGGCATGCAGACTACTCACGAGGTCCACATGTTTCACCCACACCTGTGATCTTTGCGATGAGACTGGTTGGCTACAGCTCTCTGGGAAGATCCAATACCAAACCTGTCTCTTAGCCAAAAAAGCACTTCTTGGCCTCCTGCCACTAGGCACTGCAAACCTGCTAAGCCCCCATTGTAGTTCACAGCATACGCGAAGCTCAAACAGCCATCATCTCCATGTTTCTAGATGCCGGACAGCCCAGGGGCAATGCTTATTTGCCTACAGAACACCTCACTGGTTTAATACTCTTTATAGTGATATAAGTACCCTACCTAAATGGGGACCATTCAAATTGAAGTTATGCCAACATCTCATGGCCAACAGTTTTTATGACTGCTTCATCTGAGACTCCCATCTACTAGCATTCAATCTTCTTCCAACTGGATAACCCTGTATCTCTGCTGTTACCTCTATAATTCCGAGGCTACCCCCTTTTTTTGCACTTTGACAAGGCCCTTGGCTACCACTCCACCTCACCCCCCTGCCCCTACCCTCCCACACCAGTTTGATACAGGCCTGCGGCTACCACCCACCTCTACCCCCGGCCCACCTCACCCCTGTTCCTACCCCCCACACACACACCAGCTTGACAAGGCCTATGGCTGCCACTTCCTTCCCTCCCTTCCTTCCTTCCTCCCTCTTTATCCTTCTCCCTCTCATCTATGCTATCCTCCTATTAGAACAACAATACTGCGTATAGATACATATATATTTGCTCACTTTATTTTACTGTTTTGGAAACACTGTACTTTTACCCCTTTGTATGTTTTATCTCCCCTTCCCACTGATGTGGAACCTTTGTAAATGAGCTGTCTGTGCTCAGAGGTATTGTAATCCAAGAATGAATAAATAAAACACTACTTCGTTTATTTGTAGGCGACACAACGCTATGCTAAACTGTGTTACACTACACCGTTTATGTGTAGGCAACACCAAGCTGTGCCACACCATGTTACACTACACAGTTTATGTGTAGGTGACACCACGCTATCCCACACCATGTTATACTACACAGTTTATGTGTAGGTGATGTCACGATATACTGCACCCTGTTACTCTACATGGTTTATGTGTAGGTGATGCCATGCTATGTTGCACCATGTTACACTACATAGTTTATGTGTAGGTGGTACCACGCTATGCTTCACCCGGTTACACTACATAGTTTATGTGTAGGTGACGCCACACTATGCTACATCATGTTACACTACACAGTTTATGTGTAGGTGGTGCCACCCTATGCTGCACTATTTTGCACTACACAGTTTATGAGTAGGTGACACCATGCTATGCTGCACCCTGTTACACTATATGGTTTATGTCTAGGTGACGCCACGCTATGCTGCACTTTGTTACACTACATAGTTTATGTGTAGGTGACACCATGCTATGCTTCACCCAGTTACACTACATACTGTAGAACTAATAGAAATCATGGTTGCCAGTTTTTTGGGGTTTGAGGACCACCACTGTAATCGCGGGAACATAGAATTAGCGCTACGGCGGTACCTGGTAATATGGTTCACTGTATGCCCCTGGACTATTTCCAAAATATGTTTTGCTAACACATGCTCTGATGTTAATGCCTATCCCCTTCTTGTGTATTGCAGTCTACACAGCAACCCAAACAGGAAAGGGAGCAAGTGTCAGTCCGGTACATTTCATTTATGTACTTAATCACACTATAATGTATGGTAGAACGCTGTTAACCTTAGGAAATCATAATTTCCTAAGGTTGTTAACCTATCGATGTGACATAGAAATGTTGTTAACCTATCGATGCTACGTCACATCGATAGGTTAACAAAAGCAATCGAGGTTAACAACGTGATCGGTCTGCGCATGTCCGCGCTTTTTTTTTTTTTTACACTGGGAAGCGCGGATGAATGCACTGGTTAGGGAAGGACCGAATGGCCGCGGCGGTGACTATATTTCAAACAGTAAGCAGCCGTTTTCCTTTTTACGTGGGACCATACACTATAAAAAATAATGTATGGTCCCTCTATCGGCAACCGGTCACTGTTAGCCGTCTCGAGGTTGCCATGGCGACGTAAACCTCTCGAGCTTCTCTCACGAGGTTTACACGGGCACCCTGGCAACCTCTTGACAGTTAACAGACCGGTTACTGATAAAGGACCATACATTATCCTCTATGCAGCAGACAGAAGTTAGAGTAGCCTAATCCTCTCCCTCTGTGCCTTTTCCCCCACTGGATCAATCTTAAAACTAACCTACTACCACTACCTCCCAACCTCCTAGACAAAGCTACTTCTTTTGACCGCCCACTCCCCCCTTCCGTCTCCCCTCCCCCTCACCTTGACTCCTCCTTGGACTCTCACACTAGATGTCACACCTCTTTATCTCCTTCGCTACATATAAACACTGTCTTTTACCCTAGTTGAATGCTCTTGGTGCTGTACTATCACCATAGGTACTATGAATGACATTGTAACCTTATTGTATACTAGTTACCTATTATTCGAGTATTGTATATAAACTGTTTGTTATTGTTGTCATTGTCACTGTTTGACGTGGGACCTTTGTAAAAGAGCTCTGAGCTCAAAGGTATGATCCAAATCCCTAAATAAATAAAATAAATAAATAATTCTGATGCAGGTCTCTCTTCCTCTGTTATGTCTTACAGGGCACAGAGAAAAGAAGGGGATTACTGTAGTGCAGACACTGCCTATACCTCCTCATGGAATGAATTACTGAATATGCAGGCCAGGACACAATTTGACTTCTTTAATTTATTTACCTTTTTTTTATGTATTGAAATAAAAATTGCATTTTAATGTCTGGGTAAAATAAATTAAACCATAAAGACAACTGTAGCATGTGGCAGCATTTTTTCTATCCTACCCCCAACCCTCCCATCTGCTAGTATTACTGGTATAGTACATTGTGCTATAAACTGCTTGTTTGCCAACAATTAACACCAGCTTAGTTCACACAGAAAACAGCACAATGTACTATGCAGTTCTTTTGTTCAATGCGATTAACAGGTACTTGCAATAATTACAGTACATGTAATGGGCTGCTTACAGTGCCAACGGCTGAAATTGTGGGAACAAAAGGAACATAAAGCATCTCGTTATAATAATGCGCAGTTTATTTTCGCTACTTTTTCACCCAATAGTGAATATAGCGAAAATAAACAGAGCACGATTATAATCAATTCAACGGCAGTTTATGTATCGGTGACACCACACTATGTTACACTACACAGTTTATGTGTAGGTGATGCCACGCTATGCTGCACCATGTTACACTACACAGTTTATGTGTAGGTGGAATCACGCTATGCCACACCATCTTACACTGCACAGTTTATGTGTAGGTGATGCCATGCCATGCTACACTACGCAGTTTATGTGTAGGTAGCATCAGACTATGCACCACCATGTTACACAACATAATTTACGTTGTAGGTGGCACCACGTGATGCTACACCATGTTACACAACATAATGTATGTTGTAGGTGGCACCACGCAGTGCTACACCATGCTACGCTACACAGTTTATATGTAAGTGATGCCATGCTATGCCACACTGTTACATTACATAGTTTATGTGTAGGTGGTGCCACGCTTTGCCACACCATGTTAAACTTCACAGTTTGTGGCACCGAGGGTTGAGGCACTGGATGACACACCTCACGCCATGCTGGTGACCCAAGTTCAGGAACAAGCTCGGGCATGAGGGGTCGGTAGGGGAGGGAGAGGATCAAGCATCTGATGGACTGCTCTCCTCTCCTCTCCCTGGGGAAGGATCCAGGGTGCCTCTGTTACAGCAGAGACCCTCAGTGGAGACAGGAGGTACAGTCTGCAAAGGAGCTGTCAAGGGGAGGAGTTGAGGCAGACATCAATGACTTGCCATCTAGACATCACTGCACGTCCAAGCTCCTGGGGAAAAACACCATAAGGGAAAAACCCTCCAAGCCTGGCTAGGCGACGGTGCCCCACAGTACCGCACCACTACATGTCCAATACCAGGACTCTGTCTCCGCCTCCTCTGTCCTTCCGCCACCTGGGCCGACACTCTAGAATATAGACAGAGTGCCAGAGTGGAGGTGGCCCTGGCCCGGGGTCTCAGAGCTGGGTTGATTGTTCAGCACACGATTGGCGGAGGACAGCTACCCTCTGAGGAGTCAGGACCACAGTGGACGGTAGAAGTGATACAGGTGAGCTGGGGTAGCTTGAGAGAGGTCCAGGAATAGATCGAGAAACAGAGTTTACAAAACAAACAAAACAAAACTTCACAGTTCATGTGTAGGTGACGCCATGCTATGCTACACCATGTTACACTACATTGTTTATGTGTAGGTGGCACCACACTATGCCACACCATGTTTCACCACACAGTTTATATGTAGGTGGCACCACACTATGCCACACCATGTTACACTACACAGTTTTTAAGTAGGTGGCGTCATGGTACGCCACACCATGTTATACTACACAGCTTATGTGTAGTTGACGCCACACTATGCCACACCATGTTAAACTTCACAGTTTATGTGTAGATGGTGCCACACTCTGCCACACCATGTTAAACATCACAGTTTATGTGTAGGCACCACCCTATGCCACATCATGTTACACTACACGGTTTATGTGTAGGCGGCACCATGTTATGCTACACCATGTTACAGTACACTATTTATGTATAGGTGATGCCACACTATGCCACACCATATTACACTACACTGTTTATGTGTAGGTGACACCAGGCTATGCCACACTATGTTACACTACACAGTTTATGTGTAGGTGACGACACGCTATGCCGCATCATGTTACACTACATGGCATTCCAGGGAAGGAACAGCAGGGAGTGAAGAGGCAGCTGTTATCTTCAGGGAAGAGAAGTAATTGCAACACAACATGCTTTCATTCTTACCTGTTTACATTGGTGAAGGACGTAACTGCAATACAAAGTGCTTTAATTTTACCTGTTTACACTGGTGTTTGTTGTGGGTGTGTGTGTGTGTGTGTGTGTGTGTGTGTGTGTGTGTGTGTGTGTGTGTAGAAACAGGGAATTTTAATATGGTTGCCTGATTGTTTTTTTTTTTTATGGGAGCAGGGGGCAGCAATGAAGCTGGCACCCCTCACCCTACCCACCCCTGAGTGCACCCTACCTTCATAGGTACTTGAGTCATACAGCTTCCTGCATTTCCTTAAGGGGGTACCTGAGTAGTATAACTTCCTACATATTCCTAAGGGGAAACCTACATATTCCTAAGGGGAAACAGCCTGCTCCTCTACATAACACTACTACTAAGGGGCAGGACAGAACCCCTTGCATACAAGAGAAGAAACCAGGAAGTAAACAGCGTGGAGTGAGGGAAGTGCTTTTTTTTCTTTTTGTTTTGTTTTGGTGTAGTTGGGGGACAAACTGTGTTTCAACTGCAGCAACACTAGGAAGGAGCTGATCACTACTTGGACTACAAGCCATGGGTGTAGGCAGGCATACTCCATGTACACCATGGTGTACACTTGTATTGGGGGGTGGGGGCAGCATATAGGACCTGACCAGCTTCCCTAGTCCATGGACACAACACAGAACCAGCAGAACCTTTCTGTATGTTTATTCATATATGTAAACACCAGAAAGATTGGTTACTGCTACTGTCTTTACAGCCCCGGGACTATATAGCCTTACAGGGTCTGGGCTGGTATATTGGTGTCCCAAGGAACAATGCATGGCATCTGCATATACCCATGCATGGGGATGGCAGCAACCAGTGTCAGGTGGTACAAATGTTGTATTGATTGTGCCATACAGGGCAACACACACACAGTCCTGGTGTACATATGTATATTGTCTGGCTACACCACTGCTACAAGCTGATGGTAAGACTGTTCTTGGGCATTACTGTCTGTGGGGGGGGTGAGAACAAAGGTGCAGCATCTCAATCTGTAGTGGGTAAAAAACGTATCGATAGTACTGTTCAAACAACATGAAGTCTTGCTATATTATGACAATTGCAGTTTGTCCCACCATTAGAACTGCTCTGGAGGTGAAAGAGTTAACTCCATTCCATGAATGGAACTTAGAGCACGAGCTCTAAAGAGAAGCTCTGTCTGTGTAATTTCAAACCTGAACTGTCAGATTCTTTACTCCGCCTCACTGAACAGTCGCTCCGGAGATTTCTCCTACTGCTCGGTTCATTTCTCGGTTTAAACAGTGTTTTCTCGGTTCGATTCAACCGAGAATAGTTTTATTTTAACCGCAAAACCAATCGGTTCAAGCTCTGTCTGTGGTATAGTAAGTAATTCATATTTTAATTCTGTGTGGAACGTATCGTTTTATCGGTTCGGTTTGAACCGATCAGCTTGGGTTAAACTTAAGTTTTAAATTTGAGATTTTAGAGTGCGGTTCCGGTTCTTATCGGTTCTAAAAAACGGATTTCATTATGGTTTTTCCAATACTCCGTGACACGGTTAGGAACCGATATAGGGTGTCTTTGCCTGGCACTGCCATTTAAAGGGCAAGTTTTTCTGGTTAGGCTGGCATTATGTCTGAGAAACCCAAAAGAAAAACCGGGCCCACTGGGTTTCAACACTGCAATGTCTGTGGGGAAGTCTTTGCCAAGGCTGACCCACACACCACATGTGTTTATTGTCTGGGGTTTGACCACCTCCAGTCAGACTTCCAGATTTGTAAGAATTTCCCTGCAGCCACCCTGGAAAAGAGATTGGGCAGGCTCAGGGAACGAGAGGCCAAAAAGTCCGCTGACCCGGATGGCCAGCCCGGTTTGGTGCCAACCGAACCGGAGGGAGTGCCCTCTGACCAGGGCGAGACTTCCTTGGGCAAACGAAAAGCTGGCTCGGATGAACCAGTTCCAGTAAAGAGAACAAGAAAGTCAGCAGGTTTGGAGCCCAAAATTCTTACTCCAACTGCTGCAGAGATAGCAAGAACTATTCAGATTGTCCAGTCACTTTTTCCGGTTCCGTCCGAACCGCCACTATCTGGTAAAAGGTCGGTTCGGTCGGTTCCATCGGTTCAGGAATATGATGTTGAGGAGTTTTATGAACCAGAGGAGGGGGAAGATGATTATGAACAGTATGAATGTGACTTAGAGGGTCTGGGTGTGCCCATTGAACCGGACATCTCCCCAGACAGACCTTTTGAATCTCCCCCATGCTTTCTGAGTCCCCCTCTCATTTTATGTTTTACAAAAAAGTTGCTGAAACCCTCCATCTTCCTTTGGAGGAAGCTGTGGATGAGCAAGAGGAGCCTGATTTTGTAGAAATGATGGATATACCAGAGTCTAGGAGATTGTCTATTCCTTTGCATAAGTCATTTAGGAAACAAACAATAAAAATCTTAAAAACTCTAATTCTGTGCCTCCTGTAGATAAAAGATGGACAAGAGGGTACACACTGTCAGGTCCTGATACAGAATTCCTTTCTCAGCAATGCAGTCATGTTGGGGTAGTTCAGGCTGCAGCCTGTGTAAAGCTAATATTCCCTGGCTTCACATCCTCCTGACAAAGTTCCAGGAAGACTGTGATGGCAAAAAAAACAGTACATGCAGCGTCCTTGGGACTCAGGCAGGCAAATTATATGGCTTATGTAGCAAGGTATCAGAAATCTAGATGGGATACTGTTATGGATTTATGCAAACAAGCCCCTGACCAGCTTGCTAGTGAGCTGGAGCAGGTGGCTGTCGATGGCATTGAGGCTTCTAAGGTGCAGTTTCATGCTGCTGTGGATTTTAATGATGTTTCCTCTAGAGTCATGGCCACATCTGTAGCTTTTAGTAGGTTGGCCTGGCTCAGGTGTACTAACTTGTCTGGGACACCCAGTCTAAAGCTATGGATTTTCCTGTGGTGGGAAATTCTCTGTTTGGGGAGCAGACAGAGAATTATATGAAGAAGATGGATGAATATGGACTACCTATAAAAGTGCCCAAGCCAAGGAGGCGGCAAGCCACTCCTCAGAGGCACCCCAGGGGTAGGGGTAGGCCTTTCCACAGAGCCTTTTTCGCAAACCCAGGCCTCCTCTGCTTATGCTCAGAGGGGTCTTCAGAGCAAGAGGCAGGCAGGGCGGCGGCCGGGCCTGCCCCACCCCTCAGCCTAAAGCACCTGCCAAGCAGGCACCCTGATGGGGTGCCCAGGGCGGATCTCCTTTACCAGTAGAGGGCAGGTTGGCTTACTTCAGTCAGAACTGGGTGTCTTTAACTTCAGACAAGTGGGTTCTGGAAGTAGTAAGCCAGGGTCTGGTTCTCAGCTTCAAAGTTCCCAAGATGAGAATCAGGTCTTTTCCACCTGCAAGCTCTTTAGAGACCTTTACTCTAGAAGCAGGTCTCAACCCTGTTAGCTCTCAGAGCGGTAGAAAGGGTTCCTCCCTACACCAGGGCAGGGTCTGTACTCCAGATACTTCCTTGCCCCAAAAAGACAGGAGAATGGCGGCCCATTTTAGACCTCAGATAGCTGAACAAGCATCTTTTGAAACCAAAGTTCAGAATGGTAACTCTGGCAATGATTTTACCCTCTCTAAGGCCAGGGGACTGGCTAGCTTCCCTGGACCTCAAGGATGCCTATTTTCACGTCTAATCAGAAGCTCCACCGAAAGTACCTCAGATTCGAACTGCCCTCAGGTCACTACCAGTTCAGAGCAATGCCTCTGGCCTTACCTCTGCCCCAAGGGTATTCACAAAATGTCTGGCAGTAGCAGTGGCTCACTTAAGGAGGCAAAGGATTGCTGTTTTTCCCTATCTGGATGACTGGCTCATTGTAGACCAGTCCCCAGAACAGGTAAAATCTCACCTGCAAGTCACCCAGCAGCTTCTCACCTCCTGGGCTTCCTGCTAAATATACCAAAGTCGGTTCTGGAACCAGTTCAGGTACTCACCTTCATAGGTGCAGGTGGACACAAATCTGGCCAGAGCTTTTCTTCCCTTAGAAAGGGTAAGGAACTTGGTGGCTCTGGCCTCCTCCTTCACTCTGCAGGTCTCTCGACCAGCAAGACACTTTTTGCAGCTCCTGGGGCACATGGCTGCGTCCACAGCTGTAGTGCAGGGAGCAAGATTTCAGATGAGAGACATTCAGTTTCACTTGAGAGCCTATCGGTCTCAGAGAAGAGACACCCTTTCCAAGTTGGTCCCAGTGACCCGAAGCTTGATCCAGGCCCTCCAGTGGTGGCAGGATCAGAGCAATTTAAGACTGGGGGTCCCCTTCATTCCCCTTTCTCACACTTTGACCCTCACTACAGATGCTTCCCTCCTGGGGTGGGAGCCCACATGGGCGATCTCTCCACTCAGGGAGTGTGGTCCCCAGGAATCTGCTCCACATCAATTTGCTGGAACTCAGAGCTGTCTTTAGCACACTTCAGCGTTTTCTGCTTCTGTCCAGAACAAAGTGGTACAAGTCAGAACAGACAATACCACAACAATGTGGTACATCAACAAGCGGGGGCACTCGGTCTTTGGCCTTGTGCACCGAGGCAATGAAGTTGTGGTCTCTGGCCTATTCCCTGAACACTTCACTCTCTAGTTCACCTTCCAGGAAAGGACAATGTCTAGCAGATGCTCTCAGCAGGATTTCTCAGGGCCATCAGGAATGGTCTCTGGATCCTCAAGTACTGGGGAATAGTCTTTGCCAGATGGGGCACCCTCAGATGAATCTTTTGCAGCCCCAGACAATCACCAACTTCCACTGTTCTGTTGCAGGCCCCCAGTGTTGGGCTCAGTCCCCGACCCTTCTCCTGGATTGGGAAGGAAGTTTCTTGTGCTTTCCCCTTCCCTCTCCTATTCAAGGTGTTAGTAAACATCAGATCCCAGCCTTGCAGGGTGATTCTGATTGCCCCAGATTGGGCCAGGCAGCCCTGGTACCCTCCTTCTGTCCCTGACAGTCCATCTCCCCTGTGTCTCCCCAGGAATCACAACCTATTAACCTATGCCCTGGGGAGAGTTTGAGTATCGAACCTCAAATCCCTCAACCTCAAGGCCTGGCTCTTGAGGAGTTAGAATAGTGCTGACCTACACCTCTCTCAAGGTGTTCTTGAAATCTAAAGGCTTCTAGGAAGCCTTCCACTAGGGCTACTTATAATTCTAAGTGGAAAAGGTTCTCCATTTGGTGTTCTGGGAAACATATTTCCCCAGAATCTGCTGATTTGCCCATTGTCTTAGAATACATGGTCCATCTTAATTATTTGGGCTTGAGACCAGCTACCCTGAGAGTTCATTTGGCAGCTGTCTCTGCTTTTGTTTCAGCAGGAAAGCCATCCTCTCTTTCCGCTCACCCTGTATTTTCCAAGTTTTTTAAGGGATTACTTCATACTAATCCACCTTTTTGGGATCCGGCCCCTGCCTGGGATCTTAATGTTTGCATTGCCCAGTTAATGCAACCCCTTTGAACCTCTGTTTTCTGCAGAGCTTAAGTATCTAACTTGGAAAACTGTTTCCTAGTGGCTATCACTTCTGCTAGGCGATAAGTGAGTTGCAAGCCTTGTCAGTAGAAACTGACTTTATTTCTTTCCACAGGGATAAGGTAGTCCTCAGGACTAACAGGGCGTTTTGCCTGAGGTGGTTTCAGATTTCCATCTTAACCAATCTATCTCCTCCCAGTGTTTTTCACTGAACATTCCTCTTCTGGTGAGAGGAGATTGCACAGTTTGGACATTAAGAGGGCCCTTAGTTACTGTATAGAAACGTACCAAGGGTCACAGGTTGAATCCTCCAACTTTTTCTCACTTATGGTGAGGTTGGGAAGGAAACCTGCCACTAGAGATCAATTGCCAGGTGGATTGTCTCTTGTATCCAATTTTGTTATCAGAAACTGGGCAGAGATCCCCTCTGGCTTGAGGGCTCATTCTACCAGAGGTACAGCCACGTCTCTAGCTGCTGCCAGAGACATCCCTATATTGGAGATATGTCAAGCTGCTACTTGGAAAGCATGTACACACTTTCACCAAGCATTACTCCCTGGATGTCCAGGCTAGGAGAGATGCTTCGGTTTGGCACAGCTGTGCTTCAGAGCCTATTCCTAAGTAGGTTCTGTCCTCCTCCATGGAGGTACTGCTGTGTAGTCTGCAATTGTCATAAATAGCAAGACTTCATGTTGTTTGAAGAAAAATTACTCACCTTAGTAATGTTGTTTCTTCTAATGGAGTCTTGCTATATTATGAACCTCCCAACCTGCCCCTCTCAGAACTTCTACTTGGGTATGGGGTGGGCAGCTAGTGAGGCACTATTTTATGCCCTTTTTATGTGTTTTCACCCCTTCTTGGGGTTTGGGGTGTGGTGTTTTTCATTTTTTCCTTATATTTCTCTCATATTGTTAAATTATACTATTAGTTCTGGTCCCCTGACTTGAGTCTTTTGTGTTGGGACCAGCAATAGGTGTTAATATTTAGGTAGCCAGTTGGCTAGTGTAGGTTACAGCTTCCACACAGACCTTAGTGAGTTTTTGCTCGTAAAGATCTGACAGTTCAGGTTTGAAATTACACAGACAGAGCTTCTCTTTAGAGCTCGTGCTCTAAGTTCCATTCATGGAATGGAGTTAACTCTTTCACCTCCGGAGCAGTTCTAATGGTGGGACAAACTGCAATTGTCATAATATAGCAAGACTACATTAGAAGAAACAACATTACTAAGGTGAGTAATTTTTTCTTTTATGCTTCTTTGCAATGTAACAGTTGGTAAGATGTTTTTAGGTAGGGACTAAACTTAAAAACAAAAAAGAGAGAAATAAGAGAAAAAAATTATGGATAGTACTGAGGTGGTACTGTCTTATGCTTCGTTGCAAGTACAGTTGGTATTGCATTTTTAGTTAGGGTCTGGGCTGGTAGGTATCCTAAGATAGTACTGTTTCAAGCTAGAACTGTATTTTCTAGATAGTACTGTTTAACATGGGTAGAATAGTGGGCTGCAATGGATGTGGGGCAGCAGTTTGGATGAACACATTGTAGAAGCTAGGAGGGTGTCCAATCTGTCACAGGCTGAGGAGACTTGAAGAAGAAGTGCTGTGGTTTGGGAGGGAGTTGGAGAGGATGGGGGAAGGGGAGAGAACCTAGGGCAGGGGGGCATCCCCCAGGAAGTACCATGAGGATACAACATGGGAGGTACATCAGATCGTGGGAGGGGGTGTGGGAGCAAAACAAACAAGGGGTCTAGCACTGGAGGGAAGGCTCAAGTCAGGAGGAAGGAACCAAGGCACAGCAATGCAGAGGGGGCAGGTAATAGGTTTGCGGTGCTGGCGACATTGGTGTAGGAGGAGGGGGTGCAGGATACCCAGGATGGGGCAAGAGGGGAAGGGATTAGAATGCACAAGGGATGGTAGCCAGTCTAAAGGGGGTGGCAGGGGTGAAGGGGTGAGAGGGACAGTCGAAGGGAGCAGGGATCTGGGGGGAGCGAAGCAGGGTGGATAGAGAAAACGTCAGGTGTATAGCAGCTATGGCAGTGGAGAATACTGATGGGGGGAAGGCAACAGGGACACATGGGAGGAATTGTGTGCAGGAGGAGGAGTCTGGCAAGAGAGAAACAGAAACAGATGGGGGGAATTACATGCAGGAGCAGGAGTCAGGCAGGAGAGGAACGGTGGCAGGGAAAGGTGGGGGAATTATGTGCTGGAGCAGGAGACAAACGGTGACAGGGACAGATGGGAGGAATTCTGTATTGGAGGAGGAGGAGTCAGACAGGAGAGGAACAGAGGAGGGGAAGCAGACAGATGGAAATATGGGGGGAATACTAGTACTGGGGAATTCAATACTAAGGGGGGTAAGGTGGGGTAGCAGGGGGGGAAGGCATAGTTGTATATGGGTGGAGGCCATGCCAGGGATGACAGCTGAAAGAGTGGGACAATTGGTCCTGAAATATGCTAGAAGGAGACGGGAGAGACCTCATTCAATTCTTCATCTGGGGACAAATGACCTGGCTGATAGTACATTAGAGGTAGTCCAAAAGAGGTTTGAGGAGCTGGGAACTTTACGTGAGGGGGAGGGTAGAACGGTAACTTTTTCATAGAAACATAGAAGTTGACGGCAGATAAGGACCGCAAGGCCCATCCAGTCTGCCCATTTCTTTTTCTACCTTATAAATGTGCCATTGGCCTTTGCTCTGTCAGTGACCTATCTATTCATAGTCATTTGTATTGCTCCCTTATGCCTATCCCATGCCTGTTTGAAGCCCTACACTGTATTATAGCCACCACTTCTTGTGGTAAGCTATTCCATGCATCTACCACCCTTTCTGTGAAAAAGAATTTCCTCACATTCCCCTTAATCGGCCTCCCTCTAATCTCATGCTGTGTCCTCTTGTCCTGCTATTTTTCTTATATTTAAACATGTTAGACTCTTTCACCTTGTTTATGCCCTTAAGGTGTTTAATGTCTCAATCATATCACCTCTCTCCTCCTTTGCTCAAGGGTATACATATTGAGCTCCGTTAATCTGTCCTCATATGTCTTCTGATGCAGTCCCTGCACCATTTTGGTTGCCCTTCTCTGACTGCCTCAATTTGGTTAATGTCCTTTTGAAGGTGTGGCCTCCAATACTGCACGCAGTACTCCAGATGGGGCCTAACCAGTGTCTTGTACAGAGGGATTATTACCTCCCTCTTACGACTTGTGATACCCCTACTAATACACCCTAACACCCCCTAGCCTTACCTACTGCTTTAGAGGTCTGCTTGGATGATTTTAGGTCATCAGTGATGATGATGCCCAAGTCTCTTTCTTCCTTTGTGACTGCTAGCAACTCCTCCCAGCCTATAAGTGGCTTCAGGGTTTCTCTTCCCTATGTGCATGATTTTGCACTTCTTTGCATTAAATCCCAGTTGCCACTCTTCTGACCATTCTGTTAGTTTATCCAGATCTCTTTCATTCTGCCCACCCCATCTGGATCATCTACTCTGTTGCAGATCTTGGTGTCATCTGCAAACAGACAAGCCTTACCCTCTAGTCCATCCTGAGGTCACTAATGAAGATGTTGAATAGGACTGGCCCCAGGACTGATCCCTGAGGTACCCCACTTGTGACTTGCATCTCTTCTGACTGTATACCATTTACCACCACTCTCTGTTTTCTGCCAGTCAACCAGTTTGCCACCCAGTTGACCAACTTCTGACCCACCCGAGCCTACCTAGCTTATTTATCAATCTTCTATGTGGAACAGTGTCAAAAGCTTTATAAAGTCAAGGTAGGCGACATCAACTGCTCCCCTTGGTCCACCACTCTGGTTACCCAGTCAAAGAAATCTATGAGATTAGTTTGACAGGACCTTCCTTTGTAAACCCATGCTGTCTTGGATCCTGTGCCCCTATGGATTCCAGGTGTTGCACTATCCTTTCCTTAAGGAGTGCCTCCATAATCTTACCCACTACTGAGGTAGAGACTGATGGTCTGTGGTTCCCTCGCTCTCCTGCTACCACTCTTGTGGAGTGGGATCACATGAGCCCTTCTCCAGTCTTCTGGGACCTCTCCTGTGCTCAGAGACTCACTAAACAATTCTGCTAATGGCTCTGCTAGTTCCTCCTTTAGCTCCTTAAGTACCCTGGGATGTATGCCATCAGGTCCCATTGCCTTATCCACCCTGAGCTTAGCAAGCTCTTGTAGGACCCTTTCTTTGTGAAGGGAGTAGTGCTCACCTCCCTCCCCTGTGTCCATGATGCTGAGCTGTGGGCCCTGCCCTACCTTCTCTTCAGTAAATACTGAGCAAAAGTATCTATTTAGGATAGATGCCTTTACAGGGTCCTCCTCCTCCACATGCTCCCTTTCTCCATTAAGCTTAGCAATACCCCCTCTGGACTTTCTCCTTTCACTAATGTATCTATAGAAAGTCTTGTCACCTTCTTTACTGTTCGTGCTAGTGTTTCCTCAGTTTGGGACTTTCCTGCCTTACTGCCTTACCTGCTTCCCTTAGGGCAGTTTGGTATGCCTCCCTATCTTCATCCCGCTGTGTTCCCTTATATTTTCTGAAGGCCAGCCTTTTGGCTCTGAGCTTTTCTGCTACTGTAATTGAGAACCAAAGTGGTTTCCTTCTTCTTTTGGACTTCCTTTTCTGTCTAACACAATGGGATGTTGCTTCAAGTATTGTATCCTTAATGCTTGCCCACTTTGCCTGTACCCCCTCACCTGTGTTTCTTTTTGCCAGGGCTAGCTTAACTCTGTTGGCCATCTTATCAAAGTCAGCTCCTCTGAAGTCCCATATTTTTGCCTTGGAATGGGATGATTTATATGTAGTAGCCAAATTGAACCATACCATGTGATGGTCACTGGCCCCCAGGTGACCTTCTACCTGGAGATCTGTGATCCCTTCTTTGTTAGTCAGTACTAGATCTAGGATAGCCCTGTCTCTTGTGGGTTGCTGTACCAGTTGTTTGAGGCCCTCCCCCTGCAGGCAATCCACTATGAGTCTAGTTCTGGCAGATGTTCCTGCTGGTATTGACCAATCTGTATCTGGCATGTTGAAGTCTCCCATTATCAGAACCTCCCCTTTAGCTGTCATGTTTTGTATATCTTCTAACAGTAATGTGTCTATGTCCTCCCTCTGGTCTGGGGGCCTGTAGACAACCCCAGTTCTTATGGCTGTCCCATTTCCTGTTTCAGGGTGACCCACAGTTCTTCTGGCTCCTTATGTGTATTCTGAATTTCTGTAGCTTTGATATTTTCATTAACATACAGGGCCACTCCTCCCCCCCTTTTTGCACCTCGGTCTCTTCTGAACAATACATAGCCAGGTACTGAAGTCTCCCAAGTGTGGTTACTGGTAAACCACGTCTCACTAATTGCTACTATGTCCAGTTTAGCCTCTGACATTATTGCCTGCAGGTCTGGTATCTTATTTCCCAGGCTGTGAGCATTTGTGTACATGATTTTCCATTGGCCAGATTTTGTGTGTTAGTTGTTGGGTGAAGTTTGGCATTACCCTGTGCATCGTATGGGGAGACAAACCTTTTTCTTACCTGGTGATGCAAATGAACGGCAAACACACTGAATTCCTGTTTGACCACTAGCTGAGGGGGGAGGGGTGTTCTTCCCATTCGACGTATGGGGTGCTGCACCCCTCTCCCCATTTGCTAGTTTAAATATTCTGCAAAGACGTCAAACTTCTGCCCCAATGCACTGACTCCCTCTTTAGTCAGATGCAGTCTATCAAATTTAAAGAACTTTCGCTCCCAGAACTGTTGCCAGTTCCCTACAAATCTGTGTCCTTTTTCCTGGCACCAGTCCTTGAGCCACGTGTTTAGCTCCCCTATCTCCCCTTCTCTGACCTTCCGTCCATCTGCTCCTTCTCCCAGACTGGCAGGATCTCAGAGAAGGAGATGCCGGATGAAATAGATGATAGTTTGTCACCCAGCCTAGTCAGGTGTTCCTTGGTCTCCACAACTGACCGGCTGGCGAGATCATTAGTCCCTATGTGTACTAGGACATCAACGTTTTCTCCTGCTTTGTGAACAATTTTAGCAATGCGGTCAGTGTCTCTCCATGCTGATGTACCTGGGAGACATCTGACCATCACCCCTGGCTGGAGATGGGTATCAACTCCCCGAATCATGGAGTCTCCTATGATCAGAAGTTTTTTGGATTTCCTTTGTGCTTGTTTAGTTTTGGTTCCTGATTTGAGTGAGTATTGTTGTGCTAGCTCCTGTGCCGCAGTGTCCTGCTCTGCAGTGTCTTCTGCCTCTTTATTTGATTTCAGAGATAGAGGCAGATACCTGTTTGTAGTGTTTAAATGGTTTTTGGAGGTAATGTGTTGGAGAGCAGAGAGTGATGGTGCACCTGATTTGTTCCTCCTACCACCTGCCAACCTCCTGGACCAACTACCCTCTCGTGGTCGAGGTTTTCTGTTGGATGCTGGGGAAATGGCGGGTGGTTCTTATAATGTATTTCCTCTTCAATATGAAATTTGAGGCGGCAATCTCTGCCCATGCTGCCCGGAGCTGAGACCTAAGATCTCCAAAGGCTCAGCATGTAGGACAGTGTCCTAAATCCTGTAAGACTGTCCTTCTGAAAATTGTTCCACAGTACCTGCAGTTAATGAAATCCATTCCAAATAAGTTGCTGGGTTTGTAACCTAGTCAGAGTAATTAGAAGGAAAAAACGCAAGTAATGGTTTAATTGTGCTTTGTTTAACTTGTTATAACAAGTTAAATTACTAGTACCCTGTAAATGAGATCACTTTGTGGAGGCCCCACTGATCCGCCCTTCCTGCTCTGCCACAGGAAATGTCACAACTGTGGTACCCTATAAAAGGAGTGTAGCGTGGGGTGGTTGGGGATGGGGGTGGGTGGCTGGGCCCTTCCCCTGCCTAAAAGAAGAACCAATGATGAAAGAACAAGGAGGTAAGAGCAGAAACAATCAGTCAACAACAAATGCAGTAACCCTGAAAGCTTATCCTAATGTTAGATAAAACTGTAAAACCTGTAAAGCACCACCTGTAATAATTTCAGAGAAGATATACCCTGTAAGAAACACTTTGCTACAGAGAAAAATAAAGCAGTAACAGAAGATATACCTTGCAAAAGACAATTTGAATCAGAAGATTAGAGCAGTAATCTGTTAGCACACACCTGTAGGCACACCTTGTAATAATGCAGAAGAAGGTATACCAGCAACAACAATTTGAATCAGAGAAAAATAAAGCAATGAAATGTTAGCAACAAACAGTAGCAATCCCTGTGAGTAAAAAATAAAAACACCACCACACAGTAAATCTGCTTAGCCAAACTAAGTATTAATCCTTCTCCCTTGCTCTGGTAAGTTTCTCTACTCTGCCTTTCAAGCAGTCTTAGAAGGAAAGAGCTCAGGTGAAGCTAGGTGCCTTGGCCAGCAAACCAAGTCTTCTGAGGTATTACCAGTGCCTAAAGCGAGCACGGCTAGAAAAAAAAGGATCAAGGGCTTTAATGAATGGTTAGGCCAATGGTGTCACAACAAAGGGCATGGGTTAGTGTGAGGGTGGGGAAAGACCTGGGAGGACAGTAGACTATACGCTAAGATTAGACTTCCCCTAAGTGAAGAGGGCAAGAAGGTGCTGAAACAGAAGCTTGGGGAGTATATTGAGGTAGCTGGACATTTAAACTAGGAGAGGGGGGTGGCAGGTGGATGGAGGGCATATGGTGGCCACGAGATGGGAAGCAGAGCAAGCTTATCCCCCAGAACAAGGGCAACGAACTAGGTAGAAGCAATAGAGGGGATGCTGGAAGTGGAGGGCAGAGGGATGGGGGAGGGATGGTAAAGGGATGGAAGGTGGTTACCATGAATGTTAGGAGCCTGGAGGATAAAATGAATGACTTACAAGCCCTCATGGTGGAGAGAGAGGGGTGGACATGGCAGCCATCACCGAAATATGGACCACCCAATACCATGACTGACACCTGGCGGTCCCAGCGTACAGAATATTCCACAGGGATAGGGAAAACAGGAGAGGGGGGAGTGGCATTATACATGAGGGAGGGGCTAAAGTGCGTTAGGGAGGAGAGAGAAACCGAGTCATTATGTGTGCTAATCCAGGATTCCAGGAATAGGACTCTCCGGATGGGAGTGGTGTACAGGCCATCCTCCCAGACAGAGGAGTTGAACAGGGAACTTGTGAGGCAGATTAGAAGGGCATGTGGGAAGGGGAGTGTGATGATTGTGGGGGACTTCAACCTGCCGGGGGTAGACTGGAGAACCCCCAGCCACCAGCAATAAAAGGGAGCAGGTACTTCTGGATGCCTAGTTTCAGGAAAGCTTCCTGACACAGGTGGTCAGCGAACCAGTCTGGGGTGGGGGGACATCCTCGACCTAGTGCTCACAAATGGGGAGTTTGTGAGGGATATTAAGGTGGACGAACCACTAGTGGGGAGTGATCATCACTCAGTATGGTTCAGGTTGATTATGGGCAAAGAGGGAGTGGCATCCAATGCAAAGGTGCTGGAATTCAGGGGGGTGGATTTTGCAAAGATGGGCGAGGTAGTGAGTGGGCACCTTGCCAGGATCCAGCCTAGTATGGACACAGACCAGAGATGGGAGCTCATTAAGAAGGGGATACTAGAGGTTACCAGTTCCTGTAGCAGGACTCGGAGTAAAAAGGCCAGGGCAAGAAGGCCAAGCTGGATGAGCAGGGGGTTGTGGAAATGGTGAGGAGAAAAGGGTGGCCTTTAGGAGATACAGGAAATCACAGAGGGGGGAAGACTAGGAGGAGTACCTGCAGGAGGCAAGAGAGGTGACAAGGGTAGTAAGAACAGAAAAAGCCACCAAAGAGCTCAGGCTGGTGCAAGGCATTAAAGAGGGGGAGAAGAGCTTCTTAAGGTACATCAGGGAGAAAAGGAGCTTTAAAGAACAGATAGTAAGGAATAAGAAGGACGGGAAATGAGTAGAGAAGAGGGGAGAAAAGGCAGAAACACTCAATGGCTACTTCTGCTTGGTATTTATGAAAGAGGGAAGCACCGAGTTTGGTTGACAGTAAACCTGTTGACCACCCGCACAGCGACGGCACAATACAGATGCAGGTAGTGTGCAGCCCAAGCCCCCAGTGTTTTCTGTGAAGGGCTGTGCCCCCCACACCTGCTATGTGGGGGGCTCTGCTCCGGACTTTTAATATTCTTAACTCCAGGTCGGAGTTGGTCCGGGGAGGGGGCAGGACACCGTGGTACTGCAAAACACGGAAACGGACCATTACAGCGACTGTCACTGTAGTGGTAATTTTCCATGTTTCAGTGTTGGCCAAAAAGGGGCCACCCATGAAGGGGGGGAGTGCTACCCAAGGGGGGGGGGTGGCAGTAAAGACTGGGGAGGGAGTAACGGATGGGGTGATCACAGAAGATAGAGTGCCGGAGGACTTGAGAGCACTGAAGGTGGACAAGGCACCAGGGCCAGATGGCATTTACTCCATGGTACTGAAGGAGCTAGCAGAGATCCTGGTGGGGCCCTTGGCAGGCCTATTCAATGCCTCACTGAATTTGGGATGTGTACCCAAGAATTGGAGGTTGGCTCATGTGGTTGCCCTCTATAAGAGTGGTCCCAAAGATGAATCGGGGAACTATAGACCGGTGAGCCTCACGTCCATCATGGGGAAGCTAATGGAAATGATCCTGAAGGAGAGGCTGGTGTCTCTGCTGGAGTTCAGTGGGTTGCAGGACAGTAGACAGCATGGCTTTGTTGCAGGCAGATCCTGCCAAACCAACCTGGTAGATTACTATGATTGGGTAACTAGGCAGATGGACAAGGGCCATGCAGTGGATGTCCTGTACCTGGACTTCAGCAAGGCATTTGATTCGGTGATGCATGGGAGAAAATTTGAAGGCACAGGGGTGGGAGCAAAAATGGTGTGATGGGTGACAAACTGGCTGAGGGGAAGGCAGCAAAGGGTGATGGTCTAAGGGGAACTCTCATCCCCAAGGGCAGTAACTGGCAGGGTTCCACAGGGCTCGGTGCTGGGACGAGTGTTATTTGGGATATTTATTGCAGACATTTCCATGGGCATCAACAGCAGGATCATCCTGTTTGCCAACGACACCAAGATAGGGGTGGTGGTGAATGACATAGAGGGGTGGCAGAGTTTGCAGGAAAATCTGAAAAGGCTGGAGACCTGGTTGGACACTTGGCAGCTGGGGCTCAATACCAAAAAGTGTAAGGTACTGCATTTTGGGGCAAAAAATCCAAGGAGAAGCTACCAACTGGGGGAGTGCAGCTGGCGGAGACTGAGGAGGAGAATGGTCTTGGGGTGGTCATCACAGGATCAAAGAACAACTTGGCACAATGTAGGAAGGTAGCAACAAAGGCCAACAAAATGCTGCGTTGCATCTCAAGGGGAATAATGTCGAGGAGGGGGGAGGTGATTCTGCCGCTGTATAGATCATTAGTTGGACCTCATCTCGAATACAGCGTGTAGTACTGGCGCCTGTGCCTGAAAAGGGACATTAAATTACTGGAAGGGGTGCAGCACAGAGCAACTAAGATGATCCAGGGACTGGGGGACTTACCGTATGAGAGTAAGTTAAAGGAGTTGAACATGTACTCGCTGGAGGAGAGGAGGGACAGAGGGAATATGGTCGAGACATCCAAGTACATGAGAGGGATGAACAAGACTGATACGGAGGGGCTATTCAGGGTAAGGATGGGGAGGGACACTCGAGGCTATGACATGAAATTGGAGGGGGGCAGGTTCAGGAGGGAAATGAGGAGACACTTTTTACAGAGAGGGTAGTGGCAGGGCGGAATGCATTACCAGTAGAAGTGATAACCTGTAAAACAGTGGGCTGCTTCAAAGCGGCTGGGACAGGGCAAGAGGGAGGATGGGGGGAGGAGGGAGGGAGGGAGGGAAGCTGCAGAATAGGGCTGCTAGCTGCAAAATCGAGTAGACTTGATAGACCAAATGGCCTTTTCCTGCTGGCAAATGTCATATGTTCATACTACACAGTTTATGTGTAGGTGATGCCACGCTATGCTACACCATGTTACACTACATAGTTTATGTGTATGTGATGCACGCTATGCTACACCAAGTTGCAATACACAGTTTATATGTAGATGGCACCAGGCTATGCTACACCATGTTACACTACACAGTGTATGTGTAGATGGCACCACGCTATGCTACACCATGTTACACTACACAGTTTATGTGTAGGTGATGCTACACCATGATACACTACACAGTTTATATGTAGATGGCGCCACACTATGCTTCACCATGTTACACTACACTGTTTATGTGTAGGTGATGCTACGCTATGCTACACCATGTTACACTACACTGTTTATGTTTATGTGATGCACGCTATGCTACACCATGTTGCAATACACAGTTTATGTGTAGATGGCACCATGCTATGCTACACCATGTTACACTACACAGTTTATGTGTATGTGATGCCACGCTATGCTACACCATGATACACTACACAGTTTATGTGTAGATGGCACCACGCTATGCTACACCATGTTACACTACACAGTTTATATGTATGTGACGCATGCTACAGTATGCTACACCATGTTACACTACACAGTTTATGTGTAGATGGCACCACGCTATGCTACACCATGTTACACTACACAGTTTATATGTAGATGGCACCACGCTATGCTATATCATGTTACACTACACAGTTTATATGTAGATGGCACCACGCTATGCTACACCATGTTACACTACACAGTTTATATGTACATGGCACCACGCTATGCTACACCATGTTACACTACACAGTTTTTATGTAGGTGACACCACGCTATGCTACACCATGTTACACTACACGGTTTATATGTAGATGGCACCACGCTATGCTACACTATGTTACACTACACAGTTTTTATGTAGGTGACACCACAAAATACTACACCATTTTACACCTTCAAAAAGGGATTAAAAACCTTCCTATATAATCAGACTTTTGATACCTAAGAGCAGAATTGACTGACTGTCATTTTAGTGCAGTGTTTTATATAAATTATAGATAGCATTTTTACTGTACTGTTGCATGCTTTGTTGTTTGTGTGTCGGGCCTGTTGTCTGATATTGTGTATTGTTTTAATGATTTTGTTAAGCGCTCCAAGCCTCCAGGAAGGAGCGCAATATACTGTAAATAAAGTATTTGTCTACTGTATCTATCTACACTACAGTTTATGTGTAGGTGACACCACGCTATGCTACACCATGTTACATTTATATTCACTGACAGACAGCTGCATAATGAGTGCTTTTTCTAAAGAAGAGAGAAAAATGTATAATCATAATTACACCTGATTCAGTTTAGCAATCTGTATCAAGATGAACCTTAATAAGTGAGAAGTGATGCTCATTTTTAAAGCTGTTACACAGACTCTGTATTTTTTGTGACAACTATCAGCTACATGTAAACTTTGGTGTAGCACAGTGTAATGTCACCTACATGTACAGTAATCTCCCTCTTTGTATATTTTTCAGTGTAGGAAACGTAGCAAGTACAAACGTTTTTTAAAGGTCAAAAACAAGAGTAAACATGAGGGCTAAAAGCAAAAGGCATGCTAAAGAAATGTGTGAAACCAGCAATTAAAGATAGAAATGTGTGATGAGCTGCTGGTTCCTCATGTGGTAGTGATTTGTGTGTGCGGGTGCATGCGAGTGCCTGTGTGTGGTTGTGAAAAGGTACATGTTTGTGCATGCATGTGTGCTTTTCTATAGGTGTGTTTACATGTAATGTCTGTATTTGTGTATGTATGTGTGTGCTTTTACATGGGTGTGTGTGTGCGTACATGTAATGTCTGTATTTGTGCACGTGTGTGTGTGTATGTGTGTGCATGTGTAACCCCTAGATGGCGCTATCCCAGGGGCTACTACCCCTGCCTGATTTGCCACTAACAGGTTGAGGGGCCTGGATCCAATGGCGGGTGCCTCCACCCAGAGGTCAGGGTTTGCAATAGTTAAACTTACTTGGTCACAGCCCTCTGGGACACTGCAACCCCTTTCTTCCCACTAGTGGCCCACACAATATAGCAGAATTACCTTCACAGTATACACTTACCTCAAGGCTGGTTCAAGGCACCGGACATCCTGTAAAATAAGATACAGTGCAACAATCACAGTACAGTACTTTAACATAGACAAATACCTCAGGCAGTATAACTTTGTTGAAACAAACAGCTCTGATTTATTTAGGGATATAACAAGGACAGGGGAAATCAGGTTAATTAGCTTATCACTTTACTATCTACCTATGGCTCTGTGCACAGGCCTATCCCTACCAGTTACTGTCCCTGGGTACCCAGGCCCTAGTGGCTAGTCCAAACCGTGGCAGCTGGTAGGGCCCTTTCACACAGAGAAGAGGAAAATTAAACAGTCAGCAGTACAGTAATTCCATTTGGATTTAATGTGGCAATTCAACAGGGAGCGACCCAATTAGTACTCACGACCTCCAAAGAAGATATGGTCCTTCAATGTCAGCAGGGCTACTTTTGATCTCCAAGAGACTCCTCACACATTTATATGGTAAAAAGAAAGCACTATACCAGGCAGGCTGCATCTGTATCCCAATCTAATTACTGCACAATAACCAGGAGAACACACAGCAGATTCAGTTCCTGACAGACCGAGTGTAATTCAACAATTTCTTCAGTCTTCTACAGGGTGAGCCTGGTTTCTACTCTTCAGAGATCCTTTGATTCTTTTCACAGGACGGATTCAGTCCTAACAAGCAGTTACACAAGTTGTAGACTGAACTCTGGGCCTTGCACACGTTTTTGACTGAAACTGTGCACTGAAGGAGCACAGGGTTTCTTTCCCTTCACTTTCAGATCTCAAACTGAAACTCCCAACAGACAAAAACCGGCACTTCCTTTGAGTTCCTCCCAGTTCTTGACTGGATTGGCTGTCATCACAATAGACTGCTGCTGTTGGTCCAAAAGGCACCAAGTTCTAAACTACATCTCCCAGAGTCACTGCCCATACAATCCCTCTTGTGGCTGGCTCAGATTATGAGTCCCAAGTTCTGATTCGTCAAGGCATCATTTTAGAGCTAGTTTACCCACACTGATTGGTCCAGTTCAGCAGTTCAAAACCAGAATGGGGAACTAGGCAGACAGTTCTGACTGCAAAGAAAGCAGGTTAGACAAACTGTAATTTTATTATTACTGTAAATGATTTCTGGCAATCAGTTACATCTTTCAGACAGGTTCCCTTTGCACTCCTAGTGACTGCAAAAATGGGGTGAATTGGCAGCAGCTTGAGTGGTACTCAATCAAAGAAACACACAGTCCCCCATAAACTAATTATGTCTGCAAGCAGACAGCTCTTAAAGAGACAGTACCAGAGGTTCTAAAACACTCACTGATAAATGGCTTAAACGCCAAACACCATTCAGGCTTGGAGCATTCAAGCAAGCTCCTGAAGTCTTTTGGGAACCCCCATTTGCAGGGGTTACACCCTTCCTGGCCTTGGGAAAAGCTTGACGTCCGCGCAAGCAAGTACCCATAAGTTTCAACTGCAACCATATACATTTGCATTAGGCTCACACATGTAATCATCAGTCAATACATCATTTTACCAAGAACCATTTCTAAACATTGCAGTACGTCACTCTTTACACAGTATAACACACACATTGTACCATAACTCAAGTTATTACCTCTTGTACATGAAACCTGAAGAGGGGACCTTCCTATCAGTTACCTTGGGGCTGGATGGGGCAAGGGCACCATACTAGAGGGCAACACAAGTAACTTGGAGTTAGCACTGATGCTCAGTTTGGGCAGTGAGCTCGGGACACATACACTCCTTTATGGACAACATTGAGAGGCAAATCCACAGGCCTCCCAAGGAATCATAACTGAGGTGCACCACAGGCTTTACAGCTCGACCAGTCTTTCTAGGGGAACTGTTACAGTCTCTGCACTCTGAGCCTCATTTTCAGCATTGTCCACACTTGTCAGGGGAGTCTCCATGGGGTAGAGAGGCTAGAACTTGGGGCACTTTCAGCTCCAGGAGTTACAGTTTCTGAGTCCACAACATTTGGCTCGCATGGAGAGCTTTGGACACTGGCAGTGGACTGTCAGGGCACTCAAAATACTCTTCTTGTTCGGTGTATCACCAGTCTGCCCCAATCTATCATTTTCCTCCCTGAAAGCTCAAACAGTTCAACCATGCACAATGATTCCATTTCATCTGATCTGATGCTTTGCACTTCACTTTCTGGGAGCATTGGCTCCAGGGATGAAGCTGGGGGCATAGACAGTCCAGAAGGCCCAGCTTTGTCTCCAGTATTGACTAGGGATTGCCCCAAACAATTGACTCAGTTCGTAAGAAGGATAGTATTCAAAGTCACTCTCACTTTCTTCTGATATGGACTGACAGTCATGCTCAACTGGGACTTGTGCGGGAACACTTTAACTCTGCTTCTGTAGGTGCAGACTTCCTTGATCTTTCTTAGCAGCAGCTCTAGTCACTGGTCCAGAGGGGCATCTTCTGGGGCTCAGACTCAATCAGGATTTGTCCAATGGGTAGTAAATGATTTCTATGCATTGTTTTTACATCTTTTGAATTGTTCTCAGGCCTTACTTTGTACACTGGCAGATCATCTAGTTTGCCCACTACAATGTGAGGGAGATGGTGCCATCTGTCAGCAATCTTGTGTTTGCCATGCAGTCCCAGATTTCTTAGCAATACCCGATCTCCCTCCTGGAGTTCCTGTGCTTCACCTTTATCATACCTTTCTTTGTTGGCCAGATTTCTTTGGCAGCCATGGTTTGAGCCAGTTGGTACGCATGAGTTAGCTGGGCCTTTAACTTTTGCACATACTGTAAATAGTTGTCAGCTTGAACCCCATCAGGAGAGACCCCAAAACACACATCTACCGGTAGTCGAGCTTCTCTTCCAAACATCAGGCGGTAGGGGGAGAACCCAGTGGCATCACTTTTGGTGCAGTTATAAGCATGTACCAGGGTGCTAATTTGTTGGCTCCATCTAGGCTTGTCCTTTGGGTGCAGGGTGCCCAGCATATCTAGCAAAGTGCGTTGAAACGCTCAGGCTGTGGGTCCCTGGGGTAGTAAGGAGTGGTTCTGGACTTTCTCACTCCCCACAGAGAAAGCATCTCTTTGATCAGACGACTCTCAAAGTCTCCCTTGATCAGAATGGATTCTTTGTGGAGCCCCATAGTGAACAAAAAGTTTTCTCGAGTACTTTGGCTACAGTGGATGCTTTCTGGTCTTTGGTGGGGAAAGCTTGGGCATATCTCGTGAAATGGTCAGTGACCACCAGCACATTACTGATATTTCTTTGATCTGACTCCAAACTCAGAAATCAACACAGACCAGCTCCATGGGTGCACTGGTGGTTATGTTAACAAGGGGGCAGCCTCTGGGGCAAAGTTTCCCTCTGTAAGCAGCGACTACAAGTTCGTATGTGTTGCTCCACATCAGCCCCCATCTTAGGCCAATAGAATCTGGATCTCACCAAGTCAAGTGTTCTGTCTATACCAAGGTGCCCCATGTGGTTGTGCAAGGACCTCAATACTGAGTCTCGAAAGGCAGTGGGCAGCACCAGTTGTTGTTTGTCTACTTGTCCCCTCTGTCTACTGTTTCTCTATATAACAGTTTATTGATCAGTTTCAACTTAGGACCTTCTTTGTATAACAGTGCAGTTCTCAAATCAGTGGAGCGTAATTTGGACACATCTTTTCCTGCATAGAGGGCTTCTAAAGCTGATTTGATCATAGGATCGCGATTGAGCCCGAATACTGTCATTGTCCAGCTGAGGCAGTGCACCAATGTCTATTGCAGAAAAGTGGCAATAAGCAGCAGGTATGCAATTCTCAGAGGGTCCCAAGCAATCCACCATGCAGTCCACTGCGTCCGTGACATTTGTTCCTCCCTGTCAAATTCGGCAGAGTGCCCAATGTCAGGTTCTGCCAATCGGACCCAATCATTCTGGGGAACAGGCCTCCGGGAGAGACATCAGCATCTATGTGGTTCAGACCTGCTCGGTATTCTAGTATAGTCATATGTAGATAATGCAGAAAGCCACCTGTGGCAGTGGCATCCAACTTAGCTGAGGTCTGCACATAGGTCAAAGGATTATTGTCAGTTTTACTAGTATTTTAGCCCATACAAGTACTCATGGAATTGGTCAACAATAGCCCACTTCAAAGCTAGGAACTCTAACTTATGTACAGGATAGTTCTTTTCGGATGGGGTCAGGCTTCTACTGGCAAAGGCCACTGGTCTCAGGCCATTTCGTGCTCTTGGTACAACACAGCCCCAACCCTTGCAAGCTAGCATCACTGTGCAGGACGAAGGTTTCTTGGATCGGCATAGGCCAGCACTGGAGCATGGGTAAGTTGATATATGATCTCATGAAAAGCAGTCTCATTAATCAGGAGTCCAGCGGGCCCCAAATACTTCACTCGGATGAAAATACACTCTTTCAGTCTTGAGGGACGCTGACTTTTGGTATTTTTGTGGGTTGGGGATACCCTTGAGTAAGGTTAAGTAAAGGGGGATCACTCTTGAATAGTCCTTGATGAACGCCGATAATAACCACAGAATCCCAGGAATCTTTGCAGTTCTTTTAGATTTTGGGCTGTGGCCAGGTGGTCAAGGCCTCAACTTTACTTGGGTCGGTCTCTATTCCTCGGTGGATACTATGTGTCCCACATACTTTACTGATGTTTGAAAGAATTGACACTTATCAATGGACAGTTTAAGGCCAAAGTCCTCCAGTCGATCCAATACCTTAAATAATCTGCTCTCATGTTCCTCCAGTGAGCTGCCAAACACAATAACATCATCTAGGTATACCAGGCACTCTAGTAAGTTCATGTCCCCACTGCACGCTCCATCAATCGTTGAAAAGTGGCTGGGCACCTGAAATCCCTTGAGGCATCCTCATGAATTCATAGAAGCCAAGCGGACAGATAAAGGCTGTCTCTCACGGTCCTCTGGGGCCATCGGATCTGGTAGTACCCACGCGGAGATCCAGCACAGAGAACCACTTGCTCCCGCTTAGGCAGTCCAAAGCATCCTGAATGCGGGCATTGTGTACTGATCAGGATAGTCCGCCGGTTTAAGGTGCGATAATCCACGCACATCCTTACTGTCCCATTCTTTTTCCTCACTACCACAATGGGGAAGCATAAGGGCTTCTGGATTCTTGTATTACACCAGCCGCTAACATCTCTTGCAGATGCCGCCTCACATCATCTATATCAGCAGGTGCCAGGCGCCGAGACCTCTCACGAAATGGTCTTTCGGCCATGCAGCCGGATATTGTGCTCAGCTCCTTGCACGCATCCCACGTCCCATTCCTTTAAAGAAAACACCTGGTCTCTCTGGGCAAGCTTCTCACTGATCCTCACTTTCCATTCAGCTGGCAGCGGAGTTGCGAAATCAAACAAGTCAGGCGTTACTCTGTCATTCTTCCTTGAACTCTTGCTGCTGGTAGCACTGCAGTGTCTGCACAATGCACATTAGCCAGGATGCAACCTCTATTTACTCGAATGTCTCTTTCAGACACATTATGAACTTGGACCATTACCCTTCTGGCATAAGCATGGGCTCTAGCGGGCAAAATACTAGGCTTGACCAGCAGTCCCTCTGGCAATTTTCCATCGCCTGGTGCATCCAACATTAATATTTTATTCTTAACATCCTTCTGATACGGACCTCTCCCTGTAAGGTACACTGGCATTTGGTGCCAGGATCAGAGACTCATGATCCTTCTTCCATACAATTCCACCGTTCCTCTGGTTCTATATTTTCAGCATCTCTCTGTGCCTCATAGGCCTTCTTAATTAAAGCCGGAACTCTTAAAGCTCTACTAGTCTTTGACCCCTGTTTTTCATAACACAAATGTGCCAGCCTTCTGAACATATGGAGCATTTGTTCCAATCAACAAAGGGACACCATCATACAGTCCAGTGGGGGACACACTAAGGCTAGGGTCTCTACTTGTTCGGCCACTCCAGCCACGGAGGTGGGGAAAGACAGCCAAATTCGGATATACCCAGAATAGGGTAGCCTTCTCACTTAACCCCATACATGCAGTCCTTCTAATGGTTGTAGGGTACGTCTGACAAATGCTTCTGATACCAATCTTGAAACATAATTGTCACTTGGGGAGCCACTGTCTAATCACAGCTCTTGTAGACACTCCATTTACCTTTACAGTGGTCTCCATGGAGGGACCCACTATTCTGGACCAGTCTGGAGAGGCGGTAGTGGGGGCCTGGGCAACTGACCTTGCCACAAAGGACGTGAATTAGCATTTTGGTGCCCTCACTGGGATCATTTCGGCACCCTTAACCACTGATTTGTTCTCCGAAGCTCTCCTTGTAGCCTATATGCAACTTTGTCAGTGTCTTTTGGGATTGGCATTCCTTTCATGTGCCCATCCTTCCCACAATTATAGCAAAACATACTTTTTGGAGTTTGAGCTGGCCGAGGTGCCACACTGGGAGCCAGGGCGGGGTATTACTAACTGGAAACCTTGGTGCCATCTCTGTTCTGCGGCGTGATAAGCATTTGGAGACATCTCGTCAGTTTCTCCACTTCCATGGTCAAGGAATCGAGTTCGAGCTGTTATCAGCAGGAGATACATGGGTGGGTATCCCCACCCCCATAGCAGATGCAGTCGGATATAGGTCGGGGCCCGTACTTGCAGGCGTGGCCTTCATAAAGGGACTGTTTTTGAATTCCCGGATCTCTCTCAACAGTTCGCCCCATTGTGGCATATCTTTTTCCTTATCAGAGCACTCATTGACTGCCAACCTCTGCCCCTGAACTTCACTTGATGGGCCACCCTCAGTCACTCGGGTCATAGCCACAGCTATTGGTGCAGGTCCCTCCCGAGGTCGCCTTTTCTCAACTCCTCGAATTTCTCTCATTAACTCATCATAGGAGGGTGGGGATTCCAGTCGATTTGCCAGGCGTTAACTGAAGCAACAGCAGTTCTGAGAAGGGGGGCAGACTTAAGGATTCTGTCCAGTCTGGTTCGTCCAGTTCAATCGCTGGCAACCACCCTTTCTGAGGCATTCTTGCAACAATTTTTCCAGCCGAGAGACATACACAGACAACTCCTCCCTTGGTACTGTTGTGCATTTCTTACTCTCCACCATAGGTCCTCATCAGAATCTGGGCTCCCATACACATTCTCCAAGGCCTCAAGATAGGCTTGTGCAGTCGCTCAGGGTTACGGGTCTGCTTAGCCACGGATGGTAGCCAGGGCAGGACCTCGGAGGCTCTCACTAACCCTCTTTCGCTGCTTCCCGAGCATTGCCATTCTAGCACTTGGGGCAACATAGTTCATCCAGGTCTCCCAGTCATCCTCCCTTGGGGTGGGGAGGTGCCAGAGAAGATCCTCAACCTTCGGTAAGAGTCGTGACTAATGGCAGGTGCAGAAATAGGAGTCTGCATTGGTTCAGCCACCATTACGGGTACTGGAGCAGGAGAGGGTGTTGGGGAGGAACACCCCAGGTGGCAAGAATAGTTTCTTCAAGTCCTCCACAGTTTTCCTTCTCCCAGCAACCATTTAGCAAATTTCTCCTCAAAAGTTTCAGATAGTGGTGGGGGCTCATTCCCCGGTCTTACTGTCCTTAGTTATCACTCTCAAGCAGTGAGGGCTCCTCTGGGGTAATGGTCTGTGGTACTTGGAGCTATCTATGGGATCCTTAAACTCTACTAGGGCCAGGAAAGTGTGGGTGAGATTAGCGTGCCGACCCACCACCACAGGATTTTGTAAACCTTCCACCTTGGAAAGTACTCCTGCACAGTGTCCGATGATACCCAGGGGATGTCCAGGATAAGCATAGCATTTTGGGGGTCGATCTCCTCCCAGTACACCACTCCACCAGCCGGTGCACAGCCACTTCTGTCGGGTACCATTTATTTATTTATTTATTTTTTTTCCTTAACAGTGGTTTGTAAATATGGCCACTAGAGGACACACAATCCCAGCGGTGAGCTCCAAAATGTAACCCCTAGATGGCGCTATCCCGGGGCTACACCCTGCCTGATTTGCCACTAACAGGTTGGGGCCTGGATCCAATGGCGGTGCCTCCACCCAGAGGTCAGGGTTTGCATTAGTTAAACTTACTTGGTCACAGCCCTCTGGGACACTGCAACCCCCTTCTTCCCACTAGTGGCCCACACAATATAGCAGAATTACCTTCACAGTATACACTTACCCCCAAGGCTGGTTCAGGCACCGGACATCCTGTAAAATAAGATACAGTGCAACAATCACAGTACAGTACTTTAACATAGACAAATACCTCAGGCAGTATAACTTTGTTGAAACAAACAGCTCTGATTTATTTAGGGGGATATAACAAGGACAGGGAAATCAGGTTAATTAGCTTATCACTTTACTATCTCATCTATGGCTCTGTGCACAGGCCTATCCCTACAGTTACTGTCCTGGGTACCCAGGCCCTAGTGGCTAGTCCAAACCGTGGCAGCTGGTAGGGCCCTTTCACACAGAGAAGAGGAAAATTAAACAGTCAGCAGTACAGTAATTCCATTTGGATTTAATGTGGCAATTCAACAGGGAGCGAATTCTAATTAGTACTCACGACCTCCAAAGAAGATATGGTCCTTCAATGTCAGCAGGGCTACTTTTGATCTCCAAGAGACTCCTCACACATTTATATGGTAAAAAAGAAAGCACTATACCAGGCAGGCTGCATCTGTATCCCAATCGCAATTACTGCACAATAACCAGGAGAACACACAGCAGATTCAGTTCCTGACAGACCGAGTGTAATTCAACAATTTCTTCAGTCTTCACAGGGTGAGCCTGGTTTCTACTCTTCAGAGATCCTTTGATTCTTTTCACAGGACGGATTCAGTCCTAACAAGCAGTTACACGTTGTAGACCGAACTCTGGGCCTTGCACACGTTTTTGACTGAAACTGTGCACTGAAGGAGCACAGGGTTTCTTTTCCTTCACTTCAGATCTCAAACTGAAACTCCCAACAGACAAAACCGGGCACTTCCTTGAGTTCCTCCCAGTTCTTGACTGATTGGCTGTCACTACAATAGACTGCTGCTGTTGGTCCAAAAGGCACCAAGTCTAAACTACATCTCCCAGAGTCACTGCCCATACAATCCTCTTGTGGCTGGCTCAGATTATGAGTCCCAAGTTCTGATTCGTCCAAGGCATCATTTTAGAGCTAGTTTACCCCACACTGATTGGTCCAGTTCAGCAGTTCAAAACCAGAATGGGAACTAGGCAGACAGTTCTGACTGCAAAGAAAGCAGGTTAGACAAACTGTATTTTATTATTACTGTAAATGATTTCTGGCAATCAGTTACATCTTTCAGACAGGTTCCCTTTGCACTCCTAGTGACTGCAAAATGGGGTGAATTGGCAGCAGCTTGAGTGGTACTCAATCAAAGAAACACACAGTCCCCCATACAAATTAATTATGTCTGCAAGCAGACAGCTCTAAAGAGACAGTACCAGAGGTTCTAAAACACTCACTGATAAATGGCTTAAACGCCAAACACCATTCAGGCTTGGAGCATCTCAAGCAAGCTCCTGGAAGTTCTTTTGGGAACCCCATTTGTAGGGGGTTACACATGTATATGTGTGTTTTTGTATGGGTATGTGTGTGTGTACATATAATGCCTGTATTTGTGCACATATGTGTTTTTGTATGGACCTATGTATTTATTTATTGAATTTTGTTGACCCGGTAAGCCCACTGGATCTATTGGGAGGGGGAGGATACAGATGGTAAGCAACTGAAATTGAACCAGATGAAGCTGTTGGTGGTATTTTTCATGAAAGGGAGAAATTTGGCCAGGACACCGGGGAAACTCCCCTACTCGTCAGAGGGGGAACCTCTGTCCAAGATGGTGGACGCACCCTTGCCTTCTGAGGAGGGAGCTATGGAGGTGGGAGATTTGGTCTCTGCTCCTACCTCTGACCGAATGGAGACCACAATGCCAACAACTGATGTTTTGCCTGTTGATGTTCCTACTACAACTTTCAGTTCTGCTGCTCATACTAAGGCTGTTATACCTAGCCCTCGGCTTGCTTCTTATGGCACTGACTTGAGTGCCTACAATCGACTTGCCGGAGGATTTTACTTCATCTGATTCTGAAAATCACTGTTTGGCAGCACAAGAGATCCGGGAGCGTTTTGCAACGGCGGAGTGCCGTTTTGCTAGTGCAAAACTGAAAATGCATAGAGATATGCAACGTCTGAGAACCGCATAGCACAGATGCATCTTCCACTCGGTGGAAGCTCTTGAAGATTTACCTGACTTGTCTCCTTTCCTGCCTGTTGCTGTGACAGGCTCTGACCCGACCTGTGCGTCGGTAGCTGAAGCCCTACTGCCTGCTCCCCTGCCACCTGCAGTACAAACGGATTTGGTTTCCTTCTCAGAACCTACTTCCATTACATCGCAGAGTTCCCCACATGGATAAGACTTCTCTACAGTAAATGCTCCCCAGCCGCCTGCAGTTCAAACGGATTCAGTTTCCTTTTCACTACCTGCTTCCATTAAATCGCAGAGCTCCCTACATGTGCAAAAATCATCTACTGTCAGTATTAATAAAGTGCCTACCTGGACTGTTGAATCAGCGCTGAGAGGTGCTGGCTGGGTTCGGGGTACTGTCCCAGGAAGTTGGAAGTCGGGTCCGTCTCCAATACGGTCCCCCCCCCCCCCTGAAGGTTTTCCGGAGCTACAGAGCACTTCAGGCACTTCAAAAGTCACTACTGACCCCTTGTGTCTCCCTCATGAACTGGAGCTTACACAGAACCCTGAGTTGGATTATTTGAAGGGTTCTCCACCCCAGGCTCCTTTTTCTACTATTTCTATAGAGGCTTTGGCTCCCCTACCACCGCAGCCCCCCCTTCCCCAGAATATCGGGACCAAGCTGTTCATATTCTTCATTTTTTAAATTTCCAATCCAGGCTGCTAAGAGACACAACGCTGTTCGCCTGGCATAAATGGGGGTTACCTGAGCCACCTGATCGGGTCCATGTGGCACGTACGCTTCTAAAGGATTCTTTAAAATTCTTTTCCCATGAAATATATGCGTTAATTCATATCTCTGGTGAAACCATGTTTGACATTAGTTTCCAAACAACTAGGGAATTGGAGCGTTTTTGGTCAAAGTATTCTTCTCTGCAGACTACTGCATTATGGACCCCATTTCAGGCTATTCCTCTTTCTAAACCTACTTTTAAGACAATCACTATTCTGTTTTGAAATGAGGGAGTTGAGGTGGAGGATGTTGTGTATTGGCTGAAACAGCGTTGTGACCGCCAGGGACAGTCTGAAGCCATTTGGATACCGAGAACATTTGGACTGGGGGCTGGAAGTTTAAAGTCTTGTTACGATCTAATGATTCTGGGGTTGTACATCTGCTAACTCTTTTTCATAGGCTGAGATAGGGGTCTTGTTCTACCTGGGTCAGCCAAGGCTTGCTATCGGTGGTGACCCCTGCACATCTTAGTAATGTATGTGATAAAATGAAATGCAACGTCTGTGGGGAATTGGGCCACATAGGGGCACACTGCTTGAATGAATGTAGATGTAACCTATGTGACAAACAGGTGCACACCTTTCAGAATTGTAAATGGGCTGCGCATAACCAGGAATTTCACGATGGTGGAGTGGACCAGCGCTTTATTATTACACAGGTGCAGAAGGCCCGTCTCCGGACCACCTTGGCTGTACCTCCCCCTAAGGCAGCCCAGCCCTTACTGCAGGCTTCAGTGCCTGTTGTATCCTCTGAGGTCGTACCTCAGATAGTTTCCTTCACAGATGACCCCTTGCTTGAGATTTCTCCTGTCTCTGATCCTGCCCAGTCTAATTTTCCTGTTCAGGACCCGGTCCAAGTACTATGCCCCGAGTGCTTACAAGTGTCATATGTAGAAGGTCACTGAGAAATAACCCTCGGGTTGCACTATCTCCTGTGATGGTCGGACCCCCCGTGCCCTTATCTAATTCTTTTGAACTTCTCCAACCCTTTCGTGATGGCGCTGGAGGTGAGTCGGACTCTTCCTCCATAGCTTCTTCTCTCCCTGATGGTACCACTGACTCTGGATTGCAACTTGGTACTGGCCTTTCTCAGAAGCGAAAGGCCAGAGTAAAACTTAAAGGGAAGAAGGTGGTTGGGACAAGGAAATTGTAAAATTTATTTTTTGTCTGTTTTCCTTTTTTTTTGGTGCTATGTTTCACTTTGTTCACCATACTATTAATGTAAATAGTATGAAGCGTATGGCTAAAAGGAGATTGATTTTTTCCTTTCTACGGCTTTTGCCTTTGGGTTTAATTTTATTACAGGATACAAGACTTCATACTACACATGAGATCCGACAAGCACAACAGGACTGGTTACTGGGTCCTTCTTTTTGGTCGATTGGTCAGGACTCTTGTTCGGGACTGGGAATTTTAATTAATATCCCAGACTTCTGTTTGCTAAAATTGTTTGATGTAGCCCCTGGTAGGGCGCTTATTATAGATTTTGTCATTGGGTCCTGTCCCTACCGGGTGATAAACATTTATGCCCCTCAAATCAAAACTGAACGAATAGCTTTATTTACTTTGCTTTGTCCTTATTTGCACACTTCCTTTCATGTATTGTTTGCTGGTGACTTTAATTGTGGCCTGAGTCTTCAAGATAAGAGCTCCTTTGTTGCTACAAAGAAACTGTTTTGTGACTCCTACAAATTGGGTAAATTGGTTCGAGTCGCCCACTTAACGGACTCCTCTCTCTCCTTTACTACACAACACACCCCTACCTTCCAAAAGGGTAAACTAGCCACACGTATTGATTTTGTGTTTTCCTCTCCTACAGTACCATTTATTTCTGCCAAAGTTCAAGCGGTTGAGTTTTCTGATCATAAGCTGCTTTCTGTTGGTTTTGGTTCTGTTGTCTCTTCCCGTAAAGGTCCAGGTATTTGGAAATTCAGCACATCTTTGTTGCAGATTCCAATATTTATGCAGTCCCTTCTGTCCTGCATACAAGCCCGTAAATCTGTTTTTATTTGTTACGAAAATTCTGTTCAGTGGTGGTTAGACACGAAACATGATCTGGTCACTTTTTTAAAAACTTAAAGTCGTTTAAAATGTAGGAGGGAATACCTAGACTATTTGCAGAAGAGGGTACATTTTCAGTCATTATTAACCATAGCGTACACGACGGGGCAAGACATTACCCAACAAATAAAGTCCTACAGAATGATATGTTGACTTTCCAATTACGGCAATCACAACAACTTTTTTACCAACATAAATTCTGTACTGTTGGAACACGTGATGTTATTTGTCCTTTTGAATCTAATTCCCGTCAGACCGTCCGAAAAAATATGACGTGTCTTCTAAATTCAGAAGGGACCTTATGTTTCTCACAAACTGAGATTTGTCATATTGTAACAAAGTATACTACAGCCCTTTTTCTCCCTCCTGCTGTGGCTGGTAACAGTGCGACTTTGTATAGTGGCCTTGATATCCCAGCTCCCTCACAGCATGTCGGGACCAGGCTTGTTCTCCTATCACGGAGCAGGATTTGACATTGGCTATTTCTTCATTACCTGTACAGAGAACTCCTGGTCCGGATGGTCTCCCTGCTGGCTTATATAAGGTGCTGGGTGACCATTTGGCCCCAGAACTTACATCTGTGTTTAATTCTCTGTTAACATGTGAATCTCTCCTTTGGAATTTACTAAGGGTACTTTGATATACATTTATAAACAGAAAGGTGATATCCATTCTCTAGAGAATTGGCGACCTTTATGTATGTTGAACACAGACTTTAAGCTCTTAACTAAAATTATTGTGAAGCGTTTGCTGAGGATAGCAGAGGTGGTTTTGCATCCCGCCCAATCCTGTTCCGTGCCTCAAAGGAGAATTTCTGATCATTTGATCCTCTTACTAGAATTATTTTCTCATGGCTATGCAGGTCTGGCTTCGGGACTTATCTCCGTAGATCAGAAGGCTGCTTTTGATTCGGTTAGGCATGATTTTTTATGGGAAGCCCTTCGTTTTCTGCATGTACCTGATGTTATGGTACGCTGGATTTGTGCTTTCTATAGAACGGCTACTGTTGTGCCTGTAGTGAATGGTTGGATAGGACCCATGATCCCCATAAAAAGGGGGGTTCATCAGGGCTGTCCTTTAAGCCCATTGTTATATGTATTTTTTCTTGATGTTTTGCTCCGTCGGTTGAATATTAATTCTCAGATTCGGGCTATTTCTAGTTTTGCCTTATGCTTGCCTTATAAGGTGATTGCATATGCAGATGATGTTTGTTTTCTTGTAGCTGTTGCAGCCTCAGTGGTTCATTCTCTCCATGAGTGCTCTATTTTTGGAAACTTCTCTGGTGCTGTTTTAAATTACACTAAAAGTCTGGTTATTCGGGTCGGTTCAGTAACCTTCCCCTCGGACCATATCGGCCCGTTATGTTTAATTGAGGGCCCTATTCGCATTTTGGGGATTTTTTTTGCGGACACAGGACTCAGATTTTTTTAACTGGAATGTTAAACTGCAACAAGGTAAACTTCAGGTGGCCTCTTGGAACCGGGGACAGATAGGGAAAAAGAAATGTGTTTTCTTAATTAAAAACTATTTGATCTCTACTTTCCTTTGTCTGTGTTATGTATTCCCTATTCCACGACAGCTAGAAACTGCTGTCTTTAGCCTGTTTTTTCAGGCTCTTTGGGGTAGTAGGTTAAACCCGATAAAATGGAATATCACTTATTTACCTATCCCTGAGGGTGGCGTTTGTAGGGTTAACCCTTTGTTATTTTTTTCTTGTATTTTTTTCACTGCAAACCTTAGGCCTTTGTTGATTCATGCCCAAAGGGGGTGGGAACCTTGGTTTTATGACTCTTGCAGGATTTGGTTTCATCAATGGGAAACTAATTCCTTAACTGTGTTGAGACAAACTGTTGGTATACCAGCTTACGTAAAACATATGTTTTTACGTCTCAAACAATGGAAGGCGTCTGTTCAGATGTTATTAAACCATTCACATAAAGTTTTATGTAAGAAATTACTCCTGACGGTTTGTGCTGTATCAGTACGCTTTGATAAGTGTCCTGGTCAACACCTCCCTTCCCTTTTGTTATTGTGGAGATGTAAGTGGGTTCCAGCCAAAATGTGGGATTTTCATTGGCTTTCATGCCATGAAAAGATTAATGTAAAATCAAATCATAAACATAAGCAGTCGCAAGATAGAATGTGTTCTCGCTTATTATGTATTACAGAACTTGAAACTATCCCTCATTTATTTTTTGACTGTTCCTTTATCAAAAATTGGTAGTCCTTTTTGGCACAGGCATGGGATACCCCCTTGCTTCAGTCGGTTACTTATTTGAATCTTGTATACGGGTTTTTTTTCTCCCCAGTGGTCAAAATGGCACCAGGACACTTTGAATCTTGTTTTTGTCTGCATTAAATGGAATATTTGGATGGTACGTTGCATGTTTTCTTTACAGCAAAAGGACTGCTCCTATTTGGAGCTTGAAAAAAAGATTGTATAAGATTTAAAAGAAATTTATGAGCATGAATGTACTCTATACTCAGAACTGACTCTTTTGGAACTTTGGAAAGCTCTTCCTTGGATCACTGACTCTGATTTTGCAGTTACCTGAATGACTGTGTAATACTTATCCTGTTTTTCCTTTTTTTTGTATTATGCTTTGTGTACTATTGTACGATTTTTGTCTCAATAAAACTTTCCCCTACTCTGTGTAGGGGGTGCTGTTGCTGCTGGTCATAGCAGCAGTTGGTGAGAACCTGTAGAAGGAGATGGACTTGGAGGAGGCAGGAGGGATCATTTCACCTCCTGCCTCACTTAGGCTTGGAACACAGCAGGTGGGAGACCTGTGTCTGGGTAATGAAGCTGGAATCAGTGCTATGGGAAAAACTGTGCAGGATGTGGAGGATGATGAATTTTTAAGGTTGGAGTGTCAAAAACGGTGATTGTTAGAAGTTATAGCCCATCAAGAGGCGCTGCTAGCAGAATGGGCTATGCCTGAAGTTACAACAATCTTGGTCAATGAGCATTATAACCCTACTTGGGTGGAGGAGAGTGTTTCAGAAGAAGAACGATTGCAACAATGACTTTCAACATTATCTTCCAAAGAGATAGCTCCTTGTATTAGCCTGACTGTAGATGCTATGAAGAATGACACAGAGCAGGAATCGCAAATGACAACCACTGATCTTCAGCTGAACCATGCTTCTGATGCAGCAGCATCAAAGGGCTTAGCAGCTGTGTCAGCTGACAATGCCCCACGCTGAGATTCTAACACTAGGATTGTGCAACAAGGCCCTGGTGCTTTGCAGACACTGGATAACACTGAATCATGGTCGGTAGACACCGCGCTACATGCCACAGGTTGGGAGAAGACTCCAGATGGTCAGCAGTGGGTCTCAGGTATGTCTCCGATACAAATGCCTTTATTAAATCAGCAGACAATACCGCATGTCTCAGGAACTGTTTCTCCATTACACTTAATGCAAAACTTGACTTTAGCACAGCAGCCGGTGCTGACTCTAAGAGGAACTTGCCTGATGCTCCCCTGAATCAAAAACCGGATAGTGCAAACAAATCTTTTTCTTCTTTATTTCATTTACCAGCGGCCCATGCCAAATGCCATAATGCCATGCAACTCCTGTACAAAGGAGGCTTGGACAGTGTGCCTGATAGGGTGTATGTTCGGAGAACATTATTAAAAGACTCCTTGCTGCCGAGATTTATGCTCTTATCCATGTGTCTGGGGAGCACACCTATGATATTAGTTTTAAATCTTCCAGCAGTTTGGACAGATTCTGGAAAAAATATAATGACCTTAGGAACACTCCATAATGGGCCCTGTTTGAAGCCCATACCTCTCACAAAGCCAGCGATAAAACATGTCACTGTTTTGTTTAGGAATGAGGGGGTGAGTGTTAAAGATCTAACGTATTGGCTGCATCAGAGGAGTACCACACTGGAAGGACCTAGAGCGATTTTTGATCGTGAACAGTACTGGACTGGGGGTTGGCAATATAAAGTACTGTTGAAATCTATAGGAGAAGGACTACAGCATCTGCCAAACTCCTTTTTCGGGGAAGAGTCTGGGGGGTATTGTTTTATGTGGGTCAACCTAAGGCCTGCTATAAGTGTGGGTCTGAAGGTCATATCAGTAGTGTATGTGACAAAGTGAGATGCTCTCTCTGTAATGAACTTGGTCATATGAGTGCACAATGTTTAAATGAGTTGGTCTGTAGTCTATGTGAAGAGACAGGGCATTCCTATTAGAGCTGCACATGGGCTGCGCATAGTAGGAATCCTGGAGCAGATGGTAAGGAACAGAGACTCCAAATCACTATAGCTTAGAGACAGCAGACAGGGATGGCTTGTCTCCCCCCATGGTGCCACAAGAGAAAAGTGTAGATCTTCCTACTGATCCTGTGGTGGATGACCGCCCCCCCCTTGCAGGATCCGCCCCAGCCAGTAGTTGGTAGTGCAGAGAGTGGACTAGACCCTGTGGCAGTAGCAGTGGAACTTATGGCCTCCCCCTCTTGACTAAGGATACTAGGAAAGATGCCCTGGTGAGGAAATGGCCGGGCAAAGCCATTCCAGCCTCAAAGCTTGCAAAAACACAGGTCATCTTCTTACAAAATAGATATGTCTCTGCCTCATTAGGACAGTAATTCTGATGGCTTTTCGGACTCCTCCTCACTGGTGTCACTAGGGGACACTTTTTTGGGGATAGAAGAGGAGCCCCCTATGAAGCCACAAAGTGAGCATCAGGGACAGAAACTGAAACCTACTGTTAAATACAAAACTAGGTTAGTTACGAGGAGTGGTGCTAGGAAAAAAAACATGTGGTTTACAGGGTGGTTTTCCTTTCTTTTTCTTATGTCTCTTTGTCTCCGCTCAATTAATGTAAATAGTATCAAAAGTTTAAGAAAAAGGGATGTTGTGTTCTCTGTCTTACTGCTGCAACAATCAGGAGGCTATTTTTTGCAGGATAACAGGTTACACACGTTGTCTGAGGTTCAAAATGCTACGGCTGCTTGGTATGTGGGACCATCTTATTGGTCCCTGGGGACAGACCAATGTTCAGCGGTAGGAATATTGTTTCATAGTATGAAATTTAAATGCATCAAGCTGTTAGATTTGGTACTAGGAAGGGCTTTATTGCTGGATATTTGTTGTCAGGGGAAATTGTTTCATTTGATAAATATGTATGCGATGCAGTCCAAAGCTGACAGAGTTTCCCTTTTTTGACTAATACAACCATACCTTCATATGGCTCAAGCAGTGGTTTGAGGGGGTGATTTTAATTGTGGTTTGGAGAAACGGGATACTAAAACTTTGAAAGCTTACTGTGATTCAAATTGTTTGAATGAGGTTTTGAGGAAGGCGGATCTACTTGATGCTTTTTTTTCTCTCTCATCTTAAGGTAGTAGTTCCCACATTCCAAAAAGTCCCTCAATCCACGAGGATTGATTTCTTGTTAATTTCAAATAATTAGCAAATTTCTACCGCTGCAGTTTTAGTGGTGGAATTTTCAGACCACTCCCTGCTTTTTTTGAAGGTTGGTACGGAGGTTCAGATAGGGCTGGAAATGTAATTCCTCATTGCTGAATAATGCGCAGTGTCATACACAAATCCAGTATTTTCTTCCAGCAAAGAAAACTGTGTTCTTTTTGTGTGATTCGCTGACACAGTGGTGGGAGGATGTTAAGCGGGAACTTACGTAGTTATTAAAGAGTTTAAGTCAGAAGGATATAGATATGCAGTACCTGCAGTATCTACAGAATAGAAAACATTTACAGATGTTGATTTCATTATCACACCTTTCGACACATAACTACCAAGATCAAATTCCGCATTTAAAAGATGAATTGTGTAAATTCCATCAAAAAAGGGTAGAGATATTACAGTTCCAACAAAGTTTTGGTTTACGAGGTACAATAGAGACAATCTGTCCATATGATACTAGTAAACAGAGGATGCAGCAAAAGAAAATGGATGGTTTGCAGGATCATACACAAGGCCCCTGGAATTCTGCGGTTCTGCGGTTGCGGAATTTGCCACAGAATTTGCATCATGCCGCAGAATATATATAGTGCCGCAGAATTAATTGTTTTTGGTGAATTTTCATATAAATATACTGTTTTTCCATAGTGTCAGGCTTTCTTTCCCGCCTCGTTTATCCTGAAGCCCCTCCTCTATGCTCAGCATATGATGTCATCGATGACATCACATCATATTTAGCCAATGACAGGACTGCATTCTGCCAGAGAAATGAATAAATCATGCCGCAGAAATCAGAAAATGCTGCCGCAGAAGTCAAGGAGCCCTGCCGCAGAAATCAGAAAATTCTGCCGCAGAACACCAGGGGCCCTGATCATACAGGACAGGTACACTGAGCTCCAAGTCAGATAATGAAACTTGTGACAGAATATGCCACTGTTTTTTTTTTTTTTAAAAAAGGAAATAGTTCAGCAACAAATACAGAATTTTCTTAGAAATGTTGACATTCCTGATTTTTCTGACACATTGCATCATGACGTTCAGGCTGATATTGACCCTATGGAAGTTGTGGCAGCGGTTAAAGCCCTGTCACTCAATAAATTCCCTGGGCTGGATGGGTTGACTTCAGAAGTTTATAGAATAATTGTGGATACTTTGTCAACTGAATTGACCCACGTCTTTACTTATCTGTTAAGGACTGCATTACCAATTACGATACTGCAGGGCTCGTTAGTATATATTTATAAGTCAGGAAATTGGCAGTTATTAGACAGTTGGAGGCCTATTTATCTGCTGAACATGGACTTTAAGCTTCTAGCTAAAAGTTTAAATGAAAGGTTGCTGCGTATTGCACATGTGATTAGTCCTGTTCAAACCTGTTCAGTACAAACCTCGAATATTCTTGACCATTTATTATTGCTGAGAGAAATTATTACAAGGAGTAATCATTTGGAAGTTCTGGGTGTTTTGTGTTCCTTGGATCGGTGCAAGGCATTTGATTCCGTCAGTCATGATTATTTGTGGGAGGTACTCAGTTATTATAACATTCGCAGACCTTCATTCAGTGGGTGCAGATCTTGTATGAAACAGCAACAGTAATTCCGTTAGTTAATGGACATTTAGGGCTGATTATACCTATTAAACGAGGAGTCAGGCAAGGCTGCCCCCTCAGCCCGCTCTTATACGTGTTTTGTATTGATCCTCTATTGCGGAAAATAAATGCTCATATGGGTATCAGGTCCCTGCAGCTTGATGCATTACAAAGTCCAAATAAATGTATAGCTTATGCGGATGATGTCTGTCTCTTACTGCCAGATAAGGCTTCTACAGTAGCAGCCTTAGAAATTTGTGAAGCATATTCTGTTGCATCAAGTGCTTGTTTAAACAAGGCAAAGAGCCAGGGTATTCAGTTAGGGGTGCAGCAACAAGTTATGCAGGACTTATCACGTATCCCCATTTCCCAGCAACCTATAACCATTCTGGGGTTATATTGGAGTAAGGGGGATCTGGATGTATTAATTTGGGCACCAAAACTTGATACTGGGAATATTCTGGTCTCCAAATGGAATGGCTGGAAATTAAGTAAAAAAAAAACGGGTCTTATTAATTAAAACAAAGTTTTTGCCACAGTTTTTATATGTTAATAAAGTTTATCCACTTCCAAGAAATTTGGAAGCATGTCTGTATAGTTTGTTTTTTCGAGTGGTTTGGGGGAACATGCTAAATCCTGTTAAACGGAATGTAACTTATTTGCCGTGTAACTTAGGGGGTTTGAATATGGTGAACCCTTTAGTGTTTTGTTATTGTATGTTTATTTATGCAAATATTAGACCCCTGTTAGTAAATCAAGAGAAAGTTTGGGTTCCTTATTTTTACAACACAGTTTCAATTTTGGGAGGGTTCTCGAGCGAGGAAACTGACCTGTAATTTGGCCCTTCCTAACTTCTACAGGGAAGTTTTTCTTAAATTGAGTACATGGCAGATTACAAGCCAAATGGTGCTTGGAACAAGTAGAAGACAGCTTTATTTTTAATTTTTTTTATTTTAGTCTTTTGGTAACCGGGTAAGGCCCACTAGGCACAAGTGCCTGTTTTCAGGGGCAACCTGGGAGCACTGGGCTGTTAAGTGACTTGCTCAGAGTCTCACAGTATGCAAGTGGAGGTTGTGGGAATCAAACTCAGGTCTGGTCTGCTGGATGTACCAAGCTCGTTGACACCTCGTTCCTCTAACCTCTAGGCTATACTGCCAGCACAGCTTTATAGGAGTATTATCGGTACAAATTTTACAGAGCCAATCACTTTTCCTTTCCGACCACTACTGTCACAAGAAGCGCATTTAGCCTTAATGAGAAATAACAGCGTTCCGGCATATTTATTGGATTTTTACTGGCTTAGTTGTCATGAGAAACTTAATGTGAAAAGTAGTCAGAAGTACAAACAACTAACTGAGCGGTAGTGTATAAGAAATTAATTTAAACAACAGGAGGAAACTTTTCCTCCTTTATTTTTTACATGTACATTTATACGAACATTTTGGGTTGCTTTGGCAAAATATTGGTCTGTCCCTATGTTCTCGTCTATGACATATGAGGTACTAATGCATGGTATATACAACAGATATTGGCAGATGTTTCATGATAGTACTCTCACTATTATATGTTTAGTGGTTAAATGATATATCTGGACTGCACGGTGTGGATTCATGTTGCGACAGAAAGATACGCCCCTTCAGGTTATTTTAATGAATATTACCAAGGAATTGAAAAGAATCTATAGAAAGGAATGTAGTCTTTCTTCTAACCATGTGGAGAAACTTACCATGGATAACTACATCTGATGTTCCTGTAACATGAATGGTTTGTTTTTGTTTTTTCCTGTATTTTTGTTTGTATACTACTACAGTGAGCTGTTTTTATTTTTATTTTTTGTTTCTTAGTTTACTTGATGTATATTTATACTTGTCTGATTTATTTTTTCAATAAACTCCCCTACTCTTTTTCGATAAGTGTCATGGGATCTTTAACATCCATCTAAACTACCACCAATCCAGGCAGATGGGACTTCAGTTTAACATTTCATCTGAAAGACGGCACCTCAGAAGTGCAGCACCCCCCCCCTCATGCTGCACTACAGTGTCAGTATTGGGATATTAACCCAAGTGCCAGATGTGGGAACTTAACCCACCGCCTTCTGATCTCCCAGCCTCAGAGGCGAGTGTGCTACCTACTGAGCCACTGACACTGACTATGTGTACATGTAATACCTGTATTTATGCATGTATGTATTCACATGTGTGTTTTTGTATGGGTATGTACAGTATGTGTGTGTGTACATGGAATGCTTGTATATGTGCATGTATGTGAGTTTGAGAGGGAGAGTGTGGTGTGTGTGCATGTGTGCGCACACACATGCGTGCGTGTGTGTGTGTGTGTGTGTGTGGGGGGTTCCCCACCGACTGATCTATCAACAGCAATGTAGAATTTCTCTTATTGAAATAAAGTGGGATGATTCTCTGAATGGTCTGGTCTTATCCAGCAGCGATCTCAGAGTAAGAACTTAACTGGACTCTACTGCACGTTCACAGTGCAATCTTGGCACAGAGACTCACCTTCAGCCACGTCCAAGGTCACCCTACGGGCAAGGCTGAGAGATGCCTTTACTGTTACATTATACCCAGAATGCCTTTTTTCATTAAAACATTTCCAACAAATTAGTTTACTACAAGCTGTCAATATGAAACCTGAGATCTTCTACAAATCTTAATCCTTCATGCTCGTTGAGAAATGTCTGATATCTCCAGCTGAAAGCCAGTTGGTATGTGAGCGACACTCTGCATGACACCAGTTTCTGTTGAAATAATAATGCTGCATGACAAGGAGAGTGTTTTTCTGAGATTTACCCATACCTTGTGTGGTGAGGCATGAGGCCCAGCCGAGTGCTGTAACCCACATGAGAAGGGGATAAATTCCACAAAACATTCCCAGGAATGCATTATCAAAATCATAAAATGAGCCCAAGGAAAGAAGGTTGAATAAAACTCCTATTAGACAAAAACTAACAGCTGAGACTTTACCCACATGTACCTTGTGAAATTTAATCATGGTAAAGAGCCAGACTAACTAATCAGATGGAAGGATTTGTCTTGTCCATTTTATTCTGAGAGTTCAGGTTGCCATAGAACTTGGTAACATGTTTTGCTAATTCACTGACAATTTATGCCTTCAACTGACTAACATATACATGCACGTCAATGAATGCAGTAAATGGGGGGCCCAGCTGGGTTTTAATAACAAAAAGTGTAAGAAGGGCTGTGTATAAGATGGGGGAGTACAGCTTACAGTCCCCAAACAAGAAAGAGCCCTAGGGGTCCTCAAATCTAATTACCTCAAGGTAGCTAGGCAGTGTGAAAGGCTAGCAGGATGCTGGGGTACATTGGGAGATGGATTTCTAGCAGGAGGAGGCTCCACCTGGAGTACTGTGTCCAGTTTGGGGGCTGTACCTCCACAAAGACACTGAAAGGGTGGAGACAGTACAGAGGAGGGCAACCAGAATGGTGTGGGGGTTGCACAAGAAGCCATATGAGGAAAGACTGCAGGAACTGAATATGTACTCCATGTTAGAGAGGAGAGTGAGAAGGGATATGACTTAAACCTACAAGTACCTCACAGAAGTGAACAAGGTGCAAGTGGAGGGTCTATTTCAGAAAAAAAGGCACTAAAACAAGGGGGCATGCAATGAAGCTAAGGGGGGAGGTTTAGGAGAGATGTGCAGAAATACTTCACAAAAAGGGTGGTGGATGACTGAAACAGACTGTCAGAGGACATCGTGGGGGCAAAGACTATGGGGAGCTTCAAGCATGCATGGGATAGGCACAGGGACATATTAGGTAGAGGAACGGGGGACGGAGCGACACCTATGACCAGCTAAGTCCAGTGGTGACAGAACTGGCATGGACAAGGGGTAGGCAGGATATGAACATATGGATATACAACATTTGTGAGCAGGTAAAGGCCTAGTGGTCTATCAAGTCTGCTCGAATGTGCAGCTAGCATCCCTTATTCTGCAGCTGTTCTTCCCTCCCTTCCTTGACCCTCTCCCTTACCCTGTCCCAACCTCTTTTGAAGTAGTCCACTGTTCCAATGGGATGGGCCTAAAGATCCTTTTCTTCTGACAAAATCTATGTTCCTAAGCTTCTATGTTAAATACACAGCCTATTTTCCCACAGGGGTCGGTCCTGGGGCCTTTACTGTTCATTATTGTCATCGAAGACATTGCAGATGGACTAGAAGGGTAAGTATACTTGTTTGCAGATGACACAAAGATCTGCAGCAGGGTCAACACACAAGAGGGAGTGGATAGGATAAGAAGGGACTTAAACAAATTGGAGGAATGGTCAAGGGTATGGCAGCTGAGGTTTAATACCAAAAAGTGTAAAGTCATGCACATGGGGCGTAAGAACCCAAGGGCAATATACCAACTAGGAGGCAAGGTAGTGCTAACAACTAACCAAGAAAGGGACCTGGGGTCATCATAACAGATGACCTCAAAGTGGCAGGTCAGTGTGGTAAAGCAGTGAGTAAGGCAGGCAGGACGCTGGGTTGCATTTGGAGAGGAATAACAAGTAGAAAGAGGGAGGTAATATTGCCCCTCTATAGGTCACTGGTGAGGCCCAACCTTGAGTACTGTGTGCAATTCTGGAGTCCCCATCTCAGAAAGGACATCAACCAGGTGGAGGCAGTGCAGAGAAGAGCTACCAAAATGGCCCAAGGCATGCATCAAAAACACTATGAGGAAATACTCAGGGAGCTAAATATGGACTCTGGAGGAAAGAAAGGAGAGGTAAATAAGATAGGGGAGAGCAGCTTTCTGCAGAAAAGGATGAGCACTAGGACTCGGGGTCATGATATGAGGCTGGAAGGGGGGGACTCAGAGGCAATGTGAGAAAGTACTTCTTCACAGAAAGGGTGGTTGAACCCTGGAACAGGCTACCAGAGGAAGTGGTGGGTGTAGACACCACGGAGGCTTTCAAGCATTTATGGGATAGACACAGAGGACTAGTTAGACTAGGACAGAGGGGAAGAATGGACACAGGTCTGGGAGGACCTGGAGTAAAGAAGTAAGAATGAAACCAAAACCAGGGCAGACTAGACTGACCAGGGGGTCCTTTTCTGCTGACAACTATTATGTAACTACATATTTCTTAACTTATCTGCCTGCAGTCTTTGTTAATATCATTTGGTGTTTCCTCCAAGAAACAAAAACTGAGAGAATGTGGTGTTTGTTTCTTTGTGTGTGTTTGTTTGTTTGTTGCGTTACTGAGGCATATGTACCATCCCTTCTTCCAATCTTTGATCTGTGTCCCTAGTTCTTTCTCAGAACCCTTACACATTTCTCATTGTTTGTGCTTTTTGTATTTCTCCATGTCTCCTTTCCTTTATCATTCCCCCCCTCTCTGTTATCACCCAAATGATATAACTGTAACCATATTAGCGACTTGGTGACCATGGTTCTGCTTGAAATGGGGGGAGCATGGGGGTTCAGCAAAGCATGGGAGCTCAAAAGCAATCTGAGGCAGAGTGGGATAGGCCCCGGGGGATGGCTATGGGACTCAGGTCAGTGGTCTAGCTCCCTGGGCTGTCAGGGCTGCAAGAGTAGTAGCAGTGCTTCTGCAGAGGAAGGGAGCTGGTGGCAGAAGTCTCCTCCTATCCCAGTGGCAGGGCAGCCCAGGCATAAGTGAAGGGTCTGGGGAGACTTTACCAGATTTGGGGTCTGTTTGGATGGACAGGCCCTGGGAGGCTGGATGAATTTGCCTGGGCAGGTTCTCCAAGGTATGGAGACCCTTTAGGCTCCCCATGCTGGTTAGCTCTTCTTGAGCACAGGAGGAGTATGTGAGGGAGACTTTCTGTGGCTGGCGGAACTACCCAAGTCAGTGGGTTGAACATGGGAGGCCTTGCAAGGGTGGCCAGGATGCACTGGAGGTTTGGAGAGCAGTTCCAGCGCATGCCTACTTTCCACTGTTTCCAGGATTCCTTTGTCTGGGTGATCTGCCTCCACTTTTGTAAGTGAAAGGAGAACCCCCATCCCCACACTTGTACCCCTAGCAGCTGCCATGGAGGGGGAGGAAGTGGGGAATCAGAAGGTGCTGGGGGACGCAGGGCCACCTGAACTGATCTTCATTAGGATTTCTATGCCTTACAAAAAAATTACACCCTCTTCTCTTGTTGACTCACTCTGTCATCACCTCTCTCCTCTGCGGGTAAACTCATCCTCCTTAGGGACTTTTATGTTAATTGGCTTAGGGGACTTTAATGTTAATTGGCTTTCCCCAGTTCCAGGCCTACTTCCATCAGGATTGAGTCCCTACACCAAACCCACCAGGCTCAATCTCCACTCTTCAAATCATCCTCTTTTGGACTGGGATCTCTCCTCACACCCCCACTGCATCATTGCATCAGGTATTCTGCCAGACGCTTTTAGTGACCATTGCGTGACACACTGTGTTAGGAAAGCCCGGCGCCTCCAAGTTCACTTGATCCTGGTCTCTCGAGTTGCTAAGCAAAGAGGCTCTACTGAGTGACCTGTATGCAACAGATTGGTCCCTCATTCTCATTGCCCCAGATATAGATGTTGCCCTCTACCCCTTCCATTCTACAATTGTGTCTGTCTGAGGCAAGCACTTCCTCATCAGGAAATTCAGGGTTTAGTCCTCCCACCAACCTTAGATCTGCTATGATCTCATTGACTTGTGCTGAGGTTTAATGCAGGAAAATGCAAGGTACTGTATCTGGGAGCCAGAAACCCGGGCCAAGAGTACACCCTGGGGGGGGGGGGGATGCTACAAGTCTCAATGGCTGAGAGAGACCTGGGGATGGTGGTGGGTGTCAAGATGAACAACTCTGAGACTTGTAAGAGGGTAGCGGCCAAGGCCAACAGGATGCTGGGATGCATCGCTAGGGGGATGTCCTCCAGAAGGAGGGAAGTGATACTCCCCCTGTACAACTGCTTGGTGAGGCTGCACCTCGAGTACTGCATGCAGTTTTGGAGGCCACATTTAAAGAGGGACATTGAACTCCTGGAGAGGGTCCAGAGGAGGGCAACCAAAATGATCTGACTCTTGGAGGACAGGGCCTGTGGGGAGAGGCTCGAGAGCTAAATATGTACACATTGGAAGAGAGAAGGGACCGAGGGGACATAATAGAGGTCTTCAAGTACATGAAGGGGTTAAATAGGGGAGGAGCAGTCAAAGTGCTCCGAAGGAAGGGGGGGGCAACTAGAGGGCATGGGTGGAAGCTGGAGGGGGGGAGATTCAGGAGAGAAAAGAGGAGGTGCTACTTCACTGAGAGGGTGGTGGAGCCATGGAATGCGCTGCCCAGGTGGCTGGTGGAGGCAGAGACGGTGGAGAGGTTCAAGAGGGGGTGGGACAGGTACAGGGGAAGGGTTCTGGATGCAAAGTCCTGTGCAGTGGTAATATCCGGGACTGGGAAGGGGAGAAGCCAGAGAGGGCGAGGGAGGCAGCAAAGGCAGCTCCCAGGGTGGGGGCTGACCAAACGAGCAGACACGAAAGACCGTTAGGCCTATTGTGCTGGCATTTTAGTATGTTAGTAAGACTTGTGACCGTTTCTGCTGTTTAAAAGTCTGCAAATTTGTTAAGATGCATTATAAATGTATTTAGTTTTTGGTAACCGGGTAGGTGCACTAGACACAGAACTGACTATTTTCAGGCACGACCCGGGAGGTCACAACATGGGGAGGTACAGGTACACAGGTACAAGGCAAGATACAGTGTCAAAATATACAACATAGGAATTTCAGGAGGAGTGCATAACAGTTTTTCACAGTTTCAGTCCCATGGCACAGTAAGAATATTATACAAGCATATAGTAAGTGCACATGTTTACAGTTAGAGTAGCATACCATTTAAAGTACAGAAGTGCCAAGGAGTAAAGTTTGGATCGAGTATGTCATACAACCAGCTAGCTTCATACAATATATAAAGGAAAGAGGAGCAGGAAGGCAGGGAAATGAAAATATGAAACTGAAGTTGCCACCATTGTCCCAGTCCACAAAAAAGGAACTCGGGACAGGGTGGAGAACTACAGGCCCATCTCTCTTCTCTGCCCTCTGGGAAAAATTCAGGAACGATTAGTCTACGATCAACTTCAGGACTACCTGGAACAACACCTGCTCCTCTCCAAAGTCCAGCACGGTTTTCGGAAAGGCCATGGCACTGACACTGCCCTTGTCAGGCCGGCATCGGACATACTCAATGCCATGGACCAAGGCATCCCCAAGGGCACACTATTCATCGACCTCTCCAAGGCCTTTGACTTGGTCAGTCATAAACTGCTCCTAACTAAGCTTCAACGGCTTGGCATGGATCAGCTCTCACTCTCCTGGACCACAAGCTACCTGACGAACCAATCGCAAACAGTCCGCTGGCAGGGCGTCCAATCGAACCCTAGGTCTGTGACCTCTGGGGTACCCCAGAGCTCCATCCTGGGCCCCCTACTATTCTCACTATTTGTAAACAACCTTGAAGAGGTTTGTGCGCCCTACAACCTTATCCTCTACGCAGATGACACTGTAATCTACCTCAGTGACCCCCCAACCCTCAGTCATCTCAGCCAAACTCCAAGCTTGCCTTGCAAAGCTTGAAGCATGGTTTACTGCCAACCACCTAAAACTAAACGAGGAGAAAACAAAAGCTGTCCTTTTCGGGACCCAGCAGCTGGGCAATGACCGAAGCGGTATACTCCAACTATTGTCAGCCCAAGGAAAGTGTGTCGAGGTCACTGACCAGTTTAGGTATCTTGGGGTTATCCTCGACCAAGAGCTAACCTACAAACCCCACATAGATGCCTTAACAAAATCCATCCACCAGAGGCTGGGCCTCCTATACCGCTTCAGAAACTCCCTCTCTGGAGAAGCACGATGAGCCATCGCAAACTGCAACCTTCTTCCCTCGTTGCTATACAGCTCCTCACTACTGCAGTCCCTCAGAGAGACTGAGCTAAACAAGCTCTCCACCCTCTACCACCGCATTGCTCACTTCGGAACCCACTCCTCCCCAGGGAGGCATCACTGTGAGGCTCTCAATGACCTCCACTGGCCAACACTAAGACCTAAATTATCCTACTCCTCCGCCTGCCTTACCTACAAACTCTTCTCCATACACCACCCACCTCACCTTAGCGACCTCCTCACCCCTAAAGTCTCCATCCATAACCATCCATAACCTTCGGTCTACTTCCAGTCGGCTCCTGAACATACTCCGCATCCGGACCAACCAAGGAAAGCACTCCTTCCAGTTCACTGCCCCTCACCTCTGGAACTCGCTCCCTTCTTCCCTGCTTGACAAACCCTCCCTCTCCTCGTTCAAAGCTGGTCTTAAAGTCTACCTTATGGAACTGAGCCTCTGTTGCTGCAACCGCTAGACAATGCACCAAACCTCACCCCTCTAAATTGGTACCAGACACAACTCTTGCTCCCTCTGGACTAACTAACCTCCAATGCTAATATCTCTGTAGGCAAATGTACCCCACTGCCAATGTATGTAATCTGGCACAGTTTCTTACTGTATGTTCTCTGCCACTGTCTTACTGTTCCCTTGCCTCATGTACAAACTGTATATGTATGTACAAACTGTATATGTATTTTTGAAGCTGTCTTATTGTATCCTAATGTAAAGTGGTTGGTGTACTCAACCCCGGGTCGCCCCTGAAAAAGGGATCTCTGGTCTCAGAGGACTTACCTGGTAAACAAAATCTAAATAAATAAATAGGATATAGCAAGGAGAGAGAGAGATGAGGAGAGATGAGGAGAGAGATAGGGGATGGGGAGAGGAGGCAGAAGCAGCTGTTGTTAGCTCTTGAAGCAAGCACTAGTGTACATGCGCACACACACACATGCGCGCACGCACACACACAAACACACACACACCCTACTTCCTACACCACTTTGCATCACATACACATATGTAAAATGTTCTACAGTCCCACATCTATCCCTTACATCTACCGAAGCCTTTATTCACACCATCAACTCCAGGCTTTGTTATTATGATTATTAACATTATTAATCCCACTTTATGGGTCTTCCTCACGTCTCCATTGTTAAAGATTATTGGTAATATAAACAATGTAATTTGGGATCTTCACCAAGGATATCTCTTGCAGCAAGCCACAGCTTTGGAACTATAGACGCCAGGCACTTGGACCACATGGAAACTTTTCTAGCTAGCAGTCTACAAGAGGGGCAATGATGACGTCAGCCAATGATGCTACTCCTATATACACAAGTATCCCCGCGCTCTCCTCACTTCTTTTCCCGCCATTGACCATCGCACATCACACCTGTGGAAACTCCGTCCGCTTTAGTCGACCGCTTTCTTGTACTTTTATCTTATTTTACTTAAGTGTTTTTTGGTTTTTAACTTTTCTCTACCATAATAGATTTCAAAAGAAGCAGATCTGACCTCTGCCACTTTCTCTGCTGTCACTAAGCGGGCGGCATTTTTTCACAGGTGGGTCTACAGTGGTTAGGCCTGCCATCCTCGCAACCATCCAACAAGTCAAGACATCCAGCTCTGCCTCCTTCCCTCAACAGCAGTGGATCATCGGGGGGGACTAGGGAACAGCTACCCCATGTCTCTGATGCCTTCTCCTCAGATTCCTGGGCCATGCGGCCCTGAGGAGGGGCTTTGGGTTCTCTTCAGTGCTGGGGAGGGTGCTCCCTTCCTCAGTCTTCCTCGGGTTGCTGTTTCCTTTTGGGTGCCAGCTGGGTCTATGCTGTTGCCTGTTCAGGCAAATCTCCAGAGTCCCACTGCGGAAGGGACCTTTAGGCACTGATGCATTCGCCTCTCCCATTCCGCCCTCCCCCGGCCTGCTATTGGCGGGTTAGGGCCTCTTCTTCTCTCCTTTGGGCTAGTCTCAGCTGTGGCACCCTGTGCTGCCCCTGCCTACTCAGCCTTGGGAACAGTGACACAGCTGCCTCTCCTGTCCCAGCCCCCCCCCCATAGCCCTCATGGCCTGGGGGTTGGCAATTGCCTGCAGTTGTTTGTCCTCACCAGGCTCTGCCTGTCATTGGTGGTGCCCCGTGCCTTCCCCTGTGTCATGTGCTTTCTCTCACCTCGCAAGGGTCACAGGGTGCTCCCCTTTACAGGCTGATTTGGGCCTGGCGGAAGTCTGACATCAGGGCAGGTATTGCCTTCCCCATCGCTTCTCTGCTCTTTCCATCACTTGAGATGGCTGGCTGGCCTTCCTGTCAGGGACACTGCTTTGCACCCCCCCATCAGGTTTCTTTGGCCCTTGTGGTCCCCTAACTTGTTGGACCCTAGGTTCTGTGTGCTGTGCACCCTTGCCATCCTCCTGGACACCAGTGGATGGCACCATGTGGGATCCTGCTGGAGCAGGAGCACTTCAGACCTCCCTCTTTCTCTCTACCCCTCCCCTGATTGTCATGAAGTGACTGTCGGCATCAGGAGGGGAGGCCCCTGCCTTCCTGCTGCCCGCAGCTTACCTTAGCAGCCATGGGTTTTGGCAGGAGCTACACTTGAGTCTCTCTCCTGCCACTCTTTGGGGGGAGCACTTCCTGGGTTCTCCCCCACTTCAGATACTTGGGGGCCATACCCATATTTGTCCCTGCAGCGAAGCGTTAAGGGTACTCCGATGATCCCCCTAGGCCTGGAGTTCCTAGCTCCTGGCCCCCACCCAGAGAGCATGCCAATAGATTTCGTGGTGGATGTCCAGGCCCTTTAGATTGCCCTCCACCCCTTTTTAGTGTGGGCCTGGCCTTGGCTTTGGCATCTGGTGCACTTCTGCCCCAGTGCCCCACTTTGGAAGTTGGCCTTGATGGACTCCACTTGGCTTAGGCTTCCCCTGCCAGTCTGTAGCAGGAGTCTCCTTTCTGGGTGGTGAGCTTGGGTTTCTTCTCCTTGACCTTGCCCATCCCTGCCAAGAGCCCCACAGTACTTGGAGTCTTCCCCCGGACAGGGGTACAGAGAGCTGACCCCTATGGGGGCACAGGCCTGGTCCCTGGCAATGTTGTCCATCAGGGTCTGAAGTACATTTCCCTCAGGGCCATGCCTCAGCTTTCTTACCAGAGCCGGGCTCCGGCCGTCACCCCGGCTCTCCCCTTGTGTCCCTGATGGCAAGATTTACTTACCTCCCTCCAGTCTGGCACAGATGTGTGTGACCACCTCATAGATATGCTTACGATGCCACTGAGACCATCGCCTCAGCAGCTGCAGTTGGCATTTGCCTTAGAAAGCATGCTTGGCTCAGGGTGTTCAGTTTGACCTTTGCCGTATAGCAGGCCATACTGCTTGCCCCCTTCAGAGGCTACACACTCTTTGGAGCTGTTGTGCAGGATATCCTTTCTGATCTACAATCCCCATCCTGGCCACTGCGGTCAGTCCATTCCTTATAGGTCACCCAGCCAAGGAGTGGCCACCAGGTGCCCCTTCGTTTGGCCTTCCATCGATCCATGCAGGGCACCAGACCTCAGGGAAAGTGAAGGATAGCCTCAGCCCTGCCTACCTCATCCTCTTCTACTGGGAGGGTTCCCAGGGGAGTTGGTGCAGCCCTGGCCACAGGTGATGCCTCAGCATGACCCCTTTCTTGGCCCATCCCCTCCAGCCCTGCAGGAGGTAGTGGTAGGGGGTAGATCCTTACTGTACCTCGACAGATTGTGGGAGCCTCCTACGTGTAACCCCTTGTTTGGGGCTTACCTGTGAGCCCCTCAAAAAGGCTAATTTCCTTGGGGGATTTTGTCCACCCCCCATCTTTTTTTTCTTTTGTCCAGGAGCTGGTTTGCCCCTGTGTTTTCCTGCTTCTCCTGCTGGCCCCCATGTTGTTTTGCTGAGAGAGCAGGGTTGGAGGAGCTGTTTTGTGGAGCTGCCAGTTTTTGAAAAGGCACTCCGGTGCTGGCGAGCTCCACGCATGCGTAAATGCGCATTTTCATGCAGTCATTTTCAGTCGCATTGGCTGTTCTCTCCGGTGGTTCCGGTCCCAGAGCAATGTAAGAGAGGCACCAGAGACTGGAGAGAAGGTGGAGAGGTAGCTGCAGAGAAAGAGGAGCCAGGTTTGAAAACGCCAATCACGCTGTAGAAATCAGGAGCCACCTCATTAATATTCATGAGACGGCATCCCTCTGAAGTCTCGGGAGTCTGTCTAGTGCTGGGAAAAAGTGTAGTACTAGTGACAGGCAGGGAAAGTAAATGAATGTGTGCACTGAGAAACAGGAAGGCTGCCAGTCTGTGGGGGAATAAATAAATATAAGTGTCACGGACTGCAGTCAGTACACTGGGGCAATGTGTGTGCTGCCTGGGGGGGCTTAAGGTAATGGCAGCAGTGACTGGGGAATGGCTAAAGAGAAATGTTATTGTTCACAGTCACTAAGCAGGGTACGGGGTGGCTACAGCTGTATGGGGAAATGGTTTAACCCTTAGGCTGCCGACAGAATTAGACCGTATAGGAATTCTGGACTGATATATCAGTCTGTGGCTCAGCGAGGGTTAATTAAAAGCTTATGGTCTGGCTGCAGGGACATTTGAAATCTGGAACTTTGTGTAAATGTGTGGACACTATTTACAATGGCCACCATGTCTTGCAGCCATGTGACAGCAGCCAGCCAACCACCAAGCCAGGACTAGCCAGGAGCATTCTGGGGCTTGTGAACAGACTCTTGGGGGAAAATACCAGGGATAATCTAGGCGTCCTTTTAAACAGCCTATGAGGCATCGAGGGAGCCTTGTACATATTAATTTTTACCTAAGGACAGTGGCACCAGCCAATGGGGAGCGAGGAAAGGGCTCCCAAATAAAGCAGGGACTGTAGGACTTGAGTCAGTTCAGAGACAGTTCCTTCTGGGGGGGGCTCTTGCCCCTGGAGGGAATGGGGCTGTGAGATGAGCCTGCCTGGGGGCTGCCAGCAATTTTTCCCCAGGGCAGGGAGTGTCTGCCCCATCAGGAAAAGAGAAGCTGGAGAGGAAAAGAAGAAAGTTTGTTAGAAGCAGCTTGGGAGAGATAAAGGAAAGCTGGAGTTTGTGAATTGTCTGCATTGTTCTGAAGTTGTACCACAGTGGTGAGGCCAAAGAAGCAGAGCAGAAAAGGTTGTGTCCTGAGCCAGAACTAAAAGGACAAAGGTTGGGTCTGAACCTGGGGAAACGACGGAGTCCAGAGAATGAGGAACAAGGATATATAAATGTGCTGAGAGAAGAAGAGGGAGAGTGAACCTCTTCGATTCAGAAAATTGCCAGTACCTGCACAGTGAGAAAAGGGACTGTGTATGCAGGGGAAGATGTGTGAGCCAGAGAGAATAGTGTGGTCCGAGTGCCTGTGGTCTGCTCCTGAGCTACAGCCAAGAGAGAAATGGGTGGCTGTAGCTACACTCTGTAGCGGATAAAGAGGAAGAAAGAGAACAGCAGAAGAGAATGTGCTGAAGTGTTTCTGCTGGCACCCAGGGCCAGGTGGGGAACTTGCTAACCTCCATCGAATGGGGTCTGCTGCTGCAGGGGTTCATGGGTCTTGTACCCGCATGCTAGGGCGCTCTGATCGAGGAAGCTGGGCCGTGGGGCCACTCCCCAGTCTGGGTCCTCTGTAGAGGGAGCCCTTGCGCATGTGCTCTCCATCAGGGCCTGTAATGGGCCGAAGGGGACAAGCTGCAAGATCCACGAGCAGGAGATGAAGGAAGAGCAAGCTGCAGCCTCTGTGCCCTGGTTAAAGAAACTGCCCAGTTCTGCTGTGCCATCAACCCCCAGGACGTCAGTGAACTGTACCATCCGAAGGACTGAGTTCTGCAGAACTGTGAGTAAAATGCAGGGATTTCCCTGTGCCTGAGGACTGTAACTAAGTTAAACAAGCACACTAGGGCTGGAGGGAAAGCCAAGGGAAATGTATAAGACCACACCTTGAGTACTATGTACACTGTGTATAAGACCACACCTTGAGTACTGTGTACAGTACGGGAGACCACACTTGAAGAGGGACATACAGCTCTTGGAGAGGGTACAGAGGAAGGCAACTAAGATGATATGAGAACCAAGGGATTTGACATATGAGGACAGACTTGAGGAGCTCTCCCTGTTTTCATTGGAGGGGAAGAGAGGAGAGACGGGGGGACATGATTGAGGTCTTCAAGTACCTCAAGGGAATAAATAGGGTAAACACGGAGGGGATCTTTAGACTAAAGCAGGGTGGTATCACCAGAGGGCATGGTTCGAAGTTGGAAGGTGGAAGGGTGAGGGGGGGAACAGGAGGAGATTTTTCACTGAGAGGGTGGTGGATGCTTGGAACATGCTGCCTGGTGAGCTGGTTCAGAGATCCACAGTGGAGGGCTTCAAGAGAGGGTGGGGCAGACACAGAAAGCGGATGTGTCAGATGATGGCCTGGCCGGGGGTGGGGTGGGATGGATGATAGGGGTTTCTAGAACACAAGGGAGGGAGGGCCTCAGTACCCAACTAGGGGTCTGAGGTTTGAGCAGACTTGATAGACCACAAGGCTTAATCTGCTGGCAATTAGTATGTTAGTATAAAGTTTAAAGCTAAATTCAAGTAAACATGCCAGCGCCGGCCACCAGCTGCACCACAGGCCTGCAACTGTAAATCTGGGTACCCAGTGAAGGACTTAGGGGTAAATTGACTGGGACCTGTGGGTCTGGGCTTGGGTTACATTGCAGCAGTTAGCTAGATAAACCTGGTGGCTGCATTGATAAAGGTTTGAATCAAAGGGAAATGTGATTCTGGGGAAATGCAAATATTTCTAATGCTTACTTGAACTCTATTCCTCTACCCCCATTCCTAAACCCTCCCCCTGTAAATAAACCCTGGAGTAATTGTTTTACAGCAGAAAAGGAATCCAGAGCCTGATTTTAATGAGCCTGTGTATTGATGACATGAAAAGGTAAATGTTACAACTGAATGTGGGGAGGTTCGAATCCTGGTAAGCCCATGCCTGGGGTAACTGTTGGGAAGATGGGTTAGTATGACATCCCATGGTGTTGTACTGCAAGCTATCAGACCCACTAAAAAATGTACTCTGGGTGGAGGCACCGCCATTTTATTTTAGTTTTTTGGGAAAGGATCCCCATAGGTCAGCAATGGGAACCCAGGCCCCTGGGCCTTGCAACGGCTGAAAAGCCTGGGGCAGTGGCCTGCTCCCAGACGGTGCCACACATGCATGCTTGGGTCCTGCAGTTCAGAGAGCATAGCCACACTCTAGATCCTTTGGAGTGGCCTCCAGAGCAACCTCCAGTTCAGTCCAGTTACTACCCCGACCTCATTCAACTGCTCTGGGGTGGGAGGGGGGAATTCACATTTTGCTGCACGGAAGAGCCATGGAACCCATTCCTGAGTCTTGGGGGGGGGGGCAGGGAGCCCAAATGTACAGGGGACTTCTGGACCCCATGAATCTAAGAACTCTAACTTTCTTCGTCCAGTACAAGATATTCTGGGTGGTGACCCAATTAGGGTTGCCACCTATCTGGTTTTTGACTGGATAATCTGTTTTTTTAAGGTCCTTATCCAGTCATCCAGGTTTGATTAAATGCAGTCAGGATTTTGGGCCATTTTGAGTGCTCATATACTGTTAAAACTGATGTATCAAATCATTCACTGTTTTGGCTGCATTGCATGTCCAGGCTACAAATAAGTTATGTTGTCACAGTCATTCAGACCTGTCTTTGTTTGTAAAACCAGTCTGTCTGGGAGGTGTAAAGTATGGCCATTAAGATCATTAGCAGTAAATTAACCTAATCTTTTCCACTCTGAATTTTAAGTATGGTCTTTTACTGCTATGACAGGAAACAGCTTTTACACCTCTATGTGCTCTCATGTGTTTCTTTTTGTTTGTCCTATATTCTGGTATGTTTTAGACCCATTTTTGTTAAATTAATAATCTGACTTCTATTGCCTTTATCACTACATTTGCTCTTATTTTTTGTATTACCTGAACATTCCATGATATTAGCTACACATTTACAGGTCATTCAGATAAACGGCATGGAATGGTGTATCTGAAATCGTGGACTATCTTAGAAATATGAAAAGAAACAGCAGTAGCTGCTGAGGTAAAGGGGAACACATTTTAGTATTAAGGGTACCACAAGCACCAATTATTAAGTTATCAAAAATTGGTCAAAGCATCAGAATACATGACTGACATTGAAAGGAAAATGGGAGCGTGTTTAACAGAGGGCTGAGGCTGAGCAATAAGCTGTGGATGAGCATGGCACATCCATCAGACCTGAGTTTGATTCCCACAGCCTCCACTTATATACTGTGTGACCCTAAGTAAGTCACTTAACCTTCTTGTGCTCCTGGGCCACTCCTGTGAAAGGGTCTATGTGGCCCATAGGAGTTAACCTGGTTGCCAAAGAATAAAAATAACTGAATAAATAAATCAATAAAATAACAGCATAAAAACGATGTCCTATCACTAGTAATGTCTATTCCTACATTACAAATGGCTTTGGAGGAGGAGCAATATACTTTCCAGTCATAAAAGGGGGTGGAGCCAGAGGCAGAGTTTGGGGTGTGGTTCAGCATCCGGTTTTTACCTCATCCAAAAGGTGGTGACCCTAGACCCAATGGGGCCTGCTGCCCCTTCTGCACCAGGGAGATTGGATATGCTCCCTTGCCATGCAGGCTGCATACTTGCACAGCGAGGTGTGTGTCTCCCTCTGGTAGAACCTCAGATGCCAGTTCCAGGGAGCACACTTCCAGTTCCGGGCCTTGGCTTTTGGCTTGTCCTTGGCACCTTAGGTGTTTACCAGATACTTGGCATTAGTGGCGGCAGCCCTCAGATGGAAGGGACTCTATATCTTCCCCTACCTGGACAACTGGCTACACAAAGCACAGCCCAGGGAGCACCTGCTCCAGATCCGGGCACATATTACTTAACTGTTCCAGCACCTGGGGCTCACTGTCAATCTGACCAAGTCAGTACTGACTACCTATCAGTGCCCACAGCACATAGGGGTGGTCCTGGTTGTGGCTCAGGGTATGTCCTTCCTGCCCCAGGACAGAGCAGCCCACTTGATGATTCAAGCCCACCTGCTCTTCAACAGCAGATATGCTCCTCCCTCAGGCTCTCGGGCCTGTTGCTGTGGCTATTGGGTTTCTCCAGCCCGGCTGCATGTGAGGAATCCCCAGATGACACTGATGGGTCCAGTGGGCTCTACATACCGAAAACCTAGAACAGCAGGTCCTAGTCTTTTCTCCGGTCAAAAAGGTGCAGCTTTCGTGGATTGATCCCAGCACCCTGTAGACTGGGGTTCCTTTTCTCTTTCCTTTTTCCTGACTCTCAACAAATCCTCATCATAGACTTCAGGGTTGGACTTGGGGGGGGGGGGCCTCATCTGGGGCCCCATCAGATTCAAGTGACTTGGTCCAGAGAGGAGGCTACCCTCCACATCAGTGTTCTGGAGATGAGGGTTGTTCTGTATGCCCTTCAGGCCTTCCACACTTACTTGCCCCTGGGACATCTGCTGGTCCAGACGAACAATACTAGCATAGTCCATGACATCAACAAAGAAGGGAAGGACTCACTCATACCCCCTGTGCCAGGAAGCAATGAGGGTTTTGGTACTGGGCTATAGAACACTGTCTAGAACTATCTGCCATCCATGTTCCAGGCATGCAACACACCCTGGTGGACAGTCTCAGCCACTTACAATCCAGGATGCATGAGTGGGAGCTATGGACTTAAGACATAGAAGACCTGTTCGACAGGTGGGGCCATCCGGAGTTGGACCTTTCTGCGTCCCTACTCAGTGCAAAACTGCTGCTTTTCTGCTCACTTACTCCAGGGCCTGGAGTTTTCTTGCAAGATGCATTGTCCCTCTCCTGGAAAAGGAGGTTCCTCCATGCCTCCTCTCCCTTCCCCCCCCAATTCAAAGGGTTCTGATCAAGCTTCAGATAGAAGGGGCCACTCTGATCCTAGTGGTTCCCTTCTGGCCTTGCAAGATCTGGTACCCCTTACTACAGCAGCTGGCTGTGGAAGAAGTTTGGTATACCTCCCTATCTTCATCCTGCTGCATTCTCTTATATTTCCTGAAGTCAGCCTTTTAGCTCTGACCTTTTCTGCTACTGTTTTTAAAAACCAAAGTGGTTTCCTTCTTCTTTTGCACTCCTTTTCTTTCTAACACAGTGGGATGTTGCTTCAAGTTCTGCATCGTTAATGCTTGTCCACTTTGCCTGTACCCCCTCACCTGTATTTCTTTTTGCCAGGGCTAGCTTAACTGTCTCTTAGTTTATTAATTTCTGGTTGATCTACACATTTTCTTTAGTGATAAAGTCTCCTGCATCCACTGAATCTAACCAATTTATCAACTTAATTTTAATCAACGTTATTGGCCATATATTACTTTTTTTTATTCATAAACTTTGTATGTATTGTAAAATACTGGAATGTAAAGTATAATTTTTGGAAACAACTTTTTGTGTCCAGTTTTTGCACAAGTGTGCAATACTTTTAAATATACAATTAACTGTCACATAGAGAGTACAGAACAGCTATAGGACAGGAATATTCAGACCAAGGGTTGATTACCTATGGTGTACCGAAGGGCTCAATTTTAGGCCCGCTTTTGTTTTCGTTATTGATGAACTCAGCACCAAAATCTTGTGCTGAGTCCAAAATAACTGTATACGCAGATGATGCAGTTTTATATGCAACAGGCTCAAACCCAGATCAGGCATTACTGAAGGTACAAAGAAAGTTTGATAATTTTCAGAACTGGATATTGGAGCATAAGCTCATCTTGAATACAGTCAAGACAAAGGCGATGGTATTTACTGGCCCTGAGTAACTAGAGACATAAACGTGTCAATTGTTGCCCTTGGGGGAAACAAATTTGAACTTGTTGATAGCTTTTGTTATTTAGGGATTACATTGGATTCCAATCTCAACTTTGACTTCCATAAAAAAAAAATTGATTAAGAGGGACATCAAAGGTTGAATGATATTTACAATACCATCTTATTTAATTCCAGAATCACATAGGTTATTGGCCTGCAGTTTTTGTATTGAGCATACTTGATTACGGCTTAATAGTTTATTCAGGAACAAATGATAAGGTGTTAAAGAAATTACAATCAACATATCATTCAGTTTTAAGGTTCATGTCTGACCTTACTCAAAGAACCCATCATTGTAAACTTTGATTAAAGCAAAATGTCCCTCATTACAGGACAGAATTAATATTAAAATATCTACCTTTGTATTTAAAAGTTTAAAAGGTTTGCTTCCTCCCTCTCTTCAGTCTCTGTTTGTTAGAATAAGTGGTGAAAAAGTGACAAGGTCCCTAATTTCAGGACTTTTAAGAGTCCCTTTTTATAAGAAAATGATAGGCCAGAGAGGTTTGTCTTATAGGGCTTCTACCTTTTTTAATAAGATTCCAAGAGAGATAGCAAATTGTGGAACAATGAATTCCTTTAAGGTGGAAATCTTAAACTGGGTTAATTCCATTAGCAAGTGTTTGTGTTTTAAAAAAGTGTAAATGGATATTTTAATATTCGTATTTATGTCTGAACTGTCTATTTTTTATAATTTTGATATTATGTGTTAGTGAAGTATTGTAATTTTTGTATTAATTTCTGGTGTATGTCCCTGTTTATTGATTATTAAATGTAACTTGTCGCTTGTAAAAACGGGCTTCAAGGCTCATCTAGATAACAAGTATAAAAAATGAAATGAAATGAAATTAACCTAAGGTTTTAGAAAAGAAGCATATTTGGGAATAATATCTTGTATCCATGAATTAGAATTTTCTATATTTAACAATCGCTGTGGGAGGGAAGTTTATTTACCTCTCTTATCTATTTCCAAATTATTTTTATCTTACCATTTTAAAGCAAATTTCATTCTTACTACCATATAATAGTGAAAAGGGTCTGGACAACCCATCTCTCCTTTAGACCTGGGGATTGTCATTTATAACCATCCAATCCTGGGAGATGCTCCTCGCCAAAGAAACTTTACAAAAGTCCACTTAATATTTGAAAACCACTTCCCTGACAATTGTCCTATTACTCCTTGAAACAAAAGCAAGTGAGGCATTATAGACATTTTCAATACCTCCACCCTCCCCAAGAGAGAAAAAGATAAATGTTCTCATCAGAAGACAAAGAGACTTGAGGACTGGATGGACTAGAGTGCCCTGCTTCTGTGAGAGCAAGCCGGGGGACAGAGGCAGAGGTACAAGGGAAGGAGGGAAGGCAGTAAGTCAGGCAAAGGCCCAAACCAAGGAAACACTAGCACAAACAGTAAGAGAAGGTGACAAGACTTTCTATAGATACATTAGTGAAAGGAGAAAGTCCAGAGGGGGTATTGCTAAGATCAAAGGGGACAAGGGAGAGAAGTGGTATGATCGAAACATTCAAACACCTTAAGGGCATTAACAAGGTGAAAGAGTCTAACATGTTTCAATATAAGCAAAATAGCAGGACAAGAGGACACAGCATGAGATTACAGGGAGGCCAATTAAGGGATAATGTGAGGAAGTTCTTTTTCACAGAAAGGGTGGTGGATGCATGGAACAGCCTACCTCAGGAAGTGGTGGATATGAATACAGTGCAGGGCTTCAAACAGGCATGGGATAGACGTAAGGGAGCAATACAGATGAGTATGAATAGATAGGCCATTGACAGAGCAAAGGCCGATGGCACATTCATAAGGTAGAAAAAGAAATGGGCAGACTGGATGGGCCTTGCAGTCCTTATCTGCCATCAACTTCTGGGTTTCTATGTTAATTTATTTATTGAATTTTGGTAACCGAGTAGGACCTCTGAGGCAAGACAGTCCCTTTTTCAGGGGCGACCTGGGAAGTGCAGTACATTGACGGTGCATTATTGATACAAGAAATTAGACAAGGAGTAGTCAAACAGTAAGAGAGTACATCAATTACATTCAGTTATGCAAAATAAGCAATTTAAAGCACAGTCAACAAAACCTTACATACATACATAGTTGGCATTTATATACAGTTTTATATAACAAATATAAGTCTATATGGATATATATTAATATAAATGTAACTCAGATTTATATCTGAATAATGGATTGAAGATAAAACAGAGTGTTGTTGCTCAACTTTATAAACAACTAATAAACAAAGGTAATAACCAAATACATAAAATTACCCAGGTTACTAAAAGAAAAATGGGAACAAGAACTTAACTCAATTATACAAGAACACAAATGGCTAGAGGTGAGAATTAATGCTAATAAATTATATACTAATGCTAAAAATAAAAGTATACATATGACAGTTATCAACTGAGCTTATTTAACTCACATATCCTTTACACATAAATTTACATATATGAATAAACTGTGTTGGCATCTCTGTGGAGGGGATGAGAATTTAATACATGTGTTATAGACATGTGAAAAAATGATGGGTCTATACACAGATGGAATTAGAAAAGATTATGAAGAAAAATTTACCTTTTGACCCCAAAGTTTTCATATTTAATAATACAGAGGGAACAGATTTATCCAAAAATGAAAAGCAAATTTGCTCTATTACTTCAATGACAACCAAAAGGCAAATTTTACAAAGATGGAATTGGCCAGATATGGGAAAAATTGAACAAAACAGCTGGATGTACACATTTTGTGAATCTATGGGGTTAGAAAAATTGGCCGATTACATGAAGGAAATAGTACCTTCTTATGAAAGACAGGTGGTAGATTGGAAGGAAGTAGTGCTGATTTTACCCCCAATGTTGAGATTAGAATGAATTATGGAGGTTTTAAGACGGTAAATTCTGAATGATCCGAGCACGAAACGGTTTACACAAAGGTGTTTTGTTTATGGAGGTACGTTTTTAAAAATGTAATGTTATATGAAGTATTTAACTTTATGCATAAAATGAATAATAATATATGGCAAAAAAAAAAGTCTCTTTGTCTTCATGTATGGCTCCTGAAGACATAGCCATTGATAGGTTTGAAGTTTCCCAGAAGTTGACTGATGTTCTGGTGGCTGCCAGAAAACCCTCCATCAGGTCCACCTATTCCATGAAGAGGAAGCGCTTTGCTCTGTGGGCTGCCTCCGATCACCTGGATCCTTTCACTTGCCCAGTGACTCAGATTCTGGAGTACTTGCACTCACTGTTAGATGCTGGGCTGCAGTACTCTTCCATTAAGGTTCGCGTGTCTACCATTTTGGCCTTCCACATGCCTATTGATGGCCGTACAGTGGCCCAGCTGGATGTGTCCCGAACGTTATTAAGAAGCATCCTACACTTGAACCCTCCCATCCGCAACCCAACCCCACCTCGGGATCTGAATTTTGAGGTAGAGAAGCTTACTTGGGCTCCGTTTGAGTCAGCTGTGACTTGTGAGCTATGCTTTCTGTTGTTGAAAGTGTGTTTTAGTTGCTATTACTTTTGTTCAGAGGATTTCTGAGCTTCACGCTCTCATGTGTGAGCCTCCTTTTTTGAATTTCCAAAAAGATAGAGTGTCTTTGCGTACCAGTCCTAAGTGTCTGCCTAGGTAATGTCTGAGTTTACTTTAAATCAATCCAGCCACCTACCAGTGTACTTACTGGAGCATGCCAATCCAGGGGAAGCATTGCTCCATACCTTAGACGTTCACAGAATACTCAGGTATTATGTTCACTGTATGAAGGATGTTAGGTAGTCTTCACAGCTGTTAGTTCCTTTCACCCCTGGGAAAGAGGGTGTTCCAGTTTCAAAGCAATGCTTGTCCAAATGGTTGGCCAACTGCATTACCGTTTGTTACTGGAAGTACGGTAAGGAGCGTCCTGGTCCTGTGTGAGGCCAACCAACTCGAGGCATGGCCACTTCTACTGTGCATTTCATAACTGTTTCAACTGGTGAGATTTGTGCAGCTGCTGCCTGGAGTACTGTCCACACCTTCACTGGACACTACAGTCTGGACATTGCCTCTAGAAGATGGACAGGATTCGGCCTAGTTGTGCTATAAGGCCTCCTTTCTTAGGCGTGTTGTTTCTAGCCATCCAGACTGTTTCTCTGTCAGTACTGCTTGGGACTTGTTCCAGAGGTATGGCTTGCTGCAAGAGATGTCCTCGATGAAGATAGTACAGTTATGTAAGAACCTGCCTTAACAGTAGATCTTCGAGAGAATCTTTTGCAGCAAGCCATGCCATCCCTTCCTCCCTCCATCCCCATTGATCATCTGTGTCTGTCTCCTTCTCCAGTGTGATCTGCGTGCTGTCTCTCACTTTCCAGTGGTGGGAACCTCTGCCCTACCTCGGTTCCTTCAGTGGATGTCCTTTTTGTCTGGTCTCTGGCAGGGGAACTGAGGAGGGTGTGGGACTGCCCCTTATATATAGGAGTGGCGAAGTCAGATGTGATCGTCATCATGGGCAGCCCCTCTTGTAAACTACTAGGTAGGAAAGGTTCCATGTGGTCCTACCGCCTGGCAGCTATAGTTCCAATGGTGTGGCTTGCTGCAAGAGATTCTTGCAAAGATCTACTGTTATGGTAAGTTTTTACATAACTGTACTTTATTGTTACTGCTGAAGTGTATTTGTAATCAAATGCTATTATTTAACAAAAACAAAAAGGTTTTGTCACTGCTGTCTCTGTCTGCTCTGTGCTCTCGCAGGCACAACATTCCATAGGAAACAGAATGAGTCTGAGTACAGATTTCTTTCTGCTCAGTAGAGGCATATTGAACATCTAGGTATATATAAATTAATCCTGCTACCATAAATTTGTATCTTATTACTTTTTAAAATGAATTTAAAAAAAAGTTCTGTAACAGGCAAGGTAGAAATAATGAGAGACTAAGGACTATAATTACATCTTCAAATGATTGTGCTTGAGAGATTGGGAAAGGGGTAGCTGTGAATAAAGTACATAAGCGTGTGATAAGTCTGAGGAACTTTTTAAACAGTTTCTATTGCTAACACATACTGACTGTAAAAATAAAATAACCTATACTTTGAGTATCTAATGATTTTTACACTTCAACATGCTCAAAACTTTATTTAACAGACTTTAGGATTACAACCTTTGAGTCAGGGACTCATTTACAAAGGCTCCACATCAGAAAAAACAAATACAAACACTTAATACATATAGACAGATATAACGCTAGCATATAAACAGAATATTATCCATGCTCCCCCTGAAGAAGAATCCGCAGGGATCCAAAGTACAGGGGTTTCTTGTCATAAGAACGTGGCAGTAGATAAAGACCTATCTAGTCTGCTTCATTTTGCAGCTCCCTATGTATTTACAAAGGAAACTGCCCCTCCCTATTTCACTTTTGACCTCCCTCTGCCCCCCACTTCTAACCGCAATTTTTCCCTGCACTCCATCCCAACCCCACTTGAAGCTGTCCACCCTTTGTTAAAAAAAAAAAAACTCAAGTTGAAAACCTGTTCTTTTGTTTACAGTACTTGAAAACTTATTATAAAGTGCTAAGGTAGGCCAAGGTGTTAGGTGTTAAATACAGAATTTTAGCTCCAACTGGTATACCATATTGTTTTTATATAATGAATAAACACCAGTTGAACCTGCCATTAAATTGCTGCCCTTGCTACTTAATCATGGGAGGTGGACCTATTTACTGCAATCTAGTCTGACTCAAGTGTCCTCTTGGAAGCAAAGAAATTGTGGTTTCAGAAGTCCCTGTATCAACACGAGAGTACATATGGTTGCTAATGGCACCCTGCAGTGTGCTCTCTGGGCTGTCCGGTAATAATAGTATATACTCCAGAGTGGGGACAGAGACCTGTGAATCCACATAAGCAGAAGGACATTTGAGTAGGATTAGCTTGCTGTACAGAGGACCATCTTGATTGATTAAGTGTGAAACACTGTTCAAGTAGTAGCCAGTTACATTTAAAAACAAGCATTTGTCAATGCCAAATGTTTACTTGCTGGTATTAGCATTGGAAATGCAGGAGTTAGACAGATGCAGAGTAGGAATAACAGTGAAGTATTGAACTTCATGCCAACCCCACCTCCACCCTGCAGAGACAGGCAGGCATTGGAATATGCATTTGGGTTGTTGCCCATAATGTTCATGCCATTTCACCTCACCCTATCCTGCAGACACCGACAAGTGTTGAGGTGTGCCTTGGGTTGTTCGACTTTATAGTCAACTCACTCCATAAGGACATAGGCTGAAATAGGTGTAATATAGTAGAATGGGGTGAACTCTGGCGCCGAGGAGTCCAAGGCACACCTCAATGCCTGTCACTGGCTGCAGGGTGGGGGTGGGGGTTTGGGGTGGAATGGCATGAGCATTACAGTCGGTAATCCATAGGCACACCCCTGATGCCTGTCAGTCTGTACAGGGTGGGACATTATGGTTAGAAACCCTAATGCCCCAGGCATTTGTTGGTATTTGCACTACAAATTTTTTCAACATGGCATTTTTGTGACCCCCCACCTCATGAAAGCATTTGGGACCTCTTCTCATGAGCAGTGGCACTGTGATTTTGCTAATGTGTCCCGAACTTTTTCCCACAGCAACTGTACCATTGTGTGCCAGATGTACGAAAACACAGATCGGGCAGAATGTGAAGAATGACAGCTGTACCATTCACAGGGAGGTGTGAAGAGATGGCAATGTTGAAAATATGTAGTGAAAATATTCAAAATGCTCGAACTTCTGAGCGTACATGGAAACCGAGCAACGCATGCACGTATCACAGCCATTTAGTAGAATTATTTCACCAAATTTTCAACACAGGCATTTTGTGACCTCTGCTCATGAACACTGTCACTATGATTTTCTTAATCTGTCCTGAACATTGATTTCCCACAGCAACTGTGCTATTCTGCCCCAGATGTGTAAACACATGTTTCGGATAGGATATGAAAAATAAGAGCTGTACTGTTCATAAGGAGGTGTGAAAAAAATGCCAATGTTAAAAATCTGGAGTGAAAATATTACTAATGCATGAAATTACGAGGGTGCATGGAAACTGTGCAACGTACGCTCGTAACACAGTCATTTTATGGACTTTTGTCACTAAATTTCAACATGGGCATTTTAGCACCTCTGCTCATGAACAGAGTCACTGTGATTTTCTTAAACTGTCCCGAACACTGACTTCCCACAGCGGACGCACTACTGTATGCTGGAAGTGCAAAAACACATTTTGGCCAGGATGTGAAAAATGACAGCTGTACTGTTCATAAAGAGGTCTGAAAAAATGCCAGTGTTGAAAATCTGGAGTGAAAATAGTATAAATTTGCAAAGTTATGAGGGTGTGTGGAAACTACACAATGCACACTTGTAACACAGTCCTTTTATGGATGTTTGTCACCAAATTTTCAGCATAGGCATTTTAGGACCTCTGCTCATGAACAGAGTCACTGTGATTTTCTCAATCTGTCCCAAAACTGATTTCCCACAGTGACTGTGTTATTCTGCACTGAAAGTGAGAAAACAAATTTCAGCCAGGATATGTAAAATGACAGCTGCACTGTACATAAGAAGGTGTGGAAAATGGCAATGTTGAAAATCTGGAGTGAAAATATTACAAATTCGCGAAGTTAAGAGTGTGCGTGGAAACTGCGCAACGCACTCTCGTAAAACAGTCATTTTTTTGGATTTTTTTCACCAAATTTGAAACATAGGTTTTTTGAGAGCCCACCTCATGAACAGTGGCACTGTCGTTTCGTTAATCAGTCCCTAAAGGTGATTCCACGCAGTGACCACAAAATCACCTTTCGGGACTAAATAATGCCATGACAGTGACTGAATTCATGAGGAGTGGTCCCAATAACCCCATGTTGAAAATGTGGTGCCAAAAGTCCCCAAAATGCCAGAGATATCCACATAAGTTGGAAAAAAAAAAACATTTATGCCATTATACATCTTCAGTTCACAGTCAGCTTTGAAGAGTGCAGACGTGTTCCCAGTCCACCGAAGATCATCGTGCTAGACTCTGGAGGTAAGTATGGGATGAGAGGGTGTGTGGGGAGGTGGGGTGTGCAGTGGGTGGGCGTGGGTTGGGGGAGGTGCCACCAGAATCAACGAGGGACCATTTTCTAGTTTACAGGTTAAAAAAAAATGTAATAACGTCGCAGGAAGGTTTTCTGTCTTACTGGGACTTTTGGCACGCTGGGGTGGGCTCCCAGCATGCCACCTTAGTGCTTCTTTTTGGGGGGGATTATAGCCGATGGGGATTAGGCACCCCCCTCAGCACACAACAAATTGGGAGGGGGATCATTATGCCAATGGGGAGTGGGCTCTCCCGCTGGCAAATGAACTAGGTCGGGGGGGCATGCCGACAAGCTGATTGGGCACCCCTGTCGGCTGTCATAGGGCTCTGAGGCAGTGGCTAGTGAAATGTTACACCAGGCAAGGTACCACCCTGCATTGATGGGTGGCTCCCTCATTGCAGTGGAATGGCTGACGCTGCAATGATGATGCGTCCCCTGATTGCAGTGGACAAATCGTTATAAGTTGGTGGCACTTCTGCTGAACAAGTGTCATCAGGACACTGGGCCTGCATTGGTTGAGCACTGCCAAGCACAGGAATGCAGTATCGGCATTGGCCGCCACAATGCTGCACCTCCACAACCCGTTTCTCTCCTGAGCTGGCACATAATGTTTCTTGTGCATGCGTGCAAGCAAAGTTAACAAGCATTTGTCAATACCGAATGTTTGCTTGCTGACATTGGCAATGGTAGTGTAGAAGTTACAGAGCTGTGTAATAGGATTGGCAGTGAAGTATTGAACTGAAGCCAACCCCACCACCACCCTGCAGAGAGTGACAGGCATTGGGGTATGCGTTTGGGTCGTCAGGCATAACGGCCACGCCATTTCACCACACCCCACCCTGCAGACACTGACAAGTGTCACAGTGTTCTTGGGGTCTTTGGTCTTTGCGCGCACCCCATTTCATTAGGGAAATATGGTGAGATGAAAGCGATAGGAGAATGGGGTGAAGTTTAGTGCCAAGAGTCCAAGGCATACCGGATGCCTCTCACTGACTGCAGGGTGTGGAATGGTATGAGCATCACAGGCAAGAATCCCAAGTCACACCCCTGTTGCCTGTCATTCTTTACAGGGTTGGGCATTATGGTTGGAAACCCTAATACCTCAGGCATTCGTTGGTATTTTCACTCCAAATTTTCAACATGTTTGTTTTGTGACCCCACCTCATGAACAGGGTGAATATCAGTTTGTTAGCCGAAAGCTGCTTATGCACAGTGACTACGGCATTTAGCACCACAGGTGCAAAAACATTCCGAACAGGATGTACAAAAATGACAGCTGTACTGTTCATGGGGAGGTGTAAAAAATGTCAATGTTGCAAATCTGTAGTAAAAATATTTAAAAATGGTGAAGTCACGAAGCGTTATAGAAACTGCAGCAACGTATCAATTCATAATATAATTAGGTTGGGGATTTTTACAAGATTGTCAACTCAGGCATTTTGGTGCCTCCGATCATGAACAGTGTCACTGTGATTTTCTTTATCTGTGCCGAACAATGATTTCCACAGCGACCACGCATCTGTGCGCTGAAAGTGTGAAAACACACTTCAGCCATGTTGTGAAAAATGACAGCTGTACTGTTCATAAGGAAGTGTGGGAAAATGCCACTGGTGAAAATCTGGACTGAAAATATTACAAAGTCATGAACTAACGAGGGTGCGTGGAAACTGCACAATGCTCACTCATAACACAGTCATTTTATGGACTTTTGTCACCAAATTTTCAACATACCATTTTAAGACCTCTGCTCATGAACAGTGTAACTGTGATTTTCTTAATCTGTCCTAAACATTGCTTTCAGACACCAACAGCACCATTGTGCGCCATACGTGCGAAACACATTTTGGGTGACATATGAAAATGACAGCTGTACTGTTCATAAGGAGGTGTGGTAAAATGGCAATGTTGAAAATCTGGAGTGAAAATATTGAAAATTCGCAACTTACGAAGCATGCGTGAGGAACTGTACAACGACGTCAGAAAATAGTCATTTTGGAATTTTTCCACCAAATTTTCAACATAGCCATTTTAAGACCTTTGCTCATGAACAGTGTCACTGTGATTTTCTTAATTTATCCCAGACATTGATTTTGCAGAATAATCGACTGCGCCCATTGTAAAGCTACGGGCGAAACATGTTTTGAGGAGATGTGAAAATGACAGCTGTACTACCATAAGAAGGTGTGGTAAAATGGCAATGTTGAAAATCTGGAGGAAAATATTGAAAATTCGCAAACTTACGAGTCTCGCGAGGAACCGCGCAATGCACGCCAGAACAGTCATTTTTGATTATGGCACCAAATTTCATCGTGGAGTTTGACCCTTCTGAGTGATGTCATCACGTAGACTTCAGGCCCGGCGGTGATTTCGCACAGTGACCGCGCAGTGACTGTGAAATCACCCTTCGGGCCTGAATAACGCCATGATAGTGACATCATTCATGAGAAGGGGTCCCAAAAACCCCATGTTGAAAATTTGGTGCAAAAATTCCAAAAAATGCCTGAGATATGCCACAAAGTTGAAAACCCCCAATCTAGCCCATTATACAGCTTACCGGCATTTCCTCAGTTCGTGGTCGGCTTTGAAGAGTGCAGACGTGTTCCCGGTCCACCGAAGATCGTCGCGCCAAGGTCCGGAGGTAAGTCTGGGGTGAGAGGGGAGTGTGGGGAGGCAGGGTGCGGGTTGTGGGAGGGGGGCCAGGGAGACTACGTGGGGCCGTTTTTCTTTACAGGCTAAAAAAAGGGATCTATTATGGATCGCCAGCCACGCCTGGTGGGCTCCCAGCGGGCACAACAAAGGTTGGGGCGCTCAGCCGACGGGATTCGGGCACCCCGCCGGCCGTCTAAGATCGATTGCCACGCTGGGGTGGGCTCCCAGCTGTGGCACTTACTACTCGGGGTGAGGATAGAGCCGACGGGGATTGGGCACCGCCGGCTGGATATTAGTTGCCACGCTGGGGTGGGCACCTAGCATGGCATTTTGGGAGGTGGGGGAACGCAGCACAGCCGACGGGGATTGGGCACCCTGCTAGCTATGTGTACAGTGTGTGGGGCGGGGCGCACGTCATGGGCAGTGTGTGTGTGTGGGGGGGAGCTGGCGCATGAGCAGGCGACATCTTATCGCTGCTCACCCAAGCGTAGCTCCCCCTTTGAACTGTATGCCACTGCATTTTGGAGCTTGTCATAGACAGCTCCAGCATGCATTGGCTTACAGGGGCTGTGCCTGCCAACACACTGACTGAATTGGAGGAGGAGGTGACACACCTCCGAAATCTCCGATGATGGCACTATGTTTCTTGCACATGCGTGCAAGCAAACATAAAAATGCTTATTTAATAGAAGTGACAAAGGGGTATTCTCATTTTAATTTTGTATTTTTTTTTTATATTTACAATATGGAGTAAGACATACAGCAACATTTCAGTTCAGAACTATAACCTGGAGGCCTGTATAGCAGGGCCCCTAATGTGTCAAGGTCCCCTCAGGCTTTTTTCCTGTTTACCTATATAGTTTGCAGACATGAACAATGATTGCCTCTATTGCACCCCCCTAATTTCATCAGGATTTAAATGTAAATGAAGTTACTAAGTCTAGAGGGAGAAGCTGCTTGACCCCATTACAAAGGTCATGAACTGACATATGTAAGGCATCCTGGGATTTTATAATTCTTTAGCACTAAGCCTGCAGTAATTCTGCTGTATTAGTGCTGTTATGTGTCCTCTGCAGTCCTTGTGTTCTTGTCTTCTGCCGGCCATCAGACTTTTCAAGATACAGTAACTGCCATGTTGTTATTGCTAGTGTTAAGTGAATTTCAGTTGGGCAAAAATGATTTTAGAGAAAGTTAGGGATTGTAAAGTTTTATTTCTGCTTTGTTGAATAGTTTTGTTACAAGTTCTTATTTTCAAGACTGTGCATGCAGTCTCTTCGTTCTCATTTTTGTTTCCCTGTGCTAGCTAACAAATAAGATTGATGAGCATGGCCAGCATGAAACAAAAACACAGGAACTGCAGAAGACATCAAAGCACTGATTAATACAGCAGAACTGCAGACTTCAGGCCTAAAGCATCATCAAATACCATGATAATGCAGGATAGGTTTAGGGAGCTGTGTAGTGGCCCGAAGCAGGCAGCACGCACAGTGACCTTCACAGAAGTGCCACCTGTGCACAGTCGGTGGAAGGCTACGGAACTCTGCACCAAGTCCTTCAATGAGTGGTTGAAGGCATGGTGCAGGGAGGAGGGCTTTGGCTACATCAGGGAATGGGGTCACACCTGGGGGGATGGAGGCCGGTACATGGGAGGAATCCTCCATCCATCCATCCAGGAGGGGACCAATAGTCATGAGTGGAAGGTTTAAATGCTACTTTGATAAGTATTTAAACTAGTCAGGGGTGGAGGCAGAGCTTGCCTCCTACCTGAAACTAGTGCAACAGGGAAGGTTAACTCAATTAGAAGAAATTCCCTAGAGAGTAACGGAAGCAAAGAGAAGGTCAGGGCAGGCAAGTCTGGAGAAGAAACATTAGTCAGAAGAGAAGGGAAGGGAGGGAGGAAGGCAGAAAGACAATATAACACGGGAGGACAGGACCGAGGGAACAGATGGGACAAGGGGGGGAGTGGGAAGCAGCAGGAAGGGGAGGTAAGCTACAAGGAGAGAGGGATGAAGAGAATGGAGAGTCATGTGTGCCAATGCAAGGAGTCTGGGAAACAGAATTCCTGACCTGGAGGCAGTCACTGTGGAGGTAGACCTGGATCTGGTGGCCATAAAGGAATCCTGGTGCACAAGGATACATAGATACATAGAATTTGACGGCAGATAAGGACTGCCAGGTCCACACAGCCTGCCCATTTTCCCTACCTGCTGCAAAAACCAAAGACCCTACTTGATCTCTGGCTTTGTTCTCCTACCTATCGCTAGGGTACACCTCTGCAACTCCCATGCATTTTTGAATTCCCCTACTGAATTTGCCCTCACCACCTCCACTTGGAGACTGTTCAATGCATCCACCATCCTTTCTGTGAAGAAATACTTCCTCACATTACCCCTTAGTCTACCCCCTTCCAGCCTCATGTCATGACCCCTTGTTCTAGAACATTCCTTTTTCTGAAAGATGCTACCGTCCTGTACCTTATTTATGCCCTTGAGGTATCTGAAGGTCTCTATCATATACCCCCTCTCTCTCCTCTTCTCCAGGGAGTACAAACTGAGGTCCTCCAAACTCTCCTCACATAACTTTTGGTGCAGGCCCTGCACCATTTTTGTTGCCCTTCTCTGAACTGCCTCCACCCTGTCTATGTCTTTATATAGATGTGTCCTCCAGTACTGGACACAATACTCCAGATGAGGTCGCACTAATGATTTATGTAGATGCATCACCACCTCTTTTCTTCTGCTGGTGATACTGCTCCCTATGCACCCCAGTACCCCACTGGTTTTCCCCACAACCATGGCACATTGCCTGGCCACCTTTAGATCATCTGATATGATTACCCCCAGATCCCTGTCCTGTTTGGTTGCCTTCAGTATCTCCCCCCCCAATCATGTAAGCCTCCCCTGGGTTCCTTGTCACCAAATGCATGATTTTGTACTTTTTTGCATTGAATCTTAGCTGCCACCCTCTCGACCATTCCTCAAGTTTACCTAGGTCGCTCCTCATTTTTTCCACCCCTCCTGGAGTGTCTATCCTATTGTAGATCTTAGTATCATCTGCAAATAGTCATATGTTTCCTTCCAGACGCTCTGCAATGTCACTTATGAAGACATTGAATAGGACTGGCCCAGAACTGACCCCTGTGGCACCCCACTGGTTACCCTCCTTTCCTCAGAATGAGCTCCATTTACAACCACCCTCTGTGTTCTAGCCCTCAACCAGTTTCTAACCCAGTCTACCATCTTGGTGCCCATTCACAGGCTGCCTAACTTGCTTACAAGCCTTTTACAGGTATGTGCAGTTGCACTTTATATTTCTATTGTCCTATATTCCTTACCTTTTGTATATGTGTACTTGTATTTCTAAACTGTATTTCCCAGAGGCGTGGCTTTGCAGCTAACTGAGCAGGTCTCTACCCTAGAGCGCTTTCCGACTTTACAAAAATAGATAGCATAAACTTTCAAAGTTACTAACTCAAACTTCTCTTGCAGTGCGGTATAGTTGCTCAGAACTCAGTGTGTACTTAATTTTGAAGAAACTCCATTCGAAGACATGGGGAATCCGCGGAAAACAGGACAGCACGAATTGGGCCGAGGGAAGCATGGCAGGCCACCAGAAGGTGTTGGAACCAGCGGCCCAGCTCCAGGAGCAGAAGGAGACTCACAGCCCACCAACAGCATTGTTCTCCAGGTGGTGAAAGTGCTCGATGCAAAACCTGACACCTAAAATTCCTGGATGTCAGCCCTTGAAACAAAAACCAAGATGACTGCAGTGGAGGCGCGCTTGGTGAAAGAATCTGCCGACAGGACATCTGCCATGACTGCGGGGCTCATCTCGGAGAACAAATTACTCCATTTGCGCCTAGAGCAGTTGGAAAATGGGTCTCGACTGAATCATGTGCGCTTACTAGGGATACCAGAAGGAGTGGAAGGAAATGATCCCTTACAGTATGTTTGCAATTTGCTGCAATCAGCTCTACATTTTGAACCAGTGGAGGCAATCTTTTTGTGACTGCAGGGTAAAATATTCGGGACCAGATCCTCTACTTTGCTAAAACGAAGGGGATACTGCATCTGCCTGAATACCTGTGATTCTACTCCTTTCCGGATTTCAGTTATGCCACGAGGCAGCGCAGGAAGGCATTTGGTGTTGTTCATGGTGAGCTTAAATCGTTAGGGATTCAGCCACTCGCTACTGCTCCCTGCAAAGCTAAGAATTTCCTATGCAGGTAAAACTTTCATTTTTCCTGACCCATCTGAAGCGGGTTAATGGCTCCTTGAAATCAAAACTGATTTCTCACAGAAAGAGCTGGACCTTGTGGAACTTACTGATGTTTGAAAAGATGACTCTGTCCTGTTTCACACATAATCAGGGTATAATACCCCTGGTCTAATTCCACCATATCTTTAAAGTTTTGTTCTGAGCATTACTGTAATGCCTGAATGTGTACTGCTTGTGCCACTTTATTATTTTATTGTTCTTCTGTACTGCCATTCTCTAAGTTGGAATGTTTGCTTAAAGGTAGCAACCCTTATCGTGGTAATTATCCCATCATCAGTGTTTACATGGACTTTATATGAGTCAATTTTTGAATTAGTGGGTCCGGCACCCCAGGACTTTTCATTTAAATTTAAGGCATATAGTCCATGGTCATGGCTGAGATAGCAATTGATATATATATATATATAGTATAAAAAGTTATTATAACTGAGCTGCCTCTCCCATGTTGTAACTAAGGGAGATAAGAAACTACTTCTTGTATATTCTCTATGCCTGTATCTACTTATATGCCTTGGAACCAAGAAAAATCACTTGTCAGTGTCTGACAAAATGAATAAAAAATAAAGTATAAAAAAAAAATGAACTGTATTTCCCTTCTTGGTCTATGCCACCTTTGTAAAGAAAATAATACAGTCTGGCACTGCTGCCTACTTACAAAATCAAGTCACATTTGTGCATCTGCCCGCATACCGATCTACCGCAAATAACAACCTCACAGTCCCTATGTTCCGTACAAATATGGGACAACATTCTTTTCATTACGGAGCAGCATCCCTCTGGAATTTCCTTCCCCCACCTATCAAGAAATCCCCCACCACCCCTGCCTTTACACAGCTGCTAAAAGCACACTAGTCATTATCGCACACTTGCCGCTGCTTTCAGTAACCTTCACAGCTCTCCCCTCCACCCTACACAACCTCCCCCACCCTCACTCCCTTCCTATCCCCATAGATTTTTCCCCTACCTTCCCCATCTGTCAATGCACTTATCACCCCACCCCTAGCCAACTATGCACTTACCCCCCCATGTCTCACACTCATATTCTATCACTCCAGTCCTCCCTCCAGCAGTCTCCATCTCTTTCTCCCTCCTTCTTCACCACACCACCCTCTCAATCCCCTTCAGGTATCCTTGCCCTTACACCCCTTCTGCTCATACTCAGAAGATCTTCTTGTACCTTGGCCATTGCTTTCATGTCACTAGACTAGACTTGTACCCTTTACTACAATCTACATACCCCAACACCCTGCCTATCCATTTATCTACTTGTTATCTGTCATTGTATTATACCTCACCTTGTTCCTCACATCAACCATTATTTTATATATTCTCTAGGCACTGGCATCGCATCTTTTTGACATCTTGTAGCTCCAGCTTTTGTATGTTACCCAATGCATCCTTTTGTACCTCAACTATTGTATCATACCCTACCCATCGTATGCGTTATTGCACTCGGGTCGTGACTGAAAAAAGCACCTATGCCAGTGCACTCAACCGGTCAGCAAAGTTTTAATAAATTAAACTTATGTGCCATCTTTATAGCCCAGGTCACACCTGAAAACAGTCCATTGGATCAGTGTGACCACCCGGTAAACAAATACATAAATAAATAACTAAATGAATAAATGTGGAACGGTGTCGAATGCCTTGCTGAAATCCAGGTAGGCCACATCCACCACTCCCCTCGATCCACTTCTCTGGTCACCCAGATTTGTTTGATATGACCTTCTCGCTGAGAATCCCTGCTGCCTTGGATCCTGTGCTTCACTTGATTCAAAAATACAGCCTTATCAAAAAAACGTGGCCTTATTTTTCATGATCCCCATATTCCACTGAGAAGTCATAACAAAGTTCATTGTCCCTTATGTCCACACTAATAAAAGGGAGAATTATTTCTCAATTAAGAGCAGTTAAACTTTGGAATACTCTTTCTCAGCAGATTATAAATTCAATTAATTTTGACATGTTCAAGCAGAGACTTGATAAACACCTAAATTGGAAAACGTAATGTTGATCTTCACCTACATTATGGTGGGAGACACTCACGATGGGCTTTGGCCTTCTTGTGTGTATAAATCCTAGTAATCCTAGTAAAAAGATGATCTTACTTCGAGAGGGCTCTTGCAGTAGGTAATTCCATATAGGACTGATGCCGTCAGGCATCAGGACCCCATGGAAAAATTTCTAGCTAGCAGTCCCTGGCAGGGGACCGCCCCCGAGTCAGGTGACCAATGTCATACGATGTCAGTACAAAGGGCCAGTCCCCCACGCCCGTCTTCCAGTTCTTTCTTGCCGTTAGCTTGTGAAAGCACCTTGTGGTTAAGTTCAACTGCTCGTCAGTCTGTCATCGGTAGTTTTACCGCTGTTTTTCTTCGATTTCTCAAATTTTTCGCTCTCTGTAGTGTATGTCATCCCCTACACCCTCCGAGCACAAGAATAAGTGCAACTCGTGCGACGCCCAACTCCCGGACAAGGACAGACACTCCCAGTGCCTCTTCTGTCTAGGCCCGGATCACCCCATGGAGAAGTGCCAGTATTGCCTGAAATTTAACGCTGCCACCCACAGACGAAGGCAGCAGTCACTGGAGGCCCACATCCTTAAAAAGAAAGTGACCTTCATGGAAAAGGAGCTGAAGAAACTTCGACAGGCCTCAACTTTGCCTGAGAGTCACCGTAAGAAGAAAGACAAGGAGAAGCACCGGGACCGGGACTCCTCTTCTCTTGGCCACCGCGACTTCAGCTGGAGTCGCCATGCTTAAGGTAATGTCCCCCCTTGGGGACCGCTCCATGATGGCCATCTTGGAGGCTTCCAAGCTGGCGTTGATCCTCCCGTCTGGCTTGTGCTCGGGCACTTCCGGTGCCTCCAGGTCTAAGGAGATGTCCACTCCCAGCAAGGCCGGCATCATGCGGCCTTCTGATGTGAGTGGCTTCGGTAAGCCAGACATTGGCTCCTCTGATGTCCGCCTGGAGAAGGCCGCTAAGTCGATCGACCCTTCAGGGCAGCGCATGGCCTCTAAACCGCCCGACCAGACTGCACCTCCTTCGCTGCCTTACTCGGGCGCTGGCTCTGCTAAGTCAGATGACGGCTCCTCCAACGTCCGCCCGGAACCCGCCTGTAAGACAAACACTGGCCCTTCTGCTGGTCGCACGGCGTTGGAGCCGACGCCGGACCCTGACGTTCAGTCCACCATCCATGGCTCCCCGCAGCCTTTGCTGCCCTCCAAGGCCCCAACGTCTCCTCAGCTAGACCCCGTGAATTTTAATCCTCCCTCCCCAGGCGATACCGAGGATGCAGGAACGCTCCCATCAAGTCTCCCTCCCGCTGGGCCGGATGACCTGATATCGGACCCTCACACGCCGGTGACGATGTCGGACTTGCCGACGCCAGGCGAAATCCCTATCCCAGATGCCAGGCCTGCCACCTGCCAGACCTCCTGTTCCGAGCCCGCCCGCTGGTCCTTTTCTGGGGCCTTCTGCTCCTGCAGATCCCCCAGTCCCTGGGTATCTGACCCCGTCCTATCTGACGCCGTCATATCTGGGGCCGCAGTATCCGGCACCCCAGTACCCAATGCCGGTCTATCCGATGCCGCAGTACATGGTGCCTCAGTCCCCGACGCCGGGTTACCCACTGTTGGGATACAGATATGCACCATATGGATACCCTCAGTATCCGTATCCCACTCCTCCTCCTGCTCCGCCACTGCCCCCTCAGTCGCCGGTGGACTTAAAGGAGACTCTTGCTTCCTGGTGGGCTGAGGTCAAAGCTCAGCTCACCAGGGAGGTAGAGAGCCATCTTCTGACACTGGTCCCGGTTCTGGACCCCCTATATCAGAGATGAGAGACACCCTTCCCACCTCCAGATACCAGAGGCAAGCCGTCCGGTTCCAGGGCAGGGCAGGATACGCTTCCCCAAGGGCTTCCCAAGGGGTCCGTTCCTCCCCCACGTCAGGAGAAGGAGGAGTCTTCATCCTCTTCATCCTCCTTGGAGACCTCAGAAGACTCCAATGGTCATTCTGACTTAGACAACGAGCCCTGCTCTCTGAGTAAGCCCAGGCCGAGGACTCCACCAAAGTCTCCTCTGGAGGATCCCTCTTTTATGGAGTTGCTGCGCAAAATCCAGGAAGTTCATCAGTGGCATTCCTTGGAGCCAGATCCACAGCGTGAGAAACTCGCTGCACACCTGGATCTGCCCGAGACCGCTCCGACCCTGGTGCCACCCTGGACTGAGCCTCATGCCGATCTTGTTTCCACCATTTGGAAGCAACCGTCGGCATTAGCCCCACTTCCTATGAAGTTAGATAGGCTTTATCAGGCTCCCAAGGGTGTTGACTCTTTGAATTCGCACCCTCGAGCTGATTCGGTCGTGATCAGCACCGCTCATGGCCGGAAAGCTAACCCCAAGCACTTGAGCTTGTCACTACCCGACAAGGAATCCCGCCTTCTGGACCAGTATGGGAGGAAGGTCTACGCTTCTTCCACTCTGGGTATTAGGGCCCTGAATTACATTGGTCATATGGGGGATTACCAGAAGGCAATCCTTAGCGAGGTGGAGGCTAAATTGGACTCTCTTCCTGAGTCTCAGATGAAGCAGGAAGTGGCGGATCTAGTCCGGTCTGTGCATTCGGCCAGTCGGCACATGCTTCGTGCCACATACGATGCAGTGGATGCTGCTGGTCGGAGCTCAGCTTTCGCTGTGGGTTTGCGGTGTCACGCCTGGCTCCAGGTGTCAGGTTTGGTCCCGGAAGTGCGGTCCGCTATCCAGGACGTGCCCTTCAGGGGTTCAGTGCTGTTCGGTGGCGATGTCAAGGACATCACCGATCTGCAGGAGAAGGGTACTGCACTTAAGTCGGTTGACTCTTTGTACAAGCCCCCTCAGGCTCAGCATTGTCCCTTTCACAGATGTTCTCGGCAAAAAGCGAAACCTCAGGGAAAGCGGGCCAATAAACATGGGGCCTCTCCTGCTGCTAAGCCCCCCCGCCCAAAAAAGCAGCGGGGGCTTTAGCCGCGAGGCTGCCTCATACCTCCTGGCTCCTTTCCCCTCCCACTGCCTCTGGGCCTTCCAGAGGAACCGGTAGGAGTGAGATTATCCCTTCATCTACCGGGTTGGGAGAGGATAACTGCAGACACTTGGGTGCTCCAGCTGATCACAGAAGGACACTCAGAGTTTCTTTGGAAACCTCCTCATAAACCCCCCCAGGTCATCTTACTCCCCAGAGCATCTTCTTCTGGTCCAAGAGGAAATCTCCTCTCTTCTTTTGAAAGAGGCGATAGAGCCCATACCTCCACATCTTCAGGGGACGGGCTACTACTCCCATTTCTTCCTGGTCCCGAAGAAGTCAGGAGAGGTGAGTCCGATTCTAGACCTCAGCTCCCTGAACTTGTTCATGGAGTACAAAAGGTTCAGGATGCTCTCTCTGCAGAGTCTTCTGCCCCTCCTTTGGCCGGGACGTGGTTGTGCACTCTGGATGTGCAGGATGCTTACCTGCATATCCCTATTCGCCCTTCTCACCACAAATATCTGTATTTTGCTTTTCAGGGGGACCACTACCAGTTCAAGGCCCTCCCATTTTGTCTTTCCTCTGCGCCCCGAGTTTTTACCAAATGCCTTTCAGTGGTAGCGGCCTACCTGGGTACCCAGGGGGTGCAAGTTTTCCTGTACCTGAACGATTGGCTCCTGGCGGCCTCATCCAGGGAGGAACTCCTGCGCTTCCTCTCCCTTACCCTTCAGGTTTTTGCCTGCCTGGGTGTTACCGTCAACCAGGCCAAGCCCCACCTGATCCCGTCCCAGAGGCTCCAGTTTATCAGGGTGATCCTGGACACAACCTCTGGCATGGCTTTTCTGCCACTGGACAGGGCGGCCTCACTCCAGGTTCAGGTCAACCTGTTGTCCATCCACAGGCGGGTCAGCACCAGGTCGGTCCTTCGCCTCCTCGGGCTCATGGCGGCTGCTATTCCGACAGTCCCTCGTGCTCGGCTCCACATGAGACTCTCTCGGAGGATACTTCAGTCTAAGTGGGATCAGCTGGTGGACGACCTAGATCAACTAGTTCTGGTCTCCAATCCTATGGCTCGGGACTTGCAATGGTGGATGGTTCAGGAGAACCTTTGCCGGGGAGTTCCCTTCTGCCTTTCTCCCCACTCCCAGACGCTGACTACAGACGCCTTGGGTGAGGGTTGGGGAGCCGATCTCGGGCCTCACAGGACCCAGGGCTCCTGGTCCAAGCTCGAAAAATCTCTCCACATCAGTGTGCTCGAGCTTCGGGCCATGCTCTATGCTCTTCAGGCTCTGCATCTTTATCTGCTTCCCGGTCATCTGGCTGTCCAGATGGACAACATGTGCGTAGTCTGGTACATCAATAAACAGGGGGGAACTCATTCCTACCCTCTCTGCAGGGAGGCGATGCGGGTCTGGGAATGGGCAGTGCAGCACAACCCTCACCTCACGGCCATTCACGTCCTGGGGGTCAAGAACACATTGGCAGATCACCTCAGTCGGTTGTCTGCTCACACTCACGAGTGGGAACTAGATCGGGGGTGGCAGACGATATCTTCCTACGCTGGGGAACTCCACAGGTAGACCTGTTTGCGCCTCCTCTCAACACAAAACTTCCCGCCTTCTTCTCACTCGCTCCAGGGCGTGACATTTTTTGGAGAGACGCTCTCTCTCTAGACTGGAAGGGAAGATTCATCTATGCTTTCCCCCCCGATTCCCTTGATTCTGAGGGTCTTATAGAAACTCAGCTTGGAAGGAGCTCGCATGATCCTCATCGCTCCTTTCTGGCCCAGGCAAGTTTGGTTTTCTCTTCTGCAACAGTATTCAGAGGAACCTCCTCTTCCTCTTCCTCTGTCGCAACTTTTGCTGACCCAGGATCATGGGACCCTGATCCATCCAGGCCTCAAGTCCCTTCAGTTGTACACGTGGCTCCTGCAGACATAGCTCAAGCTCGTTTCGGGGTTTCCCCATTGGTCGCTGAGATTCTGGTGGAGACCAGAAAGCCCTCCACTAAGATCTACCTATGCCATGAAATGGAAACAGTTCTCTATTTGGGCCACTTCCAAAGATTTTGAACCATTCTCTTGCTCTGTTGGGTGGCTGTTGGATTACTTGCACCATCTCTTTGATCTGGGTCTCAGTCATTCCTCGAGTCAGTGCCAGGTCAGTCCTTCGCCTCCTCGGACTCATGGTGGCTGCTATTCCAACAGTCCCTCGTGCTCAGCTTCACATGAGAATCTCTCAGTAGATGCTTTGGTCTCAGTGGGATCAGCAGGTGGACGACCTAGGTCAACTAGTTCTGGTCTCCAACCCTATGGCTCGGGACTTGCAATGGTGGGTGGTCCAGGAGAACCTCTGCTGGGGAGTTCCCTTCTGCCTTTCTCCCCCCTCCCAGATGCTGACCACAGACACCTTGGGAGAAGGTTGGGGAGCCCATCTCATGCCTCACAGGACCCAGGGATCCTGGTCCCAGCTCGAAAAATCTCTCCACATCAAAGTGCTCGAGCTTCGGCCCGTGCTATGTGCTCTTCAGGCTCTGCATCTTTATCTGCTTCCCGGGCATCTGGCTGTCCAGATGGACAACATGTGCATAGTCTGGTACATCAATAAACAGGCAGGAACTCGTTCCTACCCTCTTTGCAGGGAAGCGATGTGGGTTTGGGATTAGGCAGTACAGCACAACCTTCACCTCACGGCCATTCACGTCCCAGGGGTCGAGAACACGTTGGCAGACCACCTCAGTCGGTTGTCTGTTCACGCACACAAGTGGGAACTAGATCAGGGGGTGGCAGATGACATCTTTCTACACTGGGAAACTCCTCAGACAGACCTGTTTGCATCTCCTCACAACGCAAAACTTCCCACCTTCAGCTCGCTCGCTCCAGGGTACAGCATTTTTTGGAGAAACGCTCTGTCTCTAGACTGGAAGGGAAGATTTGTCTATGCCTTCCCCCTGATCCCTTTGATTCTGAGGGTGTTACAGAAACTCAGTTCGGAAGGAGGTCGCATGATTCTCATCGCTCCTTTCTGGCCCATGCAAGTTTGGTTTTCTCTTCTGCAACAGTATTCAGAGGAACCCCCTCTTCCTCTTCCTCTGTCGCAAACTTTGCTGACCCAGGATCAGGGGACCCTGGTCCATTCAGGCCTCAAGTCCCTTCAGTTGCATGCGTGGCTCCTGCAGACATAGCTTAAGCTCGATTCAGGGTTTCCCCGCTGGTGGCTGAGATTCTGGTGGAGGCTAGGAAGCTAGCCACTAGATCTACCTATGCCATGAAATGGAAACCGTTCTCTATTTGGGCCGCTTCCAAAAATTTTGAGCCTTTCTTGTGCTCTGTTGGGTGGTTTTTGGATTACTTGTGACACCTCTTTGATCTGGGTCTCAGTCATTCCTCTCTGAAGGCTCACATGGCAGCCATCTTGGCTTACCATGTTCCTTCTGGGGACAGAACTTTTGCGCAACTGGAGGTCTCCAAGACCTTCCTTAGAGGGGTCCTCCACTTGAGACCCCCTCTTTGGGTTCCTGCCCCTCCTTGGGATCTGAATTTTATCGTTGAGAAGCTTACTCTGCCTCCTTTTGAGCCGGCAGCCTCAGCAGATCTGAAGTTCTTTTCATGGAAGACTCTCTTCCTTGTGGCCATTACTTCTGCTCGAAGGATTTCCAAGCTTCAGGCCCTGATGTATAAAATCCCTTATTTGATTTTTCACATGGAATGTGTAGCTCTGCTTACCAACCCTAAGTTTCTCCCCAAGGTGGTAGCAGAATTTACGCTGAATCAATCCATACAGTTGCCCGCTTTCTTTGTGCAACACTCCAATCAAGGGGAGTACCTCTTGCATATTCTGGATGTTCACCGAATTCTGAGATACTACACCACCAGGACGAAGGATCTCAGAAAGACTGGTCAACTGTTTGTCTCTTTTGCTCATAAAAGAGAAGGCAATGCTGTTTCCAAGCAATGCCTATCTAAATGGTTGACTAATTGTATCACTTTTTGTTATAACAAGTACAACAAGACCCTGCTGGGTCAGGTCAGAGACCACTCCACTAGAGGGGTCGCTGCTTCTGCTGCTTGTTTCAAGAATGTGTCAACGGTGGACATCTGTGCAGCTGCCACTTGGACTTCTGTCCATACCTTTACGAAACTTTACAGTTTGGACATTGCCTCTCTCCGTAGAGCTGGCTTCGGGTTGGCTGTTTTGCAAGGTCTTCTTTCCTAAGACCTTCACAGCCAGAGGGTCTACTTTTGGGTAGTTTTCCTCCTCCCGTTTGCTTCTTCTTGTTCCAGACTGCTTGGGACTCAGTCCTATATGTAATTACCTACTGCAAGAACCCTCTCGAAGTAAGATAGTACAGTTACGTAAGAACTTACCATAACAGTAGCTCTTCGAGAGAGGCTCTTTGTAGGTACACCTTCCCGCCTCCATCCCCTAAGCTTTTCAGCTCCTTTCCAGGATGGGAAATATCCGCCTCTCTCGCCTGCCTTTTGGCCTTGGTGGAAAGAACTGGAAGGCGGCATGGGGGACCACCCCTTTATACTGACGTCCCCCGCCAGAGACTGCTAGCTAGAAATGTTTCCGTGGGGTTCTGATGCCTGCCGGCATCAGTCCTATACGTAATTACCTACTGCAAGAGCCTCTCTTGAAGATCTACTGTTACGATAAGTTCTTACGTAACTGTACTTTCCACAATCCTTTCCACATCCCTCGATCGGGAGCCCCAGTCCCATCCCTCAATGTCCACCAGCCATTGCCAACCATTACCCCCCTGGTGTGGCTGGTGGGGCACCCCAAACCCCGCCAAAGACTGAATCCAGTGTGGTTGGTACCGTGGCATTTGGGGCGGGACCTGCGAGCTCCCTCCATCATCCAGCCGGGAGCTCTTTTTCCACCAGTTTCACCACCTTAGGGGTGGAACGTGCAATGACATCAATGGCGGTAGTGTGCACGCTCCCATGTGCATCCGATCAGGCATCTGCCCTGCCTCTGACCCCAAGTCGGCAGTGTCGGTGTGCCACCCCCAGCCTCTGCTAGGGACCAGGCATGCACTGACAACTGATCGCCCCCCCTCCCCGGAGAAGGAGAGCCATCCCTATCCCGTTTCAGATGGGTCCACTGTTCCTCAGCCACCACCCCCGGTCCTCTCTCCCTGCTAGGGTGTTCCTGAGACATATCCCCAACTTTGGAAAGTCTGCCCTCCTGAAGTCCAGGAACCTAACTTTTGTGTGGCTTGACTCTGCCGCTGCACCTATTTTGAACTACACTGTGCAAAGGAGTCTGGGAAATAAAGTTTCTGAACTTGAGGCAGTCATTGCAGATGCAGACCTGGCTCTAGTTGCCATAACAGAATCCTGGTGCACTGCAATCACAGCTGGGAAGGGGCTATCCCAGGCTACACCATGTTCTGGGAGGACAGGTCAGGGAGAAAATGTGGAGGGGTTGTTTTATATGTGAAGGAGGGATAAGGGCCACTGAGATACAGGGGCAACACGGGGACAGTGAAGGGGTGGAGGTAGTATGTATCAGCCTAGAAACAGGATCGGGTGCTCTTATTTACATGGTGGTGGTGTACAGGCTTCCAACACAGGGGGAGGATTTACACAGAGCCCTTTAGGAAGCCATTAGCAAAATGGCCAGCAAGGGGGAATTTCTGATTATGGGTAACTTTAATCTACTGGATGTAGACTGGGGCATTCTGACTGCGGTTACATCAAGAGGCAGGGCCATCCTTGACTCCATACATGGGGCATTTCCCAGGCAGCTGATTTTGGTCCCCACTAGGGATGGAGCAGTAGCTGACTTTACAGGTGGTGGTCCCCTGGATAAAAGTGATCACCACACTGTGTGATTTAGCATATGGATAGGACAAAGAAGCAAAAACCCACATGCACTCTAAGACGTGGGTCCTAGACTTCAGGAAGGCAGATTTTAAAGAAATGGAATACTGCCTTAGAGACTGCCTCAAGGGGGGGAAGTAGAGGGGGAGTGGAGGCTCAGTGCCACAAGATTAAGGAGGTATAGCCCAGGCAACGGCATGCTGTTAGAAAGAAGTGAACAAGGGAAAGAGGAGGAAACGGCTGCTATGATTCTATAAGGAGGTGGTAAAGGCAGTGATAGAGAAAAAAAAACACCATTTAGAAAGCACAAGGAGACCAAGAAGGATGAAGACAGGGAGGTGTATCTAGCAAAACAAAGTGAGGCAGGAAGGAGAGTGAGGGCAGCTAATGCACTAACAGAGGAGAGGATAGCTAAGGAAGTCAAAAAAGGGGACAAGATCTTCTTCAGATATGTGGGGGAAGAGGAAGACAAGGGGACTGTGATGTCCTCTTTACCCTGGGTTGGTTATCTTATGAATCCAGACTAAGGTATGCCACACTGAGTTTTATGCACAAGCTGTCCACAAGTATACTCCTCCTTGCTTCAGTGAGTCTATTCGCCTATGACAATCTCATTGTGCCCTGAGATCTACTTCACTCCCCATACTTAGAACACCCAAACTGTGGCTAGCTGTGGTGCGTAACTTCTTTACCTTCGCAGCTGTGTGTGACTGGAACTCCCTCCCTCCCTCCATCCATCCTGTCATGCGCAGACCTTCCTAAATTTCAATCCAATTTGCTTTCCTTTCTCTCTGCCTCTGAATCTTGCTCCTGCTTCCAGTGATATTAGACCCCGATCACTAACAGCTCTATTTTTCTTCTCCTCTTTGCCCTAATCCGTCACCCCTTGTTTCCCTTCCTTGACTAGCATTATACTCAGATACTAGTTCAGCTTGCTTCTGCCTCCTGTATTTGCCACCATTAGCAAATTATGTCTATTATGTCATTGACTCCCTTGTGTGAACCTTGCATTCATTGCAGTATTGTATAGTCTGTCTGTTTATTATCATATTTACCTTTGTTTGTATCTGTATGTACTTTAATACTCTGGAACTTTGAATTGCTACGTAACTAATCTATCCATTGTAATGCCATTGTTACGTTTATGCATTTTATTGTAGGTGTAACCCCCCTACAAAGGGGGTTCCCGAAAAGTCTTCATTGAGCTTGCCTACATGCTCACTGCCAGGCTAGTGTTCTGTGTTTTAGCAGTTTAAACGTATTGCCAGACAGTGCCTGCATAGCCTCTGTGTACTGTCTCTTTAAGAGCTGCCTGGCTTGCAGTCATAATTAATCTGAGAGGGAGCTCTGTTAGAAGATGTACTTGTTTGCTGATCATTTGTTAAGAGTAGTAAAAATATTGTAATTTGTTCTAACCTGCCTTCTTTGCAGCATGGACAGTTCTGTTTGTTTCCATCATCTTGGTCCTGGACTGCAGAATAGGCCAATCACTACATTTGGGGCACTAAAATGGAGCCTGCCTAAAGGGGCTTGGTGGGCCAAAACTTGTTGGAATTGTAGTTTGGGGCTTTTGGCACCTAAAATAACCTGGAGGGGGAGCCCTTGTTGTGGATTACAGATAGATCAGCCAACCGAACCTTTTGGATCTTGGGGAAAGTCCCACAGTGCTTGCAGTTTCAGTTAGATCTGAGTTGGGAAGTGAAGAAGTAACAGCTCGAGATAGTTTGAGCAGCAATCCATAGTGGATTTGCGTGGGAGAACTGTGGAAAGGCCCAAGTTTGGCCTGCATGCCTGCCTGCTGTTCCTTAGAGGAAACTTGTGCTTTTTTTCGGACTGAATCTGAATTTGGACAGCGAATTAAGCCACTGAATTGTGACCAGGCTTTAACCTGAAGAAGACCGAAGATATGCTGAATGCAATCAGCCTGTCAGGACTTCCAGCTACCTCTGAACTCCCAGATTGTGCAGAGACTCTGTAATTGCGACCGGAGAGTCATTTTCCTGGTACAGTGGAATTTCCTTACATGTGAATGTGCTGTGTGCTTATAGTGGGTCGTGATTTGGTTTCCCCATATTATGTGTCTGAACTGTGTTTTGCTTGCTGGAGGCTGTATCCAGCTCCACGGACTGAATCCGTATCCATTTCCGTTTGCCTGGGCCCTGCTACACCGGCCCAGCCAGAATACCTGCTATGCAGAGAAAGTCATCGACGAGAGACTGGCCTGGGGATCAGCCCCCTGCTCAACGCCTTGAATAGGAACGACGCCTCAGTGATTTGTGTGAGCCCTGCTTCTCCTGGCACTTCAGCTCAACAGCCTGCAGTCTTGATTTTGTCCTGCCTGCATCCAGTATTGGGTATTGTGAGTAAACATCAGGGTAGCTCCCTGCAACAGCTAAATCTAAAAGTGTTGTCATCTGATTGTCTTGTTGCCTTTTCTTTCACGAACTGAGCCCCAACCAGCTGCAATGTTCCTGGCTAGCTACTATTTTCCTATCTGGGTAGCCAGAGTGTGTGACTGTGTAGGGACTCTGAACTGCATGCATAACTGTCTGATTAATATAGCTTTTAAGCAAATCAACCTGATTACGCCCCCTCCCTTGTTCAAGTCCCCTGAATAAATCAGATTTAACTTTGTTTGCATTTAACCTGACTGTGGTTCCAGTTTGTGCCAAAAGTATTGTACTGTTGCAATTTGCTGTGCTTAACCTTGTTTTACAGGGGGTCCCCAGGGTCAAGCTAGATGAACCAGCCCTGGTGGTAAGTGCAAACAGTGTGGGTAATTGCCTGGTGAATAAGGGTCATTGTGAAAGTAATTATTGTATATTGTTCAGAGCAATAGAAAATCAGCCTTCTGAAAGCATAGCACCTCTGTGCCTGAGGTGACTTTAGTAGCGCCTGTGGTTATTTCAAATCAGACTGTATTGTGAGCACCATTTGCCAAGGGTTCATCCACCCTCACGGATCTAACTTCTTCAGAGTTTGTGAGGATCAGATCCAAGATGGCATCCCCTCTGGTCGGGTCCTTCACTAGTTGAGACAGCAAGCAGTCCTGGAATATGTCTGGTAAAGCCTGACTTCTGGAGATCTTGGCTGCTGGGATATTCCAGTCCACATCTGGCAGGTTAAGGTCCCTGACCACCACTATGTCACCTTTACCAGTCATCATTTGTAACTCCTCAGCTTTATTCAGGGGACTTGAACAAGGCAGGGGCGTAATCAGGTTGATTTGCTTAAAAGCTGTATTAATCAGACAGTTATGCATGCAGTTCAGAGTCCCTACACAGTCACACACTCTGGATACCCAGGTAGGAAAACAGTGGACTAGCCAGGAACGTTGCAGCTGGTTGGAGCCCTGTGATGGAAGAAAGCAACACACACTACTTGTAATCCGGAGCCGGAGGGCTCAGTTCGTGAAAGAAAAGATAACAAGACAATCAGAAGACAACGCTTTTAGATTTAGCTGTTGTTGCAGGGAGCTACCATGATGTTTACTCACGATACCCAATACTGGACACAAGCAGGATGAAATCGAGACTGCAGGCTATTGAGCTGGAGTGCCCGGAGAAGCAGGGCCCACACGAATCACCAAGGCGTCGTTCCTGTTCAAGGCGTTGAGTAGAGGGCTGATCCCCAGGCCGGTCTCTCGTCAATGACTTTCTCTGTGTAGCAAGTATTCTGGCTGGGCAAATGGAAATGGATACAGATTCAGTCCGTGGAGCTGGATACAGTCTCCAGCAAGCAAAACACAGTTCAGACACACAAGCAAAACACAATTCAGACACACAGTGGGGAATCAAATCACAACCCACTATGAGCACACAGCACATTCACATGTAAGGAAATTCCACTGTACCAGGCAAATTGCTCTCCGGTCGCAATTACAGAGTATCTGCACAATCCGGGAGTTTAGAGGTAGCTGGAAGTCCTGACAGGCTGATCGCATTCAACAAATCTTCAGTCTTCTTCAGGTTAAAGCCTGATCACAAATCAGTGGCTTAATTCGCTGTCCAAATTCAGATTCAGTCCGAAAAAAAAGCACAAGTTCCCTCTCAGGAACAGCAGGCAGGCATACAGGCCAAACTCGGGCCTTTCCACAGTTCTCCCGCGTGAATCCACTATGGATTGCTGCTTAAACTATCTCGAGCTGTTACTTCTTCACTTTCCACCTCAGATCTAACTGAAACTGCAAGCAGTGTGGGACTTTTCCCCAAGATCCAAAAGGTTCAGTTGGCTGATCTTTCTGTCAGTCGGTCACAACACAGGCTCCCCCTCCAGGTTATTTTAGGCATCCAAAGCCCAAAACTACAATTCCTACAAGTTTTGGCCCCACAAAGCCCCTGTAAGCAGGCTCCATTTTAGAGTCCCAAATGTACTGATTGGCCCATTCTGCAGTCCAGGATCAAGATGATGGAAACAAACAGAACTGTCCATGCTGCAAAGAAGACAGGTTAGAACAAACTACAGTATTATTACTACTCTAACAAATGATCAGCAAATAAGTACATCTTCTAACAGAACTCCCTCTCAGATTAATTATGACTGCAATCCAGGCAGCTCTTAAAGAGACAGTACATAGAGGCTGTACAGGCACTCTTTGGAAATACATTTAAACTGCTAAAACGCAGAACACCAACCTGGCAGTAAGCATTTAGGCAAGCTCAAGGAAGACTTTCCTGGAACCCCCATTTGTAGGGGGGTTACACCCTTCCCTGCCTGGAGAAAACTTGGCATCCGCGTCAAGTCTGTACCATCAAGCATCAGTTAACATAAACTTATTACTTTATCATACATATTCACTACACTTCATGATACTATATCCATAAGGACAATACTTATGCATGTTTCATACAGGTAATACTGATTCCACTATGATTACCATACCTGTGACATCACAATACTGATTCATGTTATAACTTCCTGTACATTAAACAATGTAGGAGGGGGTCCTTCCTTATCATCTAACTTGGGGCTGGATGGGGCAGGAGCACCATACTGAGAAGGAAGAACAATCAACCTGGCATTGTCCATTAAAGGGGCACTGTCAGCTTTGCTCCTCATTTTTTTGTCAGCTTGCTTAAGTCTGACTCTGTGCACCTATATATAACTTATGCCCTAAATAAACTCCCCATGTGTGCCACAACGGTGATAAACACCATATTTTCAATTTTGGGCGTTTCTACATTCCACAGGCCCGATCGAAAATACCTTGTCCCAGGAAGCAGTAGTATGCCTAGGCGTGCCTGTGACACAAGTGCGGCACTAATGTTAATTTAACATGGCCACACTAGAAGAGTTACTTTCAGCATGCCTTGTAGTATCCTGAATTAAAGTTGCTGTGTTTTGAGTAAAACCGGCTAGTAATGACAATAAAACATTTAAACACTGCCGCCGAAACCCGCGCCTCGTGAATGTGGGCTGTTCCTGTGCATGCACAGGATCTGTGTTCTGTCCGCTACTGCGCGATGCGTGGGATTTGGTACATGGAGTGGTCCACATTCATGGAGCCGGTTTTGGCGGCAGTGTTTAAATGTTTTATTGTCATTACCAGCTCGTTTTATTCAAAACAACAACTTTAATTCAGGATACTACAAGACATGCTGCAAGTAATCTCTAGTGTACATTGTTAAAATTAATGTTAGTGCCTGCACTCTGTGTCACAGGCACGTTCTAGGCATACTACTGCTTCCAGGGGACAACGTATTTTCGATCGGGCCACTGGAATGTAGAAACGTCCAAAAATTGAAAAATATGGTCAGCGATCACTGTTGTGGCATACATGGGGAGTTTATTTAGGGGATAAGTTATATATAGGTGCACAGAGTCAGACTTAAGCAAGCTGACAGTGCCCCTTTAAGCTCAGTTTGGGTAGTGAGATCTGAGAAGTATAAACACCTTTGTGAACCACATTGGGAGGCAAATACACTGGCCTCCCAGGAGAATCATAACTGAAGTGCAACCAAAGCTGTCAAAGCAGAGATTTTGAAAGTCAGCTAATCAAAGAAATGCTCTCTCTATGGGGGATGCGGAAGTCAAGAACCACCCCTTATCACATGAAAGTGAAATGCAAAGTATTACATCTGAGGTTGCGGACTCTGTGTTTTGTGGAACTGTGTGACTTGCCTGAAGAAGGGGCTGACTGTCTCAGTCTCTCTGGTGACACAGCAGAACTTGAAGAACAATGTGAGAGTGTTGACAGCCCCCCTTCAGTGCCACAAAGCCTAATTGTGCCAGAGCCTCCTCAAAATGAGCAACCTGGGCCTCCATCAGAAGTTGATGAGCAAAGTGTTGTGGAAACAGAGCCTACAGAGCAAGGAGCTGACAGTGCTCCAAGTTTGGACATTGCCATCCATGCAGAGGCACCCCTCACAAGTGACAAAAGCTCCCAAGTTAGTGCCAAAAGTACAGAGACTGTGGCTGCTCCCCCCCAGAAAGACTGGCTGAGCTTTCAAGCCAGTACTATGCTTTAGTTATGATTGCCCTGGGAGGCCAGTGGATTTGCCTCTCAATATGGTTCACAAAGGGGTTTATGTCTCACCAAGCTCACTGCCCAAATTAAGCTTGACGGGCAATTCCAGGTTACTCACTTTTCCCTCTCACCATGGTGCCCCTGCCCCATCCAGCCCCAAATTAGCTGATAGAGAAGGGCCCCCTCTTACATTGTTTAATGTGCAAGAAGTTATTACCTGAAGCAGTATTGTGATGCTACTAATGTGTTAATCATAGTGGAATCAGCATTACCTGTATGAAACATGCATAAGTATTGTCAATATGGATGTAGTAATGCGAAGTATATTGAAAGGTATAGTGATGTAACAAACTAATGATATATATGTCTCGTTTATATCACATTTTTGATATTGTGATGGTAGACTCACTGCGGACACCAGGTTTTCTCCAGGCAGGGAAGGGTGTAACCCCCTACAAATGGGGGTTCCTGAAAAGTCTTCATTGAGCTTGCCTAAATGCTCACTGCCAGGCTGGTGTTCTGAATTTTAGCATTTTAAATGTATTGCCAGACCGTGCCTGTATAGCCTCTGTGTACTGTCTCTTTAAGAGCTGCCTGGATTGCAGTCTTAATTAATCTAAAAGGGAGCTCTGTTAGAAGATGTGCTTGTTTGCTGATCATTTGTTAGAGTAGTAATGATATTGCAGTTTGTCCTAACCTGCCTTCTTTGCAGCAAGGACTGTTCTGTTTATCTCCACCAACTTTGCCCGGGACTATCAGAATGGGCCAATAAGTACTGTTGGTACTCTAAAATGGAGCCTGCCTACAGGGGCTTGGTGTGGTCAAAACTTGTAGGAATTGTAGTTTTTACATTTTGGTGCCTAAAATAACCTGGAGGGGGAGCCCTTGTTGTGGCTGACAGACAGATCAGCCAACCAAACCTTTTGGATCTTGGGGAAATTCCCAAGCTGCTTGCAGCTAGTTTCAGTTCTGAGTTGGGAAATGAAGAGATAACAGCTTGAATAATTCAAGCAGCAGCCCCGGCGTAGATTCACATGGGACAGCTATGGAAAGGCCTGAGTTTTGGCCTGCATGCCTGCCTGCTGTCCCTGAGAGGGAACTTGTGCCTTTTTCGGACTGAATCCGAACTTGGAGAGCGAAGTGAGCCACTGAATTGTGACCTGGCTCCTACCAGAAGAAGACTGAAGATTTGCTGAATGCAATCGGACTGTTTGGACTTCCAGACACCTCTGAACTCCTGGATTGTGCAGAGACTTTGTAATTGCAACCAGAGAGCCTTTTGCCTGGTACAGTGGAATTTCCTTACATGTGAATGTGTTGTGTGCTTATAGTGGGTCATGATTTGGTTCCCCACTGTGGTTTGAATTGTGTTCTGTTTGCTGGAAGCTGCATTAAAATTTCCTTATGTGTAAATGTGCTGTGTGCTGCTAGTGGGTCGCGATTTGGTTCCCCACTGTGGTTTGAACTGTATTCTGCTTGCTGGAAGCCGCATCCAGCCCCACGGACTGCATCCAAAATCATCTCCATTAGGTCTGGGACTTGCCATACTGGCCGAGCCCGACTACCCGCTGCACAGAGAAAGCCATTGACGAGAGACCTACCTAGGGATCAGCCCTCTGCTCAACACTGGAACAGGACGATGCCTCGGTGATTCGTGTGGGCCCCGCTTCTGTTGGCACTCCAGCTCAACAATCTGCAGTCTCAATTTCATCCTGCCTGTGTCCAGTACTGGATATCATGAGTAAACATCAGGGTAGCTCCCTGCAACAACAGTTAAATCTAAAGTGTTGTCATCTGATTGTCTTGTTGCTTTTTCTTTCATGAACTGAGCCCTCTGGCTCCGGATTACAAGTAATGTGTGTTGTGCATGTTGCTTTCTTCCATCACAGGGCCCCAACCAGCTGCAACATTCCTGGCTAGCCCACCGTTTTCCTACCTGGGTACCCAGAGTGTGTAACTGTGTGGGGACTTAAAGCGCATGCATAACTGTTTGATTAATATAGCCTTTAAGCCAATCAACATGATTACGCCCCTTCCTTGTTCAAGTCCCCTGAATAAATCAGATCTGACTTTTTTGCTGCATTTAACCTGACTGTGGTTCCGGTTTGTGCCAAGAGTACTGTACTGTTGCTATTTACTGTGCATAACCTTGTTTTACAGGGTGTCCCCAGGGTCGAGCCAGAGGAACCAGCCCTGGTGGTAAGTGCAAACACTGTGGGTACTGGTATGGTGTACAAGGGGTACTGTAAAAGAGATTATCATATATTGCTCAGGCCACTAGAAGGGAAAGAGGGGGGTTACAGTGTCCCGAGGGCTGTGCCCAGGTTAGCTTGACCACTACCAACTGTGACCTCCGGTGGAGGCACCCGTTTCAGAACTCAGGCCCCTTAACCTGCTACTAGCTGGCAGGCAGGGGTAGTAGCCCTTAGGATAGTGTCACCTAAGGGTTACACTTTCAAATACCTCAATGGTGTAAATAAGGTACAAGAGAGCAGCATTTTTTTTTCCTTACTTTCTTTCTGCTTGGCTTCCTGGTCGACACCTCTAATCCAGGCATCCTCCAAGTATCTGGCCACTGTCCAGTCTGTCCCCCAGCTTCATCCTGAGAGGCCATCACCTTCCTCCCACTGCAGATTACCCCCCCGTGGCGGGGCAGCGGGGAACCCTCAACTCACCCACCAGGACCAGATCAATCCAGTGATCCCCTCGGAAGCCGGGCTCAGATGGCCATCAGCTCACAGCTACCCAGGGACTTCCATTTTTCCCCTTGGTTTTTCACCCCCTGTGATGCTCGGCATGCAATGATGCCACTGACACAGATGCACACGCTCAGTGTGCACCACCTCAACCTCTGCCGTGCTCCACCCCCTACAATTGCAGCACCATGATGACATACCCCCAGCCTCCACTAGGGGTCAGGCACACAGCAAGTGAGGTTCCCCCTCTTTTCCGGAAATGGAGATTAGTCCATCGGATGCTCGATCCATTTCCCCCCCACTGATCCATGATGACCCCTGCTTACTCCCGAACATGGGTCGCCAGCATGGCGTGAGGTATGGCGTCCAGCACCTTAACCCTCAGCACCACTGGGCCAGCTTAAGAGGGTAGCATCATTAAAAAAGCAAAAGATGTGCAAGAACAAGGGGCCATGATATGAAAATAGGGAGTACATTTAGGGAAGCATGAAAAGTATTTGAGCTAGCCGGTGGCGTGAGGTTGACTGGCGCTACCTCAAACCACACCAGCCACCCGGTTCAGGAACAGACTCGGGACGCCGTGGGCTGGCAGGAGAAGGAGAGGATTGAGCATCCGTAAGACTGCTCTCCTCTCCTGGGTTGGGTTGTGGATCGACGTTGCACTGCAGCGGCCTCTGGTGGAGACCAGGAGCTCTGCAGATGCATGTAGGAGGGTACAGCAGAAAAGCGGAAAATCCACTTTGCTACCGATTGGATAACAGCTGCTGGTCCACCGCTGCCGACGATGCCCTGAAGGAGACCATTCACCTCAGCAGCACCCTGGAGCCAAGTATGTGTGCTGGGTGCTCCCCGGTGCCTTCCCCCTCGGTAGAGGGGGACCCGCTCGGCGAAGGGTTACATCCGGGTTACCCCAGGGATGGCTGCGATTTGAGGTTGGATGGCTCAGGAAGGGACAGGAGGAGTGGATTGGACCTAGGCAGCCCGAAGGAGTGGTGGGTTACGAAGCACGAATGGTAGAAAAGAAATAAGGCAAAAAAAAAGAAAGTATTTTTTCACGGAAAGGGTGGTGGATGCATGGAACAGCCTACCTGCAGGGGTTGTGGCAGGAAAAATGGTAGGGGAATTCAAAAACGCATGGGACAGACATAAGGGGACTCTAGTGATAGGAAAGAGAGGGTAAACTACAGATCATTAGGATCCTCAGTATATGAAACAGGTAGGAAAAATGGGCAGACAGGTGGGCCTAGCGGTCCTTATCTGCCATCAAATTCTATGTTTCTATGTAGTGAGAATCAGGAAGGCGGAGGAGAGGGAGGACTGCATAGGGGAAGATCGTGAGAAAGCAGAAATACTAAACAATTACTTCTGCTCAGTCTACAGGGTGGGGGGGTGGCATGCTGCAGTAAGCAACAGGGAAAGCGAGAATGGACACAAGTCCATTCTTAGTGGACAGGATCCAGGAAGGAATGGAAGCCTTAAAGGAAAATAAGGCAATGGGGCTGGATGGGATTCATCAAAGGGCCCTAAAGGAACAAAGCACAGTGCTGGCCGCCTCTCTGGCAGTGCTGCTTACCACCTCAGTTGGGATGGGGGAAGTTCCAGAGGACTGGAGGAAGGCCGATGTGCTCACTCTACTCAAAAGCGGCAGCATAGAGGATTGCTAGCAACTACAGGCCCGTCAGTCTTATATCTGTGGTGAGGAAGTTAATGGAGACACTATTGAAGAGGCTTGTGGAACACCTTGAGGCAAAATGGCTGCAGGACCACAGGCAGCACAGTTTCACTGGGGGAGGTCATGTCAAACTAATCGCACCGATTTCTTTAACTGGGTTAACAAGGAGGTGGCTCAAGGGAGAGAAGTGGACATGGCCTATCTGGACTTCAGTAAGGCTTTTGATACTGCGCCACACAGGAGGCTAGTTAAGAACCTAAGGAGCTGGGGGTGGGTGGGGGAGAAAGTGACAAGCTGGGTATCAAACTAGTTTAAGAGACAGAAAGCACATTATGATGGTAAATGGTAGCCACCCAAGCAATAGGAGAGTGACTAATTGGGTGCCACAGGGTTTGGTGCTGGTTAGTCCTCTTCAATGTCTTCATAAGCGACATTGCGGAGGAACTTGAGGGGAAGGTGTGTCTTTTTGTGGGTGATATAAAAATCTGCAACAGGGTTGACACTCAGGAAGGGGTGGAGAGAATGAAATGATCTGTGGAAACTAGAGGAGTGGTCTAGGGGGTGGCAGCTGGGTTTCAATGCCAAAAAGTGCCAGATTATTAACTTAGGGCTGCGGAACCTAGGGGCTGTGTATAAGGTGGGTGGAGTGGAGCTTACAATCACCAAGCAAGAAAGAGACCTAGGGGCCATCATATCTGACAACCTCAGGGTATATGGGCATTGTGACAAAGCAGTAGGAAAGGCTAGCAGGATGCTGGGGTGCACTGGGGGAGAGATTTCTGGCAGGAGGAGGGAGGTGGTGCTGCCACTGTAATGCTTACTGGTGATGCCCCACCTGGAGTAATTCGTCTAGTTCTGGAGGCCGCACCTCCGCAAGGACATTGACAGGGTGGAGGTGGTACAAAGGAGGGCAACCAAAATGAACATACGAACATATCAACATACAAATGCCAGCAGAAAAAGGCTCATGATCTACTGTATCAAGATTGGGGAAATCGGTGGAAAGGACAGGAAAGGGTGATGCACCAGAGGGAGGGACAGTGGCAGCATAAGGGGAAGGGGTATTGGTGGCAGGAGGGGAGTAGTGGATATGGAAGCGGGAGGATCATGGGGTGTAATAACTGTGGATCAGCCATATTCATGGGCACCCTGTGGAGGCTGGGGAAGTGCCCAGTTTGTCAAAGGCTGGGGAGGGTGGAGGTTGAGATTTTAAGGTGAAGAGGAAAATGGTTCGGACACAAAGAGAAGAGAAAATGGGAAGCACAGATTGTAACTGGGTAAACAGAAGAAGGGACGGGGTAGGGACTGGAGATGGAGAGAACAATCCACACTGGGGACAAAGGGGGAGATACTAGTACAGGAGATAGGGGGTCAGAGTTACTGCACATAGGCATACAATAGGCTCAAACAGGTACTGGCCAGTGAGGGGAATGACAGATGGGGGAGAAGGTGCCCTCTGGAAGAACAGTCCAGGGTAACAGAGAGAAATAGGACAGAGAGGGGAGTGAGAAGAGAAAAGAACTTAATGTGTGTCGAGATAGAATTAGCACAGGAGGGAGTACTGACGAGGGTAGTATAACAGGGGCAAAAGGGGAGAACAGTGTGCAGGAGGAAGAATGAGTTAGGACAGGGAGGGGAAGAGAGGATGGGAGGGGTGACAGGGGAGGAGGGTGTGGGATCTTCGTGTTAGGGGACTCAATACTGAGAGGGGTCAGGTAGGGTAGTAAGGGAGAGAGGCATAGTCGAGTCTGGGTGGAAGTCAAGCCAAGAATGAAGGCAGAAAGGGCGTCAATCAGTACTAAAACATGCCAGAAATGTGCAGCGGTTGGATTTCCACTTGTGACGCCAGTTACCCGGGTTTGAGAATGAGCTTGGGTCGCTGGAGGGCCAGCCGGGGGGGGGGGACTTGAGCGTCCCATGACTGCTGGTTGTCACTGGGGAGGGAGGGGCACTGTGACCTGGTGTTGGGCAACCGCTGGTGGAGGCCAGGGGTAGGACAACATATCAGGTTCACTGTTGGGAGGTGCGTGGCAGAAGTTGGCTCTTGCCTAGACGACCAGACGCCACGCAGCATGAGAGGAAACAAGGGAAAAACATCGCTCCCATCCGGTCAGATGATGGCCTCCGGTCCTCCGCCGGCTCTAAGGCCCCTGAAACAGCCTGCCTGTACCTTCCTCAGCAGCACCCAGGCCAATGATAGTGCGCTGGCCTGTCCCCAATGGTGCCTTCTCCTCCAGAGGGCGGGGAACCCGTCCGGCGAAGGGAAATGCTAGATTACCTCGGGGACTGCGATACGGGGTTGAAAGGCTGTAGTAGGGTGGCGGGAGCAGCGGAGTGTGCCTGGGAAGACCTGAAAGGAAGACTGGAGGGGAGTATGGGTAGGCGGATAAACAAATATAACACAAAAAAATATGCCAGAAAGGGCAGGGAAAAACCACATCTAATTCTGCACCTGGGGACGAATGACCTGGCTGATGGGATGGTAGACAAGGTGAAGAGGAGGTTTGAGGATTTAGGTCCAGTTTGCGAGGGGCAGGAAGATCAGTTACCTTCTCAGAGGTACTTCCAGTCTCAAGGGCAAGTATGGCAAGAAAACTGAGGATTCAGGATTTTAATGAATGGCTGGTAACCTGGTGTCAGGAAAAAAGGTATGAGCTTGTAGGAGGGTGGTGGGTGACCTAGGAGGACAGCAGTCTGTACGCTAAAGATAGACTGCACTTAAATGAAGAGGGGAAGAAAGTACTAAAGCAAAAGTTTGGGGAGTATATTGAGGAGATGGTAAACTAGGAGAGGGGGGTGGCAGAAGGGATCAAGGTGATCAGAGGCCTCAAGATGGAAAACCTTATGGGCTTACCCCCATAACAGTGAGATAAGGCGGGGAGCAAACAGTACAGGGAGGGCCATAAAGGGAGAGAAGGAAGGAGGAGGGAAGAAAGAAAGGGGATGTTGGGTGGTATCTTTAAATGCTAGAAACCTGGGGAATAAAAATGCAGAACTACGGGCTCTCATGGCAGAGGGAGTGGTAGGCATGGCAGCCATCACTGAGACATGGGCCTCTCAAAACCATGACTGGGACCTGGCGGTTCCAGGTTACAGACTATTCTGCAAGGATAGAGTTAAGGGAAAGGGGGGTGAGTGCTCTATGTAAGGGAGAAGCTAAAGTGTGTTAGGGAAGAGGGGGGGATGAGGGAGAAATAGAGGCTCTATGGATACAAATCCAAGATCCAAAGACAGATAGGGTGTTGGCGGAACAGATCCAGAGGAACTGTGAGAAGGGTGGGGTGGTGATAGCAGATGACTTCAGCCTGCTGGGAGTGGAGTGGGGGACACCTGCCACCAAGTGTAGAAGGGAACAGATAATGCTAGATGCCTTCCAGGATAACTTCCTGATGCAGTTGGTCAGTGAACCAACTAGGGAAGGGAATACCCTTGATCTCATACTGTCTAACGGGGAGTGGGTGAGGGATCTGAAGGGGGAGAAACCACTGACTGGGAGTGACCACCGGACAGTATGTTTCCAGTTGCAGTAGGGCAGTGAGAGGGGGGCATCTGGCACAAAGGTGCTAGACTTTAGAAAGGCTGACTTCAGAAAGATGGGTGAAGTTGTGCAAGGGTTCCTGGACAGAATTCAGCTTAATATGGACACGAATCAAGAGGTGGGAACTCATTAAACTAGGGATAGTGGAGGCAACAAATTCCTGCAGCAAGGCCCAAAGTAAAAAGGCTAGGGTGAAGAAACTTAGCTGAATGAGCAAGGGTGTCATAGACAGGGAGAAGAAGAAAAGAGTCACCTATAGGAGATACTGGAGAAGAGGGAGGGGAGGACAGGAGGAGTACCTGAAGGAAGCAAAGGAGGTAACCTGGGAAGTAAGGGCAGCAAAGGCGTCAAGGGAGCTCAGGCTGGTGAAGGGAATTAAAGAGGGGGAAAAAGATTTCTTCAGGTACATCAAGGAGAAAAGGGGTTGTAAGGGCCAAATAGTAAGGATTAGGAAGGAGGGGGAATTGGTGGAAAAAGGGACGAAAAGGCAGAAGCACTTAATGACTACTTCTGCTCTGTTTTTACTAAAGAGAAAGGGGGGAAATACCTAAGGTTGGGGGAGGATAGTATCAGCGGGAGAGAGGGTGACGTACGGGGAAAATCACAGAAGGTAGAGTGCTAGAGGGAGGATGGACAAGGCATGGGGACCGGATGACATACATCCCAGGGTACTGAAGGAGTTGGCAGAGGTCCTGGCAGGCCCATTGGCAGACCTATTTAATGCCTCTCTGGACTCAGGGCCCTGAACTCAACAAACTCAGAGTCCTTTATCACAAAATTGCCCACTTTGCAGCTGCTGCTTATCCCCGAGATCACCACTGCAATGTTCTTACCTCACTGAGCTGGCCATCACTCGAGGCCAGGCTTGCATATCCTACACTCTGTCTGACTTTCAAAACAGCCAAACTATCAGCCCCCCCCCCAGCATAAATGGACTGCTCCTATTCAAGACAGCTAAACGTGACCTGAGGTCTGCTGCCCACCCCGTCCTGGATATCCCTAGGACAAGATCCCGAGCTGGAGACAAGTCATTTGCCATCTCTGGCCGGGCACTCTGGAACAGCCTACCCTCAGCAGTGACAAACTGCTCTACTCGGTACGCATTTAAAATGCCCTAAAATCTCACTTGCTGGTAGTAAATCAGTGCTGTTGCACTTGAAATGTTGGTGCCCTTATATTTACTGTGCACCCTTATGCACTGTGGGGCCTCCCTCCCGTGCCAGGCCACCCACACAGTCAGTGCCCAACTAAAGCACACCTATTGCCGAGTTGGTGTCCCCCAGCAACAGCATTATGATAATCCCCCTCCGATTCCTGAGTTTTTACATGTTTCTATTTTCCTTTATATTGAGTAGTGGCAGTTTGCCTGTACACCTACCCTGTATACCTGACTACCTCTACTGCTACCTGTTTTTATGTCTACTGTATGCTCCTTATGTGTGAATCAATGTGGTTAACCGCCCTACCTTTGTCTCCTGTATGCAAATGTGCCTTTCATCTGTAATTAATTCTGGGTTGCCCCTTAAAAAGGGACTCTGTTATCTCAGTGGGCTCACCCAGTCAACAAATTTCAATAAATAAATAAATAATACCTCAGAACTGGAGGATGGCTCACGTGGTTCCACTCCATAAGAGTGGTCCCAAAGATGAACCAGGGTACTATAAAGCAGTGAATCTCACATCCATAGCGGGGAAACTGATGGAAACAATCCTGAAGGAAAGGCTGGTGACCCTGCTGGAGGGCAGTGGGGTGCAGGACAGTTGGCAGCATGGCTTTGTCAAGGGCAGATCCTGCCAGACCAAACTAGTGGACTACTATGACTGGGTGACTAGGGAAATGGACAAAGGGCATGTGGTGGATGTCCTGTACCTGGACTTCAGTAAGGCATTTGACTCAGTGCCACATGGGAGACTAGCATGTGAGCAAAGGAGCACACGGGCTGGGGCAAAATTGGTGGGATGGGTAGAGAACTGGCTACAGGGATGGTAGTAGAGGGTGGTGGTGGGAGATGAATTATAATCCCCAAGGGCAGTGATGAGAGGGGTCCCACAGCGGTCAGTGCTGGGGCCGGTGTCATTTGTGTTTTTTTCTGCAGACATCTCGTTAGGCGTAAATAGCAAGATCAGTCTATTTGCGGATGACACCAAGATGGGAACAGTGGTGGATGACCAAGGGGGGTGGCAGGGATTGCAGGAAGATTTGACAAGGCTGGAAACATGGTCTGACACCCGGCAACTTGATTTCAGTGCCAAAAAATGCAAGGTGCTTCATTTCGGGGCAAAGAATCTAAAGAGGAGCTACCATCTGGGATGGGGGGGTGCAGCTAGCTGTGACTGAGGAGGAGAAAGAGTTGGGGGTGCTCATTACGGGAGCAATGAACAACTCAGCACAGTGTGGGAAAGCAGCAGCAGTTGGCCAACAAGATGCTGGGATGTATTGCAAGGGGTATAACCTCTAGGAGGAGGGAGCTGATTCTGCCTTTATACAGATCGCGCCTGGTCAGACCCCACCTGGAGTACTGCTTTAAGTTTTGGTGCCTTTACCTAAAGAGGGACATTAGATTACTGGAAGGGGTGCAACAAAGATGATCATGGGTCTAGGGGAGTTGCCATATGAGGTTAGACTGAGGGAGTTGAACATGTACTCTCTGGAGGAGAGGAGGAACAGGGGGGATATGACTGAGACCTTTCAGTACATGAGAGGAATAAACAGGACAGACATGTAGGGGCTGTTCAAAGGGAGGGTGGAGAGAGACACCTGAGGTCATGATATGAGATTGGAGGGTGGAAGGTTTCGGAGGGAGAAGAACAGGTATTTCTTTACCGAAAGGGTGGTAGCAGAGTGGAACACACTACCGGCAGAGGTGGTGGGCAGTAAAACAGTGGGATGCTTCAAGGGGGCTGGGATAGGGCAAAGGAAGAGTCATGGGGAGTAGGGTGGGAGGGGGCAGCTGCAGAGTAGGGGTGCTAGCTGAAAAATTGAGCAGACTCTCGATAGACCAAATGGCCTTTTTTCTGCTGCCAGTTTCGTATGTTCGTAAGTCTGCCCGATTGTGCAGCTCCAGTTTAATACTCACTGCAGCTGCCCCCACCCACCCAACTCCTCCCTTCATCCCTCTCAGTCCTCCCCCATTTGTGTTCTTTTCTGTACTAACCCTGCCCTTGACTCTATCCCAACCCCACTTAAAGCTATCCACTGTTCTCAGTTCGATTAACTCCTCCAGGCAGTGCGTTCCAGCCAGCCACCACTCTCTCTGTAAAGTAGTACCTCCTCATTCCCTTTCTGAACTTTCCCCCTTCCAACTTCAGACTGTGCCCCCAGGTGACCCTGTCCCCTTTAAGAGGAACAATCTTCCCACTCTGACTTTGTTTATGCCTTCCAAGTACTTAAAGGTCTCTATCATGTCCCCACTTTTCCTTCTCTCCTCCAGCGAGTACATGTTGAGCTCCCTCAATCTTTCCTCATAAGGCTTCCCTCTAGTCCCATGATCATTTTTGTAGCCCTACATCGCACCCCTCCAGTAATCTCACATTCTTCTTGAGGTATGGGCACCAGAACTGTACACAGTACTCCAAGTGTGGCCTGAACAGTGATCTATACAAGGGCAGGATGACCTCTTCCTTTCTTGTATGTGATCCCTCTCGCAATGCACCCCAGCATCCGAAAATGGAGAGGGGGTTGCACAAGAAGCCATACTGGGAAAGGCTGCAGGAACTCAACATGTACTCCTGGAACATAGGAGAGTAAGAGGGGCATGATTGAAACCAACAAGTATCTCACAGGAATGAACAAGGTGAAGGGGTTAATTTCAGGGAGTGAAAGCACTAGAACAAGGGGGTATGCAATGAAGCTGGGGGGAAGTTTAGGAAAAATGTGTGGAAATACTTCTTTGCGGAAAATGTGGTGGATGACTGGAACATGCTAGAGGAGATAGTGGGTGGCAAAGACTGGTGGGAGCTTAAAGTGTGCATGAGATAGGCACAGGGGCATATTGGGTAGAGAAACAGGGGAGGAAGTGACACCTATGACCAACTAGGGTCAGTAGTGATGGAATAGACAGGGACAAGGGGCAGACTGAATGGACTGCAGGCCCTTTTCTGTCAACAAAATCTAGGTTTCTTTGTTTGTATGATGTCTGGCATGAATCAGGTCATGACCTTTGTAATGGAGTTAAGCAGGTTTTCACACCAGATTTAAGTAACTTTATTTGCACTGATTAAATTAGGAGGGTGCAATAGAAGCAATCGTTCATGGCTGCAAACTACATGTAGGTAAATAGAAAAAAAAGCATGTGGGGACCTTCCCTTTAAGGGAGTTATTCAGAGGTTGATGGGGTTGGGGTAGGTCCAATAGGGTACCCAAAGAAGCTGAGGTTAGAAACATAGAAATATAGAATTTGATGGCAGATAAGGAACACTTGGCCCACCTAGTCTGCCCATTTCCCTACCTAATGGATAAGCTGCAGATCCTAGTTAACCAACAGCCTACTTCCTCCTACCCTCCACTAGAATTGCCTTATGTCTGTCCCATGCATTCTTGAATTTCCCCACTGTTTTTGACTTTACGACCTACTCAGGAAGACCGTTCCATGCATCTACAACCCTTTCTGTGAAGAAATACTTCCTCACATTACCGCTGAGCCGTCCCCTCTATATCTTCAAATTGTGCCCCCTTGTTCTTGCACATCTCTTTTTCTGAGAGATGCTACCCTCTTGGACTTTGTTGATCCCTTGAGGTATTTGAAAGTTTCTATCATGTCCCCACTCTACCTCATTTCCTCGAGGCTATACATCTTAAGCTCCTTTAGTCTCTCTTCATATGTCTTCTGGTGCAGACCCTGCACTATTTTCTTGCCCTCCTCTGGACAGCCTCTACCCTGTCTATGTCTTTGCGGAGATGGGGTCTCCAGAACTGTACACAGTACTCCAGATGTGGTCTCACCAACTGTCTATACAGAGGGCCAACAACTTCCTGTTTTCTACTGGCGATGCCTCTCCCTATGCATCCCAGTATCTCCCCAGCCTTCCTTACTGCCTTCTCACATTGCTGGCTCACCTTTAGGTCATTTGATATGACTACCCCCAGGTCCCTTTCCATTTTTGTTGTTGTCTGTATCTCACCCCCCATTGTGTACTCTTCCCCTGGGTTTTTGTTTCCCAGGTGCATTACTTCGCACTTCTTTGCATTGAATCTAAACTGCCATACATTTGACCATTTCTCCAACCTTGCCAAGTCCCTTTTCATGCTTTTCATCCTGCCTTGCGTATCAACCCTGTTGCAGATCTTTGTGTCATCTACAAAGCGACATACTTTCCCTTCCAGTCCCTCTGCAATGTCACTTATAAAGACATTAAAAAGGACCAGCCCCAGTACTGAACCCTGCGGTACCCCACTAGTAACCCCCCTTTCTTCACTATGGACTCCATTTACTATTACCTGCTGTGTCCTGTTATCCAGCTAGTGTTTTACCCAGGCTACCACCCTGGGACCCACTGCCAGGCTGACTAATTTGTTTATTAATCTTTTGTGTGGGACTGTGTCAAATGCCTTGCTAAAGTCTAGGTAGGCCATGTCCACAGCCCCTCCTGGTCTACTACTTTGGTCACCCAGTCAAAGAAATCAATTATATTTGTCGGACATAGCCTTCCTGCTGTGAATCCATGCTGCCTTGGGTCCTGTGCCCCACTGGCCTCTAGGTACTCAACAATTCTTCCTTCAGAAGTGATTCCATCATTTTCCCTACCACTGAGGTCAAACTGACAGGTCTATAGTTTCCTGCCTCTGTCTTGCCCCCACTTTTGTGAAGGGGAATCACATCTGCCCTCCTCCAGTCCTCAGGTACCACCCCATCCTCCCATGATTTATTAAAAAGGGTAGTCAGTGGTGTTACTAGTTCTTCCCTTAGTTCTTTTAGAATTCTGGGTTGAATCCCATCAGGCCCCATTGCTTTATCCACCTTCAGTTTTAAGAGTTCTTTCAGAGCCCTTTCTTCTATGAAAGGACTAATATCAACCCCCCTATACAGAGTGATTCTATTGATTGGATTAGGTATCTCCCCCTGCTTTTCCATTGTGAATACTTAGCAGAAGTATTCATTCAGTATCCCTGATTTTTCACTGTTGCTCTCTGCCCAACCACCTTCCTCTTTATTCAACCTTATTATCCCTGCCTTAGTCTTTCTTTGCTCCCTAATGCACCTATAAAAGGTTTTATCCTTCTTCTTAACTGAGTTGACTATCTTTTCCTCTGTTTAGGCCTTTGCTATTCTGACTGCCTTCCCCGTTTCCTTCTGCTTTAACTGGTACAGTTCTCTGTCCTGCTCCTTCTGTGTTTCCTTATACTTCCTGAATGCTATCTTTTTCTCCCTTACCTTCCCTGCCACTTCTGTTGAGAACCATGGTTTCATTTTGATTTATTTGCTTTACACAAAGGCTTGTTGCTTCTGTAATGGCAGTTTTGATGTTTTCCCATTGTTGCTCCACACCACCCTCTTGCCTGTTTGCTAGTGCTTTAATGAGACACTCTCCTATTTTGACAAAATCAGCCCTCCTGAAGTCTAGTACCTTCACTTTTGTATGGCTTGACTCTACAGCTAAGTTTATCGTGAACCACACTGTTTGGTGGTCGCTTGTTCCTAGATGGCTACCCACTTCAAGATCAGAGATCCTCTCTCCATCCCCATTTGAGAGTACCAGGTCTAAGACTGCTCCCTCCTGAGTGGGATCCAAAACTAGCTGTCTGAGGCATGCCCCCGTAGGGCATCGAGAATGGCCCTGCTCTTGGATGTGACTGCAGCAAAGGTGCTCCAGTTAACATCTGGCATATTCAGGTCCCCCATCAGCAATATCTCCCCTTTCTCTGCCATCCCAAGGATGCCTTCTATCATTTCTGTGTCCATTTCCTCCCCCTGAGATGGGGGTCTGTATACAACCCCTGTGCGGGTTGTGGTGCCAATTCCAGTCTCCAGGGTGACCCACAGTGCCTTCTCTCCACCCTGTTTACCCTTTAGTTCTATTGCTTTGATCCCTTCCCTTACATAGAGAGCTACTCCTCCTCCTCTTCTTCCCTCCCTGTCCCTCCTGTAGATTGTGTACCCTGGTATGTTGACATCCCAGTCATGGTTCTCTGTGTACCATGTTTCTGTGACTGCCACGATATCCAGGCATCCCTCCATCAAGGCCACCATTTCGGGGAGCTTTTTACCTAGACTACGGGCACTGGTACTCATTACCCTCCATTTTTTTATGGCTTTATTTCTTTTTGCCTCATCTCTGTCCTTACTGCCTTTGTCTTTTTCTCCATATACCCCTTCCCTTCTCCCTATCGACTGCTCTATATTGGTATTTACCTCACTAACTACCCTGATTTTATTTTGGGGGGCTAGGATTTCCTTTCGCCTTTTCAGTGCCTCCCCCCTTGGCTAGTTTAAATGCTTGCCAATGAAGCATTTAAATCTATCACCTAGGATCCTGGTTCCCCTCCTGGATAGATGCAGACCATCGCACCTGTATAGGTCTGTGTCCCTCCAGGTGGGGCCCCAGTCCCCAGTGAAGCCAAATCCCTGAGCTCTGTACCAGTTTTTCAACCAGTCATTGAATCCCATGGTGCAGAGTACCCTAGCCTCATCCATGCCAGAGACAGGTAGCACTTCTGAGAAAGCTACCATTTGCTACTTGTCTAAGTCCCCTCCCGAACTCCACAAACTCCTGTTGCACTGCTCTGATCCCATTCTCAGCCAGGTCATTTGTCCCTAGGTGAATAATGACATCCAGCTCACTCCCCCTTGCAGCTGCTCCCACAATCCTGAGGATTCGTTTCCTGACCCTCCAAGCCATGGCACCAGGCAGGCACCTTACCTCCCTTTCCCCTCTCTTCCCCAGTTCTACCCCCCTAACAATTGAGTCCTCCACCAGGAGTTGCTTCCTTCCCCTGTGGGGTCCTGTGCCACCCTCCTGTGGGTCTCCATTGTGGAGGTTCCCAGCATCCTCCTTGGTCTCCACTGTGGGTGCCTCTGGGCTGGCAGTATAGAGGTTAGAGGAATGAGGTGTGAATGAGCTTGGCACATCCAACAGACCAGACCTGAGTTTTGATTCTCACAACCTCCACTTGCATACTGTGTGACTCTGAGCAGGGAGGCAGTATAGCACAGTGGTTTCAGACTCTGAGTTGCAAATCTGGTGACATCCAGCAGAGCAGACCTGGGTTTGAATCCCACAGCTTCCACTTACATACTGTGTGACCCTGAACAAGTCACTTAACTTCCCTGTGCTCCCAGGTCGTGTCTGTAAAAAAGCTTTCAGCTTAGTGTGCTACTCCTGATTAAACAACAACAACAAAAAAAGTAACTGAACTGCCCAGTGCTCCCAGGTTGCCCCTGAAAACAGGTACTTGTGCCTAGTGGGCCTTACCAGGTTACCAAAGACTAAACTAAAAAAATAAATAAATAAAGGAACCATGCTCTGCCAGAGTGGCGAATGTCTTGTGGAGAGGCACAACTGGAGGGATGTGCCTCTGTTCCACTACCCTCATCCTCCCTGAGCCCACCGTGGTCCAACCACTCCTCTTTCTTGGCAGCCTCTGAGGTAGTGGCGGTGGTCTGGGTGGTCCCTGGGTGGGGCAGCAGATTTCCCAAATCCTTGCCAGGTCAGCATGGAGACAAACTATCTCCTCCCTCAGACCAGAGAGATGCCTGCAAATAGGGCAGCAATGCAGTCTCCAGAATGTCTTCCGGAAGACTGCTGCTCCACAGCCAGTGCATCACACCACTCCCCACATGTCTCTGTCCCTTTCTGTTACAGATGCTTTTCTTTTTCTTTTTTTGTGTTCTTGTTTTAGTGTGTGCAAACTTGTGAGTGTCTCTACCCCCTATTTAGTGTGCTGTGCCTTTAAGGATATGAACAGGTGCATGTTGTTAGCAGTTTTGTGGAGGTGATGTCAGAACCCCTGCTATAAAGGAAGTTATGCACTTGGGGCGGGTGGGGTGAGGGGCAGGGTTGGTGGGAGTAAACATATGCCCTCCAGAAACAATCAACTACAACTCTGACCCTCCACCCCGAGGAGTGCCTTCCTTTATTTCAGACACCTATTTCAGAGGTTAAGTAACATGTCTAGTCACATTTGATTGCAAATATATCCCAGCTACAGTTCCTCCCTGGCAAATTAAAGTTAAACTAAGAAAAGTCAACCCCAAAAACAGAATCAATACTAGTTACTTACACAGGCCCAAAAAGTAATAATTCAATTCAATGTAGTCTAGAAAATAACCTCCTTGATTTAAGGAAGCTTTGGTTGCTTTCTCTCTCTCTCTCTCTCTCTCTCTCTCTCTCTCTCTCTCTCTCTCTCTCTCTCTCTCTCTGTCTCTCTGTCTCAGCAGCAGGTTGAGTCTTCATAGAAATCACCTGGCTTCTCAGCTAGGCAAGTTGTGTGCTGCTTGTGTATAGGACAACAAATAAAGGAGCATGGAATAAACTAGCTTGAAGCACACACCATAACACACAATAAATGTAGTGCTACTTAACAAACTGTATACGAATCATATGGTTTCAGCCTACCTTATTGTGCCACATTGTTACTGGGTTGAAATATATGGCATACATTAGTGTCGGGAAGTTGATTAGCAGCATCACTAATCAATGCAAAAATTGGTTAGCAATCAGGTGCTTTTGAAGAGCAGCTTCCAAAATGATTCTTTTCAACTTAAAGCAGCAGTACTACGAAAAAAAAATGTGCGCTTTTTTGACAGTTTCTTCCCTGTGCCCTGCTAATCATATACCTGGTACTCTTTCTCGTCGGCATTGTACTATCGCCGAGTAATTTGCTCAGTTATTCTCTGCTTTTGTTTACATTTCTCGCCCAGCATGTTGCACTGGAACCCCTCTACTGCCAACTGCACATTTGAATGACTTGCAGGGACATCAGGAATGGTCAGCAGAGGGTCCCTCTGCTGTTGTCAAAAGGCGTGATGCGACCCGGAAGAAAAGCAGCAGCTGAAATTAATCAGCCATCATATTTGTTGTAGGCTACAACACTTCAAATAAATTGCAAATATCTAAAAAAACTAAGGACGACTGGGAAAAAATATTTACTGGTATGGAAACTGGAACTTTGGCCGCATGCTTACAGCTGAAAAACAGAATTTTGATTGGTCACTTCCTGATTTCGTAGTACTGCTGCTTTAAAGCATACAATTGTATACAATAGATACATTATATATTAATACAACAAATACATTGCATACCATTATATAATAATACAACAGATACATTACACAGTTTTGAGGATTTTATTTTTGCAACTTTCTCTTTTTTCATATGACAGATTAAGTTTGTAAGGTGGTCGTTTCTTAACAATATATGCTGATGTGCTTTAGAATAGGAGACAAGGGGGGACTCGGGGCAGTACAATTCAGCACAAATACACAGTCAGACTAATAAAGAAAAGTTACCGTCTTTTCTACAATTTTATTTATTTATTTAGTTTTTGTTGACCGGGTAGGTTGCCCTAGGCAGAGAGTTGCCCATTTCCAGGCATGACCCGGGAGGTTACAAAACAGAAGAGCACAAGGTCAGTAAGAGAGAGATTACAAATTCAAAGGGATAGAATAATACTTATAGTAAACAATACACAGGGTTGAATAAGTCTAGCAAGTAACAAGCAGTACAGAGATTCAGAATTATGCATTACATCATAACAATGAGCATTCTTAAAAATCAAGAGTCTAGAGAGGCAGGGACTTAAGTTCTGGGATACAGGGGTGGTTTATGGGGGGTGTAGACACATGGTCTTAAGTGCATGATGGTGATGAGTAGGAGTTGGCCCAGGTTTGTTTGTTTGTTTGTTTTTTATTTTATTTTTAACCAGGTAAAATGACTGGGTACAGCCGTTTTTCAGTCATGCCTGACATAAAACATCACAAATACAATACATATACCGTATACATACAAATAGGTAGGTAGGTATTTAGGAGCAAGCACATTTGGAATGTTGAATCAGAAAGAAGCAGAATTAACTTGTAAAGGTGTCGGCTGATTCACAACATCGAGTAGAAGGTGGGGATTTATTCCGTTGTTTAGGGGTGATGGAGGAGAAGGCAAACTCTCAGTATTTAGTATGAGACCTTGGGATGGATAGCTGCTCGGAGTTTAAAGCTCTGAGAGAGTACTGATTTATGCAGGGTACCAGGTGAGAGACAAAAGAATGGGGCCTCTGACTGAGCAGTGTGCTGTTGACGATTCTCCCAAGTGAAAAAATCAAATAGGGCTGTAGGGGAAGGGCAACCCAACTTAATGTATAGGAGGCAGTGGGGGGGTGAGGTGATTATGCGAGAGCAAACTGGCAGATGTTGTTATACCCTACTACCCATTTTCACAGCAGGGTATTGGAGCAGTGGGCGAAGACTGGTGGGCCGTAGACTAATTTTGGGAGAAGCAGACTGCGGGCGATAGTGATTTGTGCTGACGGGGATAGATTAGGGCAAGTCCAGTATGTGATGCCTAGGTTGGAATTAACAGTCTTGCATATGGAGTGAACATGAAGGGACAAGTCCCTGGTGGGGTCAAGTATGACCCCAAGGTATTTGAAAGAAGTGGCGGTGTACAATACAGATATCATGAGACACATGATGACAGAGTGAAATGGAAGAAGCCAATGCTCATTGTAATACATGAAGTAGTATACTTGAGGTATCGTTAAAAACTTTATAAATTCAATTCAGTGCCTGACTTGGCATCAGTTTGGTTCTGTCTGGACAGGAGTTTGCCTAAAAATGAAGTGTTTTACAAGATTTGGTTACAAAGTACTCAAGACACAAGATAGGGCAAACAGCAGCTGCTTCAGCAATTAGACATTAATCACATGACCATAAACCACTGGGAGAAGGGGTGGTAAACGTATGGCATGGGTGCCATAGGGCTGCACCGGTGCAAGCAGAATAGTGTGTTTACACATTAGTATAAACTGCCTGTGTCGGTACATGGATCCAAGAAAATAGCAATCGCTGTGCGGTGTAACAGAATGACTTACAATGCTCCAGTGGCAGTTTATACTACAGGATCTATTTATTATCATTTATTTTTTATTTGAATTTGGTAACCAGGTAGGCCCACTGAGACAGTGTCTCCTTTTCAAGGGTGACCCGGAGGAGGGTAAACAGGGGAGGTACAGAGAACACAATACATCACAGCAAAGGATAAGTGCACACATACACTTTACAATAGTCTGTAGAACTCAATAAAATATACAAAAAAAAAAAAAATAAAATGTATGTACAGTGTAACCACCCAGTCCCCTGGGATTACCAGAATCCCATCATTGTCAGTGCTAGGTAGGGAAGGCAGCTGGTGAATAACTAGTTAAATGTTTTTCGACTTGCTCCCTCTCTGTTTACTTGGTCTCAGCTGAGAGGAGAGAGGTGATATCATTTAGAACTCATTTAGAACTCTCGCAGCAGCATAAGCCATGGTAGCTAGCTGTGAGTGGGGAGCTTTAGAATTCTCATTTAGTTTGTGAGTGGAGTTTAGTGTGAACAGTTGGAGGAGTGAAGAGCTGCAGTGTGGGCTCTGTTAGGAGAGCCTATTTTCTCGCCCTAGTGCTGAGAACTATCTGCCTGCTAGTAGAAATGGTGGAAACCGTCTAGCAGGAGTTCCTGATTTTTCTCATCTCCTCTGAGATGAGAAGGACTGCAGAATGGATCTGAGGGGCAATCCTCTGACTTTGATCCAGGACATTGAAGCTACCTGTTTGTATACAAGCATGAGTAATCTGACTTTGGGTATCCCAGAAGGAATGTACCCGTTTTCTTTTGGGGTGTACTCTGATAAAGGGACATATACACCAATTTTGTTCTGTTTTGAGACTGTTCTCATGCCTTTCAAAGTTGGCTGACAATCGTGGAGTCTCCAGAGAGACTTGGCACATTGTTCAGGACTTTAATTTACATTCAGAAGTAGTGTGTTTCTTATGCAGAATGTAACAGACATTCCAGGATGCATAGTTCTACTGTTTTACTAAACGTTTGAGGTGTAACTCTGAAAGAATGGCTGGGTATGGATGTGGAAGCAAAAGGTGGACAGTCCTCCATCTGGAGTGGCCAGTTCAGCACTACAGGTTCCGTAGGGGCACCTGCTTATTCAGGACATGGTGACCAATGCCTGAAGAGAAGGTTTACTGCCCAGTGTGGGTTGTTCTAATTTTGAGCACCAGTGCGCTCTGTTGTGGCCAGTTGTCACATTGAACTGTTTAAATCCTATGCCATATGGGAACTGTGTGCTCTGTTGTGGTCAGTGCCACTAGAAGAAATGTGTGTTTCAACTGAGGCAATTGCCGCTGAAGAGAGTTCAAGGTCCTATGCAATATGGGATGTGTAGAGTTTCTGTCTGCTGCAGACTTTTCTTGTTGTTTTTTGCCTTGTAGCATGAAGTGTAAACCCTTGCGGGTTCACCTTTGCTTTAGTGTACCATCTTTGGAATAAAGCCACACTCTAGAACTCCAACCTAGTTTGGGCATTCTTGTTACTGCTTCCTGTGTGGAATTACTGGGCACTCCTCCAGAAGTACAGACCTAGCATAGCCCTAGGCAAAAGTTCTCTCCTCAGGACCTGGGTGTAATGGTCACAGTTGTAGTATTTTCTTTTGTACACCCCCACCCCTTTCTGACCTCTAGAAGTAATGAGTCTGGTATACATTCCCAAAGCTAGGGATGGTACCAAAAAGTGTTCAAAGTAGTTTGGGTGCCCAGTCGAGGGTACCAAGGGGTAGCTTACTGTGCAAAGTAGCGGGGTTGGGGTGGTTACAACAGAATTTACAAAATTATACAGTATAAGCGAGCACAGAGGTATTAATTTACAACAGACTTTCAAGGTGCAAGGGCAGAGAGATTTTTATTGTAGTTCATACAATCAGTTTTACAAATAAAACAGTGGACACTGGTACAGAGGCTTAGAATGCAGAAACACTGGACTGCGGTTGAAGTGGGAGAGAGACAACTCAGAGTCGAAAAACACAGTAGCACAGGAATAACCCAACTGGGTGGAGCAAGACAGGGTCAGGGAGGGAGAAGGGAATAAGCAGGGAGCAAGGTGGGATAACGTACGTAGGTACATAAGCAAGTCTGAGGGGAGGCAAGGTGGACTTTAAAAGAACTCTTGAAGGAGTGGATGGTTGGGCATGTCACAGCTGCAGCTGGAAGAGAGTTCCAGATGGAGGGCCCCGGAAAAGGCAAGTGCACGTCGACCCACAGCCAGGTGGGGTTTTGGAATGGAGAGAAGAGGGAGGTCAGATGACCTTAGGGACCTTGTCGTGGCTTTATGTTGGATGATGTCTATGAGGCAGGGGGGAGTGTACTTATGCACAATGTTGTAGGTGAGGCAGAGGGTGGGGTATTGTAGTCTGGCTTCAAAGGAAGGCCAACCTAGGGAGGCAAGGGCCGAAGAGTGGTGCATCCTACTGTTAGCGCCGATTGCAAAACGTGCAACCCTGGGGTAGGATTGCTTGAGTTTGTCAAGGGGAGGTGACCTGAGTGGTGTGGAGTATGGGAGCACCATAGGAGATATGTGGGAACAATGAGGAGGTAGCTATGGCCAGTCAGGAGGAGTGAGTAAGGTAGGGCAAGAGGTGGTAGAGCAGCCATAACTTTTGATGAATAGTCTTAACCACAGTGGAAACATGCATGTCAAATGTGAAGTGGGAGTCAAGTGTGACACCCAGGTATTTAAATGACTGTATCTGATCTAAGGGGTCACCATGGGGTGGAGTTTATCATCAATGGGGTGGGGAGGTTAGTTTAGGGGTCCGACTGGATCTGCACCAATACAGCTGATCTACACCACTCGCAATGGAGCAGATCTGGTAGCATAAATGCACATATTATCATCTCCTCCAGGCAAGTAGCCTGTAATTTAAGCATGTGTGTGGGGGGCAACAGAGTTTACATTAGCTACCATTTCACCAGGATGTCTTGGCTTTAAGCTATACCTATAGCCCCTTCTGGTTTGAATTTAGCAGGGTGATGGGGGGAAGGGGTCCCTGTCTTTTTTATACACAAATCAGTATCTCTACAGCCAGAGATGCTCTCCAGTCAGTTTCTACCTTATTCATAGTTGAAAAACACCTTTCCACAGTTGCATTAGACAGAAATACTATAATCACCTCTACAATCTTCAAAAGAATAGGATTCTAATTATGAAAGTCACATGTCAGCTTTGTGCAGATAGTAGGGAAAGGCAGGTTCTGAAAGTTAGTCTGAGCAGAAACGTTGAACTTTTGCCATTCTGAAAGCACCCGAGTGCTGTCACAGTCTGGCAGTAGTTATGAGAAATGGTCAGCTATTAAAGTAATGTCATTGTTACCATACAGCTCCAATTCTTTGAGTCTGATGACCAACATCTTGTAGCGAACAGTCACAGTTAAACTTTCTTCACATGGCTTCTCAGTATTTGTAATACATTTAGCCTATCTGGTTTTAGGTTTTAACTGATAATGCAAAAAATATATATATATTATAGTGGCACGGTAGTGCCACTATAGTTAGGGTTGAGTACCCCATCTAAGGTTAAATCTGAAATTTGGAAGCTTAATAACTTTGCCATTGTATGACAGATGTACCTGAAATTTGGCCTGCACGGTCTTGTACCATAGATCTCTGGATCTGCCAAGTTTTGTTACAGTCAGATGTACGGTTGCGGAGTTACAGAGTGCCGTAAAACGCACAAATTACGCATTTTTGCGCATTCTTTGCTTGTGCCTACAGGTTCCACGGTCTGCACGACCGGTCCAAACCCTTCAGGGAACATGCAGCCAGGGTCCCCAATGTGCCTTTAGAAGATTTCATGAAAAAATATTAAATGGTTCAAAAGTTATTCAAAAAACAATTTTCCCATTATAGTCAATGGGAAAAGTTAACAAAAAGTTTGAGTGTGTTGCAAATACAGTTTTTAGTGTCGCAAATGACCCCTGTAGTGTCGCAAATCTGCCATCTTGTTTTCAGCTGGTGGTCACAGAAATGCTTGCCATTTAAATTTGGGACCCTCTAGGGACACAATTCTTGCTGTGTTCACTTAGTCGAGTCCTGAGGATGCTAGCCATGTCTTTTTTGAGGGGTTTAACACCCCAGAAATATGTTTTTAAAATTTTTGTAAACAATAGTGTCTCAAAGTAGTGTCGCACATTCGACACTTTCGTGATTTTTTTTTTGTGGAAGTGTCGCAAACCACGATACTACTTTGCAACACTATGCCAAAACAATAGGAAATCTTTGCCACCCTGCTGCAAAAGAACGGTTCGGTCTGTTGGGCTGAAATTTGGAGGGAAGAAAGCCAAGATCCCACAGATGTGCATTTTGGTTGTTTGGTGTCAAAATATTAGAAGGCTGCAAAGTTACGGCACTCCGAAGTTGACAATTTTTCCCATAGGCTAACATTACCGCGTCCTCTGCGCCTTTCGGGGCCTGTATCTCGAAAATGCTTCGAGATACAGAATTTTCATCAGAAAAATGCTTAGCTGAGTGCAAAACTATCCAGGAAAGTCATAAATAATATGAGATTTTAATTTTTTTTTCTACGTCGTACAGTTCCTGAGATATAAGCAATTTAGTATTCCAAGTGTTCATTTTCTGCTCCGAGGGCCATTATTATGCATACATTCTTTGTATTCACTGTGCTTCTGAATGTACCTTTTTCAGGAAAAAAGTGTGTGCGTTTGTGTTACTGTTACAGTCAGCATTTCTGCTTGTGTTTCCGTTACCGTTTGCGTTAGCATTTCCATTTACGTCACTGTGTGCGTTACCCTTTGCATTTCCATTTGCGTTACTGTTACCATTTGCATTTCCATTACTGTTTTTGTTTGTGTTTCCTTTTGCGCCACCATGTGCATTACCATTTGTGTTTGCGTACGCGCTTCCGTTTGCATTTGTGTTTCCTTTGGCATCATCGTTGATGTTACCATAAGCGTTTGCATTTCCAATTGCGTTACTGTGACCATGCACGTTACGATTTGCGTTTGCGTATGTGCTTACGTTTGCACTTCCGTTTCTGTTACTGTTCCCTTTGGTGTCATCGTTGGTGTTACCGTAACCATTTGCATTTCCAATTGCGTTACCATTACTGTTTGCTCGTCACCATTTGCGTGTTTATTGGCCTTAGTGTTTGCATTTTCGGTAGCATTTCCATTGTCGATTGCATTACTTTTTCCTTCTGCGTCACTGTTGCCGTTACCGTTTGCATTTCTGTTTGCGTTTGTGTTACCGTTTGCCTTTTCATTACCGTTTGTGTTTCCGTTGGCATTCGTGTTTGCATTACCGTTTTCGTTAACGTTTGCATTTCTGTTGCCGTTAGCATTTGCATTACCGTTTCTCTTTTCATTAACGTTTGCGCTTGCGTTTCTCTTACCATTTGCATTATCATTTACGTTTACGTCACCATGTGCGTTACCATTTGCGCTTGTGTTTGCATTACCGTTAGCATTACTATTTTATTTTACCTCACTGTTTCCATCACCGTTTGTGTTAACATTACTATTTGTGTTTTTGCATTTGCGTAGTGCAGTGCAAAACGTTATGTTTTCGCTATTTTTCTGCACTGTCTTCCATGACACGTAGCACAGCCATTATGTGGTTGATTGGTCTGAAACTTGGCAGGTAGACAGACCTTTATTCAAGGAACATGCCAGTTTTTGTTTGGTGAACAAATGTTCCATTCCAGAGTTATGCCCATTTGAAGTTGGCCCGCTTCGCAGTCCGCCATTTTAGTGCATTTTTGGCTGCGAATTCTGTCATTTTGTGGCGGAAAACTTCTTAAAGGTACAGAAACATAAAATTGAATATCTCTGGAATGGTTTGGTCTTTTCACAAGAAATTTGGAGGGTGTTGAGTGGATGTCCTGGAGATGTGAATTATGCTGTTTACATGTTTTAAAAATAATTCACTGCAGAGATACTGCGTCACGCAGTTACCATTTTGCTCATAGCGTTCTGCATGGTGCTACTGCCTTTAAATTTATAGCGAAGGTATCCCTAGTAGCTTGGAGGTGCCTTGCAGTGGTTTCGTGTATAAAACATTAACAGGTGTGGAATTATGCCACTCCAGCGAATGAAAATTTGCTTCATTAAGCTTCAATAACTTCTGAACCATGTGTCCGATTTGCCTGGCATTTGGAATGTACAAAGATTTATAATTCATCTTTCACTATGCCACTTTTCGGGTTGCTGGCACTTACAGTTGCTGAACTATGTATGTTGCGTTGTTTGCTCATGGCGCTGTGCGACAGTTGAATGGATGTACACACAGTTCTGGACACACGGTATGCCATGGTACATGTCTTCACTCACCAATTTTCATTTCAGTAGGTCATACAGTTTTTGTGCAGCGAAATGACAAATAATCACATGGTGGGGCCATACGTCTCCACCACCACATTCCATTCACTATTTATAGTGCACATTCTCAAAAAGAAGGGAAATGCATGGCAAAAGACTCAGTTCAATGCATCAGTTAGGGTTGTTCCACAGTGACAAAAGCAAGGAAATTCGGTGTTAGGTTTGCCACCCCTTGCACCTCAAGCCCACCCCATCCCCACCAACAGGCATTGGGGTGTGCGTTGGGGTCGTTGGTCCTAACTCTCACCCCATTCTCCTACACTGCACCACCTCAGCTTATTTACACATGGAATGGGGTGAAAGTTAAGGCGGCGACCCTAGCACACCCCGATGCCTGTTGGTGGGATGGGGGTGGGGTGCAAGGGGTGGCAACCCTAACACCGAAATTCCTCACGTTTGTCGCTGTGGAACAACTCTATCTGATGCATTAAATGGAGTTTTTTGCCATGAATATATATCACCAGATTTTTTTTCTGGCATTAGGTGAAAACTGGAAAGCACTGAGATTGTCGGTTAATTACTAACCCATTTCAGTACCTGTGCTGTGCTGCTGATGGCTAAGACAAAACTCCACTTCACTTCACTCCATGATGTTCACACTTGCCCCTCCTCAGGCTGGCTCTATCGTGTTATACTCACTAAAAATTGATTTCTTGATTTTTTTTTTTTTACAACAAATAGCTGTGAATCTCAGAACTTTCTATAGTAGTGTTGCAATCATAGCACTAGCACTTTCTAAAAATGCAGTGTAAATTTTGATTAAACATGACTTTTAACCTTTTTCCAAGAATCACAATAAAAAGAAAGTAAACACTAGAAAACACCACTGTTTGAGTTAATTTTTATTAGTTTTATTTATAAACACTGGAAAAACACCGTTTTTCAAACAAATTAAAATGCTGAAAAATAAACACCGTAATTAGAAAAAAAAATAAACCCCAAAAACTGGAAACACTAAATATATTTTTTTCTCTGCAGTTTAAAATGATTAACAGCTTGGCCACTGAAATGTGTTAATTTTACACCCTTGTACAACTTCAGAAGTGTCCCTAGAAACATAGACTTTGACGGCAGATAAGGACCGCTTGGCCCACCCATCTGCCCATTTCCCTACCTATTGGATAAGCTGCAGATCCTAGTTAACCAACAGCCTACTTCTTCCTACCCCCCACCAGAATTGCCTTATGTCTGTCACATGCATTCTTGAATCCCCCGCCACTGTTTTTGACCTCACAATCTCCTCAGGAAGGCCATTCCATGCGTCCACTATCCTCTCCGAGAAAAAATACTTCCTCACGTTGCCCTTGAGCCATCCCCCTTCTATCTTCAAATTGTGCTCCCTTGTTCTTGCATATCTCTTTTTCTGAAAGATGCTGCCCTCCTAGACTTTGTTGATTTCTTGAGGTACTTGAAAGTTTCTGTCATGTCCCCCCTCTCCCTCCTTTCTTTGAGGGTATACGTATTAAGCTCCTTTAGTCTCTCTCCATATGGCTTCTGGTGCAGACCCAGCACCATTTTAGTTGCCCTCTTCTGAACTGCCTCCATCCTGTCTATGGGCTTGTGCAGATGGGGTCTCCAGAACTGCATGCAGTACCCCAGATGAGGTCTCACCAACTGTCCGTACAGAGGGATAACAACTTCCTGTTTTCTACTGGTAATGCCTTTTCCTATACATCCCAGTATCCCCCCAGCCTTCCTTACTGCCCTCTCACATTGCTTGCTTACTTTTGGATCATCTGATATGACTACCCCCAGGTCCCTTTCCATTTTTGTTGTTGTTAATACCTCCCCCCTTCCCCATTGTGTATTGTTCTCCTGGGTTTTTGTTTCCCAGGTGCATTACTTTGCACTTCTGTGCATTAAATCTAAGCTGCCATACTTTTGACCATTCCTCCAACCTTGTCAAGTCCCTTCTCACCCTTTCCACTCCCCCCCTCGTGTATCAACCCTGTTGCAGATCTTTGTGTCGTCTGTAAAGAGGGATACTTTTCCTTTCAGTTCCTCCACGATGTCACTTATAAAGACATTAAAAAGGACTGGACCCAGTACTGGACCCTGCAGTACCCCACTAGTAACCCCCCTTTCTTTGGAGTGGACCCTGTTTACTATTACCCTCTGTGTCCTGTTGTCCAACCAATTTTTTACCCAGGATACCACCATGGGACCCACTCCCAGGCTGGTTAATTTGTTTATTAATCTTCTGTGTGGGACTGTGTCAAATGCCTGTCTAGGTAGGTCATGTCCACAACCACGCCCTGGTCTAATACTTTGGTCACCCAGTCACCGAAATCTATTAGCTTCATCTGATATGATCTTCCTGCTGTGAATCCATGCTGCCTTGGGTCCTGTGCCCCGCTGGCCTCTAGGTACTCAACAATTCTTTCTTTCAGAAGTGATTCCATCATTTTCCCTACCACTGAGGTCAAACTAACAGATCTGTAGTGTCCTGCCTCTGCGTTTCTCCCACTTTTATGAAGGGGAATCATATCCGCCCTCCTTCTGTCCTTAGGTACCACACCATCCTCCCATGATTTGTTAAAAAGGGTAGTCAGCGGTATCACTAGTTCTCTCCTTAGTTCTTTTAGAATTCTGGGGTTGAATCCCATCGGGGCTCATTGATTTGTCCACCTTCAGTTTTAGGAGTTATTTCAGAACCCTTTCTTTTGTGAATGGACTGGTATCAACCCCCCTATCCAGAGTGTTTCTATTGATTGGATTAGGTACCTCCCCCTTCTCTTCTTTTGTGAATACTGAGCAGAAGTATTCGTTCAGTATCCCTGCTTTTTCACTGTCACCCTCTGCCCACTCACCCTTCCCTTTATTAAGCCTCACTATCCCTCCCTTGATCTTTCTTCACTTCCTAACGTACCTATAAAAGGTTTTATCCCCGTTCTTAACCAAGTTGGCTATCTTTTCCTCGGTTTGGGCCTTTGCTATTCTGACTGCCTTCCCCGCTTCCTTCTACTTTAACTGGTACAGCTCTCTGTCCTGCTCCTTCTGTGTTTCCTTACACTTCCTGAATGCTGTCTTTTTCTCCCTAACCTTCTCTTCCACCTCTTTTGAGAACCATAGTGTTTTTTTTTCCTTCATTATGATTCATTTGCTTCACACAAAGGCTTATTGCCTCTGTGATGGCTGTTTTAATGTTTCTCCATTGTTTCTCCACCCCTCCTTCTTGCCCGTTTGCTAGTGCTTTTCTGACACACTCTCCCATTTTGACAAAGTCAGCCCTCCTAAAGTCCAGTACCCTCACTTTTGTATGGCTTGACTCTACAGCTGTGTTTATCGTGAACCACACTGTTTGGTGGTCACTTGTTCCCAGATGGCTACCCACTTCTAAATTTGAGATCCTCTCTCCGTCCCTGTTTGAGAATACCAGATCTAAGATTATTCCCCCCGAGTTGGTTCCAACACTAGCTGTCTGTGGCATGCCCCCTGTAGGACATTGAGAATGACCCTGCTCTTGGATGTATTTGCAGCAAAGCTGCCTCAGTTAACATCTGACATTTTCAGGTCCCCATCAACAATAACTCCCCTTTTTCTGACATCCTAAGGATGCCTTCTATCATTTCTTTGTCTCTAATTCATCGTTCTTCCTGCAGCTGGTCTTGCTGAAGGAGGTCAAAGACCTCCTGTCACAGCTGGATGTCAAGAAAAGTGCTGGAGCTGACTTTCTCAACCCTTAATACCTGAAAACTGGTTATCAGGTCCTAGCTGTCCCACTTACCCACCTCTTTAATCTATCACTTTCCCAGGCTGTCATGCTATCACTATGGAATACAGCTCATGTCATCCCCCTGTTTAAGTCTGGAGATCCAGCAGACCGTAATAATTACAGGCCCATCTCTGTACTTCCGATCTTATCCAAACTCTTGGAAAAAATTATGAGTAACCAGCTCAAAAAAAATCTAGAATCTGCAAACCTAATTAACCCTCTGCAATCCGGTTTTAGAGCATATCATAGCAGTATCACTGCTCTTGCTAAAGTGACCAATGACTGGCAGCATGGGCTGGATGCTAAAAACTTTGTATGCGCAGTATTTTTGGACCTAAGCAAAGTCTTTGATACTGTAGAACACAATCTGCTTCTTACATCCCTCAGGAACATTGGGCTGGACCAACACTCCCAAAACTGGTTCTCTAATTACTTTACAGGCCGGTACCAGCAGGTCAAGGCAGAAGGAGAATTTTCTCCTTTAAAACCTCTATCGAGAGGAGTTCCTCAGGGCTCCATACTGGGTCCTCTACTCTTCACAATTTATATTAACAGAATTAACGACAACATCAAAGCTGCTAACATGCACCTCTTTGCAGACGACACAGTGCTCTACATTGAAGGACCCTTTGCCTACTGCCACATACGATGATCTGCAGCGTGATTTCAATTAGCTGAAATTACAACTGTTAAACCAGAAACTACTACTAAATGCAAAAAAGAGCAAAGCAATGCTATTCTCGCCATGCGCATATACTACCACATCTATAAAGCCCCCTCAGATCACTACACTTCTAGGAGAACCATTAGAATACGTGACTAAGTTCAAGTACCTGGGGTCTGGATTGATCACAGGCTGTCCTTTACTGACCATATAGAAGAGCTGCTGAAAAAGCTCGGACAGAAGTTAGGTCTCTTTTACAGAATTAACCAGTTCCTGACAAGAGAGGCCAAGATGAGACTGGTTCAGTCCACTTTTCTTTCCCTTCTTGACTGTACAGATTTCTTGTACTGTCAGGGCCCGAACGCTGCACTTCAAAGCTGGATAATCTTTACTACAGAGCTCTAAGGTTTATCACTGGTCTTCCCTACTCGACCCATCATTGTTCCTTATATACAGTGATGGGATGGTCATCTCTTAAGTATAGATGACAGAGAAATGCAGCCATTTGGATATTCAGAGCCATTTCCAGTAGGCTGCCTCAATATATTTCAGATTGTCTGCCATTATGTACAGTAGGCACGTACTCTTTAAGAAGCACCTCTTATATTTCCCTTTTTGTACCTAAGGTGAGATCTCGATTCGGTAGGGCCTCAATAAGTTACATGCTCCCCCTACTATGGAGTAAGATACAAAAATCTTTGAAACTGGTCCGCCCTTCGACTGTGGCTGCTTTCAAAACAATCTATGTTTACTTTTTCAATGAATCTTGTAATTGTTATCATTGAACCTGTCCTGATCCCGTTATGGAGAAATAGGGTCAAAATGATGGTTACACATTCTTCTATCTCCCCCTCCTACACCTCTAGCACTCACCAGTATTCATTATCTACTCTGCGAATGTCCTTTTCCAAACTTGCCTTATAAACTTGGTTTACGTGCTTAACACTGAATCTTTCTCTAAGACCATATTACCACTTGACCCCCCGGTTACCTCCTATCAAGTATACGCTCTGAAAATCTGCTCCTCTGCATCAGTACTTCTTAAGCTTCTCCACTTCCTCTTCCCCAGTTACCCATACCTAATTCATGCTCTAAAAACTGCTCCACTGCTGTCTAGGCATCTCCACTTCCTTACTTCCTGGCACTTCCTCTCCATCCATTTTTGCTGCTCTATTTTCCTCCACTGGTCACCATCCTATAATCCGGTGATGTACTATTTTCCCTCCACCCTCATCTGTTAGCTTTAGGATTTTATACTTTTACTTGGGCACAGTTATCTTAGCCAAGTGCATTAAACACTGAAATGATTATACACTGTAAATATAATGTCTAGTTTTTACTGACTGTATCACTTAGTCTATAACTCTATGCTATTTTACTTCTTGTTTATTGCCCAGTGAATATTATGACTATGTATCCTGTCCAGGTCCATCTTGAAAATGAGCTTTGCTCAACGATGTTCACCTGGTAAAATAAAGATTTTAATTGATTTCCTCCCCCTGAGATGGGGGTCTGAGCATCTACTATCAGAAAGAACATCTGCCCCACTTTTCATGAGAATCTCAACTTCAGTGCTGCCTAGTGGATCATTTTCCTTTGCAGATTCCAGAGTGTTTTCTCGGAGTTTCAGCTAGAGATATTGAAAAGTTTTAATTCAGTGGTGAAGTCAAGGCGAAGTCATCAAATTTGCCTTCACAAATAAATTTGCAGATTTTTTCTATTTGATTGGAAATTTGCATGTGGCAACTTTGCCCTTGGAGTACACCAAGGCAAAGTTGGATCAAAATCAGGCTACAGATGTACAAATGTCTCAGGGTCAGCAGTTCCCTGTCCACTGCACTCCATCGCCTGAAGACCCTGCGCCCCCCCCACCACCATGGTACCACCATCACAGGCTGCATTCACTCATCAGACTCAGTCAGGAGTAATTTCTGATATGTGTGTGATCCAGTTACACTCTCCACTGCCAGTGTGACATGCTGGCAAATGCCCAGAGTGTTGCTATCACTGCAATTGGGCTTAGTACAGTTTCCCCCCCAGCCAGAGTCAACTACTACCCAGGTAGCTGTGACCAATGTGCTTTAATGGATAGATATGAGCTACCAGCTATTTATTTATTTATTTAAGAGATTAACCAGGCAGGCATACTGAGCGGGGACCGCTCATTTCCAGATGTGACCTGGGGGTTACATAGAAACGCAAAATTGGGTCAAAATGAGGCTACAGATGTACAAATGTCTCAGGGTCAACAGTTCCCTGTCCTCTGCACTCCATCGCCTGAAGACCCTGTGGCCCCCCCCCCACCACCATGGTACTACCATTTGTACATCTGTAGCCTTATTTTGTGGAGCTATTTAGCCACAGCTCCACATATCCATACTGGGATATATGTATGGGGATACTGAATGCAGCAGGGTATAGATTGCCATGCATGACAGAGCCCCATAAAGTTCAGGAATGGCACGGGTGGATAAGCATGTTTGTGAGGGGATCTGCCATTTGGGACTGGTATGCACTATCAACCTTCTAAATTCCATGTTCTCCTCAAAATAGAATGGCAGTAGATCAGTTGCCAGCATTTCAGTGGTTGCTGCATTCAGTTCCCTTGCAATAGCATGACTGGGTGGGTATTTGGCATGACGCAGTAGAAACATGCTATGCAGTGTGGGCTGGACCTTTCTGGGTGTTGGGGTATGAAACAGCTGGAGTCGGCATGGCAGCATAGCCAGTGGATAGGATTTGACTCAGGGTCAGGGGACTCACAGATGCTGCTCAAAAGAAAACAGTTATTTTGGATGTTTGCTTTTTCTTTTTTTTTGTATCACCTGAAGTTTAGTATTTTTTGTGCAAAACATAAAACATTCAGTTGCATTCCATATAGTAGTATTGTAGGGGGCCAACACATCAGTGGAATGAAATTTGTGTCTTCCTTTTGAGTTTAGGATAGCCCAGACAAATCTGGAAGGAGAGGCAGGAAGCTTACTCAGGGACCAAGATGCAAAAGGCTTATTCCCAGAGGACAAAAGGAACAACAGGGAAACTATTTTTCTATGATGCTACAAAACAACAGAACAAGCAAGCAAAGCACAATACAATACAATACAACTCAGCATAATCAGGACCAACAATTGGCCTACCCAATAGCAGTGGATTAACCCTTTCAATCCAAGTCCTGAGTGTACTTTGCAGAGACAATGAAGACATGAAGATCTGATGAGACAACTGATGAACCAAGCTTGGGCTTCATGAGACGTTGGCCGATCAGCAATTGGCGACTGACCCTACCAAGCACTTTTTATCAACAGGCCATAATGGGGCATCCCCTGGACTAACAGAAAATGAGAAAGAATGCTGCTAGCTGGACGATGAAGAACTTGCCAATCCTCTGCAACTCCTGGCAAGAAGCTGGAGGTCCTGGGTGAAGAGAAGCTGAAGTCTTCTGGTCAAGCAGATGGTTCACTGGACGATCCTCAGCAATGACCATGGGTAGGCCCTCGGCACTCAGGCCACCTCTCAATGGGAAGACTACTGGTGTTGTGATCCTCAGGGTAGCCTCTGCACAGCAGCACTGATATGAGTATGATGTGCAGATGGGCATCAAAACAAGAAAATGATCAGACACAACGTCAAGTGTGGTTCCTCACTCTTGAGCTAGGGCAACTCCTAAGCTGACTCACTTCTGGATACCTTACTACTGGCTTTCTACAGCTTACCACTGCAGAACTGATGTGGGAACACCATGGCAGATATTTGAAGAGGGTAGAAGGCACTGGAGGCAAGTATGCTGAAGACGGAGGAGTAGCCAGGGACCTCTCTAAGTCGCAAATGAGTGCTGATAGAGCTGGTCTTGGCAACTAAGGTGAAGTTTCACATCAAAATAATAAAGCCTGGAAGAAAAATCCCTAGCCCACTGAAAGATGGAAAGCCCCAACGCTTGAGCCAGGGCGGCTCCTAAGCTGACTCACTCAGTGGCACTCACTAATGGTTAACTACTTTCGTGACCTGTCCCAAACGTCTCGGCAGTTCACATCACTCTGGGAAGAGGCACAGGAGGGATGCCACAGGAACACGCTGCAGGACTCAAGGCTGAGCAGTAAACAATTATCCCACCTAGTATCACTGGAGCACAGGGCACATGGTACATCAGGGACACAATCCAATGACACAGTTCGGGTATAAGCAACACAGTTCAGTTCTTAGACAAAAGAGTTCAGTCTCTAGGGGCACCAGGCATGGTACAACACAGCTTGGTTTATGTGGGGCCCAGGACACAACAACATAGCTCAGCAGACAACATAGGGCCATTAGACAATACCCTCCCTAGAGGATGCTGTTCCTTTAAGTATATTTTCCCTCTTCATGCTGGTACTGTAGAGCCCCCTCTAGGGACACAGCCACCCCTTAATTAATATTGACAAGGCCTCTGCTGCTGACCCTGACCCTGTTTCTTTGGGCCTCCATGCCCTGGTACTGACTCCCTTGATGAATAGTTATGAGGGCCTGTACCCTTGCCTTTAGCCACATCCTCCTAATGTGTTCTATAGTGGCCTCTGCTCCCTGGTTTTGCCACTGTGCTTGTAGGCAGATTTTTTTTAACAATGTGCTATAGCCCAATAACCCCCTCCCCCGAAGTTCCCCAGACAAAGGGGAAACTGGTCCACCCCTCTAGCACTGACTGGTGTGAAATTGGCCACAGGGCTGCTAGCCCACTGTGCCTCTCATCTCCCCTTTGTTTGAGCTTCTCCTTCTCCCCATCCCTGAAGTGCCAGTGGCATGAGTTTGGAAAAGTCCGGCCCACGGCCCACTCACCACCATGGCCCAGGACTGCTGCCACTGCTGGGATGTCAGGGAGGTGGTCAGTGAGCCACACTTCTGCCCGGCTTCTCGGCGCTTCTGCAGAAAGATGAGGTGGAGTGAAAGTCCGGAGTGTGTGTTCCTGCCCAGACTGGAGTCACAGTTGCTTGCCACCTCCTTTACCAAAAGCCCTCTCCACAAATGCACTCTGGACTTGGGAGAGAGAGAGAGAGAAGGATTGATCGCATCAGGGAGCCACCGCTTCCATCCGACCAACCATTGCTGCTGCTGCTAGGCTTGCACTGGAGGGAAGCAATACTGGAAGAGCCATGGGCCTGCTGGAGCTACGTCCAGGCATTTGTGCTCCATGGGTCCTCCACCCTGTCAGCTGAGTCACTACTCCACAGTCAGTCACTCTGCAGGTCTTTTTCTAGGGCAGGGGAGATCCTGGCTGGCAGCCAGGGGATAGAGCCTTTCACGCCCTGGGGAGGGTCTCAGGCTATGGCACGAATTAAACAAAAGGCGGGGACAGTGGTCCTGAGATGGGCAGGCAGGGAAGGGAAAGAAAGGAGGAACATTATTTTTTCCTAGGCTCGGGGAAGGGATTCTATTTTCCTTTGTGGTGCCCCCCCAACTCTGGGGCACTACAGTATGAAGCAGTCACTTGTTAACTTTATAACCTCCTGGCTGGCAAAATCATTTGGTTGGTACAAGAGACCTGCTATAACTTTCCATCAAGTTCAGTACTCTGGTTTAGGAAAGGGAACCTATCATCCAGATCAGGCTCCTTGCCACCACCACCAACAGTCATGGGGACCCCAGCAACCTCCTCCTCGACCACTGTCCCTGAGCTAGCGATTTTGCTACCCTTGGACTGATCCTGACTGATCCTCTGGTCCCTGCCTCCTCCAGCACCCACCAGCATGGATGCCACAGATGTGGCAGAGAATAATTTGGCAACACTAATGGCACCACTTCCACCAACTACTGCTGTGCTACTACTACCTGCCCCAGAGCACATGGATGAAGCTGCTGCAGAGGACATTGTTTTTTAGGTGCAACAGCCTTTTGCTCCACAGAACCTCTAACTTCTTGGCTGCCTCAACAGCACCTCTCTCTTTACTAAAGTAACTTTTTCCCTTCATTTTATATGTTTAGATTTTTAATATTGCAAGGAAAATCGATAAATGCTGCAGTAAAACTAAATACCGGAGATATAACTTGGAAAGCCATGTGCACAAATGCCTACAGCCTGGGAAATAAAATCCTGGACCTAGTGGCCTTAATGGCAGTGGCAGATCTGGACACTGTTGCTATCACACAGACATGGTGCATGGGAAACCATGACTGGGACACGGCTATACCAGGGTATATGCTATACCGAAAAGATAGGGTAGGAAAGAAGGGAGGAGGAGTGGCTATCTATGTTAGGGATGGAATTGAGGCTCTGAGGTTCAAGGAATGCAGGAAGGGGCAGAGGCACTGTGGGTCACCCTAGAAATGGGGAAACTGCACCGCCATTCATACTGGGGTGATCTATAGACCACTTGCACAAGGGGAAGAAATGGGCAGGATCCTGGTGGAAGCCATCCACAAAATGACAGCTAAAGGGGAAGTACTGCTGCTAGTAGATTTCAATTTGCCGGATGTCAGCTGAAGCACTCATGCTGCAGCCACAGCAAGAAGCAGAGGCACCTAGATGCCCTGCAGGGGGCAAGCCTCAGACAACTAGTGGTAGAACCCAAATGAGAAGGAGCGATATTGGACTTGGTGCTCACCAATGGAGACCGAATCACAGATGTAGTAGTGGGTAGTCACTTTTGGTCCAGCAATCACCATATAGTGTGGTTCAGCGTGAGGACAGTAGAGCAGTCGAACCACAAGAAAGCATAGGTCCTGGATTTCAGACAGGCTGACTTTGCAAAGTTGGGGAATGTCTTGGGACAGCCCTGGTAGGGAAGGAGGAGAGAGGGGGTGTAGAGGAACAGTGGGAAAATCTTAAAGGGGCCATAATAGAAGCAAGAAGTCTTTGTGTTAGGTAAGTAAGTGAAGCAAAGAGAAAGAAACAAACTCTATGGTTCTCCAAAGAAGTGGCCAGAATGGTGAGAGATAAAAAAGGTTAGATTTCAAGAGGTACAAGGAAACACAGAGGGAGGAAGACAAGGGACTGTATCTGGAAAAACTAAGAGAGGCACGGAAAACAGTCAGGGGTGCAAAGGCACAAACAGAGGAAAGAATAGTGCTGGCAATAGAGGGGATAAGACCTTTGTTAGTATATCAGTGAAAGAAAAAAGTCCAGAGGAGGGATTGTGAGACTAAAAGGGGAAGGGAGGTGTGTGTGAGGAATGGGACCCAAAAAAGGCAGAAATTCTGAACAAATATTTTTATTCAGTATTCACAGAAGAACGGGAAGGGGAAGGACCACAGCTAGGGGATAGAACCACCAAGGGAAAGGAGGTGGACACCAGTCTGTTTATGGAGGAGAGAGTTCTAAAGGAGTTAGCAAAACTGAAAGTAGACAAGGCAGTGGGGCCGGATGTAAAACACCCCAGAATACTAAAAGAACTCAGAAGGGAGCTGGCAGCACCTCTGACAGCTCTGTTCAGCAAATCAAAGAAAACAGCTGTAGTTCCAGTGGACTGGAGGAGGGTAAATGTAGTCCCTCTCCACAAAAGTAGGAGCAGGGAGGAGGCTGACAACTACAGGCCGATCAGTTTGACCTTGGTAGTGGGGAATCTGATGGAATCATTACTGAAAGAAAGAATTGTGACATATTTAGAGGACTATGGGATACAGGATCCGAGGCAGCATGGGTTCACAGTGGGAAGGTCTTGTCAAACAAATCTGATAGATTTCTTTGACTGGGTGACCTGGGAAGTTGATCAGAGAGGGGCAGTGGATGTGGCCTACCTTGATTTCAGCAAGGCCTTTGACATCGTCCCACATAGGAGGCTTGTAAACAAGTTGGGTAGCCTGGGAGTGTGGACCAAGGTGGTAAAATGGGTCAGAAATTGATTGAGTGGAAGGACACAGGGTGGTGGTGAATGGAGCGCTGCCCAAGGAGAGGGGGCTGACCAGCGCGGTGCCACAGGGATCGGTATGGGGACCAGTCCTCTCTAATGTCTTCATATGCAACATTGCAGATGACACTAAGATCTGCAACAGGGTGGACACTCTTGGGGGAGGTGGGGTGCAGGAAATGAAAAGGGGCCTAAGAAACTGGAGGAATGGTCAAGAGTGTGGCAGCTGAGATTCAATGCAAAGAAATGCAAGATCATGCATTTGGGGCACAGAAATCCAGGGGAGGAATACAGGATGGGAGGGGAGGTTCTGATGGTCACCAAACAGGAAAGGGAACTGGGGTTATTATATCTGATGACCTAAAGATGACCAGACAATATGAGAAGGTTGTAGGAAAGCCAGTGGGATGCTGGGTGCATAGGGAGAGGAATCACTAGCAGAAAAAAGGAGGTGGTGATGCCACTGTACAGATCACTGGTGAGACCTAATTTGGAGTACATAGAAACATAGAAACATAGAAACATAGAAGTTGACTGCAGATAAGGACTGCAAGGCCCATCCAGTCTGCCCATTTCTTTTTCTACCTTATAAATGTGCCATCGGCCTTTGCTCTGTCAGTGGCCTATCTATTCATAGTCATTTGTATTGCTCCCTTATGCCTATCCCATGCCTGTTTGAAGCCCTGCAATGTATTCATAGCCACCACTTCTTGTGGTAAGCCATTCCATGCATCCACCACCCTTTCTGTGAAAAAGAATTTCCTCACATTCCCCCCTAATCGGCCTCCCTCTAATCTCATGCTGTGTCCTCTTGTCCTGCTATTTTTCTTATATTTAAACATGTTAGACTCTTTCACCTTGTTTATGCCCTTAAGGTGTTTGAATGCCTCGATCATATCACCTCTCTCCCTCCTTTGCTCAAGGGTATACATATTGAGCTCCGTTAATCTGTCCTCATATGTCTTCTGATGCAGTCCCTGCACCATTTTGGTTGCCCTTCTCTGGACTGCCTCAATTTGGTTAATGTCCTTGTGAAGGTGTGGCCTCCAATACTGCATGCAGTACTCCAGATGGGGCCTAACCAGTGTCTTGTACAGAGGGATTATTACCTCCCTCTTACGACTTGTGATACCCCTACTAATACACCCTAACACCCCCCTAGCCTTACCTACTGCTTTAGAGGTCTGCTTGGATGATTTTAGGTCATCAGTGATGATGATGCCCGTCTCTTTCTTCCTTTGTGACTGCTAGCAACTCCCCTCCCAGCCTATAGGTGGCTTCAGGGTTTCTCTTCCCTATGTGCATGATTTTGCACTTCTTTGCATTAAATCCCAGTTGCCACTCTTCTGACCATTCTGCTAGTTTATCCAGATCTCTTCTCATTCTGCCCACCCCATCTGGATCATCTATTCTGTTGCAGATCTTGGTGTCATCTGCAAACAGACAAGCCTTACCCTCTAGTCCATCTGCAAGGTCACTAATGAAGATGTTGAAGAGGACTGGCCCCAGGACTGATCCCTGAGGTACCCCACTTGTGACTTGCATCTCTTCTGACTGTATACCATTTACCACCACTCTCTGTTTTCTGCCGTCAACCAGTTTGCCACCCAGTTGACCAACTTCTCCCACCCCGAGCCTACCCAGCTTATTTATCAATCTTCTATGTGGAACAGTGTCAAAAGCTTTGCTGAAGTCAAGGTAGCGACATCAACTGCTCCACCTTGGTCCACCACTCTGGTTACCCAGTCAAAGAAATCTATGAGATTAGTTTGACAGGACCTTCCTTTGTAAAAACCCATGCTGTCTTGGATCCTGTGCCCCATGGATTCCAGGTGTTGCACTATCCTTTCCTTAAGGAGTGCCTCCATAATCTTGCCCACTACTGAGGCAAGACTGACCAGTCTGTAGTTCCCCGCCTCCTCCCTGCTACCACTCTTGTGGGCGGGATCACATGAACCCTTCTCCAGTCTTCTGGGACCTCTCCTGTGCTCAGAGACTCACTAAACAATTCTGCTAATGGCTCTGCTAGTTCCTCCTTTAGCTCCTTAAGTACCCTGGGATGTATGCCATCAGGTCCCATTGCCTTATCCACCTGAGCTTAGTAAGCTCTTGTAGGACCCTTTCTTTTGTGAAGGAGTAGTGCTCACCTCCCTCCCCTGTGTCCATGATGCTGAGCTGTGGGCCTGCCTACCTTCTCTTCAGTAAATACTGAGCAAAAGTATCTATTTAGGATAGATGCCTTTACAGGGTCCTCCTCCTCACATGCTCCCTTTTCTCCATTAAACAGCAATACCCCCTCTGGATTTTCTCCTTTCACTAATGTATCTATAGAAAGTCTTGTCACCTTCTTTTACTGTTTGTGCTAGTGTTTCCTCAGTTTGGGACTTTGCCTGCCTTACTGCCTTACCTGCTTCCCTTAGGGCAGTTTGGTATGCCTCCCATCTTCATCCCGCTGTGTTCCTTATATTTCCTGAAGGCCAGCCTTTGGCTCTGACCTTTCTGCTACTGTATTTGAGAACCAAAGTGGTTTCCTTCTTCTTTGCACTTCCTTTTCTGTCTAACACAATGGATGTTGCTTCAAGTATTGCATCCTTAATGCTTGCCCACTTTTCCTCCCCTCACCTGTGTTTCTTTTTGCCAGGGCTAGCTTAACTCTGTTGGCCATCTTATCAAAGTCAGCTCCTCTGAAGTCCCATATTTTTGCTTTGGAATGGGATGATTTAGATGTAGTAGCCAAATTGAACCATACCATGTGATGGTCACTGGCCCCCAGGTGACCTTCTACCTGGAGATCTGTGATCCCTTCTTTGTTAGTCAGTACTAGATCTAGGATAGCCCTGTCTCTTGTGGGTTGCTGTACCAGTTGTTTGAGGCCTTCCCCTGCAGGGAATCCACTATGAGTCTAGTTCTGGCAGATGTTCCTGCTGGTATTGACCAATCTGTATCCAGCATGTTGAAGTCTCCCATTATCAGAACCTCCTTTAGCTGTCATGTTTTGTATATCTTCTAACAGTAATGTGTCTATGTCCTCCCTCTGGTCTGGGGCCTGTAGACAACCCCAGTTCTTATGGCTGTCCCATTTCCTGTTTCAGGGTGACCCACAGTTCTTCTGGCTCCTTATGTGTATTCTGAATTTCTGTAGCTTTGATATTTTCATTAACATACAGGGCCCTCCTCCCCACACCTCGGTCTCTTCTGAACAATACATAGCCAGGTACTGAAGTCTCCCAAGTGTGGTTACTGGTAAACCACGCCTCACTAATTGCTACTATGTCCAGTTTAGCCTCTGACATTATTGCCTGCAGGTCTGGGATCTTATTTCCCAGGCTGTGAGCATTGTGTACATGATTTTCCATTGGCCAGATTTTGGTGTGTTAGTTGTTGGGTGAAGTTTGGCATTACTCCTGTGCATCGTATGGGGAGACAAACCTTTTTCTTACCTGGTGATGCAAATGAGCGGCAAACATGCTGAATTCCTGTTTGACCACTAGCTGAGGGGAGGGGTGTTCTTAGCATTCGACGTATGGGGTGCTGCACCCCTCTCCCCAATTGCTAGTTTAAATATTCTGCAAAGACTTCAAACTTCTGCCCCAATGCACTGACTCCCTCTTTAGTCAGATGCAGTCCATCAAATTTAAAGATCTGTGTCCAGTTCTGGAGGCCACATCTCAGGAAAGACATAGACAGAATGGAAGCAGTACAGAGAAGGGCAACTAAAATGGTGCAGGGGTTGCATCAGAAGCCATATGAACGGAGAGACTGAAGGACCTCAATATGTATTCACTGGAGGAGAGAAGAGGGGAGTTATGATAGAGACTTTCAAGTACCTCAAGGGTTATCAATAAGGTACAAGAGGGTAGTATCTTTCAGAGGAAAAGAGGTTCAAGAACAAGGGGACATCATATAAGACTAGAGGAGGGTAGACTCCAGGGTAACGTGAGGAAGTATTTCTTGACAGAAAGTGGGGGGGTGGATTCATGGAACAGCCTCCCAGCAGAGGTGGTGCGGGCAAACATGGTGTGGGAATTAAAAAATGCATGGGACAAACGTAAAGGAGCACTAACAATAGGGAAGAAAGGGGAAGCCGCAGGTCAGGTAGGGAATGCAGTTTAAGCACTGAGTAGGAAAAATGGACAGACCAGATGGGCCCGGCAGTTCTCATCTGCCATCAAATTCTATGTTTCTGTGTTACCAGCAGCAGCAGCAGACAACACCTTGCCAGAGGGATTAGGAGTGTGATCTGAAATCTGAACAGAACAGTTTACTGACCTAACAATAGCTGCACTAAAAGCACCCAGAAAAGTGTTTTGGGTGCATTTTTTTTAACATGATGGGGATTAACAAGACACACACGAAAGGGGTAATTCAAAACAAGTTACGGTAAGTAATATCATCACTTCAAGAATCAAACAAAATAACCACAGTCAGTATGGAAACAAAATGACAAATAATTCACTTAACCACACAGAACTGCAGCTAGCTGAAAAGGGTTGCCACCAATGAATGAGACAAAAAAACGGGTATTAAACCGCACCCTAAACTTCGCCCTAGCTCCAGCCCTTTTCATTACTGATATTCTTTATTTATTTTATTGAATGTTGGTAACCGGGTAGGCCCTCTGAGACAAGACAGTCCCTTTTTCTGGGGCGAACCAGGAAGTGCAGTACACTGATAGTGTATTCTTTGATACAAGAAATTAGACAAGGAGTAGTCATACAGTAAGATAGTACATCAGTTACATTCAGTTATGCAAAATAAGCAATTTAAAGCACAGTCAACAAAACCTTGCATACATACAGACAGACATCATTTACAGTTTTTTTTGTCTTGGAAAGCAGGAGAGAGAGTAGAAAGTTTTGCTAGGATTATGCATTCATCCTCTTCTATTTGTTATGCCAGGGAAGACTAATGGAATAGTAAAAGACAATACTTAAGGCAGCAGTTCAACAAATGTTAACATATTGTACCTGTTAAATTAAAAACTAACATACTGTACCTGTTACATTTCCTTCTCTAGGTGCTTCCTATTTATTTGTTGAAATTGTTTTACCAGGTAAGCATAGACAGATAAAGGAAATCTCATTTACAGATGTGATGGGGAGGGAAATACTGCAAATAGTATACATAAGTAATAAGCTATGATGACATGGTGTGCATTATAGGATTTTAATACATGCCCCTGGGGTGTTGTAAGGCACAAGTCTGAAGGCTGAGTGTCCTTGTGCCCCTGAGAAGTGTAATAAAATCCTATGATGCACACCCTGGATGGGCTTATTGCCCTTATAAAATGGCACTAAGTAGTTTTTTGGGGTGAGGAAATTGATTTTTGGCATCTGACCATGCGTTTATTATAGCTGCATGGTAGTGCAGCTATAGTTAGGGTTGGCGGGCCACTTCTACGTTAAACCCAAAAGTTTGCACTTTAATAAGTTTGCAACAGTTTCTTTGATTTGCGGGAAATTTTGCATGCATGGTGTCCAACCATAGATCTCTGGATCTGAAAATGTACTTCCGGTTGGATGTACGGTTGCTGAGCTGTGCAGTGTCAACAATGTGAAAAATCCTCAACTTTTGTGCAGTTCTTTGTCAGGCTATAGAGACTGAATGGTGCATCTGTCTGGCTTCAAATGTGCATTTGTATGTGTGGCCTGGGTGAAGGTCGTGCCTTTTGAAAATTTGGTGAAAAAATATTAATCCGTTCGAAAGTTATGCATGTTTTTCATGTCCCATTGTAGCCTGTGGCAAAATTTATATGGGTGACATGAAAATGTTCGAGAAAACATTTCTTTTTTCTGTGCTCTGCATTTTTCTTTTTGTGCTCCCACCATCTTGTTTTCTGTTAGCAAGAGAGAAAAACATGATGTAACACGAAAAATACTGCTCCTTGTTAAACACAAACACTTGTGTTTACCTGATCAGGGCCTGAGGAACTCGCCCATGGCATTTGTTTTTGTGCGGGATTACTGGAAATATGTGTTTTAAAATATTTCTGCCATTTTGGTGTTTTATTTTCAAGAAAACATTGTTTGTGTGCACGGTAATGACTGTGGACAAAAAAAATATGCACGGAAACCTATTTTTTTGCATGGAAAGATTTAATCATAAGGTACAGGGGTGCCACTAAACCTTTATGTTTTCATGAAAACAATGCTCCAAAATATTGCCTCGTGTTATTTTCTTTGTAACTTCATTGTGCCACCATTGTTTGAGCTTTTGGGCTGAAATTTGCATGGTGGCAAGCCCTGGTCCCACAGATGTGCCTTTTTTTGTAGTTTGGTCCCAAAACATTCAACGGGCCCATAGTTACAGTGCTCCGAAGTTCAGCAATGTCCCATAGGCTAGCACTGCGGTGCCCGCAGTGACTTTCGATGCCCATATCTCAGAAATAATTAGAGATACGGATTTTTCACTACCCGCAGCTTAGTCCACCTTCAGGTTAACTAAGCCCGTATGGAAGTTCTGAAGTCTTGATTACAACTGCAGTGAAATTTTTTTCATAGTTGCTACAGTTACTGAGATATTGCCAAATAAGTGTTACAAGGATTCTTTTCAGTACTATGGGGCTGCTGTATGACTCCATACTTATGTGTAAGTGTGAGTGCAGGGCCCAGAGGGCCCACACTCCCACATATGCATACCATTACGCAAAAACTGGGCGATGTGAAGGAAGCGCAGGGCCTGGAGGCCCCGCAGTCCCATAAACATATATCTGTTACCAGTTACATTACACTTTCTCAAAAAGAAGGGAAATGCATTGCAAAAAAACGTCATTAATGCATCAGTTAGGGTTGATAGCACACCGACAAAAGTATGGAAATGTGATGTTAGGGTTACCCCCCCTACCACCCTCCCACCCTCCACACACCAACAGACGTTGGGGTGTGCGTAAGTCATCAGGCCTCTCACCCATTCTCCTATACTGTAGCATGTCAGCTTGCTTACATATGGAATAGGGTGAGAGTTGGGCCTGATGACTTATGGCACACAATCATGTCTGCTGGTGTGTGGAGGTGGTGGTGGTGAGGTAACCCTAACATCACATTTCCATACTTTTGTCGGTGTGCTATCAACCCTAACTGATTCAGTAATTAAGATTTTTGCAATGAATAGAGATTTAATGCACAGCCAGGTGATGTCTCTTGGCCAATTAAATTTACAGATATTTTGTCATGCCAGTTTATAAAAGGATATATAATATATAATGCGCACCACATTTGGCCAAAGATCTATAGCATTCCATGCTGTGGTCCAAAGTGGCTAAATGATCTCCCAGCGACCCCCTCCCCCTTGATATTAGCAAGCTGGGCCCGTTTAAAAAGGCTCTCCACTCCTATCTTTTCCTTGAACATAGCTGCTACTGCTTACCTCAACCCTAGGCCAATACTGTAACTTCAGAATGTAGCAAGCTGGGCCCACTCAAAAGGTCCTACACTCCTGTATCCCAATTAATAACATCTGCTCCTGCTCACATCAACAGTAGGCCACTACTGTAATTCTTCCTAGCCTGCAATGGCTCCCCCGACCCAACAAACTTCCCCCCTCCCTCCTACATGGTCCCACTAACACCTCATCCCTACCCTAGACCAATAAACTACCACCCCACACTCCTACATCACTTCTGACACCTCATCCCTACTGCACCCCACCCTACTAAGCTGCTGCGCCACTAACGCTTCTTTGACAATGCCTTCCCTGGCTAAGTATAAGTCCATACACTCCGTACACAAATTGACAATGCCTTCCCAGGCTGAGAATTAGTCCTTAACCCCCACTCTAGTTACTCAGGTACTGCCCTGTACCTTAAATGAACTTTTCTGCCTTGCCTAATCCCTGATCCGCACTTATCAAGTGCTGCTGTAATGCTTGTCAGCACTTAGTAACAGCAACTTTTGCATTGTCCTAGTCTGTGGCATTCTATGTCTTAAAACTGTTCTTCCAGTCATCCCTGTATATACTGTGCACTGCTCAAGCAGGTAACTCAATGTATTTTATGTATCTTGTCGTGTCTGTTCCTTGACTTGGAGCCTTCGAAAAAGAGCCTTCTCGGCTCAAGGGTTGTAATCTGAAACTTTCAATAAATAAATAAACAAATTGTTTCCTTCCTATTATGTGCATTATTTATATTTATTCTGGATCTGATTCCTTTTCCTGTCCACAATACTATTTCAAAGCAAAAGAAATGGCCATATTTTTTCTTGAGGAAAATAAAACTAATTTAAAACTACCTTAAACTCTGGTAGAGATGGAGAAGTTTACCAACAAATGAAAGTGAAAGATAATGGAATATTTTACTGTTGCTTTGCTGCAGTGCTGCTTTAAGATGCAGAGTGGAAAATATTTGGTTAAGTAACCACTAATGGTCTTAATGGCCATACTTTACACCTCCCTTGTTGACTGCTTTTACAAAGAAAGGGCTGTATTGGCAACAGAACTTGTCTGTCACCTGACCATGCAGCCAAAACAATGAGTGATATGACAGAATCTGTTTTAAGAGCATGTGAGCACACAAAATGGTTCAAAAACCTGACTCTCTCTGAGCAAAACCGAATAACCATATAGGGATTCTGAAAACCAGATTATCAAGTAAAACACTTGACAGGTGGCAGCCCTATCTGAAAAATCTCCCCTCCCTTATATATCACTGCTTCACTAGGCAAAACAAAGCAACTACTTTCAATTAAACAAATCTGCAAGGAACAATCAGTGGTGATCTCTAGCTGCACAAGGCAGTCTATGTATTTTTTTGTTTGCAATTTCATTCAAAATATTCCACTTTCAGAGTAGCTTGAAAGGTTTTATGCTCAGACAAGCAGGGATAGACTTGTCTGTAGTTCTCTTTTCATAAGGCTGCACGGAATACATGGCATGCAGCTCACTTTAGTACCATGTGACCTCCAGTCCCATCCTTTGCCTGTGGGCCCAACTTCACTGGCAAAAGTTACCAAATTCACCATTTGTGAAGTTAGCCCTTACCTTTTTTTTTGAGTTGTTTAACCAGGAATAGAACACTAAACTGAAAGCTTATTTACAGGTGCGACTTGGGAACACAGGGAAGTTAAGTGACTTGCTCAGGATCACACAATATGTAAGTAGAAGCTGTGGGATTCAAACCCAGGTCTGACCTGCTAGATTTCACCAGATTTGCAGCTTAGAGCCTTAAACCACTGCACTATACTGCCTTGCTGTACTGCAAACTGAAACTTGGCAGGGTGGATTAACTTCACAAATTGCAGTGAATTTCTGAATTAACCTGCAAAGCGAAGTTAGTCAACCTTGCACCCCTTTCGTTTCAACAGAACCAAGTAGCGCTGGCATCTCGACTACTTCTTGCTGAAGTGCTGATTACAATCGTGCAAGTGGCTGCAGCAACTGTTCAAAATATAAAAGGCGGTCTACCATTTGGAATTTAGTTCCTATTTGCAATACATTCTTGTCTTTGGCCTGGACAGAAGCTGGATCTGCTGCCACAGATTCTAAAGCCCTGTTTACACAGCGGCATTTGCACTGCAGCAGTCTGAGCACTTGGGTTGCTGCGGTGCAAATGCCATCATGTGGACACTTATCAAATTACAGTAGCCAGTCCTTACTGTGCTCCTGCTCTCTCAGGAAGCCTGGCAATGCGTTCCGGAGTGAGCGGTTTAAGCAGCTGTGTTGACAGGCTGCACTGCTGGCTACCATGTGCCAGACCCTGCAGGCATTTTTTGGCTTTCATTAGCCGACAGCCCCTTGACTCTCAGCCCCTCTCCAGCACATCTTGCATCAGCATTGAGCGGGGCTGTGTAGATGCAGAAACCGAGCGTCTTCTTGGGTTGGGGCAGTGCGTAAATGCTTCACAGAAGGAGCAAAAAGTCAGCTATGTATACACGGCTTAAGTGGGCACAAATTACTGCCCAGGTAGCTAGAGGGTTATGCTGCACCCAATGTGTTCCATGAGCCTTCTTGGGCTTCTCAACTGATATTGCCGTCATCTGGGCAAGGCACCCCAATTCTCTCAGTCGCTTAGGGCTTTTCTGATAGAGAATAAAACAGTTGGGTCAGAAAGTTGAAACATCATGAAAACAGGTTGTATTCAAAGCATCTTTTATGGCCAGTTGAAATCTGTGTGAGACACAGTGAACAGTAACTAACCACGCAACCTGTTCTGCCCTTAGAAGAGCAGCAAGATTTCATCTCGTGCTATACTGGCCGATGCCCCATCAGCCCCAAACTCCAGCTGTTTTGTACACAGCCCGTAGTTTACAAGGACATTTAAGAGCAGGTTTTTTAACCCCTCACTTGTGCTATCAGCTACAGCTTTCATTTGTAGGTAACTAGTTTCAACCTGGCCATTTGGGGGATTACCAAAACGATTGTAGTTCCTTTTTAATCGCACTGCCATCCATTAACCCAGAAAACTAATTTGCACTTTGATAGTTGGCAGCAGGGCTTCTTCAAGGTTCTTGCCAATACACATTGTGAGTTATTTTCCATTGACAGTGTTTATGTTCAGTATTTATGGCTGAAATGCACTCTGTGGTGCTTCTCTTGTTCTGCTATTCTTTAGACATTTTTTATTGGGATGCCCTCTTTTACCATCGGATACGGATCTCAATCAGCCTGCCTTCAGTCAGGAACACTCACCTGAGCGGCGCTCCTGAAGCAAGGCAGCCAGCACCAGTCATCTCTACGGCTACCGCCCGACCCCTCACACCAGCCCTAGCCGGAATTCAGATCTCTGGACACAGATCCTACTGCAGGATCTCGCACCTGAGCGGTGCTCCTGAAGAAAGGCAGCCAGCACCAGCCATCTCTACTGCCACCGCCCAACCCCTCATATCAGCCCTAGCTGGAATTTGTATCCCTGAACACAGATCCTACTGCAGGATCTTGCACCTCAGTGGTGCTTCTGAAGCAAGGCGGCCAGCACCAGCCATCTCTACAGCTGCCATCCGACCCCTCACACCAGCCCTAGCCGGAATTTGGATCCCTGGACACGGATCCTACTGCAGGATCTCATGTCTGAGTGGCGCTCCTGAAGCAAGGCGGCCAGCACCAGCCATCTCTACGGCCACCGCCCGACCCCTCACACCAGCACTAGCCGGAATTCAGATCTCTGGACACAGATCCTACTGCAGGATCTCGCACCTGAGCGGCGCTCCTGAAGAAAGGCAGCCAGCACCAGCCGTCTCTACGGCCGCCGCCCGACCCCTCATATCAGCACTAGTTGGAGTTCGGATCCCTGGACACAGATCCTACTGCAGGATCTCGCGCCTGAGCGGCACTCCTGAAGAAAGGCAGCCAGCAATAGCCGCCTCTACGGCTGCCGTCCGACCCCTCATACCAGCCCTAGCCAGAATTCGGATCCCTGGAAATGGATCCTACTGCAGGATCTCGTGCCTGAATGGCGCTCCTGAAGCAAGGCGGCCAGCACCAGCCATCTCTACGGCCACCACCCGACCCCTCACACCAGCCCTTGCCAGAATTCGGATCCCTGGACATAGATCCTACTGCAGGATCTCGCGCCCGAGAGGCGCTCCTGAAGAAAGGCAGCCAGCACCAGCCGTTTCTACGGCCGCCGCCCAAACCCTCACTCCAGCCCTAGCTGGAATTCGTATCCCTGAACACGGATCCTACTGCAGGTATGACCGCTGATCTTTCTCTGCAGCCAGCATGGTCGGCTGAACCCAATTGGTGCGGCGCGCTTGCAGGCGGACACTGATTGGTTCACCTGTTTCCCTGCTACACACCGATTGGTGTGCCCATCCCCATTGACTTATACAGCAATTCCTGTATTGCCTCTGCCCTCCAAACTGTTGCTCGAATTTTTCTGCTTTTTTTTCCAGCTGCCTGTACCTAGTATGTTCAATATTTCAGATAAGGAGCTGTGTTGTATATTACTACTGTGCTAAATACTCTTATATTATTTTATTGCTAAGATTTTAGCCTGATTGCCCTTTACAGTGTATGAATGTGTTAGTCCCAGACTGTTTTGTATTTGACTCCCCCTGCCTGCTGTTCTGAACTGTATCCTATTAATTATTTATAATTTCTCCTCTCTATTGTCCCTCTCTGCACTGGAAATCCTCTATCTACCACCCCTCCCTTTCTGAGCTGGTTTACATAGAAACATAGACTTTGACGGCAGATAAGGACCGCTAGGCCCATCTAGTCTGCCCATTTCCCTACCTACAGGATAGGCCGCAGATCCTAGTTAACCAACAGCCTATTTCTTCCTACCCTCCACAAGAATTGCCTTATGTCTGTCCCATGCATTCTTGAATTCTCCCACAGTTTTAGACCCCACAACCTCCTCAGGAAGGCTGTTCCATGCATCCACTACCCTCTCTGTGAAATAATACTTCCTCACATTGCTCCTGAACCGCCCTCCTTCTATCTTTAAATTGTGTCCCCTTGTTCTTGCAAGTCTCTTTTTCTGAAAGATGCTACCCTCTTGGACTTTGTTGATTCCACTGAGGTACTTAAAAGTTTCTATCATGTCCCCCCTCTACCTTCTTTCCTCAAGGGTATACATATTAAGCTCCTTTAGTCTCTCCTCATACGGCTTCTCTTGCAGACCCTGCACCATTTAGTTGCCCTCCTCTGGACTGCCTCTATCCTGTCTATGTCCTTGGAGATGGGGTCTCCAGAACTGGACACAGTACTCCAGATGGGGTCTCACCAACTGTCTGTACAGAGGGATAACAACTTCCTGTTTTCTGCTGATGATGCCTCTCCTATACATTCCAGTATACCCCAGCCCTCCATACTGCCTTCTCACATTGCTTGCTAACCTTAAGGTCATCTGATATGATTACTCCCAGGTCCCTTTCCTTTTGTTGTTGTTATTACCTCCCACCCATTGTGTATTCTTCCCTCGGTTCTTGTTTCCCAGGTGCATTATTTTGCACTTCTTTGCATTGAATCCTAGCTGCCATACTTCTGTCCATTCCTCCAACCTTGCCAAGTCCTTTTCATCCTTTCCACGCCTCCTTGTGTATCAACCCTGTTGCAGATCTTTGTGTCATCTGCAAAAGGCATACTTTCCTTCTAGTCCCTCTGCAATGTCACTGATGAAGACATTAAAAGGACTGGACCCAATACTGAACCCGCGGTTATCCACTAGTAACCCCTTTCTTCAGAGTGGACTCCATTTACAATTACCTTCTGTGTCCTGTTGTCCAGCCAATGTTTTATTCAGGCTACCACCCTGGGTCCCACTCCCAGGCTGGTTAATTTGACTATTAATCTTTTGTGTGGACTGTGTCAAATGCCTTGCTAAAGTCTAGGTAGGCCATGTCCACAGCCCCTCCCTGGTCTACTACTTTGGTCACCCAGTCAAAGAAATCTATTAGATTCGTCTGAGCATGCCTTCCCGCTGTGAACCCATGCTGCCTTGGGTCCTGTGCTCCACTGGCCTCTGGGTACTCAACTATTCTTTCCTTCAGAAGTGACTCCATCACTTTCCCTACCACAGAGGTCAGACTGACAGGTCTGTAGTTTCCTGCCTCTGTCTTGGTCCCACTTTTGTGAAGGGGAATCACATCCGCCTTCCTCCAGTCCTCAGGTACCACACCATCCTCCCATAATTTATTAAAAAGAGTAGCCAGTGGTTTCACTAGTTCCTCCCTTAATTACATACTAACATACTAACATACTATTTGCCAGCAGATTAGGCCTTATGGTCTATCAAGTCTGCTCGAACCTAGATCCTTAGTTTGCTTCTGTTAATTGGATTAGGCACTTCCCCCTCCTCTTTTGTGAATACTGATTCTTTTAGAATTCTGGGGTGAATTCCATCAGGACCCATTGCTTTGTCCACCTTCAGTTTTAGGAGTTCTTGCAGAACCCTTTCTTCTGTGAAAGGACTGGGATCGACCCCGCTATCAAGAGTGCTTCTATTAATTGGATTAGGCACTTCCCCCTCCTCTTTTGTGAATACTGAGCAGAAATATTCGTTCAGTATTCCTGCTTTTTCACTGTCCCCCTCTGCCCACCCACCGTTCATTCTATTCAGCCTCACTATCCCTCCCTTTGTCTTTCTACGCTTGCTGATGTACCTATAAAAGGTTTTATCCCCCTTCTTAACTGAGTTGGCTATCTTTTCCTCAGTTTGGGCCTTTGCTATTCTGACTTCCCTCCCTGCTTCCTTCTGCCTTAACTGGTACAGCTCTCTGTCCTGCTCCTTCTGTGTTTCCTTATACTTCCAGAATGCTATCTTTTCTTCCTGACTTTCACAGCCACCTCTTTTGAGAACCATATTGGCTTTTCTTTCGTTTTGATTTGTTTATTTGCTTCACACAAAGGCTTGTTGCCTCTGTGATGGCAGTTTGATAATTCCCATTGTTGCTCCACACCTCCTTCTAGCCTGTTTGCTAGTGCTTTTCTGAGGCACTCTCCCATCTTGCCAAAGTCAGCCCTACTAAGTCCATTACCCTCACTTTTGTGTGGCTTGACTCTGTAGCTGAGTTTAACGTGAACCACACTGTTTGATGGTCACTTGTCCCCAGATGGCAACCCACTTCTAGATCTGAGATCCTCTCACTGCCCCCGTTTGAGAGTCTGAGGTCTAGATTGCTCCCTCATGAGTGGGTTCGAAACTAGCTGTCTAATGCCTGCCACCTGTAGGGCATCAAGAATGCCCTGCTCTTGGATGTGGCTGCAGCAAATGTGCTCCAGTTAATATGTGGCATATTCAGGTCTCCCATCAACAGTATCTCCCCTTTCTCTGCCATTCTAAGAATGCCTTCTATCATATCCTTGTCCATTCCTTCCCCTGACATGGGGTCTGTACACAACCCTGTGCGGATTGTGGTGCCCTTTCCAGTCTCCAAGGTGACCCACAGTGCCTCTCTCCTCTCCTCCTGTTTACTCTTTTGTTCAGTTGCTTTTATCCCTTCCTTTACATAGAGAGCTACTCCTCCCCCTCTTCTCCCCTGACTGTCTCTCCTGTAGGTTATGTACCCTGGTATGTTAACATCCCAGTCATGGTTCTCTGTGTACCATGTTTCTGTGACTGCTACGATATCCAGGCATCCCTCTTCCATTAAGGCCATCAGCTCAGGGAGCTTGTTGCCCAGATTACGGGCATTGGTACTCATTACCCTCCATTTCCTGATGGCCTTACTCCCTTTTGCCCCATCCCTGTCCTTCTTGACCTTTGTCACTTTCTCCATTTACCCCTGCCCTTCTCCCTATCGACACCTCTATGTTGGTGTTTGCCGCACTTACTACCGTGATTATTTGGGGGGGCTAGGATTTTCCTGCTCCTTTCCAGTGCCTCCCCCCTTGGCTAGTTTAAAAGCTTGCCAATGAAGCATTTAAACCTATCACCTAGGATCCTGGTTCCCCTTCCGGACAGATGCAGCCCATCATGCCAGTATAGGCTTGCATCACTCCAGGTGGACCCCCAGTCCCCAATGAAGTCAAATCCCTGAGCTCTACACCAGTTTTTCAACCACTGATTGAATCCCATGGTGCAGAACACCCTAGCCTCTCCTATGCCATAGATGGGTAGCACCTCCGAGAAGGTTACCGTGCGTGCTACTTGACTAAGGCCCTCCCAATTCCACAAACTCTTCCTGCACTTCTCTAATCCTTTCTTAGCCAGGTCATTTGTCCCTAGGTGGACAATGACATCCAACTTCCTTCCTGTGCAGCTGCTCACGGCAATCCTGAGGATTCGCTCCTGTCCCTCAAGCCATGGTGCCAGGCAGGCACCCACCTCCCTCTCCCTTTCCTCCCCAGTTCTACCTTCCTAACAATGGGTCCCCACCAGGAGTTGTTTCCTTCCTGCAGGGTCCCCTGCCACCCTCCTGTGGGTCTCCTTGTGGAGGTTCCCAGCATCCTCCTTGGTCTCCACTGTGGGTGCCTCCATAGAGGAACCACACTTTGCCAGAATGGCATAGGAATTGTGGAGAGGTACAACTGGAGGAATGCGCCTCTGTTCCACCACCCTCACTCTCCCTGAGCCCACTGTGGTCCAACCGCTCCTCTTTCTTAGCAACGCTCCTCTTTCTTGGCAACCTCTGAGGCAACGGCAGGTTTACTTTTTGTCCTCTCCTCTCCTACTGAGACAGCCATTCCCCCCCAGCTATTTTCCACTCTGTCCCTCCCTCACTCTGCCCATTATCCTTGGCTTGCCCTACCCTGACTCCCTAATCATTTTCCTTTTCCAACTTGCAAGCACTCCCATCCCCCGCTGATGATCTGCCACCAGCTCTATGCCCCTGAACTCCCTCTCAGCCTGTTTATTTATTCTGCCTCTTTCCTCCTCTCCTTAGGATCTTGCACCTGAGAGGCGCTCCTGAAGCAAGGCAGCCAGCACTAGCTGTCTCTACTGCCACCGCCCGACCCCTCACACCAGCCCTAGCTGGAATTCGGATCCCTGGACACGGATCCTACTGCAGGTACGACCGCTGATCTTTCTCTGGAGCCAGCACAGTCGGCTGAACCCGATTGGTGTGGCACACTTGCTGGTGAACACTTATTGGTTCACCTGTTTCCCTGCTACACACCAATTGGTGCACCTGTCCCCATTGACTTATACAGCAATTCCTGTATTGCCTCTGCCCTCTGAACTGTTGCTTGAATGTTTTTGGTTTTTTCCGTGTTAGTCCCAGGCTGTTTTGTGTTCGACTCCCCCTGCCTGCTGCCCTCCGAACTGTTGCTCGAATTGTTTTCTACTCCTGCCCCACCCCCTCCCAGGCCCCTTTTAAATACAACTGTGCTCCGCCCTCTCTGGTTCTTCTGCTATCTCATTGGTTTATACTGGCCTGTTACCCTACAGATATCACTAGGGGAGCTGAGCCAATTAGCCTGTACTCCGTGGAGCAGCATTGTAGTGACTAGCTGGCTATTTTCTCTTTTTTCTTCTTTCCTCGCCCACAGCTTTTATTGCTTCCACATTGAGTCCCGAAGCCATCAGTTTGTGTCCCTGTCCTACACTCAGCAGAAGCATCCAACCCTTATTAACATCTAGTCCCCACCCTTCTGGAAGTATGGCATGCTTCACTGTTATCCTTTTGATTTTAGAAATCAGTATACCTTATGTTACACTTCACCATGAAGTACCATGATCTAATCCATATTACATCCTATGCTGCCCCTGAATACTGCATCTCCATTTTTTGCCGATCCACCTCACCTCGCCCAGACCCCCCATTGCCCCCCTCCCCTTCCTACTCTCTTCACCTATGACTATGCGAGCACTCTCCCTTATCACATTAAACTGTCAAATCAGCGTTACCTTTTCCAGCTCCAAAAATGCACCATTGGCAATGTATTATGGGTGGTCCCAGAGGAAAAAAGCCGTCTCCTTCTTGATGAGATCCCTAAAGAAAATGCTGCTGTTGCTCCTCCTCTGCTCAGGCAATGTTGAGTTAAATCCTGGCCCTCCGCTGCAGCTCACCTCCCCATCAGAATTCGCAGCTGCCCCTGGTCATAAAATGATGTTGGTCAATATACTAAGCCTGACCAAAAAATTTGTCCAACTACAAGTATGGGCTGCGCATACTAACCCAGATCTTATCATTATTATGGAGTCCTGGCTTAAAAAGGCTAATACGACCAATAAATTACCCTCCCAGGCTACAAACTATTCAGGAGAAACAGGGAATCTAGGGGTGGGGGTGTGGTGGTCTATTCTAAAACCAAGTACTCAGTCACAGATATCAGCTGTAAATGTATATCTAAAGAATTCGAGATTGTTTCTATGAAACTTAACCTTCCTTCCTCGGAATGCTATTATAGGGGGCTATAGGCCTCTGACTGGTGGTACTGAAATCCTAAATATACTAAAGTACCTAATCTCTGCTGCAAATACAGAAACAATATTCCTAGGGGATCTCAATATGGATTAATAAAGGGGAGGGAATGTGGGTAGAGGGTGACAGTGAAAAAGCAGGATACTGAGCGAATATTTCTGCTCAGCATTCACCGGGGGAGTTACCTAAACCAAACAAAACACTCTGAAGGCGGGGTCGATACCAGTCCATTTACAGAGGAAAGAGTTCTGAAAGAACTAATAAAATTGAAGGTGGACAAAGCCATGGGGCCTGATGGGATTTACCCAAGAATTCTAAAAGAACTAAGGGTAGAACTAGTGACACCACTGACTACTCTCTTTAACAAATCATGGGAGGATGGGGTGGTACCCAAGGACTGGAGGAGGGCAATTGTGATTCCTCTTCACAAAAGTGGGAGCAGGACAGAGGCAGGAAACTACAGACCAGTTAGTTTTACCTCAGTGGTAGGGAAAATGATGGAATCACTTCTGAAGGAAAGAACTGTTGAGCACCTAGAGGCCAGTTGGGCACAGGACCCGAGGCAGCATGGATTCATGATGGGAAGGTCATGTCAGACGAATCTAATAGATGTCTTTGACTGGGCGACCAAAGTATTAGACCAGGCAGGGGCTGTGGACATGGCCTACCTAGATTTTAGCAAGGCATTTGATACAGTCCCACACAAAAGATTAATACACAAGATAGCTAGCCTTGGAGTGGGTCTCAAGGTGGTAGCCTGGCTAAAAAATTGGCTAGACAACAGGACGCAAAGGGTTGTAGTAAATGGAGTACACAGTGAAGAAAGGAGGGTTACTAGCGGGGTACTGCAGGGTTCAGTACTGGGACCAGTCCTTTTTAATGTCTTTATAAGTGAGTTTGCAGAGGAACTGGAAGGAAAAGTATGTCTCTTTGCAGATGACACAAAGATCTGCAACAGGGTTGATACACAAGATGGAGTGGAAAGGATGAGAAGGGACTTGGCAAGGTTGGAGGAATGGTCAAATGTAAGGCAGCTCAGATTCAATGCAAAGAAGTGCAAGGTAATGCACATGGGAAACAAAAACCCAGGGAAGCGTACACAATGGGGGTGAGATACTGACAACAGTAAAAATAGAAAGGGACCTGGGGGTAATTATATCAGATGACCTAAAGGTGGGCAAGCAATGTGAGAAGGCAGTAAGGAAGGCTGGGGGGATACTGGGATGCATAGGAAGAGGCATCAATAGTAGAAAACAGAAAGTTGTTATCCCTCTGTACAGACAATTGGTGAGACCCCATCTGGAGTACTGTGTGCAGTTCTGGAGACCCCATCTCTGCAAAGACATAGACAGAGTGGAGGCTGTCTGGAGGAGGGCAACCAAAATGGTGCAGGGTCTGCACCAGAAGACATATGAAGAAAGACTAAAGGAGCTTAATATGTATACCCTTGAGGAAATAAGGGAGAGAGGGACATGATAGAAACTTTCAAGTACCTCAAGGGAATTAACAAAGTCCAAGAGGGTAGCATCTTCCAGAAAAAGAGATGTGCAAGAACAAGGGGGCACAATTTGAAGATAGAGGGGGATGGCTCAGAGGTAATGTGAGGAAGTATTTTTTCACTGAGAGGGTTGTGGATGCATGGAACAGCCTCCCTGAGGAGGTCGTGGAGTCAAGAACAGTGGGGGACTTCAAGAATGCATGGGACAGGCATAAGGCAGTCCTAGGTGGGGGTAGGAGGAAGTAAGCTGTTAGTTAACTAGGATCTGCAGCTTATCTGTTAGGTAGGAAAATGGGCAGACTAGGTGGGCCAAGCGGTCCTTATCTGCCGTCAAATTCTATGTTTCTATGATTGGCTTACCACAAAATCTCACTGCCTTAAAACTCTCTGTGACGAACTTGGCCTTGTACAATTAGTTAGCGAACCCACAAGGAACAATACCTTCAACATTGACAATAGCTCCCTCTTAAATGTTATATTAACAAGGTACAGTCAGGTATGAGTGACCACGGGTTTGTCCTATGCATAGGATCTCAAACTAAGGCCCATCAGCAGCCCATATTTATAACAAAAATGGTCATTTTGTAAGTTCAATGCAGCTAACTTCCTTTCAGACTTAGGTGAGGTCAGATGGCAAGAGTTTTACCTTGCCAAAAATGTCGATGAGGCTGTCTCTGTCCTTAATGACAACCTTGCCATTCTGACAAATAAGCATGCCCCCCTTATCAAAGTCAGGGTGTGCAAAAATTCGCACCCCTGGTTTACCTCAGATCTTAAGGCAGCTCTTACTAACCGGGACAAGCTCTAGGCTCAAGCTAGGCAGTCCAAGAGCCCTGCAGATTGACAGGCCTTTAGAGCAGTTAGGAATGCCTGTGTAAAAAAAACATTTGCTCTGCCAAAGCAAACATCTACGTCTCTACCTTGAACAGGCAAATTGAACTCACACAAAATTTGGAAGCCACTCAAATCTATTGAAGGGCGGCCCACTGCCCCATCCATTCCAACCAAGATGCTCACCAATGGTAGGGTAGTGGAAAGTAATTCTCAAATCCTCGAAGAACTCAACTCCCATTTTGTCACTGCTGGTCTAGTTTTTGATTCCTCACCTTATGCTAGCCATGTGAAGAGTCAGCCTAGCTCCTCCCTGACAACCTGCACCTCATCTTGTCTCTTTCAACTGCGTACACTCATCTATAAAGAAGTTGAAGATTCACTTCTTAAACTTAATACCAGAAAAAGTGCAGGGGACGACGGTCTTGAACATTTCTTCCTAAGACTAGGACATGCCTATCTCACTGCCCCCATTCTTCATATCTTCAATCTCTCCATCACTTCTGCTATAGTCCCGTTCTGTTGGAAATCTGCCCACATCCTCCCCCTATTCAAATCAAGGGACCCATGTGATCTGAATAACTATAGGCCAATCTCCATCTTGCCCATCCTCTCTAAAGTCTTTGAAAAATTGATCTATAACCAATTAAAACTTCATATTGAAACCTTCTCACTCCTTAACCCAGCTCAATCCGGTTTCCAGGCAAATCACAGCACTATCACAGCACTGGCTAAAGTAACTAATGACTGGATCTCTGCTGTGGATGCCAAGATCATTACTGGCACATTCTTCTTGGATCTTGGTAAAGCATATGATACTGTTGACCACAACCTCTTAGTCACTTGCCTGACTAACTTAGGTGCCACTCCATCCACTACTCAGTGGTTTACTAGTTAATCTAACAGGGAGAACACAGAAAGTCAAAGCCGATGGCCTATTCTCTGCCGACTGCCAGAGGAGTCCCCAAGGCTCCCTTCTAGGCCCGATCCTGTTCTCTCTGTACATCAACGATCTTGATTCTCACATAACTAGCTCCAACCTGCACTTCTTTGTGGACGACACTATACTGTATATCTCTGGTTCAACGTTATCTGAAGTCAGGGATGTGTTACAAGCTGACTTTGCTCAGCTCGAAAATAATCTAATAAAAGCCAAGCTTCTCCTTAATGCCAAGAAAAGTAAAGCAATGATTTTCTCTCATAGTACCTCCTCCGGCACCTCCTTGTCCTGCCAAAAGACTTTATTGTTACCTCTCTAAGTGAACCATCCTGGAAGTTGTTCCTAAATTTAAATATCTGGGTATTTGGATAGATATCAAGCTCTCTTTTAATGACCATATCGAGGACTTATCCAGGAGGCTCAAAGCCAGACTAGGATTCTTCTTTAGAAATAGGTCTCTTTCCCCCTTGAGACCTGAACCAGGCACGTCCAGGCCAGATTCCTTCCCCTACTTGACTACGGTGATTTAATTTACATTTCTGCTACAATCTCAAGCCTAAGCAAGCTGGATGTACTTTTTCACCGCGTGTTACGATTCATTACCAACTCCCCCTACCGTACTCACCATTGTGATCTTTATGCAGACGCCTGCTCCATGCTAGTCTTTGGACCCTTAAGTTGCTTTTGCATAAACTACCATGTTACCTATCATCTCTCATCTGCATTTCCCACAGTGCATATTCTGTCAGAAAAACAGACCTCATCATGCTCGGCGTACCTAGGACTCGTACCTCCTTTGGCAAATTTGCTATCTCACATGCTGTTCCCACTATATGGAACCAGCTCCAATCCATACTGAAACTAACTAGCATTGTCTCAGTTAACCTCTATAAAGTGCTAATTGCATCTAAAATAAAAGATATTTGTAACTGCTATTAAGCCTCTTCCCTACCCTTATGTGTGCTCCGTGCCTATCATCTCCACTGGTACTAGTCTTACTCAGAACTGTAACTTTCTAACTTGCAAAATGTATTACGTGACTAAAAACTACGTGATTTCCCTACCTGCTCCTCTACCTTTTCCCACCTTTGGTCTCCTTTCTATATATTACCCCCCTTAATTTTACTAACTGTCCCCTCTCCTAAACCCTGCTCACCCTACTTATCCTATGCTTCCTATCATTTGTTCAATACAACAAGCTTATCTATTGCATCTACCAGTGTTCAGTTTATAAACCCTACCTTGTATTGCCTGTACACTATTAACCAAATGTTCCTTAACTGTACACATCTTTACAATGATGCATCTCTCCAAGTAATACATTTCTCAAACTTTGTGTGCATCTTGAATACTTTTAATCAAGGTTACCTTACTATATAATGTTTCCTTGACTGTGTACATGCTTCAGGACCTCCTTGTGAATGAGCTTGTTCAATGGAGTCTTCCTGCAATAAACGTGAACTTGAACTTGAACATGCTGCTCCTGCATGTTACTGAAAGGGGAAGGGAAAGCTCACCCTGTAAAATATTAAATGTGTTTATTTGTGCCTTAGCTGCACTTTTCTGAGTCTCTTGTCCTTACCCCTTCCTCCCCCCCTCAACTCGACTTACCAATTGAGGTATGTTGCTATGTGTTAAAAAGTGACATTGTCTTACCACATTTCTGAATCTTAACAGCTTTCTTGGACTGCTCTGTTTCTAGATGCTTCCAGATCATTTCTGTTTTCAGCTGAAGGCCTGCGTGTAGGAAAAGATGGAACTGGAAAGTTCACCCCAAGAATGTTTGACACTGGACATGAGAGAACTGGAAAATCAGGCACAATGTCTCATATGGCAATTTAGTCTGTTAGTAAAATAACAAGTCGTGCAGCACGAACTAAGGGCTGTACAGGGGGTGGGGGTGATTTACTGTCGGGGAAGCAACTGGGGGAATTGGGGGGGGGTGATATTTACTATTCTAATTCCAGGGGATGCAACTCGAGGGGGAAGAAAGTTGGGAGGAATTTACTATTTTAACTCCAGGGAGGGACACAACTCTGGGGGGAGGAAGTTGTGGGGTGGGATTTACTATTCTAACTCTGGAGGGGACGCAACTAGGAGGAGGGAGAAAGTTGGGGGGTGTACTATTCTACCTCCGTGGGGTGGCAAAAAATAAATAAAGAGGCTGTCAGAACTGAACCCAGGTCTGCTGGATATAACAAGCCCATTCATAGCTTGTGACTCTAACCTCTATGCTAAGCTGTCAGCACAATTTGGGCATACATACTCATGGGCCCAAACTACTCCTCGCCTTGATGATATTAATGATGCAATCACAGCACAGGATGACAACTGTAACTGAATTTCCACACGCTCACTTGTGACAAAGCTTCCTGTTCCACACTGTCCAGTTCTAAGCGTCCTCAAGCCCAAAACTCCAGTGCCTAACTCTCCAGTTCCATCTTTTCCATGCCCCGGAAGCCCACTGTCCGAGATACTAAGCTACATAGCTCATCTTTGAATTCACAACACATTTTACAACTTGCTGGCACTGCAAAATCTCCCTCACTAACAATCTGTAGCCAGTTTTTCTCTGGATTATGTTTTTTGTGCCACCCTTCAGCAGTTGATAGTTTTACTCCACTTGCGACATACAAAGGACTGAAAAGACTCCATGTCCACCAGTGCTCCCTCCTGTAACTGGTCTTAGTCATAGCCCAACCCGCTCCACTCTCACCATCCTGCCCGTTTCTTTCCCACTCCTCCCCTTCCCTACCCTACTCCTACCTCACTCCAAACCTTTGCGGGCCTGGAACACAGGACATGGGCTGGGTGTGCACCTAGCTGTGTTTGGCCCTTGTGGGGGTTTGTACCCCAGAGGTCAAAGGTCATGCCTAGTCCCTCTTTACCATACTCCCTCTCCTCCCTTCCCTATTCCCCTCCACTCCAGTTTCTCTACTCTCCCCGCTTCTCTTCCTCCCTCCTGCCTGCTTCTTACTTTGCCTTGCCCCTCCCCACTCCTACCCTTCCACTTTGCAGGCCAGGAAACCAGGTCATGGGCTGGGTGTTCACCCGGCTGTGCCTGGACCTTGTAGTGTTTGCACCCCACAGGCAAGAATGGCTTACCTCTCCCTCTATACCATACTGCCCCCTTTTTCCTATTTCCTTTCCAGACTTGTCTCTAACCCCCCCATGCTCCCCCCCCGCACACTATCCCCTTCTGCCCTCACCAATATAGCTGTTTCCTTTCTCTGCTCCTAAGGGACTTGCCTACTGCCCTAGCCTTAAGATATTATTTATTCTCTAAGCGTATGTCTAATTATATCTACTTTACAAAGCTTTGCACTATTACTTAATCTCTGCATGATGTTTTATTTTATTTTGTAGTAAAATCTACTTGTACTTATCCCTTCCCCCTCCCCCCAGGACGCATCTAGAAACGAGCTAACTTTGGCTTAGTATGTCTTTCCTGGTGAAACTTTTCAAATAAATAAATACATAACCAGCTGATTATCTACTTAATGTAGGACAGGCGTGACTTAGCAGCAGTGCATGTTGGTGGAGAAAAAAAGCATTTATTCCATTCCAGATTGTCCCCCACCCTGCATGATAACCCCTCCTTACAAGCCTGTCCTGGGAAGCAATCCACGATTCTGCTACTGCAAATTAGCAGACCCTGAGGCTTTCTTCCCCTGCTGAAACTGTTGCCCGTGATCCTCCGAACTCCGGTTCGTTGCAGGGCCCAGAAATCTACAGAAACAGCCAAAAGCCGTATACCCGCTCAGGTACGTTGGTATTTGGCACCTTTGGACATTCTGAATTTTCAGTGCCAACACTCTGATTGGAGGATCTCAGCCTCAGTGACTTCTTCCTGCTGGCCTCCATTTGACCTTGCTTCATTAGAGACATTTATCAGTGCTGCTGACCCTGGGTCTATCCTTTTTTGTAAAGCAAGAATTAATTTTTTTTTGTTTTTAAGTGTCTTCTTTCTCATTTGCAAATTACACTACATAGCCACAAGAGGGCTACAACAGCTGTCTTTTCTGTTAAAGAGGAAATACATTATAATTTATACTTCCTCTTCTGCTATAGTGGACCTGGGATACCTCTCTTTCTGAGGAACATCCCCAGGGTTTTTCTGCCTGTTTCTCAGGCCGAACCATGCTCATCCACTAAGGATGCAAGACTTAAATGCCTTTCCCCACTCTCATTCTGTACTGGTGGAGCAGGGCCAGAAACAGAAACTAAAACTACTGACCAATCTTGCCACACCGGATTCCAACCTTGAACCACCTCACTGGTTCAGCGCGAAGAGTTGCTCCACAGGTACGTTCAGCACCAAAACCGTCTCTCAGCCAACAAAAAGATTTTGAACTTATGACACCTGATTGCCAATTTGTCTAGGCTTGCAGTGACTTTTACTGCCGGCTGTTGTGGCATTTAGATCTACCATGGGAAGTTACAGCTGGTTCCTCGGTGTGTCACTAGCTTTACTAGCACTTAGCTCAATTCTTCAGAACCCTCATCCTTGCCTAAAGTGGAATGACCTTGTGCTTCTCGCTGTCCTGCGTCCAACAGCTCCTTTCAGGTAGCCATTCTGGACTATTGGGCTTCTCAGCTGTCTCTGTTGGGGAGTGGGACATCTCCAGAACTGCCTCTGCAGATTACTCCCCCATCCAGACTCGAGACTTCCTACTCATGGCAAATTCCTGCCAGGACACTAGTGGCTGCAACACTAGACCAGTATAACACCAGGAATGGGTACAGGCCTACCCATCAACACTGCCTCCCCTATTGCCCAAAAAATAGTCTTTACAATTTACAGTTCGCTGCCTTAAAAATAATCCTGCTTCTTTTACTATTGTGCTCAGGCAATGTCGACCTCAATCCAGGACCATTAGACATCCTTGCTTCTCCATCAGACATGGCAGGTATCAAAGGAATGTCTTTTATGCATCTTAATTCCTGTAGTTTGCTGAAAATGTTCACCCTTATCCAGGCTTGGATGAGCCACACCCTACCTGACGTCCTAGTGATCACTGAGACCTGGCTTAGGAAAGCCACCCCAGACAATGAAATCAATATCCCAAATTATTTACTCTTCCAGCAGACAGGCAATCAAGAGGAGGTGGGGTGGCAATTTATGTAAGGGACAAATACTCAGTCACATGCATAGGCGCATCATCCTCTCCCAAAGAATTTGAGTACTTGACCCTAAAGATCAAACTTTCTCCTTCTAGTGCACTCTGTATAATAGGCTGCTACAGGCCTCCTTCTGCCAGGCCTCATCTCCTGTCTCACCTCAGTTCCGTACTGGGGCTCAGTTCCTTGGAAACCATTATTCTTGGGGACCTGAACTATGATTGGCTATGAAGTGCATCAGCTCCCTTGAAATCCTTTTGTGACACTCTAGGGCTGGTGCAACTCATTGGCGAGCCTACTCACCCAAATAAAAAGAACCTTAACAACAGCTCCCTCTTAGATGTAATTTTGGTTACAAGCCACATCTGTTCTCTCATGTCAGAACATTTTTCTCAGACATTAACGATCATTGTATAATCACCACCATTAGATCCATGCACAACCCACAGTTTGTGGCAAAGTTCTCGATCAAGAGGTGCAAACGCAATTTCAATTTGTTTGCATATGTCCACGACTTGAAACATTCACCACGATGGCAGGAATTCTTCCTAGCCAAAATGGTTAACAGGGCATATACTATTTTTAACGATATTTTAAGTGAGGCTTTAAATAAGCATGCACCCTTGGTTAAGGTGCGGATCAGGAGCAGCATCTGCCATTGGTTCTCACCTGAGCTTAAAGTTTCCCTGTTAGAAAAGGATACTTTATGGAAAAAAGCCGGAAGAAGCAAGAATAACTCAGATTGGTGTCTTTTTAAGAGAGCACGTAACAAGTGCACCAAGTTGGTCAGAGCAGCCAAGGCCGCCTACTATCGTTCAGAGCTAGCCTCTGCCTCAAGAAATCCTTCAAAGCTCTGGAAAACATAAAAGACATGTCTGGACACACACCTGGTAATTCCATTCCAGCAAAAATTAAGTCCGGTGGCAGCGTTATCTCTAACTGATCAGAGATATTGGAAGCCCTCAATAACCATTTTGCAATGGCAGGGCTAGCATTTGATACTTCCCCTGCCAATGACCTCCACACAGCTCAGGGCCCATCAACCCACGAGTCCTCCTCTACCAAGGAGGCCTTCTCCCTCCTGCCTGTCTCTCTAAAAGGGGTGGAAGACCTACTGCTGCAACTGGACACCAGGAAGGGAGCAGGCTCCGACTTCATAGAGCCATACTATCTGAAATGTGCCTACCATGTGCTTGCAGTGCCAATCACCCACCTATTCAACATGTCACTCTCCCAGGGTAGCCTCCCCCCCAATGGAAAATAGCCCATGTCATCCCTCTATTAAAAGCAGGTGACCCCTGCGATCTAAATAATTACAGACTAATCTCCCTCCTCCCCATCCTGTCTAAATTACTAGAAAAAATAGTGTGTGGCCAGCTAGGGGTATACTTAGAATCCAGAAGCCTATTAAACCCGGTTCAGTCTGGATTCAGAGCAAAGCACAGCACCATAATAGCGCTAGCTAAGGTGACCAATGATTGGCTCCTAGACCTTGACAACAAGAAGCATGTCTGTGCCGTTTTCTTGGATCTTAGTAAGGCATTTGACATAGTCAATCACAGCCTGCTTCTTTCCTCCCTAAGCACCTTAGGCCTGGACCATAAATGTATGTGCTGGTTTGCAGACTACCTTGGAGAACGGAAATGGCAGGTTAAAGCTGAAGGTGATCTTTCTCCATTAAAACCTATGCTGAGGGGCATGCCCCAGGGCTCTATCCTTGGTCCCCTCCTCTTTGCAGTCTACATTAACAACATCAATGACCCCATCAAAAAAGCCAACATCCACTTATTCGCGGACGACACTGTACTGTACTTGAGTTGTCCCATGCCGGAAGCAACTTGTGAAGACCTCCAAGCTGAATTTAACCTTCTACAATACCAGCTCATAAACAAAAAGCTTTTGCTCAATGCAATAAAGACAAAAGCCATGCTCTTCTCCCCCTCCTTGCATGTGGCAATTCCTGCTGGGGGGGCTACCCCATAAATTACCACTGTTCATGGAGAAACACTAGAGCATGTAGCTAAATTCAAATATCTAGGAGTTTGGCTCGATCATAAACTTTCCTTTGCCGACAATCTCGAAGAACTACAGAAGAAACTAAGGCAAAGATTAGGATTATTCTACAGAATTAACCACCTGCTTACAAAGGAGGCCAAGATTCAACTGGTTCAAGCTATCTTCCTATCTTTAATAGATTACGCAGACCTGCTCTACAGCCACTGCACTGTCTCTGCACTGGCTAAGTTAGACACCTTCTACCATAGAGCTATCAGGTTCATTACTGGCCTTCCACTTTCCACACACCACTGCTCCCTGTACTCATCGTTAGGCTGGACTTCCCTTCACTATAGGAGAATAGAAACACCGCCCTATGGGCCTTCAGAGTGGTGACCAACAAGCTCCCCTCATATGTCTCAGATTGTATTCCCTGGAGTGTGTTAGGCACCTACGCTCTAAGGAGCTATTCCCGAATTGCAATCCAAGCTCCAAGGGTCAACACTTGTTTCGGCAAAGCTGCTCTAAACTTCTCTTTACCAACACTGTGGAATGGTTTACAAAGGAACTTGAAGCTAAGCTGCCCTGTCAGCCTGAATATCTTCAAGGTGCTCTACGGTCGCTACATGAAAGCACCTTGCAAATGTTTTCCTCACCGCTAGCCCACTAATTCCGCAACTCCCCCTCTCCATCCTGATGCTTGCCATGTTTCTACCCCTGGCTCTCACTCTTTCCTTATTAACTCTTCCTGCTGCACCCACCCTTCCCTGTCCGCTCCAGCCTGGCTAAAGTCCCATCCCATCCACAGTAGTGTCCCAATTATCTACCCCTCCTCCGTCATTATCATAATAAACAAGTACATGACAGCCATTGTCACTTTTTGTGGTTTTAGCCCAATTTTTCCCTCAGTCGTCGGTAATATATCCCTCCTCTTCTTTACCTCTCTAACCTGCCACCCCATACATGGCCTCTTTCCCCTATATGCGTAGTTGCCATCTGCCTCACTCAAAAGATCTCTGCTTATAACCCCTGTATGCCTATGGTTGATTGTACATCTGCTGACTTCTTCAATTGTAAAATAATGCTGCTTTTTTTATTTCAACCTTGTACTGTACTATATACACTGTATATACGTTTTCTTCCTTGTGTATTTTTGCTTTTTGTATACCTGCTTCTGTACTGTACTTTAATGTATTCATGACCAGGTCCACCTTGCAAATGAGCCTTGCTCAATGGTGCCCGCCTGGATAAATAAAGATTTTGATTGATTGATTGACTGAAATCCAGTGTCCATGACTTCTTCCTCAGATTTAAACTGTAAGAAGAAAACAGAGCACAACATATGAGCACAACTTATTCAACTGCAGATCTTCAAGCACAGGCCGAGAGATGGGCTGCATGTCAGAGAAGAAGAGGCAAAACAAAATGGAATTTACTAACATACTAGCATACTAACATACTAATTGCCAGCAGATCAGGCCTAACTGTCTATTGAGTTTGCTCGAACCTCAGATCCCTAGTTGGGTTCTGAGACCCCACCTTGTGTTCCAGAAACCCCCATCATCCATCCCCCCCCAACCCGGGCCAGGCCATCATCTGATACATCTGCTTTCTGTGTCTGTCCCACCCTCTCTTGAAGTCCTCCACTGTAGATCTCTGAACCAGCTTGCCAGGCAGCGCATTCCAAGGGTCCACCACCCTCTCAGTGAAAAACCTCCTCCTCTTTTCCCCTCTCACCCTTCCACCTTCCAATTTAAAACCATGCCCTCTGGTGATACCTCCCTGCTATAGTCTAAAGATCCCCCTCCATGTTTACCCTATTTATTCCCTTGAGGTACTTGAAGACCTCAATCATGTCCCCCCTGTCTCTCCTCTCCTCCAATGAAAACAGGCAGAGCTCCTCAAGTCTGTCCTCATACATCAAATCCCCTAGTCCTCGTATCATCTTAGTTGCCCTCCACTGTACCCTCTCCAGGACCTGTATGTCCCTCCTCAAGTGTGGTCTCCAGTACTGTACACAGTATTCAAGGTGTGGTCTAATCAGTCCATTGTACAGCGGCAGAATCACTTCCTGCTCCTAGAGGTGATCCCCCTTATGATGCATCCCAACATCCTGTTTGCCTTGCTAGCCGCTCTCCTGCACTGCTCAGAGTTATTCATACGTGCATCCATCATGACCCCTCGGTCTTTTTCCCCTGTTGAGGCCTCCAGCACCTCCCCGTCCCAGGGTGTACCTGTGTTTAGGGTTTCCCCACCCAAGATGTAACACCTTGCACTGGGTGATATTGAAATTTAATTTCCATGTGTGAGCCCAGCTTTCCAGGGTGTCCAGGTCCCCTTGCAGTGCCAATCTCCCCTTTTCCCCCTCAACTACTGCTCCCATCTTGGAGTCATCAGCGAAGAGACTCGTTTCACACCCTATACCCTCCCTAATGTCTGATATGTATGCATTAAACAGGATCGGACCCAGGACCGAGCCCTGTGGTACCCCACTACCGACCTCTCTAGGGTTCGAGAGCTCCCCACTGACCACTACTCTCTGGGTACGTCCAGCTAGCTAGTTTTCAATCCATCTGACCATCAAAGGGCCTACTCCCAACCCCGTCAGTTTCTCCACCATTGTGGGGGAATTTAGGTTACTAATTTCACAAACATGCATTGCTGTTTAGGGTGGTGGTGCCCCCCCCCCCCAGTCAAACAGGCTGGCACAGTACTTGGTTACAGCAATTTCATATGTCTCTACCCCAAGACTACTGCTGAATCTAGATATTAGCTTAGCCCCTGGCACCAACCAAAAGAGAAACTGGCTGCAGCATGTCTGACCTGTGGTTTATTGATCTCCCCAGTCCAGAGTTCATCACTGCATACACTGTGTTACACAGGTGCAGAATGCATAATTCCCCAGGGACAGTGGGCTTGATTTTCAAAGCCCTTAGAGTGCCACAACCCCTGACGTGCCGATTGTTTGGCGCACTGGGCTTGTGGCATTCTGCCGGCCGCCCATCGGGATTTTCAATCCCGAGGATCAAAAGGTTTTCCCTGGCGTAACTTGTGCCATTTGGGGGACTCTTTTTACGGGGCTTGCGCCAAATATTTGGCGCAAGCTGCCATAAAGTGGGAAGACTGTCGCAACTGTGCCCGCTGTACTAAAATTGGGTGCACTTGCATCAAAAGAGTTTGGCTCAGCTGCACCAAAGATCGGGGTTGCTGCAGGGCTTGATTCAAGCCCTGTGTCAGTCTCTGAAAATCGAGCCCAGTATCTCAGTCTGTCACAGTTTCTTCATTTTTTTGTCCCAGATCACTGCAGTTACTGCAGGGGACAGAACATTTCCCAGATTAAGAGGACAACAGTTTTTTTACTTTTATCGCATCACTGCAAACTAAGCACACACTTTTGCGGGACATACCACATTCATTGTAAACTTTACTAGTTGTTTTTGTGTTTTTGCTAACTACGCCATCATTGCACTGAATAAATGCAAGGCACATTAATCAGAGTTTCTTTACTTTACTAAATGTCCCTATTAAAAAAAAAAAAATCGCTGCACAGTTTGTCCTAAAATCGCTGCATTATTGCAGGGCACGTGACTTCAGTTTCCACACTTTGGCAGTTACAGTACTTTGAGAACACTGTCATTACATTGTTGCAGGGCACAGAATTTCAGTTTTCACAGTTTGGCAGTAAAGTTTTTGTCCCAAAATCGCTCCATTATTGTATGACACAGAACTTCCCACTTCCAGACTCATTCTTTTCTAATCCCATGGCATTCTTAATAGCAATTTTATTGCATTATTTGTACTTTTTCTTTTTACCAATTTTTCTTTTCTTGAGCAGTTCAAACTTCTAATATGCCAGTTTGGTTTACTTTTAGTTATGATGTAATTTCTTTTGGTAGTCATTTGTCACTGGTAACCCCCTCACCTCCAAGGTTTTTTTTTTTTGATTGTTTTTTTGGTATTTTTCAAGTTCTGTGGTCTTCCTCTTCCCCACCAACCAGAAATAAAAAAAAAGTTTCACTTTCTGGGATGCGATCTTCTCTGGTGATCCACTGTGTCACAGCTTTGCTCTTGGCCTACGCAGATCTTCAGTGACCTTGATACTACACCCGATCACAGCCTACTGGCAGCTCCCAGACTCTCATTCTGACTCCCGAACTCCTCTTTGGCACTCCCAGACCCCTCTCTGGCTGCTAATGATAACAAAAAGATATTTGACTATGAGTAAGAAAATGTTAGCTGATTTTAAACCTCAGTGCAAATTCAACCTGCCCTTAAGAAAAGCATGCTCTTACCAATACTCTGAACACTAAGTTAATCTCTTCTGTACCCTCAGTCTGCTCTCATCTGGTCTCCCTAATTTTTTTTCTCTCCTGCTGCACCATCAGAACTCCAATGCTCATCATGCAAACTCCAGCAGTGCTGGGTCATGCTTCTCACATGCAGTGATCTGCCGAGGGGGGTGGGGTGCAAAATGACTCACTTAAAGGCATGATGGCAAGGCATAGGGGATGGAGAAAAGGCATAGGCAAGTGGGTAAAATGGATTTGGCACACAAAACAATAGGGGGGGACGTGGTAAGAGAACAAGACCAACAACCAGAAGGAGCATGAAAAGAAAACCCTTTTTAAAGTGGAACAGAACCACGAGGACGCACTGCCTTAAACTAGCAGAGGGAAGGTTCAGGAGAGAGATCAGGAGGCATTTCTTCATGTAGAGAGTGGTTGCAGAATGGAACGAACTCCCTAAGAGGTTGTCTCCTTGGAGATGGTGGATGGCTTGGGGGGGGGTACAGGGTAAGGGGGATGGTCAGGGTCAAGGAAGGGTAAGCAAAAAGGGGAGGTAACTGTTGGGAGTGGGTCCGGAAGGACTCCATAACACAAGCAGACTTCGTAGACTATTGGGCCTTCGTCTGCTGGCATTATTTGTATGTCCTTATGTTCAAAAAGCCACCTGCGACAGAAAAATAGTTAGCAATCACTGCTAATCAAGCTGGCAACTAATTCGCAAACCTGAATTCTTGGGTTACAAATTGTGATGTTAACCCAGTTACTTTATGCCTTGGAATACAGAAAGCAGTATAATAAACATGGTAAAGGGCCTGTAGGTTATTTTGGGGTTGGAGAATGTTCATCTTGCTAGGGAATGTCAGAGAAAATGGTCATCCCACTGCTGATCTGTGTCCAGTTCTGGAGAACTCACCTCCGGAAGGACACAGAAAGAGTGGAGGTGGTCCAGAGGAGGGCAACCAAAATGGCACAGGGTCTGCATCAAAAGCCCTATGAGGAAAGGCTGACAGACCTTAATATGTATATCTGGAGGAACGGGGAGGGTATGATAGAAACTTTGAATACCGCACAGGTATAAATAAGGTTCCAAGATGGAAGCTTTTTTCAGAAAAAAAGATGCTCAAGAACAAGGGAACATGCTATGAAGCTGAAGGGGTAGAATCAGGGGAGATGTGAGGAAGTACTTCTTTACAGAGAGGGTGGCGGATGCCTGTAACAGCCTCCCAGTTGAGGTGGTGGGGGCAAAAACTGTAACGGGGTTCAAGAAAGCATGGGATTGGCATAACGGAACCTTAATGATAAGACGGGGGGCCGGGAGATAAGCCGGAGATCAAGTAGGGTTTACGGTGATACATTAGGTAGGGAAAAATGGCCAGACTAGCTGGGCCAAGCGGCCCTTATCTGCCATCAAATTCTGTTCCCTATCCTATGATCCACAGGACATGGCACAAGTGCGGGCATGTAAAGTGCAGTCTTCCCCACATGTAGTGCTGATGAATAGAGAGGGACTTGTACCCGATGAATGAAGTTGTCCATCTACAGACCAGGTGCAATTTGGAGCAGGCACTGGGGAAGCAATCAGGAGGTATTTGGGGAGAGCTACAGCAGTGGGTAGGACTGAATTTGGAATTTGGAGCAGGCAGCAGGGAAGCCACTGGGAGGTTGGGTGCAAGCTACGGCAGTTGGTAGGACTGTTTTGTAAAAGTGATGTTGGCACCACTGGAGTGACCAGGAGATGGGCGGGACCTATTGTAGCATGTGGGACTGACATTGTTTTGTGAATGTGAAACAGGCACTGGGGTAGTGATTGGAAGGCGGACAGGATCAGCATCAGCAGGTGGAAGTGACACTGTGCTGGAAATGTTGTATGGGCACCAGGGAAGCAATTAGGAGGTGAAATTGGTGGGATCTGCAACAGTGATGGTGGTGAGGGGGACTGGAACAGTTTTGGCTGATATTGTTTTGTGAATAACAAGTGTGCACCAGGGCAGTAATTGGGAGGTGGATGGGATGTACTGAAGTGGGTGGGACTGTATTTTTTTATTGTCTTTTTTTATATGATGCAGGCGCTGTGGAAACGATTGGCAGCTGGGCGGGATCTACCATAGCGAGAGGGACTGTATGTGGAGGAGATACATGGGACTAGAGCGAGATGGTGGAGGGGTGGAGCCATCCTTAGAAAAGGAAAAAGAAAACAAAGTGATCTGATGCATACTAAGTAGGTGATCCAATTCAAAATAACATACTTCAGTCGGCTCGAGAACGAGTCACTGAACAGAGCCGTAGCAGGGAAATTCTACAAATGCAGACAACAAAAAGATATTGCTTGGCTGCCCATACAAGTGAACCACGACTCCACTGCTAGGGTATGTTTAAAAATAATTTATTAACAAGCTTACAAGTTAGTAGCACCCCCTCAAAAAATGTTGACTTTTCACACGGCTCCGGTGCTTTTTTCAAGACAACACTGCCATCTAGTGGAAGCCATAAATACTAAAATTACCAATGTGTGAGGTGAAAATTCAAACCCTAATTCACCACTTATATTATTTATTTATTTATTTTATTTATTAGATCATCGGATTACAGACTTTTGAGTCATAGACTCATATACAAAGGCACCTCATCAAGAGAGCAATACATCACAGCAAACAAACAGTACAGTACATAACGCTTAGATTAAAAAAGCAACCAGTGTTACAGGCATTCACTAGTGGTACACGCTTGGTAATAGGTAGATCACAGTAGTCTTAATATAGGTACACGAGTACCACGTCAGGTAGCAACCAGAAAGATTTTATTACATTAGTCAGCAGATGTTGCATGAGACCCTAGATATATACAGCAAAAGTAGACAGGCACATTATATACTGTATATTACACATTGTGTAAATTGCACTCCTAGACCTAACATACTAACATACTATTTGCCAGCAGATTAGGCCTTATGGTCTATCAAGTCTGCTTTTTCCTTTTCTAAGGATGACCTGACCATTAAAAAAGGAGAGAATGGTAGCTTGGAAACTGATCTTTATAGAAACAATACAGAAGGAACACTTTATTGCATTATAGTAGCTGTCACCCTAAACACATTGTAACTAATATACCTAAGGGACAATTCATTAGGGTGAAACGAAATTGTAGCAGTACAATGGAAGTACCCTAGCAGTGGAGTCGTGGTTCACTTGTATGGGCAGCCGAGCAACTTTTCTTTGTTGTGTGCAGATGATCCAGTTCCACTGCGGATGACAAAAGTAGTATACGTTGGTTCTGCTTCCGCCTTCACTTCTTATTGCCTTTTAGCATATGCTATGCAGTTGTAAAATAGGGAGAGTTACCAGCAGGAGGCAGCATTATATAGACTTGTCTGTTTGTTCCATGCCCTCCCAGGCCCAGCCTGAATAACATAGGGCTGCTCTTCAGTCATTCTCCTCAGTGCAGCCAAGTGACAATTTCGGAGTACCCTCAGCATTTGCCCAACAGTACAGTACTGGAGGATACTACCCTTTTTCTGCAGTATAAACCCCTTTAATTATTACAAGGGAGCTCTGGGGCTTCACTGGGTACCCAGCTGTGGAAACGGTGTAGGCTCAATGATGTTGCATGTGGTTGGCTAGCGGTAATATACTTAAACAAATAAACCACAATGCTTTGTTGCAACTTAAACCCCAAACCCAAATGCTCGTAACTTGCAAGGGATATTTGTAAATCCAGGTTGGATGGCCTAGTCATTTAAATGTTTTTCAACTGAAGCTGTGATGCAGTTTTTTTCAAGGACAAGCCCTGAGTTTACTCACAGTTCTCCCCGAATAAGGGATCTCCTTTGATGCACAGGGGTGATGGTGCAGTTTGCAGTGAGTCCCTCTTTGGCTAGTTCACTCTTTCTTTCTTTCTCAATCTGATGGTATCATCTGATGCAAACATCTGTTCTCTCTATTTCCAGTCAGGCATCTCCTGGCCTCTGCATTCAGTAAACAACCTTGCGATGTACACTGGTAGCCCAGTTCTACCAGACCAACAAACCACATCCTGGCAGCTGAGATTCAATAGCCTGCAGTGCATGTTAAAAGTTTTTATAAGCTCTGATCTTTGTGTGCTGGTCCTGCTCTCCTCTGTGGGCTAAGTACAGTCATAGAGGCCTGCAGCTAGCTTCGGAAGAACAGTGGGGCTGGCAAACATTTGATCGGAGCGTAGAAAAACTCTAACATGCACTGCAGGCTATTGAATCTTCCACTGCTGCAGCCCTCCTTTGATGTCAGCTGCAAGGAATTCTGTGATTTTTAGTTACAGAAAATGTCAACTTGCAAGTCAACATAAACAGTCTGATACAATCTACTATACAGCAGCAAACATTAAGTAAAAAAAATAAATGTTTTTGCACGCGACGTTCAAACTGGAACCAGCCTCACCCTTGGGTGTTGTGCCCTTAGTGCTAAAAGCTCCAATGTAATCTTGTCTATGTTTCTTATTTTGTTTATTTTATCTGCTTTCATTTCTATTTTGCTGTCTTTGCACCCCCCACTCCCGAAGAACAGACCTACACCAGACTAGGGTCTGTGCCAACCCACAGAGCGGCTGGTATTAAAACTAAAAGGAATATTCCTAATGGGGAAGCAAACCCTGTGGAAGAAATGTTTTTTTTGGGAAATCACCGTTTGCTTTGTTTGAATCCTCCTATCTTCCCTGCTTTCCTAACAGCAGAATGGAGTGAAGGAAGATTTGGCTCCTTTTCCCTTTATTTTAGTCGTTCACCACCCTTTCATTTGACTGGAAACAAAGTCCCCCCTTTCCCTTCCTGGACCATAGCTGCCATGCTAGTTGGGTAGCCAGCAGTGGTAAATCCAAAAGATGACCTTCCATGATCCTTCCAGGACTTCAGTTGGCCAGGCTAATATAAATTGTAAATAAAAGTAACAGGGTTACATATAAACAAATACAAGAAAAAAACAAATAAAACAGGGGCATGTAGCTCTGCAGGTGTGTCCAGCTTCTACTGTACAACTGTCCTTTTCAGGCCAGCACCAGGCTGAGCTCCTGAATGCTGCAAAGGCTGTCAGACAGGGTGAGACAAACACCCTCAGCCAAGGGCAGATTAGTGCTGCTGTCCTGAGGCTTGAGAGGGTTTCTGTCTACTCTGAATGTTTTTCAAAGTTAAAGCCAGATAGAAAGAGGACTCTTTGGTGCTTAAGACACTTTTTTCTGCAGAGCATTTTTTTCCTCCTGGGGCAGGTGGACAGGCTCTCAGCCCTATCCCTGCTTCCCCACAACCAATGCTCACCTCTCTTGACTTATGGGGGGCTAAGCACCCCATGAATTTCCCATGGTGGGGCCAGAAGGGGGAAGGTGGTCCTCCCCTTGAAACCAATCCAGATCCCCCCCGACAGTTGAGTGGTGGTGCAGACGGTGAGAGAGCGGGCAGGGCTTCATGAAGCCTGCCTTCCCTCATTTTCTATGTTCTCCTACTTATCCCTGCCACAGCAACATGCCGGTATGTGTGTGTGGAATTGCACGTCCTGCAGAACTGCGGCCCGTCCTTCTAGCTGCTTGTTGACCCGCACTGCCACCGGGCCTCCACACAGTGGCAGTTAGAGGCTGAGACAGCTGACCACCTCTCCCTGGGAGCAGACAGCAGTCCCGGGACTGAACATGGGTCACCAACTTGGCAGGGGGTGTGGTGTTCAACGCCTCAGCCCTCAAGGCCACTGGGCCAGCTAGTAAGGAAACTATCTAAATGCACAAAAGTTCCACAGCATAGAGCTTAAACTTTTTGGTTGCTTCAAAGAACAGCAGCCACTTAAAAACAAAAAGAAGCTGCTTACCATTTCCGGTGCTGTACTGCAGGCAGCCTGAGAGAGTGGCAGCAGAGCCATGTGCTCTACAGGGTTCTGCCATTTTTCAGACATATGCCCAGCCAAGGCATTACCTGCAAACTTGCCTGTCTGTCTTTCATTTAATGGGACCCTGTACCAGTGCAGTCTTTCCTTAGCTATGGGTTGCTTTTGTGTGTAGATCTGGCTTCTGGCCAGTGAGACACTTCAGGTTCTTCCAGAGTAATGTAAGCGTCCATTTGCCCAGTAGGAAGAAAGTAATTTATATGAATTGTCCTAGTCTCACCTAACTCTCCTTCTAGACATATTCTGCAGACTGACATGTCTAGGGGAGCATCGATGCTGCCATTGAGAGCTGTATATGGCCCTTTCAACAGTGTTTGACTCCCCCTGCACCTGGACCACCCTTCCATCCCTGGCCCAGCCTCTGACCCACAGCAGATCACCCTCATTGCAGCTGGACCACCCTTGTAACCCCTGATCCAGCCTCCAGCTGACCACCATTCCTGCTGCTGGACCACCCTTCCAGCCCCCAGACTAACCTCTGACCTCCAGTTGACCACCCTCCCAGCAGCTTGACTACTCTTTCGGTCCCCCCAGACTAGCCTCCCCCCCCCGCCAAACACCCTCTTCCTCTGCTGGCCAACACTTTCAGCCCCCAAGATTAGCCTCTCTTACCCCAGCCAACAACCTTTCTTGCACCTGTGACAACCTTCTAGCTGCCAGACCAACCTCGATCTCCTAGCCAACAACCCACCCTGCATCTACACCACCATTCCAGCCCTCCGATCAGTATCCTCTCCCTCACTGCTGCTGGATGACCTTCCAGCCCCTGGACTAGCTGGCTCTCCTCAGCCAACCACCCTCACTGTACCTGGACCACCCCCAGCCCTCAGACCAGCCACTCCTCCCCAGCTGCCCAGCCTCTCCTCCCGAGCTGACCACCCTCAATGGACTACCCTTCCAGTCCCCATAGCAGCCTCTGACCCCCATTCAACCAAATCAAATCAAAAATCTTTATTTATCCAGGCGATCATCATTGAGATCAACTCATTTACAAGATGGACCTGGTTAGAACACAGGCAGGATATACAATATATAACACAAGATGAAAACGTAAGTGGCAGACGAACCACCCTGCCAACCTTCAGAGCATCCACTCCTCCCCAGCTGAACCTAGGGTAGGCATTGGGCACCTAGGGTGGGTACCGAGCTGAGGGTGCCTATTCCAGCTCTATCGTGGCTATTCAAGCACAAAGTGTAGGCATTCTGACCCTGGGTGGGCATTGATGCAAATGTATGTGTTCCCACAGTTTTGTGGTTTCAGATTGTACCCATTCACGCAGCTTTGGCCATTCCGGATTTCACTCAAGGAAACAGGGGCTGTTAGGTGGGCATGTTCTCCTCATCTTCTAGTTGTTGTGCCTATGGGTTGGCATCATTTTGTCAGGTTAAGTGGTGGTCTGCCATGTCAAATTCTGGTAAAAGTAATTTTCAGGGTTTCCCAAACAATATGTTTGCTCGTCTTCGGATTAAATATTGGAAACGCGATAAGGCCATGGCTGAAAATAACAGGAAAGTGCTGCTTCATACATAGGGCTGGGGTGGTGATGCCAAGGTTAATAGGACACCATCATGACATTTTGAAACAAAAAAGTGGATTTCATTCCTCCAGTAAACACTGTAAAAGTATTTTTCTTTTTTAAAGATTATGTTCATGCTAACATTTACAAAAAGAAAGAAACCCCCACTCATGTGTTTGGTCTCCAGTTAGAGTTGGTGCTAGAATTAAAATAATGTCATTCAATTTCTCTATTTTTTTTTGTACATTCTTTTTCTTCGCCATCGCCATGGGGAACTCTCTCAGGCATCCTCTGCACCCGCGAGCTTTACCTCCTACCTGAAGCTCTCCTCCACCCCACACAAGCCCAGCAACCCCCCAGCTCAGCACCCCCTGAGGTGGGGCCACCCTATCCACCCAGGGTGCTCTACCTATAATCCAATGTGCCGGCTGGGCAGTCGGCCTGGTGGAGAAAGAAGCCCGTTGATGGAGTGTAGCTCAGTGGGGTGAGGTGCTGTCATCTATCCCAGAGGATGGGGATTTTCCTTGGTTTTCTCCACTGGGAGTGCAGCGTGCAATGATGCCTGCACATGGCTCCCCTGCTGGTGTCTACCGTACTCTGCCCCTCATGTTGGCTGGTGCTCCTGCAATACCCCTGATCTCCATCAGGTGCCGCCAGGACACCAAGCAGGCCTGGATTCCTCCCCAAGGAGAGGAGAGCTGTCATCCAGATGCTCCATTCTCTCCCTCCCCTGCTGACCCCTGGCTCCCCAAGTCTGTCAATGAACCTGGGTCGCTGGCATGGTGTCCAGCACCTCAACCCTCAGCACCTCTGGGCCAGCTTCAGTTTCTCTATTTTCACTTGTATATACAGCAGTTTGTAAATAGACTAAGCAGAAGTACATTTAAAATCACGGTTTAGAACTTTTAAGCAAAAAGTGTTGATTGCCCCTTTAAAAATTGAAAAATTATAACTAAACTGTAAGCGATTCAGTATTTAATCTGGAAATCTAAAACCTAAAGCAGTTTGGCTAATTTTTACCTGTTCTTTTTAGACAAGTAGTAGCGCAGTGGTTTAAGGCTCTGAGTTGCAAACCTAGAGACCTAGGTTTGAATCCCACAGCCCCTACTTGTATACTGTATGACCCTAAGCAAGTCACTTAACTTCCTTGTGTTCCCAGGTCACACCTGTAAACAAGCTTTCAGCTTACTGTATCTCTAATGGTACAAAAAAAGTGATAAAAATCTTAGCCAAGCCAGTAAAACACAAACACAGCAATATCAATTTAATTTGCAGTTTGAAGAACTGCAGTACCAGTTTAGCTACTTAAGTAAAGCTTTGTAGCTACAACAATGCTTATCCAAATGCTAATTATAAAACAGGTGAAAAAAATCCTAGCAATGTGATGGGCCATGTTGAAAAACATGGAAACACAGAAACATAGACAATGGCAGCAGGAGGTTTGTAATTCCGATCTATTCAATAAATAAATAAAAAAAATAATTAATTAATAAAAAGAAAGACCATTTGGCCATCCAAGTCTGCCCACAGTACCCTTACAAACCCAGTACCTAGTGTCCATACAGTGTTTTAACCCACACTGGCCACCCCCATGCTCCCTGCCCTGCCGTTATCACCCTGGCTACCACTAAGCCCTTGAATTCAGAGTTGGGTATCAGCACAACAGAGTGATAGCTTGCCCCTATTTTGTGCCACCACCCATTGTGACTGAGAATTTGGCCCCAGATTTATTTCCATACCATTTATAATATACTGTTTTGTACGTTGGACAGAGTACACTGTAATTTTTTATCTTTACTTCCATGTAGCCCACCCACCACCACCACTACCAGTGTTCTCCAAGTCCTGTATACTCTCTCAAGTGGTAACTTTTTGCAAGAACCGGCTCCTTCATGTGTGACCTCAACCACAATATAAAAGGCAGCGCCTGGCATCATTTGCCAGGCACACTGACTCTGTGTGCACTAAGCTTCGCCCCAAACTCAGAGTGCTTAATCAAAACCAAAGTTCCATCCCTTTGCATCTGCGCCAAGACCTTGTAAACAAAACGATACTCCCAATATTTGATTAGTAGTAGTAAAATCTTTATTTTTCCACAGGAAAGAGTAACATACACCACTGGGACAAATCCCATTAACGAGGTGCTCCTGGATATTGAATTAGTAACATTTTCAATTCCATAACATTTAGACATATAATACAACAAGCATCCATACCACTCATTCATAAGACAAAGTATAAAGCATGTCATGTGTACATAATGTTAATATCGCAATCATAACAGCAGCATCTAGTTGTCAGTTCTTGCCTCAGAGATGCTTTGAATTTATTTTTGTTTTCATGTAAGTTTTTGGTTTGCAAAGTTAGTTCATTCCAGTATTTTACTGATGAGTATAGAAATTACATCTCTCCTATTTTCCTATTTTGTTCGGGGGGGGGGGGGCCTGATAATCATATCTCTCAGTTGCCCTCTTGCCCTGAGATTATGTGTATGTTTAAATTGTTGAATTCTGTTTGCTAAGTAGACCGGTTTACCTGTTACCATTGTATTTCTTAATTGGGTTACTGTGGATCTTTTTATTTTGTTTCTAACTGTGAACCATTATGGTGATATTATCTATACTTCAGTCTCTGCCTCCTCCCTCTCCCACCTTGACACCATTCTGCTGCTTTGCTACTAAGTACCCTCTTCGAATGCATCACTGCACTCTCCTCTCTACCCTCCCCCACACACACGAGATACAGTCACTCCCTTAACTTTCATTGTCAAGTACCGGTTCAACCTCCTCCCACCATATCTCTCTTCCCTCCTCTCACCAGCCCCTGCCCCACCCTACTCGCTGAGGTCTAGTAACTCCCACACATTCTCAATCCCCCACCGACGATCCTCTACTGGAGTTTCCACCTTTTTCTCCCTTCTCTGGAACCAGCAACCCACCCACCTCCGTGACTCCCCCTCATTCCCTGCTATGAAGCGGCAATAAAGATCTTCCCGCCTCAGTCCTGTGATTGCTTCCACTTGTCCCTCTCCTCCCACTCTTTCCCACGCACCACGTAACTCCACTGCCCAGTCAAATCTCTCTAACTGGGAACTCCGCCCCCTCCTGTCAAATAAGTTAATCTGTAAATATTGTATAGAAGTCATTGTACAGTTGCCACATCTTGTTTATTTCTTCTGACCACAATTGTCATTCGCATGCAGATCTCCTAATTCTATTCTTATCAATGTCAACTCATATGTGTACATTGTACAGTATTTATTGTATTGTGTTGCTACTCGTCTGTTCATTTTCTACTTCAGTTGGCTGAATGGTTTACCAATGTTTCTAGTCCTCCTGTAACCCAATCCCCCGGGCCACACCTGGAAACAAGCCTTGGTTAAGTGTGCCTTTCCTGGTCATCAACTCTAAATAAATTTGTGGAGGCGGGATTCAGGCATTTAATGCACTCAGAGGTAACATACTGAAGAGGCAGGCTGCTGAAAGAGCAGTGCATAGGTTCCATAAAAGGATGCTCGGAGGAAAGTAGAAATATCCAAATTGTTTGTTTTTTGGGGGTTTGTTTTGTGTTTGTGCATCTATCCAAATACCACATAACAGTACTCTAAAGCCTTGATCCCAGTGCAAGGCATCATGGGTCTGCAACTCCTTGTGCGAGGCTGTCTGGCAGGGCTTCACCAGAAAAGATATCACCTTTTAAACTGGCTTGTACATGTGATCCGGTATAGTCCGAGAATACCTGTCCAAAACAATGACTACTTGATGACGCTATACTGAGGAGTTCCAACAGGACAAAGCAGATGTCTGTACTATATTATTTGCATCCTATACTGGGAGCAGGGCCAGATCAAACCATGGGGGGCCTGGGACACTCACAACTTGGGTGGCCATGTAAAACGCCCAACTTTCCATACCAAAATGTTTTATTTTGCGCAACATTTACTGAGCACGTTGTTTATTAACCATAACAACCACCATATGGGGAGACTACCCCCATTATTCACAGGAGAAAAAAGGAACTTGAAGTACAACACCCTGTCATGTTGTCATAGTCTGTAATGTTATATTTATTGTACTGTACAAGACATTAAGGCCGCCAGGCTCCAGATGCTCTGGGGTCTAGATGCTCTGTGGTGAGTTTTGGGGCTTTTATTGAAGTCGCTTCTCCTCTAGACCCTGTTCAGAAAAGCAAAGTAATTCTAAGTAACCTTTTAATCACAAGTTTATTTTAAGGAAATAAATTAAACAAAAATAAACAGTGCTTTACTAAGAGGTATGCATCCTGCTCCAAACAACAGTAAGTTACTGTATGTACCCATTGTACAGAAGTGTGCAGTTCCAATGTACAAATGCTATGACTCCAAATAAACAGACTGATGTCATACCTTTATCTGCTCATGGGATATCAAAGGAATGATTAATTCCTTTATTTCAGAGTTAGAGGATCCATGCATGTATACACACACACACCCACGTCCCTTTATCTCTTCTTTGAACAAGCTCAGATCAATTATCTCAGCATAAAAATAAAATACAGATATCAACTTTCTAAGCCACTTACTGAACTCAAGCTGTCTGCTGTTGCTTGGCGCTCCCTTTGAAACACCTTAGTTTAGCAGCAGCAGGCAGTTTAGAACAGTGCATCGATTAATCATGCTGCTAGCAATAGAGTGGCCATGGCGTACAGATAGCGAGTGCAGGTGCTGCCGCTGGCAAAGTGCATGCTGAGCCTCAAAAACCACCAAGAAAGAGTGGTTTAAAAAATGCTGCCCAGATGCATTGTATGCAAAGCTCCTGGTCCTGGCGCCGCTCCTCGTATTATGCAGCAGCAGCCCAGGTCTGGTCGCAACTTGCACCGGTCCAGGTCCAGTCCCAGATTCAAAAAAGTGGAAAACCTGTCAGTATCCTAAGGAGGTAGATCACGGTGCTTGCATAGTTAGCCTTCTTCACTTCTTGTGCCACACAGTGCCAGTTTGTTTTTCTAGCAAGTCACCCGACCCTAGCTGCAGGCTGAATATAATGGAGGAGGAGGGTGGGGGAACGAGAGAAATCTTTCTGTAATGTTGAGCTGTCAGCTTCCTATCTCAGCAGGAGGGTCCGGGGGCTTGTGTTTTGTTTTCTTTTAATTAAAGAGCCTCTCCCAAAGCCATTTTTTTGTTTGTTTTGTTTTATGGAGCAAGCTCCGGAAGTTGATTCCGCTTGACTCATGTGGGAGGGAGGCATGATTTATTACAAATCACTTACCAGTACTGTACCACCGACGCTAGGGGAACAAGAGAAATCTGCAATGTAGGCTTGCCGGGGCCTATCTGTGGCAGGGGCTTGTGTGTTTTTATTTTATTTAACAAATGTGCTTCTTCTGAAGTCAGGCTGCTTCAAGCGTTTTTAAGGGAGCAAGCTGCCGGGGGCCTATGGGGGGAGGTTGACTCGTGCTTAGGCGAGGGGGAGGTGGCATGATTTACAAACCACCAGTCCACCTACTAAAAGTGTGTCTCGCTTCTGACTACTGGGGGGGCCAGTCTGTGGCGGGGGCCTGGGGCATTTGCCCCATTTGTCCCCCCCTTAATCCGGCCCTGACTGGGAGTGCCTGCAAAGACAGATTCAGTAAGCTGCAACAAAAGGTGAAGCATCAGAGGCATCATATGCAGAACGCAGTTGTCATGTGACTGGCAATATCACAGCACACCCTGACACATCAGACCTCGTGGCTGATTCTTCATTAGACAGTCACTTCTGTAAAATGTTTATGACTATTTTATAAGAGAAATAACACACTACAGCGTGACCTGTTGTGCTAGACAGATAGACACATCCAATGGTCGAAAGTCTGAGGCGCAACTTTGTGCTTTGCAACGCACTGGAAGTGCCCATACATCAGAGCACAGCTGGACACCCTGGCATTTGTTATTCCTTACATGGCTACTGGTAGTTTAAACCCAAATGACATTGTCTCCATGACATATAGTCAACAATCATTATATTTATTTATTTATTTGAACATCTGTTTACAACCTTTGAGCCAGAGGCTCATTTCCAAAGGTACCTCATCACATTGAGGACAGACAGAGACAAGATTTAGGTTACAGCATAAAAAACAACTGATGTTAGAGTTACACATAAGTAGTTTCATACATAAACAATTTACACAGAGTGGGTATATACATTCAACAATTTTGTAGCAGTACAGTGTTACTGCATAGCACATGCTGGAAAGACAGAGGTAGAGTGCAGACGGGGGAAAAAGAGGGGGGATGACTTGGAGTGCCACCCAGTGGCCGTTGTCAGGTGTGGCGAGATCAAGGCCTCATTTAGTGACAGGAGCAGTTGTGCGTGTTGAACAGTTGGTTCCGAAGGGTGATTTTGAAGTTGGAGATTGTGGGGGTGTTTGAGATGGGAGCTGGGAGAGAGTTAAACCAGGATGGGGCTCTGTAGTGGAAGAACCTCTGATCATGGGTGGTCCTGGATCTGGGGACCAGTAGAGTGGTCTTGTTGGAGGTTCGGGTTGTGATAGTGGGTTGGGTGTGGTGTATGGAGGCTGTCACCCCAGGAGGGGATAGCCCGAGTAGAGTTTTTTTTGTGAGAAGGCAGGTTTGATAGCATAGCCGTTCATCAAGGTTAAGCAGTTCTGCATCGTCATAGAGTTGACAGGGGTGTGTGTGAGCCTGGGGGCACCAGTAATCAGCCTGCAGGCCTTATTTAGGGTGAGGCGAATTCTGTTAAGGGCTGTCGTGTCAGCAGCGCCATAGACTGGCAAGCCATAGTCAACAAGGGACAGTACTGAGGACGTGACTGTAAGTTGGAGAGCATCAGGAGGGAGGCAGTTTTTGTGGTGTAGAGGATACCAAGCCGTGAGAATAGTGGCGGATACAAGGGCATCAAATGGGCGCAGGTTAGGGAAGTGGAGTCGTAAATGACCCCAAGGTATTTGTATGCAGACTTGTTCAAGTGGTTGTTTGGTACTGGGAAGGATAGGGAATGGGGAGTTGCATGCTTTGTTTTGGGGGTGAGCAAAAAGCGTAGTTTTGGTTTTTTTGAGATTGATGATGAGTCTACGCTCTTTAAACCAGGCTTCGGCATCACTGTATGATTGTTGCAGGGAGTCCTGGAGGGAGGTGGGATTGTGGTGTTTGGCAAAAATGACAGCATCGTCTGCATACATAAGTATTTTACCAGAGCATGCGCTGGGCAGTGTGTTTAGACAGAGTGAGAAGAGTAGAGGGCCCAGGATGGAGCCCTGGGTACCCCTGAGTGGATGGGACGAGTTTCGGAGAGTGTCTCATTGATTCTTACACATTGGGAGTGAGCGGATAGATAGCGTCTGCACCAGGCGAGAGGGCCAGTACAGAAACCAGTGTGGCAGAGGGTATCCAGCAGGAGAGGGTGGAAGACAGTGTCGAAGGCCTTTGAAAGGTCAACGAACACTGCACCAGCTAGGGAGCTGGCATCCAGGGAGGAGTGTAGAAAGTTGGAGAATTCAACTACTGCAGTGCCGATGCTGTAACTAGCGCAGCAGCCGTGCTGCTCTGGGCATAAGATGTTATGCTTAGTCAGATATTCAATGATTTGAATGGCCACCATTTTTTCTAGGGCTTTGGGGGGGGGGTTGAGATTGGTCGGTAGTTCCCAGCGGAGGACCTGTCACCACCTTTATGAATGGGTGTGACTATGGCTGTTTTCCATGCTGTGGGGAACTGCCCCAGGCAGAGGGATCGGTTAAGTAGGCTGGTGAGTGGGGCAAGGACTTCATCCAGTACCAGCCGGAGAATACTGGGGTCCAAGGAGTCACTGCCAGGACTATTGCAATTTAATGCTTAAATTAGGAGAGGTCTGGCTTCCTGGGCAGATACTTCACGTAGGAAGAAGCTGGGGTGTGGAGGGCAGGGGGAGGTAGGGTGGGGGGAAGGTCAAAGAAGTTGCTGGGGAGGACAGAGCTAAGGTCAGCAAAGGAGGTGTCAAGGTGGTTAGCTATACAGGCAGGGTCAGTGGAGGTAGTGCCATATAGTGAGCTGGGATGGGGGAGGGGAGCATGATTTCCCATTTTGTTGTTTAACGTTGTCCCAGAAAGTCCAGGCACAGCCCCAGGAGGAGGTGAGGGTGGTCTGGTAATGGTCAGCCTTAGCTTTATGGATGGCCCATGTGCACTGGTTCCGTGCAGCATTATAGGCCTGTCTATCAGCCATACGGCCCGTTTCAGTAGCACGGTGCCAGAGGTTATCCCTATGTCTGATCATTTGTAGTAAAGCAGGGGTGACCCAGGGGTGCATTACTACTTTATTTGTGAAACTGAGAGGTCGTAGGCAGCATATAGTGTAAGTACCTGCTTTACTGTGTTTTCTGTTATTAATCTATGATTTGTGTTATTCCATTGCTGTGGGCTAACATACTGTATGTACAGTATCCTTTGACAGAAAGTGCCCTTAATCTGTGCCTGTATGCTGCTCTGTCTCTCCAAACTTTTATCTTACTGTGAAAATGGTGTACCTACAGTATCAGTACTATTTTTTTTCTATTTTGTTTATCCCATCCCAGCTTTTTCCTCCTCAGGTCCATGCCACAATACTACCTTCCTGGCATCCCTTCATTCTCTGTGTCTCACCCTCTGGTAGCAGGGCTCTGGGTCAGCATACCCTTCAGGCACTTTTGCCCATCTTGGGGTCCAGGCGGTGAAGTGGGGCCCGAGAATATAGAGGGCTTTTTCTGTTCAGGGATGGGCACAATTTCTCTAAATTTTCAGCCCTTGCCCCATCAGTCATGAACTTGGCTGCTCCAGATATATACACAAAGTGTAACATTACGACGCATGTCAGCATCCGTCCCTCCTTTATATAGCCCTCAGCTGTACTGCAGCCTGTGGTCAGCCAGGCAGTGTTAGCGCTGTGTGGCTCAGAACTGGCCCTCCCCTGAGGATGTCAGCAGTATCTGGGTTGCTCTATTCCTCCCTTTCCCCACGTGGCCCTCTAGTGGCCTAGACTTGGTTCTGAACCAGGGTCATCAATGTCAAAAGTGTCAAAGCTTCTGCTGCACTGACAAACTGGACATACCTTTTTTTGTAAGCCAATAAATTAAGTTTGGAATCTTTTGTCATGACCCGTACTTTTTTCATCCAAAAGGAGTAAACAACCTCCATTGATTTTCTTTAAGTGGGTCAGTTCAGGTTATTCAATACTGATATCACATCGCAAAGTTCAGTACTGAACAGCCTGAACTGAACCTCTGTGAAGTATTGTGTACACAGAGATTGGAGAGTGGCAGTTTTTATTATTAGCAGTTTGGTGTCATAAATCTGCATGATTCCTAAAGCAGATGGCACTTTGGAGAAAGGCACACTCTTACGGAGTGATTTTTGGTCCATTTAGAATACTTGCAGTGGGCATACTGGAGAGGCAGTTTGAAGGCCAGTATGCTCAATCTGTAAGAGTGTGCACTGTATATATTAATTTATTAACTTACAGAGTGCAAGGGCAGCAGTGGAAATACTAAATTTGACTGGTGAAGAACTGCTTGCCCATAGTTGCCCCAAAACCCCATTCTCCCATTCGACAACTTACACGCCTTCTTCAGAGGGTGGGGCTAGCTCAAACGTGCCTGTGTTTTTATTACAATAGCATTACCATGACATTTGCATATTCATTGACCATTAAAACGTATTAAGTTCATGGGCAGCAGTTGAGGGTTTTAAGGTTTTTTGAGTGGGAGGGCACTACCACTGGTAAAGGGGTCCTTATTTCATTGCTCCTTCTGGGTCTGACTACCTCCCTAAGTACTAGTTTAGTATTATCACCTATAAAACTAAAATGACTGGATATAACTTCTGTACATGGAACATTAAAGGGGCACAGACCCTTGCTAAAAGGATGAAAGTCATGTTACACTTACGCAGCCTTCAAACAGACATAATCTTTCTACAAGAGACGTACCTGCTCCCCATCCAAATACACTACCTCCATAGAGCTTGGGTGGGACTAGTATTTGGCTCAGGATTTAATTCTCTCAAACGGGGAGTAGCCATTCTAATCACTCGTTGAATACCATTCTGTTTGAATCAAGAAATTTCAGACTCAGAGTGTCGCTATGTTATATTAAGGGCTATTTTAGGACACGCAGAGTTTAGTCTTGGCTGTATTTATGGCCCCAACTCAGATGACCCAGAATTTTTTACTAGCTTAATGACCACATTAGTCACTCAGACTACTATCCCAATAATTCGGGGGGGGGGGGGGCAGGAACCAAGTTGTTTCTAACCAACTTGATAGATCAGGCCCACCCAAATTATTCCTATCACCAGGCCAAAAAGCTTTGCATGAACTAATGCACTCATTAGGTCTTGCAGATCCCTGGAGAATAGCTTATCCTGACAGAAAAGAATATTCCTTTCACTCCCTCACCAATCATTTTCACATATAGACTATTTTCTCCTAAGTGTGGGCCATCTTCTAGAGGTCACACCAGTCTTCTATTCATCTAAAGTCTTCTCAGATCACCACATTGTCCTGTTATTTTTAGATTTCCTGCCTACTGTGCAAAGGGACAGAATCTGGAAACTCAGTAATCAAATCCTAAAATTAGAAAAATATTTACATCATCTACACACATTTATATCTAACTTTATGGAAGAAAATTCTTCCTCTGTGCCCAAAATTGATATATTATGGAGCTCACTGAAATGTGCTGTAAGAGGTGAATTAATCCGTTTAGCATCTAACCGCAAGAAGCAGAGAAATCAAGCCCTCTCCTCCCTTTTTGAGCAAATTATAGAAGCTGAGGCAGGCCTGTCAGTGTCATCCCCTGCAAAGGAATGGGAAAATGCCGAAGCTCTTCGCGCCCAATATAATCAGCTACTGGCAGAAAAGGCCGAATTTTTCATGCTCCAATCCAAAACATCCTATTTTGATCAAGGTGAAAGGGCCGGTAAGCTCTTAGCCCTTCGGCTTTGGACACAAACCTCGGATACGATTGTCACTTCAATACAGTTTCCATCTGGAGATCTCATCACTTCTCCCAGGGATACCTGTGAGGCCTTTAAAGAATACTACAGTGGCCTATACTCTCCATCTACCCTGTCACTTTCCCCACAAATGTTGGAATACTTTATTAAGGATATCAACCTCCCAACATTATCTGATCCTCAAATTACCACATTAAAAGCCGCTATCAATATAAAGGAAGTACTTGATGCCACTGATTCACTCCCATTGGATAAAGCTTGTGGCCTGGATGGCTTTTCCCCTAACTTTTATAAATGCCTGAAGGATACGTTGGCTCCCATTCTCTTAAATACATTCCAATACTTTTTTGAAATAGGCATTTCAGATATCTCCTTAACTCAGGCCACTATTGTAGTCCTTCCTAAACCCGGTAAGGACCCTTCGTTTACTCCTAACTATAGACCCATCTCCTTAATCAATGTAGATTTAAAAATCTTGGCTACAAGATTAAGTCAGGTCTGGGGCTTGCTAATTAGTGCAGAACAAGTTGGATTTGTCAAGGGACATCTCTCTTCTGACCACCTTAGAAAAATAGCTTATCTCTTTTCTGTGTCCAAGGGCTCACCCATTCCTGCCGCTCTGGTTTCCTTGGATGCAGAAAAGGCATTTGAGAGAGTTTCCTGGAAGTATCTCTTCTCTCTGCTCCCCAAATATCGTATCCCCCAAAACGTTATAAATTGTGTCAAAATACTTTACTTCTCCTCCTCAATGTGGGTATAATGTAATGGCATGCTTTCTACACCCTTCTCATTATATCAAGGGACACATCGGGGTTGCCCCCTTTCACCTTATTTATTTAATCTCTTCCTAGAACCTCTTATCAGAAAACTGAATTCATCGCTGCTTAATACTGATATTGCAACAGGAAACCAAGAATATAAACTCTCCGCATATGCGGATGGTATATTATTACATATTACATCTCTCTCTCAATCTCTCCCCGCTGCACTTCAGATCATCTCACAGTTCGGTATCATCTCTAATTATAAGCTAAATCTTGATAAAATAGAAGCTTTTACCCTCAGCAAATATGCCCAGAGGACAGAAATAAAAAGCCTGGGACTTCAGTGGCATACAGATAAACTTAAATATTCAGGCATTAACCTCCACTCTTCCCCCTAAAGTCATGAAAAAACTTAGTCTAGACATTACTATAAATACCCTAAAAGAGGACACAAAGCAGTGGTCCCAGTAACCCCTATCTTTGTGGGGTCGCATGAGTATTATAAAAATTTATATTCTGCCCTGCATTTTATATCCCTTGCAAATGTATAACTGGGCCCTACCACTATCGTGGTTCTCCCATGTTCATAACAATATCAGCTCCTTTTTGTGGGCTGGGATAAAGTCTAGACGAAACTATATAAAACTTACCCAGCAGAAAATAGATGGTGGCCTACAGGCTCCTAACCTTTATTTATACTAGCTAGCAATACATTTAACTAGGACTCAGTTTTGGCTTCTCCCCTCAAGCAACTTTCCCACCTCCTCCTACAATCCCCTCTGGTTAGAAATTTAACAATCTTTATGTTTGACACAGGAGGTAAATCCGAATGCCCTTCCTTTTGTAAAGAAAAACAATCTTCCTAATAAGCTGAAAGACTTCCCATTAGGTTCTATTCTTCAAACACAACATCAGCTTAATACTCTCCTAAAAACCAATGGTCATAGGGATGTAGCGCAACCCCTCTTTAACAATCCTAACTTCTTAATCTCTGGCAAACTCCTTAAAGCCAATCTTTTTTGGCCCAATATGGGAGTGGAGACAGTCGAAGCCTTAGTTAACAATAATAAATGAATGACTTTCAGGCAGCTCATGCCCTTTATAACTGGCCCTCCAATCATGTTTTCAAATATCTACAGATATCCCATATGTTAATGAAGTATTTTGGTACTGGACAGTGGTCCAAGACATTGTCATCTACTCTGGCCCCATATATCAACTCTCTCCCACCATCCCATTTAATAACATATACATCTAAATTCCTACAAACTACAGTCTCTGGATTAGACAGCCAAAGATGCTATTGGTGGGGCCAGTCTTTACCACCTTCTACTTCTCCTAGACCCTGGCCAAGAATTTGGAAGCACTTATATAGATATGTTAAATGGGATAGATACAGGTATAGGTACATGCAATTTCAGATCAATCATAATCTATATTATACCCCGACTAAACTACATCGTATGGGGTCCCTGTCTTCTAAACTCTGCACCAAATACTTCAAAGTCCCAGGGGACTTATCGCACACGGTATGGTATTGTGATAACATTTCCTCATTCTGGAATGGCATCAGATCCTGTCTGGACCCATTACTGTCTCTGTCAGATAAGTTTACTCCTGAGATTTGTATTTTAGGAGATTTTACGAATCTTCACTCAAAGAGCACACATGGCATTAATTTCAGCATCTGCCAAAAAGGTTATATTAAGACACTGGGTGGATACCATCACGCCTTGTCAAACGGAATGGTATAGGGAGATCATGTTTGCTATACAGGCTGAATGCATCATAGCAGGTATGTCCAACAGGCTGGATAACTACAAATGGGTCTGGGACCCATTCTTTAACCTGCTGTTGATTCAGCCTAGTCATGATACTCACAGAGTTAGTGCCTCCTCTTAGATTGGCCTTCACTAAGAGTATTAAATACCCAGCACCCACGAAGATTTGTGTAATCCATCCTAGTGGCAGTGGAGGGGGGTTAGGTGAGGGTGGGGGGAGGGTTGGAGGTGTACAGACATCTATCCATATTCTACTTTATATTTTCTGACATCGCTCTCCTTTGATAATCTAATGTCTCTGTTATGAATCTATTATATTGGAGGTATATGACTATAATGCTTGTATGATGTCTGTACATAACAAACTGTTTTATTTATTTATTTTAGTTTGGGATTAATACCTTTGAGTCAAGGACTCATTTTCAAAGGTTCCACGTCAGTGTTGAACAAACATTACAAAAATACAAGGTTTACAGAGAAAAAAAAAAGAGAAAAAACACTGAAGCATATACACAAACAGTAATAGTAAAATTTGAACTTACACACATCAAATTAGTAACTGATTAGATAAGAGGGGGTTGGGGAGATCAGCTGAAGGTGGCATCGTCTGAGGTGGGAGAGAGGTGGAACTTTCAACCAAGTGAGGCCATCATCAGGTAATTGGGGTAGGGGAGCGGGTTAAGAAAAAAGTGGTATACAGCAGAAAGATGTAGAGGGGGTAGGTAAATGGAAAACTGGGGGCAAGGTACTATCACATTAGCGCAGGCAGGTGGCATCGTCTGAGGTGGGAGAGAGGTGGAGCTTTCAACCAAGTGAGGCCATCGTCAGGTAATTGGGGGTAGGGGAGAGGGTTAAGAAAAAAAGTGGTATATAGCTGAAAGATGTAGAGGGGGTAGGTAAATGGAAGACTGGGGGTGAGGTACTATCACATTAGCACAGGCAGGTACAATTCATTTTAGAGTCAAGGAGAGATTTGAGCCCAGCTTTGAAGGTACTAATCTTGGTAGTATCAGCAAGGACAGCAGGTAGTTCATTGTATCATTTCCGACCTTGATACAGGATGGAGTTCTGGGCAAGCTTTGTCCTTTTGAAGGGACTCACCACCTTGTCAGTGACTGCACTATGGGTAGATTTTGTTGGGATGGCCAGTTTAAAGTGTCCGCCCAGTATGGGGGATGTCAGTCCAATAATACTTTTTTCAGAAGTAGGCAGGTTTGGTATTGCTCTCTAAGATGGAGTAGAAGCCACCCAGTTTCAGTGTACAATGAGCAGGTGTGGGTGTCGAGCGTAGCCCCCAAAGTAAGACAACAGGCCTTATTGAGGAGTGTGTTGATCCTGCTAAGAGCAGTTTTTGTGCCCGCCCCATATATAGGCAACCCATAGTCAGTGGTAGACAATACTGAGCTACTGGTGGCTAGTCTGAGTGCATCTGGTGTCATTGAATGTCTGTGACGATAAAGTATACCAAGTTTTATATTTGCAGTCATGATGACAGAGTCAATGTGGTTTGAAAAGGTGACCATGTGTTCAAAGGTAATGCCGAGATATTTGAAGTTAGATACTTGGTCTAGGATTTCACCCTTTTGGTTATGAATACGCAGGGACAGGTATTTCTTTTTGCTTTGGGAGGTGGAAAAGATCATACTCTTTGTTTTTTGACATTTAGTAGTAGCTTGTTTTCCATAAACCAAGATTCAAGTTTATAGAAGCTGCTTTGGAGTTCAGTTGTGATGGATTGTTGGTCTTTGCCAGTGACTGAAATCACTGCATCATCAGCATAGAGAACTGTGCTTGCTGAGCAAGCCATTGGGAGGAGTTGATGAAAAGGCTAAAGAGTAGAGGACCAAGGATTGACCCCTGTGGAACCCCGAGGTGCACCTTAGCTGTGGATAGGGTATCACCAATTTTGACTCGTTGTGATCTGTTAGAGAGGTAGCTGCCAAACCATAGTACCATATCTGGGGATAGACCTGTAGACAGAAGGCAACTTAGGAGGAGGTTGTGATTAACAGAGTCGAAAGCCTTCATGAGGTCGATGAAAGCTGATCCAACTGCCTGACCACTATCCAAGGCGTTATATAGTTGGGATGAATAATCAACTAGTGTGGTGAGTGTGGAATGCTTTTTACAGAAGCCATGCGGTTGCGGGCAGAGTAGGTTAAGGTTATCAAGGTATTCAGTAAGCTGCTCTGAGACCATTCTTTTGAGTACTTTCGAAGGGGAGGAAGGATGAATATAGGTCTGTAATTGGATGTTTGAGTTTTATCCCCCACTTTAAAGACAAGTGTTATGTTAGCTGACTTCCATGCATTTGGAAATACTCCTGATTTTAGAGAGGCATTAAACACCATGGTAAGAAGACCAGCAAGTTCGTGAAGGAGTAGACCAACCAGCCTCATGTGAAGCAGATCTGCCCCATCCTATAACTTCAATAAAGCATATTTCATTAAAAAAAAAATTAGGTTCACATGTTAGCAATGCTGATTCAATTATTTAAAGCAACAGACTCCTGGGATACATGCCTCCTCACGAACAGTGCTCAAATAATAGTATTTTTGTTATTAACAAAACTCCGCTCCAGCTCTCTGCAAGCTGCCAGTTTTACCCTACTTCTGTAAAAAAAGACAAACCCTCTCCCCCCAGCCACTAAGCACCTTCCACCCTCCAGTTGCCCGCCATCTGGCACCGCCCAACCCAAAGGATCAAAGAAATGCATCCAAGTCATACTCGGTGGAGTATGGCAACCAGTCCAGACTCTCCTCTCCCCACCTCAACCAGCTACTGTCTGGATGAATGGGAGCATGTGCTCATAACCAATGTCAGAATGCTCACAGTCTACCTTAATGCTCACCACAGAGCCAGAATGCCAACCCATTGTGCCTGAATGGCCACCCTAGAGCAGGAATGGCCCACCTGCTGCTTCAGTGCCAAACCTATGTCAGGAATGCCTATTCCAGGACCAGAATGCCATCCCTCTGCCTCAATGCCAACCCTAGGGCCAGGACACCTATCATTTGAGCCTGAAAGGCCACACTAGCACAGGAATACCCACCTTATGCCTCAGTACCCCGCTATGGTTGGAATGCCACCCAAGGGCCAGAATGGCCATCCTAGGGGTGGCATGTCAGTCCTAGGGTAAGCTAGGGAAGACAAGTTGGTCTGAGGGCTGGAAGGATGGTTGGATTGGGTCGGATCTGGTTTGGGCCTGAAAGGGTGGTTCAAGTGCAGGGAGGGTGGTCAGCTGAGGAGGAGAGGCTGGTACTGGGGATGGAAGGGTGGTCTAAGTGCAATAAGAGTAGTTGGCTGGGGATGAGAGGCTGTTCCAGGGTTGGAAGGCTGGTTCAGTGGCAGGGAAGGTGTTTGGCTGGGGACTGCAGACTGGGGTTTAGAAGGATGATTCTGAGGCAGGGAAGGAGAAAAGGCTGGTCATGAATCTGGAAGGGTGGTCCGGCTACAGGGAAGGGTGTTGGCTGGGGGTCTGAATGGCTGGAACCACATGAATGGTACAATCTAGAATGACCAAACTGCTGGCTTATGCAAGTGTGCACGTTCCAGCAGGTCTAGCTCTTACAGATTTTACCACATACAGTGTGGAAGCAAAATCCAGAACAGAGACAGTCCAGCCATGCTGTCCCAGTGAAGATATGACATCCTGATGCAGCCAAATATCCTCCCCCATGGGAATGCCCCTTGAGGGTATGACTGGCCACCTAAATGCCAGAAGACCCACCATAGGTGTGGAAAGTCTGAGGGGAATAATTTCCACCTTGCATGCCGGAATAGCTACACTAGGACTGGAATGACCACCCTCTGTGTCTGAATACCCACACTAGGGCCAGAATGCTATTGCTCAAATGCCCACTCTTTGTGCCTCAGTGGTCACCATTGTGCTGGAATACCCACTATCTGCCTCAATACCTTCCCTGTGGCTGGAATGCACACTACAGGGCTGAAATGTCCATCATAGGGTTGGCTGGGGGGGGGAGAATAGCTAGGGGCTGGAAGGGTAATCCAACTGATGGGAAAGTGGTCAGCTGGGGGTCAGAGACTAGTCTAGGGGCTGAAAAGGTGTTCCAGCAGCAGGGATTGTGGTCATCTGGTGTGAGGAGGCTGGTCTGTGGGCTAAACTTATGGTCTAGTTGCAGAGAAGTTGGTCAGCTGGGGGCCTGAGGCTGGTGGACCTAGGTCTGGAAAGGTAGTCCAGGTGCAAAGATGGGGTTGGAGGGGAGGGTGAGGAAGAACTTGGTGCCTGACTGCCCCTGGCATGGCAGCCTGAGCCGGCTTGGTTGGGGAGGCATGGCAGATGTCGGCATGACGTAATTGCACGCCACATCTCCCAGGGGGATAAAAAAGAAAAAACGCTAGATCACTGCAGGATGTTGCCAGCCATGTTCCACAGGCCCCGCACTGTTGACCATGGCCCTCCTCTGGAGAACTGAGCTACAGATCTAACGGGGGGGAAGGGGAAGCCCTCTGCAGGCCCTGCCCTGGGGGGTAAGCCAGGGAGGAATATCCAGGGCAAGGTAAGTCCCGAGGAAGACGGGTGACATGGCTGGGTGCACGGTCGGGCCAATAGGGGCCAGTCTGGGGGGAGGCGGGAGAAAAAAATAAGGCTGGAAGGGTGGTACAGAGGCAGGGAGGCTAATCAACTAGAAAGGGGAGACTGGTTCAGGGGCTGAAAGGGTAGTACAGCTGCTTGGAGGGTGGTCGGCTTGGGGTTGCATGCTGATCAAGTCCTGGAAGTGTGACTCAGGTGCGGGGTGGGCTGTCAGCTGGGGGGGGGGACGAGAAGCTGGTCCAGGGGCTAGAAGCGTATAAGACCAATTTTCCTGCAGGTGCTGCCTTATGCAGAGTCTGGCTGCATTTGCCACAGGATGGACCAAAAAAGGTTTGTGTTTTCTGGAGACAATATAGGTGGGGTAACTTGTGGTGAAACTTGTTTTAATTAGTGTATTTATTATTAAATGAAGGATAAATTTGAGACCAGCCAGAGTAGCCTGCATTTAGGGGCCATATTATAAGAACTGTGTCTTGCCCTGTAGTTTGGGGGAGGGTTGCTAGTTGTCTGGCCTGGGGCCTCAGCTAGTTGATAATTGACCTCCCACAGTCAATAGCATGCCACCAGGAAGGGAGCAGGTTCTGCATAAGAGCAGGCACTACCAACATATCCTACATGTTCATGTCCAGCGAGACAGTGGAACAGCAAAGGAGTGGAACAGGTGACTGGCATTGTAGTCATTGGCAGGCATCAGCAGAAGGAAGCGGAGAAGCAGGGGACTCTGCCCATTGACTAAGGAAAGGCACCTGTTCACTGACTACTGTGTAACAGTCACTGAAGGGTGCAAGGTCAAAGGTAGGCCAAAACTAGGAACAGGAGCAACACCAATCTAGGGTAGGAGTATATACAGATTTAAACAAGACATGGGGGAAACACAAACAGAAATAAACAAAAAAGGGGAAAACTAGAAACACCCGGTCAGTGGTAGGGGTATGAAAGCATTTCCAGGTAACACAGGGAGAAAAGAGATTGAGAATGCTGGGAGTGGTGCAATGGCTCTGGAGTGGCAGTTTTCAGAGAGACCATCTGGATTCTGCGGTGCTGCCCCATCTGCACAGACCTCTCTGGGTTGAGGAAGGTGGTCACTAGACTTCATGCCAAATTGGCTAGGATTCAGGGGACCTCTCTCCCACTCGGAGGCCACCAAGTCTGCCACCATTACCTCAGAGGATGCCAGGATGGAGGAATGGCGGGACTCTGGTGGGCTGTGGAAGGGTAGTGGTGGTGGTAGTTGGACAGAGGCACATTCTTAAACTGGTACTCTATGTGTAACCCCCTCTACAGATGGGGGTTCCCAAAAAAGTCTTCCTTGAGCTTGCCTAAATGCTCACTGCCAGGCTGGTGTCCTGCATTTTAGCAGTTTAAGTGTGATTACCAGAGCCTGTATAGCCTCTGTGTACTGTCTCTTTAAGAGCTGCCTGATTGCAGCCTAAGTAATCTGAGAGAGAGTTCTGTTGAAAGATGTAACTATTTGCTGAAAATCATTTAGAGTGATGATGATAATGTAGTTTGTCTAACCTGCTTTCTTTGTAGCAAGGACTGTTTTGTTTGTCTCTGCTATCTTGGTCCTGGACTGCAAATTGGACCAATCAGTTCCAGTGGGACCTAAAATGTAGCCGGACTACAGGAGCTATCTGAAGTCAAAATCTGTAGGAATTGTAGTTTTGAACTTTTTGTGCCTTTTTTGCAACTGAAGGGGGAGCTCTTGCTTTGACCGACAGCCAAATCAGCCAACCGAATCTTTTGGAGCTTGGGGAAGTCCCGGGCTGCTTGCAGTTTTCAGTTAGTTCTGAGCTGGGATGTGAAATGAGAACAGCTCAAGTGTATTTTTTGGCAGCAATCCTGAGTGCATTCGCATGGGAAAACTGTGAAAGGGCTGAGTTTTTGGCTTGCATGTCTGCCAGCTGCTCCTGAGAGGGAGAGAAGAGAATTATTTTGGACTAAATCCAAGTTTGTGTGACTAAAGAAAGCTACTGAAATGGGACAGGCTCAACCTGAAGAAGACTGAAGATTTTGCTGAATGCGATCAGCCTGTCAGGAGTTCCGGCTACCCCTAAGCTCCTGGTGTGTGCAGAAACTTTGCGATTGTGACCAGGGAGCGCTTTGCCTGGTACAGTAGAATTCCCGTACATATAAATGTGCTATGAGCTGCTAGTGGGTTGTGAGTTAATTCCCCACTATGTGAACTGTGTTCTGCTTGCTGGAAGATGTATCCAGCCCAAAATGGACTGCAGCCGAATTTGTCTCCATGTGGTCGAGGCCTTGCCAGACTGGCCCAGCCAGACTACCCACTGCACAGAGAAGCCATTGACAAGAGACCTGCCTGGGATCAGGCCCATGCTCCACGCTTGAACAGGAACGATGCCTCTGCGACTTGTGTGGGCCCTGCTTCTCCTGGCATTCCAGATCAACCACCTGCAGTCTCGATTTTCGTCTAGCCTGTGTCCAGTCTTGGGTATCATGAGTAAATACTAGGGTAGCTCCCTGCAACAACAGCTTAATCTGAGTGTGTCATCTGATTGTCTTGTTGTTTCGTTTCCTTTATGAACTCTGGCTCCAGATTACAAATACTGTGTACTGTGCATGTTGTGTTTTCCATCACAAGGCCCCAACCAGCTGCAACCCCGGGCAACAGTCCTGGCTAGTCCGTCTCTTCTTCACCTGGGTACCCAGAGGTGTGACTGTGTGGGGGGACTCAAAGCGTATGCATAACTGCTTGATTGATATAACCTTTAAGCTAATTAACCTGATTTTGCCCCTTCCTTGTTCAAGTCCCCTGAATAAATCAGATCTAACTTTTTCCGCATATAATCTGACTGTGGTTCCAGTTTGTGCTCAAAGTACTGTACTGTTGCTATTTGCTGTGCATAACCTTGTTTTCCAGGGGGTCCCCAGGGTCAAGCCAGAGGAACCAGCCCTGGTGGTAAGTGCAAACAGTGTGGGTACTTGCAGGGGCGGACATAAGGGGGGGGCTAAGGGTCTGAAGCCCCTGATTACGACTGTTTATCAGATGCCCTCAGTTGGGTATTGCAGGGCAGGAAGCAGTTTGCAGAGGTTCTGACTCCCATACGAGTCCTGCCTAACGCTAACGTATTGATCGGGAGATGGGGAGGGAGTAAAAGATAAAAATTGTCCCAGATGGGAGTCGGGAGGAGGATCACAACGATGCTAGCTGGGAGCCGGGCACATCAGCTCAGCTGACTCAGGCTCTCTAGTCTACTTGTCTTTTATCTTACCATTTTTTAGTCTCCAGTCAGGAGGAGGAGGAATCACAGTCAGCTTTCCAAGAAGGTCAACATAACCACCTCAAAAGCGGAAAACATCGAAACCTGGGCACACTCGCCCACTAAATATGCATGACAACTGCTGTAAACTGCATTGAATATGTGATCACCAGCAGCACTTGACTGACAACTTTACTTGGGGTGGAATCAAGAAATTCTAAGCCTGTCTCCCCCTCCAACCTACACAGCAGAAGCAAGGCTCTTCAGTGCATTAAAACATTCCTGATTACTAAGAGGTATTACTTCAAAACAATATAAAGGTGCCTCAAATAATGTATAGACTGCCACACTTCAAATGCAAGCATCTACCACTTATATGTAATTTTTCCAGCTAAAGCAGCAAATGCAAAACTGATCTTCTTCAGACATGCACACACATTACAGCTGTCCCATGACACACAAACCCACCAAACATCAAACGCTGGTTTCCCTTTGTATTTTTCAAAATGACACTGCTAATAAAACAATGCAATCAGTGTTGAAGACATTCTTTGCTTCAGCGTCACTGCAATTACTGCAGCGCAAAAAATTTACATTTTCACCGGTTTCCAAATAATTTCACAGATCATGAAATTAAAAGCCGGGCACCTGCCAAAAGACAAATGCAATAAACTGCAAGTCAGGTAGCCCAGTTACACAATTAAACAATGCTCCTGGTAACAGCTACCAGAGAAAAAAAGTAATGTAAAGTTTTGTGAGGAAAAGTATTTCTTGCCCGAAACCCTCAAACTATACAACTACTTATTTTGCAATAGTCTACTATTGCATCTGAACTGGCTGAAATGTTTTAACTTACATAATTTTTTTAATTACTTTAAGTCCGCGCAGCTACAGCAAGCCTTGTCACAAATGCAACCAATTCTGGTGTTGCATAAACTCGCTGTTAAGTGCATATCGGCAAAGATGCTAGCCGGGAGCCGGGCACATCAGCTCAGCTGACTCAGGCTCTCTAGTTTACCTGTCTCTTATCTTACCATTTTTTAGTTTCCAGTCAAGCGCGAAACTGGTCGGAGGCTCAGACTGCATTAGTAGCATATTGGGGTAGCGCAGTGGCCGCTGTCTGCACTCTGCATCTTGCTTGCTGTATGCCAGTTCCATGAGAAAACTGCGCCTGTAAGACCACTCCGGTCATAAGTGCTACCAGTGGGAATTTAAACCAGTGCTGACTGCTGAGCAAGGATGGTGAAACCCGACTCACTGGGACTGTCCTGGGGTGGGGGTGGAACTCGGGTTGGTGGATACAATTGGGACTCGGGAGCCAGGAAGATTTATTATCCCTAACTGGGGGGGAGGTGCAACTTGGGGAGAGGGAGAAAGGCAGCCGTCGGTCACTGAAATGGTGTGTGTGGACTTGGAGTCTGGACACAATCACAGACAGTCAACTCTGCACTTGGCAGCGGGGGTATAGGAGGGTCCTCCTAGATGTAACCAAGAGCTGCCTGCAATATCAGTATCAATCATTCAGCATAGCAGGGCAGGCTATATAGCACAACAACCTTATTAGCATGACATGCATAATATAGTTGTTGCTATAGTAGCCTGCCCTACTATGCTGAATGAATGATATTGATATTGCAGCTCTCGGTTACATCCAGGACCTTTCTATACTCCCGTATGTTGTGTGGTGTTCAGGTGCTGGAATAATTCCAGCAAAGTGGAATTTGTGTTGCGTAGGGAATTGGGAGGATGAATCTTATGGATCTAGTGTACAACACTGACAGCTAGCTTGACTGAGGCCTGGGCAAGCATGCGCAAGGCACTGTATCATGTGTGTTGTTCTTCTGTTACACACGTGGTACAGTTGTCAGTCAGTGCACTGTTTGAGCGCTCTCTCATGCAGTAGCGCATTAGTTCTTCACGAGGAGAGTCACTCTTCTGTGTCTCCTTCTCTCTTGTCAGAAGGACAGCACTGCTTTCACATCAAGTTTTTTTACACCAAGCAGAACTGAATGATAGTATTAGTCTAATACTACCAAAGCAAAATATAAAACTGTAACAAACTGCTGGAAACGAACGGAGGGCTATTTTTGGTTAAAAGTAATCTGCAAGAGAGGCTAGGGATGGATTGGGGGAGAGGAGGAAGAAGGCTCCTGAGCGGCGAGGGCTGAGAAGAGGGCCTACCTGCTGAGTGACTGCCAACTAATACTGCTGCTGGGAATGGATGTGGTTGAACTTGAACTTGGGGGAAGGAAACGCTGAAGCTGTGAACTGCAGTGTGTCAGAAGTTGAATTGAATATAAAAAATAAACAAAATAGGAACACTTAAAAAGTGAAAAGTTAACAAACAGTGTCTAAAGGTTGCTGCTGCAGTGCAGTGCTGCTCACTCAGTGCTTGCTTTGCTTGATGATTTGGCAGGCCTGGGCTGGGGGCTCTGATACCTAGATGACAAAGTCTACATTACATTACAGAGTGCAGCAGCAGAGTAGAGACTATTTTTCTCATCTGTGCTGGCTTACTTTTATTATTCATGCCAGCCCATTTCCACACAGAAGATATAAAATCACACTGAACTCTAACTGAAGTGGGATGGAGTTGGACCTTTGAGCCTGTACATAAATTTATTTATTTATTTAGCTTTTGTTGACCGGGTAAGTGCACTAGACAAATCCTGCCTATTTTCAGGCACGACCCGGGGGATGGGGATACAGATGAATGCCAACTGACCTTGAACCAGATTAAGCTGTTGGTGGTATTTTTAGTGAAGGAGGGAAATTTGGCCAGGACACGGGAAATTCCCTACTCTTTTCGATAAGTGCCATGGGATCTTTAACATCCACCTGAACTACCACCAATCCAGGCAGATGGGACCTGGTTTAACGTCTCATCGAAGAGCGGCCTCAGAAGTGCAGCACCCCTCTCATGCTGCACTACAGTGTCAGTACTGGGATATTAACCCAAGTGCCAGATGTGGGAGCTGAACCCACAGCCCTCTGATCTCCCGGCCTCAGAGGCGAGTGTGCTACCTACTGAGCCACTGACACTGACATGTGGTTGTGTGCCCCCCCCCAACTGATTTAGCTTGCTACTGCCTGTCAAACCTCTCCCTTATATAACCTTTCAGTCTAAGGTCAGGTGTGACGGACTTCTGAACCTGTACATGGTGTTGTGCCACCCATTTAGCTTGCTATAGCCTGTCATTCTTCTCCCTCATAAGCTTTCAGTCTAAGGTGTGATGGACTTCTGAGCCCGTACACGGTGTTATGCCACCCATTTAGCTTGCTGTAGCCTGTCATTCTTCTCCCTTATATTAGCCTTCAGTTTAAGGTGTGACAGACTTCTGAGCCTGTACACAGGGTTGTGCCACCCATTTAGCTGGCTGCAGCCTGCCAAATGTTTCCCTCATTCTCATTCTCAGCCAGTAGTGGGATAACGCAAAGGGATTCTTATTTCAGCTGTGTGCTGACCTGAGCGAGATTGTTTTTTGACGTTTCTCAAAAAGATATATAAACTTTGCAAACCATAATGCCTAAAACAAAAAGACGAATGAGTGTCAGTGGTTATGCCAGTTCGAAGATGATAACTGATCCCGGTGATCGACCACCAGTTATTCTGCCTTCCCTCAGATCAGAATTTGTAAAGGCAGGGTCCATGCAACCTGAACTAAGTAAATACCCCATGAAATATGATGTTTCAGGTAAACAATTTAGAACTTTTCGCAATAATTGATACTATACCATAAATGAAATAACAGGCAAACGTGTTAAGCAAGACTGGTTAGAATACAGTATTGCCAAAAGTTCTATGTTCTGTTTTCCATGCATGGGTTTTGGGAAGACAAAATCACAGTGGGTTCAAGGGGGTGTTACAAATTTTCGTAAAGCTCAGGAGTTAATTATTACACATGAAAAGTCAAGTCAGCATAGAGAAAATGTACTAGCGTGGCGATTGTTTCAAAATGAGAGTACACATGTAGATAAGTTATTGTGTAAGCAAGCAGAACGAGAAAAGGAGAAGAATAGAAAGATTCTCCGACCAATAATAAAGGCTGTTTGGTATCTTGCATCTCATGAGAATGCTTTGAGGGGCCATAGAGAAAGTATTGACGAAGATTTTTGGAGGAAGTTTGTCGACTTATTTAAGCTCATTGTTGAATATGAGCCTTCACTTCAGTCACATTTGCACACAATTTCTGAGTTAAGACACAAAGGTATAAAGACAAGAAAGCAATATCTATCACCTACAATACAGAATGATATATTGCATGCAACTAGTGATCTAATAACAGATAAGATCATACATGATGCAAGATAGTCACCAGTTTACTCTAGTGTAGTTGATGAAACGAATATCTCTCTGCAAGAGCAGTTATCTCTCATTGTCAGATACTTTCTGCCAGATTTCTCAGTTGAAGAAAGCTTCCTAGGCTTCTACCCATTAACAAACACCACTGGGGAAAGAAACTTTTAAAAACTGAAATCTATTCTTCAAGATTATTGCAAACTTGATTTAAAGAAACTGTATGGTCAGGGGTTCGATGGGGCTGCAAATATGTCAGGCCAATTCAGGGGAGTGCAGACTAGATTTAGAGAGATTTCACCCACTGTTTTGTATGTTCACTGCTTGGCCCATGAGGTCTCACTCAGTTTAACTGACACAGCAGCAAACTGCAGAATAACTACTGACATGTTTGCACAACTTCAGATTTTGTGTTCAACATTTACAAATAGTCCGAAAAGAACTGAACATCTAAAAGGGGTGAGACGAGTGATGAACTTGGAGGCTGATGTTGGTGGTCGTCAGCACCTTGTCTCTCTGTGCACAACTCATTGGTAGTAGAAGAAGAAGAATCAGCATTTATATAGCGCTTTTCATACATCCAAAACGCTTTACAAGCAATGCTAGACTGGTATTGAAGTGACTGAATGTGTGGTGGCGGCCATATCACACATCATCACCCACACACAGCCTGGATAATTGCATGAACTGGTTTATGGGAAGGGGAATGTTGGCCAGGACACGGGAATGTTCCCTACTCTTTCGAAGAAGTGCCCTGGGTTCTTTTACTTCCACCTGGACACCCACCAGGACAACACCAGGATGGGCAGAAAGGATCTTGGTTTAACATCTCATCCGAAGGACGGCGCACCCCAACAGTACAGCACCCCCCAATACTGCACTCGGATACCAGTGATTTTTAGGCACAAGTCCAATCCCGATGTGGAACGAGAACCCACGACCTTCTGGTCCAGAGGCAGATGTGCTACCAACTGAGCCACACTGACACGCACGAGCACATAGCCTAGAAGCATTAAAAAACTCACACGCTCCCATTTTGCAAACCATGGAAGAAATGAAACGATGTCCTGCTGCTTCATCAGCTGCCTTGAAGCCACAAGTATAAGCTGTGATTCTGAAAATGAAAAAGATAGATTTTATTATATACCTTTTTGCACTTCATAACATATTTTCCAAAATAAATCCAGTCTCCATGTGCCTACAGTCTCCCTCTATCCATACTGCTGATGCTTTAGATCAGGTACAAATATTGAAAAATAGCCTTTCAGAAATGAGGTTAGATGAACACTTAGAAGATATCTATACTTCTTCAGTGAAATTTGCAGAAACACTTAACAGTGACTTCAACCTAGACATTAATCTAAGCGTGTCTTATTGTACACGACACAGGCAAAGGAATGTGGTAGACAGTCAAAGCAATAAAGAGCAATTGAAAAGTGACTTTTACTACGACACAGTCGACACCATTGTCAGTGCCCTGAATGATCAGTTTGCTGAGGTGCCCATCATTAAATCTATATCCGTTTTTACACCAAAACGCTTCAATAATTCCACCACAGAGGAAATAAAAGCTGCTGCCGAGGTCATTTCACGTACTTACCTTGACATTACTCCAGAGCTTCTCATTTTAGAATCACAGGTGGTATGTAAAGTACAAAAGCTTCAAAGTCTTGCATCACATCAGATCTGCAATTTCCTTCATGAAAGTGGCTTAACTCAAGCTTATTCAAATTTTATGAAGTGCAGCATGTACTTAAATATCCTTCCTGTGACAGTGGCATCTTGTGAGCGTTCATTCAGTAAAATGAAGATAATCAAAACTCAACTCAGAAACATAATGTCAAATGAAAGGCTGAAGCACCTCTCCATCATTAATATTGAACGCAGTCATCTGAAAAGCATTCCCGCCGATGCTGTCATTGACAGGTTCAAGGGCATGAAACAAAGAAGAATGTTACTGTAGATTTAGCATCATTTGAACAAATCTGTACTTTTTTTTTCTCCATACTATGTGTGTGAGTGTGAGCACAGAGCAGCAGCATAGATTGTAGGTGCAATGAAAGATATTGCTACTTTCTTGTCTTTATACCTTTCCAGGCTCCACTGCAATAACATGACTCAATTTCTGTAGGGCATACATTTGTCCTGAATAATACCAGATTCTCTTTTGTAAAACTTTAATCTGGACTTGTAACATGGATTGCAAAAATTAGGATTGATGGCAAATTGGGAACTTACTATTACCCATACTAATTTTTTTTGTTGTCTGTTCACTGCAAGAGACTTCCATCCTTCTGTGTTTGGGACGGTGTGTGCAATGCATGCATCATCAAACACACAATAATGTAAACATTTCCCAGTAGTTATAAATAAAATATATATATATATATATATATATATGAAGTACTTTGTTAGACCTGCCATGTGCATGGTGGAGGTCTACCACACACATGCATGGTCTAAGTACTGTTTCACAGTCTGGTCTGGTGCCGTCTACTACTCATTTTAGGCCATATCCATGTGCATTGGTAGTCATTGCCTATGTGACGCATGGGCATGGCCTTAAAATACCTCATTTTTTGGGGGTACTTGTGCATTTGTCTTGCCAAACATAAGGATTACTGGCAACTTGCTACTCAGTACTCATGATATTTGGCTAGACAAAAGGCTCAGATTGCATCTCAGAGCATCAAAAATCTGAAATTTTTCTGGGGGTAGCCCCCGGCTTATTAAGTTGGGTATTTCACAATCTCAAGCCCCCTTAGTTGTGTACCCAAATGTCCACCACTGGGTACTTGTGTGGTGTACCAGGGGTATTGTGAAAGTGATTATTGTACAGTGTTCAGGCCACTAGAGAGGAAAGGGGGGGAGGTTACAGTGTCCCAGAGGGCTGTGCCCAGGTTAGCTTGACCACTACCAACCCTGACCTCCGGGTGGAGGCACCCGTTTCAGAACTCAGGCCCCTTAACCTGCTACTAGCCAAGCAGGCAGGGGTAGTAGCCCTTGTGATAGCGCCACCTAGGTGTTACATATGTAATTTCTATGCCATTCTAGTGGGGTGGGCTCCTGGGAGGAAGCACCCGTGGTACTGACCAGGAAGGATGTGGGGGACCTCCACAGTGGAGACCCCAAGGAGGGTGGTAGAGGACCCCAGATGAGGATGAAGCAACTTCTGGTGGGGACACTATTGTGAGGGGGACAGATCCGGGAATAGGAAAGGAGGGAGGGAGAGAGGAAGGTTAGGTGCCTACCTGGTGCCATGGCCTGGAGGGATGGGAAGTGGATTCTGAGGAATCGCTAGAGCAGCAGGATAGGAGAGACAGCTGGATGTCATTGTCCACCTGAGTACTAATGACATGGCTAGGGACAGGGCTGGGATAGTGCAGAGGGAGTTTGGGAGCTGAAGAGTGGTCTTAGGTAGCTCGCTCAGTGGCTTTTGCCGAGATGCTGCCTATTTATGACAGTGGACAGGAGAGGGATCTCTGCACCAGGAGCTTCAACTCATGGCTGAAGAAATGGTGCAGAAAAGAAAGGGTCAGCTACACTGGGGACTGGGGACCCACCTGGGAAGATAAGGGCCTATACAGGGGTGACGGCCTGCAACCATTTTGGAAGGGAACCGCAGTCCTCAAGTGGATGGCTTAAATGTTACTTTAATGAACATTTAAACTAGCGAAGGGGGTGGCAGAAGGAAATCAGGGAGTCAGAAACTGCCCCTCCCCACAGGCTGAAGTAGACAGTAAGGCGAAACCAAGGAGACAGGAATTCCCCAGAGTGCAAATTAATAAAGGAAGCAGGGTGGTAGAGATGAAGGGAAAAAGGAACAAGAGTATTAATAAGAGAGAGGGGAAGGAGGGGAAAAAAGGGGGCAACAATCCAAGGAGGAGAAGGATCTGGGAGTGCTGGTAACCAGGAAGATGAACCACTCTGCTCAGTGCAGGAAGGCAGCAGCGATGGCAGGCAAACAGGATGCTATGGTGCATAGCAAGGGGGATTACTTCTAGGAGTGGGGATGTCATCTTGCCCCTGTACAGGTCCCTGGTGAGACCGCACCTAGAGTACTGTGTGCAGTTCTGGCACCCCTACTTGAAAAGGGACATCAAACTACTGGAGGGGATACAGCACAGGGCAACAAAAATGATCCTGGGGTTGGGGGACAGACCATATGAGGAGAGACTGAGACAGCTCAATATGTATACCCTGGAGGAAAGAAGGGAGAGAGAGAGAGGAGGATATGATTGAGACCTTCAAGTATCTGAAGGGTTTGAACAGAGTAGACACCAGGTGTATGTTCAATCTGAAGGGCGGAAGGGAAACCAGGGGACACTGTATGAAGTTGGAAGGGGCAGGTTTAAGAGGGAATGAAGGAGGCACTATTTAACAGAAAAGCGGGTGGCAGGGTGGAACGCTCTGCCAGAGGAAGTCGTATCACTGCACAGTGTTGGGGGCTTCAAGAGGGGGTGGGACAGATTCAAGGGGAGGATACAAACTGGGAGGGAGTGCAAGATGGGGGAGGGCTTATGAGGGAGAGGGGGCAGCTGCAGTCTAATGGACTGAAGTGCTGCACACTTGAGCAGACTAGATAGACTGAATGGCCTGTATCTGCTGGCAATTTTGTACATTCGTAACAAGCAGAGCGAAATCAAAATCTGGAAGGCCATACGTGAGAATGCTAGAAGTCTAGGAAATAAGATTCCGGACCTAGAGGCCACTATGGCAGAGGCTGACCTGAATATTGTGTCCATTACTGAGTCATGGTGCACTGAAAACCATGACTGGGACATGGCCATACCAGAATATGCTCTATTCAGGAAGGACTGGGTGGGAAGAAAAGGAGCAGGTGTGGTTCTTTATGTGAGGGACAGCATAAACATGACAGATGTAACCCCTAGATGGCGCTATCCCAGGGGCTACTACCCCTGCCTGATTTGCCACTAACAGGTTGAGGGGCCTGGATCCAATGGCGGGTGCCTCCACCCAGAGGTCAGGGTTTGCAATAGTTAAACTAACTGGTCACAGCCCTCTGGGACACTGCAACCCTTTCTTCCCACTAGTGGCCCACACAATATATCAGAATTACCTTCACAGTATACACTTACCCCCAGGTCTGGTTCCGCACTGGGACCTCCTGTGAAATGAGATACAGGGCAACAATCACAGTACAGTACTTTAACATAGACAAATACCTCAGGCAGTATAACTTTGCTGAAACAAGCAGCTCTGATTTATTTAGGGGATATAACAAGGACAGGGGAAATCAGGTTAATTAGCTTATCACTCTAATAATCTACCTATGGCTCTGTGCACAGGCCTATCCTATCAGTTACTGTCCCTGGGCACCCAAGCCCTAGTGGCTAGTCCAAACCGTGGCAGCTGGTAGGGCCCTTTCACACAGAGAAAAGGAGAATTAAACAGTCAGCAGTACAGTAATTCCATTTGGATTTAATGTGGCAATTCAACAGGGAGCGACCTTGAATTAGTACTCACGACCTCCAAATAAGATAGGGTCCTTCAATGTCAGCAGGGCTCACTTGAGGTAAACAAACCTCTTCACACATCCATATAAAAGAAAGCACTATACCAGGCAGGCTGCATCTGTATCCCGATCGCAATTACTGCACAATACCCGGGAGAACACACAGTAGATTCAGTTCCTGACAGACAGAGTGCAATTTTCAGCAATTCCTCCAGTCTTCTACAGGGTGAGCCTGGTTTCTACTCTTCAGAGATCCTTGATTCTTTTCACAGGACGGATTCAGTCCTAACAAGCTGTTACACAAGCTGCAGACCGAACTCTGGGCCTTACAGCTTTTTGACTAAAACTGCGCTGAAAAGCACAGGGCTCCTTCCTTCTTCACTGCCAAAGCTCAACTCAAACTCCAACCGACAAAACCGGGCACTTCCTTTGAGTTCCTCCCAGGTCTTGACTGGATTGGCTGTCACTCACAATAGACTGCTGCTGTTGGTCCAAAAAGGCACTGAAGTCTAAACTACATCTCCCAGAGTCACTGCCCATACAATCCTCTTGTGGCTGGCTCAGATTATGAGTCCAAGTTCTGATTCGTCCAAGGCACCATTTTAGAGCTAGCTTACCCCACACTGATTGGTCCAGTTCAGCAGTTCAAAACTAGAATGGGGAACTAGCAGACACAGTTCTGACTGCAAAGAAAGCAGGTTAGACAAACTGTAATTTCATTATTACTCTAAATAATTTCTGGCAAACAGTTACATCTTTCAGATAGGTTCTCTTTGCACTCCTAGTGACTGCAAAAATGAAGTGAATTGGCAGCAGCTCGAGTGGTACTCAGAGAAGCACACAGTCCCCATACAAACTAATTATGTCTGCAAGCAGACAGCTCTTAAGAGACAGTACCAGAGGTTCTAAAAACACTCACTGATAAATGGCTTAAGCCAAACACCATTCAGGCTTGGAGCATTCAAGCAAGCTCCTGGAAGTCTTTTGGGAACCCCCATTTGCAGGGGGGTTACACAGAGATACAGGGGGAGGCAGAGGTACTGTGGGTCACCCTGGAGATGGGGAATAGAGTCACTATCCACACTGGATTGATCTACAGACCTCCAGCATGGAGAATGGTGTGGGGAATTAGACAAGGTACTGGTGAAAGCCATTGACAACATGGCAGAAAAGAAGGAGGTGCTGCTGGTGGGGGACTTCAACCTGCCCGAAGTAGACTGCAGCTTCCCAGCAGTGGCTTCAGCTTCAGTTCTGGAGGCTGCACTTTTGAAAGGACATTAATAGGCTGGGAACGTCCACAGAAGGGTGACTAAGATGGTACAGGGCTTACACAGACAAAACTTATGAGGAGAGATTAAGGAACCTCAAGTACTGTATGTATTCGCTGGAGGGAGAGTGGAGACATGATAGAAACATTCAAGTACCTCAAGGGCATAAACAAGGTGCAGGGGGAGACATCTACCAATACAGGAGAAGTACAAGAACGAGAGGGCATGACATAAAATTGGAAGGTGGCAGGTTAAGAGGGAATGTGAGGAAGTTTTTCTTCTCAGAGAGGGTGGTGGATGCATGGAATGGTCTGCCACAAGAGGTGGTGGAAGCAAGCACTGTGGTTGGATTTAAACATGCGTGGGACAGGCATAGGGGAACCACAGAGGTAAAGCAGAGGGAAGGTCAGAAGCTGTAATCAAGTACAGGGCTTACGGGCAGATTAGATGGGCCTAGCGGTCCTTATCTGCAGACAATTTCTATGTTTCTATGTAAGCAGGTGTAACCCCCCTACAAATGGGGGTTCCTAAAAGCCTTCTGGGAGCTGCTTAATAGCTCCTTGCCTAACTGGTGTTCAGCGCAAGGCCGCCAAAATGCGGCCGTTGTGAGTGCTTTTACAGCCTCCAGTACTGTCTCTTTAAGAGCTGCCTGCTCGCAGGCTCCAGCGGGTTTGTATGGGGGGGACTGGAGTTTTCCTGCTCGAATCCTGCCTGAGCTGTGGTGTAATCGCTCCATTCTGTGGCTGCTGAAAGTGCAAAGAGAGCCCATTTGGTAGATGTAACTGTTTGGCTATAATCATTTAAAGTATTAGTGAAATTACAGTTTGTCTAACCTGCCTTCATTGCAGCAGGGACTTTGTATGCTTGGCCCCCATTTTGGACCTGGACTGCTGAGCTGGGCCAATGGGGTAATGAGAGGTACTGAAATGGGGACTGCTTGAGCCAACCAGAATCAGGACTCTCTTTGGAGCCGGCTGGCAATAGGGGATACAGCCTGTAATTCTGGGAAATGAAGTTCTGGACTGTGGCACCTTTTTGCACCAATGAGGGCTGAATTAGGTGACTGGCAACTGCAGCCCACCAATGGGATCGGATGGTGACCGAACTGAGATTCCCTGCCCAAACGGCCAAGGGCAGAGTCGTTGGTGATTGTGAAGGGAGAAGGAGCTCTGGCTCCTGCGCTGTGCAAGTATTTGCGCGGGAAGCGTGTGAGTCAGGCCGAGAAGGTGAGCGACTTCATCACCAGAAGAGAGAGAGAGAGAGAGAGAGCGGACAAGATCTGTGAGAAGTGCAGTAGAGGAGGCTGTGTGAACACAGCTACCTACCAGGCTCACCCTGCAGAGGACTGAAGAATCTGCTGAATCGCGCTCGGTCTGTCAGGACAAGTGAAGCTGCGTAGTTCACCTGGTTTGTTCAGCAAAAACGATCGGGAGTTTTGGAGCAGTTGCCTGGTATGGTACCCCTCTGCATTACATATAAATGTGTGGAGCAGCGTTTGAATCACAGGCTAAGTCCTGTAGTGGTGTGAGAGGGATCTTGCTGCAGGATTTGTGAGTACTAAAAATCAGGGTAGCTCCCTGTCAAATGTTCTTCCTGAGGACCAGAGTTGTCTGGCTGTTCACTGGCTGCATGGATTGTGCCTGTGGGCTATTACAAAATTAACATAGGTACTAAACGATTGTTTCTTCTTCAGGGCCCCACGCAGCTGCAATGAATAGGCTAGCCTTGTAAGGCCTGGGTACCCAAAGACAGTGACCGACAGGTTTGGCCTGTGCATAGTGCCCTATATAGTAGAAGTCTTAAGCTAATCAACTTGATTTCCCCCATCCTTGTTACTTCCCCCTTAATACATCAGATTTGTTGTTGCAAGGAGTATTGTTTGAACTGTGTGTTTGTGCCACCCTGTTGTGTATGGGTTATTGTATAACTGCATCTTATTTTACAGGGGGTCTTCAGCACCAAGTTGGCCATCCTGATCTGGGGGAAAGTGTAAGTCATAACGGTAGAGTGGGGATTGCTGGTGAACCACTTAGTGAGAAGAAAGGGGAGCTGCAGTGACCCAGAGGGCTGTGACCAGGTCGCATTTGACTGTTCCAACCCTGACCTATGGGTGGAGGCACCCGCCATTGGATCCAGGTCCCTCAACCTGTTATTAGCTGAGCAGGCAGGGGTAGTAGCCCTTAGGATAGCGCCCCCGGGGGTTACACAGGGACACCCTGGACTCTCTGCAGGGGGCATTCCTCAGGCAACTAGTCACTGAACCCACACGTGATGGGGCAACACTGGACCTGGTACTCATTAACAGGGACAGTGTTGCAGATGTCAAGGTGGGAGGCCATTTGGGGACCATCAATCACTGTACGGTGTGGTTCAATATAAGGACGGCTGTGGAACTGAACCACTCAAGGGCGAGGGTCTTGAACTTTTTATTTATTTATTTATTTATTTAGCTTTTGTTGACCAGGTAAGTACACTAGACAAGACAATTGCCTATTTTCAGGTACGACCCGCAAGAGTACAGGAATTACAGATTTAAGTACATAGGACAACATGATACAGATTAAAACAGCTTACAGGTCATGCAAGACATAATTTTGTACAGTATGTACACAACAGAATAACACCTGTAGCAACTAAGAGCAGTATAAAAGGTACAAGTTGAGATGCAGCAGATACGACACTATTTACAACTTAAAGGCCCCAGGAAGTCGAGTCTTTTGTCCAGAACACATCCAGGAGAAAGGAGTGCTGTGAAGGATCAGGATAGATCACGGGGGTTTGGGACAACCACAGGCCGAAGAGAGTTTGAGGTGGTTCCATAGGGAGGATCGAAGGCACACCTGTGAGTGGGAGGAGCGAACCTGGGCAGGGAATGTGTTCCACAGTCTGGGAGCACACGCAGCAAAATCTCTATCCCCCATTAGAGTCTGGGTAGCAGGTATCTTAAGGATGGCGGGACCCAGAGACCTGAGGGAATAGGATTAGGAGGCTACCGGGACAAGGAATTTCGCCAGCCCCGGAGGGGTACCAGTGCCAAGGACCTTGCCCATGAAGCACCCCAGGACAAAATCTATGTGATTTAAGGGGGAGAGCCAGTTCAGCTTGCTATAAAGGTCACAATGATGGGTGAGACGAGGGGCAGCCAGAGCAAAGTGGCAGACATTATTGTAGGCAGTAGACCACCTAGAAAGGTGAGCTTTGGAGGAGCGGGCAAACAAAAGGAGTCCATAGCAAAGCAAAGGGAGGAGCACACCTCTGGTACGAGCAAGACAGACAGCAGGAGTAAGGTTGCTCTTAGCTCTGTAGGCCAGACCCAGTTTGCAGTTGCCAGTCTTACATGCATTCTGAATATGGCGACCAAGGTCAAGCTGCGGGTCAAGTGTCACCCCAAGGTATTTAAAGTTATCGGTAACAGGGATCGGAACACCGTCGGTACCAGTAACGCATAACGGAGCAGGAGAAGCCTTAATCTTGGCCTGGGACCCAAAGAGCATGGCCTGATTAAGAACCAACTTATGGGACGAGATCCAGGACTGAATGTTCCCTAAGTCCTCACTCAGGTGGCGATTAATGACCCCTATGTCCAGGGAGTGAGTGAGGATGACCACATCATTCGCATAGAGGATTGACTTACAGTGGACAGAGGCAGCAGGGAGATTGTTTACAAAAATGAAGAAGAGCAGGGGCTCCAGGACAGAGCCTTGGGGGACACCCATGGTTACAGAAGTACAGCCCAAGAGCTCCTTGCCATATTTGACAAGCTGCTTTCTGCCGTGTAGATAGTTGGAGAACCAACGGAGCACACCAGGTGATAGACCATAGGACCTAAGCTGAGTGTAGCGCATGGCATGATCAACAAGATCAAAGACCTTGGAGAGATCTGTAAAGATAGCCCAAGAGAGTTTGCCCTGGTCCATAGCCGCCCTGATCCAGGATGAGACAGTGACAAGGGCAGAGGATGTGCTGTGCCCTTTCCGAAAGCCATGCTGCACAGGTGACAATAGGTCATGTGACTGCAAGTACTCCGAGAGTTGCCTGCCACAACTTTCTCAAGAAGTTTGCTGACCGCTGACAAAATGGCTATCGGACAGTAGTTTTCAATCAGTTTGGGGTTCCCCTGTTTAAGGATAGGGACCACCCTGGCGGCCTTCCATATGTCCGGTATAACACCAGATGACAGGGACAGATTGAAAATATGGGCCACCAGGGGGGCAATACTATAAGTACCAAGACAGAGGAGCTTCGGTTCCAACCCATCATGGCCAGCACTTGAGAAGGGGGAGAGGCCCGAGAGCAATCTCTGCACCTCTTGCACCATCACAGCCTTAAAATGAAAGAGCGGGTGGGGTGGTGGACGGGCTGGGACCTGTTCACCATTATCACCTCCACCAGGGGGGGGGAATGATGAGGTGAAAGCAGACAGGTCAGAAAAATACAGGTTAAATGCATTTGCGATGGTTAGCGAGTTGTTGCAGCTAGCACCATCAATAAGCATATCAGAGGTCTCACCACTCGGGGAACCACTAACTATGTTTTTAATGTTCCTCCAGAACCTCCTGGGGTCCCTGGCTGAGCTCAGCAGTACAGTTTTACAAAACTCGCTTTTAGCAGCCCTTATTGCCTTCTTGCACTCATTTCTGATTCTCCTGTACTGCTGAAATACAGCCTGATCTGCCGTGGCCCTGAATTTTGCCCAGCACTTATCTCTGTACTTCATAAGGGCTAAAAGGTTCCCATGTAACCACTTTGTAGCCGATCCCCTGATCCTCCGTCTGATGAGGGGGACATGCTTATCCTGCAGAGCTCTGAAAGAGCTGAGGAAGTGACTAACAGCAGATAAGGAGTCTTGGGCATTCCATACTGCAGACCAGTCAGTGTGCTGGAGATCATCCTGGAAGGAGCCAAGATCAAACCCGGAGTAGTGTCTAACCTGAATGATCTTATGTGGAATTTTCAGGGGGAGGATCTTCCACACACAGTACATGGGGGAGTGATCAGAGATGGAGTCGGGAAGGATGCCCGATGAGCTGATCCTCTCTAGTCTGTTGTCAGGACCCAGTCCAGAAGAGAGCTCACTCCACCATTGGAGGAGCACCTGGTAGGATCCTTGATGAGCTGCGACAAGGAGAGACCAGCAAGCAGTGGCTCAAATGCTTTAGTGTTACTACCAATCTAGTTAAGGTTAAGATCACCCAGGATAATTAGCTCATTATTCCGGGTCACGGCACCAACTATGTCGAGGAGGATGAACAACCCCTCTAGGCCCCCCATGGGAGGATTGTAGGTAAATATAATATGTGCCTTTTTGGTCATCCCAAGCAACAGTACCGTGTGCAGTAACTCACACAGGGACTGCAATGGATGTTGACAGGGTAAAACCAACAGGCTGAGGTGGCTCCTGTAATAGACCAAGATGCCACCCCCCCTCTTTTTTCCTGGACGATTAAGCCTGACGAGGTCATAGCCAGGAAGGGCACACATGGAATTTGGAGTAGAGGGTTTAAGCCAAGTTTCAGTTATGCCGAGGATGTCAGGTCTATGGTAGGTGACCCAAGGAAGAAGTTCCACCAAGTTGAGCAGGAGGCTACGAATATTGAGATGGGCTATTTTCAGCCCTTTGACAGCCGACCAGCCCACAGCTGAGGGGGAGGCTTGGCAAGGCGGACCAGGGTTAAGCTCAATGTTACCCGCGAATGCTAGGGTCACCAGTAGTAGCCAAAGGAGATGCCTTAAGGGAGGGAGCCATCCCTGGCAGGCAGCTCTGGCCATATCGCCTGACCACAAGGGCAGGGCACAGGAGGCACCTAAGGTCAAGACTGCAGAGAACCCTGAGGGGGTCTGCCTCCAGCTATAAGGTTGGAGAATGTAAGTCTGTCCCCACAGGCTGGGTACAAGTGCCCCAGGGTTCTCCCACAGGAGGAGCACCGACACCAGTAAACCAGGGGATGCTAAGGACAGTGAGGAGAGCAAAAGTGAAGGAGCACATGAGTGGAAGGGGCGACATTATTGTAAATAAATACTAAGGGTTCCCCATGTCAGTACCAGGGATAGTTGGCAGGAAGCGATGGTAAAAACTATACTAATCACTGGGCCCCAAGTAGCAGCCAATGGAGCCTCCCACAAAAGGAAAAAGCTGGATGTCCAGCAACTACTGTCCACTTTTACTGTAATTAGAGAGCCCACTCAACCAAGTGAACACTGTTACGTCTCAATTAGAGAGCACCCGTGATATACTAAGGTAATAGGCACTACAGAGGAGCGTCCAGACCCACTAAGGGGATCCCACCCATGGATGACAGGCAGGGACCTCTGCTTAAAATGCAAGGGTAACTGGCCTAGAGTGGGTACTAGGGCAGACTCAAGCAGACAGTAGCTATGCTATGCGAGCAGTATGGGAACAAGAAATTAACATAGCAGAACAGTAGACAAGATTAACCATGCTAGCAATCAGTAAATAGAATAGTCACTACGCCCATGAGAGATAAGTGTACATTCTACTGACAGACTGTATTAATAGAATGCTTTTAGATTTGGATGGCAGCTGAGTTACTGCCGATTTTGCCAGACCCGATTGGCCCTGGACAGAGGGGGGGGGCATGGCTACCAGGCATTTAAGGGAGGAGGGAATGAGGCAGGTGGGTGGACCGAAAATCAAGTCAAGTAGCAGCTGCTTCTTCCTCTGCTGCTGCTGCTGCACTGCCCCTGCCTGGAATTGCCCCCAGAAAATGTCCCATTTCATCGGGGGAGGTCCATCCAGATTTCAACTGATTGCCGGCGCCTCAACCCCAAGATGCTCTGTCTTTGGTCGTTGTGGGGAGTAACTGGCAAGAGCCGACCGCTCCCCCCGGCGAGATCCATCATAGCCCAAGTCCGATCTCGAGCCCAGCCTTTAAACCAGGCTGCCCGAATGTCACAGCAGCTATAGTCCAGTTGGGCGCTGCTGCCTTTTTTAAACTGAAAGTTTGGCGCCTAAAGATTGCTGGGGCTCCGGTCTTTGAACAATGGACCAGCAAGAAACTCAAGTCAAGTAGCAGCTGCTTCTTCCTCTGCTGCTGCTGCTGCACAGCCCCTGCCTGGAATTGCCCCCAGAAAATGTCCCGTTTCGTCGGGGGAGGTCTGCCCGGCTTTCAACTGATCGCCGGTGCCTCAACCCCGAGGTGCTCTATCTTCAGTCATTGCAGGGGAGTAACTGGCAAGAGCCGCCAGCTCCCCCCAGCAAGATACGTTATTACACTCAGGTACCACCCTGCTTAAAGAATGGACAGATAAAATATCTGATGAAGAATCACTGACAAGAGGCAGGGTGTGCAGTCTATCGGAATTATTACCGGAGTGCCGCGACCCATGTCAACTCATGTGTGTTATCACATGTCCGGTTGGATCATGGAGGGCAGCTTTCATAAAGATGGGTGAATGCCTCAGGGATGACCTGGCAGTGGAGGATGGCCTGGGTGGGGTGGCGGAACAGTGCATGAAGATAAAAGGAATCACAGTAAAGGCAATTAACCTCTTCATCAAACAAGTGCATAAATGCCAAGGGAAAAAGACTAGAGGCTGTTATGTTTCTTGAAAGAGGTGGCTGAAAAGGTAGAGGCAAAAAGGATAGCACTCAGAAGATATAAGGAGATGCAGAGGAAGGAGGATAGGGAGGTGTAGCAAGGGAAACAGGGAAAGCAGTAAGGAGCACAAAGGCGCAAACTGAAGACAGCAAAGCCCAGAGGTAACAAAACTGGACAAGACATTTTTTTAGGTATGTAAGTGAAAAGAGGAAGACCAGGGGTAGGAATGTAAGGTTACAAATGGAAGAGGGGGGGACTGTGCATAGGGGGACCTGGAAAAGGCAGACATCCTGAAAAATACTTCTGTTTAGTGTTCACAGAGGAAGGAGAAGGAGAGGGGCCACAAAGTAACAGAAGTTTTGGAGGGAGGTGGACACAAGTCCTTTTTTGGAGGTGACAGTCCTCACAGGATTTGCTAATCTGAAGGTGGACAGAGCAGTAGGGCCAGATGAGGTGTATCCAAGAGTATTGAGGGAGCTCAGTGAAATACTGGATGCATCTCTGACAATTCTATTTAACAGCTCACCAGAAACAGGAGTAGTTCCAGAGGCCGGCGGATGTAGCCCCACTACACAAAATGGTTAGCAGGGAGGAGGCTGGCAATTATAGGCCAGTCAGCCTGATATCGGTGATAGGAAAGCTAATGGAATCACTGCTGAAGGAAATGATTCTGGAATATATTGAATCCATTGGGTTACAAGACCTGGGGAAGCATGGTTTCACAGAGGAAAGGTCATGTCAAACAACTCTGATAGACTTCTTTGATTGTGTGATCAAGGAACTAGATCAGGGTGGAGTGGTGGACGTGGCCTCCTACCTAGATTTCAGTAAGACGTTCGATGCTATACCACATATGAGATTAGTAAAGCAAGCTGGGTAGCTTAGGAGTGGGTCCAAAGGAGGTAAACTGAATAAGAAATTGGTTAAGGGATATGTGATAAAGGGTGGTGGTAAACGGAGTTCACTCGGAGGAAAGGAGCCTCAGGATCAGTGCTGGGACCAGTCCTCTTTAATGTCTTTATAAGTGACATCACAGAGGAGCCAGAAGGTAAGATCTGCCTTGCAGACGACACCAATATCTGCAATAGAGTAGACACCTGGGGAAGGATAAGCAGAGACCTGAGAAAACTCAAGGAGAGGTCAGAGTCAAAGGATTGGCAGCTGGGTTTCAATGTGAAAAATGCAAAATAATGCACTTAGGGCACAGAAACCCGGGGCAGAGTACAAAATGAGTGGAGTGGTACTGACAACTACCAAGCAGGAAACAGACCTGGGGGTAATCATATCGGATGACCGAAAGGTGGCCAGGCAGTACGACAAGGCAGTAGTGATCTCTAGTGGAATGCTGGGGTACATAGGAAGAGGTATCACTAGCAGAAAGAAGGAGATGGTGTTACTTCTGTATAGATCGCTGGTAAGGCCCCACCTTAAGTACTCTGTCTAGTTCTGTAGACCACATCTCCAGAAGGACACAGACAGAGTGCAGGTAGTCCAGAGGAAGGCAAACAAAATGGTGCAGGGTCTGCATCAAAGCCCTATGAGGAGAGCGATTGAAGGACCTCAAAATATACACCCTGGAACAGAGAAGGGATATGAATATACACCTTTAAATACATCACAGGATTAAATAAGGTACAGGATGGAAGTATTTTTCAGAAGAAAAGGTGCTCAATAAGAAATGGACATGCTACAAAGCTGGAGGAAGTGGATTCAGGAGAGATGTGAGGAAGTACTTATTCACAGAAAGAGTGGTGGATTCCTGGAACAACCTTCCAATGGAGGTAATTGAGGTGAAAACAATGCTGATTGTTCACTTGGGAGCTTAAGCAGCAGGCAGGTAGGAAAGAGGGCTGGAGTTATATTCTGTTTTAACTGAAATATTTGAATAGTTTGTAAGTGAAATTAGTTTTATGTGTTAAAAATTATTACCTTGAATTAGAACTGTTACATTGTAACTTTGGTGGCTTGGGGATAGTTGTTTGGCAGGGATACTTAGAGGGAAATTTAAATGTGTTGTTTGCCTGGTGTTTGGTAAGAGCCCTCGCACCCACCCTGTTTTGTATGCCTTCTTAAATACTGAAAAGCCACTGGGGGTTGGGATTGAAGGGCTGAGTATTTCTGTTTGGGACTGAAATTCGAAGCAACAGGAGCTGGTGGCCTGTGACATCATATGGTACCTGATGTCTGCTTACACACACTGTTAGTGGGACCGAACACACACTGGACTGTATGTGTTTGTGAGACTTGGGAACGTTATTGGTGGAGTTGAAATGGGGTTTGTAAATAACTACAGTCAGTATAGAGAGAAACTGTACTCCAGGGGAAAGGGACTGAGAAAAGGGGGTGTGCTATTATAAACAGAGGATAATCAGGTTAAGGAGTAAGCTGTGGGAGCTGGGGGGTGTCCAAGGATAAGGGTGTGATATTGGCAGAAGGGTGGGGCTGAGGGAGGCTGGGGCAACGCCTGAAATTACAAGACGTTATGTTACAGCAAGCAGGAGGGGATATTAGGACAGAGGACCCTTAGATAGGGAAGTTGATGCTAAGGGAAAGCGTAGAGTAAACATTCTGAATACAAAGAGACTGGAGGGGGAAGAGTCAGGAGGGGCTGTTGTGCGGAAGCCTAAAACAGCAGACTGTGGGAAGGAGCTCCTAAGGTGAACAGTGCAAGAGAGGAAGAAGAGGGTCAGTTTAGAGATGCAGTCAGGGGAAACTCGGGTTACTTGATGGAGGCTGACATAGAGTGTCACAATAAATTTGAGCTACTAAGCAACCTAGAGGGGGAGGAAGGGGTTGGTGGAAATGAGGAAACTTATACAGAGGCCGGGGGGAGGGAGTCGGATACCCATAGGGCATCACAGACCGGCTATGGAAAGGATAGACATAGTCCCAGAGGGAGAAGGGGAAACATATATGTTAAGCAAATGGGGGAGATGCAACATATTCCAGACATGAGGGAGGAGAGCATGATTGGAGAGAAACTGGGAGACAAGGAGGTGGGAGAGGAGCCCCCCTTCAGCAGGGAGGTCAGTACCAAGGATGGGGCCCTAGCTAAAGGGGACCCATAGAGAGCCTCTGGAGGCAGGGGTACTATTACAAGGGGGGAGGATGGTGGTGTGGGGGAAGGGGAAACCATCAGGGCCAGGATAAATGGTTCAGATAAGAGAGGGTTAAAGGGGACACCTATTCAGAGGGGGTTTGAGTTAAGGGCAAAATAGCAAGGAGGCAGAAAGGGAGGTGACAAGGGGTCTCTAATAAGGCAGGAAGACTCCATGAAATTGAGATCATGAATAAAGGGGGGAAGGAGGCTGAGAGGGCATAGTGGAGGTAACCATAAGGATGATGCTGTGTTAAGGTTCTGTTACTGGGAGACCGATGATTAGGGGTATCCATTGGGAGGACAGGGGTGGATGCCATAGCCAGGTGAAGGTAGTGAGTATCTCTGGGCTGACAGTGCACAGAGCAAAGTTCATGGTGTATGAAATGGTTAGGGATTGTGGAGGGAAACCGATTTCTGGTGCATTTGGGAACTAATGATCTAGAGGGAAATAGCATTTTGAAATCCAAGAAGGTTCCAAGAACTTGCCAGAGTCTGTCAGGATAATGGATGCAACATTTCCTTTTCGGGAGATATTGCCAGTACCAAAGACCTCAGTGGAGAAAAAAGAAGCTTACAGAGGTTAATGACTGGCTCAGGAAGTGGGGTGAAGAGAATGGGTTGGGGTGTTAGGGAACTGGAATGGAGTTTGGGAGGATAAGGGACTATATGCCAAGGACAGGTTTCATCTTGCCCCATTAGGGAAGGAAGTCCTTAAACAGGGGATGGCTGACTACATACAAGAAAGGTGGAGTTTAAACTTGTAAGGGAAGGGATGAGGGAGGGGCTGACCAGAAGCCCTCTCTCCAGATGAGGGAGTAGTGTCAAGCCCAAGAGGGGAGGGGGAAACAGACTGGAGGTGGAGGTTTCAGGAGGAGCAGGGAGGATGGAAGTATAAGGAATCTGGGTGGGGTTCAACAAAGAGGATCAGGGATAAGGGGTGGGGGTTGGTGTTAGTAAATGCCAGGAGCTTGGGAAACAAGTTGCCGGAGTTCCAGGCCATGCTGTTCGAGGGGGTGGATGTGGCGGCGGTCACGGAGACGTGGGCCAACAAAAACCATGACTGGGACCTAAATGTACAGGGGTACACTATGCTTAGGAAGGATAGAAAGGAGGTCAGAGGGGGTGGAGTGGCTATGTTCATTAGAAATGATATAGAAATTGCTATGGTAGAAGAGGCAGAGGGAAACGTGGAGGCCTTATGGGTCACCTTACGATCCCCAGCAGGAGATAAGGTCAAGCTGGGAGTAGCATATAGGCCCCCCGGGATGAGTGATGTTCTAGAGGATGGTTTGCTGGACAACATCATTGCCCAGTGTGGTCCAAAAGGGGAAGGAGTGGTGTTGATGGGGGACCTTAATATGCCAGGTACAAACTGGGGAACCATGTCCTCTAAGGTGGCCAAGGAGCAGAGGCTGCAGGATGGCTTCCAGGATGTGTTCTTAACACAGCATGTGATGGAGCCCACAAGGAGGGGCATGTCCTGGATGTGGTTCTGGCAGATGGGGATCTGGAAGGGACATAGTTGTACAGGACCCCTGACTGGGAGTGACCACAATACTGTCTGGTTTCAAATAAGCATGGGGGAGGGTGAGATCTAGGACACTGGCAGTGGACTTCAGGGGCAGACTTTATGGGCATGGGAAATATTCTCAGGATCACTTGAAGGGATTACCTCAACAACAAGTGTGGAAAGGAGATGGGAGGTCATAAACGGGGACTTCATGAGGCAGTCAGGATCTGCGCTAAGTTGAAACGAAGGGAGCAAGGTCCGTAAACCATGCTGGTGGTCCAGTGAGGTACAGGTAGCAGTCAGAGAAAAGAAGGCCTACAAAAATATAAAACAACAAGAGGGGATAGGGATAAGGAAAGTACCAGCTTGTATCTAGAAAAGTCAATCCGTATGGTGAGGGAGCAAAGTCCAGTAAAGAGCAGCAGCTGGCACAGGGATACATGGAGGGAAAAGGGTTCTTCTGCTACATTGGGGAGCGGAGAAAACTAAGGCCATCTCAGCAGATTGAGATCAGAAGGAGGGTGGGTGGAAGAGGCGAGGGACCAGGCAGAGGTATTTAACAGTACTTTGCCTCTGTGTTCACTAGGAGGGGATGGGATATCTACAAAGCAAGGCATGAAGGGATAGAGCGGCAGGAGTGGGATCAGGAGCAACAGAAATGGAGCAAGAGGAGGAAAGGTACCCAAGGGTGTCACATCTGGATAAGGATAAAAAGACCAGTAAGGGGGAGGGGACGGATGATGCTATCTCCACCAAAAGGGTGTGGTTAGCCCTCAAGGCCCTAAAGAAAAACAAATCTCCTGGGCCGGATGGCATTCATCTGAGAGTACTATGGGAATTGGCGGACATACTGGCTGCACCCCTGGCGGAGCTTTTCAGCAGGTCACTTGAGACAGGGAGGGTACCTAGGGATTGGCGAGAGGCACATGTGGTACCAATCCATAAAGGGGGGTCGAGGGAAGTACCAGGTAACTATAGACCCATCAGTTTGACCTCGGTGGTGGGAAAATTAATGGAGAGTATACTAAAGGAACGATTGGGGGTGTACTTGGAGGAGGTGGGAGGTCTGGATAGTCGGCAACATGGGTTTGTGTCAGGTAGATCATGTCAAACCAACCTTGTGGAGTTCTATGAATGGGTAACATCAGAACTGGACAGGGGTAAGCCTGTGGATGTATTATTCTTGGACTTCAGCAAGGCGTTGACTCTGTCCCCACAATGGTCTGGTGGAGAAACTGATGGGGTTAGGAGTAGGCTCTTTGATAGTCAGATGGATTGAAAACTGGCTAGCTGGGACGCTCAGAGAGTAGTGGTCTGTGGGGAGCTCTGAACCCTAGAGAGGTTGGTAGTGGGGTACCACAGGGCTCGGTCCTGGGTCCGATCCTGTTTAATGCATACATATCGGACATCAGGGAGGGTATAGGGTGTGAAATGAGTCTCTTCGCGGATGACTCCAAGATGGGAGCAGTAGTTGAGGGAGAAGAGGGAGGAGGTGGCCTGCAAGAGGACCTGGACACCCTGGAAAGCTGGGCTCACACATGGAAATTAAATTTCAATATCACCAAGTGCAAGGTGTTGCATCTTGGTCGGGAAACCCTAAACACAGGTACACCCTGGGAGGGAGGGCTGGAGGCCTCAATAGGGGAAAAGACCTAGGGGTCATGGTGGATACATGTATGAATAATTCTGAGCAGTGCAGGAGAGCAGCAAGCAAGGCAAACAGGATGTTGGGATGCATCGTAAGGGGGATCACCTCTAGGAGCAAGGAAGTGATTCTGCCGCTGTACAATGGACTGGTTAGACCACACCTTGAGTATTGTGTACAGTACTGGAGACCAAACTTGAAGAGGGACATACAGCTCCTGGAGAGGGTACAGAGGAGGGCAACAAAGATGATACGAGGGCTAGGGGATTTGACTTATGAGGACAGACTTGAGAAGCTCTGCCTGTTTTCATTGGAGGAGAGGAGAGCAGGGGACATGATTGAGGTCTTCAAGTACCTCAAGGGAATAAATAGGGTAAACATGGAGGGGATCTTTAGACTAAAGCAGGGAGGTATCACCAGAGGGCATGGTTTGAAGTTGGAAGGTGGAAGGGTGAGGGGGGAAAGAGGAGGAGGTTTTTCACCGAGAGGGTGGTGGACCCTTGGAATGCACTGCCTGGTGAGCTGGTTCAGAGATCCACAGTGGAGGGCTTCAAGAGAGGGTGGGACAGACACAGAAAGTGGATGTATCAGATGATGGCCTGTCCGGGGGATGGATGATAGGGGTTTCTGGAGAACAAGGGATGGGAGGGTCTCGGCATCCAACTAAGGATCTAGGTTCGAGCAGACTCGATAGACCGTAAGGCCTAATCTGCTGGCAAATAGTATGTTAGTATGTTTGAGAATGCAAGGGATAAGCGAAAGGGAATCATAGTGGAAAGGAAGGGGGAGGAGAAAGAGCTGTAGATCGGGCATGGTCTGCGGTAATAGTGCAAGTATGGAGAAATGGACAGACTGGATGGGCCAAGTGGTACTTATTTGCCATCAAATTCTATGTTTCTATGTCCAGGAGTAGAAAGGGTTGTCGACCTGAGTAGGAGAATCTGGTCCAGGTGCAGGGAGGGTGGTTGACTTGGGAGGAGAAGCTGGTCATAGGGCTGGAAGGATGTTCCAATGCCAGGGAGGGTGATTGATTGTAGAGGGGAGGCTGGTTTGGGGGGCTGGAAGGGTTGTCTAGCTGATGGGATGCTAGCGGACTGGGGGTCACAGGCCGATGTAGGGCTGGAAGGGTGGCCCTCCTGCAGGGAAGGTGGTCTACTGGGGAGGGGAAGCTGGTCCAGGAATTGGTGGGGTGGTCCAGGTGCAGGAAGGATTGTTAACAGAGTAGAAGAGGATGGTTTGGAGGCTGTAGGGATGGTCCAGGTGTAGGGAGGGCAGTTGACTGGTTAGGGGAAGCTAGTCCTTGGGTGAGGTAGGTGGCCCAGCTGTAGGGAGGGTGGTTGGGTGGGGAGGAGAGGCTGGTCCAGTGGCTGGAAGGGTGGTCCAGCAGTAGAGATGGTGGCCAGCTGTGGAGGAAATGCTGGTCTGGGGCTAGCAGAGTGGTCCTGGTGCAGGGAGGATGGTCGACTGGGAGTTGGAGCCTGAACTGGGACAGGAAGGGTGATGTAGGTGCATGGAATAGGTCAGCTGGGGAGGGAAGGCTTGTCTCGGGGCTAGAAGTGTGGTCCAGCTACAGAGAGTGAGCTCAGCTGTGGGTTGGAGGCTGGTACAGTGCTGAAAGGGCGATCTAGGTGCAAGAAGGGTGGTCAGTTGGCAAGTGGAGGCTGGTCTGGTGGTAGAAAGGGCAGTCCAGCTACAGCAAGGGTTGTCAGCTGGGGAGGAGGGCTGGTCTGGGCGCTGGAAGGTTTGTCCAGCAGTACAGAGGGGGTCAGCTGTTGAGGTAAGGCTGGTCCTGTGGCTGGAAAAGTGGTCCTGATGCTGGGAGGGTAGTTGGCTGGAGGTCAGAGGATGGTCTGGGGCTGGTGGTCCAGGTGCAGGAGTGTGGTCTGCTGGAGAGGGGAGGCTAGTCTGGTTACTGTAAGGGTAGTCCAGCTTAAGGGAAGGTGGTTGGCAAGGGAGTATAGGCTTGTCTGGAGGCTAGAAATGTGATCCAGCTACTGGAACTGTGTTTGATAGGGGATCACAGGCTTGTACACTACTGTAATGGTGGTCAGGGTGTGGGGAGGGTGGTTGGATAGGAAGAGGAGGCTAATCCGAGGACTGGAAATGTGAGCCATCGGGAGACAACTGGTCCAGAGACTGTAAGTGAGGTTCAGTGAAAGGCAGGATGGTCAGCTATGGAGAGGAGTCTGATCTGGGGCTTGGAAGAGTGTTTCTGGTGCAGGGAGGGTGGTCGGAGACTGATCTGGGACAGGAAAGTTGGTCTACATGCATGGACGGTGGTCAGCTGGGGAGGGGAGGCTGTCCTAGGTGCTGGACATGTGGTCCAGCTGCTGGTAGGGTGTGGGTGCTTGGCTGTGGGAAGTAAGCTGGTCTGGGGCTGGAAGGGTGGTCTAGTTGCAGAAAGGGTGGTCAGTTGGGGAGAAAAGGCTGATCTGGGAGTTGGACGCATGGTCCAACTGCTGGGAGAGTGGTCAGCTGGGGGTTAGAGGTTGGCTGTGGGACTGAGGGTGGTCCATTGGCAGGAGGGTCATCATCTGGGGAGAGAAGGCTGGCCTGGGTGCTGGAAGGGTAGTCCAGCTTCTGGCAGGGTGCTTGGCTGTGGGTAGGAGGCTGGTCCGGGGCTGGAAGGGTGGTCCGTTTGCAGAAAGGGTGGTTGACTGGGGGGGAGTGGCTGGACTGTGAGTTAGAAGGGTGGTGCAACTGCTGAGAAGGTGGTTGGCTGGGGTTCAAAGGTTGGTCCTGGGGCTGGAGGGTTGGTCCAGTGGTAGAAGGGTGGTCAGCTGGGGGAGGTATGAGGGATGGAAATATGGTTCAACATCAGGGATTGTGGTTGGCTGGGGGATGGTGGCTGGTCCATGGGCTGAAAGGGTGGTCCAGGTACAGTGCGGGTGGTTGGCTGCTGAAAAGAAGCTTGCCCAGGGGGCTTGAGGGGTGGTTCAGTGGCAGGGAGGGTGGTTGGATGATGAGGAGTGGCTGGTCCTGGTATTAGAAGTGTGGTCAAGCTGTAGGGATGGTGGTTGGCTGGGAGTCAGAGGCTGTCTGGTGGCAGAAGGGTTGCCAGCTGGGGAGGAAAATCTAGTCTGGGAACTGGAAAGGTACTCCATGTGCAGAGAGGGTTATTGGCTGGGGAGGAGTGGCTGACCTGGGGACTGGACGTGTGACCCAGCAGGAGGGATGGTGGTTGGATGGGGGGGTTCAAGGCTAGGGAGAGGGCTTGAAGGGTGGTCCAGCTGCAGGAGGAATAGTTGGCTGGGGCAGAGAGGCTTGTCCAGGGGGTGGAATGGTGATCCAGCTGCTAGGAGGGTGGTCAGCTAAGGTATTGGAGACTGATGCAGGGACTGCAAGAGCTGTCCAGATTCAGAGAGGGTGGTATTGTCAAGCTTGCAAAAGGGCTAGAGTAGGTGGTGGAAAACAAAAGAAAGGCAGAAGTACTGAATGAATACTGCTCAGAATTCACTAAGGAAAAGTATGGACTAGTTCCCCAGGAAGGATAGGAAAGCAGAGGGGAGGAGAGGATGTGCAAGGGGACGATCATAGGGGACAGGGTCCTCAAGGTGGGTGAATCTCTGTGATCAGATAGCATGCACCCTAGGTGTTGAGAAAGCTGGTGGCTGTACTAGCAAACTGTCTGGCAAATTTGTTCAATAGTTTCCTAGACACAGGCATGGTGCCATAAGAGTAAAGGACTGCTTATATGGTACCCCTACATAAGAGCGTGGCAAGGTACAAGCTGGGGGAACTGCAGACCAGTCAGCTTGTCATAGATGGCCGACATGCTGATGGAAATAATACTCAAGGAGAGATCGTTCAGGTTCCTCGAGGTGAACAGGCTCCAGGACGACAGGCAACACAGGTTGATGACAGAGAGGTCATGCCAGGTGAACTTTATCAACCTGTCTGAGTGGATTACAAAGGCAGTTGATAGGTGGTAGGCAGTGGACACAATGAACCTGGACTTCAGCAACGCCTTTGACTCACTACCCCATAAGAAACTAATACAGAAGTTGGAGAACCTGGGGGCAGAGGACAAGACAGGTGGCAAACTGGCTAGTGAGAGAGAACCCAAGGGTGGTGGTCCGGAAGAGTACTCAGGGGTTAGGAAGGTCACCAGCGAGGTTTCACAGGGGTCAGTGCTCAGTCCGATGCTGTTCAGTGTGTTCATTAATGACACTGGAGACAGCATAAAGGGCAAAACCTGCCTCTTTGCAAATGACACCAAGCTCTGTGGGAGGGTGTACGTGGAAGAGGGGTTAGGAATTTGACAAAAGACCTTGGGGAAGTGGGAAAGATGGGCCAGAATCTTGCAACTGGGATTCAGTTCAAAAACATGCAAAGTGTTGCACATAGGAAGCAAAAACTCTAGGACCGAGTACATACTATGGAGTGTGACCATCATGGTATCTGAGGAAGAGAAAGAACTGGGGATTGCTATCATGAGCAATCAGAAACCCTCCATGCAATGCGGCAAGGCAGCGGTGATTGCACATAGGATATTGGGCTACATAGGCAGGGGGTTCACAGTAGAAGGAAAGAGGTCACACTGCATGGTGAGGCCACACCTGGAGAAATGTAGACAGTACTTGAGCCCCTACCACAAAAAGGACATCACCCTACTAGAGGTAGAGGCGATACAGAGAAGGGCCACAAAAATGACCGATGGTCAGCAGGGGCTATCATAGAAGCAGAGGCTGGAGGACCTTAATAAGTACTTGCTCGAGGAAAAAAGGATTAGCGTACAGCACTTTTCATGCACATTATATTGCAATGCCCTTTACAAGCAATGAGACACTGGTAGTGTAGTGACAGTAAACATGTTGTGGCAGCCATTTTACATGTCATGGCAGCCATTTCACACATGAACACCCACACACAGTCTTGAACAATTGCATAAATCAGTTCTTGGGAAGGAGAGTGTTGGCCAGGACATCAGGGAAAATCCCCCTCTCTTGCGAAAAGTGCATTGGGTTCTTTAATTTCCACCTGGACACCCACCAGGACAGCACAAGAGATGAGCAAAAGGGACCTCGGTTTAACATCTCATCTGAAAGATGGCACACCCTGAAAGCATAGCACTAGAACTGCACTCTGGTGTCAGCATTTTATGGTATGAGACCAGTCCCGGTATGGGACTAGAACCCATGACCTTCAGGCCCTGTGGCAGATGTGCTACCAACTGAATCATGCTGACACTCAAAGAAAGAAGGGAACTTGGGACATGATAGAGACCTTTAAGTTCCTCATAGGTAGCAACAAGGTCAACCCTAGTGATACTAAGGAACACAGTTGCAAATTGACAGAAGGAAGGTTCCAGAAGGAGGCCAAATGGGCACTTCTTCACAGAGAAAATTGTAGCAGGGTGGAATGGGCTACCAGAGAAGGTAGTGAACCAGAAAACAGATGGGGATTTCAAGAGCGGTAGTGTAGACCTACCTGACATACAGTCCCCAATGCAGATCATCGTGTCTAACCATACAGAATAAGGTATATCACTATTTGCTCATGTTTACTACGATGTACTCACAAACTATCTAACATAGTTATTTGTGTGGTATTAGGGCACCACGTACAGCCATTAGCCACAATAGTATGATCAGCATGTCTGTATGAATAACTGTATTGTAACCAAAGAACTATAGTTAGCATAAGTGCTTATCACTATTTACGCACATAAGTATAACAGCCTTGGGTGCCAGACACCCACCAGTATAACCAGTAGAACTGCTTTGTTTAGCCTTTCTGCTACACAGATGAGCCCATTACCAGGTAATGGCCCTTCTTATCTCTGAGTATATAACTTTGAGCAAGAGTATTGTTCTCTGAGTTTTCTTTATGATGATACCTGGTGTTCGGAGGTTTCGGACTCCCAGTTGTGGTAAGCTGTCCTTTTTACATGCATTGGGGAATAAACCTTAGTTCTACTGCACCTGCTTCTGTGTGTTGTGTTTTGTCATCAGGTTTAGATCCTGCTAAATTCAAATAGCAACCGTGGCAGGACCTGATTTGACAGAACCAACCCAGTATGCAAAGTGCCGAGACGAGCAGGTACAGGAATCAAAGTCGCTGAAACCTGTGCCCACCTGTTCAACCAATATGGACGATCTGACAGGCCCTCTGCACTGAAGGGTATGAAAATCACAAAGGTGCTCTAACCTATGCCCACCCAATCACAGTGGCACTTGCCTGTGGGAATCCATATCCCAAATGTGTAACTGTCTAGCTGTAGAGCACAGGGTGGATCGATACACCTTGGACGCAAGGCTAGTGCAGAAAAGGGGGACCCTTCAAAAATGGCCATTAGCGCTGAGCTCAAATTGGACATCTCAAATTTTCTAACCTCCCAAGGAGGTTGGGGCGACTTCGTGCTGGCTGCGAAGTTGCACAGTCTTCCGATGCAGTACATGTGCATGCTGTATTCGGAGACCAAACATGGTCAAGAGACATGACCAAAAGGGTGTGATGGTTGCTGCCCTGTACGCCGCACTAAAGGCAGTGGAATCGGAGGTCCTGGCTCTGAAAAAGGAGCTGGACTCCAAATCCCGAGAAATGGGTGAGCAACAGAGGGAGTTGGAACAGGAAATCCAAAAGCTTAAAAATGAAACCCAGAACGAACAGCAATGTACTGTATAGAGAAGGACAAGGAGGTTGTTAGATTGAGAAAGGATTGTGAAAGTGTACAGCAGGATAAGAAACATGTGTTGCAGCTAAATGATTTGCTTGCTGGTATGAATGATATGTTACGGAATGAGAATGAAGAGTTGTATGACAAGATAGGGAAATGCCAGGAAGCATTTGATGGGGAGATCAGGGAAATTGCGAAGTGATTGCCATATGCATAGTTTTGCAAGATCATGTTAGCAAGGGACAGTACAAAGGCATTGCAGGTCATTCAATCTGTAAAGCCAAAATGACGAAATTACATCAGTGGTTGGCAATTCCTATGTGAAAGCTATGCCATATGCCTATTAATCTGGCGTCATCAGAGGATGATGAAGGCGATGACACAGAAATCCGAGATGGTGGTCCTTGGGACACTGGAAAGTGGAGACTTCATCCACTGCAGGTAGCCGTCTTGAGTAAACAAGACAAGGGTGAAGTGGAAGCCCTACTTAAACAAGCGGTCACAAAAGCTGGAGTCTCCACGGCACAGTCCTCGGCGATCCAGCAGGCCATGGCTGACTTGTTGAAGAAGGAGGTGGAACAACAGACCCTCTTCCAGGATATGGCAACTGCAACAACTGAGGTGGTTGTCAAGTCCATGACAGGGCAGCCAGGGCTGACCTTGAATGCTCTGCAGTCTGCACAGGCCATCCAGAATATTGTGGACAAAGTAGGCCGCATGGCCTTCAGCGACAGTCTTAGTTGCCATTTGGTAAAGGTGTGAAACCAATGTGAAATGTTCAGCCTCCCAGCAGAGCACAGAGTCCAAGTTTTGAGACAAACCATGGATCCATATTGTGGGCCAAGTTACTGGAAACAGTACGTAGTAACATCCAGGCCCCATTTGATGTAGTCGCAGTCAATCTCCTGGTGGCGCACAATCCCAACATGGTCGTGGTGATGCTAGTCCATCTGGTAAAGCAATTCACCAAGGAGATGCTGGCCCAGTACAACAGCTGCTTGTGGCTTGTATATGCAACAGGCAAGGAGTTGGCCAGTGAAAGAGCAGCCAGAGACTCTATTGAGTACAAAAGCTTGTTTTTGAAAAATATTGCACCCAGCTCTTTGTGAGAAGGTAGAAGCAGTGGTATTCCCGAGGTGGGACCACTTCCAAAACATCATGGACAAAGTGGAATGCGTGTACCAAATCTACGTGCGGGACCTGGGCCCAGGTTCCAAGGCCAAGGTAGCCACGGTGCAAGGTAGCACCGAGGTGTCCACCTAGTACATATTGGAAGGGAAATCCAAGGATTCCCAAGCCCTCCTACCAAAACTGAGGAGGGTCAAACAAGAACAAACAGCGGTATCGGTCAAGACCGAACCAGCAGAATGCGAATGGGCATAACGGACAAAAACAGTGGTCTGCCCCTTTGTATCAGGATTTGGCTGAGGAAAATGACCGGCTTTGAGAGTTTAAGGCCAAAGTCCAATCACTTATGGCAGCCATCTCGGCCAGAACCATGGCTGCCATATCATCCACCCCATTTGCTCCTCCATTAGACAAATCTGATGAGGGTGAGCGGGCCAAGTCTCCATACTCTGAAGTAGTACAAATGCTTCAAGATTAGACCCCTCATTGGATGATGCTAACCAAAAGCAAAGTGAATTGGAATGATGGCGTCAGGCCCTGGTTCACATCATCACCACCCTGGTAATCGATGATTCCAGACATCCCTGTGTAGAAGCGCCGGTAAGAGGCCACCAGCACGAGCGTCTTCTAGATACAGGCGCCACAGTTTCAGTACTGCACCAGGACAACCCACAGCTTTCTCGCTGGTCGATGGGGAAGGCCACTTCTGCTCAGACTTTCGAGGGGACTGTGGTCACAATGTACCGATACAAACCAATACCAGTCATCATCAGTACCTTGGAGGTAACGTATCGTTTTGACATGATACTACATCATCACCAGAGCATCTTGGGAATAGATTTCTTCTCACGCTATGGCTGCGTGGTGGATTTAGCCAACGGGCTATTGCTTCAGGACAGGACCAGAACCATATGCTCCTCACTGATGACTGGCATGTGGTAGCAGCAGTAAAGACCAATGACACAGAGTATGACATCATCCTCATGCTTCAGCACCACAATCTATTCACTCAATTGCGACCAATTTTGGAAAAGTATCAAAAGGCCAAACACAAACATGATTGTAGGAGAATGGACACTCTCATACAAATCACTGGCAAATCACCACCATGTCAAAGACAATATCCATTTCCAGAAGAGGCAATACCCTCGCTGAGGGCCACCATTGACTCATTTTGCAAACAAGGAGTCATTAGGCTTTGTGTGTCCACAGTCAACTCCTCTATTTGGCCAGTGAAGAAACCCAACAATAGTTGGAGGCCCAGCATCGATTATAGGAGACTCAGGCAAGTCACCCCCAGTTGTGCACCTACTGTGGCATCTGCCCTGGATGTTCTAAAACTTCTGAAACCTGAACACAAGTGGTTCCGTACACTAGATATCTCCAGTGGTTTCTGGTCACTCCCATTGGCCCCTGAGAGCAAATAAAAGCTTGCCTTCACCTTTGAAAGATGTCAGTACATGTGGAACTGACTCCCACAGGGATTCCACAACAGCCCCTCCCTCTTCCACATTCACATGAGAGATGCCATACATAGCTTCTCCACATCAGAATGCCTCTTGCAATATGTGCACGAACTCCTCCTGGCCACAACAGACCTAGAAAAACACCTAGGGCTCCTGGATGAGCTATTAACACTCCTACAGGGGGCAGGCCTCAAGTGCAATCCTGCAAAGGTAGAACTATGCCTCCCAGAAGTTTCCCTTCTGGGTCTGCGCATCACTGCAGAGAACAGGAGCCCTGTCCTGGACAAGGTCCAAGGCATTCAAGATTTTCCACTACCTACTAGTGTGGCTACTCTCAGACATTTCCTGGGTATGATCAACTACTCCAAGGATTTCAACTGCAATTTTGCACAAAAGGCCACACCCCTGAATGAGCTACTAAAGAAAGATGTCCCCTGGCAGTGGGGATCAGAACACACACAACTGCTGTCACATCTTTGAAGAAGGATTTGGCCTCTGTTCTAGCTTTGGTCAACCCTAACCCACAACTGCCATTCCATCTGGAAACTGCCACCTCTGAGGTAGGCATGTCAGCAGTTCTAACACCAAACGCAAAGGGCACATTGAGGCCTACTGCCAACGACTCACAGGTGCTCTCCCTAGTGGAGCAAAAGTACTCTCTGTGTGAGAGAAATCTCCTGGCTACCTTCTGGGCAGTCAAACATTTCACCTACATTATAGGGTTTTGCCCTATTGTGTTACACACCAATCACAACCCACCAGCTTCCTACTGACAGACAGAATCAAGGATGGCAATGTGTCTAACACCAGACTCACCCATTGGTCCCTTCTCCTACAAGACCGTGCTATCACTGTGCTTCCCATAAAAATGCCCTTCATCTTAGCACATGAACTCCTATACCAAGGAGATCCCCATGAATGTGGCCTAGAAGTACCCACCTTGCCAGACCCAGGTCCATTCCTGCCAGCTATTGACAGCACCCTAAAAGATTCTGCACTCCAGTGCATCTTTACAGATCAGTCTTGCTCCTACCATGAGTGAGAACAAATTCCAGGATTTGGGGTCCTGGTCCTTTATCTAACTGGTGATACATGTGAGGTATCCCGGTAGTGTACCATCAAGTTTGCACAGTATGCAGAACTTGCTGCTGTGGCATATGCCTTGGAGATCATTAATGGCACAAGAGAGGAGGACACCATTATCTTCTCTGATTAATCCTGGGTGTACAATTCCTTGACTCAATCCCTTCTTTTCTGGAAGATCAACAACTTTGCTTCCCCAGAAGGTACCTCTGTGAAATACAGAGACCTATTCATTCACATCGTCAGTCTAGCTGAGAAATTTGTTTTCAGGCTGTACATCCACAAGGTTAAGGTGTACTCCAAGGCCGAGCCTTTCCACGAGTACAGTGATTGAGCAGACACCTTGGCCAAGGATGGTGCTGGGGGGTATGGAATATGCAACCCCCCACTGAGGCCCACACAGTGGCCGCATGCAAAAAGCCTAAAGTGGCCCAACTGGATCTAAGGGCAGTACAGAAGGCAGATCCAGAGATAAGAGATATGTCAATACCTCTTCAAGGAAACAGAAAAAGAAATGTCTGTGAATAACCCATTCAAGAGACATTCAGACAACTTCCACCTCGCTGCAGACCAGAGGCTGGTCCTGTATCACTCAGGTGATCAAAACTATGGGTAATTCCCAAAATGCTCCGATCAGAATTCATTCACCAAGTCCATGACATTCCTACAGGTGGACACCAAGAATAGACAAGACCCTGCAGGGATTAAAAACAGTAGGAAGGTGGCCTGGTATGACAACTGATGTTCAACACTATCTGGTCAATTAATTGCATTACCTGTGCTCAGAACAACCCTATTCCTGTCAAGAAAAATGACAAACTGCTCCCACAGCGACAATCAGGTCCCTGAAATTGCAATTCAAATTGATTTAATCTGAGCCTTGCCTGTAACTAAAAGACACCACAAGTATGCACTTGTAATTACTGACCTTTTCTTGAAATAGGTAGAAGCCTTCCATGTAGAGCGAATACAGTGAAAGCCACTGCTAAAATCCTGATGGATCAAGTATCAAGTATTTACCATTTGGGGTCTACCTCTCAAGGTAGACTCTGACAAAGGAACCAGTTTTACAGAACTAATGTAAGAATGTTTGACGCTATTGGGAGTTAGCCAGAAGTTCCACATTGCATACCGCCCTCAGTCAGAGGAGGCAGTATAGTGCAGTGGGTTAAGGCTCTGAGATGCAGATCTGGAGACCTGGGTTTGAATCCCACAGCCGCCTAGGCGCATACTGTATGATCCTGAGCAAGTCATTTAACTCCGTTGTGCTCCCAGGTCGCATCTGGAAACAAGCTTCGGCTTAGTGTACTACTCCTGGTTAAACAATGTTCTCTTTCCCTTGGGGGAGGGAATGCACGGCAGTCTTCTGGACAGGTAGAGAGAGTGAACAGACAGATCAAACTAATGTTGAGTAAAATTGCAAGAGAAAATGCTAAAAGTTGGGACACTTGGCTGCTCTTACCGCTAATAGCAATCAGAGCTACCCCAGCTGCAGCAACCTGGTGCACACCCTTCGAGGTGATGACTGGCAGACAAATGAGATTACCAGAACATCTGTGGATTGATCTGAACACCCCAACTGCTGACAGAGTGTTGGTGGACATTTATGTTGAACAACTAAAGGACAACCTTGTCCAAACTCACCTTTTTGCTGCACAGAATTTGGGCCAGGCCCAACGGCAGTCCAAAATGTACTTTGACAAGAATGTCAAAGAAGTTGATTGGCAAGTGAAAGACCAAGTTATGGTACTGAAATTTTCCACACCAGCACATCCATTTACAAATAAATGGACAGGTCCCTATCACATCACCAACAAATTAAGCCCTGCTGTCTATCAAGTGCAGATCAAAGACCGAAAGAAACACACTGAGAAATGGTACCATGGCAACTAAAACTGTTCAAAAATGATTAAATGCTCCTTTCCCTGGAGAGAGAGAGAGAGAGAGAGAGAGTTAGTAATCCAGTACAAGGGCTTACGGGCAGACTAGATGGGCCATGCGGTCCTTATCGTCTGACAATTTCTATGTTTCTATGACTTGTTCTCTAACATGTTACTATCTTTGTATTTTCAGGAAATAAAAAAAATATGAAGCTGATCCCCGTCATCTGTTTTCTACTCCTGGGTATTTGGCAGCCGATATCGGAACCAAATGATGAAATTGCCAATAGAAACCTTTAGATAGTCATTGATTACCTTCATCGTGTGTATAGTGGTCCCTACCACCCATCACTCCACCCAAAATGGACACCCAAACTAAGGGCGTTCATCAAACTACCATCCACCCAAGTGATTGTTCCCGAGGGAAAAGATGTATATCTCAACACCACAGTGGTCGCCCCTTATAAAGCTACCATGCAAACTGAATGGAAAATTGGAACTCTTCCTGGTAAACAAATCCTTGTGGCCTGCCTTGCCAAAGGAACTTTACAAGGTAGGTCCAACACCATCATCTGCTCTAATGGAACTTTATGTATCCACCAAATCAATAAACACCATTCAGAGCCAGCCTGCCGGAGCAGCAGAAAGATTCACCTCTGCTGTGCCAGCGACCTGGGTTCGGGAACAGACTCGGGCATCAGCGGGCTGGCCGGGGGAATAAAGCCTGAGCGTCTGATGACTGCTCACCTTCTCCCAGGGACAGTGAGGGTCTGTGACCCAGTGCTTGCTGACTCCTAGTGGGGGCCATTGCCTTGGAGCATGACAGACATCACGTATGCCCCAACATCAGTGGCATGTCATACTCCTATGGAGAGAAAAGCAGAAAACACACTCGCTGACTGACTGGATGATGGTTGCCAGCCCCCTACCACTGCAAAAAGGCCCGGACAGCTGGACCAACTCAGAAGCACCCCAGGATGATCGTAAGAGTGCACTGGCCACCCGCACTGGTGTCTTCCCCCTCAGAGAGGGGGACCCATCTGGCAAAGGGTTATGTTGGGTTACCCAGGGAGGGCTGCAATCTGAGGTGGTGGTTCGTGGTGGGATGAGTGCCGGAGGGGTCCATGGCAGCCCGAAGAAGTGACTGATCGGAGGAGCAGGGTAGGAGCTAAAAAAATAAAATGTCATTCAGGACAATACACTCTCACAGCCAGAATAAACATTGACATTTGTTACAAATTGTCTAACACCACCATGCGCAGACACTGTCTCACCCACTCAGTTGCTACAGCAACTCTTTTTCTTAATGTCGCCCCAGCTCCACCAGATGAATCTCTCCAATGCCACACCATGGAACCAGATCTACCCAGTGGCCTGGCTGCAACTTCCATTCCTGGGACTCTTATTTATAATGTTCAATTTATGCATGTACCTGTTATTTTGAATCGCACCCATTCGAACATGGCCGAATATGGTCATTGTTTCAAAATGAATGTTTCCAAATTTCACACTGTGATGTTATTAGACTTAATGGCAGCCTATCAGGCACGTGCACAAGACACTGTAGCTAGGCAACATAAAATGGAACACCGTAGAGTGTTCCATTCCAGATGCCCTAAGAGGAGTGTGAGATTTTCTGATGTTACAGGCATAACCGGTACTGTTACAGGTATGTTTGGATCTGGAATGTGAATTTGGAACAGAGCAGATTTGGCAAAAATTCAGTCATATACTCAAAGATTTAACAGTAAATTAGCTGAAGGTGTCATACAGCCCATGCTAGACGGTCTAAAAGGTTTGTCTGAGGAGGAAAGATTCATGGTGTAGAACATGCATGATATAGCAGATTTATTCAATGAGACCAAAAGTAAAAAGAATGAACTCATCTTCAAAAATAATAAAGAAGTTAGAGAGCAACACATAGGCAGGGAAATCTTGTGTTCAGCTTATGGTTCTTATGCCACAACCACTGTGACAAATCTCTTCCGGAATTTGGAGGCAGATAGGATTCCAGATTTAATCCAAGATAGACATATGACTAAATGGTACTGCCTCAATTGTAAATCCCTGACATGCACTACCCAGTGCATGGCCAGGACTGTGTCGTTTCCTTTGGCCACTGATCAGAACTTGGGGTATGCCACACCACACCCGAATCAAGGATCCCGCTATATGTCTGGTAACTGTGCCATGAGGGATGCCCTGTATATTACATTTACCGTGTCCCTCTCCATTTTCAACAAGAGATCATCAGTGTTCAACAAGCTGGTGAAAGTCCACGCAGTGGGTCATCTAGAGGGCAGCATCTACCGGGAACTAACTGATATGCCTCCTTTGGTGGTGTTTCATCCTCGCCTGGATGACTGGGTGGCCATACATACTTACTGTTTTGCCATAAAGGGCTACCACTACTTGTGCTGATGTGACATGTTTGATATAACCATGCCTGTGTGCAGTTATTCTGCAGACTCTATGGACTGGTCATATACATTTGATAATGACCTCTTTGCCAATGTTTTGGCAACTTTTGATGATATGTCAAATATTACCGACTTTCAGCAACAGACTGTTCAGTGCCTCACAAGCCAGATGACAAATGTTTCCATTACCTGCCCTGCACAAATCATGAAGTGGCGCCTTCCTCAAGTTCGAGTAACCTACAACAGTGATGGACAATATTGTGTCGTAACCAACTATGAGACCTTCTCCTAAGGAACTCTTATGTGTGGTGTACCTGTGCCCAACATCTGTTTTGTACCTCATGAGCACACTGTCACTGGTCATACCGTTCTCACCCCTGTTCCCACCCTGGAACTAGATTACATTGATAGTGACCCTGGCTATCTGTCTGCTATAGAACATTAGATAATGGCCAAAAGTAAAACTACCATTCTGATTGGCTGAAACACCCTGCCACTCGGGCCATTATGTCTTAACAACGGCCCACTTCAAAACAAGTGCCAGTTCGATCATTCAGCAAAGTAAACTTGGCAGCCGCCATTTTATTCTCCACGCTTACTGAGAGGGCACCCGCACCCGAGCCCCACCACGCTATAGCACTAAAATCATACCAACAACCTGATATGGCCTCCAGAACTGCCTGTGTTCCTCCTAGACACCGGGAAAAAAAACTCTTTGTAAACAGGTTACCAGCTTGCTTAACCTTCTGACCTTCCGTGTTCCGTTTTCGATCACTCGGTATACTCGCTCTCTCTCTCTTTATCCTCACTTTTATACCCAACTGCACACTCACGCCACACTTGTAACCATCCCACACTGGAGCGCCAATACCTGTCTGTAAATATTAGCAGGCTGTATTTCTCCCATTCTCGCACAGCGTTCTTCACTCGGTCTGTGTGTGTGTGTGTGTGTATCACACAGAGATAAAACAGGAGCAAAACCTAATTCAAAAACTGCATAGAAAAACACACATTAGTGACCTCTAGTGGTCATTCCAGCACTTCACACTAGGGACTACTTTACAACAAACATTATTGTTTAGTTACTTCTTACTTATTTTTTTATATCTACATTTTTTTTTTACTCTTTCCAAAATTGGCATCTCTGACCCATTATCTAAGTGCAATAATACCCTCTAGAGTGGGTGTTATGAGATATAACGGACCTTCCAGGGGCTATAAGGCCCTCCACCTGGAGTGTCGGGCCTCATTACGCCCCTGGGAGGTCCGTTATATCCCAATAACGGCCACCCTATCGTATATTATTACATACGTATTAACCGGTCTTTAATGTGCATATCGACCCACTCACTCTGAATCTTCAAACCTTGTTAGATAGAAAGGATACAAATCTTATTCATATTAGTAACAATATTACTAAAGCAAGTGACTCTCTTAATGATCTATTTCATGATGGTGATTTTAGTGCAGTATTATCTAATACTTAGTTAGAATTCACGTTTAAAGGTTTTGTTATTCCTCAAGTTTTCCTAATTGTTTTTCTGATTTTTACCATATGCTGTTTAAGATGTACCCTCAAACTACCGTACATCGGGCGCAATTAACATTTCTTTATGAAACTCATTCAGCTAGACTGCAACCAACCACACTTTCCTTAGTGGTATTGCCTCTTCATTAGGCAGCCAGGGCGGGGGGGGAAGGATATGTAGACCTGCCTGACCTACAGTCCCCAATGCAGACCATCATGTCCAACCGTACAGTATAAGGTATATCATTATTTACTCATGCTTGCTATGATGTACTCACAAACTATCTAGCATAGTTACTTGTGTGGTGTTAGGGCGCCACCTACAGCCATTAGCCACACTAGCCACAATGAGTTCTATGTGATAATAAGCGACCGCGCCAAGAGCCAATCACTATTATCCGGACCTGCAATATATGAAAACAATTTAGGCGATATGCACAATAAAACTACTGGAATTGTGCTGCCAGGGGACTGAGCCCCTCCGCACCTCCTAAATAAAGATTCTCAACTCCAGGGGGTGCATGTCAGGAGGGTCACATCCCAACAAAAAAATCTAAGTCCTGCAGCTGCGGACGCAAAAATTACACACCGCCCCAGGACCTGCTCCATCAGAGCCATGCACCCTACTCTCCACACCACATGGCTGGCTTGGCAGAAGCAGGTTCCCCGCAGGTCACATCCCTGTCCCCCATACCTCCACATCCTGTTGCCCACCCTCCCTTCCCATCGCCTATCCTATCGTCGCCATGTAGGCAATCGCCACCCCCCTACAGTCGCCCACGAGAAAAGCGTCATTATATGGGTTGCTGTTATGATGGTCGCCCATATTCGGTCACCTTCCTCACGTGCTACCACCACAATGCTATGATCAGCATGTCTGTATGAATAACAGTACTGTAACCAAAGAACTATAGTCAGCATAAGTGCTCATCACTTTTTACGCACATAAGTATAATGGCCTTGGATATGAGACACCCACCAGTACAATCAATAGAATTGCTTTGTTTAGTCTCTCTGCTATGCAGATGAGCCTGTTACCAGGTAACGGACCTTCTTATCTCTGAATATATAACTTTGTGTAAGAGTATTGTTCTCTGAGTTTTCTCTATGATGACACCTGGTGTTCAGAGGTTCTGGACTCCCAGCTGTGGTAAGCTGTCCTTTTTACATGTACTGGGAAATAAACCTTTGCTCCACTGCACCTGCTTCTGTGTGTCGTGTTTTGCCTTCAGGTTTAGATCCTGCCAAATACCAACACGTACGGATAAAGTCAAGGGGAGGGTAAATGTGCCATGTGGGGGGATGGAGCAACATTAATCAGCCAGACTAGATAAACCATAAGGCCTTCTTCCGCTGGAAAATGTGCATGTTTGTATGTGATTGGCTGGGGACTGGACGCTGGTCAAGTGACGGAAGGGTGGTCCAGGGGCTGGGATGGTGGTCAACTGGTAAAGAGAGGCTGGTTCAGTGGTAGGAAGGGTGGTAAGCTGTGGAGGGAAAGGTAGTCCAGGGGCTGGGAGGATGGTCCAGCTGAAGGGAAGGGTTGTCAGCTGAGGTTCAGGGACCAGAAGGGTGGTCCAGCAGCAGAGAGTGTTTTCCGGGGCTGGACGTGTAGTCCAAGTGTAGGGATGGTGGTTGGCTGGAGAGAAGAGACCGGTCCAGGGGCTGGGAGGTGGTTCAGGTGTAACTAGGGTGGTCCATGGGCAGGGAAGGTAGTCAGCTAGGGTACGGTACAGAGGCTGGTCCAGTGGGCTGGAAGTGTGGTCCAGGTGTAGAAAGGGTGGTTGACTTAGGAGGAGAAGCTGGTCAGGAGCTAGAAGGGTTCATCTGCCAAGAGGGTGGTCTGCTTGGCCTTGAAGGCTTGTCTTGGGGGCTTAAAAGGTCTTCCTGTGGAAGGAAGGGCTGTCGGCTAGGGGTTCAAAGGGTGGTCTGGGGGCTGGAAAGGTGGTTGGTTGCTTCAGGAGTTGGAAGGGTGGTCTAGTTGCAAAAAGGGTGGTTGGCTAGTCTACTGCTTAAAGTGCTGGGGTGTCTGGCAATGCTGTTTGAAGAGCACAGCTCTAAAGGCCTGTCTTGCACCTAGCATCTTATTTTATATGCTTCAATAAATACTGGTAAATTAATCTATGGTTGGGAACTTCAGTTTATTTAAGGGTTTCTCAGTGCAGTTACTTTGATTGAGAGCATGGTCCGGGTGCAGGGTTTTCGGCTGGGGGTTGAGAAGCTAATCCAGCTACAAGGAGGGTGGTGAGCTGGGAGGGGGATACTGAGGCTGATCTGGGTGGGTTGTGGAAGGTGCAGAGTCGGGCTGAAGCTATACTGTGGGTAGGTCTTTTCAAAGACACTATGGGCCCCCCCCAACACCAAATCCTCTAAAAACATATCTGTGAAATCTTAATTTGCAGACTGGCAAAATTTGTAGAACTTGGCACCGATCCAGCTTTTACTGCTCTGTTGTAGATGAGCATTGGTTAGTCTTTTTCTGCTGTCATTGTCTATGTTATTGTAACCCCTAGGTGGCGCTATCCCAAGGGGTACTACCCCTGCCTTCTTAACTACTAACAGGTTGAGGGGCCTAGGTCCAATGGTGGGTGCCTCCACCCAGAGGTCAGGGTTTGCAGTAGTTAAACTAACTTGGTCACAGCCCTCTGGGACACTGTAACCCCCTTTCTTCCCACTAGTGGCCCACACAATGCATTAGGAATATCTTCACAATGTACACTTACCCCAGGATTGGCTCCGTCGACTGGACCCCAGGGACCCCCGGCAAAACAAGATGACACAGTGCAAAAACCACAGTACAATACTTTAACATAAACGAGTACCTCAGCCAGTGTAACTTTGCTGAAACCAACAGATCTGATTTATTTAAGGAGCTGTAACAAGGAAGGGGAAAATCAGGTTAATTAGGTTAAACACATTAATAATCACAATACTGTGCGCATATACAGAGTCCCAAATTGTCACTTTCACTGGGTACCCAGGATGGGGGGGGTGCTAGCCAGGATCGCTGCAGCTGGTTGGGGCCCTGTGATGGAAAAAAAAACACTTGCACAATACCCAAATTGTAATCCGGAGCCGGTTGGCTCAGTTCGTGAAGAAATGAAAAAAAAGCAACAATTAGATGACACACTTGCAATTCGATAAACAGATGGCAGGGAGCTACCCTGCTTTGTACTCACAAACTCAATGCTGGGAACTGGATGGAAGGCAGATTGTCCTGGATTGCCAGGAGGAGTAGACCATGTGGACAAGGTCCTTGTGACTGGACCCCACTGCAGTGTAGAGCAAATGGATGTAGTCTGGATTAAGCTGGGGTTTACTTCCAGCTTCATGCACTCAATTCACTGTACAGGGGGATTTGAAACGTGATTCCCCACAAGCACTACACACATTTATATGTAAAAGGAAAGTACTATACCAGGCAGGCTGCTTCTCTATCCCAATCGCAATTACTGCACGATACCCAGGAGAACACACAGCAGCTTCAGTTCCTGACAGACCGAGTGCGATTCAGCAATCTCTCCAGTCTTCTACAGGGTGAGCCTGGTTTCTGCTCTTCGGATCTCCTTGATTCTCCTCACAGGTCGGATTTAGTCTGAAAGGGTGCTTGCACAGGCTGCAGACCGAAACTCAGGGCCTTACATGTGCTTCCCGCGTGTGAAACTATACAGTGCAGAAGCTCATATCTCCTTCTGTCTTCACTGTCTCAACACATCTCACTTTCCAGTAGACAGAGCCGGGCATTTCCTTTGATTTCCTCCCAGTTCAGTTGGCTGGTTTGGCTGTCACTCACAATCAGACTCTCCCTGTGGGTGCAAAAAGGTGCCGAAGTCCAAACTACAATTCCCAGAGGCATTGGCTATACAGTACATAGGTGGCTGGCTCCACAGTGAGAGTCCAAGTTCTGATTTGCCAGCAGCAGGCTCCATTTCAAAGGTCCCCCCACACTGATTGGTCCAGTTCAGCAGTTCAAACCCAGAATGGAGGGCTAGGCAAACATAGTTCTGACTGCAAAGAAAAGCAGGTTAGACAAACTGTATTTTCGTCATTACGCTAAATGATTTCTGGCAAACAGTTACATCTTTGAAAAGTGCTCACTCTGCCCACTTAGCGATGGCAGAAATGGAGCGATTTGGCAGCAGCTCAAGTGGGACTCAAGCAGGGAAACACACAGTCCCCCCCATAGAAACTAATTATGTCTGTAAGCAGACAGCTCTTAAAGAGACAGTACCAGAGGCTCTAAAAGCACTCACAGATAAACGGCTTAAACGCCAAACACCATTCAGGCTTGGAGCATTCAAGCAAGCTCCTGGAATACTTTTTGAGAACCCCCATTTACAGAGGGGTTACATTATTATATTTCTATGGTCTGGTTTATTTCCAGTTATCTGGTTTTCACTCACACCAACTGCATACTCCCCAACTCCCCAGAATGAGAATTTATGTACAGTGGCGTGAAAAAGTATTTGCCCCCTTCCTGATTTTCTCAATTATTGCATATTTGTCACACTGGATGTTTTCAGGTCTTTAGACAAAATATAATATTAGATAAAGGAACCTGGTGAACAAATAACACTTTTTTTTTCTTATTTCATTTATTTAATGAAAAGTTAACTAACACCAACTGCACTGTGTGAAAAGCAATTGCCCCCTAGTTAAATCAACCTCAATTAAAAGGATAATTAGAGTCAGCTGATTGAACACAGCCAGGCTTGATTACAGCCAGCCCTGCTCAATATAAACCTCACTTATTTTGACCACCTACCATCAGAGTCACGTTGCCAGCACAAAGATTCAACCAGCACATTATGCCATCAAAGGAAGTTCCTGAAAAGATCAGAAAAAAATGTTTGCCTCTATCAATCTGGAAAAGGGTCAAATGCTATTTCTAAGGCTCTGGGACTCCATAGAACCACAGTGAGAGCCATAACTCCAAATGGAGAACACTTGAACAGTAATGAATCTTCCCAGGGTGCGGCCTGCCAAAATTACTCCAAGGGCGCAGCGTAAAATCATCCAGGAAGTCTCAAAGGATCCAAACAACATCCAAAGAACTGCAGGCTTCTCTTGCCTCAGCTAAGGTCAGTGTTCATGACTCCACAAGCAGAAAGAGACTGGGCAAAAATGGGCTTCATGTGAGAGTAAGGCTGAAACCACTGCTAACCAAGAAGAACATAAATGCTTGTCTCACATTTGCCAAAAGCACCTGGATGATCCAAGTTTTGGGAAAATGTTCTATGGACAGATGAGTCCAAAGTGGAACTTTTGGACGTACATGGATCCTATAATGTCTCACGTAAAGCAAACACAGCATTCCACAGTAAGAACACCATACCAACAGTCAAACATGGTGGTGGTAGTGTGATGGTGTGGGATGCTTCTTGCCTAAGGACCTGGATGACTTGCCAAAATTAAAGGAACCATGAATTCTGCCTCTGTACCAGAAAATCTTAAGGAGAATGTCCGGTCATCCTTCTGTCAGCTGAAGCTGAGGCGTAGTTAGGTCATGCAGCAAGACAATGATCCAAAACACAAAAGCAAGTCCACATCAGAATGGCTAAAAGAAGTAAAATTAAAGTTTTGAGTGGCTCTAGTCAAAGTCCAGACTTAAACCCAATAGAGATGCTGTGGAGAACCTGAAACAAGCAGTTCATGCTCGAAAACCTACCAAATGTTACTGAATTAAAAGCAGTTCTGCAAGGAAGAGTGAGTTAAAATTCCTCCACAGCGATGTGAAAGACTGATATTGAATTATAGGAAGTGTTTGGTAGCAGTCATTGCAGCTAAATGTGGCGTAACCAGTTATTAAGTGTAAGGGGCAATTACTTTTTCACACAGTGCCAGTTGTTGTTGGTTAACTTTTTTCATTAAATAGGTGAAATAAAAAAAAAAAAAACAAGTGTTATTTGTTCACTCAGGTTCCCTTTATCTAATATTACATTTTCTCTAAAGACCTGAAAACATCCAGTGTGACAAATATGCAATAATAGAGAAAATCAGGAAGGGGGCAAATACTTTTTCACGCCACTGTACTCCCCCTTTGGGAGTTACAGTAGTGTGTTTCTTTAAGAGGTTGATTTACCTTTACAATGATGCAGTTCCTATGCCCTTGGAGGACTGGGTCAGCTGGACTGCCCTGGACATCCCAAAGGGGAGTAGTCAGAGTTCTCTGCTGGAGAGCAGAGAATGTTCTGAGTCAGTTGGTTGGAGACCAGAAACTGGCACACACTGCCAGCTCCCACTGAGGGGAAACTCTTTTGTCAAAAGTTGGCATCAGGAAATCTACCTGTGCTTGGTGGCGGCCATTGAACAGAGACCTCCAAAGGGGGGGCCTCCAAAGGAGGAAAACTTGTCATTCTGAATATTCACAGATGTGCTCTAGTGCTGCCAGACTGATTGAACACTGAAAATGTGAGGTGATATTTAATATTATTTGAAATGGCGTAACAGCAACACTTAGCTTTGCACAGAGCCTCACTCAAGAAGGGAGCTGACAGGATGCTAATTTCTGTCAGTTAGAAGGATTTCCTGGGGGAAAATGCCACTTGAGCGTATAGCCTGAAATTGTGTGGGCAGTGCTCCCACTCAGCACCAAATCGGTGCCCAGTCTGGGCACCAGAAATTTAAAGCATGAAGCAAGTTGTGCTCTGTGGGAAACAGATTGGATCTTGATATTTCCTGTGAGGAATAATGTGGCACCACACCTCTGCCATGTTCTCAAGACTGTGCTGCTAGCCAGGTGGTTAGTGCTTGTTTGGACTGCATATGTGAATTTGCCCTGCTGTTTTTTTTTTTTTTTTGCTCCTTCCCCTTCCACACATCTGGCCACTCCTTCAGGCTGCCTATGGCCTTCCTCAAGCCAGGTCTAACCCCCCCCCCACTCCATCCGTTGCCACCCAGTTCCGTGCCCCTGGTCAGCCTGGTCATATCCCTTTGCTGGGGGGGAGGAGAGAATTGGATTTGTTTCTTTCTAACCCCAGTAATGCACAGTATATTCATAACTGTATGCAGTAAGCCTGAGGGGTTGGACTTCCCGGAGAGATGGAGCACATGCAAATGATGGAACACTTTGCATGTGAGCATCTTTCAAACACTACCTCTACTAACTGCCTGTGTTCTAACCTCTTCAGATTTTTCTCTCCTCCTGAAAAATCTGGTCGCTTGGAGTACCGTTCGTCCACTTTCTCCAGCGTGAAGAAAATGACAAATACTGAACTTAAGTATATTTTGTTTTCATTTACTGCCTCTACTAGTTGTTTTGTATTATTAATCTTATTTATGCTTAAAGTTATTGTTTTTCTCTGTTCCTCTCGGTTTGGGATAACCGTGGAGGAACTGGGTTAGTTTTAGTTAAAATCAGGGTTCTCTGACTAAAGAACCGCCTTATTTGTAATTTTAAATTCATTTTACTTATTTCTAGTAACTGATAAACTTCGGTTACTGAACTGCTAACCCAGTTCCATATTTTGTAACCGGTTCAGTTTCATCGGTTCCTCTTCAGTTCCACAACTGACTGCATATTAAAAAAAAAAAAAAAAAGAAAGAAGGGTATTTTCCTTAACGGTTATTTGTTTTTGAATTATGTTGGAGAAACCCAAAAAGAAAACCGGTGAACCCAGTTTCGAAAACTGTTCTCAATGTGGAAAGGTATTTGCAGAGGCAGACAAACACACATTATGTGTAGTTTGTCTGGGTTTTGATCACTTAAAAGAGGAATGTGAAATATGTAAAACATTCCCTGAGAAGACCATTGAGAAACACCTTAAAAGGCTTAAAAAGAAATTTCCAAGGGGTTCCTCTGGCTCTGACCAGCCGATACCCCAAGATATCATGGTCTAACCCACCTCTTCATCTGTTCCTGCCCTGAGACGGGCACAAAGGGAACAAACCGGCTGACTCCTTGGTTCCTACTAAGAAAAGCAAAACGCTGAAGCAGACAGAACCCTCGCCTGCAAAACCGGGGACTTCTGTGCCTGCTCTGCCTGTACCTATGGCCCAAGAGATTGTTCAGGCCTTTCAAATTATTTAGTCTCTATAGGCAATAGTTCCTCCTCAACAGCCTCCTGCCCCTCCTCAGGGTCCCCAGGCTGGCAGTAATGTGCATTCTCTCCCTCAAGAAGGAGTGGAGCCTTTTGGTGATGATGATGATTATGCTGAGGAGGAGGGACCAATAGAACCAGAAGTGTCCCCTGAACAGGACTTTGGTTCTCCTCCAAGGGTGTCTGAGGATTTTTCATCCCATTTTACCTTTGTCAGGAGGAGGGAAGATGCATTGGACATCTCCACAACTGAACAAATTGAGGAGGAGGTGGAGTATTTAGAAATGATGGGGCTAACACTCACAAAGGCGCTCCTCCTCCCTGTTTATAAATTCTTTAAAAAAGATGCATTAAGGATATTACAGGCACCAAATTCCATACCTCCCATAGACAGAAGAATGGACAAAAAGTAACAGCTGGAGAGGGAGGGAGCTGATTTTCTCTTCTCCCACCCCGACCACCAGGGGGGGTCACACAGCAAGCTGCCTGTGACAAGGCTAGGGTCCCTCTGTCCTCACATCCTCCGGACAAGGATTCTAGGAAAATCGAAAGTATAGCCAAAAAAGGGTACCTGTCAGCCTCTCTGGCTATGCGTCAGGCTACCTTCCAGGCATATGCTGCCCAGTATCAGAAATCTCTGTGGCAGTCAGTCCTGGTCATGTCTCAGAAAGCTCCCTCACCCTTGTCAGATGACCTGGCTAAAACTGCCAGGTTTGGGTTAAAGGCAACTAAGTACCAATTTCAAATGGCTCTGACACTAACGACACTGCAGCCAGATGGATGGCGAATACGGTGGCTCAAAGGAGGTTTGCTTGGCTCAGAGCCACAAACCTTACTCAGGATACACAATCAAAGGCTTTGGATTTTCCCCTAGAGGGAAATTCTCTCTTTGGGGAGTCCACTGTGGCATATATGAAGAAGGTGGATGAGTATAAAGCCACTTATTGAAGCAACTCTGCCAAAGAGAGAGCTTCTCCATCCACCAGGCCTTATGGAAGGGGAGGCCGGGGCAGGTCCTTTTACACCAGGCCCTTCTTCCAACCAGTGGCCTTACCCCAGTACCAGCAGTATTCACAGCAGGGATACTTCAGGGACAGGGGCAGAAGAGGCTCTAGGCGAGGATCCCAAACTCAGCCTCAGCCACAGACTAAACAGAATCCCTGAGCCACAGGCCGCCTCCTCCCTACTTGTCGGGGGCAGAATATCCCACTTCCTCCAGGCTTGGCTGAACATCACCACAGACAAGTGGGTCCTGGAGGTGGTGGGTCTAGGTCTGTCACTGGAAGTCAAGTCCCTTCCTCGTCAAAAGACCAAAATTTTCAGTTCTCCCTCCCTAGCAGAAAAGCTACTGCTGGAGGCAGAGGTTCGAAACCTGCTACAGCTAAAAGCAGTAGAACCAGTTCCAAAATCTCTGAAGGGAAGGGGTTTTTATTCCAGGTACTTCCTAACCACAAAGAAAAGTTGGGAGTGGCAGCCTATATTGTATCTCAGAGCTCTAAAAAAGTTTCTGAAGAAACCAAAATTCAAAATGTTAACTTTGGCTTTGATTTTGCCAACACGTCAAAAAGGAGATTGACTGGCATCACTGGACTTGAAAGATGCCTATTTCCACATCCCCATAAAGGAGTCTTACCGAAAATATCTCAGATTCAGACTCCCTTCAGGTCACTACCAGTTTTCAACGCTGCCTTTTGGCCTTTCTTCGGACCCAAGGGTGTTCACAAAGTGCCTGGCAGCTGTGGTGGCACATCTTTGGAGAAAGGGAAAATCTGTTTTTCCTTATCTGGATGAATGGCTGGTCGTAGGAAAATCTCCCCTGCAGGTGCAGCAGGATTTGAAGGTACCCAGGGCTTTCTGGAGTCTCTGGGATTCCTGATCAGTTACAAAAAGTCAGTCTTCACTCCTGCACAGGTATTGCAGTTCATAGGAGCAGAAATCAATACCGTACAAGTCAAAGCATGTTTGCCTCTGGAAAGGGTAAAGAGTCTTCAGTTAATAGCAAACTCTTTCAGGTTCCACAGCTTAAGAACGGCAAAGCAGTTTCTCCAGCTACTGGGCCACATGGCTGCTTCCACAGGCACAGTGCTGGGTTCCAGATTCCACGAGAGACATCCAATTCCACCTCAGGTCTCATTGGTGTCAGAATAAAATACCCTTTTTCAAAGCTCATTGCAGTAAGAAGGGCACTGTTACAGGCCCTCCTGTGGTGGAAAGAGGAATCCAACTTAAGGCAGGGAGTTCCCTTTGAGAAAGAGAACTCTTCAGTGGTTCTCAAAACAGATGCATCCTTTTTGGGCTGGGGTTTCCACAAAGGGGAGCACACAATCCAGGGCACCTGGTCAGCTGCAGAGTCCCTTCAGCACATAAACTTACTGGAACTCAGAGCAGTTTTGCTAGCTCTAAAAGCTTTTTCTTCCCTAGTACAGGGCAGGGTGGTAGAGATCAGAACAGACAACACCACCACAATGTATTACATAAATAAGCAAGGATGCACAAGGTAAGGCCTCCTCTGCACAGAAGCCATAAAGATTTGGACTCTGGCCTACTCCTTAGGAGTATCTCTGCAGGTAATCCATTTGCCAGGGAAGGACTAACACCCTGGCAGATGCATTGAGTCGAATAAATCAGGCCCATCATGAATGGAGCCTAAACAGGCAGGTGGTACAGGTTATTTTCAGAAGGTGGGGCACTCCAGAGATAGACTTGTTCGCATCCCACCAGAACCACCACCTGCCACAGTATTGTTGCAGACCACCAGATCAGGGAATGCTTTCTCTGGATGCTTTGAACCTAGACTGGTCAGTAAGGTTTCTTTATGCTTTCTCTCTTTCCCTCTGCTCTACAGAGTACTGGTCAAGCTCAGATCCCATGCAGCATCACTGATATTGATAGCTTCAGATTGGCTGAGGCAGCCATGGTACTCTCTTCTCCTCTCCATGTCTGTTACAAAACCAATACATCTCCCTCGGACGCACAACTTACTGACCTCTAACCAGTGAACTCTGTTGTATCCGAATCTCTAGTCCCTCAACCTCAAAACCTGGCTCTTGAGGACTTAGAATATGCTAATTTAAAACTTTCTGAACCTGTTTTAAATATTTTAAGAGGTTACAGAAAACCTTCTACTACAAAAATCAATTCCTCCAAATAGAAGAGATTTTTTGTCTAGTGTTTGGGCAAGACTCTGGTACCAGCCCAGGCTGGATTGCCAGTGGTATTGGATTATCTCACCCATTTACATTCTCTGAGCCTACATCCCAGTTCTTTGAGGGTTCACCTTACAGCAATGTCCGTTTACCTTTCTGCTGAGAAAAAAGTAACATTAGCTTCAGACCCTATTTTTATAAAGTTCTTTAAGGGCCTGAATCATTTGCATCCCCCTCACAGACCACCAGTGCCAGTTTGGGATCTGAATGTGTGTATAGTTCAGCTCATGTCTGCTCCGTTTGAGCCCATGGTTACAGCTTCTAAAATATGTCACTTAAAAAACAGTTTGTCTAGTGGCAATTACTTCTGCAAGAAGATTCAGTGAGCTTCAGGCTCTCTGTATAGATCAGGACTATATTTCTTTTCATAGGGATAAAGTAGTCCTTAGGACAAACAGAAAATTTCTCCCCAAGGTGGTCTCTAATTTCCATTTAATTCAATCCATCATTCTCCCTGTCTTTTTTACCGATCACGTCACTTCTGCTGAAAGGAAGCTTTAAAGAGGGCTCTCAGTTATTACATGACAGCCACTAAGGACCTTAGACAGGATAGCAAGCAGTTGTTCCTAGCTGGCCCGGTGGCGCAGAGGGCTGAGGCGGTGGACATCTCACCTTGCAGCACGCTGGCGACCCGGGTTTGGGAGCGAGCCTGGGTCATCGGAGTGGAGGTCGGCACGGGGGGGGAGGGAGGAGCTGAATTGAGCGGCCAACAGGCAGCTCTCCTCTCCGGGGAGGTGGGATGGCATCCCTCGCTAACGGCTACCCCCTGGTGGAGGCTGATGGGCTTTGCAAGCAGGGTGCTGGTGATAGGCCAATGGGGCAGGCGGAGGAGGGTCGTTACTGGAGTTGTAAGGTGCATGCGTGCCTCCACACGCATGTGACCTTCTCCTGGAACCCTCAGGAAAATGGGGAGAAAATAGAGAGGAAAAAAGAAACTGGCGGCAGGATGGCGATTGACTCTCCGCAGGCACTGCTCCTGGACCAGACGTAAGGTAAGCCCAGGTAATTCCGGGGGACGGAGCTGGGGCAGCTGGTCAGATGGGGCCATACGGGAGGAGATAAAATAGAAATAATATAAAAAGAAAGCAATTATTTCTGACCTATGGGGATGTAGGGAAAGGTAATCCAGCCTCAAAAAGATCAATTTCTCGATGGATAGTTCAGAGTATCCAATTCTATTACACTAAAGTTGGTAGGGAGCCGCCACCAGGATTGAGGGCTCATTCTACAAGAGGGACAGCTGCTACTTTGGCAGCTGCCAGAGATATCCCTTTGGTGGATATATGGAAAGCAGCTACCTGGAAAACAGTACACACCTTTACAAAACACTACAACCTGGAAATTTTATCCAGGAGTGATGCTAGGTTTGGCACTGCAGTCCTGCAAAGTCTGTTTCCAAAATAGAGTTCTGTGCCCACCTCCAGTGGTACTGCTTGGTAGTTTGCATAATGTTATGAATATACTAAGCATTACTGGGGTTAGAAAAAAAAAATTACCATAGTAATCTTGTTTCTTCTCAGTGATGCTCAGATATTCATAACTCTCTCTCCCTACCTCCCCTTCCAGACCTTCAGCCTCTGCATTTCACATGATGGTGCCACCAAGTCACAATACACCCTTGGAGTGAAATTGTTTTCCTCTTCACCTGCATTAGTTAGGCGAACAGAGTTCATTGTGTTATCTTTTTGGTATTTTTCTGGCACTTTGTTCTAACGTTATTGAATTTTTTGTTCCTCCAGTTGGAGGTTTGTTTTCGTAAAATTCAACTGTTGGGAAAACCCCAATTTTAATCATAAATTATAGTACTATATTATTCCAGGCGTGCCCTTCCAGGCTCCTTTATAACATCTGAAGAGGTTAGAACACAGGCAGTTAGTTAGGGCAGTGTTTGAAAGATGCTCACCTGCAAAGTGTTCCATCATTTGCATGTGTTCCATCTCTCTGGGCAGTCCAACCCTTCAGGCTTACTGCATAAAGTTATGAATATCTGAGCATCACTGGGAAGAAACAACATTACTTATGGTAAGTAATTTTTTCTTCTGGGGCATGGGGCTATGGGCGCAGCTCTAGAGGCATTCCGCCAGGGCTTCGCGGCGGATGGGGACCCAGTGCCCATCATCTGGTCCTGTCAGGCAGCCTTTTCTATTTTCTCCCCACCCAGCCCTCCACCCCACTGATGCTGCACACTGCGGCATCCTGGCTGAACGCACCCATGATGCTTGGTCACTCATACTGCAAGGTGCGTCACCTATAGGCCGTCCACTAGGAGCTACTCATGGGTGATGTTGGCTTACACCCTCCCCCCTGGAGGACAGCATTCTTCAGATGCTCTTAACCATCCATGCCAGTCTCTGCTCCTGTCGTTGTGGGCTTGTGCGTGAACCCAGGTCACCAGCATGCCAGGTGAACCCCATCACCCGATGCCATGAAACCGGCTATTTGCCCTGCTGTTAATGTGGCTGTTGGGACCCTCCCTTCATGAGGGTCAGCTCTTGAGTAAGGGTGGGGGTGGAGATCTGTGGCACCTTGGATCACCAAGGGATGCTGTGCCCTCCTTGACCCCTAAACTGGACCCATATCAATACTCCCACCCCTCTCCAAGGCCCTTGAATGCATTGTGGTGGACCAACTTTCAGACTACCTGCAAAAGTATAACATCCTCTGCGCACAGCAAAATGGCTTCAGGTTAGGGCACAAGTACATCAACCGCCCTCCTGGAATTCTCAGGAGCAATCCACAATACTATGGACGAAGGATACCAAACCGGAGCTGTTTTCATTGACCTAACAAAGGTGTTTGACACTGTACACCATGGCTTACTTGTCAAACAGCTACAGGCTATGGGGCTCTCTCAGGGCCCTAGTGCCTGGGTAAAAAACTACCTAGTCCAACGCTCTCAATCAGTAAAAATCTCAGGAGATCTCTCAGACTCAAACCTGGTTCTCTCAGGCGTTCCCCAGGGATCCATCTTAGGCCCTCTTCTCTTCAGCCTATTCCTAAACTGTCTCCCTCAATCTTGCCCAGAACAAATAATCCTCTATGCTGACGATGCCGTGATTCTCTCCTCTCACAAGGATCTGAAACCCTTACTCCACAGCCTGCAGCTTGCTTTCTCCAAGGTTGAGAAATGGTTCTTAGAGCACAAACTGGTCCTAAACCACAAAAAAACCAAATCCATGCTCTTCTCAAGCCCGCAGAACAAGAAAAGCAAATTCTACTTGATATCAATACGTGCGCAGGAAATACCCTCGAACAAGTGACATCATTTAAATACCTTGGAATCACCTTTGATCCCTGCCTAACCTTTGCAACCCACATTGATAGTATTGCGAAAACTGTGAATCAACGCATTGGTATCCTATACCAAAACAGACAGTTCCTTACCCAATCTGCGCTGAGGATTGCTATCCAAAGCTCTATCATCTCTATCATAGACTATGGCTTAATTATCTATCGCTCTGCCTCAACTACCGCACTCAGGCGTGTTACAACCTCCCTTAACAAGGCATGTCGACTGCTTACTGGTGCCCAAAGATGCACTCATACATGTGAGCCCTACACTGAAACAGGATGGTTACAGTTCTCCAATCGCATAAAGTACCTTTCCTGCTTGATGGCAAAAAAATCTTCCATAGGCCTCACTCCACTGTGCATCCAAGACCTACTATGCCTGAATACCAACCACCGCTTCACCACAAGTTCAGAACATCAGCTTCTCCAGATCCCCCGATGCCGCACCACCCAGGGCCAAAGATCCTTTGCCTACCGTGCTCCCAGCTGGTATAATGCCCTCAGCACTCACATCACCTCCTCCACCTCGCTAGGAGTTTTCAAATCTAGGCTACAGCTTCTCCTCACAGCCTCCAGCTCCTGTGACTGCTTCGATTAATTTCCCCGTCTGTTTTGTGCTTAAACCTCCCACCTCTGATTCATTTAATGACAAAGGCATTTGAGTGGTACTAGTATCCCTATGTCTGCCTCTCCATTCTCCTTTTCCCCCTCCATTGTTCTTTCTCTGTTGTATTCCTCCAATCAGCCAGTACTGTGTTTACTAAAGCATTTTTGTTCGAAATTGACATTACTGTACTGCATTATACTGCTAAATGCTGCTTCATAATTTGATTGTTTTCCTATGTAATTTTGCCTTGTTTGCACAATAATGACGTGGAACCTTTGTAAAAGAGCCATGCCTCAATGGTAATAATTCCTAGATTCAATACATAAATAAATAAAACATTTGGGACATTCATCAGATTTGGACCATGGACTCTCTCCTCACTGGGTCAGTTCTTGAGGGAGAGTGGGAGGCGCTGTCCAGTGGCACCACAGCCCCCATGGGGATAGTAGCCTTTCCTTTTGCCACACAAATTATTGTTGCACATGCAGAGTTTAAAATGATACCCCTAGAGCAGGGGTTCTCAAATGGTGAGGCCAGCCTCCCTGGTGAGGCCTCAACCTCTTCCAGAGGAGGCTCAAGCAAGTCTTGAAAAAGTATTATATTTCAATTTTGAACTTTATAGATTTTGAGTCAAGGGATAAGGAAAACTAAAAGAGGATAATAGGCAAATTTATGTATTTATTCACAAGTCTGTGACCAGGGAAGGTACTGTACACCGAGCCATGGCTTATTTCAGGTGTACCCAGGGAAGGGTAGTGAGAGAATACAATTCAAAATGTAACTGCAAAACACTCAAGCAATACAATATGAATAAAAGTGCAAACAAATTAAGAACAATAAACTAACAATATAAGGAACAGTTGATCAATTAGACTGGCAGCAGAACTGTCCAAATACAAGATTTAACTGTACAGGTGCTAGGAATAAGAACAGGAGGAAGCAAAATGATCCGAGAAGTTGCTTTAGAGCAGGGCGAGAGGCAGAAGTCAGCAGGAAGGTTATTCCAGTTAGAGGGGAAACAGAAAAAGCAGTATGACACATGATGGTATTGCTGTAAGGGGTAACAATAATTTGAGAGTCAAAATATTGGAGCAAGTAGGTTGTCATTAGAGCCAGTTATGCAAAGAGGTTTCAATTTATTCCTGATGTTCCTGTGAAAAATAGGCTATTTTTCTATGGGGAGGCCCAAAAATATTTCAATATTTTGGGGGAGGCTCAAGATCTTTTCCATGGCTTAGGGGAGGCTCAGTATGACAAAGTTTGAGAACTGCTGCCCTAGAGTGACTGTTGGTCCAGGGACAGAAAAAAGGGCTGCATCAAAGCCCTATTTACTCCAGATGGGCAGTAATCTAAGTATTCAAGGAAGAGTGAAAAAATGAAACGTGTACCTGAAACGGGCTGTGAGGCTCAGATCAGAAACTGGTTGCAACTACTTTCCCAGTGATAATATGCTCATGAGCTATGACACCAAATAAAGGATCCTGTTCAGGCTTTATGAAAAGTGTGGACCTCCGTTTATGTTTAGAGACTTTTTGTTCTTAAATCCCAATGTGCTTGCAGCTCCTGGCTCCGAGAGGTGTCCGGGTGCTGCAGAGGTCATCCCCATCCTGGGAGGTCAAGTAAGTGCATCTTTTTGCAGTTTAACATTTTTTTTTGTTTCAGTATATAAAGGCATATACATGCACACATACATCAGATATAACTTTTGATTGTATCTTAATTTCCACACAATTTAAATTGAATAACTGACAGGGTTGCATTTCAGATAATATCACGTCCTAAAGTTGACAGAGACAGCCAGCATGCTGTCAAATTATTTAATATGATTTTTCTTTATTTCATCAGATAGTCTTATTATTACTGTTATAAATACCAGTGCTGCCTTTGTGCTTATCTGGTGAGTTGCAACTTACCCCCTCGTGTCAGCTTTATGTGTTTGTTTGTAAATGTGCTGTCCTTATTGTGAAGTTATACAATGAATTAATAAAATATACACTGACACCTCAACCGCGTGTCCTTTGTCATTACTTCAGGGCATATCTGAAATTGGGCAGTAGTCCGCTCAGCATGCCTTCCTGGTAAAACCTTTAAATAAATAAACAAAATAAATAAATAAAGCATTTCTTCTACAGTTTAAGGTGCTAAGTGTTCCTTTATGTTTATGTGTGTGTGGTTAGCATCCCGTAATTATACCTAACATGAAACTTGTACAATTCTATCTATTGCTTGAGCAGGATTATGAGGCAAGTGTTTTATATCTTATAGGCTGACAGAACTTCTGTTGTAGGTAGCACCCCAAACAGATCTTAAAACCTGCTACAATCTACAGTTGAACTGTATAAACTATATATAAGTATGCAAGTGGTTATGTGATAAACTATGCGTCTCATTTGGTGGCTATTATAAACTCTGTTATGAAGCCTATAGAGGTATTATACTATGCTTGGGGTATGCGGATGGGGGAGTGCCTGTGAAATACCCTATAGCCTATGCTCTGCAGGTGACAAAGTGTGTCCTAAGCTCCTTGTGGTTAATCTATGCCTGTTCTGTATTGCTCGACCATGGAATCCTTGTGGATCATGATTCAAGGGTCATTGGCTTTTTTTTGGACACCTTGGACTTGTTAGGGGCAGTGTGGGCAACCTCTTGTAGGGGGTCCCCCCCCCGAACGGACTTGTCTCTATCGGAATTTAAGTGGATTGACCTCGGGGTTGAGGCACCGGCTAGTTGCTTTGTGCCGGGTGGACCTCCCCCGATGAAAGAAGTAGAGTCATGACTGTATTTGATTTAAAACTCGCACAACCTTAAACGCACCCAGCACTAGAGCTGGAGCTCAGAGTGTTCCTGGACTTTTCACAGCTTTACCCACTTCGGGTTGAATCCTGTATCCTCAGTGTGGGGCCGGCACCATTGTTACATCCTGGGGGCCAAGATTCAAACAAGGCACAAGCGCCTCATTGGGTCGGACAAGCCATGATGCTGATCCAGCCTACACAAAAGGCTACAGACATGCGCCAGTGGCTTGCTTCTTCTGGGACACCTTGGACTCGTCAGGGGCAGGGTGGGCAACCTCCTATAGTGGGTCTTCCCCCGCATGGACTTGTCTCTATTGGAATTTAAGTGGATCGACCTTGGGGTTGAGGCACTGGCTAGTTGCTCCATGCCGAGTGGACCTCCCCCGATGAAAAAAGTGGAGTCGTGACTGTATATATAGATTACTCACCTGCAACAGGAGTTCTAGGAGTGGTATATGTTGTTCATCCACACTTTGTGGCAGGTTCCTTGCTGCTTTAAATCTTGCCGGAAGGTCTTCATGCTGGCTCCTCCCACCCACCCAGGTGGTAAAACTCTCGGCTCCGCCCCATGATGCCAGATCTAGCCCACCGGAAGCCAGGTTGTGCGTCGAAGCCGGGGAGGTTGGGTGGGTTGTATGGATGAACAACATATACCACTCCTAGAACTCCTGTTACAGGTGAGTAACCTGTATTTCTAGGGACGTGGATATGTTGTTCAATCCACACTTTGTGGCAGACTCCTAGCAGTTCTCCGGGAGGAGGGAGGCAAGGCGCGCACCCCCTACTTGGGAAATAAGGACTGGAGAACCGAGGTCCCAAAACCAGCATCCTGGCGTGACTCAAGGTCGATGTGGTAGGTAATGAAGGTGTGTGCTGACTTCCAGGTAGCAGCCCTGCAGATTTCCTGGATAGGGATGTCCTGCAAGCAGCCATCAAGCAGCAGTATGGCGGGCAGAATGAGCTCTTATCCCTCTGGGAGGCTCCATGCCTGCCAACCTATAGCAGAGATCAATGCAGGAGGTGACCCACCTGCCTTATCGTCCGCTTGCTGCAGGTCTGCCAGGTGCAGCTTCAGCGTGAGGTGACAAAAAGCTGGTGAACCTCTCCCGAACTTCAGCCATCCGCTCCTTATAATAAGAAAGCGCTTCTTCTAGGGTCCAAAGTATGGAGCCTGTATTCAGCCTCCGAGGTGTGACTGGGGTAGAACACTGGCAGAGTCAACACCTGGTTAAGGTGAAACTCCGACACCACCTTCAGAAGGAATTTCGGGTGGGGGTGCAGGACAACCTTGTCCCTGTGGAAGACCAGATAAGAAGACTTGATGGAAAGCGCCTGGAGCTCTCCCATCCTTCTGGCTGACGTGATAGCCACCAAGAAGGCAGTCTTCCATGACAGGTGAGAGATGTCACACCTGTGCATCGGTTCGAATGGCTTGCCCATGAGCTTAGCCAATACCAGCAGTAGATCCCATGGAGGGGGAGGTTTTCGCACCGGAGGGGATATGTGATCAAGGCCTTTAAAAAAGCGCCCTACCACCTTCTCCTGTGCCACCAACTGCTTTCCGGCCCGTGCCCGGTAAGCAAATATGGCTGCCAGGTGCACCTTAAGGGTCGTTGACTGAAGCCCTAGCTGAGAAAGGGCCCAAAGGTAGTCCAGAATGCTGGCCAAGGAACAGGAGGAAGGGTCCAACCCCTTATCCTGACACCAAATGGAGAATCTCTTCCATTTGAAGGCATAGCATTTTCTGGTCGACTCCTTACGGGATGCCTCAACAACGTTGAGGACCTCATCGGAAAGACCAAAGGCATGGAACTCTAGCCGCTCAGGAACCAGGCCATCAGGTGCAGGGATTGAAGGTCCGGGTGGAATACCTTCCCCTGGTTGACTGAGATCAGGTCCGGGCGGGCTGGAAGCCATCTCAGGAGCCTGGAGCTGAGGCTGAGGAGATCTGGATACCAGAACTGATGGGGCCAGTCGGGGGCTACCAGAATCACCTGCGCCTTGTCCCTCCTTGCCTTGAGAAGCACCTTGTGGATCAAGGGAAATGGGAGAAAAGCGTAGAAGAGGCCCGGGGTCCACAGCCTCAAGAAGGCATCCCCCTGCAGCGAGCCCTGCTGAGGGGGGCAGGCATGAAACAGCCCCAGCTTCGCATTCTCCCTGGAGGCAAACAGGTCCACCTGAGGTGTGCCTCAGTGGGAGAACAGATCGTGTACTACCTCCGGCAGGAGAGACCACTCATGAGATGCAGCACCTATCCAGCTTAGGGCATCGGCCAGAGTGTTGGAGGCTCCCGCCACATGAATGGCTAGGAGATCCGCCTCCAGTCTGCCCACGAGAGACCAAGTGCGGAGAACTTCCTTGCACAGAGGCAAGGAGTGCATCCCGCTCTGGTGGTTTAGGTAGTACATGGTCATGGTGTTGTCCGTCTGGACCTGGACCACTTGACCCCGTACAAACAGAGCGAAGGCGGTGAGGGCTAGTTGGACCGATCGAAGCTCCAGCAGGTTGACGTGGCATCAAGACTTCTGAGGGGACCAGAGGCGATGCGATCTGAGCTCCCCCAGATGGGCACCCCAACCCATCAGAGAGGTGTTGGTCGTTAAGAGTGACCATCGGCTCTGGGTGGACAAACGGGATACCCTCCTGCAGATAAGCCAGAACGATCCACCACTGGAGAGCATTCCCCATCTCCTAGGTCACTATCACTGGCTAGTCCAGAGGACTGGAGTGCTGTGACCATTGGCGAGCCAGTCCCCATTGCAGGGGACGCATGTGCCAACAGGCCCAATGGACCATGCTGGTGCAGGCCGCCATGAGGCCCAGGAGGTGCAGGAAGTCCCGGGCAGGGCGCAACTGCCCAACCAGAAATGATTGGGCAAAGGAGGAAAGAACCTCGGCCCTGTCCGCTGGGAGCCATGCTCTGGCTCGAAGAGAGTCGAGCTCTGCCCCGATGAACTGAATCACCTGCGTTGGCACAAGTTCCGATTTGGCCTCGTTGATGAGAAGGCCAATCTGAGAGCAGACCTGGAGGGCCAGATCCCTGGACCGCTCCACCTCCGACTTGGAGGAGGCTGCAATCAGCCAGTCGTCCAGGTAAGGATACACCCGGACCCTTCGGTGCCGCAGGAATGCTGTCACCACTGCCATGCATTTGGTGAAGACCCTGGGAGCTGGAGAAAGGCTGAAGGGCATGGCTTGGAAGTGGAGGAATTGCTGGTGGGATGGATGGATTGAGACATGAAAGAATGCATCCTGAAGGTCCAAAGAACAGAACCACATGCCTCATTCCAAGGATGGGTTGACCTGAGCCAGAGTGACCATTCTGAAGGTTCGAGACCTTAGGAACTTGTTCAGGTCATGTAGGTCTAGAATGGGGCACCAGCCCCCCATCCGTTTTGGGACCAGAAAGTACCTGGACACAAACCATGGGTCTGATGGAGGATCTGCCACCTCCCTGATCACCTCCTTCTGAAGGAGCAGGGCAATGTCGGCTCGACGGGCTGACAGAGAGGCTGCGGACCCCATAGCCCCCCGTGGGGTGATGGCTCAATAGGGTGGGGACTGCTCGAATTCCAGCGGCAGACCCTTTCCTACCACTTCCAGCACCCAGCGGTCCGTGGTGATATCGGACCAGGCGGAAATGAAGTGGCGGAGCCATCCCCACACAGGGGGAACCCGGGGACGAGTGAAGAGGTTGGGGGTGACACCCCTCAACCCATCACTGGGCAGGCTTGGAGGAAGGACCGGCCGAAGAGCCTCCTGGACCTTTCCCTCCCGGCTTCCTGTTGGAAGAAGCAGCAGGCTTGGCTTTGGGGTGCCAAGTGCGAGCCTGCTGGCCCTGATGCTGGTGTTGCTGGGCCGGACGTGCCGCAGGGGCTGAAGGATGAAAGGGATTACGCTGCTGCTGGCGGCCTTTGTCCTTCTGGGCAGACGTGACCGAGTCCAAGGTGGCATTGGACTTCTCGATCTGCTGAAGATGCCCCTCAACCCCGGGACCGAACAAGTCAGTACCCAGGAAGGGAACGTCTGCCAGCTTGTGCTGGGTATCTGCCGTGAAAGTGGAGATCCGCAGCCAAGCTCTGCAGCACATGGCCACTGCAGCCACTACTGACCGGGCACATGAGTCAGCGATGTCCAGGGAAGTCTGGAGTTGCTGTTTGGCCACTGCCCTTCCCTGATCCCGCACCTGCTTAACCGTAGTTTGGAGGTCAGCCGGGAGATGAGGAATCACCTCACCCAGGGAGCCCAAAAGGGCATGTGAAAAGTGTGCCATCAGGATGGCCGAGCTGGCCTGATGAAGGCCTAGGGAGGAAGCAGCATAAACTTTCTGTCCGGAGTAGTCCAACTTCTTGGACTCTTTGTCGGGAGGCTTGTCCATGTCCCAAGCATTCTTGGAACGCCAGGAAATGCTATCGGTCACGAGCCCCTCCGCAGAGGGGTGCTTCGAGAAACCGGAGAGTGAACCGGTGGGAACAGCATACTTCTGAGCCATCCTGGCTGAAGGTGCTGGACAAGAAGCTGGCCATTGCCATAGCTCCAGGGCCGGTCCAACAATGGCTTCGGCCACCGGGAAGGCCTCCGTGGGGGAATCCCCTTGGTCCAGTATCTCCGTGAGGGGATATTTGGCCCATTTTGAAACGGGTTCGAGCTTCATCCTAGTGGACTCTGAGATGAGCCGAAGCATTCCCAGAAATGAGAATGGGCTCTCATCCACTGACTGACCCCCAGTGAACTCCAAGTCAAGCGGCCTGAAGAACAAGGAGTCGTCGTCATCAGACTCCGAGGAGTCTGCGAACAGCTGCCGAGTGCCTGGGCCACCCTCCACCTGCCGAGGCCGATCGGGAGTGAGGGTGACCAACAACCTATGGGGCAAACCCTGACCCGACCGAGAATCCTTGGTCGGGGCCCCAGTCTTCGGTTGTGGAGGTGGAGGTTCCACCACAATGGGTGGTGCAGCCGGTTTTGGCCAAACAACAGGTGCCGGCTTTGGCTCCTCGACCACTACGAGGGGTTATTTCGGCCGCTCCGGTGACAGCCACTTAATGGCCGTGGAAGGCGACGGAGTCGGCTTATTCCTGGTCAAAAGGAGCTGCTGCCACATTAGCTCCTCGTAGTGCCGACGCAATTTGATCCGGAGCCTATCCTCCAAAGTGAACGAAGATGAGGATGAGCGGTGCCATCGCTTTCCACGGTGCCGAGACCGAGACCGCCGATGTCAGCGGGATTGGCTGGACCAGGAAGAGGTCCAAGACCGAGACCAAGACCTTTGGTGTTTCCGAGGGTGAGTCTGAGAGGGGGTGGGGGAAACCCACTCCTCCCTCGGTTCAGGGACCTTAACCGGGGACTCCGGCACAGGAGGCACAGGCAAGTCCTTGGTTTCCACTGGGGGAATCGGTGAAGAAGGGTTGTTGGCTTCTCCAGTCGACAGCCTGTCTGACGGGTCGAGAAAAAATCTCGACTGCGTCAACAGGTGCCCGGCCGGTTGACCTGACAGGGACACCGTGAAGCCAGCGGCCTTAGCCGCAACCTCGACCGAAGTCGAGTGTCGACTATCTGGGGAAGGGGACCTCTCCCGCTCCCACGAACGTCAATGGTGGGACTTACCTTTGGGGTCCTTCTTTTTGGACCGAGAGGAATGTCCTGAAGGGCCTTCTCGCTTGGTGGAGAGGGATTGGCAAAGCTCCTTGAAAGAAGCTGTGTAGGAGGATTCCAAGGAGAGCGGGATAAATGCCACGACCGAGGATGATGATGATGTGGCCTGGGTCGCCTCCTCCTTGAGGGCGATCATCTGCCTCCAGCTGTTCAGCTGAGCCCGCAGCCGCGGACACTGCCCAACGGGCCTCCTTAGACTTAACCGGAGGATAACGTTTTTTGGGTCACCCCAACAGTAACTGGGCAGTGCGGTCCTCCAAGACCAAAACTGAAAAGGATTTCCACAACTCACAAGCCTGTGAGTCATGGCCGAGTCAAGGCAATAACATACGTGGCGCGGATCGTCCGGACATCTTCAGATCTGCCAGGGGCACCGGACTAAATCCAGGAGTCGTCGGTCCATCGCGAGCCGCTAGGGAAAATAAAGACCAAAGTTTTGTAAATTTTAAAATAAGTTTCAGATTAACCGAAGAGTTTGGATCCAGGCCTAAAACGCAGAGCGCAAAGGAGGGAACCTGAGCTTCCAAGCAGTAAGGAAGATTTGGCGTCATGGGGCGGAGCCGAGAGTTTTACCACCTGGGTGAGTGGGAGGAGCCAGCTTGAAGACCTTCCGGCAAGATTTAAAGTGGAAAGGAACCTGCCACAAAGTGTGGACTGAACAACATATCCACGTCCCTAGAATTGATTTTCCTGCCCACCCATCCCGTTCCCTCATCCCGTTAAAATGCTTTGACCCCACCCTTAATCCCTAAGGGGCCAATCATGAGGGGATACAGGCTGCTCATCAGCTTATTTTAAATTATTCAAACTCTTGCAAATCGCACCAGCATTATTTATGAACTATTGCTGTGAACCATTGACTCATGTCTTCTCATATCGTATCTTTTCTCAGAACCTCAGGTAATTTCTGTCCCCTACTATAGTCAATCTGCAGAACCAACGGCAATGTCCATTCAGTTTAGATGCTAGCCTGATCTTAGGTACATGTACAAAACTTGGAGCCATGTTGGCAAATAGAGACATTTCTGTCTTGTTGTATCTGACTGAAGTTTAATTGCTGGTAGTTTGGTTCTGGTTAAGGAAAGCTCACTCCTTCTGAGTGCCTCACCCGCAGACAAAGCTATTTCTCAATTGTTTTTCTCTTTGCTGCCTATTTTGGGTCTATGACCTCATTGCTTCTCTCAAGTTGTAGTTGTGGTTCATTGCCTCTCCTCTCAGCCAAGCTCCTCTAACAGCCATAGTTGGCCATAATCTGTTCTGTCTACGGAACCTGTACCAAGGGACTGACCAGGTCTACATTACCCTAGGCTGCCAACAGCTACTCCACAGCTTCTGACTTACTATATTCTTGACTGCTGCTTAATATAGCTATAACCCTTTAGGCCACCCCTTTACCGCTACAGCCCTAGTTCCTACAAGAGCCTGATCAGCCATTGGTGCCCACTGCCCTATAGCTGTCACTACCTTCCCAGGGACCTGATGATGTATTCCCTGCCTATCCTAATTGGTCATGCAGGGCCTAGGACTCATGGCAGCCTTCGCCTAGATAGCCCTCATCCTGGGGACTGACGAGCTCTACTCCTGGGGTCACTAACCCCTAGACCAGGGTGGGAACTCTAGTCAACCTCACTGCCCCTTTGAACCCTTGAGGGAGAGGACCACCATGCTACTCCTTTCCTTATATGGGGTAACCTGCAATGGAAATTGCTGCAACCTTTTCTACTACTACCACTTGAGAGACAGACGGAGGTACTCCTTTTCTCCCTCTAGAATCATTGGGTACCTTGCCAGGCTCAAGCTTGCTCTGGGGGGAGATGTTGAACCTAACCCTGGCCTCCACTCTCCTAATCTTGCTCTCACTGACTCCACTAACCCCCTCTGGGCCAAGGCTAGGGGCTTCCGGCTGGTCCACATGAATATTAGCAGCTTAAGGCATAAAGTCCATGACCTTGAAGCCTGGACCGCACTGTATAAACCTGATATACTAGCAGTGACTGAGACTTGGCTTAAGCCGCAAATCTTTCCACATGAAATAGACCTGGTTAATTATAATGCCTTTAGGCGGGATCGTGTAGGAAAGAAAGGTGGTGGGGTCCTCATCTACACCAAGTCAAATCTCAATGCTACACAAATAGATCCCCCCCTCGGGGACTCAGTAGGCGAGATCATTTTTACAAAACTGCTCCTTGGAGATACCAAGCCCCTGTACATTGGGTGTGCCTATCTCCCACCCCAATCTGCTGCCGCTTCCCTGGAATCACTAACTCATGCCTTGGCGCAACACCCCCTGGGGTAGATGATGCTCCTTGGGTGCTTCAATCAGAACTGGCTTGCCCTGGGGAACTCTATTAATAAGAACCCTGTTCTTGATACCAACCTGACTCAAATCATTTACCTGCCCACAAGGCATAACGCCAACTCTGGCAATCACCCCGTACTTGACTGGGCCCTTGTCTCTTGCCCAGATCGTATTATGACAGCAGGGACCATGTCAGACTCATTGAGTGACCACTCACCAATCTTGTGCACCTGGTCCAACAAGCCTCCCAAAGTAGCTGCCAGGGTGATAGAAGCCAGGAACTTCAGCAGACTCATAGCTGAGGACTTCTGCTCAGACCTCCGTGCTGTTGACTGGGCTCCCATCCTTACTCTCCCCACTCTGGATGAAGCATTGCACTATTTCACTAACTCATTTCTGTCCGTGGCTAATGCTCATGCTCCACGAAAGAAACTTAGAGTACAGGGGAAATGACACAAATGACTAGGCCCTGGACTTAAATGGAGTATGCTGCTCCATGACAGGGCCTGGGGACTATACAAATCCTCAGGCCGCAAAGCTGACTGGGAGAAATACTGGGAACTGAGGAACCACTGTAAAAAATCTTCCAAATACGCTAAGTCTAAATACCTGCGTGATCACCAGTCACCTTCAGGATCCCAAGAAATTCTGGGGCCAAATAAATCTGCTACTCAAGGGTGCCCCCATGCCCAGGAGGGGGCACTACTGGTTGGGGATACCCTGTCCAATGACCCATCTGCAGTAGCAGAGGCATTCAATGCCTCCTTTTCCAACCCAGGCAGACTCTCACCCCCTACCCCTCCTGGTGTTCCCCTCAATAACAGTACTAAGTGGGTGCACGCTCGGCCCCAGTTCCACCTGAAACTTGTCAAACCATCTGACGTACTTCCACTCCTACTAAAGATTAACCCTGATTTCGCCCCGGAACATGACCTGCTTGAATCGAAGCTGCTGAGGGCCACTGCTCCTGCCATTACCCTCCCTGTCACTTGGCTCATTAACAGGTCCCTCCTCGAGGGAACAGTCCCAAACAAATGGAAAGTAGCGACCATAGTCCCCATCCATAAGAAAGGACCCAGAGACAAAGTAGGGAATTATAGACCTATCTCCATTCTCTGTCCCCTTGGGAAGGTGCAGGAGAGACTGGTCCACAACCAACTGCTGGACTACCTTGAGCAGCACCTTCTCCTAGCTGACATACAACATGGATTTAGGAAAGGCCATGGCACAGACACCGCCCTTATCTGGCTCACATCTGATGTCCTCGATGCTATGGACCGGGGATCCCAGATGTGAGCACTATTTTTTGACCTGTCCAAGGCCTCTTACTTGGTCAACCACAACCTTCTTCACTCCAAACTCCACCTCCTCGGTCTGGATGGCCTCTCCCTTTCCTGGTTCGAGAACTACCTACTCGATCAAAGCCAAAAAGTTCTATGGAGAGGAACCCAATTCAGTAGCCGACCTGTGGTCTCTGGGGTACCCCAGGGCTCAATCTTGGGCCCCCTGCTCTTCACCCTCTTTGTCAATGACATTTAAAGGATTTGTGGGGTGAGTAATCTCATCCTCTATGCGGATGACACTGTCATCTACTGCAGTGACCCGCTACCTAGCGTTATTACTGCCAAACTACAACTCAGCCTCTCAGCACTCAAAGCCTGGTACTCAGCCAACTCCCTAGTACTGAATGATGAGAAAATGAAGGCCGTCCTGTTTGGAACAAGACGCCTTGGTACAGATAGGTGTGACCTGCTCCAGCTCCAAACTGCCCAGGGGAAGCGAGTTCAGGTCCTCGACAGGATCTAATACCTTGGGATCCTCCTTGACCAGGAGCTGTCCTATAAACCTCATATTGACTCCTTACCAAGTCTATCCACCAGAGGACTGGACTCCTCTACTGCCTGGGAAACTCTCTTACTGATGAGGGCTCGGCGAGCCATCGCCAGTTGCACCCTACTCCCCATCCTCCTCTATGGGACCCCCTTATTACAGTTCCTTAGAAAAGGGGAACTAAGAAAACTCACTGTGCTCTACCACAGAGTGGCATGCTTTGCCTCTAACTCCCCGCAAGGAGGCACCACTGTGAGGTCCTAGCAGACCTTCACTGGCCCACCATACAGCACAGACTGGCCTACTCCTCCATTTGCCTGAGCTACAAATTCACCACTACTGGCTCTCCTCCTCATCTGCATGGAATACTCAACCCCAGAGTACAACACCGTGACATGAGATCCTCAGCTAGCCATCCCCTTAACGTCCCACGGGTACGGACCAACCTGGGCAAGCGTTCCTTAAAATACGCTGCCCTGCACCTATGGAACACACTCTCAGCAAAATTAGTTGATAGGCCTTCTCTCCAAGGATTCAAGTGAGGCCTCAAAGTGTATCTTCTGGAACTTAGCCTCTACGACTGTACTCGCTAGTCCCCCATTCTCCTGCCCATTCTCATGAATGTGTCAACCGTGGCCATTGTACTGTATTCAACACCCACTCCAGCGATTGTGTCAACTGTAACTATCTGTATTCCATTGTCTTGTGCCATATGTAAATTCTGGATTGTCCAATGTAATTACTGTCACTCCAATGTATGTTACAATTTTTAACCATTGTGTGTAATCTTCTGCTGTATGTAACTAATCCGGGTCGCCCCTGAAAAAGGGACCTCTGGTCTCAGTGGGCTTACCCTGTTACCAAAATCAAAATAAATAAATAAATTAGTTTTTATATACTGGAGAAAGGATGTCCAGGTCTTGTCATATTTGCTTAGGGTGTCGGAGATATGGGACAGTCTTTCGTATTTTGCTAGAACAGTAATATTATCCAGTAGTTCCTTAAGAGTGGGAATCAATGTGGATCTCCAGTTACATACTATTCTATAAGTCACTTGACTTGTACACTAAAAAGGGTCAGGAAATCCCATTGACTTTTTCAGAGATGCACATCTGCTACAGAGGTCCTAGAGCCCAGTACATATACGTCTGCTGCTAACGGGAGCTTAGTGTTTTAAGATTGGTTGTAGACTATTGTCTTGTATAATTAAGTATATAAAACTAGTTCTGCCTTTGGATTTTGATAATAAGATATACAATGGGTGTGGTTCAGGTTCAGGTGAGCTCTTTATTTGTTTAATCTTTCTAACCAGGGGTTTTATAGTGTCGCTGATTTGCAGAACCCACCAAAAATCTTCTCTTGGTCGATCAAATCTTTTTTGTAGTTCTTGGAAAGAATCTATGTCTGGTAATCCTGGTATCAACAAGTCCTCTATTGTATTAATACCTTTCTTTTCCCAATTTTCCCAGTGTATTGGTTTCCCTTCTATCTTGATATTGTTGGCATCCCACAGTGGTTTAACTTTTGGGTGAGCTAAGTCGATTTTAATTAGTCTCCCTATTTTTTTCCAGGAAGATGTGGATGATGTTATCTTAAGTAGTGTGTGTGTGTGTGGGGGGTAGTTATTTAAGCAATATACCATGAGAGGATGTAAGTGATGCGGGGATTTTACGGAGTGTGGTGTGTTGACTAGGTCGAGAAGGAGCCAGGGACCAGCAACACACAACCCGTGTAAATCCTAGCATCACCCACAGCCTCGAGTGGGATATTGCTGTTATACAATTAGGATTTTTTTAATTAAATATTTTTATTACAGGTTTTATTGATTGTTAGGACAACATACTTGATATACTGATGTAGTGCTGTGAAGAAAAAAAATAGTTCCTGATTGTATTGTATGCTGTGGAAACTTTTGCCGGTTCTGAAGGAGTCACAGAGGCTGGCTGCTCGAATGCTCGAGCTGAGGTTTCAGATAAGTCCTGAGGAGAGTTTTGAGACGTTCTTTGTGGAAAGGTGTTTGGAATGTTTGAAAATATTTCATCCAGCTCCGTTTCGTCTATGACTTGAAAGGAGCATTCCATTTTTGTTTTTGGAAATTTACCGTGGTTGGTAGCGACGGTATGGAAGATGGCAGCACACGGGTTTGATGTTGGGCGTCGGACTGATTTTGAGAGAGTATAGGACATGGGCATGCAGCTGGCACTTTTTCCTGTTGGGTACTAGCAGGATTTACACGTTGTAAATCCTGCTAGATAGCCAATCAGGAGCCAGCTTTTTGTGTGCTATTGTATAATTTGGGTTTATCGTTTATGTATGTGGTAGGCATAAAGCCCTTTATCAGGGTTGATTCTGCTGTGGGCCACAGTGTGGATGTTGTTTCAGAAACTTGAAACCATCTTAAAGTTTGCGTAGCTCTATACACCAGGTAGTAGCCTAGCCTTTTATCCATGTGGTATTCCTCATGTAAGTGCATCTTGATCATTTGTGTAACATAGAAACATAGACTTTCACGGCAGATAAGGACTGCTTGGCCCACCTAGTCTGCCCATTTCCCTACCTACAGGATAAGCTGCACATCCTAGTTAACCAACAGCTTATTTCTTCTTACCCCCCACAAGAATTGCCTTACGTCTGTCCCATGTATTCTTGAATTCTCCCACAGTTTTTCTCCCACAGTCTCCTCAGGAAGGCTGCTCCATGCATCCACCACCCTCTCTGTGAAAAAATACGTCCTCACATTGCCCCTGAACTGCCCCCCCCATCTTTAAATTGTGTCCCCTTGTTCTTGCACATCTCTTTTTCTGAAAGATGCTACCCTGTTGGACTTTGTTGATTCCAATGAGGTACTTAAGTTTCTATCATGTTCCCCCTCTCCCTCAAGGGTATACATATTAAGCTCCTTTAGTCTCTCCTCGTATGGCTTCTCTTGCAGACCCTGCACCATTTTAGTTGCCCTCCTCTGGACTGCCTCTATCCTGTCTATGTCCTTGCAGAGATGGGGTCTCCAGAACTGGACGCAGTACTCCAGATTGGGTCTCACCAGGTGACCGTACAGAGGGATAACAACTTCCTGTTTTCTGCTGGTGATGCCTCTCCCTATACATCCCAGTATCCCCCCAGCCCTCCCTGCTGCCTTCTCACGGTGCTTGATAACCATGATTACCCCCAGGTCCCTTTCGATTTTTGTTGCCATTATTACCTACCCCCCCCCCACTGTGTAATCTTCCCCTGGGTTTTTGTTTCCCAGGTGCATTATTCTGCACTTCTTTGCATTGAATCCAAGCTGCCATACTTCTGACCATTCTTCCAACCTTGCCAAGTTCCTTCTCATCCTTTCCACGCCTCCTTGTGTATCAACCCTGTTGCAGATCTTTGTGTCATCTGCAAAGAGGCATACTTTTCCTTCCAGTCCCTCTGCAATGTCACTTATAAAGACAATAAAAAGGACTGGACCCAGTACTGAACCCTGCGGTACCCACTAGTAACCCCTCTTTCTTCAGAGTGGACTCCATTTACAATTACCTTCTGTGTCCTGTTGTCCAGCCAATGTTTTACCCAGGCTACCACCCTGGAACCCACTCCCAGGCTGGTTAATTTGACTATTAATATTTTGTGTGGGACTGTGTCAAATGCCTTGTTAAAGTCTAGGTAGGCCATGTCCACAGCCCGTCCCTGGTCTACTACTTTGGTCACCCAGTCAAAGAAATCAATCAGATTCGTCTGACATGACCTTCCCGCTGTGAACCCATGCTGCCTTGGGTCCTGTGCCCCACTTTCCTGTAGGTACTCAACAATTCTTTCCTTCAGAAGTGATTCCATCACTTTCCTCTACCACACAGGTCACACTGTCAGGTCTGTAGTTTCCTGCCTCTGTCTTGGTCCCACTTTTGTGAAGGGGAATCACATCTGCCTTCCTCCAGTCCTCAGGTACCACACCATCCTCCCATGATTTGTTAAAAAGGGTAGTCAGTGGTTTCACTCGTTCTCCCCTTAATTCTTTTAGAATTATGGGGTGAATTCCGTCAGGCCCCATTGTTTTGTCCACCTTCAGTTTTAGGAGTTCTTTCAGAACCCTTTCTACTATGAAAGGACTGGGATCGACCCCCCCACCACCATTAAGAGTGCTTCTGTTAATTGGATTAGGCACTTCCCCCTCCTCTTTTGTGAATACTGAGCAGAAATATTCATTCCGTAGCCCTGCTTTTTCACTGTCCCTCTCTGCCCACCCACCATCCATTCTGTTCAGCCTCACTATCCCTCCCTTTGTTTTTCTACACTCGCTGATGTACCTATGAAAGGTTTTATCCCCCTTCTTAACCGAGTTGGCTATCTTTTCCTCAGTTTGGGCCTTTGCTATTCTGACTTCCCTCCCTGATCCTTCTACCTTAATTGGTACAGCTCTCTGTCCTGCTACTTCTGTATTTCCTTATACTGCCTGAATGCGATCTTTTTCTCCCCGACTTTCCCCGCCACCTCTTTTGAGAACCACAGTGGCATTTTCTTTCCTTTTGTTTATTTGCTCGACACAAAGGCTCGTTGCCTCTGTGATGGCAGTTTTGACGTTTCCCCATTGTTGCTCCACCCCTCCTCCCAGCCTGTTTGCTAGTGCACCCCTCAATTCCATCTACACACCCTAAACATGGGGGATTACATTTGCAAGCGTGTCATTCCAATTGAGGAGGCTTTCAAATAAAATTCGCTGACACCAGCATAGCTTTATCAGAAACCTAGTTTTTACAGGCAGCTGACGTTGAAGGATAAGTACGTGCTTTCGTACGTTTCCGTGAAATCCAGCAGTTGAAGTTGTGTGTATCTATTTGATTTCATGAGCAGAGCCCGGGATGCATTTTGTACATTGCAATTCGTTTGTAACAAGTGGCCCTTCACCTTCTCTGAAGAACACTGCACCCCCGACCCACCTAATTCGTTCATGAAAAGGGAGAACGTACACTACGATCTTTTAGTTTACAAAGACCTAGCACGCGTTTCCCAACGGTCGCGCTGCAGTATGGCAATTGTAGTCCACTGTTTGCAGTGGCTCCAATTCCCCATTTCCTTGAAGGAAGCGGGGATAAGGGACGTTCCAGGTGCATGAACTACAACTCCCACTATGCTTAGCTTGGGTATGCGCCTGCGCAATGCTGAGAGCGGAGGTTTATTTTTTTGTTACAGTGAAACAGCTGGTAGATACCGATTTCCGTGTGACAGACAGAAAGCTTGCATGATTGAAAAGTAGTAGGAAGGGAATACAGAATCCGAACTAGGGGATCCCGAGTGGCGGTCAGACTTACCCTGCCGTCAGACACGCATGGGGGATTAGTTTTCTTGTAACTGACTGGGGTTGTACGGAGTTTGTGAAGACTCGTTTACGACTGCGGGCAGGCAGGGACAGTAGCGGACTGTGTGGCTGGGAGCTGGACGGTCGGTGTGGATGTCTGTTGTGATCTAACTGTACTAAAACGGGGATTCAAGTGATAAATGTTGTCAGGTTTCGGGGCAAGGCTGTGTGGAGGCGAGTAGGTGCACTTTTGCTTGAGCTGCTGAACAGCAAACTGCGTATTGGTTAACTGCAAAAAAATATCATTTGTAGAAGACGCACTAAACAGTTGTCTCGACACGAAAACGTTTATCACAACTACTTTTTTTTTTTTTTTTTAGTAGAAAGTGAAGGTTTCGATCGAACTGTTTTTAAGTAATGTGTAACTAATAACATAACGTTCAAACTCCGGGTTTGGCAAATAAATGCTCTGAGGGCACTGCTGCTCAGAATCCAGGAGCTTTGTCTTTGTTGTTGGGAAATCCTGATTAGTGGTGTACGAGATGAACGGATTCAGCACTGAAGAAGATGGGGATGGAGGGGTCCCCGGTGGCCCCACTTTAGGACAGCTTTGCTGTCTGCAGGAGGACGGGGATAGATGTTGCCGCCCCGCAGGGAATGCAAGCTTCAGCAAAAGGATACAAAAAAGCATCTCGCAGAAGAAGATCAAGCTGGAGGTCGACCGAACGGTGAGTGTACACCACTTCCACTTTCATTTCGTGTGCGGTGGTAATAACTGCTGTTTGGCTCCATACTCTCCTTGTGTGTGATGAATAGTGCTTACAGATCTCTTCTGTGTAACGTCTTTGTTGTCCCTGTAGTTGCAGTTGTTGCTGGAGTTTTAGCAAACCTGACTGGCGGACGAGCATTCCATTATGTGTATGCCCGTTTACTAGTTAATAAAATAAAACAGGCACACAAAACTGCCCTGTTTTCCTGTTCGTCATCTTCCTGGTCTCTCCCCAATAAGTGAACGATAAATACATTATTTCTAGTTTCTGAATTGAAATACTCCAGTTCTGCAGGCCACAGATAGGTGCCCTTGTCTCCCGTTGGAAGAGCTAGGGCTATATAAAAAAACACCAGCCTGAATGCTGCTTCGGCTTCTTAGCAACCGAGGAAAGCGTCTCGTCTCTGTTTATACTTTTATAGCACTTTGTGTACTACGTTTTCATACAGGTCAGAGTCCAGCTCGCTTTTCCGATCGGGGTCCGATGTACACTGTCGGCCAGCATCAACCTGCTCACTGTCCATGTGCGGAGCAGATCATGCCCATAGCAGTATGCCATCTCTCTTTCCCTTTAATTGAACCTAGCTCTGTTTGTACTGCAGTGTTACTGTCGGGTGTGAGCCAGACGCTTACGTGTAATCGTAATAATGATGGCATAGTAGGAAGGACAGCCCACTTTTTATTCTGACCGAACCCACTTATAAATTATGTAAAAGCGTAAGGGTGCATATTATTTTATTTATTTAGTTTTTGTTTACCGGGTAAGTTCACTAGCCAGTTGGTGACTATTTTCAGGCAGGACCCGGCAGAGTACAAGACCATACATACAATAGACAATACAGCTTGTAAGGCAATAAAGTGTTTAGACAGTAAAGCAAAGTACTTGGCGTGAAGCATAAGTAGCTAAATTAGCTGTGATGGCACGGATAACAGTAAAACAGCATTGGTCAGCACAGTATACAACAATCGCAGTAAGAGTATAGCAGAGTAATTTCATCTTCCGAAGCAGGATTATCCCATGCGGAAGTTCGGTTCTACAGGTAGACATAAAGTACAACAACAAGCAGGAGAGAAACGGCATTAGCAAGTAAGTGAGTTTAGGAAGATGCGGGGGGCAGCAGGAGATTTGTATTGTAGAGTGGAGGAGATAGGTAGGGCGTGGGCAGGATTTCATGGGTACAGCGATTTTAAAAAAATAGTGCTGAAGCATATTGAGTGATCAGGAGGCGCACAGAATCAATACTTAGGGTTACCACCTGCCCCTATTTTCGCAGGACAGTCCTGATTTGGGCAGCTGTGTCCTGCAAAAAAACATGAAGAATACTACATGTCCTGACTTTGTAGTAGTAAAAATATTTTCTAATTTTCCACTGAATGTTGCAGAAAACTATCATACCTTAAAATGGTAAGAAATAATAGAAGCAACTAAGAAATCACAATACTTAGCCTTAATTCTGATTATATCGAGAAAACAAGTCTGTTGCATTGGTCATGGTTAAGTACTGTCCTGAGAAAAATCTTGATTTAGTAAGAAATGTCCCACTTTGGGCTTCTTAAAAGGTGGTAACCCTACCAGTGCTTCTTTCCTGGTGTGTGTGTGTGTGTGTGTGTGTTACTGAAGAGAATGGGCAGGATGGAATCCAGTGATAAAGTCAAAATTTAGGTGATTGATGAAAGACTGCTTGGCCCATCCATTCTTTCTGTTTTTCTCTACCTACACAGTTATTGCAGACTGTGCCTAATCTACTGCTCTTTCTCCCCCCCCCCCAGCGAAGGAGTGGTGGGATCTGAGTAGTAATTTGTGAGAGAGAGATGGGGGGGGGGTGATAGGGAGAGGAAGGCAGTAGCAATGGTAGAGAAGGCAAACGGAGAAGGCAGTTTGCCCAACAGAGGTTTTGCAATTGGAGATGGAGAGTAGGAAGAGCAAAGGGAGTATGATGAAGTCATAGGGTGAGGAGTGCAGCGAGCCAGGAGGGAAAGGCAGAGAACCAACATTAAGGAAGGAAGGATGGAGAAGTGGGAAAGGTGCCAGGACTTGAGGGAAGTAACATTAGTTTCCATTTTGAAGGGCAGGTAGCATATTTGCTGGTAAATCTGACTCGAGTAGCAAGTTTAAAGTTTGATTATTGGTTTCTAGAAGTGTTACCAGGTTTACACACTTGTGTATTACTACATACAGTCCAGAGTTCTAATTTACCAGCTTTTCACCTGTCTGGACAGAGAGATTAGCAGTTAGACATTTCATTTAACAGCTGATTGCCCCAGGGACATCTGAGGTGTCAGTTTCACTTTTTTTTTTCTTCTATGTGGCACAGCCTTTGTGCTCAATAACGCTGCACTGAGGTGCTGTCAGGTAGGGCTCGACATTGGCACTAGCCAACGACCCAAATGCTGGCAGATTGTTTTCAGACTGTAGCATTTTCAGTATGTAGTTGGCTTCATTTGGGCCAGTGGAATATCTATTGATTTGGAGAGAGGAGTTCTCATAATCACTAACCATGTTGGCTGGAAAAATTAAAATGAATCACTAATAAGTTTCAGAATAAATTCATGTTTAGTATTAAATGTTGTAAACTGATGCATAATTATTCTGCAGTGCAGCATTATTCGGCATAGAGACTTTCTAAAACACTGTGGGCAACATTTACAGAGAAACCTCAAAAATTTGGTGTGCAAGAGAGAAACACAGAAACAGAGTTGGCTTGAGGAGCTTTTGGGATACAGCATTGGTTCCCGACCCCCCCCTTCCCAACATAATATCTGTAGCATTCCTTTACATTGCTGTCATGGATGCCCCCACCCAGTACACATACAGACATTTAATAAGAGGTGTAGGTAGTATATAGGTAGGGTGCACTTGTGGTGCCAGCCAGGGCTGCAGCTATGAATCCTGGGGCCCTGGACAAGTCACTTGGAATGGGCCCCCCATTTCCCAAACCAGCTAATGACAGAAGTAATGCCAGCTCCTGGAGGGCCCCTCCTGAGCTCGGGGCCCCGGACAACTTCCCCACTTACCCCCCCATTACTGCGGCCCTGCCAGCAGGTCGTGGGGGGGGGATTCTGCCACAAGTAGCAAGATGCCAGTAAGTTGGCAAGGAGCATCCACACTGCAGGTCCTTCACTGAGTAGGTGCCCTCAGGAGTGCAGGTAAGGGGCCAACTGGGACACTGTAGGAATGTGTGCCATCTGAGAGGAGCAACCAGTCACCCCTATCAAGGCACTGGGGCTTTAGGGATACTTATGTGAGAAGAGGCAATCCCCAGGCGAGATAGGTGCACCAAAGGCTTTTAGTACCGGCTTGCAAAGCCCCCGGGGGTGGGGGCATAGGGTGCATCTGCCATCACTCTAAGATACAGCGTGCTCAATGAGCCAAGCTAGTGACATTTTTGAAGGAGAACTCATGGGTATGGTGAGAGAAGTTACTCCTATTCACAGAAAAGTCACTCTGGGATTAAATAGCATGGCTCCAATAAACAGATTCCAGCACAGCACAAACCAGTTTCAAATTAGCCAGCCTGGGAGTGGGTCCCAAGGTGACAGCCTGGGTAAAGAATTGGCTGGAGAATAGGACACAGAGAGTAATAGTAAATGGAGTCCACTCAGAAGAAAGGAGGGTTACTAGTGGGGTACCGCAGGGTTCAGTATTAGGACTGGTCCTCTTCAATGTCTTTATAAGCGACATTGCAGAAGGACTGGAAGGAAAAGTATGTCTCTGCAGATGACACTAAGATCTGCAACAGAGTTGATGCACAGGGTGGGTGGAAAGGATGAGAAGGGACTTGGCAAGGTTAGAGGAATGGTCAAATGTACGGCAGCTTAGATTCAGTGCTAAGAAGTGCAAGGTAATGCACCTGAGAAACAAAACCAGGGAGAGTACACAATTGGGGTGGAGATACTAACAACAACAAAAATGGAAAGGGACCTGGGGTAGTCATATCAGATGACCTAAAGATGGATAAGCAATGTGAGAGGGCAGCAAGGAGGGCTGGGGATACTGGGATGCATAGGGAGAGGCATCACCAGTAGAAAACAGGAAGTTATTATCCTCTGTACAGACAGCTGGTGAGACCCCATCTGGAATACTGTGTGCAGTTCTGGAGACCCAATCTCCACAAAGACATAGACAGGATGGAAGCTGTCCAGAGGAGGGAATTAAAATGGTGCAGGGTCTGCACGGAAGACATAGGAGAGACTTAAGGAGCTTAATATGTATAGCCTCGAGGAAAGGAGGGAGAGGGGGACATGATAGAAACTTTCAAGTACCTCAAGGAATCAACAAAGTCCAAGAGGGTGGTATCTTTCAAAAAGAGGTGTGCAAGAACAAGAGGGCACAATTTGAAGATAGAGGGGCTCAGAGGTAATTCAAGGAAGTATTTTTTCACAGAGAGGGTTGTGGATGCATGGAACGGCCTTCCGGAGGAGGTTGTGGAGTCAAAATCAGTGGTGGAATTCAAGCATGCATGGGATAGTCATAAGGCAATTCTGGGGGGTGGGGGTAGGAAGAAGTAGGCTGCTGGTTAACTAGGATCTGCAGCTTATCCAGTAGGTAGGGAAATGGGCAGACTGGGTGGGCCAAGCGGTCCTTATATGCCGTCAAATTCTATGTTCTATGTTTAAATGCAAAACTGCCAACAGTGTGTCCAAATCTTGGCTTGTAGATGTCAGAACACTTAATTCTAAAGTTGGTTAAAAGGTAACAAAGGCAGGCACAGCCTTTCCTATGTTGCCATTGTATACCTTTCTTTCCTTATAACCTATTTTATGTAAGTGGTTGCCATACTGGGGCCCTTGAGGTTCACCTCTCCAGTCCTTCCGTGGAGTCCAGCCTGGGTTCCCTGAATATGTGCTACAGTGGTCCAAAGTTGCGTGGTGCCTCCACCTGGGGTAGGGTACCTGGCTGCTGAAACACAAGGCTATAGCACCCCCCCCCCGTGAGACAGTGCATAAACCCCACACACTCCCTCCCCAAAAGCAAGTGACACAGCAAGCAGTGACAGTACCCAAGCCATAAAATGCAGTTTAGAACAAATAATTTATTTAAAAGGGAGGGTAAGGAAAGAACAAGGGGCGACTAGGGTAAAATGGACCAGTTGGGGGAACAGTATTTCTATACTCTATGCAGCAAGAAGGCAATAAACAATTCAGTACTTTTCCCCACAAACACTGTCCACCCCCTGCAGTCCTCAAACCTCATTGTGGGTGCACCTGTCCTAATCACCCCCCCCAGGCCATGGGTGAGCAGTCTCTCAAATAGTTGCAGTGGGTACCACACTGGGGATATTGATGCTGCCAGCAGGGTGGTGCTCAGCGGTGCACTTTAAATGGTTGCAGGTAAAATACATTTTAAAACACACAACTGTTGGCTGAACACAAACAGTAACTGGTACCAAAAATGAAAATGGGGCCTCTATTTGTAATCCAAATAGGATTTGGTGGCAAGTTGACCTCAAAAGGTCTTCAGTCCGGGCTTCTTTCACTGGGACATTTCTGCTCAGGACTTCTCCCTTAACTCTGGGCACAGTCACCTTTTTCCCCTAGTTGCAGGGTCGAGCCCTGGGTTTTACTTTTGGTTCTGATGCCTCAAAACGCTGCCTCTTGTACAGGCTGCTGAACAAGCAGACTGGGTATCGTGCTTCCTGCTTGGACGCTGGCATCCCCAGATTGGCTGGTGGTTTTTCTCCACTACACTTCTTTCTCTACTTGTCTGGGGACCTGGATGAAGGCAGGTGCCTTCCTGGACTGGAGACGTTGTAGGAGCTGGTCCCCAGAGAGGAAAAGTCTGTGGAGGGGCAGGAAAAACTTCTTCTCTTCCACACACTTATTACTTTTTATAGAGACTGAAACTCGACGCCCGATTGACCAGGTGTGTTCACAGAAAAAACTATCTCTGGCTTGAGTGGACTTCTTATTGTCCGAAATTCGCAGGCAAACTGGATTCAACCTTTGATCCCCTTCCCTTTGTGCTCAGGAGTTTCTGCAGCCAGGGGGTTGCCATCTTTGTTTACCTATAGTCCCCAACTTGAGCATCTTGCTGCCGTGTTAATAATTGTCCCTCATGGTTGCTTTATGCATGTCCTGGGGCCAGGACTGTGTTTATTTTACAGGGCAGTCTGCCCATTTTAGAGTTAGATGCTTGGATATGCGAATTGGCTGTCCGAGTCGCTCTCCTGCTTGGTACGTATGTGCACTCACTTTCCTTTCAGTTCCTGCCCTGCTGCTGCATGCCCTGGGTCGGGAAACCCTTCTCATTGCACCCATGGCTTACTCCTCTCTTGGCTCCACTGTTTTCCGTGGAGCTGGGAGTCTTCACTGATGTGGGCATCCAGGCCCACTGCTGATATCAGAGCTGTGGCTCCATTTTGTGCATCTGCTGCCATGCTTCCCTTGTTGCTGGGCTCCTCCATGCTTGTTCGCTGTTGCGCCACAGCTCCTGGACTTGAGGAACTTCACAAAAGCTGCTGCCTCTTCTCTGCCCCCTGGAGCACTGGAGGGACCCGAGGACTGAGGGGGATGGGTGTCAACGGCTGCGAATTTACACTTTGGAGCCCTGGTCTACATCCCACCAGGGTTTCTAAAAGAGGACTCCACTGCCCTGTCGGCACACAGTACAGCAGTCCTATGGGACTGGAGGGTGGAGACTGACACCCTGGTGTTGGAGGTGGCAGTCCAGGTAAACCCTGATTTTGGGGGGGTGCTTACACACTCCTCCTGCCAGATTGTTGACTCCCTCTCTAAGGCATTGTCCTTACTGCCCGTAAGTCCAGTTGTCAGTGTCGTAAACAGCATGTACATTTTTAGATAACACCTGATAGGTATCTACTCTGACCATTTGTACATATTTACACAATGTCCATTTTGCTTATCTATCAGTAATAGTCAATTGACAGACAAATACACTTTCTCACCCTAACCTGTGTGTCACACATTGGGAGTATGTCACAGGGGAATGTGCTTATGAACCACATGAAGGTGAATATTAGAGGAGGCACTGATGGTGTCGTAGGTGAGCTTGATAAAGGGCTTGGGCTCATATTCAGACTTTCTTTGGTAACATTACTTCTTCCTCAGGAATAGGTAGTGCTTCTCCCTCTTCCGGCTCTGTGTCCAGCGGAAGGGCATTGTCTGAAAATACAGGTATTCTGTCATTCTCTGGAGTTTGTTCCTCAACATCCAGCTCCACTTCATTGTCCGAAACTGGGGCTGTAATTTGCTTAGTTCCCATTTCTTTTGGCACAAATGATTCTGCTTCCAGGTTCAGAATGTAAGGCAGTTCATGATTTACAAAGTCCTCTCTGGGAGCTGTACTAGCAAATGGTTTTGAATTTCTCCAGTCCATTTGCTGAAATGGCACACTTTGTGGAAAATTAGGTACTCTGATGCAACACACAATATCATTGTCATTGTCGTCAGAAGTGTTGTACACTGGCTGTTGTACAGGCGTGGCATTAGGAACACTGGTATCAGTACTCTGCACTTCATTTCTTTGTGGAGTTGATCGACTCTGAGTCTTTGGTCTCCGTGCACTGGGCATTCAGTTTCACTGGTAAGCTCAGGCACAGTCTCTTCAATGGGTAAGAGATAGTTTCTGTGGACAGTCTTTTCCAGGCCCCCACTTTGTTACTGGCAAATCTTGTAAACTGGCAAGTCAGTCATTTGTTCAGTATAAGACTTTGGTTCCCAACGGTCTTGGATTTTGCGTTTTCCTTGAAGGCACAAGTTTCTCAAAAATACATGATCTCCAACCTGTGGCACCTGATGATGAACTCTTGTCTTGCCTAGTTTTGTTTGCAAGGTTTTCTGATTGCTGCCTCAGAGGTTAGTTGGCAAGCTTTCTGTAATTACCGATACAGTCTCCTGATGTACTCAAAATAGGGCCCTTCGAATGCACTATCTGCTGAAAGTCCAAAACATAGGTCCACTGGTAGCTGAGCTTCTCTGCTGAAAATCAAATAGAAGGGCGATCTTTGGGTGGCATAATTTTGAGTGCAGTTGTAGGCATGAAACAGGGAACTTACTTTCTGGCTCCAGATGGGTTTCTGAGCTAGGTCCAAGGTACTCAGCCTGTCAAGCAGTGCAGGGTTAAATCGTTCAGGTTAAGGGTCCCCCTGCTTGGTGGTAAGGAGTAGTTCTGGACTTTCTGATACTGTAAATTGCAACCCAGAAAGTGCAAGTAAATGGAGCACTGTCATCGGAAGGTAGGGTGAGCAGCAGTGTGCCCCAGGGTTCAGTACTGGGGCCCCTGCTCTTCAATATTTTTATATCTGACACAGCTAACAGACTACAGGCAAAGATGTGTCTGTTCGCAGATGACACCAAAATATGCAACAGGGTCAACCCCAGGAATGGACAAGATGGAGGCTGACCTCAGGAAACTGGAAGAATGATTTGGAGCATGGCAGTTGAGATTCAATGCCAAAAAGTGCAAAGTCATGCACATTGGAAAAAGAAATCCAAACAAGACATATTACCTTGGGGGAGAAAGACTAGCTACCTCCACTCAAGAGCGTGATTTGGGAATCATTATCTCAGACAACTTGAAGGTAGGTAAACAGTGCGAGAAGGCAGCATTAAAGGCCAGCGGTATGCTGGGATGCATTGGGAGGGGAATCACAAGCAGGAAGAGGGAAGTGATCCTGCCGCTGTACAGATCACTGGTTAGGCCTCGACTGGAGTACAATGTTCAGTTCTGGAGGCCCCACCTCAAAAAGGACATTGACCGAGTGGAGACGGTGCAGAGAAGGACATTGACCGAGTGGAGACGGTGCAGAGAAGGGCAACACAAATGATTCAAGGACCGCTTGAGATGTCCTACAGGGATAGACTGAAAGAACTGAACATGTATTCCCTGAAACAGAGAAGAGAGAGGGGTGACATGATCGAAACATTCAAGCACATAAAGGGCATTAACCAGGTGCAGTTAGATGGTCTCTTCCAATTTAAGAAGGGCAGCAGAACCAGGGAATATGATCTTAGGCCACAAGGAAGGCAGTTATCCACCAACACCATGAAGTTTTTATTCAGAGAAAGAGTGGTGGATGCCTGGAACAGCCTGCCTGCAGAGGTGGTGGAGGAAAGCACAGTGGTAGGCTTCAAGAATGTTTGGGACAGATACAAGGGAGCCCTCAAACCCAAGGGCAGTTAAAAAGCTAGGCTAAAAGACAATGGGCAGACTAGATGGACCTGGTGGTCTCCTTCTGCCGTCAACTTCAACTTCTAAACTGCAGTTGATTACAATGTTGTGTCAAGGTTTTACGTAAACAGACCAAGGTAAGAACAAGGTGAATGTCAGTTTTAACCAACTATTTGTCAATGCAGTGCTGAGGTCACTGTCATGGAAAAGAGTGTTTAATGAATTGCCTGCTTTTGTACATTGTTACTAATGTGAAATAAGTGTGCATCTTTTCTCTCTAGTAGAGATTTGAGGTTCAGGGTGAGTGGGTCAATATGCATGTTAAACACAGGCAAATACTGGGCTAGAGCATTTAGATAACCAGGGTTGCTAACAATATAATCACGTTTGGGGGGGAACTGGGGTCATAACTGTATGGCCTATGATAGAGCATTCCTGGGGCACGAAGCAGACGTTCGGGAAGGATATGTCAGAGGTTAAAGTTCCATAGGGGAAAGTCTGATGATTGGTAACAGTACAGTATTGTCCATCAGAGTTGTAGGTCACTTGAACTTGAGGAAGATGCTGCTTTGTGAGCTGGACAGGGCAGGTAAAGGAAGTGTTCGTGTTGCGGTTGGTTTGGACATCGTCTGAAGAAGCATCTCTGGGAGCAGTGCTGGAGGTGTTGGAGCTAGGTGGCACTTGACTTGAAGAAATAGTCTTTGAATCTAAAGAAGGCTTGGAGCCGAAGAATGCCATGCAAAGTCATTTGAAGTGTCATTTAGGCCATTAGTAAACTCTAGTGACCAGTCCATTGTATCAGAAAAGTAACCACAAACTGGTGCGGTTATATCAAAGACATCATATCTGCAGAGATAGTGATATCTCCTTTTAACACAACAGCCTGTGTGCTAAGCAACCTAGGAGTCAATGCAAGGATGAAACACCAGCAGTGGAGGCAAGTTGATCCGTTCTCTGTAGATGCTGCCCTCAAGATGGCCCATGAAGTGGGTGGACGGCAAGCTTGTCAGACTGAAGAGTCTGTGTCAAAAACTGAAAGAGAAACTGTGATGGTGTGACATACATTGTGTCTTTAATGCTGCAGTGGTTTGCAGTGTAGCAAGATCCTTGATTTTGGTGTGGTTTAACATAACCCAAATTTTGTGCAGTGGCCAGGGAAGATTATACAGTCTTGTCCATACACTTCACAGTGCAAGATTGGGAAGTGCAGTGGGGGCAATACCATTTAGCTATATGCTTATCTTGGATCAAATCTGGGATCCTCCCTGATTCTAGATCCCGGAAGAGATTAGTGATAGTGTTAAGTACAAAATTACCATAGGCTGAACATATTATCTCCCTGCCTGTGTGCTGCTCATGCAGTTCTTTACCATTCAAAGCAATCAGCTGGTTCATTTTATTATGAGTTTCATCAAATAAACGTGCTATATCATGTAAATTGTAAATCTTTCTTCTTGGGAGAGAGTCTGACCATCTATAATGTGTAGCACTGATGTGACCACATTTTCTGCTAATTTGGAATTGAAGAGATTGTTAATGTCTCTGAATTTTGGCCAAACTGGTACGGTTCCAAATTGACATTTCAGAGCCAAATAAATCAGTAACAGTGCCAGCTATTCCAGTCACTGTACTCAACGATTGCTTATGGCATTGAGGCTGGAACACTCCCCAGTCTTTTATGTGGTGCCCTGCTACAGGTCTTGTGCCCTAACTTGATCCTAACAACAACATAGAATGAAAATTACGTACATTAGTAGAAACACATTGTCCAAACTCCACCATATTCCAGTGGGTTAGGTTCAGTACCACTGGCATGTGCATGCACTGCAGGTTGTTAATGAAAGTTCCAGGTATCAGTGTTGCTGCCAGGCCACTCTCTGGGCCAGGCTCCAAGGTGGGACATTGAAGAGGAGAGTTTTTATTAACTGGAGTCACTGTAAGGAAAAGAGCAATTGAAGCAACTGTGTGGTTGAAACATATCTTTCGAGCAGTTATAGTATGAAAATGTGTGCAAAAGTGTTTATTAATCTGTGCTGTAAGATTGTAAAGTCCTGTATGTTGCGGTGTAACTTGGCAAATTCACAAAGTTCCATTAGGGCAATTACGGGTATTGGGCCAGCCTTTAAAAGTTCCTTTGGCAAGGTGGGCCACTGACACTTGCTGTCCATCAAGGTTATCAGTTTTCCAGTCAATTTGTAAAGCAGACAAAGGTGGTGCAGTTATAAGTGTACTTAAGTGTGCATCCTGACCTGCTTGAACAGAAATATGTGTAGAAGGTAAATCAATGGTTATGCCATCACCAGGGGGAGGGGTAAATTCAGGTAAAGGGGCATATGTGGGGTCATTGGGGTCCATGGCATGAAGAAAGGCACAAAGGTGGGTCTGGTATGCCTTTGACTGCTGGAGCTTCTTATGGTACCCTCATTCTACAGAAGCTTCTGGTGGGGGGGGTCCACTGGATTAATGCCAGTTCTCTAGGCCAGAGATCTAGGAAGAGCCTCAGTCTGGATGGTCCCATCTTGGAATACCAAATCTTTCGGAATTTGGGTTTACAGGAGCTAAGAAAAGGAGAGAAGAAGGGGAAACAAAAGTATTGTTAGTAAATGGTGCTCCTTCCGCTGGGGGTGGAGGAAGGAGTGTCTTCACATCCACTTCCCTCCTCCTCCATCAGTGGTCGTCTGATATGAATCAACAATCTTCAAAAAAAAGTTTTGAGTTATTTTGTAAAGTTCTGTTTGTGCGCATTGTGGTGATTTGATCAACCAACTTATGAATTAATGTAACTGCAGAGGATTGGTGGTTTACCATTTATCTGCTTTAGAATCTGTGCAGTGTTCGTGAAACGCAGTGGAATTAGATAGCAAAAAAAAAACCTGCTTGGCATACAGCTTATGATGTGGGAATATTCATGAGAAGTAATAGAACTCTGTAGCAAGTTTTTCTGCATACATTTTATGAAGTAGGAATTTTTTTGTTTTATTTATAGACAGGCCATATGATACTCCGTTGGTACTGAACAAATGAAGAATGTGCACAAACTTACAATGACTTGGTATGCATTGGTACTTTATAAGCTAACAGTCTTTGTGAATAACATATTTATAAGGGCTGTGGATACAAAAGCATTTATAACCAAGTTAATAAATTAAGTAATGTACTTTATTTACATTCTGTAGATGAAATAACTTGGGTGCTGTGAATTTACCAGGTGAGATAATTGGTAATTTTTTAATAGAATACATGCTTGTATTTGATTATACTGAATTTATACAACATTATTTACTTTTTCATTTTTATAATGAGCATGAGTGGTTCATCACTGATGAAGGATATGTTTATCCGAAACGTTTGATGTAATTAGGACACTGTGCTCTCCAATACATATAAGAGAATGGAAAAACAATACATTTAATTTTATTTTTTATACTGTTTGGTGAGTGGGCTCAATTATTACCAATCTGTCATTTTGTTTAGTTTGCTTTGATTGGTACTGGGCTACTCCCATTCAAGTCTTTTTCTTTTACCAAGGTTAGCTGGGCTAGAACTACCCCAAGAAAGTCTAATCCTACCCTGATGTGCGCTCCCAAGCATCAATCATTCTTGAAAGATTGTAATTCTGTCCTTATTTCCAGGTGGGGGGCCCTGTGCTCCCACCACTGTAATGGTATCCTTATTAGTGTGTGGTAGTGCATGTCCCTCCATGCATTACTTCTCAGCTGTATTTGTACCCGAAGTGACAAATGTCTTCTTAAAAGTAGCACGAACAATTATTTGTAACCCTAAGTCTGAAACGAGTAGTATGTAATGGGGGGGGGGGGGACACATGATGGATGGTGTGCCTCGGCAGTCCGCACCCTGAGCAATCTCACATATGTGCCCCCCTTTAACTGCAACAGACGTATAACCTAACCTGCACCAAAAACTTAACCCTAACACTAATTGCAGAACTAGTAATACAGGGGTATGCTAATCCTATTGCCCCCTGTCCGGGGCAAGTAAATTTCCTTGAAGGGCAAGTACAAAAATAAAGCTAATTTCATTATAATGAATAGGGGCAAGTGAAAATTCAGCTACAGTCATGGCTGAGCAAGTCCTAAAAGTTTTGATTTGAACACCCTTGAGTAATATTTAGCGTGAGGCACACAAGTTGGAAGGTGTACCCTGGCATCCTGAACAATATGAGATTTGTGCCCCCCCCCCCAACTCCAACAGAGATATAACCTAACCCACAATATTTAAAGGACAACTAAACAAGCTTTTAACACTTTTTTTTTGTTGTTATTACTCCATGGTCTTGTAAAGGAGAGGCGTTGTTTACATTTAAGCTGAAACTGCTTTTATTAAAGTAGGAGAAATGCAGTTTCATAGCATTTGAACATTTTAAACACAGCCCCTCCTGATTCAGAAATCTTGCTCTAAAAATCCTAAAATGGCTGCTTTGATGATGTCAATGAAGTGAGAGATGTCAGCTGTGCAGATGTATTCTAGCTCCACTAACTGTATTCAAATGTGAATACCTTTAAAATGAAAAATGATAGCATGGTAATTTGAGCATGAAAGTTGTTCAGCACAAAAATATCTACAAAATAAGTGGTTTCATTTATAGATGCTGTTTTTTTTTATTTTGCAAAAAGGGCAACAGAAAATTCAGTTGTTTTGTCACTTTGGCAACAAACAAATATAAATAACTTTAAAACAAAAAATGATAGCATGGTACTGTGAGCATGAAAGTTGCTCAGCACAAACATATCTATGAAATGAGTGATGTTTCTTTTATTTATATATATATATATATATATATACTTTTTAGTTTTTTATGATTGGCAAAAACCAGCAGAACAGTACATTTTCTTTTTCACTTTTTCAACTAGCAAATGCAGATAACTTTAAAACAAGAAATAATAGCATGGTACTGTGAGCACAAAAGTTGTTCAGCCCAAAAATATCTGCCAAATGAGTGGTGTTTCATTTATAGATACATTTTAGATTTTTTATAATCCGCAAAAACTATCAGGAAAATCAGTTTTTCTTCCCTTTTATTGTAGGTATGGTATAAATGGAATATGCTACCGCTCTACTGGAAATACTGTTGATATTATTTGTTCTCATGCCCTTCCCAGTTAACCAACTGCTATTTGCTTTTCAAATAGCTCCCACCTCCTGCCTTCCGAACGGGGGAGTGGGCGGCAAAACTGTTGTACGCTTAATGGCCAGATTTTCAACAGTATTTCTAGTAGGGAGGCAGCATATTCCATTTATGCCACACCTCCAAAAAAGTGAAAAAAAAAATTTCCTGCCATTTTTTGCTGATTTATAAAAAATCTAAAATGTGTCTATGAATGAAACGCCTCTCATGTGGCAGATATTTCTGTGCTGAACAATGTTCGTGCGCGCAGTACCATGCTATCATTTTTTGTTTTAAAGTTATTTGCATTTGTTTGTTTGAAAAGTGAAAAAGAAAATTACATATTCTGCTGGTTTTTCCTAATTATAAAAAAACTAAAAGGTATGTGTAAATGAAACGCCACTCATTTCGTAGATACGTTTGCGTTGAACAACTTTCGTGCTCACAGTACCATGCTATCATTTTTTGTTATAAAGGTATTGGCAGTTGTTGAAAAAAAATAAAAAAAAATAGCATTATCTGCTGCCTTTTTGCTAATTAAAAAAACTAAAAGGCGTATATAAATGAAACACCACTCATTTTGTAGTTTATATGCCCGGATATTCAAAGGGGTTGCGCCCGGTGGGATATTGAGGAGGCTGGGCGCAATGTAATCGGGCGACAGGGATGGCGGGCACATCCCGATATTCAGCCTGGGATGTGCGGTGGTATATGCTGGCACAGCCCTGCATTGTGTCAGATAGGGGGCTCAAAGTTGAGCCCGTGAAGAGTGGGAACAAATCCTGGCCACCCACAGGTGAGCTGCTGTATTGCATGGTGCAACACAGCAGCCGTTAGCTGTTGGTGGCCCCCGCCCACCCAGAACACCATCACCAAGCACCCACATAACCATGGTGGTCTAGTGGCACCCCTCCCACCCACGCCCCGATTGTGGGTATCCAACGCTTATATACATCCCTGGTAGTCTAGTGGCACCTCCCCCACCTACATAATCCCTGGTAGTGTGGTGGGGCCCCCACTGAACCCCTTAGCCACTCCGCTCCTCCCTGGCATCGATGGGCGGCTGCAACCTGCTTGCATACCGCCTATCGAATGACAGGTACAGATAGCTGTAAGCCCATTGGTCCCCAGTGTGGACCATCGGGCTTGCAGGGCATACTGTACTAGACATCCACATATGTGAATGAAGTCATTCACATAATTGAATTGTCTAGTACAGTATGCCTATAAGCCCATTGGTCCACACTGGGGACCAATGGGCTATACAGCCCATACTGTACCTGTTATTCAGCAGGCAGCCGGGCGGTATGTGGCTGCAAGCCGTCCGATGGATTGGGGGGCAGGGTGGCAAGGGTGGTGTGGTGGGTGAGGGTGGGTGCCACTGGATCACCAGGGCATTTATTTATTGAGGATTACCGCGATCATGGCAACGGACGGGGGTTCCACTAGACCACCAGGGACAGTCATTTTTACATATATCGGGTGGGAGGGGGACCACCAGACCACCAGGGTTGGTCTTTAATTACATGTATCGGGGACTCGGGGGGCACTAGACTACCAGGGATTGTGTGTTATACAGTTATGCGATCACGGCTATGGGGCGGGGGATGCTCCTGGATCCCCACTGCACACGCCATGCTGTGCAGGGTGCCAGGCGCAAGTCGTCAGGCTGCCCTGTGCAAGGCATGCAAATGGGGTCATAATGACATGCAAATGGACCCATTTGCACCTTGCATATTTTATGGCCTCATTTGCATGCCCTCTGCTGAATATCGCGGGTGATGCGCCTAGCGCAACTGCACTTGCGCATCCCCGTGCTCCCTATCTGTGGCTTGCGCCTTCACAGTGCCACTGCGCCGTGTGCAGTATGTGCACTGATCTTGCCATATTTAATGGTGCTGCACCATGGCACATCCCAGTTGCACTTCGCCCAGGCTTGCGCCACTGCCTGACGCAGTCTGAATATCCGGGCCTCAGTATTTTTGTGCTGAACAAATGTCATGTTCACAGAACCATGCTATAATTTTTTGTTTTAAAGTTATTTGCATTTGTTGCCACAGTGACAATAAATTTAATTTTCTGCTGGTTTTTGCTAATTATAAAAAAAAACTAAAATATATCTATAAATGAAACACTACACATTTTGTAGATATTTTTGTGCTGAACAACTTTCGTGCTCACAGTACTATGCTATCATTTTTCATTTTAAAGTTATTTGCATTTGAATACAGTTAGTGGAGCTAGAATACATCTATACAGCTGGCATTTCTCACTTCATTGACATAATCTAGGCAGCCATTTTAGAATTCTCAGAGCAGGAGTTTTGAATCAGGAGAGGCTGTGTTTAAAATTTTCAAATGCTATGAAACTGCATTTCTCCTACTTTAATAAATGTAGTTTCAGTATAAATGTAAACAACTGCTTCTCCTTTATAAGCATATGTAGTCATTTAAAAAAGTCAACAACGTGTAAAAAAAAATTCTTGTTTAGTTGTCCTCTAAAGGGGGGGGGGGGGCACACACATGACAGAAGATGTACCTCAGCACCCTGAGTAATATCGGATATGTGCCCCCCCACATCTGCAACAGACATATAACCTAACCCGCACCCAGTTGTGAGACCATAGGGCCCTCCATGCATATTGTAATGGTCCCACATTTCCTGCGCTCCCATCAGTATGTGGTGGTGGGAACACAGGGCCCTCCAAAACAGTACTGCTGACACATTGAGAGTGCATTCCACATTATCAGTGGCCTATGCCCCATCTGTTACAATTCACCAACAGTTTCAAACAAGGTGTACTAAGCTGCGAGTCCATATCTCAAAACGTTTTCGAGCTGTAGTTTGGGAATTTCCCCCCCCCCCCGACCATTGCAATGTTATCTTATAGGAAATGACAAAAATTCAAATTCTTGTAACTAGGTAGCACATGAAAGTGTCGTTACCAAACCAGCAAAAGGCACATCTATGGGGCAAGCCCTTTGTACCCTGAAAATGTCAGCCCAAAAGTGCAAACCATTTCTTTGCAGTGGAGCGACAAAGAAACAGATATATAACAAAAAAAAAAACAGGTGTTTCGCAAAATGGTGCCACAGTTTGTGGCAGTTTCGAAGAAGTACTTTTGCAAATTGCGGCAATACTGCTGCAATTTATGAAAGTAAAAATGGCACGATCAAAATAAACATATTTCTGGGCATTGTTGGCTTAAAATTGGGCTGGCAGTATAGCCTAGAGGTTAGACGAATGAGGTGTGAACGAGCTTGATACAACCAGCAAACCAGACCTGAGTTTGAATCTCACAGCCTCCACTTGCATACTGTGTGACTCTGAGCAAGTCATTTAACTACCCAGTGCTCCCAGGTTGCCCCTGAAAACAGGCACTTGTGCCTAGTGGACCTTACCCGGTTACCAAAAGACTACAAAATAAAAAAAAAAAAATAAATAATCACAGAATCCAATTTCCTCTGGCCCTGATTAGGTAAATACAACTGTTGGTGTTTATCAACTGACAGTATTTTTTTAAGATATTTACATTTTTCCGTCTCGCTAACTGAAAACAAGATGGTAGAATCTCGACACTACAGTCCACATTTGCGAAAGCAAAAACCACTTTTGCGGCAGCAAAACAGTACTTTAGCACAGCACATCTAATTTTTCCCATGGGAAATAATGGGAAAATTGAAACTTTTTTTTTTGTGTGTTTTCTGTTTTTCCCCCATTCCTGCTTGGGTGCTCCCTACTCCTTCAGGCACTCCTATGGCCCCACTGCTATACCACCCTACTACCTCACTCGAGTCCTGACTCCCCCGCTAACCCGTATCACATTCCCTCCTGTGATATCCCATCGCTGGGTGGGTCCCCCCCCCGAGGGGGAATGCACCTGTGGGGGCTGCCTGGCACTTACCTATAGGCCACAGGATGCTGCTGAGGATGCAGGGAACAGCTCCCTGGAGGGTTTGGTGGTGCAGAGGACCTGGAGGCCGTCATCTGGTGGGCACCCAGCCATTTTTCCTCTTCTCTGCGGGGTGGCATAGTGACATCATGGCTGCCCCTCCCCCCCCCGATTTAACGTGTTGGTCCAACGTACTGCGATGCTCCTAACCTCCACTGAGCCAGCAGGTGCCGAGCATTCCCTGCCCTCCCGGAGAAGGAGAGCTGTCCTTGCGATGCTCAATCCTTATCTTCCTGGCTGGCCCTCCAGCCACCCAGGCTCGCCTCTAACCTTGCCTCCGCCACAAGCGGAAACTATCGCTTGTATGTAATGGCATGGGAAAAATTAAACTTTAATAACTTTTGAATGGATTAATATTCTTTCACAAAACCTTCAAAAGGCACATCTGCGACCAAAGCCCGACATACCCTAAACATTTCAGACCAAACGCCCAAGCCATTTCTGAGAAACAGCGTGACAAAGGATTTGCATAAAAATGGAAATGTTCACATTTTTTGACATTCTGCATCTCTGCACCCATACATCCGACCAGAACAAAACCTGCGACATCAAGAGATCATTGGTCCCTGATGGCTCATGCAAATCAGTCGAACGGTTGCAAAGTTATTAAAGTGCATAACTGTGGGTTTAACATAGAAGTGACAGTTGAGCCCCAAATATATATACATATATATATGTGTGTGTGTGTGTGTGTGTGTGTGTGTGTGTGTGTGTGTGTGTGTCTATAAATAAAATATGTACAATTATATCGATAAACTAATTTTTGAAACTTCAGCTTTTTGGTTTGCATTTCAAGGGTCGAAATTAAGATTTTTAGCCACTAGCCAGCAGGGTTAGCTACTGAGAAAATCTATTGGCTCCTTAGACTTTTCCGGTGGTCCAACCGGTGTTCTTGTTAAAATGTCACCACTTCCAATACAAGCCAGCAGGGCAAGTTAATATTTTACAAGCATGATACAGAATCTACCGGCGTTTGCTTATTGAGTTGGTGTCAGATTTAGCCCCTGCATTCAAACTAATTTGCATCACAAAATTTTCAGAAATCATGTTTTATAATCCTAAATCTTCCTTGCTTTCACAGACACACACCTGTGTATGCTTCGGAAGGTAATGGTGTGTTGCATTACTTCTTTGCCAAGCAAAATAATTAAGCATTCTAAGTCTTGATTATTTATAAGGCCACGCGTGCCTTGATTGGCTGCTGTACTAGGCAATAATCCCTTAGAAAGGTCTGGCACCCACACGTGTAAAGTTTTTTTTTTTTTTTTTTTTTCTTTAACAAAATAGTGTTTTCTTATTAAGCTAACGCAATTAATTATATGTTAATTTGTGATGATTTTCATGGGATTAATACCCTTGCTTAAGTTAATGGCCCTCTGCCTGCACCCCCCTACTGATTAGCATCAGCCCCCACTAATACATGGCTGTTTGGCCATTATTTGTTTTGCAACGCCTGGACAACTGGGCATTTTCAGTGGATAAATGCCTGAGTGGGGAGTGTTAATGACCCAAGACGGAGCCTGGTTATGACTGCATTCAATTTCAGTTTCTATTACATTGGATAAAACCATTGACACAGCTTATTTACAGCGGCATCCCAGCCGTCACATATCAGTTATGGTTGTAAATAACATATCAGTTTTAAAAAATAAATATTATAATACAACACATAGTAACATGACATATATTAGGCACAGCACACATATTGAATAGAGGATGGGCAGCCATTCACAACTGGCCTGTGATACCACAGAGGGTTTTTGATTACATCGTAACTTTGAGAGTGAAGCCCAAGAGGTGTGGTATAATCAGAACCCAGAGTTAGCAGCTCAGGCTGATTGGGCATGTTGTTGCCCATCCAGCATTTTCTATAATGTGTGTGTATACACACACACGTGTGTGTGTCTGTGTGTGTGTATGTATGTTGTGTGTGTGTGTATGTGTGTATATATATATATATATATATATATATATGTGTGTGTGTGTGTGTGTGTGTGTGTGTGTGTAACAGTGTGATTACAGCCCTGTTTAGAGACTTGCAAAGTTTGTACTGTGCTTAATATTACTCTGTTAGCCACCAGACTCTGTCTGCTCTGATTTGAGTTACAGACTTTAATTTGAGAGCCATGTTAAAACTGAACTCTGACTTGACTATTCTTCTACTAACCCCACAAATTTACAAGCTTTTCCCCTGTATAAGCCCTGTTCTCGGCCCTTGGTTGAGTGCTTTAAATTAATATCCCTTTTTTTCCAACCTTGCAAATTGAATTGAAACACACTTTGCCCTTTTTTTTTTTTTTTTTTTTTTTGAGAACCCTCCCTGATTTCATAAGCCCCCTTCCCTGTCTCACTGCCTCCCGTCCGTTCTTTTGTTTAGTTTTTTCCTGCCTCTACCTGCCTGTACTTAATCCCGTGTCTTTGTCTTTTTTCTTCAGGGCTTCTGTAGCCCGACCGGGGCTCGGACCTCCCTCTGCTGGTGGCCGCCTGCTTCATCCGTGGGCCTTGCTCACCCACTCGAAAGCAACAACAGGACCCTCCGAATCCGCCCTGATGGTTTATTGCAGGGCAGAGTGCCAAGTTTAAAAACTCCCATTTCCCCGGCTCGAACCACCCTTTTAGTGGCTCAGCTGCCGCTAAAGGTACGTTTCCGTAGCTGTTACTTCCCGTTGGCGCTTGCGCTGGCTCCCCACCCGCCTCCCACCCTAGGTGGGCATTTTTTTATATAGGCTAACTCCTGTCATTTGACTAAGTGTCTACTTTATCATTGGTTCTTTTTACTGAACAACCAGTAGGGGCTGAAGCCTCAATTACACTGATTTTTCATTGCTCTGGAGCTTCTTAACCTCCTTTGCACTAGCTTTATTGTAAGGTGGCACCTAACATATACAGTAACCCCATATCACTTACCAGGCTCTGAGTGAGTCTTTAACCCTGCCCTTGCTTTTGTCTCATTGTAGCACCTTATCTACATCTCATCTCCATGCTTGACGCTTTACTGTAACTAGCCCTCTTGACTATTCCTCTACTACCTCTGCTTAATGTCATTACTCTAAACCTTGCTAGTTCTCGCTTGATCCTTTTCCCCCTCCGCTCTGCTTGGCTCTACCTGCTTCAGAATGGTTTCCCTGAACTTGACAATGGTCACTGGTGCCATACTGCTACTCTACACTTTCAACTGGGCTGTCAACACTGTCCCCATCCAGCTACCCCCCTCTATATCTTCCTGCTCACCCAATGATTTCTGTTACTCAAATCTGATTGTTGCACGTACACCATCTTATGAACTTACCCACTTACTATACCTGAAGGGCTGCGCATTTATCTTGGCAGCACCAGTCGGGAAACATACCCTGCTTAGTGGACCCCCCCCCTTTTGTTTTCTGCAGAAAACTTGGTACCTCTTACTTTTAGCTTTATTACTCTGTGGTGATCTGGAACTAAATCCTGGCCTGACAACTCATTTCTCCTCTTCTGATCTCACTAAGATCACTGTCAAAGGACTATTAGTTATTCATCACAATATTAGGAGCCTAACCCATAACTGTGTGGACCTTAAAGCCTGGGTGGCGTTGTATAAACTGGACATTTTATGTTTGGCTGAGACCTGGCTGAAACCAGATGTCCCTGACTCTGTATGTTCTTTAGCTAACTATAACTGTATTTATTTATTGAATTTTGATGACCGGGTAGGCCCACTGAGCCCCGAAGTTCCCTTTTTCAGAGGCGACCCAGACTTAGTTCGCAAAGACGGGTCCCTACCTAAACGTGTGTGGGGGGGGGGGGGAGAGTCACCCTCTATCACAAAATGCATCTCAATATCTCTGCTCTCCCAACTCCTGTCACCTCCGCCTGTGAAACCCTCCATGTTACCCTCGCACTAGGTGTAAACAAACTTCACATAATTTGTGCTTACAATCCCCCTAATAGTGGCACTGCTGGTCTGGATGATCTCCTAGGCCAAACCTCCTAGTACACTAAACGTAATGAGATGGTCATATTGGGTGACCTGAACCAGTTGGCTTGGGAAGTCCAATGTATCCTGCTCTTCCAAATACAAAAGTACAAACTTCACCAGATCCTGACCGAACCTACCAAGGTCACCACCAACTTGATTTTGGCCACCATTATCCGACTGGCTCTTATCCAACCACCTTGATCACATCCACATTGCAGGAACTCTTGCGGACGCAGTAACAGACCACTCTCCTATTTTCTGCGTTTGGAGCCATAGGTCTGCCCCCTTGAAACCTCCATGCTATGCTACTTTCTCCAACTTTGCCAGTCTTGATCCTGATAACTTTTTGCTTGATGTCTTGATCATAAATTGGGCTCCCCTTTACCAAGACCAGGACGTTGAGACTGCCCTAAGCATTTTTCTCAGGGAATTTCAAGCCCTCCAGGAAAAGCACGTTCCTCAAGTTACTCATCAGATAAGAGGAAAACAAACTAAGTGGCTACACAAACATCTACTTGTACTTCTTCGGTCTAGGGATAAGAGCTGGAAGAAATTCAAACTGTTGGGTCTCCCTGCCAACTACAATCAATATTGAGCTCAGCGGAACCTTTGCAGAAAGGAAACCAGTACTGCAAAAAGTTCTTATTGCAAAGGCCTACCACAGAGCTCTGCCGGTGACCCTAGAAAATTCTGGTTGCATGTTAACTTTCCTTGGGAATACTTAGCCTACAGCCCCCAATGACATGATCATAAATGGTGTCCACTGCAATGACCCCTTGACCATTGCCGGTTCTTTAAACATGCATGTCTCGGACCTGTCACTCTACACCTCCTCCTCCTTCTCCTTTGCACAACCTAATGTACCCTACGCTCCCTCCATCCGCTTGACGTCAGTTCCTCCTTTCTTCTTCGGAGCGATAAAACAGCAAGAAGTCCTAAAGCTTCTGAACATTATCTTTGACACCACGAGCTCTGCGTCTGATAGGCATGGACTCAAACTCTTAAATATAGCTGCTCGATATATTGCTTCTCCTCTGGCTAAAATCTTTACAATGTCTCTCTCTTCTGGTCATATACCAAGCATAATTGGAAAATTGCTCTGGTTACTGTTGTACCTAAAAAAGGGGACCCCAAGCATGTTGCAAACTATAGGCCAATTGCAATTCTCACAGTACTAAACAAAATGCTTGAAAAACTAGTTGCAAAGCAAACAATCGAATACCTAACTAGATACTGTATAATCTTCTCTCTGACACTCGGCATGGCTTATGGAAATGTCACAGTACTACCACTGCCCTGCTTAAATTTCCACGAATACTATAACTGCCATAGACTCAGGTCAGCTCACTGGCGCTGTCTTTATTGACCTGACGAAGGCTTTCGACCTGATTGATCACCCTCACCTTCTTTTAACTCTTCAACATCTTGGTTTCTCACTCCCTGCAGTTGCTTGGTTTAGTAGCTGACTAATCGTTCTCAAATTGTTAAATTTAACTCTGTCTTATCTGATCACACTACCATCAACATTGGGGTTCCCCAGGGTTCTATCCTGAGTCCCCTTCTGTTCTCCCTATTTATCAACAATATTGCTGCTGACCTCACGACATGCTCATCCCTCCTCTATGCTGATGACCTCGTTCTCTACTCTAGTTCCTTGAATTTGATGGCCATTAATCAGAATCTTTCCTTAGGCTTCACTATTGTTCAAAATTGGCTAGCCACCCATAAACTAGTACTCAATGTAAATAAAACCCAATCTATGCTATTTGGCTCTGCCCCTAAGCTTTGTGCATGCCATGATGGCTTCTCGGAGTGTGGGTCTGGTGCCCCTCCTCTTGAAAAGGTCTCACCTTTTAAATGCCTGGGAGTTCTCCTGGACCAAACACTCTGTTTCAATCTTCATGTCCAGGCCACTTGCAAGACACTGAGTTCCAGACTTGGCATAGCCTACAAGACCAGCTTCATGCTGACCCCTTCTGCAAAGCTAGCTATTGCACGTGATATACTTCTCCCTGCGCTTATATATGGTATTTCCACCTATGTCACCACACAGAAGTCTATCCTTCATAAATGGGATGTCACTTAACAACAACATTTGTCGGTATGCCTCTTCTGCTCCCCAGCTCAAGCATCATTGCCATTTATATAGTGATCTATACAGCCTCTCCCCACCTTCTGCAAGGCGCTACTTCTCTGGCTCCATGGTGGATAATATTATTAGGTCCCAAACCCCACCTGCTCTTGCTGCATTGTTCATCCCTCAATCCTCTTCCTATGGGCTTTGTTCAACAGGGAAATCACTCCTCAGTGTACCTAGGTGCAGAACCTCTAAAGGCATGTCCGCTTTCTCTCATTCTGCCCCATAGCTCTGGAACTCCCTTCCACTCCTGTTACGACAGTCCAGCTTCCATCACAGTTTCAAGAAGAAACTTTGGCAACACCGTCTCCTATCTGACCCTTGTTCATGTTTTGATCCTCCTTAACCTACTGATCCCCCACACACACACACACACACGTTGATCTGTTCTACCCTGTCAACCTCTGCTTGCCTGGCACTTGATACTGTACTTATTTGTATGTTAGGTGTTTATTGTTTCTTGCTCCAAATGCGATCACAGTTTTCTGTTGTTCTAATACCTGTATTTTCCCTTCCCATGTATACTATGTGGTTGTTACTGTACCAGACCTGCTGTGTAACTACGTGATGTACTCAAACTGTTTGGTTCATTGTTACCTGCTGCTCACGCATTATGGACTGTACAATGTTCTGATCTTTCATATATGTTATTTTTTCTCTATGTATTATTTTCCACTGTTAGCGATACCTGTCATTATGTAATATTTTGCAGTGATGTAATATATTTGTCTGTCTGTTGTACTGTCCCGGGTCATGCCTGAAAATAGTCATTTTATGCCTAGTGCACTTACCTGGTCAACAAAAACGAAATAAATAAATAAAATATAAATTTTTTTTTTTTTTACCTTCAGGGAAAATTGGCAGCATGCCTCTTCGCACTGTTCAGTACATCACTCACCTCGTCCTTCCAACAGGATGTTATGTCCAGTTTTAGGGTTTACGGTTTTTGTGGGTAGTTGGGATTTGTTTTGGGGGTTCAATAAGCAATACACGGTTGTCCAAAATGTGTGTGTGTGTGTGGGGGGCCGTGGCCATTAAAGCATTTCACTTTCATTTTCATCTGCTTGATGTGAGCGCGATGGTTGTTTCCATTTTGAACCGTAACTCAAGCAGTCTCTAGAGGGTTTCAGATGCTGTTGTACAACAGAAGGGTAGTCATGTTCCATGACCTTTGAACTGTGATACAACAGCATTTTGAAACGGGGCGAATCCATACACAGCAACGCTCTGCCATACGATATAATAATGTATGGGAGGTTGTGTGTAACCAGAATTTTACACACACTGGAGGCGTGGGATGCTGCATAAACCCCGAGGGCGAAGCCAGAGGTGTTTATACAAGCACACTCAGGGTGTGTGTAAAGTTGTGATATACACATACATATATTATTTTATTTCATTAACGGAATGCATTTTTTTATGTGCAGATTTCTTTAAAAAAATAAGATTGTCAGAGTGTAAAATTGCTGTAAACTTTTTCTTTATTTCCAGTAAACATTAACTTGGAAGTAAGAAAATTCTTAAAAGGTTGAATGTCACTTGCCGTTTTTCGGAGGGTGTTTTTGCTTTCCTACTCAGAGATGAAGTTTTCCTGGCTTGGTATGTCACTCAGGTCGAATCTGGATTCCACACTTTTTTTTTTTTATTTTTTTTTTAAATAGCCTGTCAGTTTTATTTTGTTAGTTTTTATGTGGTTTTATGAGGTTTTGTGCCATTTTCTGACTGAGTGTTTTGTCTGTCAGCATTTCCATTCAGGCGTTTCATAGCGGGTCGTTTAGCTCACGCTAAGGTGAGCGCGAACGAGGTTGACAAGTGCAGATTACAAGTTCCTCCCAGTTATTATCGAAAATATCAACTGGGAGGTTGTAACGGGGATTAAAACTGCCTTTATGTAGGCAGAAGGTGATGGGTGCACATGGGTGGTGGTGCAGTTTTTAGTGAGTATTGCAGTTCAGCACAATGGAAAAATGCACTCACCCCTGTCGATGAGGATATGAAGCACAGTTTCTTTTAGGCAGCCGCCTAGTTTATTGTAGCCAGAAATCCATAACTCCAAGCAATACCAACATCCTTGTGTTTCACCTCTCACTGGAGGCTTCATCAGATGTGACACATAGAAAAGGATACTGCACTCGTGAACACAAATGCCAGCAGTCTCAGGGATTTAAGTATCCAAAATTTTATTGCAACAAAGGTGCCAGGAAAAATATCCTCTTCTCCTTTTTCCTGGCATCTTAGTTGCAGTAAAATTTTGGATACCTAATCCCTGAGACTGCTGGCGTTTGTGTTCATGAGTGCAGTATCCTTTTCTATGTTTCTACATTTTGGGCTGGCTGCCGTTTTTCTGCACCAAGAGTCTGGCCTGAGCGCACCATTAACTGTTTTTGTTCCATCAGATCTGAAGCCTTCAGTGAGAGGTGAAACGTAAGGATGTTGGTATTGCTTGGAGTTAGGATTTTTGGCTACAACAAACTAGGCGGTTGCCTAAAAGAAACTGCTTCATATCCTCATTGACAGGGATGAGTGCGTTTTTTCATTGTGCTGAACTGTAAATTTAGCGTTATGTTGTGTGTATAAAAAATGTTGGCCATTAATTAAAATACAATTATTGCACATCTGTACTCTACATCATTTAACTTCAAGAACCATGGACAGTAATCATTTAACTCTGGAACTGACTTTAAAAAACACAACTTGACCTATTTAATTGGAGCTTTTTATATGAGATGACCCTTGTTGTGTTACTGTGATTATCATTTTAATTTCTTTATTTTTATTTAAAGTTCTGTGGCTTTCATTTAAGTAGGTATGTGAGATTGGGCAGTACAGAGAAGTGATAATGTGATGACGTTGGTGTGCATGAGATGCAGCTATAAATTTAGTGCTTCGGCGCTGGAAATTAAGAGAAAAGCTGACATCTTGTTTTGTTTCCTTTTAGATTTGAAACTGGTTTGTAATTTTAGAACAGTGTTTTCTAATAGTTGGTGCTGCGAGAGAAAATTTGCATGCAGGGTTCAGATGTGTGCTGCTGTTTTCTGAGCTGTACCAGGCATCTCTAAAAAAATCAATGCTCCATACATTGCTTCATACAGTAACCAATCAGAAAATGCTCTGGCCTGAAAAAAACATAAAAAATTGATGGCAGAAAATGTCCCGTTGGCCCATCCAGTCTGCCCAGCCCTACTTATAATATGATGCAAATGCCCCAGTGGTCACACCCCCACCCCGTGTTATCCTCCCCATCTATCTATAGCAGCCCTATATGTCTATGCCACCCTCTCTTGAATCCTTCCACCGATTTGGCACGGACCACTCCCTCATTCTGTTCCATGTACAGTATATGTACACCCTCCCACCAGCTTCTTTTGAGTTATCTCTTGTCCCCATGTTTCTGCTCACTGTGAATGTGTTTCCGCTCACTGTGAACAGTTCACTGGTGTCCATCTTGTTTAGTTTCAGTCATGTCCCCGCCCCCATCTCCGGTTCTTCAGGTCCTCCAGCCTCTCCAGGCAGTACTACTTTTGCTGACCTAGTCATTTTTGTTGCCCTCCTCTGCACTGCTTCAAGCTGTCTTTGTCCTTTTTTGAATGCAGATTTCAGAATTGTATGCAGTGCTCCAAATGTGGCCACACCTGGGATATGTATAGGGGCAGGATCACCTACTTCCTTCTGCTGCTGTCTCCCATTCTACATTCCTTCTTCAGGTTCCTGACTTCTATGTGCTGTCCTTTGCACTTTTTTGCAGTGAAATTTAGTGGCCCGATACTGTCTTCCTCTGGCTTTAGATTGCTAATTCCACCTGTCTTTCTTTTCTAGGCACGGCATTTATACATTTGTGACTTTCACAAAAGCTTTATTCAGAGTGTGAGGAACAGGAGAAAGAAAAAGGGCAGCGATGACGATGCAGTTGATTCACCAGAGCATGATGCTGAGTCTCCAGAGGTAGGAAACCATTCCACTTGAACAAATTTGAGCATATCAGTGATCTTATCTGTGTCAATCTTCAACATTCATCACTAGTGGATATAGCGCATTGCAGCTAGGACCCTGCGGGAGACTTTTTAATCATGGGGATCGATGCAGAGCGGCCGCCCTAAGAGCTGGCGTTCCACGTGGTGCTCGAGGTTGGCCGTTAGTTGCTGTCGACTCCGCCCCAGCCCCAGTTCTTTCTCTCACGCTGTGGAGTGTGGTACCTCGTGTGTGAGACTATGGGTTTTTTGCAGCCTAGTCCGTCAATTCTTCGTTCCTTAATTACAGTTTTATTAAGCGTTGTCGAATACTGTTTCTAGTTTATTTTCTGTTCGGTCATGTCTTGTCCGGGGGGCAAGAAGACTTCTAAAGCGGGATGGCCCCCTATGCGTAGGTGCCCCTGTGGCCGCCTCTACACCATGACAGACCAGCATGACTGCTGCCTTTCCTGCCTTGGCCCCGACCACGATATGGATAACTGCAACATTTGCTTCTCAATGGACTGCCGTGTAATTGAGAACCACACGTTGAAGGTCGGATGTACACCGCCGACTTTTGGGAGGTCGAATGCTCAGTCGCCGGGCCAAGGCGAGGGTTATCAGTCCTTCCTCCGGGTCCCCGGTCTACTCTGACCTGTGAAGGAGAGGGCCCCCACCTCTTTTAGCCTTACCGTGGCTGGGGGTTTCTTCTGTGGTTCAGGAGGCCCAGGCCGGCCTCCTTGGGGGTCAGTCGGGAGGCACTGCATCGGCAGTCGCCTCTTCGGTGGCTAAGGCTCTCTCTCTGTCGTGTTCCGGGCCCTTTGGGGTTGGACCGGCACCATCTTGTGGCACTGCTCTTGGCCCCGGCGCCGTGGGCTTTGAGTGTGGCGCCGCAGTCAGCGTTGGGCCTTCTCTTGGCACCGCTGTCGCTTCTGATGCTGCTCGCGAGCATCAGAGTTCTCAGTGGCGCTGGGGTGGTGGTTTGGAGTGTTTTGGGCCTGGTTCTGGTCTGGCGCCATCGCTGGCGCCTGCGCCATGGTAGGGCTGGCCCTGCCTTTGGCACTACTCGCGATGCCGGGTGTTATCTGGCGCCATGCCTGACCCGGTGTTGCTCGCGGTGCGGGGTGAATGTCTGAGTCAATGCGATGCTGTTGGTTTGGCAATCATGCTTCCAGGGGAGCATGGAGCCGCACTCGGGTCACGGCCGACCCGATGCCATTCACGGCACCGGGGTTGGTGTTGGCCCCAGGCATGGGGCTGTGCTTCCCTTTGGCAGTGTTGGTGGCGCCGAATCTCAAGGTGCCCCACTTCGGGGTCCAGGAAATGGAGGGGCTCGGTGAGTTGTCTGGCATTGGGCCTTGGAGCATGCTTTTTTGGAGGCGGACTTTGGATCTGATCCAGACTGGCTCCCAGGTTCTTCAGAATCTTCAGACCCCTCTGTTTCCAGCACCTTTGCCCCAACTCAGCCTCCCCCTGGGTGTCGGTTGTCGCCGGTGGACCTTAGGGTCAGGGGGTCTGACCAGCCAGCAGTGGTCCCTGTGACTACTGCTGTGCAACCTGGGGTTGCTGGCGCTGCTGTTCCTCCAGTTGGGGCACCCCCCTCCTTGGTGTGTTTGGACAGCCCAAGTTTAGGGCAGCCCAGGGCGCACCAGGAGGGGGAAGGTGCGGTTTCCTGGGTGGACTCCTCTGAGGCTGCCCAGAGTTGCCAGCTACCTAGGCTGGTGACTACGAGGACGAGGTCCCTCTCTGATTCCGATGGGTTGAGAGGTAGAAGTGTGGCATGGTGCAGCCTCCCCAGAGCCCAGCCGGGTTCTGGGAAGAGCCGAAGCGCAGGCCCTCGCCTTTCCCTGGAGGAGTCCCCGAGAAGGTCTTTAGCTTCTGAGGTCAGGGGCCGTCCTTCTGGACTCGCATGGTCCCGGTTACCTCACGGGGGTATTTGTTCCTTTGGGGACATCTCTGACCGTTCCGATCTGGTTGAACAGCTGTTAGCTGCAGCGGCCTTCGGGTCCCCCTTCCTGCGAAGGGTTTCCTGTTGGCCCCCCTGCCTTGACAGAGACCGTTCTTCTGTTGCCGGTAGCCTGTCCCCCAAGCCTCTGTCTCCATCCCTGGTGGTTCCAGGTATTCCCGGTCCTCGCGGACCTCTTACGTGGGAACAGTTCAGAGGTTCTGCTGCACATTTTTCCACCTATCTCCATGCCCTGGACCAGCAGGTGTTTCACCATGCTCCCATGCAGTCGGACCCTGAACCTGGGAGCTAGTCTTCATCCTCTTCTCCCTCTATGAAGGGAGAGGAACCTTCGGTCCACATCTCCCCAGCGTCTGATCTGTCCTCCTATCAGCGCTTCCTTGCGAGGATGTTAGACGAGCTTCACCTTACCCCTGTCCCAGTCAGCAGTCCTGAGCATGTACCGCGCACCTTCTTAGGCGAGTACAGTGCGGCCCACGTGGTGGCTTCCGCCTGGCCTATTCCTTTTCAGAAGGCATCACATTGGCTCTGGCTACGTCCCTTCTCCACCATTCCAACCCCAAGGGACCTACACCAGTGGTATTGCGCTCCCCTGGGTCTCCAGGTTCTCTGCCTCATCCCCCCCTTTGGGCTTGACCTCTCTAGACACCTCCTCTGGGCCTCGCGCCCCTTACCGTGACCACCACCTGGACTCGGACTCTGCGGATTTTGATTTCTGGGGGAGATGAGTGTTCTACTCAGCACGGATCTCTCTGTCTATCGCAGCACATCAGGCCCACTTTGCAGCCTACAACAGGTTGTTGTGGTTTAGGCTAGGTCAGCTCCTAGCCTCAATGCCTGACTTGGAGGAAACCAGGCATGCCATTGCCCTCTCTGCGCAGGGCCTGGAGCTAGCAAGGCACCAAGCAAGGGCATCGTATGATTTGTTTATTTCATTTTTGTTGACTGGGTTAAGTGCACTAGACAAATCCTGCCTATTTTCAGGCATGACCTGGGGGAAGGGGATACAGATGAATGCCAACTGTCCTTGAACCAGATTAAGCTGTTGGTGGTATTTTTAGTGAATGAGGAAAATTTGGCCAGGACAGCGGGGAAATTCCCCTACTCTTTTCGATAAGTGCCATGGGATCTTTAACATCCACCTGAACTACCACCAATCCAGGCAGATGGGACATTGGTTTAACGTCTCATCCGAAAGACGGCACCTCAGAAATGCAGCACCCCTCTCGTGCTGCACTACAGTGTCAGTACTGGGATATTAACCCAAGTGCCAGATGTGGGAACTGAACCCACAGCCCTCTGATCTCCTGGCCTCAGAGGAGAGTGTGCTACCTACTGAGCCACTGACACGGTGCCAGTGAGGTGGCATCCAGAGTGGTAGGGACAGCGATCTGCCTTCGGCGGACGGCATGGTTTTGCCTGTCCCAGTTTTCACCCCAGGCCCGGCACTGGGTGAATTACTCCGCATACCGGAGAACCCATCTTTTCTCCCAAAGGGTGAAACAGAGGCTTTCGAGGCACCCGCCTTCCCCCACTGGGGGATGCCCATCTCACCCAGACCAGTCCCAGGCCTCCCCACCTCTGTAAGGGTTCTCCCCTTCGGTGTCTCACCCACTGGAGGCTAAGGGACCTAGTCCCCTAGGGTACTTCAGGGCCCCCTTCGAGGGACTTGGTACTCACTCACTAGTGATGACTAGTGAAGAGCGACACAAATAAGATATGAAAATTACGTACCTACCGTAATTCTTGATCTTTCTGTGTATCTTCACCATTCATCACCTAAATCCCCTCTACTTCCCCTGTGGGCCTCAGTCTCTGGACCTCCTTCCTACCCCTGTGTGTTTTCTCTTTCTTGCTCTCCTCTCCTCGATTGAGTGGGGGGTTGTAGAGACACAGGGGTGAATCTAGGTGAGTTTATGGAGATTTGGGAGGCCCCTTCTTCTTTCCTTTTCTAGAGTTCAAGCGTGGGGGGCCCTCCTTCCCCCACTCAAGTGTCTATTCTTTAGAGACTCATATTTTGAGCTCTTTCCCACTTTCCTTTTATCTGTCCCTTAGGCTGTCTTGCCTCAACCCACCCTCCCTTCCTTACACTCTCCGGCGTGTCAGAACTGGGGCTGGGGCGGAGTTGACAGCAGCTGACAGCCAACCCTCGAGCCCCATGTGGAACGTCGGTATTGAGGGCGGCGCCAGCTCTGCGTCGATTCCGCCCATGATGGAAAAAAAAAAAAGTCTCCCACGGGGTCCTAGCTCCAGTGCACTATACCCACTAGTGATGAATGGTGAAGATACACAGAAAGGTGAAGAATTACGGTAGGTACATAATTTTCATTTCTCTTACTGTTTCATACTACATCTGTCAAATATGTGGAATAATTAACAACTAGGTGTTAAGAATGGACTGATTCTTGCCACTGAGTGAGTTTTGTGACATCATGTGATCTCTGGATGTCACAGAACTATGAGGTGAAAGATTCAGTCCGAGCTCAACATTTGGTGGTTTTATTCTGTATAATGCAAGGGTTATGATGTTGCATAAAATGGGCAAGGAAATCTCTGTGTCCTGATTGGCTAGAATCAAGTCTCAGCCATTGCCTTAAGAGAGCACTTACCAATGGCTAAAAACAAGTCATTGCTAACCGGGGCAACTCACAGAATTCATAAGCCACTTGCTTCCTAATCTCCCATCACAAACATGGCTGCAGCCTTTACTCGTATATAGAAACCTTCAACAAGGCCCTAAAAATGAAAGTCCATTAAATCAAATTAAAGCAAGTAAATAATTTAATGTTATTTTTACCCAAGAGCCCCTCCTTACACACATATAAACAAATTTAGAAAATCTGGTACTATTCAGAGTTTCCTTGCTGGTATTTCTTTGATGATCATGAAAAATTCCCGTCCTACCCCACCAGTTTGCCAGAGAACTCCTTACTCCTTACCTGGCAACAGATAAAATTGAGGTTCTGGCCCCACTTGAGGCCTGTGTGTGTGTATGCCAGTGGAACTCTGAAGAATTTTGAATTCTTGCATTCCATATTACCATTCTGTGTGCGTGGTGGGGGGGCATTCTATTGTTGGAATAATGCAGAGCTTTGAATTCTTCTATTCTGTGGTAAACAATCACACAGCATACTGAATATGAAGAAAGACAGATGACTGACGGGTGAAAAACCTCTGTGGAGGGGCTATTTTACATTATTTAGCAACACTGTGTTGTAATTTTTGTGGGTTTGAAACTTCTAGAGTGTTGTTTAAAGGTTGCCTCTGGGCCCATTTTATATAAGCAGTAAGGCACTTAAAGAGCTACTGATGCCTCAAAGAAAATTTGAAAAAAACAAAACATAATAATTAGGTACAATTCTGCCTGCATTCCATTTATAATTTATATATTTCTTCTCCCCGTTATTTATTACAGTATGCATTGCTTGTAATGGACTAGTTTGACATTCTGTAATTAGTCCATTACAAGAGGAGTCTGTTAAAATCGAGAACGCATTCACATAATTTAACAGACAACAGAAATGTGATGCTGCAGTTTATGAATGGGCAGACTGGATGGGCCTTGCGGTCCTTATCTGCCGTCAACTTCTATGTTTCTATGAACATGCAGCTTGTGATTGCAGCTTCTTTTTGATTGTTTCAAGGCAACCTTAGTGTTTGTCAGACTTTGAAAGAAAGCAAAATTTAAAAAAAATTAAAACTGTGCTGTCTACTGCCCTGTAAAATGTGCTGTGCTCAGTGCTGAGTTTCGAAAGTTTTTAGTTAGCTTTTGTTTGCAAGGTAGTTCTCCATTGACCTCTGCTTCTTCGGTGCTTTTGTATATCCGCTCTAAGCAAACTCTGTGACAGCTAGCTGCCCAGCATGGGATGATATCCTCTCTCTGTTCCACAGCCCGTCGGAGAGTTAACAGAGCTTGCCGCACATCCGTGGGAGTAACCACAACCTGGGGCCCCTCATCGACCTCATCTACCTCTTCTCACTCTTCTGTATCATCTCCTCTCACAGCGGTCACAGCTTCCTCGATGTTGTCCACTTCTCCAGTCTCCTTCTCATTCTCCATGTTGCAGAGTTCATCCATAGCTGATGTCAGTCCATGTGCCCTCACCATTTCCTGTTCCTCCTCCTCCAGCTGTTCCTCAGAGACTTGACCAATGGCTGGATCAGTGGTGAATCTCCCCTTCCTGAAACACCCCTGTATGGTCTTGGGTGTAACTTTCTGCCGTGCTTTCTGGATTAGCCACACAGAGTCAAGACGCAAGATCCTCCGGACACAGGTTGAGGCTGTTATCTCCTCATCGTCGTCAAGGATGTCCAGGAGTCTCCCTTGCATTAAGGTGACATAGTGCCTTTTAAAACGATAAATGATACCATGGTCCAGAGGTTGCATTAAGCAAGTGGTGCTTGGAGGGAGAAAGAATAATTTGATATTTCTTAGACCAGTGACGTGGGGATGGGAACTGCAGTTATCCCAACAGAAGGGCAATCTTTTGGGATCTAAGTTTTCTGTCGCAATATCTGAGCCAAGCCTGAAAGATGTCCCCTGTCATCCACGTGGTCGTATTCTGCCTATAAAGAACTGGCAAGTGACGGACACTGCGGAAACACCTGGGTTGAGCTGATTTGTCAATCGCAATAGGGGTCATCTTTTTAGTGCCAGACATGTTACATGTCAGCAGCACTGTGATTCTTTCTTTAGCTTTTTTCAGACCGAGTGGCATTTCAGTACGGAATGACAGCATCCATAACCTACACATCTGAAAAACAAACCCGTCTCATCAGTGTTAAAGATGTTAGGGGAGTAGCCAGCAAGGATCTGGGGAAGGACATCTGTGAGCCAGGCATCAGTCGCTGAACTGTCAGTGTTCAGCTTCTCGCTGTGTATTTTTCAGAAGTAGATGTTGTGTCTCTGCTTCCACCTACTTAGCCAACCGTTGGTCATCTTGAAATCTGTCCTCCCCAAACCAAGCCAACTGGTAGACCTTTTGTAAAAGCTGGGGCCCACTGATTAATGCCTCCCTCCCACGGGCATTTGTAAACCAGCGGATGAGGACATCTTCCACAGAACTGTCCTTGCCCCTCCCGCTTTCTTTTGTGGTTTGGGTTGTGGTTGTTGTGCCAGTCATTGAGGAGTGCTTCCCTGTTTTCTGCAGGTCAGATGTGGTGGACTTGGGGGTGCCAAAGTGAGTGCTGAGGTTTCTTATGCTCATCTTTGGCATCTTGTCAAGTTCGTTTAGTATTTAAACTTTCCTTGCAAGGTTCAAACAGATTCGCTTACCTGAGGCCATCTCAGCACTCAAACAGCACAGAAAGCACAACAGAGAAGCACAGTGATTTTAAAAAAAAAAAAAAAAAGGACTGAGATCTTGTGTTGAGAGTCTGGAGAGGCATTTAAAGGCAGCTAACTCCTTGTTGGAACTCGTTTGCATAACAAAGGGGTTAGAGGGGAAGGTAAGTGCCGAAACCTGCTGGAAATGTAATTGAAAATGTAATTGAGCATTAATTGCTAACCTGAAAGAGTCAGTTGCGAGGTACAAAAAGGTGTTACCTACTGGCTCTGGCGGCCGCTAATTGCGGAGTTTAAGGTCCGCTTTAACCATTGAAATTTGCATTGAATAGATATATTTTGGCTTTTGGAATGTGTATTTTGTCCGGTTCATCTGAATGTCCATTACATCTGGGTCTATTATAAGGTGAGCATACTGTAGTCCAGATTCACGTGATTGTCAATCATCCCTGGATGATCTCCCAACTGCAGGTTGGAAAACTGACTTTTAAACATGCATGATGAAGTTATTTGCACCATATACTGGAGGTGCTGAAACCCCCAGGTTGTCTTACTGTTCCCTGTTAGTTTTCCATGTCTTAGCCTTTTCCCCTACGTTCCTTCTGACTCTGGTTATTCTCCCTTTCCCAAGCCACCCTTTTGACAGACATGTGCTAATTCCTTAATTGTTTTTTATAAACACAGTATGGTTCCAGCTGTCAATTGTCCTTTGAATTGTATTGTACTTACTGTATTTTACACAAAATCTCTTTAATAAAGTTTTGTTGCCAAAAAAAAAAAGGGACAACACCAAGTCAACATGAACAGCACAGCCACCATGTTCTTCTTGAACAAACAGGGTGTCACACACTCCTGTCTCTCAGGAGGCATTGTAGACATGGTCTCTGCCTCGCTCCTGGCTTGCAGACTTCTTGACAGTCATTACTGTGGGATCAGACTACCAGCTGGCGGACCCTCTTAGTCGTGTGGGAGAAACCTCCCATGAGTGGTTGCTAGACCCTTGGGTGGTGTCCCAGATGTTCTCGAAATGGGGAACACAGTCAGTGAATCTGTTCCCTTTCTGGTAAAATGGAAAGCAGAGACTGTTCTATGCTGACCAGGGAGGATACTATCTCAGTTGTGGGCACAGGATCTCCTGTATGCCATCCCTCCATTTTCTGTTGTCCACAAAGTGGTCCTCAAGATGCAGAAGGTCAGGGCATCCCTGATTGTGATTAAACTAGACTGATTGCACCATTTCTGATATCATAGTCTCCTCAGACTCAGCAGCAGTCCACCGTAACTGCTTCCACTGCTGCCAGACCTGCTGACAAGGTCCAAAGGGACATTCAGACCTGCTGTTCTCTACCTGGACACCTGGTTCAAGAATGAATAGAGTTCCAGGCTCGTGGACTTTCTGAGGATGTTTTCTGGGTTCTGGAGATGTCTCAAAAAGAGTCTACTCACCCAGATGTACACTTACAAGTGGACAGGGTTCTCATGCTGGTGGGAGGAGCTTGAATTGCTTTCCCTCTCCTGCCCCGTGTCACACAGTCTCTTCTACCTCTGGTCCCTGTCTCAGGCAGAGTTGTAAGTCATGTCCAGAAAGGTGTACCTGGCCAGCATTTCTACATACTGTGCCATGGCAAATGTACCGATGGTGGTATGGAACAAAGTAATCAGCCATTTCTTTAAAGGGCTTGTCCTTCTGTCCCCTGTTGTCTGTAAACTACCTCCAGTGTGGAACTTGCTGCTGGTGCTGTCATGGCTAATGGGTAAACCTTTCTAGCCTATGGACAGGTATCATCTCTTGCACTTATGTAATGGAAAATGCGTTTTTGGTCACCCCATCTTGGCCAGACCACTGTGTAAGCCCAAGGTGCTATCTGGGAGGTCAACATATCTGGTTTTCTAGAGGATCAAGGTTGTTATGTCCCCATGCAAAATTCCTACCTAAAATAGTTTCCAAGTTTTACCTAAGTTGCGCACTCATTCAAACAACATGAAGTCTTGCTATATTATGACATATGCAGTGAGTCCCAACCTTCGAACTGCTCCGGAGGTGAAAGAGTTAACTTTCCATGCCAGGCATGGAACGCTGAGCTCGAGCTCGGTTGAAACTCTGTCTGTTGTTCTTCAAACTCAAACCGTCAGATTCTTTACTCCGCCACTGAACAGTCGCTCCGGAGATTTCTCCTTCTGCTCGGTTCATTTTGTCGGTTAAAGTATTGCTTTTCTCGGTTTTCGACCGAATTTAAACCGCAACCGGTCAGTTCAAGCTCTGTCTGTGGTATTTGTGAGTACTAGATAGGTTTACATTAATTCTCTTCTGTGTGGAACTTGTAAACTGTTTATCGGTTCAGTTTGAACCGATCAGGTTGTTTAAAATATCTTAATCTGTCCGGAGGAGGGGGAAGAGGAGTATGAGGAGAGTGAATGTGGATTTGAAAGTCTGGATGTGCCCATTGGCCCGGACATCTCCTCAGACAGACCTTCAGGAGTGTCTCCTCCTAGGCTTTCTGAGTCCCCTTCTCATTTTATGTTTTATAAAAAAGTGGCTGAAACCCTCCAGCTCCCTATGGAGGAAGCTGTGGATGATCAAGAGGAGCCTGACTATGTGGAAATGATGGATATCCCAGAGTCTAGGAGACTGTCTGTTCCTGCATAAATCTTTTGGGAAACAGACTTTTAAAATTTTAAAACTCCTCACACTATACCTCCTGTGGATAAGAGAATGGACAAGAGGTACACATTGTCAGGCTCTGATACGGAGTTCCTTTCACAACAATGCAGCCATGTTAGTAGTGCAGGCTGCAGCCTGTGACAAGGCAATATCCCTTGGCTTCACACCCGGACAAGGACTCCAGGAGGATTGAAGCCATGGCAAAGAAACAGTACATGGCAGCATCCTTGGGACTCAGACAGGCAAATTATATGGCTTATGTTGCTAGATATCAGAAATCCAGATGGGATACTGTTATGGCTCTAGCAAAACAGGTCCCTGGCCAGCTTGCCAAGGAGCTGGAGCAGGTGGCTGCTGATGGTATTGAGGCATCCAAGGTGCAGTTCCATGCTGCAGTGGACTCAAATGATGTGTCATCAAGAGTCATGGCTACATCTGTGGCACTTCGCAGAATGGCTTGGCTCAGATGTACTAGCCTGTCACAGGATACCCAGACTAAGGCCATGGATTTTCCTGTTGTGGGTAATTCTCTGTTTGGGGAGCAGACAGAGAATTACATGAAGAAAATGGATGAGTATAGGACCACCTATAGGAGTGCACAGGCCAAGGAAAGGCAGGCCACTCCTCAAAGACAGCTTCCCAGGGGCAGGGGCAGGCCTTTTCATAGGCCTTTTTACAAAGCCCAGGCCTCTTCTTCTGCTTATGCCCAGAGGGGGTTCTTTAGAGGGAGAGGCAGAAGGGGTGCCAGCAGGCCTGTTTCCACCCCTCAGCCCAAAGCCCCTGCCAAGCAGGCACCCTGATGGGGTTGCCAGGGCCGATTCTCAACTACCTGTAGGGGGCAGGCTGGCTTACTTTGTCCAGGACTGGGAGTCTCTGACATCAGACAAGTGGGTCCTGGAAGTAGTAAGCCAGGGACTGGTTCTCAGCTTCAAAAAGTTTCCAAAGATGAGAACCAGATCCTTTCCACCTGCAAATCCACCAGAGGCACTTGCCCTAGAGGCAGAGGTCTCTTCCCTCCTGGCTCTCAGAGCTGTGGAAAGGGTTCCACCCCTACACCAAGGCAAAGGGTTGTACTCCAGGTACTTCCTTACCCCAAAAAAAGACAGGAGAATGGCGGCCCATCCTGGATCTCAGATACTTAAACAAGCACCTTTTAAAACCAAAATTCAAAATGGTGATTCTGGGAATTATTCTATCCTTTCTAAGGCCAGGGGACTGGCTAGCGTCCCTGGACCTCAAGGATGCCTACTTCCATATTCTCATCAGAAGCTCCCATCGAAAGTACCTCAGGTTCGAGCTGCCCTCAGGCCATTACCAGTTCAGAGCAATGCCCTTGGCCTCACACCTCTGCTCCAGGGTATTCACAAAATGCCTGGCAGTAGCAGTTGCTTCTCTAAGAAGGCAAAGAATTGCCATCTTCCCTTACCTGGACGACTGGCTCATAGTGGGCCAGTCCCAGACCAAGTCAAGTTACACCTACAGATGACTCAGCAAACTGCTCACTTCTCTAGGTTTCTTCTGAATCTTTCAAAGTCAGTTCTAGAGCCTGTCCAGCTCCTCACCTTCATAGGTGCAGAGCTGAACACAGAGAAAGCCAGAGCCTTCCTTCCTTTGGACAGGGCAAGGACCCTGGTCTCTCTGGCCTCCTCATTCACCCTGCAGGTGTCTCGACCAGCAAGGCATTTTCTACAGATCCTGGGGCACATGGCTGCTTCTACAGCAGTAGTGCAGGGAGCAAGATTTCAGATAAGGGACATTCAGTTCAATTTGAGAGCCTTTTGGTCTCAAAGGAAAGACCCTCTAACCAAATTGATCCCAGTGACTTGAACCCTGATCCAGGCCCTACAGTGGTGGCAGGATCAGAGCAATCTGAGACAAGGGGTTCCTTTTGTCACTCAGTCTCACTCCATAATCCTTACTACAGATGTATCCCTCTTGGGGTGGGGAGCTCACATGGGCGACCTCACTACCCAGGGGTTGTGGTCCCCTCAGGAATCTCTGCTCCACATCAATCTGTTGGAACTCAGAGCAGTTTTTCTAGCACTTCAAGCTTTTTCCAAATCTGTTCAGAACAAAGGTGTACAGGTCAGAACTGACAACACCACCACAATGTGGACATCAACAAGCAAGGGGCACTTTCGGTCTGACCTTGTATGCGAAGCAATGAAGTTGTGGTCTCTGGCTTATTCCCTGAACACCTCCCTTACGGCAGTTCACCTCCCAGGCAAGGACAATGTCCTGGCAGATGCTCTCAGCAGGAATTCCCAGGGCCATCACGAATGGTCACTGGACCCCCTGGTCCTGGAGGTGGTATTTGCCAGATGGGGCACCCCGCAGATAGATCTTTTTGCAGACCCAGACAGTCACAAACTTCCCGGTTTTTGCTGCAGGCCCCCAGTGTTTGGCTCAGTCCCTCTGGATGCCTTAGTTCTCAATTGGGAAGAGAAGTTTCTCTATGCTTCCCCCCCCTTCCCTCTTCTGTTCAAAGTGCTAGTCAAAATCATATCTCAACCCTGCAAGATGATCCTGATTGCTCCAGATTGGCCCAGACAACCCTGGTATCGACTTCTACTGTCCTTAGCAGTCCATCCTCCCCTGTGTCTTCCCAGGAATCACAACCTGTTGACCTGTGCTCAGGGGAGGGTTTGGTACCCGAACCTCAAATCTCTCAATCTCAAGGCCTGGCTCTTGAAGAGTTAGAGTTTGCTGGTTTACACCTCTCCCAATGTGTAATGGATATACTGAAGGCTTCTTGAAAACCTTCCACCAGAGCTACTTATAATTCCAAATGGAAGAAGTTTTCCATATGGTGCTCTGGAAAGCATATTTCCCCAGAATCTGCTGATTTACCCACAGTCCTGGATTATATGGTCCACTTAAATACCTTGGGGCTGAGACCAGCTACCCTAAAGGTGCATCTGGCAGCTGTGTCTGCTTTTATTTCAGCAGGTAAGCCCTCTTTCAGCTCACCCTGTATTCCCCAAGTTTTTCAAGGGATTGCTTCACACTAACCCTCCATTCAGGCACCCTGCCCCTGCATGGGACCTTAATGTTTGCATTGCTCAGCTTATGCAACCTCCCTTTGAGCCTTTGTCTTCAGCAGAGCTTAAGTACTTGACTAGGAAGACTGTGTTTCTGGTAGCAATCACTTCTGCCAGACACATAAATGAATTACAAGCTTTGTCAGTGGAGCCTGATTTTATCTCCTTTCATAGAGATAAGGTGGTCCTCAGGACTAACAGGAAGTTCTTGCCTAAGGTGGTTTCAGATTTCCACCTTAATCAATCTATATCTCTTCCAGTGTACTTCACTGACCATTCCTCCTCTGACGAGAGGGCTGCACAGCTAGATGTGAAGAGAGCCCTTAGTTACTACATAGAGCGCACTAAGGGTCACAGGTTTGACTCCTCCAACTGTTCCTCACTTATGGTGAGGTTGGTAAAGGGAAATCTGCCACTAAAAGATCCATTGCCAGGTGGATTGTCTCTTGTATCCAATTTTGCTATGAAAAACTGGGTAAGGTTCCTCCCTCAGGCCTGAGGGCTCACTCTACCAGAGGTACAGCTGCTTCCCTGGCTGCTGCCAGGGACATCCCTATTCTAGAGATATGTCAAGCAGCTACCTGGAAAACAGTTGTTCTTCAGAGCCTATTTCCTAAGTAGGTTCTGTCCCTCCTCCATGGAGGTACTGCTTTGTAGTCTGCATATGTCATAATATAGCAAGACTTCATGTTGTTTGAAGAAAAAATTACTCACCTTAGTAATGTTGTTTCTTCTATTGGAGTCTTGCTATATTATGACCTCCCCCCCCCGCCTGCCCCTCTCAGAACCTCTGTTTTTGGGATGCGGGTGGGCAGTGCAGTATTGGCACTTAGTAGGCGCCCACCTTGTTGTTTTCACCCTCCTTTTTGGGGTGACTTGGTGTTATGTTTTCATTTTTGGGTCTCCTGACTTGAGTCTTTGTTTGGGACCAAAAAATGTGTTCTTATGTTTAGTAGCCAGTTGGCTAGTGTAGGTTTGCTTCCACACAGAACCTCAGTGAGTTTAGCTCGAAAGATCTGACGGTTTGAGTTTAGAACAACAGACAGAGTTTCAACCGAGCTTGAGCTCAGCGTTCCATGCCTGGCATGGAAAGTTAACTCTTTCACCTCCAGAGCAGTTCGAAGGTTGGGACTCTCTGCATATGTCATAATATAGCAAGACTCCAATAAAAGAAACAACATTACTAAGGTGAGTAATTTTTTCTTCTAGTCACCTCTTGTTCCAAAGCTTCCTGCTTTGGAGGCCAGCTGAATATTTCACACACTCCATGTTCACAGGGCTCTGCCTTTCTAATGGGAGTGTGTGGCGGATGAGGTTCTCCAGCTCTTTCTCACACATGCTGATGCTGCCCTAAGCAGAGTGGCAGTGAAGCAGAAGTGTGAACTGTGAACCTCCTCCTGCATCACTTTGTGTAACATATTGGTTGAGGGGGAGCTACCCATGGGGTTTAAGGCTCACTCCATCAGACATACTGTTGTATCTATTGCTTATGCTAGGTACATTCTCATTTCTGAAATATGTAGGGCTGCTGCCTGGTTGAATGCACACACATTCATATCCCATCACAGCATCCACTTGCTTAGTCATTGTGATGCTGCTTTTGGGCCCTCAGTCCTCCAGTCTCTATTCTTTTAATTTGGAGTGTGTGCCTTGCATCTGTATCTCCTCACAAACAAAGGTTAAAAGTTGCCTGGAGAGGTGTTGGCAGCTGGATGTTTGGGGGTAGGCAACCCATTCTGTATGCTAGGGTGGCACTTTTGGTAGTGGGAGAAAAAATGACTGCCAGTACACATTATTTACGTTTTGTAGGGAATTTAGGGAGCCTTTGTTATGAGGTCTGCAGATGTGTAGTTCAGTTTAGGCGTGGATGAAATATTCATGCCCACATGCTTTGAGTGTGAACGAATCTGGTTACTGGATTTTCCCAACTCTTTCTTTTATAATCTTTTACGGACACCATCAGCACTCCTTGGCCTAAAGTAAACTTTAAACAAAACAAGAATTTGAAATCTCATTCCATGTAGAATAATTTTTTCTGGTTGTATTTTTAAAAGATTATTGCTGTGCAAAAATGTATGGAACAGGACACGACAGTCACCATTTTGGTGGGCTACCACAAATATTCAGAAGTGGTGGGTAAGCAGTAAGATGTATAAATATAAAGAAAAAAAATATATATATATATATATATGTGTGTGTGTGTGTGTGTGTATTATATATATATATATATATATATATATATATATATAATATGTAGAGGGAGTAAAACAGCTTTTCTTAATGGAACAAACCAAATTACATTTTATTTCGCAGTTCAGATCTCTGCTCTGTGGCATTCTTTCTTTGACCTGAAATGGGTTTATGGTGTCCATTTAAATGAAAGGACTCCTTAAAATATTTGTTTTCATAAATTGGTTCCCTAACACCTAATTCTAAACATTCGCATTGCTACATTTTGTGATTGTGTTCTTTTTCTTGTAAGTGTAGTTAATTTCTGATTAGGCTGTCCCTTGACAGCCTGCAGCTCAGCATCACTATGTCCACTTAGCATATGCATTGGATGGAACTGGGAGAGTGGAATAGAACGTAGGAGAATAGAGATACTGATATCCTCACCTTCCTTCTACTTGCAGATAGTTGTTAACAGAAGTGAGGATATATATGCCTCTGTTCGCTGATGTGCTGCTGTCCCAGTTCCTTGGTTCTGATGGATGCACACCATGTCATAGTGTGATGGCTGCTGGTTAAACTGGGGAGCAGAAGCCTTGTATCAGTGATACAGAGGTGGAGCAGAACTGGACAAGCAATTGATGGAACAGTCTGAAATAAATTAATTTCAGAAAAACAGAATTTACAAAAATTAAAGAATGGAAATGCACAATTTGTTCCAGTGCAGAGTGCTAGGATATCATTTATTTATTTATTTGTTTAACTGGGTGGGTGTACTGATCCCAGGGCAGTTTTCAGGCATGACCCAAGCCATAAAGATGGCACATCAAACATCGTACAAGAGACATATTCAGGTAGGTACAAGTAGATGAGCACACTAGCAGAAACAGTTGGATTTAAAATAGTAGTGCATGGAGTGATGATAATACATAAAGTTGAAAGTGCACAGCGGTGCTGAGCATCACAGGCTCACAATAGGACACCCAGTACAGCATCATTATGCAAGTACATATACACAGAACAATAAATCTAGGTACTAGGACAGGGGCAGTCATGCTGCTATTTTCACATGTGCACACCATAATTAAAATTAGTTTTAAGTGACTCTGTTCTTTTTTTTTTTTTACACATTTGCAGCAGTTTTTTTCTGTCTTACAAAAGTTAAACAGTGTCAGGAATTTTAAATCGGAGGGTTAGGGAACAGCATTATGTAAATATTTGGTTTAGGGAGCCCTTCTCTTTGAAACATACTTAAGAAATTCCATGTTGACATTGAGGAACTACAGTAGGTTTACTAATGCTTTGGCAATACTTGGTGCACATACAGTATGTTGTAGTTTGCTAATTTCTTGTATTTCTTTTATGTCTTCTTTTTGGGGGGGTTGGTCTTTTACCCCTTCTTAGGTTGACTTGTTTCAGTTACAAGTAAACACACTGAGACGATACAAGAGACACTTCAAATTGCAGACTAGACCGGGACTAAATAAGGCCCAGCTTGTTGAGGTTTGTAAAAGTACATGTACTGTTTAATGTTGGTTCATTTAGTTATTGCCTGTGGCATGTAAAATGTTTTATATTGTCTGTTACTAATTATAGTATTACTCACAGTTTATCATTCATAGAAGTCACTGGAGTTTGCTGGGGCTAAGCCTTAAATTGATAAACTACATGCAAGGTTGTACATTTTTCCCCTCTAAAATTCATGCATCAGCAAAAGCTTATCCAAGTCTTACTGCAGTCACAGCAAATGTTTTGATTCTTGCACTGAGGGATAGACAAGAAGTTTCCAAATGTTTATATACATTTTCTGTAATGTACTGTGTACTTTGCTGCATCTTGTTATAATTTGTTTAAATGGCAGAAATCCTCCTTTGAAATGAATAACTAAAGCCCAGTTTATGGTGCATGTTTTGGGCAGGATAGATGTATTTAACACATAATCTTTTAGCTGGATGTTTTGGAAGGCCCTAGCATAGAAACATTGAATTTGACGGCAGATAAGGACCGCCTGGCCCACCCAGTCTGCATATTTTCCTACCTAACAGATAAGCTGCAGATCCTAGTTAACTAACAGCTTACTTCCTCCTACCCCCACTAGGACTGCCTTATGTCTGTCCCATGCATTCTTGAATTCCCCCACTGTTTTTGACTCCACAACCTCCTCAGGGAGGCTGTTCCATGCATCCACAACCCTCTCTGTGAAAAAATACTTCCTCACATTACTTCTGAGCCGTCCCACCTCTATCTTCAAATTGTGCCCCCTTGTTCTTCCACATCTCGTTTTCTGAAAGATGCTACCCTCTTGGACTTTGTTGATTCCCTTGAGGTACTTGAAAGTTGCTATCATGTCCCCTCTCTCCCTTCTTTCCCCAAGGGTGTACATATTAAGCTCTTTTAGTCATTCTTCGTATGTCTTCTGGTGCAGACCCTGCACCATTTTGGTTCTCCTCTGGACAGCCTCTACTCTGTCTATGTCTTTGCGGAGATGGGGTCTCCAGAACTGCACACAGTACTCCAGATGGGGTCTCACCAGCTGTCTGTACAGAGAGATAATAACTTCCTGTTTTCTACTGGTGATGCCTCTCCCTATGCATCACAATATCCCTCCAGCCTTCCTTACTGCCTTCTCACATTGCTTGCCCACCTTTAGGTCATCTGATATAATTACCCCCAGGTCCCTTTCCAGTTTTACTGTTGTCAGTATCTCACCCCCCATTGTGTACTCTTTCCCTGGGTGTTTGTTTCCCAGGTGCATTACCTTGCACTTTGCATTGAATCTGAGCTGCCATACATTTGACCATTCCTCCAACCTTGCCAAGTCCCTTCTCATCCTTTCCACTCCATCTTGTGTATCAACCCTGTTGCAGATCTTTGTGTCATCTGCAAAGAGACATACTTTTCCTTCCAGTTCCTCTGCAATGTCACTTATAAAGACATTAAAAGGACCGTCCCAGTACTGAAGCCTGTGGTACCCACTAGTAACCCTCCTTTCTTCACTGTGGACTCACTTTACTACCCTTTGCATCCTGTTGTCTAGCCAACTTTTTATCCAGGCTACTACCTGGGACCCATTCCAAGGCTGGCTAACTTGTATATTAATCTTTTGTGTGGGACTGCATCAAATGCCTTGCTAAAATCTAGGCAGGCTATGTCCACAGCCCCTCCCTGGTCTGCTACTTTTGTCACCCAGTCAAAGAAATAGATTAGATTCGTCTGACACAACCTTCCCATCATGAATCCATGCTGCCTTGGGTCCTGTGCCCCACTGGCCTCTAGGTACTCAACAGTTCTTTCCTTCAGAAGTGATTCCATTTTTTTCCCCTACCACTGAGGTCAAACTGACAGGTCTGTAGTTTCCTGCCTCTATCCTGCTCCCACTTTTGTGAAGAGGAATCACATCTGCCCTCCTCCAGTCCTCGGGTACCACCCCATCCTCCCATGATTTGTTAAAGAGAGAAGTCAGCGGTGTCACTAGTTCTACCCTTAGTTCTTTTAGAATTCTTGGGTGAATCCCATCAGGCCCCATTGCTTTGTCCACCTTCAAGTTTATTAGTTCTTTCAGAGCCCTTTCTTCTGTAAATGGACTGGTATCAACCCCCGTATCCAGAGTGTTTATCTTGTTTGGTTTAGGTACCTCCCCATCTCTTCCTTTGTGAATACTGAGCAGAACTATTCGTTAAGTATCCCTGCATTTTCACTGTCACCCACTGCCCAGGTTCCCTCCCCTTTATTAAGCCTCAGTATCCCTCTTTTGGTTTTTCTTCGCTCCCTAATGTACCTATAACATTTCTTATCCCCCTTCTTAACAGAGTTGTCTATCCTTTCCTCTGTTTGGGCCTTTGCTTTTCTGACTGCCTTCCCTGCCTCTTTCTGCTTTAACTGATAAAGTTCTCTGTCCTGCTTCTTCTGCGTTTCCTTATATTTTCTGAATGCTATTCTTTTCTCCTTAACCTTCCCTGCCACCTCTTCTGAGAACCATAGCGTTTTTTTCCATCATCGTATTTTGTTAATTTGCTTTACACAAAGGCTTGTTGCCTCTGTGATGGCTGTTTTGATTATTTCCCATTGTTCCTCCATCCTTCCTTCTTGCCTGTTTGCTAGTGATTTTCTGAGGCACTCTCTCATTTTCCAAAAGTCAGCCCTTCTAAAGTCCAATACTCTTGCTTTTGTATGACTTGATTGTATGGCTGCGTTTATCGTGAACCACACTGTTTGGTGGTCGCTTGTTCCCAGATGGCTACCCACTTCTAAATCTGAGATTCTTTCTCTGTCCTCATTTGAGAGTACCAGGTCTAAGATTGCTCCCTCCCGAGTGGGTTCTAATACTAGCTGTCTGAGGCATGCCCCTTGTAGGGCATCAAGAATGACCCTGCCTGCTCTTGGATCTGCCTGCAGCAAAGGTGCTCCAGTTAACATCTGGCATATTCAGATCCCCCATCAACAATATCTCCCCTTTTTCTGCCATTGTAAGGATGCCTTCTATCATTTCCTTGTCCATTCCCTCCCCCTGAGATGGGGGTCTGTATACAACCCCCATGCGGATTGTGGTGCCATTTCCTGTCTCCAGGGTGACCCAGAATGCCTCATCTGCTCCCTGTGTACTCTTTAGTTCTGTTGCTTTGATCCCTTCCTTTACATAGAGAGCTACTCCTCCTCCTCTTTTACCCTCCCTGTCCCTCGTGTAGATTGTGTATCCTGGTATGTTGACATCCCAGTCATGGTTCTCTGTGTACCATGTTTCTGTGACCGCCACAATATCCAGGCAACCCTCTTCCATCAAGGCCACTAGTTCAAGGAGCTTGTTACACAGACTACGGTCACCCTCCACTTTTTGATGGCCTTACCCCTTTTAGCCCCATCCCTATCCTTACCGCCTTTGTCTTTTTTTACATTTACCTCTGTCCTGCTCCCTAATGACTTCTCTACCTTGGTGTTTACCTCACTAATTACCGTGTTTTGTGGGGGGAGACTGGGATTTCCTTGCTCCTTTTCAGTGCCTTCCCCCTTGGCTAGTTTAAATGCTTACCAATGAAGCATTTAAACCTCTCACCTAGGATCCTGGTTCCCCCCCCCCCCCCGGACAGATGCAGACCATCGTGCCAGTATAGGTCTGCATCCTCCAGGTGGCTCCCAGTCCCCAGTGAAGCCAAAACCCTGAGTTCCACACCAGTTTTCAACCATTCATTGAATTCCTGGTGAGGAGTATCCTAGCATCACCTCTTGCCAAAGACAGGCAGCACCTCCGAGAAGGTTACTGTATGTGCTACTTGTCTAAGACCCCTCCCCAACTCTACAAACTCCTCTTGCACTACTCTGATCCCATTCCTAGCCAGGTAATTTGTCCCTAGGTGGACAATGACATCCAGGTCCCTCCCTCCCTCATGCAGCTACTCCCATGATCCTGAAGATTTGCTTCCTGTCCCTCCAAGCTGTGGTGCCAGGCAGGAACCTTACCTCCCTCTCTCCTTCCTCCCCCACTTCTACCCCCCTAATGATTGAGTCCCCCACTAGGAGTTGTTTCCTTCTCCTGTGGGGTCCCATGCCACCCTCCTGTGGGTCTCCTCTGTGAAGGTTCCCAGCATTCACCTTGGTCTCCACTGCAGGTGCCTCCATAGAGGAACCACTATCCACCAGAAGAGTGTATGAATTGTGGAGAGGTACAGCTGCAGGGATGCAACTCTGTTTCACCACCCTCTCCCTCCCTGAGCCCACCCTGGTCCAGCCTCTCCTCTTTCTTGGCAACCTCTGAGGTAGTAGCATTGGCCCTGGTGGTCCCGGGGGGGGGGTTCATGAATCCTAGCCAGGTCAGCCTGGAGACGGGCAACCTCCTCCTCAGACCAGAGAGGTGCCTGCAAATAGGGCAGCATCGCAGCCTCCAGAATGTCTCCTGGAACACTGCCGCCCCACAGCCATTGCACTGCACCACTCCTATAATGTCTTATTTTGTGTCCCCCTCTCCTGTTTCTCTCTATGCTTACTCTCTCCTCTCCTTACAACTCTCGCCCTTCCTGTTCTGAGACAGCAACTTCCTATATTCTTAAGTAGCCTCCTTCTTCCTTGCTCAGTGTCAGACCACTAGCCGCTGGGGGGGGGGTGAGCTACTTTTTTCATTTAGGGTTGACAAAACTAATGTTTCTCTATGATCCTTCCCTTTCTACTGCTAAACAGGAAGTTCTTGTTGTCAGTCAAATCCAGTGGCTATAAAAGTAGAACTGGCTTAGGGTGGGTGGGATGGAGGGCAATTAGTAAGAAAAAAGGCTAGCAACAGGAAGTTGTAATTGGAGTCACCTGCTTTTATATTGTCTAAGCCACGCCCCAATTAAGCTCTCTCTCCTCCTACCGATTTAGCAAAGTAAGTTGATACAGTACCCTTCCCAGCACAGAACACATACTGACTTTCTTACTTTTCTTTTTTTAAACCTAAATAAGACCCCTTCTACTTCTAATAAAGTATCTGTCTGCTTAATCTCAACAGACACTGATTCCTGCTGAGATAGAAGTGTTAAATTAGTTAGAAAATGATAGCTTCTTTTAGTTAGCTGCTTTCTGCTCTACAAGCTAGCAACAGCAAAGATTAGTCTTGCTGGTGCCTTGAGGAATCTGATTATTTTGACACAACAGGTCAGGCAATGCAGTAATTATCATTAAAGAAAGTAGATAGAGTGGATGCTGCAAAAATCCTGTATGGCAGGGATAAACAAATCCCAGAACCTGACATCCAAGTCTAATTAAAAATAATAGGACCTGCAACACAGAGATGTCAAACTTATTGAGAGTTGTCGTACGGGGAGGGGGTAGCATTAGCCCCAAAAGTCCTAGTGCACTTAGACTAACTAAAAGTAATAGGACCTGCAATACAGAGGTGTCGAACTTACTGAGAGGATTGTTGCATGGGGGGGGGGTACATTATCCCCAGTCCAAATGACAGAAACAGGAAAAGTCTTAGTGTACTTGGAGTAATTAAAAATAATAGGACATGCAACACAGAGGTGTGAAACTTACTGAGAGTCACTGCACTTGGGATGGGGCATAAGCACCAGTCCAAACAACAGACACAAGAAAAGTCCTAGTGTACTTGTGAGAAATTATGCTTCTGTATACGATATGGATGTATAAAAACATCTTTAGTGAAATAAAATTATAAAGATAACTTGGCAGTAGCAAAAGCAGAAGCCCACACTGTAATGCCTAAATACCCCTGCGCTTCCGTCGTATGAGTTTTTACTGGAGAGTAGCTTTAGGTTGTTATCTGGTTCCTTATGTGATGTCTTGACAATGACATTAAGAATAATTAAACTACCCACCAAATAAAAAAAACTTAAAGCTCTGATACCAGAGTGTGAACAGTTACAAGCTAGGCACCATGGAAAACGAACCCGGCATGGTAGCAAAATGTTATACAGCAGCAACAAACAGAACAGGGATTTTTTTTTTTTTTTTTTTATAATAAGCTTCATAGCTAATATTTAAGTGCTGAATGAGAACGCTTGCTAAACATGTATTCATGAACTTCATCAGCGCCCTTCACCATAAACAGGCTAGCATTTGGAGTGGAGTATTCTAAAACTAAAGAACAGCTTACCTGAATATAGAATTTTAATATGTATGCAACAGTACTATGAAGGCGATAAGTCATGGGCATATCATGCCCAAAGGCAAATGAATATATGGAGGCTAAAGTATATTGAGACAAGTCTCACATAATTGCATGCTAAAAAGTAAAAGTTAATATAATGCAAAACACTGGAAGCAGCTCACTATCAATTGGCAGTCTGATGCTGGTGTTTGAGAAGGATCATGACAAAAAAATAATGAATGGGGAAAACAGTGGGCAGCCCTTTTTTAATTTTTATTTTTATTTTTATTGAGTATCAGTAAAAGCATTACATATAATCCCCTTGCAAGGGCATACATATACTTAGGCCTGTGAAACACATTACAAAATGGTAAGGATGCAAATTGCAGTCCTTGCATTCGTTACAATTAGAAAGTGTGTTGCAAATTTATATTTCTTAGAAAAATTCACATACTTTGAGCTATATGCCATCAACACTTGGGTGGAGCTAAAGGCAATTAATTAGCAGTTATGTTTTGTGCCAGCCTGGTGGGGCAGAGACACCTATGCCTCACCTGTCACCACACCGGCGACCTGGGTTTGGTCATTGACTCGGTTTGTTGGAGGATTGAGCATATGGAGGAAGGCTTTTGTCTGGCCCCTAGTGGAGGCTCGGGGACAGGCAGCCAGTGGTGGCACATTGGGGGATGGAGAGATGGCAGCTGTTGACGTTCCACGCATGGTAGTGTGTGTGGTATGTCTGGATGGCATTGCACATCTGTCCCTCCAGCTCAGAACAGGGAAAATGGCCGGCTGCGGAATAAGATGACACAGACTTCTCGCAGGCTCCACACTGGCTACAGGGCCCTCTTCCAGAAACTGTATCTGTCTTGTCCACAGTAAGGCACCAACCGTCGACCCCCGTCATGGGGGTGGGGTGAAGCCTTGAGGGAAGCACCGGGAAGAGGTCAGTCCCAGGGACGCTGGGTGATGGGGCTGGGGGGAGTCGGTGGAGGGCCAAGCCTGCACCGTGGCAGGTAAGAAAAAAATTAACGGAAAAAACAAAAGTTCATTTTAAACTGGTTTAACCCATAAACCTGATAATACCCAAGAAACGGCAGTAAACATAATATATCATGCTGAAATGTTAAGGTCCTGCTAACATGGAGTGGATTTGAACTGCAGAATACAAAGAATAAGTAGTCCTGGTACAAAGCTGTCTACGCTTAGAGATAGTAAACAAGAGCAACACTGTAGATAGGTAAAAAAGTAAAGTCTCATCCTACTTTGGGTGCAGGTCCTGGGGATGTTGTCTGTATAGTCTGAGCAGCTTACTTTATTAGAGTTCAATGAAATAAGGGTGCAAAATTGTGCACCCCAGCATCATTTTATCATGCACACGTTTCAAGAAAACATGTTCATACATGAGTTTCATAACATTTATCCCCATTACTTACTTACTGCCTCTTACAGCCTTGATTCCAGACCCTATATATTCAAAAGCATCATCAGTACTTTTAGAGAAAATGCCAGTCAAAATGCAAACAAACCTTGTCTGGTGATTCTTCTTGACTGTCCTCCGCTGCTGCCGCATGGTCTTCCCTCCATGCAGTCTCTTTCCTTATCCAAGTACTCAGGCAATTTTGCCACATTTTGGGGGTCAGAAAATGAATATGATTTATTTTGCACAGTGACATGCAGTCAAGTAGGGGGTAATAATGCAAACAGAATCTGTTTCAGGCGTGGTTCCCATTTTACCCCGTCAAAGACTTTGTGCCTTTTCTGTGTTGCGTAGGACCAGTCCTAGAGGGGGAGAAAACACTTTCTTATCCTCTACCATGATTACTGAATGTTTTGCTGTAAGAATTACTCTCTCCCTGTCCTTCGTGGAGAAGAAGGATATCAGTACTGCTCTGGGTGTTCTGTACGTGCAACTGCTCGCCTAACAGTCATTTCTGTATGCTCTCTCGAGGCCCAGAGCTATGTCAAGGTTCAGTACTTTTTGGAGCCGTTGCTCCATGAAGTTAAGATTGTTTTCTCCTTCTATACCCTCCAGAAGACCCAGTATCATTACGTTCTTAGCTCTCAGTAAATATTTCTTTCTCTAGTCTGATCCGGAGGTGCGTATTCTCCTGGACGAGGTTATCAGTGACTGCCATGATGCAGTCTTCTGTTTCATTCGCATCAGCCATCGAGCATTTGATAGAGTCCATGCTTTGCTCCATTATGGTCAAAACGAGTTGTGATAATATCAAGTTTTTTATCCATTGTATCGATGGATGAACAAAATTCAGCCACAGTCTTTTTTTTATGTATATTTTATCCTTCCCCTTCCCCTCCAGAGTCGCCTCTTCAGGAGAGCCAGTTGAGTCTGTCCCTACCCCGTCCTACCTGACTGGTAGGGGTCCTCCATCATGCTGCGGTTTTTGGCCCCCTGTGCGGAGTCTGGCCCACCCCCAAACATTCGGCTCTCGTCAGGTCCCTGATTCAGCTGGGCAGGCGGCGGTAAATTGGGACCCGGCTCGACTCTCCGTCTGCCTGACTCCAGAGGGGCTTTTTCCGCCCCCCCTCCCAAGGACCCTTCCACAAAGCTGGTTGGTCCAGGGCCTGTGCCCCTGACCAATCGCGCCCCAGTGACTCCAGCAGCTGTCGTGTCCCCAGCCTCCGCTAGGAGTCACCGCCACAGTGTAAAGAACCCACCCTCCCCAGAGAAGGCAAGCTGTCGACGGACGCCTAGCCTTCTCCCTCGCAGCCTGAGCTCATTCCTGAACTCAGGTCACGGCGTAGTGCAAGATGTGGCGTCCAGCGCCTCAACCCTCAGCGCCATCGGCTCGGCCAGCCACAGTCTTTTTGAGGGCTTCTAGGGCTGCCCCATTTGGTCCTCTCCTCCACCAGAGCCTGAGGCTTTAGCACTGTCAGAATGGTCTCCACATGATTAGAAAATATTTTGGGCACTCTGGTTCTGCCCCATTGCTTTTCGGAGGTTTCCCATACTGTAGGTTTAACAAGTTTGGTATGAAAGTGTTCCACAATATGATAGCTAGGCCCCAGCACCTGAAATGCTCTGAAGAGGAAAGAGTTAACTGTATGCCAAAGCATAGAACATTGAGCTGGAGCTCGGTTCAAACCTCCGTCTGCTGCACTTTGAAGTGTAACCATCAGATTCTTTACTCCGCCTAACTGAACAGTCGCTCCAGAGATCTCTCCTTTGCTATTGGTTCGGTCTAGTAAAAACATCGGTTTTAAACTGCCTTTTTTTTTTTCATTTTATTTCAGTTCAGATCCCTGTCTGCAGTACAGTAAGTACTTAAGTAGTGGACTAGTGCTATTCCGTGGAAATTGTAAACTAATATTTTCAATCGGTTGAGCTGAACCAATTGTGTGTTCTTTTTTCTTGAAGTTTACTTTGGTTTCTGAATTTAGTGTGCGGTACTGGTCCTTATTGGTTCTAAAAAAAAAAAAAAAAAAAAGTATTTTTTATGTTTTTTTCAAACACCCGTGACACGGTTAGGAACCAATAAGGGGGTCTTGCCTGGCTTTTGCCGAAAAAAGGGTACGTTTATAGGATGGCTTTGTCTGAGAAACCCAAAAGGAAAACTGGGCCCACTGGGTTTCAACACTGCAGTGAGTGTGGGGAGGCCTTTGCTAAGGCTGATCCCCAAACCACCTGTGTTTACTGTCTGCGTTTTGACCACCTTGATTCAGACTGCCAGATATGTAAACATTTTCCTAATGCCACACTGGATAAAAGATTGGGTAGGCTTAGGGAAAAGAAGGCTGAGAAGTCCACTGACCTGGATGGCCAGCCTGGTTCGGTTCCGACTGAACCTGAGAGAGTGCCCACTGACCTGGGCGAGACTCCCTCGAACAAAAGGAGAGACAATCCTGAGGGGTCGATTCCGGCCAAAAGAAAGAAAAAAGAGAAATTGGCCGGTTTGGATACAGAACTGCATCATCCAACTGCCGAGGAAATTGCCAGGGCGATTAGTATAGTTGAATTGCTCCGTTCAGTTCAGGCTGATCCGACGCCTCCCGGTAGGCGTTCGGTTCAGTCGGTTCCCCCGGTTCCGGATTATTCCCCAGAAGACTATTATGAACAGGATTTGGAGGGGGTTGATGGTGGTGGTGGTGGTGGTGGCGAAGGTCTGGATGAGTCCATAGAACTGGACATCTCCCCAGACAGACCTTCTGGTGTTTCCCCTCCTAGGCTTTCTGAGTCCTCTTCCCACTTCATGTTCTACAAAAAAGTGGCAGGAACCCTCCAGCTCCCATTAGATGAAGCTGTTGAGAAGCAAGAGGAGCCTGACTATGTGGAGATGATGGACATCCCATTGTCCAAGAGATTTTCTATTCCCCTTCACAAATCTTTTGGGAAACAGACACAGAAGTTACTTAAAACTCCAAATTCTTCACCTCCTGTGGACAGGCGAATGGACAAGAGGTATATGTTGTCAGGCCCAGGTACGGAGTACTTGTACCAGCAATGCAGCCATGTTGGGGTTGTGCAGACTGCAGCCTGTGATAAGGCTAACATACCCTTGGCTTCACACCCCCCAGATAAAGACTCCAGGAAGCTGGATGCCATGGCTAAAAAAACAGTACATGACATCCTCCTTGGGACTCAGGCAGGCTAACTACATGGCCTACACAGCTAGATACCAGAAGTCCAGATGGGATACTGTTCTGGAACTGGCTAAGCAGGCTTCCCCCCAGCTGGCCAAGGAGCTGGAGGAGGTGGCTGCTGATGGGATTGAGGCATCTAAGGTCCAGTTTCATGCTGCTGTGGACTCCAGTGATGTGTCATCAAGAGTCATGGCTACATCTGTGGCTCTTCAGAGACTGGCTTTGTTCAGATGTACTAGCCTATCACAGGACACCCAGGCTAAGGCCATGGATTTCCCTGTCATCGAGAATTCTCTGGGGAGCAGACAGAGAATTATGTGAAGAAAATGGATGAATACAGGACCACCTACAGGAGTGCACAGGCCTAGGAAAGGCAGGCAACTCCTCAGAGCAGCAATCTAGGGGCAGGGGAAGGCCCTTTCACAGGCCTTTCTACCAGGCACAGGGCTCCTCTCCCTTTTCTTCAGAGGGGGTTCTTCAGAGGGAGAGGCAAAAGGTGGATGAGCAGGGCTGCATCCTCTTCTCAGTCTAAGGCTCCTGCCAAGCAGACACCCTGATGTGTCAGCCCAGGTCGACTCCCCAATTCCTGTAGGAGGCAGACTGGCTTACTACTTGTGGGACTGGAAGTCTGTTACCTCAGACAAGTGGGTCCTGGAGGTAGTAAGCCAGGGACTGGCCCTCCAAAAAGTTTCCAAAGCTGAGGGTCAGGTTTTTTCCACCTGCAAACATCTCCGAAACGATTGCCCTACAGGCAGAGGTTTCATCTCTGCTGGCTGTCAGAGCCATAGAGAAAGTTCCGACACCTCACAAGGGCAAAGGTCTGTACTCCAGATACTTCCTTACCCCCCAAAACAAAAAAACGGGAGTGGCGGCCCATCCTAGATTTAAGATACTTAAACAAGCACCTAATAAAGCCAAAATTCAAAATGGTGACTCGGGGAATAATTCTTCCCTCTCTAAGGCCTGGGGATTGGCTAGCCTCCCTGGACCTAAAGGATGCCTGTTTTCACATTCCCATCAGGTGCTCCCACAGAAAGTACCTCAGTTTCGTACTGCCCTCAGGCCATTATCAGTTCAGAGCAATGCCCTTCGGCCTAACATCAGCTCCAAGGGTGTTCACAAAATGCCTAGCAGTAGTAGTGGCCTTTCTAAGAAGACAAAACATTTCCATATTCCAGTACCTGGACGAATGGCTCATTGTAGGTCAGCCTCCAGACCAAGTCAAGTCAAACTTGCAAGTGACCCAGCAAGTGCTCACTTCTCTAGGATTCCTTCTCAGTCTTCCTAAATCAGTTCTCGAACCAGTGCAACTCCCTTGTAGAGCTGGCTTCTTCTTTTCACCTTCTGGTTTCTCGACCAGCAAGGCATTTCCTTCAGCTCCTGGGCCACATAGCAGCTTCCACTGCAGGGGGCCAGATTTCAGATGAGGGACATCCAGTTCCATTTAGGGGCTTTTTGGTCTCAGGAAAAAGATCCTCTAACCAAACTAATTCCAGTGACACCGACTCTGATCCAGGTTCTCCAATGGTGGTTGGATCAGGACAACCTCAGGCATGGGGTCCCATTCATCACTCAGTCTCATTCTGTGGTTCTAACCACAGATGCTTCTCTCCTGGGGTGGGGAGCTCACCTGGGAGACCTCACAGCTCAGGGAGTGTGGTCCTCTCAGGAGTCTCTTCTCCACATCAATCTTCTGGAGCTCAGGGCAGTGTACCTGGCTCTTCAAGCCTTCTCAGACTTGGTGCAGAACAAGGTGGTTCGGGTCAGGACAGACACCACCACCACCATGTGGTACATTGACAAGCAGGGAGGCACTTAGTCTATGGCCTTGTGCACGGAAGCCATGAAATTATGGTCCCTGGCTTATTCTCTATAGACCTCTCTGGTATCAGTCCACCTTCCAGGGAAGGGTAATATGCTAGCAGATGCATTGAGCAGGATTTCCCAGGGTATCACAAATGGTCCCTGGATCCCCTAGTGTTGCAAATGATATTTTCAAAGTGAGGCACTCCAGAAATAGATCTCTTTGCAGCCCCAGACAATCACCAACTTCCTCTCTTTTGTTGCAGACCCCCAGTCTTGGGTTCAGTCCCCCTGGATGCTCTAATTCTGGATTAGGAGGGGACATTTTTGAATGCCTTTCCTCCTTTTCCACTACTTTTCAAAGTTCTGGTCAAGATAAGGTCGCAGTCTTGCAAAGTGATCCTTATTGCTCCAGACTGGGCCAAACAGCCTTGGTATCCTCTGTTGCTGTCCCTAGCAGTCCATCTTCCCCTATCTCTCCCCAGGAATCACAATCTGTTAACCTCCTCTCAGTGGAGGATCTGGTACCCCACTCTTCGGTCTCTCAGTCTCAAGGCATGGCTCTTGAAGAGCTAGAATATGCAAATTTGCATCTGTCTCAGTGGATTCTGGACATTCTCAAAGCCTCTCGAAAACCTGCTACCAGAAAAACGTATAACTCCAAATGGAAAAGATTCAGCATTTGGTGTTCGAATAAGCACATATCCCTAGATACTGCTGACTTGTCTACAGTTCTGGATTACATGGTTCATCTTAATGGCCTAAGCTTCAGACCAGCTACCCTCAAGGTACACTTTTCAACTGTTTCTGTTTTTCTGTCAGTGGGAAAGCCCTCATCACTGGCATCTCACCCTGTTTTCTGTAAATTCTTCAAAGGATTGCTTCATACCAATCCCCCCTTTAGGGATCCTACTCCTGTTTGGTATCTTAATGTTTGCATTGCCCAGCTTATGTAACCCCCTTTTGAGCCTTTGGCCTCAGCAGAACTTAAGTACTTGACTTGGAAAACTGTGTTCCTGGTAGCTATTACCTCTGCCAGGCGTATCAGTGAATTGCAAGCCCTGTCAGTGGAGCCTGATTTTTATCTCATTCCATAGAGATAAGATGGTCCTTAGAACCAACAGGAGGTTCTTACCCAAAGTGGTTTCAGATTTTCTTCTGAACCAATCCATGTCTCTTCCTGTGTTCTTCACTGACCATTCTTCTTCAGGGGAGAGAAGATTACACAGTTTGGATGTTAAAAGTGCTCTTAGCTACTACATTGAGCATACTAAGGCACTTAGGTTCGACTCCTTCCAGTTGTTCCTCACTTATGGTGAAGTGGGGAAGGGTAAACCTGCTACTAAGAGAACTATTGCCAGATGGATTGTCTCTTGTATACAATTCTGCTATGAAAAGCTAGGCCAAGTAGCCCCCTTAGACCTGAGGGCTCATTCGACTAGAGGTACAGCTGCTTCTCTGGCTGCTGCCAGAGATATACTCTTATTAGAGATATGCAAAGCAGCCACCTGGAAAACAGTCCATACATTCATCAAGCATTACTCTCTGGATATCCAGGCTAGGAGTGATGCTAGGTTTGGTACAGCAGTACTGCAGAGCCTATTCCCAAAATAGGTTCAGTATCCTCCTCCAGGGAGGCACTGCTTGGTAGTCTGCATAATGTCAGAATACAGCAAGACTTTATGTTGTTTGAAGAAAAAAATACTCACCTTAGTAATTGTGTTTCTTCTAATGGAGTCTTGCTATATTCTGACCTCCCTCCCCGCCTCCCCTCTCAGAACCTGGTTTATGGGAAGTGGGTTGGCAGGCGCAGTGTTGCACCTCGGGGGTGTACTTGGCACTCTCCCCTTTTTAGATGGGGGAGTGGGTTATTTAATTTTATGTTTTGATAATTATATATTGTTCACTACCTAGTTTTTTGTTTTGGATTTCTTGACCTGAATCTTTTGGGGAATCCAAAATATTTGGTTGCCTTTTGGCTAGTGTATTTACAATTTCTACATAGTGGGGGTAGTTAGTGTTAGCTCATAAGAATCTGACGGTTACACTTCAAAGTGCAGCAGACAGAGGTTTGAACAGAGCTTGAGCTCAACATTCTATGCTTTGGCATAGAGTTAACTCTTTCCTCTCCGGAGCAGTTCAAGAACTGGGGCTAACTGCATAATGTCAGAATACAGCAAGACTCCATTAGAAAAAATACAATTACTAAGGTGAGTAATTTTTTCTTCTCCTCGATCTCTTGTCAGCACTCAACACTGTGGATCATGGGGTGTTGTTGGACAGGCTGAGGGACCATGTTGGACTCACTGTCAGGGTCATCAGTTGGTTTGAGGGCTTCCTCCAGGGCAGGTCCCAGAGGGTGATGTTGGGGGATTATTCCTCAAGTCCAGTGGCCCTGTCCTGTGGAGTGCCTCAAGGTTCTGTCCTCTCTCCCATGTTATTCACAGTGTATATGCTGCCCCTGGATAAGGTCATAAGGTGGTTTGGCCTTGGGTTTCATTGCTATGTTGATGGTACCCAGCTGTACTTGTCTTTCGCACCAGGAAGAACAGATGCTGTTAACATGCTAAATAAGTGCTTGTTCGAGATTCAGCCATGGATGTCATCTAATTGATTGGGCCTCAGCCCAGGGAAGACTGAAGTGTTAGTGGTTGAGTCTGGTTGGATGGGGGGAGTGGGGGCCTCTAGGGAGGATTTAGGGCTTCTTATTGGCCGAGCCAAACTGGAGGCCTCCACTAAGGTGAAAAATTTGGGTGTACTTCTGGACGGTGAGTTGACACTGGATGCTCAGGTGTCGGCAGCTGTCCGGAATGGATTTTATCATCTGCGGAATATCGCCTGAATATGATCCCTTATCCCCCCTGATGACCTGTCCACACTGATGCACATATTTGTTACCTCGAGGCTTGACTACTGTAATGCGCTTTATCTCTGGGTCAGAGGAGGTGCAGTGCAGCACCTGCACCTGCTGCAGAATGCTGCAGCTCTGCTATTGATGGGTCTTTCGAGATCTTGTCATATTATGCCAGTGCTGTGCGAACTGCACTAGCTGCTGGCGCATCTTATTTAAAATGGGTCTGTTGACCTGTAAGGCGCTGCACAGGCTGGGTCCTGGTTACCTGATAGAGTTTCGGCACCCCTGCATCCCTGGACGTTCTCTCCGGTCAGCGGGGGAGGTCCTTCTGGAGGTCCCCAGAGTGAGAGTGAAGTCTTTGGGGAATCTAGCTTTCGAGGTGGCCACACTGATCCTCTGAAACTTGCCACTGGGGTACCTGAGGGAGGTACCCTCGCTAGAAATATTTGTGTGTTGTAACTTTTATTAATTTTTAACAAGAAAAGTACACAAACCTACATCCACAAGGCCGAGGCCTATGACAGTAAAGCAGAGTACATATACCTAAAACATTAAACATTACTTATCTTATGGGGAAAGGGTAGGAAAGGGGGAGGAAGGGGGAACTAAATCACTACAGAGGGAGGGAAGGGAAATGGAAAAGGATCAACAGGTTACATACATATCCTTATACAGGAAATTTCAGGTAGGATCCATATCCATTCTAGTCTACCCATTAGGAAGGAAATAGAGCTTGTGTTCCACCTGTCTGTAGTTAGTTAGTGAAGGATAAGGGTAAGAGGGAGGACTGCTAGTATGGGATGGTCAGGAGGAATAAGAAAGACCAAAAACATTCCAGTTTTTAGCAGTGTGCCGTCATCATTTATAGCAGTATGCAATCATTTATATATAAATGTATTGACCAGAGGGTTGGGCTTCAAGATGGGGTTTGCTGAACATATGCACATGAGTCAGCTCTTCTGTATCTGTGCAAGTCGCTCTAATCATTTTCACGGCAACATGTGAGGAGTCGAACTAGGAGTGTGTATATGTTCTTCAATCTCTGGCCGCTATCTAGAGGCAGAACAGAGGAACACAAGCAATCCCAAAGGCTCAGGTGTGTAACGTAAGTAACAATTATAATGCAGTACAACAAAGTAGAGCCAGTGATTGCATAATGTAAGGCCTTCGACGGGCTTGACTTTTGTATATCTATATGGGATAGGAGGAAGATCTTACTAAAGTTGAGGGGAGATAATTAAGGGGAGTAGGTATCTAAGTTTCCTAGTCATCCTTACACTTGGTTAGTAAGATATTGGCCCAGCTGTGTCCGCCAGGTTAAGAGGGGTAATCATCCTCTACCCATCTGAGGGTGAACGTAACTTAAGTAGGGGGCCCAACAGAGTCTAAATTTAGAAAGTTGGTATTTTTGAAGATGTGAGATTCTGTCCCAATTTAGCCACTGCCGAAAGAGAAGCCTGCATTTCCATCAATGTAGGGACCATGGAAGATCTCCATTTACAAAGCAGGGCTCTCTTGGTTTGCATTGCCAGAAAAGCGAGCCATTTGTATTCCAGGTAAGAGAGCTTAGGAAGATCGGTGATAATACCCAGGAGATAAAAAAGAGGGCAGAGAGGGACTTGGAGCTTTAGTACTTTGGAAGCCACATCTCGTATTGACTGCCGAAAAGGCTGAATTAATGTTCAGGACCACAGTATGTGCATCAAATCTCCTGCTGGAGCTTGACATCTCCAACACTTATCAGAGTCCAGGAGCTTAGTTTTATAGAGATTCACAGGGGTTTTATACCACGAGTGGGGTATTTTATTTTGTATTAGACGTGATCTAGCATCTCTCAACCATTTTTGTGTGTCCATCCATGCCCGGTCCCAGGCGGTCCCACTTATGTTTAGCATCTTCAGACTGAGAGGGTAAAGAGTCCGTGAGGGTGGCATAGATACGTCCTGCCAAACCTTTCAGGTTTTTAATCCAAGATTGTAAAACAGAAGGGTTGCATTGTGCTTGGGGGAGGCGGGGTTCGGAATAGGTCTTAGAGCTTCTCTAAGCTGTAGGTATCTCCAAAACTCGGTCTGAGGGATATCCCACTTCTGCTGGAAGTAATGAAATGGATATGTTGCGTTGTACATTGGGTCCACTACATCTCCAATGGTGGAGATCCCCTTCTTGGCCCAGTGTTTCCACCAAATCCAATAGCCCCCAGTCGTGATGGTGGGGTTCTGCCAAAGGGAGATGTGGATGATCGGGACAGGGTCCATCTTCAATCTCTGAACGACATACCAATTGGCTCTCGAGGCCTCTATCATAGGGGAGGTAAGGGTTGGATTTAAACTGTTGGGAGGTCTGGATTTACTATTTGGGCATGTGAATAAGAGTGAGGAGGGGAGGAAAGTTCCCGAGATGTCTAACTCTATTTGGAGCCTCTGAGGAGAAGTGGATAAGTGAGGGGCCATTCATTTGGTCGTCTGGGCCAAGAGAAAGGCCTGATGGTAACCCTCTAACCAAGGGAGGTTCCAGCCTCCGTGTTTCCAGTGGGATCGAAGTTTGGCTTGACTGTATCTAGGTTTGGTACCTTCCCATAGAAAGTGTCCTATTAATTTATCGATGGCCAGGTACCAGTTTTTGGGAAGACGAATGGGGATATGCATAAGTAAGTAAAAGAGTTTTGGAGCCGTGACCATGTTGATGGCAGCAGTTTTGCCTGCCAGAGTAAGTCTAAGGAGCTTCCATCTATCAAATTCTATTTCGATGGAGGAAAGAAGGGGGTGGATATTAATTTGACAGATTGTATCAAGGGAGGGAGACAGTATTATCCCCAGGTAGGTAATCCCTTTCAGGGCCCAAAGAAGGTCAGACCTCTCCACCATCTGTTGGGTGCAGTACTTATTCAGGAGTATTAACTCGGTCTTGGTCTGATTCAGTTTGAGACCAGAATATGTGTGAAAGGACTCTAGGAGAGACAGTAAAGGAGGTATAGACTGGTGGGCATCAGCTAAAGGGAGGAGAAGGTCGTCGGCGTACATAAGAGTTGTGTATGATGTATTACCTACCGTAAGACCAATTATTTCAGGGTGGCTGCGAATGGCACAGGCCAGGGGCTCGACGGCTAGGACAAACAGGGGGGAGAGAGGACAGCCCTGTCTTGTCCCATGCTCTAATGTAAAGGGTGGGGAAAGTACCGAATTTGTGTTAACTCTGGCTGTGGGTAGATTGTAAATGGCTTGTATCCTTGATAAGAATATTTCGACCATTCTGAAGTATGCGAGGACTAGATATAAATAGTCCCATTCTACAGAATCAAATGCCTTTTCGAAATCCACTGCAAGAGCAGCGGGTGGAGAGGAAAAGGATGTAGCGGAATATATGAGATTTAGAAGAGTTCTCAAATGATCCGAACTATGCCTACGAGGAATGAAACTTGCTTGTGAGGGTGTATAATACGAGGGAGGAGGGGGGAGAGCCTAGTTGCCAGGAGTTTGGCATATAACTTGATGTCGAGGTTAATGAGAGAGATAGGGTGATAATTCCCAGGATTAGTGGTGTCCTTACCTTTTTTTGGGATAAGAACAATGGTGGCCTCTCTCATTGAAGGAGGGAGTGCACCTTTGTGTTCTATCTCCCTAAATACCTCAGTTAGAAGGGGAGAGATAATAGGGGCCAGTGCTTGATAAAAATCAGCAGTGTATCCATCTGCTCCAGGAGATTTCCCCAGCTTCATAGTTTGGATAGCTGAACACACCTCAGCTTGGGAAATGGGGAGCTCAAGGAGTTGAGACTCCTGTGCTGTAAGGGAGGGTAGCTGAAGGGAGTCTAGAAAGGGTCGTGTATTCGGGTTCGTACCCTTATGCGACGAGGTGTAAAGGGATCTATAACAGGATGTCATAATTGAATTAATGGTCTCTGGGGTGCTACCCAATACCCCTTGCTTGTCTTTCAGCCCATGTATGTATCTACTGGCCTGTTGCTTATGGAGTTGATAAGCGAGAACTTTGCCTCCCTTATCTCTTCCCTCCTAGAATGTGTGTCGAAGGTGAAGGATGGCCACTTTGGCCTTCCTGTTCAGCAGCTGATTAATTTCAAAGCGGAGTCCCAGAATGGTCCTACCTGCATTAGAATGGGTAGAGGGGTGAGGCAGGGCCTTCAAGGAGGCTTCGGCTACTGCCAGCTCCTGCTCAAGCTTATGTAGCTGGTGTTCTCGGTCTTTACGTTTGGCTGTTCAAACCCCATGATATTCCCTCGCATTGTAGCCTTAAAGGCCTCCCAAGTATTACCTGGCGAGGTGTCCGTAACAGGATTCTCTGCAATAAATAAAGAGGCCTTGGTTCGAGCCCAAGGGATAAAATCTAGGTCTCACGGAAGGGGGGTCTAGTTTCCAGTTTCGTGTTGGAGGGGCTACCGGGTCCCAGAGAACAAGGAGTTGGACTGGGGCATGGTCAGAAATAATACAGGGGAGAATTTTAACATCCAGAGTTTTGGATGTTAAGGTGGGGGAGCCTAACCAGAAGTCTAGCCTACTATATGAGGCATTTGGGATTGAGTGGAAGGTGTAATCCCTCTCTCTGGGGTGGAAACGCCTCCAAATATCTGTGAGACCCTGATCCAGAATCATTTGATTTAGTGCCTTCCCACTTCTGAGGTGAGATTCCTTGCCCCCATCATTCCTGTCTACCGATGGGATTAACGTCAGGTTGAAATCACCTCCCATGAGAAGAGGGCTTTCTGGGGGGTGAAACTCCAAAACCACTTCTGCAAGAGTATGGAAAAAACTTGGGGTGTCTTCATTGGGGGCGTATATATTACAAAGAGCGACCGTACCTGATGGGGTCTCATAATTCGCTATCACCCATCTGCACTCTGAGTCCGAAGTTGTCTTAGTCAGGGTCCATGGAAGGGATTTGTACAGGAGGATGATTGCCCCGCGTTTCCTGGAGGGGGGCATTGGAGTGGACCTGCTGTCCTACCCAGTCCTTTAGCATATATTTATAGTCTTCTCCTGTCAATTTAGTCTCCTGCAGAAAGGCTATTTTGGAGTGAATGCACTTCAGGTGTGTCAATACCTTTTTGCGCTTCAGAGGTGAATTTAGTCCTCGGACATTCCAAGTGTAGAACGCAATCTCTGACATTATGCCTTGCTTATAAGATAGTTGACTGGGAAAAATGATACCACTAAGCAAAACTACAACAATGAGTTATTTTCCCTCACTAGGTTGGAGGTTATATTGATAGCCACCGGCTACTGACACTGGCTTAACAGACAGCTACGAACTCTATTATATGGGATCACACAGCCCTGTAATCTCTTGACGTTAAACAATTACACTTTATAGACCAAACTACTTTCCTGCAGCTTCTAATCCAGAAGTATCAATTAATGTAACCTATTAAATAAAATAACAGTTTGAGGAATGAGAAAGGACTTAACCAGTTGGGTTTCCAACAAATGGTATGTCCAGTCTCTTCTGTGGGGCATGAGTAGAAGAAGGGAAGTCAATTGCCAGATGAAATATGCGAAGCTTGTTATGTACTACCATACTAGTACACAAAACAAGCAACACAACGATTCAATTCAAACAAAAAAAAATGCACCCCTGACTAGAGCAAAACTGGGCTTTTCTGGCTATCGATCCCTCTGAGTTAACCCAGGGAACAATGGGAAGTCTGAGATGCTAACCAGGGGCCAACCTAACCTAGGTCTCGCAACAAGGAGCATCTGTTTACTGTGGGTGGAAGCATTCACCCATAAGGGGGAGCCTATCGACTTCTTCATGGGAGGCCTTTGGCAGAAAGTGTCTGCCGTCTTGAAGAAGGCAACTTCCACCCATCTAACAACCAACTCAACATTAACAGGATGGCCCAACATTTTGTAGATCTCCAGATGAAGTGCCTATGGGGGGGGGGGGATCTGTTTAGCACTGTACCCATCAAAAGGACAAAGAGCATTGTCACAACAAATCGCATCCCCCATTCCTGCAATTCTCTTCCCATTACCCCTTCGTACACCCACATTGTTCCCCCAGGCACAGCCTGGTTAACTTATCTGATACTCTGCTTCCGATCATCTCTAGTGAACATCTTGAGGAGGTGTCAGCGGCTCCGGAGCAGTAGATGCGAGATTGCTGCCTGTAGGAGAACCCGGAGCCACGATGTGCCAGTCCAGGCCCTGTAAAGATGGGGCATTCTCCGACATTGAGGCCCAGGAATTGATATCTTCAGCCAGTGCTGCTGGTGAGGGGTCGGGAGTAGATTCTATCTCTTCTCGAGAATCAGTGTCAGGGTGATCTTGAAGAGGGGAGTACCTATTCTTGGCAAAGTATGGGCTCGTGTACAGAATTTCTTTGGAAGCCTGAACTCGGTCCTGTGGGTGATCCCGCTTAGTGTGTGATGATTTTGGGGGTCTCTTCTGGATCTTGGAGTTGCCGGAGTCCCGTTCAATCGATCCAGCTGCTGGAGAGGGATCATCTTTCACAGAGGACTGGTTATCTCTGATTATTTCAGAGTGTAGCTGGTGTGTGGGTTGATTGTCTGTCTGACGGCCAAGTTTTATCAATAAACGCCATAGCGGCTTCTGGGGTGTTGAATTGCTGGGAAGCACCATTAACTGTAATCCTTAGGGAAGCAGGATAGCGTAGGGTGAAAGGGATCTGTAGTCCATGTAGTTTCCGATGGGTCTCCGTGAAAGCCTTCCTTTTATTTGCCAGTTCGGTGGAGTAGTCTTGGAAAATCATAATCTGGTGTTCTCTCCACCACAGCTGCCCCAGTTCCCTAGCCCTGGCCTGGATAGCTTCCTTTTCGGCAAAGTTTAGAATGCGTGCAATAATAGGCCTTGGTCTGTCCCCCTGCGCAGGTTTGGGCTGCAGAGATCGATGAGTATGCTCAGTCGTGATTCTAGTGGGTGGTGGCAGTTTAAGGATTTCAGGCAGCACTTGTTGGATAAATGAAAGATCTTTCCCTCCTTCAGAGCCCTCGGGGAACCCGAGAAGCCGTATGTAATTACGGTGGCTTCTATTCTCTAGATTGTCAATTTTTTTCTGGAGTTGTCTAATTTGTGCTGCCTGACTTCGCATTGTGGCACAGTGACCCTGTAGGATATCCTCTTGATTCGACACCTTCTGCTCTGTCCTGTCAATTCTGGCATCTAATAGCTGGATTGAGTTCGCTGAAGTATTGCTGCCAGTGTTAGAGCGTCGATACTAGTAATAATCGACGAAAACATTTCCCTGATGGAGGGTTCTTCATCCCCTTTAACGGACTGCGCCATGATGCCTTGAGTGCCTGATCCAGCCAGAGCACCAGAGGAGATAACTTTATGATCCAGACATGGAGGTCTTCCAGTTTTTAACTATATGTAGAAGGAGACTTCAATTGCCAGTAGTGGAAGAAAAGTTCAGTGGGGATCGGGACGAGAGAGGTAAAGTCGGGTACTTAGCTCTAGGTTTTTCAGCGCTCACAAATCACGCCTCCATCTTGGATCCTCCCTAGAAATATTTAAAAGAAAGTTGAAGTCTTTTTTCTTTCAACAAGTCTTTGGGGACTAAGTAATGATAAGCAGTCCAATTGTTTTAGAATTGTAAGGTATATGTTATTTATTAGATTTTAGTATTCTAGTTATTTTAGAATTGTAGTTTATGTGTTATTTATTACATGTTGGTATTTTATATTTGTTTGATATTGGATGTATGATTATATTATTACATGTTGTTTGTTATTTCTATTTTGTAAAGGTTCCCTGAGCCTTCAGGGAAGGGCGCCCTAGAGAAGTAAAACTTACTATTACTGCTACTAATTTTTGTCACCATTCTCTGAACCTGTTCCCGTTCTTCCACCTTCCACTGTAGAATGGTGACCAGAACTGCCTGCAGTATTCAAGGTCACCCTCACTCCACTCCCTCCCAGTTGTGTACATCTTTTGCTCTATCAGTCAGATGGTACATTGATAGAGATAGCTCAGCTGTGGGTTAGGGAGGGCGAGACTGAGCTAGGCAGGATTTCTGCTGTTGCCCCCTTCCCCAAACATGGGGATCAGGGGGTCAATAGGGGCCCAACTATCAAACAAGACATCTTAATATTGCCCTAATTGCAGCTAAAAAAAGCTGTCACCAGATTGTGGCTTCAGCCCTTACTTCCTACATAGAACATTGAATAGCCATAATGAGACAAATTTACATTATGGAGAAAATAACGCACACACTCAGACACCAAATTGGAATGATTTAATAACAGATGGCAAAGGTGGATTCTATGTAGTATGAATACTATCCCAGACTTTGTTCCCTAACATACTGTAACTTTATGAGCATACTTCCAGCTGTCCAGATTTGCCACAGGGCTAGGGACAATAACGAGTTCTTATTTTCAGTTTTGTACCTAAAGGGGCACTGCTGAAGAGATGTAGAAACACCAAGATAGAGAAACTGGCTACATTATAAGCATTGGAGGCAATATGTAGTAAGTTCTATTGACCTGTACCTGGTATCTGCTTTTAGGTATCCTTGATTTTGAAAGGCGCTTAATAAAAAAGCATTGATTGATTGATAATGAGTACTGTAGTGTAAGCTGTCTTTATTTCTGTTTGCAATAAAAATAAATTAAAAAGTGCATATTTGGGGATGGGAGATTGGACTAAGGAGGCCTTAAAACGATATTGTTGGCTCCTGTATATAAAAATCCATCTGGGTGGCTGGGGGAAGGGGTGGAGGGTGGGAGATTACTTGGGCTGGAGACAGAGAGAGAGAGAGAGAGGGAGAGTGGCTTAGGGACCAAACCTGTCCACCTGGGGAAGGATAGGGTTTTTAAATGTTCTCAGGAATTTAACCCAGTGGTCACAAACCGTGCATCTGTAGCTATGCCAGCTCTCCTCTCACACTGGCTCTTAACAGACCTCCACCCTAGCTTGCTTCTTAGTGTGTCCTTCACCCACATTTATCCCTCTGTGAAACTGGCACACCCCAGACAGCCAAACTTGTCCTCGCCTGGAATGATCAGCCCCCCCCCTTCCCCCAGCTCCCATATATTCCCTGGCCTTCTTATTTCTGTTGGCTGGCCTTCTAATTAGTGTAACTACCTCTCCGAGCTTCTTCCTTCCTTACCTGAACTGATTTCCTTGGGAGCCTTACACACAGTAGGCTGCCCTCTTCTCTGTCCCTTTTGTGTCTTGTCATACCCCTTCCCCTACCCTCCTTCGTGTCTTACATCTGATCCTCCCTTTATACTGTAGAGATTTCTACCAGTATGTGCTGAAATGACTGTTTGTGTACATGTAGGTTAATATTTGCCATTGTAAGTTTGCTCCAATGCCTACTGACATTGTATTCTTTTACTTGCTGTAATGATGTCTGGTGTACTATGTTCTGTTGTATTACTGTAATTGTATATGTCCTGTGTGTCCAGGACCATCTTGAAAATGAGCTTGCTCAGTGATGTAACTGACTGGTTAAATAAAGTTTGTTTGATTGATTGAACTCTCTGCAGCTATATTATATTGGAAGCTGTGTTATTGAAAGAGGTTATACTGAGTTGGACACTGTGGATTACACACCTACCCTTTTGAAAAGTCTGTGGAATCTTCTACTAGGACCTACACCAGAGAAGGTGCCCTTGACTCAGACTCCACTGCTGTGGCCGGGGCCACGCTCCACTCGGCTGGCAGCCACATTCTTCCTGGCCGTTGGCCGAGTGGAGCATTCTTTCTGGCCGCCCAAAGCACTTTTGCCACCGGGACCCAAAGATCTCTACCCTTGACTTAGCTTGATTGGATGCTGTCCTACTCCTGAACGGTGATTGGTTGCTGACTCTAAAACAGCCTGCAGTTATTGACTGCCTGAGAAACCTTAACTCTTTATTTTCTCAGGCGGGCTATTTCACCTGCTCTGTTTCTAACAGCTTAACTGCACATTTTTCCCACCCACCCGCCACAGTCTCGACTGCTATTGAATACACCCAGGCCCCGCCCAGCCCTCTCCCTTTGGCTGTCTTGCCCTCCTCCCCTACCTGCTGTACACTTTGCTTCCCTCGTGGGAACAGCTCACGTCTTCCTCCCTGCTTAAACCTTCTCGCAATCACTATGCTACAGTGATTTTTGTCCCTCACGCGATCTTGCATGCAAGTTGCTCTTCCCTACTTTCTTTTACTCTTTCTTATAAGCTACACAAATTACCTGCCCACAAATAGTGCTCAGTATACCCACAGTGATATGGTCAGTAACCCATGCTACACAATTGGCTGTACGACAGGCAATTTTTTCAGTCTCAACTATGGTCCATGGTCTCACTTTTTTACGCTACCTCGACTCTGTGATTGACATAACAACAAGAAGCCTGTATGCCTCAATATTTGCCCTGATCTCTACCTCCTCATCTTGTCAAGGAAAAAAAAAAAGGAAAAATGCCTCCGACGCAGAAGGCACACCAGGCACTCCACCAACTACTACGAACGCATCTCAGTAGGATAGCCCTCTTGATGCTGTCAGGAAATATACACCCCAATCCTGGACCCAAGGGCGCAATCCAAAACAACAGTCTTCCTAAACAGGGTTCCATTATGCTGACCACTATCAGCGTCTGTAGTCTACTCAACAAAATTGATATCCTCAAAGTCTGGGTGTCAATGCACAACCCAGACATACTCTCAAACGTTGAAACCTGGCTGTCACCCAGAATTCCAGATGCAGCTGTTGCCCTGCCAGGATATATAATCTTCAAGCTAGATAGATAATCCAAGCGTGGTGGCGGCTGTGTCATATACCTAAAAAAACTCCATTATAGATCTGGCACTGCCTCAGTTGGACCTCGGATGCCCTGCCCGGGTACTAGCTGTCAGAGTGCTACTGGGGGCACACAGCAAAACCCTCACCGTACTCTCTGTCTACATACCTCCTAAGGACCCGAACCCCGGCCTCCATAGTTTCTGAACTATCTTCGGGAGCATAAGCACCTTGCTGAGACAACACTAATGGGTGACTTCAATATAAACTGTCTGTCATCAGCCAATGGGGCTATAAAGGACCCCTTAGCATCCTTACACCTCACTCAACTCGTCAGCTAGGATAAACTATAAAATGGGTACCAGCACCACCATTGACTGGATCATAGCAAACCACCCTGATCACATCTCTGATGTTGGAGTTCACCCTGACTCCATCAGTGACCACTCGCTTATCACATGTAGCTGGTCAAACAAATTCTGCACCCCCCCACCCCTAATCATCTATAACCAAATGCTGAAGCGTGGGCACCTGGATCTTCTAAAACATCAACTCCGGTCCCACGACTGGTCCTTTCTGGACTCTGTTGAAGACATCAGTGCTGCTCTTGACCACTTCATCAAGGTTTTAAACACGGCCCATTTAGAAAAATGAAGGTCCCTGTAACAGTTAACTCCTGGATCACACCAGAACTCATAAGCAAAATGAAACAATGGGACCATCTATGGCGAATTGCCAAATCAAGAGGAAGGCAGCAATATCTTCAGGCATACAAAGCTGCCAGAAATGCCTGTACAAGAGCCACTCAGCAGGCTAAACGAAACCACAGTAGAGAGCTCTTATCTAACTCATGGGGTGACCATAGGAAATTCTGGGCAAACATACAAGACATTACTGGCAAAGAACAGAAGGTCTCTGATGATGCCAAACCTAGACGGCAACCCCATTACCGACCCACTTTCAATTGCAAATACTTTTAATACTGCCTTCACGAATCTTATCAGGTGTCCGTCCCAAAAATTTATTTGACGATGTTCCCTCATCGATTGCCTGGAGCTCGGATGACACTAAGCTGGATCACCCACCATTCTACTTCAAACGGGTTTACGCAACCCAGGTCAGAAAACTACTATTTAATGTATTGGGGAAAACCGGGCATAGTGAGAATTCTCTTGACCTCAAACTTATTGCACTTACCCTAGAAGAAGTTCTCCTGCCAATAACCAAAATACTCAACCTATCCCTCACTCTATCCCAGTTCCCCAAAGTCTAGAAAACTGCGCTGGTCACACCTTTGCATAAGTCGGGTGATCGCACTCAGCATAGCAACTACAGGCCAATAGCCGTCCTGCCTCCACTATCAAAGGTACTGGAATGCATAGTCACTGGCCAGCTTGTGGACTATCTTGATAACTACTCCCCTCAATGTCCTCAGCAGCATGACTTCAGAAAAAAACATAGCATGACCACAGCTCGGCTAGAATTTACCTGCTGCATCCAACAGTCATTCGATAAAAGCAACCTGGTAGGAGCACTGTTCATAGACCTCACGAAGGCCTTTGACACTGTGAATCATAAACTCCTCTGTGTTCCATTCGAAACAACTGGTCTCTCACCAAATGCACTGAAGTGGTTCAGAAGCTGCCTCACTGACAGGTCACAGAGGGTTAAGATATCAGATACCGTCTCGGAGCTGCACTCTATCAGATCAGGTGTACCCCAAATGTCCATTCTAGGCTCCTTACTGTTTAGTATCTTCCTTAATTAACAACTTGCCAATTGCATATCAATTAAGGACCCTCCTATACGCAGATGACGCTGTCATCTTTACAAGCCACTCAGATCCTACCGTGCTTGAAGACAACCTAGAGCATGGATTCCTGGAAATTGAAAAATGGTTCCAATCACACAAACTCGTCCTAAACTACAAAAAAACAAAACTTCCGCTGTTCTCATCCTCTCGCGACAAACACGGGTCACATGCCCTGACAGTCAAAAATAACCAAGGAGCCCCCCTTGACCAAATTCAACATTTCACATACCTTGGAGTTATCCTGGACAGTCACTTTACCTACGTACCACACATTGAAAATGTTGCCAAGAAAGTTAATGCAAAGCTAGGTGTGCTTTTCAGACACAGGAGGAGTCTGACCCCAGAAGCACTAAAACTCGCCATCCATAGCTGGGTACCTTTGATGCCCCGTCTGCCTCGTTTCCCCTGCTACTCTTCCTTCCTACTCCTTACCTACCCCCACCAACTGTTGCATGCATCTATGACGAGGCCCCTGGCTGCCTCCCTCCTTCCCCTTCACTACCCCTCTCTCACCCACTCGCCCATCCTCCACGCCCTACACCCTCTCAGTCTGTCCTTAATACTCACCTTCGATGCCTCTGTCTGCCTTGTTTTCCCTGCCACTCTTCCTCCCTCCTTCCTACTCCTTACCTACCCCCCACCAACACACCCTACCTACCTCCTATACACCCTATCCTGGTGTCTGCCTCCCTTTTCTCCCTTACCCCTTCTAGCCCTTCCTACCTCTCCTTATGTGTTGAAAATGCCTCCTGGCTGCAATTCATGTTCCCCTTTTACTGACCTACCACTGATTTCAACATTGAATCTCTACCTGCCCTTGCTATCTCCTACTCGTATGTCTCTCCTGTGTGTCCGCTACTGTGCTCAAAACGCTAATAATGATGCTGTACGCTGTACATTAAGATGTTTTTTCTCCTTTGTCTGCATTGTAACCCCCTCCCAAAATGACGTGGAACCTTTGTAAATGAGCTGCTCTGCGCTCAAAGGTATTTTCTAATCTGAGAATGAAATAAATTAAAAAAAAATAAATAAATAAGGGGCAGAAAGGACCCTGGTTTAACATTTCATTCAAGGGAGGCAACTACAACAGTGTGGGCTCCTGCCTGAGTGAAAATGGGATTTGATTTTTACAAAGTAATCCCATAGAATGTGGTGATCTTACTTCGAGGTGGAGCTCTTGCAGCAGGTAACACCATTAGGACTATGCCCCAAGGCACTAGGACCCCATGGAAAAATTTCTAGCTAGCAGTCCAAGGCGGGGGACCACCCCTGTTGCCGGCCTTGCCCCGACGTATGGTATTAAGGGGGCAGTCCCCCAGCACCACCTAAGTTCTTTTCCTGCTCCACGGACACTTCTTGATCCAATCGACTGCCATTTTTTGTGCTTCGCGCAGTTCTTTTCGTCAAGATAAACGACATTGAATCGTTGCCCCGTGCATGCCTTCTCAGCTTTCCTCCTCGTCTGAGCGCGGAAATCAAAGTGTGCATGCGGTAAGCAGATCCCGGCCTGGGACGGCCACTCAGCCTGCTTTATCTGCTTACGCCTGGACCACAACTCGAATGACTGCCTGCACTGCCAGAAATTCAATAGGAGGACCGGAATCCGCCGCTTGAAGACTCCTCAAGATGTTCCTCCTCCTCGAACAATACGTGGCTGCCATGCAAAAATCCTACTCTGAGCATAGCTCGTCTTCCTCTTCAGCCAGGGATTCCTCCCTCAGAGAGAAGAAATTGAGCGGGAAACACCATGACAAAGACAAGGACAGAGCCAGGTCAGAATCGCATCCTAGATCCCTGCATGAGTCTGCTAGGGCCTCGACTTCTGACGCCAGGTTGGGTTCAACTCCTCTAGTTTCCCTAACTCTTCCCGGGGCACCCCCTAAGAAGCCTCCCGCCTTTTCCCAGTTGCTTGGTGGGGAGGCCTCTGGGGTCGGGCTGTCTGAAGCCCCCGTGTCCCTGGCTATCTGACCCCTCAAGCTTGTGCTATGGTCCAAGTCAGTAGGACAGGCCTCTTCCTTGTCGGGCGACAGGTCGGATCTTGTCATCCTCAAGGCCTTAGCCTTGGGGTCATCTGACAAGCCCAAGGGGTCAGACGACACCAGTAGGCTCCAGGAGCATGAACGACACAAGAAGCATCGTTCACCTCCTCTCAAGATATCAGCCGAGACTTCGGAGCGAGGCCAGGCTTCTACAGCCTCCGGCTCCAACACAGAGCCAGACTGGATGCCACCCCAAAAGCCGACGCCTGTTACCCCACATCGGAAAGACAACCTTGCGACAGGCTGTGCGGCAGGTGACTGGTCGCACGCTGCCAAGGACCTCTGAAACATGGCTCCAGCTCCACCACCCTCACCTCCGCCTTGGGGGCCTGACGACTAGGTGTCGGGGTCCCTGATGCCAGATGATGTTGCTCCACCAACCCCTGATACAGCGGACCCGCAGGACCCGCCAGCAGAGGGGGTCGTCCCAGGAGGGCCGATGCTAGGGGCCCCTAACGCTCCCACCCCGTCAGTTCCTCAGCCAGGCTTTGTTGTTCCCCTAGTTGAGATTGGGGCATTATTTAATAGTTGATGGAATACCATCAGAGGGGACATTTTACCCAGGCCACTGGAACCTACCCTGATCCCCGCCGGGGTCCCGGCTCTGGCCCCTCCACAGAAACCCTCTCCCTTACCCCCCCAACTCCGGATCACCCAGCATCGGGGGGGCGGGGAACGAAGGACAAGGGTCTCCAGTCCCTACATAGCATGGTCGCCACCCGTCAGGATCCTCCTCCAGGGTGGGCCCAGATTCCTCATCTGAAGGATCCTCTGGGGACTCCTTCTCTTATGGTTCCTTGGAGGATGACCTTTCTGTCCCCTTACCGGATGTCAGGAGGGACTCGCCAAGATCCCCTCCGGCTGATCCATCATTCTAGGATGTGATGAGACATATCCAGTTTTTAAATCCGTGGTAGACGGAGGAGTTGGTCTCTGAACATTGCAGTTTGGCGAATTTCTTTGGGGCAAGTGACCCTAAGCCCTTGGTGGTTCAACCGTTAGTGGAGCCCTTCCAGGATGTTACGAGAGTCACATGGAAGCACCCCTCCGCGACTTCAGCAATCCCCAAAAAGGTGGATCGCCTGTACAGGACCCAAAGGGGAGAGCCTCATTTAAGTGAGCAGCTGAAGGCAGACTCGATGGTGCTGACGGCTGCTCATGGGAGAGCCCAACAGCCTAAGCATATGAGCTCCCAGCCACCAGCAGAGTCCAAAAAATTAGACCAACTGGGCTGTAAGGTATATTCTTCGACCTCCTGTACAGTCAGGTTGCTTAACTTCCCAGTTCACATAGTGATGTATCAGAAGTCACTGTGGAATAAAGCTCTGGACCTGGCTCATGCACAACCTGACTCCACCAATAAATCTGAGCTAATGGCTGTTCTGCTGTCTGGTGCGGACATTGGAAAACATGTCTTGATGTGCTCATATGATTTGGCCGACACTGCGGCAAGGGCAGCCACCACAGGGGTATGCCTGAGACGCCATGCCTGGCTGCGGGTCTGAGGCTTCAGTCAGGACTTGAAGGATGCAATCCTGGACGCCCCTTTCCAGGAGCCGGTATTATTTGGTCAGGAAACAGAAAAACTTATTACTGGTCTGCAGGACTCGGGCAAGGCTGTGCATCATGTCCATAAAATATATAACTCAGAACCAGCAGCTCCTAGACGTTGTTCCTTTCATAGGCAGCAAGGACGATGCCAGCAACAGGGAGGGGGTTACAAAATGAAAGGTACCCCTCTGTCCTCTGGAACACAAGGCCCCCAAAATGCCAAGAGCGCCAGGGCTCCCTTGCCCACTCTGTCAGCCTCAGCATGACTCCTTGTCTGCCCCACTTCCTCCAGTGGAAGTGCAAGGGGAGGCAGTTGTGGGAAATTCTCCCTTTACCACAGTGGCTGGTCCAGTATCACTATGGATCAGGGGGTTTACTCCGGTTCCACCAGACAACCCTCCCATTCCTTCGCATTGCTCCCCATCCCACGCGGCCCCCATCAGGGCAGAAATCCAGACCCTTCTGGAGAAGAAAGCAATCCAGGTAATGCCACCATCACAAAGGGGGGAAGGGGGTTTTACTCCCACTTCTTCCTCATCAACCCAAAAATACTGGGGACTTCTGTCCTATCCTGGACCTCAGTCACTTAAACAACTTTATTGAATACAAAAGATTCAGGATGGTGACCCTACAGGGATTGCTGCCAGTGCTTCACCAAGGGGACTGGCTTTGCTTCCTGGACATGCAGGACGCCTACATGCACATAAAGATTCTGCCATCCCACAGGAAGTACCTCCACTTTTCCGTCCAGGGAGAGCACTGTCAGTTCAAGGCATTGCTATTTGGCATTTCTTCAGCACCACAGTGTTCACCAAGTGCCTGGCAGTAGTGGCAGCAGTTCTCTAGGGGCAAGGGCACTATGTTTACCCCTACCTCGATGATTGGCTTCTGACGGCTCCTACAGAGGAACAACTGAGACGCTCCTTACAGGAGACTTTCAGCCTCTTCCAAAAGTTGGGGGTTACCCTGAACCTCCCTAAATCATCCCGGTGGCCAACCCAGAGGTTGTAGTACATAGGGGCGGTCTTGGACACTGTCCAGGGAAGAGCCTTTCTTCTCCCTGACAGGGCAGACTGGTTAAGGGCGCTGGCTTAGAGAGTCATCTCAGAAAGTTTGGTCCCAGCCAGAGTGGTGCTGTAGCTGTTGGATCACATGGCAGCAGCGATTGTTACGGTTCCCTTAGCCCCATCTGCATATGAGAGTCCTTCAGTGGGATCAGCGCTCGGACGATCTTAACCAGCAGATTAGGATCTCCAAGGCTGTGCACCAGACTCTGGAGTGGTGGCTCACCTCTTCCCGACTAAAAACGCGGGCTCCCTTTTGAATTCCCAGCCCTTGTCAAGTCCTGATGACCGATGCCTCAGGTCTAAGCTGGGGAGCACAGTTAGGATCCCACCAAACAAGGAGAACGTGGACCTCTGTGGAGCTCAATCTCCATATCAGTGTTTTGGAGGTGAGGGCTATCCTGTATGCCTTGCAGGTGTTTCAGGCAGTTCTCCTACCAGGTCCTTTTCTGGTCCAGTCTGACAGTATTTCATTGGTCTTCTACATCAACAAGCCAGGGGTCACTAACTCATATCCCCTATGCAGAGAGGCCATGAGAGTCTGGTACGGGGCAGTGGAGCACAATCTGGATCTCACAGCAGTTCATGTTCCAGGGATTCACAATGACCTAGCTGACAGCCTGAGCTGCTCTCGGTCTCAGGCTCACGAATTGGAGCCTTTTTCGAAAGGTGGGGTCAGCCAGAACTGGACCTCTTTGCGTCCCCACTCAATGCCAAACTGCCCAATTTTTGCTCGCTAGATCCAGGGCCTGGTGTTTTCTGGCAAGAAGCATTGTCCCTCTCATGGGCAGGGAGGTTTCTGTATTCCTTTCCCCCTTTCTCGCTTCTTCAGATAGTGCTGCTCAAATTGCAAGCGGAGGGTGCGGTCATGATTCTCATAGCTCCCTCTTGGCCTCGACAAATCTGATTTCCGTTGCTTCAAAAGTTGGCTTCAGAACCACGAGTTCCACTGCCCCTCTCAGCTCGCTTGCTCTCCCAGGAGAAGGGAACCCTTGTTACACCCCAATCTTCGGTCTCTGCATCTGCACGCATGGCTCCTGCAGACTTAGTCAGGGACAGATATGGAGTGTCTGATAATGGCAGAGGTGCTAGTGGCAGCAAGGAAACCCTTGACTAGAGCCACATATGCCACGAAGTGGAAATGCTTCTGCTTGTGGGCGTCCTCTCATTCCTTAGAGCCTTTCACCTGTCCGGTGGAGTTGGTGCTGGAGTACCTTCTTTCTTTATCAGATTCAGGACTCTGCTATTCATCCATCAAGGTGAACCTGTTGGCACTTTCTGCGTATCATGCATCAGTGGAGGGAAAACTTCCTACGCAACTGGACTTGTGCAAGACCTTTCTGAGAGATATTTTGCACATCAAACCTCCCAGGAGGGACCCCCCCCCCCCATGGGATCTTCTCTTTTTTGTTAGAAAAGCTTAAGTTGCCTTCCTTTGAGCCAGTCGCAAGTTGTGAGCTATGTTTCCTTTCTTGGAAAGCGTTGGTTTTGGTTGCCATTACTTCGGCCTGGAGGATTTCTGAGCTCCAGGCTCTAATGTGTAAAGAGCCTTATTTGTTTTTTCACAGGGATAGAGTAGCTCTGTGCATAAATCCTAAGTTTCTTCCAAAGGTTGTGGACATTCAACTTCTGGTTTATCACCCAGTGTACTCGAATAAAGGGGAGGCCTTGTTGCATACTATGGAAGTACTCAGAATTCTTTGTTACTGCGTTGACTGTACTCCTCCTTCTAGAAAAACAGACCAGTTGTTTATTTCTTTCGATCGAAGGATGCTAGGGGCTCCAGTGACTAAGCAGACGTTGGCCAAATGGTTGGTCAGTTGCATTATGTGCTGTTATCAGAAGTATGACAAACCCTTGCTGGGTCTGGTTAAGGGTCACTCAGTCAGGAGTTTTGCAACTTCTTTTGCGTACCTCAAACGTTTCTGCAGTGAAATCTTTGTGCAGCTGCTTCTTGGAGTTCGGTCCACACCTTCATGAAGCACTACAGTCTGGACATTGCTTCCAGAAGGAGAGCAGGTTTTGGCCTTGCTGTCCTCCAAGCACTTCTCTCCTAAAGAGTTCTAGGGCCACTGACTAATGACAGTCCACCACCCTTCTGACCTGGGTCATTTCCTTGTATTGTTTGGGACTCGGTCCTAATGGTGTTACCTGCTGCAAGAGCTCCACATCGAAGTGAGATAGTACAGTAACGTAAGAACTTATCATAACAGTAAATCTTCGAGAGGAGCTCTTGCAGCAGGTGGATTTTCCCTTCTGCCTACCCCCAGGTTATGTAACTGTTCTTCTCTCTGGGGGATGGGAGATCCTCCTTGGTTCCCCATCCTTTATGCTAGTCTGTTCTCTGGCTGGCGAACTGAGGTGGTGCTGGGGGCTGCCTCCTTTATACCATACGTGATGTCGCGTTAGGGACGGCAGTAGGGGGCGGTCCCCCGCCTTGGACTGCTAGCTAGAAATGTTTCCGTGGAGTCCTAGTGCCTGGCAGCATAGTCCTAATGGTGTTACCTGCTGCAAGAGTACAGCATATATAATTAACTGTGTGTCAATTCTGTTGTTATTGAGTTCTGTCATGTTGTTTGCATTTTTTAACTGTACTGTACCTGTGATGCATTATCAGAGTGTCACATAAGGGAATTCATGTCACAGTCCTAGTAACCCATACTATGCTAACTAATAAATTCCTTTTAAAGTTCAGCTGATTGTTTTAGAGATCCAGTAACTTAAAAAAATTTCTCAGACCTACATTATAATAGGCAATGTATGAACCCTTTGAATGTATCCATTTTATGGACAAAAAAGGAGTAGTGAGGATTTCACGGTCTTGCCAGCTCCAGCAGTAAGGTGCAAAGCAGTTGAAGGCAAACAACTTTTGCTGAGCCTGTGAAACTGAGAACACAAACACTGGATTCTAAGTGTGCCCAGTAGCTTAGTAGCTGCTGTAGTTTCTTGTCGTGTTCAGGCTCTGACTTCATGACCCAAACTTGGATGATGGCTGCAGGCTGACCCAAGGTGATAACATCCTACAGGATGCTTTCTACCTCTGGGTGGGGTAGGGCTGATTGCACCTCTCTCCACGTGCGCCTTAGAACTCCGAGGGGAGTGGGGGTTGCGGATGGCTTCATGTTTGCTTAGCATGAATGGTTGTAGCATGGACAAATTGAGTCCCACTGCATCCTCTCTCTAGTCAGCCTGGGACCCTTCCAGACATGGAGCCACACTTGCCAGTATACATTCAAGAATTTATTTGTGCTAAATTATTTGTCCACCAAATTATCAACGTTTCGTAATGGACCCACTGCTTCTTCAGGATCTTTTGGCAGAACAATGTGTTTCCTGTGTTTTGTATGAACAAATTTATTGTCCAAACAAAACACAGGAAGCACATTGTTCTGCCAAAAGATCCTGAAGTAGTGGGTTCACTACCAAATGTTGATATTTTAGTGGACAAATAATCTGGCACAATTAAATTCTTAAATATATACCGTTGAGTGGGTCTTTTGCCTTCATGTCTGACACAGTTTTGATTGAGGTTTTGGAGCACAATCCCTCTCGAAGGTTTGATTTTTCTTATTGGTGCAAGGTGGGCCATGCTACCTCTGTGTGAGTGACCCATCCACTGAGGCCATCGCCTCCAATCAGCCATAGTCCCTACAGTTGTACTTCAGAAACCGGATCTAGGATCACGCCATGGGGGACGGTGGAATTTGTGAGGAAGCCAGACCCTTGAACAGAGGTTGAGAAGTTCATATGGTTATATGAGACAAACATGGCTTCACAGACTGAATTGGGACACCTGGATACTGGGATGGAAGGGATTTCCCTCCCTCAGGCTGAGAAAATGAGATAGAGAAAGAGTTGTGTAACACCCACCGGGAAATATAATCTGAATTGTCTTGTTGATGCTTCATTTTTCAGAGAAGCTCACTCAGCCTTGGAACTCACAAGTGAGTGGAAATGTTCTGTGCTTAACCTTATTCTAAATGGCCCCTAGGGCTGAGAGAGTTTTAAAGCGCTAGTGGACTGAACTGTTTTCTCGATGCAGCGAGTTTGAGTATGACTATTCAAACAGTAATCTATCCCCCTTCCCTCTATTTTATGTATTAGCTTGTCTTTGTATGCCCTTTAGAAGTCTAGCACACTGCTGACTCCTTAATCAGTGGTACAGTGCTGCTGGCCAGTGGACATCTATTGGCAGTCAGGAAGTGGTGTCGGGGGGGTGGGGAGACACGTGGTATAAGAGACAGTTTGAAAGCTGCGGGAATAAAGCCGTCAGTCGTGCTGTAGTTTCCAAATGAGCCTGTATTCCTGTCTGGATCAATATGTAGGGTATTACATATATTAAAATTATTGCTGTTGGCATTCTTGGCTTGAGGTCACCGAGTGATTGATTCTGAGCAGTTATTTGGTGCAGGAGCCTAGCGGTCAGTACTGCTTGTTCTCTCTTCTCATCTTCACTCAGAGGCTGTTGGCAGCAGTCCTTGACATCACTCAGCTGAGTACCCGCCGAGCATGTTTCTGGCAAATACAAATAAATTAAAGGGAATCCGTGTGATTTCCTATGAAATTATTGTGAACGTTACTATGAGGATCCAGTATGTAAATTGCTGGGTTAAATTTAGAAAATGTTTTTGGTAAGACAGAAAAATACATTTAAAACTATGATGTGGAGGCATCCATTTTGTGGACAAGAAGGGTGCTGTGATTATGTCACTGCCTCACCAGTTCTAATAGTATGCAGTTAAGCAGGTTATAACAAACTGCTCCTACAGATAGGGGTCCTGTTCTATCATGAAGAGAAGCAGTGGATTCTTTTCTTGCACTCTGCCAAACATAAAATCTGGGGTGTTCTTCAGAATGTAATAGAATCCCTGACAGCACAGTTGAACTGTTTTCACCTGCTGCACTGCACACTGTTAACACTAGTGAGGCAGTGACATCGTCACAACACCCTTCCTGTCCACAAAATGGATGCCTCTACATCCCTATATAAAAAACATTTTTCTGTCTTGATGAAAACCCAGCAATTTACATACTAGATCCTCATAACAATAATAATAATATTTTTATTTACATAACGCAATTCCAGTATCAAAGCACTGCACATAAAAAAACATATCATAAGCAATTTAAAAAGTCTTACACACTCAGTACCCTTTACAGTAATTTCATAAGGAAACGTACGGATTCCTTTTAAAGGTAGAGCAAAAAGATGATTTAGCTGATTCAGGTAGAAAAAAGGAACAGTTGTGAGGTGGGAGGAACTGTTGTTAATGATTGGGGGTGGGGGTGGGTAAATGTACTGAGGCTCGCACAGTGCTCTGATTCCGATATCCTCAGTGAGCTGAACTCACAGTTGATACAGCCAGACCCTTTATCCAGGAGTTCAGAATCGCAGGTGAATTCTTTATCTTGAGTGAACCAAATGGATATACTGCTTTAAAATGTTGGTTTCATTGTGTTTAATCATGGTGTTCTGGCTGATCGATTTGGAGGTACTGATGACTGTGGTGAGGTTATTTTAGACAGCAAAGCTCTGCCATCTCCTGTTATGTGTATGGATGGAGAGTTTTCTTTTGCAGTGCTTCACGTGTAGCTGTACATGCTGGGAAAATAGCTGGTGTCATTGCACCATTAGGACGGGAGATGCATCTTCTAAGTCAGCAAAAACCGAGTGCTCGGAGCAGAGTGTAGACTGAGGAAACTGCCGAAACTCATAATAGCAGATAAAAGGACCTCTGCGCTAGGGCTAGGTTGTTCATGATCGGTAGATACTTTTGTACACGACTGACATTTGTTAAATAACAAATGCTGAGTTCTTTTTTTCTGCTATTAGGAGAATCACTGTACTTGCTCTGACAGTGAGCAGCCTCGAGAGTGGTATTAGAGAGGAAAAAAAAAAAAAGACCAAGATCTGGTTTGGGGGACACAACCTCTGTTACAATTTAAACCAGAATCAGCCTAAATACTCTGCATTAGCACAGTACTGCCACTTATAAGAGGAACATTTCAATAATTACACAGTCCAGTTAGCATGGTGAGACAGTGCTTCACAGACTGACTGCACAACTGAAACGTAGCTGTGGCATCCCCACTAGGTCAACACTGGTCTGCTCTTGAAATAATGGTGCTGCACATCCAGTGAAAACACAATCGATCAGAAATCTAGAAAAATGAAATACAAATCAAATCAGTGCTATACTTCACACTGTTATTAATTGAACAACCCTAGAACCTGTACCAGGGAGTAAACATAATAAACTAGATGATCTGATCCACTAGATCTTTAACTCATTCATTCCCTTTCCCATTGCTGGAATGGACTCAAAATATCCACCGGGAGCGAATGAGTTAAAGTGACAACCCCAGTCTTGAGGCTTTACCATTAATAAAATCATGTGTTTTTTTAATTTAAGAGGATTCCTTTCAGTAGGGACAAGTTTCTTCCTTAACCACTATCACTGCGCAATATTAGAGCTGATTAGACTGTGACATCGTCACAATGCCTTTCCTGTCTGCAAAATTGGATGCCTCTACATCACCATTTAAAGGCAGTTTTCTGTTTTTTCGGAAGAGGGTTGTTAAATCTAGGTTGGTAGTCTAGTTACTGAATCACTAGCTCTGCTAACTTTCAAAACAATAAGTTGGGGAATGGCACATAGTTGCATCAGAATGATTGTATGTGGTTATCAAGTCATTAAAACATTTTCATGTTTCCTCAGATAATTGGACGACATTTTCGAACAATTCCTGTAAATGAAAAAGAAACCATAACTTATTTCATCTATTCGGTGAAGAATGACAAGAGCAGACTGGATCATAAGACTGAGAGTGGTGTCCATTAGCACAAATTAAGCCAACACTGTATACCATTGAGCCATGGCTTCCTATAGACTGTTCCTAAAATGCACAAAACATGTAAACTGCTGAACTTTGTAAATTAAATTATATAATTGTAAATATCAGTGTGTCTAGGGGTTAATTTTTTTTTCTGTCATCCTTGTGTTATTCTAGATTTCTGACTTGGAGTTTGCTTAGGTGCGCTAGTATTTAATTTGGGTTATTATCAAGAAACTTGCTAGTCAGTAGCAACCATCCAACTACTGGCATTGTGAGTAATGAATACAAAAAAAATATACTTAAAGGGAACTGGAATTTTGTACTAATTTGCAGCAGTTTATAATATTTTTGTTTTCGGAAAGGGTACTTCTACCCTCCAAAGATGTGAAAAATCAATGGTCTTTTTATGCTGAATGCTGTAAAGTTCTCTTCTTGGAACAAGGGCACCAGAGCTTTGACTGGGCCACTACATATGAGTTGAACTCTGAGCACTGCTCTGATAGGTCAGCAGCTTGTGCTTGGAGTGTTATACGCCATGCAGTGACAAAGTAAGAACTTCAAATCTTTGGTTCCATGAAGATCACTGCAGATGAAATGACAACATTCCAAAACACAGTTCTTTAAATCAGGTTTTATTCTTCTGTAGCTATATAGAGATCATTTGGATATGACTGTCGTTTTGGAAAATAAGAACATTACAAGAATATGCAATTTGACACTGAATTTTGGCATACTTTAATACGTTTTTAAGGACTTTATTGCTTGTGTTCAATTTGAATCAGTATTTTGACATTCTTTAAATGTAATTACTGTATCTCGATAAAGCTCTACAAGCCTTTGTGTGAAGCAAATCAACAAAACAGAATGAAGGAAAAAAACGCTATGGTTCTTAAAAAAGGTGGCAGGGAAGGTTAAGGAGAAAAGGATAGCATTCAGGAAATATAAGGAAACACAGAAGGAGCAGGACAGAGAACTTTTATCAGTTAAAGTAGAAAAAGGCAGTCAGAATAACAAAGGCCTAAACCGATGAAAGGCTAGCCAATTCTGTTAAGAAGAGGGATACGACCTTTTATAGGTACATTAGGGAGCCAAGAAAGACCAAGGGAGGGATACTGAGGCTTAATAAAGGGGAGGGAATGTGGGCAAAGGGTGACAGTGAAAAAGCAGGGATACTGAATCGATATTTCTGCTTGGTATTCACAAAGGAAGAGGAAGGAGAGGTACCTAAACCAAACAAGAGAAACACTTTGGATACGGGGGTTGATACCAGTCCATTTGTAGAAGAAAGAGTTCTATAAGAACTAGTAAAATTGAAGGTGGACAAAGCAATGGGTCCTGATGGGATTCACCCAAGAATTCTAAAAGAAATAAGGGTAGAACTAGTGACACCACTGATTACTCTCTTTAACAAATCATGGGAGGATGGGGTGGTACCTGAGGATTGGAGGAGGGCAGATGTGATTCCTCTTCACAAAAGTGGGAGCAGGGCAGAGGCAGGAAACTACAGACCAGTTAGTTTGACCTCAGTGGTAGGGAAAATGATGGAATCACTTCTGAAGGAAAGAATTGTTGAGTACCTAGAAAAGTATGTCTCTCTGCAGATGACACAAAGATCTGCAACAGGGTTGATACACAAGATGGCGTGAAAAGGATGAGAAGGGACTTTGCAAGGTTGGAGGAATGGTCAAACATATGGCAGCTTAGATTCAGTGCAAACATAGAAACATACATAGAATTTGACGGCAGATAAGGACCGCTTGGCCCACCCAGTCTGCCCATTTCCCTACCTACTAGATAAGCTGCAGATCCTAGTTAACCAGCAGCCTACTTCTTCCTACCCCCACCCCCCAGAATTGCCTTATGACTATCCCATGCATGCTTAGATTCCACCACTGATTTTAACTCCACAACCTCCTCCGGAAGGCCGTTCCATGCATCCACAACCCTCTCTGTGAAAAAATACTTCCTTAAATTACCTCTGAGCCACCCCCTCTATCTTCAAATTGTGCCCTCTTGTTCTTGCACACCTCTTTTTTTGAAAGATACTACCCTCTTGGACTTTGTTGATTCCCTTGAGGTACTTGAAAGTTTCTGTCATGTCCCCCCTCTCCCTCCTTTCCTCGAGGCTATACATATTAAGCTCCCTAAGTCTCTCTTCATATGTCTTCCGGTGCAGACCCTGCACCATTTTAGTTGCCCTCCTCTGGACAGCTTCCATCCTGTCTATGTCTTTGCGGAGATTGGGTCTCCAGAACTGTACACAGTACTCCAGATGGGGTCTCACCAGCTGTCTGTACAGAGGGATAATAACTTCCTGTTTTCTACTGGTGATGCCTCTCCCTGTGCATCCCAGTATCCCCCCAGCCCTCCTTGCTGCCCTCTCACATTGCTTGCCCATCTTTAGGTCATCTGATATGACCACCCCCAGGTCCCTTTCCATTTTTGTTGTTGTTAGTATCTCACCCCCATTGTGTACTCTTCCCTGGGTTTTGTTTCTTGCATTACCTTGCACTTCTTAGCACTGAATCTAAGCTGCCATACATTTGACCATTCCTCTAACCTTGCCAAGTCCCTTCTCATCCTTTCCACCCCACCCTGTGCATCAACTCTGTTGCAGATCTTAGTGTCATCTGCAAAGAGACATACTTTTCCTTCCAGTCCTTCTGCAATGTAAGCATAAAGACATTGAAGAGGACCGTCCTAATACTGAACCCTGCGGTACCCCACTAGTAACCCTCCTTTCTTCTGAGTGGACTCCATTTACTATTACTCTCGGTGTCTATATTCTCAGCCAATTCTTTACCCAGGCTGTCATCTTGGGACCCACTCCAGGCTGGCTAACTTGTATATTAATCTTTGGTGTGGGACTGTGTCAAATGCCTTGCTAAAGTCTAGGTAGGCCATGTCCACAGCCCTCCCTGATCTACTACTTTGGTCACCCAGTCAAAGAAATCTATCAGATTCGTCTGGCATGACCTTCCGCTGTGAATCCATGCTGCCTAGGGTCCTGTGCCCCTCTGGCCTCTAGATACTCGACAGTTCTTTCCTTTAGAAGTGATTCCATCATTTTCCTATCACTGAGGTTAAACTAACAGGTCTATAGTTTCCTGCTTCTGCCTTGCTCCCACTTTTGTGAAGGGAATCACATCTGCCCTCCTCCAGTCCTCGGGTACCACCCCATCCTCCCATGATTTGTTAAAAGAGTAGTCAGTGGTGTCACTAGTTCTACCCTTAGTTCTTTTAGAATTCTGGGATGAATCCCATCAGGCCCATTGCTTTGTCCACCTTCAGTTTTAAGAGTTCTTTCAGAACCCTTTCTTCTGTAAATGGGCGGTATCAACTTCTGTATCCAGAGTGTTACTACTGTTTGTTTTATGTACTCTCCTCTTCCTTTGTAAATACTGAGCAAAATATTTGTTTAGTATCTCTGCCTTTTCACAGTCTCCCTCTGCCCACCCTCCCTCCCTTTATTAAGCCTCACTATCCCTCCCTTGGTCTTCCTTCGCTCCCTGATGTACCTATAAAAGGTTTTATCCCCCTTCTTAACTGAGTTGGCTATCTTTTCCTCGGTTTGGGCCTTTGCTGTTCTGACTGCCTTCCCAGCCTCCTTTTGCTTTAACTGATACAGTTCTCTGTCCTGCTTCTTCTGCGATTCCTTGTACTTCCTGAATGCTTTCTTTTTCTCTTGAACCTTCACTGCCACTTCCTTTGAGAACCATAGTGGTTTCTTACATCGTCTTGTTTTGTTTATTTGCTTCACACAAAGGCTCGTTACCTCTGTGATGGCAGTTTTATTATTCCCCATTGTTCTTCCACCTCCTTCCTGCCCATTTGCTAGTGCATTCCTTAGGCACTCACCCATTTTGCAAAGTCAGCCTCCTAAAGTCCAGTACTTTTTGTCTTTGTATGGCTTGACTTATTGCTGTGTTTATTGTGAACCATACTGTTTGATGGTCGCTAGTTCCCAGATGGCTGCCCACTTCTACATCTGTGATCCTCTCTCCATCTCCATTTGAGAGTATCAAGTCTAATATTGCTCCCTCTCGAGTGGGCTCCAGTACTAGTCTAAGGCATGCCCCCTGTAGGGCATCTAGAATAACTGCACTCTTCGGAGTGGCAGCTGCAACTGCACTCCAGTTAACATCTGGCATATTCAGATCACCCATCAGCAATAGCTCCCCTTTTTCTGCCATTCTAAGTATACTTTCTATAATTTCCTTGTCCATTTTCTCCCCCTGAGAAGGGGGTCTGTATACAACCCCTGTGCGGATTGTGGTGCCATTGCCTGTCTCCAAATTTACCCACAGTGCTTCTTCTCCTCCCTGTTTACCCTTTTGTTCTGTTGCTTTTATTCCTTCCCTTATGTAAAGAACTCCTCCTCCTCCTCCTCTTTTACCCTCCCTGTCCCTCCTGTAGATAGTGTATCCTGGTATGTTTACGTCCCAGTCATGGTTTTGTGTGTACCATGTTTCTGTGACTGCCACGATATCCAGATGTTCCTCCTCCATCAAAGCCACTAATTCAGGAAGCTTGTTACCTAGACTACGGGAATTGGTACTCATTGCTCTCCATTTTTTGATGGCTTTACCTTCTGTTGCAGCATCCCCCACTGACCGTTCTACCTTGGTCTTTTTCTCATTTAGTACCCTGTTTTGTAGGGAGAGGCTGGGATTTTTCTGCTGCTTGTCAGTGCCTCCCCCTTTGACTAGTTTAAAAGCTTGCCAATGAAGCATTTAAACCGATTGCTCAAAAGACTTGTTCCCTTCCTGGACAGATGCAGACCATCCTGCCAGTATAGGCTGGTGTCCCTCCAGGTGGAGCCCCAGTCCCCAATTAAGCCAAACCAAGAAGTACATGGTAATGTACCTGGGAAACAAAAACCCAGGGAAAGAGGTCACACTGGGGGTTGAGATACTGACAACAACAGAAATGGAAAGGGACCTGGGAGTAATTATATCAGATGACCTAAAGGTGGGCAGGCAATGTGAGAAGGCAGTAAGGAAGGCTGAGTGGATACTGGGATGCATAGGGAGAAGCATTAATAGTAGAAAACAGGCAGTTGTTATCCCTCTGTACAGACAGTTGGTGAGACCCCATCTGCAGTACTGTGTGCAGTTCTGGAGACCCCATCTCCGCAAAGACATAGACAGTGGAGGCTGTCCAGAGGAGGGCAACCAAAATGGTGCAGGGTTGAAGACATACGAAGAGAGACTAAAGGAGCTTAATATGTATACCCTTGAGGATAGAAGGGAGGGGGGGACGTGATAGAAACTTTCAAGTATCTCAAGGGAATCTACAAAGTCCAAGAGGGTAGTATCTTTCAGAAAAAGAGATGTGCAAGAACAAGGGGGCACAATTTGAAGATGTGGGGGGTTCAGGCGTGATGTGAGGAAGTATTTTTTCACTGAGAGGGTTGTGAATGCATGGAACAGCTTTCCTGAGGAGGTCGTGGAGTCAAGGACAGTGGGGGAATTCAAGAATGCATGGGACAGACATAAGGTCGTCCTAGTGGGGGGTAGGAGGAAGGAGGCTGTTGGTTAACTAGGATCTGCAGCTTATCCATCAGGTAGGAAAATGGGCAGACTAGGTGGGCCAAGCGGTCCTCATCTGCTGTCAAATTCTATGTTTCTATGTTTCTCTGCTTTTGGTCATGTGTTTTGAAAGGTTCTGGTTTGTGCAGGGCTGTCTAAACCACCTTGTACTGTTTGTTAATTCTTGGTATATTGCTCTTAATTCTTTATACAAATTGAGGTAACCCATTTTAGGCATTTTTTCTCAGATGTTGCCTGAAGTGACAGTGGAGTACCAGAGTCACAGGTCCATTGTACTAAGGAATTGTGATTTTAAAGCAAAACCTGTTGTGGATTGAATTATTGTGGTATTACAGTGGCACAGTAGCTAGGGCTGAATAAGCACTTTACTGTTTAATCAGGATTCTATCCCCTGAGCCACATCTGCCAGATCACTTACAGCTGCAGTAGACACTCAACATCCCGGACTTTGAAAACGTGAGTAAAAAATGTTTAAAAGTGTCTGATTTGGACATCTGTTTGTTCCTATTCATGTATTGATCTCATTTTAGGTTATTATCTTCTGGAATGCCTGCATAAGTGTGTGAAGATTTTGGGGTTCCCCTAAGGGGAAATGAGGGTTTTCTGTAACACAATTAAACTACTTTAACAACACATTTTCAAAACAAAAATCATACCATTGTTGTTTGTTTTGCATCTCTAGAACCCAAAAATGTCCAAAATGTTTCGTTTTTGTAAATGTTTTATGTAAATTCAGCTCCAGTATATCAATATATTGAAAGTTTAAATATTTATAGTATATGGTCAGCCTTTGTTCTGTATAAAAATCAGCCTGCTCAAGAACCCTTTGGTGCACATTCTAAACCGTTCTGCGCATTCCAAAGTGGTGGTGTGTGCATTCTGAACAGTTCTGCTCAGTTCAAAGGTCATACAATTTTTAATTTCTCATTTATTCCACCCCAGCTACTTACTAACCACCCAGTGCCCAAAGTTGTATCTTTTAACTTTCAACATTCTGTAAATTGGATTTTGATCATAGAACAGAACAAAGAAACTCTAAGATATTTTGTTTTCACTTCAGTGGGGGATCTGACACTCCGGTGTAAAAAAACAAACAAAAAAACAAACAAACATGTACTATAAAAAATAAAATGTGGGCAGCCACACAACACAGCATGTGTTTCCATCTCTGGGTTGAGGTAACAGCATGGACCTCTCGAGCTTCGCTCTCGAGGTTCATGTACTGTCATCTCAACCCCTCGATGGAAACACAGCCTTGTTGTGTATGGTTGCTCATACATTATTCTCTTTGTATTGATACAGTGGAATCCAAGCTTTCATTATTAACAAAAAAAAACAAAACTTTGAGGATATCTCTTTCATCAGGCCAGACTTTTGGAACTAGTACTGCTTCATTGCTAGGACCACATGGAAACTTTGCCAACTGGGGCTGCCCACATCAACGTTACGTGTTACATGTCTGCATAAAGTATGGATGGCCCGCTCTCTTATCAGTTCTTTTCACGTCATCAATTAAGCTTCGTGGACCTGCCATCAGAAACACACCTAGTTACCACCTTTTTTCTTTAATACTTTAGTTTTTTCAGCTCACTGTATGCCACTGAAAGAACCGTTGACTCTTTTTTTCGATTTTGTGTTTGCAGAGATAACACTTTTAAAACCAGTGTGCATAAAGTGTGTGTTGTTTGTTTGGGCTTCTCTCACAATGTTCCCACCTATGAGATCCACCAAAGATTCAGCTCCATTACATGGCGACACCAAAAAGCTGCATTCAAACAACGTGAAGTCTTGCTGTATTCTGACTATTGCAGTTAGCCCCAGCCGTTAAACTGCCCCAGAGAACAAAGGGCTAACTTTCTTTGCAGAGCATAGAATGCTGAGCTCGAGCTCGGTTGAGGTCTCTGTCTGTAGCCCTTTGAAATCTAACCATCAGATTCTTTTCTCCGCCTCACTGAACAGTCACTCCGGAGATTTCTCCTTCAGCTCGATTCGAAAAGTCGGTAAAAGTGTCAGTTTTAAGCCAAATTTGTTCCGCTTAGTCAGTTCAGCCTCTGTCTGCGGTACCATGAGTACTGGATAGGTTTTACTTATTTCTGTGTGGAAACTGTAAACTTATTTAATCGGTTCGGCTGAACCGATAACTTTTAGTGAATTTCTGTCTTTTACGTTAGAGTGTGGTTACCGGTCCTTATTGGTTCTAAAAACAAAACAAAAAAAAAACGTGTTTTGAAAATTTTAGGAACTCGATAAGGAGTCTTGCCTGCTGTTGCCATAAAGAGGTAAATTTGGTTAGGTTAGCCATGTCTGAGAAACCCAAGAAGAAAACCGGGCCCACTGGGTTTCAAACACTGCAGTGAGTGTGGGAGGTCTTGCTAAGGCCAGTCCCCACCACCTGTGTTTACTGTCTGGGGTTTGAACACCTCGATACAGACTGCCAGATTTGTAAAAATTTTCCTAAATCTACCCTTAAAAAGAGATTAGGTAGACTGAGGGAAAAGGAGGCCGAGAAGTCCGCTGACCCGGATGGCCAGCCTGGTTCGGTTCTGACCGAACCAGGAGGAATGCCCTCTGACTAGGGCGATACTTCTTAGGGCAAAAGGAGAGCCGATCCTGAGGGGTTGGTTCTACAAAAGGAAACGCTTAAAGAGAAATCGACCAGTTAGGATCTAGAGGTTCATATTCAGCCATGAAATAGCCAGGCGATTGGGATTGTGGAATCACCGCCTGGTTCGACCGATCTGGCACCATTTGGCAGAGCTTTGGTTGTGTTCCCCAGGATTCAGATTATACCCTGAAGATTTTTTGAAACCGAGTTAGAGGAGGAGGGAGTTTGAGGAGGATGGTGGCGATGGTGAGAAGTCTGGATGTGCCTGTGGAACCGACATCTCCCCAGACAGACCTTCTAGTGTTTCCTCCTAGTTCTTGAGTCCCCTCCCACTTCTCTGTTTTACAGAAAGGTATTGAAACCGCTCCAGCTTCCTATGGAGGAGGCCATGGAGGATCAAGAGGAGCCTGATTATGTAGAAATGATGGACATCCCAGAGTCCAGGAGACTGTCTGTTCTCCTCCACAAATCCTTTGGGAAGCAGACACTCAAAATCTTAGTCTCCAATACTGTACCTCCTGTTGAAGAAGGATGGACAAGAGGTCACACTATCAGGCTCAGATACGGAGTTTTTATCAACAGTGCAGCCATGTTGGGGTAGTGCAGGCTGCTGCCTGTGACAAGCAAATATTCCTTGGCTCGCATCCCCAGACAAAGACTCCAGGAAGATTGATGCCATGGCAAAAAAAGCAGTACATAGTACTTCCTTGGGACTCAGGCAGGCGAACTATATGGCCTATACAGCCAGGTACCAGAAGTCCAGGTGGGACACTGTACTGGCACTGGCTAAACAGGCCTCCAGCTAGCCAAGGAGCTGGAGGAGGTGGCTGCTGTTGGGATTGAGGCATCAAAAGTACAGTTTCATGCTGCTGTGGACTCCAGTGATGTGTTATCAAGTGTCATGGCTACATCTGTGACTCTTCGAAGAATGGCTTGGCTCAGATGTACTAGCCTCTTACAGGACACCTAGGCTAAGGCCATGGATTTTCCTGTAGTGGGTAATTCTCTGTTTGGGGAGCAGACAGAGAATTGCATGAAGAAAATGGACAAGTACAGGACCACTTTATAGGAGTGCTCAGGCCAAGGAGAGGCAGGCAACTCCTCAAAGGCAGCAGTCTAGGGGCAGGCCTTTTCATAAGCCTTTTTACCAAGCACAGGCCTCTTCTCCCTTTTCACAGAGGGGTTCTTTTGAGGGTGAGGCAGAAGAGGATGAGCAGGGCTGCATCCACCTCAGCCTAAGGCCCCTGCCAAGCAGACACCCTGATGGGCCTGCCGGGTTGACTCTTCCTATTCCAGTAGGGGCAGGCTGGCTTACTTTGTCCAGGACTGGATGTCTGTTAACTCAGACAAGTGGGTCCTGGAAGTAGTAAGCCAGGGACTGGTTTTCAGCTTCAAAAAATGTCCGAAGATGAGAGCCAGATCTTTTCCACCTGCAGGTCTCTCAGAAATCCTTGCTCTAGAGGCAGAGGTTTCATCTCTTCTGGCCTTAAGAGCCATAGAGAGAGTTCCTAACCTACACTGGGGCAAAGGTCTGTATTCCAGGTACTTTCTTACCACAAAAAAGACAGGGGAGTGGCAACCCATCCTAGACCTAAGATACCTGAACAAACATCTTTTAAAACCAAAGTTCAAGATGGTAACTCTGGGAATAATTCTTCCCTCTCTAAGGCCAGGGGACTGGCTAGCTTCCCTGGACCTCAAAGATGCCTATTTTCACATTCATATCAGGTGCTCCAGAGAAAGTACCTTAGGTTCGAGTTGCCTCAGGCCACTATCAAGTTCAAGGCAATGCCCTTTGCACCAACATCAGCCCCAGGGGCTTCCAAAGTGCCTGGCAGTAGTCGCGGCTTTCTAAGAAGGCAAAAGATTTCCATTTTTCCATCTGATGACTGGGCTTATAGTAGGCCAGTCTCCAGACCAAGTCAAGTCAGACCTGCAAGTGACCCAGCAAGTGCTCACTTCTAGGATTTCTTCTCAACCTTCCCAAGTTAGTTCTTGAGCCAGTGCAGCTCCTTACCTTTATGGGGGCAGAGCTGATACTGTCAAAGCAAGAGCCTTTCTTCCCCTGGAAAGGGCAAGAGTTCTTATAGAATTGGCTTCTTCATTCAGCCTTCAGGTGTCATGACCACCAGGGCATTTCCTTCAGCTGTTGGGCCACATGGCAGCTTCTACAGCAGTGGTCCAAGGGTCAAGATTCTAGATGAGGGACATTCAAGTTCCATCTGAGGACCTTTTGGTCCCAGAGAAAGGATCCCCTTACTAAACTGATTCCAGTGACTTGGACCCTGATCCTAGCCCTTCAATGGTGGCAGGATCAGGACAATATAAGGCAAGGGGTCATATTTGTTACTCAGTCTCATTCAGTGGTCCTTACCATGGAAGCTTCCCTTCTGGACTGTGGAGCCCTCACTGCCCAGGTACTGTGATCCCCCTTAGGAATCCCTTCTCCATATCAATCTCCTAGAACTCAGGGCAGTTTTTCTGGCCCTGCAAGCTTTCTCTCAGTCAGTGTAGAACAAGGTGGTTCAGGTCAGAACAGACACCACCACCACCATGTGGTACATCAACAAGCATGGAGGCACTCGGTCTACGGCCTTGTGGACAGAAGCCATGAAGTTGTGGTCCCTGACTTATTCCCTGCAAACCTCTCTGATAGCAGTCCACCTTCCAGAGATGGACAATGTGCTAGCAGATGCACTGAGCAGGATCTCACAGGGCCATCACGAATGGTCCCATGATCCTCTGGTGTTGATGGTGATTTTTTCAAGTTGGGGCACTCCAGAGATAGATCTCTTTGCAGCCCCAGACAATCACCAACTTCCTCTCTTTCGTTGCAGACCCCCAGTTTGAGGCTCAGTCTCTCTCGATGCTCTGATTCTGAACTGGGAAGGGAAAGTTCTGTATGCCTTCCATCTACTGTTCGAAGTTTTTTAGTCAAGATAAGGTCACAACCTTGCAAAGTGATTCTGATTGCTCCAGACTGGGCCAGACATCCTTGGTACCCCCCGTTGCTGTCCCTAGCAGTTCATCTTCCCTCGTCTCTTCCCAGGAATTACAACCTGTTAACCTCCTCTCAGGGGAGGATTTGGTACCCCAGTCTTCAGTCTCTCAATCTCAAGGCATGGCTCTTGAAGAGTTAAGAGTATGCAGATTTGCATCTGCCTCAGGGGGTTCTGGATAGTCTCAAAGCCTCTCGAAAGCCCGCCACTAGAAAAACCTATAATTCCAAATGGAAGAGATTCAGCATTTGGTGTTCCAAGAAACATATTTCCCCAGACACTGCTAAATTGCCTACAGTTCTGGATTATATGATCCATTTGAATGGCTTAGGCCTCAGACCAGCGACTCTCAAGGTACACTTGTCAGCTGTTTCTGCTTTTCTGTCAGTGGGGAAGTCTTCCTCACTATCATCTCGTCCTGTGTTCTGTAAAGTTTTTAAGGGTTTGCTTCATACCAATCCTCCCTTTAGAGACCCTGCCCCTGCCTGGGACTTAAATGTTTGCATTGCTCAACTTATGCAACCTCCCTTTGAACCTATGTCCTCAGCAGAGCTGAAGTACTTGACTTGGAAAACTGTTTTTAGCAGCCATTATCTCTGCCAGACGTATCAGTGAATTGCAAGCCCTGTCAGTGGAACCTGATTTTGTCTCCTTTCATAGGGATAAAGTGGTCCTTAGAACCAGTAGAATGTTCTTGCCTAAAGTGGTTTCAGATTTCCACTTGAATCAGTCTATTTCTCTTCCTGTCTTCTTCACTGATCATTCTTCTTCAGGAGAGAGGAGGCTACACAGTTTAGATGTTAAAAGGGCCCTTAGCTACTACATAGAGTGTAACAAGGGTCACAGGTTTGATTCCCTCCAGTTGTTCCTCACTTATGGAGAAGTGGGAAAGGGCAAACCTGCCACCAAGAGAACTGTTGCCAGGTGGATTGTGTCTTGTATACAGTTCTGCTACGAGAAACTAGGAAAGATTCCACCCTCAGGCCTCTGGGCTCACTCCACCAGAGGTACAGCTGCTTCCCTGGCTGCTGCCAGGGATATTCCTCTCTTAGAAATTTGTTAAGCAGCCACCTGGAAAACCGTCCATACCTTTACCAAGCATTACTCTCTGGATATCCATGCTAGGAGTGATGCTCGGTTTGGCACAGCAGTACTTCAGAGCCTATTCCCAAAGTAGGTTCTAGGGACATGGATATGTTGTTCATCCACACTGTCTGGCAGGTATCCTTGCCGCTTTAAATCTTGCCGGAAGGTCTTCAAGCTGGCTCCTCCCACCCACCCGGGTGGTAAAACTCTCGGCTCCGCCTCACGATGCCAGATCTTCCTTACCGCTTGGAAGCTCAGGTTCCCTCCTTAACGCTCTGCGTATAAGACTGGTTCCTAATTCTTCGGTTTTCCGAATTTAAAAGTTTTTTGCTTAAAAGACTTCGGTCTTCTATCCCTCGCGGCTGCGATGGACAAATCGACTCCCGGTTTTCGGGCGGTGCCCTTTGTGAGGTGAAGATGTCTCTCGGACAGATCCGCACTCCACGGTGTGTAGTACTGTTTAGTCCTCGAGCACGCCCCTCCGACTGAACCTGTGCTCTTCTTCTCAGCCTCGTCCTCGGGAGACCGCGTGCCGCCTGTTTACAACTAGGGCGCGAAACGCTTTTCTCCGGTTAGTCAAAGGAGGCCTGGCTGGCGTTTCCATGGCTGCAGCGGCTCAAGGATCAGCTAGAGCAGATGATCGCCTCGAAGAGGATGGGCGCACGTACGTATCTTCCTCGACCGCGCTTTTATTCCGCTTTCCTGAAGGTTCCTCTTACAGCTTCTTTTAAGGAGTGGTCTGTCCCTCTCCACTAGGGGAGAGGGACAAACGTTTGCTGACTCTTCTCGGGTCCAAGAAGAAAGATTATGGGTAAGTCTTCGTCGACGCTCTTGGGAGCGGGAAGTGTCCTCTTCCCCAGTTGTTGGTCATCGACTTGTTGATCATTCAAGCTTCACCTCTGGTCTCACGGTGTCCCCTGGCCAGGTCAGTTGACCGAGACCCCATCGACGAGTTGAGATCTTTCTCGACCTGCTTACGGGTTGTTGACCGGCAGTCGAGCCTCTCGGTTCTCCGGTGGGAGTTGAGGATCCCTGGGCTTGCCGGTGCCTCCGGAGCCCCTGGTGTTCCCTCTGAGCCAAGGGAGGCTGGTTCCACCTCTCCCTCTCGCGACCGCCCTCGAAAGCCGAGATTCGGTCCGGACTTCTTCAGGGGTTCAGTCGATCCCGCCATCATAGGCGGCCCGGGTTCGGCACTGGTAGCTGGCGCCACGCTGGCCCTCTTCCTCCTCGGATGAGGGGAGGCTTTCCGCGCAAGTTGCCGACGATATGAGGACCTCGTGGCAACAGCTCTTCTGACTGGGAATAAGCCGACGCTTCCCTGGCCATTATGGCTGCTCACCGAGTGGCCGGAAACAACCCCTGCTTTACCCGAGAGCCTGTTGTCAGGCTGGTTGACCGCCAAAACCGGCTGCTCCATCTGAGCCCGTGGAACCCGCCTCCACAGCTGTGGTTTGGGGCTCCAATCTAAGAATTTCGGTCGGCTCAGGGTCTGCCCCATAGCTTTTGGTCATTGTACCCGATCGCCTCGACAGGTGGAGGGGTGGCTCAGGCCCCGAGAAGCCTTTTTGAGGCGGACTCTTCCGAGTCCGACGACGATTCTCCTTTTTCCAAGCGAGTGGATTCTGAGTCCTGGAGGTCAGTCGCTGACCACAGCCCTTCATCCTTCCTGGGGTTGTTTCAGACTCATCTCGAATCCACCGGGATGCAGCTCGAGCCTGTATCCAAGCTGGCCAAGTATCCCTCATCGGAGATATTGGACCGAGGGATTCCCCACGAGGCCTCCCTGCGGCTGAGGGCCATTGTGGGCCCGGCCTTGGAGCTCTGGCAGAGTCCTGCTTCCTGCTCCGCGCCTTGGCCAGGGTGGCTGGTAAGTATGCGTCCCCAATGTTCCCTGTCGAGTTTTTGGAACATCCTCAGCCAAGGGTTGTTATCGAAGCGCCCGCGTGCCGAAACGCTAGAACGTGACAAACCTCCGGACAATGAGTCCAAAAATTGGACTATGCCGGGCGCAAAAGTCTATGCTGCGTCCCTCCTTGCCTTCGTGCCAGGCCAGCTTCGGCCTGTATAATGGCATTTTTCTCACACCCTGTTGGGCTCCTGGGCGAGGTGGTCCCTCATCTCCCAGCTGACCTGCAGACCACGGTTAAGCAGGTGCGGGACCAGGGCAGGGCAGTGGCCACAGCAACTTCAGACTGCTTTGGACATCGGTGATTCGTCGCGCCAGGTCAGTAGCGACTGCATGGTTATGTGCCATTGGCATGGCTGAGGATATCCACCTTCACAGCGGATACCCAGCACAAATTGGCGGATGTCCCCTTCTTGGGGACTGACCTCTTTGGCCCTGGAGTGGAAGGCCACTTCCAGAGGATCGAAAAGTCAGTGCCACCTGGACTTGGTATCATCCGCTCAGGGACAAGGCACGCAGGACCTCAACCCAAAGCCCTTTAGGTCCATCTGCTGCTCGGCATGCCTGGCTCCAGCATCACCAGGGCCAGCAGGTTCGCTGATGAGTGTCCAAACCTAAGCCTGCGGCTTCCTCCTCCAGGAAGCTTGAGGAGGAGTGAGCCCAGGCGGTCCTCGGCGGTCCCTCACTCCAGCCTGCACAGTGACGGGTTGAGGGTGTCGCCCAACCATCGTCATCTACTCCCAGGATTCTCTCATGGGGAACGGCTCCGCATACTTCCTTCTGCTGGTGCTGCTATTACCACGAGACAGGTGGGTGTTGGAGGGTGGTAGGAAAGGGCTGCCTCTGGAGTTACGTGAGGCCCCACCCTTCAGAGCTGTCGCACCTCGGGGGCCTCGGGGTCCAAGCCTCGCTGTCAGCTTCTGCCGAGCCGACATCGCTCTCCTCCCTCGACTGAGGTGATAAGGAGAGTGTGGTGACTCTCCCTCAAACCTTCGTTTTGTGTCCAGGTACTCTGGTTCCGAAATGGATCGGGGGCCAGCGCCCATTCTCGGATCACCTACACGACTCCTGAATAAGTTCTAAGGTCTCGAACCTTCAGGATGGTCACTTTGGCTCAGATAATCCCATCCTTGGAACATACAGCGTGTGGTTCTGTTTCCTCTGGACCTTCAGGACGTTGCTTCCTTCACGTCCCTATCCGTCCGTCCCATTTAAAGGTTCCTTCGCTTTCGAAAGGAGTTCCTTTTCAAGTTCCAAGCCATGCCGTTCGGCTTATCTCCAGCTCCCAGGGTCTTCACCAAATGCATTGCGGTGGTGACAGCATCTCTAGGCGCCGAGGGGTCCGGTTTACCTATTATCTGGACGATTGGTTGATAGCAGCCCCCTCCAGACAGGAGGTGGAGCGGTCCAGAGATCTGGCCCTCCAGGTTTGCTCTCAGGTCGGCCTCATCAACGAGGCCAAGTCGGAACTCGAGCCGAAGCAGGTGATTCTTTTCATCGGGGCAGAGCTCGACTCTCTTCGAGCCAGAGTACGCTGCCGGCGGACAGGGCTGAGGTTCTTCCTCCTTTGCCCAATCATTTCTGGTTGGGCAATTGCGCCTGCCTGGGACTTCCTCGCCTCCTGGGTCCTCATGGCTGCCTGTACTAAAGTGAGTCCGTTGGGCCCACTGGAACATGCACCCCTTCAGTGGGGGCTGGCCAGCCAGTGGTCCCAACGCTGCGATCCATTGGACCAGCTAGTGACGGTGACCCAGGGGATGTGGAACGCTCTCCAGTGGTGGACCGTTCCAGTTCTTCTGCAGGAGGGCATCCCGTTTGTCCGCCCCGAGCCGACGGTCTCTTTATCGACCGATGCCTCTCTGATGGGTTGGGGTGCCCATCTGGCGGAACACCGAGCGCACGGCCTCTGGTTCCCGCGGGAGTCCCGATGCCACATCAGCCTGCTGGAGCTCCGGCGGGTCCGCCTAGCTCTCACCCGCTTTGCCTGCTTCTTCGGGGTCAAGTGGCCTGGGTCCAGACGTGACAATACCACAACTATGTACTATCTAAACCGCCAGGGCGGGACTCGCCCATGCTCCTATGCAAGGAAGTCCTGCATCTGGTCACTCGTGCGCAGCCTGGAGGTGGATCTCCTAGCTATTCATGTGGCAGGAGCCTCCAACACCCTGGCCGATGCCCTAAGCTGGATAGGGGCTGCCTCACGCAGTGGTCTTCCTGCTGGAGGTAGTACGAGATCTATTCTCCCATTAGGGCACACCTCAGGTGGACCTGTTTGCCCAGGAAGAATGCGGTTGAGGCTGTTCCATGCCCGCCTCAGCAGGGGGTTGTCTGCAGGGGGCCTTCTCGAGGCCGTGGACCCTGGGCCTCTTCTACGCCTTTTCCCTGTTCCCCTTGATGCACAAGGTGCTGCTCAAAGCAAGGAGGGACAAGGCGCAGGTGATTCTGATAGCGCCAGACTGGCCCTGCCAGTACTGGTACCCAGATCTCCTCAGCCTCAGCTCCAGGCTTCCGAGGCAGCTTCCAGCTCTCCCGAACCTGCTCTTAGTCAATCAGGGGAAGGTATTCCATCCGGACCTTCAATCCTGCACCTGATGGCCTGGTTCCTGAGTGGCTAGAGTTCCAGGCCTTGGGTCTTTCACTTGAGGTCCTCAACGTAGTTGAGGCGTCCCGTAAGGAGTTTCCACCAGAAAATATATGCCTTCAAATGGAAAAGGTTTTCCATTTGTTGTCAGGCAAGGGCCTGGACCCTTCCTCCTGTTCCTTGGCGAGCATATTGGACTACCTATGGTCCTTTCTCAGCAAGGGCTTAGGTCGGTACCCTTAAGATTGCACCTGGCAGCCATCTCTGCTTACTGGGCGCGGGGGAAGCGGTCGGTGGCGCAGGAGAAGGTGGTCTGGCGCTCTTTAAGGTCTTGATCACATTTCTCCTCCGTGCGAACCTCCACCTCCGGGATGTACTGCTGGTACTGGCAAAGCTTATCTGGCAAGCCATTCAACCAATGCACAGGTGTGAACTCTTTCACCTGCTCGTGGAAGACCGCTTCTTGGTGGCTATATCAAGGCCAGCCAGAAGGATGGGAGAGCTCCAGGCGCTCTGCACGAGTCTCCTTACACGGTCTTCCACAGGGACAAGGTTGTCCTGCGCCCCACCCAAATTCCTTCCGAGGTGGTGTCGGAGTTTCACCTAACCAGGTGTTGACTCTGCTGGTGTTCTACCCCAATCACACCGGAGGCAGAATATAGGCTCCATACTCTGGACCCTAGAAGGCGCCCGCCATTATAAGGAGAGCACTGCTGAAATTCGGGAGAGGTTCGCCAGCTGTTTGTCACCCACGCTGAAGCTGCACCTGGCAGACCTGCAGCCAAGCGGACGATAAGCAGGTGGTCACCTCCTGCATAGATCTTCATATAAGTTGGCGTGGCATGGAGCCTCCCAGAGGATAAGAGCTCATTCTACCGCCATACTGCTGCATCGGTGTCTGCTTCCAGGGATATCCCTATCCAGGAAATCTGCAGGCTGCTACCTGGAAGTCAGCACACACCTTCATCACCCATTACCACATCGACCTTGAGTCATGCCGGGATGCTGGTTTTGGGGCCTCGGTTCTCCAGTCTCTCTTTCCCAAGTAAGTATCGGGTGGGTGCGCCTTGCCTCCCTCCTCCCAGAGAACTGCTAGGAGTCTGTCAGACAGTGTGGATGAACAACATATCCATGTCCCTAGAAATACAGGTTACTCACCTGCAACTGGAGTTCTAGGAATGGTATATGTTGTTCATCACACACCACCCGACCTCCGGCTTGACCACAACCTGAGCTTCTCCAGGGCCAGATCTGGCGTCATGTGGCGGAGAGCCGAGAGTTTTACCACCCGGGTGGGTGGGAGGAGCCAGCTTGAAGACCTTCCGGCAAGATTTAAAGCGGCAAGGATACCTGCCAGACAGTGTGGATGAACAACATATACCATTCCTAGAACTCCTGTTACAGGTGAATAACCTGTATTTCTGTCCCTCCTCCATGGAGGTACTGCTTGGTAGTCTGCAATAGTAAGAATACAGCAATACTTCATGTTGTTTGAAGAAAAAATTACTCACCTCAGTAATTATATTTCTTCTAATGGAGTCTTGCTGTATTCTGACCTCCCTCCCTGCCTCCCCTCTCAGAACCTGGTTTTGGGAAGTGGGTGGGCAGGTGCAGTGTTGCACCTCAGGGGTGCTTCTTTTACACCCTCCTCTTTTTGTTTGGGTGTTTGTTTTATTATTATTCTTATTTGGATTGGTGATTGGTTTTTGGTTTCCTGACTTGAGTGTTCCTTGGGAATTCAAAACTCTTGTTGCCAGTTGGCTAGTAAAAATTTTACAGTTTCCACATAGGATAGTTAGTGAGTTTTTTGCTCATAAGAATCTGACGGTTGGATTTCAAAGGGCTGCAGACAGAGACCTCAACCGAGCTCAAGCTCATCATTCTGTGCTCTGCATAGAAAGTCAACCCTTTGTTCTCCGGGGCAGTTTAAAGGCTGGGGCTAACTGCAATAGTCAGAATACAGCAAGACACCATTAGAAGAAACATAATTACTAAGGTGAGTAATTTTTTCTTAGGCATCTTTTGCAGCGCACTGTCATGGCTATGGACCAGCAAAAGCCAGACAAGACCGCATCGCCTACCCAGTCGACCGACTTGCAGTCATAGAAATCTAATTATAATTCATCATCTGGGAGCCACAAGCACAGAGACTAGAACTGGGCCTCCCCAATGCAATCCAGGTCAACATGCAGCCTTCTGGCATTTCTTCTGCTTTGTCACCTCTGCTCCGGTGGCGATGACTGTGGCCCACCTGACCGTTTAGCAGATGCCAATGTCAGGGCTGTGCCTAGATGCTGCCGGGCCTTCTATGGTCGGCGCGTCACCGTCATTGCATGGGCTTCTGCTGATGATGACATCCTGAGTCGTGATCCCCTTCTTCTGGTGCCGTTGATGCTTAGGCAATTCTAGTATCATTTTCTCAGATGGTACATCAGCTCGTCAGGTCTGTTTTTGCAGCCTGCTAATCCTTCAACGGTGGTGGCCACTTTCGGTACCCCGTCGATGGTGCAGTCTGACATACTGCCTTTCAGTCGTCTACTGACGCCAGCATCCCTGGCACTGTCCTGTCTCTCGCCGTCAACAACTGAATACAATCCAGATCCCAACCTGTAGGAGGATGAAGCTGTTTAGGAGGAGTATGAGGAAAGTGGGCAGTGCCTCCTTAGCACTGGTTTTACTTTTTCCTCCGGCAGTGCGGACTGTCTGGTCAGCACCATTAGGTCAAGCCCAGAAGACCCCTCATTTTACACCATGATGCAGTACTTGTAGGCTGCTATGGATTAACTAAGGAGGAGCTAGATTCCACTAATGGAATCTCATAGACTTTCTGGAGCTTCCAGAAACTGATGGAATCTCATATACTTTCTGGAGCTTCCAGAAACTCCTGCTCCTATCCTACATCCTCTTAGTCCTGCTTTGGAGGATGCCATTTATACTGCCTGGCTCAGGTCTAATGATAAATCTGCTGTCCCTGGAAAGGCAGACAAGCTGTATCCAGCTCCTCCCAATAAACTCTTGTTCTAACCCCAGGTATTCTTCTGTATTCCTAACTCTCTGCAGTCGGCCTCCTAAGCAGAGCTGCCCGGAGAAAATGGGAACTATATGCTAATGATAGAACCTATCATTGGCTTGTGCTACTCATTCAGACTAATGCTCTTATCAGCTGCAACGTTCCACCAGCGTATCAGATTTCTTTCTCCGCCTGACAAGTCAAGACATCTCGGAAACTTCCCTCTCAGTCGTTCCTTGTGGTTCATCACTGAATGTAAGTAGTTTCTTATATTATTATTCTTACTGCTGCCTTTATTTCTGTTTATAATCTTACCATTAGTTAATATTATTTTAGTGTTGTTTTAGTTTATTTTTTCATTTCCTTATGGTTGGAAATAACTGTTGATGAACTGGGTCTTAGTACCTTTTCCGGAGCTTTATGTTATTGTCTTCGGTATTTATTTTAGCTTATTTGAGTTTTTTGTTATAACACAGTACTGTATTTTGTAACTGCTAACCTGGTTTCTGTGAACTGCTAACCCGGCTCAATTTCTGCGGTCCCTGGTTCATTATTGGAACTTTAATTGGTTCCTGAACCGACTGCATTTAAAAAAAAGAAAAAAAAAGTAAATTCTTTATTGCGGATCTGTTTTTCTTCATCTGTTGGACGATGTCATAAAAAACCAAAAGACTGGACCCCCAAGGTTTGAAAACTACCTTAGGTGTGGGGACATTTTTGCAAAGGCAGACGAGCATGAATTATGTGTAGTCTGCCTGGGGAATGACCATTTTTCAGGAGATTGTGATATCTGCAAATCATTCCTTCAGAAAACAGTTGAAAAGAGGATGGAAAGACTCCAAAGACAATTGGAGAAAGGTGCTTCGGGTTCTGACCAACCTGCACCCTCTAAACCTGCGGGTGAAACCACTGTGTATACTTTGAGCACCCCTGACAAGGGTGAAACAGCCACTGGCAAAAGGATGGGTGATCCGGCGTATTCTCCGGTTCCCATCAAACAAACTAAGAACAAAGCACGTTGAACCCCTGGCTGATAAACCAAAGGGGGATTTCATCTGTGCCTCACAGCCTGCCATCATCAGAGGAAATTGCCCAGGCCATGAAGGTCATACAGTCATTTCAGGGTTTTATACCTTCTCCAACCCTCCCAGCACCAGTTCAAATCCTGGTTGGTCCCTCCTCTGACCCAAACCCATCTCAGGAGAGGAGGGAGTTTGAGAAGCATTATTTATCTGAAATGGATGAAGGTGAGCCTATTGAGCCTGAGATCTCACCGGAACAGGAATTTGGTTCTCCTCCTAGACCAGGGGATTATTCCTCTCACTTTTCCTGGCATGGCAGCAGCCAAGGTGAAAGCTAAAGGTTCACAGGCGGCAAAGATCAAAGCTATGATGAACACAGGCAGAAAATGAGGCCTCCCAGAATCATGCCCAGTCTCCCCAATGGTGAACCTCTTGGACTTGAATCCTTAGACCCACAAGAAATCATGATTAAACTTGATGGCATCATCAAAACACTTGAACGAGTGGAGTCATCTGTGGCAGATGTACGGGGAGACCTCCGCAGCATTGATGAGAGAACCATGGCTTTGGAGCAAGCAATAGGTGCCCTCACAGGTTCAACTAGCCAACATGACCGGGCCATTCTCTACCTTTTAACCAGAGCGCGTGAGCTGCAAGCAAAATTAGACGACCAGGAAAACCGGGCTAAACGAAATGAGTTTTGCATGTATGGGGTACTGGAAGGATGGAGGATTCCTTCCTTACTATGGAAGAATTTATCCGACATATCCTGGAGAACGTGCTAAAAATGACCCCGATAGTGTCTTTCATGGTGGAGAAAGAGCTCTCTGGTTCTTGGTACAAAAAACCTAAAGAACAGAATGCAAAACCACCCTCAGTCATGGTCAAAATACTTAATTACAAGGACAGACAGGCTAATCTTCAGACAGCGTGGAAACAAAAAGAATTGCTCATCGATGCCCAGAGACTTTATTTTGACCAAGAGTTCTCTGACTAGTTAAATACCCAGAGAAAACAAGTGAAGGATGTAATAAAACTGGCAAGAGAAAAAGGTATTAAAATACAACTCCAATACCCGGCTCGCTTGCAAATTTTCATGGAGAAAGGCCCACAATTTTTCGACTCCTTGTATGACACAGCTTCAACATTACGCAGCCTGGGAGTGACGATACGCCACGTTGGAAAGAGAGATAACCAAGGTGGCATGGTGCCGAGCGGGGAGGCCCAGGAGAGCCCTGCCATCAGTGATTTTGTGGTCTTCATATCTGAGTGCGGACCTTCAAGACCTCTTGGCAAGAGAATCCGCTAAACTCACTTCGGAGACCAAGGTTGCAAGATCGAGGATCCGACCCCCACACCTGAATGTACAGTAAGACTGGCTGCATTAATCGAGGCAATTGCCTCTGTTCAGTTAGCTTAAGACCCCCCCCTCCCCTTGGCTACACAGGAACATAGCTGCCCACGCCAGGGGGAGTAATCCTGTGTTTGACATTACTGTAAAGTGTAACTGTTTCCAAGGTTTCTCCCATGAGGTATGGCACGAGTGTGGGTACTTAGGGGAGGGGACACCAGGGGAAAACAAAAGGGAGAACCAGGGGAGGGAGTCGGAATTACACCCTCTGCAGTTAATAAACATAAATGTGGAACTGTTTCACGTCATGCAAGTTTCCATAGGCAGATCAAAATTAAGATTGATGGAACTATGACAAAGAATATGGGAAATGCCCCCCCCCCGGGTAACTTTGCCAAGCATATCATAGAGGGTTGCGGCAACCCAGGATGCTTGCTCTCAGCCCCAGGCCCCACTACATCAAAGGCCTACTCCCCCACACTCTTAGGTGGGGGATTGAGGTGTCGTCTTCATCTAGTTACTGACTTTTCATAGTCAGGCCTGTCATTTCATCCACAGGTAATTTAGTGTTAGCTAATAGTATTCTGTGATCTCACAGAAAAATACCTAGGAAGTACAGTGTGAACACAGTTGGAAAAAGTTTGTTAAATGGACTGTTCAGTGTTCTCATACTTTTTTCATTGTTACCTACATTTGTTAATGGCACCTGTTCTGCTAATTGTTTATCCTTACAGGCTGGTGTATATAACAAACCTTACAGATTTTACATATGTGAAGGTGGCATGGAAAACATTGATAAGACCCAAGCTACAGTGTGGCCTGGGCCTGCCTAACCTAAAAAAACTATTATTTAACAGCACAACTAACCCCCTTGGTGGTGTACTGCTCAAATGAATCCCATCAGGCTTGGTGAGATACGGAAACTGATGGTACCCCAGGATCAAACCCACTCATAGATTTTACAGATTTACCGTGCAATCTAAAGAAATATAAATCATAAAATTAGTGGCAGATCCAGACATACAGAAGATGGGGACAGATTAAAGATAGCTTGGGTTTATCCGACTTAATGTCTAACAAACTGGAGATGGCCTCATGCACGGCATTCCTCCCTCCAAGTTTGGATGTTGCCTTTGCTAGATGGAGTCACCTGGGCTTGGTATGCTTTGAACAATTTGTAAGACAGAACAGGATGAAATCCTTTAGAGAGATGGAAATCGAATTTAAGATACCAAAGTCCCATTTTTTTTTTTTCAGATATCTGCAAGTGAAGTGCTTTCTTTCTCACAACAGCAATTTAGAATGGGTACAGCAGACCCCTCACCCTGTTGTAGAAATGATACTCCAAGCAGTGCAGAACCCAGCAGAATCCAAACTAATATTACATTTATGTAAAAGTTACCAAAATTCTGTGGTTACTGACACCCTGAAAAGTCAAACTGAGTGGGAACAGGAAGCTGGACTACAGCTAGACCAACAAAGGTGGCAGTCTGTATGGGAGGGGGTCATTAAGACGTTGGCGTTGCCGGTCTGGAAAGAATTTCGTTGGAAAGTTGTAACCAGGTACTTCAATACTCCCACCAGAACTAGGCATTATGGAGCCACACTCTCTGATATCTCGATATTAGGCAGAGGTTACAACCAAGGTTATACAAGTGACTGAAAGCAAAATAAGGCCCAGCTTCGAACATATGGTTCTGGGGCTCCCAGTAGTAAACAGGGTAGCAAATCGAAAAAAAAGCTTTATAAGCATCTTACTGGCAGCAGCCAATAAGGCCATTACCAGGAAATTGTTGGACCCCCACCCACCCACTCTGATGGACTGGATTGATATTGTTACATGTGGACTGCACTGGCTGCCAGTACTTTGGCAAATCACCTTCATGGTCAGTCTTCTGACCTATAAAGCTCTACATGACCAGGGACCAACTTACCTGGAAGAGCTCCTTCGCCACTACTGTCCCTCCCGCCCTCTCCGATCCACTGACGAGGGATTGCTGGAGATTCCCAGGGTCTGTTTGAAATCTTCGGGGGCTAGGTCATTTAGCTTTATGGCCCTGACCCTGTGGAATTCTCTACCTCGTCAGGTGCGAAATAGTCCAACTGTCCTGATCTTTAAAGGAGCTTTGAAAACCCACCTTTTTAGTCTAGCTTTTAATGATTTATAATAGTTTTAAACTCTGTTTATTTATTGTTTTATGTTATTGTACAGGCGCTTTGGATTGAAGAAAAGCGCCTTTTATAAATAAAAATTGATTGAAATAGATCGAAAGATCAGAAAGAATAACAGCAGAATTACATCTGCAAAAAGAAAAATTTATGGGAGTGTGGCTGCCATTCATGCATTTAGTGGAGGAAGTAGAAGGTATCTCACTACTCTCTTAGCAAGCCTCTACAATCTAATGGTCAGGTTATGCAGATTGTTTTAAACTGATTATGAATCAGAACACATTTCCAGCCAATAATTTATGTTGATGTTTATAGTTCTTGTTTATTATATTAAGAATTCTTTATTAAACTAGACATTGGAGAATTCAGATAGGCACAGATATGCCTTCACAGATGGACTATACAGAGGTACAACGTTGGTTAACATCAGGAAAAACGATGCACAAAAAAGAAAGATGAAAGAAGTTGGTTAGTAAACTCCTGAAATGTGGAGATATATATATGATTTATTATCTGCATGAGAGTTAATGTACTACTATGATATTGTACCCTGTGATACATACTGTGGATACAGGTCTGTAACTATTGATGTATGAATTTGTGCAACATGATGATAAAGCAAGTTTTAAAAAAAAGTGCCAGCTGGACAGACAAGGGGCTGAATTCCTCTTTTCTCACTCTGACCATCGGGATAGTCCAGCAAGCAGCCTGTGAGAAGGCAAGGGTACCTTTAGCATCTCACCCACCTGAGAAGGACTCTCGCAAAATAGCATGGCTAAAAAGGGATACCTGGCTGCTTCACTGGGAGTGAGACAGGCTAACTATCAATCTTAGCACAGTATCAGAAATCACTGTGGCAGTCTGTGCTGGCCATGGTTTTGCTGAGACAGCCAGGTTTGGGCTAGAAGCAGCCAAGTATCAATTTCAAATGGCAGGAGATGCCAGTGACAATGCTGCCAGATAGATGGCCCTTACCATAGCCCTTAGGAGGTTGGCATGGCTCAGGGCAACTAATCTGACACAGGACACCCAGGCCAAGGCTATGGATTTCCCTGTGGAAGATCATTCATTATTTGGCCAACAGACTGAAGCATACATGAAGAAAGTGGATGAATATAAGGCCACCTTTAAAAGCAATTCCTCAAAGGAGAGGCCTTCTTCCTCCTATAGGCCTTACGGAAGGGGAGGCAGAGGTAGGACAACCTATAATAGACCTTTTTATCAGGCACAGGCTGTCCCCCAGTATCAACAATACCTACAGCAGATTGGGTATTTCAGGGGTAGAGTTAGAAGGTGCTCCAGGAGAGTTTCCCAAACTACCCAAGCTCAGCCCCAGGCAAAACATAACCCCTGACTTAATGATCAAGACCGCCTCCCCTCTACCAGGAGGGGGCAGACTGGCTCACTATTTCCAGGCTGGAAGTCCGTCATCACAGACAAGTGGGTCCTGGAGGTAGTGAGTCAGGGCTTGTCCCTAAGTTTCAAGTCCTTCCTTCCCTTGAGAACAAGGATGTTCAAACCAGCTTCCCTCCTAGAGAAAAAACTCCTGGAAACGGAGGTTCAAAGCCTCCTCCAGTTGAAAGCTGTGGAGTGTGTTCCACCTCCGCCGAAGGGAAGAGGTTTCTGTTCAAGATACTTGCTTACCAAAAAGAAAAACAGAGTGGCGGCCAGTTCTAGACCTCAGACTACTGAACGTGCACTTAATAAAGCCAAAGTTCAGAATGGTCACACTGGCAATGATTTTGCCAGTGATCCAGTGGGAAGATTGGCTAGCATCTCTGGATCTAAAGGATGCCTACTTTCATATTCCAATAAAAGAATTTCACAGGAAGTATCTCGGATTCAGACTTCCATCAGGACACTACCAATTTTCAGCTCTGCCTTTCAGCCTCACTTCAGCACCAAGAGTTTACAGAGTGCCTGGCAGTGGTGGTAGCATACCTGAGAAGGTTAGGTGTATCAGTCTTCCCTTATCTCAACAACTGGCTGGTGGTGGGATGTTTACCACAGCAGGTACAAGACCATTTAAAAGTAACACTGAACTTGTTACAGTCTCTGAGATTCCTGGTAAATTGGTAGAAAGCCGTTCTCACTCCAGTACAAGTCCTGCATTTCATAGGAACAAAACTGAACACAGTAAAGGGAAGAGCTTTCCTTCCTCAGGACAGGATGCAAAGCATTCTGCAGATAGCTACCTCATTCAAGCTGAACAACTGAACGAGCCACAGTCGGCAAGACAGTTTCTCCAGCTTCTGGGACATATGGCTGCAGCAACAGGCACAGTTCTGGGAGTTAGGTTCCAGATGAGAGACATACAATCCCACCTCAGGGCACACTGGTGCCAAAGAAGACAATTTGACAAGTCCAGTTCCAGTAACAAAACTTTGCTACAGGCCCTCCAATGGTGGAAGGAAGTAGACATCCTCAGGGAAGAGGTACCTCTCCAAAGGGAAACCCCATCAGTCATTCATACAACCGATGCCTCTCTGTTCAGGTGGGGTGCTCACTTAGGGGAACGCACCATCCATGGAACCTTGTCCATTACAGGACCACACCTACACATAATCAGGTGAAATCTGTTCTCACACTCCAGTGCAAGTCCTGCATTTCATAGGAGCAGAACTGAACACACCTGCAATCCCTCCTGCTCTCTTTGTATGCAAGTAAGCAAATTGTATTCCAACATTGTAACATTTCTCTGTATTATATCCCATTGTTCCCTACCCCCCAGATCGCACCAGGAGAAAAGCAACTTGTTGCTCAGCGTGCCATCCTGGTGAAACATTTCAATAAAATAAAAATCTTCTGGAGCTAAGGGCAGTGTTTCTGACCTTGAAAACATTCACCCATCTGGTACAAGGGAAAGTGGTGCAAGTCAGGACAGACAGCACCACAACAATGTACTATATAAACAAGCAAGGGGGGAGGGGCAAGGTCAGACCCCCTATGCACAGAGGCAGTGAAAGTCTGGAGTTTGGTTTACTCACTGAAGGCTTCATTCAAACCCCAGGAAATCTTACTGTATTCTGACAACTGCAGTATGGTCTCACCATAGGACTGCCCCAGAGCCGAACTGGTTAATAGAACCTATACGAATAGTGGAATGTTAGGCTTGAGCTCAGTTTTCAAGTCACTGTCTCTGGTTGCAGTTCCTTCAACTGTCAGATTCTTTACTCTGCTTGCCTCAGTAAGACATCTCCAGAGAGCTCTCCTTCACTTTAGCTGAAGAAATAATTTCTCGGTTTAATTTTAAAGTCCGTTTTATTTTTTCGATTTTTGAAGCACTGTCCTTGGTTCACAGGTAAAATTAGATTAGTGTAGTTTTTGGGTAAGTCTTTCGGTTCCTCTTCGTTTTTTCCAACCGAGAAGGAACCGAGGTCAATTTCTGTATTTGTTTAAATTTAAACTACTGTTACCATTCGGTAAAGCGGTTTTTACTTAAGTTTGAACCTACCGGGGTAATTCTCTGTTTTACTTTGGTTTAAAAAAACGATCAGTGTCACAGACCAAGAAGCGAACGGCCCCACAGGTTTCCAACAGTGTACAGAGTGTGGGGAACCGTTCGCAAAGGCAGATCCTCATATTATTTGTGTGTTTTGCTTGGGGTTTGACCACCTCAAAGGGGACTGCGAGATCTGTAAAAAAAAAAAATTCCCTCAGTCGACGCTTGATAGGCGTTTGAAATGTCTGCAGGAAAGGAAGTCTGAAAAGGCTGCTGACAAACCGATTTCTGTTCAAAAATAATCGGATGATCAGCCCTCTGACAAGAGTGACGGTTCTTCCACCAAAAAGAAACCTGCTGACCCTGCCGCTAACCTGGCAGCCGCAGGAAAGAGAGAAAAGAAAAGCATTCGGCGGTTGAACTGCAACTGAGTACTCCGGTTCCAACCGCTGAGGAAATAGCTAACGCTATCAAAATAATTCAGTCGCTTCAACCGGTAACACCGGTTTGGGTTCAAAAGTGACCGCGTTTGGATGCCTCAAGTTCCACTCTGGTTCCCGGTTCATTGGAACCAGAGGTGGACACTTTTGATGAGGATTATTATGATGATGGTGATGATTTTGAGAATGAGGACTATGATGAACCCATTGACCTGGACATTTCAATGGATCCTCATCGTCTTGACTCCCCTGACAAGGGAACAAAGGACTTTACCTCTCATTTCAAATTTGTGAAACAGTTGGCTTTGTCTGTGGACCTCCCCACACAAGATTCAGCCGATGAGGAGGAACAGGACTACAGGGACATGATGGACGTTCAGCCTCCAAAAAGGGTTTTGCTCCCCATCCATAAGTCCTTGAAAAAGCAGGTGATGAAAATCCTGCATACCCCTACTTCTGTTCCACCAGTTGATAGAAAGGTGAATAAGAAATATTGGGTGGCTAAGGATGAGACTGAATTTCTGTTTGGCCACCCTAGCCATGAGGGTGTGGTACAGGCAGCAGCCTGTGATAAAGCAGGTATTCCCCTGGCATCCCATCCTCCTGACAAGAATTCCAGAAAGCTGGATTCTATTGCAAAAAAGATATGTCTGGGTTCCTCACTGGAATTAGGCAGGCTTCATACGTGGCCTATGTTACCAGATATCAAAGGACACTCTGGGACACTGTCCTATAGATTACTAAGTCAGTGTCAACACAAATGGCTACAGAACTGGAGGAAGCTGCCAAGAGAGGGACAGAGGCTTCCAAAGTCCAGTTCAGAATGGCAGTGGATAGCAATGATACTGCAGCCAGACAGATGGCTTCCTCAGTGTCATTGAGAAGATTTGTTTGGCTCAGGACTACCAGTCTGACCCAAGACAGTCCAGTTTATTTATTTACTTTATTTATTTATTTAATATTTCAGAAAGACCTTTGAGCGTGAGCTCTTTTACAAAGGTTCCACGTCAGGGTGGACAAAAATATGACAATACACATATATAGTTGTTACAGAAAGCCTGCTCATTGGTATTCCAGAGCAATTACAATGAAAGTTAAACAAACTGGAGAACTAACAGAGTAGAAGCTAATTCAGAAAATGATTGTTTGCACCCGTTTTTCCCCCCTCCCTAGCGACCTCTGAATCCGTTGTTGGACTAAGTTGAGAAGACTGTACAGGGGTTAACGCTTACTCAAGATGGCAGTGGGCTGGGTGTAAGAAAACAAGATGGCATGGTTTGAAATTACCCGCAGAGGGGGAGAGGTGGGGGAAGGTGGGTCGGGGCACTGAGGGGAGGGGGAGCAGCTCCAGAGGGGCCTTGTCGAGTAGGTGGTGGTAGGGGGGGAATAGGCAGGGCATTTACTACATGCAGTTAGAGCTGGTGGAATAGCTTACTTATGCTCTAGGCTGGGCAAGGAGGCAGGGTCCACTAGGTAGCCCCAATTGGGTGGTACCTAGGTTGATAGCCATGACATGAGATGCTGTTTAAGGCCTGCTTTGATTTGAGATATGCTGTTTGTTTTGTAGTTTCTTAGGGAGTTCATTTATCCAGAGGGGGGCCTGGTAAGCGAAAGCACGCTGCCCTAGTGAGGTTTGGCAGAATGGGATAGACAGTGCTCCATTCTTCTTTCCTCTGGTGATGTGAGGTGTGGAAGAAACCTCAAGCAGGTTACCTACACGGTGGGGTTTTTCCAAGGAGTGCCACCTTTGCCAGGAGGCAAGTTTGGTATTTGATCCTGTCTTTTAGGTTGAGCCAGTTTGTACGCGCATACAGGGTACAAGTATGAGTGTATTGATCTGCACACAGGGTAAGGTGGCATGCCTTATTCAGTGCGATTTGGACCCTTTTGAGTGCAGTTTCAGAGGTGGCACCATACACCACCAGCCCGTAGTCAATCGTGGAGAGTATGGAGCTGGAGACAGAGGTTCTGAGTGCCTCCAGGGTGAGGGATTTTTTGTGCTTATAGAGGACACCGATCTTTGTGTTTCCCGCTCTTAAAAGGGCATTTATGTGGTGTGTGTAAGTGAGTGAGCCATCAATGATGACCCCAAGGTACTTGAACAAGTGTACCTGCTCAGTCAGCTCACCGGCCTTATTTGTGATTTCGAGGGGAAGTGGACCTCTGCTTATGGTGAGGGCTCGATAGAAGCATGGCCTTGGTTTTCTTGTAATTTAGTAGCAGCTTTTGCCTACTGAACCAGTCCTCGAGTTTATTGAAGGAGTTCACTAATTCTGTGTGTATGGTTGCCTGGGAGGTGCTGCTGCTTAGCAGCACGGCATCATCAGCATGTAAGATAAGTTTAGTGTCGCAGGCCATGGGTAATTCATTTACAAATAGGCTGAAAAGTAGGGGCCCAAGAATTGATCCTTGAGGGACTCCTAGGAGTACATCTTTTGAGCTGGATAATGTCTGCCCGATTTTGACTCTCTGGCTTCTGTGTGTAAGGGGAGTCATTGAACCAATTCAGGTTGTTTGGTGCTACACCCAATCTTTGGAGCTGGAGTAGTAGTAGTGGGTGGTTTACGGTGTCAAAAGCTTTGGTGAGGTCAATGAAGATGGACCCCACCAATTTCCCTTCATCCAGCGCCTTGTATGCAAAGTCGGAGTATTCCAACAGTGCTGTGGTGGTGCTGTGTTTTTGCCTGAAACCATGTTGGTTTAGGCAGAGCAGATTGTACTTGTTGAGGTATTCTGTGAGTTGACTTGCCATTTTTTCCAATGCTTTGGATAGAGGGTGGGGGAGAGGATTGATATAGGCCTGTAGTCAGCCACCATTGCACTGACTTCCCATGTGAGCCTTCTTCTCTGTTTGGACAGCAGACTGAGGCTTACATGAGGAAAATGAGCAAATACAAAACAGCATATCAAAGTGCTGCTGCTAAGGAGAAGGCTCCTACCCCACAAAAGGAGCATGCTAGGGGTCATAGGGGCAGACCTTACCAGCCATTCTTCCAGCCTCAGGCATATCCACATTACCAACAGCAGAGAGGTTATTTCAGAGGCAGCGGCAGGAGAGGCACTAACCATACTATCCCCAGCATCCAGTCAGCACCTCAGACTAAGCAGACACCCTGAGGGTTCTGCTCGGGTTGCCTCCCCAGGACCAGTAGGGGGCAGGCTGACCTACTGTCTCCAGGAATGGCAATCCATCACTACAGTTCGGTGGGTCCTGGAGGTAGTGGGTCAGGGCCTTGCATTCAGTTTCAAAATCAGAGCAAGACTGAGGGCAAGAGTTTTTCAGCCCCCCAAGATTTTTTCTGGAAAAGGAGGTGTTAAATCTGCTTTCACTAGGAGCAGTGGAGCCAGTTCCTCTCTTACAGAAAGGAATGGGCCTTTACTCAATATACTTCCTTACATCAACAAAAATGGGGGAGTGGCAACCCATATTGGATCTCAGGTACCTAAACAGGCATTTACTGAAACCAAAATTCAAAATGGTCACCTTAAAAATGATTCTGCCAGCTTTAAGACAAGGGGATTGGTTGGCATCTCTGGATCTAAAAGATGCTTATTTCCATATCCTCATAAGGCAGTCTCACAGAAAGTTCCCGAGGTTCAAAGCTTCCATCAGGCCATTATCAGTTCAGAGCTATGCCTTTTGGCCTTACCTCTGCCCCAAGGGTGTTCACAAAATGCTTGGCAGTAGTTGTGGCACACCTACGGAGGCAGGGAGTGGCAGTCTTCCCATACCTGGTTGACTGGCTCTTAGTGGGACAGTCTCCCCAACAGGTCAAGCAGTCTCTGTCCTTAACACAGGAACTGTTACAGTACTTGGGTTTCTTGATAAACCAGCAGAAGTCAGTACTGCAACCAGCACAGCTCCTGGAATTTATAGGAGCAGAATTGGATTCAGAGGAAGGGCTCTTCTTCCTCAGCTGAGGGCAGACACTCTCAGGCAGCTGGTAGGTTCTTTCAAACCTCAAAGCCTCAGGCTGGCCAGACATTTTCTCCAGTTGCTGGGCCACATGGCAATCTCAACTGCCACAGTGTCAGGAGCAAGATTTCAGATGAGGGATATTCAATATCACCTGAAGCATTACTGGCACCAAAAAAAGGACAAATTGTCAAAGTTGATCCCAGTCACTCAAACATTCATGCAGGCGCTCCAGTGGTGGCAGGATTTGGAAAACCTCAGACAAGGGGTCCCATTCTACAAGAGCAACCATCTCTGGTGCTCATTACAGATACATCCCTTCTAGGGTGGGGAGCACATCTAGAGGAGCATACTGTCCACGGTACATGGCTCAAACAGGAGTTATTATTTCACATCAACCTGTTGGAGCTCAGGGGAGTGTTCCTGGCTTTTCAGGCATTCACCGACATGCTGCAGGGAAAAGTAGTCCAGGTCAGGACAGACAACATGACCACAATGCTCTACATCAACAAACGAGGCACAAGGTCCACACCCCTGTGTATGGAAGTTATGAGAATATGGACCCTGGCCTATTCCCTAAACATTGTGCTGTCGGCAATCCACCTTCCAAGGAAGGACAATGTGCTGGCAGATGCACTAAGTGGAATAAATCAGAACCATCACGAATGGTCCCTAAACAAGCAAGTACTACAGTTGGTGTTCAGAAGGTGGGGCATTCCAGAGGTAGACCTCTTTGCTTCCCCAGACAACTACCAGCTCCCTCTGTACTGCTGCAGACCTCCACTGAAGGGCACAGTACCGCTGGATGCATTGATCCTGGATTGGACAGGGAAGTTCTTGTATGCCTTCCTTCCCTTCCCATTATTACTGAGAGTCCTGAACAAATTCAGGTCCCAACCAGCCACAATGGTCCTCATTGCCCCAGATTGGGCCAGGCAACCGTGGTATTCCCTAGTCCTGTCCCTATTAGTAGCCAAGTCAATCAGCCTACCCAGGATGCACAATCTGCTGACCTCCTCCCAGGGCAGGATCCTTTATCACAGCCTTCGGTCCCTCAGACTCAAGGCTCAGTTCTTGAGGACCTGGAGTATGCAAATTTGAATCTCTCAGAGGGGGTAATGGAGGTCCTTAGGGTATCTGGAAAACCTGCTACCAGAAAAATTTATATATCTAAGTGGAAAAATTTTCTTTCTGGCGTAGAAACAAACATTTAGACCATACCAAGGCTGGCTTATCAATAGTTCTCGACTATCTCGCCCATCTTCATTCCCTAGGTCTCAGGACCTCTACTTTGAAGGTTCATTTGGCTGCAGTATCTGCTTACCTGTCAGCGGGTAAACCTTCCTCTTTGGCCTCTAATGCAGTGTTCCAAAAGTTCTTTAAAGGATTACTGCATTTGCACCCTCCTCATAGGACCCCTACCCCTGTGTGGAATCTAAACATTTGCCTAGCACAACTTATGAAGCCTCCTTTCAAACCCATGTCTTTGACTGACCTTGAGTATGTGACTTGGAAAGCTGTGTTTTTAGTGGCCATTACTTCTGCTGGAAGGATTAGTGAGATTCAGGCCTTGTCCATGGAGTCTAATTACGTGGCCTTCAACAGGGATAAGGTGGTACTCAGGACGAATAACACATTTCTTCTTAAGGTGGTATCTGACTTTCACATTAATCAGTCCATCACCTTGCCAGTTTTCTGTACTGATCATTCCTCTTCAGGTGAGCGTAGGTTGCATAGCCTGGATGTCAAGAGGGCTATTAGTTACTATCTAGATCACACAAAAGGTCACAGAGGAGATAGAACCCAACTCTTTCTGACCTATGGAGAGGTCGGCAAGGGTAAACCTGCCACAAAGAGATCCATAGCAATATGGATTGTCTCATGTATCCAGTTCTGTTATGACAAGGTGGGTAAGCAGCCCCACAAGGGCTTAGGGCCCGTTCTACTAGGGGGACTGCTGCATTTATAGCAGCTTCCAGAGATATTCCTCTGTTGGAAATCTGTAAGGCAGCTACCTGAAAAACAGTTCATACATTTAACAAGCATTATTGCCTGGGTACCCAGGCCAGAAGTGATGGTAGGTTTGGCACAGCAGTTCTGCAGAGCCTGTTTCCAAAATGGGTCCTCTGCCTGCCTCCAAAGGCACTGCTTGGGTAGTCTGCAGTTGTCAGAATACAGTGAGATTTTGTGGGGTTTGAAGAAAACATTACTTACCATGGTAATCTTGTTTCTTCTAAGGGAATCTTACTGTATTCTGAGCTCCCACTCTTCCTCCCCTGCTAGAACCAACAGGGCTCTTATCACTCCTGTGTCACTGATGTTGGAAACCTGTGGGTACCTATTAGTTTGTTGGGCATCTGTTGACTTGAGTCTTAGAGATGCCTCCTGTTGTTGGAGCTTCTCTTCCTGTAATAGGGGTATTTAGGGGTAGTAAACTTAGTTTGGTTAGTTAGTATTAGTTTCTACATGCTTCCTAAGTATCTGACAGTTGCAGGAAGTGCAACCAGGGACAGTGATTTGAAAACCGAGCTCGAGCCTAACATTCCAGTATTAGCATAGGTTCTGTAAACAGTTTCAGCTCCGGGGCAGTCCTATGGTGAGACCATACTGCAGTTGTCAGAATACAGTAGGATTCCCTTAGAAAAAACAAGATTATTATGGTAAGTAATGTTTTCTTACAGGCCATTCATGTGCCAGGAAAGGACAACACCCTAGTGGATGCCCTGAGCAGAATCAGTTAGGCACATCACGAATGGTCCATCAACAGGCAAGTGCTGGACTTCGTGTTCAGGAGATGGGGCACACTGGCGGTGGATCCCTTCGCATCCCAAGAGAATCATCATCTGCCCCTCTTTTGCTGCAGACCACTGGCCAAGGGAACAATCCCACTGGTAGCTCTGGCACTGGACTGGTCAGGGAGAAGTCTGTATGCTTTTCCTCCCTTCCCTCTCATTCTCAGAGTCCTGATCAAACTCAGTTCACAACATGCATCAATGATACTGATAGCACCAGACTAGGCCAGGCAGCCATGGTACTCCATGCTACCTTGCATGTCTGTAGCCAAACCAGTACACTTACCCAGGAGGCACAATCTGTTGACCTCTCAGCAGGGCAAGATTCTATACCCAAATCTCAGGTCTCAGACTCAAGGGTATGGCTCTTGAGGACTTAGAATATACAAACTTAAATCTCTCTTAAAGCGTTCTGGATATCCTGAAGGGATAAAGAAAGCCTTCGACTAAGAAAACCTATGCTTCAAACATCTATGTAGGTCCATTAAAAGGTATCAAACCATTTGCTTCTGGATCTGTGCTTCAAAATGGAAGAGGTTTTCTATTTGGTGTGGGTCCAAAGAGATTTCTCCCACTCTAGTGGAGATTCCAGATCTCATGGATTATCTCACCTACCTCCACTCTCTGGTTGAAACGTTCATCCCTGAAAGTGCATCTAGTATCAATCTCTGCCTGCATTTCTGCTGGGAGAGGTACCTCCCTAGCATCCAGTCCCATTTTCAAAAAATTATTTAAAGGTCTGTGCCATTTGCACCCACCTATTAGGGAACCAGTACCAGTATGGGACCTGAACATATGCATTGCTCGGCTCATGAAACCTCCTTTTGAGCCCATGTCCTTAGCACATCTAAAATATGTTACCTGGAAAACTGTTTTTCTGGTTGCAATTACTTAAGCTAGAAGAATTAATGAACTTCAAGCCCTGTGTGTTGAGAAGGACTGCCTTTTCTTCCATAATGACAGAGTGGTCCTGAGAACCAATAGGAAATTCATCCCCAAGGTTGTTTGATTTCCATTTAAACCAGTCCATTACATTACCAGTTTTCTTCATTGAACATACTAGTTCAGGTGAGCACAGACTCCATAGTCTGGATGTCAAAAGGGCATTAAGTTACTACATGACCCACACCAGGGATCATAGACATGACAAACATCAGTTATTCCTTATGTAGGAGGATGTAGATAAGGGCACCCCAGCTTCTAAGAGGTCAGTCTCGCTGGATAGTCCAGTGCATTCAGTTTTGCTGTTCGAAAGTTGGCAAGGAACCCCCAGCAGGGCTGAGGGGCTCATTCAACTAGGGGCACAGCTGCTGCCATAGCAGCATCCAGAGATGTTCCTTTAGTGGAAATCTGTAAAGCAACTACCTGGAGGACAGTGCACACATTTACTAAACACTACAATTTGGACACACAGTCCAGAAGTGATGCCAGGTTTGGCATGGCAGTCCTGCAGAACCTCTTTCCTAAGTAGGTTCTCTGCCCACCTCCAAAGGTACTGCTTTGAAGTCTGCAGAGAATTAGGAATATAGACGAATTCCTGGGGTTAGAAGAAAATATTACTCACCATAGTAATCTTGTTTCTTCCAAGGTATTCTTCTATATTCATAACTTTCCCATCCTGCCTCCCCTTCCAGAACCAGATCCTCTGCACTCCTGACCGAGTATTTTTTTACACTTTCATTTTTATCCCCACCTTACTGCCCCCTCTTTCCACATCTTCAGACCCTGATCATCCCCGTAGATCCCTCCCACAGAATCTGCTCCTAGAGTGCCAGGCTTACTCCGTTGTCCTCCTGCCTTACTTCTTCTCTCTTTGGAGTGCCTGCACAACGGGGTCTGTCCTACGGGTAGGTGATCCGAGGCTTAGATTGGCTGTTATCTTGGACCAAGAGGATTTTTTATGTTTTCTCCTTTAGTCCCTCCTTCCCCTGAGGGCATCGGCATGTAGGACAAACGTCCAGACAGGCGAGCGTGCTGACACATGCGCTGTCAAATGCCCACAACGTCTTCCCTTCCAACTCTTGAAGAGCTGCCTATGCACCGATGCCGTGCCTCCTGACATAGAGTCGTCGAATGTCTGGGACACCCCAGGAACCCACCCCAGGAAGGAGAGTATCTGTTGTGGCCTTTCGATCCTCCCCCCTCAACCATTAAGGCCCTGAGTCCGCTCCCAAACCCGGGTCGCCGGCGTGGTGCAAGGTGTGGCGTCCAGCGTCTCAGCCCTCAGCACCACTGGGCTGGCCCCTGACAGAGTATTTTAATGTAAAGTCCCAGACACTGGCATGCATAGTTTTTTGCCCTAGTGGGAAATATTTAATTACCTTCTTTGTCCAAATGATTCTGGCATTCAGGGGGATTTAGGATTACAATAATATTAAGGGTGTTTCTTGCTGTCATGGACAGCTTAGTTGTGTTATATTTAGATAAGTATATTTAGATAGTCTTCGTTTAGGCTGCCTTGTGGGCTCCTTAGAAATCTGATACATTGGTGGAATGTTGCAGCTGATACGGGCAGTAGTTTGAATAAGTGGCACAAGCCAATGATAGGTTCTGTCATTAGCATATAGTTCCATTTTCTCTGGGCAGCTCTGCTTAGGAGGCTGACTGCAGAGAGTTATGAATATAGAAGAATACCTTGGAAGAAACAAGATAACTATGGTGAGTAATTTTTTCTTATGCCGCTCATCTTGAAACCGATTCAGTGATCATTTTTTCATTTTTTAATTTTTATACTGGTTAGCTAGATGAGCGTAAAGCCCATTTTCACAAGCGACAAGTTGACAGAACTAGGGCACCCAGGTACCTCAGCTCCCTCCCTCCTGATAAAATATCCAGGAGGCTAGATGTTATGGTTAAGCACACATATGCGTTATCATTCCTGGGCCTTCGTATTGCCATTTTTCAGGCTCATTAGGTCAATTACCACAATAACCTGTGAAAACAGGCACAGATTTTGGCACAGGGTTGTCTGGAGAGTCCTTCCAAGCAGGAGTTGCATAAAGTGCTCTCTGCTGGGCAGACATGGGCAAACAAGTATTATGCTCCATCTGTAATGTTTTTGATAAGTGCGCTACGGCTGCTGCCTCCAGCATTTGCCTCAGATGTTATGCCTGGCTCAGGGTGGCAGGCTTAGCCACCGATGTCCAGCATACTGTTCTCATTGCCCCCTTCAGAAACTCTGCAATGACTCTCCGATCTGTCAGAGCACAGTACTACCCCCAGGGCAGAAGCAGGTGTCTGGGCTCTTTCAACCCCCCCCGCCAAAGGTAACTGGGTTCTCATTCCCCTTCTGCAAATGAAAGACTGGTTCTGCTCCCGGGATATGAAGGATGCCTACCCTCATATCAGTCATAAAACCTCACAGGAAGTATCTGAGGTTTTTCTGGGAGGGGGAGCATTACTAGTTCATGGTATTGCCCTTTGGCTTGTCCTGTGCACCATGGGTCTTTACCAAATGCTTAGCAGTAGTCTCAGCAGCCCTTTACAGGGAAGGCCTTTGTATTTTCCCGTATCTGGATGATTGACTGTTGAAGGCCCAGTCCCGGGAACACCTTCCTCACATTCAATCCAGAACCAGATGATTGTTCAACACTCTGGGGATGGTGGTCAACCTGCTCAAATCAGTGTTGACACACTCCCAGAGACTGCAGTATATATTGTAGGAGCAGTCTTGGACACCACTCAAGGCTGGAGTTTTCTGCCCCAGGACAGGGCAGAATACCTCATGGAGCAGGCACAGATGCTTTGCTGCAGTTGGTACAAGCCAGTCAGGTTCTTTCTGCGTCTGCTGGGCTACATGACAGCGTTCATTGTCATTGTGTCTTTTGTCCCGATTACATATGTGGATCCCACAGTGGACTCTCCAATTCCAGTGGCACCAACTAGCCCTGGTCTTGTCTCATCAATGCCGAGCTTTGCAGTGGTGGATGGACTGTGACAGTCTCCTGAAAGGAGTTCCATTTCTTGTCCCATCCCTGACCCAGATCCTCACCATGGAGGCCTCTGGCTTGGAATGGGGCACTCACCTAGGGTCCCTCCAGACTCGGGGTATCTGGACCCTGGTGGAAGAGGTGTTGCACATCAATGTCCTGGGCTGTCTTAGATAGGCTCCAAGCCTTCCAGGAATATTGGGCTCTGGGTTCTCTATTAATACTGACAGAGAATGCCAGTATGATGCACTACATCAGCAAACAAAGGGGGGACTCGTTCCTTCCTGCTTTGCAGGGAAGCAATGAGAGTCTGGAACTAGGCCCTGGAACATGGTCTAGACATATCAGCAGTCTCTTTTCCTGGCGTCCAGAAAGACTTGGCAGAGAAAGTCGGTCGCAGTCGAGTCCACGAATGGGAATTGCTGACCTTAGTAGTGGATGACCTCTTCACAAGATGGGCTTGCACAGAGTTGGACCTTTTTGCGTTCCCACGCAATGCAAAACTGCTGCATTTCTGCTTGCTTGCTGCAGGGCTGAAGTTTTCTGGTGAGGTACGTTGTCCCTCTCCTGGCAAGAGAGCTTTCTGTATGGCTCCCCTTCCTTTCGCCTCATACAGAGAGTACTTCTCTAACTGAGGAAGGAGGGTGCTGCTCTAATACTCATTGCCCCTCTTTGGCCATGACCAATTTAGTTCCCACTGGTCCAGCAACTAACTGTGGAACCGCTAGTCTGTCTGACCTTTTGCAAGGGCCTGCTGTCTTAGGAACAGGGCGCACTGGTCCATCCAAACCTAAAGTTCCCGCATCTACATGTATGGCACCTGAGGACGTCACCATAGCACATTTAAGGGTACCCCCCCAGGTGGCAGTAGTCCTTGTGGCTGCCAGGATACCTTCCACAAGGCATGCCTGTTATTGAAGTGGAAGTGGTTTTCTGTGTGGGCTGCTTCCAAACAATTGGATCCGTTTACCTGCCCGGTCAGTGCCGTGCTGAAATACTTGCTGTCCTTGTCAGACTCAGGTTGCAGTATTCCTCACTCAAGATGCATCTGGCTACTATTTCCATCTTCCATGCACCTGTGGACAGACTTACGGTTGCCCAGCTTGAGATGTCCCATACGTTTCTGAGAGGCATTTTACAGCTATAGATTCCTATTAAAAATCCAGTCCCAGCCTGGAACATGAATTTTGTGTTTAAAAAGATTACTTTGGCTCCATTTGAGCCAGCTGTGAGCTGTGGCATGTGCCTTCTTTCATGGAAAGCATTATTTTTAGTTGCGATTACTTCTGATCAAAGGATTTCAGAGCTGCAGGCTCCTGTGTGTGAGCTTCCTTGTTTGATTTTCCACAAAGACAGAGAGTCTCTGCTTACCAGTCCTAAGTAGTTATCAAAGGTGGTGTCTGAGTTTACTTTGAATCAAGCCATCCACCTTCCAGTGTATTTTCCAGAGCCTGCTAATCCAGGGGAAGCACTGCTCCATACCTTGGATGTACATAGAGTTCTCTGGTACCATCTCTCAGGCACCAAGGGTGGCAGAAATTCCTCTCAGTTTTTTGTTTGTTCATCCCTAGTAAAGAGAGCATTCCAATGTCGAAACAGTGTCCAACTGTATTACCTTTTGTTACTGGAAGTACAGTAAGACCCGTCCTATTGTGGTGCATGGCTGCTCCAGCTGCTTGTTTTCGCAGTGCTTCCGCTGATGAGACCTGTGCAATGGCCACATGGAGTACATCCCATACTTTCACCAAGCATTACAGTCTTGACATTTCCCCTCGCATAAGAACGGGGTTTGGCCTGGCTGTCCTGCAGAGCCTGCTCTCCTGAGCATGTTGCTTCCATCTGACCAGACTGTTCACTTTTGGTACTGCTTGGGACTCGTTCTAAAGGAGGGTCTGATGAAAGAGATAACCTTGAAGATGATAGAATGGTTACATACTTACTGGAACAGTAGATCTTTAAGAGAATCTCTTTCATCAGGCCATGCTGTCTTACCCTCCGTCCCCCTTTGGTGGTTAGGGCTTGAGCCTTACTGCTCTGCTCTTTCCCATAGCTCTTTTTGTGCAGCACTCTTTGTCACCTGGTTTGCCAGGTGCTGGCATGATCTCCTGATTCCCCAGAGGGAGGCCCTCCAAGCATAATCTCCAGCAGGGAACTGAGGTGAGGGCCACCCATGCTTTGTACAGATGCTAGATGCATGACGTTGACGTGGGTGGCCCCAGCTGGCAAAGTTTCTGTGTGGTGCTAGTGCTGACATGGTATTAGTTCCAAAGGTGTGGCCTAATGAAAGAGATTCTCTCGAAGCTCTACTATTGGTAAGTACACAAATGTTCTTTTCTAGGAACGTTTATGTGGTTCACTTATCCACACTCATGACAGTTGGTTTTATTTTTAACCAGGAAGTTGACTGAGCACTGCCCTTTTTCAGCCACACCTGACAGTCTCCTTTTTAAGAGCTGTTCTTGCTGGACAGTCTCCAGACTAAGCTCCTCTCACCACGCGAGTGGTACACCCCTTGGCTCTGCCCCATGACATCAGTCTTCCTTTCTGCTGGAAGAGTCTAGTCTCCTTCACAACTCTGCGCATGGTGTAGGCCTGAATTGTTTTCAAGTGTGGCATCCGGATAATTTTTTCTTCTATTTCAACAAACAGATATCCCTGGTTCTGTCTTCATCTTTGACATCGACATCGTGGTTCATGGGGGTTCGAGGACGATTCCCAGTTTTAAGCGGTGCATCCAGTGCAAACAGATGTCTCGAATGGATCCGCATGTGTTGTGCATCTGCTACCTCGGTGAACAGCTCAACATTTCTGCCTGTGGCCTGTGCTAGGCTATGCCTCTCTGTTCCTTGGAAAACCGCTACACCTGTGTTCTTCTTGGTCGGCTGATCTAACAGGACCTTCCAGTAAAATCAAAGTAGACGTGTAAAGTAACCCAGCAGTCATGGGCTCAGGCCCAGTTGACAGCCATGGAAAAGCAGTGGCTAAGGCTGCAGCAGGTACCTCGTCAGCCACTGCACTACTGTTGGGGGCCAGCATTGGACTGGTTTTCACCAATAACTTCAGAGACCCTCCAGACCTTCAGGGAGAGCCCTGCCCACCACAGTAAGAGTAGGAAATCTAAAAAGTCCCACCGTCGGTCATGAGATCGGGAAAGAGCATGCTCTTCCAACTGCCTTAACTACAATGACTGCTCGATGGCTGTAGAGAAATTGGCTTTGGCTGAACCTTGGTCGAGAACACGACCACTAGCTCCTGGCGCGGTCAAGCTTGTCAATGATGACACCGGGTTGGGGAAGGCGATTGAGGATTTTCTCGCCCCTGTTGGCCTGTTGTCAAAGGGGATCGAAGATGACTTGATCTCCATGGCTTCGTCCTGTCGGTTCTCACCCAAGAGGTCCAGGAGCAGGCAGTGGCCCCAGCTGTCTCCTCTTAAGAGTTGTCTCCCTGTGGGGTTGAATGGCCGAACCCTGTGCGGGCAATCTATACTGCCCCTCAGGCTGTATCTCCTTGATGTTAAGTTGATGCTCAAGGTCAAGTGATTTCTCGCACTCTGTCTTGTTCGACTGGGTGGCGTCACTTTCTGCACTACTCTTCATCTTTGTCCTCTGATGACAAGAGGCTCCATTGCTGTATGCGACAGCGCTACGAGGAGCTCATCTGGCAGCAGTGGGCCTTGGTTAGGTGGGATAGGGCTCTACGCTTGACCCTGGTGGTCACCTGGCAACCGCCAATTAAGCCCATAACGGTCCTACCAAGGCATCTGTCTCCAACACGTGTCTCATGACTGATACTGGTGGTTGCCTCCACAACAGCCCTTGTAGGGAGTCCTTTCCAAGGTCTCTTGTCTGGCTACTGGCTCGCCAGGCTGGTTGTTAGCGGAGATATCACACTCAAGTCGAGCTTTGAGTGGTGCACAACAGCAAAGGGCCATATCTGAGGATTCTGCATCTCCCTCTGAAGGGTCCTTGATGGAGTCTTAATGGGCTTAAGCCTTCGACCAGGGATCGGTTGAAGAACTGACTACCGACCACAGGCTGGTGTCTTTTGTGGCTCTTCTCAGACTGGTATCCAAGTCCATGGAGATTCCCTTGGAGCCAATCCAGAAAAAGGCTAAGATACTGGACCGGGAAGAATCCCCTGGGGTTGCCTTCCTGATGGCAGAGGCCATCCTTTGATCAGTGTTGGAGCTTTGGCAGCATCCAGCTTCCTGCCTGGCACCCTTTGCTCATATGGTCCACAAGTATGCAGTCCCTATGGGCGCCTTATCTGGATTTATGGATCAACCCTTGGTCAAGAGTCTGGTAGCCAGTACGGTCTTCTGCAAATCTGGTAATATCAGGGATGTGGACAACAGCCTCAGCAAGTCATGGTCCTGGAAGCACGAATGGGAACTGCTGTCTTCAGTAGTTGAGGGCCTGTTCAGAAGGTGGGGATACCCAGAGTTGGACCTTTTTGTATCCCACTCAATGCAAAACTGCTGCTTTTCTGCTCGCTAGATCCAGGGCCTGAAGTGTTCTAGTGAGACGCATTGTCCCTCTCCTGGAAAGTGAGGTTCCTCAATGCCTTCCCCTTGTTTCTAGTGGTCCAGAGGGTGCTCCTCTGGTGGCTCCATTCAGGGTCTTTTCGTGTACTAACCCTAAGGTTCTTCCTAAGGTGGTGTCTGAGTTTACCCTAAATCAATCTATCCACCTGTCTGTTTATTATCTAGAGCATGCCAGTCCAGGGAAGCATTGCTCCATACTTTGGATGTACATAGAATTTTGTTTTACTGTAAACACCATACTAAAGACTGCAGGAAGTCCGAACAATTGTGTTTCTTTTGCCCCAGGGAAAGAGGGCACCCCAGTTTTAAAACAGTGTTTGTCCAAATGGTTCACCAACTGTATTACTTTTTGTTATAGGAAGTACAGTAAGGAACTTCCTGAGACTGTGAAAGGCCATTCAGACAGGGATATTGGCCACTTCAGTTTCCGGTTTCTGGAATGAATTCACTGTGTACATTTGTGCTGTTGCCACTTGGAGTACGGTCCACACTTTCACCAAGTGCTACAGTTTGGAGATTACCTATTGCAGGCAGCCAGGGTTGGGTCTAGTCATGCTTCAGGGCCTCCTTTCTTAGGTCTAACCTCCTGCCATTCATTGTTGCTTTGTTGTCAGCACTGCTCAGGACTCGTTACATAGGTGTGATCTGATGAGATATCCCAGATGAAGATAGTACAGTTGCGTAAGAACTTACCGTAACAGTAGACTTAGGGAATCTCTTTCATCAGGTCATGCCATCCCACACCCCATCCCCCTTTGGGGTCTTTTCTGTTCCAGACTGGTTATTTAGTGTTCCAGCCTTATATAGGGCTAGGCACTCTGTCTCTCTTCTTGGTTCCCCAGGGGTAGCTGGATGGGAGCAGTCTCCAGCGGGAACAAACTGAGGAGGAAGCAGGGCCACCTACACCTGTATAGGGAAGGTGACGTTGGCAGGTGATGTCGGCATGGGAAGCCCTAATAGACTGCTGCTGAAAAAGGCTCCCGTGGGATCCTAGCACCTAACAGCGAAGTTCCATAGGTGTGACCTGATGAAAGAGATTCCCTCGAAGATCTGCTGTTATGGTAAGTTCTTATGCAACTGTACTTTATAGGAGTGGTATATGGTTCACATTCATACCTGCCATCCAACCTCCCTTGGTAAGTGGCACACAGATCTTTGCTTCCAGTTCCAGTGTGCAAGATCTGATGTCATTGGGTGGAGCCGGAGGATATACTGCATGGGTGGTGGGAGGAGCTTAATTTAAAAACATTCTGATGAATCAGCGCTTCTGGTGGTGCAGATGTGAACCACGTATCACTCCTGGATCTATGGTTACTGGTGAGTGACCTATTTTTATTGAGCCAGAGTGTGGTGGAAAAAAGAACAGCTACTACATAGTGCCCTACATATGGGGATGCCTCATGGGATGTTGTTCACAGTGCCAAGCACTGTAGTGTTTAAATACCCCTTCTAGTTCATATATATGCATAATCAAGCATAAATATTCATGTTATTACAGCCATGATCATTAGAACAACAAGGCACCAAGTAAATAAAGTGCTAGTGCTAGACATAAAAATTATTGTACCACAACCAATGAATAGTAAAAATTATTTGAAGTCTTGTAAGAAAACACTGATTTGGATCTTTTTGAAGAGGATATCATGGCAGACTGGTAGAGGGAGGCAAGCTTTGTTACAGTAGAAGGCCCGGAGTCTGAGCTAACTTTTTTTTTAATGGATGATATCGATGTGTGTGGAGTAGTTCCAAGTTTCTTTGTGGTCACACACCAAGACATGCAAGTAGGAGACCACTTCAAGTGGGGTGCCATCCAGTGTTTTAAGCATGAGGCTGACAATAATCCTAGGAAGCTTTTATCTAGTGCCAGCAGATATGGATAATACTTTTAGGGCATTCAGTGCAAGCTGGTATGAGTGTAACCAGCATCAAACATTGTCAGAGTCACGTTGAAGGGATGGTTCCAGCTCAGAGACTGAGGCATCAGTGGCAACAAGTAGTATCATCAGCTTACATGTGTATGTACGTCTGACCACAGTTTGAGGGGAGGCCATTTAGGAAGATGGAAAAGAGGCTGAGCCTAAGAATGGAGCACTATGGGACACCAGAGTTGATGGTGAGGGAATAAGGTGTCACTTACCTGAACCAGCTGATGCTGATCTGAGAGACAGGAGTTGACCCATTTGACCTAAGAATCAGATAGTCCTTCACCCTCAGGTTATAGTTTTTTGACCAGGAAGGGCACACAAGCCTGTAATAGCTTGTTTCTAGGTGTATCCTGGGGTGTTGGTCCCATGGACCTGTTTTTACTGATGGGGGGGAATGTTTGCAGTGACATCATACCTCTTAACCTTTGATCGCTGAAATGAGGGGCACATTCTAACCCTAGTAATACTCTGGTATTCATAACTTCCACAGTGACCCTTTAAGACAGAACTGCCCAGAGAGAATGGAACACATGCAAATAGACACAAGGGAGCCCTGACTACAAAGGGCAACTAGAGCATCAAAATAGGTCCAAAACGAATGGGCACACTAGATGGACTTAGTGGTCTCCTTCTGCTGTCAACTTCTATGTTTCTGTGTTCTATGTAAATGAAGAAACCCTTTGCATGTGACAACTTTCCAAATGCTGCCTTGAACTAACTGCCTTAGTTCTAAACCTCTCAGATTTCACTTTCCGCATGTCAAGTCTAGACGTTCAGAGTTCCTGTCTTCAACTTCTACCTGTGACATGAAGCAACTTATAAAATCATGTATCTTTTTTTTCTTTCATTTGCTGCCTTTTACTTATCGTATTCTAGCTAAACCATAGTTTTAGTGTTAATTATGGTATTTTTGTTGGTTCCTCCCGGTTTGGTATAACTGGTGGGGAACTGAGTTATTTTAGTTTATATCGGAGTTTTCTGACTAAAAAACTCTTGTTAGTTTAGTTTATTTTTATTTAGAAACCTTTATTTTAGTAATCGCTTTATTGGTTTCTGAACCGATACCCTCGGTTCATTTCTTCTGTGGTTCCTGTCGGTTCCGGAACCGACCGCAACTACTAAATATCACTTAACATTTAAAGTTATTTAGCAATTTTAATTTTTTTATCACTTCTCGATAAAATGTCTGAAAAACCTAAAAAGAAAACCAGTGAAACTGGTTTTAAAAAACTGCTCCGATTGTGGGGAAGTATTTGCTAATGCAGATAAGCACAGTTTGTGTGCTGCCTTCCTTGACTATGGTCATCTAAAAGAAGATTGTGAAATTTGTAACTCTTTCTCAGAAAAAAGTGTGGAGAAATTCCTGGAACGGCTAAAGAAAAAGCTTCCTCCGCCTAAGGATCCCTCAGGCTCTGACCAGCCGACACCCTCTTCTGCTGTGGGTGAAACCACTGCAGTGCTACATTCAACCCCTGAGATGGGTGATAAAATGACTAAGAGGCCTGCTGAACCAGCTGACTCCCTGGTTCCCTCAAAAAAGACTAACAAATTAAAGCACACAGAACTCCCTACTGGACAAACAACGGGGACTTGTGGGTGTTCTGGCTCTCCCTTCTCCACGGGAGATAGCACAGGCTTTCAAAGTGATACAAGCCTTGCAGGGACTTTTTTTCAACTGGCCAGCAGCCATTTGGGCAGACTCCAGCCGGACAGGCTGACACCTCAGCCAAATCCTAATTTCTTGAAGAGGAGATTATGGTGAGTGTGAAGAGGAGGACAAAGGGGAACCCATTGAACCTGAGGTTTCCTCCGAGCAGGACTTTGGTTCTTCTCTCAGAACCACTGAAGACTATTCTTCACACTTCATTTTTGTTAGAAGGATGACTGATGCCTTGGACATCACCACAAGTGAGGAAATAGAAGATGAGGAGGTGGAATACCTCGATGATGGGGTTAACCCCCACTAAAAAGTTCCTCCTACCAGTGAATAAATTCTTCAAAAAGGATGCTTTGAAGATGTTATAAACTCCTAACTCTGTCCCCTCTTTTGTTAAGAGACTAGACAAGAAATACCAGCTGGACAGGGAGGGTTCAAAATTTCTGTTTCCCCACCCTGACAACCGGGGGAGGGTGCAGGCGGCAGCCTGTGACAAGGCTGAAGTGCCCCTGGTTTCTCACCCACCAGAAAAGGAGTCCAGAAAAAATGATAGTATGGCCAAGAAGGGGTCTTTTTCAGCTTCCTTGGCCATCAGGCAGGCTAATTTTCAGGCCTATGCGGCTCCATATCAGAAGTCATTGTGGCAATCTGTCCTGGCCATGGCAGATAAGGCCACCTCACCCTTGTCGACTGACCTTGCAGAAACTGCTAGGTTTGGCTTGGAGGCAGCCAAGTGTCAGTTTCAAATGGCTGCTGACACTAATGACACAGCAGCTAGTTGGATGGCCAGTACTGTTGCCCAAAGGCTGTTTGCCTGGCTAAGAGCCACAAATCTTACCCAGGACACACAAACAAAGGCCATGGATTTTCCTCTGGAGGGTAATTCCCTTTTTAGAGACAAAAACAGTAGCTTATATGAAGAAGGTGGACAAATAATAAAGCCACCTTCAAAAGCAGTTCAGCCAAAGAGAAGGCCTCTCCATCCAACAGGCCCTATGGGGGTGGGGGGTGGGAGACAGGGCAGGTCCTTTTTCTAGGCAGTGGCTGCACCCCAATACCAAACCTACCCCCAGCAAGGGTACTTCAGAGTGAGGCAGAAGGGGCTCCAGGCAGGGATCTCAACCCCAGCCTCAGCCCCAGGGTAAGCAAACACCCTGACATGTTTTCACAGGCTGCCTCCTCTCTACTTGTCAGAGGCAGGCTGGCTCATTACCTCCAGGCTTGGCAAGGAATCACCACAGACAAGTGGGTCCTGGAAGTAGTGAGTCAGGGACTGTCTCTGACTTCCAAATCCCTTCCTGTTCTTAGAACCAGAATATTCAGACCATCCTCCCTCGCAGAAAAGCAGCTGTTGGAGGAATAGGTTTGAAACCTGCTATTGTCAAGGGCAATGGAGTCTGTCCCAGTTCAGCAGAAGGGAAAGGGGTTTTACGCAGATGGGGAGTGGTGGCCTATCTTAGACCTCAGGAGTGTCTGACAGAGCCAAAATTCAAGATGTTAACTTTGGCACTGATTCTGCCAACACTCCAAAAAGGCGACTGGTTGGCATCACTGGACCTGAAAGATGCCTATTTCCACAGCCCCATAAGGGAGTCTCACAGAAAATACCTCGGGTTCAGACTCCCATCAGGTCACCATCAATTCGCAACCCTGCCATTCGGTCTCACTTCAGCTCCAAGAGTGCTCACAAAGTGCTTGGCAGTGGTTGTGGCACACCTTCGAAGACAGGGTGTCGCAGTGTCCCTATATCTGGATGACTGGCTGGTGGTGGGAAAATCACCACAGCAAGTCAAACAGTATCTGCAGATCACCCAGAGGCTTCTAGAATCCCTGGGGTTCTTGATAAACCACAACAAATCTGTCCTTCTACCTGCACAGGTGCTGCAGTCCATAGGTGCAGAGATCAACACCCTAGAAGGCAGGGCCTAACCTGCCTTTGGACAGGGTAAGAAGTATCCAGCTGATTGCAGACTTGTTCAGTCTGAACAAGACAAAAACTGCAAGGCAGTTTGTACAGCTCCTGGGCCACATGGCTGTGGCCACAGGCACAGTCCTAGGTTCCAGGTTCCAAATGAGACACATCCAGTTTCACTTAAGGGCACACTGGTGCCAAAGAAGAGAGCCTCTCTCAGAGCTGATCACAGTAACAAATACATTGTTACAGGCACTTCAGTGGTGGAAAGAGGAATCCAATCTAAGGGAAGGGGTTCCTTTTCAACAAGAGCCCCCATCAGTTGTTCTCACGACAGATGCATCTCTACTGGGATGGGGCACCCATTTGGGGGACCACACATCCCAGGGCACTTGGTCAAGTACAGAGTCACTGAACCTGCTGGAACTCGGAGTGGTGTTTCTGGCACTAAAAGCCTTCACATTCACAACATTAGTGCAGGGAAAGGTGGTGCAGGTCAGAATAGACAATACCACCACAATGTACTACATAGACAAGCAGGGAGGTACAAAGTCGGGTCCTCTCTGCACAGAAGCCATGAAAATCTGGAGCCTGGCGTACTCCTTGTGAGTTTCCATACAGGCAATCCATCTGCCGGGGAAAGACAATACCCTGGCAGATGCTCTGAGCCGAATCAATCAGGCCCATAACAAATGGACCCTGAACAGGTAAGTGGTTGAAGTAATTTTCAGGAGGTGGGGCACCCCAGAAGTAGACTTGTTCGCATCCCACCAGAACCACCACCTGCCACAGTACTGTTGCAGACCACCAAATCGGGGAACAGTCCCCCTGGTTGCTGTAGCCCTGAATTGGTCAGGGAAGCATCTGTTTGCATTTCCACCCTTCCCTCTGGTGTACAGGGTACTGCTCAGGCTCAGGACCCAGTCAGCATCAATGATCTTGATAGCACCAGACTGGGCCAGGAAGCCATGGTACTCTCTGCTGCTCTCCATGTCTGTGGCCGAGCCAATACACCTTCCTTGGAGGTGCAGTCTGTTAACCTCCAACCAGGGGAGGCTCCTGTATCCGAACCTCAGGTCACTCAAGCTCAAGGCTTGGCTCTTGAGAACCTAGAATATGCAGGCTTGCATCTTTCTGAGAGTGTTTTGGGCATTTTAAGGGGTTACAGGAAGCCCTCCACTAAGAAAACCTACAAATCGAAAAGGTTTTCTATTTGGTGTTTAACCAGGAAACTGGAACCAGCACAGGTGAGGTCCCAGCTGTACTTGACTACCTTACTTACTCACATTCACTGGGCTTGCAGTCCAGTACTCTCAAGGTCCACCTGGCTGTAGCACCCAGTCATGTCTTTAAAACATGCTCACGTTTGAATATTGAGGACTAGATAGTTAATTTTTTAAATGAAAGCATGGAGTCATGCTGATATACGTCCGTTATGTTGACACACTTTCAACGTATTGATTTACTCGATATGTACTTTACATTACTGATATTATAAAAATTAATTTTGTTGTATCGATGTGTATTTCTGTGCATCAATACTTTGAAAGTGTGTTAACGTGGTGTAACTATACCGACTTGGATTATAAGCGTTGTCATTAAACAAAAAGTTTCCTTCCAAAATGGTTCAGATGTTAGCCCTTTGTACTGATAATGTCATTACAGGTTACTAACTTGTGTAGTGCAAGGGCTAGAAACACTTTAATGTTTGCTTGCAAAGCATGCAGACATATTATTACCAGTCTGAGCTGTGAGAGGGCTTTTGGGGGAGAACCCTTCCTCCACCTATCACAGCTTCAGAATATTGAATCTCCTCCCAATCACAAGGCTGGAAAAAGCAAGGTAGAAGTGTTTTTTGTTGCTAGTTCAGCTGTTAAAGGGATACTGTCAGCTTCTATGAGCATTTTTTTTTTTTTTTTTTACATATTTCAAAGTGGTGCTTTTTGCCACGTATGTTACCAGTGATGGGATGTCTGGTCCACGATTTCAGCATCTGGTAAAAAAATTGTTTTTTTTTTTTATTAAAATGCTCTTTCTGTTTGGTCTGACCCTAGCTGTGTGGCCAGCTGCTCCTGTGTGTCTCCGAGTACCAAAGGTGCCAATGATCCAGCACACACAGGCATATTTGGACACTGTATTTTCTAAGCTGTATGGACTTCATATCATTTAAATCTACCTTTCCCACTGATCTCTGCAATGTGTGTGGTTTATTTCAGGTGTAGTAGAAATGACATTTTGAAAAGTAAAGCCATGACTATGGGCACGTGCATTAGTGTCGACGCTGATGCGCAAGCTTGTTATCACGGCTTTATTTTTCAAAAATGCCATTTCTACATGAGATACCCCTCAGTTTTGGAAACCACGTACTCTGAATAGTTCAGCGCAAAGGGAAGGTTCAAATTATATTCATAAGGCTTAGAAAATACATTGTCCGATCATGCACGAGTGGTACTCAAGGATGCAGAGGAGTGCCTGGCCACAGGAATAAGGTCAGACTGAACAGAAAAGGTATTTTACTAATAAACTACATTTTATAACAAGTATGCTGAAATCGTAGACCAGACATGCCATCACTGGTAATATAGATAGCAAAAGGCACTAGTTTGAAACTTGTAAAAATGGGGGGGAGACCACACAAGCTGACAGTGTCCCTTTAATCCATTTGTTAACTTTCTCCTGTGTTTAGCTCCACATATATGCTACTGTTTAGAACTTTGTTTTTCTGTGATTAGAAGAGATGTTGCACAAACCATATCATCTGCATACATAAGATGCAGTGCTTGCAATGCATGGAATTAATGTAGTCTCATACTGTTGTAAAAAGCAAGTAAAATCAATTAGCTTCTTTGAGGATCTCTCCTCCATTAGGCCACACCTTTGGAATTATAGCTGTCAAACACTATGACAACACAGAAACTTTTTCCAGTTGGGGGCCACCAGCGACGGGCCCCCCTATGAATTCCACTGTCTGCATCTATATAGATGTGGGCAGCCCCATTACTCCTCAGTTATTTTCCCACTGTCAGTCATCCTTGTTGGACCTGCTGAAGGAAATTTCATGAACTAGTCATTGTCATTTATTCTTTTACTTTATTTTGTTGTCCCTGCATGCCACCAAAATTGAAAGAGCCTTTATTTCAGTACTTTAAGTGCAGAGAGAAAATTTACAAAGAAGACACACACACACAGTTTGTGTGTGCTGCCTGGGCCTGTCTCACAGTGTGAGGGCCTGTAAGATTTGCCAGAGCTTCAACCAGGCTATAAGGCAATGCCACAAGAAAGATCTAGAAAAGTCCCTTCTTTAAACTTTTAAAGCTATGGAGAAGGAACAGGGCCCAAAATCTGTGTCTGCCTCACCATCGACTGAGAAATGGTTGCCAAAGTTGAAGGACCAGGACAGGGAATGGTCATCATTGCTGCCCTCCTCATCGTCGGGCCACAAGCACAAACAAAAAGAGAAATCTGCTTTTACGGGCAAGGTCCCATTCATTCAGACAAGGTAAAGCTACTGTGTCATTGCCTGCTCCAGCGGCATTGGCAACAGCTCTCCCAAGTGTTGAGATACCAAGGTCAGAGCTTGGCTTTGGCACTGCTGTACCTACTATGCCATCATAATCAGGCCAGGGCTCATCAACACAAGTTTTCCCACTTTACAGGATACCATTGACTCTCACGTTGTGTTGTTGTCATTCTCAGAAATGATCAGACGCATTCTGCCTGGATGACCACAATAGGCAGTTGTTCTGCTGACGGGGCCTCCTGCTCTACAGTCCTCATTGATTGCCTCTACTAGCATGCCACAGACTCCTTCCTCTCAGCTCCCTCTGGTGTCACTGGTGCCTTCTGCTGTACCAGTCATCGATAGAGACAATGATGACGATAATCATGACCTTGTGCTTTTAGAGGAGGAGTATGAGAGAGAACAATATGTTGCACCACAATGTAGTTCAACTCTCTCCTCCTGCAGTGAGGATTCAGTAGTCTATACCCTGAGGTCTCCTCCTGGAAATCTTACTTTTCATGCCATGGTGCAGCAAATGCAAACTGCCGTGAGCTTTGCTTTGGAAGAGGAAGACTCCACAAAAAGAAATCTGGTGGAATTTTTGGAGGTCCCTTGCACACCCTTAATTATAATTTCAGCTGTATATCTTGCATTAAAGGATGCTAACTTTGCTGCATGATACAGACCAAACTCACTAACTTGCAGTTCCCAGAAAGGCTGACAAGCAGTATCCTGCTCCAATTGTCGAGCCTTATTAAGGTAATCAGCCAGAAACTGGCTCCGTAGTTGTTACAGCTACTCATGATAGGTCTAGAGCACCTAAACATATGAGTACTTTGCCCCCTAATAAAGAATCTAGGAGGCTGAATCTGATGGGCAAGCACATGTGTGCCTCTGGCTCACAGGGCCTTAGGATTGCAAACTACCAGGTCTGTGTGATAAAATATCAGAATGACCTGTGGAAAGCTACGAAAACTGGAGTCTACACTTTCCTGGTTGGCTCTGCCAAGAGTTACTTAAAATCTTAACTTCTGGTGCAGAAGTTGGCAAGCATTTGCTATACTTGGCCTATGATGAATCTGATGCTTCTGCCAGTGCTGCTGCTTATGGCATTTGCATGAGAAGATGTTCTTGGCTCACAGTTGCTGGTTTTGCCAATGATGTGCAACAAGCAGTTTTTAATACCGCTTTTAGAGGGACAAAACTGTTTTGCTATGATGTTGAAGAGGCCTTAAAAGGCCTTTAGACTTCAAAAATGACTCTAAGGTCTGTCAAATCTCTGTATCCCATTCCTCCCCGGTATTGTGGGAGGGGATCCCTTTGTCAGCCTGTTGCCAGAGGTGGCTGTGGCTACTGTCAGCAAGCTCCTGGCAGAGGAGGTGGCACCTCGCGAGTCCCCCACCCCCCAGGTGCACGTACAAAAGCACCCAAAGCAATCTATACCAGTGGCATCACCCCCACTGGTTCTGCCTGACTCTCTTCTGGGTACATCCCCACTTCCACTGTTACCTCCAGGAGTGGTTGTGGGGGGCAGAATGTCCCTGCATCTGAAATAGTGGCAGGAGATTACAACAGACAAGTTGGTCCTGGAGATAATTGCAAGGGGGCATGCTCTGGAGCTTCTGGGAACCCTTGCAGATCATCCTCTGTCCCTTTCCTGTTATCCTCCCTTCTGAAGGAAGACGTTTGGTTATTATTCAAAAAACGTGCTATAGAACTGGTTCCTTCTTAACAGAGAAACAAAGGGTTCTATTCCATATACTTACTGGTTTCAAAATGGACAGGGGATCTGCGTGCTGTGTTGGAACCCAGGGTTCTCATCATCCTCATCAAATTCAAAAAGTCTTGAATGGTATCCCTGAAAGTTCTGATTCCCCATCTGTGAACAGGGGACTGATTTTGTTTTCTAGACATGAAGGGATGTATAACTTTATGTCAAGATCAGAAAATCCTACAGGCAGTACCTCTGCTTTGTGCTGGAAGGGGAACATTATCAGTTCAGAGTATTGCCCTTTGGCTTGTTGTGTGCACCATTGATCTACCAAATGCTTGGCAGTAGTGGCAGCAGCCATTTGCAGGGGAGGCTTGTATGTATTCCCTTATCTGGATGACTGGCTGCTGAAGTCCAGTTCCAGGGAAGCTCTCCTACATACTTTGTCTGGGACAAGGCAGTTGTTCAAGGATTTGGGGGTCATAGTAAATGTGCCACAATTTGTGCTGACTTCTTGCCAAAGGATGCAGTACATAAGGGCACTCTTGAAAGCAAAGAAGTGTTGTACTTTCCTGCTGTAGGACAGAGCAGAAAATTGTATTGTCCAAGCACAGTTGATATACAGGAGCCACTATGTCTCTGGGAGAACAGTGTTACATTTCCTGGGACTCATGACTGTGGCCATTGTGATGGTGTGACTGGCCCGCTTATATATGAAAATCCCATAGTAGACACTCAGGGTCTAGTGGGATCAGCTGACCGACGAGCTGGACCAAGTGGTTCTCATCACGTCCTGACTTGTAGAGCATTGTTATGGTGGATGGATCATGAAAACCTACTAAAGGGCATTCCATTCCTTGTACCAGCTGCTGTACAGATCCTCACCACAGATACCTTGTGTCCCAGATGGGGTGCTCATCTTGGCCCTTAATAGATGCAGGGATTATGGACCAAGTTGGAGGCCAGGTTACACATAAATGTCCTGGAGATTAGTTTTGTCCTGTACCTCCTCCAGGCATTTCAGAACATCTGTGCCCCGATCCTCTGTTAATATAGATGGACAATGCCAGTGGGATGTATTACATCAATAAACAAAGGGGTGCTCATTCCTATCCCTTGTTCAGGGAAGCAATGAGAGTATGGTACTGGGCTCTGTCCCATGGCCTAAAATTGTCAGCCATGCATCTCCCAGGTCTACTAAACATCTTAGCAGGCAGGCTAAGCAGGTCATAATCGAAGATTCATGAATGGGAACCACTGACCTCTGTGGTAGGTGACCTCTTTGCAAGACGGGATCGTCCAGAGTTTGACCTCTTTGCATCCCCACACAAAGCAAAACTGCTACATTTCTGCTTGCTCACTTGAGGTCCTGAAGTTTTCTGGTGAGATGCATTATCCCTCTCTTGAAAAGGGAAATTCCTATATGCATTTCCCCCAGTTCCACTAATACAGAGGGTGCTGCTGAAGCTGCAGATGGAGAGTGCCACTCTCATCCTCATTGCTCCATTATGGCCTCGCCAGATGCAGTTTACACTTCTATAACAGATGGCACTGGAGCCTCCTGTCCCCCTACCTCCGAGTTGGGACTTGTTGTTAATGACAAAGGATCACTGCTCTGTTTGGACCTGAAATCCCTACATCTCCATGTATGACTCCTGACGACATAGTCATTGCATCTTTTGGGGTATCCTTGATGGTTACTAATGTACTGATTGTGGCTAGAAAGCCTTCTGCCTGATATACTTATTCCTTGAAGTGGAAATGGTTCATTTTGTGGGCTGCTTCCAGACATTTGGACTCATTTACATGTCCTGTAAATGCTGTGTTGAAGTACTTGCTGTCCCTTTGACACTGACCTACGGTATTCCTTACTTAAGGTGCATTTGGCCACTATATTGGCTTTCCATGTCCTTATTGATGGTCGTATGGTGCTCAGTTAGAGGGGTCCCTTACTTTTCTGAGTAGTATTCTGCATATGAAACCTCCTATCGACAATGCAGTAGTGCCTTGTGACTTGAATTTTGTGCTTCAGAAACTGACATTGGCTCTTTTTTGAGCCAGCCATAAGTTGTGACTTATGTTTCCTGTTGTGGAAAATATTATTTTTAGTTGCAATTATTTCTGCTCAAAGGATTTCAGAGCTTTAGGCTCTAATATATGAGCCTCCTTATTTGATTTTCCACAGAGTTTCTTTGCGCACAAATCCTAAGTTTCTCCCAAAGGTGGTGTCTGAATTCACACTGAGTCAAATGATACACCATCCTGTTATTACGAGCATGCTGACCAAGGTGAGGCACTGCCCTGTACTTTAGACGTACGTATAATATGCAAATGCTATGTTGATCACACCAAGGACTGCAGAAAGTCCTCTCAGCTTTTTGTTTTGTTCGGCCCGAGAAAGAGGGTATTCCTGTGTCTAAACAGTGTCTGTCCAAATGGCTGGCACATTGTATTACATTCTGTTATATGAAGTATGGTAAGGAACTTCCTGGTGCAGTTCATGGTCATTTCACCAGGGGAATGGCTACTTCTGGTGCTTGTTTCTGAAGTATTTCTGCTGCTTACATTTGTGCTGCAGCCACTTGGCGCACTATCCACATCTTCATTAAACATTACAGTCTGGACAGTGTCTTGTAGATGTGCTGGATTCGAATTTGCTGTACTGCAAGGCCTGCTGTCATGAACATATATCAGGCTGTAACCACCTCCCAATTTTTATCTGGAACTGCTTGAGAATTGTTTCAAAGGTGGGCCTAATGGAGGGAATATCCTTGAAGAAGACAGAAGAGTGACATACGTACCATAATGGTAGATCTTTGAGAGAATGTCCTCCATTAGGCCATGTCACCCCTGCCTCCATCCTCCTCCTGCTTCAGGGAGGGTTATATCAGATACTGTGCCTGAACCTAATCCATGCATCATATATCCAGCTCCATGCCTCTCTTTGTATGCCTGGTGCTTGACTTATCTCCTAGTTCCCCATGGTTGGAGGTCCTCCAAGTGTAATCTCCGGAGGGAACTGAGGAATGATGGGCCCCAGGCTAGCAAAAGTTTCCATCTGGTCCTAGTGCCTGACGGCTATAGTTCCAAGGGTGTGGCCTAATGGAGTATATTCTCTCGAAGAGCTACTGTTATGGTAAGTATGCAACTGTTTTTCCTACAGTGTTCCTGCACTCATCTTACAGTTTTGGTAAGGAGCTATGGTTACCTGTGTTTCAAACACTAAAATTAGGGCATTTTGGTCATTACTAGGTAAATAACCAAGGCTCAACACATACATCCCAGTTTATCATGTCCAAGGAGTCCTGCTGATGTGATGTTCCCTTGCAAAGCATGTGAACAAATTGGTATCAATATGAGCTATAAGAGGGCTTTTGGGGCGGTGCCTTTTCACCTATCACAGCTTCAGAATACTGAATCTGCTTCCTAATTCTGCCCACTTTCTGACTTCCTCCTTCTTTTCCCATTGAAGTTCTTGTACAGTCTCAAGACTCGAAAATGCAAGGTGGAAGTGGGGTTTCTTGTAGAACTCATAATTCCTGCTTGAAATCATCCCATGCTTTTTGGTTCACACATGCTGATCACTACATTCATATGTGCTACTGTGTAGTACTTTCTCAGGGAATGGCAGAGATGTTGCACAATGCCCAGAGTTTGTTCCTGTCTGGAGCCACCATGTCAACATCCACCAACTCATCAAAAAACGGGGCAGCAGGTGCTTAAGTGTTTACTCATAACTTTGTTATTGTTCCACATTTTGACTCCAAAATTTCAGCATAGGCAATCTTACTTTGAGAGGGCTCTTGCAGTAGGTAATTACATATAGGACTGGCCTTGACCGGCGCGCTGGGACCTGAAAAATATCTAGCTAGCGGTCCCTGGCGAGGACTGCCCCCGTCAGTGACCCGGCGTCATGCGGCGTCGGTATAAAGAAGCGGTCCGGATACCCGCCTCAGTTCTTTCCAGCAGTTGATCGTGCAGCCTCGCGTTAAAGTTAGTGTAGCAAAGCCCTGTTCTTTCGTCGGTTTTACCGAAGTTTTGAGTATTTTTTCTTCTCATCGTCAGGTCAGCGTCGGTGTATGTCGTCCCCTACACCTTCCAAAAACAAGTACAACTCGTGCGGTGCCCAACTGCCACACAAGGACGGCCACTCTCTCTGTCTTTTTTGGTTAGGCCCCGACCATCCGGTCGACAAGTGCCCGCATTGCCTGCACTTCAATGCGGCTACCCGCAGATGATGCCAACAGTCCCTCGAAGCCCATCTGCTCAAGAAGAAGATGTCTTCAATGGAAAAAGATTTGAAGAAGCTCAGGCAGGCGTCGACTTCTCCTGAAGGACATCATAAAAAGCGGGACAAAGAAAGGCACCGGGAGAAGGCCTCCTCGCCTGCAACTCCGGCCGGAGTCGCAACCCAGGTAACCTCCCCTCCGGGGGACTGTCCGATGGCAGCCTCCAAGGCTTTGGAGGAGGCATTGGCCCACCCGTCGGGTTCACGTTCAGGCCTTGTGGGTGCCTCCGGGCAAAAGGAGGCCTCTGCCCCCAGTACCACCGCAGGCTTGTGACCTACTGGCATGGGCACCTCCCAGAAGCCGGACGTCTGCTCCTCCGACGTCCTCCGGGAGAAGGTTGAAAAGACGCCCGACCCTTCGGGGTGGTGCATGACCTCATCCCCCTCGGACTGGGCCTCTTCTCTCCCTCGGCCCGCCTCTGACGAGGGACCCCATAAGTCAGACGCCGGCTCCTCCGGCACCCGCCAGGAACCAGCCCCTAAGCCGCACGTCGGCTCCCCCGACAGAGCTGCGCGACGGAAGCTTGACGGACCCTCCAACCCCATCGCGTCTGGTTCCCCGCAGCCTTTGCTGCTGTCCGGGAGCCTGAGTCACCGCAGCCTGACCCGAGGACTTTTCTCCACCGTCCCAGAGGCGTCGCGAGGATATTCCAACCCGCCAGACCCTCCTCCTAGGAACTGGATCTGATGCGGCCCCGACGCCAGCTCGACGCCGGTTCCAAAGCGCGCCCACCGACGCCAGCGGGATACTCCCTTCCGCGGGCCCAACCCCCCGTGCCTGTCAATGTTGACCCACCTGTGGGCCTCCTTCCGGGCCATCTGCTCCGGCAGCTCCTCCAGCACCCAGGTACCCACCGTCCTATCCGATGCAGTCTTACCCAGGTCCACAGTATCCAGCGCCGCAGTACCCGACGCCGGTTCCGCCGACGCCGCAGTACCCGATGCCGCAATACCCGGCACCGGTTTTCCTGCAGCCGGGTTTCGGATACTCGCCTTACGGATACAATCCGTACACTTATCCCCCTCCTCCTCCTCCACTGCCCCCCAGGCCGCCGGTGGATCTGCAGGAGACTCTGGCTTCCTGGTGGGCTGAGGCCAAGGCTCAGCTCACCAAGGAAGTAGAGAGCCGCCTTACGGTGACGGTGCCCCGGCCCCCGTACGCCCGAGACGGCACACTCCCTCACCGCCTCCGAATCCCAGAGCCCTTCCCTCTGGATCCAGAGAGGGGCAGGACACGCGTCCAGGGATCCTCCCTAAGGAACCCGTTCCTCCCCCTAGACGTGCCAGAGAGTCTTATTCTGCTTCTGATTCTTCTTCTTCTTCACTCTCGGATTCCTCCGACGGATGCTCCGAGAGAGACGACGAGCCTCGATCTCCGTCCAAGCCCTGGCCGAGGACTCCTCCGAAGTCTCCTCCGGAGGATCCTTCCTTCACTGAGTTGCTCAGGAAGCTCCAGGAAGTACATCAGTGGCGTTCTCTGGAACCAGATCCTCAGTGGGTCAAACTCGCCGAACATCTGGACCTGCCCTTACGGCTCCTACTTTAGTGCCACCCTGGATCGAGCCTCATGCCCACCTTGTTTCCACTATTTGGAAACAACCGTTGGCTTTAGCCCCGCTTCCTAGGAAGTCCAACAGGCTATACCAGGCTCCGGAGGGTGTAGACTTTTTGGATTCTCACCCTTGTGCAGACTCGGTCATGATTAGCACCGCTCACGGCTGGTCAGCACATCCTAAACATCTAAGCTCATCTCCTCCGGATAAGGAATCTCACCTTCTGGACTAGTATGGAAGAAAAATATACACTTCTTCCACACTGGGGATCCGGGCCCTGAATTATGTAGCTCATATGGGGGATTACCAGAAGGCCATCCTTACCCAGGTGGAATCCAAGATTGACTTCTTACCTGACTCCCAAGTCAAGCAGGAGTTAGCTGACTTGGTCCGTTCTGCTCGTTCAGCCAGTCGTCACATCCTGCGGACGACATACGATGCAGTGGACACTGCAGGGCGGAGCTCCGCGTTCGCCGTAAGTCTTCGGCGTCATGCCTGGCTCCGCGTGTCAGGTTTGGTCCCGGAGGTGCAGTCAGCAATCCAGGAAGCACCTTTCAGGGATTCAGTGCTTTTCAGCGGTGATGTCAAGGACATCATCACCGACTTGCAGGAGAAGGGGACAGCTCTGAAATCCGTGGATTCCATGTACCGCCCCCATCCCCCAGAGCGCCATCCTTTTCGCAGACACAGTCGGCCACAAGCAAAACCCCAAGGAAGGCGGGCCACTAAATGCCGAGCCCCCACAGCTGCCAGGCCCCCACCGCCCAAAAAAGCAGTGGGTGCCCCAGCTGTGGCGCTGCCCCACACCACCTGACTCCTCCTCTCCCACTGCCTCCGGACACCGGAGGAGCAGTAGGAGGAGGTTCTCCCTCCACCTTCCGGGTTGGGAGAGGATAACAACGAATTCATGGGTGCTTCAGATTATAGCGGAGGGGCACTCCATAGAGTTTCTGCAGAAACCACCCCGCCACCCCTCTGAAGTCGTCCTATGCAAGGGACCATCTTCCTTTGGTCAGGGAAGAAATATCTGCCCTTCTCGCGAAGCAGGCCATAGAACCCGTTCCTCCTCACCTTCAAGGGACGGGTTACTATTCTCATTTCTTCCTGGTCCCAAAGAAGATGGGAGATCTCAGACCCATTCTCAATCTCAGCTCCTTGAACCTTTACGTGGAATATAAAAAGTTCAGGATGCTCTCCCTGTAAACCCTTCTGCCCCTTCTTCGGCTGTGTCAATGGCTTTGTGCGCTGGATATGCAGGACGCATATCTGCACATCCCCATTCGTCCTTCGCATCGCAAGTACCTCCGGTTTGTTTTCCAGGGGGACCATTACCAATTCCAGGCACTCCCATTTGGTCTTTCCTCGGCACCCTGAGTTTTTACCAAATGCCTGGCAGTGGTAGCGGCCCACCTGCGTACTATGGGAGTTCAGGTGTTCCCCTACCTGGATGACTGGCTCCTGGCGGCCTTGTCCAGGGAGGAGCTCATGCATTTTCTCTCCCTCACCCAGCAGGTTTTCACTTGCCTGGGTATCACCATCAACCATTCCAAGTCTCATCTGGATCCCTCCGAGAGACTTCAGTTTATCGGGGCTGTCCTCGATACGATGGTGAGCAAGGCCTTCCTTCCTCCGGACAGGGCGGCATCTCTTCAGTCACAGATTTCCCTGCTTTTGGAACACAGGAAGGTTCCGGCGAGGTTGGTTCTCTGTCTCGTGGGGCTCATGGTGGCCGCCATCCCCACAGTTCCCCGCGCGCGGCTCCACATGAGGATATCTCAGTGGACTCTCCACTCCCAGTGGGACCAACTCATAGATGACCTAGATCATCTGTTTCTGATCTCCTTGCCGATGACAAGAGACTTGCAATGGTGGATGGTTCGAGAGAACCTGTTTCAGGGGGTTCCCTTCGGTCATCCTCCCCCCTCCCAGACCCTGATCACGGATGCATCAGGCAAAGGTTGGGGAGCCCATCTGGGTCCTCACCGAACCCAGGGTTTATAGTCCAGATTGGAGCTAGCTCTCCACATCAATTTGCTCGAGCTATGAGCAGTACTATATGCTCTCCAAGCCCTTCACCAATACATCCTTCCCGGTCACCTAGCTGTCCAGACGGACAACATGTGCATGGTGTGGTACATCAACAAGCAGGGAGGGACTCGATCCTATCCTCTATGCAGGGAAGCAATGAGGGTTTGGGACTGGGCAACACTTTACAATGTTCACCTCACGGCGATCCATGTTCCAGGAGTCGACAATACCCTGGCAGACAAGCTAAGCCGCTCCTTTGCTCTGCCACACGAGTGGGAGTTGGACCAAAAGGTTCTAGATGGCATCTTCTAGCTTTGGGGGACTCCTCAGAAAGACCTGTTCGCCTCTTCCCAAAACACAAAACTTCCCACCTTTTGCTCACTCGCTCCAGAGCGAGGCGCTTTCTGGAGCGATGCTCTGTCTCTAAACTGGAAGGGCAGATTCATCTATGCTTTTCCCCCAATTCCTCTGGTCCCTCATGTACTGCAGAAACTAACAACGGAAGGAGCGAGAATGATTCTGATTGCTCCTTTCTGGCCCAGGCAAATCTGGTTCTCTCTTCTACAACAATACTCAGAGGTTCCTCCTCTTCCTCTTCCTTTATCTCGAGGATTGCTAACCCAGGATCAGGGGACCCTGGTCCATTCAGGTCTCAAGTCCCTACAACTTCATGCATGGCTCCTGCAGACCTAGCCCAATCTCGCTGTGGTGTCTCTCCAAAGGTGGCCGAGATTCTGGTGGAGGCTAGAAAACCCTCCACTAGGTCCACTTATGCCATGAAATGGAAGAGATTTTCTATTTGGGCCACTTCTAGGAACGTGGAGCCTTTCTACTGTCCAGTGGCCGTTCTCCTTGAATATTTATGTCATCTCTTCGACCTGGGTCTCAGTCATTCCTCCTTGAAAGTGCACATGGCCACTATTTCAGCTTACCATGTTCCTTTCGCTGATAAAGCCTTTGCTCAGTTAGAGGTGTCTAAGACTTTTCTTAGAGGGGTCCTTCATCTGAGGCCCCCTGTTCGGACTCTTGCTCCCCCTTGGGATTTGAACTTCATTCTCGAAAAACTTACCCTTCCTCCCTTCGAACCTGCGACATCCACAGATCTGAAGTTTCTGTCGTGGAAGACGCTCTTCTTGGTGGCCATTACTTCCACTCGAAGAATTTCCGCGCTTCAGGCCCTTATGTGTAAAATCCCCTATTTGATATTTCACAAAGAACGAGTAGCTCTTCGCTTACGAACCCCAAGTTTCTGCCTAAAGTGGTAGTGAGTCTACCTTAAATCAGTCTATAGAGTTACCTGCCTTTTCACGCAGTACTCAACCAAGGAGAATATTTACTCCATACCATGGATGTTCACTGGATTCTGAGATACTACCCGATAGGACAAAAGATCTCAGAAAAACTGACCAGCTGTTCGTCTCTTTTGCTCACAAAAGGGAAGGCAATGCTGTCTCCAAGCAATGCCTGTCAAAGTGGTTGGCTCATTGCATCACTTTCTGTTATGACAAGTACAATAAGACCCTTCCGGGTCAAGTCAGAGGTCACTCCACTCATGGAGTAGCAGCCTCTGCACCTGTTTCAAGAATGTGTCTACAGCAGACATCTGTGCTGCCGCCACCTGGACTTCCGTCCATACCTTTACGAAACATTACAGTTTGGACATTGCCTCTCGCCGTAGAGCAGGCTTCGGGCTAGCTGTTTTGCAGGGCCTCCTGTCTTGAGGCCTACAAGGCTACTGCTACTTCAGGAGTAGTTTCCTCCTCCCGGTGCCTTTTATTTGTTCCAGACTGCTTGGGATTCAGTCCTATATGTAATTACCTACTGCAAGAGCCCTCTCGAAGTAAGATAGTACAGTTACGTAAGATCTTACCGTACAGTAGATCTTCGAGAGGCTCTTGCAGAGTGAATACCTCCTACCCTCCATCCCCTAAACTTCTTCAGCTCCTTTTCCATTGAGGGAAATATCTGCTTCAAACAACATGAAGTCTTGCTATATTATGACATATGCAGTGAGTCCCAACCTTCGAACTGCTCCAGAGGTGAAAGAGTTAACTTTCCATGCCAGGCATGGAATCTTGAGCACGAGCTCGGTTGAAAGCTCTGTCTGTTGTTCTTCAAACACAAACTGTCAGATATTTACGAGAAAAACTCATTTACTCCACCTCACTGAACAGTCGCTCCGGAGATTTCTCCTTCTGCTCGGTTCATTTTGTCGGTTAAAGTATTAAGTTTTCGGTTTTTTAACCGAATTTAAACCGCAACCGGTCGGTTCAAGCTCTGTCTGTGGTACCGTAAGTACTAGATAGGTTTTACATCATTTCTGTGTGGAACTTGTAAACGGTATTATCGGTTCGGTTTGAACCGATCAGGTTGTAAAATTCATTAAATCTGTCTTTTAGAGTGCGGTTCCCGGTTCTTATCGGTTCTAAAAAAAACGGATTTAATTATGTTTTTTCCAAGACCCGTGACACGGTTGGGAACCGATAAGAGGGTCTTGCATGCGGTTGCCATAAGCGGGCAAGTTTTGGTTAGGCTGGCACTATGTCTGAGAAACCCAAAAGAAAAACCGGGCCCACTGGGTTTCAACACTGCAGTGTTTGTGGAAGCCTTTGCCAGACCCCACACCACTGTGTTTATTGTCTGGGGTTTGACCACCTCAATGCAGACTGCCAGATTTGCAAACATTTTCCTGCAGCTACCCTGGATAAGAGGTTGGTAGGCTCAGGGAAAGAGGCCAAAGTCCGCTGACCGGATGGCCAGCCGGTTCGGTTGTAACCGAACGGAGACTCCCTCTGACCAGGCGAGACTTCCTCGGAGCAAAGGAGAGCCGACTAGGAGGAGTCGGTTCCAGCAAAAGGACTAGAAAATCAGCTGGTGTGGAGCCAAAATTTCCATCTCCAACCGCTGGAGAAATAGCCAAAGTGATAAAATTGTCCAGTCGCTTTCCCGGTTCCGACCGAACCGCACCATCGAATAACTATCTGATTCGGTCGGTTCCACCGGTTCAAGAATATGATTTGAGAAATTTTATGAACCAGAGGAGAGGGAAGAGGAGTATGAGGAGAGTGAATGTGGATTTGAAAGCCTGGATGTGCCCATTGAACCGGACATCTCCCCAGACAGACCTTCAGGAGTGTCTCCCCCTAGGTCTTCTGTCCCCTTCTCATTTTATGTTCTATACAAAAATGGCTGAAACCCTCCAGCTCCCTATGGAGGAAGCTGTGGATGATCAAGAGGAGCCTGACTATGTAGAAATGATGGATATCCGAGTCTAGGAGACTGTCTATTCCTCTGCATAAATCTTTTGGAAACAGACAGTAAAAATTTTAAAACCCTCACATTATACCTCCTGTGGATAAAGAATGGACAAGAGGTACACACTGTCAGGCTCTGATGCGAGTTCCTTACACAACAATGCAGCCATGTTGGAGTAGTGCAGGCTGCAGCCTGTGACAAGCAAATATTCCCTTGGCCTCACACCCCTGACAAGGACTCCAGGAGGATTGATGCCATGGCAAAGAAATAGTACATGGCAGCATCTTTGGGACTCAGACAGGCAAATTATATGACATGTTGCTAGATATCAGAAATCCAGATGGGATACTGTTATGGCTCTAGCAAAACAGGTCCCTGCCAGCTTGCTAAGGAGCTGGAGCAGGTGGCTGCTGATGGTATTGAGGCATCCAAGGTGCAATTCCATGCTGCAGTGGACTCTAATGATGTGTCATCAAGAGTCATGGCTACATCTGTGCGCCATGAGAATAGCTTGCCTCAGATGTACTAGCCTATCTGAGGATACCCAGACTAAGGCCATGGATTTTCCTGTTGTGGGTAATTCTCTGTTTGGGGAGCAGACAGAGAATTACATGAAAAAATGGATGAGTATAGGACCACCTATAGGGAGTGCACAGGCCAAGGAAAGGCAGGCCACTCCTCAAAGGCAGCCGTCCAGGGGCAGGGCAGACCTTTTCATGGCCTTTTTACCAAGCCCAGGCCTCCTCTTCAGCTTATGCCCAGAGGGGGTTCTTTAGAGGGAGAGGCAGAGCGGGTACAGGCAGACCTGCTTCTACCCCTCAGCCTAAAGCCCCTGCCAAGCAGGCACCCTGATGGGGTGGCCAGGGCTGATTCTTCACTACCTGTAGGGGACAGGCTGGCTTACTTTGTCCAGGACTGGATGTCTTTAACATCAGACAAGTGGGTCCTGGAAGTAGTAAGCCAGGGACTGGTTCTCAGCTTCAAAAAATTTCCAAAGATGAGAACGGGTCCTTTCACCTGCAAATCCATCAGAGGCACTTGCCCTAGAAACAGAAGTTTCTACCCTCCTCATTCTCAGAGCTGTGGAAAGGGTTCCACCCCTACACCAGGGCAAAGGGTTGTACTCCAGGTACTTCCTTACCCCAAAAAAGACAGGAGAATGGTGGCCCATCCTGGATCTCAGATACCTAAACAAGCACCTTTTAAAACCAAAATTCAAAATGGTGGCTTTGGGAATTATTTTACCCTCTCTAAGGCCAGGGGGACTGGCTAGCATCCCTGGACCTCAAGGATGCCTACTTCCGTGTTCTTATCAGAAGCTCCCATCGAAGTACCTCAGATCGAACTGCCTCAGGCCATTACCAGCTCAGAGCAATGCCCTTTGGCCTCACCTCTGCCCCGAGGGTATTCACAAAATGCCTGGCAGTAGCAGTTGCCCACTTAAGAAGGCAAAAGATTGCCATTTTTCCTTACCTGGACGACTGGCTCATAGTAGGCCAGTCTCCAGAACAAGTCATACTACACCTTCAGGTAACTCAGCAACTGCTCACATCTCTAGGTTTCCTTCTCAGTCTTCCATAGTCAGTTCTGGAGCCTGTACAGCTTCTAACCTTCATAGGTGCAGAACTGAACACAAAAGAGGCCAGAGCCTTCGGACCTTGGTCTCTCTGGCCTCCTCTTTCACCCTGCAGGTCTCTCGACTAGCAAGGCATTTTCTGCAGCTCCTGGAACACATGGCTGCTTCTACAGCAGTAGTGCAGGGAGCAAGATTTCAGATGAGGGACATCCAGTTCCATTTGAGAGCCTTTTGGTCTCAAAGGAGAGACCCTCTGACCAAATTGATCCCAGTGACAGACCTGGTCAAGCCCTTCAGTGGTGGCAGGACCAGAGCAACCTGAGACAGGGGTCCCTTCACCCTCAGTCTCACTCCTTAATCCTTACTACAGATGCATCCTCTTGGGGTGGGGGCTCACATGGGCGAACTCACTACCCAGGGATTGTGGTCCCCTCAGGAATCTCTGCTCCACATCAATCTGTTGGAACTCAGAGCAGTCTTTCTAGCACTTCAAGTTTTTTCCACCTCTGTTCAGAACAAAGTTGTACAGGTCAGAACAGACAACACCACTACAATGTGGTACATCAACAAGCAAGGAGGCACTCTGTCTATGGCCTTGTGCACCGAAGCAATGAAGTTGTGGTCTCTGGCTTATTCCCTGAACACCTCCCTTACAGCAGTTCACCTCCCAGGCAAGGACAATGTCCTGGTAGATGCTCTCAGCAGGATTTCCCAGGGCCATCACAGATGGTCACTGCATCCCTAGTATTGGAGGTAGTATTTGCCAGATGGGGCACCCGCAGATAGATCTTTTGCAGCCCCAGACAATGCCAGATTCTCCTTTTTGCTGCAGGCCCCCAGTGTTGGGCTCAGTCCCTCTGGATGCCTTCCTTCTCAGTTGGGAAGGGAAGTTTCTCTATGCTTCCCCCTTTTCCTCTTCTGTTCAAGGTGCTAGTCAAAATCAGATCTCAACCCTGCAAGATGATCCTGATTGCTCCAGATTGGGCCATACAGCCCTGGTACCCACTCCTTATGTCCTTAGCAGTCCACCTTCCCTGTGTATTCCCAGGAATCACAACCTGTTAACCTGTGCTCAGGGGAGGGTTTGGTACCCGAATCTCAAATCTCTCAATCTCAAGGCCTGGCTCTTGAAGAGTTAGAGTTTGCTGACCTACACCTCTCCCAAGGTGTATTGGATATATTGAAGACTTCTAGGAAGCCTTCCACCAGGGCTACTTATAATTCCAAATGGAAGAGATTTTCCATATGGTGCTCTGGCAAGCATATTTCCCCAGAATCTGCTGACTTACCCACAGTCCTGGATTATATGGTGCATTTGAATACTTTGGGGCTGAGACCAGCTACCCTAAAAGTGCACTTGGCAGCCATGTCTGCTTTCTTATCAGCAGGTAGACCCTCTTCTCTTTCGGCTCATCCTGTATTCTCCAAGTTTTTCAAGGGGTTGCTTCACACCAACCCTCCATTCAGGGACCCTGCCCCTGCCTGGGATCTTAATATTTGCATTGCTCAGCTTATACAACCCCCTTTTGAGCCCTTGTCTTCAGCAGAGCTTAAGTAATTGACTTGGAAAACTGTGTTTTTGGTTGCCATCACTTCTGCCAGGCGCATAAGTGAATTACAAGCATTGTCAGTGGAGCCTGATTTTATCTCCTTTCATAGAGATAAGGTGGTCCTCAGGACTAACAGAAAGTTCTTGCCTAAGGTGGTTTCAGACTTCCACCTTAATCAATCTATGTCTCTCCCTGTGTACTTCACTGACCATTCCTCTTCTGGCGAGAAGAGACTGCACAGTTTAGATGTCAAAAGAGCCCTTAGTAACTACATAGAACGTACCAAGGGTCACAGGTTTGACTCCCTCCAACTGTTCCTCACTTATGGTGAGGTTGGTAACGGGAAACCTACCATTAAAAGATCCATCGCCAGGTGGATTGTCTCTTGTATCCAATTTTGCTATGAAAACTGGGTAAGTTCCTCCCTCAGGCCTGAGGGCTCACTCTACCAGAGGTACAGCTGCGTCTCTGGCTGCTGCCAGGGACATCCCTATCCTAGAGATATGTCAAGCAGCTACCTGGAAAACAGTTCACACTTTTACCAGGCATTACTCCCTGGACATCCAGGCTAGGAGTGATGCTCGGTTTGGCACAGCTGTGTTTCAGAGCCTATTTCCTGAGTAGGTTCTGTCCCTCCTCCATGGAGGTACTGCTGTGTAGTCTGCATATGTCATAATATAGCAAGACTTCATGTTGTTTAAAGAAAAAATTACTCACCTTAGTAATGTTGTTTCTTCTAATGGAGTCTTGCTATATTATTACCTCCCCCCCGCCTGCCCCTCTCAGGACCTCTGCTTTTGGGATGTGGGTGGGCAGTGCAGTGTTGGCACTTAGTAGATGCCCACCTTGTTTGTTTCACCCTTCCTTTTTGGGGTGTTTGGGTGTTGTGTTTTTATTTTTTGGATCCCCTGACTTGAGTCTTTGTTTTGGGACCAAAAAATGTGTTCATATATTTAGTAGCCAGTTGGTTAGTGTAGATTTACAGCTTCCACACAGAACCTTAATGAGTTTTTCTCATAAAGATCTGACAGTTTGTGTTTGAAGAACAACAGACAGAGCTTTCAACTGAGCTCATGCTCAAGATTCCATGCCTGGCATGGAAAGTTAACTCTTTCACCTCCGGAGCAGTTCGAAGGTTGGGACTCACTGCATATGTCATAATATAGCAAGACTCCATTAGAAGAAACAACATTACTAAGGTGAGTAATTTTTTCTTCTCTCTCGTCCGGGTCTTCCAGGCCTGTGGCGGGAAAGAACTGGAAGGCGGGCGTCCGGACAGCCCCTTTATGCCGACATCATGGCCTCCGGTCACCTGGCGGGGGGCAGTCCTCGCCAGGGACTGCTAGCTAAAAATCTTTCCGTGGGGTCCTGCCGCCGGCCAGCATCAGTCCTATATGTAATTACCTACTGCAAGAGCCTCTCTTGAAGATCTACTGTTACGGTAAGATCTTACGTAACTGTACTTTTTTACTCCACCTCATGAACAAGTCAGGTGTCATTTTTCAAACCGTGCCCAAAACATCTTTATATGCTCATGCTGCAAAATGGTGTTTTGGCCAGGATTTCATAAATGACACCTGTCCTGTTCATAAGGTGGTGTCATCAAAAGTCTATTTTGAAAAGTTGGGATCAAAATCTCAAAAAAACAACATGGATATGAACAAACATTGACCATTTTCAACATTTACTCATAATATTGCAGTTTCTTTACTTTTTGAACAGACATTTTCAATATACCCATTTTTTTTTTCACCCTGTCTCATAAACGTGGCAGGTGTCATTTTCAAATCCCCCTTCAAACCTGTTTTCATGGTAATTCCACAAAATCCCAGTTCGGGTGGAATTTGATAAATGACACCTGAGTCAATGGGAAAGATTTCAATGTTCCCCCACCACTTAAGGTAGATTGGAAGACTCCCACTAAGCTTCTGGGAAAATTTATGACTTCCCCCCTCTCCTGAGGGGAACAGCGAGAAACCCACTGAGCCAGCGGGAAAGTTTTTAGCATTCACTTGTCTCGAGGGGATCAGAAAAAGCCCGTGGAACACAGTGACATGTTTCACATCTCAGGACATGGCAGGCTTGCTGGACCCCTTCATGTTGTCCAGCTGCTGCTTGAGTGCCAGATGGTGCTGGTACCAGTGGGTCTGCTGAGCCCTCGGTCCTCCATGTAGTGACAAGTGTTGTCAGACCTGCTGGGGATTTGCTGTACTATTTAAAGCTGTACTTTGCCATTACCTTAAATGCTGGGACTGTCCGCTGCTGCTGGAGTTTGGGGTCATTGAAGAACAACAGCAACAGACCTAACTGAAAAAAAACAAAGTGCAGCTTTTTGAAATAATTGAACAGGTGTTACCAAATGAGGTATTTTGTCCACCAAATTTTAAGCAGTATTCTTTGAAATTTTTTTTTTTTTTTTTTGGAGTACCAACACTCACCCTAACCTTTGGAAATGCTACATAGATTATTCAAAAGGTGCTGTTTTTCCAAGTTTAAAGCACTTTTACTCCTCAAAATTATATTTTGCTCACCTAATGTCAGAAATGGTGAGTAAATGACTCTTGAATGCCAACGTTATCTGGAGCACTAACGAGGAACATGCCACATCTCTGCACATCATGTGGGTGGGTCAATACAAATTTTTGTTTAATTCATGAGGGTGAACTCTAGTGGTGCGCAGAATTTTCAAATTCCAGCAGAATGGAATTTTGCAGAATTTTCGAAATTCCACTGAAATTCTGCCAAATTTCATTGGAAGCGGAACAGTGGACTTCCACAGCAGACAAATGAAGAATGAGTTTTCTACTTCATTTCTGCAGAATTCTATTTTGTGGATTTCAATGGAAATGGTATCATTTTCTGTGGAAATGGTTGCAGAATGATTTTCCAGGGAAAAATGTTGTTGGATCACAGCAGGTGGAATATCGCAGAAGGACCAGCAAAATTCTGTTGGTGGAATGATCATTCCATGCTAATTCCATTGGTGGTATTCTGCATTCTGCACAGCACTAGTAAACTCATTAAAAAATATTTCTATGGTGAACTTGTCTCCCCTTTGAGCCCCCACTCTTAGAAACAGAACAAATCTTTTGTTAGCATAAGACAGATGTGTATGTGAGAGTGCACCTGTGTGTAAGTGACATGTGAATGTCAAGAGCATGGCAACTAAATTTCAATGCAAAGAAGTACATAATTATGCAATTGGGGCACAGGAACCCAGGTGCAGAGTACAAGATGGGGGTAGTGGTACTAGTGACAACCAAACAGGAAAGAGACCTGGGTAATTATATCTAATGACCTTAAGGTGCCAAGCAATGTGACAAGGCAGTGAGAAGAGCCAGTGGGATGTTAGGGTGCATATGGAGGGGTATCACCAGCAGAAAGAAAGAAATGGTATTACCGCTGTATAGATCACTGGTGAGATCTCTCCTAGAGTACTGTGCACAGTTCTGGAGACCGCATCTCTGGAAGGACATAGGCAGAGTAAAGGCAGTCCAGAGGAGGGCAACTAAAATGGTGCACGGTCTGCACCAAAAGCCCTATGAGGAGAGACCAAAGGACCTAATTATGTACACCCTGGAAGGAGAGGGGGGGATATGATGGAGACTTTCACATACATCACAAGTAGAAATAAGGTATAAGAGGGTAGCATTTTTTAGAGAAATAGATGTTTAAGACCAAGGGGTCATGCTGTGAAGCTGGGGGGTGGAAGGCTCGGGAAGTGTGGGAAAATACCTTTTCACAGAAAGGGTGGTAGATGATGGAACAGCCTCCCAGAGGTGGTGGTGGAATGAAAACTGTGACGGAATTCAAGAATGAATGGGTTAGGTGCAAGGGAACCTTACCGGGTAGGAAAGGGAGGGTAAAAGTATGGTATGCAGTATTACAGTAGGAAGGGAAAATGGGCAAACTAGGTGGGCCAAGTGATCCTTATCTGGCATCAAATTCTATGTTTCAGTCATGTTCATGTCCTGGGGTAATAGAAATAATCTCTTGAAAATTCAGGGACATAATCTAAGAAAGCAACAAAAAGGACAGTATATGAGCAATCATACACAACAAGGCTGTTCTTCCATCGAGAGGTTTCCATGGTAACCAGAGACCGCGCGCACAGCTCGAGAGATCTTGTTACCATGGAAACTTTGAGATGAAAAAAACAGCCTGGTTTTATGTTTGCCAATAACACTATATTTTATAGTGTTTGGGCAACGATACATTGACAAGTATGCCCTTGCTTTTGTAGTTTTCTGTCACCATTGCTCTCTTCTGAGTCCATTTCTCACTGCCGCGGCCATTTCGTCATGACCAGAGGACCAGAATGCGCATGTGCAAACGCGTTCGAAGTTGTGCTACAGTAGAAGAGCGTTCTACCATACACTATGTTGTATGTGAACCTCTTCCTTTCCAAGTCATGACAATTTCATGATTACAATTAGTGTTATTAATTTTAGCTGCTTCGCTATCTATGCCTAACAACTATGCTGAAAATACAAGCATGCGAACGTGTAGCATTGACTAATGCTTGTTTCTAAAATGAAAGCATGTAACCAAATCATTATAGCTGCATCCTGATAATAGGCTTTCATTGTTTCAAAGCAGATGAGCACAAATCAAAATAGTAACATCATTTTTAGTATATTTATATATAGCTAGTGCATTTTCTGTATATGGATACATCACAAGCATCTCAACAGGAATTTTCCCTTCTTACAACAATTTAGTAATTTATTTAAAAGTCTTTCACCAGGTAGACTTACAGAGATATACAATAATCTCATTTAGAGATGTGACCTGGGGAGAAGAACATAAGCAGCAAAAAAAAATTGTACAAAAATGTGCAGTATTAATGCTGTATAAATTATGTGCAGGTTACAGTAATCATAGGCATAGTCTGCAAAGCAAGGACAGATGTATGCAACATTAGCTAGCAATCAAGTACAGTGACAGTATGGCACAAGTAGATTTTTGAGAAGCATTTTAGCAGAGACGCAATACTGGTGGGTGAGCTGTTACCCAAGACTAAGTTGTTCCAAACTTGAGGGAGTCTATACCTAAAAGAAAGTTGGTTGAAATTCAGTTTATGCCTTGGTAGAAGGAAGCTGTGACCAGGGTAGTAGCGAAGCTGGTGAGCAGACAGAGCAGTGGGGGTGAGGAGGGTACACAGGTAATTTGGGAGCTTCTTAAGCAAGTATGACCAGCCCTGCAGGTCATATAGTGTACAGTGATGCATCCTGACATAGATGCGGAGGATAAACTTACAGAGGGCATTAAATAGGATATCCAGTTTAGTTAGCTGACATTTTAGGGAGACATCATACACCACATCCCCAAAGTCAATAACAGGATGGATTAAGCACTCAACCAGACATTTGTGCATACCTAGTGAAAGGAAGCTGCCCACATGGTAAAGGGCTCTGAGTTTCCTGTGGGATCTGGAAACCAGAGACTGGATACTATAAGAAAAAATCAGGTGAATTATACAGTATGTCTCTCAAGATATTTGTATTTGGAGACTGTAGGTAAGGAGCTACTGTCTGAGGTAATAACAGGGAAGGAAGGTAGGTAGACATTTTTTGGTACCAAAGATTATGGAGCCAGTTTTGGAGTGGCTGAGAGCTAAGTGATTTGCTTTAAGCCAGTCTGGGAGTGTGTTAAAGTTTGACTGCAGGGCAGATGAAATGTCAACAGGACAATGACATGAATAAAGGATTTATTTATTTTTATTTATTTGTATTTCGGATGACACCTTTGAGCCGAGGGCTCTTTTACAAAGGTTCCACGTCAAGGCAATAAGGACAGTAACGTACAAAACATAACATGATCATTACAATGGAACTTATAAAAAAAAAAAAGACAAGGTTACAGTAATAGCAGCCAAAGGCATTGTCAAGGATGGTATATATGTGAATATTACAGGATTTCACACACTGTGGTGTGTCGGTTACACACACAATAAAAAGGAGAGGCCCAAGAACAGATCCTTGTGGGATCCCAAGGGTGATTTGTCTAGGATCAAATATAGCAAGGCAAGATAAGACAGACTGGGTGCAGCCAGGGAGGTAACAACAAAATCAGGAAAGGGAAGGGTTGGAGAGGCCAGAAACAGAAAGTTTATTTGGAAGAATAGAATTGTCAACACTGGCCAAATCAAGGAATATAACACCAGTTTGTAGATCCATGTTGCTATTAGAATGAAATCAGTGAGTCTGCACAGAGAGGTGGATTTAGAATGAGCTGCACAAAACACATATTGACATTCAGAAAAGAAAAGACTTCACATACCATAGGCAGATAGTTTAGCAACTAATCTCCAATAGCTAAGAAAGAACTGGGAGGAATGAGATTGGCTGATAGTTAGCAGGCAAGTCAGTGGGGCCACCCTTGTGGAGGGGGAATTACAATGGTGTTCTTTCAAAACTAAGGGAAAATGGCAGCAGTTAAAAATGGGGAGGGGGGCAGCTATAGCAGGGGCACCTAATTTCAGGAAACTGGGTGGGGGAGATATCATCTGCCCCAGAGTGAGAATATGACTTGATATGGGACAGTTCATGAAGAACCTCAGAGGGGTGATGAGGAGAAGGCAAAGTGAACACTAGCACTGAAGGGGGGGACCTGGAGGGGGACAGTGGCAGTAACTAGATTGTAGGGAACAATCTCCAGAGGTCCTTCCACAAATTGGGCATATGGGGTATTAGCTATAAAATGGGGGTCTGTGATCACACCAGAGTTCCAGCTGAGGCTGGTGATACCAGGGTCTGAATGTGAGAGAGGTTGAGCAGATCATTTACTGCATCCCAGAATTTGGTTGGCTTGGATGAATCATTGAGACATTTGGACTGGAAGTAGGAGGCTGTAGCTTTCCGGATAGTTTTGGTGCACAGGTTGCTTTATGTACCATTGTTTGTCAGCAGGAATACCAGAAGCCTTGTGGCCAAACCAAGCAGCATTTCTTAGTTCATACAGTTACCTCCCGCCTTGACTACTGCAACGTCCTTTACCTGGGGTTACCGGGGGTTGATATCCGCCACTTGCAGCTAGTGCAGAATGTGGCAGCCAGGCTATTGACTGGTTCATGTAGGACCGGTCATATAACACCTGTGCTCCGAGGACTTCACTGGCTGCCGATATGCTGGTGGAGCACCTTCAAGGTTGGTTTGCTGACCTATAAGGCCCTACATGATCAGGGACCTGGTTATCTGAAAGATCTCCTTCATCCCTACTGTCCCTCCCGTTCGCTCCGATCCACTGATGAGGGATTGCTAGAGATTCCCAGGGTCTGTTTAAAGACATCTGTGGCCAGGTCTTTTAGTTTTATGGCCCCATTTCTGTGGAATTCTCCACCTCGTCAGGTATGAGATTGCCCGACCGTCCAAAGCTTTAAAGTAGCATTAAAAACATTTCTTTTTAGCCGAGCATAACATGATTTTTAAATGTCGCTATCGTGAATTTTAATTGATATATGGTTTTTAATTATTTATTTATTGATTTGTTTTATTATGTTATGTACAGGCGCCTTGGTTTTAGAAAGGCGCCTTTTATAAATAAAGGTTGATTTGATTTGATTTGAATATAGTCAGAGGAGACCCAGGGGAGCTGGGCCCCACTTACCCTGGTTGTCCTGATTGGGGAGTGGGTGTCACAAATGGATAAACATAAGGAGCAAAAAATGGCACAGTTCCTAGTCCGGGCCAAGTGATCCATATACCAATCTACAGTCAGCAGCCAGAAGGTCAGATAGGAAATCAGGAAGATAGAATTTACGAAAGGAAAGACCTTTTATAATTTTAGGTTGGGCTTTGTCCTGATTTTACAAACAGGTGATACAGTGATCACTGGACAAATTGGGAAGGGTGTTCATGTCTTCAATACGGTAAGGGTGAGAGGGTAAGATTCAATCTATGAGTGAGTGGTGTGAAGACTGGCTATTGCAGCTTGTAAGGTCAGTGAGTGATGTAGATTAAGTGCTTTGATTTTAGAGTGGAGATCTGAAGACTCAAAACCAGTTGCAATTTAGGTCTCCCAGGATATTATGTTCATGTCTAGGAGTATCAGTATCAGTATTAGCTAGGTAGCTGGAAATTATCAACGCTGCCATTAACACCTTTACCAGGGGAGCAATAGCTATCCCTGATGAACGGGCATGAAATAGCAGAAGTTAATTTTACCACAGATTAACTCACGGGACCTAGGGACAGCCTCCTGGGTCTGGGTAGTGAGAGTAAAGATAAGAGGAGAGGATACATAAAGGGATACCCCACCACCTATTTTCACTCTATCCTGCTGGTAGACAGTAAACCCAGGAAGAGCAGTGTCTGAGGAGGGAGTCTTAGCAGATACCCAGGTTTCGGAGAGTAACAGAATGTCATGGGTGGTCTGGATCACCCAAAACCTGATAAGGTCAGTCTTAGGAAGAAGGCTGCAGATATTAATGTGATACAGATGGAGACCGTTTGGAGGGGCTGTAGGTAGTGTGGAGGATGAATTTGCTGGGGGAGAGACCTGGGTTCCATTCAATATTACCACTCAAGAGCATAATATTAACAGCCTGTTAGTAGCACTGGTTGACATCTAAGCAGCCAGTTTCTTTGAGTGGCCCATGCTGTGGCAGAGAGACAAAATGGGGGAGTGGGGGCAGAATGAGAGGCAGGAACAATGGAAGTCACCATTTAATAGGCCAGCATGAATAAGGGAGTAAGATTAAATGGACTCAGTGGGCATATGAGTGGAAAGATGGGAACAGCAATGGGATGAGTTATAGACAGTGAGGGCAGTGAATAAAAGGATGAGAAATAACAACATGGTTAGCTTTAGTACACACCAGGTGTCCTGCCCTACAAACAATAATGGTAGCAAATAACAGGCAGTAATTTACCTCTGCAGTATAACAATTACATAGCTAACCAAATACAATTCCTGAGGGATAAAGGCAGTAGACAATTATTTAATCAAGGTAAACGGTATAAATTCCAAACTTTCAATTACAATATCAGGACCACCCAAACAGGGTGGAACAAGAGGTGTACTGAGAAGACCCAAGTAGGCAGGCAAGTTATACTATTGAACACTTTTAGCTATGGGGTAACAACAGCAAGTAATGTAGAAGTAGGAACTGAATATTAATACTAGACTGCAGTAACAAGGAAGCCTCTAGCAAGAACACAGTACCAGAGACTTATCAACAGTACTTAAAGAGCAGGGATTTGAATCGCAGTTGTGGAATTCAGTAAACTTATCTGCGGGAGGGGGAGCAGCATCTCCTGTCAAATTGATGCCCTTGTTGCTCCTGCCCTTAAGCGCTATATCCCGCTTGAGAAAGGGCCATGGTTAAGTAGCACAAGCCCCGCCCACAAGCAGTCCAATTGGCTGAAAGAGTCCTGCTGTCCTGAAGAAAGAAGGGCTGAATCTGGCTGTTAGAGTGGTGACTGTTGAAGTGGGAGGGAGGAATGTATGTGTGCTCACACCTCTTGACAGCTAGAACTCCTGACTGGTAGCTGGAATGGAGCACTAAGCACCTACCATGCTATGTCAAGCACAGCAGCAAGTTTAAATTTAGGCACCCTGTAACAGGTCGCCCAATTGGCCATGAGAGTCCTGCCATCCTGAAGAGAGAATGGCTGATCTGGCAGCTGGTGTGGCAACCACTGAAGAATTAGAACAGCCCAGTCAAACCTGTGCATTATCTCCATGAGGCATATGGTGCCTTGGGACTTAGAATTGTTTTTAAAGATGCTCTCTCCCACTGTACTGGTCTCAAGGCTCCCAGCATTTCAGTGGTAGATCTCTGTATTTTTTTTTTTTTTTTAATAAATCTGTCTGCCTCTCTCAGATGGCTCTTGGTTCCCATCTCTGGACCCTTGTCACACCTGAACCCTGTCACACTGCCTTCTCCCAGGACTTATGGTTACTTTCATGTCTTGCTCACCACAATGGGGCCCTTCAGGCTGGGCAGGTCCTTTTGGGAGTCACATCTGGTTGCCAGGGGAGAGCTTAGGTTGGTGGGTGCGGGGTCTATGGGTACAACTAGGCCATCACGCTGCATGGCCAAGGATCTTTTCTTCCTGTTTTGTCCCCTTGCTAGGATGTCTCACACATGGACATCATGTCTGCCACATGCGCACACTTGTCAACATTGGAGACATCCTCCCCAATTTGCTCTGTCCCCTGCTGCACCTTCCCCTGTGGTTACTAAGGGGGCATTGTGGTACTGGAGACCGGAGTCCTCCCCCTTGTAGGAAACAGGCGTTTGCTTGGATGCTCAGCTTTCCTCCCCATCTGGCCCTTGATAACTCAAGCTTGAACCTGAAACCATGTCGCTGGTGTTATGAGCAGTAGCGCTACTGCTACTCTGACGAGCCGACAATGATAGATCTGTAGTCTCCGCTGAAGAGAGTGGCTACCTCAGATTCTGCTTCAAGCTAATTCAACTACAAAGTCTTAATGAGCTGCAGTTTTACAGAGTTTAAAGTTTATTATTAATACTGTATGATTTTCCAAAAATCAACCTTCACCATTGATTCTCATTAGTGGGTCTGAGCTGGAGGTGCTAGGACCCAGCAGGAGCCAGAACTTTTCAGAGGGCTGGCATCATGGTAGGCAGCATGCATGTGCGACATTGGTCGTCAGTGCACATGCCCGCTGGTTTACTGCTGTGTCAGCCCCCAACTGCTTTAGTTCCTTTCTTCAGTGATGATGTTGCTCACCTGCTGGGAATCAGAACTTCAAGTCTATACAACATTTTTCATTTCTTCTATTTTAGCTTTATTTCATAAAAATAACTACAGTTTCTGTCTCAGCCCTACTGAATATTAACGCAAGACCATGAAAGATGGTGGGAAATCTGGAGAGGCAGGCTGCTGTGACTGTGGGGCTGTGTCCGGTCCACTATCATCTCTTGAGAGGGGTTCTAAAAACTGGTGATCCAGGACTTGGGAGGAAAGGCAGTCTTCTTGCAAGTACAAAAAGAAGTGGTACCAATCCCTTACATGCTCGGTGTCTGGGTCAAGGCACCACTCGGGCCCTTCTTCTTATAAGAAGAGGAAGAAGTGGCACCAGTCAAGGTCACCCTTTGTGAAGTCTGCCATGAGACATTCAACTTCCCTGAGTCAGAGATCCCCACTGTTGTCACCAGGGACTTCTAGGTCTGGGAGATCAATATCTCAGTCCTGGAGCCCCCCTCTGACTTTAAGTGAGGACTTTGGTGGGCATTTCCACCACTGGGCAGCTCTTATGGAGCAGAGGATGTAGTATCTGGCCCAGGTGACACTGCTAGTGGTCCAGGCCCCTGTCCTCTTGGAGGTGGCTGGGCTGTCACCAACGGTGGTACCCTGGGCTTGAAAGAGTGTTCGATTGCAGCAACAGCCTTCGGGTAATTCCTGGGAGCAGTACTGCCAACATCTGTCCCACTTGGGGTGTCACCTGCATTCTGCCTGGGTATGGGGACAGCCACAGTGCCATTGTCTGTCAATCTGGTGTCAGATGGGTAGTTGACTCTGGTTCTGTCCCACTTGGGGTGTCACCTGCATCCTGCCAGGGGATGGGGACAGCCACAGTGCCACCGTCTGTCACACTGGTGTCAGATGGGTAGTTGACGCCAGTTCCAGTGTTGTGTCCATTGCCAGGTTTGGGCCCTTTGAGACATGGCACGGTGTTAGGACAAGCAGTACAGGGGCCCAAATTGCCTGGAACCTTCCCGGTGCAGTCCACGGTGCCAGTTCTGGTGCTGCTTGCTCCTGACACCAGTCCTTTGCACCTTGGGGCTGGGATCTGTGTCACTGGTATTGCCAAAACCATGCACTGCGTTGTTGGCCCTGTGACCCAACTTTCTGTTCTATCCTCCTTACGAGGAGGGTTTAGAAGTAGATGAGTCAGATCCTGACCTAATTATCTCTGAAGGTGGAAATGATGACTCTTATTATGGTCAAAAGGTCTCAGATCCAGTTCCTGCATGTACCTCTAGAGGACCTATCTTTCCAGGCTCTGCTCAGAAATAATGCACTTGGCATTGGATTTTGAGCCAGCAGCCATTGACCAGACTAGGTGCCTCTAGCTGAAGTTCCTGAACGTGCCCAATATTCCAGTCAATTTAGTTCTACCTATCCAACCTGCACTATAGATCTTGTCTGATGTGGTTTGGCAGGGACCTGCTTTGGTGGCAGCTGCCCCTAAGCAGATGAACAGAAGATCTGATGCTCCTAAAAATAAGTCAATGTATTTCACTCAGCCTATAGCTGATGCTAATATTCTCACTGAAAATGACAAGGCCATTATGCCAAAAGAGGTCACTGCACACTCCACTAATAGGGAGGGTATACTGTCTCTACAGCGACGTGGTTGATACCGACAACATGCCACATTGCTGTAAAGTCCACCTGGTACCCCGGCGCCATTCCCCAAGGTTCTGCACCCCATCCCCAACTCAGCTCCATCTCGGAGTTGAAAATCCAAAAGAGGGGGGTGCAGAAGGCAGAGCACCTGCAAAACAAGAAGATTGCACACTCCAGCACCTTTCTGACTGCAATTGGGGTTGATGTAGTGGTGTCGGGGTAATGTTGCATCGACATGAAATTGTCGATGCAGTGTCGTGGATCCATAGGGAGTCGTGTAAAATTGACACTATGGGCAAACGAGCTTACAGTTCAGCCACTCTAGGCAAGAGGATAGCTAGCTACCAAGTGCATTTTTCCTAATGAGAGTATATGCTCTGGAGCAAGCTGAAGTGTCTGGGGCTTGGGTGCAGTTTCTGCTGGACAGACATGAGGTTATGATGTCACTGAACAAGAATTTCAGCATCATAACGAATTCTTGTCAGATGACGTTTGTGATCTCGTAGGCACTGTAATTATTTGTAGTAATAGTAGAAGAAGGGGCTTTGCTACCTGAAACTAGCCAGTCCTGTGTGTGGGAGGGGGTGGTGGTGTGGGGAGCACAGCCACCCAACCATCTCCATTCCCATCGGTGCCCAAGATATGAAATCTCGTCCACCATTTTTACTGCCAGGCAAAAACTTCACCTGCTCCATCTCTGGCAGAGGCCCTGCTAGATTCAGAGGCTAAACAGGATATTCTGCTAACTGTTAAGTGAGGGATTGATTCTAACAGTCACCAGCCTAAAGCCTCTATGGATGCCTCTTACACAATGTCTCGCTCTGCAGCTGCAGGTATATGCATCAGACAGTATTCCTGACTGCGGACTGCTGACTTCACCCAAGATGTCTAGCAGCAAGAATGAATGTCCCCTTCAACAGCACTTACCTGTTTGGACAGCAGGTGGAGCAGTCTCTTAAGGTATCTAATAGAACTAGAATTACTCTTAAGTCCTCCAGACCTGTTCCCTTCAACTCTCAGAGAGGCAAGGGACTTGGATCCTTTTACAACAAGTAGCCCTTTTTCATCAGAGGCAGGGGAGCCCAAAACAACATAAATCAGCCTACCCAGCCACAAAAGAAAGCACAGCTGAATGCACAGGTGCCAAAAGCACTTGGGGCCATCATCGAAAGCTGTAGCCCCGGTCCTGCCTCAGCTGCCCAAGCAGATCTCTCCTCCCCAGTGGAGGGGGTACCTGACCCAGTCTTACCATCCATGGGAGTCCATCAGGAAGTACACATGGATCCTTAGGATTATCCAAGAGAGGTACTCCCTGGATTTCACAGAAAATGCCCCTGGATTACCCACCCAGAATGCAACATTTAAGATGGCAGAGTATCTGAAATCCATGCTTCTGTCATAGATCCTCTGTATAGTTTTTCCATAAAGATAAGGTAGTTCCCCGTACACACCATGAATTTCTACTGAGAATGGTGCCTGAGTTCCATCTTAATCAGGGCTTGGTCTTGCCTACCTTCTTTACCAACTTCAAGAATGAGGGAGAAAGGACTCTCTACTCACTGGACATCAAGAGGGTACTTGGGTTTTATCTGGATAGAACTAAGGACTTCAGACAATCCGATCAGCTTTTTGTCTCCTTATTTATTTTATTTATTAAAGTCTCGGATAACACCACTTGAGCTCAGAGCTCTTTACATAGGTTCCACATCATGATCACAATACAAACAGAGTAGTACAATATTACAGTGGAAGTAGATACAACAGATATACTAGAGTAGTGAATTTAATCGGAAGGGATAGGTTGTTACAATCAAGTGCATTTCTGCTTGGATGTGAATTGGCTTAGCCACTGCTATGCTATGGCTTGGGTTAAATTCAAGGGCAGCGTACGTGCCCATTCCACCAGAGTGGTTGCCACGTCCCTGACAGAGATATGTTCTGTGCCAATTGCAGAAATTTGCAGAGCTGCAACGTGGAGCACAGTGTACACTTTTACTAAACACTGTGCCCTAGATATCCATGCCAGACAGCATGCCACCTTTGGCAGGACAGTCCTGAATGGATTACTATCCTGAGTGCACCCTGAGCTCCCTAGTCGAGGGTATTTTGTCTGAGCTTGGTACTCTGACCAACTAGTGGCAATCAGTGGTGAAGACTGATTATTGGCAGATATTACAAGCTTAGTGTAATTCTTGATCTTTTAAGAATATCTTCACCACGGATTCACACACTCATCCACCATCATCCTGATGACACAGGGTCATAACCTTGCAGACAAAAACAGCGCGGCAGACAATGCCACAAGCAAAATGCTGTAAACAAATACAAGGTTGGTGAAAACACCAACCAGCACAAAATGCCACAGATGCAATGACGACAAATAGCCAGACACTGAAGATTTTATTTTTTTTCAGGGGGCTTTGCCCCCCACACTGCCTGGAATTATTATAATCAGCTCTGAGGAGTGTACCACGGGGATAGGGAGAAACTAGGGAGGGGTTGGGGGGGGATTTCTTTAAAAAAAAAAAACAACTTTCCAACATTGGAAATGGGGAACCAAGCCCTGATCCCTAACTTGCCTTCTCTCTGGATGCTAGTACCTTAGGCACTCCACCACAGGAGCGGCTCAGCCACAGCACCTCGCCCAATGCTACTTGATGCCTTCCTCTGATCTGCATACAGCAACAGAGGTAGCAGTGATTCCTTATCGCTATTCTACCCCTGTCGCTGCCAGTGTTTTTCATGATTTTTACAGCGTGGTTTCTGTCGCACTCTCACAGCAGCGACATATTGACCTGGTGCCCCTCTGACTCCTTCCAGTAAGGCTGTGTTGGTCTTCACTTCTTTACACTTGGTTTGGGCTGTGAAGACACTGGGCTACTGGATTTGATGGACCACCATGGCTATTGTATGCCCTTGGGTGAAGTACATATGTTACTGTCAGGTTATGCTACTCATCTCCTCAGTAAAAAAGACACTAGGCAGTTGTAGGCTGATGCAGCGGTAAACCAGTGACTGTATATTAATGCCTGAGCCTGATGTTCAAAAACATGCAAAGTGGAGTGCAAAGGTTTGCGCTGAGTTTTGCAGTTGCCCAGGAGTCTGAGGATGTAATATTCAGTCGGATAGCACATTGGTGTCGTCCGACTGAATATAGGGCCATGTCGGCGCAGCGCTAAGTCGAGTAGCGCTGCTGTGCAGGGTATAGAGCAGCCAGAGTAGATAGTGCTGGAGTACTATTTACGATTTTCAGAAGGACCCATGCAAATGAGCCCATTGGGCATGCAAGTTGCTAAGGGGACATTTGCATGCCCATTATGGGTCCATTTGCATGAGTACAGGTGGCAGGTTTGTGCGGCACTGCCCCCCCACTGCCCGCTCACATGGAATAAAGGACATCCCTGGTGCCCAGTGGTCCCCCTTCCCTCCAATTGTTGGCCTATATAAAACATAAATAATCCCTGATGCTTAGTGGTCTCCTCTCCCTCCGATCGCTAGCCCATATAATAAAAACCTACACCCTAGTGCCTAGTACCTCCCCCAGATTGCCAGCATGTAGAATGCAGAAGGAATCCCTGGCATCTAGCGGTCCCCCCGTGGCAACTGCCACCCCTCCTTACCTGCATTGTCAGTGCCACAAGAGCCCAAACTGTGACCAGCACACCCTCCTCACACATCCTCATCCAGCCACAGTTTGCAGTGCCAGAGAGTGCATGCCCTATGTACTGTACAGGGCACACATCCTCTACTGTACAGTATATACAGTAGAGGACACACACCCTGTACTGTATATAGGGCATGCACTCTCTGGCACTGCATAACAGAAGCCAGCCAAGGTGGTGTGAGGAAGGCTGTGCTGGTCACCATATGGACCCATGGCACTGACAATGAAATGGTAGGGTGGTGCTATGTGGGAGGTGGAGACCGCTAGACACCAGGGATTCCTTTGTATTCCATAGGCTAGGCAATTGGAGGAGGGGGACCAGTAAGAACCAGTGGGTATTTTTGTTTGATCACGGATGTGCGGTTGGAGTGCTGAGAGGGCACTACGCGCAAGGAGTAGGTTTGTTATTTGGGTTGGCCTTCGGAGGGAGGGGGGGACCAGTAGGCACCAGGAATTGCTTTATTTTTCTACAGGCTGGCAGTCTGAGGGAGGGGACCAATATGCACCAGGGGATCCCTACATGTGTATCGGGATGGTGACCGGACTGAGGGACCATGGATCATTGGGGGAAGATGCCCTCCCATACTGGCCAATGTCATTGTTGGCTGCAGTAACTCTAGCAGCCACTAGGGTTGCCTGGAGCAAGTCAGGGTTTTGTTCGGTGGTATTTGCACTCTGCAAATGGACCATGCTAAGGCCTTTTTTGCAGCACAGATGTGCTGAATATGGGGTTGTGTGGATATTCCTGTCTGTGCCCCTTCCTTTGCCCACCTGCATACATTATGTTTTGCATGGGCTCTAACCATGTTTGCCTGTGCAGCTGCCCCTTTTGAATATCACGTACTGGGGCAAAACTTGGTTTGCATGGGCAAACACCAGTTTGCACCCACGCTAAGTATTGAATATTAGGCCCCTGATGTCACAAATATGTGCTGCCCACTGTGGTGCTAGCCCTCTGAAAAGTACTGGCTCCTACTGCACCCTAGCACCTCTGTCTCAGATCCACTAGTGCAAATCAATGGTGAAGATATTCTTAGAAGATCAAGAATTGTCAAACATCTGAGTCTTATGAAATGGAAATCAACTCCGGTGCCTTCTCTTTCAGATGTTCTTCAAAGCCTCTCTAGACCAAGGGTTCTCAAATGGGGAGGCCAGCCTCCCTTGGGAGGCCCCAACCTGTTCCAGAGGAGGCTCAAGCAAGTCTGAAAAAGTACTGTATTTAAATTTGGGGTTTTATATATTTTGTGTGAAGAGATGAAGCAAACTGAAAGAGGATAATAATAGTAGGTGCATTTTATGTATTTATTTACCAATAGGTAACAAGGGATGGTGAATGAGCCAAGGCTCATTTCAGGTGTACCCGGGGAAGGGTAGGAAGTGAATACATTTAAAAAAGTATCTGCAAAACAATCAAGAAATATAGAATGAGCAATAGTGAAAATTAATATGAACAATATATTAATAATGAGTGGTGGTAATTGATCAATTTGGAAACTGATGGCAGAACAGCCCAAATACAAGGGTTGAGCATAGAAGTGCTAAGAGCAATAGCAGGAAGGAACAAAGTAATCCCTGAGAGGTTGCTTAGGAGCAGAGAAGGGGGAGGAGAGGCAAAGTATGTAGGAAGGTTGTTTCATATAGAGAGGAAACAGAGGAAGTAGTCTGACCCATGAAGGTACTGCAACAAGGGGTAACAATGGTTCAAGGATGAAAAAAGCAGAGCAAGTAGGCTGGCCTGTGTGTGTGTGTGTGGGGGGGGATTACAATAAGCTGAATAATAATATTAGTTTATTTTAATTATTTTTTATTCAGATTACACCTTTGAGCACAGGAGCTCTTTTTCAAAAGTTCCAAGTCAGTATAAGACAAAGAACTGAATGTGAGCCATGTACTCAAAGGGGTTTCAATTTATTCATGGTGTACTGCGCAAAGTACAGTACATTATTTTTCTTTGGGGAGGCCCAAGATTATTTCAATTTTAGGGGGAGGCTCAAAATCTTTTTCATGGATTTGGGGAGGCTCACTGTGACAAAGTCTGAGAACTATTGCTCTAGACCGATTATCTCATGTTACTCATAACCGACTCACTGTATATGACAGATGTTGGCAGGATTACTTCAAGTACATCGAACCTAGTTCTTCTAGACCCCAATTCTTAGGGATATTTAGCCCTCCTTCTTATTTTGCTCTCAGATTAGGTTTTCTCAAAACTTTTGTGCACAGATTTCTCCTCTTTTTTTTTTCTTTCTTCCCTGTTTTCTCCCTCTGTCCTTCCCTTCTTCCTTGCTTTTTTCTCTTCTTTCTTTCCTTGCACACTTTTCTCTTATCTTCACCTCTCCATTACTGAACATTGTTCATATTACCACATTTATCACTTATTGCAATTTACTGAATGCCTTGCCATAGCCTGCTTTAGCATGTATTTCATACATGGTTGCTATTTCTGATCCTATAATACCCTATTGATTGTAATCCTTCTGCTCTCCACTTACATCCTGTCTAGGTTTGTGTTTTATTATCAATACATGTATATAAGGCTTCTCCAGTATATTTACCCTAAATACTGTGTTTTGTTAAGTGATATTTTTTACCTTACATGGAGGATAGTCTTCTATTGTATAAGATGTGTGCTTTCTTATATACTCGAATTTCAATAAAAAAATAAAGTGAAAAAAAAAGATCAAGAATTGTGGTGTACATAATTTTATTGTTTGTCTCTCACACTATCTTGTGATCTGTGTTTTAGTGCAAATTTGCATTTTGCAGCTTTTTTCATATTGTTCCCCAATGATTTTGGGGACCATAGTCTAGACCACAAAAGACCCTCTACTCACAATGACTGTGGTGGGCTTTGTGATTTAGTATAACATCCTAGTGGTTCCATTTTAACTGTTCTAGTTTAAGTGTACAAAAATGTTCTGCCTGAATTTTTTGAGTGCTTTAGACTGTTTTTTCAGCTCACAATGGCTGTGGTCAATTATTGTTAAATTGATTGACTCACAGTAACTGTGGTCAACAATAGTGTGCTTCTCTCTTGATTTTTTTACAGCACTTTGATTCTGCTTTCATCTCACACTGACTATGGCCAAGTTCATAGGTGCCAACTAAAGGGGGGACTGAGGGCTGAAGCCCCAGGAAGTTAAAGTGTGGGCTCTGTCCCCCAGCCAGAATTGTGTGTGTTTGTATTTTTGGGGGAGGGGGGCAATTCTGACAACTCGAGCACACTGCAGTGCACTGGGCAGCCAAACAGAATTAGCTTTTGTTTCATTCTGGAGGCTGGAGTGTGAGGGGTGGGTCAAAAAGTGACAATCACACTGCAGTCTGAGTCAAGTTTCAGGAGGCACGCATGCACGGCATCCAGTACCTGCAGAAAGTGAGCAGTGCCAGTTTTGGTGCCAACTGCCATCCGTGACCGCAGTCACACCATTTTTTTTATTGCTTTGTTTGCTGGGATGCTGCTGGGCTCACCGAGTCATGCAGTAGCAGCGTAGACTGTGTGTTCAGGTGGCCAGAGTGAGGAGTGGCCATGGAATCACTGTGCGAATGTGACCACCACTGTGCAAGAGCCAGGACAGGGAGGACAGATTGTCATGTCTCAGGGTTGGTCTGTTGGTGACTCAGTCGTATTCCTTTACAGTGCTGCTGCTGAGCAATCTCACTCACTGGGAGCCCCCTCAGGAAGGACTGGAAGGAGTAATGGTCATTGGTGGTTGGGGAGATCTGGAGGACATGGGTCTGGATCAGTCCTCAAACTCTGTCAGCAGCGATGACTCCTGAGTCCTGAGAGATGAGGAGGAGATGGAGGCCTGACTACCACCACCACCACCAACACCACCTGCATCTGGTAAGCTTTACGTTCTGGCTGGCTGAGATAAACGACTTCAACATGTAATTTTGTAAAATAAATACAAAAAAAGTTGTGGTACACTGGGAGCTGGTAGATCAGATCAATCATGATATTACTATCACCTGCTGCTGTTTTTATACGAATACTGATTCCCCTCAACATGGTAACTATTTCTTTTTTAATTTACTTGATGAAAGTTTTCACAGAGAGGGTTACAGCTCACAGTGGTAGAGTGTTTCTTTCTGAGGCCAGATTTAATAGGGTTGAGGAAACTAATTATAATGAAATTCTTATTTTGTATAGTTTTGTCCACTGGGAACAAAAAGGTTCTATTTACAAGCTTATTCCTAATTCCTGTATGATGTTTTATACCACTAACAAATGCACAGTGTACTATAAACTACTAAATTTAAATGCATGATTGACATTCTATCCACTACCACATAAACATAAAAACTGTAAGGTTATCTAGAGCTACTAACCATTACAAACACGGGGTAAATGTTTCTCAATTCTAGGTTGGAATTCCCATAAGGAGCTCATTGATCTAATACTGTATTTGTTGAAATTAGAGGCTTTTAGGAATGCTGTGGACAAAATGTTCAAGCAACTGATATGCCCCCCAACCCCAATTTGTGCTGGGGAAAAATATTTGCAGCTTCCAGGCCCATGATACAGTGCTAGAAAGTAGGCAGAGGCTGATTAGGTTAGCAGTAAGAGAGGTCAGAGGGAGCAGGAGTCCAGCATATCCAGTTTGTGGCTTTTAAGAGAGCACTGAGAAAGGAGGTAGTTTTGAACCAGGGACCAAGGTGCTGAGGAAATAGCAACAGGGGAGGAGAGGCATTAGAATGGGGAATCGAGATGGGGGAGGACAGAACAAAATGGTTTAGCATAGTTCATGCTTCATTAATTGAGTCCCCTGGGTGAATACAGGACATGTGCAGTTTGCAAAAGGAGGATCTCATGGTTACAGTGCTGTAGAAAGTGCAGGGATTAAGCCATGTGGCATTATGCAGTTCTGGCCTGATAGGAGAAGTGGGCTTCATTTCCATTGTACCGTCCAAAAATCATCCAGACACAGTCAGAAACAAGCATTTGTCAATGCCGAATGTTTGCTTGCTGGCATTAGCAGTGGAAGTACAGGAGTTAGATGCAGTATTGGAATGGCAGTGATGTATTGAACTGACGCCAACTCCACCCCGACCCTTCAGAGATGGACAGGCATTGGGGTATGTCCAGAGATGGACAGGCATTGGGGTATGCCTTTGGGTTGTCACCCATAACGGTCACGACATTTCATCTCACCCTACCCTGCAGATACTGACAAGTGTTGAGGTGTGCCTTGGGGTGTTCAGGCTTTACACTCACCTCACTCCATAAAGAAATATGCTGAAATGGGTGCAGTATAGGAGAATGGTGTGAACCTGGGGCCAAAGAGTTCAAGGTGCACCTCGATGCCAGTCACTGGCTGCAGGGTGGGGTGGGGTGGAATGTCATGAGCATTACTGTCGACAATCCCAAGTCACACCCCTGACACCTGTCAGTCCCTATAGGGTAGGGCAGATGCCTGTCAGACACTACAGGGTACTGCGTTATGGTCAGAAACCCTAAGTCCCTGGGTGTGTCTTGGTATTTTTACTCTAAGTTTTCAACATGGGCTTTTTGTGACCCCACCACATGAACAGTGACACTATCAGTTTGTTAGCCGAAAGGTGATTTTGCACAGTGACTGTGCCATTTAGCGCCACAGGTGTGAAAACTTATTTCCAACGTGATGTGAAAAATGACAGCTGTACTGTTCACGAGGAGGTGTAAAAAAAAATGGTAATGTTGAAAATCTGGAGCGAAAATATAAAAAAAACTGGTGAAGTCACGAGCGTGCATAGAAACTGCGCAACGCACACCTGTAATGCAATTATTTTGGGGATTTTTTGCACCATATTTTCAATATAGGCATTTTTGGACCTCTGCTCATGAACAGTGTCACTGTGATTTTCTTAATCTGTCCCAAACACTGATTTCCCACAGCTATGCTATTCTGCACCGGAAGTGGAAAAACACATTTTGGTCAGGATGAGAAAATGACAGCTGTACTGTTCATAAGGAGGTGTGAAAAAATGCCAATATTGAAAATCTGGGTGAAAACATTACAAATTCACGAATTTGTGTGTGTGCATGGAACTGTGCAACACGCTCCTAACACAGTCATTTTTGAGAAATTTTTCACCAAATTTGCAACATAGGCTTTTTGAGAGCCTGCCTCATGAACAGTGACACTTTTGTTTTGTTAATCAGTCCCGGAAGGTGATTCCATGCAGTGACCGAGAAATCACCTTTCAGGACCGAATAACCAAATGACAGTCACTGAATTCATGAGGTGGGGTCCCAAGAACCCCATGTTGAAAATGTGGTGCAAAAATTCAAAAAAATGACTGAGATAAACACCAAAGCTGGAAAAAACCCTATTTATGCCATTACAACTTACTGGCATTTCTTCTGTTTGCGGTCGGCTTTGAAGAGTGCAGATGGGTTCCCAGCCCACCGAAAAGCATCGTGCTAGCCTCTAGAGGTAAGTATGGGGTGAGGGGGGATGTGGGGAGGTGGAGTATGCAGAGGGTGAGTGTGGGTTGGGGGGAAAAAGAGTCAACGAGGGACATTTTTCTTTTTACAGGATGTTTGTAATTTTACATAGACGATGTGGGACTTTTGCCATGCTGGGGTGGGCTCCCAGCATGGCACCTGGAAGGTTGGGGGGCAGTGGACCCAATGGGGGATTGGGCACCCCTGTTGGTCATACAGTGTTGGAGTGGCACCATGAGGACACGGGACTTATGCCATGCTGGGGTGGGCTCCCAGCGTGGCACCTGGACGTTTGTGCTTTTTTGGGGGGGCACTGGAGCTGACGGGGATTGGGCACCCCTGTCGGACATACGGTGTGCTTGGAGGAGGGAGTGTGCATGAGTTAAGGGGATAGGGCAGCCCTGGCACACAACAAATGGGGAGCAGGTATGCATACATCACTGCTACAATCAGTGGTGTGGCGTGTGGGTCATTTTGTACTGCTGGCATGGCAGTGTGCTAATTGCCTACATGTTACCACCATTGATTCCAGTGGTCCTTTGCTTTCAACTGTACGACACTGCATCTGAACTGCTGTCATAGACAGCTGGGACATTCATTGGTGCAGTGGGGTCACACCTGCAAAAACCCTCAGGGCATTGGAAGTGGGGGTGCCACACCTACAAAAACTCATATGGTGGCACTATGTTTCTTGCATATGTGTGCAAGCAAACATAAACATGGATTTAGGATAACTTGATTTATTGTGCATAGTGCTTCCAGGTTTGATTGGAAGTGAGATAAAAAATAAAATGGGTTTATATAAAAAAGCACAAATATACTGTGTACACCCTCAATGCTCTGAACTGTTTGAAAAAGGGAGCTCGGTGTCGAAAAAGTGTTTTAGCACTGATTTTCACCATATTGACTGTACATTTACACTGCTGGTGGTGGTGCAGATGGCTGTGATTAGAACTTAAAGTGAGCCGAGGCTGGGGAGTCTCCTAATGTTGGTGTCAGGTTGATGTAGATACGAACAGCAGCCCAAGAGTGTAGGCCACTGTGGTCTCAAAAAAGGAAAAAAAGATGCCTGTTTATTTTAACATGTTATTTGTTGTTGACAGAAGGCAGGCCCAGAGAGAATCTGGAGTTTGTGGCTGTGACCCGACACGCCCCCCTTCCCCACAGGAAGGAATTCAGTGCTATCATGGTATGCTACAGTCAAGTTGTGAGCCTTGGAGGATCCCTAGGCTACTCCCCACCCCAGTCCTGATCTAGCTTGTTGGCCACTCGTAGGCTACAAGTGGTCAACAAGCCATTTCAGGACCTGGTGGGGTAATCTAGGGATCCTCCGAAGGTGACTTGACTGTATTTGCCCTACTTTTTGGCCTACAGGTAAATTTGGGTACTGTGCTATGATTTTAATGGTGTTTGTTTATACTGTGCTATATCTTTGGTATAACCATCAAAATGCACCACAGAGCACCAAAAAACCCAGAGCTTCTGGGGGCCTTGGCAGCCCCAGACCCCCAGCCATTGGTTGAGCCCCAGGAAAAAATAAAAGTTGGCTGCTATGGTCAAATTAACTAAAACTGGATGGCTCAAAACCACTCTGGTCAATATAAAACTACTGGCTCTCAGTGACTGAGGCCAGAGATTTGACTGTAGGGTCTTTTTCTGGTCTCATGTCTGAGTCAGAGTTAAAACAAAAGCCTAACAAATTAACTGGTCTCACATGGTTTTAAAAAGTGGCAAAAGGGTGACCACTGTTTGCCTATGGCAAATAGGCATACAGAGTGTTTGAGCTTAAATTATGATTGACTAAATTCTGTTCTGTACAAAGTGTTTTGTGCTAAGACACAGAAAAAGAGAAAAGTAAACTGGCCGTCATTATCAGTTCTAGTCTCTTAGTCTAGCTTCAAAGAGTATTTTCCTAGGCTGGCTCAGGGGCACTGAGGGTTGAGGCACTGGATGCCACACCTCATGCCATGCCACGCTGGTGACTCAGGTTCGGGAATGACTTCAGGTCGTTGGGGGGTGCTGGCAAAGGGTGGGAGGTGTGGAGCAAGATTGAGCACCTAGCGGCAGCTCTCCTCGCCTGGGGTGGTGGTTGTGGTAAGTAACCAAAATGTTTCAGGGCCAGCAGGGCAGATCTGACAAGAATTTAGTTTAGGGCACTAAACATGTACTCATTGGAGGCCAGAAGGAAGGGGGGAGGTATGACTGAGACCTTCAAGCTTCCAAAAGGAATGAATAAGGGAAACTGTGAGGAACTACTCAGCAGGAATAGCAACTCAAGCACTGTGGGTCACGAGTGGAGGCTGGCGTTGGGGGGGGGGATTCAGGAGGGACATTAGAACAATTTATTTTCCAGAGAGTGGTTGAGCCATGGAATAGCTTGCTGGCTGAGGTGGTGGGCACAAAAATTGTTAATGGGTTCGTGCACGGCTGGGACAGAGCTAAGGGCTTAAAATACTCAGGGGGACAGCAGAAGAGCAGGGGACATGGGGAGTAAGCATGGACAAAAACCCATCTAGATGACCGATCTCAGGGCAGGATAAGGTATAAGGAGCTGACTGGATGGGCTAGTGGTCTTTTTCTGCCATCAATGCCTGTGTTTCTGTGTTTACTTGTTACTAAAATATTCTGCCTGCTACGTTTTGGCACTAGTAGCTCTGCAAGACACATGTATGTAAAACTGTTTCTCGTCACCTTTGCTCTGAAAGGTTTTCAAACACTCTGGGCCCAATTCTCTGTTGCATGTTTTTGGACCAGAATACAGAGCACAGAGTGCAGCCTGCTGCAGTAATCCCCCAAATTGCTATACTGAGAATGATAGAGTTGGGGGGGGTGGAGCAGAGACCCTCCCGAGCTGAGATCCTGATATGTAAATGAAGGTGCCCAGAATTCATTTGCTCATAGTAATGGCACCGATTACCCACAACACACACTGTGCATGCACATGTCACATTGCCATGCATGTATTTGACCAGTACCTTTGGTTGATTCTGTTATACAGCAGTCTCCAAACCCCAGCCAAACTCTGTCCTTAGCAGTTCGGTGGAACCCCCCCCATCCCTAGCCATCTGAAAACTTCCAATGAGGCTGCAGACTCAAGACGATCAGTGTCTGTCAATCTAAGTGCGCATACTTGCAGCACTCTGACCCCTACTACCAGTTTTTTTGTGATAGTATTTGGGGACACCAGTGGTAGTTAGTAATGTGACTAGCACTGCATGCCATTTGCATGCCAGCTCCAACCCTCTAGGCACCAGCACACTTTGATGTGCACTGATTTGGAAGGCCCATCACTCCCTCTGAGCATAGCTCGAGGTCAGTACCAAATGAGTGTCACAAAATCATTTCACACTAGTTCTACATTGGTCACTTGTGACTGAGAATCAGGTCGTCCACTGTTATGTGTTAGTAATGTGCATGTCTTTGTGTCTGTTTAAGTCAAGTACAGAAATCTGAAACGTGAATGATGTGCTAATTGTTGCAGTGCTGAGAAAAACTGGCACAGTTGAAACACAAGCAGGTAATGTTTCTATTTTATTTGCTTCTAACCATATTTTGTCAATAAAATTTACTAACATATTTTATTATACTTTTTAAACATGCATAACACTATTTTATATTTTAATGCAAAATGTGCCATGGATTTAGTCAAAAATCTGTTTATGCTAATCTTTAAATGGCTTGAGCCTTAGCAATTGCATTACATAGTTATGGGCAGCACCTCACAAGTGGGAGGCCTGACAGGCATTCACCTGGCTAGAAAAGAGGTACAAAAACTGAAGGCAGTACAGCACCAAATGTATCTGTTAGGTGTAGTGGTAGGTGGGGAAGAATATGGCATGTGGGAAGGATAGTTTTTGTAGGGTAATGGCTGAAAAGGACTGAGTAGGAAGGCAGGCCATAAAAGGCATATATGGGAACAAGGTCAGTAGGAAAACAGAGGCAAGCCCAGGGGTTAGGGGAAAAAGGGGTCCGAGGAAGGCAAAGGATGATAGTAAAACAGGAGTCACGGAAAGCAGTCTGCTGAATGCCAGATGCCTAGGAAACAAAATGGGGGAGCTTCAGACAGTAATGGCAGAGGCCCAACTCAATTGCTGTAAAAACCTGGGCATCCAAGAACAGTGACCAAGACCTTGGTGTTGGGCTACATCATTTTCAGGAAGGATAGGCAGAAGGGCAAAGGAGAAGGGGTGTTTTTGTGTATTAGAGAACGCATTAGGGTTACCAAGGATAGATCAGTCTGTCAGGAGAGTGAAGCTGAATCAGTCTGGGTGTAACTGGCAACTGTGGAAGGGAGAAAAATTAGGGTGGGAGCAGTATATAGACTGCCACATTAGAATACGGACAAGGACAGGTCACTGGGGCATGAAATAAGAAAGGCATCCGCAAAGGGTGAAGTGCTGCCAATGGGAGATCTAGCAATACTGATGGCCAAGAGTGCTAGGAGGTAGACATTTACAGAGGTGCTACAGGATTATTCTCTTGTCTACTGGGTCAGGAAACTTCCCAGAGAGGGTGCAATCTTGGATCTGGAACTCTTCATGAAAGATATCACTGGAGATGTCAGGGTGATGGAATGTCTGGGGTCCAGTGGTCACAATATGGTATGGTTTCTCATAGCCCTGGAGTCATGCCACTCAACTCTAAAACAAAGGTCTTAGACTTCAGAAGGGCAGGCTTGCGGAAGATGAGGGAGTTGCTTAGGGATAGCTTAGCAGAGGTAGTGAGAGTGGAAGAGGTAGATAACAAATGGGAAATCATTAAGAGGTGGAACAGATGTGACCAATACCTGTATGAGGCGGGGAGAAAAGAATAAGAAGTATAACAAAAGAATGTGGCTCTGAAGAGGGGTATGGGAGGCAGTTAGAGCAAAATGAGCAGCATTCTGGAAGTACAAGGGGAAGCAGAATATTAGAGAAGGATATCTGGAAAAGTTAGAAGAAGTCAGAAGGACTGTTGGGAAGGCTAAGGTGACTACTGAGAATTGCAGAAGTGTTCTAGTAGAAAGAAAAGGCCTTTTTTATATTAAGAAGAAGAAGAAAATGAAAGAGTGAATAGTCAGACTGAGAAGTAGGGAGGAATGGATGGAAGAGGGCATCAAAAAAGCAGATATCCTGAATGAATATTTTTTGTTCCGTCTTTACAATAGAGGAAGATGCACCACTCCCAGACTGTGGGGCTCAGGCCCTAGGAGCAAAGGGATAGAAGTTGGTGGTTGGGTTGGTATCAGAGAAGAGGGTGCTCAAGGGACCCAAGAACTGAAAGTGAATAAATCACCAAGCTCTGATGGACTGCATCCTAGGGTGCTGAGGGAGGTGAGTCAGACTCTGGCGGCACCACTGGTTGATCTGTGTAATTGCCAACAACAAGGGTGGTGTCCGTGAATTGGAGGGCGGCTAATGTAGTGACATTCCATAAAAGTGGCAACAGAGTTGATCCTGGCAACTACAGGCCAATCAGTCTGACCTTGATTGTAGGAAAGCTGCTTGATAATATCATTAAGGAGCACCTAGTAGAATTCCTGAAACAGAATGACTACAGGACAAGAGGCAGCATGGATTCGGGTCAGGCAGAGCATGCCAGACTAACCTGATCTTTTTTGATTAGGTTGCAAAGTCAGTGGACAGCAGCCAGGCAGTAGACTGCTATATCTAGACTTCAGCAAGGCCTTTGATTCTGTACCACATGGAATACTGGGTAAAAAGCTGGACAACCTGGGGATGGGTGGCAGACTCTCCAGATGATCAGGGAACTGGCTTGGGGGCAGAACTCCAAGGGTGGCAGCTAACAGCCAGTTCTCTGGGTTCAGGGATGTCATAAGTGAGGTGCCATGTGGATCAGTCCTAGGATCTGTGTAATTCATTATTTTCATCTGTGACATTAGGGAGGGTACCCAGAGCAAGATCTATCTTTTTGCAGACAACAGAAAGATCTGTGAATGAGTGGACACAGAGGAGGGAAGAAGGGATATAAAAAGGGCTCTAGAAAAGCTGAAGATGTGGTCTAAGGTATGACAGCTCAAATTTATTGCCAAGAGGTGTAAGGTTATGTATATAAGCAAACAAATACTAGAACAGACTTCTGCAAGTAGGGTGCTGGAATGTATAGCTAAGGCATTGACTAGCAGAAGCAGAGAGTGGATACTGCCCCTGTACAGATCGCTTTCTTTAATTAAGTAGGAACTCCAGAACTGTGCACTTGAAGTGTTCTGTAGTCCCTACCTAGACACAACTTTTGAGATTTGGGGCTACAAAAAATGATATAGGGCCAGCAAGGAAAGACATTCATGGAGAGATTGGAATGTCTCAACAAGGACTCTGAAGGCCAGGAAAGACAGGAGAAAATTAAATTATAGAGACTTACAAGTTCTTGAGGGAAATAAACCGGGTAGCCCGAAATGATCTATTCACAAAGTATGAATGCATCATAACTAGGAGGCATGGATGGAAATTGGTGGTGGTGGGAGATGCAAAAAGGATGCAGGGAAGTTTTTTTTTTCACGAAGTGGATGGTTGATGACTGGAATTGTTTACCCAAGCATGTGGTTGAAACAAAGTCAGTTACAGGGATCAAGCATGGATGGGATAGACAGAAGGGGGATCACAAGGTCTCTATAAAGGGAGGAGTATAGAAAGCCTGGGGAGAGGGATACTGTATTGAGATTCCATTAGGACAATCGGCTCAGTAAATCATATCTGGTATTAGGTTAGACACATGGGCAGATAATGGGCAGACTAGCTAGACAGCTGGGTTTTTATCTGCTGACAAATTCTATGCATCTGCATCATGCTATAATTATACAGTTTTAGCAGCTTACAAAAGGATTCATGAATTGGTTACACAAGCCAAGTTTAATAAAGGCAATCAGTATACTAGATTTTGACAATTACAAAGACTTAAAACCTTGGAATGTGAGAGTCCAGCACTTCTACTTATAAAACATGTAGCACTTCTTCTGCATTCAACTAAAATAATACCAGAAAGTAGTTTTCTTTATAGTCACACCTCTTAGAAACATTTAAGGCATTGCTGGGTACACAAAAAAGTACAATATATGTGTGTGAAGCTGCTTCCCAAGTTGTTAAAACAGCTTAGGTGTGTGACTTGTACTAAAGCATGAACAAAGGCATACCTTCTTAAAAACTCAGCTACACGAAAGAGGCTGTGACCTAAATGCTGTTGCCTCAACATACTGCATGGTCAAGTGCATCCAGTCCTTGTGCAGAAAAGTGAGCTGAGCTGATTAAGAAGCTTCCATTTTTAACATATGTGGCAGGCACATACTGTACTTTGCATAACCTTCTGCATTTATTTTTAGACTTGGGCAGAAGGTTTGAATGAAGCCCATCTTAGCAGCACAGTATCAGATGATGTTTCCCAGGCAGGGGATTGTTCCCCCTGCCATTGAGTTGGATGAGAATGGAACTCCTCGGGGATCAGACACTAGCTATTCTAAGGCTGCTCCTGAGATGCAGGATGGGGTACAGCTGAGGGAGCTGGCAGTGCAACTGGCATGTGGATCCCTTGTCTTTGTGAAAAGAAAAAATTCTGATGCCATTACATGTTCATGGCAAAACTGGCTAGGTCCATACTATGCAAGAGGAAAGAGGATGCTCAACCTTGAAGTATTCTTTGGCAACAGAGGCAGCCAGCTGGAACACGCATTGAAAAGCATCGGCTAACTGAATGGGGTGACATATCTTGGAGGCAATGGCTGGTTTAGAATGCCATAACTATGTAAAATCTTATGGATTGAAAGGATTTAGTAGAAATAAAAACCGATACCACCATGAGGCTGGGATGAAGTGGTTTGGTGGCCACAAAACACCACTCATGGTCCCGTGGAAGGTGGGGCCATTATATTGCAATAAATTTGAATACTTATAGTAATACAACTGAACTGGTAGTGCTACCACTTGCTATGCTGGCAACCCAGGTTTGGGAACAGCCTCAGTTGGGACACTTGGAGGCAGGCTGTCTTCGAGAGGATCAAGCGTTCTAATGACAGCTCTCCTCCCTCAGAAAGTGGGGATGCTGCGTACCGCTGCTCGACTGCCATCTGCTGCAGGTCAAGTGACAACACAGTGGGAGCACGAAGCAGGAGAGTGGCAGCCACCCGATGACACACAAGCACGTTTGCATGTCTTTGTATGCCAGCACCCTCAGGAAAAAGCCAGGAGCTGGAGGACAAAGCCTTGGTCCGCCATTGCACCAGCTCCCGCCAAGCTGATGCATGAGCAACACAGCAGGCCCTTCACCACTACAGTGATCCTTCCTGAGAAAGTTGGTGACAGGGCTGGTACAGTGGCATTGGCTGAGCCAGATTAGAGCAAGCTTCATTTAAAAAAAAAAAAGAGACTGATAGGAATACTTTGAAGTTGAGTGTCGTCTTTCCTCTTGCATGGACTAACCACAGGAACGACTCCTCTGCATTACTACAGTATTGTACATTGCCTTACAGGGACATTTCTCCATCCTGGAACCCATTAGTTTGTTTTAGGACATAATACGGCACTATTGGTGTCCTGAAAGTTGCTAAATTGTAGAATGTGGCTAATTCAAAGTTCTGTCTGCACTGGTAACTCAGCAGCATGTGTACGTAAGTGGGCAAACTTGTAAAGGATTCACACTTGGTGTTACTTTCTGCCAGCCTCTCTGTGTGAGGTATTCTGCTAAATGATCAAGATCCTCCAGGGCACTTCTCAAGAAAGGTAGGGAATATAGTTATCCATGGCTGTCAGTGAGGGGTACCACTGAGTATCCAAAGGCTATTCTGTGTGTCTGTCCACAGCTCCTGCACTACCAGTATCTACCACATTGCTTTGCAAAGTGTTTTGACATACTATGGGTGATAGTCACTGAATAAGAACAAATACCATTTCTGTTGTAAATCAAAAGATTGACCAACACCACCAAGCTCAAATTTCAAACAAAACAGGAAAAAAAATGATAAAAATGCTTTAAGACATCATTAAAATATTACAACAACTGTGTCAATCAACATATTAAAGTTATCCTTTATGGCATCCAGTTTGGCTTCCAGTTTCGAAACTTCATTTTTTTCCTTCTGCTGTTACATTTCCCGATTGTTACAGGGAATCACAAATGAGATCTTTGGTCCAAAGAAAATATCCCTGAAACAGATTACAGAAAATGTTGTATTATAAGTAAATCATACACATTACATAGTATACTGTAACTCATTTTTTTCCATATGGCACTTTTCTTGGCAGAGGCTATGCGGGAAGGCTCTCAGTTCTGTCCCTGCTGCCACTGACCAATGTTCACTGCTCCGAATCACTGGGAGTTCCCCAGCAGACTCCCTCCTCGGCACTGCCAGGGAGGAGACGGCTGTTCCCTTTTGGTGAAACAATCCAGATTCCAGTGGCTGTGGTGACATGGGCCAAGTGAAGGCAGACAGGGCTTCAGTAACACACATGACCCCCATTTTCCTTTTTTTGGTATGTCTGCCCCTGCTGCAGACAGGCAGTGGTACATGCCATATGGAGACTCACATGCACCATGCCAAGCCGGACGCCTCACCCTATACATGCCGCCCCAGTCTGCACTGCCACCAGGCCTCCAAGTAGTAGCATTCAGTGGCGGGGCTGACAATGCCTTTCCTCCCTCCCCGAGAGAGGAGAGCAGTCCATCGGACACTCATTCCTCTCCACCCAGCCGACCCACAGTGGCCTGACTCCGCTCCCTAACCCAGGTCACTGGCGAGTGCCGCTGTGCTACTGGGCTAGTTATACCTCACTTTTTTAATAGCACTCCAATTCTCAAAGGAAACATTTCTGGGTAATCATCTTGTGGGCTTTGAAATTTTACTGTCTCTTTCAGTGTGAAACAAAGTAGCTGTATTATTATACAGCAGTGTGCACAGCAGCTGGGCACTGAATGTTCCGAATGGATTGAGGGATTATAGGTAGGAACAACAGGAAAGACATGATGAACTTTTGGCCTTTTTTCATTTTTTTTATATACAGGATTTTTTTTAGGATACACAGTTTTAAGCATTGTTTACGTTACATTCTTATTGTGTGGCTTTAGTAGATTCTATACTTTCAGAGGGGATGGACTACTCTTTACAGTTACTTTTAACAAAAGAAAATACCTGTTTCTAATTAAAAAGAATTGCCATTTCTTTGTAATATAATTTGTTTTCATTGTTCCCATTTTATAAGAACATTAAGATAGCCCAGGTTGGGCTACATAACTGCCCTTCCATGTGGCTGTAAGGTGCTCCACCTGAGGCATTGACCCTCACTACATCCCTGGGTGGCGTTTATCTCAGCTTAAGCCACGCTCTGTTTTGTCCTCATTATCATGTTTACAGTGTTTCAAAGCGTACATTGAGACTGAGACTAAATGAACACATCTCAGCAATAAAAAAATGACAACTGTGAATATGCCATGGCTAAACACATTAAAATGTCACAGGATGCACAAAACCACAGGGTTAAGGCTTGGGGCCTGAAGAGTGTCCCCAGAAGTGTGAGAGGTGGTGACATTGAATCAGTCTTACATGAAAAAGAGCAAAGATGGATATACCAGTGGGGTGCAATGAATGCACCAGGACTCAGTAATAAAATTGAGTTAAAGTATTTTCTGAAAAAGAAGACAGTGAATGCCACTCCCCCCCTACTGGTTTCTCAGGGGGCTTGCGAAAAATCTTTCCCAAAAATGTTTGCTATTAATATTAACTGATAGGAACAAGAAAAACAATATGAAAAAGAATAACGTGGATTTCGATATCAGTTTGAATGTTTTGTGGTATATGTTAAACACTATTTAACCTTTTCTAAATGTTCCTCTTGCCTTAGGTTGCTGGAACCAAAAGCTGTTTCTGAATCAAGTGCTTCACACAAGATTGGATGCCGTGATGTTATAAATTATTAATTGGATTTAAATCTGCATAGTTCTGTGAACGTTAACACGAAGTTGAATATGCTTGCTTTATAAAAATATTTTTAAGTAGAGAAAAAGGGTTTATATAATAACTAAATGTTGTTATGATGACACTAGACATTGACTGGTTAACATGCACAGGAGACCTTTCCTTTCTGTGTTTAAATACACTGTAGTTGCATTATCTCACCAGTCTCTGAGGAAGCCCACTGTGTTTCGATGAAATGTAAGACAGCAGCTTCGGCTGCAATCTGTTTCAGTTTTGCTGCATAAGTTCTACCAGAAGAAAATTAAAATGCTGAATCTACTCTTACTGCAGTAAACATTTTTCTTGGGATTCTTAAGCAGGGGTGAGTGATCTCTACAACTATTAACTGCCAGTTAATCATCCTAGAGAAGCACAATCTGCCTTGTGCTCACCACTACTACTCACTACAATATCCGCACCTACTTGAAAGATCAGTCAGCTTTTGAAAAACAAAAACAAGAAGTAAAATATAGTCACTACACTGTAGGGGTATGCAAGGGATGAATGGTATTTCCCGAATACTGTGAATAATTCACTATTTGTTATTCAGTTATAAATAAAGAATATGGCACTGTTATTCATATTCGGGAAATACTTTTCTTTATAAAGGAAAAAACGGCTACCCACTCTCCTCTGTGGTCCAACTGTATCAGTATACACAAACCCACACCCACCCAACACCCACAATTTAATGTTTAAAACTGATCCCATGATGGGCAACCGGCAAAATCTCGTAACAATCACGTGGAGTGTGGTGTGCATATTTATTGAACCCATACAAACAAGGTGAGAAAGAAGTAAGTGCTTCAACCCGCAAAACCTGCCTGCCACCATCTCTTGTAGTGCTGTTTTGTAATACAGTCTTCTTTCAAAGAAACAACCCCACCACCCTGGCTGCAGCATCTAAGTCCCAGTCTCCTTCCCCGCTCTCACATTTTCTTATTGAAGGCAGCCCCCCCCCCCACCAGTGTGGGAGGTCAACTGACATAACCCGTCCTCCACCACAGCCTGTCGCCTTTCTTATGAATGAAAATGCTCCCACACATGCTCACTTAGTAAAACAGCTGATCACATGATCAGCTGTTTAATTATGTGAGCAAGCACGGAGAGATTTCATTCACAAGAAAGACGACAGGCTGTGGAGAATGGTTTATGGGTTCTGCACAGGTCCCTTTGAAGCTGTCCCTTGTAAAATGAAGCAGAGTTAAAAAAAAAAAAAAACTGTCCCTTGTCAGCCTGTGTCTTAGTAGGGTTGTAAGGAGCAAAGCTGGAACATGTTCAACACCACCACTACAGGTGACTTTTAGTGCAGTTACTGATATCAATAACTACTCTCCAGACAGGTTTAAAGAGAAAATGGACATTCAAAGGGTGGGAATACAGTTCACTATTGACACTCTGGCAGTTCCACTGGAAATGCTGATTTGGCAGATGTCTTTAAGCTAAGCTGCTCCCACAACCCAGGCAGTATATCCTCTAGCTCCACTCCATGATGTCAAATCTTTCTGCTGGAAGGGACAGGTCTCCTCCTTCACAGCTCTGTAGCATTTTACAGACTCGGCATCAGAAAATGAAAGGACGCTATCTTGCAGCTTCAAATTTTGTGTCATGTGTTAATAGAAGATGTTGAACACCGACCCCCAAGTGTCCTGCCTCTGTTGCCTAGGCTCGCAGCATAACATGGAGGGCTGTGGCCTTTGTCAGTTGATGACTCAAGTATCGCTGGAGGATCATGCGGCCAGGCTTCTCCTCGGTTGACCAGCCGAAAGGGACCTGAAGCTTTGACTAAAAACTTAGAAGAAGGCCTTGGCTGTAGCAGGGTTGGCAGTACAACTGGCAGATTTGAGGGGGAGGCAACAGTTGCCGAAGTGAGTACCTTATCAGCCACTGCACTGCTCCTGTTTGGGGCAAGCTTTGGAGGGTCTCTTAATGAACAGGTTTCATGCCTTTGGGGAGAGCCTTACCATCATGGTAAGAAACACAAGAGAGATTGGGGTCCTCCCGCTCTCTTGACTCTGCCAATTGCTCGAATCACATCCAGTGCTTGACTCTGGTCAAGCTTTCCTCAGTCAAGGGGTTAGTTGACAGCTCTTCAGTGCTACCGTCAGGCTTGTCGACCTTAACACCAGCCAAGAAGGCCATTGAGATTTTTCTCAAGCTGTCAACCAGTTTTCAGAGGAGAGTCACGAAGATTTGATCTCCCAGACATCAGAGCCGAAGCCAGTGCTCCCATTTCTCACCTAGAAGGATGTAGTCCGGTTGGTGTCTCCGACTGGTTCCAGACAGGAACAGCCTTTACCTGTAGTCATACCTCCAAAGCCTATACTTCTGAGTATGGCTCAGCATGTGGTCTTCCATGACCCTCCGAAGGGTTCCCCTCTCCATCGGCCCTCAGATCAGCAGTCGAGGTTGAAACGCCACTTGTGATCTCGATCCTGTTTGACCAGGAAATGCTGCCATCAGGCAAAGAGAAGCATTTCTGCAAGATGTGGCGGTGCTACAAGGAGCTCCTCTGGCAGCAGTGGACCACTGCAGGGCAAGGTAGGGCTTTACCCCCCTAGACCTTTAGTCAACTGGCAGCTGCCGGTCATGCCTATGCTAGCCCATCGACAGATGCCCTCAGCATCTGCCTTTCCTTCTTTGTGGGTGGAGCCACCTCCACTGCAGCCCTCGGTGGGAGCCTCAGCTAAGGACTTCCATGCTGTGGCCAGCTTGCCAGGCTGGCTGTTGGTGAGAACCATCCAGTTGGGAGATAACAGGGTGGCTAATGGTGGCAAACTGTTGAGAGCCATTATCAAAGAGTCCTTGGATCACTCGGATGGGTTGTCCATGTTATTCTAGAGGACCCATACCTTTGACCAGGTTTCAGTTGAGGAACTTTCCACTGACCACAGGATGGTACCTTTCGGGGCTGTCCACCACCTTATGTTGGAGTCCATGACTGTTTCCTTGGAACCAGTTCAGAAGCAGGTTAAATACCCCTTTACTGACATTCTTAACAGGGCGGATTCCCCCGAGGTTGCCTTTCCCATGCCTAATGCCATTTTGGACCCAGCTCTGGAGCTTTGCTAGCATTCAACATCCTGCCCAGCACACTCTACCAGTATAGTCCACAAGTATGTGGTCCCTACTGGGTCCCTTTTGGGGTTCTTGGACCATGCCACAGCCAAGGCATTGGTCTCAGACTCAGCCTTCTTGACATCTGGTGGCCATTGCACTGTGAACAAGCTTCTCAATAAGGAGTCGTAGAAGCTTGACCATGTGGCCAATAAGGTCTATGCCGCTTCCTCTTTGGGTCTTCATCAGGTCAGTTATGCTATCCTAATGGCCAACTTTGGTCACTCCCTCTTGGGAGTGCTGGGTGAAATCCTCCCTCACCTCCCTGCTGACAAGCAGTTGCTGATGAAATTGATCAATGACCAGGGTCAAGTGCTCGCTAAACACTAGTTCCAGATGGCCTTGGACATGAACAGCGACTCTGCCTGTGTCATGAAAGCAGCCATTGCAATGCATTGCAGGGCCTGGCTGAGGCTCTTCACCTTCACAGTGGATATTTAGCACAAGCTGGCCAGTGTCCCTTTCCTGGGCATGACCACTTTGGCCCTGGCCTGGAGGGACATTCCACCAGGATAGAGAAGTCCAACACCACCCTGGATTCTGTGGCTTTGTCTCAGAAGGATCCTAAGGCTCAGAAGTCTAAAAAGAAGACCTTCCAATATTGGTCTTTTCAGCCACAGCAGTCTGGGCAGCAGCCCCAGCAGGGGCAATACCATGCCTGACGTCCAAAGCCCAAGTTTGGTGACCAGAGGCTGAAAAGAGGAGGAGGTAGGAGAAATGGTCCCTTTCTAGCCCAAGTGGCTGGTGCCCCCTCCAAAACTGCCCAGTGTCAGGTTGGGGGAGGAGTCATCCTCGCACCTGTTCAGTCCCTGACTCAGCTCTCTGTGGGGGGGGGTATCTACACCACTTCTGGCCACATTTGTCCATCATTTCCACAGACAAGTGGGTAGTGGAGGTGGTAGCCAGTGGGTTGCCTCTAGATTTCGAGGCTCTCCCACCTTACCAACTCCATGCCCCTCCGCAATTCTCTGTGCCACAGGATAATGCTGTCTGCCCTAAGGGAGGACATTGCTCAACTGCTTGCAAAAGGAGTCATAGTTTGGATCCCAGATGACCTGGAAAGTTAGGGGTATGTGAAAAAGGTATGCCCCCTGTGCAATGACACTATTACAGCGAACGCATCGATGCCGACAACAACAATGTTTTCGCTGTAATAGTCCGCCTGAGACCCCGGCACTCTGTCTCCCAGTCCTGCACCTCTTCCCCGATCCAACTCCGACTTGGAGTTAGAATCCTATAGATCGGTGGGTGGGGGGTTCAGGGGTGAAGCCCTTCGATGAAAAAACAGCCAGGGTCTCCACTCGGATTTACTGTATGTCAACCACAAGTTGCGGTCGACATAACTCCGTCACTATGATGACGGTCGGCAACTTATTAGTCAAACCAGCATCGTAGAGCCTGTGAAAAACAACAAACATATGGTGCACATACTGCAAAAATCTTTTAGAAAAATATATCAAAATCTTTATTGTAAATACATGAGCAGACACCACAGCCAAACACCCTTATGTAGTGGCTCACCCAGAAGACTTTGTTATCTCTTGATGAAGTATTTTTCATTTTAAGTCCATTGGATTGTTATGATGGCACCTTCAGGAGAGGTCAGTGTGCACTTTTTTTGTTGTTCATTTCAAAGACGGGGGTAGGTGTCCAGGTACTTCCAGATGCAGAAAAGGGATGGGGTGGGGGCAGGTGACCCATACTGGAACTGCACAGTCTGAACTAGTTAATGCGGAAGTGCAAGTTCCAGATGGTCACCCTGAGCCAGATTATACCATCCTGGACCAGAACATGTGGGTCTGCTTCCTGGATCTCCCAGACATGTTCTTCCACATCCCAGTCTGTCCATCTCACTGGCAGCACCTCAGATTCCATGCAGAAGGGGTCCTATATCAGTTCAAGTGCATGTCAGTGGTGGCAGCATTCCTACAGCGTAATCACATTAGGGTGTACCCCTACCTGGATGATTGGCTGATTGCCAGGCCATCCAAGGAGGCTGTGGGGCAGTCCAGAGAACTGGCCCTTCAAATCTGTAAGGTCTTGGGCTGACTGGTCAACCCAGGCAATTCCACATTGATACCGTCATAGATTATCAAGTTAATCACAGCAGAAATAGACTCCCTGCTAGTCAAGGCCCATCTTCCTTTGGACTGGACTCAGGACCTTACCTCCTTTGCTCAATTATTTCAGGCTGGGTACTTGTTCCCTGCCTGGGATTTCCTGTGGCTGCTGGAGTACATGGTATACACAACCAGTGTGGTCCATTAGGCATGCTGGAAGATGCGTCACCTGCAGTGGGAGCTGAGCCACCAGTGGTTCCAGAGCCTAGGTCACTTGGACCAGTTGGTCTTAGTTACCCAGCCGATGTATGATGCCATCCAATGGTGATTGGTCCCTCAACATCAGGAGGAAGAAATCATATTTGTCTACCCAGAAATGACTATCATGCTCACAACAGATGTGTCTCTGGTGGGGGTAGGGAGCACGTTTAGAAGACCATAGGGCCCATGGCTTCTGGTCTCCCTGGGAGTCCTGTCACCACATCAACCTGCTGGAGTTCCATGCAATGCTGCTTGCTGTCACGGTATTTGCTCCTTTGATCAGGGATCAGGTCATACAGGTCCAGACAGACAACACCATGACCATGTTTTACCTGAACAGGCGGTTGGACTCACTCCCTCCTCTGTGCTGGGAGGTCCTCCATAACTAGACCCTCATGTGCAGCCTGGGTGCATATCTCCCAGCAATCCATGTCACGGGAGTGAACAGTCAGCTGCCAGATGGTTACAACCTGGTGGGACAGATGTCAGACAAGTGGTCCCTGCATCAGGAGGTGATATGCCACCTGTTCTCCCACTGGGACATAGCTGTAGTTGATCTGTTTTTTTCTTGGAAGAACAGAACATACAGAGGCTGTTCTGTGCCCCCCCCCCCCGACCACAGTCTGGGACACTGTCGGGGAAGATACCTTTGCAAGGCCCTCGACCCCAGGTCTCGTGTATGCTTTCTCTCCCTTCCCCTTGATCCACAAGGTGGTGATCAAGACCTGGAAGGACAAGGCACAGATGATCCTTATAGCTCCAGACTGGCCTAGGCAGGTCTGGTATCTGGATCTCCTTAGTCTCAGCTGCAGACCGTAGTGGTTGCCTCTTCATCCAGACCTGCTGACCAGACAACAGGGGAAGGGACCTGCTCCTGGACCTTCATTCCTTGCACCTCAGCACCTAGTTTCTGAGTGGGCAGAGTTCCAGACTTTGGGTCTTTTTGGAAGACGTGCGCCACAATGTGGAGACCTCCTGAAAAGAGTTGACTTATAGATGCTATGCCTCTAAATGAAAGAGGTTCTCCATTCAGTGTCAGGGCAAGGAGCTTGATCCCTTTGCCTGCCTTGTGGCGAGTGTACCTTTGGTCCCTCTCTTAGTTGGGACTGTGAGCAATGAACCTCAAGGTGCACCTGGCAGCCATCTCTGCATGCCAGGCATGGGCTGGTATACTGATGGTGGCCCAGGAGAAGGTGGTTGGTGCTTTTTCCAGGACCTGGGCCACCTGTCACCTCCAGTGCGTGAACCACCACCACCATGGGACCTACAGCTAGTGCTGGCTATGCTTATGTATGGCAAGCCATCTGAGCCTATGCACAGATGTGAGATGTCACATCTATTGTGGAACATGGCCTTCTTGGTGGCTATCACATCAGCCAGAAGGATCAATGCGATCCAGGCGCTCTTGGTGGAGTCTTCTTACCTTGTCTCCCACAAATACAAGCTCATCCTTCACCCTACTGGAAGTTCCTCCTGAATGTCGTATCAGAGTTTCACCTTAATCAGGTGATTAACTTACCAGTATACTTTACCAGCCTGACCTTGGAAGCCGATCGCAGTCCCCATACTCTGGACCTCTGGAGGGTGCTTTCTTACCATAAGGAGTGCACAGCTGGAGTTCGGGGTGAAACTTGCTAACCGTTGGTAACATACACTGAAGCCTTGCCTGGCAGTCCAGCAGCAAGGCAGATGATTTGACAGGTGGATAACATCCAACATCGACCTCTTCTAAAAGTTGGCTGGTAGGGAACTCCTCCAGAGGGCTAAGGGTGCATTCCATCAACATACCACTGCCTTGGTGGCTGCCTCCAGAGACATCTTAATACAAGAAATCTGTAAGGCTGCCACCTGGAGGAAAGCACACACCTTCATTTACCAATACAGCACCGACATTGAGTCACGTTGGAATGCTGCTTTTGGGACCTCTGTTCTGCAGTCTGTATTCGCCAAATAGGGAAGCACACCTTGCCCCCTCCTCCCAGAGAACTGCTAGAAGTCTACACAGTGTGGATAGTGAACTGTATCCACACCTTCAAAAATATAGGTTTCTCACCTGTAGCCCTAGCTCTAGATGTGGAATACAGTTTACATCCACACAACTGAACTGTCCTCACCTGGCAAGTGGCACACGGATCCTTGCTTTCAGCGTGCAATTATCTGATGTTACAGGGTGCAGCCAGAGGACTTACTGCCCAGGTGATGGGAGGAGCTTAAATTAAAGATGTCCAACGAATCAGTATTTTCCAGTGGAGCTTCCAGAGTGTGGATGTGAACTGCATACCACCCCTAAAACGACAGGTATAGGCGAATAACCTATATTTCCTGCACCTTGTATTTATAATGCTCCTAGAACTATGGTTATAGGTGAGTAACCTGTATTTCCTGGACCCTTTATTTATACCAACAGATACAGTATGTTGTTCAGTTCCCACCCAGAGATGGAGGGACACTTGCTCATAACATCCAGGACTGTCCAAGGTGGTTTGGGATATTCAAAGAATCTCTTTTAAAAGACCCCAAAACATCAGAGACAAGCTGGTGAACAGCCAGTCCTGCACTGCTGCACCTAAACCAGACTACGTAAACTGGCTCCCGATTCAACTTCGTGTAAGTGTGATCACTGTAGTGATAGCTCAATGCGCATTGAGCTAAAACAGCTGAACTAAACACTATTGACAAGGTAGCTGAAAATCAGAGAATTCATCAGTTGCAGCACAAACTTTGTGGTTTATGCTATCTGGTGTGACTGCCCTAAAATATACATAGGCCACACCATATGTCCTCTGAGAGAGTAGATACAGGAACACCTAGGGAGTGTGAGGAATAAGAACCTGGAGACCTCAGTGAGGAATCATTTTTTACCCTTCATGACTGCAACCCTAAAAAACTTAGATTCATGGGCCTGGAGAAGATCACAGTAAAGAAACATGGGGGTGATATAATGAGAAACTTACTGGATATTCACCCTTAATGATCTAAAACCTAAGGGTCTTAATGAAAAATGGGACCTTTAACCTTTCGTTTAGTTCTGTTGCCTTCTGATATTGATTTGCCTTCGTGTCACATGTATTTCTTTCAGCTATTACTTTCTTCAACCTTTTTTTCTCTCCCTTTCAATTCTCAACTCCACCATACCCCATCCTAACCCTGACCTGCTCCACCCTCCCAGAACTACCCCTTCCCTTTTATTATTCCCAGTTTTGCTTTTCTCTATAATCCCCCCCCAACATTCCAGTCTCTACCTTTCGTTTCAGTTTCTATATTGGTTGCGCCACTGAGCCCGGAGCGTATATATGAATTGAAAGGTTCTATGCTTAAACCTATTATGGCCCTGATAAGAATGTTCAAAGCTATAATTTGTATTTGGCCATTTTATAAAACTGTTTCACATTTAAAAATATTTTTTCTTTATTTGTAGGTCCCAGGAGGTGGTGACCCAGGATTCCACAACCAATCCACAGCTAACACTTGCAGTTAATTTATTTTAGTGAGACCGTAGCAACTGGTGACCTGTCTTACAATAGTAGACCACTGATATGTTAACAGTTTCCATTACCAGGGCTCAGTCGGGTTTCATTCTTTTTTCTCATACTTTGATAATCATGTTTTTAAATGTCAGTTCAAGCACTTTTCTATGGTTGTATTTTTCTGCATTTTTTTGTAGGTGCTTAGGTTGGACTCCCTCTAGTACCAGTTTGACAGCCATCAATTGTAAGTGGACTCGTCCAATTAAATTTGTCCACAAATGTTCACATGGTATAAAGAAACATAGACTTATAAGGACCGCTTGGCCCACCTAGTCTGCCCATTTCCCTACCTACAGGATAAGCTGTAGATGCTAGTTAACCAACAGCCTATTTCTTCTTAGCCCCCCCCCCAACAAGAATTGCCTTATGTCTGTCCCATGCATTATTGAATTCTCCCACAGTTTTAGACCCCACAACCTCCTCAGGAAGGCTGTTCCATGAGTCCACCACCCTCTCTGTGAAAAAATACTTCCCCACATTGATCCTGATCTGTCCACCCTCTATCTTTAAATTGTGCCCACTTCTTGTACATCTCTTTTTCTCAAAAATGCTACCCTCTTGGACTTTGTTGATTCCACTGAGGTACTTAAAAGTTTCTATCATGTCCCCACTCTCCCTCCTTTCCTCAAGGGTATACATATTAAGCTCCTTTAGGCTCTCCTTGTATGGCTTCTCTTACAGACCCTGCACCATTTTAGTTGCCCTCCTCTGGATTGCCTCCACCCTGTCTATGTCCTCGCGGAGACGGGGTCTCCAGAACTGGATGCAGTACTCCAGATATGGTCTAAACAACTGTCTGTATAGAGGGATAACAACTTCCTGTTTTCTGCTGGTGATGCCTCTTCCTGTACATCCCAGTGTCCCCCCAGCCCTCCCTACTGCCTTCTCACATTGCTTGCTAATCTTAAGGTCATCTGATACGATTACCCCCAGGTCCCTTTCCATTTTTGTTGTTGTTACTACCCCCCCATTGTGTAATCTTCCCCTGGGTTTTTGTTTCCTAGGTGCATTGTTTTGCACTTCTTTGCATTGAATCCAAGCTGCCATACTTCTGACCATTCCTCCAACCTTGCCAAGTCCCTTCTCATCCTTTCTACACCTCCTTGTGTCATCTGCAAAGAGGCATACTTTTCCTTCCAGTCCCTCCACAATGTCACTTACAAAGACATTAAAAATGACTGGACCCAGTACTGAACCCTGCGGTACCCCACTAGTAACCCCTCTTTCTTCAGAGTGGACTCCATTTACAATTACCTTCTGTGTCCTGTTGTCCAGCCAATGTTTTAGCAAGGTTACCAGCCTGGGAGCCACTCCAAGGCTGATTAATTTGATTATTAATCTTTTGTGTGAGACTGTGTCAAATGCCTTGCTAAAGTCTAGGTAGGCCATGTCCACAGCCCCTCCCTGGTCTACCACTTTGGTCACCCAGTCGAAGAAATCAATTAGATTCATCTGACGTGACCTTCCCACTGTGAACGCATGCTGCCTTTGGTCATGTGCCCCACTGGCGTCTAGGTACTCAACAATTCTTTCCTTCAGAAGTGATGCCATCACTTTCCCTACCACAGATGTCAAACTGACAGGTCTGTAGTTTCCTGCCTCTGTTTTGCTCCCATTTTTGTGAAGGGGAATCACATCCACATTCCTACAGTCCTCAGGCACCACACCATCCTCCCATGATTTGTTAAAAAGGGTAGTCCGTGGTGTCACTAGTTCTCCCCTTAATTCTTTTAGAATTCTGGGGTGAATTCCATCAGGCCCCATTGCTTTATCCACCTTCAATTTTAGGAGTTCTTTCAGAACCCTTTCTTCTGTAAAAGGGCTGGGATCGACCCCCCCCATCCAGAGTGCTTCTGTTAATTGGATTAGGCACCCCCCCTCCTCTTTTGTGAATACGGAGCAGAAGTATTCGTTCCGTATCCCTGCTTTTTCACTGTCCCTCTCTGCCCACCCACCATCCTTTCTTTTCAGCCTCACTATCCCTCCCTTTGTCTTTCTACGTTCCCTGAAGTACCTATGAAAGGTTTTATCCTCCTTCTTAACCGAGTAGGCTATCTTTTCCTCAGTTTGGGCCTTTGCTATTCTGACTTCCCTCCCTGCTTCCTTCTGCCTTAACTGGTACAGTTTTCTGTCCTGCTTCTTCTGTGTTTCCTTATACTTCCTAGCGCTATCTTTTCTCCCTAACCTTCCCCTACCTCATTTGAGAACCATAGTGGCTTTTTCTTTCATTTTGATTTGTTTATTTGCTTCACACAAAAGCTTGTTGCCTTTGTGATGGCAGTTTTGATGTTTCCCCATTGTTGCTCCACCCCTCCTTCTAGCATGTTTGCTAATGCTTTTCTAAGGCACTCTCCCATCCTGCCAAAGTCAGCCCTCTGAAGTCCAGTACCCTCACATTTGTATGGCTTGACTCTGTAGCTGAGTTTATCGTGAACCACACTGTTTGGTGGTCACTTGTTCCCAGATGGCTACCCACTTCTAGATCCGAGATCCTCTCACTGTCCCCATTTGAGAGTACGAGGTCTAAGATTACTCCCCACGAGTGGGTTCCAAAACTAGTTGTCTGAGGCATGCCACCTGTAGGGCATCGAGAATGGCCCTGCTCTTGGATGTGGCTGCAGCAAAGGTGCTCCAGTTAAGATCTGGCATATTCAGGTCCCCCATCAACAATATCTTCTCTTTCTCTCCCATCCTAAGGATGCCTTCTATCATATCCTTGTCCATTCCCTCCCCCTGAGATGGGGGTCTGTATACAACCTCTGTGTGGATTGTGATGCCATTTCCAGTCTCTAAGGTGACCCACAGGGCCTCCACTCCTCCCTGTTTACTCTTGTGTTCCGTTACTTTTATCCCTTCCCTTACATAGAGAGCTGCTCCTCCCCCTCTTCTCCCCTCCCTGTCTCTCCTGTAGATTATGTATCCTGGTATATTAACATCCCAGTCATGGTTCTCTGTGTACCATGCTTCTGTGACTGCTACAATATCCAGGCATCCCTCTTCCATCAAGGCCACCAGTTCAGGGAGCTTGTTGCCCAGACTACAGGCATTGGTATTCATTACCAAGGGTAAGAGAGTGTCTCCGGCCCAGGAGCCCACCCCATGATGAAGGCCCACCAGGGCGAAGTGCTGTGGCATCTGCCTAGTGTTCTTGCTCCTGTTTTTGATGACTGTGTACCTTAAATAAAAGTATTTCTATTTTTGTAAGTAAGCTCAGTGTTTGTTGTCTCTTACATCTGCTATTTGCAGCTTGCTAACTGCCAATTATCATCTCCCATGAAAGTACCCATTTTTGTACTTGCAGTGTAGTTGTTTTGGGGTTAGCTTCCCCTTGGTAGCACCATCTGACCAGCAATGCTGTACATGGGTCCTCCCTGGACATTTCTGACACTTGGCTCATAAAAATTTTTTAGGTCCCCAGAAGAAGGCACACAAATACCAGTAACCATAGATATTCTTTGAAGATATCACCCATCATGGAACTGTAAGTCTTCATCATCGGGACCACCCTGAAATGTTTGCAAGCTGGGCCACCCACATCGACCAACTTCATTGGTGCCTATATAATGTGGGTGTCCCCAGCATGCCTCAGTTCTTTCTCCCGCCATCAACCGATCATTGGTCCACCGCTTCTAAAGAATGCCATGGAACTTTTGCATGTATTCGCTAACACTACTACTGCTAAGCTTGTTATTTTAAAACTTTCCTTTGTGCTGTCGGCAAAAGACAAGGAATCTTGGTTCCATTACTGCTGTTGTGGTGACGTTAAGATCTGCAAAAATGTTGATCACTCTATTTGTATCCATTGTCTCAGTACAAACCATAACATTAAAGCCTGCTTCGTTTACAAGAACTTTAACGAGACAACCAGGAGACATCATGAGAAGGCTTTAGAAGTCTTTCTTAAACTACAAGAAATGGAGAAACAGGTTGCGATGAAGGCAACTTCACAGTTGCTAACTGATTCTGCTCCCAGTTCATCATTAGCCTGACAGTCACAGACTCAAAAGAAAAAGGATAAGTCCTCCAAATAGGCAGAGTAACACTGCCACTTTAAAAATGACAAGTGGAAAAAAGATAAGGCCACTTCAGAATATTCACATTCACTTATAAGAAGAGGTAAGTCTACTGACAAAGATGGTTCCCTGGCTCCGACTGTGGGTCCTGCTACCCCCTAAACATTTCTCAGATATCAAGGTTGGGGTTTGGCATGGCTCATCTCCTCCAATGAGGATTCACAGCCTATTCCACCATCATTCATAGTTCAGTCGATATCTCCAACCATCATCTACCCCTTGGGGGCCTATTGATACAGAGATATTGTATCAATGTTAGAGCTGTTCAGAGGTTCTTGCTGCTGCCACCATTATTTTCTGCTCCATCGATGCCCTTGGCTGGTCTGTCATCGACTTTACCACCGATGCTCCAGTTCTCGGTCCCTGCCACATGCCAGGCACTGAACAACCTACGTTGATGGGACACTCATCAACAGCTCCTCCTCACTGCCTCCTTGTCCAGTCGAACCTCAGCTGATAATGGGCAACACATAGCAAACTGGAGTATAATACAGAGTTATATGGAGAAGAAAGGGGAGGAGGCCATGGATGAAGAAAAGCTGATAAATGTAGTAGATGCAAGCATGACTCTACCCTCTTGCTCAGAGGAGAGTGTGAAAAACAAAACTAGGTCTCCACCTGTGGATGCCACATGTCAGGCCTTCTTGAAACAAGTTCAGGACAAATTGGGGTTTCAGGCAGAGGAGAAGGATTCCTCTAAGAAAAATCTTTATAAGTTCTTGTAGGTCTCAGCCTTCCCTACAGTCATAATTCCTTCACTGCACTCAGCACTGGAAGATGCTACTATGGCTACCTGGCACAGGCTGGCTCAGTTACCTACAGTGTCTAGGAAGACTGATAAACAATATCCAGTCCCTATTGTTCACAGCCTGAAATGGATTTTGTGGTTATTATGACTGTTATCATGACAGATCCTAAGCTCAAACACATGAGTGGTCTTCATCCTGCTAAGAAGTCGAGGAAACTAGATGTGATGGGAAAAAGGACTTTTGTTTCTGCTTCCCTGGGTCTCAGAATTGCTAACTATCAGGCATATATGACACATATCAGAACTGCCATTGGAAGACTACGGCCATCTTGACTGAGAAAATGCCAGTGGGCCAACATAAAATATTGGCACAGCAAACCATTGTTAAGGGCCAAGAGGCTGGTAAACACCTGTTGAGATCAAAATATGATGACTCAGATGCTGCGGCTGGGACTTGCCTCCTTTACCACTCCTGGCTAAGGGTGGATGGTTTTGCTTCTGGTGTGCGACAATCTGTGATGAATGCTCTTTCAGGGCAAACAATTGTTTGGAAATTATATTGAAAATGCATTAAGGGATTTACAGTTGTCTAAAATTACTCTTAGATCCCGTCATACACTGAACCCAAGACCCTAGGGAAAAGGTCATGGTTCTTTTTGTAGGCCCTATATCCATCCAGGCTGAGGCTGTTGCAGAGGCATTGGCCATGGTTCCTAAAGGTCCCAACCTTCCATAGCTGAGGCTGCCAACCTGCCTTCTGCAGACAACAAAAAGTTCAGACCACTACCAGCACCCCGGCTGTCCCCAGTGCTTTCTGACTCCCCTCCCCTTCCTCTGGCCTGATTGCCTCAGGAAGTCTTGGTGGGAAGCCACATCTCTCTCTTCCTACAAAACTGGAGGGAGATTAGAACAGATGCCTGGGTCCTGGAAGTGCTTCAGCAAGGACATTCCCTACTGTCTGTCCAGTGCCTGCCCCCCCCACATTACCCAACCAATATCCTGCAAGACATCTTGCCCTCTAGCTGGAGGAGGTTCAAACCCTCCTCTGCAAATGGGCTGTAGATGTACTGTCTGTTTCATAACAGAATCTAGGCTACTATTCCCAGTATTGTCTGGTCCCAAAATAGATCAGGCATCTCAGGCCTGTACCATGCCTTTGAGGACTGTATTTTTTTCACTGACAGCAAAAAGTTTTGAATGGTCTGATTCTGTTTGTTTTTTTGCAAGGTATATCTTCTGTTACTGCTTTATTTTTCTCTGTAGCAAAGTGTTTTTTTCAGGGTATATCTTCTGTGAAATGATTACAGGTGATGATTTACAGGTTTTATCTATCATTAGGCTAAGATTTCAGGGCTACTGCATTTGTAGTTGGTTGATTGTTTCTGCTCTTACCTCCTTGTTTCGTTCGTCTGTGGTTGTTCTTTCTCGGAGGGGAAGGGCCCAGCCACCCAATGCTACACTCCTTTTATAGGGTAGCACAGTGGTGAAATTTCCTGTAGCAAAGCAGGAAGAGGAGGATCAGAGGGGTATCCACACAGTGACCTCACTTACAGGGGCACAAGTAATTTAATTTGTTATAACAAGTTATACAAAAACAAACAAACAAAACAAAAAAAATCAAACTTTTGCTTTCATTTTCCTTCTCCTAATTACTTGGACCAGGTTATAAACCTGACAAGTCATCTGGAATGGATATTATTAACTGCAGGTACTGCGGGACACTTCAAAAGGGCAGTTATACAGGATTTAGGACGCTGTCCTACATGCTGGACCATTGGAGATCTAAGGGCTCAGCTACAGGCAGCATGGACAGACATTGCGCTCCTCAAATCGCATGTTCAGGAGGAAGTATATTGTAAGAACTGCCCGCTATTTCCCCAGCATCCAACTAAAGCACCTTGACCGCCGAGGGTAGTTGGTGTGGGAGGTAGGGAGGTGATTAGGAGGGGCAAATCGGGTGCCCCATCACTCAATGCTGTCCAACGTATCACCTCCACAAACCGTATAAAAACTACAAACAGGTATTTGCCTCTATCTCCGAAACCAAACAAAGGGGCAGAGGACAATGCACAACAGGACACTGCAGCACAGGAGCTAGCACAACAAAACTCACCCAAAAAAAGAGACCAAAACAAAAAAGCAAAAAAGGAAATCCAAAACTCTTCTGATCATAGGAGACGCCATGATTCGGGGAGCTGATACCTACCTCCAGCCGGGGGGAATGGTCAGATGTCTCCCAGGTACATCAGCATGGAGAGACACTGACCGCATTGCTAAAATCATCTGGGAAGCAGGAGAAAACATTGACGTCCTCGTACACATAGGGACTAACGATCTCGCCAGCCAGTCAGTTGTGGAGACCAAGGAACACGTGACCAGGCTGGGCAACAAACTGTCATCCATTTCATTTGGCATCTCCTTCTCCAATATCCTGCCAGTCTGGGAGAGGGGGGCTGATGTACAGAAGGTCAGAGAAGGGGAGATAGGGGAGCTAAGCATGTGGCTCAAGGGCTAGTGCCAGGAGAAAGGACACAAATGTGTAGGTAACTGGCAACAGTTTTGGGAGCGAAAGTTCTTTAAATTCAGTGGACTGCCTCTGACTAAGGAGGGAATCAGTGCATTGAGGCAGAAGTTTGATGTCTTTGCAGAATACTTACAGTAGCAAATGTGGAGAGGGGTGCAGCACCCGATACATCGAATAGGAAGAACACCCCTCCTCCCTCAGGTAGTGATCAAACAGGAGTTCAGCATCTTTGTAGTTCATTTGCATCTCCAGGTAAGGAAGAAGGTCTGGTTCCCCATACGACATGCAGGGAAAATGCTGGACCTCGCCCAACAACTAACGCATCGAAATCTGGCCAATGGAAAACCATGTACACAAATGCCCGCAGTTTGGGAAACAAAATCCTAGACCTGCAGGCAACAATGACAGAGGCTAAACTGGACATAGTAGCCATTAGTGAGACATGGTTCACCAGTAACCACACTTGGGAGACTTCAGTACCTGGCTATGTACTGTTCAGAAGAGACCGAGGTGCAAAAAGGCAGAGGAGTACCCCTTTATGTCAATGAAAATATCAAAGCTACAGAAATTCAGAATACACATAAGGAGCTAGAAGAACTGTGGGTCACCCTGGAAACCCGAAATGGGACAGCCATATGAACTGGGGTTGTCTACAGGTCTCCAGACCAGGGGGAGGACATAGACACATTACTGTTAGAAGATATACAAAACATAACAGCTAAAGGAGAGGTTCTGATAATGGGAGACTTCAACATGCCAGCTACAGATTGGTCAATACCACCAGGAACATCTGCCAGAACTAGACACATAAAGTATTCCCTGCAGGGGGAGGGCCTCAAACAACTGGTACACAGGACTATCCTAGATCTAGTACTGACTAACGGAGAAAGGATCACAGATCTCCAGGTAGAAGGTCACCTGGGGGCAATGACCATCACATAGTATGGTTCAGTTTGGCCACTAGAACTAAATCATCCCATCCAAAGCAAAAACATGGGACTCCAGAGGAGCTGACTTTGATAAGATGGCCCAACAGAGTTAAGCTAGCCCTGGCAAGAAGAAATACAGGTGAGGGAGTACAGGCAAAGTGGGCAAGCATTAAGGATGCAATACTTGAAGCAACATCTCATTGTGTTATAGAGAAAGATGAGCAAAAGAAGGAGTTAACCACTTTGGTTCTCAAAAACAGTAGCAGAAAAGGTCAGAGCCAAAAGACTGCCCTTAAGAAAATATAAGGGAATGCATCGGGATGAAGATAGGGAGGCATACCAAACTTCCCTAAGGGAAGGCAGTAAGCCAGGCAAAGATCCAAACCGAGGAAACACTAGCACGAACAGTAAAAGAAGGGGACTAGACTTTCTATAGATACATTAGTGAAAGGAGAAAGTCCAGAGGGGGTATTGCTAAGATCAAAGGGGATAAGAAGGAGTGTGTGTGGAGGAGGACCACGGAAAAGCATCTATCCTAAATAGATACTTCTGCTCAGTATTTACTGAGGAGAAGGTAATGCAGGGCCCACAGCTCAGCACCTTGGACACAGCAGGGAAGGAGGTGTGCAGTAATCTCTTCACAAAAGAAAGGGTCCTACAAGAGCTCGATAAGCTCAGGGTGGACAAGGCAATGGGACCTGATGGCATACATCCCAGGGTACTAAAGAAGCTAAGGGTGGAACTAGCAGTGCCATTAGCAGAACTGTTTAGTGAGTCTCTGAGCACAGGAGAGGTCCCAGAAAACTGGAGAAGGGCCCATGTGATCCTGCTCCACAAACGTGGTAGCAGGGAGGAGGCAGGGAACTAAAGACTAGTCTGTCTTACATCAGTAGTGGGCAAGATTATGGAGGCACTCCTTAAGGAAAGGATAGTCCAACATCTGGAATCCATAGGAGCACAGGATCCAAGACAGCATGGGTTTACAACAAGAAGGTCCTGTCAAACCAATCTCATAGATTTCTTTGACTGGGTAACCAGAGTGGTGGACCGAGGGGATGCAGTTGATGCTGTCTACCTTGACTTCAGCAAAACTTTTGATACTGTTCCACTTAGAAGATTAATTAATAAGCTGGGTAGCCTCGGGGTGGGTCAGAATTTGGTCAACTGGGTGGCAAACAGGTTGGTGGGCAGAAAACAGAGAGTGGTGGTAAACGGTATACAGTCAGAAGAGATGCAAGTCACAAGTGGGGTACCTCAGGGATCAGTCCTGGGGCCAGTCCTCTTCAATATCTTCATCAGTGACATTGCAGATGGACTGGAGGGTTAGGTTTGTCTGTTTGCAGATGACACTAAGATCTGCAACAGAGTAGATGAACCAGATTGGGTGGGCAGAATGAGAACAGATCTGGATAAACTGGCATTACAACAAATCTCATTCGGGGAGGAGAGGGTGGCTGGGGCTGCTCGTTTCCCCTCCTGCAATGGACATTCTGGACATTCTTTCGGCGGCGAAGCAGAGAACCTTGGGGTTGAGGCACCGGTACGCTATCGCGAGCTGGGAAGACATCCCCTGACGAACTTTTCAACACAAGCAGGCAAATCTGGATACAGGGAGGTTGGATCCAGCAAAGAAAGCAAAGAGGGACACAGGGAGTTTGGCAACAAGGGCTTGATTGCTTTCTTTTCTGTTCTCTACAAGTCACTAATTCCCCTCCAATCAGGAACTTTATCAGAGCCCCTGCTCAAGCCATTTGGGTGCCAATTTCCAAAAAGGCAGCTGAGCACTACTGGTCGACTAGTCCGCGATGCTCTGGCAGCCTGGACAAAAGGCTGGGTCTGAGCACTAGCGGACGGCATTACAACAAATCTCATTCAGGGGAGGAGAGGGTGGCTGGGGCTGCTCATTCCCCCTCCCCAACGGACATTCTGGACATTCTTTCGGCAGCGATGTGGAGAACCTCGGGGTTGAGGCATCGGTACGCTACCGCGAGCCGGGCGGACCTCCCCCGATGAACTTTTCAACACAAGCAGGCAAATCTGGATACAGGGAGATCGGCTCCAGCAAAGAAAGCAAAGAGGGACACAGGGAGTTCAGCAACAAGGGGCTTGATTTTCTTCCCACCCACCTGCCCCTTTCCCTCCTCCCATTAAATGCTCCCCTACCATGCCCACCTCAGATATGGAGCCAATCAGGGTTGAGGCAGTACGAACAGATGAACAGACTACCGTCCCTCTTCTTACAAGAAACTCTATCCAAGACTGCAAACCAGCCAATTCCCTTGACGGAGCGCTGGACAGGATTAACCCCCACTCCTGCTTAACTGAAGTTTAAGTGTCTTACAGAACCCACGCATGAATATATTTTATTCTCCCAATCTCCTAACGGTGGTACTTATATGACACTATGCAATTTTCTAGATAGTATTACTGCATATTGCCTAGTGTAGAACTACTGCCTTGTAGACCGTATAAGCAAGATTAATTTACTTAGACACCTGTTATTACAGTTTGGTGTGTCTCTTACTGCCTCTTACTAAGTTCTTGCATGAATGTACAACAAATAAATCAGGCTACTAATGAGACTCATACTGTTCTCTGAGCAATTTCTTTTAGACAGACCACTGCATCTGCACAGTGCAGACTGATGACCTCTTAGAATTTAAGTGAAAGTTTGCTAACAGGGGCACTGATTGTTACAGGAGGTCACTGACTTGATTCTGCTAATGTCAAGAGGAGGCATTTAGCTTGTGTTGATCTCCAGTTTATAGGAAGTACTCAGTCCTGCCAGCCTGCCAAATTTCTGGAGGCACAAACCAACAGATAGGATACAGCACCATAGAAGGTACTGCTAATCTCACTTGCTGCTCACGACCAGGTCTATCTCCCACAGGGGGTAAGTGGAACCCACTAGTTAGACAATAGGAGGTAATTCTATAGTCTCTTGTTACTACCCTGATTAAGACTCTACTACAAGGGACACAGTGCTCTGAAGAGATAAGGAGGGCTGCAGTGAAGCGGAACACTCCGGACCCAGGGTGACAATGCTAAGATACAAGGCCTTCCCCTGTATTTTCCCTGTACTGCTGAAAGGACCCCTACCTAACAGCAAGTACATAAAGCAAGGAATACCCTACCTTTGCTGGCCCAACAGAGGGCTACTCCTGGCCATTATGTACATCCTGTCCCTACTCGGGGTTGATAGGCTAATTAGCACAGGAGACCCTAACTCCAGAGGCCCCCTCTGCCTGATACCCCGCCACGCTCCCACTGGCAATGCTACTCCCACTCCCATAATAGTCTGCAGTCACTCCTGATGGCCCACAAATTTTACAGGAAAGGTATTTGGTACTCTACCCTCCTCTTCGGAAAGTGAAGACTCTGTATGGAGCAACTTCCTCTCCCCCGCCCCCCTTCACTCTGCCTCATTGTTGCCCTCCTGCTTATCGAAGGTGACATTCAGCCGAACCCTGGACCCCCTCCTAACAACCTCCTGATATCATCCCCACAGAACCCGCACTGGGTGTCCATGAAGGGCACGTGGATTGCACATATGAACATATGTAGTTTACGATCCAAGATGCATAAAGTGCAAGCCTGGCTGGACCTGTATAAACCAGATGTCCTTGCCGTATCAGAAACCTGGTTCAAACCTCAAGTACTCTCACACGAGGTCGCAGCCCTAGGGTATCACTCCTTTAGAAAAGACAGAGCAAACAAAAGAGGGGGAAGGGTCCTCATCTATACTAAAGACACCCTACACAGTACCAGCACTGATGGCGACTCAGTCTTTGTATGCATCACCCTTGGTCTTTGCAAGCGTCTCACCACTGAGTGTGTGTACAACCCTCCTAAGAACGCTCTATCATCACACGAGGCAGTTCTAAAGGACATTGCCGAGGAGGCCTCCTCTGAGCTACTCATTCTGGGGGACTTTAACATAAATACAGCCACAAATGCAAACCACTCCCTTAAAAGAATGGTACAAGAAGCAAACCTTGCACAGGTTATCTCTGGGCCAACAAGACTGGACCACAAAACAGGGATTCATTCCACCCTCGACTAGGTGCTGGCGAGCAAACCTGGTAACTTACAGGCTGCAGGCACCTTAGCGGACGCCTTGAGTGACCAGTCCCCAATATTCTGCATCTGGAAAAATAGGGCTCCCAGATTCCTTCCGTGAATCCTGGCTGCAAGGGACTACACCCATCTACCTGAACAACTATCCAACTACCTAAGCAGCATAGACTGGAGCCCAATCAAATTCCTCCCTTCACTGGACGAGGCTTTTGCCTTCTTTCAGTGAATACTCCACACGGCAGCCGACCTATTCACCCCATGAAGAAACTCCGTACCAAGGGAAGCTGCTATAAGTGGATCACCCCCTCCTTGAAAATCCTAATGAAAAACCCGGGACAAAGCCTGCAAAAATACAAGCTCTCCACCCTATCTGCTGACCTGTTCAGCTACAAAACTCTCAGAAACAGGTGTTAGCTGGCTATCAAAATGGCCAAAAGGGAGTATATCATGCAACTTCAGAAAAAGAATCTAGGAAACCCTAGACTTTTCTGGGCACACATAAATGGGTTATTAAAGGGGAACATCAAGACCGAACATGGCCCCATCGAGGTAAATGGTCAACTAATAACGACGACCCCCGCATCGCTATGGCACTCAACCACCACTTCACGAACCTCGACTCCTACAAGGCTGGACTACCTCCCCTCCACCAGGACCCTAACGGCAGTCACTTCCTAACCTTGACCGCCCAGCCTTCTACCTTAGACTGGTAAAACCAAAAGAAGTTCTCTCATTATTAATGACTCTTAAAACCTCTGGCCTCAGGGGACCTGAAGGGATTCACCCCAGGCTATTGAAGGAAAGGGCCTGGTCCCTAGTCAGACCCCTGACCTGGCTCTTTAACAGATCCCTAAAAGAGGGTGCAGTCCCTGAACAATGGAAACAGGCCTATGTGGTCCCAATCCACAAGGGAGGTCATCGGGAGTCCACTAGCAATTACAGGCCTATCTCCATGCTTTGCACCCTGGCAAAGATACAAGAGAGGCTGATCTACGGGCAACTCCGTGAATACCTAGAGTTCCATCAACTTCTGGCACCCTCCCAGCATGGCTTCAGAACTAGGCATGGGATGGACACTGCCCTCACCAAATTCTCCACTGACGTTCTCAGAGAACTGGATAAGGGGACCCCTACTGGTGCGGTCTTTATCAACCTATCCAAGGCCTTCGACCTGGTCAATCACAATCTGCTATTGACTAAGCTGGGCAATGTAGGCCTTGACAGCCATTCCCTTATGTGGCTCAAAAGCTACTTAAATGGACGCTCACAGAGGGTAAGATGGAAAGACTCCTTATCAGAGCCTCTCCCACTAATAGAGGGAGTGCCTCAAGGGTCGATCCTTGGCTCCCTCCTCTTCTCCCTTTTCACCAATGAACTCTGCGACCACTGTGGTGGAAGTTCTGTGGTCCAGTACGCGGATGATGCTGTCATCTATTGACCCTCCACTAATCTGGGAGACCTCAGCCCCTGGCTACAAGGAGACCTGAGTTCCCTTGAGCAATGGCTTGTTAACAACAGAATGGTCCTTAACACAAACAAGACCGAGGCCATGCTGTTTGGCCCCAAATCCCTTGGACATGATAGAAGCCAACACCTACACCTGACCTCTGCGTTGGGCAGTAGGCTAGAGGTTGTGGCATCACTAAAATACCTTGGCCTCACCCTGGACCAGGGCTTCACCCTCAAGGACCACGTGGATCAAGTTACTAAAAATGTACATGCGAAACTAGGCACCCTCTACCGACTGAAAGACCAGCTGATACCTGAAGCAAGGGTCTCCATAACCACCAGCATCCTCCTTCAGAAAATTACTTACGTGGCCCCAGTGGTCCAGGGAGTAGCTAGACTTGAGATGAATAGACTCCAAGTTCTATACAATAAGGTGGCTCAGTTCGCCGTCCAGTCAAACCCCAGGAACCATCACTGTGACATGCTATCCCAACTAAATTGGCCCTCCTGGAAGCTCATCTCAGTACCCTTGCTTTGCCAAACCTTTAAATGAATCAGCCCAACCCCAACCTCTGGGACTTATTGCACTAAGGAATAACCCATGGCTCCTCCGCACAACAGATTGCATGCTCCTAGCCATCCCAAGAGTCAGAATCAAGGTGGGGGGCAAGTCTTTCGCTCACACGGCACCCACCCTATGGAACTCCCTCCCTCCCGGAGTGCAGGAAGCTCCCTCCATCAAAAGTTTCCGCACAAGGCTTAAGACTCATATCATGGCTACCTCCAAATGCAGCTGCTAGAGATATGGGGCCACCACATGGACACCTAAGCCTCACAGTCTGTTACTACCTACTGTGCGCAACCTGTCTCTGCATTTGCGGTTCACACTCTCCTCTCTATTAATATCAATACACATGCACTGCTGTAATGCCGATCTCAGCACATGTAATCAGCTGACTGTACACCTCTGTATAACTTGTATCATAATTGTATTTTCTACATTTACCGCATTGTGATGTGTCCTATGTTATGTAATCCTGGGTCGCCCCTGAAAAAGGGACCTCCGGGGCACAGTGGGCTCACCCGGTCACCAAAATTTAATAAATAAATAAATAAAATGGTTGGAAGAGTGGCAACTGGGGTTTAACGCAAAGAAGTTCAAGATCATGCACATAGGGAAGAGAGACCCTGAAGCCACCTATAGATTGGGAGGGGAGTTGCTAGAAATCACAAGGGAAGAAAGAGACTTGGGCATCATCATCACAAATGACCTGAAATCATCCAAGCAGACCACTAAAGCAATAGGTAAGTCTAGAGGGATGTTGCAGTGTATTTGTAGGGGTATCACAAGTTGTAAGAGGGAGGTAATGATCCCTCTTTACAAGATACTGGTTAGGCCCCATCTGGATTACTGCGTGCAGTACTGGAGGCCACACCTTCACAAGGACATTAACCAAAATGGTGCAGGGACTGCATCAGAAAACATGTGAGGACAGATTAACAGAGCTTTATATGTATACCCTTGAGCAAATGAGGAAGAGAGGTGATATGATCGAAACCTTCAAACATCTTAAGGGCATTAACAGGTGAAAGAGTCTAACATGTTTCTATACTGTATAAAAAAAAATAGCAGCACAAGAGGACACAGCATGAGATTAGAGGGAGGCCAATTAAGGGGTAATGTGAGGCAGTTCTTCTTCACAGAAAGGGTGGTGGCAGCATGGAATGGCCTACCTCAGGAAGTGGTGGATATGAATACAGTACAGGGCTTCAAACAGGCATGGGAAAGGCATAAGGGAGCAATACAGATGAGTATGAATGGATAGGCCATTGACAGAGTACAGGCCTATGGCACATTCATAAGGTAGAAAAAATGGGCAGACTGGATGGGCCTTGCGGTCCTTATCTGCTGTCAGCATCTATGTTTCTACGTTTCATTGCAGTCCATCCTCCTTCTCCTGCTCACAGGGGACTGGATGGTTGCTCTGGACATGAAGGATGCATACCTTCATATCAAAATCGAAACGCCATGCAGAAAATACATTTGTTTCATGTCTCAGGGCTTGCACTACCAGTTTCATTTCTTGCCCATTGGTATATCCTCTGCACCGCATATCTTTACCAAAGTATTTTCTGTGGTGGCAGCTCTGTGTCTTCCCCTATATAGATGACTGGCTCCTAAAAGCCCCATCTCAGGAAACAATAGTTCTCACACTGTTTTGGACCCGACAGTTGTTCAACTAGATAGATATCCTGGTCAATGAGCCAAAGTCAGTCCTCACTCCTTGCAAAAAGCTCCAGTATATAGGAGTGGTTCTGCATGCAAGTCTGGGATGGGCATGTTTGCTCTATGGCGATTCTGCAGCACTGGTAGCCCAGGCACGACTGGTATCATCCAGTAATTATGTCATGGCCTGATGCCTATTAGGGTCAATTGGCCTAATGGCAACTGCCATACTGACTCTCTCCCTAGCTCACTTCCATATTAGAATCCCTCAATGGTTTCTCAGGGTGCAATGGGAACAGCATTTGGACAAACTGGAGCACTTCATGCAGGTGACTCGTCTACTTCGTGACTCCCTGCTTCGGTGGTTGGACCACTCCAACCTAAAGTTGGGGTCCCCATTCCTCTGGCCTTCCCCCCCTCCTGGTGATGACCATGGACACCTCAAAATCAAGTTGGGGAGCTCATCTGGGCCTCTTCAGAATTCAGGGCCATTGGACCCCTCTGGATATGGTTCTGCACTGCAACACTCTGGAGAAGAGGGCTATTCTGCATGGCTTACAGGCATTCGACACCCTCCTCCATGTTTCCCAGCTACTGAGCTGTACAGACAATATTTCAGTGACGTAATACAGCAACCGATAAGGTGAAGTTCATTTATATCCCCTCTGCAGAGAGGTGAGGAGAGCTTGGCACCGGGCGGTGAAACAGGGTGTATTTCTGTACACAGTATTTCTACCAGGGACTCAAACGCTCTAGCGGATTGCCTCAGTTGGTCCCAGGCACAGTGCCTCATGTTAGGAACTCTCCAACTCCATCATGGATGACCTCTTCAACAAATGGGTCAGCTAGACACAGACCTGTTTGTGTCCCCATACAATGCAAAACTGCTGTGCTTCAGCTCGTTCGCTCCAGGGCCTGGAGTTTTTAGGTGAGACACCTTGTCCCTCTCCTGGAAAGGAAGGTTTCTGTACACTTTTCCCCTTTCCCTCTAAAACAGAGGGTTACATATTAACATACTAAAATGCCAGCAGAGTAGGTCTAACGGTCTTTCGTGTCTGCTCATTTGGTCAGTCCCCAACCTGGGAGCTGACCTTGCTGTACCCCCACCCTCTCAGAATTCTGGTAAAGTTACAAGCTGAGCCTGTCACCATGATTCTGGTTGCCCTTACTAACCCCCCAAAAATGTGGTTCCCCTTACTCCAGCAACTGGAACTGGAACCTCCAGTCCTGCCCCCCATGGGTAGGACTTCTGACTTAGGACCAGGATGCTCTGGTACACCCAGATCTTCAATCCCTGCACCTACATGCTTGACTCCTGACATAGAACCCTCCTGCTCTGAGGTCTCCCTGGCTGTTGCTGATGTTCTGCTGGCAGCTAGAAAGCTGTCAATGTGGTACAACTACTTAAAGAAATGGAATTGTTTTATGATGTGGTGTATTAGACATGCCCTGCATCCATTTACATGTCCAGTTCCTTCAGTGCTGGACTACCTCCTGTCTTTTCAGGACTCCGGATTAGGATATTCCTCTATTAAGATCCACCTGGATGTGGTGTCGGCTTTTCATGCCCTCACAGAGAGCAAAATGGTGGCACAGATGGAGGTTTCCTGTAGATTATTTCAAGCCTGCTGCTATGTGTGACCTGTGCGTCCTCCTTTGGAAGACACTGTTCCTAGTGGGTATGATATTTGCTAGGTGCATATCTGAACTACAGGCTCTGATTGCAGACCCAACTTTTATTATTTTTCACAAGGATAGGATTACATTATGTACTAATCCTCTTTTTATTCTGAAGGTCGTGTCTAAGAGAACACTAAATCAGACTATTGAACTTCCCATTTACTTTTGGTCTCCCACAGATAGTGGAGAACTTTGTTTGCGTATTCTGGACTTCTGCAAGATGCTGTGTTGGTACTTAGACCATACAAAGTATTCTAGAAAATCCTCTCAACTGTTTGTGGCTTTTGCCCCCAGGATGGTGGGCTCCCCTAATTACAAACAAGGCCCATCCAAATGCCTGGCCAATTGTATTACGTTTTGTTACCAGAAGTGCGGTTAGCAGCTTCCTGGTTCTGTTCATGCTCATGCCACCTGCAACGTGCTACTTAAGTGGCCTATTTTCAAAATGTGTTCACTGCTGACATATGTACTGCTGCCAACAATTCTAGGTACTATTAACCTAGAATATGACAGCAAGTAAGGACCTCTTGTCCCACCCAGTCTGCCCATTTTTCCCTATCTACAATATCACCACAGATCCTACTTGATCTACATGTCTTTCTTCCTTCTCCCTTCCTTTCCACCAAGATTTCCTTATGCCTGTCCCATGCATTTATGAACTCCACACCTGTTTTCACCCCCACCACCTCCACTGGAAGACTGTTCCAGGAATCCACTACTCTTTCTGTGAAGAAGTACTTCCTCATATTTCTCCTGAATCTACCCTCCTCCAGCTTCACAGCATGTCCGCTTGTTCTTGAGTTCCTTTTTTTTTGAAAAATACTTCCCTCCTATACCTTTTTTACTCTAATGAGGCATTTAAAGGTTTCTATCATACCCCTCTCTTCCCTCCTCTCTTCCAGGGTGCACATATTGAGGACCTTTAATCTCTCCTTGTAGGGCTTTTGGTGCAGACCTTGCACCGTTTTAGTTGCCCTTCTCTAAACTGCCTCTACTCTATGTCCTTCTGGAGATGTGGTCTTTAGAGCTTGGCACAGTACTCTAGGTGGGATCTTACCAGTGATCTATACAAGGGCAACACCTCCTACTTCTTTCTGCGCATGATACTCTTCCCTATTCACCCCAGCATCCCACTAGCAATCCCAACTGCCTTGTCGCACTGACTGGCCACCTTTAAGTAATCTATTTATTTATTTATTTAAACATCAGTTTAAAAACCTTTGAGCCAGGAGCTCATTTACAAAGGTACCTCGTCACATAGAGGACAACAGACAGCAGCACAGAGAGAACAGATATTGCAGAAGCAAGATAGTTACCATTCAGGGTTACAGTAGGCTCCAATACATATGATAGCAACTTGTCACAGAATGCAAAGAATTAGGGTTGGGAGGGTGAAAGTAGGAGAGGATAGAGGTAGGAGGGAAAGGACTGGGGAGGAGTGGAAGGGGAAAGGCCAGGGAGGGAAAGGGGGTTAGTAGAGCGAGGGGGTGCAGCTCGGTGAGCATTGTCAAGGGCTTTTTTTTGTATTTTAGTGGCAGTTGCATTTAGCAAGTGAGATGAGCAGGTGGTTTCTGAGCCTGAGTTTAAAGCTTGCTAAAGTGGAGAGTCTGAGATACCGGCAGGAGGTTATACCAGAAGGGTGCTCGGTGAGGGAGCCCTTTGTCCTTGTGAAGTCCTGGCTCTTGGTATGACTAGGGTTGTTTTGGATGAGCTGGAGTGTTCAGGGTCGGCGTAGTTCAGCGGATGGAGTCGGATAGGCCAGTGGGGGATAGGCCATGAAGGGCTTTAAAGGTGAGCTGGCAGGTCTGATACATGAGCCGCTCATCCAGGTTGAGTAGGGTAGCCATGGAGTACAGCAGACAGGTGTGGGTAAGTCTGGGTGCACTGGTTATAAGTCTGCAGGCTTTGTTAAGTGTAAGGCGAACCTTGCTGAGGGCTGTCTGATGAGCTGATCCATAGACTGGAAGGCCATAGTCGATGAGAGATATAACAGAAGAGGTGATGGCCAGGCGGAGGGCATCCGGAGGGAGGCATTTCTTGTGCCGGTAGAGAATGCCCAGCCGCGAGTTGGCGGCAGAGTTCAGGGCAGATATATGTCCATGGAACGAAGGGCAGGGTCAAGGAGTATTCAAGATATTTATAGGACTGCACAGGTTCAATGGGAGATTGAGGTGGAGTGGACAGTGAGGGAAATTTGCTGTACTTATTTTGGGGTGGGAGAAGAGCATTGTTTTTGTTTTCTTTAGGTTGATAGCAGTGGGTGCTCAGTGAACCAGGTCTCAGCAGAGTCAAAGCTAGTTGGAGAGAGTTCTGAGTGATGAGGGGTTACTATGAGGAGGCAATGAGAACAGCATCATCAGCATAGGTAGGATCTTACCGCTCTGCTGCCGGGTAGCGAGTTGAGGAAGAGAGAAGAGTAGGGGTCCAAGAATAGAGCCCTGGGGACTCCAGAGCGAATAGGGCAGGTGCTGGAGAGAGTTCCACTAACTTTCACATGTTGGAGGCGGGCTGAGAGATAGCTGGCGCACCAGGAGACTGGTCCAGAGGCAAAGCCTATGTGGTCGAGGGTGGATAACAGGAGAGAATGCGTCTGGTATCAAAAAGCTTTAGACAGTCAATGTATACCGCACCAGTCAGGGCGCCAGAGTCCAAGGAGGCGTGGAGGAAGTTGGCGAACTCCAGGAGTGCTGTATTGGTACTATGATCAGCTCTGAACCCATGCTGTTCAGGGCAGGGAACATTGTACTTAGAGAGGTAGTTAGAGACTTGAGTGGCCACAATTTTCTCCAAGGCCTTAGAGAGGGGGGAGAGGATTGAGATGGGTTGGTAATTACCTGGCAGAGTCCTGTCGCCACCTTTGTGGACAGGGGTAACTGTGGCAACCCTCCAGACAGCAGGGAATTGTCTGAGACAGAGTGATTTGTTAAATATGCATGTGATAGGGGAGATGACCTGATCCAGGACCTGACGCAGGAGGCAGGGATCTAGGGAGTCATTACCGATGGTGTTACCTTTTAAGGCTTTAAGCAGGTATGGCCTGGTTTCTTGTATGGTGACACAACGCAGGTGGAACAAAGGGCGTGCAATGGGTGGCACAGCACTAGGGGGTGGAGGACTGAAGAAGTTACCAGGGAGCACTGAGCTAAGGTCGGTAAAGGAGTTATTGAGATGAGTGGCAATGAGGGCAGGGTCAGTGGAGACAGCACCATTGATGTTAAGAAGTGAGGGAGAGGGGGACCGGGAGTGACCATTCAGCTGCTTGACGTTGTCCCAGAAGGACCTAGGGTTCCCCCAAGAGGAGGTAAGGGAGGCTTGGTAGTATTCCGCCTTTGCTGCGGATAGCCCAGGTGCACTGGTTGCGAGCTGCAGCATGGACTACCTATCTGCTGGTCGGCCAGTTGCGACAACAAGGTGCCATAGGTTGTCCCGCTGCTTAAAAGCCTCCAGTAGGGCAGGGGTGATCCAAGGGCATGTCTTACTTTGGACCTCCGAGCAGTTATAGGAGCGAAGATGTCACAGGCAGAGTTGAAGGTGTTTACAAAGAAGGCCAGAGCCAAGTCGATGTTAGTTGCATTTGTCAGTGGAGACCAGTCAGTATGGGCAAGGTAGTGCTTTAGGTCTTTCAACCCCCAGGTCTAAGCAGCCTCCGGTGTAGTTTTGATAGAGGTGTGGGCTGAGAGGTTACCCAGTTGAAGAGAACAGGGGTGGTCACTGAGGCAGTCAGGAGGATTTGGATGTTATGGATGACGGCCTGTTAGTGAGGACCACATCCAAGAGGTGCTAGTCCCCTTCTGGGGTTGATTCTAGTAGGCTGGGAGACCAGTAGGGTTGAGGTCAGTGCATCAAAAGCCTCACAGGAGGAAGAGGACGAGGGCAAAGCCAATTAATGTTCAAGTAGCCCACCAGGATTTGGTCAGAGGGGTTGGGTAGGGAGGTAGTGAGTCAATTAGAGGCCCAGCGCCTGGGATTAGTTTTTGGGAGGTATGTAGGCCGTAGTCAGGAAGATAGGGCCCCTAGAAGGGTCAGGAGATAGTTTTAGAGTAAGGGCCTGGGCCTTATGGTCAAGGTCAGGGGGAGGGAGGGCTAGACCTATGAGAGGATCCTTTAAATAGAAGGCACAACCCCCACCTCTCCTACCGACCCGGTCCAACCGGTGGAGGGTGTAGCCAGGGAGAGAGACCTGGAGTTGGGGGTGGAGTCAGACAGCCAGGTTTCAACCAAGGCAACCACATCTGGTTTATGAACCATCACCCAGCAGTGTAGTGAGTCCAGTTTTTTCAGGAGGCTACAAATGTTCATAGATGCGATATGCAGTCCAGAAGATTTCAGGGGAGGGCCAGTGTTGCCAGGCCCAGGATTGGGATGGATGTTGCCAGACAGAAGCAGGAGGAGGAGGGCTGCTCTTGGGAGCAGGTGGCTACAGGAGAGTTTACGACGGCTGTAGAAGGGGGGATGAGGGGGTGAGATGGTGCAGGGGATAGGCAGAGAAGAACAGACAGGGGAAGAAAGCATGATGAGATGCATGAGGGGGCAGGGGTGGTGAAAGAGAGGGTGACCATATGATCGGAGATAGATAGGGGAGTATGCTGGGTGAGTGTAAGCCACAGGGAGGTGGGGCAGGGGGATGGGGTGGATTGCAGGCAGATAATTGGGGCATAGGAGAAGCCCACCAGTGGGATATAGCTCCCATAGGGAGGTAACAACTATAAGAAGGAGGGAGGAGAGGGAGGGTGAGACGGAGGTGATGGGCATGTGTGAGGGTTTGGGAATTTTTTTTTTTTTTAGGAAGAACTAACGGGCTAGGAGAGCAGGTGGGTAGTAGTGATAGCTGGAGGATAAGAGGAGACGTGGTAGGATAGAGCCTAGATGGGATCAGGAAGGGTAGCACAGCAGTAGGATTGCTAGGTGGGGAACAGTGCCCACTGGTGGCCAGCAGGTATAACCTGCTAATGGTAAAGTGGGGACTTAGGTTCTGGCACACAGGATGTGAGGTCACAGGAAGTGACGTAAACAACCTGAGTCAAGAAAGCTACAGCCGCCCCTGGGTGGGTGGGTGGCTGGGCGGGCGGGGCAGGCGGCGTGGCGTGAGGCTAACTCCCAGCAGCTGTCCAGAAACAATCAGTGGGCTGTAGGGCAGAGAAGCCAAGCCAAGAGTCCTTCGGTTGCATGGCCGTCTATGGCAGGAGTTTTGCAGATTTTGCCTTTTTTACCTGGATATGCAGCCGGCGTTTCAGTACAATGAGGGCTCCAGGTGGGAGCAACTTTCATCCATCCCTGCCGCGGTCAGCAGCGTTCTGTGCGTGGGGGGGGATCCGCCTGAAAAAGGTAGGAGGCAGGGAAAATTAGTATGCAGCGGAGGTTTGAACCACAGTACTCTGGTTTCACACTCGCTTGCGCGAATCTGGTCTTCATCCAGTCACACTTCACAATAGAGCCCATTTAACATTGTAGCTAATCTAAATTCTGTAGGCATTTAATTAATCTGCATAGAATAACTGCTTCTGCTTAAAATTAATTGGAACTGCATACTCGCGGTCCAAATACTTAAAATTAAACAACACAGCACCGCTGACTTCCTTCTGCATTACATTGATCAGCACAGCTTAACTGAAATCTTTCAGCTTTAAATTAACCTACACAGGATATTGTTACAGGGAGGCTAATTTGCAAAAGCACACCTATCGTTTGCTGAACTAGACACCTTATTTAATTCAAGCACGAGGTCACTTGCACCTACAGCCAGCTCTAACAGGCAATACTCTAACTACTAATGTGCCTTTCCAGACATGCTGGCACCAGTGGCTTTACAACAGAAATGTATCCCTGTGCAATACAAGCACTTACATGGTTAACAAATAATGATATCTGTAACAGCAGACAACTTGCACAGGTACATTCAACAAACTCCACAGTATCTTGCCTATGCACAACCCGACCTGAGTCCCAGTCCAGCCACACAGGTAGCACCCCACAGCAGCTGTCCGCAGAAACAATCAGTGGGCTGTGGGGCAGAAACTCAAGCCAAGGTCCTTGTTGCAGGCGTCTATGGCAGGAGTTTGCAGATTTTGCCTTTTTACCTGGATATGCGGCGGCGTTTCAGTACAATGAGGGCTCCAGGTGGGAGCAACTTTCATCCGTCCCTGCCGCGGTCGGCAGCGTTCTGTGCGTGGAAGGGGGATCCGCCTGGATATGCAGCCGGCGTTTCAGTACAATGAGGGCTCCAGGTGGGAGCAACTTTCATCCGTCCCTGCCATGGTCGGCAGCGTTCTGTGATGATATGATTTGATATGGTAATCTGATATGATTACCCCCAGGTCTCTTTCCTGCTTGGTGGTCGTCAATACCACTCCACACAGTGCCAACACCACCTCCTTCTCTTTGCTGTTGATAACCCCTCCCTATGCATCCCAGCATCCCTTTCACCCTGCCAACTGCCTTGACGCACTGCTTGGCCACCTTTAGGTAATCTAATAGGATTACCCCAGGTCTCTTTCCTGCTTGGTTGTCATCCATACCACTCCACCCATGTTGTACTCCTCCCTAGGCTTTCTGTGCTGTGAGTGCATTATTTTGCACTTTTTCACATTGAAGCCCAGCTACCAAACCCTTGACCACTCTTTGAGTTTTCCCACGTCTCTGCTCCTCCTTTCCACAACACCCCCGTGTGTCCACTCGATTGCAGATGTTGCTGTCATCCTACCATCCTCCCTCTGTGCTTAGTACTACTTGGAAACTGTTCCATGATGCAGCTCAGTGGAGGCAGATATCCTTGAAGAAGATAGACTCAATCAATCAAAATATTTATTTATCCAGACGGGCACCATTGAGCAAGGCTCATTTGCAAGGTGGACCTGGTCATGAAAGCATCAATGTACAGTACAGTAACATGGTAGACATAGTGCAATATTATACAGAGAGGGAAAAAGATACAGTACAGTAGCAAGGTAGAACACAATGCAATATTATACAAGGAGAAAAATCAGCATATGTACAACAAAATATGACTGTGTGGAGCTTTACAACTGACAGCTTATGGGTTGATACAGCCGGAATGTTCACTTAACGAGGCGAGAAAGGCAGTATGAGGGTACCAGATTAGGGAGACACTGAAGGGGAAGGAATTGTTTCTGTCAAACTTTGGGGAAGAGGGTGGAACTTAACCATAGTTAAGGACAGACAGCTGTGGGATATCAGTTTAGTAAGACAATGACAGAGAAGGGGTAGTAAACTGGCAAACTTCATGGGAGGGAGTGGAACTTGGCCAAGGCTAGAAACGGACAGGGAAGAGTGAGAGAAGCAGGTGTTTTGATAGGGAGAGAGTGAGAGGCAGGGGCAGAGGCAGGGCGTGAGGCAGGATGTAAAGGGGGAACTGTAGAATAAGTGAGCTAGCGATGTGGAAAGCATTTGCAGGATTCTTTCATGTAGCGGTCATAGAGCGACTTGAAAATATTCAGACTAACTGAACTGCTTAGCTTCAAGTTTTTTCAAACCATTCCACAAGGTAGGCAAAGAGAAACTTAAAGCAGCTGTGCCAAAATGAGATTTGACCTTCGGAACTTGGGGGGTAGTTAGGGAATAGCTCCTGAGAGCATAGGTGCCTATCACACTCTGGGGAATACAATCACAGACGTATTGGGGGAGCTTGTTGGTTACCGCTCTGAAGGCCCATAGAGTAGCGTTTCTATTTCTCCTATAATGAAGGGAAGTCCAGCCGATCGCTGAGTACAAGGAGCAATGGTATGTGAAAAGAGGAAGGCTGGTTATGAACCTGATCGCTCTGTGGTAGAGGGTGTCCAACTTAGCAAGGGCAGAGGCGGTGCAGTGGCTACAGAGAAGGTCCGCATAATCTATTAAAGAAAGGAAGGTGGCTTGGACCAGTTGAAGCTTGGCCTCCTTAGTGAGAAGGTGGTTGATTCAGTAGAATAGTCCTAATCTTTGTCTTAGTTTCTTCTGTAGTTCTTCAAGATGTTTGGCGAAGGAGAGTTTGTGATCGAGCCATACACCCAGATATTTGAATTTTGGCACATACTCTAGTTTTTCACCAAGAATTGTGCTAATTTGAGGGCTAGCCCCCCATACAAGCAGGGTTTGCTGCATACGAGGAAGGGGAAAAGAGCATTGCTTTTGTTTTTTTCGCATTGAGCAGAAGTTTTTTGCTTATGAGCTGGATTGTAATAGGTTAAATTCAGCTTGGAGGTCTTCATAGGCTGCTTCCGGCATAGGTCGACTCAAGTAAAGTACTGTGTTGTCAGCGAATAAATGGATATTGGCTTTATTGATGGTGTCATTGATGTTATTAATGTAAACCGCAAATAAGAGGGGACCAAAGATAGATCCCTGGGGTACACCTCTCAGCATAGATTTAAATGGTGAAAGATCACCTTCAGCGTTAACCTGTGGTTTCCATTCTGCAAGGCAGTCAACAAACCAGCACATAGAATTATGGTCCAGACCTAAGTTACTTAGAGAGGAAAAAAGCAGGCTATGGTCGACTGTGTCGAAGACTTCACTTAGGTCCCAAGAAAACGGCACAGACATGCTTCCTATTGTCAAGGCCAAGGAGCCAATCATTGGTCACCTTTGCTAAGGCTGTTATGGTGCTGTGCTTTGCTCTGAATCCAGACTGAACAGGTTTAAACAGGCTTCTGGATTTGACATAGGCCCTTAGCTGACCACTCACTATTTTTTCTAATAATTTAGACAGAATGGGGAGGAGGGAGACTGGTCTATAATTATTTAGGACACAGGGGTCACCTGATTTTAGCAGAGGGATGACATGGGCTATTTTCCATTGTGAAGGGAGGCTCCCCTGGGAAAGTGACATGTTGAAGAGGTGGGTGATTGGCACAGCCAACACATGGTATGCATATTTCAGATAGTAAGGCTCTATGGAGTTACAGCCTGCACCCTCCTTGGTATCCATTTGCAGCAGTAGGTCTTCAACCTCTTTTAGAGAGGCAGGCAGGAGGGAGAAGGCCTCCTCGGTAGAAGAGAGCTCGTGAATTGATAAGCCCTGTTGTGTGCGGATGTCCTTGGCAGAGGATGTATTAAATGCTAGCCCGGCAGTTGTAAAATGATTATTGAGGGCTTCCAATATCTCTGAACGGTCAGAGATGATGCTACTACTGGAATTAATTTTTGAGGGTAGGAAATTACCAGGTGAATGGCCAGACATGTCCTTTGTTGTTTTCCAGAGTTTTGAAGGATTCCTTGAGGCAGAGGCTAGCTTTGCACGATAGAAGGCGGCCTACTGTAAAATAGATCTTCAAGAGAATTTTCTTCATCGAGCCACAGCTCTCCTTCCCTCCTTCCCTCCTTCCCCCATCTTGGGTGACAATACTGCCTTCTATCACAAGCCGACTTTCCTATGCTGTCATATACAGCCCTTCTACTCAGTTTTCCCCTATCCTCTTCTGTGTGCATGGTTTGATCCTGGTCACTTTGTCCCTGCTGGTGCGATGATCCTCTGAGCCGGTCTCCAGTGGGGAACTGAGGCATGCTGTGGACACCGACGTTATATAAGAGCTGATGAGATGCATTGACATGGGTGGCCCCAACATGCAAAAATGTCTGGGTAGGCCTGATGCCAATGACCTATAGTTCCATGATGCGGCTCAATGAAGGAGATTATTTTGTGGGTCTACTCTTATGGTGGATAACTATTCTTTCTAGTAGTTTATTCAGTTCACATCCACACAATGGAAGTCTTCCTGGAGACAACTAAGTCATCAGAATGTCCTCAAGCTAAGCTCCTTCCACCACCTGGGGGGGGGGGGGGGTATATCCTCTGTCTGCATCCTATGCCATCAGATCTTAGCATACTGGAAGCAGGGATCCAGGTGCTGCTTGCCAGGGGGAGGTTGGCTGGGTGGTGTGGATGTGAAGTGAATATCACTACTAGAACAATGGTTACAAGTGACTTACCTATATTTTTAGGAATGTGCATTCAGTTCACGTTCCACACATAGGCAGATCATTAGCCATGCTCTGGGAAGAGGGGGCAAGGGAGCACGACTCTATTAGGTGAACAGAGGCTGGAGTGCTGAGGCCCTAAAAGCAGCATCCTGACAACTCATTACAATGATGCCGTAATGGGAGACAAAGGTGTGTGCTTTTGCCCAGGTTGCAGCCCTGTATATCTCCTCAATGGGGATGACCCTGGAAACAGCCACTGAAGCAGCAGTATGTCTGGTGGAATGAGCCATAAGCCCTTTGGCTGACCGCATACCAGCCAGCCTATAGCAGAAGTCATGCAGGATGTGATTCACCTGGCAGTCATCCGTTTAGCTACCGATCTGCCAGACGTGTCTTCAGTGTAGGTGACAAACATCTGGTGAGCCTCTTCACAAACTTCTGCCATATGATACTTAATATAAGAGAGCGCCCTCTGCAGGTCCACTGTGTGGAGCCTGTGACTGGTGTTCGAGGTTGGATTATTGAAATACAATGGAAGGGAAGTCACCTTGTTAAGTTGAAACAATGCCACCACCTTAGGGAGGCATTTTTTGTTGGAGCAAATGGAAGACCAAAGAGGGAGACTCCACCAAGAGAACCTGGAGCTCACAGACCCTTCTGGCTATGTGATGGCCACCAAAAAAGTGGTCTTTCATGACAAGTATGACATCTAACACTTGTGCATCAGCTTGAATGGCTTGCCTACGAGCATCGCTAGCACCAGCAGAAGATCCCACGGATGTGGTGGTTCACTCACCAGAGGGGACCCGTGATCCAGACCCTTGAAAAGTTGCCCAACAACTTTCTCCTGCACCACTACTGGCATACCTGCCTATATCCAGTATGTAGAAATGGCTGCTAGGTGCATCTTCTGAGTCACAACTCGCAGTCCTGATTGTGACAGGGATCAAAGATAGTCAAGAATAGCTGTGACTGGGCAGGAAAGTGGATCAAGCTCCTTTCCTTGGCACCACAGTGAAAATCTCCTCCTCTTACAAGCATAGCATATGCAAGTTGACTCATTTTGGGATGCCTTCACCACATGGAGAATGTCTTCTGAGAGGCCCAAATCCTGGAACTCTAGCCACTCATGAACCAGGCTGAGAGGTGCAGGGACTGAACGTCAGGTGCAGGTCAGGGAGAAGAGGCAATCTCTGCAGTGACTTGCTGCCGAGGCTGAGGAGATCTGGATACCAGAACTGCCTGGGCCAGTCAGGTGCCGTCAGGATCTTCCCCACCTTGTTCTTATGGGCCTTCATCACTACCTTGTAGACAAAGAGGAAGGAACAGAAAGTGAACAGAAGGCTTGTGGTCCAGGGCCTTGAAAAGGCATCCTCCTGCAATATTCCAGACCAAGGAGGATAGGCACAGAACAGCTTTTGGTTTTGTGTTCTCCCACAAGGCAAACAGATCCACCAAAGGGGTGCCCCACTGGGAGAACAGGTGGTCTACCACCAGTGTTGGGGAGTAACTAGTTACTTGTATCTAGTAACTGTAATCTGATTACTTTTCTACGTAACCAGTAATAGTAATGGATCTGGATGATTTGAACAGGTTCATGCAGAAGCGAAAGTTTGGAGAAGCTTGAAAATGGTCTGAGGTGTGGCAACTGAGGTTCAATTCAGAAAAGTGCAAAATAATGCACCTGGGACAAGGGAATTTCAGGATGGGGGGGTGGAGTTCTTCTTTTTAGGCTTGAACGAGTTTGGATCTTTCTGGGATGAAGCCACAGAATTAAGGGTGGCATTAGACTTCTCTATCCAAGTGAGATGTCCTTCTATCCCAGGGCCAAAGAGGTCAATGTCCAGGAATGGGACACTGGCCAACTTGTGTTGGGTGTCACCTGTACAGGTAGTCAGCTGCAGCAAGGCCCTACAATACATAGCGACGGCCAAACCCATGGCACAGGCACAGGAGTCACCCATGTCCAAGGCCATCTGGAGCTGGTATTTAGCCAGCGTTGTCCCTTGGCCTCTAAGCATCATGGGTGTCTGCTGCTTATCAGCAGAAAGCAGAGTGAGGAGAACCCCAATCATCCCAAAAAGGGAATCACCAAGGTTAGCTACCATTATTGAGTAGCTGGCCTGCCAGAGAGCTGGGGAGGTGCCCGCATACACTTTTTTGGCCACATGTCCCAGCTTCTTGGGAGGTTTGTCCACATCCCCTGACCCTGTGACTTGTGAAGGGCTGAATTTGAGACCAACCTCCTGGCCGAAGGGTGTTCTGAGAACCCAAAAGAGTAGTAGTGGGTGCCCCGTACTTGCAGACCATGCAGTTAGGGGCACTGGGAGAGATGAAGGATACTGCCAAAGCTCCAAGGCCAGTCCCAAAACAGCTTCAGCCAAAGGGAAGGCAACCCATGGGGACTCGTCCCTATCCAGTATATCAGTGAATGGATAGTAAGCTGGTTTCTGCACTGGTTCGAAGGACATATTTTCATGGACAAATTCTCCAAAAGAGGTTGACCTGTCATGGCAGACTGACCATCTGAGGAGTCCTGGTGAAGGTCATCGACAACTCAGCCTCCAAGTCAGATGATACCTTGAAGACTGCTCTGATCCTCTTGTCACAATGGACCATCTGAGGGTCTTCTTCCTGGGTGATCTCCACTGACAAATGGACTGGCAAGCTGGAAGCAGAGCAAGACTCCTTGGTAGACTCCCCAGACTGTGGCTACAGTGGAGGTGGCTCCACCTGAAGTGAAGGAGAAGCATACATCTTAGTCTGCTGAGTCTGGTGGACTGACAGAGAAGTGGCTGGAAGAAGCCATGGGACCCTCAACCCCAGGGGCAGAGCCCTGTCCCTCCCTGTAATGGTCCATTGCTGCTAAAGGAGCTTCTCATAGCACTGATGCATACATGATCAATGCCTCTCCTTAACAGAGGATGAGGAGTTCAAGGAGCATTGGTGACACCTCCCAGTTGAGCAAGATCGATAGTGCTACTAGCAACTTGATCTTGACCATTGGCCTGAGGACCACCATTGATGGGTGTCTCCTGGGGATCCAAAAAGACAAAGTGCTTGAGCAGTGTGATCAGCACTGGTCTTGGAGGCATTGCCACCAGTGGAGGCAGCTCCTGAGGTAACTCAGCTAGGGGTACTAACTGATCCTCATCCTCCTGAGTGAGGACAGGGAGTACTGGAGTCTGGGAGATCAATGACTACTTGCCAACCACCTTTAACAACAAGTTATCCAGTTCAAGAAAAATCTCAACAGGATAGTCAACTGGAGTTGAGAGCAAAAGGTCTGACAGGGCCACCATGGGAATCTCGACTTGTCCCAAAACCAAAGGAAACTCGACCAAGGTCGAACAGTTGGAGTTGTCAAAAGAGTAGAAAGAGCAAAATCATCCCCAGTCCCACAACCTGCAATGGGGATGCTTCTCATTGTGGTGGGAAGTACTCTCCCCCAGAAGATCTGAAGGGCCAAACACATCTCTCAGAATTCCTTCAAAAATGGCCCTCCTATGCTGGCCCCATACAGCAACAGCACCAAGACTGACAAGGTCCCAGTTGCAGCTGCCAACACCTCTTCTTCGAGGAACGCTAGCTGAGAAGCTGACCCAGCAGCCACCTAGGCCATTTTGTGATCCTTTGGCCTACCTAGTGCCAGGCTGGCCTTCCATTTTTTGATGGACATTGTCAATATGGTATGGCATTGCAGGTAACTGTCGATGCTGTGCTGTTCACCAAGGCAGTAGACCCATGTGTCATGTGGCTCCATGGTTAACATTTTCTGCCTGTATCAAATACAGAATTTGAAACACAGCTTCTGCATCATGTCTGTCAACTGATGGATGGAAATTGGAAGACACAGAAGCAAGTAAAATCGAAAACTGACCTCTTCTAGCTGAAATTTGCCAAGAAAGCACTTGAAAACTAAATCCTTCTACACTTGCAGAGCTGTGAAGGAAGAGACCTGTGCCTTCCAGTGGAAAGAAAGCTCTGATATCACAGGGTAGAACTGGGGGATAAACCACCCAGGAGGTGGGAGGAGCTTAGCTTGAAGTCATTCTAATGACTCAGCTGTCTCCAGGAAAACTGCTAATGTGTGGATAATGAACTGAATCACCATTCCTAGAAGCATAGTTCAGTTACCACATGACTAATTTCTAGCATATTTACAGTTCATCTCTCCTGGTTCCTAGGACTCATCCATCAAGCCCCCAGTCCATTTGCACAACAGCTGAGTCCAAACTTTGTGCATCTATATTTAAGCAACAATGACAGGGATGCTTCATGCGGTCTACAGTGTGATCAAGATCCCAGGCACCCTATTCCTCCCCCATGGACACCCCGGGTGAGCAACTAGGATCCTCTGCCAGTTGCCCATCACTGTAACTGAGAGCAGAGGCAGATGGTGTAGCCAGAGATGCAGTGCACAGTCACAGAGGAACTCCCTGCAGCATATGCCAGTGTTTGTGAATAGTGCTTTCAGGTGATGTTCTGTTTCGCAAACCCATTCAGCATCCTGTTGCATGAGACCAAAGTCATCATTTCAAAGTTTTACCATTTTAACTCCATTTCCCCAACAATCAACTGCCACCTAATTGTGAGTCCCGCTCCTTGTCCCCAAGGACAGCCTAATGCCTTCAGCAGCCTTTATGAAGATTGGCACCTGAATCAATTCCAGACCCACTTCACTTCTTCTATGGGGCTCCTTACCACCTCCTGGCATCCTGAGTGAAAGAAAGACTTGGGACCCCAGTAGACACTCCAGTGCAGCTGGGGAAGCCCCTGCAGACCAAGGCCGCATGCCCCTCTCTTACACTCCCAGGTCCATAATAGCATCCAGATCTGTGTTGCCTGTTTTTGTACCCTGACAGGAACATGTACTTTCTGCCTACCAGTCCCCCAGAAGAGACCTGGGCATGCCCAAACTTGCAGCTCTAGAATGGGGATCTGGGCTTCCTGCTGAGACAAGGTTTAATAGCATGCTCCAATGACGTGCAATGTTGGTGACTATAAAACATGGATGGCCCCATTGCTTCTCAGTTCTTTCTCAAGCTGTGGGCTGCTTGTTGTACCTGCAGACAAACAATTCCATTGATAACTTAACTTTATTATTTTCTCTGTTGCACTTTAAATGTCATCGTTTTATGATGTCAATGAAAGAACCTTTATTTAGGTTTTATACCTGTGGTTCCATGATCTACAAGGATGACACTTACAGAGTTTGTGTTTGCTGTTTGGGCCTGTCCCACAATGTGAGGGCCTGTAAGATCTGCCAGGGATTCAACCAGGCCACAAGGAGACCACAAAAGAAGGGTCTGGAAACCTTCTTCACCATGAAGGTCATGGAAGCTGCTGCCAAGGCTGTGAGCTCCAAGTTGGCTTTCCCTCATTTGACGGCTGCTGCCTGGAAAGATACTCCCTGGTGTTCGGCGACTCTTTCTCTGACACAGTCATCGAGGTTGAAGGACAAAGACAAAGACAAAGGTAAAAAGTCATCAAAGTTCTCCTGTTCCAGCCATCACTACAAGCATAAGGATAAACCACCTGGATTGCCAGTGAGGTTGCGGTCTCCACTGAAGGAGGGTAAGTCCTCATCATTGGCCAGTTTGGTGGTGATGACTACAGTGCCCCCAACTGTCAATGAGACATCAAGGTCAGGGTCTGGCTCAGGCGCTGCCGTACTTAATATGAATGGTGTTCAGCCTTCGTCATCAAGTTCTAACCCTTTGACACTGGCAGTTCTGGGCTTTTTGGAGGGTGTCATCAACTTCCAGGTCATGCTGGCGATGGTCTCTGAACTATTTTGCAGTCTGTTGCTTCTGCCAGTGATAATGGTTGTCTCATCTACCGGGCCTCCCCCGTCGGCACCATTGTCATTGTTAAGATCTAGAAGCATGGCTGCTATTCCTCCCTCATAGCCACTACCATTGTCGCTGGCTCCGATTTTCACCCCATCATTATTCGAGACAACAGTGAGGAGGAAGATAATTCTGATCTCCCTAATATGGAGGAGGATTTAGAGGATGTAGAAAGGGAACATGATCCCTTTGAGGGGGTTTTCAATTCAGTTCTACCCTCTCCTCATGCACTGAGGATTCTGTGATTTACACACCTGGATCTCCTTCTAAGGATGCCTCATTTCAGGCATTACTAAGGTAAACCCAGAGTGTAAAGGGCTTTGCTGCTGAAAAGAAGGATTCCACAGAGAGGAATTTGTTGGAGTTCCTAGAGGTCCTTACTGCTCCATCTGTTGTCCTATCTCCTGTATATCCTGCATTAAAGGATGCAACATTTGCTGCCTGGTATAGAAGAAGAAACAGCATTTATATAGCGCTTTTCATACACAATGTATCCCAAAGCACTTTACAAGCGATTGGGCATCCTGGTGAACTTGCAGAAGTCAGTTCTGACCCTGTGCCAGTGCCTCCAGTGTATACAGTAGAAGCTGTCTTAGACATGTGGGAGGGAAAAGCATTTCTCCCAATGGACTCTGCAATGGGATTGAATGCCCAGGCTCACTTAGTGTCATCCAGCGATTCTGTGTTGGCCAGGTGCCGCTATGGCTGATTGTCCTCATGGCTGCCATGATACTAACAGTCCTGCTGTCTTGCCTGCATATGAGGATTCTTCAGTGGTTCCTTTTGTCCAGTGAGCTCAACACATGGATGATGTGGAGTGTCTCATACAGGTGACTCCTCATCTTTGCCCCTGGCTTCCCTGATAGTTGGACCCCTCCAAGTTTGAAACTGGGTATCCATTTCTATGTCACTCTCCATTGTTAGTTATGATGACAGCTGCCTCAGGCTCCAGATGTGGTGCCCGTCTCGGGCCCTTTGAGACACTGGTCCTCTGGTCCTCCCTGGATCATTCTCTATACAGCAACACTCTGGAGATTAGGGCTGTTCTGCTTTATACCTACAGGTTTTCACCGTCCCTCTCCAGGGTCAACCTCTGTTAGTCCACATGGACATACAGCAGTTAGTGATGGAACCTCCATTTCTGCTTCCTCTATGAGTTGGGCTCCTGTCACAAGAGCAGAGGTCTGTGGTGCACTCTTATCTACAGTCCCTCCATCTCCATGCCTGACTCCTGAGGACATAGAAGTCTCCCACTTTGGGGTTTACCCTGCAGTCACAGCTGTTCTGCTTATGATTCATAAGCTATCAGCTTGGTACACCTACTCCCAGAAAAGGCAACGTTTCACAGTCTGGTGTACCTCCTGTCAGCTGGACCTTTTTACATGATCAATCAGTAATGTTCTGGATTACTTCTTGCTCCTTATGGACACAGACCTCTGGTACTCCTCCTTGAAGGTGAATTTAGTTGCAGTTTCATGCCCCCACTGATGGTAGAATTGTTGCCCAGCTTGAGATGTCCCACTGATACCTTAGAGGATATGACTTGGTGTCAGTGTGGGACCTTGACATGGTTCTGGAGACCCTTATGGCACCTCCCTTTGAGTTTGATGCTACTTTTACAAGAAGAATTTCAGAACTGCAAGCTCTGGTTGTAAAGCCACCTTATCTTTTTTCCCCTTAAGGATCAGGTCACCAATCCTCCTTTTATTTTGAAGATAATTTCTGATTGAACACTAAATTAGACTACTGGCTTTCTGGTTTGCTTTTCAACACCCATCAGTAGTGGAGAACATCAGCTCCATACACTGAACATCCACAGGACACTGCGCTGGTACCTTGATTGTGCTAAGGTTTATATACAGTCCTCTAAACTATTTGGGTCTTCCACCCTGTTGTCAAGGCACAGGTCAGGAAGCACATGAAAACCAGGAGCAGTTGTTGAATTCACCAAAAATATTTATTTGTACTAGCAGTAACATAAAAAGTAAAATTGTTCAGTATAACTATTTACAAAGGCAAAATAAAATAGAGGAGATCCATCAGAGATTTACTTCAGTCTCTGTGCCCATCTCTGCAAGCAACTGCAGCTCTGTCTCATACTTCCTTTCAAACCCCCATTCTTAACAAGCATCTTCCAAAGTGTTCTTGTATATTTCAGGCAGGTGCTGGCAGGAACACATTGTGCCTGAGCTGGGGCCCCTTTTCTACAGTTCTTCTGCAAAAGGCTTAAAAATTGCACTCAGGTAACCCTTGAGTTTCTAATAGCTTTTTGCAATCATCTCAAACTATAATTATCTACATTTCAACAGTAACACTATATAATTTCTAAGCAAAGGGATCCCAATATCAGTTACATTTCCACATAATGATTTGCATATATTTTTATACCAGCAGATATGCAAGGGAGGGAAAGATAGTCAAGCAAGGGAAAGACTGAGAGGCAAAGAACTGCGAGATGGTCAGGGTGATCCAATCCTAGGTCTCACGGGAAAATTTGGTTGTGCAACCAGACAGACAAGAGACAGGATAGGAAAGAACAGAAAAGATCCCTACATTCAAACTCTCTATAACAACTGGGACAGGGTCCTATTCCACTCTGTCGCACACCCCCATGATGGTGGGCTCCCCTGTTTGCACACAATGCCTTTCCACATGATTGGCATACCACATTACTTGCTGTCACCTGAAGCATGATAAGCAGCCTCCTGGTCCCATTCATGCATACTCCACTTGTGGCATGACCACTTCCGTGGCCTGTTTTCATAATGTGTTTGATAACATATGTGCTGTTGCCACCTGGAGTACTGTTTCACACATTCACTAGACACAACAGTCTGGACATTTTGTCTTGCCGACGTGCCAGCTTTGGCCTCACAGTTTTGCAAGGCCTCCTGTCTTAGGGTCATATGATCCTTCCTGCCTCCCTCTGCAGTTTGGTACTTCTTGGGAATCATTCCATCATGTGGGTCAATGGAGGAAGATATCCTTAAAGAAGAAAACAGTTATTTACTATAACAGTAAACCTTCAAGAGAATCAAGCAGACACCAGCAGAGGAACACCAGCCCGTAGGGTGGCAGGAGGATGTGTGCACTTTGTGTTTTTATTTAAACTGTCTTTACATTGTTGCTGATGAAACTTTGATTGTGCTGATTACTATGGGGACTAAGTCTGTGTTGTGAAGGGGGGGGGGAGAGGAAGCAGGAGGCCAGAAGATGGCCCGAGGGAGAGGAATTCAGATGCTAGAAGTGGCACCATTGGAGGCTGCCAGGGCCTTGTAACTACAGCTAGCTAATAGGGTGGCTGTAGTTTTTCAAACAAAGCAACTATAGTCCTAAAGCAGAGCAAACATTGAATGCAGCTCACTTGAGCAGATGCCAGTGGAAGGAATGCCAGCCGGAGGGGAGGCGGGAGGATAAGTGTGTGCATTCAGCACTTTTTTTAACTGCCCTTATATGGCTGCTGGTGAAACTTTGATTATGCAGGCTACTAGAGGGGCTTAATTCTGTGTTATGAAGGATGGGGCAAGTGGGAGGAGGAGGAAGTCAGAGGGTGGCCTGAAGGAAGGGAATTCAGACGCAGTGGAACTGGAGGTAGGTAGGGTCTCATGGTTACAGCCACAAATAGAGTGCCTGTAGTTTCTTTAAGTTCCCTCAGGTTTCAAACAACCCCTTCATGTGAGTGACCCTGAAGCAGCATGAAGCAGGTGTGTGGTATCTGACCTGGAGATGACTGTGGGGCATCTCTAGGGAGACTGCAGGCCACAGTGGGCTCTGCCCATCAAGGACCAAATAAGAGGACAGGGCTGGAAGAGTAAGAGGGGTCTGGAGGTGCTGTCTGGCAAACAAGCCCCAGACAGGTAGGACTGCAGAACAGGATGGGTTAGTATTTCTGAATATTTCCTATCTGTGATAGGCCTGCAAGGGCAGGAGGGGCTACTGCTTAGTAATACTCCTTATCTTTGGTACACCTGAGAAGGCATGTGGGGGCACTGCTTAGAACTATTCCCTATCTGGGGTAGGCCTGGGAAGCCATTTGGGGTACCGCTTTGAACTAGTCCTATCAGGAGTAAGCCTGTGAAGGCAGGTAGGTGTACTGTATGGAACTACCTATCCGGAGTAGGCCTGCAGAGGCAGGTGGGGTAGCATTTGGAAAGAATGCTGATGCAGGAGGCGGGAAGTGGGAGGGTGGTATGCTATAGGGTGGGTGGCGATGCAGTGTTCCTGGGAACACTATAGCAGGCAGGGAGCTGTTCAGTGTGTAGGAGGCTAGGTATTTTAATGACCAAGGTGCAGCAGCTAAGGATGGAGTTGTGAACACTGGCAGAGAGGCAGGGGAGGTGGGTCAGGCCAGGGGAAGGAACAAGGAGTAGAGGAACAGCATGGGGGGTTGGGGGTCCAGTTGTACTGAGTCCCACTGCCCAAGAGGGAGCAGAAACATCAGAAGGAGGGATGGAGGACTGTAGGGAGGAGAGGATGGGTATAGCGGGGATAAGGAGGGCTGGGTGCACCCACCATGGTACCAGTAAGGAATTCAATCAATCAATCAAATCTTTATTTATTTATTCAGGTGGACATCATTGAGCAAGGCTCATTTACAAGATGGACCTGATAAGGTCAAGGTTCAATAGTTGATACACAACAGATACATCATACACTTTCTAAGACAGTTATACATAAGGAGGAAAATAACGTTTATAACACGATGTACAGTGAATTCACATGATAAAACTCGGTTACAGGAAAGTTAAGCTAATATTTACAGTATATACAGTACATACATATCCCAATGGGGGCCATGGCAGACACACAACATAATGAATACTAGGATGATGAAGGTATTATTGGGTGCCATAAGATGGGGGTGCCTGTCTGGAAGGAATATGCCATATATGGTTTGGAAGTGAGATTTGTGATATGACAATTCTAGCTCTAGTGGTAGCAACTGCATTTCTCTGTGAAGAAGACTGTACAATGCTGTTTAAAGGATGCAAATGGAATGATAATGGACAGTTTTAGGGATTTTTGTAGGGTGCTCCATGCTATAGCTAGAGAATAGCTGATTGCTGCCCTCCCTAGCCTGGTGTTGAATTTGGGCAATTTGAGCAGGATGATGTTGTTGCTTCTTAGAGTATAGGAGCTAGGAGTGGTCAGGGTGAAGCAGTCCAGGATATAGTTTGGAAGTTTTTTTGATAAGGCTCTGTAAATCCATAGTGCTGCATTTCTGCTCCTTCTGATATGAAGGGAAACCCATCCAACTGCATCATAAAGAGAGCAGCGATGGGTATTATATGGCAGATCTGTAATGAACCTTATTGCTCTATGATATAAGGTATCCAACTTGTGACGGTAGGAGATGGGGCAGTGACTATAAAGGAAGTCTGCATAGTCAACAACTGATAGAAAAATGGCCTGGACTAACCTCTTCTTTGAGTCTCTGTTAAGGAAGGGTTTTAATCTATAGAGAAGGCCAAGCCTTTGTGACTTTTTAACAGTTCTTCTAGATGATGAGTGAAGTCAGTCTGCTGTCAATCCACACACCTAGGTATTTGAAGTTTTCAACATACTCCAGATTTTCTCCAAGTATAGTGCATAGCTGGGGAGGAGTGATTGAAGAGGATGTGCTGGTGGAGTTTTGATTTGTGAACATCATTGCTTTAGTTTTCTTTGCATTTAACAGAAGCTTTTCTTGAGTAACTGATGTTGTAACAAGGAGAATTCTGTTTGTAGGATTTCACGAGCAACTGCAGGCGAAGGGTTGCTGACATACAGAACAGTGTCATCAGCAAAGAGGTGTACTAAGGAATTGGTAAGGATTGAATCAATGTTATTTATATAAATGGCAAAAAGGATAGGACCCAGAATAGAACCTTGGGGGACTCCTCTTGACAGTGGTTTTAATGGGGATAGGTCACCTTCAGCTTTTACCTGCTGTGACCTACCGGTGAGGTAGCATCTGAACCACTTAAGGGAGGGTGGATCTAGGCCAAGGGAGTGCAGGGATGATCCACAGTATCGAATGCTTTGCTCAGGTCCAGGAATACTGCACAGACATTATTCTTTTTATCCAGTTTGGTTTACCAGTCATTTGTGACCTTGGCTAATGTAGTGATAGTGCTATGCTTGGGCCTGAATCCAGATTGAGCTGGATTTAAGAGGTTAGCATTGTCAAGATATTCCCTTAGCTGATTACTCACTAATTTCTCCAGCATCTTGGATAGCACTGGTAGAATGGAAATGGGCCTGTAATTATTAAGATCCATAGGGTCCCCTGATTTTAGAAGGGGGACCACTTGAGCTATCTTCCACAGTGTGGGAATAGAGCCAGAGTTTAGGAAAGGTTAAAGAGGTGTGTTAGGGGGACTGCAAGTACATGGCAGCAGTCTTTAGAAAGAAGGGTCCAGAGAGTCTGCTCCTGCACTTTTTGGTATCCAGATGCCATAATAGATCCTCAACTTGTTTCAACAGTATAGGTTTGAAGCTAAAGGAAGAGTCAACTCTTTGATCACCAGTGTAATGGGAGCTTAATTGTTCCCTCAGCAGGTTAGCTGGAGAGGTGTCAAAGGCAAGGCCAGCCGTTGTGAAGTGGTTATTGAATGTGTCCAGGATTTCCATTTTGCCAGTGATAGGGCCATAACTGTTGTGTAGTTGAGTTGGATGGGGTTGTTAGCATCCTGCCCCACCATACCCTTGATGGTGCCCCAAAACCTAGCAGGATTATGGTAGGAGGAGTCAAGCTCGGCCAGGTAGAAGGCAGCCTTTGCATCCCTAACTTTCTTGGTGCATCTATTCCTGGCTTTCCTAAAACTCATCCAGTCATTTGCATTCTTAGTTTTTCTTGCCATTTTCCAGAGTTTGTCTCTCTCCAGCAGTGCAGCTTTGAGGTCAGCTGAAAACCAATGACAGGATTTGTTTTTTATACGGATACTAGAGATTGGGGCATGGGTGTTAAGGGCATTATTATAATGCTATTTAGCACCTGCTGAGCTTTTTCTACAGAATGTGCAGATAAAACTCTTGCCAGTGTGGAGAGTGAGCTAGATCATGCAAATATCCTTCAGTATTGATGTTTTCTTGGATCTCCTCATGAGGAATTTTGCAGGATTTGTTGTTATGCTGGTGGATCTTACCCTGCGATGGGGCAGTGATCACTTATATGAGAGAAGCACTCCAGCGTGTGTGAATAGATGTGGTTTACTCACTAGCATGATATCAAGTAGTGTGCTGTTATTACTATTCCTTGCATTAATTCTTGTTGGTTCATTAATTAGCTGTGTGAACCCATATGTGTCACAGAATGATACCAGAGGTGTAGCTCCTGGGTGAGCCAGTTGAAATTCAGGTCACCTAGAATAATGACTTCTTCAGTGCTGGGCTTGACCAGGTTCCCCAGGTGGGATAAGAGCTTGTGTTCAGCAGAGGGGGGTCTGTAGCATCCAATTAGTTGAAAAGCTGCTGTATTAGGGAGAGAGACTTTTAGGGATAGGCATTCAAACTCCTTGGGCATAGATGTTGCAGCAATACAGGATACAGCTATACTAGATTTTGCATATATGGCTACTCCACCTCCCCTTGATTGGCGATCAGCTCTGAATAGCTGATAGTTAGGTAGGTTAACATCCCTGTCTGCTGTGGTGGGTTTGAGCCATGTCTCAGATACCACGAGAAAGTCTGGCAAGGTATGGGCAACCCAAGCTTGTATCAATGTAAGTTTTTTCAACAGACTGCATACATTAATATGCAGGAAACTGAGGCCTTTAATTGAGGTTAGGTCTGATGGAGAGGTGATACATTCAAGAGGTCCAGGGTTGATTTCCACATTACCAATACAGAGCAATAGAAAGATCAAGAGTTTCATGAGGGCTGCCAGTGATAAGGAGAGGGGTCTGTCTTTGGTCCTCCTTCTTTTATTCTGTTGCCACTCTTTTGGGGTGCTCCTTGTGGGTTTAAGAAGTAATGTCAGACACTAAGTAGCAGTTGGCGCTTAGGCTTAGGGATCTGTATATCCAGCAGTGGAGCCTTGATTGAAATACATGTGTGGTGGTATGTGTCTCTTTATGGTGATTAGACCACTGTAGTCGATGCATCAATGGTAGAGCATATGTGAGGGTTTGAGTGTCAACCAAAGGGGATGGTTCAGAGACTGGGGGATGGATCACCTAATTTGTGACAGGGACATCTTCTTTGTGGAACCCTCACGTTTGATAGTGAAAGGAGTATCAAGTAAACTCCCCATTCTGAAAGAGATATTGGTAGTTTTCTGTCGGGGAGTAGTGAAGTTGCTGATTGGTTGGATCAGCAAGCGGTGTGACTGTCTGTTGGTTTAGAAAAATGCTGAGAAGGGAAGAGAGATTTACGAGGCGGAAGATGCCTATAAAGTAACACACAAGGGGAAGAGGCGATTGGTAAAATTTTGCACCTTTCGAGTGCTCCTCACTGTTCCTCCTGGCCTCGTGGTTCCCTGGTTTGGCTAGGTGCCGACCACCGCTGGTGGAGCGGGCCCGCGCCAGCTGGGTGCTGTGGGTGGGAATTGCAGCTGAGAGAGACAGAGGAGGTGCAACAGTTAATAAAGGCAGAAACAAGCGTCCCTGAGTGTCACTGACTGAATCTGCACAACAAAAGGATTGTGGGGGCGGTGCTGTGGCGCCTCAGCGTCTGGCCCACCTTGCAAATGCAAAAAAGGAGCTGTAATTACAGTAAAGAGCAATAAAATGGCAGTTTCCCCTTGCAATTACAATAGTAGAAATCAGCACCTTTTAGGTAATTTACACAGTTAAGGGAAGGAGAGTGGCGCCTCAGCGTCTGGCTCACTGCTGCTAACAGGACCCAGAGATACAGCAGAATTCAAACAAAAACAACAGATTCCCTCTACAGATGCATCACAAATTGAAGACAGCTCTTTTGGGGATTTTGCAGTAGTACAGAGGAAAAAAGAAAAGAAAATCAAGTCCCAGACAGATTTCGGCAAGGCAGGCTGAGTCAGTGAAAGTCAATGGGGCAGGAGAGCCAATCGGCTGCTGTGCCTGGAGGAGCACTCACTTACTGATTGGCTGCGCCTTTCCCGAGTGCTCCCTCACTGTTCCTCCCAGCCTCGTGGTTCCCTGGTTCGGCTAAGGTGCCGCCGACCGTCAGCTGGCGGAGCAAAGCCCCGGCGCTCAGCTGGGTGCTGTGGGGTGGGAATTGCAGGCTGGAGAGAGACAGAGGAGAGTGCAGCAGTTAATAAAGGCAGAAACAAGCATTCCTGGCGTCACTGACTGAATCTGCACAACAAAAGGACTGTGGAGGGTGCTATGGCACCTCAGAGATTGGTTCCAGCCACTGAGTACAGCGGGGGGTCTAGGTGGAGCACAGATGGCAGAGGGCAACTGATGTATAGTAGGGTATAGGAGAGGCTTCAGAGGAATAGGAGAAGAAGGGTGGGGTAAAGGCAACAGTAAGAGAGGGGCACCTGTGGGAAATAGAGAGGAGTTGAAGGTGGAGGCGAGGGACAGGGTTCAGCTGGATCGGAAGGCGGGGGAGCAGAAGAGAAAGGGGCAGAGGACATTAGGCAGACAGTGGTTGAGGGGAAGGAGGAGGGGAAGGTAGCAGGAAAGGTAGGCAGTAGGACGGGGAACAAGAAAGGATAATTCCAGAAGGGGGTGGAGGAGGTGGGAAGGGGTAATGTCATATGAATTCAATAGTGAAGGGTGATCAGATGGGCTAGGAGGGTCAGCAAGGTAGGAGAATGACTGCAGGAACTCATTGGTCCAATGGTAGGCTGACTTGCACAAAGGATAGTGGAAGCCACTTGTGGTCATTCACCTAGGTGCCAATGACCTAGGTGGATGTGAGGTAGAGACAGTGCAGGAGAGATTTACAGTAGTGGAGCATGGTTGAAGGGGAAGGATAGGCTGGCAGCCTTCTCAGAAATGCTGCCAGTGCCTAGAGACAGCCCAGCTAGGAAGTGTAGGATACAGGAGTTTAATGGTTGGCTGAGAGAATGGTGAAGGGAGGAAGGATTTGGGTACAAAGGGAACTGGGAGGGATCCTGGGATGATAAAACCCTCTACACACCAGCTAGGTTGCACCTAGGTCAGAGTGGATCCAGGCTACTTGGGCAGCAGATTTGGGAATAAATCAGCACGCACATGAATTTAAACTGAAGTGTGGGGCTAGAATAGGTTGAAGAACCCAGGGTTTCTCGGAGGAGGGGCAGCCAGGCCCCGCAGGTTGAAAACACAAAAAGGTTAGTAAGGGGAGGGTGTGGACTGAGTGAAAGAGGGCACAGGGTGGAGTTTCAGAAGGAAGGGATGGTTAGGTAGAAAGTATAGGGGGTTAGGAAGGGGGGGGTGTGAGTGGGAGAAACTGTTTGTTGTTTGTTTGTTGTTTTTTGTTGACCCAGTAAGCCCACTGGGCCTAGAAGTCCCTTTTTCAGGGGCAACCATGGGGGAAGGGGCTAGCAAAGGTGAAAGAAAGGGGCAGGGCCATGGGATAACAAGGGAAAGGGATGGCAGACAGACAGAGGAGAGGGATGAATCTTGTTTGAAAAAGAAGGCATGGAATCAGAAGTGGTGGAGGGTAGTGTCCCTAAACGTCAGTCATCTTGGGAACAAAATGGATGGCCTGTAGGCCATGATGGCAGAGGGGAAACTAGATCTGGTGGCGGTCACAGAGACTTGGGCTACCCCGAACCATGGCTGGGATATCAGTATACTAGGGTATATTCTGTATAGATAGGACAAGGAGAAGGGGTGAGTGGGTGGGTGGCATTTTACATCAGGAAGAGCATCACTGCTACCACGGGAGAGATCAGGGAAGAGATGGTACAGGCACTGTGGGTACAGATCCAAACAGCAACAGAAAGGAAAGTGAGGCTGGGGGAGCCTATAAGGTACCAAATCAAGATGAAAACAAGGACAGGGAGCTGGGCACCATGATCAGGATGACAACAAACTAAGGCCAGGTGGTGTTAATGGGGGACTTCAGTTTACCTGGGGTGGATCAGAGAGACCCATTCACCTCCTGTATCAGGAGCCAATTGATCCTGGATGCATTTCAGGATGAGTTTCTGGTCCAAGGAGTGACCAAATCTACACATGAGAGAGTCATCCTGGATCTAGTATTAACAAACTGTGACCATAACAGGGATGTCAAGGTAGAGGAGACCTTGGGGAGCAGTGACAACTGTATAGTGTGGTTCCAAGTTGATATAGGGATGGAAACAATGAGCACTAAGATGAAAGTGCTGAACTTCAGAAAGATGACTATAGGAAGATGGGTGAGATACTGATAGGACACCTAGCTGGCCTTAAGAATGGGTTGAGGTGGTTCAAAAGTGGACAGTGATCAAGGAAAGGAAAAGAAAGGATAGCAGCTGCCACTAACACCTGCCTTAAGCAGAAGGGGGAAACTCCAAAGCCAGGAGACCAAGCTGGTTCAATAGAGAGGTGGGCCAGGCACTGAGGGAAAGGAGAGCCACATACAGGAAGTTTAGGAAGTCCCGAATGGATGAGGGTGAGTAGGTCTACCTGGAGAATGCTAGGGAGGCTAGGAGGGTGGAAAAAAAGGCCAGGGCTAGTAAGGAGATGAAAACTGCAGAAAGGTTCAAGGAGGGAGGGAACGTCTTTTGGTATATCCGTGAAAAGAGGGACATGAAGTTGGGCATAGTAAAGCTAAAAATGGGGGAGGGGTGGGTGGAAGGCAGTAAAGAGAAAGCAGAGAAGTTGAATGAATACTTCTGCTCTGTTTTTACTAAGGAGAAGGATGGACCAGTTCAGTAAGGGAGGATGAGGGGAGGGAATGGGGGAGGAGGGGACATGGATGAGGATAGGACAACAGAAGACAGGGTTGGGAAAGAGCTCCTGTCTGTGAAGGTAAACAAGTCTCCAGGACCAAATGGCATGCACCTGAGGGTGTTGAACAGATCTGCCAGAAGAAGGACTTGGGGATAGCTATCACCATCTCCAGCAACTTTAAGCAAGCTATGCAGTGTAGAAAGGCAGCAGCCAAGGCAAACAGAATGCTGGGATGTATTGCTAGTGTGTTCTTGAGCAGAAGGAAGAGGTTGTACTGCAAATGTATGGGTCCTTGGTGTGACCACACCTGTGGTACAGTTTGCAACACTGGAGCCCCTACCTGAAAACAGATATCAACCAACTTGAGGCAGTTCAAAGAACGGTGACAGAGATGGTTCAGGAACAGCAGGGCAGGGCATATGAGGAAAGAGTGAGAGAACTCCGCATGTACTCACTGAAGGAGAGGAAGGAGAGAGGGGACGTGAAAGGTATAAACAAGGTGGATATTGGGGATCTTTGTTGTCTGTGTGAAAATAAGAACATTGGAGGCACTGCTGTAAGCTAGAAGGGGGAAGGTTCAGGAATGAGATCAGGAAACACTTCTTCACCGAGAGAGTGGTATCAGGAAGGAATGACATCTCAGCTATGGTAGTTGCTCAAAAAATGATGGGGGTTGAAACAGAGCAAAAGGGAAGGTCAGGGCTGGAGGGGGGACAGGGCACTTTGAATTCTCTAGATCAGGGGCTCTGCAATTGAGCAGACTTGATAGACTGTAAGGTCTTCTTCTGCTGGTTATTTCATATGTATCTCCTCTACTAAGCCACTGCTTATCCTCTCACCTAATCACCTTTTGTTCTCAGGTGGTTCTTTTCCATCCTACCTGCATTTGCACACTTGGTCTCCTTCCTTTGCCCAATTAGAGCATGATTTATCTCAGGTTCGATATTCTCTACCATGGGCCTGGTTCTGGTAAGGTTGCCTCTGTCCCATCTGGTCCGATTATACTCCAAGATTGTCTCCGGTGGGGAACTAAAGTATCATTGGATGACCCACATTATATAGGTGGCAATGACATGGGATTGGATGGTACCAACTAGCAAAATGTTCTGGGTGGTTCTGGTGCCGATGGCTTACAGTTCCATGAAATGGCTCAATGAAGGAGATCCTCTTGAAGATGTATTGTTATGATAAATAGTTGCCCTTTTTTTGTTTTGCCTTTAAATAAACACAAATTCACCATCACTTGTCAAGAATGGGGTGTTTAACAGCCACCTGAACAATCACCAGAACAGACAGGCAGGACCTCGGTTTAATGTTCTATCCGAAGACAGCATCTCTGGAGTACAGCAGCCCCCTCATGCTGCACTGGAGTGTCAGTATGTCAAATGCACTACCAAAACTTTTGAGAAACTCACAGAGGAACTACATCTGCCACCTTCTGCAATCCACTTGAAGAGCAACAGAAACAGAAAATGCACTTTGTGTAATTTTCCCTGCTAAGGTGTATTTATAACAAAATATAATTGAAGTGTGACACTAAGGCCCTGTACACACTGCAGCATGGTAAGCAGAAATGTTTTTTTAATAACGGAGTAAGTCATACTGTACTATAGTGTTTGTACTTGCAGTACCGAGTTGTAGTCTGGTTTTGAAAACAGGGCCAAACATCTGCACTACCATGCTGTCTGGGCTCATGACCATGTTTGTTGTAAGCTCAGTTTGAAGCACCTACAGCGTGCAGCTCCAGGAGGATTAACAATGTGACCATCCTCACTACAGGCAAAAATGGATTACCTTCTGTTACATTTTAAAAAAACAAAAACATTTGCTAAAGCCCAGCTCTCAGCAGGGTTTTAGCATGGTGTTCAAAATCAGACTAAACTGCTAGTAGTGTGGATGTGAAGCATGTCACAGAGACTTAAAACAGTTTAAACTCCTTAAACCATTTTTCTGTTATCTTTTTATACCCCAATTTTTTCCCGCTCGCGAACGTGTGGAGGCATGTGGACGCTGCGTTCCGGGGCACCCTCCCACTACTTACTGCCACCTACACTGCCATCGGACCTCCACCCAGTGGCAGAGGAACTACTGAGGGCGACAACCTCCCCAGGAGGGGAGTGCTGCTGTGAGGCTGCTCAATCCTGCTCCTCCCTTCCCGTCCCATGCTGGCTCCCCAACGACCCAAAGTCATTCCTGAACCCGGGTCGCTGGCGTGACACAAGGTAAGGCATAGTGCCTCAGCCCTCTGCACCACCGGGCCAAACTCCTTAAACCATTTTAAGCCCTGTAGTCTGAATGGGGCCACAATTGTGTTATTCTCACTGCTGTCTCTAACCTGAGCTCTCAGAGCCCCAACATTCTGTGGGAATCAACATGATGTCATATTGGTCTCTGTACATTTTCCCCTCTGCTAAAAAAGGTTAAATTGGACACTTTGCCATAAATAAAACATCCTAAGACTTTAACTTTATATTAGTTATTATTTGTCTTTTAAAAGAAAAACTTCACATAAGGTTCTGAGATACCAATAAAGAGAGATCAAGGACTACAATGACAAGTATTACGGCCCTAAAGATTGGGAAAGGAACGTCCCAATACAAAAGCACATTGTCACAACCCCATGGTAAGTCAGTGGAAACTTTTTTTTACCCAAACAAAGTTGCTATTGCCAGTACAGCTTACCAGTAAAGCACAATAATGTATTTTCAACAGTCGGTGCTCTTTAGAATGCAACAGTTTCTTTTTTATAGATCAACAAGGGATCTGAATTTTCTGGCCATAGTGATAAAATAGAGTTACAGTGTCATTTGTGTGAATCATATTTCAGTTATTTTAACCTGCCGACAATTTGATTTCTTTTTGAAAGGGATCTGAAAATCACGCAAGTGTCAGTAACCAAGATTTCATTGGACTTACCTTTTTTCCTTATTTGATCTTAGTATCTACTTGCCCTGTTCTTCTCAACATGTTTTCATAACAAGGGATTTGATAATCATACAGTTGGCATATTCAATTTGTTTTGGTATGGATCTGTTCTCTGTAGAACTATGCCTAGCTGTTTTTGCATGTTATTTGTTGTATATATATATGTTTACAGAGGCACATTCGCCTGATTTTACACGTTCAGTTGTTTCACTCTGTTTATATTGCTCTTTGGAGCGGCACCTGTAATACTGCCATATGTAAGATATGCAGAAGGTGGCGGTCACACACTTTTGATAAAGGACGTATCTGTGAAATGTTAATTGGCGTAGCACTGTTTGCTGGCACTAAATACATTTATGCAGCACTAACCCATTTCTGCTAGTAGCTTCTGTTTTTTTTTTTAGGTGTGTGTGGTTCTCTGGGTTTACTAAGGTTTCAGAGACTTTAAACACTATTTTTTCTTGTCCGTACTTTGTATGCTTTGTGTTTAAACTATATATATATATATATATATATATATATATATATATTGCAGTTATGCTTTAAGTAAAATATATAGGTGGTAAGGCATGGGGGGGGGGTTATCACAAGGTGGTGATTACAATTTACTGTGAGGGTTGGGGTGGGATTACTGGTCAGTAACCTACTCCCGCAGTACCTTACTGTGAGTATGAATGAATATAAGGCTTGTCTAATAGTTTTTTCAAAGTTAAAGTGAAAAATACTCTGATGCCTCCCTGACTTAGTGTGAACTTCCTGCTTTGCACAACAGTGTACACAACCTGTGTGCATATTGTGTGGTATTCACATCTGTTCCAACCAATCATGAAGCAGGATTTCTGCAGTCAGCTTTGGAATGCATATTTCATATTTCAATTACTTTATTTATTGGTGTGTAATAGTTACAAGAGTCAGAATTACTTTTTTGAGCCTCAGTTTAGGGTCTGTATGAAAAACTGTAACACAACTACAAACGCTCTCAGAAAGCAATCCGAATACTTAAATTCCTCTGTAGGCTGCACTTTTTAAGATGCTGTACCTCAAGTGAAAGCAGGGTTTGGTTTTCTGCCTTGGACAAGGAAGAAAGACACCTTTTAGTGTTTAGTACACACTGTTCACAGTGTGGTTTCATCTTGGCAGTGGAGGCCTCTTCTGATGTCATTGGTGATGGAAGGGTTGGAAGCTGTTAGCTAGCTTTGTGTAGTTGGCAGTATTACAAAAAAGTTTCAGTTCTGCACTTTTCAGCAACCAGTCGTATTATGCAGAAACAGCAGAGCACGGTATTGAATTGCTGCCATTCACCCTCCCATCAAAACTTCCATGAACCTTTTGTATGTTTAATAAGGAACGGTTTCATAAGGTAGTAGCATGTCTTAAGGATTCAACAACACAAGCCAAGCATGGACCAATCATTTCTGATTTGGGTTCAGATCTGTTTGGAAAGAGTCTTATTTTGAATAAACACATCAAAATGAAGAATTACTCAATGTAAATGTGTACTTCTCAGCTTTTGAAAAAATAAAATAAAACCACTTGGTTTCTGTGCTTTATTTTGGCAAGAGGAGGTGACTTTGCTGTTATTTGTTTAGGGAGGGGATATTTTAGAGCCTTCTGGATTTATTGTAGTTACAATTTTACAAATCCATGACAGAATCTTATTTTCTACTTCTGCTTTTCTCTCTCTCTCCCTCCCCTCGATCCCCCCTAACTCTTCCCTCACCCTCATCCTCACTGCCCCCCATCTACATCCTATTATTTTGTCACTAAAAAAATACTTGGCTGGCCCGGTGGCATAGAAGGTTGAGGCACTCGTGCCTTACCTCAACCCATGCCGGCGATCCGGGTTCAGGAACAGACTCAGGGTGCTGGGGGTTGGCAGGGGGAGGAGAGGATTGAGCGTCCGGTGGACTGCTCTCCTCTCCTGGGGTGGGTGAGTGGGCAGCATCACTCAGCAGTGGCCTCTGGTGGAGACTGGGGGCACTGCAGGAGTGACATGATGAAGGGGATCCAGGAAACCGGAAAACAGCTCTGGTGTCTGCCGGATGATGTCGTCTGCTCCCGACAGTGCCAGAACCTCCAGGAAGCCAGCTCCACCTCAAGAGTGCCCCTGGGTCCTAATAGTTAGTGCACTGGGACCCCTTCTCTTGGTGCCTTTCCCCTTGGAAGAGAGGGACCCACCTGGTGAAGGGATACGCTGGGATACCCCGGAGGTTGGCTGCGATTTGAGGATAGAGGGGCTCGAGAAGAGGAAGGCTGGTAGGTTGGGGGACTTGGAAGCCTGAAGGCATGGGAGACACTAGAGCATGGGGAGGAAAAATAGATCATGAAAAAAATTCCTAGTTTAGGTCACCTCGTCTCTTCTCTCCTTCTGTCTCCTTGCATTCACCCCAATACATTGCACAAAGTATTTGAGAACATGGTCAACTCCTGCCTCTTTGATCACCTCTCTCTTTTTCCATTGTTTCCTATATGATTTTCACCCTGGGCACAGCACAGGGACTTCTCTGGTCTATGTTATCAGTGACCCTTCTACTAACGTTGGCTGCTTTTTTCTCCCTATTCTCCCAAACCTCCAGCATCACTTGACTCTGTGTTGACCATTCCACCCTTCTGGGTCACTTCTGTCAGTACACTGGTGTCTCTGGCTCTTTCCTGTCTTGGTTTCATTCTTACCTGTGCAGTTGCCCTGCAGTCTTATTTCTTCCTTAAAGTGCTACAGTAGTACACTACCTGACATTAATAGCAACATTGAAATGTAGCCAACTGTTACTTTTTATATCTGATATAATTTGTCTTTTCTGTTTTGCTAACTGGAAGATTTTCTACCTGTCAGTACTAGGCGTGATGTGTGGAACAGCACTCTACCTGGGGGCTGACATATCTAGTTCTATTCCCCTTCATGCCTTGTCAGCATTTAGACCTCACTGACTGTGCCATCACATATCACAGGGATCACAGAGATTGTGAACCCCATTATGAGCCACTTACCTGCTGCCAGATTGGCCACAGGTAATGTCACAATGAATGAGGTTACAGTGCTGATGAGGTATAAAGGGGAAAAGACCCAGCTATGCCAGACTGCAGCTAAAGTACTGCTCTTAATATCACATCTAATGCAGTTAGGTAGGACTATTTTTAATGGGCAAAATAAAAAAATACACTTCAGAAATAAAAAAAAAATATCAACTGGCTACTTTTCAAAACTATTAACTTTTCTGGATCAGTCTGCTATTTTTCATGCTACTAGCTTTTTAATGTGTTTAAAACAGAAGTTTATTTTTGTGTAATGTGAGTGTCCTTTACAACAACTGTGTTCTCTCCATATTCCTTCAAGAGTTGGACCTCTCTGAGTCTGTTGTCTCCTTTGTCTGTAACATTGGCGTCATTTTAGGTCCCAATGGCTCCTTCTCCATCCATAGCTCTAACATCTGTGCATCTCCCCAGTTTTGCTTCCTATAAGATTGCTCATGTCTGTCATTTTCATACCTCATCCTGGCTAAAATGGTCATATCTGCTTTTATTTCGTATTGGCCTTAACTATTTTTGACTCCCTGCTCTTCGACAACCTGAATTCTCATCTTACCGGGTGACAGTTTGTCCAGATTACTGCTGTCTAGCCCCTCTGGTAAACCAGCCCATGGAGGAAGTGAAGCACAACTCGCGAGGGCTGGGTGACAGACTGAACACATAATCAGCTTCCTTGACTTTCTCTGAGGTCCTCCATGTGTGGAAAAGGGGAAGGGGAAGAGCAGAGCGTGGAAAGAAGAGCCTGGGAAATTTAACAGGTGGTTGAAGAGATGGTGTTGGTAGGAGGGGTACCAGTTTCTGGGTGACTGGGGGTATTTACCATACTTTTCTCCTCTCTTCCCCCCTTCTTCCTATTACTCCCTTCACAGTGCTTGCTCTTGCTGTCTTGCTCTCCATCCAATGAAATCTACTGCTGGCCAATCTGCCTTCTTGTTCTGCTTCCCTAAGCTATGGGGCACTTGTCTCCCTTCCATTTTCTCTGCTGTTTCCTCTCCCACTCTGAAATTTCTCCTCCGTAAATTCTTATGGAATCCTGCAGTCACTTTTAATATTGGGATGGACTCCTACTCCCCAGCTTTCCACTGCACATTGACACCAGCACTACGCTGCTCCCCTAGTATCAGTCACTTCTCCCTGTTCCCCATATTTTGTCTTGTTGATTACTGTTCAAAGTTTCTTTTGCCCATTATGCTATTTACTGTGCGGCATTTTACAGTATGGCAATGTTATTCTTTAAGCATTCTTGAAATTTTATATTTCATTATATTTCATTCCATATTATTGTGTTATTTTTATACATTGTATTTGTATCTGTTCTCTTCCCTTCCCCTTCCTCCAGGATGCTTATGGGAATAAGCTAATATCAAAACAAAATGGTTATATTAAATGCACGCTGAAAGTAGAAAATAGAGTTAAAAATCTACGTTTCGACCTTAGGTCTTCTTCAGGAAATACCTAAAAGAGAAAAAAAACAAGTTAGTGTAGAGGCTAATATCAGCTCAGTATGACCTTCCTAATAAAACTTTTGAAATAAAAATTCATTTCTGGGATGGGAGGCTCTTTAAGGGTGTTGACCTTCACTTGACAAGAGAGGACCAGTGCTCTTGGGCAGAAGTTTGATGTCTATATCAGCAGGCATTTAAACTAAGTGGGGGAGACTGAGGCTGGGGGAACCACAAGGGTAGAGAACAAATGGGGAACCTAGCTAGAACTCCACCAGAAATGGGGCTAGGAGCAGTGGGAATGAAAGAAGCAAAGCAGGCATGCATAATAAAATAAGAATGAGTGTCGGGGAAGGGGGCTAGGAACAGGAAATTAAGGGGAGGGAAAAAGGAGAGGAGCTGACAAATAGGGAAAACATACAGGCACAAGCTGGAAAGCAGTTCACTTAAATGCCAGGAGCCTAGGAAACAAAATGAGTGAGCTCCAAGCAATGATGGTGGATACAAGGTTAGACTTTGTAGCTATTACAGAAACATGGGCCACCGGGAATAATAACTGGGACTTGGCAATACCAGGGTGGACCATGTACAAGTGAGATACATCTGTGGACCTCAAAGTGACAGGGCAGTAAGACAAAGCAAGGGGCAGAGAAAGTGGACTGCTAAGGTACGTATGGAAGGGTATCTCTAGCAGGAGGAGGGAGGTGGTGTTGCCATTGTATCACTCGCTTGTGAGACCCCACCTGGAATACTGTGTCCAGTTTTGGAGGCTGCATCTCAGAAAGGACATAGGGTGGAGACAGTCCAGAGGAGGGCAACTAAAATGGTGCAGGAGTGGATGCCCTACATGGAGAGACTGAGAGATCTCAATATGTATGCCCTGGAAGAGAAGAGAGAGTGGATAGACATGCTAGAAACCTACAAGTACCTCACAGGGGTGAACAGGGTATTGGGGGGGGGGTTCTTTCAAATGAGAAAGAGCACCAAGTCCAGGGAGTATGAGATGAAGGCGGGGGGAGTACAAGAGAGATGTGAGAAAATATTTCTTCACTGAAGGGGTGGTAGATGTCTAGAACAGACTGCCAGTGTAAGTGGTGTAGACTAAAACAGTAGGGGAATTAAGCATGCATGGGATAAACACAGGGGTATATTATAAAAGAGGAAGGGAGGTGGGAGGGTTGCCAGAGACCAGATAGGGTCTGTGGAGGTAGATTAGGTAGAGAACATCTAGGCAGACTGGGTGGACCTAACAGCGCTTTTCTGCTGACAAAGTCTGTTTCTAAAAAAGGAGGAAGTACTTTATGTCAAGGAAAGCACAGAGGCAGTAAAGGATGGAGCCATCAGGGGTGGGAATGAGGTATCAGAATCACTATGGGTACAGCTCACAACAGCACCTGGTAAGAAACTTGCATGGGGGTACTCTTTAGACCGCCAGGACAAGGTGAAAGTGTGACAGGGAAAGAGGGGTAGAAATTGACAAGGGGGTCACAAAGCGAGAGATAGTGGTGGTAGATGATCTCGATCTACCAGACATAGACTGGGACATTCCAGCAGCTAAGAGTGCCAGAAGTCATGCCTTGCTGATGCAGCTGTTCAGGGAACCCATAAGTTTGGCTGACATTCTCAATGTCATACTCACTAACTCAGAACTGATAAGTGGAGTGCAGTTAGGGGAGCCACTGGGGTCCAGTGACCTTAACACAATACTAGTATTCAGTTATCAAAGGCTGAATTTCTGGATTTCAGATGAGCAGACTTTGACCAGATGAGGGAATTAATCCAGGATAAATTGGTTGGAATAGATCAAATCAGGGGTGAGGTGGTGTGGTGTGGGGTGGAGGAAAGATGGGGAGCATGTAAAGGGGCAATTCTTGAGGTACCAAAGTCATGTTTCAGATTAGTTACCAAGTGTAATATTATCGAGGTAGTGAGAGCCCCAAAAAGTGTCCTCCACTAGTGCAAAGAGAAACAGGGGGATGAGAAATGGAATGAATGCCAAATAGAGGAGAGAAGATAGTCAAGGTTTCAAAATCAGATGCAGAGCTACGTATTGCAGACGGGGGGTCAAAGGAGGGAGAAAAATAGTTATTAGATACATTAGGGAAACATGGAAGATGACAGGGGGGCTTATAATGCTGACAGAAGGGCAGGGCAATAGAGGAGGGTAAGAAGGAGGCAGATGTGCTTAATGATTACTTCTGCTATTGTAGAGAATCAGTTTTACAACCTTTGAGTCACAGACTCGTTTACAAAGGTACCTCGTCAATAAGGTGGGGGAGACAACAATAAAGTGAGGTTAGGACAGTGGAATGACGAAACAGGTTAGATACATAAAAAATAAATATACACTTGGAGAGAGCAGACAGCTAGGCTGCGCTGGATTAAACTTGTGGAAGGTACTAAACATAGGTAAAAGCAACAAGAGATTCAAATCGACAGCAAGTTACAAGTTAAGCAGGTAAGTAACATTGGTGAAACAATAATAGTTACAGTATTCATAAGTGAGCATGTCCGCCAATATGTAGGTATAAAAAGACCGGTGAGCGGGTTTGAAAGCGGGATTAGCATGGACGGCATAGGGCAGAGGGAACAGGCAAGAGGCAGCTCGAGCATTTACAACATCGGTGTCAATAATATGCTGGCGAAGGGCAATTTAAGCGGCCAATACCAGGGATCTTGGAGATAGTTTCGAAGGGAGTTGAAACAGGACGGGCTTGGTGATGGAAGGATCTTTGGCAGCAGAGGTCCTTGCTCTGGGAACTATGAAAGTGGCCGTGGTGGCATACCGGGTTGGCAGTGACCTAGCAGCAGCTGCAAAGGTCCAGAGACCCCAGGAGGGCAGAGTCCTGACAAGGATTTTTGGCCAGTAGGCAGGTTTGATAATTCAGTCTTTCCTCAAGAGTGAGTATTTTAGCGGCAGAGTATAGTAAACAGTTGTGGGTTCTGCTGTGGGCACGGTAAAGGAGCCTACATGCTCTATTAATAGAGGTCTGAACTTTGGATAAGGCAGAGGCATCAGCAGCAGCATGAACAGGAGCCCATAGTCAGCCAGTGATAATACCGATGGAGTGATGGCTAGTTTTAAGGCCGGTTCAGGGAGACAGTCTTTATGCCGATAGAAGACCGATCCTGGAGTTTATAGCAGATGACAGTGCGTTGAGGTGGGCATGGAAAGTAAGGCGGAATCAGGTGATGCCCAGGTACTTATAGGATGCAACCTGCTCCAGGAGGAGGGGTGCTGGTGGTGATGTGGAGGAAGTTTCTGGCATTGTTTTGCCGATGGGAAAGAGCATGGACTTTGTTTTCTTTAGGTTCAGGACTAGGCGGTGATTATCGAACCACTTTTAGGTTTGGAGGAACGCTTTGCAGCATGCTTTGGAGTGAGAGTGGGTCAGGGTGTGATGCAAGGATAACGCGTCATCTGCATAGAGTAATATTTACTGGAGCAGGAGCTGGGAGGGTGTTCAGGAATAGGCTGAAAAGGGTTGGGCCAAGGATGGAGCTTGGGGGACACCGGAATACTGGAAGATAGGAGGAGAGGTCCCATTTAGTTTGACTCTTGGGACCTTTTGTGTAGGTAACCTTGAACCACACTTCAGGGGCAGTTGCGAGACCCTAGTGTGCTGAGGGGTTAAGTAGTAGGGGTGGCACACCGTGTCAAAGGCCTTGGACAGGTCTATGAAGACCACCCGCATAAGAGACCTTTGTCAAGTGCTGAGTGAATGTGGTGGGAGAATTCCAGAAGGGCAGTGGTTGTGCTATGACCAGGGTGAAACCCGTGTTGCTCGGACACAGAAGGTTGTGGTTAGTAAGGTATTCCGAGGCTGAGTGTTTACTATTTTTTAGGGGCTTTGGATAGGGGAAGGATGGAGATGGGCCTGTAGTTGTTAGGCAGAGTCGGTCCCCGACTTATGGATGGGGTTACTTCTGCATGCTTCCAGGCCTTAGGGAATTGGCAGAGGCATAGGGATTTGTTAATGATAAGCGTCAGCGGTGAAGCATGACATCCAGCACAAGAAGAATCCTGGAGTCGAGGGGTCATTGGTAGGGTTCTGAGATACGAGGGCCTTTATTAAGAAAGGTTTGGCATCGTGGGTGAGATCACTCGGAAGTGGAATTGTGGCCTGGAAATGGAGTGCGTGGGAGGGTTTGGCAACTGGATCAGAAAAATGGGCTGGGAGGATGGCACTTAAGTCAGCGAAAGTTTGATTGAGGCAGTTAACTTGACTGGGTGGGGTCAGTCGAGACAGTCCCATATGTCAATCTGGGATGGAGGAGGGGGCGGGTCTTACCATTTAGATCTTTAATGTTGTCCCAGAAAGCTCTGGGCCGAGCCCCAGGTGGATGTCAAGCGTGGCCTGGTAAAATCTGGCTTTAGCCTGCTTGATTGTCCAGGAGCATTGATGCCGGGCAGCCGGTAGGCTTGCCTGTCAGCAACCCTGCCGGAGTCGTTAGCTAGGTGCCAGAGGTTATCTCTCTTTTAGTTGTTGGATCAGCTGGAGTGATCCATGCAGCAGTCTGTTTTTATCCTGTGAGTGTTTAGGGGTGCATACATGTCACAGGCGTGGTTGAAGGCCGTGGAGAGATAGGTAAGGGCAGAATTTGCGTCCAGGCTGGCTGAGTGGGGACCAGTCGGTTGGGGCGAGGTGGCGTTTGAGGTTGTTGAGACCTCCGGGAGAAACGATGGCAGGGGTCCTGCTGAAACCAGGGCTGAGGGTGGGGGAGGACCAGAAACAGATGACTGGGGAGTGGTCACTGAGTGAGTCCGCAAGGACATCAACGGAGATGACTTTATGAGGTCTATTAGAGAGGATGACGTCCAGGAGGGAGCTTGTTCCTGTTACTTTGTTTAGTCTAGTGGGCTGAGTGACCAGTTGGGACAGGTCAAGGGCTGCAAAGTCATTTTTCAGATTATCTGATGAGGAGCTGAGCCAATTTGAATTTAAGTCACCCATAATTAGCTGTTCAGCTTTCGGGGGTAAGGTAGCCAGGTAGTCAAGGAGAGAGGAGGCTGCGGAGTCTTTGCTTAACCCCGGGGGTAGATAAGCCGTAGTTAGGTAGAGTGGACCACGACCAGGGTAGTGGGAGATTTTTAGGGAAATGGCTTGTGCCCCATGGTTAAGCTCAGGGGTGGGGAGGGCAAGCCCGAGGATCGAGTTTCGCAAGTAGATCGCGCACCCTCCTCCATGCCGACCCATCCTATCGGCCCTGAAAATTGTAAAGCCAGGAAGGGAGATGGCAGAGTCAGGCGTGAGGGAGGAGAGCCAGGTTTCGGCAAGCAAGAGAATATCCGGGAGTGTTGGGTGACCCAACATTGGAGCTGCAATTTTCTTGGGAGACTGCATATAGTTGATAAAGGCGATTCGAAAGCCTTTGCCAACAGTGGGCAGGGCGGCAGGGATGACAGGCCCAGGGTTTGGGTTCACATTGCCGAGAGCAGGAGCAGCAGAATTAGGCACCTTGCGTGGAAGTTATAGCTGGCGGAGGGGTTCAAATGTCGCTGGAGGGACCCCACCAAGGAGGAGGAGCAGGGATAGGAAGGGAGAGAACAGCTGAGGGCACTAGCAGGGAGTGTCCACTCATGAGTGGAAACACAATACTGTCGTGTGCACAACAGTGGTTGGTGGGGAAGTGGCGTGGTAATCCAGTCTGGGAGGGATTCAGGGAATGGGTTGAGGATTGGTGTGTAGTGGTCCGATGGGGGCCTGGAGTTCAGAGTGGGGGCAGTATGTTTTTGGTTGGGGCGGGGTTGATGGGGTGTATGGATGGGCAGAGAGAGCATAGGGTGCTGTAGCAGGAGGAGGCCAGCAAAGAAAAACCATGCTTGAGTAAGACATTTCCCAGTAAAGAGCAAGAAATGAGGGCAGGCTCCTGTAGTGCTGGAGCGATATAACCAGCAAATGGGAAAGTAGGCTGATTGGTTTTCAGCCTCATGTGACAAGGAAAGTAAAACCCTATATAAGGGAAAGCCGAGCAAGGGTGGTGGTGGGGGCGGCGGGGTTTCTTCAGAGCAGCACCGACTGATTTCAGCAACCCCAGCGAAAAAGGCGCCAAAATGCGCAATTCAAATGGCAGAGCCCCGAGCCGACAGAGAATCCAACAGGTAGGCTGGCCCAGAGACTGTGTGAGGATTCAGTCCTTTACTGGCAGGGGTTTTACCTTGCGATCAGCGGTGTGTGAGCGGAGGAGCAAGTCTCGATTTGGCCTCGCGACCAGCGTCTCCTCGGGGTGGGGTATCCTGGTGGTGGAAGATTTGCTTCAGGGAGGGCACTTCCAGGTGCAGTTCTCGTACCTCCAGCTCGGGGATCGATCTGTAGGAAGAAAAGCAAAGGTTAAATAGTCAGGCAGGGTGGGTAGCAATTTGGGGGCGGCAGTGCAGGCGGGGGATTAGGTGGAAAGGACAGTGCATGGCAGGGGCTGAGGATGCGATGGGTGAGTGGAGGAAAGAAAATGAGCAGGATACAGGGTTACAGTGTGGGAGAGAGGGGCGGACTGGCAAAAATTACAGGCAGGAAACAACAGTGTACACAAGCAGTGATAGAATCTACCAGGCAGAAACTGAGAAAATAGCAGCAAATCCACAAACAAAATTAATCCAGTCCCAAAGAAAAATCACTCGGGGTCCCAATCATATCAGGGTTTCTTCAAGAGCAGCACCGACTGATTTGCAGCAACCCCACAAAAGGCGCCAAAACTCGCAATTCAAACGGCAGAGCCCCGAGCCGGCAGAGAATCCAACAGGTAGGCTGGCCCAGAGACTGTGTAGGGATTCAGTCCTTTACTGGCAGGAGTTTTACCTTGCGATCAGCGGTGGTAGCGGGGAGGGCAAGTCCCGATTCGGCCCTCGTGACCAGCGTCTCCTCGGGGGATGGGGGTATCCTGGTGGTGGAAGATTTGCTTCAGGAAGGGCACTTCCAGGTGCAGCCCTCGCGACCTCCAGCTCCTCGGGGATCGATCTTGTGATCAGCGGTGGTAGCGGGAGGGCAAGTCCCGATTCGGCCCTCGCGACCAGCATCTCCTCCCGGGGTGGGGGTATCCTGGTGGTGGAAGATTTGCTTCAGGAGGCACTTCAGGTGCAGCCCTCACGACCTCCAGCTCCGGGGGAGTCGATCTTGCATCAGCGGGTGGTAGTGGGGAGGCAAGTCCCGATTGCCCTCGCGACCAGCGCCTCCTCGGGGGTGGGGGTATCCTGGTGGTGGAAGATTTGCTTCAGGAGGGCACTTCCAGGTGCAGCCCTCGCGACCTCCAGCTCCTCGGGGGGGGGGGATCTTTGCCAAGGTGCTGCATAAAGACTGCCACAAGGGATCTCTGAAAGGGGGCAGATGGTAATCACAGAGGAAGGGGTCAGAAAAGGGCTTACTGCCCTAAAAGAAGACAAAGCCCCAGGGGTGGATTGATTGCACCTAAGGGTGCTCTGGGAATTGGCAGCACAACTAACTGACTCCACGGGAAGGTTATTCTGTAACTCATTACAGTCAGGGGTAGTTCTGAATGATTGAAGGGTAGCGGATGTAGTTCTGCTCCACAAGAGAGGAGACAAGGTGCAGCTAGGTAACTACAGGCACATAAGTCTTGCCGCCACTGTAGGCAAACTGATGGAGATGCTAGTCAAGGAAGACCCAGTGGATCACCTGGAGGGAAATGAGATCCAGGATAGTAAGCAGAATGGTTTCATGGCAAGGGGGTCTTGTCAGACCAACCTGATAGTATTCTTTGAGTGGGTAGCTATGACAGTAGATAAGGGACAGTCAATGGATGTACTCTGTTTCCACATCAGCAAAACATTTAACTTGGTGCCACATAGAAGGCTGCTAAAGAATTTAGAGGATCTGCAAGCAGCAAGGGACATAGCTAGATAGGTAGAAGCTGGTTGAAGCAAAGACAGCAAAGGATTGTGGTAAAGGGGGTCAAGTCAGGGGAGAGGGAGGTCACAAGTAGGGTGTCACCAGGGTCAGTCCTGAGACCAGTCCTTTCTAGTATATACATCAGCAACATTGACAAAACACAGGGCAAGATCTGTCGCTTTACTGATGACACTAAGTTCTGGGGTGAGTGTGGGGTGGTGGACAGTGAGGAGGGTGTACGGGAGATGCAGAGGGACCTGCAAAGGTTAGAACATGGGTCCAAAGTTTGGCAGCTGAAAATCAATGCTGAAAAGTGTAAGGTGATGCACACAGGGAACAACTGAACCCCCAGGATGGAATATTTGTACGGGAGGAGTTAAGTTGGGAACTACTTCTGAGAAAAAGGACCTTGGAGTAATCATAAGCTACTCCCTAAAGTGATCCAGTTGATGCAACAAAGCCTAAACATGTACTTGCTGGAGGCTAGATGGGAGAGGGGAGACAGGATAGAGACCTCCAAGCTCTTGAAAGGAATGAATAAGGTAAAATGTGAATACTATTTAGCAGGAGTGGTGAATCAAAAACATTTGGACACAAGTGGAAACTTCAAGATTCAAGAGAGACATGAGAATGTTTTACTTTACACAGAGAGCAGTTGAGCCATGGAACAACCTATTGGCTTCAGGTTTGCAAAAACCATCAATGGTTTCAAGCATGGCTGGGACAGGGTTATAAGATTAATAGATCCTCTTTGTGAATATCTCCCTTCATTGAGCCAAATCATGGAACTGTAAGCCATCAGCGGCAGGACCACCCGTAAATGTTTGCTAGCCGGGGCCTCCTACGTCGACATACCTTGTTACTGCCTACATAATGTGGGCAGCCCCGACATGCCTCAGTTCTTTCTCCTGCCGTCAACCATTTGTTAGTCCACTGTTGCTGAAAAATGCCATTAAACTTTGCAAGTATCACTAATGCTGCTGCTTCTTTATTTGCTATTTGAAACTTAAAACTTCAATGCCGCCGTCGAAAAAAAGGAATGGTTTCATAAAGTAGTAGCAAGTAGCATCCAGTAAGTCTGCACTTAAGAGTTAACTGTAGCATGAGTGGAGGAAAATAAAAGGGGGAAAAGGAAATAAGAAGAAAGGACTTGGGCCGGCCCAGTGGCGCCGAGGGTTGAGGCGCTGGGCACACCTCGTATCACGCTGGCGACCCGGGTTTGGACGCGAGCCCAGGTTGTCAGGGGTCAGCAGGGGAGGATATGATTGAGCATCCGGAAGACTGCTGTCCTATCCTGGGGAGGGATGTGGGCTTCCACTGCTCTGCAGCGGCCCTGGGGACGCCTGGAGGCACTGCTACAGCCAGTGCAACGGAGGGAGGAGTGCAGCGGACATCAGCACATCAGTGTTAGACATCATTGCACATCTGCACTCCTAGGGAACAATAAGGAAAACAGCCTATACTGGCAGGATGGTCTGCATCTGTCCAGGAAGGGAACAAGTCTTTTGAGCAATCGGTTTAAGTGCTTCATTGACAAGCTTTTAAACTAGTCAAAGGGGAAGGCACTGACAAGCAGCAGGAAAATCCCAGCCTCTCCCTTCAAAACAGGGTACTAAATGAGAAAAAGACCGAGGTAGAACGGTCCAGTGGGGATGCTGCAACAGAAGGTAAAGCCATCAAAAATGGAGAGCAATGAGTACCAATGCCCGTGAGTCTGGGTAACAAGCTTCCTGAATTAGTGGCCTTGATGGAGGAGGAACATCTGGATATCGTGGCAGTCACAGAAACATGGTACACACAAAACCATGACTGGATGTAAACATACCAGGATACACTATCTACAGGAGGGACAGGAGGGTAAAGAGGAGGAGGAGTAGCTCTTTACATAGGGAAGGAATAAAAGCAACAGAACAAAAGGGTAAACAGGGAGGAAAAAGAAGCATCTGGGTCAATTTGGAGGCAGGCAATGGCACCACAATCCGCACAGGGGTTGTATACAGAACCCCTTCTCCAGGGGAGGAAATGGACAAAGGAAATGATAGAAAGTATACTTAGAATGGCAGAAAAAGGCGATATTGCTGATGGGTGATCTGAATATGCCAGACGTTAACTGGAGTGCAGTTGCAGCTGCCACTCAAGAGTGGAGTTATTCTAGATGCCCACAGGGAGCATGCCTAGACAACTAGTACTGGAGCCCACTGAGAGGAGCAATATTAGACTTGATTCTCTCAAATGGAGATGGAGAGGAGTCACAGATGTAAGTGGTAGCCATCTGGGAACTAGCGACCATCGAACAGTATGGTTCACAATAAACACAGCAATAGAGTCAAGCCATACAAAGACAAAAGTACTGGACTTTAGGAGGGCTGACTTTGCCAAAATGGGTGAGTGCCTAAGGAATGCACTAGCAAATGGGCAGGAAGGAGGGGTGGAAGAACAATGGGGAATAATAAAAACTGCCATCACAGAGGTAACGAGCCTTTGTGTGAAGCAAATAAACAAAACAAAACAATGTAAGAAACCACTATGGTTCTCAAAGGAAGTGGCAGTGAAGGTTCAAGAGAAAAGAAGCAATCAGGAAGTACAAGGAATCACAGAAGGAGCAGGACAGAGAACTGTATCAGTTAAAGCAAAGGAAGCTGGGAAGGCAGTCAGAACAGCAAAGGCCCAAACCGAGAAAAGATAGCCAACTCGGTTAAGAAGGGGATAAAACCTTTATAGGTACATCAGGGAGCCAAGGAAGACCAAGGGAGGATAGTGAGGCTTAACAAAGGGAGGAGGGTGGGCAGAGGGAGACTGTGAAAAGGCAGAGATACTAAACAAATATTTTGCTCAGTATTTACAAATGAAGAGGGGAGGTACATAAAACAAACAGTAGAAACACTCTGGATACAGAGACTGATACCAGCTCATTTACAGAAGAAAGGGTTCTGAAAGAACTCTTAAAACTGAAGGTGGACAAAGCAATGGGGCCTGATGGGATTCATCCCAGAATTAAAAGAACTAAGAGTAGAACTAGTGACACCACTGACTACCTTTTAACAAATCATGGGAGGATGGGGTGGTACCCGAGGACTGGAGGAGGGCAGATGTGATTCCCTTCACAAAAGTGGAGCAAGGCAGAAGCAGGAAACTACAGACCTGTTAGTTTAACCTCAGTGATAGGGAAAATGATGGAATCACTTCTGAAGGAAAGAATTGTTGAGTATCTAGAGGCCAGAGGGGCACAGGACCCTAGGCAGCATGGATTCACGGTGGGAAGGTCATGCCAGACGAATCTGATAGATTTCTTTGACTGGGTGACCAAAGTAGTAGATCAGGGAGGGGCTGTGGACATGGCCTACCTAGACTTTAGCAAGGCATTTGACACAGTCCACACAAAGATTAATATACAAGTTAGCCAGCCTGGGAGTGGGTCCCAAGATGACATCCTGGGTAAAGAATTGGCTGGAGAATAGGACACAGAGTAAAAGTAAATGGAGTCCACTCAAAAGAAAGGAGGGTTACTAGTGGGGTACCGCAGGGTTCGGTATTAGGACTGGTCCTCTTCAATGTCTTTATAAGCGATATTGCAGAAGGACTGGAAGGAAAAGTATGTCTCTTTGCAGATAACACAAAGATCTGCAACAGAGTTGATGCACAGGGTGGGGTGGAAAGGATGAGAAGGGACTTGGCAAGGTTAGAGGAATGGTCAAATGTATGGCAGCTTAAATTCAATGCTAGTAGTGCAAGGTAATGCACCTGGAAACAAAAACCAGGGAAGAGTACACAATGGGGGTGAGATACTAACAACAACAAAAATGGAAAGGGACCTGGGGGTAGTCATATCAGATGACCTAAAGGTGGCGCAAGCAATGTGAGAGGGGCAGCAAGGAGGGCTGGGGGATGCTGGGATGCATAGGAGAGGCATCACCAGTGAAAACAGGAAGTTATTATCCCTCTGTACAGACAGCTGGTGAGACCCCATCTGAGTACTGTGTGCAGTTCTGGAGACCCAATCTCCGCAAAGACATAGACAGGATGGAAGCTGTCCAGAGAAGGGCACTAAATGGTGCAGGGTCTGCACCAGAAGACATATGAAGAGAGAGACAAAGGAGCTTAATATGTATAGCCTCGAGGAGAGGAGGGAGAGGGGACATGATAGAAACGTTCAAGTACCTCAAAGGAATCAACAAAGTCCAAGAGGTAGCATCTTTCAAAAAAGTGTGCAAGAACAAGAGGGCACAATTTGAAGATAGAAGAGGGCAGCTCAGAGTAAGTTAAGGAAGTATTTTTCACAGAAAGGGTAGTGGATGCATGGAACGGCCTTCTGGAGGAGGTTGTGGAGTCAAAATCAGTGGTGGAATTCAAGCATGCATGCGACAGTCATAAGGCAATTCTAGGGGGTGGGGGTAGGAAGAAGTAGGCAGCTGGTTAACAGGATCTGCAACTTATCCAGTAGGTAGGGAATTGGGCAGACTGGGTGGGCCAAGTGGTCCTTATCTGCCATCAAATTCTATGTTTCTATGTTACTAGCAGCATCCCTTGCGGCTGCTTGATGGCTTGAGCTTTCTGAGCTTGGCGGCGGCCTGGGTGTGACCTGACAAGCCGGTATTGGATCCTGGCCTGGTGCGGGGACCAAGGGGGGTCCCTCTCATGGGTACAGCAGCGATGCCAGCCAATGTGTGGCACCCCGGGGGGGGGGTCATTGGGGGAAGCGTAGCGGTGGCTGGATCTAAGGCAGAGTAGTGGCTGCACAGGAGGAAAAATAAATAGCAATAAAAAAAAGAAGAAAGGACTTGTGGACTCTTTTTTTTTTTTACTGAAAGGTTACCAAAAGTTCTAAGAGCTTGAAAGGTTTCCTTTTGGTAAATTCAAATAATTAAATCTGGTAAGAAGCAGTACTGCAAGTTGCAACAGAAGTGTGTGCTGCACAAGACATTATGGAGTTCCAGGTGAATTTCATCCGAGTTGGTTGCAGTATATGGCATGTTGGTTCAATAAAAGTCTGCAACACAGTTGTGTCCTAATATTTTTTGTGTACAATTATGGTATGTCTGGTTGTGGCATGGGCAGACTAGATGGATCCTTGGTCTCCGTCATCGTCTTGTTTTCTATGTTTCTTTATGTATTTAGTTAGTTAATTAGTAGGTTATGTGTTTGGTAACTGGGTTGATTCTTGGTCAGTAACTGCCTGTTTGCAAGACTGACCTGGGCATCAAACACACATACAAAACTGGACACCTCGCATAAACATAGTAAGAGTATATATAGTATAAGTACAATATAGAGGGTGATGCAGAATAACATATCCATTTCACGAACTGGTATTAAACACTAGCATCTATGAGTAGAGTATAAATGCAGTTTCAGCAGCAGTTTAACGTTTGAGTGTGAACTGATTTCCAGTATTACTGACAGTAACGACAAAGGGAAGGAGTTCCAGAGTTCTACTGCAGAAAAGGTAGGGGTGCACTGCTGACTCTCAGTTTCTTTGAAGGGTACTTTGAAGCCCTGTTTAAAAATATCAGGACTAGTGTGAGCAGCCATTAATGGAACAAACATATTGATGATCAAAGAGGAACCTGCCCCTGGACATGCTGGCAGTCACACTTACACTGACAGTCAAACACAAAGACAGACCAAGCAGACATCCTGAACAGGGACTTCTGCTCAGTTTTCACAGTTGTGGGGGGGGGTGGCGCTGGGGGTGGACCACTAATGATCAGCAGTAACAAATGGGGAAGTGTTGCAGACCCAAATCCATTTTCAGAGGAAAGAGTCTGAGTCCTGAAGGGACTTGCAGCTCTGAAGGTGAACAAGGCTATGGGACCAGCTGGGATACACCCAAGGACAGTGAAGGAACTAAAGGAGGTGTTAGCTGCCCCGCTGATGGCCTTATTCAACAGCTCACTGGAATCAGGCATGGTTGTAGAGGACTGGAGAACAGCAGATATAGTCCCACTACATAAGGGCAGTAGCAGGGAAGAGGCTAGGCTGGTTAGCCTCATCTCAGTGGTGGGGAAATGAATGGAAACACTGTTGAAGAAAAGATTGCTTGAGTATCTTGAACCCAATGGACCGCAAGACCAAAGGCGTCATGGATTCATGGTGGGGGAGGTCATGCCACAAGAATCTGATTGAGTTCTTTGACTGGGTGACCAAGGAGATAGATCAGGTGAGGACAGTGGGTGTGGTCTATCTGGATTTTAGCAAGACCTTTGAGACTGTGCCACACAGGAGACATATTAAATAACTGAACAGTCTAGGGGTGGGATCCAAAGTGGTGAACTGGTTTAGAAACTGGTTAATGGATAAACAGAAGGTGGTGATTTACAGCACTCACTCTAGTGAGGGGAGAGTGACCAGCGGGGTGCCGCAGGGCTGAGTATTGGGACTGGTCCTCTTTAATGTCTTCCTAAGTGACATTGCAAATTAACTGGAAGGGAAGGTATGCCTTGTTGCAGATGACACCAAAATCTGTGATGAGATGGACAGTAAGGAAGGTGTGGAAAGAATGCATTGTGATCTTGGGATATTTGAGGAGTGGTCAAGAGCACGGCAGTTGGGGCTTAATGCCAAAAAGTGCAAAATCATGCACCTAGGGTATAGGAACCCACAAACTGAATATAAGGTTGGGGGAGGGGTGAGGGCACTGTCAGTCACTAAGCAGGAAAGGGACCTTGAGGATATCATATCTGGCGATATCAAAGTGGTAGGGCATTAAGGCAAAGCAGTTGATAGGGCCAGTGGTAAGCTAGGATGCATAGACAGAGGTATCTCCATAAGGAAGAGGAAGGTGGTGTTGCCACTATATCGCTCACTGAAGAGACCACCTCTGGAGTATTGTGTCCAGTTCTGGAGGCCACACCTCAGAAAGGACATAGACAAGGTGGAGGCAGTCCAGAGGAAGGGAACTGAAAGTGTGCAGGGTTGCACCAAAATCCCTACCAGGAGAGACTGAGGGATCTCAACATGTACACTATGGATAAGAGTAGAGCAGTAGGGCACAAGATAGAGTCCTACAAGTACCTCATGGGGGTGGACGGGTGCAGGAGGGGAGACTGTCAAATGAGGAAGAGCACCAGAACCAGAGGGCATGCAATGAAACTGGAAGGAGGAAGTTTAGGACAGATGTGAGGAAGTACTACTTTACTGAAGGAGTGTTGGAAGCCGGGAATAGGCTGCCAGTGATGGGGTAAAGGCGAAAACAATCAGGAGCTTCAAGCATGCATGGGATAGACATAGGGAAATATTAGCAAATGGGTGGGAGGAGGGAAGGTTGCCAGAGACCAGTTAGTGTCCATGTAGACAGACTAGGCAGGAACCATCAGGGCAGACTAAGTGGGCCTAGCAGTCCTTTTCTGCTGACAAATTATATGTTTCTATGTAGTCGAAACCTAAAGACAGACAGTCCAGGGCCTTATAAAGGTCACAGTGGTATGTGCATGTGTAACCATCTTATTAGATAGGGGTTACTAAGCAGTCTATATTTTTTTGCCTACTCTTGCACTAAGGTTTCAATTGTCTAGTCTTGTTGAGAAATGTAATTACTTGTTTCCTGTTTACTGTTCTGTCAGCCCCAGCAACAGGGAGCGGTCAATTTACAGACTACATATTATGCTCATTGGCTCTTGCGGGTTCCTGTTTTTGATGCTCAACAATGGGGTGGGGTGGGGGAGATAAATATGTGGACCAGCCTCAAAAGAGACCCTAGAATTGTAAATAATTCTGTGGTTGGAATCCAGACTCCAGTGTAGGGAGTGTGGTGCCATTCTCGGGTTCTGTACTTCAACATGTACTTTCACAAACATAATGTTTCTAAACCTCCTGGTCATTACCTACTTAATATGCATAACATTTTCGCCCACTGCCAGAGCTGTTATTGATATTATTAATTATTATCTTGCACTAATCAACAATCACAGTTCCTAATGCCTTATCATTTTATAATACTGTGCCACAAGGATTTCATCATCTTGTTTCTGTAAAGTATTTTGGGATATAACTTGTGTAAAAGGAGGCGGTATAGCGCAGTGGTTTAAGGCTCTGAGCTGCAAACCTGGAGACCTGACTTTGAATACCACAGCCCCCACTTGCATACTGTGTGACCCTAAGCAAGTCACTTAACTTTCTTGTGCTCCCAGGTCGCACCTGTAAACAAGCTTTCAGCTTAGTGTGTTTCTCCTGGTTAAACAAAAAAAAAAAAAAAAAGATGTCCTACTATAAAACTGAATTGTATTGTACAGCACTAAAGAACACATGCCATAGTAATATTCTAGGGCTACTGCATGGACTTTAGTTGAGGTGCAATTATGCCTTCATTTGTACTAATTTCAGCAAATTTATAATTCACCATATTGTATTGTTAATTATTTCCCTGATGGAAAATCAGGTTCCTAACAAAAATGTATAGTGTACAGTGTGCACAACATCATGACACGGACTATTATCTGCTTCTTCCTAAAGCGCTTCTGTTTGCATGTTGTTTTATACTGTTGGAAAATTTTCAATAAAAAGTTTACTGTTAAAATAAAAAGTTTAATGTTTAAATAGTACTCCCTCTAGTGGTGAGAACATGACTTACTTTGGGCAGCAAAATAATTCACTAAAATTGCAGAAGCAGACGATTTCACAGCCTTTTCCATCCCAGAAGTGGTCCTGAAGGCCTCCACTGATGGGCTTGATCTGCTGAACGCCCTCAGCAACGTTATGGCAGTTCCGATCTGTCAGCATTTTCTTGTAGCAGGCGAGACGACTGGAAGGCAATGCGCTGACCCCAAGCAGCATGGCCAGCCCCATGGCAAGTGACAGGATCCTCATTCTCGCAATCCTGGAATATAGTGAGTAATTACTGAATGCGCCATCATTATTCAGCATTGTGGTGTGCAACTGTTATCATAACGGATGAGATATTGTGAGGCACACACCTGCCCATAGGTACCCTCTGTCCTTGTGGCTGCCTCGGCCAGAGCTAATATATGTGAACATATGAATTTAGAAAAGAAAGAAAATCAGTGGTCCATAGATCTGTAACTGCAACCATGGCTAAAACGTTGAGGGAGTGGGGACATGGATCTGTTGGGACTTTCATGCCGATGCCAATGTTGTTGACCATTTTGCAGGGCCTAAAAAATTGAGAGGGACGGGACTGCCTCATCACTCCCCCCCAGTGGTTGCGCTCATGAATTGAATGATGCATTCATTCTCTCACAAGTTCAGTGGGAATATCCTGTCACCTCTTCTTCTTCAAGGTGTTTATCTGTGATGCATGTGTCCTCATCAGTCTTTGAAACATAAATGCCTTTAAATCTATTTGTTACTCTCACCATCAGGGTCAGACTGGGGTGCAGGGGGCCTACCTGAAACAACAATAGAGGAGGGTGAAGGGTGACACTCATATCAGTATTCCACTTACTTTTGATGTACTAGTTCTGTGTTTGCATCTTACATTTCCTTGTAAGACCAAAAATACCCATTTTAATTAGAAAATAGATGAAAAATACAAAGATTTTCAGAGTTTAGAAGGTAGCCAAGTACTCAATAGATGATGACCCACCTGGAAATATCCAGGTGGGCCAGTCCGACTCTGCTCACCATGCGTGTTGACACAGTACGTGCAATACTGCGTTGGACAGAGACATCCAAAATGGCATCATACTACATTATGGATGCTCACACAATGGTGCAGCTCAACCAATCAGGAGCAGAGGGGTGAGATGAGTAACGTCAGGGAGCCACCAAGGACTAACCTTACTAGGGCCCCAAAAAACAGAACACTGCCATGATGCTTCCCTAGAAACAAACATCCTATCTCCTATTAAAACAGGACACCAAGTTGGCCCATCAGTGCAGCTGCAGGGCTACCGCTCGTGATGTGGCAATGGGGAGGGAGACTCGAGCATTCCTAGGACAGCACTTCCTTAACTGCTGCCTGGTGGAGACCAGCTGGCGGCACAGCTGAGAGCACCAGAATGGGGCGGCATCACCTCTGGAGGCCTGTCACACATGCATGCTTCATGCATGGCCATGCCATTGCATGCTGGCATCCTGGGGAGAAAAATAGGAGATCAGGATGAAAATGACGGTGGTCGAAATCATCAGGCTCTCATATGACCAACACATCTGGCCACCCACCATAATGGTACCGGCAAGTGGCAGAAACCAGCAAGTCCATGAGAAGGTTAGTGTTGGGGCCTGGGGGTACTGCCCGATGTGATCATCTCAAGAAACAGTTCTATGGAAAAAAAATCAAAATAAGGACATCAAGGGCTACAGTTTACATTAGGCTGAACAGTTGGAATCTTCTGGGGGGAATTATTGTAAGGCTAGCAACACAAGAGTACAGATGTACACAAACTAATGGCTGAATAATTAACTTCCACTACCATTTTCAAAGGGGACAGATACCCAGATACAGCTGCATGCAGCACTAGTTCATCAGTAGAGTGTTTGGCCTGTGCACCTGTCCTGCCATTTCGGCGGACACACTGCTCTTCTTAGCTAACCAAGTTTGCTCTGCAGGAGTCAGTATAATTGTACTGTTTGGTATACTTTTACATAGAGTTGGTTGAACTGGTTCTATAAAAAAGGCCCACCAGAACCTGTCCAGCTTTAAAACTTGGAATCAAAGACCCTTTCCATAAAAACAGATCTTTCTGGACTAAGTCTCCATCACTCATTTACACTAGTGGGATAGTGCCGGAGGTGCTAGGACCAAGCAGGAGCCAAAAATTTTCAGAAGGGTTGGCACCGAGACAGGACCATGCATGCGTGGCACCAGGAGACTAGCTCACACCTGTGTAGGCTATCTTGGCGTCGACCATCCAACTGCCTCATTTCCTTTTCTCCCGCTGTCGAGTGCGCTTGGATGTTGATGTCGCTTGTCTGCCGGAGTCAAAGTTTTCGGCTTTATGACAGTAGCTTTTAGCGTTTAATTTAACATTTTAGTAGTAATTTCTTGTTTTACAAGCAAGAAAAGAAGATTATGAAGAAGAAGAAAAATATATTCTTTCCTGCCATCAACGGAGTTGTCCTTAGACAGTAGCGGTGACGGTAGGAAGACTTCTTTTGAAAGTTGTTATGGCAGAGGGTCTGTGTCCAGTCTGCCGCCCTTGATAAATGGGGGGGTCCGACTACCAACAGTCCTGTGCTCAGGGGGTAGGACAGTCCACTGAAGCACGAATCTAGTGGTTCCAGGGATCTGGCTCCGCTTAACCTCGAGCTCTTTTTCCTCATTGGGGGAAGAAGAATTGGTGCCGCTTGAGGTTGCCCTTTGGTACGTCTGCACGAGCATTCTTTGTCGGGAGGGGTGATAGGCCTGAACCAACTTTGGTGGGTTCCCCTTGGCCCCGCTCCTAACAGCCACATATGCTCGACTCCAGACTCCATCTCTGTCCTCGTTGGAGCTCCGGTGAGCAGTTTCACCTCTGGGCCGCTCCTGTGGAGCAGGGGGTTTGACTTCTTCCAGTTTTCCTGGCCTGTGTTCCTGATTTTGGGGCCTCTGGGACTCGGATCCACTGGACCAGAGCCAGGTCGATTGGATCAGGATGAGCGCGGTGCCCTCTTGGTGCCTTTGCCATCATGTCAACCACTCGTGCCTATCCCCTTCTTTCTTTTCCATGCGGGGGCTGGCATAGGCACCACCTTTTTCCTTCTCCCCAGGATTCCATTGGCATTTTTCATTGGCGCCATGGGTCAGTGCCTTGGTTGGCACCATACCTCAGTGCCTTGGTGGGCACCGTGACTCGGTGCCTTGGTCGGTGCCATGGCTCAGTGACATGGTCAGCGCCATCGCTCTGTGTGGTGCCACAGGTGCTGTTGTTGCTACCGTTGGTTGCTGGTGCTGCTGGTGGTGCCACAGGTGTCTCACAGAGCCATGGGTGGTGCCGAGCATCTGCAGGTACCGAGGGTGGCACAGTGCACCCACGAGTGGTGCCAAGCACCGCGGGTGGTGCCGAGCACCTGTTGGTGCCACGGGTGGTGCTGAGCACCCACAGGTGCTGCCTTGGGCACCTGTGGGTGCTGTGAGTACCATGAGTGCCATGAATTTCATGGGTGCCACTGGTGCCCTTGGGCGCCATTCTTGCCATGGGTTCCATGGGTGTCATGGGTGCCATGGTATCATGGGTGTCAAGGGTGCCCTTGAGTGCCATTGCTGCATGGGTGCTGGGGGGTGCCTGCAGGTGCCACTGTGGGTGCCCTTGGATGTTGCCCAGGTTGGCATAGGCACTGCTCGGTACCCTCCTGTTCCACGAGTGATGCTGGTGCTGCAGGGGTGCTAGTGGGTGCTGTCTGGCAAAACTAGTGACAGATTTCCTTCTACAGACTTCTCTGCAGAACTTGTGACAGGATGTTTTCGCAGAATGGAGTCCTGTTCTGCAGATTATTTTTTTCCATACATCTTAGTGAGTGGCGGTCTATATGAAATCTTGTGACATCCAGTGGTTTTCCGCTGATGGAACTCTTCTGTACTGTTCTGCCAGTGGAATCTCTCATTCCGCTCAGCACTTTCTCGGCTCCCTATGTGGTGCCAAGCTCCTCGACATCCTTCCTGGTGGCGGAGTATCTAGTGGCTCTGACCTAGACCTCCCTAAGGGGTTCTTCTGGGGTAGAAGTGCATCTAGATGAGTCTCTCCCTGTCCTTCTTGTTAGTAATACAGCGGATGACTCATTTTATATACTGAAGGGCATGTCCTCTCTATCATCAGAGTCCATGATGGAAGATCTTTTCTGTAGTTCCTTGGTGATGGGGTCCACTATAATATTTTAGACTGCATTCGTGGACCATACAGTTCTGCGTCTAGACTTTTTCAGTTGTCAGGACAATTACACTCTGTGGAACATTCTAATTCATGGTCGGAAGCTGCTCAAGCTCTTCCGCTCCTTTGATAGGGGTATATAGCCCCCTTGTGATATTGCCCCTTCGGTGGCTTCTTCGGCACAGCTGGTTAACATCTCTCCAGCTGTGATTATTAGTCCAGTCATGATTCAGTATGGAGGCTCAGGCTCCTCCTGCCTCTCAGATGGAGGTCATCTTCATCATTTTTGTATCAGGCAATCCTTACAAAATAGCAGCCTGAAAGCCTTGTTAGGCTCGGACTAGACGAAATTACCCGATACCACCCTTTTGTATCTGGTCAGGTTCTGCCTCAGCCCCCTGAGGCGCTTGTCTCTAGAATACGGTAAAAGAGTGCCTGACTTCTTCTACCCCTAGGGGGAGTCCAATCCACTGGTGGTATGGATTATCTCTTTCTGTAAGAGAGATTTCTTTTATTCAGAGACATTTCCTAGACCTAGGAGACTGCCCAGTCTGTTAATCCCCCTTTTGTATCAGGTTTTCTTCTCTTGAACAGAGCCTCACAGCAACAGAAGTGACTCTCCAGTGAGTTGGAACTCAGGTTCCTGCTTTCTTGCTTGCTTCAACTTAACAGACGACATACTCCTTTCTTGACTGTAGGTCAAGTAGATCTTTTTTCTGAGATGGCTTCTCAAATATTCACACCTTCGGTTCCTGCGCACAGGTTCCGTGCCAGTCGCTCACGAAGCTATCCTCTCTGAGTACGTGATGGAGCTGTGATATTTGTTTTTCAGCAAACAAACTAAAGTCCTTTCCTACTCCCTTCAGGGAGGTTGGAGTGAGTAGTGTTTCACTGCATTGAGTCACCTCTACTGCTGTTCAGTCACTTTCAATTAATGGGTTAGCCGTAACTTGGTCCTGCTGCGTCCCTCCTCGACGCACATCTGTCTCTGTTTGCCTTCGAAATCCAACCCTTGTTTTCTTCTGTCGGAATGTTTTACCGCAGTGGACATGTCCTCCTGTACACTTTTCCTCTCTTCCCTGAGTTCAGAGACTGCTACTACAGTTGTACACACAGGGGCAGGATGATTCCTTTTGGAATATAAAGTGGTTAGGATCTGGTTCTACTAGACCACCACAAGAGGCTTCTAAGTCATACTTTGGGCTTCCATCAGGAAGGTTTCAGTGACTAAATGAAAACCATTCTCCTTGATGGGCTAACCCCACCGTGACCTTATTTTGTTCACCAAGTAAGGGGTTCAAGTGTTCCTGCACTTGTTGTTCGCAGGTCAGTAGTGGTGGGTTTCCATCTGCGCTTTTCAGTCTACTATGAACCAGTAGACTTTACCCCTGGCTTTTTCAGTCCCTGAGGCCTTTTTACGTTAGATTAATACATCTCTTTGACACTATTATTTTTGGTCATCGACCAACTTGTGTGGCCGGGTTCTCGCTGCTCTCCTAGAGTGGTTACGGCTTTCTGGCAAAGTTTCATTTTGTGTCCATCGCAGTCATCTGCAAAGTGGTGAGTTATAACTCAAGTGCTTATCTTGTAAGCACTATGTTCTAGATGCTCTTTCCAAGACAGCTCTTTTTATTAGTAGGACAGTCCCTGGCTGTCCGTTCTGAGCGAACCCTATGTCCTACCACCCTACTCAGGGTTTTTTTAGCCTGGTACTCTTCCACTAGTGTGAATAAGTGATGGAGGCTTAGTCCAGGAAGATATGGAAACTACGTACTTACTGTAATTATTGATCTTCTTGGACAGTCTCAATCACTCATTCACACGCCCACCCACCATCCCCTGGGTTCACTCGTTTTCTTTCCTGGTCTTCATGGTCCTATGGTTCAGGCTGCGAAGACATTGTTCTTTGATCTTTCTTCAAAAGCCATCTAGGCCCTCTCAGGCCCAGAAAGACAGGATAAGTTATTTTCATTAGTTCGCTGCACTCCTCGGTTGAAAAGGTACTGAGGGCGGTTGGAGGGTTTTAGATAGTTTCACATAGGCGCGAAAGCTGTCTCACGGTGCCACGCGCGTGATCCTGTCCCTGCGCCAACCCTTCTGAAAATGTTTGGCTCCCACTTGGTCCTAGTGCCTCTGGCGCTATCCCACTAGTGTGAATGAGTGATGGAGACTGTCCAAGAAGAACAGTAATTATGGTAAGTACGTAATTTCCATTTTTATTGGTTTAAAATGCAACTCATTAATTTGCAAATGTCTGCAAACCACTGAGTTCAGAAAGAGGTTAGGAAACCAACCTTATTAGGTTCTATTTAACACAGGACACGTTTCACCCAGATGCACTCTAAAAACAAGAACCAGAGGTAATGTTCATATGCTATCCATTTCATATACTTTTATTTATAGATTCCATTCGCTGCTGAAGATCTAGACAAGGGAACATTCATTGAGCTCCATTCAACAACCTCCAATGCATCCTAGTGTGTTGCACACCATGTGGGGATGGGGGTGTAGAAGAGTCTGATGCTACAGAAATATGCACTGGCAGCTTCCAGTACTTTTAAATAAGTGAAACTGAGAGCCAAGTCTGTGGTGCCAAGTGGAGGCGGACTACCCTGACAAAGCCTTTTTGGCGCTATGTATGTGGGATGTGTGTCCATATGGTGGCATGCAAATAAATATATGTAATTTTTACTGACCCTGTTATAAGTGTTCCATGGTGTTGCGTGTACCCTTTTTTTATTTCATAGGACTGCACTAGCAGGCTGGCAACCAACCCATGGTAGCACCCTGAGCCCAGGACACCAGAAGTGGAGATGGTCAGGGAGGATATAAAGGATTTTTCTGATATCCTCCTGGAATAGTGAGGCCTTGAAATGTCACTCTCTGTGACATGTAGGTGAGGCCTGGTGATGGTGTCGATGATGTTCCAGCTGACCACATACTTTCTGTCCAACCCCAGTCAGTCATCAGCATGCCCAACTACATGGAGAGGTGGGTGTGTCTTAATGGGGAACAACACCCTCCACTGGAAATGAGTCTGAAGACGGCAACAAGGAAATGGCGGTTACTGTGAGCGGATCCGGTATTAAAGGGCAACTGATGTTTCCAGAAGAGCTTTGAAAAACATAATATTTGGACACAGTTCAGCATATAGTTCACATTAGCTCGGTATTTCTTCTCCCCAGTATTTATTACCCGAGGTCATGTACACGAAAACAGGAGGCCTGATTTTCAGAGTCCTCGTAACTCCCACAGCTGCTGTGAAAAACTGGCACAAGTGGGTCTCCACTAGTGGAGCCGCAGTTTCCCCCACAGCGATGGTGTTTTCAAAAGTGGAACCAGTTTGCGACCGGCTCCGTGATTTACAGCAGGTTGTGGCTATTTTTTTGGCACAGCTGCAGGAAAATGCTATGCCTGGGGGACCAGGTGTAATATCCCCCGCAGCTGCACTGGTTGAAAATACGAATTTCCTTAAATACGGAGATTTCATCCCACAGCGGTGGCTGTAGATTGGGACTTAGTCCATGACGGGCTGAAAATCCAGCCCAGGATTTTTGTTCTTTGCAAGTTTATCTGATCCTATACTTATTCCCAGCCTGATGTCATCATACTCTGCTTGTTACATTACAGTTATTACCATGACAACAGATTCAAAACAGTGGAGTATGACTTCAAGTGAGGAATCTGCTGTATGATGAACCCTCGGGGTTAAAATCCTGTTTCCATGCAAATGTTCTTAGTAATGAACAATTGGGAGGGGAATTCTGTAGAAGATATGTGATATACAAGTTGAACTGTATCTAAATATTACATTTTCCAAAGTTTTCCATGAGGCATCAGCAGCTCTTTGAATCTTTTTTGCAGAGTTTATTTCACCTACAGTATTTGTACCTATAACAGGTAAGTGCCTTCTTGTCTGTAAGGTTACTGGAGGATATCAGAGAATATGGAAGTATATTTAGGTATTTTGGTTTCCTTTTTTGGTTATATACACAGCATTTTCTTGTTTGGGTGGCTTTTTAGTCCCTGCTGTTAGATGTTTTACTACTATTACAATGTTAGATTACTGCAGGAATAGTCAAGAATTCAAAAAGGTATAGAAGCACTGTTTACTTTATCCGATTTGTATTTGGACTTTGATTTGCAACTGGCATAGGCATGTTTTTTACAAGAATAGGGCAGTGGAATTCACCCAGCCTGCTAGATGCATGCATGCATGCATACATCCATATCTGAGGGCGGGAAACCCACAGTCCATCGAGTTCCTCCGCCTCACTAGCTCAGCGGGAATACTTTATCACCCCATTTTAACAGCATCCAGTAAGTCTGCACTTCAGAGGTTACTGGAGCATGAATGGAGGGAAATAAAAGGGGTAAAAATGAAATAAGAAGAAAGAACGTGCTGACTCATTTTTACTACAAGGTTACCAAACGTTCTGAGGGCTTGAAAGGTTTCCTTTTGGTAAATTAAATCTGGTAAAAACTCTTATTCTAGTCAACCAAATGACTGCTTTCTTTGGTGTTTCCCTTATTTGGACAAGTCTCCTGCATATTGTCAAGCCAATTACTGATTGGTCAGGTGGATGTCGCATGAGTGAGGGGATCACGTTGTGTGTGCATTCTGTTTAAGCAGTGCTCTACATGGCTGTCTGGAACTTGTGCACTTGAGACCTTTCCACAGTGAGTGAGAAGCTGTCTGGGGGAAACCCACCCTTGGTCACCACAGAACTATGGAGGTGCTGGTGGAGGACCAAGGACTAGCGTTGATGCCGTAGCATGGTATTATTGTGGTTGTAATATTTCATTTTTAAAATCTGTTTAAGACAGGAGGCTCCACCCCCAGATCCCATGTTTTGTTTTTCAACGGGGGCGTGGCATAGCCCTCCAACTTAAAATTATTGCTTTAAATCTGGCGCTAACTGAAACTAGAACAAATAGTATAGCATGCAGCTTTGTTATGCTATGCTGCCAATGCTGGCCTTTCATTCTCCAGCAACACCATCACGGCATGGGAAAAACATGGAGGTGAGGAAAAGTGAAACAGGTCACAATGCTGAGGAGGTATAAAGGGGGAATGGAACTAGCTATGGCAGTACTGCCCTGCACATCACATCTAATACTATCAGGTAGAAAATATTCTTATGAGCAAATAGAAAAAATATACATCAGAAATAAAAAGTAAGAACTGACTACTTTATAATAACATTCTCTGTCTGCTAATGTTGGCGTTTCTAGCTCATGAAATTGTTTTTCAGTTTACCCATTTTGTAAGTGCTATGACAACTCCAGGTCACTGGTTGTCTGGGGTAAATGCGCTTTCAAGCATGCATTAAGTAAGCAATAAGACACGAAGGGGTGTGCATTATGCTGCTCGAACTGCACACCCAAGGAAAGCATGACTTTGCATGTGGAATGTCTTCAGCCCCCGGAAGATTGGTTAGGTCAGCACACTACAAGCCTTGAAGTGTATTATTGCAATTATAAAATAGTAAAACTGAGAAAACTTAAAAAAAAGAAAGCAACATTTTAACTTTTTAAACCTGCTAAAAGTACTTAAAGTAACTAATACAAAGTAGTCCCGTGACCCTGGCCTGCATGACCTGCACTGGCTGCCTGTGAAGTGATGTGTTACCTTCAAAGTTGGTTTAATAACTTATAAAAGCCCACATGAGTTGTGTCCTGTCTACCTGCTTGAGCGCCGGCATCCTCTCCTGTCCTCACGCTCCACTGTGGAGGGTCTCCTCTCAGTCCCAAGGGCCCAGCTGAAATACACTGGGGATCATATGTTTGAGGTGGCCGACCCTATGTTGTTCTGCCTAAGACATTGGGGGAGACCCCTTTGGTGGAGGCCTTTAAGAGGGGGTTAAAGGCTTACCTGTTCAGACAAGTTTTCAGGGACCAGGATCAGTCTCCGGTATTCGTGATGATGCAGCTGCTATTTTAACTGTAATGATGGTATTTAGCTATTCTAGTTGTAGTATGGATTTTAAGCTATTCTTTATTTATTTATTTATTGTATTGCTCTTTAATCTGCCTGTCTGTGCTTGTACAGTGCCCTGAGCCTCCAGGGAAAGGCGCCTTATGAATAAATGTATTTATTACCACTACTCAGTTGTTAAGCATCTCTCTTTTTATGCAGTCACTAGTTGGAATGTTTGTTTACCATGGAATGCAGGAACTCGACTTCTGCAGAATTCTACTGGCTGAATGTTTACCCCTCTCCACACAAACACACAGAACAGAAGGTTCAGTAAAGCCAGGGATTCAATTTTATCTGTGGCAGGGAAAGCAGCAAAGATTTTCCAGGTAGGCACGTAAGGATACTAAGGTGTGGAGGATTCCATGGTCAGAAAAGAAGCTCAAAAAAATAAAACTGTGAATGTACTTCTTTTTTTTCCATTTTTGTATGTGTGTAAGAAGGGGATATTTTATTTAGTTTTTGAAAAAGGCAGTTATATATATATTAATATGTCCCCTGGAGCCACTCATTGCTGGATAAGAGTTGTTCTGCTCGAGAGGGAACAGCAAAGTGAAGCTGAGCTGTTCTGGCTTGAGCAGAACACAAGTAAAAGCACTTTTATACAGGAATGAGTGGCAACGAGGGACATATTATTATATTATTGATCAAGCATGCTCAATATTATGAATATGTTATTTTTAAAAAAGAAAAACTGTCCCGGAATGTGCCCTTTTCCAGGACATCTACGCATGAGGCGCTCTTCCCAGAATAAGAGAGTCTCACATGCAGGGGAAAGGAGTGCTCCGATTGGTCAGGAGTGCTCCCTCGATCTACAGTATTGTTAATGTGCTGTGTCCTGATTGGCAGCACTTTGTTTTACCCATGCATTGTGCTGTCCCCAGTCACAGACTCAGACCAATCAGGGTGCAGTATTTCCCAGTATATACACAGTATTTTCCCTATCCATGTTGTAACCCCAGACAACTAACTCCCTGTCATGTTGTATTGCTTACATAGGCACTGTTGGTAGATCAAGGACTGTCACGGGTTCTCAGGAACAGTAAGTTTTATGTATAATTATGTAACATGCCTTTGATCTTTTCATGATCTCTGTCCCCATGTATAAACTATCACCCTTGTAGGGGTACGGTAAAGGCACAGGAACCCTTTTGATGAGGGTTCCAGCCCTACAGGTGCCACAGTGAATTATGGAGTTGCAAGTCCTTTGTGTAAGCATACTGTAAATGTGTCATCTGTATTTCTGAGATAAAGGTGCTTTAATAAATGATAATTCCAATATAGATATCTAAATGGTTGCTACAAGATGAATTCCAGATGTACAGATAAAGACATGTTACATCATGATTAAGTCAGCATCTTATCTTGGGGGGAAGGGAGGTGGATAAAAGTTAATTTTCAAAGGAAAGAAGGAGTCTGGAAGGGACTTGCAGCTCTGAAGGTGGACAAGGCTATGGGACTGGATGAGATACACCTAATGGTACTAAAAGAACTCAGGGAGGTGCAAGCTGTCCCAATGACAGCCTTGCTCAGCAGCTTACTGGAAACAGGCATGGTTCCGGAGGATTGGAGAAAAGCTGACATGGTCTGTCTACATAAGAGCAGAAGCAGGGAAGAGGCTAACAACTACAGGCTGGTCAGTCTTACTTCAATGGTGGGAAAATTAATGGAAACCCAGCTGAACAAAAGACTGGTAGCGTATCTTGAGCTGAAAGACCACAGGCAGCATAGATTCACGTGGGGAAGATCAAGCCAGACAAATTTTATTGCTCTCTTAGACTGGGTGATCAGAGAAATAGGTAAGGGTAGGGCAGTGGATGTTGCCTATCTGTACATTAGCAAGGCCTTTGACACTGTACTGTATAGGAGACTGATAAAGACACTGAGCAGCCTAGGGGTGGGATCCAAAGTGGTGAAATGGTTAGAAACTGGTTAATGGAGAGGAGACGGAGGGTGGTGGTTAACAGCATCACTCTAATGATGAGACAGTGACCAGCGGGGTACCACAGGGCATAGCACTGGCACCAGTCCTCTTCAATGTCTTCATAGGTGACATTGCAAAAGACCTGGAAGGAACGGTATTGCCTTTTTGCTGTTGATATAAAAATCTGCAATAGTGTGGACACTCAAGAGGGGGTGGAAAGAATGAGCAGGGATCTTGGGAAACTTGGAGTGGTAAAAAACTTGGCAGTGGGTTTCAATGCCAAAATGTGCAGAATTATGCACCTATGGACTAGGAAACCAGGAGCTGAGTATAGGACAGGGGGAAGTACTGACAGTCACTAAACAGGAAGGGGACCTTGAGGTTATCATATCTGAGTACCTCAAAGGGGCTGGGTAGTGTGACAAAGCAGTATGTAGGGCTTATGGAATGCTGGGGGCATAGGGAGGGGGTTCTGCAGCAAGAGGGAGGTAGAGTTGTCACTGTATCACTCACTGGTGAGACCCCACCTGGAGTACTGTGTCAAGTTTTGGAGACTGCACCTCAGAAAGGACATAGGGTGGAAGCGGTCCAGAGGAAGACAACTAAAATGGGGCAGGGTCTGCACAAGAAGCCCAATGAGGAGAAATTGAGGGATCTCAACATTAACACCCTGGAAGAGAAGGGAGAGTGAGAGAGATAACATAGTAAAGACCTACAAGTACCTCACAGGGGTGAAAAGGGTGCAGGGGGGGAGTTTTTCAAATAAGAAAGAGTACCAGGACCAGGAGGCATGGGATGAAGTTGGAGGGGAGAGTTCAAGAGAGATGTGAGGAAATATTTCTTCACTTAAAGGGTGGTAGATGCCTGGAACAGACTACCAGGAGGAGTGGTGAAGGTTAAAACAGTGGAGGGCTTTAAGCGTGTATGGATAGACATAGGAGTATATTAGAAAAAAAGGAAGGGAGATGGGAGGGTAGCCAGAGAACAGATAGGGTCTTCGGAGACAGCTTAGGCAGGGAACATCTGGACAGACTGGGTGGATCAAGCGGTCCTTTTTTGCTGACAAATTCTGAGCTTTTGTGTTCCTATGGGTGCAGGTTCCTGAAGTTAAAGGTACCTTAGGGAAGATGTCCAAAATTCAGAGCCAAAAGTGATGAATAGTGTGGTCTGAACATACAGCTTCCCAGAATGAGGCCAGAAAGGTGCTGGTGCTGAAGCCTAGACACGCAGATCCATACCCCTAGACAGGTAGGAAGGAACAAAATAGGCAAAGAAGAATACAGACACCGTCATCTGGTTCCAATTCAAATGATGGAAGTACAGTACACTATTAATATTATAAGTACATTGTGACCCAGTTATTTTATGACCTTCAGAATGGAGGAAATGAAACCCCAGTTGTGGAGGAAACAGATGGACAGTGATGGCAGAAAAAGGCCTGTCAGCCCATCCGTCTGCTCACCCTGCTTAACTACTTTGCACTGGTAGTGGCCATCCCTCCCCTTTGTTTCTCCCCCAATCTAACTCATACCAGGCATGGGAGCATTACCCTGTATACAACAACAGCGCAGCACACAATGCTGCAAGCAAAACAATATAAAGCAAAAAAAAAGGTCAGCTAATACACTGATCACCACAAAATGCAACCCACACAATGTCACTCTATGGAGCGACAGTACAGTTTTTTGTTTTCCCCTCGCAACCCCCCCCCCCACACACCCCGAACGTAATATAATTAACTCTGAGGGAGTGTGGACTTCGGGGACAGGGAGAAGCTCGGGATGGGGAAAAGTTAGTTAAAAAACAAACAAACAAAAAAAAAACATTTTTCAAGACTGGGAGATGGGGAACCAAACCTTGGTCCCCAGGTCTCCCACTCCACCAGGCACTAGTGGCTTTGCCACTCCACCATGGAAGTGGCTTGACCGGGCACTGCCCCATAGCTGTTTATCCCCTCCTAATCTGCCCATACGGTGACAGGGGTATTGGTAATTCCCTACCGCTATTATACCCCTGTCACTGTAATTGTTTTTTGCCATTTCTACAGCGCAGTTTATTCTGTGCTGTTCTTTTGGTGACATACTGACCTGGTACTCTCATACTATATGCATGTCCTATCCCTGCTTAAAGTTGTTCACTGATTTGGGCTGTACCACTTCCTCTGGCAACTTGTTCCAGTTATCCACCACTCCTTCTGTGAAAAAGTGCTTATGCACATCACTTTTTGCCACCACACACACACACACACACACACACGAGTTATATAAGTTTGCTTTGACCTCAAGGAGAAAAGTTCCTTGGCTTCAACCCTATTTATCCCATGCAGGTACTTGCATGTCTCAGTCATGTCACTGCTTTCCTTCATTTTCTCAAGGGTGTACATGTTCAAATATTGCAGCCTCTCCTTGCATGTCTTGCTCCCTAGTCCATGGACTATCTTGTTTGCTCTGCACTGTCCTGCCTCCACTTTGTCTCAATCTCTCCTCAGGGATGGACTTCAGTACCGTGCGTAGTATTCCAGGTATGGCTGCACCAGCGACCTGTACAATGGGAGGATCACCTTCTGACTTCTACTGCTCACCACCCTTCCTATGCAACCCAGAATCCTATTTGCCTTTTCCCCAACTCTATTAGAATGTGCTATAGTTTTTAGGCTCACCAATAATATGACCCCTAGGTCCTTTTCCTCTGTGGTGCTTTCCAGCACAACTCCCTCCATTTCACATTCCACTCTTGGGTTCCTCTTCCCAATGTGCATCACTTTACATTTTTTAGTATTGAAGCCCAGCTGCCAAATCTTTGACCAGCTCTTTAACCTGCCCAGATTCTTCCTGAATTCCCCTCTCCCTTTCTCTGTGTACATCACTGCACAGATCTTTGTGTCAACTGAGATGAGGCAGAGCTCGCCCTTGATATCTTCCACTAAGTCACAAATGAATACACTGAAATGGACCGGACTCAGCACCGACCCTTGAGGTACTCTGTTTGTTGCTTTCCTTATTTCTGGTAATTCCCCATTAACTATTACCCTTTGTGTTCTTCTCCTCAGCCATTTTCCATCCTGTTTTCCCCATCTCAAGTCCTTTATTTTGTTGACCATCCTCCTGTGGATGACTGAGTCAAAGACCCTACTGAAATCCAAGTATACCACATCTACTGCCTGTCTGCTATCTGCTGCCCATGTCACCCAATAGAAGATGCCCACCAGATCTGTCTGATGAAATCTTACCTTTGTGAACCAATGTTGTCCAGGGTCCTATAGCCCATTTCCCTCCAGGAAGTCCACCAGTTCCTCCCGTAGAAAAGACTCCATAATTTTCCCACTATTGATATCAAGCTGACTGGTCTATAGATCCCTGTCTCGCCCTTCCTTCAGCTGTTGTGTAGAGGTACAATGTCTGCTGTCCTTCAGCCCCTAGGGACCACCCCCATGACCAGCGAGCAGTTGACTATGTCTGCAAGTGACCCTGCTATCACTTCTGCTACCTCCTTCAGCATCCTCTGGTGTAAGCAGTCAGGTTCCATAGATTTGTCTACTTTCAACCCTGTAAGCATTTTTAACACCCTTTTCTCCCCCTCATTCTGGTGGTGGCCTATCCTTCTCCCTAGTAACATAGAAACATAGAATTTGATGGCAGATAAGGACCGCTTGGCCTACCTAGTCTGCCCATTTCTCTACCTAATGGATAAGGTGCAGATCCTAGTTAACCAACAGCCTACTTCCTCCTGCCCCCCACTAGAATTGCTTTATGTCTGTCCCATGCATTCTTGAATTCCCCCACTGTGTTTGACTCCACTACCTCCTCAGGAAGGCTGTTACATGTATCCACAACCCTCTCCGTGAAAAAATACTTCCTCACATTACCTCTGAGCCATCCCTCCTCTATATTCAAATTGTGCCCCCTTGTTCTTGCATATCTCTTTTTCTGAAAGATGCTACCCTCTTGGACTCTGTTGATTCCCTTGATGTACTTGAAAGTTTCTATCATGTCCCCCCTCTCCCTCCTCTCCTCGAGGGTACACATATTAAGCTCCTTTAGTCTCTCAAAAATATTTGTTCAGTATCTCAACTTTCCCTTTGTCCCCCTACTCCCATCCTTCCTCACTCTTCAGCCTCATAATGCCCCTTTTGACCTAATGCTTCTCCTGGATATACCTGAAGGATGCCTTGTCCCTTTGCTTCACTCACTTTACCAGCCAGAATTCCATCTCTGCGTTGGACCCCCTCCCCTTCCTGCTGGCTACCTTTGTTGCTTCCAGGTACTTCTCCCTATCCTCCTCCTGTTGGCTTCTCTTAGACTTATAAGAATGCTCTTTTGGCTGTTACCACCGTCTTTATTTCATCCATGAGCCACATTGGACCCCTTGACCTTTTTACTTTTTGGTACCTTTGCAACTGAGCTTTCTGCCGCTTTTATCATTGCTTTTAAATTCTTCACATTTTTATCTGCCCCTTCCACCTGCTCTGTACACCTTTTGATGTTTTCAAACTGTTCCCTCATCTTGCCCAAATCTGCTTTTTAAAGTCCCATATCCTTAGTGTGTTTGCCCTGTTGGTGATCCCTATCTGGACTTCTGGCACCACTGTTTTATTTTAGGAGATTCAATTGTGAGGGGCACAGGGAGGGATCTGGGTCTTATGCTCGATGACAAAGTGGTCTGCTGTTTCTCTGGAGTGAAAGGAATTTTATAACGTGTCCCTGCCCCCTTTTTCCCTTTACCATGGTCAGTAGGACCCAATGGTTCCAGGAATACCACATTTTGCATCCTCTCACTGTTGGTGAGCATCAGATCCAACAGAGCCCCTTCCCTTGTCGGGCCCTGAACTAGCTGAACTAGGAACTCATTTTGGCATGTATCCGCCATGAGCTGATTCCTAGTATTTGCCAGAATTGGCACTTTCAAGTCCACATCCTGCATATTAAAGTCCACTATCACTCCTCGCCTAAACTGGCCGCCATCCTAAGCATCTCTTCTAGTTCCTTGTCTGCCCCCAGATCTTAACCCAGTTGCCTGTAGAGCACCCCAGCCTGATTTGTTTCCCATTCCCTGTTGCTGCTAGCACACACAGGGTTTCTAGTTTACCTGACCCCCCCAGGATGTCTGTTTCAGTTGTCTCTGTTCCCTCTTTTACTTACATCACTACTCCTCTCCTTGCCCTTTGCTCTGTCCTTTCTGAACCGTGAGTACCTTGGTATGGACATGTCCCATTCATAGTTTGAGGTTTCCCACATCTTTGTGACAGCCACCAGGTCATGACTGTCTTCCATGGCCATTGCCTGAAGTTCTGGCATATTGTTGCCAAGACTCCTTGCACTGGTGCACATCATTTTCCAACATCTACCCCTGCCCCCAACTTTTCCCTTTATCCTGGATATGCTTGCTTCTGCTGTGTTGGTTGATGGGGGAGGCCAGCATGGCTTGTGACATCTTGTGTGTACCTTGCACTCTGTCTTCCCTCTCACTAGTTTAAACTAGCTTATATACTGTGCTCACTTTTCTCCCAGTACCCTCTTGCTCTCTTTGTTGGGATACATGTCTTCCTTTCTGAACAGCCTCCAGTCCTATCAGTTCAGTCCCCGGTCCCCGAGGAACTGAAATCCTTCATACATGTACCAACCCTTTGGCCATGCACTAATCTTAACACATGGAATTGTTCTCTCTGATTCAGGCATGGCCACAGTGGCGCCTTAGAATAGGATACCGCCCATGCTCTCTTCTTTGCTACCTTCACCAGGGCATGGAAGTCTGACGTCACCTATTCCATGCGCCACTTGCTCAGATCTGGGCCCATATGCAAAATTAGATCCAGCCTTCTGTCCCCTTCTCCATTGAGTTCCACCACCCTAGCTATACAGTAAGTCTGCCTGCTGTCACGCCAGAGAAACAGCAGATCACCTCTTTACCATCAGGTATAAGACCCAGATCCCTCCCTGTGCCCCTTACAATTGAATCTCCCACTACACATAACTTTCTGGTGTCTACTTTGGGGATCTATCCACCTCCTGGCATGCTCTCCAGCAGTGCCTGCCTGCTAGGCAGGCTGGTTCCCTTGTGGGAGGAGACTGGGTACCTATTGCTGCAATAGGGAAACCTATTGCTGGTGCATAGCCCTGGTTTCTCATGGTTGGGCTTTTCTTCCCCCCCTTCCCTTTCTCCCCACTACTGTCCAGCCTCCTTCTCTGGCCTGTGTTGGCCTTGAAGGTGGCCATGCCAGTCGTGCCCAAAGGGGCCCAGTGGGTGCAGCACTCTGGTGGCATATTTCAGCCCTTGCAGCTTCCAGTTCTGCTTTCACTGCTTGGAACTTCCTGCAGCTGAGACAGTAGCTGAACTCCCAGAGCACCCTCTGGTTCACCACTCACACCCCCTTCACTGCCAGTCACTTCAAATCCCACCAATGTGTGCCCCCCCCACCCCACATCATGGTGTGTTTGTGCTGAATGTAGCTGTGTCTGGAAATGAGTGTGTTACTTCCAGTACCCTCTCAGATGTCAGGCTCATACACAGTTTATTTTATTATGCTCTCCCAGATAGTGTATCCCTAGAACCCCCCACTCAGCTTGTTCTACTCAACTGCAATTAGTACTATGAGGATACCCCAGATAGGGTGTCTCCAGGATACACCTTCCTTGACATTTATAATTGTACTAGGAGGTACCTACACTGCCTTCCACACAGTCATCTACCGCTCCTCGGACAACCTTCCGGAGATTGGCCCCACACTCCAAACTGATCTAAAGTCCCCGGAGGCCTGGTTAAAGAACAACAGAATGGTCCTGAATGCAGGCAACACAAAAGCCATCCTGTTTGGACCAAGATCCCTGAGACAAGACAGGACCAACACCTTACGGCTTAACGCACTTGACGGGACAAGCATTGAGGTAGTGGACTCTCTGAAGTATCTAGGGCTCATACTGGATTAAGGTCTCACCTACAAGAACCACGTGGATCAAGTGACTATGTCCATCCACTGCAAATTGGCTATTCTGTATTGATAAAAGACCAACTTATCCCAGAAGCTAGGCTATCCATAGCAACCAGCGTCCTGCTCCCCACGCTGACCTAAGCTGCCCCTATATTACAGGGTATGGCCAAACGAGAGGTCACCAGAATGCAGATCCTGTACAACAAGGTAGCACGATTTGCTACCCAGGATCACCCCAAAAGCCACCACTGTGACGCACTCACCGAACTACAGTGGCCCACCTTTGATGCTCACCTCCAGTACCCACTCCTCTGCCTGGCCTACAAGCTATTCCGCCCGGCCGCTCCTCCCAGCCTAGAAGATACTATCACCCCGAAAAATAACTCGGACACTGAGGATCTCAGGAGGGATGTTGCTAGAAACCCCCAGGATCCAGACCAATGCGGGAGGCAAGTCTTTCGCCTTCACAGCCCTCTATCTGTAGAACAAACTCCCTTCCATAGTACAGGAAGCATCCACCCTACCGAACTTCCGAACCAGACTCAAAATCCACATGCTTGAGGCCAGCACCAGTCACTGTCAGAACACCTGACAGTCACACTCCCCCCTCTTTCACTCAACCCCTAGACAGATAACTTCCAATCACACTAGGTAATCAACGTACTAGGATCTCTGTCTTGTCTCATAACAACTGTCACCTGTACTCCAAATGCTCTGTATTAAATGGCAAGTAAAATTGTAATTTACAGCTACCTGTATATACTCTGTAATCTCTTCTCTGCATGTAATGCTCCAAAAACTGTCTCTTTGGGTCGCCCCTGAAAAAGGGACCTCCGGGGCTCAGTGGGCCTACCCGGTCATCAAAATTTAGTAAATAAATAAAATGAATGTTGAAAACTCCCTTCCCTATATTACTAACTTACTTGCCTTGCTATTTACTTATTGACTTACTCAGCCCTTATAAACTTTCCTAATCATATATGTAAGCAATAAGACATGGCTGGGTGTTGGTAGTACTGAGATACCCGCACACCTAGAGGTGTGGTTAGGCATGAGATCGCAGGTTGAGTGCCTTCAGCCTCTGGGTGTGCGGGTATCTCAGTACTACCAACACCCAGCCATGTCTTATTGCTTATATAAAATGGGCCCATAGGCAACTTTGAAAAAAAAGAACATTCTAAAAGTTTTGAAAGTCACAAAAAAAGGCTAAAATGTTGCTAAATAATGTAAAATAGTCCTTCCACAGATGTTTTTCATCTGTCAGTCATCTGTCTTTCTTCACACTCAATAAATTGTGAGATTGTTTACCATGGAATAGAAGAATTCAATGCTCTGCATTATTCCAGTAGTAGAATGCTCCCCCTTCCCCCACACACAGAATGGTAACATGGAATACATGAATTCAACATTCTTCAGAGTTCAACTGGCATACAAACAAAGACACACACAGGACTAAAGTGGAGCCAGAATCTCAATTTTATCTGTCATAAGGTAAGGAGCGGGGAGTTCTCTGGCAAAGTGGTAGGGATAGGAGGGAGTGTTTTCATGGTCATCAAATAAACACTAGCAATGGAAACTCTGAATAGTACTTCATTTTTTTAATTTGTGTATGTGTGCCAGGGGGGCTCAAGGGTGTAAATAACCTTAAATTATTTACTTACTTTATTTAATAGACTTTTATTTTTAGAGCCTAGACAAAGTGTTTCATATATAAGTAAAGGCTGTAGCCATGTTTGTGATAGAAACTAGGAAACAGGTGGCTTATGAATTCTGTGAGTTGCCCTGGTTCACAGGGACTTGTTTTAGCCAGTGGTGGCACTCTCTTACTGCAATGGCTAGAACCAAGAATCAGCCAATGAGGACACAGGGATTTTGTTGCCCATTTTATATGCCCTGTTCATTCACAGCCTTAATAATCTATGCTTGTCATACCTGTCCTGCTCCTTCTTGATTTCCCTATATCTGTAATCCTCTTGAACACCACTTCCTCATCCAGGTTCCAAATCCCTTTGAACACCTTTTCCCCACACTTCATCTTGTTTATCACAAATTGCCCTCCCGAGTCCAGGGAGACTATCATATTCTAACTGTATTGTTCCCTTACTGTGAATAAAGAACTCTGAGGTTAGTCTTGTCAAATGTATAATCACCCTGTATTGTTTGATAGATAGATAGATAGATATTTTATTTATAAAGCGCCCAATTCCAGGGACTCTGGGCGCTGTACAATACAATTCAAAAAACAAAATAAACATAGCAGCAATTCAACATAGACATTAAATTCTATCCATCCCATTTAATATTTATCAATCGTTAAAAGCCTGCTGGAACAGATATGTTTTTAGTTGTCTCTTAAAGGCTTCCACCGAGGGGGCATCCCAAAGATATTTGGGAAGAGAGTTCCACAGAGTGGGCGCCACCACTGAAAACGCCCTATCTCCAGAATGCCGCAGCCTCACTCTGGGAACTCCAAGGAGGCCCCCCCCCCGGCAGAACGGAGTGCCTGGGGCGGACAGTAGGAGGCAAGGAGATCTTGCAGGTAGACATGTGTATGGTCTTGTAGGTCAGGAGCCCTACCTTGAAGACAATCCTCCACCTGACTGGCAGCCAGTGCAGTCCACGGAGGACTTGGGTAATATGATCACCATGTCTTGCACCAGTCAGTAATCTTGCCGCCGCATTCTGCACCAGCTGTAGCCTGCAGAGGTTGCCTCCAGATAACCCTAGGTACAGGGAATTGCAGATGAGAAAATCCACTCCTAACGATGGCCAACATCTGAGCATCAAGTGTCAAACCATCCTCTAGGACCATGCCCAAATCCTTCACCTGACTAGACGGAGTAAGGGTAACACCCCCCAACATAAGGTCAGGAGGTAGCCCCTCACAACGCCCTCTGCCACGACAAACTAGATCCACAATAAGTACCTCTGTCTTGTCTGAGTTAAGTTTAAGCCAGTTTTGAGTCATCCAAGCCTGGATGTCATCGAGGCAGCTGTTAAATACAGATGCCGACACCTGGGTATTGGGCGCACAGGACAGGTACAGCTAGGTATCATCTGCACAGCAGTGAAAACCCAGCCTGTACAGCCTGATAATGTCCCCCAATGGCAGCATGTACACTGTGAACAACAAGGGCGACAAGACCAAACCTTGTGGTACCCCACAGCACAGAGGCTTTGGGTTAGATGAAGCTAACCCCATCATCACCCTATGCACTCTGCCTGTTAGGTATGACCTGAACCAGTTGATGACATTACCGGACAGGCCACACCAAAACCACAGGCGATCAAGTAGCACTTCATGGTCCATGGTGACAAACATTGCAGAGAGGTCCAGAAGGACCAAGATGGTCCGGTCTCTCTTGTCCCTCGCCATCAGAAGGTAATTAAGCACCCTCACCAGGGTGGTCTCTATACTATGCCCTGCATGAAACCCTGACTGGAAAGGCTCATAGGTGGAGGAAGAAGCAAGATGTCTCTCAAGTTGCATGGCCATCATTTTTTCAATAACCTTCCCTAAAAATGAGAGGTTTGAAACTGGCCTGTAATTGCTGAGGCAGGCTGGGTCCAGGGAGGGTTTCTTCAAAAGGGGTCTAACCAAGGCCTCTTTCAAGGCCATTGGGAAAACTCCACTCCTCAAAGAACTCCAGACAACCCCAGCAATCACAGGCCCAACCATGTCCACATATCCGACCAAATGTCGGGTCGGACCTGGGTCCAGATCACACTGGGTTGGCCGCAGCTTCAGGATTATCTTCACCACCTCCTCCACCCCAACCAGCTCAAACTCATCCGAGGCAGGAGGAGTGTCTCGACACACCTCAGGCAGGACCATGCATCCCCTTCGAGAGGTGCTCGAGGAGACCTCATCCCTGATAGTGGACACCTTGTTGGCAAAGAATACAGCCAGTTCCTCGCATCTCGTGCTTGAACCTGCTCCCCTGACACAGAGACAGGCAGGATGTAATAGCCCGTCCACTGTGCGGAAGACCTGAACTGGTCTGTTCTTTGCCGCAGCAATCTCCCTAGATAGATAACCTGCCTTTTACGGGAGATTGTCCCCTGATAATTGGTATAATGTAACCTCAGGGCCACTCTGTCCTCCATCAGGCCAGATCTCCTCCAGTACCTCTCTAACCTCCGTCCCTTAGTCTTTAATTTCCAGAGATCCTCATCAAACCAGAGAGGTCTCCGGTGAGTAGACAAGGGATGGACACAAATGGGTGCGATGGAATCAAAGGCTGCAGCAACTGCCCCATTATAGGCCATCACTGCTTCCTCCACTCCAATCACACAAGCCGCCTCAACACTCAATAGGTCCAGTGCCGCCATTAGTCCCGTCGAGGTGACTCCTTATAATGGGCGACATTGGACCATCTCCACAGGGGCAGGACCATCTAGGAGGTTATCACCAAGCGTGAACCTCATTGTGAATACTAGAATCAGGATGTTAGCTTTTTCAGAAGTAGTTATTCCTGTATTGTTACTGTGTTGTTAAAAATGTATTGTCCTCGTATGAAATGCTGTTTTGTATCATGCCTTATATTGTATCCTCCCAGGACCACCTTGTAAATGAGCCTGCTCAATGGTGTCTTTTCCTGGTAAACATAAAATTGAACTGAATTGAAAACTGGGACCCTGGTTAACAGACACGCAAGCAGGGAGCAGTGGCCATGACAGGCAGGGTAGCAGGCAGCTACATGGCAAACAATAGGCTTTGGGGAAACAGAATCAGAGGAGAAGCAGAGGCAGCAGAACCAACAGGCAGGAGGCAATGGGGAGGAGGGGGGAGTCAGCAGAAGAACACCTACCAGAAAACAAAGGGGCAGAGGAGCCTCTGCACCAAACATAACAGTTATGTGCCCAGAAGCAGCAAGAGGGACAAGTGCATAATCAAAAACATAGCAGGAGAAGTGATGGACAAAAAAGGCTGCTGCCCGGTCAGTCAGTGGCTGAGTGCAGTGGACAAGTTAGATAAAGGAGAACAAAAACACAGGAGGAGGGGATCTGACAGGCAGACATGATCCCACAGCACAGAAATGAGCATACCAAGGATGCTTGGAGCATGTGCTGTTGTGTATGTCTGAATGGGGGCCATTGCATAAGTCACCCACTGCTTTACTGAACCCTACAACAGAGCCCTGCAATTTTCTTTTAAATGAACTGCTACCATCACTGCACCACACCACCATTCCCTATGGCAGATAAACTCAGCTGGCTGTTGCTTGCCCACTACCTCCCCAACACGATGTAGCCTGCACTAGTGAGTTGGTGAGACATGATACACAGTCCCAGTTTACCTCCTAGCTGGAATCCTGATCCTTGGCACACCACTAAGCCCAGCAGCATATTTGCACTTCATGCTGACATGCTGCCTTTGCTGCAGAGCCCATCGTCTCTCTCCTCCTAGCTCTGGCTCGCTCACTCAAGTGAGTCCCACAGCCCTATTTTTCTCACGCAATATGCTGGTGCAGTGACTCTGTGAATGATCTGAACTGTCATCCTCGGATGGTGGCGATTGCTAGACAGACAGAGATGAAGACGAGACTCCAACTTGCCCTAGTAGTCCAGGGTGGCCGAGACCTCATGAGCCCTTGTCTCATCCACCCTAGTGCCAGCCCAAACAACTGCCCAAATATTCACCCACCAGGCCATGCCACATTCCTAAAAAGAAAAAGAAGTAGTTGCTGCTTGCTACCAAGTGCCACTGCTGCAGTGGTACTTCCTACCTAGATGAACGATACTTCTGCTGCAACTTGGAGTACTGCTTCTTGCAGTTCATCACCCTGTGGTCACTCTCTCTCTCTCTCCACTCTCCAACCACGGTCTTGACCAGTAACTACAGTTCACCACTATAACTCAGTCATCTTCTCCTCGCTCGTCTTGATTTCCTCACCCTCCTTATTCCAGACCCACTCGTACATGCTCACATAGTGCAAAGCATGCAGCATAACAAAGGACAGGAGCAACCCTGACCTGCACCAAAAATCACTTGGAGGGGGCTGGCCCAGGCAAATGAGCAGGTTGAGAATTTGGCAGAGTGAAAACAGTGCAGCACCCATCATATGTCTGGCAGGTGCTAGCCAACAAAAATAGTGGAAGAGACACTCTCTCATTACAGCATATTGACTAAGTGATGCAAAGATCCGTTAGCACACAACCACTGAATTCAACAGGCTAAAAAGTCTGTATTCCCAGTGGCAGTGTGCGCACGCTGTTTATGGTGCTGTTAGGTGAAATTCAGTTTGATCGATGATTTTGAGGGGCAACAGTTATGCCAGGGTCTAGTAAGGAGAGTGGGGTTTTGGGGCTAGATCTCTATATTCTGCAGCTGTTAGTTCTCAAAGAAGGCTGTCCTGTTTTTTTATACCCCTCTCATTAGCTAGTTAACAGTAAGACATCTTTCTGAGTTTCAGTTTACAGCAAGAGAAGCACTGAAAATGCTACGAGTCTATGCAGAAGTACTCCTCTTTCATATTCGCAGCTATCCTCAGTGTCACATAAATAACACCGATTTCCACTTGGGATACTGCAAACTGAAACAGTAGTGTAACAGTAAACTACAAAGACACCCAGTGCTTTTCAGAATGCATTTATTGACATATTAATGACATATATTGTGACAAGCTGATATGAAATGCACAAGACTATATAATGGCTTATGCAGCGGATGGTTTCCTTCCCATTTTGCCTCTACTGATACCAATGTGTTTTTCCCACTGTAAGCAAACCTAAAAATCCATTGTTATGGGAATACAGTATATCACTACTCTGAAATGAGTTATGCCACCCCACAGAGAGGTTTCTCAGTAGTACTGAAAAAGGTGCAATATACCCATGTTGTCATGTAATAGATCCAGTGGGGCAAAGTGGGAGCCGTTTTCAGAGCACTACCTCTGAATATGTGTAGAGCCTTAAGCAACTGCACTTGTAGCTTTCTGAAAGCTAATGCTGGCTGGTATTGGGGGTTGGGTCGTCATGCAGGAATATGGTGGGCACTATGGTGGGGCCTGCTACATCCTGTATCTTTTTGAGAAATGGCTCTTAGTTTTGATCATACAATAAAAAAGGTACTACAAGCGTTTAAGTGAGACCTGTAAAGGGACTTTGAGTGGCAGTCTGTCAATCTCAGCATTTTTGTATAAGGTGCATCTTCAAAAGGAGCAAAGCAATACAACTGGCCAAGACCAAGACGGAGCTGCAGCTGGCATAGGGGGGTGAAAATGGGAGAGACGCCCTTCTTCTAGTACATCAGGGACAGAGGGATATCAAGGATGGGACAGTCAGGCTAAAAAAGCGAGAGAGGTGGCTGTAGGGTAGTGGGGAAGAGGTTCATGAAAGAGAAGGATGGCCCAGTACCCAACTGGAAGAAAGGGGGAGGTAATGGGGGGGGGTGAATCACAGATGGGGAGACTGAAATTGATAGGGTGAGGAGAGGATTAAAGGCCTGAAGGTGGACAAGTCCCTGGGACTGGATGGCATTAACCCCAGGGTTCTGTGGGAGTTAGCGGATGTGCTGGCAGGTCCCCCTGGTGGACCTGTGTAACACCTCTCTAGAGACAGGCGTGGTACCCCTGGACTGGAGGACAGCACATGTAGTACCACTACACAAGAATGGGCTGAGAGATGACACTGGTAATTATCGGCTAGCTCTTCACTTGTCTTTTCTCTCTTCTAATATGCTCTACTTATCTATTTAATAAAAGAAGGGGGAAGTGGATTAATTGTTGATAGCTAAGCATCGTAAACATTGTATAAAAATAACATTTATTACTTTAGTATGATGTTTATCTGATATTAGGTTTATATTTGTTGAAATGTTTCTATTGAGTCAACATATCTATGTAAGTCATGGTAATTATTTTGTGTGTGCAATAATCATTTATAGCAATGCGATTATTTTATGCTGTGTTATGAAACTTTCAATAAAGTTTTATTGATAAAAACAGTCTGACCTCAATGGTGGGGAAGATCATGGAAACCATTCTGAAGGAAAGACTGGTAAACGTTCTGGATGAAAATAAATGGGTTCCATGACAAAAGGTGGGATGGGTTCATGTCTGGGTTCATGTTAGGGCGCAGTGGTCCCGATAGACCAACCTTATTGATGTCTTTGATTGGGTAACCAAGACAGTGGACAAGGCCAAGCCGTGGGCATACTGTATCTGGATTTCAGCAAGACCTTTGACTCTGTTACCACAGGAGGTTAATTGGAAAGCTGGAAGACTTAGGGGTAGGGCTGAAACTGTCTAGGAAGGTAAAACACTGGCTAAAAGATAGAACCCAGAAGGTACTGGTTGGGGGGGGGGGATTCTCAGAAGCTAGGCCATTTAGTGGGTCCCACAGGGCTCAGTGCACAGCCTGGTGTTATTCAACTTCTTCATAAGCGACATTGCAGATGGGGTAAAAAGCAAAATTTGTCTCTTTGCAGACAAGACAAAGCTCTGTGGGAGACTGGACACAAAAGAGGGGAGACAAGACATTAGGGGGTGGTAGATGTGGCAGCAGTCACTGAGACCTGGGTCACTCAAGGGCACGAGTGGGACCTAAATCTAGTGGGCTATACTATGTTCAGAAAATATAGGGGGGAAGGAAGGGCTGCTGGTGTAGCACTGTTAGTTAGAAATGGCATGGGTATTGGAAGGGTAGAGGAGGCGGAGGGGAACGTGGAGGCTATTTGGATCACCCTGCTGATGCAGGGGGGTAAGAGAATAAAGGTCGGAGTGGTATTCAGACCACCAGCACTGACAGAAGTTCTGGAAGAAAGTTTGGTAGCAAATCTTTGAGGGACACTGTAGACTGGGAAAGGGAAGAGTAGTGGTAATGGGGGGAAGTCAACATGCCAGGAACAGACTGGGGGACTATGACGTCACCAGTGGCCAGGAAGCAGAGGCTGCTGGATGTCTTCCAGGACGTGTTCCTGACCCAGCAGGTGGGTGAGCCAACTAGGGAGGCCCGGACACTGGACGTAGTCCCGGTGGACAGTGATCAGATTAGAGGCCTAGAGGTAAGGGACCCATTGGCAGGGAGTGATCACGCCACAGTCTGGTTCTACCTTGACCTAGGTGGGGGAGGAAAGCCGAACAAGGATGATAGTAACTGACTTTAGGGGTGCAGGTTTCAGGGAGATGGGAAGGATCCTTAAAGATCATTTGGACATGCACCTATCAAACTTTACAGGATGGGCAGGCTTCCTCAGGACATAAGCACCAGGTGTCAAGGAGAGAGAGGCTCCTTACTTCATAATCTGTGGTACTCTGATAAGGTTAGGCCCTTCTGGGATGAGACCAAATGCCCTGTGGACCCTGTTTTGGGCCTTGAGCTGGCATTCACACTGGAAATTTGTATTATAGGTAATTTTTCCAAAACCTTACTGGGCAATCAGAAACCGCATATAGCCCTAATAACTGCCTGTGCCAAAAAAGTTAATTTGAGACACTGGTGTGACCAAACCATCCCCACTTTTCGGGAATGGCTTAAAGAAATCCTGTTTGCACTTAAGGCTGAGTGCATTATTGCCAGTATGCCATATTCATACACCAAACAAATCTGGGATCGTCTTTATACCTTGCTCACACTGAACTCTGGGTAATTACAGAGAAATGTCTGTTGTTGTAAATCCTGGGTCTCCCATTTAAGGTAGGTTACAATTGTTGCCATTTCGTCATTCTTATTACTGTTCAGGTATGTGGTATGGGGTTTTACTTTTTTCTGTTGCTATGTCACACTAAAGGTCATCACAGAGTTTTGTTATTAAAGAGACGGGTGGGTATGTGGGGAGGGTAGTTTAGTGGGTGGTTATAAAATTGATATTGTAACCTGTTTGAGTGGAATGTATGCTGTGACATGCTTTATTTTGTTTCTGTGCTGGATCAATGATATGTAGACAGTATATACCGGTATGTATTTTGTTTGTTGTATGAATCTGATCTCATTCAGGTTTAATAAAGTTTATTGAATTAAAAAAAAAGATAACTTGGACAGGATAAGGCTGGATATGGATGCTGACAGCAGGTGGGAGATCATAGGAGGGGAATACAGGAGGTTACCAGATCCTGCGCATGGGAAAGGCGTAAGTTCGGTAAGGCCGGAAAACCCTGCTGGTGGACCAAGGACGTACAGGAGGTGGTGAGGGACAAGAAGGCGGTCAATAGGCATTTCAAGCACTCAAGGAGTGAAAGGGATCAGGAGGAATATGAGCTGACAGCCAAAACAGTCACGAGGGTGGTGAGAGCAGCTAAGGCAAAAAAGAAGCAGTCCTTGGCCAGTGGGATCTGGAGGGGGGACAAGGAGTTCTTTAGATACATAGGAGAAAAAAGGAAAGTAAGGGGGAATATCAGCAGGAAAAGGATAGGGGATGGTTGGGCACAGGAGGCGGGGGAACAGGCAGAAGTCCTAAATGTTAACTTTGCTTCAGTTTTTACCAAGGGGGATGGAGGGGCTATGTCTTGCAGGGGGAGCGGGGGAAAACCAGAGGAATGGGTGGGACTGGTAGAGATCAGGGTTCCTGATGGGTCTGAGGAAAGGGAGGGTCCACCACAGACAGGTGGGGGACAGCAGTACAGGGTGAAAAGGGGGAGAACGTGGTGGCTGAAATCTTGGTAGCGAGAGTAAGGGAAGCCCTCGGGTCCCTTCGGATGGAGAAAGCACCTAGGCTAGATGAGATACATCCCAGGGTGCAGAGGGAACTGGCGGATGTCCTGGCAGTCCCCCTAGTGGAGCTTTTCAACATCTCGCTGAGGACTGGGTGATTGCCCCAAGACTGGAAGGTGGTCCATGTCATGCCGATCCACAAGGGAGGATCAAGAGAGGAGGCAGGAAAATACAGGCCAGTTAGCCTGACATCGGTGGTCAGCAAGGTGATGGAGGGTATTGTCAAGGGAAGGCTGGGAGGTTACTGGTACAAACTAGGTATTTGGACGATAGGCAGCATGGCTTTGTTCCAGGAAGATCGTGCCAGACAAACCTTGTTGAGTTCTATGACTGGGTGATGAGGACCCTGGACCAGGGTAGGCCGGTGGACATCCTCTTTCTGGACTTAAGCAAGGCATTTAATTCGATACCCCACAGTGGCCTGCTGGCTAAGCTGAAGGAAATGGGGGTAGGGAGACAGTTGTTAAGATGGATAGGAAATTGGCTCTCTGAGCGTACTCTGAAGGTGGTGGTTGGAGGGCTAGCCTCATCCCCAAGGTGGGTTACTAGTGGGGTGCCCCAGGGATCAGTGCTTGGGCCACTCCTTTTCAATGCCTATGTCTCAGACATAAGGAAGGGGATCAGGAGTGAAATGAGTCTCTTTGCAGATGACTCAAAGCTGGGTGTAGTGGTGGATGAGGAGGAGGGGAAGGTAGCCTTGCAGGAGGATCTGGAGGCTTTGGAAAGGTGGTCGGAAAAATGGAAACTAAAATTCAATGCGGGGAAGTGCAAGGTTCTGAACCTGGGAGTCAGAAATCCAGGCTAGGAATATACCCTGGGAGGAGACACGATTCAAGTCACGGAGGGTGAGAGGGACCTAGGGGTAGTGGTAGATGTCAAAATGAACAACTCAGAGACCTGTAAGAGGGCCGCAGCAAAGGCAAATAGAATGCTGGGATGCATCGCCAGGGGGATTACCTCTAGAAAGGTAGAAGTGATCCTTGCTCTGTACAACTGCTTGGTTAGGCCACACCTCAAGTATTGTGTGCAGTTTTGGAGACCACATTTAAAGAGGGACATTACACTCCTAGAGAGGGTCCAAAGGAGGGCAACCAAAATGATCTGGGGCCTGGGGGGAGGACCTATGAGGAGAGGCTCAAGGAGCTCGACATGTACACCCTGGAGGAGCGGTGGGACAGGGGGGACATGATAGAGGTCTTTAAGAACATAAAAGAGATCAATAAGGGAGGCCCAGTCAGGGTGCTCCAAAGGAAGGGGGGGGACAATGAGAGGTCACGGGTGTAAGCTGGAAGGGGGCAGGCTCAGAAGGAAGAGAAGGAGTCAGTGTGTTTTCACACTTTCAGCACAGAAATGCATGGTCGCTGTGGGAAATCATTGTTCAGGACAGATAAAGAAAATCACAGTGACACTGTTCATGATCGGAGGTCCCAAAATGCCTGTGTTGACAATCTGCTGTAAAAAATCCCCAAACTAATTACATTACGGGTGTGCGTTGCAGTTTCTATGCATGCTCATGACTTCACACCATTTTTTTAAATATTTTCACTGCAGATTTTCAACACTGCCATTTTTTTACACCTCCCCATGAACAGTACAGCTGTCATTTTTCACATCCTGTTCGGAATGTGTTTTTGCACCTGTGGCGACAAATGCCGTAGTCGCTGTGCAAAAGCAGCTTTCGGCTAACAAAATGATATTGCCACTGTTCATGAGGTGGTGGGGGGTCACAAAAAACAATTTTGAAAATTTGGAGTGAAAATACCAATGAATGCCTGAGGCGTTAGGGTTTCCGACCATAACGCCCCACCCTGTAGAGAATGACAGGCATCAGGGCTTTGACTTGGGATTATTGCCTGCAATGCTCATACCATTCCACCCCCACCCACACCCTGCAGCCACTGAGAGGCATCGAGGTGTGCCTTGGACTCTTCGGCCCCAAAGTTCACCCCATTCTCCTATACCGCACCCATTTCACCGTATTTTCTGATGGAATGGGGTGCGATGAGGCCAAAGACCCCAAGGCACACCATGGACGCTTTGTCGGTGTCTGTGGTAGGGTGTGGTGAAATGGCGGCTCGCAGTTCTGACAACCCAAAGGCACACCCCAATGCCTGTCACTATCTGCAGGGTGGTGATGGGGTTGGCTTCAGTTTAATACTTCACTGCCATTCTTATTATGCAGCTCTGTAACTCCTACACTACCAATGCCAATGCCAGCAAGCAAACATTCGGCATTGACAAATGCTTGTTTTGTCTGTCACTGTGTCTCTTGTCCCATGTAAAACTGTGGCTATTGGCTAGCAGGTGTCAGTGTGGCTTAGTTGGTAGCACCCTCCTGGCCAGATGGTTTGAGGGTTCTAATCCCACACTGGGGTTGGGCTCATGCCATAAATAGTGTGGAGTGAGATCATGAGAGTGTGAGGATCCAACAAAGAGAAATCAAAACATAGTCACGTGCAGTTTGGTTTTCCACTTTAGCTCCAGTTGTACCTCCTACTCCCTCTTTCGTGCAATGCCATTTCCACCATACTTGAGTGCCTCCTGCAATGCAGCAAACCACCAGTAGCCAGAGGGAGAGGCAGATGGACAGATTGTGTTTTAATTTAGTATCCACCCTTTCTGAGCCTGTCTCAAAGACTGAAACCTTCCAATTTTATATCTTGAGGGAGTCACCTGGCACCCTATCAATTAAACATAAACACCTACTTCTCCAAAGCTAAACTTGCTCCTAGGACATCCTACGTGTCATCATTCCTCAAATGCCATGTTTCTGAATCTATTTGTGGTATGAATGTGGACCTTGGTTTTATGACCCATTGCCTTAATCTGAATTGAAACTGCTGTTTTCTTCTCAGCTTCATACACACAGATATTGTACTGTGCTGAACACACACACACACACACACACACACACACGCACACACACACTCACACGCACACACACACACACACTCACACACTCACACACTCACACACACACACACGCACATGCACACACACACACACACACACATACACTCTCTCTCTCTCTCTCTCTATCTCCCCCCACTCCCTTGCTTTTTTCAGACTTCTGCTGTCAGAGGTAGTCTATTTTGTTAGTATTTGTGAGTTACACCTAATTAAAGGAGAGTGTGTGTGTGTGTGTGTGTTCTCTGGTTACAGCCTATACCTACATAGATATGCCTTAAATCTTATTATCAGAATGGGTAGTTTGATACTTTTTAGACTTCAAAGGCAGCTATTAAGATAAATGGGTAGTTGCAAATGCTGTGGAGGTGATGGACTGCAGACTTAGTAAACAGCTGGGAAGAAAACCAATAGAACTGTGTTCTGATTGCCAGCCACTGAGCAGTTCAGGATGGTATAGCAGTTTGTTATCAGAAGAAAGGGAGCGATGCCCACTGTCAAAATGAAGTAAGGGGTCTCCGACCCCTCCTGACCCCCCAGGACTACATCCCTGGAAACAATCCAATTTGCTGCGGACAGGAACAGCCTGCGGTGTCACCACAGAGATCCTATAGAAAGTCTAGTGTGCTAACCCTACACATTTGCCCTGGATCAGACGTAAGGATGGTGGAAATCTTGGATTGGAATAGGCAGTTAAACATTTTGCCCTTCTCTCATTCAAAATATGCCTGAGGGAATTCCCATTCATTGTCATAATCTAAAATGGCCACCATACTAGCACTTGAATACAATAGCATACTAGTCAGCAGCACTTAAGCCTTTCTAAATGATCTTCAGAGACTGTTACAGCTAGGGACAGCTTGAAATGTCAGAGCCAGGAACAACCAATGTCGGTGTCAGAAACAGCCTATGATGTCACAGCAAGAAACAGCCAATGATGTCACAGTAAGAAACAGCCAATGATGTCACAGCAAGAAACAGCCAATGATGTCACAGTAAGAAGCAACCTGACATATCACCGCCAGCCAGAGATGTCAGAACCAGACACAACCTGTAATATAGAAACATAGACTTTGATGGCAGATAAGGGCCACTTGGCCCACTTAGTCAGCCCATTTCCCTTCCTACAGGATAAGCTGCAGATCCTATTTAACCAACAACCTATTTCTTCCTACCCCCCACAAGAATTGCCTTATGTCTGTCCCATGCATTCTTGAATTCTCCCACAGTTTTAGACCCCACAACCTCCTCAGGAAGGCTGTTCCATGCGTCCACCACCCTCTCTGTGAAAATAATACTTCCTCACATTGTCCCTGAGCCGTCCCCCCTCTATCTTCAAATTGTGTCCCCTATCAGATCCAGGAGCAGGCCGTGATGTCACATCTGGGAACAGCCATTGAAGTCACTGTCAGAAAGAGACAATCCTAAGGTAGGTCATGTGATAGCCAAAAACATCCAAGGCTGGATTTATAAACATGCTTAGACTTTGCAAACTATTTTGAAAGACTGCACCTACAGTAAATTTCGAAGTGCATTCTTAGTTAGATCATTGCCTAATCCCAGATTGCCAAAATAGCAACCAAATGTATACAGAAGCATGTGGAAATGTAAAATAGGAATACTGCATTGTTCTGGTAGTATGTACTTGCAATAAAACTGTGTTTACTAGAAAACAATTCCTCAGACTTACTATGAGGTTATGCAAATGCGAATTTTATCACCATTGCTCCATTCTTAATCTTTCAGGCTCACAATATTTGATTAATATCATTAGTTTCTAATTATTTCTAACACAGCCCATTATAAAATGTTAAATTAATAAGAAATAAAGTTATAATAACAGAATTAATTTTATGTATAATATTATACCACAGTGTTATCATCACAAGACATCTCTGGAAATGAGCTGTTTACTGCTCATTTGGCCTTTCCTGGTAAACATATTTTAAGCAAGCAATAAGACACAACGAAGTGTGGGTTATGGCCTGATAAGGGCATTCCCCAAGTGCATTATGAGGCATGAGACACTTACACTGAGTGCCTTTAGCACCTCGGAAGTGCTCTTAACTGGCCATAATGCACACTGCAGAGTGTCTTATTGCACTTATAAAATGAGCCCCAAGTAATTATTAAAAAAAAAAAGAACAAAAAAAGTCAGAAATATAAAAATGGAGACTTTAAAAGGTCAAATAGTAAAAAATAATCCCCCTATTAAAAGAAGTGTTTATTGGCAGCAGAGGGCTGCCTATGTATTCCTTAGGTAGAAAGTAGAAAAATACCACACAGTGTATGTAAGGTCCCACTCCTCCACAAGCCTTAAACATTTCACATTTTGTAAGTGAAGTCTGACCTGTGCTTCAGTGCTCAAACCAGATCACAATCAAGTCAGTGAAGCGTGGCTTTCAAATCCCACTACAGACGCAGTCCTCCGTTAGCAATCCAACGAACATGGCATGACCTTTGAAATAAAAATACAGACCCACTCCTCTGCCAATACATTTATTTGTAGTTTGCAAAATAAAAAAAATCATTCCATTACCAGTGACTGGCCTGAAGCTACACCTGAGATTTTGTAATTGCTATATGAAAAGCGTTAAGTATGGTGGCTCTAGAGGGACACACTCGCTCTCAATAAAAGTGGACAGTTGGTGTCAGGCAAATGGCTGGTCTCAGCATTTGCAGATACCAAAGACACCTTACAAACTACAGATAAAAGTATCAGTGGAGGACTGGGTCTGGAATTTTATTTCAAAGATACTACCACATTCACTAAATAGCTAATGTAGGACTGCATCTGTAGCGGGATTTGAAAGCTATGGTTCATTGAATTGACTGCGGTCGGTTTGAGCACTGAAACACAGGTCAGACTTCACTTAGAAAATGTTAAATGTTTAGGGCATGTGGAGGAAAGGGGACCTTATACATGCTGTGTAGTATTTTTCTACTTTCTGTCTTGGTGCCACCACTCTGCCAGTGTAGCCGTTGTCGTTCTGTCAGATGCTAGCTGATGAGCTGCAGTGGAAGAGCAGAGGCACGGATTGATTTCACCATGTGCTGCATTTTGGTTGGCATAATTAGTGCCAGTTGTAAGGTTATGTCCTGATAAGGACATGGCTGAAAACCTGTTTCAGCCAATCAGAAATCAGGAAATTATGTGCCCATTTTATAAGAAATATACGTGCATACATATATACGTACATATCTACATACACAAACACATAAATAAAAAGATGTCCTTTTTTTAGCAGGAAGAGAGTTGTGCTGTCACTGAAATGGCTGAATGACATTGTGCTGTTTCCCCCAGTATGCTGTGGCTCTGAGAACTCCAGAGGCAGCAGTGACAGAAAAACACTTTTAGTGCAGTTCAGCATCTTTTTAAAGTAATGTGTGTTTTATTATAAACACCCTAACAGTGAAAATAACACAATTATGGTTCAGAGGCTCTTTAAGAGATGACTCAGACCAAAGGTTCATCTTGTCCAGCACAGACCCACCTCAACATCCATGGCCAGCTGCCTTATGCCTGACACAAGTATACTGAAGATCCGCCTGCCCTGCCGCAGCCGCCAAAGTCTTGCGCCTTGCTCCTCCAGGAAGCCGTTGCTAGGGGCCGCCCGCTGAAACTCACGCCCAGAAGCAGAACCAGGAGCCCGGCCGCACCCTGGTCCTTAGACCTGCTAAAGCCGTAAAAGCCGCCTGATCCTCTCCTGGCCCGTCGGGGCTTAGGAACCCTCCATCTCGACCCCCAGTGCTGCCGTGGACCCTCCGCTGCCTGCCCAGGAACCCACTGAAGATCCGCCTGCCCTGCCGCAGCCGCCAAAGTCTTGCGCCTTGCTCCTCCAGGAAGCCGTTGCTAGGGGCCGCCCGCTGAAACTCACGCCCAGAAGCAGAACCAGGAGCCCGGCCACACCCTGGTCCTTAGACCCGCTAAAGCCGTAAAAGCCGCCAGCTCTCCTACTTAAGTCTCTCCCTTGCTGTCCTTCTTAGGTCCTCTCCTGGCCCGTGGGGGCTTAGGAACCCTCCATCTCGACCCCCAGTGCTGCCGTGGACCCTCCGCTGCCTGCCCAGGAACCCACTGAAGATCCGCCTGCCCTGCCGCAGCCGCCAAAGTCTTGCGCCTTGCTCCTCCAGGAAGTCGTTGCTAGGGGCCGCCTGCTGAAACTCACGCCCAGAAGCAGAACCAGGAGCCTGGCCGCACCCTGGTCCTTAGACCCGCTAAAGCCGTAAAAGCCGCCAGGTACATTTTTTCACCGAATCCAGCTGCCGGTTGCCTCCAGCTCAGTCTGAAGTGCTGCCTGGCTGTACTCTCTCAGGAAAAGTGGCTGTTTTCACCTGAACTCGCTGACTTTGAGACTTTTCAACCTGGGACTAGGAGCGCCGCTCAAAAGTGCCTCCCTACCCGCTTAAGGTTAACACCGAGCGGTCACAAGACTTAAGTGATACAGCCCCTTCGGTGGCAGTTTGAACTCAATTACTGTGCTAAAGTCCTTATACTTAACAAAGTGCTTGATGTTTATAGATCCTATAGTCACAATTTGTAGAGAAACCTAGAATTTAATTTAGAGCTTGATTTACCTGACTTAAGTGTAGTAGCTACTTTTCTCTCACTATTTTCCTTGGATCCCCTCCTCTACTTCACACTCCCTCCCTTTTCTCTTTGTCCTCTGACTGCGCCTTGTCTCTCAACTCTCCTACTTAAGTCTCTCCCTTGCTGTCCTTCTCAGGTCCTCTCCTGGCCCGTCGGGGCTTAGGAACCCTCCATCTTGACTCCCAGTGCTGCCGTGGACCCTCTGCTGCCTGCCCAGGAACCCACTGAAGATCCGTCTGCCCTGCCGCAGCCGCCAAAGTCTTGCGCCTTGCTCCTCCAGGAAGCCGTTGCTAGGGGCCGCCAGCTGAAACTCACGCCCAGAAGCAGAACCAGGAGCCCGGCCGCACCCTGGTCCTTAGACCCGTTAAAACCGTAAAAGCCGCCAGGTACGTTTTTCACCAAATCCAGCTGCCGGTTGCCTCCAGCTCAGTCTGAAGTGCTGCCTGGCTGACTCTCTCAGGAAAAACGGCTGTTTTCACCTGAACTCGCTGACTTTGGGGAACTTTTTCAACCTGGGACTAGGAGCGCCACTCAAAAGCACCTCCCTACCCACTTAAGGTTAACACCGAGCGGTCACAAGACTTAAGTGATACAGCCCCTTCGGTGGCAGTTTGTCCTGCCGGCGCTTTGCGCCGGCTCCCCACCCTCCCCCCACCTCACCCACCCTGGTCGACCCTCTAGATTTATAGGACTCAGCCCATCATATGACTAAGTGCCCACTTTCCCATTGGTTCCTTATATTCTCTCACCACTGAGGGTGATCTACCCTTAACGTCTGCCAAAAGTTCATAATCTCCTTTGCGCCAAATCGTCCTCCCCTGATCTATTTCCTTCCTTTCGAGCACACTATACGGCTTTTCTTTTACACCCCCCCATCTCTATTGAACTCTCCCCCATATTCTTAGCATTACCTTTGCTTTCCTTCTCTTTCTCCATGCCTGCTTTAGCTCTATTTCCCTGAACCTAGCTCCAGCTTTTACCTCTCCTCCAACCCTACTCTGAAAAAACTTTCAGCTGCTCAAATAAAAAGGATCACGGCACATAAGTGGGAAACATGTCTTCCTCACCTACATTCGCACAGTGTCCTCACAGCAGACCAAATGGGCTTAGTATCCTAATCTGCCTTTTTCTCCTTTGGGGCATGAACGAAGTCTCTCTGACGCTGCGCTGCGAGATTCTTAAAACCCCCCCTCCAGCCACTGACTTTAGTCTCTCCAACCTCATGATTGCAGACCTACGACCTAAACCCTCTTGGGAACACCTTCTCCTAAACAAAGGCTGCACTTATCGATTTCTGTCTTCCCTCAAAAATAAGTGGAGGGTACGCAGGAGTGCCCTAGACCTCCTCAGCTCACCGCTTCTGTTCCTAGCATCACTCCTGATTAAACTTTCTGGCGATATTGAACTGAATCCAGGCCCCCCCTGCAGTGGGGCTCCCCTGAAAGTGTTAACTAAGCAAACTAAAGGACTACTTTTATCGCATACGAACATCCGAAGCCTACTGAATCACCTGCCTGAAGTGGAAACATGGCTCAAAATGTACGATCCCGACATACTGTGCCTATCGGAGACCTGGCTGAAACCTAGATCCCCAGATACCATGTGCACTATACCTGGCTACTCATTTATTCGTCAGGACAGACCAGGGTCTAAGAGGGGTGGAGGTGTTGCCCTTTACCATAAGTCTTACCTGGACATCAGTATAATCTCTGACCCAAACCCCCCAACTTCGTGTGAATCAATGCATACGCTCCTGACACTTGGTTCTAAAAAACTCCATATAATCTGCATTTATAATCCACCCTCAGGAGGAGTAAACGGGCTCCAGGAAGCACTCCAGCTAACTCTAAAATCCATCAATAAAAATGAAGCTGTCATCCTTGGTGACGTTAACCTGAACTGGCTGGGTCCCTCTCACAATACCCTGGCTTCACTAGTGCAAGGCTTAAATTTTCACCAGCAAATCACGGAAAACACCAGATTGTCAACACCGAAGTCTGGTACACTTATTGACTGGATCCTGACAAACAGACCTGAACATATGTCTAGCTCTGGGATCTTGGCTGATTCCATCACTGACCACTCTCCTATCTACTGTCAATGGTGCGCTAGCCAGCCACCCCCCCACCTCGGCTGGTCACTTTTACGAACTTTGCAAACTTGGATGAAAATTCCTTCCTCTGGATATATCAAACATTGACTGGTCGGGCATATACCATGCAGTGAATGTAGAAGATGCCTAAATGCATTTCTACAGCAGTTTCTCCTGTGCAAAACAAGCATACTCAAAAGCCACGCGAAGAGTCCGGGGAAAACTAACCAGATGGCTCCATAAAGATCTCCTACAACAACTTCGATGCAGGGACAAAATCTGGAAAATCTTCAAAGCTCTAGGGTTGCCTAGGACTACTCCATATACAGACAGCAAAGGAATTCCTGCAGAAAGAACATAACTTGCTAAAAGCCTGTACTATCAGAACTTGCTAAAAACTCAGCCCATGACCCCGTAAATTCTGGGGGCACATAAAACCTTCCTGGGACACCTCAATCAGTTACATCCTCTGATATGGTTATAAGCGGCTCCATTGTAACAACCCCATCACCATAGCAAATGCTTTTCAACAATATGTTCTCTGACCTCTCATCCTATACCAGTGCACTGCCATCAGCAACCCTCACTTCTAACAATGTGCCTCCTTCTGACTCTGCCTCCCACACCAGTAACCCTGACTCTGCCTCCCACACCAGTAACCCTAAACCTTACCCCCTCTACTTCAAAGCCATTACTAGCACTCAGGTTCTGAACCTTCTAAAGAAAATATCGGAATATACCAGCCCTGGTTCTGACCAACTCGAACCTTGCCTGTTAAAACTAGCTGCGCCTTTTATCTCTAAACCACTAGCAAGAATTTTCACTTTGTCCCTTACCAGTGGCATAGTCCCAGACCTTTGGAAAATGGCCAGGATCTCACCAATCTACAAAAAAGGGAACAAAAATGACATCTCCAATTACAAGCCTATTGCAATACTATCCCTCTTAGCAAAATCCTTGAAAAACTGGTTGCCACCCAGATCCAGGGATTCTTGATACTACTAAGCAGCTCAATGATGCACAGCATGGGTTCAGGAAAACCACAGCACTCATGACGGCTCTAGCTAAGTTCACCACAGACATCCTCTCTGACATGGATCAAGGAAGGCTCACAGGGGCTGTCTTCATTGACCTTACCAAGGCGTTTGACCTTGTGGACCACCCCCTGCTCCTGTCCACCCTTTGGAAGATAGGCTGCTCCTCCCCTGTACTTAACTGGTTTAGGAGCTACCTGACAAACAGGTCTCAGGCTGTTAAGTTCAATTCAGCCATTTCTTCCACAGTGAAAATGAACATCAGAGTTCCCCAAGGCTCTATTCTGGGTCCTCTTCTATTCACACTATTTGTTAACAACCTCCCAGATGAAATACCTGCCTGCTCCTCGCCTTCTCTACGCAGATGACCTGGTCATCTATGCCAGCTCACACAATGTTGAGCACATTAACTTATCACTAAATAGAGCCTACTCCAGCATCCAGAAATGGTTAAACTCCCATCGCCTTATTCTCAATTCCACCAAGACAAATGCCATGTTACTAGGCACTACACAAAAGCTTCGATTGTGTACCACCCCTCTGAATATCCTAGATCTAAATGGAAATCCTCTACAGGTGGTTATCTCCTTCAGTTACCTGGGCATCCTACTGGACCAATCTCTTGATTTAAATCTACACATCCAAACCACATGCAAAAATGTTAATTGCAAGCTGGGAGCAGCCTACAGAACGAGCTATATGCTTACATCTTCTGCTAAGCTAGCCATAGCCAGGGATCCCTACCTAAACACCTGTCTATTGTGCCCATACTTATTTCTGCCCACAAATCTGCTTCTGCACAAATGGGATGTAACCTACAATAATATATGCCGTGCACGCTGCTAAAGCTCCACGACTTCTTCATCACTGCCAGCTATACACTGACCTTGGGTGGCTCTCCCCTCAGCCACCAGGAGCTACTACCTGGGCCGTCTAAATGACTCTATTCTCAGACAAAGACAGCCTGCAGCACTTGCTAAATTACTTCTTCCTTCAATCCCTAACCGTGAGCTGAGATCAGCAGACAAAGCATTTCTGGATGTTCCCGCTGTCATACAAAAAAGGAACTGCTCCTTCCAATATGCAGCCCTAAGTTGTGGAACCAGCTTCCTCTGGACCTCAGACAGGCACCCTCGCATCCTGCCCTTCAAGCGTGGGCTGAGACTTCACCTGGCCACCCTTGATCAATGCACCTGCTTCGACCCTACCTAATCTTCACATCTCCCCTGTTTCTACTCCCTCCCTTTGCTACCTGTTCTCCTCACTTCTCTCCTCCCCCTCCTCCTAAGACTTACCCCTTTCCTTAAGCTCCCCTATCTTTTTGTCCATTCGATACAATTGTACTAGATAGATATGAATGATCGCCTTATTTAACTGTTATGTGTTATTCTTTTAACTATTATGTTTTTTTCTTCTTCCGCTACCTGGGCACTGTCTAAATAGACTGCAGCCAGAAGTTGGTACTGTAAGGTTCACTTCCCCCTTCCCCACTTTCCCCTGCTCTTTACCTCTGAACGGCCACGGCCAGGGACTGTTACCGACTCGTATGCCCAGTCTCGGTACCACGAGCTCAGCTGCACTTACCCTCCTACTACCGCTGAAGCTGTAAATGCACCGTATTTTCTCTCCCATCCACTGCCCCCCTTTCTCTCATGCCCAACAGTGGGAGCATGTACCTGGCGTCCCCCTAGCCTGCCGCCGCAAAAGCTGCTGGTGTATCTCTCAAATTCCACAGGCTGCCTGCTGCTGCTTGCCAGTTTATGGCTCCTTCCTACCCAACTTAGCCTTCTAACTCGCTGCTTGGTGTCTTAATTATTTCCCCGATATGGCTCACCCTCCCTCCTCCATACCACGTTTCTGGCTGTCTACCCCTGCCACAATCTTCTTGGCCTGTACCCTTCCCTGCCACTCCACACCATCTGGCCCAGTGGGGGAACCGCAAACCCGGCTAATATCTAGTGCTTTTTCCGGTAAAGCCGTAAGTGTTCCCCTACAGCTCTCAGACTCCCTGATCCTGACCCTTTACTAGTACCAACACTCCCCTGTAACCTCCTTGTACTGTACTGTTTGCTCATTGCCTAGACTAGCCTACATCATGTTAGCCTAGCTGAAATTGCCTCTGTATATGTCATGAATGTACTCTGTACTGATTGCCTCAATTGTAATGTTTGCTTCCTTGTGTTATCATGTATTGTACTCTCCCGGGTCGTGCCTGAAAATAGTCACCTGCTGGCTAGCGCACCTACCCGGTAAACAAAAGCTAAATAAAATAAAATAAAGTATCGGTGTATCACTATATAACTCTATATAGTGATACAGTACTTGCATGATGTCTATTGAAAGGTCAGTGAACTTTTCAATAGATGTTACACAAGTACTGTATCGCTATACAGTGTTGTATAGCAATACTGGTACTTGCGTGAGGAAGATGGCGGCCAGCCATGGAGGTGATAGGTGGCTCTGTGCCAGTCACCATTGCTTGGTCAGGGGTGGGCACTGACTGGCAGAGAAAGGAGGGGGATCCACTAAACTGCCAGGGAGATAGCATTATGACAGTATCGCTTCAGTAATTGGTTGAGAGAAGGGGCCCACTAGACTAACAGGGAAATAGTATTATGACAGTATCCTACAGCAATTGGTTAAGAGACGAGATCCACTAGACTAACAGGGAGATAGTATTATGACAATATCACTACAGTAACTGGTTGAGAGAAGAGATCCACTAGACTAACAGGGAGATAGCATTATGACAATATTGCTACAGTAACTGGTTGAGAGAGGAGATCCACTAGACTAACAGGGAGATAGCATTATGACAATATCGCTACAGTAACTGGTTGAGAGAGGAGATCCACTAGACTAACAGGGAGATAGCATTATGACAATATCGCTAGAGTAACTGATTGAGAGAGGAGATCCACTAGACTAACAGGGAGATAGCATTATGACAATATCGCTAGAGTAACTGGTTGAGAGAGGAGATCCACTAGACTAACAGGGAGATAGCATTATGACAATATCGCTAGAGTAACTGGTTGAGAGAGGAGATCCACTAGATTAACAGGGAGATAGTATTATGGTAGTATGGCTTTGGTGACTGGGTGAGAGGGGACCTCTAGGCGACCTGGCAGACAGCATTATGACAGTAGCCATGGGGATAGTGACAGGGGATGACTGTGCATTGGAAAAGTAGGTTCTCAGAAACATTAATTAGCGGGCATTGCCAGATTGTCAGTGCTGCCAAAACAGTTAAATATGCCAGCGTGCAGCTATGCAGTGTGCTCTGGCATTCATTAGCATAAATGCTAGGCACCTGTTAGTGCTAATGCATTAGCAGGTTAGTGCTGTGCTAACTGGTCTTATGTATATAGCAGGGGCCACACAAATGGTCTGTCACCCGAGCTAGTCACAATGAGTGCAGTGCTAATCCTGTTAGCACAGCACTAACCTTTTGAATATCTGGGTCACTGTGCACTAAGATTAGTGCAAAATGTAGTCCTGCAACTACGCCTGAGGGAGGTCTGGTCACAATGAGACCCCCATGGACCCCCTCCTCATTGCACTGCTGCTGTAAACTGAAACCCATTATCCTTGTTCTGTATTTCCATTATCACCAGTACTGCCACTTATTGAAAACATCTGTTTTAACAAAGTCTTCCTCACAATATAGTCCTTCTGTTGGAGCATGTAGTGACATCATGGTTCAGCATCTGTGACATCATAATCTGTTGTCATGGATTCTGACTTCTCTTTATGTTCCAGCAATGGTAGTGGGTGTGTTGTGTGAGTGAAAAACATGGGATACGCCATGGGCTGACTCAGAATGTGGCATTTATCCTCACATGTGTGGTGGGAGCACAACTCATGACTCGTGGAGCCTTAAGTTTTGTAAGTCCCTGCCCCCTCACAAGTACTGATAACTGCTTATTCCGAGTCAGGACACTGTGTGTCCAATTTATATTATGCGTTGTAAATTACAAAGCTTTTAAATTAGAGTGTTTTATGAAGATTGACCTGTTTCTATTTGATTTCACTGCTCTGTCTTGAGCACTGTCTAAGCTATTATCCTGTCATCAGGTATTGCTCAAGGCAGCTGTTCTGCTCTTGGTTTGTGGTTCTTTTGTGACCTGTGTAAAGTGTGAATGAATGGCCAAAGTGAGGATAAATGATTTATCTTCATTTAGAATGCTTTGCAGGCTAAAATAAATAATTTATCTGTAAGGTTTAACTCTCACATATACTGTACAAGGCTTCATATCTTCCATCAACATGTGATATGGCATGGACTTTCAGAAATATATATCATAGACAACAGGATTTGGGTTATGATATTATCAGTTTTTTTCTCCACCCCCCATCTCCTACATTGATAACAGAGATTCCCTCAGGTGCTCGTCTTATGTAGCTGATAGGTCGAATGGGTAACTGTTCAATCAGACAGTCTGTGCTGGATCATGGATACAGCAGCTATCAATGCTAGTGACCTTGCTGGTACCACACTCTTTCCCTCCTTGTAGTAAGTACTGGAGAGGCGGGCATGGTACCAGTAAGGTCAGTTGTAATTTACAGCTGCAGTATCTTCGATTCTGTGCAAATTCTATTTAAATTCCCCACAGCAGATTCTGTCACTGATGGCAGCCACAGAGGGAGGTGGAAGGACTGTGAATTGAGACTGTGGGTGGGGGCAGCGAGTGTCAGGATCACCAGATAATCTTCTAATTTCAATAAACATAAAAACTACAAAAAAAATGATGTCATCAGCTGCTTGTGAAGTTCAGGATCAGCTGGTCCCACCGTAATGAGTGACATGGTAATTTAACACTGGAAGGGACTCTGAATCAATTATGTCACCACTCCCCCCCGCACTTCATAAGCAGACATGAAATAAACATGTTGTGCAGGCATGTACTAATTCATAGGGATTCCCTACCTACTCTATTACCCTGCATAACCAGTGATTCGCTTGGTAAGCAGAAATTTGTCTGGGCTTAACTTAAAGGCCTGTACTGCCTCCATGTCCAATGTCTCAGCTGGTAGGCTGTTCCACAAGTTCACTGTTGTCTGGGAGAAAATGTCTCCAACATTACTCCTGAATTGGCAACCCTGTGGCTATTGGGTGTCTCCTCATCCTGCTACTGGACACCAGATCAAACATTTCTGACTGTTTGAGCTTGTTGATGCCCTAAGTATGATAAGACTGAGATAATGTCCCTTTCAGCTTCTTTTTCTCCACGGTGAACATATTAAAAGTCTTGTATTTTTCACTATAGCTTTTAACCTCCATACCCCTGACCATTTTGGTGACCTTGTGTTGCACCCTCTTGACTGCCTCAATGTCCTTTTATATTAAGGAGACCAAACTGCATGCAGTACTCCAGGTGGTCCTGGCCAGGGTGGGCCTTGTAAATGGTGGGAATACTCTCCCTGCTCTGTTGGTCCCCACTTTCTGATGCACAACAGCATTCTTCTGTCCTCTTGATAGCAGCCAACACCTTCTTTGGCTGCAGCAAAAGGAGACCCACTTAGTATGTATAGGTCCTTCCGGTTTCTCCTCATGAAGTGTGGTACCTTGCATTTAGCTACACTGACGCTGAGGCCCCAGGAGTCAGACCAGTCGCGCAAGCTTGTTCACGTCCTGACATTTGTCCCCATCCTAAAGGAGTCAACAACCCTGGCTACTGTAGTTTATTGTCATCTGCAGATTTAAGCAGCCTGATGGAGACTCAGGCTTCCTGATTGTTGATGAAGATGATAAGCAGTGGCCCCACCAATCCCTGACGGATTTTGTCAAGTACTCCTCTCCACTCAAAGTAGTGTCCGTCCACCTCCACCCTCTGCTGCCACCCTGTGGTGGCTACTGTTCTGTTCCTTTGAACATGCAATGGAGTAGACACTCTCAATAACCTCAGTGCATGCACAAATCAAAACTGCATTAGTACTGAGAATATTTCTATGGCACTTTGGATAGGAAACATTTGTTATGTCTCTTGCAAAAGCTATAGTATGTGGTTCGGTAAGGCTATAAGTGGCTTTTGCCACACACCCTCCCAAGGCTACTTAAAGGCGCATGCTCCAACCACTTTTGGAACTCCATTTGTTTGCCTCAGTCCTGCTGTTGGGGCTCCCATCTTCCTTTAGGCTTCTTGTTTTCCGCTGTGCTTCTCTCAAGTTTGGTCATGTCTTTCTTGTCTTTGACTGTCGCACAGCAGTGTGTGACATAGCAGTGGGCAGGGCCAGTGGGATGATGGGTGCATAGGGAGAGGTATCACCAGCAGAAGGAGGTAAGTGGCATTACTACTGGATATGTCATTGGTGAGAACACATCTGGAACACTGTGTCCAGTTCTGGAGGCTGCATCTCAGAAAGGACATAGTCAGGGTAGAGGCAGTCCAGAAGAGGGCAACTAAAATGGTGCAGGGGTTACATGAGAAACTGAACCATACAAGGAGAGATTGAGGGATCTCAGCATGTACACCCTGGAGGAGAGGAGAGAGGAAACATTCTAGAGACCTATAAGTACTTCTATGGGGGTAAACAGGTACAGTTGGGGAGCCTGTTTCAAGGATGGAAGTGCAACATAACAAGAGGGCAAGCAAAGAAGCTAGAAGGGGAAGTTTAGGAGGGACATGAGAAAATACTACTTTACTGAAAGAGTGGTGGATGCCTGGAACAGCCTTCCACCAGAGGTAGTGGGGAGAAAACAGTAGGAGGTTTCAAACATGAATGGTATAGGCATATGGGAATATTGGTAAAATGGGAGGCGGGGGAGAGTTGTTAGAGACCAGTTAGGGTCTGCAGAGAAAGAATATGCAGGGTACATCTGGGCAGACTGGATGGGCCAAGCAATCCTTTTCTGCCCATGAATTCTATGATTCTATGTTTGGGGGATTTTCTGTCATGTATGTGCTGTTACAGCAGCCTGCTTCAGTTAATGTTATATTCCTGTGTTCACTTCTACCTTCACTCCCAGTGGCTGTGACCTCAGCAACATCCTTATGTCTGTCCCATTCTCCTTTTCAGTTAAGATTGTTTTAATACATACTGTATTTACAATACTAGCTTCTTTAAGTACATGTTCTTTGTGTCCTGTGAATTCCTCATGATATTCTAGCAAGTCAGTTCCGCAGTGTAGCTTCATATAGATGCACTCTGTGCTTTCATGGATCCAAATTTATCTTACTTTAAAAACTTTTGTTTATCCAGTTTCCCCGTTTTCTTATTAGTTCCTTTGGTTTGCCATTTGCTTTTTAAAGTGACTAATGCTAGGCATTCCAAATTCCTAGCTGTTTCATACACGTCAGAGAAATAAAAAATCAGTAATGTTTGCATTGAGTGTCCTAATCAGTTCTGAAAGCCAGTTTTCTTTACTTCTAACTAGTTTCAAGTGCATTATATTCCTTCTGTAAATCCCAGACTGAACTACCAATTGTGTTGTCTGTATATCCATGGCACTCCCACTTCATCACCACAGGGTTACGTACGTCTGATAGGCTGCTTAATGCACTTGTGACCTAAGGTCAAATTATAAATCCTACTCCAAGCCCCTTCTGTAGCCATGTTTTATTCAGCTTAACTTATGCATCTGATTCAGGCTGCAGCACTATCCCAAGATCCAGTGCAACAACGAACACAAGGTAATTACAAAGAACTCAGCTATATGGCACAGACAGTTTGAAACAGTATTTAGAGGGCAAGCTAATGTCAATGAATGTCTTTTCTTAAAAAAAAAGAAAGAAAAGAAAGGAAGGAAAGGGTAGTATAAGGCAAGGACAATAGATGTTCATAGAATAATATATTGCTATGCTTTGCATCATATACGCGTGTTTACTCAAAATTGAGGTAAAATACAGAGATTGCTAGTACAGGCAAAGGAAGCATGAGCCAGTCCCATTTAAATGGGCCAGCCAGTCGCACTCCCCTCAAGAACGAGGATATCCGTTTCTAACCTCTATGCAGTCCCTGATTCAGTATCTGCATATGAGGAGGCACAAATAAAAAAATTTGAAAAATGTTCACTCTGTGAATAATGGCTCGAGAGACAGCCCGCCATGCCACTACGTGGCGAGGCCATGGTGCATAGTGCCTCTCCACCCAACCTGCATGTCAGCTTAATTGGCTGAAAAGCTCTGTTTTTGTATTGTCCCCCCCCCCCGTCCGATTTCATGGCGCTGGCTCTCGTGCTTACAAATGGCTCATTTTAAATTGTGGCCTGACCTGGTGTGCATAGAGGTGGTTTTTAGACTGCACGGACCACGAGGCAGGCAAAGGATCCATTTCAAAGATGGAGTAGGGCTTCTTCTTGTTCTGCTCAATCTCTCTCAGCCATCACTGTCCCTATGGATGCCGCACATGCCAGTCAGACCCACACACATGACGGTGATTAAGCATTGTGCATGCACAATGCCCCATAACACTATACTGCAGAGGGGCAGATGCTGCAGACAAGCGGAAGTGCTCACAGATGAGCTGCAGTGATCGAGATCATGATCTAGCGCCACTAATGGGGAAATGAACAGCACAGCAGCTGTTCCACAAGGTCCACTAATTGGAAAGGGGCTACATTTGTAAAACAAGCACCAATTCAATTACCCCAAGCAGCAGCAACCTAGGCAACTGCGGCACCGAGACAAAATTGAGCCACTTAGAGGGCCAGCACCTGAGCTCTTTCAGGTGCAGCAGACTCATATGAGGGGGAAGACTAAGCTCTCAGGGGGAGGCACAGGTCACTGCAGGCCCACTCTACCTTTCACAGCATGGTTAAGATCAGACAGCAGTCTACAACTGAGCAGTTTAAAAAAAAAGGGAGGGAGTAAAAAGGGAGTTAACAAGGAGCTTCACACTAACTTTCCCTTCACTTGTCTTGCAGATGCCAGCAGTAAGGGAATGTCCATCATGCGAGGTGCCTCTACTGCCCCAACAGTAGGGCCCATTGTGCCTCGCTTGTGAACTGGACAGCCATGACAATACAATGGATGCCCATCAATCCGGCAAGGCTGGCACTAGTACCCCCTGGCATACTGACCCAGCAATTGTGGCACTCTAAAGGGCCACAGCAGCCATGATGGTGAGCCAACAAAACTTCATACTCCAACTACTGGAACGAATGTCCAGTTTCAATAATCCAAAGCCACTCCCGGGTACAACGTCTACAGCAGCTCCTCCCATTCATTCAGGGAGACCTAGAACCAATCAACTAAGGCTTATCCCTGTACGAGGAACAGGGAAACGAGGACAACTCCATGGATGGACTTGATGAGGATGAGGCCAAGGACATTCTTTCCCATCACGACAGAGAACAGGACTCCAAGCAAGAGCCAGATACAGAAGGGGCTACAGTACCAACTCCTGAAGCCCCATCAATTGCTTCAAGACTATTCGCTTCCTAGAACATCACTGACTTGGTTTTATCAACATGCAACACATTAGGGTTCAAAAAACTGCCACCATTGCTGGACAGTGAACTGGACCCAATGCTCCAGTCACTGTCTAAGGTCAACACTTCTTCCCAGTATGACCCACAATATAGGACATTATCACGAAGGAGTGGAGGCATCGGACCCAGAAAGGTTGCCAGAAAAGAGGTTCCTGGACAGGCTATACCTCTACAGGAGAATAGCCTGAGGACATGGTGCACGGCACTAAAAATCGACCCATAAATAGCGGAGCTCAACAAGAGAATGGTCCTTCCAGCAGAGGGTACAGCTGCCCTGAAGGATCCGTAGACAAAAGGGTAGAAGATCTATTAAAGAAAATGCACAAAATGACCAGTCAATTGGTCAGAACAGCCACAACCATAATATATGCGCACGAGCTCAGATAAGGTGGTTAGACAAAATCGCCAAAGCCCTCGCACCAAGTCACAGCAAGCACAGCTGCTAGAACAGGCTCCTAAGCGCCAGGTACATAGAGCACATGTCTGTGGACACACTTAAATGAGCACCAGAACAGCTACAGTGGCGAATAAGGCAAGACGGAACTTATGGCTGAAACTGTGAAACGTAGACAATGAATCAAAGGCTAGACTACTTAAGCTGCCTTTTAAGGGTGATAGAGTATTCGGTGATGGCCTCCAGGAATTCCTAAGGTGAAGAAACCAAGGCACAGACATCGAGGATGGTAAGGACACTGGGTATCTGCCATCCCACAGAGGGAGATCCCAGTACTTTCGGCCTCACTCAGATAGGAGGTCTCACACCTCCTTTTGTGATAGGAAGGGCATGACCCAAAACAAGTACAGTTATCAAAACAGGGGACAGAACTCCTACAGAGGAAGAGGAACCACCTTTAGAGGGAGGTTCACTAACCAGAAAGGAAGAACAGCCCGGAGATCCAGTCAATGACTACCCCAGGACACCACAACTGCAAAGACCTCACACCCAGCTGTCCACAGCAAGTACCCCACCAATAGGGGGAGGCTCCAACAACTCAGTCCAGTATAGCCAAGAATAACCTCAGAGAGATGGGTGAATGAGGTGGTCACTCAAGGATATGCAATAGAATTCTGCGCACACCACATGAAAACAGAGTGGTAGTATCACCAGTATCAAAGAAAAAATACCCAATATGACAGATTCAGGACATTTTAGAAATGTTACTGGCAACAAATGCCATACAAAAAGTACCTCAGGACGAGCTGGGCAAGGGAATATACTCGATCTTTTTCCTGGTTCCAAAGAAAACAGTGGACTTTTGACCAGTTCTGGACATCAAACATGTAAACAAATTCATAACCACAAAGAGGTTCAAGATGGAGACCATAAGATCAACAATCAGGTCAATCAGGGTGGGAGACTTCCTGGCCTCCATAGACCTCAAAGACGATACCTACACATACCCATGCACCCAGCGCACACAAAGTACCTCAGATTACAAATCTTGGGCACTATTACCAATACAAGACCCTTCCATTTGGCCTAGCATCAGCGCCAAGAGTGTTCACGGATGGTCTCAGTGGTCCTAGCAGCAAAGCTATGAGAGGAGGGAGTGCACATCATTCTCTACCTTGACGGTTGGCTCATCAGGACAAGGTCCCATCAAGAATCACAGAAAGCAACCTCAAGAACAATACAGATACTGGAAGAGCAGCTGGGTCATAAATACTGAGAAGAGCAGCCTGACTCCATCCCAATGCATAGAGCACCTGGGGCAAGGATAGACACACGGTCAGGCCTAGTTCAGCCAACACAAATGCAAATAGACAACATCACAAGACAAGCCAATTACTGAACACCACCACACCAAACATGGCTCAGGTCTCTCAGCTTTTGGGATGCATGTCCTCATGCATCGACCTCATCTCCTGGGCAAGATGGAACATGAGGCCCCTTCAAAGATTGCTACTAAAATATGGGTCCCCATCCCAGGAGAACATGCAACAAAAGATAAAAATGACAGACAGAGTCAGGACATCACTGCATTGGTGGACAAACCCACTACATCTGTCCAAGGGACAGCCTCTAGAGATATCACAAGAGGTCACCATCGAAACAGATGCGAGCCTATGGGGTTGGGGAGCATCCATGGGCTACAGGTCAGCCCAGGGTCAATGGTCCCTCAAAGAAAGGAAAATGCCAATCAATGTATTGGAAATGAGGGCGTTATACAATGCATTGATAGCCTTTCAAACACAAATTGCACAGAGGTCAGTGCTGATACGGTTGGACAACAGAGCAACAGTCGCATATAATGCCAAACAGGGGGACCAAGAGTCTGGCTCTCCAATGGGAGATGACCGCCATTATGACATGGACACAGCAGAACCTCAAACACATCACAGCCATCCACCTGGAAGGCAAGCTGAACATGACAGCAGACTGGCTAAGTCACGAACAGATAAACCTGGGGGAGTGGCAACTTCAACCACAAGTCTGTCAAACAATCCAAAGAAAATGGGGCACAGTAACCATGGACCTTATGGTGCCAGCAAGAATGCTCAATCACACAAGTTCTACTCCAGGTTCAAGGAACCTATGTTGATGGGGGTGGATGCGCTATCAATACCATGGACACACAATTACGCTTATGTGTTTCCCCCACTACCCCTGATAACATAGGTGCTATCAAAGATCAGACAATCACGAAGAATAACACCTTGCTGGCCGAGAAAATCGTGGTTCACAATGATCATAGCTATATCAATGGACAGAATGACCCTGCCAACATGCCCGGACATTCTGATTCAAGGATCAATCACTCATCCCAATCCAGGCAACCTTAGACTCATGGCCTGGCTCCTGAAAGGGAGAGACTGTTAAGGGTGGGTTACCATGAGACGGTCATCAACACCATGATCCAATCGTGTCAAAGTTCCACCACTTCAGCCTATGCCAGACAATGGTCAATATTTTCATCTTGGTGCAGTTCGAGGACAATTCGGCCACAATCACCCTCGGTACCAGACACCATGCTGTATCTGCAACAAGGTCTGGACAAAGACTTAGCAGCATCAACACTGAGAGTCCAAGTATTAGCAACTGGGGCAGCAACCGGCGCAATAGAAGGGGTCAGTCTGTGATCTCACCCAGACATTATCCGATTCCTCAAGGCAGCAGGCAACCTACGCCCCAGAGTCAGAGTGACCATACCCCCATGGGACCTAACACTGGTATTAAATGCCTTGACAGAGACACCATTTGAACCAATCTCAAGCATCGAGGTGTACTGGTTAGGCCTAAAAACAGCACTGCTAGTGGCAGTGTGTTCTGCCCGCAGAGTCGGGGAATTGACAGCTCTTAAAGAACCTTTCACTACATTTACGGAGCAAGGAGCCATTCTACATACGGTACCTTCATTCATTCCAAAGGTGAACACCACATTCCATATGGATCAGTTTATCGAGCTCCCCACCTTCTTTGAGGAGCCCACAAATGAGTGAGGTAGAGCCCTCCATAAATTGGATGTCAAAAGGACACTACAAGCATACATAGAAAGGACAGCACCACTCAGACACACGGAGAGGTTGTTTGTCATCTCATCGGGTCATAAAAAGGGTTCTCCAGCAGAAAAGAGCAGAATCGCTACTTGGATAAAGAAGGCTGAAACGGAGGCATATAAAGCAAAACACAAGGTACCACCCATGGGAATAAAAGCACACTCAACCAGGGCAGTTGCAATGTCCTGGACCAAGAGAAACATGGCTACAGCACAGGAGATATGTGCAGCCGCAACCTGGTCCACGACACACACTTTTACCAGACATTACAGGCTGGGCACGGAATGGCCTCAGAACAATACTTTTGGACACAAGGTACTGTTAACTGCCACTTAGGGTAGCTCCCCTTCCAACCCTAATTGAGAGGCACTGCTTTTTATGGTGATGAAGTGGGAGTGCCATGGATATACAGACAACACAATGGTAGTTTACTCATCTGGTAAAGGTGATTGTGTTACTGTATATCCATGGCACTCCGGCAAACCCGGGGGAGCAGGGTACAGGAGAATGCATCCTTATTGATAATGTAAGGTTTGATATGCTAAAGATAGAGTACATACAGAAGTAGAGTACTGTAAACCAGTTTCAGTTAATAAAGTAGATGATTTGAACAATTGGTAGCCTCATTAACTGTCTGTGTAGGGAGAATAACGAAAATTTTTCACAGCTCTGGAAGTATCAAAACTGAATAAGAGATGGCTACAGAAGGGGCATGTAGGAGGATCTGTAATTTGACCCTAGGTCACAAGTGCATCAAGCAGCCTATCAGGCGTACATAACCCTATGGTTATGAAGTGGGAGTGCCATGGATATACAGTAACACAATCATCTTTACCAGGTGAGTAAACTACCAGATCCAGGTATGCATTGTCTCCGGCTATGTCCTAGATAAATTCCAGACTGGAGTCCCTGTTTCAATGGCTGTCAGTGCCTGACTACTATAATTTCATTTATAAAGCCTCTGGAGTCTAAGCCATCAGAGCCACAGGTTAATACTTTATTCTTCCTGGGCTAGCATAGGGTTTATTGCAACAGAGTTTAGTGGTAGGGCCTAGGCTGTATGGCCTAGCTGTAGTTAGATTCCTCACTTTCTTGTAGTATAATTCTCTAGCTTGAGTATAGCTTACTTTATCCCAGGCGGTATTAATAAGTTCATTCTCTGCTTTCTGTGAAGTCTGTACTCCATACTGCTCTTGGGGGGGACCTGTTAGTCAAGCAGATCTATTTTTTGGCACCTCTTGGCATACTTATCAGTCTTTCCCCTGCCTTGAATGTAGGACTCTCTCCATAGGGGCTACTTTGGCTACGCAGATTGACTGGAGAGCACCTCTGGATATTGTATTTATGACTTCCTGCTTCTTGAGGGTGGAATCCTCATGGTGTGGGGGCCCCTTTTAGCCATGCAGACTGACTCAGTGGCAGCCAGTGACTTACGTGTTGTCACCTGTGCCTTGAGGTTAGGGCTTTCACTGTAGGGGTGCATTAAAGATCATGTGCAAAGGTTTTTGCATATTGTTAATAAAGCTTGAATTCAAGTCATTTTGTCATGATTAAAGTTTCCTGAAAATGTCATGCTGTTTGGTTTTGTAGTTTTCTTTAAAGAAGCATGTGCTAACTTGCTCTATAGTGGATGAAAACAGTGGAGTTATCTCTGTCTCTCTCAGTTAGGCTTGGAGAGCGATGACATCATCTTGGAGTACTGTAGCTTGCTGCTTCAGATTGCCAGTCACAGCAGGCTATAACGTTAATGGTTTGCTCACCAGGTTTCTTCCAAACTCAGTCTATGGCTTGTGTTTAGATAGAGTAGCTTAAAATCTATCATTCTCTTCCTATGAAAAGTTGATAATGTGAGTTGCACTGCTGAATTGAAGTAGTGGAAATCTTTCTCACTTGTCATCACAGTTCTCAGTTTTTTCTCATCAAAACTGATTTTTCTAATTATATAACACAGGGTTGTTTAATGAATATAAAATAAATCTAAATTTTGTTCATTCATGGAATAGTTTGTCTTTGATGTAGCCTCCATAAATACATTCGTGTAAGAGCATTTGTTTTCATGTCAGATTGACAAATAGGTGCCTGTCACACTCTACTATTTCAAGCACATGTACTGTCTGAACTCACACATTTTAGTTCTTTGGTGGTTTCTGTGTAAAGATACATCATGTATTTGGGAGAGTGGTGCCGTTGTAAATAAACATGGCTGTGAGAAATAGCTAGTTTCTCACTCTTCCTGACCACAAAATAACTGAAGTGTGTTCTTTTTCTTTTTTTTTTTTTTTAAATTCACAGGCAGCTGCCACAGAACTAAGGGGTGTTGGGCAGGACCAGTACCTCTTGTTAAGCGAGAGAAAAACATGATGGGAATTTCAAATTTTCTCAGGTGCTTTCAGCCAATTACAAAGCAGGCTTGGCAGCACTGTAGAATGGTACTCGGTGAAGTGGCACTTGGACTGGCACTTATTTTTAGCTGGGCATCTATTGAAAAATAGATGCCCAGGTTCGAGGTGCTTTTAGCCAATCAGGAGACAGAATATATTCTTGCCATTTTCTAAGTGTATAAATAAAAACACTATATGGCATCCCAATGCACCGTGTCTCTTCCCCACAGTTGAGGCAGCTGCACTTTTCTGCCACCTATCCCCTGCCCCACAAGCCCCCTGCCTTCTGCTCCACATTCGAGGATGCTGCACTCAGCTGCCCACAGTCTTCTCCCCCACAGTTGGGGACTGTGCACCCTGCTGCCTCCATCCCCTGCCTAAAGAATCAGGGCTGCTGTACCCTGCTGTCCCCTGCCCAAACAGTTGGGGTTGCCACACCCTGCTGCCCTCCCCCACCCCCACACAGTCAGGGGTGCTGCACCTGTTGCCCCCTGTTCCTGCCTCCAGAATCAGGGCTGTTGTGCTCTACTAAGCCCTAGAGTCCTAGGTACCCTGCTCCACAGTTGGGGCTGCTGCACCATGCTGCCCTAGGTCACCTGAGGTGGGGCTTATGCTGCACCCTGCTACCCACTTCCATTGCCCCAAATAGGCAGGGCTGCTGCACCATGCACACCATGTCTCACAGTCAGGGCTGCTGCACCCTACTGCCCCCCTGTGTTTTGCCCCACAGTTGAGACTTCTGCACCATGCTTCCCTCTGTCCCCTGTCACCACAGCCAGGGCTGCTACACCCTGCTCCTGTCTACACAGTTGGGGTTACTGTGACTGGCTATGCTCTAGAGCCCCATGCCTCTGCAGTTAGGGCTGCTGCACCATGCTGCCACTTGTCACAAGAGTCAGGGCATTTGATGCACCCCGTTGTGTGCCTCCACAGTTGAGGCAGTTGCACCCTGCTGCCCCCTGTTACCTGAGTCAGATCCTTTGCTACTCCATGCCGACCACATCCCTTGTCACAAACAGACTTGGGTGCTGCACCCTGTCCCATAATTTGGGCTACTGTACCCTGATGACACCCCTGTCTCCTAGTCAAACAGTCAGGGCTACTGCATCCTATTGCCCTCTTTCCCCACCCCCACAGTTATGGCCATGGCACCCTGTTGTGGCAGGGTGTAGCAAATGATCTGACTCTTGTGGTAAGTGGCAGCATGGTGTAACAGCCCTAACAGCAGAGGCATGGACTTAGGGCACAGCAACCTCAACTGTGTAGACAGCAGCAGGTGCAGCAGCCCTGGCTGTGGTAATAGGAACAGAGGACACCATGGTGCAGAAGCTCTCAACTTTGGGAATGGACACAGGGGGGCATCAGGCACAGCAGTCCTGACTGTCAGATGGGGTATGTGGTGCAGCAGCCCTGTCCATTTGGGGCAATGGAAGTGGGTAATAGGGTGCAGCAACAGCCCCACCTCAGGTGTCCTAGGGTAGCATGGTGCAGCAGCCCCAACTGTGGAGGCAAGGGGACCAGCTGAGCACAGCAGCCCTGTCTGTGGAGACAGGAACAGGGTGCAACAGGTGCAGCATCCCTGACTGTGGGGGTGGGGGTGAGAGAGGACAGCAGGGTGCAGCAATCCTGATTCTTTAGGCAGGGATGGAGGCAGCAGGATGCACAATCCTCGACTGTGTGGGAGAAGACAGTGGGCAGCAGGGTGCAGCAGTCTCTAATGTAGAGCAGAAGCAGGTGGCTTGCGGGGCAGGGGACAGGTAGCAGCAGAGTTGAGCTGCCTCAACTGTGTGGGAGAAACATGGTGCATCGGGATGCCGTATAGTGTTTCTATTTATACACATACCTGATGTATTTTCACACAGAAACCACCAAAGAACTGAAATTTGTGAATTCAGACAGTACATGTGCTTGAAATGGCAGCGTGTGACAGGCACCAGTTTGTCAATCTGACAAGAAAAAAAGTTCTTACATAAATGTATTTCTGAAGGCTACATCAAAGACAAACTATTTCTGTAAATGAACAACATTTAGATTGATTTTATATTCATTAAACAACCCTACGTTATATAGTTACAAAAATCAGAGTTTTGATGAGAAAGAACTGAGAGCTGTGATACAGACAAGCTGATCTCTCACAGAGAAAGATTTCCACTACTTCAGTTCAGCATTGAAATTCAAATGATCAACTTTCTATAGGACGAGAATGATAGATTTTAAGCTACTCTAAACACAAACCACAGACTGATTACGTAAGAAACCTGGTAAGCAAACCATTAACTCTACAACCTGCTGTGACTGGCAATCTGAAGCAGCAAGCTACAGTACTCCAAGATGATGTCATCGCTCTCCAAGCTTGACTGAGAGAGACAGAGATAACTCCACTGTGATCAGCCACTGTAGAGCAAGTTAATAAATGCTGATTTAAAGAAAACCACAAAACCAAACAGCATGAAATTTTCAGGGAACTCTAATCATGGCACAGGGACTTGAATTCTAGCTTTATTAACAATATGCAAAAACCTTTGCACATGATCTCTAAGCCATGCAGATCGACTCAGAGGCACTTCTTGATGCAGGCCTCCTAGCGTCTACCTATGGTTCACCTCATCTTGCTCTGTATTTCCCTTCCTGTAGCTCCCCTTATCATCTTCATTATCAGTTATAGGTTCAGCTTCCGCATGGAGTAAAGGAAAGGTGAAAGCCACCCAGCAGATACTGCTCTTCTCAGACCCACACCTTTGTTTCCAACCCGTTAGCACAACAGTAGCACTACTCCTCACTATGCCAGTGATCCAGGTTCTGGAATGGACTTGAGTCACTTGAGTCAGCCAGGGGAGAGAGGATTGCGTGTCCAAAGGACTGCTCTCCTCCCTCAGAAAGAGAGATGCTATGTCCTACAGTTCAGCTGGCATCTGGTGGAGGCCAAGAGGGAGCACATAAAACAAGGAAAGGGACAGCCGCCCAACACACAGCATGCATCTGTGCATGTCATTGCACTTCAACACCCTCAGGAAGAAAACAAGAATCTGCATGAAAATGTCCTGGTCTACCGTTGTGCTGGCATCCCCTACAGGCCCACACATGAGCCACATGAGTGGTCACTCACTGCTACTGTGGTTCTTGGGAAGTTGTGGATAACCAGATAGTCCATGAGAAGGCCAGTGACGACCATGGGGGTTGCTCTCCGACAAGCTAGGGTATGAGAAAAAGCTTAATAATAAAAAGAAATGTCTCAAAGCTGGGGCCCTTTGTGAGGGCGGAGGACACCCTCAGGCCATGCAGATTGACTCAGCAGTACCTCGTGGTGTCATCCAGTTAGGGAGACAGAATGAGAGTCCCTTCCCTATCAAATGTTCATTAGTGTTTATAACCGATTTGAATGCTGTATTACCTGATTGGATTCCAGATTCAAGCAGTAGTTTGAGCCATCATAATTATTTGCCACCCAAGTGCTCCAACACCTACCTGCTACAGCCAAAGGCTACCCAGCAAATACCCTAGCACTGGAGCAAATGCCTAAACTCTCAAGGCAATACTGCACCTCTTGAGAGCCAAGCTGCAATGTCACACACCACAAGCCCAAGTGCTGAGTCACATCCTATTATCAGCCTACTTCTCCTGTTAAATGTGTGTACTCGATTGCATTATAAAACCAAGCTATGCCAGGAGGGATGGCAACCCAATGCCTTGGATCCCCAGAGGCTTCCTCCAGAAAGGTAGTTTCCCCTCCTCCGTGCCAAAGGTCACAATATAAAATAATGATAACTATCTTAGAAACAGAAATATTTCTGAGTACGGATGGTGGCTCACCTCCTTCATACAGTCATTATCACTATTTTTTTTTTATCATCCATGGTTTCACTCTACTTATGGGAAGCATACCTAGAAAGTCATTGAACATTTCAATCCTGCTGTTTGCTACGTTCTTTTGTCTCCTTCCCTAAAATACATTTAACTGAAAGGAACGTAGTTCCCACAACACTTTTAAGGGTGAAACCCACCTTAAGAAGGTCCCTGTGCTTTCATGGTACCCTAAAAAGTTGGTAGATCCCATATTGGACAGACTGGGGCTACACATCTATTATACGAGCATTCAGACTATTCACAACCTCCAGGTACAAGTATGACCTAGACAGAATAATATACTAAGCTGCAGAAGCACCAGCCTATCTCCCTATACACAGTGGCTCACTGACCCAGTGACTCATGTCTGTGCCCACTTATGCCCGTGTCCATCAAATGGCCAGACCTGCTGCAGATATAGTAGTTCTCTGAAAATCAGCCACAAGCAGCATACAAACTGGGACTATAAAAAGACCACATTTTTCTGTTATTATCCAGTTGGTTGTGGCAGTCTCGGGGCCACTGATCATCCAGCTCCAGGTGTATAATCCCCATAATTATTTGCTGCTTTAATTTTTCTTTGCATTGATGCAGTGTTGCCCCACTTTAAATTTTGTAATTTCACTGTTGTCTTTTTCCCCTTGTAGTTAGTGCAGCAGGGCTGAAGTTCACTAAAAAAGGTATCTTAGGTATGAAGGCCCCAAAACAACAATGACTGGAATGTCCTTTAAATAGAAAGAGCTGCAGCCAAGAGTATGCCTCTACCATTGAGAGAGCAGGCCACCATTCAACCCGAAATCACATCAGAATTATTAACTATTAAATATTTAATCATTAAATATTATAACCTTCAGCATGGCGGAGAGGAGAAAACTCGCTGCGGTGGAAACCGCTTAGGACCAAAAGCTTATGTTACTATTTCTCCAAGATTGTGACCTAGGCCACAGGAATACTTTTAATAATAATCTGAATAAGCTGAATTGCATGAACTGAAATGCTGTTCCATATTAGGAGTATATCTAGACTAGTACCCATTATCGACTACTTCAGTTGACATACAACTATGTCAGACCTCTATGTCTCATGTAGGAGACTTTCACCCTTGTAAAGGAGCCACTGGACATAGCTCCATGATGAAAAAGTCAGGACTCCACCAGAGGTGACCCTGAAGGGGGGACAATGCACAGCCTGATGATGAAGGAATCGCTCTCTAGGTTTTCATCTTGGAGGTGTTCTTGCTAGTCCTCGGTGCTACAAAGACCCCATGAGAAGGTCTGAGTGGAATAGCTGCTTCAGGCTTAGCTGCTTGGTTTCTCTCCTCTGAGTGCAAGGCTCACAGAAAGTAATGGAGATGAGCCCTTCAGGCCCGAGTCATACAAAGCCAGTAGAGGTGAAAGTGTGCAAAGCCCTTGAGTGGTACTGAATGTTGGGGTAGGAGCATGATAGTCATTTGAGCATGTGCCCAGTGGTCATTGGGTGTATGCCTGAAGTATGGTAGTATGAGTGAACAAAAAAAGTGTAGCCATGTATGACATAGCAGGTATGAGTATGGTTGTAATATAATAAGCTTCAGGAGATGTTACAGCCACTATGCCAAAGGTTAATATACAGTGCCATCCATACAGTCCAAACATTTAGACAGCTACCAAGTGTATCACACAAATATAATAAGCTGCTCTTTACATAAATCATATAAACATAGGAGTGTACAGGCGAAACATAAGCCAAAGAGGGCTTTTTCCTAGTTTGTTCGCCACAACTTTGTGGGTATATCCATAAAGTCCCTTAGCACCCATATGCCTATATAACTGTGTTTTAAACAGACTCACAATATTGCTATAATGTATGATAAGCGCCTATTAACCACCATAATCAGCAGTCACACAGCTTTGTTATGCACTGTTTAGAATTTTAAAAGTTGTTAACCACACTTCGGAACTTCTAAACAGTGGCATAAGAAAAAAGAATGCACCAGAGTTCCATAATTCTCACACATAGAATGCAAACAGTGTTTTTTTGACCATACACTATAAAAGATGATGGCTGGGGATCAGGTGACAACCATGCTGAAATCACCTCTCATGGTTGCTAGGGGCTACAGTAAACCTCTCGAGCTGTGCTCTCGAGGTTTACCATGTTGCCCTAGCAACCACTCGAGGTGATTACAGTGTGGTTATCACCCGATCCCCAGCCATTATCCTCTATATTAACCATACATAGTGACAAGATATTCAAAATTGAAACTACTTTCTCTGTAAAAAATATCATATTTTCTCACTATTTGCTTTTTCCCCTGGTTAGTTGCAATTCATAACTTCTAGTGACTGAGATTTTATTTTTTAATATTAAGATGGGGATATTCCCTCAGGCTGGGATCATGTATTGCCTTGTAACCCAAGAGTATATCACCCCCCTTTCTTCTTAGCATCACTAATTGCATAACACACATTAAACAAGCATTTGTCAATGCTGAACGTTCGCTTGCAGGTATTTGCAGTGGTATTTGGCACTTGGACATGGCTTAAAAAAATCAGTGACAAAGAAGTACAAGCATTTGTCAGTGCCGAATGTTGCTTGCTTCTATGTGCTGTTTAGGTATTTGGAAGTCATTGGAGTGCAAATATTGAAAATTCTCGAACTTCAGTGTGCATAGGAACTGCATAGCTAAATAAAACAATCATTTTGGAATTTTTCACCAAATTTTCAACATAGCCATTTTAAAGACCTCTGCTAATGAACAGTGTCACTGTGATTTTCTTAATGTGTCCCATACATTGATTTAAGACACCGACTGCGCCATTGTGCGCTATATGTGGAAACACATTTTGGGCAGGATGTGAAAATGACAGCTGTACTGCTCTATAAGGAGGTGTAGTAAAATGGCAATGTTGAAAATCTGGAGGAAAATATTGAAATGCGTGAACTTATTTAGCGCATGTGAGGAACCGCGCAACACATGCTCGGAACGTCATTTTAGGAATTTTTCCACTAAATTTTCAAAATAGGCTTTTTGAGAGCCCACCTTATGAACACTGGCAGTGTTATTTCATTAATCATTCTGGAAAGGTGATTTCACACAGTGACTGCGAAATCACCCTTCGGGCCCGAATACCGCCATGACAGTGACAGCATTCATGAGAAGGGGTCCCAAAAACCCCATGTTGAAAATTTGGTGCAAAAATTCCAAAAAATGCCTGAGATATGCAATAAAGTTGAAAACCCACTATCTATCCCATTATACAGCTTACCGGCATTTCCTCAGTTCGCGGTCGGCTTTGAAGAGTGCAGATGTGTTCCCGGTCCACCGATGATCGTCGCGAGTTCGGAGAGTAGTATGGGGTGGGCGGTGTGGGGAGGCAGGGTGCGCGGTGGGTGGTGCCGGGTTGTGGGAGGGGTGGGTGACAGCGATGGAATTTTTCTTATTTACAGGTTTTTTTTTTTTTTTTAATTCAGACGACGGGGACGTTTGCCACGCTGGGGTGGGCTCCCAGCGTGGCAGCAAGAAACTGTTTGGGGACGTGGAGCCGACAGGGATTGGGCACCGCCGGCCAAACAGATTTGCCACGCTGGGTGGGCCCAGCTGGCACCAAAGCTTTGGGGCGGTAGACTTGAAGCCAATGGGAGACTGGGCACCCCGTCGGCTATAACAGTTTCCTTGTTTTGTATATTTGTATATTTCTGTGTGTCTAGCCATAAATAAAACAACGGCCAGGACAGCAACAGGATGAGGAAGCTGGACGTATTTTGTTTCGGCAGCTCATACAGAAGCGCTGCCAGCACTGATCGCAGTGGTGGTTTTCTTTGAAGTGAAGACCACTGCTGTCATACACAGCACCCACATCCATTGGTGCAGGACCGCCATGCCTGCTCAACGGAGCAGTGGATTGCACAGAACAGTCACACCTCCAAAGTGTCCTATTCTCCCAAGATGTTCCTTGCACGTGTGCGCAAGCGAACGTAAAAAGCTGTAACAATAGGTAGAAGATTTAAAAATGTTTTCCATAAACTATCCTTTTATTTTTGCACACTGCTACTACTAACCTAAAACTCATTTGACAGAAAACTAAAACTAATAGGGCCTCTCCAAGAGGATTACTGTATCTTAGACCTTTCCCACTGTTTACATTGTGGTATGTCAAATTTCCTACCTGTTGATGCACACATGCCTGACTTTATTGACCTAAGTGTGAAAATATCTGAAATGTAGGCCTGGTACTTGATTTTTTATGCATTTAAACATTAATTTCGCTCATGTAATTCCTGCATTTTCTCTAAAAGGAAGCCAATTTAGTTGGCGATGAGGAGTGTGTACTGATAACTGTGGGGCATCCAATAAAAATATGGCCACCTTAGTAACCAACACATACAATTTGATCCAAAGCTGGCTTCTTGTATCACCATACACTATATTCCAATAGTCTATAAGCAGACACTTCATGGTGTTTACAATTTTTAAATGTGTCTCTAGAGTGGGACACCCTCTGTTTATGAAGAAAACCTAATTGCGGGCTCAGTGTGTTTTTTTACAGTTGCTTAATTATGATCTCCCAATTTTAACTGAGCATCCAATCAGATACCCAAGTATTTGCAACTCTGCACCTCACAGAGTGAAACATTGCTTGAGATGCAGATAACTAATGAGGGATTATCAAGATGTATTCAAAGCCTTTTTCAACTAGCAGTCTGAGTTTTCATTTTGAACGAGTCCAATTCTAGACAAAGATCTTTCAAACAAATTTAAACTGTGCTGTAAGTTATACTGAGCTTCCTCAAAATTTTACCTAGAACAATATAAGATTGCATTGTTTGCATATAGGTGACATTGCAAGCTGCCAAGATACTGAGGCAAATCAATCAATTACCAAGAAAACAGGTGGGTGCCCAGGACAGAGCCCTAGGGCATCCCTTTAACGACTGGCAAGGAAACTGACTTTGCACCCTGTACAGTAACCAAATGTTCACAGTTGTGTAACTAATTGGACAGCCAATTCAATAGCTTTAATATAGTAGTAAGACAGGTGGAGAAAAATATCAATACAAAACAAACCGTAATAAGAACTTATAGGGCATAGCCCTGTGTGGGTAGGTGATATGAGTGTTGAGTCCTGAGCACAGGAGTTCAGCGACTTTCCTGGACTGGCTGGCAAGCATCAACTTGGATGAGAAGCAGTGGATAAAAAATAGAAGCTGCTTGGCCATAGTGGGCAGTGACTGAGAGGCCACCAAAATGCCAGGCAGGTGAAGCATGGCACAGCAATGGATGGCTGCAGTGGAGAAGGACTCTAGGGAAGGTGCACCAGGTGGCAACATGGGATATGGAGCAGTGACTAGTGGGGGAGGGGGCAGGATAACCACAGCCACAGCACTAGCAGGCAGGGCAGGAAGAATGTAGAGGGAATAGCCTGTAGTATGAATGTAGTTAGGAAAGTGGAGGTGCATAGAGGTCATAGATCATAGTAGGAACAAAGGTAGGATGGCAGCTTAAAGGAGAACAGTCAGCACTAGGAGATTCACACCCAAGTGTGGGGCTGCTTCCAATTTATACTTTGTTTGCAAAAACATTTTTTGTTTACTTACTGTTCACGGCTCTGACATGCACTACTGACTTTTTATGTTTGCTTGCACACATGTGCAAGAAACATAGTGCCATCATCCGAGTTTTCGGAGGTGTGTCACCCCTCTTTCAATTCAGTCAGTGTGTTGGCAGGCGTGGCTGATCCTCCAATGCATGCTGGAGCTGTCTATGACAGCTCAAAATCTCCTGGTGGAGTATAGTTGAAAAGGGGGGCTATGCTTCCAGTGAGCAGCGATAAGATATCGCCTGCTCATGCGAGCTTCCCCTACACACACACATGCAGGCATACTGCGTGCGGCCCTCCCCCCACGCACACACTGTACAACCGGAGGTGCCCAATCCTCGGTTGGCCGTGCTGCGCCCCCCCAAAAGCCTTCCACATGCCACGCTGGGTGCCCACCCCAGCGTGGCAACACATTCGTAGAGCAGCGACGGGGTGCCCAATCCCCCATCGGCTCCACTGTCGCCCTCCCCCGAGTACAGGGTGCCACGCTGGGAGCCCACCCAGCGTCGCAACTGATGCTATGGCCGACGGGGGTGCACAACCCCCATCGGCTCCACGCCCCCCCAACCAGCCATCCTTGTGCCACGCTGGGAGCCCACCCCAGCATGGCAAATGTCTCATGTCCTCATTTAAAAAAAAAAAAAACTGGAAATAAAAAACTGTCTCTCGGCGCTTCTCCCCGCCCTCCCACAACCTGCACCCACCCACTGCGCACCCTGCCTCCCCACACCCCTCACCCCATACTTACCTCCAGACCTCGGCGCAATGATCTTCGGTGGTCCGGGAACACGTCTGCACTCTTCAAAGCCGACCACGAACTGAGGAAATGCCGGTAAGCTGTATAATGGGATAGATAGGGTTTTTTCAACTTTATTGCATATCTCAGGCATTTTTTGGAATTTTTGCACCAAATTTTCAACATGGGGTTTTTGGGACCCCTTCTCATGATTGCTGTCACTGTCATGGTGTTACTCAGGCCCAAACGGTGATTTCGCAGCCACTGCACGAAATCACCTTTCCAGAATGATTAACGAAACGACACTGCCAGTGTTCATAAGGTGGGCTCTCAAGAAGCCTATTTGAAAATTGGTGAAAAATTCCAAAATATTCTTTTATTTAGCTACAGCAGTTCCCACGCATGCTCGTAAGTTTGCCAATTTCAATATTTTCAATCCAGATTTTCAACATTGCCATTTTATTACACTTCCTTGTGAGCAGTATAGCTGTCATTTGTCACATCTTGCCCAAAACATGTTTCTGCCCATGTAGCGCTCAATGCACTTGATTGGTGTCTTAAATCAATGTATGAACACAATAAAGAAAATCACAGTGACACTGTTCATGAGCAGAGGTCTTAAAATGGCTATGTTGAAAATTTGGTGTAAAATTCTAAAAATGACTGTTTTTACAGTGTCGTTGCACAGTTCCTTACACAGCTCATAAGTTTCATGATTTTTAATATTTTCACTCCAGATTTTCAACATTGCCATTTTATTACACTTCCTTATGAACAGTACAGCTGCCATTTTTCACATTGCCCAAAATGTGTTTTCGCACATGTAGCGCACAATGGTGCAGTCGGTGTGCGAAAGCAATGTTTGGGACGGATTAAGAAAATCACAGTTACACTGTTCACGAGCAGACGTCTTAAAATGGCTATATTGAAAATTTGGTGACAAAAGTCCATAAAATGACTGTGTTACGAGTGAGCATTGCGCAGTTTCCACGCACCCTTGTAAGTTCATGACTTTGTAATATTTTCAGTCTAGATTTTCACCAGTGGCATTTTCCACACTTCCTTATGAACAGTACAGCTGTCATTTTTCACAACATGGCCGAAATGTGTTTTCACAATTTCAGCGCAGAGATGCGTGGTCGCTGTGGGAAATCATTGTTCGGAACAGATAAAGAAAATCACAGTGACACTGTTCATGATTGGAGGTCCCAAAATGCCTGTGTTGACAATCTGCTGTAAAAAATCCCCAAACTAATTACATTACGGGTGTGCGTTGCACAGTTTCTATGCATGCTCATGACTTCATCAGTTTTTTTAATATTTTTACTGCAGATTTGCAACATTGCCATTTTTTACACCTCCCCATGAACAGTACAGCTGTCATTTTTTACATCCTGTTTGGAATGTTTTTGCACCTGTGGTGCTAAATGCCGTAGTCGCTGTGCATAAGCAGCTTTCGGCTAACAAACTGATATTGCCACTGTTCATGAGGTGGGGTCACAAAAAAACCATGTTGAAAATTTGGAGTGAAAATACCAACGAATGCCTGAGGTATTAGGGTTTCCAACCATAACGCCCAACCCTGTAGAGAATGACAGGCATCAGGGATGTGACTTGGGATTCTTGCCTGTAATGCTCATACCATTCCACACCCTGCAGCCAGTGAGAGGCATCGAGGTATGCCTTGGACTCTTCGGCCCCAAAGTTCACCCCATTCTCCTATACTGCACCCATCTCACCGTACTTCCTGATGGAATGGGGTGCACATAAGGGCCAAAGACCCCAAGGCACACCGTGACACTTGTCAGTGTCTGCAGGGTGGGGTGTGGTGAAATGGCGTGGCCGTTATGCCTGATGACCCAAAGGCACACCCCAATGCCTGTCACTCTCTGCAGGGTGGTGGTGGGGTTGGCTTCAGTTCAATACTTCACTGCCATTACTATTACGCAGCTCTGTAACTTCTACACTACCACTGCCAATGCCAGCAAGCAAACATTCGGCATTGACAAATGCTTGTTACATTTACTAGTGCTGCAGTCCTGCTCTGATGTCAGTTGCAGTGGGTTCTGGGATTTGTAGTTACAGAAAATATATCAGCCTGGCAGTATGCAAAATTAGTCTGATATATTCTGCTGTATTACAGTAAACTGTAAGTTTAAAAAAAAAGGTTTTACTGACAGAGTGCAAATTGGGATCAGCTCCACTCTTGGATGTGGGGCCATTGTGTTGGTGGTTCCCCTTTAAACAGATGAAAGTTGTGTATGAAAGTAGTAGGAGGAGTATTTTAGTATGGGCACTCTAGGTGGCAACAGCAGGGCGTGGAGCAGTCAAATTGCTAAGGAGTCAGGAGAACCATGGCTGCACAGCAGCAGCAGTATGAAAATATGAGCATGCTCAAAGGATGGAGGCCTCCAGTGGCAGCCAAAAGCAGCTAAAGTAGAGCACAAATAGTGAGGGCACCAGGGCTCAGGAAAGCAAATATGAAGACACTACCAAGCAGAAGAGGCAGAGTATGAAATGCCCAGCTGGAGTCAATTAAGACAGATGGGATGAGACAGAAGAAATAGGCAGCATGGCAATGCTAAGGGTAGCATGAAGAGAAAAGAAAAATAATAAGGACCTGGCTCAGCATCAGAATGCTGCAGCAGGAATTGAAGGGCGGGGGTATGAGGTGGCCCAGTCAGCAGTGCTGAGCCCAGATATGGGTGACCTCAGTGGAGTTATATGGAATCAGGAGAACTCGGCAGCAGCAACAGCTTTAGTGGTAACGGGGTCAGGAATGAACCTGAAAGTGTAGCATTGTCCAGAGTCAAACCAGCAGGAAGGAGAGAGCAGCTGGACATGGTGTAGTGGAGGAAGGAATTGGAGAGTAACAGGAGGCGGGATGCCTGGCTAGATGGCAACTACTAACAACCAAGCTGAGGAATGGGAGCAAGCCTGAATGGGGAGGGGGATGTGGCAGCCAGCAACAAAATGAACACCCAAAGGACACTTAGACATGTACAGTAAGTTTAAAGAGCTAGTGTACTGCCTGAAACTAATATTAGTTTTAAAAGTAGTTAGCCATTACTTTTTATATCTGAGTTACTTTTTCTTTTTCCTTTGGTTAATTAGAAGATCATTTATCTCATGTTAGTAGGTGCGGTGTGTGGGACAGCACTCTGCCTGACAGCTGACAGGCATGGGGTCATAATGTTGTACACAAAAAGATAACGCAATAATCAATGCTGGAAGCAAAACAGTGTGCACCAAAACAATGTCGGTAAAGGCAAGGCAAGACAATTTTATTTATAAGGCGCCCAATCCCGGAGGCTCTGGGTGCCAAACATAAATAAGAACATACAGTGGTTAATTAAAACAAATAATAAAACATAATTAGAACCATAACAAAGTTGGTGTTCAGCAGTATTAAAAGGTTTCTAGAGGTCAATCTTCAAGGGAACTGCCAGAACTAATAATAGCATCAACAGTCAACAGTCAGGCCAAAGAGGTGGGCCTTTAGCCTCCCCTTAAACACCTCAAACAAGGAGCCTCCCAGACTGCAGAAGGAAGTGAGTTTCCACAGGGTCAGCCCAGAGACACTAAAGCACCATCTACAAGTCCTGGGCCAAATCCTGGGAGCGTACAGGAGGCCCCTTGAAGAGAGTGGAGGAGCAAGCAGAGGACACCAGTGTCAGGTGCTCAGACAGGTAACAGGACCCAGCCTATAGGGCCTTGAAGATGAGAAGACCCACCTTGAAAGGACCCTCCACCTGACTGGCAGCCAGTGCAGAGCATGCAGGACTGGAGTCACATGACTGGACCTTGAAGGCCCATCAGCAACTGGGCCGCTGCATTCTGAACTAGCTGCAGTCTGTGGAGGGTCCCTCCTGTGACCCTGAAGTACAGTGTGTGAAGCTTGGCCAGCTGGTTATGATTGTTCTATGATATTTGTAATATAGAATGTGGTATGTGATTGTCTCACTTGAGACATCCTGTGCTCCTGCGTGACCCCCCCAACCAGGTTTTAGTGAAAATAACAGGATATATGTAACTGACCAGGAGATTTCTCTAATGTAATTAACCTTCTTGAGAAGTTGCATTTCATAGCCTTTTTATGACCTCCTGTCTCTGGAACTGGGAAACTAAAATATACATTTTATGACTTCAGATAAGCTGATTCCTGTAAAGCTGTATTGCACCTGGTGAGGGATTGCAGGGTTGTAAATCTACAAAGGAACCACACAAGATCAAAAGAAATGTTAATTAAGAGTCATATTGGGAAATTTGTTTTGCTGATGTCACCTTATTTAATATCCTGTACCTCCTGATAGGACATCCTTTTTGTATATTTTTTATATTCAAAAAGGAGCTAGATGACATCATAGAAGGGGTGCGGAAACACATAGTTTGAAACTGTATGCTGTGTTTGAACTTGTTGACATATCTTTTTGGCTCTTAAGAAACAAGATCTAACTATAAGCACTGTAGAGGTAATACATTAGATAGAAAAAGTCTAACTGTATATTGGTAGAAGTTTGTCTGTAGTTTTCTTTGCTTTTCTTTTAAGTGATTGTATGCTGTTTGATATTTATTTATTTATTTTCTTTTAACTGGGTGAGCACACTAGACAACCAAGTGCCTATTTTCAGGTACGACCCGGGAGATTACAATGGTACATTCATGAACAGGCAAAACAAGTACGGTTCCATTTAAAGTGCATCAAACAACAAGGTCAGTACAAAGAAGACAGCAGGATTTTGACAATGCAGACAGCAGGTAGGATAACATTAGGGTATTCTCAGGATGAGGCAGGGGCCACCATGTCCGGGTGGCAACTCAGTAAAAACTAGTAGGTAAATTGCTGCTAGTCATGCACAGGTTATGCAGACAGTGACATTAGTTATTATCTATCACCAATGATTATGTGTATGCTAGCATGAAACCGTAATTACTAACTTTTCATAAGCTAGCCTAGCAATCACCCAAAGCAACATCCTAGGAGATACAGACAAAGTTAGGGTATATGCTAACATGAAACCTGAGAACACTAATACAACAGTCCAGGGTAACTTTAAAGAGTAGACAGGAGTATTCAAAAATCAATTGGTACAGGAAAATGTAAGCAGTTTGAGGAACAAAACCCCAAGCAATGAGAGATATCATTAGCTAGTGAAAAGACAAGGACAAAAACTGTTTTCATTTTTTAGCCACACCCAATCTGCTAATAGGGTCCCTGAACATTTAAGGAGGGCTCACAAGCATTTAAGGGGAGGGCAGGGGTGGTGGGCGGGACCCAATTAGCCTCAGAAGTCCTTGTCCCTAGTGGGGAAGGAGAGGGTTCCAACGAGAACCAATCCACACCTCCAACCCTCAACGCCGAAAGCCAACAGCTGTAACTGGGGCTGAAGCCCTGCTATTTAAACTGCACCAGCAGTTTAAAATTGGAGCCTTTTTTTTTTCAGTATCTCTCGCTTTCGCGTCCTGACTCCATTTTGAAGGAGCCCCACGAGAGAATTAGCCTCAGAAGTCCTTGTTGTTCTGTGTTACATTTTTCATATTTTTATCAATTTTTAGTAAATATATTATTTGAAAGACTGCCTTAGGTTGTTGGCCAGTTCTTTTTGCATGTGACGTATAGATGATTAAGTCTGACAAAACCGTTCAGAAGCTTGATGGTGTTACTAAACTGGGAAAAAGGTAAGAATATACCTAAGGTCTTTTATAGAGTTTAAAGGGTTCATTTGGAAGCCTGGCTGGGTTCCTAGCGTGAATTGTACACTTAATCCCGAGAGAGATGCAGTCTGCGCCTGTACATTGGGTGCACTAGCATAAGGTTCACAGTTTGAATCCCCCCAGAACTTGAGACTAAAGGTGATTTGGACCCACAAGCAGACAGGAGGGTTACCCTGTCTGTTACCTGTTCACAATACTGCGCATGGAGGTTGGCACTGTGGGAGCAGAGGGCCTGACCAGCTGAGTGCGTTTGTGACAGATTTGGTCAGCAGCAGTGTGGATAAATTTGGTAACACAACCTTTAACTGTTCAGTGTGTCAGCTTAATACTGTACAGCTCACTTGCAAAATAAGGCAGTGATTTATTTTTTTTAAAAAGAGAAACAGAACTATATCATTTTGCTAACAGTCAAGTTCCTACCCGTTTTATTTTTTTTCTAAAGTGCAAGTTAGAGTAGCCATAGTTAGGGAAGAAGATGGCTTCCAACTACAGCGGGTACACTTCAGACTACTTGAGGCAGTTGTGCCAGGACAGAGGAGTCCTGTACGAGGCGAGAGCCACTAAGCAGAATGTCGAGGATGCCCTGATGGCAGCAGATGCCCAGAGCATCGAGTCACAGACTGTGACTGTAAAGGACCAAACCTTGGGCATGAAGGGGCTAGCGGCCAGTGCAATGTCCAGATCTGGTGAGGAGGGCAGTAGGGCCAGTGCAAGCAAAGGGCCACAGCAGCAGGGGAAGGTCACCAGCATTCTGGAGCCAGAAGCAATCAGGCTACAGATTGAGTTGCGCAGAATAGAGCTGGAGTTCCAGAGAGACACTGAGCGAGAGAAACGAGCTGCAGAGGAGAAGAGGGAGTGAGAACAGCGAGAAGCTGACCGTGAACAGTGAGAGGCAGACTGAGAGGAGCGAGAGCACCAGAGGCAACATGAACTGGAGAAGCTACAACTCCAACTACCAGCACCAGAACAGGTAAGTGGCTTGGGTTTAACTGGAACTACAGGACTGGGTTACAAACTGAATTCCAAATTGATAGCTGAATTTAAAGAGGGGGAGGATATGGATGCCTTTTTAAACTCCTTTGAAAAAGTTTGTATTCAGGCTAAAATTCCTAGAGGGTCCTGAGCATCCAACTATCCTCGCTACTTACCAGGAAAGCTCAGGATACATTGGGTCAAATGGACAATAAGGACAGTAATGATTACAGCAAACTTAAAGCTGCACTTTTAAAAAAGTTTGATTTAACTGCAGAAGCATACAGAGCTAAATTCTGTAAGCTCAGGAGAAGCCCTGACATGAGGTACGAGGAGCTAGCCATGAAACAACGTCAATGTTTAAAACGTTGGTGGGGGGGTATTGAAGCAAACTCTGTAGATAAAATTAAAAATTCTATTTTGTTAGAACAGTTTTTTGGGGCATGCCCAGCAGAGCTGAAAACCTGGCTGGAGGACCGAGATCCCAAAACAGTGCAAGAGGCTGCTGAACTCTCAGACCGCTATGCCAAGAGCAGACCTGCTCTGAGAGCAAATGGGGTTGGAGTGGCAGTGCAGAAAGGGAAAAGCGCACCTTCAGGGCAGCTAAAACCCTCACTGCCTCCACTGAAACCAGTTAGCCCCAGGTTTCAAAGAAAAGATTTCTCTGAGAAAAGAAACAAATGTTGGGTTTGTAAAGAAACTGGCCATATTGCCAGACAGTGTCCCAAAAGGACAAGCAATACGCAGAATGGGGCTAGGAAAGAAGTAGGTTGTTTGTGTGTCCCTGGAAGCATGCCTGTGAACATGAGGGAGCACAAGCACCCAGTCATGGTGAATGGTATACAGAAACAAGGGTTAAGGGGCACAGGAGCATCCCTGACATTGGTAAAAGGGGATCTGGTAGAGCCTGGTCAGCTTATACCCAATGAATTTGTAATGGTATAAGACTTTAATGGTGAGGAGAAACCATTGCCCCTCGCTAGTGTTCTCCTAGACTGGGGTGAAACAAGGGGAACTGTGCAACAGGTGGCTGTAGCCAAAACTTTAGCAATTGATGTCATCCTTGGCAAGAATCTCAAACAGGGGATGGTGTGTGCAGTTACCTGTAGCCAAGCGGGAAGGGGAACTTGTAGTTCCCTGGCCCCACAGAAGCCAGTGTGGAAATCACTGGGAGGCTGATTCCTCAGCTTGTGTCTCCTGATATGGAGACTAATGAAAAGGGGGTAGAAGTTTCCCTAGTAGCAGGTAACCACACAGCTATGGAAGGTTACTCCAAAGAAGGACGGGTGACCCATTGTCAGAGGGTTAGTGATGACAGTGATCCTGAGTGCCCTGATGCTAGTGCTAGTGACCCTAGTTTAGAGACTGAGGGACCTGTCCCATACCTTTGGAATGTATAAGAATTTGCAGCTGCTCAGAAAAGTGACCCTAGTCTAGAGCAGTTGAGGCTTGGGCAGACTCTGGCGGGCACAGGAGGTGACGGTAAACATAAAGTTTATTGGGAAAATGGACTGATGTATACTCAGGATGTCAAGACAGAGGAAGGGGTGATAGGTGGGCAGCTTGTCATTCCCCAGGGGTACCGTGAGCAGTTGCTCAAGATTGCACATGATATTCCCTTGTCTGGTCATCTGGGAAGCACGCGCACTATGCAGCGATTGGCCCAAATTTCTATTGGCCCAACTTTACCCAGGAGGTGAAGGAGTATTGCAGGTCATCTCACTGGTGCCAAGAAATAGGGAAGGCAGGTAAGAAAACCCAAGCTGCCCTAATTCCACTGCCCATAGTGGAGGAGCCATTCCAAAGGGTGGGAATGGATATTGTGGGGCCTTTAAATATCCCCAGCTCCTTCGGGAAGATGTTCATCCTGACTGTGGTGGATTATGCCATCCGGTATCCAGAGGCAGTCACCCTATCCTCACTGAGAACAGACAAAGTGGCAGATGCCTTACTTGGGATTTTCTCCTGTGTTGGGTTTCTGCAGGAGGTTATCCCGATTCAGGGGGTTCCTTCATGTCGGACCTGATGAAATGTTTGTGGGAGAAGTGTGGGGTGGTGCAGAGGTACATGACACCTTACCACCCGCAAGCCAATGGGCTTGTGGAAAGATTTAATGGTACCCTGAAGTCAATGCTCCAAGCATTTGCTGAACAGCATGGGAGGGACTGGGAGAAATACCTTCCCCACCTGTTGTTTGCATACAGGGAGGTGCCCTAAGAGTCGACTGGATTTTCCCTCTTTGAGCTCTTATATGGACGCCAGGTACATGGGCCCCTAGACTTGATCCAGGAGGACTGGGAAGGCAAGCACGCCACCCAGGGAACTCCCATAGTGGATTATGTCCTTAGGTTTAGGGAAAGTCTGAAGGAGCTTATGGGGACAGCCCAGAGCAACTTGGTAGCTGCCCAACAGAAACAAAAAGTTTGGTATGACCGCAGAGCCAGAGCTCGCTCATACACGGTGGGTCAGGAAGTCATGGTCCTTTTTCCGGTCTGGAAAGACAAGCTGCGGGTTGAGTGGGTAGGACCATACAAAGTAGTTAGAAAGGTAAATGACATGAACTATATCATAGAGTTACCTGACAGAAGACAAACAGAAAGAATGTACCATGTCAACATGATGAAGCCATATGCCAATAGGGCTGACATGGTGTTTGCAGTATGTAGTCCTGGGGAGGGGATGGATGAAGGAGACCCCCTTCTGGACTTGCTGGAAGAAAGCAAGTAGGAGTCCTCTGTGGAGGCAGTTAAATTGTCTCCCCAGCTGGCACCAGACAAATCCAGGAAGTAAGGGAGGCTTTAGCAGACTTTGCCCCACTGTTTAGCACCAAGCCTGGACTAACCTCTTAGCGATGCATGATGTGGAGGCAGGGACACAGACGCCCATATGGTGGACAGCATATCAGGTGTCAGAGTCTGTCCAAAGGACATTAGGAAGGAAGTGGAGGAAATGCTGGATTTAGGGGTAATCCAGAGATCTCACAGCACCTGGGCCTCACCCATAGTCCTTGTGCCCAATCCAGATGGCTCTACTCATTTCTGTGTGGACTATCATGGACTGAATGTAGTCACGAAGTCAGACGCCCACCTGATTCCCAGGACGGACAAACTCCTAGACAAGTTGGGAGGGGCGACATACCTTACAACTATTGACCTGACAAAGGAGTATTGGCAGGTAGAGTTAACTGACAGAGCTAGGGAGAGGTCAGCTTTCATCACTCCAATAGGCTTATTTGAATTGAAAGTAATGCCTTTTGGAATGAAGAATGCCACGGCCACTTTCCAAAGGTTGGTGAACCAGGTGTTAAATGGTGCTGAGGAGTACGCCATGGTGTACCTGGATGACATTGCCATCTTTAGTGCCAGCTGGGAGGAACACCTGTCCCACCTTAGGGAAGTGCTGGGCAGGATACAGAGGGCCAGGCTCACTATAAAAGCTGAGAAGTGCCAGGTGGCCATGGCTGAAGTGACATACCTCAGGCACGTTGTAGGCCGGGGACAGCTCCGTCTTAACCAAGTAAAAATAGAGGTGATGAAGGCATGGCCCCGACCAGAAACACAGAAGCAGGTCAGGAGTTTCTAGGACAGCAGGGTAGTATAGGAAATTTGTACCCAATTACAGTGCCCTGGCTGCTCACCTATCTGACCTGGTAAGGAAAAAGATGCCTAAGAAAATTACCTGGAAACCAGCCTGTGAAAAAGCCTTTACCAGACTGAAGGAGGCACTGTGCAGTGCTCTTGTGTTGACAAGTCCTGACTATAGCAGACCCTTTATAGTCCAGACTGATGCCTCAGACATGGGTATTGAGGCAGTACTGAGTCAGACATCCAACCAAGGGAAAGATCACCCTGTAGTGTACCTGAGTAAAAAGTTTCTTCCCAGGGAGCAGGCTTACTCTACTGTGGAAAAGCATGTCTTGCCATAGTGTGGGCCCTAAAGAAGTTAGAGCCATACTTATATGGGCAGCATTTTGAGCTACAAACTGACCACAACCCCCTGATTTGGCTGATGCAAATGGGAAAAACTAATGGTACACTGTTAAGGTGGAGTCTTGCCTTGCAAGGGTATGACATGACGATCTTACATAGGGCTGGAGCGACCAATCAGAACGCCGATGGCCTTTCGCGTCTATATGAGGAGTGAACTGATTTGGGAAGCTCATCCCATGCAGGGTATAGAGCCCCCAAATTCAGTCTAGGTGGGGAGGGGTATGACGCTTGACCAGCTGGTTATGATTGTTGTATGATATTTGTAATATAGAATGTGGTATGTGATTGTCTCACATGACACATCCTGTGCTCCTGGGTGACCCTCCCCACCCCCACCAGGTTTTAGTGAAAATAACAGGATATATGTAACTGACCAGGAGATTTCTGTAATGTAATTAACTTCCTTGAGAAGTTGCATTTTATAGCCTTTTTGTGACCTCCTGCCTCTGAAGCTGGGAAACTAAAATATATATTTTATGACTTCAAATAAGCTGATTCCTGTAAAGCTGTATTGCACCTAGGTGAGGGATTGCAGGGTTGTAAGTCTACAAAGGAACCACACAAGATCAAAAACAAAATGTTAATTAAGGAGTCATATTGGGAAATAAGTTTTCGCTGATGCCCCCTTATTTACTATACCTCCTGATAGGACATCCTGTTTGTATATTTTTATATTCAAAAGGAGGAGCTAGATGACATCATAGAAGGGTGTGGAAACACAGAGTTTGAAACTGTATACTGTGTTTGAACTTGTTGACATTTCTTTTTGGCTCTTAAGAAACAAGATCTAACTTATAAGCACTACAGAGGTAATACATTAGACAGAGAAAGTCTAACTGTATGTTGGTAGGAGTTTGTCTGTAGTTTCTTTGCTTTTCTTTTAAGTGATTGTATGCTCTTTGATATATTGTTCTGTGTTACATTTTCATATTTTATCCATTTTAGTAAATATATCATTTGAAAGACTGCCTTGGGTTGTTGGCCAGTTCTTTATACATGTGATGTATAGAAGATTAAGTCTGACAAAACTGTTCAGAAGCTTGATGGTGTTACTAAACTGGAAAAAGGTAAAATATACCTAAGGTCTTTATAGAGTTTTAAGGGTTCATTTGGAGCGTGGCTGGGTGCCCGGCATAGATTGTACTGCAATCCCAAAGAGGTATGAATCTGCGCCTGTACATTGGGTATGCTAGCATAAGGTTCATAGTTTGATCCCCAGAACTTGAGACTAAAGGAGATTTGGACCCACAAGCAGACAGGAGGGTTACCCTGTCTGTTACCTGTTCACAATACTGCGCCGGAGGTTGGTACTGTGGGAGCAGAGGGCCTGACCTGCTGAGTGCGTTTCTAGGACACAGAGCATTGCAGTAATTGAGCCTGGAAGTCACAAATGCATGCACTAGTGTTGGCAGGTCCTCGGGCGCAATGAGGGTCTTAATCCTGGCAATGTTCGCAAGTGGTAGAAACCACTGCTGACTACAGATGACACCCTATCTTCAAAGGTCAACCTGCAATTGAGGATCATGCCCCATCGCACCCTTGGAGAAACCACCAATGGTGCAGACCCCAGAACAAGTCCAGAGTCAGCTCCCAGTGGCAACCCAACATGCCTGCAACCAGGCTTGATCACCAGCACCTCAGTCTTAGCTGGGTTGAGTCTCAGCCAGCTGGAGGCCATTCAGTCATTGATTTTAGCCAGACAGCTGTTAAGCACGTCAACAGCTCCTGATGTTCCGGGTGCAAAAGACAAATACTGTTGGGTGTCATCTGCATAGCAGTGAAACTCCACACTGTATTACTGAATGATCTTGCCCAGGGGCAGCATGTACATTACAAATAACATCAGCAACAAGACTGAGTCCTGAGGTACTCCACAGGACAGAGGCATTGGGGAGGAGGAGAAATTCTCCATCACCACCCACGGCACTCTGTCCAAGAGATAGGACTCAAGCCATTTGATGACAGTACAGATGAGTCTGCAAAACTCACAGAGCCAATCGAGAAGAACGACGTGATCCACAGTGTCAAAAGCTGAGGAGAGATTAAGGAGCACAAGAACTGACCTGTGTCCTCTGTCTCTATCCCTGAGCAGGTCATTATTCACTCTCACTAGAGCAGTTTCAGTGCTATGTCTGGCCCAAAAACCTGACTGGACTGGCTCACAGATATCCAAGGTCACCAGGTGATCCTCAAGCTGTTGTGCCACCAATTTCTCAACAGCCTTGCTCAAAAAAGGCAGGTTGGAGATTGGACAGTAATTCGCCAGGACATCTGGATCGAGGGAAAATTTCTTAAGGAGGGGCTTCACCAGTGCTTCTTTCAAAGCAGCTGGGAAGACCCCTTCCACCATCGAGCACCTGGCAATCCTGGCGAACACCAGGCCAATGGCATTGACCGTCCCATTAAGAAAGCGCTGGTGCCGTATCTAGTTCACTAGGTGTGCTTCAGCTCTAAGGTCACCTTAGTCACTTCAGACACCTCCACCAGCCTAAACTCCTCCCAATGAAAACAGTCACAGCATTAACAATAATGGAGCTTTCCTGGGTTTTTGCGAGGATTTTCCCCTGCACCTCCTGATGGGGCTTTGCCCCCACTCCGAATTTAAATAACAAGCCCGAGAAGGTATGGACTTCGCGATGGGGAAAACTCAGGAAGAGGGGACTACGCTTTGAAAGAAAAAAATGTTCCAACACCAGGAGACTTGGGAGGACCCAACCGTGGTCCTAGGTCTCCAACCCTGCTATGTGGTGGTGCCTTAACCACTCCACCATGGGAGCAAGTCAACCAGGTACCACTCACACAGCAACTTGATCCCTTCCATGTATCAGCACAGAGCAACAGGGGTAGTGGTAATTCTCTACCACTGTTACCCCCCATCACTCTAAATGTTTCCACGCTTCACATAGCGCGGTTATTACCACACTGTTTTTGAAGTGACATATTGGCCCAGTACTGAACTGACATATCTATCTCTATTCCCCCCCACTACATCATCAGTATTCTGACTTCTGTGACTGTGACATCACTGCTGCTTTGGAACAGCCACGCAGTAGCTGCCAGATCAGTCACCTGTGATGTCACTATCAATGAGATCACAATGATGATGATGTAGTGTGTGTGTGTGTGGGGGGGGAGGTGTAGAGATTTATTTATTTATTTAAAATATTGGTAACTGGGAAAGGCACGCTGAGCCAAGGCTCGTTTCCAGGTCCAACCTGGGGTGGGGGATAAGGACAGTAACATGACATATACAGGAGGAATATAAATACAAAGACAACACCATAAAATACAATATTTAGACAGATGTGATACAAACACCTTGTAGCGAATACATATTGTGGCTAATACAGCAGTAAATACATAGATGTGATACAAACACCTTATGGCTAATACATATTGTGGTTAATACAATATTTACATTTTTGTGAAGACATTGCACACTGTGGCAGTACAGCAATCAAGTGTAGATGAAAAGTAGCATTAAAGTCTGGAGATTGCTATATGATAAAAGCACAGAAAATCACAGACAGGTATGTAAGAGAATCAATATAGGTCAGTCTAAATTAGCTACCGGGAGACTGTGCTGCAGAGTAATAGTCAGTCATGAGTGCTGGGGGGGGGGGCAGGTGAGGCTGCTGAGTGGTGTAAGAGGGCAGTAGGGCAGCTGGGTGGAGGGTGTTAATGGGATGGTGATGGTGGCTAGGGCGGTTAGGGAAAGTACGAGACAGATATGTCAACTGACAGGCTAACAGCTGTTCCACACATCCAGCACAATATTATCACATAGATTACTTTCTAATAAACAAAAGGAAATAAAAAAATACTTCAGAAATAAAAAGTTCAGATGACTACTTCTTAAAATTTGTATTATTTTCCTGTCTGCCTGTTTTGGCTCCACTAGCTCTTTAAGTACTGCTTGGGGGCATGATGAGAGTCATCCTCTGTCTGACCAAACCACGGGCTTATAGCCTTTTATTTACAGGATATGCCCAAAGTTTTGTCAGGGTCACCTAGTGCTGTGCAGCAGAACTGCAGCTTTCCCTCTGCAGTTGGAAGCAGTTAATCCGTAGTCTGTGAGGAACAGGCCATGCAATGGGTGGTCAGCATGTATTGCTTCTCTGTTAGGCTAATCTTTTACTTGGCTGAATTCGGGCCTCCGCAGACATCTAGAGTGCTGAGCTGCTGTCTGTTTCTCAGCCCATACACCAATGCCTCAGAGACGGTATTCAGACGGTGCTCATGTCCTAAGCTAGCAGCCTCTTCTTCATAACCTCTTGAACCTTTAAAAATAGATACCAGCACAGCTGTTCACTATGGGGCCACAAGTCTCTCCCTTTAAAACTTTGAAAACAGTCTGTAAACTGTCATGTTAAGACTAATATTTTGTGACTCAAAAATAGAAACATAGAAACATAGAATTTGATGGCAGAAAAGGATTGCTTGGCCCACCTAGTCTGTCCATTTCTCTACCTAACGGATAAGCTGCAGATCCTAGTTAACCAACAGACTACTTCCTGCTGCCCCCACTAGAATCGCCTTATGTTTGTCCCATGCATTCTTGAATTCTCCCACTGTTTTTGACTCTATGACCTCCTCGGGAAGGCTGTTCCATGCATCTACAACCCTCTCTGTGAAGAAATACTTCCTCACATTACCTCTGAGCCATCCCCCCTCTATCTTCAAATTGTGCCCCCTTGTTCTTGCACATCTCTTTTTCTGAAAGATGCTACCCTCTTGGACTTTGTTGAGCCCCTTGAGGTATTTGAAAGTTTCTATCATGTTCCCCCTCTCCCTCCTTTCTTTGAAGCTATACATCTTAAGCTCCTTTAGTCTTTCTTCATATGTCTTCTAGTGCAGACCCTGCACCATTTTGGTTGCCCTCCTCTGGACAGCCTCCACCTTGTCTATGTCTTTGCAAAGATTGGGGTTTCCAGAACTGTACACAGTACTCCAGATGTGGTCTTACCAACTGTCTGTACAGAGGGCCAACAACTTCTTGTTTTCTACTGGTGATGCCTCTCCCTATGCATCCCAGTATCCCCCAACCCTCATCACTGCCTTCTCCAATTGCTGGCCCTGCTAGGTCATCTAATGACTACCCCCAGGTCCCTTTACATTTTTGTTGTTGTCAGTATCTCACCCCCATTGTGTACTCTTCCCCTGGGTTTTGTTTCCCAGGTGCATTACTTGCATTTGTTTGCTTTGAATCTAAGCTGCCATACATTTGACCATTCCTCCAACCTTGCCAAGTCCCTTTTCATCCTTTCCACACCACCTTGCATATCAACCCTGTTGCAGATCTTTGTGTCATCTGCAAAGAGACATACTTTTCCTTTCAGTCCCTCTGCAATGTCACTTATAAAGACATTAAAAAGGACTGGCCCCAGTACTGAACCCTGCAGTAACCCACTAGTAACCCCCTTTTCTTCACTGTGGACTCCATTTACTATTATCGTCTGTGTCCTGTTGTTCAGCCAGTGTTTTACCCAGGCTACCACCCTGGGACCCACTCCCCGGCTGGCTAATGTGTTTATTAATCTTTTTTGTGGGACTGTGTCAAATGCCTTGCTAAAGTCTAGGTAGACCATGTCCACAGCCCCTCCCTGGTCTACTACTTTGGTCACCCAGTCAAAGAAATCAATTAGATTTGTCTGACATGACCTTCCTGCTGTGAATCCATGCTGCCTTGGGTCCTGTGCCCCACTGGCCTCTAGCTACTCAACAATTCTTTCCTTCAAAAGTGATTCCATCATTTTCCCTACCACTGAAGTCAAACTGACAGGTCTGTAGTTTCCTGCCTCTGTCTTGCTCCCACTTTTGTGAAGGGGAATCACATCTGCCCTCCTCCAGTCCTCAGGTACCACCCCATCATCCCATGATTTATTAAAAAGGGTAGTCAGTGGTGTTACTAGTTCTTCCCTTAGTTCTTTTAGAATTCTGGGGTGAATCCCATCAGGCCCCATAGCTTTATCCACCTTCAGTTTTAAGAGTTCTTTCAGAACCCTTTCTTCTGTGAAAGGACTAATATCAACCCCACTCCAGAGTGCTTCTATTGACTGGATTATATATCTCCCCTGCTTTTCCATTATGAATACTGAGCAGAGTATTCATTCAGTAACCTCTTTTTCACTGTCACTCTCTGTCCAACAACCTTCCTCTTTATTCAGCCTCAGTATCCCTGACTTAGTCTTTCTTTGCTCCCTAATGTACCTATAAAGGTTTATCCCCTTCTTAACTGAGTTGGCTATCTTTTCCTCTGTTTGGGCCTTTGCTATTCTGCCTGCCTTCTCTGCTTCAACTGGTACAATTCTCCGTCCTGCTCCTTCTGTGTTTCCTTATACTTCCTGAATGCTGTCTTTTTCTCCCTAACCTTCCCCGACACTTTTTTCAGAACCATAGTGTTTTTTTTCTTTCGTTTTGATTTATTTGCTTCACACAAAGGCTTTTTGCCTCTGTAACGGCAGTTTTGATGTTTCCCTATTGTTGCTCCACCCCACCTTCTTGCATGTTTGCTAGTGCTTTTCTGAGGCACTCTCCCATTTTGACAAAATCAGCCCTCCTGAAGTCCAGTACCTTCACTTTTGTATGGCTTGACTCTACAGCTAAGTTTATCATGAACCACATTGTTTGGTGGCCGTTTGTTCCCAGATGGCTACCCACTTCAAGATCGGAGATCCTCTCTCTGTCCCCATTTGAGAGTACGTGGTCTAAGATTCAAATGCTTAGATCTCTAATATAAAAGTATTGACTATCCTCACTGTTGCCTTTATAGGTCATTCCTAAAGAAGATATCATAGTCAGCTGCAAACACAGTCTCTATAAAATGGCAAGAACAAATGCAGTAACCTTTTTGGCCGAAACACGTCATCTGAACGTGCTTTAAAATACAGTTGCTTCACAGACAAGTGCTAGGTCTAATTTTTAAGCCAGGAAATGGTAATGAGCTATTTTATGAGTGCAATAATACATTCCAGGTTGTGTGTTAAAGTTTTTGCGATACACTTTCCCGGAGAGTAAGGTCACTCGACCTCCAGCCTTGCGCCTCACACCACTCTTGGGGCATACATCTCAAATGCTTTAAGACACACCCCGTCATGCATTGTTGCTTGCATATTGACTATTCTCAGTACATCTACATTGGGCCTGATGCATGAAAGGGCAAGTAATACATGCCTGAGGCGTATAGCCCGGCTGCATACCTACGCAGCCCCAGACAGGCACAGGGTGAGTGGTATGTACTACTGCTAGCACCCAAGGGGTGCCTGTCAGCAGCCACACTCCTGCGGTGTGCATGGTCACATGGGTGGTCGGGGTGGAGCCGTGGACATGGGCGGGCATCTGAGTGGATTCCTTGTGCCCTTGTGGAGGGTGCAGGGAGTGAGGGGACAGCCGCGTATAGCGGCACTGGAGACACACTGTCAGACAGTCACCTGTGCCACTGCCCCATCCCTTCCCTGCAGCATAGTGGGCTGGGGCAGCATGGTGATCTGATTCATGGTGCCACTGCACCTGGCAGCTGGAGAACATGGGGGCACATACCCAGGTTATGCCTGGTCTTGGCAGGCACAGCCCGGTACCCCTAGACCCGGCACTCATTGGCTTTGTGAATGATAAATAAAGCAGGCATGCCCCTGACACCTCCCCAGTGTAGCGTTCCTTGGGTGGCTTGGGTGGCGGGCATAAGTGCCTTGTGCGCTTCGGTGAATGCCACCGGAGGTCCAAGGGATCCCCGCGGCATGGCATTCACACTTAAGGTTGCCTGTGTGCCTCAGATACATGGCGCATAGGCATCTTTTTCATTTGAGCACAGGGCCCAATAAGATTTTGAATTGACAGCTGTTTCACTTGATATAAATCCAGGAAGCAGCATGGGAATAGATTAAATTATAATAACTTGGTCACGTTTTTCCCCATAGGAAAAGCTGGTTATAATTCGTCGTTATAACCAGCCGGTTATAATGGCGAACATGCGCTGGTCTTTCTATGAGAAAACCACAAGTCAGACTGTGGTTCACACTACACTGCTCTTATAGCAGGCGCCAGATTGAAAACACTTCACATTTCATGTTGCCAAACTTGGCAAACTATTAAACTTGCAGAACTTTTGACAAGTTCAATTTGGGTTGAACTGAGAAAAAAAATCTTGTGTTTCTCTCTCTCTGTCTCTCTCTCTCTGTCTCTCTCTCTCTCTCTCTCTCTCTCTCCCCCACCCTCTATAGGTCATTCAAGTTTAACAATTTGTACTTTCCCACATAACTGCTCCATTTTTCCCATTAGCTACTGGATTTACATTGTTTTGGTACTGCAGACTGACTGGGTTAAAAAGCTACTATTTTATATAGTTGTTGAAGTGAAAAAGATGTGATTCCAGCAATTATATAAAATAAAACATGGGGTGGTGTTTAAAACTCAAATTTTACACATATCCTCGGTGTTGAATGCTTAAATAAAGCACTCAAGCTTCACTCTTGGGGTTTATGTAGCATCTAACACCAAGGATGTGTGCAAAATTCTCATTATACACACCACCCCATGTGTTATTCTATATGTAATATATAGAGCAATGAAAAATGATATAGTATTGTTATATAGGGCCAAGCATGTATTGGCTATATAAGCCCAAACACTGGCACAGTGTCCAATATAGTTCTTAAAAATCTCCTGCTGCACAGAAATAGTTCATCTGTAGATCTGAGGTTTATCAGCACCACAGAAGTCAGTACTGCCTCACACATGATGTGGTTTGGCTAGCAAATAGTGGCAGCTGGCAGGTTATCAGCAACAAGACTCTGTTTTGTTACTTAGATCACGGGATTCTAGTTTGCAAAGTGACTTGAAAGGCACTAGCAGCTCTAATTCTATTACACCTTGAGTCAGACAATTTTGTGACATGGAAAGTAATATTGGCTGGCTGGTAGAGACCACACACAGTGAGACAAGGGGTATATTGTATGGCCAAAAAAAGTGTATATGTGTGTGTGATGTGACATGTTCAGTGAGAGCCCACCAAATTGTTACACACCCCAAATCTGCATCAATTACTGATGAGAATGGGACGTTTTATGCACAGAAAGTAAGAATGTTGGTACTTTTGGATTTCTTTGAGAAGACTGGCACCTCAAGGACTATTTTCAGAGCTTTTCTGCATTCAGAACTGAAGGACAGGGTAAAATCTGGAATGGTTCTGGAACCAGAATGCACCCAGAACTGGGGTTCCAGAACCAGAATGCAAGAACCAGCTTGAATGCAACAAGAGGAATGGTTCCATTACCATTCTGGCATGGACCCCAAATCCAGCCAGAACAGTGATTCCTGACCAGGAATGCACATCAAACAAGAGTTTCATTACTGGGATACATCTGGAATTATGCTGGATCCACCAGGAATGCATTACACAGCAACTGGTTTCTAAATTATTTATAGTTCTGACATTTCTGGGTGCATTCTAGTTCTGGAATCCAGTTCCAGGTGCATTCTGTTTTTACCAGATTCACCAAAAGCTGCCATTCCAAACCAGCTCAATTCACATCTAGTTTGAGAACAGACTGAGTTATAAAACGAATGCTTTCAGATGGCCTTTTTAAAACTCCACCGATAGGACACAGCAAAATAAAGACTGATGAAATCTACTGCATGCTGTAAGAAGACATTTTTTATGTTTTATGTATGCATGTGATCAACAAACATTTCATTATAAAGAATTGCATTTCAGAGGTATGTCACCATAGGAGCCGACTCCATGGGTGCTCAAGCAACCACAAAGTTGACATAAGCACCCTCAATTTTGCAAGGGCAGCCTGCAACAAAGGATTACTAGGGAACCTGGTCATAGGAAAAATACTACCTACTGGCAATGAGCACCTACAAAGATTCCTAAAAGTTGGCATTCCTGTATGTCACTGTCAGGTCTAGTGCAGCTCAGGCTGAAGGGCTTTGCAATAACAGCCCAATAATCTGCTTGGCTGATCACGACACTTTTCATTTTGCAGGGCAGACACTTCTGAAGTTGAAAGAAGTCAACCACTCCATTCACAGATTGTTACTTTATACGCATAAACCCTCCTGTTCAATTTTTTTTTTTTATATAATCTGCAGTTAGATGTCAATCACTCTATGTTGTCCTGGAAAGTGAAATCAAGTCCCTTCCACTGCAAGTATCCCTCCGACTTCCCAGTCTCTTCTTGTGCACGGTCTGTGAAGTGAACTCCCTCCACTGCCAAGTATCCCTCAGCCTCCCATTGCTTCCTATGCCCTTCAGAATTTTCTGACACCAGGGTGCCCAGTTGCTGTTACCGGCTAGCATCCCCCACCCTGACCATTTCCACCATTGCAATACTGGGGAGCTCACCCTTGGTGCTGCCAAATATAACACTGGCATTGGGGTGTCCAGTCTCCAGTATTGGTAGCAGAAATAAAGAAAATCATCCCTCATAGTCTTTTTTTTAATCCCTGTAAAAAAATGAAATTATCCATTGATACCTATTGCCACCACCAACCCTCCACTGCTATTACCCTTCCCCCACCCAAAACCCTCACTCAGCACCAACCGCCCCACACACCCCACCCCTTACTTACCTACTGGGGGTTCAATGCCATAATCATCTCTGGATCAGAGACCTGTCTTCACTCTTCAGTGTTAGACCAGGAACTAAGGAAATTAGGTATGCAGTCAGTGCATTTCAGTGTGCTTTGAACTTGTACTCACAGTGATGCTTGGTCAGCTGGTTATGATTGTTCTATGATATTTGTAATATAAAAATATAGTATGTATTGTCTCACATAAGGCAGCCTATGCCATGGGTGCCCCCGGTTTCAGTTACAGGATGTAACTGACCAGGAGATCTCTGTAATGTAATTAACTTTCTTGAGAAATTGCATTTTATGGCCTTTTTATGACCTGTTTCTGCCTCTGAAGTTGGGAAGCTAAATATGCATTTTATTACAGAACAGGACATAACTGATTCCTGTTGGCTATACTGCACTTAAGTGACAGTGTAGGAGCTGAAAAACTTTTGATGTTCCTTGGGAAAATAAGAAACCAGCCACCAGTTGAAAGGAAAGGCTTGATTAAAAACTGTCATAATTTGGGAAATGAGTTTTTGCTGAAGTCACATCATTTAAAATATCTCCTGACAGGAAATCATGTTTGTATTTTTTGGTTTTAAAAGGAGGAGCTAGATGACTCATTGAAGGGGTGTGGAGACACAGAGTTTTAAACTGAATACTCTTTCTGGACTTGGGGTCATATTCCATCTTGGGACTGTAGAGACACAGCTCTGATAGGCACTTAAAGAAGTAATACATTAGATAGAAAAGATCTAAACTGTATGTTCGATGTGCTTACACAACTGGATGAGATAATATGAGATGATGCTTGTGTAACTTGATTTGCTTTTTGGCTATCTGCCTCTCTATCCTTGGGATATACCACCCTGTAGGAGTATGACACAAGGAACCCTAGAGGAGGGTCCCCTACAGGTGCCAGGAATGTATGCATTGGCTAAAGTAGGTTAGAAGAAGCCCATTGCGTAGAGAGATGAGCCGCTGGAGAGGAGGAGGAGGGGTGGATGGTGGGCAATGAAAGAATCTCTGGCGAGGGCCCAGGATGTTGTGACCTTTAAGCTCGATGAGGGAGTGACGTTGTTGCTCCGCCCATCGAACCTCGGGCTTAAAGCCCTCCCATTCAATGTGCTTACACAACTGGATGAGATAATATGAGATGATGCTTGTGTAACTTGATTTGCTTTGTGGCTTTCCGCCTCTCTATCCGTGGGATATACCACCCTGTAGGGTTACGATGCAAGAAACCCTAGAGGAGGGTTCCCACCTGCAGGTGCCGGGAATGAATGCGTCGGCTAAAGGTAGGTTAGGAAGAAGCCCAAAAAGAATACCAAAGATGTCAAGCTTCGAAGAGGCAAGGATGATGAATGAATTCTGTGAAGAGAAGGGTTAACTTCCTAAGGAGAGAGGAGAAAGCCAGGGCCACCATACACCTCCATCCAACAGCGGAACCTAACTAACTACTGTGAAGAAAGCACTACTCTAACTAATATTATGACCACTAGCATGGAGGAGAGGGAAAATCCCCTTTGAGGAGGAAACCTCTGGGGATCCAAGGCCTAGGCTGCCTTCCCTCCAGGCTGACAACCTTTGATTTGAGGACGTATGTCGATAAAGAGAATGGTCCATAGATGAAGGATATAAGTAAAGAGGATGACGATGGGATAGGAAAAACTCCAAAGAAGCACAGATTAAAGAAGGAACATGAGGTAGCAGGGACCCAAGGAGGGTATGCTCTAGTTGTCGATGAAAGATAGTAAATCAGAGAAGCAAGGGGTATCCATATGTGCTCATGAGGAGATTCCAGATGTGCTGATGAGGAGACTGAGGATAATGCATACTGGCTTAATTGAGATGAGGTGAGCAGACACTGAGGTTGAAGAGGCATGCTTGATTATGGGATGTCAGCGATTAGACCCTGAGGTTGTAGTCGATGAGATACAATGATAGGAATGCTCGAGTAAGCTATGTAAATAGATAAACCTTACGGTAAGGATGAGTGAGCGATTGGAGTTATGAACCCGATACATGCGGCAGAATGGCTGTGGGTCGATGAGGTGGCAGAGGAGTCATGATAGGTAAGACCAAAAAGAAATATTGATTGCAGGCCTCGAGTGGAGTGAAGCCATGATGGCCAATATGGAATGGAAAGAGGAGGAAACAGGAATGAACTTGAAAATGAACTGAAACATGAAAAGGAACTTGTAATGGAGGTAATATACTTGAGAAAGTGATGGAGGAAGGAGGTCTTCAAAGGAGGGAGACTCAAGGCCAAGAAGACATGTCGAGAACCAGAAAGGAAGCGAACCCGAGATACACTCAGGATGAACGATCGAGAAGAGCAAAACTGGACAATGTATGATGTGGAATGAAGCCATGAGTGGAAAGAATCTATGACAGCTGGGATGAGAATAGGCACTAGGCTGAAGAAGGTAAAATAGGAACAGAAGAAGTATGATGATGGATTGAAGCCATGGAGGCTATAAAGGGAAAGTGATGTAGGAAAGGACGAAGGACGGTAGGAGGTCAATGGGGTAGCTGAGGACCCAGCCGGTATGGAATGAGAACTGCAATAGGGTGAGTTGGATAAGGCTGAATGGAGTCCCCAGAGCTTCAGGCCATGGAGGATAGCATGCAGGCCAGAATGAGTCAGCTGAAGCATGGTAGGATAGGGGAACCCCAAAGAAATGCACAGGTGTAGCAGAGGAGGCAATGGGAAGGACACAGATTGAGCAGTCGATCGCGAAGGAGACCCATATAGAGGTTGGAGGAGCAATGTCTCAAGAAGGAGAAGGAAGGATACAAAACATGTAGGGGGGGAGAAGGAGGTCAGGGGAGGGACTAGAGGATCCCAACACGCCAGATGGAGCAAGCTAATATCGCAGACCCGGCAGTGAGCCACAAGAGCATGGTGGGGGAAGGTGACACTGAATCCATGCTGAAATTATGCCATCTAGAGGCTAGAATGGGGCACAGCATCAGAAAGAAGACATGGAAAATACAGGAGAGACACCAGACATGTCAGCCACAAAATGGGAAAGGATCAGGGTCAAAAGCTGGAAATACCCACTCAGTATGAACAGAGCATGCCACCTTTTTTTTTTACAGTAACAGAAGCTTAGTTCAACAATGCCCAATACAAAAGCATCTGGCTAATCCTAATGGACTTCAGGAATGAGGCACTTGAGTGAGGGCAACAACATACGTGGCTGGGAAAGAAAGGGAAATTGCACCCTTGACACTAGGAAGCTTACCATCAGCAGGTGAAGCGAAGATCATGGCAATGGGATGAAACACCAGCAAGTGCAGATTGTAAAGATTTAGTAGATCTTTTCCCAGTCTGTAGCCTTGTCATGGTTTAAAAACATCATAGTTTAAAAACATCATCTGTGTCGTTTCAAGTTACAAGATGTTAAAGTTTGTAAGATCAAGTATAGGCACAGGGTTCTGAGTTCAAGATGGGAATGAACAAAAATCGAGGTGTGCAAGAAGGGGAGACATACAAAACCGGCGACTGTAATGGTTCAGTCAGAGTTGCAGCAGAAGGGGAAAAAAAACCCTGCCCCAGACATAGCTGAGAAGGAAGAAGCCATTATGACGCAGTGACTCCATTAAACTCGGCTTAAAGCCTCCCATTGGTAGGAGTTTGTCTGTAGTTTTTGTTTTCTTTTAAGTGATTGTATGCTCTTTGATATATTGTTCTATGTTTACATATTTAATATTTTGATAATCTTTAGTAAAGTACCTATTATTTGAAAGACTGCTTGTGTTCTTCCAAGTTCTTTTGCATATGATGTATACGTGGTTTAAGTTTGACAGCTGTTCCGGAGAGCTTGATGGTGTTACCAAACTAGGAAAAGGTAAGAATATACCTAAGGTTTTTTACAGAGTTTTAAGGGTTCATTTTGGAAGCCTGGCTTGGTGCCCCTGGTGAAAGATTGTACCGCAGTCCCCAAAGAGGGTATATATCTAAGCCTGTACATTGGGTATGCTAGCATAAGATTCACAGTTTGAATCCCTCCCCCAGAACTTGAGACTAAAGGTGATTCGGACCCACAAGCAAACAGGAGGGTTACCCTGTCTGTTACCTGTTCACACTCTTGCGCGCGGAGGTTGGCACTGTGGGAGCAGAGGGCCTGACCTGCTGAGTGTGGTTGTGACAGATTTGGTTAGCAGCGGTGCGATAAAAGCTGGTAACACAAGCTTTAACTGTTCAGTGTGTCAGCTTAATACTGTACAGCTCACTTGCAAAATAAGGCAGTGATTTATTTTAAAAAGGAAACAGAACTATATAATTTTGCTTACAGTCAAGTTCCTATCCATTTCATTTTTTTTTCTAAAGTACAAGTTAGAGTAGCTGTAGTTAGGGAAGAAGATGGCTTCCAACTACAGCTGGTACACTGCAGACTACTTGAGGCAGTTGTGCCAGGACAGAGGAGTCCTACACGAGGTGAGAGCCACCAAGCAGAACCTCATGGATGCCCTGATTGCAGCCAGATGCCCAGAGTGTCGAGTCACAGACTGTGACTGTAAAGGACCAAACGTTGGGCATGGAGGGCCAGCGGCCAGTGCAGTGTCCAGATCTGGTGAGAAGGGCAGCAGGGCCAGTGCAAGCAAAGGGCCACAGCAGCAGGGGAAGGTCACCAGCATTCTGGAGCCAGAAGCAATCAGGCTGCAGATTGAGTTGCTCAGAATGGAGTTGGAGTTCCAGACAGAAGAGAAGCGAGAACAGTGAGCCGCAGAGGAGAAGAGGGAGCGAGAACAGCGAGTGGCAGAGGAGAAAAGGGAGCAGAAACGGCGAGAAGTGGACCATGAACAGTGAGAGGTGGACCACGAAGAGTGTGAGAACCAGAGGCGACATGAACTGGAGAAGTTACGACTCCAACTACCAGCACCAGAGCAGGTAAGTGGCTTGGATTTAATTGGAACTACAGGACTTGGTTACAAACTGAATTCCAAATTGATAGCTGAATTTAAAGAGGGGGAGGATATGGATGCCTTTTTAAATTCCTTTGAAAAAGTCTGTATTCAGGCAAAAATTACTAAAGGGTTCTGGAGCTTTCAGCTATCCCCACTACTTACTGGGAAAGCTCGGGATGCATTGGGTCGAATGGACAATGAGGACAGTAATGATTATAGCAAACTTAAAGCTGCACTGTTTAAAAAGTTTGATTTAATTGCAGAAGCATACAGAAATAAATTCTATAAGCTCAGGAGAAGCCCTGATAAGAGCTACGAGGAGCTAGCCATGAAACAATGTCAGTTTTTAAAACATTGGTGGGAAGGAATTGAAGCAAACTCAGTAGATAAAATTGAAAATGCTATTTTATTAGAACAGTTTTGGGCATGCCCAGCAGAGCTGAAAACCTGGCTGGAGGACCGAGATCCCAAAATAGTGCAAGAGGCTGCTGAACTCTTGGACCGCTATGCCAAGAGCAGACCTGCTCTGAGAGTGAATGGGGTGGGTGTGGCAGTGCAGAAAGGTAAAAGTGTGCATTCATTGCAGCTAAAACCCTCACTGCCTTCACCAAAACCAGTTAGCCCCAGGTTTCAAAGAAGAGATTTTTTCTGAGAAAAGAAGCGAATGTTGGGTTTGTTAAGAAACTGGGCATATTCCCAGAGTGTGTTCCAAAAGGACGAGCAATACGTAACATGGGGCTAAGAAAGAAATGGGTTGTTTGTGTGTCTCTGGAAGCATGCCTGTGAACATGAGGGAACACATGCACCCAGTCACAGGTTAATGGGTGTACAGATACAAGGGTTAAGAGACACAGGTGCATCCTGACATTGGTAAAAGGGATCTGTAGAGCCTGGTCAGCTTATAACCAATGAATCTGTAACTGTACAAGACTTTACTGGCGAGGAGAAAACATTGCCCCTCGCTAGTGTTCTCCTAGACTGGGGTGAAACAGAAGGAACTGTGCAACAGGTGGCTGTAGCCAAAACTTAGCAGTTGATGTCATTCTTGGCAACAATCTCAAATGGGATGGTGTGTGCAGTTAACCGTAGCCAAGCGACGCAGGAAAGTATGAGTTCCCTGGATCCACAGAAGCCATTGTGGAACCCACTGGAAGGCTGGTTCCCCAGCCTGTGTCCCTTGATATGGAGACTAATGAAAAGGGGGTAGAAGTTTCCAGTAGCAGTTAACCACACAGCTATGGAAGGTTACTCCAAAGAAGGAGGGGTGACCCATTGTCAGAGGGTTAGAGATGACAGTGATCCTGAGTGCCCTGATGCTAGTTCTAGGGACCCTAGTTTAGAGACTGAAGGAGACCTGTCCCATGCTTTGGGAATGTGTAAGGAGTTTGCAGCTGCTCAGAAAAGTGACCCTAGTCTACAGAAGCTGAGAGCTTGGGTAGACTCTGAAGGAGCACAGGAAGGTGACGGTAAACATAAAGTTTATTGGGAAAATGGACTTATGTATACTCAGGCTTTGAAGACAGAGGGAGGGGTGATAGGCAGGCAGCTTGTCATTCCCCAGGGGTACCATGAGCAGTTTCTCAAGACTGCATACGATATTCCCTTGTCTGGTCATCTGGGAATCGCGTGGACTATGCAGCAGTTGGCACAGAATTTCTATTTGCCCAACTTCACCCAGTAGATGAAGGAGTAGTACAAGTCTTGTCACTGGTGCCAAGAAATAGGGAAGGTGGGTAAGAAAACCCAAGCTGCCCTAATTCCATTGCCCATACTGGAGGTGCCATTCCAGAAGGTGGGAATGGATATTGTGGGGCCTTTAAATACCAGCAGCTCCTTCGGGAAGAGGTTCATCCTGACTGTGGTGGATTATGCCACCTGGTATCCAGAGGCAGTCGACCTATCCTCACTGAGGACAGACAAAGTGGCAGATGCCTTACCTGGGATTTTCTCCTGTGTTGGGTTTCCACAGGAGGTTATCACTGATCGAGGGGGTTCCTTCATGTCGGACCTGATGAAATGTTTGTGGGAGAAATGTGGGGTGGTGCAGAGGTGCATGACACCTTATCATCCGTAAACCAATGGGCTTGTGGAAGATTTAATGGTACCCTGAAGTCAATGTTCCAAGCATTTGCTGAACAGCATGGGAGGGACTGGGAGAAATACCTTCCCCACCAGTTGTTTGCATACAGGGAGGTGCCCCAAGAGTCGTCTGGATTTTCCCCCTTAGAACTCTTATATGGACACCAGGTATGTGGGCCCCTAGACTTGATCCGGGAGGACTGGGAAGGCAAGCATGCCACCCAGGGCACTCCCATAGTGGATTACGTCCTTAGGTTAGGTTTAGGGAAGGCAGAAGGAGCTTATGGGACAGCCAGAGCAACCTGGCAGCTGCCCAACAGAAACAAAAAGTGTGGTATGACCACAGAGCCAGAGCTCGCTCATACGCTGTGGGTCAGGAAGTCATGGTCCTTATTCCAGTCAGAAAGACAAGCTGCAGGCTGAGTGGGCAGGACCGTACACAGTAGTTAGAAAGGTAAATGACGTGAACTATACCACAGAGTTACCTGACAGAAGCCATACAGAAAGAATGTACCATGTCAACATGATGAAGCCATATGCTAATAGGGCTGACAAGGTGTTTTCAGTATGTAGTCCTGGGAGGGACGGATGAAGGAGACCCCTTCTGGACTTGCTGGAAGAAAGCAAGCGGGAGTCCTCTGTGGAGGCAGTTAAATTGTCACCCAAGCTGGCCCCAGACAAGATCCAGGAAGTAAGGGAGGTTCTAGCAGACATTGCCCCACTGTTTAGTGCCAAGCCTAGACTAACCCCCTTAGCAACACATGATGTAGAGACAGGGACAGATGCCCATATGGTGGACAGCATATTGGGTGTCAGAGGCTGTCCAAAATGACATTAGGAGGGAGGTGGAGGAAATTTTGGATTTAGGGGTAATCCAGAGATCCAACAGCCCCTGGGCCTCACCTGTAGTCCTTGTGCCCAAGCTAGATGGTGCTACTCATTTCTGTGTGGACTGTCATGGACTGAATACAGTCACGAAGTCAGACGCCCGCCCGATGTCCCGGACGGACAAACTCCTGCACAAGTTGGGAGGGTGACATGCCTTAGGATTGTTGCCTTGACAAAAGGGTATTGCAGGTAGAGTTAACTGACAGAGCTAGGGAGAGGTCGGCCTGCATCACTCCAATAGGCTTATTTGAATTTAAAGTAATGCCTTTCGGAATGAAGAATGCCCTGGCCACTTTCCAAAGGTTGGTGAACCAGGTGTTAAATGCTGCTGAGGAGTATGCTGTGGCATACCTGGATGACATTGCCATCTTTAGTGCCAGCTGGGGGGAACACCTGTCCCACCTTAGGGAAGTGATGGGCAGGATACAGAGGGCCAGGCTCACTGTCAAAGCTGAGAAGTGCCAGGTGGTCATGGCTGAAGTGGCATACCCCGGGCATGTTGTAGGTCGGGGACAGCTCCCTCTTAACCAAGTAAAAATAGAGGAGATGAAGGCATGGCCCAGACCAGAAACACAGAAGCAGGTCAGGAGTTTTCTAGGGACAGCAGGGTACTATAGGAAATTTGTACCCAATTACAGTACCCTGGCTGCTCCCCTATCTGACCTGGTAAAGAAAAAAGAGGCCTAAGAAAATTACCTGGGGACCAGCGTGTGGAAAAGCATTTATCAGACTGAAGGAGGCACTGTGCAATGATCCTGAATTGACAAGTCCTGACTATAGCAAACCCTTTATAGTCCAGATTGACGCCTTAGATGTGGGTATTGGGGCAGTATTGAGTCAGACATCCAAACAAGGGAAAGATCACCCTGTAGTGTACCTGAGTAGAAATTTACTTCCCAGAGAGCAGGCATACTCTACTGTGGAAAAAGAGTGTCTTGCCATAGTGTGGGCCTTAAAGAAGTTAGAGCCATACTTATATGGGCATCATTTTGAGGTACAAACGGACCACAACCCCCTGGTTTGGCCGACCCAAATGGCAAAAACTAATGGTAGACTATTAAGATGGAGTCTTGCCTTGCAAGGGTATGACATGACGATCTTACATAGGGCTGGAGCGACCAATCAGAATGCAGATGGCTTATCGCGTCTATATGAGGAGTGGACTGACTTGGGAAGCTCATCCCATGCAGGGGACAGAGCCCCCAAATTTATTCTAGGTGGGGAGGACTGTGACGCTTGGCCCAGCTGGTTATGATTGTTCTATGATATTTATAATATAAAAATATAGTATGTGATTGTCTCACATAAGGCAACTTGTATGGGTCCCCAGCTTTCACTTACAGGATGTAACTGACCAGGAGATCTCTATAATGTAATTAACTTCCTTGAGAAATTGCATTTTATGGCCTTTTTATGACCTGTCGCTGCCTCTGAAGTTGGGAAACTAAATATGCATTTTATTACAGCACAGGACATAACTTAGTTGATTCATGTTGGTTATATCGCACTTAAGTGCCGTATGCAGAGCTGAAAAAAACGTTGATGTTCCTTGGGAAAATAAGAAACCAGCCACCAGTTGAAAGGAAAGGCTTGATTAAAAACTGTCATAATTTGGGAAATGAGTTTTTGCTGCAGTCACATTATTTAACATAACTCCTGACAGGAAATAATGTTTGTATTTTTTAGTTTTAAAAGGAGGAGCTAAATGACTCATAGAAGGGATTTGGAGACACAGAGTTTTAAACTGAATACTGCGTCTGGACTTGGGGTCATATTCCATCTTGGGACTGTAGAGACACAGCTCTGATAAGCACTTAAAGAGGTAATACATTAGACAGAAAAGATCTAAGCTATATGTTGGTAGGAGTTTGTCTGTAGTTTTCTTTGCTTTTCTTTTAAGTGATTGTATGCTCTTTGATATATTGTTCTGTGTTTACATTTTTCATATTTTTATCATCTTTCAGTAAATTACCTATTATTTGAAAGACTGCCTGTGCATCTTCCAAGTTCTTTTTGCATGTGATGTATACATGGTTTAAGTTTGACAGCTGTTCTGGAGAGCTTGATGGTGTTACCAAACTGGGAAAAGGTAAGAATATACCGAAGATCTTTTATAGAGTTTTAAGGGTTCATTTTGGAAGCCTGGCTTGGTGCCCCGGCGAAGGATTGTACCGCAATCCCCGAAGAGGGTACGTATCTAAGCCTATACACAGGGCATAAGATTCACAGTTTGAATCACCCCAGAACTTGAGACTAAAGGTGATTTGGACCCAAAAGCAGACAGGAGGGTTACCCTGTCTGTTACCTGTTTACACTATTGTGCTCAGAGGTTGGCACTGTGGGAGCAGAGGGCTTGACCTGCTGAGTGCATTTGTGACACTGATAACCAGGCCATTTTATATTTGTCTAACAAATTTTCAACATTGCCTTTTTGGGATCTCACCTCACAAACGAGGTTGGTGAAATTCTCCAAATCTGGCCCAAAAGTTGATTTCGAAGCAACTCCATGAAGTCACCTGTTGGGTGGGATTTGAACATTATCACCTACCAGGTTCATGAGGTGGGGTCATACGAAGGCTATGTTGAAAATTTTTGATACAAATATTTAAAAAAACAAAACACTTTGAATATACATTGAAATTGTTCAACGCTTCCTCATAACTTTGATAATTTTCTATATTTTGACCCCAAATGTTCAACATAGCCATTTTTTCACAGCACCTCATGAACGTGACAACTGCCATTTTTCAAATCCTGGCCAAAATGTGTTTTTGCACTGGTAGTGCAAAATGACATTTTGATTGGGATTTGAAAGTTTTCACCTACCGAGTTCATGAGGTGGGGTCATACGAAGGCTATGTTGAACATTTGAGGTCAAAATATTTAAAATTACTAAAATTATAAGCAAGCACATTTTTCAACACTTGCTCATAACTTTGGTAATTTTCAATATTTTGACCCCATATTTTCAGCACAGCAATTTTTTTTCGCACTACCTCATGAACAACTGCTATCATTTTTGAATCCTGGTCAAAATGTGATAAATACTTGTGGTGCAAAATTACATTTGTCCAGTATTTTATAAATGACATCTGTCATGTTTTGGGGATACTAAAAGACTATGTTGAAATATGGGGTCCAAATTGTTACTAAAATATAAAGTAATGTTGTTTACTTGGATGGTCATAGTCCCAGTGGGGACCAACTTGCCTTCGAGTGCCACTGACACTAGTTCAGATATGAGCTCAGTGAGCTGACAGAATCAGCCAAGACTGGGGAAAGGTGCTGCAGTGTGCGTTACTGATCCCAGCCTAGGGAGGGACAGAGAACAGTGTTCGACACACAACACTTAATGGCAGGCTGGGGAGCCTTCTTCACAAGGGATTGAGGTAGGTGTAAAGGCCTGATGGACCCAGTTTCTAGACAAGTAGGTTAGCCTGACAATATATTACTGAGCATGCACAGACCTACAGTTAGGAGGAAGTCAGGATCCAACCTGAATTACTCATCTTCCTAGGCATGCCTGCGACACACACACACGCACGCACGCACACACACACCATACACACAAACCATTGGGCATTGACAAATGTTTGTTTTTAAACATTCCTGTGCATTTACCCAGGACAGCTGAAGGGAAATCCAGCAACACATTGTCAGTTGGGGGCCTGCTTTTGCCCGATTTATAGCTGGGAAGAAGGGACTGAATGGGCTGGACTGGCCTTGGCTGAAAAGGCTAGTGACTTGCTCATGGTCACACAAGAAGTCAGCTGTAGCAGTGTGATTAGAATCTGTGATCTTCTGTTGCTCAGTTCCCTGCTCTACACCACATTGCATTCTGAATGTTGACAGATACCTTGGGGTGGAGCTAGTAAGAAAGGCCCATAGGCATCGAATATGCCACATTGTGCACTGGCGAAACAACCAGAAACCTCAACAATAAGAAGCAATCCCCAAACTCACAGGGTCCCAGCCTTCCACAGGTCTGGAGTTCACATCTGTTTGCATTGTACACCACCACCAGGGATGTTGTCCGCCTTCCTGAGCCCAGCAATGCTTTTGTTTTACTGGAAAACCATCAGGTGTTCAGTTGGAAACGAAAGCAATTATGTTCTATGGAAGTGTAACTTTTGGGTGGTAGCACCCCCAATTGGAACAAGAGTAATAGTAACAATAAATAGTTTATGGTAAACCAATCCGCCATATAGTGACATGAAAGGAAATCCTTGTCTGAAATATGTATACACATGCTGGCATTGCTCCCTGATGCACAGTTATAGACCTCTGATTTGAGAGAAGAGTGAACATCCTAGCAATGAACGCCCATGAGTCGTGATTTCAGAACTTCGGAGTTCACAGATGTTCCCACGGAGACAGATGTCCAATGCTTCAATAGCGTTATGCACACGATTCTTTGTGCGATCCTGCAATAAATGCCACCTAATGTAGATATGGTTTTAGTACAATCAATGGTTAAATGGTTCTTGCGTGGGGTTGGGATAGAGGTTAAATAATACAATCGCAGGTTACATAAACCATGCATTAATTTGGGGATAATTGCTTTCGAGAGCTAGACATGAATAGTTCCGTCATCTTAGCATGGTTAGAATAATATTTCTCTAGAGATAAAATATACATATTATTGGGGAAACAGCTTTTTTTCTAAAAACGGCATAAAATGCATTGCGCCATAGGCTCGTCTTCCGAGTCTTCCTAGGACCATCACAAGAAGTGTAAATCGAAGGTCAGTCGGTGTTAGCGATCCATGGCAGTATAACAATAAGAAAAGATCATGTACCCAAGTATATATCATATGCATCCTATCTTGCCTCTGGTCTATTGCAAAAACATGCTAGGTAGTAGCTACATTAAAAAGTTACACAAGTGCAACAAGGCTGGACGTGGATCATGCAAACAGACATCTAAATGAACTGTTTAGACGGTTCTTGCGATTGACCTATAATGACATAAAAAACAGAAAACAAAGAAAAAATGTACCGTATTTGATGGAAACATTTTTGAAGCGCAAGGGGAACCTTAGATCTCATGTAACGACAAAAAAAAAAGAACAAAACAGAAAGACCCACCTTTGTTGTGATTTGTTCCCTTTCGGTTGCACTGAGAGATCTGGATGTATGTGTTTGACAGCTCCCGGTTTGTATGAGGCTGTTACCGTGTATGTATGTGTGTGCGTGTGCGAAAGGGTGGGGGAGTGGTAGGGACAGGAGAGAGGTAGTAGCTACTATAAACGAGCCTTTGTGCTTGGTTCTGCTGCTGGCCAGCTTGATAGGACGGACGGCCTCTCCTGGCTGGCTATTCAGGGAGCTGGGGAATGAGAGCCTCCTTCAACAGCTATACCCCCACGCTGAAGTCTTGGCCTCCGAGACAACACAGTCCACACAGGAGGACACGGTTTGCCAAGAACCTCGCTGACTACAGGGAGGTGTGTGAGCTCATGGGGGATGGCTGGCAACAACAGGAAAGGAGCCTTGCCCATGTAATATCAAATCAGCCTACTGCTCAGGAAGTTACACTGGCGAAAAACAGCTGTAATAGGTTGGTTATGTACCATACCGCTCCGGATAATTCCAGCTACCGAATTTATAGCCCTCGATGGACTGCCTGAACTACTCAGAGTAAATGGAAGCCACTGGATCAGTGCTTTTTGGTCTGATATGCCCTGGCATGCAGAAACAAAGTCGGTGACAGACTGTAAACTCTGGTTTCTGAAGCAAAATAAAAAATGTATTTCATAATAAAACAGAGTGCATTCAGAAACGCTTCTCAATGTTACGGTGACCATTGCCACACAGTAAAATACAAGAAAGTGAGCACTTTCTGTAGCTCCTTTCATCCCTGAAGTACAAAAATGTTCCTTTGCTCACGTTTAGTTGGGACGGCTGCAGGTTTCACATTTGGCCGGTGATGCATGGATAAAGTAGCGTTTAGGACATCAGTTCCACATGCCCTTCCTCCGAAAGCATGTGAAATGACTATAAAATACCCATTTATAGCGAGTATTAGCGACGGGAGCAGTGTAAGAGGGAATAGCGCGAGTCCCGAGGGCTTTCTCTTAAACCTGCCTGCGCACAGCTACAGATGCTGGAAGGATATAAAGTGACAATCTGGCCATTTCAGAAATAAAAAAAAGAAACCCCTGTTTTGTAAAGCCTAATCAGGGGCCCGCTGCTCCCCCACCCACGGTGGTCTAACCTTAATATAAACATTTAAAGAAGTAATGGGACCTTCTGTAAAGGCACCGAATGGCGCCAGCTAAAGAACGATTGCACAACCACCACCACACATAAAGCAGGTTCCTACTACCCGTCCTATGGATACTGATGACGGGCCGGCCTTAACATCGTGTCAGCCCTGTCTCCGCCATACCTCTCAACCTTTCTTCCTTGAAATGTGAGACAAGATGTGTGACAAATGACCAAAATGTGTGACATATCATCAAACTTGGCACTACAAGTTCAGAACACTATTGCTGTCAGTTCACTAATGTTAATAATGTTTGCTGATAACAAAGCATAGTAGATAGTTATGAATTTCTGCTTTAAAGTCTCAGTGGGAAACATGGAATATCCCCTTCTTCATGTGGGGCAGAGGATTTCTGAGGGGTAAAATGAGTGACATACCTCCTAATGTGTGACAGTTGAGAGGTATGGTTCCCGCACGTTGGGGACCCGATGGTCGGCCGTGGTAAGCAAGCTGCTGCAACATTTTTTATTTTTTTTATATAAGCAGCGTGCAGCGGCCACCATCCTCACATATTGAAGCAAGACACTCATCATGATTATTCCCTTCCTTCCCCAACAAGGACCCCCGTGATAATCGTACCCATTCTTGGTTTAAAGGTTTTAACATTTATTTTATTTTCGACTGGAGATCAGAAGAGAGTACGGTGACCTGGTTAGCTGGTGAATGAGTGTCCGACTCGATTAAATCCGATTATACAATGGCAGAAGAGTCTTGGACTGTGATTGGTCAGTTTGGGGCTGGACCGTGATGTTATCCCAGCACAACATCACGGCCTAGTCTCAACACTGTGAGGCAATGTAGATGGCATTATGGATGACCTCTAGCATAATCTCTTTTTGCATTTCCTCTTAAGAAACAAAAATATTTTTCACACTAATAAAACGTTCTTTAAAATTATTTTTATTTTATATATAACAAGGAGCCATTGTATAATAGCACTAATGCCTTCAGGGTGTGTATCTTTGGGATAACGCCATGCCTCAGGTATTGACGCACTCGCCCACGGCCTCGTGCCCAACCACCTGAGGCGTGATGTTATCCCAGCAGGACACACACACCCTGTTGGACATTATTGCTTAATTAAGAGTTAAGTGCTCCTGCTCTATCCATCTGGCACTTCCAACTTCTTTTTCTTTCTTCATGCAGCCAACAGCAAAAGAACTGAATACTCCCTGTGAATCGGACCGCTCATCATCTGGGATCACCACAATTTAAGTCTGTTGAACTTTTCATTAGCAGTTAAGTGTCACTGCCCCAAGATCATCAGCTATCTATTCTCTCTCATTCACACCTCAGAAAAAGTTAAATTATTTAAATTGTTTCTAAACTGGATTGCCAGAGTTGTGAGTGTCCTCTGTGATGTGATGATGTCCCTGACAGATGGCCTTATTCAGAAATCAATACGGTATAAGGTATTACCGTACTGACTTCAGATCTGCTCCAGGGCAGGCGTTGCAGTCTATCAGATGAAGAGGCTGACTAAAATAAATTAACTCAAAACAACAGTCTACGGTCCTGTAGCTGCAGGGTGGTACAGATACCCCAGAGGGCATCAGCATTTGGCAGCGAGATGGTACCAGTTAATATTTTACACATCTGTATAAATAGGTAGGGCACATAGGACTATTAGGGCTGTGGTGCTGTAAGCACCAGAGATACCCACTATGCATCTCTACATCTAACCCATTAGGACTAAAGCTCTTGTTACTGAGATTACCTGCCTGGGTACACCTGCCTAGGTACACCAACTGAGGTAGATAGCTGTGTGAAATACCTCCCTTTTCCTGTAGTTAGTCATGGAATGGCAACCCTACAAACTGCCAGCCATTCTGTAGCACAAGCCAGACACTTTCAAATTGGGCAATGCCACAGCATAATGTGGAATCTCCCCGTGGATGTCATCAGACAGGACTTCTTGAGGGGGGTGCCCCAATGGGTTCCCACTATTCTGGTGCAATATTGCTCTTGGGTCAGGCCTCCAGAGACTCCACCCAGAGGAGACAAGTGCCACCTCTAGACCTGGGGCCCAGATGCCATGTCCCAAGCCTGGCACATGCACTTGAGCTAGTTGCATCCAGAGCCACAAACCCTGTTCTCACATACTAGTTCTCTTCTTCCTCCATATAGAAGCTCCTCTCTTCATGACAAAGGGTCACCTACTTATGCTTCCTATGCTAGGGCAATCCAGATAGCCAGAGACCTCTTGTTAACAGGAACACACAGGCAGGATGTACCCTAAACATGCAAGTTCCTGGAACAGACTTTTATTGGAGCTGTAAACATAAATAACTTAATTATTTCCAAAACCAAGCCTGTACAGTTTAACCCATTGGTTACATGGGACAGAAATAAAAAAGGGTTTGGGCTGGAACTAAAAGGACTGAACAGGGCAAGCCAACCATCTGGCTTCCTGGAGGGTTACATTCTCTCCTGCCCAAATGCTTGACACCCCCATGAAGCCTTGTACCTCAGCTGAGACACAGAGGGGCGTCAACATTACCAAAAATATTACATCTATTTCATGGCAGGCTTCTTAATTTAGATGCATGAAATGATGGACACAAAAGTTCTGTACCTACCAGAGCCACTGAGTGTAGCAACACCAGTTACCAGATCTTAGAAACAGAGAGGACATTAATAAAGATGAGGTCTGAAAGTGAAACTTAGGGTACATGTGATGCTTGGTGTCCCTGCACAATGAGACTGGTGCAACATGTTGCACCAGCCACCAAGCATTACATGTGCCCTGAGATTCACTTTCAGACCTCACCTTTATTAATTTATTTTGAAACTTTAAAATGAATGAAATGAGATCTGAAAAGACAGAATTTATATAATACCCCGATAATCCCACTCACCTCCGCGCTGCCCAGGGACAGGGGCTCAGCAGTACCTCACTGAGGCAGGAGCTCAAGTGGAAATGAGCATACATTTTCGGGTTAATGTGAAGAATGTGGCAGAGCGTGTATCTGTAGAAAAGACTAGTTCATTGCTGTTTGTTGGGGGAATTGTGGTAGTATTAAATATGCACTTTTGGGATCTAAACTCATTAGAGGCCTCGATCCATACCAATTAAAATATAATGCTGTAGTAGAATTTTGGGAGAGTTTGGGCTGGTAATTTTGTTGTGGCTGTGCATGCGGCCTGTGTTTTTGTGTGCTGCTGGGCTAATGGAGTTCGTACTCACTGAGCTCGGCTTTCTCAATCCTTCCATGCTTTCTTCCCATGTGTGTGTGTGGGAGGCCTTGTCCTTGCTGGGGGTGGGGCGACTTTTTCAGGGCAGAGTTCAGTCCCTCCTGGCTGAATCCTTTTTTCTTTCCGGTCTGTCCCTCTCTTTCTCTCTCTGAGCTCTGCATGAACTCATGTGGAGTAAGCAAAGCTCCTTTGGGGCAGTACAATATTGTGCAGTCAGTATAGGAGAGTAGCTGTTACGGTGAGTTATTTACTGTAACAAGTATTGTGGGAGCAATAAAATGCACTGTTAGGAATTGAAGTTTTAAGGGACCTGCATTCTGGCAATTTAAAGTTAAGTTGGGAGGAAAGGGGAAGAAAGAGAGAGGGAGAGAGAGAGTAGGGTTTAAGAGGAGAAAGGGGAGGAGGGGAGAAGAAGAAAAAAAAACCTTTCTTTCTCCCTCGATCTCAAAGGATATCTCAATATTTGTTTTAATATGAAAAGCATTTTAGAGAAGTACTTTAGGAGGGTAGTAGGAATTTTAAGGCATAAGCAGGAATTGGTGTGATGTGTGGGCCTCAAAATTTTAAGGGTTATAGAGAAAAGATAGTCAGACAGGTACAGTGCATACCAAAAAGGGGTTAAGAGGAAGAGGGAGGAAAGAAAAAAAGAAAATAATGAATGTTTTTGTCTCATAGGTATACCTACGCTAATCACTGCTTTGCCCTTACGATCAATAACTAAAATGGCTGAACCTCAGAATAATCAGGTTCTGGACAGCCAGGCTCCCCAACTTTCTGAAAAGGCACAGGATACAGGTCAAGACCTTTCTGAGCTAGTAAGCCAGACACAATATGTGGCACAGGCTATCCAGGCACAAGGGCAAGACCAAGTGTTCCGCGAGGCCCTGCAATGCCTAAAGGACATTGGGGGGTCAGATTGGCTGACAACTATGTCCAGATTAGAACCCGAACTGCTAGTTGCCAATCCAGGCGGGCAGCAGCAAACTGTGGCAGACCCTCCCACTCCCACCATATTAGAGTATAGGCCACAAGAACCGGCACAGGATGAGGGTCGACAGCCTAGGCGTAGCCAGCCATCAGCCCGATTGTTGGAATCTGTGGCTCAGAAAAAATCCATTGCTAAAAAGGGGCAGGGCAAGCAGAGTAAGCAGAAGTTCCAACTAGTGACAGAGGCTGGAAAAAAGCAGACGGAGAAAAAACGGAGTAGAGCAGACGAGAGTACATCCGTGGCCCAACCCAGGACAGAGAATGAAGGAAGGGAGAATACCCCAGTGGTACCAGTTGCACAGCCACAGATCGGTGAGTATGAGGGAGATCAGGACAGTGATGTATCAGTAGATTTAGTGTGGTCCAATTCAGATAGTGAGCAGGACCAATCCAGTGATGGCCGCGAGACCAAAAAGGTAAGAGAACGGGAACGGAAGAGGGCAAAGCACACGGGAGATAAGATGGGGGCCATGGTCAAAAAATGGTCGGGAAGAAATCACAAGAGGGCCAAAGGGTAAGCAGCCAATTGGGGCACGGGGGCTCAGGGTTCAATCCAGGCCAATGATGCCAAGGGCATCAAACGTGGCAACACAACCCCTTCATGTAGCCATTTGTGTATGGGGGACTGGGTAAGATGCCCATCACTTGGCCAGCAATGAATCCTTGGGCCCCCTTTGTCCCCAGTTTCCCAACAACCCAGCAGGGTGGAATGACCAAACCCATCGTGGGACCCTGGACAATTCCAGCCAATGAGCCTGGCGAGGGTACCTCTAAGGGTATAGCAGGGGCCACTGGGTCAGGGGATAATTACGGATGCGGTGTGCACCAGGGGACTGAATCGGCATGGGCAGGGCAGGATGAATCCCTTTTAAGTCACACGGGAGGCGGACAGCAGTTCGCCACAGGGGGCCAGGCTCGGTTGATCCAGCCTTCTCACTCCAGTGTCTCCCAAGAGGCCTCAGTAGAAGGGGGTAATGCACAAGGGGCAGCTGTTCAGGTATGGACAGGTGTAGGGCCTTCAATTCAACCCCCAATTAACAAGGAAAGCTTGACACGAGACTACAAGAGCGGAGATGGTAGCCTCTAGACGTATACCATTACCAATACGGCAACAGGGAAAATCAAACACAATATCAGCATCTCCGGGCATTGGGCATATGGACGGTGGAAGACCCATTGGGGACCACTTATCTGATGCTGTCGGGAAAAAATCTGGAAAGGGAATTTATAGACATGTTTTCATTATTGCATAGAAATTCGGAAATGAGTGACGAAAAAAATGAATAAACAAGAGAGCCACAGCGGCCGAAGGTACCTTTCACATTTGAGAATTGGGCAGCAGCCTTCGACATATTTATGTCAGTTTATGGGATGAAACACCCTGATAAACTACTTGCTCTTCTAAAATACAGGGACACCATAAAATTTGCACATCTGTCATTTCATGGATATACGTGGTTTAAATATGACGAGCAGTTTCGTCTGAAACTGTCTAGGCATCCCAATCTCAAATGGGAAAACACACACATAGATCTGTGGGTCCGCTATATGATGCGGGGCCGGCCCAATGTGTAACTTACACTGGCAGTAGCATGTATTGTTGCCAGACAAGCGGAGGTACAGGAAGGATCAGAGGAAGGGAGCAGGTAGGAAGGCATCCTATGATTACAATAAAGGAAAATGTTTTCATTCCTTTTGTAAGTACAGGCACATATGCAAGTTGTGCAGAGGAGAACACAGGTTATCAGAATGCACAGGTCCCCAATGACAGTCCTCCAAAAAATCAAACATTGAGGGAGCAGGCAATGAAAAAGGAAAGGGGTCTGGGAAGTTTGGCTAACTCATCAGTACGGTTAGACCAAATGGACCCCTGGCTCGACCGCTATCCGGAAAAAACAACAGCCAAATATATTCATGACGGTTTCAAGTATGGTTTTAGGATACTGTACAAGGGGCCAAGGGAAAAAACCACAGCTCGCAATCTCAGGTCGGCAAACTTACTTCCCAACATCCTGGAAATGAAAATTGCAAAAGAAATACAGGCGGGCAGGGTGGCGGAACCATTCGTCTACCCCCCCATGCATAACCTCAGGGTATCCCCATTAGGGCTGGTCCCCAAGAAGGAAGTGGGGGAATACAGGCTCATTCATCACCTGTCTTACCCGAGGGGCAATTCAGTAAATGACTTCATCAACCCAGAGGATTGCACAGTGCAATACACAACTTTCGATGTGGCACTGCACCACATACAAGAACTAGGCCGCAAGGCAATGATGGCAAAAAGCAACATCAAATCCGCTTTTCATCTGCTGCCAGTACATCAAATGACCAAGATTTACTGGGTTTCAAGTGGGAGACCAATGGTATGTGGATAAGGCTATGCCCATGGGATGCTCCGTAAGCTGCTCAGCCTTCGAAGCTTTCTCAACCTTCTTGGAGTGGGCCACCAGAGAACACACACATAACGTACATATAGTTCACTATCTTGATGATTTTCTATTTGTGGGTCCCAGGGGGGCAGCCACGTGTGCTGAGATGCTGCAAGGTTTCACCTCATTAATGGGGTATTTTGGTGTCCCGCTAGCACAGGAAAAAACGGAGGGCCCGGCTAGCTGCCTCTCATACCTGGGTATAGAAATAGACTCCGAGGCTATGGTTTCCCGGCTACCACAAGACAAGGTGGCACTTTTGAGCACACTGTTGGGGGAAATGGGAAGGGCAAAGAAGGTGACCCTATAACAGCTGCAATCTGTTACAGGCCACTTGAATTTTGCATGCCGGGCAATCCGCCCTGGCAGGCCATTCCTCCGGCGGATGGCTTCAGCCACTGGGGGGGGCGCCCTAAAACCATACCATCACATCAGATTAACACAAGGCATAAAAGCAGACTTGCAGGTTTGGGAACTTTTCTTACAAGATTTCAATGGTATCACCATCTGGCAAACTCCGGCAGACCATTTGTTAGATTTGCATATGGTAACCGATGCTTCAGGTGGCACTGGTTTTGGGGCATTCTGGCAAGGTGTATGGTTCGTGGATGCTGGCATAGGAGTGGGTATCAAGGGGCTCACAAAAACATCACCCATCTTGAATTGTTCCCTATCATGGTAGCCGTAAGGATGTGGGGCACAAAGTCAGAATAAAAAGTGCTTTTTCACACGGACAACAGGGCAGTAGCGGACATACTGAACTCGCAGACATCTCGTTCTGAAGAGGTGATGAAGGTCTTGCAGGTCTTTGTGTTATGCTGCCTGCGATACAACATCTCTTTTAAGGCACGTCATTTGCCAGGAAAGAAAATGTTATAGCGGATGCCCTGTCTCGATTTCAGCTCGAGCACTTCAGACGGTTAGCCCTGTGGGCAGACCAGTTCCCCACACAAATACTGGAAGTGGTCTGGAGACTTGGGAACCAAGATTGCAGCAACTGGTACAACTCGCTGTGCCCCCCTCACATGGAAGAAGTATGTAGGTAGCTATGGGTCTTTCCAGCAATTTTGTGGTCACGAGGTAAGGTGGTACTGCACAATACCCAAAGACAGGTTCAAAACTACATCCTTCACTTAGAGAGCATAGGAAGATCCCCAGCGCATACGCCTTCAACTAGCGGGCATCGCCTTTTCTTCATAAGTACGAGGGTTTCCTGACCCATCCAGTACTTTTATTCCAAAGAAAATGATACAGGGGATGTCTAGACTCGGAAATAGAGCGGACACAAGGAAGCCCATTGGACTACCTGAGCTGTCCAGCCTCCCCTGAAAGCACTGTCAGTCACTTGCAGCTCGGCTATGAAACCAAGCTTTCAGGGCCCCATAATGTATGTGCATTATTTGGGGCTTTCCGGGTTTCAGAGTTGGTACCACAGTCTAACTCACTGTGCAGCCAGAACACCAATCTTCAGTTTAGTGATTTCGTCATCTGTTGAGACAGACTGTGTCTTCAGCTCGAAAATCAAAAACAAACCAGTGCGGCCCCCTGCCATTATAACACTGTTTAGGGCTCCACCAGGAACATTTGCCCATGGTCGGCAATGAGGAGTATGTGGCGGTCGTCCCAATAGGAATGGGGCATTTGTTTGTGCATGGGGACGGAAAAGTGGTTACAAGGCAACAGTTCACGGCTGCCCTAAGAAAGGGTTTATGGATGGCGGGAAAAAACCCAACCTCATACAACACCCATTCATTCAGAATTGGAGCAGCCACCAAGGCAGCCAGGTGTGGGTTAAAAGAGGAGCAGATAAAAGGGGTCGGCAAGTGGGCTTCAAAAGCATACGTGGGGTACATTAGGCCTCAGCAGAACCCAACAGGAGGTGACGTTGCGGAACCCAGCACAAGTGGCAATTGAAGTACAGATTGGGAGAATACTCCATGTTTTTATCTTTGTATTGCAGGCACGTCTACAGCAACCCCTCAGATATGGATTGTGGGTCATTCGCACGTAAGGGAGGCATACACGAGTGCGAGAAAACGGCTTTACACAAGACAGCTGGGCATCCCAAGAAGTCGAGCTGCGATAAAATGGGCAGGAAAAGGTGGGATGAAGTGGGGGGCATTATTCAGGACTATTGTTACATTGGGTCTACATAGGCAACCACCAGTAGTGCTCGTTATCCACCTGGGAGGAGCGACTTGAGTCACCCTAGGGGCACCGAGATTAATGGGGATATTAAGAGGTTTGTCCCACTTAAAACAGATGTTACCTCGCACCATTCTAGCATGGACTAGAATGATACCACGCCAGCAGAGGCGTGGGGAGAGAAAGGCAGGGGCCATGGACAAGGCGCGAAGGTCCTTGAATAGGGAGGTGTCCCATTTCGCGGTTTCAATGGGAGTGGAGGTAATCAGGCATTTCCTGATCACAAAATCAGATAAGGGCCTATATAGCCGGAATGGGGTTCATTTATCTGATATTGGGAATGACATTTTCAACAATACGCTCAACGATTTCTGCGAAACAGTACTGTTTGGAAAGATTAAGATCCCTTAGGCATTAGTGGGAGATCGTGTTGGCCCGTATGTAAGTGGCAGTAATTCATGGCTGACCCTGGTAAGATGGACATAAGAGCTGTGATTGGGTGTCAAGGGAGACAGGCACGACCCTAGGATGGGTATGCCCTGGAAGATCAAGAGATGAAGGCACCCAGGCTGGGCGTGCAGAATGCTGAGATCAAGACTCCAGAGATGGGGGTGAGCGGCCAGGCAATGCTCCTCGTCAAGGGGTCTAGGAACCCCTAAATTCGGGTAAGGGGAACTGTCTTGCAGAAAGCACGACCCTCAACGGGTCTGTTGGACTAAAGGGCCAGAGTTCCCTCAAACAAGCAGATGAAGGAGCCGGGTTTCAGCAATACATGAATTAGGGCTGTCCAAGGGTCTTCGGATGGGATATGTAATGTACATATGCTAAAATGTATATATGATATTTTGTAAAGTGCATACATATGTAAATTTGTAATGTACATATTAGGTTTATAAATGTGATGTCCCATGTAATGTATACAACTTTTGAACAAGTAAAAAGAGCTGACCCTTTTTATGCCAGAACAGTGTGGTGTGTTTTGGTTGACTTGGGGGTCGCTTTGGGCAAATGGCCCCCGTCTCTCACCAGGGGGCAGATTGCCGGCGCCCCAAGAGGTGGGGCAAGGAGGGCCACCCACCAACAAGGAGGAGGCAGCCCCGAGCAAAGAGCCCAATCCGAGGATATCCCGGAGAGGGCTGGACCAGACCCTCCCTACAGGAGGGTCACAGCAAATACATTTAAGGAGCTGTCCTAGGGGATCTTGCCCTCCTGGAACAGTTCCTCAGCAAGAAATTTTCCCACCCTCCCTTAAACTTTAAGGCCGCAGTAAAAAGCTCTGTCACGGCTCTAGTAGTAAACCAGTTGAGAAATGTATAGACAGCGGTAATTCATGGCTGACCCTGGGTAAGATGGACATAAGAGCTGCGATTGGGTGTCAAGGGGGACAGGCACGACCCTAGGACGGGTATGCCCTGGAAGATCGGGAGATGAAGGCACCCAGGCTGGGCCGTGCACCGAAATGCTGAGATCCAAGACTCAGAGATGGGGGGTGTGGCCCTGATGGGCATGCTCCTCATCAAGGGTCTAGGAACCCCTAAATTCGGGTAAGGGGGGGAACTGTCTTGCGGAAAGGCATGGCCCTCAACATGTCTGTTGGACTAAAGGGCCAGAGTTCCCCTCAAACAAGCAGATGAAGGAGCCGGGGTTTCAGCAATACATGAATTAGGGCTGCCCAAGGGGTCTTGCGAGATGGGATATGTAATGTACATATGTTAAAATGTATATATGATATTTTGTAAAGTACATACATATGTAAATTTGTAATGTACATATTAGGTTTATAAATGTGATGTCCCATGTAATGTATACAACTTTTTGATCAAGTAAAAAGAGCTGCGGCCCTTTTTTATACCAAAACAGTGTGGTGTGTTTTTTGGTTGAATTGGGGGTCCGCTTTGGGCAATGTTCCTTTGCTCACGTTTAGTGTGGGACGGCTGCAGGTTTCACATTTGGCCGGTGATGCCTGGATATAGTAGCGTTTAGGTCATCAGTTCCGACATGCCCCCTTCCTCTGAAAGCATGTGAAATGAGTATAAAATACCCATTTATAGCGACGGGAGCAGTGTAAGAGGGAATAGCGCCATCCGGGGTTTCTCTTAAACCTGCCTGCCTGTGCACATACAGATGCTGGAAGGATATAAAGTGACAATCTGGCCACTTCAGAAATAAAAAAGAAACCCCTGTTTTGAAAAGCCTAATCAGGGCCGCTGCTCCCCACCCACGGTGGTCTAACCTTAAAATAAACATTTAAAGAAGTAATGGGACCTTCTGTAAAAGGCGCCGAATAAGCGTAACTAAAACATTGCACAACCACCACCACACATAAAGCAGGTTCCTACTACCCATCCTATGGATACTGATCACGGGCCAGCCTTAACATCGTGTCAGCCACCGTGTCCCATGCGTTAAGGGACCCAATGGGTTCGGCCAGCTGTAAGCAAGATGCTGCAACATTTTTTATTTTTTTTATATAAGCAGCATGCAGTGGCCACTATCCTCACATATTGAAGCAAGACACTCATCATGATTATTCCCTTCCTTCCCCAACAAGGACCCCCGTGATAATCGTACCCATTCTTGGTTTAAAGGTTTTAACATTTATTTTATTTTCGACTCGAGATCAGAAGAGAGTACGGTGACCTGGTTCGCTGAGTGACTGAGTGTCCGACTCCGATTAAGTCTGATTATACAATGGCAAGAAAGAGTCTTGGACTGTGATTGGTCAGTTTGGGGCTGGACCCGTGATGTTATCCCAGCACAACATCACAGGTCTAGTTTCAGCACTGTGAGGCAATGTAGATGGCATTATGGATGACCTCTAGCACAATCTCTTTTTTTTTGCATCTCCTCTTAAGAAACAAAAATATTTTTTCACACTAATAAAAACGTTCTTTAAAATTATTTTTTTATTTTATATATAACAAGGAGCCATTGTATAATAGCACTAATGCCCTCCAGGGTGTGTATCTTTGGGATAACGTCATGCCTCAGGTTTTGGACGCACTCGGCCTACGGCCTCGTGCCCAACCACCTGAGGCGTGATGTTATCCCAGCAGGACACACACACCCTGTTGGGCATTATTGCTTAATTAAGAGTTAAGTGCTCCTGCTCTATCCATCTGGCACTTCCAACTTCTTTTTCTTTCTTCATGCAGCCAACAGCAAAAGAACTGAATACTCCCCTGTGAATTGGACCGCTCATCATCTGGGATCGCCACAATTTAAGTCTGTTGAACTTTTCATTAGAAGCTAAGTGTCACTGCCCCACAATCATCAGCTATCTATTCTCTCTCATTCACACCTCAGAAAAAGTTAAATTATTTAAATTGTTTCTAAACTGGATTGCCAGAGTTGTGAGTGTCCTCTGTGATGTGATGATGTCCCTGACAGATGGCCTTATTCAGAAATCAATACGGTATAACGGTATTACCGTACTGACTTCAGTTCTGCTCCAGGGCAGGCTGTTGCAGTCTATCAGATGAAGAGGCTAACTAAAAATAAATTAACTCAAAACAACAATCTACCTGTAGCTGCAGGGTGGTACAGATTCCCCAGAGGGCATCAGCATTTTGGCAGCGAGATGGTACCAGTTAATATTTTATACACATCTGTATAAATAGGTAGGGCACATAGGACTATTAGGGCTGTGGTGCTGTAAAGCACCAGAGATACCCACTATGCATCTCTACATCTAACCCATTAGGACTAAAGCTCTTGTTACTGAGATTACCTGCCTGGGTACACCTGCCTAGGTACACCAACTGAGGTAGATAGCTGTGTGAAATACCTCCCCTTTTTCCTGTAGTCACAGTCATGGAATGGCAACCCTACAAACTGCCAGCCATTCTGTAGCACAAGCCAGACACTTTCAAATTGGGCAATGCCACAGCATAATGTGGAATCTCCCCGTGGATGTCATCAGACAGGACTTCTTGAGGGGGGTGCCCCAATGGGTTCCCACTATTCTGGTGCAATATTGCTCTTGGGTCAGGCCTCCAGAGACTCCGCCCAGAGGAGACAAGTGCCACCTCTAGACCTGGGGCCCAGATACCATGTCCCAAGCCTGGCACGTGCAATTTAGCTAGTTGCATCCAGAGCCACAAACCCTGTTCTCACATACTGTAGTTCTCTTCTTCCTTCATATAGAAGCTCCTCTCTTCATGGCATAGGGGCCACCTACTTATGCTTCCTATGCTAGGGCAATCCAGATAGCCAGAGACCTCTTGTTAACAGGAACACACAGGCAGGATGTACCCTAAACATGCAAGTTCCTGGAACAGACTTTTATTGGAGCTGTAAACATAAATAACATAATTATTTCCAAAACCAAGGCTGTACAGTTTAACCCATTGGTTACATGGGACAGAAATAAAAAAAGGGTTTGGGCTGGAACTAAAAGGACTGAACAGGGCAAGCCAACCATCTGGCTTCCTGGAGGGTTACATTCTCTCTGCCCAAATGCTTGACACCCCATGAAGCCTTGTACCTCAGCAGGGCACAGAGGGCATCAAGATTACAAAAATATTACATCTATTTCATGGCAGGCTTCTTAATTTAGATGCATGAAATGATGGACACAAAAGTTCTGTACCTACCAGAGCCACTGGGTGTAGCAACACCAGTTACCAGATCTTAGAAACAGAGGACATTAATAAAGGTGAGGTCTGAAAGTGAAACTCAGGGTACATGTGATGCTTGGTGTCTCTGCACAATGAGACTGGTGCAGCATGTTGCACCAGCCACCAAGCATCACATGTGCCTGAGATTCACTTTCAGACCTACCTTTTAATTTATTTGAAACTTTAAAATGAATGAAATGAGATCTGAAAAGGCAGAATTGTACGTAACCCCCCGATAATCCCACTCACCTGTGCTGCCCAGCGGGGACCGAGGCTCAGCAGTACTTCACCGAGGCGAGGCCTGAGTCCTTGCCAGTAGTTTCTGTGGTGCCTTAGTGCCTCCACCTGGGGCCCCTGCATTGCCTCCTGTGGGTAGAACAGGTTAGAATGTTTCCCCAGGATAAATAGAGGATAATGTGTGGTCCTCTATCGTTAACTCGATCAGTTAACAATCGAGAGGTTGCCAGGGTGACCATGTAAACCTCGAGCCCGAGAAACTCGAGAGGTTCAGTCCATATTGACCTCAGACCGTTAAAATTCGATCGCCAGTCGATAGAAGGGACCATACAATATTTTACAGTGTTGGTCCCACTATCAAAAAAGGCTTACCTTTTTTAAAAGTCACCGCCGGTGGCCTTCAGTCCTTCCCGTCGGTTTCCCCTTCAGTCGGTTTCGATGTCGAAAAAAAAGCGGCACATCGCCAGACCATAGCTATTTGTTAACCTATCGATGTAGCGTAGGATCGATAGGTTAACAACACTACTCGTCACATCGATAGGTTAACAACCTTAGGAAATGATGATTTCCTAAGGTTAACAGCGTTCTAACATACATTATAATGGTCTTCCCTCTAATGACTGCCTGTAATGACCCCCCCCAGATCCACAATCACTCCACACAATGGATTTACACACACAGCAGGTGAAACAGATGAACAATAAATATTCAGTTTATTACTACAAGCTAATACAAAGGAGGTGGGGGCTACTCCTCCAAAACCTCCTGTTTACCAAACATTCACTTATCCCCACTTCCCCCCTTTCCCCTGGGTGCATCCAGACCAGTCACAGTTGGTGGGTACCTTGTGGTCCCTTAGTCTGCAGGCCTGCTGTTTACCGTTGGGGCCCTTACACACTTGCACAAGTTCCTTGATAACAAAGATAAACTAGTGTAGAGGACAGTTCCCTCCTGGCAAAGAAAACAATGGTCTCCCCTGAGCTGCAGCTCGGGGTACTCACAGTGCTCAGAGAGGCAATGACCCTGCAGTCCACAACACGTCATCTCCCATGAAATGGGTGGCATAGTTCTTCACCTGCCTGGCCTTTCCAACCCACAGGCCTTGTGTATATGGCTTTCACCAGGCAGGCCTGTTCGTCCTTTTCTCCACGATTCCTCTGATCTTTACAATGGGGGGGGGGTCACAGCAGTTCAACTCCCCCTGGTACCTTTTTAGTTTCCCCGGCTTCTCCCCTGGCAGGAAGATCTGTCCCTGATGCATCAGCCTCCCAGACACCCCAGGCTGGAGGTTGCAGTACCTTCAGGCCAAACAGTCTGCCCCAGTACTTTTGAGCAACCAACCTGAGGGGACCTTCTGCACAGCCCCAGTGGCTGTCTGGCTTCTTCCTGTTCCTTATGATTGAAGGGAGGGGTGGAGTAGGTGCAGCCCCAGTGCCTTTGCCAGGCAAAACCACCAAAATAGCCCTCTGGTTTCCTTTGTGGGACCTCTATTCCCTTTCCTCCTGCTCCTCCACCCTTCTCTCTCTCTCTCTCTCTCTCTCGGTCTCTCTCCCCCTCATCTCCACCAGCCCTGCCTTTCTCCTCCCTTTCTACTTCCTGCCACAGGAGAGGGATAGCCAGAGCCTCCCATGCCTGCAGGCAGTCTTTCTCCTGTCTTGTTTTTTGGAGGGGGGAAGGGTAGAGCTGATTTCTCTCATTGTAGGAACCCAAAACAAGTAGCATGCACTTTTCTAGCTAGACACCTGGTTCCTAACTAGCACTAACTATAATCACAGTCACAGCTAGGCTTGCATCTGGTCCAGCCACATCAATGGACCAGGCGTAAGTACCCCCAGGACGGGAGCCCCTGCCCATCTTACGTAAGTGCCGGGCTGGGGGTTTACATGTATATTTGGGTATCACCACTATTATGTTTCTGTCCTGTTCACCACTGCAGGCTTACAGTGGAAATGGATGGGTGCAATTTAATTGGCAGATAACTTGGACACACAATCTTTTTCATAAATATGTGTCTCTTTAGTCTTATTGAAGCTAGACTTAATGCAGTTTTAGATGAGTAATAACATTATTTTGGCATGGAATGAGAGAGTCTGTTAAACAAAATGGTGATGTCATCTGTTACAAGGCAATGATGTATCTACTTAGTCAAGGGATCCAAGGGCCTGTAGGTCATTACTCACACTGTACAGGGAAAGGGAAAGAAAGGGAACATTGTTTAACCAGAAGTAGCACATTATGCTGAAGCGTGTTTCCAAATGTGACCTGAAAGCACAAGAAAGTTAAGTGATTTGCTCAGGATCACACAGTATGCAACTAGGCGGATGTGGGATTCAAAGTCAGGTCTTGAGATCTGCAGTTCAGAGCCTTAACTCCAGGGCTGTGTTTACATAGATAGTGCCCATAGGCTTGAAACTTCAGGTGCCCCCCCACCACCACTGACCCATGCACCCAGTGTGCACCAGGCATATCCCCCCATAAAACACACACACACACCCCTCCTGCCATGTCCTGCTGAGTTACATCCACCACAGAGTCCCTGCCTGGTCCCTCCATACCATTTGAAAGCTAAACTTGTATAAAACTTTCCAGAATATGAACATTTTACAGTCAAAATGTTAAAATTCCTTTTAATAAGCTATTTATACTTATTTAGAGGTGGGAAAAAAACAGTCTATCAGCACACCAGCAAGCACAAACACTCACTTATTTATGCATTTGATCTGAACAAGGCCAAACAGTGTGCATTCTTATTCAGTCTTCCTAGTTAGAAAAAAAGTAATGCACTGAGCAGAGCAAGAGTCACTTTTACCTAAATGGTCTGAGTTCAATCACTGCAAGTCATTCAGGGGTAGCATTTTAAGGATAAACTAAAGTTAGTATCATAACAGACAAGCTACAAGAATAAATGCACTGCCCAAAACTCCCCGTTTTAACTTCTTTAGGAGTTAGAGAAAAAAAAATCTGCAGGTTATGGGGAGGGGGCAGCATTTTAAAATGTAGGCTAGTGGTTAAACATTTTTTTATCCAAGTGGTCCGAAGGTCAGGGGGCAGCATTTTTGTTACTAAGTGTGGTGATAACATTATTTAAGAATAAAAGCTACTGCAGTGCCTGTCAGTGTCACTGTCTGATAATACAGAACCTGTGGGTAAACAGTCTGAACTCTGAAGCTGCTGCTATCAATTTAATTTACAGGAGAAAAAAAAAAACTCTTCAAATTCACTGCAGGTCATGGGGTTTTATTTATTTATTAAATTTTGGTGACCGGATAGGCCCACTGAGCCCCGAAGGTCCCTTTTTCAGGGGCGACCCAGGGAGGTAGCATACATCCTGAACTTTCTAAAAAAAAAAAATGGATACACTACAGATCAACCAGGAGCAGCATTTATTTTTTGGTACTACATAACACAGACAATAAAATAAGATAAGCTTCAAACAAACTGTCAGACAACGTTGTGTGCAATAAAGCAAAAATGGTACCCGATATGCCTTGAATAATTCTGTGGGAAGGTAAATAATCTGGCAGAAGTTGCAGGCAGCAGTTATTTATCCAGAGAAGCCGACCGACAGGACACGATGACCCAGTCCGTCCGACTAGTTGTGATGAACAGTGTTCCCATTAAGACTGCAGATCTGGGGGTGCACTGCACCCTGTCCAAAAATGTTCAGGGGTACAAAATAAATTATATGGGTTCATTCTACCATTTGTACAACATTTTTGTGGGGTATATATACCTTAAACAGAATTATGGGGTACAGTAAATTTCTCCACACAAAAATGTACTTGAATTTCATAATTTGTACTTGAATCAAGTACAGATGGGATAAATGGAACACTGGTGATGAATGATGCATATGCATTGATTTGGAACACACCTAGTCTACAGCTGCACACACACACACACACACACACACACACTGGCTGGCACTGCTCACTCAAAAGATGAAGAACAGTTCTGTTTACTTACTAAAGTAAAGTGGGTCTGGTGCTGACTGTGCAGTCTCAGTGACCTCGACTTGCTTTCAAACTTCTCCGACCAGACCGCTCACGACTACTGGGCTGGCGGCACTGTCTGCACTCACTGTCTGGCAAGGAAGGTCCCTCTCAGTCTTTGCTCTCTAGCCTACCCGAGTCCTCCATGCTCACTCAGTCAGGTCAGGAAAGGACGGAGGATTTGAATTTCTTTCACTTCAGTCCACAATACAGTTAGCTGGACTAAAATTAAGTAGCTGTAGTTGGCTGGTCTAGGTAGCTGCTCCAGACTAGTACTACCGCTCCGCATCTGCTGCTTGCTTCCGACTCCCAAATCTCCTACACAGTGACACTTGTCTTGTCTCTGTGATGGTGACTCTCCCAGACAGAGACCCAGCGGACTTGAAGACACAGCGGCTTGTGGCTTGCGTGTCTCTCTCTCTCTCTCTCTCTCTCGCTCTCTCAATTCCAGCTGGCAGAGTGATGGTTGATACAGTTCTCCTTCTATCTTCCAAGTACTTTGCTGTACTTGTGCTGGGGCCATTTAACACACGCCCCTCTTACTTGAAAGCGGCAGCGCAATCGGGATGCACAGTATACACCCACATGGACCTGATTGAAATCCTAAATCACAAGGTCCAAGGGTGCTGCTGACTTGCTGAGGATAATAGTTTCATATGGGGAGGGGTAGAGGGCGGCGGGCACCAACAGTCGGAGTAGTACATTGATGTCAGCGTCAGTCAGGGTCAGGTCAGCCATTGCCTAAGCGGGGGGCGCCAGTAGTCATGTACATTGATTTCATGTCATCCATTGCCTAAGGGGAGGAGGGGGGCTTGTCATCAGCACAACAGCAGGAGCAATAAACATTTATGTCTATCATGACAAAGGGGAAGGCGGGGAGCCAATTGTTTAAATGACGCTGGCAGGGGGTCCCTAAGTAGGAGTCTGAACTGGAACGTCTTTAGACTTTTGTGTCTTTTTTTTTGGTTTGTTTTTAGCAAGACATACTGGCAGACAACACAAGCAGCCAGTCCAGAAAAAATGTTTCTTTTTGTTACCTTTTTTTTTTGCTGCCTAATTTTGCAGGTGCCCCTAAATGGCTGGTGCCCCTATGCTGCAGCCTAGTTAGCCTATGCACAAAAACAGCCCTGCTTAACTCACTGTGCTGTAGTGCCTCCTTATAAAGTTAAGTGACTTGCTCAGGATCACACCATATACAAGTAGGGGTTGTTGAGATTTAAACCCAGGTCTTCAGATCTCCAAGTCTCCTGATGTGTAGTTCAGTGCCTTTAACCACCTACCTGCATACAGCTGAGTGAATGAATGAAAAGAAACATCACGGCAGCCAACCCTGCCAGCCTCGCCCCGTCTCCTGATCTCTCTGGTGATCACTGATTAATGATCCAGAGTAAACAGCAGGGACTGGGTGCCTGATAAATAATATAGGTGTCTGTCCTATCCTTTAAAAGAAAACAAACACTTCCTTCCTTGTCCCTCCTATCCTATATTAATAAAGCAGCACCAGGTCTACTAGTTTAACTAGTAGACCTGGTACTGCTTTATTAATATAGGACAGGATGGACTGAGGGACAAGGAAGTATTTTCTTTTAAAAAGGATTAGAGTGCAGCAAATTCTGGGGTAACTGGTAAAACTAGTAGCCCATGTGACCACCTGGATCTGATTAGGGTGATACTGTTTTATTAATACAGGACAGGAGGAACACTAGGAAGGAAGTGTTTGTTTTCTTTTAAAGAATAGGATTACTTAGAAAGCCCGAGCACAAGGGATTTATTTTTAAAAAGGTATCATCAGCCACTGCACTGCAGCCTGCTAGCTCTGCTGCCAGCCAAGACAGACACCTATATTATTTATCAGACACCCCACGGTCCCTGCTGCTGACTCCGGATCAGTAATCAATGATCACCAGAGAGATCAGAAGAGGGGGCGAGGCTGGCAGGGATGGCTGCCGTGACGTTTTTCATTCGCCACCACTGAGCTGTACAGTGTGAGTGATGACCTCACAGGCCCTTGGATCCCTTGACTGAGACCCTCCCCACCCACTCTCTCAGATCAAATGACACCCACACCTTGATGGTCCCTTGCTGCTCAGCCCTCATCCGGTCAGACTGATTTACCCATCGTTTCCCAAAATCTGGAATTCTCTTCCCTAAAATATGACACTCCTCTTCCAACTACTCCCTTACCTCTGCCCTACACAATTACCTTTCCCTCAGCTATTCCTGATTTACCCCACCTTAATACCTATCCCCAGTTTCTGCCTTCCTACCACCCCCCTCCAGCAGGGTTCTCAACATCCTGAATGGGGAAATCAGGAAATGGCTACCCCTTTTCCTCATATTCAGTTCTTGCCTCTCACCCTCTCTTCTCCACCTGCCCTTCTGGGTCACCAGTGTGCACAACCTAACCCCATCCTTTTTAGTCCAACAGCACTTGCGTACTACCTCGAGCCTGCTCCTGGTACACTCATGCAGTATAAATGGTTCTATCGCATTATTACTGTTTTGTACGTTTAATGGACTGTCTCATTCCCATGCCACACTTTACCTCCAGCTGTTCCTGTTTTAACTAGGATTATTTTTAATCTAAGTACTGTTCTCTCAAATGTTATGCTCCTATTAATGTAAATACTCAACTAAATGTCATCACACTGTATTTATTTTTTTACCCATGTCTGCACTGTACTCCCAGATCTTCCCTTAAATTGCTAATTGTACAAATCTATGATCATGTCTGTACAGTCCTAGTATGTCAATTTGTATGTGGGCCTCGGCCCGCAGGTCACATCTGGAATCGAGCATGTTGCTCAGTATGTTCTCCTGGTAAAACTCGTAAATAAATAAATATGTTCTTTTGTACAATTTTGGACTTGTATTGCAATTTACCCAATGTTCCACTACTGTTTATTGTACAATACCTTGTGTTCCAACTGTTGCATAATCTTACAATGTTGTATTGTTTGTACTACCCACATACTATTGTAACTAATCATCCTTCACAACCCTGTGTAACCCCTCCCCCCAGGTTGCACCATGAGACAAGCAACTTGGTGTTCAGTGTGCCCTCCTGGTGAAACATTTCAGTAAATAAATAAAAAAGATATCATTGCCTTGTAACAGATGTCATCACCATTTTGTTTAATGGACTGTCTCATTCCCATGCCATAATAATGTTATTACTCATCTAAAATTGTAAAAGACATTAAATTATACTTAAAATACACAACTTAATACTATATGGTACAGAACTGTGGTGCAGGAGAGGTATAAACATTGGATGTGGGGAGGCCTAACAGGGAATTGAGTGGTGGGCCCAGCAGGGCTGCACAGGGGCCCAGAATGGTTAAGGCCAGCCTGTTGTAATCTAGAGCTCTTTTAGCCCAGAGATATCTCTCAACCTCCTGTCTCACAATGTATAAGACTTACAAATGACTAAAATCCTGGGCACAGAAAATTGTTTTGTTGCCGTATTGGTCCTTGTGACAAAAGATCCAGAAAAAAAATGATTTTAGTTCCTGATGAAGGACTTGACGTGCTAAAGCAGCACCTGTTTTCTTTTGTAACATCTATATTGGTCCAATAAAAGGTACACAATCCTGGATGCATCTTTAATAAATGGCAACATCAACTTAGCTAGGAAGCCTGCAACAAGGGTTTAGTGTGAATGCGATTCTCTGAAGAATATAGACAATATCACTAATGTCCGGCACTGCTTTGTGATTCACGTGCTTATTCTTCAGTGATACATATGCAACATGTAGGAGAGGCTAAGGAAATTAGGTAGAATCAGTAACAGGGCTATAATTCCACAGAGGGTTTAGTGATGTCAGAACCTCAAGAGCCAAGTTCCAGAGGTTCCCCGTTGTCACCAGAATCCAGAGCTGGAATCACTCTGCATTGATACTGACATATCTCTCAACTTCTCAGCACTGAAATGCATCATTTAGCCTTCAGAATGCAGAGAGAATGGTAGAAATGTGTAGCACTTTCCTTTTTAAAGATAAGTTTAAGAATAGCAGCCCATATGTTTAGTATCAAGAAATGTTTCTATTAAGGTAATTTTTAAAAGCTTGTGTGTCCAAAATTAGCTTTACCGCTATGAGGAACACCAGCAAATGTTTGCAGAGCAAGGGCAAATTTCAATGTAAAATACATAGTACTATATGAAATTAGTGGTCGAGAGGTATGGTTCCTGATAGTAAGCTTAGTGCTATGTGAAATTCATAGCGATCCAGAGGTATGGTTCCGGATGGTAAGCTTAGTGCTATGTGAAATTTATAGCGGTCAACCACTATGAATTTCGCATAGCACTAAGCTTACCATCAGTAACCATACCTCTCAACTGGTTGTCTTCCTTCCTTAACAAGATAGGTAATGATGCTGATGCTCTGAATCTAACACAACTGATACTGGAGCCAACTCCTTTAAATCATAAAACTCACAACCATTCCCTTATCGGTTGGGCACTCACCTCCCACTCTTATAGGGTTATCCAGTCTGGCCTTCTTCTTGACTCCTTAAGTGACCATCACATAATCTGTCTAGTCCACAAAATCCACAGACCCAAGGCTCCACATAAAATCCTGCAAACCAGATCCTTCAAACCCCTTTACCTCTTCCCCCTCCTCCACGACCTTGCGAACACTGATTGGTCTTCCATCTCCACAGCTAACTCAGTGTACAAGGCCCTAGAATGCTTTAGGACTAACCTACTTCACACCTGGAACATTCATGCCCCCATCAGACACACCAGGGTACGTGGAAATCACATTCCCTGGGTCATCGCAGAATTGTTGGCCTGCCAACACGCTCGAGATCAGGCTTGGAAGGCTTACAAAATCTTGCAGTTGTAGAGTGCACTCCAGCTTTACTGAAGACTTTGCAACTCCTGTACTAAGGTTATCAGACTGACTAAGGCCGAATATTTCCAAACTATGTTGTAGTCCAACATAGACAAGCCATCAAAATTCTGGAAAGTTGTCCATACCTTACTCTCCCCTTCAACACCTCCGACACCTCTCCTTAAAATAAATGGTTCCTTAATTTCAGATCTCCCTTTAGTAGCCACAAAATTTAACACCAACTTCACTTCCTGTGCCACATCCCTTCTATCTTCCCTCCCTCCTCCCCCTCCACCTCCCTCCAAAACAAACACTGTACGGGACTCACTCACATCCTCAAATGTCTCTCTGGCTGAAACTCTAGCAGCCCTTCTTGCAATTAACCCCTCAAAAGGAAGCTCACCAGATGGGCTCAATACTAAACTATTATTCTTATCTGCTTCTACAATCTCTGCAGCACTAGCAGATCTACTAAACCTATCTTTTTCAACCGCCACAGTTCCAAATGGCTGGAAATATGCAATTGTCCTTCCACTACCCAAAGGGGGCGACCCCTCTACCCCAGGCAACTACTGCCTTATTTCTTTACTCCCTACACTAGCCAAGCTTCAAGACCACTTGGTCTTTTCCCAACTCACTGCCTTTCCCTCTCTGAATCCTCCTTCTTCACACCTTTTCAATCTGGGTTCCAGAAGGGTCACTCCACCACCACCTCCCTCATCAGGCTCACTGACTCTATCCTCTCCGGGATGGATAGTGGCCAGATCACATCTGCCATCTTTATCGACCTTGCTAAGGCCTTCAATACCGTCTCCCACCCCCTCCATCTAACCAATCTAACTTCCGTAGGCCTATTAGACTGCTGTAAATTGGTTCAGGTCATATCTAGTCAGAAGGTCTCAATTGGTTAAAATTGCTGACTTTATATCTCCCCACTCCCAATTAATACTGATGTGCCACAGAGTTCCGTGCTAGGCCCCATACATTTCTTTATATTCCTAAATGACCTTCCCACAGCCTGCACCACATCCTCCATCCATATGTATGCTGATGACACTGTCCTGTTCACCTCTGGCCAGCCTCCCACTGATGTAGCAACCAGACTCCAAGTGAACTTTGACAAAGTCCAACTCTGGCTTGCCTCACATCAACTACTACTGAATGCCAAGAAGACTGTCTCCATGACCTTTGGCACTAGGCAGAGACTCTCTAGGCTCCCTACCATGTCCTCCTTCCTCACCCTTGATGGAACTACATGTAAGGACACCTCCTTTCTTAGATACCTTGGGGTTTGGCTTGATCAACACCTCAACTTTTCTGCCCACGTGGATGCTATCCTGAAAAAACTGTGCCCCATGTTAGGCACCCTGCACAGGAACCATAGTTGTTTATCTTTACCGGTAAGGCGTGAACTTGTGCATAAAATGATACTCCCTATTTTTGACTACTGTGATGTAGTCTATAGCGCTGCTCCCAAGACCTCCTTATCTAGATTGGATACCCTTTTCAGCTCCTTCTGTCACTTTGTTTGGACTCTCCCCTCACCACCCATCACTGCACCCTTTACCATTCCCTAGCCTTTCCCTCACTAGACAAATGGTGCCTAGCCCATTGTGCCAAATTTATCTCCAAATTTTGGTTTGGCTCTTTTCCACCCTACCTCCCCTCCTCTATTAACATCCCTCCCCTCCTTCTCATTCTCTCAGATTTCACAATATGTGCACCTTGGTTGTCCCGCACTGTGCTACCTCAGCAGGCCAGTCCATATTCTCATACCGTTTTCCTAAACTATGGAACCAACTGCCACCTCAAATCAGATGTCCTGGCACATGTGTGGTCCGAGGGAAACCCAGCAGATGTTTGCCATTATAACCAACTGGTTATAATGGAAAATTACAACTGAGTTTCCCTATGGGAAAAAGCACACACCGGTTATTATGCAATAATTAACCCACCTTTGTTGAAAACGAGCAGATTCTCAACACTGAGTCAGTTTGGTAACATCAGGGAAAGAGAGCGAAGCTTGAGTGCCTTCCTGATGTCACCAAACTAATAAGGTGTTGAGAATCTGGAGAGTTCTCAACGAAGGGGTGGGGGTATGTTATTTTGTAATAATGTAAAAGGAGCACCTATTACCCACTGAAATCAAACTGTTTTCAACCCTGTAGTCCCACTATCATGATGTCAGAACCTTATAAACCCATCTCATCTGTCATGGCAGTGGGTTTGCAAAACAGAATGCCACTGTTATTCAGTATTCTAAACAAACACAACGCAATCGTAAGTCTCAGTAATTATTACCTCACAATCCGTACAGCGGCTTCTTTCACTGCAAAGATCCTCTGCATTCACCGGTTGTGTGGGCCCAATTTGAAAATGCAGTGTCTCTACCTACAGTTCTCCACGCATGCCAGCATGATCTCGCCGATTAACCGGATGTTTTTTTTTTAAGGGGGCTGAATTAATGGACTTTCTAATTTAAACAGACTGACCTGATTTTTCAGACATTTAACAGTTGCTTTACATTAGTTTGTGTTGGTTTATCTCAATAAAATGTTTCTGTAAATGAACATATGGTCATGGTGCAGATTCTTTAGTGAGGTAAGACATATTACCTGTATTGGGGGGGGGTTGACTTCACTTTTTTGAGAACCCATACACTATAAATGACAATCCCTGGTGTGCAGGTGATAACCACGACTGTAATCACCTCTCGTGGTTGCTAGGACGATGGTAAACCTCTTGAGCTGCACTCTTGAGGTTTACTGTTGCCTTAGCAACTACTCAAGGTGACTACACCATGGTTATCACCTGTACACCAGGCATTATCTGCTATATAATACACTTTGAGCCTGTTTTTCAATAGGGAAATATGGTTTACTGAGGTTCAAACTGCTGATTTGGAATCGGCCCGTGATGCTGTCTGATGTCTGCGACAGCTTAGCTCAGCTCACGCTTCCTTAATGGAACATACAATAACTGCTGTAGTTGGCTTAGAGAGCAACATTGTTCTTCAGATTCCGAAATATTAAGAACAACAGGTCCTAGATTCAGAAACATGAAGAACAAGGTTTTGAAAACACCAGAAAAAAGGCTCAAAGTGTATTATAACTTCTTAACTGTGACTAACTTGTGAGCACCCTGTCACATACATGTTTGCCACCATATCTGCATCTCATGACATACTCACTCTTCTGCTGCCATGTCCACATCACTTGTACTTTTGCCATCAGGAAACGCCTGGAGCCATGATGCTGTTGTGGGGAGTCCAGCCATTTGGGATCATACAGAGATGCAACTATAACCAGTGGAATTGGGAAGCTCTCTGCAGCTTTAGGAGGAGATAGGGCTAGGAAAATTATACACTTGCCTAGGGGGTGCTGCTGTGGGGGTGGGAAGAGGCGGGATCACCAGAACCTGCTCACTGTCATTGTCCACACACTAAAACAGTCACTGACCAGTCTATCAAAAAGAACAAAATGCCCAGATCCTCTACTGCCATTGTTCCTGCTCCAGTTAATACCCCATCAACACAAATGTGATAAAATAGCTTACATAGAATGCAAATGTTCAGGTTGGTTGCAGAACCATTACTGCTGCCGCGAGTGCAAAGTGGCATGCACTAATGGTGCAGGATCCTTGGTGCTGATTGGGTTTCCAACCTAAATGTATGCCAAAACCAGAATGCTAGCACTTGAACTTGTGTCTAGACTTTAGAATAAAGCACAGCACAAGGAGAAGTCCTCTTCAAGAACTGAACTGCATGGTGCAAGAAAAGTACTAGTGCAAAAAACTACATACTGGACAAAGCCTGACTGGAGCCTCAGGTGATCAACGTGCTGGGGCAGTGAGTTGTAGGAGTGAGGCTGCAGGCAGGTATAGTACTGTATGTATTTTTTTGCACTAGCACTTCTCTTGAAGAAGATTTATTCTTGCATTGTGCTCTAGTCTGGGGTCCACGCACATGTCTGAGTGCTACTCTTTTGGATTTGCCATTACTGCTGCTCACTGCCAGTATGCATCTTCTCTGTCAACTCACCACTCCTGATCTGTCTGTATAGCAGAGCATGCACGTTTCAAGAGGTGAGTGAGTCAAGACAGAGAGGGAGCAGAGATCAGATAAAAAGAAGCATAGGGAGTTGCACCAGTAATGGGGCTAGAGGTAGTCTAAAGATTTGAGTCTGAGTTCATATTTTTGTATTACACTGGGGGATAGTGGGAGATCAACTGGGTAGAGCTGTGTGGAATGTGGCATTCTGCAGGTGGAATTCAGGTGTAATGATAATTCCACTTTTAAAATGCATTTCGGAATCTTCAAAAAAATTCAGCCAAATTCTGACTGTACTTTAATATAAACCATGGGTTAGTATTCTGTAGTTCATGCAGACTCTGGGTTAGTTTTCTGCCATTTGTGGGAAAACTAATACGTGGTTTCTGTAAACAGCACAACACTAACTTGTTGTTTATATAAACAAAGCTGTAGAAAGCAGGTACACGGTTTAGGTGTTAGAGTTCCACTTACGCTGGTGGAATTCTGCCATTTCACTTCAGACAGATCTCCATGAAAATATTTATTTATTTAACATATTTTACCAGATAAGCAAACAGAGTCAAAAATTGGCTCATTTCCAGTTGGGAATGGGGTTGGGGTGGGTGGGGGCAGGAAACAAATCAGAAATACAGTACAAACAACCCATGGCATATTATAGATCGCTGAAGCATCCCTGACCAATCATAGTGCTCCCTTTACTTGTGTGTGAGGTACTGTTATTGCCATAAGAGTAGCTCAGAGGTTCGCCATCACTATTGTATGAAATGCTCCAAGATAAAGTGGGCAAAGACCCTCTTGAAGTTACCTGCAGTGACTGGAAGGACGTTCGAGCTAAGGTTGGACCTCCTCAGTGGTGTGTAGTGTTGATATGTCGAGACCTTGCGAGGTTGCCATTGCCATGGAATGCTGGTCGAGTTGAGGATGATGGACCCCCACAGTCTGCCATTGCAGGAGTAGTGTACAGTCCAATGAAAGGAGAATAAGATCCCTAGAGGATCTGCATGTGGCATGGAAAGAATTAGTGAGCGATGAGTATATGTCCCTCGTGAGCATGGTTTGTAGGGATGGCGGACTGGTGGTCCACTGGCGCAGTAGTAAGCATAGACAGATGAGCTGTTTGAGGTTTCCTTGGAGCTGAGCTGAACAGGAAAATCCTGTGCAGGAGGACTGAAGAAGCAGAATGTCATGCTAGGAGGCCATGAATAATGACATGTTCAGTTGGCCACTAAGGCCACAGAAGTACAGGATTTGGGGTTGCAGTATGTGCTATGATAAAGTTTCCAAGCTGATGTACCCAGAACCACAAGGAGGTCTGCTAGAGGAACATGTAGTAGGCTGATCGAGTCGTTTGCCAGGCCCTCACGTGGGCTAGCTAGAGTGGCAGAACTCCACGAGGTCTGCATAAGGAGAAGTGAAAGAATCGAGCCAGGCTTCCACATGGCTGTGTGGATGACATGAGTTAGGTTGACAGTATAGCGGCCTCGCCATGCCTGTCAGAGGAGGATGCCACTGGTGGCTCATTAGCAGGAGATGTTAATGAGGCAATTGGTAAACCAAGAGGGGTATAGATGCTGGAACATCAGGATAAAGTTTTTGCATTCAGTAGAGTGATATCCTGGGATCTCCGGGCAGTAGTAATGTCTGCAACAAGCATGGGTACTCAGGAATGGTGTCCGAAGCAGCCACATGAGGGGTGTCATGAGGTGGCGGTTACAGCATACCGATACACCATACAGAGTATGTAACAGGTAGAACAAGGCAGCGTATACAACTATGGAAGGAATCAGTATGATGAGCCATGAGCAGATTAGGTACTCCATGGAAATGATGAGCCCTATCTTAACAGTACAGGAACTGATCCTAGGTAACAGCTGTGAACTATGGGTGAGAATGAAAGGGAAGGAACTCCCATTGAGAAATGAGGAGACATCTGATGAATAGAAGTCCATGCCCAATGCAACTGCCCAAGTGAAGATCATGGTGGCAAAGAGGAGTAGGAATCAATGACTGAAATAGTTCTCAAGTGGCAGCAGCTGCTGCAGCGGCGTGAAAGGCACCGAAGAAAGAGTAATTCAGGGTTCCCCACCTCATAGAGTAGCAGGGGACAGGGTGGGAAAGCATGGCATGGTGGAGGTGCGTTGGCTGCAAGTTGAAAGGCGTTGAAGCCCAGATGCAGCCAGCCCAGGAAGCCATGCATCAGTGGCCAAAGGAGGAAGGCAGTCATAGTCATCGAAGCTAAGAGGAAGCCACGGTGAGGAAGGAGTCCTGGAGGGAGAAACAGCTGGATCGAATTCCGGAACAACACCGCGGTCAGGCTCAGGCAGCTCTGTAGGCTCAGAGGCTAGTAAGGAGAGAAGAACCCCAAAAGAAAAGAGAGACACAGGAGAGCAAGGTATGGACAAAACAAGGTGGGTCAGGGAAGTGAAGGGAACAGGGAGAAGAGTGAAAACAAGGGAAAGGGGGGAGAAGATGAACAATGGAATGAAACCGAGAGAAGGCGCTGGGGGGGGGGGCACCAGAAGCAGAGAGGAAGAGAGAACCAGCCCCCAGAGCCATGCAGCACTGGAGCGAGTCCAACTTGCTCGCAGCAGAAGGATCGGAAGTAGAATGTTTAAGAAGAGGTTGGGGGGGAGGAGCCATGTTCCCCCCCCCCATTGAACCACAGGCCAAGCCTTCCAAATATTACATCTTTGTATGGCTGACCTTTCTCTAACTTGGATGTTTCTGCATATAGTAAATGCTTTTTGATCAGGTATCATTTGTTTTGTTTTGAAAATTATGTAGCTTGAGATGTTGCCATGTGTGTTTGTTAATCAGATGGAACTCTCAACCAGACATTTAACTGCACAATACCCATATCAGATATGCTTGAAACTGTAACACTTGCATTAGGTCAGAAACTGTTATGTCCTAGCAAGCCTTGGTGTCTCTATTTAGGATGCAGTGTTTGCCTAGGTGCATGTAGTTTTCACAAAATACTGTATTTGTTTGTCCCTTAGTCATCTCTTGGACTGTGTCTCCTTATACTTCATTATATGTTGTGAAAATGCTTCAGACCCTTATTTATACCCCTTGATGGGGGAGCACTTTTACTTTATGGTGAGCCACTACATGGTGCTTGGTTTGTGTGTGAAATACAGTTGATTTCTTTATTCAAACACATACAGCAATTTCAAAATTTGTATAAAACACCACTGATCACTATCATTTCAGTTAGTAAGCACACTAACAGCAGGACATTATGTGATACAAAAACCATGCAAATTAGTTTCCTGAGCTCAGCTGACATTTAATTCATGTTCTATCTCTGCAGCTCCAGACAGTGTTGGCCCACAAGACCTGTTCTAAGTTTTCAAGAGTGAGCAGCTACTCTTTCTTGTAGGTAACCTCCTTTTGTGCAGATTTGCCATTCTAACATCATGCCACCATGATCACCATCGAGTAAAGTTTAAGCTCCCTCCCCAAAGTTGAAAAACAAAAATGTTAATGCTACAATTAAGATTCAACTCTTGGCTCTTACCTTCAGTGCAACATTATTTGGGGTGATTTTCAGGATTTGTAGGATAACTGACTGATCCGCTGTGCCATGGAGCTGTGCTTGAGTAAATGTCAGCCATGCAGGAAAATGTCATGGTACTGGATAACACATGACAGGGCGAGATGCTATAAGGGAAAAATGCATGCCTCGGATGTTGTTAGGTAGAAGGTGTAGCAAACTGCCATGACCCCCTGAGAAGTACATTATTTCCCTTATGACTGCACACCCTGGAGTGTGTAATCCCACTTATAAAATGGGCTTTTGTTAAAGCATTTTTAGGTGAGGTGTGTGGTTGTTAGAAAGCCATCAAAGGCCACATGGCGTGTTTCAACCAATGAGATTACAGGAGTTTTATGGCTATTTTTATTTGAAAAATTTGTTTACCAGGTAAATCCCGAGGGCATCAAATGCTTATTTTCAAAGGGGACACGGGAGTACAAACATATAAACAATAAAATAATGCATCATACAAAAAGCTCATTTAGAAGACTGTTTGTAAAGAACAGTTTAAGCAGTATTTTTTTAAACTGAGTTTAAATACATTATGTGAATTAATGTTTTGAAGTGTAGAAGGTAGATTATTTCAAAGAGTAATAGCTCTATGCATGAAATTATTTTGGCCAAAGGAAGATTGAAAGAAAGGTGGGCATATGCATTGGTTTTTACAGAATCTAGTAACATGAGACCCAAGGTTTGTACATACATCAGACATAAACAAAAATAATACAGGACTTTTTAACAGACATCTAAAACAAACAAAAAAACTGAGTATGAAACTCAAAAAAGAGCCAATTAATTTTTCCAAAATTCCAGCACTTGAAGTAGCAAATCTACCTATGGTGTTGTACAGAATTTTTACTCTGTACAGAATGGACTTATTGGCTGTAGCACACACTGGAGGGCCATAATCCACCAATGATAGAGTAGACACTCCCTACTTCTGTATCATTGGTGGACTATAGCCTTCCAGTGGATATTACTCTAGTAAGGATTTTCTAGATTGTAAGGATAAAAATTTCTTTCCATTGAACCATTTGGCCCAATTGTATGTGAACAGAATTAACCAAATTTGAGATGTGTTCTTGAAAAGAGATGCTGATCAATGGTAAAGTTAAGATATTTTAAAATTTCTACTTTCCCAACTATAGGTCCACTGAGATCCTTCATCAGATCCAAGCGTACAATGACCTGAGCTTTCACCTGGTTCCAAAATGCATGTGTTTCGTTTAGCAATATTTGATAAAGTTCATTTTTCACTAGCCACCTCTGGAACAAATCTGACTGCAAGCATCAAGTCAGGTCATCCACATCAATCCTCTCCTGTATAAACAATGTCATCTACATGCATTACCATACAGGTATTAGAGCCAGATGTCAGGAAGATCATTTAATAAAATGTTGAAAGAATTGGCCGGATGGATCCTGAGGCACTTTTGTATTAACCTTTATCTGAGGCGAAGTGACTGAGTTTAATGAAAGAGATGGATATCTGTCAGTCAGATAGTTTTAGAACCAGTAAACAAATGAGTTAGCCAGGCACAGGATGCAAAGTTTGGAAAGCAGGCATCTGTGGTGCACCAAATCAAATGCTTTTGAAAGGTCCAGGAACAATGCAATCACCATGTCCCCACTGTCAAGAGACTCTATGAAGACTGTTAGTGACAGTGCTGTGATTTTCTTGAAAGTCATACCAGCAAGGTATCAACAGTTTACCAGAATCCAAATAGTCTTTCATTTGGTCAAACACAATCCTCTGTAAGACTTTGGACAGTGGGGCAAGTGAAGATACGGACAGTAGTTCTTGGTCAAGGTGCAGTTCCTGGATTTGAAAATTGGGACCACAGTCAACTGCTTACACAACCCAGGATCTGTCCTATGACTAAAGAATGGTTACAGAAAATGCTCACAGGGTAAGCCATAACATCAATTACAATAGAAAACAGCCTCAGCTTGCTACTGTCAGGACTATCCTTTGTCTTGATGTTTGTTTCTTCAAGGTACCTCAATGTTTCCTCAATCGAAAGTAACGTAACTTCAAGGCCAGTGTCACTACCCCTGCTGTTAACTCCGAGGAAGTTATCTCCTAAAGGAGCAAGTTTATCGGCACCACAGACACCTATATTAAGTTTAGTGGCAGTGTCAATAGGCTCTGATGAGTTCCCTCACTGAGATGTTAACAGTAGGACTGCTGTAGCACTTGACTTCCCCAAAAGCTTATTTAGAACTTGCCAGTTTTCTTTTGGCCATTAGAGCACAGAAACATAAAATTTGATGGCAGATACGGTCACTTGGCCCTGCCATTTTTTCCCGTGCCTATACTGTCACCATAGACCTTACTTGATCTTCAGCACCCTCCTCCCTCTTGCTTCCCACTAAGATTCCCTTATGCCTATTCCATGTTTGCTTGAGGCCCAGCATGTTTTTGTCCCCACCACCTCCGCTGGAAGTCTGTTCTAGTCAGCCACCACATTTTCAGAGAAGTACTCATAGAAACATAGAAACATAGAAGTTGATGGCAGATAAGGACCACAAGGCCCATCAGTCTGCCAATTTCTTTTCTACCTTATAAATGTGCCATCGGCCTTTGCTCTGTCAATGGACTATCTATTCATACTAATCTGTATTGCTCCCTTATGCCTATCCCATGCCTGTTTGAAGTCCTGCACTGTATTCATATCCACCACTTCCTGAGGTAGGCTGTTCCATGCATCCACCACCCTTTCTGTGAAAAAGAACTTCCTCACATTATCCCTTAATCAGCCTCCCTCTAATCTCATGCTGTGTCCACTTGTCTTGCTATTTTTCTTATACTGAAACATGTTAGACTCTTTCACCTTGTTAATGCCCTTAAGGTGTTTGAATGTTTCGATCATATCGCCTCTCTCCCTCCTTTTCTCTAGGGTATACATATTGAGCTCCATTACTCTGTCCTCATATGTTTTCTGATGCAGTCCCTGCACCATTTTGGTTACATAGAAACATAGAAACATAGAAGTTGACGGCAGATAAGGACCGCAAGGCCCATCCAGTCTGCCCATTTCTTTTTCTACCTTATAAATGTGCCATCGGCCTTCGCTCTGTCAGTGGCCTATCTATTCATAGTCATTTGTATTGCTCCCTTATGCCTATCCCATGCCTGTTTGAAGCCCTGCACTGTATTCATAGCCACCACTTCTTGTGGTAAGCCATTCCATGCATCCACCACCCTTTCAGTGAAAAAGAATTTCCTCACATTCCCCCTTAATCGGCCTCCCTCTAATCTCATGTTGTGTCCTCTTGTCCTGCTATTTTTCTTATATTTAAACATGTTAGACTCTTTCACCTTGTCTATGCCCTTAAGGTGTTTGAATGCCTCGATCATATCACCTCTCTCCCTCCTTTGCTCAAGGGTATTCATATTGAGCTCCATTAATCTGTCCTCATATGTCTTCTGATGCAGTCCCTGCACCATTTTGGTTGCCCTTCTCTGGACTGCCTCAGTTTGGTTAATGTCCTTGTGAAGGTGTGGCCTCCAATACTGCACGCAGTACTCAGATGAGGCCTAACCAGTGTCTTGTACAGAGGATTATTACCTCCCTCTTGCGACTTGTGATACCCCTACTAATACACCCCTAACACCCCCCTAGCCTTACCTACTGCTTTAGAGGTCTGCTTGGATGATTTTAGGTCATCAGTGATGATGATGCCCAAGTCTCTTTCTTCCTTTGTGACTGCTAGCAACTCCCTCCCAGCCTATAGGTGGCTTCAGGGTTTCTCTTCCTATATGCATGATTTTGCACTTCTTTGCATTAAATCCCAGTTGCCACTCTTCTGACCATTCTGCTAGTTTATCCAGATCTCTTCTCATTCTGCCCACCCCATCTGGATCATCTACTCTGTTGCAGATCTTGGTGTCATCTGCAAACAGACAAGCCTTACCCTCTAGTCCATCTGCAAGGTCACTAATGAAGATGTTGAAGAGGACTGGCCCCAGGACTGATCCCTGAGGTACCCCACTTGTGACTTGCATCTCTTCTGACTGTATACCATTTACCACCACTCTCTGTTTTCTGCCCATCAACCAGTTTGCCACCCAGTTGACCAACTTCTAACCCACCCCGAGCCTACCCAGCTTATTTATCAATCTTCTATGTGGAACAGTGTCAAAAGCTTTGCTGAAGTCAAGGTGGCGACAACAACTGCTCCCTTGGTCCACCACTCTGGTTACCCAGTCAAAGAAATCTATAAGATTAGTTTGACAGGACCTTCCTTTGTAAACCCATGCTGTCTTGGATCCTGTGCCCTATGGATTCCAGGTGTTGCAACTATCCTTTCCTTATGAGTGTCTCCATAATCTTGCCACTACTGAGGTAAGACTGACCGGTCTGTAGTTCCCGCCTCCTCCCTGCTACCACTCTTGTGGAGCGGGATCACATAAACCCTTCTCCAGTCTTCTGGGACCTCTCTTGTGCTCAGAGACTCACTAAACAGTTCTGCTAATGGCTCTGCTAGTTCCACCTTTAGCTCCTTAAGTACCCTGGGATGTATGCCATCAGGTCCCATTGCCTTATCCACCCTGAGCTTAGCAAGCTCTTGTAGGACCCTTTCTTTTGTGAAGGGAGTAGTGCTCACCTCCCTCCCCCTGTGTCCGTGATGCTGAGCTGTGGGCCTGCCCTACCTTCTCTTCAGTAAATACTGAGCAAAAGTATCTATTTAGGATAGATGCCTTTACAGGGTCCTCCTCCTCACATGCTCCCTTTTCTCCATTAAACAGCAATACCCCTCTGGATTTTCTCCTTTCACTAATGTATCTATAGAAAGTCTTGTCACCTTCTTTTACTGTTCGTGCTAGTGTTTCCTCAGTTTGGGACTTTGCCTGCCTTACTGCCTTCCCTGCTTCCCTTAGGGCAGTTTGGTATGCCTCCCTATCTTCATCCCGCTGTGTTCCCTTATATTTCCTGAAGGCCAGCCTTTTTGGCTCTGACCTTTTCTGCTACTGTATTTGAGAACCAAAGTGGTTTCCTTCTTCTTTTGCACTTCCTTTTCTGTCTAACACAATGGGATGTTGCTTCAAGTATTGCATCCTTAATGCTTGCCCACTTTGCCTGTACCCCCTCACCTGTGTTTCTTTTTGCCAGGGCTAGCTTAACTCTGTTGGCCATCTTATCAAAGTCAGCTCCTCTGAAGTCCCATATTTTTGCCTTGGAATGGGATGATTTAGATGTAGTAGCCAAATTGAACCATACCATGTGATGGTCACTGGCCCAGGTGACCTTCTACCTGGAGATCTGTGATCCCTTCTTTGTTAGTCAGTACTAGATCTAGGATAGCCCTGTCTCTTGTGGGTTGCTGTACCAGTTGTTTGAGGCCTCCCTGCAGGGAATCCACTATGAGTCTAGTTCTGGCAGATGTTCCTGCTGGTATTGACCAATCTGTATCTGGCATGTTGAAGTCTCCCATTATCAGAACCTCCTTTAGCTGTCATGTTTTGTATATCTTCTAACAGTAATGTGTCTATGTCCTCCCTCTGGTCTGGGGCCTGTAGACAACCCCAATTCTTATAGCTGTCCCATTTCCTGTTTCCAGGGTGACCCACACTTCTTCTGGCTCCTATGTGTATTCTGAATTTCTGTAGCTTTGATATTTTCATTAACATACAGGCCCTCCTCCCCCTTGCACACCTCGGTCTCTTCTGAACAATACATAGCCAGGTACTGAAGTCTCCCAAGTGTGGTTACTGGTGAAACCACATCTCACTAATTGCTACTATGTCCAGTTTAGCCTCTGACATTGTGCCTGCAGGTCTGGGATCTTATTTCCAGGCTGTGAGCATTTGTGTACATGATTTTCCATTGGCCAGATTTTGGTGTGTTAGTTGTTGGGTAAAGTTTGGCATTACTCCTGTGCGTCGTATGGGGAGACAACACTTTTTCTTACCTGGTGATGCAAATGAATGGCAAACATGCTGAATTCTGTTTGACCACTAGCTGAGGGGGAGGGGTGTCTTCCCATTCGACGATGGGGTGCTGCACCTCTCCCCATTTGCTAGTTTAAATATTCTGCAAAGACGTCAAACTTCTGCCCAATGCACTGACTCCTCTTTAGTCAGATGCAGTCCATCAAATTTAAAGAACTTTCGCTCCCAGAACTGTTGCCAGTTCCTACAAATCTGTGTCCTTTTCTGGCACCAGTCCTGAGCCACGTGTTTAGCTCCCTATCTCCCCTTCTCTGACCTTCCGTCCATCTGCTCCCTCTCCCAGACTGGCAGGATCTCAGAGAAAGAGATGCCGGACAGAAATAGATGATAGTTTGTCACCCAGCCTAGTCAGGTGTTCCTTGGTCTCCACAACTGACCGGCTGGCGAGATCATAGTCCTATGTGTACTAGGACATCAATGTTTCTCCTGCTTTGTGAACAATTTGTAATGCGGTCAGTGTCTCTCCATGCTGATGTACCTGGGAGACATCTGACCATCACCCTGGCTGGAGATGGGTATCAACTCCCGAATCATGGAGTCTCCTATGATCAGAAGTTTTTGGATTTCCTTTGTGCTTGTTTAGTTTTGGTTCCTGATTTGGGTGAGTCTTGTTGTGCTAGCTCCTGTGCTGCAGTGTTCTGCTCTGCAGTGTCTTCTGCCTCTTTATTTGATTTCAGAGATAGAGGCAGATACCTGTTTGTAGTGTTTATATGGTTTTTGGAGGTAATGTGTTGGAGAGCAGAGAGTGATGGGGCACCTGATTTGCTCCTCCTAACCACCTGCCAACCTCCTGCACCAACTACCCTCTGCGGTCGAGGTTTTTCTGTTGGATGCTGGGGAAATGGCAGGTGGTTCTTATAATGTATTTCCTCTTCAATATGAAATTTGAGGCGTGCAATCTCTGCCCATGCTGCCCGGAGCTGAGCCCTAAGATCTCCAAAGGCCAAGCATGTAGGACAGTGTCCTAAATCCTGTAAGACTGTCCTTCTGAAAATTGTTCCACATTACCTGCAGTTAATGAAATCCATTCCAAATAAGTTGCTGGGTTTGTAACCTAGTCAGAGTAATTAGAAGGAAAAAAAATGCAAGTAATGGTTTAATTGTGCTTTGTTTAACTTGTTATAACAAGTTAAATTACTAGTGCCCTGTAAATGAGATCACCTTGTGGAGGCTCCACTGATCCGCCTTCCTGTTCTGCCACAGGAAATGTCACAACTGTGGTACCCTACAAAGGAGTGTAGCGTGGGGTGGTTGGGGATGGGGTGGGTGGCTGGGCCTTCCCTGCCTAAAAGAAGAACCACGGACGAAAGAACAAGGAGGTAAGAGCAGAAACAATCAGTCAATAACAAATGCAGTAACCTGAAAGCTTATCCTAATGTTAGATAAAACTGTAAAACCTGTAAAGCACCACCTGTAATAATTTCAGAGAAGATATACGCTGTAAGAAACACTTTGATCCAGAGAAAATAAGCAGTAACAGAAGATATACCTTGCAAAAGACAATTTGAATCAGAAGATTACAGGAGTAATCTGTTAGCACACACCTGTAGGCACACCTTGTAATAATGCAGAAGAAGGTATACCAGCAACAACAATTTGAATCAGAGAAAAAATAAAGCAATGAAATGTTAGCAACAAACAGTAGCAATCCCTGTGAGTAAAAAATAAAAACACCACCACACAGTAAATCTGCTTAGCCAAACTAAATCTTAATCCTTCTCCCTTGCTCTGGTAAGTTTCTCTACTCTGCCTTTCAAGCAGTCTTAGAAGGAAAAAGCTCAGGTGAAGCTAGGTGCCTTGGCCAGCAAACCAAGTCTTCTACCTCCAAGATATCAACTAACCTGACTTTTTAACCCTTCTTTCTGTTGGAAATTACTGACAGTTTTCCAGCTCCACGCCCCACATACACACCTAATCCTTTGGAAGAGCTGTGGGAGGAAAAGCAATTAGCTCCTTCAATGTGAGAAGGAGACTGAAACACCTCTGAGACAACAAACCTTTTCAACAAACAAGAATAAACTAAAACACAGTGTCAAACAATAATTTTGCTTAGCCCAATGATAAAAAAGTCACAAAATGTAAGCTCCACCTGTAATACAGTAATTTCAGAGAAGATATCGCTGTAAGAAACACTTTGCTCCAGAAAAATAAAGCAGTAACAGAAGATATACCTTGCAAAGACAATTTGAATCAGAAGATTACAGGAGTAATCTGTTAGCACACACCTGCAGGCACACCTTGTAATAATGCAGAAGAAGGTATACCAGCAACAACAATTTGAATCAGAGAGAAAAATAAAGCAATGAAATGTTAGCAACAAACAGTAGCAATCCCTGTGAGTAAAAATAAAACACCACCACAGTAAATCTGCTTAGCCAAACTAAATCTTAATCCTTCTCCTTGCTCTGGTAAGTTTCTCTACTCTGCCTTTCAAGCAGTCTTAGAAGGAAAAAGCTCAGGTGAAGCTAGGTGCCTTGGCCAGCAAACCAAGTCTTCTACCTCCAAGATATCAACTAACCTGACTTTTTAACCCTTCTTTCTGTTGGAAATTACTGACAGTTTTCCAGCTCCACCCCACATACACCCTAATCCTTTGGAAGAGCTGTGGGAGGAAAAGCAATTAGCTCCTTCAATGTGAGAAGGACTGAAACACCTCTGAGACAACAAACCTTTTCAACAAACAAGAATAAACTAAAACACAGTGTCAAACAATAATTTTGCTTAGCCCAATGATAAAAAAGTCACAAAAATGTAAGCTCCACCTGTAATACAGTAATTTCAGAAGATATCGCTGTAAGAAACACTTTGCTCCAGAAAAATAAAGCAGTAACAGAAGATATACCTTGCAAAAGACAATTTGAATCAGAAGATTACAGGAGTAATCTGTTAGCACACACCTGTAGGCACACCTTGTAATAATGCAGAAGAAGGTATACCAGCAACAACAATTTGAATCAGAGAAAAATAAAGCAATGAAATGTTAGCAACAAACAGTAGCAATCCTGTGAGTAAAAAATAAAAACACCACCACACAGTAAATCTGCTTAGCCAAACTAAATCTTAATCCTTCTCCTTGCTCTGGTAAGTTTCTCTACTCTGCCTTTCAAACAGTCTTAGAAGGAAAAGCTCAGGTGAAGCTGGTGCCTGGCCAGCAAACCAGTCTTCTACCTCCAAGATATCAACTAACCTGACTTTTAACCCTTCTTTCTGTTGGAAATGACTGACAGTTTCCAGCTCACCCCACATATACACTAATCCTTTGGAAGAGCTGTGGGAGGAAAAGCAAATAGCTCCTTCAATGTGAGCAGGAGACTGAAACACCTCCGAGACAACAAACCTTTTCAACAAACAAGAATAAAATAAAACACAGTGTCAAACAATAATTTTGCTTAGCCAATGATAAAAAAGTCACAAAAATGTAAGCTCCACCTGTAATACAGTAATTTCAGAGAAGATATACGCTGTAAGAAACACTTTGCTCCAGAGAAAAATAAAGCAGTAACAGAAGATATACCTTGCAAAAGACAATTTGAAACAGAAGATTACAGGAGTAATCTGTTAGCACACACCTGTAGGCACACCTTGTAATAATGCAGAAGAAGGTATACCAGCAACAACAATTTGAATCAGAGAAAAAATAAAGCAATGAAATGTTAGCAACAAACAGTAGCAATCCCTGTGAGTAAAAATAAAACACCACCACACAGTAAATCTGCTTAGCCAAACTAAATCTTAATCCTTCTCCCTTGCTCTGGTAAATTTCTCTACTCTGCCTTTCAAGCAGTCTTAGAAGGAAAAAACTCAGGTGAAGCTAGGTGCCGTGGCCAGCAAACCAAGTCTTCTACCTCCAAGATATCAACTAACCTGACTTTTTAACCCTTCTTTCTGTTGGAAATTACTGACAGTTTTCCAGCTCCACCCCCCACATACACACCTAATCCTTTGGAAGAGCTGTGGGAGGAAAAGCAATTAGCTCCTTCAATGTGAGAAGGAGACTGAAACACCTCTGAGACAAACAAACCTTTTCAACAAACAAGAATAAACTAAAACACAGTGTCAAACAATAATTTTGCTTAGCCCAATGATAAAAAAGTCACAAAAATGTAAGCTCCACCTGTAATACAGTAATTTCAGAGAAGATATACGCTGTAAGAAACACTTTGCTCCAGAGAAAAATAAAGCAGTAACAGAAGATATACCTTGCAAAAGACAATCTGAATCAGAAGATTACAGGAGTAATCTGTTAGCACACACCCTGTAAGCACGCCTTGTAATAATACAGAAGAAGGTATACCAGCAACAACAATTTGAATCAGAGAAAAAATAAAGCAATGAAATGTTAGCAACAAACAGTAGCAATCCCTGTGAGTAAAAAATAAAAACACCACCACACAGTAAATCTGCTTAGCCAAACTAAATCTTAATCCTTCTCCCTTGCTCTGGTAAGTTTCTCTACTCTGCCTTTCAAGCAGTCTTAGAAGGAAAAAGCTCAGGTGAAGCTAGGTGCCTTGGCCAGCAAACCAAGTCTTCTACCTCCAAGATATCAACTAACCTGACTTTTTAACCCTTCTTTCTGTTGGAAATTACTGACAGTTTTCCAGCTCCACCCCCAATACACACCTAATCCTTTGGAAGAGCTGTGGGAGGAAAAGCAATTAGCTCCTTCAATGTGAGAAGGAGACTGAAACACCTCTGAGACAACAAACCTTTTCAACAAACAAGAATAAAATAAAACACAGTGTCAAACAATAATTTTGCTAAGCCCAATGATAAAAAAGTCACAAAAATGTAAGCTCCACCTGTAATACAGTAATTTCAGAGAAGATATACGCTGTAAGAAACACTTTGCTCCAGAAAAATAAAGCAGTAACAGAAGATATACCTTGCAAAAGACAATTTGAATCAGAAGATTACAGGAGTAATCTGTTAGACACACCTGTGAAGCACACCTTGTAATAATGCAGAAGAAGGTATACCAGCAACAAATTTGAATCAGAGAGAAAAATAAAACAATGAAATGTTAGCAACAAACAGTAGCAATCCCTGTGAGTAAAAAATAAAAACACCACCACACAGTAAATCTGCTTAGCCAAACTAAATCTTAATCCTTCTCCCTTGCTCTGGTAGTTTCTCTACTCTGCCTTTCAAGCAGTCTTAAGGAAAAAGCTCAGGTGAAGCTAGGTGCCTTGGCCAGCAAACCAAGTCTTCTACCTCCAAGATATCAACTAACCTGACTTTTTAACCCTTCTTTCTGTTGGAAATTACTGACAGTTTTCCAGCTCCACCCCCCACATACACACCTAATCCTTTGGAAGAGCTGTGGGAGGAAAAGCAATTAGCTCCTTCAATGTGAGAAGGAGACTGAAACACCTCTGAGACAACAAACCTTTTCAACAAACAAGAATAAACTAAAACACAGTGTCAAACAATAATTTTGCTTAGCCCAATGATAAAAAAGTCACAAAATATAAGCTCCCTTATATTACAGTAATTTCAGAAGATATACGCTGTAAGAAACACTTTGCTCCAGAGAAAAATAAAGCAGTGACAGAAGATATACCTTGCAAAGACAATTTGAATCAGAAGATTACAGGAGTAATCTGTTGAGCACACCTGTAGGCACACCTTGTAATAATGCAGAAGGTATACCAGCAACAACAATTTGAATCAGAGAAAAATAAAGCAATGAAATGTTAGCAACAAACAGTAGCAATCCTGTGAGTAAAAATAAACACCACCACACAGTAAATCTGTTAGCCAAACTAAATCTTAATCCTTCTCCCTTGCTCTGGTAAGTTTCTCTACTCTGCCTTTCAAGCAGTCTTAGAAGGAAAAAGCTCAGGTGAAGCTAGGTGCCTTGGCCAGCAAACCAAGTCTTCTACCTCAAGATATCAACTAACCTGACTTTTAACCCTTCTTTCTGTTGGAAATTACTGACAGTTTCCAGCTCCACCCCACACACCTAATCCTTTGGAAGAGCTGTAGGAGGAAAAGCAATTAGCTCCTTCAATGTGAGAAGGAGACTGAAACACCTCCAGACAACAAACCTTTTCAACAAACAAGAATAAACTAAAACACAGTGTCAAACAATAATTTTGCTTAGCCAATGATAAAAAGTCACAAAATGTAGCTCCACCTGTAATACAGTAATTTCCAGAGAAGATATCGCTAAGAAAACACTTTGCTCAGAGAAAAATAAAGCAGTAACAGAAGATATACCTTAAAAGACAATTTGAATCAGAAGATTACAGGAGTAATCTGTTAGCACACACCTGTGAACACCTTGTAATAATGCAAAAGAAGGTATACCAGCAACAACAAATTTGAATCAGAAAAAATAAAGCAATGAAATGTTAGCAACAAACAGTAGCAATCCCTGTGAGTAAAAAAAAAACACCACCACACAGTAAATCTGCTTAGCCAAACTAAATCTTAATCTTTCTCCCTTGCTCTGGTAAGTTTCTCTACTCTGCCTTTCAAGCAGTCTTAGAAGGAAAAAGCTCAGGTGAAGCTAGGTGCCTTGGCCAGCAAACCAAGTCTTCTACCTCCAAGATATCAACTAACCTGACTTTTTAACCCTTCTTTCTGTTGGAAATTACTGACAGTTTTCCAGCTCCACCCCCACATACACACCTAATCCTTTGGAAGAGCTGTGGGAGGAAAGCAATTAGCTCCTTCAATGTGAAGGAGACTGAAACACCTCTGAGACAACAAACCTTTTTCAACAAACAAGAATAAAATAAAACACAGTGTCAAACAATAATTTTGCTTAGCCCAATGATAAAAAGTCACAAAAATGTAAGCTCCACCTGTAATACAGTAATTTCAGAGAAGATATACGCTGTAAGAAACACTTTGCTACAGAGAAAAATAAAGCAGTAACAGAAGATATACCTTGCAAAAGACAATTTGAATCAGAAGATTACAGGAGTAATCTGTTAGCACACACCTGTAGGCACACCTTGTAATAATGCAGAAGAAGGTATACCAGCAACAACAATTTGAATCAGAGAAAAAAAAAGCAATGAAATATTAGCAACAAACAGTAGCAATCTGTGATAAAAAATAAAAACACCACCACAGTAAATCTGTAGCCAAACTAAATCCAATCCTTCTCCCTTGCTCTGGTAATTTCTCTACTCCTGCCTTTCAAGCAGTCTTAGAAAAAACTCAGGTGAAGCTAGGTGCCGTGGCCAGCAAACCAAGTCTTCTACCTCCAAGATATCAACTAACCTGACTTTTTAACCCTTCTTTCTGTTGGAAATTACTGAGTTTTCCAGCTCCACCCCACATACACACCTAATCCTTTGGAAGAGCTGTGGGAGGAAAAGCAATTAGCTCCTTCAATGTGAGAAGGAGACTGAAACACCTCTGAGACAAACAAACCTTTTCAACAAACAAGAATAAACTAAAACACAGTGTCAAACAATAATTTTGCTTAGCCAATGATAAAAAGTCACAAAATATATAAGCTCACCTGTATACAGTAATTTCTAGAAGATATACGCTGTAAGAAACACTTTGCTCCAGAAAATAAAAGCAGTAACAGAAGATATACCTTGCAAAGACAATCTGAATCAGAAGATTACAGGAGTAATCTGTTAGCACACACCTGAAGGCACGCATGTAATAATGCAGAAGAGGTATACCAGCAACAACAATTTGAATCAGAGAGAAAAAATAAAAGCAATGAAATGTTAGCAACAAACAGTAGCAATCCTGTGGTAAAAAAAAAAACACCACCACACAGTAAATCTGCTTGGCAAACTAAATCTTAATCCTTCTCCTTGCTCTGGTAAGTTTCTACTCTGCCTTTCAAGCAGTCTTAGAAGGAAAAAGCTCAAGGTGAAGCTAGGTGCCTTGGCCAGCAAACCAAGTCTTCTACCTCAAGATATCAACTAACCTGACTTTTTATCCCTTCTTTCTGTTGAAAGTACTGACAGTTTTCCAGCTCCACCCCCACATACACCTAATCCTTTGGAAGAGCTGTGGGAGGAAAGCAATTAAGCTCCTTCAATGTGAGAGAGACTGAAACACCTCTGAGACAACAAACCTTTTCAACAAACAAGAATAAAATAAAATCACAGTGTCAAACAATAATTTTGCTTAGCCCAATGATAAAAAGTCACAAAATATAAACTCCACCTGTAATACAGTAATTTCAGAAGATATACGCTTAAGAAACACTTTGCTCCAGAGAAAAATAAAGCAGTAACAGAAGATATACCTTGCAAAGACAATTTGAATCAGAAGATTACAGGGTAATCTGTTGCTTATACCTATAGGCACACCTTGTAATAATGCAGAAGAAGGTATACCAGCAACAACAATTTGAATCAGAGAAAAAATAAAGCAATGAAATGTTAGCAACAAACAGTAGCAATCCCTGTGAGTAAAAAATAAAAACACCACCACACAGTAAATCTGCTTAGCCAAACTAAATCTTAATCCTTCTCCCTTGCTCTGGTAAGTTTCTCTACTCTGCCTTTCAAGCAGTCTTAGAAGGAAAAAGCTCAGGTGAAGCTAGGTGCCTTGGCCAGCAAACCAAGTCTTCTACCTCCAAGATATCAACTAACCTGACTTTTTAACCCTTCTTTCTGTTGGAAATTACTGACAGTTTTCCAGCTCCACCCCCCACATACACACCTAATCCTTTGGAAGGCTGTGGGAGGAAAAGCAATTAGCTCCTTCAATGTGAGAGGAGACTGAAACACCTCTGAGACAACAAACCTTTTCAACAAACAAGAATAAACTAAAACACAGTGTCAAACAATAATTTTGCTTAGCCAATGATAAAAAGTCACAAAAATGTAAGCTCACCTGTAATACAGTAATTTCAGAAGATATACGCTGTAAGAAACACTTTGCTCAGAAAAATAAAGCAGTAACAGAAGATATACCTTGCAAAGACAATTTAGAATCAGAAGATTACAGGAGTAATCTGTTAGCACACACCTGTAGACACACCTTGTAATAATGCAGAAGAGGTATACCAGCAACAACAATTTGAATCAGAGAAAAATTAAAGCAATGAAATGTGTGCAACAAACAGTAGCAATCCCTGTGAGTAAAAATAAAAACACCACCACACAGTAAATCTGCTTAGCCAAACTAAATCTTAATCCTTCTCCCTTGCTCTGGTAAGTTTCTCTCTCTGCCTTTCAAGCAGTCTTAGAAGGAAAAAGCTCAGGTGAAGCTAGGTGCCTTGGCCAACAAACCAAGTCTTCTACCTCAAGATATCAACTAACCAGACTTTTTAACCCTTCTTTCTGTTAGAGTACTGACAGTTTTCCAGCTCCACCCCCATACACACCTAATCCTTTGGAAGAGCTGTGGGAGGAAAAGCAATTAGCTCCTTCAATGTGAGAAGGAGACTGAAACACCTCTGAGACAACAAACCTTTTCAACAAACAAGAATAAACTAAAACACAGTGTCAAACAATAATTTTACTTAGCCCAATGATAAAAAGTCACAAAAATGTAAGCTCCACCTGTAATACAGTAATTTCAGAGAAGATATCGCTGTAAAACACTTTGCTCCAGAGAAAAATAAAGCAGTAACAGAAGATATACCTTGCAAAAGACAATTTGAATCAGAAGATTACAGGAGTAATCTGTTGCTTTACCTATAGGCACACCTTGTAATAATGCAGAAGAAGGTATACCAGCAACAACAATTTGAATCAGAAAAAATAAAAGCAATGAAATGTTAGCAACAAAACAGTAGCAATCCTGTGAGTAAAAAAAAACACACCACACAGTAAATCTGCTTAGCCAAACTAAATCTTAATCCTTCTCCCTTGCTCTGGTAAATTTCTCTACTCTGCCTTTCAAGCAGTCTTAGAAGGAAAAACTCAGGTGAAGCTAGGTGCAGTGGCCAGCAAACCAAGTCTTCTACCTCCAAGATATCAACTAACCTGACTTTTTAACCCTTCTTCTTTCTGTGAGAAAATTACTGACAGTTTTCCAGCTCCACCCCCACACACACCTAATCCTTTGGAAGAGCTGTGGGAGGAAAAGCAATTAGCTCCTTCAATGTGAGAAGGAGACTGAAACACCTCTGAGACAACAAACCTTTTCAACAAACAAGAATAAACTAAAACACAGTGTCAAACAATAATTTTGCTTAGCCCAATGATAAAAAAGTCACAAAAATGTAAGCTCCACCTGTAATACAGTAATTTCAGAGAAGATATCACGCTGTAAGAAACACTTTGCTCCAGAGAAAATAAAGCAGTAACAGAAGATATACCTTGCAAAAGACAATCTGAATCAGAAGATTACAGGAGTAATCTGTTAGCACACACTAGGCACGCCTTGTAATAATGCAGAAGAAGGTATACCAGCAACAACAATTTGAATCAGAGAAAAAATAAAGCAATGAAATGTTAGCAACAAACAGTAGCAATCCCTGTGAGTAAAAAATAAAAACACCACCACACAGTAAATCTGCTTAGCCAAACTAAATCTTAATCCTTCTCCCTTGCTCTGGTAAGTTTCTCTACTCTGCCTTTCAAGCAGTCTTAGAAGGAAAAAGCTCAGGTGAAGCTAGGTGCCTAGGCCAGCAAACCAAGTCTTCTACCTCCAAGATATCAACTAACCTGACTTTTAACCCTTCTTTCTGTTTGAAATTACTGACAGTTTTCCAGCTCCACCCCCACATACACACCTAATCCTTTGGAAGAGCTGTGGGAGGAAAAGCAATTAGCTCCTTCAATGTGAGAAGGAGACTGAAACACCTCTGAGACAACAAACCTTTTCAACAAACAAGAATAAAATAAAACACAGTGTCAAACAATAATTTTACTTAGCCCAATGATAAAAAAGTCACAAAAATGTAAGCTCCACCTGTAATACAGTAATTTCAGAGAAGATATACGCTGTAAGAAACACTTTGCTCCAGAGAAAAATAAAGCAGTAACAGAAGATATACCTTACAAAGACAATTTGAATCAGAAGATTACAGGAGTAATCTGTTGCTACACCTGTAGGCACACCTTGTAATAATGCAGAAGAAGGTATACCAGCAACAACAATTTGAATCAGAGAAAAATAAAGCAATGAAATGTTAGCAACAAACAGTAGTAATCCCTGTGAGTAAAAAAAAAAACACCACCACACAGTAAATCTGCTAGCCAAACTAAATCTTAATCCTTCTCCTTGCTCTAGTAAGTTTCTCTACTCTGCCTTTCAAGCAGTCTTAGAAGGAAAAAGCTCAGAGTGAAACTAGGTACCTTGCAGCAAGCAAGTCTTCTACCTCAAGATATCAACTAACCTGACTTTTTAACCCTTCTTTCTGTAGAATACTGACAGTTTTCCAGCTCACCCCATACACACCTAATCCTTTGGAAGAGCTGTGGGAGAAAAGCAATTAACTCCTTCAATGTGAGAAGGAGACTGAAACACCTCTGAGACAACAAACCTTTTCAACAAACAAGAACAAAATAAAACACAGTGTCAAACAATAATTTTGCTTAGCCCAATGATAAAAAAAGTCACAAAAATGTAAGCTCCACCTGTAATACAGTAATTTCAGAGAAGATATACGCTGCATAAGAAACACTTTGCTCAGAGAAAAATAAAGGAGTAACAGAAGATATACCTTGCAAAAGACAATTTGAATCAGAAGATTACAGGAGTAATCTGTTAGCACACACCTGTAGGCACACCTTGTAATAATGCAGAAGAAGGTATACCAGCAACAACAATTTGAATCAGAGAAAAAATAAAGCAATGAAATGTTAGCAACAAACAGTAGCCCTGCACTGTATTCATATCCACCACTTCCTGAGGTAGGTCATTACATGCATCCACCACCCTTTCTGTGAAACAGAACTTCCTCACATTACCCTTAATCGAGCCTCCATTTAATCTCATGCTGTGTCCTCTTGTCTACTTTTTTCTTATATTGAAACATGTTAGACTCTTTCACCTTGTTAATGCCCTTAAGGTGTTTGAATGTTTCGATCATATCACCTCTCTCCCTCCTTTGCTTTAGGATATACATATTGAGCTCTGTTAATCTGTCCCCATTTGTTTTCTGATGCAGTCCCTGCTCCATTTTGGTTGCCCTTCTCTGGACTGTCTCAATTTGGTTAATGTCCTTGTGAAGGTGTGGCCTCCAGTACTGCACACAGTACTCCAGATGGGGCCTAACCAGTGTCTTGTAAAGAGGGATTATTACCTCCCTCTTATGACTTGTGATACCCCTACTAATACACCCTAACATCCCCCTTGCCTTACCTACTGCTTTAGAGGTCTGCTTGGATGATTTCAGGTCATCGGTGATGATGATGCCCAAGTCTCTTTCTTCCCTTGTGACTGCCAGCAACTCCCCTCCCAGCCTATAGGTGGCTTCAGGGTTTCTCTTCCCTATGTGCATGATCTTGCACTTCTTTGCATTAAATCCCAGTTGCCACTCTTCTGACCATTTTGCTAGTTGATCCAGATTTATTCTCATTCTGCCCACCCCATCTGGATCATCTACTCTGTTGCAGAACTTGGTGTCATCTGCAAACAGACAAACCTTACCCTCCAGTTCATCTGCAATGTCACTGATGAAGATATTGAAGAGGACTGGCCCCAGGACTGATCCCTGAGGTACCCCACTTGTGACTTGCATCTCTTCTGACTGTATACCATTTACCACCACTCTCTGTTTTCTGCCCGTCAACCAGTTTGCCACCAAGTTGACCAACTTCTGACTCACCCAGAGCCTACAGCTCTTAATCAACCTTCTATGTGGAACAGTATTGAAAGCTTTGCTGAAGTCAAGGTAGAGCAACATCAATGCTCCCCCTTGGTCCACCACTCTAGTTACAGTCAAAGAAATTTATGAGATTAGTTTGACAGGACCTTCCTTTGTAAACCCATGCTGTCTTGGATCCTGTGCCCCTATGGATTTTAGGCATTGCACTATCCTTTCCTTAAGGAGTGCCTCTATAATCTTGACCACTACTTTTTTTTTTTTTTTAGTTTTTGTTGACTGGCTAAGTGCACTAGACAATTCCTGCCTATTTTCAGGCACGACCGGGAGAGTACAGACAGGGAGACCAAGAGTCAACATTAAAGAGTATTTCATAGCAGCATGAGGTGAGAACAAACATTTGAACAGTATACAGCCAGGTCTATAGTTCCCTGCCTCCTCCCTGCTACCACTCTTGTGGAGCGGGATCACATGAATCCTTCTCTAGTCTTCTGGGACTTTTCTGAGTTCAGAGACTCACTAAACAGTTCTGATAATGGCTCTGCTAGTTCCACCTTAGCTCCTTTAGTACCCTGGGATGTGTATGCCCTCAGGTCCCATTGCCTTGTCCACCCTGAGCTTATCAAGCTCTTGCAGAGCCTTTCTTTTGTGAAGGACTGAGTGCTTACCTCCCTCCCCCCTGTGTCTGTGGCGCTGAGCTGTGGGCCCTGCCCTACCTTCTCTTCAGTAAATAGTGAGCAGAAGTATCTATTTAGGATAGATGCTTTTACATGGTCCTCCTCTTCACACTCCCCCTTATCTCCTTTGATCTTAGCAATACCCCCTCTGGATTTTCTCCTTTCACTAATGTATCTATAGAAAGTCTTGTCACCTTCTTTTACTGTCTGTGCTAGTGTTTCCTCGGTTTGGGCCTTTGCCTGCCTTACTGCCTTCCCCACTTCCCTTATGGAAGTTTGGTATGCCTCCCTATCTTCGTTCCGCTGTGTTCCTTACATTTCCTGAAGGCCAGCCTTTTGGCTCTGACCTTTTCTGCTACTGTTTTTGAGAACCAAAGTGGTTTCCTTCTTCTTTGCACTTTCTTTTCTCTGTAACACAATGGGATGTTGTTTCAAGTATTGCATCCTTAATGCTTGCCCACTTTGCCTGTACCTCTCACTTTTATTTCTTTTGCCAGTACTAGCTTAACTCTGTTGGCCATGTTATCAAAGTCAGCTCCTCTGAAGTCCCATATTTTTGCCTTGGAATGGGATGATTAGTTGTAGTGGCCAAATTGAACCATACCATGTGATGGTCACTGGCCCCCAGGTGACCTTCTACCTGGAGATCTGTGATCCTTTCCCTGTTAGTCAGTACTAGATCTAGGATAGCCCTGTCTGTTGTGGGTTGCTGTACCAGTTGTTTGAGGCCTTCCCCCTGCAGGAAATCCACCATGTGTCTAGTTCTGGCAGATGTTCCTGCTGGTATTGACCAATCTCCCTTAAATTTACCTCCTTTCAGCTTCATTACATGTCCCCTTGTTCTCGTGTATCTCTTCCTCTGAAAAATACTCCCTTCCTGTACCTTATTTATCCCTGTGAGGAATTTATAGGTCTCTATCATATCCCCCTTACTCTAATCTCTTTCAGGGTGTACAACTTGAGATCCTTCAGTCTCTCCTGGTTCTATGTGATAATGGCAAAAGCCTAAAGGCGATTGCTGTTATTGCGCAGTCAGAGTGCCGAAAACATTTTTGGCACTCTGACACTCTGGCGCACAGGACAACGGCACCAGGGATATAAATTTCAATGCTTTCTATGGGGGGGGTGGCTGTGCCCCTCCACCCCCGTACTAAAGGATTCTAAACTCTGGGGGGGGGGCTGCGTGTCGAGGGGTGAAAACATGTAACTTTAAAGGTTCAGGCTGGGCACAATAAAATTGCACCAGCGCCCAGACCCGAACCCGGTACCTCACCCACCCCAACCACAGACCAACCCCCGACACCATGACACAGCGACCCACCGCAGCACCACCCCCTTCAGCTCCTCCGCCCCTTCAGCCCATGCTGCGATGCTTGCTTCTCCCACATGTACATATAAGCGACATCCTGTAGCCCATTTCTCGACCCCTCCATCTGGTAGCTCTACCCTTCATCACCATGAGAGATTCAGTGGGGAATGAGTTGCCATTATGGATGCACCCTTCCTCATCGCTCTCCTCATGGGATACCATCTCTTCTTGAAGGAGCATCTGATGCAAACCATGCATCATTTTAGCTTGCCCTCCTCTGGACTGCCTCAACTCTGTCTATGTCCTTCCCTGAGATGTGGTCTCCAGAACTGGATACAGTACTCAGGTGGGGTCTCACCAGTGATCTATACAGTGGCAACACCAGCTTCCTCCTTTTGCTAGTGACACCCCTACCAATGCACCCCAACATCCCACTAGCCCATCCCACTGCCTTGTCACACTGCCTCGTCACCTTGAGATCCTCAGATATGATAACTTCCAGGTCTCTTCCCTGTTTGGTGACAGTCAATACCTCTTCTCCCATACTGTACTCTGTCTCTGGGTTTCTGTGCCTTAAGTACATGATTTTGCATGGTTTTGCATTGAAACCCAGATGCCATACCCTTGACCACTCCTTGAGTTTTCGCAGGTCTCTGCACATTCTTTTTACCCCCTCTGGAGTGTCCACTCTTTTGCAGATTTTGGTGTCATCCACAAAGAGGAAGACCTTCCCTTCCAGCTCCTCTGCAGTGTCACTTATAAAGACATTAAAGAAGGGTGATCCCAGTACAAAGCCCTGTCTGACATGACCCCGCCCCATGAATATGTGTTGCTGCTTGTCTTGTAAACCACTGTATTCAAGATACTCCACAATCCTTTATTTATTTATTTATTTATTTAAAAGTTTTACCAGGAAGACACACTGAGCACTGGTGCTCATTTCCAGGTGCATCCTGGGGGAAGGGGGCAAAGGGAAACAGTACATACACATCGTCAGTAGAACAACTTTACACGTAAAGAGCACAGGGTATATTGTTGCAAGAATTTGCAGGAATATACAAGTTATACAGCAGCATTATATACAGAGTGGAATTAATCACAACAAGTACATCTAGTAGAACAAGGAGAAAGCATGACAGTAAGGGCTGTGGTCAAGATTTCGGACAGTACAACCATGCGGTGGGTCTAGGCACTGCAATGGAGGAGTACATCGACCAATAGTGGGGCTCCCCAGTTCGCCTTATGTAGTTTAGTCTCAGCCTACCCACAGGCACTTGATGTCGAGAAATGTGAGTTAATGAGGGAGCTGAAATGCCCTTCCTGGGGCATATGCTGGATGATGGCAGGGAGGGAGTTCCATAGTTTAGGCAGTCAGTATCTGAAGGATGCTTGACCACTTGAGGAAGACACCCATGGGATGGCCAAGGTTCATGCGTCTGTGTTCCTGAGGGAGTGCACAGGAGGGTTAGGGACCACCATCACTGAGGAGAGGTAAGGGGGCAAGGACTTGGACCAGTATTTGGCAGTGAGCTTGACACATTGGGACAATCGGCGATCATGGAGTGAGGGAAGAGTGAGGGACCGATAGAGTACACTGTGGTGAGTGGAGGGGGGACTATCCGGTGTGAAGCAGTAGAAGGAGTGGAAGAGAGGGTCCAGTCTGGCTAGGACCGACTTGGGAGTGGCACTGTAGACTACATCGCCATAGTCAAATATTGGGAGAATCATTTTCTGTACGAGTGCATGGCGTGCTAGTGGTGGGCTGCATCCACGACTCCGGTAGAGGGCACCCAGTTTGGGGTGTAGCTTTTTGTGGATGGCATCGACATGTACAGAAAAGTCAAGGTGCTGGTCAAGCCATACCCCAAGGTATCTGAAGGAGGTGCAGGCCTCCAGAATAGTTCCATCCAGGGTGTGGAAGGATGGGGTGGCAGGGAGCGTAGAGAGTCTCTGCCTTGTGCCGAAGGTCAAGGAGATGGTCTTCTTGGCATTGAGAAAAAGCTGGTTTGCAGGGAATCAGAGCTGAACATCATTGAAGTCCTGCTGCAGTCTGGTTGCAACTTCAGCTGATGACTGACCAGATGTATACAAGACCGTATAATCTGCATACATATGAATGGATGAATGTGGACAGGCGGAGGGCAGATCGTTTAGGAATATAGAGAATAGGAGCGGTCCAAGGACCGAGCCTTGAGGGACCCCAGAGGTTACTGGGAGGGGAGGTGAGGTGGAGTTTCCAATTCTAACTGCCTGGGATCGGCCGACCAGGTAGGAGTGGAACCAGCTGGTGACCAAGGTAGAGAGCCCAGCCTGGGTTCTTTTAGAGGTGACTCCATTAGCTTCCCCACCTCCATCTCTGATGTCAGGTTGACTGGCTTCTAGTTGCCAGCCTCCTCCCTACTACCATGTATGTGAAGTGGGACTGCATCTGCCCTCCTCCAGTCCTCTGGAGCCACTCCTGTTTCCAGTGAGTTATTAAGAAGGACTGTCAGAGGTGCAGCCAATACCTCCCTGAGCTCCTTCAGTACCCTTGGGTGTACCCTGTCTGGCCACATAGCTTTGTCCACTTTCAGATTTGGGTGTTCCTTCAGGACTCTCCCATCTGTAAAGGGACTCTTTGTGCCCCTGCTGCTTTTATATGGTCTATCCCCTTCCTCTTCCTCTGTGAAGACTAAACACAAGTATTTAGTCATGATATCTGCTTTTTCCGGATACTACACTGCACAGTCCCCACTTGCCTTTCTTAAACTCACAGTCCCTCCCTTAGTCTACCTTTATCACTTGTGTACCTAAGGAGAAGATCAAATTGAAGGTTTAAATAATAGTCCAATTTGTTTTTCTTACCATTTGTTTACACTGATTTCTTAGTTCTATTAAAGTCTCATTACTCTGATGTTTTCTATAAATCTTCCATGCTTTATCCCTATTCTGAGGTTTCTATACCAAACAAGTGGTAACCCATTCTTGACTTCTGTGCTTTATTCTTATTTGATGCAGAGGGGCAAAGTAGTCACAAATCTTTCCAAATTCCTGAAAAATAAAATGTAGCATTAGGTCAAAAGTTGGAACTGCATGTAAATTTGATCAATAAATCTAGGCCACTGATTTCCTAATTCAGCAACATATAAATTACTAATGGCATGTGAAGTTATGTGAATTGGGGATGGTTGAGGCGTATGTGTGCTCCAAAAGCAGGCCACCTGGCAGAGTCAGACTGGCCCACCAGGATACCTGGCAATTTCCAGATGGGCCCCCCTCAGTTGGTTATATGACCACCTTCTAAACTCTGAAATTCTTTGCATCTGTCATCTTTTTTTCTAATTAAATGTGGTATGTGGGGCACTGTAGGTAAGCGTAAGATAAAAACACAGAGCTAGAGTATCAAATTTAATGGAATACTGATATGATCATGTCACCTTGGGCCCTCCTATTGATTTTCCAGGTGGGCCCCATTATCCACTTTTTGGTGGGCCTCTGTATCCCAGTCTGACTCAGCCACCCGGGCAGTAATCACTTAGACTATTGGACGTGAGGTAAGCTTGTCATTTATGGTCTGGTCTAGATGTAGCAACCCACTTGATTACAGATTCTGTGCCTGCCTTATAATTTAGTCTTGTAGCAGAAGATAGCACCTGTTGCAGGTGTCGAGCCTCGGGTTGGCCTTTAAACATCCAGTAAGCTTTATCTTTCAAATTTATGTTCGGATCACCCAACAGAATAATTTCTTTAAAATGTTGCTTTGAAGATTTATATTCAGTTGTTAGTGAGAGACTATCCTCTGAAAGGCCTGGTGGAATGTAAAAAGTGGTCAGACGTAACTGCTTGACACCCCCTAAGAAGAGCAGTATTGCAAGAAAATCACATGATTGGTAGTTGTTAATAAAATCATTAACTACAACAGAAAAGTTGGATTGATAGTAAATTAACAACCCCTCCCCATTTACCACACCTGTCTCTCTAAGCAGAGGTAGATATTAAGAAAATAATCTGGTGTGGAAAGCAAATACAAAACCCCAGATTTGGTATTCTGTCTTAATATCTAGTATTCTGCTTATCCAAAAGAGCTGCGTTATATAGATTAAAGTGTAGAACGCAGCATGGAGAAGTGGTATACCAGTTGAAATGCCAGTGTGATAAAAATGGTGTTCTGTTTGAAAACTGCTATGCAAGACAGGACAGAATACCATTACTTTCTAGCCATGCTAAGCAAACTATAATCTGCTATTTCAATTTCTGAGTCCTGCACTTTGCTAGATAACCATGTTTCTGACATTGTAACCATATCAAATTAATTTCCGTGCACATGTCCAAAATTTATCAGTTTTAGATGTTAAGCTCCTAACATTAATATTAAGAATGGACTGAGCATTTTTGCCATCCTACCACATAATCAGCAGGCCTTGTAACAGTGGGTCCTGGGGTTGGCTGGATATCGCAGCTATCATACCCACTATGGGACTTAAATTTTAACCTTGTACTCCAAAACCCAGCTCCTTCACCACTGCACTATAGAAGGCTCACTGACTGTCTCGAACTCACATGAAACATACATTTTAATAATATAAATGTTAATAAAATGCTACAGTTGTGGAATTGAATTTTAACTTTTTATTTCAAAACCCAACCACCGCATAAAAGTTTCATCAATTGAACTTGCATCCCAGTCTGTAGCATACCATAGATATTTCTTCTATCTGGAACAATATTTATTCCATTTATTTCTTAAGGGGTTTAGAGTTCAAACATAATGCATTCCGTAGTTCATGTCCATTTCTACCACCACAAACTGTTGTTAAATCAGACTTCATTTACTATATGATTTGCTTTTCAACAACAGGAGTGGGAGTCTGTTTTCTACTTTTGTTTTCAGAAGAAAACTTAATGTGACTAGTTTTAAGTATCTGATATAAGAATGACTAAATCCATACAGAAACACTAAAAGAGCAAAGTTTGGGCACCCAGAATTGTCCTGGCAGTACCCTAAATCTCCCAACAAATTTAGTACTGTACAGATAGTCACTGTGGTAATGCATCCAGCACTTTTTCTACCTTGGCTGGAGTCCCTACCATAGTTCCCCTTTACTGGTGGTCAGTGTGCAAAACTTTGCTTCATGATGTTCACATGTATTGTGAAGAGCTTTGCAGCTATGCATAGTGTGAACTGATGTCGCATTGAGTTACGTGAAAGTTCCAAAGGGAAATTTGCCAGCCATAAATCTATGAAAAACTTTCCCCACCTAAAAGCACCCTATCACAGCCTCCTCACTCCTACCTAGCTACCAGTTATGTTAGAAAAGTATCTCATTGAGACCACCCCAATGGCTCAGCAGTAGAAGTTGCTGCATCAGTGTGCCTCAGCTGCAGAGGGTCGATGGTGAGCTCAGCACTGCCAGTTACCCCTGGCTGGGCAGGGCTACTCCTGTTGCAGGATGTGCTGCATGTGTGCAAAACCATCTCAGGGCTGCATTCATGTTGAGCAAGTGAGAAGGACAAGAAAAAGGGATACAACATAGTCATTTAAATGATGGTCAGGACACCTGATTGCCCCAGGTCCTAGTACTAACGGTGCTGGATCATAATCTACATTGTGAGCTACCTGGGGGGGCTAGGATGGCTGTCTCCCTGGAGCTCCTGCCAGTGAGGGTAACCACTGGGCTGCCAGGAGCCATGGCTGAGATTGGGTGGCAAGCCTGAAAAAGGTGTATCCCTGGGACCAAGATATATAATATCCCTGACAATACAGTAAAGACCAGGAGACAGAAGCTCAAGAGGAAAAAAAGCATACCGTCCCCCAGCTCACTTATCATCCCACCCCATTCTCCTCCCAGTCAGTGTAAGAGTATATACTATACAGTTAAAACTAAAGGAAAAAGCAGGCATGAAGTGATCTACCATCCCCTACACTCGTAACACTCACCCCACCCTCTTTGCTGGCCACAATACACATGTAAACCCCTTTCCAGTTCACTAGCACCCCATTCCAAGCTCCATCCATGGCACCCACTAAATTGACCCAATTAATAGCAACAGGCACAGCCCTGATCTCTATACCATGTCTGGCTGGCATATAAATGTAACAGTCCCCTCCTTCCTGCAGGGACTGGGGGTTGTTTACTACAATACCAGGCCTGGAATATAGATCAGTGATTGGTAGAGTCTCTAATTAAGGAATCCAGTGGAAGGAGCTTAGAATGCCAGATTGAGAAATGGGAAGTTGTGCTTTCAGAGCACCTTGCCTCAGGTCCCTTGCTACACTGTGTGAGGGGCAAGTGCCCTCATTCAGAATAGCTGCTGATGGATCCAGCTTTTGAGACCAACTCACTTCAGTGTTCATTCACATGGCAGTCTCCAGTGACAGGACCATGGCAGTAGTGGAGATTCAGGACTGTGGAGTCTGAGGGGTGTTTAGTGTCGATCGCTGTTAATTCCTAGGAGTATGTAAGGGAGACACCAAAAGGGAGTTGGAATTCTGTTGAGCTTCTCCTCAACAAGAGCCCCTGGTAGCCTTGCAGCACAGGGGGTTCCCACTGAAGATGGGGGTGTTCTCCTTTGGGGGGGGCCTTTGCGGTCTTGTACCAAAGAGATGCTGCCAGCCCAGCTGATGATGGTGACAGGGAGACCAGGTGAGATAGCTTGAGCTGAGAACTAAAGTAGGAGATATGCCTATGTTGTGCATAGGAGACCCTGAGGTGAGATGGACACCAGAGAAACTGCCTCTTGCAGAGGAGTTGGGGCAGTTGACAACTGCTGCCAGAGGGCAGGCTGGAGTATGTACTGCAGAGCTGTACCTAGTACACCTACCAGTGAGTGGTACCATGCATCTGTGAGGCATTCCGCACAGGTGTGGCACCCAGACTTCAGTAGGAGAGACTAGTTTGGGTGAAGTTGCAGCTCCCACAGGACCGGGGCCCACCAGATGCTGTCAGCCACAGAAGTCCTAGAATGAAAGTCCATACAGCAGGGATGTCTCTGGCACTACCCACTGACTGGAAATCATGGTGTCACGGTATGTGCAAAAGTGTTTAAACTAAAAGCGTATAGCAAGGTAGAAGTTTCTGGTGATACTGTGCAGAGTAGAATAGGCTGTGACCCAAGGTAACCAAACCCACTGGTGGTAAAAGAGGAATACAAGTGAGGGACCTGTCTGTACAATGCTTACCAGGAGAGCTTTTAGGGACTGCACTGCTGCATATGTAACTAAATGTACGTCAGTAAAAAAAGAGAGATTACTGCTTAAAATACCCTTGCAGTGTAGTAATTTCGGCCAGAAAAGAAGTCTGAGTTCATCTCACTCCACAGCTAGAGAAGGGGTACAGTTTTCATGTAATTTGTGATAACCAGGTAAGCATACTGGAACAATCATTCCTGTTTCAGAAGTGACTGTGGGTCAGTGAAAATTCCAGTACAACTTTAAGCCATCAGTCAGGACCAGTAGGAAGCCTTTGCCAGCTGCGGACTCCATGATGACATGCGATGTTGGTGCTTATATAATGTGGGCAGCCCACATTGCTCTTCATTCCCTGCTGGAGACAAGCTTGGAAGGCCTCTTATCATGAAGAGCAATGAGAACAAACCAGTAACACATGTACAAGGAGAGGTATGGGACTGGAAAACTACATTCATAAAGGCACATATGGACACCTCCAAGCAAGGCAGTGGACAAACCTGCCGACTAATATCTCAGTATCCAAGGTTCCCTACACTGCACTTGTCCCTATAGCATCAGCAATTTTAGAGGTACCTAATATGGTCTTATTTCCCCAACCAGGTTTATGGAATATTTCTTAGGCTTTGCCACTAGCACGATATTTACTCTTGTCTTTGTACCCCACAGAAGTTGTACTATTGCTTTTAATTAGTTCTATTGTCTTTGTAGCTATCTGATTTCTGTATTTGCTGTTTGTTGCTTGTTGTTTATGGGGATGCCCATGTGTACTTGTTCCTGACCTTTAGAAATTGAATAAAGTCTAATTAAAAAAAAAAGAAAAAGGGAAAGAGGGTGGGTGCACAGTGGCTCAGCAGAAGAGAGTCTCTTGAAGAAGTACTGTCATGGTAAGTATCTTCATTGAGGATCTCTCCTCCATTGAGCCACACCTTTGGAATGATTCTCCAGCAATACACAGAGCACACAGAGAGGATGGCAGAGGCTGATAGCAGTCAGGGCAAAAGGCCTTGCAGAACAGCAAGACCAAAGCCAGCACATATATGAGAGACAATGTCTAGACTATCGTGCTTAGTGAGAGTCTGCACAGTGCTCCATGTGGCAGCAGCACATATGTCAGCTGCAGAAACATTCTGAAGCAGGCAACAGAAGTGGTCATACCATTTGTGGAGTGGTCATGCACAGCGCTAGGAAGTACATTGCCATACGTCCTGTAACAAAATTCAATACAGTGAGCCAGCCAGTTGACAGGCACTGTTTAAATACAGTGGCACCCTCTTTACCAGGTGTGAATGAGACAAAGAGCTGAGAGGAGTTTCTGCAGCCCTTAGTGTGATCACTATAGAAATGCAGTGTTATACGTACATCATACATATGGAGCAATACGTTACCTTTGTCAGCATGTTCAAAATAATACGCAAGGAGGTTTATGGTCTGATTTAATGTGAAAGCAGAGACCACCTTGGATTGAAAGTGGGTATCAGTCCACAAAGATATCTTGCCCTTGTCGAAAATCAAGTAAGGAGAATCATGCATCAGAGCCTGACATGCAGGAATCCTACAAGCAGAAGTTATGGTAACCAAAACAGCATTTTCCATGAAAGGAAATGCATCACACAAATGTGGCATGCTCAAACAGAGCCAGAGTCAACTTCTCAAGTATGAAATTGAGGTCCCAAGGTGGAACTGGTTTATGAATTGGGAGGGTGGGTGGGGGCAAAGGTACAGAATATCTTTTAGGAATGTACAGGACACTTCTAGCTGTGCCACTGTGCACCCATCAACAGGGGCATGGGAAGTTGAAGTGGCTGCCAAGTGCACCTTAATGAATGAGTACTGGAGACTGGAGTCTGATAGAGACAGAAGGTAGACCTATACAGTATTGACAAGGCATGTAAATGGATCCTCCGAATGGGAAGCACACCCATATGGAAATGCAGTTCCATTTGAAAGAATAAGTGGGTCTTGTGGAAGGCTTCTGAGCTATAAGCAAGACATCAGTCACCTGGGGGTAACTCCAAAACTGGCAATGGCTATGTCTTCAGGAATCATGTATGCAGATACAGGGACCACAACAAAGGGGAAGCTGAACAGGAGGCTCCACTGCTAGATGCTGCAGAAGGGAAAACCAGCTCTGGTAAGACCAGAAGGGAGCCAGCAGTATTAGGGTGGCATGCTCTGCTCTCAATTTGAGCAGAGCCCTCTGAATGAGAGGATCACAGGAAATGCATAAAGGAATCTCCCTTTGCAGGAGAGGGACAGCATGTCTTCATAAAAAAAACTCCAGAGCCTGGAGTAAGTGAGCAGAAATGTGGCAGTTGTGTGTTGTGTGGGAATGCAAACGGTCCAACTCTGGATGACCCCATCTTTCTATGAGATCATTTACCATGGAGGTCAGCAGTTCCCATTCATGTGCCAGGGACTGATACAAGCTTAGCTTGTCTGTCAAGGTGTTTTGGATGCCTGGAAGGCATATGGCTGATACCGGAAGGCCGTCAGACTTTGCCCAGTACCACACTCTAATCGCTTCCTTGCATGGGGATATGTGTCAGTGTCCCTTTCTGTTTATGTTTAGGGCTGGGATGCTCTTGGTAGGCCTGTAGACCAAGTAGAATAGCTCGTATCTCCAGAACATTGATATGGAAATCCGAGTCCAGATTGGTCCAGGACCCGTGGGTCTAAAAGGAACTGAGATGGTCACTTCAGCCCAACCTAGAGGCATTTATTGTGAGGTTCTGTACTGGAGTCAGGAAGAAGAACAGAATGCGCTGTAACAGGTGTAGATGGTCCATCCACCATATCAGAGCATGGTGGAGAGGGGAGGTGATGAGTACCATCTGTTCCAGCTCATCAGTCAGCCTATACCATTGTACCTGAAGAATGTATTACAGTATGGGCATGTGGAGACATGCAATTTGAGCCACTACTATAGCAGCAGTCATGAGTTCCAGAAGATGAATTATCACCTGAGTGGTATGTAATGACTTCTGTGTATTAGCAAGGCCTGGGCAACAAGTTCTTCCCCTGTCTGCTGGCAGGAAGGAACTGACCACTTCCATATGTAGCACCACACCAATATACTGAAGATGCTGACAAGGAACTAATATAAATATCAATACATTTACCATAGCACCCAGTTCCCTGAACAATTGTTTCATTCTGGTCAATGTATACTGACCCTCTTCCCTGGATGGGGCCTTCAGGAGCCAGTCATCTCCAGATAAGGGAAATCGTAAAGTCCTCCCCTCTGAAGGACTGCTGTCACAACTGCCAAGCATTTGGTAACTATCCACAGTGCTAAGGATAAACCAAAGGGCAAGGCTCAGAACTGATAGTGGCTGCCCTCCAGCATGAAGCAGAGGTACTGCCTGTGGCACTTTATAATCTTGACATGAAGGTTTGTGTCCTTCATGTCCAGGGCACAGAGCCAATCCTTCTTTTGCAACAGGGGTGGGCAGCCTGAAGAGACACCATTCAAAAATGTTTGTATTTGATGAACTGGTTTAGGTCTCTGAGATCCAGTACATAATGCACATCTCCTGCCCACGTGGGAAGCTGGTAGTATCTGGAAAAGAACCCTTTGTTCCATTCTTGGGGAGGAACGGGTTCGATAGCTTGCTTTTGAATAAGTGACTGAACCTCCTCTATCAGAAGAGACAAGTGGCCCAAAGGATAATGAGAATGAGGTGGAGGATGAACTGGAGGGGTAGACAGCAACTCCAGGTTGTGCTCCTTTTCCACTCTTTCTAGGACCCACTTGTCTGTTGTGATCTCCCTCCATTTTCACAGATGAAGGGAGATTCCCCCCAGTTGCACTCTTGAAGCAACAGTGGAGGAGGAGGAAGTCAGGAGTCAGAAGGTACCGAGGACAGCAGGGTCATTTTGACCAATTCCTTTGGGTGCCTTTGTGTGGGCATCAGTGGGGGAGGGGACCATTTGCATGACCACGGGACTGCTGACAGGAGGCATGGCCACCACTGGCTGCAGGCCGATGAAATGAGCCTCTACCATGCCTCCTGTCAGGCTGATGGTTCAGGGATTTTATTGACCTTAAAGTCATCTTGGATAATTGAAGCTGATGTAGAGCATTTTAAACATCACAGGGAAACTGACTGGAGCCTCCAAAAGGGGCTTTTATCACAGCTTGTTGTACATGTACAGGGTAGCAAATCCAGCTACCCTTAGCTAGGAATATCTCTAAAGGCATATGTCAGAGGCAGCAACCCTAGCAGAAGCATCAGCATCATCATATGTGAGAATAACATAGAGGGATAATGTATGGTCATCTATAGTTAACCAGTTTGTTAACCATCGAGAGGTTGCCAGGGCAACCATGTAAACCTCGAGAGGCTTACATCGTCATGGCAACCTCGAGACGGCTAAACAAACAGGTTGACCATCGATGTACCATACATTATATTTTATAGTGTATGGTCATCGAAAACATTTAAATAAAGAAGTAGGATCCTCACTTTTGTCAGCCGCTCCATTACTTAAGTCACTGTCACTCGGCTCCGGGTCATGCTGTCACCGCCGTGGCCTTTTCAAGAAGGCGGTCTGTTTGAATAGCGATCATGCGAGAGCAATCCACGCTGTTATACCATCGATAGATAGCACCATCGATGGGTTAACAACAAAGTTGCATCTCATCGATGGTATAACAACTGAGGAAAAGATGAATTTCCCATATTATAAAAAGGGTCTGAGAAATGGAGCTTTCTGATTGGCTGCAAACATTCTAGCAGCCTTATGTTAATCTTTTATTAACATACATGTAGAAGCTTAACCATATGTTGAACAAGGTTTAACACTGTTTAAAAACATGTTTTATTACAATAGCAATAAGGCACTCCCAGGGATTATGTTAATGGTCAATTAATCACCCTCTAGGGGCATGTGGCACTCGGCTACACCTCGTGCCACAGTACACACTAGAAGGTGATTAACAGACCATTAACATAACCCTTGGTCGTGCCTTATTGCTTAAGTAACAACGTTCTACCATACATTATAGATGCTTTCCAGTATCCACACCAGCTGAAACAGTTTTAACCAATTCAGTTTTGGCAGGACTATCAGGCAGAGCCTGAATGGTAGACATAGCAGATTTCCACAGACTATTTTGATAATTATATATGGGGAAATTGTTTAACCAGGAGAGGCACGCTAAGCCGAACCTTGTTTTCAGGTGTGACCTGGGAGCACTAGGAAGTTAAGTGACTTGTTCACAGTCACACAGTATTCAAGTGGGGGCTATGGGATTCAAACCCAGGTCTTCAGGTTTGCAGCTCAGAGCCCTAAACCACTGTTCTATACTACCTCCAATGCCTGATAGTTTCCAATTCTTAGGCCTAACAATGCAGAATCATTAGTTTTTTTTTTTGTCCATAGCATCCAGCCTTCTGAATTCTTTGTCAGAAAACAAAGCTCTGATATGTCTAGGGGCCCTAGAGCGATTATGAGCAGCCATAATAACCGCTGAATCAGTTTCAGGCTGTGAAGCATAATAAGTTTTAAATGACAGAGTAGGGTACTGTTCATCAGTCTTTCTAGCCACTTCAGGCAGGGTATTAGGCATATGCCAGGCTGCAAAGGTAGCATCCTGTAATGCAGGATATACAGGCGGTTCAACAATGGAAGGTGTAGTGGGAACCTCAAAAAACTCCATTTCATTTTTTTTACTGGAATCTTCTTCCTGATCCTCAAAACCCATGACATCCTGGATTTGTCTGAGCAAAGTCTGAAATGAGAAAACTTCATGGAGAGTACTGGGAGAATATATTATTGAGTTCTCACTGCATGAGAGAGGGTAGAGCTGGAACGCAACCCTCCCCCTCATAGGTATTGTTTGTTTTTATTTTGTTAACTGGGTAGGGACACTGGAACTAGTCCTTTTTCAGGTCTGACCTGACACAATTACAAAAATACAATAACACGTGAAACATATTTACACAATTACAAAAAAATATAATAACACATGAAACATAATCCCAAAGATGGTCCCAGGCAATGACGCAGGGGATTACAGACCAGTCAGTCTGACCTGCATTGTGGGCAAGCTCATGGAGACCATGCTAAAGGAAAGATTGGTGGAATAGCTAGAGGAGCATGGTCTCCAGGATGTGAGGCAGCATGGGTTCATGACGGGGGGAGGAGAGATCGTGTCAAACAAATGTGATTGACTTCTTTGACTGTGTCACTAAGACAGTAGACAAGGGCCAAGCGGCAGACATCCTCTATATTGATTTCAGCAAGGCCTTTAATTCTGTGCCCCATAATAGGTTGATCAGGAAGTTGGTAGATCTCACGGTTGGTGGATGGAAAACTGGTTGAGGGACAGAACCCAGAGGGTGGTTGTCGGGGTAGAGTTATCTGGCACCAGAGAGGTAACAAGTGGGATCCCGCAGGGTTCAGGGCTGGGGCCAGTGTTGTTCAGTGTCTTCATCAATGACATTGGGGATAGCATTAAGGGAAAGATATGCCTATTCACGGATGACACCAAGCTCTGTGGGAGAGTGAACACAGCTGAAGGGACACAGGACCTATAGGATGATCTGGAAAAGCTAGGGAGATGTTCCAGGATCTGGCAGCTTGGCTTCAATGCCAAGAAATGCAAAGGTATGCATATTGGAGCCAAGAATCCTAGGACAGAATACTACCTGGGTGGAGTCCGAATATCTGCATCAGAGGAGGAGAAGGACCTGAGAGTGATGATCACTAGTGACCTGAAGCACTCCATGCAGTGCAAGAAAGCAGCAGCAAAGGCAAACAAGATGCTGGGATGCATATCTAGGGGGATTAGTAGAAGGCGAGAGGAGGTTATACTGCCCTTGTACAGGTCCCTGGTAAGGCCTCATCTAGAGTATGGGGTTCAGTAATGGTGCCCACAGCTCAGAAAGGACATTAACCTGCTGGAGATGATCCAGAGAAGGGCTACAAAGATGATAGCGGGTCAGCAGGGTAAGGCATATAAGGAGAGGTTGAGGGAACTGAACATGTACTCCCTGGGAGACAGGGGACATGATTGGGACTTTCAAGTACTTGAAAGGGATAAGTAAGGTGGATAAGGAGAGTCTCTTTAAGCTGAGTGGTGACCATAACACAAGGTGACACAGTCTTAAGCTGGAGGTGGGAAGTTTGGAGCGAGGATCAGGAAGCACTTCTTCACAGAGAGGGTGGTGGACTCTTGGAATGCACTGCTGGAAGAGATGATCTCGTTGAAGACAGTTGTCAGCTTTAAGAGAGGTTGGGATAAGCATGGGGAAGGTAAGGATCATGGGTAGGGAGGATGGGAAGAGTGGGGAAGGAGGGCAGGGACAGGAGCTTAAGCTGTGGACCCTGCAATACAAGCAGACTAGATAGACCAAATGGCCTTCTTCTGCTGGCTTCTTCATATGTTCATATAATTACACATTGGAAACACTGCAAACAAGAAGTGCAAGCATCCAGTTCCTGCAGAAAAACTTTCAGATTAATTTAAAAACTTTGTAGGGAAGTAGTAGATCTTAAATTTTCTGGTCATGAATTCCAATGTAGGGGAGCAGCTACTGAAAAAGAGCGAGCCCCAGCTTTTGACTTATGTGATAAAGTTTGAAGGAGAGTCTCTTTAAATGATCTCAAATTTACAGTAGTATCACAAATTGAAACTAATTTGCTTAACGAAAAGATCTTTAAAAATATAGATTTAAAAATTGAACAACCAAAAAAATAAGAAAATCTAGATTTCGAGATAACCAACCAAGATGAGAATACAATAAACAATGATGGGTACACAAAAGAAGGTCCAAAACGTATTGACAAATGTTGTTATAAACAATAGTTAAAGCTTTGGTTTCTTTTACAGATAATCTGAAATATAAACCTGCAACATAATCTAAACGAGGCAACAAAACTTGGTAGCTATACATCATCGTTTATCGGCTGAAAAACATTTTTTGGGTATCCAGTGAGATAGTGACTGAATATGGTGACCATCAAACGGCGACCTATTCAATGCTATCCTCATGGAGCTACCCTCAAGGGTAACAACCCTATGCGGCGATAATAGGGAAGGGCAACTGGGAAGGGAATATAGCAAGAGGAAGGGAGGAGGGAAGAGAGGGTCGTGAGGGGTAGTGTGCTGCAGCCGAGCCAGCCATGGTGGCTTGAGGTGGCTAGCTCTGCACAGCAGGTACAGGTCGGGGCTGAGGACAAGGGGAAGAATTTTGATGCTGGCTGCCGCTGAGTTGTTTTTTCAGGAATCCAGAGTGTTGCCCCTCCCCGACATGCACCCCCTGGAGCTGATAATCTTTAGCAGGTAAAGCGAGTTCCGACAAACACTTGGACTTTGCTGGATGTGCACGCTTGCCGGGCATGTGTATATTGCCTATTTGCTTTTCAATGATATACACTCCGTAACAGTGATTGCTGTTTTGCGATCGCTATTATGACATGGAACCCATTTTTGAATTTATATAAAAGCGCTGTTTCTGATTGACTATTCTACCGATGGCTTCAACTTGAGCCTTAAAAGTTAAGTTTGGATCTAACAATACGCCCAAGTATTTAAATTCATAAACTTGCTCTATTTTCATCCCTTTTTCTTCATGGATAATAATATTAGAATTTTCCTTTAACATAAACTGAGATCCAAATAACATACTGTAATTTTGGTTTTCTTTACATTAAGAATAAGATAATTTGCTGAAAAACAATTACATATATCTATGAATTCTCATTCAAGCAAAAAGTTAATTCAGGAATATTATTAGCTTCTGAGTAAGGAATCAAATCATCTGCATAAAGTAACTATCACAAAATTTACAAAGAGATGGTAATTGATTAACAAAAGGAAAACAATAAAGGGCCCAAAATGGCCCCTGTGGCACACCTGAATCAGTTGACTAAGTAGAAGAAACTACAGTTCCAGTATTGACAAATTGAGTCTTATTCAACAAATAGTCCTGAAACCATGAAACTACCTTCCCAGAGAACCCTAGGACACCCAGTTTAGAACATAGCAAGGAGTGATCAATAAGATCAAATGCCTTGGTCAGGTCCAGGATCATCATCTCTCTCCCCATCCTCTAAATCCTTCTCCATATTACAGAGATCAGGATTAGATTCTACCTTGTTGTTGTTTGGAATGAATATGGGGCAATCGACAGAGCTGGCAATGTAGGCAGTGGCTGTGATAGAGGAATAATAGGTGATGGAACCAGCGGGCGGGATATTAGTAACCGTCATTGGAAGTGATGGTAACAGGCATCTGAGTTAGTTTAGAAAATGACACCAGCACAACCTGGGAGTCGACGTCTGCCATAATAGGGGTTTGTAACATGGCACAGCAGAAGCACAGGACAACAGACCAGAATAAGTGAAATCAACTGGAGGAACAGCAACATGTGACCACAGAGCAACCATGGATTAATTTCCCTTATTAATCTATGGCTGCCATTGGGAGTGTGCTGCACAAATCATTTAACCACAGTTGCCATTGGGGCCATGCTCAGGAACACGCTCAAGAAGCTGAAGTTGCAATAGGTCTTCTTTGCTCTCTTTTCAGTCATCTGTGTTTTGTAGGGTCTGCAGTGTTCCTTCCACCCACCCACCCCACGGACCTCAGGGACTGGAGTGGTCACTGTAACGGATTGGAAGCAGGCTCAGTAAACTGTAGCTGTCATTGATAGCACGCTGGAGACTGAGCACACAGAGGAGCGTGCCCCTAAAAGCAAAAGCCATCACTGACAGAGGGGGATGGGGACTGAGAGACACACAGTACAGTCGCTGCCTGTCCAGCAAATGCTGTGAAGAGAAAGTCAATGGAAGTACTTGTGTGCTGTGCCATGTTCCAGCCCCAATTATTGTCTTTTTGTTGCCCACGGCAGCCCTGGTTAGAAGTGTACTCTCTGCCTGGCATTGCACAACACATGCAAATTTCTCTTTACCCATGCTGCACCTCAGATGAAGTATCTATCATGGTAGACAGATGCCATGTTTTGTAGCACACAGTTATCACAGTACTACAGTTACCAGTACATATTTGAATTCTGTCATCCATTAAAGCAATATTAGATGACATTTTTCAAATGTTTTACTTCTAAATGTTGTTATAGTTGTATAGATTTGCAAATGTAAAAATGTTCACCCATAATGCAGTAATAATAACTGGCTTTCCCTTTTTTCCATAGGGAAACCGTGGCGTAATTTGCCGTTATAAAGGAGCATTTATAACAGCAAACGCACGCACGGTTTCCCTTACTCTGTGCATGCGTCCTCCTGTCTTCCTACCATTCCAACGCTGTCTGCTTTCCTTTTCGCCGAATCGCGAACCGCCACTGGGACTTGGCGGTAAGTGTTTTTTACAAAATAAAATTTATACTCAAACAAACATATGCCTGCCCTACTAAACCAAAAAGTAAAAGAGATGTGTCAGTCCTGCGGCAACCACGGACCACGCACTGAAACTGGACCCACGTTCATGAGCAACAGCTTTTATTTATATATTTGCTGTGGTAAAAAGGAAAACCAAAAGGAAACCCAGCAATTGTATAAAATAAAAATGGGTCGAGGTGTTTAAACTCGAAAGTTTACACACACCCTTTAAGGGTTAGATGCTTTTAATAAACCCCCTCGGCGTTTATGTAGCATCTAACCCTCGGGTGTGTAAACTTCTTGTTACATACCCCAACCCATACTTTATTCTCTATTTGCTGATGCCTGAATGGCAAGCATGAACGGAGCTCATCATGGTAAAAATATGAATTTCTATCACTACAGGTATAGCTGTTTTCCCTATATTTTGCAGTTCTCTGTGATGTAATGCTGCAAGCTATTTTAGCAGCTGAGTCATGACATTAATATATGTGCAGTGTGCAACATGCACGCGTACAGTTCCTCTTGTATGCAGACTCAACAAGGGGCAGAGTTGAACAACACAAAATGTTTTCTAAGCAATATTCTAAGTTTGTCTTCATTATGTGCCACAGTTATTTCAGTTCAAACATTCTTTTTCTTGCACTTGCCATGTTACAAGCACATTAAACCGCTCCAGAGAATGGTTCTACTGTGGAATTAATTCATGAGTGTCTGGTTGGAGGCACTCGGCCTGCAGACGCATGCCCCAAACACCCCCCTACCAACCATAGATTAATTCCACAGTAGAACAATGCTCTGTCATGGTTCAATGCTTACTGGGACTACCAATATCAAAGAGATAGAATCCAGTGACCGGGGCTGCTTACTGTTCATAGTAGATACCTGACCTTGGTGTCTCAATGATGGTTGGGGGGCTGAAGTCATTGTCGCTGGAGTGGACAATGATGTGGACTTACCCTCCTTTAATGGAGACACTGATGTCACCAGCCAAGCAGGAGTTTATCCTTTTGCTTGTGGTGATGGCTGGAGGAGGAGGGCTTTGATAACGACTTATCTTTTCCCTTGCCCAAAGTCCTCAATGACCACTGCAGTGACAGCATCGCAGAAGGACTAAGAGTTTCCTTCCTGGTGGAGGTTCAGCTTGAGGGAGAAGCTAGCTTGCAGTGTGCAGCCTTGGCCTTGGTGGTGATGAAGGTTTCTAGAGCCTTCTTTGGCATCTCCTTGTGGTCTGGTTGAATCCTGGCAGATCTTGCAGGCCCTCACATTGTGGGACAGGCACAAACAGCAAGACAAACCCTGTCAGTGTCATCCTTGTAGATCTTGTAACTGCAGGCACAAAACCTGAATAAAGGTTCATTTGACAGCAGCATACAGGGACAACATTCGCAAGTTAGGTTAAATTAGAAAAAAATAATAAAATTTAAGAACTAACAGCATTGTTTCTCTGCACGTCCGATGAGTGGTCGATGGTAGAAGAAAGAACTGAAGAGAAATGGGCCACCCATGTCATATAGGCACTAATTGTGGGCAGCCCCAGCTACCAAAAGTTTCTGAGTGGTTCTGATGCCAATGGCTTATAGTTCCAAAGGTGTGACCCAGAAGAGGAGATATCCTCAATGAAGCCTAACTATATGTCAGAAAAAGTGTGACTACTGCTTAAAATATCCTTGCAGTGCAATACTTTTGCCACAACAGAGGTCTGAGTTGATCGCACCTAGAGCCAGGAAATGGTACAGATTTCATTTCATTTATTTTGATAACTAGGTAAGCACACTGGAACAATTGTTCATTTTCAAAGTGACTGGGGCCAGAAAAGTTTCAAGTGCAACATACAATAAAAATAATAGAATCGAAAATAAAAAAAAATTAATAAAAAATTCAGACAAAACATGAACAAGTACTTTTAGTTACAGCAGTTCTGAAGGGAATCTGGGCACTCACAAGCCATGTATAACTGGACTCAGAAGTTTTAAACAAATATTACTTCATTTATTTAGAAAACAAAAAAGGTAACATAAAAATCTGTAACACTTGACGTGTTTCGGATAGCCTTCTATCCTTTCCCAAAAGGCTTTTGAGAGAGGATGGAAGGCTATCTGAAATGCGTCAAGTGATACAGATTTTTTTGTTACCTTTTTTGTTTTCTGAATAAATGAAGTAATATTTGTTTAAAACTTCTGAGTCCAGTTATACATGGCTTGTGAGTGCCCAGATTTCCTTCAGAACTGCAGTTTCTAGTTGCAGTCTTGGAACACCATGTACCTAGTGTGCACTTTTTTTGTGTATGGATACTTTGAGTTACATTGTACAGTATATGTGTGACTGATGAGCGGTGAACCTTCTGGTGAACATGTCACCGTACTCCTTGTTCTATGCCTGGCCCCTGCTGACAGCAAGTGAGGGTTATCATGTGGTGCCAGCTTCAGCTGAAAGGCAATACAGTAGCATCAGGGTGGATTGCATGGTTTATACACTGACCAGGGGTTGCATAAATGAATAAACTGTAAAATACTATAAGTTAATTGAGCCTCCAATGGATGTCTCTTATAACACAAGAGACTTTAAAGAGCCGACACCTCAAAAAGAACTTTGGAAAACACAATATTTGGACACAAAGCAGCTTATATTTCCCATTAGCTCTGCATTTCTTAGTCCAGTTTTTATTATTCAAGGTCATATGCTTGAAAACAGGATGTTTATCCTTTAAGGGTTCATTAGCTGCTACTGCTTCTTCCCAGCCAGATGTCATAATACTCTTATTGTGACATCACAGTTATTCCCATGGCAACAAAGTGTGGTGTCACAACAGAGAATTATAATTTCAAGTAGGGAATAAGCTACAGAGGCAGATGAACTCAAATGGATAAAGACCTTGATTTTATGGGAATTCTTCAGTAATAAATAATGAGAGGATAATTCTATAGAAGCTATATAAAATGTAAGCTGAACTGTGTTTTTAACCCTGTATCCTGCTATGACCATGTATTGTTTTGCCTGTACCTTGTAATCTTCCCAGGTTACACCTAAAAATAGGCACTTGACTATCTAGTGTGCTTACCTGGTTAACAAAAGCTAAATAAATAAATAAAATAAATATGTTTTCCAAAGTTTTCCCCAAGGTGTCAGCTGCTCTTTAAACCTAAGGTTTGAGTGAGAGGTCTGAAAAGCAAAGCCGATTGGTTCTGTGTGTCCAAATCTTATGAGAGGAGACTGTTACACATAGAAACATAGAACCACAGACATTGATAACACAAAAAGACCAGTAGTCCATCCAATCTGCCCGAGTTCCGTATTTAGCCCTGGGACCTCCTGCTCCTTCAGGGTCTTCGCCCTTCCTATCCTTCCCCTCATTCCATAAGAGACTTCCTTCTAAGACCCTATTATCTTATTAAAAATCACCTAGTTTAACTTGAATGATTTGTAATAACTTAAGAGTGTTTTTCAATATTTTTTTCGCCATCTTCCCCCCAGCACTGAAGTGGAGTGACCTACTACCGCTCCTGCACCAGAGAAACACTGCGTGCATGAAAAGAGGTACAGTGGCTCTGTTTGCTGATTGGCTGAAATCTCCTTAATGGTTTATAATAGTATTGGCACACTCTTATTCATTCATTTATTCATTCATTCGGTGGCTGGCCGAGGTGGCGAGAAAAGGGTTGTGCCTTTCACCATTAATCAGGCCAGCTTTAGTGTATGAAATGAGGGGAGGATGGGGAGTTAGTAGGTTGGTGAAAGGGGTTCACATGTGTATTGCTTGGGAGGGGTGGGTGCTACAAGTGTAGGGAGAAGGAGCTTGATTTGTGCCTCCCTTTACTTTCATTCTAACTATACAGTAAATACTCTTACACTGGCTGAGAGAGGAAAGTGGGATGGGGTGCTGAGTAACTGTGAGGGTAAGGGTATATTTTAATATGGCTGGTGGAGGGGGGATGAACAGATGCTATGAGGGTGCAGAGAAGACACATTCTTTTATTAAAAAAAAGAGCACTTCCTGCTTGCGCTAAGTATGAATTGCTAGCAAAGTGCCAGAAATTCATGGGATCATGTTTAGCACAAAGTTTGACACTTTGGCAATAATCTGCCAGTGAAACAAAATTTTTCATCATCTCTACCCTCAATATGCAGAGGTAGGGTCTAGGAGCATATCAGGGTCAGAATGGGGTGCAGGGAGCCCACCTGGAAAGCTGAGACAGGTTCCCACCTGGAAAATCAAAAGGGGGGGGCCCAGGGTGACACACTCATAACCATATTATATTTTGACTGATGCACTAGCTCTGTGTCTACATCTTATATTTACTTGCAGTGCTCAAAATATCCCATTGAATTAGAAATTGGATGATAAATGCAAAGATTTCAGATGGTGGGCATGTGCTCAACAGATGGGGGCCCACCTGGACATTTTCGAGTATCCTTGTGGGTCAGTCTAACTCTGGAGGGTGTCAGCAGACAGGGGACTGGGGACATGTGAAAGGAGTGGGGAGGGTAGCAGCATAGTACAAAGGGACTGGGAATGTGCAAATGGGCCAGGAGGGTGTCCACAGATAAGGGAGATATTGGGGATAGGTTTTCTTGTGCAGGATAAGTGCAGCAGATGCAAGAAATCACTGCTTCATTCAGGGTCTGTGACACCAGCTCAGTGTGTATTATTATAACTGGTTGAGTGGTGACAGAAGAGAAACAATGTACACCTCAGTATTAATTGACTTTCCTGAACTGGGGCTTTGTGGAACAAAGTGGAGGATCTTGGGATTCAGTGCCTGATTTTATTTATTTATTAAGCATCAGTTTACAACCTTTGAGCCAGAGACTCATTTATAAAGGTACCTCGTCACAGAGAGGACAATACAGTGATAACAAATTGGTACAGAAAACAGTGTACAGTTTTTGAGGAAACAGGAGAACATATGAGATCAATAATTTACAACATACAGGATTGCTGAAGTTTACATTGTTCAGGGAAATTACTAGAACATCAAGAAAAAACATAAGATATCAATACAGTGTGTTTTAGCTGTGTCAACAGGGAGGTAATAGGAACCAAGGGTAGAGAAGGTAGAGGATTTGAGCAGCCATTCAGGGGCTTTGCCAGAGAGTGAGCAAGATAGCTTAGAAACAGCAGCAGCTGCGAGTAATGAAAAGGTGGTTCCGGAAGGTAGTTTTAAAGCAAGAGATTGTGGGGGTGTCAGAGATACTTGCAGGGAGGGTATTGTACCAAGAAGGGGCACGGTAGAGGAAGGCCCATTGTCCATGAGAGGTCCTTGCCCTAGGTACCTTCAACTTGGTTTTACAGGAGGACCTTGTTGAAGCTAATGAGTTGACATGGTGGATAACGGCAGTCAAACCAGGAGGAGAGAGCCCAAGGAGAGTTTTTTTGTAAGGATGCAGGTTTGGTACCTAAGACGTTCATCAAGATCGAGCAGATTTGCCTGGGAATAAAGATGGCAGGTATGTGTAAGTCTGGGAGCACCTAAGATTAGTTTACAGGCCTTATTTAAGGTGAGGCAGATTTTATTTAGCGAGATCTGGTCAGCAGCCCCGTAGACTGGTAAGCCATAGTCTACAAGTGACAGAATGGAGAACATAACTGCAAGTCGGAGGGCATCGGGGGGGGGGGGAAAGTATTTGTGTCGGTAAAGGATTCCCAACCTAATATTGGTAGTGGAGGCTAGAGCAGAGATGTGGGAATGGAATGTTGGGGCAGGGTCAAAAGTTATCCCAAGGTACTTGTATGTGTAAACTTGTTCAAGTGGGAACAAATATCTGGTGAAGACTTGAAGTTGGAAATTACTAGCTTTGTTCTGGGGGTGGGAGAAGATCATAGATTTGGTCTTTTTAAGATTGATAACCAGTCTATGTTCTTTAAACCAGAGACAGACAGGATTTTGGGGACAGACTAGTAGCAAGTTTTCTGCAGAGGGGGAACCAGCAAATGTTTTGTCCAGACAAGTCACAGGAACTAAGGCCCATCCTAGCTCTAACCCCCACCCAGACTCCGGGGAATCCATCCATTGGTATTTGTTAGGGCCCAACAAAGTTGAGGTTCTCCCTTGAAGCCATGGAATGGACAAAATGGAGCCCCATATCTGAAAACAGAGCAGCCGTTATCCCCATCATCCTTGCCTTTACTGATAATAGTTGTTATCAAAAACATGGAGAAATGGAAAAACAAAACAAAACTGGAAATGCCCAAGTAACATCAACTGGAAGGCAGGGAGGAGTGGGTAAATGAAGTAGAGGGTTGGTATGTCAGGAAGGATGCTGGTGGTCAGAGTGGTGTGGTGGGTACCACAAACATGTCAGATGCCCTAGGAATGATCTTCTGTGGAGATTTGTCTGGACTTCCAATGTATACAGGTGAGGGCGGCAAGCCTAGTATTCTCTTATACTCAATTTCATACTGAGTGGTAGAATTCAGCACTCAGTGGCACTGAAAAATAATTACCCCCAACTCTGCCACTGCAGAACTACATGGCTTGTGGAGCCTCACCATGTCCAAAACTTCACCTCCAAGTGATTGACTTGCTCAAGGCCACTGTGGCTATACTAGGATGTGAACACCAGTCTCTAACTCACATTTGCAGTTGCATAATCCTTGCACTAACTCACCTCACATGTATTAAGTACATTTCATTTTCTGATAACTTCCTATCTTAGGCTTTTCAAATGCCCTGTTGCTGACATTGCTAGAAAATCTCATGTATGAGGTATATTTATAAATTCTGCTACAGAGAGGTATTTACAATAAGTGTGTGTGTGTTGGAGACACAAGTCCATTTTAGAAATGAGTCCTGAAGGGACTTGCAGCTCTGACAGTAGACAAGCTATGGGGCCACACAGGATCCAGCCAAGGGCACTGAAGGAACTCAGAGAAGTACTAGCTGCCCCACAGATGGCCTAATTCAACAGCTCACTGAAACCGGCATGGTTTCAGAGGACTGGAGGAAAGCAAATGTGGTCCCTCTACAAAAGAGTGGCAGTCTGAAGCAGGCTAGCAATTACAGACTCGTTACTGGATAGTCTCACCTCAGTGGTAGGGACATTAATGGAACCCCTGTTAATAGAAAGATTGGTAGAGTATCTTGAACAGAATGGGCTGCAAAACCAAAGGCAGCATGGATGTATGGGATGAGTGTGTGGGTGTGTTATGCCAAAGATGAATCTGATTGATTTCTTTAACTGGGTGACCAGGGAAATAGATCAGGGGAGGGCAGTGGATGTGACCTATCTGGACTTTACACTGTGCCACACAGGAGGCTGCTAAAGAAACTGAGCAGGCCAAGGGTGGGATCCAAACTGGTAAATTGAGTCAGAAACTGGTTAACGAATAGGAGGCAGGGGGTGGAGGCTAACAGCATTCACTGTAGTTATGGGAGAGTGACCAGTGTGTTGCCACAGGGCGAAGTACTGGGACTGGTCCTCTTCAATGTCTTCATGAGCAATACTGAAGAAGAACTGGAAGGGAAGGTATGCCGTTTTGCAAATGGCAGTGTAATGGGTGCAGAGCTGCAGTCTTTTGGGTCACGTCTGGAGACTGCGTTGATACCCCATTTGCACTCACCTCTCTTGATTTAGGGCAGAGGTTGCTGGACTCTGGGCTGACCTGCCAAGGATGCAGAGATCCTTTTGCTCCAACCAGGGGCCAGCAAGTCTGTTGCCACTCCCTCCGATGATGCCTAGGCAGAACAGTTGGACCTTGGTGGGCTGTAAGGAGGGTGGGGTTGATGGGTAGAGCACACATTCCTCAGCCTATACCACTGAAAAATTCCTTCACTGTACTGATGGGATGGAGCAGCCAGCAGGAGGCATCCACATCAGTGAGGAGGGAGGATGTGGGGGGCCTGGGGAGGCCCCAAGGAGTGAGGAAAATTCCCCCAGCTGGGGAGGAATTGGCTACAGGTAGCATGCACAGTGGCATTTCCCGAGGTGTTACCTGTATATGGCTGGGAGAGGAGAGCTTCAGCTACATTGGGGACTGGGGGCCAGCCTGGGAGTATATGGGCCTCTATAATGGTGAAAGCCTGTATCCTTCTAGGAAGAGGCCACAGTCCTTAGTGGGAGGTTTAAATGCTACTTGGATGAGCATTTAAGCTAGCTGTGTGTGGGGAGAGCTTCAATACAAAGAAGACAAAACTGTCCCCCACATGATGAAGCAACAAGGAGGAGGGCCCGTGAGAGACAAAACTCTCCCAGGGCAGCAGCCCAAGATGAAAAGTGTGCAGACAAGGTAGAGGACAGGGAGTATAAATCAAGAATGCATGAAAGGAGGAGTAAAACTGACAGGAAACGGAGGTGTAACAAGGGAAGGCAGGGGTTGTCGGGGAAGCTTCAGGGAGCAGCACAGGCAGTAGGGGAAAGAAAGCAGGGAGGCAGGCAAAGGGGGAATAAAGTACAGAGAGCCATCTGCACCAATGCAAGGAGTCCGGGAAATAAAATTTTGGATCTAGAGGCCATGATGGAGGAGGTTAGCCTGGATTTGGTGGCCATAACGGAGTCATGGTGCACTGACAGTCATGACTGGGATATGGCCATACCACACTACTCTCTGTTCCTGAGAGACAAGGAAGGGAGGAGGGAGGGGTTGTACTATATGTGAGGAGGGAATCAAGGCTATGGATGTACAGGAGCACCCAAAGGAAAAGGAAGGGCCTGAGGTGCTATGGGTCATCCTGGGAACAGGAGCTGGGGCTGCTATCTGTACAGAGGTTGTATACAGATCTGAAGTGCAGGGATTGGAGTTGGATAAGGCACTTGGAGAAGACATCATCAGGATGGCAAATAAAGGGAGATGCTGCTAGGTGAGGACTTTAATCTGCTAAATGTGGATTGGAGTCTTCCAGCTGCACCTTGACAAGAGCAGGACCATTCTTGATTCTCTACAGGAGCTCTTCTCAGACAGCTATTCAGTGAACCCACTAGGGATGAGGCAGTGCTGGACCTGGTGCTTACAAACAGGGTCAGCATTGCAGGCACCACAGTGAGCAGTCCCCTAGGTACCAGTGATCACCAGTACCTAGGGGACTGCCCACTGTGGTGTCTGCAGATTGTAGTCCTCCAAAGGCTGGAGGTTGGAGGAGCGTTGTTGGAGGAGGTTGTGGGTCAACAGGGACAGACTGGCTTTGAGGACTCACTACAGTGAGTATCAAAGAACATTTTCCCCATAAGAAGGCAGTACTCCTATATGGGGAAATTGCGGCAGAGGAAACTGACCAGCTTAGCTCTTCTGGATGGTGGACAGACTACTCCATCCGGTATGTCTTCAGCTGGTGAAAGCAAATTCATCCACATGGTACAAAGTCTTTGCTTGGTTTTCTTCTGAAAAGGTGTCCTCAATTCCGTCCAGGATTTCTGAAACCAGGTCAAGCTGGTATTAGGCAGTGGTGATCAGTTGATCTATGAAGAGTTTCGGCTGGTTTTGGTGCAGGAGGTCTGTGGGGTGATCTTGGAGCTGCATCCACTTTTTGTGAACTGGACTGAGGTCTGAAACACTTTGTGGTAGGATTTCTGAGTCCAGTGTTTGCCAAACTAGTCAAGTGCTCCCTTTCTGAGGGTGTCTTTCCAAGCATTTTGAAAAATGTACTGGTTAGGCCACTCCTTAAGAAACCATCCTTGGTGAGCCCAGTGGCACAGTGGGTTGAGGCATCCATGCCTCCCTGCCTCCCTGCTGCCACGCTGATGACCTGGGTTTAAGAATGGACTTGGGTTGCTCAGGGGCCAACCAGGAGAGGGAAGATCAAGCATCCATAGGACTGCTGTCTTCCCTTGGGGAGGGGGGTTCCCATGACTCACTGCTTGACTGCCAGTTGGCAGAAGCCAGGTGGTGGCATATTCAAGTCCCGTAACTAGGGGAAAGGGTGGGCGTACAGTGAGCTTGGTGTGCCTCCTTGGAGGTGGCGTGTGCTTGTGCATGCATTGCACATATGCCATGTCACAGGGTGAAAAACTGAAGGAAAAATGGAGGGCGGGCTTAATGAAACCCTCCCCACTGGCACCGGCAGCCCTCCCAATCTCTGGGGATAGACAGAGACTCAGGACAGTCACGATGTATTGGGACAGGGCTGATACAGCCGCCCAGCCTGCCACGGAGAAGTGACAAAAACCTATGCAGAAAAAAAGAAACTATCTTTGGACCGGGACTGTTTAGTGAATTATAGACCAATCTCTAACCTTCCCTTTCTGGGGAAGGGTATTGAGAAGATGCAGCTTTTGCCATCTATGAACTTCTCCAGTCTGGGTTTAGGTTGAGGAACAGCACTGAGACCATGTTGGTTAGGGTGCACAATGACCTTCTCAGGGCAAGGGATAGAGGAGAATGGTCAGTTCTTGTTCTTCTCAATTTCTCTTTAGCCTTTAACACAGTGGTTCATGGGTTGTTGCTGGATCATCTCAGGGAGCACTGTGGATTCACAAGCACTGTCATCTGCTTGGCTGAGTCCTTCCTTTGGGACTGAATGCAAAGGGTGGTTATGGGGAATTTCTCCTCACTCCAAAAGCCCCTGCCCTGTGGTGTGCCCTAGGGATCGAGTCTCTCTCCCATGTTGTTTGCAGTGTATATCCTGCCCTGGGAGTGGTCATTATACAGTACTATCTGGGTTTTCATTGCTATGCAGATGATACTCAGTTATGCTTGTCTTTTGCACCCAGGATGCTGAACGCAGTCATGGTGCTAAGTTTGTGCTTGGTTGAGATTCAGGACTGGATGTAAGCAAGCTGGCTGAGACTTAACCCCAACAAGATGGAGGTACAAGTGGTTGAGCCTGGTTGGCATTGAGGTGAAGAGGCTTTTGAGGATACAATGCTTCTTGTGTTCAGTTACTTTAGTTTGCTGGCCTCTGCAAAGGTGAAGAATCTTGGGGTCATTCTGATCGAGAGGCCAGCATCTCAGGCTGAGCTGTCAGCCATAGTCCGGAGTGGCTTTCACCATCTTAGAAACATCACCCACATCAAACCTTTCTTCTCCTTGAAGACTTGTCCTAACTGGTACATGCCTTTGCCACATCAAGAGTCAACTATTGTAGCGCTCTTTACCTCAGGGTGAGTGAAGGTGTCCTACAGAATGCTGCAGCCAGGTTACTGACAAGCTTTCCTAGATCTGGTCTTGTCCTATAACTTCAGTTTTGAGTGAACTGCATTGGCTACCAGTTAAGTGGCGTATCACCATCAAAGTTGGTCTACTGACCTACAGGGCCCTATATGGTCGGGTCCTGGCTATTTGAGAGACCTTCTGAATCCCTATCAGACCTCTCATCCTCTCTGCTCCTCTGATGGATGCATCCTTGCCATTTCCAGGGCCAGGTTGAAATCCTCTGGTGATCGGGCATTTGGGCTCATGGGATCTCCCCTGTGGAACAGGCTTGCTTGACCTCTTTGGGGGGCTTCCTTGGTGGAGGCCTTTAAGATGGGCCTAAAGTCCTTTATGCTTCAGGAGGCTTTTAGCTTGTTACAACCAGTCACTGAAGTGATGCTGCTGAACAATATTATTTATTTTAGCTATGTTGCATTTTGCACGTATTTATTCTGTATTATTTTTATTATATCTGTGCCTTGGTTGTTTTTGATGTACAGCGCTCTGAGCCCCTAGGAATGGGCACTTGACATATGAATTGTTTTACTTACCATACAGCATGGTTTACCATTAAGATGGGAGCAGAGGACTTCTGGTGACGTCATGCACCAGACCAGACGCTAGAGGAATAGCTCTCCCCAGGAGCTCTAACAAACTACCTCTTCCAATAGTGGCTACCAATAAATTTAACCTAAAAAGCAGCCTAAAAGGTAAATCTATGCCAAACCCATCATGTGAACTTGCCTGCAATCCGGAGAGGTCTCAGGATGGAGAGAGGTACACTGACAGAGGATCAGAGAGTGAAAGCTCACAGGCCTTGCTCTCACCCTGGCGCGGTTGCAGCAGAACTGGGAAAGTAAGCAATACCTTTCTGCAGAAACAGATGACCTTATTCCTGGAAAAGATGCAGGAGTTCAGGAAAGAAATTAGGTCAACCACAACTGCCTTAAGAACAGACATCGGCAAACTTGAATCCAGGCAGGAAGGCCTGGAGGAACAGCTTGCAACCATGGACCGGTGGTGGAGGCTGTCATGGTACAGTCAGACCTGGACATTGTGGCCATCACTGAAACCTGGTGTAATGATAACCATGACTGGGAGATGGCCATACCTGGCTACAACATATTCAGAAGAGACAGAGCAGGCAGGAAGGAGGAGGTGGCACTGTATGTGAAAAATGACATAAGGGCCACACAGATCCAGGAGGAACAAAATGGGGAGAGATACTGTGGGTTAAGCTGGAAAGGAAAATGGGGCCAGCCATCCGCACAGGTGTGGTCTATAGACCTGCCAGCAGGAGGAAGAAACAGATAGGGAGCTGATGCTAGCCATCCAAAGGATGGCAGACAAGGGTGAGGTAGTACTGGTTGAGACTTCAATATACCAGACGCGGGACTGGAGCATCCCAGCAGCAGCATCGACTAGAGCAGATTTATCCTGGACTCCTTCAGGGTGCCTTCCTCAAGCAACTGGTCATGGAACCAACTCAGCAGAAGGCAATACTGGACCTTGTGCTCACAAACAGGGACAGTGTGATGGGGGTAACAGTGGGGAGCACCTGGGTAACAGTGACCACCAGTCATTGTGGTTTGAAATCACAGAAAGAGCAGAACCAAACCACACAAAACACGTATCCTGGATTTAGGGGGCAGACTTTGGGAAAATGGGGAGATACTTGAAAGAGGCATTAAGGGAATGGGACGGAATCAGGGTTGAGGAACAGTGGGCAGTATTTAAAATGGGGATTATAAGAACAACAGAATTATGCATTAAGCAGGTTAGCAAGAGGAAAAGGAAGAGGAGACCATTATTGTTTTCCAAAGAGGTAGCAAAGAAAGTGAAAGCCAAAAGATTGCATTCAGGCAATACAAAAGACACAGGCAGAAGGGGATAGGAGAAGTACCAGGAGAAACAAAGGGAGGCAGGGAAGTCAGTAAGGAAGCCAAAGCTCAGACAGAAGAACACATTGCAAAATCAGTGGGTAAAGGGACAAAACATTTTACAGGTACATAAGTGAAAAAGAAAGACAAGGGAGGGATAGTGAGACTGAAGGGGAGGATGGGAGCCACGTGGAGGATGACAACAGTAAAGCTGACATATTGAACAGGTATTTCTGCTCAGTCTTTACTAAGGAAGAGGGGTAATGGGTCTGAAGGGTACAAGGGTGAGAATGGTGCAGAAATGGACACAGTCCTTTACGCGAAAGGGTCCTGAAGGAACTGGAAGTAATAAGAGCTGATAAAGCAATGGGGCCAGATGGGTGCACCCCAGGGTCCTTAAAGAACTAGAGAGGTGGTGGCTGAACCTCTGGCTATCCTGTTCAGCCAATCACTGGAAACAGGAGGTACCCAAAGACTGGAGGATAGCAGATGTAGTCCCTTATACAAAGTGGGAACAAAGAGGAAGCAGGGAACTACAGACCAGTCAGCCTCACCTCGGTAGTGGGAAAGATCATGGAAGCACTACTGAAGGAAGATTGGTGGAACATCTGGTTGTCAATGGACTACAGGACCCAAGGCAGCATGGTTTCACCAGAGGAGGTCATGTCAGACCAACCTCATTGAATTTTTGACTGGGTGACTAGGGAGGTGGATCAGGGGAGGGCAGTGGACATGGCCTATCTGGACTTCAGCAAGGCCTTTGACACTGTGCCACAAAGAGACTATTACACAAACTGGGGAATATGGGTGGGCAGGACAGTAGTGTGGTGGGTAGGTAACTGGCTGGGTGGCAGGACACAGAGGGTGGTGGTAAATGGCTGTCACTCCACAGAGGGAAGAGTGACCAGTGGGGTACCACAGGGATCAGTGCTGGGACTGGTCCTATTCAACATCTTCATCAGTGACATTGCTACAGGATCTAGAAGGCAGAATTTCACTGTTAGCTGATGACACAAAGCTCTGTAACAGAGTAGACACACCAGAGGGTGTAGACAGAATGAGAAGGACCTGCAGAAACTTGAAGAATGGTCAAGGGTTTGGCAGTTGAAATTCAATACAAAGAAGTGCAAGATAATGCATATGGGGCACAAAACCCAGGCACAATATATCAGTTGGGGGTGAGGATATAGCATGCCAAGCAGGAAAGGGATCTTGAGGGTTGTCATCTCTGATGACCTCAAAATGAAAACAGTGTGACAAGGCATCGGGTAAAGCAAATAGGATGCTGGGATGTATAGGCAGGGGCATCACCAGCAGGAAAAGGGAGGTCATAATTCCGCTATACAAGACACTAGTGAGGCCCCACCTGGAGTACAGTGTACAGTTCTGGAGACCATACCTACGTAAGGACATAGACAGGTTAGAGAAGGTTCAGAGGAGGGCAACAAAGATGGTGCATGGATTGCATCACAAGTCCTATGAAGACAGGTTGAAGGAACTGAACATGTACTCCCTGGAGGAGAGGAGGGAGAGAGGGAGGGGATATGATAGAGACATACAAGTATCTTACAGGGAGGAACAGGGTGCAGGAAAACACTATTTTTAAGCGAAAAAGATGTTTCAGGACTAGAGGGCATGGGATGAAGTTGGAGGGAGGACGATTCAGAGGAAACATGAGAAAGAATTTCTTCATAGAACGGGTGGTGGACAAGTGGAACACCCTGCCAGAAGAAGTGGTGGGGGCTGAAACAATCACGGGATTTAAGAATGCATGGGCTAGACATAAAGGAATTCTAGAGGTCAGGGGTAAGGGGGAAATAGACTTCTAGGAAAACAAACTGAACTTACAAGCTCAAATGGGCAGACTAGGTGGGCCATAGGCCCTTATCTGCCGACACTGTCTATGTATCTATGTATCTATGTATACGTCTGAATGGGTGATTGTACAACTCCACCAAATGGTTATGGCACTACAGGAGCAGATAGAGGACACTGAGAGTCAAAATAGAAGAAACAAGGTTCTCGAGTGTTCCTGAGGGCTCCGAGGGTCCAAACTTTATTCTATTCATTCAACAGCTGCTAAGATCTAGCTTACAACTACCAGACAGCATGACCCTAGAGACAGACAGGGCCCACCATACACTCAGCCCTTGACCCCAGCAAGGGAGTTGCCCACACACCATCCTCATCAAGTTCCTCAGATTCCAAGAGAAGGAATCAGTACTGCATACAGTCTGGAAGCAGGGAATAGTAAAGTTGAATGGTCAGAGAATCTACCTAGAAAACGATTACTCACTGGAGATGATGCAGAAAAGAAAGGCATACATCCCAATTATGAAGGTACTACAGGATGCTAATCTGCACTTCAGGACACCATATCCGATGAAAATTACCATTTTCTTCCCAGACGGCACACAACAATTCAACACACCAGAGGCAGTGATGGAAAAGCTGGCAAAGTGAAAGATGAGTCTTCCACCAGAACCCCTGCACTCGGCAGTGGCTCCTGCAACAAAACTAGTGCAGATGAGGTGGCAGCAAGGCCAGAGAGATGGACTGCAGCAGTTGGTGGTGGATGCCCTACAGAAGACTGTAGAAGACTTAAGAAATCAATGAAGACCAACACAGGCAAACTCCTCCAATGCAAAGTGACTATCCCCCGGTTTGTTTCTCGGGTCCGGGGGAGCCAGACCAAATTAAGCCCGAGGCTGGTGGAGGGTCCATTTCCTGCCATGGTCTCTGGAACTGTTGTGAGACTTTCCGTGCTTGAGTGGGTGGGGGTTGTCCCGCTAACCCCCTCCTCCTCCTCCGATGACGAAACTGAGCATCAGAGGGATGAGCCTTACCCCTTAACTCACTCCAGAATAAAATGGGATTGTGGCACTGCTTCTGGACAACTCATAAAGCCTGTGTAAAAAACAGGCCACTGGAACACCATAGTTTGAAAGCAGACATCTGAATGAACTTCTAAGCAGGGGAGGTTCTTCTGCCTCCCAACAGCCGAGCATTATACACCTGTCTTGCTTTCTCTTTTTGCCCCCTATAGATTAGGAGGTGCCAAATCTCAATAAAGAATGTGTGGGTTATGTCCTCCTGGCAGTGAGGGGAAAGTGGGAGATGTCAAATTGAACTGTTTGTCTCAGTCCCCACGTGGTCCGCCTACATACTGCCTTTCCACCCATGCAGTTAATGTATCTTGGATGCAAGGCCTTGGTTAGAATCACACAAGAGACCAGACAAGACAAACAGCCAGAAAGAATCAGAGTGTGAGGTGGGGGTACGCACTTAACAGCTGTCACAATGCAGAGAGGGCAAAGGGAGCCCTCACGACAGTGGGAATATGTGGAGTGGGGCGGTTTCCTGCTACTACACAGCTTGATTCATGCACAGCTGGGCTAGCCTTGGTTGCTGTGCTGGAGCCTCGGGGGTGGGTATCCAACTGGTGCACAGTTTGCTCCCAGCGTTGCTGGACTATCTCATGTCTGTCATCTGGATAAAATTTAAAATGTGGTGGATTCAGGTGAGGTCTTCCCATTTTGGGAGGTGACCGATGCAGCAACCTGTGGGGAAGGAGATCGCTGGAAAGGTAGGGGGGAACAATGACCTTAGGCACCATGCACATGCATGCTATTGGACCCACAGGGGTTGGAGATGGGGGGGAGGGTGGAGAGGCACTAAGGAAGCCAAAGGGTACAAGCTAGCATGTCGGAATGGCCTGCAAAGCAGCGTATTAACAGCGAACAGAGTGCAATGGGGATATATGGGTGGAGAGGCATGATTACTGCCACTTTCATCCATCTCTGTGTCCTGATGGGCACTCCCCAATAACCCTATGGGGTGAGGAGGAAGGGGAGGGAAAGTGAAACACTTCAAAGGTGAAATAGTACCACAGCAACTGATCACTCATAGCTGCAAAACTTCTTCCTTACAGAACCAGGGAATGTCTGGATGGACGCATCTGGCTGTATGCAATCAGATAAGCGCTTGATTCTTGTACTTTCTGTTTTACAACTATGCATGGCTTCTTTATTAGCATCTAAAGCCATATAAACTTGATACCTGAAATGTGTTCCTTTTTATTCCCTTCTTTCTCTCTCTTCTTTCTCTCTCTCCCCTATGAGCTTGTGTCTTGGACAGAGTGAAACGTTGTCTCCATGTGGTCCTGACTGCAACTAAATGTGGTGACGATGCAGCACTGGGCAGCATGGATTCTCCTCCGCAGTCTCTGGATGGCGTATGGACACCTGCGAGCAGGTACTGTCTGATCTTTAATTCCTCAACATTTACAAGAAAATGTAGCCATGCAAAACAGTCACTCTGGAGGGGGGCCCCCAATACCAGCACAGGCCCACAGGGGAAATAGAGGTAGCGTCCTCATCTGGGGGGGTGGGAGGTAGGGGAAACACCCCCCAAAGGGGGTGCCGAGGAGGAAGAAGAACAACAAGCTGCAATGCCAGCCGGGTACCCCACCAGGATGGGGGGGACCCCAAAGGGAAAATAACTCTCACAAAGGGAAGGGTTCCTGGGGAGAATGGTAAAGTCACCCTCCCGAACTACTCCAATCACACTATACTAGGCATTGAAGATGTCAGAAAGCCCCTCTACAGAGGTGAAGCCTTCAGGCAGGGTGTCTGCCCTGCCTCATGGAGCTATTAAAAGGTCCACCGAAATAGAAGTCACATTTCTAGTTAAAGCTTCTATAGGCAGCCAGCTGGCACCTCAGTTCCCTACTGTTTAAAGGTTGACACAAGTAACTCAAGTTTCAAATGTTGTTGGAGTAATTGTTAGTGCACCAAGGTTACAAGGGCAGTTTAAAGAACATTGGCATACATTTCTAGACCCAAGAGATGGATAGAGAAGGGGAGGTGGCACTTTGGGCACACAGGTTAAGAAAAACATAATGTACAGGCAACTGTTATTAAATAAAAATGATGACTGATAAACTGCATTTATATTCGCTTTATGTGAATGGGTTGTCCACGCCCGTATGAATGGCAAGGGTGATGACACATATCAAGAGGGCTAAGGCAGGCCTGGTATACCTACAAGAGACTCACCTGACTAAGGGAGAGCACCAAAAACTGAAAAGCTTTGGCTACTCAGAGGTCATCTCCTCATTCCGGGGAGGGGGGTGGAGAAAGGAGGAGTTGTCATCCTGATCCCACAGAATACTCTGTTCACTATCACGTCCCAGTGGGCAGACCCAGATGGCTGCCTGGTGATTGCACAGGGGAAGCTAAATGATGAGGAAGTCACGTTGGCCAATATACATACATATATATATATATATATACCCCGCCATTAATGTAGCCACAATGAAACCCCTCCTGGATAAAGTAGTCCAGCAAACAAAAGGCACTCTGATGTTGGCAGGGAATTTTAATATAGCTCCCAACCCGGGATGGGACTCCTCAAACCCAGCACCCAGGAGACAAACAGCAGCACAAAAATGTTTCAAGAGGTTTGTGAGGGAGGTGGGTTGGGTAGATACCTGGAGGCAGCTGCACACAAGCACCAGAAACTACACCCACTGTTCTGCAGTCCACAAAATGTACTCCAGAACAGATCACTGCTGCACGTAGGTGGAGCATCTCCAAAGTTTGGTGGACTGCAGAACTGGCAATATACAGATATTGGACCACGGCCTGGTAGTGAGCAAATGGGAAATAGAGTCCCAGTGCAGAAACACCTTATGGGGACTAAACACTTACCACCTTAAATCCCAGGAGTTTAAAGACTTTCTTGGGGGAAAGAATTGAGGAGATAAGGGGGGGATAACCCACCATGAGACACTACTCCAGGATTACACTGGAACACCCTAAAGATGGTTCTCAGGGGACATAACATTCAGTACACCTCTGCACAGACCAAGGCAAGGAGGGAGTGGATGGAAAGACTGCAGGAAACACTTCATTTCCTGCAAATGGCCCATAAACAGGAGGGCAACTCCACTGAACCACAGCTAAAACAGACGAGAGCCGAGCTTGACACCCTAGCCAAACAACAAGCTGAAATCGCACTCATATACCTGAGACAGCACTACTATGAGGTGGGCTCCAGGGCCACTGGACTACTTGCCTACAAGGTATGATGGCAGAGTTGCTTAGTCGTGGTAATTTCTAGTTGGTACCCAGTAGAGAGACACAGACTCACTAAATTGCACGAAATAGCAGACAGTTTCAGCACGTATTATAGGAGTCTGTTTAATGAGGAACAACAGGCCCCCAGGGACTACATCAACATGTACTTGTGCTTGCTGCAGCTCCTTAGCCTGACCCTAGAGCAAGGAGAACAACTGACATCACCAATCACCCTAGAGGAAGTATGGGCAGTCATTAGCCGATCCAAAACACAGAAAGTCCCAGGACCAGATGGATGTGGCCCACAGTTTTATAAGGCCACATGGACACCTTCACAAGGATCCTACTGGCAATATATAACTATAACCTGGAGGGGGACCCCCACCAATGTCCTGGGACTATGCGGCCATATCCGTGCTCCCAAAGTCGGGGGCAAATCCCCAACTCTGTGCCTCATATAGGCCAATAGCAGTTCTGAACGCAGTTTATAAACTCTTTATGAGCTTTCTGGTGAAAAGAATAGACTCACTGATGTTCCAGCTTATTGTCCCAGACCAGACCAGATTTGTCAGGTCAAGGACAACTGTGGACAATGTTAATCACACCTTGCATACTGTCTATGAAATGAGCAAATCAAAGGACCCCTCGGTACTGATCAGCTTTGACGCAGAGAAAGCGTTCGATAGGGTGCCATGGCCCTTTCTATATGGGGTGATGGGTAGAATGGGTTTCCCAGCACCAATCGTACAGGCACTTAAAAACATTTACAGATCCCCAAAAGCATGTGTAAAAGTACGGGTACCATTCACAAAATTTCCTCCTCTTGAGAGGCACCCGTCAGGGATGCCCACTTTCACCACTCCTGTTTGCTCTATATATCGAACCCTGGCACAAAGGAATAGAGAATTAGCCCTGGTGGGAAGGATCCAGATAGGGAACATAGAACATAAATTGACCTTGTATGCAGATGATGTGCTCTTATATCTGACCAATCCAGAGGAAACATTGCTGGCAGTACATGACATTCTGGAGGAGTTTGGCAGTCTCTCGGGATATAAATTAAACATGTTCAAAACTGAGGTCTTAACCTTCCAGTACCAGTCATCTCAGCAAACCAGGCAAAGGTTCCCACACTGATGGGACCTGGAAATCTAAAATATTTAGGGATATACCTAGCAAGATCACATAAATCAGCACTTGATAATAGTTACACTAACTTCACGGTACAGCTGAACACAGACCTCACACAATGGAACACCTTACCTCGCAGCCTGACTAGACGTATAGATCTTATTAGGATGATAGTCCTACCCAGGACACTATACTTATTCCAGAATGTGCCTGCAGCCCTCCTGGGGGAGCTCTACTGACAATTGAATAAGAGTATCTTCAGGTTTATTTGGGCTGGACATTAACCCCATGTCCAGTTCCAGATAGTGTGCCTTCCCAGAGGAAAGGGTGTAATTTCCTTGCCACACCTACAGATCTACTACACAGCTGTTCAGCTGGGACACCTCCTAGCAAGACAGTTAGGTACAGCAAATTCACACTTGCAAAGGACTGAAGAAGTAATACTCCCTGATAAGGAGTACTTTCAAACCATATATGATGCAGGACGTCTGGACAGAGGCATACCCACAGACAACCCCTGGTTCCACCACAGACAAAATGCCTGGGCCACGGCCAGATGCCTCCTTTGCATGATCCCCTTTTTGCCACTACTTTGCCTGATTTACCGTCTGCCGGGCTTTATTACAAACACAATGGATGGCAGGTTTAAGGAATGGGACTCCCTTTCACTTCATTACCCATCCCAATTCACTGTTATGAGCACATTCAGAACATTCAACACCTTGCAACAGGAATACAGACTGAACCGAATAGACTTTTTCAGATTCCTACAAATTAGGCACTACTTTTCACAACTACCACATGCTACTAGGCAGCCTGAACTTTACTCACCAGTCCTGACACATATGTTGCTACTCATTCACACTGGGGGGGGTTGCCCACCTGGTGTCCACCTTGTACAGGCCACTGATGGAGTCCCTTGGTGGGCTCACCAGACCCATAAAGTTGAAGTGGGAGGAGGAGCTGAGAGGCCCAATCTCAGAGATCCAGTGGGCGGTGGCAACACAAAGAACAGCTAGGGTGTCGAGCTCAAATCAGTTGAGGGAATACTCCTGGAGACACCTGATAAGGTACTTTTCAACCCCAGCTATTACTGAACACTACTTCATATCTGGTTTCTCTAGCTGCTGGTGTAACTGTGGTGAAGCAAATGTGCATCACACGCATGTGATGTGGAGCTGCCCCATCCTGGCTCCCTTTTTTCAAAGCATTCAGAGAGAGCTTGGGTAGCTCTTCAGGAGGAAAGTTCCTCTGACTCCAGAATCTTACCTACTACTGCTATGCAACAAACCAAATGAGGATTCAAACTCCCAATACTTACTGGTGATCTTACTAACCGCATCAAAAAAAGCGATAACCTTACCTTATCTCTCTGTGAATCTCTTCATTCTATCCTACACCTAGGCACAAAGAAATTACACATAGTTTGCACCTATAACTCTCCCCAAAGTGGGCTCGCAGGCCTTGGGCAACTGCTTGACCAAGTTGCCTTGTCTACTGGATGAAATTAGGTTCTCATTCTGGGTGACCTAAATATTAACTGGCTAGGTAAAACCAGTGATCAAATTCTATTCATAGTTCAAAGTTTTAACTTTCACCAACTCATCAAAAATCCAACCAGGGCTGTGTCTTCCTTCGAATCTGGTATCCTGATAGACTGGATACTATCAGATCGTATTGACAGAATCTTAACATCCGGAACCTTGGCTGACGCCTTAAGTGACCACTCCCCCATATATTGCATTTTGGCACTCCACATCTACTCAGGCCCCTCCACACAAGTACATTGCTTTCAGAAACTTTGCCTACCTTGATCAAGCTAAATTTCTGCACAACATCTCACTAGTTGATTGATCCTCCGTCTACCATGCCCCTTGATCCTGAGACTGCTCTGCACTATTTTACAGCCCTATTTAGTGCACTCCAGGATAAGCACACACCCTCCTGTATGTGTAGAGTCAGGGGCACTTAAACGAGGTGGCTATGCAGACCTTCATGCACAGCTTAGAGTGTGGGACAATTCCTGGAAGTGTTTAAAACTATCCCTCTGATTACAATACCTATAGGGCACAAAGAAATGCTTGTAAAAGGGAAATTCGTTTAGCAAAAAGCTCTTACTGTAAAGGACTCCTGATTGATGCTGCTGGTGACTCTTGTAAATTCTGGTCTCACATAAAAACCTTCCTGGGGTCCAATCACTCCCAATCAGCTAGTGACATGGTTATTAATGGCACCCATTGTAATAATCCTACTATTATTGCTAACTCTTTTAACCTCCATTTCTCAGATCTATCCACCTATACATCTTTGTTCTCTTCCTCTCAGTCCACCACCCTCCATGTTGAACCCGATCCCACTCTTACACATCCACCCTACCATTTCAAAACCATAACCCGGGCCCAGGTCCTTAAGCTTTTAAATGCCATCTCAGACAGTACTAGTGTGGGCTCTGATGGTCTTGAGCCCAGGCTACTGATACTTGCTTTCCCCTTTATTGCCTCCCCCTGACTAGGATCTTTAACCTTTTTCTTCACCATAGCCTAGTCCCTAGCATTTGGAAAATCATTAGAATCACTCTGGTTTTCAAAAAAGGGGATCCAAAGGACATTGCAAACTATTGCCCAATCGCTATTCTCTCAGTACTGGGCAAAATTCTAGAGAAGCTGGTGGCAACTTAAACCTTATCCTTCCTACTGGACAATAACCTTCTCTCTGATAGGCAGCACAGATTCTGCAAAGGTCATAGTACTACTACAGCCCTTCTTAGATTTACTAATGATGTCTTTTCGGCCATGGACAAGGGCATCACTGGCCCTAGCTATTCCGGGGCCCTGTGCGAACCTCTTTGCTGGGGCCCCATATCAGAAGTCGTGAAGCCCCCCCAAGAAACATCCTCCTCCCTATCGTGGCTTTCCTGTAGCTTCATTTTTAGCTAGTTTTGTACCATTTTGCACTTTACTCATATTAGTACATACAGGACTAGGAATAAGGAGGCAAACTGGACAACTGAGTTTTTTGGGGGCCCCTCTGCTCTTGGGGCCCAGTGTGAATGCACAGTTTGCAACCCCCTAAGGCTGGCTCTGGACAAGGGTCTTCTCACAGGTGCAATCTTTATAGATCTCACCAAAGCATTTGATCTTGTTGACAATCCCCTTCTCCTTGTGAGCCTGTTTATCTCTGGGCTTCTCCCCACAGGTAGTGGACCGGTTCAGTAACTACCTATCAAACTAGAATCAGGTTGTGCATTTCAACTCTACATCATCAAATCCGGCTGTTATTAATATAGGAGTTCCTCAAGGATCTATCCTTGGTCCTCTCCAATTTACATCTTTATAAACATGATCTCTCTGTATACCCCTACATGTTCATCCTTGTTGTATGCTGATGATCTGGTCCTTTATTATAGCTCTAGGAACATTGCTGACATCAACCAAACCCTCTCCTCTAGCCAACCCGGTGGCGCTGAGGGTTGAGACACTGGACGCCACACCTCGCGCCACACTGGCGACCTGGGTACAGAAGTGAACCCAGACCACTGGGGGTCGGCAGGGAAGAGAGGATTGAGCATCCTGTGGACAGCTCCTCTTCTGGGAGGGAGGGAGGGGGGCCTTATCCCTTGCAAATAGAGACTCCCGGTGGTGACCAAGTGTACTACAGATGTCAGGATCACATACAGGGAAGGACGTTGAGCGGCTGCCTTTCAGACGTGAGTGGGAGCACTCATGTAATGAGTTGGGTGGCATTGCAAGACCCATGTCTAGGGGAGGGATTAGGAAAAGAAAAACCCCTCCAGCCCAGTTAAGCTGGATGATCTGTCAGTCTATAGAGTGCATCCTGAAAACGACCCATGGGTTGTCAAGACAATGCACATGAATCACCTACTGCCAATTAGTCAACTCATCACTGATTTTGCACCACAAGCCACTGCCCCTCCTGGGCCTGTAACCAGGGCTGTAGCCAAAAAGAAACAGTTAACCTGTTCATCAGTTGTCAAAGATTCCAGGCCTTCTCCCAGGCAGGCCCAAAGAGACACTGATTGGCAGTCTGAATCTGATGACAGTGAGTGTGAAACACCCTATTATCCATCCTATGAACTGAGTCAGTTGTTCTAGGGTAATCCCATATACAATTTGGGAGATGAAGCTGGACCTTTAGGACTCTCTAACCCCCCAGCCTTCTCCACAAACCCTGTGCCCTCTGAAAGTGAGGTGCAAAGTGTAATTTCTGAAGCAGCTGAACCACAAGAAAGAGAATGGGGCAGAAAGTCCCACTGATGACATACCAGCAGATAACGAACTGTTTGAGAGCAGTGAAGCTGCCAGCATTATGGAGAATGATGTGGAAAGTATTAGCCAAGCGTTGCACGGTTTCAATTCAATAGAATTTCCTCTGGGTGATCAGCTTGATACTTCTTCTGAGCCAAGTATGGCCAATAATATTACTGAACCAGAGCAAACAGAATCAAGGGCTGAAAGAGTTCCTAATGCAAGACAAACCACAAGTGCAGCGATAACCCCTTCTACAGAAACAGACTTGTTGGAAATCAATGAGCCGGGACTGGAAAAAACCCTGCAAGAGTTGAAAAAACAATCCCTGTGCCTATCCCTCCTCAAAAGTCAGGGAGAGCTACTAAACCAGTGATACGCCTCAGTTATGACTCCCCAGGGAGACCTATAGACATTCCACTACATGTTGTTCACAAGAGAGTGTATATCTCTGAAAGCTCTCTCCCCAAACTGAGCTATTCTGCTACCTCAAAGTTGATAGTTAAACCTTCGACTCACAGAACCAATGCCCTTGCTTCATGCAGCCCCAATGTAGGTAATAGGGACAGGTCCCAAGCCATATGGGTTAAAGTACAGGAGGTGGTACAAACTAGAATGGCGAGAGTAATGTGGTTAACGGTTTGAAACTGTCTGAACAAGTTACTATGTTTGTGAAATTGTATGCCAATGTGTCACTGTGGAAATGTCATTGTTAAAGTGAAAAAGTATAGCAATGCTTAGAACCAGTTTAATTACTGATGCAGCAGCTTTATGTTGTGGTATACCAAGCAAAACATGCATGAATTTTATATAGTGTTTTTCATATAGACTCATTTAGTAAGTATAGACTTGACGCAGATGCCAAGTTTTTCCAGGCAGGGAAGGAAGAGTGTAACCCCCTTACAAATTGAGGTTTACCAAACTGTCTTCCTGGGCTCCTAAATGCCCACTGTCAGGATGGTGTCCTGTTCTGCAGTAGTTCTATTTGTCTGCATGAGAGCACCCTAGCAAGCCTCCATGCCTGTCCCTTTAAGAGAGCACCTAGTCTGTGTTTAGCAAATCAGTCTGGGCTAAGTCCGAGTAATTAAGGCTCGTGACCAGCCAGACAGCCTGTTATATTGCTCCATTCTGCAGTCACTAATAGTGCAAAGGAAGCCCCACTGGGAAATGTAGTTATTTACTGTTTGTCTGTTAGAGCAATAATGGAAAAGGAATTTGTCTAACCTGCCTTCATTTGCAGCTTGAGCTTACAAATGGAGCCACTATTTTGTTTCCAGACAGCCAGTATTGGACCAATCGAATCTCTGGGGAGCTAAAATGGAGACTGTCCCCAGGGGTTGTGTGGGAAGGAAATTCTGTAGTATTTGTAGCTTTAGATGTCTGGCACCTAAATGGACCTGGAGGGGGAGCCCCTACTATGACGGACAGCTCTGTCAACCAACTGAACAGTGTGGATTACAGAGAAATACCCAGAACTGCCTGAAGCAATATGTCAGTCAAGAGTGGAAGCTGGAGAGTGAACAGCTTGAGTTGAGCAGCTGCTCCTAGGAGGAGCATAGGATAATCAGCAGGAAGGCTCTGTAGGCCTGCCTGTCATGTTCTCTGGCCTATAGAGGTTGTCTAGTGCAGAAGATGGACTGTTCCGATTGCCAGCTCAGACATGCAGTAAATGAAAGAAAGTGTGTCAGTACTACTTGCAAGTGGGACCGAAGACTTGCTCCAGAAGTGATTGGCCTGCCTGAATGAGAGAAAATAGTCTTGGGTTGAAAGGTTTGCGCAGTGAAGCTGTAATTCACAAATGGACTTTATCCAAGTTGTGGCTTAGAGAAATAACTGATTTCAGAGTGCTGAATGTGTTTCGTGGGTCGTGATTTGGTTCCCCTCAGTTCATCCTGTTATGCCAGCTGGAGGCTTTCTAGCAACAGATCACAAACTTTTCCCAGGACTGTTCTGCCTGCTTGGGCCTGGCCATCTTGGCCCAAGTCCCTGCCTGCAATCCAGAGATCATCTTGGCGAAAGACCAGCTTGGGGATTTGGCCCCCTGCTCAACACCACTGAACACGTAGTGACTACCAGGAGGTGAGTCATGTAGGCTCTGCTTCCCCAAGCACATCGCACCAACTCCATGAGGTCTTCATCTCGCCTGTTCTACATCCTGGTCCAGGTTGTGTGAGTACAAACCAGGAAAGCTTCCTGCAGCAACCATTACAAATCATTGTGTGTCATCTGATTGCTTGTTTTGGGTTATTGTTAATGGACTGAGCCTTCTGGCTCAGGATTACAAATATTTTGGCTGTGCACATGCTAACTGTCTTTCTTTCTAAAGGGCCCCAACAACAGCTGCAATGCCGACCACCCCGGGCAAAGCTTCAGGTCAGCCTGTATAAGATCTGGGTACCCAGGGTTGCAAGACTAATCATCAGAGACTTACAGCACATGCTGAATCAGCCTAAAGTAAATCAGAGTGTCTATCATTTGACTAAATTCATGCCCCTCCCTTGTTCACTTCCCCTGAATAAACCTGATAATTTGTTCCATGTTTAATCTGGCTAGTGTGCATATTCTTGGTTGGGTCACATTGAAAGGCTTTGCATTGTGTATCACCGATCTTATTTTCCAGGGGGCCTCCAGGGCAATTGCAGCAGATCCAGCCCTGGTGTACATGCAAGGGATGTGAGCATATTCTTAGTGTTATCCAGTGTATGCAATGTGTTCTACGGTATTACTGTTTAGGCCACTAGAATAGTTGGTGGGTGGTTATAGCATCTCGGAGAGCTATACCAAAGCAGTCAAGCTACCCCAATACCATTCCTCTGGGTGGAGGCACCCGTTTACAGAACTCAGGCCCCTCAACCTGTGTCTATTCCCACAGGCAGGGGTAGTAGCCCATAGGATAGCACCACCTAAGGGTTACAGAAGGGTAAAGCATAATGACATACACTATGTCCTCTCAAAGCTGTATGTATCAACTGCAAATGTATATGAATGTAATTAATTTTGCCAATGTTTAAAATTGTTCAATAAAAATAAATTTACACAAAAAAAGAGATGGAAGCAGAGGCAAATCACACCATAACAAGGGTCCTGGACTTTTGGAGGGCGGATTTTAAAGAAATTGGAGACTGCCTAGTTGGAAGGGTAGGATGCCAGGGAGGGGTAGAGGAACACTGGAGAACAATAAAGAGTGGCATAATTAAGGCAACCAGCCTTTACGTGAAGACAGTGACTAAAAGCAAAAGGAAAAATATGACTGAATACTGTATAAATAAATGGGTACCTCCGAGGGTCAAATATAATAATAACAAAAAAGAATATCCCTATGGTGGACACATGAAATAAAAAGAAGTATAAAAAAATGGGCATACCATAAGTATAGTAAAACTCATAACACTAATCATTGGTTAAAATTCAAAAAATTGGCAATAAAAACTAAAAAAACTTACACGCAGAAAAAAACAGGATTTAGAAGTCCAACTAGCTACTAACACGAAAAATAATAACAACTTTTTTTTAATTACATCAGATCCTTAAAAGGTAACCAGAGAAGCATGGGACCACTTAGAACAAAAAAATAAGTCATAACAGAGGAAAGGGAGATTGTTAAAGAGCTCAATACATATTTTTTGAATGCATTTAAGCAAAAAGAAGATATTATGATAGAACAACCCACTAGTTATGACACTTCAATTCATATAACAGAACAAGAAGTGAAGGATGTAATACTGAAGCTTAAAGTGGACTCTTCCCCAGGCCCTGATGGAATAATGCCTAAATTTCTTAAGGACCTTGTTAAGGAACTGACTGGGCCGTTAGTAATACTGTTTAATACATCTCTTAAACATGGTAGAACCTTAAAAACATGGAGATGCGCTAACATCAAACCAAAACATAAGGATGGAAGTAAACAACTTGTTGGGAATTATAGGCCTATAAGCCTGACTTCCATAGTGGGCAAGATGATGGAAAGGTTAATGCAATCAAGAATGACTAAGCACATTATTAGGGGGGATATTTTGATATCCCACAACATGGTTTTATCCCAGAGAGATCATGTCTCACTAACCTCATTAACTTTTTTGAACCAGTTAGTGCAGCCCTAGACAATGGTCTGCCAGTAGATGTTGTTTATGTGGACTATGCTAAGGCTTTCAATACTGTTTCACACAAACTTTTAATAGAACAGCTTATTAATATAAAAGTAAACATAAACATTATAAATTAGATCTCCTCATGGCTTGATGAAAGAAAATGAGTGGTACTTAGAGGGTATGAATCTGACTGGGGCCCTGTTACTAGTGGAGTACCACAGGGCTCAGTGCTGGGCCCCTTGTTTTTCAATATCCTGGTGTCAAGCATGCAGGTAACGGAACAGTTTTGGATAAATAAATATGCAGATGGCTGCAAAGTTGGATGTATAGTTAACAATCCTGAATCAGTAATTACATTTCAGGAAAGTCTAAATAGAATAAGCCTGTGGGCAAAAGAAAGTCAAATGGCATTTAATGAGATGAAGTGCAAGGTAATGCACTTTGGTAAAAATAATATGGGGGCATGTTACGCTATTAACAACATAACAGTACAAGCAATTACGGAGGAAAGGGAGTTGGGAGTGATAATAACTGATGATTTAAAATTTGATAAACACACAAAGAAAACAGTTAAAAAGTGTTATTCTATACTCAGATGCATACATAAACATGTAAAAAGTAGAAAACCCGAGGTTTTGATGCCTCTCTATGTGAGCCTTGTGAGACCCCACTTGGAGTACTTTGCTCTGTTTGTTTGTTTGTTGAATTTTGTCGACAGTAAGCCCACTGGGCCTAGAAGTCCCTTTTCACAGTGCAGCGAGCAGGGGAGGGTACAGATGTACAGAATTGAATTTGAACCAGATTAAGCTGTTGGTCATATTTTAGTGAATGAGGGAAATCTGGCCAGGACACCGGGAAATTCCTACTCTTTTCAATAAGTGCCATGAGATCTTTAACATCCACCTGAACTACCACCAATCCAGGCAGATGGGACCTCGGTTTAACGTCTCATCCGAAAGACGGCACCTCAGAAGTGCAGCACCCCTCTCATGCTGCACTACAGTGTCAGTACTGGTATATTAACCCAAGTGCCAGATGTGGGAACTGAACCCACAGCGCTGTGATCTCCCGACCTCAGAGGCGAGTGTGCTACCTACTGAGCCACTGACACTGACACTGTTCTGTGCCCCAACATCAGCTCAAGGTCAGAGCATGGCAGAAAAAGTTCAACATAGGGCCACCAGGAGGATAAACCATCTGTCAGACAATATTTCTAAAGACAGACTTAAAACACTTAATTTGTATTCTCTAGAATATAGACTGTTAAGAGGGGATCTCACATACATATATAATGCACTACATAAAGGCAAGCCATTAGACACTATCTGTCTTGAAAAGAATTCAAATAGGAACAATACTAGATCACACAAGGATAAATTACAATGTTCCCCTAGTAAGGCACTAAGGAGACAGAGTTTATTTAGTCCCTCCATTATGGAATTCCTTACCATCTCATGTTGTAATGAGTGAGACTGTAGAATCCCTTAAAATACAATTAGACAAGTACATGGGAGAAATGAAATACAATTTCCACCATTGAATAGAAGGTGGTGAGTTCATAATGGGCTTTGGCCTTAGAAACTCATAATCCTACTATGAAACAGAGACCATTATGGTACTCTAGGGAAGTGCCCATGGTGGTGAAGGAAACTGGCATTCAGGAGGTATCAGGAAACACAGAAGTGTTCCAGGTAAAGCAAAGGGAAACAGGTAAGGCAGTGAGAGGGCAAAGGTGCAGACAGAAGAAAGGATAGATAAAATGGTAGTAAATGTAGATAATACTTTCTTCAGGTACGTACGTAAGAAGATGGAAATAAGGGGAGGGGCAGTGAGGATAAGGAGGAAGATAAAGGGACTGCACAGAAGGGGACCAAGAAAAGCATACATCCTAAACAGGTACTTCTGCTCAGTCTTCACGGAGGGTGTGGACTACCAGGAGCAGCAGGAACAGGGGAGGCAGACTGAATTCCATTTTCAGAGGAAAGAGTCCTGAAGGGACTTGCAGATCTGAAATTGGACAAGGTTATGGCACTGGGCAGGATACATCCAAGGGTACTAAAGGAACTCAGGGAGGAGCTGGCTGCCCCACTGACAGCCCTATTCAGCAACTCACTAGAATTGAGTGTGGTTCCAGAGGACTGGAGGAGAGCGGATGTGGTCCCTCTACATAATGGTGCAGCAGGGAAGAGGCTAGCAAGTATAGGCTGGTGAGCCGGGTCATAAGACACCAGGTGCAGCCAAGGGCCTTATGCTCCAAAGTTTGCATTAACAAAGGTAAAACAACCTCTGGGGTGTCTTAATACTATTATAAATCAAAATTTAATGAATGTATTTATTGTTAAAATAATTGTTCTTTTGTACATGATGGTTTCCAGATGTTAACTAACCCTTTTAGAATGTTGCCAGCCAATCAGAATGCTCCTTTTCCTGCCATTGTTTTCTATTATATTACCTCACTGGGAGACTCGGCTTTGACAGTTTTCTGAGCTGTCTTGTGGTTGTGTGCTCAGTGAGAAACACAGTTTCCAGTGTAATGTAGCCTAGCTTATTGCCATCATAGTTTCCGCAGTTTTCTGTGCCTGGGATTCCAACATGCAGTAACATACAGCCAGTTTTGTTGAAGGTCTCGGTGAATGCAGGTGACTCAGACTTGGAAACAAGACATGCCAATACCAGATGAAATCAGTAAACTAAGGGCTCTGGTCAACAACACAGTGCCCTCTTTAATCACTTTCTCACCTAATATATTAAGTAAAGAAACAGTGGCTCATACAGTAAGGGTGCAGTAAGTGTTTACTGCCTCTTGCCCAGAGTTTTTCCTCACATTGTTGTTAAACCCATTATTGCTCCTTATACTGTCCCCACCCCACCCCCAGGTTGACATTTTGCTTTTTTTGGCCACATCCCTATGACTGCATCTCAACCATGAGTGGCGGGATTCTGATGGTCTGTTTTGGCATGAGGGATAACTGAGACCAGATATTGATTACTATTGATCTTACTCAGTTATATAGACATTTTGGACTCAAAGTATTTTCAAACTTTTGCACCGCAAGCCAGGAGACAGTCAGGCAGGGGGAGAGGGAGTCTGTGCACTGGAGCCACTAGTCCTTCTTCAGAATTCCTCCATGCTCACTAGCCAGTAGGACTAGGAGTGGTCCTAGCAGGGTATTCCACACAGACCCCTCCTAAGGGGACAGCCACCAGGGTTACAAAGATGAGCAGAGCCCCTCCTCAGTGTGCCAGCCTGACATTTTGAACTCAAAGCATTTTCTAAGTTTTGCATCTCCTGATGTGAGTCAGTTAGGCTGTGGGAGTGCATGTCTCTGCAATGGAGTCTCCAGCCCTTCCTCAGCTTCCTTTCCCTCTATGCTCACAAGCTGATAGGGCTATGTGGGTCTCAGCAGTGGATTCCATGAGGCCCCTCCTAAGGATGTTCATCAGCGTTGGGACATCAGAACCTATGGTGGGGTTGCAAGGGTGAACAGAGCTCAGCCCCCCCACACACACACACAAACACACATCATCCTGACATTTTGGACTTAATACATTTATAAACTAATGTGCCTCCCACCAGCAGCCTGTTAGGCTTCAGGAGAGTGTGTCTCTGGCCCCCCTCCCTGTTAAAGGGCGTCTTTTTGAACATCCCCCCTGTGAGCAACCCTTTGAGTGGCACTGTGGAAGTGTCATTGTGATTCATGTGCTACGGCTGTGTGCGCTACTCCTCCATGATATGAGCCTTAAAGGAGAACTGTGCTGAATCTGTTATTTTTCCCAGAAGCATTTTTCTTAAATCCTGGTTAAAAATCTGTTATTGCTTTAGCTATATAGGTGTTTTAGTTAACCTAGTGGGTGTTTCTGATTTACATCCTGCTGGTAAGAATTATTTTAAAAAATGTATGATGTAGTTTGTGTCCCTGTTCTATTCTTCTATCGTTGGCACAATGCATCCATGTTCTACTAATTCAACCTGAAGCATATGTTGGAGCCTCACAAGCTCCAAGAGGTACTGTATGTCTTGGGTATGTGGCTTGCTTGTGTGCAGGGTGCTCAGAAGACTGTGGAGCACTATAATATGGTGTTTGCAGCTGCCACATCCCAGCACCTTACTGTTTTCATCCTTTGACATCCTGTTGCATCTCACCATGGTACTGGTATGAGCTGCATCTGTTGAAGAATAAGGAACAGAAGTTGGAGCATTCTTGGAGAAGATCCCAGTCTGAGGAGAATAAGTTGGTGCTGAGAACTCATTGTGGTGAGTACTGAAGGACAATCAACCTGAAAAAGGCAGAGTACCTGTCAAGGTCAATTTGCTGCAGGGAAAAATCGACCAACTCAGCTTTTTTTGCACCATAGTCAGTTTGTTAAATCCTCCCTGCCTGCAGTCAGTTAGAGCTTTTTCATCAGAAAAGTATAAGGAGTTTGGTACATTTTTCTCTGACATAGTGTCCTTCATTAGCTCGAGTATTTCTCTGAGCTGCCTGTTATGGACCAGTAGTGGCTGACCATCTGGTGATGTAGACTGGCCTACCTGGTGCGAATTTAGGCCAGTTTATGAAGTTGAGGTGCGCTGCGTAATCTGTAGTTTCTGCCCCACCTGCTGTATACTGGACCTGGAACCAACATGGCTGATTTTGGGCTGCAGCGAGTCCTTGGGTTTGGAGTTCACTGAGATTGTCAGTGATTCCTTGAGGGAGGGTGTTTTTCCATCTGCCCTGTGCAGCCAGCATCCCCCTTTAGCCCCCAGTGGGTCTGCTCACCCCAACACATCTAACCATTGAACAGATGGATCAAGAAATTGAAGAAATTATGGAAAAGTAGACTGTCCCAACATCCCACCAAGGGATCCACTACTGGACATTATAAATGAATCTTGAATAATGTCAAAATGTTCTGGTGAATTACAGACCTGTCTCAATCCTTCCCTTGCTGGGCAAGGTTATCAAGAAGGTGGAGGTGCATCAGCTTGCAGATGGCATGGAAAATTATAACATTTATAAACCTCTCCATTTGGGTTTTTGGCCCCACCATAGCACTGAGACTGCACTTGACAGGGTAACTTATTATCTCCTTCAGGCAAGGGATGAAGGACTTTGTTCCATATTGGTCCTTCTTGATCTCTCATGGGTATTTAGCATAGCTGACCACAGGGTGCTATTGGATCACCTGAGGAACTGTGTGGGTCTCTCCAGCACAGTTCTGGGCTGGTTTGAGTCCCATATAACCAGGAGAATGCAGCAGGTTGCCCTAGGAAATTTAATCTTTGGGGCTTCTGCTCTCTCCTGTGGTGTTCACCAAGGCTCCATCCTTGTCCCGTGTCGTTCTCTGTACACATGTTGCCTTTTCATTGTTATGCAGATAATACTCAGCTGTGCATATCTTGTTTCCCTAGTGGGGATTATGTGGCTTTGGTGCTTGTTCGATGTCTCACCAAGACAAACAATTGAATGGCTACAACTGGCTATGTCTCAACCCAGAGAAGACAGAGGTCATGGTGACTGAGCTGGGTCGGTGGGGCTCAGCGGCATCGGATGGTGTGGCAGTCCTTCCTTTCTTGGGTGGCTAATCGCTCGCAGTTCTTGATGCAGTCAAGAATCTTTGGGTCATTTTGAACTGCAGATTGACACTAGAACAGCAAGTGTTGGCAGTGGTCCAATCTGGTTTTTATAACCTTTGAAACACCACCAGAATCAAACTGCATGTGGCTGCTGCTGACCTAGCAATGATCGTGCTTGCTTTTATTACCTCAAGGTTGGATGCGACACCTGCAGCTGGTCACAGTGTTGCAGCCCAGCTGGTGGCAGGATAATCTTGGAGTGACCACATCATGCCTGTATTACATGCACTGCACTGGCTGTCCATGTCGTGGGGCATCACCTTTCAGATATGCTTGTTAGCGTATAAGGCCCTACGAAGTCTGGGACCTGACCACTTGAAAAATCTGATGATTTGTTGCCTCACAGTCCTACCCCTCTGCTCTACCAATGTGGGCTTGCATGTGTCATCCCCCTTTCCCGCCTGAGACTATCCTGGACAGAGCTTATGGAGTCATGTCTCTGATGCTGTGGAACTTGTTGTCTGGGAGCATTTATTTGGCTCACATGGTGTGGGCCTTTAGGACTTCTCTGAAAACATATTTATTTGAACGATCATTCCCAAGCTAGTTTAGTTTTAGCAAATGTGCATGTTATTGGGGGGCATGGCTAACCGGCAAACAAGATGGCGACTTAAATTTTCAGCGCTGCTACCCAGAGCCTAGAACCTTTTAAAATCCTACTTTTTGCCAAAAGTCAGGAACCCTTTACAACAGCTTTAGCAATCAAAAGTCTTTACCCTGCTTCAGACAGATTTTGAGCGAAATTCACCCCGCAGATTGCAGACTTACCTCACCTTCTGCTCTGCGACAATCTCTACACGTAAGCTGCATGGTGCACAGCACTAAAAGAACCCTCAATATGAGAAATGTTCACATCCATCATCACCAGCGTAGATGCTTTGACCCTTGCATCTAAAACTACTGCTTCGGTTCAACAACTGGATGTGAGACTCGATCACGTAGAGCAAAAAACAGTGTCCCACGATGAGATCCTCCAGGGTCATTGTGCTACCATGAGGGAACAGTCGTGGAATTCAAGCATGCATGGGACAATCATAAGGCCATTCTGGGGGGGGGGAAGAAGTAGGCTGCTGGTTAACTAGGATCTGCAGCTTATCCAGTAGGTAGGGAAATGGGTAGACTGGGTGGGCCAAGCGGTCCTTATCTGCCGTCAAATTCTATGTTTCTTCAGGACAAGCTAGACGACCATGAGAACAGAGGTCGCCAAAACAACCTGTGTTCTTGGGATTCTCAGAAGGGTGCGAGGAGGGCAAAACCTTATCCTTCCTTCAACAAGCCCTTCCAGAGCTCCTGAAATTTCCTCCATCCACCAGAATAATTCTTGAGCGGGTGCACTGCTCTCTCTCCAACCTAAGCCTGCAGCTGGTGACCAACCGAGGCCCATCATAGCATGGATCCTTAATTTTGCCGAAAAAGAGGCCATGCAAACAAGGGTCAGGGAACTAGGTACACTACAATGGAGGGGACACCGAATCATGGTCTTTAGGACTACTCAAAAGACCTAGCCGCTAAGAGGAAGGCCTACACTGAGGTGCACAGAAGACTCCATGAGCTGCAGATACCCTTTTCCCTCAAATACCCTGCGATCCTCAAAATAATGGTGAACAGTACCTCTCGTCAATATGCCACACCAGAGCCAGCCATGGAGTATATTGTTCAAACTTGGCCTATGGGCCCCATCATATCTCACAGCCTGAGCTCAGGCCCGTCTGACACACTTGATGGCCCTCACTTAGATCACCGATCCCCACTGAAAAGGGACTCACCAAAGGTATCAGCTAAATCTTCCCTCCCAACCCCAAGGAAGGAACTCGAACCCTGCCATCCAAAAACACACAAGAGGCCTAACACAGTACCTCACTCTAAAAGAGAGCACCCTCAGGACAGAAGATGGGCTGCTGTTTGTTTTGTTAATTTGTTGACCAGTAGGCCATTGGGCCTAGAAGTCCCTTTTCTGGGGCGACTGGGGGGAGGAGATACAGATGGTAAACAAATGAAATTGAACCAGATTAAGCTGTTGGTGGTATTTTTAGTGAATGAGGAAATTTGGCCAGGACACCGGGAAATTCCCTACTCTTTTCGATAAATGCCATGGGATCTTTAACATCCACCTGAACTACCACCAATCCAGGCAGATGTGAACTCAGTTTAACGTCTCATCCGAAAGATGGCACCTCAGAAGTGCAGCACCCCTCTCATGCTGCACTACAGTGTCAGTACTGGGATATTAACCCAAGTGCCAGATGTGGGAACTGAACCCACAGCCCTTTGATCTCCTGGCCTCAGAGGCAAGTGTGCTACTTACTGAGCCACTGATACTGACGGCCTGCTGAGCAGCTTGACTAGAATGCCCGCTGTGAAGAAATAAAGGAGCAGGAATACACAAGCCCCTACTTCTCCTAGAACAAATTTGCACTCCTCTCTGTACACCCCAGCGGTGATGATCCACCCATTGAAATGAACATTAATGCTCCGGTTCCTGATGAATCCAAATTTGAAGATGCAGAAGGCTCATGGACGGCTTCCAAGGATGCAGCACTGCCGTGTCCAGACTTGGAAAAATATGCCGAGGACTTGGACGTTCCATTAGGCCGCAACCCGGGGAATGCCTTCCGAAATGGAAAGAAGACCATCCAGGAAGATCTCCTGGTCTGACAGGATCTGTAACTCAGATAAGTGTTTATGGGGAGTAATGGGGAGGGCTCTGTTTGGGAAACAGCTGTGTCGGGATGTTTAATGGCCCTGCATTAGGTGCTGCCATTTGACGAGGCCCTCTCACCCTCTGCCACGATACAATCATGGGTAGCCAAGACGGGCAGAGTTCTTCCTTAACTTTGTCTCCCCCATAAGACACTCTACCTCCATGGCACCTCCAATGTCCTCAGCAAATGTTTCTGACCTATTTTTGCTTTTCTTTTCTGCAATAGGATATATAGGATATATACAGTGTGTCTCTCCATATTTGAATGGTCGCTGTAGTACAGTGGGATTGCTCACTGGTAAATACAGTTTTTCTTTGTTGGAGATGGCACAGACAGTACATTTCTGGTTTTGTTCCCCTTCGCCGAAGGCTCGATTTTGCCTAGCCTTTCAATCGCCCAACCCCACTAAAATACAGTGTAGCACATTATACACTCTCACTCCATACCAATCCAAGCCACAGAGGACACTGGCCACTGACATACTCATCCCGCTGTGTAAGTCCCTCCTCCCCTCAAGCAGTCTGGGACCATCAGCCTCGACTCAAGTGCCTGTCTCCTAGCTCCCAGGGCCTGTATGAGCTCTATGAACCCCATAATGTAGATTGCTATGCTGTAGATCCTTCTCTCATCCTCTCTGGCTTGCAAAGGCCAGTACAATATTGTGGCTCTGGGTAATGGCTAAGCTAACTGTCTACCCCTCTTCCTCCTAAGAGTTTCCACTGCCTGTGCTTGTTTGCACTAGTTTTCTCTTTTTTCTTGTTCAGTGCAGCGAGTACAGGTGTCCCCCTATTTTGCTGCTGTGTCTCCACCTTAACCGCTCCACAGACATGAATTTGCATGCCATTGGCTGGGGATCCAGCCGGCTAAGTACACTCATGACTCTCAAAAGTGCTCTTGTGTTTAGGAATTTTACCATATTGTAAATAAGTTAGAAGTGTTATAAGTGTGTTTATTGTTTATTATAGAGTATTCTCTCTACTGTTTCTCTTGTTATAACCTGTAAGCCTGCTTGTACTAGTTAAACGAGTATCAACCGATTACTGGTTGCTCTATTTCCCCTTTACTCAGGCATACTAGCGTAACCAGACTTGACTCCGCAAACTAACTATTAGGCCCCCTCTCTCTCTCTCTCTCTCTCTGCTTAGGCTTATCAGTGGTCTCCTCTCCAGTGCCCGATTTACAGGGCACTCTCGCTGCTCTTTGACCCTCCTCCCCAGCCCAAGATGTCAGATGCAACTTTCCATACGTGGAATGTCCGGGGCTCAACTCCCCAATAAAGCAAAAAAAAGTCCTGGCCCACTTGAAGCGACTGCACTTTAAGGTCTCCTTTCTGCAGGAAACCAAACTAACAAGTGAAGACCATGCTCGCATGACAAAGGACTGGGTGGGGCAACAGTTCTATTCTAGTGCTCCCACAAGGAAGCATGGTGTTCTTATTCTCCTCCACAAATCACTGCCCTGGACCCTCACCAAAACACTTTCTGGCCATGATGGTAGGTGGGTGATCACTACCTATGACACCCCATCTGGTCCTATCACCCTTTGTAACATATATGCCCCCAACGAGGATGCCCCACAGTTTTTTCATGCTCTGGCAGAGATGATAGCAGGATTTACACCCCCTACTTGCCCTCTCCTTCTCACTGGGGACTTTAATCTCACCCTTGTTCCCTCCCTTGACAGAAACAACAGCAGGAAAGAAGCCCATACCAGAAGCTGTAGAGCAATACATCAACTAATCTCAGATCAGGGACTCACAGATGTCTGAAGGCTATTCCACCCACGGACCAGGGACTACACCTTCCACTCAGAACCTAATTCCTCCCGTAGTAGACTAGATGTCTGGTTACTCTCCTCTACTTTACTGAGCAAGATTACTGATACCACAATCCTACAAAGGGTTATCTCGGACCACGCCCTGTCCAACATCTTCTTGAATGGGGTCCCGCAGCTCCCCCACCTTGCCAATGGAGACTAGCCCCCTTTCTTATGAGAGATCTAATTTCATTCCTTGGGCAAAAAAATCAGGCCTCTTTATTCATCTCAGACAGCCCTACCTCAGACACCTCTGCAGGTAACACCTGGGAGGCATTTAAAGTTACCATGAGAGGCAACATTATGGGGTTTGCTGCAGCTAAGCGCAGAGAGTGAGAGCAACATTTGGCTGCACTCGAGCGACAACTAGTCACAGCGGAAGCTGAGTTTAAAACTATGTCCTCCCTGCCACTAACTCCCCCAGAGGTAGGATTATCCTAGGCTTGAGTCTTGAGATCGACCAGCTTCTAAACAGAAAGGCCGAAGTAGCCATTCTACGACTCCGACATACCTTCTGGGAAGGAGAAGACAAAGGAGGTAAAGTACTTGCTTACCAACTTAGAAGACAGCAAGTCAATAGGTACATACCGGGCCTGAAAGCTGCTCATGGTGTGACTTCCACTACCCCAGCGGCGATAAATAGATTATGGCATCCTTCTACAGGCAACTTTACTCCTCTACACACGAGGGCCCAAACAACGACACTCAACCCTTTCTTGGTGGCCTTCAACTGCCCAAACTCACTACACACCAATCCCAAACCCTTGAACTTCCTATCTCCCCAGAGGAAGTGAGCTCTGCCATCCAGAGTCTCCGGACAGAAAAATGCCCTGGTAGTGACGGCTACACTGCAGACTTCTACCAGACTCTAGCCCCCACTATTACCCCTCTCCTTACTGAGATGTTTCAAGAAGTAGAACTTAAGGGTACCCTCCCATCACCCCTTAGAGAAGCCAACATTTTACTTATCCCAAAAAAGGGTAAGGATCCCACAAACCCCAGCAACCACCCAATTTCACTAATAAATCTAGATAGTAAGATATATGCTAAAATTCTTGCCTCCAGGTTAAGTCCCCTACTACCACACCTTATACACCCCTCTCAGGTGGGCTTTGTCCCCGGCTGGCATAGCTCTGACCATCTCAGAGTCCTGATGAATCTCCTGCATATCTCCTGCCCTTTGCCGACCCCAGCGGCTGCTGTTGCAGTCAATTTTGAGAAAGCATTTGATTCTATCGAATGGGACTACCTGTACCTAGTCCTGGCACATCTTGGAATAGGCAAGAGATACTGATCTAGAATACATGCCATCTACACACTACCTACAGCTCGAGTCACCACAAACCCCATACTCCCCCCCCCATTTCCACTAGAACATGGGACCCGACAGGGATGCCCTCTCTCTTTCTTCTCTTCTTTCTTCTGGCTGTCAAACCACTCATGAGGGCTATAAGACTCCACCCAGACATCAACGGCATCAAAGTGGGGACTACAGGATACACAACCCTTATGTATGCAGATGACTTTCTCCTCCCTCTGGCAGACGCTCAACTATCAGCTCCTCCCACTACAACTTCTTGAGTCCTTTACTGTTTACTCGGGTTTGAAATTAAACCAAACCAAAACCAAAATGCTCCCCCGAATGAACACTGTACCCAACAGATGGCTATCACAGCTGGACTTCTGTGGGCTCCCAAAGGGATCACTTACCTGGGGATCATCCTCACCCCAGCCCTAGAGACAATCTGGTAAGCCAATATACACCCTCTGCTCTCTTCCATAAAGTAAGAGTTTGATCGATGGAAAATGCTCAACCCCACCCTAGCAGGGAAGACTGCAGCTATTAAAATGGTAACCGCCCCTAAACTGTTCTATATTCTGGCACGTATTCCCATCCTGCTCCCCAAAACATTTCATGTGGCCATAGACAGACTAATTGGGGACTTCCTCTGGGAAGGTTCCGAACCAAGATTCAGTTACTCTAAACTTCGAGCACATTGGTCTCAAGGTGGCTAGAACCTCCCCTGGATGGAGGGATACAGGAGAGCCTTCCTTCTGGTCCAAACAGTAAAGTGGATGTACCTTCCCACCCCATCATCTCCACAATGGGTCCAGCTTGAGCTGGACATCACTGGGACAATACATCCCTCATCCCTCTTTCCCTCACTGAAAGAAATCAGACTCCAACCGAATAACAGGGAAAGTAAGACCTAAACCTCTCCCAAGGTGGAGGTATAAGGAGCACCACAGCTAGCTGGAGTGAATAGATACAGAGCTTTGATGGTCAAGGTCAGCATTGTGTTTGGAAACTGACTGCAAACACTCAGCCTGCAAAAGGACGGACTGATTTATGCATCTCTGGTGAGAGGGATTGTTTGGGCAGGTTGCTGTGGTTACAGGGGATTGCGTAAGTCCTCAGGAGATCACTAGCTCTAGCCCAGAGCCTCTCATAGTAGCTCCTAAAACTTCAACCAGTAGTGGACAGGTAGCAAGCATAGTGCTCCTGGGCATTAAATCCACCGCATGAGGTGGTATTTTATGTCTTAAATTGTTAATTTTTAAAATATTAGTCAATAGTGTGGCTTGCTGTGCAGGAAGTAGATCCAGCTACACTTCCTGAGGGGCCTGCATATAAGGAGTGCCACAGCGAGCGGAAGCGAATAGATATGTAGCTCTGGTGGTCAAGGTTAGCATTGTGTTTTGCAAGCACTCAGGCTGCTAAAAGACGGACTGATTTGAGCACCTCTGGTGAGAGGGATTGTTTGGGCGGGTTGCCATGGTTACAGAGGATTGCGTAGGTCCTCAGGAGATCGCTAGCTCTAGCCCAGAGCCGCTCATAGTAGCTCCTAAAATTTCAACCAGTAGTGGACAGGTAGCAAGCGTAGTGCTCCTGGGCATTAAGTCCACCACATGAGGTGGTATTTTATGTCTTAAATTGTTTATTTTTAAAATATTAGTCAATAGTGTGGCTTGCTGTGCAGGAAGTAGATCCAGCTACATTTCCTAAGGGGGCTGCATATAAGGAGTACCACAGCGAGTGGCAGTGAATAGATATGGAGCTCTGGTGGACTGCAAATACTCAGGCTGCTAAAGAACGGACTGATTTGTGCACCTCTGGTGAGAGGGATTGTTTGGACAGGTTGCTGTGGTTACTGGGGATTGCATAGGTCCTCAGGAGATCACTAGCTCTAGCCCAGAGGCACTTGTAGCATCTCCTAAAACTTCTTCCAGTAGTGGACAGGTACCAAGCGTAGTGCTCCTGGGCATTAAGTCCACCACGTAAGGTGGCATTTTATGTCTTAAATTGTTTATTTTTAAAATATTAGTCGATAGTGTGGCTTGCTATGCAGGAAGTACAGTAGATCTAGCTACACTTCCTGAGGGGGCTGCATATAAGGACCACCACTTGTCTGCTGTGTCCGCTGTGATGCCAGGATCAGGTGCCTGAACAAATTTTCTTTGTTTTAGTCAGGTAATCTAAGTATCAGTTAAACAGTCAACATGCCTCAAGGTAAGGGAAGCTCTAAGCAGTTACTAAAGCAATGTAAGATTTGTAAAATGTACACCTAGGGTAGTAAGGAGCAACAGTTTAAGTGCAATAACTGTTCATTAGTGGAAACACTTCAAGAAGAAATTAAACATTTATTAGAAAGACTGGAGATCAAAAAAGAGATAGGTGAATTAGAAAAATTCATTGATACCATGTCAGAAAGCCTCTCAATGGATGAAATAGGGGTTACAACTAGTACTCCTAGTTGCATGTCACTTAAAAAAAAAGATCACAGTGAATAAAAAGGGTAACAGTCTAACAAAAGTAGTGAGCAAGAATAAAAAAGAAATTCTTCCAACTAGAAGCGTGGAGGATAATTTCCAACAAAGTAACCCCCTGCAATTGAGCAATGAATTTGATTTCTTTGGAAAAACTTTGGAGCTGGAAAATACAGATAGTCAAATTACCAGAGAAAAAATGAATGCTAGCAACAGAGAGCAACATAAGCAGAGAAAAGATGAAATACAAGCTAGGATAGCTGATAGCTTGCATCTTGAGCTAGAAAAAAATAGAGATATCCTTGTGATAGGTGACTCATTAACAAGAGGGATAGATGAGATAGTTTGTAAAAAGAAGAAACTGTATACGACAGTTAATACATTGCCAGGGGTCAAAATAACAGATTTGCATAACTTGTTTGATGGACTGATGGAGAACTCACATAAGCCCCTTGTTATTTTACATGTAGGAATTAATGACATAGGAAAAAATAAGCCAGAAATTACACAGGATGGCTTCAGGAAATTGGTGAACGAAATTCAAATCAAAGGAGGTGAGGTCATAATATCAGGAATTCTACCAATGCAAGGCCCACAAGAATATAAGAACTGTGCCATAAATCAAATCAATAAATGGTTACATTCCTATTGTACTGAAATGCATATAGGTTTCATAGATAACACTGGGTCATTTCAAAATAAACATCTTTTTAAGCATGACGGGCTGCATTTAAATAGGGCAGGTAGTAGGATGTTGGGGATTAAATTTAATAGGGTAATTAAGTTTCATTTAAACTGGAAGGAGAGGGGCGGGTTTTTGCAGACCTGAGTAAAGCAAAAAATGAGGGCAAAAAGGAAAATATAAGTGGTGATTTGAATGTAGTTTTATTAAATGCAAGAAGCCTACTAAATAAATTTGATGAGTTCCAGCACTTGCTGGTTTCTGGAAACATTGATATAGCATTGATTACGGAGACTTGGTGGAATGAAGCTGACCCATGGGGAAAAGATATCTCAGGCTATAAACTATATTCCAAATCTAGAAACCACAGGAGAGGTGGTGGAACTGCTGTTTATATCAGATATAATATAAATAGTGAACAGGAAAAAATTAATTGTGATAATCTTGAAATGATATGGATAAAAATATTATATAAAGATCAGCCTAAAACTAGACTTGGATTAGCGTATAGGCCTCCTTCTATAGATAAGCAAGATGATGACCATCTCCTTGAATTTATCTCAAATTTAGACCCAGCTGAGGATATACTCCTAACAGGGGATTTTAACATGCCTGAAATAGATTGGAAAAATCAGATTGGGAAATCCAGCACAGCAAATACATTCTTGGAAGTAATGGAGCATGTGGGGATGGAACAGAGAGTAATGGATGCAACTAGGGGCCAGAACATCCTGGATTCGGTATTAACAAATATGGGAAATAGAATTGGTGATTTAGAGTTGGGAAGTCCCTTGGGAAATAATGACCATTGTAAAATCTGTTTTACAATACCAGGTAAAGTAAACATTAAATGTGCACAAGGATTAACACAAATGCTTAATTTTAAAAAAGCTAACTTTTCTGGTTTTAGGATTAATTTGGTGGCCTGGGATTGGTATACAGAGTTTTCCAACAAAAATGTTGATGACATCTGGGAAATTTTGTTAAAAAGAATTAACATGGGGGTGCAAAATTGTATACCTAGTAAGAAGAAATATGTCAGTAAAACAAGAAATTCTAAAGGCTGGTTTAACTCTAAACTTAAAAAAATGATTAAAGAAAAGGATAAGATCTTTAAAAGGGTTAATAAACAAAATCAAAATCTGGAAGGGTGGGTTTTGTATAAAGAAAAAGTTAAACATCTTAAAAAAGAAATAAAGAAAACCAAGGCAGAATATGAACTTGATCTAGCCTACAAGAATAAAGGACAACCATAAGGCCTTTTATAATTACATCAATGGAAAAAAGAAGGGATCTATCAACATAGACCCCTTTGTAATGAAAAAAATGAATCTATAACTGACACTAAACAAATGGCTGACATACAGAATTCTTATTTTTCTTTCGTACTTGATATAAACAATTCTAGTAGTTCTGTGAACAAGTTTAGTTCCCAGGTAGGGCAGGTTAAAATTGACCCTAAAGATGTACTGGCTAGGCTGGAAAGCTTAAGTATAAACAAATCTCAGGGACCGGACGAGCTCCATCCTAGGGTACTAAAAGAATTGGCGGCCCTTTTGGCCCATCCAATAACATATTTATTCCAGAAATCTTTAGATCAGGGAATAGTAGTACAAGCTTGGAGAGAAACTATAGTTGTCCCATTGTTAACAAAAAGGACCGACTACAAAACCAGAACATTTTAGACCAGTGAGTTTAACATCTGTAGTGGGGAAGCTATTCGAGGGAATACTGAAGGATATAATTTTAAACCATTTGTCTTCAAACAACTTAATTGATACAACTCAACGTGGATTTACAATAAATAAGTCATGTCAGACAAATATGTTATTTTACTAAAAAGTAAATAAGGCTCTGGATAGAGGAGATGCAGTTGATGTTGTATTTTTGGATTTCTCCAAAGCATTCGACAAACTGCCACACAAAGAATTAGTGGATGTATTGAACAGTGTAAAGATACCTATCAATATAGTAAACTGGGTGGAGGCTTGGCTGTATGATAGAAGGCAAAGGGTTAATATCAGAGGAGTTCTCTCTGAATGGAGTGGGGTTACCAGCAGTGTGCCGCAAGGATCAGTGTTGGGTCCATGTTTATTCAATCTTTACATTTCTACAATTAGGAGCATTTTACCTAGCATCTGGATAAGTAAATTAGCAGATGATTGTAGGACTGGGGATATAGTTAACAGTACTGAAGAACACATCAAGGTACAGGAAACATTGGATATGTTGAGCCAGTGGACGGATCAACATAAATTAGAACTTAATCTTAGTAAACGTGCTGTAATGCACTTGGGAAGTAAAACTAAAAAAAAACATCTACAGCATAGGTAAGACTTTTTTAAGGCAGACTATGGAAGAAAGAGACCTGGGGGTGAGAATAATGGATGACTTGAAATTCAGTGCACATTGTAGTTTAGTGGTTTAAAAGGCGAATCAAGTATTAAACTGTATATTACAACACATTGGTAGCAGAGACAGGAAGGTGATGGTATCCTTGTATAGTGCATTGGTGAGGCCCCATTTGGAGTATGGTGCTCAGGTTTGGTCACCATACAGACAAGTAGATATCAGGAGATTGGAGAGAGTACAACGTAGGGCCACAAAAAGAATTTCAGGTCAAGAACATGTGTCATATCAGGAAAGATTAATAAATCTAAATCTTTATACATTGCAGTATCGTAGAATTAGAGGTGATATGTGCATGATCTACAGGGCATTCAAGGATGAGCACTTGAGGCAGGATTTAGGATTAATAGTTAGGAATAATAGCTTGCATGAAACAAGAGCACACAAATTACAATTAAAACAAGACAAATGGCGAACACTGATGAGAAAGAACTGGTTTAGACAGAGAGGTGTTAAGTTGTGGATCACGTTACCAGAACAATTAGTAATGAGTGGGTCAATGGAGTGTTTCAAATGTGGTCTGGATAAATATTATCATACTAAAACATCCATGGTTTAGAGAATAAATATTGATAGAAAAAAAGGGAAGCATTCAGGGCGCAAGTCTATGTAGCTTGTATATCCTATGAATCCTATGTATCTAAATCCAGCTGGTTCTCCACACACGCACGACTGAAAATGGAACCCCTCCCCCTCTCCTCTACCCCACTGTGGCAAAACTCTTCCATCACAATAGGAGGTGAATGGGTGGCCTGGAAGCACTGGCTAGATCTGGGTATTTATAAATTGGGGGATCTCATGGACCAGAGTCTTAATGTTCTTCATATGTTTCAATTTCTCTGGCAGAAATGGGACCTCCCCCAGAAGGAATTCTGGAGGTATCTACAAATCAGAGCAGCACTTCACCCTTTTCTAAATCACCCCACCTCCCATCTCATCTCGTCAGACCTTCATACCTGGCTGCAACATCCCAAGGGTCTCGCAGGGTGAATCTATGCCAAACTAAGAGACATCCTTCCATCCCAATCTGAGGCTGCAAAGACCAAATGGAAAAAATGCTCCACCAAAACATTCCCACCACCCTATGGGACCAGGCATGGAAGAATACACATACCTGGTTTTGGGACACCAGATCCTGCCTGATGCAACGCAAAATATCTCATTCATGGCATAACACCCCTGTTGTCCTCACTAAAGCCAAACTTCTAGACTCCGACAACTGCTGGAGATGCCAAAAGGTGGGTAGGGACTTACTATACATACTCTTGTCCTGTCCACAGATACAGCCCCTATGGCAGGGAATAGAGGCCCTAGCATCCCAGGTACTCCACAAGTGGATATCCCACAACCCCCTCTTCTTTCTTCTGGGAATTCAAATCAATCTCCCAAGACTGAACCCCCTCGAATACAGATGGCTTGCCCTTCTGGCTCTCCAGACCAAGAGAGCCCTGCTCTGCAAATGGAGAACCTCACTGACTCTTACACTGTAAGAGGTCCTGGCATCTCTCTCTCTGCCCTAGCTAAGCTGGATAGGATCTCCCATCTTCAAGCATATCAAATGTCTAAATTCCAACTCTGTCGGGCCCCTTACTTGGAATATGTCAACCTCCAGGAGGGAATAGGCTGAATTCCCATTACCCCTGCAGAAAGCAGTCTGGTTAGCAATAGTAGAGCTTCAGAGAGTGAATACAGGCCTTACTAACCTACCCCGACAGACCCTGAATAAGGGAGGGATGGAAGTAAGACAAGAGCTGGACTTTTATTGATCCCGTTATCCCTGCTATCTCCCCCTACAAGTAAGGTAATAATGCTCCCTTTCCATATTACAGTTCCATGCCTGCCCTTCAGGTATCTGGTGCTGACCCAAATATAATTCTTAACTTAGCATCAGCTTAAGTACAGATTCTTTGGGTATATCTTTGTTTTCTCCTAGACCGAATGCATGGGTTTGCGGTACATAACTCACACTATCTGATAGCTATCCGATTGCCTTGAAGAGACCCTATACTCACATAGAATTTGTGTGCCTAAGTCCAGCAACACACATATAAGGAAGATAACCCCCTCGAGTGAGTAATAATAATGCTAACATCTAGTTTATCATACGGCACTGTATTACTTTAATACAAAAGGTATATGTCCCCTACTGGATTTCTCCTCCCTCCTTACTCCCTCCTCCTATATACTCTTCCACCTTTCTATCCCCTTACCCTCTAACCCTTGTCCTCTTAAGTCATAGAGAAATCCTTAACCTTTACAGTAGAGTGTGTTACTCTAGCAACATATATTGATCATTCTTTGCACACTGTAACCAAGTGCAAATTGATGTTTGTTTTATGTTTCCTATCCTTGGTTCCTCCCTGACTTCCCCCCTTCCTTACCCTTCCTCTATTTTCCTTCCCCTGCAAGCCATGTACTTGAACATTTATTTTCTGATAGGGACCTTGGTCCCAATGGTGTATGTTTGTTTTTCTAACTTGAAAATAAACAAATTTTACAACAAAAAATGGGAATGTTATCCATATTACTCATTAGTTTTGTATTTTATGTTTTTTTTCAACTCTGTTTTGTCTATCCAGTTTAGGCATGGGATATATACCCCATGTTCGGCCCTAGGGCTAGCCCACCCATCATCATCCCCAAGCTGACCAGACTGGATGACCCACAGCTTGCTCCCTGTGGTGGGGCTCCCTCAGTGGGGTTGGGGAAGCAACCGAGATAAACCAGAGACCCCAGCTGAGGCTTACACCAGGGGCATCATTCAAGAAGGTGCCCAGGGAGCATCATCCTGCTGCTGTCCCTGAGGGTTTTCACTTATGAATTCCCCTGGAGGCGTGGGCATGCAATGACCTCAGTACGCAGACTTGTGAGCTCCCAGGCACATCCCACAGATGTCTGCTGCACCACTGCCCCTACTGTATGCAGTTCCAGCTCATGTACACACTGTCTCCACTGGGTGTCACTCATGTGCCAGGAACTCATGTCTCTCTCACCAGGAGGAGGAGAGCTCTCCATAGGACACTAATCCAACCTACCCTGACTGGCCCCCTGATGCTCCAGGCTCATTCCCAAACCTGGGTCGCCACCGTCACAACCGATAGTGCTATTGCCACCCCTGTAGACCGGCATTGTTTATTTGTTTTAGCTGTCAATTTGATTTAAATTGTATGTACAACACCCTGAGTCCTTGGGAAAGGGTACTGTATAAATAAAGCTGCCTTGCCTTGCTAAAGACTTTTGTGGTTGTCAGTGACATAAACTACATTATACAGTTATGATATTGTACTTACTATCATACTATGAAGCAGAAGCACTCCCTGAGGTTGCTAAAGATCTGCATGGATGAACAATATTGCAACTGGAACCAGTACTTAAAAAACAGCTTCTACTGGGAAAAATTACTTACAGGTTCCGTACAGTTCTCCTTTTGTAAAGGGCAACTATGTGATTGTTCCTGTCATCTTGTATGTCATGGCTGTTTTGAGTGTGCTGACTTTTGTTGTGTGTGTTCAGCTACTTCCATGTCTATTTCCAGCAGCACTTGGTCCATTTCTCTTGCGCTACTATGCTCGGAGTATGTGTAACATTAGGAGGCCCTTCTTTTTCCCAGAGAAGTGGTGAACCTATGGCACATGAGTCTTCCTGTGAAGACAGAAGGAAGTACAGACCCTCAAGATAAGTATTATTTGTCATTTTTTATTAGTAACCCCTACTAACTGGCCACACCTGGAAATGAACTTCATCTCAGTGTACTTTTCCCAGTCAGCCCATTGTTAAACAAATAAAAGAAAAAGGAAAAGTCTGGACACATTTCTGCTTACAAAAGGAATCATAGTGTACCCTGGGTAGTACAGAGTTTAGGGAATCTGTAAAAATTACTATATGTTTGTAATGTATACCTATTAAATCCCCTGTGTGAGTAATGTTTACCACACATACAGTATCATACAACCTTTATGGGTGTCTTCTGTTAAAATGCACTAGAATTTACCATTTGACTTCAATTCATTTTTTGAGGGGTTTCACCCCTGACCCTCACGTGTTATTGGGTTCATGCTACTCAACATGGGAGCAAATCACTTAACTGCCCAAGTGTTCCTGGGTTGACCCTCTAAATGGGCCTTGTGACTTGTGGGCCTTACCCAGTTACCAAAAGAATAAAATAAAACAAAAAAAAAACACTTGTATTACAGTATTGCATTATGCCACCTTATGCTTGGTTATGGTAATTACATGCTGTATACTCATGCTGTATAATGACAAACGGGCAGTGCTCATTCTCTGAACAGTGTATGTACAGCAAAGAAATGTTCTGTGCCTGCAATCTGTTTCCATCTTCTGTTTCAGATCATATTAAAACTGCATCCATGAACCCTACCTGATCGATTCGCTCCAGTAGTGGCAAACGTGGAATCATGAGGATTTCTTAGGACTTCGTCTACAAACAGGTACTTCAGCATGATCCATAGCACACTCAACAAGTAGGAGAATGGCCCATACCCCACACTCCTAAAGAAATCAGAGCCTTTCTGGGTTATGTTCATACTACTGAAAAGTTATTAAAGCTTTTGCATGTGTCCCCACATCACTTTACTGATACAAATATGCCTTTTAACTGGACAAGAAAGTGCCAGTCTACTTCTGTTACCTGAGAGATGGACTTTCCACAGAATCTGTTATCAGACATCCAGATTTTAGTTAACCATTTCTGGTTTACATTCATGTGTCTCAGACAGCCACTGGAGCATTATTGGCACAAATCCATGAGGGCTTAGAAGAAGCTGTCTACACAAGTCATGCCTTACAGCAGCTGAAAGATGTTGGCCCCCATATAACAGAGAGCTATGAGCTATATATTGTGTTATCAGATGATTTCATTAGTACTTGGGGCTGCACCCTTTCACTATTATTATGGACCACAGACCCTTTTGGAGTTGAGGGGTATTCCTCTTGATAATGATCAATAGGACATTGCAGCAGGTGGGTCTTGGAATTAGACTCATACAATTGAGTGGCTGCATGCCAGGAAGGACTTGTAGGAAGGAAGTATTAAATATTGAAGGAGGGGTAACAACAGGCTATATGGAGTACAGGAGCAGAGGGGAGATAGACATCTGCAGAGACTGGGAGGAACTAATCTCCTGGGCTGCACTCCAGAGGGTGGGGCTCTGCCACATATGTAGGAGAGCCTTGGAGCTCTAGATACAGCTGGTAGCAGCATGGGAAGAGATATCTATGCTGTGTCACCAGCTGGGTGGGCATCCACAGAGACACACCCCACACTCCAGCTCCTAGAGAGGCCCATTGGCCCAGGAGGCTGGAATGTGGTGAGAAGAGGGAGGAGTGATGGGCAGTCACAAGAAAGTTGCCCAAACTCACCATATCCTGACTGTAAATCGTTTTGCACCACAAGAGGATGCACAGATACCAAACTTCTACAAGGGGGATCTGAGCCAGTTGGGAAGGGTAAACAGGATGACTTGGTGACACACAGGGGAGAGAACAGAAAGAAGGCAGCAAGGAGTATGCCAGAAATAGGGGACTCAGTGATAAAGGGGGTGGAGAAGGTTATGAGGTACAGAGGAAAGGGGAGGGAAGTGGTCAGATGCCTTTCAGGAGCATCAGCTGTGCAAGATATGGATAGGGAGGATGCTACAGGAGGGGAAGGAGGAGCTCTGGGTACTGGTAAATTAGGTACCAATGATCTGGCAAACCAGCTGACTGAGACAGTGAAGCCTAACTTTTAAAGGCTGGGGCACGGATTGAAGACACACTCCATTTACTTGACCTTTTTCAAGGTGTTTACTGTATGGGGTAGCAGGCATTTGAAGGATAGGGTAAGGAAGGAGAAGACAGAGGAATTTAATGGGTGGTTGAAGGGATGGTGTAAGGAGAAGGGGTACCATTTTGTGGAAGATTGGCCAGGCTTCTGGGACCAGAGGCTCTTCAAGGGTGATGGCCTTCACCTAACAAGAACTGGGACCAGTGCTTTTGGGCAGAAGTTTGATGTCTGCATAGGTGGACATTCAAACTGGGGGTGGGGAGACTGAGGCTGGGAGAACAACAGAGGCCAGAGAGTAAAAGGTGAACCTAGCTAGGACTCCCCCAGAAATGAGGTCTTACAGCAGTGGGGATGAAAGCAGCAAAGCAGTGGTCTACAGTAAGTTAAGTAAGTCTTCCAGGGGAGGTGGGCTCATAAAGCCAGACCAGCAGAGAGCAGGAAATTAAGGAGGGGGGGGGAGAAAGGGAGAGGCGCTCACAAAAAGGGAATGGTATAGGCACAAGTTGGAAGATAGTCTGCTTATATACCAGGAGCCTGGGAAACAAATTTAGTGAGCTGTAGGTGACAGTGGCAGATGCAGGATTAGATTTTGTAGCCATTACAGAAACATGTGCCACTGAGAATAATGACTGGGACCTGGCAGTACTGCGGTATGCTATGTATAGGTGAAACAGGGGTAAGGGAAAAGGAAGTGGGGCAGCCCTCTCTGTCAAAGAAGGCATAGAGGCAGTAGAGGATGGGCTCATCAGGGAGAAATGGTGAGACAGAATCGCTGTGGGTACAGCTCATGAAAGCATTGGGAAAGAAGTTGAGCATCAGGGTGATCTGCAGACCACCAGGACAAGGAGATGAGGGGGGATAGTGAACTAAAGGGAGCAACTGAGAAGGGACTACAAAGGTGAAGGTAGGGATTGTGTGGGATCTCAGTCTACCAGGCATAGATTGGAATAATCTAGCACCAGAAGTCAAGTCTGTACTAGATATGTTGCAAGACTGCCTGCTGGTGCAGCTGATCAGGAACCTACAAAGACAGGCTGTCATTTTTTACATTTTATTTATTTATTGAAATGGTTCACCAAGAAAGGTACACTGAACAACAAGTTGCTTGTCTCACGGTACGTCCTGGGGGGAAGGTAACAATTGGGGAACATTGTACAAATTAACAGACAACATCATTGATACAGTAATGAATTTAAACATACAGTTGCATGTAATTACAATAACCAGTAAGTGCATGATTGGCAGAACAAGTGCTATAGGGAGGATAGAATAAAAAAGTAGAGAGGGTTGAGTAGTGGTATAGAGGCACGGAGAGCGATGTATTTACTAGCCACCTCAGATTGCTATACACAGGAGCAGGGGGATGTGGGAGGAGGAAGACTGTAACTGGTCAGTAAGGAGGGGGACAATAGCAGGAGCAGTTGATGGATAGATAGTTGTGTAGAGCGGCATTTAGAGAGGCAATAGACGATGAGTGATGAATCTGCAGGGGCAGTGAGTTCCATAACCTAGGGAGCTGGTAAAAGAACCCATTTTGCCCTGCATTTGTGCATTGGCGAGGGGTGGCAAGGATCCTTGTGTCACAAGATCTTAGTGTATAGAGAGAAGGGGGAGGGATGGTTAAAGAGTCAGATAGGTAAGTGGGGAGAGAACCAAGCCAGTATTTTGAGATAAATTTTGCAGAGTCCAGGGTACGTCTATTGGTAAGCAAGGTAAAGGACAGGGAGCGGTAGTGATCACAGTGATGGATTTGGGGAGAGGAGTCAAGAGTGAAGTGGCAGAAGGAGTTAAAGAGGGTGTCCAGTCTGGCTAGGGAGGGTGATGGAGCGGCACTGTAGACTACGTCACAATAGTCAAGTAGAGGGAGGATCATCTTCTGTATTATCTCACGCCTTGCCGGGAGCGAGATGCAGCTCCAGTTTCTGTACAAGGCACTTAACTTGGGATGCAGTTTCTTCAGAATGGTGTCAATGTGCACAGAGAAGCTGAGGTGTTGGTCAAGCCAAACCCCAAGGTATCGAAAGAAGGAGGTGTCCTCTAGTGGAGTCCCATCAAGGGTGTGGAAGGTGGGCATATCAGGTAGTCTTGCAAGTCTCTGCTTTGTGCCAAAGGTCAAGGAGACTGTCTTTTTGGCATTAAGAAATAGCTGATGTGAACTAAGCCAGAGCTAGAGTCTGATAGTTATGTCAATGATGGATTTTCCAGAAGTATGTATAACAGTGTCATCCGCATACATATGTATGGATGCAAATGTGCAAACCTTGGGGAGGTCATTCAGAAAGATGGAGAATGGGAGTGGTCCAAGCACTGAGCTCTGTGGGACTCCAGTGTTGATGGGGAGAGTGTGGGACATGGCATCGGCATTATGAACTGATTGTGATCTGCCAGTTAGGTAGGTCTTAAACTGATTGATGGCAGAGGTGGTAAGGCCAGCTGAAGAAAGGGTACTCAGTAGGAGACTGTGGGAGACAGTGTCGAAAGCTTTGGCTAAGTCTACAAAGATGGCAGAAGTAACCTGGCCACTGTCCATTCCGGAGGAGATGGAGCTAGTAAGCCTCAGTAGCAAGGTGGTGGTGGAGTGTTTTTTCCTAAAACCAGACTGGTAAGGAGTGAAGAAAGAGGAGTGGTCTAGAAAGGAGGAGAGTTGAGAGAGGACCAGGTGTTCCTGCAGCTTTGCTAGCGTAGAAAGCAATGAAATGGGTCGATAGTTGTCTGTCGAGGCAGAATCGCCGCCTTTGGGGAGGTGGAGGACAGTTGCATGTCTCCAGGCTGAAAGGACAGTAGCAGTCTCAAATGACAGGTTTAGGAGGACAGACAGAGGATATGAAACAGCAGGAGCGGAGAGATATAGAAGCTTAGGATCAAGGCCATCTGGGAACGGCCCTTGGAGGGATTTATTGCAAGGAGAGCATTAGGTGTGTCTGTAGGAGTAATTGGAGAGAAAGAAAAGGAAATGGAGGATGGGTGGTTGAGGTGGAGATCACCGCTAGAAGGAAAAGCGGAGCAGGGTGCTGTTGGGGGGAGGGAGGCAAGGAGGCCAGAGGCACAAATGGTAAAGTGTGAGTTAAAGCACTCAGCTACAGCCATGTGGTCAGTGATGAGTAGGTTGTTTTGCTTGATCATTGGGGTAGGTGGGTGAGCTACAGGAGAGAAGATGGCATTTACCACCTTCCAGAACTTAGAAGGATTATTTATATTGGTCTGAAAATTGGAGCGAAAGTGTTCTGACTTGGCTAGCCAGATAGCCTTAGTACTCGAGTTGCAAAGTGTATGGTCGTGTTGGTAGTCGCATGGGAGATTTGAAGATTTGTGTCTCCACCAGGCTAGGTCCCGTGCTCTTTGACAAGCCAGGAGTTCTGGGACAACCCATGGCAGGTGATTTCCTCTTACACTGGTTTTCTGAATTAGTGCATGACTATACCAAGTGGTTAAAAAAATGGTTTTGAAAGAGCTCAGGGCTTCGTCTACGTTAGTGGCTCAGGCAAATGGTGTCCAGTTTGTGTACGAGAGGTGATGAAGCAGGGGGGTGAGGTCAAGCGATCTATAAGCACATGTAAACAGAATTTTATGGGGAGCTTTGGGTCTGTGGATCTTTTGCACAAGGTAGATCAAGTGGTGATCACTTAGGGTGTCAGGGATGGGGCCGGACTGCACTGTTCTATGTGGATGTAAGGCGAGGACCAGGTCAAGTAGGGAGTGGCTGTTGGTTTTAGCATTTAGGTGGGTTGGTTCCTGTATCAACTGGGTGAGGTTGAGGGCTGTTATCTCTGGGTAGGCTTTGTTATTTGAGAAGGACAGCCAATTAAAGTTAAAATCATCCAAATGAACAGTTCACCCGAGTGGACATGTGAGACTAGCTTGGTTATGATGAGGTTTACAACAATTTTTGGGGGAGGCCAGGGTGACAGTAAGCACCAGCTATGAAAATTGAAGCAGTAAAAGGGAGTGAGATATTTAAAAGGATTGCCTCATAAGTAGAAGGGAGTGAAGTGGATCGACTATTAGTAAATCGAAAGCCAGAGGAGATGTATATAGCCACTCCACCTCTCCTGCCAGCTCTATCTTGGTGGGCAATTGTGTAGCCAGGGATGGAGACAGATATGGTAGTCAACAGATCAGAAATAGTAGGTAGAGTGCAAGTTGGGGAACCACTGGAGTCCAGTGACTTAATACTATATGGTTTGAACTGGTCATGGGTATCATTATACCCTCATCAGAAGCTGTGGTTCTGGATTTCAAATGAGCAGACTTTGATCAGAAGAAGGAATTTGTCAATGGCAAGTTAGATGGAGTAGACAAAATAAGAGGGGGTTGGGGAGAGGTGGGGAGAAATTAAAGCAACCATTCTCAAAGCAACCACACAATTCTTGAGAATGGTTATCAAGGGGAATAAGCACAAGAGACTAATCTGGTTCTCTAAGAAGGTCAAGGAGGAAGTGAGGCCCAACAAAAGGGCCTTCATTGGCTACAAGGAAAAACTGGGGGATGAGGAATGGAGCAAATACCAGGTAAAGACAAAGGAGGCCAAGAAAACAGTCAGGGATGCAAAAGCAGATACAGAGCTCCATATTGCAGTGGTGGTCAAGGGAGAAGAAAACAGTTCTTTAGGTATATAAGGGAAAAAGGAAGATGAGAGAGGGAATTAGAGAGAGATAGATAGATAGATAGATAGATAGATAGATAGATAGATAGATAGATAGATAGATGCTTTATTTATAAAGCACCCCATTCTGGGGACTCTGGGCACTGTACAATATTAAAAACAAGAGAAAAAAGCACGACATACAATGATAATATTATCACATTAGCATATAAAGTCTGCAAGAAAATCAGCAGCATTTAAAACACATTGATCTATAATAAACAGGCTAATATGTCAGTTACAGTTCAAATGCCTGATGGGATAGACATTTTTTAGACCTAGTAGCACACGGGGTGGGGGCTACAACTTGCTGATTAGGTATGCATACCTGGGAGTGTGTAATTTAACCAGGACACAGAGCCAGCGAAGCTGCAGAAGGTCAGCACTCTAATAAAGGAATAAGGAACCAGACCTTAATGGTGAGAACAAATTCCTTATTTATTCCATAAATACTAGCATAGGAACATAGCGGGTGGTCTGTGGGACACACACAAACAAAATACATACATGCTTGTCTGAAAAACCACAGCTGTAAATATAAGAGCACACTTAGGAGTCCAGAGCACACCATGTACAGTGGGATTACTGTGTAGTATAAGGAAACACACAGCCTATAGAGACCACACTTCAACTGCTTGTAGGACTAAAAGTAGAACAGTGCTCAGATATGAGCAGTTACCTTCAGAACCAGGCATATGGCACAAATGAAGGGAAACAGTCCACCAACATGACAGCAGCATCTGGCTCAGTCCCAAAAACACTGGTGGCTCACGTTGGATTTCCGGGTAGCAACACACTTATGGTTCGAAAATTAATTCGTGAATTTATTTTCAAAATGTAAGTGCGATGCTACCCGGAAATCCACCGTGAGCAACCAGTGTTTTTGGGACTGCGCCAGACACTCCTGTTGTGTTGTTGGACTGTTTCCCTTCATTTATTCCATATACCTGGTTCTGAAGTTAACTGCTCATATCCGAGCACTATTCTATTTTTTTTAACACAGCTGCTGTTTCTATGCCCCCCTGACAGCCCCCTTCTGCCCGATCCCCCCAGCTCTGTCCCCTGGAATTGCCGGGGCTTACCTTATGCCTGGCCCAGGAGCGGTGCCTGCGGGGAGTCGGGCGTCATCTGGCTGCCAGGGAATTTTTCTCCTTTTCACCCCTTTGTGCCCATGCACCCTGCAATGGGTGCAGCAGCTGTCTCCACCTCCGCGGAGGCAACCAAGCACCCTGGGAGCGGGTGTGCCCCCCTAGCTGTACCATTTACAGCACAGACCCCCAACCCCGAGGAAGGAGAGCTGTAATGCTTAATCCTTGCCTCCCCCGCCGGCCCCCGAGCGACCCGAGTCCATTCCCAAACCCAGGTTGCCAGCATGACATGAGGTGTGGCATCCAGCGCCTCAACCCCCAGCGGCACCGGGCCGGCACAGGACTATTCTATTTTTAGTCCCACAAGCAGTTGAAGCGTGATCTCTATAGACACTCTGTGTTTCCTTTTGCTACACAGTAATCCCACTGTACATGGTGTGCTCTGGACTCCTAAGTGTACTCATATTTACAGCTGTGGTTTTTCAGACAAGGATGTATGTATTTTATCTGTGTATGTGTCTCACAGACCAGCTGCTATGTTCTTATGCTAGTATTGCGGAGGACAGGATTATTATGCTCATTTCTTTCTACTCCCGATAACAATCTTGCTGCCATGTTCTGCACCAACTGCAGCTGGCAGAGGTTGCTTCCAGATAGCCCTAGGTACAGGACATTGTAGTAGTCCAACCTGGATGTAACGAAAGCATGTACCAGTGTAGGCAGGTCCTCAGATGGAATTAGGGCTCGGATCAGGGCAATATTCCTTAGATGGTAATATTCACTTTTGGCAATGGCTGACACCCAAGCATCAAGCGTAAAGCCATCATCCAGGATTACACCCAGCTCCTTCACCTGTGTGTATGGAGTGAGGGGAATCCCCCAGCACTAGTCCAAGGAGGTCTCCTCGAACACCCCCACCACAACGACAACCTGGATCCACCACTAGCACCTCAGTCTTGTCTGGGTTAAGTTTAAGCAAGTATTGAGTCATCCAGATCTGGATTTCCTTTAGGCAGCTGTTAAATACTGAAGGCGCCATCTGGTTACCTGGTGCACAAGACAGGTAGAGCTGTGTATCATCTGCATAGCAGTGAATACCCAGCCCTTACTGCCTGATAATGTCCCCTAATGGCAGCAAGTACACCGTCAACAAAAAGGGCGACAAGACCGAACCCTGTAGAACACCACAGGACAGAGGCTTTGGGTTAGATGTGGCAAGACCCATCGTCACCCTCTGCACTCTGCCTGTCAGGTAGGGCCTGAACTATTTGATGATGTTTCCTGACAGGCCACACCAATACTGCAGGCGGTCAAGTAGCAACTTGTGGTCCACAGTGTCAAACGCTGCTGACAGGTCTAGGAGAACTAAGATGGTACGCTCCCTCCTGTCTCTTGCCATCAGGAGATCATTAAGCATCTTCACCAGGGCAGTCTCTGTACTGTGCCCAGCTTGAAACCCAGACTGGAATATCTTATAAGTGGAGGAGCAGGAGGCAAGATGCTCTTCGAGCTGGATGGCCACCATTTTTTCTATAACGTTCCCTAAAAATGAGAGGTTAGAGACCGGCCTGCAGTTGCCGAGGCACTCTGGATCCAATGAGGGTTTTTTTTCAGTAAGGGCATGACCAAAGTCTCTTTCAAGGCCAATGGAAAGACCCCACTAATCAAGGGACTCTGGACTATCTCGACCACCACAGGCTCAATCAGGTCCAAACACTCTACCAAAAGGCCGGTAGGACCTGGGCCAATATCACATAGTGTTGGTCGCAGCCTCAAGATCATTGTCACCACCTCCTCCACTCGAACTGGCTCAAACTCAGCCCAAGCACGAGGAGTGCCTTGATGCATCTCAGAATGGATTCCGCATTGTTCCATGTCATAATAGCGATTGCAAAACAGCAATCACTATTATGGCGTGTGTATATCGGCAAAAAGCATTTTGGCAATATACAGTTCTCGGCGACCCCACTTCTGGCATCACTCAGTGGTTTGCAGGGGGCTGTGGCCCCCCCCTCCCCTGATTTTGGATTGTTAACTCCTGGGAGGTGCATGTCGAGGAAGGGGTAAAACTCGGCGGGGGAAAAAAAAGGCAGTCGCAAGCAGTGGCAAAATATTTGCCCACCGGTCCATCCTGAACCCAGTGCCTACTGCACCGTAGTCAGTCACTCTCCCCACCACACCACTGGGCTGGCTCAGCTGCAGCAGGCTCTCCTCCCCATCTAAACCCTCCCTCCTATCCCTCCCCTTTACCTCTGTATCCCTTCCCCTTCTGGTTGCTTTCCTCACTATTCCATTGCTACCTTTGCAGGGTAGCTGATGATGATAGTGCTATAAATGAGTCGTTGTTTTTACAGTCACTCATTTATTATCACTCTCATCACTGGATAACATCCCGCATCCTCTTTGAGAGGCATCAGAGGAGATCGCGGCCCTGATAGGGGACACTTTGTTGGCAAAGAACAGAGCAAACTCCTCACACCTAGTGCTGGAAGCTGCTCCCCTCACACAGAGACAGGCCAGATGTAATAACCTGTCCACCATGCAGAAGAGCTGAGCCGGTTTGTTCCTTGCTGTAGCAATCTCCCTAGATAAAAAATATGCTTTCTTTTGGGAAATTGTCCCTTGATAACTGCAATAATGTGACCTCAGGTCCAATTTGTCCTCCATAAGTCCAGATCTCCTCCAGTGCCTCTATAACCTCCAGCCCCTAATCTTTAACTCCCTGAGTTCCTCATTAAACCAAGGAGGTCTCTGGTGCATAGACAAGGGTCAGACATGAATGGGTGTGATTGAATCAAAGCCAGCAGTGACCGCCCTATTATAGGCGGTCACTTCCTCTTCTGTTCCAACCACACACGCAGCGTCCACACCCGATAGATCCAGCCCTGCCTATAGTTCTATCAAAGACAATCCTCTTAAAGGGCAGTGCCGGCCATTTCCACAGAGGCAGGATCATCGGCGGGGGAGATGGCCCAAACATGTACCCCATGGTCCTATGATCTAACCAACTTACCGGATCCACTCTGAGGTCATTAATCTCAAGGCCAATCGAAAACACAAGGTCGAGTGTGTGGCCGCACGGGTGGGTCACTGACATAACATGTTGTGTCAGACCCATGGCCTCCATGTTCCTCAGAAGATCGCTCCCAAATCCTGAGAGCCCATTATCGACCCAAACATTGAAATCCCCCAGAATCAATCATCTGGGAGACTCCAAGGCCAGGCCAATGATGAACTCTCCAATCTCCCACAGGAAATCTCCATCCTCCCCCAGAGGGTGATAGAGCAGGAGGACCCTGAAGCTCACACCAGGACCCCCTAGCACAGCAACACACTGAAACGTCCTTTGAGACCAACAGGTAGCACCGTGAGGTTCAGGCCAGTTTTAAAACAAATGGCCACCCCCCTGCCTCTGCAATCCTCCCTCAGGATGTGTATCACAGAGTACCCCACTGGCACTGCTGCCTCCAGAACTGGAGCAGCATTCTCATCCAGCCAAATCTCCGTGATGCAAGCCAGGTCTACCGAGGATATCAAGTCCACCATTATGGCAGTCTTATTCCTCATTGACCTAGCATTGCATAAAACAGCCTGAGTAGGATGAGGGGAGACGGCTGGATCAACTACCAAACCAACACCAATGGTGGAGCCCTTGGGTATGGGCACTAGACATGGGGAACCCCTCTCCAATGCCCATTTCACCTCAGGGTGTCTCCTTGGCCTCACCAACCATATCCGTGACTCACCGGCAGCCATTCAGGGAACCCCCCCTTCCTGAGGCCGCCCCCTCTGAGCTATCCCCAAATGCCCTGCACTTCCTATATGTTTCAGCAGGGAGTGAGGGAAGTTTGAAGGAGTGAAGGTCACGGAGGGAAGCCACCGAGTAGCTGCAACTTACAGTTCTGCACCCAAGGCACATATTTAGCCTAACAAACCCCACTAAAACTACAAACAAAAATAAATCCACACAAAATACAAATTGCTCAACCACTCAGTCTAATTTATAATAACATACTGTTTAATAAAACAAAACACATCCAATCACTCACACATACACCCCACCATGCAACACACTCACACACAAATTTATCAACTAACATTACTATGACTTAACACAAACTCATGTATAACAAATGAAATATATTTAAACAATAATAAACCAGTTCAGCAAGAGTTCTTATGAAAATATTAGTCCATGGAGCTCCCACCTCCTAGGACAGCAAATGTCCACCCCCAGACCTTCAGTACTCCCAGTCCCACAGGTCCAGAGTTCAATATTTCAAAAGAGATGAGAAATAGTCCCAGAAGCTCTCACCTTCCAGGACCCACAAAGTCAATATAATATTCTATAGTGGGCTTTCACTTCCACATAGAATAACTTCTTGACACAGTTCAGGATGTTTTACTTAATCATCTCTTTAGTACAGTAAGGCAAAAAAATAAAAACAACAAGGTCTGCAATTTAAGAGCTTTAAATTTACCAAACGCCAAAACCCAAGGGTCTCTCAATGGCCAGATTTTCAAAACAAAACTACCCTGTCTTTGACCAGGCAATGAGACCAGCACAATATTATACAAGTGTGGATGCCGATCATTAGGCTGATGGATGGGGGCAGGGTAGAGGAGGAAGCCAATCTGAAGGCAGCCATTCTAAACGTCTGCTTCTGCTCAGTATTCACAGAGGAGGATAGTGGGCCTCTGCCAGAAAGTGGCGTAAAGGCTGGTGCGAGGGGGTCCCAGAAATGGGGCAGGTGGTAGTTACAGGAGGAAGGGTTAGAAAAGGGCTTGCAGCCCTGAAAATATACAAGGCTTCAGGGCTGACAGAACACACCAAGGGTGCTCAGGGAATTGGCAGTAGAGTTGGTTGAACCCCTGCAGGACTGTTCAATAGCTCACTACAGTCAGGAGTGGTTCCAAAAGATTGGAGACAGTGCATGTAGTGCCACTCCATCAGGGAGGGGACAGGGAGAAATCTGGAAATTACAGGTCCATCAGTCTTACCTCCATTGTAGATACACCGATGGAGACAGGAAGAAATGGAGGGACTAGTTTTAATAAGTAGAAAGTCTCTGGGAGCAAACAACCTGGTTCGGGCGTGCCACAGGGGAAGAGGGCTACAAGTTACACCTTTGCAACAATGTTCAATTATGTACAAGGGAAACTCAGAAGATGGCTATGTATACTGCAGTGTACTATTCACCTATCAAATGCATACAACAATGTGAAATTGAAAGATATACAATGTAATCTGCAAACCATAACAAAACATGTTTACAAAAACAGATGGCAACACTAGCCAAAGAGGACCTGGTGGGCTAGCTGGAGAGAAATGTGCTCCAGGATAATAAGTAGCATGGGTTCATGTCAAGGAGGTCTTGTGAGACCAACCTAACAGTATTCTCTGGCTGGATAACAAGTGCTGCGGATAAGGGACAAGCAAGAGATTTATTTTGCGATTTAGGTTGCGGGAGTTCACTTCTGTGGAGGGCTTCAAGAGACATTTGACGACTTTTTTTATGGGAAACTGCATTTTTAGAACATTGATTGAAATTACTGTTTGATCCAGCTGTATTTTTAATGATTTTTATTGTTTTGATCTTTTATTTTTGTACGTCGTCTTGGCAATTGAAAGGCGACTTATAAATAAAATTATTATTATTATTATTTTGACTTCAGCAAAGCATTTGACTTAATTCCACAAACAAGATTGTTGAACTAATTAGAGGATTTGGGAGCAGCAAAGGACCTAGTTAAATGGGTGGGAAGTTGGTTGTGAAGGAGACGGCAGAGAGTGGTGTTAAACAGGGTCAAACTGGGGGAAAGGGAGATCACAAGTGGGGTACTGCAGGCGTAAGTCCTGGGACTAGACCTTCAATATGTTTATCAGCGACACAGGAGATGGAATACAGGGCAAGATGTGTCTCTTCACAGATGGCACTAAGCTCTGTGGGAGGGTAGACAGAGAGGATGGGATAAGGGAGTTCCAGAGGGACCTGCAAAAGTTAGAAAGGTAGTCCAAGTTCTGGCTGTTGAAATTCAATGGCAAAAAGTCCCAGGTAATGCAAATAAGGAACAAGAACCACAGGAAGGAATATTGGATGGGAGGCTGGCCACTACTTCAGAGGAAAGGGTCCTGGGGTCATTATGAGTGATAACAAACTAGCCAATTTAACAAGGCTTATAGTTAGGCAACCAGAATATTGGGTAGATTGCAAGGAGATTCGATAGCAGGAGGAAAGAGGTAATAATACCTCTCTATAGATCACCGGCGAGACCACATTTGGAGTACTGTGCCCAGTTCTGGAGTCCTCAACTGACAGAGGCAGGCTGAAGACAGTGCAGTGTACAGTAACCAAAAGGATTCAGGGCCAACAGATCAATTCTATGAGGACTGGTTTAGGGCACTAAACATGCACTTGCTGGAGGGCAGAAGGGAGAAGTTGGACACGATAGGGAACTTCAAGTTCCTGAAAGCAATACACAAGGTAAACTATGAGGAACTATTCAGCAGGAATGGCAGGTCAAAAACAAGGGTACTTGAATGCAAACTGATGTGTATGTGTGTGTGTGTGTGTGTGTGTGGGGATTCTTCACCTACTGCAACAGTAGCAGTTACTAATCAAAACTGTAGCTCGGGCCCTGAACCCAGAATTCAGTGCATACCCTCTAAAAGTACTGCTCCTGTCAGTGGCTAACATCATTCATCTGCCATTGAGCAATATGCTGCAATTCCAACAGATAATGCTGTTTTCCTTGATGCTCTCAGCCCTATGGAGCATTGATCTGAACACGTGTGAAGCTCAAACCACAAATTATATATTGCTGAGCAAAAGGACACTGCCTACTCGCACTGTCTGCATTGCAGAGCCTCAGTTAATCCAAACTCTGGCTAAAGATGGGTGTGACCTAAGGCAGCTTCAGCTAAATGATACAGACTTGAACTAAGTTATATCCTGGATAGCATTTAAAGGTAACTGTCCCCCTCATTGGTAACTTAAAGGGAAATCACCACTTCTCAGACATCTTCGGACTACTGTAGGTGCTGTCATTTCAAAATACTCAATATTCTCTCATGTCATGTGCTGCAAGTACCTAGGAGCAAGTCTAAAACTTGTCAAGAAGCAGTATCAACATTATTGGATCTAGAGGTTTTACAGTATCTTCATGTAGGACCACTATAAGGTGATTTGTCAGTTGACAAGGTTCTGGATAAAGCACACACTACCTGTTACTGGCCTTACATGTGCAAAAACCATTAAACAATGGTATGAACACTGTTATGCCTGTCAGGTGAGGAGGTCACTAGTTCCAAATCATTGCACCCATATGAGAAGTGCACCATCTATTTGACCATTCCAGAGTGTTGTGTTGAGATCTTGGAGCTTCAGCAGACCTATCAAGGCAATAATTGCGTTCTTGCAGTAGAATATTATGTTTTATGTAAATTTGCATGTTTTGTGCAATCAAAAATCCATCACTGTGGCTAAGTTCTTTTTCAAGAATTATATCTGTGAGTATAGTGTTTGAGAGACTGCACACAGATCACAGAAGTCACTTTTAAATCCAGTTTATTTCAAAAGTTGTGTTAATTAATGAGAACCAAAAGTACTCCCCTTACAATACCATATCAGATGTCATGGTGGAACATTTCCGCTCTAATTGATCAGCTAACAAAATCCTAAGTGGCTAAGGATAATGGGATAATTTCCTAAGCAAAGCTGAGCTACAAAAATGAGCAGTGCACACAGTGAGTTGCGTAAAAATTTTAAACGTTATTTAAACTAGAAAAGAATGTGCTTATTCTTAGACAGAGCAACCATTAGTATCATCCAACCATTTCCAAAAATATATATTTTTAAAATGCTTGAAGCTACATTTTGAAAGCTGTAACATTTAAACAGTAAATATAGTTCTGCTGTGTTGCTACATGCATATACATGTTGATTTAATATGTTAAATATGAGAAGAGTTTAACAATGCAGAGAAACATGCTATGTTTTTATATCAATATGTCATATTTTATTTTTTTATATCAACATATGGTAATTGTAGTGATCTATTACCAATATTTCTACTTAGCTGACTTCAAGTTTTCATTTAAAAAAAATTAAGTCTCTAAGGTTCCAAAGTTATTATATTTTAGAGAAACTATCTTTTGAAAGGTCTAACTCTAAAACTGTTGCTGCTAGAAACTTAATTTTTTTTAATGAAAGCATGGAGTCCTGTCATTAAGAAATAGTGTTGTTATTATGCGACAGTAGTAATTATGTTATTGATATAGAAACAGGCAGTTTTCTCTAGCTATATCAACATATATGTTTATATCATGATAGAAGTGTTGTTGTTTTTTTTGTAAAATAACTGTTAGCGATATACTTTTTCCATAACGATAAAGATATTTTTTTTTATTTTACTCATTTTTGGTCCAGCCTTCCATTGTTCCTCAGGACTCATCCGCTCTCACTGCCCCCATGCCCAGGCTTACCCCCCTGGGTGGGGCCACTGAGGGGGCTCCCCACTCCCTAACAAACATTATTAGCAAGCCCGGATTACCTCCTGGGCCAGGGCCACGAGAGGGACTCTCGGTGGGTGTTGGGGCAGTAGGGCGTGGAACAGGAACAGGCTGTCGTGGTTGGCATTTTGCTGTTTTTTCCTGGGGTGGGATGTGTAATGACATCTGGCATCCGCCTCACTCCCCTGAACATTCTGGCGCCAGTCGCTGTGGTACCCCCGGCGTCTGCCAGAGGTCCATCAGGCACCAGATACACTCCCCTCACTCCCCCCGGAGAAGGAGAGCAGTCCTCAGGATGCTTCATCCTTCTGCCCCCGGCCAGCCCTCTGATGCCCTGGGCCCACTCCCGAACCCAGGTCGCTGGCGTCAGAAGCGGAAATCCAACCGCTACACTGATAGACCGAATGATAAAGTTTATTGATATATTTTTTAAAATATTGACATGGAAAATTTAGTGGCAGTTTTATAAAATAAAATTTTGAAAAAATATTTGTTTACACTTTTTCTGAATTTTGGTATTAGTTCCCATAATTTAATTGGTATCTATATAAGTGTAGTACCCATAAACATTAATCTTAGGCCTTAAATCACGTTGCCAGCATTTCACTCGCCCCAAAGCAGTATCAGTTCTTCCTCACTTTCATAGGTTTCGACTAAGAAACCATCAGAAGATAACAAAGTGAACAGGTGCTCATACAAATGAATTGGAAAAACTGGAGGCAGCTACACAAACCTATCGGAGCCACGATGTAACTAATCACAAAACAAAAAACACAGAAAGTCAGCCTACTCAATCTGAAAAGATGACCATGCATATGGTTCAGTTAAAAACATTTTTATTTTTATAAAACACGTTAAAAGACATTTAACTCATGGTTACCTTATGGGTGAGTTAAATGTCTTTTAATGTGTTTTGTAAAAACAAAACTGTTTTTAACTGACCCATATGCATGGTCAGTTTTTCAGATTAAGTAGCCCAACTCTGTATGTACTTTTGCTCATTCAAATGAGAATTTTAACTCACCACAGAAGTGCAAATAAGTGCTGCAAATACCCCCTTACATATTGAGTTAAACCCATGTCTTCCTCAGAGGGTGCAGTTTCTGGATAAGGCCTCACAATCGTATAATGGGGTTTATTTGCATACTTTTAAATATTCAGCAGTACTCCCAGGCAATAAAACATGCAAAAAGTTTTAAAATATCTCCTTGCTTTTGGAAGTTTAAGGCTTGATAGATGTCTGTTATTTGTAGTTATCAATGTGCAAACAGTGCAAAACAGACCCACAAAAAGTAAAAAAAGTTTAACAAAACACAACTACAAAAAAATACAAAGCTTTGAGTATTAACTATTACATGACACAGATTATACAATGGCAAGAAAGAATGCTGGGCTCTCATTGGTCAATCTGGGGCTGGACCCGTGATGTTATACCAGCATAACATCATGGATCTAGTCCCAGCCCACACAAGACCGTATTACATGACCAATCAATCACTGCGCATGCCATGTAAAACTTGCCCACACTTGGCATGGCCCATCTCAACCATACTAGTACTTAACAAAATGTAACAAATGAAAATCCCTCCCTCTCTCCCACAGCCCACAAACCACCAAAATGAGAATCAGAACACTGGCACATTTTCCCAAATTCCTAATATCACTTTTCTTATTTAGCAAAATAAAAAAATAAAGAGAGATATGAAAACCGTCTTTCGATTAGCTACACAGCAGCACCCCCGCTGTACTGACAGTCTCCACTTCATAACACCACACTCTTGATGTTTCTTTTTAATGTAAAAAAATTCTGCAAGCAAACTTAGAACCTTCAGGCTGACTTTGCATGGTATCAGTTCATGCCCCCTCGAAAAAGCAAAAGCTGTCAGTACGATCGGCTTCATGGCTATTTGTCCCGCTCTCCTCACAGTCCCTGCTAGCACCGAGAGCCCAACACCTCGCACTTCAGTGCGACTTACCACTTCACCATTTTCCAGCTTCTCTTAGTTCTCCTGGTAAAACCTCTACCAGGAGAACCCAGAGGCATTATAGTCAGCCGGGCGGGGCAATCTCTAAGAGTGGTGGAAGGAGGAATAAACTCATGGGAATGGAGAAATTATGGTGGCAACATCACACAGGGCAGTCACTGTGATACACATTTGCAAAAGCAGAGCGCATCTCAGAAAAGAAAGTGAAACAAGAAATGCACACAACTTCTTAAACACAAAAACACAAAACTAGGGAGGGAGGGCAGAGGTTGGCGAGACTGCTGATAACAAAAATAGACACAGAGATGGGAGGACAGAAACTGAGACATAGGCACAACAGTGCCAGCCACTGCACAAATCAAAAATAGTGCACTATTTTTTCATTAGATATACATCCTGTTGCAAAAATGGACATAAAAACTGAAATTTAAACATGTGTTAGCCTTTTTTTAAAATTTTTTAAACAATGAGCCATTGTATAATAGGAATAATGGACTCCAGGGTGTGTGTCGTGCTGGAATAACATCACTTCTTGGGTATTGGATGCACTCGGCCAACCACCCGAGGCATGATGTTATGCCAGTACAACACACACCCTGTCATGCATTATTCCTTTTATAACACTTACTTCAAAAGCTCATAACATATTTCGCACATTATACAAATTCAAGGCATAATAGCTCCCGTATTCAGAGCTGGCCATTTGTGCCACACAGGCAGGAGTGCAGCATGGCAGTTAGCCTATGGCCGGTTCAGTGCAATATTTAGGCAATTAGCATGCTGACCAGAGCATGATAACTGTCTGAATATGGGGTTGTGCCAGGGCAGCGTTTAGTGACTATGTGATGCGCCGATGTAGCCCATGGCTGAATATGACCAACAGGGGAGACAAATGGAGAAAGCGCATCCCAAACAGGATAGCGTTTGGGCTCCCCTTAGACTGTATTCAGGCACAGCATGCTAATGAGTCCATTAGGCATTCAAATGCAAAGTTCAGTGGCCATTACCATGTACATTGTGGGCCTATTAGCATGTGTGTGTGGCATCTGCCATCATCCCAGCCAGGTAACATGGGGTCCCCGAACCCAGTGGTCCTCCCGATCACCCTCTGTGAACTTCCATATCCCCTTCTTGGTGGCTAGTGGTCCCCCCATCATGTGCCTGTGCCATTTAAACAAAAATACATAGCTATTGTTGTGGGTGAATTAATGTACATTGATGATAATATAGCACGCGGCACACAACATCAGTCAAATAGCCATCAGATCACCATGCTCAACCCTCCCACTCAGGACACACCTCCCCGTGACCTCCCCACCCAGTCCCCGATGCACTGGAATGGCAGTCAGGATGGTGACTGGCACAGCCCTCTGCTTGAAAACCACTTTAGAGGTTTTCAAATCCTGCCTCAAGGCCCTCCTCTTTGCCCAGGCATTCTCAGATTAATATTAATTTATAAGTATTGATCTATGTATAGTTACTGAGAATCTGATATTGTGTATTGTTGATATGAATTTCTTTTTTTTTTTCCTCTTTTTCTCCATTTTAACAGTTATCATGTTTTATTGTTATATTTCTGAAATATGTGTTTGTAAATTTGTACGGCACCCATAGTCTCCAGGATTGGGCATCTTTTAAATAAATCTTGCCTTGCCTTGCCTCATTACCTCAGATTGACCACTGTCTAACAAGCATTCGCTATGGTGCATACTGCAGAAACAGCTATACATGCTTGTCAGATTGTGACCTGGCTGAGCTGGTGAACAGAGGTCAGTGCCAGTTGCTGTCCTGATTGCCATTCCATGGCATTGGTGACCATGAAGGTGGTGGGTGCAGGGAGGTGGATCCTGAGTGGGATGGTCAGGCAGGGGGTTTGTGACCTTGTGGGGCTATTGTGTTATCAGGGGTTCTCAAATGGGGAGGCCAGCCTCCCTGGGGAGGCCCCAACCTGTTCCAAGGGAGGCTCAAGCAAGTCTGAAAAAGTACTGTATTTAAATTTGGGGTTTTATATATTTTGTGTGAAGAGATGAAGCAAACTGAAAGAGGATAATAATAGTAGGTGCATTTTATGTATTTATTTACCAATAGGTAACAAGGGATGGTGAATGAGCCAAGGCTCATTTCAGGTGTACCCGGGGAAGGGTAGGAAGTGAATACATTTAAAAAAGTATCTGCAAAACAATCAAGAAATATAGAATGAGCAATAGTGAAAATTAATATGAACAATATATTAATAATGAGTGGTGGTAATTGATCAATTTGAAACTGATGGCAGAACAGCCCAAATACAAGGGTTGAGCATAGAAGTGCTAAGAGCAATAGCAGGAAGGAACAAAGTAATCCCTGAGAGGTTGCTTAGGAGCAGAGAAGGGGGAGGAGAGGCAAAGTATGTAGGAAGGTTGTTTCATATAGAGAGGAAACAGAGGAAGTAGTCTGACCCATGAAGGTACTGCAACAAGGGGTAACAATGGTTCAAGGATGAAAAAAGCAGAGCAAGTAGGCTGGCCTGTGTGTGTGTGTGTGTGTGGGGGATTACAATAAGCTGAATAATAATATTAGTTTATTTTAATTATTTTTTATTCAGATTACACCTTTGAGCACAGGAGCTCTTTTTCAAAAGTTCCAAGTCAGTATAAGACAAAGAACTGAATGAGCCATGTACTCAAAGGGGTTTCAATTTATTCATGGTGTACTGCGCAAAGTACAGTACATTATTTTTCTTTGGGGAGGCCCAAGATTATTTCAATTTTAGGGGGAGGCTCAAAATCTTTTTCATGGATTTGGGGAGGCTCACTGTGACAAAGTCTGAGAACTATTGTGTTAGATGTTGATTTCTGTGTGCTATATTACCATCAATGCACATTACTTCACCAGCAACAGCTATATATTGCTGCCTAAGCAATATAGTCAGGTGATCAGGGAGTGGGAGGACCACAAGCCTTCACAGAGGGGATCTGAAAGTTCACAGAGGGCCATCTGGGGGTACACACTGGTGTGTAGGGTTAAGGGACCTGTTTCAACAGCACTAAACAGTGGTGTGATGGAGACAGTTTAACACTGCTGAAACATTTAAATGTATCACTGAACCACGTATGCATGGGGCACCTTAATAGCTCTTCCCCTGTTCAATGGAATTGTACAAATATTGCATGTGCAGTCTGGGGGGAAGGTCTCTTGGTATGACAAGTGTTGTTCTGGTCAGATGTGCAGATTCCGAGATCTGGATAGTGCATTTTTAGGAAAAAACGGGGTTTTATGCTGTTTTTTTGTTGCGATCTAGCCCCCAGACAGTTCGGAACTTTGTTCTGAAATTTTCAGGGTGGAAAGGGCTTGCTCTAGAATGGTGCCTTTCATTGGTTTGGAGGGAAAAAAAATCAATCCATTCCCAAGTTATAAGGATTTAACATTTTGACTCTGAGCATGCTCAGTAGGGTCTTTGGATAGATGTTTGATACAAAATAAGAATTTGGCCATATTAAAGAGGATTTTGTTTTGCAAGGGAGTAATCCTCATTCATGAGAAAAAATCTTCTTTCATATGGCAGTCATCTTGTTTCCATTTTTTTGACATTTTTTTTTGAAACCCCATACAAATAATATCCTGCAGAGACACCAACACATGCATCTTGCTAAACAGGACACCATTCACTGGATTCTGCAGTTAGTGTTTTTTTTTAAAAAGAACCCAGAAATGTGCTTTTAAAACATTTTAAAAATCCTCTTTTGTGAGATGATTTTCTTCTCTTGTATGATTCACTAAAGAGGAACAGAGCCATATGAAAGAGGATTAGGGCCTTGCAAAAGAAGTTGGACTTAGTTTTTTTTTCATATTCTTCTTTTGTATGAACAAATCTTCTTTCCGGAGCTCATCAAAATCTCACAAAAGAGGCTTAGTTCATACAAAAAGAGAATTTGGACTTAGGCTTTTTTTTCACATTCTTCTTTTGTGTGATCCAATCCTTTTTTGTGAGCTCACGAAACACTCACAAAAGAGGATCAGTTCATAGGAAAGAATCTGGACTTAGTTTTTTCACATTTCAACTGTAAAAAGCCCAAACATTCATAGGCCATATAAAAAACACAAAATTAAAAAAATGAAAATTCCCTTAGGTTAACACTGCAACTTTAACAAGCTGTAACTCTATCAGTCTTTGGGTCTTTGTAGTTAAGGGACAATCTATATAGCAAAATAAAAGTCTAAGTGAGTACTACATGACTAAGTCCCTAAGAAATACCAACTGAAAACAGACATATAAAAAACATAAAAATGAATAAATGAAAATTCCAATAGGATAACACTGCAGCTTAAGCCATAATTCTGTCAGTATTTGTAGTTAAGGAACAATCTATATATCAGAAAAAAGTCTCAATAAGTACTATGAGGCTAACACATACCCCAAAAAAAAAAAAAACTGTCATGGGCCATATAAAAATGTAAAAATGAAAAAAATGAAAATTTCCATGGGATAACATTGCAACTTTAACAAGCTGTAACTCTGTCAGTCTTTGGGCCTTTGGAGTTAAGGGACAATCTATATATCAAAAGAAAGGTCTTAGTGAGCATTAGAAGACTTAGGGCCAGATATTCAAAACTTTGTGCTGACACAAACCGTTTGCACAGGTTTAGCATGGGATTAGCGCGGGTTTGCTATATTCAAAAGGCCAAATAGCACGTGCAAACTGCATTAGCGATGGGCAAAATCATAATGTATGCAAGGGGCAAACTAAGGGGGCATGTACATGAATACAGGCGCAATGCTATATGCAGCGACTAGCGCCGTACAAAGTGGTTTTGCGCGACTTAGCGTGACACTTAGTGCAGTGCACATTACCACCCAGGAAAAGGTAGTCTTAACCCTGGGCAATCAGCTTTGTTGACATTTTGGCTTTGCGCAGTGTTTGCACAGCTTTTGCATGGCTTTGTGCGACCCTAACAAATAAATATGACACATAGACAAAGCCAGACATGGAGGAAAACATGCTACTCACAGATGGCATCACAATGATGCCATCATCTGCCACCAGTCCCAGCCATGCCAGGCAGTAAGTGGTGACCGTGCCACCAGTGGACAGCATGGCAGTGTGGCCATACAGCACACACCTGCGGACCACTCTTCTGTGGACACCAACAGATGCCAGCACACACATACAGCACTGTGGGCATGGAGGATGTTGAGGGGAAAGTGTATGGGTGGCCAGGCTGTGCCACAGACCAGGTGTGGCCACAAGGCTGGGACACATCATGCAGTGCACATGGGCCAGTTTTGGGAATACCCCAACACCAGTGTGCCTTTCTGATAATATATGCCCCCCCCGGCCACATACCGCACAGCTGTACAACTGCCACAGCACACAAAGCCGGACATGTATGTGTCACTGTGAGCATCCCGTGCCAGAGGTGCAGCATCTGTGGGTCACACAACAGTGTAACAGTAATATCCACTGTCAGTAAACACCTGCATGTTGGGCCTGTCACTGTGTACAGTGTAGTCATCATCACTGCCCTACTCACTTTAGGCAGTGCTGTGTCCACACGCTACTGGCCCCCTTGCTACTGTAGTGCCTGCTGTGCACTGTAGCATGACCTACAGTGTGACAGTTGCATGCAGCACCACCACCATCTGTGCCTACGCTGTGTTGTCCCCTGGGGTACAATTTTCTATGCTATGCTGTACTGTACTGTTTACATGTAGCCTACAGCTATCATCAGGCACTGCCAGACTGACCTACAGGTGGAGCGGCGGTTGGACCTGGCCAGCTCCTGTACTTCCAGACTGACCTACAGATGGAGCTGTGGGACCCTGCATTAACGCTGGGCAAACTGCATGCAAATCAGGGCATAATGAGATGCTAATCGGGATGTTTGCTCAGAGTCTACCTAAGTAGGCTCATTTGCATGTCACTTTTGAAGATGGCAAAGCTTAGCACCAGGCAAACGGTTTAGCTCTGCGCTAAACCCGCACAAACTTGTTAGCACTGCGCAAACAGTTTGGGGAATATTACACAGTTTTGAGCACTGTACTTTCACATGCGCTGCTGCCTGCAGCTGTACTGGGTCCACCCATTTGCTGGCACGCACATTGGCCATGTAGTTCACCTCCACCTACCTTCATGTCACTGTGCACTGTGTTGCTGTTGTGGTTTGCACTTCCTGGTTGCTATATTCAGAGCTGTCTTATTCCAGGGCTCAGTTTGCCCTGCACTCCCAGCCCAGTTTGCCCGGCCTCATTCCCATGCTATATTCAGAAGCTGTTTGCCCTGGGCTATTCCTTTTGAATATAGCTTGCTTTATGCTCTGGGCTAAGTTTGCCTGCCGGGCAGTGCTAATTTAGCCCCGGGGCAAAGTTTTGAATATCTGGCCCTAAGTCCCTAAGAAATATCAAATGAAAACAGACATAAAAAAACCCATAAATTAATAACTAATTCATTGACAACTCTCCTTGAGATTAATAATTAATAATATGCCATAACTCTGTCAATATGTGCAGTTAAGGAACAATCAATATATCAGAAAAACATATGTGTCTAATACATAATAACCCCCCCCCCAAAAAAAAACTTCATGAGCCGTATAAAAATGTAAATTCCCATAGGATAACATTGCAACTCTAACAAGCCATAATTCCATTGATACTGTATTTGGAGTTAAGGGACAATCACTATATATATATATATATAAAATAAATATTATATATATATATATATATATATGTTACAAGGAAAAACTCCGTTTAATGCATTAGTTAGGTTGTTCCACAGTGACAAAATCAAGGAAATTTGGTGTTAGGGTTGAAAGCTGCCTTGGACCCCCAGCCCACCCCAAGCGGCACAGGTGTGCACTGGTGTCATCGGTGCTAACTCTCACCCCATCACATGTGTAAAGAAGCAGAGGAATAGGGAGAATGGGGTGAGAGTTAGGACCGACGACCCCAATGCGCACCCCGATACCGGTTGGGGATGGGCTGGGGGGGGTCCAAGGTGGCTTTCAACCCTGACACTGAATTTCCTCGCTTTTGCTGCTGTGGAACAACCCTAGCTAATGCATTAAACAGAGTTTTTTTCCTCTAATTTCCCTTCTCTTTGAGAATGATGATGAGAAATAGTGAATGTAATGTGGCGGCGGGAAGGGCCCCGCACTCCCACCACGTGTGTCTTGTGACATAGTAAGAGGAACAGCAATGCAAACAAAAGTGCCAACAGTGGCACACATGATAACGCAAACGTAAATGATAAAGGAAACGTTAATAGAAATGCAAACGCAAAGTGATGCCGAAGCGAACAGTGACGCAAACGGACATTGAAACGCATACGAAAACGGAACTGGTAATGAGAACAGTGATGGCAGCGGTATTGTAAATGCAAATGTTAAGTGTCACAGCAAAAAGGAACGCATAAGGGAACAGAAATGGAAACACGAATGCAAGCACACACGTAAATGCAAACCGTAACGCGCACAGGCATGGTACCACAATTGTAAATGCAAATGGTAAGTTAACATGAAGAATAATGCCGAGGAAGAGAAGTGGAAGCGGGAACAGGCAGTGTGAGCACAAACACCGACGCATGAAGTATAACAGTACCGCGAATTGTAAACGCAAATGGTAATGGTAAGAGCAACAATAACAGCAAAGTAAACAGAAGCACAAAAGGAAATGCAAGTGCATATGGAAATGCAAACCGGAATGTGCACAGACACAGTAACGCAATTGCAAACACAAACGGTAACAGTAACAGCAAGGAAGACGCAAAACGAAAGAGAAATGGAAATGCAAGTGAAAGGACTGCCGGAAACGCAAATGGCAATGCACACGGTGACACAAACAAAAACACAAACAGGAACAGTAGTGGAAATGCAAATGGTAACAGTAACGAAAACGCAAGCACGAATGAGAACTCAAAGGGTAACGCACATGGTGGCGTACACGGGAATGGTAATGCAAATGAGGACATAAACACAAGTGGAAACAGTAACTGTAACAGTAACGGAAGCGCATACCCTGTCTTTGCCAAACAGGTGCATACAGAAACACAGTGTGTACAAAGAATGTATGCATTGTAATGGGGATCAAAGTTTAAAATGAGCATTGGAAGTACTTAATTGCTAATATCTCAGCAACTGGACAATGTAGAAAAAAAATGTAAATTTCACAAAAATCTTGATTTTCCTGGCTAGGTTTTTGCCATTACAAAGCCCATAGGGCTAAGAAAGTCGCAACAAAAAATCTGTATCTTGCATCGTTTTCGCAGCATACGCCACCATGTTAGTCTATGGTAAAAAATGCCAACTTTGGAGTACTGTAACTTTGCATCTGTGCAATATTTTTTCACCAAACCACAAAAAGGCACATCTGTGAGATGTTGGCTGCCTTCCCTCCAAATTTCAGCTCAAAAGACCAAACCGTTTGTTTGCAGCAGGGTGGCAAAGAATTCTTGTCATTTTGGCTATAGCTCTGAAAAGTAGTATCATAACTTATGACACTTTCGCAGGGAATTTTATGAAAGTGTCGTGGCTTATGACACTACTTTGCGAAATTACTTTTTTCAGAAATTTGAAAAACATATTTCTGGTGTGTTTTACCCCAAAATAAAGACACAGCTAGCATCCTCAGGGTCCAACTAGGTGAACACAGAAATAATTGTGTCCCTAGAGGGTCACAATTTTAAATGCCAAGCATTTTTCTGATCACCAACTGAAAACAAAATGGTGGATCTGCGACACTACTAGGGCCATTTGCGACACTAAAAAGTGCATTTGCGAAAGTGTCAAACTTTTTAACTTTTCCCATTGACTTATAATGGGAACTTGTTTATTGAATAACTTTTGAACCGTTCAATATTTTTTCACGAAATCTTCAAAAGGCACATCGGGGACCCCGGCCGCACGTTCCATGAAGTTTTTGGAGTGGTCGCGCAAACCCTGCGACCTGTAGGTGAGAGCAAAGAATTTGCAAAAAAAGAGTAATTACTCACTTCATTGTTGCTTAATAACTCCGCAGCCATACATCTGACTGGTACAAAACTTGGCAGATCCCAAGACCTACCATGCCCCATCGTACATACCTAATTTCAGGCAAATCTGTTGAACAGTAGCAAAGTTATTAAGGTGCAAAAGTTGACCCTTTAACCTTAAATGTGCTAGTCTACTTATATATATATATATATATATATATATATATATATATATATATATATATATATATATATACATTTATATATATATATATATATATATATATATATATATATATATATATGCCTCAATAAGTACTACAAGACTAATACATAATATCCCCCAAATTCATGGGGTATGCACTGCACCCCGAAATTACCTCCAAATATCACCATAGTGCAAAATTCAAAATTAAAATCTGATCATTATCAAAAATGCACCAAAGGTGTATCTCATCTTGGACTACAAATACGGCAACCTTCACATTAAACTGACAAAAATTTACTGAGCTATGGCTAAAAAACAACAACAAAAAAACACATTTTTGCCCATATAAAATCAACTGCTAGAAGTTAAGAGGCACACTTAACATATTTTTTCTTTGACTTTAGCCCCACAAAAACCATTACAATGAAGCAGATAAACTGCTTTCTCAGATGAATGGAAGTGCAGGGCCTTCCTTCGCAGCCAGATGTATGTGTGCATTAATAAAGGCATCGAACTGCTTCCGTAGCCAGATGGATGTGTGCATCAATAAAGGCATCAAACTGCTTCCATAGCCAGATGGATGTGTGCATCAATAAAGGTATCGAACGGCTTCCGTAGCCAGATGGATGTGTTCACGAAGGTCCCAATGAAGATAAGATTCTTCTATCTCAAAAATAAAGGAAATTCTTTGCAAAAACTGCATTAATGTACCAGTTAGGGTTCAGATTAAAGTGACAAAAGTAGGGAAATGTGGTGTTAGGGTAACTCCCCACCCCCACCCCAAGCAGCAAGAGGGAAAAAAAATGACGGTTTTGGCTGTCCTGAGTCTTGGTGAATACAGGGTGGGGTGTTCCATGGGGTTCTCAGTCCTAATCTCTAAGAAGTCTGCCATATGAGAGTAGACTTCATAGGACAGGCTTAGTTATGCTAGAGGACAGAAGGGTAAGGGGGGACTTGCTACAGCGTTTTAAAATACTGAATGACAGTGAGTTAGCAGCATAATGTGAATTCAGATCTGCAGTAAGGAATATCAGAACTAGAAGCCACAATAAGCAGCTCCACATACAGAGAGTAAATACATGCAAGAGTGTTTCTTTACTATAAGGGCTGCAAAGGCCTGGAATTCATTACCACAGTAGGTGATTGATTCAAGGACCTCACTAAATGTAAAAAATCTGTTGGATAAACATCTAAACTGGCCTGGAAAACACTACAGCTAATTCACCCATAAGAATGGGAGACAATCTCAATGGGATTTCCCGTCTAGTGTCTTAAACCACCAAGTAACTGAATAATGCTCACCCCATTCACCCCATTCTGATAGTCTTTAAACATACAGAACTGTATCCCCACATGTTGCCAACAACCTTTTGGGCTTCCTTGAAGAAAACAGATCACATCTGAACTTATTTGCTCAGGGAGTTGGATGAGCATAAGGGTTAAGAAACCTTAGGAAGGCCCCATCACTTATTTGTCAAGACTCAGGACAGCCAAAACCGTAATGTTTTTATGTTGGCTCGTGCCTGTGTAGCCAACATATTGCATTAGTAGCAGATTTGGAGGCACGGTCACAGTTGGGCGAATGCAAGGCACGCATCAGTAGGTGAGTCCCTCATTCCCCAGTAAGACAGCATGCAGGTGCCACACCAGGAATACATAATCTGGCGAGCACATCTAAGAAAAGGTCCACTGCAATGACAGCCAAGCTCGTCATGCAGCAGCACCAAAACACGCCCTCCCTACGTGCTTTTCCAGGTGAAGACCTTCAGTTAACATGGTGGGACTGACTGCCACCATGCAGAGAGCCGACTTCAGGTGCCTAACCTGTAGGCATGCCCCAACCTGACGCTAGTTTGCCGACGGGGAGCCCACTCCCGCCGGCATAATGCACCCCCCATTTCAAGCAGCCGAGGGTGCCCAATCCCCTCAGCATCATGTCCCCCTTCCCAGTTTAATTTGTCGATGGGGAGCCCACTCTCCATCTGCATAATGTCCCCATTTGTTGTGTGCCAACAGGGTGCCCAATCCTATTGGCTACAGAACCCCACAAAAAACCCACTCAGGTGGCACGCTGGGAGCCCACCCCAGTGTGCCAAATGCCTCTGTAAAAGAAAAAGCGTCTCGCGATGTTTTTTTTTTTAAACCTGCAAAGCAGAAAACGGTCCTCGACCGTAGCCTCCCCAACCCTTCCCACCCTGTGTGCACCCTGCCTCCCCACACCCCCATCATCCCATACTTACCTCCGGAGCATGGCGTGATGATCTTCGGTGGACCGGGAACACGTCTGCACTCTTCAGAGCCGACCGTGAACTGAAGAAATACCGGTAAGCTGTATAATGGCATAAATAGGGTTTTTTCAACTTTGGTGCACATCTCAGATATTTTTGGGAATTTTGACACCACATTTTCAACATGGGGTTATTGGGACACCTCCTCATGAATTCAGTCACTGTCATGGTGTTATTCGGTCCCGAAAGGTGATTTCGCGGTCACTGCATGGAATCACCTTTCAGGACTGATTAATGAAACAACAGTGCCACTGTTCATGAGGGTGGCTCTCAAAAAGCCTATGTTGCAAGTTGTGAAAAATCAAAAATGGCTGTTTTATGAGCGTGTGTTGCGCGAGTTTCTACACACGCTCAGAATTTCGTGAATTTCAATATTTTCACTCCAGATTTTCAAAATTGCCATTTTCCCATACCTCCTTATGAAAAGTACAGCTGTCATTTTATATATCCTGGCCAAAATGTGTTTTCGCACTTCTGGCACAGAATAGCGCGGTCGCTGTGCGAAATGAGTTTTTGGGACAGTTTGAGAAAATGACGATGACACTGTTCATGAACAGAGGTCTTACAATGCCTATGTTGAAAATTTGGTGACGAACGTCCATAAAATGACTGTGTTACAAGCGTGTGTTGCGCAGTTTCCACACACCCTTGTAACTTCGCAAATTTGCAATATTTTTACACAGCCTGCCAAAAATGTGTTTCTGCACCTGTGGCGCACAATGGCGTGGTCGCTGTCAGAAATCAACTTTTGGGACAGATTAACAAAATCGCAGCACCACTGTTCATGGGGGAGGTCCCAAAATGCCTATGTTGAAAATGTGGCTAAAAAAATTCCCAAAAATAATTGGGTTATGGATGTGTGTTGCGCAGTTTCTATGCATGCTCATGGCTTCACCAATTTTTCACATTTTCACTTCGGATTTTCAATGTTGCAATTTTTTTACACCTCCTCATGAACAATACAGTAGTCATTTTTCACATCCTGCCCAAAATGTTTTTTCATCCCTGTGTCGCCAAATGGCATAGCTGCTGTGCAAAACCACCTTTTAGCCAACAAACTGATTGTGCTACTCTTCATGAGGTGGGGTCACAAAAAGCCTATGCTGAAAATTTGGAGTGAAAATACCAACAAATGCCTACGGCGTTAGGGTTTCCAACAGTAACACCCCACCCTGTAGAGACTGCCAGGCGTGGGGGGTGTGACTTGGGATCACTGGCTGTAATGCTCATGCCATTGCACCCCCAACCCCACCCTGCAGCCAGTAACAGGCATCGAGGTGTTCCTTGGAGTGTTTGGCCCTAAAGTTCACCCCATTCTCCTATACTACACCCATCTCAGCATATTTCCTTATGGAATGGGGTAAGTATAAGGCCCAAAGACCCCAAAGCACACCGCAACATTTTTTAGTGTCTACAGGGTAGGATAGCATAGCATAGCATAGCCTTTGATGGCAGATAAGGACCGAGTGGCCCATCTAGTCTGCCCATTTCCCTACCTACAGGATAGGCCGCAGATCCTAGTTAACCAACAGCCTATTTCTTCCTACCCCCCACAAGAATTGCCTTATGTCTGTCCCATGCATTCTTGAATTCTCCCACAGTTTTAGACCCCACAACCTCCTCAGGAAGGCTGTTCCATGCATCCACTACCCTCTCTGCGAAATAATACTTCCTCACATTGCCCCTGAACCGCCCTCCTTCTATCTTTAAATTGTGTCCCCTTGTTCTTGCAAGTCTCTTTTTCTGAAAGATGCTACCCTCTTGGACTTTGTTGATTCCACTGAGGTACTTAAAAGTTTCTATCATGTCCCCTCTCCCTTCTTTCCTCAAGGGTATACATATTAAGCTCCTTTAGTCCCTCCTCATACAGCTTCTCTTGCAGACCCTGCACCATTTTAGTTGCCCTCCTCTGGACTACCTCTATCCTGTCTGTGTCCTTGCGGAGATGAGGTCTCCAGAACTGGACACAGTACTCCAGATGGGGTCTCACCAACTGTCTGTACAGAGGGATAACAACTTCCTGTTTTCTGCTGCTGATGCCTCTCCCTATACATCCCAGTATACCCCCAGCCCTCCCTACTGCCTTCTCACATTGCTTGCTAACCTTAAGGTCATCTGATATGATTACCCCCAGGTCCTTTCCTTTTTGTTGTTACTACCTCCCCACCCATTGTGTATTCTTCCCTGGGTTCTTGTTTCCCAGGTGCATTATTTTGCACTTCTTTGCATTGAATCTAGCTGCCATACTTCTGACCATTCCTCCAACCTTGCCAAGTCCCTTTTCATCCTTTCCATGCCTCCTTGTGTATCAACCCTGTTGCAGATCTTTGTGTCATCTGCAAAAAGGCATACTTTTCCTTCCAGTCCCTGTGCAATGTCACTGATAAAGACATTAAAAAGGACTGGACCCAATACTGAACCCTGCGGTACCCCACTAGTAACCCCTCTTTCTTCGGAGTGGATTCCATTTACAATTACCTTCTGTGTCCTGTTGTGCAGCCAATGTTTTACCCAGGCTACCACCCTGGGACCCACTCCCAGGCTGGTTAATTTGACTATTAATCTTTTGTGTGGGACTGTGTCAAATGCCTTGCTAAAGTCTAGGTAGGCCATGTCCACAGCCCCTCCCTGGTCTACTACTTTGGTCACCCAGTCAAAGAAATCTATTAGATTTGTCTGACATGACCTTCCGCTGTGAACCCATGTTGCCTTGGGTCCTGTGCTCCACTGGCCTCTAAGTACTCAACTATTCTTTCCTTCAGAGTGACTCCATCACTTTCCCTACCACAGAGGTCAGACTGACAGGTCTGTAGTTTCCTGCCTCTGTCTTGGTCCCACTTTTGTGAAGGGGAATCACATCTGCCTTCCTCCAGTCCTCGGGTACCACACCATCCTCCATGATTTATTAAAAGAGTAGTCAGTGGTTTCACTAGTTCCTCCTTAATTCTTTTAGAATTCTGGGGTGAATTCCATCAGGACCCATTGCTTTGTCCACCTTCAGTTTTAGGAGTTCTTGCAGAACCCTTTCTTCTGTGAAAGGACTGGGATCGACCCCTATCAAGAGTGCTTCTGTTAATTGGATTAGGCACTTCCTCCTCTTTGTGAATACTGAGCAGAAATATTCGTTCAGTATCCCTGCTTTTCACTGTCCCCTCTGCCCACCCACCGTTCATTCTATTCAGCCTCACTATCCTCCCTTGTCTTTCTCACTCGCTGATGTACCTATAAAAGGTTTTATCCCCTTCTTAACTGAGTTGGCTATCTTTTCCTCAGTTTGGGCCTTTGCTATTCTGACTTCCCTCCCTGCTTCCTTCTGCCTTAACTGGTACAGCTCTCTGTCCTGCTCCTTCTGTGTTTCCTTATACTTCCGGAATGCTATCTTTTCTTCCTGACTTTCACAGCCACCCTTTTGAGAACCATAGTGGCTTTTTCTTTCGTTTTGATTTGTTTATTTGCTTCACAAAGGCTTGTTGCCTCTGTGATGGCAGTTTGATGATTCCCATTGTTGCTCCACACTCCTTCTAGCCTATTTGCTAGTGCTTTCTGAGGCACTCTCCCATCTTGCCAAAGTCAGCCCTCCTAAAGTCCAGTACCCTCACTTTGTATGGCTTGACTCTGTAGCTGAGTTTAACGGAACCACACTGTTTGATGGTCACTTGTCCCCAGATGGCAACCCACTTCTAGATCTGAGATCCTCTCACTGCCCCTGTTTGAGAGCACGAGGTCTAAGATTGCTCCCTCACAGTGGGTTCCGAAACTAGCTGTCTAAGGCCCGTCACCTGTAGGGCATCAAGAATGGCTCTGCTCTTGGATGTGGCTGCAGCAAATGTGCTCCAGTTAACATCTGGCATATTCAGGTCTCCCATCAACAGTATCTCCCCTTTCTCTGCCATTCTAAGAATGCCTTCTATCATATCCTTGTCCATTCCCTCCCCCTGACATGGGGGTCTGTACACAACCCCTGTGCGGATTGTGGTGCCCTTTCCAGTCTCCAAGGTGACCCACAGTGCCTCCTCTCCTCCCTGTTTACTCTTTTGTTCAGTGGCTTTTATCCCTTCCTTTACATAGAGAGCTACTCCTCCCCTTCTTCCCCCACCTGTCTCTCCTGTAGGTTATGTACCCTGGTATGTTAACATCCCAGTCATGGTTCTCTGTGTACCATGTTTCTGTGACTGCTACAATATCCAGGCATCCCTCTTCCATCAAGGCCACCAGCTCAGGGAGCTTGTTGCCCAGACTACGGGCATTGGTACTCATTACCCTCCATTTCCTGATGGCCTTACTCCCTTTTGCCCCATCCCTGTCCTTCTTGCCTTTGTCACTTTCTCCATTTACCCCTGCCCTTCTCCCTATCGACACCTCTATGTTGGTGTTTGCCGCACTTACTACCGTGATTATTTGGGGGCTAGGATTTCCCTGCTCCTTTCCAGTGCCTCCCCCCTTGGCTAGTTTAAAAGCTTGCCAATGAAGCATTTAAACCTATCACCTAGGATCCTGGTTCCCCTCCCGGCCAGATGCAGCCCATCATGCCAGTATAGGCTTGCATCACTCCAGGTGGACCCCCAGTCCCCAGTGAAGCCAAATCCCTGAGCTCCACACCAGGTTTTCAACCACTGATTGAATCCCATGGTGCGGCACACCCTAGCCTCTCCTATGCCATAGATGGGCAGCACCTCTGAGAAGGTTATCATGCGTGCTACTTGACTAAGGCCCCTCCCCAATTCCACAAACTCTTCCTGCACTTCTCTAATCCCTTTCTTAGCCAGGTCATTTGTCCCTAGGTGGACAATGTTATCCAGCTCCCTCCCCTGTGCAGCTGCTCTGGCAATCCTGAGGATTCGCTCCCTGTCCCTCCAAGCCATGGCACCAGGCAGGCAGGCAACTTACCTCCCTCTCCCCTTCCTCCCCCAGTTCTACCTTCCTAACAATGGAGTCCCCTACCAGGAGTTGTTTCCTTCCCCTGCAGGGTCCCCTGCCACCCTCCTGTGGGTCTCCCTTGTGGAGGTTCAGCATCCTCCTTGGTCTCCACTGCGGGTGCCTCCATAGAGAACCACACTTGCCAGAATGGCATAGGAATTGTGGAGAGGTACAACTGGAGGGATGCACCCTGTTCCACCACCTCCACCTCCCTGAGCCCACTGTGGTCCAACTGCTCCTCTTTCTTGGCAACCTCTAAGGCAGCGGCAGTGGTACTGGTAGTCCCTGGATGGAAGAGGAGGTCCCACAAATCCTGGCCAACTCAGCCTGGAGATGAGCAACCTCCTCCCTCAGCCCATAGAGGTGCCTGCAGATGGGACAACACCGCATCCTCCAGAATGTCTCCCTGAAGACTGCTGCTCCACAGCCACTGCACTGCACCACTCCAATCATGTCTTATTTCTGGCCCCTTAACTGTTTGCAATCCTTACTCTTTCCTCTGTTTTTTTCTCTCTCCTTACTTTCTGCCTGTGTGCTCTAAGCTCCTGATTGTCCTGTTCTGATATAAGAATATCCTATATTTCCTCTGATACCACCACTTACTTGCTCAGGCAGACCCCCAGCAGCAGCTAGAGGCCGGGAGGCTACTCTTGCCCTTCTAGGATGGTGGGTCTTTGGTGGTTCTGTGATCACTCACTTCCTGCTCCCAAACAGGAAGTTCCTGTTGTCAGTCAAATCCTGTGCCTATAAAAATAGAACTAGCTTTGGGGGGGGAAGGGGTAGAAGGGAGCGAAGGTGGGCAATATAGTCCCAGTACAGAAGTTCAGTCACACAGCAGTCCTTTCTCCTGGTGTCTTCTGCCTAGCTATTAGCAGAATCTTTCTAAGGCAGTCTTTAAATGTAGCTTCCTTCTAGCTAAGCCACTCCCCCTACTTACTAGATCTTTCTACAAGTAATTTAAACCTCACAGCTATTAAGTCCTTTCAATCACCTGAGATTTACACCTAGATAACTGTTCAGATACTCATTCAGTTCAGTTAACCCAGACAAACACACACTTTTTTTTGTTTTGTTTGTTAGTTTTTTTTTACCCTATATTAAAGGTCCAAATACAAAAGTTCTTCTTCTTTAGTCCCAGTAGAGAAGTCCAGTCACACAGCAGTCCTTTCTCCTGGTGTCTTCTGCCATTCTCCTATACTGCACCCGTCTCAGCATATTTCCTTATGGAATGGAGTAAGTATAAGGCCCAAAGATCCCAAAGCACACCACGACACTTGTCAGTTTCTACAGGGTAGGGTGAGGTAAAATGGCATGAGCATTACAGCTGGCGCCCCAAAGACACACCCCAACGCCTGTTAATCTCTACAGGGTGGGGTGGGGTTGGCATCAGTTCAATACTGTTCCTATTATGCATCTCTGACTCCTGCACTACCAATGCCAATGCCAGTGAGACAACATTCGGCATTGACCAATGCTTGTTTCCTTTTGGTGCTGTGGGGTGGGGTGGGGAGATAGTGTTGGAAACCCTAACACCACATTTCCCTGCTGTTGTTGCTTTAATCTGAACCCTAACTGATGCAGTAACACAGATGTTTGCAAAAAATATGTTACTACAAATCAATTACAATTATTAAATTATCAAACTGTTAACAGAAATTAATTACAGATACTATGTAATTATCAAAACTTTACCAAAAACAATTACATACTATATTTTTTACTATTGAGATTTTCAGTTGATAAACTTCTTGTTGGTTCATTTGGTGCCTTGATTGTACTGTAAAAAAAATCTAGAAACTGAAGTGAAGAGTTTATTTTTCTTGATCAATAGTCCAGACTGTTAAAAGTTGTTTCTTATGTAACAAAAACAAACAAACAAACAACGAAAAACAAACAAACAAACAAACAAACAAGGGAACACAAAAAGAGACCAAAAACCATTATGGTCAGCCAAACTCAAGTATTCAACTATATAGAATGCCAGGATAGGAAAGATAGTGGGTGGGGTGGGTGGGTGGAGGAAGGGTGAGGTAAGGACGAACAGAGAATGAGAAAGGGGAAGGGAGAGGAGGAAGAGGTGATGTTAAAAAGGAAAATGAACAGCACGATGGGATAAAGTAGAGCAGAAAATATGGTAAGACAAAAAAAAAAGAAAAATATTACTATATAACAAAAATTTACTGAAATCAAAATTCCATTTTGTCTAGCAGGTGAAACAGTATTAATATAGCTCCACCATGATTCTCTTTTTTTCCCCCTAGCCCTCCCGGCCTGCCACTCCTTCGGGCTTGCCATGGGCCCTCACCACCAGAACCCCCGACACCATCTTTCACCCCCCTTGACCACTGCAGACCAGTTGACCTGATGTATCCCTTCATCGGGGAGGAGGGCCCTCCTGTGTCACCACCAGGACAGGTTACTGGCCCAACGGCACTTCCCTCGAAGCTGGGCTCAACAAGGGGGAGTTCCAACAGCTCTGGGCTTTGTGGTGGGCAGGAGACCGGCAGCCATCATCCAGCTGGCCAGGCATCCCATATTCCTGTGTTTGCCTGCCCTGCCCACCCACCACCCACCGTGTGGCTGCATGAAGCAGCGTCCTTGGCAACATGCACAAGTGGCACATGGTCACCCACACCGCATCATGCATTGCCCCAATGGGCCATCAGGAGCCGATCCAGAGCAGTGCAGACTCGCGTTCTCCCCCCATCCTACTTGATGCTCTGAACCCTCACTGCTGGCCTCTGCTCCTGTCATCCTGGGCTCAGGTGCGAACCCGGGTCACCAGCGTGCCAGGCAATTCCCCCATTTACATGGGATAAACTCCAAAGCCTACAGAGCTGAATCTCTATCATGCCACTCAGAAAGGTGGGCTCCAACTAAACTAGTCTCTGAGCCATTCTTCATAGCCCACATATGCTTTTGTATCCTAATTTTGAGTCACCTGGTGGTCCTGCCCATGTATATTTTAAGGCAGGAACATCAGGCAGCATACACCACATATTCCAAATATGTAACTGATAATGATATAGTAACTGTTTATAATTGATTTATGGTGTTGAAGCATTTCACTTTTTTGTAGTTATGTTTTTTACACTTTTTCACTTTTTGCGGGCCTGTTTACACTGTTTGCACATAGGTCACTATAAATAACAGCCATTTATTATGCCTTAAACTTTAATGAGCAATAAGTTATTTTGGAAATGTTTACCTTTTGCATTGTCTTAATTTATCACATGATGTGTATGTATTTAAGTAATTTGGGGGCAATCCTGAATATTTAATAATACATAAACGAACTGCTACAAGAGTGTGAGGCCTTAGCCAGAACTTCACCCCCTGAGGAAGAGGTGGGATCACATCACTATGTAGGAGTGCGTCTGGTGTTCAGTGGATGGGAGCACTACCTAGTTGAGTTGAATACTCATTCAAATTAATGTCTGTACAGTTTATTTCGATAAATGTTTACAGTTTTATGCTGCTATCTGTGTGCACTGCTCTTCTTGTGTAGCTTGGTTGTTTTTAATGTTTGGGCTCTTCAGAGCGAAGTATTTGAGCTTTAGGCATTTTCCTAAGCCAAGCTGAGATTGCATAGAAGCTCATTGTGCATGCCACTACAGGGTACACACCAGTTTTCATCACTCATTGCAGGGAGACACAAGGTCAAACAGATGTTTGGGTTGGTACGTCTGTTGTTAGCAGTCCTACACTTGCAGCACCAGCTGAGTATGCCATTTCCCTGATGAGGGAGGTGCATTCCACTTTTTATGTCACACAGCAGGTTACAACTTGTGCACAGTAAAAGCAGAACATTTTCTTACTACAACAGTGGAATGAGTCATAAAGCATATCATGCTGGGGACTTGGCCTGGGTTAATGATACCGCTGAAAGCTGGGGCAAGCTTTCCATTCATTGGAAACCCTTTCAAAAAATTGCAGTGCTTAGACACAGAGGGAGATGAGCTGAGCAGCACGTACCAACCCAGTGGAGAGTGAAGATAAATATCAAGTTATGCATTATGATAGCTGTATCCAGGCACTTTAACATTGCTGTGCCAGAACCCTTGTACAGTAATGAAGTATCAGTAACGCAATGCTAATAGAACCCTTTCTCACACTCAGCTTCCAAGTTTTCAGATCAGTTTAGCAAGCGGATGTTCAGAGACTGACTTCAGGGACAGAAGGACTATACGTCATGCTCCAGGCCATGGGGATACTGAGCTCTATGGAGGACCTCTTGAGATGCCTGACTTGTCGGACTCAAATACTGAATGTTCTCCTTATGGAACTCCCCCAGCAATTCATTAGCAGGTCAGAAGCACCAGTACTGGATGTCAGACTTTTTGTTAAGCCAGTTCAAGAACTGTATACATATTAGCCAGTAAATCCTAGTCCTCTGTCAACAGTATTGCTGTATGGAAAATGTACTGCTAGTTTATTTCTTGTTAAATTTCTCCATTTGCAGTGTTTCGGTGTTGAACATTATTGTACTGTGGCAAATTGAAAGGGTTATTTTATTTTCTTGTTTGACTTAGAATGGGAAGACAGATTTTAAATAAGCCTATGTATTTTCCCTAGCCAGTATACTGCATGTGCTTTGCTAAAGGTAAAGCATTACACCAAAACAAGTATGTATTTTTCAGAGAGCAAGGAAAGACTGCAAGAGACTGTAAGAAGTTTTATTGCAGTCTAGTGTTGCAGCATGCCCCCTTGTGCCCAGTTATAGCAATTACATGCTGTAGACTATTTAAATGAGGTAATGATAAAAGCAGGGGCCATTCTCTAATTTGTTTATTTATTTGCTTTTGGTAACCGGGTGGGTGCACTAGGCATAAGAATGCCTATTTTCAGGCATGACCTGGGAGAATACAAGTTACACTACATGAGTATACATGTGACGCAGCATATGAGCACAGTGAGGAGGAAGATCACATGCAATCAACTTTGGGGTTACTTATTTATTTTTATTTATTTGTGAAATCAGTTTACAACCTTTGAGCCAGAGGCTCGTTTCCAAAGGTACCTCGTCACATTAAAGACATACATAGAGTTTTAGGTTACATAGCATAGGTTTGCAAAACAATAGGCGTTCAAGAGGCGCCACGTCACACTGAGGTCAGACAAAATACATTTAGGTTACAGGGTACATGTAATTGAGAACAGGTGTTACACAAGTTGGTATCAACAATTGAGCAATCTAATAGGTATACAATGAAACAGCTGACACTGGCCAGGTTAGACATAGGTGCGGTGTGCAGGGAGGCAGTGGTGGGGATGGCTAGGTGGAGAGCCGCCCGGTGGGCGTTGTCATGAGAAGTCGAGGTGGAGGCTACTTTCAGAGACAGGAGCAGCTACGAGTGTTGAGGAGTTGGTTTCGAAGGGTGGTTTTGAACTTGGAGATGGTGGTGGCATTGGTGATGGGGTTAGGAGAAACATTGTTCAGCATGGCTCAAACATTACAGTTTGGACAGTCAAAAGAAAACAAGAATGCCGAAAAACATGTGAAAAAACAGGCATTGCAAAAGGAAAGTATATACAATATACAGATATACAGTAAGTGCCATTATGTTGCCATTGACTTGAGTAGAGTAGAGACAGGGAGGAGAGGGAAGGTGAGAGAGGTGGGAAGCAGAGGAAGAGGGTAAGGTAAGAGAGAAAGCACTAAAGGAGGGTTATAAGAGAGCTGGAGAAAGGTGTCAGTGGAGTAGTTTGCCTAGGGGCGCAGAGGGCAAGTAGAAGATATGGTCTAAGGTGGATGAAAGCAAGTGCAGGGGCTAGCAGCACACAGATGATCATGGTGAAGTTTCCGAAAGCTAGCAGGGGTGGGAGCTTGATCAATAGTTTGAGGTATGGAATTCCAGTACTTTGGAGCCATGTATGAAAAAGCATGTGGACCCATATTGGTTTTGCATCTGGGGATATGGAGAGGGGCTTGGTCAGTAGATCGGAGTCCATAGGAGAGGGATTGTGAGTGAAGCAGAGAGGCAAGGGATTGGGGGAGGCCTGATCTGCTAATACCATCAATTAGAGAGCCATAGGACTGGAGTCAATGGACAGAGGGGGAGGGCCATTTTAGGTCAGCATAGAGCTGGCAACGGTGTTTGTATCGTGGAGATGCAGAGGCATAGCAGCAGATAGTGTTATAGGTGGTGTCCCACTCATGGAGGGTGGACTTTGTGGCAGATAGGTAGGTGACTGAACCATAGGCCAGGGCTGGGAACAGAAAGCCATGTGCCACAGCTAGTCTAGCCCATGGAGTGAGGGCATAGCTAGTGCGGTACGCACCTCCTATCTTAGCATTGACAGATCTACAGGAGGTGGTGATGTGCAGGTCAAAATCCAGAGATTTGTCAAGAAGAATGCCCAGATATTTAAAAGAGCTAGTGCTAACCAGTGGGGAACCATCAGCACATGATAGTTTGAGTGAGTTTTGGTTAGCTTTAAGACTGGCAGGAGAGCCATAGAGCATGGAGTGTGTCTTGCTTGTATTAAGAACAAGGTTGTTCTCAGTTAGCCAGGATTAAATACTTAAAAAGTCCAAGGCAAGAGGGTGGTTAATATCCAAGATATTTCTTGCACTGTGGTAAATAAGAAGATCATCTGCATAAAGCAACGATGAACAGGGTGGTGCAAGCAGCGGAAGGTCGTTAATGAGATTGAGAAAATCAAGGGGCCAAGTATGGAGCCCTGGGGAATGCCTACATGTATAGATGAGAGGTCAGATATGGATGAGTTGAAAACTACAGCCTATTTTCCCATCAGAGAGCTAGCTATTAAACCAGGCCACAACGTCGTCAGACAAGCCAAGGGAATGTAGTTTTGCAAGGAGAAGGGTATGGTTAACCAGGTCAAAAGCCTTAGTTACATCAATGAAAACTGCACCTGTCAGGAGGCTTGAGTCCATGGAGGCGTAGATGTCGTTTGTGAGTTTTAGAAGTGCGGTGGAGTTGCTGTGGCCTTTGCGGAAGCCATGGGGAGCAAGAGAGAAGGTTATGCTTCTGAAGATAATCTAGGGATTGGGTTGCGACTAATTTTTCCAGGGTTTTGCTAAGCATAGAGAGAATAGCTATAGGTCAGTAACTGGTGATTTCTTTAGGCTCACCCTTTTTAAGAAGGGGTTAATTTTAGCTGTTTTCCAGATATTGGGAACTGAGCCATGGCACAGTGACAGGTTAAAGACTTTTGTTAGGGGGGAGGCTATGAGAGGGGCAGCAGCTTTCAGGAACCTAGGTTCCAAACCATCAGACTCCAAGCTAGTGCTGTCAGGGATGGAGAGTAGCAGCTTTAGAATGTCGACTCTTGTGATGGTCTGGAACCTGAACGGAGGATGCAGTAGTAGAAGATCAGTATCCGGGGAGACAGTGTGTCCAGAAGGGAAAGAGGTCAGGTAGCTAGATAGGTCAGAGAAGTGGCAATTGAAGGAGTTGGTGATGGTTACCGGATTATTGCAGTGTATACCATTTAACAACATATCACTTGCAGTAGCCGTATGATTAGCTCCAAGGAGGGTTTTTATGGTTGGCCAGAATTTCTTGGAGTGACCTGCAGCTTTTATGAGTAAGTCTTTGCAGAAGGAGCTTTTTCTAGTTGAATGTTCCTTTTGAAGGTATTTCTCAGTAGCCTGTAGTCACTATAGTCGGACTGAGCCTTGAGGCCTTGAAACACTGACAAGTTTTGTCTCTAGCCCTTATTTGAGTGAGAAGATCTTTAGTTAACCCCTTTGTTTAAGTTCCACGGATACGACGTGTGATGCGGGGAGCATGGGTGTCTTGAAGAGGACCAAACAAGGCCAGGAAGTAGTCTAAGGCTGCCTGGGCATTAGCTGCAGTGTAGATGGGTGCCCAGTCTATCATAGCAAGATCATGCATGTGTTAAGTTAAAGTTAGCCAGAGTGCGGAAGGTGATGAGTTTCCGCAGGGGAGATGGTCTACTAGTGGAGCGTCATATGCAGTAGATCGGGGAGTGATCACTTATTGCATCTGCAAGGGTACCTGCACAGACTATGCTGTCAGGGTGGTTTGTGAGGGCCCAGTCGATGAGTGTACTGGACCGAGGGGGAACCATGACCCTAGTTGGGTCAGTGATTATTTGGTGAAGGTTGTGGCTTTGTACCACGGTGTGAGAGGACTGGTTTGATTTACCAGTCCAGTTTAGGTTGATGTCCCACAGTATGAGGACTTCATTTTGACTGATGGTATTGTCCACTTGGGAGAGGAGTTCCTCAAGACCGGTGATACCACCACCAGGAGGGTTGTATGCGCAGACTATGTGTAATTTCTTAGAGCCAAGTTGTAAGGTTGTATGAATCGCTTCACAGTGAGAGAGAGAGTGGGCAAGTCATTATGGGATAGTAACGGATGAGATTTATAGAAGATAGCTACACCACCTCCACGCTTTGATGAGGGCCTATCATGCCTGATTATGTTGTAATTTGGTACCGAGTAGAGCTGACGGGGGGTGGAGGGTTTGAGCCATGTTTTGGATAGGCAAAGGATATCAGGGTTATATTGAACAACCCACGCCTCAAGTTCCGTTAAATTATGAGGAAGGCTCCTAATATTCAGCTGAATAATGCAGAGGCCCTTGGTGTCCTTCCAGATTGTTTCAGAGTGGGGTAAGTTACTTACAGGCCCTGGGTTTAGTTTAATATCCCCAGCTAACATTAAGGCTAGGAGTAGTAGGTACCACAGTTTATGGTGGATTAGAGGGGTAGACAGAGTGAGGTTGCAGCGCGTGGATTTATGCAGAGTGTAGGCTAAGTGGTAGATGTACTTATAAGGGACCAGAAGTGGTGAGGTGGTTAGGCGCATGTGAGGTAGCATAAGCATGTTGGAGAGCCTAGAGTTCTCAGGATAGATGAAGTGAAGGGGCATGGAAGGCAGGCAGTATAGTGATGTGAGCTGCAAAAATAGAAATTAGCAAGAATACTACACATGGATTTATAGTCATGTAGTTTTTAATGAGAAGGCCGTTTGTATGGAGAGTATGTAGGAAGGTATGGCTAGACTTCTGTAGGACTATATTCGATCTTGGTTTAAGGAGATTATGGCAGAAACACACTAGTCATAGCTTAATTGCCGGATTTTGTTTGAGGAGGCAGGGAAGGATTCGGGACAAATATCTGGATGCCCTCTGGTGGTAAGGAAAAATAACCTGCTAATTGGAAAGTAGAGAGATAGTTAATTATCTTCTGGGCGTGGTCCACCGTTGCCTTACCCTATAAAACTGATGCCGCTAAGGGTGGGAGTGGTGGGGGTGGGTGGGGAGCAGAAAGCCCAAAAAAATGTAGGCAGCTGAAGACAGGTCTCTTTGCAATTGGAGCTGCTCTGCCACGAGACCCACCTCGAGGCTGAGTAGAGTTACCTGGATTATGCAGCGCTCCGGGATAATGCAGCACTCCGAGAGGTAAATTCAGTTTCTTTATCGAGCCCACTAGTAGCTGTCGCTCTCCGAAGGTAAAAATCTAGTGAGGCCGTCTCTGGGAGCAGCTGAGCAGGTAGTGATTAAATAGCTCAACCACCAGAAATAGAGTCAATTCGAAGTAGGCAGCTCGGGGGCACACTGAGCTGCTAGCACTTAGTTTAGCTCAGCCTCTGGAAAAACAGACTACATTCAAGTTAGGCAGTCACTGGGAGCACACTGAGCTACTAGTAAATTAATTTAGCTCAGCCTAATCAGTACATCTATAATAAAAAACAAACCAAAAAACAACAAAGTTCTGTTTCTGCAATCTGCCTCCAGCTTCTGTTTCTGAACACATTTAAACTGCATGCATGGACCCTAATTGATCACTTCGCTACATTATGCTAGTATGTATGTAATCTTCCGTACACTGTCCCCCCAGTTTCTGTCGCATTTACCATCATGCCCATTGAAGGAAAGGGGGTGGCCATTAACCTCAGGGACAATTTCCCCTGTCCAGGGGTAAACTGGATGTTTCATGTTGCCAAACGCCATACCCTGTGAATGTTATACATTCCGGATCTTTCCCCACACCAAAGTTGTCTGTGCGTAAAAGATCCTTCTCTTTGTTTGGACCAGCTATTCTAAATGAACTGGTTTGTATTGTCAAAACAACTCATGATGTAAGGCATTTTGAACAACTTTTAACAAATTTGCACAGTACGATTGTTAAATGTCATTGTCTGTAATCAGTATAGTTTTGTATATGCTGTATTTTACTATGTACTGTATGGTTTTTTTTAATGTTAGGCGCAATAGTCGTACGTGTCTAACTTAAATCCAGTGTGCCATTATGGGCACTCTATCTACCCTTGGAGGGTATACCCCTCCCGTGTTTAACTTCCCCTGCGGCACTAAGTGAAAGGTGTACCTGAAGGAGCTTGGCATATCCCAGGGCATGCTGTCCCATCATAGCTCTGTGGTGACAAATCCCTGACTAACATCGATGACTGTGTCACTGAGTTGCATGTGTAAATATGTTCTGCATTTCTGAATGTGAATCAGCAGCTCGCTAGCCCATGGCTTGTACACTCCCGCTGATTTATGCCAGATGATTATGCTGATGATGACTGGGCCCTAAACGAGGTAGCAGTCAGAAGTTAGGCCATGTAATCCCGTCACCAAACCAGTGTGCGTGCATAGTCCCTGTAAATGTTGGTGTTCTGAAAGTAACATTTAAAGCCTCAGGTGTTCTGCCCTGTGACCTGCGTGCTTCTAAAATGGGTATAGAGTTAAACTGTAAATGCAGCTGCTACTGCAAACCAAGATGAAGTTAACAGTTACAGTTTTAAAACATTTTAAGTATCCCACATTGCCTTGCTGGGACCAGACTGAATTGTGTGTTTTGACATGAACGCTACTTTACGACCAACACAGGGTTGTTCCACTTATCCCTGGAGCCAGAGGCAGAAGAAGAAACCAAGATCCGGTGCCCACCTCTCAGGTGTGAGCGCAAATAGCTTGCCTCAGTTGGCACTGTACAAGGGCATTAAGGTAGCAACCAAGCAGATGTAAATGGTAAGTGGCTGCTCCAAAATGACACAGGTAGCTTAGTCAGAGCAGTTTCCCCAGGGTGGTTCAGAGACGTAGGCACCTTGGTGGGCCACACCTACAGTGTGTGGGTTAAAGCAGATCTGGAATGTACAATATTCACAGGGGGTGGTTCCTGGCAAGATGAACCATCTGATTTGCCCCTAGACATGGGAGTTCACCTTTCAGGTTACTGCCCACCCTCTCCTCTTCACTGGGCATGGTGGCTGAAGTGGCAGGATGGAGAAGGCTAAGTAGAAATGTGTATACTCATCCAGGATTTGTTGTAACTGGATGCTGTGAGATCTACTGCACTGCAAAATGCATGTGTCTTGCAAGTGTCAAAGAGTGCGGCATCCTTTAGACTTGTGCCAGTGCTGTGTAATTTCCAAGACATTGGGGCACTGTCTGCACATGGCAGCAGCATGGGACTCTGACACTTCCAACATTTGGCTTCCTTATGCCAGCTTTCAAGTGCCGACAGAGCCTGCTGAGGTCCCTCTGGATTTGGGCCCAGACACAGTTCTCTATGGGGACTTTGCTAATCTGTTTGGCCCACTCTGTGCTGAGAACATCTGAGGAGGAGTTATTTTTTCAGGATCCTTGAGTAACTCACTGAACAAGATGGATGCTTGAAATCAGATTTGCCTGTCTACCTTTTGGGAGCTACTGTGGCACTTTCTTTTGTACAGCCTTTTCAGCATGGAGGCCTTAATCCTGCACTGCAGTCTCCTCCAGACACTAAGCTCATGTTTGTGTGGCTAGGTTGTTTCTACCCAGTAGTTGGGACTGCACAGATGGTATCAAGATGGCCTGGGTGCCTTCAAACTTACATTTGAGCACCCAGGGACATGATTCAAGGCTGGGACCTGTGTACTTTCCTGGGAGGCTCGGTAGAGGGTTGGACTGGAGCCCCACTGGCTTATTGCATTTTTTGGATTTAACTTTCAGTTTGGTACTTTGTTAAGAACTGGCCCTCATAAGGTAGTCAAAGCACCTGTCACAGACTGCGAGGTCATCACTGATCCTGGGGAAGGACATGGGGAACTTGGAAATTCTGGGAGTGGCAGTGGTTTTTGCAGCTATGTTTACACCCCACCCACTCACCTGCCACCTCATTAACAGCAGCGACCTGATACCCAAGACCCAAATGACCATTGTCCCTGTAGGAGAGCAATTGCAGTTCATATAGAAAGATCTGAAAAAGGATGAACTATAATGGCTGGCATTGTATATGCTGTTTTTTACAGAGGTGTATGTGGGGAATACTGTGACTGTCTATTTTGGGATGCTTTCTGAGTGGCCAAGAGGCAGTCACCATATTGAACTTAACAAATATTTCCTCAGCTGCATATTTGTTTATAATTCTGAGTCTGGGGGGTCATATAGTAATTGTATCTAATGGGGGCTTTTTTTTTTACTTTCTGTGTTTTGTCCGTCAGCTGCTGGGACCTCCTTCCACCTGCCCAAACCTTCTACCCACCACATGATGTCCCCCTTGATGATCCAACCCAACCCTTGCTCGACAATCTTCTTGGTACCCTGACTGTAATCCATGGCTCATCCCCCATGGGGGAACCCCCAGTTCCCCTCAAGCCAGGATGAACATATTTCACTTGACGGTCAAGGCCCATGGGGTGGACCTGGCGTGGTGTGGGAGGAGTCGAGGAGACCCAGCTGTGGCATGGGGGGGCAGGGCAGGACTTCTTCCTCTGCCTGGTGCTGTTGGGAGTTTTATTCCCCTACTAGACCCTGCCCTTATCCCACCTCAGGGCATGGTCCTGAGAGGTGGCCTTGGTGAGATGCCTATCAGGACCGTTGGAAGGGTGGATGAGCCCTGCCCTACCTTTGGTGCTCGCCTGCTGGTCCCACTCTGGGCATGTGACACCTCCTTGACATCTGCCAGGTGACTGGGTATGTGCCGATGTAAGGCCACCTCAGAGGGATCGCTTGTTCCTTCCCACATGACAACTCCCTCCCCCTGGGTCACCAGGGGGCAGTTGTGCAATGGAAGGAGATGCTCTCCCTCCCTGAGGTGGGCTGATCCCCATCTTGCTGGTCAGCACCAGACCTTCCAGGCTCGGGGCGTGAACACGATCGAATGGGTCTTGAGCCTATTGCTAATGTCATTTCTTCTCTCCCTGGACAGTGAAGGGACTAAAGTGGACTTGTGCTCATTAATCATACTTACCAAATGTAACCAAATGTTACTGATTGTTTACAGTATAAGGCACTTACTATTTTCATAATCAACAGTGTTGTTTCTGTTTGAATGACAAATTATGGTTCAATACTTGATGAGAACATCAAGTTTTCCCTCTAGCGGTGAGTGCTACTCGGCAATCATAGTTGAGGGTTATTAGTTAACCTACTTTATTATTCTGTGTTTAAAGGTTTTACACTAAAGGGTTAATGTTCTAGCATAAATATTTTCAGAATTTCAAGAATGTGTTTCCTGTGTGCAAATGTTTTCTGTCTGTGCTCTGCATTGTTGGTGCCCATTGACCCGACATCTCCCAGGTGTTTTTCTCACCTGTGTGGGGTTTAGAAGAGAGACCCCAGTCCAACAAAGACTGAGTTCTGTGTTCCAGCACTAGTCCAGAAGTTCTAGTACAGAGCCCTCAGGGTTCTGGGCACTTATGGGTACACTTCTCTAGCTGCGACCAGAGGGGGCTTGTGAACCCGGGATGATGGCAGTGTCCTTTGTACAGTTCTTCTGAGGCTCGGCTCTCTCCTGGGATCCAGGATTGGGGAATGTGATGACCTGTTTGTGGTTCACCCTCCAGGAGGACTGCCTAATGATTACTGCATTTCTGTCTCATTTAGTTCCCATGAAGAAGTGAAACATAGGAACATAGAAGGTGAAGGCAGATAAGGACCATGTGGCCCATCTAGTCTGCCCCTTTTCCCTACCTAATGCAATATCACAGATCCTAGTTGGTCTGTGGCTTACCATCTCTTCCCTGTTGTGAGAGTACTCATGTCTATCCCATGCATTCTTGAATTCCCTACTATTTTTGGCCCCACCACCTCTGCAGGGAGGTTGTTTCAAGCATCCATTACTCTTTCTGTGAAAAAGTACTTCCTCAGATTGCCCCAGAGCCTACCCCCCCAGCCTCATATCATTTTCAGTTGGAACTGGAAGAGGGGAGCAGGAGGTACAGAACAGCAAATATTACAGATGTAACATCCATGCTCACAAGGATGGTCTAAGCCCAGGAGCACTAGGCAACATAAGGGACTTAGTGGGTCTGTCCTTTGGGCAGATGGCCCTGGGCTTGTGATTTAAGTTACTAGTTTGATTGGCGTGGTTACTCCCCAAATGGGGACATCTTTCTAGGCATACCTAGAGGTACTGCCCATCAGGAAATGTAGACTGCATTGCATGGTATGGTGGCACTTAGCATTCACTGCTCCATGGGGGTGGGATGTCTGTGGTTTAAAGCCTGTGGATGCAGATATGTATGGGCTCAGTTTTTGCTTATGGTGACTGGTGTGATGTCAGTAAACAACAGTTCCTGATTTACCATTCCATCTTCAGTGCACTCCTTAGCACTATCGAATCGCTGCTCAATGCATTAGGCAAACAGAAACAGGACACACAGATTTCCAGTAGCAATGAAACAAAGAACAAGTTTATTTGCAGTTTGTGCATGTAACACAGCCCCCACTTTATGCCTTTCCTACCAAACTGTCCCTTGGTGAGGAAGGAGTGGGCAATAACCTCAGAGGTGACTCCTATGTCTAGGGGTATTTTGATGGAATGTCTCACTGGGAGCCACCCCCTGTGTATTGTACAGTCCTAAGCCTAGAAGTCTCCCTACACCCCTGGAGGTGTTGCCTGCCATGGTGCATCAATAAAGTCCCTGTGCACCTCAGTGGGAACTGCTTTTGCTAGGCTACCTGTGCCCCTTTGGGGAGACTGCCTACCTTTTCTTTGGGGAATACTCCCTGTGCTGCAAACCCTGCTGGCTCTGAAGATCTCAGTCATCTTCAAACTTGTGTTCTTTTGGCTCTGAGGGAAAATGGAGCCAGTTTTGTTGATCAAAAAATAAATTTCGATTTACAATAACACTATAAACAGTTACTGTCCTGATTCAATTTGCAAAACCACAATAAACAGTCACTGTCCCTACATGACAACTTGGGGTAGGCCTTAACTTATTTAACCTGTAATCCTATAACTTGATTCCCATTTGCATCAGCTGTTCCATTGCATTTCTCAAACACTGTACCCAGTTTGTAACTACCTAGACACAGGGCACCACAATAAAGTTTAAACTTCTTACAAAAACTTCAACACTTTGTTTACAGAACCGGTGTACTTACTTGAGGTAGTGACAGTGAGCATGCAGCCAGCACCCCAGCCATAGCTCCTGTTTAGGGCCCAGTCATCATCAGTGGTCTACTCATATTATCACATTCAGCATTCCTTTCCCTTATGGTCCCAGAACCATCTCAAAGGAACTTTCCTTAGAAATGTCCACTGTTAGAACCATTAAGGCTAGGAATGTATTTTTTAGATGAAAACTTGGAATCAGGGCAATATGGAGAAGCTCCGTAGATTCAGTTTCAATCTATTAATACAGTTTAGAAAATGGGCAAAGGATTTCAAGCAATCTGACTGGTTGTTAGCCGTGCATTAGAAGTGTCTAATGCACAGCTGAAACTAGAAACCCTATTTAGAATACACAGACCAATTTTATAAGTGCAATAAGCCACTCCAGGGATGTGCATTAGACAGTTCTTATGCACGACTGGGGGACTGGATGCACTTGGCCTATGGCTCGTGCCTCACTACGCCCCCCTAGCCGTGCATTAGAACTGTCTAATGCATACCCCGTTGTGTCTTATTGCTTACTTATAAGATGGGAAAATAATTTTGAGGAATCTGATTGGTCAATAGCCATGCATTAGAAGTGTCCAATGCATGGCTCAAAACTAGTCCAGACACCAGTGCCTTACAACATCAGCGGACAAATTCTGGTTTAGAATGTTAAGATTTTTAAAAGCAGCCATTGTTTTCTTCCATGTACAGAACAACTAAATGTTTTAAGCACTCTTTTCGGCTCACAAACATCCCAACAAGTGCAAACTTCATTAATATGTGGTAAAAATCAATAATCGTTAGTTTTTCCATGATTTATGGTTATCTGCATACTTTATAAATAAAAGCACCATCAGTCTGCAGCACCCCCCCCCGTTCGCTAGTAAATACAAGTAATGATATTATTGAAAAAAAAAACATTTGTGTTTAAATATTTTATTACATCTATTATTTGTTTGGCAGACCCTACTCACCCACCTGATTTGTTTGCTAGCTGGGTTGTTAGCTCTCCACACTGTAAACTGCTGGCTGCGGACGTGGTGTAACTAGGAAGTGGCAGTGAGACTGTCAGCACTCTATTTTGCCCAGCTGTAAACTACATCACAAACTGCTAGCCGTGGGAGCACTGTTACCTGACGTAGACCACCAGCACTCTCCACTGCCCTACACTATAGCACCCTTCCATCCAAAACACCATAGTTTAACCTTTTCATACCAGAATGAGGGACACAGACACTTATTTGTGGCTATGACTGCTGCCTCAGTTACATGCAGCATCCAACTCACTGTTTCAACAGCCTTTGTCTTTCACTGCTCTCTCTCTAATAACTGACAGCCTGTGTCATAAAACTGTCAGTGAAAAGTAACATATTTAACAGCTGCAGAGAGTGTGTGTGTATGTACAATCAGCTGCACTGTTTAGAGGCAGGACACCCCCCGTGTCACTCGCTGCTTTATTAAGGCAAGGCTAATAACTATGGACTTTTTAAAGGAGCATCTGCATTTATTTAAAAAATTATTTAAAATGAAACTACTCTTATCTGTACGCCCTTTTGCCTTGCTGTCAGATGAACTACAGCTTGTCCGCTCATCTGCCCCACTCAGTGCACTCAATCATTTCCATCACACCCCTGATCGATCGCGTGGTCACAGAAAAAAAATCATGAAAGAAATAAAAGGCAGTACAGTGTGTGTCAGTGTGTGACAAACTCAAAGAGGAAAACACCTACGTGTCTCTCTAAATTTGGGCAAGTAGTGGTGGGGAACTACAGCTACAGAGGCCATAGTAGAATAAATGTCATAAACTAAAAAAAAAAATCAACCTTATGCAGGCGGAGAGACTATTTTATGTAAAATTTAGATACAACTTTCAATTTTTTGTTATTTTAACTTATTTTTTAAATTTTTACTTGCAGATAAAATACAAAGTCCCATTTTATAAGCGCAATAAGACACTTTGAGTGTGTGCATTAGACACTTCTAGTGCACAGTCAGGGGATAAAAGCACTTGGCCTGTGGCGTCATGCCTTACCACACCCCTGGCTGTGCATTAGAAGTGTCTAATGCATACCCCGTCATGTCTAATTGCTTACAAAAACAATTTTTGATACATTTGTATTGAAAAAATGAATTTTCAGTATATCGATGCATTGAAAGTACACCTACATGATATAACTATATCAACCTGACTACATGTTTTTATTCAAAACAATTAAGTTCATAGCCCGTATGGTTTAAAAGTTAAACTTTTTAAATATATTATCTTTAGAAAGGGTTAACTTTTGTACTGTTATAGCAAGAAACTTAATTTTCTTCAAAAGAAAGCTTGGATTAGTGTTTATTGATATGTCCTGCCTAACATGTTCAATGTGTGTAGATAGATAGATAGATAGATAGATAGACAAACAGACAGATAAATATGTGTATTGGAAATGTACTGATGGAAAGATGTTTTTAAACAAAATACTTTTTAAATTTTTGTAACATTTTTGAACTTTTGAGTCATATTAAAGTAAAAAAATAATAATTAATTGGTGGCGCTTGGATAGTGCTACAAGGGATCTAAGCAACCTCTGACAGATAGCTCTGCTATCCATCCCCAGAGCTGACCCCCTTCTATCCAAACCTGCATTTTGGATCCCCAGTCAGGTTTTGGGGATCAGAGGTCTGATGGGGTCATATGTCTGGATCCAGAGGGTTGATCTTTGGATCTGACCTTTAGATATTTGTGATACCACCATCAGATGCATGATCTGACTGTCAGATCCCTCGGATCCAGTCAAATCCTATGGCTCAGATGGAGACCAGCTCCATGGCTGGATGCCATCAATATCTGATGGCATCAGACATCCAGCAAAACTGGTTGTATCTGCTGCTCTCTGACCTTGGAGACTAACTGAGCACCACTATAATAAATACAGTTTATATAGTGCCTTATAAAAGTTTCAAGGTGCTGCTCAGTACACTGTGCAAATTTTGGTTATAAAACAATCATAAAACATTAAAAGCTAGTCTGTAAAATTAGATTTTCAGTTTCCTTTTAAATTGCTCAGGTCAGCACATGATCAAATCTCTGGAGAGAGTCTGTTTGAATGGTGAGCCCATATATTGTAAAGGCCTTGTTACCAAAAGTAGCCAATCCCAAGATGGGAACACTGAGAAGGTGTGCATCAGAAGATCAAAGATGGCATGTTGGTGAATGATGCTGGATTAATTCAGACAGCTATGTAAGAGCAACTCTATTACAGCATTTTAATACAAGTATAGGGTTTGGACAGTGAAGCTTAGCTAGTAATGGGGTAACATATTCAGACGTCCTGGAACCAGTAAGCAAAAGTGCAGCAGCTGTTTGTATCTGTTGAAGATAGTGCAGTGATTGAGCTGTGAGACCAGCAAGAAGAGTTACAATAGTCACTGTGAGTCAAAACAAACTGTGAACGAGGGTAGCAGAAGTGTCTTGGCTGAGGTAGGCATGTATCTTAGCAATTACCTGTAAATAATAAAATGACAAACTGACAATGTTGTTTTTAAGAGGCTCCAGTTTTAGGGCTTGATCAAAAACACTTCCAAGATTGCAAACAACAGTGGTAGGATAAAAAAAAAAAAACAGAACTGAAGTGTAGCTCAAGGGCTGATAGTTTAAGAGATCTGGGGTGAGATTTTCAGACAGCTGTGTCCATTTTATGGATGCAGCCACCCAACATCTGCCCAAATAGTTAGACCACCTATAAGACTGTTTAACTCCTGGGTGCTTTGCAATGACTTGTGCCCCAAAAATTACACTTGTATCTAAATTAGAAGGATGCGTCATTTTTTTTGCCATAAAAAGCAGCAAGTGTTGCAGATGCATCAGGATGTTTGAAAATTGGCCGAAAGCATCCCAACACATTTTCCAGAAAGCAGCACACATACAAAATTTTGAAGCAAGTGTTGTGTCCAACTGTTTGAAAATTCTGGTCATGGCCTTTGCGCTTGTATTGCATATAAAGAGTTTAGTCTCATTTGCTTTTAAAGAGCCCCTCGTGCTGAAGTGACAACTTTGAAAAAATGAAATATTTAGACACAATTCAGCTTACATTAAATTTTTTTCTGTAGTTTTCCCCCTTCTTTATTTCTAAAGGCATTTGCATTTAAACAGGATCGATGCCATATCTATTATGGCTGCTTGCCTAAAGCTGACATCACAGTTCTGTTTATGACATCACAGTCTGTTGCTGTAGAGATAAATACTTAAACTGTGGATTATGATGTCAGGCGTAGGCAAGCGGAAAGAGCAGATAAAGTCTAAGGAACAGTAATCCTTCATACAACTGTCCTCTCTAATAAAGAAAAAAGGGAAAGAATTGTAGAAAATATATGAAATTTAAACTTAATTGTGTCTAAATCTCACATTTTTTGAAGTTTTCCTAACAGTGTCATTGGCTCTTTAAGCAGAGCAAATTTGTGGTCGTCGAAGACTGCATATTGATAAAGCAGCAAGACATCTTAGTAAGCATCAGTTATAAAGAGGTAGTCATGAGAACATAGACCTGAGTATCATCTGCATAGTTGTGGTAGAACAGGCCACGTGCACTTATAATGCCTCTAAGGGTGCCATTTATAGATGAAATACAAGGGGCACCAGTGTTGATCCTTGTGGAGCTCCGCTTATCACTGGCCCAGGTGAGGAGGCAAGACAGTTTGTTATTTCACAGTGGCAAAGGCTGAAAAGATATCTAACAACAGCAGCATGGTAGGGATACCCCATTGAATGAATAATAGAATACCTTTTGGCACACATAGAAGAAATAAATAGCAATGGCCTCATTTTTGCTATAAAAATGTGTTTTCTAAGTAGTTTAATTATGTTACATAAAATCCTCATTTCTCATTCAGGCAACCCCCAATTCTTCCTATGCTTTTGCATGCTATAGGACTCTAGGGGTGGAACTGTCCTCAGCAGGGTTCCTGTATCTTCATAGCATCTCAAAGCATGATAGTCCCTGTAGTAGGGATAGAGAAAGCATAACACCAAAGCCTCAGTATATGCTGCACAAGCATTTTGTTTTATTTTTTATTTATTAGGTTTAGGATTACAATACCTTTGAGCCAGGGCTCTTTTACAAAGGTTCCACGTCAGGTTACAATTCAAAACATAAGACATGTAAGTCAGATTACAAATTCAATACATAGGACAAAGTTACAAACGTGTAAGCTAAACAGAGTTACAAAGCATCTAAGAAACAAGACAAGTTTTGGAGGCTAGGTTACAAGGAGATAGCGAACGAGGTGCAGAGAGGATAGAGGGCAAGAGAGAGGAAGAGTAGAATGGGCGGAGAGCTATAGAGGAGGAGCGCAGCCAGAGGCATTGTCATAGACATAACAAGGGGAAGTGCATGCTAAGGGGTAACCAAGTGCTAATAGGAGAGAGAACTACATAAAGTTAGGGAAATATTCATGGGGTTAGCTAGTGGAGGCAGTCACAGGAGCTAGAGGCAGTGAGAGAAAGGTGGAGCCTTGATTTAAATGCACCAAGGGTAGGAGTGGAGGAGCTGTAACTGTTTAGACCATTTAGCCAGCTGGGCGCCCTGTAGGCAAAAGATCTTTGACCTTGTGAGGTTCAACAACGTGGAACCTGCAGGAGCTGTGATTCAGACACCTGGTTGAGCGTGGGTTATTGCTAGGGTGCAGCAGTGCACACACTCCAGGGGGCACAAGGCCCATAGTTATTTTCTTCGCCATGGTACAGGTTAGGTACTTTATCTGATTGGTGAGTTGCAGCTATCCACTTTGTGAATAGAGGTGGTATGTATGTGTGAGGTAGTGGGATCCAGTGAGAAGTCAACAGACCTTATTGAGGGAGGTGGATATGTGTCTAAGAGTGGTAGCAGGGGCAGAGCCATAGATAAGCCCATAGTCAACAGTGGAGACAACAGAGCTCTGAACAGCAACAGTCAAGGCTTCTGGGGTAAGATGTTGCCTATGCCGGAAGAGAAGGCCAAGGCGAGTATTTGCTGCTCTGGTTACAGAGTCAATGTGGGCACTGTAAGTTAGATGAGGGTCTACAGTGATCCCAAGGTACTTAAAGGCTTGAACATGTTCCAGGGTGACTCCATGAATGGTTTTGATGGATAGGGGGTGCAGCTTATGCTTGTTATGAAAGCTGCTGAACATTATGGACTTTGTTTTCTTATTATTGAGGACCAGACTGTGATTTGAGAACCAGTTTTCAACAGATGTGAAGCCAAGCTGAATGTTGTCTTGTAGAGGCTTAGGATTCTTGTGGGAGGCAAGAATTATAGCATCATCTGCATAGAGGATGACTGTTTTGAGCAAAATTTGGAAGGGAGTTCAGGAACAAGCTGAATAGTAGGGGGCCCAGAATGGATCCCTGGGGGACACCTGAGCGAACAGGCCTGGTATCAGAGAGGACATCTGCAATTTTTACTCTTTGAGACAAGTTCTCCAAGTAGCTTTTGAACCAGGCAGTGGAGTCAAGAGAGAGCCCAGCATTCAGAAGTTGCACAAGCATTAGGTGGTGATGGACAGTGTCGAACGCTTTTGTCAGATCGATAAAGATGGACCCAATTAACTGACCATTGTTCAGTAGGCTGTGAAGAATGCCAGAGAATTCCAGTAGGGAAGATAAGGTGCTATGTCCTTTCCTGAAGCCATGTTGTTTCGCGCACAGGATATTGTATTTATCCAGAAAATCTGTGAGCTGATCTGCTGCAATACATTCAAGGCCCTTGGAGAGAGGTGGCAATATAGAGATCGGACGGTAGTTTCCATGAGTGGCCTTGTCACCACTTTTATGGACGGGGTAACAGTGGTGGATTTCCATTTGTCAGGGAACTGGCAAAGCCTAAGTGAGAGGTTGAATATATACGTCAGTGGCTGTAACACCCGATCAAGGGTGAGGGACAGCAGTTTAAGGTCAAGCGTATCACTGCTGGATCTGGATTTGGTGATGGCTTTGGTAATGTATTTGCAGGCATCATGCATCTTGACTGCTTTGAAATAAAAAGGCATCTGGCTAGAGGAGAAGGAGGCATTGGGTGGTGGAGAGGGAGAGCCATAGTCCTTGAAAAAGTCAGAAGGGAGAACACTGCTGAGATCGGTGAATGCAGTGTTGAAGGTATTTGCTATGATTTTAGGGTCAAGCATAGTAGACCCATTTATGTTGAGCGAGGTAGGGAAGATTTTTGGCTGCTTCCCAGTGACCTCTTTAATATTGTTACAAAATGCCCTCCTGTTACCCCAGGTATCCGTGAGAGCGTTCTTGAAGTAGATAGATTTCTTTTGCCAGATAGATTTGGTACAGTCATTCCATGCACATTTATAGTTTTGGATGTCAGTTTCTTTACCAGTGGTTCTGGACAGATCCCAGAGGTGATCTCTAGATTTTAGTTGGTGTAAGAGATTGTCTGAGAGCCAGGGATTGCAAAAGGCTTTGACTTTGCGCTTTTTAAAAGGAGCGTAGGAGTCACAGGCTGCATTGAAAGTATTGATGAAATAATCCAGTGCAGTATTTACATCTATTGCTTTGTAAATAGGGGACCAGTCTTGGAGGCTGAAGTGTGTTTTGAGGTGCGACAACTGCCCACGTGGTAGGACTCTTCTAGTTATGATATTAGGAGGGGGCTTGCGGAATTTGTTTGACCATTCACAGATGACAGGGGAATGGTCGCTAAGCGAGTCACGGAGGACTGAGGTATTTGTGATACGAGTTGGGTGGCTGGTAAGAATCCAATCCAGGAGGGTGCTGGTGCCAGATTTGTAGTTTTTCCTGGTCGGAGAAATGACCATCTGGGTGAGATTGGCTGATGATAACAGCATCCTTATGGACCCCTGCATCAGATGTGAGCCAGTTTATATTAAAGTCTCCAAGCAGAATCATTTCAGAGTCAGGAGGTTGGGACCTGGTGAATTCCAAAACAGCGTTAAGGCCATTACCTTGTTCTTTTGGTGGGATATACACTGAGGCAACTGTGAGGGATTTGTTATGGGCAGCTAATTAGATTCTGATAGGAAGAATCTGAGCAGCAGTGGCTGGGAGAGGGGTTAGTGATGGGGTGTCCCAGTAGCGAATCTTTAAGGTAAACTGCACATCCACCACCTCTTTTGGACTTCTGGTCCAACCTGAAAACTTTGTAGCCTGGAACAGCGATAGCCAGGTCAGGGATTTTGGATGTAAGTCAGGTTTCTACAACTGCCAGGATATCTGGGCTGTGCTGATTGGTAAAGATTTGTAGGGCATCCAGCTTGGGGAGTAGACTAGAGATATTGAGAGATGCTATGGAGAGTGCTCCTGAGGGTTCTTCTTGGTAGATAGAGCTGGAGGTGATTGGGTAAAGGTTAGGATGGATGTTTCCTGACAGCGGCAGGAGGAGGAGCACAAGCTCCAGGGTGCACCAGCGTAGGTCCCTGAGCATGAGTCTACATGCCTGTTTTTTGCAGAAACTTACTTTAGGTTGGTGGCAATGATCCCAGAGTGATGGCACGTGAGAGAGTGATGAGAGTGTCCAGGGCCTGTGTACAGTGGTAGGCGGGGACTGCCATCCATTTGCAGAGGGAGCACCAGGGAGGGAGTGCATGCTCATGATGGCAGTACCTGAGTGATGGATGCTGGGGGCTGGGAGGAGGGAAGCAAGCTCCAGGGAGGAAGAAAAGTGGAAAGAGGGATGAGAGTAGGAGAAGCAGAAACTACAGTGCGTGGAGGGACAACATGATGCAACAGTCAGCAGGACTGGATTGGATTGGATTGGGTAAGTGTGCTTATAACTGGGCCCTCTAGTGACTAAAAGATATAACTTGCTAATGGGAGAGAAGTCACACAGAAATACCCAAAATGAGGTACCAGAAACTCAGCAAAAATTAGGAATACAGTCTAGTCTTCTAAACTTCCAAGTTCAAATACGTACAAGTACAGTTAAAAAAAACAAAACTTTAAACTGAAGAAATTCAGCACTGAGTATTGAAACAGACCAGATATCAGAGGCAATACTGGATTAGGGGGAAAAAAGGTTAAATAAGCTGGCCAATGGTAGTGACGTAGTCCAGCCAGGAGGAATTTGGAAATGCCTGGCAGGATGATGAACCAAACACAGAGCTGCTCCACGGACAGCCAATAAGAGCTGTCCCAAGATAAAAGCAAGTGTCCTTAGAAAATTTACAGAGACAGCCACTCAGCCTTGAGTTCCAGGAATGCTGTTCAGGCCATACCTGCTAACAAGGGCTCGGGGATTGTGGCAGCAGGCTCTTCTCACCGTGGAGGCATGTAGGCCCCCGTCTGAGGTGCTGTTAGCCCAAAGGGCTATGAGGATGCCTGAGGAGAATGGACAAGCTGGGGTTAGACATAGCACCAAAAACAATGGGAGGTATCCTGCTTTGCAATTCACAAAAAAGCTTTGTCACAAATAATGGGAGTTTAAATTGTAGGGAGGGATTCAGGCAGCGAGCTAGGTGCCGGCTGGGTCTGCAAGGAGAAGAAATAAAAAATGCTGAAATTGGGGGGGGGGGAATTAACTGAAAGTGACTTTTCACAGAAATATCCAATGTCGTAACAGAAACTTAGCAAAGAATTAGGAATACAGTCTAGTCTTCTAAACTTCCAAATTCAAATACGTACAAGTGCAGTAAAAAAACACAAAACTTTAAACTGAAGAAATTCAGCACTGAGTATTAAAACAGACCAGATATCAGAGGCAGTACTGGATTGGGGGGAAAAAAGGTTAAACAAGCTGGCCGATGGTAGTGACATAGTCCAGTCAGGAGGAATTTGGAAATGCCTGGCAGGATGAGGAACCAAACACGGAACTCGTGTTCCACGGACACCCAATAAAAGCTGTCCCAAGATAAAGGCAATTGTCCTTAGAAAATTTACAGAGACAGCCACGCAGCCTTGAGTTCCCGGAATGCTGTCTAGGCCACACCTGCTAGCAAGGGCTTGGGGAGCGTGGCAGCAGGCTCTTCTCACCGTGAAGGCATGTAGACCCCCATCTGAGGCGCTGTTAGCCCAAAGGGCTGTGAGGATGCCTGCCAGCAAGAGCTCGGGGAGTGTGACAGCAGGCTCTTCTCATCGTGGAGGCGTGCAGACCCCCGTCTGAGGTTCTGTTAGCCCAATGGGTTGCGAGGATGCCATTCAATGTACTACTTGCCTTCCAGACTGCCTACCATTCCCTTACAAATCATTATTCCAATCTACAAAACCTTACCAATCTTTCCCCATGTTGCCTAAGCATTCCAACATAAGGAGCCTAATGGTCAATTAAATCAATGTTTACATGTAACCCCCCTACAAATGGGGGTTCCTAAAAGCCTCCTAGGAGCTTGCCTAAGTGTTCCCCCTGCCTGTTGGTGTTCGGTGCTTAAGCCGTTTGAATGGCACTGTGAGTGCTTGTAGAACCTTCACGTACTGTCTCTTTAAGAGCTGTCTGCTTGCAGACATAATCAGTTCTATATGGGGGGACTGTATGCTTAATGCTTGAATCCCGCCCGAGCTGTAGTGTAATCACTGCATTTTGCAGTCGCTGAAAGCTTAAGGAGATCCCACCTGAAAGATGTAACTGTTTGCCTGTAATTGTTTAGAGCTTTAGTAAAATTGCAGTTTGTCTAACCTGCCTTTATTGCAGCTGGGACTCTGTGTGTTGTGCCCCTCCATTTTGGGCCTGAACTGCTGTGCTAGGCCAACTGGGTTTAGGAGAGCCCTAAAATGGAGACTGCTTGGACCAACCAGGACTTGGACTCTAACCTGGAGCCTGCCTAAAGGGGAATATATGGTTAGTGCTTCTGGGAATTGTAGTTTGGACCTTGGCGCCTTTTTGCGCCAACAGAGGGAGCCCTGCAGTGATTGACAGCTGGATACACCAACCGAACCTGTTGGAGTCTAAGGGAAATGACCTGAACTGTTGCTGGAGATCCAGATGTGAGTTGACTGTGAAGAGAGTAGGAGCTCTGTTCTGCTACGGCGTGCAGTTAGCGTGGGAAGCATGTGTAGGGTACTGAAGTCGGCCTGTAGCCGTTAGCGAGTGCTCAATCGGACTGAATCTGAGTTGTGGAAAGAAAAGGAAGAAGTGTGCAGATCCAGGCTTGCCCGTAGAAGACCGAAGATTTGCAGAAGTGTGATCGGCCTGTCGGGGACTCTGTTGCTGCGTGTGTTCTCGGGTTTTGCAGTATTTGCGATCGAGATCGAGAAGCAGCTGCCTGGTATAGTAATTTTCTTTACATATAAATGTGCCTAGTGTTTGTAGGGGATCGCGATACCTTTTCCCCTGGTTCTGTGAGTTGTGAGCAGAAGCTGGAAGCTGCACTCAAAGCTAATTGGACTGCATCCGTCTGCTTTCCAGACCAGTTAGGCCCTGTCACAGGGTCTCATCTCCATGCCCTGCTCATCCTGGCCATCCAGAGCTACCTCCTCAATTCAGCTCGGTTTGGGGTTTGTGAGTACAAATAGGGGTACTTCCCCTCACCTTCATTTAATCAAAGTATGTCAACAGATTGTTGTGTGTGCTTCTGTTTGTGGACTGAGCCATCTGGCTCCAGATTACAATTTGTTTGTGCATGTATTTTCTTCATACAGGGCCCCATCCAGCTGCACCAGCCGGCCAAACCCAGGCAACTGACCTGGCTAGCCCCCCCATCCTGGGTACCCAGACAGTGAAATTTTGGAGCCTAAATATATGTGCACAATACTGTGATTCAAACTTATCTAAACTAATCAACCTGATTACCCCTCCCATGTTACTGTCCCCTGAATAAACCAGATTTGTTGTTGTTATACTGTATACTGGCTGTGGTGTTAATGCATCTAGAACAGTATTGCAAATTGCTGTGTTTGTCGTTTAACCTTGTTTCATAGGGGGTCCTCCGAGATGGGCTGTAGAATCAGTTTCGAGGGTAAGTGGTATCTCTATGTGTAAAAATTGTGCACATGTGGGGTATCGGGAAGGTAACTTCTGTGTATTGTGTGGGCCACTAGTGGGAATAAAGGGGGTTACAGTGTCTCAGAGGGCTGTACCTGAGCTAGTTTAGCCACCACTAACCCTGACCTCTGGGTGGAGGTACCCGTTATAGAACCTAGGCCCCTCAACTTGTCAGTAGCCCAACAGGCAAGGGTAGTGGTCCTTGGGATAGTGCCACCTGGGGGTTACAAGTATAAGCCAACAGCACATTCTGTTGTACTGCTGAGTGTTGCTTTGCAATTCCTGCCATGTCTCCTGACCAATGGAGAAAAATGAAATGGCAATGGCATGCTGCCAAACAACAGGTACCTACCACAAACAGCTGCCCTCCAGGAAGAAAAGTCACAACACTGCCACTACTAGTGCACAGACTGAAAATAAAGAACCTCAGCCTCAAGCTGTGCATGCAAACTTTACTGTGGAGCCTGCAGGTGCAGAGCTTCCGAGTTAACACCTCTCAGATGAGGGAGATTTCATGATTTTGACCACTGACATTGGGGAGATTTTCATAGAACTGCAGCGCCTGGCCCATTACAGGCAGCGACAGACAGTTTGTTCTTTGATTCCCAATACCCAAGGGCAGAATAGCTCAGAGGGGCTTTGCAGCAGGATTTTGTGCAATATTTTTAAAGTTTGGGAGGTAATTATCCCGTTTGTAGGCTTGATACCCCATGACCCCTTCCGGATCTTGGCTTACAAAAGGATGCTTTGGAGCAAGCGGCAGATAAAAAAACCAGCAGTTCAGTCAGAAACCAGTATGTCAGCCTAAAGCTGAGGGACAGGAGGGCTGGGCTGTGTTTCTTGCACCTTACTTTCTGTGCTGAATGTTTTGAAAAGTGTTTGTCTCGAAGTAAACTTACTGGGTAGTTGAGACAGAGACGGAAGCAGTCTGGGTTATGTAGCTGTATTCACGAAAGTTTTACGCTACTAGCGTAGCGCTGGTCCAATACTGTCCACTATCTCCCAGTGGGGATTTGCAATAGGAATTTGTGTAATATTTTTAAAGTTTGGGAGGTAATTGTCCCATTTGTAGGCTTGCGACCCCGTGACCACTTCCGGGTCTTGGCTTACAATTGACGCTTTGGATCTAGCGGTGTTGTGCACTGAGACGTGCGCTGGATGAAGCGCATCTTAAAGTGGTTGAAATGCCCAGTGTCAGCTGCGGTGTAAGGTATTGTGTCCCAAAATAAGAGGGCGAACTACTGTTTTGTTTCATCTCAAGTGATGGATACTTTGTAGCGTGGAAGAATGGGGAGCTGGGGGTTAAACGCAGAGTTTGTAGTAAGTTTGGTTTAGGTATTGATACAAAAATAAAGGAATTTGAGTGTGAACAATGTAAGGAGATAAAAAGTTTAAAAAGTAGGTTAGTGAGTTTAGAGATGGAGCTAACACGTTTTAAGCAAAACAAACATGCAGATGGCGAGGGATGCATGAACACCGGTGTGGCTATAGGTGTGGATCTGAGTCAGAAAAGAGAGAGAGCATTTATAGAGAAGGAAGGACTGTTTGAAAACCCAGGAAGGGGCAAACAAAAGGAAAAAAGGAAGCAGAGCCATGGAGTTTCAACACCAGCTATCAAACCAGTATGAACCACTGAATCATGTGTCAGATCACATTGATTCAGGAGAAATGTGTAATGGGATTTTCAAAGAAAAATGCATTAGGTGCTGCAAAGGGAGTGACTCAGAAAGAAGTGTTATTGAGACAGGAAGAAGGAATACATCAGATACATGACAGTGGTGGGGAGAAAAGAAGAACTGAAGCCATAGAAGAGATTACCAACTCCCATATAAAGGGAGAGAGATCAAGTAGTAAATTGTGAACAGGAAACATCGTGTGAAACCAATGAGAGAATGGACACTGGTGGCGGTAATGAGAACGAGTTAAGAAAAAGAGTTTTATACTAGGTGATTCAATAATTAAGTACAGAGATGCGTACACTACTAGAATAGATAAAGGGTCACAAACTCATATTTCTCAGGGGCAAGGCTGGCAGATATAAGGAAGTTGGTAGCAGAAATAGAAAATAAGGAGAATGACAAACCATTAGTATTAATCCATGCAGGAACAAACAATATAGCACATATTGAAGTAGAACATATGATTTTGGAATATATGCAAACTGAAAAAGAAATTAGTATTCTAAAGGGATATGCTGTTTTTTCTGAGATACTCCCAATCCCCAGGGCAAGCATGGAAATAAAAAAATAAAAAGAATAAATAATTGGAGGAGACAGTGGTGTCTTATGAGAGGCTTGCAATGTGTCAACACTTGGGAATATTTAAAAATGATTACAGCTTGTATGGTAAGGATGGTTTGCACCTAGCAAAGAAAGGGAGTAGAGAACTGGGGTCATTATTTAAAAAGCATGTACTACAGTATTTAAATTAGGCACTATGGGGAGAGGGGTCCAACAGTTGGCTCGTGATAGACCTATTAGTCAGAATAGATTCAGGAATAAGGATAACTTCAATGGGCTTTTGGTAAATGCTCAAAGTTTGAAACATAAGATGGATGAGTTAAAGTTGGTGTTACAAGAAGAGAAGATAGATGTATGTGGAATAACAGAAACTTGGCTAGTAGACGAAGATTGGGCAGACCATATACTGTAGCGGGGTATGACTATTTCCAGAAAACTAGGAAGGGTAAAAAGGGGGGAGGGTGTCCTTATATGTTGCAGCACACTTAAAAGCCCAAGAATTAACTGGTAATGAGGGCCATGAAACTGAGGTAGAACAACTCTGGACCAGGATTCATGGTGTTAATAGGGACATTACTGTAGGACTCTGTTATTGCTCCCCAAGCTTAGATAAAACAGAAAATAATATATTCTTCGATGAATTTGAGAATAAGGATTATAAGGGAGATGTTTTACTAATGGGAGATTTTAATCTACCCAGGATAAAATGGATTACAGAAAAGGGCAGTGGATACTGGGAAAATAGGTTTCTTGACTTTGTATAGGGAATAACATGAATCAGTATATAAAGGAAGGTATGAGAGATAGTAATATATTGGATCTAGTCATCAGTAGTATGGAAGACAAAATAGAGAACATTAAGATCATTCAACCGCTAAGTACAAGTGACCATAATATGATCATCTTTGAGATTTTGGAAAAAATAAGCAGGCAAATGGGTAGTACTAATACCTTTATAAGAAACTACAAAAAGGCTAATATATCTGGCATTAAATCAGACTTAAGAGATTGGAGTTGGGAGAAAGATTTTGATGGTAAAACAGTACAAGAAGTTGGGGCACTAATTGTTGATAAAATCAATGGGCGTGTTGAGAAACATGTGCCTGAGGTAAAAAAAAAATATAATAGAGTTGGTAGAATACCTAGATGGCTGACTAATGGGGTACAAAAAGCAATTAGAAGAAAAAATAGGGCATGTAAAAAAACTGAGAAGAAATCCCACTCAAAGAAATAAGGAAGCCTATACAAGAAAGCTGAAACTGAGCAAAATAGCAATAAGAAAGGCCAACGACCAAGCCAAAATGAGCTTAGCAACAGCTGCTAAAGACCATTTCAAATATACAGGTAGCTTAAGGTATAGTCAGAAGCACATTATTAAGTTAGTGGAGGATAAGAATGTAACAGATGATCCTTTACAGATGGCAGTAAGATGTAATAAGTATTTCTCAAATATCATTAAGAGTGATGGCAAGGATTCTACTATTAAGCAAAATGTGAAGTTGCCTGCTGTCCAACTCCCAGTAAAAGACATCAGTGCAAAGGAGGTATATAAGTTAAAGAAACTGAAAAAACACAAGTCCTGTGGGCCAGATGGCATACATCCTCACTTGTTGAATGAAATGGCGGAGGAACTTGCGGGTCCACTGTCAGCCCTGTTTAACATGTCTTTGACCAAAGGGGAAGTACTACAAGAATGGAAGCAAGCTAATATTACCCCAATACTAAAAAAAGGGGACAAAACTATGGTGCAAAACTATCGCCCCATTAGTATTACATCAGTGATTGGCAAATTAATGGAAAAATTTGTGAAAGAACAAATAGAATTAAATTTATTCCAGCTGGGGTTGGTGGATGTAACACAGTATGGGTTTGTGGAGGAAAGGACACGTATGACGAACCTGTTGAGCTTTTTTGAACCAGTGAGTCAGACCCTCAATAACGGGCTACCAGTCGATGTTGTTTACCTCGCTTATTCTAAGGCTTTCAACTCAGTGTCCCACTTGAGTTTGGTGAATACTTTAATGGGTTTGGGTATAGATGGACGCCTGATGCAGTAAATTGGATTATAGCATGGTTGACGGAAAGAACACAGAGGGTAGGCATCCAAGGTCAATGGTCAGACTGGGTTGGTGTGGACAGGGGGGTTGCTGCAGGGCTCGGTTTTAGGATCAGTCCTGTTTAGATTGTTTGTGTCAACATTATTGGTTCAGGAAGGGGCATGGTTGTGTAAATATGCGGATGATGGTAAAGTTGGTGCTGTAGTGAATAATGAGGTCTCCATTCAGAAATTCCAGTCACAACTCAAGGTCACTGAAACTTGGGCAGTTGAAAATAGACTTGCATTCAATAATATGAAGTGCAGGGTAATGCACTTTGGGAAAAATAACTGAAGGGCATTATATAAACTAAAAGACATGGTGTTGGACTCCGCAGATAGTGAAAAGGACCTGGGTGTGTGGATAACAGATACATTGAGCTTCTCTAAACATAATAAGGAAAGTGTTAATAGGGTGAATAGTGTATTGGGCAATATACTACGAAACATTAGGAGTAGAAAATATATGGTTTTAATTCCACTCTGTTACTCACTCGTAAGACCAGTATTAGAGTACTGTGCCCCTGTAAGTACCCCTCAAGATGTTGAAAAACACAATAGCTGTAGAAAGAGTTGAACGGAAATTAACTAGGAAAGTCTCAAAAGCAAGGGGGCTTTCTTATAAGGACAGGTTGCAAAAACTGGGCACGTTTTCTATGGCATACTGGAAATTAAGGGGTGATCTGTGTTATGTCTCTAAGGCATTCCAGGATGAGATAATTTGGGAAACATCTGGTCTCTCTAGAAAAGATAAGTCAATTAGAAGTACACGCAGACATCAATACCAACTGAAGGGTGAATTATACAAGACATCAAAAAGGGGCAAGTGGTTTAATCAGAGGGTTGTGGATCTGTGGAACTCATTGCCAGAGCAGGTAGTGGAAGCACAGAGTATGACATCTTTCAAGTTCCAGCTGGATTCCTTTATGGGAGAAAGAAAAGTAGAATATATCCACTGTTAGTGGCAAGTCAACAATGCCCGTTTTCAGCTACATTGACTTGTACAATATCTATGAACCTATGAACCATTAGAGGATGTTGAACGGTGCCATGAGCAGCACATAACATGTCAAAAATGGGCAAAATCTGTAGGGCTTCCTGAAAATCAGGAGACTTTGAAGGTTTGCAAAGTGAGAGTGTACAACCACTAACCCCAGCACTTTGAGTTCAGCACAGAACTCTTCATCAGTGGGCAGGGCCCCATATGGCAGATCATGTTTTTAAAGTCAGAAATTAAAGAACCAGTACAGATTTAATTTGCTGATTACAGTAAATTGCCATGATATGGAGCATGTATGCCTACTACCAATATAACACCCATACAGATATACTTCAGTTACTATAATATTGTTTATTTAATTTTTGTTGAGCAGGAAAGGAGGACTAGGCAACTCTACTTATTTTCAGCCTCATCCTGGGGGAAGGAGGGTATAGAAGGAAACCAACTGACATTGAACCAGATTAAGTTGTTGATGGTATTTTTAGTGAATGAGGGAAATTTTCGAGAAGTGCCATGGGATCTTTAACATCCACCTTAACAACCACCAGAACAGGCAGATGAGACCTCGGTTTAACATCTAATCTGAAAAATTTCATCTCAGGAGTGCAGCACCTCCCTCACGCTGCATTAGAGTGCCAGTATTGGGTTTTAATCACGTTCTGGTGTGAGGGTGAAACCCACAGCCTTCGATCTTTCAGCCTCCTCAGAGGTGAGTATGCAACCTGCTGAGCCACTGACCACTGCCATGTGGTAAAATATGTGGTAAACTAACGTAGAATCCCTAAAAAGTGAGAAATAAATATAGAAAACTCTAAGAAGAAAAGAACATGAAATTAAAAAAAATCAAAGGGTCGTAGGGTAGGTAATAGAAAGTGGGAAGTCAGAAAAGTCAAAGCAGCATGGCCTACAATAATGAAGCCTGAGTGTTAGCGCTTAAAATAAGCAGGAATAGAAGCAAAAGATCATGTGCTGTGTATAGCGCTAAGGGTTGAAAATCATATTAGATGACTGAGCAAGTAAAATATAAATGTGTGTAAAAAGTCATAGTAGCTGTAGAGTATTTGTACAGTAATTACAAGTACTTTTATGTTGCTTGCACGCATAGTGCCATCATTCGAGTTTTCGGAGTTTTGGCAGCCCTTTTCCAGTTCAGTCAGTGTGTTTGCAGGCACGGCCTCAGTTCTCCAGTCGCTGTTGGAGCTGTCTATGACAGTGGTCTGAAATGCAGTGGCGTACAATTGAAAGGAGGAGCTACGCTTCAGAGAGCAGCGATAAGATATCGCCTGCTCATGCACGCTCCCCCTACACACACACACACATACATACTGTGTGCTCGGCCCCCCCCACACACACTGTATAGCTGACGGGGGTGCCCAATCCCCTGTCGGCTCCACTGTCCCCCCCTGAAAGTACAAGGTACCACGCTGGGAGCCCACCCCAGCATGGCAACAGATGCTATCGCCAACGAGGGTGCCCAATCCCCCATCGGCTCCACACCCAAACAGCATCCTTGTGCCACGCTGGGAGCCCACCCCAGTGTGGCAAGCGTCCCGCATCATCCTCCTGTTTTAAAACAAAACAACCTGCAATACAAAATGGTCCTCCTGTCTGGGCCCCAACCGCACCCACCACTGTGCACCCGCCTCCCCACCCCCCACCCCATACTTACCTCCGAGTCAGCGCGATCATCTTCGGTGGACGGGAACACGTCTGCACTCTTCAAAGCCGACCGCGAACTGAGGAAATGTGGTAAGCTGTATAATGCAATAAATAGGGTTTTTCAACTTTGCTGCATATCTCAGGCATTTTGAATTTTTGCACCAAACTTTCAACATGGGTTTTTTGGGACCCCTTCTCATGAATGCTCTCATGGCGTTAATCGGGCCTGAAGGGTGATTTCGCAGTCACTGCATGAAATCACCTTTCAGCACTGATTAATGAAACAACACTGCCAGTGTTCATAAGGTGGGCTCTCAAAAAGCCTATGTTGAAAATTTGGTGAAAAAATTCCTAAAAATGACTGTTTTACGAGCGTGCGTTGTGCAGTTCCTATGCACGCTCGTAAGTTCGCGAATTTTCAATATTTTCACTCCAGATTTTCAACATTGTCATTTTACCACACCTCCTTATGAGCAGTACAGCTGTCATTTTCATCATGTCGCCCAAAACATGTTTCCTCCCATGTAGCGCACAATAGCGCAGTTGGAGTGCGAAATCACTGTATGGGACAAATTAAGAAAATTGCAAAGACACTGTTCATGAGCAGAGGTCTTAAAATGACTATGTTGAAAATTTGGTGGAAAAATTCCTAAAAATGACTGTTTTACGAGCCTACGTTGCGCACTTCCTATGCACGTTCGTAAGTTTGCAAATTTTCAATATTTTCACTCCAGATTTCCAACATTGCCATTTTACCACACCTCCTTATGAGCAGTACAGCTGTCATTTTTCACATCTCGCCTAGCGTGTTTCGCCCATCTAGCACACAATGGTCGAGTCGTGTGAGAAATCAATGAATGGGACAATTAAGAAAATCACAGTGACACTGTTCATGAGCAGAAGTCTTAAAATGGCTATGTTGAAAATTTGGTCACAAACTTCCTAAAAATGGCTGTTTCACGAGCGTGCGTTGCGCAGTTCCTACGCACGCTCATAAGTTTGCAAATTTTCAATATTTGCACTCCACCGACTTCCAAATACCTACACAGCACATACAAGCAAGCAACATTTGGCATTGACAAAGGCTTGTTTTAACAGAGAGAGGCTACAGGAAACAGTGTGCTTAAAGAGGACCTTTCCCAATCAACTGTAAATGAATGCATAAAATACATTATTGTGCATTAACAAGTTAAGCATTTTTATATTGTTTGAGTATTTAATCATTTTTGCAGACAGAGCTAGTCAAAATCATGTTTTGAGGTTTGTTTTTGGACTGCATGTGCTAAGATAAAAAACAAAGTATGTAGTATACTGTATGAAAGAGAAAATGATCATGTAAATACTCAGGGCCGGATATTCAAACTGTGCTATTTTGTGGCGCAAGCCCTTGCGCTGCACAAAATAGTTGCGCTGGGGTGTGGCGGAGTGATATTCAAAGGAGTTGCGCTATTGAGCAACTCCTTTGAATATCACCCCCTGGCCACAGCCACTGTGCATGGCGCAGTGGAACTTGCGCCACCGCAAGTGGTCAGAGTGGAGCATTCAACTTGCGGTGGCGCAAGTACCATTGCGCCATGCGCAAAATTCCGATATTCAAAAGGTGACATGCAAATGGGGCCATAATTCATGCAAGGCACGGGGGCATTTGCACCTGTTTATGGCCCCATTTGCATGCCATTAGCATGCAGGTGCGCCGATCCCCGAGGACTTGCGCCTGACGCCCTGCCAGGCAGCAGCCGTCGGGGACCGACGCCCCCTGCAGCCCGATTGCAGGCAAATGTGTAAACTCCCGACTGGCCGGATCGCGGGCAAACATCAAAATCTCCTCACCCCGATTGGCCCGATCGCGGGCAACAGCCTAAATAACCCCCACCAGTCCGATAGCGGGCAGCAAAGTGTCCCCAGAACATATCCCTGGTGGTCCAGTGGACGCTAAGCCCGATCGCGGGCTGAAGAAGTGTAAACCCCCAGCGAATCCCTGGTGGTCAGTGGAAGCCCGATCGCGGGCTGAAGAGTGTAAACTCCCCAGCGTATCCCTGGTGGTCCAGTGGACTGCTAAGCCCGATCGCGGGCTGCATAATGTGCGAACCCCCCCCAAGACCATATCCCTGGTGATCTAGTGTCCCCCCCCACCCACCCACAAAGCCCCACCACCCGCTCCCCGCGGCAGACTGCCATATGCGGTATGGGCTGCATGCCCATTAGCTCATGCTCTGCCAATGGGCATGCAGCCTACCTCGAGATCGTTCGGGGTTTTACTTTCAGCCCAGGTCGGGCTTCCACTGGACCACCAGGGATACGTTCGGGGGTTTACACTTCTTCAGCTCTGCGATCGGGCTTCACTGGACCACCAGGATACGTTCGGGGTTTACATTCTTCAGCCCGGCCATCGGCTTCCACTGACCACCAGGGCTTTGTTCGGGGAACACTTTGTTGCCTGCAATCTGGCTGGTTGGGGGTGATTTAAGTTTATGCCTGCGATCGGGCCAGTCGGGGGGAGGGGGACTTTTCTGCTTTTGCCCGCGATCGGGCTTAGTCGGGGATTTTTTATAATTTTGCCTGCGATTGGGCTGCAGGGGGCACAGGGAGTAGGTTGAGGGCCAGCCACAGGTGGCAGCTGCTGTGTTGTGCCCTGCACGCGGCAGCTCACCTGTGGGTGGCCTCGACTTGATCCTTTTTTTGGCTCAAAGTTGTGCAGGCGCATGTTGGGGGTTGCGCCAGACACCCCTGCACAGCCCGCTGAATATCGGCTGTGCAGTTAATGCATGGTTCCTCCCTCCAGTTCAGCATGCATTCATTAGCATTGCACTGTTGCTCAGCATGTTTTCAGTGGCGTAACTCCCTCCTGCTGAATATCGCAGAATGGCCAATTTTCGATTTGCGCAGGTGCAACCCTATTGTGCATGGTGCAACCCTTTTGAATATCTGGGCCTCAAATAAAATAAGATGTTGAAAAAAGGCTAAGAACAGGGATGGGAGAGGGAGTATGTTGGGAATGATACAGAAGAGAGAAAGTAAAAAAAAATAATAAATAAATAAATAAAAAGGAGGAAACCCTGTAATTCTAACACCAGGAATCACAGCTGGAGTTAAAGACCACGAGTTTTCACTTGAAGTCCTCGTTTCATGCTGACTTGCATTTTCCTGAGTTCAACTTTCTTCATACTCTCAAAAAATATTTAGCTGAATTCAGATGTGCTGAGGCATGAATGAGCCTTCTAGTGCTTCAGCACCATTTAGAGATGTGATTGTGCATTGGGAGGTGGTGCAGTAAATCCCAGGTGGGCCACAGGGATTTCGCTTTGATAGGAAATTATTTCAAATTAAGTACTTCTGGGTGTAAATAAGTGCAGAATTATATTCTGCCTCAATTATGACACTGCTACAAACACAAAAGGCACATTTAGGGGCACCCCCCCCCCAAAGTGAATACATCACTATCCCTTGAAGCTTATCTGTATGGATGTTATATTGGCAGTAGACAGATATGCTCCATCCTATGACAGTGTACTGTAACCAGTGAATTAAATTTGTACTAGTTCTTTAAATTCTGACTTTAAAAACATGACTTGCTGCGTGGAGCCCCAACCCCTGATGAGGTGTCTTGTGTCAGACTCTAAGCACCAGGGTTAGTGATATGTTCTTGCGTACAGGCTCCGCAGTACATTTTGTATACACTACTTGGGTGCTGATGTCCTTTGTTTGCAATCTGTGCATAAATACTTGTCAATATTGTGACTTTTCTTCCCAGAGTGCAGCTGTTTGGGGAGTGTTTTGAAACACTCAGTTTGATGGCATGCACCTGTCATTGATTTGTAGCACATGGTCTCCTCCGTTGCCAAAGAATGGGCCCTCAAAAGGTCAGGGAAGGGACCTCTGAATATTGATCTGCAATTCATCAATAAGGGCAGGGCTCAAAAGTGGAGCCATTGACTGGGGATGGGGGTCTATGGCAAAGTGTGTGTGAAAAATGCACTATGAGTACCCGTAGGTGATTACTTTATTAGGTTGGCTGGGACGTATTGAGGTTAACTGCCTTTCAGGGGACACTGGGGGATGAGGAGGGAAGGAGGGGATGCTAGATTTGATGTTTAGGGTTGAGAGAGGTATGGGAGTTTTCTAGTAGTATACTGAAAGAGGTTAATCTACATATAAGCCCTGGCCTATGGAGTAACTTAGTATAAACTGCCCCTGTCCTCTGGCTCTTGCCAGATGGGTCTGCTTCTGGGCACAAAAAGGGGGACTGAGAGGAAGGGGTGAAGTTTGCTAGAGAGCAGCAGATTAAGACTGTGTAACAGGTGTCTGGATGCCCAGGACCTGCATTATTTTTCCCAGTAGATGAATTACTTGCAGTCCAGTTAAAGTGGCAGGGTCACAGAAATGGGTACCCGCTTAACATAGAAACATAGAAATTGTCAGCAGATCAGGACTTCCAGGCCCATCTAGTCTGCCTGTAAGCCCTTCTCTTTGTTTGTGGCCTCTGACCTTCCTAGATCAAGGGCTTCCACCTCTCCTTCCCACTTCTATGGTACCCATATGCCTTTCCCATGCATGTTTAAATCACTCCACTGCGCTTGCTTCCACCACTTCCTGTGGCAGACTATTGCATGCATTCACCACCCTCTATGTGAAGAAAAACTTCCTCACATTTCCCCTCAACCTCCCACCCTCCAATTTCAGATCATGCCCCCTCGTTCTTGCATTCCTCCTGTGTTGGAAGATGCTTGGGGTCTGGTTCTCTCAGCTGGGTGTCCCAGAAGCATCAGCATGAGAGGTAATAGTGAACCAGGTGTTCCGTTGCTGTCCAGGCTCTAACTTACAAGACATCAGAGAAAATCAGATATCTAAATTGGAAGTGGGTCCCGTTGGGTCCTCAAGAAGATGGCACAAAACTGATTGGATGGACAGGACTACCATGAGCACCCCTTAAGTGAGGTTTGGTGGCTCCATGTACCGATACAAGTGCAGTTCTCCTTGTGACAGGGGTGGGAACCGAGATTTTGTCCTGTCCACAAGGGAGGCTTTTAAGATAAATACTATGGGTACCTGTTCCTAGCCAAGCCTTAATAATCAATTTGACCTGGTCCACTTTTTGCAGTAGATTACTGTTAATGATGTCCTGCATTTTAGCTTCATTTCATATAACATTTCCTGTATCTAATTGCAGTAGCTTAACATTGCTGTAATTTCACTTTTGCAGATCCTATTATGGTACAGTACAGTACTAGCACATCCAATGACCCAACTGTCTATTGTATCAAAGCCCCAAAGCAACAGTATGGATTGCTATGAATACACTGTAGACTGTCTTCCATCTCATATTTGGGATCTTTTAATGTACCTGTCAGTTATCAGTTTTGAACTTGTATATTTTTGGTATCAAATGTCAGTAGGTTATTTCGCATGCTGTGACCTTATCTTTTATACAGTTTCTTATTAGTATTTTGCACACTGCTTGTGTTTTGCACGGTTGGGTACTGCCACCGTTCAAGCACTTTTTGGCAATCTTTTCAAATCTGCAATCATGCTGCTGCCACAATCTCTGTATATAAAATAGTGGCTGTTGTCTGAGATTGCAATTCTTTGAGAAGGTGCCAGGTAGTGCGGAATGTCTGGACTGTTTTTGGGAGCACCAGCCTTGCTTGTTCTGTTAGTTGATTAGCTGAACTTGAAACTTTAAATAAAGCAAACTTACCATGTGCTACATATTCAGACTGCTGTTTCTTCTTACTAAGAGGCGAGTGCTGCAGTGTGCTTTTTGTGATTGCTGTGTGAGCATTTAAGCACTTTAGACCATTAGTTCTCAGACTTTGTCATAGTGAGCCTCCCCAGAGCCATGGAAAAGATCTTGAGCCTCCCCCAAATATTGGAATAATCTTGAGCCTCCTCATAGAAAAATAGTGTACTTTGCACAGTGTGTCAGGAGTTAAAAGAAACTCCTTTGAGTAGTTGGCCCTTATTTTATTCAGCTTATTCTAACCCCTCCCCCGGGCCTTGTAGCCCCTCTCCCTGGGCAAGTCTACTTGTTCTGCTATTTTCACTCTCAAACCATTGTTAGCTCTTGTTGTAATACCTTTATGGGTCAGACTGCATTGTCTATTTCCCTGCTATCTGGAATAATCTTCCCACCCACCTATGCCTCTCCCCCTCTTACCTTGCCCTTAAGCAACTTCTCAGGAATCCTTTTCTCCCTCCTCTCTTGTTCCCTGTACCTCTCTGCTTAACCCTTGTATTGGGCTGTTCTGTCACCAGTCTAATTGGGCAGCTGTTACCTCTCATTTGTTCATGTTCCTATTTGTTTGCCTTAGTGTTCATTTTCTATTGCTTGACTGTTTTGCAGTTTCATTTTGAACTGTATTCACTCCCTACCCTTCCCTGGGTACACCTGGAGTGAGCTTTGGCTTAGTGTACCTTTCCTGGTCCCCAGTTTGTGAATAAATACATACATTCACCTACTGTTATCCTCTTTCAGTTTGCCTCATCCCTTCACACAAAATACCTAAAACTCAAAATTTAAATACAGTAGTTTTTTAAACTTGCTTGAGCCTCCCCTGGAACAGGTTAGGGCCTCCCCATTTGAGAAACCGTGCTTTAGACCCAAAAGCAGCCCTGTTGGTTTTCCCTGTGAAAGTCCAAGGTTGCTTGACTCAGGAGTTATGTATGGACAATGTGGTTATTTACAAAGAAACTGTTGGTGTTAATTATCCCCAGTTTTAGCAGACCTGGATAAAGATCTGGCCAGATGGAGCTGTATGCGTGTCTCACACTGGGGAAGAGCCCATGCCTTGAAAATGATGGCATTCCCAAGACTTCAGTATGTCTTGGATAACCTCCCTGTCTGAATTCCTTCAGAGATGTTTAAAATCATACAGCAGAAAATGCTGACTTTCTTCTGGGGCAAAGGGCCCAAGTGATTGAGGCAGTATAGCGCAGTGGTCTAAGGCTCTGAGCTGCAAATTTGGTGACATCCAGCAGACCAGACCTGGGTTTGAATCCCACAGCTTCCACTTGCATACTGTGTGACCCTGAGCAAGTCAGTTAACCTCCTTGTGCTCCAAGGTCGCTCCTGTAAAAAAGCTTTCAGCTTAGTGTGCTATACCTGGTAAAACAACTAAATAAAAACAAAAAAGTGGATCAGCTTCCTGAAGTTAATGCAAACTCCTGACAGAGGGGGGCTCAATTTACCAGATTGTGGTCTGAAACATGCAGCACATATTTCACTACAACTCCCCCAAACCTCCCCCTTATGTTGGACAGAGCATCAGTTCAGTCTGTATGTGAGGCAAATTCGGTAGGGGACAGCCTATAAATGGTGGTTACGTTTGGCAACATCCATGCCAGGTTAGTGGATCATCCTACTCTGCAAGCAACAGTAACCAGATGGAAACACTGTGCCAAACTGGCCCAGTGGTCAACAGATACTGTAGCTCTTGCTGATTCCCATTTTGGGGAATGTGAGCCTCAAAACTGAAAATAGGCCAATTGATTGGGAGAACTGGTCCAACAAGGGCATAACTAGGTTAGGCTACCTGATTTACTTGAAAACAGGCCACGTAAAGGCCTTTGCCCAGCTGCAGTTTGAATTCCCACTGTTGAAGCAACAACCCTTGCAATACCTACAGCCCAGGCATGCACTTAGCCACATGCTGGGGCCATAACGTCAGTTTCAGGGCCGAGTGAACTGGAAAATTAGTTACGCCGTATTCATGGGAACCACCCCTACAGCAGCCAGATCTAGAGGAAGCTAATTTGGCTTAAGTCAGACCCCCACAAACTCCCTTACGGTTAAATGGAGCATGGAACTGGGTTGTGAGATAACTCCCTCTGCTAGGGGCTGATGCTGGAGCGGTCTGCGTTCAGAGGCTAGGGACACTAAGAACCACTTTACCCAATTCAAAATCTTGCATGACTGACACAGACCCCCCGCTCCAGAAACTGCAGAGGTGGTGGCTGATAAACTCAGGCAGCTGCTGGAGATGCAGCTCAACTACCAGAAGTATCACATACCTACTCTGGTAATCTCCGATACTGGGACATTACTGGGGGGGTGAAATGCAGTGAGTCTGCAGGGCCCTAGTGAAGCCAAATTTGACCTGGCCCTCCACACTGGTGATGTTAGGACACATGGATGGGACACATTTGAGACAAGGAACAGCATCCCAACAAAAAGGATGGCTACAGAGTATCTTGATCACTGCTAAATAAGTTATCCTCGGTAATTGGAAAGAGCAAAAGGCCCCTCAACCCTCCTAGTGGTTACTAGAACAGGGAAGATGGCTATTTTTGAGAGAGTACACTACTTAGTGTATAATAGATAAATTACATTATTTAAACCTGGGGGGCATACTTGTCTTCAGAACATTGAAGGATCCTCCAAGGACACTACATGCCACAGTACATGAACAAGTTAACCCATGTTACAGACAGGACATTGTAGCATTCAGCTGACTTTCACCTGCAGTCTGCATGACCTCATATAGCATAGACCAAGACATCAGTACACTAGAGCTCTAACACTGTGGACTGTAACCCTTCTGGAATGCCAACAAAGGTATAAGATAAGAAGGCACACAATACCCCCAAGCGCATGCAGTAGCTTTTCAATGGGCATTGGTATCTGCCATCACATAGTATTATATTACTTACATCCAGATGGCAGTAACTAGGTAATTGATTTACTGATATCGCACTGTAAGTTTAAGCTTATACCTAAGGCACTGATTTATATATTATTGTTTAATCTTCAAAGGGCTTTGCCCTGGCTAGGATGTAACCTCTGTAATGACTTTGTTTCCTTTTTATTTTTCCATGCTAATTAAATATGAATTAAAATAAAAAAGCACACAAAGAAAGAAACTGTTGGTTTGGTGCTTCACTGATCATGAATGCCTCAAGTTCTAGAATTGCAGGAATTTGCCTGGGATTCGATAGGGCAGTGGGCAACGCATGCCACCAACCCCATTAAGTGGTATTTTATGCATGCTTCTCTGTATGCTTGGTTTTCACTGCAGCAGTCACACGGCTGCCAGTTGTCCCACTCACCTTGCCTTCCTTCTGTTTACCTTCAAACTCGTTCCCTCTCCTGCTTCCTTTTGATTGCTGTTTCAGGCATTCTGTTGCCTTTTGCTGCTGTTGGTAAGCCTGCTTTTCTCATGTTTCTCTCTCTCTTCTCTATGTACACTTTGCATTGTAGGTCATTTAATTTCTTTGTCGCATCTCTGCCTTGCCTGTCCTGTAGGTTATCTTCTGCTCATTTCCAGCTCTGCTGTTGTTGCAATAGAGCACCCACTGCCCAGCTCCCTAGCTGCCATGGCTGCTTCCTTCTCTGCTGTCTATCTCCTCCTGCTTTTTGTCTGGTCCTGGTCTCCCTGCTTCATTCCATCCTGCGCCGTCTGATTCCCTACCTGCTACTGGCCTTGCCTTCTTCTTCTTGGCCTTGACCCTGCCGGTTTTGTCCATACCCCTGGTCACCTGTGTTATGTGATTCTGCTGTGCCATTTGGTGTTTTGACCCTTCCACCTAGATTGAACTCTTACTATGCTGCTTTGCTCTTGCTGCTGTGTCTGGCAGTCTACCCAGGCAGTCATCTGGATGTTCTTCTCAGTGCTCAACAGTCATACTTTCTAACTGATACTGGACTATGCCTCTGTTATTATACTACCTGCCTGGGCTTCATTTCCCCTTACATCTTACCCACCATGAACAGCATACTGTACCTTCAACTTTTGGGCATTCTCATGAGCTTCTAACTGTGCTTATGATTCACCCCCAGCAACTAGCATACTCTCACCCCAATGCTCTCCTTCTCTTCATGGGCTTTCACTTTCACCCCTTAAGGACTTGTTGACCTCAGACCTCACCCCTGAAGGGTTTGGCTCTAATGCTGTCCCATCAGGCTTTGCCCCTCAAGAACTTGACATCAACATTCCCACTATGAGCCTTGTTCTCTGTAGAGAATATCTTTGCAGGCAGGCCTAAAGCAGCAGTACAGTATGTAGGTCTTCCTTACCCTTGGGGTTCTTTCAGTAATCCCATTGTTCCTTTGGGATATATAGAGTCTTTCCCTACTACATGGAAACAAAGTAAAATTATCCCAGTATATAAAGGGGGTGAACAAAATAATCCAAGTAACTATCGGCCCATAGCCTTGCTCTCAGCTATATCCATATGCCTGGAGAAATTAGTACACACACAAATAATGGATTACTTAGAAACAAATAAAATCCTCACACCATACCAGGCAGGATTCAGAAGAGGGCTCTCTACAAGTTCAGCTTTGATTGAATTTAATGACATTGTGGCAACCTCTCTGGATGCAGGAATGGAGACTCCTTTCATGTTCGTAGATCTGTCAAAAGCTTTTGACCTGATGGACCACTCCCTGCTGCTGAATAAACTCTGGGTTATGGGCATCACAGAGGGACCATGGGACTGGATCAAATCATACCTAACAGGAAGATCTCAAAGGGTATGTGTGTCCCACACTCTGTCAACAATGAAACCGGTAGACAGAGGAGTCCCCCAGGGATCTATACTGGGGCCCTTGTTATTCTTAGTATTCTGTAATGATCTTCCCTAGACAGTACAAACATCAAACATTCGGCTGTATGCCGATGACACAGCACTTGTTGCAACTGGGGTGGATACTTCAGACCTGAGAATTAAACTGCAGAGAGATTTCAGCGGCATTAGGGAGTGGTTCACCAGGTCAAGGCTAGGGGTGAACATAAAGAAGACAAAAGTTCTCTGTTATGGGAACAGAAATAAACCAAATTTGGGTATTATATCTTTGACAAATACTCTAATAGATCAAGTTACTGAATATCGATACTTGGGTGTAATCTTCGACGCAGAGCTCAACTTTCAAGAACATACCAGGGAGGTGCTAAATAAAGTTAGTAAAAAATTAGGAGCTCTCAGATGAACATAAAGATGCTTGGATTTTAAAGTTAGAAAAAACTATTGTGGAGCAGATGGTGATGCCCTCTATTGACTGTGGAAGTATTATATACAGGGTTGCACCTAAACCAATGCAGGACAAACTGGATCAAATTCAGTGCAACCTTGTGAGGTGTGTACTGGGTTGTCATTGCAGAACACATCATTGTACACTATTAAATACATTGGGATGGACAACCTTAGAACAAAGAAATGGGGAGATATGGTTAAAACTACGGCATCGTTTTTCACAAAGCAGCTGGTGCATTACATATCGGTTAATGCACTGACGGAAAAAATGTAACCTACTTGTGCCTTAACCAGGTCTGTTTATGTAAATAAAATAAAGCCAAATCATAATAAAACAAGATTCGGTGAAAAAAACCTTAAAACATCAAGCGACAAAATATTGGAATATACCTCCATACTCAATAAGAGTGGCATCTCCAAAATCATTCAGTACAAGGTTAAAATGAACTTCCCAAGTTGTGTGTAATTGATAGCTTGACAACTGATGTTATCTGCTTATTGTTCCATGTAGTAATTTCTGTCTACGTAATGAAACTCATACTTTAAATCTGTTTGTACACTTGTATTAATGTCATTATGTGTTTGAGGCATTAGACAATTTTGTCTATGTATTTCGTATAGTGTATGTTGTTGTATTTAACTTAATTTTGTATAAATTTTGTATATGCTACTAACCTTATGCATTTTTATGTTTCTTGTAACACCTAACAGGACTTGTCTTGTAAACAGAGATTTTATCCCTAATGACTAGTGATAGCCTGTATAAAAATAAAAATTTTACCTACCTACCTTTGACATTTGGCTTTGGCCTCCTAGCATTTCTCCAGAGGTGGAGTCCTTCCACGTAGGGATTCCAGGCTGTATGGTCAGCTCTGGAACTGGAACACCTTTAGGAATGAGGAAGTCTTCTAGATAGAAGGAGAGACCACTCTTTCCCCTGAACTGAAGCAGCATGTTTGGGGTTCTTTCTCACTTATGATTATTAATCCTTAAGATGTTTTCCCATGGGGTTTTTCCTCTCCTCCAAGATGAAGGCAATAATATTGAGAATTAAATAATCATTCCACTGAGAGTTGGAACTGAATGTTGGTTCTACATTTTTCAGTGGTATTTCTACCTGTACTGATCAGCAAGTTTCTGTCCCCTCTGCCCAAGGCTGCATCTCTTCTCCTCTGGTGAGAGGTAAGTGTTTGTGTCTGTTCTATTCATCTGTTCTTTTGGACTTTCTTCCTAGAGGTACCTTTGGTCTAAGGGGACCTAGCCCCTGTGGCACCTCTAGGGGTGGAACCCTCCTGAAGAGTGATCCTGTGCACCTCAAAAGGATTGCAGTCTCTGTAGCAGGGACAGAGCGTGTTAGCCAAATATATGTTGCACAAGCATTCAAACATACTACCCTTCAGCAGCTGCACTAATCTCTGGGACAAACAAACTCAGTATCTGCCACCCTAACTTACTTTAGTACCTATTCTATTATCAATTGTATCAGCCACAATCACACCAATCCTATCAATCCTAACACTCATTCACTGTATGTTCCTTAAGCATTCTTACACAAGGAACCCAATATTCCACTTAACTGCAGGACATTTGTGTGACGTTCGATATGAAAGCAGGTAACATTTGCCATGATACCCACTAAGCAGTATTTACTGCGTGTACGCCACACATCCATCAACAATTGTTTTCATTGCTCCACCATACTCCCTTCTGATTTGGAGGCTCCTTCCCTCACAAAATGTATGGCCTTTCTTTCCTAAGGTACATTTGTCTATGGGAACCTTGTCCCTGCAGAACCTCTAGGATTGGAACTTCTCTCAACAGAATTTGTTTTTTTCTGGAATAGTATTTCATATTTTTAAGAAGTCAGTTCATGGTCATTCAGGGATATTCCTTCATTCATGTCATTCCTTGGCTTCTCTCCTCCTTTCATGTGGGGTTCCACAGGGCTTTGTGTTGCCACCCATGTTGTTCGCTGTGTATATGCTGCCATTGGGAGACATTACAAGGTGTTATGGGCTGAGTTTTCACTGCTATGCAGATGATAATCAGCTTTACATGTCCTTTGTACCACAAGTTGAGGCCGTTTCACTCTTTAATAGTTGCCTCTCTGAGATCCAAGACTGGATAAGTGCCAACTGGCTGACGTTGAACCCTGATAAAACTGAAGTGTTGGTAGTGGATTCAGGTTGACAGAGTTTGTGGCTGTTGGCTGGACAGCCATCCAGGCTTTGGCTCAGTGGAAGCCAGCTACTGACCTCAGACTGGGTGCGGAATCTGGGCACTGTACTTGACAGTGATTTGACGCTTAAGGTTCCGGTGTCGGCTGTTGTCAAGACCTCTTTTTATCATCTGAGGAATATCGCCCGTATTAAACACCTGATTCCGCCCGCTGACCTTCCAACTCTGGTCCATGCTTTTGTGACTTCCTGCCTTGACTATTGCAACGCCCTGTATCTTGCGCTTTCGAGGGTTGATATCCGCCATTTGTAGCTGGTGCAGAATGCGGCGGCTAGGCTGCTGACTGGCCTATCTAGAACTTGTCATGTCACACCAGTGCTCCATAACTTGCACTGGCTGCTGATACAGTGGCAGAATCACCTTCAAGGTAGGTTTACTGACCTACAATGCCCTATACAGATGGGGGACCCCGGCATCTGCAAGATCTTCTTTATCCTTATCGTCCCCTCCGCTTATTCTGCTTCTCTGATGAGGGATTGCTAGAGGTTCCCAGGGTTCAGTTAAAGTCCTCAGGGGCCCATTCTTTTGCTTTTATGGCCCTCACCCTGTGGAACTCTCTACCTCATCAGATACGTGAGTGCCCGACTGTCGAGAGCTTTAAATCTGCTCTTAAAAATCATCTGTTTGGTATAGATTTCCCTGACTTCGATTAATTGTTTCTATTTTAATAATTCTAGGTTTTTACTATAATTGTCTGCATTTATATTTTGTTTTTAGGATTATTTAATTGTGCAAGTGCTTTGATCTTTTTGGAATTTGCGCTTTCTATAAATAAATGATTGATTACAGAATGACTGGGCAATGTGAAACTTATTAACTGCACAGAGCATGCCAACTTGTAATTGCAATGTAAATTCCATATGTTGAAAACATATCACTATTTTGGACTGTTTGTTTGTCCTAATTACTACTTGTATATAGTATTTTTTTCTAATGTGTGAAATTTATTGCAGTCGCGATTTGGTATCCTCTGCACAGTTAATAAGTGTCATATTGCCCAGTCATTCTGTTAGGATACAAATATAAAGAATATCCTTAAATGACTGAGAACATGCTAAGTTTGGGATACCAAATCTTCACATGTTTAAATACCAGGAAGTCCAGCACGTGCTGCCCCTGGAGGTGGCCAGTAACATCATATTGTTCCACATCAAACCAGAAAACCCCAGGATTATGCAAGAATGGTTATGTTGTGAAATAACACATGAAGACATGGACTGTTGTACAGAAGGAGAATATGGGAATACCAGTTTAAAGTACACATAAAGGTTATTCACTTCATGCCCTTTCAGTAGGCATGCTATACCTCTGGGAAGCATCGGGGTTTCCCCCCCGAGGTGTGATGATAAATGCCTCAGGTGTGGAGCTGACAGTACCCAACTGCAGCATACACTGCCGACCTGTCAGAAAATCAGTCAGTATTGGGTGACCATCTCTCAGACTCTTCCCACAATTCCTAGGATAAACATACAACTATCCCCCAGTGCCATATTGTTGGAGGATTAGGATGAATTCCCTGTCCTGTTAGCAAACCAAAATAAATTTCTTTTTTTGTCACTTAGAAGTGCCAAATTGGGAATACTCAAACTCTGGAAGAGCGCCCAGTCCCCCTTGGTGGCTGCTAGGCTCCATACAATATCTGCAAATTCAGTGATAGAGAAGCCAGTTTGTAGAGCTAGGAGACATATTGGAAAATATGAAAAAAATGTGGCTAGACTTTATCAATTATATGCAACACTCCTCCTCTGTTCTAAATGCACTGGAACATTCTCCACTCCATTTCCCAATGAATAGTGCATAATAAAAGGGTACTTAGTAGGAGAGGAGAGAATAAATTGTTAAGTAGTTTTTCATGACTGGTTTTGATCATGTAAACTTTATTGAATTTCATGTAACAAATCTAAGTACATAATCCAGTAACATCGGAATATTTACCATATTGCAAAGCCTGTTTTACATGTTTGTTGGCTGTCTAAATTGTTACAAACTGGTAGAAATGAAGTTAGGCAATTATGTTAGTATTCATTAAAATTACTGTATATGGGTAAGATTAACTCAACTTCGTATAATGTAAATTTTATTCAATTTCATGTAACAAAACTAAGTACATAATCCAGTAACATCTAAATGCAGTACAGAACTTGATGAAATGAAGTCAGTGAAATTAACATGTTATTCATTAAAATAGTGCAACATATGTTTTAGCTCCATACACAGTGGTCAATCCATATTGTGATGTGTGATATTCCATTACAACTATGTGGAATTTAAATTTGTTCAACATATATCCATGTTGTATGGGTGAGAGGGGAGGAAAGTCTAAGGTAAGGAAACATATTGATACGCTGCTGTCGTGGGGGTCAGTGTGTGTGTGTGTGTGTGTGTGTATGTATATATATATATATATATATATATATATATATATATATATATATATATATATATATATATATAGCAGGAGGTATACCCCTTCAGAATGATGCAGAAGTGCAAGTGTAATATAACTACTGAGAGAAATATGTAATGTTTACCACACTGCAAAGCCTGTTTTGTTATGTTAGTTGCTGTCTAAATTGTTACAAACCAATTAAATATTTTGAAAAACAGAAGCAGACTCTACAAATATGTGCAATACTAGGACATAGTGTAATAATGACTTAAATTAACTTTTCAGTGCCCACTATTTAACAGCACTTCCTGCTAAACTGGAACGATGCATAAAAGCAACAAGTCATTGTAGTATATTATTTTCTCTATTACATAATAATACTAATTGCAAGAACATTGATGCCATAATCTATTTAAGAGATGTTACTGTATTGACATGTCTTAAATGATGAAACTTGAAATGGGGAAATTAAGTTGGGGAATTATGTTAGTATTCATTAGAATAATAATTATATGAGTAAGATTAATTCTGTTTTTTAAAATTATGCTTGTCATGTCTCTGATAGTGAAAACTGATAAAGTGTATGAGACTTCTAAATTATAGCCATTAAGCTGAGACTTAAAAGTCCTTAAGAATTGTTTTAAATTCACATGTTAATTATGTAAATATGTACTTTATTCATTTATTTTTGCAACTGATCATATTATATAAGGAACTGGTTTGCAGTATGCCTGTTAGCTCCTGATGCAGACTGCAGAGACAGTCAAAACTGGTCAGGCCTTTGCTGCAGAGTTTGCGCTGTAAGCTCTGAAGTACCACCTGTGAACCAATGACTCAAATACAGGAGTCTATGCAGTAATCATTCTTGTGGTGAGATCAGATACTTTAAATAGTTGTTTTTTTATTGTACTAGAAGTCACTGTAGTGCAGAAAGAGTGGGGACTTACAGCTCTGCTCACTCTTTCAGCATATTTATAGAGATGGCAGAACGCTGTAGCAAGATGACATTAGGCAAGGGACAGAGGAGGTCATGTGATGCTCCCTCTAATCCTTTTCTTTTTTTTTTATATAAATGTTCTTATTGTTTAAAGCCATTTCCAACATCACAAATACATTACATAGCAATAAAAAACAACCTGGCCAGGAAGAATATTCCTATGAAGATACAACTCTAAAACGTCATAAATTTCCAACAACCAGAAAAAAAAAGAACAAATATATGGTTAAACAGTTAAGCTTGAACAATCAACAGTAACATATTTGAGTATGAGACACACACATAAACAGACATGATAAAACAAAAAGTCAATACCGAGAAACAGCCCAGAAAAAAAAAAAAATAATTAAATACAGTTCCATCATGTACAAACTCATGCATCACTACTGCTTACTCACCAATATGTTGAATACTGGTGTGAACCACTCAAAGAACTAATCCAATCAAAGATGCTGTGCTACATGAACCACTTATAAGTATGCATGCATACGTGTGTCAACTAACTTGGCTATGAAATATTAGGGCCTCCCAAAACCCTTATCCCCCTTGCCAGCTGAAGATCTAATGCATATCATTAACACAGCATAATTACTGTCCACAGACTCAGCTCAGTGTGTAGACTTGAAGTAGGGGGATTTGGATTCCTCTATTGACTCCCATTCTGAGAGCAAAGGTTTCTCCTCTATCTGATTCCTTTTCAACTCACCAGATTTAGATTGCTGAAGCCAAACAGCACAGGTTTTATCAAATTTTTCTCTGTAGTGCCTCTCGTTTTATATAGGACTCCAAGGTAGGAAATTTTGATCAGAACCTCTAAGTACTATTCAGCCCTAGAAGGTACTGTGGGTGAGTGCCAACACATTAACAACTGCCGCTTAGCCTCCATCGCTAATGTATGGACTTGCCATTTGAAGCATGCCTCTGCTCCCTGGAGGAGGAAATAATCACCCAGTATCCAGAGTAGAGGGGAAGAGGGTAGTACAATTTGCAGAATTTCCTCTGCTGTACATCTAACCTCTGTCCAGAAGGGACATACTGCACAAGTCCATAAGGTGTGACCTATCTGCCCCGGAGAATGATGGCATCTCCAACATTCATTAGGGATATTGATGCACTTACTAGCCTGTCTGTCATTCTGTGCCACCGGCCTAAGATCGTCTTTTGTATGAGCTGTGTTTTGGGGTCCGGAGACCTCCAATGTGCCACTGTCCAGCACTTTCATCAGGTTTCTGGCGTGATTGCCAGTTGTAAATCTGTCTCCCATTTTAAGCAATGAGCCTCCCAGCTTGGAAGGGTCAGTCTCTGAAGGTGATCATACATTTTACGGCTCCCTGCAGAGGTGTGCCAGAGACAGTTGTCCACGGTCTCACCCATGAGTGGGGGATAGTGGTAGAGGGATTTTCCTAGCCAGTGCTGCATCACATGTCTAAACTTAAATACTTCCAGTGATCTGTGGCTAGTAAGTAATATTCTGTCCTCAGCTGCTGAAAGGACTTCAGGGTACCTGAGTGGGGACATGTGACATCTCCCAGAGTCTGAATTCTCTGCTTGCCCCAGAAGGTCCAGTGGACTGTGTCCTGTGCAATACACAGCTTGGTGTTTTGCCATAGGGACTGAGAAAGCCTTAAGGGAAAAAGTACTCCACGCTGCCCATTTCTGTGGCTGTTGGAAAGAGAATCTTGTAAATCTGATGGCTGGGGTGAGTACACCATCCAGAGGATGGGTGCCCTGTAGCAATGCCTGCAATAACATTTTACCCCTCAGGGCTTTTTCGATTTGAAGCCACAAAGGGGCTCTGGCAAATTGTTGTAACCATGCCAGACCACTTCTAATACCTTGTGCGATATGATAGGGCCATGGCCAAAGTGCATTCCAACCTCTCATCTTAGGAGGGGCCCTGAGGACCTTTTTTTCTAAATCTGGGTGTACCTTGCCCTGAAAGGAAAATGGTTAGAAGCTTGTTCAGCTCATCCCACCAAGAGGCCGGGATTATCATGGGCAGGTTAGACGTGCAGTAATGAATCTTAGGTATGGCCATCATTTTAAAGGCAGCTATTTTTACCAGGGAGAGTGAGCTGCAACTTGTGCCACCTGTCAATGTTGAGTCACAGCTCAGAAACCAGCAGCTGCAGATTTAAGGCTACCCAGTCCTCAATGTGAGGAGAGATGTGCATGCAAAAATACTGAATGCCCTGTGTAGCCCATGTGACCTGGAAGTCCTGCAAAGAGGGGGTCAGACATGAGCAGCCTTTCAGTGGCAAAAGCTCAGTTTTAGTCCCAATTTACCTGCAAGCCAGAAAGGGTGCCAAAAGAAGGAAAGGGTGGCTGGCAGGGATTGTTCCATCTCTGACAAGGTCAGCAGTATATCATCTGCATATAAGAGAAGTTTATGGGTGTCTGTGCCCACCTTGAACCCCTTTATGTCAAGGCTCTGCCATATAGCCACTGCCAGGGGTTCCATTACTAACACAAACATCATTGGAGATGGGGGCTGCCTTGTCATGTGCCTCGATGGAGTGGGAACTTATTGGATAGCATACCATTTCTCAAAACTGATGCAGTGGGGGCAGAATAAAATGCCCTAATGTAAGAGAGGAAACAGTGATCAAACCCCATAGCTTCTGTGACCACAAATACACAATCTCACTCGACTGAGTCAAAGGTCTTCTCTGCATCAATAGCCAACAATGCCAGTGTAGAAGGCCCTTTGTGTGCTATTGCAGTCAAGGTGACCAGTGCTCTAATGTTGTCTGGTGCCTGCCTACCTTTCAAGAATCCTGTTTGCAAAGGGTGGACGATATTTGGAAGTATTTTCTCTAATCGTGTGGCCAGTATTTTAGCTAAAGTTTCACATCTGCATTTATTAATGATATTGGACTGTAATTCCCACATACCTGTCTATCCTTACACAGTTTAGGGACAGCAGTGATAGTAGCCTCTAGCATTGATGGAGGAAGCACACCACCAGCAGTCACCTCCTGTAGGAGAGTATGGAGCTGTAGGGCCAGGTCTTGTGCAAATGCCTGGAAGAAATCCACAGAAAGACCATCTGGACCCAGTGCTTTCCCATTTGCCAGAGCCCATCTGGCACCTAGCACCTCCGTTAATGTTATGGGAGCATCCAGGACAGCCTGCTCCACTGCCATGGTGCTGGCTAGATTTAGCTCTTTGAGGAAACTAGCAATCTTGGACTTCGGTGGTTGCGGCCTCTTGGCATATAGCGCTGCATAAAAATCCTTAAAAATAGTGCTAATCTGTTGAGGATCTGTGACCATTTGGTAAGTGGGTGTGCACAGGGCTGGAATTTGAATGTCCACAGCTCATTGTTTCAGCCTGTATGCCAGAAGTTAGGAGACTTTTTCACCTCCTTCACAGTAATACTGGTAGAGAAAGAACATAAATCTTTCTGCCTGCTGATGTATTATTGTGTTCAATTTGTATTTAAGATGCATTATTCTATGTTCCACTGGGTTTCTGTGTTCTGAGCTAGCATACAGAGCTTGCTCAGCTTCCCTTAGCTGCTTCTGAAGAGAGGTTAACTCTACTTTATATTCTTTATTCAGTTTTGCCAAATAACTGGTCATTTGACATCTGATGGTAGCTTTGAAAGCTTCCCAAAGCATTTGCTCCGAAGTGCCTGGCTGCCTATTGATTTGAAAGTAGGTCTGTATCTCCCTTCTGAGCCAAGTAGTAAAATCCTGTGATTGCAGTAGCAATGGATTAAACCTCCACCTCAGTGTTTGAGGGTGTGTGCTCGCTAGGAGGCGTACAGGCGCATGATCATACACCACCAAAGGGTGGATATCTGCCCCCAGAAGCTCTGTTGTGATGTTTGTACTGGGAAGTAGTCTAACCTGCTTTGACAGGAGAAATGTGGGGAGCGGTACATGTAATCATGTTCCGTGGGGTGGAGAATTCTCCATACCTCCTGTAATGCCAGATCACCACACATCTTGGTGAGAGCTGATCTTGCCCTCGCATGGAGTGAGGGACCCATTTCTGATGTAGCCCTGTCTAATATTGGGTCAAACACCAAATTAAAATCACCTCTATAAGGATTAATCCATCTGGAGATGCATGGTCCATTAGTTTCTGGGACAACGTATGGAAAAATTCTGGTCTGTCCTCATAAGGAGCATATATATTCACTTTAATTTCATTTTGAATTGTAGAGACTGCAGAAGGCTAGAAGCCAATACAAGCTGTCCCTTTTTAGTTATAGTAGTAGTTTTCTAATCCTTTCTCTGCCAAGTATTTATCTAAACTAGTCTAATAGTCTATAAAATGTCTGCTATTCACAACCTCTGAAGGCAGTTTATTCCACATACCCATTATCCTTTGTGTGAAGTACTTTTTCTGCTTCCTGTTTTGGAATTATTAAGCTGAATTTGTTTTTTGTGCCCTCTTACATTTTGCTGTGTTCTGTATTTTAAATTTAGTAATTCCATGAGATCCTTCTTATTAAAAATATTATAAATCATCAGCAAATCTCCGCTAATTCCTCTGTTGTGCAGAGTATTTAATCTGAAGACTTTCAATCGGTCCTCATATGACTTATCCTTCAGCCCCTTAATTGATCTTATAGCCTTCCTCTGCATACATTCTATTTTATTTTTATTAGTATTGTTTAAAGCCCACCAAAACTGCGAGCAGTAATCTAACTGAGGTCTAACATATGCATTATTCAGTGGCAGTCCCAATTCCTTCGATTTACTGACACAACTTCTATTTATCGTATTTATCAAATAATCAGTTTTCCTAAACACTTCTGTACATTGGGTACGCATTCTGAAATCGTTGGTTACTGTGATCCCCAAGTCCCTTTCTTTTGATGTTTCCTCTAGTAAGTCCATATGTAGATAATATTTATAACCAGGATTTGTTTTACTGAAATGCATAACCTTACATTTTGAGGTGTTAAAAGTCATCCCCCACTTCTTGATCCATATCACTAGTTGATCCAAATCCTTCTGCAATTTTTCATGGTTTTCTAGAGCATCAACTCTTTCTCCTAACTTGGTGTCATCTAGAAAAATATAATATCTAGATGATAATTCCTTCCCGATGTCTGAAATGTACAGCTCAAATAAAATATGACCTAATATAGAACACTGTGACATGCCACTGGTCACCCTAACACCTATGTTCAACAATAAAATACTCCTGAGTCACACCTGACCTTTAATTAGGACCCATCTTCCTTCCTTCCTTGTCCCTCTCTTGTGGCCAGGACCCGAAATGGGAAGCCTCTTTTAATGAGGACAGAGACGCTTCTCTTCTTTGTAGAAGAACAGCTAGAAATCTCAACCCCGTTGCGTCTCTTGCAGCAAGGTGACATCACATTGCAACTTTTTGAGCACTGACAGAATTTTCTTTCTTTTAATGGGGTGATTAATCCCTTGAACATTCCACGGTACAAATTTAAATTCTGCCATTCAGATTTAATATTTGGCAATGTAGTTTCATGTTGGGAGCTCCTACTCAAACAAAAGAACTATCTACCCAGTGTGCGCCTAAGGGGTCCCTATATAGCAGATACCTTGTAACCCCATCCAAGGGTGTTGGCCAAAACTGGTAATGGAGGTGGCAGGAGTGAAGGTAAAGTAATTGTAACCTCATGTTGGCCCAATGCTGCATCTAGGCCTTCAAAGCTGAGCATCTGTGAGTGGTAGCTTCTTGAGCTTAGACTTACAGGCTGTGTTATGCTGTATGTAACTGTACAACAGTAACTTCCGATAGACACACTTTAATCCCTAAGCATGGCTGGAAGGGAGTGATTTTGCAAATGGCAACCCATAGGGAGCCTACTCTCTTCACCCTTCTATCCATACCTATCTGTACTATAAAAGGTTTGCTAACTTCTAAGCAAAGTAGCGAGTTATATGCCATGAAACTATGAATAACTCTGTAAATTTACCCTTACATGTGGGCCTCACATGTATGGGTGCCCAAAAGTGAGATGCTCACTTGTGATCCCAATACTTTAACTATTAGCATTCAGAGGTTTAACATGGGGGGAGGGAATGGAGAGGGGTGGGATGGAGGTGTACCCTATAGCTGTCCCAGCCACATAGAGAAACATGCCTGAAGTATCTTCACCCAAAGAGGCGAAGGGGTGGTTGGGGTCCCTTAGTTCAACTGTTGGATAAACAATACCTCATTACTGAGTCACTCCCACAAGGAAAGGGGGCTGGGAGGTGAGAGTAAAAGCAGTGACTCTTAATTACAGCCATGTCAGCTAACCGGAGTTCACCCGCTGTTGTCTGGAGGCTGTTCCTGTAAAGACCATCATATACAACTTCCAGGTTACCACTATCATACCCGCTGTGGTATGACAACTGACAGAGGATATGAACCATCTCCAAGAGGATTAGCGCAACCTTGACCTTGTGACCACAGGCTAAGTCCTCTTCTTGACCTCCCTGAGCACAGGAGACTGCCCCAAATGGATATGATATCCTAAGTAGTGCTGCACAAGGCATAGCAGTGGCTGTATAATGATGCTCCTGGCCCCCATATAGGTAGGCTCCATAACTTAAGCTGTTGGGGGGGAGGGTTGGCATATCTCAAAAATAGGACTGTCACATTGCAACATAGAAACTCCACCGCCTGCCCCTTTCAAAGAAGGAAAATGTCAGGGTGACCCTTCAGCCACCCATGAGAACTGCAGGTTTGTGGGCTATGGCTTAACAGAGTCCAGTTTACTTCTCTTAGCCCTCCCCAAGCCATCCCCCAACCATCCCAGCAGGTCCACCATCCTGTCACGTGGCCTGAATGTGTATTCTTGCCCAGATAGCCACCTAGGTTGCCCCACCCTGGTATAGAGCACATTGCCTGGCACCTCAGGAAGGCGGAGGGGGAGGAATTGTCTTACACCAATAAATAAATGAAAGGTGGAATGTGGGGGGGGTGACCTAAAGCAAGTCATCTGTGCACACGTGAGGGAATATACGAACATATGAAGAAGCCAGCAGAAGAAGGTCATTTGGTCTATCAAGTCTGTTCATATTGCAGGATCCACAGCTTGAGCTAATGTCCCTGCCCTCCCTCCCCACTCCTCCCATCCTCCCTACCATGATCCTTACTTCCCCCTATGCCTATCCCAGCCTCTCTTAAAGCTGCTTACTGTCTTCAATGAGATGACCTCTTCTGGTAGTGCATTCCAAGTGTCCACAACCCTCTCTGTGAAGAAGTGCTTTCTGACCTCTCTCCTAAACCTCCCACTCTCCAGCTTAAGACTGTGCCCCCTTGTGTTATGGTTGCCACTCAGCTTAAAGAGACTGTCCTTATCAACCTTATTTATCCCTTTCTAGTACTTGAAGGTCCCAATCGTGCTCCCTCTCTCTCTTTACGGCCTTCCAGGGAGTACATTTTCAGCGCCCTCAACCTCTCCTCATATGCCTTACCCTGCTGACCCACTATCATCTTTGTAGCACTCCTCTGGACCTTCTCCAGCAGGTTAATGTCCTTTTTGAGGTGTGGACACCAGTACTGAACTCCATACTCTAGATGTGGCCTTACTAGTGACCTGTACAAGGGCAGTATAACCTCCTCTCTCCTACTACTTATCCCCCTAGATATGCATCCCAGCATCTTGTTTGCCTTTGCTGCTGCTTTCTTGCACTGCGTGGAGTGCTTCAGGTCACAAGTGATCATTAGTCCCAGGTCCTTCTCCTCCTCCTCTGATGCAGCTACTCGGACTTCACCCAGGTAGTACTCTGTCCTGGGATTCTTGGCTCCAATATGTATAACTTTGCATTTCTTGGCATTGAAGCCAAGCTGCCAGATTCTGGACCACCCCCCAGCTTTTTCAGATCTTCCTTTGGGTCTTGTATCCCTTCAGCTGTGTCCACTCTCCTGCAGAGCTTGGTGTCATCCATGAATAGGCACATTTTGCCCATAATGCCATCCCCAATGTCACTGATGAAGACATTGAACAACACCGGCCCCGGCACAGAGCCCTGTGGGACCCCACTGATTACCGCTCTGGTACAAGATAAATCTTTCCCCACAACCACCTTCTGGGTTTGGTCCTCAGTCACTTTTCCACCCATCTGGCCATCTTTTCCCCAACCCCAAGATCCACCAACTTCCTGATCAATCTTTTGTGGGGCACAGAGTCAAAGGCCTTGCTGAAATCAAGATAGAGGATGTCTACCGCATGTCCGATGTCTACTGTCTTAGTGAAACAGTCAAAGAATTCAGCCAGATTTGTTTGACACAGTCCCTCTCCCCCCCATGAACCCATGCTGCCTCACATCCTGGAGACCACGCTCCTCTAGATATTCCACCAACCTTTCCTTTAGTATGGTCTCCACAAGCTTGCCCACAATGGAGGGCAGACTAACTGGTGTGTAATTCCCTGGGTCATACCTAGGACCGCTTTTGTGGTGTGGCATTACATGTGCTGTTCTCCAGTCCTGCGGTACCATACTTGACTCTAGTGAACTATTAAATAGGTCTGCCAGTGGCCCTGCCAGCTCCTCAGCCAGTTCCTGTAGTACCCTTGGATGTACCCTGTCCAGGCTTGGCGATTTGTCCACCCTCAATGCCAGCAGCCCCTCCCTCACTTTATCCTTCTCTATCACTACATCTGTGTTCCCCTCCCTCCCTCCTCTTCTTTTCCCCTCCTGAAGGCACTTGTCCACCCTTCTCCCTGGTGAAGACGGAACAGAAGTACTCATTTTGTATCTCTGCTTTTCTCCCATTATCCTCCACCCACTCCACCCCTTTCTTAAGCCTAACAATCCCTTCCTTCTTGTTCCTTTTCTCACTTACATAGCGAAAGAAAGCCTTCTCCCCCCTCTTAATTCCTTCATCTGTTTGCAGCTCCTTCTGTGCCTTTGCTCACTGGACTTTCTTACTTGCCTCACTAGCCAACCTTGGGTAATTTTCGATATCCACCTTTCTTTCGGATTTCCTGAATTTTCTATAGGCCAACCTCTTTTCCCTTACTGCCTGGGCAACCCCAGAACTGAACCAGCTGGGTGCTTTGGCTCTTGTGTTCTTATCCCTGAGCCTAATGCACTCATCTGTGGCAACCAGTATTCCTTCCTTAATGATGGACCACCTTTGATCCACCCCATATCTGCTTTGATGTCTGCCAGATGGCTCCTTAGCACTTCACCATTTTCCTGAAGTCCGTCCTCTGAAATTCAAGATTTTGGTTTTGGTCGGGATGCTTTCCCTGCCCATATCCAACTGGAACCATACTGTGCAGTGGTCACTTCTGCCCAGTGAATGAACCACTTTAAGCTGATCCCACCCAGTGTTATACTGGTTGCGAATCTATCTGAAGCACCTTTTGCAGGAGTGAAGCCCTGTCTGCCACTTGAATGCCTATACATGCAATGCATCACGAACTAGCTGTGCTGAAAGCCCCTCTACAGTGCAGAGATCCATTGGTGAAACTGGCTGCAACAAAATGAGTGAGAATTCTGCCAAGGCACTTATACTCATGAGGTGAGACCATCATCTTAAATGGTAGCTGGGGTGGGGTATAGATGCCCATACCAAAGGCTAATCAACCCATCTTGTGGGGACCTATTTGTTGTCATGACAGTTAGGATCTCTAAGATGATAGCCCTGCCACTCACCTCCCCAGTTCACATCAAAAACACCGAGCAGCTTGAATTCAGCTTATCCCCATGCCTCCGCTCATTTCTTTACACTGCACTTTTGTGCTGTGTGAACGTGCAAACTCTGCAATTTCAAAAAAGAAAAAAAAGGACCAACAAGACAGATCCAAAGTTGCCCACTCCCTTCTCCTCCCCACCAGATGTGTTTACTCCTGTTCCGAATTACTTGAAATCTGCCTCCAGTGTTCCTCATCCCATTAAGGTTATAAGAAATCCTAGCTTTCCCATCCATAGACTATGCAATAAAACCAAAGGCTAGAGACTACCCATATACGGTGTTCATGGTGCCCTTCTGAAATGCAAGAAATTTCTACTAGGCAAGGATTGGGCCGCTAATCGAGTGTACCTCACCTCTCCAATCTCTAAGGGAGCATAAGCTCTTTACCCACCTTCTAAATTTGTCCTTCACCTCTGGTACTGTCCCACAAGCCTAGAAATCAGACAGTGTTATCCCCTGCACAAAGGTGATGACCACAGACTGATCTCTCTCCTACCAGCCCTTGCCAAAATTCAGGAAATGCTTCTCCTGTCCAGACTCTCAGAGTTCCTTACATCAACCAGTTTCCTTTCCCCGTACCAATCTGACTTCAGAAAACACCACTCCATAATCGCCTCCCTGAGAGTTACGGAGCACATTCATTCTGCCTCTGCCCAAGAACACTTAACAGCTGTAGTTTTCGTTGACCTGGCAAAGGCTTCAAAGCCTTCAGTGTCCCACCCCCTTCTCCTCACCAAGCTCGAGGCAGCAGGCCTAGCTCCCCCCACAGTACAGTGGTTCAAGTCATATCGAAGTAACAGGCTCCAATCTGTTAAAATAGGAAACTCCTCCTTCTCCCCTCTCCCCATTGTAGCGGGTGTTCCACAAGGATCTATCCTTGGCCCTATCCTCTTTTCGACCTTTATAATGATCTCCCTTCTGTATGCTCCAGCTCCCGAATGCATATGTATGTGGACAACACCATACTCTTCTCCTCAGGGCCTGTCCTTGACATCGTCCAATCCAACCTTCAAAAGGACTTCCTCGGGGGAAGGGGTTGTGGAAAAGGTGAGGAGAAAAAGGGTGGCCTTTAGGAGATGCAGGAAATCAGAGAGGGGAGAAGATTGGGAGGAGTACCTGCAGGAGGCAAGGGAGGTGACAAGGGCAGTAAGAACAGCAAAAGCCACCAAGGATCTCAGGCTGGTACAAGGCATTGAGGAGGAGAAGAGTTTCTTCAGGTACAACCGGGAGAAAAGGAGCTATAAAGAACAAATAGTAAGGATTAAGAAGGATGAGCAATGGGTAGAGAAGGAGGAGAAAAGGCAGAAACACTCAATGACTACTTCTGCTCAGTATTTACGAAAAAGAGAGGGTGAGTGCTACCCAAGGGGGGTTGGGGCAGTAAAGGCTGAGGAGGGAGTAACGGATGAGGTGATCACAGAAGGTAGAGTGCTGGAGGGCTTGAGAGCGCTGAAGGTGGACAAGGCACCAGAGCCAGATGGCATTCACTCCAGGGTACTGAAGGAGCTGGCAGAGATCCTGGTGGGGCCTTGGCAGATCTATTCAATGCCTCATCACTGAATTTGGAATGCGTACCCAAGGACTGGAGGTTGGATCACATTGTTCCCCTGCATAAGAGCGACCCCAAAGATGAACTAGGGAACTATAGACCGATCAGCCTCATGTCCATCGTGGGGGAAGCTAATGGAAATGATCCTGAAGGAGAGGCTGGTGTCCCTGCTGGAGTTCAGTGGGCTGCAGGACAGTAGACAGCATGGCTTTGTCACAGGCAGATCCTGCCACACCAATCTGGTAGATTACTATGACTGGGTAACTAGGCAGATGGACTAGGGCCATGCAGTGGATGTCCTGTACCTGGACTTCAGCAAGGCATTTGATTCGGTGCCACATGGGAGACTTGGAATAAAACTTGAAGGCACAGGGGCAGGAGCAAAAATGGTGGGATGGGTGACAAACTGGCTGCAGGGAAGGCAGCAGAGGGTGGTGGTGAAAGGGGACCTCTCCTCCCCCTGGGCAGTAATAAGCGAGGTTACACAGGGCTCGATGCTGGGACCAGTGTTATTTGTGATATTTATTGCAGACATTTCCATGGGCATCAAGAGCAGAATCAGCCTGTTTGTCGATGACACCAAGATAGGGGTAGCGATAAATGACATAGCGGGGTGGCAGAGTTTGCAGGAAGATCTGAAAAAGCTTGAGACCTGGTCAGACACTTAGCAGCTGGGGTTCAATGCCAAAAAGTGTAAGGTACTACATTTTGGGGTTAAAAATACAAGGAGAAACTACCAACTGAGGGAGTGCAGCTGGTGGAGACTGAGGAGGAGAAGGATCTGGGGTGGTCATCACGGGATCAATGAACAACTCAGCACAGTGTAGGATAGCAGCAGCAAGGTCCAACAAAATGCTGGGTTGCATCGCAATGCGAATAACGTCGAGGAGGGAGGAGGTGATTCTGCCACTGTATTGATCATTAGTTAGACCTCATGTAGAATATTGCTTGCAGTACTGGCACCCATACCTGAAAAGGGACATTAAATTAATGGAAGAGGTGCAGCGCAGAGCAACTAAGATGATCCAGGGACTGGGAGACTTATCGTATGACAGTAGGCTAAAGGAGTTGAACATGTACTCGCTTGAGGAGAGGAGGGACAGAGGGGATTTGATCGATACATTCAAGTACATGAGAGGGATAAACAAGACTGGTACAGAGGGTAAGAGTAGGGAGGGACACTTGTGGCCATGACATGAGATTGGAGGGAGAAGGTTCAGGAGGGAAATGAGGAGACACTTTTTTACAGAGAGGGTGGTGACAGGGTGGAACGCATTACCAGCAGAGGTGGTAACCTGTAAAACAGTGGGCTGCTTCAAAAGGGTCTGGGACAGGGCAAGAGGGAGGATAAGGGGGGTGAGGAGGGAGGGGCAACTGCAGAATAGGGCTGCTAACTGCAAAATCAAACAGACTCGATAGAACAAATGGCCTCTTTCTGCTGGCAAATTTCATATGTTCATATGTAATATGCAGACCAGGTTTCAGTCCAATCAGCTGAGAATAAACACCTCAAAAACAGTGTCTAAGCTGGCCTGCCGGCGCAGTGGTAGGGTTACCGCTCGCAGCGCCAGTGACCCGGGTTCAGGAACGGATCCGGGCTACTGGAAGGTCGGCCGGGGGAGGAGGATTGAGCGCCCAGAGGCAGCTCTCCTCCTTCCGGGTGGGGTGGGTTGCATTTCCCACTGCTCTACTGCCACCTGGGTGACCACAGGTGGAGGTGCAGCGGGACTGCAGAAAGAAAGGAGGGGGAACATGGGCCAGGGCCTGGAGCACTCGCACTTCTCGATGAGCGCCGCTCCTAGGTTCCACTAGTGTGCCAACGTCCTGTGGAAGGGGACAGAAAAAGTGGAAAAACCCTGCTGTGCTCCCTGTAGATGGAGCTCCAGGCCCCAATCCCAACGCCCCTGCTGGTGCCGGTGACAGCATCCCCGACGAAATACAGACACGTCGGGGTGGAGGAAGGGGGCCCCGTCCCGTACCCACCTGGGGTATAACCAAGGCTCCGTGGGGGGACGGACTGCAGCGACGACCGGACAGATGATCAGGGACATACAAGGCCATTGGAGTCTCCTGAAGGTGAGGAAGCACAGCAGCAAGAAGGAGGCATAAAGAGCAAAAAAAAAAAAAAACCAGTGTCTATGACATTCAGGACTGCACAAAAACTGACCACAGTCCCCCCTCTTCCTGCCATCACCTCACTGGATGGGACACCACTCACCTCAATTATAACATACAAATACCTAGGAGTATGGCTGGACCCCCACCTGTTTTTTTTCTTCCCACATAAATGCCATCACTGCCAAACTTAGCCTCAAGCTAGGTATACTATACCGCAACAGAGAGGCCCTTCCCCTTGCTAGTCAGACATGAAATTCTAGCCAAGATGAATCGTGCCCATTTTTGACTATGCCAATGTGGTTTATAGCACGGCCTCTGCCTCATCATTATCCAGACTAGACACACTTCTGAATGCATTTTGCCTTTAATTTTCCTCTCAGAACACACCATTGTTACCTTTACGCATCCCTTGCACTAACTTCCCTCTCCCATCACTGTTATATCCACTGTATTGCGCTTACAGCCAAATACTAAAATAGTGGTGGTGTAATTCTGTGCTGTCTTTAATTGCTGCAAATTTTATCTTGGCTTGTCTGACTGTCCTGTAGCTGGGTGAAGGGTGTTAATTGTCTGGCCTCTGACCTCAGCTACATGATAACTGGAGGTGGGGCTTAGTCACAGTTAAAGCAGCAAACAGAAGTTCATCTTCTCAGAAGAAGCCAGAAGGTGAAGGAAGAAACATATTCAATTCAGTGCTTCAGAGTAACTGGTAACTGGTATTTTTCTTTAAACTTAGATTGTAGGCTTGTAGTGACACTATACTTTCTTTCTGTGTTGTCTTTACTTATAATTGTTTTGGGCTGTTGAAAATTTAAAAAATAGTGGTGGTGTAATTCTGTGCTGTCTTTAATTGCTGCAATTTTCACTTCTCCCACCCCTTCCCCCAACTCTTAATTATATGCCCTGATAAATCTAATTGACAGGAGCTAAACACAGGGTATAGTAAGAGGTGTGAAAGTAGGAGGGGCATAAGGGGAGAAGACCACCCTCAGCACGACAAGTGTTTTGACTCATTTATTTATTTATTGGTTTCTTTTCCTTAAAAAATATATATCTGAGGATCAGTTACAGGATTTTTAGTACTGTAAATAAATAAAAGAGAACTAAGAGAGCTTCAGTAGCAGAATAAGTAGTGGAATTGCAGTATAATGTGGGGAGTGGTGCAATGCAGTGGCTGTGGGGCAGCCATATTCAGGCAGACCTTCTGGACACTGAGGTGCTGCCCTATCTGCATGCATCTCTCGGGACTGGGGATGAGGTAGCCAGACTCAGAGCGGAAGTAAACTGGGTCAGGAGTACCATCACCCCTGTCCAGGAACCACCCAGTCCAATGCAGCTGCCTCAAAGGATGCCGAGAACGAGGAGCACTTGGATGACAGTGGGCTCAGGGAGGGTTAGAGCAGTCAGGCAGAGGCACATCCCAGATCCTATTCCTCTCAAGAACTCATATGCCACACTGGCAAATGACAACCAAATAGAGGTACCCAGGGAAGTGGAAGGAAAGGATGTGGAGGTTAGGCAAGGAGGTGACCTCAGTGGGGAAAGCAGTGGACCCCAGAGGAGGAGGAAGCGAATCCTGGTGGGGGACTCCATCATAAGAGGGACCCAGCTAGGAACACAGGAGGGGGAGGACAGGGAGGTGAGGTGCCTACCAGGTGCCACGGCATGGAGGGATGGAAGGAAGATACTGGGGATCACTGGGAAGGCAAGACAGGAGGGTGAGCTGGATGTCATTATCCACCTAGGTACTAATGACTTGGCAAATGGGGAGCCAGAGGAAGTTCAGGAGAGAGTTTAGGAAACTGGGGAGGGGTCTCAAGCAAGTAGCTACTTCTGTCACTTTCTCAGAAGTACTACCTATGAAGGCAAGGGAGAGCATAGGTGTATGCCAGGAACTTTAACTCATGGTTGAAGAACTGGTGCTGTGAGGAAGGGTTTGGATTCATTGGTGACTGGGGACCCATCTGGAGGGATGGAGGTTTATTCAAGCCTGACGCCTGCATCCATCCTGGAGGGAATCAAGCACTCAATGATAAGTTTAAATGCTACATTGACAAGCATTTAAACTAGCAAGAGTGGGTGGAGCCAGCAAGGACGGTACCTGCTTGCTCACCCCCACAGCTAGTAATGGAACCAGTAAACCAGAGGAGTGGCTATCTCTGCAAAGCAGTGTGCAAAAGATGGAGATTAGTGTCCAAAAGGTGGATAAGCAGAAAGGGCAAAATTCAGCAGAAGGGCAGACAGCAAGGAGAACCAGGGATAAATGACAACCAAGGAAGAGGCTGGAGTAGAACAGTGAAGCAGTCTAGGGAGGTCAAATCATGGAAAGCCATGTGGCAAATGCCAGGAGCCTTAGCAACAAGATGGAAGATCTGGAGGCTGTCATGGTACAGTCAGACCTGGACATTGTGGCCATCACTGAAACCTGGTGTAATGATAACCATGACTGGGAGATGGCCATACCTGGCTACAACATATTCAGAAGAGACAGAGCAGGCAGGAAGGGAGGAGGAGTGGCACTGTATGTGAAAAATGACATAAGGGCCACACAGATCCAGGAGGAACAAATGGGGAGAGATACTGTGGGTTAAGCTGGAAAGGAAAATGGGGCCAGCCATCTCTACAGGTGTGGTCTATAGACCACCAGCCCAGGAGGAAGAAACAGATAGGGAGTTGATGCTAGCCATCCAAAGGATGGCAGACAAGGGTGAGGTAGTACTGGTTGGAGACTCTACATACAGACGTGGACTGGAGCATCCCAGCAGCAGCATCAACTAGAGCAGATTTATCCTGGACTCCTTCAGGTGCCTTCCTCAAGCAACTGGTCATGGAACCAACTCGGCAGAAGACAATACTGGACCTTGTGCTCACAAACAGGGACAGTGGGATGGGGGAACAGTGGGGAGCACCTGGGTAACAGTGACCACAGTCATTGTGGTTTGAAATCACAGAAAGAGCAGAACCAAACCACACAAAACACGTATCCTGGATTTTAGGGGGCAGACTTTGGGAAAATGGGGAGATGCTTGAAAGAGGCATTAAGGGAATGGGACAGGAATCAGGGATTGAGGAACAGTGGGCAGTATTTAAAATGGGGATTACAAGAACAACAGAATTATGCATTAAGCAGGTTAGAAGAGGAAAAGAAAGAGGAGACCATTATGGTTTTCCAAAGAGGATAGCAAAGAAAGTGAAAGCCAAAAAGATTGCATTCAGGCAATACAAAAAGACACAGGCAGAAGGGGATAGGGAGAAGTACCAGGAGAAACAAAGGGAGGCAGGGAAGTCAGTAAGGAAGCCAAAGCTCAGACAGAAGAACAACATTGCAAAATCAGTGGTTAAAGGGGACAAACCTTTTACAGGTACATAAGTGAAAAAAGAAGGACAAAGGGAGGGATAGTGAGACTGAAGGGGAGGATGGGCAGCGTGGAGGATGACAACAGTAAAGCTGACATATTGAACAGGTATTTCTGCTCAGTCTTACTAAGGAAGAGGGGGGTAATGGGTCTGAAGGGAGTACAAGGGGTGAGAATGGTGCAGAAATGGACACAAGTCCCTTTACACGAGAAAGGGTCCTGAAGGAACTGGAAGTAATAAGAGCTGATAAAGCAATGGGGCCAGATGGGGTGCACCCCAGGGTCCTTAAAGAACTAAGAGAGGTGGTGGCTGAACCTCTGGCTATCCTGTTCAGCCAATCACTGGAAACAGGAGGTACCCAAAGACTGGAGGACAGCAGATGTAGTCCCCTTATACAAAGTGGGAACAAAGAGGAAGCAGAGAACTGCAGACCAGTCAGCCTCACCTCGGTAGTGGGAAGATCATGGAAGCACTACTGAAGGAGAGTTGGTGGAGACATCTGGTTGTCAATGGACTACAGGACCCAAGGCAGCATGGTTTCACCAGGGGAGATCATGTCAGACCAACCTCATTGAATTTTTTGACTGGGTGACTGGGGAGGTGGATCAGGGGAGGGCAGTGGACATGGCCTATCTGGACTTCAGCAAGGCCTTTGACACTGTGCCACATAGAAGACTATTACACAAACTGGGGAATATGGGTGTGGGCAGGACAGTAGTGTGGTGGGTAGGTAACTGGCTGGGTGGCAGGACACAGAGGGTGGTGGTAAATGGCTGTCACTCCACAGAGGGAAGAGTGACCAGTGGGGTACCACAGGGATCAGTGTTGGGACCGGTCCTATTCAACATCTTCATCAGTGACATTGCACAGGATCTAGAAGGCAGAATTTCACTGTTCGCTGATGACACAAAGCTCTGTAACAGAGTAGACACACCAGAGGGTGTAGACAGAATGAGAAGGGACCTGCAGAAACTTGAAGAATGGTCAAGGGTTTGGCAGTTGAAATTCAATGCAAAGAAGTGCAAGATAATGCATATGGCACAAAAACCCTGGCACAATATATCAGTTGGAGGGTGAGGATATAGCATGCACCAAGCAGGAAAGGGATCTTGGGGTTGTCATCTCTGATGACCTCAAGGTAGGGAAACAGTGTGACAAGGCATCAGGTAAAGCAAATAGGATGCTGGGATGTATAGGCAGGGGCATCACCAGCAGGAAAAGGGAGGTCATAATTCCGCTATACAAGACACTAGTGAGGCCCCACCTGGAGTACAGTGTACAGTTCTGGAGACCATACCTACGTAAGGACATAGACAGGGTAGAGAAGGTTCAGAGGAGCAACAAGATTGTGCATGGGTTGCATCCAAGTCCTATGAAGACAGGTTGAAGGAACTGAACATGTACTCCCTGGAGAGAGGAGGAGAGAGGGATATGATAGAGACATACAAGTATCTTACAGGGAGGAACAGGGTGCAGAAAAACACTATTTTTAAGCGAAAAAGATGTTTCAGGACTAGAGGGCATGGGATGAAGTTGGAGGAGGGGCGATTCAGAGGAAACATGAGAAAGAATTTCTTCACAGAGCGGGTGGTGGACAAGTGGAACACCCTGCCAGAGGAAGTGGTGGGAGCTGAAACAATCACGGGATTTAAGAATGCATGGGATAGACATAAAGGAATTCTAGAGGTCAGGGGTAAGGGGAAATAGACTTCTAGGAAAACAAACTGAACTTACAAGCTCAAATGGGCAGACTAGGTGGGCCATAGGCCCTTATCTGCCGACACTGTCTATGTATGTATCTATGTAACCGGCTACCTTCCTACCTCATGGAGAGTCTGTCAGCTAATCCATCCCCTTATGACCTAAGATCCAGGGATTCCCGGACTTTCTTGCTCCCCCTATCTTCCTCTGTATCTGGAAAATTTGCTTTCTCCTACAGGCCCCCCTTCCTTTGGAATACACTATTCCCGGACTAAGAAATTCCACCTCCTTTGACTCTTTCAAATAGCAACTTCACGCACTTCTGACCCTTCGTGTTCCTGCCACTAGTACCTAATTCTCCTCATCAATGATTTCGCACTTACAATTCACTTGTAAATCCAACTAGTGTATGACTAAGTGCACCTCATCAGTTTTTGTAAATCCTCCATGTATCGTACTAACTATCTTGTACTTCACATGTACGTGCATTTATGTATGGCATTAAGTAAGTTGAAATGTATGCACTGTCCTGTTGTACCTCTGCTCTTCTGTACATATGCTTTTGCCACTGTTTTTCATCTCTAACTTAAAATGTTTGTGACATGATTGTAACGCTGTTGTACCCCCTGTCCCCAGGTCACACCTGGAAATGAGCCCTGGCTCAGTGTGCCTTTCCTGGTTACCAAATGTTTAAATAAATAAAATAAAAATAAGTATTGACAGTGTGTGGAACTGTGGTTCGAATCCCACCCCCTTCCCTGCCAACCCCATTACCTGGGTATAAGGTGGAGAGACAGTTGAAGTCCAAAGAAAAACAGATTGGACAAGATATGAATAACTCCCCAACATTCTAAAGCACAAATGTATGACAGATTCCTAGTATACAATAAGCATCCTAGCCAGCACACAAATAGGTCCAAACATCAGGATATTGTAGGGTGGTAATTCGGTGTTCTGCAGTATTCTCAGTTAGGGACAGTGGTGTGGGCTTGCAAGATGTTTTCATGTGGTCTTCTGATATTTCAACTATATTTGCCCAGCTAGGGTGAAGAGAGATCTCTCAGACTATGGTGGGTTCCGCCGATATGTCCATTAAGCCTGCATCAGAATCCTCTCTGCCCAGCTGGCTGGAGATGGTAAATCTCAGGTCTTGGGTAGAGGGTCTCTGGACACTTTAGTTGGGGGTTCCATTTCTGATGTAGGGGGACATGATTCCAGTGTTGATGCCTGGAAACCTCTGCTTTGTGATCGGTGCTGTGTAATACTGCCAGCTGTTGGTGTTTGGGTACGGGGTCATTTTGTCAAAATCAAAAACCGCACAGCAATACATGCCACAAGTAAGACATCGCACTCCGAAACAACATCAGGTAAAACACCAACCTGACAACAGTAGTGCAAGCCCATTGACAATAATGGGACTTCTTTATTTTTATGGGGTCTCCACTCCTGCACCCCCAGGACTTAAAATAATCAATTCCGAGGGGTTGTGGACCTCAGGGATGGGGAGAAAATCGGGAGAGGGAAGTTACAGCACAAGGAGACCTGGGGGGAACCAAACCACGGTCCAAGGTCTCCTACATCACCATGTGCTGGTGCCTTAGCCATTCCACCATGGGAGCAGCTCGACCAGGCACCCTAACACACAGCAATTTGATCCCTGTACAGCTAAAGCCCAGAGTGATGGGGGTAGCGGTAATTCCCAACCGCTATTATACCCCTGCCACTCTAAATCCTTTCACACTTCACACAGCGTGGTTCTTGCATTGCTTTTCCTGATGCACTGGTTTGACCCGGTACTGGCAGGGAGTCCTCAGCGTCTGTAAAATCTATGGAAGAAGGGACTCGAAAGCCACAGATTCATAAGCCTGTGACAGGGTGGAATAGGACCCTGTCCCAGTTGTTAGAGAAAGTGTTTAAAATGCAAGGATCTGTCCTTTCCTGTCTGTCTGGTTGCAAATCTAAATTTTCCTGTGAGATTTTGGATTTGATCACCTCGACAATCTCGCAATTTTTTGTCTCTTGCTGTCTCTCAGTTTTCTCTTGCTGTCTGTTTTTCTCCCTTGCATATCTAGATCCGCTGATATAAAAATATATGCAAATCATTGTATGGAAATGTAACTGATGTTGGGATCTCTTTTGTTTAGAAAATATATAGTGTTACTGTTGAAATGTATATATTTGTAATTTGAGATGATTGCAAAAAGCTGTTGGAAACTATAGGTTACCTTAATGGAAATCTTTGAGCCTTTTGCAAAAGCTGTGGGAATGGAGCCTCTCAGCTCAGGCACAATGTATTCTAGCAGCTCCTGAAACTTACAAAAACAGAACACTTACAAAAACAGGATGCTTGCTAAGGATGGGGGTTAAAAGGACTTATAAGAGCTAAGCTGCAACTGAAAGAAGAGAAAGGGACACAGAGACTGAAGGAAAACTTTATTTTTTTTTGCGTTTGTACATAGTTATACCAAACAAGTTTACTTTATTATGTTACTGCTACTGTAAATAAATATATTTGGTGAATTTTACAACTGCTTCTGGTTTTCCTATGCTTCCTGACCTGTGCCTCAATGACAAAGATATCCAACACAGATAAACAATCAAAAATAACAGACTTTCGGGAGTGTTGGACATCCACCAAACCAAATCGTCAGAGAGCTAGGGGCAAGGACTGAACCCCGGTACTGGGTCAAAACAGCACATCAGGAAGAGCACTACAAGAACTGTGCTGTGTAAAGCATGAAAGGATTTAGAGCAACAGGGGGTATAATAGTGGTAGGGATTACTGTACCCCTTTCTCTCTTGCCAGATGCAAAATACACTCTTTGACACTGTAGCGAAGAAAGTAGGCCAGAATGGGATGGGAAGGTGCTCCTCTGCCAGGCTTAGGGCCTAAGGTGTGATGAGCTTGTTCTATTTCAAGTGTGCTGTCCCAGTAGTGATCGAGCAGTTTTGGTAGCATGGTTTGCAAGAAGGTGTACATATCTTTGCCTTCTGTGCCTTCAGGCAGACTGATGATCCTGATATTATTTCAGTACCCTCTATTCTCTAAGTCATCCACTTTAGACCATAGTCGAGTGACTTGTTGTTCAAGGTAAGCCATCCTGTCAGACTGAACAAAGACTTGTGTGTCCAGTCTCATAGAATTTAACTCTGCATCTGCCACCTGGAATTAAACTGCCTCCACCCTGTGGGCAAGATCCTGAACTGTGCCACAAAGCTGTGGAATATCCTGAAGAAGTGTCCATAACATAGCTTTTATCACCTTCATATTGGACTGATGAGCTGTGCCAGCACCAGATATTCCATCTGCCACTGCCATTATGTCCACTTCTGGGGTCCGCCTGAGGAGATTTTGAAAATCACAAAAATACTGTGGAAATCCATCAAGGCCACAAAGATTGCACAAAATTCATTAGCCCTTGTTAACTTCCTATGAAATCTATCTATGTATGGCTAACCTGCACTTCAGAGGGTGAAAATAATAAATTAAAACTATTGGCTACAGAGCACGGATGTCAAGCTGTCACCCCATCAGCTGTTTCTCTAATCCTTTTCGTATTTATTTTTTTATTTGCTGATTGATTTTTTAAGGCAGACTCACTGAGTTTAGTGACTAACTTACACTGATACCATGGAGCCATGCAGTCACAGTGTAACAAAGTTTTACAGTATTATATAAATACTTTAAGGACATTCCAAATGGACATATTGATCAACAAAGTTTATCACTGACAATAATGAAGATGACAATGACATACTGTACACTGTTATATTATACAAATGTAAATACAAGTTTTTACAGTCATAGTCCATTGCAGCAATGTTTAGGCTTGTGGCCTTGCTTATAAAACCAAGTCTTATTCTGCAGGAACAGATTTGCTGATATTCGGTCGTCTTAAAATGGAGGGGAAGAAATTCCAGCGACTAGGGCCAAGGTAACAAACTTTTTCCAAAGTTTGAGCCGAGTTTTGGAATCTGCAATTTCAGGCTTGTTGCCATTTTATGAAACAGTAAATGACTGTTATAGGATCTTACTGGACATGCATGACAGACATTTGTAGATAACTTACATGTGGTTTGGTTGCTTGTTACTTATTTAGTTTCACAGTAATGTATCATCTGTTGACAAACACCTTTTTCCACTGCTGTGAGTGGGCCGTGTACTGATCACCTGCCAGCAGACCAGTCTACATGTATCACAGGCATCGTGGAGGCAATCAAGACTGCACCACTGAGCTGGTAGCAGCACTGTGGAGGTGGGGGAATGAAACACTGCAGGTGTTCTCAGTCCAAGTGTGAACACTCCCCACCAGCTGCTGTGATGCAGTTTTGGGGGTCAGGATGAGGAAAGGAGCCAGCAGAGGGAGGTATCTAAAAAAAAAAAACAAAAAAACAAAAACTGGAACAGGGCAGGTTTGGGTAAGAGCTCAACAAAGCAATGGTGGTAGATGTATTTGTTATAAAAAAACAAAACAAAAAAAAAACAAATACAGGAATGAGACTGGCAGTCAGGGTTACGAGCCAGTAAAAGGAGGGAGAGAGGGGAGTAAAAAATGACAAAAGACAGAACCTTGATCAGAGGTGGGAGGGAGGGAGTTACAACCACCTCCCAAAACATACAGCAACACTCAATTTGAATATGACACACATCCAAGGACCAAGCTTATCAGACAGAACACTATCTGTGCTCGTACTGTTTTTTTTTTTTTTTGTGTACTTTTCCATTTGCAAAGTATACTGCAAAGCCACTAGAGGGCAACAACTCTTGGAAGTTGCATTCTTCTTCCCACTGCTATCCCCTAAGCACTTCTTGCCCTGGGTCCTTCTTCCCTAAAGCAGATTATTACGCCCCAACAAACCATATGGTCACCCACACAGCCTATAAAACCACCACACAAACCCCAGCCGCTATTAAATATGTATAGTTTCCCGCCCATTTCTCAAGTCCTCCTCTACCATCGGCTGCATACTGAGCAACACAGACTATTTTATTTTAATTTTTTTTCTGTACCCTATCCTGTCTCATCTTAAAGGTACACAGCTACCCCGCTCCCTGCTTACTCTCTAAGTAACCATGGCCCCAAATATTAAACTCTTACTGAGTGCCTTTCCCATTCTCATATTTCTGTCTTTGCCCTCTCCCACAAGCAAGACAAGCCATAGTTTGGTTTACTCACCCAATACTGAAATCTTGAAAAACCTTCATTTCAACATAGGTTGCTCATCTGGTAACTTTTTCACTATTAATAAAGGACCTTGGTCTACCTCAATGATCCTGCCCCCTACAAATATTTGGCCCCTAGGTGGATCACATCCCCGTGCACGTATCCTTAAGGACCACACCATCCTTGTTTTATACAGGGAAAAGACAAAACCTCACTGTGTTCGCATGAAGGATAAATGTTTCTCCAAGGCTCGAAGAGAACTCCTACTAAGGATAGCTCTTATGCTACTTCTGCTATCTAGAAACATTCATCCTAATCCAGGTCCTGAAGCACCTCCCACCTACAATGCGTGCCCTAAACAAGGTACCATTAAACTGGCCATAATTAATATCTGTAGCCTTTTAAGCAAAATTGATGTCCTGAAAGTCTGGGTAACTCAGCACAGCCCTGACATACTATCTGTCGTTGAGACATGGATGACCCCCAAAATATCGGATTCTGCAGTAGCTATACCTGGATACACTATATTCAGGCTGGACAGGCTGACCAAACGTGGGGGTGGATGTGCTGTATTTCTCAAAACTTCCCTAAAGGGGTATGCTATGCCACCAATTGATCTCAGTGGCAATACGCAGGCACTGGCGAGAAAAGTGCTGTTGGGGGCTCACCATAAAACAATATTAGTACTCTCAGCCTACGTACCTCCCAAAGACCCGGCCACTGGTCTCCTCAGTCTTCTTGACCATCTCTGCTCACAAAAAATTACCTCACGGAGACAATTATCGTGGGAGATTTTAACATAAACTGGCTGTCACCTGCCACCAACTCACTAAAGGATGCAATAACAGCGCTTCACCTAACTCAACTTGTTAATATACCCACTAGGATAAACTATAAAATGGGGTCTAGCACCACTCTCGACTGGATAATTTCTAACCAACCTAACTGCCTTTCCAATGTAACTGTGCACCCTGACTCCATCAGTGACCATTCCCCAATCACATGCAGTTGGACTAATAAATTCCTTATCCCCCTCCCCAAACTATCTATAGCAGGTTTCTCAGAAGGGGCCACCTGGACCTCCTAAAACAACAGCTTTGTGCCCAAAATTGGAACATCCTGGACTCAACCAATGATGTTAATGTAGTCCTTTGTCACTTTGTAAGGGTTTTTAACACTGCTTGTGATACGCATGCCCCTCTCAAAAAGATTAAGGTCTCTGACACGGTTAACCTCTGGATCACTCCTGAGCTCCTTTCCCACATGAAGTTTTGGGACCATCTCTGGCACTGTGCAAAAGCCACTGGTAAGCAGCGGGACCTACAAGCCTATAAAGCTGCTAGAAAAAACTGCACGAGGGAGACTTGCCAGGCAAAAGACAAGTACCATAGGGAGATGCTTACCAACTCCTAAGGTGATGGCAGAAGGTTCTGGTCTAATATAAATGGCGTCACAGGCAAAAATACTAAAGTATCGCCTAGAATGCTAAACGTAAAAGGGACCCCTACTGCTGACCCTCTGGAAATTGCTAATGCCTTTAACAATGCTTTTACCAATTTGAGCTATGTTCTCCCACCTGACTTTTTCGATGATGATGATGCCCGCTCCACAAGCCACAGTGATGAAAATAGTCCTGAGTGCCCCTCTTTTAATTTTTAAAGGGTATCATGCAACCTGGTTAGAAAACTACTAGCTAAGGTCCTAAGAAACGCAAGACACAGTAGTGACGGACTAGACCTTAAGCTTATCACCCTAACCCTAGATGAAGCTCACCTACCTATAACTAAGATTCTAAACATTTCTCTTACACTGGGACACTTTCCTGATGCCTGGAAAATGGCCATCATAACTCCGGTGCATAAAACTGGTGATCGTTCCTTACAGGGTAACTATAGGCCTATATCCATTTTTCCTCCACTCTCCAAGGTACTTGAGCGATTTGTTACCAACCAGCTTGGTTCTTATCTGGACACGTACTCCATCCAGTGCCCACAACAACATGGCTTTAGAAAGGGGTGCAGTACTGCCACAGCATTATTAGAATTCACAAGCTTCATACAACAGGCAATCGATCAAGGCAAGATTGTAGGTGCAGCCTTTGTTGACCTAACAAAAGCCTTTGACACAGTGAATCACACACTGTTGCTTGGCCAACTCTCTAAAACTGGTGTTGCCCCAAACACCCTGAAATGGTTCGGAAGCTACCTCTGTGATAGACTGCAGAGGGTGAGGATATCAAATGTAGTTTCGGAGCAGAGGGCTGTCCGATCAGGGGTACCTCAAGGCTCAATTCTGGGTCCCTTATTGTTCAGTATTTTCCTGAACGACCTTCCAGCTGTCTGCAACCAGCGTACTCTCCTCTACGCAGATGAGCGGTCATCTTTACTAGCCACCTGGATCCCAATGCTCTTGAAAACAGTCTTCAGCAAGGCTTCACAGAAGCAGAGAGATGGTTTAATAATCACACACTAGTGCTAAACTACATAAAAACAAAAGTCCAGCTGTTTTCATCCTCTCGGAATAAGTTTAAGGCCCATCAACTCACTATCACAAACAACCACGGAGACGCTTTTGAACAAACTCAGCTTTTCAAACACCTAGGTCTAACCCTGGATAGTCACCTTACCTTTGTGTCTCACATTGAAAATGTTGCCAGAGATGTTAATACCAGAATTGGGCTCCTCTTCAGACACAGACGAAGTCTTACCCAAGAAGCCCTGAAGGTTGCAGTTCACAGCTCGGTCCTCTCGATCATTGATTATGGTCTAATCATATACTGTGCTGCAACCTCCACATCTCTTAAACGACTCATGGTGGCCCTGAACAAAGCCTGTAGGTTAGTTACGGGTGCTGCGCGCCTCACTCATACCTGTGAATTATATGCTCAATCTGGCTGGCTCCAACTAAATAACAGGATCAAATATCAAACCTGCTTCCTGTCCAAAAAAGTTCTACTTGGATTACTACTCCCGAGCATTGGTTGCCTGCTAAACAAATCCCATAAGACCCAACACACACGTACCTCAGTTTCTGACCTCCTTCTGGTACACCATTGCTGGACTGCTCAATACCAGCGATCCTTTCAATACAGAGCCCCCCTGTGGTTTAATAATCTAAGCAACCAACTAAGCAGTCTTTCTAGTCTGTCCCAATTTAAACTTATGCCTTGTCAGCATCTCCTAACTGAAAGCACTTTTGACTGTTACACCAAGTTTCCCACTTCTGCAGACACCCTTATACCACTTTTTTCGCTCTCTGAGGCTCTTACTTGGCTTCCTGTTTTGTTTCACTTCTCCTGACAGAACAATTCCCCCTTTCCCCCTGCCATCTCCTCCCTTACCTCACCCCCTCCTTGCTCTTATCCCATTGACCCCCCCCTTCCTGGACCTGTCCAGGCCCTCTGGTCCCCACTCTCCCTTATCTTCTTCCCCTTCATCCACCCTACTTTTCCCCCCTTATAGCCCTTCTCCCACCTTAGCCTCCCATCCTTCTCACCCTACGACAAGGCCTCTGGCTGCCATATTTTCTTTTCCTTCTCTATCTGGACTCTGCCCTCTCACCTCCCCTGCCCCCTCCTTACTCTTCCCCTCTTCCCCCCAACCTCTGATTAGCAATGTTGCTTCAAATGTACCTTATGGATTTCTATGCTTGCTTGCAATCTTGAGTGTGTAGCACTGTTCCCACTTAGTTACCAATTGACTTGCTGTGCTCTGATGATGCCATGAATGTTGTCTGTAACTCCCAACCTTATTGTAACCCTTTCCTTTGACGTGGAACCTTTGTAAATGAGCTGCTCCTAGCTCAAAGGTATTTGTAATCCGAGATTTAAATAAATAAATAAACCTTTAATGCCATTTCATCATTTGTTTAACATTGTACCACACCAAAATAGCCCTAATAAAAAAAAAAATCTCCTTTTCATGAGGGCCCCAGTGAGTGACAGGATACATTTCATACATTCCAGCATTATACAGGAAATATTACAGACAACATGTGGCACAGAAGATAATACATGGTACATACATAACTCTACATGAAAGATTCAGCAATACATCAAAAGTTTAAGAACAAATACAACCTATATTTAAGAAATTATAACAATGTTTCTTAAAAATGTGGGCTTGTTATGCACCCTAATGAATTTGTCTAGCTCTGTATTGAAAGCCTGAACAGTGCTAGCTTACACAACTTCACCAGGGAAGTTATTCCACATGCTAACCACTGTCTGTGTGAAGTAAGACTTTCTAATGTGTCCCCTTATTTGGCCCCTCAGTTTGACTTGCATTTCCTCAGTCTCCATCATGAAAGGATAAATATACTACAAAGGCAACCATATTTATTTATTTAAAAGTTGATAACCAGGAAAGGCACACTGAGCCAAGACTCGATTACAGGTGCGACGCAGGGCAGGGGGTGAAGATACAAGGTACAATTATATATACTTTATACATTCATACATACAACAATATATGCAATATAAACATAAGATATACATAAATTGCAATAATAAAAATTGGGAACAGCTTGTGCATGAAAATGTGACTAACATAGGGTTTAACAGAGGGCTATAACTACCTGAGCTAACAAAACAAGGCTAGATACATTGATACAGCTGGGAGGGTACAAGTGTTGAGCAGCCATTAGTGTATACACTGTAATAGATTAAGGAACCACAGCAACTGGAGGGACTGCTGAAGGAGAACCAAGAGCTGGGATTGGCTGGTAGAAGAAGGTTAAGGGCCGGTGTAGTCGGTAGGACCTAGCAGCTAAGGGGGGGTGAACACATTGGCAAGGCGGGGGTTGGAGGTGCTTGAAATGCTTTTTGATGGACAGCGTGGTAAGCACGCTGCATTTGTTGAGGGGGAGGGTGTTCCAGAGGGCAGGGAGCTGATGGGTGAAGGCTAGTTTTCCTGAGAGTGAGCGTGCTGTGGCCAGGGTGAAGGAACAGTGGTCGCAGGAGTACAAGGAGTAGCCAGTACTTGGGGATGGGACAAATAAGGAGGAAAGGTAGGAGGGGAGGGTGTTAAACCAAAACTTAGCGATAAAGGTTGCACAATGGGCTAGATGACCGTTAGCAAATGAAGGCAAGGAGACAGAGTGGTATAAAAGGCAATGATGGGTGTGGTATGGGAGGTAGGAGGCAAATCTGCAGAAAGCATGAAACAAGTGGTCGAACTTGGCTAGGGATGATAGCAGCGCTGAGCTATAGACCACGTCTGCGTAATCAAATGTGGGGAGGATCATCTTAGTAATTATTTCCCTCCTAATAAGGGGGGGGAGACAGTCCTTGTGTCTGTAAAGCATTCCTAGTTTAGGATGTAGCTTGTTGTGAATAGAGTCCAGGTGAAGGGAGAAGTCCAGTTTAGGGTCAAGCCAAACTCCCAAGTATTTGCATGATTTAACTACTGTGATTTTGGATCCGTTGAGGGCATGAAATGAGGGTGGAGATGGCATTTTGGCTAGTTTCTGAGCTGTGGCAAAAACCATGGTGACCGTTTTCTTGGTGTTACATTTTAGTGATTTATCATTGAGCTACTTTAAGGTGTTCATGAAATTGGATTGGAGAATGGATTCAACCTGGGCCAGGGAGGGACTGGAAGCGAAGATGACTGTGTCGCCGACGTACATTTGAATATGAGAGACTAAACAGACAGAAGGGAGGTTGTTTACAAATATGGAGATTAGGATAGGCCCTTGGATTGACCCCTGAGGTACGCCAGTGAGAATGGGAAGGGGAGCAGATCTGGTTTCCCCCAGTTGGACGAATTGAAACCTGTCAGATAGGTAGGTCTTGAACCACTCGGTGGTAGTTGGTGATAATCCTATATCAGAGAGGTCTTCAAGGAGTAGTTTGTGAGCAACAGAATCAAAGGCTTTGGCTGGGTCGATAAATAAAACAAGTGTTACGTGACCCTTGTCCATGGCCAAATTAATGTGATTGGTGAGGTGGAGAAGGTGGAATGGTGACAGTGGAAACCAGATTGGAAAGGTGTCAGAATGTCCCTAGAGGTGAGGAAGGAATTCAGTCTTTTAGAGATGAGATTCCAAGATTTTGGAGAGGGAAGGAAGAAGAGAGATAGGCCTGTAGTTACCAGGGGCGGAAGGGTCACCCCTCTTTGTGTAGGGGGATGACTTTAGCAAGTTTCCAGGCCTTAGGCTGGGAGCAGGTGGAGAGAGAGAGATTGAAGAGGTGAGTGATTGGGGGGACTATGGCAGGGGCAGAGATTTTCAAGAGGATGGGACTGATGCCATCGGGGCTTTGTTTGGAGGAGTTCAGGGATTTGAGAGCTCGGAGCACCTCAGAGGGGGGTGATAGTGGGGAAGGTGTGACTGGGTAGGGGAACAGAAGAGTAAGCACCTGTGTGAGGGAGAGTGATGTGATGGGGTCAGGAATCTGACTAGACTGAGTGGTCATGTGCTGGTGTCCACGGGTAGGGGAGAGAGATGCTGGAGGCTATCCATTTGGTAAGGCACAGGTAGTGAAAAAGTGATTCATGGAAGAGGCGACAGGTTGGCGGCCAACATTAGTGGGATCTGAGCAGGAGGAAGGGGTTTGCTGCGTGGTGCCAAGCAGGAAGTGGAAAGTTTTCCAGAATGCAGCTGGCGTGGGGTGACAAGCCTCAAGTTGAGTCTTCAAGAAGCCAGCTTTAGCGGAACGCATGGCCTTGGTACATGTGTTTCTCAGTGTTGTGTATGCCTGATGGTCAGTGACTTTGGAAGAGGCTTTACATTTTGTCCAAGCTTTGTCTCTAGCTTTGAAAAATTTCACTTGTTGAGGAGATCCGGAGGAGGTGCCTGTGCTGGAGACGCAGCTTTTTGGGGGTGGGGGTGGGCGTTCCAGACAACTAAGAAGGTGGTGTTGAAGGCCACCAATGCAGAATCGATATCCGGGACTGTGAAGACTCCGGACCAGTCGGCTAGGTAGAGACCAGCAAGGAGTGCCTGGTGATTGAGGGATTTTAGGGCCCCGAACCGCATATATTTAGGTGGGGCTGGAGGGGGGGGTGGTGCTTTCTGCGGCAGAAGGTAATACAGTGGTTGCTGAAAGCATGAGAAAGGGTGCCAGCTGAGGAAAATATTTGAGGCTGGGTGGTTAGAATCCAATCCAACAGCGAATGGTTGGAGGAGTGGGAGTTTAGTCTAGTAGGGTTAGAGATAAGCTGTATGAGGTTGAGGGCCTTGATTTCTTAGGTGATGGCTTTGGAATGCTGATCGAGTCAGTTAATGTTGAAGTCACCCAGGATTAGGAGCTCGCCCAAGACACCAGATGAGGTAAGGGAGGTGAGTTTGGAGACCATGGAGGGGGGAGAGGCACTGGGGGAGAAATAGCAGACTGCGACAAAGATGGGTGAAGAGGAAGGGAAGGGAAGGTCAGTTTGATGAGTAGGATCGCATGCGATTTTGGGGCAGCCTCCTGAGAGACAATGAAACCTGTAGAGACTTGTGGAAGTAGATAGCGACACCACCTCCGGGCTTACCTCTATCTTGACGGAGGATGGAGTACCCTGGAATGGAGACTATTATAGAGTCTGAGACTTTGGCAGATAGCCAGGACTCGGAGATACAGAGGATGTCAGGGGAACAGTGGGATGTCCAGGTCTTGATGTGATCAAGTTTGGGCAGAAGGCTCTTCATGTTTAGGTGATAGATGCCCAGCCCGTTTGCAGGCGGAAGGCTGAAGGTTGATGAGTCAGGCCCAGGGTTAGGTTCATTATCTCCTGCCAGTAATATCAGGGAGAGGAGGATGTGATAGGGGCATAGCCAGAGGGAGAGAAGTGGAGGGAAGGATTGGGAGATGTACAAGGAGTAACCTAACATGATGTTTGAGATTTGTTAGGAAGCTGAGAGTGAGAGTGCCGAGAGGGGTTGAAACCCACCTTACTGGAAGTAGGGGGAAGGGAGGGATTATCTTCTGAGAAGTGGCACAGTTCTTTCTGATCACTAGGTGGTGACAAGGCAGAGAGATCAACTATTAGTAGTGTGCCAGTCAGTATCCTGTGATGTGGGCTAGTCACAAGTGGGCGCTTACCAAAACGGCAACCCACTTGCGGTACAGGAATGACAGGGCGAGGGTGTGAGGAAGGCAACTGGATGGGAGGTTCACTCATATATAGCGACAGGATGTTGCTATATGTATACGCGCTTGGGGGGAGCGAGTATGATGGGAGGGAGGGAAGGTTAGCCTGGCATGGTTGGCGTGGGGCTGCCAAGCTGGCCCCATAATGTGATTTGTCACAGCCTAAAGCTGCAAGGGTCCGGGGTTTGGGTCCGGGCGCGCCTACATTTTTGTGCGCCCAGACCCCAATTTTTCTTTTCCCCAGAATTTGCACAGCCCTCGACATGCACCCCCCTGGAGTTAAAAATCCTTTAGTAGGGGTGTGGGGGACACAGTCCCCCACATTAGCATTGAAAATCTAAGTCCCTGGTGCCGTTTTCCTGTGTGCCAGGGATGTACATCGCCGAAACTGATTTTCAGCGATGTGCCCTCGCCATAATGACGGTCGCCTTTCAGCAGTTGCCATTATGATATAGAACCGTGCCAGTCAGGAAGACAAACATAGCCAGTGGGAGTGGGAGCTTCATTGTGGCAGAGTATAGTGAGGGCACCACGAGAGGGGTACATGCCAATTTGGTAGTTGATGGGTGGCTAAGTATTGAATGGGCCCCAGCAGAGAAGGTGGCCCAGCTGATGGTGATGGTGGAGTAGCAGCAATAGGAGACGGAGAAGGATGGGGGCCAGTTGGTGCAGCTAAACTGTAACCTTATAAGTAAACAGGAGGAAGGAGGAGTAGAAGAGTTGTACACTGTGTGTGGTGACAGCTACGACACGCAACTTTAGAGGGAGAGCAGAAAATTGTGCACTGTATGCTGTTGCAGCTGCACCACACCACTTTAAGAGGAGGTCTGTAGTGGTAGGCAAGGAGGAGGGATGTGTAGAAGAGCTTGGAGGCAGTGACAAAAGGGGGAGAAAGTGTAGTTAATAGAAGTCGAGGTTTTGGCTGGGGAGGGAGGGTAGGACAAGGTCAGGGCCAAGGAGGGTGGGTGGGGCAAAATACTAGCAGTACAAGCAGTCAAAAAGGTTAGAGAGGAAAATATCTTTAAAATAAAGGTGCAGAACTCAAGGAGAGGTAGGCAATCAGGAGTCTGGTGCCAGGAAATACAGCCAATCGGCTTGCGCTGTTCAGGAGCCGGCTTCCTGGTGTTAGTGGCTAGCATACCTGGTTCAGGCAGGTGGGCAGGTAGCTGCAGAAGCATGGCCGGCTCGGTTACACACCGGTTCACAGTCGTGGGGTGCCTGGTCGAGGGCGGAGGTCCTGAAAGGAAGAAGAAGAGCAGGGGTCAGAAGATAAGGAGAATGGAGTTACCGAGGAATAAATCAGGGGGGCTGGTCAGTGGCTAGACAAAGGAGCGACTGGAGTTTGTGCGAAAAGAAGGAGGAAGAAGGCAGAAGGAGAGGTGAATAAGGGAGAAGGGCTGAGGGTGATGGCACCTTGGAGGGAAAGCAATTTTAGCAGGTATGGGGGAAGGGGAAACGAGAGCTGGACTAGAGAGTCAGCAGAGTACACATGTGGTGTCCTCTATAGATATATATTTAGATCTGTTCAGATACACTATTTTTAATACATTAATCCAAGAAAGCCCAACTGTGAGAGATTGTTTTCAGTGGACTTCTGCTTCCTGCAGTCTGTACAGCTGGGTGGAACAAGCCCAAAGGTGGTCACCTGCCTAGCTCCAGGTAAGTAAGTAGCTGTGGTGAGATTCAAACCAGAGATTTCCCAGGTCACAGTTCAGCACTTAACCCTTTGACCACACTGCATCTGCCAAACATTTTTTGAAATGTTTTTGATTTTTGATGGCTGGCTGGCTACATCAGTTGGGATGCATAGAAAGAACACTTTCAAAGTTTCAACACTACAGTAATTTCAGGGCTGAACTCCTGAATTCCCCAAGTATGGTAGGTGGCAGACAGTTATGAATATAGGTTAAGATGGAGGCGGAGATGACTTCATTTTGACTCATTCTGAACCACTAGCACTGTAAAAAAACCAAAAGGTATAGAAAATGGCTAATACTGCCACTGAATGTATGAGAACTCCACTCTTTCAGAAGCAAATGTGTTAACTCTAAACCCTTTTTATTAACCCAGCACCACCCTGCAGTACTAGTTCTAAAATAATACGTTATGCCAATGATGCAGTGCTAGTCACTAGTTCTAATGATGCTCTTGATCTGAATAAAACACTAATTTTGGAATTTAAAAATAGCAGACCTGGCTATATTCTAGAAAACTTGTTTTAAATGAGAAAAAAAATGCTGCTTGGCTCTAAGCCAGGGTTCAACAAAGGTACATGGTAATTTCTCTAATTTTAACTCATGATAGGTTTTACTGTGGTCGACAGCTTAAAGTATGTAGGTGTCCATCTAGACTCAAGTTTACCTTTTGGCACTCACTAAATAATATAACTAAATGTTTACATCAGAAAGAAGCAGTCCTATATAGGCTGCAACATTACTTAAAGAGCTCCTGACACAGTTGAAAAAATGTAATATTCAAACATAACTGTAGCTTATATTTTATTCTGTAATTCTCACCCTGATTTCCTTATTCTAGGGGTATTTGCATCAATACAGTTTCTCTGCTCTTTGAGCTCTGGCTGCTTGCCTACTCCCAGCACCATAATTCTGTTTATGACATCAAAATATGTTGCTGTGGAGATAATTATGATGTCATAAATGTGAGATTGTGATGTCATGTGTAGAGAAGCAGCCAGAATAGATAGTCAAGGGAACAGAGATCTTGTTTTCATGCAACTATTTTCAGTAATAAAGAAAATGGGGAATTAATTACAGAAAATATATGAAGTACCAAAGAAAATGGGATGGAGCTGAATATGAATCTTGCTTTTTTCAAAGTTTTGCTAATGCTGTCAGCAGTTTTTTAACAATGCAGTCAAAAAAGGCTGTCACTCAGAATTATCTACTGCCGGTTCTTGAATACAAATCGCTTATATGGGGTAAAGAGTCTTTAAGGCTTCAACACCAGAAGTAAACTGTGTGCACTCTAATAGGGAAATTTGTTATGTCAGGGAAAAAAAATCATAATTGCATTCTACATGTAAAATTAAACTGACGGTGCAGAAATGAAATTTACATTCAACTTGTCTATGCCGGTGTTTAGATTCTTAACCAGTGGTGCTCCAGACTCTCGAGTGGGTGTATTAATACTCGATGAGTCTGGTAGATCTTTGCGGTCCAAGAACAAACATCTCTTAACGTACCTTCTATGGAAAAAAAATGTTGGACAGAGTTCATTTTCATTTATTTCTGCTAAAACTTGGAATGAGTTTCCTCTTGAAGTGAGTCTTATTCCTCATTCAAAGAGAACATATGAAAATGCCAGCAGATACAGGCCTCAAGGTCTATTGCATCTGGTCTGCTTGGTTGTGCAGCTCACACTTCAGATAACTGCTGCTGCCCCCCCATCAGCGATTTTTCCCCGAACTGAGTTCACCACTCTGGTCAACACCCACCCCCAGACTTGTATCTTGCCTTCGAACCTATCCCACCCCCTTTTAAAACTCCCCACTAATTTCAGAGAGAACACCACTTTAGGCAGCATGTTTCATGCCGCCACCACCCTCTCCATGAAATAGAGCTTCCTCATCTCCCTCCTGAACCTACCCCTTCCAGTTTCAGACTATGCCCTCTCGTGATCCTCCCCCTCTTTAATCAAAACATACCCTCAGTACTAACTCTGTTTATGCCCTTAAGTACTTAAAGGTCTCAATCATATCACCTCTGTCCCTTCTATCCTTCAAGGAGTACATGTTGAGCTTCTCCAACCAGTACTCTCCTCCCCTGCCCTGAGCACTGACTCACCAACTGCCTTTTCCTCCTGTCTAATGGCTAAATACCTACCAGTAACTAATCTCTTATTGACTCTGTGTATCACCAGAAGTTACTGTCAGCCATTGGTTACCCTACAATTGTTAGATGATGCAGCTACATCGCCCCGTTCTATGTATGTTACTTATCTTATTATACTCACCTAGCTAGACTGACTTGGTGTTGTTTACCTGTATTTATTTCCCACACCACTGTACCATCTGCTGACTGGCACTTGTAATGATTACCTGTTTTGATCCTTGTTTGATTCTTGCTGTTTGTACTTGTAACCCCCTGTTACCCGGGGTTACTAGAATCCCAGTAAGACCTAGTGGTAGGCAGGGAAGGCAGCTTGTGAAACTCCAGTTAAATGGATTTCACACTGTCTCACTCTGTTCTCAGTCTCAGCTAAGACTGAGGGATGACATCACCATAGAACTATCACAGCTGCATGAGCCACATTGGAATCTGCAGAAGTGAGTTAGATTAGAATGTTGGGAGTTTTGAACAGTCAGTGTTCAGTCTGTAGTTGGAGATTGTTGTGAGAGGAGCACAGCAGTTCTGTGCACAGGCTCTTGGAGCCTCAGCTCTGAAATAGAGCTACTTTTAGGGAAAGGTGTTTCCGCCTAAAGAGGGACACAGTAAGCTGTTCTTTAAAGTGGTGGAGACCGCTGATCGGGGTCTCTGTGCCCCATCCCTTAGGGGATGGGGCAGGAAGGTTTGCCTGCTATTCCAGGGGCAACCCCCTGGCTACTGCTAGAGAAGAAGCTGCCTTATTTTTCCCAAGTGTGTGGGGTACAAGAAGATTTCAAGATTCGCCTGTGGGGCACCTGCAACCAAAGAGTGAGTTCTGCTCTTTCTAAAGGGCCCATGTTTCATCCTGAACTGTGTTAAAGTGGGGATTGGACTACTGAAGTAGTGGGAGGCCTAGAGTAATAGGCTTAGCCAAAAGTAAAAGTATGTTCAAGTCCAGCACAAAGGGAAAGTCAAGACACGTAGAGGAGATGTGACATAAGTCTACCCAGTAATCTACATTGCCAAGCTTTCAAAGAGTTGTTTAGTGTCCAGAGAAATGGCCGGGTATGGGCTGTGGGAGCTGGAGGTGGGAGACCCCCCATCTTTAGTGACCAGGACCACCTCTATGGATTTGCTCTGTGGATTTCTACTTTGCCTCATGCACTTGGCCAGTGATGAGGGAAGTACCCAGACGTGGGATTGGAAGGAAAATTTCCCTTAAGGAGTCGAAGGCTCTAATGTGGTTTGGGGAGCCACCAACAGGGAAAACTGGTTCACTGCCATATGGACCGCGATCAAGTGGCCGGCGGGGCAGCCGGGCCATGGGAAAAACCCAAGTAGTGTACAAGTCGGGCTGTGTACCCAAAGCTGCATGCAAGTCCGGGTTGTGGGCTGGAATAGTGAAGAAGTGTTCTGTTGCTCTAATCTGCATTACCAGGAATGTAGCCCCGTGGGGGTCCGTCTATGCTTTGTTTGTTCAGTTTGGATGTGAATAAAAGCCACACTTTAGAATCCCATTCCTGGTATTGGACATTACAGTTATTGCTTCCTGTATTTGGATTTACTTGGGTGCCCCTGTGCAGAGTAGCCAAACCTAGGCCCCCTGTGCCGAGTAACCTAGTCCTCTCCAAATCCAGTCCCCACCAGGTACTGCTGTCAGCTTCAACAGCATGCCACCTGTCGTTTTGCAAAAGGGCAGGGGTGAGGGCCATTACAAAATGGAGGCACCACTTTGGATTTTAAATTAGGGAGGAAAGGTGCTCGGACAAGGGGCTAGCGTTTTGGCTATCTGGCAGTGGGTAGCGCAAAAAAGCTGAAGCAAGTTAACTAGTGTGTCGCTGTGTGCTGTGGATCTAATGCTGCTGTTAAAATGCCAACTGTTTACCAAGGAGCAGTAAAGATAAAAGAGTGTGCCCTTGTCCTGCATCAAATGTTTACAGCATTTTTGCCTGCTTTTTAAAAGAACTGTGTGATAAAGAAAAGTGTGGAAGACTAGGGGTAGCAACAGGAAAATTGTGCCCTGGACATTGGAAACGCTTTTGAGTGAACTGAGAAACTTGCTGTGTGAATGGCCATGCTAAATGGCTGAAATGGGCTCCCGCCATGGAGTCAGTTGAAGAAAAAAAAAAAGTGGTTTCTGCAGTTTAAATTTGCCTGCTCGACGATCGGCATGAAGAGAAGAGCACTCGCGAGGAAGAACAGGCTCATTTGCATGGTGTCGTGTGATTGGTGAGGCTGCAATCAGTCCCGCCCACAGCCAGCTCTACAGTGACTGCCCAGATTCGAGAGGGAGTGTGAGTGGAGTGTGTGTACTGGCTTGGTGGAGGAGCATCGCGGTGATTAAAAAGTGCTGTAAAACGTTTAAAAATAGCCTTTGCTGTTTAAAATCGGGCTCAACCCGCATCTCAATCGACTGAATTGCGAGTGCGATGATCGAGGAGATGATCTGCAGGACTGCCCACCCATTTTCTTTCTGAGGCCTCCAAGACTGGCTGCAGGCCTTTTTTCCATCACAGCAAACAGCTACTGATAACAGTGAGTACCAGCAGTAAAAGTTGCTGATTTTCTGCCAAAAGCCAGCTGAATATGTGTGCAGCAGTGTAGTCGCTTTGCAAATAATGATTGTGTCAAGTTTTACCAGCAAGTGCAAGTCTGCTAGGCCATTGACTGTGAGCATAGTTATGGATTCAGCATCAGTTTAAAGTTTCAAAGCCAGAGAGAGACTGTGAGTTGTAGCCAAATGTGCAGTACTAGTTACAGGCAATCCTGTGCTTGAAATCATGAGGCTTTAAGGGACTATGAACTAAAGAAATGTTTTCAGCAAGTGAAAAGTCTGTGGAAAATCATGAAGTGTGTTAGAAAAAAAACAGTGCAAGTTTGTGCAGTTTGAACAAAAGTTATCAGTAATGTGTGTAAATCGGATGCGCAGTGGCTTGACCCAATTTCTGAATGTTGATGCACAGGAGTGCTGCCGTCGCCATTACAGGGTGGGGTAGTAAAGTAAACACAGCAGCAGAGGAGCCATTTTAAAAGTAAAGAGAGTGTTCAGTGAAGTGGGACTTTCAGTAACAGTGAGCATTTGTTTGTTTCCCTGCAGTTATGGCCTCAGGACCAGCTCACTACCGGATCATGCCGGGCTGCAGTAACAACAGCAGTAAATAGGTTAGGAACATTGAAAGGTGTTATTATGGAGGACAACTGCCTTCTCATGTCACGACGATTCCTGGATATCCAGTGCAAGTGTGTCAAATATGCTTAAATGCTGGAAGGGACGTCTTCATGATACCTCACTGTTCTGGGTGCCTAGAGAAATATGGCTTGTATAAAGCGCCCCAGATTCATTTGGCTCCCACGTGGACAAAGGTTCAGGAATCTGTAGTTGGCAGCACACGGCACCAGGCGGAGCCTGTTGAAGAAGGCCCCTTGGGGAGTGTGGCACAAAGCTAGAGGGTGCAGGTTTAGAGACAGAACCAGATGTTGATGTTTCGGATGCTGGATCTCAGAAGGAAAATTCAGACAAAGCATCAGTAGACCTCTGGGGGCTAGCCCAAGTCTCATAGGAGAAGATGAGATGAGTGAGGCCTTTGAATGGGAGGTGTCGACCTCCGCGCCTAGTGATGAGTGGATAGTCTCAGGAGTGAGGACGACTGCTCACTCCTGGGCACAGATTCTCAGTGAGGAAGAAGAAGAGGGGGAACCTATGTGGCCTTGTGAAAAAGGAACGGGGTACACAGCCTCAAGCTCTTGCCTCGGAAGAATGCGTGGAAGAGAGTGGTGATGCCACTGCCCTGACTGTGCAAAAAGAAGTCAGGGATCCGTTTTTCATCTCATTGAGGATGCGTAGCTGGCAGAACCAGGACTGGCCGCCCCCTAGCCAGGCCAGCGGTCTCAGGTTGACCAAAGCTAGTAAAGAGGAGAGACTGGTTCGTAGGAAGGCAAACAAAATCTATGGAATGTCCTTTCCTACCTTTCCTCGGAAAGTCTGGGAGGAGATTGAGAACAGCAGGAAATCCTGGATCTGGGCCGAAGCAATGAAATGTGTGCATTCTGGTGCAAACAAGCATGTCAAGAACAGACTGTTTCATGAGAAATATACCCAGTGGAAGAGCAGGACACTGTTTATGGACATTTTGTGAATAGTGGATGGAGAGGGACATGAAACCTTCTACAGTGTAAATTATGTGTACCCAGATGGGGTAATAATTCAAGCTCCTGACCCCCGGTACTATTGGCCTCAATGCAAGGACCTCCCGGCAAATGTGCCCGTGCCTGCCAGATGGAAAGCCGAGCAGTGATAGTCAATACTGCCACACCAGCCTCTGTAGTGCCTTTATTGATCCGTCAGTATGGACATCCAGGACTCAGGTGCTCCACATCCATCACTTCTACAGTGTACTGGCCTTTTCAGAATCTATCGACTGGCCCACCAGATGACTTCAGATCCAGAGAGGACATCATCCCAGCTGTATACTGCTTCATCGCCTGGTAATCGGATGACGTCAGACCAGCTGTTTTCCTTTTTGTTCCTGTTTCAAGGTTCCATCTCCAGAGATGACAGCAGCCCAGCAGATTCCAGATGTGTCCTCCTGTAGTTCTCGGAAGATGTCCGCCCAGCTGTATCGGAAGAAATGCTGCCAGTGAGAGTCTTCGGCTGAGGAGCAGGTTGGTGTATCTTAATCTTTATACAAGGGGCTGGTAAGTCCGAACTTTTCTATCCTTATGACATTGCAGTACACATCCTACACTAGCAGACTCCAGAATGTGTGAACTGTCCTCAAAGACTCTCCCCTTCGGGACTTTGGCCTGCTAGAACTGTGCTTCACCGGGCTCCGGTCCAGGAGAGACTTTTTAATAGACTAGCCTTCGGCACTGTGGCCACTAGATGGGACGTTTAGGGCACTCCATCCCCCAAATGTGTATTGTAAATAATGTCATTGTTTTTTCTACTGTTTTCTAGTGTTCAAGTTCAAGTTTATTGCAGGAAAACTCCATTGAGCAAGCTCATTCACAAGGAGGTTCTGTGACATAAACACTTAAAGTACAAACATAGATAGGTAATAACAGTATATACATGAAATGCATGTTACATGATACAGGCTGGATATACATACAAGGGTACCACATAGGGTGACTGCAGGTGGTAAACATTACTATGACACAGGGAAGCGACTTACAGGTTGCATACTGATAAATGAAACATGATGACTGGTATGTGCAATACATATATTTTGGCAGCTAGAACAAACAACAGACTACAACTGATATGGGGGGGAGGAGCGATTTGATAGAGTAGCAGTGGAGCGTAAGCATAGATAAAGACAGGACTAGAAGGGGAAGGGAAAGCAGTTAATATGACAAAGCAATTATACCTTACCAGTGGATAAATATGGCACACATGGGGAAGGAAGAGACTTAATGACAGTTACAGGAGTCTTTTATTTTGGCTGAACTTAGCGATTTGTGGAAGTTTATTGAAACTGTGCTAGTTAGTTTCAGTACGGTTTGTAATTGGTTCCAAATGGAGGGAAGGGTATATGCAATAGCACGTTTACCAAAGGAGGTCCGCGTCCTTGGTATGTCAAGCATAATAAAGTCAGATTTTCTTAATGAGTATGCACTATGTGAGATACTAATAAGGGAAGAGAGATAGCTTGGCAATTTCTGCAGGAGCAGTCTAAGAGTCCATAGTGTATATACCATTTTTCTACCTTTTCAAAAAAAAAAAAAAAAATTTGGGGATTCTCCAGTGTTTTGATGGTAGGGGTTTAGGTAGACTGTATATGCAGATTAGGAGTGTGTGTTGTCTTTCTTTTTCTTGCAGGTGTTCCTGAAGAAGATAGAAGAAAAGACAAGAAGAGGAGGAGGGGCTCATCGGAGTTCCTCACTAGTACTTTAGTGTGTAGTAATTTAAAGTACTGTGGTTGTTATTGTTGTTGTTACTGTATTAACCCTTTCCTTCCACAGGTGTGGTTGTGGGGGTAGGGGGGGCAGTAATTTAATGTAATGGTATGGTATTAGTTTCTTGGTGTATGGTTACAGGGTGCCCTAGGTCGGGGAGGTGCCCGGGTTGTTTTTATTTTTGGGTGTTAAGTTAGAGGCAGACAGATTCTCCCTAGAGGGCTAGGGGGGATAGACAGGCTGTGGTCCTGAAGGGCCCTAGGGACTGAAGTGCTGAGCTATTAGGGTATGCTCTGGACAGTTCTACCAGAGTCACTAGGCATCCATAGTAAGTGGGTAGAGTAGAGGCTGATATGTCAGCTAAAGGCCTCTAGGCCCTTAGTGTTGCCTGCCTGTGCTCGCACATGGTAGGAGGGGGCCTAATCACCCCCCTCCGCAGGTAGCACATAGGGTGGGATGGCCTAAGCCGGGTAAACAATGACTGCGGACAGTCATTTTCCTGGTCAAGAGGCCAGTGTAACCCCTGTTACCCGAGTTACAAGAATCCCAGTAAGACCTAGTGGTAGGCAGGGAAGGCAGCTTGTGAAACTCCAGTTAAATGGATTTCACACTGTCTCACTCTGTTCTCAGTCTCAGCTGAGACTGAGGGATGACATCACCATAGAACTATTGCAGCTGCATGAGCCACATTGGAATCTGCAGAAGGGAGTTAGATTAGAATGTTGGGAGTTTTGAACAGTCAGTGTTCAGTCTGTAGTTGGAGATTGTTGTGAGAAGAGCACAGCAGTTCTGTGCACAGGTTCTTGGAGCCTCAGCTCTGAAATAGAGCTACTTTTAGGGAAAGGTGTGTGTTTCTGCCTAAAGAGGGACACAGTAAGCTGTTCTTTAAAGTGGTGGAGAGCGCTGATTGGGGTCTCTGTGCCCCATCCCTCAGGGGATGGGACTGGAAGGTTTGCCTGCTATTCCAGGGGCAACCCCCTGGCTACAGCTAGAGAAGAAGCTGCTTTATTTTTCCCAAGTGTGTGGGGTACAAGAAGATGTCAAGATTCACCTGTGGGGCACCTGCAACCAAAGAGAGAGTTCTGCTCTTTCTAAAGGGCCCATGTTTCATCCTGAACTGTGTTAAAGTGGGGATTGGACTACTGAAGTAGTGGGAGGCCTAGAGTAATAGGCTTAGCCAAAAGTAAAAGTATGTTCAAGTCCAGCACAAGGGGAAAGTCAAGACACGTAGGGGAGATGTGATATACATCTACCCTGTAATCTTGATAGCCAAGCTTTCAAGAGTTGTTTAGTGTCCAGAGAAATGGCTGGGTATGGATTGTGGGAGCTGGAGGTGGGAGACCCCCCATCTTTAGTAACCAGGACCACCTCTACGGATTTGCTCTGTGGATTTCTACTTTGCCTCATGCACTTGGCCAGTGATGAGGGAAGTACCCAGACGTGGGATTGGAAGGAAAATTTCCCTTAAGGAGTCGAAGGCTCTAAGGTGGTTTGGGGAGCCACCAACAGGAAAACTGGTTCACTGCCATATGGACTGCGATCAAGTGGCCGGCGGGGCAGCCGGGCCATGGGAAAAACCTAAGTAGTGTACAAGTCGGGCTGTGTACCCAAAGCTGCGTACAAGTCCGGGCTGTGTGCCTGGAGGGTTCAGAACCTGAGGGCTGGAATAGTGAAGAAGTGTTCTGTTGCTCTAATCTGCATTACCAGGAATGTAGCCCCATGTGGGTCCGTCTATGCTTTGTTTGTCCAGTTTGGATGTGAATAAAAAGCCACACTTTAGAATCCCATTCCTGGTGTTGGACATTACAGTTATTGCTTCCTGTGTTCGGATTTACTTGGGTGCCCCTGTGCAGAGTAGCCAAACCTAGGCCCCCTGTGCCCAGTAACTTAGTCCTCTCCGAACCCAGTCCCCACCAGGTACTGCTGTCAGCTTCAACAGCATGCCACCTGTTGTTTTTCAAAAAGGCAAGGGTGAGGGCCATTACATACTGACTGTTTTTACCATTGTATTTGCCATTCTCTGACCTGAGCCATGCCTGAAAAAGATCTTTGGATCAGTGTACCAACCCAATTAAGAAATGAATGAATAAATAAATAAATAAACCTATCCCCATAGGGTTTCTCGGTATACCTTCGCTACAGTGACAACTTTACAGCGATGTGGTCAATACCGACAACATCACCATGTCATTGTAAAGTCCTTCTTGTACCCTGGCACCCTTCCTCAAGGTGTCCTGCACCCCATCCCCGACTCAGCTCCATCTCGGAGTTGAGAATCCTAAGGAGGGGGGTGCGGGGGAATCGCCCCCTGCATGGGGGGGTGCAGTCCCCCACAAAACAATAAGATATAACACTCTGGCACCATCCCGACCGCAATTGCGGTCGATGTAGTGGTGTCGGGGTAACATCGCTTTGACAAGAAATTGTCGATGCGGTGTCATGGATCCGGGTTTCTCTCTCATTCCCCTGATCATCTTGTTCGCCCCTCCTCTTTACTCCCTCCAAAAGTTTGATGTCCTTCTTTAAATAGAGGCACCAGAATTACACACAGTACTCCAAGTAAGGCCTCACCAATGATTTGTACAGCATCAGAATGACTTCCTCCCTCCTAGAGGTGATCCCCCTAGTAATACACCCCATCATTCTGTTGGCCTAGGCTGCCGCTCTTCTACACTGTTGAGTGATTCATATTTTCTGTGACCACCACTCCCAGATCCTTTTCCTCCACAGAGACAGATACTGCTTCCCACCCAATTGGTAACTGTACGCTGAGTTTCTGGCTCCAAAGTGTGTGACCTTGCACTTCTTAGCATTGAAATCCAGCTGCCAAGTGCTTGGCCAGTGCTTGTTTCTTACCAGATCCTCCTGGAATACCCGCCTCCCTGCCACACTGTCCACCATCACACCTATTTTGGTATCATTGACGAACAGACTCATCTTGCTCTTAGGCCCTTCTACTACATTAGCTATGAAGATGTTAAATAGCAGTGGCCCCAGAACTGAGCCTTGTGGGACCCCACTGATGACAGCTCTGGGTGTCGAGAGTCCCCCCCCCACCACCCTCTGCTGTCTGTTCCTCAACCAGTTCCCTACCCACCTGACCAGCTTCTCCACTACCCCCAGGTTCTTCAGTTTACTAGTCAGTCTCCCATCCAGTACCGAGTCAAAGGCCTTGCTGAAGTCTAGATACAGAACATCAACTGCCCAACCGTCATCCAGTGCCTTAGTCACCCATTCAAAAACGTCAATCAGGTTTGTTTGACAGGACTTCCTCTGGACGAACCCATGTTGCCGGTCATCCTGAAGACTCTTTTTTTTCTTCCAGGAATGCCACCATCCTCTCCTTTAGGATAGTCTCCAATAGTTTCCACACTACGGACGTGAGGTTAACCGGCCTGTAATTACCTGGCTCATCCCTGTGTCTGCTTTTATGGAGGGGCCCACATGTGCCATCCTCTAATCTAGAGGCACACATCCTGTTTGTAGGGCGGTACTGAACAAATCAGTCAGAGGTGCTGCCAGGACCTCTGCCAGTTCCTTCAGGACTCTAGGATGTATTCCATCTGGCCCTGGCACCTTGTCTGTCTGCAAGGACTTGAGGCCCTCCAACACTCTTTTCACAGGGATCTCTCCATCCGTACTCCCCTCCACCACCGCCTACCCTGCCATTCACCTGTGGGATAGGTCTGTCACATTCCCTGGTAAATACTGAACAGAAGTACTGATTTAGTGCCTCTGCCTGCTCAGCCCCCTTCTCTGCCCACCCTCTGTCCTTCTTGATCCAGGTGATTTGTTCCCCGCAACTCCTCTCTCTCTGACGTATTTAAAGAATTCCTTTTCACCTTCTCTAATCTCCTGTGCAAGCCTTAGCTCCTTTGAGGCCTTGGCTGCTATTACAATCCTGCTCACCTCACTGGATTTCTTGTTGTACTCCTCCTTATCCTCCTCCCTGCAGGTCCTCCTTGTAGGTTTTGAAAGCTGTCCTTTTTTCTCTCACCATCTCTTGCACGTCCTTGGTCCACCAGCTTGGTTTTCTGAACCTTGCTTTCTTACTACTGCTCTTTGTACAGGAGTTTGTGGCCTCTACCAGGCCCGACTTCAGGATGACCCATTTCTGGTTGGTATCCATGTCGGGCTGATGGTGGGTACATGCTCCCCAAGTATGGACACCATCTTTCCGAAGTCCGCTCCTTTGAAATCCACCACCCAGGTTTTGGTAAGTGTCCCCTTCCTTCACAAATCAAAGGAGAACCACACTGTACGATAGTCACAAAGAGTCCTCAACCTTCACATCTCATACCTGGTCACCTTCTAATAGTACACGGTCCAAAATGTTCCCCTCTCTGGTCGGCTCATCCACCAGTTGAGACAGGAATGCATCCTGGAAGGCATCCAGTATGAGTTGTTCCCTAGTGCTAGTGGAAGTCATTGTGCTCCAGTTCACTCCTGGCAGATTGAAGTCACCGGCCACCACTGTCCTGCCCCTGCTACAGTACTTTTATAATTTAAACACCAGCTGTCTGTCAGTTTCCTCAGACTGAGAGGGTGGTCTGTACACCACTCCTAGTCTAACCTTCCTGCTCTTCGCGTAACCCACAAGGTCTCCACCTTCCCCTCCCTCCTCCCCCTCTTCCCTACTGCATGCTATCTCATCCCTTATGAATAAAGCCACACCCCTTCCTTTCCATTTATTCTGTCCCTCTTATACAATCTGTAACCCGGGATCATTAAGTTCCAGTCCTGGTACTGGTTGGCCCATGTCTCCATGATGGCAGCTATGTCCACCTCCCCTTCTGCCATCAGTGCCTGGAGCTTTGCTAACTTGTTACCTAGGCTCCTTGAGTTTATGGAGACCACCCTCCAACCAGACCTCTGGCCTCCCCTTACCTTGCTCCACACTTCCTCCCCTTTTTGACCTTCACATATTCCCCTGATCTTCAATTGGGGGGGGAGGCAAAAGACCTCCCATACCTAGCATCTCAGACTGTTTCTGAAGTGTAAGCCCCCCTTCTTAGTTTAAATTATTTTTGGTTGCAACAAACTCTCCCAAAGACATGTATATTTCCTTGCATGCTGCACATGTTATTGTCTTTTAAATATATTTTACTGTGACATGTAATACTACAGTTTGATTAATTGTTGACTTAATATATTGTACTGTGTGTAATTGTTTTTATTACATTTGTTGTAACATGTTCCAGGAGTCTCCTGTAAAAGGATATATTTTTCCAGTGAGCCTACCCAGTTACCAAATGCTAACTAACTAACTACAACCCAATTTCTTTTACTGCTGAAAGACACTCGGCCAAGTACAGCTAAGGAATAGGAAGGACCTGAACACCAACTGCATAAAAATCAGGAATGGTGTAGATGCAGTTTCAGTTGTGACATGCTGTGCTGCTTTTAAAATGCTTTCTACTTTCTACAGTCGATGTCATGGAAACAAGCAACAGAGACAGCATGCTCAAAATGCTGAATCAAAAGAGGAGTGTAATTTTGTGTAAACGTCATGTATGTGAAAGCCCAGCTTTTGCCTCCAAATAATCAGCCTTGAGAGCAACATAGACTGTGGGTAATAGAAAGAATAGAAGCTTAAACGAAGCCTTGGGAGACCCAGAGCCCATGGACTGACTACAGATTTGTAGTAATTAGGTGCCACAAAGAACTTCTCTGATTGAAGTAGAACAGAAGCAAGGGAAAGGGATTCCTTGAAAGGTCAACTGATTCAGCTGGCTGCTTTAAAAGAATAGTGAGGTCAACTCTGTCAAAGGCCATTGACACATTCAGTAAACTAAAGTATAGGCAGATGGCTGAGGTCACAGCTCACTCAAATATCCTTTGTAGCCTTAAGCATGGGGCTGTAAAACAGATTAATAAGTTTTTAGATGCAAAACTAGTTGATTGCAAGGGCACCACTACCTCCAGAACAATAGCTAAGAAAGGGAGATGTAACAGAAGCATAGAAATTGACAGCAGATAAGGACTGCTTGGCCCGTTTAGTCTGCCCATTTTCCTTGCCTACTGTATAAGCCACAGACCCTACTTGATCTCAAGCTTTACCTTCTCAGTCCTATTACTAGGGTTCCTCTATTCCTGTCCCATGCATGCTTGAATCACCCCACTGTGTTTGTCCTCACCACCTCTGCTGGGAGTCTGTTCCATGCATCCGCCACCCTTTCTGTGAAGAAATACTTCCTCATGTTAATCCTTAGTCTACCCCCTTTCCAACATCATGTCATGCCTCCTCGTTCCTGGACATCTCCTTTTCTGGAAGATGCTACCCTCCAGTACCCTGTTTCAAGATCAGTGTGTAATGAAATAAAAGATTTGGGGCTCCATACACAGTCTATATTTGTGCCACAAAGTGACGAAAAGGACCACTTTGTTTGCAGCACATTTCTGACTTGCACCCCTTTATGTTATACACAAAGTAGTCACAAGTGTTTCCTTGTGCAAGTGCACCAGTTAGTGTGCAAGCATAGGGAAAGGGTACAGAAGGGGTGGAGGGAAAGTTAAGTATTCTGAGCATATAAGTTATTTTTTTTTTTCTGCAGAAGTGTGGGTTTTAAATACTGGTTGCAGTTCTGGTACTGTTCCATCCTCACTGGCCCTTTAGTTATTCCAATAGGTATTTCTGAGTTCCACACTGATGGAGAGTACCATTTTAGAACTGTATGACATACTTTATGTTCCTTTGAACCATGTAGTTCTGAAGTAGGACACAGATGCATTGTGCCAATGGAAGATCGGAACAAGGACATACACTGCATTGTCCAGTTCTAAAATGGTGCTTGCCACCAGTGCAGCTAACGCCGTTAAAGGTACCAGTGAATGACTTTGAATGGCTTGCCATCCTCATTACCACTTGCACAGGCATCTGGATGGACCTCTCCATTTTCAGATAATGGCAACTCTTTATGAAATGGTACGTCATACAGCATTCAACAGACAACAGATATGTGGCGCACCATTCCTGGTGACAGCAGTAGTGTGCTGCCCATCTGGTCCAGGCATCTTATCTTCAGCAAGCTGAACAGACATTGTGATTCTCTGGTCTGTCTGTGCGCTTTGTTGTCTCTAGTCTGTGTTGCTTTTCTGCGGTTCAGGAATGGCATCATAAGTTATGTTCATTTTGGCTAACCGCTGCCACCTGTGTGGAATAATATGGATATGTCAGCTATTTTGCTTTGTGGTCACTTGTCCCACCTGTAGAATGTGGAATGTTTACTCACCAATTAACTACCCCTGTTCGGGTACCAGGGCATAGGCCCTTTGTGCAAGCTGTGAATGCTCCAAGTATAGACATCTTGTATTTGCACCTGGTACTTGGCACAAGACAGAAACAGAGAGACATAGAAACTGTTAGTAGATAAGGACTGTTTGACCCACCTAGTCTGCCCATTTTCCCTACCTTCAGCAATACTGCAGATCCTACTTGATCTCCGGCTTTCACCCTCTGTTTACTATTGCTAGAGTTCCCTTGTGCCTCTCCCATACATTCTTGAATTCCCCTATCATTTTTGACCACACCACCTCTGCTGAGAGGCTGTTCCATGCATCTACCACCCTTGCTATGAAAAAATACTTCCTCATGTTATCCCTGAGTCTACCCCCCTCCAGCCTCATATCATGACCCCTTGTTCTTGAACATCTTTTTTTCTGAAAGATGCTACCCTCTTGTACCTTAGTTATGCTCTTGAGGTATTTGAAGGTCTCTATCATATCCCCCTCTCTTTCCTCTCTTCCAGGGTATACATGTTGAGGTCCTCTAGTCTCTCTTTATATGACTTTTGGTGCAGACCCTGCACATGTGTGATACATCCTGAGACATCGCAAATCAACTGCATATTTATTTATTTACCATTTATTTACCCAGGCTAGCCCATCTGAGATGTAACAGCTCATTTCTACTGGGGTCCTACTTCTACTTATTTCTGGCAAATGAAGAACACACTGGGCTAACACCCCTAACGTATAGATCCAGTTGAACCTCTGAGGAAACCCATGTGACTGTATCGATACGTTGGCGTGTTAGCCCGGTGTGTCTGCTATGCCTGATTTTATTATTTAATAAAAATACCTTTATTTTTCTCTGCTGTGGTGTGTGCCCAGCTTTGTTCACTAGTAGTAACTGTGGGCTGGAGCACCTTTGAGAGGCTGATGTGCACTTCTTTATTCTTATTTCTACAGCTGTGTGGACTGGAACACTGTGAGGCTAAGTGTCATGTCCAAGGTCACATAGTGATTATTTGGCTCTAATGGGGTATGAACCTGCAATCTTCTGCTTCCAAAGCCAGTGCTATAACCACTAGACCACATTGCCTCCACATTTACAATGTGAAATGCCTTTGCAATACACCTCTTCACCCTGTGAGGGTGCCATTATTGCCACGTGTGCTTTCAGTTGCATCCGTAAGTTTAGACATGCAGTCCACTGCATAGAGGCTGCTTTTTGAGGTCATGTCAGTTTGGTTTAGGGTGGAGGAGCTCCTTCCAATCACTTGCTTCAACTTGAGGCCAAAGGAGTGGTGCAGGGTGGAGGGTGTTGGGAACAACGGAGATTGGGGTGCACTCCTGCAGGGACAAAAGGCTAGACAAACAGGATAGCCTACACCCCTTTGAGGAGGACACCAGCGTGCAAGATTTCAAGTTTACAAAGCACATCAAGGCACTTTTGAACTAGCAGAGTGGGAGGCAGATCAACTGTAGATGAGTGTATCTACTCAAATGAGTAAGGTATGGATGGCCTCCCCCAGTGCTAGCAGTTGAGAGAACAACAGGGCACAGAAAGAGTGACGAGGAAACAAAAAAAGGATACAGGTAAGGGGCTGCAGGAAGTCCGGGGTGGGGGGGAGCAGGAGCATGGCTAAGAATGACAGCAGGGGAAAGATGTGTACGATGCATGACTGAATGTTGCTATTTTGTTAACTGTAATATGGCAGCCATGATTTACATGTTAACATGCCTTTGCACATGGCTTATGTCGGACAAACAAAACGCCCTCTCAAAATGAGGATCAGAGAGCACAAGGCCACAGTAAGAGATGAAAATGAAACCAATGCAACTGCAAAACATTACAAGACAGCAAGTCATGGATCTTGTGTAAGCCTGTGGTTTGTAGGTTTAGAAAAAGTGACTTGCTAGAAAGAGGATGAGCCTTGTTTAAAAAAAATATAGTAAAGAGAGGCTTTCTGGATCCACAGGCTTGTCTGTATATGGTATATCCAAAGGGCATTAATGAGGACTTCAATCTGAGTTTTTTTTTTTTGTGATCAAATTGCCCTGTTACTGTACTGTTAATATCTCTGAATTCCACTGAAGTTGCTATTGTAAGTTTATATCGTACTGGTGAGGCACAGGCTGCACTTTGTCATTTGCACGTTTATGCACTTAGCACTTTCTGGCACTTTTTTTGGTGCTTTTGCACATCCAGTGATTAGTGCTGTGCAGGTTATATGAGGCAGGGCTAAAATTGTTATTGAAGGTAACACCTCTAACCTATCAGTAGCTGTGAGGAAGGTGGGTGTGCATGTGCACCGAAACAAATGTCAGTTTGGACACCGGTCTGTCTCTTTCAGAGTGTATCTGCATGACTTAAGCCAATATGTGAACTTTACTTTTTCCTGTGAACCTGTACATGGGGTACTATGCACGAATGCAAGCCGGGTACATGTGAGAGGCATGTACCTTGTCCACACAGCTGCACGGGCAGGCATGCAGGGCACAGCATGCACTAATGCATGCCACTGCATGGTACCTGTCTGCAGCCCTGCCCTCCCAGCGCACTGCTGAATGGGTGGCAGATTAGAGAGCACAAGTGGGCACCCAATTGGATACCTGTCCTGGTCCCATAGTGGATCCCCAGCTCCTCGCAAAGAAGGGGACTGTGGTATGGTGCTGGTCCAATATTTTAAAAAAGAAGGAGCATGTGACTGAATGGCTGACCCAAGCCTTCCCTACCTGTCTGAAGGGGTGGGGCGGCAACTGGGGGGTTAAGTCCGGCTGCGGCAAGCAAGTATGCTATGGGGGCACGCAGCAGATATGGCAGGATACCTGCAAATGTAGCCTGTGCCCCCTTGCCCAACACTCCACACCCTCACGAATGGCATGGTGTGCGGGTAACATAGGTAAGTACAGAGCTAAGGGGACTTGTGTCCATAGTGCTTGCCTGTATGCCCCTGGCGCTCCCCTGAACCATCTGTGCATGTAGCTGCACAAACTGCCAGGGACCAAGAAAGGAAGGGGCACGTATCCCTTCCATGAATGCCACTGGTTGTCCGTGGACACCCCCATGTGGCTTTCTCACTTAGGGTTGCCTACATGCTGCGGATCCGCAGCTCGTAGGCAATCGGCCCTTAAATGCATGGACCCCATTGTGTCTAACTAAATGTGTAGATTTACAATAAAGTAGAAACTCGCAACAAGTCTAATCTTCAGCAGGTGAATCTGTGGTGCTGGTTCTTCATGGTTCCTAAAATACCAGATGTGGACCAGAGGACCCCAGTATGCAGGAAGTGTAAGAAATCAGCTGCTGCATTCCAGGAAGCATTCCTGATACAGTGCATTGAGGAGCCTACAAGGGAGGGAGGGAGCCATTTTAGGCTTAGTCCTCATGAACAGGGACAGGATAGGAGAGCGATCACAGTACAGGACCCTCTGGTAACCGACCATCAATAGACCATGTGGTTTAATATCAAATTAAAAGCAGTGAGAAAACAGTTACAGAGAAAAGTCTGGACTTTAGGAGGGTAGATTTTGGATTTTGACAGGAAGTGGGAGCTGCTGCAGGAAAAACTGGAAGAGTAAGGGCAGTAGAGGTGGAAAAGAAGAGGGAATTGATTAACAGGACATTGGAAGCCACACAGAAGGAGTGGGGTTGAATCTCTGGTGTGTGTGTGTGTGTGTGTGTGTGTGTGTATGTGTGTGTGTGTAAGGGGTGGACACTGTGTGTCCAGTACTGGGGGGTGGTTGATTCTGTATGTCTGGTGTGGGATGGTTGAGTCTGTGTGTCTGGCACTGGGGGAGTTGAATCCATGTCTGCTAATTGGTGGGTTAAACCTGTGTCTGATGCTTGGGAGTGTTGAACCTGAGTGCAGAACTGGGGACAAAATGTGTTCAGTCTGGGGGTGTTGAATCTGTATGACTGGTGTTGGGGTGGGGTTGAAACTGGATGCCAGTGCAGGCATGGGGGGTGAACTTATGGGTGATTCTTGAGGGATCAAACTTATACCCAGCACTGGGGGTTGTTGAACCTCCGTTCAGTACTGAGGGTGATCTGTGTGTGGTTGGGAATGGTTGAATCTTTGGTCTTGATTCTTGAAGGTTGGCACAGGGCTGTCACAAGTCCTGTGTCAAACCGTGTACTGCTCCGAACACTTTGGCGCACGGTGCACCCAATTCTGGTAGGTCATGCGCCTTTGTGACACTCTACCCTTTTTATGGTGGCTTGCGCCAAATGTTTGGCACAAATCCCATAAAAAAGTTGGCAAAGTTAGACCAGCAAAAGCTAGTCTAACTTGCTGCATGTGCCACACCGGGGGCTCGGGGATTGAGAATCCCGATTGCCACCCCGGGAATGCCACCAACCTCATGCGTTCAGTGCACCAGGGGCTTGTGGCATTTAAATCCTTTCAGAATCGAGCCCTTTATGTCTGGTGTTTGGGGGAGTGGAGACTGTGTGTCTTGCGTGGGGGGTTGAGACTGGGTCTGAAAGAGGGACTGAAACTGTGTCCTGCACTTGGGGGCTGAACATTAAATTCATGCACTGACAGAAATGCAAGATATTAGGCCCAATTCTCAAAGGGTGATGCAACTTGCGGCAAGCCCTGCATCAAAGCCAGCGCTGTACCCAACACATTGTTGCACCTGATTCTCACGTCATGTGCATTTGCGACGCTTTACCCTTTTTACGGTGGCAGCCAGATATTCAGTGCAAGCCCTGTAAAAAGGTCCCATGACTGATGCAAAGTTAGACCAGCAAAGCTGGTCTAACTCATGGCATGTGGCACATGGGATTGAGAATCCCGAATGCCAGTCAGGGAATGCCACAAGCCCTATGTGCCATCTGTTCGATGCACCTGGGGTTTGCGGCATTGTGACACCTTTAAGAATCTGGCCCATTGTGTGAAATGGTGTACATGAGAGAGCTGTCACTATAGACCATGGGGAGTGCAAGTGAAAAGCAGTGCCGCTGCCTCAAAGCCGTCCTCGATAGGCACTGCATTAAGTAAAACTGTAAAAGTGAGGGTGGTGGGACAGTAGGTCCAGCTGTAAAGTGTAAAATATTTCTTTTATTTGCACAGCATCTCATGATCTTTCTAAATATGTGATAACAAGCTGGATTTAGAAACAAGTACCACGGGTATTTCCAGCAGTATTCATCCCACTGCTAGTGGCTATACACCATCTGATGCAGGATGGGGGCACACAGTAGTGATCCCAGGCTAATGCTGTCTAATGTTGTGCATGCTGCGGTAACTATACTTATGGTGTCTGGGCCACTGGGCTCATTTGCATGCATTCTGTATGTTAGCATAGCATACAGGGCTAGGTCTGCCATTGGACATCGGGGTGATACTAAGAATGAAATAATATGTTCTTAGATATCTGCCAGCACCTAAAACACACAGAACCAATCCCCCCCCCCCAAATATCTGTAGTGTGCCCAAAAGCACTTCACAGTGGGCTACATTTTAGCGATGTACTGGCATATCTCTTTGGTGGTGGGGCAGAAAATGTATCACCTGCTTCCTTACACACATTCAAGTCGGGGTATACATAGGGGCCCTCAGGGCTAAACAGCCACACCAACCTGTCATCACAGGGGGACATACAATGCACTCTATAGACACATGAATATTTATGAGCAACAACACAGCCTGAGTCATCCTATGCCTAGCACTGCATGCTAACATTGGGTTGCCATGAACTTGTACCCAACAGGAATAATACAGTGCTCAGTTCCATGTACAAAACAGTGCTAAGCCAGGGAATCCTGAATCCAGCCCCATGTGTGAATGTAGAGCAGTCAATTAAAAAACGTAACTTTTATGTGTATACACTGCTTTGATAGTGTGCTGTTTTATTCTAATTGAGATCACTGACAGGCATGTGCAAATTGGCGGGGGGGGGCATCCTTTGGAATACAGTGCAAAAGCAAATGTGTTGGCTATACTCCATCTTAGAGAAAAGAAAGCAGAGAGGTGACATAATGTTAGCCTCACGTGTACTCAAGGGTATTGACAAACTTCAACAGTCAGCTGGTTGACCTGGTAGCTTCCAGAAAGATGCAGACAGGGACACACCCTGCAGCTCAGAGGTGGAAAATGCATGGGTAACATAAGGAGGCTCTTTTTCTCCAAGAAGGTGGGGAACATATAGAACCACTTACTAATGGAGAATGTAGGCATGAAGATAGTACAGAGTTTCAAGGTATTTAGGGACACATTTCTGCTTACTAAAGGAATCACAGGGTACTCTGGGTAATGGTGTGGCATGGGAGTTCCCATAAATTAGTAAATGTTTGAACAGTAAACTTCATCCCTGCTTATGAAGCAGGGTGGTCAGCTACAATGAACCCAGAGTCTCTTCTAAACACAGATTATTGTAATGAATCCACACAGGTGCATCTGCTGTCACGTCCACATTCTCCACAACAACTGTGGCTCCTGGGGGTTGCTGGGGAAAGTAGGGATTCAAGATTCTAGTGCCTTTCCTGGACCAGTGGGCTGTCGAGTGTGCTGAGTGACAACCCTGTACACCAATGGGAATGGACCCCAAGCAGTGGCTGTAAGAAGGGGACTGTGTTGGAGGCTGCCAGATCTAGGGGAGAGCCTGTGGGGTCAAGACCTGCAGTCCTAGGCATGGGTAAAAGCTGTACCATCCCAGGCATTGAGTGGAAGAGACAAACTTTAATGGGAGTTGCTTATCCTTGCAAAGAGGAGAGCAGAATTTGTGTGCCAGCCTGCATAAGTGTCGATGCCATAAAAACAGCGTAGAGCACAGGAGCTAAGGACAGACCCGCTAGTTTGAAACCACAGCAGTGTGGTGAGTGGGAGAGCTGAAGAAGGAGCTCATCTGCATTGAAGACATTTATTTATTTATTTATTGATTGATATGTTTCACCAGAAGGGCACACTGAACAACAAGTTGCTCATCTCATGGTGCGACCTGGGGGGAAGGGGTTACATAGGGTTGTGAAGGATGATCAGCTACAATAGTATGTGGGTAGTACAAACAGTACAACCTTGTAAGATTACGCAACAGTTGGAACACAAGGTATTATATAATAAACAGTAGTGGAACATTGGGTAAATTATAATACATATCCAAAATCATACAACAGAACATATAAATGTACAAAACAGTAATAATGCAACAGAACCATTATAGTGCAAGAGTGTACCAGGAGCAGGCTCGAGTTAGTACACAAGTGCTGTTGGAGTAAAAAGGACGGGGTAGGTTGTGCACACGGGTGACCCAGAAGGGCAGGTGGAGAAGAGAGGGGAGAGACAAGAACTGAATATGAGGAGAAGGGGTAGCCATTTCCTGATTCCCCCCTTCAGGATGTTGAGAACCTTGCCGGGGGAGGTGATCAGGGTAGGAAGGCAGAAACTGGGGATAGATATTAAGGAGGGTTAAAGCAGGAACAGCTGAGGGAGAAGTAATTGTGTAAGGCAGGGGTAAGGGAGTAGTTGGAGGAGGAGTGTCATATTTCAGGGGGGAGGGAATTCCATATTTTGGGGAAATGATGGGTGAAACCAGTCTGACCGATGAGGTTGGAGTGGTGCGGGACCATCAAGGTACAGGCATCATTAGATCTGAGAGAGTGGGTGGGGGGAGGTGGAGTGGAGAGAGGATGAGAGATAACAGGGGAGCACTCCGAACCAGAATTTGGAGATTAGTTTGGCACAATGTGAGATGCATCTGTGAGACAGTGGAAGGAAGGTTAGAGAGTGACAGAGTTCACAGTGGTGGGAGCAAGAAGGAGAGTAGTGAGCAAAGTGGAAGAAGGAGTTAAAGAGAGTGTCCAACTTGGTCGGGGAAGATTTGGGAGCAGCACCATAGACTACGTCATAGTAGTCAAAGATGGGGACTATTATCCTCTGTACAATTTCACGTCTTGTAATCAGCGGGATGCACCAAGCTTGGGGCGCAGTTTCTTCAGGATAGCATCGATATGCACAGAGAAGTTGACGTGCTGGTCTATCCAGACCCCCAGATATCTAAATGAGGAGGTGTCCTCCAGAATGGTCCCATCAATGGTGTGGAAGGTGGGCAGGGCCGGGAACCTAGAGAGTCTCTGCATGGTGCCAAAGGTCATTGAGACTGACTTCTTGGCATTTAGAAAAAGCTAGTGCAAAGCAACCAGAGCTGAACTTAGTCGAAGTCATGCTGTAAGCTGGTTTCCACAGCAGCAGGGTTTTTGCTGGAACTGTGTAAGACAGTGTCGTCAGCGTACATGTGGATAGATGAGGATGAGCAGGCTGTGGGAAGATCATTAAGGAAAATGAAGAGTAAGGGACCAAGCACTGAGCCCTGAGTGACACCAGTGTTGATGGGGAGTGGAAGGGAGATGGAATCAAGGAATCTCACCAATTGGGTCCTGCCAATGAGGTAGGATTTAAACCAGCTGGTGGCTGATGGAGCAAGGCCAGCTGAGGAGAGGGAATCAAGAAGCAGGGGATGGGAAACAGTGTAGAAATCTTTGACTAGGTCAACAAAGATGGCTGAGGTGATCAGGCCATCGTCCATCCCTGATAGGATGGAGTCAGTAAGCCTGAGGAGGGAGGTGGTTGTTGAGTGGTTCTTCTGAAAACCAGATTGGAAGGGGGGTGAAGAAAGAGGAATTGGAGAGGAAGGGTGATTGTTGAGAGAGAACTAAATATTCTTGAAGTTTGGCAAGGGTGGAAGGAGGGAAATGGGGCGATAGTTGCCAGGAGTGGATGTGTCACCTCCCTTGGGGAGAGGAAAGACTACAGCATGTTTCCAGGATGAGGGTACTTGGGCAGAAATAAAGGAGAGTTTAAGGATTAGGGAGATAGGATAAGCAGTTGCAGGAGCAACATAGAAACATAGAAGTTGACGGCAGATAAGGACCGCAAGGCCAATCCAGTCTGCCCATTTCTTTTTCTACCTTATAAATGTGTCATCGGCCTTTGCTCTGTCAGTGGCCTATCTATTCATACTCATTTGTATTGCTCCCTTATGCCTATCCCATGCCTGTTTGAAGCCCTGCACTGTATTCATAGCCATCACTTCTTGAGGTAGGCCATTCCATGCATCCACCACCCTTTCTGTGAAAAGAATTTCACACATTCCCCCTTAATCGGCCCCCCTCTAATCTCATGCTGTGTCCTCTTGTCCTGCTATTTTTCTTATATTTAAACATGTTAGACTCTTTCACCTTGTTAATGTCCTTAAGGTGTTTGAATGCCTCGATCATATCACCTCTCTCCCTCCTTTGCTCAAGGGTATACATATTGTGCTCTGTTAATCTGTCCTCATATGTCTTCTGATGCAGTCCCTGCACCATTTTGGTTGCCCTTCTCTGGACTGCCTCAATTTGGTTAATGTCCTTGTGAAGGTGTGGCCTCCAATACTGCACGCAGTACTCCAGATGGGGCCTAACCAGTGTCTTGTAAAGAGGGATTATTACCTCCCTCTTACGACTTATGATACCCCTACTAATACACCCTAACACCCCCCTAGCCTTACCTACTGCTTTAGAGGTCTGCTTGGATGATTTCAGGTCATCAGTGATGATGATGCCCAAGTCTCTTTCTTCCTTTGTGACTGCTAGCAACTCCCCTCCCAGACTATAGGTGGCTTCAGGGTTTCTCTTCCCTATGTGCATGATCTTGCACTTCTTTGCATTACATCCCAGTTGCCACTCTTCTGACCATTTTGCTAGTTTATCCAGATCTCTTCTCATTCTGCCCACACCATCTGGATCATCTACTCTGTTGCAGATCTTGGTGTCATCTGCAAACAGACAAGACTTACCCTCTAGTCCATCTGCAAGGTCACTAATGAAGATGTTGAAGAGGACTGGCTGCTGGACTGATCCCTGAGGTACCCCACTTGTGACTTGCATCTCTTCTGACTGTATACCATTTACCACCACTCTCTGTTTTCTGCCCATCAACCAGTTTGCCACCCAGTTGACCAACTTGACCCACCCCGAGCCTACCCAGCTTATTTATCAATCTTCTATGTGGAACAGTGTCAAAAGCTTTGCTGAAGTCAAGGTAGGTGACATCAACTGCTCCCCTTGGTCCACCACTCTGGTTACCCAGTCAAAGAAATCTATGAGATTAGTTTGACAGGACCTTCCTTTGTAAACCCATGCTGTCTTGGATCCTGTGCCCTATGGATTCCAGGTGTTGCACTATCCTTTCCTTAAGAGTGCCTCCATAATCTTGCCCACTACTGAGGTAAGACTGACTGGTCTGTAGTTCCCTGCCTCCTCCCTGCTACGACTCTTGTGGAGCGGGATCACATGAGCCCTTCTCCAGTCTTCTGGGACCTCTCCTGGCTCAGAGACTCACTAAACAGTTCTGCTAATGGCTTTGCTAGTTCCACCTTTAGCTCCTTAAGTACCCTGGGATGTATGCTATCAGGTCCCATTGCCTCTTCCACCCTGAGCTTAGCATGCTCTTGTAGGACCCTTTCTTTTGTGAAGGGAGTAGTGCTCACCTCCCTCCCCCCTGTGTCCATGGTGCTGAGCTGTGGGCCCTGCCCTACCTTCTCTTCAGTAAATACTGAGCAAAAGTATCTATTTAGGATAGATGCTTTTATATGGTCCTCCTCCTCACATGCTTCCTTTTCTCCATTAAGCTTAGCAATACCCCCTCTGGACTTTCTCCTTTCACTAATGTATCTATAGAAAGTCTTGTCCCCTTCTTTTACTGTTCATGCTAGTGTTTCCTCAGTTTGGGACTTTGCCTGCCTTATTGCCTTCCTGCTTCCCTTAGGGCAGTGTGGTATGCCTCCTATCTTCATCCCGCTGTGTTCCTTATATTTCCTGAAGGCCAGCCTTTTGGCTCTGACCTTTTCTGCTACTGTATTTGAGAACCAAAGTGGTTTCCTTCTTCTTTTTGCACTTCCTTTTCTGTCTAACACAATGGGATGTTGCTTCAAGTATTGCATCATAATGCTTGCCCACTTTGCCTGTACCCTCTCACCTGTGCTTCTTTTGCCAGGGCAAGCTTAATTCTGTTGGCCATCTTATCAAAGTCAGCTCCTCTGAAGTCCCATATTTTGCCTTGGAATGGGATGATTTAGATGTAGTAGCAAATTGAACCATACCATGTGATGGTCACTGGCCCCAGGTGACCTTCTACCTGGAGATCTATGATCCCTTCCTGTTAGTCAGTACTAGATCTAGGATAGCCCTGTCTCTTGTGGGCTGTTTACCAGTTGTTTGAGGCCCTCCCTGCAGGAATCCACTATGTGTCTATTTCTGGGAGATGTTCCTGCTGGTATTGACCAATCTGTATCGGCATGTTGAAGTCTCCCATTATCAGAACCTCCCCTTTAGCTGTCATGTTTAGATCTTCTAACAGTAATGTGTCTATGTCCTCCCCTGGTCTGGGGGCCTGTAGACAACCCCAGTTCTTATGGCTGTCCCATTTCCTGTTTCCAGGGTGACCCACAGTTCTTCTGGCTCTTATGTGTATTCTGAATTTTGTAGCTTTGATATTTTCATTGACATACAGGGCCACTCCTCCCCTTTTGCACCTCGGTCTCTTCTGAACAATACAGCCAGGTACTGAAGTCTCCCAAGTGTGGTTACTGGTAAACCACGTCTCACTAATTGCTACTATGTCCAATTTAGCCTCTGACATTGTTGCCTGCAGGTCTGGGATCTTATTTCCCAGGCTGTGAGCATTTGTGTACATGATTTTCCATTGGCCAGATTTTGGTGTGTTAGTTGTTGGGTGAGGTTTGGCATTACCCCTGTGCATTGTATGGCGAGACAATCCTTTTTTCTTACCTGGTGATGCAAATGAACTGCAAACATGCTGAATCCCTGTTTGACCACTAGCTGAGGGGGGGAGGGGTGTTCTTCCCATTCGACGTATGGGGTGCTGCACCCCTCTCCCCAATTGCTAGTTTAAATATTCTGCAAAGACGTCAAACTTCTGCCCCAATGCACTGACTCCTCCTTAGTCAGTGCAGTCCATCAAATTTAAAGAACTTTCGCTCCCAGAACTGTTGCCAGTTCCTACAAATCTGTGTCCTTTTCCTGGCACCAGCCCTTGAGCCACGTGTTTAGCTCCCCTATCTCCCCCCCTTCTCTGACCATCCGTCCATCTGCCCCCCTCTCCCAGACTGGCAGGATCTCAGAGAAGGAGATGTCGGATGAAATGGATGATAGTTTGTCACCCAGCCTGGTCAGGTGTTCCTTGGTCTCCACAACTGACCGGATGGCGATATCATTAGTCCCTATGTGTACTAGGACATCAATATTTTCTTCTGCTTTGTGAACAATTTTAGCAATGCGGTCAGTGTCTCTCCATGCTGATGTACCTGGGAGACATCTGACCATTACCCCTGTCTGGAGATGGATATCAACTCCCCGAATCATGGAGTCTCCTATGATCAGAAGTTTTTTGGATTCCCTTTTTGCTTTTTTTGTTTTGGTTCCTGATTTGGGTGTGTTTTGTTGTGCTAGCTCCTGTGCCGCAGTGTCCTGCTCTGCAGTGTCTTCTGCCTCTTTGTTTGATTTGAGAGATAGAGGCAGATACCTGTTTGTAGTGTTTATATGGTTTTTGGAGGTAATATGTTGTAGAGCAGAGAGTGATGGGGCACCCGATTTGCCCCTCCTAACCACCTGCCAACCTCCTGGTCCAACTACCCTCTGCGGTCGAGGTTTTTCTGTTGGATGCTGTGGAAATGGCAGGTGGTTCTTATAATGTATTTCCTCTTGAATATGAAATTTGAGGCGTGAAATCTCTGCCCATACTGCCCAGAGCTGAGCCCTAAGATCTCCAGTGGCCCAGCATGTAGGACAGTGTCCTAAATCCTGTAAGACTGTCCTTCTGAAAATTGTTCCACAGTACCTGCAGTTAATGATATCCATTCCAGATAAGTTGCTGGGTTTATAACCTAGTTAGAGTAATTAGAAGGAAAAAATGCAAGTAATGGTTTGATTGTGTTTTGTTTTTGTTTAACTTGTTATAACAAGTTAAATTACTAGTGCCCTGTAAATGAGCTCACCTTGTGGATGCCCCACTGATCCGCCCTTCCTGCTCTGCCACAGGAAATGTCACAACTGTGGTACCCTATAAAAGGAGGCGTGAGTGTGGGGTGGTTGGAGATGGGGTGGGTGGCTGGGCCCTCCCCCTGCCGAAAAAGAAGAACCACAGATGAAAGAACAAGGAGGTAAGAGCAGAAACAATCAGTCAACAACAAATGCAGTAACCCTGAAATCTTATCCTAATGTTAGATAAAACTGTAAAACCTGTAAAGCACCACCTGTAATAATTTCAGAGAAGATATACGCTGTAAGAAACACTTTGCTACAGAGAAAAATAAAGCAATGAGATGTTAGCAACAAACAGTAGCAATCCCTGTGAGTAAAAAATAAAAAAAACAACACCACACAGTAAATCTGCTTAGCCAAAAGAAGTCCTAATCCTTTTCCCTTGCTCTGGTAAGGTTCTCTACTCTGCCTTTCAAGCAGTCCTGGAAGGAAAGAGCTCAGGTGAAGCTAGGTGCCTTGGCAGCAAACCAAGTCTTCTACCTCCAAGATAGCAACTAACCTGACTTTTTAACCCTTCTTTCTGTTGGAAATTACTGACAGTTTGCCAGCTCCACCCCTCACATACACACCTAATCCTTTGGAAGAGCTGTGGGAGGAAAGCAATTAGCTCCTTCAATGTGAGAAGGAGACTGAAACACCTCTGAGACAACAAACCTTTTCAACAAAAAAAACAAGAATAAAATAAAACCGTGTCAAACAGTAATTTTGCTTAGCCCAATGATAAAAAGGTCACAAAAATGTAAGCTCCACCTGTAATAATTTCAGAGAAGATATACCCTGTAAGAAACACTTTGCTACAGAGAAAAATAAAGCAGTAACAGAAGATATACCTTGCAAATGACAATTTGAATCAGAAGATTACAGCAGTAATCTGTTAGCACACACCTGTAGGCACATCTTGTACTAATGCAGAAGAAGGTATACCAGCAACAACAATTTGAATCAGAGAAAAATAAAGCAATGAAATGTTAGCAATAAACAGTATACCAGCAACAACAATTTGAATCAGAGAAAAATAAAGCAATGAAATGTTAACAACAAACAGTAGCAACCCCTGTGAGTAAAAAATATAAAACAACACCACACAGTAAATCTGCTTAGCCAAAAGAAGTCTTAATCCTTTTCCCTTGCTCTGGTAAGGTTCTCTACTCTGCCTTTCAAGCAGTCTTGGAAGGAAAGAGCTCAGGTGAAGCTAGGTGCCTTGGCCAGCAAACTAAGTCTTCAGAGCAGAAAGGTAGAGAGGTTTAGGATTGAGCTTATCTGGTGAGGAGCCTTTAGAGGGGTTCAGGGATAGGAGGGCGCTAAGAGCTTCATCGTAGGAGATAGAAGAGGAAAAAGGGGAGGGGTAGGCACTGGCTGAGGTGAAGGGATGAAATTAGTAGGCGTCAAGGGGGAGAGGGAATTTAGAGGAGATGTGGCGCACGAGGTGTAGTAGGCATTAAATTCATTGGCCACGGAGTCAGGGTCGGAAACCAGGGAGTTATTTATTTTGAGAACTGGAGGGGGAGAGGGAAAGGGTGGAGAGAATAGGGCATGAACTACCCTCCAGAATTTAGATGGAAAGTTAATGTTAGTCAGGAATGAGGAGTTGAAATAATCAATCTTAGTCAGTCTAGTAGCTTTAGTACATGAATTGCATAGCATTCTGTCCTTGGCGTAGTCATTTGGATGTTTAGTAGATCTGTGTTTTCTCCAGGCCCAATTGCGCTCCCTGAAGCAGGCCAGAAGTTCAGGGGTAATCCAGGGGAAGTGAAGCCCACGGACTCTGGTCCTTCTGAAAGGAGCAAAGGCATTCCAGGTGGCAATGAATTTATCCTTAAAATAGTCAAGGGCTTGGTCAACAGAAATGGCAGTGGAGAGGGGGGGCCCAGTCGATGGAAGCAAGTGCAGAGCTGAGTAGGGTAAGGTCTAAGGATTTAAAGGACCAGAGCTGTATGATTTTAGGGGGATGTTTGGGGTGATGTACCTTACGTACAATGAAAATGGAGTTGTGATCAATAAGGGCATCAGGGAGGAGACCAGATTTAATGACGCAGTGTGGGTGAGTTGTGAGTGCCCAGTCAAGCAGGGTGTGGTTTTGTGTTTTGGGATTAGGGCATATGGGCTCAAGTATAAGTTGAGTGAGGTTTAGAGCAGTGACGTCATTGCATAGCTTGTTTAACGTGGGAGTCAACCAATGTAAATTCACGTCACCCATTATGAACAGTTCACCAGATTGTGAGAGGGAGGTGATATTGGCTAAGAGTTCAGTCGTGACCAAGGGTTGAATGCTTGGGCAGCAATAGATGCCAGCCACAAAGATTGGGATTGAGAAAGGAAGGGTAATGCAGGTGGCAAGGGCTTCATAGATAGCTGGGATGGAGGTAACTAGGGTGGTAATAAACTATAGTGAGGACAGGATATACATGGCCACTCCCCCTCTGTGACCCGATCAATCTTGGCTGGAGAGGAAATACTCAGGGATAGCAATGGCATTGTCAGGGATGCTTTTTTTTGAGCCGTGTCTTGGTAATAATTAGGATGTCAAGGGTGTGTAAAATCATGAGAGTTTGTAGGAGGTAGATTATAGGTAGCAGGCTGCAGATGTTCAGGTGGAGGAGCTTCAGCCCATTAGAAAGGGTTGTAGTGGAAGTGGGGACATGTTGTTTGGGTAAGGAGTCAGGGTAGGAGAAGACGTAGGACCAGTGTTGGGGTGCATGTTCCCTGATGAAAGAAGGAGGAGGGCAAGTATTAAATAGTGTATTTTTGGACTTTTGTAATTAGAGTAGGAAATACGGGAGGGGGGAAGGGAGGGAGAGGTGGAGAGAAGGAAATAAGGAAACGAAGAAAGCAAAGTGACTAGGAAGGGAAAACAGAGATGCTGGAAGGTAGTAGGGAACATGGGGTCTGTTTACAAGAAGAGCAATGGGGGTGATTGACAGGATGAAGGCAGTATCTGTAAGGGAAGCAGAGAGAGAGAAGTGGCAATAGGTGTAGAGGGGGAGACTAGGATAAGGGTAAGAACCAGGAAGGGTGTGAGTAGGAGGGAGATGGAAACCATTCTCATTGGGTAGTAGAGGCTTTTTACAGACTTGCAGATTCAGATCACACCACTGAATGGTAGGGCATAGATAATTTGCTTTAGGTATAAATGACACAGGACTAGAAGTGTTAGGGGAGAACAGTGGGAAGAGGATTGCAACCTACATGTCTTGTTGCCCTCTAGTGGCTTTAAAATATAATCTGCAAATGGAAAAGTAGCCAAAAAAAACCCAGTTAAAATTACGTTTTAAACTGAAGAAATTCAGCACTGATTATTAAAACAGTCCAGATATCAGAGGCAATATTGGAATAGGGGAAAAAAGGTTAAATAAACTGGCCGATGATAGTGACATAGTCTAGTCAGGAGGAATTTGAATATGCCTGGTAGGATGTGGAACCAAACAAGGAGCTCATGGTCCACAGATGACCAATAAGAGCTGTCCCAAGAGAAAGGCAATTGTCCTTAAAAGATTTACAGAGACAGCCGCACAGCCTTGAGTTCCCAGAACGTTGTCTGGCCAGACCTGCAAGCAATGGCTTCTGGGTGTGTGCCAGCAGGCTCTTCTCACCGAGGAGGCACGTAAACCATCCTGAGAGAGTGGAGACCCATTGCACATGCTGCATCAGGAGGAGCTATCCTTACCAGAGAATTTTAAGTATGTTGTAGGGTGGCCTGGCTTTCATCTGTAGTTTGACTTATTTGCAAATTGGCCATCAGGCTGGACCACAAATAATCTAGTATTTGCGGTTCTTCAGAGTCATTTAAGCAATTGCATGGCCTTTGGGGGAAATGTTATTCTGAGCATGTTTCTGCTTGTCTAATTGCACCAATGAACAACCTGTGGCAACTGCATCAGGCCTGCACCAGTTCATCATCTGTGGTGCCCAGGGACTGTACAAAAATGGGTGTCCCTGTTGGGGTTAAGATAAATCCTGGTACTAGGTGGGAGAGGGCAGTGCCTGGCCCACCTGAAAGGGTTCCTAATCAAAGACCACTAAAAAATTTTTATGGTTGCAGTAATGGGTTTCTTTCCAGGCTATATCTAGTCAATAAAGCTGTGTTCTTTTGTTAAACTTTGGCTTGTCATTGACTCCAAAGTGCAATGAATAAAATAATGGTTTCCTTATGGTGCCCACCAAGAGCTAAAGCCCCATGGCTCAGCTGACTGGGAGTGCCCCCAGGACTCACCCCCTACCCAATTATACCAGATCACCCTGGTATACCAGAGGTGATGGGAGTGCCATGTGCATTGCCCAGACACACCTTGCCGCAGGGTCTGTCACATTGCCATGTTACTATACTGCTTATAATCCTTGAATTTATACTAAAATGCTACCAATTGAAAAAAAAAAACATTGACTGCAAGTAAAAACGTACAACACATTCAGACCTAGATGGCTTGCCCAACATAGCAAGCAATCAGTGCTATGAATCCAGCAAAATGATCCCTGAACTTGAATGGTCTAGCACAGTACTACCACAAACTAAAACATCATGCCTACACCCCACAAAAACATTATTCAACGGAATGTCAAGTCATGAGTGGCATTCCCCAGGGATCAGTTTTGGGACCTTTGTTATTTTTATGTTGACTTGCGCGCATGCACAAGCAACATCTTGTGGTAGTAGCACATTTCAGAGGTGTGTCAGTGTTGTGGCGAATGCAGGGGATGCTTTAGTGGGTGCCGTTCCTCAGCTGCCAACCAGTGAGCATGCTGCCAATGACAGCAGTTTCAGAGAGAGCCACGGAATTTAAATTAATCTGCCACTATGATCAGAGACAGGCTCGTCATTGCAGCTGCAGATGACATGCCTCCATTACATGCCTTTGCTGGTGAAACATTTCAATAAATATGGCGGCTCCTGCCATCCGCCACACAATCCCAAGAAAACTTACATTGGGGTACCCAATCCCCCATGTCCGCATGTGCCCCCTCCACATTATGTGGCACACCGTAACATGGCAGCTCCTGCTGCCTACCACCCACTCCCGAAAAGTCAACATTGGTGTGCCCAATACCCTTGTTGGCATCCCCCCTCTTAGTGTGTCTTTCCTCTTAGTGTGTCTTTCCTGGTTAAACAGTTTCCCTTTTCTTTTCCAACACAGGGATGCCCACTCCCGGTGTCGGATGCTCCCCATCTATATGCCTTGCCAACATCGGGATGCCGAATCCCCTTTGTTGGCATTCCCCCCTTCCAAAATTGTGGCACACTGGGAGCTCACCCCAGTGTGCATATATTTTTTTAACCTGTAAATGAAGAAAACCTTTCCTCGCGGTCTTTATTTTCCCTGCAAACAAGAAAACAGTCCACCGTTGTCTCCCTTGTCCCTTCCCCCATCCCCACCTCCCTCTGCGCACTCCACCTCCCTGCACCCCCGCTCACTCATACTTACCTCTGGAGGTTGGGAGCCATGATCTTCTCTGAATAGGACACGCCTGCAGTCTTCAAAGTCAAACTGCAAACTGAAGAAATGACGGTAAGCTTTATAATAGGAAGCAATGGGGGGTTCAACTTAGGTTGATATCTTAGCCATATTTTGGAATTCTGGGCCCAAATTTTTAACATGGGGTTCTTGGGACCCTACCTCGTGAACTTGTCACTGTCATTTAGTTTTTCAGTCCCGAAAGGTGATTTCGTGGTCACTGCACTGAATCACCTTTTGGGATCAATTAGTGAAATGACAGTGCCACTGTTCATGAGGGGAGGTCCCAAAAAACCCATGTTGCAAATTTGGTGAATTCCAAAAAATGACTGGTATGAACGTGTGTTGCACAGTTTTTACGCACACTCGTAACGTCACCAATTTTTAATATTTTCTCTCCAGATTTTCAACATTGCCATTTTTTTACACCTCCTTATGAACAGTATAGCTGTCATTTTTCACATCCTTCCTGAAACATGTTTTCACACCTGTGGCACAGAATGGCATGGTCGCTGTGGGAAATCAACTTTCAGGACAGAGTAATAAAATCACAGTGCCACTGTTCCTGAGGAGAGGTTCAAAAATGCCCATGTTGAAAATTTGGTTAAAAATTCCAAAAAATGATTGTGCTATAGGCGTGCATTGTGCAGTTTCTACGCACATTCATAACATCGCCAATTTTTCATATTTTGACTCCAGATTTTCAACATTGCCATTTTTTCACACCTCTTCATGAACAGTACAGCTATCATTTTTCACATCCTGCCAGAAATGTGTTTTCACACCTGTGGATCCAAATGGCACAGTTGCTGTGCAAAACCACCTTTCTGGATTGAGTAACGAAATGATAGTGCCACTGTTCATAAGGTGGAGTCACAAAAATCCCATTTTGAAAATTTGGAGTGAAAATACCAACAAATGGCCAGGGTGTTAGGGTTTTCAACCATAACGCCCTACTCTGTAGAGACTGACAGGCGTCGGGGGTGTGACTTGGGATGGTTGCCCGTAATGCTCACACCATTCCACCCCCTACCCTGCAGCCAGTGACAGGCATCAAGGTGTGCCTTGGGGTCTTTGTCCCCAGCGTTCACCCCATTCTTCTATATCACACCCATCTCAGCATATTTCCATATGGAAGGGATGAGTATAAGGTCCGGAGTCCCCAAGGCACACCGCAACATCTGTCAGTGTCTGCAGAGTAGGGTGAGGTGAAATGGCATGAGCATTATGCCTGAAGACCCAAATGCACACCCCGAATGCCTGTCAGTCTCTGCAGGGTGGGGGTGGGGTTGGCTTCAGTTCAATACTTCACTGCCATTCCTATTATGCATCTCTCTAACTCCTGCACTACCAATGCCAATGCCAGCAAGATAACATTCCGCATTTAGACTTCAAAATGTGTTAACATTACAGGTAAGAAAACAAATAGCTCAAAGTGTATTACTTTCGCAATTGAACTATAATTCATTATTTTTACAGCCTTGTCTAAACATGTATTGAATAATCTTACAATGACATTTCATAGCATTTGTAGGTTTGTTTATAAATTACCTTATAGTATTCATCACTGTGCATTGTACCAGGTTTCTGGATTATTACCACCAAGTCTTAATTCCATTTATTCCCTTTGTTGTGTGATAGATAATATAATGAGACAAAAGGATTTGTTCCCTTTGTATCAATTGATATCTTTTAGGGAAGTTTCTAGGAACTTGAGATCAAATACTATCCCTGGTTTAAATTTGAAAATAACAAAAACAAAAATGGGTGCTCAAGCTTTTTCTATTCAAGCTCCTAAACATTGGAATAATCTTCCATCTGCAATTAGATCTGGGAATAGTCATAACTCCTTTAAAATGAATTTGAAGCATCATTTTTTGAATAGTTTACAATGTCACTGCTATTTTTAAATGCTTGTATTATTGATGTATGTTATTTGTATGTTACTATTTTGTATTGTTTGTATTAAGCGAATGTAAAAGTTATCTTATTCATCTGATATTACATCTTGTGTCTGTATTTCAGTCCTGGGTCACATATGAAAAAGGACCTTGGCTCATATGTTTACCTGGTAAACAAAAGAAAATAAATAAAATAAATAAACAAATTGACAAATGCTTGTTATATCTTGGTAAATGACACAGATGATGGCATCAACAATTGGTTTATTAAATTTGCAGATGATAGCAAATTGGAAGGGGCACTGGAAACATTTGAAGGATCACAGATGATTCAAAATGATCTAGATAAATTAAAGAGATGGTCAGATACCTGGAACATGCAATTACATGAGGATACATGTAAGGTAACACATTTGGGCAGGAAAAATTAAGTTTTCCTATTTTCTAAATAATAAACAACTAGCTGAAACAACTATAGAAAAAGACCTTGGTACTGTATTAAGTGATCATCTGGAATCATCTGCACACTGCAGGGAAATACCGTATAAAGCAAATAAGATTGTCCAGTGCATAAAAGAGCACTTTATATCAAGGCAGCCAGAGATGATTTTATCCTTGTGTAGGAGCCTGATTTGCCCAATACTAGACTATGGATCACAATTTTGTACATCCTACCAGCCAAAGGATTAAAAAATAATTGAAGGAATTCAATGTGGAATGACCAAGCTATTATGGGGGGTGTAGGACATGGATTATGAGGATAGATTGGCCAGTATGGGACTGAAGAGCTTGGAGACAAGAAGACTACAGGGAGCTCTCTAGCTCATATATGATATTACGAATGCTAATGAATCAAGGATCAGCCTAGGATTCCACCTAAGGGATGTAGGTATACAGACTAGGGGACATGATGAAACAAATCACATTTTCTTTTTTCAGAACTACAAACAGACATTCTTCTTTATGTGTATAGTCCATATTTGGAATAACTTGCCACAACATGTGATAAATAGTAATAATAAAGACATTTTTATAAACAGAACTGACTTCTTACTACAAATGGGTTGTGCACTACTGAGAAGTGGGACACAGTGCCACTGAGACCTACGGCCTTCTCCTTCCTTTAGTATCTAGTACTGCCTAGTTAAAAATCTCACAGCACCATGCTCTTACCTGCCCAATCAACCCAGCTCTATGCTCCTACCCTCCCCAAGCAGAACAGCATGATCAGAGCCACATTAACTTATGTGGCACCCCTAGGCTGGAAACTTCAGGTGCCCCCCCCCCCGCCAAACATGGTTCAGTTCAGAGGATGGCAACAACACATTTACAGAAAAACAATTAAACAATTAGAACACTGACTTTTGTTGTACTTTCTGTTTATTGTCATTTTATCAAAAAATAACAATAGACAAATCTCATGCAGGAACCCACATTTAAAACAGGCAGAATACTGTTGTCACTGTAAAGACGATTAATGTAAAAACAAATTACTTTCCTATCCTGCAACTAGTACACAAGGAGTTGGGAGATACCTATAAATTCTGCAGTCCAAAGAATGCTAAGAATGAACTGCACCATAAAAAGTTTGAGTATAAAAGGCTGTTCAAATAAACTGCACATTGCCCCTAGACGAAGCCTTCAAGAGAGGTGAAATGCTGGGGTGTGTTTGTCTCAAAAGGCAGCATAATTTGGTTCATTCCTGCAATAATTAGTGATTTCCAAATTTATGTAATGAAATACATCCACCTCCAGAATATGTAGACATGCATTCTTTATAATGTTTAGACTTTGCCCCGGGTCAAGGCTATCTGCTGCACCAAACCATTTCTGGGACCTCTCCCCACCTCTGTTTTTGTCTGTGAGCTTCTGAGGAAAGATGGCAGAATGCCGTAGGTTTGGAATTGGGACTACTGAACAGCCAGCATAAATTGGCTATACTATTCCACATTTTAAATAAGGGCACAGGGTGGGGCCCCAGGCCCCCCTACTTCACAAAGATGCCCATTTGGAGCAAGATGGAGTCAAGCTAGGGGAGACAGGGTGGGGTGGGTGGGGGCTTGTGAAGAAGTTATTGGCAAGTTGGAAGGTGCTGGCAAAAAGACAAACGCAGAAGATTTATCAACATATGACTCCATGGGAGGACTTGTGAGTGATGACTGCAGGGACCAAAGGACTAGCCATGGCTGCCCAGAGAGGGCTAACAGGTTCTTTTTAAAGCTTTTTGTTGTTGTTGTTTATTAATTTTGTGTAAATATTCTGAATATTTTTTTTTTCATTCTTTGATAATCAGGTAAGGACCACTAGACACAGTGCCTGTTTTTAGGGGTGACCTAGGGGTGGTTAAATGACTCGTCAGGGTCACACAGTATGCAAGTGGAGCCAGAGGCTATGTGAATCAAACCCAGGTCTGCAGGGTGTACCCGGCTAATTCACAGCTCATTACTCATGTCTAGAATATATTGCCAGCCCAATAGTTACTATAGTCCAGTCCCAAAAAATAAATATAGACCATTATTTGTGGTGTTCAGAAATTAAATAGAGAATAATGTATAGGAGTCAATGTGTTATATTAGCTGTATTTACATTCTAGAGTTACAGTATGTGATCTCTGATGTCCATAAACCTTAAGAGCTGAGCTCTGCAAAGTTAATTCAGAATGTGAATCTGTGACACTGATATTACATGAGGGAGTGTAAAAAATGAATTGCCACTACCTACCACACACACATTTTTTATAATTCCTGGTTGCACTGTTTGCACATATTCATTACTTTGGCCTTTTTTTCATAGGGGCTGGCTGACAAGATTTTCATTTTTGTCGACAGAAAATGCAGACAATAAGTGAGAAATTAAAGGCAAGTCACGCTCGGTGCCCCCAAGCCAGACGCAAGCTAAGCAAGCCTGAACCGAAGCCCCTTTCTCCCCCCAAAACTTTGTTTAGTCAGGGCATCCTGCAGGGCAAGGCCCCGGGCCCTGCCACCCCCTCAGGTTTCAATCTGGACCGTATTCATCTTTAGGCAATTTTTTGGACTACTGACTGTGGTGGTCATCATAAATCTCACTCACACTCACCATCGGTCGGTGCCAGTGTGACCGATTCACCCACCATCTCAGGTCTGGTCTGGTGTGGTCTCTCCTCTCATTCATTTATCCCTTGAAGCCATTCAGCACTGATGATCATCGCTCTATTTGATACTCGAGTAGTCTCACCAGTCAGCCGTAGCAGCCACCGATGGGTCAGATGTGAGGTAGCCGGGGACAGTCACACACATGATGCCAACTCCGAGAAAGAAGAACTTGACTGACAGTCATGACAGTTCCGGTCTCTGGATTGTACCCTAACCCACGCTGACTGCTGTAATCCCACTTTGTTCTCCACCTAGACCTAGCTGTGTGTGCTCACTGTCTCTTGACTCTGTATTGTGGCAGATGCTGGCACCTGTACTGCTAGTACTGTTGTCGACCAGTCGCCACGATGTCCGTGACTTGTGTGGTGTGCACCATGCCTTACCCACCCTGTCCAGCAAGCATTCTCCGGCTGCTCTCTTCATCAGTTTGGCATCGGTGTCGGGTGCACATGCACATTGAGCACACACTGAATTTTAAAATAAACACGTGCCCCTGATTGGACTGTCTGGGGGGGGCGGCAAGACAGACTGAGTTGTGGGGGGGCACAAACTAACACTGAGTTCCAGGGGTGGGGGGAGCAACGCCCAGAACCACTGAACCAGCCAAACTGTTTTAGTGTCTCTGATTTCTCAGGTGACCCCTAACAGCTGGTACCCCTAGGCTGCAGCCTACTTAGCCTATTGATAAAAACTGCACTGAGCACAATACAAACTTCCCCAAACCACAGTATCATACTGCCTCCCATCCCCCAAATCACTGCCATTCCTTTATCCAGTCAAGGATTCCTAATCCTTGTTCAAGCCTACCAATTCAAAAGTGTTTGCACTGTTTGTCCCACACTCAGCACTAAAATCACAACAGCAGTGATGGCACCATGCTTCCACTAACCCGATCATAACAACACCATAATCCCACCTACCAAAACACTTCATCACCATTTTGTATCCCATGTGAACAGCATGGCACCATTCTTCTTTCCAAACCAATTAAGGCTGAAATTTCCACCTACCTAACTACAGTAACTCGGTGCTGCCACTTTCCAAAACACCAGTGTGCCACTCTCAATGAACCAAAAATTCATAAACACTCAACAATAAGTAATCCAAACACTCAGATGTCATATTAACACCAACCAAAACACCCCAGAACCATGCTTCTACCCAACCAAACATTTTGGCACTATGCTGTCACTCACCAAACACTCTAGCACTAAACTCCTACAAAAGTAAATACTCTGGATTCCCTGACTCCACCCACCCAAACCCCTTTTCATCTTTACCCCATTAAGCAAAATCTTCAGGCAACCGATATTCACTAAATCAACCACTTTCTTGCTCCCACCAAACCAAACCCTCCAGCACCATACTCCCACCCACTGAAACAATAAGGCTTCTTGCTACCACCCAAACATCACTCTGACTCAGTACTTGCACTCTCAGGAACAATCTGGCACCATACTCCTGCCTTACAAAACATCAGCATCACACTCTTCCCAACCATAACACTCAAATACCATGCTTCAACCCACCTAAGCTCTCTGGCATCATGTTACAATAACTGGTGCCCCCCTATAATGACTGGATTTCCAGTCCTGTTAAAATGCCATAATAACCCTTTGAATTCCTTAATATCTTGATAGTGGGTTATTACAGCGTTTTCCTCCTGGCACTATCACTTCACTGCATTTGTGCAAGTACAATGGCTGTTCAGGGACACACTTGCTTGCACACACGCTCACTCACACAAATATGGCTTACAATTTTTCTCTCTGTTGAAACTTTACACCAGTTATTATAAAAAAATAATGCCTGTGCAGTTTGTTTTACGAGGACTTTTCACGTAACCTCAGTGTGTATACATTTTTCATAACACACACCTGTACAGCCATTATTCTCTATGTAACACACTGGTGTCATATTTGCACTTATAGGAGAAGGTGACAGCAGCAACTGGCCACAACAGCCTATTTATTGTAGGGCACATTGAAAGGTCTAGAGAAAGGAAATACAGCAAATAACCATAACACCCTATTTAAGTGAGGCCACACCGATAGATCTCGGGAAGGGAAAACAGCAAACAGCCACAACACCCTATCTGCAGTATGTCACATTAAAAGGCTTAGAGAATGGGAAAAACATCAAATGGCCACAACACCCTATCTAGGGTAGGTTTCACTGGTAAGTCTAAGGGAAGGGGTATCTCGTAATCAGGCACATTACCCTACCCAGGGTAACCCATACTAATAAGTGTAGGGGGGATACTAGAATTTGTTCACAAGAACTCAGTTTATAATGTTTGGGCAGCAGGGAGTATGGGGGATCATAAGCTGTGGAGGGTGTGGCACTTCAGTCTTCCAAAGGGTGCTCTGGGTGCCTAACCTATAGGAGGCTGGGAATCATGGTTGCAAAGCTGAATCAACTCAAGGCTGAGATAATCAGACTAATGGGTATTTGTGCCCAGTGGAACCCAGTGACCTGGATTCTGCTTTCCTAGAGGTCACAAAGAGCCCCAAGGGCAGGGTGATGTACAGTGGAAGAATGGGGGGATGGAGCACACTTCACTCCAGGGGGTACAAATCAGGAGCAGATTCCAGCTACTTGGCTCCCCAGAGAGGGTCAAAACCAAGGGGGCCCACAGTTCTGGAGCAGGGAATTTACAGGCCTCAGCATGGGTGGCTTCCCATACTCTGGAAATACAGAGGGAACAGGCTCAGATGGCCTCTCGAGATCACTGGAACTGTTGCAACACTGTTGTAGCATGGCCCTTGCTTGACCGTGTGTGTGGCATGGTAAGAGAGCCATGCTGCGTGAAACTCCTTGGCACCTCCTGTGCCCTCCTCCTTTAAGGCTGTGGATGCTCTTCAGATCCCAGTCCCCAGATCCTGGTAGAGGGGACTAGGAAACCAACAGGGACATCTTCCTTTTTGGTACCTTCTGCGCCACTTCACTGCTACTGATGGTATAAGAGAGGGTGCCCCTGTCCTCCTGGTTAGCAGCAGCCAGACCCACTATCCCACCACCAAAATTGTCTCACTGGTAACCTTCCAGGAGGGCTGATACACACTCAAGGGGGCAGCATACTATAAGGGGGGAAATAAACACTATAACAAGAGACTTAGGGGGACCAGTCTCCAACAGCACATGGCAGTGGACATCTTTCCACCCTCTGACCCTGCCAAGCAATCAATCAGTGGGCTAGAAAGTCCTAGCAATAGAAAAAGTGGATTATGGGCGGATGATGCAATCAGACCCACCCACATGGACTGATGGGCTATGAGGGCCAATCAGAGGGCAGGATAAGGCAGAAAGACTGAAGGACAGCCTGCGTGTCCAATGGGTCACTGAATTGTAAGAAAGAAGTTACTGGGCTCTTGAGAAGCTTGGAGCAATCTGAGAGAGCACTTATTTGTTCAGACCTGCAGCTAATAAGACCAAAGAAAAGGCCTAGCCAGGCCAACAATCCTGCAAGCCCTCACCAGGGTTCATTTGGAAAATTCCATGTGATCCTTATCCTGGGTTTCCTCTGACCAGAGACTGCTCCAGATGAGCCCCTGAGAGACGAAATTGCTGATAGTGTGAGCCTGTGGGTCATTGGTGCATACCAAAGCTGCTGAGCTGTACTGAGCGGAGCCAGAGACCTGCATCCTACCCAGGTTGCTCCAGAACCAGGTAAGGGGCCTTCTAGCTCTTATCTAATGGGGTGGATTAGGGAGCAGGGAGTGACATGGCAAATGCCCTGAGTACATAGGCATACTCGATCCAGAGAAGAGTCGGAATGTTGGGGTTGCTACAGGGGTCTGGGCTCCTTGGGAATTGGGAAGCTGCTGCGTAGTGCTTCTGTGAATGAGAACTGAGCCAGAAGGGCTGTATCCTGAGAGATGTGAGCCAGAATGGCTGTGCTGCTGCAGAATATCTGAGCGAGTCTGAGGTGTTTCATCCCCAGGACACTGGGGCCTGTTCCCGATTGCTGCCTGATCTGCTGCTTTGTGCTGTTCCCTGCCTCGACTGAACTGCTGCATCTGTGGGTCATGTGAATGCTGGCATTGCTGGCTGGGGCCTTTGTACTTTTCCAGTTTTGGATCACCATTACTGCTACTGGATTACAGTTGTGTTTCACGCATTTGCCTGTTGGTTTTCACGGTCTTTAAATTATGGTAGCACAATATGGCATGTTTGGGGGGTGGGGGGGGTTAAATGCAAGCTTGCTAATTTTTATCAGCTGCACCACTGAAAGAACCTGGGCAACACAGTGACCAGGCCTGCACCAGGACTCTTGTGTAATTCCATATTACTCAGAGTCATTGGTTCTTTTGACATATTTGAAAATGTGGTTTTACTATTGGTAATGGCTGAAGAGTTACCACACTTTATGTAGTATAATCCCTGTTTTTGTGCCCCTTGATTGGGCTGGTGCATAATAGACTGTGTGGGATCTGAGAGGGTGGTGGTGACTCACAGTACAGTGGCTCTCAGGGTGCATTGCTATTGGGTGGGAGTGCTAAAGGTGACTTGCAGTTGTCCAACCCCCTCCTTTTCTTTCAGCTTTCAGGCCTTTGTTCTTAAATAAAAGTACTATTAATTTGTTGACCTGTACTCCTGTGTGTGCACCTAGTTTGTATAATCCGATTGAAGTGTTTATTGGTAAAGGTAACAACTGTCTTAGTGGTCCCTAGTGTGTGATCCAGTCCAGTGTAGGGAGGTAGGTAGGTACTGCATCTCTGGGGGTAGTACAGCACACAACATCTGGCCCACTTTTTCTCTCTGGGTGGAGGCCCCATGCTATTTATTATTTATTCTGGGATGAACTGTTTCCTACCACAGGAGGAAGAACAAACCCAACCCCCTCAACCAGGTGGGCCCTGTGCAGTCACCAGGCAGGGATGTGAACCCAGACATGATGTCACGGGGTTACATACAAATGGGTACATCAAAGAATAGAAACATAAAAGATAACCAGGCATCTAAGGAAGGGTTGGAGGGTGGTTGCCAGGAAGGATAAAGGGCACCAACAGAACAGAAGGAAGGAAGGGAAAGATAAACAGTATGGCAGAGTGAGAAGACAGATGGAAAGGAAGGCAAAAGAAACCAAGATGGGCTGGGTGTACCAACAGGATAGAAAGGGAGGAGTAAACTGAAACAGTCAGAGCAGGACAGCAGGGGAAGAGAAAGGGAGGAAAACCAGGCCGCTTAGAGAGAGAGAGAGAGGCAGTTGTTGATAGGAGATCTGAGGACACAAACCGCTCAGATGGAAACATCAGAAGATGGGCAGGACGGTGGATCAACCAGCAGAAAGTGAACAAGCAGACGGTAGGACACAGGTGGAAAAAAAGGGAGGGAGGAGTGTCCTATTTCTGAGGGACATAATAGTATGGAGAACAGGAAGGCCAGTTAAGGGAGCCACATAAGAGTGTAATATGCCTCTGGGCATGATGGCTGAGAGGATATCTAGGTTTCAATCCCTGATGGGGAGGAAGGAGGAAGCCACATGTGCTGGTTCATTTGGGAACAAATAACATGACAGGGAACAGTTTATAAGTGGTGCAGGGGAGGTTTAGATTGCTTGGAAATAAAAAGTATGAAGTGGGCAATACTCTAGTCTTCTCAGAAGTGCTACAGACACCATGGGCCAGATAGGCTAGAATCTTGGGATTAGGGACTTTAACAATTGGCTCAAGGGGTGGTGCAAGGAGTAGAGCTTTGTCTATGTAGGGGGACTGGAGTTCTTTTTGGGAGGAATAAGCCCTGTTCTCAATGAATCATCTACACCTCAGCTGGAGAGGAACAACGATCCTGGAGGAGAGGCTAGTGAATTCATTAACCTAAATTTAAATAGACGGGGGCTCCAAGAGGGAAATAGACCCTAAGTTTTCTAATGGAGGGGGTCACAAGCCTACAGGACAATAGAATGGGGAAAGGTGGTGGAATGCAGGGGGGAAGCAGAGGATTTTTGGGAAGGAATGGAGAAGATTGGAGAAAGGGAGTTATATGGGAAATGGTGAGGCCATTAAGTAGAGGGGAACAAGTAGTGGGCAGTCAAGCAGGGAAAGGGAAGCCTGGCACACAGCACATGTAACCTGCAGCCAGCAACTCAGAAAGTCAGCAGGGGTAGAGGTTAAAGGCTGGGGGACCACCAGCCATTGTGGAGAGTTGCGTGCTTCAATACTAGGAGTCTGGGAAATAAGAGGGGAACTCCAAGCTCTAGCGGCAGAGAGTCAATTGGATTTGGTAGCAGTTACAGTGACCTAGGTGTCCCTAAATCATGACTGGGACCTCAGTCCCAATGGGTAGGCCATGGGTCCTGTACCAGTTCCTGTCTCTGTTGGCGATACCAGGGAAGCTTGAGAGATGGTCCAGAATCTGGCAGTTGGGCTTCATTACTAAGAGGTGCAAAGTCATACACACTGGGTAGAAGAACCTGAGGGCTAACTACAGGTTGAGGTGGGTGGCCATCATGGCATCAGATGCTTGGTGGTAGCAATCCCAGGCATCCTCAGGTGATCTGTAAAATGCAGTCAGGCAGTGGAGAAAGCCTGCAGAATGCTAGGTTGCATAAGCAGGGGGATCAGTGGCAGGAGTAAGGAGGTCATACAGCCCCTATACTGACCTTTGGTGGAGCTGCACTTGGAGAACTGTATCCAGTTCTGGAATTCCCATCTGAGTAAGGATGGGAACAAGCTGTAGGCAGTGCAAAGAAAAGCCAGAAGATGATTCGGGGACAGAATGGGAATATATATGAGCAGAGGTTGGAGAGCTTAAACAAGTACTTGCTGGAGTCCAGGAAGGTGAGAGGGGACATGATAGAGACCATGAAATATGTGAAAGGTATAAACAAGGTGGACTCGGGTGAAATGTTCATGCCCAGCAAGATGACATGTACCAGAGGGAATGGCAGTACCCTGGCAAGGGGGAAGTTCAGCAGAGACACCAGGAAGTACTACTTCACGGAAAAGGTTGTGGAGGGGTGGAACAGGGTAACAGAGGAGGTGGCGAATGCTAAAATCACTGGCCTCTTCAAGAGAATACGGGACATGTGCAAGGGAAAGGTTAGAGGATGGGGTGGGGGTAATCATCTCTGATTACCTCAAGTTGGCCAGGCAGTGTGACAAGTTAGTTGGGAGGGCTAGTGGAAGCCGGAGAGCACAGGGAGAGGTATCACCAGCAGAAGTGGGGAGGTGGTGTTGCCTCTGTATAGATCGCTGGTAAGACCTCATCTAGAGTACTGTGTACAGTTCTGGAGGCCACATCTCCAGAAGGACATAGACAGTGGAGGTGGTTCAGAGAAGGGCAACTAAAATGGTGCAGGGTCAGCATCAAAAGCCCTACGAGGAGAGACTAAAGGAACTCAATATGTACACCCTGGAAGAGAGAAGGGAGAGAGGTGATATGACAGAGACTTTTAAATACCTCACGGGGATAAATAAGGTACTGGAGGAAATAATTTTTTTTAGAAAAAAGGTGCTCAAGAACAAGGGGACTCACTATGAAGCTGAAGGGGGTTAGTTTTAGGAGAGATGTGAGGAAGTACTTCTTCACAGAAAGAGTGGTGGACTCCTGGAACAGCCAACAGCCTACTAGCTAAGGTGGTGGGGGCAAAAACAGTGGAATGGTTCAAGAATGCATGGGATAGGCATAAAGGAATCTTAGTGGAAAGGAATAGGGGAGGGTCTTAGACCTATAGGGTACACATACCTCCTCCCTGGGTAAAGAGCCCCAGACTCCATTAAGACAACTTTGTAAAAATACAAAATTTAGATACAATTTTCAGCTTATATGTCATCTGTTTTCAGTGATTCTCACCCTTGTTTCTTTATTACGGAGGACATCGGCATAAACACAGGACTTTGTCCATATCTGCTCTGGCTGCTTGTCTACACCCGACATAACAGTTCGGTTTATGACATCAGAATTTGTTGTGGTAGAGATCACTGTGATGTCCTCAATAGAGGATTATGATGTCAGGTGTAGACAAGCTGCCAGAGTAGATAACGTCTAGGGGTCAGTGATCCTGTTTTCATACAACTCTCCTCAGTAATAAAGAAAAGGGGGGGCATAATTACAGAAAATACATGAAATACAAACAGAATAGGGTCTAAATGGGTTCAAGCTAAGATGGGACAAACACATGGCCATAGTAACAGAGATGGCATGATGGCCAGTAGGGCTAGCACCATATAATTATGTTTCTGAATCTTGCACTTTTTGAAGTTTTCCTAATGGTGTCAGAGGCTCTTTAAAGAAGCATTTCTATAGTTGATCAAATAAGGGTTTGATCAAGACCTCTGTGAATTTACTGCATGATTCCATCAAGAACGCGATAGAAACATAGAAATATGCCAGCATTATCTTTTATAATATGGACATAATCCAACAGTGGGAGGAAGGTGGCTTGTACCAGAGTTATCTTGTCATGCTGAGTTAGGTAATATTTGTTATGAAAGGAAAAAGACAAGTTTCTACCATAGCTTCTTGCAAAAGGCCTGGATATGGGTATGGAATTTAAGGTTGTTGTCTAGCCACTTAGATGGATTCACTTTCAGATTTGCAGCCCCTAGCTTTCTCAGAACTGCCTTTAAGCTGTGAAGATGCTCTTAAAAAGTCCTGCCAATGTCTATTATGTCATTGAGGTGTACCAGGCATGATGTACCTAGTAGATCTGCCAGCATGACATCCATCAGGCATTGAAACATCTCTGGAACATTAAACAATCCAAAGGGCATGACTCTAAACTCAAACACAGTCCTTTTTTGATTGTAAATGCAGTCTTCGGCCAGTCCTCTGGGCAAAATTCCACTTGCCAATATCTGCTAGCCAAGTCCAGGGTGGAAAACCAGCAAGCCTGTGCCAACAGATTGAGGGTGTCATCAATATGAGGTAGTGGGTATGCATCCTTCATGGCAACCTCATTCAGATGACGATAGTCTACACAAATTTTATGCCCCCATCCTTCTTCCATACCAGGACTACTGGGGTGACCCATGGGCTTGTTGTGGGCTGAATAACTCCTTGGTCATTTATCTGTTACAACTGTTCTCCAGACTCCCCCTGATAATGGAGCAGCATCCTCTGAGGATCTTGTTTGTCCGGAGGGGTGTTTCCAGTGTTAATCTGGTGCTTGTTTAGCTTAGCACATCCCAGCTCATGATCCCCCAAATTGAATACATCAGTGCACTCCCACTTCGCAGTTGGGCTGCTCTCATCTGCCCTGACATTAGTTCTTGTTCCTCGAGTTGGAGAATTTGAGATAAGGTCTGTTCTGTCCAACCTGGCGCTTAGTCTTCTTTTGGGGTTCTTGGGGTCTAGTTTGCAAGCCTTGAACTGTGGTTTAGACTTTAGGCAATGTCATCACCCCAGAGAGGAAGGTGAAAAAGAATTTGTCAGCAGATAAGGATGGCTTAGCCTACCCATTTTGCCCATTTCTTCCTAGCTAACGTATCATTGCAGACCCTACTTATCTCCAGCTCTTTCTCCCTCCCCCTATTCCTTTCCACTAAGATTCCTTTATGCCTATCCCATGCATTCTTGAACCATTCCACTGTTTTTGCCCCCACCACCTCAGCTAGTAGGAAGTTGGCTGTTCCAGGAATCCACCACTCTTTCTGTGAAGAAGTACTTCCTCACATCTCTCCTGAAACTAACCGCCTTCAGCTTCATAGTGAGTCCCCTTGTTCTTGAGCACCTTTTTTCTAAAAAAATTCTTTCCTCCTGTACCTTATTTATCCCCGTGAGGTATTTAAAAGTCTCTGTCATATCACCTCTCTCCCTTCTCTCTCTTCCAGGGTGTACATATTGAGTTCCTTTAGTCTCTCCTTGTAGGGCTTTTGATGCCGATCCTGCACCATTTTAGTTGCCCTTCTCTGGACCACCTCCACTGTCTATGTCCTTCTGGAGATGTGGCCTCCAGAGCTGTACACAGTATTCTAGGTGACGTCTTACCAGCGATCTATACAGAGGCAACACCACCTCCCCACTTCTGCTGGTGATACCTCTCCCTGTGCTCCCCGGCTTCCACTAGCCCTCCCAACTAACTTGTCACATTGCCTGGCCAACTTGAGGTCATCAGAGATGATTACCCCAGGTCTCACGTCTGGCTGGTGGTAGTCAATGACTCTCCCTCCATTGTGTACTCTGCCCGTGGGTTTCTGTGCCCCATGTACATTATCTTGCACTTTTTTGCATTGAAACCCAGCTGCAATACCCTTGACCACTCCTTGAGTTTTCTCAGGTCTCTGCTCATCCTTTCTGCCACTCCTGGAGTGTTCACCCTATTGCAGATTTTGGTGTCTTCCACAAACAGACAGACATTCACCTCCAGCTCCCTTGCAATGTCACTTATAAAAATACTAGAGGACTGGTTCCAAAACTGATCCAGGAAGCACCTGCTGGCACCATCCCCTCCTCGGAGTGAATTCCATTTACTGCCACCCTCTGCCACCTATCCCCTAACCAGTTTCTTACCCAGTTTACCACCTTTGGATCCACTCCTAAGCTATTCAGTTTGCTTAATAGTCACCTATGTGGAATGGTGTTGAAAGCCTTACTGAAATCTAGGTAGATCACATCCACCACTCCACCCTGATCTAATTCCTTTGTCTTCCAATCTATCAGATTCTTTGACATGACCTCCTCCCACCCATCAATCCATGCTGTCTCAGGTCTTGTAACCCACTGGATTCAAGACATTCAACTATTCTCTCCTTTAGCAGTGATTCCATTAACTTTCCCATCACTAATGTTAGGCTGACTGGCCTATAATTGCCAGCCTCCTCCCTGCTACCACTCTTGTGAAGTGGGACTACATCTGCCCTCCTCCAGTCCTCTGGAACCTCTCCTGTTTCCATTGAGCTGTTAAATAGTACTGTCAGTGGTGCAGCCTGTATGTCCCGGAGCTCTCTCAGTACCCTAAGATGTACCCCATCTGGTCTCATTGCTTTGTTCTCTTTCAGATTAATGAGTCCCTTGACGACTGTCTCCTCCAAAAAAGGACTAGTGTCCACCTCCCTCCTCCCTCCCTCTTGAGATCCTGTTACTTTTTTGTGCTCCCTCCCCTTCTTCTTTTACTGTGAACACTGGAAAAAAGTATTTGTTCAGGATGCCGATCACCATCCCATAATAGATGGTCTGTGGTTCTGTTGTCACATTAGAAACCTGCACTTGAACTTGTCCCTGGTTTACTCTACTCAATGACCGAGCTGTGAGGAAGCCGTGGCTTTCTTTTTGCTGGGGTTCCACAAGCCCTTTTCAGTCTTCGCCTTATCTCCTCCAACCTGACCAGGGATGAGCACTTCACTTGTTGGTGGAACAGCCACAAAGCTGCTGGCTACAATCTTGCAGACCTCTGTCCCTTCACTGTCAGATGTCAGGGGAAATATCCTCCCCAATATAGTACAAGCACCTTCAGCAAAGTTCAATATTGCTCTGTATTGCTGCAACCAGTCAGTCCCAAGTAGTGCAGTTTGGGTCACGTTTCCAGTCACTAAGGATTTACAAGCTAATCACAGCTCCTTTAAGCTGATTACCATTTGTCTTGCTCCCAACACTTGGAGGGCAGTTGCATTTACTGTGTGAACTATTCCTTCGTAAGGCTATAAGCTTTGTGAGTATGTTTGATTTGCTCCTCCCCATACATGGGCATTCACAATTGACAACTGTGCACCAGAATCAACCAAAAACTTGCAGGGGACCTCTTCTATTTGCCTGAGAAGATAGTAGTCCAGTTCCACTGTATAACAGATCACAGTTTGCTGAGGGGCATCTCTTTCTCCGTTGTCAGGCATTTGGTCCTTGACTGCAGTCTGCACAGCTTCAGGTCCAGATGAATTTTTCCTCTGGGGACACTGTTTTTCATAGTGGTTCAGGACGCCACACCTCCAGCATGCCCAATCATCTGGCGTGTTATTCTGGAAACTCACTGACTTATGATGTGGGTTTCCCAAAGGTCTCTTTTGCCCAGTCATTATAACCGAGTCTAGAATCCTAGGGGTTTCATGCTTCACTTTCAATTTTTCAGGTTCAATGTGCAGAGCTGTGAGAGTCCCTGCCATTTCCTCTCATACCTTTAAAACAGCTCTAGTCAGTCCTTTAAGAATAGCAGTTTCTGGGGGCAAGAATAGCAGTTTCGTAGGCCCAAATCTGGGGACTCTGAGGAAATTCAAAATTTCACACAACATCTCAGTTCAGTTACATACTGGCTTGCTTATTCTAGTACTGAGTGTTTCTGTAGGCATAGCTAGAAATGGAGCTCCCCATTCTCCATGTGATCAATGAATAGCCTTGGGCTAGCTGGTCTTGGGTGGCCGAGCCAGCATCTGGAAAGGCATTGCAAGGCTTTTCCAAAGACCTGAGCAGATTCCCTCTTTTCTCTCCTTCTATTGAAAAAGACATATCTCAATCAGCACTTTTGGCAGGCTCAGAGGACTATTTCATGGTCACTAGCAGTCAGTATTAATTTGTATGATGTTAGACTCCAGGCTCCAATACGCTTCACAGGCATTTCCTCCAAAGCAAAAGTCTCATAAATGTTTTCTTAGCTGCTGCATCTCATTCATCTATCTCAGCTACAAGCTCAAATTGCTTCAACCATTGAGTCCACTCCTGATTCTCTCCATCAAAGGAATTGGGCCTGAAGGCAGGTCATCTCACACCTCCCCCCACCTGAGGTACTTGTGGGCTAGTGGCTCCCCCTGGTTGGGACATGTTTAATTTTAGTTGCAACACAAAATAAAATTTCACACTGTAACAATTTCTCTTTTACTCAGCAAACTTGTTTTCAGTAAATCCCACCACTGCCACCAGTCTGTGACAGACCCCATGGCAAGGGGTGCCAGGGTCGTACACGTGGCGCTGCAACCACTTTGGTAAACCGGTGCAGTCTGCTAAATTGTGCGGTTCAGGGGTGAGTACTAGAGGTACACCAGTTGACTGAACCACAAGAGCTTCAGTGCTTGGTGGGCTCAGTATTGAAACCACTAATTTCTCGACCACATGGGGAGCCAATAATACCCAGCTCAGTTTAACAGAATAACACAGCTTTATTAACAACCAGTCACCTGCAAGAAGGAGAGTCAGTGCAAATGTCAGCTTTAAACTTAGCTTTCTTATGTGTCCTCCTAGGCAGGACAGACCTACACCATTCCCACCTGGTACCTGGATTTAAACAAACTCAAATGGGAGCTCCCTTAACTCAGTCCCTGGGTAGTGCAGGTGTAGAATCGATGCAGTCCCGTAGATGTTGCTGCGGGTTGGCCAGTATTGATGCACTTTAAACAAAGAAACGTGCTCTATTCCCTAAACCGCACAGGCCATGCAATTGTTTAAATGGCACAAAACCCCTCAGCATGGGGATTTGTAATCCAGATTGTGAAATATGGTGAACAACAGGCACTGTCCCTTGAAACAGTGCCACACTGCGGCATACTCACTGTTCCTGGATCTGGATAGCTCCTCCTGATTTTGCAGGCCACTAGATCTCTGCTCCCCCAGGGCATCTAGAATCCAGGTAAGCTTCCACCCTTTGCTCCATGCTGAACTGGCTACTTAGGACACTGGTTGCAGGCTTCGAGCCTCCTTCAAGGTGTTCTGGACTGCTGATGCCCCTGTCTTCCCCTCACACATCCTGGCTTCAAAACCCCAAGGTCAGAGGCAGCCTGACACCATATTGTAGTGCCTACTATAGGACCTGGATCAGCAACCCTTGGTCTTTTTCTCCATGCTATATCTTCAGCATTGCCCACCTGCTGACTTGCACGCTGCTGCCACTCTCTTCCTCTTTGGAACTCAGCAGTTCTGTTCACAGTTTGCTTTCCACTTCTGAGGCCTGGGATGGCAGAGCTTGCACTTACTGCCAGCACTGCAGACATTTCCAACAGAAGATCTCCACCTGATCTCCCCTCCTCCAGCACAGTCCAACCTTCATATGCCCTGCTCAAGGTCTGTCTTGGTTTTTGCCCGGGGCTGTCACTCCAGAAACTTGACAATCCACAGGACACAGAAAAGGCACCAGAGCCTGATGTCCCTCCTTTCCCCAAAAGCCTCCCAGAGTCTGTTCCCCTGCAAGGTTTCAGAGCATGGGGGTGGCCCACCCGAGTGGTTCCATTGCAATAATTTTTTGCTTAGTTCTTTTTGTTTCATTTTTTCTTTTTATTGCATTACACTTGGGATCATTCTTTCCCAAAATAGTGATACTTGGACGATATACATTTTTCAAGCACTGCTGTTGTGGACTTCTATACACGTCCTAAATTACTGCATGTTTTAAATCTATCATCAGCCAGTGGGATAAAAGTAATGCACAGTCACAGTCTCAGAGGAGGCAGATAAGGATAAACAAACTCAACATTTTGTATGTGAAATACTGATTTAAATGATTGTTGCTATTACGGCTGTTGATAAAAAAAGAAGTGACATTAGTAATCTGAAACATAGAAACATAGAATTTGATGGCAGATAAGGACCACTTGGCCCACCTAGTCTGCTCATTTCCCTACCTAACGGATAAAGCTGCAGATCCTAGTTAACCAACAGCCTACTTCCTTCTACCCCTCCCCGCCAGAATTGCCTCCTGTCTGTTCCATGCATTCTTGAATTCCCCCACTGTTTTTGACTCTAAAACCTCCTCAGGAAGGCCGTTCCATGCATCTACAACCCTCTCTGTGATCCCACAGTGATCCCCATGATGATGGTCTGACAGCTTTGCAGCATTTCTTGAATAAGCGGGAAGTCCAGCAGCCACCCACACACTCACTAACTCGTCTGGCAGAACTGGTTCTTACACTCAATGCTTTTTCTTTTAGTAACAGTTTTTCAGCAGGTCAGTGGAGTTGCCATGGGTACCAAGATGGGTCCCAGTTTTACCAATCTGTTTGTGGGTTGGGTGGAGGAACGTTTCTTTCTCTCATTCACAGGAACTGTGCCTGAACTCTACAAACACTACATTGATGACTGTGTGGGGGCCACCTCCTGCTCCAGGGAGATCCTCCAAGTCTTCCTTGACAAGTTTACCACGGCCCATCCTTCCCTTCAATACACTGTTGAAGTATTCTCCTCTACACTGCCTTTTCTGGATATCCAGCTGTCAGTACAGAACACTGGTTTGAAGACATCAGTTTATTACAAACCCACTGACTCTCACAGTTTCCTCCTCCACAGCTCCTTCCATCCTAAACATGTCAAGAATGGCCTGCCTTATTCACAGTTTCTTAGACTTCGCAGGTTATGCAGTGAAGAGGATGATTTTGCAGAGCAGACCCAAATAATGCATAGTTTTTTTATCAACAGGGGATACCCTAAAAGCACAGTGGACAGAGCACTCTTCGGGTCAGTAACATGCTCCGTAACCTTGACCCCCGCACGAAGGATACTGTCACACAAGAACAACGATGAATTCCACTAGTGCTTCCTTTCCATCAGAGCACACCTTCTCTTCACAGGATCATCACCAGTAACTTTCCCATTTTGCAAACTGACCCTAACATTGGTGCTTCCTTTACAGCAATAGTTCTTAGACTTTCTCACAGTGAGCCTCCTCAAATCCATGGAAAATATTTTGAGCCTCCCCCAGAAACTGAAATAATCTTGGACCTCCCCAAAGAAAAATAACATACTGTACTTTGCGCAGTACACCATGAATAAGTTGAAACCTCTTTGAGTACTTGGCTCACATTTAGTTCTTTGTCTTATACTGATGTAACCTTTGAAAAAGAGCTCCTGTGCTCAAAGGTGTTATCTGAATAACAAAATAACAAATAAATAAAATAAACAAATATTATTATTCAGCTTATTGTAACCGCCCCGGCCAGCCTACTTGCTGTGCTATTTTCATTCTTGAACCATTGTTACCCCTTTTTGCAGTACCTTCATGGGTCAGACAACTTTCTCTGTTTCCTCTCTATATGAAATAACCTTCCTACATACTTTGCCTCTCCCCCTCCTTTCCTGCTCCTAAGCAACTTCTCTTGGATTACTTTGCTCCTTCCTGCTATTGCGCTTAGCACTTCTATGCTCAACGCTTGTATTTGGGCTGTTCTGCCATTGGTCTACAAATTGATCAATTACCAGCACTCATTATTAATTTATTGTTCATATTTGTTTGCACTGTTGTTCATTGTGTATTTCTTGATTGTTTTGCAGTTACCTTTTGAAATGTATTCACTACCTAACCTTTCCCGGGTACACCTGAAATGAGCCTTGGCTCATTCACCTTCCCTTGTCACCTATTAGTAAATAAATGCATAAAATTCACCTACTATTATCCTCTTTCAGTTTGCTTCATCTCTTCACACAAAATTCATAAAACTCTAAATTTAAATACAGTACTTTTTCAGACTTGCTTGAGCCTCCCCTGGAACAGGTTGGGGCCTCCCCAAGGAGGCTGGCCTCACCATTTGAGAACCCCTGCTTTACAGAATCACCTATTGCCTCTTACCGCTGGCCACCTAACCTGTGGAATCTCATGGTTAAAAGCAGCCTACCTACTCCTAACAGTTACTCCCTCTCAGGTATCAAACCTTGCAACAGGACTCGCTACTACACCTGCAAATTTATTTCCAGTGTGACTGAAATTTGGGGGCCTTTAGGTGTTTTTCACATTGCCAAGGAGTTCTCATGCACCTCCACTAATGTGGTGTATTGTATTCTTTGCAGGAAGTATACAGCTATTTACATCGGAGAGACTGGTAGGCGCCTTGCTGACTGTTTCAGGGAACATTACAGAGCAGTCAGGAATGGTGACACTGCTAAGCCCATTGTATCCCACTTTATCTCCAGGGACCACAGTGGCAATGATCCTTCTGTTTGTGTCCTTCAGCAGGGCTTCTGGGATCCTGACCATAGAAAAAACATGGAAGCCAAGCTGATCATCCGCCTTGGCTCCCACCAGCCCTCTGGTTTAAATGATAGACTTATTTTCCACTAACATCTTTCAGCCATCCCTTTTTTTCCCTAAAGTGTACAGTGGTTGTTGTTAGGTGCTGGCACGCTGCAATTCTTAAGTTACTGTGATTTAACACTGCCACCACGGTAAAAAACAATGTTATTCAATGGGATTTTACCGTGGTACTCGGTAAATCACGGTAATTTTTCTCACTTAATAACATTTTCTCATTTAATTTTAAAGTACTCATTTAATTTCTTTTTCATTTTCACCATAAGTCTCCATCTCTGTCTCCTTCCCACACATTTGCCACCTTTCGGCCTTCTTACTAGGCCCTGTTAATTAGTCCCCACCTGGGAACTTCCCTAGCTCTTTCACTCCTTTTATGCTTTATCTTTCCCATCATCACCTTTTTGTTTCACAGATTCTCTCTCTTAATCTTACCATTTATCCCGTCTTCTCCCTGAGCCTCCTCTTTCTTCTTTCCCCACATATATATATATATCCCTCATTTTACCTCCCCTCTACACTAACTTTGTTTTTTTTCTATTTTAGATATTTCCTGAAGAAGACCTAAGGTCGAAACATAGATTTTTTAACTCTATTTTCTATTTTCAGTGTGCATTTAATATAACCATCTTGTTTTGCTTTTAGACCACATGCTGGCACAGCACCTTGTTTTTGTTTTTTACGTCTCTGTGAAGTAATACTTCCTCACATTACCGCTGAGCCGTCCCCCCTCTATCTTCAAATTGTACCCCCTTGTTCTTGCACATCTCTTTTTCTGAAAGTATTCTACCCTCTTGGACTTTGTTGAGTCCCTTGAAGTATTTGAAAGTTTCTATCATGTCCCCCTCTCCCTCCTTTCCTTGAGGCTATACATCTTAAGCTCCTTTAGCCTTTCTTCATATGTCTTCTGGTGCAGACCCTGCACCATTTTGGTTGCCCTCCTCTGGGCAGCCTCCACTTTGTTTATGTCTTTGTGGAGTTGGAGTCTCCAGAACTGTACACAGTACTCCTGATGTGGTCTTACCAACTGTCTGTACAGAGGGTCAACAACTTCCTGTTTTCTACTGGTGATGTCTCTCCCTATGCATCCCAGTATTTCTCCAGCCCTCCTTACTGCCTTCTCACATTGCTGGCCCAGCTTTAGGTCATCTGATATGACTACCCCCAGGTCCCTTTTCATTTTTGTTGTCAGTATCTCACCCTTTTTGTGTACTCTTCCCCTGGGTTTTTGTTTCCCAGGTGCATTAGTTTGCACTTATTTGCATTGAATCTAAGCTGCCATACATTTGACTATTCCTCCAACCTTGCCAGGCCCCTTTTCATTCTTTCCACCCCACCTCACATATTAACCCTGTTGCAGATCTTTGTGTCAACTGCAAAGAGACATACTTTCCCTTCCAGTCCCTCTGCAATGTCACTTACAAAGACATTAAAAAGGACCGGCCCCGATACTGAACCTAAATTTACTATTAACCCCTTTTTCACTGTGGACTCCATTTACTATTACTCGCTGTGTCCTGTTGTCCAGCCAGTATTTTACCCAGGCTACCACCACCCTGGGACCCGCTCCCAGGCTGGCTAATTTGTTTATTAATCTTTTGTGCGGGACTGTGTCAAATGCCTTGCTAAAGTCTAGGTAGGCCATGTCCACAGCCCCTCCCTGGTCTACTACTTTGGTCACCCAGTCAAAGAAATCAATTAGATTTGACTGACATGACCTTCCTGCTGTGAATCCATGCTGCCTTGGGTCCTGTGCCCCACTGACCTCTAGCTACTCAACAATTCTTTCCTTCAGAAGTGATTTCATCATTTCACTACCACTGAGGTCAAACTGACAGGTCTGTAGTTTCCTGCCTCTGTCTTGCTCCGACTATTGTGAAGGGAAATCACATCCACCCTCCTCCAGTCCTCAGGTACCACACCATCCTCCCATGATTTATTAAAAAGGGTTGTCAGTGGTGTTACTAGTTCTTCCCTTAGTTCTTTTAGAATTCTGGGTGAATCCCATCAGGACCCATTGCTTTATCCACCTTCAGTTTTAAGAGTTCTTTCAGAACCCTTTCTTCTGTAAAAGGACTACTATCAACCCCCCTATCCAGAGTGCTTCTAGTGACTAGATTAGGTATCTCCCCCTGTTTTTCCATTGTGAATACTGAGCAGAAGTATTCATTCAGTATCCCTGCTTTCTCACTGTTGCTCTCTGCCCAACCACTTTCCTCTTTATTCAGCCTCAGTATCCCTGCCTTAGTCTTTCTTTGCTCCCTAATGTACCTATCAAAGGTTTTATCCCGCTTCTTAACTGAGTTGGCTATCTTTTCCTTGGTTTGGACCTTTGCTATTTTGACTGCCTTCCCCACTTCCTTCTGCTTTAACTGGTACAGTTCTCTGTCCTGCTCCCTTTGTGTTTCCTTATACTTCCTGAATGCTATCTTTTTCTCCCTTACCTTCCCTGACACTTCTTTTGAGAACCATAGTGTTGTTTTCTTTTGTTTTGATTTGTTTATTTGCTTCACACAAAAGCTTGTTGCCTCTGTGATGGCGGTTTTGATGTTTCCCCATTGTTGTTCCACCCCACCTTCTTGCCTGTTTGCTAGTGCTTTTCTGAGGCACTCTCCCATTTTGATTATGTGAAACACTGTTACTGCTTTGATGCTGATGAATACAGTTGGTTGTGGGAAGAAATTGATAATGCACTGTATCTTTAATTAGAAGACTGTTTAAAGGGCACACACATGGGCTAGGCACCACCCTTTGATGATTTTTATTTATTTATTTATTTCAGTCTAGGATTACAATACCTTTGAGCTGAGGCTTTTTTACAAAGGTTCCATGTCAGCATGTGCAACAGTCATCATTTTTAGTTACAAACAGTTAGTCATTTACTTACAGACATGTAATAACCAGTACAAAGACTTGAGCTATGAGCAAGACAAGGGAGGGGGTGGGTGTTGGGGAAGTAAGGGAAGGAGATCGGGGGGGAAGGAGGTGCAGGGGTAAGGGGGAGTATGGGAGGTGGTTGGGGCGGGGGCAGGAGTGGAGATATGGGAGGAGGTGGGTGAGGGTGGGAGACAGTGCAGCCAGGGGGCCTTGTCGACGGAATATGACAGGTAAAGTGCTAGGGGTGCAAAGACTGATTGTAAGTGCTAGGTGCTGGGGCATTTGCAGCTGAAACGGTGGAAATGTTAAGATGGGTAGTCACAGGATACAAGCAGTGAGAGGCACAGCTTGGACTTGAAGAGGCCGAGTGTTGGAGCGGTTGTTGTGTCGCTGCCAAGAGAGTTGAGCCAGTTGAATGCCTGATAGGCAAATGATCTTTGTCCTTGGGTCATGCGACATCGTGAAATACGTAGTAGATGGGAATTGGATCTTCTTGTAGTGACATTCTTATGCCTAGGCTTAAGGAGGGCACAGACATCAGGTGGGGCCAGACCCATTATGATTTTCTTGGCCGTGATGCGGGTTTATTATTTTATGCATTTGTCCAGTTGAAGCCATCCAGATCGGGAATAAAAGTCACGTGTGGGTACGGTAATGTGAGCCAGTGATGAGACGACGGACCTTATTCAGGGAGGGTACGATATGTTTGAGAGCAGAGGTAGTTGCAGACCCATATATAATAAGACCATAGTATATGATGCTGACGATGGAGCTTTGGACAGCCACTGCCAGTGCTTCTGGGGTTAGGTGTTTTCTGTGCCAGAATAATATGCCTAACCTCTCATTGGCAGACTTTGCAACATTGCTGATATGGACAGCGTATGAGAGGTGGGGATCATAGGTGATGCTGAGGTACCTAAACGATTGTGTTTGCTCTAGGATGGCTCCTTGTTTGGTTGCAATGGAGAGGTGGAGTTGTTTGTTTTTGTTGTGGGTGCTGCAGAAGACCATAGACTTGTTTTTTTTCTGATTGAGAAGCAGTTTATGATTTAGAAACCAGGATTCGATGGAGGAGAAGGCCTGCTGAAGTTTATTTTGTAATTGGATTAGATCAGGGTCCGAGGTGAGGATCACAGCATCGTCGGTGTAGAGAATTATTTGTTCTGGGTAGCTGTCCAATAGTGAGTTTAAGAATAGGCTGAAGAGGAGGGGTCCCAGAATGGAGCCCTGGGGGACTCCCGAGTGGACCGGTCTAGGGTCTCAGAGTGTATCAGCAATTCTTACTGTTTGGGACTGTTCTTCAAGGTAGCTCTTAAACCAGCCAATGGAGTAGGTTGACAGCCCAGTGTTCTGAAGCTGGACAAGCAGGAGGTGGTGATTGACGGTGTCGAAGGCTTTAGTTAAGTCAATGTAGATTGAGCCTAGTAGTTCACCGGAGTCAAGTGCATTGTGGATTGCACCGGTGAATTCAAGTAGGGCTGTGGAGGTGCTGTGACCTTTGTGGAACCCGTGTTGTTGCTTGCACAGGATGTTGTACGTATCCAGGTATTCTGTAAGCTGGTCCTAGAGGATGCGTTCTAGTGCCTTGGAGAGTGGGGGTAGTAGGGAGATAGATCTGTAGTTATCGTGGGCAGTTTTGTCACCACTTTTATGGATTGGGGTGACAGTGGCAGATTTCTGTCTGTCCGGGAACTGGCTAAGGCTGAGGGAGAGGTTGAAAATTCTGGTCAGAGGACTAAGCACTTCATCAAGTATGAGAGACAGGATTTTGAGATTGAGGGAGTCATTACTGAATCTTGATTTACCAAGGGCTTTGGTTATATATTTCCGTACTTGGTGAGCCTTGACTGCTCTGAAATAGAAGCGGGGGGAGCTGGTGGGAGTAGTGTTCATTGCGGACAGAGGAGCTTCACCATCTTTGAAGGAGTCCTTGGGTAGGACAGCGCTGAGGTCGGTAAAGGCTTTGTTAAAGGTATCCGCAATGGTTTTTGGGTTGAGGGTTGTGGTTCTGTTGATGTTGAGCATTGATTGGGGAGTTTGGGTGGATTCCCGGTGAGTTCCTTTATGTTCTTCCAGAATTCTTGACCATTGCCCTAGGAGTTTGTGAGGGCATGCTTATAGTAGGTGGACTTCATTTGCCGGATGGTTTTGGTGCAGTCATTGCGGCACGCTTGTAGTTTTGGATGTCATTTTGCCTTCCAGAGTTTCTGGCCAGCTCCCATAGGTGGTCTCTTGTTTTAGCATCCTGAGGAGGTCACCTGTGAGCCAAGGGTTACTGAGTGATTTGACTTTGCATTTCTTAGGAGCATACGTGTCACAGGCCACAGGTGAAGATGTTTATGAAGTGGTCAAGGGCAGTGTTTATGTTGGTTGCATTGAAGATAGAGGACCAGTCTTGATGGAGGAGGTGGGATTTGAGTCGAGGAAGGTGACCACTTGGTAGAACCCTGCTGGTGATAGTTTTTGGTGGTTGTTTGATGAATTTATTTGACCAGGTGAAGCTAACAGGGGAGTGGTCGCTGAGAGAGTCAGGGAGGACATTAGTGTTAGGTATCCGCGATGGGTGACTGGTAAGGATCCAGTCCAAGAGTGTGCTGGTGCCGGTCCTGTAATTTTTCCTGGTTGGTGAGTCAACCATTTGTGTGAGGCTCACCACAGCAATGGTATCCCTGTGTGCACCAGCATCGGCCGCAGGCCAGTTGATGTTGAAGTCACCTAGGAGGATGGATTCAGTGTATGGTGGGAGTGACTTTACAAAGTCAAGAACAGCTGTTAGACCAGTTCCCTGTTCTTTGGACGGGATGTAGATGGTGGCAACAGTAAGGGTTTTGTTTTGGGCTCCGAGGAGGATTCTCACTGGCAGTATCTGAGCAGCTGTGGGTTGGAGTGAGGTAATGATGTGGTGCCCCTGTATGGAGTCTTTTAGGTAGAGAGCACAGCCCCCACCTCTTTTGGAGAGGCGATCCAGCCTAAAAACGTTGTAGCCAGGAAGGCTGATTGCATGGTCCGGTACTGATGGCGTGAGCCAGGTTTTGACAACCGCCAGGATGTCAGGGCTGTGCTGGCTGGTGAATTCCTGTAGGGCATCCATTTTAGGAAGGAGGCTGCAGATGTTGATTGATATGAATGAGAGGGCACCCGAAGGCTTGCTCAGATTAATGGCTTTAGAGCAGAATGGGCCATGGTTTGGGTGCACTTTGCCTGACAGCATTAGGAGGAGGAGGACTAGCCTCAAGGAGCTGCAGCATATTTCTTTAAGGGAATGCTTTCGCCTGCTAGCATCTCGGGAAATTGCAGAGCATCGACGATAGTGGGCGAGGGTAAGCGTAGACAGGGGGGACCATAGTGGAGGGCTAGGACCAGTGTGAGTGTAGGACAGTTTCATGGTGGTAGGATGGACCCTGGGCAAGGGGCAGTGACCAGTGCGCAGCATGCCTAAGTGGAGGAAGGATGTAGGAATGTGGAAGCTGTGGGGAGGGAGGGAAAGTAGGCTTTTGGGGGTGTGCAGTAGGGGAGCAAGACAGGCAAGAAGAAATAGAATAGGGGGTAGAGAACGGTGGAGGCGCATGATTAAGGTAGGATTCGGGGTAGGCGGAGGGAGGGGGTTAAGACAGGCTGGCAGGGCTAGGAGAAGGGGGCGGAAGAGCATTAGCTGGATCAGTGGGAAGTGAGGATACAGCCAGGAAGGCCAGGCAGCCAGGGACTGTGTTTTTCAGAGGGTATACTTTTTTTTTTTCCTAATGAAACACCAAGAATCCCTCTAGTGGCAGGTCTGTATAAAAAAAACAAACAAACAAAAAAAAAACTTCTATTACACATTTGAAATGTGTTTATGAGCTTATAATGATGAGCTTGTGGTAGCTTGAACCTGTGGAGAGCAAGCTTTCACTGTTCTGTGGAGCACCTGTGTTTTCACTATTAAAGCCATCTTCCGTCTTTCGGATGAGACGTTAAACCGAGGTCCCATCTGCCTGGATTGGTGGTAGTTCAGGTGGATGTTAAAGATCCCATGGCACTTATCGAAAAGAGCAGGGGAATTTCCCCAGTGTCCTGGCAAAATTTCCCTCATTCACTAAAAATACCACCAACAGTTTCATCTGGTTCAAGATCAGTTGGCATTCATCTGTATCCCCCTTCCCCAGGTCGTGCCTGAAAATAGGCAGGATTTGTCTAGTGCACTTACCCGGTCAACAAAAACTGAAAAAAAAAAAAAGTGGGGGGAAACATAGTCCCGTTGGTGTGCAGTTGTTTCTTCATTGCATACAGGACAGTTCCGCCTGAGAGTTCCCTTGCCTATTGATTTTCATTTTAACCACTAGGGATGTCCTTCCTGATCATACAGAAGCAGATGAAATAGCCAGTCCCTTCCAAAAAGTGAAAATCAGAGCCAGAGAGGCTGCCAGCCAGGCGGACCAGGTTAGGATGGGGGGCTTCTCTTGGGGGAACACCGGGCCTGGCAATGCCCAGGAGGAGGTCCCCAGATGGCCAACCTTAGGGAGGGATGGCATGGCTGGAGGGAGGAGACGGGAGACATTTAACCCTTGGACTGCCAACAGAATTAGAATGTATAGGAATTCTGGACTGATATATCAGTCCACGGCATAGCAAGGGTTAAGGCACTTCCCAGCTCTGCTTCCCCTGCTCTTCTACTTCCAGTGGATCAGCATTCACAGCAGACACTTTCCACAGTTGGAAGTAAGGGCCTGGTCGGCCTTTAGTTTGGAGGAGAGGTGGCCTTAGGGCCTCCTGAATGGTGGTTTGGGTGAAGTTATTTGCCTCAGAGCTTGAATGTCCATCTAACTCAGCCCAGCTGGGAGCCCCCAGCTCCTGGTGTATTCCTTCCTCTCGCTCCTCAGCCCTTGCGAGTGCTCCCATGAGAAACCTCCTCCCTGTGGCAGCTGTATCTTCTGTGGCAAGCGGTCGGGTCCTCCGACCGGCTGGGCAACCCTTTGGTCCACCCCCTTCCTTTCCTTGCCTTACCTTTCTCTATGGTAGCATCTGACCTGCAGCTGTAGTCCTGGTCAGGCAGGTAGTGCGATCCTCAGCAATGGGGCCCAGACAGCCTGGCTCTGGGGGGTGGGATTCCGTCGCATGGCTTTAGCGACCGGTTTGTGTGCTGCAGTGGGAAGCGGGAGTGGGACTGTATCCCATGGTAGCACCTTCGGGCAGTTTGCAAGGGTTTGCGGGACGCTGTCTAGAGGAGGCTGTGGAGGAGTCCCGATGTGCTTTCGGCCACCATGTGGAGGAGTTGCAGCATGTTTCCTCTGTGATCTTCCCCCGCATTCCTCCAGGCTTTTGCGAGTCCTTGCGAGATGGCTTCTGTCACAAATAATGGGAATCTCGGCGGCCATCTTAGTACTGGCAGGCTGATAGTGGGCCCGGGAGGGCTAGTTTGAAGGTGATTTGTGGTGGCTGCATGGTCTGGGGTGTCTTGGTGTGCCCCGTGGATCACGCTGCAGACAGCATGTGGCTGGCACTCTCCCCCCCACCCTTTGCACCCCTTGCTTTTTTTCTTGGGAGCAGTGGTCCTCAATTGCAGTTTCCTCCCTCATGATGTCCCCAGCATGGTCTAGCAGGTTGGAACTTGGATTGGGCCAGGGTTTGGGCCAGTAGGGTCAGCACAGTCTAGTTGGTGTAATCATCTGTGTAGGTCCTGCTAGAGCTCGGTTTGACTCCCACTTCCCTCTCCTGCATGTGGTGCCATTTTGCACAAGCCCCTTTCCTCCTCTTTTCCTCTCCCTTCCATGGTAGTTATATACATCATTTTCTGGGTACCCCCCCCCCAAAAAAAAGGTGAAGCCATGAGATAGGGAGAAGGGATATAATCTCTCAGATTTCTTTCTCTTGGGTAGCCCACATACATGAAGAGGTAGTATGTTCAGGTAATTCAGGCAGCCGGGGGTAGTTTTCACCTCTCCCATGCAGATCCCTACAGTTCTGGGGCCCAGAACATAGAGTCTCCAGGTCATTCTTCCCTCCCCTCGCTCACCCCCTCTTCAGGCTCGGCCAGGGCATTTCTATGCTTTGGCTAGTCTTTTCCCCTTCCCTCGAGATTTAGCCACCCCGATGATAGGTCTTTGGGTTTTCAGTCTTTAAAAAAGAAAAGCAATAAATCTGTCTTTCATTTCGCCCACCCCCTGCTCAAAAAAACCAAAACATAAATAATAGTAATAATGTGTGGTAATTCAGAAGACCTTACTAATGAAGTGTGGGGATGGGGGGACTTAGTTGTCATTTCAGGGCTATGGCTTCTTGTCTAAAGATGCCTACGGCTAAGAGGCAGGCAGCTATTGAAGAGCAGGTGCGGCAGTTATATAAGAAGAAAGGGGCAGCCTGGCATGAGGCATGCCTGGATGGTTTGGATGGCCCAGCGATGTCGGTAGACTTGGCTTCGAAGAAGAGGACTACAACAGGAGAAGGCACAGCGAGGAAAGATAACATGCATCCAGCAAAGATTTCCAGAGCAGCAGGTAAGAAAGGATGGGGGGGGGGGGGCTTCAGATAAGGGTCCAGGCGGTAAGGGAGGTGTTGGAGGCCATTCACGGAGAAAACTCATATAGTGAAGTGGAGGCAGTCGACGAAGGTGGCAGTGCCCCCAGGGTAGGCGGGGCCCCAGAGGGTACTCGGATCACATTAGAGCCGGCCGGGTCATCGCGGCAGGCAGATTCATTTGAGAGTCTGATGAAGCTGGAAGACATGGTAGCGGCACTTGTGGCTAAGGTTAAAACGACCGGCAGACAGCTCCTTTGTGGGACTGGACATGCCGGTAGGGACACACCAGTCTGATAAAGTTCACCAGCAGATTCAGAATCAGGAGTACATTGATATGTTCTCCCTGTTGAGTCAGGAAGTGGAGCAGGAGGAAGGTAAGAAGAACAAGGGAGACAAGGTTAAGGTTCAACAAACTTTGATAACTGGATTGTGGTGTTCCCGGTGTACGCCACAGCAGTCCTTCAGGGGGATGCATCCCAAGGGTTAGAATTGTTAAGTTACATGCATTGGATTACTATGATGCACCAGCGGAAAAGAGGATTGGCCTGGCTGGAGTACGATGAGGAATTTAGGCGGCGATAGGCAGACTCGTCCTGGGGGTGGGGTTGCCTTAACATGCCCGTGTTGGTGGATGTCATGCAAGGAGTGGGGTGTTGCATATGGACAGTGGCTTGGCACCGTGGGTGTTCTCTCCCCAGTGGGCTGAGGGTGGGCCCGGTCAGCAGTGCTATGCCTTTAATCAAGGGAACTCACCAGGGTGTCTTGCCAGTTTCATCATACATGCATGGCGTCTGGCCGACAGCACCCATTCGTGCAGTGTCCAGGCCCCCAGTCCTCCCTGGTAGGATTCTGAGATGGGAGGGGCAGAACCCCCAAGCCTCAGGGGAGAAGCTAGCCCACCCCGGTGCGAGTGGGAAGGCTTAAGCCTTGACTGGACCAGTACCCGGACAGACCAGCTGCTGCCTTGCTCGAAGAGGGATTCACTGTGGGCTTCAGACTGTGTTACTCTGACCTTACTCGGGGCTTTGAGGCCAAGAATATGAAGTCTGCATGTGATCACCTGCAGGTGGTCCAGGAGAAACTGAAAAAAGAAAGTCGGTTGGGGTGGGTCAGTGGCCCATTTCAGTCCCCTCCTTGGCCCAATTTGAAGGTGTTACCCATTGGCCTGGTTCCTAAGAAAGTGCTTGGTGAATATCAGATGATCAACCATCTTTCCCACTCAGAATAGTGAGTCTTTGAATGCCCATATTGATTCAGCCTTTACATCAGTGCATTATGCATCTTTCGATGGGGCCATTGACGTGGTTAAAGCTGCAGGCGCAGGAGCCTTATTGGCTAAGGTGAATACTGAGTCGGCGTTTCTGGTGCTGCCAGTTCACCCCAACTACAGAGTTCTGTTAGGCATGAAATTTGAAGGGGAGTGCTATGCTGATAACTGCATGCCAATGAGGTGTGTGGTGGCCTGCGCAGTATTTGTGCAATTCAACACTTTTCTACACTGGGTGACTGCGCAGAGAGCAGGACAAGAGGCAGTCGTGCAGTACCTCGATGATTTCCTGTTCGTGGAATCGTCGGGAACTCATCAGTGTGAGGCTACTCTGGAGGGCTTCATATGTACGCGCTGGGACTTTGGGGTTCCCTTGGCCACAGGGAAGGTCAAGTGACTGACCATGGTCATTACATTTCTTGGCACAGAGATCGACACTGAGCTTCAGCAGTGCTGACTGCCCACTGACAAACTGGAGTCTCTTAAGGGGTTGCTTCGGAAGGCAGAGTTGGCCAGGAAAGTTACGCTGCAGGAGTTACAGCAGCTGGGGGGTATCTTAATTTTGCATGCAGGGTTATTCCTATGGGTAGGTCATTTATGTGGCACTTGGCCAATTGGAGCCAAGGTTGCAGAAAGCAGCATCACCAGATTCGGGTGATGGCAGAATTCTGAGAGGACTTCAAGGTCTCGAGAACCTTCCTGGATCACTTCAGTGGAATAGCCATGTGACAGAAATCGGTGGATGAGGCATCCTTGGAATTGTTCACGGATGCGGACGGGGTCTTGGGCTTCGGGGCGTACTTCCAGGGTGAGTGGTGTGCTGGTTAGTGGCCGCTGGAGTGGCTTGAAGCAGAACTGGGTTGTCAGATCACCCTTTTGGAATTTTTTCTGGTGGTAGTGGCGTGGTGCATTTGGGGCCCAAGGTTAAGGGACAAGAGGATCTGTTTTCAATCAGACAACATGGGGATGGTGTACACCATTAACAGGCAGCTCGGTCTGAAAGGACCTATGGGGTACCTCATGCAGGTTTGTTAAAATGCCCACTGTTCAACATTCAGTTTCAGGTGGTGAATGTACCTGGGGTGGATAATGGCATTGCGGATGCTTTATCTCGATCACAGTGGCAAAGGCTTTGAGAACTGGCCCCGGTGGTGGTGCAATGGCTACGGGAGGTTCCTTCTTTCCTCTGGGAGGTGGTGATCATGAAGCTTGGCACTGTATAGGTAACTCCATCAAAACTGGGACAAAGGCAGTTTACTGAAAAGGAGAACAGCACTACCTACAGGTACAAGAGGTGGCTGGGTGGTCAGATGCCTGGCCTATCCTGGTGGATCAGCTCAGTAGTTACATTGTGAAGGCTAAGGAGCAGGGTGTGTCAGTGGGTTCAGTGGGTCAGCATCTTGCAGGACTCTCTTGGTTGGCTAGGGTCATGGACGTGATGGACAACATCAGGGCCGTTAAGGTGCATAAAAAACTGGAAGGATGGAGAAGGCCGCTGTCGACCAGGACTGATGACAGGCGGCCTATTACCCCAGCGATCTTGGTTCAGATTTGGGAGGCATTGCTGTTGGTGTGTTGGAATGCCTATGAAGTTAGACTGCTTGAGACCATGTTTTTGGTGGTCTATTGTGGGGCCTTCAGGGTATCGGAGTTGACGCAGCCAGCACAGGCTCGAGGGTCACCATGTTTGCTGGTGGGGACATGGTAGTTATGTCAGAAGGAATCTATGTCTTTCTCCAGTGGTCCAAGACAGAGCAGACAGGGGCTGGCTGGTGGTACAGGCTGGCATCTCCCCTGAAGTGTCATGGCCAGTACAAGACAAAGTACAGGCATACATGCGAGCCCGCCCGGGATGGGGGGAGGCATTCTTCTGTCATGAGGATGGGAAGCTGGTATTGGCTTATCAATTTAGAAACATTCTGAAGTGAGCCATGCTGCACATTGGTTTGGAGTCATGGGACTTCAGTACTCATTCCTTTAGGATAGGAATGCTCGGGGCCAAGGGTTGTCAAATCAAGACATTAAAGCGCGGGGGCATTCTTGCGTTACGTTCATCCTCACTTGCAATAATTTCCCCTTTTCTCATTGTTGCAGGTCCCTGGGAAGGTCCCAGGAATGTATGGATGTCTGGGCATTCCTTCAACCACTGGGCAGCAAAGCGAGCGGCTGGCTAACCGGGGGGAGCAACCTATGCATTTCACTGTGTAACCCCTCACCCCTGCCTTTTTAGCCAAATGACTGGTGGCATGCTGTTGAAGCTGACAGTAGTACCTGGTGGGGACTGGGTTCGGGGAGGATGAGGTTACTCGGTACAGGGGACCTAGGTTTGGCTACTCTGAACAGGGGCACCCAAGTAAATCCGAACACAGGAAGCAATAACTGTAATGTCCAGAACCAGGAATGGGATTCTCCAGTGTGGCTTTTATTCACATACAACCTGAACAAACAAAGCATAGATGGACCCCCACAGGGCTACATTCCTGGTAATGCAGATTAGAGACAACAGAACACTTTATCACTATTTCCAGCCCTAAGGCTCTAAACCCACCAGGCACACAGCTCAGACTTGCATGCAGCTTTGGGTACACAGCCCGACTTGTGCACTACTTGGGTTTTCCCCACTGGCCCGGCTCCCCCGCCAGCCACTTGATCCATGGTCCATTTGAGGAATGAACCAATTATCCTGTTGTGGCTTCCTGAACCACACTAGAGTCTTCGACTCCTAGAGAGAATTTTCCTTACAATCCCATGTCTGGGTGCTTCCCTCATCACTGGCCAAGTGCGTGAGGTAAAGTAGAAATCCACAGAAGAAATCCGTAGAGGTGGACCTGGTCACTAAAGATGGGGGGCCACCCACCTCCAGCTCCCACAGCCCATAACTGGCCATTTCTCTGGAAACTGAGCAATTCCTTTACTGAACTTTCAAATGTAGATTCTGGGTAGACGTCTGTCACATGTCCTCTACATATCATTTTCATCCCAACAAGCTCAGGACTTGAACCTACTTTTAATTTGCTTAGCCCATTACTCTAGGCTTCCACTATTTTAGTAGTTCAATCCCCACATTGTCACACAAGTCCGAGGGTGAAAAACATAGGCCCTTTTAGCAAGAGCAGACACTCACCCTCACGTTGCAGGTGCCCCACAGGTGAATCACAAATCTTCTTGTTCTCCCAAATAAACTCTGGAACACATAGGCAGCTTTTCCTCTACAAGCAGAACTAGAGGGTTGCCCCAGGAATCTTCAGGGAACCCGTTCCTGCCCCCGCGAAGGGAGGGGGCACTGAGACCCGGAAACAGCGGTCTCCACCACTTCAGTTATCTTCTGTGTCTCTCTTTAAGTTGGAGACACACACTCTTTTACTTAAAAGTAGCCTTCTGTCAGGGCTGAGGCTCCTAGAGCCTTCAATGAGCCACTGAGCTGCTTTCTCAGCAAGCTCCCAATACCAACACCAACTCCACACTGAACACACTGACTTCAAAACCTCCCAATGTTCTATACCAACTCCCTTGCTGCAGATTCCATTGTGGCTCATGTAGCTGCGATAGTTCTATGATGATGTCATCCCTCAGTCTCAGCTGAGATTGAGAACAGAGTGAGACAATGTGAAACCCATTTAACTGGAGTTTCACAAGCTGCCTTCCCTGCCTACCACTAGGCCTTACTGGGATTCTAGTAACCCCGGGTAACAGGGGGGTTACACCTGGAAAAAGTGCAGCTTGTTTGGTTTGGCAAGGAAGGGCTATGCTTGGAGAGGGGTTGCTCCCATTGTTGAGAGAAGAGGTTGGAAAGCAGGGCATCCCAGATATCCTGCTGATTCACTTGGGAGGAGAAGACTTGGGCCTTCACAAGACCGTGAACCTCCTGATAGCAATGAGGGAAGGTTTGTATGCCATTAGAGACAGGTGGCCCCATACGGCTCTCATCTGGTCCCACCTGCTGCAAAGACTGGATTGAAAGCATGCCAGCCAGCTGCAGACCCTTAACCGGGCATGCATCACAGTAAATCGGGGGATGAGAGCCATCATGGATTGTGGGGGGGGGGTGCAGTTTTGAGATATGCAGACATCTATGCCTCCCGCCGGCCTGTTTCAGTGGGTAGAACAGGCAGGTGCAGGCAGGAGACTTGGACAAGATGTTGGTAACCATTAAGGAAATCTTGGTGGATCATATTGAGTGATAGGCTTGGGGGGAGTCGGATAGGGTCCGGCCTGTGGCAGCTTGGGAAGAGCGTAGACCCGTGGTATTGGGGGGACATGGGGAACGAGCCCAATTCTTATGATGGATTTGTTGTCCCTGGTTGGCATGAGGCCAGGGGATCACTAGATTATCACCCGGTGGGGGTCACGGCCCAGTCTCATTGGGTCACTGCAAGGGTTACAGATTACAGAGGTGCTGGATGGGGGGTAGCCGCCATATGAACCTTTCCCCAGGGATCAGGGGCATGTCCTCCCAGCAGCACCTATGCTCAGGATGATGTGCTGTAAATCAGTAAACACATGGCTGTGGCCATTTCCTCCAGGATTTGGTGTATGTGTCTTCTTTGGGAAAGGGGAATATGGGGGAGGTACCAGGCAACAGAGAGGATACCAGCCAGTCATAGCAGCTGGCCTTTTTCCTGGCACCCCTGGACCGGGTTAGGATAAGAGGAGGGCCTCCTCTTGGGGGGAACACTTGGCCTGGCAATGTCCAAGAGGAGGTCCCCAGACGGCCGCTCTTAGGGAGGGATGGCACGGCTGGAGGGAGGAGACAAGGGAGGCATTTAAGGCACTTCCCAGCTCTGCTTCCCCCTCTCTCCTCCTTCCAGTGGATCCCCACCCACCAGCCCTCGTAAAGGCAGGGTCGGAGGGCCAGGGAGGTAGAGCCCCCTTTGGCCCTCTATGAGTAACTGCATTAGGGGTTGGGGAGTGGCTGTTATCATTTTTTCCCACTTAACATCAGGTTTTCCAGGTTTTTTGACTCGTCCAAAGGGATGTTATATTAGTTAGATGACAGAGGCAAGGGTCTTGAGGTTCTGCAGATGAGGTCGTGTGCCTGCATAGAACTGTTGCAGCCATGTGAGGTGGCTTGGGAGGAGTGCAGATCTGCGGTATTGGGGGGAACATGGGGGACTAGCCCAATTCTCACAAAGGACTCGTTGTCTCCGGTCAGCATGAGGCCAGGGGAGCGCTAGATTATGATCCAGGTGGGGGTCATGGTCCAGCCTGACTGGGTCACCACAAGGATTACAGGCAGCGCTGGATGGGGGGGGCAGCCACCAGCAATTTGTCCATATGATCTTTTCCCCAGGGATCAGGAGCATGTTTTCCCAGTAGCACCTATGCTCAGGATGATGTGCCGTAAATCAGTAAGCACATGGCTGTGGCTATTTCCTTCAAGATTTGTGTGTGTGTTCTTTTGGGAAAGGAAGTTATGCGGGGTGGGGGAGGGTACCAGGCATTGCTGTTTGTGAAACGTTACTCATGTTCAAGTCAGGAACTTATCTGTGCATTCCGGTTCAGTAAAGCAGAATGCACTATGTATTCTGCTTTACTGCACTTGATAAAATATCTTTGCATTTCCACTTTAAAGTAGCATTTCACTGCATTTGTAGAAATTTGTGTATGTTCCATTGTGTCTTGCAGAGTTCCATTCAGCTGCAGTCATTCATGCTCTCCTGCTCTATGAAGAAAGAACTTTTACCCATGTTTAACTTTGCCTTGGCAGTTCACCGAGACTGAAGGATTCCTCACTTTGTGAGATATCTGGCGACCCCTACTGGCTGTTGTCCAGAAGTTCTGCTCAGAAATGGCCTGGTTGAGTTTTGCAATATGAAGAGAATGTTCCAATTGTAAAATATACTCAGTTTGTTTAAAATTTTCTCTTCTCTTCTCTTCTCTTCTCTTCTCTTCTCTCTCTTCTCTCTCTTCTCTCTCTCTCTCTCTCTCTCTCTCTCTCTCCTCTCTCCTCTCCTCCTCCTCCTCTCCTCTCCTCTCCTCTTCTCTCTCCTCTTCTCTCTCTCTTCTCTTCTTCCCCACCCTCCTCTCTCTCCTTCTCTCTCTCTCTCCTCCTCTTTTTTTATCCCCTGGTCACTGGAGCTGCCCACCTCAGCCTTGCAACCACCCAACCCCATCCAACTCCTTCTCCGACACTTTCCTGGATTGCCTCCACTCCATGTCCTTCCAGAGATGTGGTCTCCAAAACTGGACACAGGTAGGGTCTTACCAGTGATCTATACGGGGCAACACAACCTCCCTGTTTTTTATCTATTTATTTATTTATTAAGAAAGTCGGATTTACAACCTTTGAGTCATGGACTCATTTACAATGGCACCTCGTCACGGGGGGGGGGGTAGACAGAGTTACATAGTGTGGTTACAACAGTGAGAACAGTGCAGGTGCAGAACATTAATCACAGAGTACACATAGGTTACATAATAATGTTACTTATAATAGGTTACAGTCAAATACAAGGTACCCAAGGGTTGCATTGGGGGTACAGCCCTGGACATTCCTAGATAATACCTGGAGAAGGTGGAGGTAGGGATGGGGAGTGGGGTGGGAGGAAGGGGGAGAGGATAGGCTGCCCGGAGGACATTGTCAAGTCAGGGAGGCCTGACAGGAAGATCCCACAGTGGGATTAATTAGGTGCATCCACAGCAACAAGTGTTGAAGAGATGGTTCCGGAGGGCGATTTTGAAGGGACCAATTTTGGCAATGTTTGTGATGCAGGGTGGGAAGGAGTTGAAACAAGCAGGGGCTCAGTAATGGAAGGACCTCTGGGCTAGTAAGGTCTTGGTTTTGGGTACCAGAAAGGTGGCCTTGACAGAACTACAGGTGGCAACAAACGAGGACGCATGCTGTAGGGACGCAGAGACCCATGTGGGGGGAGAGCCCTAGAAGAGATATTTTTCTGAGCAGGCAGGTCTGATAGTGCAGACACTCCTCAAAGTTGAGCAGGTTGGTGGTGGAGTAGAGCAGGCAAGTGTGAGTGCAGCTAGGGGCTCCAGTCAGGAGCCTGCAGGTCTTATTGATTGAGAGCTGGATTTTAGTCAAGGTGGTATTGTCCACCACAGCGTAAATGGGCAAGCCATAGTCCACTAGCGACAGGACAGAAGAGGTGATGACCAGCCAGAGGGCAACTTGGGGTAGGCAATCTCTATGATGGTATAATAGGCCTATCTGAGAATTTATTGCGGAGGATAGGACATTGATATGGGTGTGGAAGGTGAGAGCCGAGTCAAAAGTGATGCCTAGATATTTGTAAGAGGTCACTTGCTCCAGCCGGTGCAAAGTGCTGGGGAGAATGAAGAGGGGGGCATTCTTGGCCTTGTTTTGGTGATGGGAGAAGAGCATTAACTTAGTCTTCTTTAGGTTAATGACAAGTTGGTGGTCAAAGAAACACTTTTCAGCTTGGTTGTAGGTGTGCTGGAGTGATACCTGGAGAGAAGAGGGATCGGGGTGGGATGCAAAGAGAACTGCATTATCAGCATAGAGGAGCATTTTTCCTGTGCAGGAGCTAGGGAGAGTGTTGAGGTAGAGGCTGAAAAGTACAGGGTCCAGAATGGAGCCCTAGGGTAACCCAGAATGAATGGGCCCGGGTATTGGACAGGGAGTCGTTTATCTTCAGATGCTGGGATCTAGCAGAGAGGTAGCTGGAGAACCAGGCAAGGGAACCAGTGGAAAAGTTGAGTTGGTGGAGGGAGTTGAGCAGGAGGGGGTGACAAACAGTGTCAAAAGCCTTGGAGAGGTCTGTGAACACTGCGCTGGCAAGGTTGCCAGAGTCAAGAGCAGAGTGCAGGTATTGAGAGAACTCCAGGAGAGCAGTAATGGTACTGTGTCCTGGGTGGAAACCATGTTGTTCTAGGCACATTATGTCATAGCTTGCCAGGTACTCAGAGAATTGAATAGACACTATTTTTCTAGGGCTTTAGAGAATGGGGGGAGGATAGAGATCATTCGTTAGTTGTTAGGTGCGGACTGATCTCCACTCTTATGTATAGGGGTGATTTCAGCTGATTTCCAAGCACTGGGAAACTGACCGAGGCATAGATACTGGTTTAGTAGGTCTGTAAGGGGGAGCAGGATGACATCCAAGACCAGGCGAAGGATCCTGGAGTCTAGGGGGTCACAGCTGGGGTTGTTGCTACCAAGGGCTTTTAGCAGGGCTGACCTGGCTATGTGGGGGGATATATTGTGCAGGTAGAATGGAGGGTGATCCAAGGCAGGGGAGACAGAGGTGGGAATTGGGTCAAAAATGTTGTTTGGCAGGACAGAGCTTAGGTCAGAGAAGGTAGCATTGAGGCAATCAGCTATGCGAGTTGGGTCTGTAGTGACGGTGATATCGATAGAGAGCTGGGACAATGGAAGGAGCGGGTCTTCCCATTAAGCTATTTCATGCTGTCCCAGAAAATACGGGTGGAACCCCAGGTGGATACGAGGGTGGTCTGATAGTGCTCTGCCTTTGCCCGTCTAATGGCCCAGGTGCACTGATTATGCGTCGTGTTGTAGGCTTGTCTATCAGCCAACTTGCATGATTCGATAGCAGTATGCCAGAGATTATCCCTATGCTTACATTTTTGGATAAGGGATGGGGAGATCCATGTGGCATTTTGTTTTTTAGTATAGATTCTGGTGTGGGGGGTGAAAAGTTCACAGGCCTTGCTGAAGGCATTGGTGAAGAGGTTCAGGGCAGAGTCAGTATCAGGAGTGTGACGGATCGGGGACCAGTCCATCTGTGCTAGATACAGTTTTAGCTTTCCGAGACCCCCGGAGTGTAGGCACCGGCGCAAGGTGGCCTGGGACACAGGTTTCGGTATGGAGGATGACCAGAGACAGAGGACAGGTGAGTGATCACTAAGTGAGTCGGGGAGGACATTGATATCCCGGATTTTATGAGGGCAGTTCGATAGTATTACGTCTAGGAGGGTGCTGGAGCCACTTGTTTGGTTGAATCTAGAGGGCTGGGTGACTAACTGGAACATGTCCACGGCAGCGAAGGAGTCCCTGGTATGAGAGGCAGTGGTACCAAGTCAATTGACGTTAAGATCACCTAGGATGAGTCGTTCAGCTTTGTGTGGTAGGGAGGTGAGGTAGTCGATGAGAGACTGGACCGCTGGGTTCTGGTTCGTCGGGAGTATGTAGGAGACCGTGAGGAAGAATGGGCCCCTGGCTGGGTCAAGGGTAATTTTTAGAGTGAGGGCTTGGGTGCCATAGTCAAGCTTGTGGGCAGGGAGTGCATGGCTTATAAGGGTGTCCCGCATGTAGATTGCACACCCAGCGCCGTGTTTACCAACTCGGTCTTCCCCGAACAGGGTGTATCCAGGGAGGGAAATAACGGAGTCAGGGGTTGTTTTGGAGAGCCAGGTCTCTACTAATGCTATAATATCGGGTTGGTGCGGCAGATTTCTTTAGAAGGCTGCATATGTTCAGTGATGCAATGCAGAGTCTGGCTCCAGAGTGGGGTATGGGAGGGCTAGTTGGCATAGGTCCAGGGTTTGGGTGTATATTCCCGGAGAGCAGTAAGAGCAGAGTGATTAATCTAATTATGGGATGGTAGCAAAAAGGACCCTTAGTGTGGTGTTGATGTGAGGTCCTGATAGTAGGGGTGCAGTGGATGGGTAAGGCATGGAGGGTAGGTATGGCAAGGAAGAGGTGGGTCCAGGATGGGCCCGGGAAGGCAGAGAGAGTAGGGGTGTTGGTAGGTGGTGGATGCAGGGGAGTTGGGGGGTGTTCAACGTGGGAGGCCCGCTGTTTGGGGGGTGGCTTAGTGGAGAAATGCTCGGGGTGGAGGGTGGGAGTACAGGATGGCGGTGGTCTGAGCCAGAAGGATAAACGTGAGCAGGCCTAGTAGAAGAGCCATGGTGCCCATTGTTATGTAGTAGGTAGCTGGAGGTAAAACTGAGCCAGCAATGGTGTGCCAGCTGTGAAAATAGACAAAGCACAGGGCAATTTTGGTAAAATGCCTGGAAAGAGTCACTGTAATATTGCTTTACTGCGTGGGGGTGGCAATGACACTAGTTCTAATTTAGTGATATCATTGAAAATTCAGCTAAGACAAAGGTGCCAGCTATTGGGATGGTTTGGCTGTGACTGGGTATGTCACTATAGGCAGTGGAAGTGTAAGAAATTAAAGGGTATATAGTTGAATTAGGGTGAGGTCTCTAACAATAGGGCAGATTACAGCAGTAATTGAGAGGAGTTAACTGGAGTGGCTGGAGAAAATCTTGAGAGCAAATGTGCAACCCTGTGGGTGAGATTGCTGTAAAAAGGGGTGGTAAGAAAGTGGGTCAAGTCAGGTACTGAAGACAGGGAGGCCAATAGCCATAAGAATGTGCAGTGCAGTGACCAATCAGCTGCTAGGCTGAGGAAAGGGGCGGAGTAAGGGTTGATTTGATACTGTGAGGAGGTGGGGGTTGGGGTGGGGGACAAAAAAATTAAGTCCAGAACACAGCACAAAAAGATTTCCCCGAGATCAGAAAGTGCCAGGAGTTGGAAAATCAGCCTAGGAGCAGAAGCTGCCAATCAGTGCCTGGCTCCTCCATTGGGCATCCAGTCAAAACTGTGGCATTCAAACCACGAGTTTCGGAGGTTCAGTGCATACCTGAATCTGTCCGGAGGTCATTCAGGTGGTCTGTTAGCTGTGGCTGGCTCGGAGAGTGCTGGGACCACAGCAGCAGCTTGGGATGCCTGCAAGTGGGCTGTCTGTGGAACAAGAAGCAAAAGACAGAGGATTAAATACAGCTAGAGTACAATAGCAAGCTCAGTGGGGGGCAGGCAATGGAGAAAGACAAAGCACGAGGTAAAGAGGTGGCAAATGTGGGCAATTACAGTATTTAGTGATAGAAGAGGAGTTAACGGTGGGGTGGCTTCTGTGCTTTGGCACTGGGACATCTGAGGAGGACAACAGCAGCAGCAGGCGGGGGTGTAAGAGGGGGTTTGTAGGTAAGGCAGAAAAGAAATTAAGCTGTTTAGAAAGATAGCATTGCAAGTGGGGAGGAGAAATTAATAATTAGCAGAGTGACCAGTGTGGTACAGGAGACACGGCTTGGCAGTAGAGGCAGAAATTGAAAAATGCAGCAATCTTACTCAGTAGCTAGGTCTAAGCAGTCAAACATCAGCTACTAAACAATACAGTTTGTCCAGCACTAGTCACATAGCAGCAAGTAACACCAAGAGGATAGCCTAGAGGCTTGTAACAGACTAGCTAAACTGGTAGGTAAAGACAGATCAACTGATGCATAACACAAGTAATTACATTTACAAATTTCAGTCCAGAACAAAGCACAGAAAAAGATTTCCCCGCGATCAGGAAGAGCCGGGAGTTGGAAAATCAGTTGAGCAGCAGAAACTGCCAATCAGTGCCTGGCTCCTCCACTGGGCATCCAGTCAAAACAGTGGCATTCAAAACCACGAGTTTCGGAGGTCCAATGCGTACCTGAATCTGTCCGGGGGTCATTCGGGCAGTGTGTTAGCTGCGGCTGGCTCAGAGAGTGCTGGAGCCACAGCAGCAGCTTGGGAAGCCCGCAGAAGGGCTGTCTGAATCTGTCCGGGGGTCAGTCGGGTGGTCTGTTAGCTGTGGCCAGCTCGGAGAGTGCCAGGGCCACAGCAGCAGCTTGGGAAGCCCGCAGATGGGCTTGTGATATCCCTCCCTATGAACCTCAGCATCCCACTTGCTCTCCTAAATGCCTTGTTGCATTATCTACCCACCTTTAAGTCACTGAATATGATTACCTAAGTCTCTTTCCTGCTTGGTTGTCTTCAATATCACTCCACCCATTTTGTACTCCACCTTGAGGTTTCTGTGCCCTAAGTACATTATTTTGCACTTTTTTGCATTAAAACCCAGCAGCCATAACCTTGACCATTCCTTGGGTTTTCTCAGGTGTGTGCTAATCCTTTCTACCCCCCCAGAATGTTCACCCTATTGCAGATTTTGGTGTTATCTGCAAAGAGGCAGACCTTCCCTTCTAGTTTATCTGCCATGTCACTTATAAAGGCATTAAAGAGGACCGGTTCCAGCACTGAACCCTGAGGTACCCCACTGGTCACCCTCCCTTCCTCAGAGTGAGCTCCATTCACCAACATCCTCTGTCACCTATCCCCTAACCATCTCTTACCCGGTTTACCACGTTTGGACCCACTCCTAAGATACCCAGCTTGCTTACTAGTCTTTTATGTGGAATGATGTCAAAAGTCTTACTGAAATCTAGGTAAGCCATGTGCCATGTCTACTGCTCCACCCTGATCTAATTCCTTTATCACCCAATCAAAGAAATCTATCAAACTCATTTAACATGACCCATCCCCCCAGGAATCCATGGTGTCTCGGGTCCTGTAACTAACTGGATTCAAGATATTCCACAATCCTTTCCTTCAGCAGTGACTCCATTAACTTTCCCACCACTGATGTCAGGCTGACTGGCCTATAATTGCTACCACTTTTGTGAAGTGGGACTACATCTGATCTACTCCAGTTCTCCGGAATCACTCCTGTTCCAGTGAACTGTTAAATAGGACTGTCAGAAGTGCAGCTAGTACCTCCCTGAGCTCCCTGAATACCATTGGATGCACTGTCTAGCGCCATTGCTTTATCCACTTTCAGATGAGTGAATCTCTTTAGGACTCTCTCCTCCACAAAAGGACTTTTTGCAGATGCACTAAGATCTGCAACAGGGCAGACACTTTCAGAGGGGAGGAAAAAATGAGGAGGGAACTAAGTGAGCTTGAGGAGTGGTTGAGAGTGTGGCAGCTAAGATTCAATGCAAACAAGTTCAAATCATGTATTTGGGGCACAGAAACTCAGGGGAGGAGTACATGATGGGGGGGGGAGATACTGACAAACACCAAACAGGAAGGGGACCTGGGATAATCATATCTGATAACCTATAGGTGGCTAAACAATGTGGCAAGGCTATGGGGAGAGCCAGTGTGATGCTGGGGTGCATAGGAAGAGGTATCAACAGCAGAAAAAAAAAGAGGTGGTGATACCACTGTACAAATCATTGGTGACACCTCATCTTGAGTACTATGTCCAGTTATGGAGGCCGTATCTCCAAAATGACAGACAAAGTGGAGTCAGTTCAGAGAAGGGCAACAAAAATGGTGCAGGGTCTGCACCAAAAGTCCTATGAAGAGAGACTGGAGGACCTCAGTATGTATACCCTGGGAGAGAGGGGGGGAGAGAGAGTGGGGATATTTTTTTTTTTAGCTTTTTTGTTGACCGGGTAAGTGCACTAGACAATTTCTGACTATTTTCAGGCACGACCTGGGGGAGGGGGGGATACAGATGAATGCCAACTGACCTTGAACCAGATTAAGCTGATATGACAGAGACCTTCAAATACCTCAAGGGTATGAATAAGGTACAAGAGGGTAGCATCTTTCAGAAAAAGAGGTGTGCAAGAACAAGGGGCATAGCATGAGGCTGGATGGTGATAGGCTCAGGGTACCATGAGGAAGTATTTTTTTCACAGAAAGGGTGGCAGATGTGTGGAACAGCCTCCCAGTGGAGGTGGTGGGGGCAAAAATGGTAGGGGAATTCAAGAATGCATGGGATAGTCATAGGCATAGGGGAACCCTAGTGATAGGAGAGAGAGGGTAAAGACAGAGATCAAGTAGGGTCTGTGGTTCGGCATTAGGTAGGCAAAATAGGCAGACTGAGTGGCCCAAGCAGTCTTTGTCTGCTGTAAGTTTTTATGTATCTTTGTATCTACAACTAGTGTCCACCTCCAACACTCCGATTACTGTTTTATGGCCTCTGTCCTTCACGTTCCTCTGTGAACACTGAACAAAGGTATTTGTTCAGAATGTCTATATTTTCCAGGTTCCCCTCTGCACAGTCCCTCTGTTCCCTTTTTAACCTTAAAATCCTTCCCCTCTTTTCACTTACATACCTAGAATATGTCTTGTCCCCTTTTGTTATTGCCTGGGTTAGTTCCTCTTCAGTTTTTGCCTTTGTTCTTCATCTTACTACTTTCCCTGCTTCCCTATATTTCCCCTGATACACCCTCCTATCCTCCTCTATCTGTATCTCCTTATACCTTCTGAATGTTACCCTTTTAGCTTTACCTTTTCAGCCACCTCAGACTGGATAACCATCTGTCTTTTTCTGCCATTATTATCTATGCTCTATGTAGGCAGTTATAACATTACTTTCACTATGCACATGGTTATCCACAAGCAGGCTAATATCTGTATTGTATCTGAATGTGACAGTATCCAGTTGAGTGATAAAGAAGAACCTTTTTACTGGCTAGTAAGCCACACTCCAAGTAATAGGAATGGAGAGCCCATAAATATGTGTGTGAGGGTCAGGGGGGCCCCAAGATAACTGTTGAGTTTCTGTAACTACTGCAGTATAGTATGATGAAATACCAAAGCTTATGGGTTCTGTGCATTGAATTTGTGTTCAAATAAATTGTTATGAATGAATCACTCCAGTAAAGCAAACACCTATGAACTGCCATGCTGGGTTCTGACTAAGCACTGACACTAATAATCTCCCAATTACTGTCTCAAGGGAAGTGTATGAAAGACTGGTAGCTGTGCCACAACTGTTTGCAAGGTGACTCCTGGTGAGCCAAAACACCTTTATACCCCTGGGAGGTGCCCACTTCCATCAGAGATATGCAGGATTGGCTGGCATGCCAAAGAAGTGGGACTGCAAGGTGGATGTCTCATGTAGGATGTGAAGTTTACAAAGTGAAGACAGAAAAAATAAAATGTATTTAAGTTGTGTGAGCAGGAAGTAGACTGTCATCGTTGCATCCAAAAGACAAGAATGGAAGCCAGAATGTGCAGGCCATTTATGCCTTGGGATAAGTTTGAGGATTTCTGTGTTAGTAGGACTGACTGTGGAGGATGCAAGCCTTGAGTTGTGGTGTAGTAAGAAATGTGGGGTCATATGGTGAGAAGTGGTGCATCTGGATGTGTTTATTTAAGGTATCACAATTGCAAACCTTTGAGTCAGAGACTCATTTACAAAGGCTCCATGTTAGAGTACATAGGACAGTGTAGACAAACACATTTCAAGATACAGTAGAGGTGTAGAAAATTCCTATACAAGGTAGTAGCTAAAGTTATCATTACTGTTTTCTCAAAGTTAAGTAGAAGGTGTAAAAAAATCCTATACAAGGTATTGGCTAAAGTTATCATTGCAGTTTTCTCAGAGATAAATAGCACTTGAAGAACATAGTAATAACACAAATGAACTAAGGTGTGGAACATAGGGGGAAAGCCCTAGTCAGAACATGTGTCTCAGCCAGGTGGGGTGAAACAGCTGCCGAGCTGGCATTCAAGGTCTGGAGAAAGACAAGGGGGGGGGGAAGGGGAGCTGCAGCTATGGGCAATTACATCAGCGGGAGGTGAAGAGATAGTGTCGGCAAGATGTTTTGAATGGACCAGTCCTTCATTCAGATAGGATTGCAGCAGGGAGGGAGTTAAACCAGGTTGGAGCTCTGTAGTGAAAGGACCTCTGGGCCAGGGAGGTCCTGACTTTGAGTACATGGAGAGAGTGCTTGGAGGAGCTACGGGTGGAGAATGTGTGGGGAGAAGGGCGGATGATTGTGGACATTGTTTGCCTGGTGACAGGGTACAGCTACATGACACAAACATTTTCATGAGACCAGTCAGGAAGCAGCTTGACTCAAAAACAGCTACAAATGGTTGGGAGAATGCATCCAACCACATGTAGGTGCAGCTGCAAAAATTTGCTATAAAGGTCTGCAGCATGGAACCCTCTTCAGTCTGTCTGCCAGCCTAGTGGCTGGTCCTGGTTGTGTGGAGAGCTGCATAAATGGCAGTCTGTTGTCACCTGTACAGAAGAGGTAGGTTGGTTCTCCTAGTGCCTTGAGAAGGAAGACATGATGACCATGCAGTGGTCAGTTTCTCATTTCAGTAAGGGTGGTCACCTATTTGTGATCTTGACCAGTGCAACAGAGATGGAGTATGAAGATCAGTTGGTGCCTAGTCTGGTCAGAGGAAGGGGACCACTGAAGTGAGTGGTAGTGGCAGCCATGGCTCAAGTTAGAGAGGTGCAACGTGCCATAAGTGCGGGGAGTGCAACAGGGTGCCCAAGTGCCATAAGTGTGATGTCCAAGGGAGAGATATTGAGATGGCGATTCACAGTGTGAGAGCTAACTTATGACTGATTTGTTTTGGAACTGCCCTCAGACTTTCTCTGGGAAAGGACAGTGTCTAATTGGTCCAGAGGGCTGCCAATCAATTAAATTAACATGCAGAATGTTCACTTGACACCGTGCCAGTTATGTAAAAGGGTGCCAAGCAGCCTGCACTGTATTTTCCCACAATCTTCTTGTGCTTGATGCTGAGATCTCTGACCTCTGATTAGCTCTGACTGAAGTCAGCAGTTGGTAAGTTGGCAGTCTTGATACAGGAAAGGAGTACTGGCTCCAGATAAAGTTAATTTTTATGGCTTCTGCCCTTATTTCCCACAATCTGATGCCCAGTCCTTGTGGGCACTGTTATTGTCTCCTATTTGGTGGTGCTTCTGTGCAAATTAGGGAATCCCCCACCTGTTACGAGCACTGACATGCTTTTTATCCACAGACAGGGCAGTCCCTGTTCACTGTGCAGCCAGAGAACCATGGTGATAATAGGTGCATTGGTGCCAAACACAAGCTGCTTTTCTCTCTCCTCCAAGTTTTACTCTGGGCCTCTTGATGGTGTGCTGGTGTCCCTGGGGCCAGAGCACACTGAAGCAAGTTTGGTTTACAATTGGTTGCAGGGTTGCAACATTTAGAGCAAGTGGGGCACTGTGTGCCAAATAGTAACAAACGGCCAGCAGGCTGAAATACAAGTACTCCTGCAGTCCCCACACAGATTGCAGTCCTGGGGCCTGGAGTGAGAACAACAGAAGGTGGCAGCAGTTTGGGGTGGCTGCAGGGAGAAAGGCAAGCCCTACAATTTTGGGGGGGGGAGTATTTTTCCAATTTCAAACCACACAGGCCTACTCCCTATGGTGGGGCCTGGCCAAACCAGACTCAAGCCTTAAGCCTCCTCCAAGATATGGAGGCAGGAGACCCTTAGCTGTGGCCCCCCTTGTGAAGTCCCACTGTGAGACAAAGTACCAGGGTAGTCAGAGATGCCATGCCAGATCTGCAGCAGAACTCCTTATCTACAAGATATCTCAGCCTGCTTAGCCTCTTTTCTTCAGTGTTGCCCAAATTTGTGTGTTTGCTGTGGGGAGTGCCCAGTGGCAGGAAGCAGGGCCTGTTTGCTCAGAAGGTCATCCTGATCAACCCAGGGCATTCCTCTTTCTGTTGCTCCCCTCTACCTCAGCGCGTCAGCATGATAGGTGCTCCAGGCCAATGCGCACAATGTTTGCCGCATTGGAACCCAGGTGATGTGTCCCCTTCTACCGGACCTCCACTGCACTGCCACCTGTGGTCATACAGATGGCTGTGTTCTAGCAGAAGTAGCTATCCATCATTCCCTGGTAGCTTTATTGCCAGGCTGATGGCCAGCTGCTCTGCCTTTTTTAAAATATCCATGCACTGGACAGCACAACTAAGTTGTCACATCTCATTTCCAGTGGGGTTCTGCCCTTACTTAATTTGACAGACAGGTGGACTGAAGCACTGGGCCAGGCCATGTAATGGCACAGTAGTGCTCGAGAAAAGCAGGAGGAGCTTGCTGGCTGCTGAGGATGAGGCAGCATGAGAGGAGACCTGTGAACACAAGAGTGACATTAATTTGAGTGTAACCTGTGCCCAGTCCCTGCCTTTTGTACCTGTAAAAGGAAAAGAAAAATCGAAAACTAAAAAACAAAATCATGGAGCAATACTGTTGGTGCTCCACTTGGATGGAAGAAGCAATAGGTACATTTCTGGTTAGAGAAGACAACAGGACAACATAAGCAGGTTCACACAGTAGTAAATGTGTCTGGCATTTACGCTGGATGAGTCCAGATTCATCTGGAGGCATGAGAGGGAGCACAGGAGGAGGCAGCACATGTTCCTGTGTGAGGAAGACTGGAGGAGGCCACAGTGCAGAGCATCAGCAGTGGTGGCAGGCATGGCAGTAGAGTCACGTTAGTCTGATATCTGGCATTTATGTTGGTCTATAAGTATAGGAAGGTGTGGAGTGTCCCAGGACAAGTTGTGGGGGCTGCTGCTTGCACAGATGTAGTGCATAGCGCACGTGAGGGTGCAGGTGGGGCAGGCGCAGGGTTGTCATTCAGCAGTGGTGGCATACTCACACTGTCTGCTGAGTTGTACTAATTATTATCTCTGTCTCCTCCGATTCCAATTTTGACTTTATATTTGTTCCCATGTCTTCTTCTTTTGGTTCGTTGTTCATAGCAGAAGAGCAAGCAGGCAGAGCACCCGTGTTGCAACCCTAGCGCCATAAATTATGCCTGGTTGGTATCTGTCTTTCAGGGAAAAATAGTAGGCAGAGCACCCATGTTGCACCCTGCGTTCCAGAAATTATGGCATCATCACTCACCACAGAGGAGGAGATGGCATTGCAGAGAAGCACAGTCATGTACTTCTTTCAGGCAGTAGCATCAACATTGACAGGCAGAGATGAGGTGGAAGGCACATAGGAGCAGCAGAGCACAGCTGGGTACTTGGTTGACATACCTCTCAACCTCCTGCCCCACGAATTAGGGGCAGGCTTAACAAAATCAGGACAGGTATATACACATTGAAAATATTATTCCAGATTAGAAAATAACAGCACTCCAGCATGCCAGCACCTTGGTGTTGCTCAGAGTAAGTATGTACTGGAAGCACTTCTGGAACACTTCATCCTTTTTTATTCTTTACATTTTTTTCATTTCACAGTATTGGAACGGGCTTAGATTTTCTGAATGTACTAGGCATCCCCTTTTTTTCTTTGTGCAACATATGTAATTGGGAGCATGATTTTGAAAAAAGAAAACAGGACGGTGTGTTCCTGAAGTATTGATGTATTTGGGAGCAATATCTTAAAAAATAAAAATTAATAAAATGTTTCAGTAGCACTTCCGCTACATGCTGGAGTACCGAAGATGACATTTAATATCCTTTTGTCAGCAGTAGTAGTTTCTTTCTCAAGGACTACTGTGTGTTTCTAATACATTTAAGCAGGAAGGTAAGAATATTAATGTATGTTTTTATTGAATTATTTCCTTGTCTTGGACACACCACTTGCTGGCAAATGTGATTTTTGCCTCTGTTTTGATTTTTTCTTTCAAGTCCTCTCACTGCTTTTCTCCAAACCTGTCTCCCAACTGCGAAATACTCGCAACATTGCTTGGTGTGGTGCCATAATAAATGGATGGGGGTTTAGTTATTTTGTTCATGGTACCCTAAAGTGAAAGAAAACATTGATACACTTGCAGTTTGCTTTAGTTCACCAGTGCTGTCTTTTACTAGCAGCTGAATGTTTTGGTGAACAGAGTATGGGGTTAGACGTGCTCATGTAACTGTAGTTTACTTTTTGGCTTCTCCCTATTCCCACCCTTGGTAGGGAAATTGAGTAGTCAGTAAGGAATAGAAAGCCCCAAAAGATAACCAAAAGAAAGTCCAAAATTGACTCCCCCAACTCAGAGAGTATGACCAGTAGCACGCAGGAGAGGAAAACCCCCCAGGTGGAGGAAACCTCTGAGGACCCATGGCTACTGACTTGGAAACACACAATTTGAAGGCAGATAAGGACCGCTTGGCCCACCTAGTCTGCCCCTTTCCCTACCTAACGGATAAGCTGCAGATCCTAGTTAACCAACAGCCTACTTCCTCCTACCCCCCACTAGAATTGCCTTATGTCTGTCCCATGCATTCTTGAATTCCCCCACTGTTTTTGACTCTACTACCTCCTCAGGAAGGCTGTTTCATGCTTCTACAGCCCTCTCTGTGAAGAAATACTTCCTCACATTACCTCTGAGCCATCCTCCCTCTATCTTCAAATTGTGCCCCCTTGTTCTTGCACATCTCTTTTTCTGAAAGATGCTACCCTCTTAGACTTTGTTGATTCCCTTGAGGTATTTGAAAGTTTCTATCATGTACCCCCCCTTTCCTCGAGGCTATACATCTCAAGCTCCTTTAGTCTTTCTTCATATGACTTCTGGTGCAGACCCTGCACCATTTTGGTTGGCCTCCTCTGGACAGCCTCCACCCTGTCTATGTCTTTGCAGAGATGGGGTCTTCAGAACTGTACACAGTACTCCAGATGTGGTCTTACCAACTGTCTGTCCAGAGGGCTAACAACTTCCTGTTTTCTACTGGTGATGCCTCTCCCTATGCATCCCAGTATCCCCCCAGCCCTCCTTACTGCCTTTCTCACATTGCTGGCCCACCATTAGGTCATCGGATATGACTAGCCTTAGGTCCCTTTCCATTTTTGTTGTCAGTATCTCACCCCCTATTATGTACTCTTCACCTGGGTTATTGTTTCCCAGGTGCATTACTTTGCACTTCTTTGCATTGAATCTAAGCTGCCATACATTTGACTATTCCTCCAACCTTGCCAAGTCCCTTTTCATCCTTTCCACCCCATCTTACATATCAACCATGTTGCAGATCTTTGTGTCATCTGCAAAGAGACATACTTTTCCTTCCAGTCCCTCTGCAATGTCACTTATAAAGACATTAAAAAGGACCGGCCCCAGTACTGAACCCTGCGGTACCCCACTAGTAACCTCCCTTTCTTCACTGTGGGTTCTGTTTACTATTACCCTCTGTGTTCTGTTGTCCAGCCAGTGTTTTACCCAGGCTACCACCCTGGGACCCACTCCCAGGCTGGCTAATTTGTTTATTAAACTTTTGTGTAGGACTGTGTCCAATGCCTTGCTAAAGTCTAGGTAGGCCATGTCCACAGCCACTCCCTGGTCTACTACTTTGGTCACCCAGTCAAAGAAATCAATTAGATTTGTCTGACATGACCGTCCTGCTGTGAATCCATGCTGCCTTGGGTCCTATGCCCCACTGACCTCTAGGTGCTCAACAATTCTTTCCTTTAGAAGTGACTCCATCATTTTTCCTACCACTGAGATCAAACTGACAGGTCTGTAGTTTCCTGCCTCTGTCTTGCTCCTACTTTTGTGAAGGGGAATCACATCCACCCTCCTCCAGTCCTCTGGTACCACACCATCCTCCCATGATTTATTAAAAAGTGTAGTCAATGGTGTTACTGGTTCTTCCCTTAGTTCTTTTAGAATTCTGGGGCGAATTCCATCAGGCCCTATTGCTTTATCCACCTTCAGTTTTAAAAGTTCTTTCAGAACCCTTTCTTCTGTGAAAGGACTAATATCAACCTCCCTATCCAGAGTGCTTTTATTGACTGGATTAGATATCTTCCCCTGCTCTTCCATTGTGAATACTGAGCAGAAGTATTCGTTCGGTATCCCTGCTTTTTCCCTGTTGCTCTCTGCCCAACCACCTTCCTCTTTATTCAGTCTCAGTATACCTGCCTTAGTCTTTCTTTGCTCCCTAATGTACCTATAAAAGGTTTTAATCCCCCTTCTTAACCGAGTTGGCAGTCTTTTCCTTGGTTTGGGCCTTTGCTATTCTGTTTTCCCCGCTTCCTTCTGCTTTAACTGGTACAGTTCTCTGTCCTGCTCCTTCTGTGTTTCCTTATACTTCCTGAATGCTATCTTTTTCTGTCTAACCTTCCCTGCCACTTCTTTGAGAGCCATAGTGTTTTTTTTCTTTTGTTTTGTCAATTTGCTTCGCACAAAGGCTTGTTGCCTCTGTGATGGCGGTTTTGATGTTTCCCCATTGTTTCTCCACCCCACCTTCTTGCCTGTTTGCTAGTGCTTCTCTGAGGCACTCTCCCATTTTTACAAAATCAGCCCTCCTGAAGTCCAGTACCTTCACTTTTGTATGGTTTGACTCTATAGCTAAGTTTATCGTGAACCACACAGTTTGGTGGTCGCTTGTTCCCAGATGGCTACCCACTTCAAGATCAGAGATCCTCTCCTCGTCCCCATTTGAGAGTACCAGGTCTAAGACTGCTCCCTCCCGAGTGGGTTCCAAAAGAAGCTGTCTGAGGCATGCTCCCTGTAGTGCATCGAGAATGGCCCTGCTCTTGGATGTGGCTGCAGCAAAGGTGCTCCAGTTAACATCTGGCATATTCTGGTCCCCATCAGCAATATCTCCCCTTTCTCTGCCATCCTAAGGATGCCTTTCATCATTTCCTTGTTGATTTCCTCCCCTGAGAAGGGGATCTGTATACAACCCCTGTGTAGATTGTGGTGCCATTTCCAGTTTCCAGGGTGACCCACATTGCCTCCTCTCCTCCCTATTTACCCTTTAGTTCTTACATAGAGAGCTAATCCTCCTCCTCCTCTTCTTCCCTCCCTGTCCCTCCTGTAGATTGTGTATCCTGGTATGTTGACATCCCAGTCATGGTTCTCTGTGTACCATGTTTCTGTGACTGCCACAATATCCAGGCATCCCCCTTCCATTAAGGCTACCATTTCGGGGAGCTTTTTACTTAGACTATGGGCATTGGCACTCATTACCCTCCATTTTTTTCTGGCTTTATTTCTTTTTGCCCCATCCCTGTCCTTACTGCCCTTGTCTTTTTTTCCATTTATGCCTGCCCTTCTCCCTATTGACTGCTCTGTCTTGGTGTTTACCTCACTAACTACCCTGATTTTTTTTGGGGGGGCTAGTATTTCCCTTCTCCTTTTCAGTGCCTCCCTCCTTGGCTAGTTTAAATGCTTGCCAATGAAGCATTTAAACCTATCACCTAGGATCCTGGCTCCCCTTCTGGATAGATGCAGACCATCATGCCAGTATAGGCCTGCATCCCTCCAGGTGGAGTCCCAGTCCCCAATGAAGCCAAATCCCTGAGCTCTGCACCAGTTTTTCAACCAGTCATTGAATTCCATGGTGCGGAGTACCCTAGCCTCATCCTTGCCATAGACAGATAGCACTTCAGAGAATGTTACCGTGTGTGCTACTTGTCTAAGGCCCCTCCCCAACTCCACAAATTACTATTGCACTGCTCTGATCCCATTCTTAGCCAGGTCATGTGTCCCTAGGTGGATAATGACATCCAGCTCACTCCCCCTTACAGCTGCTCCCACGATCCTGAGGATCTGTTTCCTGTCCCTCCAAGACATAGCGCTGGGCAGCACCATACCTCCCTTTGCCCTCCCTCCTCCAGTTCTACCCCCCTAACAATTGCGTCCCCCACCAGGAGTTGTTTCCTTCCCCTGTGGGGTCTTGTGCCACCCTCCTGTCGGTCTCCATTGTGGAGGTTCCCAGCATCCACCTTGGTCTCCACTGCAGGTGCCTCCATAGTGGAACCATGCTCTGCCAGAGTGGTGAATGAATTGTGGAGAGGCACAACTGGAGGGATGCGCCTCTGTTCCACCACCCTCACCCTCCCTGAGCCCACCGTGGTCCAACCACTCCTCTTTCTTGGCAACCTATGAGGACCTGCCCATCCTCTGGGCAAACTAAGAGGGGAGAAACCGGGGTTCTAGTAACCATAATCTTAGTTCTGAGTAAGGTGAACTGCTTGGAGAGATGATGTTCCATCTTCAGAGTCAGTTGGATGATGCGTTCTGGAAGGCCGATTCTGTGGTTGAAGTGGCAGGTCCATTCTGAAGGATAGTCCAGATCCTGAATACAGATTAAGTCCAGCTGAAAAAGGGGTGAACAAGGTCCTGGAGTCCAGTGAGATACTGGTCAATATTCAGTGGGGTACAGGGTCAATGTGAGCATGAGGAGCATGAGTTGAGTAAACCAGCTGTCAGGCTCTAACTTGAGGGAAGTGTGAAGGGTTATGGAATTTCAGAAAGTAATCTATCAGACCTTGTGGAGGGCTTTTCAGTTAGACTAGAGTTTGAAGGCTTGGAGTTCTGCAATGTGCGATAAGTTGCTTATGTAGGCCTCAATGGAGATGAGCAAGGATTTGGACAGAAGCTGTAAGTATCTGGTAGGAGGGGTAACGTAGATGATCATAGATCAAATTAAGGAAGGGTGGTTTAAGCTGTAGAGATAGTAACTGGATTGGGACCAATTGGAAAGTTCAGTACAATGAGTTCGAGGGTTGAATAGTTAATGTTGCTATAATGAAATTTGTATAGGCTCATATTTAGGAAGGACTACTAATGGAGATGGTGGATATGAGTGTTGCTGAGGTATCATTGCCCGTGGCAGGAGTTTGAATGTACATAGCAGCTTTACAGTACTGGAACTTCCAATGTCTGAATGCTGAGGGGAGCCCGAGAACAGTCTTTAAATAAGTCTATAGACAGATGTGGCAAAGGGAAGTGGAGAGCAGCATAGAATGCAAAGGGGGCCTAGCATACTTAGTCAAATATAGGACTGTTGGGGGCATGACTGAGCTAGTGAGACAGCCAGATCGGTTGCAGATGTGCAGATTGAGGAATCAATGGAAGCCTGCTCTAAGTGCTGGTATTTGCTGGAGGGAGTATGGAAGGAAATCCTGATGGATGAGTTAGAAAGACAGTTGTATGGAAAGCTGGCAGGATTCAGAGTAGCAAGATGAAGAGATGTAGATAACTTTATGACTTATGGTGACATCCAGGGGCCAGGAACATTTGCTCGGATAGAGTCACTTCAGGAAGGCAGTTAGGCACCAATTATCCACCGGCATGTGTTCTGGGATAGTAGCAGGAGAACGTCTTAGGAACATCCAATGGTTATTAAGGGAGTATAGTCAAATGACATGATCAGCTGAGGCAGTGCTTTTAGGAGAAGATTATAAGGATAAGGTATAATGAATGATGCCAGTACAGCTATGAGGTACCCTACAGCTCCCTTTATCCTTAACAGTGATGGTTATTAAAGAATTGGTACCTCTCGGAAGGACTTAGAGTCACGATTTCAGGTAAGAAGATGGGGTGAAGGAGACTCCACTAAATCTAGGATCCTATGAAAACATTGGAGGTAATGATGCCCATACTGCATGAATTAATTTATTTTGTTTATTTATTGAATTTTGATGACCGGGTAGGCTCACTGGGCCCCGGAGGTCCCTTTTTCAGGGATGACCCGGGAGTAACAATTATTACAGGTAAAAGAGGCAGTACAATGAAATACAGTTATTGTGGTAGGCAAACAGTCATCATGGGCATATGACAGTAATTTGTGGTAGGCAAACAGTCATCATGTGCATATGACAGTAGTTACAAATGAAAAGACTTCTAGCATACTGAGTACATTTTGAATTAGCGGTGTGCACAGTGTCGGGGAGCGAATAGAATTTGGCTAGGTCACATAGTTACCCGCCTAGGAACATCGGGGGAGGGAGGGACAGACTAACGCGTAAGTGCTGCCAGATCAGGCGATTGTTATGTCCTTGAGGTGGGTGCTTAGGCTAGCGGATAGTGCTCGGAGGATCAGGTGCCATAGCATAGGCATTTGCTCATGGCCAGCAAGTGAGTCTTGAGTCTAGTTCGGAAGCAGGTTATCGACGGAGCTTCCCGAACCTCCAATGGGAGGTTGTTCCAGTGGGAGGGGGCAGCATGAGAGAAGGGCATGGACCCAGCCTTGGTCCTCACCTTCGGGACCTCAAGGAGAGTTTGGCTTGAGGTCCGTAGATTCCGAAGGCTTCGTTTAACCGTTATGAGTACACTAAGGCTTGGGGGAGGTGTCAGTCTCATTAGCTTAAAAGTCAGGCAGAGAGTTGGGTACCTAAGGCGAGCTTCGGAAGATGGCCACCTGAGTCTTGATAAGGACTCGAAGTGGTGACTCCTAGGGTGGGACAGCGTGGCGAAGTGGACTACCTTATTATACAAGGTCTGTAGCTTTCTGAGCTCCAGCTTGGCCACACCCTGGAGTATGGGAGCCGCATAGGTGAGTGTTGGGAGTAGGACACTTGAAGCAATGGCTATCTTGGCTTCTGGAATCAACTGATCCTTTAGCCTGTAGAGGGTTCCGAGTTTTCCATGGATGACCTTTGTGACTTGGTCCACATGTTGTTTTAAGGTGAAACCTTGGTCCAGGGTAAGTCCAAGGTATTTTGTGGAGGCAACAACATCGAGTTTTTTGCCCACCCTGGACTTCAGATGAAGGAGCTGTGACCTTTCTTGGCCAAGAGATCTAGGTCCAAACAGCATAACCTTTGTTTTATTAGTATTAAGGACCATTTTGTTCATAGTGAGCCAGTCCTCCATCTGTAGGATGTCTCTTTGGAGGGCAGTCCCCAGGTCTTATAGGTTATCTGAGGTTCTGTATATCACTGCGTCATCAGCGTACTGGATGACATTGCTCCTCCCACAGTGGTTATGCAGCTCATTTATAAATAGTGAGAATAGTAAGGGTCCACATATTGACCCTTGTGGTACCCCTTCTTTGAGTGGCAGTGGGTCGGAGATTTTGTCCTTCCACTTGACCCTCTGTGTGCGTCCTGTGAGGTAGCTTTCGAACCACCTGAGAGCGTGGGTGTCAAGGCCTAGTTGGCACATTTTTTGGAGTAGGAGCCTGTGGTTTACCAGGTCAAACGCCTTGGAAAGGTCGATAAAAAACACTCCTGTGTAAGACTCTGCGTCGATTTCACTAAGTATATCAGCCGAGAACTTGGTTAAGGTGGTATCAGTCCCATGCTTGGCTCTAAAACCATGTTGGGTCGGAGAGAGGAGCCGGTGTGCTTCTAAGTATTCTCTGAGCTGGGTGTAGACTAGCTTCTCCTGAATTTTTGTGATGGCGCACAGCAAGGAGATCAGCCTGTAGTTCCCAATTGGTTTGGTAGGCCCGCACTTGTGAATTGGGACCACGTGAGCCTGCTTCCATAGCTCAGGGACAGACCCATCTAGAAGGGACCTGTTTATCAGCCAGGTAAGAGGCCTAGCTAGTGCTGGGGCACCTTCCTTGAGGATTCTAGTCTGGGTGCTGTCGAGCCCCCCTGATCTTCTTGATTTCAAGGATTTAAGGATGGACAGGACCTCCTTTACCTTAACCAGCCTCAAGTGAAACGGTGGGCGGTCGAGGTTAGGAGGTACCTGTTCATGAGGCTCATTGTAGTTATCAGGGAGCCCTGCCTTATATTCATCCAGGTTCATGAAGTAGCTGTTTAGGGCCTTGGCAATAAGTATCCCATCTTCCAGTAGTTGCCCATTGGCCTCGATAGGGCCAGGAGCTGCTTTTTTATTGCCTTTGATCAGCTCATTGATGTGGGACCAGAAAAACCTCGGGTTGCCTAGGTTAGTTTTCTGGAGATGAGTGATGTAAGCATTTTTTGCTAGCTTAATGGCTTGCTTACATTGGTTTCTAAGGGCTCTGTAGCATATTAGGTCAGCTGGGAGCGTAGATCTCCTGAACTTTCTCCAGGCCTTGTCCCGGATGATCATCAAGGCTTTTAAAGAGGGCATGATCCACTTATAGCAGCTTTCTTTTATTCGATGGGTTTTCATTGGAGCAAAGAGATCTGTGGTCCTTGTAAGAGATGTCAGAAAAAATTTGACAGCCCCTTCCAGGGTAGGTCGGCATCTTAGTGGACTCCAGTCAATGCCACCTAGATAGCAATTAAATTGTATTGGAGAGAATTTGGAGTAGTCCCTGGTGGTGATTACTCTAGGCTGGACTTTGTCCGCACTATTCTTCCATACACAGAATATAGGCGAGTGGTCACTCAAGGCATCAGCCATGGTGCCTGCTATTTTTAAGTTCTTCGGGATAGACGCCAGGACCCAGTCGATGGTTGAGTGCCTTCCCGATTTGTGATTCATGCTGGTTGGTTGTGTGATAACTTGGGCAAGATTTGACTCATATAATAAGCCGTTTATGGTGGACTTAGCCTCTTGGGCCCAGTTGAGATTGAAATCCCCCAACATGATAAGCTTGGACGCAACCTCAACGTGGATCCTTCAGGAGTGTCTCAGAGACTGGAGAGCATTGGTAGGGCTATATACGCAACCTACGGTAAGGTGCTTGGCTCCGCCTAGTGTGAGCCGTATAAAAATTGATTCTATTTCAGGGGACCTGCCATGGGGCATGCTAACAAGGGAGGAGGTCAGGGTGTTATTCATGTAAATAAGAACACCAATCCCCATTTTTGATGTCCTGTCCACTCTGTAGCAGACATATCCCAAGGCAGCAACCTCGTGATCAAGGATATAGGGTTTTAGCCATGTCTGTGAGACTGCTAGTATGTCAGGTTTATACAGGGCAAGCCACGCTTGAACTTTGTGGATCTTAGGCCTAAGACTGCATATATTCATATGCACCAGCCTCAGACCCTTTGCTGTGTGCCAGGTCTGGTCTTGGGGGGAGGAAATTGATATATTAGCAATTTCCGGTCCTGGGTTCGGTTGAATGTCCCCCGCTAGTAGCAGCAGAGCTGTGAGCAGGAGACGGAGAGTGAGGGTTAAGGATGGTAGAGTCGTTCTGGTGGTTACGCTTCTAGTAAGGAGAAGGGATCTAGAGGATCCCTTTTCTTGTGAATTCCCTGCCACAAGTAGGGGAGAGATTGACGTTGTGGGGATGACAGGAAGTGTCTTTGCTGAGTGCTTTCCATCCTTGCCAGGTGTGGGAGGAATGTTCAATACTTCTATCTATCCAATCCATCCATAGTATAGCCAGGATATATAGAGTAGCAAGGAGGAGACCACTGTTTAGTTTGCATGGTCACATCTTGCCATCCACTGTGGTCCCCAGGCAGGACCTCATTACTTCAGGGTGCATGCCCTGAGTTTTAATACCTAGTCCAGTAAGCACCAGTTCCAGGTCCTGCATTGTTTCCTGACAGGCAGCGTACAATGCCCCCCTGCTGCGTTTCATTAGGTTGAGTTATGGGAGAACTTCATCGGTAAGGATTAGGTATACTCAGAACAAGTAGGAATGTCCTAATTTAGTTCTGTATCAGTTTGACTCATCGTTGAAGGTGAACGTAGTAGGCTAAGAGACTGGCTTCCTACCTTTTGTTGTTTTAGGGAGGTAGAATTACTGCTAAGGCTGCCCCCACTGTGTCTGATGTTATGTAGTGCTCTAGCACGTAGTGGGGAACAGTTAGGTATTCAGTTCGTTAAGCAGATTAGTATCTGGTCACTAATATGTTTCAACTCTAAGGCTGTCTAGTAACAGAGGTACTTAAGACACTTCAGGGCTTATACAATTGTTATAGCTAGCTTCTCTTTCTTAATCGTATTTAAGTAGTTAAACAATACAGGTATTCCGTGCTCCAAACATTACATATAGCTTGCTGGCATCAGGATCAGTTATAGTCTAAGGGCTAGGCTGTAGTGTTCAGTGAGTAGGCTAACATCGCATTTTGTTACCGTCGGGTTGTTTGGTCATAATTCTGCCTAAACAATAGAAGCCCTAGCAGGTAGTCTTGTGGCAGAGGTGGAGACTGAGTCCAGTCGAGCTGAAAAAAACATTCCCTCCTCCTGTGTGTCTTGACTCGGGGTGTGACAGGTGCAGGGTGTAGCAGGAGAGCTCCCCCTGAAAGAGATCGCTCCTGCACCACTATTGGTCACTTGGAAGCAGTGGGAATTAATAGAATATATAAGGAAGTATCCTGCAGAGATGGTGGAGAGGCGAGATCTTCTATAGTCCAGTCAAATGGGATTCCAGAAATGGATCCTGGGGAGGTTATTGGGAAGTACTGATGATTTTTGGTGATGTAAAATTATGTCGGGTATGCTATTCAAAGGATGCTGCTGGAATAAGGTTTCCTCAGGTGAGAAGAACAGGTACTCCATAGAGCATTGGAAGGAAGCTGTTTTGAAGGCTGAGGTAAGAGTATGAGACAGGTGAAAGGGGAAGAAGTAGTTGATCAAGCAGGGATGCTGGATGTTGATAGATGTAGGAATGCCCAAAAGAGGCATGACCAACAGGCAGGAGTGCTGAGCCACCAGGGAGGCATGGAGAAAGGCAGCAGTCCAAGGAAGGAAGTAAAAGTCCAAAGCGGAAGTCCACTAACTGAAGGATGGAGCTTGAGAAGAAGACAGTGGAGGCTAGGCAGTACCAAAATCAGCAGGTGCAGGGAAAGTATGGGACCAGGGCAAGCACCATGGCATACCAGAATAGAATGCAGGAAAGCTGAATCAGGCCTCAGTGGGACATCCATGGCAAACCAAGAAGCAAATCCAGGCTCAAGGTGCTGCGAAGTTGAGGTGCAAGGGTCCCACTTCCGAAGGAGATGGTGAACTGGAACAATTATTAGCAAGGTGCTGCAGTGATGGGAATGGGTTCCCACCTCTAAAGGAGATGGCAAACTGAAACAGCTGACAGGAAAAGTGCAACAGTGATTGGGGATGGGTCCACGCTTCCGAAGGAGATGGCGAACCAGAATTGCAGGCAGCAAGGTACTGTAGCAATGGGGAATAGTTTCCTACCTCCGAAGGAGATGGCGAACCAGAATTGCAGGCAGCAAGGTACTGTAGCAATGGGGAATAGTTTCCTACCTCCGAAGGAGATGGTGAACTGGAATTGCAGGTAGCAAGGTGCTGTGCAGATGGGGAAGAGGTTTCCATCTCCGAAAAAGATGGCAAACTGGAAGCTCCAATAGGGAAAAGAGTCCTTGAATCACCAATAGTAGACTTCTGGCTGGAGATGAGGGCAACTGAATGGAAAACTGTAAAAGGCCTCAGGCACATGTCCTTGAAGACTAACAAATGTCATGTATCCAGCAGGAAGTAAAAGGGGATGCAGGCAGGCATTTTTAAGAGGAAGACGTGTGAATCAGAATCGTCCGGAGCAGCAGTGAGGGAGGAGATGGCTATGTGGAGCTAAGAGTGAAGGTGGTTGAGCCAGATGGCAAGCCACAGTGACGATGTACAGGAGAACAGGAGGAAGCGGAAGGCAAGCAGCAAGGAAGTCCAGGAGTCCGATGGACCTGGGGGGGTTGGGGAGAGTTGAAAACTAAACAAGCTGGCAGGGTCCAAATCCAGAACATGAGGAGGCCAAAGGCAAGGGGAAGTACATTGATTCCATGAAGGTATGGGACATAGTTGGGTGAAATAGAAGACTGGAGACAATGGTGTTCGGCGGTCCTGAAGGAAAGCGGCAACCAGATATCTGGTGTAGAATGCATTTGGTTGAAACAATAGATTGAAGATACAGGCTCCCATCCCCAGCAGTCGGGGTGAGCTAACCTTCACTTGATGCCATGCCAAGCAGAGTTAGGGACGGAGACTGCAGGTAGATGGTATGGAATAGAAACGGTTGGAACTCAGATTGAAGAGACGTGCTCCCATCCCTGGTAGACAGGGCAAGCCCATCTTCAGTCACTATCGCAGAAGGCAGAGTTAGGGATGGAGGATGTCAGGATGCTGGTATGACTGGTAGTTGTTAGTAGGAATCCAGCAGGGTAAGATGGTAGATGGATTGAAACTGACTCCCATCACTGGCAGACAGGGCAAGCCTACCTACGCTCGATGCCTCAAAAGGCAAAGTTAGGGATGGAGACTGGAAAACAGCTGGTATGGGCTGAGCAAGGAAAGGGCAGCTAACTGCTGCGTATTAAAGTAAGCAACAGAAAAGAGAAAGTAAGGAATGCTTACTAGGGAATGGGGAGGATGAGCACAGTGGGGAACAGGAAACGGATGAAACATAGGTAGCACATGAACCGAACAATGGCAAAAATATAGGAAAGATATGGGAAGGAGCACTGTTTTAGAGAACGAGAGACAAAATGACCATTTGGGATCCGGAGGGGAGGTAGGAGTGTGCAGGAGCCCAATCAGCATGATAGAGGGGGCACATGAGATTATGAGTGCTGGAAAGGTATGAAGTACTAGGGGTACCATGGGGTAAATTCAGAAGCAGTATGCTTAGCAGAGTATATGAATGCTGAGATCAGGAAATGGAGCAAACAGGGATAAAGGTGTGGGTAGTATCAGTGGCGACAAAACTGCTAGGGAAGGTTGCTTGCAATAAATGACAGAGCACTGAGAAAATACAGGCACCAGATGAGAGGAGAACATGACGGAGGGCTGTTGGGATAGGAAGGAGCAGCAATGGAGATAGAGTGCTGGCATGAGGAGCGAGAAACCCAGAGGAAAATACAAGGGAGCAAGGGACAAGGACAAGAATGAGGGATATTTTTTGTTTTGAGGGATAGATTGAGGTAGGCTAGGCAGGTTGAGGAAGGAAGGGAACCAGGAGGACCAGGGAAGGTGCAAAGGAGGGGGTTCAGGCCATAGGCCGCAATGGGAACAAAACAAAAAAGAAGGGACAGACACAGGAGAGGTGACACTGAGAAATCTCCACAATAGGTGTAGATGCCTGGCAACAGAATCTGTAACTGGGGAGTGGATACTGTACAAGTGAAGTATCTGCTTGGTTTGGAGTGGGCGATCAAGTGCAAAATGTAAAGTCAATGTATAGGGAAAATAAACAGTGAGAGATACACACCGGGCAGCAGGGCAGACAAGAAGCCAGAAGACAAAAACCAAAGTGCCAGGACAGGCAGCGCCATCCCCGAATCTAGACAGGGGCAAAAAGCTGAAAGGCAGGCAGCTAACAATGTACCGCAGACCACCCTTCGGAGCTGAAGCAGTGTGGTAGGAACCCAGGATAGTGCCGCGTAAGGAAATATGACCCACAGGAGCTGCCATAGGCAGCACAAATGCAGGACCGGAATTACCAGTAGCAACAAGGAGAATGCCGACCACAGTGGAGCACCTGCCGGGGGAACTAGCGCTGGCCAGCGAACTACACAGCAGCAAGGGAGTGGAGGGAGCAGCCAAAAGTCGGGAACAGCAGCATACCGCAAGACTGAAGGAATGAGTCAAAGAGGAACAGCCAGGCAAGTGATGGGGCAGGAACCAGGAGAACAGGGCAAAGCGAGAACCAGGGGCCGAGGGGAGTGGGGCGGGGGAATGGCCCAGAAGGGGAAAAGGGAAGCAGCAGCAGAAGGATGGGGGGGTGGAAGAAAAGGAAAACCAAAGAGAAACAAGAACGGGAGCAGGTGTGCGGGCAACACGAAACAAGCAGAGGAGAAAAGTAAGAGGAATGAGCACTGGAGGGGCAGAGGGGATGAAGTGGGAAAGGAAGCACACAGGAAGGGAAAGAAGCTCAGCCCATGAGCCACGCAGGAGCGCAGCACTTGCAAAGGGGGAATAATTTGCAGTTCGCTAAGCAGGGAACTGCCGTGGTAGGCTGGCCTTTGTAGGGGATGTGGGAGGAGCTATTCCCCCACATTGAACCTTGGGCTTTAGTCCTCCCACAAATACTATTTGAATATACTTATTCTTTTAAAATTACTATTGGCATGGTCATCTTTTTCATATAATGGATAGACTCAATGTGTGTATTCATGAGAGTTTATGGTCAATTAATTAATTAATCACTGCAATTATACTGCTGTCTGAAACCACAAAATGCTGGCACTAGGCACTTTACATATGAAATGATGAGGATTATCTAAGTGGTGGTTTTGAATCTGAGCACCGCCCCCAGTGAAGAAGTTTGGCACTATGTAGGGGTATTCAGCATGTCTGGCACTATGTGTTTGTAATTGGAAAGGCTATGCCTGGAGTTCGATGGACAAGCAGCCAGCCACTCCCACTTCCTGAGCTATATAAGCAGTTCCTCCCAGCCTCATTTTGAAGCACCTTTTCTTTGCCCCACCATCTTCCCCTCCTCCTCCAGCGGCAGTACTCTTTCCTTAGGGGGATTCCTAAGGTACCTTTAGCCATGGGAATCATCTCATGGCACTTCTAGGGGTGGAACCCTCTCCGAGGGCTCCTTGCCTTTTGTACCCATACAGGGTGGTAATTCCTCTGGAATAGAGAGTGCAAATGGCCAAAACCAAACTAACACAGTTGCACAAGCATAACACTATACTGGCTGTGCAGGGCATTGAAATTAAATTAATTTTTTCAAGCTTCCAGCTATGGTGTGTCTGCCTTTTTTCTTTTTGTTAGATATTTATTTCCACTAGGGTCAAGCGACCACCTAGCTTGAGGGACCACCGAATCTTGAGTGCCACAGAAGCAGAAGTGTGGTGTCTACCTAGGGGCAGGCCATGGGGGACTTTGCCTAACAGGGGCTAGCTAAGTGGTCAGGGACAATATGGAAAGGGAGCCTTGAGATACTGGTGAGCAAACAAACCCAAAACTGGTAGGCCTGCAGAATCAAGTAGATATACTGTTGTGACTACTTCCTGTCTGGGGTAGGCCTGCAAAGGCAGATGGGTGACCTGTTTGCAACTAATCCCATCAGAGGGTTGACCTGTGAAGGCAGGTGGGGTAATGGTAGGAGAAGTATGCCAAGGTAGGAGACAGACAAGGGGAGGGTGGTGTGCTGTAGGGGATGTAAGGCTGCAGTGTTCTTGGGAGATACGTATGTGAGATGCAGGGTGTTGCACAATGTATAGGAGGCTAAGTTTTTGATGGTAGAGGTGTAGAGGTTAAGAAAAGGATTAGGAATATTGACAAGAAGGGAGGTGAGCTGGGTCGGGCCAAGAGAAGGAACAGGGAGTAGAGGGCGAGTAGGGGACCCACTGTTCTTAAGGAAGAGGAACCATATAAAGACAGGGTGGAGGACTGTGGGAAAGAATAGATGGGTCCAGCAAGGGAAGGGAAGTGCGGGAGCATCCATGGTGGTACCAGTAAGAAATTGTTTCCAGCCACTGAGTACTGCAGAGGTGGGGGGACCTATGTCGGACACAGATGACAGAGGGATAGCTGGTTAGTAGAAGGGGTTCAGGAGAAGTTGCAGTAGGATAGGAGGGGTACGGGGGCAAGGTAAGGGCAACAGAAGAAGGGGTACCCTTGGGAAGCAGAGAGAAAAGTGAAGGGCTCCACTGGAGCCAGAGGGAGCAGGGAGATGGATAACAAGTGGTAGGGGACATTAGGCAAACAGCGGTTGAGGGAGGGTGGGAGGGAGGGTAGCGAGTAAAACAGTGGGCAGTGGGACAAGTTGTGCAGAAAAAGGTAGTTCAAGCAGGGGGAGGGGGAAGGGTAGGGGAAGAGAAAGGTAGCAGTAGAGTCATAGTACTAGATGATTCCATAGTGAAGGGGGTTGGGAGGCTGGAGGTGGACAGCAAGGTAAAGGAGTGGTGCGCTTTCTGAAAATAATAGCAGAATGCACAGGCCTGAAGGTAAGCCCACTCACAAGCAGGACAAGAGAACAGGAGGGAAACCTGGAATGGTAAAATCCTTTATGCACTGATAGGCTGCACCTAAGCATGAGGGGTGCCAGGCTTCTCAGGGAAAGGATTGGGGAACATGTAAGCAAGAGGTTACATTTAAACTGAAGGGGAGACCACCAGGGTTGCTGCACCCAGGGTACCGGGAGGAGGGTGCAGGCAGGCTCCCCACAAATAGAAAACATAGAACATACAGAAAGGGGAGAAAATAGGGTGACTAGAAGGGGGCCTTGGTTGGTGTTTTCTGAAGGATGGGGCAGTATTACCTGGGAAAAAGTGCAGGGGTGTCAGTAAAGGGTTGGGGAAGTGGAGGGAATAAGAGGGGTCTAGGGGAGAGCAAAGGCAAGGGGGAGGACCAAGGGAAGAACAGGGAGGGGAAAGACAGCAAAACAAGGGAGGAAGGAGGCACTTGTTCAAAAGGAGGGGAAGGAGTCAGGAGTGGTGGAGTGTGGTATACATCAGTGCTAGAAGTGTCAGGAACAAAATGGACGACCAACAGGCCATGATGGTAGAGGGAAAGGTTGATCTAGTGGTGGTTACTGAGACCTGTGCTACCCCAAGACATGATTGGGACCTCTCCATTCCAGGGTATGCCCTCTACAGATGGGGCAGGGGGAAGGGGTAGTGGTGGCACTGTATATCAGGGAGGGCATTACTGCCACTAAGGAGAAAAAAGGAGAGGGGCAATAGAGGCACAGTGGGTACAGATACAAATGGCAGCAGGAATGAAACTGAGGCTGGGTGTAGTTTATAGGTCACCTAATCTGGACCAGGACAAGGACAGGGAGTTGGGTACCATGATCAGGGTGGGTGCTAAAAAGGGCGAAGTGGTGGTAATGGAGTTAAATTCACCTAAGGTGGACTAAGTGTCCCATCCACTGCCTGTACCAGGAATCAGTTGCTTCTGGACACAGTCCAGGATGTGTTTCTGGTTTAGGGAGTGACTGCACCAACAAGAGACGGCACCATTCTGGACCAGGTATTTAACAGGAATCCCATCCAGGACATCAAGGCGGAGGAGCCCTTGGGGAGCAGTGAGCACTGAACAGTGTGCTTCAGAGTTGACATGTAAAAGTAAGTACCAAACACAAAGACAAAGGTGCTAGATTTCAGGAAGGCCTATTAAAATGAGTGACACACTGAGGGGGCACCTAGCTAACCCTAAAGATGACATGAGTGTGGAACAGAAGTGGCCAGTAATCAGGAAAGGGATAACAATTGGCACAAACACTTACCTTAAGTAGAAAGGAAGACATCCAAGGCCAGAAGACCATGCTGATTTGATTGGGAGGTGAGCCAGGCAGTGAGGGACAAGAAGGCTGTGTAGAGGATGTCCCAGAAGGACAAGGATGAGGGGATCTGCTTGGAGAAAGCTAGGGAGACCACAAGGATAGTCAGGCAGGCAAAAGCAAATAAGAGGCTGCAAACTGCAGAGGAGATTAAGGAGGGATAGAAAGCCTTCTTCAGGTATATCAGTGAAAAGAGAGACACAAAGGTGGAAGGCAATTAAAAGAAAGCGGAGGCATTGAATGAATACTTCTGCTCTGTCTTCACTAAAGAAAAGGATGTACCAGTGCTGCAAAGGAGTAAGTCAAGGAGGGGGAACATGACTGAAGACAGAATAATGGAAGACAGGGTTAGAAAAGGGCTTATGTTCCTAAAGGATAACAAGTCCCCTGGCACAAATGGCATGCATCCAAGAGTGTTGATGGAACTGATGGCAGACCTGGTGGGTATGCTGGCAGATCTGGTCAACAGCTCTTTGGATATGGAGATGGGTACCGCTGGAGTGGATGACCCTGGGAACTGCAGGCCATTCAGTCTGACCTCCAGTGTGGGTAAACTGATGAAGAACATTCTGTAGGAAAGATGAGTTGAGTTCATTGAAGCCAGCAGGCTACAGTACAAGAGACAACAAGGGCTCATGGCAGGGAGATCCTGTCAAACCAACAACATCAACTTCTTTGGCAGGGTAACAAAGGCAGTTGACAAGGGTCAGGTGGTTGACATTCTATATTTGGATTTCAGCAAGGCTTTCAACTTGATGCCCCATAAGAGATTGATCAGGAAGTTAGAGGACCTAAGGGCAGGGAGCAAATTAACCAGATGGATGGCAAATTGACTAAGCCGTAGGACTCAGAGGGTGGTACTGGGAGAGGGAACTCTCAGGCACAAGAGAAGCTACCAGTGGTGTCCCACAGGGGTCCGTGCTTGGCCCAGTGTTGTTCAATGTATTCATTAATGACATTGGGGACAACATTAAAGGCAAAATCTGTCTCTTTGTGAGTGACACCAAACTCTGTGGGAGGGTGGACACAGATGAAGCGGCTCAGGACCTGAAGGAGGACCTGGTGAAGCTGAAGATGTGGTCAGGTATCTGGCAGCTGGGGTTCAATGCTAAGACATGCAAGGTCATGCACATGGGAAGGAAGAACTTGAGGGCCAAGTACAGTCTGGGGGGGTGTCAACGTCACTAAATCAGAGGAGGAAAATGACTTGGGAAAAGCCACCACTAGTGACCTTAAACAGGCTACACAGTGTAGAAAGGCAGCAGCTAAAGCAAACAAAATGCTAGGCTGTATTGCTAGAGGGTTCACGAGCAGAAATGGAGGAGGTTATACTGCCACTGGCTGTATAGATCCTTGGTGTGACAGCGTGCTGTACTTGAGCCCCTTCCTGAAAAAGAATATCAACCACTTTGAGGCAGTTCAAAGGAGGATGATAAAGATCATTCAGGGACAGCAAGGCAGTGCACTCACTTGAGGAGAGGAAAGAGAGAAGTGATATGACTGAAACCTTCAGGTACCTGTATCTGAAAGGCATAAACAAGATGGATATTGGGGATCATTTTTGTCTCAGCGAAAACAAGATCACAGGGAGCACTGTTGTAAGCTGGTGGGGGGAAGGTTCAAAAAGGATGTCTGGAGATACTTTTTTACAGAGCGTGTGATGTGGGGGTAGAATGAACTCCCACTTGAGATTATCATAATAAAGACGGTGGGAGCATTCAAGACAGTGAGGGAGAGGGTGAAGCGGAGGTCAAGGTTGGCAGGGAGGGGGGTGGGTCTCTCTGTAATCTCTGGATCAGGGGCCTCACAATCAAGCAGACTCAATAGACTGTAAGGCCTTCTTCTACTGGCTCTTTCATATATTCGTATGTTCAATCCTACATAAAAAGTGGTGGGTTCCCCCTTGGAAATGTTTCCATTTGCAGCACTCTGAACAGGGACAGCATAGGAGAGATCACAATACAGGCAAGGCAAGGCACATTTTATTTTTAAGGTGTCCAATCCAGGAGACTCTGGGTGCTGTACAAGTAAAAATACAGGATGTAAAAGAAAATAAGTGATTACAAAACATGCACATCAATAAATAACTGAAACAGAAAATAGTAAAATGGCAGGCTTATAACAAGATAAAAATAGCTGCCTGCAAGGCAGAAACTCTATATTAAGATTGTCATTGAAAGACAGTGTCAGAGAATGCCTGGTTGAATAACTAGGTCTTGAGGTGGGCTTTGAATGCATCAACTGAAGGGGCCCCTCTCTTACAGCTGGCAGGAGTGAATTCCACAGGACTGGGCTGGCGACACTAAAAGCCCTGTCGCCGGCAGTTTTTAACCTCATCCTGGGAATCGCAAGGATGCCCCTAAAGGAGGAATGGAGGGAGCAGACTGAAGCAGCAGGTGTTAGAAGGTCAGTCAAGTGGCCAGGGCCAAGTCCGTGTAGGGCCTTAAAGCTGAGCAAGCTCACCTTAAAGAGGACCCTCTACCTAACTGGCAGCCAGTGCAGTTCATGTAGTACAGGGGTGAAATAACTGTATTTAGGCTGCCCGGTCAACAGCCGAGCTGCTGCGTTCTGCACCAGCTGCAGCCAGCATAGGGTACCCCCAGAGACCCCAAAGCAGAGCACTTACGGTAATCCAGCCTTGACATCACAAAGGCATGTACTAAGGTGGGAGGTCCACGGGCAGAACTAGGGCTTTGATCCTGGTGATATTCCTCAGATGATAGAAGTTGGTTCAGACAACGGATGACACCTCGGATTCAAATGTCAATTCACTGTCAAGAATAATGCCAAGAAAATATTGTCCTATCTGAAGAAACTCCACCCTCAGATGATTTTGCTTCAGGAGATACATATGAATCCCGAAGAGCATCAAAAATTGCTAAAATTTGGTATGTCCGCAGTAATTGCTGGCTCACCTCATTCAGTCAGATGAAGGGGTGCTGACATTTTAATCCCTAATTATTCAGCATTCCAACAGTTGGACTCCTTTCAGAACAGGGATGGTATATTGGCTATGGTGCTGGGAGCATGGTGGGGCGTTACATATACAGTTGCCAGCAGCTATGCCCCCCCTGGAGATGAGGCCTCAAAGCTTCAGGAATTATTCAATAAAATGATGCAATTTAGACAAGGGACCCTGTTGGTGGGGGAGACCTGAATCTCCTAATGGACCCGGGGAAGGACAGTTCCAACCCACACCCTCTGAGGGTGACAGTGGGCCAGAAGTATGGTAGGAACTTGATAAGAGACTTGGGTCTCACTGATACTTGGAGGCATCAACATGAGAGGGATAGGCACTACACCCATTACTCAGTGTCACATAATTCACATTCTCGAACTGATTACTTTTTGGTCGCAGCAGAGCATAGGGACCAGGTGAGACAGATAAAGATACTACCTATTCTGCTATCTGATCATGCCCCTATGTTAATAGAATTAGACACGGCAGTAGAAAGGAGCCCAGGTCAGTGGCGTTTTAATAACCCCTGCCTCAGGAAATGCAGGTTACTCACCTGTAACAGGAGTTCTAGGAATGGTATATGTTGTTCATCCAGACTGTTTGGCAGGTTCCTTGCCGCTTTAAATCTTGCCGGAAGGTCTTCAAGCTGGCTCCTCCCACCCACCTGGGTGGTAAAACTCTTGGCTCCGCCCCATGGCACCGATCTGGCCCGCTGGAAAGCTCAGGTTGTCGTCGAAGCCGGGGAGGTCGAATGGGTCGTAGGAATGAACAACATATACCATTCCTAGAACTCCTGTTACAGGTGAGTAACCTGTATTTCTAGGACATGAATATGTTGTTCATCCACACTGTCTGGCAGACTCCTAGCAGTTCTCCGGGAGGAGGTGGCAGCGCACACCCCTACTTGGGAAATAAAGACTGAGAACGAGACCCCAAACCAGCATCCCGGCATGACTCAAGGTCGATGTGGTAGTGGGTGATGAAGGTGTGTGCTGACTTCCAGGTAGCAGCCCTGCAGATTTCCTGGATAGGATATCCCTGGAAGCAGCCACCGATGCAGCAGTATGGTGGGTAGAATGAGCTCTTATCCCTCTGGGAGGCTCCATGCCCGCCAACCTATAGCAGAGATCTATGCAGGAGGTGACCCATCTGCCTATCGTCTGCTTGGCTGCAGGTCTGCCAGGTGCGGCTTCAGCATAGGTGACAAACAGCTGGTGAACCTCTCCCCGAACTTCAGCCATCCACTCCTTATAATAAGCGAGCACTCTTCTAGGGTCCAAAGTATGGAGCCTATATTCAACCTCCGAAGTGTGATTGGGGTAGAACACTGGCAGAGTCAACACCTGGTTAAGGTGAAACTCCAACACCACCTTCGGAAGGAATTTCGGGTGGGGGCGCAGGACAACCTTGTCCCTGTGGAAGACCAGATAAGGAGACTCGATGGAAAGCGCCTGGAGCTCTTCCATCCTTCTGGCTGACCAGGAAGGTGGTCTTCCATGACAGGTGAGAGATGTCGCACCTGTGCATCGGTTCAAATGGCTTGCCCATGAGCTTAGCCAATACCAGCAGTAAATCCCATGGAGGTGGAGGTTCTCGCACCAGAGGGGATATGTGATCAAGGCCTTTGAGAAAGCACCTGACCACCTTCTCCTGCACCACTGACTGCTTCCCGGCCTGCGCCTGATAAGCAGAGATGGCTGCCAGGTGCATCTTAAGGGTCGTCGACCGAAGCCCTTGCTGAGAAAGGGACCACAGGTAGTCCAGAATGCTTGCCAAGGAACAGGAGAAAGGGTCCAGGCCCTTGCCCTGACACCAAATGGAGAATCTTTTTCCATTTGAAGGCGTGCATTTTCTGGTCGACTCCTTATGGGACACCTCAGCGATGTTGAGGACCTCGATCAAGAAGACCGAGGCCTGGAACTCTGGCAGCTCAGGAACCAGGCTGTCAGGTGCAGGAATTGAAGGTCCGGATGGAATACCTTCCCTGATTGACTGAGATCAGGTCGGGCGGGCTGGAAGCCACCTCGGAACCTGGAGCTGAGACTGAGGAGATCTGGATACCAGAACTGGCGGGGCCAGTCTGGGGCTAAGAATCACCTCCGCCTTGTCCCTCCTCACCTTGAGAAGCACCTTGTGGATCCAAGGGAAATGGGGAAAGGTGTAGAAGACCCGGGTCCAGGCCTCAGAAAGGTATCCCCTGCAGCGAGCCCTGCTGAGGGGGGTGGGCATGAAACAGTCTCAGCTTCGCATTCTCCCTGGAGTCAAACAGGTCCACCTGAGGCGTGCCCCAGAGGGAGAAGAGATCTTGTACTACCTCCGGCAGGAGAGACCACTCGTGAGACACAGCCCCAATCCAGCTTAGGGCATCGGCCAGGGTGTTGGAGGCTCCTGCCACGTGAATGGCAAGGAGATCCATCTCCAGGCTGCGCACGAGAGACCAAATGCGGAGAGCTTCCCTGCACAGAGGCATGGAACGCATCCTGCCCTGGTGGTTTAGGTAGTACATGGTCGTGGTATTGTCCATCTGGACCTGAACCACTTGACCCCGTAGAAACGGAGCGAAGGCGGTGAGGGCTAGATGAACTGCCCGAAGCTCCAGCAGGTTGAAATGGCATCGGGACTCCCGAGGGGACCAGAGGCCATGCGCTCTGTGCTCCCCCAGATGGGCACCCCAACCCATCAGAGAGGCATCGGTCGATAGAGAGGCCGGCTTGGGGCAGACAAATGGGATGCCCTCCTGCAGATGTGCTGGAACGGTCCACCACTGGAGAGAGTTCCACATCCCCTGGGTCACTGTCACTAGCTGATCCAGCAGATCGAAGTGCTGTGACCATTGGCTGGCTAGTCCCCATTGAAGAGGATGCATGTACCAGTGGGCCCAATGGACCACGCTGGTGCAGGCCACCATGAGGCCCAGGAGGCACAGGAAGTCCCGGGCTGGGCGCGATTTACCAACCTGAAATGATTGGGCAAAGGAGGAAAGAACCTCGGCCCTGTCCGCTGGGAGCCATGCTCTGGCTCGTAGAGAGTCGAGCTCTGCCCCGATGAATTGTATCACCTGCTTTGGCACGAGTTCCGACTTGGCCTCGTTGATGAAGAGGCCAACCTGAGAGCAAACCTGGAGGGCCAGATCTGTGGACCATTCCACCTCCTCTCTAGAGGGGGCTGCAATCAGCCAGTCATCCAGGTAGGGGTACACCCAGACCCTTCGGCACCACAGGAATGCTGTCACCACTGCCATGCATTTGGTGAAGACCCTGGGAGTTAGGGAAAGGCTGAAGGGCATGGCCCGGAACTCATAAAGGGATCCCTCTGCTCTGAAGTGGAGGAATCTCTGGTTGGACGGACGGATTAGGATGTGAAAGAATGCATCCTGAAGGTCAGAGAACAGAACCACATGCCTCATTCCAAGGATGGGATTATCTGAGCTAGAGTGACGCCATCCTGAAGGTCGACCTTGGTAACCTGTTCAGATCATGCGAATTAGAAATGGGGCCGCTTCAGCTCCCGGACGTTTTGGGACCAGGAAGTACCTGGACACAAACCCGGGTCTGGAGGAGGATCCACCACTTCCTGACCACCTTTTCAAGGAGCAGGGCAATATCGACGGCGGGGCTGACAGAGGAAGGCTGCGGACCCGGCGTAGCTGACGGCTCAGAAGGGTGGGGATTGCTCAGACTCAGAGGCAGGCCCTCTCCACCACCTCAAACACCCACCGGTCCATGGTGATAGCGGACCAGGTGGAAAGGAAGTGGCTGAGCCGTCCCCCCATGGAGGGAACCCAGGGGGGAGTGACAGGCTGGGGGCGACACCCCTCAACCCGTCACTGGGCAGGCTTGGAGGAGGGACCGGCCAAGGGACCTCCTGGGCCTTTACCTCCCTGCTTCCAATTGGAGGAAGCCGTGGGCTTGGGTTTGGGATGCCAAGTGCGAGCCTGCTGGCCCTGGTGCTGGTGCTGTTGGGCCGGACATGCCGCAGGCGCAGATGGACGAAAGGACTTGTGCTGCTGCTGTCAGTAGCCTTTGTCCTTCTGGGCAGAGGTGACTGAGTCCAGAGTGGCATTTGACTTTTCGATCCGCTGGAGGTGACCTTCCACTCCAGGGCCAAAGAGGTCGGTCCCCAGGAAGGAGACATCCACCAATTTGGCTGGGTATCCGCCCGTGAAGGTGGATATCCCAGCCATGCTCTGTGGCGCATAGCCACAGGCCACGAACCGATCTGGCACAGGAGTCTCCCATGTCCAGAGATGTTTGGAGCTGCTGTAGCCACTGCCTACCTGGTCCTGCACCTCCCGGACCGTGGTCTGGGTTGGCTGGGAGATGAGGATCACCTCATCCAGGGGCCCATGAGGCGTGGGAGAAGTGTGCCATCAGCCGGCCGAGCCAGCCTGGCGGAGGCCAAGGGAGGATGCAGCATATACCTTCACGCCGGTGTAGTCCAGCTTTTGGACTCCTTGTCGGAGGCTTGTCCACGTCCTAAGCGTTCCCGGAATGCTGGAAACGCTGTCGGTGACCAACCCCTCGGCAGAGGTGTTCCAAAAACGGGCAAGAGCCAGTAGGGACCACATACTTCCTGGCCGAAGACAGGACAGGAAGCAGGCCACTGCCGGAGCTCCAAGACTAGGCCAACAATGGCTAGCCACCGGAAAGGCCTCCGTGGGTGATCCCTCTTGGTCCAGTATCTCTGTCAGGGGATACTTGGCCCGCTTGGATACAGGCTCGAGCTGCATCCTGGTGGACTCTGAGATGAGCTAAGCAAACCCATGAAGGACGATGGGTTTCGTCCATCGACTGGCCCCGGAGGACTCAGGTCAATGGGCCTGGAGAACAGGGAGAGTCATTGTCGGACTTGGAGAAGTCCAGCTAAATACCTGGGGCTGAGCCACCCTCCATCTTCAAAGGACAGTCGGGAGTGAGGTGACCGACAACCTGTGGGGCAGGCCTAGACCAACCGAGAGTCCTTGGTCGGCGCCCCCAATTTCGGTTGTGGAGACGGAGGTTCCACCACAATCGGTGGGGCAGCTGGTTTCGGCCAAACAACGGCCCAGGCTTGGGCACCTCGACTCCAGCGAGTGGCTGTTTTGGCCACTCGGGTGACAGCCACTTGATGGCCGGGGAAGGCGATGGCATCGACTTGTTCCCAGACAGAAGTAACTGCTGCCACATCAGGTCCTCGTAGCGTCGACGCAATTTGCGCCAAAACCTCTCCTCTTCTGAGGAGGGAAGATGAGGGCGAGGGCGCGCTACCTCCGTGCCGAGACTGAGACTGCAATGTCAGCGGGATCGGCTGGACCGAGGCAGTCCGAGGCAGAGACCCGAGATCTCGGTGTTTCTGAGGACAGGTCTGGGAAGGAGCGGGGGACACCCACTCTTCCCTCAGCTCAGAAGTCTTAACCGGGGGGGGCGCAGGCAGATCCTCGGTCTCCACCGGGGGAACCAGTGAAGAAGGGTTGTCGGCCTCACTAGTCGACAGCCCGTCTGACGGGTCGAGAAAAATCTCGACCGCATCGACAGGTGTCTCGGCTGGCTGGCCTGACGGGGACAATGTGAAGCCAGCGGCCTTAGCCGCAACCTTGACCGAAGTCAACAGTCGACTGTCTGGGGAAGGAGACCTCTCCCGCTCCCACGAATGCTGATGATAGGACTTATCCTTTGAGTCCTTCTTTTTGGACCGAGAGGAATATCCCGATGGCCCCTCTCCCTTCGTGGAAAGGGACTGGCAAAGCTCCTTGAACGAAGCTGAATATGAGGTACCCAGAGAGAGCGGGATAAATGCGCGACCGGAGAAAGAAGATGATGCGGTCTGGGCACGCCCTCCTCCTTGAGGCGATCATCTGCTTTCGAGGTTGCTCAGCTGAGCCAGCCACATGGTAACCGCCCAACAGGTCTCCTCCGACTTAGCTTGGTGGGTGGCTTCTCAGGGCACCCAGGCTGTAACTGGGCAGCGCAGTCCTCCAGGATGTTGGCCGAAAATGAGCGGCATGACTCGCTGAGCCTCGGGTGGGTGTTCTGAACCAAGGCAGTGAGGCGCCGTGAGTGTGGGTCCATCCTGGACATCTTCTACCCACAAGGCACTGCCGAAATCCGGGAGTTGTTTTGTCCATCGCAGCCATGAGGGAGAAAGATGACCGAAGTCTTGAAAATTTTAAAATGAGTTTCGGGCGAACCGAAGAATTAGGATCCAGTGTGTCACGCAGAGCGTTAAGGAGGGAACCTGAGCTTCCAAGCGGTAAGGAAGATCTGGCATCATGGAGCGGAGCCGAGAGTTTTACCACCCGGGTGGGTGGGAGGAGCCAGCTTGAAGACCTTCCGGCAAGATTTAAAGCGGCAAGGAACCTGCCAGACAGTGTGGATGAACAACATATCCATGTCGCTAGAATAAAGATTATCTTAAACTTATTAAGCAACGAATCCAGAAATACTTGCTCAAAATAGAACACCTGATGTATCCTTGGGCATACTCTGGGACACCCTTAAGGCGGTCCTTCGTGGAGAAACTATTAAGTTTGCTTCACGAGCAAAGAAGAAAAGGGAGCAACAACAGAAAGATTTAGAGATAGAACTCCATTTTTGGCAAGCTGCACATATGCAGGGGGATAAAGCAGCCCAGATGCATATAACCACTATTAAATCTAAATTACAAGACATTCTAAATTATAAAATAGAACAGGCCTTACTATACATTAAATAGTGGTATTACGTGGGAGGAGCTAAAGCTTCTAAATTATTAGCTTATAGATTGCGGGCCCAGAGAAATAGAGGAACAATAAAACAGTTAAAACATCCGAAGAGCAGACAAATCCTCACTAGGAATAAAGATATATTAGAGGGATTCAGATGCTTTTATGAGACCCTCTATTCCTGGGAGACTAAGCCCAAGGAGGAGGAGAGATATATCTCCTTCTTTCAAAACATAGCTCTCCACAAATTAATAGCTGAACAGCAGGCATTGTTGCTGCGACCCATTAGCTCCCAAGAGATAGACACCATAATCTAATCAGCTAAGCCCGGCAAGAGTCCAGGTCCCGATGGCTCTAATGCCAGAATTTTATAAATCCTTCATCAAGGAACTCCTTCCGTCTCTGGGCTCGAATTTCAGGGACTTGCAGCTTGATGATTCCCTCACCCTGCCTTCCTGGTGATATGCAAACATATCCACAATCTTAAAACCAGGTAAAGATCCCCTTAATTGTGAATCCTGTAGACCTATTTCTTTTCTTAATCAGGACTACAAATATTTTGCCAGTGTACTCTCCCATCATCTAGAAACCATACTGCCAACGTTAATCAACAAAGACCAGACAGGCTTTGTTCCTAAATGCAGAACAACAGATAACATCAAAAGAATCCTATACTTTGTGGAAAGAGTAATTAGAACACCCTCCCCTTTTCTATTATTAAGTAAGGACGCCCAAAAAGCATTGGATCGAGTCTCCTGGCAATTTTAAATCATACCCTAAACACTTCAATTTCCCATAATTCAACAATTGATTCAGACCCTTTATGTCTCCTCCCTCAGGCGGTAGTGAAGGCGAATGGATCCTTCTCAGACCGCTTCCCCCTGGCCCGGGGCACCCAGCAGGGTTGTGCCCCTTCCCCTTGCTGTTCACACTTCATGTGGAACCCATAGCTCAGCTAATCAGAGAGGATGAGAGGATAACTGGCCTAGAGGCCACTGGGACTACCCACAAGACCGCCTTTTATGTAGATGACTTACTCATCTACTTAACACAGCCTGACTTCTCCTTACCTAGACTGTTTGAACGGCTTGCAGAGGTGGAGAGTTTATCGGGCTATAAGATCAATACTGCCAAAACGAAAGTTCTTAGGTGGCAGTATGAACCAGGCCTGGAAGTCATGAATCATTTCTCTTTGAAATGGAATACAAAAAGTTTTAGATACCTGGGGATCCAGATACCCCAGTACCTTGAGAAATTATATGAGGTGAATTATCCCCAATGATAAAAAAAATAAGGGTTGAACTTCAGAGATGGCAGACTCTTCCCATTCCCCTTATTACCTGGGTGGAATCTATAAAAATGAAAATCCTCTCCCGTTTCTTATATCTATTCTTAAATCTTCTCATTTTGATCCCCACACCGGAATTTAAAAAATGGGATAAAATAATTTTCTTCTATTTATGGCTGGGAAAGAGACCAAGGAAGGCCTGCAGTCTACTACAACTGCTAAAATCTAATGGTGGATTGGCCCTTTCACACCTAAAATCAAACTACCAGGCAGCCCACCTAGCACAGATGCTACAGTGGTGGGACTCAATATAGACACCCACTGGAAGATATTAGAGTTACAGGGTGAAACCATGGGAACTGAATACATAATTGGCTCTCCTCTCCCTAGAAGAACCTTGATGAAAGAACCAATCCAGTCCAGGTTTACCAGCCAGGTTTTAAGGGTGTGTTGTTTGAAACTGGAGGAACCAAGAATAAAAAGGTCAGCCTCAGCTTTAATAATCCCAGCCCTGGATAAATCCTTTCTACCAGCCAGGGTCGATCATACTTTTTAAGGGTGGTGGAGAAGGGACCTGAGCCACATATTTCAGTGGTTCAAAGTGGGGGGGGGGCCTTTATTTCCTCTTCTCAGCTTCAACAATCATATCACCTTAATGGATCAGATCATTTCTGGTTCCTCCAGGTTCGACACTGTATCCATCAGAGATGTGGTCCCAAGTGGGAAGTGGAGCAGGCTCATCCCTTAATCCAATTAATAATAGAGACTAAACCTCGGCAAATGCCGGCTCACTTTATTTCTACCTTATACAAAACCATATAGCCATATATATGGTAGGAAGTTGATTAGAGTTGTAGTTTATACATGTGGGTATTGTAGCCCATTATATATGTAAGTTCCTGTCATGCACAATAAGCCTTTCTTTGTGTATGTCCAGTGATGTAAGACCACTATCTCTGAGTAGAATAAAAGATGGCCACTAACTGACACACTGTGTATGAGTCTCTCTTGCACTGAACCACAATATATCACATTGGCGACAAGGATCGACACCAGAACTTCTACGAGAGCAACTGAAGGGTCATGTAAACTAATGCATGTTTTTTTTTTTTACTTAAATTGCACTGTAATTCTTTCCTGCTCCTTGCAGCTAAATTCTGTTCTGTCAGGCTTCCTTATCTGTCCCTCTCTGCCTGGCTACTTAAAACCTACTTAACCTACTTAAATTGCTTAGGTGCAAAACTCTGGGTACAGATTTATCTACAGACAGATAAAACAGAAACCTAAAGAGCTGTTTGCTACTTTGATGTATTGAAACAAAAATACGCAGCTGCCACCAGTCCATCTCCATGAGGCACATGAATTATGTCTTCAGCCTGAAAGCTAACATTCCTTTGCTTCATCTCGGCTGGTGTATGTCCTCAGACACTGACCATAGTAGCAAAGCAGAAGCCTCTTGAGACACACTTCAGCAACTGCATCACACACAAGAGAAAAAAAAGCCAGAAAAAGACACTTTTTGGTTTTGTGTGTAGACACTGCAGCTACTGAGCACCTACCTGTAGCCACAGCCATCATGACTACAGTTGGCAGAGTACCTGAATTTGATGAATCCAAGGAAACATTTGATTTATATCTAGAGCGTTTCCAACGCTGGCCTAACGCAAACAAAGTCACAGAAGATGAACAAGTAGCTGTCTTCTTAGCAGTCTTACAATCACAGATTTATGCCCTTCTGCGGAATTTAACAGCTCTAGCTGACATCCTGACCCTGACGTATGAGCAAGTCAGTGAGGCACTTACAAAGCATTTCAAACCCCAGCCCCTTCTCATTGCTGAGTGGTACACCTTATACCAGTGCAACCAAGGGGAAGGGGAACCTATTGCTGACTACATCATCACATTAAAGCATCTAGCACGCACTTATGAGTTTGGCCAGTCCCTGAAAGATGCCCTCCATTATCGCTTTGTCTGTGGTCTGAGAGGGGAAGCTTACAGAAAAAAGCTTTTGCAAGAAAAGAAACTAGACTTCGCGACAGCTTGTGAAATTGCAATCACTATGGAGCTTGCTCAGAAAGGTTCCCAAGCACTGGTGGGACATTCAGAACCCCAAGGAAGTGAAGTTCACAAGGTTATCCATACCCTAGAACCAGGGACCCTGGTTTTCCATTTTTACCGGTAACACTGGTAACAATCACGGAATCCTGCTTGGTTTGCGGAATTTGAATTCTTGTACCGGTGCCTCACGGAAATTGCATGTCATTGCACGGAATCGCTAAGATTTAAGTATCTTTTTAATTTTTTTTAATTTTCTCTTTCTATGTCCCCTTCTCAAAGCATCGGTATCCCCTAGCTTCACCCCCAGGTAATGCTCAGGAGCTTCTGTGGGACTGCTTCTATCCTGCCTGGGTTGTACCCCCCCCAGGTGGGAAGGGAGGGGACCCTAGGTCACCCCTCCACACTCCCTTAGTGTGTGTCGGGCAACCCAGTGGGTCCCTCATGGAGCCTGGTTATGAAGTCTGGGGCACCTTTGTCCCTTCTGCCAGTGGCCGATGCGGAGTGATTGTTCTTGGTTTTCTGGTCTTTGTCCCTGAGGGCACCGGCACTAGAGATCCAAGGAGGTAGGTCACATAGAGACATGCCACTGCTCCAGATCCTAGCTAGCATCCTCCCCTCCTGATCACTCTGCAGCACCATTACCCGTGGTCACACTGGTAGTGGTAAAGAAGCAGGACCTGCAGCCCACCCTCCCAGAGGAGGAGGAGAGCAGTCCCAGGTGCTCGATCCTACTCCCTGGCCAGACCTCCAGCAACCGAGTTTGCTTTTGACCCTGGGTCACTGGCATTGCAAGCAATAGTGCTACTGCAGTGCCAGCAGGCTGACAGATTTCAGCATCTTAAAATGAATGCTGCTGTGCTTTGCATTCGTTCTGCTTTGCTGCGATATAGAAACAGTGAAGAAATCACCGCACTGCTTTGTTGTAATCAGCCATTCAATTTAACCACCCATGCCCAGTGGTTAGAGTAACAAACTGTGATTGAACTGGGTACATCCAGCAGACTTGGGTTTGAGTCCCATAACCTCCACTTGCATCCAAGCAAGTCACTTAACCTCCCAAGTGTTTCTAGGTCACTCCTTAAAACAGACAGTTCTGCCTAGTGGGCCTTGCCTGCTTTACAAAGAATATAAAAAAAAATACCAATGTTTGTTTACTACATCATAGAATAGTAGTCAGGGTACCATGTAATTTACTTGAGTTTTACTTGGGCTGCAATGATTTTGTATAGGTAAAGATAAATGTTCAGATATGTTTTATAAGCTTGTTTTCAGATTTTAGCCAGGTTTGTATTGTATTCTTTGCATATAAGCATCTAGGTTGTAGATTGCTGAGCACTGGGACCACTGTTACCTACTATCTTATTCAAGTTCATAATCTGTAGGGCCATCCAAAATCCTCAGTTGTTTGAATGAAAACTAGTCTGAATGAAAGAATGTTCTAGAAGAAACTGCCTTTACTTATGAAAAGACTTCACAGTTAGCACCCCATTTAGGTGAATTGGATCACTTGCACCTTTCTCCCACCTGCTGATTCTGTCTCTGTGACAACAAAATGTTTTCTGATAGACTGCTTCAACAAAAGCAAATGTTAAGTATTTAAGAGTACTTAACAAGGTAAGACCCCAGGGCTGTATGATGCTGGTGGGCAGAGTAGTGCTCAATTCACATCTGAAAAAGACATGAAAACTAGGAGACACCCTTTTCATGGACACCAAGTAGAAAAAAAAATCCACATGTCTGGGAGATGCATGAATCCATTTGAAGGTCCTCCACTAATCACTTGTGGATTTTTTAGGTGAAAACACTTTATTTCAAAGAAGCAAATTCAAGCAGTTTTTTTTTGCTCCTCCTACCCCCTGGCCATCCACTCCTTCAGGCCTGCCAAGGCCCCCTACCACCACTGCTGAGTCCCGACCACTATCCACTGACCCTTACTGCTGTGCTACCAGATAACCCAAAGTAACCCTTCATTGAGTGGGCCCCTACCCCTGTGGGAGGCTACCAAGGAGGAGAATTGCCCCAAAGAGCTTCCTGTGTATCCTGGGCATGTCGGGGGTCAGAACGGACACATGTCTGGGGCTTCTAGTGTATGGCGGAACCAGCAGCCATCCTTCAGTTGATCAGCGGGTGTTTTCCCATTTTCTTTGGAGCATGATAGGCTACATGATGTCAAGGCATAAGCCGACATCCATCACACTCCTCCATGCAGTGAGTACTGATGTGTTGTGCCTCTGGCCTCCACCATGGGCCAGCAAATGCTGAGCCATGAACCCACCCTCCTCTCAGGAGAAGGGAGTGGTCATTGGACACTCAAGCCATCACCCACCAGCTGGCCCTCCAACACCCAAGTCTGTTCCTAACCCTGGTCAGCGGTGTCACAGGCAGCTATCCAATTCAGGCAGTTAAATTATAGATAGGAAAAACAAGGTAGTCCACCTTTGCTGTGATGGTTCAGATTAAATCACATCTGAGTTCTAACAAGCAAAGAGGACGAAGACATTTGTAACTTGTGCATGTGGGGGTATGAGTGTTGAAAGGGGATCATAGTGCTGTCACTACTGCCATCACCCCAGAGGGATATGTACTGCATTGTTGCTACTGCCATCACACTGAAGGGGTGGGGGCTGTAGTGCTTCTGCCATCACCACTGGTGAATGCTGCCGTCCCACCTGAGGGATGAGGGCCATAGTGCTGATACTGCCATCACACATGAGGAATGATGACCGTAGTACTGCTGCCATCACACCTAAGGGATGGGGGCCCATAGTGCTGCTGCTTCCATCACACCTTAGAGATGGGGGCTGTAGTGTTGCTGCTGCCATCATCTTGTACCTAAAATAACTTTAAATTGGTACAAGGATGGAAGGATGTGTAACAGTGGAGGTCAAAATTGCTAAAATGCATGTTAGCAGAGTTAAAAATTGTTAAATAAAGTACACAAAACCAAACACCGGTAAAACCGGATTTTGGCTTAGCAGACACCGGTGACAATACCATTTTTTACAATGTGCAAAATGGAATATGCCCTTTCTCAATCCCAGTAAACCAGTGTCCCTGCCTAGAACAAAAGGGACATTCCACACCAGGCAGTGGTCCATCACCCGTTTGTCAGCAACCCCAAACATTTAGGAAGCCAGTACCACAGGGTACATCCGCAAAGTCAAACCCGTGTTACCGATGTGGAGGTAACCACCAGTAAGGCACATGCCGCTTTTGATACAAGAAATGCCACAGCTGTGGAAAAGTGGGTCACACACAAAGGGTGTGCAAAAGTACATCACGGACTGCTACTGCACAGTATGTCATAGATGGCACTGCAACCACTGAAACAGAGGATGAGGCACTGCACCTGTTCATGGTTTATGCAACATGGGAACTGGAAAGGAAATTTACCTCCAGCTTGAGCTAGCAGGCAACCTGGTGAGCATGCAGCTAGACACCGGAGCCTCAGTATCTCTTGTGCCAGAGAACACCTACAGAGAGAAACTTCAGCAGTGCCCATTGCAACCAGCATCTATTCAGCTCTCAACTTACATGGGAGAGCAAATCCCCATGCTAGGGGAAATCCAAGTGCTAGTCACCTATGAGGGAGGAAAGTGGACCTTGCCTCCGGTGGTGGTACAAGGAGAAAGACTTGCATTACTAGGCAGAGACTGGCTCATGCAGATCAAGTTGAACTGGGAAAAGATTTTCAGCTTAAATACAGCGATCAAAGCACCGTAAGATGCGCTAAAGAAAATATTGGACAAACATGGTCCTATTTTCCAGGACGGTTACGGCACGATCTGGGATTTCAAGGCAAAGATCCGAATGCAACCAGGAGCCATTCCAATTTTACACAAGCCTTAACCAGTACCATATGCTTTAAGGGAAGCAGTAGAGAAGGAACTGGACCTTCTTGAAAGCCATGGTATCATCTCACGAGTAGAGAGGAGCAACTGAGCTGCCCCTATCATTGTGGTACTGAAACGAGACAAAGCAGTGAGGTTGTGTGGTGACTAGAAGGTTACAGTGAACCAGTGCATACAACAAGATCCATACCCATTACCCAATGCAGAGGACCTGTTTGCTACACTGTCAGGGGGAAGGTTCTTTAGCAAGTTGGACTTATCCTTTGCATACCAACAACTGGAACTGGAACCAGAGTCAGAACCATATCTTACCATTAACACCCACAAGGGACTTTACTGGTATCATTGCTTGGCATATGGAGTTTCCACAGCACCAGCAATTTTCCAGAACACAATGGACCAGATACTGCATGGATTGGACCATGTAGTATGCTTTATGGATGATATCTTGGTAACTGCACCCACAATGGAAGAGCATCTGAAAATCCTGGACCACATTCTGACCAGACTGCAACAGTATGGACTAAGAGTAAAGCTAGAAAAATGTCAATTTCTGCAAAATTCTATTGAGTACCTTGGTCACCAGATCGATGCCCAAGGCCTACACCCAAAAGACAGCAAGGTGGATGCTATAGTCAAGGCACATGCACCAACAAATGTGACAGAGTTAAGATCATTCTTAGGCCTCTTGAACTACTACAGACGGTTCCTAGCTCATCTGTCCACATTGTTGCAACCACTCCATGACTTGCTACAGAAAAAAAGCTCAATGGAATTGGTTCCCACAGTGTGAGGAAGCATTCCAGACTTACAAGAAATGTCTTCAAGGCAGCAAATGGTTAGCGCACTATGACCTGGCCAAACCTCTGAGGCTGGCTTGTGATGCATCACCAAATAGAGTGGGGGCTGTTATCTCACATGTGTTGCCTTCTAGAGAAGAACACCTGATTGCTTTTGCTTCCCGAACATTGCCCTCAAGTGAAAGAAACTATGCTCAGATCGAGAAAGAAGCCTTGAGCATAATGTTCGGTCTCAAGAAGTTCCATAAGTACTTGTACAGACGGAAATTCACTCTGCTAACAGATCACAAGCTTCTTCTGGCAATTCTGGGGCCAAAGGCCACAATACCAACTCTCGCAGCACTCCGGATACAGCGATGGGCCCTGATTTTGTTGGCATATGACTATAACATCGAATACCGATGTTCTCAAGATCACGCAAATGCAGATGCATTGTCAAGACTGCCATGCAAGGATGCTACAATGAAGGAAGATGATGCAACAGTATTCCATCTTTCACATCTCGAGGACTTACCAGTTGGTTCACAGGATGTCGCAGCAGAGACACGGCGAGATCCTGTCCTCTCTAAAGTCCTGGATTTCACACTAAGTGATTGGCCTAACTTCACAAGAGACCCAACCCTCCAACCTTTCTTAGACAAGAAGGACCAGTTGTCCACAGATCAAGGCTGTATTCTGTGGGGAGCTCAATTTGTGATACCTTCAAAGTTCCTCAAGAGGTTACTTTCTGACTTACATGACAGTCATCCTGGAAGCTCTCAAATGAAGGCATTGGCCAGAGGGTACCTCTGGTGGCCAGGACTTGATCAAGATATACAACATCTTGTCAATCAATGTGCACCATATGTGGCTGTCTGCAACTGACCTGCTACCGCACCCCTGCATCCTTGGTCCTAGGCTACCACACCATGGGACTGCATCCATGTCGACTATGCTGAGGTGGACAAACAACACTTCTTAGTAGTAATTGATGTCCACTCCAAATGGCTGGAAGTATTACCCACACAAGTTACAACTACTGAAAAGACTATAGGCATTTTGAGACAACTTTTTACCTCTTATAGACTACCACGGGAGTTAGTGTCGGACAATGGTCCTCAATTTTCTTCCCATGTCTTTAAACTGTTCTTAAAGCAGAATGGCGTCCAACATATTTTGACTCTACCTTACCATCCAGTATCAAATGGCACAGCCAAAAGAGCTATAGAGACATTCAAAAAAGCTTGGAATAAACCAGATTCACCGCAAGTACCTACAGCTCAAAGGCTGGCTCATTTTCTGTTTGCTTACAGAAACCCTCCTCACACGGTCACAGAGCGAACACCTGCTGAACTGTTCCTAAAATGTCAGCCTCATACCTGTTTATCATTACTCAAGCCAGACTTGGCCAACACTGTTGCAAAGCATCAACTATAACAGCAAAAGGGTCATGACAGGTCTACCAAGCCAGTATAGATTTTTCAATCCTGGGGAGAGGGTGATGGTTCAAGACTGTAGACATCCCAAGGGTTCTTGGATTCCTGTGGTGGTGAATGAAATGTGGGCCTTTGACTTATGCAGTTCACGTGGGACAGAGACTTTTTCACTTACATGTGGATCACCTGCTGCATTCCAAGGTTTCAGCAAATGCAGCAGAAGACATCACTCCTTCTGAGGACAGTGACACAGAGGACTTTGCTCCTACCCATGAAGTTCCACCAGAGCTGGTGCCAAATAATAATGAATCTCCTGTTCCATCAGCAGCGGTTATTCCAGCCCACAGATATCCCCTGAGGCACCGAAGACCACCACAAAGACTTGATCTGTAAAGTCATACAATGAACTTGTAACTCTGTGTAACTGAACTCTTACTTGTACTGTTACGTAGTTAGTGACAAGTTCTACCCAAGGGGCAGAATAATCCCTTGAACTTGTTTTGGGGTACCAAACAGTCTACTTCGGCCTGGAAGTTAGGAATGTTACTGTTGAAGTATTTCAGACAAGTTTCTGTGTAAGGGGGAGGAGTGTAGTATATGCATGGATATGTATGGTAATATACAGTATACATGGGTGTATATATGGTAGGAAGTTGATTAGAGTTGTAGTTTATACATGTGGGTATTGTAGTCCTTTATTTGTGTATGTCCAGTGATGTAAGACCACTATCTCTGAGTAGAATAAAAGATGGCCACTAACTGACACACTGTGTATGAGTCTCTTCTGTACTGACCCACAATATATCACACAAGGTAGGATTCAAACCAGCAGATGACAGTGACAGCGAGTCCACAGTACTCTCTCAGGTGGTCGAGCAACACACTATGGTCCACCATGTCAAAGGTGGAAGAGAGATTGAGGAGAATGAGAATTGATCCCTCCCCTCAGTCTCTCACCCTGAGGAGGTCATTGTGTACCCGAACTAATGCAGTTTCCGTGCTGTGCCTTGTACGAAACCCAGACTGGAGCAGCTCGTATAGATCGACGGTTGCAAGGTGTTCCTCAAGCTGTTGCGCCATAATCTTCTCAACAACCTTTCCTAGAAAAGGAAGGTTGGAGATAGGTTGGTAATTCACCTTGATGTCAGTGTTTAAAGATGGTTTCTTCAGAAGGGGTCTCACCAGCACCTCCTTCAAGGCATCTGAGAAAACCCCCTCCGACAAAGAACACCGGACAATCAAGGTGAATACCGGGCCAATGGAGTTGACACATTCCATTAAGAACTGTGTCGGCACTGGGTCCAGTTCGCAATATGTGTGTTTCAGCTTGGAAGCTACCTCAATGACCTCAACCACCTCCACTGGTTTAAACTTGCCCCATACAGGTGGAGTGCCCCTCCATCATTCATGGCAATCATTGTTGGCCATATTCTGGCTCACTGGTGGAATTCCCTGCCAGATGGTGGATGTCCTGTTAGAGAAGAATCGAGCAAACTCCTCGTATAAAGCATCAGAAAAAAGCTTTTTTCGGCTGCAGACAGACTGGGTGTAGTAGCCTGTCTACAGTCTGAAGGAGCACAGTTGGTCGATTCTTCCCAGCAGCAATCTCCCTGGACAGGAACTCTGGCTTCTTACAGTTGATTGCCCCCCTGGTACTTACCGTAGTGAGTATGCAGGGCCAGTTTGTCCACCTCCAGCCCGGTCTTCTGCCAGCAGCGCTCTAACTTCTGGCCCATAATCTTCATCATCTTGAGCTCCCCATCAAACCATGGGGATCTCAAGTGAGAAGATTTGGGTCATACATGGACTGGTGCAAGGGTGTTGAGCATGTCAGACATCGCCTTATTATAGGTGGCAACTGCCATGCTCAGACCCCCTGCACATGCATTACCCATACTAGATAGATCAACTACTGCCAAGAAACCCTCCAGGGTCAAACCTCTCAAAGGGCAGTAGTTGACCATCTCTGCAGGGGAAGGGCTCATGGGGGGGGGGCCCAGACAAGAACTCCACTGTGCAATGATCGGACCAAGAGACCCGATCAGTCTTCGGGTTGTCAATCTCAAACCCCAGTGAGAACACTAAGTCCAACATGTGGCTGCCCTGGTGGGTCGCAGATGAAACCTCTTATGACAGCCCTAGGGATGACATAGTCTGGCGGGGGTTAAAACCTAGCCAAGAAGATTCCTCGTTGGCCCAAAAATTGAAGTTCCCCAGAACTAAACATTTGGGGACCTCCAATGTTTCACCGACGATGAAGTCGGCTACCTCCTGGAGGAATTCTCCTGCCACCCCAGGGAGGTGGTAAATCAGGAGAATCCTGCAGCCTGCACCCAGACCCCCACATACCACCACACTTTTGAAGTAACTCAATGTTCTCACTGGGTACTAGGGTTGCGCGGAATGATCTGCTTAAAATCAGAACCCCCCCAGATCTGATGCGGTCTGATGGACCCGGATCAATAACAGCCAGCTGCCTAGTTGTTCCGAGTCTGGGTCCGTCAGCCACAAATAATAACGGTAGATTTTTTCCACCTTTTTGTCTCTAGTGCTGTTTGCAATTGCCATCTGTAGATGGTGCTCCACGATCTGAAGGATCCTGATGGACAAGCAGTCAGTCAGCTGACTCCCACACTTACATCCCATGTGGTTCCCCTTCCTTCTGGTGCTCGCTCTGGTGGTCAGTGGGCGTCGGGCACACAGAACTAGTGCTGGTCTGGCAGCCAGTCAGCAAGCAGCAGGAGCGAGCTTGCCTTGTCATGCATGAGTGTGACTGAAGGGCAGAGACACTGGATTGGCCAGATCAAGCCAAACTGACAGGCTAGGCAGCCTATAGCTGCTGAGAGACTGCCTGTCAGTGCTGGCTATTGGCTGATGTGGTGGGTGGGTGGAGCTGAGAACACTGCAGCTTGGTGTTCCTTGGTTAAGGTGCCATTTTGGCGCTTACAGTTGGAGAAAGCAGACTTTTTTCAGTACAGTGTTGTGACTGTTCTTGTGGCTCATGCTACTAGTCTATAAATATACACATTCATGTGTGCTGCTTTACTGCAGTTGATTACTACCTAAAAAATACTAAGGAGCATTTGAGGGCTAATATAAAAGGCAGGAAAATCTTAATTGGGAGAAGGGGGATTTTGAAGTTATAGAACATTATGGTGGGTAGGGCAGGCAGCCGGTGGACATCTGAGGTTCCTGGGGGGGTGGCAGATTTCTTGCTATATCGCCAGATGTAAAAAAAAAAAGATTTAAAAAATACCACATTATATATATTTGGTTTGGTTTGGTGTTTTCAGTCTGACTGACTGAGTTCTTGTGGAGTGAAGGTCAGGACTGTGTAGGGGTTGAGGAACTGTTACAAGCAGTGACTAGTCTGAACCTGAACAAATAAAATCAAGCTAATATATATTACATAAAAGAAAGTAATTTTATTATTTTACACTAGTAAAAAGGAAAAAAAACAGAGAGGGCAGATAGTACATTTAGGAACATCTTCTTGAAGACTAAATAAAAAACAAATGAAGAAACAAGCATTTGTCAATGCCGAATGTTTGCATGCTGGTATTAGCATTGGAAGTGCAGGAGTTAGACAGATGCCCACCTCCCCCCGCAGAGACGGACAGGCATTGGGGTATGCCTTTGGGTCATCACCCATAACGCTCACGCCATTTCACCTCACCCAATTCTGCAGACACCGACAAGTGTTGAGGTGTGCCTTGGTGTGTTCAGCTTTACAGTTACCCCATTCCATGAGGACATACACTGAAATGGGTGCAGTATAGGAGAATGGGGTGAACTCTGGGGCTGAAGAGTGCAAGGCACACCTTGATGCCTGTCACTGGCTTCAGGGTGGGGGTGGAATAGCATGAGCATTATAGCTGGCAATCCAAAGGCACATCCCTGCTGCCTGTCAGTCTGTACAGGGTGGAACATTATGGCTAGAAACCCCTAACACCCCAGGTGTTTGTTGGTATTTGCACTACAGATTTTCAACATGGCCTTTTTGTGACCCCCACCTGATGAAAGCATTGGGACCTCTGCTCATGAACAGTGACACTGTGATTTTGTTAATCTGTCCCGAACGTTGATTTCCCACAACAACCATGCCATTCTGCGCCAGATGTGTGAAACCACAGTTCGGGCAGGATGTAAAAAGTGACAGCTGCACCATTCATAAGGAGGTGTGAAGAGATGGCAATGTTGGAAATCTGGAGTGAAAATATTAAAAATGCTCAACGTTATGAGTGTGCTTGAAAACTGCGCAATGTACGATCGCAGCACAGTCATTTCTTTGAATTCTTTCACCAAATTTTCAACATAGGCGTTTTGGGACCTCTGCTCATGAACAGTGTTACTATGATTTTCTTAATCTGTCCCGAACATTGATTTCCCACAGCGACCGTGCCATTGTGTGCCAGATGGTTGAAACCACATTTTGGGCATGATGTGAAAAATGACAGCTGTACTGTTCATAAGGAGGTGTGGAAAATGGCAATGTTGAAAATCTGAAGTGAAAATATTGAAAATTCTCAAAGTTATGAGTGTGCATGGAAACTGCTCAAAGCACGCTCATAACATGGTTATTTTGTGGAATTTTGTCACCAAATTTTCAACATAGGCATTTTGGGACATCTGCTCATGAAAAGTGTCACTGTGATTTTCTTATCCTGTCCCGAATGTTTATTTCCCACAGCGACCATGCCATTGTGTGCCGGATGTGCGAAAACGCATTTTGGGCAAGATGTGAAAAATGACAGCTGTACGTTCATAAGGAGGCATGTAGAAATAGTAATGTTGAAAATCTGGAGTAAAAATCTCAAAAATTCTCAAAGTTACGAGTGTGCATGTAAACTGCACAACGCACGCTCATAACTCTGTCAATTTTTTGAATGTTTTCACCAAATTTGCAACATATGCTTTTTGGGAGCCCACCTCATGAACAGTGGGACTGCCATTTTGTTAATCTGTGCTGAAAGGTGATTCCACACAGTGACTGCAAAATCATCTTTTGGGACCGAATAACGCCATGATAGTGACTGAATTCATGTCGAGGGGGTCCCAAGAACACCATGTTGAAAATTTGGTGCCAAAAGTGGAAAAAAATGGCTCAGATATTCACATAAGTTGAAAAAAAAAAAACATTTTTGCCAATATACAGCTTACCAGCATTTCTTCAGTTCGCAGTGGCTTTGAAGTGCAGGCGATGTTCCCAGTCCACGAAGATTCTTGAGCTCTGGAGGTAAGTATGGGGTGAGGGGTGTGTGTGCTGAGGTGGGGTGCACAGAGGATGGCTGTGAGTTTGGGTAGGGGACCTGACCAGTGAGACACCATTTTCTTTCAGGGACAAAAAAAAAAGCAAAAAGATGTCACAGGAAGGGGTTTTTTTTTTGCAGTCTTGCTTTGGGCACACTGGGGTGGGCTCCCAGTGTACCACCTGCATTTTTGAGAAGGGGGACTTAAACCGATGGGGACTGGGCCCCCCATTGGCAAAAAAAGCCTGTTTGGGGGCATGATGCTGAGGGATTGGTCACACCTCGGCACACAACAAATGGGGAGAGATTATGCCGCCAGGATTGGGCTCCCTGTCGGCAAATGAACTGGGGTTGAGGCATGCCAATAGGGGGATTGGGCACCCCCTTCGGCTTTTATGGGGACTGTAAGTGAATGGCGACAACTGCCGCCATGGTTTCCTAAAATATTACACCAGGCAAGGCACTGCCCTGCAGTGACGGGTTGCTCCCTCATTGCAGCGGCCAATTTCTTTCAAGTTGGTGGCACACTTGCTGAACTAGTGTCAGCAGCAGCGTGCCACCACATTGGATAAAGGAGGCTAAGCCCGCAAATGCAGTGGCTGTACAGGCTGCCACAGTGCCGCACCTCCACAACCCTATTCTCTCCATAGCTGCCACAACATGTTTCTTGCGCATGCATGAAAGCAAACATAAAAACAGCATTTTTTTTGTTTTGTAAATACATAAATACATATATACAACCACATAAAGGAAAGAGCATAGAAACATAGACTTTGATGGCAGATAAGGACCACTGGCCCGCCCAGTCTGCCCATTTCCCTACCTAATTGATAAGCTGCAGATCCTAGTTAACCAACAGCTTACTTCTTCCTACTCCCTCCCCACCAGAATTGCTGCTTATCCATTAGGTAGGGAAATGGGCAGACTGAGTGGGCCAAGCAGTCCTTATCTGTCCTCAAATTCTATGTTTCTATGATATGTCCATTGTATAGTGTATACTACTAAATGGGAATGAGATTCCTTCTCTGAGGTCAGACAGGACAGTTTACAGTTGTAGCACTAGTAGTACTGACTCTGAGACAGGAAACAGACAGTCTCAGCTGCATGACTGCCATAGTCAATTGGCCAACACATCAGTGCTATAAACTCACAGTTTTCATATCCTGAAATGCCGATTACAATTCTATGTGTATCACAGATCTCAGTGTTGTTTTATGCAATTAAATAGCAGATTTGCAGTTTTCATCACATTTTAAAAAAGGTTCTGATTTGAATCAGAACTAATCAGAACTTATCAGGACTTTGGCCCGGATCCTGATCCTGATAATAAGGGTCAGGACTTTTTCGGGTCAGCCCAACCTTACTGGGTGCACAGTGAAGCCTAGGTCGGATCAAAAACAGATGGCCACTCCCCTGCCCCTGCGCTCCACTCTGGGGCAGTGCACTACGGAGTACCCAGGGCATACAGGACACACTAGGAACCAGTAATCACAAGATTGTGTGGTTTAATGTCATACTAGAAATGGTAATTACTAGTTAAGTTTTAGTTGCTAGGGGGTAGCTAGGAAGAGAGAGAGAGCGAGAAAGAGATGTAGTGCTGTTGAGTCTGGGATGTGGTGCTGCCTGCTGACTACAGGTGGGGTCCCTCCATAAAGGGTATAAATAGCAGGGGATTTTGGTGCCAGAGAGGGATTCGGGAGAAGAGAGAGAGAGAGAGAGATGGGGGGGGGAGGTTCCACCAACAAGTTTGATGGAGGGCTGTGGCGGGCGGGGTGGTCCGCTTGCCACCCTGGCCCTCCACCCTTGAAGATTCGTGATGAAGAGCGACAGTTCCGGTGTGCAGAAAGGGGAGCATGGAGCACAAGGAAGGGGCCTGTTGGTACATTTTGGGAGCTGGAGCCTGGGGAGAAAAAATGAAACTGGAGGCTCACCAAGTGAACTTCAGCACCTTGGTAGAATAAGCACTGATAGGGCCTAACTGCCTTGAAAGAAAGATAGCCCATGGTTGAGTTCAGCTGTTGGGTAGAAATGGTTTACTGTGGGTGGGCCCGCTATGACAAATCAGGCCTGGGGCGTGGCTTGGAAGTGGCAGCCCTTGCAGTTGAGGGTGTAATGGTGGCAGAGTTACCCCTATTCCCCAGGCTGAAGGTCACCGCAGAGTTGGGACACTGTGTGAGCCGCTCATGGAGACAGAGAAAGTCCATTTGGGGGAGTGATGTTTGTGATCCCAGCAGGGTGGTAGTCCATTGGGTGATCTGGTGTGGCACTGGCAGAGATCCCCCTGATGAGTCAGTTTAGATGTTGGAATCGCTGCATGAGCGGGGCGTGCTGTGTAGTGACTGGATTCAGGTCCGGGGACCCCAAAACCACCCGAATAAGGCTCAGTCAACGGTCAAGGGATTGGTGATTGAACGTCTGAATGGATTCTGGTGGTTTGGTTCTTGCCAAAAGAACATCAAGTGAAATTTACTCAGTTAAGACCATTTGGAAAGTAAAAGGGTATGCTTCATAAAAATTAGCCCCCAGGTGAGGAGAAGTCATGTGACCAGGCAGATTGGAAGAAAATAAGAGGGAGAAAAGGGGTTTGGGACAGTAGAAACATCTCATGCTGTCACAAGCCCGGAGTAAACGTATTGAAATGGAATTGCCAGAAAAGAGTCTGAATGGAAAAGAAATGGAGCTTCTGGAAAAGAAAGCTAAGGAACGAGATATGAGTTAAGAGAGAGTAATAGTGTCAAGCTACCTCAGGAGGATGCATTTTTCAGCCCCCAGAATGCTGACAGGAATTCTAGCCTTTACAGCTTGGGGGAGATCTGCATGAAATAAATAGTCTGTTAGCACAAGAGACTTTTTCAGTAGATTTTCCAGCTGTGTCTGTGAAAGAAACCCACTGTATATAATACCCCCTGCTCCATGGGTTGGTTGTTATGGTTTTCAAGATTAATTAAATCATTTTGCATGTTGATCTTGGAGTGGACAGTGAACTTAATTACTGGGACTGTGCATGCATGTCTGCTAACCAGTCTTTCCCTGCAGCCTCTGGAACAACGTAGCAGCAGATTTTGGGTCCCCTGTTACTGTGATCTCCAGTCACAACAAATCAACGAACCCAGGTACCAAGTGCTTCTATTCTAATTCTCTGGACTGTGTTTCTTGGGTTGTGAAGTGCCCCCTTCCAAAATGTTACCATCTGGATACCCCTAGACGGGGGGGAGGGCAGAGGGGGGGCTTACAGTAATAATACAGATACAGGAAAAAAATTCTCAACTTTAGAATGGCAGATTTTGGCAGGATGCAGGAGCTGTGGCAGGAGAAACTGGAAGGGGTAAAGGTGACAGAGGAGGCTGAAAAGAAGTGGGAATTAAGAACGGGATTGAAAGGGATATAGGGGCCTGGTGGTGTGGAAAGCTGAAGTATTGCCTACCTCACCTCCTGCTGTGCTGGCATCCCTGGTTTGGGAATAGATCAGGGGTGATTAGGGGCTGGGCGGGGTATGGATTGAGCATTCCTATGCTGTTCTATGATGGCCATCCTCCCTTGGGGAGTGGAATTAATGTGTCCCACTACTTTCTTGTTACCTTCAGGAATCTAGGTTGCAGCATGGCAGGACCATACAGGGAAGGGACCCTACTTGCAGGCATCGGGGTGGGGGTGGGGTTCTCCATGGTCGCAGGCAGTGTGGGCTCAAGGGAGAAAATGGAAAAAAAAAAAAAACACAGGATGATAGCCTGACCCTCGCAGGCCCCGCACACTGGTGACTAGGCAGTTCTACAAGTCCTGTGGCAGAGGATGACAGAGTATGGTAAATCCTGGGGAAACTGGGGGCTGGGGCAGGGGCATGGTTGGGCAGATCAGGAGGACAACTTACTAATTAAATCACTTAAATTACTAATTAGTAATTAAATTACTTACTAAGGAAATCATCTATTTTATTAAGTGTGTTTTAAGGTGTTATTACAACACTTTCTACATTTATAATAATTGTTTTGTATGCACATTTGTAACCCCCCTACAAATGGAAGTTCCCAAAAAAGTCTTCCTTGAGCTTGCCTAAATGCTCACTGCCCGGCTGGTGTCCTGCATTTTGGAAGTTTAAATGTATTGCCAGAGAGTGCCTGTATAGCCTCTGTGTACTGTCTCTTTAAGAGCTGCCTGGATTGCAGTTTTAAGTAATCTGAGAGGGAGCTCTGTTGAAAGGTGTAACTATTTGCTGGAAATCATTTAGAGTGTTGATGATAATGTAGTTTGTCTAACCTGCCTTCTTTGAAGCAAGAACAGTCTTGTTTATCCCTACCATTTGGCCTGGGACTGTGAATTGGACCAATCATTTCTGGTGGGACCTAAAATGGAGCCAGACTACAGGAGCTGCCTGAAGTAAAAATCCATAGGAATTGTAGTTTTGGGCTTTTGGCACCTTTTTGCAACTGAAGGGGGAGCTCTTGCTTTCAGTGACAGCCGAATCAGCCAACCAAACCTTTTGGATCTGAAGGAAATCCCCAAGCTGCCTGCTGTTTAAAGCAGATCTAAGTTGGGAGCTGAAGAAGCAAGATGCTTAATACAGTCTCTGTGGAGAGGCCTGAGTTTTGGCCTACATGTCTGCCTGCTGCCCTGAGAGGGGAAAGAGAATTGTATTTGAACTGAATCTGAGTTGTGCGACTAAAGTAAGCTACTGAAGTGGGCCAGGCTCAACCTGAAGAAGACTGAAGATTTTGCTGAATGCGAATGGCCTGTCAGGAATTCCAGCTACCTCTAAGCTCCCGGTGTGTGCAGAGACTTTGTGATTGTGACTGGGGAGTGCTTTGCCTGGTACAGTAGAATTCCCTTACATGTAAATGTGCTGTGAGCTGCTGGTGGGTCGTGAATTAGTTCCCCTGTGAACTGTGTTCTGCTTGCTGGAAGCTATATCCAGCCCAAAACGGACTGCATCCAAATTTGTCTCCGTGCGGTCTGGGCCTTGCCAGACTGGCCTAGCCAGACTACCCGCTGCACAGAGAAGCTATCTACGAGAGACCTGCCTGGGGATCAGCCCCCTGCTCCATGCTTGAACAGGAACAATGCCTCGGTGACTCGTGTGGGCCCTGTTTCTTCTGGCATTCCAGATCAACTACCTGCAGTCTCGATTTTCATCCAGCTTGTGTCCAGTCTTGGGTATAATGAGTAAATATCAGGGTAGCTCCCTGCAACAACAGCTTAATCTGAGTGTGTCATCTGATTGTCTTATTGTTTCGTTTCCTTTACGAATTGAGCCCTCTGGCTCTGGATTATAAATAGTGTGTACTGTGCATGTTGTGTTTTCCATCACAGGGCCCCAACCAGCTGCGATGCCGGCCAACCCTGGGCAATGGACCTGGCTAGCCCATCTCTTCTTCAGCTGGGTACCCAGAGGTGTGACTGTGTGGGGGAACCCAAAGCGCATGCATAACTGCTTGATTGATATAACCTTTAAGCTAATTAACCTGATTTCACCCCTCCCTTGTTCAAGTCCCCTGAATAAATTGGATCTAACTTTTTCTGCATGTAATCTGACTGTGGTTCCAGTTTGTGCTCACAGTACTGTAGTGTTGCTATTTACTGTGCATAACCTCGTTTTACAGGGGGTCCCCAGGGTCGAGCCAGAGGAGCCAGCCCTGGTGGTAAGTGCAAACAGTGTGGGTACTTTTGTGGTGTACCAGGGGTATTGTGAAAGTGATTATTGTACAGTGTTCAGGCCACTAAAGGGGAAAGAGGGGGGTTACAGTGTCCCGGAGGGCTGTGCACAGGTTAGCTTGACCACTACCAACCCTGACCTCCAGGTGGAGGCACCTGTTTTAGAACTCTGGCCCCTTAACTGCTACTAGACAAGCAGGCAGGGGTAGTAGCCCTTGGGATAGCACCACCTAGGAGTTACACACTGAAACTAGTAAGTTATCACCTTTAGATTTCAAACTGTTAGCAAAAATAATCCATCTTTAGGATTGCTTTAACATGTAGGCTATACTGCCATAATGCCCTCCCTATTTCTCCCCTCCTCCCTCTCTCTCTCTCTCCTATACCACCCCCTCACTACCACTCTTTTTTCTCTTTTCCCACTAACCCACTCCTAACAAAGCTTCGCTGAGTTGCCTATGACTTGTACTGTATAATTAACTCGCAACACAATTCCTTGACAATGCCTTTGGCTGCTATTATTGTAACCTTACTTGCCTTTTATTTTTTGTGTAAGTTCCATTGTAATGCTCATGTTATGTTTTGTACCTTATTGTCCTTATTGCCTTGATGTGGAACCTTAGTAAAAGAGCCCTCGTCTCAAAGGTGTCATCCGAAATACAAATAAATAAATAATAAAAAAAAGAATGTGATATAGGAAGCCACAGTTCTCTGTGTAAGGGTGGTAGAGAAAAATGGGCGGGGTAGAAAACCACTGTGGTTCACAAGGGACATGGGGGAGTATGAGAAGGAGAAAAAGAAGGCCTTCAGAAGATACAAAACCAGCCAGCCAGGTGGAGGATGACAGGTAGTGTTTCTAAACAGAACAAAGAAAGACAATGTAACACCCCCTTTGCCCCCCTTTTATGACTAGGGGCCCTGATGGTAATATGGGGGATAAACCGGAAACCTTCCAGGCATAAGGTCTACAGCTCAAAGAAAACAAGACCTTACCTCGCCTCTGGATCTAATGCAGCATAGTAGAGATTGTTCTCACCCAGTTGTCTACAGCTTACCGACAGCTGCAACTTCAGGCCAGGCTGGGGCAGACATAGGCTGGATTTTCTATTTTTAGAGGAAGAATATAGCTAGTTCATTCAAATATCCTAGCACACATGAAGTAAAGTAACAACTAACAAAACTGAATTTGGCTTCTATTTAAAATTAAATGGGAACTGTCATCAAGAAGGGTTTCTTAATGTCTGAAAGTCCATAAAAAGATAATTTGACTGAGCCATTGTATTTAAGTGTGAGTCTTTGCAGTCCAGAGTTATTCCTATGTAAATCAGCCTGTAATTAAGGGCTGGGAGTAGCCATGTGTTTTAGGCTCCTGACAGGATATTATGTCGCTGAGGAACTTGGCCCTCCATTTACTGCGGGTTAAATAGGAAATCATCTGTTTTATCAAGTGTGTTTTAAGGTGTTATTACAACACTTTCTACATTTATGAGAATTGTTTTGTATGTGTATTGAAATTAGTAAATTATCACCTTAACATTTCAAACTGTTAGTAAAAATAATCCATCTTTAGGATTGCTTTAACATGTAGGCTATACTGCTAGCTGATCATTAAAAACTACACATCTCAAGGCTGACTCTACGGTATCAACAGGTATTGGGGCACCATACTGTATCAGGATGTCTCAACCCTGGCTGTGTTCACGTCAGTGCAGATTTCTGGGGCTGCCACAGCACCGACTTCTGTCTTACTCCATTCTCTCTCTCTTACAATTTCGGATGTGAACTCAGGTCTACAAGATGCAAATGTGGCTACATACCTACTGGCCTGGCATTATGGGACCAGCCTTGAAATGTGTAGTTTTTGATTAACAGCTGGCAGCATAGCCTAGAAATTAAAGCAAAGAGCTGTGAACAAGCTTTGTACATCCAGCAGAATGGGGTTTGATTCCAACATGTTCTTCTCGTATATTGCGTGACCAGAGCAAGTCACTTATCCTCCCTGTGGACCCAAAACACACCCAGAAACAAGCTGTACTGTAGTTGTGTGTCTTTCCTGGACAAAGACAGTGAAAACAATCTGAGTGTGTTGACTTGAAAAGAAAAAAATTAAGACACCATTAATTGTTTATTAATTGCAAAAACACATGGATGGATAACATTGTTGAAACATGCATAACCTGAAATGCATTATCAAAAGAGTATTTTACTTTTTTTGATGAAGTTAAAAGTACAACAGTTTCATGCTGAAATACTTTGGATGGAATGGGATTTTTTTACCATAAAGGAAACAAATGAATCTGGTTGATCCTGCCGCTCATGGTCTTCAAGCGGGTCTTACACGCTGCAACTCTGCCAATGGACTGTAACTTTTCAAAATGCCATTCCCATTGTAATGTAAAAAAAGAAATAAAAAAGGGAGAGACAGGCTGTGTATGTGTGTGTGTGTGTGGTGTGTGTGTTTGTGCATGTGCGTACGTATGTCTGTGTGTGCACATGTGTGTGTGTGTGTGTGTGAAGTGTGTGTGTGTGTGTGTGTGTGTGTGTGTGTGAAGTGTGTGTGTCTATCTCTGAGAGAAGTGCTCCACTAACTGAACTGTGCTGAAAGGGAAAACAATTATCGCCATTAATTACATAAAATAATATATGGGTGGGTGGGTGTAAAACCCAAAATTTTGCACACACCCTTGGTGGTGGATGTTAAACCCCTTGTATTTTGCCCTCGGGGTTACTGTAGCATCCCATACCTTGTGTGTGTGTGTACATTTCTGGTTACACACACTCACCAATATATTATTCTATATTTTAATATAGAGGATAATGTATGGTCCTCTATCGGTAACTGGTCTGTTAACTATCGAGAGGTTGCCAGGGCGATCATGTAAACCTTGAGAGCGAAGCTCGAGAGGTTTTTACATCGGCATGGCAACCTCGAGACGGTTAACCGAGACCGGTTGCCGATAGAGGGACCATACATTATTTTTTATAGTGTATGGTCCCACTTAAAAAGTAAAACGGCTTACTTTTTTAAAAAGTCACCACAGGGGCCCTTCAGTCCTTTCCTAGCCGCCGCATTCATCCATCGGTTCCCGTCTGAAAAAAAAAAGGTGCGCATAGACAGTATCGCATGTTAGTTAACCTATCGATGTGACGTGAGCATCGATAGGTTAATAACATTTCTACGCTACATCGATAGGTTAACAACCTTAGGAAATGATGATTTCCTAAGGTTAACAGCGTTCTACCATACATTATAATGCAGTTCCGGTTATGCATGTTTTAACAATGTTGTACATCTATGTGTTTTTGCAATTAATAAACTATTAATGGTGTCCCATTGTTTTTTCTTTTCAAGTCAAATCTGGATAGAAAGAGCATAATATTTTCAGAATCATAACACATGCTCAGATAGTTTAACTCTTTTTGTCCAGGAAATGCACAGAACTACAGTTTATTTCTGGGTGTGTTTGGGGACCACAGAGAGATTAAGTGACTTGTTCTGGTCACACAATACACAAGAAGAGCATGTTGGAATAAAAACCCATTCTGCTGGATGAAAGAAGCTTGTTCACAGCTCTTGGTTTTAACCTCTAGGCTGTATTGCCAGCTGTAAATCAAAAACTACACTTTTCAAGGCTGGCCCCATGATGCCAGGCGAGTAGGTAATTAACAACATTTGCATTTTGTAGACCTGAGTTTAGGGTTACCACCTGTCCTGATTTTCGCAGGACAGTCCTGATTTGGGAAGCTGTGTCCTGCAAAAAAACATAAAAAATATGAAATGTCCTGATTTTACTGTAGAAAACATATTTTCTAACTTTCCACTAAATGTTGCAGAAAACTACAATACCTTAACTAAAATATTTTAAAATATATAGAAACAATAGAAGCAACTAAGAAACTACAATACTTAGCCTTAATTCTGATTATGTAGAGAAAACGAGTCTGTCGCATTGGTTGAGGTTATGTACTGTCCTGCTAAAAATCATGTTTCAGTAAGAAATGTCCCACTTTGGGCTTTTTAAAAGGTAGTAACCCTACCTGAGTTCACACCTGAAATTGTAAGAGAAAAGGCTGTAAGAGAGGGAATGGAATAAGACAGAAGTCGATACTGTGGCAGCCCCAGAAATCTGTATTGACATGAACACAGCCAGGGTTTAGAAATCCTGATATGGGGTCCCAATACCTGTTGACACCACAGAGCCAGCCTTGAGATACATGTAGTTTTTAATGATCAGCTGGCAGTATAGCACAGAGGTTAAAGCAATCCTAAAGATGGATTATTTTTACCAACAGTTTGAAATGTAAAGGTGATAACTTGCTAGTTTTAATGCACATACAAAACAATTATTATAAATGTAGAAAGTGCTGTAATAACACCTTAAAACACACCTAATGAAACAGATGATTTCCTATTGCCTATATGCCTATAAGGCCTGATGGCGGTGCTTGACCTTTCATCCCTCGTATTGGTGGGCAGTAGTCCAGAAGCGCTCGTACAGGCTTATAATGAGGCCATCGCGGTTGCTCTGGATTCTATTGCTCCTGTTCGTGAGCGCCCTCTTTCCCGTCACCCCAGGGCCCCTTGGTTTGATGGGACTCTGAGGGAGATGTGGAGTGGTTGTTGAGTGTTGCTGGCGTAAGTCTGCCCTTGATGACGCATCACTTTAGATTGACTGGAACATTAAATCGTTATCAATCTGCAATCACCCATAAGAAGGCAGAATTCTGTCCAGGGAGATGGTAGCTCTGAATCGATCGTTTCAGCTGTTCGAACTGTAGACAGACTGTGCAACCCAGCCTGTCTGCAAGTTCGAAAGCCTTTTCGCAAAGTGAGTGCTATGAGCTTGCTCGATACTTTGCAACTAAGGTGGCTGACATCAGGGCGGACTTGTGTCCGACAACCTCTAAGGGTGTTGTGGTGGGAGTGTGCGAGAGCACAAGACCTCACTTCTCCTGGAGTTCCTTTTATCGACCGGAGTTCATGGATATTATGAGGATCATCCATAGTATGCACCCCTCAAGCTGCAGCTTGGATCCTGGACCTACTGCCCCTATTTTGGGTTGTGTAGACATTATTGGTCCAGTATTAGTGCAAATTGTCTGGTGCTCCTTGGAGTCGGGTGAGTTTCCTAGCTCCCTGAAAGAGGCGGTGGTGACACCTCTCTTGAAGAAAGCTTCCTTGGACCCAGACTGTTTTTCCAGCTATCGACCTATCTCTAACCTTCCTTTATTGGGAAGGTCATTGAAAAGGTCGGCTGCCAACTGGATGACCATTTAGCCATCCATAATATCTACTTAATCCTTCCAGTCTGGTTTTCAAAGACACAGTATCGAGACAGCGCTTGGTTTGGATGCTAAATGATCTTTGAGGGCGACAGATCTAAGGAGACGCTCTATCTTGGTTCTCCTTGATCTGTCTTCAGCTTTGACACTGTGGATCACATGGTGTGCACGCCTGGGGCAAATTTGTGGAACGCCTGGAACCATTTTAAATGGTTCGAGTCATTCCTCACTGGGAGATCACAAAGAGTTGTGTTGGGGATTTTTTCCTCTGGCCCAGTCTCTTTGTTGTGTGGAGTGCCTCAGGGTTCTGTGCTGTCGCCCATGTTATTTGCAGTGTACATGCTGCCCCTCGGAAACATTATAAGATGGTATGGGCTGAGGTTTCACTGCTATGCAGATGATACTCAGCTATACCTGTCTTTTGCACCCGACCAGGATGGAGCTCTCTAGGTACTTAATAACTGTCTGGGGGAGATCCAAGACTGGATGGATTCTAGTTGGCTAAAGTTGAACTCGGAGAAAACTGAGGTTTTGATTGTGGACCCGGTGGTCAGATTGGGAGGTCATGTGTCGCGCTCCGTCCTGAATTTTCTTGGCGTGTGTCGCCGCCTGAACGGGTGCATAACCTTGAGTGATTCTTGACGATAGGCTGACTCTTCAATCTCAGGTGTCAGCCATCGTCAAGACTTCCTTTTACCATCTTAGGAATATTGCCCGGGTTAGGCACCTTGTTCCGTCTGACTCCCTGCCAACTTTGGTCCACGCTTTTGTGTCCTCGCGCCTCGATTACTGCAACGCCCTTTACTTTGGGCTTTCTAGGGTTGAAATCCGACGCCTACAGCTAGTGCAGAATGCGGCAGCCCCGTTTTGACTGGGACAAGCAGGTCCTGTCATATTACCCTGGTGCTCCGCGAGCTGCACTGGCTCCCAATACGGTGGCGGATCACCTTTAAAGTCATTTTATTGACTTTCAAAGCCCTTCACGATCAGGGTCCAGCCCATCTGAAAGACCTTCTGGTGTCTCATTGCCCTAGCCGATCACTCCGCTCGGCTGACATGGGGTCGTTAGAGATTCCAAGAGTGAGTTTGAAATCTTCCAGCAGTAGAGCTTTTTCCTATGCCGCACCTACTCTTTGGAATTCTCACCTTGTCGGTTACGGGAATGCTCTCCGTGGAGACTTTTAAAAAGGAATTAAAAACCTATCTCTGGAGAAGGGCCTTTTTTGAAAGTTAAACGCACTGCATAGTGTGTGTAATTTTATTGTAATTTATTATGTTTTTAGAATATATTTTATAATTTTCATGGTTTGTTGTTTGTATTGTTTGCTGATGTTTTTATGGACTTATTCAGCGCCTTGATATTATGAAAGGCGCTTTATAAATAAAATTATTATTATTATTATTATTATTTAACCCACAGTAAATGGAGGGCCAAGTTCCTCGGTGACATCATTTCCTGTCAGGAGCCTAAAACACATGGCTGCCCCCAGCCCTTAATTACAGGCTGATTTACATAGGAATAACTCTGGACTGCAAAGACTCACACTTAAATACAATGGCTCAGTCAAATTAGCTTTTTATGGACTTTCAGACATTAAGAAACCCTGTTGATGACAGTTTCCCTTTAATAAATAAATAACTTGCCTGCGCAGCTCCATGGAGCCGAGAGACAGACAGGCCAGAGGGCATTCATGGGATGTACAAACAGTACTGGGCTGATACAGATACTTAAAACAAGCTTAAAGCGATAGACCAAGTGCAGACTCCACGCAGATAACCAGAGCCAAAGTAAAGCTCAGACATTAGAGGGTACAAAGCATGACCTAAAAACCTGTACTTAGAGAGTGCCTTGCTCCCCACCTTGAAGTAATCAAGACCGGGGATGCAGCCTTTAAACCCACCATGACCAGCCTGAAAACCTTGCCAGAGAACCTACCAGTTTGCAACCCTCTTCAAACAGAAACAGGATGCTGCTGAAACTATAGCATGTGCGACTCGGCTCCTTCCTTACAGTTAGTCTTACTTTGCATTTCTTTAATGGGCCTAACACGGGACCTGCCCCAGACATGGGCATGGCAGGCCCAATAAAACGCAGTCCCGAAATGCAATCCACCCAGCTCGCCTCGGCAGTGTGCCACACTGGGAAAATGACCACCTCAGAGCTGCCATCCCCAAGGGGCTCTGTTGCAGCCCTGCTACTGCTGCAACAGCCCCACTGCCATACCTTCCTTTAGGGCACCAGATCTCCTGAACACAGATGTCGATGGGCTTACCTCTAGGTTGCTGTCCACCCAGCCACTACTCTTACCAGGACCCCAGTTCCCAATGGTCTCCATACTCCTACCACCCTCCCCATCGGAGCTGAAACTGCATAGCTATCAATGCTAGCAGCAGCCAGTATCTCCCGGGCTGGGTGTTTGAAACCCCAGCCTGACTTGTCCTACATTCAGTCCGCTGCCTCCTCTGCTTTCCTCCAGATTCCTCCTTTTAAACCTGGGCCAAGAGCAACAGCTCCCTGGGACCAGAACATGGAAATGCCTATAAAAGGGAACCTAACCAAAGGCAGAATACGGCCTAGTAAGTCAGACCTGAGAGGGGTGGCTTACAACAACAAGGCAGTGAGGAGGGCAAAGCTTGACAATGAGTTGACGATATCTGTGGGAATGAAGAACAGAGACAAAATGTTCTTTGGTTACATATGGGAAATGCAAAACAAAATGGGGGATAGGCAGAATAAAGAAAGGGGAGAAATAGGAGGAGGGGGACAAAGGTAAAGTCGAACATACTAAACCAGGTTTTCTGTTTGGTAGTAACAAGGGAGGTCCAGTATATGGGGCTGGTGCCTGACTGTGTCATCAAGGCAAGGGGGGAGGTTATCCGTGAGGATCTGGTTTTGGAGGCAACAGTGTTAAAGGGATTAAACACACTGAGGATGGATAAATCAATAGGCCGGAACAGGCTGTATGCCTTGGTGCTAAAGAAGATGATGCAGGTCCCACCTGCACCACTGGCAGAGCTCTTATACAGCTTACTGGAGATGGGGTCAGTACCTAAGGTCTGGAGGGCAGCAGATGCAGTTCCTCAACAAAAGTGTGGAAGTACAGTAGGGATGAATTAGGGGACTACAGACATGTCAGTCTGATGTCCCTAGTGCGGAAGCTACTAGAAGCCTTAATAAAGGAGAGGCTACTAGGTTTCCTGGAAGCAAATGGACTTCAATGTATCAGGATGCATGGTTACATGAGAGGGAAGTCATGTGAGGTGAACACGATTGACTTCTTTGATTGGGTGGCGGAGGTAGTGAACAAGGGTTAGGTGATGAGCATACTGCACCTTCACTTCAGCAAAGCCTTTGACTCTTTTCCATATGGATGGTTATTCAAAAAGTTGTGTGACCTGGGAGTAGGGGAAAAGATCACACGATGGATAGGAAATTACTATGACAGAACCCAGAGGGTTGTCCTTAGTTAGAGGCAACATCAAAGAATGATCCAGCACCTAGAAACCCTGAATAGTCACAACTGCAATAGCTTGTAGAAAATATGTCACTTACATTTATTGATAAATTCAGATAAAGGCTGGACAATACAAAGCAGAAGACATACAAGGTGGCACTTAATCAGCAAAGTGAAACAAAGGCACAATTGTTGAAAATACTCACAGTTTATGGAAAAAAAGGTTCACACATGAAACAAGAGAGCACAGCTCTAAAACCCCTGGGCTTTGGGACTGTAGCAGGTCCCTTCATCGGGGGGAGGGGTTACATTTTATTAATAAATACAAATTAAAAGGATGGACAGTACAAAGAAGGACTCAATGTTTTGTGCTAAATAAGAGTACTTTATCAAGAATGAGTCAAGTGTCTTGACTCTGTTTTGATAAAGCACTCATTTTTAGCACAGAACATTGAGTCATGCATTGTACTGTCCAACCTTTTGTATCGGTACTTATCAATAAATTTAAGTCACATTTTTTGCTGCATGCTAGTGCAGCTGTGACTCTATCCAGCGTTTTGAGGTACTGGATTTATTGTAGTATTGTATTTGGTGATCCGCACACATGACTTGGGGTCCTTGTAGCATCTCTTTTTGTTTTTGGACTTAATGAGGGGCACTCAGAATGATGAAAGTCACCAGTGGAGTACCATACAGATCTGTCTAGTGTCCTTGTCGACATCTTGATCTGTGATATTGGAGTAGGGAGTCCAGGGAACGTCTGAATCTTTGTGAACAATACTATGATCTCCAGAAGAGTAGATAGTGAGTTTAACTACCCCCTTCCCCTGGAAAGGGGCAGGATTGTTACTAGGAGTGCCTACAAGTAGCTCTGTCTTTAGGGAGAGGGGAGGAGACTATGAATGGAGAATATAGAAAAAGGTTGGGTGGGAAAGTGAGTTCAGTTCAGAAACTGGGGAGGAGTCAGAGAGTTGAGGGGATGTCCAGTCATGATCTGCACGTGTGATAGACACTGGCCCTGTGGTGGCATGAGGGGGTCTGCCAGGCCTAGTACTGTGGCAGGGCATCAGATCTGGGGGGCATTTGCATGCTCCAGTTTTGGGTGTTGCTGGGGATTAAAGGGGATTGTCGAGCATTGGATGGTGGCAGGGCCTAGATCTGTGGAGGCAAGGATATCCTCGATGCCTTTTCAGCCCATTATATCAAGAGGAGGTAGTGGCTCCAGGTCTGACCGTCAGGGGACCTGACTGTGTCTAGCTGGGGAGGAACTCTGCGACTATGCTATCGTGTACTAGGCCAAGTCAGTTTGGAGCCTCAAGAAGGAGGAGTGGTGATCTGTGGTTACTCAGAACAGGTGCTGCCCAGTCAGTGGCATTGGGGACAATACCATGGGTTTCCCATGTTCTAGGTTTTAATACAGGTTGGTGGGTTTTCTTGGTGGTTGGGTTTGGATCAGGCACCTCCGGTCAGAGGGCACCGCAGCTGTGGAAGAATAGAAGGGGGCATTTGGAGGTGGGTACATGATTGTGTTTGGGTCAGGCACCTCCAGTCATAGGGCACTGCAGCTGTGGAAGAATAGAAGGGGGCATTTGGAGGTGGGGACACACACCCTCAAGAAGTGCGCATCAATGGCTTTCAGGCCTGGGCCTGGAGGGACTCCCTGAAGAAACTGATGCCCACAGGAAAAGATTGAGTGCCTAGAAATTCTTGGACTGGTAAATACTTGCAAGACCTGCCATCTTAAAGTAAAGAGCAGTTTACCAATGAGTATTGTACCCCAGAGAGGAGGAATAATCTTGGTTGTCAGTATGTGGTTTCGGCTGTTGGTCTGCAAACATCGTATCCGATGGCAGGGTAAGGCTACTATCTTTAGTGACTGGCAAGAAGCTAGGTAATTAAAAATAGCTGAGGTAGGGAAGAGTCCACTGGTAATTAAGGTTGGGTCTTGTGACCCTAGAAGCTAAGTACTGTGTTATAAAATTGGGCACCCATGTGATGAACTATATCGGAAGCAAGTGCTACTTTGCACTGTTAAATAATTTGAAATTGTTTAAATGAACTACCATTGAAACTCTTACCCCTAAGTAAAGGGACAGCATGTGAACTGCCACAATTACACGTAGTCATGAGAGTCACCCAGGGCCATACCCATGCCCAGCAGAGCATACAAACAGATTGCTGCCTGGCCAAAGGGTGGGCTGCATGAGGAAGAATAAGAATAAGAGAAAGGACCTGGAAAGACAAAAGAAGTGGTCAACATTCTGGCAGTTGAATTCAACACTAAAAATGCATGGTAATGCACACAGAGGTACAAAATCTGAAAACAGAATACACAATGGAGGAGGGGTAACAGTAAAAAGTACAATCTAGGAGAGTGACATGGGGATAATACTGGACAATTGAGGAATATCAGTGCAAAGGGACAGTGAGGAGGTTGAAGTCAGGAAGGGAGATCAGTAGCCAGAGGAGTGAAGTGGTTCTGCCACTGTAGAGGTCCCTGATTCATCCTTACCTGGAGTACTGTGTGCAATTATGGGACCCACAGCTAAAGAAAGGCAATGACAGAGTGAAGGCGGTGCAGAGGAGGGTAACCAACATGGGTTAGCAGGCAATGACTTACATGGAGAAGCTGAAAGATCTCAACATGTACACATTGGAGGCAATAAGAGATAGAGGGGGAATACAATAGGGACATACAAAACCTCCATGTGATAAAGTAGTTAGCAGAGTTATTCAAGCTGCATGGAAACACAAGTACCAAGGGAAACTTAATGAGGTTGGCAGGGGTTCGGTTTAAGAGGGACCTCGGAAGGCATTTCTTTATGGAGTGGGAGGTGAAGGGGTGTAATAGACTATGGGGGGAGGTAGTCTGTGCCAAATCAGTAGGGGGCCTTTGGGGGTTTCAAGCATGGATGGTACAGACACTATCTGTACCTGTACACTATGTGTACAGGTACAGATAGTGGCAAAAGGGAAGGGGCTATGGAGGAGTGAAGGGCCGGTAGAGCCCTCACAATCAGCATTAGGTATAGCTGGGCAGACTTGCTGGGATGCAAGGCCATTTACTACTAACAACCTTTATGTTTCTCTGATGTATCACAGGAAATCCCCTCTCATTTCAATTACATTTATGTGAAATTTCAAGCTATTTCCACATATGTAGTGCATCTTGTTACTGGCTACCATTGCACGTGTAATCACCCACAATGTTATGTAGACAACAGAGAGAGAGAGAGAGAGAGAGGGAGGGAGGAGGGAGAGAGAGAGAGAGAGAGAGAGAGGAGGGAGAGAGGGAGGGAGGGAGGGGGAGAGAGAGGAGGGGGGGGAGAGAGAGAGAGAGAACACGTGTGTAGCGAGGGCTGGTGTTGATACTATAATCATGCACTGAAGAGAAACACAAAGAATAGATGACTCCTGAGTACAAAGCCACTGAACTGCTGATATACTGCACCACAAAAAAAAAACTTTATTCAAAGATCCAACTGTCACAAGCCACAGAAGATGAGTATGGATGAAACACCCTGGTGTTTCATGGAACACTTAAGCTGTTTTAAGGGGCCAGTGTTTTGCACATGTGGGGCCAGTGACCTGGAACAAATTGCAAGCAACATTGAGGCCAATTTCAGTCCCCTGTCCCTCTTAAAAACTTGTATAGCATTGGCTTTATAAGTGAGCAACTTTACCACAACCATGCTGCTCAAATGTAAGTAAAGGTTGACCTAGTAAACTTAGCTCTGAACTGCTGTCGTTTATTGTACTTCGCCTTGTGTATTTTACAGTGTCTTTCTTCTCTTGTTTCATTCCACCTTTTTATAGCGGATGTAATTTTTTATTTGTATAATACAATTATTAACTATTATCATTGTGTATAAATAATAATACCATTTGTTTCCCTGTATTATTATTATTATTTATTATATTGCACTGTTTTTTACTATGTAACTGAGGTTTCTGCACTCAGGAGGCCCTTGAAAATGAGAGTTCACTCAGTGGTGTTTTTTCCTATTACTTTATGAGAATAAGTGTAGTACTTCTGCTGCTATTACAAAAATTGTATAGTCAGTTGTCGGCAATCCGGTTTTCTGAAATACACTGAGAACTAAATACAAGTTAATAATGTCAGATTTAAAAACAGGACTGAGGGTGCAAAATTAATAATCTACAAAACATCAAGCAGCAGTTCATGTTAGCCAAAATAAAAATCAGTAGTTGCTTCTGATACAGTAAGCGAGCGATGAGGATCCCTTACTGAATTGCATTACTAGTGTTTTAAGCTACAAATGACTAAGGTAGATTACTTTATTTTTACCTTGATTATTTTCTTTGGATCTACAAAAATGGTGGCTCTGACCTGACTCACTGACTCTAGCAACTGGGATAGATGTCAGAAAGGATTAGTCGGGGGGTGCAACCCGAAGCCATAATGTTTTATAGTGCAGAAGAACAAAAGTAAGGTAAAAATAAACTTCTTTACATTATTTTAGCTTAAAATAGTGTGATTCCGTAAGAGACCCTTAATGCTCCTTAGCTAAATCAGAAGCAGCTCTGCAGATTTTTTCCAGCTAAAATTACTGCTGATTACGTAAGCAATAAGTCACAACAGGGTGTTGGTTGTTCTGTGATAACCTAGGTGCATGGTAAGTCACAAGGCCAAATGCCAAGTGTCCTTCCTCACGTAGGTGTGCGATTATCACAGAACAACCAACGCCCTGGAGTGTCCTATTGTAGTTATAAAATGGGTTAGGATTAGGAAAAAATGACCACCAAGTAGTTTGCATTTGCAAAATTTTGTAACATTTATTTAAATAAAGACTAGAGAATTTCTTAAAAAAGGGAGAAAATAGTCCCTAACTACACTGTTTGGGATGGTCAAAATAATAAATCACTTAGAAACGCGTGATGCACTACTTTTTTGGGGGTGGTCAAAATAACAGAAAAAAAACTCCCTACAATGTGGAACATTTTAGGTTTACTTGTCGAAACTGATGAATCACACCTTGCCATGGAATACAGGGGTTATGAGATTTTAAGTTTTATTAAAGTTTCACACACAGCAAATACACACACACACACACACACACACACACACACAATCAAATAAACAAGCAACAACAGTCCCTAAGACCCACCCTCCCTCCCCCACCCTCAGCAGAGATGCACAATGCCCATGACTGATGGTAGATGATATATTACCTACCCAATCCTTATTGAGTACAACAAGTAAAAATTAGCCTCAAGGGAGGCCCATCTCATGCTTACATGCTTAGAGACTGGCTTCAATTCAGAAAAGCAAGAAACTCATGCACAAAACAAATAAGAAATGCCAAAGCTGCCTTCTATAGAGCTGAATTGGATGCATCCTATACTAACCCATCCAGATTCTGGGGTACTATAAAGGGAATTCTAGGCCAAAATTCTACCCTGCCTCCCTCCAAACTGCTCCTAAGGACATAGAAATCACTGACAAGCAAGAAATCTTAAATACCTTCAATGACCATTTCACCACAGCTGGCCTAGCATTTGACTCTTCACCTGCAAATCTCTTGAGATCATCATTAAACCTTCAATCCACTGTGGGACAAAAGGCTGCTTCAACATTCTCCTTCGAACCAATATCCTTAAAAGAAGTAGAAGACCTCCTATCCAATTTAGATACATCTAAGAGTGCAGGTGCAGACTCCTTGGATCCCTACTTTCTTAAAGTAGCACTGCACGCCTTATCTGCCCCCCTCACTCACCTCTTCAATCTTTCCCTAGCTACTGGTTCCATCCCCTCCATATGGAAAACAGCTCAAGTAGTTCCACTACTTAAATCAGGTGATCCCATGGACCTTAACAATTACAGGCCCATTTCCATCCTACCGGTACTATCCAAGATGCTTGAAAAATTAGTAAATTCGCAGTTAAGGGCCTATCTGGACACCAACAACCTCCTAAATCCAGCACAATCTGGATTTAGATCAATGCATAGCACCATCTCTGCCCAGCCAAAGTCACTAACGATTGGCAGACTGCCTTGGATAAAAGAATAGTACCTGTGCTGTGTTCCTGGATTTGAGTAAAGCATTTGATACAGTGGATCATGATTCATTAATCTCCTCTCTAGCTCTGTAGGCCTTGATTCACTCTCTCTCAATTGGTTTAGGTGCTATCTCTCTGGAAGGTTACAATTGGTAAAAAATGAAAATGACCTATCTACCTCTAAACCACTGCTAAGAGGTGTACCGCAAGGCTCTATCCTAGACCCCATCCTCTTTGCCATTTATATTAATAAATTGATGCCAACCTCTCTCAATCTAACATTCACCTGTTTGCTGATGATACTGTATTATATGTCAGCAATCCCTCACCATCAAAAGCCTGTGAACTGTTACAGTCAGAATTCTCCATCCTACAACACAACCTATTGGAAAAAAAATTACTTCTAAATGCCAAAAACACAAAAGCTATGTTCTTTGCCACAAAGAATTGCTCTGCCACTACCCCATCATTCATCACTCCACAATTATCCACCTTATTTGGAGAAAAGCTGGAATTTGTGGATAAATTCAAATATCTTGGAGTCTGGATTGACAATAAGCTTGACTACTCTGTCCACATTGAAGAGCTATTAAAAAAGTTGAGACAAAGGCTTGCCTATTTTACAGAATAAAACACTACCTTACCAGAGATTCCAAACAAAGATTAATCCAGGCATCATTCCTATCCCTTATTGACTATGCTGACTTTCTCTATGGCCATTGCTCACTCTCCTCTTAAATAAGCTGGACACCCTGTATCATAGAGCCATCAGATTTATTACAGACCTTCCCTCCAGCACCCATCATTGCTCTCTTTACATGGCAGTCAATTGGACATCCCTACAGCACAGAAGAAAAGGAATGCTGCAATCTGGATCTTTAAAGCTTTATCAGGCAAACTCCTCCTATATCTCAGACTGTTTCACCGGAATCACATCTAGGCCATACACCTTAAGGATCAATAAGCTCATTATGCTAAAGATTCCCAATACCTGCACCGGTTTGGGAGGGCTGCTATCAGCTATTCCCTAGCATTTGTCTGGAACTCACTCCAAAAATCTATGAATCTGAATACCCTCTTACCCTTATCATCCTTCAAAAAATTATACAGCACCCTATTTCCAGAGTTGTGCAACTGCTGCCATAAGGCCTAGTCTCCCATCCAACCTACATCCCTCCCTTCTGTAATCCACTATGTTTAGTTTCCTTTCTTCTATCCAGTCAGTTATCACATTTCATATAAAAGCCTACAAAAGCCCTATTATTTGATTATTCTCCCTTCTATATCTATTATCCTCTTCATTTTTACAGGTTAAGTTATTTTACTGTGCCTTGTATATCTGTAAATTTTGTATATATCTCTTATTTATTTGATTGTACTAATGTTATGCTATTCTCATGTCTTTGTAAAAAAACTTGTATCCTTCTTTGTATGACCACTCAGGTCCATCTTGTAAATGAGCTACGCTCAATGATGTTCGCCTGAATAAATAAAGATTTTGATTGATTGATTGATTGATTACATTGTGTATAAAGTGTGCAACTTGCCCCAAACCTTTTCAAACAGTGGCAAGCAGTTATGCAAACTAGCAATCATACTTTCAACGCTAATATTAAATAAAAGTTCTTGCAACCACTCATTATAGGACAAATTCACAGTGTCACGCCAATGACGGAGAACCAACTTTTTAACTGTCAGCACTATTAAGGCCAGAAATATCTGCGTTCTTTAACATCAATGGTAGAGTAATCTCCAACTATGCATGTCTTGGGGGGAGAAGTAACCAGCGATCCCCAGTAAAGGACCCACCTTATGCTCAATGGATGACCATAATGGAGCAACCTTAGGACAGTCCCAAAAAATATGATAGGATGACCCATCCAGCTGTTCACATCTTGAGCATATCGAAGAGCTGATTCTACCCATCTTTGCCAGTTTAACTGGAGTAAAATACAGTTTATTAAGAACATGGAACTGGGTAAGTTGCAGCTGGTCCTGTGTGACATAAGTATGTCTTCTTCCAAATTCTACGCCAGTTAAAGGTGTGCTGATGGAAGTGGGAGTTCCAGTATGTAGACACTCCCATCTATCTCCAGATAAGACCTTTGTGTCAGCTCCCCAAGGGTCGCGAGGACCAGAGACCGAAGCTCTCCCACAAAACAGCTTGCAGACCTTTCCGTCGGCTCCCCGAGGGTCGCGAGGGCCAGAGAACGAAGCCCTCCCCCACAACAGCTTGCAGACCTTTCTGTCAGCTCCCCAAGGGTTGCGAGGGCCAGAGAATGAAGCCCTTCCCTACAACATCTTGCAGACCTTTCCATCAGCTCCCCAAGGGTCACGAGGGCCAGAGAACGAAGCCCTCCCCCACAACTGCTTGCAGACCTTACCATCGGCTCCCCAAGGGTCACGAGGGCCAGAGAACGAAGCCCTTCCCCACAACAGCTTGCAGACCTTTCCGTCAGCTCCCCGAGGGTCCCGAGGGCCAGAGAATGAAGCCCTCCAGTATGACCCCAACAGCTCTCAGTGCTCCGTGAGGACTCTTGGCACCTTTTTTATTTAAAATACTGAAGGGAGACTGAGCTGCTTTAAACTGCAGCCACCTGAAATTACAGTCAACACACAAGTGAAAATAGAATTTCTATTTGCTGAAACCAGCCTGCAGTCAGCGTTTTTCTCCTAATTTTATTTTATTTATTAAGACTGCGAAAAGGGACAGATAGCTGCTTAAAGGCAACAAATAGTAGTGCTGTCTAGTGCCTCACAAATTAACCGGTATTCTGCGTTTTGCCCTGAGTCTCAAAAGCATGTATTTTATTTGCAGACTGTAATTTTAATTCAGCAATCCTGCTAGCTAGCACAGTGGTTGGAGATATTTAAATGTTACTGTAAAGAGTAGTTAATCTTAACTCCCTGTCCTCGTGACCCTCTCTGATACCTGCGTCAGTCCCAGCAACCAGAGGCTTTGCCCCCCCATTTTGTTAGCCCCTCCTTAAGCCTACCTGCATTTAAACTGTTTCTCTGTCTTGTTCCACATACCTTTCTGTCGGCTCCCTGAGGGTTGCGTGGGCCAGAGAACGAAGCCCTCCCCCACAACAGCTTGCAGGTATGATCCCAACGGTTCTCAATGCTCCATGAGGACTCTTGGCACCTTTTTTATTTAAAATACTGAAGAAATACCATGCCGACACTCCGCGTCGACTCTCCACCGCCCCCTCCACCACCCTTGGTCGACCCTAGAATATATAGCATATGGCTGTGCAGTCAGGTGACAGCCAAAACCAATCAGTCAGCTTTCCTATTAGCAAGCTATCTCGTCCTGCCACTAGAGGCTGATACTGCTACCTACTCTGTGTAACTAGCTACAGTACCAACCTTTTTTTCCTTTACCTTCCTCCTAAGCCATTATGCTGCAGCCCCTGCTACTATGCCTCCTCCTAAAAATTCCACTCTCCTCTCCACCATCACCCACCCTCTCCAGCGAACCCTCACCACCCCTCCACTCACTCTCCTACCCTACCATTTCCCAAAAGTCACCCCAACTACCCTTGCCTCACCCATGCCCATCTTATCACCTCCTCTCTCTCCTCGACAAACCCTCCACTTTTTCCTCCCCCTCATCCATCCCCCCTACCATCTCCAACCATTCACCCTGCATTGCTCCACTCATACCATTTAAATTTGGAGGCTCTCCTCTGGTGCCTTAACCTCCATGCTGTACCCTCCAAGCACAGCCCCGGTAGACACAAGCAATCCCCATTTCTCACCATATCTCTTCTACTGCTGCTGGCAGGAGACATTCACCCCAACCCAGGTCCTCTAGCACCTAACAAACCCACATCCACACTACCACCCTCATTCAGCCTGCCCTCAGACACTCTCCCCATGGGCCTCCGCATATTCCACCTCAACATCAGGAGTCTCCTCCCCAAACTAGATACCCTCACCATCTGGGCCACCCAGTACAACCCAGACATACTCTGCCTCATGGAAACCTGGCTTTCTCCCAAAATCCCCCACCATTGCCTGGCCATCCCAAACTACAACCTCTTCCGCCAGGACTGGGCTAAGCGAGGTGGGGGGATAGCTCTGTACATCAGGGACTCCATCCAATGCTCCATTATATACAAGGAGTCCTGCCCCTCTTCCCACGAAACCATCGTTGCTCACCTTACCTTTCCCTCGACCTCCCCCCTGTATATTGCGGCTCTGTATTCCCCACCAAAGACATCACCTGACACCCTCGACAAAGCCATCACTGAAATCTCCAGGAGAACTACAAACAGGGAACTCATATTATTAGGCGACTTCAACCTCGATTGACTCTCCTCCGCTGCAAAACCCACTGCTCTTAGGATTGAAGCCCTGAATCTATCCCAGCTAATCCAGGAATCTACCCGCCTAAACCATTGGTCCTTAAATCACACCCTTCTGGACTGGATCTTATCCTCCCATCCTCACAGGATCGCGTCAGCAGGCATCTTCTCTGATGCCCTCAGCGACCACTGTGTCACTTACTGCATCTGCAAAATCCGCACCCCCCACTCTCACCCCAAATTTATCTGGTCTCGCCCTCTTCACCTGCTCAATGAATCTGCCCTGCTGCATGACCTAGCAAACGAAGACTGGTATCCAGTCTTTTCCACGCCAGACGTCAACACTGCCCTATCCCACTTCTGCGACATCTTCCAACGTACCTGGAACCTTCATGCTTCCCTCAGGAAAGATCACACCCGAACTCATCACTCTGTGTCAAGTCAGGGACAAGGCATGGTGGCTATACAAAGCCACCCATATCCCCTGTGACCTCCAATCCTACAGGCACCTCAGAAATAAATGCACTAAAGCTATTCAGCAATCGAAATCCTCATACTTCAAAGCACAGATCACTCAGAACCAAAACTCCCCTGCATCCTTCTGGAAGGTAATCAACTCCATGATCAAACCCCCTTCCAAACTGACCTGCCCTGTCCTCAACATTGACGGCAGACAAGTTTCTGATCCTGTTTCTGTAGCTGTTATTTTAAATTCGGTTTTTGTCTCATGCGCCCTGCCCGCCTCCCCCCCTTCCACCTGACCCTCCCGAACCCCCTTCTTCCTCCTGCTTCCTCTTTCCTCCATTCTCACCCAGGGAAGTCTACAATGCAATCACCTCTCTTAACCAGGCCAAAACCAGCCCAGACGGCTTGCACCCTAGACTTCTCCATATCTTGGCGTCAGCCGTAACAGCACCCCTTACACACATACTAAACCTCTCCCTCACCACCGCCACAGTACCTTCAGCTTGGAAAATGGCCAATATTATCCTTCTACATAAAGGCAGCGACCCCTCATTGCCGGGAATCTACAGGCCCATCTTGCTCCTTCCCTCACTCGCTAAAATACAAGAATCCCTCATGCTGTCCAAACTGACTGATTTTCTCTCCTCAAATAGCTCCCTCTCTCCCTGTCAGTCAGGCTTCAAAAAACATCACTACACCATCACAGCATTGGTGTGTGTAACAGACTATCCTCTCGGCCATGGATAGCAGTCTGGCCACTTCCGCCATATTTATCGACTTGGCAAAAGCGTTTGACTTATTCTCCCACCCCCTGTTACTCCACAAACTCTGCCACTTCGGCCTTGCCCAACCCACCATAGGCTGGTTCCACTCCTACCTCCAAAATAGACAGAAATCCATCCAAATAGGGAATACCCTCTTCCCATCCTCTTTGGTGTCCCACAAGGCTCAATCCTCAGCCCCATCCTTTCTCCTTATTTATAAACGACCTCCCCTCCGCCTGCCTCTCAGCAAATGTTCATCTGTACGCTGATGATGCAATCATTTTTGCCTCGAGACCCTCTCATGACAGCGTCCTCCCAGAACTCCAAAACTACTTCAATAGAGTCCAAGCCTGGTTCCTGAAAAATCAGCTTAAACTTAATGACAAAAAAACAGTCACCATGGTTTTCAGATCTAGAAAAAAGCTTACCGCCCTTCCGGCCCCCCCCCAGTAATCTCCACCCTGGATGGCTCTCCCCTTGACCTGGTCCACACTTTCAAATACCCAGGAGTCTGGCTCGACAGTCACCTAAATTTCTCAACCCACATAGAGGCCATCTGTTCCAAACTCTGGCCCAAACTTACCGTCCTCTATCGCCACAAAGACAGTCTTCCCCTTCCCACCTGCAGCGAAATCATACATAAAACAATCTTACCAGTTATAGACTACACAGACATCATATATTGCACAGCACCAACCTCATCCCTCTCCAAACTTGACATGCTACTAAACGCATTCTATCGTTTTGCCACAGTCTCTCCCCCACTTACTCATCATTGCCCCCTCTACTCCACTCTCTCCCTGACCTCATTCTCACACAGGAGAACCACCCACAGTGCCTCCGTCATAGCCAAATACTGGCTGGGCTCCCTGCCCCCCCACCTCACCTCCTGCCTTGCACCTGCTAACTCCCTAGGCTACGCCCTCCGCCACAGGGATGCCCAAACTTTCAACCTCCCTTGCCCTCACAATGCCTCCGGCCAAGCAGCCTTTTCATACTACCTCCCTTTCCTATGGAACAACCTCCCACCCAGCTTTCACCAGGCCTCCTCCCTCCCAGCAATTAGGCACCTCCTCAGACTACTCCCAACCCCGCCTTGCCAAAGATATACCGTGGGACCCCCCCACCGCCCGTACCATGAAGCCTCAGTTAATCACATATTAGCCAGCAAATATCCACTTCCCTACTGTACCACTCCAGCTTCTGTTTATACCATATTGTAAGACAAATGCTTTTACATAAACACTGTATGTAGTAACTACTACCCGTAACACTGATCTCTTTGTAACAATCCTGTCTGTAACAAATGAATTTGGTTTGTACGTATTTCCTCTGGTTAACTTCTATGTACACCTCTGTACCCGAGTTGCACCTGGAAACGAGCCTCAGCTTGCCTTTCCCTGTCACCAAATTTTAAATAAAAAATAAATAAATAAGCCTTAGCCAATAAACTGACATACAGCTTGGATACAGAATGGGGCAAGAAGGCTAAGTCTTGCAGTAATTGCAAGAACTCTAATGAATTGATTGGGGCAAAACTCGCCTCAGACTGTTGCACCACAGTATGATGGCGCTGATATATCTTAAAAATAAATGTTTCATTCAGCTGAAACAACTGCATAATCTCTGCAGAAGAAAGACATGTACCTTCCTGGAGCAAGCCACACACTTTCACATGTGCAAGCTGAGGCAACCAAGCCTCTGAAATAGGCTTACCACCTATTTTAAAATTAGGATTCTGGAACGCCGGCCTGGAGAGGTCTTTCATATGATTGTATTTCAGAAACGAACACAACTCGGAGTGAACCCTAATTGAGAGAGGGTTTAGGAGCTTGACAGGCATGTTTTCCAGCACTGTTTTTACTCTTGGTGGTGTTTCATGTTCATTGTCGGTGAACTCATTTTCAGGCTTCAGCTTCTGTTACTTGCTTGTAGGCTCCATTTCTTGATTCTTGCTTGAAGATTCCATCTGTTCATTTCTTTCGTGCTGTGTGCCAGGATTCCCCTCCACTTTTTCCTGTCTTCAGCAGAGGCACTCCAGAGCTTCTCAAGCTAGCTTCTGATCTGTGCCCCGTGACTGCCATAATTTCCTGTGCTTGCAGTCTGGCAGTAGATAGTAGATGCACAGCTCTGGCTCTAATAGAATGGTTCGTGTACCTTTGGATGTGGTTACACTCTTGCTCAACAGGTTCACTGTCTGTTCCCTGTTGGAATGGATTAATATTTTTTCACCAAACCAACGAAAGGCACATCTGTGGGCCAAGCTGTTTTTGCCCTGAAAATTTCAGACCACAGTTCCAAACCTCCCCATTGCAATACTAGCCGAGACAAAAGTCGACCCTTTTAAGAGCAATCTCCGCCAGCACCCCGCCACGCTTAGTGGTTGTGACTGCTATCCCTATGTTTCCACCCTCTAGACCTACATCCCTTCCCCTGCCACCCTCCAGCCCTCCTCCCCTCCCAACACCCCACCCTCCTGTTCGAAGCAGTTTGTTACTACTATCACCAGTAACCCTCTGCCCCTCCATTCATCAACCCATAGCCCTCCTTCTAACTCACCCCCACTGTAATCCCCCTCTTACTCACACCTCTGTAACCCCTCTCTACTCACCCCTGTAACCTCCCCCCATACTTCACTCCCCCCTCCCATTCCTAACTAAGTCAATTCTGCCAGCTTTTAGAATGCCTACTGTTCTGTAAATAACAACCTCATATGTATTTTATGCTCCAATGTAAAAACACTATTATCAAATGTCTTTGTTCAATAAATGTGCCTATTGTTGTTTCTTCTTTTTTGACATGAAACCTCTGTAAAAGAGTCTCTGGCTCAAAGGTATTGTAATCTGAGAAATAAATAAAATAAAATGAAAAAAAAAGTCTGGGCACTAGATGATGACAAAAAACAGCAAAAAATGTTTCTTTTAAAAATTATTTCGCTATCTGGATCTCAGAAGCCGGACATCCGACTGGAACAAATCTTGGCACATCAAGAGCTCTGCACTCTGAGATCATGCATATGAAATTGTGTTCAAATCTGTTGAATGGTTGCAAAGATATTAAAGTGGGAAGTATCCAAGAAGGTGATTTAAGATACTTGTTTGGGGTTTGAATTCAAGAGATGGAATGTTTACTACTGTACGTATGTAATACAAGAATTCAAATCTCTGCTCGATTCTAGTGGCAGAATGTTCATCCCCACTATCATACAACAGAAGGCCTCAGATGGAACCAGAACTTTTGTTTTATCTGTAGCAGGTTAACCAGCACAGATTTCCCCAGTAAGCTGCTGAGGACAGGAGGGGGATTTGTCGTGGCCAGCAAAGAAACACCAAAATTAAAACTGTAGGTAATGTAGTGCTTCATTTTTCAAGTTATGTATGTGTGTGTCAGAAGAGGATTGTGAGGGCAAATAACATTTACTTATGTTTTTAAATTTAAGGCAGATTTATTTTTGAGGCCTAGTTGAAGGTTTTTAGTGAGTAAAGGTGACAGTCACATTTGTGATGGCAGTCAAGGGTGTGTGGTAGTACTGATTTTATTGTGAAGAGGCTGCTGGATCTTCTTTCAGTGCAATTGTGCTGGGATATCAGCACTGGGTTCTGAGCTCCTTAGTCAGGTTTCTGGATTTATAAATATATGTAAGCTCTCCAATGTGGGCTTACCTGGTAGCGCTACAGTCCTCTGACCCTCTGCCGGGCATCCTCCGAGTGGCTCAAGCCTGGATGTCCCTCCGTGCTCGTGGACTGCTGCAGCACCCAATTCGGGACCTCGGCCCAGGATGTGGATGGGTCTGGGGTCCGTCTGGTGTTCCCATGCCTCCGGGAGCTGTGGGGAGGGTAAAGCTGCCCTGATACTCTGACACTGTGGGGCCGTGCAAAGAAAACTACAAATATGGCATTCGTGCGCCCAGAGTGCAAGCGCGGCAGCCTGGAAAGGGAATTTAAAAGAGTCACGGCTCCGTTCTGATTTCGGCCAATGAGAATACTATGTGTCCCTGGCTCCAGAGGTAGGAGAAGAGCCGGGGAATGTTAGTATGTTAGACCAGAAGGTCTCCAGTTGCTGCTGGGGGAATGTAACAGCCCTAGTAAGGGCAAACCATTTAAACTAAAGGGCTGTGCTGGTCAGAGTACTTCCAGCATCAGATGGCAGCCCCAAGAAAAAACTACAAACTGGGGTGTGGAAGGGTTGTGGGATAACAAATGGATCAACACAATCTCTGTGTGGTATTTATTCAAAATGCAGCAGAAAACCTTTAACAATGGTATATCCCTTCTTCAGTACATCAGTTTGTAACAATAAGCTATGCAGGTCTTTCATCTATACTTAGCCAGCATATACTGATCTCGGATCTAACTTATCAGTTGAGATTTAGCCTTCCCTATGTGAGCCTTGTTTACTTGGGTGGTGGGGGCTCTAATAAAAAAAAAAAAAAAAACAAGCTAAAGACAAAGAACCTCAGTGCAGAAGCACTGAAACAAGAGTTACTCCAAAGGGCATTGACAATAAGCCAAGTTTCAAAGAAACACAACATCACACATACTTCCATAATGCAAAGCATCATGGGATATATACAAATCACCATGAAATTTCAGACTTGTTCAACTTACCACAATTTACATGCATTTTATAAAGCACAACTAACTTAATTTTTATCATACAGTCCCCTAGTAACTTTTCACCTTTATCAAAAACACCTAGTGTCATGGTATTTTCAGCATTTACAGGTTTTATATACATAAGGTATACACACTAAAGTATTTTATGTCATAGTGCCATTGCATACTAAATCCAACAACGAGAAACACAGCCTGTTGTTTTATAGCAGCTCGGACATCACAACAATAACCTCCCTGTACGAAGACCTGATAAGGAAAATTAAAATTAAAGCAGACACTATAGCATAGTCAAGAAAGGGAAGGGAGTGCCCATAGGTGGCCAACCTTATGGACTACAAATTGTAAAGAATAGATTAGGCTAAGAAATAGAAGAACTGTTGCAACAGATTTAAGAAAAGGTCAGTCCTCAAGAGTGGCAGGAGCTCCCTGTCACATGGGACTGCTGGGAAAATACCCAGAAGCAGCCTGGAGGTCACATGGGGTGCTGCAGCCAGTGAGAGGGAGGTTGTGCAAGGGAAATAAAAGGCAGGTTCTGGTGCAAAAAGAGAGAGAGTTCAGAGTGGGGTAGTCCAGAGGAGCAGCAGGGTGGCATGGGGAGAGAGACTGCCAAAGAAAATCAAGTCTGCCTGGCTGTGGGCTCCCTGGCTAACCACACTGTAAGTTGAGTGCAAGAGGGGAAACAGCAGCTCTGTGGGACTGCTCGCAGATGGGTCCCATTGTAAATTCAGGCAGCTGGACCGACTGGACTGAAAAGTACAGTGGGTAGCTGAGCTTGAGTGAGCCACGAGCCCCCATGGAATAAACTGAGCAGGAACAGGGAAGTTCAGCCAGAGGAGAGACCTGGAAGTCAGGCTGCCCTATTTTTGCCCTGTGGGGATGGTAGCATTATCCAGGAGGGACGAGGGAACCATGCCAAGTTTGTTCCCCAGGCTGAAGGAGCAGATGCTCCAGAGCAGAAGGACGAACAGGCCTGCCTGAGAAAACACTGTCTATAAAGGCCTGTGGGCAAAGCTGGAAAGGCTAGGCAGGCGAAGATCACCATGCTGACCCCCCCCCAAGTTCTGGCCGTCCACCAGTGATGTACCCTCAAACGGAGACCTTCCGAGGCATCTGGCAACTCATAGGGCAGAGAGTCCCATCTAGTGGCCCACAAGAGAACTGTGAGTACCCCGAGCTGTGGCTCTGGAGAGTTATTGGCTAATTAGTTAGGGTCTGGGGCTAAGCCCTCCCAACCACGAGGAAGGTGATGCCCAGGCTGAGAAGACTCGAACTTAAGTACAAGTTGTTACTGTGTTATCTGGGCCCCAACCAAAGACCCCAGGCCTGCATCTAAGAGAGGTGAGGTACCCAACATACAGGGACAATTTGGGTGCACCCAAAGGGGGGAAGAGGGTTTTTCTGCTGGGACAGTACTGTTTGTCTGAAAGTACGAGGTGATGAACCTTGCACTCCTTGTGTTGTACCCTAAATAAAAGGGTTGTGGTTTGCCATTTATTTATTGTCCTTTATATATGGTCCGCATATCTCTCCTCTTCAAGGGGGCTGATACACATCCCACTATTGAGACCCTAGCCCTGATTTGCCCCGAGCTGAAAGGCATGTCGGACACCCCAGTGCTAATTGGGACCAATGCCAATATGTTCGGGTGACTGGCGCAGATGTGCACTGACAAAGGCAGGGTAGATGAGCTGGTGAACCCTTTGGTAAAGGCTGTGGTAAAAAGGGTTGGCTTGAAGGTGACAAGCAGCCTGAGTGATGCGTGGGAGGACTGGGTCGGCATAGTCTGCCCAGTGGATGGAGGAGAGTTAATCCTACCGCCCAGTGCAGAATGCCGCATTGTGGGCATTGCTCGGTCTGAGCAGCCAACCCAGGGGACTGCCTTCATCATCAATGCTCCACTCCTGGGCAGTCTACTGGAAAGTCTATTGGTACAGAGATGGGTACTGTCACCTCCGGACACCTCCTGGGCCAGGCTGGTTACAGTGAGGGTTCAAAATGAATCCAAGAGACCTGTGGTCATCAGAAAGGACTGGGTGCTGGCGAATATCTACCGGTGTGACGGAGCCATGTCAGTCAACCATGGGGAAACTCCAGGGAATGAGATAGACCTGCCTCTCTTTGTATTTGGGAGTTCCCCTATACATGACAATTATAGGTAGAGCTTAAGCCAGAAGTTGGCCAAGTGCCAGCAGGTTTTCTTGCTCCATGAGTGGGACATGGGTTGTGTGACTGGGGAAAAACATTGGATTCGTCTGAAGGATGATCGCTCATTCAGGGAGAGATCTCAGAGGTTAGCCGCTGGCAACATAGAAGATGTCCAGCAATACCTGCTGGAGTTGTTGAACACCGGTGTTATCACAGAGTCTCGAAGCCCTTATGCCTCTGCCATTGTGGTGGCCCGTAAGAAGAGTGGAGCAGTGAGGATGTGCATAGACCACCCCTTGCTAAATAAAAGTACCATTCCTGATCAGTACACTGTGCTTCGGGTGAAGAATGTGCTGTCTGTCGGGGAGCAAGTGGTTCTCTGTATTGGATCGCCGGAGTGGCTATTATCAAATCCCCATGGCGGAGGAAGATAAAGAGAAGACTACATTTATTTGCCCTTTGGGGTTCTACTAGTTCAAGTGTATGCCCCAGGGAATATCCGGAGCCCCAGCCACTTTTCAATGCTTGATGGAGAAGGCTGTGGGGGATATGAATTTGCTCGAGTATATCGTCTACCTGGATGACCTTATTATCTTTGGGTGCACATTGGAAGAACACGAGATGAGACTGATGAAATTCCTGGATTAGTTGGAGGAGTTTGGCCTCAAGGTCACCATTGACAAGTGCCAGTTTTGCCAGCCTGCTGTGAAGTATGTTGGGTAGATTGTCTCGGCGGAAGATGTTCAGACTGATCCAGCTAAAGTGGAAGCCCTCACCATGTAGCCCAGGCCTACCCACTTGTGAGCCCTGCAGTCCTTCCTGGGGTTTTGTGGATACTACCATCAGTTTGTGAAGGACTACTTGATGGCGGTGTGCCCTCTGAATGATCTGATGCAAGGCTATTGTCCCCCAATAAAAAGAAGGGGGCAAACCTCCCTAAGGGGTACTTGCATGTTGGTGATCTGTTTGGGGACTGATGGACCCCTGAGTGTGAGGCTGCATTCACGGAGATCATTCAGAGGCTCGGGGAGGCCACTATTCTTGCTTTTGCTGACCTCAGAAAGCCCAATGTCCTTCACACTGATGCCAGTTTGAATGGTTTGGGAGCCGTACTGTATCAGGAGTATCCCGAGGGGTTTTGCCCTGTGGCTTTTGCAAGCCATGGCTTGACCCCCTCCGAAAGGAATTACCCAGTGCATAAGCTGGAATTCTTGGTGTTAAAGTGGGCTGTTCCAGAGAAGTTCCACGAATATCTGTACAGGGTCCCCTTCATCATCCGAACAGACAACAACCCCCTGATGTACATTACCACCATGGCGAAATTGGACACTGCAGGGCACTGATGGCTCTCTGCCCTCTCCACCTACAACTTCAGTCTCGAGTATCAGAGTGGGCAATCCAACGTAGATGTGAATGCTTTGTCCAAATGTCCACACGTTACTACCCCCGCCACCCCAGTTCAAATCGTATCTGCTCTGGTCCAAGTGTTGTATTCCCTCATATGGCCTGGAGTTGATTCAGTCATGAACCCCACCAGAGCCATAGATGTGCTGGGGGCCCCATCAGAGTCTATACCCCCTGCCTATCTAAATTTTGCAGGACTGGATATCTCTTCACTGCCCCAGCCTAGCAAGACTGACCTACAGCGGGTGCAGGAAACTGACCCAGTCATGCAAGACTTCCTTTCGGCTATTAAGAAAGGGCAGTCCCCCTGCCAAGAGTGGATCCGCCACCCCGATACCCACTGCATGCTGAGAGAATGGGGGAAGCTAGTCCTGCAGGATGGGATCCTGCTGTGAAAAGTGCAGGACAAGGACCACCTGGGACGCTCTAAGCTTCAGCTGGTACTGCCCGAACCGAATCGTGGTGTTTTCCTTAAGTCCGTGCACAATGACATGGGGTACCTGGGCTATGAACACACCTTGGATTTGTGCAGAGCCAGGTTTTATTGGTCCAGGATGAAAACGGATGTGGAGAACCACTGCAAATGCTGCCTGCAGAGAAAGACTTTACCCAAGCGGGCCGCCCCCACTGGTCAACATCAGTACCAGCGGGCCACTGGATTTGCTCTGATGGATTTTCTGTCCATTGAACCCGACAGAAAAAATACAGCTAACATCCTAGTAATCATGGATCACTACACCAGATACGTGCAGGCCTTCCCCACCAAGGCTCAAAAGGCCAGCACCATGGTCAAGGTCTTGCAGCAGTTTGTACAGAACTATGGCCTCCCTAAGAGAATCCATTCTGACCAGGGACAGGATTTTGAAAGCTGATTGGTGAAGGAGTTTATGTCCTCCTATGGTATATAGAAATCTCACACAACCCCTTACCATCCCCAAGGGGATCCCCAACCCAAATGTTTCAACCGAACTTTGTTGGACATGTTGGTACCCTTGATCCAGCTGACAAAGCAAACTGGAGTCAGAAGGTCAGCTATCTGGTACATGCATACAACTGCACAAAAAATTATGCTATCCAGCACTCCCCCATTTACCTAATGTTTGGTCATGAAGCCCGGCTGCCAGTGGATCTTTGTTTCAGTGTGTCTGTTGATGGTACGCCCCACAGGTCCTATCTCGAGTACACCCATCAACTGAGAGAGCAACTTCGGGCAGCGTACCAGCTAGCTTCCAAAGCGGTGGCTCAAAGTAATCAGAATAACAAAAGGAGATATGATACCAAAGTTTGAAGTCAAGCTGGAATTGGGGGATTGGGTTTTGCTTCGAAACTTGGGATTTCTGTGCAAACACAAGATTCAGGATTGGTGAGCCACAGACAGTTAAATCATGGTCGAAAAGCTTTCTAGCCTGCCCATATATTGGATCAAGCAAGAGCTTGGCAGAGGCCTACAAAAAATTGTGCACTGGAACCATTTACTCCCCATAGAGGAGATTGTGCTGGACCGTGCCCCGGGTCCGGAGCCTCCAGCTGCAAGATGGCTCGTAATGCGTAGTCAAGTTACTCGGAGAGGACAACAAGGCTCATTATCCCCTCTTGAACAGAACATGGAGAGCTTGGATGCCAGCCCAGCTGAGCCCCAGGAGGGGCCTGCAAGCAGTTCTGGTGACAAGAGTGAGGATGAGGACTATGCATGCCATCCGTGGGGGGCAAACTCGGACCCAACCTCATCCAAGTGGGAGTGGTACTGCTGAAACTCAGCTCCATCCATCAGTACAAACCATCCAGACTCCATGGTGTCACTGAACTTTAATGCCACGCCTTTCATTCTGGAAACCTGGCCTGCTGTCCCTATTCCGGGGCCCGATCTGGACAGTGCCTTGGATAATGAAAATGATTCGGGCCCCAACCCACTAATCGCTGATGTCACTGCCACTGCCATTCCTGGCCCAGACCCAGTCCGGGTCCCTGACCAGATTCAAGGTAGTGCAGCATTACAGGGTCAGGTCCTGGAACTAACTGTATAACCTAGTGGAGGGGGCCCATTCCTGACACCGCTCTGCCTAGGAGGTCGGGCAGACCACCACGACCCATTGTCAAACTCACCTATGATACCCTGGGTGATTCCACCAGCCTTCCCATCCAGGTCATCCACAAATCTGTGGTCCCTGTCATCCATCTCCCATTGTGTTGCCCAATGGATGGGGTGGGAAGGTGTATGTGCACATCAGTAGCTACCTGTATATAGTTAAATATGTGTTGCTTGGACAGATACCAATGGTGGAATGCAAAATGTGATGCCAATGCTGGTCCGCAGGTGCAGTGGTTGGATTTCTGCTTGCGATGCCTGCAACCCGAGTTCGGAAATGGACTCGGGGAACTAGAGGGCTGGCTGGGGAAGAAGGATTGAACATCTCATGGACTGCTCTCCTTCTCTGGGGGGAGGGTGGGGTGAGTGCCTGGTGCTTGAGAGACTCCTAGCGGAGGCCAGGAGAACCTCAAGTGATCGGCGTCTAAGAGCTAAGATGGGGCAGGGTGGACGCAGGATGTCATTGCATGTCCCTGCCACTGGGGTAACCTTGAAAACAACGCTGATGGCCACCATGAATGAAGCATGCCCATGGCTTTGATTAGCTTCCAGGCTGGATCCCTGAGCGGTCTCAAGTTTGTGGCACTATAAGGGTCCAGTGCTGCAACCCCACCCTGGGAGGTGAGCCAGGGGTGTCGGGGGAGCAGAGGCCAATTTGGAAGTGGGAGCGCAAGGATCCATGACCGGGCAGATGCACCGGTGGCTGCTGGAGGACAAAAAGAGCAAATTAAAAAAAAAATGTGATGCCAATATGATTATTGTTGGTGCTAGTTAGGAATCAGGTGTCTAGTTAGAAAAGTGCATGTTAAAATATTGGTTACATTAGAGTGGCTTGTTGGAATGCCAAGCATTCAGCTAGGGGAGTGTGTAAGGCCCCCAATGTGGACTTACCTGGTAAGACTACGGCCCTCTGACCCTCTGCCGGGTGTCCTCCGAGTGGCTGTGGTGGGGCTTGAGCCTGGATGCACCTCCGTGCCCGCAGGCTGCTGCAGCACCTGATTCTAGACCTCGGCCTGGGATGTGGATGGGGCCAGGGTCTGGCTGGTGTTCTCTTGCCTCCGGGAGCTGTGGGGAGGGTAAAACAGCCCTGATACTCTAACACAGTGGGGCTGTGCAAAGAAAACTACAAATATAGTGGCCGTGCGCCCAGAGCGCATGCACGACAGCCTGGAAAGGAAATTTAAAGGAGCCACAGCTCTGTTCTGGTCTCAACCATGTGGCTGATGAAAAAACTATGTGTCCCCTGCTCCAGAGGGCAGGAGAGGAGCCTGGAAACGTTAGTATGTTAGACCGGAAGGTTTCCAGTTGCTGCAGGGGGAATGTGGCAGCCCTATTAAGGGTAAACCATTTAAACTAAAGGGCTGTACTGATCAGAGTATTCCCAGCACAAGATGGCAGCCCCCTTAAAATACTACAAACTGGGGCTGCTGGGAAAATTCCCCAGAGGCAGCCTGGAGGTCACATGGGGTGCTGCAGCCAGTGAGAGGGAGGCTGTGCAGAGGAAATAAATGGCAGGTTCTGGTGCAAAAAGAGAGTGAGTTTGGAGTGGGGTAGTCCAGAGGAGCAGCAGGGTGGCATGGGGAGAGAAATTGCCAAAGAAAATCAAGCCTGCCCGGCTGTGGGCTCCCTGGCTACCCACACTGTAAGCTGAGTGCAGGAGAGGAAACAGCAGCTCTGTGGGACTGCATGCAGACAGGTCCCATTGTAAGCTCAGACAGCTGGACCAACTGGACTGAAAAGTACAGTGGGTTGCTGAGCTTGAGTAAACCATGGGCCCCATGGAATAAACTGAGCAGGAACAGGAAAGTTCAGCCAGGGGAGAGACGTGGAAGTCGGGCTGCCCTGCTCATGCCCTGTGGGTGGGGTAGCGTTATCCAGGAGGGGTGAGGGAACTGTGCCAAGTTTGTTCCCCAGGCTGAAGGAGCAGATGCCCCAGAGCAGAAGGATGAACAGGCCTGCCTGAGCGAACACTGTCTATAAGGGCCTGTGGGTGAAGTTGGAAAGGCTAGGCAGGTGAAGATCATCACGCCGAACCCCCCTCACTGGTGTACCCTCAAACAGAGACCCTCTGAGGCATCTGGCAACTCATTGGGCAGACAGCTCCATCCAGCGATCCACAAGAGAACTGTGAGTACCCTGAGCCATGGCTCTGGGGAGTTATTGGCTAGTTAGTTAGGGTCTGGGGCTAAGCCCTCCCAACCATGACGATGGTGACGCCCAGGTTGGAGAGACTCAAACTTAAGTACAAGTTGTTTCTGTGTTATCTGGGCCCCAACCAAAGACCCCAGGCATGCATCTTAGAGCAGTGAGGTACCCAACATACAGGGACAATTTGGGTGCACTCAAAGGGGGGAAGAGGGTTTTTCTACTGGGACAGTACTGTTTGTCTGAAAGTACGAGGTGATTAACTTTGCAATCCTTGTGTTGTACCCTAAATAAAAGGGTTGTGGCTTGCCATTTATTTATTGTCCTTTGTGGTTATTCAGAAAGTGTTATTGAGGGGTGGGGCAACAGTGGGGAAAACTGTGGGGTAAGCCTTGCAGGGGCAGCTCACTTATTTCCTGGGGGGTGGTAACCTGTTCTTTGTCTGCAGGAGTCCCTGCCACTACTCCAGGTGGAGGCACCACACCACAGTTGTCACCATGTCCAGAACTCAGGCCGGGCCCCTTGGAGGTGTATGTGGAGTACCCTGAAGGCCCTGGGACAGCCCAGGTTAGTTTAGGGGTTGTTACATATATATAATATATATATATTTTTTTAATCAAGCTTTCTTCCTGAGGGTCCCTGTCACTTTCCTCCAGTCCTCTCTGGCAACCACCCAACCCCATCCACCACTATCTAAATGACTGCTGCTTACTCCCATGGCTCTCCCTCCATGGCAGGGGTCTTTGGTTGGCTGTCAGCCCCCCTGTGACTTCATTCAGGATGCAGAGCAGGTGGGGCCCACGTGTTCCAGGCCAAGTTGCCATCTTGATGGGGCCCTGGATACTTTTCTTCCATCTCCTCCTCTTCCGTCTCACCTCCCTCATGGTGAAAGTGATAACCATCTATTGGCTAAGCATGCAGGCAGCACACCTTTATGGTGGATCACACTCTCTGGCTCATCCACAAAGATTACTTTGTACCGTTAGAGCCAGAGTTCGTCTGAGAACCAAAACTGAACTGAACCGAACCTGAACTATTCAACTGAACCGTAAAAAAAAACAGCTGAACCTGAACTGAACTCGAACCCAGACCATGTGAGATGAGCAGAATCCACCTGGAGGCAACTGGGTGAATTCATTAGAACTCGAACTGATAAATTACACAAAAAACTCAAACCGAACTGAATTTGAACCCAAACTTCAATTTATCAAATTGAACTGAACCAAACTCAAACTATACCCTGCTGAAACTGAACCATACTAGAACCCTGAAAACATGTCAAACCCTGGCTCTACCATCAACCTCCACAGCTGAGGCACACCCCTGAGTGGCAGCTACCTAACCCCAACCCTGACCTCCCTTCCAACATTGCTCCCTGAGCTGGTTCCAAACTCGGGTTCCCTGCATGGTTGCTGAGCCTTTGAGCTGGACTTTTAATATAATTGTTGACATTATAATAGGTTTAAGCTGTTTGTTTCAGTAAAATACCTGATCCCTGCTCTTTAAATATATTACATATTGCGTTATTTTTTTATGTTTATTTGGAAAATAGGATCTGAGCCAATGCACATTTCCAATGACGTCCCAAGCATGAGGGTTAGGGAAGATGTGACTTCCATAGCCAAGTCTGCCTTCTCTTTTTTTTTCACATTTGCAAACTATTATAGTTGTACATTTTAATAATGCTTTTTCAACAAAGAAGAGGAAAGAAATAGCCTCACATGCTATCGTTCTACCAAAGCAATAGTACTCAGGGATGTGAAAGGCTACCGATGGTACTGTAGATGTTCTTCAGGAACCAAAAAAAACAGTGTAGCAATTGGCAAAAGATGGTAAAACGTTGAACTCTTAAGTGCATAAAACTGTTAAAGCAATATGCTTTCATGGGAAAAAAGTTTTGTGTCTATCAGGGTCTGTCCATATTATTTAAATGTTTTTCTTAGAATTGCATTGCCCTTGAAACAGACCTCTTTTGTCAACTAAAAAGTCTAAGTATCAGGATAAATATTTTCTAATCTGGTGATACACACATCAGTCATTGTTATTAAGGGACTTTATCTCAAGCAAAAGCACTAGGATCCTTCCAGTTACAAAGGTAATCCAGTACTGGCATATCCAGTGCTGACGTCTAACAGTAACACTGGTTGTAGGATAGCTAGAGCACACTGCATACGGAGGAATGCAGTGTTGTTCTTTCTGTGAGGTAATGTCTCTGGACTGAATGAAAACACAGCCTGAAGGGCTTGATAAGGCACAATGGACTCTATTCTCAAAGGTTTTGCTGTTTTCCATGCAGAAGGAACCATATTAAATGGTGAACTTTCTGAATATTGTACGACACAGTACATGCAAAAAGACTCTAGTAGAAATTAAGAAGATTATGTTGATGGCTTCCTTCATTTTTTGAGTCTGGCTGCTAAGATTCTTCTATTGCTATTTTAGGGAAATAAGAGGGACAAGTAATGTCCCTGTTAATCCAGTACTGTATGGGTAGAGTTTAGCTGTGCTAATTAATCAGGAGTTTCTGGTGAAGGGTAAATGTATTTTTGCACACAAATTTGGGAGTTTCTTCAAGGAAGGTGGCAAGACCAACTACCCAGATCTTTCCTGTTTTTGTATTACTATGCTGTACTTCACTGGAGACAAAGGAAGGAAATAGCCAATTTATGCAAAAAGAAATATGTAATTCTTAAAGATTTGCCATGGGAGAGGTGATTGTACAGGACTCTTGTTTGTTAAACTGCCTCAGAGCCTGCTGCTTCTCCCCTCAGAGCCTGCTGTTTCTCCCCCAGAGATCTGTGTTTGCACAGGGCCCCTGATGCCAGACCACGGTGGCACTGCTTATCACAGCCAAGTGGGTACCACTCCATCTCCATGATGGTGGTTGCTCCCTCTCCCCTTATTCAATTGTACTTCTCTCCCTAGGAGTACTTCCTGCTTCTCCTTTGTCACCCAGAGCTCCAGGCCTTTTTATGTTCACCATGCATGCAAGCGCAGATGAACATGTTGATATGAGAGTTGCTAGTGAGAGGTGTGAGGGGTGCCAGCCCAATGGCCAGCAGTGCTGCAGGGGGCAGTCTGTGGCCGGCAAATCAGCAGGCAGTGTCCTGATGACACTGGTTTGCTGAGGGGGCTCGTCTTAGCAAACATTTCAAAGGACAGAGCCAATGCTATGAGTGGCTCTGTCCTTTGAAATGCGAGCCCTTCAGCCATGACTTAGTGTGTCTTTCCTTATTTAACAATGTCCCTTTCCTCGCTGCCGCTTAGTGTGTATTTCCTTATTTAACAATGTCCCTTTCCTCGCTGCCGCTTAGTGTGTATTTCCTTATTTAACAATGTCCCCTTTCCTCGCTGCCGCTTAGTGTGTATTTCCTTATTTAACAATGTCCCCTTTCCTTGCTGCCGCTTAGTGTGTCTTTCCTTATTTAACAATGTCCCCTTTCCTCGCTGCCGCTTAGTGTGCCTTTCCTTATTTAACAATGTCCCCTTTCCTTGCTGCCGCTTAGTCTGTCTTTCCTGGTTAAACAATTTCCCCTTTCCTTTTCCCTTTCTGATACCGGGTTGCCCTCTCCCGGTGCTGGATACGCGCCCCCCAACCCATCAATATCCCTAGCCAACATTGGGGTGCCCAATCCCTGTGTCAGCATCCCCCCTCTCCACCACTATTGTGGCACACATTTATATTTATTTTTTTCACGTGTAAAAATGAAAACCATCCCTCGTTGTCTCCCCCGTCCCCCTCCCGCATCCCGATCCTCCCTCTGCGCACCCACCTCCCCTTACCCCCTTTACACCATACTTACCCTCTGAGGTTGGTGGATGTGATCTTCTACGGAGTGGGACACGTCTGCACTCTTCAAAGCCGACCGGCAAACTGAAAGAATGAAAGGTAGGCCGTATAATGGGAGTCAATGGGGGTTTCAACTTATGTTGATATCTCAGCCATTTTTAGGAATTTTGGCCCAAATTTTCAGCATGGGGCTCTTAGGTTCCCACCTCATGAACATGTCACTGTCATTTCATTCCTTGGTCCCGAAAGGTGATTTTGCGGTTGCTGCACGGAACTACCTTTTGGGACTGAGTAACGAAACGACAGTGCCACTGTTCATGAGGTGGAGTGCCAAAAAGCCCATGTTGCACATTTGGTAAAAAACATTCCAAAAAATGACTGCGTTACAAGCGTGTGTTGCGCAGTTACTACAGACGCTCATAACTTCGCCAAGTTTTAATATTTTTACTCCAGATTTTCAACATTACCAATTTGTCACACCTCCTTGTGAACAGTATAACTGTCATTTTTCACATCCTGTCTGAAATGTGTTTTTGCACCAGTTGCACAGAACGGCACGGTCGCTGTGCAAAATCAAATTTCAGGATGGAGTAACAAACTCTCAGTGCCACTGTTCATGAGGGGAGGTTCTAAAAAGCCCATGTTAAAAATCTGGTGAAAACAGTCCACAAAATGACCGTGTTATGGGTGTGCATTGCACAGTTTCTATGCACTCTCGTAACTTGCCAATTTCCCATATTTTCACTCCAGATTTTCAACATTGCTAGTTTTTTAAACCTCCTCTTGAACAGTGCAACTGTCATTTTTCACATCCTGCCCAAAATGTGTTTTAGCACCTGTGGCGCTGAATGGCGCAGTCGCTGATCAAAATCACCTTTTGGGATTGAATAATGAAATGATAGTGCCACTGTTCATGAGGTGGTTTCCCAAAAAGCCCATGTTGAAAATGTGGAGTGAAAAAATACTAACAAATATTCTGGGTGTTAGGTTTCAACTGCAACCCTCCCCCACCCTGTAGAGACTGGACAGGCATTGGGCGTGTGCCTTGGTCATCAGCCATAATGCTTCACCATTCCACCCCCACCCTGCAGCCAGTGACAGGCATGGTGTGTGCCTTGGAATCTTTGGCCCAAACGTTCACCCCATTCTCCTATACTGCACCCATCTCAGCTTATTTCATTATGGAATGGGGTGAGCGTTAGGGCCAAAGACCTCAAGGCATACCATGATGCCTGTCAGTGTCTGCAGGGTGGGGTAGAATGGTGTGAGCATTATGGCCGATGACCCAAAGGGACATTCCCAATGATTGTTAGTCTCTGTAGGGTGGGGGTAGGGCGTTAGGGTTGGAAGCCCTAATCCCTCATTAAGAAAGGTAAATCAGGGAGGGACATTTGATGTCACCTACCTTGATGTCATCAAAGCCTTTGACAACGTCCAACATAGAAGGCTGATTAACAAGATTAGTAGTCTGGCAATGGGGCACAAGCTGATAAACTGGGTTAGAAACTGGCTGATGGACAGGAGGCATAGGGTGGTGGTAATGGGATCCAATCTGGGGAGAGGGGGTGACCAGCATGGTACCTCAGGGATAAGTCCTGGGACCAGTCCTGTTCAATGTCTTCATTACAGACATTGTGGAAGGGCTGGAAAGAAAGGTTGGTCTGCCTGTTTGCAGATGACACCAACATCTGTAACAGAGTGACCACTCCAGAATGGGTGGAGAAAATTAGCAGGGGCATGGAAGAGCTTTAAAAATGATCTGAAAAGTGGCAACTGAGGTTCAATGCAAAGAAGCCCAAATAATGCACCTGAGAAGAAGGAAACCTGGGGAGAGTTACAGGATGGGGTGGAGATGCTGATGATCACCAAGGAAGAAAGGAGCCTAGGAGTTATCAGTTCTGATCGCCAAAAGGTGTCGGAGCAGAGCACAAATGTTGCAAGGATGGCCAGTGGCATGCTAGGGTGCATGGGCAAAGGTATCACTAGCAGAAGGCACGAGGTGGTGATGCCATTGTATAATGCACTAGTGAGGCCTCACCTACAGTACAGTGTGCAGTTCTGGAGGCCACAAATGTGTAAAGCATTGACAGGGTGGAGGTAGTCCACAGAAGGGCAACCAAGATGGTACATGGCTTGCAACACAGAACATATCAGGAGAGATTAAAAGGACCTCAATATGTACTTATTGGAGAAAAGGAGGGAATGGGGGAACATGATAGATACATTCAAGTACCTCAAGGGCATAAACAAGGTGCAGAGGTGGACATCTTTCGATACATCAAACATTCGGCATTGACAAATGCTTGTTTTTTATTCCTAAAAAAAAGAAAAGCATCCACCATTGTCCACTGTGTAATTCCCCTTCCCTAAACAGTATACAGACACTGGGGGTGCCCAATCCCCCAGTGTCCTCATCTGTCCGTTCATTGTTGTGCGCTGTGTAACTCCCCCCAAACAGAAAGCAGACACTAGGGGTGCCCAATTCCCCAGTGTCATCTGTCCATCCATTGTTGTCCGCTGTGTAACACCCCAAACAGTATACAGACACTGGGGGGACCCAATCCCCCAATGTCCTCATCTGTTCAGCAAATTCCATGGAAAAAAGGAAACTGTCCCTCATAGTTTTTTTTTCCCTGTAAAAAACAAAACTGTCCGTCGCTGTCTGTTCCCCCGTTACCCAACCCCCTACCCTCCCACTCAGGACCCACCACCCACACCTCGTGCACCCTATACTTACCCACTGTAGGTCAATCGCTGTAATCTACCTTGGACTGCAGGCACGTCTTTGCTCTTCAAAGCCCAACCGCGAACTGAGGTAAGCGCTTCCATGTATTTGAAAGGGGTTTTCAGCATCAATGTATTTCAATAGGGTTTTCAACTTAATGGTATAATTTGGCCATTTTTAAATATTTTTGCCCCAAATTTTCAACAAATGTTTTTTGGGACCCCACCTCACAAACAGCCTCACTGAAGCAATTTTCAAACATCCTCCCCCCCCATGACACCAGTGCACACAACGAACATTTAGCATTGACAAATGCTTGTTATGCATTTGCTCCCTCTTATCACTTCCTGTGCCAAAGAATGAACATGCTCAGGAACACATCTTTAATGTGGCTGCCTATCTTAAGGTGTTAATTACAAGCCTATGTTTGTGTGTATGGATATGTGTGTGTGCATAGGTATGTATGTGCCTGTATATATGTGCATGTATACATGTGTGACTGTCTGTGTCTATGTGCATGCATGCCCATATGTTTCTGTGCATGTATATGTCAATATGTGTAGGTTAGTGTGTGATTGTGTGTGTGTGCGTTTGCATAGGAAATTGTGTGTGTGCATGACTGTGTGTGTTAGTCTATGTTTGAGACATTGCGTGTATGTGCATGAGTATTATTTATCTGCAAGAAGGTTTTAACCAAGATGTTCATCACTGAGACCCAGGGTCTCATTTCCAGTGAGGTCTTGGAGACAGACAAAACAACTCCATAGAATGTAAAGTAAATAATGATGATCAAACAGTAATATAGAGTACCATATCAGTAAGTGAGTACAAGCAAAGCATGAGGCCAGTAGTTACATCTGTAATCATGCACTGTATTTGCAAATAAAAAAGCATGTGAATGTGTGCAAGTAGGAATGAGTATGTCTTTGTGAGTGCATCTTTGGGCATTTGCTATTGCTAGTGCATATAAATGGCTGCATATCTTTTTGTCTGTCTACCTACATTTGTAAGTATGACTGTGTGTGTGTGTGTGTGTGTGCATGTGCCACCATGGAAAAGAACATGCAGATACCTTAGCCAGGCTTTTCTGTCGTTAGCCAGCTCTAGTCGATACTGTGATTGCAGCTGCAGTTTTCTGTATGCAGTCTCTTTGTAACTACTGTATCGAAAAAACATAAACAGTTCTTCTGTCCCATCTTCAGCTATGCATCGTATCACATGTTTAAAACTTCTATGTGGTATCACAAGGAGCCAATGCCCCACCTTTCACTTCTGGGACACATAGGGCCTATTGCAGGGGCACGGATGCCAGCTGACAGGCTGCAGGAAACACCGCTATATTGTTGCTGTCCAGAACAGGAATCCCTGCTGGCCACCGCCACCAACACTGGTTCCAGACGCACCTGACCTTGGATACTCGTCTGGCGTGATGCACGTGCACAGCATATTATTGAATTTGTTTGTTAACCAGGTTAACAGCACTGGGCCACATGGCCCTTTTATAGGTTCAACCTGGGTTGCTAAAAACATACAGGCTAATATTTACAGTACAATAAATACAAATACAAGTGAACATACACACACAGGACTATTTTACCATAATCAAAGTATACAAAACACAGCAATTCTGTTGGTTTGATGTAATTCGGTTTGTTCAGTCTTTGACAATCACATTTTAATAACAAACATGGAAATAATATTGGTTAAGATGAGACCACTAATACAACATAATATCAGCATGCTAGTCAAATTCCCGGTAGATGATAAGTAGAACAATAGGTAGGGGACTGTGTATTACAAGGCTATAATACTATCAAGAGGTTCTAGGGACATATGAAGCTTGAGAGGTTCCAACATGTCCTCAGAACCTTGAGAAGATATTTTAGCCAAGTAATCACAGTCCTCTATTTGTTATTTTTGTGTGATATATGGATCTGAGCATATTTAATTAAATGAAGCCCACGTGGGTGCTTGAAACTTAGCGGCTATGCAGCTTTCATCTGGTAGCTCCCACCACCTCCCACTGTGCTGCCCACTCCCATATGCTGCATATAAAGTCCCACGGGGCATTTTAAGGTAACAGCAGCTTTACTGAATGGTGTTTTATCCTGAAGAGGCATTTTAATATCAGTGGTTGCGTCAGTAGTGGCAATGACCGGCTTTTACTGTAGTCAACAGTTTCAGTAAAAGCTGGCTCATGGACAGCTGTGAAGAGTGTGCGCCTGGCATGACGAAGCAACATTTTCCTGCCACTGTCTTAGGAAATCCATCTTACGGAATCTCATAATACTATGGATGGATTTCATCGATGGTATTACAGGGAAAAAAAATGGTATGATTTTCAATAGTATTATTATTATGGATATCCATATATTACAATGCTATATATAGGGAAGAAGTCCTGGTTGTCCGTGGGTGCCTACATTGGCAGCTAGCACAGCAGGAAATCAAATGCTGTAAGTCAGTACTGCAAATGTAACAAAGCATTCAGCATGGTATTTGCGGCAGAGCCAACAATCAAATTAATGGAGGCAGAAAGGGAAAACAAGGTGGTGGGGCCACGCAGTGGCAGGGATGACATATAAAGACCGTGAATGTATAAATGTAGGCAGACCAGGCAACACTCCTGATGACCAGCTGCATCACCAATGTAGCCTGGTCTAGGCACGGGGCCCATACACGGCTGAATGCTGCCAGGTCACCTCCTCCACCAGCAGCTGTGTTTCAGCAACACTGAAGCATGGTTTTCACATTGTAGATGGTGCTCCTTCTGCAAAAGGTGGGGGCTGTAGGTATGTGCATTTTATTATATCTGGAGCAGTAGTGCAAACCACAGCTTGTCAAGTCTCACTGCCCATTGAGCTGTGTCCAAATCAAGCTCCATACCCATTCCTGTCCTACTTCCACCAGCCCCTTCAGGAGTCATGTTACAGTAGATCTCCTCACAATGACACACCAATTGAAGAAGTACTTAATGTGTTTGTTATGGAGGAGAAGCACAGTATGGAAAACATTCTGTGGTTCAGCCAATAACTGTTAGATATCTAGGTATACCCTCATGATCTGAGGGTGGGAATCGTTGTGATGGACAGTGGCAGTGACATGCTAAAGGTTATGAATGAGTATATTTTTTCCTCATGCTCCTTGTTATGCACTTGCACTAAATATGGTGGTGTGGCACATGTTTAACAAACATGCACAGTTAAAAGGAACACCTGACAATGTACGAGACATCACTAGATATTTCTATTGCTCCCCCATATACACTGAGCTCCTCTGCCAATACCAGCAGAAGCACAGTGTTCGTCAGCTTTGCTTAATTAAATATGTTTTCTCAATGTGGAACTCTGCCTTCTATATGGTGGAGAGACTAATGGAATTGAAACCTGTGTTCTGGGCTATGGAATTCACTTATGTCGCTGGTGGGGGATATCTGTCTTGAGTGTAGAGGTTGTTCGCAAAAGCTTGTTCTACTTCTGCGACTGTATGAACAGGCCACTAAAGATTTCAGTGCTGAATCAGCAACCCAGAGCATGGTCATTCCCATGGTGAGAGTACTTGAATGCCACACATACATACTTACTTACTTATGATCTTTGTTGAAGTCATAGGGGAAGGCTTGGTGCAGTGATGAAGGATTTAGGTTTGTAGATAACTAAGGCCATGTCTGAGATTGGATGGAAAAGGGGCAAGTGCCCTAGCACAGAAGCTTGATGCCTACATAATTAGGCATTTAAACTAGGAAGTGGGGGCTAAGTATGGGGGTTATTCATACAGGGTGGCAATTGTAGGGGGCCTTGGAAGCAGTCCTCCAAACTAGGGGATAGATTGGAGCAAGAAAAGTAACAGGTTGCAGGCAAGGGGTGGGAGGACAACAGGGGCAGGGCTGAGCAAGGGAAGGGGTGGATCATAGAAGGGTAAAAGGTAAAAATCCTGAGAGGTAGTAAAGGTAACAGGTAAAACAGGCTAAGACATACATAATAGGTCAGAAGACTTACATAGGGGAAGGCAAATACATCAACCAGAGAGGCTTCGTCATAGGGGTAGGTGTGCATTGTGCATTGCAGTGTGCATTGGGTTTGCGACAATCCACAGGCTGCACCATGGTGGACTTGGGATTTGCACCATCCCCTACTGCTGGATTCTCAAACCCCCACATTGGCTGCTGATCTTGCCAGTGCTTAGACTAGCCTTAGCAGATCTAAGGCCTCTTGTGCCACAACTGCAGCCCATGGAGGACATGCACACTGGACTTTGGTGCATTGCACTTGTGTCGTCCCTTGTCAAGCCCATACAGTAGTCGGCTGTATGGTACTGTGGGTGCCATGCTTGGCCTGGGGTACAACAAGCAGAGGTACAGAAACGGAGTCCACCATTCCCATCGGGCCTTGGGATGGGCATTTTAGAGGCAGCTGTTATCATTGCCCGGGGCAGTTCCACCACTGCAGCATGTGCTGCAGCTACCAGCCGCCCTGTCCCAGGTTCCAAGTGGAGCAGCACTGAGGGCTCAGATGCAAGATGTAGACATGGAGAAAGGCCACCACAGCCACATAGATTATGTACCTGGTGGCCCCTGTGTTCCACTATGTGCCACTGCCTCCCACTCCCCAGAACACATGGTGAAGTGGCACACAGGCATGTTCTGTCCTTGCATGTGTACCAAATATGCCTGTACAGAACACAGTGGAGCCAAGCATGAAGCAAGCTGCATCTGTGGAGATGTTGATAACTGTATAGCTTCCCTGGACACTCCCCGCAGACTGTGCAGTTCATGTCACCCATAATCAGACCACTATCAGCAATGTGCACAGGGGCACAGAGACACACTGTTCTGAGGATGCCACCATAAAATGCACTCCAGCCTAGGCTCTTGGAGTGACTAGCATACCTGCTGATACACCTGCAGTGTGTACGATGAAGGATATCTCCATGCCAGCCACTACAACAGCTGCCACTGATGTGGCAGACAGAGCCATGCCAGCCAGAACTATTGCAGCACCCACACCGATCGTGGATGTCCGGCGGGATGGGTGTTGTACAGAGAGAGGGGGGGGCACATGCAAGTGCCAGAAAGGGCACAGGAAGCAACAGCAGACATACATTTGCAGGTGCTAGTGGTACAGTCAGGTATAGGAATGGTCATGCAAGGGAACCCAGCACATTGCTCCACTCAGCCAAGCAATTGAAGTAATGAGGATCACCAGCTATCACTGCCAGTCCCATCCCAGTTACAGCCATCCATCACAGTACTTCCAAGAGTGGCAGTGCCATCTTGGAAACAGCTGACGGCTCATAGAGGGCATCTCCTGAGGGATGGTACCAGTCTCACAGACCTTGATTTGCACTGGGGGGGCACAGATAGGTACATCCCTATATGGGTTCTTCGTATCACCTACACCTGTCACTCTTCCATTACTAAGCGTAACGGGTACTGGTTCATTATACAGTCAATAACCACATCATTGTACACTCACATAACCATGTAACAGTCCTACAACATAGGTGACATGTACCTGGCAACATATCCTCTCAACATACACAGCGTACAAGCACACTAATCCAGTTTTCTGCACCCGGGGGCCAGTATTTCATGAGCCAGGGGATAACGGCGGCCTCTGTCAACCCCCCCCCCTCCCCGTACCATCAGTTCAATGCAAGGGACTGCTTGCTGCAGTGGCAGAGACTTTGGTGTAGAAACTGGTTTCCTACCAGAATATGGCACAGGGTCCCTGGCACACAGGCTTCACCGCAAGCGGGTGTTGTGCGCATCTTGCGTCAGTCTAAGGGTCTGTTGAAATTCGAGCCCAGGGAGTCAATTAAAGAATATGACAAAACCTTCTTTAGGTATACTGTATCAGGGAAATAAGGAAGACTAAGGAGGGCACAGAAAGACTGAGTAAGGATGGGGGGGGGTGGGTGATTGACAGTGCTGGGAAGGAAGATCTTCTAAATAAGTAGTTTGCCTAGGTATTCATGATGGAAAATGGAGGACCTCTCCTGGGTGCTTGGGAGAACCGGTAGCAAGGATAGGGTGCAGTGGGCAGGAGCTGGTATAACACCCCATGCAGGTGACTAGAGATAGCCCCATGTTGGGATGCCTATTTAAAATACACAGTGAGACCAGGACAGTGCCACCTTAGTTATTTTAGGTTCTTTTTTTCTATATACATTTTATTCTTCTTGTGTCTCTGGCTGCCCCCTTCTGACCGACTCTCCCAGCCCCGTCACCCTGGAATCACCGGGTCTTACCTTCCTGCCTGGTCTTGGTGCGGAGCCTGCGATGGGTCGGATCATCATCCTGCAACCAGAGGGTTTTTTTCACCTGTTTTCTCCCATTCCCTGCTGGGGCGCACACAGCCTGACGGCATGCATGGAGGCGCATGCTCTCCTGTGGAAGTCCCGCAACACCCTCTCTTCTGCAGGCATCCCAGACCTGCACTGCCCTCTGGCCTCCACCTGGGGGCAGTCAATCAGTGGAAGCACCAGTCCTCCCTCCCCAGGAGAGGAGAGCTGTCCCCCTGAATGCTCGATCCTCTCTCTCTCCCCCCCTGCCGACCCCTGCGGCCCTCTCTCGTTCCCGAACATGGGTCGCCGACGTGGTCCGAGGTGTGGCGTCCAGCGCCTCAACCCTCAGCGCCACCAGGCTGGATCAGTTACTTTAGGTTCTTTTACTTCCATTTCAACCCACAGCCTCTGCACTGTGTACACTGGGATGGTGTGCTCGGCTAACTCCCCAGCTGGATAGTTGTGGAAAGCTATGTGGGAGGGAAGACACTGTACAGGACTGACATTAGAGTCAACAGGAATTGTGAAATGTAGACAACCTTAAAGTAAGACTTGCACAAAATTTTCAAGTGAAATAAAAGTAAAAACTTTACTTGGCTGTTCTGCCAGCTTGATAGACACAGCTGCAATAAAATAGATAACCAACAGTAACGTTTTGCAATAACCTCTATAACAATTTTTTTTTAAACTTTTTTTTAACTTGCTGTTTATGCCCTCTTCTGTCACCCTGTCTGCACCTTCCCTCAGGGACTCCCAATGCTACCTGACAGCACACCAGTGGACCCACCCCAGCCACGGATAACCCTCCCCGGGTGGGGTAGGAGGGGGATCCGGGGTCGTCCCCCCCCAGCCAATGTCCAATGTGTCGGGTGTTCCTACTGTGCTTGCCAGGTGCTGGGGCCCTACTTCTAATGCAGACACAGGGTATTTTCCATGTTCTGGTTCCTCCCCCAGATGACAACAAACAAGGAGATACAAGGAGGCGAGGGCATGCAGAGACCCACCTCCGCTCCAGAACTCAGCTGTCATCTAGCCCTCCGTGCTCAGTTCTGCTTCCCAGACTTGCACCATCACCTTTTGTCACCCAGGTGGTGGTACAGCAATGGGACATGCAGCCCACCCTCCCAGGAGAAGGAGAGCAGCCCGTTGGGTGCTCCGTCCTTCTTCCCCCAGCTGGCCCTCTAGCCACCACTGAACCAGGGCCACTGATGTCGCAAGCGGTAGTGCTACCACTGCGCCAGCAGGCCAGCCTAATTTGTACTTAAGCTCTATGCATTCAAACTTATACTGTAGTCACTTTCCTTCCCATAAGTCTCTACCTGTTAACCCTGGAGACTGTAGGCTATACCTCAGCCACCAGCCCTCTAAATTACCAATAGCACTTGGCCACCCTGTGGGCCTAAGCTGCTTCAGTTAAGTGATAAGACATGACAGGGTGTGCATTGTGATGGGATAATGGCACACCTCTGGTGTGTTATGAGGCACGAGGCATCCCCAAGTGCCTTCAATCACTCAAGAAGTGCAGTTGTCCTACTGCAAAGCACACACTGGAATGTCTTATTATGATTATAAAATGGGTCCATGATTTTTTTTTCGAGGGGGGGCATGAAAAAATACACAAAAATAAAATAATATTAAGCATTTTGTAATTTTTTTTAAACGTTCATCCACCCCAACAAAATAATCCCAGCACATCCCAGCATTTGTCATGCCATCTCAGTATCAAATGTAATGCACAGTTGTATACATCTTTTTAAATTAGCCCTTAAAGTCTCTGTTTTCTTAAATCAACACCATTTCCCTGTTTCTTCACCTTTCCTGCTTTATATTATTTCCTCCCTTTTCACCACCTTGTTTCTGTTCTGTCTTTCCTACACTTCATAGATGGAATGTTTAATGTGGATGGAATACAAGAATTCAAATCCCTGCTCATTTCTAATGGCAGAATGTTCAGCCCCTCACTCACACAACAGTATGCATCATATGGAACCAGGGCTTCTGTTGGAGCTGTGGCAGGTTAAACTGAACAGATTTCCCCAGTAAGCTGGTGAGGATAGGAGGGGGATTTTTCATGGTTGACAAAGAAACACCAGAAATTAAAACTATGAGTACTGTGGTATTTCATTTTTAAATGCATGTGAGTGTAAGAAGAAGATTATGAAGGCAAATAACAGTTAACTATTTTTTTTAATTTGAAGCAGCTTTATTTTTAGGACTTAATTGAAGGTTTTAAGTGAATAAAGTTGCCACCCATGTTTGTGATGGCAGTCAGGATTGTGTGGTTAGTAGTATTGTCTTTATTGTGAAGAGGCTGCTGGATCTTTATCTAGTGCTGTTATGCCAAGATAACAGCACAAGTAAAGATGCCCCTCGGCCAATCAGGTTTCTTCATATTTTTTAAACCTATTTTATAATTTGCTTCAGTTACCTTAAAATAACTCTCAATCCTGACCCCCCACGTGCCGAAAACTTACCCACGATCCAGCTTTTTATTGAGAAAAGTGCATTTCTCACGCTACTTACTTTATTTTTATTTTGAAAAGTCCACGAACCGGGAATATGGTGGATGCTGGGGGGCTCCATTTACTGTAAAGGTGCGGTGATGCACCATGCACTAGTATTGAAGACTTTTCAAAATGAAAATAAGGTAAGTAGCAGCGTTAGAAAAACACACTTTTCTAAATAAAAAGCTGGATTGAGGTAAACCTTTTGGGGGCGGGGGGCCATGGATTTAGAGAGTTTTCCTTTAAGAGTGTGCAGTGGCTACTAGCCCCTCACCTGTTTTACCCAGCTACCCTTCCCTAGTATCTATACTGTATGCATTTCAATATACTCTGTATCACATCACTTATAGTCTGTAGCAATTCACTTATACTCTAAGGCCCAGATATTCAAACTGCGCTTGGGCTGTGGCGCAAAAACGGCGCAGCTCAACAGCTGCGCGGGGGTGTGGACGGGCGATATTCCAACTGAGCTGTGCCATGGCACAGCATCGCTCAATATCACATCCTGGCCACCCGCAGTGTGCATGGCGCAGTGGCACTGTGCCAGAGCAAGTGGCCAGAGTGGAGCATGGGGATGCGCTAGCACAAGTTCCATTGCGCTATGCACAGCAAGTGCGATATTCAAAACTTGACATGCAAATGAAGCCATAATGTATGCAAGGCACACATGGGGCCATTTGCATGTCATTATTATTGCATGCAGGTGCGTATCGACGACTTGCGCCTGGCACCCTGCCAGAGCAGCAGCCATCGGGGACCGATGCCCCTGCAGCTGGGAGGCTGCTCCAAGAAGCCCGATCGCTGGAGCATCTGTATAGAAAAAAAATCGTCTGAATATCCCTGGTGGTCCAGTGGACCGCTGTCTGCCTGATCGTGGGCATTTGTAATTAAAATAGAAATATTTCTATCGCGGGCATTTGTAATTAAAAATAGAAATATTTCTATATCCCTGGTGGTCCAGTGGACCGCTATCTGCCGATCGAGGGCATTTTTCATTCACATGGCTGAGTACGGTATGGGCTGCATGCCCATTGGCTCACGCTCTGAACCAATGGGCATACAGCCCTACGACGTGTCAGTCGGCGAGGCGGCGGGCGGCAAGCGGGTGGTGCTGCCACCCGCTGGCTGACCAGGGGAGCGGAGCGGGGCTTAGTGGGCGGGTGGGGAGGAGGGGTACCCTAGACCACCAGGGATATAGAAATATTTCTATTTTTAATTACAAATGCCAGCGATCAGGCACATAGCAGTCCACTGGACCACCAGAGATATTGGACAGAATTCTTTTTTTCTATACAGATGCCCGTGATCGGGCAGACAGCGGTCCACTGGACCACCAGGGGTATTGGACGGAATTCTTTTTTTCTATACAGATGCCCGCGATCGGGCAGACAGCGATTCACTGGACCACCAAGGATATTGGACGGAATTCTTTTTTTCTATACAGATGCCCGTGATCAGGCTGACAGCGGTCCACTGGACCACCAGGGATATTGGATGGAATTCTTTTTTCTATACAGATGCTCGCGATCGGGCAGACAGTGGTCCACTAGACCACCAGGGATATTGGACTTATTTCTGTATTTATACAGATGCCCGTGATCGGGCAGATAGCGGTCCACTGGACCACCAGGGATATTGGACAGAATAGTTTTCTTTTTAACAAATGCCCGTGATCGGGCATGGGGGGGGGTGCTGCCAAGTGCAGCGGGAGCTTAGGTGGCCACCCACAGGTGGCAGCTGCCGTGTTGTGCCCTGCAATGCGGCAGCTCACCTGTGGGTGGCCATCAGTTGTTCCTTTTTTTTTGGATCAACTTTGTGCTGGCGCAGGTAGGGGTTGCGCATGCATGGCTCTGCACATCCCGGGCTGAATATCGGACTGTGCAGGGTATGCATGGGCCGCCCCCACCTACGCCTGCATACATTACTGATGCACTCGGCGCATCGGGATTTGTGCCGCGCACTTTTCCCTTTTGAATATCGCTATCATCAGTGTTACGCGAAAGTGCAACACTGTTGTGCCATGTGCAACCCTTTTGAATATCTGGGCCCATATCTTTTCACTTACAGTACACTCTACAGCATTTTACTGACATCACTGTAGCTTAAAATCTCATTGGCTAACATTTACGTTTAGACATTTACATGAATATTTTCCCCTCAGTCTCTGAGCAAAAGTCTTCTTAAACTGTTGGATGGTAGTCATTTATAACAAATGGATCACAGATCCCAGCATAGCAGATGAGTGTAATTCCTCCTTAGTTCCACAATAAATTTAAATTACTATATCACTTTCCTTGAAAAAGCTTTGAAAATCACTGGCAAAATCTTGACCTCCTGGAGAAAGGCAGTGGCTCTTGTATGCTGCTGGTCCTTGGAGATGACCTCTGGTTGCTGGAAACTGTTGCTGTGCTTGCTGGATGCAGGCTGAAAACAACTTAACTGGAATAGGTACCAAATGCAGCAGACAATAACTGTTCCTTCTCTGTACTCACTTACTGCCCTGCTGACACTGGCACTGGGAAACAGGTGATCCCCTATTGGCTGGCATACTGAATGAGAGCTAGTCCATGATGTCCTGTCCTATAGTAGGCCTCTACAGGCTGGACTCCTTCTGGTCTGGTATGGGCTTTCAAATCTGTCTCTCTGCTCAATCTTCTTGAAAATGAGATGTGCAGCTCCTTTTCTTTCTTCTATTATTTGTTTGAGCAATTTTTTTCCCCATTTTCAAGCACCTTGGCGTGAGTGTACGCATGTGGAGGCACACACACACCATGCATTGTGGGATGACCCGCCCTACCGGTTGCCCATTACCCACCTGCGCTGCCACTGGACCTCCACCTGGAGGTGGGGGACTGCAGGAGGGCAACCGCCCCCACCCTGCGAAAGGAGAGCCACTGTTAGGCAGCTAGATCCTGCTCCCACCTCCCCCCATGCTAGCTCCCTGATGACCCGAGTCCGTTCCTGAACCCGGGTTACCAGCATAGTGTGAGGTGTGGCATCAGTGCCTCAACCCTCAGTGCTACTGGGCCGTTCCATGTGCAGCTTCTTTTATACTCATTAAACATTCTGATAAATTAAAAATCCTGGTCTCTGAGTGGACAGCGACCCTGTTCCAAACCTTAGCACCGATCAGTTGTAATTCAGGGTGGGAATGCTGCAGCAGGATGAGCCACAATGGAACTCTCCAGTTTGCTTCTCAAACCAACTGAAAATCATAAGCTTTCTTGGCACTGTTCTCATGGATTAAAATACAATACACCTTCCATAAATCACCAAAACATGGTACTAAAATTAATTGTAAGCACTTTCACACTATTGCTGTCAGAAAGCTGACACTTTAGGCTTTCCACATTATTTTATGTGTGAATTGGACCAAGGGAACCATAAGTCACTTTGGATGATTGCTCTGTATTCTTTATTAACTTATTATTGTTTCTTGTTTATGTGTTTCTTGTCTTTTGTATTATATAAACTGGTCACTTATGAAAACTGGCATTATTGCTGACATACTTACAGTATAAATGAATAAATGAAATGAAAATGAAAAATCTGCTAGTGCATGTTATTTACCGGAAGTCTGTGTCAGCACTGAATATTCTGGGCTCTTTAGTCTATGTCATTTTCTTTTCTAAGTCCCCCTTCATATATTTGAGGGGTCTTTTTAATTGATTCTGAAATCTCTTTTCATATGTGTGTTTTATAAAATATTCCTGCATTTTCAAGATGAGTTTAGTTTATGTATTATATAAATATGAACAGATTTTGCAGTCTTTTTTTACACACTCTGTTGATATATATATATATATATATATATATATACAGTATAGATATATATATGTATACTGTATATATGTAATTTGGGGGTTTGGAACTTAACTGTATTTATTGTTTTTTATTGGCATTACTATTGAATATTTGTAACTCTCAAAACAGGGGGCTTAAAAAGTGAATATTAAAACTTCCTGAAAGATATGTATCAGGTGGGACTCGAACCCACATACATAGGTGCTCCTGTAAATCGTCGTAGCACTTGTAGATAATTCTACATGTTTTTAGAACTTGATCTAGTACATTATTGCCAATAATATTTGTTTATCATGATGTTTACCAACTTTATGTACATAGTTTTCAAATATTCACTTGTGCTTCATTTTTAGGGTTGCAGTGGGCATAGCCCTGTAGCTCTCTTGCTATGAGAAAAGGACTCTGTGCATTCCATCTGACCGAACAACATGTTGGAGTTGCACTGAGTCATTCTCTGCATTGAGCACTCCTCATTGTCTCCACTGGAAGCAGCACTGCATTATGTTTACTGTGTCGGCGGTCATGGAGGAACACAGCACACTCCGCCATGTCCAAGATGGCTGCTAAACTGTATTGTGCATTCGTGACTACTAGCGCATGCACAGTACAGTGCAGCAGTCATCTTGGATGTGGCAGAGTGGGCTGTGTTCCACCGTGAATGTGGATTTTAAAAAAATTAAAGATATCCCCCACCTTACCCTCCCTCCTCTCAGCACTCCCCCCAGAAACATAAGCGTGACACTGGGGTGCCCAATCCCAGTGTCGTGATCAGGACTCCATTTCTTTTGTTTTTTTTAACATTCCTCCGATCCTCCCTCACCCCCAGAAACATAAGAGTGACACTGGGGTGCCAAATCCTCAGTGTCGTGATCCGGAATCCTCTTTTTTTTTGTTTAACCCTGTAAGAAGAAAAACATCCATCTATGTCTTTCGAGGCCGTTCCTGTCCCCCCACCTGATCTTTCCACTCAGCACCCATCACTCTGCACCTCCCTAAGCCCTTATTTACCCGTTGGGGGTCCAACGGCATAATCGTCTCTGGACCGCAGACACATCTTCAATTTTCAAAGCCGGACCGGGAACTGAAGAAACAGATATGAGGTTCAATGTATTTCAATGGGGTTTTGAACTTAGTGGCATAACTTCGGCATTTTTCATATTTTTTGGCCCAGATTTTCAACATGCCTCTTTTGGGGACCCTGCCTTGTGAACATGTGCACTGACATTAGACAAATCTGTCCCGAAAGGTGATTTTGAGGTCCCTTCGGAAAATCACCTTTCAGGCAGGAGTTATAAATTTTCTTTGCTCTTGTTCATGAGGTGGGGTCATAAAAAGGCTATGTTGAAAATTTGGCGTAAAACTATTAAAAAATAACAAAGTTATGAGCATACATTGAATTTTGCCAACGCAGACTCATAACTTTGCTAATTTTCAATATTTTTATCCCAAATTTACAACATAGCCATATCTTTACAACACCTTATGAATGTGACAGCTGTCATTTTTCAAATCCTGGCCAAAATGTTTTTTTTTTTTTTTTACATCCTGAAAGGTGATTTCATGGTCCCTGCGCAAAATCACCTTTTGGGCAGGAGTTGAACATTTTCTCAGCCCTTGTTCATGAGGTGTGGTCATAAGAAGGCTATGTTGAAAATGTGGTGTAAAAACATTAAAAAACAACAAAGTTACGAGCCTATGTTGAATTTTGGGAATGCAAACTCGTAACTTTGGTAAATTTCAAAATGTTTACCCCAAATTTACGACATAGTGATATATTTACAGTACCTCATGACTGTGACAGCTGTCATTTTTCAAATCCTGGCCAAAATGTTTTACTTTTTTCACATCCTGAAAGGTGATTTTGCGGTCCATGCATGAAATCACCTTTTGGCCAAACAGATAAATAGATAGAGATTTTATTTATAAAAATGCCCACTTCCAGGGACTCTGGGTGCTGTACAGTAAAACAAACAACAATATATATACAACAGTTCAGCTGGGAGCGGATTTAAAATTCATCTGTCTATCTCTTTATAATAGCAATTAATCAATCACTAAAAGCTTGCTGGAACAAATACATTTTTAAGCCCTTTTTAAAGGCTTCTACTGAGGGAGCCTCCTTTAAATAAGCAGGAAAGGAGTTCCACAGGGTAGGCGCCACCACCAAGAATGCTGTGTCCCCAGAATGCTGCAACCTAACCCTGGGAACTCCAAGGAGGCCTCCCCTGGCAGAACGGAGTGCCTGGGGAGGATGGTAGGGGACAAGAAGATCTTGCAGATAGACAGGTCCCCTTTCATGCAGGGTCTTGTAGGTCAGGAGCCCTACCTTAAAGACAATCCTCCACTTGACTGGCAGCCAGTGCAGTCCATGGAGGACCAGGGTGATATGATCACACCATCTCACCCCAGTCAACAGTCTTGCTGCTGCATTCTGCACCAGCTGTAGCCTGCGGAGGTTTCCTTCAGATAACCCTAGGTACAGGGCATTACAGTCATCCAGCCTGGAAGTGACGAAAGCATGCACCAGTGTGGTCAGGTCCTCAGGTGGATCAGGGCTATGGATTTGGGCGATATTCCAGAGATGGTAAAATCCACTCCTGACAACGGCTGACACCTGAGCATCAAGCGTCAGACTGTCATCCAGAATCATGCCCAAATACTTTACCTGTCTAGATGGGGCAAGGGGAACACTCCCTAACACTAGGTCGGGGGTATCCCCTCATCCCTTCTCCACCCCGATGACCTGGATCCACAACCAGTACCTCTGTCTTGTGTGGGTTAAGTTTAAACTAGTTTTGCGTCATCCATGACTGGATCTCATTGAGGCAGCTGTTAAATACAGAGGCCGACACCTGGGTATCAGGTGCACAGGACAAGTACAGCTGAGTATCATCTGCATAGTAGTGAAAACCCAGCCCGCACTACCTGATAATGTCCCCCAATGGCAGCACGTACACCGTGAGCAACAAGGGCAACAAGACTGAATCCTGTGGAACCCCAAAGCACAGAGGCTTTGGATTAGATGAGGCTAACCCCATCATCACCCTTTGCACTCTGCCTGTCAGGTATAATCTGAACCAGTTGATGACATTAGAAGAAGGAGAATCAGCATTTTCATACACAGTGTATCCCAAAGCGCTTTATAAGCAATGCTAGACTGGCAGTGAAATGACTGAGTGTGTAGTGGCGGTCGTATTGCACATCATCACCCACACACAGCCTGGATAATTGCATGAACCGGTTTATGGGGAGGGGAATGTTGGCCAGGACACCAGGAATGTCCCCTATTCTTTGCGAAGAGTGCCCTGGGTTCTTTTACTTCCACCTGGACACCCACCAGGACAACACCAGGATGGGTAGAAGGGACCTCGGTTTAACATCTCATCCAAAGGATGGCACACTCCAGCAGTACAGCACCCCCCTAATACTGCACTTGGATGCCAGTGACAGGCCACACCAGAACCACAGGTGGTCAAGTAGCACCTCATGGTCTATGGTGTCAAACACTGCAGAGAGGTCCAGGAGGACCAATATGGTATGGTCTCTCCTGTCCCTCGCCATCAGAAGATCATTAAGCACCCTCACCAGGGCAGTCTTTGTACTATGCCCCACGCAGAACCCAGACTGGAAAGGCTCATGGGTGGAGGAAGAGGCAAGATGTCTCTTGAGCTGTACAGTCACCATCTTCTCAATAACCTTCCCTAAACATAGGAGGTTTGAGACTGGCCTGTAGTTGCTGAGGCAGTCCGGTTCCAAAGAGGATTTCTTCAGAAGGGGTCTAACCAAGGCCTCTTTCAAGGCCAATGGGAAGATCTGCCCTATCTGCCCTTATCCATGAGGCAAGGTCATAACAAGGCTATGCTGAAAATTTGGTATAAAAATATTATAAAGCAACAAATTTATGAGCCTACATTACATTTTGCTAATGCAGGCTTGTAACTTTGGTAATTTTCAATACTTTTACCTCAAATTCCTCAGATGCAGCCTTATCAGCTCTGGCCAGTCAGTTTTAGTTTGTATTTGCCCTGTCACTTCAAGAGCACTTGGCTATAAAAGGGATCTCTTAATCTCAGTGCAAACACCCTTCATAAAGCACTTGTCTATAGCATAAAATGTCAGGGTAATTTGCTTGGTCTGCTTGTTTGCTGAGATATCTGAATAATAGCAAATTCTGCACAAGAACTGAGTCCACTTGAAGACTTTCGTAGGTAGGAGTGGGCAAAGTGCTAAGCTGTTTGCTTTTCAGTGAGTTGAAGTGTTATAGCCCCGCCCTTGTCTCTGAGCAACCCCTTTTTTGCCTTCATTGATTTCACATTAGCCAGAACTCAGATGTTGTTGGCCATCTTATAGAAATAATGCCAGACACCTATTGTATAAATAATTACAGGTTGTCTGCTAATGTGCGAGTGTAGGCAATTGTTCCCTTCTTTATCTCACTCCTTCCAGCTATTACTAATATGCTTATGACCTTCCTATTTAATTTTATTACAGCTTTGACCTCCTACATGACAAGATTCCACAGCTCTGCTGGACCTACCACTGGGTGACCCACAACAATGAGATAGCATTTTGGTTCTTGTTGAACAGGTGTTCCATGACTGCTACACCGGGCATCAACCATATCACTATAGACAGGGTGCTGTAGGGACCCAGGGGACTGAAGGCAAAAAAAAAACAAAAAACGCTGAGTTCAGATGAGCTTTAATTCAGGGTTCTTAGGGAGGTACAGTAGGTGTTGCAATGGCGGGTACTTTGGCTGACCAGTGTAACTGCTCCCCAGCAACAGAAGTGGTCCTAATAGATTGGAGGGAGGCAGATACAAGGGAGGGAACAAAGTGGATGCAGGGAACTACAGGCTGGTGAGTTTGACCTCTACAGTTGGGAAACTACTCGAGACAGTCATGATGGACTGGATGATGGAGTTGCTTGAGATACAAGGACTGCAGGATGTCAGGCAGCATAGCTTTGTAAAAGGGAGGTCATGCCAAACTAAGCTCATTGACTTTTTCAACACAGTGACGCAGACAGTAGATAATGGTCAGGCTGTGGATATCCTGTACTTGGACTTCAGCAAGATGTTTGACTCCATGCCATACATGAGGTTGGTGAAAAAGCTGAAGGACCTGGACCTGTGGGATAAATGAAACAACTGGGTAAGAAATTGGCTCGGAGACAGGACACAAAGGGTAGTGGTAAATAGGAACCACTCGGAGGCCAAGAAGGTGACTGGGGGTGTGCCTCAGGGTTTGGTCTTCAGAGGGGTACTCTTCAACATATTCATCTGTGACAGAAGAGTAGATATCAAGCATAAAATTAGTGTGTTCATAGATGATACAAAAATGTGTGGCAGGGTAGACACTAAGGAGGGAGTTAAGAAATTGAGAAGTGACCCAGCAAGAATGGAGAACTGGTCCAGGGTCTGGCAGCTCAAATTCAATGTGAACAAATGCAAAGTCATGAATATTGGAAAAATGAACCTCAAAACGGAGTATTGGATAGATGGTGTCAAAGTCAAGGAACAGCAAACCTGCCAGTCCCTCCTCCTACCCATTCTGCTCCAGGATTACACAGATTACACAGAAATTTGCCAGCAGAAAAGGACAACACAGCCCATCCAGTCTGCCCTTATATCCTCTCCTGTTCTCTCTCACCCCACTTAATTTGCTACCATCCCCTTTCCCGAGCCCTTATGTCTGTCCCATGCCCTCTTGAAGTCCTCCACCATTTCTGTTCCAGGCTTCCACAACTCTCTCTATGAAGAACTGCCCTCTGACATTTCCTCTGTATCTCCCACCTTCTAATTTGAGCCCATGTCCTCTTGTGTTTGTGCCTTTCTTCATTTTGAACAAACTTCCTTCATTTACCCTGTCTATTCCCTCAGGTACTTAAAAGTCTCAATCATGTCCCCCCTCTCCCGCCTAGTCTCTAGTAGGTACAGATTCAGCTCCCTCGATCTTTGCTCATATGGTATATCCCGCATCCCTTGTACCATCTTGGTTGCTCTCCTCTGCACCCTCTCCAACATCTCAATATCCCTGCACAAGTGCGGTCTCCAGAAACATAGAAACATAGACTTTGACGGTAGATAAGGACCGCTTGGCCCACCTAGTCTGCCCATTTCCCTACCTACAGGATAAGCTGCAGATCCTAGTTAACCAACAGCCTATTTCTTCCTACCCCCAACAAGAATTGCTTTATGTCTGTCCCATGCATTCTTGAATTCTCCCACAGTTTTAGACCCCACAACCTCCTCAGGAAGGCTGTTCCATGCATCCACCACCCTCTCTGTGAAAAAATACTTCCTCACATTGCCCTTGAGCCATCCCCCCCTCTATTTTCATATTATGTCCCCTTGTTCTTGCACATCTCTTTTTCTGAAAGATGCTACCCTCTTGGACTTTGTTAATTTCACTGAGGTACTTAAAACTTTCTATCATGTCCCCCCTCTCCCCCCTTTCCTCAAGTGTATACATGTTAAGCTCCTTTAGTCTCTCCTCATATGGCTTCTCTTGCAGACCCTGCACCATTTTAGTTGCCCTCCTCTGGACTGCCTCCATCCTGTCTATGTCCTTGCGGAGATGGGGTCTCCAGAACTGGACACAGTACTCCAGATGGGGTCTCACCAACTGTCTGTACAGAGGGATAACAACTTCCTGTTTTCTGCTGGTGATACCTCTCCCTATACATCCCAGTATCCCCCCAGCCCTCCCTACTGCCTTCTCACATTGCTTGCTAACTTTCAGGTCATCTGATATGATTACCCCCAGGTCCCTTTCCATTTTTGTTGTTACTACCTCCCCCCCCCACTGTGTAATCTTCCCCTGGGTTGTTGTTTCCCAGGTGCATTATTTTGTACTTCTTTGCATTGAATCCAAGCTGCCATACTTCTGACCATTCCTCCAACCTTGCCATGTCCCTTCTCATTCTTTCCATGCCTTCTTGTGTATCAACTCTGTTGCAGTTCTTTGTATCATCTGCAAAGAGACATACTTTTCCTTCCAGTCCCTCTGCAATGTCACTTATAAAGACATTAAAAAGGGCTGGACCAAGACTAACCTCACGGTACCCCATTAGTAACCCCTCTTTCTTCAGAGTGGACTCCATTTACAATTACCTTCTGTGTCCTGTTGTTCAGCCAGTGTTTTACCCAGGCTACCACCCTGGGACCCACTCCCAGGCTGGTTAATTTGATTATTAATCTTTTGTGTGGGACTGTGTCAAATGCCTTGCTAAAGTCTAGGTAGGCCATGTCCACAGCCCCTCCCTGGTCTACTACTTTGGTCACCCAGTCAAAGAAATCAATTAGATTCATCTGACATGACCTTCCCACCGTGAACCCTTGCTGCCTTGGGTCCTGTGCCCCACTGGTCTCTAGGTACTCAACAATTCTTTCCCTCAGATGTGATTCCATCACTTTCCCTACCACAGAGGTCAAACTGACAGGTTTGTAGTTTCCTGCCTCTGTCTTGCTCCCACTTTTGTGAAGGGGAATCACATCCGCCTTCCTCCAGTCCTCAGGTACCACACCATCCTCCCATGATTTGTTAAAAAGGGTAGTCAGTGGTGCCCCTAGTTCTCCCTTTAATTATTTTAGAATTCTGGGATGAGTTCCGTTAGGCCCCATTGCTTTGTCCACCTTCAGTTTTAGGAGTTCTTTCAGAACTCTTTCTTCTGTGAAAGGACTGGGATCGACCCCTCCTATCCAGAGTGCTTCTGTTAATTGGAGTAGGCACCTCCCCCCCTCCTCCTCTTTTGTGATTACTGAGCAGAAGTATTTGTTCAGTATCTCTGCTTTTTCACTGTCTGTCTCTGCCCACCCACTGTCCTTTCTATTCAGCTTCACTATCCCTCCCTTTGTCTTTCTACGCTCCCTGATATACCTATAAAAGTTTTTATCCCCCTTCTTAACTGAGTTGGCTATCTTTTCCTCAGTTTGGGCCTTTGCTATTCTGACTTCCCTCCCTGCTTCTGTCTGCCTTAACTGGTACAGTTCTCCGTTCTGCTCCTTCTGTGTTTCCTTATACTTCCTAAATGCTATCTTTTTCTCCCTAACCTTCCCCCGCCACCTTTTTTGAGAACCATAGTGGCTTTTTCTTTCATTTTGATTTATTTATTTGCTTCACACAAAGGCTTATTGCCTCTGTGATGACAGTTTTGATGTTTCCCCATTGTTGCTCCACCCCTCCTTCTAGCCTGTTTGCTAGTGCTTTTCTAAGGCACTCTCCCATCTTGCCAAAGTCAGCCCTCCTGAAGTCCAGTACCCTCACTTTTGTATGGCTTGACTCTGTAGCTGAGTTTGTCGTGAACCACACTATTTGGTGGTCACTTGTTCCCAGATGGCTACCCACTTCTAGATCTGAGATCCTCTCACTGTCCCCATTTGAGAGTATGAAGTCTAAGATTGCTCCCTCATGAGTGGGTTCAAGAACTAGCTGTCTGAAGCATGCCACTTGTAGGGCATCGAGAATGGCCCTGCTCTTGCATGTGGCTGCAGCAAAGATGCTCCAGTTAAACATCTGGCATATTCAGGTCCCCCATTAACAGTATCTCCCCTTTCTCTACCATCCTAAGGATGCCTTCTATCATATCCTTGTCCATTTCCCTCTCCCTGACATGGGGGTCTGTATACAACCCCTGTGCGGATTGTGGTGCCATTTCCAGTGTCTAAGGTGACCCACAGTGCCTCCTCTCCTCCCTGTTTACTCTTTTGTTCTGCTGCTTTTATCCCTTCCCTTACATAGAGAGCTACTCCTCCCCCTCTTCTACCCTCCCTGTCTCTCCTGTAGGTTGTGTACCCTGGTATGTTAACATCCCAGTCATGGATCTCTGTGTACCATGTTTCTGTGACTGCTACGATATCCAGGCATACCTCTTCCATCAAGGCCACGCCACAAGTTCAGGGAGCTTGTTGCCCAGACTATGGGCATTGGTACTCATTACCCTCAATTTCTTGATGGCCTTACCCCTTTTTGCCCCATTCCTGTCCTTATTGACTTTGTCATTTTCTCCATTTACACCTGCCCTTCTCCCTATCGACATCTCTGTCTTGGTGTTTACTTCACTTACTACCCTGAATTTTGGGGGAGGAAGGATTTCCATGCTCCTTTCCAGTGCCTCCCACTTCTCTAGTTTAAATGCTTGCCAATGAAGCATTTAAACCTATCACCTAGGATCCTGGTTCCCCTCCTGGACAGATGCACACCATCATGCCAGTATAGGTCTGCATCCCTCCAGGGGACCCCAGTCCCCAATGAAGCCAAATCTCTGAGTTCTGCACCAGTTTTTCAACCACTGATTGAATCCCATGGTGTGGAGCACCCTAGCCTCATCCATGCCATAGACAGGCAGCACCTCCGAGAAGGTTACCGTGCATGCTACTTGTCTAAGGCCCCTCCCCAACTCCACAAACTCTTCCTGCATTGCTCTGATCCCTTTCTCAGCCCGGTCATTTGTCCCTAGGTGGACAATGACATCCAGCTCCCTCCTCCATGCAGCTGCTCCAGCGATCCTGAGGATTCACTCCCTGTCCCTCCATGCCATGGCACCAGGCAGGCACCTTACCTCCCTCTCCGCTTCCTCTCTCAGTTCTACCCCCCTAACAATGGAGTCCCCCACCAGGAGTTGATTCCTTCCCCTGTGGGGTCCTATGCCACCTTCCTGTGGGTCTCCTTTGTGGAGGTTCCCAGCATCCTCCTTGGTCTCCACTGCGGGTGCCTCCATAGAGGAACCACACTTTGCCATAATGGCATAAGAATTGTAGAGATGTACAACTGGAGGGATGCGCTTCCCGTTCCACCACCCTCACCCTCCCTGAGCTCACTGTGGTCCAACTGCTCCTCTTTCTTGGCAACCTCTGCGGCAACGGCAGTGGCCCTGGTGGTCCCTGGGTGGGAGAGGAGGTTCCCCAAATCCTGGCCAACTCAGCCTGGAGATGAGCAACCTCCTCCCTCAGCCCAGAGAGGTGCCTACAGATGGGACAACACTGCATCCTCCAGAATGTCTCACGGAGACTGCTGCTCCACAGCCACTGCACTGCACTGCACCACTCCCATCATGTCTTATTTCTGGCCCCTTAACTGTTGTTTGGAATACTTACTCTTTCCTCTGTTTATTTTTTTAATTTTTCTCCCTACTTACTTACTGCCTTTGTGCCCTTTAAGCTCCTGATCTTTCTGTTCTGAGACAAGAAGTTCCTAAATTTCTCAGTAGTCTCCTTACTTGCTCAGAGTCAGACCTCCAGTAGCTGGGGAGAGAGCTACTGGAGAACTGCACCCCAAACTCTAGGTGCGGCCTCACCATGGTTCTGTACAATGGCATTAGCACTTCCCTCCTTCTACTAGTAAAACCCCTTGCAATGCAGGCCAACATGCCATTCGCCTTACCCACCGCCTTGCTACACTGGTTCCCCACCTTAAGATTCCGGTATACCACGATCCCCAGATCCTTTTCCTGTTCCTTTTCCATGATTTCCTCCCCACCAAGGAAGTAAGTTGCCCTCTTGTATTTCCACCCCAGGTGCATCACTGCACACTTCCCTGCATTAAATTTTAGTTGCCAGGTTTCTGACCACTTCTCTAGCATCTTCAGGTCCCTCCTCATGGCCTCCACTTCCCCTTACAAATCCACTCTATTGCAGACCTTTGTATCATCCATGAACAGGCAAACACGGTCTTCCAAGCCCTCTGCAAGGTCACTAATATAGATGTTAAAGAGTAGTGGGTCTAATACTGACCCCTGTGACACCTTGCTGGTCACTGCCTGTTTCCTGGAGTGTATCCCATTTACCACCACTGCTTGTCACCTACCCATCAGCCAGTTCTCTACCCACCTAGAGATTTTGTGGCCCACACCCAGGCAGTCCAGCTTATTCACCATCATTCTATGTGGTATGGTGTCAAAGGCCTTACCGAAATCCAGATAGGCCATGTCTACCACCCCTCCCTGGTCCACTATCTGTATCACCCAATCGAAAAACTTTATCAGGTTAGTCTGGCAGGACCTACCCTTAGTAAAACCGTGCTGCCTTTCATCCTGCAGACCATTGTCCTCCAGGAATACCACCAGACTTATCTTTAGTAATGTCTCCATTACCTTCCCCACCACCGAGGTGAGACTAACAGGGTGGCAGTTTTTGACCTCGTCCTTCCTTTCTCCTCTCTTGTGTGGTGCAACCACCTCCACCCTCTTCCAGTACTCCGGCACCACGCCTGTATCCAATGACCTGTTGAACAGTCTCACCAAATGTGGTGCCAGCAACGCCCTCAGCTCCATGAGTACCCTTGGGTGTAGGCCATCAGGCCCCATTGCTTTATTTACCCTAAGTCTACCCAGTTCTTGACTTACTCTATCACACTTGAACACTATAGAATCCATTTGCCTGTGGTTTCCTCCCTTCCCTTCCTATGCTGGTTCACTGCATTATCCCTCCTTCATGAAGATTGAACAGAAATAATTGTTCAATGCCTCCGCTTTCTCCAAGTCTCCCTCCAGTATAGTTCTGGCTTCCCCCTTAGTCTCCCGATCCCTTGCTGTGCCTTCCTTCTTTCTCCCAAGTACCTATAAAAGGTTTTATCCCCCCCTCCTGGCCTGTCTTGCTATCCTCTCCTCCATGACCTCTTTAGCCCTCCTCATCTTTAGCCCTGCCTCCCTCGTCTTTTCCCTGTAGGCCTCCCCATCCTCTCTCTTTTGTGTTATCTTGTACTTCCTAAAAACAATGGCTTTCTCCCTGACCACCTTCGCCACCTCCCTATTAAACCAAAGAGATCTCCTCTTCCTTCTATTTTTCCTGACCCTCCTGATGCATGTGTCTGTGGCTTTCAGCACCCCTCCCTTGATGGCTAGCCATAAGTCCTCAACTTCCTCTGTGTTCTCCAGCCTTGAAATTTCTTCAACGAATACCGTCCGCATCTTGCTAAAGTCTGCCTTCCTGAAGTCCATTATCCTGGTTCTCATCTTGTTCTTTTCCCTGCCCGTTCTCACCTTGAACCTGACTGCTCTGTGGTCACTTGTTCCTAATTCTTCCCCCACCTCCACCTCCTCCACACTGTCTCCATTTGTAAGGACTACATCCAATAGGTTTCCACCCCTAGTGGGCTCCTTTACCTGTTGTTGTAGAAATATGCTTGTAATGCCTCTAGGATGCCCTTAATCCTAGTTGATGTTGCTGTTTGGGCCTCCCAATCAATGTCAGGGAGGTTTAGGTCCCCTACTAGTAGAATTTCCCCTTTCTGTGCCATTCTCATCACTGACTTTACAAGGTGTTCATCTCCTTCTTCCCCCTGTGAAGGAGGTTGGTACACTACCCCGACTCTCAAATGCTTTCCATTTTTCATATCTAAGGTGACCCACATTACCTCAGCTTCCCTTTCCTCTTCCTGCTCCTCTGTGGCCCCAATTCCTTCCCTAACATATAATGTCACCCTTCCCCCCATTTTCCCCACTCTGTCTTTCCTAAATAATCGATACCCAGGAATCACCGTCTCTCAGGCATGATGCTCATTCCACCAAGTCTCACAAACTGCTACTATGTCGAGACCTTCGTCCGCCATGGTGGCCTCCCATTCCCACAGTTTATTCCCCAGGCTCCTGGCAATCGCCACCAATCCCCTCCACCATCAAGCTCTTCCTTTCTTATCCAGTCCCTCCCTGCTGCTACCTGTGCCCATCATATCTGCTTTATCGTTGGGGAGGGGTTGACGCTTGAGGGGAGGCTGACAGCCTCCCAGATCATCCTTATCCAACCCCTCCCAACTTTTACTTGATCTCCTTATGATCAAGAAGATGATGTCCTGATCCTTCTACCTCCCCCACACTCGCTGTACATCTGGTCAGTCTGCTTTCTTCTTCCATCTACCCTCCCTCTGGAACCAACTTCCATCTACTTACCAGCAGGCCACCTCACTCCCAGCATTCACATGCTTGCTCAGACATGCTCCCATTGCTTCTTGCCACTGCCCCTAACTACTACCTTAATCGTAGTTCTGACTTAACTACGCCCAGGCTATATATATATATATATATAAACAGAGGCAAAAAACTCAGTTTAATGCATTAGTTAGGGTTGTTCCACTGCGACAAAAGTGAGGAAATTCGCTGTTAGGGTTGAAAACCCTAACTCGAATTCACCCCCCCCCAGCACCACACACACACAGACACACACACACATTCAAGTATGGGGGAGGACCAAGTCAACACAACCAATGACAGACATTCTGCAGCAGGTGACAGAAATAACAAACAATTGTCTAAATGTACTACGAGACATCCCCACCCACCTGACCAGGTACTGCATGCTCAGTGGAGATCAACAGCAAAACTGAGGCCATATACACCAAACGTACACATCCCTGATTGCAGCTGCACACAATGTACCACACTTAGTAGTTGCATGGCCTTACCTACCGATGCCCCACACCACACCACAACTGGTACTATGCCGTTATTCAATATAAATGCTGAAGGTGCATGATGACAGTTGTAGAAAGGTTTTAACACTAGTGAGTATACATTAATTAAGAGAAGCACATAAATTAACTACAAGACACTAGCATGCTCAAGATAAAAGTAGTGATACATTTAGTAGGTGATTTACATAGTAGTACATTTACTGCAATGGTTTACTCAACATAGAGAGGCTGATGTAAACGTATGGAAAAGCATTGCCTGTTCAGCGCTGAGAAATTCGTTACTGCCAGTATCACATGCATTCTTACTGATGAAGGTGTACTGCTGATGTACATACATAGACCTTCAGTGTGTTTCAATACTAAAGATGCAGTAAGTATTCTTTGTAAGAAACATTGTAATTGCATGGATCAGGCCAAGCAACTTCTAAATATCATAGCACTACTGAGCCAACAATGATGTACCTGTATCGGAGATGTATATAGGATAGATTTTCCTGTAGGCACTTACTGAGTATGTTGTACCTGATAAAGACAATCTCATTGCATCTGTGATGACTAACTTATTCAAATAGTAATACATCTACTATTGTTGCAATGAGTGATCTATGCCACTTATGGACACAGTGTGATTTTTTAACAGTTGTTTCATACTCAGGCTGTATGCCTACTGTTTGGGTTGCACACTTCTGTCACTGATGCTATCAAAGTGATAACTATGTTAATTGTGGTACAACAGGAATCAAGTAGGTATGGTGTAGATATAAACAGAATGTCTTTTAGTATTGATTTAACTCATAATGGGGTAAATGTACTAGGACAGCAGGGGTTATCCTCTATCACTGAGTCTGTCAGTTATAATCACACTAGGGTTTCGATGACTGTAATGATCAAGTTACACTGTTCATCTTCATGAGTTCATATTCACAGCCATTCTCCAGTAACTAGACAGTGTATGGTGTAACTGGGTGGGACACTGTGTTGCAAAGCTACTGCAGTGCCTAGCAAAGGGAGAGTATCTACTCATAAAGACAATTAAGCAATAAGGCATGACCAACAGTTATGTTAAATGGTCTGTTAATCACCCTGTAGGGGTTTAATGTTGAATGAGGCATAGCCGAGTGACACATATCGCTAGACAGTGATAAACTGACCATTAACATAATACCTGGGAGTGGCTTATTGCTATCATAATAAAACTGTTTTTTAAACAACATTAAACCATGTTCATCATATGGTTAGGCTCTACATGTGTGTTAATAAAAACTAAACATAAGGCTGTTACAATGTTTACAATCAATTAGAAAGCTGCATTTCTCAAACCCTTGTTATAATCAGAGATATTATACCTGTACAACTCCTTGGTTTTGCTGAACTCTATTGCTCAGGTGGCCCACCACAAGTGGTGTGGTCTGGTGTGGGGCATCGGTAGGTAAGGCCATGCAACTACTAAGTGTGGTATGTTGTGTGCAGCTGCAATCAGGGATGTGTACGTTTGGTGTACATGGCCTCAGTTTTGATGTTGATCTCCACTGAGCATGCAGTACCTGGTCAGGTGGGTGGGGATGTCTCGTAGTACTTTTAGACAATTGTTTGTTATTTCTGCCACCTGCTGCTGGATGTCTGTCATTGGTTGTGTTGACTTGGTCCTCCCCCATACTTGAATGTGTTTGTGTGTCTGTGTGTGTGTGGTGCTGGGGGGGGTGAATTCGGAGTTAGGGTTTTCAACCCTAACAGTGAATTTCCTCACTTTTGTCGCTGTGGAACAACCCTAACTAATGCATTAAATGGAGTTTTTTGCCTCTAATTTCCCTTCTTTTTGAGAATGATATTGAGAAATAGTGAATGTAATGCGGTGGCAGGAGCGTGGGGCCCAAAGGGCCCCGCGCTCCTGCCACATGATGTCTTGTGGCATAGTAACAGGAGCAGCAATGCAAACAGAAATGCTAACAGTGGCACAATGGTAACACAAGCATGAATGAGAACAGAAAGGGTAACGCACACGGTGGCGTAGACAGAACGGTGTGCCACGTGATGTCTTGTCACATAGTAACATGGTGCCTGTAAATGGAAATGTCAATGGGCATGGTGACGCAAAGTGAAACAGAAAGAGAAACAGTACGGTACACACAAATGGCAAAAAAGTAACAGAAATGCAAGCGCAAATGAAAACGCAAAGGATGACGTATGGTGGCATGAGCGTCAACGTAAATGAAACGTGCAGATACCGCAAGCGGAAAGGGCAACAGTAACAGTAATGTAAAGCACAGGCTGGTTTTCCCCAAAACCTGCATAGAGAAAGACAGTGAGTACAAATAATGTATGCATAATAATGAGTATCAGAGCAGAAAATGAGATCTTGGAATACTAAATACATTATATCTCAGGAACCGTACGATGTAGAAAAAAAATTTAAAAGTCATATTATTTACAACTGTCCTGGCTAATTTGGTTCTTAGCCCCCATTTAAGAAATTTTCCGATGAAAAGTCCGTATCTCGCACCGTTTCCGAGATACGGGTCCTGAAATGCGCGGCGAACGCCGTAATGTTATCCTATGGGAAAAAAAGAAAAGTTCAGAGCGCCATAACTTTGCCTCCCTGTAATGTTTTTTCACCAAACCACTGAAAGGCACATCTGTGGGCTGTTGGCTGTCTTCCCTCTAAATTTCAGGAAAAGAGACCAAACTTTTATTTTGCAGCAGGGATCCAAAGGATTTCTGTAATGCGTCGGGCGCCGTAATGTTATCCTATGGGAAAAAACGTAAACTTTGGAGTGCCGTAACTTTGCCGCTGTGTGATATTTTTTCACCAAACTACTGAAAGGCACATCTGTGGGCTGTTGGCTGTCTTCTCTCCAAATTTCAGGAAAAAAGACCAAACCATTATTTTGCAGCAGGGTGCCAAAGGATTTCTGTAATGCGTCGGGCGCCGTAATGTTATCCTATGGGAAAAACCGTCAACTTTGGAGTGACTTTGCTGCCATGTAATATTTTTTCAATACAACACTGAAAGGCACATCTGTGAGATGTCGGCTCCATTCCCTCCAAATTTCAGCCCAAAACTCCCAACGGTTCTTTTGCAGCGCAGTGCCAAAGAATCGCTGTCACTGTCCCACAGATGGAAAACTACAGTCGCAATTTGCAAAAGCTTTCGCAAAAAAGTTCGACACTTTCGTGAGCATGAAAGTAATTTGTGAAAGTACTTTTTCCATAAATTTGAAAAACATATTTCTGGGGTGATTTACCACAAAATAAAGACATGGCAAGCATCCTCAGGGTCCGACTAGGTGAATACAAAAAGAATTAGGCTGCTAGAGGGTCCCAAATTTAAATGCCAACCATTTTTCTGATCACCATCTGAAAACAAAATGGCCGATTTGCGAAAGTAACAGGCCCATTTGCGAAAGTAAAAATGCATTTGCGAAAGTGTTGAACTTTTTGTTAACTTTTCCCATTGACTTATAATGGGAAACTGTTTTTTGAATAACTTTTGAACCATTTAATATTTTTTCATGAAATCTTTGAAAGGCACATTGGGGACCCGGCTGCACATTCTCTGAAGATTTTGGACCCGATCACGCCAAACCGCATTACGACCTGTAGGTGCGACCGTGAGAATTCCAGAAAAAGCGTAAACGTGCGTACTGATCATGCTTAACAACTCCACAGCTGTATATCCACCCACTACGAAACTTGGCAGATCCCAAGGCCTATGGTTCTTGATCATGTATTCCAAATTTCAGCCAAATCTGTCAAACAGTTGCAAAGTTATTAAGGTGCAAAGTTTTGGGGTTTAACATAGAAATGGCTCCTCAACCCTAACTATGGTAGCACTACCGTGCTACCATAATATATATATTGCTCCTACAAATATCAATATTCTAGAGTGCTTGTATAACTACACTGTGAGCTCTGAAACTGGTTGTATTTTGTTGTACCTATTCTCATGCCAACTTTTTCTTTTATATATGTTTCCTTTTTACCCAAATGTCCCTCGGATAGCACCTGGAAACAAACTCTGGCTCACAGTTCCTTTCCCAGTTACCAAAGTTTAAATAAATAAATAAAATATGATTATCAAGGGAGATAATGATTGAAGATTATCTACTTCATGATTTAATCATCAAACATGTAATGTTCAAATTACCATCTGACGATTATTAATTATTTGTGTAAGTTTAAATCAGCATGATGGTTTTTGATGATATGTGGATGATCAAGTAATGATCACTGGTGATTATATAAGTTCTGTATTGTAAGTCCCATGAGTAATACTTAACAAAGTTTTATTTGTTACTAATACGAAAATGTGAATGCCAAATATCAGCAAAAGCAAATCAGTTATAATGTACTGTAAATCATGTGAAAGATCCCTTCAGAAAGAGTACAGTCAATGTTAACATATTTGCATAACTAATTTGCATATTTCAAAAGTTCAGTTTATGGACACAAACAGTGATAATTTCTACTTTTAAAATAATTGTGGCTTCACAGTATTAGTTTGCAGACTATTAGGAATGATTTTGAGCACAAACCAGGTACTTCTAGGAACTTACTTCCGCCATAAAAGGAACCAGTAAATGGAGCTATATAAAACAGTTTGGGCCTTTATAACACTAGTATGAAGTGAGGTGTCAATGTAAGTATAACTGAAAGCAGTGTGCTAGTATAGAAGATATATTATAACTGACGATACCGATAAAGATGTCTAAATAGAAGAAATTATATAAATTCCATTCCATAAGTATAGAAAAATTATAGATTGTTTTTTAATTTATTGCAGTAATCTGGATCATAGGCAATCATGAAAAATCATGATGATATGATATCATTACTCACAATCGCCATTTTCATGACATCATGGTTTTTGATTGGCAGGCCAGCAGCCATTTAACATTCATGTTTAATCATTGTTAGTCACGATCACAATGATGGTTTTTGAAGCTTGAACATGATCTTTTAACATAATTGATAATGTAAACAATAACACATGACAGGGTGTATGGTAATGCTATATTGTGACATGCCCCAGGTGGGTTGTGAGGCAGGAGGCGTAGCCAAGTGCCTTCAACCACTTGGGAAGTGCAATAATTTATGGCATTACCACACACCCTGCAGTGTGTTATTGCACTTATAAAATGGTTTTAAGAGTTAAAGAAACAGGAAAAAAGAAAGTAAAATTTGAGCTGTGCGGTAATTGAAACTAATGCATGGTCATGTGACCAGTTTTGACCAATCAGATTGCTTGTTTGATTCAAGACATTTTATGAGATCATTTATGATACATCATTATAAAATCATCATCTTCAGCTGGGTTGTTTGCACAGTTATGTTTTTTTTTTACTGTTTATCATTGTTGAACAGTATTGCTATGTTTTGGACCAAAGAGAGTATAATTACTGGTTAGCATTTTTTCCCTTAGGGAAACCTGGTTATAATTTGTCATTACAACTAGCTGGTTAAAACAGCAAACATGCTGTGGGTTTCCCTTGGACCACGCATGCCCCTATCATCACTCTTCCTTTACTCTGTGACGTTCCCTGGGGCCATTCCTTATCGCTGCAGACTTCACCACCCCTAGCAGTCAGCGGTAATTTTTTATTTTAAAAAACAAACAAAACAAAAAAGGTATCTTTCTCCAATGATGCTGAAACATAAAAGCAAAACAAAAGGGAAACTTTATTTCTGGCAGTTGCTTTGGACCGCGGACTGCACTGAAATATGACCGCAGTCAGCATTTCTCTCTGTTTATTTTATATAATTGCTGTGGCAAAAAGAAACACTCCCCAGCAATTATATAAAATAAAGGCTGAGTAGGTGTGTAAGACTTGAATTTTACACACACCCTCAGTGTGGGATGTCATAATAAATCCCTTGAGCTTCACTTTCAGGGTTTATGTGGAATCCCACACCTCGGGTGTGTGTAAAACCCTCGTTATAACCCCTACCCAGCCATTATTCTATACAGTATATTATAAGCTGGCCCTTAATCTAAAAAAACCCAGGCCATGCTCTTTGGGTCTCTGGCCAAGATTAAGGCCTCCCCTGAGCTGTTCTGTGTCTCTGGTACCAACGGTGTCCCGATCCCTGTCACTGACAACTTCAAGTACCTTGGGGTGACGCTGGACCCGCAGCTTGACCTAGGCCGCCATATCCAAAATACATGCAAGACTGTCAGCTGCAAACTGGGTCTGGCCTACAGAGCAAAAAGCAACCTCACTCTGGCTGCACGTATTGCTCTTGCCAGAGGTGTGCTCCTCTCTTTGCTATGTTATGGGCTCCTTCTGTTTGCCCGGACCACCAAAGCCCATCTCTCTAGGTGGTCTACTGCCTACAACAATGTCTGCCGCTTTGCTCTGGCAGCTCCCCGTCTCACCCACCATTGTGACCTCTACAGCAAGCTAAACTGGCTCTCCCCTTCACAGCACATTGACTTTGTCCTTGGGTGCTTCACGGGAAAGGCCCTAGGCATGGGAACCCCCCGGGGGTTGGCGAAATTCCTTGTCCCGGCTGCCCCCTCATCCTACCACCTCAGGTCTCATGGGCCTGCCACTGTCAAGGTACCCGTTACCCTGACTCAAATGAGTGGTAGGGATTTTGCAGTATGTGCTCCCAAACTATGGAACACCTTGCCTGCCCAGGTCCGTGTCGCCCCATCACAGGGCTGCCTGCATTCCTCCCTGTGGAACCACCTCAAACCCTCATCAGCCTGTGGTTGCCCAAAACCCCTGTGACCTAATTATTGCACTCCGCCCTTCTGGACATATCCCCAGACAAAAATGGCCCTATGTTGTATATAGTTAAGTACCTACTGATTCTGAACTATACCTTTTGTACTGCTCCTAGTTGCTACATATCTTATCCTGTTGTGTTTATGCTTAACAAAAGTATGCCTCACAAGACCTGTAACTTGTTGTTTTTCTGTATTATGTTGTTCTCACGTGACTTATAAGATGTTTCTAATCTGTAGCATGTCATCCTATGTATTTAAGTCTGTAATTTTCCTGTACTCTCCCGGGTCGTACCTGAAGATAGGCAATTGTCTTGTCTAGTGTACTTACCTGGTTAACAAAAGCTAAATAAATAAATAATAAATATGCTGATATTTATATTTGATATGGGTCTCTTCATTGTCACCCCAGTAGGTAAGACAGTTTCTCTACTGGATTATCAGGGGCAATCCAGAGTTGTGTAGCAGACAGCAGTACTGTTATTCTGTGGCATGTGCTTCCTTCATCAGTGGGATATTCATGTACATCAGGGTCCAGTGATAGGTCTAGTTTTTCATTATGCTCATCATTTCCAGAATTCCCATTAATCTTGAATTGATGATGGCAAACAAATTTAATACACAGAATGTAAAGGGTTTGTATAGTCCCATCAAAAGAAAAAAGGTCCTAGCTCATCTCAAGTATCTCTGAACCAATGTCATGTGTTTGCACAAGACACATCTCCCGAAGGCAGAAGCATATAAATTAAAATATGGATGAATTAGGTAAGAGGTTCATAGTGTTAATTAAATCAACACATGGTCTCCATATTGGTCCATAAGCATCTACAATGGAAGGTATCCCATAAAGCTGACACCAAGGGTGTTGGGTGATGGCATGGGTAACAATCCCTGTAGGCCCTCAAATCTTATATAACCTGTATGGCCACAATAAAGATATTCCTGATATCTTTAACACACTCTCCTAGGAGCAGGGATTTTTTTAAACCGGGTCACATCCCACCCTAGCTGGAGGGAATATTAATGTTACCCTCAGGTACTTCTAGGAACATAGCTCTGGCCATCCTGAACACTATGTCTGCTATTTAAGGGCTACAAAATCCTCTCATGAACGAGCATGCAATTGTCTGTGTCTGGCATCTCATGTACCCAGGAGACATAGATTACTTATTCTTCTCCACACCATCCTCCTCCTACAATAGAATTAACTTCTGGTTTACTTCCACTTAATAGAACCAAAACATTCTAGACTCCAAGACTGAGACTATGCTGATCTGAGACCATGCTGCTGTATCTCTCACCCTGCAATTGTAGTGATATGTAATATTCGTATGTGCATACATGCTCTCCGTGTGCATGGGTCCTGCTGGCTAATAAATGGATTATAAGATACATACTGCATGTGCTTGCAGGCCAAAAGACCAGCTAAATTATGCTAATTGACTTTAGGATATGACCAGAGGTCAGGACCTAACATCCTCTATACCACAGAGGCAGCTAAGACAGGATCTGACTAAGCCATTACACTTACCTAAGGGTTAAAAATACTTGCAGGGAAAGTACTAGTCTGGAAATGTACATACCTAGGACAAATCTACATAACAGTAAGATGTAAATGGAAATAGGAGCAATTTACGTATAGGAAAATATATATTTTTCTGACTTATTAGCATAGGAACTTTTACAGTATATCTTCCTTTAGACATATAAGGCTTTTTTCCTGGAAAAGATAGCTGGTAAAGTGATGACATCATGGGGAGAGCGAGTCCTTTGTAATCCATATAAACCAGGAGTGCACATAGTGAGGTTATAGTGCATCTCTCTTCCCTGTGGTCAGAAGACCCGTGCTGATAGAGATATACTAAGGTGCATACTAAAAAGTGAAGAGCTAAGGAGGCTTTGGGCCCATATGAGCGCCTGTCCATTAATCAATAATATTGTAATTTGTTTTCTTCGAGAATGTACCTGTCTAAATTCCTTTTGAACTGATCTTTATTTGTACTATTTATGATTTCTGTTGGCAGGCAATTCCAGGGATTGACCACCCTCTGTGTGAAAAAAGCTTTTTTTTTTTGTATTGAATTTATGTGGTTTCAGTTGTAATTTATGCCTTCCTGTTCCCTTATTGTTAGTTTTGAAGGTTAAGTTTAGTTCATTTTGGAGATGGCTGTCTTGTAACAGATTATAGCATAACATCATATCGTCCCTGATCCATCTAGTCTGAAGCAACATCAACATTAATTGTTTAAGCCTGTCTTCATATGATAATCCTCTGCAACTGTAGACCACCTTCATTGCCTGCCTCTGTACCTTCTCAACCCTATCTGCTCCTCCTTTCTTTATTGGTCCCCACAAAGGGCTACCATAATCTAACAATGGCCTCACATAGGATCTATACAGTGGCAATAGCACACTTTCTTGCTGATTTTTTATGTTTTGTTTGTCCACAGTACCCTCTTAGCTTTTGCAATTTGAGCATTAGTGTGTGTTTTGTATGTTAGGTTATCTGTAATTATTATTCCCAGGTCTTTTTCCTTTTGTTTTTCTTAAAAGGTATGCCATCCATGTAGTAATCTACTTCCCTGTTGTGACCATCTAGGTACATTACACAGCACTTGTCCTTATTGGAGTTCATACCTACCGACTCTGCCCATATCACCACTCTGTCCTGATCTGATTGTGATTTTGTCTGATCTTCTTATTTTTGACAACACTGGCCAGCTTTGTGTCGACAACATGTTTGCATATCGGCATAACCAGAACCAGAACCAGTGTAACTTCAAGACCAGAAATATCTTACATAAGCCCTTGGCCTAGGATGTCTGTTTGAAGCTCTACCTGGTAATTATCTCTCTTTTATCAGTACATAATTGTTGAATCTGTCATAATTGTTAGACACTATTGTGATTTGTTACTTACTTACTAAACTGAAACTGTTTTGCTATTTATGGCTTGCAATATGTTCTGTAATAAAAGCCTAAATAAGGTTACACAGGGAGTTATTTGTGTGGGTTATTTGGCGTTGATTCTTGTACCCTCGAAGGCAAGATCTGAACCCTGGTCCTATTATCTAGCACAGTTACCCTCTTCTTACAAATAACAAATTTAAAACATGGTCTGGAGGGAGGCAGTCACCATACTTGACATAAATGAAATGGAAGGGAAACCCCAAGGGGTAATTTTGGAAGACTTCAAAGACTGCATGGGGGGAAATATTATAGTTATGCAGTACACCATAGGAAGGAGAGGGAGGCAGAATTCCAACTGTTGGAATCCCTGAGCTCTCTCAGATAGAAAAAGAGCATAGCACAGAACCCTCCCGTACTGAACATCTTAGCCCCCATCACAGGTCTCTGGATACATATAATGAGGAAGGTAGAGCTAGCCATTCACAAGTTTTACCACAAATTCTGGGAAGGTGGAAGAGGCAGCCAAGGTACTCAAATATTGCCACTGCAAACAACAGGCAAAGAGACACACTGCAGACCTCCAAACAAACACAAGGTTGATTAAGATGAAGAAGGAAGACATTAACTCCCTAATATGGGCCTTATAGGAATCCTTAAATGCCTCCCTCAGTCCTCCTCAGGTGGATAGGATACAGTGGCAGCCATCATAATCTTCTACTTTGCAACAGAAAAATTTACCACATTAAGGTACTGAATCACAACACTTCTTCATGGCTACCACTATACACCAATTCCTCGATAACTTAACAGTTTCTACGCATCCACCTGCAAATCATGACATTGAATCCCTTTGTCTCATATTGAGACAATGGAGGCCATTTGGGCTCTTAACACAGGCAAAACTGGTGGAATGATCTGCCAGTGGACTTTTACGATCTCATGCCAGGTGTGGACGGTTCCCATTTACATCGAGTTTTCTCAGAAGCCCACAAATGCAGTACCCTCCCCAATGCTGAGAGACATGGTCATCACCGTTTTGCTTAAGAAGGCAAAGACCCCTATTAGTGTGCAAGTTATAGATCTAGCTGATTTATGCAGCAGATGTCAAACTCTGTCCAAAGCCATGGCAAGATGGCTAGAGGAGGCACTACCTGATATTGTGCACACTTCTCAGGCAGAGTTCATTAAGGGCTGACTGATCCCCTACCACCTGTGCTCCCGTATTAATGTGATCTACCAGGTTAAGGGTACTTCAACTCCAGTAGCTGCCATAGCAATCAACTCTTAAAAAGCATTCTATTTCATAGAGTGGGAGTACCTTTTTTAAGTACTGCAGGAGGTGAGAGTTGGCGCCATTTACCTAAAATGTGTGGACACAGCACTGCTCATCCCAACATGTCTCCTTGCCAGTGGAATGCAGTTCCACTCCTTTGACTTACAGAAAGGCACCAGGTAAGGCTGACATCTTTCTCCATTATTACTTGTCCTGGGCATAGAAGCCACGGTCACTGTGATCAGATCCCATCACGATATCAAAGGAATTAAAATAGGTAACTAGGTGTATCATACCAAAATGTATGTAGCAACCTGTTTGTTTTGTTCTCTGACCTAGTTTGCAGTGTCTCCTTTTATGATTGACCACCTTATACACCTCTAACCTGTTCACCCAACAAGACCTTAAATGTTCTCCAGAGGGGATCACATACCGTACCTGGGATTTATGTTGTATGGGATATCCTCCTATGTGTTCGCTAAATCTAACCTCCCTCCCAAAGAAGCTTCAAGGTGATTTTGACTATTGGGAATTGCTTAACTTTACTCTGGCAGGCAAAAAAGAGGCTATTCAGATGGTCACTCCTGCTAAGCTTATATACTGCCTAGGACATCAACTGATTCTCATCTCCTAGAGGTACAGGGTGCCACAGGGATCAGTACTAGGACTCGTCCATATCAATGTCTTCATAAGTAACATTGCTGAGGAACTGGAAGGAAAGGTATGTCTCTTTCCTAATGGCACAAAAATCTGCAACAGGTTGAACACTCAGAAAGTGGTGGAGAGAATACAAAGGGATCGGGGGAATCTAGAGGAGTGGCCTAGGGTGTGGCAGCTGAGTTTCAATGCCAAAAAGTGCAAAGTAATGCACCTGGGGCAGGGAAACTAGGGAGCCGTGTATGAGATGGGGGGAGGTACTTACGGTAACCAAGCAAGAAAGGGACCTCGGGGTAATCATATCTGATAATCTCATGGTGACAGGGCAGTGTCACAAGACAGTAAACAAGGCTAGTGGGATGCTGGGGTGCACAGGGAAGGGATTTCCAGCAGGAGAAGGGAGGTGGTGTTGCCACTGTATCACTCATTAGTGAGACCCCACCTAGAGTACTGTGCCCAGTTCTGCAGGCTGCAGTTCTGCAAGGACATTGACAGGGTGAAAGCGATTCAGAGGAGGGCTACCAAAATGGTGCAGAGGTTGTATGGGAAGCTTTACAAGGAGAGACTAAGGGATCTCAACATTTACTCTGTGGAAGAGAGAAGAGTGAGAGGGGACATGATTGAGACCTATAAGTACCTCACATGGGTGAACAAGGTTCAGGTGGAGAGTCTCTTTCAGAGAAGGAAAAGCATCAGAACAGTGGGGCATGCATTGAGGCTAGAAAGGGTGAAGTTTAAGAGGGATTTGAGGAAATACTTCTTCACTGAAAGGGTGGTGGACACCTGGTACAGCTTGCCAGAAGAGGTGGTGGGGGTTAAAACAATGGGGAGATTCAAGCATGCATAGGATAGGCACACAAGCATAATAAGTGAGAAAAGAGAGATGGGAGGGACGCCGGTGATTGGGGTCCAAGGTGTTGGAACAGGCAACGAAAAATAGGGTAGACAGGATGGCCTACCAGTCCTTTCTGCCAACAAATTTTGTGTTTCTATGTTTCCTTAAGTTAGTTTGCAGGATGGACAAGCTATTTGGGATTTTTTTTATGGGGTGGAAAAGTAGGGTTGCTCCGAATCCATCCAGCAGAATCAGATTCATCAAATTCTGGTAATTTTTTCAGCATTTGGAATTTTAATATTATAGCCCAAATATCCAAATTCTAAAAAAAGTTAAAGTCTGATGCAGAACTGGAACTGGAATGGGATTCCAACTCAGCGTCTGATTTCATCTACTTGTATAACCCAATCTCCCTAGCCTTACCTTAATCAGATGCTGCTAACTAGCCTTGGGGTCCCTCTAGCTGTGCAACCTGGAGTTTGTTGGTCCAACACTGTCCATAGGCCCCTCCACTGTAGTGTTCATTCATTCATCCAGACTCCTTCTCCATGCCATCTTCTTTCATGTGGTCTGGCGTCGTGGTATAATTCAGTTCATATAGGACACAGAGTCCCTAACCTGTTATCTCATTGCTGCCGCACCTGCTCCAGTCCCCAGCCCCAGCAGCCCCACACTAGCTAGTAGCCACCATCACTCTAGTCTGTCCCCCACTCCCCAGTCAAACCATAAAAAAAAGTGAACATATGAACACAAAGCCCTGCCCTTGCCCTGCCATCATGATCATCTGACTCCTTGACATGCCTGTAGGACCCTGAGTGGCCTACCAGCACAAAACCCTAGGTAAACGTCTTGCTCCACCTCTCACATAAGTATGGAGTGACAGACGTACTCAAGGGTTTTGTTGTGGTAGGCCTGCCTGCCACCACCTCCTTAGGGTCATATAAACCTAGAAACAAAGAATCTGTCAGCAGAAAAGGACCGTTTGACCTACCCAGTCTGCCCAGATGGTCCAAGACTGGTCTGTCTCTGCAAACCCTAACTGGTCTTCAGTGACCCTCCCTCCTCCCTGCCTCTTTACTAATATTCCCCTATTTCTATCCCATGCATGCTTGAAGCCCCCTCCTGCTTTTGCCGCCACCATTTCTGCTGGCAATTAGTTAATGATGTCCACCACTCTTTCAGTGAAGTACTGTAGTACTTCCTCTTATCCCTCTTAAACTTCCCCAACTCTAGCTTCATTACATGCTCTCTGCTCTTGTTGTGCTTTCTCATTTGAAAGAGACTCCCCTCATGTACCCTGTTCACCTCTGTGAGGTACTTATAGGTCTCTATCATGTCCCTTCTTGCTCTTCTCTCCTTGTAGGACTTTGATTCAACCTTTGCACCATTTTAGTTGCCCTCTTCTGGACTGCCTCCTCCCTGTGTAAATTCTTTATGAGGTGTGGCCTTCAGAACTAGACACAATACACCAGGCGGGGTCTCACAAGTGAGTGATACAGTGGCAAAACCACCTCCCACTTCCTGCTGGAGATACCCCTCTCTATGCATCCCAGCAACCCACAGACCCTACACACTGCTTTGTCACACTGCCCTGTGACTGCCATCCCCATATTTTACTCAGCTCATGGGTTCCAATGCCTTAGTAGCTGCATAATTATATACTTTTTGGCATTGAATTCGAACTACTATGCTCTTGACCACTCCTCTAGTTTCCTAAGGTCCCTATGCATGTTCTTCATCCTCTCCTGAGTATCTACCCTATTACAGATTTTGTAGTTATCTGCAAAAAGGCATACCTTCTCTCCCAGTTCTTCCGCTATTATCACTTATGAAGACATTGATGAAGACAGGTCCCAATACTAAGCCCTGAGGCACCCCGCTGGTCACTCTCCTCTCATTAGAGTGAGTGCTGTTAACCACAACTCTCTGTCACCTATCCATCAACCAGTTCCTTACCCAGTTTACCACTCTGGATCCCACCCCAGGCTGCTCAATTTCTTTATTGGTCTCCTATGTGGCACAGTATCGAAGGCCTTGCTAAAGTCCAGGTAGGCCATGTCTACTGCTCTCCATGATCTATTTCCCTGGTCACCAAGTCAAAGAAATCAGATTTATCTGGCATGACCTCTCCCTCCCCTGCATGAATCCATGCTGCTTTTGGTCTTGCAGCCCACTGGATTCAAGACACTTTACCAACCTTTTCTTTAAAAGGATTTCCATTAAATTCCCTACTACTGATGTGAGGATGTGAGACTGACCAGGCTATAGTTGCTAGCCTCCTTCCTGCTGCTGCTCTTATGGAGAGGTTTCACATCTCCTCTACTCCAGTCCATTGGAACGGTTCCATGTCATAATAGTGATCGAGAAACAGTGATCACTATTATGGCGACTGTATATCACCGGAAATTAATTTCAGCGATGCACACTGGCAGTGCACAGAAAAAAGGTGCCTGAGACATACTGGTTTCATTTTTAATGTGGGGGGCTAAGCGCCCAGCACCCCCCTAATTATGGATTCTCGACTCCAGGGAGGGTACATGTTGGGGGGAGTGAAAAACTTGACAAAATACATGCCGCCAGGCTTAAAAAAAAAAAAATGCACCACGCCAGACCAGAATCTGGTACCCATTCCTCTCAGCTGACCACTCTCCCCACGATGCCAGTGATCCAGCTCAGCAGCTGCTCGCCACAACCCTTCCCACATGCATCCCTCCCCTGCCTCTCCCCCCCATGGGTGCACATGCACGTGTATATGTGCGAGTTCCTGTCATGGTTTTTGGTGACCGCAGTATCTGGTCACCCTCCTCCCTAAGTAATCATGATCACAGTCGTCGACATTGACGCACTGTTTTTCTATGTGCTCAATCTTGGTTGCTATGGTCATGGACTACCCTCCAGAACACACCTGTTTTCAGTGAGCTGTTGAATAAGGCAGTCACTGGGGCAGCTAGCACCTCCCTGATTTCATTTAATACCCTTGGGTGTATCCTGTCCTTTCAGGACTCTTTCCTCTGAAAATGTTCTTGTGTCTACCTCCCCTATTTTTTTTTGCTGCACCCTGGTGGTCTGTCCCCCCCCCTCCTCTGTGAAGACTAAGCAGAAGTACCTGTTCAGGATGTCTTCTTTTTCTTGATCCTTTTCTGCACAGTTTCCCCCTGCCACCTACTTATCCTCACTATCCCTCCCCTTGCTTTCTTCTTCTCACTTATGTACCTGAAGAAAGTTTTATGATAATCCTTTCCTCTGCTGTGACTTTGCTCCCCTTACTACCTTTCCTATCTCCCTCTGTTTTACTTGGCATACCTCCCTGTCTTCCTCTCTCTGTGTTTCCTTATACCTTTTGAATACCACCTTTTTCCCTTACCATCTTGGCCACTTCTTTAGAAAACCATAACAGATTCATTTTCACTTCCTTCATGCAGAGGTTGCTTGCTGTAATTATTCCCTCCCTTATTAGATGGGTCAGAGTTGGGACAGTGATCATGGCAGGACTGCCTGGAGTTTGTTAGTTTTGGAGTCAGTTTGATGGACTGGTTCACATTCTTTTTTAGAGGAGAATGGAGGGAGTCAGAGACTTGAGAGGTAGAGGAGAGTGGCTCTGGTTTCTGGACACAGGCAAGGTGGCAGGCAGGGGGCAGTGTCTGGAATACAGAGCAGAGAGCACCACATGGCATGGAAGGGCCTATAATTTTGCTATCAGAGGGATAACAGAGAATGGAGGACACTCAACACTGGACCAACAACCACATGCTGTAGCCAGCCAGATGGAGGGACCCCAAGGCATGACGTCGATGGTTCACCAGCAGTGCCAGCACCAGCAGCCAATGGAAGGTCACACAGGGGGTATGACATGGATGAGGGAAGGCGGTCAGGCAATGTCATCCTGACTCCAGGTTGTTGGCAATAATAATCACTGCTCCTAGTGGGTGGGGAAGTTCTTGTGAATACTGGTCGGTATTCTGAGGTAGAATTGGAATTCTGATTCCACCTCCGGTTCTGCCTCCATTGCTTTAGTAGGAAGTGGAATAGAATATGACTCAGAATTGCCAGAATTCCAACAGGATTCAAATAGAAGAGATTCTAGAGAATCCAAGCATTCCTTATGGGAATCCTCTGCACTACTGTAGTCAAACTGTGAGTGCACAGGACAACGTAGTGGGGGTGGGGGGACTCCCTTGGCTGAAGGGGTACCACTTAGCTTTCCTGGGAGTCCATACTCTCCAGTGGTCTTCCCTATTACAGAATGGTCTCCCTTTTGGATGCATTTGTAAACAGTGGCAATGGAGAGTACATCTCCTAGAGTTTGCCTATATGCACACCAACCCAGAGCACTGAAGAAACACCCTACCATTTCAGTGTCTGTTACAGGCTGGCTTGCTCTGCAGAAACCTATTAAAAATGATTTGGTACCTCTCAGATGGGGACCACTCTGGGGAACTCCATGTTTCAAATAGGGATGCAAATTCTTAATTGGCATACTTAGAAAAGGCCTTGCAAAAGGCATTGCATTCACAGATTTTAGCATTTACTAACACCTGGTTAGCTCATTCTTTATTCCTACACATCTCTTTCTAACTAGTTCAAAAGACACCACCACCATGACCTTTGGAGATCCATCTCTATATGATCACCTTACTTCAGGGTATGCAGTTCAGGTGGTGGGGTATTATTCACAATTATGAAATGGGTAGAAAGAATGCTGGCTCCTGACTGGCCAAGATGTCCTTTCTGCCAGGCACTTATCCCAGCAGAACAGCCAGGCTGAAAGTAGCTCAACAAGAATATGTTTAAGAAGTACATGCAATTTACTAAAAAGGACCCATTTCACAGTCACAATAAGGCATTCCAGGGTGTGCATTATGGTTGGCTAACGGCCCTTCTCAGGTTTCAACCCACCCGAGGTGGGCTGTTATCCCACCACAATGCACCTCCTGTGATGCCTTACTGCTCAATCCATAACTGGGCCAAAAAACAAGGGGGAGCGTGGCATGCATCTATGCTGATATGTTTTTTTAAAATACCTAATATGCTATATTGAAAAAGAATACAAGGATACATGAGACAAAGAATAACAAAAACTAGATCAGTCATTCAGCCAGTACAAACATAAGCAGGTTTCCCCTGACACGGGGTAGTCATATTGACAGCCTGTGGTAGCAAGCACTTTCATTTGACATACACTGGGATATACAATACAGGGATGCAGACTTCTAATATCACATTCCAAAACAATAATAATCATATTTGCGTGGGAAGAGGTCAACTCAGAAGCAGAAGGGTTTCAATTCAATTCAGTTCAATTCAAACTTTATTTTTATAGCGCCTTTCCAAACCAAGGCGCTGTACATAAAACCAAGTGCAACAGTATACATAACATTAAAAGAACAATAAAACAAAGTACCAATATTTTGGGAAGGCAAAATCAAACAGATAAGTTTTTAGCTCAATTTTAAACCTGTCAACGGTTAGGCATTCTCTCAACCGACGAGGTAGAGAATTCCACAGGGTTGGAGCCGAGAAAGAGAAAGGTTGAGAACCAGAGGTTTTCAGTCGCACCCTGGGAATCTCCAGCAATCCCTCGTTGGTGGAGCGGAGAGGGCGAAGGGGGCAGTAGGGTCCAAGGAGATCTTGCAGGTAGCCCGGTCCCTGATCATGTAGGGCTTTAAAGGGTAGTAAACCAACCTTAAAGATGATCCGCCACTGAACAGGCAGCCAGTGCAGATCGCGGAGCACAGGTGTAATATGACTGGTCCTAGAAGTCCCAGTCAGAAGCCTGGCTGCCGCGTTCTGCACCAGCTGCAAGCAGCGGATATCAACCCCTGGTAGCCCTAGATAGACGGAATTGCAGTAATCAAGATGGGTGGTGACAAAGGCATGGACCAATGTTGGAAGATCATCCAGAGGAACCAGGTATTTCAACCGGGGCAATATTGCTAAGATGATAAAAAGATGATTAAACGACTGCTGAAACCTGAGACTTTAGAGTCAAACCATCATCGAAAATAACGTCCAGGTTTCACATGTGGTCTGAGGTAGTGAGCTGTATACCACCAAGCAACAAACCTGATGGTTGTCCAGCCCCCAAACCCACCCCTGAATGACCTGGATCCACTACCAGCACTTCAGTCTTATCTGGATTCAGTCTCAACCAACTGGAACTCATCCAAGTTCTGATTTCAGCAAGGCAATTATTTAGCATGGGAAGTGCATCATTCTGTCCGGGGCAGAAAGGACATATACAGCTGAGTATCATCTGCATAGCAGTGAAAACTCAAACTGTATCACCTGATGATATCTCCCAATGGCAGCATGTACACTGCAAACAACATGAGGACCAAAATGGAGTCCTGCGGCACCCCACAGAGCAGGGAGTGAGAACCAGAGGAATAAATTCCGGTGGTACCTGTCTGAGACCTGCCCGTGAGGAAAGAATGGAACCATTTAAGGACTGTACCAGATAGCCTGCAAAAAAGCTGCAGGCTTTCAAGGGAGTCCCACCTTTTCTGATGTTATGGCAGCCTGTTGTTTTGGGAACTGATTATTTTTTCCAATCTAAGGGCATCTAAAATGACTTTGTGCCATTCCTGATAGGTCAGGGTGGTATCATCCATCCAGTGCCTTAGTATTAATTTCTTGGCTATTGCTGCTATGATGGAGATATGATATTTACGGCTGTCAAAGATTACCTACGTACCAAGAATCAGTTGGCAGGGTTGGGGAGTAAAGACAGACTGCAGTCCCAGGAGTGGGTCTAGTCATGTTTTGATGTTGTCCCAAAGAGTCTCTGCTTTTGGGTAATCCCATAGTATATGTTTTAGGTTCCCTATGCTTGCTGGCATTTCCTGCAGTTGGGTGATTGTAGGTGACCCATCTTGTGGAGCTTAGCTGGCGTGAAGTACATATTGTGGACTATTTTGTACTGCATGATCCTTAGCCCATCAAATTTGGTGTATTTGTGTAGGATAGTCCACAGATGTTCCCATATGTTGGAATCCTCAACCTCTTGGAACTCATTTTTCCAATACAGGCAGTAGTGTTGTTCCTTTGGTATGCACTCTGCCTGCAACTTTTTGTAAACTAGGGAAGTGGTGCGTCATTGGGTGGCTAGCTGGGATAAATCTGTCCAAGGAATGGTGCTTGGGAAGGGCCAGGGCCTAGATCCAAGGGTGATTGTGATTGCATGGCGAAGTTGCAGAACGGTGAAGGGAGATATTTTTACATCAGGGTGCGCCTCCAAGAGTGCAATAAAGGTGATGAAGGCATCATCGTTGGAGGGGAATGAGTCCTAGAATGTTGTGTGAGATGAGTTTATTCTGTATTCTGAAGTTGGGGTTGCCCAAAATGGGTTGGTCAAGTAGGAATAAGGGCTTGGTTGTAAGAAGCCTGTGCAGCTGTTTACTTACTAGGAGAAAGGTTCCCATTGGTGTGTCTTTGAAGGTTTTGGGGAGTTTGGAGTGGGGTATATGTATCAAGGTGCTAGGGTTGATTTGGAATGGGTGGCATAGGTAGGTTTTGATTTGCAACCATTTGGGGAGTATAGAGGTCCATTCGGGTTGCTAGATTAGGTGACTTCCATCTCAGAAATTTCCCTATGTGTAGTGCCAGATAGTATTGATAGAAGTCTGGTAGCTGGAGGCCTCTCAGTCACTTGGGTGGTGTGAGTTTGTGGTATGCTCTACGCAGTACTTTGCCACCCCAGAAGAAGGAGGTTAGCAGGGATTTAACTTTGGTAAACCATCTGGTGGGCAGGAATAGGTTAGTCATTCCCAGGGGATACAAGAGCCTGGGTAGTATATTAATTTTTATCACATTAATGTGTGCCCAAAGGGTCAGGGGGAAGGCCATCCACCTATTGGGGTCATGTTTTATGGTTGTTAGAAGTGATTCAATGTTTTGCTTGCGTGTCTGATTGGGATCAGTGGACGTGTGTATGCCTAAGTACGTAATAGTGGTTGATGCCCATGTCCCGCCCCACTGTATTGTTTGGAATTTTAGAGCCCAGTGACTGACAGGCATAATATAGGTTTTCCCTAGATTCTGCTTGTATCCTGAGAGGTTGCCAAACTCAGTTAAGACAGACATGGCAGCTGGAATGGATTGTGCCGGGTCCTTAATGTGGAGGACGATATTACATGGATAGTTTGTATCTCCTCTGGCCCACTTGGATTCCTTTGATAGTATCACAGAAGAGAATTCTTCTAGTTAAGGGTTCTAAATAGAGGATGAAGAGGTAGTGGGGGAACAGGCATCCCTGGTGTGTGCCTCTTTGTAGGTGGAAGGGTTCGGAGCTGACACCACTGCATCTGATGGATGCAGATGGGTGGGAGTACAGGAGTTTGATCCAATCGATGAAGGCATCCAGGAAGCCAAAGTGTCACAGTGTGTAGTATAGGAAGGGCCAGGAGACTGTATCAAAAGCTTTTTCTGCATCCAAGGACATCAGAACTGCTGGTTGACTTGTATCCCTGGACTCTGAGATCAGATGTGAAAGTTTGCACATGTGGTCTGATGAGAGGCGACCCTGCATGAAACTGACTTTTTTGGACCCAATGAGGAAACCCCAAACTGAGTTGACCCTCCTAGCCAAGATTTTGGCAAGTATTTTGACCTCTGTGTAAAGGAGGGAGATGGGGAGGGGGTAGCTCCCCTTGAGTTCCGGGTTCTTGCCGGGTTTGGGAATTAGTGAGATGACTGCCTGTTGTAAGGAAGGTTCTAGGGAATTGTGTGCTCTAGCTGTGTTAAACAAGGTGGTTAAGGGTTCAACCAGGGAGGGTTTGAGAGTTTTTGAGAAGTTAGTAGGGAAACTGTCTGGACCTGGGGCTTTGTCAAGGGGAAGGTCTGTGATAGCCTGTTGCACTTTTATGGGGGGGGGGGAGATCGCACTCCCCAGTTTGTCTAGGCATTCAGAGGGAAACTTTGGTAGGGCTGCCAACTCGAGGAATTGTTGGATGCCATGAGCTGGTGTGGGTGGGTCTGCAGCGTATAGTGTTCGGTAACAGTCATCGAAGGATTTGGCAATGTCTCTGGGATTGGTGACCAATGGTTCAGTGGGTGTTGGGTGGATGCTTCTGATTAGTTTAAGGGATTCTTGTTGCTTAAGTCTGAGTGCAAGAAGTTTTCCAGTCTTTTCCCCTTGGTCAAGCATAGGTGGATCTTGCCTGGAAAATCATGAACTCGGACTGCTACCTAAGTAGTTCCTCATATGTGGCCTTAATTGTGTTTAGGCGGAGCCAGACATTCTCAGGGGATGTTTTAGATAAGGTGTGCTCTATGGTTCTGATTTCTCAGAGCAATGTGGTCACCTTTTGCTCTCTGTTTACACTTCTGCTTGGCCACTATCTGCATTAGTTCTCCTCTGAGGGTGCATTTAAAAGCTTCCCAGATGTGGCCATAGTTGGGGACGGTTGTTATTTTCTTTGAAGAAGTTTTTAGTAGTGGATTTAATTTTATCTAGAATTTGTGGATCCTTGAGGAGATTGTTGTTGAGATGCCATGTTCTGTCCGAGTCAGTATGGTTTGGGATGGGAAGGAAAGGTGGATCAGGGCATGGTCCGATATCACTTTGGCCAGGATGTCACATCTGGTCATGTTGGAAAGGATGCTAGGGATAGTGAGGAAGTAGTTTAGGAGGGAAGCCGACTTATGTACTGGGGATAGAAAAGTATAGCTTCTATCACCTTGGTGGAGGACTCTCCAGGTCTCGATTAGCCCTAGCGAGTCTTGAAATTCCCATATGGTGTGTTGATTGGAGGACAGACCTCTTTTATTGGAGGTGGATCTGTTCAGTGTGCTATCCTGTACCATGTTCCAATCCCCTGCCAATGTCATTGGCAGGGAGTGGTGTTTAGATAGTGCCGATAGTAGGGTAGTGAGGAACTGGGGATCCTCTTCATTGGGCCTGTACACTGAGGCCATGAAGAGATCAGTCCTATCTTGGGTCCCCCGAAGGATCACAAATCATCCATTGGGGTCAGTGGTTTGGCTTATTATTTTGAAAGGTGTATTGCGGTGTAGAAAACTCGTGGAGCTTTGTACTGTCAACTCCTGTGGTGTCCTGCATTATAAGTTAGCTTGGGGTGGCAGAGTATGTGACTCTTTTTTTTTGTCCGGCTCCCCCACTCCCTGAAGGGAGCTCAGCCCCCCACTTGCTTGCTGCCCCCCCATGCCCAGGCTTACCCCCCAGTGTGGGGTCCATGATAATGTGCCCTGGCTTACCCCCCAGGGTGGGGCCATGAGAGTGAGACCCCACCCATTGAACACAGTTGGCAGCTGGGGCGATGGCAGTGCGGGGCTTCATGCTTGGTACCGGGATTTTGTGTGTGGCTATACCTGGGGTGGAGATGTGCAATGATGACCCACGTCGACCCCGGCCCCTGCAGGTAATGCTGCTGGCACAATGGATTCCCCCAGCCTCTGCCAGGGGTCCGTGACATGCCAGGCACACTACCCCCCTTCCCCTGTAGAAAGAAAGCAGTCCTTAAGATGATCAATCCTTCTCCCCACCAGCCGTCCTGAGTCTGTTTTCGAACCCAGATCATCAGCATCGCAGATGGATGCACTGCCTCTGTGCCGGTGGGCCGGCCAGGGTATGTGACTCTTGTAAGAACACAATGTTGGTACCTACCTGCCTGAGGTGTCAAAATATTTGGTACCTTTTTCTTTGGTCTGGGCTCCTTTAATGTTCCATGAGGTTAGGTTGTAACCAGGATATGTCATCCTAGGACTTGGGCGTGTGGTAAAGGGTGGTGCGCCGTCATTGCGTTCGGTGGTGGAGGGGTAGGTATGGAGGTTAGAATCTATGTATTGGTGCCCTCTGCTTCTGAGTGGCCCAATCTTCTGTAGTGTATGTGACAGATCAAAGAGTACTGGCTGAGAACATAACACTATATTCTGTAGAAAAAAACAAGTAATATGAGTAAACACGATTGTAATAAGGAGAGATAATGGTAGAACTAGATCTAGAACTAAGACTGAGGCTAGGACTAAGACTAAAACTGAAAGTACAAGTACAGCACACATAGACTAGTGGTCAAGCCACTACGTAGGTCAATACTATACAAAGGTGGGGCTCACTGAAGCCTGTCCCCCAGCCCCATGGGGTCTGGGTTTTGGAAACGCAGGGGTAGACCCCCTTGGCACTGGGTCCGTGCAAGGCTCTCGTCCAGTGCAGGCATCTGCCCATGATCTGTTCTATAATGAAGATTGTAGAATAAACCTTGTTGCTTATACAGTAGTTAGGGCTGTGCAGATTCCTACACCCTTCCTCCCTATGTGGTAGTCCCTTTGGATTATCTCCCCCCCACCACTGTGGGCTAGGTTTCCATTTTTCATGCAATCCATCCATTCCCTAATTTTCAGATTCTGTTTGCGAAGGTAGACAGATCAGTCTGTTGTCATGTCTATCATCTAACCTCTGGATGGACTGTACACATATTTGATTATTAAACCGCACATGCCTAGGCACAGACAAAAACTGTTCAGTGGTCAGCATTAATTCAAGTATCTTCAATAAAAATAACAAAGTTGCTAGACAGGCGCATGGTTTGGTAATGCTACTGAAGAATTAGCTATGTGGAGGTTTTACAGGGAGTGAAGCTGTGTACACCCCTGCTCCCCCAACCCCTCCCCGCAACACGGCAAGGCCATTTCTATGTTGCCTAATCGATTACATGAGGCCTCTATAAGCCTTTGGTAGCTTATTTAGGGTATCCCTCCCCAATGGGCGCAGAATTATCCTGTCAGTATTAAACTGTGGGGTGTATAGGTGAGGTTCCGTGAGACCCTTTGGGGTCTCTGTTGGCCTTGATGGTGGGAGATTAATCTTAGTTGGTGAGTCTATAGCTGTTCCTTGTGTTATTGAGGAGATTGCATTGGCCTGTACATCATTGTGCATGTATGCTCCCTTTTGTCGGAACCCCCCTCTCATTTTCCCTGTAAGCCCCAATGTCTCACCTTATAAAACTGGTCTGCTGTTTCTGAAGTTGATGCTCATCTCTCCCCTGGGTGCTGTTCACCTTGCCCCGCCGTGTTATTTCCCTTTTTATGTGGCTGAGTTACTCAGCATGGGGACTGCATGGCACATCCGCAGAGTTAGAGTCAGAGACAGCACAGCCCCCCCCCCAAAACACGTGCCTCATCTCAACCTCCACTGCCTCTTCTGCGGACCACACTCAGTAAGAGAAATCAACATATGCACTACAACCAGACTAATGCAGTGTCTAGCATATGCAGGTGATGTCTGGAAAATGTCCCAGGAGCTTTGTCTGATGAGAAGAGTGCTACTTGTGTACACACCAAGTGATAGGAGGTAGTATGTCTTGATTCGATTGTCTGCATGTCTGTATTTGGCCGAATGGTATGCTAGCTGCGGCGGATCAACCAGGGATAGTGTCAGTATGCACTGTGACACATCCACCACTGGAGTCTCTGAATTAAGCACGTCTTAAAATGTTGTACAGAGTTGGATGTGGTGAAACCGGTTGATTTGTTGAGCTGCTAAGATGGGGCTTGGTGTGTGTAACTGGTGTGAGGAGCAGTTGTAGTTGTCCACTAGAATGGTGGTAAGTCACCAGCTGATGGAAACACTGCAACTGACTTTTCACATCCAAGTTATGTGGGTGGAATCCGGGGTTGGCTGTTAGTCTACTGATGTCCACAGGTCTATTTGGCTTATGGTCTCTGACCTGATTTGCTCGTATGGATGCCATGATCCTGGTGAAAAAGGTTTTTTCTTTGATTAAGAGGTGTCTCCCACTTTAGTTGTGAGAGCCAATGGTGAAGTGCAGCCTGAGGTGAGGGTGGTCCACTGAGTGCAGTGTCTGATTTGCATTTCCCAAGGTGAGTAGCCCTCGGAGCACTGTGAAGGGGGGGAGGCTGAGGGGTGGAATGCCTGGCATATGGAACATTGCTGTGTATTAGGGTGTGGTCGGTAAACAAACAGCCTAATTTATGATTCCAGAAAATGTCCACGGCAGGAAAACCCGTTTGCTGTGAAAAAGAAGACAAAAGCCATTGAATGGACACCATTATGTGATATGTTATCAGAGAGAAAGTGAGTTCCTTTGGTCACCAGAGCCTGGTGGTATTTGGCGTGCTTTTCCTTTCTGGCATGGGTCATTTAGTAAAACATTTTTGAGCTAAATATCAGATAACATTTGGGATGAACACATACCTCTGATCTTACATGGGGTAGAGTCTAAGCCAGGGGTCCACAGTACCCAACAGTGTAGTAGAGATGTTGTTGGCCCGATGTTCTGAGTTAGGATTTGTTCTTCTGGGTTGTTGCTTGGGATGGCAATGGGGAGAAGATGTGTGGAAGGAACTTAGGCAGTTCTTGGCGTGCGATGTCCGCATTAGGGTATTCATGAGATCCAGTTGGAGTAGTGACCAGTAATCTTGTGGGGTATCAAATCCCAAAGGGGATGTTTACCTGGTGGAGGGTTTTCTTTATATCCTGGTATGCCCACTGTCTGTCACGGACAGTGAGAGTAACATCACTGAATATGTAGAATTGCTTGCCCTTTCAATATAGGGCACCCTTTTTCCAAGCCTGTGACATTACATGCTGTTTATCCTGAAAGCTGATGCAGCGGATAAGAATCGCTCTGGGTTTGCCTCCCTGTTTTGGTGGACTTCTCAGTGATCTGTGTGCTTGTTGTATCCCATAGACCAAGCCGGATGCCGAGGGGCCAGCCACATCCTGGAGCAGCTTTTTAGTAAAGGCCATAATGTCATTGCCCTCAGCTTGCTCTGGTAGCCCCACCAGGACAAGATTGTTGCTCTTGTACCTGCTCTCCTGTTCTTCAATGCAGTTTTCAAGTTAAGTCATTTTCTGCCACAGGCCAATTAGCTCTTTTTTGTCACTTTGCTATCGGTCTTCAATGGAGCTTGTTCGGGAGAGTCCGAAATTCTGACGGTCAGTGTCTAGATGGTTGGCTTAATGGATTTAAAGTTCATGGCAAGGTTGGAGATGATTAATTTGACTGAGGCTACTGTAGTTCAGCAAAGAATCAGTCCAGTTTTTCCGACAAGAGGTCGAGTGGAGTTATCTCTGGAGGTGAGTCGGAAGGCGAGCCCTACTTTAACCATTTTGAGGGTTGACTGATTGACTGCATAGGCTGTGTTACATTGATTTCCATTTCATATCATATCATATCATATCATATCATATCATATCATATCATATCATATCATATCATATCATATCACACTTTATTTATAACAAAGCACCTTTCCAAAGATCAAGGCACTTGTACATAGTTTATCACACAAACATAACAATAATTAAAATCAGATCACAGCAAATCAATACATCAATAAAGTCATAAAAAACTGTAGCTCAATAAATATCAGATCAGACTAAAAATAATCTGGATATGCCAGGCTAAACAAATACATTTTCAGTGCTGTTTTAAAGCTCTGGATGGTCAGACAATCTTGTACCCAACGAGGTAGAGAATTCCACAGGGTTGGGGCTGCAAAAGAATGAGCCCCAGATGTGTTTAACTGAACCCTGGGAATCTCTAGCAATCCCTCATTGGCGGAGCGGAGTGGGCAGTAAGGGTGAAGGAGATCTTGCAAGTAACATCCCTGCTCATGTAGGGTTTTGTAGGCCAGTAACCTAACCCTGAAGGTGATCCACCACTGTACTGGTAGCCAGTGCAGTCCACGGAACACAGACATAACATGACTGCCCCTGGAGGTACCAGTCAACATCCTGACTGCTGCATTCTGCACCAGCTGTAAGTGGCGGATATCAACCCCCAGTAGCCCTAGGTAAAGGGCATTGCAGTAGTCAAGGTGGGAGGTCATGAAGGCATGAACCAACGTTGGAAGGTCATCAGGAGGAACCAGGTGCTTTACCCAGGTGATATTCCTCGAATTGTGAAATGAGGGCCTGACAACAGCTGACACCTGAGATTTAAGGGTCAGGTCGTCGTCAAAAATAACACCCGGGTTCCGTACCTGATCTGAGGCAGCCAACTCAACACCCCCAAGCCAAAGCACGGACAGTTGTCCAGCCAACAAACTAGCTTCCCGAAGATCTGGTTCCACAACCAGCACCTCAGTTTTAGCTGGGTTCAACTGCAGCCAGCTGAGAAAGAGGGAGGGTTTAAGAAAAGTGGGGGGCTGTGGGAGGAGGGGGTAATTGTGGAGGGAGCAGGGATGGCAGGTGAGTGAGGGTAGCAGGTAATTATGGTGGTTGTACTAAGGGGGTATAGAGGGGCCAGGGAAAGGCATAGAGGTAAGAGCGGGAGAGAGTAATGGTTATTGATGGCAGTTGCAAACATTCTCCTGGGCCAGATGTGCTCATAGGCCAGACTTGAATTGATCAATTTTATTACTTTCGGTCAAGACCTTAGGGAGATTGTTAAACCACTTTGTGCCATGGAAAGAGAGGGATCTCTGTACTTGGGACATTCTCTTAAATACATCACTAGCCCACCTTTGTCCGCATTCTGGGTCCTTAAGTGGGGTTGTGTGATTACGAAAAGGCTGGACGTTGAATCAGGGGTAAGCCCTAACAAGGACTTCTTCACTAGTAGGCACGTCTGGTAGGCAATTCTGCTTTATAGTGGGAGCCACCCTGTCTCTTGGTAGAGGGCACATGTGTGTGTCCAGTGATCCACCCCCAGGACCAGACAACAGGATTTATTAAGAAGTGTTTTTTCCCTTTTGAGGATAGTGTCGATGCCGACACCATAGATAACAAAACTGTAATCTATGGTGGATAGGACAGAGCAGCTAGTAACCAGTTTCAGTGCTTACTGGGTCATAGAATGCCGATGTCGGTAGAGGACTCCCAGTTTAGTGTTAGCAGATTTAACAACATGGTCAACATGTGAACCAAAGATAGAGTGTTGGCAAAAAAAACCCTAAGTATCTAAAGGTGCACACCTGCTCCAGTGTGTCTCCTTCAAGTCTCTGTACTTGCAGGGGCCCGAATTTCTTCTTGGTCGCGAGGAACAGAGAAGAGCATGCTCTTAGTTTTTTATAGTTGAACAGAAGTTTGTTGTCAGCAAACCATTTTTAGAGTCCTTGGAAACTGGTTTGAAGTTCAGTGGAGATGGAGGCAAGGTTTTTTACAGAGACAGAAATTACTGCATCATTTGCACAGAGTACTACTTTTGTCAGGCAAGCTGATGGCAGTGGGTTAATAAAGAGACTGAAGTGGAGTGGCCCTAATATGGACCCTTGGGGGACACCCAAACTCTCGTCCCTTGTCTGTGACAGAATCCCATTTATATTGACATGTTTAGTTCTGTGTGAGAGGTAGCTGTTGAACCAAGTCACCACATCATTAGACAGTCCTAGGGAGCAAAGGTTAAGTAGCAGGAGTTGATGGTTGACAGTGTCAAAGGCTTTTGTGAGGTCTATAAAGATAGACCCCACAGCCAGACCATCCTCAAAGGCATCATAGATATAGGAGGTGAAGTCAACCAGGGCAGAGACAGTAGAGTGGTCACACCTGAACCCATGTTGCTGGGGACTGAGTAGGCTGTACTTGGATAGATATTCAGTGAGCTGGTCCGATACTACATGTTCATGTGCTTTCGACAGTGGAGGGAGGACAGAGATCAGCCTGTAGTTAGATAGGTTGGTAGCATCCCCATTCTTGAGGATAGGATTTACCAGGGCCTCCTTCCACCTGTCAGGGAATACTCCTGACCTTAGCAAGGCACTGAACACTTTAGTGATAGGTTCAGCTACCTCACTTAGCACCAGGGCTAACAGCTTCATATCAAGGGTGTCACCTCCCACCTAGTCTTCCCAAGTGGCCGTTTAATATATCTTATGGTTTCCTGCTTATGAAGCCTCCTGAAATAGAAGGGAGGAACACTAGTGGGTGAGGACTTATAGATGGCATAGGAGGGGTGGTTGAGGACAGATAGTCACTGGGTAGTACTGCGCTTAGATCAGTGAATGCCTTATTGAAGGCATTTGCTGTGTCACTGGGGTCTTGTAATGTCCTGGTAGGAAAAATGATTAGGCCTGGATGGATTCTGGTTGCTTTTCCTGTGAGAGATTTTACTGAATCCCAAAACTATCTTCCACGGCCCCAGCTCCTCTTTAGGAGGTCATTGTAATAGGATGCCTTTGCCAGCCAAATGAGCTTAGTGCTTTTGTTCCTGGCTGTTTTGTAGGAAATTATGTTGAGAGGTTTACCCGTGGCTTTGGCCTTATGCCATAAGTTGTCCCTCTGTTGCATGAGCTCCATGATCGTGCTAGTGAGCCATGGGGTGGAGGCACCCCTGATTTTTTTAGTTTTGTATGGGGCAAAAATATCCCAAGCCTTGTTAAACATTGTGAGGAAGTGGTTAAGGGCAACATTGCCATCCTGTGCTTTGTCTATTGGCGACCAGTCCAGCAGGTTAAGATACTGTTTAAAGGTATTTAGTTGACCCAGTCTCAATGATCTACTTCTTGTGATCGGGGGTCACTTTTAGAGAATTTATTAGACCCGGTGCACATGATTAGGGAGTGGTCACTTAAGGCGTCCGGTAAGACTGAGACATCTGAGCTGTGTTCCGGACAGGTAGAGAGGAGCCAATCAATGAGTATGCTGGTCCCAGTTTTGTAATTGTATTTGGTAGGTTGAGTAATTAACTGCGAGAGGTAGAGTCCTGTGAACTGATCCCGCATAGAGGAGGGGTCATTGGCCACCCAGTTGACGTTGAAGTCACCAACAATGACGTATTCCCAATTTTTTCATATCGCTCTAGGTTGGTGAGTACTTGTTGTACACCTGTAGTGCAGGTGCTGGGTGGTATATAGATGGTGGAGAGTAGTAACACCTTGCTCTGCTTTCCAATGGAAAATTTAAGGTTTAGGGTGTGGGCCTCCCTGATTAGGAGACTTGTTGGTAGTAATTGGCCTTTAATCCCACTTTTGATGTAGACCAGGCAGTCACCTCCATGCTTGGATAGCCTTTCCTGATGGAACATAATGTAACCATCAAGGGTTATGGAATCATCACTCACTTTTGGGGAGAGCCAGGTCTCTGTGAGTGCAATAATGTCTGGTTTAACTAGTTCAACCCATGCCTGAAATTGTGACATTTTGGCTATGAGGCTGAGTATGTTGAGGGATACTATTTTTAGGCACCCGATTTTGGGTGTGGATTTCATCTTGGGGGGGACCTGGATTGGGGTGTACCTTCCTGAAGATCAGTAGGAGCAGTAGCAGCAGCTTCCTTAGTATGCGTGCCCAGTTGTGCCATCCTTTGGCTGTGTATTTTGACCTTCGGTCTACATGGTCATTAGTAGCAGCCACTAGGGTATTACACAGTAAAAGGGCAGCCACAGGGATCTCTTGAGTAGCCGGGGGTACATAAGTTTGGGGTTTTGATTTGCTGAGTAGTTGCATCCTGGCATCTGTCTGTAATCCCTTTGGGTAGTGTGTTAATCTTTCCTGGTAGGCGGAAGTGTCTTGAGTAGGGATATCATTGATTCTTATAACCTTCCCTACTAGATAAAGGTTACAGAGGATGATGTACCAGAGCATTTTGATTCATTAGAGAAGGAGGGAGCCACAGTTTCACCCAGAAAAGCCAGTCGTTGTAACAGCCAGTAGGGATGGTGCAGAAGGGGGTGTGCTCAGTGGGAGAGCATTTAATAGAGGTCAGAGGCAGGGGTGGGTGGGCGAGACACAAAATAGACCATGAGTAGGTAGGCAGTGAAGTTAAAAACAGAATTAAAATGTGCTCGAAAAAGCCGCTTACTCAGAGTCCCAGAAAATGTAGGTTTCAGAAAGCAGCCAATCACAGAGTGCAGAGGAGGGGAACTGCCAGTGGGGTTCCTGGAAAGATTGGGGCTGACCAATCTGCGCTGTGGGCTGCTCTCCAGCCAGGGACCATACCTCAGTGGTAGAGCATAGCACTTCAGGCCAGGACAGGAGAGCGGGCGGCCGGGGTAGATCCTCGCTGTGGCTGCACGTCGGTGGTGAACTCAGTCTAGGTCATAGACCTAAAAGGAAGAGGAGTAGGGATTAGTGAAAGATAAGGGCCCATGCCGGAGGGCTGGTGCCAAAGGTTTAATTGGTGAGAGAGCCACCAAAACAATAGGGGGAGCAAGGGGGGGAGTCGTTAGAGCAAGGTGAAAGAAGATTAGGTTTCAGAGCAAGAGGGAGGGGTGGGGGTAGCTGCATTTGTTACCGAAGCCTAATGGTCACCAAACAAGCTAGTGGGCTTTAGCCAGAGAGAAGAGAAAAGATGCAGAGTAGAGAGGCAATTACAGCACTTCTAAATGGAAAAAATGCAGTCCCTAGGTCTAGCTAGCAATAACAGTTCTGTCTGCTTTAGGGACAGTCTTAACAGTACACAACACAATTTTAAAAAATTTCAGTTCACTAAAGATAGAACACAAGGAGGTAGGAAGTGAAGTTAGAAACAGAATTAAAATTCCTTCAAAAAAGGCGCTTAATCAGAGTCCCAGAAACTGTAGGTTTCAGAAAGCAGCAAATCACAGAGTGCAGAGGAGGGGACTCGCCAATGGGGTTCCTGGTAAACTAGGGGCTGACCAATCAGTGCTGTGGGCTGCTCTCCAGTCAGGGACCATACCTTAGCGGTGGAGTGTAGCACTTCAAGCCGGGACAGGAGAGCGGGCGGCCGGGGTAGATCCACACTGCGACTGCTTGTTGGCGGTGAGCCCGGTCAAGGGCACAGACCTTAGCGGTGGAGTGTAGCACTTCAGGCTGGGACAGGAGAGTGGGCGGCTGGGGTAGATCCTCACTGTGGCCACTCATCGGCAGTGAGCCTGGTCAAGAGTGTAGACCTTAGCGGTGGAACATAGCACTTCAGGCTGGGACAGGAGAGTAGGCAGCTGGTTATAGATCCTCACCATGGCCGCTCATCTGCGGTGAGCCCTGTCAAGGGCGTAGACCTTAGCCTTGAAGTGTAGCACTTCAGGCTGGGACAGGAGAATGGGTGGCCGGGGTAGATCCTCACCGCAGCTGCTCATTGGCGGTGAGCCCGGTCTTCCTAAATCCTGACTGGAGAGAATCATAGACATTGTGAGTGGATAAATGATCATCCAGCTGCAGCACAACCACCTTCTCAATAACCTTACCCACAGAGGGCAAGTTAGAGATAGGTCTGTAGTTAGCCAGACAGTCCGGGTCAAAGGAGGACTTTTTAGGAGAGGTCAAACAACAGGGTCCTTTAGGGGGTCCGGAAAGACCCCCCTCTCCAGTGACCTCCAGACTATCTCGGCCAGGACAGGGCTTAATTCATCAACGCACCTTAGAAGAAGGCATGTCGTACCGGGTCCAAACTACAGCTGGTTGGCCACGAAGTCTGGATGATCCTCACGATGTCAGTGATTTCCAGCTGGCTGAAGTCAGACCAAGCAAACTGGGTGCCAACAACCTCCTGCTGACCTCCGCAATACCCCATAGAGGGTGCTGAATAGATCCTGTACCTAGTGGTGGCAACCTTATCTGTGAAGAACCAAGCAAACTCGTCACACCTTTCTTGGGGAAAAAGCTCCATCAGGCTAAAGACAGATTGGATTGCACAATCTGTCGACAGTCTGGAAGAGCTGAGCTGGTTGGTTCTGCACAGCAGCAATCTCCCTGGACAGGAGCTCTGCCTTCTTACGGGTGATTGCCAATTGATAGGCTGCATAATGGTCCATCAATCTAAGTCTGTCACACTCCAAGCCCAATTTCTGCCAGTACATCTCTAGCCTTCGTCCCACTCTGCTCTTCTCCTTCAAGGTCCCATCAAACCATGGGGACCTTGGGTGAAGAGTGAGAGGGTGAACATGAGTAGGAGCTATGGAATCTAGGGCCTCTGCCACCACCTTATTATAGGCAAGTACCACAGTCCCTGGATCCATGCAGTCACTCAGTATACCCGATAGGTCCAGCACCACCATTAGGCCATCTGGGGTCACGCCCCTCAAAGGGTGGTAGTAGACCATTTCCATAGGGGTAGACTTACTGGGGAGAGCCACGAAACTAAACCCTATGGTGTGATGGTCAGACCACCCAACTGGCTCCACCACCAAGTCGGGTATCTCCATCTCCAGGAGGAACACCAGGCCAATGAGTGAGCACAAATGTGGGTCACAGGGGTAACAACCTGTGTAAGGCCCAACAAAGTCATCAGTTGGAGGAAGTCTTGACCAGTCTGCGAGAGTTCATCGTTGACCTAGGCATTGCAATTCTCCAGAATTAACCATCTGGGGAATCCCAACACCACGTCGATGATGAAGTCTACGACTTCCTGCAGAAAAACTTTCCCATCACCTGGTGAACGGTAGATGAGAAGTATCCTGCACCCTACACCCATGCCCATGATACACTCAAAGGAGCTGATGGTCCCCACTTGAACATCCATAAGGCCCAGTTCCAATCTAAAACAAATGGCTACATCCCCACCCCTACGATCCATCCTCGGGTGGTGTATCACCGAGTACCTGTCTGGAATTGCTGAAGCCAACACTGGACCAGTGTTTTCATCCAGCCAGGTCTCAGTGATGCAAGCCAGATCAGATGAATCAACAAGATCCACTATTAAAGCAATCTTGTTCTTAATAGACCTGGCATTGTATAACACCGTCCGAGTTGGATGAGCAACCGAGGAAGACTGTGTCGCTTGCCTGCAAGAAGCAGAGCCCTTGGGTATGGGAAACAGGCAGGGAGGACCCCTCTCCTAGACCCATTTCACCCCAGGGTGTCTCCTTGTTCCCACTACCTCAATCCGCCCCCTCCATTCCCCCAACAGGCCCAGGCCCCCGTTCTTCCTCCTCCTAGCTATCCCCAGAGCATGACATACCCTGCATGCCTCTGCGGACAGTGGAGAACAGTTAAAAGGGCTCAGCCATGTCCTTATGTAAAGGTTTCACCATGGTTCGTTACAGCAGAGGCAGATGAAACGAAAAGGTCTAAAATCATTCGGTTTGGTGCTGTTTTTAAAGGCTTTGCAATGATTTTAAGTATATAGATCACGGAACTCTACGGGAAGTGTCCGGTCACTCTGAGCTCATCATGTGACTCCATGCATATATGCTGATATGAGAGAATCCCTCACTATATAAATAAACAAGGCACAAATGATTTCAGATGCAGAAATATGAGTGAGTGTTTCCAAAGAAGGGTGGCAAGCTTGTGGCAAACAGTTCACACTGTGTGCAGGACAACAGAAGCAGATTTATTTAACATAAGATCTATACCAATAGTGCAGAATCCCTCAGGCTCTAGACTCCCTGGGGGATGTTACACAATGACAAGTCTTGGAGATGGGGGACATATGGGGGTTCTTTGCTACATATTGTGTGGTTCTGCCCTCGCTTGCTCCAGTATTGGACCAAGCTTAGAACTGCTTACCAGGAGCTGGTGAGGGTTTCTCTACTACTGCACTGCACCATTTTTATGGTAGGACATGCATCTTAACTCTCCCTACCCACTCCGTTGTTGGACCACTGGTTAATAGCAGCTGGGTTGGAAACCAAGTGTCTCTTCCTTCGTAGGTGGAGAACCACTGAAGTCTCCTTCCTGGAAAAATGGAAGAATATGGTTGGTCAGCTAGACACATATGAATGACCTATTACTACATGGTCCGAAAGCAGGATATTTACCACCAAGCACAATGAATGTATTTCACCTCATCCTTTTGTGTTCCACCTAATCACACCCCCTTGATTAGTTGTCAAGAACAGACAACTCATGAAACTTTGTACACTCCTCCTTTTTATGGTGTTCCTTCTCCAAAGTAGAGTCCTTCTGAGTAGATTAGCATATTTGCATATCTTAGTATTGCTCTCCATCTACGTATAATGTTAAATTCAATAGTTTGGGTTGTTATTAACTTATATACTGCTACATTGGAATGTCTATGAAATGTTTTTTATTTGAACATTTTTACTGCTAAAACTTTAATAATGCATTTAACTACTGGAGAAGTTCAGGTTCATTCAGCTTAGGTAAAGAACTCATCCTGTCATCCAAGAACATGGTGGTGCCTCCAGGTCTGGGAGGAATGGTGTTTGTAAAACTGTGCATGGCAAACCTGCACCACACTGGTTGGCACTGTGTCTGGTCCATGAATACATTAGGATACTTTGGTCTGCAGCCCTAAAATAGCCCTTGACTTTATTATCTGAAATGCTAAATGCTCAGGGTCAGATCTAGCAATTTTTCAAGGGGGGTAGCATATCACTAAAAGTGTTCCCTGTAAAAGCTGTAATTAAGTAAAACAAGCATTTGTAAATGCTGAAAGTTTGCTTGCAGGTATTTGCAGTGGTGTTTGGCATGTATGCAGCTCCCCCCCCAGTTTATCAATGTCCCTTCAGCATCCATGTCCCAACAGAGTACCTCTCTGCAACTCCTCTTGCATCTGATTAACATTTCAGCCTTATACTTCTTCAGTGTCTGTCTTAGGAACCCTAACGCCCTGGTCGTGCTTAAGGTTACGAGCCTGTGTGGAACCTGCACAACGCGCGCTCGTAACACAGTCATTCAGTGGAATTATTTCACCAAATTTTCAACATAGGCATTTTGTCACCTCTGCTCATGAACACTGTTACTATGATTTTCTTCCTGTGTACCGAACACTGATTTCTCACAGCGACCACGCTATTCTGTGCCGGAAGTGTGAAAACACATTTTGCCAGGATGTGAAAAATGACAGCTGTGCTGTTCATAAGGAGGTGTGGGAAAATGCAAATGCTGAAAATCTGGAGTGAAAATATTACAAATTCGCAGAGTTACGAGTGCACCTGGAAACTGCGCAATGCACGCTCATAAAACAGTCATTTTTTAATTTCTTCACCGAATTTTCAACATAGGCATTTTAGGATGTCTGCTCATGAACAGTGTCACTGTGATTTTCTTACTCTGTACCGAACACTGATTTCCCACAGCGATCGCGCTATTCTATGCTGGAAGTGCAAAAACACATTTCAGCCAGAATGTGAAAAATGACAGCTGTACTGGTCATAAGGAGTTGTGGGGAAATGCTAATGTTGAAAATCTGGAGTGAAAATATTACAAATTCACGAACTTACGTGTATGCGCAGAAACTGCGCAATGCACGCTCGTAACACTGCCATTTTATGGTCTATTGTCACCAAATTTTCAACATAGGCATTTTAGGACCTCTGCTCATGAACAGTGTCACTGTGATTGTCTTACTCTGTAGCAAACACCGATTTCCAACAGCAACTGCGCTATTCAGCACCAGAAGAGCAAAAACACATTTCAGCCAGGATGCGAAAAATGACAGCTGCACTGTTCATAAGGAGGTGTGGAAATATGCCAATGTTGAAAATCTGGAGTGAAAATATTACAAATTCGCGAACTTACGAGAGTGCGTGGAAACTGCACAATGCACGCTCGTAAAACAATCATTTTCTGGAGTTTTTTCACCAAATTTGCAAGATAGGCTTTTTGAGAGCTCACCTCATGAATGCTGCCACTGTTGTTTCATTAATCAGTCCCGGAAGGGGGTTCCGCACAGTGACCATGAAATCACCTTAAAAATATAAGTAATAATTAAAAATAATAACAATGATCATATATGAAATAATATCATAGCATATCATACAATATTTTACAAAATGGGCAAAGGATTTGGAGCAATCTGATTGGTCATTAGCCATGTGTAAGCAGTGTCTTACACATGACTATAAACCTGTCCTGCCAACCTTGATGCAGTTCAGTTCTAAATCCTTGTGTAAACATTAGAACTTTGAAAATTGAAACAGCCACCATTTTTCATTGTGTAGAAACTCACAGTGAAAAAAAAGTTCTTTATAGTGGAAAAAAACAGTTCCTCATAACATAAAAACGTTCCACAAATAACATTTTTGCTGGTTTTAATAAACAATGCTTATTTTTTCCATTTTACAATGTTAGTAGCAATGTCCTTTCAGACCCTTTGCCCCCCCTGCATACTTCCTTAGTACTCACTTACTGACCTAACTCAGTAGCCATCCCACCGGCCAAGTCTTACCAAAACCAGAATCCTGTTGAAAAGAAAACAGATGTACTCACAGTACTCTTTCCATTTTTATTGTCTTAATTTTTTTTTAAAACTGATCTCCTCAAGATCCCACTCAACTTCCCATTCTCCTCCTTCCCTGTCCTTACATGCTGACCTGCAATTCCAATACAGTCATGCAGGAGAGGGGGAAACCACATTCACTTCATCACAGCTCATGTAACTTTTTTTTGTTACAAAAGAAAAAAGAAAAGCACTTGTTAGCATTCTCTTCTTTGATTCCTCAATCGGAGTTCATCACATCAGATTTCTGATTGCGATAGCTCTCAAGGTTCTGCCAATGTCCTCACACCCCTAAAATAAACAAACTCCTAAATAAAGAAAAATTCCTATATGAAAAAAAAAACTCACAATCAACACACTCGCTCTACCTCTCTGTCTCTGTCAAACAAACAGCTCTCTAAAAACTACAACTACAAAAGCCTACTCATGAGAAAAGTGCTAAAGAAAAAAGTGCATCAACCTCATACAGGTGGAGGAACTATTTTGAGTAGTGTCAGGAGGTCTGAACCTCACTATCAGGTTCTTGGCAATATTGGGAATGCAAGTAATAACAGACACGTTGCATTAGAGTAATAAACTTATTTATTACTACCAAAAAGGATAAAATCACAGTTGCCCTAAGCAGTTCTTACCAATATGAACCGGGAGTCAGTGCTAAGCGTTCCCTATACCTTGAGGTTTCTTTGTGTCTCTTGGGATCTCCGAGGTACAAGACTTAGTGTCTTACATTATATACCTATGATAATTACTATGGTTACTGTAAGATAGAAACATTTCCAGTTACAGAGATGAGCCCTATTGGTTAAATTAGAGGAGGAGGCTCCATGGTCCAAGATAACATTATACAACTTTGTAGTAGTCATCAGTTTGTGAAACAAAAGAGTACTTATACAGAGTCTTACATAACTCAGTGTAGTAGTACAAATCACTGAAAGGTAGCAATGCTGACTTATATATTTTATTTATTTATTTATTTAGACAGCAGTTTGGGAAAACCTTTAAGCCATAGGCTCATTTACAAAGGTACCTTGTCACAGTAAGACAAACGAAAATACACAATATAACAGTATAACACAGTATAACAGTAACTTAAGACATAGATACAAACAAGCTGGTACAGGTAGGATTGATGCAATAATTATTCCAAGGACACGGGTGTTCTAACATCTTGTAAGTAAGAAATACACAGAAAATACATAGAAGAATATATATGTATTAGTAAGCAAAGTGTATTACAATAACATGCGTACATATCCTGACATCTACTCTTATACGGTAGATGCCCTTAGCCCTATATGTTAATACAACATATACCTAAGCACTAGCTGTCTACAGTGTACCTCTGAGGGTACCAATAAGGGTGCAGGGACCTCATGTAACATTCCCCCCTTGTTGCCTCCAAGGGCAACACAGGCAAATCTAGGGAAAGGTCAGGGAGCAGTGGTCATTTACAAACCCGACACGAGAGCTTTGTAAAGGAACTCGAGCTGCTCACAGTGTTGGTGCAGTGTGCACCATAGGCAGCATAGCATAAAAATCAAGAAAAATATAAAAAATGCCTGTATAATAACAAAACCTTTAAAAGTAATTTCTAACCATATGTTAGTTAATGCATCATTCATATCACTAACATTAATTAATGAAAGGATAGCTTCATTGGCCTTGGTCATATTATTGCTGATGTGGATGAGGTGTGTATCTTTCCTGTCTAAAAGTGATTTTAATGTAAGTGTTAGTGGATCTATGTGTACAATAAAATACGGTAAATATTCAGATAGTTTGAGCAGATAATTGGGGTTACCATCAACGATGTCTGCATCCATAAGGGGGATGGGGGTTATAACGGTATGTCCAATAACAGTTTTCTGGTGTGGGACAAAACAGAAATTGAGGGTATCAATAACACATGTTTCAGACCCATAAGTATAGCTTTTGAAATTAGTAACCATGCAATACTCTCCATCAGAATTATACTGAGATCGAACAGTGGGGAGTCTCCACTTTTGCAACTGTACCGGGCAGATGTAGGTCGTTTGGAAATCCGTGTTGACAGGCGATGAACCTCCTCATGGTAAGATCGGTAGAGTTTATCCGGAGCCAATGTTGAGTCTGAGAAATCTGTGCCATTTGTGCTGATGTCATCATCCATGTAAAAAGTCCAATCAATGCTATCTGGAGAATAACCACATACAAGCTGAATAACATCAAATACATCACATCGACACAAGTAAATATATTGTTTCTTCGCACAGCAGTGTGTGTGTGGAGCGACCCAGGCATCCAGGAAAGGATGGAAAACCAGTAGAGGAGGTAGATCCAGGCATTCTCTGTAGATGTCTTCATCAAGGTGCCCAATGGAATGTACCAGTGCCAGCTTGTCGAACAAAGCTGTAGTGGGATCAAAGCATGGTAAAGAGACAGTAAAAGAAACAAACGTAGTATCTCTTATAGATCATTTCTTAGAAGTAAAACAAGGACCAGTATTAGGGTGTCTGGTCACAAAACCCAGGTTTCTAGCTGTAGAGAGAGGAATAGTTAGAGACTGTTGCATACACATAGCAATACAGCCAGGGGTTTTACATCGTGGACAATACCATTTGGAAATGTGTCTGTCATGTATGATATCAGGGATTCTTCCAGATTCTAGATCACGGAAGAGATTGTTGATGGTAGTGAGAATGTATGAGCCATAGGCAGAGCAGAGAATTTCTCTAGCAATGTATTGTTTATCTGCTTCTTTGTTATTCTGTGCAATGAGTGTGTTAATCTTCTCTTTAGAGTCTGTAAATGCCTTAGCAATGTCGTGCATATTGTATACAGTGTATCTTTCTTCCAAAGGCCATCCACACCATGCAACAATGGGGGTAGGATATTATTTACCAAACCAGTCTGAAATTTGGCAGAATGAGATTTGATAGCAGCAATGTCTGCCTTATTCCAAATAGACATGGCCGTATCAAAGAGACCTGTGACAGTACCTGTTGCACCAGTGACATCAGAACTGTCAACTTCACGTGTATTACATTTATGACTTTGATCATCAGTATTGGGTTTTCTTTTGAAGTTGCCTCTATGTTCAGTAGTATGGACCCCGGCAATAGGGTCTTGAGTACGAATCTGAAATGCAGCTAAACTATCAAGCAATAACGTACTATTAAATGCTGACGTATTAGTATTGTGACACATACCAAATTCTTTCATATTCCAGTAAGTAAGATTAAACAACACAGGCATATGCATATTTTGTAAATTGTTAATCAACGAACCAGGGAGGGCAGTAGCTGCTAGACCACTGCGGGGACCAGGGGTATGCTTTGGACATTCCAAAAGCCATTTGTCAGTGGGTGGTAACACAGAGAGGTACATGGCAGCAGAAGCCATGTTGTGTACAGCACAAAATTTTCAAGCAGAATCCTTAGACAGAGAATTACAATATGAAGGATCAATTAAGGCAGTAATATTGTATAAACCAGAATGTCTGAGAGCAGTTTGTAGCAAGGACAGAGAACCATTTGGGGATAATTTAGCATTGGGCCAACCCTGGAAAGTTCCTTTGGAGAGTTTTGCCACAGGGAAAATTTGTCCTTACGATGTGGTTTGCCACTCAATTTGTAGGGTAGCTTGATCAGGAGCGACAACCGAAGCAGTGAGGTAAGCATCGGAACCTTCCTGGACAGTAATCAGACTATTGGGTATTTTTATGGATACTCCCTCTGAAGGAAAAGCTAGATGATCAAGGTGTGGTAGGAGGTTCTGTACCATGCCTTGGATGCAGGGGATAACTCCTGAGATGAGGAGATAATGGAACAAGATAGCCATCTTGTCAGTGTATCTGAAAAGCAAAATCAAACATTAGTAAGTCAGTACTATTCCACCCAATGGGGTGAGGAAAAGTAATTAAACTCCTTTATACAGTTTCAGTTGGTTTGCATGCAACCATTTGTCAGTCAGTTTATTATTTTGCAGGAGTCTAACTTGATAGACTGCTGGACTGAGCTTATTGACAATGGGAAATGGGCCTTCCGATTTATTAGAGAAGGAATGTGTGGGATGTGCAAATCGGAGGACCATTACCTGATCTCCAACCTGCCAATCCACTTCTTGTGCGTGCTTGTCAAACTGTATTTTGGATTGTTGCTGGGCCTTACCCATGCAGTTAGCAGCATACAAGTGTGTGTGTGTATAAGGTCTTTTCTGAGTTTTTCCACATATTGATCTACAGACACATGGTCTGCAGTGGGAGTGTGCAGGTCAAACAACAGGTGTTCAGGTAATCTCATCTGTCTTCCAGTCATCACCTCAAAGGGTGTGAGCTCGGTAGTGGCTGAGGGTGTGCCTCTAATTGCCATAAGGAGTAATGGCAGTAGGGAATCCCAGGTTTTGGGATTGTCCTCAATGAATTTGGAAAGCATTTGCTTAATCCGTCTATTGGCTCTCTCTACTTGACCTGAAGATTGGGGGTGGTAGGGTATGTGGAACTTTTGCTGAACTCCAAGGAGTTCAAGAGATTCTTTCATTAACTCACCTGTAAAACTGGTTCCTTTGTCAGAGTCCACCTTAAGAGGTAGGCCCCACCTGGAGAAAATTTTTTACACCAGGATTTTGGCAGTGGTTTTAGTGGGGAAAGCTTCAACCCACTTAGCGAAGAGGCCAGTTACCACAACAGCATACTTGTTATTTCTGCTGGTATTGGTTAAGGGTCCAATAAAATCAATCTTTATGGCATTCCAAGGGCCAGAGTGTCGTTGTGATAAAAGTTCGGCATTTTATTTGGTGGGGATGGGGTTGTTTTGTGCACAAACAAGGCAGTTATCTATGTACTGTTTGACATCTTTGGTGACACCAGGCCACCAGGTGGTGGTCTTAAACCTCTGGAGGGTGTTTTCCATTCCCTGGTGCCCACCAGTGGGTGTATCGTGCACTTGGTGCAAAAATTCAGACCTAAGGTGTCAGGGGACCACCCACAACTTGGTGGTGGAATCATCTGGCTGGTACCAGATGAGCTTGTCATCTGGTGACAAGTGTAACTTACCTTCATGCCTCCGGTAGGGGTTATGCATGGGACGTTTCTCTTTGGTACTCTTGTCAAGGAATCTGAACACTTCTTTGAGGTCAGTATCAACTTGTTGGGCTGCTGAGAGGTCCAAGGGGGAAAAGGGTTCAGGTTTTTTCCTGAGTGCTGCAATATGTACAGCTGCATTGGCCTCTGGATGATCCATCATCCATGTGTCCCCCCCTCTGGCCCCTTCCTTGGCAAGGATATCTGCTGTATCATTGAAGGCATGGTAGGGATCATGGAGGGAATGAGCTTTAACTGTGTGTACATAGAGTTTGTATGCAAATTTTTGTGCCAGTGAATGTATGTATATTACCAGTTCATTGTACTTCACTGGGCTGCCATCAGAAGAGAGGAAGGAGTTCTTCTGCCAGAAAGGAAGGAATTCTGTAAGAGAACAACAAACCCAATTAGAGTCTGTAAAAATGATGGTATCCTCAGTCCCATGCTGGATGAACTCGAGGGCACAGGCCACCGCTGCCATCTCTGCATACTGTGATGATGCTACACTGCAAAGCTTAGAGATCTTAACAGTGTTATCATAAGGGTAAATCTCTAAAATGCCTATCCCTGCAATTTGTTCTCCCTGATAGCGGGATGCTGAACCATCAGTAAAGATATGACACAAAGAGGTGTTGTCAAGTATTTGTGGTGTGGCAGGGAGAAAAGGACCTGGATCTGGAAGATCAGGTGACTGCAGTGTACAATCATGGGGTTCTCCTTGGAAAAGGAGTCCATGAGCCAGCATAGATGGAATTTTTGTTGGGTGGACCAGTATGTCTCTATCCTGGAGAAGAAGTGACCAGTGTGTCAGCCTGGTATTAGAGATTGACCTGTCCTTCACTCTATCTGAGAGCAGAAAAGTAGTTGGTGTGTGGTTAGTGTTAATAATCAGTGGAGAGTACCCAATGATATACAGAAAGTGCTTGACAGCCCAGTAGGTGGCCAGAAGATTCCTTTCACAAAGGCTGCACTTCTGTTTCACTGGGGTCAAAAGCTGTGATGGATATGCAATAGGTTTCAGTGTGCCATGAACCTTCTGAGCCAGCACTGCTGACATGGCAATGTCAGAGGTGGCACTTTCCAGATGGAATGGTAGTGATGGATTGGGGTTGACCAGAGCTGAGGCGGAGGCCAAGGCCTGCTTCAGTGACATCACAGCCTGGGTATGTATAGGGCCCCAAGTTCATGGAATGTCCTTTTTTAATAGCTCATACAGAGGAGCTGCTTTCTGAGCAAAATCACAGATGAAATCTCTAGAATAGTTCACCATACCTAGAAACCGTCGAAGAGTTGCCATGCTGGTAGGCAATGGCAAGTCTTGTAGTCCTTCTATCTTCTTCCAGGTAGGGCTTTGGCCTTGGTCAGTTATTTTTAGACTCAGAAAGAGTACTACTTTCTGACATAGCTGTGCTTTTGCTGGATTGCATTTTAGGCCTGCTTTCTGAATGAGAGTCAGTAGTTCATCCAAGAGATCCAAGTGTTGTTCCTGTGTGGCGGTTGCCAGCAACAGGTCATCCACATACTGAAAGAGACATTGGGGAGTAGAGAAACCCTCAAGGGTGTCCATCATATGCAGATGGAACAGGGACAGGCTGTTATGGAATCCCTGTGGTAATCAAGTCCAGGTTTACTGTCTTCCTTCAAAGGTGAAGGCAAACTCATATTGACTCTTGGGAGCCAATGGTAGGGACCAAAAACCATTGGAGATATCCAGGGCACTGAACCATTTTAAGTCAGGGGTCAAAAGTCATAGCACATCAGGTGCGGATGCCACAGTTGGAGTACAACTGGGGGTGACCTGGTTCAATTTCCTGTAGTCAATAGTAAGTCTCCAGGTGCCTGTGGGTTTTTTAATGGGCCACACTGGGAGTTAAGTAAGCATGTTCTGATTACCCCTTGCTTGAGAAGTGACTTTATTGTTTCTCTGAGAGAAGGCAAGGCCTCAGTTGGAAAAGGATATTGCCTTTGCCTCTCATGTGCTGGGCCTGGCACTTCGATGACAGTGTGCATTCTGCCATAGTCATGTTTGTTGATTGCAAATGCTTCCAAATGCTGTTGCAAAATGGGGAGAAGCTTTGGGAAAAGCTCAAGGTCTTTGAACAAATCTGTGATGTCATACTCTTTGTTGTTAGCAGATAGTGTTGCCACAATGTGTGAATCAGGGATCAAAATAGTGTGGTATTGACCCTGAATTTGTATCAATAGCATGTTAGCTAAATCCACCACACAGCCGTGTGGTGCAAGAAAATCAATTCCTATGATACTAGGATGACCATGCAATACCATCAGTTGGGAGGTGTGTGAGGCCTTTAAGTGGCCTAATTCTACCTGCAAGGGTAGAAACCGATATGCAGGTAATCTAGTACCATCTACTCCTGACATGTTGGTCCTCCATCCGGTGGACCAAGGAGATGTGTCCGGTGGTCATCATGTTATACAGACACAGCCGCACCTGTATCTAGTAACACTATAAGTAGGCAGCCCCCGACCTTGGCCTCGGTGCAGGGCCTTCCGTTTGTATCCAAGACCAGCTTGTTTACAATCCGGACTGGGCCTGTAATTGTCAATCTGTACTGCTGGGAGCATGGAGAGGTTGGGCCTGGCTCCTTTGAACCACTTCACCATGCTGCACTGATGCTATATAGGGAGGAGCTTCTGGGTTCAGGCCAGTATGGGCCTGAAGGCCTGTACTTCCAGTGTCACCATGGCCCATCGGGGTTTGGGTCACCGGTTGTACAGCCGCAAGGGACTGAGCGGGAACAGCATCTGCCACAGAGTGCACTTGCCACAGGAGCTCTCGGAATTTCTGATTTTCTTCAGCTATCTCCCTATACGAAGGGCCCGTTCTTTGTTGTTGTTGTCTGCCCTTATTCTTGTGTTTCTTATTCTTATGATAGTTCCGGTTCCCACCCCATTGCTGCTGTTGTGGTTGTTGCTGTTGTTGTTGGGTCTGTGGAGGGTGTTGGTTGTCTGCGGGGAGGGGCTGTTTGTGTTGGGCCTGCCCTTCCACCGTGTAGTACGACACAGCCTCTTGAATAGGCTCCATAGCCGCTACTTTCTTGGAACCGGAGCCCAGATCATGGATGTAGAGTTGGTAGACTCTCTCGGTTTTCCAAAGGATGTCGGCAAACCTGTCCATATTGGAATAAGTGGTTGGCTCTACCTTTTCTCGTACTGCAGGGATCATGTTCCTAAGGAACAGGATCTTGTACTCAATAAGATCTACATCTGCAGCTTCTTGTGCCAGGTGCTTTCCTGCTCGGTAGGCCATCCAGAGTCTCTGGTGGTAAGTCGCTGGACTTTCCTTTGCATTCTGTTTTACAGGGTATGCAAGTATCACTCCTACTACACCTGGGCTGTATGCAGAAATGAGCTCAGCTGCAACCTCATCAAAGGTGGCGTTGCCGTCCTGGTGGATGGCATCGGGGAGTTTGGCCCACAAACTAGGATCGAGGGTCTGGCGTAGTATCTGGACCTGATATTCTGCAGCGAGGCTAAGCATCTCGCATTTAGAATGCACCTTTTCCAAGTGGCAGCTGAGATTGTCGGACGGGTTCATCCGACCGATACTGTCGGCTATTTGCTGAACAGAGTAGGCCATTTGTAGGGGATTATTGGGCCGATCAGGTGGAGGTAGGTTATCTCGGGCACTGTCTAGGGCAGCCCGGGCTGCAGCTTCAGCCGCAGTATGAACAATGCCATTGTGAGTGCCAGCCTCTTGTAGAAGCTGCCTGATTTGGGTTTTAATGGTCTGTTTACTTCTCTCAGGAATAGATATATTACCAATTGCATTTTCAATCATTGTTTCTATCTCCTGCCTATCTTCCACATTAATAATGGCCTGGGCCTACTCCCCCCATCATGGGGGCCACCATGTTGGCGTCTCCCATAATGGGCATCACGACGTCGAGGATGTATGACATGGTGAGGGTGGAGTGGGGACCCGCCATGTTATGAATGGCTGGGTGGGGTTTCTGGGCCATAGTAGGGGTGTGACTCGGCATTGTACTGAGAGATATCGTCATCTGATACCTCCCCCTCAGATGACGTGTGTAAGGCAGGGGTTACGCCTCCCATTGCCTTAACATGTCCAGCCAGAACCTCCCGCTGATGGCGCAGTTTCGCCATCTTGGTTTTACATTCAGCATGACTCACAGTTGCAAGATCCATATCAACCTCATCCTGCATTTGCTTTTGCAACACTCTATATGCGGCGCTCAATTCGTGATTGTCCCTAGTTGTCACTTCTAAGTCATTATGTACCTGGTTTATCTCATCCTGTAGCTCTCCCATCTCCTCACTCAACTGTGCGTTTGCTGTACTTAACAAGTCATTCATATGTAATGCCTGTCCCTTATCCTGTCTCAAACTTTCACACTCCTGCTTCAACATACAAAGTTCCCGTTCTCCAGCCTGAGCTGAATAATGCAAAAGTGAATCCTTTTCATTTCGCAGTGTTTGAAGTTCAGACTCCAACTTCTGCTGCAGTCTAATACATTCTGTTTCCTGCAAACCCATCTCTTGCTTAAGAGATGAAATATGCAGATCAAGGGTTCGAAACCTCGCTTCGGAGGCTTCTAGAGCACTGTAGAGAGCCGTGACCATCAGCCCTTTGGCATGACGCTTATTGGTTGATTGTCTCATCTCTGTGTACTGGGTTGAAATCCCCAGTATAGGGTTTTCGGATTGACTTCCATCCCGCATGAAGTCAGCCCATCCTCCATGGGAGGCAAGGAAGTTAGAGACATCGAGTCTCAGTTCTGCGAAGATATTTGATACGGTGGCCTTTGTGTGGCCGGGAACGAAAATCAAACTGTGAAAAAGGCGCGTGCTGTATGTGATCCACAGCAGGAGCACGTTATACACAGTCGGGCTACTGTAGAATTTGTAGACTTACAATTCAAAGCTGCTGTGGAGTGGGTCGAGTCGGCATCGACCATACCCGAGAAAAACAGCCAGACTTTGTAAGTGACTACAAACTGGTTTGAAATGGGAGAGGTGATACGGAAATGTACACCTACTGTCCCCGTTGGGAAGGGAAAGGTTGTAGCAACTAGTGAAAGCCTACAAGCACCAAATATTACCTGCACGCGGTCGTCAATTGTCAGGAGGTCTAAACCTCACTATCAGGTTCTTGGCAATATTGGGAATGCAAGTAATCACAGACACGTTGCATTAGAGTAGTAAACTTATTTATTACTATCAAAAAGGATAAAATCACAGTTGCCCTAAGCAGTTCTTACCAATACGAACTGGGAGCTAGTGCTAAGCATTCCCTATACCTCGAGGTTTCTTTGTGTCTCTTGGGATTTCCGAGGTACAAGACTTAGTGTCTCACATTATATACCTATGATAATTACTATGGTTACTGTAAGATAGAAACATTTCCAGTTACAGAGATGAGCCCTATTGGTTAAATTAGAGGAGGCTCCACGGTCCAAGATAACATTATACAATTTTGTAGTAGTCATCAGTTTGTGAAACAAAAGAGTACTTATACAGAGTCTTACATAACTCAGTGTAGTAGTACAAATCACCGAAAGGTGGCAATGCCGACTTATATATCATAATTATTCCAAGGACACAGGTGTCCCAACATCTTATAAGTAAGAAATACACAAAAAATACATAGAAGAATATATATGTATTAGCAAGCAAAGTGTATTACAATAACATGCGTACATATCCTGACATCTACTCTTATATGGTAGATGCCCTTAGCCCTATATGTTAGTACAACATATACCTAAGCACTAGCTGTCTACGGCGTACTTCTGAGGGTACCAATAAGGGTGCAGGGACCTCGTGTAACAGTAGAATAAATCAAAGACTTAACTTTTTTAGTAGTTTACCTCTTAATTTGAATTGTAACATTAATGCAAAATACAGAGGCCCATTTTATAAAGGCAACAAGACAGTCCTGGGTGTGCATTAGACAGTTCTAACTGCACTTTCAGGGGCTGAAAGCACTTGGACTGTGACTTTGTGCCTTGCTAAGCCTCTGGGCATGCAGTTAGAACTGCCTAATGCACACCTCGACATGTCTTATTGCTTATATAATACATGGATGGGAAGTCTATTCCCGAACCCGGGTCACCGGTGTAGCGAGAGGTGTGGCGTCCAGCACCTCAACCCTCAGTGCCATTGGGCCGGCTGTGCCCGTCTCCCTAAGTTTCTGAAGGTAAACCTCCCTGTCTTCATTTCTTTGACTTGCCTTATACTTTTCTGAAAGCCGTCCTCTTTTTCATTACTGCAGCCCCCACTTACCTTGTAAACCATGGAGGTTTCCTTCTTTGTTTGTTCTTGCAAACCTCCCTAATGCACAGACTAGACACTTGCATATCCCTTCCTTGACTGTGCCCCATTTTGATTCCCCCCTTCAGCCTCTCCTCTTCCAGCTTGTCCTTGAACAGCTCCCTCATGGCCTGGAAGCCTGTACCTCTGAAGTCCAGCACATGGGTCCATGTGCCATCCTTCTTTGCCGTAGTCCTGATGTGGACCCACAAAGTCCTATGGTTGCTGTTCCCCAGAGGTTCCCTTACGGTTACCTCTCCAGCGCTGTCCCTGTTAGTCAGTTACTCCCAATTAAAGTCTTATACCATGGTAAAAAACACACTAACATTATACACCAGTAAACAAACCACCAATTAAACAACAACCAACCAATTAATGACTAATTAACATATCAATTAATCGGTTAGCGCATCACTTAACAAATCTATCAAAAAAGTTACTCAAATTCCCTCACCAATTAACTTACCAGAACACACAAAAATCAGATTCCCAGACCTAGAAGAAAGTAAATAGCAGCTGCAGCCTCACTTGAAGCAACAATTCCTGCCTGTCTCCCACCAAACAGCCATGCCCCTGATGCCCCAGCACTCTTCCCAAATATAGGGCCCTTCATTCTCCGGCGGACATGTCCCTTGATGCCAGGCCCTCCATGCTGCTGCCACCATAACTCTTTAGGCCATCGTCTCCATGCTGTTGACATGCCGCTCCTGAGTGTAGGCTCTAACAGCTCCCGACTGAACATACCACTTCCAACCACAGACACCTAACAGCTAACAGCTCCCAACTAAAGAAGACACACCCTACCACAGAATCCAACAGCTTCTAACTGAAGATGACACTCCAGACCATAGACACCACTCCCAGTAAAAAACACCACTCCAGACCACTAGCTCCAGTCACACACCACCAATGAACATAGGAATAATGTGCCACAGCTATTGCTCCTTATTTAGAAGGACCTTATACTACAGAAAAACACTAGGACCAAAGAGGGCTTTAGCAAATATGCCACTACACTACAAAAAACAAAACAACAAGGGCAAACCCAGAAATGATCACAGATGTGTCAAGGTAACACTCCACATCCTAATGTAGTTTATAAAATGGCAGGAAAAAAATCTAGGCTCTGATTGGTCAGTACTCACCTTCAACAGTGATGTTATCCTAGCACAGCATCACATCCATTCAAAAAACACCTAAAATGTATTTTAAATAATGTATTTTTTTACCTTTTTCTTTTTAATTAAAAGTGAGCCATTTTATAATTGTAATAATGCACTCCATGCCATGTATAGAAACATAGACTTTGATGGCAGATAAGGACCGATTGGCTCACCTAGTCTGCCCATTTCCCTACCTACAGGATAAGCTGCAGATCCTAGTTAACCAACAGCCTATTTCTTCTAACCCCCCACAAGAATTGCCTTATGTCTGTCCCATGTATTCTTGAATTCTCCCACAGTTTTAGACCCCACAACCTCCTCAGGAAGGCTGTTCCATGCGTCCACCACCCTCTCTGTGAAAAAATACTTCCTCACATTGCCTCTGAACCGCCCCCCCATTTTTAAATTTTATCCCCTTGTTCTTGCACATCTCTTTTTCTGAAAGATGCTACCCTCTTGGACTTTGTTGATTCCACTGAGGTACTTAAAAGTTTCTATCATGTACCCCCTCTCCCTCCTTTCCTCAAGGGTATACATATTAAGCTCCTTTAGTCTCTTCTCGTATGGCTTTTCTTGCAGACCCTGCACCATTTTAGTTGCCCTTCTCTGACTGCCTCCATCCTGTCTATATCCTTGCGGAGATGGGGTCTCCAGAACTGGATGCAGTACTCCAGATGGGGTCTCATCACCTGTCTGTACAGAGGGCTAACAACTTCCTGTTTTCTGCTGGTGATGCCTCTCCCTATACATCCCAGTATCCCCCAGCCCTCCCTACTGCCTTTTCACATTGCTTGCTAACCTTAAGGTCATCTGATATGATTACCCCCAGGTCCCTTTCCATTTTTGTTGTTGTTACTACCCCCCATTGTGTAATCTTCCCCTGGCTTTTTGTTTCCCAGGTGCATTATTTTGCACTTTGCATTGAATCCAAGCTGCCATACTTCTGACCATTCCTCCAACCTTGCCATGTCCCTTCTCATCCTTTCCACATATCATGAGGATAAGATCACTTCTCCTGTTTTGGACACACCTGGCCTGTGGCTTTATGCCCAGCCACCCAAGGTGTGATGTTATCTCAGCAAGTTATATGCCCTGCTGTGCATTACTGCTTTAATATAGAACAAATGATGGGTAAGTCCACAATACTCATAAATACAGCCATCACAGAGCTAACCAGATGAAGTCATTTTTCTCCTTGGGCTTGAGACTGTGTTTTCTGATTAGTCCGCTGTATAGGTTGTAAACCACACTTATCCATAATTTAGTCTATCTATTTTATCTTATATTATATCTCATATCAGATTATATTATCTGCTCATACATCACATATGCTGCCCTGCTCAATGCCATATGAAGGCACGTCATTCTACATTGGCTAAAAAGAAAGAAATCATCTTACAATTGCTGCCCTGGTGTCCAGTTCATCTTTAGAATTACCCCAAGACTCCCACAACCACCACCACTCCACTGTACCTAAAAACCAAATGGCTCCTCTGGATTATGGGGGTATTTTACAGATGACACCGTGAACCCACTGAAAGCACGTGTTCTTGGCTTACACAGTATAGAAAGCCAAATTTAATAATAATAATGGCATTAAAATAAACATATTAAAATAAAAACCACAGAAAACAACACATCTTTTTCATGCTCATCTTCCACCTTCCTCCATAATGAATCACATTTTCCTCTTTATGTGTCACTGTGACACAAAAGTGACAACACCTTTTTCCCTGCCTGCATATTGCACAGATGGTGCAATAGGACTGGTATCCATCACTATGGGAGGTGGTACTATGTTCAGTGGGCATGGACAATTGCCTATCTGATTTTTTTTGCATATTCTTTTTATCCCTCCTTACTGCATCCAGCCGCCACTCCTTCAGGCGTCCAGTCTTTGACTGCCACCATCTCTCCCGTTCTGCCCTCCTGTTGCTCCCTTGCCCAGCTGACCTGGACATAACCTCTGCTGGGGGGCCCCCTACCTGCTGGGGACCATGGGAAGGGGAGACCAGAGTGCACCTCGGCACTCCCTTGCTTCTTTGTCAGTTGAGGGTGCATAGCTTCAGGGGCTTCCTGGCTTTGCAGCATGGGGAGGTAGGACCACAGTCATTTGGCTGGCGTGGGTGCCATTTTCATGTTTTTCCTGCTCCATCTACAGCACCGCTCTTGTAGTGCTCCCAATCTCCACCAGGGACCACTACAGATCAAGGCAACCCCACAACCTACCCCAGGAGAAGAGAGAGAGAGCAGTCCTTCAGATGCTCAGTCCTCTCCTTCACCTGCCGACCCTCAGTGTCTCAAGTCTATCCCTGAACCCAGGTCACTGGCATGGCATATGGTGTGGCATCCAACGCCTCAGCCCTCAGCCCCACCTGGCCGACTGCCTATCTGATTTAAAGCATTTTATATATAGTGTTATTTATTATCATCTTCATGGCTCATCACATGTATGTGAACAACACAACACTTGCTGTCAATGCCAGTGTTACCACAACCACCTGTGCTGTGGGAGTGGTCAATTGCTTGTTCTTCTTGTGGCACTATAGATTGTGCGATTTATTATCATCTTCACAACTTGTCACATATTTATGAACAACACAACACCCACTGCTAGTGCCAGTGCTACCTGGGCACCGTGGGTGTGATCAATTGCCTGCCTACCTTGAGGCACTATATGTAGTGCTATTTATTATCAACTTCATGCAAAAATCATATTTTCTTGCCATATATAAACAATACATTACAAAAAGTATATATTCTTTGCAAAAAATGTCATTAATACATCAGTTAGGGTTCAACCAAATGCCACAAAAGTAGGAAAATGTGGCATTAGGGTTTCCAGCCCTAACTCCCCACCCCATCCCCCAAGCAGCAAAAGAAAAAACATTAAGGTTTTGGGTCTCGAGCCTTGTCAGATCAGTAGTAGGGTCTTTCTTGGGGTTGTCAAACCTAATGCTCACCCCCCAGCCCTTAGTCTCCTGTCCAAAGCACAAGGTACAGCTCCAAGCCAGTGCCTCATAGTGATATGCACTCTTCAAAAGTAAAGAAGCATGTCTTGCCACATGTTGCCAACAGAGTCTGTTGTAGCTTTCTTCACGCAGAGCCCTGTGGGCCCTGCCTGAAGGAAGGACATCACGTGTTATGCTGTTTGCTCAGGGAATGGGGAAGGCATTAGGGTTGACAACCCCAAGGAAAACCCCACTTCTGATTCACCGAGACTCTGGAGAAACATTTTGTGGCATTAAGTTGAACCCTAACTGGTGCATTAACAACGTTTTTTTGCAAAGAATATATATGATCAATGTAATATAACTGTTGTTAATACTTTCTGTATATATTGATAATATATGGCAAGAAATATGATTTTTATATGAAGCTGATAATAAATTGCACTAAATTTCATAAAACATTTCTCATTATGTGCAGTCAGGCTGTCAGAGTCTCAAGATGTGAAAAGTTTTGTGATGGCATTCTGTTTGGTTTACAATATACGATGCACCAAAAAAGGGAAAAAAGGTGTTTGGTTTCCCTATACTTACTATTGCCTATTGTTTGCTCACAGTTGCGGCCTAGATGGTGTGAAATTTTTTCATGACATTTTTTTAGGGTTGAAGGGGCCTTTGCCAAGGGTGTGCCTTTTGAAGGTTTCATGAAAATATATTACATGGTTTCATAGTTATAAGGATATTGTGGATAACGTCATTGCATAGCCCCTTACCTGCTGAATGAAACTATGCATGCTTCTGCTGTTAAATGGTGCTTTGACAGCCATTAGCCACATCAGCCACCTAATTTCTTTAAACTGGACACCAGGATGCCCAATCCCCAGTGCCAAGTCAATAATTTAGTCTTTTGACATCAGGGTGCCCACCCCTGGTGTTAGTTTAGTCTCCACTTCTCCGTTATTATTCCCTCACTGCCACACCATGATCCTGACACTAGTGTGCCCAATACCCAGTGCTGGCTCAGACCACCTTCCTCCTCTGACCCAACGGTTTGTGACATGGGGGTGCTCACCCCGATGCCACAAAACATCAAGCCGGCATTTGGGTGCACAATCCCTAGTGTCGGTACCTGCAAAATAAAAACAGTCCCTTGATGTCTTTACTTTTTTTACCCTGTAATAGAGAAGAACACCCATTGATGCCTGTTGTGCTGCCACCAGTCCCCTGTGCCGACCCACTCAACTGCCATCCTCACTCAGCACCCAGCACCCACACCCCCATACCCCTTACTTACCTATTGAAGTCCAGTGCAGAAATCCTCTCTGAACCAGAGACAGGTCCTCCTCCTTCAACGCCACACTGTGAACTGAGGAAGCAAGGTAAGTGCAATTAATGTATTTTAATGTGTTTGGAACTTTTACTTATAATTTGGTTATTTTTTAGTATTTTTCTCCCAGTCAACATGGCCTTTTTGGAACCCTACCCCATGAACAAGGCAGGTGAATTTTTTCAAATCCACCTCGAAGGTAATGTCACAGTCACTCCACAAAAACACATTTCAGGAGGGATTTGAACATTTTCACCTACCGGGTTCATGAAGTGGGATCATAAGAAGACTGTGTTGAAATATGGCATCAAAATATTAAAAAACAACAAAGTTATGCTGGTACTTTGAAATATTTCAACATTCACTCATAACTTTGGCCATTTTTTTACCCCAGATTTTTAACACTGACGTTTTTTCACGACACCTTGTGAACGTGACAGGTTATTTTTCAAATACTGGCCAAATGTTTTTCTTTTTTGCACTTGTGGTGTCAAACTACATTACAACAAGTATTTTATAAATGACACTTGTCATGTTCGGGGGTGGGGTCAAAATGTTATAAAACAATTTTATGAAATAACGTTGTTTGTAGGAACGGCCATTGGCCAAGTGAGGTGCATGCTGCCTTCCCTTGACAGTGACCTGAGTTCGAGCACAAGCTTAGAGAGCTGGCTGAATGGCCTGAGGCCGAGGAGAAGGTTCTGCCACCTGTGGCACTGGCCCAAGCCAGGGGAGGGACACAGCAGCATTGTAGCGCAGAGACAACTCCTTGTGGTGGGCCAGTGAGCCTTCCCTTACAAGGGGTTGCTATGTGTGTTGAGATCTAATGGGCTGTTGCAGTGTGTTAGAACAAGTGGGGTGGCAAAACATATATGGGAAAGAGTAACACTGCCTGGCAAGATGGAGGCTGGGTTGCTGCAGGTCTTGCACCACCGACGGGCCCCCTACTGCTGTCTGCCATCCAGCCCCATCACCCTGCATCTCAGGAACGTACTTTGTACCTTTGGTACCCTGCTAGTTAATTAGGTGTGGAAGTACTCAACCCAATAATTCAGTCTTCTGTCTTGTATTTTACATTTTTATTGCATATTTCCATACATCCATATACATTTCTTACATGGTGTACAAAGAATTAATTTGTGCAGTTTTCCTTGCTCCCTCAGTAGCTTTTAAATATAAATTGTTAACTTTTCGAGACTATTATGTTTCTTCATCAGAACAAAAGACAGCTGTATTGAAGGCAGAATAAAATAAAATTATTATGTTTGTTTCTTTTATTTATTTTAAAATAAAGTACGATTACATTTTATATATATTGCAGTTCATCACTGCAGGAGGAACTGACCTGCTGTTAGTTCCTTAGTGCTCTTTATGCTCTGTTTTTAGGCTAAATAAGTTGTGTAGGCATCAGCTTTTGGGTTCTGAAATAAAATTAAGTTAAAATGCAAACTTTTTTTGCTATCTCACGGGTATTAATTCATTAACGTGAATGTAGTTATAGCTCATGAAAACCTTGCATAGTCCATTAGTTTATTTTGATGCTGTCTTACCTTATGGGCAGGATTCACAAAGTAGATGCACTGGGCACAAATGAGATGTGCCGGCGCATCACAAAAAATATGCTATGACGCTATTTACATAGGGCAGAGATGCCCTAGCACATCCTGGATGCATTGCACTGCACAGGATGCACAAGAGGGTGAAAATAATGATATGTAGTGCATGGGGGGGGGGGCTTATAGTTGCATACACAGCACTGAGTCATTCACAAGGCAAAATGAATGCACAAACACAACGCATTCACAGCGCATCCACCAAATGCGCCATAAGGAGATTAGTGTAAAATAAGTGGAAGTCCCCAGCAGGCAGACTGCAGGATAGCAGCAGCAACAGCATCAGGCAGAACAGGAGCTGCAGAACATAGCCCACAGAGATGGATGGGGCACCGTTCCTGATGGTGGGAATGATAATGGGGATGAGGAGACGGGCAAACCAACAACGTGGCGGCAGAAGGCCCTGTAGGTGGTCTGCCCCACAGTGGTATCATGATAGACTAATGTTCAAACAACTGAATGTCACAGAAACAGTCAGCTGATACCACCTGAACAGGATAATTCTGAGGCAGCTCTGTGAGCTGTGCTATGATGAAAATCAGGCACCCGCTGGAAGGGGCCATGCCATATCAGTGGAGAATGAGTTGACCACAGCAATGTGAATGCTCACCACAGGAACCTTCCAGAGGCCAGTTGGAGACACCACTGGCATATCCCAGCCATCCATGTCCTGTCTCCTCACACAATTCCTCACCGCACAGCTCCCACATGCTTCGGAATACATCCAATTCCCAAACACACAGGCAGAGTGGACAGAAGCCATGCAGCAGTTCCACAGGGTGGCACACATGCCAGGCATCATAAGGGCCATTGACTGCACCTATGTGGCAGTCCATGCACCATCTGGCAAAGAGGCCATGCTGTACATGAACCGCAAGGGGTTCTACTCCGTCAACTGCCAGGTGGTGTGCAATGCCACAGGGTGCATCAGCAATGTCTGTGCCACACACCCTAGGAGTACATACAATGCGTTCATATGGCACCAATCCACCCTATGCCACAGATTTGAGTCCGGGGACATACCTAGCGGCCACCTAGTGGGTGAGTGGGGCATGCATACATGCTCATGAACAGGACACCACGGCGCAACAAACGATGGGAGGGAGAGCAGGTGTGCATGGGCCCCAGCAGGGCCTGCACAGGGGGAGGTGCCCAGGTGGGATATTGGAGGTGGGCCTGCTGAGGGGACAGCACACGCGACATGGGGGACAGTGCAGCAGCATGGGAGGTGAAGTGATGTGCAACAGCAGCCACATATGGCAGGGTGGAATGCAACACACGCAGCCAGGCATGGGTGACCGCTGGGCAACGGAGGGCAGGCAATACTGGATGGGACATGTGTGGGCAGCTGTGGTAGCATGCACAGGCAGGTACAGAGTAGCTGAGGGCAGCCAGGGCATGCAGGCACTGGTGAGTGCAGGATTATGCTGACCCACCAAGGGGGGGGGAGAGAGACTCACTTGGAGGTGCACCACAGGAACGGGGGTGGATAAACAGCAGTCGCACCAGTGCGCTATGGTAGATTGTTGGGGGGGGCTGTGGTACACAGTGCACATGTATGTGGGGTTGTAACAGACTGCTCTTGCCCCCCACAGGTGATGCAGCATACCACAACAACCCTGGCTCCTAACACCCTTCTGCCAACCTGGCACAGAGGTGGAGGAGTGCTACAACGAGGCACACATCACTTCACGCCCCATCATCAAGAGTGTCTTCAGCATGCTGAAGATGCATTTTAGGTGCCTGGATAGGTCAAGCTGTGCCCTACAATATAGCCCTGAGAAGGCCTGTGGCATATTCCTGGCCTGTTGTATGCTGCACAACATGGCCATTGACCATGGAATATCTGTCCAGGCTGAGGAGGGCAACAGTTCTGGGGAGGAGGAGGATGCAGCAGAGCAGGGGTCCCATAGCAGAGGTGGGGGACCACCACTGGCCCACAGGGACCCACACTTGGTTGCCAGGTCCCGGCAGCATAGGGACACCATAGTGGGTGAGCACTTCAGGGACCGCAGGTGAGCAACACAGGTGGGACTATCACGGCACCCTCCACACCCACAGCCCCACACACACACCCATATACCCACACCACAGGGCAGACGACTGCAACACAGCCTCATCCACTGTGAAATTTGGATGTCTCCAACCTGTACCTCTGTTCTGTCTGGACATTGTAGTTTCCATGGGTGACAATATGCAGGCATTAACACAGTACAGGCAACTGTGGATGTGTTCCAGTACAGTGGCTGGCTGCTGCAAAAACACAGCACCCTGTATGCATACCTCTCAGCCTCCCCCTTGCATATCAGGGACAAGGCTTAGAACTTTCAGGGATATGTGGCCAGTATCAGGGACACAATATAAACAATGGCAATAGTAGCTAAAATGTCCTGTCATATTGTCTGACTTGGTGTGAAAGGTATCTGAGGGGGAGCTAGACAGTAACACACAAGTCTGGCATTCTGTTGTTCTATGAATCCTTACCCTCCAGCAACAGAACTCCCAACTATAGATGGAACAGTGGAAATCTGTGAGGCACACTCAGGGATGTACCTGAAGATCAGGGACAGTTGAGAGGTATGCCTGTATGCCCTCAAATTCCCACTGTCATATTGTGCTGACAAGCAGTACATGGTGGAATGTGACCAGATCTGCCTTCAAGGATGCAATTCCTGTCGGTCACCTGAGGTGTTTGGAGGTGCATTGTGAAGCATTTGTAGCTCAGGGCTTGCAAATGAGATTGGGAGCATCTGTAATGAGATGCTAAACAGGTGAGATGCCCCCTGAATTTGGCAATGAGCTGATTTTGGAGCATTGTCTTTGAACTGCATAGTTGCCCCAGCTCATCTCAATCAGCAATGTGCAACTGATGTGTTGAGCGCATCCCCCATGGTGCATTCCCTGCACATGTGTGGTAGACTTGGGGAATTTCCAGAATGCGGCGCAAGTCTCATGGCGCATCCCCCGCACATGCGCAATGTAGAATCAGTGACATGCCAGGCATAACGCTACCTGTCCGGTGGTTCTGACTGCATGATCAACAATGGCAGCGCATCCAGGTCCACATGCATCATTGATGCAGTGCTGCATGACTTGTTGAGTGCATGTATTGCACATCGATGTGACATAGTGTCAATGTGCACCTGTAGTGCATGGAGCAACACTGGCAGTGTGCGTGGCAACAGTGCACTGTGAGTGGCATTGTTTGCCATTCACAATATTACGGATATGCATGGAACATGCATGCATGACGTGGTCATGACCCCTGATCCTGGTCTCCCACCCATGTGGTGCACACTGCGCATGCACATTGATGCGCAGTGGGCAGCAATTGAGCATTGCCATGCCTCAATACTGTGTTCCATGGTCTGGTGCACGACAGCCTAACACTCATGTGGCGCGAATGGGCCATTGCAAACCAGCAGCCTGATCTGTGCACACCTGCCCAGGAGACCCAGAAAGGAACCATGCCATGTGCTCAGACAGCAGGGCCCAGGGCCATGAACTGGGGAGAGGTTGAGCTGATCAACCTTGTGGCACTGGTACTACCTCTGGAGGGATAGCTATTTGGCACAGATGACCTCACTGAACCATGCTCAGCAGTGTGGATGAGGGTGGTGGAGCACCTGGTGTGCAGGACTGGGGTGGAGTGCACAGGGGAGCAATGCAGGCACCGCTATGGGGATCTGAAGCACTGGGGCCCAGACAGGCTCCAGAGCCTTCAAGATCAGGCACACAGGGGTGCAATGCCATGCCCAGGTAAGTCACATCAACTTACAGCTGCACAGGCTGGCAGGGGTTTGTGTCTGGGGGGGCTGTGTGCACTGGTGCAATGCCCACCACCACACACACACATGTGTGGCATGCCTTGCCCATTCGGCATGTGGGGTGCAGGCATAGCCACCGTGCGTAGCCATGTGCAGCATGGTGCACGATTGGCGAGTGCATGGACACTGTTGTTGCCGCATTGTGGTACAGCCATTGGCAGGGCACATGTCCATCTGCACACACACATGATGGGCATGGGCTGGGGTGATATGTGTGTTGCTGCCTGTTTACCGGGGCACCTTCATTGGGGCACTGTGGGGATGGTTCCATCACTGCATGCTGGCACCAATGTTGTTGCTGTGGGACATGGGGGGGTTGGGGTTACACATCTACCATCACCTCATGGTGATCTTTGATTGTGTTTCCCTTGCAGGGCCAGCAGACAGGTGAAGGGCTGCTGCAGCGGTGGAGGCCAGGCTCACTAGGGCCAGTGGTGGAGGCCAGGGACCAGGTTGTGCTGGGGCTGGTGAGTGTTCTTCTTTTGCATCCTCTGTGTATTCATGATGGGGGGGGAGTACCCACTGCAGACCATTGCTGGTCACATGTGCATGTCTGTGTGATGCATGTTGCACACATGCATGGGGTATGGCCATAGCGGTGTGTGCTTGGGCCATAGTGCACATGGCTCTTGTGTATCTGTCCACCATGTGTGTGTCTGTCATGGAGCATGGGCACACTGTGGTGCTCCATTGGTGTTTGGATGGAGCATGCACGCTTGTGCAGCCTGCTGGCATCTGCACATGCTGTGTGGGACATGGCTGCATGCCCCTCTGTGCCTACCTCTACATGCACATGTGGGCCTTGTGCTGTCTGGTACCATTGCACAGTCACAGTGTGGCACTGTGTGCCAGCCTGTTGCTGGCATGCAGTGAGCCTGGCGGGCTGTTGGTCATTGCTGTGGTGGCTGCCCCCTGCACACTTGCGTGGTGGGCAAGGGGGTGGGGCCTGTGTGAAATATGGCACTTAGTACCTGTTGTCTGTGTCCCCACTGTAGGTCGATGGAAAGTACAGCCAGGTGTGCCAGAGTTGCAGGGGAGATGACTAGTTGGGTGGCTGACAGGGTTGAAGCTCTGGAGGGCACTGAGGAGGACCATTGAACCACTCTACAGGTGGCAGGGGTAGCTCCTGTAGGCCATCACTCTACTGTTCTGGGTGCTGAGTACCAGGGGACGGAGGGGTGACTGCTGTGCTGTGGCCCATCCTGCTTGATAGGGCACTGGGACACTTGTACGTAGCCCATTTGTTGTTCTACCCCCACCCTCCATGCCCATCCCCATTGTCTGCTGCTGTCCCCTGTTCTCCCACCACCACACCATCACCTTCCTGTGAACTGTTTGTTTTGTTCCTGTTCTGATTCCCACAGCACACATTCCCTGTTCCTATTGTTTGTTATTGTACATAGTTTCATCTGTTACCACTCTTATTTTACTAAAGAGTTTTATATTGCTAATGGTGTCTGTGTTCATTCATTATACCTTGTGCATGTGCTCTGTTGTGCACGCTGGTTTCCACTGAGGCTTTGTTCCCATTCACACATGTGCACCTGTGGTATTGAGCACCCATACACCCTGTCCCCCTATCATGTCTGCTTCAGTGTACCCCCTCCTTGTTGTCTCTGGCCTGTTGATGGGCACTGTAACATGCTGCCTTTCACAGAGCTCCTATTCTGTGAGTGGTGCATGCCAGTTGCTTCTGTTGTGCTGGTCCCCAGTTGTTGTGCTACTCTTTTTATGATCCACATTGCCTATGAGCATGTTCCTCCTGTGCAGGACATGGCCTTTGGCCTGTCTGCCATTGTGCCTGTCCACCTGTGTGCACCTGTGTGGCATCTTCCTTGTCCACACTGCTGTGTTCCTGTGCACCGGGACATGTGCGGCACCCTCTGCCATGTTGCACAGTGCACCTCTGCTGCTGTGGCCCACCTTACCAGGCACTACTGTGCATGGCATCTGTGCCTGTTGGGCCCATGTGGGGTGTGTATCTGGTGCTTCCAGGTGTCACCATGCGTGCACTGTCTGCGCACCTCATCTGCTTTGGCCACTCTCTGGCCCTTTGGCACTCTGGCCAGTCCCTGCTGGTCTGTTCCCCTGCATCCTTTGTGTCACTGCAGTCTCGCCCATTGCTCTTGTGTCCCTTGCTGACTTGCTCCTAATTCAGTGTTGTGTTGTCCAGGGTGCTTCTGCATATCCTGGTTGCACTGGGACATCTCAGGTTGCACCATGGTTCTTCAGTGGTATTCACAGTGGGGATACGCACTGTGCATCTTGCGGCGCATCCTTCTGTGAATCCCACCATTTGGGGACGACGCATGTAATTTGCACCAGCGCATCTCATTTGCTCCCAGTGCATCTGCTTTGTGAATCCTGCCCTATGTGTTTTTCTGTTTTGCATCTGAAAAACAGTAACAGAGAGGACTAAGCACAATTTTACTGCTGTTTCATCATTTTAAGATATGTAATTTTTCCTTTGCTGATTAAAATTAAAAATGCTCATATATCTTCCTCATCTTAATGCAAAACTATGGACCCATGTTGCTGAATACTCTTACCTCCTCTAACCCTTGGAAAAGTTTATCATGGACTTTTGGTACTCCCCCACAGAGTCCCTCCATTATCATGATGGGGTTAGGAGGGGAGGGACATCCGCTCACTTTGACTGTCAGCCAGTTCAACAGTCCATCACCCTGTTGGTGCTGTATGGCATATGCAAGGTAGTGGCTTCATCCTGCCCTGGTGGCGGTCGATGAGCAGATCAGCTTGCCCCCCCAAGAAGAAAGTGGGCCCAGGATGCTGAATTCTAGCCTCGTGACCCAAGTTCATTCCCAAACCCGGGTTGCAGCCATGGTACCTGTATCTACCCTACTGACCAACCCATCTTAAACTCCCCCCAAAAACTAGAATTCCTTCCCACTCAACACAGCTGATCAGTATCTTTTTTACTCATACTAACCCGTTTTCCACTTTATGGCTACAGGACCAGTGGAATGATGAAGATGGTGCAAAAGGACACCACTCCCAGTGTTATTATTAGTACTTTATCTAAGCTAGGATGACGCAGTGTAATGGAGCAACTACAAGTATGAAAACACTGTTCTCATTTACTTGTTAGATAGTTAATGAAACAGGACTGGAACTATTTGTACTATTCTGTACTATTCTGTTTATTTCATTTCGTGCAGGTCCAAAAGGCACCTGTGGAAATGAGGATACTGTTCCACTATCACGAAAAGACGGGAAAGTCATTGCAAAAAACTGCATTAATCCTGACATTAAGATTGAAGAATGCAAACCACACAAAGTAGGGAAATGAAAAAGCATTAAGTTTATGGGTTTCCAGAATCTTGGTGAATCAGTGGTAGGGTGTTCTTGAGGTTGTGAACCCTAAAAATGAATAGACATCTAAGAAAGAAGAGTGGTCATGGGTGAGACAGCTAAGTTTCAATGTGAAGAAGTGCAAAATCATGCACTTGGGGCACAGGAACCCAGGGGCGGAGTACAGAATGGGGGAGTGGTATTAACAACCACCAAACAGGAAAGAGACCTGTGGGTAATCATATCTAATGATCTAAAGGTGGCCAGACAGTGTGACAAGGCAGTGAGGAGAGCTAGTAGGATGCTAGGGTGCATAGGGAGGGGTATCCCCAGCAGAAAGAGAGAGGTGGTGTTGCTGCTGCTGTATAATTACTAGTGAGACCACACCTAGAGTATTGTGTCCAGTTCTGGAAACCACATTTCTGGAAGGACATAGAGTAGAAGCGGTCCAGAGGAGAGACTAAAGGACCTCAATGTGTACACCCTGGGGGGAAAAGAGGGATGATGGGATACGATAGAGACTTTCAAATACCTCACAGGTATAAATAAGGTTCAAGAGGGAAGCACTTTTTTAGAAAAAAAGATGCTCAAGGACAAGGAGTCATACTACAAAACTGGAGGTGGGTAGACTATGGGGAGATGTGAGGAAGTACGTCTTCACAGAAAGCATGGTGGATGCCTGGGACATCCTCCCAGCAGAGGTGGTGGGGGCAAAAATGGTAACAGGATTCAAGAATGCATGGGATAGGCATAAAGGAATCTTAATGGTGGGGGGGGGTAAAGCTGGAGATCAAGTAGGGTCTGTGGTGTTATAGTAGGTAGGGGAAAATGGACAGATTAGGCGGGCCAAGTGGTTCTTTTCTGCCACCAAATTCTATGTTTCTAATGGCCACCCCCTTCCCATAGCAAATAAGGTCAGACATGATCTCTTTTCTTCATGCAGGGTCCGTAGAGCCCCTCTGTGAATAAAACTACAACTAATTCTGTTGACTACGTGTGGTGAGCCATACTTCTCTACCTCAAAAGAGTATATGCTTATGAGGTATCAGCTTGGAGTTGTACCTTGTGCTTTAAATAGGAAGCTACGAGCTGGGGGAGGGGTGGGCTATAGCTATATGAAATGCAGTTGGGACCAGTATGCTACATGATTTATCTGTACAAGTGCTGTTTGACCTCAGGTAACTGCATGAGTGGCATAAGCCATGAGTGAGCTGTCTGAGGGCAAACTGCATGAGTATAGATAAATCACTAATCCACATTGCATATTTCATTTATGCACTAGGCAAAGGTCAAGTTAGTGGAGGTTAATTTGTTTTTTATATTTTTTAAATATCAAAATTATAGTGGAGGTTTTGGTGCTCTGCTGTGTATTAGTGCACTCAGTACAGAAGTTGTTTGGGGTCATCAAGGTGAATCTTACCATTGTCATGGTGTTTAGACATCGTTTGAAAGATATTCACAATATGACAAATAACATTTTAAAGAACGGTGGACATAACCCTTGGTTATAATTCACGCAGGTACTAATGATGTTAACAACTTATCATTTGAGGAAATAAAACAAGACTATATTAACTTAGGTTTAACTTTAGAAACTTTTGGATGTGAAATTTATATTTCAGAGATTCTTCCAATATCCAGGGCCAATCACAAAAAGGAAAAGAAGATAGAAACATAGAAACAGAAGTTGACGGCAGATAAGGACCACAAGGCCCATCCAGTCTGCCCATTTCTTTTTCTGTCTTATAAATGTGCCATCGGCCTTTGCTCTGTCAGTGGCCTATCTATTCATACTCATCTGTATAGCGCCCTTATGCCTATCCCATGCCTGTTTGAAGCCCTGCACTGTATTCATAGCCACCACTTCCTGAGGTAGACCCTTCCATGCATCCACCACCCTGTCTGTGAAAAAGAATTTCCTCACAGTCCCCCTTAATCGGCCTCCCTCTAATCTCATGCTGTGTCCTCTTGTCCTGCTATTTTTTTTATATTTAAACATGTTAGACTCTTTTACCTTGTTAATGCCCTTAAGGTGTTTGAATGTTTCAATCATATCACCTCTCTCACTCCTTTGCTCAAGGGTATACATATTGAGCTCCGTTAATCTGTCCTCATATGTCTTCTGATGCAGTCCCTGCACCATTTTGGTTGCCCTTCTCTGGACTGCCTCAATCTGGTTAATGTCCTTGTGAAGGTGTGGCCTCCAGTACTGCATGCAGTACTCCTGATGGGGCCTAACCAGTGTCTTGTAAAGAGGGATTATTACCTCCCTCTTACGACATTGTTATACCCCTACTAATACACCCTAACATCCCCCTAGCCTTACTTACTGCTTTAGAGGTCTGCTTGGATGATTTCAGGTCATCGGTGATGATGATGCCCAAGTCTCTTTCTTCCTTTGTGACTGCCAGCAACTCCCCTCCCAGCCTATAGGTGGCTTCAGGGTTTCTCTTCCCTATGTGCATGATCTTGCACTTCTTTACATTAAATCCCAGTTGCCACTCTTCTGACCATTTTGCTAGTTTATCCAGTTCTCTTCTCATTCTGCCCACCCCATCTGGATCATCTACTCTGTTGCAGATCTTGGTGTCATCTGCAAACAGACAAGCCTTACCCTCTAGTCCATCTGCAATGTCACTAATGAAGATATTGAAGAGGACTGGCCCCAGGACTGATCCCTGAGGTACCCCACTTGTGACTTGCATCTTTTCTGACTATATACCATTTACCATCACTCTCTGTTTTCTGCTTGTCAACCAGTTTGCCACCCAGTTGACCAACTTCTGACCCACCCCGAGCCTACCCAGCTTATTTATCAATCATCTATGTGGAACAGTGTCGAAAGCTTTCCTGAAGTCAAGGTAGGTGACATCAACTGCCCCCCCTTGGTCCACCACTCTGGTTACCCAGTCAAAGAAATCTATGAGATTAATTTGACAGGACCTTCCTTTTGTAAACCCATGCTGTCTTGGATCCTGTGCCCCTATGGATTCCAGGTGTTGCACTATCCTTTCCTTAAGGAGTGCCTCCATAATCTTGCCCACTACTGAGGTAAGACTGACTGGTCTGTAGTTCCCTGCCTCCTCCCTGCTACGACTCTTGTGGAACGGGATCACATGAGCCTTTCTTCAGTCTTCTGGGACCTCTTCTGTGCTCAGAGACTCACTAAACAGTTCTGCTAATGGCTCTGCTAGTTCCACCCTTAGCTTCTTAAGTACCCTGGGATGCATGCATCAGGTCCCATTGCCTTGTCCACCCTAAGCTTAGCGAGCTCTTGTAGGACCCTTTCTTTTGTGAAGGGTGTAGTTCTCACCTCCCTCCCCCCTGTGTCCATGGTGCTGAGCTGTGGGCCCTGCCCTACCTTCTGTTCAGTAAATACTGAGCAAAAGTATCTATTTAGGATAGATGCTTTTACATGGTCCTCCTCCTCACATGCCCCCTTTTCTCCTTTGAGCTTAGCGATACCCCCTCTGGACTTTCTCCTTTCACTAATGTATCTATAGAAAGTCTTGTCACCTTCTTTTACTGTTCGTGCTAGTGTTTCCTCAGTTTGGGACTTTGTCTGCCTCACTGCCTTCCCTGCTTCCCTTAGGGCAGTTTGGTATGCCTCCCTATCTTCATCCCACTGTGTTCCCTTATATTTCCTGAAGGCCAGCCTTTTGGCTCTGACCTTTTCTGTTACTGTATTTGAGAACCAATGTGGTTTCCTTCTTCTTTTGCACTTCCTTTTCTGTCTAGCACAATGTGATGTTGCTTCAAGTATTGCATCCTTAATGCTTGCCCACTTTGCCTGTACCTCCTCACCTGTGTTTGTTTGTGCCAGGGCTAGCTTAACTCTGTTGGCCATCTTATCAAAGTCAGCTCCTCTGAAGTCCCATATTTTTGCCTTGTAATTGGATGGTTTAGATGTAGTGACCAAATTGAACCATACCATGTGATGGTCACTGGCCCCCAGGTGACCTTCTACCTGGAGATCTGTGATCCCTTCCCTGTTAGTCAGTGCTAGATCTAGGATAGCCCTGTCTCTTGTGGGTTGTTGTACCAGTTGTTTGAGGGTCTCCCCCCTGCAGGGAATCCACCATGTTTCTAGTTCTGGCAGATGTTCCTGCTGGTATTGACCAATCTGTATCCGGTATGTTGAAGTCTCCCATTATCAGAACCTCCCCTTTAGCTGTCGTGTTTTGTATATTTTCTAACAGTAATGTGTATATGTCCTCCCCCTGGTCTGGGGGCATGTAGACAACCCCAGTTCTTATGGCTGTCTCATTTCCTGTTTCCAGGGTGACCCACAGTTCTTCTGGCTTCTTATGTCTATTCTGAATTTCTGTAGCTTTGATATTTTCATTGACATACAAGGCCACTCCACCCCCCCTTTTTGCACCTCATTATCTTCTGAAAAGTACATAGCCAGGTACCGAAGCCTCCCAAGTGTGGTTACTGGTAAACCACGTCTCACTAATTGCTACTATGTCCAGTTTAGCCTCTGACATTATTGCCTGCAGGTCTGGGATCTTATTTCCCAGGCTGTGAGCATTTGTGTACATGATTTTCCATTGGCTAGATTTCGGTGTGTTAGTTGTTGGATGGGGTCTGGCATTTCCCGTGTGTTGTATGGGGAGGCGGACCTTTTTTCTTACCTGGTGATGCAAATGAACTGCAAACATGCTGAATCCCTGTTTGACCACTAGCTAAGGGGGGGAAGGGTGTTCTTCCCATTCGACGTATGGGGTGCTGCACCCCTCTCCCCAATTGCTAGTTTAAATATTCTGCAAAGATGTCAAACTTCTGCCCCAATGAACTGACTCCCTCCTTAGTCAGATGCAGTTCATAAAATCAATAAATGAATGGTTTTGGAAATGGGCATCATGCAAAGGTTATTCTTGTGCCACACATTGGGAATAATTTTATGATAGGCAGGCATTGTTCAGTTGGGATGGATTACACCTAAGCAAATATGGTGCAACCAAACTTGGGAGGTCATTCGATTAAATAATTTCTAAGTATTTAAAGTAGATAGTAGGGGGAATAGGGGAATCCCAGAAATCGACTCACCAAGACAAGTTTCTGATTGTAGGTGAGTAAACATAGATACCAGGAGTCTAAATTCAACAAAACTGATGGAACTAGAAATTTACTTTAAATTGATGAACATAGACATAGCTTGTATCACTGAAACTTGGTGGGACGATTCAAGTGATGGGGTGTGTAATATCTCTGGATATCAACTTTATTTTAAAAATAGAGAAAACAGAAAAGGGGGCAGTGTTTGCTGCTACATAGCAGACAACATTAAATGTAGCGAGCTTAACCTAAGTGATAAACATGATGTTAAAACAGAAACCCTATTGCTAACCCTATACTTTCCAAGTTCTCCCCAAATCACCTTAGGAATTTGTTATAGACCTCCCAATAGTGACATCAAATATAATAATATAATTTTGCATGAAACTGAATTTGCATCAGGTATTGGGGATATAGTTGTTGTCGGTGACTTTAATACCCCAAGAATTAATTGGAAAACATTTAAAGGTCAAAATTAATTTGAAAGGGATCTCATTGATACCTTTATTATTACTGGATGTGAGCAACTTATTACCGAACCAACTAGAGAAGAAAATATTTTAGATTTAATAATCACAAATACTTAAGGAAGAGTTTTACCCCATTTAGGCAATAGTGACCACTGGATGACTGAGTGTTCCATTTTCACTAACAAAATTAATGCTAAAAACAGCAAGAAAATTTATGACCTTAAAAATGCTAATTGGGATAAGCTAAACCATGTCTTAGGAGCACTAAATTGGGATGTTGTCTTTCAAGACCTTAACACTGAACAAATGTGGGATAGTTTTCAACTATTAATAAGTGACATAATCTCAAATGTTGTTCCATTACGTCTGAAAACCAATAGAAAAGGTAATATACCCAGATGGTTCACTAAATCAATTAAAAAGCAAATAAGAAAGAAAACTAAAGCTTTTCAGAGATATAAAAAGACTCCATCTAATGCACATAAAGAAAATTATAAAAAGGAACAATCAATGCTCAAAAGGTTAATAAGAAAAGTAAAATTAAGACTTGAATTTAAATTATCCCATACCAAGCACTGTAAAGGATTCTTTGCATATTTAAACAATAATAAACACACAGCAAATAAAATAACTTCAGTCATGATTAATGGTGCACTTGTAAACAATGAACATGAGATTGCACAACAATTCAATAGCAAACTGTGTGAGAGGCCTTTTGGCACCATGCAATTCTGCTTAAAGTTGGACCAGCATAACATTCTGTGGTGATTTGCATATGCAGCCCATGATGCTTTTCATTGTGTGGGCATGTGTGATTTTGTGTATTTTCTTGAAACTTGGCTTCCCAGCCAAATGCCCTTTGGGGGCAACCCTTGCCTCAGTGTTTGTGCACAGAGGTTCTTTGTCAACAATTCAATAGTTACTTATGTTTCATATTCAATAATACTTCATCTCAGCTCCCTGCTGTAAATTTTGGCATACGTTAGGATATAGTTTTTACTAGAGCTGAAGTTCTACTTGAACTGCAAAATCTTAAATCCACCAGTTCAACAGGGCCTGATTACATTTCTTCCCAATTCCTTAAAAATCTAGCTGAAGTCTTGTCTTATCCCCTAACTAAAATCATAAATAGTTCCTTAAACACCGGTCAAGTTCCAGCCATCTGGAAAAAGGCATTTGTAATAACTATTCATAAAAAGGGCATTAAAACAAATGTAGCAAACTATGGACCGATAAGTTTGACATCTGTGTGCTGTAAACGGATGGAAAGGTTAATCAAGAGGGTATTAGACAAGGACATCAGTAATCTGGGTTTAGAAAATCATACCCAACATGGTTTTCATAAAGGGCTGTCCTGTTCAACAAATCTTGTTACCTTTTATGATTATGTTAGTACAGTCCCTTCCACTTATAGCACCCACGGTTTAAATGGGTAATCGTTTTTTCCAGGCAGATGTCATTAACCGTTTGTCAGTTCCCTATGCTCTAATGTTAAAATAGCTGGTTATAACATTCCATGCCTGCCTTCTATTTTGGGCAGATTAGCTGCTAGTTAGTGTCAGCTCACACTTCAGAATGCAGTTTGCAGAACATGCCAAAGTGTGAACATTGACTAATTAGCAGCTAATCCACATGAAATAGAATAGTATCATGGCTGTGGAGACTGGGTAGGGGCTCAGTTTTTCAATTGTAGATGCACCATTTAGCTGTGAGGCAGAGATAGGAAACAGGAGACACAGTTGAGAGAATAGAGAGATAACGGAGTCTTGGTTTGTTACGGCAGATCGGAACTTAATTCATTGCGACAGATCAGAGTCTTGCTTGCTTGCTTGGTCAGGTAGGGTCACTGCTGTGTAAAAGCTTTATTTTATGTGAGTGCAGGCTCAGAAGTGGGAGTCAGAAGTGAGAGTCCCCCTGCTCCATATTGGCAGTTTCTGTAAGTTTTCCTGCTCCTACCACCAGTACTGTACCTTCATGCCTTACATGTGCGTACAATAAGTATGCCGATACTGTACAATCACAGAAGGAAGGAATCAGGGGAGGCTTACATAACTACAGTACATGGAGTTGTGCAGTGTTCTTCACACAGTCCATCAGAGAGGACTAGCACCTTGTTTATCTAAAAAAAAAAATGCCTTTGGTTACAGCACCCACTGCCTATAATGAGAAAAATCTGCTTACACAGATGTGCCCGTTATAAGCGGCTTGCACTGTACTAGTATTGACAAAGGGAAACCAGTTGATGTACGCCTTCTTGAGATCAGAAAGACATTTGACACCATTCTTCAGGATTTACAGATAAACAAATTATTAAACATGGGCATTAATAAAACCTTGATACAGTGGATTTATAGCTGGTTATCTAACAGGATTCAAATGGTTAAAGTAAATGGTCAACTGTCGAATGAAACACATGTTGGGAGCAGAGTTCCTCAGGGCTCTGTACTTGGACTGACTTTCTTTGGTCTATATATTAGCTACATGGGCTTTGGAGTCTCTAACATAATATCTAAGATTGCTGATGACACTAAACTAGGCGGTATTGTCAAAACTAGTGAACAATTTCTTACCATGACCCAAGATTTACAACATCTGGAAAATTGGGCTTCGGTCAACAAGATGATGTTCAATGCATCTAAGTGTGCCGTATTACATTTTGAACATAAAAATCTAAATTTTATATATACTTTATGTGGACAAATCATCAAATCAGTTAGTAAAGAAAAGGATCTTGGAATAATAATAAATAATAGCTCTCATCTGCAGATCACTGCAGACATATTGCATTAACTACGAATAGATTGATTAGTTCCATCAAGAAATCATTTATTTCCCGTAATAGTCACTGCATCATGAGACTATATAAGTCTTATATTATCCTCCACCTGGATTATAGTTCCCCTGTGTGGAATCCTTGTCATAGGCAAGATATCAATTTACTGGAATGCACACAGAAAAGACTAACAAAATCAATACCAAGACTAGCAACATTAGACTATGAGGACAGGTTAAAAACTTTACATTTGTTCCCTTTTGAGACTCACAGGATGACAGGTGATCTATTATTCCTTTACAAGATTTTGCATGAACATGATTTAATGGCACAATGTGGCTTAATGTTTAAGCACAGAAATAACAAGCTGAGTTCACATAGCAGACAATTGATAATACCAAGAGTGTATACTAAGAGAAATAATTATTTCACTGTAAGATCATCCAGAATCTGGAATAAGCTACCTACTTATATAATGACTGCCCCAACATTTGAGAGTTTTAAAAATAGGCTGGATGCCTTCGTTATGGCTTGTGCTATGTAATATACCCACTAACTTAGTGGGAGACAATTAAATGGACTGAATGGCCTACTTTGTCTTTACTTATCCAAAGTATCCAAAGTTTGTGACTGACTGAGTGAGTGAGCTTCAGAAATTTTCAGCTTAAGACAGTAGGCGCCTTTAGTGAGCAGGAGCAGTGAGCCCAGGATCATGTGATATTGGCAGCTGGCACTGGAGATTTCCAGCATAAAATGTTTTTTTTTTTAATTAATTTGTCCATTCACTGATTTGTGTGGTGAGGATGAGGGAGTGAGTAGCACCTGTTAGAGCGAGTGGTGCGGCTGGAGTTGAGTGGTGCAACCACATGTGAGAGGGGGTGCAACCAGTTCAGGAGGCAGATTAAATTAAAAAAAGGTTGCCAGTGTATTTTGTTTTCCTGAGGGTGGGAGAGTGAAGCACAGTTTGCCTGCAGAAGTGGAGCAAAGGTGACCGGAGCAACAGAGGAGTAGAAGCAATATCCTGCAAGTGGAAAAACAATGGTACTGTTTGTACCGGGGGGGGGGTGGTCAGATGCCTGCCTACAGTGTCTGCCATCCGGGATTGGGAGAGGAGAGGAAAGGGAGAGCAGCGAAGTAGGGGAGAGAGAGTATAGAGTGCTGATACACCTTGGTATCAGCGACCTGGCAAACCAGCCTATGGAGCCATTGAAGTGGGATTTCCAGAAGCTGGGAGACAGACTGAAGAAGCATCCAACTTCCATAGCCTTTTCTGAGATCCTCCTGGTCTGGCATAGGGAGGGGGGGAGGACAGAGTGAGGAAGGAGGAGACTGAGGAGTTCAGTGGGTGGTTAAAAGGGTGGTGTCAGGAACAGGGGTACCACTTTTGGGGGGGACTGGGGGCTTCTGGGACAGGAGGCTCTTCAAAGGTAATGATCTTCACCTGACAGGAGAGGTGACTAGTGCATTAGGACAGAGGTTTGATATCAACATTGACAGTTAAACTAACTGCAGGGGAGGCTGGGAGCTAGGGATTCCATAGGTGAGGTAGGTGAAGTGGGGAACCTAGACGGGACTTCCCCAGGGATGGGGGAAAGGTGTACAAGAAATAGTAGCAGAGTGGAATGAGTTCAGTAAACTGGGGAGGGTAGACCAAATGGATCAGAAAAAAGGAAAAATACAAGACACCTAGAATATAAAGGAACTGTGATGAGGAAGTCATTCAAGAAACAAGAGGGGTGGGTGTGTAAGATGGAGGGTATTGTTCCACAATGCCAGGAGTCTGGGTAATAAAATTAGTAAATTCCAGGCACTGATGGCAAACTCTGGGCTGGATCTAGTGGCTATTACAGAAACTTGATCAACGAGAACAATGACTTGGACCTGGCAATCTCTGGATACACCTTATAAAGGCATGATGGAGGGGTGGGTAGAGGTGACAGGGGTGGCCATTCACATCAGGGAAGGAATAGAAGCAGTAGAGGATGCATCCACTGAAGGTAGAGGGGAGGTAGAATCACTTTGGGTACAGATCACAGAGTCATCAGGTAGAAAACTTCACTTGAGGGTGGTTTATAAGCCACCAGGACAGGGAGAGAAGAGAGATAAGAAACTAGGAGCAGATTTAGAAAAAAAAGAGCAGTAAAAGGGGAGGTTGTAGTCATTGGAGATCTCAACCTGCCAGACATTGACTGGGCCATCCCAGCAGCCAGGAGTGCCTGAAGTCAGGTCCTGGTTGATACTCTACAGAAGTGCATGCTGGTGCAGCAGGTCAGGGAATCCACTAGACAATCAAACATTCTTAATGGGGAATTCAGCAACTCGGAAAGAGTACGTGGAGGGCAGGTAGGGGAACCACTGGGGTCAAGTGACCACAATACCTTATGGTTTGAGTTGGCCCTGGGCACCAGTTAGCCCTTGTCTGAGGTTGAGGTGCTAGAATTCAGAAGAGCGGATTTCAACCAGATGAAAGAACTGGTCCTGGGCAAGTTAGCTGGTAGACAGTATCAGGGGAGTAGAAGAAAAAAGGGGGTAATTAAAGGTGCATTCTCATGGACATTAAAACATGCAGAAGAACAGTTAACAAGAGAAACAAGTATAAGAGGAAAATTATGGTTCTCTGAAAAGGTCAGGGGGCAGTGAGGGCCAAAAAGGACTTTATAAGGTACAAATTAAAATAGGGAGATAATGAATGGGACAAGAAGCAAACAAAAACTAGACGGGCCAAAAGGGCAGTCAAGATGGCAAAGGCAGACACAGAACTGCATATTGTGGAGGTGGGGCAAAGAAGGGGAAACCAGTTTTTTTAGATCTAAGGGGAAAATATAAACATGGAAGGGGCAATTGTCAGTCTAAAGGAGGAGGGCAGGGTAATAGAGGAAGACAGGCAGAAAGCAGGCATGCTGAATGACCACTTCTGCTCAGAATTCAGTACAGAGAACAGCGGTCCCTTGCCAGAGAGTGTCATAAAGGGAGCTGTTAGAGGGGTTTCGGAGATGAGGCTGTGGAAGTATACAAGCGGAAGAGTCAGAAAAGGTTAGCAGTTCTGAAGATAAACAAGGCCCAGGGGCTGGACGTGATGCATCCGAGGGTACTAAGGGAACTGGCATCAGTGTTAGCCGAATCCCTGGTGGGGCTGTTCAGTTGCTCTTTTCGGCAAGGGGTGATTCTTAGGCACTAGAGGATGGTGGAAATAGTTCTGCTACACAAGGGAGAGGATGAGGAACAGCTGAGAAACTGTATACCCATCAGCCTTACCTCCGTGGTAGGGAAACTGAAGGAGATGCTATTCAAAGAGGACCTCGTGGAATACTTGGAGAACAATGGGCTTCAGCACAGTAACCAGCATGGGTTTGTGGTGGGAAGTCTTGACAGACCAACATGAAAGTATTTTTGACTGGGTAGCCAGGGTAGTTGACAAGGGGCGTGCAATAGACTACTATATGTTGACTTCAGCAAAGGCATTCAACTCTGTACCACACCAAAGGCTGCTGAAAAAGATTGGGGATCTGGATACAGCTAGGGAAATAATAAAGTAGATAGGGAGCTGGTTTGAGGGGAGGCAGCTGAGAGTTGTGGTGAATGGGGTTAGATCAGTGGAAAAGAGATTATCAGTGGAGCACCACAAGGATCTGACTGGGGCTCAGTCCTGTTCAATGTGTTCATCAGTTACACAGGAGAGGGAATCCAGGGTAGGTTGTGTCTATTCACAGATGACACTAAATTCTGTGGAAGAATTGACAATGCCAGGGGGATAAGGGAGTTGCAGATAGTCCTTACATTTCTGGAAAATTGGTCCAAAGTCTGGCAACTGAAATTCAGTGCCAAGATACACTGAGGGACCAAAAACCCTAGAACAGAGAACTGGATGGGAGGGGTTCAGCTGGACACAATGTCAGAGGAAAGGGACCTAGAAGTCATCATCAGTGACTCCCTTAAACAAACCAGCCAGTGTAACAAGGCCTTCAGCAAGGCTAACAGGATGCTAGGGTGTACTGGGAGGGGGTTCAACAGTAGAAAGCAGGAGGTACTGTTGCCTCTGTATAGGCCACTGATGAGGCCACACCTAAAGTAATGTGCCTGGTTCTGGAGTCCCCACCAAATAAAGGACAGGAGCAGGCTAGAGACGGTACAATGCAGTGTGACCAAGGTAGTTCACACCAGGAAGGCAGAGCCTATGAGGATTGGCTACAGAGGCTGAACAAGTATCCATTCAAAACGAGAAAAGGGGGGGGATATGTTTGAGACCTTCAAGTTTTTGAAAGGAATAAACAAGATGAACTGTGAAGCATTATTTATCAGGAATGTAGAAGCTAGGACATGGGGTCATCAGGGGAGGTTAATGGGGGAAGATTTAAAAAGGATGTGAGGAAGTATTGTTTTGTAGAAAGAGTGGTTGAGCCATGGAATAGTCTACCAGCACAGGTGATGGGTGCCCCAACCACACTTGGCTTCAAACACAGCTGGGATAGAAATAAGGATATAGGATTTACTTAGCAGAACAAGTGAAGCAGAACCACTGAAAACAACAGGGGGAATAGGGTAAGCATAGACCCCCAGAGACAATAGGTCCCGGGGTATGATAAGGTAATATGGGCAGACTAAATGGACCATCAGTCTTTCTCTGCTGTCATTACTTATGTTTCTGTGTCACTTTAACTTGAGAAGCAAAGCAAGCTGTAGTATGTGAGCTCTAAGGAGTGAAGTAGGGCCAGCAAGGAGGAGGGGGAGGATTGATGATAAACTTATATTTTTAAATGGGTGATGACTAATTTACTATGTGTATAAATGTAGGATTCTACGTTCCTGTGCATAATAGCTCAACAGATTTATCTGATGGGTTTTGTGCCCATGCCTGTTGCATATATTATATTATGAACTGGTTGCTGAAAATGCAGCAGCCTGGTTGGCTGAGAGCTCATCTCAGCCGTGAGTAAATCTAAGTACATACTCACGGTTAAAAACAAGTTCTGTCAACACCTTTGTTGCAATACTACATGTAACCCCCCTGCAAATGGGGGTTCCCAAAAGACTTCCAGGAGCTTGCTTGAATGCTCCAAGCCTGAATGGTGTTTGGCATTTAAGCCATTTATCAGTGAGTGTTTTTAGAGCCTCTGGTACTGTCTCTTTAAGAGCTGTCTGCTTGCAGACATAATTAGTTTGTATGGGGGGACTGTGTGCTTCTCTGAGTACCACTCTCGAGCTGCTGCCAATTCAGTTCATTTTGCAGTCACTAGAGTGCAAAGGAACCTATCTGAAAGATGTAACTGTTTGCAGAAATTATTTAGAGTAATAATGAAATTACAGTTTGTCTAACCTGCTTTCTTTGCAGTCAGAACTGTGTCTGCTAGTTCCCATTCTAGTTTTGAACTGCTGAACTGGACCAATCAGTGTGGGGGTAAGCTAGCTCTAAAATGGTGCTTTGGACGAATCAGAACTTGGACTCATAATCTGAGCCAGCTACAAGAGGATTGTATGGACAGTGACTCTGGGAGATGTAGTTTAGACTTCAGTGCCTTTTTGGACCAACAGCAGTCTATTGTGAGTGACAGCCAATCCAGTCAAGAACTGGGAGGAACTCAAAGGAAGTGCCCGGTTTTGTCGGTTGGAGTTTCAGTTGAGCTTTGGCAGTGAAGAAGGAAGGAGCCCTGTGCTTTTCAGTGTGCAGTTTTAGTCAAAAACGTGTGTAAGGCCCAGAGTTCCGGTCTGCAGCTTGTGTAACAGCTTGTTGGACTGAATCCGTCCTGTGAAAAGAATCAAAGGATCTCTGAAGAGTAGAAACCAGGCTCACCTGTAGAAGACTGGAGGAATTGCTGAAAATTGCACTCGGTCTGTCAAGAACTGAATCTGCTGTGTGTTCTCCGGGTATTGTGCAGTAATTGCAATCGGGATAGAAGCAGCCTGCCTGGTATAGTACTTTTTTTTACCATATAAATGTGAAGAGGTTTGTGTACCTCAAGTGAGCCCTGCTGACATTGAAGGACCCTATCTTATTTGGAGGTCGTGAGTACTAATTCAGGTCGCCTCCCTGTTGAATTGCCACATTAAATCCAAATGGAATTACTGTACTGCTGACTGTTTAATTCTCCCTTTCTCTGTGTGAAAGGGCCCTCACCAGCTGCCACGGTTTGGACTAGCGACTAGGGCTTGGGCACCAAGGGACAGTAACTGATAGGATAGCCTGTGCACAGAGCCATAGGTAGATTATTAGAGTGATAAGCTAATTAACCTGATTTCCCTGTCCTTGTTATATCCCCTAAATAAATCAGAGCTGCTTGTTTCAGCAAAGTTATACTGCCTGAGGTATTTGTCTATGTTAAAGTACTGTACTGTGATTGTTGCACTGTATCTCATTTCACAGGAGGTCCCAGTGCCGGAACCAGACCTGGGGTAAGTGTATACTGTGAAGGTAATTCTGATATATTGTGTGGGCCACTAGTGGGAAGAAAGGGGTTGCAGTGTCCCAGAGGGCTGTGACCAAGGTTAGTTTAACTATTGCAAACCCTGACCTCTGGGTGGAGGCACCGCCATTGGATCCAGGCCCCTCAACCTGTTAGTGGCAAATCAGGCAGGGGTAGTAGCCCCTGGGATAGCGCCATCTAGGGGTTACATCTTGGAGGCTCACCGCTGGGATTGTGTGTCCTCTAGTGGCCATATTACTGAACCACTGTTAAGAAAAAATGGGTACCCGACAGAAGTGGCTGTGCACGGCTGGTGGAGTGGTGTACTGGGAGGAGATCGACCCCAAAATGCTATGCTTATCCTGGACATCCCCTGGTATCAATCTGGACACTGTGCAGGAGTACTTTCCAAGGTGGAAGGTTTACAAAACCCTGTGGTGGTGGGTCGGCATGCTAATCTGCTCACCCACACTTTCCTGGCCCTAGTAGAGTTTAAGGATCCCATAGATAGCTCCAAAGTGCCACAGACCATTACCCCAGAGGGAGCCCTCACTGCTTGGAGAGTGATAACTAAGGACAGTAAAGACCGGGGAATCAGCCCCCACCACTATCTGAAACTTTGAGGAGAAATTTGCTGAATGGTTGCTGGGAGGGGAAAACTGTGGAGGACTTGAAGAAACTATTCTGCCACCTGGGGTGTTCCTCCCCAACACCTCTCCTGCTCCAGTGCCCGTGAATGGTGGCTGAACCAATGCAGACCCTATTTCTGCACCTGCTATTAGTCACGACTCTTCACCAAGGTTGAGGATCTTCTCTGCACCCTCCCCACCCCCAAGGGGAGGATGACTGGAGAGACCTGGATAGACTATGTTGCCCCCAAGTGCTAGAATGGCAATGCTCGGAAGGCGAAAGCAAAGAGGGTTAGTGAGAGCCCGAGGTCCTGCCCTGGCTACCATCCGTGCTAAATGGGCCAGTAACCCTGAAGCGACTGCACAGGCCTATCTTGAGGCCTTGGAGAATGTGTATGGGAGCCCAGATTCTGATGAGGACCTATGGTGGAGAGTAAGAGATGCACAACAGTACCAAGGGAGTTGTTGTCTGTGTATGTATCTCGGCTGGAAAAATTGTTGCAAGAATGCCTCAGAAAAGGTAGTTTGCCAGCTTATTGAACTGGACCGAACCAGGCTGGATAGGATCCTTAAGTCTGCCCTTCTCAGAACTGCTGTTGCTTCAGTTACGCCTGGCAGATCGACTGGAATCCCCACCTCCTATGATGAGTTAATGAGAGAAATTTGAGGAGTTGAGAAAAGACGACCTCGGAGGGACCTGCACCAATAGCTGCGGTCACGTACCCGAGTGACTGAGGGTGACCCATCAAGTGAAGTTCAGGGCAGAGGTTGGCAGTCAATGAGTGCTCTGACAAGGAAAAAGATATGTCACAATGGAGGCGAACTGTTGAGAGAGATCCGAGAATTCAAAACAGTCCCTTTATGAAGGCCACGCCTGCAAGTGCAGGGCCCTGACCTATATCCGACTGCATCTGCTATAGGGGTGGGGTACCCACCCATGTATCTCCTGCTGATAACAGCTCCAACTTGATTCCTTGACCATGGAAGTGAGAAACTGACGAGATGTCTCCAAATGCTTATCACGCCAGACAGAGATGGCACAATGTTTCCAGTTAGTAATACCCCGGCTTGGCTCCCAGTGTGGCGCCTCGGCCAGCTCAAACTCCAGAAAGTATGTTTTGCTATAATTGTGGGAAAGATGGGCACATGAAAGGGAATGCCAGTCCCCAAAAGACACTGACAAAGTTGCATATAGGCTACAAGGAGAGCTGGAGAAGAAATCAGTGGTTAAGAGGTGCGACATGATCCCAGTGAGGCACCAAATGCTAATTCACGTCTCTTGTGGTAAGGTCAGTTGCCCAGGCCCTACTACCGCCTCCAGACTGGTCCAGAATAGTGGGTCCTCCATGGAGACCACTGTAAAGTGAATGGAGTGTCTACAAGAGCTGTATTAGACAGTGGCTCCCAAGTGACAATTATGTTCCAGGATTGGTATCAGAAGCATTTGTCAGACGTACTTACAACCATTAGAAGGACTGCATGTATGGGGGTTAGTGAGAAGGCCTACCCTATTCTGGGTATATCCGAATTTGGCTGTCTTTCCCCACCTCCGTGGCTGGAGTGGCCGAACAAGTAGAGACCCTAGCCTTAGTGTGTCCCCCACTGGACTGTATGATGGTGTCCCTTGTTGATTGGAACAAATGCTCATATGTTCGGAAGGCTGGCACAGTTGTGTTATGAAAAACAGGGTCAAAGACTAGTAGAGCTTTAAGAGTTCGGCTTTAATTAAGAAGGCCTATGAGGCACAGAGAGATGCTGAAAAACAGAACCAGAGGAACTGGTCGGAATTGTATGGAAGAAGGATCCTGAGTCTCTGATCCTCGCACCAAATGCCCAGTGTACCTTACAGGGAGAGGTCCGTGATCAGAAAGGATGTTAAGAATAAAATATTAATGTTGGATGCACCAGGCGATGGAAAATTGCCAGAGGGACTGCTGGTCAAGCCTAGTATTTTGCCCGCTAGAGCCCATGCTTATGCCAGAAGGGTAATGGTCCAAGTTCATAATGTGTCTGAAAGAGACATTCGAGTAAACAGAGGTTGCATCCTGGCTAATGCATTGTGCAGACACTGCAGTGCTACCCAGCAGCAAGAGTTCAAGGAAGAATGACAGAGTAACGCCTGACTTGTTTGATTTCGCGACTTCGCTGCCAGCTGAATGGAAAGTGAGGATCAGTGAGAAGCTTGCCCAGAGAGACCAGGTGTTTTCTTTAAAGGAATGGGATGTAGGATGCGTGCAAGGGCTGGAGCACAATATCCGCTGCATGACGAAAGACCATTTCGTGAGAGGTCTCGATGCCTGGCACCTGCTGACATAGATGATGTGAGACGGCATCTGCAAGAGATGTTAGCTGTTGTGTAATACAAGAATCCAGAAGCCCTTATGCTTCCCCATTGTGGTAGTGAGGAAAAGAATGGAACAGTAAGGATGTGTGTGGATTATCGACCTTAAACCGGCGGACTATCCCTGATCAGTACACAATGCCCGCATTCAGGATGCTTTGGACTGCCTAAACGGGAGCAAGTGGTTCTCTGTGCTGGATCTCCGAGTGGGTACTACCAGATCCCGATGGCCCCAGAGGACCGTGAGAAGACGGCCTTTATCTGTCCGCTTGGTCTATGAATTCATGAGGATGCCTCAAGGATTTCCAGGTGCCCCAGCCACTTTTCAACGATTGATGGAGCGTGCAGTGGGGACATGAACTTACTAGAGTGCCTGGTATACCTAGATGATGTCATTGTGTTTGGCAGCTCACTGGAGGAACATGAGAGCAGATTATTTAAGGTATTGGACCGACTGGAGGACTTTGGCCTTAAACTGTCCATTGATAAGTGTCAATTCTTTCAAACATCAGTAAAGTATGGGGACACATAGTATCCACCGAGGAATAGAGATCGACCCAGTAAAGTTGAGGCCTTGACCACCTGGCCACAGCCCAAAAATCTAAAAAGAACTGCAAAGATTCCTGGGATTCTGTGGTTATTATCGGCGCTCATCAAGGACTATTCAAGAGTGATCCGCCTTTACTTAACCTTACTCAAGGGTATTCCCAACCCACAAAAAATACCAAAGTCACGTCCCTCAAGACTGAAAGAGTGTATTTTCATCCGAGTGAAGTATTTGGGGCCCGCTGGACCCTGATTGTGAGACTGCTTTTCATGAGATCATATATCAACTTACCCATGCTCCAGTGCTGGCCTATGCCGATCCAAGAAAACCTTACGCCCTGCACACTGATGCTAGCTTGCAAGGGTTGGGGGCTGTGTTGTACCAAGAGCACGAGAATGGCCTGAGACCAGTGGCCTTTGCCAGTAGAAGCCTGACCCCATCCGAAAAGAACTATCTGTACATAAGTTAGAGTTCCTAGCTTTGAAGTGGGCTATTGTTGACCAATTCCATGAGTACTTGTATGGGGCTAAAATACTAGTAAAACTGACAATAATCCTTTGACCTATGTGCAGACCTCAGCTAAGTTGGATGCCACTGGCCATAGGTGGCTTTCTGCATTATCTACATATGACTATGCTCTAGGTCACCGAGCAGGTCTGAACCACATAGATGCTGATGCTTCTCCCGGAGGCCTGTTCCCCAGAATGATTGGGTCCGATTGGCAGAACCTGACATTCGGCACTCTGCCGAAGTTTGACAGGGAGGAACAAATGTCCATGGACGCAGTGGACTGCATGGTGGATTGCTTGGGAGCCTCTGAGAATTGCATACCTGCTGCTTATTGCCACTTTTCTGCAATAGACATTGGTGCACTGCCTCAGCTGGACAATGACAGTATTCGCTGGGCTCAATCCCGCGATCCCATGATCAAAGCAGCTTTAGAAGCCTCTATGCAGGAAAAGATGTGTCTAAATTACGCCCACTGATTTGAGAACTGCACTGTTATACAAAGAAGGTCCTAAGTTGAAACTGATCAATAAACTGTTATACAGAGAAACAGTAGACAGAGGGGGACAAGTAGACAAACAACAACTAGTGCTGCCCACTGCCTTTCGAGACTCAGTACTGATGTCCTTGCACAACCACATGGGGCACCTTGGTATAGACAGAACACTTGACTTGGTGAGATCCAGATTCTATTGGCCTAAGATGGGGGCTGATGTGGAGCAACACATCTGAACTTGTAGTCGCTGCTACAGAGGAAAGCTTTGCCCCAGAGGGCTGCCCCCTTGTTAACATCACCACCAGTGCACCCATGGAGCTGGTCTGTATTGATTTTCTGAGTTTGGAGTCAGATCAAAGAAATATCAGTAATGTGCTGGTGGTCACTGACCATTTCACGAGATATGCCCAAGCTTTCCCACCAAAGACCAGAAAGCATCCACTGTGGCCAAAGTACTTGTAGAAAACTTTTGTTCACTATGGGGCTCCACAAAGAATCCATTCTGATCAAGGGAGAGACTTTGAGAGTCGCCTGATCAAAGAGATGCTTTCTCTGTGGGGAGTGCGAAAGTCCAGAACCACTCCTTACCACCCCAGGGGACCCACAGCCTGAACGCTTTCAACCGACTTTGCTAGATATGCTAGGCACCCTGCACCCAAAGGACAAGTCTAGATGGAGCCAACAAATGAGCACCTGGTACATGCTTATAACTGCACCAAAAGTGATGCCACTGGATTCTCCCCTACCGCTTGATGTTTGAAGAGAAGCTCGACTACCAGTAGATGTGTTTTTGGGGGTCTCCTGATGGGGTTCAAGCTGACAACTATTTACAGTATGTGCAAAAGTTAAAGGCCCAGCTAACTCATGCGTACCAACTGGCTCAAACCATGGCTGTCAAAAGAAATCTGGCCAACAAAGAAAGGTATGATAAAAAGGTGAAAGCACAGGAACTCCAGGAGGGAGATCGGTATTGCTAAGAAATCTGGGACTGCATGGCAAGACAAGATTGCTGACAGATGGCACCATCTCCTCACATTGTAGTGGCAAACTAGATGATCTGCCAGTGTACAAAGTAAGGCCTGAGAATAATTCAAAAGATGTAAAACAATGCATAGAAATCATTTACTGCCCATTGGACAAATCTTAATTGAGTCTGAGCCCCAGAAGATGCCCCTCTGGACCAGTGACTAGAGCTGCTGCTAAGAAAGATCAAGAAAGTCTGCACCTACAGAAGCAAAGTTAAAGTGTTCCCTCCACAAGTCCCAGTTGAGCATGACTGTCAGTCCATATCAGAAGAAAGTGAGAGTGACTTTGAATACTATCCTTCTTACGAACTGAGTCAATTGTTTCGGGCAATCCCTAGTCAATACTGGAGATGAAGCTGGGCCTTCTGGACTGTCTAAGCCCCCAGCTTCATCCCTGGAGCCAATGCTCCCAGAAAGTGAAGTGCAAAGCATTAGATCAGATGAAATGGAATCATTGTGCATGGTTGAACTGTTTGAGCTCGGGAGGGAAATGATAGATTGGGGCAGACTGGTGATACACCCAACAAGAAGAGTATTTTGAGTGCCCTGACAGTCCACTGCCAGTGTCCGAAAGCTCTCCATGCGAGCCAAATGTTGTGGACTCAGAAACTGTAACTCCTGGAGCTGAAAGTGCCCCAAGTTCTAGCCTCTCTACCCCATGGAGACTCCCTGACAAGTGAGGACAATGCTGAAAATGAGGCTCAGAGTGCAGAGACTATAACAGTTCCCCTAGAAAGACTGGTCGAGCTGTAAAGCCTGTGGTGCACCTCAGTTATGATTTTCTTGGGAGGCCTGTGGACTTGCCTCTCAATGTTGTCCATAAAGGAGTGTATGTGTCCCGAGCTCATTGCCCAAACTGAGCATCAGTGCTAACTCAAAGTTACTTGTGTTGCCCTCTAAGTATGGTGCCCTTGCCCCATCCAGCCCCAAGGTAACTGATAGGGAAGGGCCCCCTCTCTTCAGGTTTCATGTACAAGAGGTTATAACTTGAGTTATGGTACAATGTGTATGTAATACTGTGTAAAGAGTGACGTACTGCAATGTTTCAGAAATGTGTTCTTGGTAAAATGATATATTGACTGATGATTACATGTGCGAGCCTAATGCAAATGTATATGGTTGCAGTTGAAACTTATGGGGGTACTTGCTTGACGCGGACGTCAAGCTTTCCCAGGCCAGGAAGGGTGTAACCCCCCTGCAAATGGGGGTTCCCAAAAGACTTCCAGGAGCTTGCTTGAATGCTCCAAGCCTGAATGGTGTTTGGCATTTAAGCCATTTATCAAGTGAGTGTTTTTAGAGCCTCTGGTACTGTCTCTTTAAGAGCTGTCTGCTTGCAGACATAATTAGTTTGTATGGGGGGACTGTGTGCTTCTCTGAGTACCACTCGAGCTGCTGCCAATTCAGTTCATTTTTGCAGTCACTAGGAGTGCAAAGGAACCTATCTGAAAGATGTAACTGTTTGCCAGAAATTATTTAGAGTAATAATGAAATTACAGTTTGTCTAACCTGCTTTTTTGCAGTCAGAACTGTGTCTGCTAGTTCCCCATTCTAGTTTTGAACTGCTGAACTGGACCAATCAGTGTGGGTAAGCTAGCTCTAAAATGGTGCCTTGGACGAATCAGAACTTGGACTCATAATCTGAGCCAGCTACAAGAGGATTGTATGGGCAGTGACTCTGGGAGATGTAGTTTAGACTTCAGTGCCTTTTGGACCAACAGCAGCAGTCTATTGTGAGTGACAGCCAATCCAGTCAAGAACTGGGAGGAACTCAAAGGAAGTGCCCGGTTTTGTCGGTTGGAGTTTCAGTTGAGCTTTGGCAGTGAAGAAGGAAGGAGCCCTGTGCTTTTTCAGTGTGCAGTTTTAGTCAAAAACAGTGTAAGGCCAGAGTTCCGGTCTGCAGCTTGTGTAACAGCTTGTTAGGACTGAATCCATCCTGTGAAAAGAATCAAAGGATCTCTGAAGAGTAGAAACCAGGCTCACCCTGTAGAAGACTGGAGGAATTGCTGAAAATTGCACCTGGTCTGTCAGGAACTGAATCTGCTGTGTGTTCTCCCGGTATTGTGCAGTAATTGCAATCGGATAGAGAAGCAGCCTGCCTGGTATAGTACTTTCTTTTTTACCATATAAATGTGTGAAGAGGTTTGTGTACCTCAAGTGAGCCCTCTGACATTGAAGGACCCTATCTTATTTGGAGGTCGTGAGTACTAATTCAGGGTCGCTCCTGTTGAATTGCCACATTAAATCCAAATGGAATTACTGTACTGCTGACTGTTTAATTCTCCTTTTCTCTGGTGAAAGGGCCCCTACCAGCTGCCACGGTTTGGACTAGCTACTAGGGCTTGGGTACCCAGGGACAGTAACTGATAGGGATAGGCCTGTGCACAGAGCCATAGGTAGATTATTAGAGTGATAAGCTAATTAACCTGATTTCCCCCTGTCCTTGTTATATCCCCCTAAATAAATCAGAGCTGCTTGTTTCAGCAAAGTTATACTGCCTGAGGTATTTGTCTATGTTAAAGTACTGTACTGTGATTGTTGCACTGTATCTCATTTCACAGGAGGTCCCAGTGCCGGAACCAGACCTGGGGGTAAGTGTATACTGTGAAGGTAATTCTGATATATTGTGGGGCCACTAGTGGGAAGAAAGGGGGGTTGCAGTGTCCCAGAGGGCTGTGACCAAGTTAGTTTAACTATTGCAAACCCTGACCTCTGGGTGGAGGCACCCGCCATTGGATCCAGGCCCCTCAACCTGTTAGTGGCAAATCAGGCAGGAGTAGTAGCCCCTGGGATAGCGCCATCTAGGGGTTACATACATATCGCTCCACTCTGCTCATACCACAATTTACCGACCACAGAAGCCTACCTTTCACAAACTGCTGCACATCCTGTACAACACCTTGCTTCTACAAAATGCATTGCCATTGACTGCAGCATTCACAAAACCAAATTAAAGAAAACCAAAATGTTGTAATCTTCTCCACTCTCTCTCCTAGCAGATGACTATACTCGTGGTTGGTGACAGCACAAAACACAAACACGAAACCAAACTCTCGGCACTCCATCACCTTAACTCCTAACTATGGATCCTGTCCCCCACCTAATAAATTAAATAACAGGAAAATAAATTTTATTTTATTCTTTTGGCAACCGGATAAGGCCCACTAAGCACAAGTGCCTGTTTTCAGGGGCAACCCCAGAGCACTGGGGTGGTTAAGTGACTTGCTCAGAGTCACACAGTATGCATGTGGAGGTTGTGGGAATTAAACACAGGTCTGCTGGATGTACCAAGCTATGGTAATTCACAGCTGGTTACTCTAACCTTTAGGCTATACTGCCAAATACACTGTGGTAACATAAAAGAAACAACTGCCACACTGCAAAATCATGCTCTATGAGTGTTTTTATTTCTCACAAGCAATCGTGTGCACATTTGAAAATGGCAGCGCTTCCTCCACTTATCAAATGACTCCTTTCAGTGCTGCTGCTTCCAAGTGTACCTTTCCCAAACGGAAAAAAACCCCACAAACCCACAAAAGATGACAGAAAAAAATATGTATATAAAATTCACACACACTTTCTCCAAACAGGAAGAGACAAGCAGGACACAAGGGTACAACAGTTCATATCTGGGATGAAGCTGGAAGAGAGTTCACAGTGTCACAGTTAGTTCCAAGTAAAACAGCACCACCTGCTGACCACATCCCTCCAAGAACTATTTTTGAAATGATACTCCTACACTACCCCAAAAACAAATTTTCAAAATGGTTTGACAGTTTTTTTTATTTTTTTAATTATAAACCTTTAATCCAGTCATAATAGTAATAATGCACTCCAGGATGTGGTATATCATGGGAATTTTGTCACCTCTCAGGTGTTGGACGCATTCGGCCTGTGGCCTCATGCCCAACCACCTGAGGCGTGACGATATCCTATGCTATACCACACCCTGTCGTGCATTATTGCTTAATTATATTATATTGTGATATCTGGGTGAGTTTTTTCACACTGCAGAAGCCGGTTAAAATTTGCCATTATAAACCGTGGGTTATATTGGCAAACACACACCAGCTTCTGAGCTCCACCACTCATGTTCACTCTCCTGCGTGGCTGTCTCCACAAGTGCCATCAACTGGCAATCAGAAAACACATGGTCGAATAGCAAACACCATCAGAGTTTCGATACTTGAAAAAAATCAGCTAAATAGATCATTTCACACTAACCTGTGATATCAACATTATAAACCAGACTTCTCCATTCGTTCTTTGAGAGATTTCAAGTTTTACTTGCTAAGGTGAAGACAGGGGTAGAGGTAAGCCACATGAAAGTAAGGGTCATGGATGTCAAGAGGGCCAGCTTTGCAAAAATTGGGGAACACCTCAAAACAATCCTGGAAAAGGGAGAGGGGTAGAGGAATAGTGGGAAAAACTTAAAAGAGCCATAGCAGAACAGCAAGTCTCTGTGTTAAGCTAGTAAACAAAGCAAAAAGAAAGAAAAAAAACTGTGTGTTTTTCAAAAGTAGTGTCAGGTAAGGTTAGGGAAAAAAACAGGCATTCAGAAAGTACAAGGAATCGCAGTAGGAGGGGGACCGGGAACTGTATCAGGCAAAACGGAAGGAGGTGGGAGAAAGCAGTCAGGAGCACAAAGGCGCAAACTGAAGAAAGACTAGCCAAATCAGTAAAAGAAGGTGAAAAACCTTCTTCAGATGTATCATGGAAAGGAAAAAGACCAAAGGGGGGATTGTGAGGCTTAATAAAGGGGGGGGGAGAATGGGTGGAGGGGGACCTAGAAAAAGCAAAAATTCTAATTGAATACTTCTGCTCAATATTTACAAAAAAAGGGGAAGGGGAGGGACCTAAAATAGGGGGCAGAAATACACATCGAGGAGAGGTGGACACCAGTCTATTCATGGAGGAGAAAGTCCTAAAGGAACTCTCGGAACTAAAAGTGGACAAGGCAATGGGGCCAGATGGGATGCATTGAAGAATACTGAAACAACTCCCAGAGGTATGAAGGTCACCACTAACAGCCCTGTTCAACAAATCACTGGAGGAAGGAGTGGTACCAAAGAACTAGAGGATGGCGAATGTGGTACCGCTACACAAGAGTGGGAGCAAGTTGGAAGCTGGGTATTACAAGCCAGTATGTTTGACCTCAGTGGTGGGGAAAATAATGGAATCCATGCTGAAGGAAAAGATTGTAGCACATCTTTAGGCCAGCAGGGCACAAGACCTGAGGCAACATGGATTCACGGCAGGTAGATCTTGTCAAACAACTTTGATAGATTTTTTTGACTGGGTAACCAGAGTAGTTGATCAGAGGGGGGCAGTAGACATGGTCTACCTAGATTTTAGCAAGGCATTCATCACCATTCCCCACAGGTTAGTAAAAAAGTTGGGTAGTATGGGAGTGGGACCGAAGGTGGTAAATTGCATTAGACAGTGGCTGAGAAACAGGACACAGAGGGTGATGGTAAATGGAGGGGGATGACCAGTGGGGTGCCGTAAGGCTTACTGCTAGGGCCTGTCCTCTTCGATGTCTTCATTAGCAACATTGCGGAGGGGCTGGAAGGGAAGGGAAGCCTCTTTGCGGATGACACCAAGATCTGCAATAGGGTGGACACTCCAGATGGGGCAGAAAAAATGAGAAAAGATCTAGGCAAGTTGGAGGAGTGGTCAAGAGTGTGGCAGCTTAAATTAATGCAAGGAAGTGCAAAGTCATGCACTTGGGGCACAGCAATCCTGGAGAGGAATACACAGTGGGGGGAGAGATACTAACGACAACAAAACTGGAAAGGCATCTGGGAGTAATCATAATGGATGGCCTGAAAGTAGCCAAGCAGTGTGAAAAGGCAGTGGGGAGGGCCGGAGAATACTGGGGTGCATAGGGAGAGGCATCACCAGTAGAAAACAGGAGGTGGGTGATGCCACTGTATAGGCAATTGGTGAGGCTACATCTGGAATACTGTGTTCAGTTCTGGAGGTCACATCTCCGGAAGGACATAGACGAAATGGAGGTGGTTCAGAGAAGGGCAACAAAATGGTCATGGGAATGCACCATAAGTCGCACGAGGAAAGACTGAAATACCTTAATATGTATACCCTGGAGGAAAGGAGGGAGGGGGGGATATGATAGAGACTTTCAAATACCTCAAAGGGATAAACAAGGTGCAGAAGGGCAGCATCTTCCAAAAGAACAGATGTGCAAGAAGAAGAGGTCACAATATGAGGCGGGGGGGGGGACTCAGGGGTAACATGAGGAAGTACTGTTTTATGGAAAGGGTGGCGGATGCATGGAACAGCCTCCCTGAGGAGGTCATGGGGGTTAAAACAGTGGGTGATTTCAAGAATGCATGGGATAGACAGAAGGCAACCCTAGTGGTAGGAAAGAGAAGGTAAGCAGCAGATAAATTGGAATGTGCAGTTTTCGGTAGGTAGGGAAATGGGTAGACTAGGTGGGCCTGGTAGTCCTTATCTGCTGTCACATTCTATGTTTCTCTGTTTACAGAGCTCTCTCTTCTCTCCATAGGAACCACTGTGAACTTTCAGCTCTGCACCTAATCAACATGTCTCTGTGACAACCTTGGACTGGAGCTCCATAAAACTCAATCTCTCAACTAAATACAACTTTAACATAGTTTAATTATTAGTTGTATTATTTGTGTTTTTTAGCACTAGTAATGTTTTAAATGTTCTCTCCAGTTTCTGTAGCTGCTGTTTTCAGCATATGTTGTCGTTCTCACCCTAAGGCCAGTTAAAGCAACCCTGTTCTTTCTCAAATAGCAAATTTAATGACTTAAACACTAGAAAAAGTAACAAATATAGTAATTTACATGTTTGCCATGTTTTTTTTTTTTCACTTGCCTGTAAGCAGTTCTGAATAAATAAAACACAGACACAGGATTTCACAATGATTTCTTTATTTTACTTACTCAGGATGTTAAAAGTCGCTCAGCAATTACATAAAACAACATATGCGGGGAGTGCAAAATTCTAATTTAATGCACTCTCTCAGTGTGGGATGCTTTGATAGACTCCTCGGGCTTCGCCCTCAGGTTTTATATAGCATCCCACACCTTGAGTGTTCATTAAATTCTCATTATACACTCCCTCATATATTCTATTCTATTTATTAAATAAAAAAAAATGAATTTATTTATTATCATGTTACTCTTATCACGGGATTTTGCTCTGCTCCAGTACTAACAAAAGTCCAAGAACCAGTGTTCTGGCACTCATTTCACAACTCATTGGGGAGCAATGCTGGCTCTTGATCCTCGGCCATTTGCCATTGTAAAAGACACTGGCTTCAGAAGACATATGCGTGAAGTATTGATGCACAAATACACCATTCCATCCTGTTTCACATTACCTTGCCATATCAGACCCAGGCAGTGTATGTGGTATTGTATGCTGCAAAAGCCTTTTCTGTTTCTAAACCATATGTACAGGCCTCTAAAGATCGCAATAAGCATCTGTTCGTATGGGCCTTCCCATGGTGACTCTCTTGAATGCCACACACACCATTATTTATGTTATTTTACATTAACCCAATGACGCATGCTACTATACTATCAGAGAAGTATTATTCTTGGTATATGAATACAAAAATAAATAACACGATTACTTTAACTGAAAACCACAGAAGTCAACTTGTTCTTCTAAACACAAAATAGTTGATATTATTTTTTGTTCATCTAGGATGACTCTTCTGCATTCTGTATTGGCACACTGCTTGCTGTGTATGCTGCTTTGGATTGTAAATTTTTGCTTGACTCCTAATTTCCATATAATAGTTTCTGTACCCTGCTGTTTATTGTCCTGGCAGTTCCTATGTGCCTGTATATTGATTGTTTACATCAAATGGCAGTATAGCGCAGTGGTTTAAGGCTCTGAGCTGCAAATCTGGAGACCTGGGTTTGAATCCCACAGCTCCCACTTTCATACTGTGTGGCCCAGAGCAAGTCACTTAACTTCCCTGTGTTCCCAGGTTGCACCTGGAAACAAGCTTTCAGCTTAGTGTGTCTCACCTGGTTAAACAATTGGGAAAAAAAAATGCACTTAAACATTGAATGCATTGGCCTCCACATTCAGCTCACACCTGGAAATGAGCCTTGTCTCAGTGTACCTTTCCCAGTTATCAGTTTTCAATTAATAAGGGTTACGTAAAAATTGGTGCAAAACATATTGATGTGTGAGAGGCCTTTCGGCACCATGCATTTCTGCTTAAAGTTGAACCAGTATAATATTCTATGGTGATTTGCATATGCAGCCCATGATGCTTTGCATTGTAGGGGCATGTGTGATTTTGTATTTCTTTGAAACTTGGCTTCCCAGCCAAATGCCCTTTGGGGTAACCATTGCCTCAGTGCTTGCGCACAGAGGTTCTTTGTCTATTATGATGTTATATTACTTTGGACGTTATGTTGCATTTATTTTCTAATATATAAAACGCATAACATAAAAATAGATGAGATAATATAAAAATATAATTGCAAGATCAATTGTGCTGCAAGAGAGATTGTGGTAGTTGGCATGAAGTAAAGTGGAGAGTCAGAAAATACCAGGGGTATGTGCCCTGAGGTTAGCAATGAATGGTAACTATTACTGTACTGTAGCTTGCACTGGGGTCATGGCGGTCTTAATGGATTTTGCAGTCTCTCAAAACACCACACACTGCAGTCCACAGCAGATGCATGCCAACAGCATCTACTACAACTTAAAAACACTGCAGTAATACATATTCATTGCTAGCCTCAAGACCTTTCCCCACATCTTTGTAATCTGTTTTACCCTATGCCAGTTATAGTACTGGGAGCCAAAATGGCTCAATTGAAGTGGTGAAGCCAAACCTAAGTTTCAGGCTCCAAATTAAATCCGGATCGAAGTTGACTCTATTTGGACCATGTCTTTTACCCTTAATAGCCAATAGAAAATATGTTTTAGTGTTTGCATGGCTAGTACACATTGGCTGTGTAGCTTGTTCAATCAGGTGAACTGGTCACATCACAGGAACATTGCTTGCTAATCACTGTGTCTAGCTGCTGATATGAAGATGGTTTGACTGCTGTGGTTGCACCTTTGTTAACAGGCTTGCTAGATATCTGAGATATCTGTCTTCCTCTAGTTTTCCAGTGATTGAGTTTCCCTGCGACAAATACCACAGGAAGTGACAGGGTCTAAGAATAACATAGTGCTTTACTAGCTGAGCTGGAGGCAGTTCTCTCCCCTGCCCCCCAAGCTGAACTGTCAGTACTGCAGGCTTAGAGAGTGAAAGTTCCCAAGTTTCAGACTGTCTTCTGCTGCAGTTTATTAATCAAAATGATAATGATACTAATTATATTGAGCCATCAAGTGGTAGGTTAGAGGTCCATCCTTTAGAGACTTCTCTGCCAGCATCCTCAGACATATGCATGTAGTGCAGTAGCACCCAGCTGGGTGGTTCTGAAATGTCTGAACTGGATACTCTCTAGTGAAAAATACAGAAATGGGGATATGATTCTATACTTGCTGAGGACACATGGCCATTTTTCCGACAGTGAAACACAGTGGCTTTGTGATGCCATATCATTTGTAACAGGGACAGTGAATGTGTAACTCAGTGTCACCAGAAAACACAGACATTAAAAAAATCCCATTTGGAAGTCTTGATTCAAACGTGTAATGTTTTGATCTGAAAATGTGATAGCATGAACCTTTTGACCCAGACTTGTAAGTTGACATTGTAGGTAGTAATGTTCACAACCTTGAAAAAAAAGAGGTTATTCTGATGGGTCCCCCCCACCTCCTCGATGGTATTATAAGGCATTTTCTTCCTGCAATAAATCTATTTATAAAGAAAAATGTCAGCACCGGGTGCTGTTGCATATTTCAAGAATGCCTTTCTATAAGTGTTATTTTTGTTTTACAAATCAATTTGAAACCTTACATCCAGTCTGTTTATTTTTTCAGCTCCCCCTTCAGAATCAAAGGAGGTTTCTGAAGAAGAAAGTACAATGCTGGTCAGCTTTAATCACACAGAAAAAGCTACCCGGACTATTTGTGTATACTTGTCAAGTGACCCTAGCCAGCATTTGTAGTTCCTGAAATGGATGCCAGTATTTGTTTAAAGCGTTACCATGGAATACATTTCTAAGCCCAGCCCTGCTGTCACATGCATGCAAAGGCACACTGCAACCCTGACATGTAAAAGACAGGCGCACAGATCAAAAACCTCGCCAGGAGCGCTGCGTCTTTGATAGTCAAAGCTAAAAAGCAGCTGTGTTTCCATTATACATGCTGTACTCATATGTTACGCAAGCAACATGTTGTTTGCTAGTTAAACAGGGCCCACATTCTGATGTTTTTGTATTGGTGCAAAGTTTGCCTTACTTTTTTATGTAAATGGAGAAAACTCTTTCATGTTCAAAACTAGCAAACACACCAGATTGTGATGCACTCAAGGATAAAATAAACCATGAAATTAGAACTATCTTTGACTTCACTGCAGTCTTATGCATTTGGTAGTGCTTTAATTATTTATTTGAAATTACTCCAATTGGGACAACCCCATGAGATGCAGCATCTTGTTTTCTTGGTAGTCCCAGGGAGATAGCGGCAGTCAGCTGGTTAACATAGTCAAGCAGGAATAGTTAAAGCTAAAATATACAAAGCAACAAAAAAAATGTAAAGGTTATTGCATCCAAACAGTTATGAAACCAAGCTGATGAAGTGGAGTTGCAGCAGATGAAGAACATGAGCATTGCTATTCAATATGGTTATGGTTGGGGAGTGGGGGATGCTAGACCAAAACAAATACAGTAAGTTCTGAGCGAGTAGAAAGACTGAGCATTTGAACATTTGCAAGCTAGAAGCATTTCTCAGCTGGAGATAGAGTTTGTTCCAGGCGTCTGGAGCTGCAAATGCAAAGGCCTTTCAATTTCTACCAAATGCATGCTTCATTCTGGGAGATGAGAAGGTGAGTGCTGCTGCTGAATGGAGTGAGTAGGCACTGCCTGACTGTGTGAGGTGGGCTAGGTTATTATCTGTGGCTTTACTTGTACACAGTTGTACAATAAAGAAAGCCAGTGGTAATCACACCTGATTGAGGGACTTAGAAACAGAAACACAGAATCTGTCAGCAGTTAAGGACCATATGGCCCACCTAGTCTGCCCATTTCCCTACTAGCTACTGCAGCCCCAGATCCCATTTGAGCTGTGGCTCTCTAGCTCTACACATCTCCACGGTACCCTTATGTCTATCCCATGCACTCTTGAACCCCCGTATTGTTTTCGCCCTCATCACTTCTGCTGGAAGGCTGTTCCATGGCTCCACCACTCTTTCAGTGAAAAAGTACTTCCTAACATTACCTCAAGCCTTTCACCCTTCAGCCTCATATCATGCCCCCTTGTTCTTGTGAAGAGTTTTCTCTGAAATATGCTTTCCACCTGTACCCTGTTTATTCCCCTAAGGTACTTGAAAGTCTCTATCATATCTCCCCTCTCCCTTCTTTCCTTCAGTGAATAGATATTAAGGTCCTTAAGTTTTTTCTCGAAGGGCTTCTGGTGCAGTCCATGTACCATCTTCGTTGCCTTTCTCTGGACTGCCTCTATTTTGTCAATGTCCTTCTGGAGATGTGGTCTTCAGAACTGGACACAGTACTCCAGCTGAGGCCTCACCAGTGATCTGTACAGGGGCATCATCACCTCTTTCCTCCTGCTTGTTATGCCCCTCCCTATGCACCCCAACATTCTGTTTGCTCTCCCAACCACCTTTTCACACTGTTTGGTCACCTTCAGGTCATCAGATATGATAACCCCCAGATCACTCTCCTGACTTGTGGTGGCCAGAATTTCCCCACCCATCTTGTACTCCTCCCTTGGATTCCTGTGACCCAGGCTTGGCCAGTTAAGCTGGTCATGCAGCAGACAGTGATGGGTAGCTCATCCACATGAGAGGATAAACTTACACAACCAGTTGTACAAATGACCCCGTGGCAACAGAGGTGTTTTGTTTGCACAATGGTATATTATATCCAGGGCCCTAGTTCTTCATGGCATTGCAGTCCTGGTTTCTGTAGCAGGGCTCCTAAGGTTCTACAGCAACATTTTTTCATTCCTGTGGCATGGATTAGTCATTTCTGTGGCAGAATGCAATCCTGCCTTTGACTGAAATATTATGTAATGTCATCAATGACATTACAAACTGAGCATAGAGAAAGGGGTTCAGGATAAATAAAGAGGGGATGGGACCCAGGCACTATTGAACAACTGTGTATTTGAATGAAAAATCCCCAAGAGCATGGCTTTCTCCAGCATTAAATATATTCTACAGCATGATAAAAGTTTTGTGCAAAATTCTGTGGCTGTAGAACTGCAGAATTTCAGGGGCCTTTATTGTGTCTCTATAGTCAGTGGAAGGGAGCAGGAGATGGGAGACCATCAGTTTCCTCACATTAGCACTGTGCCAGTGATAGACCGATAGAGAAAGTTGAACTTGGGCCCTGTGGCTGTTATGTGATCAATGTGCCTTCTGTTAAAAATATAGTGGTGCAGGTCTGCACTGATGGGCCAGTGGGTGCAACCAGGTCCTTGCATATCAGGTAGCCTAAAGGCAGAAATGTGGCCCATTGGAAGGGTTGTATGCCTTGGAAAGGGGATGGCATTATGCTACTCCCACAGTGACCCCTTTAGTGGGCCAAGGAAGATGGAAAGTATGAGTACACACTTTCTCTGTGGGGCACACTGTGGTACTTATGGGCAGACTGCCATGTGAGTGGATGGGGAAGGTCAGGTATGGAGATGGAAGCTCACCTGTTAGTACTGTTGGTGACTGCACAATGCTGTCTGATCCCAGGACTAAAAAAAATGGAAAAAGAAGAGTTAGGGGACAGTGTGATGGTCAACACATTGCAGTACCAGCTCTAAGTAAACAGTGAATGGTGCATACACACAGAGACCCTGGAGCAGAGGGACCTCGCATATAGATTTTCTTAAAAAGGTTAGAAATAATAAGTACATATATTTCATAGATCTGTGTGTGGTTACAACTCATATGTAACCCCTCTCTGGGGTGGGGGGCATACCTTAGTGGGGCTATTGCCCCATGGAGTTTTCTCCAGTGGCTCCAGGAGAGTTTTGGACCAGCAGAGGTGCCCAATCTTCGCGGCTGTGGCCACTGACAATCTCCTGTTCCTCGGCCCATGTAAAGGTGGGGGCTGAGGTTGGAAAGGTGGTTTTGTGCCTCTGGGAGCTTGTGGGGAGTGTTTCTGTGGTCTGGGGAGCATCAGGAGAATGGACCACTGAATGTAAATAAACATGGCCATGCTGCACCGTCCTGTGCATGCACGGCTGGTGTCTTGGAAAGTTCAAAGGAGCCGCAGCTCTAAAGCATAACATTTTATTGCAGCCACTATAAAATTTCATCCCCTACTTCATGGCAGGCAGCAGAGTTGGGGATCAGCTGGGAAACACCTCCAGGCATAGCTGGGGTTGTTTCTGCCCTTGGGAGAGTGTATAATAAAATATTTAAGAGCCGAAATGTTTGGGCATGAAATGTAAACATTAATGGTGGCCCCCATGGGACTCCTGTAGTGGGGGGGGGGCACTGGGAAAATGTCAGAGGGCACCAGAAATGCCCGGGAACTGTGCAGCCAACCAGGAAGAGAGATTTGGGGAAAATATAAAAGGCAGAGCAATCTCATCAAAAGGGGAGATTTCTCTGGGACTTGGAGCAGGAGAGACTGTTTGGGCTACTCAGCCCAGAGGACTGTTTAACTTCACTATGGCCTGGTTTGCCCCTGAATCAGAGAGAAAGACAAAGTGCCTGAAAGATGGTGTGTCAGCAGGAAAGGACATTAAGCTACTGAGCAATTTCCCTGTAGCAAGACTTGAACCTGCTACAGTAAGTTCAGACTTGAGACCAGCTGCCTGATGCAGAGATTGTGAATTTGCAGCAGAGAGGCAAAGATTTTTCAGCCAAGGATAAAAGATATTCTGCAACAGAGAGAAAAGGTTTTGCAGCAGAGAATTAAGAGACTGAGCCACTGTGATTCCCCTCAGAGGGACTAGTGTTTTGAACCTTATTAGCTGCTCCTATCTAGAGAAGTTACATGTGCTGGGGCTAGAGACTGAGCCAAAGCCCTGCTGCAAATGTGTGTTTTGAAGCTGTGCATCAAGCAGAAAGTTTAAGGGACACCCAGCCTGCCCAGTCCCCTAGACCACTGTGGAGAATGCCCGAGAGGCCTGTCAGGTGAACACCACATACAAAGGCCTCAAAGGTGAAGATTTCACAGGCCTGGCTGGTGAAGATAAGCTGCTGTCTATCTGCAACCTGCTATCGTGGTGCACCACCAATATCCTCTGATACCAGCCTGGTACTGTGTGGAACCAGTTTCTGCAAATCTCCTTTTTCCGCATCAAACTGTAAGTATCTCTGGGCTGTGGCTCTGAGGAGGTCCTATTTTAGCTAGCTAGCTAGTTAGAAAAGGGGGTTAAGTCCTGGGCAGGACTGCACCGAGCTTCAAGCTACGCCCAGGCACTAAAGTTAAAAGTTGCTGTGTTTAAAGTTTATTGGGCACCAATACAAGTACCCTGTCCAAGTTGAAGACTGTTATCGTCCCAGCATCCAAGCATCTCAGCACCCCTGATGTAGTATCCACTGCAATTAACTGACTGTATCTTTAACGGCTGTTTGGGGGGAAAACTGGGTGCACCCATAGGTGGGAGGTGGGGAACAGTGTAGGGTACCATTTGCTGTTGCAATTCCCTATTGTGTGTTATCTTCCCCAGTTTATCCCCCCGGCCCCAAATAAAGGTGAAGTTAGTTTATGTTACACTTTGGCATTATTGTTTATTGCAAAGCATATATTGTTACTGGGTGAGGAAGGTACCGTGGGGGCAAATACTGTATTTTCCTTGGGGGTGGTAACAGGCAGTTGATCCACAGGTATCCCATATCACTACCCCAGATGGAGGCACCGCACCATTTTTTCTCCTGTAAACTAGTGAACCCAGGCCGGCCCCCTCGGAGGTGTATCCAGGTGAGACCTGAGGGCCCTGGAAACAGCCAAGGTGAGTCAAGGGGATGATACAAAGTAAAGGCGCTGCTGGGATTTACTGCCCCTAGTGGCTACCAACATTTGAATTATGAACATTTTGAGCTGTCCCCCCAGATTGTTACAAAGGAAAGATGACATTCTAAGAAGCAGACAGTTAGTGAGACCCCATCTGGAGTACTGTGTGCAATTCTGGAGACCCCATCTCCGCAAAGACATAGACAGAGTGGAGGCTGTTCAGAGGGGGCAACCAAAATGGTGCAAGGTCTGCACCAGAAGACATACGAGGAGAGACTAAGGCAGCTTAATATGTATACCCTTGAGGAAAGGAGGGAGGGGGGGACATGATAGAAACTTTCAAGTATCTCAAGGGAATTAACAAGGTACAAGAGGGTAGTATCTTTCAGAAGAGGAGATGTGCAAGAACAAGGGGGCACAATTTGAAGATAGAGTGGGGGACGGCTCAGAGGTAATGTTAGAAAGCATTTTTTCACAGAGAGAGTTGTGGATGCATGGAACAGCCTTCCTGAGGAGGTTGTGGAGTCAGGAACAGTGGGAGAATTCAAGAATGCATGGGACAGGCATAAGGCAATTCTAGTGGAGGGTAGGAGGAAGTAAGCTGTTGATTAACTAGAATCTGCAGCTTATCCATCAGGTAGGAAAATGGGCAGACTAGGTGGGCCAAGCAGTCCTTATCTGCCGTCAAATTCTATGTTTCTATGTTTATGTTTCTATGTTTCAGAGGACTTGTAACCCCCCTGCAAATGGGGGTTCCCAAAAGACTTCCAGGAGCTTGCTTGAATGCTCCAAGCCTGAATGGTGTTTGGCATTTAAGCCATTTATCAGTGAGTGTTTTTAGAGTCTCTGGTACTGTCTCTTTAAGAGCTGTCTGCTTGCAGACATAATTAGTTTGTATGGGGGGAGGACTGTGTGCTTCTCTGCTTGAGTACCACTCAAGCTGCTGCCAATTCACTCCATTTTTGCAGTCACTAGGAGTGCAAAGGGAACCTATCTGAAAGATGTAACTGCCAGAAATCATTTAGAGTAATAATGAAAATACAGTTTGTCTAACCTGCTTTCTTTGCAGTCAGAACTGTGTTTGCCTAGTTCCCCATTCTAGTTTTGAACTGCTGAACTGGACCAATCAGTGTGGGTTAAGGTAGCTCTAAAATGGTGCCTTGGACGAATCAGAACTTGGACTCGTAATCTGAGCCAGCCACAAGAGGATTGTATGGGCAGTGACTCTGGGAGATGTAGTTTGACTTCAGCCTTTTGGACCAACAGGGCAGTCTATTGTGAGTGACAGCCAATCCAGCCAAGAACTGGGAGGAACTCAAAGGAAGTGCCCGTTTTGTCTGCTGGAGTTTCAGTTGAGCTCTGGCAGTGAAGAGGAAGGAGCCCTGTGCTTTTCGTGTGCAGTTTTAGTCGGAAATGCGTGTAAGGCCCCAAGTTCCGTCTGCAGCTTGTGTAACTGCTTGTTAGGACTGAATCAGTCCTGTGAAGAGAATCAAAGGATATCTGAAGAGTAGAAACCAGACTCACCCTGTAGAAGACTGGAGAAATTGCTGAATTGCGCTCGGTCTGTCAGGAACTGAATCTGCTGTGTGTTCTCCCGGGTATTGTGCAGTAATTGCGATCGGGATAGAGAAGCAGCCTGCCTGGTATAGTACTTTCTTTTTACCATATAAATGTGTGAGGAGGCTTGTGTAGCTCGAGTGAATCCTGCTGCCATTAAAGGACTTTTGCCTGTTACTGTTTACCATATAAATGTGTGAGGAGGCTTGTGTAGCTCGAGTGAATCCTGCTGCCATTAAAGGACTTTTGCCTGTTACTGTTTACCATATAAATGTGTGAGGAGGCTTGTGTAGCTCAAGTGAATCCTGCTGCCATTAAAGGACTTTTGCCTGTTGCAGTTTGCCATATAAATGTGTGAGGAGTCTCGTGGAGCTCAAGAGTAGCCCTGCTGACGCCAAGGACCCTATCTTGTTTGGAGGTCGTGAGTACTAATTCAGTGTCGCCTCCCTGTTGAATTGCCACATTGAATCCAAATGGAATTACTGTACTGCTGACTGTTTAACTAATTTTTCTTTTCTCTGTGTGAAAGGGCCCTACCAGCTGCCACGGTTTGGACTAGCCACTAGGGCTTGGGTACCAGGGACAGTAACTGGTAGGGATAGGCCTGTGCACAGAGCCATAGTTAGATGAGTAAAGTGATAAGCTAATTAACCTGATTTTCCCCTGTCCTTGTTATATCCCCCTAAATAAATCAAAGCTGCTTGTTTCAGCAAAGTTATACTGCCTGAGGTATTTGTCTATGTTAAAGTATTGTACTGTGATTGTTGCACTGTATCTTATTTTACAGGGGTCCCAGTGCCTGAACCAGTCCTGGGGGTAAGTGTATACTGTGAAGGTAATTCTGATATATTGTGTGGGCCACTAGTGGGAAGAAAGGGGGGTTGCAGTGTCCCAGAGGGCTGTGACCAAGTTAGTTTAACTATTGCAAACCCTGACCTCTGGGTGGAGGCACCCGCCATCAGATCCAGGCCCCTCAACCTGTTAGTGGCAAATCAGGCAGGGGTAGTAGCCCCTGGGATAGCGCCATCTAGGGGTTACATCTTGGAGGCTCACCGCTGGGATTGTGTGTCCTCTGGTGGCCATATTTACGAACCACTGTTAAGAAAAAAATGAGTACCCCGACAGAAGTGGCTGTGCACCGGCTGGTGGAGTGGTGTACTGGGGAGGAGATCGACCCCCAAAATGCTATGCTTATCCTGGACATCCCCCTGGGTATCAATACGGACACTGTACAGGGAGTACTTTCCAAGGTGGAAGGTTTACAAAACCCTGTGGTGGTGGGTCGGCATGCTAATCTGCTCACCCACACTTTCCTGGCCCTAGTAGAGTTTAAGGATCCCATAGATAGCTCCAAAGTGCCACAGACCATTACCCCAGAGGGAGCCCTCACTGCCTGGAGAGTGATAACTAAGGACAGTAAAGACCCGGGGGGGAATGAGCCTCCACCACTGTCTGAAACTTTTGAGGAGAAATTTGCTAAATGGTTGCTGGGGGAAGGGAAAACTGTGGAGGACTTGAAGAAACTATTCTTCTCACCTGGGGGTGTTCCTCCCCCAACACCCTCTCCCGCTCCAGAACCCATAATGGTGGCTGAACCAATGCAGACTCCTATTTCTGCACCTGCCATTAGTCACGACTCTTACCGAAGGTTGAGGATCTTCTCTGGCACCCTTCCCACCCCCCAAGGGGAGGATGACTGGGAGACCTGGATAGACTATGTTGCCCCCCAAGTGCTCGAATGGCAATGCTCGGAAGCTGAAAAGTGAAAGAGGGTTAGTGAGAGCCTCCGAGGTCCTGCCCTGGCTACCATCTGTGCTAAACGGGCCAGTAACCCTGAAGTGACTGCACAGGCCTATCTTGGGGCCTTGGAGAATGTGTATGGGAGCCCAGATTCTGATAAGGACCTATGGTGGAGAGTAAGAAATGCACAACAGTACCAAGGGGAGCTGTTGTCTGTGTATGTATCTCGGCTGGAAAAATTGTTGCAAGAATGCCTCAGACAGGGTAGTTTGCCAGCGATTGAACTGGACCGAACCAGGCTGGACAGGATCCTTAAGTCTGCCCCCTTCTCAGAACTGCTGTTGCTTCAGTTACGCCTGGCATATCGACTGGAATCCCCACCCTCCTATGATGAGTTAATGAGAGAAATTCGAGGAGTTGAGAAAAGGTGACCTCGGAGGGACCTGCACTAATAGCTAGGCTAGGACCTGAGTGACTGAGGGTGACCCATCAAGTGAAGTTCAGGGCAGAGGTTGGCAGGTCAATGAGTGCTCTGACAAGGAAAAGATATGCCACAATGGGGTGAACTGTTGAGAGAGATCTGGGAATTCAAAACAGTCCCTTTATGAAGGCCACGCCTGCAAGTACGGGCTCCGACCTATATCCGACTGCATCTGCTATGGGGTGGGGTACCCACCCATGTATCTCCTGCTGATAACAGCTCCAAACTCAATTCCTTGACCATGGAAGTGGAGAAACTGACGAGATGTCTCCAAATGCTTATCACACCGCAGACAGAGATGGCACCCAGGTTTCCAGTTAGTAGTACCCCCGGCCTGGCTCCCAGTGTGGCGCCTCGGCCAGCTCAAACTCCAGAAAGTATGTTTTGCTATAATTGTGGGAAGGATGGGCACATGAAGAGGGAATGCTGGTCCCCAAAAGACACTGACAAAGTTGCATATAGGCTACAAGGAGAGCTTCGGAGAACAAATCAGTGGTTAAGAGGTGCACAAAATGATCCCAGTGAGGGCACCAAAAATGCTAACTTACGTCCTTTTGTGGCAAGGTCAGTTGCTCAGTCCCCTGCTACCGCCTCTCCAGACTGGTCCAGAATAGTGGGTCCCTCCATGGAGACCACTGTAAAGGTGAATGGAGTGTCTACAAGAGCTGTATTAGACAGTGGCTCCCAAGTGACGATTATGTTCCAGGATTGGTATCAGAGGCATTTGTCAGATGTACCCTTACAACCATTAGAAGGACTGCATGTATGGGGGTTAAGTGAGAAGGCCTACCCCTATTCCGGGTATATCTGAATTTGGCTGTCCTTCCCCACCTCCATGGCTAGAGTGGCTGAACAAGTAGAGACCCTAGCCTTAGTGTGTCCCCCCACTGGCCTGTATGATGGTGTCCCTTTGTTGATTGGAACAAATGCTCATATGTTCGGACGGCTGGCACAGTTGTGTTATGAAACACAGGGTCAAAGACTAGTAGAGCTTTAAGAGTTCCGGCTTTAATTAAGAAGGCCTATGAGGCACAGAGAGATGCTGAAAAAATAGAACCAGAGGAACCGGTCGGAATTGTATGGAAGAAGGATCCTGAGTCTCTGATCCTGGTGCCAAATGCCCAGTGTACCTTACAGGGAGAGGTCCATATCAGAAAAGATGTTAAGAATAAAATATTAATGTTGGATGCACCAGGCGATGGAAAATTGCCAGAGGGACTGCTGGTCAAGCCTAGTATTTTGCCTGCCAGAGCCCATGCTTATGCCAGAAGGGTAATGGTCCAAGTTCATAATGTGTCTGAAAGAGACATTCGAGTAAATAGAGGTTGCATCCTGGCTAATGTGCATTGTGCAGACACTGCAGTGCTACCCAGCAGCAAGAGTTCGAGGAAGAATGACAGAGTAACGCCTGACTTGTTTGATTTCGGTGACTCCCCGTTGCCAGCTGAATGGAAAGTGAGGATCAGTGAGAAGCTTGCCCAGAGAGACCAGGTGTTTTCTTTAAAGGAATGGGACGTAGGATGCGTACAAGGAGCTGAGCACAATATCCGGCTGCATGACGAAAGACCATTTCGTGAGAGGTCTCGACGCCTGGCACCTGCTGACATAGATGATGTGAGACGGCATCTGCAAGAGATGTTAGCTGCTGATGTAATACAAGAATCCAGAAGCCCTTATGCTTCCCCCATTGTGGTAGTGAGGAAAAGAATGGGACAGTAAGGATGTGCGTGGATTATCGCACCTTAAACCGGCGGACTATCCCTGATCAGTACACAATGCCCCGCATTCAGGATGCTTTGGACTGCCTAAACGGGAGCAAGTGGTTCTCTGTGCTGGATCTCCGCAGTGGGTACTACCAGATCCCAATGGCCCCAGAGGACCGTGAGAAGACAGCCTTTATCTGTTCACTTGGCTTTTATGAATTCATGAGGATGCCTCAAGGGATTTCAGGTGCCCCAGCCACTTTTCAACGATTGATGGAGCGTGCAGTGGGGGACATGAACTTACTAGAGTGCCTGGTATACCTAGATGATGTTATTGTGTTTGGAAGCTCACTGGAGGAACATGAGAGCAGATTATTTAAGGTATTGGACTGACTGGAGGACTTTGGCCTTAAACTGTCCATTGATAAGTGTCAATTCTTTCAAACATCAGTAAAGTATGTGGGACACATAGTATCCACCGAGGAATAGAGACCGACCCAAGTAAAGTTGAGGCCTTGACCACCTGGCCACAGCCCAAAATCTAAAAGAACTGCAAAGATTCCTGGGATTCTGTGGTTATTATCGGCTGTTCATCAAGGACTATTCAAGAGTGATCCGCCTTTACTTAACCTTACTCAAGGGTATCCCCAACCCACAAAAAATACCAAAAGTCAGCGTCCCTCAAGACTGAAAGAGTGTATTTTCGTCCGAGTGAAGTATTTGGGGCCCGCTGGACTCCTGATTGTGAGACTGCTTTTCATGAGATCATATATCAACTTACCCATGCTCCAGTTCTGGCCTATGCCGATCCAAGAAAACCTTATGTCCTGCACACTGATGCTAGCTTGCAAGGGTTGGGGGCTGTGTTGTACCAAGAGCATGAGAATGGCCTGAGACCAGTGGCCTTTGCCAGTAGAAGCCTGACCCCATCCGAAAAGAACTATCTGTACATAAGTTAGAGTTCCTAGCTTTGAAGTGGGCTATTGTTGACCAATTCCATGAGTACTTGTATGAGGCTAAAATACTAGTAAAAACTGACAATAATCCTTTGACCTATGTGCAGACCTCAGCTAAGTTGGATGCCACTGGCTATAGGTGGCTTTCTGCATTATCTACATACGACTATGCTCTCGAATACCGAGCAGGTCTGAACCACATAGATGCTGATGCTCTCCGGAGGCCTGTTCCCCAGAATGATTGGGTCAGACTGGCAGAACCTGACATTCGGGCACTCTGCCGGAAGTTTGACAGGGAGGAACAAATATCCACGGACGCAATGGACTGCATGGTGGATTGCTTGGGACCCTCTGAGAATTGCATACCTGCTGCTTATTGCCACTTTTCTGCAATAGACATTGGTGCACTGCCTCAGCTGGACAATGACAGTATTCAGCGGACTCAATCCCGCGATCCCATGATCAAATCAGCTTTAGATGCCCTCTATGCAGGAAAAGATGTGTCCAAATTATGCTCCACTGATTTGAGAACTGCACTGTTATACAAAGAAGGTCCTAAGTTGAAACTGATCAATAAACTGTTATACAGAGAAACAGTAGACAGAGGGGGACAAGTAGACAAACAACAACTAGTGCTGCCCACTGCCTTTTGAGACTCAGTACTGATGTCCTTGCACAACCACATGGGGCACCTTGGTATAGACAGAACACTTGACTTGGTGAGATCCAGATTCTATTGGCCTAAGATGGGGGCTGATGTGGAGCAACACATTCGAACTTGTAGTCGCTGCTAACAGAGGAAAGCTTTGCCCCAGAGGGCTGCCCCCCTTGTTAACATCACCACCAGTGCACCCATGGAGATGGTCTGTATTGATTTTCTGAGTTTGGAGTCATATCAAAGAAATATCAGTAATGTGCTGGTGGTCACTGACCATTTCATGAGATATGCCCAAGCTTTCCCCACCAAAGACCAGAAAGCATCCAATGTGGCCAAAGTACTTGTAGAAAACTTTTTTGTTCACTATGGAGCTCCACAAAGAATCCATTCTAATCAAGGGAGAGACTTTGAGAGTCGTCTGATCAAAGAGATGCTTTCTCTGTGGGAGCGAAAGTCCAGAACCACTCCACCACCCCAGGGGACCCACAGCCTGAACGTTTCAACCGCACTTTGCTAGATATGCTAGGCACCCTGCACCCAAAAGACAAGCCTAGATGGAGCCAACAAATTAGCACCCTGGTACATGCTTATAACTGCACCAAAGTGATGCCACTGGGTTCTCCCCTACCGCCTGATGTTTGGAAGAGAAGCTCGGTACCAGTAGATGTGTTTTGGGGTCTCTCCTGATGGGGTTCAAGCTGACAACTATTTACAGTATGTGCAAAAGTTAAAGGCCCAGCTAACTCATGCGACTCAACTGGCTCAAACCATGGCTGTCAAAAGAAATCTGGCCAACAAAGAAAGGTATGATAAAAGGTGAAAGCACAGGAACTCCAGGAGGGAGATTGGGTATTGCTAAGAAATCTGGGACTGCATGGCAAACACAAGATTGCTGACAGATGGCACCATCTCCCTCACATTGTAGTGGGCAAACTAGATGATCTGCCAGTGTACAAAGTAAGGCCTGAGAATAATTCAAAAGATGTAAAAACAATGCATAGAAATCATTTACTGCCCATTGGACAAATCTTGATTGAGTCTGAGCCCCAGAAGATGCCCCCTCTGGACCAGTGACTAGAGCTGCTGCTAAGAAAAGATCAAGAAAGTCTGCACCTACAGAAGCAGAGTTAAAGTGTTCCCCTCCACAAGTCCCAGTTGAGCATGACTGTCAGTCCATATCAGAAGAAAGTGAGAGTGACTTTGAATATTATCCTTCTTATGAACTGTCAATTGTTTCGAGGCAATCCCCTAGTCAATACTGGAGATGAAGCTGGGCCTTCTGGACTGTCTAAGCCCCCAGCTTCGTCCCTGGAGCCAATGCTCCCAGAAAGTGAAGTGCAAAGCATCAGATCAGAGGAAATGGAATCATTGTGCATGGTTGAACTGTTTGAGCTTTCAGGGGAGGAAAATGATGGATTGGGGCAGACTGGTGATACACCAAAACAAGAAGAGTATTTTGAGTGCCCTGACAGTCCACTGCCAGTGTCCGAAAGCTCTCCATGCGAGCCAAATGTTGTGGACTCAGAAACTGTAACTCCTGGAGCTGAAAGTGCCCCAAGTTCTAGCCTCTCTACCCCCATGGAGACTCCCCTGACAAGTGAGGACAATGCTGAAAATGAGGCTCAGAGTGCAGAGACTGTAACAGTTCCCCTAGAAAGACTGGTCGAGCTGTAAAGCCTGTGGTGCACCTCAGTTATGATTCCCTTGGGAGGCCTGTGGACTTGCCTCTCAATGTTGTCCATAAAGGAGTGTATGTGTCCCGAGCTCATTGCCCAAACTGAGCGCAGTGCTAACTCCAAGTTACTTGTGTTGCCCTCTAAGTATGGTGCCTTGCCCGTCCAGCCCCAAGGTAACTGATAGGAAGGGCCCTCTTCAGGTTTCATGTACAAGAGGTAATAACTTGAGTTATGGTACAATGTGTGTGTAATACTGTGTAAAGAGTGACGTACTGCAATGTTTCAGAAATGTGTTCTTGGTAAAATGATATATTGACTGATGATTACATGTGTGAGCCTAATGCAAATGTATATGGTTGCAGTTGAAACTTATAGTGCTTCGCTTGATGTGACATCAAGCTTTCCCAGGCCAGGAAGGGTGTAACCCCCGCAATGGGGGGTTCCCAAAAGACTTCCAGGAGCTTGCTTGAATGCTCCAAGCCTGAATGGTGTTTGGCATTTAAGCCATTTATCAGTGAGTGTTTTAGAGCCTCTGGTACTGTCTCTTAAGAGCTGTCTGCTTGCAGACATAATTAGTTGTATGGGGGACTGTGTGCTTCTCTGCTTGAGTACCACTCGAGCTGCTGCCAATTCACTCCATTTTTGCAGTCACTTGGAGTGCAAAGGGAACCTATCTGAAAGATGTAACTGCCAGAAATCATTTAGAGTAATAATGAAAATACAGTTTGTCTAACCTGCTTTCTTTGCAGTCAGAACTGTGTTTGCCTAGTTCCCCATTCTAGTTTTGAACTGCTGAACTGGACCAATCAGTGTGGGTTAAGGTAGCTCTAAAATGGTGCCTTGGACGAATCAGAACTTGGACTCGTAATCTGAGCCAGCCACAAGAGGATTGTATGGGCAGTGACTCTGGGAGATGTAGTTTGGACTTCAGCCCCTTTTGGACCAACAGGGGCAGTCTATTGTGAGTGACAGCCAATCCAGCCAAGAACTGGGAGGAACTCAAAGGAAGTGCCCGGTTTTGTCTGCTGGAGTTTCAGTTGAGCTCTGGCAGTGAAGAGGGAAGGAGCCCTGTGCTTTTTCGGTGTGCAGTTTTAGTCGGAAATGCATGTAAGGCCCTAAGTTCCGTCTGCAGCTTGTGTAACTGCTTGTTAGGACTGAATCCGTCCTGTAAGAGAATCAAAGGATATCTGAAGAGTAGAAATCAGGCTCACCCTGTAGAAGACTGGAGAAATTGCTGAATTGCGCTCGGTCTGTCAGGAACTGAATCTGCTGTGTGTTCTCCCGGTATGTGTGCAGTTGTGCATCAGGATAGAGAAGCAGCCTGCCTGGTATAGTACTTTCTTTTTACCATATAAATGTGTGAGGAGGCTTGTGTAGCTCGAGTGAATCCTGCTGCCATTAAAGGACTTTTGCCTGTTACTGTTTACCATATAAATGTGTGAGGAGGCTTGTGTAGCTCGGTGAATCCTGCTGCCATTAAAGGACTTTGCCTGTTGCAGTTTGCCACATAAATGTGTGAGGAGTCTCGTGGAGCTCAAGAGTAGCCCTGCTGACGCTGAAGGACCCTATCTTATTTGGAGGTCGTGAGTACTAATTCAGGGTCGCTCCCTGTTGAATTGCCACATTGAATCCAAATGGAATTACTGTACTGCTGACTGTTTAACTAATTTTTCTTTTCTCTGTGTGAAAGGGCCCCTACCAGCTGCCACGGTTTGGACTAGCCACTAGGGCTTGGGTACCCAGGGACAGTAACTGGTAGGGATAGGCTCTGCACAGAGCCATAGGTAGATGAGTAAAGTGATAAGCTAATTAACCTGATTTCCCGTCCTTGTTATATCCCCAATAAATCAGAGCTGCTTGTTTCAGCAAAGTTATACTGTCTGAGGTATTTGTCTATGTTAAAGTATTGTACTGTGATTGTTGCACTGTATCTTATTTTACAGGGGTTCCCAGTGCCTGAACCAGTCCTGGGGGTAAGTGTATACTGTGAAGGTAATTCTGATATATTGTGTGGGCCACTAGTGGGAAGAAAGGGGGGTTGCAGTGTCCCAGAGGGCTGTGACCAAGTTAGTTTAACTATTGCAAACCCTGACCTCTGGGTGGAGGCACCCGCCATCGGATCCAGGCCCCTCAACCTGTTCGTGGAAAATCATGCAGGGGTAGTAGCCCCTGGGATAGCGCCATCTAGGGGTTACAGACTGGTGCATGTCTGAGAGATTGGACCCCCAGAGAGTGCTCTTGATAAAGAACGTGGCTGAAGAGAGAGAGACAAGGAATTTATTTTGGGAGTGCTGGAGGGGGCTCTGAAGGATTGTGGAAACATGAAGATTCAGAGAGTGACTAGAGAACCAGCTACGAGGTTTAGAAATTTAATTGTAGAAACTGAAAAGGACTTAAGAACTGTAAGTGTGCTTCCCACAGTGGCCCTCGAGGGGTTTCAAGAGATTTGGGTGGTAATAAGCAAAAGGAGTCCTGCCAGCCCAAAACCTTCTTCCCCTTCCTCATCCCCCCATCCAAATGAAGGGGGGGGTGGGATTTCAAGACTAAACTAGAGTCTCTGCTGGCTAGCAAAGGGAAGACCTTCCAGGGTGTGTGGACTTTATTGCCTCTGGAAACAACCTTTGAAGAACTTGTGCTAGCCTGCCATGCTAGTTCAGACTATTATAGACGCCTAAGGATTTTCTCCGGCCCCCTCCCCACGCCTGTTGGAGAAGATGATTATGAAATTTGGATTGACTATGCTGCCCCATGCTACAAGAATGGCAATGTTCTGAGGTCAAGAAGCATAACAGGCTGGTAGAGAGAAAGGCTCACTCTGGAGTCTCTCCAGTTCTTGCATGCCACAGATCTAGAGACCAAAGGTATACCGACCGGACAATGACCCCAGGAAATCCCTCACTGTGACAATCTTGACAGGTTTTGAGATTGTTGCTGTGAGGGACCCGAAGGCGAAATTTCTCCCCTTTTTGCTGTCTTTCACCTCCTCCTTCGAATCAACTTTGACTTGGAGTTAGATATCTAAGCACAGCCCCCCCCCATAGTAAACACACAATGTCTGACAGGCAGAATTTTGCCTGTTGACATTGGAGATCTCGACATGCCGAACTTCGACAACACCGTTGTTGTTTCAGCATGGTAGGACCGAGGTCAAAATTGATAAGTACTTTGTTACTCTTGTTACTCTGGACAGTGTATTTGGGAATACAGAGTCCTGTGCTGATTTGTACTGGAAGTTTAAGACAACTAAGAAGTGTTGGGGGGAGCCTCTCTCGGCTTACCTCCATAGACTGAAGCAGGCTTTGCAGAAAGTGTACCTAAAAGGAGGGACAGAATCTAACGATTTGAACAAAGTGTGCCTGCAACAAGTGTTGAAGGCTGCTCAATTCTCAGAGTTACTGTTGTTAAAGTTGCACTTGAAAGAGAGGTTGACTGATCCCCCTCACTCCGAGCCCTGTTGCTGGAGGTTAGAGAAGCAGAGGAACAAGACGAGCAATGGAGGTACTCATCTACTGCTGCTGCCAGTGCTCAAGTGTCAGAGAGTGGGGCCCCATGGAGGCCAGAGAGCTTCAAAAACTGATTCAAGAACTGAAAGGTGTAGTGTGTCAAGTGGGAAAATCTAGCCTCGCCTCCAGGGAACCTGAGCCTTCACTATCCAGCATGCCCGTGTCGAGTAAGGTTGTATCACCTCCCTTGGGCTCTTAGGGGCGAGCTCCAGATACAGCTTCACTGGAGGAAGTCCATGCTCAGTTGATGGTAGGAGATTCCATGAAACACCCTACTCTGCAATCATCTGGGGCCCCTGCCAGGGAGGAGGGACACATAAGGGACTCTCCAGCTGGAGCCACTCAACCGCTAGCAAGTTGAACTGATGTATACTGTAACCAGTGTGGGGAGGATGGGCATGTCCAATGTCAGTGTACATCTGAAAGCAATTTCCAGAGGGTTGTTGATTGATTAATCCAAGAGAAAGCGGTTGAAAGCCCCTCTAAACTGTTAAACTTCAGGGGGGCCCCCAGTAGAACAGCACCCTGGGGCCCTGGGAACTTGTCGCTCATTACTCACCAGTGCTAAACTTAGAAAATCTTAACCTGTTTTGGAGCATAGAAATTCTTGGATTCCATCTTCTCAAACCTGTTCTGAAGCTTGTATGTCCAAGAAAAACATTATTCTGAGAAACTGATAGACTTAGTGTGAGGTAATTGGAGGGAGGGATTAGCAAGGACAGTATGAACTAAATATTTTGCACTTTAGCAGCTTGTGAGAGATGTAATGCAAACTGCTCAGAAGAGAAAAGACTACAGGAATAAAAGATTTCTATAGTTCATAGGGAATGATAGGTGAAGTGTAGACTTTGGGTGTCAGACTGACAGTATCTTTTCAATAAAAGTCAGTCAGTCTCATGGACCTGCATTATACATTTCTGATTGTATCTGTCTGTTTTCAGATTGACCTAATATGTAATTTATTATCAAGAATCTAAGCCTTAATATATGTGTTGAAAGTAGCTTAGGGCTGAGAACTCATTTGAGAACAGGTCTTTGAAAAAGATGCCACATATTGTTTAAGATGGGTTGTGGTTTTATCATATGTAGCAAACATATGAAATAACCAGAGGAAGAAACCCTTATGGTCTCTTGAGTCTGCTCAATTGTGGTGCCCTTGATCTAGAGATTAAAGTGGACCAGACTCCCCTCCCTGCTAACTCTGACCCTTCCCTTCACCCTTTCCCACCAACTCTTGAACTCCCACTTTGTTTTGAGTGACAAACTCAGGTGTGAGTTCATTCAATCCCAACAGTACCCTCTCTGTAAGGAAGTGTCTCCTGACCTCCTTCTTGAATCTTCCCCTCACCAGCTCAAAATAGTGCCCCCTTGTGGTCTTGTTATCACTGAGAAAGAAAGGTTCCCTTATATCTACCCTGTTTATACCTTTCAGGTACATGTAGGTTTCAGTCATGTCACCCCTCTCCCTACTTTCTTCCTGTGAGTATATGTTGAGTTCTCTTAGCCTGTCCTCGTATGCCCTGCCCTGCTGTCCCTGAACCATCTTGGTTGCTCTCCTGTGAACTGCCTTGAGCTGGCTGATAACTTTTTTACATAGGAGCTTCAGTAATGCACTCTGTACGCCTGGTGCGGTCGCACCAAGGATCTGTACAGCATCAGTATAACCTCCTCCCTTTTGCTTGTGAATCCTTTAGCAGCCTAGCATTCTGTTTGCTTAGGCTTCTGCCTTCCTACAACATCTAGGCTGTTTAAGGGCATTGATGATGGCTATTCTCAAATCCTTTTCCTTTTCTAATTCGGTGACCTTGACCTCTCCTAGACAGTACTTGCACTGGTGTTCTTCCTTCCTATGTGCATGACCTTGCATGTCTTCACCTTGGACCCCAGCTGCCAGATACCTGACCACCATTCCAGCTTCACCAGGTCCTAATTTTGGTCCTGTACCCCTTCATCAGAGTCCACCATCCCACAGAGCTTGGTGTCATCTGCAAAGAGGCAGACCTTGCCTTTAATGCTGTCCATAATGTCATTAATGAACATGTCAAACAGTACTGGGCCGAGCATTGACCTCTGCGGGACACCACTTGTAACAACCCTGGTACCTGAGAGCTCCCCTCCCACCCCCACCTATCCTAGGTCCTATCACTGAGCCAATTTGCCACCCACCTGGTTAATTTGCTCTCTGCCCCTAGGTCCTCCAACTTCCTGCTCAACCTCTTGAGTGGCACCAAATTGCAGGCCTTTCTGAAATTCAAACATAGAATGCTAAACACTTGACCCTTGTCCACCACTATCATTACCCAGTCAAAGAAGCTAATCAGGATGGTTTGACAGAACCTCCCTGACATGAACTCATACTGTTTCTCATCCTGTAGCTCACTGGCTTTAGAAAACGAAACTAGTCTTTCCTTCAGAATGGTCTCCACCAGTTTACTCACAATGGAGGTCTGACTGACCAGCCTGTAGCTCCCAGGGGTGTTCCTGGGCCCACTCCCGCGCAGCAGCACCACATAAATGGTTCTCTTCTCCTGCAGTACCACCCCATATTCAAAAGAGCTGTTAAAGAGTGACTGCAGTCAAAATCTCTGGCATCAATAAATTCAGAATTTGCATCAGCATAGCCCCAATCAGACTCTTGCCAAAAATGAGATCTCTAAGTTACTTTGTTTAAAAGTTACAAGTCATTTTACAACCCTAAATTCACTACCTGTTCAAAATATCCAGTTTCGGTGAAGCGCTGATGATGATGTCATCTCCAGAACTCAGTCTAGTTCTCCCTGTCAGCTCAGCAAGCTTATAGGACCTGTTTCTCCAAAGTTCTAAAGATCATGCACAATGGTTTTCAAAAGTAAAACAGGCAGCATCATTCAAAACACATTGCTATAAATACTATGTGTGTTTCAGGTTTTATAACAAAGTTGACAAATTTGTACTTTTTAATGCCTTTTTGGTGTGGTCCATTTCTCCAGGTTGCTGAATGCTGAGTCAGTATGCCTCCAGGCTGCTAATACCATTTGGGGTGCTGCTGTACTCTGCCTGTTAAGAAGTTGTATTGCTACTAGTATTGTAATGTTGGTAACATCATTGCTGTTTGTCAGTGTCTGCTTTACAATACATTTTAATAGGGGCTTTATATGTGTTAATTCCCTGGTAGCCCTGGTAAAATTATAATTTTAATGTAGAGTACAACATAGATGAGCCTGAATGTAGGTCAAGTAACAGCCTGACAGGGAGAAAAAAAATGGTCTGGCTAATGCATAGAAACTCGTAGTAAGGTTTCAAAACAGTATTACCTCTCCCACACCCATTTATAGGGAGATGGAATAATTGTTTGAAAGTGCCATCTTGAGAAATTGCCTCAATTGAATGACAGGTGTGAATGATCTCAGCCTTTCACCACATCTGAGTTATTCAGTCTGCAAACCTCACAGCAGTGTGTTATGATCCAGCATCTAGCAACCCTTGAAAAAAGACCACAACAAAAAAGCACCCCAAAAAATTCAACTTTGTTACAAAACCTGAAACACAAATATTTATAGCAATGTTTTTGGAATGATGTTGCCTGTTTTACTTGTGAAAACCATTGCACATGATCTTTAAAACTTTGGAGAAACAGGTCCTATAAGCTTGCTGACAGGGAAAACTAGACTGTGAGTTCAGGAGATGACATCATAGGCAGCTCTTCACTGAAACAGGCTTTTTTGAACAGGTAGTGAATTTAGGATTGTAGAATGACTTGTAACTTTTAAACAAAGTGATTTAGAGATCTCATTTTTGGCATGAGGCTGATTGGGGCTATGCAGATGCAAACTCTGAATTTTTTGATGCCAGAGACTTTGACAGTAGTCCCTCCTTAACAGGTCTGTCGGCGGACCTGCCAGCTCCACTGCCAGTTCCCTCAACACTCTTAAGTGCATGCCATCTGGGCCCAGCGACTTGTTTACCTGTAAGGGACAGGAGCCCTTTCCTAACCTTGTCCTTCATTTTACTGTTCTCAGCCATATTCCCCCTTCCTCTTCTTCTTCTCCTCCCCCCCATCCTCGGTTGCCACACTGGTCCATTCTGTTCCTTAGTAAAGACTGAGCAGAAGCATTTGTTCAACACCTATGCTTTCTCTTGACTGCCTCCACCCACCCTCCTCCTTTTTAAGCTTCACTACACCTAGCTTTGTGTTTCTCTTCCCACTGATATACCTGAAGAAGACTTTCTCATCCTCCTCCTTCATCCATTCTGCAATTAGCAGCTCTTCCCTTGCCTTGGCCTGCCTGACTATCCTACTTGCCTCCCATTCTTTCTTCAAGTAGACTCCCCCATCCTCATCCCACCAGGACTTCTCGTATTTCCTGTGTCCAACTGTTGGATGTCCATTTTGCTGTGTATCAAACAAAGAACATAACTTTTTATGAGCTTTCTTAACACTGTTTTTCTACCTCACACTAATAAAACATCACAGATTACATTGTTCATCCCATTTACATTTGTGATTTAGTTTTAAAGTATGAAGGGGGAAGATTATAGCTGATGATGCGATAGGTGAAATAACTTATGCAAAACCATCCCAAAAGAACTTGAGGCTGCCAACACTACTGTGCACATGCATCATTATAAAGCAATTAAACAGAATGCCATTAAATTCCCATTAATCCCTTCATAAATAATAGGTGAAAACACACATTAAAATCTTAAAAAACATTAATACCCTTTAGTTTTAAAGGCTTTGATTAGGATTTCATGTCTATTAAAATTGAATGGGCATTAAACATTTAACAGGAATATGGGCATTCCTTTATGCACCATTAATATTGTTTAATGCCAGGGGAGGAAGAAGGTGAACAATGAAAAGAAAAAAACAGCTGTTATCTACATGATGGCTAGGGGTTGCAACTACATAAACAAGATATATTCCTGAAATGGTATATCCTTAACAGATGTGCAGCTGGGTAATATAAAACTGTAAATAGAAAAATTGCGAGCACTGCCTAATTTAATTATATGGGCAGGTAGCTCCTTGGTATAAGTCATCTGCACAACAGTGTTTGCAGCTCTTAAAGTACATTTCAAAAAGTTGATAAAATAACTGGGAGAAAAGAATGAGGCATGGTGTATCACTAGGTTTACGTATACCATTGTAAGGCACTAGGTCAAAACGTCAACTGAATAACAGTGCGGTCAAAAACTGTGCAAACAAATTGGTAACCAACAATGTAGTGCATCACCAAAAACACCAACTGCCACAAATAAAGCAAAATAACTCTGGAACTGACTGTCTGAGGGGGGTTCCATCCCCCGTACCCTCAAACTATAAATAATGACCTGGGGGAGAGGCAACTCTGGGACAGGGAGGAACCTCGGGGATTGTATTTGTGTTGGAGGGCACAGGAAACTGACCACAACAACTGGGAGTGGGGGGTAAAAGTGCAGGATGGGGGACAGACACATTAAAAATAAAAGTCGAGATGGGGAGGGAAAAAAGAAACCAAAAGTTGTTGAGCCAGGAATCGAACGCTGGTCATCTGCACGTTCTGCCACTTTTTACTGCTTGTGGCTCTAACCTCTGTGCCATGGCAGCTGCTTGGCAGGGCAGCACACAGGGGATGCCTTATCATCTTCATCCTGAGTGACACCAGCTACAGGGATAGCGACAATATACTTGCACTACGCTATCCTAGTAGCTATTTTGCCCAATGGTAATTTTGCCACACAGATCATACCTATGCTATAATCTGCCCAACATATTTACTGAGTACCTGATTGTAATACTAAGGATGGTGATAAATACTGCTTACTGTACGATAAAGAAAAAATAATTATTGTAAAATTATGCAAGTTTAAAGGATTTGTAGCTTACATTACATTTTGTTGCTAATAAAATCTCTGATATTTATTTCCATCATGTATAGAGTGTTTACTCAAGATTTAAATATTTAGAATATAAACAAACACTTATAAAAAGGAATGTGTGGTATTTTAGTGGTTAAATGAATTTATGAATAGATGCAGCTCATGGCGTAGTAAAGCCTAATAAGTTCACACATTTCTACAGGTGGCGCTAATTTGAAAATATAATGGCACATACTTGTTGCTTATTGGCCATTTTTAGAGGTGCTATTGCTTAGAAAATTGAATGGCCCACAGTGGCACGGTTTATTTACTGGCAACAAGCACAAACAAATTTCATGATAAGGAATGTTAATTAAAATAATTAAATGAGTCTAAATTCACGACTGAAAAGGGCTTTTATAAGATTTATTGGGGAAACAAAACCCATTAAATATCTAATGGATACCTTTCATGGTTAATTAATGGCATATGTTACCATACCATATGAGGACAACCATAGTGGTAGGAAAGAGAAGGTAAGCTGCAGAATCATTTAGGATCTGGAGCTTGTGTAGGCAGGGAAATGGGCAGACTAGGTGGGTCAGGTGGTCCTTATCTGCAGTTACATTCTATGCTTCTGTGTTTCTGTGCTATCTAATGATGTAATACTTTAATACTTAATGTCAGTTTAATGGGAGGACACACACACACACACACACACACACACACACACACACACACACACCATTAAAGAGGGTGATACATGATTTAATGGTGGAAATTAATGGGTTTGCCTAACAATAATGTGAAATTAATGGAAAAGTATGCTATTTTAATGAATTGTGCATGCACTAGTGCACTGGGAAAAGTTCAGAAAAGCTAGGATGAACAGTGGCTGTATGTTGGTCACAGCTAAGCAGTTATAAACAACTTTTGGTAAATGGTATAGAGGATAAAAGCAGAGGTGTATAAACCAATAGATTGCAGACTTCTCCTCAGGGTCACTGATCTTCTTGCCCAAGGACATCTGAGGTAATGTTTGCAGCAGTGCACATTTTTTCCCAAGCTACTACCACAATTGGAAAAGCTTAGACTGATATGTACAAATGATCCAACCTTTCCCTAGAAAATCCAAATCCCAATACCATCATAGATTATTTAAGATTTTTCTTCTAAGTGTGTGGAAAACATCAGACCTACAGTATTAGAAAATCTAAACTTTCCCAAGCCATGTTTTCTCCTGAAGTTCTAAGGATTTGCCACATTAAATTTGATTCAGAGTTTCAGATGTCCAGTTGGCTTCACTTCTTCCTGGTTTACTATGTGTCTGTCCAGTTTTCTCTAGTGTTTATATCAGGTATGTGAATCTTCTCATTCCTTAGAACTTACATTCTAATGCAGGTAGAGTGCAAAAAGAACACAAAACACTTTTCTAAACTGAATGAGAAGGCATGAGGATGGGTTCAAACAGGAAAAACTCATCCAAGAAGGAATACTTGCCACCTGGGGTGGGGGTGATATCCTGGACCTAGCATGGTCAGGTATGCTGTCTAGCCAGCTTCACATGGAGGGGTAAATTTGATGCTTAGCCAATCTGGTTGTTTTTATTGTATCATATCTGTGATATAAATATATGTTTCCTTGAATTTCTGCTTGGAAAGTATGGCAGTCAGTACAAGGCATTGTGGGACCTTGGATTTTCAAAAAAAAAATACTCTTCCATCTCTGAGTGGAAAATCTAATTAAGATCTTCCTTTAGAAACCAGCTTGTATAGGTTGTAAACCAGCCACTTGTATAAAATATTGCATTGTGTGACCTATTAGGAGGAAAGCAACATCTAACAGATGACTGTTAGATTTCTCACCATTAAGAGAAATAGCTCAGGAATGTCCTCTGAAGATCAAAGGAGTAATTCTGACCTGCCATAAAGCAGGCTCACTAATTAAAAAAAAAATATTATATATTATTTCTGTGGGATGCTTAGCAACATGCAGATGCCTGTGACTACCATTTGGTATACAGGAAATGTGAATGACCTCACAGCCAGTATCACCACTGGGCTGTTACCTCACAAGTTGGTTGTGACCCTTGTTCCCTTTAGATGGTAAAAGCTAAGAGAAGATTGTGCTTTTGATTTCTGGACTCCTGAAAGAACACACTCTCAAGAAGCACTTTTGTTAGGTAAGTCAACGACCACTAATTGCTAATTGAAACTAGGGTAGGATTAGTTACTAAGTTAAAAGGTGTTTGGTTTGTAATTGTCCAGTTATTTTTTGTATGGCTGTACCCTAAATGTTATATATTCTGTGTTTTGTATTTCATCTACTATTTTAGTAAACTTTGTTTTTCTTGAAATCCTGCCTGAGTCTTTTCCTCATTTTGAATGTGAATGCTGGGACAGTGTTGATAATTCTGACAGAATTGTTAAGCGCTTACAGTGTGTTACCATATGCACCAAAGAAAAGTACCTAGGTCTCAACTGAGTCAAATGGGGGCTTGTGAACCAGGTTGGGTGCCCACTGGGTTAAGTATTGCACTGCAGTTCCCCAAAGAGGGTGTGATATTTGAACCTGTTAACTGGGCATGCTAGCAAAAAAGGGTTCATATTTGACCCCAGAACTTGAGATTGTAGTTGTTCGGACCCAAAACAGACAGGAGGGTTACCCTGTTTGTCTCCTGTTCACATATTGCACTTCGAGGTTTGGCACTGTGGGAGAAGAGGGCCTGACCCGCAGAGTACATTTGTGACAGATCTAGTTGGCAGCAGTGTGATCTAAAAGATTTGGTTTGCTGTGCTGCAATCAAAAATGTTTGTTTGCACACAGTGAAATTATTGGTTGACATGAGCATTAACAGTCCAATGTGTCAGATTGATAAACTGTAACAGTTCACACATAAAACAAGGCAGTGATTTAAAAAAGAAGAAATATATAATTGTGGTTACAGTCAAAGTTCCCTACCTGTTTTATTTTTTTTCGGGTGCAAGCTAGTGTAGCCATTGATTAGGGAAGAAGATGACTTCCACCTACAGCAAGTACACTGCAGAATGCCTGAGGCAGTTGTGCCAGGAGAGAGGAGTCCATTGAGAGGAGAAAAACAAGCAGCACCTCATGGAGGCTGTTGTGGCAGCTGATGCACAAGACCCCGAGTCACAGTCAGTGACTGAAAGGGACCAGACCTTGGGCATGGAGGGGCCAGGATCCACCGCAGTGTCCAGACCCAGTGAGGAGGACAGCAGGACCAGTGTGAACTGAGAACCACAGCTGCAGGGGAGGATCACCACCATGCTGGAGCCAGAAGGGATCAGGCTGCAGACAGAGTTGTGGAGAATGGAGCTGAAATTCAAGCAGAAGTTCCAGATGGAGAGAGAGAGAGAGAAAGAGAGGAGAAGCAAGAGCAGTGAGTGGCTGAAGAAAAAGAGCGACAGCTTCCGAGAGAGGCCAAGCAAAAGGAGAAAGAACGTCAGAGGAAATTTGAACTGGAGAAGCTACAACTCCAAAGATCAGTGCCAGAACAAGTAAGTGGCATGGGTGAACCTGGGACTCCAGGACTGAGTTACAAATTAAATTCTAAACTGATAGTTGAGTTTAAAGAGGGGGAATATATGGATGCATTTTTAAACTCATTTGAAAATGTATGCATTCAGGCAAAAATTCCCAGAGAATCCTAGAGTTTCCATCTATCCCCGCTGCTTACCGGGAAAGCTTGTGATGCATTGGGTCAAATGGACAATCAGGACAGTAATGATTATGGCAAACTTAAAACTGCATTGTTAAAAAAGTATGACTTGACAGCTGAAGCATATAGAGTTAAGTTCAGTAAGCTCAGGAGAAGCCCTGATATGAGCTACGAGGAGCTACAGTAGCCACTAAACAATGTCAGTTTTTAAAATGCGGGTGGGAAGGGATACAAGCAGACTCTGTAGAGCAAATTGAGGATATTGTACTTTTGGAGCAGTTCTTTTGGGCTTGCTCAGCAGAGCTGAAAACCTGGCTAGAGGACCAAGATCCAAAAACAGTGCAGGAGGCTGCTGAACTATTGGACCGCTATGCCAGGAGCAGACCTGCTCTGAGAGGGAGTGGGGTTGGCATGGCAGTGCAGAACAGGAGAAGCACACCTTCAGGGCAGCTAAAATCCTCACTGCCTCCACCAAAAGTGGGCAGCCCCAGGTTACAAAGAAAAGATTTGCCTGATAAAAGAAATGAATGTTGGTTTTGCAAACAGCCTGGACATCTTGCAAGACAGTGTCCTAAAAAGGCAGAGAGTGCACAAAGTGGTGCTGGGAAAGAAGTGGGTTTTTTGTGTATCCCTGAAAGCATGCCAGTAAACATGAGGGAGCACATATACCCAGTTACTGTGAATGGGGTGCAGACCCATGGTTTAAGGGACATGGGGGTGTCCCTTACTTTGGCAAAAGGGGATTTGGTTGAGCCTGAACAGTTTATACCCAATCAGTTTGTTACAGTACAGGGATTCACTGGGGAGGAGAAAATGCTGCCACTTGCTAGTATTCTCCTGGACTGGGGTGAGATAGGAGAGACTGTGCAAAAAGTTGCAGTGGCAAAAAATGTTACCCTGGATGTGATTATAGGGAACAATCTCCAAAAGGGGATGGTGTGTGCAGTTATCTGCAGTCAAGTGGCAAAGGCAAATTGTAGTTCTCTGGACTCCATAGAAGCCCTGTGGAAAACACTGGGAGGCTGGTTCCCCAGCTGGTGTTTCCTGATATGGAGAATAGTGAAAGGGGGTAGAAATTCCCCAGGTAGCAGTTAACAGAACAGCTACAGAAGTTTACTCTGAGGAAGGAGGGGTAGCCAACTGTCAGAGGGGTAGAGATGGCAGTGATCCTAAAGGCCCTGACGTTAGAGCTAGGGACCTTAGTTTAGAAACTGAAGGGGACCTGTCCCATGCCTTGTGAATATGTAAAGATTTTTGCAGCTGCTCAGAAAAGTGACTCTAGTTTAGAGAGGCTGAGAGCTTGGGCAGACTCTGACAGAGCACAGGGAGGTGACAGGAAACATAAAGTTTACTGGAAAAATGGACTGCTGTATATGTAGGACCGAAGGACAGAGGGAAGGGTGATGGGCAGGCAGCTTGTCATTCCCCAGGGGTACCATAAGCAGTTGCCCAAGATTGCTCATGAAATCCCCATGTCTGGACATCTGGGAATTAAACACATTATGCAGCAATTAGCCCAGAATTTCTACTGGCCCAACTTCACCCAACAGATGAAGGAGTATTGCAGGTCTTGTCACAGGTGCCAGGAAATAGAGAAGGCGGGTAGTAAAACCAAAGCTGCCCTAATTCCCTTGCCCATAGTGGAGGAGCCATTCCAGAGGGTAGGAATGGATATTGTGGGGCCATTGAATATCTCCCACTCCTCCGGGAAGAGGTTTATCCTAACCCAGAGGCAGTTTCCCTATCCTCACTGAGGACAGAGAAAGTAGCAAATGTCTTGCTAGGGATTTTCTCCCATGTAGGGTTCCCACAGGAGGTTATCACCAATCGAGGGGGTTCCTTCATGTCGGACCTGATGAAATGTTTGTGGGAGAAGTGTGGGGTAGTGTAGAGATCCATGATACCTTATCACCCACAAGCCAGTGGGCTTGTGGAAAGATTTAAAGGTACCCTTACATCGATGCTCCAAGTGTTTGCTGAATAGCATGGGAGGGACTGGGAGAAATACCTTCCCCACCTGTTGTTTGCATACAGGGAGGTGCCTCAAGAGTCAACGGGGTTTTCTCCCTTTGAGCTCTTATAAGTACGCAGGGTGCATGGGCCCTTAGACTTGATCCGGGAGGACTGGGAAGGAATGCACACCACCCAGGGAACTCCCATAGGAGATTATGTCCTTAAGTTTAGGGAAAAGCTGAAGGAGCTTATGGGAACAGCCCAGAGCAACCTGGCAGCTGCCCAGCAAAAGCAAAAGGTATGGTACAACCGCAGAGCCAGAGCTTGCTCATACACTGTGGGTCAGGAGGTCATGGTCCTAATCCCAGTTCAGAAAGATAAGCTGCAGGTCAAAATAGGCAGGACCATACAAAGTAGTCAGACAGGTGTATGATGTAAATTTCATTATAGAACTGCCTGACAGGAGACATACCCAAAGGATGTACCATGTCAACATGAGGAAGCCATATGCAAATAGTGCTGACATGGTCTTTGCAGTGTGTTGTCCTAGGGAGGGGATGGATGAAGAAGACCCTGTACACGTGGGTAACAAATGGAGTCCAGCAATCAGTCAGGATTCAGAAAATAACTCAAATTCATTCTTAAGCAGGAAAATAATAAACGGACTTAAACAGCAGAAAAATAAAATAAGTTCTATATAACATTAAGTATTTACAACAGCTCATCAGTTAGCGTCACTGGAGATTATAAGTCTAGTAGCAAATTAGACCTCTGGTAGGTTTGCCCTTCTACCACACACTGCCTTAATCAGGGTTATTTCCACAATTTATATGGTTTTCAGATCACATGACATCTGTAACTCTGCCCCAAACATAGTCATTTTAATAATAAAAGCTTTAAATGTGATATGAATTATATCTTCTACTTAATTTGTACATACTTCTAAAGTTCGGCCTGAAAGAACCAAATAAGACATTATATTTCAGCTTTTTAGTCTAAGAAAGTGCACACCAAGCTCCTCCCATCAGCCTGTACCATAAAAAGAGTGGAGAAAGGGCCGGCCAGCACTATAGCAAAGGTATAGAGCTGAGAGGAGGGTCTGGTGAACTGCTGAACTTACAAACAACAAAGAGTAAGTTGTATCCCTTAAACATGAACTAAACAGTAACATTTCTTTTATTAAGCATTCAAACAAAGCAATACAAATACTTATATCATTGCAGCAGCAACCAAAATGTGTGAGTTTATTTAAGTTAGAAACACAGAAACATAGAATTTGATGGCAGATAAGGACCGCTTGGCCCACCTAGTCTAAGTTTACTAATTAAACTGCAGCTACCTAGTCCTTTTAATTTGTAGACTTCTTGAAGCAGCTGGACAGTATTTGCTGTATTCAGAGTAGCAAGTCCCTGCCTCACTTTGAGTTTCTGCTTCCAGATTTAAATGCTGTTCAGGGTTTCAAAGGAATGGGGCATAAAAATACATAAGAAAACATGAAGAGAAGACTAGAGAAAGATAGACTACACATAGGTGGCCACACTATGGGTAGGGGAAATAAAAGAAGCCTAAGAAATGACAGAAAGAATAAAGATATAGAATAGAGACAGAATTACTGTTGCAACAGATTTTTAAAGTGTATTTTCAGCCCAATTACCAATGAACCTCAGCATACCAACCCAATATAAACTCCAGGTTTAATAGGATCCATGAGCAGAAACAACAATTGGGGGGGGTCCTAGTCCCTGCTACAACCCTCTTCTGGACTTGCTGGAAGAAAGCAAGTGGGAGTCCTCTGTGGAGGCAATCAAAATCTTGCCTCAGTTGACCCCAGATCCTGGAAGTATGGGAGGTTTTAGCAGACTTTGCCCCATTGTTTAGTGCCAATCCTGGACTTAACCCTCTTAGCAACACATGATGTAGATATGGGGACGCAAGTGCCCATACGGCAAACAGCATATCAGGTGTCAGAGGCCATCCAAAAGGACATTTGGAGAAAGGTGGAGTAAATGCTGGATTTAGGGGGTAATCCAGAAATCCCACAGCCCCTGGGCTTCACCAGAAATCCTTGTTCCCAAGTCAGATGGCTCTACTCGTTTTTGTGTGGATTGTGGACTCAAATCAGTTACAAAGTCAGATGCCCACCCAATGCCATGGACAGATAAACTACTGGACAAGTTGGGAGGGGCAACATACCTTACCACTATAGACCTAATGAAAGCGTATTAGCAGGTGGAGTTAACTGCCAGAGCTAGGGAGAGGTTGGCCTTCATCACGCCAATAGGGTTATTTGAGTTTAAAGTAACACCTTTTGGAATGAAGAATGCCCCTGCCACCTTCCAAAGGCTGGTGAACCAGGTGTTAAATGGTACTGAAGAGTATGCCATGGCGTATCTGTATGATATTGCCATCTTCAGTGCCAGCTGGCACACCTGTCCCACCTTAGGGAAGTGCTGGGCAGGATACAGAGGGCCAGGCTCATTGTAAAAGCTGAAAAGTGCCAGGTGGCCATGGCTGAGGTGGCATACCTTGGGCATGTACTAGTGCGGGGACAGGTCTGTCCTAATCAAGCAAAAATTGAGACAATCGAGGCATGGCCCAGACCTGAAACACAGAAGCAGGTTCAGAGTTTTCCCTGGACCGCAAGGTAGAAAATTTGTATCAAACTAAAGTGCTCTGGCAGCTCCCCTATCTAGCCTGCTAAAGAAAAGAATGCCTAACAAGGTTAACTGGGAACCACTCTGTGAACAAGCCTTGTCATGGCTAAAGGAGGCACTGTGTAGTGCTCCTGTATTAGCCAGTCCAGACTATAGTAAACCCTTTGTAGTCCAGACAGATGCCTCAGATGTGGGTATTGGGGCAGTACTTAGCCAGACTTCTAACCAAGGGAAAGATCACCCAATAATGTACCTCAGTAAGACATTACTTCCCAGGGAGCAAACTTATTCTACAGTGGAGAAAGAATGCCTGCAATGGTATGGGCACTAAAGAAATTAGAGCCACACCTATGTGGGCAGCACTTCGAGGTACAAATAAATTGCAACCCCCTGGTTTGGCTGGCACAAATAGGTAAAACAAACAGTAAGCTTTTAAGATGGAGCCTTGCCTTGCAGGGTTACGACATGACTGTCACTCACAGTGCAGGGGCAGCAAACGCAAATGCAATTGGGCTATCATGTCAGTTAGAGCAGTAACTGAATTTGGGAAATTCATCCCATGCCTAGGAATAGATTCCCCTAAATTCAGTCTAGGAGGGTGGACTGTGACTCTTAGCCAATCTGCTTGTTATTATTGTATCATATTTGTGATATAAATAAATGCTTCCTTGAATTTATGCTTAGAACTATGGCAGTCAGCACAAGGCATCGTGGGACCTTGGATTTTCAAAAAGAAATACTGTTTTTTCTCTCTGAATAGAAAATCTAATTAAGAGCTTCCTTTAGAAACCAATTTGTAAAGGTTGTAAACCAGCCACTTGTATAAAGTATTGCATTTTATGACCTACTAGGAGGAAAGCAACTTCTGACAGATACCAGTTAGATTTCTCACCACTAAGAGAAACAACTCAGGAATTTACTTTGAAGATCAAAGGAGTAATTCTGACCTGCCATAAAGCAGGCTCACTAATTAAAAAAAAAATATGTATTTTTTTGTGGGATGCTTAGCAGCATGCAGATGCCTGTGACTACCATTTGGTATACAGGAAATTTGAGTGACCTCACATCCAGCATCACGACTGAGCTGTGACCCCACAAGCTGGGTGGGACCCTTGTTCCCTTTAGATGGTCAACACTAAGAGAAGACTGTGCTTTTTATTTCTGGACTCCTGAAAGAACACCCTCTCAAGAAGCACTTCTGTTAGGTAATTCAACCACCACTAATTGCTAATTGAAATTAGGGTAGGATTAGTTACTAAGTAAAAAGGCGTTTGGTTTGTAATTGTCCATTTATTTTTGTAGGACTGTACCCTAAATGTTATATATTCTGTTTTGTATTTCATCTACTATTTTTAATTTTAGTAAACTTTGTTTTTCTTAAAATCCTACCTGAGCATTTTCCTCATTTTGAATGTGAATGCTGGGACAGTGTTGATATGTCTGACAGAACTGTTAAGCGCTTACAGTGTGTTACCATATGCACCAAAGAAAAGTACCTAGGTCTCAATTGAGTGAAAAGGGGAATTGTGAACTAGGTTGGGTGTCCGCTGGGTTAAGTATTGCACTGCAGTTCCCCGAAGAGGGTGTGATATTTGAACCTGTTAACTGGGTGTGCTAGCGAAAAAGGGTTCATATTTGACCCCAGGACTTGAGACTGGTAGTTGTTCAGACCCAAAACAGACAGGAGAGTTACCCTGTTTGTCTCCTGTTCATATATTGCACTTCAAAGTTTGGCATTGTGGAAGCAGAGGGCCTGACCCGCAGAGTGCGTTTGTGACAGTAAGTAGGAGACAGCATATCAGGGGGCAGAGGGCAAGTCCTGATAAGTGGTAACCAATTAAGAAGGCATCCAGGGCTTTCAGACTGGCTGATGGACAGCCAAGTAAGGAGGGAAAAATAGAAAGTAAAAAACATAATGTGCTTGACAACAGTGTTAAGCTTCCATAATGTCCTTGAACATGCTTTTAAAATACTAGCATCAACATGTACAATAGCTTTGAAAGAAATCCTTTTAAAACAAGAGCTGGCATGAGCTAATGGGATAGCATTGCAGTTGTACGTAACTTACAGATGGTTACATGGTTTATTAAGCAAAATCTTAATGGTCAATGATACCTTTGAAAATGGTAAAGGCCTTTTTTAAGTCTTGCCTCTTGACTAAACACAGCAATCTCTCTCGCTTTCGTGGGGCTTACATGTGTTCTTTTCTCAATACTTGTGACTTCTGCTGAATGCTGTGAAGTGGATTACTATAGAATTCAGTGCAAAAGAATTCAGGATAGTTTTGTCTTGCTGTTCAGCTGCAGGACTGATGACTTGATTGTTTTTTTATGAGGGACTAGAGTTTGCAACTGTGGATCCCAGGGCAGGCAGTAGGGATGTGGACAGCATTTTGCCAAACTGGAGATGATCAAGACAGCCACACTGTGAACAATGTAAACAAAGTCTTCTGGTGCAGACATGTACAACCCATAATGTTTGAACTGGAGTCAAAAGGCACCATTGTTAGACAACTGGTTTCAGGCAACAAGAGTGCAAGTACTGAAGACAATTTAAGAATTTTAGTGAAGAATGGCACTGGACTTTCTGTGTAAATGCTACAGCCAATCTAGATACTTATTTTATGATATAAGTCTGCCCCTATGATGTTGCCAAAGGGGGAAGTGGGTTTTGTTGTGACTGGGAGTGGTGACCAGCCCTATCTTGCTGAAGATCTGCATAAGAAAGTTAAGGAGTGAGATCTGTGAGGCATGTCAGCTCTTGCAGCAGCATGACTGAAGTAGACCTTGGTATCAGTCTGGCTTAGTCCAGGTTCCCCTGAGGAAAGGAATTCCTGTACTGAGGGACAATGAACCAGACCCGAACTTCTGTGTGAGTGAGATAAGCCTTTCTATAATATCTATGTTTTGGCTGTGCCCAAGTAATAATTTTATTTGAGTGCCAGATGATTCAAGAGTGAACCATCAACCTCAATATTTATTACAAAGGATGTCTTTTTTATAATAAAAAACTCTCCTGACAAGGCTAGTTCAAGCTTCAGACTATTATGGTATTTTTAATTGTGATCTAGCTCTGAGCTACAAGGGGACATGGTTATTATTTACCCATTGCATAAATAAACTTTCGGACCACAGTTAGGAGGCACAAAAAAAATTATCCAAACTGAAATTAGAACAATCATTTTTGTTTTAGCAAACAAAAATATACAATTTAAAAAATATATATGTAACCCCCCTACAAATGGGCGTTCCCAAAAGTCTTCCTTGGGCTTGCCTAAATGCCCACTGCCAGGCTGGCGTTATGTGTCCTAGCAATTTAAAAGTGTTGGCAAGTGAGTGCCCTGTTAGCCTCCGTGCCTGTCTCTGTAAGAGCTGCCTGTTTTGTAGAGTATAATTAATCTGGGTAGGGGCTGAGTAGTTTCAGGCTCGAGTCCCTCCTGGGCTGCTGTATTATTGCTCCATTCTGCCATCGCTAATTGCACAGAGGGAGCATGGCCAGATTAATGGATGTGGGGGCCCTACTCCAAGTCATATTTTGTGGCCTGGGGGCCCCTAAATGCCAACATCGCACTCTTCTGCGGTGCTGGGCCGGCAAGGCAACAACAACCAGGGTACTCAAGCAGGATCTCCCAGTACATGCCTCCTTCAATATCTATTCTCCCTGCCAAAACCAAAACACTGAGGCATGTATTATTGTAGCAGTTAGTGGGGCTCACAGCTCCCATCATCTCCCTTCTCAAGACTCCTTCAAGCTTCAAACCTGAGGCATGCTCAAGCTCCTTGCCTCCACAATGCATCTGCCACAATCTCCCTCTGTGCAGCTATCCTTGTCCTCAGTTCTCTCTGTTCTCCCACTGTCTCCTCCATCTCCACTGTCATTGCTGTTGACTTAAAAGTTGCTTTGCTGCTGAGTTGCCATCTTTGCCCCTACTCCAAGTCATTGATGCCAAAGCAGCTAAAGAGAGTTGTGCCAAGACTGAGCCTTAAGAACCCTGCAGGTGACTGTAGTCACTTCAGAGATTGTTTCCTAGAGCAACTTGCTGCAACTTCCCAGTAATGTATGACTCAAACCAAGACAAAACTGTGCCAGCCAGCAAGTCCCATGTAGTTCCTCAGGTGATTTATCAGCATGACAGCACCCCATGGTCTACTGTGCCAAACTCAAATCTTATTAAAGACTCAGTACTCTGGTTACTGAACACAGACCACAGCTTAGTTGGTTTCTCCAATAACTTATTTCATTCTGTAGCACAATGGCTTGGACACTACAGCACGCAGACTAGTCAACATACCTGGTGTGGCTTGCCTTGGTTGGCCTGACTATGATGTGATGACTGTCCTGATGACTGGACTGGAAGAAGATAAATGCCAGCCTCAGCCTGGTGGTGGACAAATGTCTGAGATCCTTTCCTCAAGATCATGCAGGTGGCGGCGACATTACTTGGCCCGGCATGGGAGGACTCCTCACAGCAGGACCAGAGGCCCAACTTAAGCAGCACTGACTGAACCTGGCTACACCAAAAACACCAGCAGCACATGATGCTGCACACCAGGTGGTGAAGCTGAATCCAACTCTGGGCGAACCCCTGCACCACTCTCTCTACTATTCTATCTTCTTCTTTGATCAAGATGAAGACGAGACTGACCACTGGCACTGACGACTGACCGTCGATGTCCACAGCTCTCTTGTCCTCCTCCTTGACTCCTAACTGGCCGGCCTGGCCACATGCCCTGACACCATGCACACAAGCACTGATTCCCTGCTCCCCTGTAGCCACACCTCCAGAGGACCTCTGATGGACATGATTGGTTGTGTGGTGGAGTCAGGGTGGATCAGAGGCAGAGCCAGAGCCACCTATCAGAGAGACTGAGATGCTCGCTCGCTTGGAGCGACTATGGGGGGGAGATCAGGCTGACTCAGTCCAAGGACGGGGGAGGGGACACTGAACCAGGGACAGAGGCCGACACTGAGGAGGGGGGGTGCTTTTTGGTCAGTTCAGCCAGTCAGCGGCCACAGAGGTCACCCAGTACAGGGATTAAAGAAAGTAAATAAGTTAACAGTGGGGGCCCTCCTGAACCATGGGGCCTACGCCATGGCGTAATTTGCGTACAGGTTAATCCAGCCATGAGAGGGAGCCCTACAAGAATCTGTGACTGTTTAGCAATTATTTGTAATAATAATAATATTGTAGTTTGTCTAACCTGCCTTCCTTTGCAGCATGGACATTTCTGTTAATCACCACAATCTTGGTTCTGGACTGCTAGTTTGGACCAATCAGTACCTTTGGGGACCCTAAAATGGAGTCTGTCCCCATGGGTCTTGTGGGAGTGAATTTCTGTAGGAATTGTAGTTTTTGCCCTTTGGCGCCTAAATGGACCTGAAGGGGGAGCTCTAGCTGTGACAGACATATGAATCAACAAATTGAACCTTTTGGATTACTGGGAAAGTCCCGCACTGCCTGCAGCAGTGAGCCAGTGTGGAGTTAGAGCTGAAAGAGTGAACAGCTTGAGAGATTCGCGCAGCTGCTCCTGTGTGGTGTGCAGGGGAAATTGGAGGGAAAGCTTTGTTTGGCCTGCATGCTACCATCTTCCTAAGTGAAGAGACCTGGAGCCTAAGATCGGACTTCATCCGAAATTGCAGCTTTTGCGATCGGGTCCTGAATTGTGATGAATTGAATTCTCCTGAAGTGGACCAAAGATTTGCCTAGGCGAGATTGGCCTGTCAGGAGTTGAGACTGCCGCAGAGTTACGGTTTGTGCAGCGACACTGTGAATGGCAACTGGATTGTCATCCGAACTGTGGTATTTACTTGCTTTACTATAAGTGTGCTGATTGTGGATTGTGGGTCACGATTTGGTTCCTCATCTTTCTTAATGTGTCACGCTTGCTGGAAGCTGCATCCAGCACTTTACCGGACTGTATCCGAACTGTTCACCCAGTCTGGGCCTTTCCATCCTGGCCCAGACAGCCACTCATGCTGAAGAGAAACAACCGACCAGAGACCTGCTTGGGGTTTCATTTTCCTGCTCAACACCAACAAACAGGATCAAGACTGTGGTGCTTCGTGTGGGCCCTGCTTCTCCTGGCAATCCAGTTCTTCATCCTGAGGTCTCCATTTCATCCATCCTGCATCCTGTACTGGGTAGCGTGAGTAAACACCAGGGTAGCTCCCTGCAACAAAGCTCAAATCAAAGTGTGTCAACTGATTTATTTGTTGTTGCTAATCATTTTGGACTGAGCCATCTGGCTCTGGATTAAAAATTTGGGTTAGAAGTGCATGTTGTGTTTTCTTTCCCTAAGGGCCCCAACAAAAGCTGCAATGCTTGCCTAGACCGGGCAATGCTTCAGGTTAGCTTTTAGTTCCAACTGTGTACCCAGAGTGTGTGTGACTGTGCTACAGGGAACTTTAAGTGCATGACTTATAACCTGAATCTTTCAGATCTCAAATCAACCACTAGATCTTGCCCCCTTACTTGTTACTGCCCCTTAAATAAATCAGATCGAAATATTTTGCATTGAAACTGGTTGTGGTGTACCTCTGTACAAACAGCATTGAAATACTGTTGGTCGTTGTGCTAAATCTTATTTTACAGGGGGTCTCCAGGGCCGAGCCAGCTAAACTAACCCTGGTGGTAAGTGCAACAAGTCTGGGGTTAAAACTGTTGTCAGGTGTCAATTGCAATTGTTGTATTCTGTGAACCATTTAGGCCACTAGAGGGAAAAGAGGGGGGTAACAGTGTCCCGGAGGGCTGTACCCAGGTCAGCTACGCTACCACTAACCCTGTCCTCCTGGTGGAGGCACCTGTTTCAGTACCCAGGCCCCTCAACCTGCACCTGGTCACATAGGCAGGGGTAGTATCCCTTGGGGTAGCACCCCCTAGGGGTTACGTATAGAAGATATCCTGTGAAAGAACTGAATGAACATCACTGCAGTTTCATGACAAGACCATGTCATGGTCAAGCACGTGAACTTTCAATATTAACATAAAAACAAACAAACAAACAAATAAAACAAAAGATGCTGCTCCAGCTATGCTGTTTGTGCCACAGCTAAAGTCAGAGCAGGAAACAAAAGAGGCCGGCACCAACCATCGATTCAGAGACACAGTCAGTTTATTCTTGAAAGTGCAACAAGTTAAGTACAAAATGCAAGTGCAAATGACAAATACCGTGGTGGGAAAAAAAAAATAACAAACCATTCAGGACAGCTGACTCAGCTGTTGAGCAATTTGTTATTTTGTTTTCTGCGTGGCACTGCATTTGTTTTTTGCACTAGCATTTTGCAGTTAACTTGTTGAACTTTCAAAAATAAACTGACATGTGGCTTAAAGCTCCCTGAAGAATCTGCACGCTCCTCAGAGTATCACCCATAGTAGTCGGCTTTATTAGCTTTTTAACCAGAAAGACTGCATCGTGGTCAGGCTTCTTGCTGCCATGGGAAACACTTTCAGTTAAGAGTCACTGGGCCCGATTCTCAAAGCCCCCCTGAATGGCGCAAGGGGCTTGCGACACGAGGAATGGTGCAAAGTGCACCTTGCACCAAAAGATGCATAGGGAGTGAGTCACAAATGTAGCCTGTGCCAATGTCAGGCTGCATGCACCAAAGGGAGCTTGTGCCATCCTTGCTGCACAAACTGGGCTGTGGCATGGTGCTAGGGGGCATGTGGCAGATGCAAGCTGCCATATCCCCCAATTCTGGATTCTGCAAACCCTCCCAGAGGGAGGAATTCTAAGTACCATTAGACCAGCCAGGGCTGGTCTAAGGGTACTTTGAATTTCACCCTCTGGGAGGGTAGTGCACTTGTGCCACTCTTGGAGCCCTTCCTGGGCAGCAGAGAACATGTGCTGCTGTCCACCCATCCCCATTCCGTTTTATGGAAAATTATCATGTTCCTAGTGATCTAGCAGACCTCCCCAGCCCCAATCCCCTTCTTACTATATTTAATCATGTCCCTGGTGGTCTAGTGGATCCCTCCATCCCTGATCTACTCCTGTTAATATAAACAGAACTTTACCTGGTGGTCTAGTGGACCCCCCACCTCACCAGGCAGTGCCCTACCACCCTCCCCCCCATCCCCGAGCCAGTGACCAGCACAGTCCTCTACCCACCACCACGGCCGGCTGCCAAATGAGCAGTCAAGGAGCACATACTGCATACAGTACACATTGTTAATTAATGAATGTGTACTGTTTACAGTAAGCGCTCCTTACCAGCTCATTTGGTGGCCAGCTGTGATGGTGAGTGGGAGACAGTGCTGGTCATTGGCTCGGGGATTGGAGGGGAGGGGGTGGAGGGGCACTGCCTGCCGGGGTTGGGTTGGAGTGGGGGGTCCACTAGACCACCAGGAAAAGTTCTATTTATATTAATAGGAGTAGATCAGAGTTGGGTCTGCTAGACCACCAGGGACATGATTAAATATAATAAGAAGGGGATCAGGGTAGGGGGGGTCCTCTAGGCCACCAGGTCCGTGACTAAATATAATAAGAAGGGGATCCAGGCTGAGTGGGTCCACTAGACCACCAGGGACATGATTAAATATAATAAGAAGGGGATAGGGGCTGGGGGGTCCGCTGGACCACCAGGGACATGATTGCTTATAACTGGAAACAGGATCAGGGCTGAGGGGGGGGATGTCCTAGAGTGGTGCATGGCTGCCTTGTTGCTTGAAGCACCCATTCCAGATGTGCCGTCTGTTTGCCACATGGACACAGATGCTGCAAGCTGCGGGACTTTGCCACTGGGACCCTACCCAATAGAGAATCATAGACAGGGTCCCTGGCACACCGGCAATTGGCGCAAGCCACCATTGGTACAGCTTGCACCAAGTTTCGATGATCAGGCCCACTATCTTCTATTGGGTCTCTTGCCTCCTCCATCTCTAATGCACAGCTTCTGCTCTAGAGACTGTGAGCGTGATTCTCAAATGGTGACACAGGCTTGCAACAAGCCTTGCATCTAACCCGGCACTGCGCCCAACACATTGTCGCACCTTGTGCCTGATTCTCTTAGGTTGCATGTATTTGTGAGTCTTTACCATTTTTATGGTGGCTTGCACCAGATATTCAATGCATACCCTGTTAAAAGGTCTCATAACTGATGCAAAGTTAGACCTTGCGGCATGTGGCACATGGGATCGAGAATCCCGAATGCCAGCCAGGAAATGTTGCAAGCCCCATGCACCATCTGTTCGGCGCACCTGGGGCTTGCAGTATTTCAACACCTTTGAGAATCAGGCCCTGGATCTTTCCAAAACATTTGCACCTTATCATGTCCCATAGTTCAAGATGTTTATTTACAAAAATTATCTCTGGTCGCCTATACAAGAAGGACCACACTCACAGGTCTTGGTAAGCAAGCTCTGTCTCTTGACAAATCTGTGTCCTTGGCCAACAGAATAACTCACTGTGTCTCTAGCCCTGGAAGATAAGAATGTATGACTTAGCATGTTGCTGTGGTAACTGAGCTTCAAAAGCAATCTCCAAGTAACTTTTTCTGGCTTAAAACTGTGAGTTAAAAAGAAACTTTGTGTTTTCCCTCAGACTGAGGTCTACCCCACACAACTCCCTGAACAGTGACTGTGAGTTTCCAGATGGAGAGGTGCTGATGCTGACACAACTGGTGGAAGAGGAAGCTGGTACAACTGGCTTTTATGCTGGTGTCAAATATGGATTTTGCTGATAGTTGTTGCCTAAAGAGAGAAAGAGAAAACAGAGTATTAGGGGAGGATCTGTAATGGAGACCTAGACATGGCTGCTGCTGATGGCACATCTTGTATCAGGCAGAAAAGGAGGCCAGTGATGCTGGCTTCTATGTTTCTGCTGGAGACAGGATTGTGCTGATAATAGCTGCCTATAAGGGAAATGGAGGCAAAAGGAATCAGTGTTTTAGTACTTCTGTTCCTATCTTGTTCCTATCTTCAGATGCAGTTACGAAGTGTGATATGCTTTTCTACCTTTTTTCAGTATCAGTAACCTTGTCATGTGGACTGTTTTACATAAGTGTTTTGCTGTTGGCAATGCAATAATTTAGGCTTACCTTGGCAGCTGAGGAGGGACGACCCTGAAGAGAGATGTGAGGAAGTGAAGGGGCTGTTTTTTTTGTTGGGCTATCTGCTGTATGAGGTGGAAGTGGCCAGTGCTACTAGCTTCTGTGCTGGTGCTGGAGGACAGAATTTGGTGATAGAAATTGTGGAGGAGGAAGTGTGTGATGCAACTGGTTTCTATGCTGGTGCCAGAGACAGGGATTTCTGACAGGAGGTCTGGAGAAGGAGAAAGAGGCTAATGCAACTGCAGTATCTTCTACACTGGTGCTGGAGGTAGGATTTTACTGAGAGAAATGCTGCCTTTAAGGGAAATGGAAACAAAAGAAAGTACATTTCAAGTGACTTACAAGAACATGTACAACAGATTATCTGTACCATATCTCTCGTTCCTGTGTGGAGAAAGAACCTCAGACTATATTCCAAAGTGGGATGCTCTTCTTTGCTTGCATTTGTAAAACAAGTGACCATGGAAATATGTGTTTCAGAGGCCCAGCAGACCATGCAATCCCCCATTAGGCACAGGGAAACCACGCCTCAGACCCCTCTCAAGTATTATACTTTTGTTGATGAAACGATGTTGGCTTGCGACAGCAGCTTTGAGGGATGGCCCTGAAGAAAGTCATGAAGACTGTGAGGGAGAAACCAGAGTGAAGAGCCTTTTACAGGTGCTGCTAATACATTCAGAAGAGGCTGCCAGCAGTTACACTGATGCCGGACAGTGGATTGCTGACAGATGCTTCCTACAAGCCAAACAGGAGATTGTAACAAAGGAGGCTTTTAGGAAAACATCATCAAACACATTCACATTGTTTCTCTGTACCTTGTCACTTGTGCCTATGGGTGCAGATCCGCTGACCATTGTACTGTTCTGTGGTCATAGCTGTTATTAAAGGAAGGGAAAAAATTAAGTTTAAAGTTATGGATCATAGTACTGTTTAACTATGGTCATGTAATCCAGTACCCTGCCACTTGTGCCATGTGATTGCTTGGTGTCATATTTAGGGTTTTGTCAAACCAATACTATTTGTGTGCTTTCCTTGCCAGCTGAGGAGGGACAGCAGCACTGAAGAGACATCAATGTGAAAGTGGAGCAACACTGAAAAGTTGGCCAATCGGCCTTGGATGGACATACTCGAAGAAAATGAAAATATTTTCAGGGTGTTAAATGATGGTGCCAGACACAGAATTGCAAAAAGACATGCTTCCTAAATTGAAAAGGGGCGACAAAATAAAAAGGTCTTAGTGGCATAGATGGCGATGCTTCTGCCATGGATGGACAACATAGAGCACCAGATCCTTGGTATGGATTAATGAATATGAACTGACCATAAGGAAAAAGGGAGAAAAGGAAAGCGCATCTCTAGTGATTAATACGATGCTTCACTATGTAGTGTAACATTTGATGTGAGCTCACAGTTTTTGGACAACAGTCTTTGGATGTTGGTAGCCATTTCTGTGTGGCCTGCAAAGGAAAGGTGAGAAAAATACAGTCAAAAGAAGGTTGTACTGTACTATTGAAGGATCAGGATCTGACAATGCACTTTGCTGTTTAAGAGGGACAGTGTTGAGTCCGTGAAGCCATAGTGATGTTTCAGACAAAGAACTTGCATGCTGGACTCGGTATCAGGCATTTGGGAAGAAGGTCCAGCTTAAGAAACCTTCAGCTGGGTCTGCTTGAGCTTTTTAACTACACCAGTTATGGTCATCGGTTCTTCTTGTTAACACATGTACTTCTGCTCCTACCACTACCAGATGCACTGGACAAGCCCTGAGAAATATCCTCCTCTACCATGAGAACCTGAGCAACACACTTGTCTCTATTACCAGATACGCTTCATTTTCTGAAGCACTCCCTAGGACTGGAGAAAAACTAAACATTATTATACAAAACAAGTTACTCACTGTTCAGTTATCAGCTAAATTGATGAAATGCATGGTGTGAAGGCAGAAAAAGACAAAAAGATAATGTGCAGGAAAAATAATGATCTAGAGCAGAAAAAAATATATGACACTACAAAGAATACAAGACTACAGTACAAGTCACATTAAACTGTTCCATCAACTCACTTTTGTAGCATTTTTGTGTATGTGTAATGCCACTGCAGTGGCAGCTTGAACTGTTCAAGCTTTTAACTTTTTTTCAATTACCCTTCACTGCCTATTCAACTCACTTGTACCTGTTTAGTGAAACGGCAGTAGCTGTTTTGCTGTGTGTATGCAATGATTTTCATGGCATTGTTTATAAATATCACAGCATTCCTTAAGAGCATTGTTTATAAATATCACAGCATTCCTTATGAGCATCGTTTATAAATATCACAGCATTCCTTAAGAGCATTGTTTATAAATATCACAGCATTCCTTAAAAGTTGTTTAGTCTGCCTTCTGAAATAAAGCTCATAAACACTCAGTTGAAAATAAAGCTTGTAGTCCTAACAGCTAGATGCAAACCAGTACTAAACTTTTACTAATTCTTTGAATTAAACACTGCACAGATTAGGAAACTCATTGAACAATGCTACACCAGTGAGTTGAGGGAACAGTTTAATGTGACTTGTACTGTAGTATTACTAGTTGTAGTAATAATACTCAGAACAACCTGTGGGAAAAAACCTGTAAGAACATTTTGGTATAGTAGAGTCCTACTGATGCAGCAGACATAGGCAGCTCTGAAAACTGAGAGAAGGAGCCAAAAACACACAAAACTGCCTGAAAAACACATACACTCACTCAACTAGTCTTCCAGACTTCTAAAAGATCTCCAAAACCTTCAAGTGGATTACAAAGGTTTTTTTTTATTGCAGAATGCTAAAAATCACACCGGAGTAGCACCCCTACACAAGTGAGCATTAAAGGGACACTGTCAACCTCCTTAGGCCTCAAAGTGTCCCTAGTTTAAACAAACATTTTTCAATGCTGAACGTTCGTTGCAGGTATTTGCATTTGTGTTTGGCATTTATGCAGGCTCCTCAGCCCCAGTTGTATCCATGTCCCTTTAGAATCCATATCCCAACAGAGTACCTCTCTGCAACTCCTCTTGCATTGGATCAACATTTCACCATCATACTTCTTAAGGTCTGTCTTAGGAACCCTAACACCCTGGGCGTGCTCAAAGGTATGAGCCTGTGTGGAAATTGTGCAACCTGCGCTTGTGACACAGTCATTCAGTGAAATTATTTCACCAAATTTTCAGCATAGGCATTTTGTCACCTCTGGTCATGAACAGTATGACTATAATTTGTCACTATGATTTTCTTACAGTGTACCGAACACTGATTTCCCACAGCAGCCGTGCTATTCTTCACCGGAAGTGTGAAAACACATTTCCACCAGGATGCAAAAAATGACAGTTGTCCTGTACATAAGGAGGTGTGGAAAATTGTGAATGTTGAAAATCTGGAGTGAAAATATGACAAATTCATAAAGTTACGAGTGCGCATGGAAACTGCGTAATGCACGCTCGTAAAAAGCCCTTTTTTGGAATTTTTGCACTGAATTTTCAACATAGGCATTTTAGGATGTCTGCTCATGAACAGTGTCACTGTGATTTTCTTACTCTGTACCAAACATGATTTCCCACAGCGGCCGTGCTATTGTATGCCGGAAGTGCGAAAACACATTTCGGCCAGGATATGAAAAATGACAGCTGTACTGGTCATAAGGAGATGTGAGAAAATGGCAAAGTTGAAAATCTGGAGTGAAAATATTACAACTTCACGAACTTACAAGTGTGCATTGAAATGACGCAACGCACGTTCGTAACACAGCCATTTTATGGACTTTTGCCACCAAATTTTCAACATAGGCATTTTAGGGCCTCTGCTCATGAACAGCATCACTATGATTGTCTTATTCTGTAGCAAATACTGATTTCCAACAGCGATCGCTTCTCAGTCCACAGTTCAATTATATCTACTATTGACTATGGACTAGTGGTCTATGGGGCAGCAACGGATATAGCGCTCAAGAGGGTTTAGACTGCACTCAACAAAGCCTACAGATTTACCCTGAATGCTGAGCATGGCACTCTCACCTGTACTCTGTATGAACATGCAAATTGGCTGACATTAAGAAACAGGGTCAAATTCAAGAAATGCATCCTAGGGAAGAAGGCTCTATTGGGTAAAACACTACATTGTGTAGACAGTTTGATCAAGGTGGCCAACTTGTTACAGGTCACCAGAGGGAGGACTAGAGGGGCCTTGGCTATCCCCTTCTGTTGCACCTCACTTGGGCAACGTGCATTTGCCTACCGGGCTCCCCTGTGGATGAATGAACTCCTTGGTCACCTCTTGGCCACCAATTGTCTGGCACAACTCAAAACTGACCTCAAACAGCACCTAATAACACTCTCTAAGTGCACCTGACCCTGAGTCCAGCCACACCTGCTCTCTCTGCCCCCCAGCAAGCACTAGGCAGGCCTCAGGTACCCCCTCCCTCTGTCCCTTCTGATGAATTGCCCCAGCAATAAGTCTGCGTCATGCTCCATTCGGCACCCACCACCCCACCTCCCCTCCCCAACTCAAAGTCCCATGAGTTTCCCTAACAGTCACTACTAATGCAGGCTGTCTGACCGTGCCCCCTCACACCCCACCATTTACTTTAACATATCTTCTCCACTCAGCCTCCCCTCACCCCTCCATTTATCCCTATACCTTATCGCCCTTCTTCCCCCGCCCTTCACTTCCACCGCATTACATACTTCTCTCTCGTACCTCCTTTCTTCACCCCACTACCAGCTATCCCCATCCCTCTGAACTACTGACAAGGCACTCTGTGGCTGTTTATTTCCCCCATCTTCATAAAGTGTTTTCCTTGTTACTTTAACTTGTACCTACGTTTTGAGTTATTCTGTAAGTTCTGAATCCAAGCTGTATCATTCATTGTAATGTACCTTTGCTTTCTCCTATTGTACTTTGTTTTGCAATCTATGACGTGGAACCTTTGTAAAAGAGCTTGCGCACGAAGGTCTTTTCCGAATCACTAAATAAATGAATAAAATTTTGCACCGGAAGCGTGAAAACACATTTCGGCCAGGATGTGAAAAATGACAGCTGCACTGTTCACAAGGAAGTGTGGAAATATGCCTATGTTGAAAATCTGGAGTGAAAATATTACAAATTCACGAACTTACAAGTGTGTGTGGAAACTGCGCAACGCACACTCATAAAACAGTGATTTTTTTTTTTTTAACCAAATTTGCAACCTCGGCTTTTTGAGAGCCCACCTCATGAACACCAACACTGTTGTTTTGTTAATCGGTCCTGAAAGGTGATTCCACGTAGTGACTGCGAAATAACATTTCGAGACAGAATAACATCATGACAGTGATTGAATTCATGAGAAGGGATGTCAAGAACCCCATGCTGAAAATTTGGTGCCAAAAGTCAAAAAAATGGCTGAGATATCCACCTAAGTTGGAAAAACCCTATTTATGTCATTATACAGCTTACCGGCATTTCCTCAGTTCGCAGTTGGCTTTGAAGAGTGCAGATGTGTTCCTGGTCCACTGAAGATCGTTGCACCAGGCTCCAGAGGTAAGTATGGGGTGAGGGGGGTGTGGGGAGGTGGATGCACAGAGGGTGGGCGCGGGTTGGCAGGGGGGGGTCAAGGACTCACTGAGGGACCGTTTTCTTGTTTAACAGGAATTAAAAAAAAGATGCTTTTGGTATGCTGGGGTGGGCTCCCAGCATGCCACCTAGGTGAGTGTGTGTGTGTAGGGAGGTGGGAGTGCAGAGGGTTGGTGCGGGTTTGCAGCGGGGGAGGGACTCACCGAGGGACCGTTTTCTTGTTTCACAGGAATTGGGGGGAAAAAAAAGGACACTGTTGGTACACTGAGGTGGGCTCCCAGCATGCCAGCTATGTGTTTGTTGGGGAACTGGAGCCAGCGGGATTGGGCACCCCCTCCAGCCATACAGTGTGTGGGCATGAGCATGCTGGGGTGGTTCCCAGCATGCTAACTGGTTGTTTTTTCAGGGGGGGCTGCAGTCAATGAGGATTAGGTGCCCCGTTGGCCACAATGTGCTGGGGCGCATGAGCCAAGGGATTGGGCACCCCTCGGCCACAAGGTGGGGGCCGGGAAGAACAGTAAGGAGGGAGGGGGAGGACATTAGCAGAGGGAGGAAGTGAGAGGGATTTGATGCTGAGCTGCGCATGAAAGCAGTTCGGCTGACGTCGTATGCTAATTGCATACACGCTACCACTGCTGATTGCAGCGGACCTTTCCTTAGAAGTGAAAACCAACACAGCCGAACTGCTGTCATACACGTCTCGGCATGTATTAGTCCCGTAGGGTCATGTCTGCTACACTGAGCACTGCATTGGGGAGGAGGGTCACACACCTCCAAAACTCATACTGTTGCAAGATGTTCCTTGCGCATGCGCGCAAGCGAACATAAAAACACATTTTATGATTGTTCACGTTCTATAGAGACTGTTGATACAGCTGGTAGTTAGATTCAGATCCCTCCTTTCTTTTAAAAAGTAAAAAACTGACTGCCCACCATACTGGTGTTACCACAACAAAACATATTCATTTACATTTCTTGACCAGCCCCCACTGCATCTTTCCTGGACTCAGGAACACCCCCCAACACTTTCTAGCCACTGATTATGCAGTAGGAGTAGAGGAGACTATTGTAGCATGAGTGGCTGCACTGTTTGAGGGTGTTTCTAATGTTCAGGAAGTGCGCAGTACGAGTAGTTCAGTGATATGAACCAAAACAAAGCTGGGCATAGCTATACGCTACTATGCATTTTGGTTCTAACAAGCAAGGAAGCAGATAAAACAATCAGCAACATCAATGAATTTTAGATAAGGTAAGCAATCATAAAATGTGGGTTTTTACCTAAAAATAATATGATGCAAAAAAGGTTGACAGTGTCCCTTTAACGTTTCATGTCACGCTGATGCTTTTTCAAGGCAAAAATGTAACATCAACACATCATCATTCAGAGTGCAAAATATGATAATACCAGTTAAAGTGACAGTATCAATATAAATATGTGCAAAACTCTGCTTAAAACTAACATATTAGAAATACATACTTTATGAAGTGCTAATACTAATAATGATGTGCAAAAGATGCTGAACCCATCAATAAATACAGTGAATAAATGCAAAGCCCCACTGTAAGGGAAAGGATCAGGTAAGGGGATGGGGAAGGGACAAGGGAATGTCAAAAACATTATTAAACCTAACCTGAGTATGTACTCTTCATGCATTTCCTAGATTAACTCAACAAATGCCATTATAACACATAAAGCATGGGTCTATAGGCTGGAGAGAGAAAAACACAGCACTTAACTGGCACGTATCACATGACACTTTTCTGCATATTACTGAAGGAATTGGGCTTATTGGAAGCAGTCTTTTAAACCTGGCGATATCAAGGCCTTTAGTTTATTTTACCAAAACGTTTCCCGGCATAACAGTTTGTTGCCCAGGTTTCCACCTCAAGCAGCCATAGTCACTTTTTCAAGTCCAAAGCACTTGAACTTATGTCCTGGCAGTATGCATTGCTAATGCATTTTCACAGTGCCCCAATCTGATGCTGCGAAGACGTTTATTAATCCTCAGCATGAATGTTCTGATAGTTCTTCCCACATAAAAACTATGGCAAGTACAGATGGCCACATACATCACAGCTTCAGTATTACAAGAGATGATATTGTTTACCTCGTATTTTACGCCTGTCACTGGTTGAGTGAAAGAATCTTCCACCTGTACCTGGTGACAAGCCGAGCAGCATCCACAGCAAATGGCGTTCTTAGGTGTATTCATCTTTGTTCTAGTATCCACCAAAATGTGTAAGCTATGAACTAAACCATGTACTAGGTTTCCTCCTCTTGTAAAGGTGATGTTGGGTCCTCTTTATGTGATGTCCCCCAGTCCTGGCTCAGTTTCCAAAATGTGCCAGTTTCTTGTCAGTATCTCTCTCAGCCTGGTAGCCTGGGTGTTAAAAGTGGCAACAAAGTTAGGACCCTTCCCCTTATACTTGGATTGAGTCTTTGATTTTCATAGCCCCTGCTAATAAATCTGTCAACATTTCATGCTCTTTTTCATACACTTCTTCAGTGTCACAATTCCGTTTCAAGTGCATGAATTACACCATCAGAATGTTTCTTACCACATGTTTGTGGTGGCAGCTACAAAATGTGGGATAGCATTAGTGTCTGTAGGCTTCCAATAAAGGTTGGTGGACAAACAGCCTTCAGAATTCTTTTGAATCAGCAAATCCAGGAAGCTAACTTTTGTTTTATCTGCTGCTGTCATCTGAACCTTCCAAATATTCAGCAAAATTCTCCATTTCACACATGGTGCCCTTCCATATGATCAACATAGCATCAATAAACCATCTGTTTAGATCTAGTTTATTGTGATGTAATATATGGATACATGAAATAAAGCACACAAAAAATCCCGGTAATACCACTGTCCAAAAGTGGTAATACCATAGATTCTTCACTGTAATACTATCATTCAGCACTGATAATACTATTGATGAGAGCTCTGAGCAATAGTATTATCAGCTAAACACAACCGCGCAAATGCATGATTCTGTCTCACTGTGGATCTGGTTGCTATCCTGCCAACTTTGTTGCTAGACTCGTGGTGTCACATTTTCAAACCATCTTTCACCATTGGCTGCTTTTTCTTGCTGGGTGGGCACAAGAGTTTCCAAAACATAGCAGCTGTCTCTCGGTTAGTGAGAGCACTTCATAGCCTTCTTATGTTCACTGGTATAATTTTTTTTTTCATGTAGAGCATTATCTGGTTGATCCTGCATTATGTGGTTGATCCTGCATTATCTGGTTGATCCTGCTTTATGTGGTTGATCCTGCATTATGTGGTTGATCCTGCATTATCTGGTTGATTCTGCATTATCTGGCTGATCCCGCATTATGTGGTTGATCCTGCATTATCTGGTTGATCCTGCATTATGTGGTTGATCCTGCATGATCTGGTTGATCCTGCATTATGTGGTTGATCCTGCATTATCTGGCTGATCCTGCATTATGTGGTTGATCATGCATTATGTAGTTGATCCTGCATTATCTGGATGATCCTGTGTTTAGATTCCGATAAAACCAAGTAACAGGTAGGACTGTGTACCACACCTCATGACTCCAGGGTTAGGGGGGGCACAGATGAAGCAATCGATAGTTCAGTGCGGTGCTCAGGTGGCTGTCATCATTTGCTGTTAGAAAAATAATTTGGAGCCATGTATTTTAAATCAGATCCATATATTACAAAAAATGAAAGACAGATGATTGAGCATTTCAAGGAAGTAATACACACTTATCTATCTATTATTCTATTTATATATATGTTCCCTTGAATACACAAACCTTTTTTTTCCCACTGTGTCCAATACATTTTGTCATAATTTGGTACCATGGTTGCCCCATGGCCATCCCTTTTACCTTATGGTACATTTGTTGCACAACCTAAAAAACACTGTTTATGAGGACCTTTTCAATGAGAGTGAATAAAAATTCAGTAGAAGGTATTGTGTAAGTAGTGTGTTCCTACAGTGCATCAGATAATGCTTCAAGGCCATCCTGATGGGGGATGTTGGTGCACAATGACTGACATCTAGTGTGTCCAGTATTCAGTGTGGTTGAACTTCAATATTTTCCAACACCTCCAAAAGGATCTACTATGAAATCTCGGAACCCATAATCCCGACACTGACCAACCTGAGCCCGACATCCTGATGCTGCACTTACCTGACAGTGTCACATCCTGATGATGGACAGCCCAACACTGGACTTATACCGGTTTTCTGGTCTGGTGGGGGGCTATGACCCCACACACCCCATTGTGGAGGGCTTCGCCACTCGCACCCCCCAAAATAATTATAAGTAATTCCAAGTCCTGGCAAACTCCACTGCCAGGCTTGCCGTTGTCGGAATGTGACACTGTTAGGTAAGTGCAGCATCAGGATGTGGGGCACGGGCTGGTGGGTGTCGGGATTTTGTATTTTGGGATTTCGTAGTGATACCCTCCAAAATGTGAGTGGTGTTTCTGATGCAAGAATGAGATTTTTGGGTAATGGGTTTAATGTGGAAATCCACATACTGAGCCAGAGGCTCTGTTAATGAGCTTATGCTAGCCACTGTGGGTCTTACTGATGGATTTAAAAGATCCTTGTGGATCTTAGGTAGTCCATATGTAATGGCCCCCACTGGACACTTGATAGTAAGAAAATCACAATGTTCCTGGTCTACAATCTGGTCAATCACAGCTTCATTTAACATGATATCAGTAAACTGCTTGAACATCATAGTATAAGCATGCTTCAATTTTAAATAAAATTGTCAGATAACATTTCTTACATGTGTGTGCTGATGCTTATCTTTTCCTATCACCCCAATTGCTCTGCCATTGTCTGCACATTTTATGGTGATGGTAGAATTTTCATACAGTTGTATAATACCAACTTTCTCCTCTGAAGTACAGTTATAATGGTGTGACTTGAGGGGTCCACTGCCAACCTTTAGACAATCCCTCTCACATGCTCTTAAAAAACCTTCAGTGCAGTGTTATTCAGTGAAATGAACTGTGATTTTCCTTTCAGCATCACCACACACTCTTCGTTAGAAACATAGAAACACAGAATTTGATGGCAGATAAGGACCGCTTGGCCCACCCAGTCTGCCCATTTTCCTACTTAATGGATAAGCTGCAGATTTTAGTTAATCAACAGCTTACTTCCTCCTGCCCCCCACTAGAATTGCCTTATGCCTGTCCCATGCATTCTTGAATTCTCCCACTGTTCCTGACTCCACAACCTCCTCAGGAAGGCTGTTCCATGCATCCACAACTCTCTCTGTGAAAAAATACTTTCTAACATTACCTCTGAGCCATCCCCCCTCTATCTTCAAATTGCGCCCCCTTGTTCTTGCACATCTCTTCTTCTGAAAGATACTACCCTCTTGTACCTTGTTAATTCCCTTGAGACACTTGAAAGTTTCTATCATGTGCCCCCTCTCCCTCCTTTCCTTAAGTAGCACTAATATCCTGTTGTTGTTGTTGCAAGTCATTCACAATTTCAGTTTGACTGGAGGTTAAAGTTCCATTCATACCATTGTCATTTCTGGCTGCTGCGGCCAGGCTAATGCCGGGTGCTGTGAAATCTCCCCTCAGAGGAGGAGAGCAGTCCTTTGGCTGCTCGAATCTCTTCCTCCTCCTCCTCCTCCTCCTCCAGCTCATCCTCTGATGCCCAGAGTCTGCTCCTGAACTTGGGTCATTGGTGTCACAAATCATAGTGCTACTGCTGCACCGGTGGGCCGACTTGGACTCTCCTTTTGATGATGACAACAAAACTTTTCTGCACAGGGGAGGGAGGATGTAACCCCTTACTTTCTACTGATTGCTGCATAGTGGATGACAACATAATTTAAAGCAAAATGATACCAGATGCTTTTGTGTTGTTGTTCCAGTGCAGGACTAATGGCCTGATTGCTTGTATGAGGGACTGGAGCATGCAGTCATGGACCCCAGGACATGCAGCGGGCACATGAACAGCATTTGGATGCAGCTTGAGCTGATAAAGACAGCCACACTGTTTACAGTATCCAGAAAACATTTGAGTGTAGGCATGTTTAACCCTAGATGATCGTGCTCACACTAGGGTCAAATGGCACAGTTGCCAGCCAATTGGCTAACAGGTGCCAAGAGTGTCAGTACTGAAGAAAACTGAAGGATTGTGGGCTACACTGGCATTAAGATTTTTGCACAAATGCTACAGCCATCAAGAGGCTGATATTGTGAGAAATCTCTGCTCCTTGATGACTTGGGCAATGAGGAGGCAAGTTTGTGACTGAAGGTGTTGGTCGGCCCCAGTCTCAAGGCAGATCTGCATAGGAGGGTGAAGGAGTGAGACTCATGAGGAGGGCCTGCTGTAGGAGCTCTGTGAGTGAAGCAGGCCTTTGTTTCATTCTGGGCTAGTCCAGATGCCCTTGAGTGCAGAACTTCTAAATGTAAGGACAGTGAACTAGACTAAAGGTTTTGTGCGAGTGACAAGTCCCTCCCTGAATAGCAACTGTGAGTTTCCAGATGGAAATGAATTGAGCTCAGTGATCTCCAAGGGGAGGTGTTTGTCATTTTCTACACCTTGCTCTTCCCGCCAGTCAGCTGATCACTGTCACCCAGGAAACCCCCTTCACAATGGGTGCAGAAGAGAACTGAGGAGGGAGAAGAGTCAGCTGTGAAACAATGAAGATTAGAGGACCCTTACACAATAAGGACAAAGGATTCAACATAGCTGAGAGGCAGCAACACAGTTCATGCCCAGACAAGTCATTCACATGCAGCAACCGCTGTACATATACAGTTTGAGGTCATGTTTTCCTAATTTCAGCTTGCCTGCCTTCATCTGGAGTGCGCCGCGTCTGAGAGAAAGAAAGCAGCATCCTCTGCCTGTGTCCCCCTGTTGGTGTGTGAATCTGCTGAACTGTGAGTAAAATAGCAGGACTCCAGTCATGCTACAGTTTTGCATTTAGATAGTACTGTTCTTGTAGGTTTCTGCGTTGAAATCCTGAGTTACACAAGGACTGTGGTATAGGGGTGTAACTGCACCTTTAGCCTTTCATTAGATTACTAATTTAAATTATTTCGCAGAATCACTGCTACTTGTGAGTCCTTTCTCTTCCCTTCTACATCAGGCATGCAACGTGTGTCTAGTGTAGCTAATTGGTGCCACCCAACTAATGGTTTAAAGCAGCAGTGAAAGTAAAAATGTTTTTCCCAAAAGCTAGTTTCAGCTACAATTAACAAAAATTTTAGCATAACTGTCAAATCTACTTTTTTAGGTACATGTTACACTATACACCATGTGTTTTTGATACTTTAATCTAAGCCAAGTGTGGCAGCCTTCTTTTTTTGATGAGAAAAAAACAAACAACTAAAATAAAACTTTTATAAAATACTCAAATTTTGGTGGGGCTACGTAATGTTACCACTAAATAAAACTGAAAGATGTGTGGAATCTTTTCTAGTTAAAACAACGTAGTGTGCATTTTTTGCCACATTTCATTGCACTGCTGCTTTGAGGGAGCTCACTGGGTAATAGAGGACCTGTATTAGTTCTGGGGCACCAGATTAGCTCAACAACTTGCAGTAGGATTGTTTTGGCAGGAAGTCCTGCAGGGATTACCAGACAGCATATTATTTCTATTTTACGGTTTTGATTGATTATTGAAAGGCTCTGCCTGCAGTTCAAGGGGTGAGCAACCAGCCACGCCTACTTCCTGAACTATATAAGCAGTTCCTCCCAGCCTCCATCTGAAACATTTTTATTTTGTCATCTGGAGGCTCTGTTAGTCTGTCTTCTTCCTTGGGCCTGCTGCAGCCTTGCCTGTGGCCTGCTGGAGCCTCCTGGGGCCTTGACCTCCCCCCCTTTTCTGTTTTTTTTGGGGGTCTGGACCCTGCTATTTTTCTGCTGGCTATGTTTCTGTGTTTCTACTGCCTTGGTTAGTGTTCATTTGCTTCTGGCTGCTGTGTGCTTCCTTGTGAGCTTGTTTTTCTGTTTTTTGGTTTGTTTTCTTTTTGGGTCTTTTGCTTTTCCTCATCATATTGTTGCCTTTGTTTGCACTGTGTGTCTCTTTTTGTCTGTGCCTCTGGCTCCTACCTAAGCCCAGTTTGTCAGCAGTTGTTATTGTGTGTGCAGCTCCGTTGCTATTTCTCTGCTCTGCATTGTTTCTACCTGGCCTTGGCTCCCTTTCGAGCCCTGCTCCAGGCTCCTCCTGCTCAGCTGGCTGCTGGCTCTGTTGTAGAGCTAGCAGCCATTCCTCATTTTACAGCTCTACGCATGATTTACTCAGTACTAGCTCCACTCAGACATATGCTGCTTTGCTATACTGACACTTCTGCTATTTCATGCCTGCAGGTCTCATGGCGCCTTGCTCCTGGCTCCTTGTTAATTCAAGCTTACTCCTGGCTCCCTGTTAATTCAGGCCTGCTGTTTTGTCTCATGCTGCTAGAGTTCCAGACAGCCCTTTGGGGGATTTACACCTGTTTAAACATATTTACCTACCTGAATCTCATCCAATTCTATATACTTTTCCATGGAATTCAAACCTGCTTACATGCTTCATTATATACACTGCTTTTTTATACTCTGGAGGTCAGCTCAGCTACAGCTGTCACTGTAAGCTAGTTTTAAATTACTGCATGTGTGTCATGGGGCTTTACTGTGGCTTCTTTGCTTTTCCTACGGTGGGGGACTGGGGGTTATGGTCGAGATTTGTGGCCCCATGTGGTTCAGTTACCTCATTCATGTTCATGTACTGCCTCTGCCGCTAAAATCATCTGAGTATTTGTCACCTTTAATTGGCACCCCACTGCTGTGCTGTCTGTAGCCCCTGCTGATCCTGAGTTATTCTGGTTACCCTATGCTGTGCTATCTGTAGCCACTGCTGGCCCTGATTCATTCCGGTTTCCCTCTGCTGTGCTGCCTGTAGCCCCTGCTGATCGTACATTATTCTGGTTACCCCTGCTGTACTGTCTGTAGCCACTGCTGGCTGTGCATCCATCTGTTACCCTATGCTGTGCTGTCTGTAGCTCCTGTTGGCCATGAATCATTCTAGTTGCCACATGCTGTACTGTCTGCAGCCCCTGCTGGCCCTGCCTCATTCTAGTTAGCCTATGCTGTGCTGTCTGTAGCCCCTGCTGGCACTAAATCATTCTGATTGCCCTCTGCTGTCCTGTCTGTCACCACCCATTCTCAGCTGTTTGTGCCCCTGCTCTTTCTCAGCAGTCTCTGCCCTTGCCATTTGTCAGCAGTTCCTGCCCTCTCCTTTCTCTGCAATTTGTGCCCCCGCCCTTTCTCGGTAGTTCCTGCCCACATCCATTTTCAGAAGTTCCTGCCCACATCCTTTGTCAGCTTTCCTGCCCACTCCCCTTCTCAGCAGTTCCTGCCCTTCCCATTCTCGACAGTTTGTGTCCACGCCCTTTCCCAGCAGTTCCTGCCTGCTCCCGTTATTGGCAGTCCCTGCCCGCACCCCCTTTTCAACAGTTCTGCCTCCACCCTTTATCATCAGTTTCTGCCCACACCTTTTGTCAACAGTTCCTGCCCCCAACCATGCCTGCACCCCTTTTTGCTGTTCCTCCCCATACCTGTGCCTGCTGCTCCTGCCCACTCTTTGCCCGCAGTCTCTGCTACCACCCTTTATCAGCTCTTCTTGCCCACCCTCATTGTCAGGTGTCCCTCTTTTGGCCTTTGAGTCATTATTTTATTTCGCCGTCACCTTGGCTTTGCTCCTGGAGCCCATCGTGCTTACTGCTCCCCTTGGGGTTTGTGATCTACCCCACCTTTTCCACATAGCAGGACTCACTTCAGAGTCTAACACACTCCTGTTTACCTGCCCCTTATCCTTCCTGCTTACCTGCACTTGTACCAAGCAATATCCCTTTGCTTTAGTCCCCTACTGCCCTTGCCTACACAATCCCCTGCTTATTAAGCTCTGCTACTGCTGGATGCTATTTAAGCAATAAGGTACGAGGGTGTGTGTGAGTTATTGTGTAATAACATCACTCCTGGGGTGGGTCGAAGCACAAGGTGAAGCTGAGTGCTTCCACTACCCCAGGAGTGATGTTATTACAGAATAACACACACCCTGGAGTGCCTTATTGCTATTATACAATGGATCCTTATATTCACAATAAAAAATAAGTACAATAAATACTTTATTATTCATACTCTGGAGGTTGGCCTAGCTACTGCTGTTGCTGTAAACAAGTTTTCTTATCCACTTGGGCCATGGTGTTTTACTGTAGCTTCTTTGTTTTTCCTATGCCAGAGGACTGGGGGGTTTATAGTGGAGTGCTGTGGCCCAGCGCAGTTCCATTCCCTCATGGTTGTATACTGCCGTCCCCGCCGGAAACCTCCAGGTACTTCCATCACCTTTACTGGCATTCTTGATGGGGCGCTTCGCTAGTCACTCAGATTAAGTTTTCATGCTGCTCTTTGCCCTTCCAGCCTGCTCCATTGCTCTATTATTACCCCAGGATATCCGATTAAAATATGGTACTATCAGACCTGGTGAATAAAATCCTGGTTCATCAATGAGACAAGAGTTCAAACCACATCAGAATTGTCCTAATGTATCCTAAATGTACTGGGGTGGGGGATTTGGGGTCTTAGCAGGAATCTATTAGGTTGCACCTGGATATATGTAACTCGAGTATTGTATTTAATTTGTACAGTCTCTGTATATTTTTGTACTTTTGCATTGTATGCTATGTAATTCTTGCAATTTTGCACAAAGGACCTCACTGGAAACGAGCTTGTCTCAGTTGAGCTATCTGATTCATTCATCTTATGTATATAATGAATACACTTTTTACTACTACTACACTGTTTATCTGCTGCTTCTTGCCAGTGTCTTCCTGCATTCCCCCTTCTGGCCCGTACAATTTACTAAAAGTATTCACTCACTGCATGTTACTTGATATATATTTCTCCATTACCAATGTCTGGCCTGCTCCTTTGCTAAGAGCTTGTTGTTGCAGCCAGATTTCTCAACCATCCCGGTGCTCCCTCTTGATGGACTGAGTGAGTTTCCACAACCAATTTGAATCCTTTTTTGCTCCCCTTGTTTGAGTTCCCAAATTCGCAGTAGCAGAGCCAACACTAATTACAACATCCCAAGCCTAGAGGGAAGGCTATCCCCAGAGATTTCCTCCTCAAAGGGTTTTTTTTCTCTCCTCTGTGCCACAGGTCATAATATTAGTTAGTTTAGCAATATTCCCCAGCTCATTTAGGTAGGTTCTGCTGTTGGATGGAGATGGATGGTGGCCCCACTGGCCATTCCCTCTCTCCTTAGGAAGTCCCTTGCTGTCCTCAGTGCAAGCTTATTGGAGTTATCCTGCTAACTTGTGCAGCTCATTTACAGTATGTTTCATTAAGATGCCTTTTGCGGTCAGTCTGCTTTTCTACCTCCCAGTCTCAATAGCTGCTACAATTCTTTTGGGGTTCCTTCCTAAGGTATCTTTAGCCAAGGGACCCTTCCTGTGGCACCTCTAGGGGTGGAACCTTCTTAAAGGGTTCCTTGCTTTCAGTACCCTTACAGGGTGGTAATTCCTACTAGAATAGAGAGTGTGAATGGCCACAAATGTTGTTATACAGTTGCACAAGCATAACATTATTCTGGTTGAGAAAGCCATTGAATTGAAAGGCTCCGCCTACAGTTCAAGGGGTGAGCAACCACCCACGCCTACTTCCTGAACTATATAAGCAGTTCCTACCAGCCTCTATCTGAAACACTTTCTCTTTGCCCCACCATCCTCCCCTCTTCCTTCAGCACCTTGCCTCTCTATCCCCAGGGGGTTCCTTCCTAAGGTACCTTTAGCCAAGGGACCCTTCCTGCAGCACCTCTAGGAGTGAAACCCTCTCACAGGGTTCCTTGCTTTCAGTACCCCTACAGGGTGGTAATTCTGACTGAAATAGAGAGTGTGAACAGCCACAAACATTGTTTTACAGTTGAGCAAGCATAACATTATTCTGATTGAGAAAGCAATTGAATTTGTATTCCTTTCTCAGGACCTTGTTCCAGCTTTTCCACTTATAAATCCTCTTTCCTTTTTTGACTGCCTTTACTGTGCGCAGCCATTTTACAACTTACTAGGTTAGTTACTGTAATGGATTTGTTGCATTGTGTGGGTACTGTGGCGAGGGCATGTTTGCAATCACTGTAGCATTATCGCAAGGGATTTTACCTTTCTTGCTCTAAGTCAGGAGGCTCTCTGGGTGGAGACACCACCATTTTGAAATCTGTGATAAGTCAGGCTATACCAATGAACCTGGGAACCACATTCCAAGAGGTCTAAAGACCATGTCCCAGCAGTAACCAGTGGACTGAGTAACATGCTTGGCAGGTAGGGGGTGCTAAATCTATAAAATACAAACTATAGTTCTGTCTCTCTTTAAATACAAATGTAACCCCTAGGCAGTGCTATACCAAGGGCTACTAACTCTGCTTACTACCCAGGATGTAGGTTGAGTAGCCTAGGTTCCCAAAATTAAACTTTAAACTGGTTGTGACCCAAGATAGTACATTGCGCAGTGCCTCTACACAGAATATAGCTTTAAGTAGGTCAGAATAAAATCTGGTACAGCCCTCTGGGATTCTGTACCCACCCACATTACCATACAATTTACCATTTAATAACTAGATACTAATAATATGCTCATTACACGGGTATCTGCAAAACAAACAATGATTGTATTTACAAGGCGAGGGTTAGGATGGATGAAAAAGGAATAGAAGTTATGCTATTTATATTTTCACAATGGAATTAATTGGTTTTGATTTGGTTTGGTTCAAGATTACACAGTCTGCATTCCAAATCATGTATTAATCACATTAGCCCAACCAACCTCTGGAATAACCAGAGCCCTGGCTATCTAACTGGCTGCAATAAATCAGTTAACATAGTTATTATTAATAATAATAATAAAATTTATTTAATTAAGCGCCTTTCAGATTTTCAAGGTGCTGTACAAAAAACATAAAACACCAAGCATCAAAAAATACAATAAAACAGAACAACAAATATAACAAGTAAAGAGCCAATTACAGTATAGCAGGAAAAGCCTTATCCCATAAAAAGGACTTTAAGGCCTTTTTAAAACTGTCCACCATTGTACTTTCTCGGAGCGGACGGGGTAGAGAATTCCAGAGGGAAGGAGCCACGAAACCAAAGGCACGGGCTCCAGAAGACTTCAAATTAACCCTCGGAATCTCCAGCAACCCCTCGACAGCCGAGCGAAGATGTTTCAAAGGGGTGTAAGGTAACAGAAGCTCTTTCAAGTAGTCAGGACCATACCCGTGTAGGACTTTGTAGGTCAAAAGACCCACTTTGAAGGTGATCTGCCACTGTATTGGCAGCCAGTGCAGAAAGCGCAACACTGGGGTAATATGAGATCTTCTTGAAGCCCCAGTCAACAAACGTGCTGCTGCATTCTGCACTAGCTGCAAGCGGCAGATATCAACCCCAGCAAGCCCTAGGTACAGGGAGTTACAGTAATCCAAGCGAGATGTCACAAAAGCGTGGACAAAAACCGGCAAATCACCAGGAGGAACCAGGTGCCTAATCCTGGCGATGTTTCTAAGATGGAAAAATGCAGTCTTGACAACTGCAGACACCTGATAATGGAGGGTCAAGCCAGTGTCAAGCTTTACACCCAGGTTACGCACCCGTTCAGAGGTGGGGATCTGGTCCCCCCCTAGAATTACTCCAGAGGGGGACCCCACCCCCAAACCCCCAACCCTGCGGCCGGGGTCCACCACCATAACCTCAGTCTTTCCCGGATTCAACTTTAAACCGCTGGTATTCATCCAGTCTTGGATATCTATGAGGCAGTTATTCAGCACCGAGACAGCACTAACCTGGTCAGGTGCAAAAGACAGGTAGAGCTGGGTATCATCAGCATAGCAGTGAAACCTCAGCTCATACCATCTTACAATGTCTCCGAGGGGTAGCATGTATACTGCGAATAACATGGGGGAAAGCACCGAACCCTGTGGTACCCCACAAGGCAGAGAGAAAGCCCCGGAAGAATGTAATCCCTAGACCACTCTCTGCGTTCTCCCCTCGAGGAAAGATGAAAACCATCTGAGGACCATACCTGAAAGTCCACAAATGGACCTCAGACGTTCGAGCAAAACCCCATGATTCACAGTATCAAAAGCTGATGACAGATCAAGGAGAACCAGAATAGTACTCACACTGGTACCAGTCCCCATATTTGGTATGAGACCCTACAATCCCAACCTTAACCTGAGTACCCAGTAGCCAGAGTCTGTTAATGGTGAAGGCCTGATGGACGGTGCAGCTGTAAATTGTCCAACTAGTTAGGAAGATTAAAGAATATACTTGGAAGATCAAACCTTTAAAACTATTCACAATTTATTTGGTTGGTGCAGGGCATGCCCTGCATTACTCACAGTAGACTTAAAAGGTTAAAACTGAATGCTTTTAGCAAGTGCGTACTATCCCTGGAGGTTAAAAGGCAGGCAAGCCAACAGCCAGGTATGCCTAAACTGACGGCAAAGATTTTAATGCTTGACGATGGAAACAACACTTTAACTTTGGAAGACGGACCCATTTCTAGGCTGAGAACACTTGCGGCATGAACAAGCCGGCTGGATTACATTCAGCACATTTTTGTCTTTAAGTCCACATTAAGTACATTTATATTTCATAAGTCCACATTTATACATTTATCACTTTTGTCCATTCCAAGGACATCTTTTCACTTTTTCCTTTGACGCAAACCGCGCTCTTGGCAATAACAGTCCACAGTAGCTCACTGGGCTCTTTTAATTCAGACATTTATATATATATATATATGTATATATACTATATATATATATATATATATACATATATATATATGTATATATATATATATGTATATAAAAAAATCCATGATCACTCAGCTGTTAAGGGTCCCTCTCTGAGCATTGATCAGATGCAGGGTGCAGGCAGACAAACAATTCCAATTAGTTTTATATGGGCTTCACTGCCTCTGTAAGCTTTTCTTTAAGTGATACTTGCAGATATAATTTTACTCACACAGGCATCCTGGCAGGAATGGCTCTCCTTCATCTGAGGTCCCTGAAGATGTCAGCACTCTCACTGCTGAGGCAGGTTCAGCTCTCTCACAGCTGGCTTAGCATCAAGTTGCAGGAGCCACATTTTTACTAAACATGGAAAGGCTTAAACTAGCCCCTAGAGGATACTTTCTGGCAACCCCCAGGCTAGCAGGCTCTGCTTTAGGCAGCCACTTGTCTCTGTTGGCAAAGAAGCCCCTCTTCCCTGTGGGGAGGGGGCTTGTACTGGATCACTAGGCCCATTTTGCTTGGCTGAGGGCCTGAGTCCCCACCCCTGTGGGGGGCTCCCACTCGAATCTGCCTGAACAGCCAGAAAACACTGTCTTTTATGGGGATCTTCTGAGGCTCCCTATTGGCTGAAGCTATTTGTGGCTCCGCCTATGACTAGCTGAAGTACTTGTCAATCACAAAAATGAATTATTCATTAACCTCCCTCGGTGCACTATTGGCTTTCTGTTTTGGCACCTGAATTTAGGTCCCTGCAGTTCTCCTAAGCACTCTGTAATGTCCCATGAGCTTTAGCAAAAAGTCCCACAAGTCCTGGCTTAATATTCCAGCTTTCTGATTGGCTGTTGCTGCTTTGAAATGGCGGCTGAACATGCAGTCCCTGTAGCTGATTTAACACAGTCTCAAATAAAAGTCCTGGTGCAGCCAGAATATAGAGACTACTGGATGGCCAACTATGCATAATCAGTGTGTTCTGCTAGAGAGGGGTTCTGATTCCCTCTGACCTTGAGAGCGAAGCTCGAGAGGTCCATGGGAATCAGAACCCCGAGGTGACTGGTTATGCATAAAGTTGCTCATCCTGTATTTTTTATAGTGTATAGTATTATGTGAAATGCGTGCATTGTGTTTTTTTCTCTTTCACAACGATACTGACTTGTGAAGTCTCTAGGGGTCCTAGAATGCTGTTCTAGCAGAGAATTTGATGAAAGAAAGCAACTATGTGGCAGCATTACAAGTTGTTCTGCTGCAGTAGTGACATCACTACTGCAGCAGAACAACATAAATATGTCACTACTGCAGCAGAACAAGCATATTCTAGGCATGGAATTCCATGCACAACAGCATTCTACTATACACTACATTTATTTAAGTATTTCCCCCTTTCACAGTATCATTGGCAGCTGCTGCTATTACTTTGTTGATTTACACTTTTGTTTCCCTGCAGCAGCTGCCAAAACACACCATTCCCCGGAGGCAGACAACACCCTCCTAAATATGTATGAGGGGCTCATTAATAGTCATGACCCCCTCATAAGAGCCCTTGTTCAAACTTTATTTTGGGGCACTCCTGCGGCTTCTCCACCACCTAGTTTAGGTCACCGGCACCCAGAGACTAGAAGGGGGTACCAGGACTGGAGGAGCATCTCCCAATTGACTGCAGACTTGGCAATCGGGAGATCAAAGGTGCGAGGGCATGCACGATCCCCGCAGCACTGGACTGCCTATTTAACTAGTGGGGGAACATGGCCAGACCTTTGAGTCCGAACGGGCAAAATTAAACGACAGAGTGGGGAGCGGGGGGGGGGGGACAGGGCACAAAAAGGACCTGGGATGCAGCAGTGAAAATGGGGACATAATGGAAAGAAGTGGCAGGCAGCTGGGAGGTGCTTCAACGCAGGCGCAGAAACGGGAGCACGGGCATAAGGTAAGCCCCCATATTGGGGGGAGGGCCTTACACAAACACACATCTGTGAAACCGTACAAAGATTGTAAGTTTGTGGAGTGAAAATCTGACAAATCCTGTGCCTGTTTGATTGTTACCTGCAGCTGATGAGCTCCATAAACAGCAAAACCTGTCAGGTCTCAGAGGACTGACTTAATATGTATAAATACAATTAAAGCCACCAAGCCCTGGGGCTATGACAAAGAAAGACATGAACACACACAAATGTGCAAACACAGACATCCAAACTAAGTATTTAGGAGTGAAGCAAGTTTATTAGTTACTAGTTGCTGCACTTTTATTGGCTATTGAATGAACTATGAAATTAAATCTGGCTGTTTTCTTGTCCTGCAAGTTTCACATGCACATGATGTATTAGTGTAGGGACACACACAACACACACACACACACACACACACACACACACACACACACACACAATCACCACCACCACCACAATTAGCACACTATTCAGCCCACTAAAAGGCAGTCAGTCCGAGTGAAACAGAAACTGATATGTGCAATTTTGAATACATTAAACATGAATATTTATATAATCCCCCTTCTGAATATAATCTTAACTTCGGCTCCAGAGTTCCAGCTGCTGTCTTCTCCCAAGTGTGCTTCACCCTTGTTCCCCTTCCAGACTGCAGCCACAGGGCTGAGGGCAGGACAGAGCACTGCCAGTATCATGTAATGTGGGCGAGGCAAATTGAGCCACTGAATTTGAGCCCCTACAACAGCGGCGAATGTGAAAGTGTAACACGAATAGTATACAGCGAGTGTATCAGTGAGGTACACGTGCTGTATAATGTTATAGGGCTATGTTTAGCTTGGCAGTTTCCAGCAGACTGTCTGGTGTAATGTAGTGGGGTAGGTCATGGCCTGTGGAGTTGATGGACCTGTGTTCAGGTCTGGGTGGGGTCGTAATTTTTTGCTCATACAATAAATTGTTTTTGTTCTAAGTCCCATTTCCCAGCCCCCCTCCTGAGTTTTCCCCTTTCCCTTATGTCCATCTCCCTTCCCCCCCAGAGTTGATTATAATAAGTTTTGGGGGTGTGGGGGTGAAACCCCCTGCAAAGGGGGCTGGGGGCATAGCCCCCTGGATAAAAATTGTAATTCATAATGCCCTCCCTCAGTACATAGCAATCATCCATCGCTGTTTGTGGCGGTCGCAGTAATTGACGTTTTTCCTTTTGTTGATTTTGTTGTTGCTCTTGTGATCAGTGCTCTTTTTGAGTCACCATTATCACATCAAACCGCACTTCCAGCGCCTTGCTTTGGCACAGGGAGCACAATCACTCCACGGCTGTAACCGCACTGTTCTTCACTGCCCCAGTCCTTATGGACAGTGACAGTGTGGCTGGGGATCAGTCACCAGCCACAGCAGCTCCTCTTTGGTACGGCAGCACCGCAAACACCGGTGGCCAAAGCTGTGCAGGACATTACTTCCCCAACCACACTGACTGCAATCAGGGTTGTGGGGCACACTCATGAGCAGATGCCATTTCCATTGGTGTCCCTTAAAACCATAACCAGTCAACTGCACAGAAAAACCACTCCATCATGGGGAGCATAACTTAGGAACCATACTACAGCTCTCCGCTGACACCAGTGTACTCACCAGTCCCACTGGACAGCAACAAGGACCAGGAGGTATGATCTAGTTGGCTGGAAGCCACACTGAGGGAAGAAAATAACTGTTACAACAAAATAAATTCTAAAGCAGTCTAAGATTTTCCACCAATCACATTGGAAAACCCAGTATCTCATATTCACTGTACAGATGCTGCCTGGCACATTGTACTCAGCCGATTCCTGCTCCTGCTGTCTCCCACAGTCATCCTTCGCTATGTCAGTTGCATTAGTCACAAACTGCAACTCACTGTGCTGCTCTGCTGCTCACATCTCTGTTTCACTCTGCATATTTCCTGCTGAGTGCATCAACAGGGTCTGACATCTTCCAGAGATGGAACTGGAGCACTTGTCAGTGTAACTGAAGGGGGGACAGAAAACCACAAGAGATAAAAACAGATTTAAATTGTTACACTGTATGTCTTTTTTTCTCACAGAAAAATATAACACTGTTAATATGTTTATATGTATACTTTCTTGTATCTTTTACAGAATCATAATGATGTCTCGTGTTGTTTGGGATGACAGAGCAGCTCAGCTTCGCTTCACTTTCCTTTCACCTAAGCAGCAAGAGAGAACATTATGAGTCATTTAGGGACACAGGAAAGTATGCATATAAACACATATAAGAAAAATGCAAAGGGACCACCATATTTGTTGTGCTCTTGGCTTCTGGACTGCTTGGATAGGGGATCAGAGGACGCACATGCAGCTCTTGAGAAACAGCAATCCTGAGCTCAGCTTTGCAGAGCAGTAAGCTGTAAACTGGCTCAGGTTTCAGTGACACGTCCTCGTGCGTGCTTTACCCATGAAATCTGCAGCCACTGAGAGAATGGGGTTTAGCATAATCAAATACTGTATGTATGATGTGTCAGCCAATCAGAACTGATCCCTAGAGTTGCACAGATGGTGAAACACAGGAGACTAGCTCAGATTTGCCTTGGAGAGAGAAGGAGACAGAAGTGTGTATGTTTTCTCATTCATCCCTTTTGGTTGACCAAAGCCTGTTTTAAATCCCTGTGCAGGGATTTTTGTTTATGAAGTGAACAGAATCAAAGTGCATTTTCACAGCTTTGGTACAGAGAAGCAGGGGTTGCCTTGCTTGAGTTCCGGTATGTCTGGAGCAAGGAGTTGCCTTGCTTTCTCTCCAGACATGGAAAAGAGGTTGAAGCCACTGCTTTTCCAAGCTATCAGAATGAGTTCTCACAGGGCATCTAAGTATCAGAGGCCCTTTGTGACTGTCTGACTTTTGGGGTAGATAAAAACAAGTCCCCCTGTGGTGTGAGAAGGAGCGGCAGTGGGTGTCATGCCATTGGGGCCTGGGGGGAGCATGTGCCCCCACCAAATTCTCCCATTGCTGGCTTGCTAACAGTATGGCAGCATTGATTTTTTTTTGTCTGGGATGCCTGTCTGCCAGGACTCGGAGTCGGGTCCTGTATGAAATCAATATGGGATGCCTTTTATCCTGTATTTCATGTTGGCTAAGTTGCCCCTTGCCTGTATAGGGCAGAATCAGTTTCTCACTTTCCCAGTGGCTAACATTAGCCACTGCACCATTACGCACATCGGGATGATGCGGACGTAGCTTGAAGCAGGAATCTGACTGTCAGCATTGTAGAGAGCAACAGAGAGTGAGCTGACACAGCGCTGAACTGCTTACTAAAGACAGTCTGGGAGAGAACCAGTGATTATAGCAAAAAAACAAAGTAAAAGTAAGTTACGGGTCATTTCTGTTGTGCACCGTCCTCCTCTATGACAGTCCTGTAGCGTAGTAGTGATTTCATCAGCAAGAGGGGAGAGGGTTTGTCTAAATCAGAGTAAGAACAGGGAACAGGTGCAATTTAAACTGCTCCTCAGCTTAACAGTTCGGAATGGATAATCATTTCTTCAGGTTCTCTATGGTGTGGCTGGGCTAGTACTGCACTTGGATGCACATTATATTAATACTTATTGTTCATAGTTCTTTTTTATTCTTATTCTTATTCTGCGATCGCCAGCAGCACCACTTCACGTCTCCGGTGGGGGGTTTGGGGGGTGGGTTCTGTGCAGAATGCAGAATCGGGTGCTGTTCATGGGGCTGAAGAGGTGGAGAAAATCCATCCTACCTTTATCTGTTAAAGTAGATTTAGCCTCTGGGAAGATCTTCGGCTGGCAGGGTTTGGGTAAATGAAAGCTCTGGAAACTGTCATTGCTGTCCCCATCAGTGTAAGCAGGGAGAGAGCATAAGTTGCAATCCCACCTCTTCCAACCTGGTGTAAGTATTGTACTATTGCTTTGGAATTTGCTGCAGCATACAAATGGAACTCAAGCCTGTGTACTTCTGCCATGAAAGGGGATGTAAGTTGTGGGCACGTTTGTATTCAGTTTCCTAACTGGTTAATACATGAAGTACTGTCTGTAACTGTGTTTTAAAACAAGAAGAAGGGTGGCTAAAATTTGTTTAGTTGCATTTCAACACATCTTGTGTTGCAAATGTTGCTGGCTTCTTGGCTTACTAATAATATAGAGCTGGTTTTATTTCTGCTAGAACAGGGAGCACTAGAACAGGACTAGACAGAACTTTCCTGTTGAAGAGTGCAATTTAAATTTGAGCTTTAAACATGTTACGTGAGTGATGCTATAGTATAAGTTGTTAGTGGAAAATATATTAGCTGAATTAATGATATACTGTTTATTACTAATAATAATACTTGATATTACAGATATAGTAGAATTTACCATTACTTTGTGTATTGATCTATACTGTTGTTATTTTGTATTATGAGAGTAACTAGTTTTTTTACTGTACACTGTTGGGTTTTACACATTTTCTGGAAATATCTGGGATGTTTATCTGCATATATGTTAGTAATGATGTTGTTTTGTATTTGTGTTTTTTTTTTCAAAATAAAAATGTTATCGATAAAAAAGTGAATGATGCTGGATCATTTACAGAAATTGAATTTACTGTCGTTTGTGAAGGCTGGATTTTTTTTTTCTCCATTCTACTGATAGTGCCCAGGCTCAGGGAGGAAAGTGAAAAAAGTGTGGGCATGTCTTTTATGATTAATTATACTCTACAAACATTGCTACGAATGCCCCAGCATTCTGTTGCCTTTTAGCAGGCTGTCAAGCTGCTTCACTACCTGCTAAAAGCCAGCAGAAGCCACCATTGTGACCAGGTTTTCCAAGATTTTCAGTGTGTGATACACTGTTGTTAGCTATTCTATGCAATTGTTGCTATGATGTGCGTGTCTCCACATTCTTCTGTCTTTTAGCATGCTGCGCAACCACTTCACAGCCTGAACAGACATCAGAATGCATCATTGCCATGTCATACCTTTCTTCTGCCATTTACCAGGTTGTGAACCTCCTTCCTAGCCTGCTAAAAGCCAGCAGAAGGTACCATTTTGGTTTTGCTTTAGCTTTTAAAATGTTTCTTGTAGAGCAAAAAGTGTAGGTGTGACTGTTATCATTACAGAATATAAACATTGCTGTGTGTTTGCCCCAGCATTCTGCTGCCTTTTAGCAGGCTGTCAGGATGGGAAGCTGCTTCCCAGACTGCTGAAAGTCGCCAAAATGCACCATTTGGCTTCTGTTTTTCAGTGATTTTCTGGTGGAGTATGCCCCTAGACCCCACCCCCAAGAAAAGTTTTGACTTTACGCCTCCAAAAACATTTTCTCTGCATAATGCTACTGAGGAGCAGGGCATCAGAGTCCCCGAGATCCCCTGTTGCACTATACCTAAACTGTCTGTGTACGTCAAAGGGGTGTATCCTGGAAAGAGTTGATGCATTTACAGTACAGATCTTTATAACATTTACAGTACATGTGAAATGTGGTTGCTCTTACAAATGTTTTAACATTGTTCTTGGCAGAACAGGGCACTCTAGCATTTCTCAGGACATCACCAGTATATATTACTATTGTTAATTCTGTGGCATCCAGATAAACTTTAAACAGGTGTTTTATTGTCAGAGAAAGGGGCCCAGTGCAGAGTTGTGTGAAGTGGCACAATCCTTGCAACTTCATTGAGCCATGCTGAGTGGAGCTGTAAACCTTTCCTTTATGCCTCCACACAGGATTGGGGATGGAAGCATGTGATGCTATGCAAAGAGCTCATAGGTCCATGTGCAGCACACAGCAGCCCTCACAGTCTGACTTACCACATCCTGCTGTGATTGTTCCCATATACTTGCTGCTTAAAGCAGGCAGTAATGGTGTTGCTAGCATGCAAGTGGGCACAACAGGCATGGGAGGTAGGAGGGGGAAGTGTAGTACTAGCAAGACACATGGAAACAGGGAGCTTGGGAGTGGGAAAGGAAACCACTAGGCCAAGAGGGATGCCAAACAAGGGGTTAGGGAATGGGGAATGGCTGGCCCACTATGGAACATGTGCATAGGTGGGGGGACAGTACGAGGGGGATGACTGTGTGCTTGATGCTATAAATGCAGTGCAGCACTATAAACAGCCTGCACAAGTATCATAGCAGGCAAGACATTGTCTGTGGCCCCTCCCCCAAAACCTGGTCTCAGTGTAGCAGGTAGGGTTCCAACATGGTGGTGAGGAAGTGTCCTAGTGTCACTCGAGGGGGATGAACCACATGGGCCACCCACAGGGCAGGGGTATCTGGTTAGGGGAGGAGAGTGTGAGGGGTTGTAAAGAGCTACACCAAGGACTCCATCTCACTCAGTTGAAGATTTCCCATCCACCCTCACAAAGACAGAGTTCAGAATGTCCAGGCTAGCATGAGGAATCTTTTGCACACATATGAATGAATGAATAATTGAAATCTTTATTTATAAAGTGCCTTTCTAAAACCAAGATGCTGTACATATACCAAGCAAAAAGAAAATAATTTAAATTATATATAACAATCAAAATATTTAAAATCCATATAATTACAACATCATAAACATCAGCTTCAATAAAATCTGAATAAGCCAGGCTAATTATTCAGTTCAAAGACTAGTCTGGAAATTATAGGTTAAAAAAATATGTTTTTAGTGCTGTCTTAAAACTCTGGAAGGTCAGGCATTCTCTTACCCGACGAGGTAGAGAATTCCACAGGGTCAGGGAAGCAAAAGCAAAAGATCGGGCCCCAAATGTCTTTAAACGAACCCTGGGAATCCCTAGCAACCCCTCATCAGCGGATTGGAGAGGACAGAGTGGGGTGTAAGGGTGAAGGAGATCTTGCAGATAAAGGGGTCCCTGATCATGTAGGGCTTTTTAGGTCAGTAACCTGACCTTGAAGGTGATCCACCACTGTATCGGCAGCCAGTGCAATCCACAGAGCACAGGTGTTGTATGACTGGTCCTAGAAGTACTAGTCAATAACCTGGCTGCCACATTCTGCACTAGCTGCAGGCAGCAGATATCAGCCCCCTGTAGTCCTAGAAAAAGGGCATTGCAGTAGTCAAGGCAGGAGGTTATGAAGATATGGCCAACATTGGAAGATCATCAGGAGGAACCAGATGCTTCACCCGGTCGATATTCCTCAGATGGTAAAAAGAGGATTTGATGACAGCCGACACCTGAGATTTAAGGGTCAATCCGTCATCAAAAATAACACCCAGGTTCCACACCCGATCTGAGGTAGTCAGCTGAACACCCCCGAGCCAAAGCTCAGAAGGTTGTCCTGCTGACAAACCCACCTCCCGATGATCTGGGTCCACCACCAGCACCTCAGTTTTAGCTGAGTTCAACTGCAGCCAGCTGGCACTCATCTTGTCCTGGATCTCAGACAGACAGTTGTTAAATACCGAGAGGATCACATCTTGTCCGGGCACGAAGGACATGTACAGCTGAGTATCATCTATGTAGCAGTGAAAACTCAGACTGTACCGCCTAATGATCTCTCACAACAGCAGCATATACACTGCGAACAATATGGGTGACAAGATGGAGCCCTGCAGTAACCCACAGGGTAGGGGGAGAGGGGCTGACAAATAAATTCCAAACACCACTCTCTGATTCCTACCCTCGAGAGAAGATCAAAACCATCTGAGGACCATTCCAGATAGTCCACAGATAAACAGCAGGTGCTCCAACAGCACACCATGGTCCACAGTGTTAAACACTGCAGAGAGATCAAGGAGGACCAAGCTGGAATGAGTCCTCTGATCTCTCGCTATCAAGAGGTCATTTAGCACTGGAACAAGAGCCATCTCAGTACTATGCCTCTTCCTAAATCTCGACTGGAGAGAATCATAGACATTGTGACTGGACAGATGTTTGTCCAGCTGCAGGCAACCACCTTCTCAATAACCTTACCCAAAAAGGGTAGGTTAGAGCCCGGTCTGTAGTTGGCCAGACAGTCTGGGTCAATGGAGGTTTTTTTAAGGAGGGGTCAAACAACCACCTCCTTTAGGGATCTGGAAAGACCCCCTCTCCAATGACCTCCATATGGGGGATTGTGCTAGGGGTTGGGGAGAAATGTTCCCAGTTTTTCCCTCATAGGTTTTTTTCCTGTTTTTTTGCCTCCTTCAAAGGGCTGGTTGAGAGAAAGGTAAGTTTTTCAATTGTTGCAGTCATTGTAAGTGGATGCAACTTGGGTGTCTCACAAGAAGATGGAACAAGGTGAAAAAGGAGAGAGTTGCATTCTTCCAAAGGGCTCCTCTCCCCAGTCAGCATAAGGTGGGGGCTACAAGACCTGGTTCCCAGTTCAATGGCTCACAGCTCACCTCATCAGGCTTGCCTGTGGATGCAGTGCCACTAGACTGAGGTGATCACTTGCCACCTCTCCACTTGACCCACACTACTCACTGAGGTTTGGGTTCCAACTCAGGGAGGTATATCATCCCCTTTCTCCATACAAGAGTATGGCCCTTCACAAGAAATGGTGTGGAGGTTCTGAGGTTGACTTGGCAAGACTCTCGAGCTCCACATTTCATTCAGATATCTATTGCGTTAGTGGGCAGTTTAATAAATGCACGTCAACAGCCATTTCCTCCAAAACTTGAGTGGAGTGTTGTTTTTTCAGGGCAGAGGATGTAGTCGCCTACCAGGACAATAAACCCTGGCCCTCATTTTGTTCTGCCCCCCCCAAATGGTAACAGTATTGTGCCCAATGTGTTTTAAAATGTAGAGCCACCAAACTGCATGTCAAAATGTTTTAGATATCTTTGAGTGTGGATGCTTCTGTCTGTCATCTAGAGAATTCAGAGGCTATGGTAGAGTGCAACAGGAAGTGCAGAATTACATACAATAGGCCTAATGCAAGGCATAATTGTTATTACACGCAAGCTACCATGAAGGAATTGGGCATATGTCCAGTTTTATGCTTCCTTAAACCTTGGCTTTATTGTCGAAGTGCTTTTTGTGTTACCCTTGACTCATTGCTGTTGCTTTGACAGTCTTGCTTTTAAATTCTACAACAGGAAACCGACTGTTATGTTCTTTTATTTGTGGGTTCTTATTAATAAGCCGCAGAGTGATGACTCAACCAGAACCTTTTATTACTGCAGCATGGTATGCAGTTATACAGAAGCCATCCTGGCCCAGACTGCCCTCTAGGCTTCCAGTTGCAATGACACATTTCCAACCACACGCATACTGTACTTAGTGATTGTCTGTGCACTCTTAACTACTGTATGATGTACTGTACTATGATTATATCTTCCCGGTGTTTTTAAAGCCAAAAACAAACTTTTGTTTAACATACATTACTTTATTCTAACAGCTCAAGAGAGAGGGGGAGGTTTCTAGCACTTCACTCTCAAGTGAGTCTTTACTGCTCACTTCTCTGATTTTTGGCAAATTCAAACAATAATCAGCAACTCTCAATCAGTCTCTCAAGATATTGGGGTATTAGTGCAGTCCTCTTAGTTTTCACAACAAACACCCGTTTGCAGCATTTGCCATCTCGTGGCTATGATTTTGCACACTTAAGTGTGGTATTTAGTTTCAAGATGTTTAACTGCTCGACTTGATCTTCTCAGTTTCAGTAGTATGTTTGGCCCACTTTCCATGAGAGCTGTCTGGTTGTACTGTGCAACATTGTTTCTGATATCCACAACTTTCTCATATGACTTAGTAGTTTGTAATGTTTGCTCTCTTAGGGCATCTTGGCTGTCCGTATCCTTCTGAAGATCTTTACAATTTCTCCTTAAGGCATGTACTCATTCAGGTCTTCAAGAGCTTGAGTTAATTTGCTTTTCTACGTCCCCATTCAGAAACCATGGGCTGGTTTTTCAGCCTGTCCTGAGACTAAGTCCTGTTCTGCAATGGCTGATGAGGACTGAAATCTCCGCACCTGTGGAGTTCCATATTTTCAACTGGCACAGCTGCCGGGTATGTTATGTCAGGTCCCACCAGGTGTGACTTTTCCCACCAGCTGCAGCAAAACATTGCCTGCAAACTGCCATAAATCAGGGAGGCAGTCGTAAACTGGCTACCCCTTTGAAATTACCGTGGCTGTGGGAAAAACTGCGGCTTCACAAGCAGAGGCCCACTTGCACTAGGTTTTTCCTGTAGCCATGGGACTGGGAGGAGCCTTGGAAATCTAGCACCATGTGTTATCTTTGCTTCCCATGAGACACACACTATCTCCTTGATGCAACTCTGGTACAGGTCAAGTACCTCGATCAAAGTAACATTTTTGTTTTCTTTGTTTGGTTTGTTTCACTTTTTCTGCATTGTTTGTTCTGAGCAAGTCATCCTTCATGGGAAATGTTGATCTGATACTCCAATCCATTGCAGTTTTGATCGTGGAAATTCTCTTTTAAGTAGAGAATTCTGATATGACAACAGCCCTTTGTAGATGTCCTCACCACTGTCTTGTGACTTCTTTATAGTGTTCTTCACTATTTGCACACATACTTTGACTAGTCCATTTGACTGTGGATGGTTTGGACATGAGGTACTGTGTAAAAAGTGACAGTCTGTTGCAAACTGCTTAAACTCTAGCACAAGTGAAATGAAAACCATTTTCAGTAGATACCTCCTCGGCTATACTTGAAAATATTACTTTCGGTCTGTTTATTATTATCCTGCTAGTGGTGCTGTAAAGTGTACACACTTACTTTGTATACTGTGCAGTAATTAATTACAATAAGGTATTATTCTTGTTCTTCCCATGTAAACAAATCTGTTCCTAGGTTTTGAAAGTATCTCTTCGTCCATGAAGAGATAAGGATGAGGATGTCATGGTTGTGCTTACTAATTCAATCTGAACTTTAAACAAGTCACAGCTTGTCCCCATGTCTGAGAGGTCTTGATTTATTCTGGATCAATACATGACTTATGCTCACCGTTTGCACTTCCCACTTTCCATAAGTCCTTTCTGACTCTTTTGTAACATTACTCTTTGTACATGTATGTGTAAGTCCCCCCAAATGTGGGGCGTAACTTTAGGTCTCCTCTATCCCCATGGCTTGAATCTTCATCTGCTGGCCTCCTGGAATGGGTGTACTGGGGACCAGCAGGGCAGTGCAGTCACCATCAGGAGCCCTAGTAGGGTGTGAACCAGGGCTCCACAGCGCAAATCCACAACCACTACCGCCCGTCCCTTTCTGACCTCCGGTTCCTCCAGAGCTGCTGAGGGCTGAGGCGGGGGAGGAGGAAAGGAGAAGCATGTATTTTTGATTCCCCAAGCCCAGAAGCCAAAGAGGGCTAGGGAATGGGAGCCACAGAAGTGCAGCAGCCATGTCAGGCTGCCTTGCATGCACAGTAGTGCATTTTCGGGGTTGTAGCTCTGAAGTTGAAATTGAGCCATTTGGTTGCAGCTTGTCTATCCTGGCTGCAGGTTAGGCAGCAGAGCCAGGGCTCAACAATAACCATGTCTTTGGGTGCATGTTTTTAGAGTTTTCTCTGCCCCAGTATAGTCAGCAGGGTTGACAGAAACAAAAAGGACAGCACACATGTGTGTTAAGTGGGATGGTGGCATGGATACTGTCTCTTGAAAATTGTCCTGACCCTGAAATGACCTGCGTGTGCAACAAAATAAACACAGCCTTGGCTCCAGAACAGCAAGCAGGACCAGAACTTGAGGAAAATAACACTGTGGGACTACAAATAAAGCAGCAGCAAGCTGGCAAAGATAGGACTGTAATGTAAACAAAAATGGCTGCCCCCATGAGTTACAAGAGCTGCAGAGAACCATGGGAAGGGGTCAAAAGTCAGATTCAGTTGGCCTGCAGATTTTGGCCAATCAAAAAGCAGCACGAGCCAGAGACAGTTTGCCTGTGAACAAGCCTGGCCAATTACGTGTTGAGTTTCAGCTTGTATAAGATGGACTGTTTTCAAATGTTCATGGCAGTTCATTCAGGCCATCAAGTAAGTGACTGTGTCAAGGTGTGGGCTGGTTTGCCCCTGTCTGTCCAGGCACTATGGGCCTGGCAGACTAGGAGAGTTGGGATCCCAAGGGAAAGTGTCTGTAAAAAGAAAAGAAGGCGTTTTCAGTGAAATCACAATTTAAAAGGCAAGTTGGAGCTGGGATTTTTTCTGACCCACCACAGACTTTTCCCCTCTGGTGGATCAGCTCCTACCATGCTTCAAAGCTAAGAAAGCCTTTGCCTTCATCCAGGTCCTGAGCCTCAACAAGGCCAACAGAGAAAGAGAAGTGAAGCACAGACAAGCCAGCAGCAAGCCTAGGGAAGCCAGCGTGCCCGCTGGGAGAACCACACTCAGCCAGCCTGCTTTAGCCTGCTGTATCCAAGATGTCATTTGAGACATCAGAACAGGAACTAAAAACACAGGGTTTGACCTTCCAACTAGGGAAAAAGGTAGTTGTGCCAGACTTGGAGAAGTCCTGGGCAGGATAGTGCCCATTTGAGAAGCCCATATAGAAGATCTGTTGAGGCCAAACAGACACTCAGTTCCATTTGGATTACCGATAGGGACCTCTTTCCAAGTGATGCACCAGATTAAAGTCTGTGTTTTCAGCAACTGTGTGTTTAAAAGTGTTTCAACTGCAACTGTTTAAAGCATGCTACCAAACTCCACCCTGCTAGCAGCATCAACATCTCCAGTGTGGTACTCACTGCAATATTTGATAGATCTCTCACCCTTGGTTTTTTGGGGGAATCAAGATGGGTGCACCCACATTTGGGGTTTGAGGACTGCTGGGAGTGGACAGAGTTGTGGGGCAAAGCCTTGAACTGTTTGTTGCATGAAGTATTTCTTTTTGCTGCATTAGAATATAGAGAGATTGCTTCCATTTTACCCTTGCTGCCCCTTGTTCTTTCCATACTCTCCATTTAAAATAAATTATTTGTTTCAAATTACATTTTATTGTTTGGGGACTGTCATTGTCTGCTGTGTAACTTGCTTTGGGGGACGGACTGTGTAGGCAGTTTATGCATTGTTTCTTCGGGGGTGATAGCCTTATGTTTCAGCTGCCAGGTACCCCATATCACTAATCCAGGTGAATGCACATTGCCACTTTAGACCAGTGTAGCACATCTTTAGGGAACCCAGGCTAGCCTCCTTGGGAGTGGTGGAGAGGTGAACCCGAGTACCCTGGTACATGATCCACTTACACTAGAGGTACCGCTGGGATTTCTGCTCCACAAGTGTGTCCCCCAAACATATGACTTTGTGAAAAAAAATGTTTTGTGCCCTCCAAACATTTCTGAATGTTTTCATGGTGCTTCAGGAGTTGGAAGACTGGTGCTAAGGGCACCTGGACCTGAAAAAGGCAATCCTGGTCATGGGGATCCCCAAATGTACCAAAAGGGCCACCTTTTTGTAGCCCTGATCGCTTTGCAATGTCTGAGCAATTTAAAAGTATATGGTGTAAAGTATTACTGTGCCAGTCAGAGCATGACTGGTTTAACAGAGTGATTCAGAAACTGATGTGAGCAAACTGCCAGCCACAGTCAAACCTAAATGTTCTGAAGGAGTATGGAACCTGTTTGGTAGGGGGAGTACTCTGCCATCCATTCCCCCTCTCCACCAGTGCAGCCAGTACACTGGATGGGGAAAGTCAAATTGTTGGCAGCTGAGGGAAAGACTGTTAAAAGATGTTAAAGTGTTCTTCAAGGAAGAAGAACCAGCTCAGGCAGCACCACCTGATGGACTGCAGGTTGGGAGACTGGACTGGACTCTCTATTTGGTCACACCCAAAGACCAGTACAGGAGACTGCATACTTTCTCAGGAGCCACCCCTACTCCTTTTGAGGAGGATGAATAAGAGAGTTGAATGAGCCAGGCCACACAGACTGAACAAGTGAGGAAGTGTTCAGATGATAAGGAATGCAAAAGAATTGTGGACAGCCTCAGAGGTATGGTTTTGGAGAGACTGAGAGGTACAGCTTTGGACATCATCTGTTTCTTATGTGCCAGCCAGCCATACTGCACTGCAATTGACAACCTTGCCATGCCCAAGAGTACATTTGGAGCAGATGAATGGAAGGAGGACCCAATTTTCCATTTGGGAGCCACCATGCAATCAGAGGGAGAAAAGTAGTCTCATTACATTAACCAAGTGGAGACCGTGATTCTAAGAATTGCAGTAGCTGGAGGAGTTACCCCTGCACAGACTGCACAGATAAGACTGGATGAGATTTTGCAAGGTGCTGTGTATTCCTGCTGGATGTTGATATCCCTCAGTTTTAAAGACTGCAAAACAGATCCCTCAAACTTCTGACAGTTACTGGATGAATAAGGGTAGAAGAAATGCAAAAAGCCATTGCAAATTCCATAGGGCACCCACAGGTAGAACAATCTCCCTGCCATCGCAAGTTGCCAACTGACAAGAGCCAAGTGATGCCCCAGGCATGGGTACTCAGCTGGAAGAAGTCACAGAGTGTGCTAAGACCTCACTGTTACCTGGTCGTAGATGCCCACTGAATTCTTATTCTTTCCCAAGGGCCAGACATTGACCGCCGACACAGCCCAGAGAAGGATTGTTCTATTTTCACTGTGGAGAAGATGGACATTTTGCACAGGGATGCGGCAGGCCCGAGAACCAGCAGCTCGCAGACCAGAAATGGAGAAGACAGCAACAGCTGCAGGGAAATGACAGTAGAACCCTGTAAGGGAGTGACTTGGATCTCCAACAGTACAATGTTCCATGAAATGGACCAAACCTAAAATCCTTCAAGAAAGCAATTTGCCTTCAGGGTTACTGGGCCCCAGAGCAAGACATTCACATCCTAATTGAAGGACAGCCTCGCAAAGTGTTACTTCACAGTGGATTACAAGTTACTATTACTCACCGGGCTTTCTACAATAGCCACTTAAGACACCTGCCCCTTATGCCTTTGAAAGGCTCTCCCTGTGGGGCCTAAGTGACAGTAACTGGCTGTATGATGGCTACTGCCTTGTGCAATTCAAGTTCCCAAGAGCGGACAAGGGAGTGCCACACAGAATTGATGCCATATCATTGATCTGTCCTGAATCCAAGGCCATGGATGGCATCCCTGTGTTAACTGGAACCAGTTCAGACATGTTTCGGGGGGGGGGGCTGTCCTAAATGTGCCAAGAGAGGAGGAGCACAGAGCATACAGAGTCTACCCTTGCAAGCAATAATGAAGAGGGTGAACCTGAAACTTGACTTCCCAAAGATGATGGTGACAGAAAAGTCCCTTGGTGTGATTCGAAGAGTCAACAGCAAGGAAGTGGTCTTGCTGTCCAGTGCATTGTGTTGAGTGGTTGATATAGCCAAGTTCAAGCGTCAGCCAGCTGGACCTGCACTCATAATTGATGCACCAGCTGACAACAGCCTACCAGAAGGACTGATGATCCAGAGAGGAGTGATGCCACCTCCTTCTGCCCCTTGGGTGAGATGAGTGACTGTAAGTGTGAAGAACGAGACAGAGAAGTCCATCGTCTTAAGGAAGGACAGATTCCTGGCACATATTTTCCATGCTAACAATGTGACTGGAGTGGACCCTGAAGTAGCCATGGCCACTGAGATCGACCCTGAACTGTTCGACTTTGGAGACTTGACAGTATCTGATCACTACTGGTGAAGCCTGTAGTAACAAGCTAGCCAAATGCCAGAAACTGTCCTCTTTGTATGAGTATGATGTGGGATGCATCCGTGGAGAAGAGCACCATATCCACTTTCAAGACAAGTTCCCTTTTCGAGAGAGATCATGGAGATTGGCCCCTGTGGACATAGAAGATGTCAGGTGCCATCTACAAGAGCTACTGGTGGCAGAGATTATGAAGGAATCCAGAAGTCCTTACACTTCACCTACAGTGGTGGCTAGGAAGAAGAATGGAGCCATATGAATATGCATAGATTACTGCATTCTGAACGAGAAGACAGAGCCTGATCGGTACACAGTGTCTCAAGTTGAAGATGCCCTGGCTAGACTGATAGGGAACAGATGGCTTTCGGTACTGGACCTGTGCAGTGACCATGATCAGATCTCCATGGCAGAGGACGATAAAGAGAAAGACAGCCTTCATCTGCCCTCTGGGATTCTACCTGTTTGAGAGGATGCCCCAAGGAATATTTGAGCCCCAGTTACATTTCAGAGACTACTGGAGAAAGCAGTAGGAGACATGCACCTGCTGGAGGTGCTCATATACCTTGATGATGCCATAGTATTTGGAAGAACATTAGAGCAACATGAAACATGACTTATGAAGGTGTTAGGCAGATTGGAGGAGGTCTGCCTGAAAGTGTCCATTGACAAGTGCCAGCCATTGGTCAAGTATGTGGGCCACAGAGGCCCTAACCACGTGGCCCAGATCACACTATCTCAAGACCCTGCAGTCATTCCTTAGATTTTTTTAGATACTGCAGGCAGTTTGTGAAAGATTACTTAATTGTTATCCACCCTCTGAATGACCTCACCCAGGGGTACCCATCTACCAACAAGAAGAAAGCCTGTTCTGGGAGGGGCAACCCCCAACAGAGTATTGGAAAGTGAATGAACCCTTTGGTGCTGGATGGACTGAACAGTGTGAAGCAGCCTTCAGAGAACTCATCAAATGTCTTAAGTGAATTGGCAGTGCTGGCATTTGCAGATTACACAAAAGCTTACATATTGCACATACTGCACACAGACACCAGTCTACGTGGTCTAAGAGTAATCTTGTACCAGGGCATCCAGAGGGACTTCATCCAGTGACATTCACCAGTCACAGTTTGGACCCATCTGAGAAACTGTATCCTATGCACAAACATGAATTCTTGGCCCTCAAGTGGGCAGTTACTGAAAAGTTCCAGGATTACTTGTATGGGACCCAGTTCACAGTAAGGACAGATAATATCCCACTCATCTATGTGAACACCACAGCAAAGCTAGACACAGCTGGACATTGGTGGCTTTTAGCTTTATCAACGTACAACTATAGCTTAGAATATTGCAGTGACAAAATCAATACTGATGCTGACACCTTATCATGACATCCCCACTCTGAGCAGCCAGCCTCAAGTACAAAAAATTTCAAGTACAAGGCAATGTGTTTGAAGTTTGACACCACTGATCATGCCACCCCTGCAAACCCACACAGAACAACTGACATGCTGGGGGCCTCTGCAGATGCCATTCTGGCAGCCTACCCTAATTTCACCAGCCTGGACCTATCGTTTTGCCCCAGCCTAGCCAGCCTGAACTAATACAAGAGCAAAGGTAAGACTGTGTTTTACGTGGAGTGATACATATACTGCAGAAAGGACATGAGGCAGATCAAGTATTAGTAACTCCCCCAAATAGCCCGCTGTTACTGAAAGAGTGGAACAGATTATGTCTAACTGATGGACTGGTAATACAGACCAGTCAGGACAGTGCACACCCTGAGTTCCCGAGATGACAGTTGGTGTTACCATGGAAGTACTGCAAAGCTGTCATCAGCTGTCTTCATAATGAAATGGATCACCTGGAGTTTGACTGCACTTTGGATCTAGTGGAGGCACTTTTCTATTTGCCCAAAATGGCAAAAGAAGATTGAAAAATACTGCAAAACCTGCCTCAGGATGTATCAGAAGAAAGTCTTTACTAAAAAGAACTGCATTTTTGGTCAATATCAAAACCAGTGGGCCATTGAAGCTGGTATGTATGGACTTCCTTTCATTAGAGCCAGATAGCAACATCCTAGTGATCACTGAGCATTACACTTGGTATGCTCAGGCATACCCTATTAAAGACCAAAAAGCAACCACTCTGGTTAAAGTGGTGCAACAATACATAAATCACTATTGCATCCCTCAGATGATTCACCCAGACCAAGGGCAGGACTTTGAAAGTAGACTTGTCAAAGAATCTCTTGCAACATACTGTATGGTATTAGAAAGACAAGAACCACCCCTTGCCACTTGTAGGGGGACCCTAAGCCTGAATGTTTTAACAGAACACTGCTTGACATATTGGGCACTTTGGACTCCGCTCAGAAATCTAATTGGAGCCAGGCAGTAATTCCCTGGTGCATTCCTACAGCTGCACTCAAAATCACACCACTTGGAGGTCCCCATTCTACCTGATGTTTGACAGAGAAACATGGCTACCAGTAGACCTAAGTCTCAGAGTTTCAGCAGATGGTGCATCTGAAGCGACCCATTTAGAGTACACCAGGAGACTGCATCAGCAACTGCAGAAAACATACCAGCTTGCCTCAGAGGCAGCAGCCAAGAACAACCTTTCAAATGAGGAGGTATGACAAAAGAGTTTATCACCAGGTGTTACAGGCTGGAGATCTTGTCCCTTTGAGAAACCTGGGCCTGTAAGGGAAACACAAGATCCAAGACCACTGGGTGTCAGCATCTTATATGACAGTAGAACAAATGCCTGACTTGCCAGTTTACAACTCTAGTGCATGCTTTAGTTGCTTATGGACTCAAATACTGTAGTGAGCTCTTCAGGTGCCTTCCCTGCAGTCAGTTCTGACCCTTATAGCTAGTGCAGAATGCAGTGACTCATGTCCTGACATCCTGGGGGAGGTTGCAGCACAACACTCTAGCATTCCGCATCTTACTTCAGTGGTTCTTACCTGGAAAACAAGTAAAGTATCTGAAAAAGTCTGGGCAGGTTCTCAAGATAAACACTCACCTCACAATTATAAACAACAGAGTAACACATAGGTTCCTGGGACAAACACATACCACACAATTGTAAACAACAGATCACTCCACTAAAAATAAGTTGTTATTGGATGTAACCATCTCTTGTTTTATGTGTAGTTCAGTTCTAGTCATTTAAGCTTTGATACATCTCAGTACCTTTGGTGCTTCAATTAACTACTGATAGTGCCTGAAATGAAAAATAGTATAGAATTTAAATTTATGTAGTAGTGTTCGTACTCTGTATCTGATAGTAATATACAAACAAATTATTTACACAGGTTCATCTAGATGAGATGTTAGATCTAATTTCCAGTAAAGTACTGTACTGCTTCTACTTAAGCAACTTGATGCCTCTCAGTACGATTGGTACTTTGATTAAAACTCCTTGTGCTTCCATGTGATCCAACTCAGCTTTCTATTTATCATGCAATACAAAGGGTACTTGTCTGCATGGGTAAATCATGGGCTGCACTTGCTCTTCTATTCTGGTACGTGCTCCCCTGGCAGACATCCTAAAACTTCAAATAAATCTTGATATTCAAATACCTCACAGTCACCCTGGGCCTCTACCTCAAGCACTCTCTTCACCGTATTTAGCTTTTCACATGCTCTCAGTCCTAAAATGGGCTGTAGTGCTTTTGGTACAACTAAGAATATGAGCTTGTAAAATGTATTTTTACATTTTACTGTTGCAGTGCACTTCCATTTCACTGGAATTTCAGTCCATGAGAATCCTGTCACTTTAATTCTAGTGCCATGCACACAGGTTCTGTGATCTAAGTCCATATAGTTATAGTCTCTTTCAGACATAAGATTAACTTGAACCCCCTTGCCCAATTTAAATGGTATGATGGTGTCATTCACTATTAATGGTAACACTCAGTCACTCTCATTTGCATTCATTGCTGTCCCAACATCTACATAAAACTCACTTTACAAGCTCTCTTCTACTGCATGCACCCAGCTGAGGCCAGCAGATGATCAGCAGCATCATTTATTTTCCCACATTTTTCAAAATCTTTCCCATAAACTGGACAATTATTTGGGCTGTGCTGGACACCACGTTCACCACACTGCTTTACATTATCAAACCAGTTGCCTGCCTTTTCCTTCTGAAGAGGTACGTCTGTTTTTTGATTGCAGGCACCCTGTCTATTCTCTTTAATACAACATATATTGTTTCACTTTCATCCACAAGTACCTCTTTTGTGTTCTAGTTGTTTCATCAGCTTTGCAGATCTGTCTCACTGTATTTAGAATCAGATCCTGCTCTCTAAACAGTCTCTCTTTCACCCCCTTATCAGAAATCCCATATACGGTATTATTTTTCTTTTATCAATGATTCTGGTTAGATCTCCAAATGCATATGTTTTACTGAATGTTCTAAGTTTTGTTAAATATTGATCTTTGGCCTCTGTATGAGGATCATATTTATATTAAAAATGTACAATGTTCATAGGTCACCCTTCATTTCAGGGTACAATATGACTCAAACATTCACACTACCTCATTCAGATTTAAATTCTGACCTGCCTCAAACTGAACCTTACTGTAGACATCTAATGCTTCTTCTCCAACTACACAAAAGACAAGCTCTAGCCAGAGCTGACATGGCTGTGGCGAGCTTGCGAGCTCCGAAGAGCGAGTGCCGCCAAGTGTCATCTCCAAGATGGCAATGGTGATGCAATTGCATATGCGTGGCATTCACGCATGCGCAGTTGTAGCAAATGGCAATTTGCCATTCACAAGATGGTGGCACCAGCTGAACTGTGCATGTGCATGAGGCGTGCATGCGTAGTTCTTGGCCCAAAATGTGGAAGTAGCAGCCGAAATAGAGCGGCTGTTACTCTATAGCATCCGATCATGGCGGAGTGTTAGAAGCTTTGTTGGACTTTCAGAAGGATACTTCCAAAAGTCTAGTGGGAGGTGCCACAATTGGCCATTTTAAGGTCAGAGAAAGCAAAATGACTGTAGGCTCCACCCACAGCTGTAACAATCGAGGCATTTACCTTGTCTGATTTTTCATCTGCCCCAATTACTAAGTGATATACCTGAAATCTTCCTTGGTGAAATGTCTTACAGTTCTCTGGCAAATTTCCAGTCATTTGCAATCAAGCAACTGGTAGAAGTTTATTTATGATGTAAACAAATGACGTATTGAAGTTGAAGTTTATTTATATTTTAACAGGACTGGGTGTTACGCAGAAGCCTGTTTTCTGGACCATCCTGTGTTTAGGCACACAAAGTTACAGCAAAATAGGGTAATAACATACACAATAATGTGTCACATTATACAAATATTGTGGTACAATCACAAATAAAAATAATAAATCATGAAATATGAAAAATATTGTAAGATATATGTACTATGTGTATTATCAGGGCATGGAGGTGGCTACAACCAGGACAAGGGTGCTGGACTTCAATTGGGCTGACTTTGGCAGGATAAGGGACATAATGGCAGAGCACCTAGCCAGCATCTGCCCACACATGGATGCAAACCAGAAGTGGGATACTATCAAACTCAGGCTGGCAGAGGCCACAAGCTCATGCACAAAGGTCCAAAACAAAAAGGCCAGGTCCAAGAAGCTGAGTTGGTGTAGCAGGGAGGTGTTAGTAAAGGTGAAGGAAAAATGAGCAGCCTTCAGGAAATTTAAGAGGACCAAATGGGGGTAGTATAAGGAGGAGGAGTAGATGATGAATTCAAGAGAGGTAAGCAGGGCAGTCAGAGCAGCCAGGGTTCGACAAATCCCATAGCCCGACGTCCGGGGTTGCCAGATTTCAGGCAAGGACAAGTAGTTGGTGACAGGAGTACTTGTCCGCGGACAAGTACTGCTTTAAAAAGCAAAAAATCAGATTTTCTGCTTCAGTGCCAGGTTCCTCTACTAACGTGCTCACTGGCAATATGGAAGTCTGGCCATCATATGACGTGGGACTCGTACTCTTTCCTTACTGACACTCTCCCGACAAACACTTGACCGTCACCGCTCTCCCGACGTGTTCACTGTACCGCTAAATAATATCCCAAATGTTAACTTACCTGGCATTACGCAGTCCCGACACACAGTATCCTGAATGCATGCATTTGCAACTAATGCTCGCACTGCCATGATTGACTGGTCTGCACCTCTGCTGCTCGTACTAACACCATTCACTTAAGCGAGCCCTGGATCCCTCCTGACAGTTCAGTATTTCAGCTATTTGCCCCAATGTGCGTAAGTAAAGCACACTTCCAGTCTGAGTGAGGGCATGTACATTGAAATGCTAGTGGGTCCTTTGCACTACTTTAAACAAAACAGAAAAAATAATACATTTGGTGGGTGAGCCTCCATTACAGTAGCTCAATAGTTTGTGACTAGGGACAACCAACAGACCAACGCTAAAGGAATGCAAAGATCTAGAAGGGGTATGCCAGAATTAAACACAAGTGGTTCAAGGCAAGCTCCTTACCATGGACCCTTAGTTTAAAAAAAAATTAAACACCCTGTCAAAATGACACAAACACTAGCGCGTAAATTTATATGGTTAAATTGCACAAATACGATCTCCACGCAATCTGCATAAACTAGCACTACTAGCTCACTAGGTTAGTAAATGTACATTTGTGCCTAAACTTGATGGGATTACAACTTTCAGCATTAAGTACCAGTCGGGAATTACATAAACGGGAAAAAGGTGTCAGTACAATGGCTGACGGGACAATGTCAGTCTAGAGATCGTACCTAACTCTATGACACGCACAGCTACATGATCTTCAGTGGGGCGGGGGAGAGTGGGCAGCGTTGAGAGAGTTCCTGGGGGGAAAGAGCCGTGGCCGATGGGAGACTTGAGGTGGAGAGTAGACAGTCATCGTACTGGCAGGTGTCACATCCAATCAATGAAGATCGGGCTGTCATGGTAAGGGACCCATTCTCTAGCTTTGGTATCACTGACATTACTTGGCTGGTGTAATTGGAGGCATGCTCTCACTTCATTTAGAGTAGCAATGTCTTGCGTGCATCTGAAATGGTCGTGCGAGGGGCTGGGTGTTTCGTTTTTGTTAGGAGCTTGTTTGGAGTCAGGGACCATGGAATTCACTGCCTGACACACCTGCTGTTGCTTTTGCCTGGGCTGTCAATAATAAAATATAAATTTTGGAGCTGCTGATGCAAAAAGGGGAGATTGGGGAATTGACACAATGAGGGAGGGCAAGTGGTGTTGATGAGCCGGGGAAGGGAATGGTGGGAAGTACTGCAGCCAGGACCCACAACCATGAGTTGTTCTGAACTGATACAGACTGTAAGACAAGGGTGAATGTTGGATCAGGAGGGAGTGGGACCCAGTGTGTGTCATGTGTGAAATAAGTAATTTGATGAATTGCGATGGTTCCACTAAGGGGAGAAGAACAACTCTGAGGCTGAGAATACATAAGGAGAGGGGTACTTGTTACAAGCTAGGGAGGAGAGTGATGAACAAAAACAGCATAACTAGGCTGTAGCAGTAAAAGTAAAGGGGGAGAAAGAAAGAGTTGAAGTGAAAGTTACCCCTTGACCAAAATCGGACTCAGAATAAGCAAAAGCAGACTAAAGGAAGGGGTTAGAAAGTGAGAAGGGCTGGCCTTTTGTAAAGTTTGATGCCCTTAAGACTTGTTGCAACAAAACAGCCTATGTGCAATGCAGCATTGGGGGAGGGGCTGAGGAGGAAAGAGGAGAGAGGGGAAACTGTCTAAAGAAAAGAAAATAAGAAGCCTTACTGTGTGTGAGGGCAGCTGTTAGGAGTCTGGGAAATCATGGGGAGAAGTGAAGGAGCAACCCTAAGAAAATAAAAAAAGAGAAGCCTCACTGTGTGCTGTGTGGGCTACTGGGATAGGAGATTGTGGGCAGTGGCATGGAGGGGTGACCTACCCAAAGAAAAGAAAATAAGAGAGCCAACTGTTGTGTGGGCTTTGGGAGAGAAGATCATGGGCAAAGAAGTGAAGGAGGGTTGACCTGCTTAAAGAAGGGAAGGGGGGAGGTGAGGAAAGGAGTATCACAATAAGTCAAGCTTGTTTCCAGGTGCGACCTGTGAGCACAAGGAAGTTAAGTGACTTACTCAGCATCACACAGTATGCACTTAGGTGGCTGTGGGATTCAAATTAGGTCTCCAGATCTGCAGCTCAGAGCCTAACCCACTGTGCTATACTGCCTCCTATCAACTCTGAGAAGCCTAACTGTGTGTGGGCTGTTGTTATGACAGGAGATCCTGGGGAAAGGGCCCAGAGTGAAGAGGGTGGGGTGGGTGGGTGACCTGCCCAGTGTAACTGTCCCACAGCTGGCTTGTAAAAGACTAAAAAATAAAAATTCAAACAAAAAAAAGGATGCAATAAAAACCAAGTCAGATTTGAAAATCCAAATTACTTTATTTGCAGTGAGTGCACAAGTAACAGAAAATAATGTTAACCAGATCTATTACTTGCTTCATATTCAGACTTTGTATTGTATACAAATTTACTATGCAGATAAATGAGCAAACAAAGCACAAAAGGTTCTTCTACTACTTCTTTGGTTTCACTAACTCATCATAAGGAGAACCGGTTCCATCTAACCTGCCTAGAACAAAAAATACACATTTTCATACTGTTAACTTATTAGTATTTAGCTATTCCCCCATAAAGTACATTCAACCTGTTTTTCTTTACTTTTAATAATTTTATTTAAAAATATGCATATTTTTAACCGGACTACCAACTCGAGCACGAGGACTACTACTTTTAGTCAAGCCACTTGTCCTGGACAAGCACTGAATTTTAAAATTTGTCGAACCCTGAGAGCAGCCAAGGCTTTAAGGGAGCTTAGGCTGGCACAACATATTAGAGATGGAGAAAAGGATTTCTTCAAGTACATAAGTGAGAGAAGGACGTGCAAAGCTCAAATTGTAAGAATCAGGAAAGGTGATGGGTGGGCGGATAAGGGGGAGGATCAGGCAGAAGCACTAAATGAATAATTCTGCTCAGTGTTTACAAGGGAGAAGCAGGAGCCAGTGCCACAGGGGATGGGGTGTGGGGTGGGCATGGGGGGGCAGAGTTAACAGATGGGGAAATCCCAGTCAGCAGTGTGCTGGAAGGCCTAAGGAACCTGCAGGTAAACAAGGCACCCGGACCAGATGGAATACATTGCAGAGTTTTGAAGGAGTTGAATGAGGTCCTGGCAGAGCCACTAGCAGACCTGTTCAATACCACTCTGGGAATGCGATGTATGCCCCAGGACTGGAGGATGGCACATGTGGTGCCCCTCCACAAGAGTGGTCCCAGGGACGAGCCTGGCAACTACAGATTGGTCAGTCTCATGTCAATTGTGGGGAAGCTGATGGAGACTATCCTTAAGGAAAGGTTGGTAACATTTCTAGAAGTGAATGGCCTCCAGGATGACAGGTGACATGGGTTTGGCTCTGGCAAATCTTGTCTGACCAACATGGTTGACTTTTATGACTGGGTGACCAGGGCACTCAACAGGGCCCAAGCGGTGGAGGTCCTGTATCTGGATTTCAGCAAGACCTTCGATTCAGTGTCACATGGGAGGCTGATTAGCAAATTGAGATTCCAGGGAGCAGGTGAGAAAATGGTGACGTGGGTCAGGAACTGTCTGCAAGGCAGGCAGCAGAGAATAGTTGTAGGTGGGGAACTCTCAAATCCAAGAGCTGTAACCAGCAGAGTACCACAGGGCTTGGTACTGGGTCCAGTCTTGTTTGGCATCTTTATTGCTGACATTTTACATGTGATTAAGATCAGCCTGCTTGTGGATGACATAAAGATCAGGGCAGTAGTGGATGATACAGAGGGGTGGCAAGGGTTACAGAGTTATCTGGCCAAACTTGAGCACTGGTCAGAAACATGGTAGTTGGGGTTTGATGCAAAAAAGTTCAAAGTCATGTACTTGGGAGCAAGGAACCCAAGAAATTGTTATTGGCTGGGGAGGTACAGTTGTCCACTGTTGAGGAAGAGAAGGATCTCGGGGTGCCAGTAACAGGGTAAATTAACCACTCAGCACAGTGCAGGGAAGCGGAGCTGATGCAAATAAGATGCTGGGGTGTATTGCCAGAGGAATCCCCCTCAGGAGGGGGAGGTCATCCTGCCACTGTACAGGTCATTGGTGAGGCTACACCTGGAATACTGCATGCAATGCTTGCGCCCCTACTTAAAGAAAGATGTCAAATTGCAGGAGGGGATCCAGCGCAGAGCAACCAGAATGATTCTAGGACTGGAGGACGACCCCTACAAAGAGATTCTGAGGAAGCTCAACAGGTAGTCCCTGGAGGAATGGAGGTAAAGGGAGGACATGATAGAGACCTTCAAATATATGAATATACAAACTCAGGACCTTTTCAGAGAAAGCTTGTCTACATGAACAAGGGACACAGCATGCACCTACAGGGAGGTAGATTCAAAACCAACATCAGGGAGTTTTTCTTCACTGAAAGGGTGGTGGAGCCTTGGAACAGTCTGCCGCCAGAGGTCGTGGCAGCAAAGACAGCAAGAGAGTTCAAGCTAGCATGAGATAGGCACTGCGGAAACTTAGGATGTAAAAAAGACTGGGGGGGTAGCCTACACGGACAGACTAGATGGATCACATGGTCATCTCTGCCAGCACTTTCTTATGTTCTTAAGAAGGGCTTAAATAAGGCTGGAACAGAGGGTATATATAGACTGAAGGAAGGGAGAGACACTAGGTGGTGCAGTCTGAAATTGGAAGGTGGTAGATTCAGGAAGGAGATGAGAAGGCATTACTTTATGGAAAGAGTGGTGACAGGGTGGAACGCACTTCCAGAGGAGGTGGTATCATTAAAGTCGTTGGGCAGTTTTAAGAGGAGATGGGACAAGGTCAGGGGGATGGTCACCATGAGGAAACTGGGGGAGGGATGTCAGCAAGCAAGGGGATGAATTCAGATGGGCAGGAAGGGGAGGGAGAGGCAACTGCAGTGTAATGGACTGTTAGCTGCACACATGAGCAAACTCGATAGACCGTCTGGCTTGTAGCTGCTGGTAGTGTTTGTATGTTCATATCAGTTGGTGTATGTTTTGAAAAATCAGTAAAAAGTTAATTATAAAAACTACATCAGAGAGTTCTAACATAGCACTCAACACCACAGTGTAAATTAGAAATATTCACTGAGGTTACTAATAGGCCAGTATAGGTGGAAGAATAACAGACCTGGAACCAAGCAGCAGTGCAACAAACAGACATAAAAAAATTAATGTGTGACCCTGAGCAAGTCACTTAACTTCCTTGTGCTCCCAGGTTGCACCTGTAAACAAGCTTTCAGCTTAGTGTGTCTCTCCTGGTAAAACAAAGGTAAAAAAAAAAAATTCCTTGTTTAACCTCACCATCAGATGTGGTATTCATTCCGGTTTTTGGATATGGTATTTGTTTTTGATGCTGTTTACTCAGTTCTTGTGTGTTTAATTATTTTCTATATTAATTTGCACAAATTAAATGACCGCGTGCCTTGTTTGTTGTCCCTGTCTGTACTCCCACAACGCCCCTCATTTGCATGTGATGCGAGTGAAAAGTGTGTGCTCTTAAGCACCTATTCATTGTTTCAAAGTCCTTGAGCTTCAGTAACCTAGCCTGCGGTTACTGGTTAAAATGTATTACATACATCTACTGTTTTACGGTAACCCATGATCTGGGCTACTGCATGGGGCGATGTACGTTAGGGCGACTCTAAAGTGGGCACATCCCCACAGCGTGAGCACACCAGTGCTACGTTTGGGAGCAGGGCAGGCAGCGGGTATAGCTAGTGTCATTACGGTGACAGGTACAAAGAGGCGACTGGCGATTAGGGAGAGGAGGAGCATCTCGATGCGCACTTGGGCGAAAGAGGTAAAAACCCAGCGGCAGCGAAAGGCGCACACCCAGGGATCGGACGGGGCAGGAAAGGCATGACACCTGCAGTGGGGCTCCCCCCCGCCACCCACAGCACAGCCCCACCACGCACAGCGGTCGGATCCCACCCATAGCACAGCCCTACCACGCACAGCAGTTGGGTCCCACCCACAGCACAGCCCACCCACCCAGACGCACTCAGTGCACAAAAGCCCTGCACGGCGGCCAAACCTCCTAACCGCCGTTGCAGCACAATGGAAAAGCACATGCCACCAGTGTGAGTGGGGTGGACATGTGGGTGTGGAGTTCAAAACCAGCTAGGTGCGAGAAGTGCGGCACTGCAGGCGTAGGGCAGGGGTTAGGGAAACAAGGTAGGCAGGCAGCACAGAGAACCGTACAGGCAGGCGTAACACACGGTGGCACCAGTACTCACCTCCACCGGAGCACCGTCTGCTGAACTGCCACAGCCTTGGCCAGCACACAGCAGGTCCATATCGCCAATAGCACTGCCACTGACCGCTGACATACACCCATAAGATGTGATGCACTGCCAGTGCACTAATTTTATGACGGCCAGCCAGAGGGAGCCCTGAGCACACACATGAGCGTCGGTGAACGGCCCAGTACCCATGTGACCACACAGTCCTTTAAAGGGGCATCGGCCAGCAACACCGGCATTACACAGGAACAAAGAATGGTCGATATGGAGCCTACAGCCATTAGCTTCATAGAGAGCCAGAGAGGGAAACCGCACCTCACACACTGGGGGTACACCTACCGGTGTGAAAAGGCGGTAAAGGACAAGGTGTATTGGTAGTGCATGCAGAACCACAGGAACAGCTGTCCAGCACATGTCCACACCATAGTTGACAGTGTGGTGTACATTGGCCACCTGCACAACCATGTCCCTGATGCTGGGGACGTTGAGGTGCGTCAGGTGCTGGCAAGGGTCCGTGGAAGGGCTCGCACGACCCTGGAGAGCACCAGCCAGGTACTGATGCACAGCACTGCGGGTGTATCTGACGCTGTGACTGGGCAGATACCAGCCCTGCCCCTGCTGCGTTGCACTGTGCAGCGGGTGCATCAGGCCAGTAGGGGGGTGCCCTGTGGCACCCAGGTCTCTGACCAAGCTGCAGATCCCAGCTGAGTGTGCCATCACAGGGGACGGGGAACTCTTCCTGCAGTTTGACAGTGGTCCTGCGGAGGACTGGTCCCTCATGTTTGCCACCCAGTGGTCACTGCAGTACCTGGCTGGCTGCGAGGACTGGATGATGGATGGGACCTTCCGCTGTGCACCACCACTGTTCGGTCAACTATACACCATGCACGATATGTGTGAGGAGACAGTACTGCCAGCCATCTACATCCTGATGTCTGTGAGGACCAAACGGACATATGCGGGTGTGCTGGTAGAGATACGCACCCTGGTGGGGGGGTGCAGCCCAAATCCGCCCTCCTAGACTTTGAACGTGCGGTGTGGCGTGCCATGGGGCTCACATTCCGGGGAAGACCCTAAGGGACTGCTTCTTCCACTTCTGTCAGGCTGTGTGGAGAAGAGTCCAGCAGATACCAGAGCTGCACAGCAGGTACGGCAGGAAAAAGGACTTCGGCCTCCATCTATGGATGCTCATGGCCCTTGCATACGTGCCAGTGCCTGCTGTGGTGGATGCCTACCAGGAACTCCTGGGTATGCCATTTTATGTGGACAATGAGGAACTTCTCCGGTCACTGCTTGACTACTGTGAAGTGACGTGGATTGGGCGACCCATTGGACGGTCCAGGCATAGGCAGCCCCTATTCCCCCCTGCGGAATGGAACATGTACCAGGCCACTGAGGATGGGCTGGCCAGGTTGAATAATGCTGTCGAGGGCTGGCACCGTGGCTTTTCCACCCGGATGGGTGCCAGCCACCCCAGTCTCTGGCGGTTCCTGGACTGCCTAATGGAGGAGCAGCGCTTGACAGAACTCCGCATGTGCCAGCTGGTGTCCTGTGCCAGCACTACTGCTACGAAGAAGTGCTACCGGGACTTCATCCAGCGTAACGAGTCTCTCGTCGCCGGGTATGGTGCATGCCCCATACCTGACTACCTGCGCAGTCTTGCCTACAACTTCCAGCTGCAGGTGTAGCCAGGTGTGTGCACTGCCTGCTGCTGTTGGTGGTACTACCTGTCGCCCTCCCCCACGGCATTGCTCCCGCCAATGGTGCCTGGACCTGTCCACACCCTGTCTGGCTGTGTCGTACTGCAGGGCCGCCCAACCATGTCTCCTCTGTGTCCGCCTACCCACACACGGCCAGGTTGCCATGCTGTAGCCCTCCTCCATGGCCACTGCTTTGTGTGGCCCTTTGCTGATCATCCGCCATCATGTGCAGCACGACCTGCAGTGTGCATCGCCTCCCCCTGTCACTGGGTGTCCATCCCATCCCCCCCCCATCCTGTGTTTTCCTGTGGTGGTGCCAGTGTTTTTTATTTTATGCCCAAGTTCATTGTTCTGGCACTCGCTCTGCGGTCCTGTGGGCTGGTCGCGGGTTTGTGGTGGTGCCTGCGCTCTTTCCGCCATCACGATTCCACAGTCACCGTCTTCACATAGACCCCTGTTTTACATGCTGAAGTGCAAACTGGATATGCTTGTGTAAGCCCCCTGTAAATAAGGGGTTTATATTCCCATTTTTAGGCATACCTTTCCCCCTCTTAACCCCCCCCCAGAGCTAGGAAATGGGTTTAGTGCTCTGGAGGATATTGCTCTGGACGCCTCAATGTGGCAGCAGAGAGTAATCAAAGGATATATAAGGGGACTGACAGGAAGTAGTGGGGCCTTTCCAGCCCAGGCATTAGACCTGGTACTGGATGGGGGAGGCTGGAAGAGTAGAGTCAGGAGCAGATAAGGTGGGCCAATGAGGGAGCTCAGTGGTCCAGGAGGACCAGTGGGGAACCCCCCCCCAAAAAAAAGAATACAGTCAGGATGGTTTTACATGAGTGGAGGTGTGGAGCTCAGTGGAGAAACAGGTAGTGAGGTCCTGTGTCATTGGAAGCTAGGGCAGTAGGAGGCTTTAGCAAGCCCAGAGAGTGTAGGAGCCCTTAGGAAGCCCATGTGTGCATTACATCACGTTGCAAGGGCTGGGAAGACAGTGGCAGGGCCCTTCCAGGAGGGGAACTGGTGGCAGTGGTTCCCCTCGTATCTGGTGTGGCAGGATGACCTGGGGGGGTCGACGGAATGGGTGAGCCTTTCACACAAAACAGGGGGCCTGTTTGGAGGGACAGGTCCTGGGGCACCGGTACATTGAGGTCCGGGCAGGAACAGGCCGAAAATGGCAGACCTTGGAGGGTAGCCCCCATGTTGGAGCTTAACTCAAGCCCAGGCAGTGAAGCAGGGATGTGGGCCTGGCAGGGACCCTAGAGGAAGTAAGACCAGAGGAATCCCCGGAGTGAGTTTGGGCCATGGCGTGGTAAGGCAGGTACTGAGGTGGAGTCAAGTGACAGTGGCAGGTGTTACCTCAGCACTGGGAATAGTGCCAGCCACTGAACGTGGGTTGGGGCCTGGATCTTCAGGAAAATTCCTGGATTCCCCTGTGGCTTAGGCCAGTGCCCAAGGATCCAGGTGGGGAAGGCCACTCACTTTCCCGCACCAGAGTAAAAGGGGGGACGACCAGTGCCAGTTTAAAAGAGGGTGGCCCAAAGGAAAAAAGAGACGTTTTGCTTACCAGGTCCAGAAAAGCCAGGAGATTGCAGGGATATGGGTATGAGTTCCCTCATTCACTAAAAATACCACCAACAGCTTAATCTGGTTCAAGGTCAGTTGGCATGCACTTACCCGGTCAACAAAAACTAAATAAATAAATAAAATAAATAAATATGAGTTCAAGTAAGTTTCAGGTAGAGCACCTGAGAATGATTTTAGGCAGAGGAGAATCCTTGCTGGTGCCTGCCTGAATCCATTGGTTTCTGCTGCCTAATTTTGTCCAGCCAGTATCTGTAAAAATTTAATAGCCTCATGGAGCTGCTTTATCTATTTTTAATGAAGTATATGACCTCTATATCGCTGGAATCATTCACAGTACATGTGTAAAAAGAAAAAAGCCAGTTTGGGGAGGAAATAGTGGTTTGTGCATTATTTGACTGTAGGGGGAAGGCAAATGAAATCCTTCTTTTCCCCTTATCTGCAGTCTAATTAATTCTTCCATGAGTTGCATTCCAGTGGCAATGTTCGATCCAACCTGGTTGGGGCTGCAAGGGCTTCTGAGTCAGCTGGAGGTGCAGAGGGAGTTTCCGGTCTGTTGGATAGCTTCGGGGAGGAGATCAAATTCTGAGAGAAAGAGGACGTAAAGTGCACAACTGTGAAGATGCCGAGCATGTAGAAGACCAACTGTTTCCCTACTGTCTGGAAGTGCACAGGTCTCGGAATGTCAGTGCTTAGGAGTGCTCTTCCTTTTCTGCCCAGACCATCTGCGATTATAAAGTATGCCCCTAGATGGGGCAGGAAGGGGGGGGAGGTTACACTTGCAGAGTTTATTACTTCAATATAAATCTGTAAGTGAGATAACAACAAACACAGAAGCGTTACTTTGGGGACAGGGACAGGGGCAGGAGGGACTGTTTACATTGTTCCCAGACTTGGCAATTTATTACAATGTTCCCAGACTCAGTGATTTGTCACCGGCTTTAAAAATGTCAAATTTTGCATGGAGTATATAGTACGCTGGGTTTGATGCCAACTTCGGCTACAGATTGGGCAGCATTTGCTTTTGGGATCGGGGGTGTTGGACGTTGTGTCAGCCGCTTCCTGCATGGCAAAACATTTGCAGCCTGTGGCGGTGGTTGGGAAGGGCTACTGGCTCAGTCACTGATTGTTGTTCATTCCATATCTTCTTGAGCGGCAATTGGTAACTGAGCCAGGAGTCTTGCTTGATTATTCCTATCCACTGCTGGTGCTCTGTCGTGTAAGGGGTGGCCGGGGGTCCATGCCTCCTGAGTCAGGGGGCAGATGATGCTTGATGTGAGTGTGGCCGAGGTTGGCACTGAAGTAACTGCACTAATAGAATAGTTCATATTCTAAATCTTTTTTTACAGCATTTTGGTAATGGTTTTGGGGTGTCAAAAAAGGTTTGCTTGTACGTGTGCCAACCTAAGCCTAAACACAGGAACGTCCGTGTGCTAGGTGGGGAGGTCCGTGCCTCCTGAGTCGGGGGGAAGATGATGCTTGATGTGAGTGTGGCCGAGGTTGGCACTGAAGTAACTGCACTCCTAAACGCAGGAACGTCCGTGTGCACTGTGATGCAGACCCATCCCTGCTGTGTAGTATTTGAGCACCCCCTGAGAGATTTGCAGTTAGGTGCAAAGAACCCGCAGTAACACATGCGTACACACACACACACACACACACACACACACACACACACACACACACACACACACACACACACACACACACACACACACATACACACACGCTTTCTGCCAGTGGTTTGTAACTGTTGTCTTTTTGCATCTGCATAAGTGATACTTTTTGGGCTTATTTTGAGGCCACTGGTGTGGTTTCTTAAAAAAATCTTTCCAGCGAGTGTGCCTTCCTATGGATCTGACTGAAAATCTTTCAGGGACCGCTTACCCCTTGGGGAGCGGCTGTGGACTGGCATCGCAGTGTGCAGGTGGCACAAGGGGACTTTTTTTGGTTACTTTACACTTCAGAATTATTAAAACTACTTACAAAATGAAAACACAAACTTCAAACATTAATTAGATGTACTAGACTGGCACCTGCAGGAGTAATAAGAACTACTAGCACTGCAGACTGACTGAGAAACACATCCCTTTTTTGCTGTGTGAAGTGGTAGTGATCGTGAACGCATACGGCTTACAAACATTAACAAAACTTTGCATTATGGTAATTACAGAGTTGCATCATGGTTATTCCATTCGAGCTCAAAATGACCATGATGCACTCTGATTAAATGTGGCGATCCTGGTGAGGGTGTGTGCTGATCAGGAGGTGACAGGATCATAAAAAAGAAAAAGAAGAAAGGTTAGGAAAGTATTTGCGAAGTAAACTGGCAGGGACCATTTGTAACAAGATGTTTATCAAAAAACATTTATGAAAACAGGTTAGTAGCAATGCTGCTAAAGCAACATCTGCTGAGAAAAATGACTTACAGGTTCAGTGCAGTTCTCCTTTAATAGTCACATAAATACCGAGGTTCTAGAAGTTCTGTGCAAAAAAAAGGCTTACAAATTGTGTTTGTTAGCTTATACTAGTTACAAAACAATGCTTCCATTTCTATGCACTTATCACACACCCAGTGCAGCACCACTATACAATTCATTACATAGTTTTAGTATTTCATTTTAAGTGCAAATTGTATCAAACTAATCAAGTATCATGCTTTTAAGCAACAAAAACCAAATTCACCCAATACTGCACTATGAAAATTGTTAGCTTTCTACATATCATACCCATTCATTAAATGCATATCTCCATTTATATAACATATGTTTTGAGACAACTGGCTAGATAAAAAAGCGACCTCTCTCTGAACATGAAAAGAAATATATTTTCATGATGTCATAGTGACATCTTTCCTTGTACCACTATGTCACAGTGCATTCTTAAATATACCCAGTAGTAGATATTGGAACAAATCACTGCCACACTGCAGTTGGCTAGCTTCTGAATTCTACTCCCCAGTTCCAAGCCATGCAGCAATTGTAAAAGAAGCAAAAAGTTAGTTACACATTGCAAAGTCATAAGCTCTGTTTTACACATTCTAGGGTTGGGCGGACCCGAAAAGGTCCCGACTCTTATTGTCAGGATCAGGATCCAGGCCAAAGTCCTGATAAATTCTTATTAGTTCTGATTCTAATCAGAATCAGAACCTTTTATACAATGTGAGGAAAACTGAACATCTGCCATACAATTGCATAACGTGAAACAAAGATTGTGACACCCACATAGAGTTGTAAACTGCATTTCAGGAAATGAAACCTGAGAGCTTATTATGGCACAGATGTGCTGGTCAACTGAATACATTGCAGCTTGCAAGTGACCTGGTTTCCTGCATTCCTGCCTGACTGTAGCAGTGTAAACTTACCTGTCTGATCTGAGAGGGGGACCCCATTTAGTATACAGTGGACACATCAGTGTGTAACATAACTATTATGAAAAAGCTTTTTTTTATTTCTCTAATATCTGCAAGGCCAAAAAAAAAGGTGCAACAGATACAGTAGAGTATAGTCTCACAGGAAGTGCAAAGTGTTTTTAAATAAAATCTTGGGCGCTCCTGGCACCAGAAGCGACTGTGGGACAAGGGCAAGGTCCCGAATTAAGGACCGCCCATGGGGCGGGTCAGCAGATGGCTCCGTAGAGCCAGGGAAATGTGGGGGTGGGTAATGCCCCAGTGCAAAACCGCCCACAGGGCAGAGTAACAAGAAAGACTCCCTTAAGCCAGTGACTCTGGGGTGTACAAGGCCCCGCCTTAAGGCTGCCCGTGGGGCGGAGCTCGAGACAGCCACATTGGTAGTGGGAGAAGGGGTTGGGATGATGTGAACTTGATTGACAGCCTGTAAAGTGGTCTTAAAGGGGCAACGACAGGCCCCTCCAGTCTAAAGGGGCAGGAACTGTATAATGACAAAATGAATATTTATTACTGCTCACAAAAGTAGCTTCAAGGGGGGCAGAATAAATGCAAGGCTCCATAGGCAAGGAACTGTAAGTAAGGAACTGTATACCTTAGTGTGGATTACTGCCTGACATCTGAATTCAAGTGGCCTGCACTAGAGGCCAGGTTTAAAACTGCAACACACTCTCGAAAGTAAAACTGCTTGTAAATATATGTACATAATTGTTTTATTGTGATGCTTTTGGGCCACTGTGATGACACTGTCACCATGCCAATATCAGTGTGCCAGCTGAAGATGGCCACAAGGTGACAGTGCCCCTTGCGATTTTATGTAATCTGATAACCTGAATTGTTTAAACTGCTTATAAAGTGCCTTAAGTAGTAATGTTTGCTAGAAATAAAGACACAGACACAGGGTTTTAATAGAATTGTTTATTGTGCCGACACCCTTCAGCCTGTGTGTGATCCCAGGTGCCCCGACCCTGTTTTCCCCGACCAGCTGTCATGTTCTTGTTTGTCCTTTTGTTCCAGTAGTCCACATAGGGGCTACGGCTGGGTGACCTTGTGTCCTGGCAGTCCACATATGGGCTATGGCTGGGTGACCTTGTGTCCTGGCAGTCCACATAGGGGCTATGGCTGGGTGACCTTGTGTCCTGGCAGTCCACATAGGGGCTGTGGCTGGGTGACCTTGTGTCCTGGCAGTCCACATAGGGGCTGTGGCTGGGTGGATTCAGCAGACTTTTTCCCTGGAGGGTGTCATTTCCGGTGGTCTATAGAGACCTTTGTACTGATGACCCACACCACCTCAGAATAGACTTGGCCTGTGTCCTGTTCTATGTTTTCCCCTGCCCTGGACAGCTGATTTCCCTGTCTTGCTTCCTTCTTTTACCTGGTAGACATGCAAGGGTGACTGGCTTAGGGTATTCATGACTGATTCACCGCATAGGAGGTAAAGTAAGACTTTAATGATGTTATTTGTAGCAGGGTACAGCATGATATAGTAATGTGTAGATATTTTATCTTTCAGAGTTTTGAATTTAGTAATGTTCTAGTCCCTTATAGTTTTAGAGTGTAGCTATTTAGTGTAATGTTATTGTCTAGTCATGTTTAATAAACTTTTACATTGTTCTTTGCATTCGAGTCAGCTTCACGCCTCTCCTTGTGTTCCCAGTAGTGGTATTTGAACTTAGGCCCCCTTTCTCCTATGTAACAGGTTTAAATGTTTCCTTGACAAGCTTTTAAACTAGACAAGGGGGAGGTGCTGATACAAGGCAGGAAATTTCAAGCCTCCCCCCACAACACATGGCAGGTAGTAAGGTAAACATTGAGGTACAGAGCTCAACAGAGGGCAGGACAGGGGTAAATGGAAAAATAGACAAGGTCAATAAGAGCAGGGATGGAGAAAAAAAGGATAAAGCCAATTTTAAATGGAGGGCAATAAGTACCAATGCCCGTAGTCTGGGAAACAAGCTTCCTGAGCTAGTAGCCCTGATGGAAGATGAACAATTGGATATTGTGGCAGTCACGGAAACATGATACATGGAGAACCATGACTGGGATGTCAACATACCGGAGTACACAGTCTACAGAAGGGACAGGGAGGGGAAAAGAGGAGGTGGAGTAGCTCTATACATAAGGGAAGGGATCAAAGCTACAGAACTAAAAAGTAAAGGGGGAGGACAAGAAGCACTCTGTGTCACCTTGGAGACAGGGAATGGCATCACAATCCTCACAGGGGTTGTATACTTACTCCCGTCTCAAGGGGAGGAAATTGACAAGAAAATGATAGAGGACATTCTCAAAATGGCTGAAAAAGGGGAGATACTGTTGATGGGGGACCTGAATATGCCAGATGTTAACTGGATGACATGTACTGCAGCCACATCCAAGAGCAGGGTCATTATCGATGCCCTGCAGGGGGCAGGCCTTAGACAGCTAGTGCTGGAACCCACTTGGGAGGGAGCAATACTAGACCTGGTACTCTCAAACGGAGAGAGGATCACAAATTTAGAAGTCAGTAGACATCTGGGAACAATGTTCACTGCACAGTGTGCTTCACAAAGCACAACCATGGAGACAAGCCATACAAAACAAGGATACTGGACTTTAGAAGGGCTGACTTTGGCAAAATGGGTGAATACCTGAGGAATGCACTAGCAAATGGCCAAAAAGGAAGGGTGGAAGAACAACAGAGAAAAATCAAAACTGCCACCATAGAGGCAACAAGCCTTTGTGTGAAACAAATAAAGAAAACAAAGCAGAGTAAAAAAACACTATGGTTTTCAAAAGAAGTGGCAGGGAAGGTTAAGGAAAAAAAGGCTGCATTCAAAAAGTATAAGGAATCACAGAAGGAGCACAACAGGGAACTGTATCAATTAATGCAGAAAGAAGTGGGGAAGGCAGTCAGAATAGCAAAGGCCCAAACCGAGGAAAAAATAGCCAACTCAGTTAAGAAGGGGATAAAACCTTTTATAGGTACATTAGGGAGCATAGAAAGGTTAAGGGAGGAATAGTGAAGATTAATAAAGGAGAGGGGAGCGGGGCAGAGGGAGACAGTGAAAAGGCAGAGATACTGAATGAATACTTTTGCTCAGTATTCACAAAAAAAACATGAGGAGGAGTTACCTAAACCAGACAAAAGAAGCATTCTGGGTAGAGGGGTTGACACCAGTCCATTTACAGAAGAAAGAGTTCTGAAAGAACTCCTAAAACTCAAGGTGGACAAAGCAATGGGGCCTGATGGGATTCACCCCAGGATCCTAAAAGAACTAAGGGAGGACCTAGTGACACCACTGACCACACTTTTTAACAAATCGTGGGAGGATGGGGTGGTACCTGAGGACTGGAGGAGGGCAGATGTGATTCCCTTCACAAAAGTGGGAGCAAGGCAGAAGCAGAAAACTACAGACCTGTAAGTTTGACCTCAGTGGTAGGGAAAATGATGGAATCACTTCTGAAAGAAAGAATTGTTGAGTACCTAGAGGCCAGCAGGGCACAGGACCCAAAGTAGCATGGATTTACAGCAGGAAGATCATGTCAGATGAATCTAATTGATTTCTTTGACTGGGTGACCAAAGTAATAGACCAGGGAGGAGCTGTGGATATGGCCTACCTAGACTTTAGCAAGGCATTTGACACAGTCCGGCACAAAAGATTAATAATCAAGTTAGCCAGCCTGGGAGTGGGTCCCAGGGTGGTAGCCTGGGTAGCAAACTGGCTGCACAACAGGACACAGAAAGTAATAATGAATGGAACACATTCCAAAGAAAGGGGATTTACTAGTGGAGTACCTCAGGGCTCAGTACTGGGTCCAGTCCTCTTTAACATCTTTATAGGTGACATTGCAGAGGGTCTGGAGGAAAGGTATGCCTCTTTGCAGATGACACAAAGATCTGTAACAGAGTTGATACACAAGGGGGGGGGGGTAGAAAAGATGAGAAGGGACTTGGCAAGGTTGGAGGAATGGTCAGACATATGGCAACTTAGATTCAGTGCAAATAAATGCAAAGTAATGCACCTGGGAAACAAAAACCCAGGAGAAGAGTACACAATAGCAGAGGAGGTACTAACAACAACAAAAATGGAAAGGGACTTGGGAGTAGTCATATCAGATGACCTAAAGGTGGGTAAGCAATGTGAGAGGTCAGTAAGGAGAGCCAGGGGGACACTGGGATGCATAGAAAGGGGCATCACAAGTAGAAAAAGGGAAGTGGTTATCCCTCTGTACAGACAGTTGGTGAGACCCCATCTGGAGTATTGTGTGCAGTTTGGAGACCTCATCTATGCAAGGACATAGACAGATTGAAGCAGTCCAGAGGAGGGCAACTAAAATGGTGCAGGGTCTGCATCAGAAACCATGTGAAGAGAGACTGAGAGAGCTTAATATGTATACCCTTGATGAAAGCAGGGACAGGGGGACATGATAGAAACTTTCAAGTATCTCAAGGGAATCAACAAAATCCAGGAGGGTAGCATCTTTCAGAAAAAGAGATATGTAAGAACAAGGGGACACAATTTAAAGATAGAGGGGGGACAGCTCAGGGGTAATGTGAGGAATTTTGTTTTCACGGAGAGAGTGGTGAATGCATGGAACCGCCTTCCTGGGGAGGTTGTTGGGTCTAAAACAGTGGGGGAATTCAAACATGAATGGGACAGACATAAGACAATTGTAGTGGGGGGTGGCAGGAAGTAGGCTGTTGGTTAACTAGAATCTGCAGCTTATTCAGTAGGTAGGGAAATGGGCAGACTGGGTGGGCCAAGTGATCCTTATCTGCTGTCAAAGTCTATGCTTCTGTGTTTCTATGATTCCCCCAAATTTTCCTCTGACACCCACTGACCGGGAGTCACACAAAAAAATCCACCTCCGGGTGGTTGGTGTAGTTGGATTGTCTTGTGTTTTTCCCCTTCCAGGTTGTAGCTGGGGTGGACCTGTGCCTGACCCAAACCAGGCCATTTTGAGAGTGGTTGGCATCAGGAGCAAAACCCTCGCCCATTACACTAGGGAAAGTGATATTTTATTTAGCAGGGAGCACACAGCAGTGGTAGGGGAAGGAGACCCAAAACATATTCACAACAGCAGATAATCACAGGCAAAGGGGGACAAGCTGGAGTAAGATTTCATTTCCAGAGCACAGCACACAAATATGAGGGCATAAGGTATGAAGATATACCATAAAATACAAAGTATGCTAACTTTTTATATAAGTTATAGCTTTTCTTAAAAAAAAGAACGCCAGACTGCACTGCAGTGCAGACACACCTTCCTCTCTTCTCTCCAACTTTTACAAATGTCTGTATATAGCAGGCTTTAGGCAGGGAAGGGCTATACAGAAATGGTTATAATCCAAAGGAATCAGATTAAACTACATTTCTGCCGTTCTTTTTTACTGCACAGTAGTATTAGTTTAATTGATAGGACACCTATATTTTATAATTTATTTTATATGCTTGACTTGTGTTCCCCATCCCTTCTCACCTCCTACTTTCAGTCTCAGCCAGGCAATCCTTGTATTCCATCCTCACAGTCCACTCCACGCAGTCACACATTGTTTAACAGGCACCACACTGCACAGCTTGATATTTGTTTTTCAGGCAGAGCAGCAGTCTGTGGCTGCAGCTCCACCTGTGCTCCCTCACTGTACGTGTGCTCAGAGTCTGTGCTGTGTGTTACGCTGTGCCAGCCCGGCCTGCTAGTTCTCTCTCTCTCACCTTTCACACAGCACTGAAGGAGGTCAGCATGTAAATAATTAGAGCAGACCACACTACAGTTTATTTTGCCTGTCCTGGGCAAAGTTAGTGTGTGTGTGTGTGGGGGGGGGGGGCACTGACTGCCATACCAAACATAATTATTTGACCCCACACACACCTCTTTCTTTTGTTCTCATCCGTCTCCCACCCTACACTGCTCAATCTTGCCTCCTTCCAACTCCGATCTCGATCTGCAGCTATGGTGCAGACATACATGGCTGCTACAGCTTTAAATGATGTGTGGTAAAAAAACCAACAACTTGGCTTTAGCTCAGTCAACTGCCTCTTTCTCCTTCAGCCATTGGGTATGGTGTTCAGTCGGTGCAGGTGGGGGATGATGACTCAAGCTGCAGTCACCATGTGACATGGCCTGGACAAGAGGACAGGCAGGACTGCATAGTTGGGGAGGGTGGGGGACTGGAAGGATTCTTTCCTTTCTCTGAGCAGGAACTGCAGAGGGGAGGAAGAGGGGAGTGCTGGATGAGAGGAGGAGTGACACACAGAGAAATCAGAGGACTTCAGTCAGTCAGAGGTAAAGGACATACCATGTAAAGTGAGGAAACTTTACTCTACGTGTTCCAATTTCAACCTTTAGCACGCAGATACGCAAAACAGCCAGGCAGCAATATTCAAATCAAAATTATACAATGGCAAGACAGAATCCTGTTCCCTGATTGGTCAGACTGTGACCGGAACCAGGATGTTATCCCCAGCTTAACATCCCGGCTGTAGTCCCAGCACAATCAAGTCTCCATTACAAATAAGAAAAAAAAATTAGTTTGCAGCTGTTCCTGACATTGGCTACAAGCAGCACCTGCTGCTCCCCACTCAGTCAAAGTACAACCCACGTTCCTGATCAGCTTCATATTACTGAAAAATCACTCCTTACTATTTTTAATCCCCAGCACACTTTTTATATTCAGATTCTGCTTTCTATTATCAGACACCTTCAGAAGACTCATGCCCGCATCCTGGTCCAAAGACACCGGGCGCAAGCTTACACACACACACACGCCGCTTTAATATCACTTGAGTGTGTTGGTGATGACGGGATTTACCCATGCCTGGTGTGTTTTCCTCACTTGGCTGTGCCTCGTGAGCAAACCACCACACAAGGGTTGTGCATATATCCTGCCACCACCCACACCCTCTCGTGGTAGACTGCTTATTTATATGCAACCAGCAAGCAACCCAAATTAAATTCCAACTCCAACATCTAAGTAACAAAAATGACTATGCTATGCTAACCAAGGAGGGGGCAGATCAAAATCAGTTTCGGACTGTGGACAACCAGGCCAAAAAGGAGTTACCTCTGAACCAAACATCAAGCATGCCCACTGGCTCCAACATGTGTTATGAGCTGCCTTATGTGTCTGTCATCTGTCCTTGTCCCTGTATGGTCTAGGATGGACTTGGCCTCATCAGTAGGTGTGAGGAGGACAGTGGACTCTTCTTATACAGGTACAGCTGGAAGCCTGCTGTCTCTCTCTCTGAGGGTGGTAGGTACTGCCAGGAGGATCAAGAAGGGAGGAGCAGGTGTAATAATATAATTATAGTGGTCACCAAGAAAGCTCTAAAGGTAAAGGGACAAGGTACAAACACTATCACGGATTTGAGTAAAAGCTGTGCCAAAAGTGGCAGGATCAGGATCATCCCACAATGGCCCAACCTACTTAATGAAGTGCGTGTGCACTGGGCACTAAGACAGATGCCAGCTGAAGGGCTAGTGAAGACCAAAGATATTCTGATCCTGATTTGGTCTTGGTTCACCGTCCAGCTGGCATCTGTCTTAGTGCCCAGTGTGCCTGCTTCATTAAGTAGGTTGTTGGGGCCATAAGGGATGGTCCTGGTCCTGCCACTTTTGGCACAGCTTTTGCTTTGGACTGGACAGACTCCATATTGTACACAAAGTGCAGCGGTAAAGAGGACATATTATGGGAAGGGAGGAAACTTTACTCCACATATTCCACTTCCAAGACCTTTAGCACGCAGATACACAAAATAGCCAGGCAGCAATATTTAAATTAAAATTATATGCAATCAACAAGCAACCCAAATTAAATTCTGACTCCAACATCTAAGTAACAAAAATGACCATGCTATGCTAACCAAGGAGGGGGCAGATCAGAATCAATTTCAGACTGCACTAGGCCTGTAGGCCAAAAAGGAGTAGTTATTTTTGTACAAAGAAAGAAGTCTGTTTAAACTCTACTGTCACTAAGAGCTGGGGCAGAAGAGACAGCCCCAGTGCAGTATGTCCGACCCCTCGGCCTGTCCCTGCTGTTCCCCAGTGAGGAATGTACCTGTCACCAAAGTTTTCACACTTCTGGGTGCTTAGAGGGAGAAATCAACCTAAAGCACTGAAAAACAAATATTGACTGCTTTGAAAGAACTAAAACAAATTACCATGGTGGGTGTAATTTCCATTTCTATCACTGGTATTCATTCCACATTTACATTGGTGCTGCCTCCACTGGGCATGTGCAAAGTTCTTGAAGAGCAGTTGGTTATAACTCTCCTAAACCTTCCTTAAAGTTTCTTCCCTTTTGTTCATGTTCCAAATCCAAGATGCACAATTCAGACACCTACGGTCACTGTAGTTAACTTTAAGAGGCAGGTTGTAATGTGCAAATGGAACGTTCACCACTTACAAGCCTGGCAGTAGCTCACTGGATCTAAAGATGGGGTTTAATTCAGTATTCCCAGGAAAGAAATATATCCATGCCTGGGACCAAAACAGATTTTTCTGCTGGAGTTATTACAAAAACTTTAAGCATGCTTTTTTCCATGTTGATATTTCTTCTGAGTTGGACATGAGAGTCCTATACCTACTTCTGGTGGTATGGATGTAATTCATGTTTTGCCTCACTCTGGCCCTGTTTGCTAGAACTCTGCCAGCTTTATCCCTGCTCTCTCAAAAACTTTGACCCTGCCTATATAAGACATATTCAACTTTTAAGCAATGAGGCACTCCCAGGAGTTAGATTAACAGTCTATTAATCACCCTCTGGGGATGTAATGTGGCACGAGGTGCAGCCAAGTGCCATATTGCCCCTAGGGGGTGATTAACTGACTATTAATCTAACTCCTGGAAGTGCCTTATTGCTATTACAAAAAAATTATTCTGAAAGAAAAGTGTTAATAGCATACTTTGTGAATGTTTTCCTCATTAAGAGGGAGATTTTTTGCAAACTAATCTTGTTAGTTACACGGTGGCCATGATTAGTTCCTACTGGCAATGTAAAGTACACAAATTTTACTTTAGAAAAAGGCCCCATTAAAGTATATACAGCATGGCCCGTGCTCTACAAATAATGATGCCAGAAATCGACGTAGTGCAGGGGCGGATCGGGGGAGGGCCACGACCTGAAGTGATACACAGAAGTGGAAGGGATCAGTGCAACTCGGCTCCACAGAGCCAAATTGCGATCTATTCCCTTCCTAAATGGGGGCACAGAAAATTAAAAATTTTGGCACCAGTGGACTTGGAGCCCGGTAAGGGATTTTTATGCTTCTTGGGGGAGGTACTAAAAAAGTTGCTCTTTAATATCTTGATTGTTCTGCCGGCCCTGTGGCACTGAGGGTTAAGGTGCTGGAGGACACACCTCGCGCCACGCCAGCAACCTGGGTTCGGAAATGAACTTGGACTGCTGGGGGTCAGCAGGGGAGGAAAGGGATTGAGCCTCCAGAGGATTGCTCTCCTTTCTGAGGAGGGATCCAGGGTGTGCGCGTCTCCTGGGTAGCCCCTGACAGTGGTCAGGGGCAGCACAAAGAATAAGCGGTACAGTAGACATGGGGTGGAGCTGCGGTGGACGTCAGCATGTTAGTGCCTTGACATCATTGCATGTCCGAGCTCCAAGGAGGAACCTATAGTAGAAAAACCCCGGGGACTATGGAGAGGCAATGGGGGTCCCAGGGTCTGCATCCCCCATCCCCATAGCCAGACCATCCTCTACCGGGCTCTCCAGAGCATCTTGACTGACCTGGGGGCTGACCCTCTAATCTCAGAAATGCTGCTAAGAGGTGGAGCAGGCCCTCCCCCAGAGGGGGTGATCCAGGGGGCTAGAAGGTCCCATGGGTTTGGTTGAGGGTGCTCAGCAGTCTCGCTCCCTGGTGGGGTGGTTTCAGGTGGGCAGTAGAAGGTGCAGCTGAGTGGGCACCCACACCCCTGAGAGATGCCCCAACCTTCCCGGTGCATAAGGAAGTTAAAATATATATATATATATATATATATATATATATATTATGGTAGCAACGTAGTGCTACCATAGTTAGGTTGAGGAGCTATTTCTATGTTAAACCCCAAAACTTTGCACCTTAATAACTTTGCAACTGTTTGATGGATTTGCCTGAAATTTGAATTTATAATTAAGAACCATAGGCCTTGGGATCTGCCAAGTTTTGTACTGGTTTGATATGCTCTGACTGCGGGTTATTAAGTGTGATCTGTCTTGGCGTTCGCTTTCTGAATTCTGTGGTCGCGCATAGGTCGTGACGGTTTATGGACTGCCCAAAATCTTCAGGGAACGCAGCCAGGGTCCCCAGTGCCTTTCAAAGATTTCATGAAAAATATTAAACGGTTCAAAGTTATTCAAAAACAGCTTCCCATTATAAGTCAATGGGAAAAGTTGACAAAAGTTCAACACTTTCGCAAATGCATTTTACTTTCGCAATGGGCCTGTTACTTTCAAATCAGCCATTTTGTTTTCAGTTGGTGATCAGAAAATGGTTGGCATTTAAATTTGGGACCCTCTAGCAACCTAATTTTTTGTATTCACCTAGTCGGGCCCTGAGGATGCTTGCCATGTCTTTATTTTGTGGTAAAACACCCAGAAATGTTTTCAAATTTCTGGAAAAAGTACTTTCGCAAATTACTTTCGTGCTCACGAAAGTGTCACTAAATTACATGCAGCTTTATAATATGCGACAGTAATTTTCTAGTCTGTGGGAAAATGACAGCAATTCTTTGGCACTGCACTGCAAAATAATCGTTGGGAGTTTTGGGCTGAAATTTGAGGGGACGTGATCGACATCTCACAGATGTGCCTTTCAGTGTTGTCTTGAAAAATATTACACGGCGGCAAAGTTATGGCACTCCAAAGTTGACAGTTTTTCCCATAGGATAACATTACGGCGCCCGAAGCATTACAGGAATCCTTTGGCACCCTGCTGCAAAATAACGGTTTGGTCTTTTTTCCTGAAATTTGGAAGGAAGACAGCCAACAGTACACAGTTGTGCCTTTCAGTAGTTTGGTGAAAAAATATCACATGGCGGCAAAGTTACGGCACTCCAAAATTGACGGTTTTTCCCATAGGATAACATTACGGCGCCCGACACTTAACAGAAATCATTTGGAGCCCTGCTGCAAAATAACGGTTTGGTCTTTTTTCCTGAAATTTGGAAGGAAGACAGCCAACAGCCCTCAGATGTGTCTTTCAGTAGTTTGGTGAAAAAACATTACAGGGAGGCAAAGTTATGGCACTCCGAACTTTTCTTTTTTTCCCATAGGATAACATTACGGCGTTAGCTCGCCTTTCAGGGCCCGTATATCAGAAACGGCTAAGAGATCACGGACTTTCGTTAGAAATTTCTGTCCCTCCCGGGCTAAGATTCAAATTAGCCAGGACAGTTGTAAATAATATGACTTTTAAATTTTTTTTCTACGTCGCATAGTTCATGATATAATGTATTTAGTATTCCAAGATCTCATTTTCTGCGCTTGATACTCATTATTTTGCATACATTATTTGTACTCACTGTCTTTCTCAATGCAGGTTTTGGGAAAAACCAGCCTGTGCGCTACATTACTGTTACTGTTGCCCTTTCGGTTATGGATCCGTACCTGCTTCACTTACCATTGACGCCTGCGCCCATGTGCTGTATCCTTTATGCTTTTCATTTGCACTTATGCTTCTGTTATTTTTGCCATTTCTGTCTACAGTACTGTTTATCTTACTGTTTCACTTTACATCACCATGCCCATTGACATTTCTGTTTGCAGGCACCATGTTACTATGTGACAACACATCATGTGGCAGACCATTCTGCTCACGCCACCATGTGCTACCCTTTCTGTTCTCATTTGTGCTTGTGTTACCATGTGCACCACTGTTAGCATTTCTGTTTGCGTTGCTGTCCCTGTTAGTATACCACAACACATCATCCCAGCGCTCCCATAGCGCGTATGCAGCGGGGCGGGCCCCTCAGCAGCTGCATTGCATTCACTATTTCGTTATCATTCTCAAAGAAAAGGAAATTAGAGGCAAAACATTTAATGCATTAGTTAGGGTTGTTCCTAGCGACAAAAGGTGAAATTAGCTGTTAGGGTTGAAAACCCTCTTGGACCCGCCCACCCCCAACCGGCATTGGGGTGCGCGTTGAATCGTGGGTCTAACTCTCACCCATGAACTCTCACCCCATTCTCCTATACTTCTGCTGCTTTACACATGTCATGGGGTGAGAGTTAGAACTGACTATCCAATGCTCTTTAATGCACACCCCAATGCGGTTGGGGGGTGGGAGGGTCCAAAGGTTTTCAACCCCTAACAGCGAATTTCCTCACTTTTGTCACTGTGGAACAACCCTAACTAATGCATTAAACTGAGTTTTTTGCCTCTAATATCATATATATATATATATATATATATATATATATATATATATATATAGTTTGTCTTATTAAGGTAGCTATCTTCCTGATCTACTACAGGGTTCTTTTTTTAAGTTTCTGATGTTTCTTTTTGATGGTTCTCGGTGCCTAATCCTTGCCTTCAACTCTTCCTGCCTAAGTCTACACATCGATTTGTAGTATAAGCTATTATTTATGTGACCAGGTACACAAGCCTTATAGACCTTAGGCCTCCCATACTGTACTGGCCATTAAACCTGGTGTTTCATTTTCTGAAAAGCCAAAGAAATGTTCTGTCATAGTCTGCATGGTGTTTTAAATTCCTTCTCTTGCAGGATACTTGGGTTTAATCTCCACCGGGGTTGGCAGATTACTCCAGGTTGGCACACATTTTACATTCATGTCTATGGGGGCATAGAGAATACAAAATACCATTTTTACATTGCCCCCGCCAATTTCTCCAATTATTTTGTGCTAGCTGCATAAGCATTATTTTATCCTGTGCAGCCGTAACACTTTCATAATAAACTGCAGTGTGCAGTAACCTAACAAAGAAAACTCTCTCCCCCAACCCCAGTAGGGTTAGTAACTTAACTTGGAGTTGCCAGACCCAGTCCGGTCACCACATGCTACGTCTGTCTATCAGCCAAATCACCAAATGCCCTCCCTAGCATGCCTACTGATTCAACACAACCAGAGCCACTGCACCCACCATGTTCTTAATCTGATTACATTGCCATGCCACCTACCTTCATCCACACTCTGACAAACATGCCACCCTCCCCCCAACCACCCTGTGGTATCCGTGCAGCCCTCTGTCTCCTTCTTCACCCTGTGGCACTGATGCCCCTCCCTCTCTCCACCTTCTGGCACTATTGTCCCCTTCCCCCACTCACCCTGTGGCACCCATGCTCCCCACCTCCTCCACCCTCTACCACCCCATGCATGCCTTCTCCCTCCACCATCTGGCACCTATACCCCCTTCCCACCCTCTTCCACTTATTCCACCCTCCTTCCCCACTCTCTGCCACCCATGCCATCCTCCTCTCCCACCTCTGGCACCCATGCAATCCTCCTCACTCACCGTCTGGCAACCATGCTCCCTTCTTCCCCACCTTCAGGCACCCATGCTCCCCATCTCCCCCACCCTCTGGCTTAACATGCCACCCTCCATTCCCACCACGCTCTGTCACCCATACCCCCTGCACCACCCTCTGGAACCCATATCCCTCCCCAGCCTTTGGCACCCATACCACCCCCCTTTCCCACCCTCTGCCACCTATGCTTCCCTCCACTACCACCTTCTGGCACCCATGCTCCCCTCATACCCCACCACTTTCTGACATGCATGCTATCCTTCTCCTCCCCACCACCCTCTGGCACCCAGGCACCCTCCTCACTACCCACCCTCTGGCACCCAGGCTCACTCCTCTTCCCACCCTCTGGCACTATTGCCCCCTCCCCAGTCCCCCCACCCATTGTCTGGCACCCATGTCCGCTCCCTTCACATACAGTCTAACACACATGCCACCCTCTGGAACCCATACCCCTCCCCACCCTCTGACACCTATGTCACCCTCCTTCACCACTCATGTGCGCTATTATAATAGAACTGATAGCTTGCAATGCTTTGGAAAAGGAAACCTTTACCTTTGCACCTTTACTAAATGGAGTATGAATTACCTTTTTATCCGATGAAGCTGTTCATGAACTTTTACACGATTTCTTGCACTCTGGGTCAAAGCAAAATAAGAAAAAGTACTAGCAGTTTTTATTATGGCCTGCTATTGATCTGTTTTCAGTTATATATGGCAAGCATGCAATTAAATGTGCCAGGAAACCACACTGTGACAACACATTCTCCTTTTTCTCCCAAGTCCCATCACTCTCCATCTCCCTGCTAGTGCTTCCATCACTCCACCCCTCTCCTAGTTTGCCCAGCCCCCCTGGGTCAGTCGGACGATTACCAGTCCATAACCGTAACCCACCATGTTTTTAATTAAATTGTGAATCATCACATCATCTGATCCATTAATTTTTATTATGTTGTCGCCTCTCTACTTTACCTGGTTCTTCTGTCATGTTGTATCTGTCCGACTCAGACCTTATTGTTGTCTGTCTTTGAGTGGTAGGTGGAGAGGAATCCGGACTACTTGGCCTAGTCTGGACTCGGGAGGAATGAGGACTGTCTTCCTGCAGCAGAGAAGGTGAAGCTGTGAACTGCAGACTGGGCTGGGTGGAGACCAACAGGTGAGGTGGCAGGCCGTGCAGGGGAGGGCGTGGGTCAGATTTTCACTGGCGGGCTGAGGGAGGCGGGAGTCAGGAGAGCTCTTGACTGACTGAGCCCTGGAGAAGAAATAAATGATTCAAGAGTTGACCGATGGGGGAATGATTCTGATTCAATAGGGTGATGTGAAAGTCAGACTAGTCTCATCTCGAAGAAAGGAAAGGTGCGTCAAGGCAAAATAAGCCCAAATTTCCACAAATGAGCTGATTGCATCCTAGTGTAAATGAGGAGAGGCAAACTGTGGGACTCCGGTGGGAAGGCAAACGGGTATAGCTAGACAAAGCCTCCCATCCGTATCTTTGCAGAGCACCACCTGTCTCACTGCAGCACCAACAACCAGTAAGTACACAGCGTGTGCAAACAACAACAACACCCTAACCACCACTGCTCAGAATGAACTCTAACTTTAAGGTTGTAGTAGCTAGCTCACCGGTGCTGCTGACTTGCTCTTCAAACACAGCAGCCCGCAGTTGGCCAAATTTGAGTTCCGATATAAATTAAGGAATTTCTAGCCAGCATGGTGGTCCCCTCCGAAAAGTGCATTTTCACGACTTTCTGTTTCAGGTCTTAGTACTGTGGGGATAAAATGCCACAAAGAGAATAAGGGGAAATGAATGAAGGGGCCCTAGGCTCGGGCCTATTGTGCCTATGCCTTAATCCGGCCCTACTGACAAATATTTAAACTGAAATGTACAATGATTGATAAGTATTTTCTTTCAGTTTCCCCCATGTTACTTGGGTAAAGCTGCCAACTGTCTGAGGACTAAAACTGGGATGGTCCATCCTGACCATGAACCCTCCCCCACGTGTCACTCCCGTAGGCACTGCCGCAGACAACGCTGCACACAGTCAATTAAATTTTGATGCTTGCTCTGGCCATGCCACCCCACAGTAACACTAGTATCAAACATCCAGATTAAAACAATATATCATTCTGCTGCAGCAAGTTCCAAATCATGATGTACAGAAAGTTCAGTAGCAGTAAACCTGCGTTAAATTGTGATCAGACATTCGAGCTGCATGTATTGCTCCTCCTGACAGTCCCATCCAACCCACTTACACTCATACTGCAGTTCATACTGGAAGAGGAGGGAAGTCAAGAAGGCAAGGCCTATAAGGACTTTCCCCACAATTCAGTGGCGGTAACAAGTGTCACCAACTTCAGCAAAAAATGTATCCAATCTATTCTTAAAAATACTCAAATTGTCAGCTTCCACCACCTCCAGAGGCATTTTGTTTCACATTCTAATCACCCTGCACTTAAAGCCATTCCTTCTTAATTCTGTCCTACTCATTACTTCCCTCAATTGCCTATCATGCCCTCTCAATTGATATGATTTCTCTGTGATCTCTAATCCCAAAGCAGTTTTTAGATCTTCATCTCTTAGAAACTTATACAATAACATCAAGTCCCCCCCTTGCTCTTCTATGGACTAAGGACCACAATCCCAGTTTCTCCAATCTATCCTCATATCACATTCCCTCACAACCTGATATCAATCTGGTGAAAGATCTCCGTGGCCTTTCTGACAGTTTGATATCCTTCACAAGAAAGGGACTACATACAGTGGAACAGTAATCCAGAATGGGCCTAAGCAATGTTCTATACAGTGGCAACACACCTCCCTATTTCTAGAGTGGAACCCCAATCTTATACAGTTTACAAAATGCATAGCTTTGTTTGATGTTATTGTACTATGAACACCATTTTTTAGGAAATTTTGAATATAAACCCCCTAAATCCTTCTCACACGTTAAAACTTTAAGCCTAAGGACCAGCATGGGTCTGCTGGATATTATGCCTACCCACATGCATTACTATGCATTTTGCCTTATTAAAATTCATCATGGCTACATGGCTACATCATTGCCACGTGAGACGGGGGGCATCGTAGGAGAAAGAAAGCCAATAAACCTATTTGTGATGGAGATCCCCAGGGGTTGTAAAACTACCATACAGCTAGCAGGCTAATTTAGGAAAAACTCCTAATAGCAGACAGAGGGTAGGACACACTAGGACTTAACATACATATCAAAACACTCTGCATAACATATGTTTTTTTGCAAATTCTGGGTGTACTACTCCTTTAATGTTCAATGGACGAACCATACTACTCCCTCCCCTTCGACTAGTCACATCAGCATAGAAGCTTTTTTTATTATTTTTACTCATTGCTAGTCTAAATTCAAGCTGTTTCTTAGATTGTTTAATTTCATTCTTCAGTTTCTTTAATATCTTCTTATATCTATTCCTAAAGGCTAATGATTTATTTTTCTTCATTTTCTGAAACATCGCTTTCTCCTTTCTACAGAGTCTAATTATAGCTCTAGTTAACCACAGTGGCTTTTTATCTTTGTGATTATAAGCTTTCCTTTGTGGCATGTAAGTTTCTATTATCTCGTTCATTGTATTTAAAAAAAGCTCCCATGATTTATTAGTATTTTGATCCTTCATCATACATCCCAATCAATACTACTCAACCTTTCTCTCATAGCACCATAATCACTCTTATTGTAAAGAAACTGGATTGTACTGCCCTTTACCAACTTGGTTACCCAATCCATCAAGAAAATTATAGAGTTGTGGTCACTTGTACCTAGTTGTGGCTGAATACTAATCTGTTGAATAATATCAGGTATATTTGTAAAAATGACATCCAATATATTCTCTCCCCTTGTAGCTTCATGAATACATTGCTGAACACCCACTGCCATCAGGTCTTCCTGTAACCTGCAGACTAAATTATTTCCTGACTGTTTTTTCCCCCACTCAATGTCAGGCATGTTCACGTCCCCCATTAACACTATATCAGTGTTTCTGCCAAGTTAACAATATATTCAATAAAGGCTTCAGTCTCCTTCATACTGGTATCAGGTGCTCTATAAAAGACTGAAATCCTACATTTCTTTCCCTTAATGTCCAGCAGTTCAATAGTAATAATTTCAATACTACCTAGCTCAGAACTTTCCTTAATGCCCCTAATTTCTAATCCATCTCTAATAAAGAGGGCCACCCCCTTCCCTTCTCCCTACTCTGTTCCTATTAATTAGTCTATAACCTGGTATTTGGTCGAACCAATACGTTCTCATTAATCCACCAGGTTTCAGCTACCCCTACCATATCCAAATGATCACTTCTCATTACTGTTTCCAGTTCTGACATACTAGCTGCATTCAAACTTCTGGCATTACAAAACATGGCTTTTATGACTTGACACCCTATTGTTTTTTCCCTGATTAGAAATATTCTTTCCCTTTCTGTCCATAATCGTCCCCTTTCCTACTAGTTTAAACAATTTTCAATCTCCTGTCACAACCTCCTCCCCAAGATCCTACTTTCCCTAAAATTCAAATGCAGCCCATCCTTACAATATAAGTCATTATTAAATGTCCCCCAATGTCTGATAAATCGGTGACCACTTGTTTCAGTCCATTTGTTCAACCATTCATTAGTCAAAGCTATTCTTCTTTTCTTATAAACAGATGCCCTAGGTTCTGATAATATTTCCGAGACCACTATCTCACATCCTTTTTCAACTAATTTCTCCACTAACTTGATATAATCCTTCTGCATCTCAGGTAAGGTCTTCTGCACAATATCGTTAATACTTACATGAATCACCGCCAGGGGATGCTCCCCTGCAGCACTGAATATATTGTCAGCCACATCATATAAATCCAAAGCACCTGCCCCAGAAAAACTGCTACCCATTCTATTTTCTTTGTCATTTTTACAAATATATTGGTCAGTGTATTTTATAATAGAGTCACCTATTACAATGACCTGTCTTGTGTTTTGGTCACCTTCACTTATGGGTTCTACTGAATCCAAGTTACAATCCACCTCTGCTATATTTGACTGATTTAGGTCACTCAATACATTAAAGCTATTTTCCACTGATATTCCATCCAGTACACCATCTTCCTTTTCCTTATTATTAGTAGAACCATGTTCTTCCTGCCTTTCTCTTTCCATATTAGTTTCCGATGTATTCTTCTCATGTTCACCTCTTAAATGTACTGGGACTGGTTCGAGAGGGCTTACACCCCTACGCTTTCTTTTAACTTTACTTATTTCTCTCCATCCACCCTGATCACTTCCTTCACCATCCTCATTTATCTTTCTTTTCCCTTGTCCAACTACTGAACCAATCCCCTCCTTAGCAGCCTCATTAATATTTAAACTTGAAAGAATCTTTAACCTAGACGTGAGTTCCATCTGGCTCTTCTCTAATAACTCCAGACATTCAGTGACCTTTTTTAAATTCACATGCAACTCTCTATTCAATTTACATTTTGCACATTCAAAACTAGTGTATTTGGCCCCCAGTTCAGCCACTTTATACGTACTACAGCTTGTACAGCTTATCATCAGATCCCTCTCTGATGTCAATAATGAAGGTGTCATATTTCGTTTATTTATTTCTTCCATCCCCATTTTGCACCTGAGGTACAACTACAGTATTACCTTACCTTCTTTAGTACCTGCATGTACTTTCTCCTTCTCCCCGCTAAGATGCACGTGTCTCAGTGTGCCAAGGTGCGCCGCTCGCGTGAGTGCCTGAATTTAAGCTACTGTGGGACTTGGACGTAGTGAGGGTCTTGCGCTCACAATCCCCTACTCTCGAGCACTTTAACAGCTAACTGGTAGTAGCACCAAAAAGCACCAGCTCCTTTAAGTATCCCCCACTAAAAAGTCTTTAAAACAGACAAAACCCCACTTCTGTAGTCCTTTACACGTGGACTACACTACCCAGTATCCACTGCATTCTGTACCCTCTGCCCTAGCACATAGAGGGTTTGCAAGTATGTTCAATTTAGCTGCAAGAGTCTCAGGATCACACTTTCAGGCACCAGTACACGGAACAGCACACTTTTCAGCCACAGCCCCCCGTTTCATTGCTTTTGGCAGTTGCACAGTACAGGCAGTGAGCAAACTTCACTTCAGTGACTCCCACCACCACACCAGATTGTTTTCACACACTTCCCTACAGCTGATCAGGTTCAGGTACCTTAATTCATTGCTGCCGTTCTCTTCTCTGTCTGGAGTCTGTCTCAGTTGCTGGCAGGCAGACATTCACATGTGCTTGTTTGCACTACTACCTCGTCTAATCTAGCAGGAAGGAACATACTTTACTGTGTTCCCACTGACATACTTGCGGTGCAACACAGGTGCAGGGGCTGAAGTTGTAAACTGCTGTCCAGCCCAAGCAGCGCCACAGTGGTGCTGAAATAACTGTTACTCACGGATTAGCAGTCAGCAAAAAAAAAAAGGGGACAAAACTGGGACAAGTAAGCAAAAACCAGGACAAACATGACATTTCTCAAAACTTTTGGGGACACCGGGACATGCTGCCTAAAATAGGGACTGTCCTGGGAAAATAGGGACTGTTGGTAGCTTTGTACTTGGGTGCTCTTCATATCAAGGCCTTACCAGGTTTCAAGATGCAATTACTTTCCAAAATAGTGTTTCTGTCCTGTCCCAGACTTGTCTTGTCCCAGACAGGGTTCCTGTTGCAATTGCACATTTCCAACAAAACACATACTGTACTTGGGGATTGTTTACAAACTCTAAACTATAATGCACTATCATTACACTGCCAGTTCCCAATATTAGGAATTAGTTAGGTGCACAAGAGGGTGTGCAACACTTTAGATGCTGCCTGAGAGATCTCCTGGTGTTCAGTGAGTCTTTATTTATATTATTCCTTTTGACTGTCCTGCTTTTTGAGGGAGAGACCATAATTTTACTTCTTAGACTCAGATGCCCTTTGTCCCATGTGCAGTGACCCAAATTAAAACTAAATGTAACTACTTAACTAAAATTATTCATACCCAGTTGGGTTTATTATATAAGGTAAAATCATTCCATCTTCCAGAAAGTCATAAGCTCCTAGCTCTGAGCTTTCAGCTGTCTGTTATAAATTATCGCCTTCTCTGCTATGGCTCTGCCGCAAAAACAACTTTGGATAAAGTGGATGTTATTTAATATAAAATTTCATAATTTGTTACACTACTTCCAAGAAGAGCTTATCACTGTGAATTACAAAAAACTGGGCAGTGTCTGTCTGTGAGGCAGAGATACAGCTGTCAGATGGCATGTCTTATGTAAAAAGTGCCCTCTGACTGCCTGCATGCGAATGTTAAGGTCCTTTTTACAGCTGCGTGGGCGGAGCTCTGCAGACGTTTTGCCATCACTTTAGAAGAACTGTGGGTCACCTCCAGAAAGTGACCCTGTGTTCTCCTACAGTGCTGCAGCAACATCATGACAGTGCTTACTCCATAGCAGCTGTCCTCCGTGACGGAGCTCCCCTCCATAGCAGGGTCTCCCCCTCCCCCTGGCACATTACTTTGTGGATGCACTTCTGCTGTAACTGTCCCCTCCATAGCAGGGTCTCCCCTCCCCATGGCACATTACTTTGTGGATACACTTCTGCTGTAACTGTCCAGGCGCCATGATTCAAATCCCTCCAAAATATGCTTTCACAGTTACACTGCAAAATCACCTTTTGGACAGGATTCTAAATATTCCACCATTCAGGATCATAAGGTGGCATCTTAAAAAAGGCTCCGTTGAAAATCTGGGGTCAAAATGTCAAAAAAACAGCAAAGTTATGAAGCAACATTGAATTTTTCCAATGTTTATGTATATCTTTGCCATTTGTGCTGATTTGAACCCTAAATATTCAACATAGCCCTTTTGGTACCCCACCTCATGAATATGACAATGTGACATTTTTTTTAAATACCCTTCAAAATATGTTTTTACAGTCACCGGTGAAATCTTCTTTTGGATGGGATTTAAAACATTGTACGTGACTTAATCATAAGGTGTGGTCATAAACAGGTTATGTTGAGAATTTAGGGTCAAAATGTGAAAAAAAAAAACATGAACACACATTGAATTTTTTCAAAGTTTACTCATAACTTTGTCATTTGTGTAAATGTTGGCCATGAATTCTCAGCAAAGCCCTTGTGTTATCCCACCTCATGAATATGACAGATGTCCCTTTATAATTCCCCATCAAAACATGTTTTGCAGTCACATCGCAAAATCACCTTTCGGATGGGATTTCAGAGTTCCACCTGACTTTATCATAAGTTTGGGTCATAAAAAGACCATGGGCAGGATTCACAAAAGAGATGCGCACGGTGCATCTGAGATGCGCTGGTGCATCTTGGAGATGACACTGGCACAATTCACACAGGCAGGGATACCCTGGCATATTCTGGATGCACTGTGCTGAGAAGGATGCGCCAGAGACCGAAAATAATGATATGCGGCGCATATGGAGGGGACGTGTTGCTGCATTCACGGCACATCCCCATTCACAAAGCAAAATGAATGCACAAACGCAGCGCATACACAGCGCATCCACCCATATGCGCACTAAGGAGATAAGTATAAAAGAAGTAGACTTAAGTGCAAGCCTCCAGCAGGCAGCCTGCAGGATAGTAGCAGCAGCAGCAGGAACACCAGCAGCAGCACAAGAGAGGCCACCAAAATGGATGGTGCACCATTCCTTATGGTGGGCATGTTAATGGGGATGAGAAGACGGGCAAACCAACAATGTGGCAGTGGAAGGCACCATAGGCGGCTTGCCCTGCGGTGTTATTGTACCAGAGTAACATTTGAACAACTGAAAGACATAGAAACAGTCAGCTGATACTGCCTGCACAGGGCCATTCTGAGGCAGCTCTGTGAGCTGTGCCACGATGAAATGCAGGCACCCACTGGAAGGGGTCATGCCATATCTGTGGAGACCAAAGTGACAACAGCAATGTGCCTGCTTGCCATGGGAACCTTCCAGAGGCCAGCTGGAAACACCACTGGCATATCCCAGCCATTCACATTCTGGATTCTTGCGCAATTCCTCACACACTGCTCCCACATGCTTTGGAGTTCATTCGATTCCCAAGCACATAGGCAGAGTGGACAGAAGCTATGCAGAAATTCCACAGGGTGGCATGCATGCCAGGCATGATAGGGGCCATTGACTGCACCCATGTGGAAATCCATGCACCACCTGGTGATGAGGTGATGCCATACATGAACCACAAGGGGTTCTACTTCATAAACTGCCAGGTAGTGTGCAATGCCACAGGGTGCATCAGCAATGTCTGCACCACACACCCTGGGAATACACACGATGCCTTCATATGGAACCAGTCTGCCCTGTGCCACTGTTTTGAGACTAGGGATATCCCCAGTGGCCACCTAGTGGGTGAGTGGGGTATGAAGATATGCCCACAAACAGCACACTGTGGTGCAATGTATGTCTGGAGGTAGTGCATGGGTGTGGGGGCAGCGACAGTGACAGGGACTGTGCAAGGGCACATGCCCAGGCTGGACAGTGGAGGTGAGCACTTTGATGGGACAGCACACAAAATGGGGAACAGTGCAGCAGTGCAATGCAGCATGGGAGGTGAGGAGATATGGTACAGCAGGCACATGTGGCATGTGGAATACACCACAAACACCCAGGCAAGGGCAGGCGCTGGGCAATGGAGGGTTACCAATGTTGGATGGGACAGGGGCGGTCAACCTGTGATGTAGGCATGGTCTGGCGCAGGGCAGATGAGGGCAGCAAGGGTATTGCAGTCATTGGTGAGAGCACAAATGCACTGTCCCACCGTGGTTGTAAAGTGTTGCACCAGGAGGTGGGCCACAGGCACAGAGGTGGACAAGCGGTAGCTGCACCAGTGTGCAGTGATGGATGGGGGGGCTGTGGTACACAGTGCACACGCATGTGGAGTAGTAACAGACTGCTCTGTCCCCCACAGGCAATGCAGTGTGTCCCCTCTGACCCTGGCCCCTCACCCCCTAGCACTGTTCTGGCACAGAGGCAGAGGAGCAGTACAACGAGGCACACATCCCTACATGCACCATCATCAAGCAAGTCTTCAGCATGCTGAAGATCTGCTTCAGGTGCTTAGATAGGTCTGGAGGTGCCCTACAATATAGCCCAGAGAAGGCCTATGGCATATTCCTGGCCTGTTGTATGCTGCACAACATGGCCATTGACTGTATAATAACTGTCCAGGCTGAGGAGGGCAACAGTTCCAGGAAGAAGGAGGAGGAGGAGGAGGATGAAGCAGAGCAGGGGCACCATGGAAGAGGTGTGCAGTCACCTATGGGTCACAGGGCTCCATGCCTGGTCACCAGGTTCTGGTGGCACAGGAACACCATAGTGAAGGAGCATTTCGGGGACTGAAGGTGCTTATCACAGGTGGGCAACACTCGGCATCCCCCAACACCCACCCACGCACACCCACATACACACCACAGGTGGGGGTGGGGAATGACACACACATGCGCAGATGACTACCACATAGCAGGCGCAGAGCACACCATGAAGGGTGACAGCAATGCACAGACACACACACAACAGGCCACACATGGACAGTAAGGGGACACGGTGTCTGTGCTGGGTATGGCATGGATCAGTGTACATCCACCAGCACACATGCACAGCAGACACAGGGCCACACTCATCATGCCCATGCCACACAGAACAACAGCGGTGGCACTGGCCATGCACAGTACACCACACAGGTGTCCCACACAGATGTTGTACCAGGGCAGGCGTGTGACACATCACACCATCCCAGGCACTGTCAGCCTGGTGTGTGGGCTGTAGCAGGTGCAGGTTATAGGGGCCATGGGTGCATTCTGCCCAGGCACCAACGGGAGCCACCACGGCCACTATGAACACGTGGCTGGCCATGCCCTCACCTGGTGGTTGCTGAGTCAGCACCACTGGCCAGAGGGGGGCATCCACCACCACTGGTGGGGTACTGAAGTAAGACCACAAATGGATGTCATCCCCGAGACCCAGGTTTGATCCGGGGGTGTCAGGGATGGTTAGGCATGATGACAGCATCAGCAACAATGGGTTCACCTGACGCTGTGACCTGGGGTGCAGCTGGTCCATGTTGTGCACTATTAGGAGTTTTTCCTAACTTAGCCTGCTAGCTTTAGGGTAGTTTTACGACCCTTGGAGATCTCCATATCAAACAGCTTAATTGTATTCCTTTGTCCTACAATGCACCTTGTTTCATGTAATGGTGATGTAGCAGAGCCCATAAATCCAGCAGAAAGCATTGCTTTACAATCAGCTCACAACAGTAGAGATGGCTATATTTTAAAATCTGTAGAATTCAGCTTGGTGACCACCCTCATTGTAAAGGTCTTACTGTCCTGAAAAACTTTGCTGCTGGTAATTTTTGTGCAGCTTGTAAAGCTTCCAAGATATTTAGTTTGTTTGGCATGTGAGTGCTGAATGTTGGGTCTCTCTTGCATCACTGCCACATGAGACAAGATGCACTGTGGGAACAAGAAATACAATTAAGCTGTCAGGGATGAAGATCCCCAGGGTTCATAAAACTAGCATAAAGCTAGCAGGCTAATTTAGGAAAAACTCCTAATACCAGTCAGAGGGAAGGAAACACTAGAACTTCACATACAAATTAAAACACTCTGCACAGCATATATTTTTTCAAGTTTTGGGTGGACTTCTCCTTTAAGCCTCAGTATCCCTCCTTTGGTCTTTCTTCACTCCCTAATGTACCTATAAAAGGTCTTATCCCCCTTCTTGACAGAGTTGGCTATCCTTTCCTTGGTTTGGACCTTTGCTATTCTGACTGCCTTCTCTGCCTCTTTCTGCTTTAACTGATAAAGTTATCTGTCCTGCTCCTTCTGTGTTTCCTTTTATTTCCTGAATGCTGTCCTTTTCTCTGTAACCTTTCCTGCCACCTCTTGTGAGAACCATAGCGTTTTTTTCCTTCGTTGTGTTTTGTTGATTTGCTTACACAGAGGCTTGTTGCCTCTGTGATGGCTGTTTTGATCACTCCCCATTGTTCCTCCACCCCTCCTTCTTGCCTGTTTACTAGTGCTTTTCTGAGGCACTCTCTCATTTTGCCTGACGTGTATCAGCAACACACTGTGGATGGACTGGGATGAATGGCACCATGCTCAGTGCACACTGCCACATGGGCACAAGGTGGGCCAAGGTGCGGCATGTCAGGGCAACCATGGCATGCACACACATACCTACATAGTTAATGGAACATGAATACTCACAATGCTGTGATGGACTTCCATCAGTCTAGCAGCTGCCACCCGGGAACACCCATCACTATTGTCCGGCCCATGCTGGCTGCCGGCCTGTCCTCATTCAGGGTGAGGTGCACCGCTGTCTATGGCCCACCCCCTGTCACCCCCAGAGAAGTCCTGATGGTGGCCATCTTCTCCTTGTGCTTGTGGAACTCCTTTGGGGTCCAGTTGTATATGCCATGGGCATTGTCGTACTGGGCAACCTCCTCCCAGGCAATGTCCCTGCACTGATGGCTGCCACCCCTGCCAGACAGGATGCTCTGACTAGGGGAAGTAGGCCACCAGCAAGGCCTGTCCTCATCCAATGTAAAGTTAGGACATCTCCATCCTGCAGCATCATCCTGATCAAACATTGTGGTTCCTGTGGGAGGAAATATGCAGGCATCAGCGCAGTTTGGGCAATTGTGGATGTGTGCCAGCAACATGGTGGGAAGTAGCACAGTCACAGCCCCATGGAAGCCCTCCAAAACCCCACTGTCAGATGTTGCTGACAAGATGTACATGGTAGAATGTAAACTAACCTACCTTCAAGGTTGCAGTACCTGTCGGTCACCTGTGGAATGGGGGATGCATTCAGGAGTATTTATGGTCCAGCACATGCAAATGAGGCTAGGAGCAACTGTAATGAGATGCAAAGCAGGTGAGATGCCTCTGAATTTGGCAATGAGCTGATTTGGGAGCATTGTCTGTGACTTGCATAATTGCCCCCAGCTGTTCTCAATCAGTAACGTGCAACTGGGGCATTGGGCGCATCCCCCTAGATCGCATTCCCACACATATGCAGTTATGGGGCATTTTCTGAATGCGGTGCAAGTCACATGGTGCATCCCCATGCATGTACAATGCATCATCAGTAATTTGCCATGCTGTCAGTGCAGTAGCTGATTATGTCAGCAGGCATGTCAGTCGGCTATGTGCTATTGTATCTGTGCTGCATGATTCATGATGTGCGGGTATGGCACATTGGTGTGATGTTGTGTCAATGTGCCCCTGCAGATCACGGTGCATGTATGGTAGTATGCGCCATCCTCAGTGCACTGTGAGTGGCAAAGTGTGCCATTCACAATATGGTGGTTCTGCACAAGACATGCATGCGTGACCTGGGCGTGACCCCTGACTCTGGTCTCCCACCCATAATGTGAGCACTGTGCATGTATGGTGACATGCAATCAGCAGCAATTATGCATTACCACGCTGCAACCCTGTGATGCATGGTCCATTGCTCAATGGCCTGTCGCACATGTGGCGCAAATAGGCCATTACACTCCTACAACTTGTAGCATGCACACCTGCCACCACAGCACTGCATATTACAATGCCATGTGCCCAGTCAGCTGGACACAGCCATGAACTGGGGAGAGGTGGAGCTTGCCAACCTAGTGGCACTTGTCATGCCACTGGAGGGGCAGCTCTTCGGTACACAGGGCCTCAGTGAGCCATGGTCTGCTGTGTGGGCGAGGGTGGCAGAATGGCTGGTGTGCAGGACAGGTGTTGCATGCATGGGGGAGCAGTGCAGGCACCGCTATAGTGACCTGCAGTGATGGGATCCTGACTGGCTTTGTTGCCTTTGTGACCAGGCACGCAGGGGTGCGGTGCCATGCCCAGGTAAGTCACAACAACTTACATCCACTTTAGCAGGCAGATGATCATTTCAAGGGGGTGATGCAGTGTGCTCTGATGCACAAGCCCCCAACACACACACACACACACACACACACACACACACACACACACACACACACGTGGCATGCCCTGTTGGTGTTGCTTGTGGAGTGCAGCCATGACCACCGTGCATTGATGTGTGCTGCATGGTGTATGACAGGGGGGTTGCATTGGCACTGTGGCAGGTGCATTGTAGTTTTGACAGTGGCACAGCACACATCCATCTGCACACTGCCATGGTGGGCACATTCTGGAGTGGTGTCTGTTACTACATGCTGCCCAGGGAGCTGCTACGTTGGGTCACTGAGGGGGTGGGTCCATCACTGCATGCTGGCACCAGTGGTGTTGCTGAGAGTCACTGGTGGGGGGTTGTGCACACCTTCTGTCACCTCATGGTGCTCTTTGCTTGTGTTTCCATTACAGGACTGGCAGACAGGTGGAGGGCTGTGGCAGTGGTGGAGGCCAGGCACGCTTGGGCCAGTGGAGGAGGCAGAGGTTCTGGTCGTGTGGGCGCAGGTGAATGTACAGCATGTGCTTCCTCTGTGTGTTCATCAGAGGGGAGGGGGCCATGCCCACAGTCCACAGCAGGCCATTGCCTACCACATGTGCATGTCCATGTGCTACACATTGCGTACACACAGGGTGTTGCCTTGGTGGCGTGTGCTAGGGCCACCATGTACATGGCTCCTGTGTGTCCGTCAACCATGTACACATCTGCTCAGGACCATGTGCACACTGTGGTGCTCCACTGGTGGTCAGACAAGGCCTGCACAGTTGTGCAGCCTGTTGGCATCTACACATGCCGTGTGGGTCATGGCTGTGTGCCCCTCTGTGCGTCACTCTGCATGCACATGTAACCCCCCTACAAATGGGGGTTCCTGAAAAGTCTTCCTTGAGCTTGTCTAAATGCTCGCTGCCAGGCTGGTGTCCTGCATTTTTGTAGTTTAAATGTGATTGCCAGAGAGCCTATATAGCCTCTGTGTACTGTCTCTTTAAGAGCTGCCTGAATTGCAGTCATAGTTAATCTAAAAGGGAGCTCTATTAGAAGTTGTGCTTATTTGCTGATCATTTGTTGGGGTAGTAATAATATTGCAGTTTGTTCTAACCTGCCTTCTTTGCAGCATGGACAGCTCTGTTTGTTTCCATCATCTTGGTCCTGGACTGCTGAAATGGGCCAATCAGTACATTTGTAACTCTAAAATGGGGCCTGCCTACAGGGGCTTGGTGGAGGTCCAAACTTGTAGGAATTGTAGTTTTTGCATTTTGGCACCTAAAATAACCTGGAGGGGGAGCTCTTGTTGTGATTAACAGACAGATTAGCCAACCGAACCTTTTGGATTTTGGGGAAGTCCCAAACTGCTTGCAATTTCAGTTAGATCTAAGTTGTGAAGTGAAGTAGTAACAGCTCAAGGTAGTTTGAGTAGCAATCCATAGTGGATTAGCGTGGGAGAACTGTGGAAAGGCCTGAGTTTTGGCCTGCATGCCTGCCTGCTGTCCCTGATAGAGAACTTGTGCCTTTTTCAGACTGAATCCGAACTTGGAGAGCAAAGTAAGCTACTGAATTGTGACCAGGCTCCTACCTGAAGAAGACAAAAGATTTGCTGAATGCAATTGGCCAGTCTGGACTTCCAGCCACCTCTGAACTCCCGGATTGTGCAGACTCTTAACTGCGACCAGAGAGCCTTTTGCCTGGTACACTGGAATTTCCTTTCATGTGAAAGTGTTGCGTGCTTATAGTGGGTCGTGATATGGTTCCCCACTGTGGTTTGAATTGTGTTCTGCTTGCTGGAAGCTGTATTAGAATTTCCTTATGTGTAAATGTGCTGTGTGCTGCTAGTGGGTCACGATTTGGTTCCCCACTGTGGTTTGAACTGTATTCTGCTTGCTGGAAGCTGCATCCATCCCCATGGACTGAATACAAAATCATCTCCATTGGGCCTGGGCCTTGCCACACTGGCCCAGCCCGACTACCCACTGCACAGAGAAAGCCATCGATGAGAGACCTGCCTGGGGATCAGCCTCCTACTCAGCACTTGAACAGGAATGATGCCTCGGTGATTCGTGTGGGCCCTGCTTTTCCGGGCACTCCAGCTCAACAACCTGCAGTCTCAGTTTCATCCTGCCTATGTCCAGTACTGGGTATCATGAGTAAACATTAGGGTAGCTCCCTGCAACAACAGCTAAATCAAAAGTGTTGTCATCTGATTGTCTGGTTGCTTTCTCTTTCATGAACTGAGCCCTCCAGTTCTGGATTACAAATAGTGTGTGTTGTGCATGTTGCTTTTTTCCATCACAGGGCCCCAACTAGCTGCAACGTTCCTGGCTAGCCCATTGTCTCCCAACCTGGGTACCCAGAGGTGTGACTGTGTGGGGACTTAAAGTGTATGCATAACTGTTTGATTAATGCAGCTTTTAAACCAATCAACCTGATTACGCCCCTTCCTTGTTCAAGTCCCCTGAAAAAATCAGATCTGCTTTTTTCTGCATTTAACCTGACTGTGGTTCCAGTTTGTGCCAAGAGTACCATTGCTATTTGCTGTGCATAATCTTGTTTTGCAGGGGGTCCCCAGGGTTGAGCCAGAAGAACCAGCCCTGGTGGTAAGTGCAAACAGCGTGTGTACTTGTGTGGTGTACAAGGGGTACTGTGAAAGTGATTATCGTATATTGTTTGGGCCACTAGAAGGGAAAGGGGGGGTTACAGTGTCCTGAAGGGCAGTGCCCAGGTTAGTTTGACCACTACCAACCCTGACCTCCAGGTGGAGGCACCCGTTGCAGAACCTAGGCCCCTTTACCTGCTACTAGCCAAGCAGGCAGGGGTAGTAGCCAGTGGGATAGCGCCACCTAGGGGTTACACACATGTGGGCCTTGTGCTGTCTCAGTACCATTGCGTGGTCACTGTGTGGCTCTATGTGCTAACATTTTTCTGGTGTGTGGTGTGAATGGTGGGCTGTCGGCCATTGCCGAGGGGGCTGCTTCCAGCACACTCGCATGGTGGTCGGGGAGGGGAGGACGGTGTGGACCATGGTACTGAGTTCCTGTTGTCTGTGTCCCCACTGTAGGTCCATGGAGAGCACATCAGGATGTGTTGGGGAGGAAGAGAGAGCGGATCTTCATATAGCCTGCAGGAATTCAGCTGCAGAGGGCACTCAGGAGGACCATGGCACCACTGTACAGGAGGTAGTGGCAGCTCCGACAGGCAATTACCCTACTTGTGAGGGTACTTTGTGCAGGGGGCTGGAGAAGTGGACACTGGACTGTAGCCCATCCTGGACAGTAGGCCACTGGGTCATTTGTACATAGCCCCTTTGTTCACTGATCCCTACCCTCCATGACCATCACCTTTACTTGCATCTTCCTCCGTTAATCCCCCACATACCGTCAGTTTCATGTGTTCACTGTTTATTGTTCATTCCCACACCACCCTATCCCTGTTCTTTGTTATTTATACTGTTGTACATGTTGATGTTTATTTTCTTTTACCTGCATCAGTAAATCTTTTGATATTGATGACTGTGTCTGTGGTCATTCATTTTACCTTGTGCCGGTGCCCTGTTGTGCATGCTAGATTCCACAGCACCTTTGTTCTCATTCATACATGTGCCCCTGTGGTACTGCACATCCAAGTGCCATGTCCACCTTTCATGGACGCTACAGTGTGTGCCCTCCACGTTGCGTCTGGCCTGTTGGGTGACCACTTCGGCAATGTGACCACCTCCATCGGTCTGGTAAAAAGCATCACATTTTAACTTGCCTTATCAGAGCTGAGGTCTCCTTGCTTTCTTTACATTTTTGAAGAGACCGCTCTCCTGGCTTCATTACTTATAGTGTGCAATGAAAGGCTCACAGGTGTTTGTTTAATAGGGAGCTTAGCAATTAGAAGAAGGCCACAATTCTCCTACATTCAAATCAGTACAAAAGGTTTGCAAGCTCAACCCCTGTATTTACAATACAGTTTACTAAAATTAGTGGAGTGGCTCCTGGAGTATGACCAAACAGAAACATATGGTTAAGGTACCAGGGCACTACTCCCCCCCCCCCATTTTGCTGCATCAAAGCCTGCACTTTTTTCAAATTAACTCCAATGTTCTTACTTTGAATGTAGGAGAATTGTGGCCTTCTTCGAATTGCTAAGCTCCCTATTAAACACCTGAGAGCCTTTCACTGGCCAGAGCACACTACAAGTAATGAAGCCAGGGGAGTGGTCTCTTCAAAAATATAGAGAAAGCAAGGAGACCACAGTTCTGATGAGGCAAGTTAAAATGTGATGCCTTTTACCTAACCGATGGAGGTGGTCACTTTGTCGAAGTGGTCAGGCCTAATCATGGTTCAGCTGGATGATGAGAACCAAGAGCCCCTCCAAAAAGTATGAAAAGTAAGAACATTGGAGTTAATTTGAAAAAAGTGCAGACTTTGATGCAGGAAAATGGGGGTGGGGGGGCAGTAGTGCCCTGGTACTTAACCATATGTTTCTGTTTGGTCACACACCAGGGAGCCACCCCACTAATTTTAGTAAATTGTATTGTAAATACAGGGATTGAGCTCGCAAACCTTTTGTACTGGCCTGTTGGGTGGCCTTTCAGTGTGCTGGCTTGCACAGTGCCCCTATTCTGTGTGTGGTGTGTGATGTTTAGTTCTGTTTTGGTGATCCCCTGTTGCTGTGCTGCTCTTCTTGTGATCCACAGTGTCTGTGAGCCATATTCCTCCTGTGCAAGACACAGCCTTTGGCCTGTGTGCCATTGTGCCTGTCCCCCTGTGTGCACCTATGTTGCAGTTCCCATGTATGCCCTGCTGTGTTCTTGTGCACCGGGACATACTTGGCTCCCTCTGCCATGCTGACTGGTGCACCTCTGCTGCTGTGCCACACCTTGTCAGTCACCCCTGTGCACGGCATCTGTGCCTGTTGGTCCCCTGTGTTGGGTGTGTTTCTGTGGTGCAGCCAGGTGTCACCATGTATGCTCTGTCTGTGCACCTCATCTGTTTTAGCAGACCACTCTCCAGCCCTTTGGCCTGTGCCCAGTCCCTGCTGGGCTATTCACCAGCGCCCTTTGTACCACTACACTCTCCCTCTGTTGCTCCTGTGTCCCTTGCTGACTTGCTCATTATTTATTGTTTTGTGGTCCAGGGTACTTCTGCGCATCCTAGTTGTGCGGGGACAACTCAGGTTGCACCATGGCGCTTCAGTGGTATTCACAGTGGGGATGCATGTGGTGCATCTTGCAGTGCGTCCTTCTGTGAATACCACTGTTTGTGGATGGCACATCTCATTTGCCCCGACACATCTGAGATATGCTGAGCAGAACTGCTTTGTGAATCCTGCCCAATGTCAAAGATCAAAACAAACAAACAAACAAAAAAAATAGTTATGAAGAAAAGTTGATGTTTCCCAACATGTACTCATAACTTTGCAATCTATGCAGATTTTGACCCCAGATATTTAACATATCCCTTTTGGTACCCACCTCATGAATGTGACAGGTATCAGTTTTCAAATCCACTCTGAATCATGTTTGTGCAATGGCTCCACAAAATCCCCCTTTGAACAGGATTTTAAAAAGTACACCTGTGTTGAGGTGGGGGCCAAGAAAGACTCTGTTGAGAATTTGGTGTCAAAATGTGAAAAAAAAATAAGCACGTTTTATGAACACAAATTTAATTTTTACATTATTCACTCAAAACCATGTCAATTGTGCAGATTTTGGCCCCAAATTTTCAGCGCTGCCCATGTGTTAGCCCACCTCATGAACATGGCAGGTGTCATTTTCAAGTCTGCTGCAAAACATGCTTTCACGAGGCATCACAAAATCACCTTTCAGACTGGATTTCAAAAAAGTCTATCTATTTTGATCATAACATGAGGTCATAAAAAGACTGTTGGAAATTTGGGGTCAAAATGTTGAAACCTAATGAAAATGATATATTGCTTCTCAGCTGGTCTATCCTGGGTACATACATTATAAAAAGGACCCACACTGAAAATGAGATCTTGCACCTCTGCTGTGCTATCCTGGGTACGTACAGTCTAAAAATATGTAAATGCAGGACACCACTGAAAATGAGACATTGCATCGCCTCTAAGCTATTCTGGGTAAATATATTGCAAAAATGTATAAAAGCATGGGACCGTAGTAATGAAATTGCATCTCATCTGGTCCATCCTGGGTAAATATATAGTAAAATATGTAAAAGCAGTACCCCAGTCCAGCAGAACTCCACTGGTATGTGCGTCTATGCTGCTCTGTCCTTCAGAAAATAATAGACCCCACTGAAAATTGAGCTAGGCTATCCTGGGTTATAAAAATGGGTAAAATAAAGACTGGACTGAAAATGAGATATTGTATCTCCACTGTACTAGCCTGGGTAAATACAGTGCACAAATAGTTAAAAGCAGGACCCCACTGAAAATGAGACGTCACATCTGAGCTGTGCTATCCTGAAATTAGTGTAAAAATGTATCAAAGTAGGACCCCATTGAAAATTATATTTTGTATCTTATCTTTTCTAGCTGTGTAAATATGCAGTAAAAAAGTGTACAAGCAGGACCGCAGTACAGTACTGTATAAAGTACAGCCGTAAAGGTGAAGATGTACTGTATATCGTCTTTAAATAAAGAAATTTGTAAAAGTGACATAACTGCTATACGAAGATATGTATACACTGAACAATACTAAAACAAATAAGTAAAGAGTAACAAATGCAACAACATAAAACAAATAAGTCAAGCCTTGTTGGCACCAGCCAGCTCTTGTTATCCTTTTGTATTTCCTTCCTGGCTGTCCCTGAAAACGCAGAAGCTGCTGCTCATGGGTTAACCATGCCTATCATTAAAAACTGAAACTGACATTCTTTTTAAAGTAAAATTCGTAGTATGCTATCTTGCACCTTGGGCAACACACATTGGAAACATGAATGTACATATTTCCACTGTGTTCTGAACGTTATCTCTTAAAGTGTGGGTATCCACTTCAGTACGTACTTTCATTAGCATAATGTTTCCGCTGTTAAGCTTTACTAGACAGTATTGTTTTCTTTAAGGTTCAGTTTTTATTCCCAGGTTTTATCACACATCTTTGTAGCCTGTACAAGAAGTGTGTATATAAAGCATCTGACCATATCTATTTGACATCACAGTGCTTTCTGGTGTAATAGAATAGGATGTCGCAAACACAGCAATTGTGAGGTCAGTTAGGGTCACTCAGCTGCAGCACTTTTTGAAAGACATTGTGAAATATGAGCTATATTAGCAAATCTATAATAGCAGGCTAAAGTAAAAATCAACAAAAGCTGTAATGTAAAAACGAATTATTGTCAGCGTAACAGTTTCAAGCTTATTATTTTAGTAGGTACCTGCTTTTTAAAGGGGGTGTACCCTAACCTTTCCAACAGAAATAATTTCAAAAAATAGGAGTAGTGGATCCCCAATAAGCATTGTGCCAAATTTCAGAGTTTTAAGATACTTTATTTTACAGTTACAAGTATTTCTGTAACCCCGAATTCTATTATTTGTTTGCAATGTTTTGATGAGGAAAGGCACACTGAGCTGTGACTGCCCATTTCCAATTGTTTCATGACGAGAGGTTACATGGACCGGTATTATTGACAGGGGGCATGCTGACCCAGACCCGGGTGACAATGCCCTACTCTTACAGTAAATGCCATGGAATCTTAAACTTCCAACATACAGTTCAGACTGCGCATACCAGCTACTAAAGGTGCCACCATCATCTTTTTTAACAAGCATGAAAATAACAGCAACAACAACAACAACAAGAATGGTGCACTCTCCACTGCTGAGGTTCAATATTTTATTGAAAAAAGATCACACACTGGTAACCACCCCACACAGTGCCCACAAACAAGGCTTCCTCCGGGGTAATCTTGAACTTCCACCTGGATGATGAGACAGACAGAAGGAACCTCAGCTTAACATTTCACCCAAATCATCCAAATGATGGCCCCTTAACAGGGCAGCACCCCCTTATTTTTGCACTACATAGGAGCATAGAAACATAGACACTGATGGCAGATAAGGACCGCTAGGCCCATCTAGTCTGTCCATTTTCCTTGCCTCCTGTAAAAGCCGCAGACCCTACTTGATCTCTGGCTTTACCTCCTCGTTCCCATTGCTAGGGTTCCCTTATGCTTGTCCCGTGCATGCTTGAATCCCACCACTGTGTTTGCCCCCACCACCTCCTTTGGGAGTCTATTTCATGCATCCACCACTCTTTCTGTGAAGAAATACTTTATCACACTACCCCTTAGCATACCCCCTTCTAAACTCATGTCATGCCCCCTTGTTCCTGGATATCTTCTTTTCTGAAGATGCTACCCTCTGGTACCCTATTTATGCCTTTTAGATATTTGTAGGTTTTTATCATATCTCCCCCATCTCTTCTCTCCTCCAGGGTAAACATATTGAGGTCTCCCAGTCTCTCCTCATATGACTTTTGGTGCAGGTGCTGCACCATCAGTGTTGCCCTTTTTTGAACTGCCTTCACCCTGTCTATGTCCTTACGGAGATGTGGCCTCTAGAACTGGACACAATATCCCAAATGAGGCCTCACTAATGATCTGTACAGTGGCATCACCACCTCCTTCCTTCTGCTGGTGATACCTCTCCCTATGCACTCCAACATCCCACTGGCTCTCCCCACAGCCTTGGCACATTGTTTGGCCACCTTTATGTCATCAGATATAGTTACTCCCAAATCCCTTTCCTGTTTGGTGACCATCAGTTTCTCCTCCCCCCCCAATGTGTAATCCTCCCCTAGGTTCTTGCACCCCAAATGCATGATTTTGCTCTTTTTGCTCTTTTTGCATTGAATCTCAGCTGCCACACTCTGGACCATTCCTCCAGTTTATCTAGGTCCCTCCATGCCCTTTAATAGAGGCAATAATAGAAGAAAGTAATTTTAAATAAAGAGTCTAATGTAGCAGAGGAAGCACTGAAATTAAAAATTGAAGAAGACCAATTAAAAATAAATTTGGAATCAATCAAACAAAAGCTGACAGAATATAGGAATAGATTAAAACAACAAAAAATAAGAAAGTTTCCGAGAGACACAAATGATTACAGAAATAACAAGATATATACATATACAAAATTTACAAACAACAAAAAAGCACACCTAAATGGGGGATACCAATCAGACATTAGCACTGACAGTGACAATAGTTATACTAAAAGCACTTTAACAGTAGAACAGAGGGAAGGTCCTTTTTTAGACAAAACAGCAGAACAGCCCAGTACATAAAATCAAACAGAAACAGAAGCATGTTACCTGTTATGGGACAGACCAACCCAGCAAAGGGACACAGGGAAACTACAGGGGGAATTACATGGGAAGAGCATGAGAGGAGGAGGAGGAGGACAAGGTGGAAGAATAAGCAAACAACAAGGTCCTAGAGGTGGGAATCGGTCCCAGAAATTATACCCATTTTTAATTTGAGTTAAAGGACTCTTAATCAAACTGAAATAGAGTGTTATCATTAGGGCTGAGTTTTGCACCTTCCATCTCGACAGATCTTTTTGAGTTACAAGTAGATTTACAGTGATTTTTTTAGAAATTTGAGAATAAAAAACATATTTGGAGGAACACAGGTTCAACCTATGAACCCCAATAAGGGATATGAAAGAAAAGTTAAAGAAGCATTAAAAGTAAAATCCAAATGCAATCCACCAATAGGACAGAATTATGGGATGGAGACATACTGCAAACAGATACAAAAAAGATAGAAAAAATATTTAAAACAGAGCAAGATAAACATCCCAGACATAATAACTAACTAGGAACCAAAAAGAAGCACTGAAAACATTAGAACAAGATGATTCAATCATTATAAAACAAGCAGACAAGGAGGTGGCATAGTAATAATGGATAGACTGCACTACAAAGGAATGTGCACTAAACTTTTAAATGATGAAAAGAACTACCAGAAACTACACCACGACCCCATGAATGCTTTTAAAAGAACAATTGCAGACACAGTTGAAGAAATGATAACAATGGGAAGGATAGGAGAATGGGAAGGTAATTTACTGATGAATAAACAACCAAGGATGCCAACATTCTATCCCATTCCAAAAATACACAAAAACAATTTGGACCCACAGGGAAGACCAATTGTTTCAGCAATTGGCTCCATACTGGAACCTATTTCACAATATATAAATTTACACTTACAACTGCGAAAAGAAAAAACATCTACATATGTAAGAGATTCAGATCACATGATTAGAATCTTGAAAGAAATCTCAGAGGAAGGAATTTCTGAAAATAGCATGTTAGTGACCATGGATGTCGCAGACCTGTATACATCAATTCCTCACTTAGGAGGAATAGAAACTATGGGTCAAATTTTAGATATAAGATCAGAACCACAAAAACCAAGAACAAGGGTACTGCAAGAGTTAGCAGAACTAGTGTTACAACAAAACTACTTTGAATTTTAACAAGAGTTCTATTTACAAGTTAGGGGGACTGCAATGGGGAGTACAGTGGCCCCAGCATATGCAAATGCTTATATTTATTTTATTTATTTATTTAGTTTTTGTTGACCGGGTAAGTGCACTAGACAAATCCTGCCTATTTTCAGGCACAACCCAGTATGTATTACTTTGAACAGAAATATGTGCTCGGTAGATTAACAAACAACTTCAGAGACAAAATTAGAATATGGAATCATTTTATAGACATATGGTTCTAATATGGACAGGTAATGAAATAGAAATTAAAAAATGTTCAAAATTACTGAATCAAAAAGACGCAAATTTGAAATTAACAATGGAGTACAGTGGTGAAAAAATCTCTTACCTGGATGTAATGTTTTCAAAAAGTGGGCAGAAAACAGAAACCAGCTTATATAGAAAAATTACAGATAGAAATACATTACTTCATTGACTGAGCTTCTATGAACCTAAACTGAAACAAAGTATTCATTACTCCCAGCTCATTAGAGTAAGAAGAAACTGTTCAACAGAAGAAGAATACGATAAAAATAAAGAAGAAACATTACAGAGATTTAGGAAACGTGGATATGGCCATCAAATAGTAAAACAAGCAGAAACGAAAATACAAAACAAAAATAGAGAGGAACTGCTTGAACAGAAAGAGGTGATGTCAACAGAAGAGAGACTTGTCTTTGCCACCAGATACACCCATAAATTGCCAGAAATTAAGAAGGCTATAAAGAAACATTGGCACCTAGTAAGCACTGTGAATAAAATTGTACCAGCACTTACAAATAACCCAATAATATATGGTTAGGGCTTATTGTAAATTAAAATCAGTGGCTTTTCAAATCTTGTTGTAGGACAGTTCAAAGGTCAGAAAAGTTGTTGTACTATCATTCTAATGTCACATCGATAGTACAACAACTTTTCAGCCTTGTCCTACCTCCTTATTGGCTGACTCGACTGGCTGCATCAGAGAGAAAAAAAGTAAAAACATGGTGGCGTGATTAAGCGGGCGCAGAGTGGCAGAACAGTGGATCCTCCTTCTTCTGACACAAATAGCCTTAGACTGCTCTGTGTCATGAAATCATTTTTTTTGTTGAATTTTTTAAAAATAAACCATGCCACTTTGAGAGAGAGTGAGCGGGAGTGGAGAGAAGCCGCAGCCAGCGGGAGCGCAATGAAGCAGAAATGAGTGGTAGGCAGCAGCGAGACATAGAGCAGGAGCAGGAACACCACAAGAAAAAAAAAAAAACACATGAGGTAACCAGCAATGAAAAAAACGAAATAAGCCCTAACCATATACTATATAAAACAGTGGATGGTCGCCCATCTACAACTAAGGCTGTTTCCCTCTCGGGAGTTGATGACATCAGCGAGACCTCTCGAGGTCTCAATGATGTCATCAACTCCCTCGAGGGAAACACAGCCTTGTTGTGGATGGGTGACCATCCACTATTCTATATATAGTGGCAGCACAAAAAGTAACAACTATTAGAAAATAAAATAGTGAGATCCCAATTCTACAAAACCCCGAAACAAGAACAGCTATTATTAGGACCGTTGCAGCCAGGAATTATACCATGTGGCAAATGTTCAGTTTGTGGACACACATCAAAAAAGAACACATTTAAACATCCACACACAGGGGAGACACATAACATAAAACAACCAAAAAACTGTCAAACAGAATGGGTAATCTATGTATTGCAATGTCCCTGTGACAGGTTATATGTAGGTCAAACAACAAGACAACTAAAAATAAGAATCCAGGAACACAAAGGAGACATTAGTAGACAGGATGAATCCTCCCAAGTAGCAATACATTTTAAAGAAGCAAGTCACACAGGCACTTCTTTGAGATTTTAGGGTCTCGAGGCTGTATCACCACCAGACAGTGGTGGTGATTATCAAAAGGAATTAGATCATTGTGAAAGTAAATGGATCTATACACTGCACTGCCTAGATGAACACATAGGCATGAACACTAGGCTAATTGGCAAGCATGCTGGTGATCAGTGGCAAATACCCTAAGTGTAACAACAGCACACAAAAGATCATAATAAATAAGGTGTATAGAATTCCCAAACACAGAAAAAAACAAAGAAGAGGGCATGGCATTATATATATATATATAAAAAAAATAAATAAAAAGAGTTGTTTTCAAAAACTCCCCAAGTACACAATAGCAACAACCCCCCCAGCACACCTGATAATTTTCCCATAAAAGATCCTTGAATGAAAGCCTTTTTAAGAAGTGGACGCCCTATAAAATATCCCAATAATGGTTTTAAAACATAAGGTACCAATAAACAAATAACAATGAACAGACAGAAGATCTGCAGAATCACTTTTAACAGCACAGTATAGTTCAGTCAGGTTCCTAACTCCTTCGTGGTCTAATAGAAGATTACTGTGAACAAACTTTAAATTCAACTCAAAATTTAAGTACATACAATATTAAAACATGCTTGGTTAATAACAAACAAAAAAGCATCTCAATATGAGCTCACTCATCCAAGAGGCAGCACATTGAAGATCAGGCTGCCAATAGTTGCTTAGCAACTTTAATGGTGCACTCGAAATCTCGTGGTATCATGAGATCTCTTCATGTCACATGGGCGAGTGAGCTCAAGAGGAAGAAGCTCAGCCAGACGCTCGCAGTTCAAACTACACTAGCAGAGCAACCATTACACAAGAATGCTGGCTAAAACAAAATAAGTTTTGACTTAAAAAAGTAGTAGAAGAATGAGGGAATAAGTTTAAAATGCTACCGAAAGAAATTAGAACTTTGTTGAATGCCTTAAAGCACTTTGTTACAGGCTTTTGAAGCAGGAAATACAGGAGTTGAAATGTATAAACTGTGTCTCTACAGGCAAGCTCAGTAAAATGGCTGGGTCAAGCTTCATTTGAAGCAGAAGGTACAGAGATGCTTAAAACAAAAACATGTCTGTGAATTACAAGCAGTAATGAACTATGAAAAAGTAAAATATTTTGTGTTTATACAGTATTTTCTATTGCAGAAAAAAAAATACACTTAAACAGCTATTTCAACAAATAGGATTTCTACCCTTCCTTAAAAGACAAAAGATACCAAAGTGGTGAGGTGTTAGAACACTATATAAAGTCCTTTTTTGAAAGATTCTTTGGAATTTTTTGGAAAACAGGACATGATAGGATGAGATGTTTGTGATTATTATATTTATAGGTGGAAGGGTGAAATCAGACTCAAAGTGAATAACAGAATAACACAATGTTCACTACAGATTACTTTTGGTAAATGACAGCAATTTTCTTAAAGAGATAATACATATTATAAAAGCTAAGATTATTTGTGAAGAATGAAATAACTTAAAAAGGCATTATCTATATTTCAGAATTGTATAGAAGCCCCTTTGAAAAAGCACTAAGGTAGAGTGTGAAATGTCAGGGCATGATTCAGAAGAGAAATATTTGGATGAATAAAATCTATTTTTATGAAAAATAGTGTGAAGATTTTTTGAGACATCCCACACTAAACATTTTATAGACCTTCCTCATGTTTGCCACCCCTTCCAGAGTGTCCACCCTTTTGCAGATCTTAGTATCATCTGCAGATAAGCACGCCATACCCTCCAACCCCTCCACAATGTCACATCTGAAGACATTAAACAGGACTGGGCCCAGGACTGATCCCTGAGTTGCACCCTGCTGGTCACTCTCCTTTCCTCAGATTGAGCACTATTTACCATGACCCTCTGTCTTCTATCATTCAACCAGTTCCTAACCCAGTTTACCACCTTGTGACCCACTCTCAGACTACCCAGCTTGTGTGGATCGGTATCGAAGGCCTTACTGAAATCCAGGTAGGCCTTACTGAAATCCAAGTAGGCGACATCAACCGCTCCCCCCGATCCACAACCTTAGTCACCCAATCAAAAAAATCAATTACATTTGTTTGACGTGACCTTCCCACTCCATGCTGTCTCAGACCCTGTGCTCCACTGGCTTCAAGATGTTCCACAATCCTTTGTTTAAGCAGTGATTCCATAATCTTCTCCGCTATTGAAGTGAGGCTAACCGGTCTGTAGTTTCTAACCTCCTCCCTACTGGCACTTTTGTGAAGAGGGACACATCTGCCCTCCTCAAGTCCTCCAGAACCACTCCCATATCGAGTGATTCATTGAACAGGGCTGCCAGTGGTGGCGCCAGCACCTTCTGTAGTTTCCCTAATATTCTAGGATGTATCCCATCCGGTCCCATTGCCTTGTCCACTTTCAGTTTTGTGAGTTCCTTTAGGACTCTCTCTTCTGTAAATGGATTGGTGTCTGTCTCCTTCCATTATTTGTTCATGTTGCCTAACTGTGATCCCTCACCTTCTTTTGTGAATACAGAACAAAAATATTTGTTCAGTATTGATTCCTTTTTCCAGGTCTCCTTCCACACACTCTCCTTCTTCCCCTTTAACCTTACTGTCCCACCCGGTTTTTTCTCCTTTCGCTAACGTACCTACAAAAATTATTGTCTCCTTTCTTTACCTCCTGTGTTATTTTTTCCTCCGTTTGTGCCTTTGCACTCCTGACTGCTTTCCTTGCCTCCCTCTGTGTATCCAGATACACTACCCTGTCCTCCACCAGCTGTGTTTCCTGAAAACCATCTTTTTTGCCCATACCTTCCCGACCACTACCTTTAAGAACCAAAGCGGCTTTCTCTTTCTCTTGCCCTTGTTTAGTTGCCGAATGCAAAGGTCTGTTGCCTCCACTATGGGCCCATTGCTTCTCCACCCCCCCCTTTTATTCCTCCCTGCCAGAGCATGCTTGAGACATATCCCCATCTTAGTAAAGTCTGCCTTCCTGAAATCCAGGACTCTCGCCTTTGTGTGGCTTGACTCTGCCACTGTCCTCATGTTGAACCACACTGTGTGATGATCACTGGATCCTAGGTGGTCAACCACCCTGATTTCCTCAATTCTGTCCCCATTGGTGAGTACCAGGTTCAAAATTGCACACTCTCTTGTGGGCTCTATTACTAGTTGCCTGAGGCCTGCCCCTTGTACAGAGTACAGGATGTCCCTGCTCCTGGCTGAGGCAGTAGGTGGGATGGTCCAGTCCACATCTGGCAGATTGAAATCACCTACCAGCAGCACCTCCCCCTTTAGCTGCCATCATGTGGATGGAATCCACTAGAACCCTGTCCACCTCCTCCCCCTGTGCTAGTGGTCTGTATATCATGATTGTGCGAAAAGCAGTGCCATTGCCTGTCTCAAGTGGGACCCAAAGTACCTCTGCTCCCCACTGCATTCCCTGTACCTCAGTTGCTCTAATACCCTCCCTGCCATAAAGAGCCTCCCCCCTCCCTTTTTATCCCCCCCGTCTGTTCTAAACAGAGTATAACCTGGTACTGCTACATCCCAGTCATGGTTTCCAGTATACCACATTTCAGTAATGGCTACAATGTCCAGGTCTACTTCCATTATCAGGGCCACCAGGTCTGGGATTTTATTCCCTAGGCTGTGGGCATTGGTATACATGGCCTTCCATGTCCTGCCATTTGTCCTTTTATCACCCCCCACTGTCTTTTTGCCTCCTCTGTTTGTCCTTCCTGTATTCAACCCCCTTCCTCCTGTCTGCTGCTATTCCCCCCTTCTATGAGTTCTATTTCCTCTAGTGATAGCATAAAGTTATGGTCCTCCATGCTGACTTCCCTATCCTGTAGGGGTGGGCAGTTTGCTTAGCCCTGCATCCTTCTCCACCCTCTTGCTAGTTTAAATGCTTGTCAATGAAGCATTTTTCACTGAGGACAGCAGTCCCCCCACTGGACAGGTGGAGGCCATCCCCCTTGTACAGGATTGCATTCCTCCAGGTGGGTACCCAGTCCCCAATGAAGCCCAAATCTTTTTCTCTGCACCAGCTCTCCAGCCAATGGTTGAATTCCTTGGCGTGGAGATTCCTAGCCTCCCCCTTGCCATGGATAGGCGACACCCATGAGAAGGTCAGCTTGCTACCTGCACTAGGCCCCTCCCCAACTTTCTAAACTCTTCTGCACTCTTGCTATCCCTGCCTTGTCTCCAGCCAGGTCATATGTCCCCAGATGCACAATGACATCAAGCTTCCCCTCCCTGCCTTGCTACTGCTTTAGCAATTCCCTGTCCCTCTGAGCTGTGCTTCCTGGTATACACCTTACCTCCCTTTCCTCCCACGTTTCTGTCCCCGGTTCCACTACCTGGACTATGGAGTCCCCAACTAGAAGAAACTTCTTCTTCCTTTGGGATCCTCTTCCACCCACCTGTGGGGTTCTGTTCTGTAGAACCTGCTCGTCCACCAAGATCATGACTTCAGGTGTCACAGTGGGATCCTCCAGCTCCTCCAAACCTGTGTAGGAGTTCCTTAGTTGCACTGAGTGGGGGGGGGATTTGCTTTTGATCCACCCACCTCAACTTCCCTGAGGCCACTGTAGTCCACATACTTCTTTTGCTGGTTCTCCATTGAGGAAGTGGGTGTAGACTTTGTGGCCCCTGGGTGGGGAGGAGATTCCCTGCAACCTAGACAACTCAGCCTGGAGGCTGGCAATCTCTGCCCTCAGCCCAGAGAGGTACCTGAAGATGGGGTAACACCACAGTTCCCAGAATGTCCTTCTGAAGACTGCTGCTCCACATCCATTGCACTGCACCACTCCCATCATGAGTCTCACCTGCTCTGCTTCTGTCTGCCCTGGTTGCTGTTGGGGAACCTCACTTCCCTTTAGTATTGTAACCAATTTTCCTAGGGACTATGTACCAGGACCCACCAATTTTTTTGTTTTGTTTTTGTTTTGTTACACAATAGCAATCTCAAGATTATATCCTCCCAGTTTATACAGAACTGCCTGGCAGCCTGCTGTGGCACACCATACCCTGTTTTTTCTATCTGAACAGGAAGTTGTCAACATGAAAAAGCAATTTTAGTAGTATTTCAACCTATACCTGGGCGAGCTGGGCATGGCTCGGGCCAAGCTTGAGCCAAAGGCATGGCTCAGCTTGCCAGTTTTGAAGATTACGAGCCACGAGCTGAGCCAACTGGAGATTATGGCACCTCGCCAGCGTGGTGTACTATGCGAGCAGATTTAATTTTGTTTCACTGATATCATTTTGATGCTGGCAGCAGTGGGGTGGAGTGAAATAAATCGAACTGGCCCAAGAAATCAAATCAGAAGCTTTTACTTGCTTTGCCTCCCTCTGTCTCAGTCTGTTATTGGTTATTTTTAGCTCTGAGCAGCAGCAGCATCTATTGACAGACTGTCCAGGCCACAACTGTGAAAGGCAGAAGCTCAGCCAATGGGTCTCTCTTCTTCTTCTTTGAGTTGTCGCACGGAATCATGCACAGAGCCAATGATGAGAACAGACTCATGAGGGAGGTGGGACAACAAGGGTAGTGGGGTGGGGATAGAGCAGAGGAGGACTGACTGCTGCTGCATGAGTCAAACTGAAAGAGTGGTGGAGAAGTGGCATGCATCCAATTCCCATGCCTCATGGTTTGGCCACCACCCCACCAATCATCTTGGAGAGTTGGAGTGTAGCAGTTGTCAGGATCGTTGTGCAGAAAAAGAAAGTTTAAACTAGTCAGACTGACACAGACAGACTAGAGACTACTAGACTAGAGTAGATTTAGAGAATCAGACTTGGAGAGTCAAGAGACACCTGCCCTGTGGGTTGATGACCCGGTGGCGAGACGACGGCTGAATTTAAATTAAGGGGAACAAATAAGAGAGAAACAGGAAGATCAGAGAGGAAGGAGAGAGACTACAAAAACAGTAGTGAAAATAAAATGATGGGCCACCCTCCCCGTCTCCCATGCGGATTAAATTAATACCACAGCCCAGGCCCAAGTAAGCGCCAAGCAGTGTAGCACTTAACAACACCTCGTGGTGGTGGTGGGTGGTGGCTGCTGGCTAAGGCAGGCTAACTGGCTGCTAATTTCATTTTTTATGTGACTTTTGTTTTTATTTTAATTAATAGTAATACTGTTTGATGTGAGACACACACACAACAGTCAGTCATATCACACACTGTGCTGGAGTTGTGCTGTCTGCTGTTGTGGTGGCCTTTAAATTAAATTTACTGCAGTAGTTAAGTTAGTTGAGTTCAGCACTCAGTACACTGTTTAACTTCTGGTCTGGTCAGGATTTGTGGACGCAATACATTTAAAATGGAGAATTTTTATTTTAAAGCAGTGCAATTGTAAAATTCAATCTGATTGTGCAGATGGCAAGTCACATCAGATACAAATTCTGCAGTAAATTTAGTGGTGATGAGGATCACAATAACCCAGTCTAATAAGTAATAACTAGTAACTAACAGGTGAGAATATGTGCAGGAGCTTTTAATAGAAAATAAAAGGAGACCCCAACATGTCTACTAGTAACTTCTGTGATTATTCTGCACTGCTGGGCTGGGCAGTGGGCACTTCAGAATTATTTGTGAGCTGTGACGGTAGGAGGATGGACTCAGCTTAAAAGATGTGATGATCATTGATGAGGAGAAGTTCATAGCCTACTGCTCATCATCAGCTCTCTGAGTGATCGGTGTCTGTGCTGTGGCAGCAGTGCCATAACACAGACACTGATCACTCAGAGAGCTGATGATGAGCAGCAGGTTATGAACTTCTCCTCATCAATGATCATCACATCTTTTAAGCTGAGTCCATCCTCCTACCGTCACAGCTCACAAATAATTCTGAAGTGCCCACTGCCCAGCCCAGCAGTGCAGAATAATCACAGAAGTTACTAGTAGACATGTTATAATAAAGGGAACAAGGCTTTAAAATGAAATATATTCAGTGTTAAGGGACAAACAAGTGTTTGTTCTTCGTTGTTGGTGGATTTGAATTCACTGACTTAGTGACTAGACACTCGGTACTCAGGAGTCAAAATTTGGCTTTGCAGCCATTAGACACTGCCAGCAGGGCTGTTGGTGACTGGGAAAATCAACTAGCCCCACAAACATTTCCACTGGCCTAGTTGGTGTACTTACTGGAATGTTACCTTCACTACAAGCCCACAGGGCTAGTCTAAGGAAATTCTTATTAGCCCAATACAAAATCTACCAGCATTTGGCTAGTGGGCTGGTTCCAATTTCAATCCTTAAGTACTTCAAGTTCAGTGGTACTGGTCTGGTTCTTTTTAATGTCTTTATATGTGACATTGCAGAGGGACTGGAAGGAAAAGTATGTCCCTTTGCTGACGACACAAAGATTTCCAACAGGCAGGGTTGATACACAAGGTGGGGAGGAATGGTGAAAAGTATGGCAGCATAGATTCAGTGCAAAGAAGTGCAAGGTAATGCACCTGGGAAACAAAACCCCAGGGGACGTGTACACAATAGGGTGTGAGATTGAGAAACTGACAACAACAAAAATGGAAAGGGACCTAGGGCTGGGGGATGGGGTAGTTATATCAGATCACCTAAAGTTGGGCAAGCAATGTGAGAAGGCAGTAATAAGGAGGACTGGGAATACTGGGATGCATAGGGAGAGGCCACCAGCAGAAAACAGGAAGTTGTTATCCCTCTGTACAGATAGCTGGTGAGACCCCATCTGGAGTACTGCGTGCAGTTTTGGAGACTCCCATCTCCGCAAAATGTAGACAGGGTGGAGGCTGTCCAGAGGAGGGCAACCAAAATGGTGCAGGATCTGCTGCACCATCCAGAAGACATATGAAGAGAGACTAAAGGAGCTTAATTTGTATGCCCTTGAGGAAAAAGTAGGTGGGGGGACATGATAGAAACTTTCACGTGCCTGAAGGGAATCAACAAAGTCCAAGAGGGCAGCATCTTTCAGAAAAGGAGATATGCAAGAACAAGAGGCACAATTTGAAGATAGAGGGGCTCATAGGTAATGTGAGGAAGTATTTTTTCATGGAGAGGTTGTGGATGCATGGAACATTTTTCAAATAAGTGGTGCCAATTTTGCCCAAAATAGATGGTTACTGAAGTCATGTGACTGCGGTGCCCTGCTGGTGCTAGTAAAATGAATCACAGGAGCAACAATGGAGCTGGCCTGGCAGAGCACACCTGGGGTGGGGCTGGGCCGGGGGACAAGAAGCAGAAGGATAACCACAAATAAAATGCAAGACATTAAGTAAACCACCCCCCAAAAATGTTTCTATTAACTCCATTTTGAGTACCAAAAAAGGCAAGGCAGTTGCAGTTTTTGTCCCCCCAAATAAAAAATAATAACCTGAACTGAGTTGACCTGACCCACGTTCAGACATGACACACTGCATGCTGCATTGCGTTGCATGCACTGTGTGCAGTAACGCATAGTAACATAACGGGCACAGTCAGGGGGTTAAAATTGGGCAGAAGCCCTGCCCCTCAGGAACTCATTTGTAGCACCTTTTGCTTTTTATAATACAACATTATCTGAGTCTACTACTCTGAGTGAGACACTACCACAGCGCTGTCACATTTATTTAGTATACTAAAACTTGCTGTAGCAGCTTAGTTACTGTAGACATCACTACTGACTGTAATTAATTGTAATAATGATTGTATTGTTGTGTTACAATACTGACTGCAGCAGAACAAGTTCTGGTCTCTCTGACTGTGGTTGGCTGGGTGGGTGCCAGTGGTGGCACTGGCGGGGAGGGTGGTGAGGGGAACTGGGGAGGGACCCAGGCCCGAAACATGGCTCATGCATTACTCACTGGTGCTGCTGAGGATGCTGCTGGATGCAGGTGCTGGGTGCTGGCTATATAAGTAATATTTGTAGTGAGAATAGTTGATGAATAAATCTTAATTTTAGAAAAAAAATAAGCACAAACAAAATCTTGGCTCAGGTACAAACAGTTCCTGAGTGACAAACGTGACCAACCAACCAAGAAGGTGGCTGCAGAACAACAGGGAACTTGAAGACTAGCAGTATAATATGAGGCAGGGCAGTGCACACCACACTTACTTGTCCAGATAACAGACAGAGCAGAAAATATGTTTTCTACTCTTGTCATTTTATCCTACTCACAGTGCCACTGCAGCTGCTGCCTGCCTGTCTTGGCTGCTGTCCTTTCTGCCTGTTGTTCCAAATTTCTCCTTCTTGATTGGTCCGATGGTGGGTTGGCCCATGCTTCTGCTTGTGTGACTGACTATGGAGGACTCAGAGTCAGGAACTGCACCTGAGGCAAGTTTTTGTTGGTGCTTATTTTTTTATCATATTAAGATTTATTAGCTAATTTTCTTAACTTCTTTCATGAGTTATGTTTGTCACAGGGACTATGGACTAGTTCCAGTGAACAAAGCCCCTCCTTGAGTCTCCCGCCCGACCCCATGCAGAGTCAGTCAGACCCATTACAAGAGAATATTTCTTTTATAAGGTGTATTTATTTACCTAATAAACTTGGTGTCTGTGCAGATAAGATTTGGGAGGGTAAAAAAATGTCACTTTTGTTTCCATAGTGAATAATGAAAGAAATTCCACCAGTTGCAGACAGTGTGCACTTGCACTAAGGAACAGAGCTGCAGTAAGGAGGACTGAAGTGAATTGTAAGTGCCTATGCCTAGTTATTTTAAATTTAATAACTGGCATTAACCTTACCAGACATGTATGATTGTCCTTAAGTTCTCATTTATTAAAAATTTACTCCTGATATGATCAGCTGTTGCTAAAGAATCTATTTGGATGGATGTCATCTGATCATGATAGATAGATAGATGTATAGTAAGTAATAACATGGGGTAGAAAGTTTGTCTTATTTTTGCCACCACTATGTACCAAGCCAGGCATCAGGCAGGCAGACAACAGGGCTAGTGATAGTGACTGGGAAAACTACTGGCCCCACAGACTGCTTCATTAGCCCAGGTACACTCATTGAAATGATACTTTTTCCACTACAAGCTCTGGCTGCAGGGCTGCCTAGATAAAGAAAAATCCAGCAGCCATAGGTGCTGACTCGGCAACCCCAAGGGTGCTGAGGTTCTCAGGCACCCATAAAGTTCAGTTAAGCACCCTCCATATTTTGATGGAAGACTACAAAAAAGCATTACTAGCAAACCAGTCCATAGGAAAATACTATCTACCCCCCTCTCCAAATTGAATGCGATGTACCACTACCGCCCTCTTAGTCTGACCCGTGTCCTTTAGTTCCTAACCCATACCCACTTTAGTAAATTAATTTGTGTCCCATGAGCAGACGGCTTATCTTGTGAAACCAGGGTCTCTTATGTGGGAGCAAAATGTTGAATGTCTTGCTTGCTCACTGAACCTGTTTTCCAGCAACCCCAGGGGAGTATAACATGGGCAGCCCTGACAGGCACAGCTTGGTGGCCATCAGTCAAGGACTCGCTGGCTGCTGTTCATCCACTGTACTGTTGGTTGTATTGCCTGCAAAATATGTCCCTCTTATTTGCCAAATTTGTGATGCATCATACCTCCCTGTGTGTGTCATATCCTGTTCTGGCATAACCCTCATGGCCTCACCATTGAAAAAAATAATTGGAACACAATAAACAACACCATATACTTCATATTGAATACAGTTTTATTAATGCTATACTTAGTTATAAGCTAAAGAAAGACAGGTCTAGTTTGTAACATACATAGCTCTTTCCATCAGGTTGCTGCAGGGCCCTGAAAATCTATCATCAGAAGGCTAGAGCGCTTGAATCAAGAAGCTGAAGTCTTTCCTTGGGGAGAACTATAATTTCTCTTGAACTCTGAAACTGGACTGCTTGACCGGCCTGAAATAGAAACAAGAACAGTATCTGAAAAGAAAAAAAATGGTGGGAATACCTAATGAGTAATGGGTATTAATAAGTAATGAGTAATGTATAAGGCTAATCACCAAGAAAAAAATGACATAACTTATTAAGTTGCTGAATGCTGACTGTAAAGTACATGCATTCTGGAATGTAGTTTTTAGTGTCCAAAATGTTGTTTGGCTAATACATCACATCATGTCATGTGTCCTTCCCTGCCTTTTCCAGAATGTATTTATACTTCTGAATTTGATGTATTGTATTGCTTAATACTTAATATGGTTGTTTTAAGAGAAGTATGCCACTATTAGGCAAGCCACATCTTGGAAATCACATTTGCAATTGAGATTCTGTGTTGTGACACTGCAGTGGCATGGTACGGGCCTTACCTAACCCCATTCTGACCAGTCATCTCTTTCATTATGTGTGCTATACTTAAGTTGTTATTGCTGATTATGGTGAGGCTGAGGCTGGGTAGGTGTCTGCCCCCCCCCACACACGCCAGGTCGCCAGCCAGTGAGCCACTATAGTAAATGTGATGTGAATGCTGTCAGTTACCACTGGTGTTTTGCATTTGTATGTGCTGTTGCCCCCCCCCGGGCACACACACACATTCATATGACAATGACGGGGATATATTATGGCACTGATGGTGAACTGAATGATTTATCATCTTTCTATGGATACACATACAATGGATCCTGGATGTAACAACGGGAGCAAGCAATGCTGATCAGAGATTGTGGAGCACAAACAAACAAGGGTGACTAAGAAGACTGCTAGTACATATTAATTGTGGCTTCAGTAATGTAGCTACTAGCTGTTTAGCTAAACTGGAGAAAGACTACATAGCAGTCTGGAGATGACACTGTCTGACCCATCCACCTCATAGACACATCATCTAAACCATCAGCATTTTTTTTTAATCTTCATTGATATCAGCAATTCAGCACAAGATTCCTCCCCCACCACACCAAAGACAAGTCCGATACCAAAAACAGCCTTGGACTCCTTTTACTTTATTAAGGGAAAAGAGTCAGACAGACTGTCAGTACTAGTATAGCACTAAGCAGAGTAGCAGGTAGCAGCACTGCAAACAACGAATGTATGTATATGGTGGCAGGTGGCACTCCACTGGAACTGTGATGACTCTGTTCCTTTATACTAGACCCCTGCCAAATGTCAATACAATGTGACTCACTGAATGTAAAAGAGCAGGTGTGCATGTGCACTGTGCAGTGCGCAGTCATGGCCATGGTTGCACTCAGCCCCCCCAACATATATGATAGTTGACCTGGTCCTGTTACAGTGCTGTTGTGTGTGTGCCTGGTTGATATCTCCACACGGGAGGGACTCCTGTCTTTGGTTTATGGAGTGCCCTTTCCACAATCATGATTCATGATTGCCTGACCTGTGTTAGACTTAATGTACAATTCATTTGGCCAGGCTGTGGTGGCACAGGGAGGGATGGGGACTCCTGTCTTAAGTTTATGGAGTGGCCTTCCCACAATCATGACTGCCTGGCCTGACCTGACCTGAGTTAGCAGTGTAACACTTAATGTACAATTCATTTGGCAGAGCTGTGGTGGCACAGGGAGGAACTCCTGTCTTAAGTTTATGGAGTGCCCTTAAGTTACGTTCCCCCACATACTGTCAGTCATTGCACTTGTAACAGCTTACTGTTACTGCTACCTGCTCTGCTAGTACTATTACTTCCATCCACTCATCCAGTGGTGGTACCACCACCAGACCAGATGACTGAGATACCCCCCCATGAAGGTCTGTGGGTGCCCATTTGAAATTGATTTGGGTTTAAGATGCTGCACAATAGGTAAATGCAAGCATTACTTAAATGATAGGAGTAATGATGTCATCATTACACTGGGATCTGTTCTGTAATACTTCAATGCACCCGCAACCCTGGTTATATTTTATTTTGTATTACAAAAGCAGTACAGTTAACCGTATGGCTTTCTTAATTTTGTTTTACTGTCCAACAGATAACAGAAGAAGATGAGAGTGCAATAGTTGTAGCAGAGCCAGAGAATACTAGTGAGAGTAATCAGACCAACATGACTGCAGAATCAGAAACAGCACATGCGAGTCATGGCACAGAAACAGAATTACCTGAGTCACCCATCAGAAAAAGAAGTCAGCAACATCTTATATATGACTATTATGAGAGTAGTTCTGGTAATTCTAGAGATGAGAAATCGGTAACAGATTATAGATGTAAATTATGTAAGGGAAAAACATTATAAAAATGAAAGGGTCAACAACAAGTAATCTTAGACACACTGAGTGCATGCATCACTCCCAATACACTATCTTTCAAGAGGTACACAAGGAGTACCAAGAAGCCAAATGAAGGTCAAGTGGTGTGACTGTGCAGTCTAGAGTAATACCAGACCAAAAGTCAATGACAAATTTCATTAAACTTAAAAAGATGTTACCATTAAAAGAAAAAAAAACAACTTGATAAAACCCTAGCATTAATGGTGGCATTTGATTCCCAGCCATAGCCAGTTGTTGAAAATGAAGGGTTTCACAATTTTATTACTGCACATCATCCAAATTATGAACTACCATCTAGGAAGGTTTTAACCTATTCACTGATGCCTAACGTATACGAAACAGTGAAAGCAAACGTTATTAAAGAATTGGAAAATGCTAATTGTGTTGCTATTACTTTTGACATGTGGACATCAAGTGCAAATGGTGCTTATATGGGTCTTACAGCACATGTCCTTGATAACCAGTTTACATGGAAAAACTTTTGTTTGGGCATTCACTCTTTTCCAGACAAACATACAGCTGAGAATGTAATGGAAGAAATCTGCTCCTTTCTAGAAGAGTTTGGAGTTCCTCTTGAAAAGGTTTGTTCTTTGACAACTGACAATGGCTCAAATATCACTAAAGCTATCAGCTTACTCGGTCTTACCAATAAACATATTAGATGTGTTGGTCATTGCTTTCATCTGATAGTAGCTGCAACAGTTAAACAAGTAAGGGCAGTTGAGAAAGTTCTAGACAAGTGCAGTGCACTAAGTAAGTTCTTCCAAAACAGCCCAGCAGCAACATCATTATGGAGAGATATGCAGATGAGAAATTCTCTTCCAGAGAAGAAACTTAAAATTGACATGGCCACTAGGTGGAACAGTGCATATGAAATGGATGAATGTATTTCACAGCAAGATATTCCTCTCAGTGCAGCTTTGTCGACTGCGCATATAGCAAAATGGAGGTCACGAAATGTGCCAGTCACTTATGACCCATGAGTCTGACATTCTGAATGACATAATATTAAAACCTTTTATGAGTGCCACTGAGAAACTGTCAGGACAAAAGTATGTCACATCTTTTATGGTTATCCCAGTGCTAACTGAGATGCAGTCTGAATTAGATAGTTTAATTAAGCAGATTGAGAAGCATTCAGATTCAGAAAATAGTGATGAGGAAGGTAATAACTGTGCAACTGTCAGCAGTGGTAAGAGGAACTCTGGATTACAGGTCATCTCCAGACTGCTATGTAGGACTCTGAAAGGTCTGACTTATAACAGATTTGAGAACATAGAGAAACACACAATATTAGGTAAGGCATCTATTTTAGATCTGCAGTTTAAAACATTTGGTTTCCAAGATGATAGTGTTGCACAGTCACATTTAAAAACACTTGAGGCAGAACTAAAAGAAGTAACTGAATCATCTGTTAATGCAGACAGTCCAACCACCACCAGTGAAACCCAGTCTTACTCTGATCCAGCTACCAAACCACCTCATGCTAATAAACAAAACTTGCAGGAAAGTAATTTCTGGAAAATATCTAAAAAAAGCTTGAATCTGCTTGTGCAAAGAAAAGCTCAGTTTCTGAGCTAGAACTGTACATGAATGAAACTATAGAGAACTACACCATTGATGTGTACACTTGGTGGGGGCAAAAGGCATACAAATACCCATACCTTTCTAAAATTGCACAGAAATATCTCTTTGGAACTGCATCATCTGTTCTAAGTGAACAACTGTTCAGCAAAACTGGAGTAATAATAAGTAACAGACATGCCTGCTTAAAACCTGCATACATTGACATGTTAACATTCATCAAAACAAATGCATCATAGAATTCTTTAAGTTATTCCATGATGCTTTAGGAATTAATTTCCCAAACTCCAATTACATGTTAATCTGACACTTTCAGGACTATCACACAACCATCATTGTAATATGCCTGTGGTCTGCGCTGCTGGTAAAGATGTCAAGTTTTACTACTTCTGTTGGGATTTCTTGGTAGCATACTTAAACTCCGTCTCTGCCATAATAACAGCCTGTAATTGTCAAAATCATACCCTTGAGCTGTTCTACAACAGAATGATGGAATCATAACACTGTCTCAGTGCCTGGACTGCCCATCAGCAAGTCCACTTCCCTTATTGTCCTTCACCACAGTCACATGCTTGAACATTTTAATTTGTACCATCCTAACAGGGAGACTGCGGGCAAGGGGCAACACACCACTGAATCCTGTGGGGGGAGATTTTTAGAATATTAATATGCAATGCATTTGTAAACTATCTGACCTGTGATGACACAAATGGAAATCACAGCTCAACTAATACTGCCACAGTTATTTGAACAGTGGCTTACATTTTTTGTCACAGGTAGCTAATATGCTTGGTAATGTTCTGAATATCCAGAACAGATTGAAATCAATTGAATGAGTGCTGCTCAGGCTCTCCTGCACTCTCCCTTGTGGGAGATCACAAAATATCCAAGTGTTGGATTGTGGTCAACTGACAGGAGGTGTGGATCAAGTCCCCACCGATAATTTGGTCATTGTTATGCTTCCTTTACTTTCTTACTGGGCACTAGCATTAGGTTTGATGAGTTACACAAGCAGGAGCTATTGTTACTGAAGAGTAACTGGCTGCAGTGTGAAGAAGCCCAGTAAGTACATAACCTCACACCTCTCAGCTCAGCTGCAGTAGTCAAATAAATATTCATGGGGCATTTAGAGCTATTGCAATGACTTGGTTTAAATTCAGCTGTGATGGTATGGGCTTTCTGTTTCAATTGCTATAGTGTACAACCTGAGCCTCGTGTTGAGCTGTACTTGTCTAATCAAATAGTGTAATGTTGAAACCTCGGTGTTCCATTCAGAAATTACTCCACTTTGTTTCACACTTAGTTCAGGAATTAAAAAAAAAAACATGTGTCACAGTCAAGCAATGACAGGTTTGTGTTGTGACAGCCAATACTGAGTTCACACATACAAAATCAAATTCTAATAGCTATTATATACATTCTGCTGGCTGGTTGGTAAAACCGAAATGTTTCAGTTTTCATGATGATTGTATTGCAGTACTTAGGTTAGGGGTAGTCTACTTAAAAATGTATATTTGTCTGACTCTGTGCTACTCCAAATCAAAGGAGGAGCATAGTACCTCTAAAGTGTACTCCCACATTTGTAAGGTGGCTTGTATCTAAGCAACTTTACTTAATCAACAATGTATTGGTCTGCATCTTGCTCCATGAAGAGTGCATTTATGAGAATGAAAATTGACAATACCCCATCATGTTATCTTATTTGCAAGTAGTTCTCTATATCAGTACAGCATAGTAGTAGCACTTGAATTGCTGATTTGGGGGGGGGATTCTACTGCATGTAGTCAAAAACATATGCACTACTGAAGTCCAACATGTGTATTAATCATCAGATTTGGTAGTGGAACTGTGCCTTCTCAACCTAACATAGCAAAACATCACCTGTCAGTAAAAATGTTTACTAATTTCTTGATGCAAATTGCATAAGTTTGAATGAGCAGTCCCTTTGGGGGAGGGGTGGCTCACTTGTCATTATACTACTCAAACTCAGTGGTGGCTGGCAGGCACTGTGCCTACTCAACCTAACTTAAAACATCAATCAGCCATTGTGTCAGTAAAATGTTTTACTAATTTCTTGATGCAAATTGCTTAACTTTGAATGAAAAGTGCCTGGGGGGTGGTCACCTCTCATTTCATTGTCAGTGCTCAGTGAGTGGTGGCACTGACGCTACTACTGATGAACATTAAGTAGCAAAAACATCAGCTTGTCAGTAAAATGTTTTACTAAATGCTTGATGCAAATTGAAACAAGAAGTCCTTGAGGGGGGCTCTTTTTTTCATTCCAGTACATGCCTGTCAATAAAAAGTGCTACTACAGTACGTAACAACACTAACATGTTGTTGTTAACTACAATGTAATGTATTAATAATATGTACAGTACTTCTGTCATTATACCAACTTGCATAATGTTGTGTATATATATACGATCATTGATATGATCATGTCAGTGGCTATGGCTACAATTCATGAGCAATAGTGCTATACTTATTATGACCTTGGCTTATAAATATTTGTAGTTGAGTGTTATAGAAAGTTAACATGTTTATGAGCTTTCAACTTGCTTGTTTACAGTATTTACTGTGAACAACTCATAGGCAAAGGAAAGAGGGGTCAGTTTGCTGTGGGCAGGATGCTGCAACGTTTGCCCTTTTGGTGCATGTTAACGCTGTCTCTGTGAACTTGATTCCCAAAATGTTCCTGAAGGTGTACAAGTCTACCAGAATGCTATTTTTTTTATCAAATTAATATATATAATGATAAAACTGCTGTTTCTTTATTGTGTGTAATGTAACTGAAACATTGCAGTAAAGAATAAATCTACTTTTTTCAGAAAAACTATTTTGTCCATGTGTTTGAAAATGGAATAATGTGTGTTTTTGCATTGGTAAATTAACATAGCAAGACTGCAGTCCAAGACAGTATCACTGTCACACATCGGTTTTCTTGTAAAAAAGAAGCAGAAAATGTTTTGAGTTGAACAAGACAAGGTAAGCAATATTAACATACCATAATTCAAGTAAACATCACCACATGTAATGTTTGAAGTGAACTACCTTGCTATTTATAATGGGAAACCAAATGTAGGTGTCCAACTTAGCTTACACTTGATTCTAGCTGTGCCTGCCTTGTGACCTGCATGCCATGCACTGCTGAAAATTTGAAAATCTGGTTAATCCAGTACAGTTTACATTGTAGCACACTTTTGAAAGCATTTTCTGCAGTGCACAAAACACCTTCTATATATTGACTGTGGTATATAAACCTCCCCTTAAAAAAGGATAATTTTTTAATACATGTCCGATAACCTTCAGCTCGGCTAGTGATTGGCTCTAAGAGCCAAGCCAAAGCCTTGGCTCGGCTCTGGCTTGACTCTTCTTCGAAAAATCAAGGCTTGCCCACCTATATTTCAACCCCTCTGGATATAAAGTAGCAACCTACAAATGGATATGCAGTATTGCAAACCCCTTCTTGATTCAAACAAGCAAAGGCAAGTGTAAATTTAAAAGTAGGGCACACCTTCCTCTCAGACCACAAGTAAGATTGTGCCTTCCCTCAGATTCCCAGTTCCCAGATCAAGAGTGTGCTTTCTTCCCAGCTCCAAGTTCAGTAGTTTCAAGCAGCCATTACCTTGAAAAGAGAGTCAGTATTGGGTATTAGCTAAAGTTCCTGTTGTGAGAATACAACCAGTGACTTTCCAGTCTTCCAGGCACATAAATAAATGTGCAATCTACTGAGCCATCGACCCCATTACGATTCTCTTCTTGTAAAAAAAAAATCTGAATTCAGTGAAGAGTTGCTTCTATCATATGAAATCAGTAAGGGAAATCACAGCATAGTCTCACTGCCAACAGTGATGCTTAATTTATGCCTCCTAAGTTTAATAAAACTGTAGCTGCAGTAAATGTTTAGAAACTAAATTTAATCTGGAATTTTAGGATGACGATAGAATTACCACACACCAAATGATGTGAAATTACATCTATAGGCATTACATATTTATGATATGTAATTACATCTACAAACATTACATCTGATATATGATACCTATAAAGCAGATCATGTTTGTGCCCAGAACTCCTACATTTGGATTTTATTGGCACTCCTAACACATCTGCAGCAGACACTGTTGTGGAATTGGAAAGCACCAGGTGTTCATGTTTCTGAACATGATCGGTGCTTGTGTCTTGATCTGTGGATCTCACATATAAAATAGTGCAGTTTGTTAATCTCTAAAGGATGGATGTTTTTAATCCTGTACTCTTTTGGTTTTTGTGATCCTTTATGCACAGTAGATTCTAGGGTACCACTTAAAAGCATTACCCAGGTAAGGGCAGGTAGCAGTATTTATTGCAGGGATGTAATGGAATTTCTGGCAAACCAGAAATACCCTATGACATTGGAGCCTTGGAACAGATTACTGGTGGAGGTTGTGGGGGCAAGGACCTTTAATGGGATCAAACATGGGTGGGACAGGGCCAAGGGATTTATAATCCCACTTGGGGGAACCAGAAAGGGGGTGGAAGTGGAAGGGAAGGATGATGTGAATAACCCACTGTGGCACTAGGCCCAGGGGTAAGGCAATACCAACTATTGACAGAATTGATGAGCCATTGGTTTTCTGTGTCAAATTCTAGGCTTCCTGGGCCCTGCCCACCCCCTCTCCCAGGTTACACAGAGTGAACTGCTTACAATGTGGGGAATATATATACAACAGTACAGACACTCAGCTTTCTCCCTCACATAGCTTAATCTGGTTCAAGGTCAGTTGGTATTCATCTGTTTCCCCTTCCCCGGGTTGTGCCAGAAAATAGTTAGGATTTGTCTAGTGCACTTACCCAGTCAACAAAATAAATAAATAAATATATCTGTGTGAACAACTCATAGATGCTTAGCATATACCCTCATGTCCAGTAACAAATCAATCCAAAACCCCATAAAGTAATTAATCCCCAAATGAATCTAAATGTCATCACTTGGTCTGTAGTACAATCTCTCAGAGTTCTTTAGGAAACTCAACCAATAGAAGAAAAAAATAAAATGTATTCATTTACTTATTTTCATTATTTAAAATGTTGCTGTTTTTGGATAGCCTTATGAGAGGAGAACATATTTAATTTTCATGTGCTGTAAGTTTCCCAGTATGGCAGCAGAACTGGGCACACAAGTAGTTACATTTTTATAAAGCACAAGACAAACTACAAGATAATGAAAGGCAATACAATAATTCAGCTAGTGCAATATTTGTTACACGGTTATCACAACAGTGATTTTGTGGTTATTGCAGGAGAATATGTCATTTTCGTGAGCTTCCCAGGCTGGCAGCAAGACTAGTGGACATACAAGAAGTTAAATTTTTATATAGCACAAGATAAGTTATAATTGTAATATACATAACAGGATAAGGAAAGGCAATATAACAATAATTCATCCAGTGCAATGCTTCTATGGGGTTATTACAGTAATCACTTTGGCTCGATTACAAGACACATCACGCAACTCGCAGGCGTATGCGAGTTGCGCCATGCAGTGCTACACAAGGGACCCTGCACCCTACTTTAAGACAGGTAGAGTCCCCAGCACCTATGTCCATGACTTGCGGCAGCCACAGGCTAGCACCAAGGGAATGTCACACTGGACCTGGGTGCCGCAAGTCACAGCATGCAATCTACTGCCTCTCTGGAGCCCCCCACCGCATAATGTACCAGCAAGCACCTGGGGGCATTGGGGGCACTGGTCGGTTGGCACAGGCAATCGGGGAGGCACAACACATAATGGACCCGGGAGTCCCTGAAGTTCAGTGGGTGGGGGTATGACAGAGCGGGGGCATGGGGGCACAGCCATGTGGTTTCTGCAGCATTTTGGGGGGTATCCATTGCTGTGCCAGAATGGATGCCCCTTAGACCACCTCCTAGCTGGTCTAACCCCGCTATGCCATACCGGGTTCTGGAATGGCGTAAGAGGGTTACAGCAGCTGCCCTTCCAGAATAGGGTGCAGCTGATGCCGTAACCCACCCTTGTGTCATGCTGCTGTGGGTTGCTGGCATAGTGGGTGGAGTAGCCCACCTTTGGTGCAACCTGCATATGGCATGGTGCAAGGTGCCTCTTGGAATCATGACTTGCTTTATGCCTGGTGCAATGTGCGATTTGCGCCATCGGGTGTGCCATAAATCACCTTGCGCCAGGTGTAACCCAGCTTGGAATCAGGCCCCTTGTGGTTAGTGCAGGAGACTATCCATTTTGTAGAAAAATATACTTTTGCTGTTTTTTTTGCCTTTCTTGTCATCTTCTATTCAGCTAGCAGTTTGTGTTGATTTATTTGATTGTTGTTTCTGTGTATTTTCTTTATATTCTCCACTTAAATTTTTTTCTATTTTTCTTGCTTTTACTTGTTTTTTATCTCTGTTTTTTTAAATCTGAAAATGAGTAGGACTGGTGAGGAGGAAGAAGAGACTGGGAGGACGAGGACTAGTCCCTGCAAGGAGAGCGGGATGCGGTCCACAGATGGGACACACCATCTCATCCATCTGAAGAGGCCAGCTTTGGCACCAGGAGCACTGGGAAATGGAACCTGCCCCCCCACAGCACAGCACTAGCATGTACTTGCTACAGCACCTACTTCTGTGCCCCCCCAGCTGTGCTGCCACCTGAGCCTCAAGAGAAGGAGGAGGAGTCCTGGGACCATCTGTCTCTTCCACTCGTCAGCAGCAAAGTTCCTTGTTTGGGACTTTCTTGTAATTGAGCCCACAGACAATGGTGTAGTGTTATGCACCTTGAATCACACCATTGTTCAGCTGGGAAATGGGTCAGCCATTTGGGCACAGGTGGGAAGTAAACCTACCTTAAGGTGAGACACTGCCAGGAGTGTGAGGAGGTGAAAGACTAAGACAGCTAAGAGGGTTGGAGGCAGTAGCACCCCTAGTGCTCATTCCATACCACAGGGAGAGCAGTGCAAAAAGAGGTGACATGGTGGATCATCACGTAGTGCACAGGTCTTGGAGGGGAACACAGAGCAGATGGATGGGACTAGGAGAGGGAGCTGCAGGTGGACACAAGTGCTGCAGGGGTCACTTGAGTGATTAGCTTCAGATCCTCCTTCTGTATCCATCCATACAGAAGTAGCACAGCTGCACAGGTAGATAAGGGAGCTCTTTATGCAAATTGTGGCCATGAAAGAAACTTTGGAGGTGCTGCTTCAAAACCAAGTGAGCATTCTTGAGGGTCTGGTGAAGCTCTGTTTTGATGGTGCACCCCTTTGTCCCCAGGCCATAGCCTAGTCTGTCAGTCTCCACACTCCTTGAGTCAAGATATGCTATCTGTCTTACTGTCTCCTTTATTCTTATCTTTAGCTGTTATAAATAAAAAATTAAAAAGTTTAAATTAATAAGAAAAAGGAAAATCCAAAAAAAGTTGTACGTTTTCATTTCTCCCTGTTCTGATTTCTGATACTGCTTCCTTCTGTCTATAAATTCTGCTGTCAGCTATCCTCCTCAAGCTTCACGAAACAGAAACAAATTCTGATTTCCTCTGTATACAGTACTCTTTCTTGTGCATCTGCATAGTCCATACACTTATCACTGTCTTCTTCTCTCACTATAATTCTCAACTACCAGAATAAATGTCATGCTGCTACAAAATGCTGGATTGCATGTCAGTCCCCCACTACAGTTCTTGTAATGTAGTTTCGGGGAAATTGTGAGAAAAGCACAATATACATAAATTATGTGCACCCAGAATTTTTCTCAGCTACCAGAAAAAATATATCTGGCTGCTGCATGCTGCTACAATGTCCTGCACTGTGTGTCCACCCCCCCGCCACAGTTCTTGTAATGCACTTTAGGGCAAATTGTGAGAAAAGCACAACATATGTAAATTATGTGCTCCTAGAATTTTTCTCAGTTACCAGAATGATTACACCGGTGTACTGCATGCTGCTACATTATGTAACACTGTGTGTCTGTCCCACCACCACAGTAGTTATAATGAACTTTAGGGGAAATGGAATGAAAAGCACAATACAGTACACTCCACTTATAACAGACACTCTTATAATGGTCAGTTGGTTATAGTGGACAAAAACTGATTTCCCAAACCAAATATGTTAAATCCAATACATTTTTCTCTGGTTATAATGGACAGAAACATTACTTATAATGGATACTATGAAGCATTTCTGAACATTTGTAGTGCTTTGTGTGTGTGTTGGGGGAGGGGAGGGTGCAGACCTGGTGAGGAGATTTGTCAAATGTTGAATTAAGATGGAGGAGCTAAAGATTAAAATTTCTTTCAAAATAATTCTCCACAAGCTGCACAAACTTTTATTTGTTAATTAATTACACTAAAAGAAAATTATTGTATAGTTTATAATAAAACCCTTAAGGTGCAGTTGTTATTCTTACTGTCATAAAAGCCCAATATCCAGCCACTAGAATTATCTTCTTCTTCTTATCTTCATAAATTCTGTGCACCCAGAATATTTTCCAACTACCAGAAAAAAAATTTTCAGGTTGCTGTATGCTGCTATGTGGTTCTGCACTGTGTATCTATCCCCCGCTACAGCTCTTGTAATGCACTTTAGGTAAAACTGTGAGAAAAGCACAACATATATAAATTCTGCTACTTTCAGAATTTTTCTGAACTATCAGAAAAAATATGTCAGGCTGCTGCATGCTGCTACAAGGTGTTATACTGTGTATCAGCCCTTCTACCACAGTTCTTGCAATGCACTTTAGGGGAAATTATGTGAAAAGCACAACATGCAAACATTTTGTGCTCCCAGAATTTTTCTCAGCTACCAGAAAAAAATGTATCAGGTTGCTGCATGCTGTTACAATGTGCTGTGCTGTGTGTCAGTCCCCTCACCACAGTTCTTGCAATGCACTTTACAGAATATGTTGCAAAAAGCACAATGGCCCAGATATTCAAAAGGGTTGCACCATGTGCAATAGGGTTGCTCCAGAGCAAGTCCGAAAATGCACCATTCTGTGATATTCAGTGGGAGGCAGATGTGCCCCCCCCAAATCACAATGAGCAAGAGCGCAATGATAATGAATGCATGCACAACTGAAGGGGGAGGAACCATGCATAAATGGCGCAGTGCGATATTCAACAACATGTGCCATGCGCAATAGGAGAGCAAGCGGAAGTTGTGCGATAGTGGAAATGAGCCAAAATAAAAAGGAACAAGGGAGAGATGCAAGAATGTTACAGGGAAGGCACATGTGGCTGACCGATAGGCAGACAAACAGGGCAGGAGGGACACACAGGGCAGGACAGGGAAAGGGCACCCTGAACCCGCAGGCACAGGGAAGGTGTGGGGAGCCACAGCCACAGCCAGTGCAGAAGGGGGAAGTGCCACACAGCACTGAGGCCACCACAGGAAGGTGTTCCCGGTGCAGGGGAAGTAGCAGCCAGGACAGCGGAGGGAACACAGAAACAGCTGCCGGGGGGGTAACACAAGCCAGGGACATGGCCAGTGCCACCATCCAGATGGAGGCAGTAATGAGGGGGGTGAGAAGGCAGGCAGCATGGGGGTGAGGCGTGGAAGGGCCCATTGGCAGTATGCCCCCAACAGGCAGTACCGAGCCTGCACCAGCTTCGAGCTGTACAGCGATACTGAGATTGTGGGCCAGTGCAGCCTGAATCGGGCAATTCTGAGGTGGCTCTGTGAGCTGTGCAGTGATGTGATGCAGCCACCCACACGTCGGAGCCATGCTCTGTCAGTAGAGACTAAAGTGACAGCTTGCATGTGCTTGTTCACCACGGGTACCTTCCAGAGACCAACAGGGGACACCACAGGCATAACCCAATAGGCTGCATCATGCCACCTCACCCAATTCCTCAGCGCACTGCTGCCACATGCTGCGGAGTACATCCATTTCCCCAGCATACTGGTAGAGTGCACAGCAAACCTACAGGAGTTCCACAGGGTAGCACGTGTGCCTGGCGTGCTAGGGGCAATAGACTGCACCCATGTGGCCATCCACACACCACCTGTCCCCGAGGAGGCCGCATATAACAATCGGAAGGGCTATGCAAGCATCAACTGCCGGGTGGTGTGCGATGCCAGGAGGCGCATAATCAATGTCTGTGCCACGCACCCTGGGGGAGCACATGATGCCTTCATCTGGCACCAGTTGGCACTGTGCCACAGATTCGAGAGTGGGGACATCCCCACTGGCCACTTAGTGGGTGAGTATGCAAACCACAAGGACAAACATAGAGCTTGGGAGGGGCATGGTCAGAGGTGACATGGGTGGTGGCCTACATGGCCCAAGGCAAGGCGATGCTGATCACCAAACTAATCTCCACCCTCTACACACAGGTGACAGTGGATACCCACTCTGTCCCTGGCTGCTCACACCATACTAGCAGCCTGCGACCCCATTGCAGCAATGCTACAATGAGGCACATGCCACCACATGCACTGTCATCGAGTGGGTGTTTGGGATGCTGAAGGCATGTTTCCGTTGCCTGGACACCTCCGGCAGTGCCCTACAGTACAGCCCCTCTAAGGCCTGCGGGCTATTCCTGGCCTGTTGCATCCTGCACAATATGGCCAACAACTGTGGTATAGCCGTACAGGTCAAAGAGGGGGACAGCGATGGGGACGATGAGGACGCTGGTGATGATGGTGATGGGCAGCCCCCTCTTGGGCGACGGGACCCCCGACTGCTCCGGCTGGCACAGCTGCACTGGGACACCATCACAGAGGAGCACTTCAGCCAACCCAGGTAAGTCATGGGGCCATGTGCAACCACCAGTGGCAAAGGCACAACCCACAAACACACATGGACACACACCAGGGGTGCATGTTGTCAAGGGAAGTGGCCGAGCATGGAACCACACACAGCACCAGGGATGGGTGAGGTCTAACATGGCACGTGGTCATACACACACACACACACTCACAAGACATGCACAAAGGGTAGGATGCACGCCGACCCAGACCACCACCCCTAGCCACACACATGTCCACAGACCACCACGCCCACTGCCTGTCATTGTGTGTGTGTGTCAGACGCTGGGCACCATTGCACACTGGCGTACAGTGCAATGCAGGCATCATCATGCACACGCAACAGCGGACAGCAGCTGGGATGGTGTGCAGATGGAACATGTGTGTGCATGCAGGGCTGGGTATCCCACCCGTGCATTGTCTGCTGAATGACATAATGCAGACAGGGCAGCATCAGACAGTAGCCATGCTGGGAGACAGGTCAGTCATGTGCCACAGTGCCACGGCCGCCATGGATGCATGGGCGGCCCCGCCGAGACCCACCAGCAGTGACAGGCTGACCAATGGCCTCACGGGGTGGCACCGATGGTCCCCCAGGGGTTCCACTGCGTGAACGTGACAGTGCTCATGCAGGGGTCTGCAGCACACTGAACATGCCTGCACCAGGCATGCTCGGGATGCCCACAGCTGAACCCGGTGTGGACAAGGATGGTGTTGCATGACGCCGGGAACGGGGGGGTGGACATTGCACTGCATGGTGTCTGCGACACATGGGCAAATAACTGTGTCCCCATTGTGGCCATGACAGCTATGAATGCCTGTGTCTGCCTGTCAATAGCAGCGGTCACATCCTCCCGCAACCAGTCCATCCCTGCCAGGAGCAGATCGGTGTCTCCGCTGTGCCGCTCCTCTGCCTGGCGCAGAGCCACACTCAGTGCATCCACCGCCGTCACAAGCCACATCTGCTGATTGACTGATGCTTGCAGTATGCGGGTGTGCTCATCTAAGAGGTCATCTGCCTGATCGGTATGCTGTGCCTCAGGGTGTTCGCGACCCTGATGTTCATCACCCATTGAGGGTGGGTGCTGAACACCAGGGCCAGGCCTGGGCATGTCCACAGGTGGTGCACTGATGCCACCACCTGACACTGTACCCCCATGGCCATTGACCGACTGCTGAGATCTGCCCCTCCGGCTGCCGCTCTCCAGAGCTCAATGGTGCCGCCGCAGTGGCCACAACAGTCCCACTGTCCTGGACACACACCAGTGTTGCCCCACTGGTGCAGACAGGCACAGGCTGGGACTGGGATGACACGCAGGCCTCCATGGTGGCACCACCCACAGCCATGGCCGTGATGTCACCTGCTGTGTGGCCATCCTGTGGCACACACGTGTCACTGCCCATGACGTTAGCTCCATCATCATCGGTGACTGATCCGGCACCAGCCTGAGTCTCAGCATGCTGGCATCCATGGACGCTGGCACACTGGGACACAGGCAGGGCCTCCTCCGCACCTGCTCCACCAACATCAGTCCGGACGTCCAGGCGGGCCCACTGTTGCCCTGACCTCTGTATTCCTGTGGAAGTGGATGGGCTCTCCTCCATCTCCATGTTACTGGCCTCAGTGGAGAAGCCCACCACTGCTGACCCATGCAGACACTCAGGAGCTGTTAGGGAAAAAAAGTAGCATTACTGTATGTGACCTTCCCTGTCCCTCCCAATAGACAGACCATGACCTACCATGCAGTGATGGGCTACCACCCATCTGGAATCCAACACCCTGAACACCCTCAATGGCACAACGCTGCATGCTGCCAGCAACCCGCTCTTCCTGTGGGGTCAGGTGTTGCACCTCCGGCTGTCCCCCACCGGTTGCAGACCGTGCTACCCTGATGGCAGCCACCTTCTCTTTAATCTTCTGCCTGTCCGTGCCCATCTTCTTTTTGCACTCCTGCACGGAGCGCTGGTGGCTGCCATGCAGGTTGACAGCACGTGCCACCTCCTCCCATGCAGCAGCATGGGCCTGTGGTGTTCTCTGGCATCCGCTGAGAAGCAGCTCCTTGTTGAGGTAGGCCTCAAACAGGGCATCTGTCTCAGCCTTTGTAAAGTTTGGCCTCCTCTTCCTCTCACGACTCTGTTCCTCTTCCTCCACCACACGATCAGTCATGATTCATCCTGTGAGAATGACAGGTGTTACCTGTGACTGTGCAGTCCCATGCATGTCTCAAACACCACAGTCCACACTCCCAAACAGCATGCAACTCACCGCAATGGACTGCAGTAACTGACTATGGCCAGTGAAGCTCAATGTCCCATTTTTATAGCGCAACGCATGCAAATGAGGCGAGGCGCATCTCTAAGTGGATGCAAATGCAGTGACTGCACCATTGAATGGCTGATTAGATGATTTGCATATGCTGGCTGAATATCGTGCTGTTGCACTTTGTGCAATTGTGTTGAACGTGCTGAGCCAAGGGCGCAGTTCTGTGACATGCTCAGAACACACCTAACTGTGCATGCCCGGGTTGATGACGAAGGTGCCTGCCATGCTACTGATGTGCTGTGTGCGGGAGGCAATGCAGGGCACGGCCACCATTGTGCCAGTGGCGCTACGGCGCTGTTCACATATATGGTGTTGTGGCACTGGGGCATCGTAGGCACACTGGGGCAACAGTGCTGTAGGCCGCTACAGGAGGTGGCACACAGGCACCCAATCATGCTACATGCACTGGGTTCCAATCGCGCTATGGCTGTCCGTGCGCCAGAGACCCTTGACCCTGTGCCCGACCTTTGCCCCCTAGGTGCCATGCGTCAGGCATGGGTGCACCACTATCGCACTGTTCGGTGATAGCATGATAGGGAATGGCAGCGCTGTACCTCACAGCATCTGCACGTAGCAGGACCACACTGCAGAGTGCCATTTTGATTGAACCAGACACAGAGATGGCGCAGAGGCGTGCTGTGGTTTGGAGCCAGGTTGAGCTCACCAACCTGTGGCTATAGTTGAGCCCCATGATGGAGCTTTGTTTGGAGAGGCACCCCTGGACAGGGCTAGGAGTGTGGTCTGGCAGGAGGTGGCCGACGCCCTGGAGGAGGCCACCGGTATGGGTCGAATGGTGGAGCAGTGCCGCCACCATTATGGGGACCTGAGGCACAGGGACCCAGACCTGCTTGCCCGCCTGTGGGCACATGCCAGGAGGGGCATGGTGCCACGGCCAGGTAGGTGCAACATCCATAGACTTTTATCGTCCATACGGGTATCATGGTTGCATGTGTCCGGCACATGGGGGGGTGTCCAGTGTTGGCTGTGGTGATGGTATCGGGGTATGGGTGGATGGGTATGGCTGTGTGGGATTGCACACACATGGGGGTGGGGGACTTTACTACCGGATTGTACTGATGTTTCTCTCTCCATGTTTGCAGCTTAGGGCCAGAAGAACGGTGGTGGAACAGGGACAGGAGGCACCGCATGGAGGAGCAGCGGGACAGGAGGGGTGATAGTGGTCTGTGGCACGTGGACCAGCCTGATGATGGTGAGTGCCTTACATCCATGATTACTATTGCATGCTGTATAACTGGGCGGGCAGTGGGGCATGGCCACCATCCATTGACACCACTGCCATGCACGCAACTTGTTACAGTCAGCACTGTCCAGTGGCACTGCATGTCTGGGAGTGCGTCAATGGTGGTCCATGCATGCACCAGGCACATGGCTGTGGCACCGCCTTCACACCGCATAGCCAAGTCACTCTACGGCCATGGTGGTGCTGTGCAGGACATTGGCGGTGGGTGTGTGCAGTGGTCCACATGGCTGTGGCTGCCTGGGTGGGCAGGTCTTGTGGACATAGTCACTGTGGATGGTCGCACACCATCACAGGGGCGTGACATATGGCTGTATGCCATGCACAATGGGTGGGCTGCAGGAGGATGGACAGTCACACCTATTGACTCTGCTCCCTCGTCCTAGGTGTACGGCGACTCTTGCAAATACAGCAGAGTATTCACGAGCTGCTCCAGGTGGTGAGGGAGACCTTGCAGCTCCTTCAGAGAATACACCGCCACAGGATCAGGAGGAGACGGAGTAGCACACATCGGCGTCATGAAGAGGAGGACCAGGGTGGCCGTTGATGTCCCCATGCCCCGCCTACCACCTTCCCCCCTTTGACTCACCCTCACACCCCTTCTTCCCTCTCCCATATGTTCACCCCTGCCCCTTACCTGCCCCCACCTGTTATGTGGCCCTTCCCCCCTCTTGTAAATAATTGTACATAGTTTTTCTTTATATCTTTTAAATATATGCATTTTGTTATGACAACTGTGGTGGTCTCTGATTTGCAGCGGGCTACAAGTGCTCAGCTGCAGTGGTGTGCATGGCGTCAGGGGTGGTGCATGCATGGGTGTGTGTGTGTGTGTGTGCAGAGGTGAACTGCCTATGGTGTGGGAAGGGGGATCAGTCACTATCTGTAGTTTGTGTGTTGTACTCTGTGCACTGGATGCCTGTGTGCAGTGGTCCATGGGGCCTGCACTGTGTGCATGGCACCCCTGTCAGACCATTCATGGCCTGTGCAGCTGACACCCTTGCATGTCTGTGATATGCACGGTCTGCTGGCATGTCAGTGGTGGCTGTCCATGCTGGATAACTACTGTACCCGGTACAATGCCAGGTTACCTGCCATCACCAGTATGGTGCACGTCTGCCTCTGATGGCACTGAGGCCTCCGCTGTTGTTGTCCCCCCTCCATGCTGTCGCTTGTGTCTGTTGCAGGGGATGTGCTCCAATGTCTGTCACTTTGTGCTCCGGCAGCATGCTGGTGGCATACAGCTTCATGGTGCCTGCGCAGGGTGGCTGGTAGGGGTGCTGGCCATGTTTACATGTCAGCCGTGGCCACACGCCAGTGACTTGGTTGACCCACTACTGTGCCCCTGTGTTGATGTGCCCTTGGGTATGAGTGGGTGTTTGTCCATGCACTGTGTTGTATCATGTGTGGTGCATGCCTCCATGCTACACTGTGTGTGTCTGTACTGGCTGTTGTGGCCAGTGCTGGGATGGGTTGTGTCCTTGGGAGGGTGTACAGGGTGCTGTACTGCTGGAGGTGGGGTCCGGGGCATGCTCTGTCACATGTGGGGTACCTCGTGTGCTGACACATGGGTCGGTCTCTCAGCTGTACCTCGGGGGGACATGCAGGGTGGCACTGTGTATGCATCTGTTGCATCGCTGTCTGCTGCCGCCCACTGCAGGGTACTCATGGTGGGGCTGCCTTGCATGGCTCCATGGTGCACAGGGTTGCATTGTCACAGTGGGGGTGGTGGCATGCATGGGGTGTCCTGCACTGTTGGGCACTACTCCTGGGCAGGGTGTATGGGGATCATGGTGCAGGGTGTGCTCTGCATTGGTGGGATGGTGTGGTACAGGGTGGTTAGCCCTCCTTGTGTGCCGGTCACAGCTTGCCAGGGAGTGTGCTGGGGCACCATGGCCCGGCTGTGGGTTGGTTGCTGGTATTCATGGGCCAGTGGTTATTCCAGCTCTCCTCTGGTTGTGCAGTGCATGGTGTGTGGGGGGACAATGTCTATTCTGCTGTGTGTTCCTCTGCCCATCTGTGGCATGGGTGGTGGGCCCCTGCATCCGTGGTTGTGCTGTTGCATTGCTGTCCTGCTGCAGGGGGCGTCCCTGGTTGCGCTATGGTGCATCTGGACTGCTCCGCTGAGCATCTCTTGTTGTGCTATGGCACATCAGATATGCTCAGCTTCACATCCCTAGTTGCGCTATGGCGCAGGTGGTGTGATATTCAGTCATCTGCCATAGGCGCATCTTGGCCTGTGCAGTTTTTGAATATAGCGCTTCTTGCGCATGGGCGCAGTGGACTTGCGCTTGCTCCTGCTGTTGCACACTTTTTGGGCACAGTTTGAATATCTGGGCCAATATTTATAAATTATATGTCCGGAGAATTTATCTCAGCTACCAGAACAAATATGTCAGGCTGCTGCATGCAGCAACCAGGTGCTGCCCACCAAGTTCTTGTAATGCACTTTAGGGCAAATTGTTAGAAAAGCACAACACACATAAATTCTTTGCTCCCAGAATTTTTCTCAACTACCAGAATAAATACATCAGGCTGCTACATGGTGCTACGCTGTATGCCAATTCCACCACCACCACAGTTCTTGTAATGTATTTTATGGGAAATGGTGTGAAAAGCACAATATACAGAAAGTCCGTCCTCGAAGAAATTTTCTCCACAGCAAGAAATAAAAAGTCTGGATGCTGCATGCTGCTACATGGTGCCATGCTGTGTGTCAGTCCCACCAACACAGTTCTTGTAATGCACTTCAGGAGATGAACTTCAGTGCTCAGAAATTTTCAGTCTAAAAAATTATCCGGTCTGGAAATTTTCACATAAGGAACAAAATGAGATGGCTCCATGAATTAATATGACTTTTTTTGAGCAAGTTTCCCACCACAGCACCTGTCCTGATGAACTATAGTGACCAGAAATTCAGGACATTTTCTAATGCCTGTTTGAGGCACAGATCTGGATAATGATCTCCAAATATTGCTGTATCTTACCAGCAAAGGTAAACACTATTTTAATTTTTGGCTGTGAGTAGTTTGGGAGTGGGAGTGTAAACACTGTATTTCTAACCATCTTTTGCTCTTGTTTCTCTCATTTCAGGTATTCATCTGAAATACTTTTGCAGCATGGATCCAGCCCAGATCTGGTTATTTGATTTAGCAGTTTTCCATACCCGGGACTGTAAGTACTCATTTTTCTTTTTCATTTTTGTTTTTAAATTCTTAAATATGATTTGTATGTCACTATCTAAACTGTTTTCTGCTTCTGTTTTTCTTGTTTCAGGTATTTTTCAGCTGTGTGACAATGCAGAATCAGGCAGCAGCATCAAGTTAATGACTGGCATTCATGCTGGATAAAGAGGATGGGTTGGCTTTAACAGGACAACCCACTGTGGTGGAGAAGCTGGAGGAGGAGGAGATCTGACCATGAGTCTGCATCATTGATCACATCAGTGGTCCAGTGGAGGAGATGGCAATGGCTTGCTTGGTGGAGGAGGAGCATTCATGACAGAGTTGAAATAGAACTGTTAATACAAGATAAAAATTGTGTAGACCCTAATATATTCCCTATTGTGTTGCATCTGTGAAAGGGAACCAAAAAAAGATTTAAAGAAAATAATGACTTTTAAAAAGGATACTGACTGTCATATAGATGATGGCTATACCTTTGAAATGGCATGAAAGTGCTTCAGACAGAGAAGGCAGAGGAAGATTAATCTTGCTCTGTGGATGAGAAGGCCAGTGGAAAGAAGACATGTGAAGACAAGAGAAAATTATTTAGACTCTACTCAATTATCCACTGTGGGTGACTGCACAGATAGTAAATCCACTTTCCATTCCCAGCCTCACTATACCTTTCACCTGTGAAGGAAAAAAAGAAATTATTTAGCCTTACTTGGTCACTGTGTCACTATGTACCTGTGAAAGGAAAAGTTAAAATAAATAATTAAAAAAAAAAATCATGGGTGGGGCATGACCTAACCGAGTACCAAGATGGATGCTTAATTTGGGAGCTCCGCGCTCATCCATCCATTATGCCAGCCATCCTGCAACTCAAACCAATATTTCTTCTTGAAAACAGCCTAATAAACTGAATGGCATCCTTGGCAAACTCTACAAAAAAGCAAGTTCAGACTAATTTAAAACTGGCCGGAGACTCAGCCAAACCGACAGGCCCAGATCCACCAATCACCCGCACTGCTTCTCTAACGGACACAGAGGACATACAAGGCCCTACACAAGTGATGGAGCAATAGCAGCCATCAGCAAAAAATTATCTTAAAGGTCTGATCAAAGATCTAAAATATGAACTTACCACATTGATGAAAGCCGGCTTAGAAAACATTAATTCTCAATTAACCCATCTGCAGCAAACCATGAATACTATGGGCGACACCTTGGAGAAGCATGGAGGTAGACTGGATGAACTTGAGACCTGAGTGAGTGAACAAGATAACAATATGAGCCAAGTGACCTCCTCACTCAAGCAGGCCCTGAGCAAAATTGAGCAGCTTAAAAATATACTGGATGATCATGGGAATCGGGAGGAGGTGCAACGTCCATATCATAGGCCTGCCAGAGAGGATGGAGGGTAGGAACTGCAGTAGTTTTATGAGCTTGTGGCTCCTAAAAACCCTCCAGCTCTCAGACGTTACTTCACTGGAAATACAATGTGCCCACAGATCATCTGGATGTTGGCTGGGGCCAGATGAGAGACCAAGACATCTGCTGGTAAAATTCCTGCGGTATTAGAACAGGCTAAAGGTGCTGGAGTCAATGAAAAAACTGGGCACTATTAAAGAGCAGAAGAATTGGGTCAATAATTTTCCTTATTACTCTTGTAGGCTTCAGACTGAAAGGCAGGTATTCTTAGTGGAAACGAAGAAGCTCCATGACCTGAAATGGCCTTTCACATTGGTTTATCCATCCTGACTGATCAACTGAGGTGGTTAGGAGGGGCAAATCGGGTGCCCCATCACTCTCTGCTCTCCAACATATTACCTCCAAAAACCATATAAACACTACAAACAGGTATCTGCCTCTATCTCTGAAATCAAACAAAGAGGCAGAAGACACTGCAGAGCAGGACACTGCAGCACAGGAGCTAGCACGACAAAACTCACCCAAATCAGGAACCAAAACAAAAAAAAGGCAAAAAGGAAATCCAAAAAACTTCTGATCATAGGAGACTCCATGATTTGGGGAATTGATACCCATCTCCAGCCAGGGGTAATGGTCAGATGTCTCCCAGGTACATCAGCATGGAGAGACACTGACCGCATTGCTAAAATTGTTCACAAAGCAGGAGAAAACATTGATGTCCTAGTACACATAGTGACTAATGATCTCGCCAGCCGGTCAGTTGTGGAGACCAAGGAACACCTGACCAGGCTGGGTGACAAATTATTGTTTATTTCGTCCAGCATCTCCTTCTCTGAGATCCTGCCAGTCTGGGAGAGGGGAGCAGATGGACGGAAGGTCAGAGAAGGGGAGATAGGGGAGCTAAATATGTGGCTCAAGGGCTGGTGCCAGGAAAAAGGATACAGATTTGTAGGGAACTGGCAACAGTTCTGGGAGCGAAAGTTCTTTAAATTTGATGGACTGCATCTGACTAAGGAGGGAGTCAGTGCATTGGGGCAGAAGTTTGACGTCTTTGCAGAATATTTAAACTAGCAAATGGGGAGAGGGGTGCAGCACCCCATATGTCGAATGGGAAGAACACCCCTCCCCCCTCAGCTAGTGGTCAAACAGGGATTCAGCATGTTTGCAGTTCATTTGCATCACCAGGTAAGAAAAAAGGTTTGTCTCCCCATACGACACACAGGGGTAATGCCAAATCTCACCCAACAACTAACACACCAAAATCTGGCCAATGGAAAATCAAGTACACAAATGCTCACAGCCTGGGAAATAAGATCCCAGACCTGCAGGCAATAATGTCAGAGGCTAAACTGGACATAGTAGCAATTAGTGAGACGTGGTTTACCAGTAACCACACTTGGGAGACTTCAGTACCTGGCTATGTATTGTTCAGAAGAGACCGAGGTGCAAAAAGGGGGGGGAGGAGTGGCCCTGTATTTCAATGAAAATATCAAAGCTACAGAAAGGAGGCATACCAAACTGCCCTAAGGGAAGCAGGGAAGGCAGTAAGGCAGGCAAAGTCCCAAACTGAGGAAACACTAGCATGAACAGTAAAAGAAGGTGACAAGACTTTCTATAGATACATTAGTGAAAGGAGAAAGTCCAGAGGGGGTATTGCTAAGCTTAACGGAGAAAAGGGAGCATGTGAGGAGGAGGACCCTGTAAAGGCATCTATCCTAAATAGATACTTTTGCTCAGTATTTACTGAAGAGAAAGTAGGGCAGGGCCCACAGCTCAGTATCATGGACACAGGGGGGAGGGAGGTGAGCAATACTCCCTTCACAAAAGAAAGGGTCCTACAAGAGCTTGCTAAGCTCAGGGTGGATAAGGCAATGGGACCTGATGGCATACATCCCAGGGTACTTAAGGAGCTAAAGGTGGAACTAGCAGAGCCATTAGCAGAACTGTTTAGTTAGTCTCTGAGCACAGGAGAGGTCCCAGAAGACTGGAGAAAGGCTCATGTGATCCCGCTCCACAAGAGTGGTAGCAGGGAGGGGAGGGAACTACAGACCAGTCAGTCTTACCTCAGTAGTGGGCAAGATTATGGAGGCACTCCTTAAGGAAAGGATAGTGCAACATCTGGAATCCATAGGGGCACAGGATCCAAGACAGCATGGGTTTACAAAAGGAAGGTCCTGTCAAACTAATCTCATAGACTTCTTCGACTGGGTAACCAGAGTGGTGGACCAAGGGGGAGCAGTTGATGTCGCCTACCTTGACTTCAGCAAAGTTTTGACACTGTTCCACATAGAAGATTGATAAATAAGCTGGGTAGGCTCGGGGTGGGTCAGAAGTTGGTCAGCTGGGTGGCAAACTGGTTGACAGGCAGAAATCAGAGAGTGGTGGTAAATGGTATACAGTCAGAAGAGATGCAAGTCACAAGTGGGGTACCTCAGGGATCAGTCCTGGGGCCAGTCCTCTTCAACATCTTCATTAGTGACCTTGCAGATGGACTAGAGGGTAAGGCTTGTCTGTTTGCAGATGACACCAAGATCTGCAACAGAGTAGATGATCCAGATGGGGTGGGCAGAATGAGAAGAGATCTGGATAAACTAGCAAAATGGTCAGAAGAGTGGCAACTGGAGTTAATGCAAAGAAGTGCAAAATCATGCACATAGGGAAGAGAAACCCTGAAGCCACTTATAGGCTGGGAGGAGTTGCTAGCAGTCACAAAGGAAGAAAGAGACTTGAGCATCATCATCACTGATGACCTGAAATCATCCAAGCAGACCCCAAAGCAGTAGGTAAGGCTGGGGTGTTAGTGTATTAGTAGGGGTATCATAAGTCGTAAGAGGGAGGTAATAATCCCTCTTTACAAGACACTGGTTAGGCCCCATCTGGAGTACTGCGTGCAGTATTGGAGGCCACACCTTCACAAGGACATTAACTAAATTGAGGCAGTCCAGACAAGGGCAACCAAAATGGTGCAGGGACTGCATCAGAAGACATATGAGGACAGATGAACAGAGCTCAATATGTATACCCTTGAGCAAAGGAGGGAGAGAGGTGATATGATCGAGGCATTCAAACACCTTAAGGGCATTAACAAGGTGAAAGAGTCTAACATGTTTAAATATAAGAAAAATAGCAGGACAAGAGGACACAGCATGAGATTAGAGGGGGGCCGATTAAGGGGGAATGTGAGGAAATTCTTTTTCACAGAAAGGGTGGTGGATGCATGGAATGGCTTACCATAAGAAGTGGTGGCTATGAATACAGTGCAGTGTTTCAAACAGGTATGGGATAGGCATAAAAGAGCAATACAAATGACTATGAATAGATAGGCCATTGACAGAGCAAAGGCTGATGGCACATTTATAAGGTAGAAAAAGAAATGGGCAGACTGGATGGGCCTTGAGGTCCTTATCTGCCATCAACTTCTATGTTTCTATGTAACCACCATCAGGGCCAGGGACCTAAGGCCTTTACAGATCTGGAGGCGGCTATGGCATATATCCACACTGAAATGGTGTCCATGGAGGGCTGCTCCACTTTAGGAAATGCAAGCCCAACAACTAGAACTGTTGGATATGTTTAAAGTACTTATCCTTTTTTAATTAGGACTACTCGGGGCACTGGATGGGGCAGGGGGGGACGGCAGTGGAGCCTGAAGTGTACCACCAGCCTAAATGGGCAGGGCTGTGACCCCCACCTTGAGCCAGGTCTCTTTAGTTGAGGCAGTGGGCTGCAGCCTGGAAGGTCTCTACAGCCTGCTCAGAGACTCATGTTTAAAACTATTTCCTTCCCAGGTCGTGCTGTGTTTAAAAGAAAAAAAAAACTAGATGCTTGAAGCTATGAGGAGCGTGAGATAGTTTTAAAGATTTGCCTCTGCCCCTGTGCCTGGACTTATTATTCGACTACTACATTCCTGGCCTCTTTTCTGGATTTTCCACTTATCCTTCCTCACATTTCCTCTGAATCGTCCTCACTCCAACTTCATCCCATGCCCTCTAGTCCTGGAACATCTTTTTCACTTAAAAATAGTGTATTCCTGCACCCTGTTCCTCCCTGTAAGATACTTGTATGCCTCTATCATATCCCCTCTCTCCCTCCTCTCCTCCAGGGAGTACATGTTCAGTTGCTTCAACCTGTCCTCATAGGACTTGTGATGCAATCCATGTACCATCTTTGTTGCCCTCCTCTGAACCTTCTCTACCCTGTCTATGTCCTTACATAGGTAAGGTCTCCAGAACTGTACACTATACTCCAGGTGGGGCCTCACTAGTGTCTTGTATAGTGGAATTATGACCTCCCTTTTCCTGCTGGTGATGCCCTGCCTATGCATCCCAGCATCCTATTTGCTGTACCTGCTGCCTTGTCACACTGTTTCCCTACCTTGAGGTCATCAGAGATGATAACCCCAAGATCCCTTTCCTGCTTGGTGCATGCTATATCCTCACCCCACAACTGATATATTGTGCCAGGGTTTTTGTGCCCCATATGCATTATCTTGCACTTCTTTGCATTGAATTTCAACTGCCAAACCCCTGACCTTTCTTCAAGTTTCTGCAGGTCCCTTCTCAGTCTGTCTACACCCTCTGGTGTGTCTACTCTGTTCTTTTTACCTTCACCTCCTATGCCAGCTGATGGAGGGGCTTTGTTCCATTCTGGGGTGAGGGTGGGCTTCCTTCTCACCCCAGGGGATTGGATAAGATGGTTCCCATTACTCTGTCTTCATGATAGCTACAATGGGTGGAGTGCACCATAAGGCTCCTTCCATGGAAAGTAGTGGGAGTTGATTTGTACTTCTCATGATAGGGGAAGTACGGGTGAGGGTGGTGAAGGAGAGGTTTGGGATGAAGAGATAGCAGAATGTTCACAGTCTGAAAATATGGGGTTTAATATGTATGGGGGAGATAGTTGGGGAGTGGAGGGTTGTTCAGGATAGTCGAAAGGCGTAGAATGAGGGGGATTTTATTACAGAAGTTGTGGGATGGGGATAGGGAGGCAAACAGTTAAATTTGCAGGATTTGGCATAAGAAGGAAGTTGTTGAATTGTTTCTTTGTGTTTAAAATATTAAAAATCTCAGCAAGCAACAAATGTGGTAATAGAGAGAAAGGAAAATCATGTATATATCACTTTGGTGCAGAATTTTCAAAAATACTGGATCTATGGGGTTACTGAAATTTGTTTCATGGAACATCAATGGCCTCAAAACAGTGGTGAAGAGGTAAAGAGTCTGGTCCTACATAAAAAAAAGACAGTGGGGATGTGGTCTTCCTATAAGAGACCCACTTGACAAAGGAAGAATCTGATATGCTGGCAAGCTCCTGGGGAGATACGCTCTTGGTTGCACCCTTCACCTCAAGAGCTAGGGGTGTAGCAGTACGGTTCCATCCAAATTTGAGGGCTGCTATTCAAACCACAATTTCATATCTGCAGGGTTGATATGTGGTGGTGGACACAACTGTAGAGGGCTATGAGATTTATCTTGGTATCCATATAAAGCCTCAACTTTGACACCCCGGACTTCTTTCACCACCTGGCCCTAGTTCTAGCACCCTTCCAAGACAATGTTGTCATTGGGGGCACTTTAATACCTTTTGGGACCCCATTTTAGATCACTCAGGGACCCAGGCCTGCCCACCACCAAAAAGTGTCACAGCAGTGCAGACTGTAGCATGGGAAAGGGCATTAACAGATGTGTGGCACTACCTACACCCACAGGGAAACATACATTCCTTCTTTTCAGATGCCCATTGCCGCTACACCAGAATATGTTATATTTTGATTTCTCCGGGGCTGCTCCGGGGGAGAATTAGTGCTGAATATGATCCTATCTGTATATCAGACCATGTCCCCCTTTGGGTAGATTTAGTACTGAATGGGGAGGAACAGCCACCTACGCAGTGGAGATTAGACCCTACACTGCTAACAGATAAGACATTTAAAGATCAGATGTCAAAGGCCATAAAGGAATATCTTATGTATAATAAAGTGGGGGACACTTCACTGATAAATACTTGGGAGGCTTTAAAGCAATATGTGGGGGGGGGGTGACTATTTCATATGCTGCCCACAAGCAAAGAAAAGATACCCAGTGTAAGATAGACCTAGAGAAATAAGTGACAGAGCTGAAGAAAAGGGTGATGTCAGAGGATAAGGGAGTGAGGATGGGGGAATTGAGAATGCTGAAAGAAAGCTAAATCAATTATTCTTTATTTATTTATTTATTTATTATAATCTCGGATTACAAATACCTTTGAGCAGAAACTGCGCGTTTACAAAGGTTCCACATCAAAGTATGAGGGTCAACATACATACAGAGGTAGTAAAAGAATACACAATAAACAACCAAAACAACTAAAAGAAAAAATACTCAGTTATAACATACTTTGAGATAATATTCATATAACGAGCAGCTTTAGTAGGCAGCTGGCTGCGGTAACAATGAGAGACAGAGGGCACCATAGGCAGTTAGTATTGCAGGCGTGCGACCGGGAAAGGAAGTTGGCAGGCTAATGGGCCACTGTCCGATGGTGGTGGAAAATGTCTTGTACCAGTGGAGATGCGAAGCAGGAAAGGAGTCTAAGGAAGGCCGGTGCCAGAGGGAATGAGACTGGGAAAGGGTGGGCTGTGAGACATGAGTGAGCTGGGAGGTGTTTAGAGAGATCTCTGTTCAGAGAAGCAGTCACATTGAGTGGTAGAGGTGAGGTAAAGTTTGAGATTCCTTTTGAAGGGTCCAAGTGTAGTAGAGGAAAGTGCTTCTTTATTGAGGTACCTGAACCACTGAGTGGCTCTATAGATAAAGGACCACTGACCCATGGAGGTACGACATCTGGGAACCTGAAAGGTTAGAGATTGGGCACCATGAGTTTGTTGAGTGCCACTGTAGGTAGTAAGGAGTGAGCTAACACCAGGTGGCATGAGACCGAGAAGAATCTTTTTGGTAAGTAAGCAGGTCTGGTATTGTATTCTGTTGAGTAGGGGTTGTCAGCCGGCCTGTGCATAGAGATCACAGGTGTGAGTTTGTCAGGCCGCACCCATTAACAGTCTACAGGCTTTGTTGAGAGAAACTGAGATCCTGGGGAGGGCACTTGTTGAGACAGAGCCGTAGATGGTAAGGCCGTAGTCAATGATAGAGGTGACAGAGCTGTAGATGGCTAGTTTAAGGGCATCCACAGGCATACAGCTTGTGTTTGTGTAGTAGTCCAATCCGTATATTGGCAGTCTTGGCAACAGTGTCAATATGCCGAGTGTAGGAGAGGGTACTATCCAGGGTAATACCAATGTACTTGAACTCCTTGACATGTTTGAGTGGGTTCCCAGCGTGGTTCTTGATGGTGAGGGACAGAGAGTTGTGCCTGCTCTGTCGGTTACAGAAGGACATGGCTTTAGTCTTGCTGTGGTTCAGGACAAGTTTATGAGAATTGAACCAGTCTTCTATGTGCCTGAAGTCGAGCTGCAGCTGGGATTCAAGGACTGTAATGTCATGGTGGCTGAAAAACAGAACTGCATCGTCTGCGTATAGTAATATTTTTTGGTGGCAGGCACTGGGGAGATGGTTGATGAAGAGGGAGAAGAGTAGAGGGCCCAGAATAGACCCCTGGGGGACTCCGGAGCAGACCGGTTTCTCATCCAAAGAGATCCCTGCAGTCCTTACACGTTGGATCCAATTATCAAGGTAGCTGGTGAACCACAGAAGGGCATCGCCGGAGATCCCAATGGAGGACAGTTGCTTGAGCAGTAGGGGGTGGTTAACTGTGTTGAATGCCTTGGTAAGGTCTATAAATACTGCCCCTCCACAATTCCCTTTGTCAAGCATGGCATGGATGAAGGTTGTAAATTCCAGTAGTGCAGTGGTGGTGCTGTGCCCTTTTCTGAAGCCATGCTGCTCTGGGCACTGTACATTGTACTTATCCAGGAATTCAACTAGTTGGTCCGACACTATTCGCTCCAATGCTTTAGATAATGAGGGGAGGAGTGAGATAGATCTGTAATTGGTGTGGAGCGTCCTATCTCCGCTTTTGTGAACCGGTGTGACAGTGACTTTCTTCCAGAGAGAGGCGGGAAATGGCCCAATCTAAGCGAGAGATTGAAGATCTTTGTAAGTGGTTCTAAGATTTCATCGAGGACTTGTGCCAGCAGTTGCAGGTCAAGGGAGTCACCACTGTACCCTTGTTTGCCGATGGCCTTTTGAATGTATTTTCTAGCTACTTGTGGTGGGATCTCCTTAAAAAAAAACTTTGGAGTTGTACGTTCTAGTTGGGGGGTAACTTGGGAGGAGCTGGAGGGGAGGTCGTCGAAAAAATTTGGTGAAAGGACACTGTCCAGGTTTGTAAATGCACTATTAAAAGTGCTGGTGATAGTACCTAGGTCGAGTGTAGGAGTGCCGTGAAGGTTGACCATAGTGGGTGGTGCTTTAGGATCCTTGCCTGTGAGCTCTTTCATGTTGTTCCAGAATTTGTTTCCCTGGCCCCAAGAGTTGGTCAGAGCCTCTTTGTAATAGCTGCGTTTAGCATTCCGTATTTTTCGAGTGCAATCATTTCTGGCTGCTTTGTATAATTGTATGTTTACTTGCGTCGGAGTTGCACGAGCACAATGCCAGATGTGGTCTCTGTGCTTGAGTGGAGTTAAAAGGTCAGTAGTAACCCAGGGGTTGGTCTGTTCTTTGACTTTCATCTTTTTCACTGGTGCATAGATGTCACTGGCTTCATTGAAATGTTTAATAAATAGGTCCAGAGCTTTGTTGGTGTTACTGAGGGAGTCAAGCACCGCCCAGTTCAGCCTGGTTAGATGGGATTTTAACAGCTGGAGGTGCTCTTGTTTGATAACCCTGGCATAGATAAGCTTGGGAGGGGGCTTGTGGTATTTGTTTGACCAGGAGCAGATGACAGGTGAGTGGTCACTTATTGTATCCGGGAGTACAGAAACATTGGAAATGCGTTCAGAGCAGTTAGATAGAATTCAGTCTAGAAGCGTAAGGGAGTCTAACCATATTGAGAGAAACCTCCTGTTGGCCTGAGCAGGAACACACTTTAACAACAATAATAATAAATAATAATAAAACTTTATTTATATGGTGCCTTTCAATAATCAAGGTGCCTAACAATCATTTAGATAACATATTAAAATTCTCTCCATCATAAATAATATAAAAACAATAATACAGCTGTAATGAAGTTTTATTCAGTGACCAAAAGCTTGAAGCCACAGATGCATTTTCAGGACCTGTTTGAATCCCTCCATGGTCATGCACTCCTGTAACTGATGGGATAGAGAATTCCAAAGGGTGGGGGCCACATGCATAAATGCCCGGGCCCCAGAAGATTTCAAGCACACCTTTGGAATCTTCAGCAACCCCTTGTCAGCCGAGTAGAGCAATTACCCAGGGCAGTAAGGTACCAGAAGCTCTTTCAGGTAGTCTGGGCCCTGTCCATGTAGGGCTTTATATGTCAGAAGACCAACTTTAAAGGTGAACTGCCACTATTCTGTCAGCCAGTGCAATCCGCGTAGCACCGGGGAAATATGAAAGGACCAAGAGGTCAAAAGCCGGGCTGCAGCATTTTGCACCAGCTGCAAGCGGTAGATTTCAACCCCAGGTAGCCCTAGATAAAGGGAGTTGCAGTAGTCTAGGTGCGAGGACACAAAGGCATGGACCAACGTTGGAAGATTGTCAGACAGAACAAGATGCTTAACCCTGGAGATATTCCTTAGATGTTAAAAAGAAGACTTGATGACAGCTGACACCTGCAAATGTAGTGTCAGCCCTTCGGCAAAAATTACCCCCAGATTTCTCACCTGTTCAGAGGTCGGGAGTGATAAGCCCGCAAGGAAAAGTCCTGAGGGCGAACCAACTCCCAACCCCACTATCCGGCATCCCAGGTCCACAACCAGCACCTCAGTTTTTTCCGAGTTCAACTTCAGCCAGCTCAAGTCCATCCAATCCTGGATTTCTATGAGGCCGTTGTTAAAGACTGAGAGAGCTCTATCCTGGTTGGGTGCAAAAGAAAGGTAGAGCTGGGTATCATCAGCATAGCAGTGAATCCTCAGCCCATACCTTCTTACAATGTCTCCGAGGGGCAGCATTTGCACTGTGAATGACATGGGGGACAACACCGATCCCCGAGGAACCCCACAAAACAGAGGGACTGGGTCTGAGGAATAAACCCCTGACACCACTCTCTGAGTTCTTCCGGTGAGGAAAGATATAAACCACCTGAGGAGTGTACCCGGCAGGCCGCAGATGTACCTCAAGCAGGACTCCATGGTCCACAGTGTCAAATGCTGATGAGAGATCTAGCAGAACCAAGATGGAATGTTTTTTCTGATCTCTTGCTATCAGGAGATCATTGAGTTCCCAAACCAGCACCATCTCAGTATTAAGCCTCTTTCAAAAACCTGATTGGAGAGGTTCGTAGATGTCATGGATGGTTAAATGGTTCTCCAGTTGTACAGTCACTACTTTCTCAGTCACCTTCCCTAAAAAGGGGAGGTTTGAGATTGGTCTGTAGTTCACATGGCAGTTTGGGTCCAAAGAAGCTTTCTTCAGGAGGGATGTTACCATCGCCTCCTTCAGGGAGCTAGGAAACTCACCTGTTTCCAAAGAGCACCAGACTATCCATGCAAGGTCCGGACCAATGGTGTCAATACAACCCATAATCAGGGAAGTTGGTCCTGAATCCAAACTACAGCATGTAGGGTGCATACCCTGAACAATCCGCATGACATCCATGAACTCCGGCTAGCCAAAGGAACTCCAGGATGACTAGGGGCAGTGGCCAAGTGATGATCCAAAGCAGTGCCCATAGATTGTACTGGCAGGAGCGCCGCCCTGATGTCAGCCACCTTATTCGCAAAAAATCGAACAAGCTCATTGCACTCTATTTGTGAAAAGGCTTTTCAAACCTGTAGACAGGCTGGGTTGCACAGTCTGTCCTCGGTTCGAGAAAGCTGAGCTGGTCGATTGTGAGTGGCTGCAATCTCCCCTGACAGGAACACTGCTTTCTTACGGGTGATTGCAGATTGATAGGCTTGATAATTGTCCATCAATCTAATGTGGTCGGCATCCAGGGTGGATTTCTGCCAGCAACACTCTAATCTTCATCCTAATCACCACATCTCCGTCAAAGTCCCATCAAACCAAAGGGACCAAGGGCGAAGGGAGAGAGGACAAACTCAGACAGGAGCAACAACATCCAGGGCCGTAGAAACCAATGTGTTATAGGCCATCACCAGGGCCTCTGGATCGCTGTTTGACACTGGAAGGGTCGATAGGTCAAGCACCGCCACCAAGCCTTCAGAGCAAGCATCTCGTAAAGGGCGATACTTGATCATCTCCACAGGGGTAGGCCTACGAAGGCCTACTGAACCCCACGGTGTAATAATCGGACCATCTGACTGGTTCCACCCCCAGATCCAAGGCTTCAATCCCCAGGAGAAAGACTAAGTCAAGAAAGTGACCATGTTTATGGGTAGCAGTAGAAACTATCTGTGTAAGGCCCACAGATGTCATTAACTGGAGGAAGTGCTGTACAAATTGCAAGAGTACATCGATCCAGACGTTAAAGTCACCCAGTACTATCAGTCTGGGTGACTCAAACGCTGTGTCGATGACGAAGTCTGCCACTTCCTGAAGGAACCGCTTCTCATCCCTGGGTGAACAGTAGATGAAGGCAATCCTACAACCTACACCAGCTACCATGGTACACTCAAATGACTCCGTCTCCTCAACTGGTACAGTCGTGAGACTCAGTTCAGTCTTGAAACAGACTGCAAACCCCCCAGCGATCCAATCTCTAGCGGTGAATCACCGAGTACCCGGCTGGAGTTACAGCCTCCAATATAGGGCCAGAGTTCTCATCCAGCTAGGTCTTGGTGATGCAAGCCAAGTCCACCATTCCCACAAGATCTGCAATTATTGCAGTCTTGTTTTTAATGGACCTGGCATTGCATAACACCTCTCGAGTTGAATGAACTTCCAGGGCCGCCCGAACCACCTGCCCACCTACATTGGTGGTGCCCTTGGGTATGGAAACCAGGCATGGCCGACCAAGATCTGGGTTCCATTTCGCCCCAGGGCATCTTCTGGACCTTATGACCCCGATGAAATGGTCCCGCCCATTCACCCTCCACGGTTCGCACACCGCAACACCCCCGACAAGCAATACCCAGTGCTGTAGAGTGCTGGTAAGTTGTAAATGCAATGGAGGGGAGGAGCAGAGGGCATGGAGGGGAGTAGGTGAATAGTGCACGACCATGGGGGCAGGCCCCGAATACATTCTAATGGCCACAATAAACCACAATTTAATTAAGGCTCTAATCACTTAACTATACCAGTTATACTTAAAAAAAAAAACAAAAAAAACCAATATAAATAATATTTAAATACAATACAAAACCCTCAACTCTCACTTGTAGGGAGGGGAGGTGTTTTAAAGAAAATTCCTAACTAAACTTAAAACAAAATATAAACCAAAACAAATTCTAAACCAGCACTTATTCAGTCCAAATCAACAAGTTTAAGTCAATCCAAAACCTAAATATAATCAGTGTACATATAAAACAAGTTATAAAACATTTTTTTTGTTAGTTGTTTAACCAGCACACTAAGCAGAAAGCTTTTTTACAGGTGCAACCTGGGAGCACAGGGAAATTAAGTGACTTGCTCAGGGTCACACAGTCTGCAAGTGGAAGCAGTGGGATTCAAACCCAGGTCTGTTCTGCTGGATGTCACCAGATTTGCAGTTCAGAGCCTTAAACCACAGCACTATGCTGCCTCCCTCAATATATAGTCATATATATTCATAGTTCCCAGTTCACAGTGGTCCTCACACCACCATAGGAAACTGGTAGATGTGCATAACTTTAGTAATTTCCCTACCCTCAAATACTCTCTCTATGGGGGCGGGGAGGTTACCAGAGATATGTCCAAAAGATTTGTTAGTCTGGCGACTCTCACTGTACCAGAAGAAAAGAAGGCACTCTCACTGTCTTCTGATCAGATTGTGACCTAATCACCCGGTAAAAAACAAAGGTAATAAATTAAAAGTTGATCAGATGAGTCTGACTGTATTTGGGATAACAGATCCTGATAGTTCACTTCAGATTATTAGATCAGGTTGTTAGATGACTCCGGAGCAGCCCCAACAAATCGTGCAAGGCGGCCAAACTGCAAGCCTATGGCCAGTGCTATAGCCCCCCCCCAGGCCTGCTTACCAACAGATCCCATGGGGAAAACCTAAGGAGATATAGGTCCCAACCGCCAGCTACCCGACGAATGAGTCCAGGACCCCCACTCAGCCGCACACCACAGTCAGCCAACCTGCAGGGTCAGGGCACTAGCTCCCTACTCCAAGTCAGGCTGGTATAGGGATACCCGCTAATCCTTCACGGACAGACTGTCTCCACTGATATATCCATATTCTTCTCTTGAAAAGCCACTCGCGGCAGGTCTGGCTTCTCTTGCCTCCTGCCCCGACAACCATAAAACTTCCCAAGATCTTTGTTGGCTATTTCCACCACACAAAATGCAAACAAAACTATGCAGGTCCCCAGCTGATAATTCGAGCACACAAAAGAAAAGCAGTGGCTCGGCCAACAGAAAGTGTAGGGGCAGTAGTGGGCCAAACAGGATGGCCCCAGTACACACTGCAGAGCAGTCACCATCGCCCCCAACACCACTCCTGAGTTTTGGCGCACTCCTACTGGAAAAATAGTTGCTCCTGTTTAGTCCAGCTCTTGTTCTAGCTCCAATTCAGGAGAAAGAGTCCATAGAACAGTTTAAAATTAGACAGCAACAGACAGGGATCTAAGTCCGAAGAATCAAATTTACCTCTCACTCAAAAAACGATCCACAGTGTTGAGGGAAATAAAGCAGACAAACAAGTTGGAGCCCGGGTAATCTGAGTTTGGCTCCTCTCTTGGGAGAGACAACCTGCAAATTTAAGGGAGTCTAAAATGAACACTAACCATGAGTCAATGAGAATACTGGCAAAGCAGCAAACAGCAGGACTGACTGTAGCAACCGTATATAACGGAATGTTTTAAATAAAATCAGTAAAACAAATAAAAATGATAAAACTAAAATGCTAAACGCAGGATACTAAATAAAATACTGGAACACTAGGCAACATAGTCAAGTTACAGAGCAGCTAACGGCACACCCAGTACTTTGAGGGAGATAAAGCTGAAAATGGCTGGTCTGGCAAATAAAAAAAAAGACAGACAGGCAGACAGGGTGATTCTGGCAATAAAGACACAGGGAAGAGATTCCTCTACTGACCAGAGAAGCATCAACAAAGCATTCCAAAATTTTTATGAAACACTTTACACTTCTCAAGTACCCCCCAGGTATAACACCTCATACATTTTTAAAGAACATCCCTCTGCCCACCCTGGACCTTTCTCTGCGGGAGGACCTAGACCAGCCAGTGGCACGCCAGGAGGCCCAGTCGGCCCTCTGGAACTCTAGACTGGGAAAGGCCCCCAGACCAGAGGGGATACTGGTGGAGTTTTACCCTACATTTTTGGAGGAATTACACCAGCTCATGTGCTTGATGGTGGGGGAGGTTTTGGAGGGAGGCCAACCCCCCCTTCACAGATGTTGACCACCATTACAGTCCTCCCAAAGTTGGGGAAGGATCCCACCAAGTGTGGTTCATACTGCCCCATTTCTCTTATTAATGCAGATTATGAAATCATTGCAAAAATCTTAGCAGCTAGGTTGGGATTGGTATATTCAGATCAAGGAGGTTTCATTAAAAGGCATCAGGCAAAACATAACATCTGCTGAACATTGGATATCATGGGGAGATGGTCTTCAAGGGGGAGAGGGGAGGCCATAGTCTCTTGGCCCCAATGCAGAAAAGGCCTTCGACTGGGTTGAATTGTCCTTCATGTTTGCTGTATTGTACAAATTTGGTCTGGGGCCCTGGTCCAAGTCATGGAATGCTACCCTGTATAAATTACCAAGGGCACAAATTTTAACAAATGACCATATCTCCCCCGTCTTTCTGATTGACATGGGGAACAAGGCAGGGCTGTCCCTTGTCCCCACTCCTGTATATTCTAACCATTGAAGCTTTAGCCATGGCAGTCTGTAACCACCCTGATATTCAAGGGTATGAACAAGATGGAGTCCATCATGTGATTTCTCATTTTGCAGATGATATGCTCAGTTCAGTTCAACAGTTTATTGTTCGGCACAAAAGAGCCTTTACAAGACAGACAAACAGAAATAATTTTTTGTACAAAGTTTTCTTGATATGTCCTTTTGAAACATTTACATCAATAATTTATGTAACAATAAATGATCTTCCCAAGATATAAAAGTATACGAACATAAGAAATTTGTCAGCAGATAAAGGCCTAGAGGTCTAACAAGTCTGCTCGAATGTGCAGCTAGCACCCCATTATTCTGCAGCTGCCTCTGCCTTCCACCCTTCCCCTTCATTAACCCTTCCCCTTGTCCTGTCCCATCCTCATTTGAAGCAGTCCACTGTTCTACTGCATACCACTTCAGCAGGTAACGCATTCCACCCAGCCACCACCCTCTCTGTAAAAAGTGTCTCCTCATCTCCCTCCTGAACCTTCCTCGCTCCAGTCTCATATCATGGCCCCTGGTGGCCCTCCCCTCCCTTACTTTGTACAGCCCCTCTGTACCTGTCTTGTTTATTCCTTTCATGTATTTAAAGGTTTCAATCATGTCACCCCATCTCTCCTCTCCTCCAGTGAGTACATGTTCAACTCCTTCAACCTCCTCTCGTATGATAAGTCCCCCAGACCCTTGATCATCTTTGTCGCTCTGCGCTGCACCCCCCTCCAGTAACTTAATGTCCCTCTTCGATACCGGACACCAGTACTGCATGCAGTACTCAGGTGTGGTCTAACTAATGACCTATACAGTGGCAGAATCACCTCCTCTCTCCTCGAGGATATACCTTGCAATACAACCCAGCATTTTGTTGGCCTTTGCAGCTGCCTTCCTACATTGTGCCAAGTTGTTCATTGACCCTGTAACAGCACACCCAGATCCTTCTCCTCCTCTGTCTGGGCTAGCTGCACTCCCTTAGCTGGTAACTCCTCCTTGGGTTCTTCATCCCAAAATGCAGCACTGCACTTTTTGGCATTAAAGCCCAGTTGCCAGGGTGTCTGACCAGGTTTCAAGCTTTGCCAGATCATCCTGCAACCCTGCCATCCCCTAGGTCATCCACCACTGTGCCTACCTTGGTATCATCAGCAAACAGACTGATCTTGCTCTTGATGTCCCATGATATGTCTGCAATGAATATCCCAAACAACACTGGTCCCAACACGGGCCCTGTGGAACACCGCTCGTCACTGCCCTTGGGTGTGAGAGCTCCCCACCCACCACCACCCTCTGTTGCCTTCCCTGCAGCCAGTTTCCTACCCATCTCACCAGCTTTGCACCCGCCCCTGTGCCTACTAACTTCCTTCCCAGCCTTCCATGTGGCACTGAGTCGAATGCCTTACTGAAGTCAGATACAGGACATCCACTGCATGGCCCCCTGTCCAGTTGCCTAGTTACCCAGTCATAGAACTTGACCAGGTTGGTTTGGCAGGATCTGCCATGTATGAAGCCATGCTGTCTGCTGTTCTGTAGTCCTCTGGCCTCTAGGAGGGCCACCAGCCTCTCCTTCAGGATAGTCAAAATTAGCTTACCCACGATGGATGTGAGGCTCACTGGTCTGTAGTTTCCCGGTTCATCCTTGGGGCCACTCTTGTGGAAGGGCACCACATGAGCCATCCTCCAGTCCTGAGGTACACACCCCGAATGTAGTGAGGCATTAAATAGGTCTGCCAAAGGCCCTGCGAGGACCTCTGCCAGCTCCTTCAGTACCCTGGGGTGGATGCCATCTGGGCCTGGTGCCTTGTCCACCCTCAGTGCCTGCAAACCCTCTCGAACTCTGCTCACCATGATTTCCCCATCTGTCACCACTTCCCCCCTGCTTCTGCCATTTCTCCCACCTTGGGTGTCACCCCTCTCTTCTCTTTGTAAATACTGAGCAGAAGTACTCATTTAGTGCTTCCACCTTATCGCACCCTGCTTCCACCCAACCCCCCTCCTTCCTAATCCTTACTATGTGGTCCTTACAGCTCCTTTTCTCCCTGATGTACTTAAAGAAGTCCTTCTCCCCCTTCTTAATGCCTTGTGCCAGCCTGAGTTCCGTAGATGATTTGGCTCCCCTTACTGCCCTTGTCACCTCCTTCGATTCTGTCAAGTACTCCTCCCTGTCCTCCCCCCTCCCTGTTTTCTTGTACTTCCTAAAGGCAGCTCTTTTCCTCCTTACCTTTTCCATGACCTCCTTGCTCAACCAGATCGGTTTCTTAGCCCTAGCCTTCTTGCTCTGGGCTTTGCAGCAGGTTTTGGTTGCCTCCACTATCCCCAGCTTTATGAGCTCCCACCTCTGGTTAGTGTCCATACTAGATTGAATTCTGGCCAGGTACCCTTTTACCACTTCCCCCATCCTCCCAAAGTCAGTTGTCCTGAAGTCCAGCACTATTGTGCCAGATTCCACTTCTTCCTTGCCCATATCCAATGTGAACCATACTGAGCAGTGGTCACTCCCTGACAGCGGTTCCTCCACTGTAAGTTCTCTCACAAAGTCCCCATTTGCGAGCACAAGGTCAAGGGTATTTCCTAACCTGGTTGGTTCACTGACCATTTGCAGCAGGAAGCTGTCCTGGAAGGCATCCAGCAGTACCTGCTCCCTTCTGTTCCTGGTTGTTGGGGTGCTCCAGTCCACTCCTGGCATGTTGAACACATCAAATACATCCACATCAAATACAAAGCAGGCCCATTAAATTGTAAAAAGTTAGAATAAAATCTCTCTATCCATGACTGAATTCCAAGCTTTACATCAGTCCTTCACTATATACAAAATTCAAATCATTTACAGATGTATAGCACACAAATATCCAATAAGTTCATTTAATATCCCAGAGTCTGCAGTTGTAAACAGATGAATAATTGATATGCCAGGAGGAAGGCCAAGAAGCCAGAGTTTCCCCAAGCTGTTTCTTCTTAGCTTTTCATAGGCAGGACACAATAGCATAACATACTTCAAATCATCTTCTACCTTATTTCCACAGTCACAGAAGGGATCCACCACTCCCACTCTTTTCTGTCTAAAATGTATATATTTAGCTGTATAAAGTTCCATACAGAACCTTGTGATTAAACACCTATGCTGAGGATTTGAAATATTAAGCAAATATGTTTCTAACTGATGAGTAAGTTTGATTTCTTTATACAATCTAAAGTTTTTAATTCCAATATTCTCTTTAGATCTTTTTCTATTGCTGTATCTCTGGTCCTTGTTTTAACCAACATGGAAATTTCTTCTTTTGGTCTTAAATATATCTCGTACAAGAGATGGCCTAGACTCATTGGGTAAAGTTCTTTTTGAATTAATTTAATATTTAGAGAAATGAAAACAAGATTTGTGTAAGTAATTTCCTTTTCCAGACAACATCTAGGCATCCTAGTTTCAGGAAGTTGGAAGAATCCCAGCATAAATAATATTCATCTTTCCAATGCCATCATTTCCAAAGAAAATTGGCCCAACTCCATCCTTATAATGTCAGAGGGTACAGATTTTGGTACCATCAGTATATAACGATATAATTTATTGATAGTACATTCAAAATCTTTTAAGTTAGTATCACACCATATTTCTGTAGCATACAATATGCTAGCTTTCAGTTATGCATCTAAGAACCTAACAATACCATTAACTGTTCATTTACTTAATTTTGAATTAAACAGCCTTAATGCATTAGATGCTATTTTTATCTTAGTCTGAGTAAGTATACAGTACTATGACTCCTCCATGTGTTATTTTGGACAAAATGCAGCCCTAAATATTCATAGTGCTTGTCAGTTATATTTTTTTCTTGTTTTATAACTGCTCTAGGCACTGATTTGGATTTGTTACCAAAAAATTACTTTAGTTTTTTCCTTATTAATCACTGATCCATTAGTTTTACACATTTCTGCAAAGCTATCCAATTTGCTTTGAAGTCCCAAAAAAGATGTAGAAATTAAAACCAAATAATCTGCATACACTTCTGTGGTCCTTAATGTAAGTATGTAAACTTTCGAGGATTGAATTAATGTATAGGTTAAACAAAGTTGGGGATAATATACAACCCTGGTGTGCCCCTAGATTTGTATTTATCATTGCAGTTGTTAAACCCTGATGGTTATATTGTACTTTTGCCCAAGTATCTTTGTGCAGCCTAATAAGGATATTCAATAGGGTGCTGTCCATCCCAAGACCTTCCAGTTTTTCCCCATAACAGTGCCCTGCTGATACTATCAAAAGCTGCTGATAGATCCACAAAATAGCAGAATAATTAACTTTTTTCACTGTTACATATTTCCAAATTAAATGGCTCAATACATAGCAATGTTGAATTGTGGACCTTCCGACTCTAAAGTCATTCTGATATTCACTCAATATACAATTTTAACTGATCAATGATTGAAGTCGATATAATAAAATTTTGCAGAATACCTTCTGAAACATCATTCAGGCTAATGGGCCTGTACTTTTTTGGATTCATTGGATCTCATTTATTTTAAATGGGAAAGACAGTACTCCCTCTCCAACTATTTGGAATATCTTCCACTTGTATCAGTGAGTTGAATACAATTTTAAATATCGGTATCCACCAGTCTGGAAAAGTTTTATATATATCACCCAGAATACTATCTGGTCTTGGGGCCTTGTTTGAAGTTAATGCGACCAATGCTAAATATATTTCTTCATTCTGTATACACATTGGGGTTGGATAGAATATGTTTACTTTATCTGCTGTATCCTTTACTGTATTATTTATCTTATGTTCCTCCTCTCCTGAAAAATATAATTTTTTGAAATACATTTCCCAAGTTTCTGGTGTCACATAGGCTTCAATCTTAGTTGAATATTGACCATAGCCTCTACTAACAATTTTCCAAACTATTTTGTTATCCTCTGCAATAGCTGCTTTCCTTAGCCTTTCCATTGTTTCATATTATATTTATTCCTTGTCTGCTCCAACAATTATTTGTATACCTTCTTAGCCTTATTTGAATCTTTGATTTTTCTACATGTCTTCTCTTGTTTCATAGCTCTGGCCGTCCAATTTAAATTTTATTTAGCTTTCTTACAGATACTGTTAAACCAGGTTTTCTGTCCCTGTCTTTGTAATCTACTTGTTTTACAAAAGGGTCTAATGTATGTATTTATATATTGCCATTCTTTCACTATATTTATAAAATTGGCATTTTCTTATAAATTCTGCCACTGTCTTTCCAAAATACTTTCCGTAAATAATTATTGAACTATATTAATGGTGTCTGTGCCATTTAATCCTTTAAGATTTAAGATTTCCATTACTTCATTATTATTGGATTCATTTGTTTGTTCAGAAATAGTATTTTGTATCTGAACCATAGTTAGAACTGGAAAATGAGAAGAATCCGGGTGATCAAAGGCCATAAGGTTCTGCAATATTTTGAGTGCCTCCACATTGGCCCAAACCAGATTGATAATGAAGGAACCCATCAAGCCTATATATGTATAGATTCCACCTTGTTCCCTGGATAACAGACCATTTATAAGCATAAAATTATATTCTGAAATCAAGGCTACCAAGTCCTTCCTCTTTTATTACATTTTTTGTTTTCAGATTTCCTAAAGTAGTTTATTTTAGGATTATTGTCTGGAAGACTCTGCAGAAGGTCCTTATACAGATCTCGTATATATTTTCTTTCTGGAATTCTGTCATTAAAGTCCCCTGGTACTAAGGCTGGGCAGAACTCTTGTTCTTCTGCTAAGGCTTCCAATGCCTCTCTACTGCTAATCCATGCATCTACTAAATTTTTGGTTTTAGGAGGCATATATATATTAAACACTAATAACCTAATTTTATCATTTTCCAGCTGCAAGGGTAAGATGGTATCTCCAGAACATTTCAGTTTTGTTATTTTGACATTTAAAGAAGTCCTCGCATAAGTAATAAGTCCTGCTTTTAGATGGCTATGCTTTTTATCTCTAAATGCAGGAACTCCATGCACTGTAAAAACAGGGATCAAACTTGTTTCAACATGTCTGCTCCAAGTTTTCTGTAGACACAAAATAGCATGTGAACCCAATAAATCTTTAATTTCTTTATCTGCCAATTTATATTTAACTCCTTCAATATTCCATGACTGGATTTTTAATTCCATACAGTTTCCTTTGTTCCCTATTTTCTGTCATTTAGTGCTTGGTTCTTGTGTTGTCAAATTTTCTACTACCTCTATGTGTGGACTTCCATCTATTGTAGTTCCTTCATTAGTTTTTTTGTAAGTCATATAATTATCCTGCGACTATGTGCCTGAATATTCTTTTCCCTATGGTTACTTATTATTTCTGTAGTAGAAACTTTTGGAGTTGTTATAAGAATGCCAGATCTGTCCAGCAATGTTGCCTTAACCAAAATTGTCATAATCTCGTGAGCATTCTTAAATGTTATATCTATTTGTGATGTATCCAAGTTCTCACCCTGAATCCATATGTGATCTATTGCATAAGTAGGAATCTCAATATTAAGGGAGTGTATCAAGAAGGAAATAATCTCTTTTCCAATTTTCCTTATTGATTTTTCTTCCAGTGTTCCATCCAAAAACAGAAATGATCTTACTCTCCCAATCTAAATATTGCTTTTTTATGCTCTTTTATTATTTTTATGAGATTGTGTATTTCTCTCTCATCCTTTTCCTTAGCCCTTCCCACAGTTTGTTTTTGATTATTTCTAAATTTCAAATCTGGATTAGTAGGAACCCCCTGTGGCTGACTTATATTAAAACCTTTTGTTCTAAGTATTCCTACTTGTACCCATATCTTATCCATCAGTGTCCAAGATTGAGAATACACAAGGACACAGTCTGGAATAGTAGAATTTGGCACTCACATAATATGTATTGTTTTTTCTTGCTCATTAATGTATAGTAACTTTTTTATATATTTATCCAATTTTTCTGTTGTTTCTTCTTTCAAAATCTCATTTCCATACATTTCAACCAAATATTCTGTTTCACAATCTATACCATCTTTAAAAACACCAAACAAGGTATATTTAAACCAATTTTCCTCTCTACAGCTGGGTGCAAACCCCCTATTTATTCCATGTGCTTCCTCAGAAACCTTTTCTGGGGACTCTGTTTCCTTAGTCTTGGGCTTTCTCCTGGCCCATCCTTCTTTTACACTGCTATTAGTTTCCCCAGCTCTTTCTATGTCAGGGTCCTCCTTAGTAGGAATCTCTCGATTTGAATCTTTATTCAACCTGTTCAAATCCCCCTCTATTTCATGCTCATTTTATGCTCTCCTAATTTCTTCCTTTGGATACTTTTGTACACTTTTTTCCTTTCTTCTTTTTTTTTATTTTCTTCCCTTTCTTCCTTCCTTTCCCCAAAATCCTCCCCTTAAACTTAATTTGATTTGAGAAAGGGGAGGAGGAATGTTCTCTTACAAAGGGTGAAGGCAGGATCATTTGAATACCTTGATTCTTTCCTTGCCACTGTACCTCCTGTCTAGTTCTGATTTTCATACTGGAATTAAGCTCATAGTGCTCCCCAGAACTGCCTATCTGATCCAATAATATCTTGTTTCTAAGGACATCAGCCCTTACAGTAGCAATCTCCTCTTTAAAGGCCTCAATATTCTCCAAGATTAGTATATTTACATACTAGGAATTATTATCATCTCAAGCATCTGTTTTGACAAAATAGAGCTAGATGTAAAATCCTCATCATCAGTAAAATATTCTTTGTAATAATTTATTGAATCTACAGTCTGATTCAGATTTAAATCTTTATGTGCCAAATTTTGGGCACAGTTTCCCATTTCTGATTGAGACTCTCTGTTGTGCTCAAACTGTACCATATCTAATTTCTTAAAGCCATCTATAGTATTACTTAGTTCCTGTATTACAGAGGCCAGTTTATCACCCAAATTCTTCTCCAAACCTCTCCTACCCCTTTTCCCTCTTTGAGACAAGGGAATGGGTGAGGAAAATGGGTTGTAAGCATTGTTTACCACTGAAGTAGAAGTTATTTCTCTATATGTTAAATCTTCTGGAGAGAAGACTGCTTCATAGGAGTCTGAGTTAGATTTGTCCAAATCCAATATTTGGGATTCTGAGGACTCTCATTCATATGCAATGAGGGAAATGTCCTCCACTTATGTATCATAAATATCAGATTTTTTTTATATCTGCAGGATATTCTTGGGAGACCAGATTTATAATATCTCATTTATCTTGTTGTTTTTGTACATCAAGTTTAGGCATAGACAATATTATTGGAGTATGTACATGTTCACTAAAAAATTCAGTTATTTTTGGTTGTTTAATTTTAACTGCTTTATAAATGTCTTTTTATCTGTTAATGTTTTCTGCACTTTTTCAGACTTTTTCCCATTGTCTGTTCCTCTGATATATCTCGGTTCATAGAACTATTTTTGTCACTTCTTGTTGAAACCAAAGTAGATACACTCAATCACGTAATATAGTTAGTCATTTATAAAGTGCGGTTTATAAATGAGGTTCAAATGTAAATTATTATTACCAATCTTCAGAAAACAAGCTAAAAATAAATCAGCTTAATTTAATTTAACCTGCTAGTCCTTTGGAATCAGACTTATAAATATTAATAAAGGATGTAAGTATCAAAAATTGGAATACTTTTAGGAAAAACAAGCTTAAAAAAAGTCCAGATGAATAAAGTCACAGGTTCTGCTGTAGTTCCAATTGGGTGAACTTTGGATAGACAGGGATGAATCTTGTGTAAATTAGTTAATTTTTAGAGAAATCCACACTCTGTATCTGTATTTTCAAAATTCCTGAAATCAGTCTCTCAGTTCCCGGTAAGCAAACTCTCTTCCTTCTCCTTTGCTCATAATTCTCCTTTAAACTGATATGTCTACTTGCATAAAAGGGAAAACTTTAAAATCGTGAAATGTCGGAATTGAAATAATCATACATGCATATGATTCCTTAAAACACACTAAAAGTTATTTCATAGAGCTTTTAGATATCAAAGCAGTTTATTATGCCTTTTGTAAATGAAACAGGTAAAGTAGATAGAGGTGAGACAAAGCTCTAACCCTATAAAATCTGAGACCCACTAGAGCAACTAAATATATGCTTGGTAAATATTATTTACCTTTCTTGAGTGAATATTTTGTTTAAAAGTCCAGACATTGCCAGACAATATAATAAATAAGCACAAGTCTTCAGAAAAAGCTGCCCTAGAGTCATCCTTTAGCACCGAATAATCCGCCACTTTCATCATATAACAAGAAACACAGGATTTAGATTATCTGATACTACCTAAATATGGAAATAGCAGAACACAGGAGTCCAAAGGGCCAAAGGTTCAAAAATATTTACCTTGTGAGTTAAGGTCCTGATAATTTAATTTTAGGTCGAACACTTTCTGTTCCGATTTCATCAAGTAGGTTTTATAGTTGCCCTAACCTTTAGTTTCAGCATTGATAAAGTTTCTAGGCTGGAAACACTTTGTCTCCTCTGTCTTGTCCTTGCCTCTGGCTTTTATCTTTTTAAAGCTCTTTAAAAATGGCTCTGCGTTAAGATGCCAACGCCTGCGCAGTACACTTTATGTGTATCCATGCCTTGGATCGTTATGGTCCAAATTAATTTAATCAATCAAGGATTACCAGCTATTTGCAATCAGAGTGTAAATCTATTCTGTGCCTCTTGTTTTCCAATTCAAGGATTGATAATTAGCTACCTCAAGTTAAAGTTCAGTTAACAAGTATGATCAAATTTATTTTATACAGCTTAACTGGCGAAACTAGCAGAACTAGCTAAGCTTAGCTCATCTATTGTTTATCCAAAAACTTCACCAGTTATTTATTAATTCCAGGAGAAGATGTTATTACCAAATCAATTATTCTAGCTCAGTTGTCAGATAGCAAACACTTTAATAACACTTTAGTACTTTAAAGCTTTTACACTTTAGCACTTTAGTACTTTGACACATTGACATCTTAGCACTACAGCACTTTAACAATTAATACTCTGGCAGCAGTTTTGCTCTCTCATTGATTTCATGCCAAATTTTATCTTGAAGGCCAAGGTTTAAATGGCTTAGCCAGAAATTCCCCAAGGTATCAAAGGAACCCAAATACAAATCCCAGAGAATTTCCAAGAGAGGTTTCAAGATCACAACACCCCAATATATGGCATTGAACACTAAGACCCCTTGGTATTTGTTAGCTCCCTTTAGCACCCCACATGGATCTTACCACTTTAGCTCAGCACTTTTTAACTCCAGATACCATAGTGTAACATAACAACTCTCACTAAGCACTTTAGCACCTTTGGCCTTTAGCACTTTTAGAACTTTAGCACCTTAGCACTTTTGTATTTTGGTACTTCAACGCTTCAGCATTTTAAAACTTATGCTTTTCATCACTACTGTTTAATACTATTTGTATTTCTTTATGGCTCCTTGTGATTTGTAACCCAAAACACATAGATTTTAAAGATTTTAAAATTAGCCCTATGGCTTGCTTAAAATGATAAAACAAACCCTTCTCCAAAAGATCAAAATAAAACACAAGATTTGAGTAAAACCAAAATTTCCAGAGGTTCTGGGAGAGGAATATTCTATTTTCTGATTTCCTCAACTTCTGCTGCATATATCCTCCACAGGGTTTACTACAGGATTGCTATCCTGGAGGGCACCTGCCACCTCTGGACTCCTCTCCCCAAGTGACAGCTGAGGAACACAAAGAGCAGGAAAAAATTCTAGTGACCCAAGTCAGACTAGAAGGACTGCGTAATGCTATTGAATGCTGTAAAATGGCTCTAAGCAAATGCCAGGCTAAAGATGAGGCAACTGTGGCATACCTTCCATATAGCAATATAGTTATCACCCAGTCCTTTCACAGAAAAAAGGGTTCTAAAAGAACTCCTAAAACTGAATGTGGACAAAGCAATAGGGCCTGGTGGAATTCACCCCAGAATTCTAAAAGAATTAAGGGAAGAACTAGTGACACCACTGACTACCCTTTTTAACAAATCATGGGAGAATGGTGTGGTACCTGAGGACTGGAGGAAGGCAGATGTGACCCAGATGTGATTCTCCTTCACAAAAGTCAGACCAAGACAGAGGCAGAAAACTACAGACCTGTCAGTTTGACCTCTGTGGTAGGAAAAGTGATGGAATCACTTCTGAAGGAAAGAATCGTTGAGTACCTAGAGGCCAGTGGGGCACAGGACCCAAGGCAGCATGGGTTCACAGTGGGAAGGTCATGTCAGATGTATCTAATTGATTTCTTTGACTGGGTGACCAAAGTAGTAGACCAGGGAGGGGTTGTGGACATGGCCTACCTAGACTTTAGCAAGGCATTTGACACAGTACCACACAAAAGATTAATAGTCAAATGAACCAGCCTGGGAGTGGGTCCCAGGGTGGTAGCCTGGGTAAAACATTGGCTGGACAACAGGACACAGAAGGTAATTGTAAATGGAGTCCACTCTGAAGAAAGAGGGGTTACTAGTGGGGTACTGCAGGGTTCAGTACTGGGTCCAGTCCTTTGTAATGTCTTTATAAGTGACATTGCAGAGGAACTGGAAGGAAAAGTATGCCTCTTTGCAGATGACACAAAGATCTGCAACAGGGTTGATACACAAGGAGGCGTGGAACAAATGAGAAGGGACTTTGCAAGGTTGGAGGAATGGTCAGAAGTATGGCAGCTAGGATTCAATGCAAAGAAGTGCAAAATAAAGCACCTGGGAAACAAAAACCCAGGGGAAGATTAAACAATGGGGGGGAGGTAGTAACAACAACAAAAATGGAAAGGGAGCTGGGGGGAATCATATCAGATGACCTTAAGGCTGGCAAGCAATGTGAGAAAGTGGTAGAGAGGGCTGGGGGGACACTGGGTTGTATAAGAAGAGGCATCACCAGCAGAAAACAGGAAGTTGTTATCCCCCTGTACAGACAGTTGGTGAGACCCCATCTGGCGTAATGCATCCAGTTCTGGAGACCCCATCTCCGCAAGGACATAGACAGGATGGAAGCAGTTCAGAGGAGGGCAACTAAAATGGTGCAGGGCCTGCAAGAGAAGCCATATGAGGAGAGACTAAAGGAGCTTAATATGTATACCCTTGAGGAAAGGAGGGAGAAGGGGGACATGATAGAAACTTTTAAGTACCTCAGTGGAATCAACAAAGTCCAAGAGGGTAGCATCTTTCGGAAAAAGAGATGTGCAAGAACAAGGGGACACCATTTGAAGATAGTGGGGGTGGCTCAGGGGCAATGTGAGGAAGTATTTTTTCCCAGAGATGGTGGTGGACGCGTGGAACAGCCTTCCTGAGGAGGTTGTGGGGTCTAAAACTGTGGAAAAATTCAAGAATGCATGGGACAGACATAAGACAATTTTTGTGGGGGTTAGGAAGAAATAGGCTGTTGGTTAAATAGGATCTGCAGCTTATCCTGTAGGTAGGGAAATGGGCAGACTAGGTGGGCCAAGCGGTCCTTATCTGCCATCAAAGTCTATGTTTCTATGTGTCTATGTTTCTATGTTCTATGTCTGGGTTTATGACTGACTTGTCAGTCGTTCCTGTAAATGGTCAAACCTGCAGTGAGAGTGAGACAAAAGAAAAGAAATAAACACATTTAAATATCTTTCAAGCAAGGTGGAAGCCCCTCCTGTGTGATGACAGATTCGCCACCAACAGTGAGGATATGAAGTATGAACCATAGTGAAAGGCAATGTCCCCACATACTGTCTGTGTTGCATATTCAAATTGCCTTAGAATCATTATCAGGCCATCCATAAGTCACCACTGGTCCACTGTCAGAGTCAGAGACATGGATACTCCAGCACAATCATGACATGTATGCAGAAGCAGATATTCAGCGATGGCTTTGTACTGCTCATAGATGCGCTCGAACATGTACAGTGTTGAGTTCCATCTGGTAATGACTTCCACCTTCATATGGTACTAAGGCAGTTTGTTCTGGATCTGCAGGTGCTTGAGATGGTCATGGGCCTTTCCAGAATGGGCAAAGTGGGCACAGATGCAACTGGCTACACTCAACATGGACTTGCTATCAGGATATGGTAGAAACTCCTACAAAATGAGGTGAAGACAGTGTGCCAGGCATGGCATGTAGAGAAACCTCGCATCACTGATGCATTTCACTACATTTAAGTCATTATCACTCACACTGAAACCTCCTTCCAGTGAATGGGGCTGCAGGCACTCAACAATCTCAGTCAGGTGCAATTCTATTATTTACTGGCCATGTGTGATTCTGTGACATGCTTCATTGTCAGTGCGGTATGCTGGTGAATACCCAGAAGGTTTCTATCACTGCAATTGGGCTTAGTACAGTTTGTCCCTTAGCCAGAGGCAGATACTACCCCAGGTACCTGTGTTCAGTATGCTGTAATGCACAGACATGCACTACCAGCTGTTTGGCCACTGGTTCGCATATTCATACTGAGATGTATGTATGGGTTGAATACAGCAGGGCATGGATTACCGTGCGTGACACAATCCCATAAAGTTCTGGAATGGCCCATGTGGAGAAATAGTTCTTGAGGGAATCTGCCATTTGGGACAGGCACACGCCATCAACCTTATAAATCCCATGTTCTCCTCAAAAGAGAATGGAAATAGATCAATTGTCAGCATTTCAGCTGTTGCTGCATTTAGTTCACGTGCAATAGCATGACTGGGTGGATATTTGGCATGATGCTCAAACATGGTATACAGCGTAGGCTGGACCTTTCTGGTGCTGGGCTAGCAAATAGTGGAACTCAGCATGGCAGCATGCCTGGTGGGATAGTATTTGACTCCTGGGGATTCATGGGTGCTGCTCAAATGAAAGCAATGATTTGGGGTGTTCTCTGCACTCGGGTTGCTGAGCTTTGGTGCTGCTGGGTGCTAGTATTCAGCCTACTACTGCTGTTATGACCACTTCTAGGCAGTCCCACAGACTTCTCCTCATCTCTGTAGTAGTCCTCCTCCACTGGGACTATTTCCTTGCTACTTCTTGATGCCTTGGCAAGTGCAGATGATAAGGGAAAGGTACACCCTTCACAGACTTCCTTTAGTTGCTGAGTCCAGTGTAACAGGTGACTGGACATTAGGAGCATGTGTTGACCACCAGTGGCTAAGTGGCTGCTCTTTTCTACCCAGCTAACTCATGCTTGACAGAGCTGACAGATAGCAACTGCCTCCTCAGCTGGGTCCAGTATATAAAAATCCAAAATTATGATTTTGTATCCTTGATTTTACGTTGTGGTGGTGTGGAACAGGGGAGGGTGGAATTTTTTTTTTTTTTTGTATGATTTTCATACTTTGACATTAGATATGGTGTAATGGGATCCACATTGGTAAGAGGAACAACTGTTGTAGTATTGGGGGAGACTTTGGTAGTTCCATGACATACTGGTATGCAAAGCCCAGTATACTGTCAAGTGGGCGTGAGACTTATGGCAAAGGAATGAGGGCAAACACAGTTTCAGCAGTTGGGACTTCAGCGCGGTGGCAATTGTGTGTGGATGAGAACATGGGGCCCTAACTGAGGGCCACCTCCCTCCCCCTTGTGTATGAGATGTTTATACTTATTTAAGGGGGGGTGCGGGGATGAAGACCCCTGCAATGGAGTCAACATGCAGTTCAACCAGCAAGGTGTGTGACACAATTTCCTGTCATGTATCTTGCTGTTGCCTGTTTTCCCCCACACGGATCGCTGTCGGCCACTTTGTTTTCATCCTATTGTGGGTGACAATTAAAGCCCCACATGTTCAGTAGCATCACTCTTCCTCTTTTTTCTCCGGTTCCCATAGGAGATCCAAATCCTCTTTAGCTCTGTCCTCATCATCTTCACATTCTCTTGACTCGTTTTCTCTCTCATCATCTTTAGATGGAGACACATTTTTAAATTTAGTCTTGTCTTGCTGTGCAACAGTCAGATGTATCTCCTCAAACTCTGATTCATAGTCATATGAATATATGAACATATGAATGTGCCAGCAGAAACAGACCACCCGGTCTATCTAAGTCTGTTCGAGTGTGCAGCTAGCACCCCTAGTTTGCAGCTGCCCCACCCCCTCCCCTTTGTCATCCCACTGCTGCCCCCACCTCCACTACCCTCACTCTCTCCTGTTCCCTGTCCCATACTCTTTTAAAGCTGTTCACAGATTTGCATGATAAAACCCATTCTGACAGTGAGTTCCATTTTGCTACCAGCCTCTCAGTGAAATAGCGTCTCCTCATGTCCCTCCTAAATCTCCCCCCGTTCTTAGCCCATGCCCCCTGATGTCCCTTCCCCTTCTTAGCTTAAAGACCCCATCTGCCCCATCCTTATTAATTCCCCTCAGATACTTGAATGTCTTTATCATGTCCCCCCGTCCCTTCCATCCTCTAGGGTGTACATATTCAGATCTCCCAGCCTGTTCTCATAGTCTCTCCTCTCCATTCTACATATCATCTTCATTGCCCTCCTCTGCACCTCCTCCAATAGCCTGATATCAAGCTTCAGGTATGGCCTCCAAAACTGCACACAATACTCCAAGTGTGGCCTTATCAGTGACCAGTAGAGGGGCAAGATCACCTCTCTTTGCCTGGATGAAAACCCCCTCACTATGCACCCCAGAATTTTGCTCACTTTTGCAGCTGCTGTCCTGCACTGGGCAGTGCTGTTCATGGTCCCTGTTACCATTACCCCTAGGTCCTTCTCCGCCTCAATGATCCCCAGATTAACCCCCAAGCCAATATTCTCTCCTTGGATTCTTTGCCCTGAAATGCATAATCTTACACTTCTTTGCATTGAATCCCAGCTGCCACCTCTCTGACCACTCCTCTAGCTTGCTTAGGTCCCCCTGCAGCTGCTAACATCCCTCCCCTCCCCTCCATCCACCACTGCTCCCATTTTGGTGTCATCTGCAAACAGACTTACCTTGCTCACCACTCCGTGTGCAATATCTGATATGAAGAGCCCAAATAATACTGGTCCCAGCACAGAGCCCTGTGGCACCCTACTCATCACCGGCCTTGGAGTTGACAGCTCCCCTCCCACCACCACCTGTTGCAACCTCCCACTCAGCCAGCTTGTAATCCAGTTCATCATTTTTGACCCTACCACTACACCAGTTAGCTTTCCCCCAAGCTGCCCATGAGGCACTGAATGGAGGGCCTTGCTAAGGTCCAAGTAAAGAACATCCACCGCATGACCCTTATCCAGCTCACCTGTCACCCAGTCATAATATTGTATCAGGTTGGTTTGACAAGACGTCCCCGAAATGAACCCATGCTGCTTGACACCCTGGAGGCCATTGTCCTCCAGGTACGATACCAATCTTTCCTTTAGTATCATTTCCATGAGTTTGCACACTATGGAGGTGAGACTTACTGTGCGATAATTACCCGTTTCATCCCTTGGTTTGCTGTTGTGTAATGGCACTACATATGCCATCCTCCAGTCCAGTGGCACACATCCTGACTCTTGTGAGGTGCTATACAGATCTGCCAGTGGCTCTGCCAACACCTCCGCCATCTCTCTCAGCACCCTGGGGTGGATACCATCTGGCTCTGGTGCCTTGTCTACCCTCAGTGCCCTCAGTCCCTCTAGGACTCTACCTTTCTCAATTCCTCCATCTGTTGCCTCCTCTCCCCCCCGTCCTCACCCTCCCAGCCCATGGTGGTAGCGGTCCACCCATTTGTTCAGTAAACACTGAGCAAAAGTATTCATTCAGTGCTTCCACCTGTTTCTCCCCCTTTTCCATCCACTCCCCACCCTTTTTTATCCTCACTATTGTCTCCTTGCACTTCCTTTTCTTCCTGATGTATCTGAAAGTCTTTCTCCCCCCTCCACGTTAATTCCCTGCACTAATCTCAGCTTCCTCTGGGCCTTAGCTTCTCTCACTTTTCTGGTCACCTCCCTGGACCATCTTGCATACTCCTCCCTGTTCCCTTTCTTCCCCGTCCTCCTATACCTCTTGTGCACCTCTTGTTTTGCCCTCTCCACCTCCACTACCTTGCTGTTCAACCAATATGGTTTCCTTGTTCTGCTCCTCTTAGTCTGTGTCTTGGTGTAGGCTTCCGTAACCTCTGTAATCCCCTGTTTAATAATATCCCATTTCTGCTCCATGCCCATCTCCTGCCTTATGCCCTCTAGTTTCCCTATCAGTACTTCCCGTATTCTCCCAAAGTGTGCCCCCTGATGCTTACCACCCGGGTTACTGATTTCTCTGGCTCCCCACACATCGTGATATTAAACCACACCGTTTGGTGATCGCTGTCGACTAGTGGGTCCTCCACCCTTATTTCTCTTACTTCCTTCCCATTCAACAATACCAGATCTAAAGTGTTCTTTAGCCTAGTAGGTACACTGACCAACTGTGTCAGGAGACCCTCCTGGATTGTGTCCAGGAGCACTTGCTCCCTAGCACTGGAGGTGACCAGAATGCTTTATTCAACCCCCGGCAAGTTGAATCCCCCCAGGATGACCACTTTCCCTTTTCTAAATACCTTTCTGAGTTGTCCCACTAATTCCATGTCAAGCTCCTCAGACTGGGATGGTAGCCTGTATATCACCCCAAACCTCAGTTTCCAATCCCTTGAGTCTAGAAGCTGCAGCCAGATTGCCTCTGTTCTCCTTTCTTCCCACTCATCCCTTGTGCATTTGATTCTGTCCCTCACATAGACTGCCACCCACCCCCCTCCCTCCTTACAGGCATTCCTGTATAATTTGTACCCTGGGTTTGCCAGATCCTAGTCCTGGTGCTCAGTTGCCCACATTTCCATGACAGCTGCAATATCCACCCTTCACACTGCCAAGAATGCCTGTAGCATAGCTGATTTGTTGTCTAAACTTCTCACATTCAGTGAGACCACCCTCCATCCTGCCCCATTTCCCTTCATCGCCCTCCATCTTCTCCTTCTATAACCCCCTTTTCAGCTGCCCTGAGTCCTTCCTGGCTAGCATGGGGGTGTAGGCTGTGACTCCACTCTATCGGATCCCTGTCTACTTGATGTCCACTTGCCACCCCCCCCATCTAGTTTAAATCCACCTTTTTGCAATATACCTCCCCAGTCTTTGTTTTAATACCTCCGTCCCTTCCTGACTCAGGTGCAGTCTATCCCTTACAAACAGATTGTTATTACCCCAGATACTGTCCCAGCCACCCATGACCTCATACCCATTAGTTTGACACCATTCTACCAATCATGTGTTCAACTCCCTAATCCTCTCCTTTCTTGCTGTGTTTGCACAGGGTACTGAGAGTACCTCTGAGAAGGCCACAGGCTTCCCAGTCTCCTTATAACCTTCCCACTTCCTCAAATCTCTCTCTTGTAATCTCCACCATTTCCCCTGCTAGGTCATTTGTCCCCACATGTACCACAATGTGCAGTTTCCTCCTACCCCTCCTTGCGTACGTTAGGATTGCCTGTCCTGCCTTGTCTGCCTTTAATCTCAGTATGAACTCCACCCATATCTGACTGTGCCTCTCTCCCTTGCTGCCCCATCTGATCCCTTTGAGTATGGAGTCCCCCAACACCAGTACATCCCCTCCTCTTTCCTTGTACCCGTCGCCACCACCCCACCTAGTTCTGATTCCTGGGGTCACTCAAGATGGTGCTTTTACCATTTGCCCTAGTGCCTTCTCCCCTGCCTTTCTCAACTGAGACCCCTGTCCCTCCTCCTGTTTGACTGCCAACCTCCCTCTCCCTCCTCACCTCTCTGAGTATTATCCCTTCCCCTGCCATGCCATGCTCAATCTCTCCACTAGTAATGCCCCTCACTCCCTCCTGTATGTGAGTACTATCCTTTGCGCAATCTCCTCCTGCGTTCTCTTCCCCATGTGTCGCTAGCACAGCAAACATGTTCCCTAACCTTTTTGCCTTATTATGAGTTTTCTCCTCCCTCTTGACTTCTGCTGCTCCTCTTTTGCTAGGCTCTACTAGAGTCCACCCTTTATCAGCTGGCTTCCTGTTTAGTTTGCCCCCTCCCCCGACCCCTCCCTTGACCCACTGTTTCTTCTCTGTGGTGCCCCACCCGATACTCTCAGATGTCAGCCCTTCTACCAACACAAGTATCCCCTCACTCCTCAACCTCCCCAGCTCCCTGCCAAGCCATTGAACCTCTTCCTCAAGCCTCCTTAGCCAGTGGCGTGTTGGGCACCCTCCCAGCCTCCACAATATGTTCACCCACATTGCTGCCCCACAACCACTGCACCCCACAATACTACCCATGGTTCACACTACCTGTACAGGACAGCAAAATACAGTCTCTCTCTACTAATTGCAGTTGTTTACAAACCCACCAATAGCATTCCCAAGTCTCACAAACACATACAGTCCAGAAATTAGACATTTGCCCAAGGTCCTCTTTAGGCCCCCCCCCCCAGCTTTAAGTGAGGCCGTTGTGCCCCCGTTCAGCTTAATTCCAAAAAATACAGCCACGGAGACCTTTAGGCCAAATTCAAAGGACACAGCCACAGAAACCTTTAAGCTAAATAAAAAAAAAGCAAAACTTACAAAAATCCTCTCCACAGTAATGCTCTCTACAGCACGTAGAATGAACTAATCCTAGCCCAGCCTCTAACAGAAATTGTAATACCAAATGCCCTTGCATACAGCCTAAGACAGCCAACTACAGTAATAACTGGAAACCACAGTCCTACTCATAGGATCTACAGTCCTGTTCATAAGTCACATATATTCTATATCTTTAAGAATGAACTCATATGGCTGTTCCTGTTTTCCTCCCTCCTGACCTGTCCTGAGGGCTCAGGACAGATTGCAGCTCCCCAAGCTCCTCCCTCACAGCCTTCAAACCTACCCCCAATTGGCATTTCAGTATTTAAGAAAGGCTGGTGGAAGGGGTGGGTAGCAGGGCTTTTACAATCCCTCTAGCCACAGAAACCTTTAAGCTAAATTCCACTTTAAGCTAAATAAAAAAAAAATAATTAAACAATAGCAGAACTTACAAACATCCTCTCCACACTAACTTTCTGTACAATAACTCTCTCCCAGCACAGCACTCTCATTTCGGAGTGGGAACCTGTCATCAAGATCAGAATCAGCCCCAGCACCACCACCAGAAGTCACAGGGACTCCAAAAAACTCCTCCTCAACCATTGTGCCTGACCCAGAGATTTTGTTACCTCTTGCTCCTTGTTACTGCCTCCCCCACAGCCCCCACAAACATGGGTGCCATAGATGTGGCAGAGGAAATATCTGGCCGCACTAATGCCACCACCACTATGGCCAACTATTCTTGTACTACTACTACTGCTGGCTCTGGAGCCTATAGATGATGTTGCTGCACACATAGATTCTTTCAGCTGCAACACCTTTTTTTCTCCTCTGAACTTACACATTGCTTTACTGCCCCCCAGAACCTCTCAAATTAGTCAAAGATCTCTTCCCATTCATTTTATAAATTCAAATTTATAAATATTAGGAAGAAAAACATGTAAAGAAATCCTGCACTAAAACTAAATAGCAGCAGACAACACCTTCCCTGAGGGATTAGCAGTCTGATCTGATTCTAAACAGAACAGTTTACCATGCTAATAGTAGCTACAGTAAAACCAGCCCCCAGAAATGTTTTAATTTTTTTTAGCACAGCAGGGATTAGCAAGAAACACGTGACCATGGCAATTAACAAGTTACTGTAAGTAACACCGTCACTTTAAGAACTAAATGAAAATAACGACAACTAACATAAATACTGACACAAATACTTATCTAAACATTGAACTGTACTACAGAAATAAAAAAAAAATCAGAGACCACAGATAAAAAATAATTAACAAGAAACGTTGAGGAAAACATATTATATATCTGCTGCACACAGACTAGTGCTCACAGTAAAAAATGATCAGTCACTGATCTTTCTGAGCTGCCTTGCTAGTTGTTTTAAATTAAATATACTTTATTAATTTCCAAAAAAAAAAATATAAACCAACTAACAACAACCAACACAATAAAAAACAATGCTACAAACCATACAAAGATAAAGCAAGATCTGCATCCCCCCTCTTCGGAGCTTAGCAATCCTTTAAAATAGAAGCCAGGAGTGCACTAACGCAGAGGAGAAAAAACGTACAAACATACAACTGTTTTTGAGGCCCAACCAAGATCACTGACAAGAAGTCATAAAGTGATTCCTATCTGTTACGAAAGGATACAATATGTCTATGTAATGAGGTGATATGTTTCTCAACAACCAAGGCTTGCAATATCTCTTGATGCCATTCTCTATATGAGGGAATGGTATCATCTGCCCAATGGCGTAGAATAATAAGTTTCACTGTAATTGATATCAAAGCCATAAAGGCCTTACGAGAACTTAAAAGCCCAGGGCCGGGATATTCAAAGGGGTTGCTCCTGGCACAACAGAGTTGCCCTTGCGCAACCCCGCATTGCACCCCGGCGGGATATTGAAAAGGCTGCCCTGCACAGCACAAATCCCAATGCACCAGGGCGCAATGTAATCCTATGCGGCACAGATACAGGTGGTGTGCCCATGCATATGCGGCACATCCCGATATTCAGCCTGGGATGTGTGGCGCATATGCTGGCACAACCCCATGTGCCGAACACAGGTGCTCAAAGTTGAACCGTAAAATGGAGGCTCAAAAGCTGGCCACCCACAGGTGGGTGGCTGTAGTGCAAAGCACAACACAACAACCACCCAGCCGTGGGTGTCCATCCGCCCAGTGGGAACACCGTACATGAGCACCCAGTTCCCCTGGATGTCCAGTGCCCCCCCTTATGCCCGATCATGGGCAGTCGTCGACATATTAAATATCCTATGCCTGATCCCTTGCTGTAGAGTCCTGTAAGAGATCCCTGGTGGACTAGTGGACCCCACCCTCCCGTATGCCTGATCACGGATGGTCATCGGCATATTACAAATCCTATGCCTGATTGTGGGCTGTAGTGTAATGAATTGGATCCCTGGTGGTCTAGTGGAACCCACCCCGAAAGCCCAATCGTTAGGCAGTAGAACAAACTGATGTGTACTTGGTGGTCCAGTGGTACCCCACCCACCCACAAAGGCCCCAGCCACACAGCACCCCGTCATCAGCAGGTGGCAGTGCCCCACCTGCATACCCTTGACTGGCCGCAGGCTGAATGACAGCGTACAGTAGCCCGGCTGGCCGCCCACCAAATGACAGCATACAGTATGATCTGTATGCCCCACTGAAACCACAGTGTAGACCAATGGGTGTGCAGATCGCTACTGTACTACACAGGTCTGGATCTGTGAATGAGCAGCGTTCATTCACAGATCGGTTCCTATCAATATTATTATAGTCTGCACACCCATTGGTCCACCACATGACTATCAACAGATCATACTATCGTTCGAATCGGGTGGGTGGCCAGCTGGGCAGTATGCAGGTGGGGTGCTGCCGCCTGCTGATGACGCGGGGTTGCTGGGTGCCTCTGTAGGCAGCTGGGGAGGGGGGTACCACTGGACCTCCAGGTAGATGTCAGTTTTTACTACGGCCCATGATCGGGCTGTCAGGGTGGGTTCCACTAGACCACCAGGGATCTATTTCATTACACTACAGCCTGCAATCAGGCATAGGATTTGTAATATGCTGATGACTGCCTGCGATTGGGCATACAGGAGGGAAGGATCCACTGGACCACCAGGGATCTCCTACAGGACTCTACAGCCCACGATCGGGCATAGGATTATCATTATGCTGATGACTGCCCATGATCAGGCATAGGATATTTATTATGCTGATGACGGCCTGTGGTCGGGCATATGGGAGTGGGGGCTCAATAGCCCACTAGGGAGCAAACCCTATCGACAGCGGCTTGGCAGGGTGCCAGGTGCAATTCGCTGGGACGCCCTGTGCATCACATGCAAATGGAGCCATAATGACATGCAAATGGCCCCATCTGCATGCCCCCCCGGCTGAATATTATGGGTGATGTGCCTAGCACAACGGTACTTGAGCTGGTGCATCCCCCGCTCCCCCTCTGTGGCTTGTGCTGGCGCAGTGCCACTGCACCATGCACAGTATTTGTGCCGCCCTTGCCATATTCAATGGTGCTGAGCCATGGTGCATCACCGTTGAATATCACCTGGTCTTGGCCCTGGCGCAGTCCAGTTGTGCTGTGCCCAGGCTGCACCACTGCCCAGCGCAGTCTGAATATCCGGCCCCCAGAGTATAAATACATACTAAACAAACTTCTGGAATAAAATAGTAATTCAGGCCCAAAAGCAGGTCAAAAGAATCCCTAATAGCAGTCCAGAAGGGAATCACTTTAACATAATCCCACAATACATGTTTAAGATGACCTTCGGCGAGATCACACCTTGAGCATGCAGAAGAAGCTAATTTACCCATTCTATACAATCTAAGGGGTGTATAACATAAGTTGTGAAGGACTTGATACTGAATTAAGAGATATCTATTGTGTTTCGTATAGTTGTACAGATTGGCCCAGACTGACTGCCACATCTTGGAGTCATCCAAGAGACCCAAGGCTTGTTGCCAATAATAGCATATCCCAGAAGGTCTAAAGGTGTAGGGATTGAAACAGGCCATATACAGTAACTTTAAATATCAGATGGGACTGCATTACCATAGACAAAAAAACCTCAAGGGATGAAGCCCCAACAGATCCCCATGGTCAAGGTCAAAATAAAATTAAATGGCTTGAGTTCACTGAAGAAACTTAAAACTATAGAAGCGGGTAGCTGAAACTGCTCTTGAAAAGAGGTAAAAGATATAAACTGATTGCCCTAAATGTGAACAAAATCAGACGATAAGATATCTGAATATTGGTGTTACCTAAAATAGGCTGAGTAAGGGCTTTAGTCCAAGGAACACCTAAATAAGAACTAAGCTGCCAATGAGCCTTTAATGACCAGAACACAAGCATACATTTAAGCCCTGAGGGCAGTTGGGATGACTTAATATGAAGTAGACTACAAAGTTGCAGACCCAAGGCTTTACAAAGAGAGCATTCAATGTCCAGCCAAATTGGAACATAAGAGACAACTGGGTCATCTTCATCACAGCACCCCCATTGAAAAAAAATTACTACCATGGAGAGCAAAATAATAAAGGAAAAAACTGGGGAGACAGAGGCCTACCCACTGCTTTGGAATCATCTCGTTGAAATAAAAGCGGCAAACAGCCTTACCTCTCCTTAAAAAAGTCAGTAATTAAGCATTGCAAATGGAAGAACCAAGATTTAGGAAGAAAATCATTTAACATACCCAATGGGTACAAGATATGCGGCAGAAGATTCATCTTTATAACACTAACATGTCCCGAGAGGGGGGAGGGGGAGATAAGGCTGCCTACCTCTGCAAATCTAATTTGAAGAGCTGCTGACACCTCAAAGAAATCTTTGATATGCGTAACAGTTGAAACATAGAAACATACAGTAGAATTTGACAGCAGATAAGGACTGCTTGGCCCACCCAGTCTGCCCATTTTTCTACCTAACAGATAAGCTGCAGATCCTAGTTAACCAACAGCTTACTTCCTCTTGATTTTGTATGGCTTGATTGTATGGCTGTGTTTATCGTGAACCACACTGATTGGTGGTCACTTGTTGTCAGATGGCTACTCACTTCTAAATCTGAGATTCTTTCTCCGTCCCCATTTGAGAGTACCATGTCTAAGATTGCTCCCTCCTGAGTGGGTTCCAATACTAGCTATCTGAGGCATGCCCCTTGTAGGGCATCAAGAATGACCCTGCTCTCGAATGTGCCTGCAGCAAAGGTGCTCCAGTTAACATCTGGCATATTCAGGACCCCCATCAACAATATCTCCCCTTTTTCTGCCATTCTAAAGATGCCTTCTATCATTTCCTTGTCCATTTCTTCCCCCTGAGATGGGGGTCTGTATACAACCCCCATGCGGATTGTGGTGCCATTTCATGTCTTCAGGGTGACCCAGAGTGCCTCATTTGCTCTCTGTTTACTCTTTAGTTCTGTTGCTTTGATCCCTTCCTTTACATAGAGAGTTACTCCTCCTCCTCTTTTACCCTCTCTGTCCCTCCTGTAGATTGTGTATCCTGGATGTTGACATCCCAGTCATGGTTCTCTGTGTACCATGTTTCTGTGACTGCCACAATATCCAAGCAACCCTCTTCCATCAAGGCCACTAGTTCAGGGAGCTTGTTACACAGACTACGGACATTGGTACTCATCACCCTCCACTTTTTGATGGCCTTACTCCTTTTAGCCCCATCCCTATCCTTACTGTCTTTGCCTTTTTTTTTACATTTACCTCTGTCCTGCTCCCTAATGACTTCTCTACCTTGCTGTTTACCTCACTAATTACCGTGTTTTGTGGGGGGAGACTGAGATTTCCCTGCTCCTTTTCAGTGCCTTCCCCCCTTGGCTAGTTTAAATGCTTGTCAATGAAACATTTAAACCTCTCACCTAGAATTCTGGTTCCCCCCGGACAGATGCAGACCATCGCGCCAGTATAGGTCTGCATCCCTCCAGGTGGTTCCCCAGTCCCCAATGTAGCCAAAAACCCTTAGCTCCCCACCAGTTTTTCAACCATTTATTGAATTCCCTGGTGAGGAGAACCCTAGCATCACCCTTTCCATAGACAGACAGCACCTCGAAGAAGGGTACCTTATGCGCTACTTGTCTAAGGCCCCTCCCCAACTCTACAAACTCCTCTTGCACTGCTCTGATCCCATTCCTAGCCAGGTCATTTGTCCCTAGGTGGACAATGACATCCAGCTCCCTCCCTCATGCAGCTGCTCCCACGATCCTGAGGATTTGCTTCCTGTCCCTCCAAGCCTTGGCACCAGGCAAGCTCCTTACCTCCATCTTCCCTTCCTTCCCCACTTCTACTCCCTTAATGATTGAGTCCCCCACCAGGAGTTGTTTTCTTCCCCTGTGGGGTCCCATGCCACCCTCTTGTGGGTCTCCTTTAAGAAGGTTCCCAGTATCCTCCTTGGTCTCCACTGCAGGTGCCTCCATAGAGGAACCACTATCCACCAGAAGAGTGTATGAATTGTGGAAAGGTACAGCTGGAGGGATGCAACTCTGTTCCACCTCCCTCTCCCACCCTGAGTCCACCCTTGTCCAGCCTCTCCTCTTTCTTGGCAACCTCTGAGGTAGTGGCATTGGCCCTGGTGGTCCCTGGGTGGGGGAGGAGGTTTCATAAATCCTAGCAAGGTCAGCATGGAGACGGGCAACATCCTCCATCAGACCAGAGAGGTGCCTGCAAATAGGGCAACATCGCAGCCTCCAGAATATCTCCTGGAACACTGCCGCCCCACAGCCATTGCACTGCATCACTCCTATCATGTCTTATTTTGTGTCCCCTCTCCTGTTTCTCTGTATGCTTACTCTCTCCTCTCCTTACAACTCTCACCCTTCCTGTTCTGGGACATCAACTTCCTATATTCTTCAGTAGCCTCCTTCTTCCTTGCTTAGTGTCAGACCACCACCAGCTGGGTGGGGGGGGAGAGCTACTTTTTTCCTTCAGGGTTGACAAAACTAATTGTTTCTCTATGATCCTTCCCTTCCTACTGCCAAACAGGAAGTTCCTGTTGTCAGTCAGATGCAGTGGCTATAAAAGTAGAACTGGCTTAGGGTGGGTGGGTGGAGCGGTGGGATGGAGGGCAATTAGTAAGAAAAAAGGCTAGTGACAGGAAGTTGTAATTGGAGTCATCTGCTTTTATATCGTCTAAGCCATACCCTCAATTAAGCTCTCTCTCCTTCTACTGATTTAGCAAAGTGTCCTGATAACTGAGACCCAAAGTCCAGGGGGACTGGTACTGGAGGATAAACATAGAATGATGTATGGGTCACTATGTGATATGCGTTTTCTTTGCACACCACACACAGACAGATGTGTTTTCCCCATAAACCATGGCAGCACAGTTAGTCAGACAGTAACCCATATTCTATTTTTCTATTGAAAATAACATATACGGGTAGGGGTGTGTAATTTTGTTTTTTTTACTTCCATTGATGATATGTGTAAATAAACATTACACAAGCTCTACTTATACTTTATTTTTTATAACTGCTGACATCTCGCTCCTTTACGGTGATGTTCTGGTGCTGAACAGAGCAGCATTCCACGTTCTTCTGGTTTCCCAACCCTGCTGCCTGTCATGGGGCTGGGAACAATATGTGAGACTGGAAGTTTCGATCCCTGCTCTGCTGCGTAGCCTGGAGTCCAGGACCACAATAAAATAGTGGGCAGCTTTTTTTGCCCCTATGGTTTTGGCAGTTTTAGTTTCTTTAGTTGGTGATGGTTTCAGCAGTTTTATACAGAGAACCTTTGTGCTGCTGAACACTGATTGACAGCTCTCAGCTGTTTCACACTCACCATCGTTACTGGCCAGTTGTAATGGTAGATTACACCACTGTTCTCCAGGTGTAATTCCTATTTTGTTAATCTTATTCTCTCCATTGCCAGATGGCCCCCAGCTGCTGGACACCCCAGCACTGTCACCCCGACATCTACCAAGATTTACCTGCCAGCTATTCTTCACCCAGGGCTTGCTCTCCTCTGGCAGGGTTGACAGGCTTCCCAACTCCCTTCAAGGAAGGATCTAGTTCCTGGCTGATGATCACAGCTGGTCAGGTGCGGGGCCTGCAGGTGTCCTGGCGCCATCCTTCCACCAGTGACATTTTCTCTACCCTGTGGTTCCCTGAGAGGTGTAGCAGGCAATGAAACCATGATGTGTGCCGCACTCATCTGACATTGCCCCCCCATGCTTTCTATGCAGTCAGGGGTGCCTTTTCCACAACTTCCACTAGGGGCCAGGCAATCACTGAGCTCTGTCCACCCTTCCCCTACAGAGAAAGACAGCAGTCCCTCAGATGCTTGATTCTTTTCCAACCCAGCTGTCCCTCTGGCACCCTAAGTTTGTTTCCAAACCTGGGTCAAAGGCACCACAAGTGATAGCACTACCATTATGCTAGGGGCCGGCCAGTTATCCAGGTGTAATCGCACCTAGTCAGTAATTATATATAGAATAATACATGGGGTGGTGTGTTTAACAAGATTTTACACCCCCCCGAGATGTCGGATGCTACATAAACCCTGAGAGCAAAGCATGAGGGGATTATTTTATAATCCGACACCAAGGCGGGGGGTATAAAATCTTGAGTTAAACACACCACCCCATGTTTTATTTTATACAATTGTTGGGGAACCTTTTCTCGCCACAGCAATTATATAAAATAAACAACTGTGGTCCAGTCATCATAATGAAGCGCTGTCTGCAGCTTTAGTCTGCAGGATTAGTTAATTTTGCTTGTTGTGGAGAGGAATTTTGTAAGTTTTGCTATTGTTTTTTAAACTGCAGGAGAGAAAGATTAGTTAATTCTATTTGCTGTGGAGAGTTAGTGTGGTTAGGATTTTTGTAAGTTTTGCTATTGTTTTATTTATGCAACCCCCAGCATGCCTACAACTGAGAGGGCTACTACCCCTGCCTGTGTAGCTAGTGAACAGGTTGAGGGGCCTGGGTCCTATGATGCAGTGCCTCTATTTTTATGAGTTGAAACTTGGGGAGAAAGGTGTCACTCGGCATGTTGGCTAGGTTTGGCTACTCTGCACAGGGGCCCCCAAATAACTCCCAAACACAGGAAGCAATAACTGTAATGTCCAATACCAAAAGTTGGGATTCTAAAGTGTGGCTTTTATTCACATCCAACAGAATAACAAAGCATAGATGGACCGCCACGGGGCTACACTCCTGGTAATGCAGATTTATGGAGATCAGGACACATCCTCTTTACACTGAAACCCGAAGGTTTCAGAACACACACATGGCACACTGCCCTAATTTGACTCTTCTTCGGTTTCCCTGGCTCAGTTCCCTTTCCAGCCCTCTGGACTACCTTTCTTCCATAGCTCGGCTCTCATGCCAGCCCTTTGGATACTTTCCATGTAGCATGGAACATTTCTTAGTGGCTCCCTTAAACCACCGTTGAGCACTTCTGGCTCCATTAGGGAATCTTCTTCATCAATCCCATGTCTGGGTACTTTCCTCAGGCACTGGCCAAGTAGCTGAGAGAAAGCAACAGGTGTCCCAAAACAGACCCGTAGAAGTGAATTTGGTTACTACTGATGGGGAGTCTCCCACCTCTTGCTCCCATAATTCATACCCGTCCATTTCTCTGGACTTTTAACACCTCATCCTCTGAAAAATCTTTACTGTGTAGATTCTCTTCAAATGTATATCACATTTAATCTACTGTTCTTCCATCCCACTTGTGCTGAACTTGAAACATACTTAAATAGTGGCTGTGTCCATTGCTCTAGACCCCCACAGAGTTAAGCAGTCCAATTCCCAAAAATTTCAAAACTGTACTTGGTTGTCTTTTTCCTGACCCCACAGTAACAATCTCTTAACTTCATCTTGTCTCAGCTGAAAACACATTGGCCTTTTATCAGAGCAGACTCACCCCTTGGTTGCAGGTGCCCCACAAGCTTTTTCCTTCTTCTTGAACTCTCATCTAAAACTTCTGGTGGCTCAGCACAAACTTAAAATTAGACAGCTTCTTCTTCCCCTAGTCTGACCAGGGGATTGCCTTGGAAGCAGGCTGAATCCTTCCCCCCATCCCCACAGGGATGGGGCCCTGAACCACTGGAAGCAGTCTCTACCACTTCATCAGGCTCTTCTTGTGTTCCTCTTCAGGTGAGAACACACACCTCTAACAAAAATAGCTCTTTGACAGAGCCGAGGGCCTGCTGCTGCAGCACACCTCCTCACTCTTCAGTACTCTAGTACAGACTACTACTGAACTGACTTCAAATTCCCCAACATGCTATCCTAACTTCCCTGGCTGCAACATTCCAGTGTGGCTTATGCAGCTGCGACAGTTCTAAATGATGTCATAGCTCCAGCTCAGCAGAGACTGAAAACAGAGCAAGACATAGTAAAATTCATTTAACTGGAGTTTCACTAGCTGCCTGTCCCTGCCTGCCACTAGGTCTTACTGGGATTCTAGTACCCCCGGATGATGGGGGGGGGGTTAAATTTTTTTTTTATTTAGCTTAAAGTGGAATTTAGCTTAAAGGTTTCTTGAATATTGAAATGACACTGGGGGTTGGGTTTGAAGGCTGCGAGGGAGGAGCATGGGGAGTTGCAAACTGACCTGAGCCCTCAGGGCAGGTCAGAAGTGAGGAAACAAGGAACAGCCATATGAGCTAATTCTTAAAGATATATAAATATATATAACTTATGAGTAGGACTGTAAATCTTATGAGTAGGGTGGTGGTTTCCAGTTATTACTGTAGTTAGCTATCTTAGGCTGCATACAAGGGCATTTGGTATTACAATTTCTGTTAGAGGCTGGGCTAGGATTAGTTAATTGTACTTGCTGTAGAAAGAGTTAGTGTGGAGAGGATTTTTGTAAGTTTTGCTAATTGTGTTTTTTAATTTAGCTTAAAGGTTTCTGAGGCTGTGTTTTTTGAATTAAGCTTAAAGGTTTCTGTGGCTGTGTCTTTTGAATTTAGCATAAAGGTTTCCGTGTCTGTTTTTTTTGGAATTAAGCTCAATGGGGGCACAACGGCCTCACTTAAAGCTGGGGGGAGAGGCTTAAAGAGGACCTGGGGCAAACGTTTAATTTACGGACTGTATGTGTTTGTGAGACTTAGGAATTCTATTGGGTTTGTAATTGTGTTTGTAAACAACTGCAATCAGTATAGAGATACTGTATTTCACTGTCCTGTATAAGTAGTGTGAATCATGGGTAGGATTGTGTGTGGGGGTGTGTAGTTGTGGGGCAGTAATGAGAATGAACATACTGTGGAGGCTGGGAGAGTGTCCAATATGTCACAGGCTAAGGAGGCTCAATTAAGAGGTTCAGTGGCTTGGCAGGGAGCTGGGGAGGTTGAGGGATGAGAGGAGGGTTGCATTGGTAGAAGGGCTGATATCTAAGAGTATTGGGGGACACCACAGAGAAGGAACAGTGGGTCAAGGGAGGGGTCAGGGGAGGGAGCAAACTAGACAAGAAGCCAGCTGATGAATGGTGCACTCTAGTAGGGCCTAGCAAAAGAGGAGCAGCAGTAGACAGGAGGGAGGAGAAAACACATAGTAATGCAAAGAGGGTAGGGAACATGTTTGCTGTACTTGTGACACGTGGGGAAGAGGACGCAGGAGGAGATTACACAAGGGATAGTACTCACAAAGAGGAGGGAGTGAGGGGCATTACTAGTGGAGAAACTAAGCATGGCATGGCAGGGGGAGGGATAATACTGGGAGAGGTGAGGAGGGAGAGGGAGGTTGGCAGTCAAACAGGGGAGGGGTCTTGATTGAGAGGGGCAGGGGGGAAGACACTGGGGCAAATGATAAAATCACCATCTTGAGTGGCCCCAGGAAAGAGAACCTGGGTGGGGGGGTGGCAATGGGCACAAGGAAAGAGGAGGGGGGTGTACTGGTGTTGGGGGACTCCATACTCAAGGGGATCAGATGGGGCAGCAAGGGGGAGAGGCATAATTGGATATGGAGTCCATACCAGGATTAAAGGCAGACAAGGCAGGACAGGCAATCCTAAGGTGCGCAAGTAGGGGTAGGAGGAAACCACACATTGTGGTACATGTGGGGACAAATAACCTAGCAGAAAAATGGTGGAGGTAACAAGGGAGAGGTCTGAGGAAGTGGAAAGGTTGTGCAAGGAGACTGGAAAGTCTGTGGCCTTCTCGGAGGTGCTCCCAGTACCCTGGCAAAGCATAGTGAGAAAGGAGAGGATTGGAGAGTCGAACACATAGTTGGTAGAATGATGTCAAACTAAGGGGTATGGATTTGTGGGCAGCTGGGGCAGTACCTGGGATAATAACAATCTGTTTGCAAGGGATAAGCTGCATCTGAGTGGGAAGAGGAAGGAGGTATTAAAGCAAAGACTGGGGAAGTATATTGCGACAAAGGTGGATTTAAACTAGATGGTGGGTGGCAAGTGAACAACAGGTAAGCAGGGATCAGATAGAGTGGAGTCACAGCCTCCCCCCAGGCTGGCAGAAATGGACTCAGGGTGACTGAAAAAGGAGGAAGTAGAAGGGAGGAGATGGAGAGCAATAAAGGTAAGGGAGCAGGATGGAGAGTGGTTTCGCTGAATGCGAGAGGCTTAGGCAACAAATCAGCTGAGCTACAGGCACTCTCAGCAGTGTGGGGGGTGGATATTGCAGCTGTCATGGAAACGTGGGCAACTGAGCTCTGGGACTGTGATCTGGCAATCCCAGGGTACAAATTATACAGGAAGGGCCATACAGAGAGGGGGGTGGCAGTCTGTGAGGGATGGGATCAAATGCACAAGGGACAGGGGGGCAAACTGGCTGCAGCTCCTAGACTCAAGGGGTAGGAAACTGGGGTTTGGAGTGGTATACAGGCCACCATCCCAGTCTCAGGAGCCTGACAGGGAATCAGTGGGACAAATCAGAAAGGTATGTAGAAAAGGGCAGGTGGTCATCTTGGGGGATTTCAACTTGCTGGGGGTTGACTGGAGCATTCCAGTCACCTCCAGTGCTAGGGAACAAGTGCTCCTGAATGCGTTCCAGGAGGGTCTTCTGACACAGTTGGTCAATGTACCTACTAGGCTAAAGAACACTTTAGATCTGGTATTGTCGAATGGGGAGGCAGTAAGGGAAATAAAGGTGGAGGATCCACTAGCTGACAGCGATCACCAAAAGGTGTGGTTTAATATCACAATGTGTGATGAGCCAGAGAAATCAGTAACTAGAGTGGTAAACTACAGGGGCTCAGACCTTGGGAGGATGCAGGAAGTCCTGAAAGGGAAACTGGGGGGCATAAGGCAGGAAATGGACACAAAGCAGAAATGGGGTATTATTAAATGGGGGATTACAGAGGCAACAGAAGCCTGCACCAAGACACAGAATAAGAGGAGCAGAGCCATACTGGTTGAACAGCGCAGTAGTGGAGGTGGTGAGGGCAAAACAAGAGGCACACCAGAGGTATAGGAAGATGGGGAAGGAAAGAGACAGGGAGGAGTATGCAAAGATGGTCCAGGGAGGTGACCAGAAAAGTGAGAGAAGCCAAAGCCCAGAGGGAGCTGAGATTAGTGCACTGCAAGGAATTAATGGGGGTGGGGGGCAGGGGAGAAAGACTTTTTCAGCTACATCAGGGAGAAAAGGAAGTACAAGGAGACAATAGTGAGGATAAAAAACGGTGGGTAGTGGATGGAAAAGGGGGAGGAACAGGCAGAAGCACTGAATGAATACTTTTGCTCAGTGTTTATGGAAGAAAAGAGGGGACCACTACCACCATATGCTGGGAAGGTGGGGATGGTGGGAGAGGAGGTGACAGATGGAAGAACTGAAGGAGGTAGAGTCCTAGAGGGACTGAGGGTAGACAAGGCACCAGGGCCAGATGGTATCCACCCCAGAGTGCTCAGGGAGATGCCGGAGGTGTTGGCAGAGCCACTGGCAGATCTGTACAGCACCTCACTGGAGTCGGGATGAGTGCCACTGGACTGGAAGATGGCACATGTAGTGCCATTACAAAAGGGCAGACCGAGGGATGAACCAGGCAATTATCATCAGGTAAGTCTCACCTCCATAGTGTGCAAACTCATGGAAATGATACTAAAGGAAAGACTGGTGCCATACCTGGAGGACAATGGCCTCCAGGACGTGAGGCATCATGGGTTCATTTTGGGGAAGTCTTGTCAAACCAACCTGATATAGTATTATGACTGGGTGACAGGTGAGCTGGATAAGGGTCATGTGGTGGATGTTCTTTACTTGGACTTTAGCAAGGCCTTAGATTCGGTGCCTCATGGGCAGCTTGAGGAGAAGCTAACTGGTGTAGGGGTAAGGGCAAAAATGACAAACTGGATTACAAACTGGCCGAGTGGCAGGCTGCAATGGGTAGTGGTGGGAGGGGAGCTTTCAACTCCAAGGCTGGTGATGAGTGGGGTGCCACAGAGCTTTGTGCTGGGACCAGTATTATTTGGGCTCTTCATATCAGACATTGTGCATGGGGTGGTGAGCAAGGTAAGTCTGTTCACAAATGACATCAAAATGTGAGCAGTGGTGGATGGAGGGGAGGGATGGAAAAAGCTGCAGGGGGACCCAAGCAAGCCAACGGAATGGTAAGAGGGGCAGCTGGGGGTTCAATACAAAAGTGTAAGGTTATGTTCTTCGGGGCGAAGAACCCAAGGAGCGAATACTGAGTACTGGAGGGGTTAATCTGGGGATCACTGAGGAGGAGAAGGACCTGGGGTAATGGTAACAGGGACCATGGACAAACACTGCTCAGTGCAGGGGAGCAGCTGCAAAAGCAAACAAAATGCTGGGATGCATAGCAAGGAGTTGTCATCCAGGTGAAGAGGTGGTCTTGCCCCTCTACAGGTCGCTGGTAAGGCCGCACTTGGTGTATTGTGTGCAGTTTTGGAGGCCATACCTGAAGCGTGATATGAGGCTACTGGAGGGGGTGCAAAGGAGGGCAATCAAGGTGATATGTGGAATGGAGGGGAGAGGCTGTCAGAGCAGGTTGGAAGACCTGAATATGTACACCCTGGAGGATAGTAGGGACAGGGGGGACATGATAGAGACATTTAAGTATCTGAGGGGAATCAATAAGGATGGGGCAGATGGAGTCTTTAAGCTAAAGAGGGGGAAGGACACCAGGGGGCATGGGCTAAGACTAGAGGGGGAAGATTTAGGAAGGAAATGAGGAGACACTTTCACGGAGAGGTTGGTAGCAAAATGGAACACACTGCCAGAATGGGTGGTATCATGTAAATCTGTGAACAGCTTTAAAAGGGCATGGGACTTGGAACAGGGGAGAGTGAGGGTGGAGGAGGTGGAGGCGGCAGTGGGATGACAAAGGGGATGGGGTGGGGCAACTGCAAACTAGGGGTGCTAGCTGCACATTTGGGCAGACTTAGATAGACTGGGTGATCTGTTTCTGCTGGCACACTCATATGTTCATATGCAGCCTGTACCACTGAGTGGCTGCTGAAACTTTTTTTTATATTTTTAAATTTTTACCATGGATTGTTGAACTAAACTGCTGAGGCATTTTTTTAAAAACCTTGACTTACTGCCAAGTCAAATGAGTGAGTCAAGTGAGGCGGCCAGCTTTCCTGCGCTGTGTAGGGGGAGAGCAGTAGTAGGCGCATGCATGGAGCCAGGGAAATCCGGCACACGTTTGCCATTATAACCGGTGGGTTATAATGGCGAATTATAACCAGGTTTCCCTATAGGAGAAAATGCTCCCCAGTTATTATATATAGAATTATACATGGTTGTGTATGTGTTTGTGTGTAACCAGAATTTTACACACACATGAGGTGTGGGATGGTACATAAACCCCGAGAGCGAAGCTTGAGAGGTTTATAAAAGCATCCCACAATGAGGGTGTGTGTGAAATTCTGGTCACACACACCCACATTTTATTTTAATTACTGGTCTTCATTTGTTTTCCTTTCACCGCACTTGAGTAAGTTAACGCAGCACTTCTGTCAGACACACACACACACACACACACACACACACACAGATTTTTTTCCCCTGAGATTAAGGAGGGAAAGAGAGGGAACCCCTCTCCTCACTGCCTAATACACACAGTAATCCACACAGTACACTTCAAACAGCAGTGCAACGTAACTGATTTTTTTCAACAATCAACAAACTGAAACACACAGGATTATATTCATTAAGATAGACCCACAACTGGTAACTCACTTGGTCCAAAAATACACCAAAAGAGCACGCAGATGTTGCCAACTATCCACAAGATGCTGGAAATCTCCAGAGAGCAGCTAGAGCTGTATCTGCACAATGTGCTAACCCTCATTAATTGAGACGATGGCTGCCAGAGCAAACAGAAAGTGAAGATGGCAACTACCTGACTGACAGCACACATATAAAGGTGTGGCTCCATTGGATCCTTGATAGGATACTTGGATCTGAGTTGGATCCATTGATTGGATCTGTGGATCCATTAAATAGATACAATTACATAGGATCTAGTGCTTTTGTTGGACCCATGCACTGGATTCAAGACAGATGGTTGGATCCGTGGTTGGATAGCGCTACTATCTGACAACAACTATCTGCCTGAATTGATGGTGCTATAGTAGTTGTTTTCCATTTAAATAAGTATTTCTAACCAGAGTTCTATAGAGCTAAATGAAAGACATTACATTTACTCACACTGAATCTCATTCGCAAGTTCTTGGCTCACTCCCTCAACGTAGTTGTCTCTTTGTAGACTGTCTTCTTTTTACCTGGAGTCTACCACTCTTATTAAGTTTATGAAGTCCCTAAATTCCATCAGTTTCATTGTCTTCCAATTCCAGCCCCAGAGGAAGCCTCACTGGTTATGTCCTTCCATTCTAATGCTTTCCATGCACTAATACCCACTGAGCCTTACTGCTTAACCAGCTTTTCATCTAGTGTGTTAGATTTCCAGTAATTCTAAATCTCCTTCACTCTGAATCAACTCCTCACAACAACTGTGTGGAATGTTTCACTGAAATGTAAGTATATATCATAGTCTGTGGTCATCACTTTCAATGTACACATAACCATGTTGTAATTATGTATTACAATCAGTTGTGTTATTTAGAGCCGTCAATCAAATGTGCGGCTCTCAAAGCATGTGGCAGAAACTTAGCAGAAGGTAGGCAAGTCCCATGCTCTCTTTCTCGTTTACTCACTCACTCACTCACTTGGTCTCACAGAGAAGGAGATGGTGGCAGTCCAACACCCCTCCGTGCACGGTTGAGTACTTTCCTCCCAACTGATGTGAGTCTTCCTGACTGGACTGCCCTTAAGCAAGAAGTGACAGCCTTAATCAGTCAGTGGGACCAAAAATTATAAGACATAAATCCTAGGTGGATGGTGTAGTTCAGAAGTTTATACACCCCCCCTAGCTTGTGATGCTGCATAATCCCCCAGAGTGAACTGTATCTGAGCAACACTGCTGCTATTTCCAAAATATGTATTAATTTGTGACAGTTTGCAGTACAACACAGATGTAAATGCAATATGTGTAATTTTCTGCTGCAATTGCATTTATTATGCAAAACTTGAACACAATTAGGCCATCTTGGAGTTCCCTTTTGAAATCTGCAACTGGTGGACGTCAGATGATCTTGTTCTCAGTTCTTTATAGGACACTCCACTAGGGTGTAAGGAGTCACAAGGTGGTGACTTACTGCTGAGCATTATTTAGATTTTGAAATGCTGTAGCCCCAGATGGCATGAAGTCCAGTGCACATGTCAGTCTTCATAACCAAACTGTGCTGTATCCCATTGATTTTAGGTCATATTGCAGCCACTGTTTTGGCAATGCTGAATCAATGCATATAGTCATTAAATTCAAATGTATTTTCCATGGGATTACTGTTTCTGGCAGTGATGGGAATATGAAGCATGGTAGTAAATGTCAGAGAGTTTACTCATGTACCTTGCTATGCTAGATACAGTACCTTACTTTCACTTTGCAAGACTTCTTCCAAGAAATCTGGAAAGGAAACTTGAAAATGTGGTATGTGTAGCCTGTGAAATCTGTGGTTACTTCAGCCTCTCATGAAAGGCATTCAAAGTATTTAAGGCATGTGAGAGATACAGAAGGCTAACAATCTGTGTCTTCGCTGGCTAAAACAGTTAACATTCACAGGGGCTAGGAGGTGCTGAACAATTACTGTTTTGAAGGCAAATATTTTGCAGATTTCTTTTAGGATGAGTGGCAGTGAATTATGTATGTGTGTATGTACTGTATGAGTATGTCTGTCTGTCTATCTGTCTTTGACTGTGAAAGGTACACTGAGCAGTGACAGCTTATTTCTAGGTGTGTCCTGGGGATGGGTAACATGGACCTGCTACAATAAATCGAGTGGGTATTGTTGTTGAGGACACAATGAAAATTTCCTACTCTTATGGTAAGTGCCATGGGATCTTTAACTTTCACCTAGCAACCACCAGAGATGGGCACGGGACTTCAATTTAACAACTGATACAAAGGACTATGCATCAACAATTCAGCACCCCCTACTGCTGCAGTGCAGTGTAAATACTGGGTAGTAGCCCAAGTCCGTGGTGTGGGACTGGAACCCAGGACATTCTAATCTTCCAGCCCCAGAGGTGAGCATGCAGCCCACTGAGCCACTGGCATTGCACAACTAAAGGTGGATGGTGCATCTATGCTGAAGGCTCTTTTAGCAACTGATTTCATGCCCTGTGAATCTGGAATGGGTTTCTGAAAGTGGGTCTCAACTGACAGGGCTAAGGTAGTCTTGTTAGAAGTTTACACAGGTGTTCAGGTCAGAGTCCTTGAACACATGTTTGCATCAGGGAAGTAAATTTGAACTCTAGCCTACTGGTCACATAAGCCCTCTTAACAGTAGCACCGTAACATATCAATTTAAGGTTGGTTCCAGGTCTATCATGTCACCCCACCCCCACTTCATAAGCAGGAATAAAATAAGCATGCTGTGAAAAAAAGTGACCAGGGGATAACTCTGATGGCTATGACTGTGCAAGAAACTTGAAGCTAAAATGAACTGTGCTTCTCTTTCACTTGTGAGTGGCCACCTGTCGATCAAGATTGGGGATGAACCTTGAAGCACATGGCTCTGAATACTACATCCTAGCCAACTTGTTAAATCCTCCATTTAAAGACACTGCATGGCTTTCCTGATCCAAAATATTCTTCAGTCCCTAAAAGACTAACATAGGCTGGTAAACAACAAATAAACACTAGAACCCCGCTTTGCTAGATTTGCCATCTGTTAGGCACTGCTATAAGTGTTAAGCATCTTGAGGTGAAGCTGAGGGCAAGTAATGAAGAGCAAGATAATTACTAGGCAGTGATGTCATAGTGGCAATTAATATAATTGTATTTATATAACAATGAATATAATTGAATTGTTTCCATGGGCTGTTGGAAACAATCAGTACTGTAGAAAAAGGACTGGTAAGCCGACAGTCCGATCGATCCCATTAGCAGGGCCATTGCTGAAAATACTTTTACTGACAGCATGCACTTGCAATAAAGACCATGTTTAATAAAGACCGAGTTGCTCAGGCATACTATAGGGTTGAGCTAATTGCCTTTTTCCACTACTGCGCCTAATGCCTAAAACATTTTAATGATGTAATTTTGGCTATTAGTCTGTAATTATTTCTAACCCCCAACCTTTATGACTAGTTTAAAACAGTAATGAAACGTAAATGTATTGTGACAAAATTCATTTTTATGCCAAGGGGGTTCCACTTGCCATTTTTAGCAGTAGGAAAACAGTGTGACTGAAATGACATTGTGATGTTTCCCCTAGAATACTAAAGCTCTGCAAACTCAGGGCAGAGGCAGCAGAGACAAAACACAAAGTTGTAGTACAAGTCAACATTATTTTTTAACGGAAGAGTATTTTGTTACAAATACACCACATTAGTAAAAACAACACAACATACATATTGTTTGGGGACTAATGTAACAAATTATGAAAGGAAATATTAAGGTAATGAAAGGGGATTTATGGTATCTAATAGACCATGATACAACCTGGGGGTTATGAGATAAAGTGACATATAGAGGGGTTCAGAATAATAAGTAGAAAATACTTGTTTCACTAACACAGTCATATCACTCCATGGTTCTTTGCCAGAGATTACAATAAATACTGGAAGCCTTGCAGCCTTTAAACAGGAACTAGATAATTTTTTTGGAAGAATAGGAAATCACAGGCTACAACCACTGATCAAAAAGCTGGACAGACTTGATAGATTTTGTCTCCTTTTGACCTGACTGATTTTACTGTATGTTATGTTATTTTTTTCAATGATCTTTGAACTATACGATTCCCACCACCCTTCTTCCCAATGTCTTATCTTTAGAAGGAACACTGATTAGCGTTTTAAAATCTCTTATCTTTGCTGACAAAAGTAAGTGAATTTTATGTAAGTTTAGCAAATGTTTCTTTTTGGTGGTGGGGTGGGGTGGGGTTGTTTGAATACTTTGTCAGGCAAACCTTTCAGAGCTGACACAGCTCATATTGATGTTCTCTACATTAAAATAATTTTATAGTATGTGGTTAAGTGTTGCTGTCAATTGAAATTATTAAATGGGTTGTGAAACAGAGCTTCCTGATTTGATGTTAACATTCTATTAGTAGTGCTGTGTAAAATTTTCAAATTCCAGCAGAATGAAATTCCATGGAATTGTTAAAATTCTGCTGAATTTTGCCAGAAACAGAATGGCAGAATTCTGTGGCAGAAAACAGTTGCTGAATGATTTTCCATGAAAAAATTCTGTTCCACAGAATATTATTCAGTAGATCTCAATATTTTCAGTGGAAACTGTTGAGGAATAATTTTCCATGGAAAAATGCTGTTCCATGGAATATTATTCCATGGATCAGAGTAGGCAGAATTCTACAGAAGAACCAGTGAAATTCTAGCAGAAATTCCACCACAGAATGGTCATTCTGTGCAAATTTTACCAGCGGAATTCCGCATTACACACAGCACTATCTATTAGACTTAAGTTAATCTTAGATGAACATATATAGTATGTAGAGCCTAATCCAGTGTTAATCAGGCTATAACTCTGCTTTAAAATGCCCATTTTGTTTTTGCTCCCGTGGCTCAGGCAACCATTTCTTCAGGCAATCCAGAAGGCACATCCCCTGCTACTGCCGGACTAAACTTGCACTGCTGGTCCGGCTGTCAATCCCCTGAATCCTGAATGAAAATAATAAATATTGTAATAGTAAATAGTGTAATGGTGTGCAAGGGGCAACAGGATACTTTGGTCCTGTAGGGAATTAAACTAATAAATGTGCATATGCCGGCTTCACATGGATATTAATGTGGGACAGGTATGGACTGCAATGGGACCACACTGGGCTGCCTAGGGGTGATGAATAACTGCAGCAGCGACTGAGAGAGGGCTAAATGGGAGAAGTTAAATGTTCAGTCACTTTACAGTGCACAGGGGTGGCTACTTAATGCTGGGGGAAATGTATAATAAAAGTAAATGGTTTGGCTGCAGGAACTCTTGGAATCTGGGGCACTGTGCACTCTCTGCAGTGGGACTGTTTGTCTAGCAGCCATGTTCAGCACCCACAACACCAGACAACCAACCACAGTGCTAGGATTATCTAGGAGGATTATGGGGCTTGTGAAAAAACTCTTGGGGGAAAATACCGGGGATTATTCTGGCACCGTTTCGAACAGCCAGTGAGGCATTGAGGGAGCCTCATACATATTAATTTTCTGAAAGGACAGTGGCTCTAGCCAATAGGGAGCTATCAAAAAGCTCCCAAAGGTACAGGACTTTTGGATTCTGGATCAGTCTGGGGAGAGCCCCTCCACAGGGAGAGGGGCTCTTGCTCTGTGAGAGAATGGGGCTGCAAGGTTGGGAGAGGGCCTGTCTGGGGGCTGCCAGCAATCTATCTCCTAGGGGCTGGGTGACTGCCTTCCCCCATCTGGAGAGAATTGCAGGAGAATGTGCAGGCAGCTCTGTGAAGAAGGATAGCTGAAGGAGATCTCATGTTGAGGAGTGAAGTTGCTCCACAGCAGTGAGATGAAGAAAAGCTTGTGTCTTGAGCCTGGAGAAAAAACAACGGCTGTGTCCTGAGCCTGGAAAAAGGACAAAGGTTGTGTCTAAGACTGGGGAAAGATGGGTACTCTCGCCTGCACCTTATCAGTCAGACAACTGAGATTGAGAAAAAGGCAAAGGTTGTGTCCTGAGCCTGGTAAAAGGACAAAGTTTGTGTCTGAGCCTGGAAAAAGACGAGTACTTTCATCTGCACCTCATTGGTGAGAAAAGTGTGAGAAAAGGAAAAGGACTGAATTGTGAAGAGAGAAAGCCTCTTTAGACTGAAGAATTGCTATGCACCTGCATGATGAGAAAAGAGACTTTTGGGATGTTTTCGAGCAGAGTTCTGGAACTGTGTGTGAGCCAGATCAAGAATGCAGCTGTGTTAATGTTGAGAGACTGTGAAAGCAGAAGGACTAGCACGTGCCTGTGGGGCATAGAAACATAGAAGTTGATGGTAGATAAGGACTGTAAGGCCCATCCAGTCTGCCCATTTCTTTTTCTACCTTATGAATGTGCTATCAGCCGTTGCTCTGTCAATGGCCTATGTATTCATACTCATCTATATTGCTCCCTTATGCATATCCCATGCCTGTTTGAAGCCCTGCACTGCATTCATATCCACTACTTCTTGAGGTAGGCCGTTCCATGCTTCCACCACCATTTCTGTGAAAAATAACTTCCTCACATTACCACTTAATCAGCCTCCCTCTAATCTCAAGCTGTGTCCTCTTGTCCTGCTATTTTTCTTATATTGAAACATGTTAGACTCTTTCACCTTGTTAATGCCCTTAAGGTGTTTGAATGTTTCGATCATATCACCACTCTCCCTCCTTTGCTCTAGGGTATACATATTGAGCTCCGTTAATCTGTCCTCATATGTTTTCTGATGCAGCCCCTGCACCACTTTGGTTGCCCTTCTCTGGACTGCCTCAATTTGGTTAATGTCCTTGTGAAGGTGTGGCCTCAGTACTGCATGCAGTACTCCAGATCGGGCCTAACCAGTGTCTTGTAAAGAGGGATTATTACCTCCCTCTTCTGACTTGTGATACCCCTACTAATACACCCCAACATCCCCCTAGCCTTACCTACTGCTTTAGTGGTCTGCTTGGATGATTTCAGGTCATCAGTGATGATGATGCCCAAGTCTCTTTCTTCCCTTGTGACTGCCAGCAACTCCCCTCCCAGCCTATAGCTGGCTTCAAGGTTTCTCTTCCCTATGTGCATGATCTTGCACTTCTTTGCATTAAACTCCAGTTGCCACTCTTCTGACCATTTTGCTAGTTCATCCAGATCTCTTCTCATTCTGCCCACCCCATCTGGATCATTTACTCTATTGCAGATCTTGGTGTCCTCTGCAAACAGACAAACCTTACCGTCCAGTCCATTTGCAATGTCACTGATGAAGATATTGAAGACGGCTGATCCCAGGACTGATCCCTGAGGTACCTCACTTGTGACTTGCATCTCTTCTGACTCTATACCATTTACCACCACTCTCTGTTTTCTGCCCGTCGACCAGTGTGCCACCCAGTTGACCAACTTCTGACCCACCCTGAGCCTACCCAGCTTATTAATCAATCTTCTATGTGGAACAGTATCAAAAGCTTTGCTGAAGTCAAGGTAGGCGACATCAACTGCTCCCCCTTGGTCCACCACTCTGGTTACCCAGTCAAAGAAATCTATGAGATGAGTTTGACAGAACCTTCCTTTTGTAAACCCATGCTGTCTTGGATCCTGTGATCCTGTGGATTCCAGGTGTTGCACTATCCTTTCCTTAAGGACTACCTCCATAATCTTGCCCACTACTGAGGTAAGACTGACTGGTCTGTAGTTCCCTGCCTCCTCCCTGCTATCACTCTTGTGGAGCGGGATCACATGAGCCCTTCTCCAGTCTTTTGGGACCTTTCCTGTGCTCAGAGATGCAATAAACAGTTCTGATAATGGCTCTACTAGTTCCACCCTTCACTCCTTTAGTACCCTGGGATGTATGCCATCAGGTCCCATTGCCTTGTCCACCCTGAGCTTATTGAGCTCTTGTAGGACCCTTTCCTTTGTGAAGGGACTAGTGCACACCTCCCTCCCCCCTGTGTCCATGGTGCTGAGCTGTGGGCCCTGCCCCACCTTCTCCTCAGTAAATATTGAGCAGAAGTATCTATTTAGGATAGATGCTTTTACATGGTCCTCCTCCTCACATGCCCCCTTATCCCCTTTGATCTTAGCAATACCCCCTCTGGACTTTCTCCTTTCACTAATGTACCTATAGAATGTCTTGTCACCTTCTTTTACTGTTTGTGGCCAGTGTGCTTGTTGTCTGCTCCTGAGATACAGCAAGAGAAAAAGACTGTTGTGGTAACCCTGGGTTTTCCGACTCCCCACCCCCCCGGAGTCTGGAGAAAGGGAAGTAACAGAGATCACTGGCTACACACTGTAGCAGGTAACTGAAAGAAATGCGCGAGCTGATCTAAAGCTGCCATCCTAAATTCAGGGCCCAGTGGAGAACTCGCTAACCCCCATCAAGTGGGATCTGCTGGCTGCAGGGGGCCACGGGTCTTGTACCTCAGTGCTAGGGCATTCTAACCTGTGAGGGAGCCGGGCCATGGGGCCACTCACAGATTTGGGTCCTTTGTGGTTTGCAGACCTTGCACATGTGCACTGCTTGCAATCATGATAGGGGTATTCTGACTTTGTTTGTAGTTAACACATGTGCAGTAGAGAGCTGTTTAGGGACTGTAGAACAACCAGGCTGCACATGTGCAATGTGTTCCAGGCCTTCTTGCTGCATCCTAATGTGGTTCCTTTGTTCTCTTTCCTGATATAGGCCTCCTGGATCCCCCATCCCCATTCAGAACACCGCTGCCTGAAGCAGCTTGATCCTGAGTCGCTGTGGCTTCAGCGAGGCGCTAATAGGTAACAGATCCTCCCTCCTGCACAGCGTTTGCTAGGAGTGTTAGCCCATCGACACTTTGCGTTGACTGCACCGCCCATCCCAGCCATCCTCCCACCCAAGCCCGACCATCAATTTATAGTCCTTTCCTGTCACATGACTTCCTGCTACTATTTGGAACTAAGTCCCCACTCTCCATTTGCAGCTTACATTTGCCACCCACCAAAGGGAGTTTCCCTCTCAGTGTGCCAAACTGCTCCAAACCCCTCTACTCTCTGCTACTCTTGGACACTCTTGCTTACTCTGTTACTTAGTTGCTCAGCCCCCCCGCCTAGAAAACCTCACTGCACTGCACATCCCCCCCGCAACTCTACTCTGCCCAGCACACCACCTACTACTGCCACTAAACCCCCTTATCCATTAACCCCTAGCCCCACCCACTCCCATTGCAACACTAGGGTCACTATTTCACCCCTCTTTCCATGCTCCTAAGCCAGTCTTTTCCAGCCCCCAGCTACCTCTGATAACCTCTCCACAAGGCTGTCAGACACCCCCCCCCGGGTTTTAGAACCTGGTACCTTCTTCACCGAAGTCGGTAGCATTACCACTACTCCACAGTGGCAGTTACCCTCATTGAAGGTCAGCTATAGCCCTTATTATTTACTATAACCCAGCCAACAAAAGTACAATGAGCATCAGCACACAACTACTATATCTGCTCACTTTTGCCGTCTTGGCTCAGACCTCTCCCTGACTAGAGCACCCGCCCACCACACCAGGTACTTCCCCACTAAGCAACCCCACAGTGGCTCGGCTCCCACCCACCTTGGATGCATCCCTGGCACCCCAGCACCCACCCCCTGCCAACACCCCCACTCCCTCTTCCCTCCCAGGCCCACCCTGGACCCACCTCTTCCTTGCCATACCCACCCATCACACTTTACCTATCCCCTGCACCCTTACAGTTAGGTCCTCAACTGGCACCAAACCAAGGGTCCCTGTCACCACCGTCCCCTAATTAGAATAATCACGTTGCTACTACTACTGTCTGGGAATGTACACCCAAACCCTGGACCCATGACTGCCAGCCCTCCCAAACCCCACCCCACAGCTGGTCTCCACTTTGCCTCCCTGAACATATGCAGCCTTCTAAAGAAATTTGCTGCTTTCCAGTGTTGGGTCATACAACATCAACCCAACACCATTGTGCTAGTAGAGACTTGGCTTTCCAAATCCACCCCTGACTCTGTTATCTCCGTCCCAGGGTACACCCTCTTCAGGGAAGATCGAGTAGGAAAACGCGGCGGTTGGTGTGCAATCTTCATGCAGGACACCCTTATAGGTCATGTGCTCTCTGCACCCAAGCTTGACTATGGAGCCCAAGCCCTCACAATAAAAATTATCCCAGACCCCGCCAGGGGCCCACTCTTCCTCACAGCCTCTTACATACCCCCAAGGAACCAGAACCCAGTGGTCCAGTCTCTCACTGACTACCTCACATCCCTTCCACACAAAGCTGAGCAAGTCATGCTAGTTGATCTCAACGTTAATTGGCTTGCTACCACTGCCTCCCAAATCAGGGACTCCTTTGCTGCCCTGGACATGACCCAGTTAGTCTCCCAGCCCACCAAATCCAACCATTCCAGTGGAACCAGCACCCTCCTAGACGTTATAATATCGAACTGCCCCCATAAAATCCGGGATATCAATGTTCTCCCTGACTCACTTAGTGATCACTCCCCTGTCCTCTGTCTCTGGTCATCCTCCACACCAAAACTAGTGTCTCGGGACACCCTGCACTGGTGCCTATGCCCTGGCAGCCTCAGAAAACTAAAACAACATCTAGCCCAGTTGGACTGGTCCCCTATCCAACATGCCCCTAACATCAACACTGCTCTAGACCTCTACGCAAGTGCCTTCAGCAAGGCCTGTGACCTCTTCACTCCCCTCACCAGGATCCACTCCAAAAAACAAAATTTCCCTTGGGTCACCCCATCTCTTATCCAGAAACTTAAGAACAGGGATAATCTCTGGCACATCACTGTAGAATCAGACAAGTCGGCTGATAGACAAGCCTACAATGTGGAGTGCAATAAGTGCACCTGGGCCATTAGAAGGGCCATGGCGGAGCTCTATCAGGCCACCCTCGCACCATCCTGGGGTTCAGCCCGGACGTTCTGGGATAGCATGAAAGAGCTAAATGGGAAGACCCACTCCCCCACACCATTCCAGCTCTCCATCGATGGCTCTGTTACCACAGATCCACTTCACATAGCTGATTGCCTCAATACGACCTTCTCCGACCTAAGCTCTGTCCACCCCCGCAGTTTCTTTGACCCAATTCCCGCCTCTCTCCCCCCTGTCCTGCATCACCCTCCTTTCTTCCTGTGCACTATATCCCCACTCGAAGCCAGGCCACACCTGCTTAAAGCCCTTGGTGGCAATAGCCCCAGCAATGACCCCCTTGACTGCAGGATCCTCTGCCTGATTTTGAATGTTGTCCTAGTCCCTCTGACGGACCTAGTTAACTGGTCCCTATGCCTAGGTCGCTTTCCCAGTGCTTGGAAAATAGCTGTAATTACCCCTATACACAAGAGTGGAGATCGATACTCCCCCAACAACTACCAGCCGATCTCCATCCTCCCCCCATTCTCCAAAACCCTTGAAAAAGTGGTGTCTATCCAACTCTCTGAGTACCTGTCCAAGTATGACATTATGTGCCCAGAGCAGCATGGCTTCCACCCAGGACACAGCACCACTGCTGCTCTCCTAGAGTTCTCTCACTACCTGCACTCTGCTCTTGACTCTGGCAACCTTTCCGGAGCAGTGTTCATTGGTCTCTCCAAGGCTTTTTTTCCCCCTTTTAACCACCTTGCTTCCTTTCTTCGGGAGTCTCCGTTATGGCCTTGTACATCCCTGCTTCTCTTGCCAGGTGTCGGTGCAGTCCATCCCCCCCCCACAAAGCCTTGGTTGTACCCCCCAGGCGGGTACAGGCCGGGACCTCTTACCGTCTCGGCGGTCATCTGTCTTCCGTTGGGGGATGCTGTCATCAGGCGCTGGCAGGGGCACTGAGATTGGGGCCTGGAGCTCCGTCTACAGGGAGCACTGCAGGGTTTTTCCACTTTTCTGTCCCCTCCCACAGGACGTTGGCATGCTAGGGGAGCCTAGGGGCGGTGCACATCGAGGCATGCAAGCGCTCCGGCCCCCAGCCAATGTCTTCTCTCCCTTCTTTCTACAGTCCCACTGCGCCTCCACCCATGGTCACACAGGTGGTGGTAGAGTGGCGGGGACATGCATCCCACCCACCCCCAGAGGAGTGGCCTCTGGGTGCTCAATCCTCCTCTCCCCGCCGGCCCTCCAGCAGCCCGAGTCCATTCCCAAACCCGGGTCACAGTTGTTCTCGAGCTGTAACTCCTACCCGCTGAGCCGGCGGCCCGCTTCCAAGGCTTTGACACTGTCTGCCACCCTCCTGCTTGACTCTTGGCCACCAACTTGGCTTCTCTGCTGGTCCCCTTGTTTGGTTTTCTAGCTACCTCTCAGCTAGATCCCAGCATGTAAAGATCAATGGCTCCCTATCCAACACCTGACCTGTTCGCTCCGGGGTCCCCCAGGGCTCCATCCTGGGTCCCGTACTTTTCAGTCTCTACCTCAACAAACTCCCCAGCTCCTGTACTGGCAAAATGCTCCTCTATGCAGATGATGCAGTTCTCTTTGCCTCACATCCCAATCTCTACTCTCTTCAGTTATCCCTCCAGCACACTTATAACCGAGCTGAAAGGTGGTTCCTAGATCATAGACTAGTCATTAATCTAAAGAAGGCCAAGTCAATGCTCTTCTCCCACCACCAAAACAAGGCCAAAAATGCCCCCCTCTTGATTCTTCCCAGCACACTGCACCCTCTAGAGCAAGTGACCACCTACAAATACCTAGGCATCACCTTTGATACTGCCCTCACCTTCTACACCCACATCAGTGCCCTTTCTTCTGCTATAAACTCTCAGATAGGCCTACTATACCGTCACAGGGATTGCCTTCCCCATGTTGCCCTCTGGCTGGCCATCACCTCCTCTATCTTGTCCCTAGTGGACTATGACTTGCCCATCTACATTGCGGTGGACAACACCACCCTCACCAAAATCCAGCTCTTCATCAATAAGGCCTGTAGGCTCCTGACCTGAGCCTCCAGCTGTACCCACACATGCCTGCTCTACTCCACCACCAACCTACTCAACTTCGAGGAGCGACTGCATTATCAGACCTGCCTACTAGCTAAAAAATCACTTCTCTGGCTCCCCCCCCCCCGAGGTATCTGCCTCTCTACGGCAAGCATCCTTGTCTGTTACCACCTGTAGCTCTGTTAAGAACACTTTCCTGGTGCCCAGAACCAAGACCTCCCTAGCCCAGAGGTCTTTCTACTACCGAGCCCCCGCCTGGGTCAACTCCTTTCCAATCAGCATCTCCGACATCGCCAAAATTGGTCCCTTCAAAACCACCCTTCGGAACCATCTCTTCAATGTCCATTGATGTAGGTGCACCTAACCCTGGCCCCACCTCCCGGTTCCCCCTGTGGAACCCTCCAGTCAGGTCTCCCCTGACTTGACAATGTCCTCTATGTCCCCTCTCCCCCTACTCCTTCCAGTACCTTTCTCCCTCTACCCTTACTAAGTATATACTGGGATGTACCCCCCCCACTGTAACATCTGTGGATTTAGTTTGTCTATGACTGTAACCTGTACTATGTAACAATATGCAACTTTAAGTGTACTTTTGTTCAATGTTTCTGCACCTGTACTGTTATCACTGTTGTAACCTGCACTATGTAACTTTGTCTGCCCTCCCTGCAACGAGGTACCTCTGTAAATGAGTCCCTGACTCAAAGGTTGTAAATCTGACTTGTACAAATAAATAAATAAATAAAACAGGGCCATAATAGGCTGAAGGGGACAAGCTGCAAGACTTTTAATCAAGCCTCAAGATCCAGCTGCAACAATTTTCCCTTCACGCAAATAGCCGGTTCTGCTAGTGCTGTTTCCATCCACCCCAGGACTTCAGTTGTCTGTGCTACCCAAGGACTGAGTCAGCAGAACCATAACAGCAGGAATTGCCCTGCAAAAATCCTGGGGACTGTATATAGTTTCAAGTATGTCCACCAGGGCTGGAGATAGAGTCAAGGCTTAAAGTACGACAGAGAAAGAAATGTAAAAAGTTATTTAAAGTCAGCAAGTATGCCAATGCCAGCCAATCAGCTGTACCTCAGGCCTGCAACTAACATCTGGGTACCCTAGGACAGAATTATGGGCATCATTCTGGACTGAGACCTGTGCGTCTGGGTATTGGGGAAGATCTGCAGCAGTTAGTTAGGTTGATAGAATGGTGGCTGCATTGATCAAACTGAGGTTCTAAGAATAAAAGGGAAAAATGAGTGTTTGAACATGCTGAATCTTGAAATGCAAATTTGAATCTTTGAAATGTGTTGCGTAACCTCTATTCCATATACCCGATCCTAACCCTCCCCATGTAAATAAATTAAGATGTTGTTGTTTCAGAAAGAGCTGGCTCAAGATCCTGATTCTAGTGAGAATGTTATTAGATGAAATGGAAACTGAAATGTTGGATGGTGGGGAGGTTTGAATCCTGGTAAGTCCATGTTTGGGGTAACTGTTTGGGGAGGTGGGTTGGTACAATATCCCAAGGGGTTGTACTATAGAGATCATGTCCACTTAAATGTACTCTGGTTGGAGGCACTGCCATTTTATTTGCATCTTGGGAAAGGACCCCCGGTAATAGCAAGTATGGGAACCCAGGCCCCTTAACCTTGGTTGGGCCTGCAAGGAAGGGGTAGTGGCACTCTCTAGGATGGCGCCAGAAAGGGACTACTCAACTGATCACTGTTTGGGGTCCTTCTGCTTCAGCCATGAATGAAGCACCTTGATCAACCTACACATGGTGGGGGTAGCATGCCTATTTGCTTGGGAGCATGGTGACATCAGACAGGCTGCCAAAGGTGCCGACATCTAGCCTTTTGCCACATTAGACCCCCCAGATGGCAATTAAGTACGCAATAACATCCAACAGGGTAGGTGGTATTGTGCTATACTGGACTGCTCACGGGTGTAATGATGCCTAATGCGACAGGAAGGACTGATATAGCCCATATTGCCCACCCTGGATGGTATTATTGCACTTAGAAAATGGGCATATGTACGGTAAATTAAAAACAAAAAATAACATATTTAAAACATTTAAAAAAATGTACAAAATCATTTCAACAGATACACTTTTTGCAAAGTAGTTCCTCCACTGGTGGAATTACCAGTAGATGGCACTGCTGCTAGAGGGCACTGCTGCTAACAGTAGTGTCTGTGTGACAGACTTTTTTAATCAAGTTTTTACTTTTCTTTTTTGTTTTCATCTGGTTCGCAGTTTTCAATGACAGAAGTGCGTATATCATGAATATAGTTGGTACCGTAGTGAGTGCCAATTAAAACTATGCAAGTATAGTTGGGAGTGATCGTGGTATCTCCTCCCTTCACTGCTGGTGATAATATCCAGTCCTCCAGTGGCAGAGTGGCTGTGATGTAAGACCAGGAGTGACTCTGCAGAACTGAGAAGATAGCGTTTGTGGCAGTGCTAATTTAACAAAAAAAAGAAAAAGGAAAAAAGGATTTCCCTCACTGATGGCTATTTCCATGTTAATACTAAGCAGGGGAGCCAGGGTTGCACGGGGAGACATGATGGGAAGTACCACCAAGAGTTCAGCACACATCTGTGCTGGCTGTAGGAACAGAATGTAATGACTGTTTTGTGTGTGACAAGGGGAGAGAATTTAACTTTAAAATGGCATAGTTTGTTTTCTATGACAAACATGGCTGCTTTTTGGGGTGGGGATCCTGCTTGCTGAAGGAGCAAGAAAAAATAGTGATCATTTTAAATTTCTGCATTCTATTTTCAGCTTAGTGATTTTCTTAATAAAAAGGCTGGCAGAGACCGAGACTGAATATTTCCTTGTCTCTCTTGCCTGATCCCAGATCAGGTGGTTGGTGGCCTTCACCTATCAGGTTCAAGAATTTCTCCAACCCATTTTCTAACAGAACATTAACATAACCTTGGTCTTACCTTATTGTTTAAATCATCCTCAGCAGAATGCTGTTGTACCATTTTCTAATGTCATTTTGTTGTTCTGTCACTGTTCTGACATCACCTCAACGGTACAACAGCATTCCAGAAAAATGAACCTTGAGGTATACTTTGAAATGGTCTCTTGTTTTATTTTTTCTTGACTGCCAGAGTTTGTATTTAATAAATAAAAAAGAGACCATTTAAAAAAAATAAATGAAAACTGCTTTTTTTCAATAAAAAAGAAAGGTAAGGTTTTGGGGCATTTTGTTTGCAGGGGATGGGGTGGCATTTGTATAAAGCAGGGGAAGGAGACCATGTACTATAAAAAATATCAGATCTGATGCTCTATATGTAACAAGCTGGAGTTTCCATCTCGGGATTCTGATGCCATTTTAGAATGACTTGAGATTTGCTCTCATGTTTCTGATGGCATCAGAATCCCTTGATTGGAACAAAGGCTTGGTATGCATGGTTTCCTATTTATTTATTGTGTTTTTCACACCATAGTATACAAGGGTGGTTCAAAAAGTTTTGAGCCTAATATAGAAGGAAACACCAGAGATCATTGATGTAGCAGCTACTTGTAGTCCACGTGGAGTAGAACTCAGAAAGCGGGGCAGAACATTCTAGATTGTTTTGTCATTTATGTATGCTTTTTCAATTGCCGGTCTACTGTGATGGATGCTGAAAATCAGAAAATTAAGCATTGTGTTGTCATTAAATGTTTAACACTAGAGAACACCGAACCAAAGGAAATTTCTGAACACACGTTGAAAGTGTATGGGGACTATGCACCATCATATGTGACAGTTAAATGGTGGACTGCTGAATTTCATCGTGGCAGATGATCTATTGAAGATGACCCCCAGTAGTGCCAGATGTGCCCTTGACTGAACAAAGTAGTGTGGGTCCTGATTTAGAGGGTCATGTCCCCGAAGGTACTATGGGCACGGGGTCCCCTTCTCATATGGAGGTTCCCTCTGCTAATCTAAATGAGGTGGAAATAGAGCCAGGGCCTGTAGCAGATTTTACTGAGACCCCTAGACGCACTGGCCGAGAAGTACGGCCTGTAATAAGGTTAAGATATGAGTCTCTGGGTCAACCTGTGGACCTGCCATTAAATGTAGTCCATAAAGGGGTCTATGTATCTCTGAGTTCATTGCCCAAGCTAATTTTGGGGAACGATGCACAACTGTTAGTATTACCCTCTGAGTATAGTACTACTGCCCCAGTTAGTCCTCAGGTAGCGGATAGGGAAGGGCCCCCTTTATCCAAGCGTCATAGCCAGGAAGTAATGACCTGATGTATAAAAGAAAGGGGTTGTGATATGTGTACTGTTGTATAGGTAAAAAGTAAACTGTGTAATGTATGTAATCAAAAGTCTGATGTGCTGTTAATTTAAAGAGTTTCGCCTTAAAGTGATTTAAGGGTAACTACTTGACGCGGACGCCAAGTTCTTTCCAGACCAGGAAGGGTGTAACCCCCCCTACAAATGGGAGTTTCTAACAGCCGCCTAGGAGCTGCCTAAGCATCTCCCTGGTGGTCAGCGTTCGATGCTTAAAGCCATTTAAATGGCTCTGGGAGTGCTTGTAGAGCCTCCCCGTACTGTCTCTTTAAGAGCTGTCTGCTTGCAGACATATTCACTGCTTATGAAGGGGGTTGTGTGCTCTCACGCTCGAGTCCCACTCGAGCTGCTGACTAATTGCTCCGGTTTCGGCCGTCGCCGAAGGGGCAGAGTGAGCACTTTTCAGAAAGTGTAATTGTTTGCCCCATACCGTTAGCTGTGTTCATGGGAATGTAAGCTGTTTAACCTGCCTTTCTTGCAGCTGGACTTTGTGTGCTGTGTCCCTCTATTTTGGACCAGAACTGTCTGATGAGTCCAATGAGGACAGGGTGGTATCTAAAAATGGAGTAACTAGCGACCAATCAGGATTGGGACTCTCAATAGAGCCTGCTGACCAATGGGGATACAGTTAGAGGTTCTGGGAAGTGAAGTTCTGGACCATGGTGCCTTTTTTTGCACCAATGAGGGACGAACTTAGTGGCTGGTTCCAGCAGCCCACCAATGGGATCGGGTGGTACCTGAACAGAGATTCTTGCCCCATACTGTTCAAGGGGCAGAAGTGTTGTGGCTGTGATCAAGTAAGGAGCTCAGGGGCTCCTGTGCCATTTGAACGGTCGTGTGGGAAGCGTGTGTAAAGCCAGTGTCGGGCGTTTGTAAATGCCAGCAATTTTGGACTAAATCCACTGGGAAGTGGTCAGAGGAGGCCATGCAGGAGCGCGGCTACCTACCAGGCTCACCCCTGTAGAAGACTGGAGAATCTGCTTGAATCACGCTCAGTCTGTCAGGAACAGTGAAGCTGCGTTGGTTGGGCCCAGTGTATGGCGGGCAGGTGATCGAGAAGGACAGCAGCTGGCTGGTATGGTACCCCTCTACCTTGCATGTAAATGTGTGGAGAAGTGCTGGAAGTACAGATTCGGTCCTGCGAGAAGTGTAAGAGCGCTCTGTCTGCTAGAGTCATGAGTACTAAATCAGGGTAGCTCCCTGGCCAAGGGTCCTAGTGAGGGCAGGAGAGTTTGGGTTCTGTACTGGTGACACTATCTGGGCCTCCTGGCTCCATTTAATCTTCGCAGGAGTTAAATGCTCGTTTGTGTCAGGGCCCCAACCAGCTGCATCGAGGAACTAGCCTTTAGGGCTTGGGTACCCATAGACAGTAACTTATAGGTTAGGCCTGTGCACAGAGCCCTAGGTAGATACTCATATATTGTAGTGGTAAGCTAATTAACCTGATTCCCCCCAGTCCTTGTTATCTCCCCTTAAATAAATCTGATTGCTTGTTTTACAAAGGTACACTGGCTAGTTTGTGTGTTAATGGTGAATTACTGCACAGTGAATATTGTGTAACTGCAACTTGTTTTTCAGGGGATCCCCAGAGTAAGCTGATTGGTTCGAGCCGTGGGGGTAAGTGTATATAGTAAGGACACTGTAATTGAATTGTGTGGTCCACTAGTGGGAAGAAAGGGGGGTTGCAGCAACCCAGAGGGCTGTGACCAAGTCATCCTCGACCGTTCTAACCCGACCTCTGGGTGGAGGCACCTGCCAATGGATCTAGGCCCCTCACCCTGCTACAGTCAGAGCAGGCAGGGGTAGTAGCTCTTGGGATAGCGCCCCCTGGGGGTTACAATAGCTATAGCAGAGTCATGGTTAATCTCACAGGTTCATTCAAATGAAATTAAAATAGAGGGCTTTTTTCTTCATAGGGCAGACAGAGAGGGAAGAAGAGGTGGGGGGTTCTGTTGTTTACAAATTGGAAACTGGGAAGTTTTAGGGTTGTGTTTTCAGGGACAAAACATCAAATGGAAATTTTGCTGGTTCAATTGCTGAAGTATGACCTTGTAATTGGAGTGGTTTACTCACCCCCAAAAGTGAAAATGGTGGAATTTGGGCAACTGGCACAATGCATACAGAAATTTACAATGGGACATGACCTGCTTTTGTTGGGGGATTTCAACGCACATGGGGCGGACCGAGGGGCAATGCATTGTTACAGAGTCTGAGTCTCCTTGGCCTGACCCAGGTTGTGTTGACTCCCACTAGAAAAACAGACCTGAACAGTAATGGAAACCTATTAGATTTGTGTTTTGTAACAGAGTGTATAAAAGTCCAAGAGGTGCAGGTAAATCAACCAATATTGGGCGATCATTGCTCTATTGCAGTGGTTGTCAACCTTTTTTGGCCCGGGGCCCCCCTGGACCATGGTTGGCCATGTCGAGGACCCCCTACCAAAAGTCTACAGATTTTGTACCACATTTAGTGTTTTGTACACCCTTTATACAGCTATCCTTATATATATATATATATATATATATATATATGTGTGTGTATATAAAAAACTATGTCAGTGTTCTACTACTTGGTTGGGGGCAGCATTCAACTTACTGGCTAACTAAAAGAAACACCTCACAGAAGTTGATGCTGGTCTCAAGCAGTCAAAAATAATAAAAACTGGCATACTGCTGCTGTATTTATTTCATTGCTGTAGTATTTTTATATAGCTGCATGTACAAGCTAACTTCTGTCTGAAGCAATATGTTTTGCACTTCTAAGAGAAAATAAAAAAAAGGCAGCTATATTTCTTACCCAGTCGGCAATGACTCGGTAAATTTGTGACTCCGTGATTCTAGCAACTTAGTAAACTGAGAAACTGTGGGGAATTTTTTATTTTAACAAACAGTAGCGAGGTGTGAGGAGCGAGGAGGGGAATTTATAATAGATATCTGCGACAAGCGCAGAGCGATGAGCGAGGATCAGAGATACAGTCGCTTATTCTGTGAAGGGAACAGATGACAAAAATGATGGTAGTGATCAACATTAATCTGCCCTGCCCACCTTTTTGTTTAGTCCCTCTTGAGCAATCTCCTGACTTCAGTTTCCCTCTGCTCGCAGATACCATAACTAGTTGAGGAGTTTAAAACCTAGGAAAACAAGCATTTCAGATATTTAAAAGTCAGCTATTTGTTTGCTCCATGTATTCTGATGTCTCTGTTCCCCCACACGTCCCATATGGAGCAATGTTTCAATCAGGTAAGCGGCAAAAGCGTGTCTGATCGCGGTTAAACAGCAGTTGGCAAACAATTATTTTACTGTGATTTAAATTTCTCATAGTGTTCTGTGGACCCCCTGGCTGGCACTCACAGACCCCTGGTTGAAAACCAATGCTCTATTGTATGTAATTGTGAATTAAAGACTGAAGGTCAAGGAATAAAATTAGAAGCCCCTATAACAATAAAAAAGAGGTCCTTTAAAAACTGTAGTAGATAATTATTTTTATATACATTGGCAAATTTTTCTTATTTCTGATCTGGACTTAGCTGTGAAAGAATTTACTAGAATGTTTTTAGAGGCTTGCAATAGGGTTGCCCCTTATAAAACATCTATAGCTAGGAAAAATCAGCCCCATGGATGACAGAAAAACTAAAAAAGAATTAATAATAAAACATCAATTATAGAAGACGGCAAATAAATCCTTGAGTAAAGTTGATTGGGAAGTGTATAAAACACATCGTAATAGATTGGGTACTAAAGGAAAAAATACAAAATGGCATTATTATAAAACAAAAATTGTTGATACAGTTGACCCTCGGAAATACTGGTCTCTAATTCAATCTTTGGAGAAACCAGTTAAAAGTAAACCCCCTGTTCAAATCCAACAAAATTGTGTACTTCAGGGTAAAGTAAGTTCTGCAGATATTTTGAATACATATTTTACAGAATTACCTGGAATAGATATTCCAGAGATTGAAAATAAACCTTTTCCACATTTTCCATCTAATGTTACTCTGAAAATCCTAAGATTTAGATTTAAGAAAATTAGTTGTAATGAGGTCCAAAAATAATTAAAACAATTAAAGGTTAATAAAGCATATGGGTTGGACAAAATAGAAAATAGGTTTTTGAAGGATGCTGTTGATTTTTTGGCCCCTAATTTAACTAAGATATTCAATTGGAGTTTAATGGAAGGGAGATTTCCCTCCAGTTGGAAAAAAAACAAAGGTAGTCCCAGTCTTTAAAGGGGAAGATCCAACAGACCCCTCAAATTATAGGCCAATAGCCCTGCTGTCCACGGTGTCGAAGGTAATGGAAAAACTAGTTAATAACCAGTTAGGAAATTATTTGGAGAAATACAATCTACTTTCGGATTCACAATCAGGATTCCGTAAAGGACGCTCCATGGGCACCGCGCTCACCAACCTAATAGATCTTGTCTCCTCTCAACTTGAGGGGGAGAGGTGGGCACGGTGTTCGTGGATTTGTCTAAAGCCTTCGACACCGTGGACCACAGGGTTTTGTTGCAGAGACTAGAAGGGCTGGGCCTAGATTATGAAACCTTGAGATGGTTTTCCTCTTATTTATTTGAAAGATCACAATTGGTTCAACTTGAAGATGTAACCTCAAAACAGCTTAAAATTGTTAGAGGGGTACCACAGGGGTCAATTTTGGGCCCAAGCCATTTTTTGGTTGATGTAAATGAATTAGTAAAAGTTGCTACCTATACTAAAACAAAATTATATGCTGATGATACAGATTTGTTAGCGTATGGTATGAATATTAAAGAGGTTGAAAAGGGACTCCAGGAAGACTTCACAGGGTTGTAAAATTGGCTAGCTAACTCAAAATTAGTACTGAATAGTAAAAAAAAAAAAAAACCTTCTTTTTACAATTCAGAAGGGTAAAACAAATTGTAAACAGGAATTGAAAAGCAAAACATTGAAACAGGAACTATTACAGCAGTTTTTTTATTATAAATATTTAGGGGTTTGGGTAGACCAGGAACTGAAATTTGATATACGTATAGAAGAACTGGTAGGCAAAGAAAGTAAAAAATTAGAGGCTTTTCGAAGAAACAGGTTTTGTACTGATATCAAAATGAGGAAAAAAATTGTAAATCAGTTGTTAATTCCTACAATTGGTTACGGCAGTCACATATATGGGAAGGCCTCAGGCTTTCTTTTAAGAAAGTTTGAGGTCACCTGTAATAATTTAGCAAGGTTTATGTTACAGTGCGATTACAGGACTCATCACTGTGATTTGTATTTGGCATTGGATTGGTTAACATTGAAATATGAGTATATTTATTTAGATGTTTAAAAGGTTCTAGAGATTGAATGTGATATTGTATTGTGTTTGTATTGCATGTTATTTTAAAGTCCTATTGTCAGGACCACCTTGAAAAAAGGTTTCAGCCTAAGATGTGAAGTAAGAACTTTCCTGAATAAAAATAAATATTTTACTACTACTGTTGCACAGTTAGCTGACACTTTGGGCATTAGTGTGGGATAAGTGGAAACAATCTTGCATGATCAGTTGGGAATGAGCAAGGTATGTGCCCGTTGGGTCCCCAGAATGCTGACATGCAACATGAAGAAGGGGCATCTGATGACTACTCATGACAATCTCGACCTGAGGAGGCAGATGGGAACAAGTTTAAGATGTGATTTATTACCAATGGCAAGACCTGGATTTACAATTATGACCCCAAGTCCAAACAGCTGTCCATGCAGTGGGAACATCCATATTCCCCAACACCCAAGAAATTCAAATCACAGCACTCTGCAGACAAGATCATGTGTACCATTTTCTGGGATGCTAAAGGTAGGATCCATGTCACAATGGCGAAAGCCTAAAGGTGATCTCCGTTATACAGAAGTCAAGAGTGCCGAAAATGTATTTCGGCACTCTGACACCACTCTGGCACAACAAAAGGGCACTGGGGACTTAGTTTTTAATGTTTTCTGTGGAGGTCTCTGCCCCCCACACACCTTCATGGGGGGTTGTGCCCTCGCACCCCCCTACTAAAGGATTCTCAACTCCAGGGGGGGTATGTGGAAAGATGAGAGCCACACCAGTGCTTCTGCATGACAATGCTCCAGCACACACTGCAAAAGTCGCAAAGGCCACTGTCAGGGAATGCCACTTCGAAGAACTCCGCATCCTGCCCATTCTCCAGACCTTGCACCCAGTGACTTCCACCAGTTTCCCAAACTGAAGGAGCATCTGCGTGGAAAATGTTTTGAGGATGACAGTGAGCTGAAGGAGGCTGTGCAGGGGTATCTGACTGGGCTGGAAGAAACGTTCTTTCTGGAGGGAATCAAAAAGCTTCAGGAATGATAAGAAAAGTGCGTTGTTAAAGAGGGTGACTATGCTAAGACATAACACAGTACTTCCTGGTATCTGTTGGTATATATGTTAGGCTAAGTCAGATTTTTTAAACATACAGTCAAACAAAAATTAAAATTTCTTCTGTAAAACTTTGTGTAAAGCTGTCCCCGTAACATGCTATAAATGTTGTCACAGTTGTAAAAAATCAGAAACTGTAATATTTAAAATGTCTTCCATAAAATATTATTACATAAAGCTGTCCTTGTAACGTGCTATAAATGTTGTCACAGTGGTAAAAAATCAGAAACATTTTTTGTGTAATATTTATAATTGAAGAAATTGTAATACATAACTGGGTGTGATGGGGCATATCGACCTTTCAAAAGCAAACTGAACTATATCTTTATGCCGTTTTCCCCTGTAGAAGCTGTTTTGAAAATGCTGTTTCAAATTTTCTTATTTAATGAATAATGACTAAACATCTGGGGCCCTATATTCAAATGTTTGCCTGGGCGCTAACGGGTCTTTGCCCATTCAAACTGGGTTTGTGCTGGATCCCCTTACTCAAAGGAGGCTGTTTCGCAGGCAAGGAGGGTTAGCTCCCATATGAAACATAATGTGTGCATGTGGACAAGGGGAGGGTCTTGGCCATGTATAGTCACACTATCCCATGTTTAGCAGCTTTGAGCTGTGCAAAAGGGTTTAGCATGGGCCTTTTGCACAGTACAAATACCGCTGAACAAAGCTCGGACTTAACTCCGGACAACCCTGGTGGCTGTCAGAGGTAAGGCAGTCACCTAGTCGGTTGGCCACTGGGGGAGCACAACTGCCCCCAGTGGTGCCTGGCACCTCCCCACTGATCACCAACCCCTAACGTACAACTAAAACTTCCTAGTGCTAGAGGTCCCCATCCACACCAATTGCTGGCCCATAGCGTAAAAAAAAAATCCCTGGTGGCAATGGTCTCCCCCTCCAATTTCCTGCCCATTCTGTAAATGAAAAAATATCTCTGATGTTAGTAATCCCCACCTTCCCTCTAATCGCTGTCTGGTTCTGTAAATAAAAAACTATCCCTGCTGCTAGTGGTCCCCCCGATTGTTGGTCTGTTCTGTACAAAAACATATCCCTGGTGCTAATGGTCCCCCCTCCCTCTGATCACTGGCCCATTCTGTACAAAAACATTTCCCTGGTGCTAGTGGTCCCCTCTGATCGCTGGCCCATTCTCTACAAAACATATCCCTGGTGCTAGTACCCAGCCCCCGAATGCTAGCAGGTTCTGTAAATAAAAACATATCCCCAGTGCTAGTACCCCCTCAGTTGCCGTCCCGTTCTGTACAAAAACATATCCCTAGTACTAGTGGGCCCCCCCATCACTGGCCTGTTCTGTAAATAAAAAAAAAAATCCCTGGCTCTGGTGGCTCCTCCCTCCAGTCGCAGGTTCATTCTGTAAATAAAAAATATCCCTGGTGCCAGTGTTCCCCCACCACTTATCACCAGCCGGTACTGTGATAACATAAATTTCCTGGAGTCTAGCACCCCTCCCCCCCCCACCGCAGCACCAGAAATCCACCCCTCCAGTCACTTTTCCAGTCCCCTTAGTGCCACGGGTACATACAGTGATGCGTTGCAGTTGTCCTCACATCTTCTTGGCAGGCTGCCCTATGTTCAGGAATGGAGTGCACCCTTATCCTATAAATAAGAGGCCTGTTCCCTGTCTGGACATATGCAGATGATCAAGGAAGTGCGAGGAGGGCTGCACTGGTCACCGTATGCACCCATGGCACTAAAGGGACTGGGAAGGTGAATGGGAAGGTGGGTTTTTGTTGCTGCGGTGGTGGGACCACTAGACACCAGGGATTTCATGTTATCACAGTATGGGTCAGTGATTAGCGAGGTGGGACCACTAGCACCAGGGATTTTTTTTTATTTACAGAATGGGCCAGCAATCAGAGGGTGTACCACTAGCACCAGGGATATGTTTTTGTACAGAACAGCCCGGTGATCAAAGGGAAGGGGGAACCTACTACCACCAGGGATATATACACGTCTGAAGCTGAGCAACATTGTTGGGGGGCAGCACCATGCTAGCCTGCCTCGCTGCCTATGCAAATGAGCCCATAATGGGCATGAAAATGGCCCCTTAGCACTTTGTATACCCAGTGGGCTCACCTGCATGGGTCCCTTTGAATATTGCAAATAGCGCTCTGACACTATCCATTCTGGTGGCGTACTTTGGGAGCCCTGTTGTGGCAGTGCTAAGTGGCATAGCACTGCACTGATATGGCTCTATATTCAGTCAAATAGTGCCGACGTGCTGTTCGGCTGAATATAGCATCCTTGGGTACCTGGGCAATCACAAGGTGCAGCGCAAAGTTTTGCACAATTTTGAATATCAGGCCCCTGGTCATTTCCTGGGAACTAATAACCTTCTGGGAGGAAGTGGCTTGAGGTGCATCCAAGAGATTCCCTCCTCCCCCCAATCTGGTCATCAATCCCCATGAAATAACCATCTGTGAGGTCATTATTGTGATTATAAATCTAATCGCAAGAATGAATATATTACTTGTTCACAAATTTAGACTTAGTGTTCAGTTGCTGATTTCATTTTTCTGTTTAGTGTCTCATGGATGCCAGAGGAGGTTATGCATTATTTGGCTCTGCATTGTGTTGATTTCACTCCAATGGCCCCAGGCTGCAGGGAGAAAAAAAAGTACTTTATGCAGCAGATTTAGTTTAATAATATATTATTATGCCTGTCCTTTACAAAACGTGTGAATTGTAAGCCAACCCAGACATGTTTCCAAATACAGCAATAAATCATAACTTGCTACACTGCAGTGCTGTAAAACTTGAGAAACTGAAATCTGGATTGAGGGAATGATGACTCTCATTAATATTTAAATATGGTTAATTAAACATGTCCCAGGAGCAGATTTAACAATAGCAGCAAAGTTACAGAGAAATTAAATAGCACATATAAAATGTGACTTGCAAACATGACTTTTATTACTATTATGTTTATATTATTATGCTTGTAGTATGCTACTGACTTTTTCATGTTTAATAAATAATTAAATAATTTATTGAGTTAACGTAAGATGCTTTTCATGAAACCTTGAAACATAAGGATAGAACTTGAGAAAAGAAAGATTAGGGTGAAAGAGGAGAAAGAACCAGTGATATTTTGTGAATGTAAAAGAGACACTGCTCTCAAAGTAGCACTGACAAGGGAGAATACTTTGTCCATGCTAGTCTGGATTTTTTGCTGCTGCTTATGTTGCCACTACTTGCAGCAGGTCCAGGATTTGTTCCTTGTTCTGACACTGTGACACAGACTTTTGGTTGCTTGCTGGTTCATTGGAGGAGGCTGCCAAAATGGAATCTGGTTCCTGTGACACAGGAGGACCTGTTGGTGAAGTAAAACTTGAGGGAGTAGACTCAGCATTTGATCTAAGGTAATGCTTCAGCTGTGTCTCTGTTGTACAGCTGGTGCCCAGTAGTTTTTCAGCGACTCTTCATTTTGTATACTATTAGGCTCATATTTTCATGACTTTCAGTACCAGTGTTGGAAAGAGTTTGACTTGTCATGGGGCAGATGGAATGGTTGGTGTAAATCTGAGACAGTGGGCCAGATGAACTCAGATGTTTCATCTTCAGGCCTTCATTAAAGGGATGAGGAAGAGGGGTGTTACAAATTGGAAAGATTGGTATTACAGTGGATAGGGTTAGGAAGGGCCTTGCAGCCCTTAAAAGTAGACAAGGTTCCAGTGCCAGATGGTCTGCATCCTAAAGTACTGGAAAAACTGGAGCATGAGTTGGCATCCCCTTTGGATAATCTATTTAAATGTTTTCCGAAAACTGGGGAAGTACCAAAGGATTGGAAGCCTGCATATGTGATCCCACTGCACAAAGGAGGAGACAGGGAGGATCTGGGAAACTGCAGACCAGTAAGCCTCACCTCAGTTATTGGAAAACTACTAGAAATGATAATCAAAGAACAGGTAGTGGAATACCTTCAGTCGAATGGACAACAGGACACCATGCAGCATGGATTTGTGACAGGTAGATGATGTCAGACAAATGTGTTAGTATTTTTTGACTGGGTGACAAAGGCAGTAGATAAGGGGTGTGCAGGGGATATAATGTATTTGGAGTTTAACAAAGCCTTTGATTAGGTGCCCACAAGATACTGCTTAAGAAGTTGAAGAACCGTGGGATGGAAGGGGGGGCCCATTAGGTAGATTGGGAGCTGGCTAGGAGACAGAAGTCAGGGCATAGGGGGAATGGGGGAACTGGGTCAAATTGGTAGACAGAATGGTTACTAGTGGGGTGCCACAGAGGCTGGTGTTAGGTTCCGTTCTTTTCAATATTTGCATTAGTGACATTAGTGAAGGAATAAGGCACGGGGTCAAAATGTCGCACAGCATTCAATCGCGTTGTGCGATTAATTTATTTCTATTGATCTGTGGGGGGCTCTGGCCCCACACCCCCTATTATGGGGGGCTGCACCCCCATACCCCCACTTAGGATTCTAACTCTGGGGGTCCAACACGGAGAGTGCACAGGTCCGGGTTCGCGTGATAATGCCATACGCTATTAAGCATGCGACATTATGACCCGGTACGAGGAAAATAAGAGGCAAAATGTGTCTTATTACAGATGACACAAAGATCTGTGGAAGGGTGGATAATGAGGAAGGCAATAGCAGCAGCAGGAGTAGTTTATTTTTATACAGCTCCCTTTCCCAGCATCCCAAAGCACCTTACACAAAGGTATCCAAGCAATATGAGGAAAACAAAGTATTTAAAGCAACGTGTTTTTTTTGTTATTATGCTCTTTTTGCCCCAGGCCGGGTTAAATAAATGAACAAATAAATAAATTAATTAATACTGATAAAAGAATGGCTTTCATCAAACGAATAGATCCAAAAGCAGTGAAAAGATGTAGGGAAACGAGTTCCACAGGGCTGAACCAGAAACCTCAAATGCTTGGTCCCCTGATGATTTGAGATCAGGGACATGAAGAATAACACAGAGATGCTGGAGAGGTGGTCAAAAGGCTGGCAGTTGAAATTCAATGCAAAGAAGGGAAAGATAATGTTGAGTTGTAAAACAAAATGTAGAGTTTACTGGATGGGAGGGGTCCAGATTGCCACAACAATGGATGAAAGTGACTTGGGTGTTATTATAAATTATAATCTTATAATAACTAGGGAGCATTTTCTCCCATAGGGTTATAATTCTGTCATTATAACCAGCTGGTTATAATGATGAACATGTGCCCAGTTTCCCTAGTTCGGCTCATGCGCCAACCACGAACTTCCTCTTCTCTGCACTGTCCATCCCTGCTCCTCAGCGCTGCAGACTTTCCTGGCAGAAGAAGTCAGAGGTAAGTTCTTTTTTTTAACACAAAAAATATCACTGGGCACAGCAAACCTTCCTAATTGGAGTAAATAAAAAAAACACAGCTTCAGTTTAGGAGCTGGAGCCACTATGGATCGCGTTAAAACCCCAATGGTCCGTGGCTCGACTCTGTAGACAAAAAAAATGTATTTTGTATAATTGCTGTGGCGAAAAAATTATCCCCAGCAATTATATAAAATTAAGGATGGGTAGATATGTAAAACTTGGATTTTACACCCCCGCTTGGGGTGGGATGCCTTTATGTGTGTGTAAAATCTGAGTTATAACCACCTATCCATCCATTATTCTCTATAAAATGTCCAGGCAGTGCAACAAGGTGTACAGTAAAGCAACTATGATAACAGGTTATATAGGAAGGGGGTTTGACAGTTAAAAGGAAAGTGATATTATCCTTGTATCAGTCCCTGTTTAAACCCTACCAGGAATACTGTGCCCAGTTCGGGAGTCCTAATTTAAAGAAGGACAGAGACAGACTGGAGGCGGTACGAAGAAGGGTAACTACAATGCTCCTTGGCAGCAAGGGAAAGTGTATGCAGAAAGACTGGTGGATCTGAACATGTACAGACTGGCAGACAGATGGAAAAGGGGGGATAGGATTGAAACCTGCAACATCCAGTGGCACAGGCTGGGAAAGCAGCCCAGCTGTGCCTCTCTGTCTACTCAGCTCCAAGCAACTGCATGCAGGGGGAAGCCCCTGACCAGGGCAGTTGCAGAACATCCAACAGCACAGGATGGGAAAGCAGCTGAGCTGTGCCTCTCCGTCCACCTGGCTCCAAGCTACCGCACGCAGGAGGAAGCCCCCGACCAGGGCAGTTGCAGAATGTCCAGCGACACCATACACAAGCTGGGAAAGCAGCCCATCTGTGCCTCTCCGTCCACCCAGCTCCACCAGCTCCAATCTACTGCATGCAGGGGGAAACCCCTGACCAGGGCAGTTGCAGAACGTCCAGTGGCACAGGCTGAGAAAGCAGTCCAGCTGTTCCTTTCCATCTGCCTGGCTCCAAGCTACTGCATGCAGGGGGAAGCCCCTGACCAGGGCAGTTGCAGAATGTCCAGCGGCACAGGCTGGTAAAGCAGCCCAGCTGTGCCTCTCCATCCGCTCGGCTCCAATCTACTGCACGCAGGGTAAGCATTCAGCCAGCCTGGGACTGAAAGTTGGAGCCATGATAGGCTGAAGCCTAACAGTATCAGCAAGCAATTGACTGCTGAGACTATGGCTTCACTTTTGATTGGATCAGCTTTTTTTTTGGCTAACCTCAGCAAACTGAAATTGCTTCCTGGCCTCAGCTGAGTTATTAAACAGTTGAAAAGTGATTTTTTTTTTGAAATTGTGTTATGGGAGGGAATCGGGGACAGCATTAATTTAAGGGTATTACCTACTGTATTTGTGTTTAATTGTGGGGACGGGGACCGCTTTATTGTTAAGGCAAAACTGTTGGAATTGTGAATCTGGAAGCTCAATACAAGTGTTGCACTGGTCCATGTATCTGTTGAGACATTGTGCAATGCTGTAATTTCAACTAGTGCCTTGCCCTATTGTTTTCCCCTCTTACCTCCCCCTATATCTATTCTCCCAGCCAAGTCTGCTATTTTTTTCATTTTTATTCACTTTGTTTTCCTTCTTTCCCTTTTTTCTCTCATTTTGATCCTGACCTTGCCTTGTTCCTTAGCTAAAATCTCTGTTAATTTCTACTTTGACTGAGGCAGCCTGAGGTGTTAGGCCGACGGCGCCACTTTAACGAACCCCATTCAGCTGCTCTCAGCTCAGCTCTCATCTTGCTATTAGTTCCCTGCTGTTATATTCCCCTTTGTTCTTTCTTCACTTCTACGCCCCCCAATCTAACCACCTGTACGTCACAACCCAAGTGTAATTGCATTCTCCCCTGTCTTCTTTCTTTCAGGGGAAGCCCCCTGACCAGGGCAGTTACAGAACGTCCAGTGGCACAGGCTGGGAAAGCAGCCCGGCTGTGCCTCTCCAACTGTCCGGCTCCAAGCTACTGCATGCAGGGTAAGCATTCAGCCAGCCCGGGACTGAAATTTGGAGCTGTGATAGGCTGAAGCCTAACAGTATGAGCAAGCAAGTGACTGTTGAGACTATGGCTTCACTTCCGATTGGGCCAGCTTTTTTGTCTGGCTTACCTCAGCAAACCAAAATTGCTTCCTGGCCTCGGCCGAGTAACTGAACAGTTGAAAAGTGGATATTTTGGCCCCCCCCCCGCATCCCCGGTGCTTATTAAATACACCATTGCCCCTCCTCCTGGAAGGCACCTCCCTTATATGGGCCTGCTGGTCCGAACATTCTTTATCAAGGAACACCCCCTTACATTGTGTTTCCTTCTGCATCTGAACTTGTGGTACAAGATCTCCTTGTCACGCTTAGTAGTTACCATCCTGCATCTCAAAATGAATTTCTTACCCCTTATCCTGGGGTACTTAGTATGTGTCATTATTTACCCACTTGATCCACACTTTGCAACAGTAATTGCAGTAAAACCTTGCATTGCAGGTCTGAAGTCCCAGTGCTCATTTAACTCAACACAATTCCCGGTAGCATGCCTGGAGTCCTCTTTGCTGTGCTGTGTACATGATGGCACACATAATACTTACTACAAGCGCTATCAAACTTTGATAACCCCCTTCCTGAGATACCCACTTATCTTATCTGTTAGGGTACTGTTGTACACTTTTCTGAATCTTTCTGGCCCATACCAAATGAACATGTCACCTGTCCCTTCCTGCCTTCACAAAAGTAAAAGGACCCACCTCTTTAGGCTACTATTAGACACCCTAAAAAAATGCTCCTGCTGCTGCTTATGTGCACAGGCAATGTTGAGGTTAACACAGGTTCCCTCCACTCTATAGCTGCGCCTTCGGGTCTGGCTCAGTCTAAGTCTTTCATCCACACTAATGCTTGTAGTCTGTTAAGGAAACTTGACGCCATTCAGACTTGGAGTAATCATTCTAATCCAGATGTCCTTGTAGTCACAGAAACATGGCTGACACCATCAAAGCAGAATCACAAGGTCAACATTCCTTCATATAACCTCTTCAGGACTGACAGACTCACACGGGGGGGGGGGTAGCAATCTACATTAGAGATAAATACACTGCTTCCTTGCTTGATTCCACATCTATGGCCAAAGAATTTGAATGTATATCCTTAAAAATTCAACTTTCGCAATCAGTTCCACTTTACATAATATATTGTTACAGACCCCCATCTGTGGGGCTTAAAGTGCTGGGCCACCTGCGTGATACACTAGACTCCCTGTCCTCTGAGATAATTGTCTTGGGAGACTTTAACCTGGATTGGCTTTCTCCGGCCTCTAAACCCTTCAAAGATATCTGTGATTCTTTTGACCTTACCCAGGTGATCACAGATGTCACCCAACCCAATACGAAAAACCCGCTGCACAGTACTCTTCTGGATTTAATCCTAGTTAACAGCCCCACCTGCTTTCACACTTTGCTGTCTTCTTTAATGATATTAGTGATCATTGTGCAATAGCATGTGTGAGGTCTGTTCAAAAAGCAACCTCTTCCTCTGGATACATCTCAAGGAGATGTCGCTGGCACTTCGACCCAAATGCTTTCATTAGTGACCTACAATATTCAAATTGGCATGACTTCTACCTGGCCCCTACAGTGGTCACAGCTTATAAGGCCTTTCAAACCATTGTCATTGATTCCATAAACAGACATGCACCGTTACTTAGAATTTGCACCAAAAGAAGGTTTTGTCCCTGGTTCACATTCAGTCTGAAAGCTGCATTACTCCATAAAAACAGTCTATGGAAGAAGGTGCAGAAAACTAAACATCACGCTGACTGAGCAGCCTTCAGAGCTGCAAAAAATCAGTGCACTAAGCAAGTCAGGGCTGAGAAAGCCAGATACTATAATGCAGAGCTTAATGCCTCAACTAACTGCGTGGCTAAATTTTGGAAAACACTAAAGAACATAGAAGGACACAGCCCCGCTGGCTCCCTTCCTCCAAAAATTTCCACTGGTGGCATGTGCTATACTGACAAACCAAAAATCCTAGACCTGCTCAATAATCCTTTTGCTACTGCAGGGTTAGCATTTGACACCTCCCCAGGCAACAAACTGCAGGAGCAAATCTGCACTCAGGACCCTCATCGCCTGTCTTCAATGACTCCAGGGAATGTTCCAGTCTTCTCCTTCTGTCCTGTCTCAGTAAAACAGGTAGAGGAATTATTCCTGGCTCTAGATACTAGGAAAAGGGCTGGGGCTGATTTAATTGAGCCTTATTATCTAAAATTAGGATACTATGCACTGACGGCACCAATCACTCACCTTTTTAATTTATCGCTTGCCCAAGGGGACCTCCCACCCAGACATAAAATTGCTCACGTAATCCTCTTGTTCAAATCTGGAGATCTGAGTGATCTCAATAACTACCGTCTGATATCCCTACTCCCCACACTATCCAAACTGTTAGAAAAGGTTGTTAATTCACAGTTTAGGCAGCACTTGGAGACTCATAATCTCCTTAACCTGCTACAGTCTGGTTTCAGACCACAATATAGTTACCATATCAGCACTTGCTAAGGTTACAAATGACTGGCTAAATGCCTTGGACTCTAAAAACCATGTATGTGCTTTATTTCTTGACTTGAGCAAAGCCTTCGATACAGTGGATCATGAACTACTTCTAGTCACACTAAGGAACTGTGGGTTGGACTGGGCGGTGTTGACCTGACTCACAAACTACCTTACTGGGCATCAACAGCAGATTAAGGCAGATGGGGAACTCTCTCCACTAAAAACCCTACTAAGAGGAGTGCCACAAGGGTCTATTTTAGGCCCCTTACTATTTGCCATCTATATCAGTAATATTAACACAGGAATTAAGCCAGCAAACAGTCATCTGTTTGTCGATGATACTGTCCTCTATATAGATAGGTCTACCCCAGAATTAGCACTCAGGGACCTCCAGCTTGAATTTAACCTCTTGCAGAATAACCTACTGTTCCTAAAGCTACTCCTTAATGCTAAAAAAACAAGACAATGTTCTTTTCTACTTTGGCAAATGCCTCTAATGCATGCAACCCTGTTGCTGCACCCCAAATTACAACACTGTTAGGAGAATCTCTGGAATTCGTAGAAAAATTTAAGTACCTAGGTGTTTTGATTGATTTTAAGCTTTCATTTGATGACCATATTGAGAAACGCTCGAAAAAGCTTAAGCAGAGACTTGGTCTCCTTTTTAGGATTAGATATCTCCTAACTGTGGAAACAAAAAACAGGCTTGTCCAAACAACCTTCATGCCACTTTTGGACTACGCTGACTTCTTGTATGGACAAGGCCTGAAATCTGTCCTGTCCAAGCTCGACACATTATACCACCGTGCACTTAGATTTATTATGGACACACCTTACTCTACACTCCACTGCTGTCTTTATTCGGCAATAGGTTGGAATTCCCTGAGCTTTAGAATACAAAGGAACACATTCCTGTGGACATATTGAGCCATCATCAACTTGCTTCCACGTTATATTTCAGACTGTTTGCCCCTTTGTGTAGAAGGCAGTTACCCCCTGAGAAGCCTATCCTATATCTCCCTTTTATCACTCCCAAGGTTAGGTCACGATATGGTAAATCAGCAGTAAGCCACACCCTTCCAATCCTGTGGAACTCGATTCAAAAAACGCTACAACTTGCAACCCCCATGAAGCTCTTGTTCTTTAAAAATCTGCTTGCTCATTCTTTTACAGAGACATGTAAGTGCTTTCACAAATGGTCGCAAACCTGAGGACTAGCCTACCCACGTCTAGATACTGGATAACCCAGGGGATCAGCTTCCCTTCAGTAATGTTCCTCTTTTACTATCCTCTTCACTTGTATTGTTCTGTTCATTACTCTCAGCTGCTCTCCTGTTCACTAAATGATGTACTAATTACTTGCATTGTCATCCCTGGAACTCTGTACTTGCTATAACAACTTTCTTCTTTAAACACTGAATATAGTACATATGTGGTTATGTTGTAAATATGTATAGGTTAAGACTGATTATACTTAACACATTGCACTGTATAGTTTTATGGGTGGATATCTGTATTTTTGCTTATAGGTTGTTTTCAAGCTTTACTATGTTGATATGTTGTTTTCAAGTTTTACTATGTTGGTATTTGTCCAGAGTACTGTTCCTTGACCTTCCCAGGTCCATCTTGAAAATGAGCTCTGTTCAATAATTTTTCGCCTGGTAAAATAAAGATTGATTGATTGACTGATTGATCGAAATGCCTAAGTGAGACTAAAAAGGCTGAGAGTAGGGTTCTCTTCACTGGAATGATAACGTAGTGACAAGAGGATATGGGTGGACTGAAAGAGGGGTGGTTTAAAAGGAATCTTAGAAAGTACTATTTCATGGAAAGGGTTGTGGAAAATGGAATGGTTTACCATGGGAGGTTGTTGAAGCTGGTTCTATAGATAGTCTTAAGAAAGGCTAAGATAATTTCAGAGGACTGATTGTAATGCAGGCAATGGTGGGAGAGGGAAGTTGAAGGAGACTTAGTAGAAAATGGAATGGTGAGGAACACAGGGTAAATAGATTATGTATTTGTTAACAATATTGTCCAATAGAGTATAGGTAGGGATCTTGGGCAGACTGGAAGGATCTCAAATCTTTATCTGCCGTCATGTTCTCTATGTTTCGGGATCGCCACCAAGGAAGCAACATTGTGAGGTACTCTCTGATCTAAACTGGCATCCCTAGAACACAAGTTTATTCAACCCCTCCTCTGCCTTACTTTCAAGTTCACCAAGGTATACACCCTCCCCTCACCTGCAGGGTCTACTAGCCCTGAAACCAATGAGGCACACCCTCCACTCATCTGATACCAGCTTGCTGGAGATCCCTAGAGTATGGACTAACCAGGGAATAAGGTCCTTCACATACTCAGCCCCTTATCATTGGAACTCCCTTCCTGAAAAGTTAACTAAGTCCACATCTATTGAAGGCTTTAAGGCAGGGTTAAAGGTCTATATTTTGGAATGCTGTCAATGCAGCTGCTATTGCTGAACCCTTATATGTCCCCTGTACCTGGAAGATGGTTTGCAATTTTATGCTAAACATGTACCTAAGACCAGTTGGTTTTGTCAACCATTGCCTATAACCTGCTGCGGTTGTGTAACTGATGTATGTCACTAACTTTCCTGTGCATTGTATGTCATTTTCATGCCTTCACAGCTGTTCCATTTCTGTATTGTGTAATTTTACATGACATGACCTGCCTGTTTGCACTGAGTGTAACTTAATCCAGGTCACCCCTGAAAAAGGGCCCGCTGGTCTCAGTGGGCTCACCCGGTTATCAAAATGCCATAAATATATAAATAAATAAATGTTTCTATTTTTCTATCATTGATCCAAATATGTTTCTTCCTGTCAGAATTTTGTCATAACAGGTGTTGGCAGTTTCCACATTTTTGGGTTTGAAATTGTTTGCTCATAGGTAGAAACTCTTTGAAGAATGTGAGAGCTTAGATATTTTTGTAAAGACAGTATAGGTCACAGTGGAGATCCAGGTATGGAACTGCACTGCATACTGTAGATTCACCCTTACTGTATATGCTGTGTGGTTTCTAAGGTATAGGCATTTTTTCATGGTATGAGTGAGTTGGAAACTGTCTGCCAGTTTCATCTGTCTTATTTGAAATGCATCTGGTGGCATTTCTCATTGTTCTCCAACTCTTCCTCCAAAAAACAACTGAACATCAAACCACACCTTGTTCAAGAGGCTTTGTGGGGTGTTAATGTTCATAACTGCAGACTCAGCTTTTTGTGTGGATATATGGGGGCCAGTTTAGATCCTAGTTATTCCAGAATGAATTGACATGAAAGTTTGAGTAGAATACATTTCTGCATTTGAATTACATACTGTTGCATAAAACTCTCTTAACATTGTTTCATTTAGCGGTGGCAGATATTCCAAGTTAATATCTCTACTATTGTCAACAAGCCAGTTTTAAAATAGTCTCACCAACCACTTAGTTTTTGTTTGAGTAGTTTGTCTAACTTCTTTCATTTTCCAGATTGTCAAGGTCAATGCCATTTAATGGCAAGTGGTGACTTAAACTGGGCACCTGAGGATGTGGATTTTATGAACTACTTACAGGTCTGGTATTATGCTCAATTCATGTTCACACCTCTCCATGTGATGTCACTTCAGCTGGTTCGCTGACAGTGGACAGTTCAGCAGCCTCCACTGGTTCTCTTTTAATAGTCTGGGAGACAGTCACTGGTGGAAATGAGTTTGCAGATTCACTGCTGTCATGAGGTGCAGTGATCACAGCTGTCCGAGGGCTGCAGCTCAGTAATTTCTGTCACTGTAGTGACAGTGGTCATGGCAGTTTCAGCTAACACAGGAGATGGAAAGACACTGATTGATCCTCTTGGGGTGTTTGCAACTGTGATATGACAGTATTTAACCAGTTTTCAATATAGACGATTAAAAAGATTGAATACAGGAACATAATAATAAGATATTTTCATAAATGTTTGTCTCACGAAATGTTACTGCAGTGTTTAACATGACTATATTCACTTGTGTCACATCTGGACATTGGAACTGTATAGGTTTCACACCATATAAGTGACAGTGCTGTGATTTCATTAAATCTAGTGATGACGATCACTCAGCTGAGGTGTGGCAAGCTGTGCTGGACACTGCTAAGAGATTAACACGCGGCACAGCAGCCAATCAGAATGCTTGTTTAGCTCATTTATATTCAATTAGACTTATAATGTTCCATCATTATTGGCCTTTTAGTAAACTCAGTAGGTGTTTCTGGATTACTGTTGATGAGTACCTTTTTAGAACTGTATGATGTAGTTTATGTCCCTTCCAGCCACAGAGCTCTGTAGTAGCACATGGATGAATTGTGACAAAATGAGATAGCTTATCAAGCACACAGCAACGTAGAAGCATAGAATTTGTTGGTAGAAAAGAACCACTTGACTCACCTAGTCTGCCCAGATGGTCTCTGCCTAGTCTGCCTCACAGACCCTAACTGATCTCCACTGACTCTCCTCCTGTCTGTCTATTCACTAATATTCCTCTATGTGTATACCATGCATGCTTAAACCCCCTAGTGTTCTTGCCTCCACCACTTCTACTGGCAGTCTATTCCAGGCATCTACCACTCTGTAGGTAGAGTAGTACTTCTGCAAATCCCTCTTTATCTTCCCCCATCCAGCTTAATCGCACGCCAGCTGGTCCTGCTGCTCTTTCTCATTTGAATGAGATTCCTCTCCTGCGCCCTGTTCACCCCATGAAGTACTTGTAGGTCTCTATCATGTCCCGTCTCTCAGCTCTTTTCCAGGGTGTACATGCTGAGACCCCCAGTCTCTCCTTGGAGGGCTTTTGGTGCAACCCCTGCACCATTTTAGTTGCCCTCCTCTGTACTGCCCCACCCTGTCTCTGTTTTTTTCGGAAATATTGTACAAAAAGATGAACAAAGTGGGTTATTTGATACCTTTTATTGGACCAACAAAAAATTTTCAGAACACAAGCTTTCTGGTATATATCAGTTTCTACAGAAAGCAAGCGTTTAACATATATAAGAAATAGTTTTAGATCTAAAGACAGGATGGCTTTAAGGAGGTGTTAAAAGTACCACTTCTGAAACAAAAGGATAGTGCTTTCTGTAACAGAGAAATTTCTGCTTCACTTAAGGATCTCTCTGACAAATTAGATTTATATTTGTTTGGTCTGCTTTGCTTTCTTCACAAGTGGCACTCATCAAAATATCTGAAGTATGCAAGGGTTTTATTATGCATTGTTTCAGTAAATCCTCTTCCAAGTTCACCATGAAAAGGTCTGCATATAGCGGAGCCATCCTGGTGCCCATTGCTGTTCCCACAATTTGAACACAATGTTTGCTGTTGAAACTGCCACTTTTTTCATCTTTACGTACCAGAAGAAAGTCTTACCCCCATTTCCTACCAGTTTGGCTATCCTTTCCTCTATCTGCTCTTTGCCCTCTTCACTGCCTTACCTGCTTCCCTCTGTTTTTTTTCCTGGCACACTTCCCTGTCTTCCTCCCTCCTCTGTGTTTCCTTATATCTCCTGAATGCCACCCTTTTTTCCTTTACCACTGTGGCCACTTTCCTAGAGTGCCATAACGGTCTTTTTTTCCTTTTTCTTTTACTCACTTCTTTCACTTAGAGTCTGATTGCTTTAATTACGCCCTCCCTTACGTATCCCCACTGTTCCTCTTCCCCTACCTGACAGTCCACCCTCCACTAGGCAGTTTGTGAGGCAGTCTCCCATTTCTTTAAAATTATCCCTCCTAATGTCCAGAACCCCGTCCTCAAGTGGTTTGCTTCTGTTCCCGTTTTAATGTTAAACCGCGCTGTATGGTGATCACATGTACCCAGTGGACTGCCATCATGACATCTATGATGCTGTCCCTGTTTGGAAGTACCATGCCCAGCAGTGCCCCATTCCTAGTGTGTTCATTGACTAGTTGCTTGAGAAAATCCCTTGTAGGGAGTAGAGACAAGAATGTCCCTGTTCCTTGCTAAAGCTGTGGGTGGAAGACTCCAGTCCACATCTGGCAGATTGAAGTCCCCAACCATCAGCACCTCCCCCTTATTTGCCATCCTGATGATGATTCTTCCCATCTTTGATTATGGTGACATTGTCTATGGTGCTGCACCTAAATTCACCTTGGCCAGACTGGATCGCCTCTTCCTATCCTTCTGCCGTTTTGCCTTGGCCTGCTCCCCCCTTACTCACCACTGTTCTCTTTACTCAGTTCTCTCCCTTCCCTTCTTGGAAGATTGACACTTAACCCACTGTGCCTTCTTCATTTCTAAATTCTGACTGGCTTCTTTCCCCCTCATCTCACTTCTTTTCCCCATTGCCTCCCTCCCTCCTCTTACTCTCTCCATAAATCAAGCTATCACTTCCTACTGCTCCCCTCTTGTAAATCCCTTGCTGGACAAAATGCCTTTTCTTTCCACTTTGCTAATATCTGGAACTCTCTTCCACTAAATATTTGCTCTGCCTCCTCCAAACGCTGTCTTCCTTCTTACTCCATGCTCACTCCACTCCCTCCTGAAAAAGTCCATAGCCTAATATCCTGCCTCCTCCCATTTTTCCTTTTCCTTACCCACTTCCAGTCTCCTACCTCCTACACTTATCTTTTCCCATCATTTTACACTCTGTGCTCTTCCTGTCCCCCCCTTCCCATCTCCTCTATTCCTCTCCCCATCCCTACCCTATCCTCCCACCTCCCTCCTTCAACCTCTGTCACCTCCTCCTCACATTCTCCTCCACTTTTACCTCCAGCACTTCCTACACTTCCCACTCTTCCTACTTCTATTCCTGTGTTCCTATGTTCAGTTTCTGACATTCATCCTGGGAGTGCCAGGTACATCACACTCCTGATTTAATCTAATTGTACTGTTATTAGTTAATGCCTATACTCTGCTGTGCATTACTGTACGTTATTATGCCTCTGAATTATTATATGTTGTACTTCTACTTGTTATTATGTACCTATTCCCCCTCCCTTCCCCCAGAACACATCTGGAAATGAGCTTTATGGCTCAGCATGTCTTTCCTGGTAAATCTCTTTTAAATAAATAAATACAATGATGCCTTCCCTAAGGCCCTGGACACACTACAGAACTGTTTTTGAAAACTGTTTTTAAAACCAGTTTAGCTAAACCATTTCAGTGCAGTCACTCTACTCAGTAACCATTTTTATGTTGATTGCGTGCATGCGCAAGAAACATATTGCAGCAGCTTTCTTCCGAAGCAGGTTGTGGAAGCGTGGCACTGTTGTGGCCAGTGCCCCCACAGCCTTTAAAGGCTTGGCCCACTTCCCCCAATGCCGTGGCATGCTCCTGCTGACATTAGTTCAGCCAGCGTGACACAACTTTTTAACGTTTTAGCCACTGCAATCAGGGGCCGCCTCGTCATTGCAGCGTTATCCCTGCAATGAGGAAGTGACCCCTCATTGCAGGACTGTTGCTGACTGGGAGCCCAGTCCCCGTCAGCATGTCTCTTCCCCCCCAATTTGTTGTGTGCCAAGGGGGGGGTGCCCAGTCCGCCTTGGCTTATATTCACCCTCCCCACTTCTGTCTTTTGCCAATGAGGGTGCCCAATCCCCATCAGCATATCCCTCCCTATTTCTTGTGTGCCGACGGGGGTGTCCAATCCCCGTCGGCATGATGTGGCCCCCCTTTTGTTGTGTGCCGACGGGGGTGCCCAATCCCCCATCAGCTGCAGCTGCCCCACCCCCCAAAAAGAGTCCGATGGCATGCTGGGAGCCCACCCCAGTGTGCCACATGCCCTGCAAAAAAAAAACGGTCAGGCGATGTTTATTTTTCTCCCTGTAAAAAAAAGGTCCCTCGCCATCTCCCCTGCCCCCCTCCCACAACCGCACCCACCCACTGTGCACCCTACACCTCCCACACCCCCCTCACCCCATACTTACCTCTGGACCTCGGCGTGACGATCTTCAGTGGACCAGGAACATGTCTGCACTCTTCAAAGCCGACCGCGAACTGAGGAAATCTGTATAATGGAATAAATAGGGTGTTTTTAACTTTGATGCATATCTCGAGCATTTTTTTGAATTTTGGCACCAAATTTTCAACATGGTGTTTTTGGGACCCCTCCTCATGAACTCTGGCACTGTCATGGTGTTAATCGGTCCCGAAAGGTGATTTCGCAGTCACTGAGCGGAATCATCCTTCAGGACTGATTAACAAAACGACAGTGCCAGTGTTCATGAGGTGGGCTCTCAAAAAGCCTATGTTGCAAATTTGGTGGGAAAAATTCAGAAATGACTGTTTTACAAGTGTGCGTTGCGCAGTTCTACGAACACTCGTAGCTTGCGAATTGCAATATTTTCAAGCCAGATTTTCAACATTGGCATTTTTCCACAACTCCTTGTGAACAGTATAGCTGTCATTTTTCACATCCTGGCCGAAATGCATTTTCACACTTCCGGCGCAGAATAGCGCGGTCACTTGGGAAATCAGTGTTCAGGGCAGATTACAAAAATGACAGTGATATTGTTCATGAACAGAGGTCCTAAAATGACTATGTTGAAAATTTGGTGCTGATACTCTATAAAATGACTGTGTTACGAGTGTGCATTGCGCAGTTTGCACGTACACTCATAAGTTCGCAAATTTAGAATATTTTCACTCCAGATTTTCAACATTGCCATTGTTCTGCACCTCCTTATGAACAGTATAGCTGTCATTTTTCACATCCTGGCTGAAATGTGTTTTGCACTTCCGGTGCAGAATAGCGCGGTCCCTGTGAGAATTCCATGTTCAGGAAACATTATGACAATGACATGACACTGTTCATTAGCAGAGGCCCTAAAATGGCTATGTTGAAAATTTGGTGATAAAGAGTCCTAAAATGGAGTGCTGACGAGGCGTCTATGAGTTTCCATGCATGCTTCGTTCCTTCAGCAACTTTGCAATATTTTGACTCCAGATTTTCAAATCATTGTTTGGGACAATTTAGGATTGAGCAAGTGAGGGGGGGGAGTGACCGAGCTCAACTAAGCTCTGTTGGGACTGCTGCGGATTTCTTTGTGGGCAGGAAAAGGCGCCAACACAGGCAGGAGCCCAGTGCAAAAGGGCAGATTGCAGCACTGGGAGATACAGAATGAGCGAGTGAGGGAGAGGGAATGTGTGAGGTCAATGAAGCTCTGTTGGGACTGCTGCAGATTTCTTTGTAGGCAGAAAAAGGAAGCAATGCACGCAAGGGCCCAGTACAAAAGGGCAGCCTACAGCGGCGGGAGAAACAGAAAGAGCGACTGAGAGAGAAGGGGAGCGAGTGAGCTCAACAGAGCTCTATTGTGACTTCTGCAGATTTCTTTGTGGGCAGAAAAGGACAGCAATGCAGGCAGGAGCCCAGTACAAAAGGGCAGCCTGCAGCGCCAGGAGAAACAGAATGAGCGAGTGAGATGGGGGAGTTAGCGACCTCAACGGAGCTGTAACCGGAACTGCTGTGGATTTCTTTGTGGGCAGAAAAAGGCAGCAATGCAAGCAGGAGCCCAGTACAAAAGGCCAGCCTGCAGCACCATCAGAAATGGACGAGCGAGTGACAGAGGGGGAGTGAGCGACCTCAACGAAGCTGTGTCAGGACTGCTGCAGATCTCTTTGTGGGCAGAAAAAGTTGCCAATGCAAACAGGAACCCAGTACAAAAGGGCAGCCCTGGGAGAACACAACGAGCGAGTAAGAGAGGCGGAGTGAGAGAGCTCAACCGAGCTCTATCATGACTGCTGCAGATTTCTTTGTGGGCAGTAAAAGGCAGCAGTGCACACAGGTGTCCAGTACAAAAGGTCAGCCTGCAGCAGCGGGAGAAACAGAATGAGTGACTGAGAGGGGGAGTGAGCGAGCTCAATGGAGCTCTATCGTGACTGCTGCAGATTTCTTTGTGCGCAGAAGAAGGTGGCAACACAGGCAGGAGCCCCGTACAAAAGGGCAGCCTGGAGCGGTGGCAGAAACAGAACAAATGAGTGAGAGAGGGGGAGTGAGCGAGCTCAAAGGAGCTCTATCAGGACTGCTGAAGATTTCTTTGTGGGCAGAAAAAGGCGCCAAAAGAGGCAGGAGCCCAGTACAAAAGGGCAGCCTACAGTTCCAGGAGAAACAGAATGAGTGAGTGAGACAGGGGGAGTGAGCGACCTCAACGGAGCTCTAGTGTGACTGCTGTGGATTTCTTTGTGGGCAGAAAAAGACAGCAACGCTAGCAGGAGCCCAGTACAGAAGGCTAGCCTGCAGCATCATCAGAAACAGAATGAGCGAGTGAGAGAGGAGGAATGAGCAAGCTCAACGGAGGTCTATCGTGACTGATGCAGATTTCTTTGTGGGCAGGAAAAGGCAGCAATACAAGCAGGAGTCCAGTGCAAAAGGCCAGCCTGCAGCACTGGTAGAAATGGACAAGCGAGTGACAGAGAGGGAGTAAGCGACCTCAACAGAGCTGTGTTAGGACTGCTGCAGATCTCTTTGTGGGCATAAAAAGCTGCCAACACAGGCAGGAACCCAGTACAAAAGGGCAACCTGCAGCAGCAGGAGACACAGAATGAATGAGTGAGTGAGGGAGGGAGGGGGAGTGAGTGAGCTCACTGGAGCTCTGTTGGGACTGCTACAGATTTCTTTGTGGGCACAAAAAGGCAGCAATGGACACAGGGGTCCAGTACAAAAGGGCAGCCTGCAGTGGTGAGAGAAAGAGAACGAATGAGTGAGAGAGGCAGAGTGAGTGAGCGAGCTCAATGGAGCTCTGTCAGGACTGCTGCAGATTTCTTTGTGGCCAGAAAAAGGCGCCAACAGAGGCAGGAGCCCAGTACAAAAGGCCAGTGTGACCGGGTGACCCTTGTCATGGAAAGGTGCCCTGAGTCTGTTCTAGATCCCCCCCTCAAAGACTCACTAAAATGCTTAGGAAGCACAGAAACAAAAAGTTAAAGTGCAGGACAGGAACAGAAGTTCCCCTTGTGTTCTGTTCCCTGTGTTTGCTAGAAACTGCCCTTGGCAAAGGGACAAAATGAAAAGTAAAGCTGATGGCTGCACTTTACAGCTGTAGGCAAATGTCGAAAACTGTTTTCTACAGCTCTAAATAAGAGCAGTTAATTAAGCAGCTTGTTGCTGCTTTACTTTAAAAATACACCATTCTGTGTGGTATAGGGTTTTCATCTGCTCTAATGAAAGTTTAAAAAGAGCAGACAAATACCTCAAACAATAATAACACAGTTACAATGACAGTAGGACTCTGGGGCCCCATTAAGATTATCTGTGGTGTTTAGCTAAACTCCTAGTAAGGTACACATTGCTTTAAGTAGAAGAAAATAAAATACATGTTTGGGCCTTGTTTACCAAAGGAAATTTACAAGATGCTTACCTGAGTTTAGCGCAGGAAGAGTGCCAGTTTGTAAGTCAGAAAACACAAGAAAGCTAGATAAAGCTCTAAGGATAACTTTCATGAAACAGTCATTCATTCTTTTCCTGTGGGGAGCCCCTTTGCTGTATACGGTGCTGTTATAGGGCTGGCAGCCCACAGACTGTCTGATTTTTGTTAAACTCCCAGTTAGTGAGGTCACTGCCAGAGGTGGAGCTAGGGGAAATTAAGTTCCTCATAGCTATAAAATTGTGTAGCCAAGCCAGAATGAATATTATGTTAATGTTGCTAGGACTCCTATTAACCAAGGCTTGGAAATATCCCTTTTTCTTATGTTTAGGCCGGGATATGAGCCTCATAGAGATGTGTTTTTAGTTAAAAGACATAATGTGGGTGTTTCCCAAGGAAGTGATGTCACTAGGACACAGGATAAAAGATTGCCACTAGAGGCTTTAATTTAGATAAGGCGTCAGTCTAGAGCTGACTGAGAGAGGTGTAAGACCTTAAGTTTAGAAGGCTTGTGTCTATACCCTAGACAGCATTGATGTTATGGACTTAATGACAATTTTCTTATTTTCTGTTCTAAATAATTATCATTTTATGCTACAAATAATAAAATGATAAATGCCAGCCTGGCATTTTTTATGCACTAGCTCTGGATGTCTGCCTGCTAATTGTCTCCTGATCAACAACCCCGCTACAGCCAGCATGCGGCACCGGGAGAAACAAACCGAGCGAGTGAGAGAGGGGGAGTAAGCGAGCTCAACGGAGCTGTGTCAGGACTACTGCAGATCTCTTTGTGGGCAGAAAAAGCCGCTAACGCAGGAAGGAACCCAGTACAAAAGGGCAGCCTGCAGCAGCGGGAGACACAGAACGAGTGAGTGAGGGAGGGGGAGTGAATGACGAGCTCAATGGAGCTTTTTCAGGACTGCTGCAGATTTCTTTGTGGCCAGAAAAAGGTGCCAACAGAGGCAGGAGCCCAGTACAAAAGGGCAGCCTGCATTGCCAGGAAAAACAGAACGAATGCGTGAGACAGGGGGAGTGAGCGACCTCAACAGAGCTCTGTCGGGACAGCTGCAGATTTCTCTGTTGGCAGGAAAAGCCCCCAACGCAGGCAGGAGCCCAGTACAAAAGGGCAGTCTGCAGGAGTGGAAGACACAGAACGAGTGAGTGAGGGAAGGGGAGTGAGTGAGCTCAACGGAGGTCTGTTGGGACTGCTGCAGATTTCTTTGTGGGTAGAAAAAGGCAGCAATGCATGAAGGGCCCAGTACAAAATGGCAGCCTGCAGCAGCAGGAGAAACAGAACGAGTGAGTGAGACATGGGGAGTGAGCGAGCTCAACGAAGCTCTATCGTGACTGCTGCAGATTTCTTTGTGGGTAGAAGAAGGCAGCAACGCAGGCAGGAGCCCAGTACAAAAGGCCAGCCTGCAGCACCGGCAGAAATAGAATGAGCGAGTGAGAAAGGGGGAGTGAGCAAGCTCAACAGAACTGTGTCAGGACTGCTGCAGATTTCTTTTGTGGGCAGAAAAGGAAGCAATGCACACAGGGGCCCACTTCAGAAGGACAGCCTGCAGCAGCGGGAGAAACAGAATGATCGAGTGAGAGAAGAGGAGTGAGCGCGTTCAACAGAGCTCTATCGTGACTGCTGCAGATTTCTTTGTGGGCAGAAGAAGACGGCAATGCAGGCAGGAGCCCAGTACAAAAGGGCAGCCTGTAGCTCTGGCATAAACTGAACGAGTGAGTGAAAGAGGGGGAGTGAGCAAGCTCAACAGAGCTCTGTTGGGGCTGCTGCAGATTTCTTTGTGGCCAGAAAAAGGTGCCAACAGAGGCAGGAGCCCAGTACAAAAGGACAGCCTGCAGTGCCAGGACAAACAAAATGAGTGAGTGACACAGGGGGAATGAGCGACCTCAACAGAGCTCTGTTGGGACATCTTTGGATTTCTTTCTGGCAGAAAAAGGTGCAAATGCAGGCAGGAGCCCAGTACAAAAGGGCAGCCTGCAGTGCCGGCAGAAATGGAATGAGCGACTGAGACAGGGGGGAGTGAGCAAGCTCAACGGACCTCTGTCAGGACTGCTGCAGATTTCTTTGTGGGCAGAAAAGGAAGCAATGTATGCAGGGGCCCACTACAAATGGACAGCCTGCAGCAGTGGGAGAAACAGGATGACCGAGTGAGAGAAGGGGGGTGAGCGAGCTCAGCGGAGCTCTATGGTGACTGCTGCAGATTTCTTTGTGGGCAGAAAAAGATGACAATATAGGCAGGAGCCCAATGCAAAAGGGCAGCCTGCAGCACTGGCAGAAACTGAACGAGCGAGTGAAAGACGGGGAGTGAGCGAGCTCAAAGGAGCTCTGTCAGGACTGCTGCAGATTTCTTTGTGGGCAGAAAAAGGCACCAACTGAGGCAAGAGCCCAGTACAAAAGGGCAGCCTGCAGCACCAGGAGAAACAAAATGAGTGAGTGAGACGGGGGAGTGAGCAACCTCAACAGAGCTGTATCATGACTGCTGCGGATTTCTTTGAGGGCAGAAAAAGGCGGCAACACAAGCAGGAGCCCAGTACAAAAGGCCAGCCTGCAGCACCGGCAGAAACAGAATGATCGAGTGAGAGAGGGGGAGTGAGCAAGCTCAATGGAGCTCTATCGTGACTGCTGTGGTTTTCTTTGTGGGCAGGAAAAGGCAGCAATGCAGGCAGGAGCCTAGTACAAAAGGTCAGCCTGCAGCGCTGGCACAAACGGACGAGCGAGTGACAGAGAGGGAGTGAGCGACCTCAACAGATCTGTGTCAGGACTGCTGCAGATCTTTTTGTGAGCAGAAAAGGCTGCTAATGCAGGCAGGAACCCAGTACAAAAGGGTTGCCTGCAGCAGCAGAAGACACAGAATGAGTGAGTGAGGGAAGGGGAGTAAGTGAGCTCACTGGAGCTCTGTTGGGACTACTGCAGATTTCTTTGTGGCAGAAAAAGGCACCAAACAGAGGCAGGAACCCAGTGCAAAAGGGCAGCCTGCAGCAGCGGGAGACAAGGAGTGAGTGAGGGAAGGGGAGTGAGAGAGCTCACTGGAGCTCTGTTGGGACTGCTGCGGATTTCTTTGTGGGCAGGAAAGACAGCAATGCAGGCGGAGCCCAGTGTAACGCAAGAGCAGCCAGCAACGCCTGGCTTGAAATGGATGAGTGGAGTGACAGAGAGGAGTGAGCAACCTCAACAGAGCTGTGTTAGGACTGCTGCAGATCTCTTTGGGCAGAAAAGCTGCCAATGCCGCAGGAACCCAGTACAAAGGCACCCTGCAGCAGCGGAGACACAGAATGAGTGAGTGAGGGAGTGGGAGGAGTGAGCTCACTGCTAGCTCTGTTGGGACTGCTACAGTTTCTTTGTAAGGCATAAAAGGCAGCAATGCCGCGGGGTCCAGTCACAAAGGCAGCCTGCAGCGCAGAGAAAGAGAATGAAGTAGTGAGAGGAGGTGGAGAGTGGCAGCTTAACGGAGCTCTGTTGGGACTGCTGCAGATTTGTTTGTGGGCTGAAAAAGGTGCCAACAGAAGGCAGAGGCCCAGCTACAAAGGGCAGCCTGCAGTGCCAGGAGAAACAGAATGAGTGCGTGAGACGAGGGAGTGAGCGACCTCAACGGAGCTCTGTCGGGACAGCGGCGGATATCTTTGAGGGCAGAAAAAGTTGCCAATGCAGGCAGGAACCCAGTACAAAAGGGCAGCTTGCAGCAGCTGGAGACACAGAACTAGTGAGGGGGAAGGGGGAGTGAGTGAGCGAGCTCAACGGAGCGCTTTTGGGACTGCTGCAGATTTCTTCATGGCCAGAAAAAGGTGCCAGCACAGGCAGGAGCCCTGTACAAAAGGGCAGCCTGCAGCGCCAGGAGAAACAGAATGAGTGAGTGAAAGAGAGGGAGTGAGCGACCTCAACGGACCTCTGTCGGGACAGCAGCAGGTTTCTTTGTGGGTAGAAAAAGCCCCCAACACAGGCAGGAACCCAGTACAAAAGGGCAGGCTGCAGCAGTGGGAGACACAGAATGAGTGAGTGAGGGAGGGGGAGTGAGTGAGCTCAGTGGAGGTCTGTTGGGACTGCTGCAGATTTCTTTGTGGGTAGAAAAAGGCAGCAATGCTTGCAGGGGCCCAGGACAAAATGGCAGCCTGAAGTGGTGAGAGAAACAGAATGAGCAAGTGAGACTGGGGGAGTGAGCGAGCTCAACGGAGCTCTGTCTTGACTGCTGCAGATTTCTTTGTGGGTAGAAGAAGGCAGCAATGCAGGCAGGAGCCCAGTACAAAAGGCCAGCCTGCAGTGCCGGCAGAAACGGAACAAGTGAGTGAGAGAGGGAGAGTGAGCAAACTCAAAGGAGCTGTGTCAGGACTGCTGCAGATTTCTTTGTGGGAAGAAAAGGAAGCAATGCATGCAGGGGCCCACTACAAAAGGACATCCTGCAGCAGTGGGAGAAACAGAATGACCGAGTGAGAGAAGAGGAGTGAGCGAGCTCAACGGACCTCTGTCAGGACTGCTTCAGATTTCTTTGTGGGCAGAAAAAGGCACCAACAGAGGCAGAAGCTCCGTACAAAAGGGCAGCTTGCAGCACCAGGAGAAACAGAATGAGCTAGTGAGACAAGGGGAGTCAGTGACCTCAATGGAGCTATATTGTGCCTGCTGCAGATTGCTTTTTTGGGCAGAAAAAGGCGGCAATGCAGGCAGGAGGCAAGTACAAAAGTCCAGCCAGCAGCGCGAGCAGAAAAAGGAACGAGCGACTGAGAAAGGGGGAGTAAGCGAGCTCAACAGAGCTGTGTCGTGACTTCTGCACATTTCTTTGTGGGCAGAAAAAGCCGCCAATGCAGGCAGGAACCCAGTACAAAAGGGCAGGCTGCAGCAGTGGGAGACACAGAATGAGCGAGTGAGGGAAGGGAATGAATTAGCTCAATGGAGCTCTGTTGGGACTGCTGCGGATTTCTTTGTGGATAGAAAAAGGCACCAATGCATGCGGGGGACCAGTACAAAACGGCAGCCTGCAGTGGCGGGAGAAACAGAACGAGTGAGTGAGAGAGGGGTGTGAGCAAGCTCAACGCAGCTCTATTGTCAATGCTACAGATTTCTTTGTGGGCAGAAAAGGGCAGCAATGCAGGCAGGAGCCCCGTAGAAAAGGGCATTCTGCAGCACCGGCAGAAATGGAATGAGCGAGTGAGACAGAGGAAGTGAATAAGGTCAACGGCGCTCTGTCGGGACTGCTGCAGGTTTCTTTGTGGTCAGAAAAAGGTGCCAACAGAGGCAGAAGCCCAGTACAAAGGGCAGCCAGCAGTGCCAGGAGAAATAGAATGAGTGTGTGAGACAGGGGGAGAGAGCAACCTCAACGGAGCTCTGTCAGGACAGCTGCAGATTTTTTTGTGGGCAGAGAAAAGCACGAACACAGGCAGGAGCCCAGTACTAAAGAGCAGCCTGCAGCAGCAGGAGACACAGAACGAGTGAGTGAGGGAGGGGGAGTGAGTGAGCCCAACGGAGGTCTGTTGGGACTGCTGCAGATTTCTTTGTGGCCAGAAAAAGGTGCCAACAGAGGCAGGAGCCCAGTACGAAAGGGCAGCCTGCAGGTCCGGCAGAAACAGAATGAGAGAGTGAGACAGGGGAGTGAGCTTAATTCAATAGTCTATCGTGATCGCGGATTTCTTTGTGGGCAGAAACGGGCAGCAACACAGGCAGGGGCCCCGTACAAAAGGGCAGACTGCAGTGCCGGCAGAAATTAAATGAACGAGTGAGAGATGGGAAGTGAGTAAGGTCAACGGAGCTCTGTTGGGACAACTGCAGATATCTTTGTGGGCAGAAAAAGGTGCCAAAAAAGGCAGGAACCAAGTACAAAAGGCCAGCGTGCGGTGTCGGAAGAAACACAACGAGCGAGTGAGACGGGGGAGTGAGCGGGCTCAACGGAGCTGTGTCAGGACTGCTGCCGATTTCTTTGTGGGCAGAGAAAGCCGCCAATGCAGGCAGGAACCCAGTACAAAAGGCAGCCTGCAGCAGTGGGAGTCACAGAATGAGTGATTGAGGGAGGGGGAGTGAGTGAGCCCAGCTGAGGTTCGTTGGGACTGCTGCAGATTTCTATGTGGGTAGAAAAAGGCGTTGCGTTGCACGGGCCCAGTAATAAAATGGGCAGCCTGCAGCGCAGGAGAAACAGAACTGAAAGCGAAGTGAGACAGGGGAGTGAGCTAGCTCAATGGAGCCTATCGTGACTGCTGCAGATTTTTAGTGGATAGAAGAAGCGGAATGCAGGCAGGAGCCCAGTACAAAAGGCCAGCCTGCAGCACTGGGCAGAAACGGATGAGCAGTGAGAGAGGGAAGAGCGAAGCTCACTGAGCTGTGTCAGGACTGCTGCAGATCCCTTTGTGGGCAGAAAAAGCCACCAACGCAGGCAGGAACTCAGTACAAAGGGGCAGCCTGTAGCAGCGGGAGACACAGAATGAGTGAGTAAGGAAGGGGGAGTGAGTGAGCGAGCTCAACGGAACTCTTTCGGGACTGTTGCAGATTTCTTCATGGCCAGAAAAAGGTGCCAACAGAGGCAGGAGCCGAGTACAAAAGGGCAGTCTGCAGTGCCAGGAGAAACAGAATGAGTGTATGAGAGAGGGGGAGTGAGCAACCTCAACGGACCTCTGTCGGGACAGCAGCAGGTTTCTTTGTGGGCAGAAAAAGCCCCCAATGCAGGCAGGAACCCAGTACCAAGGGCAAACCTGCAGCAGCGGAGACACAGAACTAGTGAGTGAGTGAGGAAGTGGGAGTGAGAGCTTAACTCAACGGAGCTGTGTTGGGACTGCTGCAGATTACTTTGGCTGGAGAAGGAGTGCTACAGGGAGGCAGGAGCCCAGGCAAGCGGGCAGCCTGCAGCACCAGGAGAAACAGAATGAGTGTGTGTGAGAGAGGGGGAGTGAGCGAACTCAACGGACCTCTATCAGGACAGCTCCAGATTTCTTGTGGGTAGAAGAAGCCCCAACACAGGCAGGAGCCCAGTACAAAAGGCTAGCCTGCAGCAGTGGGAGACACAGAATGAGTGAGTGAGGGAGGGTGAATGAGTGAGCTCAATGGAGGTCTGTTGGGACTGCTACGGATTTCTTTGTGGGTAGAAAAAGGCAGCAATGCTTGCAGGGTCCCAGGACAAAATGGCAGCCTGCAGCGGTGGGAGAAACAGAATGAGCGAGTGAGACGAGGAATGCGCAAGCTCAACAGAGCTCTATCCTGACTGCTGCAGATTTCTTTGTGGGTAGAAGAAGGCGGCAATGCAGGCAGGAGCCCGGTACAAAAGTCCAGCCTGCAGTGCCGGCAGAAACGGAACAAGCAAGTGAGAGAGGGGGAGTGAGCAAACTCAGCAGGGCTGTGTCAGGACTGCTGCAGATTTCTTTGTGGGCAGAAAAGGAAGCAGTGCATGCAGAGGCCCACTACAAAAGGACAACATGCAGCAGCAGGAGAAAGAGAATGACCAAGTGAGAGAAGAGGAGTGAGCGAGCTCAATGGACCTTGGTCAGGACTGCTTCAGATTTCTTTGTGGGCAGAAAAAGGCACCAACAGAGGCAGGAGCCCCGTACAAAAGGGCAGCCTGCAGCACCAGGAGAAACAGAATGAGTGCGTGAGAAAGGGGGAGTGAGCAACCTCAACGGAGCTCTGTCGGGACAGCTGCAGATTTCTTTGTGGGCAGAAAAAGACACCAACACAGGCAGGAGCCCAGTACAAAAGGGCAGCCTGCAGCAGCAGGAGACACAGAATGAGTGAGTGAGGGAAGGACAGTGAGTGAGCTCAACGGAGGTCTGTTGGGACTGCTGCAGATTTCTTTGTGGCCAGAAAAAGGTGCCAACAGAGGCTGGAGCCCACAACAAAAGGACAGTCTCCAGCGCCAGGACAAACAGAATGAACGAGTGACACAGGGGGAGTGAGTGACCTCAACGGAGCTCTGTCGGGACAGCTTTGGATTTCTTTCTGGCAGAAAAAGGTGCAAATGCAGGCAGGAGCCCAGTACAAAAGGGCAGCCTGCAGCGCCAGCAGAAACGGAATGAGCAACTGAAAGAGGGGGAGTGAGCAAGCTCAATGGACCTCTGTCAGAACTGCATCAGATTTCTTTGTGGGCAGAAAAGGAAGCAATGCACGCAGGGGCCCACTACAAAAGGACAGCCTACAGCAGCGGGAGAAACAGAATGAGCAAGTGAGAGAAGGGAGTGAGTGAGCTCAATGGAGCTCTATTGTGACTGCTGCAGATTTTTTCTGGCAGAAGAAGATGACAATATAGGCAGGAGCCCAGTACAAAAGGGCAGCCTGCAAGCGCTCGCGCAGAAACTGGAACAGGAGTGAGAGAGGGGAGTGAGCGAGCTCAAAGGTGCTCCTGTCAGGACTGCTGCAGATTTCTTTGTGGTTAGAAAAAGGCATCCAACAGAGGCAGGAGCCTAGTACAAAAGTGGGAGCCTGCAGCTGCCAGAAGAAACAGAATGATGAGTGAGACAGGAGAAGTGAGTGACCACAACAGAGCTGTGTATCGTGACTGCTACAGATTTCTTTTGTCTGCAGAAAAGACGACAATGCAAGCAGGAGTCCAGTACAGAGACCAGCCTGCGGCGCTGGGAGAAACAGAATGATCGAGTGAGAGAGGGGGAGTGAGCAAGCTCAACGGAGGTGTATCATGACTGCTGCAGATTTCTCTCTGGGCAGGAAAAGGCAGCAATGCAGGCAGGAGCTCAGTACAAAAGGCCAACCTGCAGCACCGGCACAAACAGATGAGCAAGTGACAGAGAGGGAGTGAACGACCTCAAAAGAGCTGTGTCAGGACTGCTGCAGATCTCTTTGAGGGCAGAAAAAGCTGCTAACGCAGGCAGAAACCCAGTACAAAAGGGCAGCCTGCAGCAGTGGGAGACACAGAATGAGTGAGTGAGAGGAAGGGAGTGAGGAGCTCACTGAGCCTGTTGGGACTGCTGCGTGATTTCTTTGTCGGGCAGAAACGGACAGTGTCGCCGACAGGCAGGAGCCCTATACAAAAGGGCAGGCTGCAGTGCCGGCAGAAATGAAATGAATGAGTGAAAGAGGGGGGTGAGTAAGGTCAACAGAGCTCTGTCGGGACAACTGCAGATATCTTTGTGGGAAGAAAAAGGTGCCAACGCAGGCAGGAACCCAGTATAAAAGGCCAGCATGCGGTGCCGGAAGAAAAACATCAAGCGAGTGAGACGGGGGAGTGAGCGGGCTCAACGGAGCTGTGTCAGGACTGCTGGTGATTTCTTTGTGGGCAGAGAAAGCCGCCAATGCAGGCAGGAATCCAGTACAAAAGGGCAGCCTGCAGCAGTGGGAGTCACAGAATGAGTGATTGAGAGAGGGGGAGTGAGTGAGCTCAACTGAGGTCTGTTGGGACTGCTGCAGATTTCTTTGTGGGTAGAAAAAGGCAGCAATGGTTGCAGGGGCCCAGTACAAAATGGCAGCCTGCAGCAGCGGGAGAAACAGAACGAGCAAGTGAGACGGGGGAGTGAGTGAGTTCAACGGAGCTCTATCGTGACTGCTGCAGATTTCTTTGTGGGTAGAAGAAGGCAGCAATGCAGGCAGGAGCTCAGTACAAAAAGCCAGCCTGCAGCACTGGCAGAAATGGAATGAGCGAGTGAAAGAGGGGGAGTGAACAAACTCAATGGAGCTGTGTCAGGGCTGTGCTGTAGACTTTGTGGGCAGAAAAGGAAGCAATGCATGTCGTGGTCCCACCACAGTGACAAACCTGCAGCAGCTGGAGAAACAGAATGACTGAGTGAGAGAGGGGAATGGAGCTAGCTCAATGGACCTCTGTCAGGACTGCTTCAGATTTCTTTGTGGGCAGAAAAAGGCACCAAGAGAGGCAGGAGCCCCATACAAAAGGGCAGCCTGCAGCACCAGGAGAAACAGAATGAGCTAGTGAGACAAGGGGAGTCAGTGACCTCAACAGAGCTGTATTGTGCCTACTGCAGATTGCTTTTTGGGCAGAAAAAGGCAGCAATGCAGGCAGAAGCCCAGTACAAAGGCCAGCCAGCAGCCTTGAAACAGAAATGGAGCAAGCGACTCAGAAAAGGGGGATGGCAGAGCTCAAGCAGACTGTCGCGACTGCTGCACATTCCTTTGTGGGCAGAAAAGCCGCCAATGCAGGTAGAACCCAGTACAAAGGGGCAGGCTGCAGCAGCGGGAGACACAGGCAATGAGCGAAAGAGGAAGGGGAAGTGAATTATCTCTAATGGAGCCTGTATTGACCGCTGCGATTTTTTTGTGGATAGAAAAGGCAATTAATGCACGGGGGCACCAGTACTAAAATGGCAGCCTGCAGTGGTGGAGAAACAGAATAAGCGAGTGAGAGAGTGGTGTGAGCAAGCTCATCGGAGCTCTATCGTGACTGCATCAGATTTCTTTGTGGGCAGAAAAGGGCAGCAACGCAGGCAGGAGCCCCATAGAAAAGGGCAGGCTGCAGCACTGGCAGAAATGGAATGAGCGAGTGAGACAGAGGAAGTGAGTAAGGTCAACGGAACTCTGTCGGGAGTGCTGCAGGTTTCTTTGTGGTCAGAAAAAGGTGCCAACAGAGGCAGAAGCCCAGTACAAAGGGCAGCCTGCAGTACCAGGAGAAACAGAATGAGTGCATGAGACAAGGGGAGTGAGCGATCTCAACGGAGCTCTGTCGGGACAGCTGCAGATTTCTTTGTGGGCAGAAAAAGGCACCAACGCAGGCAGAAGCCCAGTATAGAAGGCCAGCCTGCAGCATCGGGAGAAACAGAATGAGTGAGAGAGGGATGGGGAGTGAGTGAGCTCAACGGAGGTCTGTTGGGACTGCTACAGATTTCTTTGTGGCCAGAAAAAGGTGCCAACTGAGGTGGTAGCTCAGCTAATAACGGGACAGCCTGCAGAGCCAGGACAAACAGAATGAGCGAGTGACACAGGGGGAGTGAGTGACCTCAACGGAGCTCTGTCGGGACAGTTTTGGATTCCTTTCTGGCAGAAAAAGGTGCAAATGCAGGCAGGAGCCCAGTACAAAAGGGCAGCCTGCAGCGTCAACAGAAACAGAATGAGCAACAGAATGAGCAACTGAAAGAGCGGGAGTGAGCAAGCTCATCGGAGCACTGTTGGACAGCTGTGGATTTCTTTCTGGGCAGAGAAAGGTGCAAATGCAGACAGGAGCCTAGTATGAAAGGGCAGCCTGCAGCGCTGGCAGAAACAGAATGAGTGAGTAAAACATGGAGAGTGAGCTAGCTCAACGAAGCTCTATTGTGACTGCTGCGGATTTCTTTGTGGGCAGAAACGGGCAGCAACACAGGCAGGAGCCCCGTACAAAAGGGCAGGCTGCAGTGCCGGCAGAAATTAAATGAACGAGTGAGAGAGGGGGAGTGAGTAAGGTCAACGGAGCTCTGTTGGGACAACTGCAGATATCTTTGTGGGCAGTAAAAGGTGCCAACGCAGGCAGAAATCCAGTATAAAAGGCCAGCGTGCGGTGCTGGAAGAAACGCAACGAGTGAATGAGAGAGGGGGAGTGAGCGAGCTCAATGGAGCTGTGTCAGGACTGCTGCCGATTTCTTTGTGGGCAGAGAAAGTCGCCAATGCAGGCAGGAACCCAGTACAAAAGGGCAGCCTGCAGCAGCAGTAGACACAGAATGAGTGATTGAGGGAAGGGGAGTGAGTGAGCTCAACGGAGGTCTGTTGGGACTGCTGCAGATTTCTTTGTGGGTAGAAAAAGGCAGCAGTGGTTGCAGGGACCCATTACAAAATGGCAGCCTGTAGCAGCGGGAGAAACAGAATGAGCGAGTGAGACTGGGGGAGTGAGCAAGCTCAACGGAGCTCTATCGTGACTGCTGCAGATTTCTTTGTGGGTAGAAGAAGGCGGCAATGCAGGCAGGAGCCCAGTACAAAAAGCCAGCCTGCAGCACTGGCAGAAATGGAACGAGCGAGTGAGAGAGGGGGAGCGAGCGAGCTCAACGGAGCTGTGTCAGGACTGCTGCAGATCTCTTTGTGGGCAGAAAAAGCCACCAGCGCAGGCAGAACCCAGTACAAAAGGGCAGCCTGCAGCAGCGGGAGACATAGAATGAGTGAGTGAGGGAGGGGGAGTGAGTGAGCGAGCTCAACAGAGCTCTTTCGGTACTGCTGCAGATTTCTTCATGGTCAGAAAAAGGTTCCAACAGAGGCAGGAGCCCAGTACAAAAGGGCAGCCTGCAGTGCCAGGAGAAACAGAATGAGTGAGTGAGAGAGGGGGAGTGAGCGACCTCAGCGGACCTCTGTCGGGACAGCAGCAGGTTTCTTTGTGGGCAGAAAAAGCCCCCAATGCAGGCAGGAACCCAGTACCAAAGGGCAACCTGCAGCAGCGGGAGACACAGAATGAGTGAGTGAGGAAGTGGGAGTGAGTGAGCGAGCTCAACAGAGCTCTTTCGGTACTGCTGCAGATTTCTTCATGGCCAGAAAAAGGTGCCAACAGAGGCAGGAGCCCAGTACAAAAGGGCAGCCTGCAGCGCCAGGAGAAACAGAATGAGTGTGTGAGAGAGGGGGAGTGAGCGACCTCAATGGACCTCTATCAGGACAGCTCCAGATTTCTTTGTGGGTAGAAAAAGCCCCCAACACAGGCAGAAACCCAGTACAAAAGGGCAGGCTACAGCAGCGGGAGACACAGAATGAGTGAGTGAGGGAGGGGGAGTGAGTGAGCTCAGTGGAGGTCTGTTGGGACTGCTGCAGATTTCTTTGTGGGTAGAAAGAGGCAGCAATGCTTGCAGGGTCCCAGGACAAAATGGCAGCCTGAAGCAGTGGGAGAAACAGAACGAGCAAGTGAGACCGGGGGAGTGAGCCAGTTCAGCTGAGCTCTATCTTGACTGATGCAGATTTCTTTGTGGGTAGAAGAAGGCGGCAATGCAGGCAGAAGCCCGGTACAAAAGGCCAGCCTGCAGTGTCAGCAGAAATGGAACAAGCGAGTGAGAGAGGGGGAGTGAGTAAACTCAACAGAGCTATGTCAGGACTGCTGCAGATTTCTTTGTGCGCTGAAAAGGAAGCAATGCATGCAGGGGCCCACTACAAAAGGACAACATGCAGCAGCGGGAGAAACAGAATGACCGAGTGAGAGAAGGGGAGTTAGCGAGCTCAACGGACTGCTTCAGATTTCTTTGTGGGCAGAAAAAGGCACCAACAGAAGCAGGAGCCCAGTACAAAAGGGCAGCCTGCAGCACCAGGAGAAACAGAATGAGCTAGTGAGACAAGGGGAGTCAGTGACCTCAACGGAGCTGTATTGTGCCTGCTGCGGATTGCTATTTGGGTAGAAAAAGGCGGCAATACAGGCAGAAGCCCAGTACAAAAGGACAGCCAGCAGCGTGAGCAGAAACAGAACAAGCGACTGAGAAAGGGGGAGTAAGCGAGCTCAACGGAGCTGTGTCGCGACTGCTGCACATTTCTTTGTGGGCAGAAAAAGCTGCCAATGCAGGCAGGAACCCAGTGTAAAAGGGCAGGCTGCAGCAGCGGGAGACACAGAATGAGCGAGTGAGGGAAGAGGAATGAATTAGCTCAACGGAGCTCTGTTGGGACTGCTCCGGATTTCTTTGTGGATAGAAAAAGGCACCAATGCACACGGGGGCCCAGTACAAAACGGCAGCGTGCAGTGGCGGGAGAAATAGAATGAGCGAGTGAGAGAGGGGGAGCGAGCAAGCTCAATGGAGCTCTATCGTGACTGCTGCAGATTTCTTTGTGGGCAGAAAAGGGCAGCAATGCAGGCAGGAGCCCCGTAGAAAAGGGCATGCTGCAGCACCGGCAGAAATGTAACGAGCGAGTGAGTGAGGGAGAGGAAGTGAGTAAGGTCAATGGAGCTCTGTCGGGACTGCTGCAGGTTTCTTTGTGGTCAGAAAAAGGTGCCAACAGAGGCAGAAGCCCAGTACAAAGGGCAGCCTGCAGTACCAGGAGAAACAGAATGAGTGCGTGAGACAGGGGGAGTGAGCAACCTCATCAGAGCTCTATCGAGACAGCTGCAAATTTCTTTGTGGGTAGAACGAGGCACCAATGCAGGCAGGAGCCCAGTACAAAAGGGCAGCCTGCAGCAGCAGGAGACACAGAACGAGTGAGTGAGGGAGGGGGAGTGAGTGAGCCCAACGGAGGTTTGTTGGGACTGCTGCAGATTTCTTTGTGGCCAGAAAAAGGTGCCAACAGAGGCAAGAGCCCAGTACAAAAGGACAGCCTGCAGCACCAGGACAAACAGAATGAGCGAGTGACACAGGGTGAGAGTGACTTCAACGGAGCTCTGTCGGGACAGCTTTGGATTTCTTTCTGGCAAAAAAGGGTGCAAATGCAGGCAGGAGCCCAGTACAAAAGGGCAGCCTGCAGCGCCGGCAGAAACGGAATGAGCAACTGAGAGAGGGGGAGTGAGCAAGCTCAACGGACCTCTGTCAGAACTGCAGCAGATTTCTTTGTGGGCAGAAAAGGAAGCAATGCACGCAGGGGCCCACTACAAAAGGACAGCCTACAGCAGCGGGAGAAACAGAATGACCGAGTGAGAGAAGGGGAGTGAGTGAGCTCAATGGAGCTCTATTGTGACTGCTGCAGATTTCTTTGTGGGCAGAAGAAGATGACAATATAAGCAGGAGCCCAGTACAAAGGGCAGCCTGCAGCGCTGGCAGAAACTGAATGCGCGAGTGAGAGAGGGGGAGTGTGCGAGCTCAAAGGTGCTCTGTCAGGACTGCTGCAGATTTCTTTGTGGCCAGAAAAAGGCATCAACTGAGGCAAGAGCCCAGTACAAAAGGGCAGCCTGCAGCGCCAAGAGAAACAGAATGAGCGAGTGAGACAGGGGAGTGAGTGACCACAACAGAGCTGTATCGTGACTGCTACGGATTTCTTTGTCTGCAGAAAAAGGCGCCAATGCAAGCAGGAGACCAGTACAAAAGGCCAGTCTGCAGCGCTGGCAGAAACAGAATGATCGAGTGAGAGAGCGGGAGTGAGCAAGCTCAACTGAGATCTATCGTGACTGCTGCAGATTTCTTTGTGGGCAGGAAAAGGCAGCAATGCAGGCTTGAGCCCAGTACAAAAGGCTAGCCTGCAGTGCTGGCACAAATAGACGAGCAAGTGACAGAGAGGGAGTGAGCGACCTCAACAGAGCTGTGTCAGGACTGCTGCAGATCTCTTTGTGGGCAGAAAAATCTGCTAATGCAGGCAGGAACCCAGTACAAAAGGGCAGCCTGCAGCAGCGGGAGACACAGAATGAGTGAGTGAGGGAAGGGGAGTGAGTGAGCTCACTGGAGCTCTGTTGGGACTGCTGCGGATTTCTTTGTGGGCAGAAACGGACAGCAACGCAGGCTGGAGCCCCATACAAAAGGGCAGACTGCAGTGCTGGCAGAAGTGAAATAAATGAGTGAGAGGGGGGAGTGAGTAAGGTCAATGGAGCTCTGTCGGGACAACTGCAGATATCTTTGTTGGCAGAAAAAGGTGCCAACGCAGGCAGGAACCCAGTATGAAAGGCCAGCGTGCAGTGTCGGAAGAAAAACAATGAGTGAGTGAGAGAGGAGGAGTGAGCGAGCGAGCTCAACGGAGCTGTGTCAGGACTGCTGCGATTTCTTTGTGGGCAGAGAAAGCCGCCAACGCAGGCAGGAACCCAATACAAAAGGACAGCCTGCAGCAGCGGGAGACACAGAATGAGTGATTGAGGGAGGGGGAGTGAGTGAGCTCAACGGAGGTCTGTTGGGACTGCTGCAGATTTTTTTGTGGGTAGAAAAAGGCAGCCATGGTTGCAGGGGCCCAATACAAAACGGCAGCCTGCAGCGGCGGAGAAACAGAACGAGCGAGGAGATGGGGGGTGAGCTAGTCAACGGAGCTCTATCCTGACTGCTGCAGATTTCTTTGTGGGTAGAAGAAGGTGGCAATGCAGGCAGGAGCCCAGTACAAAAGGCCAGCCTGCAGCACTGGCAGAAACGGAATGAGCGAGTGAGAGAGGGGGAGTGAGCAAACTCAATGGAGCTGTGTCAGGACTGCTGCAGATTTCTTTGTGGGCAGAAAAGGAAGCAATGCATGCAGGGGCCCACTACAAAAAGACAGCCTGCAGCAGCGGGAGAAACAGAATGACCGAGTGAGAGAAGGGGAGTGAGCGAGCTCAACGGAGCTCTATCATGACTGCTGCAGATTTCTTTGTGGGCAGAAGAAGATGGCAATTCATGCAAAAGCCCAGTACAAAAGGGCAGCCTGCAGCGCTGGCAGAAATGGAACAAGCGAGAGTAAGAGAGGGGGAGTGAACAAGCTCAACAGAGCTCTAGCGTGGCAGCTGCAGATTTCTTTGTGGCCAGAAAAAGGTGCCAACAGAGGCAAGAGCCCAGTACAAAAGGACACCCTGCAGTGCCAGGGCAAACAGAATTAGCGAGTGACACAGGGGGAGTGAGGAACCTCAGCGGAGCTCTGTCGGGACAGCTGTGGATTTCTTTCTGGGCAGAAAAAGGTGCAAATGCAGGCAGGAGCCCAGTACAAAGGGCAGCCTGCAGCGCCGGAAGAAACAGAGTGAGCAAGTGAGAAAGGGGGAGTGAGCGAGCTCAATGGACTTCTGTCAGGACTGCTTCAGATTTATTTGTGGGCAGAAAAAGGCACCAGCAGAGGCAGGATCTCCGTACAAAAGGGCAGGCTGCAGCACCAGGAGAAACAGAATGAGCGAGTGAGACAAGGGGAGTTAGTGACCTCAACGGAGCTGTATCATGCCTGCTGTGGATTGCTTTGTGGGCAGAAAAAGCCCAGTACAAATGGGCAGGCTGCAGCAGTGGGAGACACAGAACGAGCAAGTGAGGGAGGGGGCATGAGTGAGCTTAACGGAGCTCTGTTGGGACAGCTGCAAATTTCTTTATGGACAGAAAAGGGTGCCAATGCAGGCAGGAGCCCAGTACAAAACAGCAGCCTGCAGCACCGGGAGAAACAGAACGAGCAAGTGACAGAGGGCCACTGAGCGAACTCAATGGACCAACACAATCAACCTTTGGCATTGACAAATGCTTGTTGATAATGGTTTAGTGTGGCCTCACTGCTAGTGTTAATCCTGTTCTCCTTGTAACTATTTTGTTTTGAGTCCAACATCTAGAACTGTGCTTGCCTGGACACACTGCAGCTAGAACTGTTTGAGTTAACCATTACAGCTTAATACACTTTTCCTCCTGGACAGACCTGCGAGTAAAACCATGCTGGCTCCAAAACGTTTTTAAAAATGGTTTTAAGGCTAGCTATCTAGCAAGGTTTAAAAACACTTTTGTTAAAACATTTTAAGGGGCTTGTAGTCTGTCTGCAAACAGTGCTAGGGGTATTTAAACTGTTTTAAGTTCCCCAGTGTGTTCAGGGCCTAAGTGACTAGCTACATTGCTACATCATAGTGCTCTAAAATGGTCCTTACCAACAGTGAGTCAACAACACTCAATGAATTTACTAAAAGGCCAATAAAGATGAAACAGTAACACAACTGGAACCAGTATGTAAAAATCGGCTTTTAGAAAAAAATGACTCAGAGGTTCAACACAATTTAAAGCTAGTAGTGCCAGGAATAGCAAGTCAAGAATGTTACAGCTCTTTAAAAGTAGCCAGTGGTTACTTTTTCTGTCTGAAGTATTTTCTATTTTTCATTTTGCCACTTAAGGTATTCTACCTAAGAGTATTAGGCGTGCTATATTGAGCAGTACTTCACATGGAGGCTGACATGTCTAGTTTTATTAAGCCTTGGGTAAAATGGCTGGCCTCTGATTGGCCAAATAGTTGGCATTATTGTCCTGCTTTATCTTGGCAATAGTCTAAGCAATAGGCAATAGCTCAAAAACTATTGCATGCTAAATTTGCACATCCACATAATAGTTTTAAAAAAACCTGGTGCCACTCTCCACAACTAAGCACTAGCTGTCATATACTGTATTTTAAGCCCATTTTCTGTCCCTGCTAGTCTAGCATCTCACCCCCCTCCTGACCATGGTAAAGGCCTCTTTGCTCCCCTGACAATAAGATGGTGGCTAGTTTTACCCTCTGCACACCTCTGCTAGCAGATGCCACCTGAATCTCGCTCATGCCTCCTCCCTGGTAAGACATCAGCTAGTTTTATTCTCCGCACACCTCAGCTACTGACCACTGCCTGAATTTTGGTTGCACATTTTCCACTGGTAAGATGGCAGCTGGTTTTACCTTCTGCTTTGGGCCTCCACCTGAATGTCTCATGCATCCTATCTCTGTGCTCCAGTCTACTACATTGAATTGTTCATTCTATGACCCTTCTCCAGGAAGGCAGGATTGCTGGGGTTTGGGGACACCTTCACACTGCTGGTGCTTGCTTGTGGCCCATTTCATTTCTGATGCCTCCAGTCCTGTAGTTCTTTCCTGATCCTTGTTGGTAAAAATTAAAAGTTATAGTAGTCAACATTTCAGTTTTGTAGGTCATGCACTTGAGTGCCAGCTCTTTTTTGTGATACCTGAGGGGGAGGGGGGGAGCCTTTCACAGACATATGTGTCTTGACTGTTTTTAGTTAGTCTTGCATGTTGATTGAAGATGTTGGGGTATAAATACTCACCTCTGATAGTTGGCACTACTGTTACATCTCAGCTGTACTACTGGGTAATGCAGTGTACAAAAATGTGGGTTGACAGAAGTTAGAGACAGTGAGGTCTGGGGTTTACAAGGTGAGCAGAATGGGGTGGGGGGGCAGCAAAACTTGGGCAAGGTTTAATAAAACATATTGACCAGAGATGTAGTGAAAAATATTGACCTCTTGGGATGAACTATTGCCTTCCAATAGTCACTTGCCCTCAGATTTTGCTTCGGGCAATATAACAATTGTCAGGCAATATTTCATCTCTTGGGGTCAACATTTTCGCACTATATCCCTCCACTCCAGTCAATATTTGTATACTGTTTCCCTTCATATTATAAACTGTTTTTAAAGCTGTAGTCAACTTTTAAGTTTCTTTACAGGACAAAGAAGGTGGACAACAGGGAACTGTTCATAATGGCCTCTACGCATCAAGGGACAGATAGCCTATACACCACGGATTTGCAGTGTGTAGGCAACCCTAAAATAGAATACTACAAACCTGGGGTTCAGCAGATCCCCAGTGGCATTCATAGAAGGGGTGCATGCCCCTTGCACACTTGATCCCCTGGCTGACTGTACAGCTATAAATGTGGCCAGTCCAGGGGTGTGTCATGGGGCTGTGCTCACACTCCATGCAATTCACGAGGGCGTATAGTGCTGGGCAAGGGGGGTGCAGGATATGGCAGCCTGTCATATCTTTGGCATGCCCCCCCCAGTGACACTTGCCATCTGTGGCAGGACAGAGAATCCCCCCCACTGTGCTCTCCCAGTCCACTGTGCTGATAGGGAAGGCTGATGGAATCCATTCAGATACTCACCCATACTTTTAAACAAGGTGGACCCATACCAAATTAGAGTCCCCTGCTCACATGGAGAAAGGGATCCATCCGATCGTCCCGCACAACCTTGTGCCGGGGGCAGGGCTGTGGACAGGCACCATGCAGAGGCATGCGGTTGTTCATACCATGCACCCTGCAAGATGTGGAGTTACACAGGCTGGGTACACACAGTACTGCATAGTCCCCACTGAGTGGAAACACAGGCACAAAAGTCTTTCTTTACAGAGAGGGTAGTGGATAAGTGGAATAGGCTACCAGAAGGTATGATCTGCATGAAACCTGTGGAGGGCTTCAAGAAAGGGTGAGGCAGACATATGGGGGTGGTGAAGATAGCAGTGGACGATGACATGGGGGAGTTAGTGACCATTAGGACTCTTATATCATACTGTAGGTGGGGCAGTGCAGACTGGATGAGATGGTGTGCCTTGTTATGCCATCATTTTCAATGTTTTTATAATATTATTGGGGCATGGTAGTGCCCCTATAGTTAGGGTTGAGTAGGGTGTTTAATGCTAATCCCCAAATGTTGTACTTTAATAATTTCACCCTCCATTCAACAGAATTGCAAGAAATTTTGCATTAGCAGTCTGAGGGGGCAAGGTCTCTTGATTTGGCAAGTTTTGTGTCGGTCCGATGTGCAGATTCCAAGATCCAGAGAGTGCAAAATGCCCTAGAAAGATGGCTGTTTTGTTTGTTTTGATGAAAAGATATTAATCTGTTCCCGAGTTATTAGGATTTCAAATTTCGTTCTGAGCATGCTCAGTAGGGTCTTTCATTTATATGACTAATACAAAAGAATAATTTCTGGCTCATAAAAGAAGAATCTTCTTTTGTGAGAAAAAAATTCTTCTTTGGTATGGCAGCCATCTTGTTTTTTATTTAAAAAAAAAAATTATGCCTTGGAGAAAAACAAATACCAGAACCTAGCTAGGATTCTGGCATTTGTGTTTTGAAAAATAGACCCCCAAATATGGTTTTGGGACATCCCTAAATTCCTGGATGGAAGGCTTAGCGAGGGCTCCTGATTCTTCTTTGGTCAGCCAAAATTCTTCTTTCATGAGTCTCATGAATGAAGAACCTCGGCTCACCAAAGAAGAGTTTGGGCTTAGGTTTTTTTTCTCAGTTCTTTCATGAGATCATACAAAAGAATCATTTTTCTTTTGTGAGATCTCACGAAAGAACTGTTTGAAAAAACTTAAGTCCAAACTCTTCTTTCATGAGACAATGTTCTTCCATGAGACTCACAAAATAATTTTGTCTCACAAAAGATGAACTGCGGTTCCTTAATAAGCCTTCCACTTAGGACTTCTTTTGTGAGTGGGACTTCCCTGACTTGTGACACTGCAGCTTGAGTCTTGCTGCCAGCTTCATTTGGAGCAGTGAGGCGGCAGGCTTACCAAGGGCTTATACGAAAGAACAACATGAAAGTTCTTTTGTATTGTTCTTTTAGGAGAACAGTGGGCCCTTCTTGACTATTGAAGCCACAGCCTGAGCTGGGCTGCTGGACTCAACTGGAGCAGTGAGATGCCAATCCCCAATCTATCTCTGTCTGTCTGTCTGTCTGTCTGTCTGTCTATCTATCTATCTATCTATCTATCTATCTATCTATCTATCTATCTATCTATCTATCTACCTAATCTTTCTCTTTATTATTTGTTAAGCAGGCTGAAGTGTCCACCTGGGTAGTGCTTCTTTCTGCCCCCTTCCTTCAAGGTCACCCACCCCCCTTCTCAATGTCTCTTTGGTTATTATATAATTAAAAAATACATTATAAGCAGACTGATTGCCCACACCAGTACTAGCTTCTACCCCTCAGGTCCCTCCCCATTACCATAATATACATGGTGGCACCGGGTGCCCATCTCCAGTGCCACCAAATGTCATCCCTAAACTGGGGTGCCTAATCCTCAGTATCAGCTTGATCCCCTAAAATAAAGAAAACCATCCCTTTTGATCTTTTTTTTAAGTTTAATCTGAAAAGGTCCACAGGTGAGCTAACCCCCCAGTTCCACATCCACCCCACCCCTCCCTCACTCACCTGAACATGTCCCATGATGAAGATCCACTCTCTAATCAAAGACACATCTTGCTGCTGGAACCCGTGATTGCGATATAAGAAAATAAGGTAAGTCTGGTTTAATGTAGTTCTATGGTGTTTGAAATTTTATTCATAGCTTTATCATTTTTTAGTATTTTTAAACCAGATTTTCCAACATGGTCATTTTGGGACTCCACCTCATGAGCAAGTTCATCTCAGATCCATCCCAAAAGATGATTTCATGATCACTATATGAAATCACCTTTTGGGTGGGTTTTGAAGCTTTTCACCATCCTTGCTCATGAGGTGGGGGTCATAAGAAGGCGATGTTGAAAATTTGGGGTAAAAATATTAAACTACAACCAAATTATGAACATACATTGAACATTTTCAACACTGACTCATACCTTCGGTAATCTTCAATAATTTGACCACACATTTTCTGTTTATTCATTTTTTTACACCACTTCATGAACATGACGCTGTCATTTTTCAAATTCTGGTCAAAACATTTCTTCGTACTTGTGGCACAAAATGACATTTTGGCTGGGATTTGAGCATTTTACCTACTGCATTCATTAGGTGGGGTCATAAGAAATCTAGGTTGAAAATTTGAGGTAAAAATATAAAAGAAAATCCGATGAAGTTATGAGTGTACATTGACATTTTTCTATGCTCGCTCATAACTTTTGTAATTTTCAATATTCTGTCTTTAAATTTTCAGCATAGCCATTTTTTCATCACACCTCATGAAAGTGACAGCAGCCATTTTCCAAATCCTGATAAAAATGTGTTTTCACGCCTGAGGCACAAAGTTACATTTTGGCAGGGATTTTAAAATGTTCACCTACTGGATTCATGAGGTGGGGTAATAAGAAGGCTGTGTTGAAAATTAGCTGTAAAAGTATAGCAAAATGACTAAGTTAGGAGTTAATGTCGAAATATTTTAATGTTCACTCATAACTTTGCTAATTGTCAATGTTTTTCTCCAAACTTTCAATATAGCTATTTTTTCACACCACCTCATGAAACGGACAGGTGTCATTTTTCAAATCCTGGACAAGATGTGTTTTAGCACTTGTGGTGAAAAGTGACATTTTGGCCACTATTCAATACATGCCACATGTCATGTTTATAAGGGGACTTATAAAACAACTATCTTGAAAATCTGGTAACAAATTAATCAAAACAAAGATTAAAAAAACTTTGTGTGCACTGCTATACTTTACTCCAGAGAGTAGTGCTTTGTAATCCCATGCTGAAGAGCTGAGTTTGGGAGTCAGCTCAATCAGCCAGTTGGATGAGGTGAGGGTGGGGGGATGCTGCTGTTATGCCACACCTCCCCCAGCCAGGGAAGGAAAGGTGCAGGGTTACCTGCATGGGCTCAGGTATCATATAGTGAAGACAGGTATTCTCTTGGCATAGGGCCCTGTACCTCTACACCTGTGGGTGGCAGAGGGCCCTGTGCATTGGCTGAGAGGTGGACTCTTTGCCCTCTGTGTCTGTATCTGTGGCCACATGGACACATAGGATCCAGATGGCCCTGTACTTCCGCAGCCCACCACCAGGCAGCCAAATGAATTCTTGACATCTGTTGCTGCACTTCTGTAGGTGAAAGGAGCCTTACCTTGGTGCAGCCCATCTGTATCTATTTCAGCAGGTACCAAAGGGACCCTTGTAAATGAGGATGCAATTCCACTAACTCAAAAAGAAGGGAAATTCTTTGCAAAAAACTGTGTTAATGCACCAGTTAGAGTTCAATTTAATGCAACAAAAGTAGGGAAATTTGGTGTTAGGGCTTCCAACCCTAACTCCCCACCTCCCAAAGCAGCAAAAGGACAACCAAGGTGTTCAACACCGTTAATCACACCTTATTCCTAAACTCGCTTCCCACCTTGGGCCTCTCCAAAGAGTCGGTATCCTGGTTCATTTACTATCTGTCTGGCAGAACCCAGGTTAAGACTGGCTCCACTATTTCCTCCAGCTGCCCTGTTCATTCCGATGTCCCCCAAGGCTCGATACTTGGCCCTCTCCTCTTTAGTCTTTTTCTCAACTCCCTTTCCAGCACTGCCCTGGGAAACAGTATCCCATGATTTTAGCATTCAATAACTGTGATGCAAAAATCACGAATACATTTCAGTGAAAGTAAAAATTGCTACCCGCAAACAACCGCGACTTACAAATTAAGCGACTTCAGAGCAAATGAATGGACAACAATAGCAAAGTTGTGAAATAGTGAGTCAGACCTACTGTATAACACCAGCCACCAGATGCAGGGGATATGGGGGCGAGGAAAGTGATGACAGAAAGAAGAGAGCAAGCTCATAGCAGCGTCGTGACAACTTCTCAGGTGGTGGTTCAGTGTACCAGTACTGTCCCTTACTGTTTGGCTGTACCTTTAATAATTTACCAAACAAAGCGTCAAAATAGCAATTTTTGAATGTAAAAAATACACAATCCAATTGATTGTGACTTCTGTGTTGTGGGAAAATTAAAAAAAAATCTTTATTCGCACACTTGTGGTATCACACACTTCGAAGTGCTAGCAACATCTTCTTTTCTCACACTTTAAAATGAAAATTATATGCCAAGCCACGCAAATAGTCATATCTGGTCCTTGCTAAATACTGGGATACAATTCTCTCAACACGAATGTTCATATCTTTGTATTTTCTTTTCTGTGTGCATCCACCAGCCCCTGACACCATTTGCTCAACCTTTAATTCAGTGAGCTGCTGTTCTTCCTTTAAGCATTCGATCATTTTCAAAATGCTAGGGTGACATGAACCGAGGTGGCAGTTAAAATCTCTATGCCACCCTTCTACAGTGTTGTTTGTGCATGCAATTCCTCTGCTTGTAGCCTCATGACAATTCCACTGTTCCGGTGTGAATGTTGAGGTTCTGCGCCCAGCACGATCCCTTGGTCTCCCCACCCATGTTGACTCATAGTAGTCAAGAAGTAGTGTTAAAAGCTCCTCATTTTCTGCAATAAACTCCCACTCCCTCATTTCATCAAACGATGAAACAACATCAGATGTAGGAACAAAAGCCAAGGATAGGAGCATTCAGAGGTGCAGTGCAAACTCTGGGTCTGTACCGTTCTTTTCCTGGACTTCACTGTACTTTTGGATCCTTCTCCAAACCGATTGCACGAAATGAAAGAAGCAGCCTCTCACCTCTGTGTTGGGAAATGCAGCACAGAATGATTTCCAAGCAGATTTCTCGAAATCCATTATGGCAGAGGCTGGTGTTAAACCTGAGTACAACTCAGGGGCAGTTTGGCAAATACTCTAGAGTACAAGCAGCTCTTTCTTGCATTCATCAGGACATACACTGCTGTGACAACACAGCCTGCTCAGAGACAATGAATGGCATAACAACTGATCGAATAGCAATGGACAGCTCTTAAAAGTCCCATCAAGATCCAGTCATTGCTCTCCTGTAACAGCTTGAGATTGCTATGTGTAGAAAAAATAAGAAACCGGTCAGACTCACTGCCACTATCAAACAAAATAAATGGTTCACCTGATTTTGTAATGGTAAACTCAGGAGGAATAATCATCTCCTGAACAGTGGAAGGCATTGCTGGACAACCTCTATCTACCTGTCGAATCCTTTGTACTATACGTTTTATTAAAGGTACAGCAGGTAGACGGCCAGCAAAACAGTCAGAGGCAGTACTGGTACACTGAACCACCACCTGAGACGTTGTCTCAACACTGTTATGAGCTCACTCTCTTATTTCTGCCATCACTTTCCTTTCCCTCACATCCCCTGCATCTGGGATGTGTGTGTGTTCTTTTATAAGTGCAGAAACTTAGTTTCCAACAGTGTGTGGTCTTGCCAAACAATGAAACTTTTGCGCATCAACACATCTCCAATAGACCTTATCTGGGGTTTCCTTATCTTTATGGTACACATAGCCTTTGTAGAGAGCTAGAGACCTACCTTTCTGGCTCTGAATAATCTCAAACTCCATCACTGTATCGCTGTATCAACATCCGACAGAACCAGAACCGAGCAAACAGAGCATCCATTTGAAGCAAGAAAGAGGAGGGGCATACGCTGGAAACAGGGAGCAGTGACCGAGGAGTGCTTCATTGCTTCCATAACATTGCAGTAGCCAAGTATACAAAGGGTGCAGTAATAACTGACAGGTAACCAAGGAGTGTTTACAAGAAGTGTTTCATTACTCGCTAATAATACCTACTAGCTAAACTTGTGTGCGCCTTTACGTGCGACTGCGATATTGACAGTTGCTATCAAAATGTCACCTAATTTAACTGCGCTAAGTGCTGACTATTTTTACATGGAACCCTGGGAAACTGCTGCTTTATGTGGACGATGCCGTCATTTTCATGAGCCCCCTCCACACTACACCACACCCTCCAGAACCTATTTAGAGAAGTAGAATCCTGGTTTGTGGCCCACAGACTAATCCTCAATTACAAAAAAAAAGTCCTTGATCTTCACCCACCATCAGAATCCACACTGTGACTATCGCCTGAACATCTGTAACTCTATGAATGCCCCTCTTAAACAAGTCTCAACTTGCAAGTACCTGGGTATAACCCTTGACTCATCCCTCACTTTCCACTCCCATATTCAACATCTCTCCTCTGCCCTAAATTCCAGGATTGGTATTCTATACTGTCTCAAGCACTATCTCATCCCTGAAGCCCTTCGATTTGTAATATCCTCCTCGGTCCTCTCCTTCCTGGACTATGGTATAATGATTTATGGCACAGCAGACCTGACTACCCTCCACCGAATCACATTAAATAAAGCCTGTCGTCTTGTCACGGGTTGTGATTCGCTCATGCATACCTGTGATCTCTACAAATCTACAAACTGGCTAAATTTTGACAGGAGGCTAAAATATCATACTTGCCTCCTTGCTAAAAAAGTACTTCTCAGACTATCCCTGCCTGGGATCCACTCTCTCATCAATCCTACCTCTTCTATCAGAACATCCAGAAGCAACACTGGGCCCTCCCTCTCTGTGCCCCATTGCAGAACCTCATTATGCGAAAGGGCTTTCCTTCACTGGGCACCTAAATGGCCTCCCCGCCACCATTGCCTTGGAACCCAAACTTGGCCTCTTCAAAAGGTCCCTCATAAGTCATCTACTTGAGCTATCCTCCTGTGACTGCCCCTAACCCAGCCCCATTCACTCTTGAATCTCCATGGGGCTCGTACTTAGATTATCGCTGGACCTCATTTGCTAGTGTATCTCTAGGAGGTATCTTACTTGACGCTGGGTAAACTACTTACCCCAGCACTGTGTTTTTGATACTGCATGACCTACTGTGAACGCCAGGTCTACCTGACCTAAGACCTATTGATTTGTTGTTCTTCTACATGTTATGTTAATTCTTTTTCTCTACTGTATTCAGTATGCTTTGTGTATTCATTGCCATACCACTTTCTATTCTTCCCATCCCTGTACTATTGTTGCGGAGCCTTTGCAAAGGAGTCTCTGACTCAAAGGTTGTAATTCCGATTATGTATTAAATAAATAAATAAATAAACAAACAGCATGCAAGCAACCACAGACAGCCATCATCAGGTAAGGAAAACAACATACAACTGTTTTCAGATTACACAAATGCAGTAGCACTGATGAACTCTTTCTTAATTTGTATCTGTGCTTATGCAGCCACACCTGTGTGTGTATGTCATACTGCATGCATGAGTATGTGTGGATGCAGCAGTGCAGGACCCATGGGGACCTGACTTTCTGTAGACAGAAGGCCCCATGGGGTCTGGTCCTCTGCAGACAGTACTACAGCAGTACCAGCCAGGATGCAAAGCTGTAATGCTGCCGTATATCACAAAAATAATGCAACATGCTACATGAAACAATGTAATTCAATGGCGAGTAAGCCCTTTTTTGACTGCAGCATTTTGTGGAATGTCTTTTGCTGTAAGTTACTGCATTGCATCATGGCTGGCTCTGCTGTACTCATGCACACCATAAGAGCACCTCACTAGAAAGCATGATTCGCTAGTGGATGCTTTTCTATATGCATTTGCATAACGAAAAACTGCTACCCCTTTGAACAATTTCTCGATTCACTGCTGAAACCATTATACCCACACTGCAACAGTACTTCTGTCTGCATAACTGCAGTCCCCACAGGGGCTTGCCCTTCTGAAGACCGAAGTTGGTGTGTATGTCTTACATCTGTGGCTGAAGAGGCGTAGGCCCCTCAGGGGCCTGCGCTTCTGCAGAAAGAAGTAGCATTGCAGTTTTGGTATCATGGATTTTGTAGCACCTGCACTTTGTCAAGGGTGTGTATATCTTACAGTGTACATAACTACCTGAGGTCACAGATGCTCTGCCCCATAGGGGCATGTACTTTTGCAGACAAAATAACTGTTGTCATTTGTGTAGCATAGATTTGTATATGTGACTGCAGGGGCCTGTGCTTCTGCATACAGAAACAGTGTTGTGATTTGAATATAGCAGATTTGTATCTACAGCGACAAGTAAGTGTGTATGTGTTGTGGTGTGCATGTTATAGATGCAAATCCACAAAGGCAGAACATCTGGACTACTGTATTGGCGGGGAGGGGTAGTTAGGGTTGGAAACCCTAATGCCACATTTCCCTACTTTTGTTGCATTATGTTGAACCATAACTGGTGCATTATCCCAGTTTTCTGAAAAGAATATGTTTCTATATTTTGTATCTCAGCATTGTGACTTCACTCATTGTGACATCACAAGTGACCAATCTGTCCGCTGATGAGGGACTCTTCTTGTGGTTTGTAATGTCACAGTCAGTGAGGTCACAATGCTCATAAGTTATGAAAAGGAACACAACTACTGTAGATATGTCAGACTCAAGGTAACATACTGTTACAAGCATACCACCTAGAAATGCAGAGTAAAAAATCTTCTCATTGGCAAAAGGGAAAAGAAAACGTAATACAAATATAAGAAGTAACAGCTGGCTGCTGTTTTTTTTTTGAATATTCATTTCATGTTGTGTACTAGCTCTTAAAGATTCACAGTGGGAGTTCATCTGGGTCACTGACACCCTATTTGTCCTTTTCTATGAATTACCCAGCAAACTGTGCAGGGATGTAAGAGTTCAGGGCACGCTGGCCACCTAATGGAATTTACTCACCTGGTAAAGGTGATTATCTGAGTACCCTTTATAGTACTCTGCAGTCAACACCAGTGGGTATTCTTCATCCATCCTATAGGTTGATGCATGATCCAATCAAATCAAAGGTGGGCGAGGACATCCCTCTACCCTCATTAGAATATCTCCAGTGTGAGTCTTCCATTGCTATGCAGTGAGAGAGAAAAGGAGAAAAAATACAAGCCAGAAATACGCCCAGTCCAAGGTATACCCAATGAGAAGATGAGCCTCCTAGTGTGCTGGACCATGAGATTATTGCCTGGGAGCCATTACTTATACTATATTATGGGATGGGACACTTAGTCAGAAGTTGCATTTCACCCATCACCTTTATTGTAGTAAATTCCTCATGTACAGAAATAGATATACAGTTTGACATATACTGTTACATTCTGTGTCATCGTATCTTTGCATAAAATCATTAGTGACTCTGGCCTTAGCTTCACCTGTCCCCATATGAGGGTAGCTCTTACTGCTGACCCGGCCCGAGGGTAATCTGCTGTCCTGGGTGGGGCTGCAGAGTACTATAAAGGGTACTCAGATAATCACCTTTACCAGGTGAGTAAATCCCATTATATTTCATACCCTTTATAGTACTTTGCAGTCAACACCAGTGGGACCTTAGTAGCAGTATACTATTGGAGTGAGTACTCTCAGGTGGGTAAGAAGAAGGCAGATTAGTGCAGATCTAATCCTGTATGGCCCCTGCCTCCAGAACTGACTTGGCAAAAGTTGTCCTTTTGGCAGATGCTATGTCTAACCTGTAATGCTTAGTGAAGGTGTGTATATTGATGACCAGGTAGCTGCTGAACAAATATCTTGTGAAGACACGTTTCCCCTTTCTGCCCAGGATATTGCTACTTCCCTGGTAGAGTGTGCTTTGAAGCCTTCTGGTGGCATCTGCCCCACTGCCCTATAGGCCTCGTTAATGGTCTGCTTGATCCATCTGGCTATGGTGTCTTTGGAGGCTGCCTGTCCTACTCTGTACCCTTTGGTTAGGATGAATAACCTGTCTCACTTCCGAATATCTCTAGTGATACTGAGGTACTTTTCCAACTGGCAGCCCACATCTAGGGGGTGGTGGGTCGATGTGTCTTGGGGGTTACTTGGAGATAGGTAGGGCAAAAGGATATCCTGGTCCTTGTGGTACTGTGATGCCACCTTGGGCAGAAAGGATGGTACTGTTCTCAGAATGACCCTGTCGCTATGAAATGTGATAATAGATTTCCTGCATGAGAGGGCCTGAATCTCTCCTATTCTCCTGGTAGAACAAATTGCCACAAGGAAGGCTGTCTTAATAGTGTACCAGTATAAAGAGTCTTGCTGTAGGGCGGGTAACTGTAGTGCATCTAGCACTGTGTTAATTTGCCATGGTGGGCATCTCTGCCTCATCCTTGGTGCTGTTAATGTAACTGCCTTAAGCAGTCGGATGGTGTCGGGTGTGAACCAATGTGACCTATCCTTGGTAGTGGGCCCCTAATGGAGGAAATAGCTGATGCCTGCACTCTGAGTGAGGCTGGACTTAGACCCTTGTTCATCCCTTCACTGAGGAAGTCCAAAATTTGTGGTAACACCGCCACTGAGGGTGAGGTACCCATTTCCCTGCACCATTTGTGGAAGACTTGCCATTGTCTGAGGTAAGTCTTATTTGTAGACTGTCGCCTCGATTGTAGCAGCCGATTCACGACCCTGGTATGGTAGCCTTGGTTTAACAGTCTTTCCCTTTCAATAGCCATGCCGTCAGATTCAGGCTTGCTGGATTTGGATGGAGAATTGGTCCCTGTGACAGTAGGTTGGGCCAAGGTGGTAGGATCATCAGAGGGCTCACTGACATGGCTTGGATGAGTGAGTACCATGGCCATCTTGGCCAATTGAGGGCCACCAGGACCACTGACGCTCCCGTGTGTCGAATCTTGTGGGGCACTTTGGGTATCATTGGCAGCAGTGGGAATAGGTAGGCTCATGTGAAGTCCCAAGAGGCTGACAGTGTATTGATCTCCTGAGCTTGGGGGTCTGAGAATCTGGAGTGGTAGTTGGGTAGTTGCGTGTTTGTCCGTGACGCCATTAGGTCGACTTGCAAAGGCCCCCATCTGGACAGTAGTCTCTGAAAGATGGACCTGTGGAGTCTCCATTCTGACTGGCTGACGGTGACCCTGCTTAGCCAGTCTGCCTCTGTGTTGGCCTCTCCTATTAGATATATTGTGGTTAGTGACAGTAGGTTCCGTTCTGCCCAGCGGAATAGTTGTAGTGACTCCTTTATCATTGCTTTGCTCTGTGTACCTCCTTGTTTGTTTATGTATGCTACTATCACTTGGTTGTCACATCAAACTAGGACTGGCCTGCTGGTGAGTAGGGGTGCGAAGAAGAGTAGGGACAGGTGAACGGCTCTCATTTCTAAGATATTGATGGGTAGAGAGGACTCCTTCTGAGTCCGCAGGCCTTGGGTTACATGATTGTTGTATGTTACCCCCAACCCGATAGACTGACATCTGTGGTGATTATTTCTGGTGCTACTTGTGTCAGTGTTGTGCCCCGCAGTAAGTGTGGTTTCAGAGTCTACCATCGTAGTCCGGTTAACAGCTGGGGTGGGGGAGTGACCCAGAATTTGAAGGTTTGGGTTGTCTGGTCCCATAAGTCTATTAGAAACCTTTGCAGGGTTCGCATGTGTACTCTGGACCATGGAACCATGTCGATTAGTGCTGCCATGTTGCCCAGTACCTGGAGGTAGTCCCATACAGCCCCTTTTGGTCTGCTGATTAGGCCCAACACCAGTGTTTGGATGTTCTGAACTTTCTCGGGTGTTGGGGTTACCCTGTTGTTCTTTGTATGTATTACTGCACCCAAGTGAGTAATGGACTGGGCAGGAATCAACTGGCTCTTGGCCCTGTTTATTATCCATCCGTGTTGTTGCAAGCAGCTGATTGCTAGTTGTGTGCTTCGTAGGGCCTGCTCTGCTGTTCTTGCCCTTATCAGCCGGTCGTCCAGGTATGGTATTATGTGGACTCCTTGTTTCCTGAGATGTGCTGCGAGAACTACCAGGGTCTTTGTAAAGACCCGGGGGGCAGATGCCAGGCCAAATGGTAGGCACGTGTATTGGAAATGTTGCCCTTGGAAGTTGAATTGAAGGTAACAGTGGTGTGAGGCTCAGATGGGGATGTGGAGGTAGGTGTCCTTGAGATCTATTGAGGTCATGTAGTCCCCCGGTTGAATGGATGCCAGTGTGGATCAGAGGGTCTCCATTCTGAATTTCTTGTAAGTAACTGTCTGGTTTAGATACTTGAGGTCTAGTAATGGTCGCATCCCACCCATCTTCTTTGGGACGAGAAAGAACAAGGAGTAGACCCCTGTGTCCTCTTCCTCTGTGGGGACTTGCATGATAGCCCCATTCCTGAGTAAGTCCTGTATTGCATTCTTTAACTCTTGCACCTTGAGTGGGTCCCTTGGCGTAGGTGATAGAAATGGTCTGTGTCTCATCGGCTTGCTGTTGAACTCGATCGCATAGCCCTTGGTAACCACTTCCTGCACCCATTTGTCTGACGTTGTGTGGACCCATTGTTGTGCAAACCACCTCAGCCTCCCTGCCAGTGGTAAGTTTGCGTGGGCCCAGTCACCTTCATTTTTTGTTACCCTGAAGCTTGAAATTTGTTTTTCGCCCTCCATTGGAGTACTGGCCCCCTGTATCGCCTCTTGGTCTGTTGTCGTATGCCTTGTGCTGGAAGTGTCATCTTTGGGGCCACTGCTTTGTGGTCTGGGAATGGTATGACTGTGATTTGTGCTTGAAAAACTTGCTTTTGGGAAGAAAAATTCTGTCTGTGGGGAGGTAGACGTCCTTGTCTCCCTGTGTCTGGGTTCCCTCCCTCTTTTGAGGTATGGGGTTAGGCCTTCTCCGAAAAACGGTACCCTCTTTGAAGGGTAGTTTAAGAAGGGTGGTTTTGGACTCATTGTCTGCCTGCCATAGTTTTAGCCACAGGGCTCTTCTGGCTCTATTGGCCAGCACTGTGGTTCAAGCCCCAAGCCTAAAGATGTCAGATGATGCATCCATGATGTATTTCACTGCCTGAATGGCACACTCTGCTGCATCTGCTTGGGGGGAGCCTCTGGGACATTCTTGGTGAATGTCTAGCCATCTATGGAGAGCCCTGCAGGTGAACCACACAGAGGTGTCCACTGAGCATGCCATGCCAGCTGCTTCATGAATTTTCCAGAGGTGCTCCTCTACCTTCTTATCCATCGGGTCTTTGAGTGTTGCCGTACTTTCAATTCAAATGGCAGTGCATTTGGACAGCTGCGAGACAGGTTGGTCCACCTTAGGAGGTTTACCCCAATGGTCGCTTTTTTCTCGGCTAATGGTGTACCACCTGTTTACCATGCTTTTTTCAGACATTCTGTTCGGGTCAGGTGCCTTGTATTCCTTGGCAAAAAGTGTGTCGAGAGCCTGACAGGAGGGGAAGTGGATTTTGTCCCTCTGGCTCACCCATAGATAGTAGGGGGTCCTCTGACATGGAGGGTTGTGCGGGCTGCTGTGATATTTTGAGTGCAGCCCATACCATTGTGATTAGCTCATCAATGTTCTCCCCGTGGCACATTCGGGTTGACTTGTCCGAAGTGCCCTCATTGGGTTCGGTCGACTTGTCTGACGTGATGCTGTCTATATCCAGCCTGAGGCATTTCTTTGTGGGTCCTTGATCGGTGGCTTTCTATGGTGCTGTAGTAATGGGGTCGCCCACTTTCATGCGCTCCAGAAGCTGGAACAGCAACTGAGCCTGGTTGGCATCCAATGCAATAGGAGTGGGGGGTGAGTGGTGGGATTCCATGATAGAGTCCTCATCTTCCTTCTGTGCTGCATCCCTGTGCGCACTAAGGATACACACCGCACATGTTTGGTCATCCTCCTCTATGGGCCTGAAGGACACTCCGCACTCCCTACATTTCCTCATGATGTGGTGGTATCTGGAAGCATCAAGAAAAAATTGCATTGGGAAGGGCCCTCCTAATGCAGCAGGCCACATAATTAATTTACAGCTGCCTGGGGTATGTTGCTGCTGTTTTCATTTGGAAACAAAAGGGGGCTGTACAAGACAAGTACTGAGTGGAAGACCCAGGCAAGATGGTGGCCATGAGATCTCATGAGAGCTCACATAGTTTGGGAGAGCTGTATGCGGGAAGATGGCTGCTGGAGTTCCACGAGATTTGCAGCGAGATATGCGGGGCTGAGAAGGGTCGCCGAGCATCATGGGGTTTGTCTTTCCCAAGTTGCAGAGCAAGTAACGCGCGGCTGAATGCTGTCTCGGGGGGAAGGGAATTGTTTTATGGCCCCCCGAGAACAAAGGATTTCATATGACTGTTTGAATAAATGGAGGGCCTGTGGACAATGCCCAATCTGGAGAGAAACAGCACGACTGTTTTGAAGAAATGGAGGGCCTGTGGATAACGCCCAATCTGGAGAGAAGGAGAAGTAATGGCACTGCACCTCCTCAGGTATGTGAAGGAAGGGGCTGGTGTTTATGAAGTTGTTGCCCGCTTGCCTGATCAGGGCTCTGCAAGCTCGCTGCACTGTGAGTGGAGCGGGAGGCGGGAGCCTTTCTGTTGAGCCATGTGAGTGAAAGGGCTACTCGTTTGGGAGGCTGCTGCTGGAGGTGCCTTGAGCTGGGGTGTACTACTGCCCTGGGCAGGGATCGCTACTGGAGGAAATTCCTACCCAGAGAGACTGCCGTGAGATAGTAGCTGTTGTTGTGCAGTAGGCTGGTCGCTTGCTACTGGGGCGGGGGTAGCAGTTGCACAGGAATTGGATTAACAGTTATTGGTATGTAGACTGGGGTCACTATGGGAGAGACCATAGTCGTGTTCAGACCGGCAGTGGTGTGTAGCTGTTGTGTGATCTGAACCCGCTACAGTAGGGGGTCCTGATCTCCTGGTAAATTTAAATAGTACTGCTTTTCTTGCCTTGCTCTGTTTACAGTTTGAAATACCCGATGAAAGAAACAGACGCTTAAATAAAAACTACGTGCAGTTAGTAGCTGATCTTGCTATCTCCCAGGCTGCTTGTTAGATATATTAAAAGTAAAGAGAAAGAACTGTTTTTACAGTACCTGTACAGTTGTTGGTTTGAATAATACTGTTGGGAACAGGGAGGATGTGACCAACCTATCTTGATGCATGAAGTGAACTGGAGATATTCTGATGAGGGCAGAGGGATGTCCTCAACCACCTTTGATTTGACTGGATCATGCATCAACCTATAGGATGGACGAGGAATACCCACTGATGTTGACTGCGGAGTACTATAAAGGGTACGAAATATAATTAGCAGCAGCAGCTGTGCTTGTGTATTCAAGAGACAACAGTTTATACTGTGCAGTTTATACCATATGCTTAAGGGCCAGTAACTGTAGGGATTAAAGAAAGGTAGAGGGCCAGAAAGCATATTCCTGTAAGCCAGTATGCAGGAAAGCTAGTCAGATAATTGGGTTGGGGGGGGTTGAGAGAGAGACTGTGGTTGAAATAAATAAGCCAAAAGAGGCATTTTTGAAACTGACTTTATTGACTTGGTTTCCAATTTCACTTGCACTTTTCATCAACGGACATTACTAGTTTCTTACACACAGCACACAACATTATGGTAGGCCGAATAACTTGCTTCCAGCAGTTAATGGGTGAAATAGTACAGGTTTATACAGTTTAAAGGTTTCATTTCTTTTTCCTTTCAATTTTAAACTGCAAAGTTGCACAGCATATTCTTTGGTTGAGTGTTTTGAAAGTGAATACTTCATCTCCTTTTCAGTATGACTTAGTGTATTGTTTTTCTCAGTAGCTCACGGAGAGCAGTAGCGCTTGTGTGTCATGCACGCGTATTACAAGAGAGAGAAAATCAAGTTTCACTTAGGATATGAGGTATAAGTATAAATGTACCAAACTAACAGGTGCTATGTCGATATATATGTTTTTTAGAATCTTTGTACAGGACAGGAATACTGAGCTGATGCTCCTTACTAGATGCAACCCAGGACCACAAAGAGTTAAGTGACTTCCTTAAGGTAACACAAGTATGTAAGTGCAGGTGTGAGTTTCAAACCGAGGTCTACAGTTTGGTGCTTTAACCCTCTAAACTATATTGCTTCTCTTACATAGCTATAGTAAACTACAGTATATGTGATTTATTCTACCAGCTGAATGAAGAAGTGGACAGTGCTACATTTATTATACTGACACATACAATATCATGAAACAACAGTAGCTTTCAATTCAACATCTGCCTGGCGGATTAACCATCTGGTTCTTTTCAGACCTTAACAGAAGACACCATTGGTATTAACATGTCAGCTTAGTCCAGTGACCTGGCACCTTTTTCTGATGCTTTGGTCAAGAGCGCAGATCAACATAACTATTTCATAAAATATACACAGCAGCAACAGATGCCAATGTGTGAATCTATGTGACCCTTTTGGAGTTCCGGAAACTGTAGGTGCCAAAGATTGCATTCATATGGCATTACACACATCGTCTGTGAAAGAGTCTGTTTAGAGAAAGCCAAATGCTCCAGTCCCAGGTGGGATCTGTGATGGAAAATAGACATTTATTTATGTGATTTCAGGGTTTTTAGGTTCATATTATGATTCATTCATCTTTATGACAACTCAACTTAAAAATGTTTTCGAAAAATACTAGCAGACACAAAGGTTGCCTAGTGGGTAACTCTTTGAACGCATATGTTTCTAACATAACAACACAGTACCATGATGATGAAATAGACTTTGGTTCATCTGATTTGCTCTTCTTGCCCCATGGCAGTGACTATACCCCATTTGAGTATGCGTACACATCCAAACTTAACCAGAATCTTACCCGCGCTTATGCTGTGTAACCCTCCATACCATTATCCCTGAGGAATCTGTCCTGCTTTAAAAGTCTGAACAATTTTAGTTTCCACAACATCGTAGGGTAGGTTTTTCAACATGCTAACCACCCTCTGTGTTAAGTAATTCTTTCCAATGTTCCTCCTATTCTGCCCTCTTTCAGTTTGCGGGATTATCCTCTAATTCTGCTTCCACTCACCAGCTCAAACATCTGTGTATATTCCACCCTATCTATTCAGTTTAGGAAGACTGTGATCATGTCCCCTCCTGGCCTTTCCATTTCTAGGCTAAATAATTGGAGTATGTCCAGTTCCACCTTATAGCTGTTGCCTGCTGCTAAGCCACTAATCAGCTTGGTGTCCCTGTGCCAAACTCTTCTGATCTCTTCAATGCCCATCCTATACTGCACTGACCAGAACTGGGCACATGACAGTACTGCAGGAATGACTGCGCTAAAGTCTTGCACGGGGGAGTGTCACCTCCTGTGACCTGCTACTTCCCCCTCCTAATGCATTTCAGTATTGCATTTGCTTTCTTGACAGGGGCAGCACATTGACTTTCTGGCTTTTAGAATTTTAGGATTTTATTTATATTTATCCAGGATTACATACGAACATATGAAGAAGCCAGCAGAAGAAGGCTATTTGGTCTATCAAGTCTGCTCGTAGTGCAGGGTCCACAGCTTGAGCTAATGTCCCTGTCCCCCTTCCCACTCCTCCCATCCTGCCTACCCGTGATCCTTACCTTCCCCTATGCCTATCCCAGCTTCTCTTAAAGCTGCCACTGTCTTCAATGAGATTACCTCTTCCAACAACGCATTCCAAGTGTCCGTCACCCTCTCTGTGAGGAAGTGCTTCCTGACCTCCCTCCTAAACCTCCCACCCTCCAGCTTAAGACTGTGTCCCCTCATATTATGATTGCCACTCAGCTTAAAGAGACTCTCCTTATCAATCTTATTTATCCCTTTCAGCTACTTGAAGATCCTAACCATATCCCCTCTCTCTGTCTTGCCTTCCAGGAAGTACATGTTCAGTGCCCTCGATCTCGCCTCATATGCCATACCCTACTGATCAGCTATCATCTTTGTAACCCTCCTCTGGACCTTCTCCAGCAAGTTAATTTTCTTTTTGAGGTGTGGGCACCAGTACTGAACTCCATACTCTAGATGCGGCCTTACCAGTGACCTGTACAAGGGCAGTATAACCTCCTCTCTCCTACTACTGATCCCCCTAGATATGCATCCCAGCATCTTGTTTGCCTTTGCTGCAGCTTTCTCATATTGTGTGGAGTGCTTCAGGTCACTTGTGATCATTACAACCAGGTCCTGATCCTCCTATGATGCAGATACTCAGACTCCACCCAGGTAGTACTCTGTCCTGGGATTCTTGGCTCCAATATGCAAAACTTTGCATTTCTTGGCATTGAAGACAAGCTGCCAGATCCTGGACCACCTCCTCAGCTTTTCCACATTTTCCTGTAGGTCCTGTATCCCTTCAGCTGTGTCCACTCTCCCACAGAGCTTGGTGTCATCTGCGAATAGGCACATTTTGCCCTTAATGCCATTTCCAATGTCATTGATGAAGACATTGAACAACACCGACCCCAGCACTAAACCCTGTGGGACCCCACTTGTTTCCTCTCTGGTGCCAGATAACTCTCCCCCCACAACCACCCTTCTGGGCTCTGTCCCTCAGCCAGTTTTCCACCCATCTGGCCATCTTTTCCCCAACCCAAGAGCCACAAACTCCCTGGTCAACCTTCTGTGGAGCACAGAGTCAAAGGCCTTGCTGAAATCAAGATAGAGGATGTCTACCACTTGGCCCCTGTCTACTGTCTTAGTGACACAGTCAAAGAAGTCAATCAGATTCGTTTGACATGATCTCCCCTCATGAACCCATGCTGCCTCTCACCATGGAGACCATGCTTCTCTAGATATTCCACCAACATTTCCTTTAGTATGGTCTCCATGAACTTGACCGCAATGGAGGTCAGACTGACAGGTCTGCAATTTCCTGGGTCATCCTTGGGACCACTTTTGTGGAGGGGCACTACATGTGCTGTTCTCTAGTCCTGCGGTACCACGCTTGTCTTTAGTGAGCTATTAAGTAGGTCTGCCAGTGACCCTGCCAGATCCTCAGCCAGTTTCTTTAGTACCCTTGGATGTACTCTGTCCGGGCCTGGTGATTTGTCTGCCTTCAATCCAGCAGCCCCTCACTCTATCATCCTCTATAATTACATCTATGTTCCCCTTCCCCCCGCTCCTCTTTTCCCTCCTAAAGGCACTGGTCTGCCCTTCTCCCTGGTGAAGACAAAACAGAAGTATTCATTTAGTATCTCTGCATTTCCCCCATTTTCCTCCACCCTCTCCACTCCTTTTTTAAGCCTAACAATCCCTTCCTTCTTATCCCTTTTCTCACTTATATAGCAAAAGAAAGCCTTCTCCCCTTCTTAATTACTTCAGCTATCTGCAGCTCCTTCTGTGCCTTTGCTCTCTGGACTTCCTTACTTGCCTTACCAGGCTGCCAGTTCAGTGCCGGATCACCACAAGGTAGGCTTTCTTACCTTTAAGGCCCTACATGAACAGGGACCTGACTACCTGAAAGATCTCTTAACTCCCTACTCCCCCAATCGTCCTCTCCAATCCGCTGATGAGGGATTGCTAGAGGTTCCCAGGGTTCGTTGAAAACTTCTGGGGTTCGGGCTTTTTCATTTGCAGCACCGACCCTGTGGAACTCTCTACCTCGTCGGTTAAGAGAATGCCTGACCGTCAGTAGTTTTAAAAGTATGTTAAAAACGTATTTATTTTCTCAGGCTTATCCAGACTGATTTTAAATAACTTATACTGTTGTTGTTTTTATATACTGTGGCTTACGGCTGTACAGTGCCTTGATTTCAAAAGGCGCTTTATAAATAAAGGATTGATTGATTGAGGTAATTTTCCCTATCAACTTCTCTTTTGGTCTTCCTGAATTTTCTATAGGCCAACCTCTTTTCCCTTGCTGCCTGGGCAACCCCAGAATTGAACTAGCTGGGCACTTTGGCCCTTGCATTCTTCCCCCTGAGCCTAATGCATTCATCTTTGGCAACCAGTATTCCTTCCTTAATGATGGACCACCTTTGGGACACCCCCATATCTGCTCTGATGCCCACCAGATGGCTCCTTAGCACTTCGCCCTTTTTCCTGAAGTTTGTCCTCCTGAAACCCAAGATTTTGGTCTTAGTTGGAATGCTTTTCCTGCCCATTTCCAACTGGAACCACACTGTGCAATGACCACTTCCACCCAGTGGCTCCCTGACCATTATTTCCTGTACATGCTCCCCATTTGTGAGCACTAGATCAAGAATTGCCTCAGCTCTTGTGTAATGCCCCAAAGTATGTTAGCACTACAAAAATAAGGGCTTCTTTAATTAATTAGTGTGCCCTGGGTTGTCCCGTTGTCAGTGTGGGCTAAAAGGGGCAAGTATAGGGGCTCTTGTGTGTGTGCACCCCCCCCCCCACAATGGCCAGGCAGGGCCAAGAAAAAAACAGAAAGTTTTTTTTCTGTCCTGCCTGCTCAGCTCCATTGAATCCCGCCCCCTTTCTGGAGCAGGCAGCATGAGAATGGGCACCCATGACCGCTGTCCCTGGCTGGGACATGGTGCCCGTTTGAAATTCTGGGCCATATTTTGGGCACGTACAGGGTTTGAGAACTAGAACCACAAACTCCCTTTTCATACTGTACAGCCATTTTTTTTAGTGAGTTCAGGCTGGTCATGGAGTAGAGAGGAGACAGGAGTGTGACAGAGACTGGGCTAACCTTGGCTTGTTGAAGTGGTCCCATCGACTCCTTCGGTGTCTCTGCTCCGACCAGCGAAGAGGTCTGCAGTGCTGTGTTTCTCCTGTCCTGGGAGCAGTGTCAGTTCAGTGGTCATCCCGTGGAGTGAGGAAAAAGAAGAAGAGAGGACTCCTCTTGCCCCCGTGCACCGTTGTGGGCCTAATTGCCTCGTTTGTTTTTGCCCCAAATGTTCCGGTCCCTTTTCGGTGGCACAGAAGAGCCGCATCATGACGGGAATGCTGTTGGCCTTCGAAGATGCCCCACTGCTGTCTGCCGTGGTGCCTATCTGTTTTCCCCTCCCACTGCCAGCACAACCTCCCTCCTCTCAGCAACAGCTTCACCCTGCGCCGGGGTGGTGAGTCAGCAGCAGCACGTTAGAAGAGTGCTGACCGCCTAAAGCAGTTATAAAAAAAAGTTTTATTTTGTTTAAGTGCTGTAGTGCTATTAGGGACCAGGGAGGTAAGGACCAGCTAATTTTTTTTTATTATTCAGAGTGCGGTGATGCCCATGGGGAGGAGCCAGATCCAAAGGCCCTTAGTGGATTTATTAATTATTCTGGAGGGGGCGGAATAAAGGCAGGGCCAGAGGAGGGATTGACAGAAAGGCTTTGAACTGGCCTACAAAGTCAAAGGGGTGATCTAAGCCCTGGTATTAAAAGGGCAATACAGGCCCAAAGATTGAAGAAGGAGGCATCAAAAGGCCCCAAGTCTTTTAAAAGGGGATGCCCTGGACTGCTTGAATGGGAGCAAAAGGTTCTCGGTGTTGGATCTTCACAGCGGATACTACCAGATCCCGATGGTCCTGGAAGACCATGAGAAAACAGCCTTCATCTGTCCATTGGGGTTTGAAGAGTTTATGAGGATGCCACAAGAAGTATCGGGTGCCCCAGCCACCTTTCAGTGACTGATGGAACGTGCAGTGGGAGATATGAATTTGCTGGAATGCCTGGTGTACTTGGACAATGTCATTGTGTTTGGGAGCACCTTAGAGGAGCATGAGAACTGACTGTTTAAAGTTCTAGACCAACTGGAAGACTTCGACCTCAAGCTGTTCATTGACAAGTGACAGTTTTTCCAAACCTCCGTGAAGTATGTGGGGCACGTAGTATCTACAAAAGGGATAGAGACTGATCCCAGTAAGGTTAAGACACTGACTACTTGGCCCCAGCCCCATAATCTGAAAGAACTACAACATTTCCTGGGGTTCTGTGGCTACTATTGCAGGTTCATAAAAGACTATTCCAAGGTGATTCGCCCACTCTTGAACCTTACCCAGGGTTACCCTCATACCAATCGTAAATACAAAAAACGGTCCATTAAAGAACCAGAAAAAGTATACTTCTGCCCAGGTGAACTCTTCGGGCCCCAATGGATGCCCGACTGTGAAGCAGCCTTCCATGAGATCATATACCAGCTCACCCACACCCCCCATCCTCGCCTATGCTGACTCCACCAAACCCTATGTGCTGCATATGGATGCTAGTCCGCAGGGTCTAGGAGTGGTGCTGTATCAAGACCATGAGGATGGCCTGAGACCAGTAGCTTTCACCAGTAGGAGCTTGACCCCATCTGAACGAAACTATCCTGTGCATAATTTGTAGTTCCTCTTATGCTAAAATGGGCCATCGTTGACAAGTTTCATGAATACCTCTATGGGGCAAAGATATTGGTGAAGACTGACAATAACCCGTTGACCTATGCACAGACTTCAGCTAAGTTAGATGCCTCTGGGCACCGGTGGCTTTCTGCATTATCAACCTATGATTATGCTGTTGAATACAGACAGGGCCTGAACCATATTGATGCTGATGCCCTATCACGAAGTCCCCCTTCCAAGAGTGATTGGGTCAGGCTGTCTGAACCTGACATTCGAGCATTGTGCCAAAAGTTTGATGGAGATGAACAGATGTCTGCGGACCAGTGGACTGTTTAGTAGATTGCTTGGGCCCTTCTGACACCTGCATACCAGCTGCTTATTGCCACTTCTCTGCTCTAGATATTAGTGCACTACCTCAATTTGACAATGACAACATTTAGTGGGCTCAATCCCAAGATACTATGATTCAGCTAGCACTTGATGCCCTGCATGTGGGGAAAGATGTGTCTAAGTTATGTTCCACTGACTTGCGAACTGCTTTATTGTTTAAAGAAGGCCCTAGATTGAAGCTGCTCAATCAGTTGTTGTATAGAGAGACAGTAGATCGTAGTGGCAAAGTAGACAAGCAGCAATTGATCCTGCCCACAGCCTTTAAAGATTTGGTACTGAGGTCCCTCCACAACCACGTGGGACACTTCAGTATTGACAGAACCCTTGACCTGGTATGATCTTGCTTCTACTGGCCCAAAATGGGGTCTGATGTTGAGCATTATGTAAAGACTTGTAGTCGCTGCCTGCAAAGAAAAGCCCTGCCTCTGAGGGCTGCCCCCCTTGTTAATATTACTACCAGCACCCCCATGGAACTAGTCTGCATAGACTTCTTGTGTTTAGAACCTCATCAGTGGAACATTGGCAATGTGTTAGTAGTTATGGATCATTTCACACAATATGCACATGCTTTTCCCACCAAAGATCAAAAGGCATCTACCGTGGCCAAGGTGCTAGTGGAAAATTTCTTGTCCACTATGGTGCCCCCCAGCGGATTCATTCTGATCAAGGCAGAGACTTTGAGGGTCAGCTAATCAAAGAAATGCTCTCTCTATGGGGGGGTGCGAAAGTCAAGAACCACCCCATATCACCTGCAGGGTACCCTCAACCAAAACACTTTTACCGCACCCTGCTAGACATGCAAGGCACCCTCCACCCAAAAGACAAGCATAATTGGAGCCAGCAGATTAGCATCTTGGTACATGCATACAATTGCATGAAAAATGATGCTACCGGGTTCTCTCCCTACCGTCTCATGTTCGGGAGAGAGGCCTGGCTGCCAGTTGATGGGGTCTCTCCAGATGGGGTCTGAGCCAAAAACTACTTGCAGTATGTACAAAAAGTGAAAGCTCAATTGAACCATACCTATCAACTGGCCTAGATAATGGCCGCTAAGAGAAATCTAGCCAACAAAGAGAGGCATGATAAAAAAGTAAAGACTCAAGAGCTTTGACCTGGAGACTGTGTGTTATTATGCAATTTGGAACTGCATGGTAAACACAAAATTGCTGATCGGTTGCACTGTCTTCCCCATGTAGTAGTTGAAAAGTTGGATGATTTACCTTTGTACAAGGCGCGCCCAGAGAACAACTCCAAAGCTGTCAAGACCATGCACTGTAACCACTTGCTACCTATTGGCCAAGTCATAATTGAGGCTGAACAGTCAGAGATTGATTCCCCTGGGCCGGTGACTCGTGCTGCTACAAGGAAGAGACAGAGTCAACCTACCACAGTGGATACAGATTTAAGGGTCCCCCCCCCAGCAGGTCCAGACTGATAGTGATTGTCAGTCAGATTCTGATGATAGTGAGTGTGACAATGCCTATTACCCCTCCTATGAATTGAGTCAGTTGTTTCAAGGAAATCCTATGACCAATTGCGGGGATGAAGCTGGGCCTTTTGGACTGTCGAAACCCCCCCAGCTTCATCCTTGGAGTCAATGCTCCCTGAAAGTGAAGTGCAAAGTATCACATCTGAAGATGCTGATTCCCTGTGTATTGTGGTACTATATGATTTGCCTGAAGGAGGGGCTGATGGTTTGAGTCTTTCTGGTGACATACCAGAACTTGAAGAACACTATGAGAGTGCTGACAACCTCCCTTCAGTGCCTCAGAGTTTGATTGTGTCTGAGCCTTTGCACAATGAGTCAAGTGTTATAGAAACATATCCTGCAGAGCAAGGAGCCGGCAGTACCCCAAGTTTGGATGTTCCCATCCAGGCAGAGGCACCCCTCACAAGTGATGAAAGCCCCAAGGCTGTTGTTGAAAGTACAGAAACTATGGTTGTTCCCCCCAGAAAGACTGGCTGAGCTGTCAAGCTAGTATTGCGTTTCAGCTATGATTCTCCAGGCAGGCCTGTGGACTTGCCTCTCCATGTAGTTCACAAAGGTGTTTATGTTTCACCAAGCTCACTGCCCAAATTGAGCTTGACAGCCCATTCCAGGTTACTTGTTCTGCCCTCTCACCATGGTGCCCCTGGCCGATCCAGCCCCAAGTTACATGATAGGGAAGGGCCCCCTCTTGCATTGTTCAAGGTACAAGAAGTTATTACCTGATTTAGTATAGTAATGTTCAACTGACTTGTGTGAAACATGCCTAATGTATTGTCAGAATGGACAAAATATTAGGAAATGCAGTGAATACATATAGTAAGTAATAAGTTTATGTTAACTGATGCATGATGGTACAGACTTGACGTGGACGCCAAGTTTTCTCCAGGCAGGGAAGGGTGTAACCCCTCTACAAATGCGGGTTCCCGAAAAGTCTTCCTCGAGCTTGCCTAAATGCTCACTGCCAGGCTGGTGTCCTACGTTTTAGCAGTTTAAATGTGAATACCAGAGAGGGCCTGTATAGCCTCTGTGTACTGTCTCTTTAAGAGCTGCCTGGATTACAGTCATAAGTAATCTGAGAGGGAGCTCTGTTGAAAGATGTAACTATTTGCAAAAAATCATTTACAGTGATAATGATAATGTAGTTTGTCTAACCTGCCTTCTTTGCAGCAAGGACTGTTTTGTTTATCTCCACTATCTTGGCCCGGGACTGCAAATTGGACCAATCAGTATGGGTGGGACCTAAAATGGAGCCGGACTACTAGAGCTGTCTGAAGTTAAAATCTGTAGGAATTGTAGTTTGGGGCTTTTGGTGCCTTTTTGCACCTGAAGGGGGAGCCTTTGTTGTGACTGACAGACAGATCAGCAAACCGAACCTTTTGGATTCTGGGGAAAGTCCCAGGCTTGCTGGCAGTTGAGCCAGATCTAAGTTGAGAGCTGAAGAAGCAACAGCTTGAGACAGTCAAGCAGCCATCTGAGTAGTTTCGCGAGGGAGAACTGTGGAAAGGCCTGAGTTGTGGCCTGCATGTCTGCCTGCTGTCCTTGAGAGGGAGAGAAGAGAATTATTTCGGACTAAATCCAAGTTTGTGAAAATGAAGTAAGCCACTGATTTTTTACCAGGCTCATACCTGAAAAAGACCAAAGATTTTGCTGAATGTGATCAGCCTGTCAGGATTTCCAGCTGCTTTTGAATTCCCAGTTTGTGCAGAGACTCTGCGATCATGACCAGAGAGCGGTTTGCCTGGTACAGTAGGATTTCCTTACATGTAAATGTGCTGTGAGTTATTAGTTCATTGTGATTTGGTTCCCCACTGTGTGAACTGTGTTCTGCTTGCTGGAAGCTGTATCCAGCCAAAAATGGACTGTATCCGAATTTGTTGCCAGACTACCCGCTGCACAGGGAAAGCCATTGACGAGAGACCTGCCTGGGGATCAGCCCCCTGCTCCACTCTTGAACAGGAATGATGCCTCGGCGATTCGTGTGGGCCCTGCTTCTCCTGGCACTCCAGATTAACTACCTGCTGACTCGATTTTCGTCCAGCCTGTGTCCACTCTTGGGTATAGTGAGTAATCATCAGGGTAGCTCCCTGCAACAACAGCCTAATCTAAAAGTGTGTCATCTGATTGTCTTGTTGTTTTCTTTTCATGAAGTGAGCCCTCTGGCTCAGGATTAAAAATAGTGTGTGTTGTGCATGTTGTTTTCTTCCATCACAGGGTCCCAACCAGCTGCAATATTCCTGGCTAGCCCACCATTCTCCATCTGGGTACCCAGAGTGTGTGACTGTTTATGTACCTTGAAGTGCATGCATAACTGTTTGACTGATACAGCCTTTAAGGGAATTAACCTGATTACGCCCCTCCCTTGTTCAAGTCCCTTAAATAAATCAGATGTAACTCTTTTTTGGAATTTACCCTGACTGTGGTTCCAGTTTGTGCAAGAGTACTGTACTGCTGTTATTTGCTGTGTATAACCTTGTTTTACATGGGGTCCCCAGGGCCAGGCCAGAGGAAAGCCCTGGTGGTAAGTGCAAACAGTGTGGGTACTTGTGTGGTGTATCAGGGATGTTGTGAAAGTGATTATTGTGTAATGTTCAGCCACTAGTAAGGAAAGAGGGGGGTTACAGTGTCCGGGAGGGCTGTGCCCTGGTTAGCTTGACCACTACCAACCCTGACCTGTGGGTGGAGGCACCCATTTCAGAACTCAGGCCGCTTAACCTCCTACTAGCCAAGCAGGCAGGGGTAGTAGCCCTTGGGATAACGTCACTTAGGGGTTACACATGGATCAGGTGCAACAAAAGCAAAAGATAACATATGATGCCAAAGCCAATGCAACCCCACTGCAGATTAGAGAATGGGTATTGCTAAGAAGGACTTAGTAATTTTACAAGTTAGCTACCAGATGGGAAACAGAACCTTTCCTTATTGTTGAAATCCACTACCCTGACGTACCCGTGTGACAAGATTCAAAAAGAAACTGGAAGTGGCATGAAGATAGTGCATTGAAATCTTCTTAAACCTTGTACCTTCAGAGACAGTGCTTTAACCAAGACTAAAAGGGACTTCACGCCAGAGGAGAGGCAGAAGAACCCTACCCACAAAATGATGGCACTGGTATCACCGACAAAATGGTGTATGGATCCCTGGGTTAGGTCCTCCTATGTACGCTCAGTTAATCACACTGTAGCGGAACCAGTAGTAAAACTAGAATCTCCCGATTTACCAGAACTAGCAGGTAGTCCCTTAGAACCAGATCATATTACTGTAGAACCAGTAGCTTTCCAGCCTCGTAGGTCACAGAGAGTCACTTTTGGTATCCCTCCTAGGAGATACATACTGGAAGCCCTTCAAGTAGCACCATCCGTTTATAGATAGTCCCTAAAAGAGTAATTAGAAGACATGGTCACTTAGTTTAGCAAATAAGAAACTTCTACTGAAAGTTATAGATGTTTTAAGAGTGCTTTTAACTAAAGTAAGCTTACATAGAGATTTAAGTGAAAACGTTAAACTGTTGAGAAATGTTATAAACACCAATGGAAGTAATAGTTAAGAAATGTTTTTATAGAATGTTATGAGGGAATACATGGGTACACATATTTTTAAGTGGGTCTGAATCTGTAATGCCCCAAAGTATGGAGGCACTACAGAAATAGGATCTTCTTTAATTAATGTGCCCTGGGGTGCCCCGTTGTCAATGTGGGCTAAAAGGCGGCAAGTATAGGGGCTCTTGTGTGTGTGTTCTACCCCCCTCACTATGGCCAGGCAGGGACAAGAAAAAAAAAAAGAAAAGTTTTTTTTCTCTGCTGCCTGCTCTGCTCCATTCTATCCCCCCCACCCGCTTCCTGGAGCAGGCACCACAAGAATGGGCATCCACGCGCTGGGACCACAGTCCCCGGCTGGTGCGTGGTGCCCACTTAAAATTCTGGGCCATTGGTTGGGCATGGGTTCGGGGTTCAGGAACTAGAACCCTGAGCTCCCTTTTCAAACTGTACAGCCAGTTATTTTTGGTGAGTTCAGGCTGATCATGGAGTAGAGGACACGGGAGTGTGATAGGGACTCGGCTTACCTTGGCTTGTTGAAGTGGTCCCATCAACTCCATCGGTATCTCTCCTCTGACCAGCGAAGAGGTCTGCGATGGTGTTGCTCCTGTCCTGGGAGCAGCATCAGTTCAGCGGTCATCCCATGGAGTGAGGAAAAAGAAGAAGAGAAGACTCCTCTTGTTCCCTGTGCGCCATTGCGGGCTTAATTGCCCCATTCGTTTTTTTGCTTCCCCAAACGTTCTGATCCCTTGTCGGCAGCACGGAAGAGCCACATCACGATGAAAACGCTGTCAGCGTTCCAAGAGGCCCTCATGCCGTCTGCCGTGGTGCCTGTCCGGTTTCCCTTCCCGCTGCCAACAGAACCTCCCTCCTCTCAGCAACAGCTTTGTACCTGTACCCTCTGTATTACCAATTGTTGTACTGCTTCAAACTGTTTGTTATTTGTACCCTCCTGGGCCATGCCTGAAAATAGGCATTGCTATGCTAAGTGCACTTACCCAGTTACCATAAACAAATAAATAAATAAATACATAAATAAACAGCTTCACCCTGGGTTGGGGCGGTGAGTCAGCTGCAGCACATTAGAAGAGTGCTGACCACCTAAAGCAGTTAAAAGAAAAAGGTTTATTTTGTTTAAGCACTGTAATGCTGTCGGGGACAAGGGAAGACAGGACCAGATAATTTTTTTTTAATTATTCAGGGTGTGGTGATGTCCTTGGGGAATGGGCCAGATCCAAAGGCCCTTAGGGGATTTAGTAATTATTCCGGAGGTGGCAGAATAAAGGCAGGACCAGGGGAGGGATTGACAGAAAGGCCTTGAACTGGCCTACAAAGTTAAAGGGGTGATCTAAGCCCTGGTATTAAAAGGGCAACGTAGGCCCAAAGATTAAAGAAGGGGGCAGCAAAAGGCCCCAAGTCTTTTAAAAGGGGGCAGCTTTAGGCCTGGAATTGAAGGGGTTAGGAAAAGGGCCAAGTACTTAAAGGGGGTAGCAAGGCCCACAGAAAGACAGGGCTCAGCAGCATAGGCCAGGTGGCCATAAAGGCTAAAGCCCCACAGTAGTGACAGGGACACAGCCACCACTTCGGTCACCAGTAAGCCCAGTGGGTAGGGACAAGGAAGGCTCTGGGAACAGAAGGACATTCATCCCAAGGTGTGTTGGGGTAGCCAGATCCAAGTGCCTAATAGGATCCACAAGTGAGGAGGGTCAGTGAAAAGAAAGGTGCTTTGCACACAACTGCCATCTAGTGACTGTCATCTGATGAAACTGTGTATTGACTAGTATCTGAAATGCTGTGTTAACTGCAAAGTACTAAGACTGTGTTATACTGGAATTGTGGTTATTTGCCCCCGCAACAAACAATTACCCTGGAACTTTGGTTATTTGCCCCTGCAACGAACAATTGCCTTTGGATTCTGGTTATTTGCCCCTGCTATGAACAGTTGCCCCAGATTCTAGCAATTTGCCCCTGCTCCTGGCAAATTGCCCCTGCTATGAATAATTGCCCTGGACTTTGGTGATTTTCCCCTGCTCCTGGCAAATTGCCCCTGTTAAGAATAATTGCCCCGGATTCCAGCAATTTGCCCATGCTCCTAGCAAATTGCCCTGCAACAAACAATTGCCCTGGGATTCTGGTTATTTTCCCCCTGCTACAAACAACTGCCCTAGACTTTGGCGATTTGCCCCTGCTGCTGGCAAATTGCTCCTGCAATGAACAATTGCCCCAGATTTTAGAAATGTGCACCTGTTCCTGGCAAATTGCCCCCACAACAACCAAACACCCTGGTGCAGTGAAAAGTGTAGTTACCAGTGTGCGTAGTGCCAACTGAATGTGTATGGACTCAGTCTTCTGCCGCAGCACCTCTGGTGGTGTTGTTCACAGCTGATTCTTCACCGAAGCAGTCCTCAGCTAGTGAAGAACTTCGCAGCAGCAATCTTCCCTGTTGTCCGCTGTTAGTTGCCTGCTTTAGGTGCTCCCCACACCTCCCCTCCATCTCTACTTTCAAGCTTAAGCACAACCTAAAATACTTCAGTCTCCCGGCCTCCCTGACAGATCTTGGGAACACAAAGTGGCAGGATTTCTACCTTATACCCTCTGTGTCTGAAGCATTCTGTATCTTCCAGGATCTGCTAGTAAACGTTATCAACCAAAACACACCCTTAAGGAAAATCAAATCCAGGAAACGCGCACCTGATTGGTTTAGCCCACTATTTAAGAGGGCCTTATGGCATAGAGACACCCTTTGGAAAAGGGCTAGGAAGTCACAGTCTGACTCAGACTGGCTCTCCTTCCGGGTAGCCAGAAATGCCTGCACCAAACTGGTAAGGTTGGAAATACAATGGTTCTTACAGTCAGCCCTGGAGGCCAACAAAAACTGTTCCACCAATTTTTGGCAGATACTGAGAGAGGTTGAGAGACATTCCCCTGCCACCCAGCTAACAGTTAAAATTGTGGCAAATAACACCTCCTACACAGATAGGTCCGTGATCCTTGATCAGCTCAATAACCACTTTGCCACTGCAGGCCTCACATTCGACACATCACCTGTTAGTAAACTGAGCACCACAAGCACCGCCAGCATAGCTACTAGACCAACCTTAGCCCCCCTACTGACCGCCCCCTCTTCAAGTTCCAGCCACTCTCCTACAAACAGGTGGAGGACCTGCTCTTCTCGCTGGACACGAAAAAGATCGCTGGTGTCGATTCGCTTGAACCCTTCTTAAAAGCAGGCTCTTATTATCTGGCAGCTGCAATTGCCCATCTCTTTAACAGCGCATTATCCCAAGGGGAATTGCCACCTAGTTGGAAAACCGTGCACATTATCCCCCTGTTCAAGTCAGGAGACCCCACTGACTTGAACAACTATAGGCCTATTTTGTTGCTTCCAGTTTTACCCAAGCTACTTGAAAAAATTGTAAACTCTCAATTAAGGGAGTACTGGGATCATGAGAGAATCCTCAATCCAGTCCAATCGGTTTCAGACCCAAGCACAGTACCATGTCTGCTCTTGCCAAAGTGTCAAATGACTGGCTAAAAGCCCTGGACAGTAAACAGCACATATATGCACTCTTCCTTGACCTCAGCAAAGCATTTGATACGGTTGATCATTCCATACTTCTTGATTCCCTGAGTAGGATCGATCTAAATAACCTCTGCTGCAGTAAAGTGGTTCTGCTGCTACCTCACAAATTGTAAACAGCAAATTAAAGCCCAAGGGGAATTCTCCCCACTAAAATTGCTGCCCCAAATCGTTCCGCAAGGTTCCATTTTGGGACCTATCCTCTTTACCCTTTACATCAACTGCATCAACTCTGGCCTGGTTGCTAGAAACGTTCATCTCTTCGCATATGACACAGTCCTCCACATGACCAACCCCTCCATGGACATTGCGTACAAGGAGCTACAGCAGGATTTTATCATCCTCCAGCACAACCCGCTGAATCTAAAGCTCTTGTTAAATGAAAAAAAAACAAAAGCTATGATTATCTCTCCATCCCACAATACAGGGATACCTGGGAACCCACAGATTATTACTCTCCTTAATGAACCACTAGAGCTAGTGGATAAATTTAAATATCTGGGAGTCTGGTTGGATAACAAACTCACTTTCGGTGTACATCTAAGTGAGTTAACAAAAAAGCTAAGGCAGCGCCTTGGCATTTTCTACCACATTAAATGCCTACTCACCCTGGAAGCTAGAAAGTGGCAGGTTCAAACAACCTTTCTTCCCCTGATTGACTACACTGACTTCCTGTACAACTATTGCCCCCAGTATGCTCTCCAAAAGCTGGACACACTCTATCATCGGGCATTGAGATTTGTTTTTGACTTGCCCTTGCAGACTCATCACTGCTCATTGTACCAAGCATTAGACTGGTCGTCCTTCTCCATGAGGAGGCAAATAAACGCCCTCATGTGGCTATTCCGGGCTTTGTCCAACAAACTACCACCCTATATCTGTGACCTGTTTGAACATTCAAAGGGTGCCTATGGACAAGGAACTCTTCCTTTGTCCTCTTTAAGCTACCATGAACAAGGACATGTCTTGGCTCAACTGCCATTAGCTCCTTTTTACCAGCGCTTTAGAATAACATGCAAAAATTACTTAAAATCTCCCTGCTGCCCAGCCACTTTATATTTAGGGGGCTGCTCTATAGAGGCCTGAAAACGGCATGTGATTGTTTCAGGTAAAGCCTTACCCTGCTCAACTGAGTCTCTTAACCTCTGTAATCCCGGGCCGCCTATTTCCCATGTCAGCCAGCATCCCTTTCAGGCAACCATCTCCACCCCCTCCTACCTCCCCCCTCTCATCAATTGGCTTTGCAGGGGGCCTCATTCTATTAAGCTGCCCTACTTTCCCTCTCTACTATGTGTCTGATGCCCTTTCTTCCCACTGCCCTTCTCTATGTCCCTCCTTCCTCTCCTCACTTGTACCCTATAAGCTACGACCTGTATAAGCTGCACTTTAAATGCCTATATTTGCACTTGCTTTACATGTCTGATTCATCCAAGTACTGAGTTTGTATATTGCAACTGCCTGTACCCGTGTCTACTTCTGTATGAAGTGTTGTCTACTGTAAGCAAAAGTGTCCTCTGTGTCCAGGATCATCTTGAAAATGAGCTTGCTCAATGATGTAACTGCCTGACTAAATAAAGTTTGATTGATTGAGTGATTGAGTGATTGTTGGTCGAAACCAATGCAACCCTGTATTACTCATGACCGCCAGCTCCTGGTTTTCTTGTGGTTTGGTCAGCCTGGAAGTGGGACATCCTGGAAGAAGCCTTGTCTGTTACTCCCAGTCATTCACCGATAGTCAAGTCTGATGTGGCCAGTGTGTATCCACCTCCACTGGTTTGTTGTTTTTCTGGTTCTGGACACTAGAGGGCTCTGATTTTCATCCTGCGCCCTACTGTTCCTGCTTGTCTTGTCCTGCTTGCACCATGTTGTTCTCCGGGATCCAGCTTGTTCTTGGTGATCCTCTCGTGGATCCTTCACCAAAGAAGCTTCAATGTGCCTCCATCCTTGGCAGCCCTGGTCGAAGGTTTGTGCTGGGGAAACTGCAGCAGATCTTCATCCTTGACAATCCTTGCAAGTGGATTTGATACCAAGTACTTGTTCCTTCATCCTTGGCAGCCCTGGTCAAGGGTTTGTGCTGGGAAGCTTCAGCCAGCCTTTGTTTCTTCATCCTTGGCAGCCCTGGTAGGCTGTGCACACGAAGATGGCAGGAAAAGGTTGGACTTCCTTGAGTACCAATAGACTCTTAGAGGTGGTTACTCCACCCCGCCCTTTGTGGCCTGCAACTGGCTTCCACTGTTCACTGAAGTGATTGTCTAATGTCATTATAGAGTAATAGATGTTCTGAAATTGTTTACCAAATTGTTTAGTGTAAGCATAGTATAGAGCTTAACAGATAGTGGCCTTAGGCCGAGGTGCACCGCTTAGGGACATTATAGAGCTGAGGTAATTCTTGATCTGGTGCTCACAAATGGGGAGCATGTACAGGAAATAATGGTCAGGGAGCCACTGGGAGGAAGTGACCATTGCACAGTGTGGTTCCAGTTGGATATGGGCAGGGAAAGCATCCCGACTAAGACCAAAATCTTGGATTTCAGGAGGGCAAACTTCAGGAAAATGGGCAAAGTGCTAAGGAGCCATCTGGTGGGCATCAGAGCAGATATGGGGGTGGACCAAAGGTGGTCCATCATTAAGGAAGGAATACTGGTTGTCACTGATGAGTGCGTTAGGCTCAGGGGTAAGAACACATGGGCTAAAGTGCCCAGCTGGTTCAGTTCTGGGGTTGCCCAGGCAATAAGGGAAAAGAGGTTGGCAGATAGAAAATTCAGGAAGACCAAAAGAGAAGTGGATAGGGAAAATTACCTTAGGTTGGCTAGTAAGGCAAGTAAGAAAGTCAGGCAAGCAAAGGCACAGAAGGAGCTGCAGATAGCTGAAGGAATTAAGAAGGGGAGAATGCTTTTTTTTACTATACTGTATAAGTGAGAAAAGGGACAAGGAGGAAGGAATTGTTAGGATTAAGAAAGAGGTGGAGTGGGTGGAGGATACTGGGGGAAAAGCAGAGATACTAAATGACTACTTCTGTTCCATCTTCACCAGGGAGAAGGACAGACCAGTGCCTTCAGGGGGGAAAAGAGGAGCAGGGAGGAGGTGAACATATAGAGGAGGATAGAGTGAGGGAGAGGCTGCTGGCATTGAAGGTGGACAAATCACCAGGCTTGGACAGAGTACATCCAAGGGTATTAAACGAACTGGCTGAGGAGCTGGCAGGGCCACTGGCAGACCTATTTAATAGTTCACTAGAGACAGGCGTAGTACCGCAGGACTGTAGAACAGCACATGTAGTGCCACTCCACAAAAGTGGTTCCAAGGATGACCTAGGGAATTACCGACCTGTCAGTCTGACCTCCATTGTGGGCAAGCTCATGGAGACCATACTAAAGGAAAGGTTGGTGGAATATCTAGAGAAGCATGGTCTCCAGGATGCAAGGCAGCATGGGTTCATGGGGGGGGAGACTGTCAAACAGAGCTGATTGATTTCTTTGATTGTGTCACTAAGACAGTAGACAGGGGCCAAGTGGTAGTCATCCTCTGTCTTGATTTCAGCAAGGCCTTAAACGCTGTGCCCCACAAAAGGTTGATCAGCAAGTTGGTAAATCTCTGGGTTAGGGAAAATTTGGCCAGATGGGTGGAAAACTGGCTGAAGGACTGAACCCAGAGGGTGGTTGTGGAGGGAGAGTTATCTGGCACCAGAGGGGTAACCAGTGGGGTCCTGCAGGACTCGGTGCTGGGGCTGGTGTTGTTCAATGTCTTCATCAATGACATTGGAAATGGCATTAAGGGCAAAATGTGCCAATTTGCAGATGACACCAAGCTCTGTGGGAGAGTGGACACAGCTGAAGGGATTCAGCACCTATAGGAAGATCTGGAAAAGCTGGAGAGGTGGTCCAGGATCTGGCAGCTTGGCTTCAATGCCAAGAAATGCAAAGTTATGCATATTGGAGTCAAGAATCCCAGGACAGAGTACTACCTGGGTGGAATCCAATTATCTGCATCAGAGGAGGAGGAGGACCTGGGAGTGATGATCACTAATGACCTGAAGCACTCCACGCAGTGCAAGAAAGCAGCAGCAAAGGCAAACAAGATGCTGGGATGCATATCTAGGGAGATCAGTAGTAGGAGAGAGGAGATTATACTGCCCTTATACAGGTCACTGGTAAGGCTGCATCTGGAGTATATAGTTCAGTACTGGTGCCTACACCTCAAAAAGGACATTAACCTGCTGGAGAAGGTCCAGAGGAGGGCTACAAAGATGATAGCTGGTCAGCAGGGTAAGGCATACGAGGAGAGGTTGAGGGCACTGAACATGTACTCCTTGGAAGACGAGAGAGAGAGGGGACATGATTGGGACCTTCAAGTACTTGAAAGGGATAAATAAGGTTGATAAGGAAAGCCTCTTTAAGATGAGTGGCAACCATAACAGGAGGGGCACAGTTAAGCTGGAGGGAGGTTTAGGAGGGAGATCAGGAAGCACTTCTTCACATGGAGGGTGGAGGACACTTGGAATGTGCTGCCAGAAGAGATAATCTCATTGAAGACAGTGGGACAGGTATAGGGGAGGGTAAGGGTCATGGGTAGGGAGGATGGGAGGAGTGGGGAGAGGGGGCAGAGACAGTAGCTCAAGCTGTGGACCCTGCAACATGAGCAAACTTGATAGACCAAGTGGCCTTCTTCAGCTGGCTTTTTCGTATGTTCGTATGTTTGTATAGAATGTAACATACTGTTCATGTTTGGTTTAGTTCCCCTCTTCCCTTGTGACCATGCCTACCTTTACCTGTGGTATGAATAAAGCCCACCGGGCATCAAACTTATAGATTGTCTCCTGCCTCTCCTTACTGGGTGCCTCCATCCACCCACCCCATTTGAACCTCAGCGTTGTCTCGCCATCCCACCTGCTTGAGGCGACGCTGGTGGTGCAGCTGAGAGAGGCAATCTTTGTGGTCAGCACTCAGTTAGTTCACCACACTTGTTGGTTCAGTGATGCTCTGAGTCAGGAACCCACTCTGCAGTGCTTCCAGGATCACCTGACTCCTAGCACATGTCGTGGATGGTATGCTCCAGTCCACCTTGGGCAGGTTGAAGACCCCTACATTTACCACCTCTCCTTTCTCTACAGCTTCCAATATTTGTGGGATCAGCTTCCTGTACCTCTCCTCATCCTGACTGGGTGGTCTGTAAACCATCCTCATCCTCACCTTTCTCCCTCTATTGAACCTTAACTGAACCCATAATGCCTCCACCTCCCTTTCCTCTGACTCCTCCTTTCTGCAAATTATTCTCTCCCTGATATAAAGTGCCACCCCTCCCCCCTTCCTGACTACCCTGTCCCTCCTGTATAGTTGATATCCAGGGATCGCAAGGTCCAAGTCATAGTGTGATGTTGCCCAAGTCTTGGTTACTGCAGCTATGTCCACCCTCCTGTCTTCTAATAGTGCCTGCAGGTCATCCATCTTGTTTCCAAGACTCTGCACATTCAGAGACACCACCCGCCACCTAGAATCTGACCTTCCTTCTCATCTCTCTATTCTTCTATTCACATTTATCTCCTCTATGTGCACCCCTCCATGTACTTGTTATGTGTTCCTCACTCCCTCCATCTTTTGCTAACTGTGTTCTTGCCCCTTCCACCTCCTCCCTCCAGATCTGTTCCATCACTGTGGGGGGGGGTGAAGTTCACTGACCTCCTCCTTTCACAGTCTGTGGTCATGTATACCCGCTGCCCCCCCAGTAGCTTAAATTAAGTGTAGTGGTTATGTATTCCCCCAGTTTGTCCCTGAGTACCCTCAAACCCTCCCTACTGTAGTCTGTCTGGTGAAAAGAGTAATTTGTTTGACCAGGTCTCCTCCCAGTCCCCAATGCAGATGACCATCTCCTCCCTGCACCATTTCCTCAGCCAGTCATTAAAATCCTCTATTCTTTTCTTGGCTATGCTGGCCCTTGGTACTGGTATGATGTCTGAGAAGGCCAGTGAACTTCCTTCCTCCCTGCAGATCTTCCCTAACTCCCTGAACCTACTTTGCACTATCTCAGCCTCCTCCCCAGCTAGGTCATTGGTTCCAAAATGTATAACTAAATTAGGTTTTCCTTCAACCTCCCTTACTATTTTCCTTATTCTTGGGCCCACCTTCCCTGCTGTCACCCCTGGCAAATAAACCACCCTCCTGCTTGCATTTGGGTCCCCTTTCCTTCCCCAGTGAATATCCCTAATTATGGAGTCCCCTATGATTGCCACCCTTCCATCCCCTGCATCCGTGCTCCCTGTCCTTCCTTTCTCACCTTTGGTACTATGTGTTTCCCCACCTAACTGCTCCCTCTGTACCCTGGTGAAAGTATCTCCACATTCACAATTTATCCCCTTACCTGTTTTTCCATCTCCCAATCTGTCCCTTCCCTTCTGACTATCTGTATCTGCTTTCAGTTGTCCCTCCCCGGTTCCTTTCCTTTTCCTTCCCTCCCCCATCCTCCACTCTGTTTTGTTTGCATCCTCTTCCTTGCCCTCCCTGATTAGTTCTCTCCCCTTCCCTGTACTCCTATTCTCAACCATGTCTCTACCTGACCTTCTACCTCACCTTCCACTGCCCACTCCCTCCTTCCAGACAGTGGTGCAAATCTATTCAATAAAGGCACCCCTTTAGAATTTCCCACCCCTGATGCTACTATCACATTCCCACCCCTTCCCCTTACCACTTGTCATTCCTCCACTCTGAGCTCCCTATTCCTCTGTGGAAGAGATACTCCTGTATACTGAGTGATCCTCCCCACTCCCACCCCTTTCCTGATGCCATCACTCCCCTGTGCATCACCCCTGTGCCTTTCTCTCCACTGCTCTGCTCCTATGACTTCACACACCATCCTCCCCAGCTCCCATCTGAGCAGCCTTATTTCAGCCCTGAGCTGCTCCAGGCCCTTACACACAGAACATTCCACTTTACTCCACATCACCCCCAGAATGACTGCTGCCCCACAGCTATTGCAGTTTACCACTCTCCTGCTTCCTACACATGTACCTATTCCCCACATCCTCCCAGCCCAGCCTCTCCTAGCCTCCAGTAATACATAACTATAAAATAATTATACAACTATAAAATTCAAAAATATATAAATGTAGAAACACAGGCTGAAGAAATATGAAGCGGTTCTCTCTGTGACTCTCAGAGCAGGTCTAATTTAAATAAACACAGGCTGAAGAAATCAATTTTTTGCTAGTGTATACATGTGTTTAACCCCTATGCTGTGTGCTGGGCTGATAAAGATATGACAGGTATATGTCCATTGCCCTTTTTGGGAAGTGATGTCAGAAATTAGAATCCCTGGTATAAAGGAAGTGATGTGCATAGGGTGGGTGGGATGAGAGGCAGAGTGGGTGGGACCAAGCCTGTGCCCTCCAGGAACAATCAGCCACAGCTGTGACCCACCACCCCATACTCCTCCATCCCACTGCTTCCCAGTGATTCAGCTAGCAAAGCTGGCTCCTGCTAGTTCCTCCTTCCCACTCACAAAGCCAACTGATCAGTAGTTTCCTGACTCAACTATACAGCATAGAATTTCAAACAGTAACAGCTCCCAATATTCCAAACAGAACTAAGTAAATATTCCAGCACAAAATTACTCTTAGTAACAGCTCCAACCCACAGCACTAATTCATTTCACCACCACCTTTTACCCTCACAGTACAGACTATTCCAATTAGGTCATAAGGCAAGCCTGTTTTCAAGACCGCCCAACTTAAAACACTTCAGTTACAGTACAATACATTTATTAACATGTAACAATTTACAAAGGCATTGCATAATTAAATAACTATTATGCTGGAAAACATCCCACTTAGACAATCAGAATGCAGAGCCACTGTCATGGGACAGTGGTTCTGCATTCTAATTGGCTAAGAACAATAATGAAACAGTGCCTCTGTGTTCTGATTGGCTGTGGAGTGTCTACTTAGCCAATCAGAGAGCAAGCCCAATTACTCTCCCACTTCAACATGCAGCAGCCAATCAGAGATGTCTAGAAATGCTACAGTGCTTTTGTGAGACACTGCCTGCTTTCTCCTTTCTCACAGACGCATGGTAGTATGAGGATTTGGCAATTTAATTTGTTCTTTTTATTTTGTAGTTTTACAGTATAATAGCTGTAACACCATTAGTGGTCTGGATTTTCTCAGTAAGGCCTTTGGCCTCAGTGTTTAGCACCCCTGTGGTCTGGCTATTATCTTGTAAACCAGACCACTGTAGTATTACTGCTATATTCCACATTAATAACACTCACATTTAAAACTGCAGCAAACCATGATTGCATTCTTAAGCATACTGTTAGAGGGTACATTTCTTATCTGAAGAGGAACCAAATTCCAGAATGAGATAGCTATATAATTAAAAGTCAACTTACCAAACTTGTTTTTATTCTTGTGACTTTAAATCCCCTTCCCACTACAACCTGAAGATTATGTTGGGCATTATTTGTAGCTAATTTTACATACAAATATGATGATACCAAGACATTAACACACCTGTGTAGAAAGCCATAGAGTAGTCTGTCTCTCGTAATACTCAGATATGTCCAGTTTAGTTCTAAAAAAATTGTACAGTGATGAAAGTTAATTAATTGTCCTGAGACCCCCAATACACGGCCAAGTACTTATGCATTGTACCAAGTTTTTGAAAAACATTCTTACTAGCCCACCTGTATACAGTACTGCCATAATCCATCAGTGCTCATTTTCCTGGATAAGCAACTCTTGTGTCTGCGTAATGCACCCAACTTTTGGGAGATCTTAGTACACTTCTTGTCAATGTGAGCTGTAAACTTTAGTTCCTTATCAATCCATAACCCAAGACACTTACGTAGACTTTTTTGTTCAGTTTTTGTCCCATTTTTTAAATAGATCTCAGTTTCATTAAGCCCTTCTTTACAACTTGCCTTCTTAGACTTCAAGGCCACTACTTTAGTTTTTTAGTATTAATAAGAAGTTTACTTTGCACTAACCAATTTTTCAAATTTTGAAAATCCGATTGAAGATTTGACTGCCATGATCCAAATTTGGAGCTCTGCTCACAAAAAAAATGTATCATTGACGTACATTTTTACTACAGGCCAAGTAATAATGCTTGTGACATTATCAATAACGTGGAAAAACATTACTGGTCCCAAGATGTAACCCTAGGGTGCCCCCTCTTACTAGTCCCTGCTCTTTAGATAGTACCTCCTGAGTTGCAACTTCTTGTTCTCGGTTCTGCAAATATGATTTAAACCACAATAACAACTCCTGGGTCACACCCTTTTCCAGGAGTCTTTTTAACAAGATTTGGTGGTTCACCATATTAAACCCTTCATTAGGTCCATGAACAAAATCCCCATACATTTCTTATTCTCCAGGGCATGGGAGTTTGTGCCCGTGAAGTTGAACAAAGCCGTCTGGTTGAAATGTAAGTGCCTGAAGCCTGACTGCTGTGGTGATAGGAGTGAGTGTTCTGTCAAAAACCCAATCAATTGTTTTTTAACTTCCTCCTCCAGTATTTTAGATATTAAAGGGACAAGGGCAGTGGGATGGTAGTTATTTGTTAAAGTCAAATTTCCCCTTTAAAAATAGGGGTTATTTTAGCTTTCTTTCAAGCCCTTGGAATGGTTCCTCAACACAGACTCATGTTGAAGATCTTAGCCAAGGGTATAGTAATAAACCCGCTCCCTCCCTCAGCAGCCTGGCACCAATGCCATCTAAACCTCCAGACATGTTTGATTTCAGGGTTTTTAGGTGTTTCCCAGCATCTTTTGAAGACACAGTTTAAATAGCGGGTTTTGCTCTCTCCTAATTTCCTCATTTTGTCTATTTTCCTCCTGTGTCATTAGGGCATCCTTATTCTCATCCCCTGTTGAGGGCAGGTTGTTAAAAAACATTTATAGACTAAGCCATGGCTCTCTTATAAGACTAGTCCCTCACAGTTTAAGGAACTTGACAATATTACTTTTACTGGGCTTTGCAGTTGTTTCACTACTTTCCAAAAATTCCTGGAGTTATTAGCATTCTCAAATTTATTTTTATAAAAAGCCTCCTTGGCTTCTTCAATCAGTTTCTGACATGAATTCTTAGCTGATTTGTATTGCTCCCAGCTGCTTCTCCAAATATTTTTCTTTACCACTTTCCACAATCTGTGTTTAATCCAGATGCTTTTCAAAATTGTACCATTTATCAGGGCATGCTCTTTTGCCTACACTTCACACTACACATTAGAGAGTGAACATCGCAAACGTTTAAAAATTCAGAAGCAAAAAAGGATATAGCAATATCAATATCTGGGATAAAGTCCAAACAATTTCAAGTTACCTTATTTAAGTCTCTCAAAAATGTTTCATTATTGAAATGCTTGAATGATTGAAACTGAAACATAAGCAAGCAAGCAATCTTTATTAAACGCTATTCCAAAATCATGATCATAGCATTGTACAATAAAATTCTAAAAACATAGCTAAAATCAGAAACAATTCTAAAACAATTAAATATAGGCAATCAGTTTCAAAACTTCAAACAAATGCTAAGCTAAATAAATAGGTTTTAAGGCAGACTTAAAGGCCTCAGTGGTCGGGCACTCTCTAATCTGACGAGGTAGAGAGTTCCACAGGGTAGAAGCCACAAATATAAAAGATCTAGCTCTTGAAGTTTATAAACAGACCCTGGGAACCTCCAGCAATCCTCATTGGTGGAGCGGAGAGGGTGGAGGGGGCAGTAAGGGCAAAGGAGATCTTGCAAATATCGCAGCCCCTCTCCATGTAGGGCCTTATAGGTCAGTAAGCCGATCTCAAAGGTGATCCTCCACTGAACTGGCAGCCAGTGCAGTCTGCAGAGCACAGGTGTGACATGGCAAGATCTCAGTAAGCCAGTCAACAATCTGGCAGCCGCATTCTGCACCAGCTGCAGGTGGCGAAGATCTACCCCTACCAGCCCTAGGTATAAGGCATTGCAATAATCTAGGTGGGAGGTCACAAAAGCATGGACCAATGTTGGGAGATCGTTGGGTGGGACCAGGTGTTTTATCCAGCAATATTCCTCAGATGGTAAAAAGAGGTCTTGACGATGGCCGACATCTGAGATATAAGTGTCAGTCTGGCGTCAAGCATAACACCCAGATTTCACACCTGATCAGAGGCCGTCAGCTGGCTGCCCTCCAGTCATAGCCCAGATGGTTGACCAGCCGACAACCACTCTACCCGATGACCTGGGTCCACAATCAACACCTCAGTCTTATCCGGATTCAACCTTTACCAGTTGGCGCTCATCCAGTCCTGAATCTCAGAGAGGCAGTTGTTAAAGACCAAGACAGTGCCACCCTGCTCAGGTACAAAGGACATGTACAGCTGAGTATCATCTACATAGCAGTGAAAGGTAAGCCTGTACCACCTTATAATGTCTCCTAATGGTAGCATGTACATCGCGAACGATATGGGTGACAGCACAGAGCCCTGTGGCACCCCACAGGACAGGGGGAGTGAGGCCGAGGAAAAAGTCCCCGACTCCACTGTCTCATTCCTGCCTGTGAGGAAGGAATGAAACCATCTGAGGACTGTTCCAGACAGACCACAGATCAGCTGTAGGTGCTCCAACAGCACCCCATGGTCGACAGTATCAAATGCCGCAGCAAAATCAAGGAGGACCAAGATTTAATGGCTCCTCTGATCTCTCGCTATTAGGAGATCATTAAGTACCTGAACCAGCACTGTCTTGTAACTATGCCTCTTCCTAAAACTGGACTGGAGAGAATCATAGACATTGTGATTGGTAAGATGATCCTCCAGTTGCAGTGTGACTGCCTTCTTAATTACCTTACCCACAAAAGGAAGGTTAGAGACAGGCCTGTAGTTAATGAGACAATCAGGGTTGAGAAGATTTCTTCAGAAGGAAACGTACCACAGCCTCCTTCAGGGTGTCCAGAAAACCCCTTGTCTTCAATGAGCACCTAACTATCTCAGCCAGGACCGGTCCGATGACCTCCATGCCCCCCTCTAGAAGGAGCATTGGACCTGGGTCCAAACTACAGTGAGTCGGTCACAAACCATGGATGATCTTCACAACATCCATGAATGCTACCAGGTTAAAGTCAGACCAGACAAACTGGGTGCCTGTCATCTTCCACCGATCACCGCATCACCTGTTTGAGCGAGCTGCACAGATCTCCGATCTGATGGTGCTAACCTTAGCTTGGAAAAATTGAGCAAACTCCTCACACTTATTCTTTGAAAAGTCTCTCTGATTCTGGAGACAGACTGGATTGCACAGCCTGTCCACAGTATGGAAGAGCTGAACAGGTTGATTTCAACAACCTCTGAAAGACTTTCTAAACAGATTTCACATCCAATCTCACAATGATCACCAAGTAATGGTGGTCCCTCTGTTTGTTCAAGTACTTTTAATTATTTGAAAGAAAAATGAAGTTAATTAGATAGACTTTTGGTGTTCTCTTGATTAGTAATCCAGTAGGCTCATTAATTAATTGATCCACATCAAGTAGGGGAAATAGTTTTACCAGGAAAAACACTCTAAGCCAGAACTTGTTTCCTGGTGTGACCTGGGAGCACTAGGAAGTTAAGTTACTTGCTCAGGGTCATACGATATGCATGTGGGGGCTGATGAGATTCAAATCCAGGTCTCCAGCTTTGCAGCTCAGTGCCCTTAACCACTATGTTATACTGCCTCCTATGACATCCATCAACATTACACCTTTTGGGCCAAACCAGTATACATTAAAACCCCCCAAGTATACTTGCTGGGACCACTTTGATGTATTGTCCAAACAGTTGGTCAACTCTTCATAAACAGTAATATTTACAGTATGTGTGGATGGGAATAAATTGTGCCAATTGTTAATCCCCATTTCTTAATTCCCAACAACAAACCCTCAACACCTTTAATTAAAAATGTACTTTTAACTAATAGGGGTTAGTTCTTCCCTAGCATACATTAAACACCCCCACCTCTTCCATTTTGATCATTTCTGTACAAGCTATACCCCTGTATTGCTATTTCAGTATTGTGTATTGTTTCACCAAGCCAAGTTCCAGTTAAACCTAAAAAGGTTGGCTTCTTTTCCCTATGCCATATTCATAATTCTTCTACTTTTGGCAGGAGGCTACGAGTGCTTGTGTGAAGGATTCATATTTTATTTAACCTTTGTGGCCCAAGGATTGACCTCGACATCTCCAGCCAAAAGCAGAATAAAAAACAAAATTGCGGGGCTGGATTCACATAGTGAAACGGGACTAAATCTCACTCCGCAACTCCAGTTGCATAACAAAATCTCTACAGCTGCGGAGATTAGTAGTCACATTCCCCCATAGTTGTGGAGATGTTATGCCGGGTCCCACCAGCCATAACATTTTTTCTGCAGCTGAGGGGATTTCTATGGCAAAACAACCTGCAAGCTGCCATACATTGTGAAGCCAGTCATAAACCAGCTCCACCTTTGTGAATATCGCAGCTGAGGGAAAAACTGCATTTTCCCTACTGTTGCGTAAATTTCAGGAGCTTTGTGAATCTGGCTCTTTATGTACATACCTTATCTTCCCTCAACTAGAACAATTCAGTTTTATTGTACCATAGGACACCCTTTTTCCTCTATCTTTCTTAAAAGCTGTTGCACATGTTTCAAATAGAGTGACCTACAAGCATCTATCAAGACACAGCACTTTCTAGCGGTATGATTTTTCTGCTGAAATCTATCTTTATCATACAAAATATAGCCCAACAAGATATTATTAGGGCACTCCATAGTTTAACGGACCTCATTTCTCATTTCGTCTTTGAGAAGTAACAAATTGTGTAGTAAGAACAAGAAGTTTAAAATAAATATAACAGTAAAACATAGCCTCCCCTGAGTCTCCTATCTCTGTCTCCCATCAGTTTCTCTTACCACTCCAGTTGGAGCCAATCACATGGGTAGCCACTCTGTGGACAGCTGCAGGAGTGTCTCCTCTTTTTAACTACAAGGAGCCTGACCCCAAAATATGTCAGGTCCCGCCTCCACCTCTAAGTAGCCCCCTGCTTACCAGGATTGGTTGCTGAAAGAAGTCTTGCATGGACCAAGTCACAGTTTGTAGCAGGAAGGGCTGGGGTCTCTGGAACAGCTGACAAATTTGTTTTGGCTTCTGGTGCCGCAGGATGACTATGGACAGGGTGGAATAGTTCTGCTTTTAAACTACAAGCTGCTGGCTCTCAAATGACACCAGGTCCTGACTCCACTTTAGCTTATGGTCAATGATTACCCCTAGATCCTTCTCCCCAATTGTGCAGTCCACTGCTATATCATACAGTGTATTTGTCACAGATTCCTCATCCCTGTTACATATTGCCTACTGTTTTGCAGTGCTTAATTGCATTTCGTGGGGATTACTTATCCACACACAGTACCAATGTGAGCTGTTTGTACTGTCTGCTGATGTTAGGCATCCTGCCTCTTGTTGCTTCCTGTTATGTGTGTCCTTGCTTGTGTGGGCAAGCAGTTAATTAAGGAGCTCCAGTGTTGCTTACCTCTGTATTGCTGTCCTGTTTGTTTAGCCTCAAACACAACACAACTGGTGACAAGGATTGTCTTTATGGACTCAAAGTTAAATTGTGTATCATTTGAGAGTTAGTTTGGTAGTCAGTATGGTGCCTAGTGCATTTATTTTGTAAACTTGACAGTATATCCTATGCATTCTGCTTCTTTTGTTTAATAACCTGAAACAGGTAATTATTTAATTCTTGCTGTGCCTTGTTATCTAATCTATATTGTATGTACCTAGTTGTTTACTTGACTGAATGGTTTGAAAATAGATACCTGCTTAAAGGATTTTATGTGAAATAAAAACTAAACTATTGGGTTTTTGGTTTTTGGCTTATCAGTGTACTTCTTTTCAGTTACAATGAATGTGATTGGATGTTTTTGAGCACTTTGGCATGTTTGATGAAGGGGGTTGAGACTTATGCAGCATGTGTTGAGAACCGTAAGCAGTTTATTGTGGCTAACCCATTTCCAGATTAATGCTGAGTGGTCACATCTTGCTTAGTTTTATTGAAGGGAAAAAACATGCAGGCTCCTTCAGTCTTGTGGCATCAGATTGTCCTGGAGGCAAGATGTATCAGGAGATTGTAGCTGTACTGCAAGGGAATTTCTCCTTAATCCCCTCATAATTGATGGGCATTTTCAGTTTCATAAATGAAACTAGGAGGAGGGGAGTCCTTTATCCAGTTTGTTGCAGTGTTGAAGAAGCTGGCCGAGCACTGTGAGCTGGATACAGTCCTGCACGATACCTTATGGAATCGCTTTGCATGTGGTCTGTGGAGTGAGTTGATCCTGAAATACCTATTATCTGATGTCAGTTTAACATACCAAAAAACAATGGAGATAGGTGTGTCAATGGAGCTGGCAGCTCGGGAGTCTCACCAGCTTCATGCATCACTCCGGTGTACAAAGTGACTGTCCCAGTACCAGAAGAGAGCGCTTGTGGGTGGTGAGCAAAAATGGACCGCTGAAACTAGGACTGCTGGTCTAAAGAACTGGTGCGCTTGCACTGTGGTAAACATAACCATGATGTCTGTGCATTCCATCAACAGGCCCTAGAGGTGGGACAGTGACCACAATGACATGGTAAGCCAACAGAAAAGCCTTGATGTAAGAAGGGTGTACACCATGTACAAATGGCATCAGATTCAAGCCAGTCTTTTTACGCCACTGGCCCTACATGTGGTATCCCAAAAAGGATCCGCAGATAGCATTCTAGTGATTCTGATTATTGATGGAAGTGGATAATGGAGCAATAGTTTCCCTGAGTTCAGCAGAGGTATATCACTAGTTTTTCTGACGTACAGTACTGCTATATACACCAATTGTTTTGAGGACTTATACAGGGAAGAAGCTACTGTTGGGAGTTTTAAATGTTACTGTGGCCCTTGGCAGCTCTTCTGTTGTATGTGGTGGCTAGTAATTATCTTCCATTAATGGGCAAGTCTTGGCTAGAAAAGATTTGCCTGAATTGGCAGAGTATTAAGACTCTGCCCCCAGACACAGTAGGTCTGGCAGAAGTATTGGGCAAGCATGCAGATGTTTTCCAGTCTGAGTTAGGAACCATGAAAAATCACTGAGGCTGTCAGTACAAGTAGGTTATCATGCTAAATTTTATAAAGCTCAAGTGGTACCATATGTCATATGGCTCTTGGTGGAGGCAGACCTCACCCAGGTGGAAGATCTAGGTGTCTTCACCTGGAAACCATAGTGGTGGGGCTACACCAACTGTTTCTGTCATCAAAAAGGATGGCTCTCTTTGCATTTATAGGTACCCTAAAGAGACTCCAAACCCTGTTTTGTGCCAGGAACAATACCCAGTTCCAAGAATTAATGATTTGTTTGCCTCATTAGCTGGAGGTAAACTGTTTAGCTACAGTATTTGGATCTGCTGAATGTATACTTGCAAAGGACTGTAGATGAAGGATTGAAGTAGTATTTAACAACTTCAATGCAAAAAGGGCTATTTTAGTACAGTTACCTTCCTTTCAGCATCTCCTCAGCTCCAGCTGTATTCTAAAGAGTGATGGATCACATTCTGGAAGGACTTCCAGGTATCCAGTGTTACTTGTACTGGACAGTATCCTTATAATTGATTGGAATTATACAGAGTTCCTTTGAAACATAGTTGCCATATTGCAGTGCCTTAAGAAATATGGCCTGTGGAAAGTATAAATGTGATTTTTTTTCAGAAATTGATGGAATATTTTGACTAAGTCATTGATTAACAGGTCTTCATACATCCTCAGTAAAGGTGATTGTGATAGTGGAAGCCCCATGTCCTAAAATTTGACTGAGTTGCAATCTTTCCTAGGGTTTATAAACTACTATGGAAAATTTGCTGCTGCTGCCCTGACAAATAATGCAGTTAATTAGTCTACTGTTATTAGTACTGTGGAAAGTACTGCCAGTGGCACCACCATCAATACAAGTGCTTTGCCCCAAACATCTGATACTGCCAGTGCCATCACCTCCACTACAAGTGTCTACTTCAGTGCATTCAACTCTGTCTCTGAAACAGTTGTTCTGTTTATTTTACCTGTCATACCAAACAGTGGAAAAAAAAACATGCCAAATAGTCCATTAATATGTACTCCACTTTGCAACTCTGCTTCAATATACTCATGTCCGGATTCACAAAGCCCACAAAATGACACAAGTTGCCTGTGCCAATCAGACTTGATGCAGGGGGCATCTTGTGTCAAAAATTGTGCCACCCGCAATTCAGGAATGCAGGGTGTGGCAACCTCAGGACCCCTTGCGGCTCAGGCCTTGTTTATCTGTAAGACCCCCTAACACCTGCCTGCCTGGTGCGCTCACTCCTGTCTTCCACAGAGGGCCTCCTTCTGTTCCCAGGGGTGTGATTGAAGACCTCTGGGGATTGTGCCTTTGAAGTAGTGGGACCAGTGCTATGGAACTCTTTGCCGAGAGTTCTAAGGAAGGCTTCCTCCGTGGAAGTGTTTAAGTGAGGCCTAAAAGCTCATCTGTTTAATCTGGCTTTCAAAATCCACTAGTTTTTAACTGAAGCAGAATGAGGTTTTAATACTTACTTTAGATGGTTTTAAGTATTTATGTCCTATGATTGACTGACCCTGATTTTAAGTTGTTAAACTGTGTTTTTTTCCTTATTTTACCTCTATTTAAAGTACCCAGAGTCTCTGAGAAAGGGCGCTTGAAAAATAAAGTTTGACTTGACTTGAACAGGACCTGCGCCTGATCGAGGAGTATGCCATGGCACTAGGGGACTTGTGGCAGATGCAAGTTGCAGTACGATTAAAAAAAGAGGGCAGGGCTATACAGAGGAGAACCAAGAAAAGGGAAACATCTTAAAACAAATGCTTCTGCTCAGTGTTCACAGTAGAAGGGATGGACCATAAATAAGCAGCAAGAGCTTTGAAGGGAAGGAAATGGACACCAGTCCCCTTTCTTTTTTTTTGCAGTTAATCTTTTTATTGTAGTTATTGTGATTATACATACAAATACACTACATTCTCTAATATACACTTACACAAATTCTTAATGGGAGAAGGAAAAAACATGTTGTCTGAAGTATTATGCAATGATATTAAAGGGGAAAACAAATGCTGAGAAAACAATATGTAGCAGTACAATTTGTATGAGAGAGAAAATATGGCAATTTATGGTTTAAGGGGTAAATGGAGTAGATAAAAACAAGAAATATGAGTAGTTGGGATTGTACTTCTATTATGCTGTAATTTAATACAAGTATGTGTAAGACTATATAAAGGAAGAACATAAAAAAGAGAAAAATATCTAAGAAAGTGAACAAGAATGAAGAAGGAAAGTGAAGAAGAAAAGGAGATAGAAAGATAGAAAGAGAGGAGATGAAGAAGGAACGAAAGAGCTAGAAGCAAGATTCCAATGTGAACATATAACAATCCATGGATTAAGTGACGATATGTGTAGACGTGTTTAAATATTTAAAATAGTCCTGCCAGCATTTATTATATAAATTAAGTCGGTCAGAGGTTAAGTGTGGCATACGATCAAGGATGGTGTATTGAGATAGTTGTTTGAGAATATCCAGGAGGGTGGGAATGATGTTGGATCTTCAATGTATTAGTATAAGGCGTTTAACTTGAAGGAATAGTAGGGATAACCATCTACTCTGAGAATGGGATATTTTGAATGAATGAGCATTGAAAATACCAAGTATGCAATGTTTTAGATCTAATGCAAAGGATAGACCAATCACTTTCATTGCAAAGAAATGAATATGATGCCAAAGATTGTGTATGGGAGGACAAGGCCATAAAATATGTAGCAAATTGCCATTGGGGGAGTTACAGCGCCAACATTTATTGTTATTCATTAAGCCCATTTTTTGCAAATTCTCAGGAGTTCTGTACCATAGATGTAGAATTTTGGTCTGTATGAGTGAACTGCGATTATCCTTGAAAGATATATGGCAGGATAGCCAGCAGTTATGCTATTGTGAATTGGTTATGTTATAATTTAAAAGGGTACTCCATTTATTTTTTGCAATGATAGATTGATCTGGAATTGTATTTCTAATATGATTGTAAATGATACTATTTAATTTATAGTTTGTTTTGATCCATTTAGAAATAAAAGTATCATGTAAAGATTGATGAGGAATAGTAGGTAGATAAAGGTTCCATGCCATGTGTAACTGTAAATATTTCCAGAAATCGTGCTGGGGAAGATTCTATTGTTTTCGCAGGTCAGAAAAATATTTTAATTTGAGAGTCTGAGGTATAAGTATATCCTCCAAGAAAAAAATGCCCCTGTTTTTCCAATTACAACAGAAAATTTGGTGATTATCAAGAGTGATGTTGCGGTTCCCCCAAACAGGGGCATATGTGAGAGGGATTGGGTTGGATTTAAGGCATTTATGAATTATTTTCCAGTAGTATATGGATGATGCTGTAGTAGGGTGAGATTTTAAATTGGGAGGTAGAGGGTTATAAATGAAGGAAGTGGTGACATTGCCTGGACATAGAGATGTTTACATATTGACCCACAACAGTGATTTATTGCTGGGTTTATTAAACCATTTGACAGTTTGGGCAGTGTGGAAAGCCCAAAAATATGCTTGGAACCAAGGGAGCCCGAAGTCCCCTTTGGACCGGTGGGAACGTAGTTTGTTACAACTAAATCTGGGAATTTTGCCTTCCCATAAAAAATTGCCAATTACATAATCAATTCTGACAAAAAAAGAAAGTAGGGAGGGTTAAAGAGAGATTAGAAAATAGATACAGTATTTTGGGAGCTATTGACATCTTGAGAGTGGAGATTTTCCCATTAAAAGAGAGGTTAAGCAGTTTCCATCTGTTGAGAGTGTTTTTAATGTTTGCTAATAACAGGGAAAGATTGGCGTCCCATATCTTGTCTAATTTAGAGGTGATCTGTATTCCAAGATAAGAGATACCTTGAGGGGCTCAATGAAAACCTAATTTTGTATTTATAGAAGGATTACAAAAATTGTTCAATGGCATTGTTTCTGATTTGTTTAGAGTCAGAGCTAGCCCAGAAAGTGAAGTAAAATTGCTAAGTAACTTAATTAAGGGTGGTTCTGATATTTCAAGATTTTTGAGTAGAATGAGGAGGTCATCAGCGTAGGATAGTGAAGTATAGTGGGAATTACTGATAGGGATACCTTGGATCATGGAGGATTGATGAAGAGCAGCTGTTAGGGGTTCCATAGCTAGAATAAAAAGAGTGGGGGATGGAGGCACCCTTGCCTGGTACCTCTTGCCAGATGAAAGGATGAGGATGGAGTACAGTTAGTAAGGACCCGAGCAGAGGGGATGGTGTATAGTAATTGAATCCATGTACAAAATTTATTAGTGACACCAAAGTGGGATAGAATACAATACAAATAAGTCCAGTTGAGAGAATCGAATACCTTTTCAAAGTCGATGGCTATAGCTGCGGCAGGTGATTTAAGAGATTTATCTTTGTAGATTAAATTAAATAATGAGTGGAGACGATCAGAGCCAGTTCTATTTTTTATAAATCCAGCTTGGGAGGTATGGACAAGTTTCAAAATTATTGATTCTAAATGAGTATTTAATATTTTGGCAAACATTTTCCCATGCTTATTAAGTAATGATATTGGTCTGTAACTGGATGGGAGAGAAGGATCTTTATCTTTTTTTGGTGGGATGTTTATAATGGCTTCTATCATAGAACAGGGAAGTTTATCTTGTGAAGATGCCTCTTTGAAGACCTTAAACAGTAAGGGGCATAAGATGTCAGCTAGGGGTTTATAAAAGTATACGGAAAAAACGTCACTCCCAGGAGCTTTACCAGATTTAAGGGAATTTAGCACTACTTGTATCTCTGTATCTCTTTTAGGGAAAGGGGTTCATCTAGCAAAGCCATATCTTGTTGGGAGAGGTGTGGTAACTGTAAATTGTCCAGAAATTGTTGTATATATTCAGGTTGTGGGGGAGTGGGGTGAGAGTATAATTTTTGGTAGAAGGATTGCATAATATGGTTAATTGAGGGATTACCTATGAACTTTGCCTGAAGGATGTTTCAAACTGGCAATATGTCTCTCCATCTGTTGATTCTTGAGTTGATAAGCAAGCAGCTTCCAGCATTTATCTCCTTGTTCCCAGTAACAGTGTTTAAGTCTAAGGATGGCGAGTTCAGCTTTCCTGGATATTAATTCGTTGACTTTAATTCTAAGTTGAAGAATTTCAAGGTGAAGTTGTGAGTTATTATCTGGATTTTTTGTTTTATAATATAGGGTTTCTTTTTCTTTAAGAGATTCCTCTAAATCGGCCAATTGCTGTTCCCTTAGTTTTTTCTTATGTGCTGCATAGCTTATAATTTTTCCTCTAACTGTTGCTTTAAGTGCTTCCCAGATGGTACCTTGAGATACATCAGGGGTGTTGTTAAAGGAAAGAAATTCTTGGATTTGGGATCTAATCCAAGGTAAGAAATTGGGGTCTTTCAGTAGGAGTGGGTCTAGATGCCAGGAGGGGGATTTAGATGGGGACGGGCCCCAAATAAGATGTAATTTTATAGGAGAATGGTCTGATATAGTAATCGGGAGGATAGTTGTGTTGATAATTTTTTCAGTGATGAATGGGGAAGAAAACCAGTAGTCAATTCTGCAATAAGATTTAAGAAGCGGTGAGTAAAAAGTATAGTCGCACTGTCTAGGATGGTGTAGTCTCCAAATGTCGGTGAGACTGAAGTCTTTCATTAGCATAGAGAGTGCAGAAATACTTCTGGGGTGGGAATCACATGAAGAGTTACTTCTGTCTAAATGTGCTTCCAAAGCTAAATTGAAATCCCCACCTACAAGTATAGGAGAATTGTTAAAGTTACTGTTCATAATTTTGTTGGGCCATATTATGAAAGAATTCAGGTGAATCAGAGTTAGGAGCATAAACGTTGACTAACATAAGGGGGCCTGCAGGGGTATTTAAGTGGGCTATAATCCATCTGCCATCTGAATCAGAGATGGATTTGATAAGGGTCCAGCTAAGGGATTTATGTAATAGAACAGCAACCCCCCAATTTTTAGAAGTAGAGGAGGATGCATATACTTGACTGACCCAATCCCTTCTGAGTCTGTCGGCATTCTCTATTAAAAGTTTTGTTTCTTGTAAGAAATCAATATGAGTTTTATGCTTTTTGAGGTAAGAAAGTATTTGCTTTTGTTTACAAGGTGAGTCGAGTCCCTTAACATTCCATGAATGTAGAATTAGATCACTCATGTTAATGGGGAGATGAGTATGAAAACACAAATAGGAAGTAAGGGACTCATACTGAAAGGGCTAGAGGATGTTACAGACTCAGAAGGGAGAGGGCTAGCACAGTCAAATGTGTGCAGGATATTTAGTTTGTGGAAATACTTAAATCTTGGGTGAATGTTTCCATTTGGTCTCACAAGGAAGAGAGGTAGTAAAGAGAATACAGAAGACATATATATAGTTACTAAACAAAACCTATGCATGTTATACTAACACACTATGAAGTCTTTAAGTAATATAGCAAGATATGAGTCAGTGAAATCGCCAAGACTCTCTCGCTATACTACAGAGCATGTAAATAGTAAACACATCTTGGGAGAAAATTATCTTAAACCCAAGATACAAACTTTAAACAATTATTTCTATCAAGTTATAACTGTGACTAGAACTAAAGTGAAAATAATAATTCCCTGGGAGGAAACCATGAACATCTTATCATATGTGAAAAGGGGATTACAGAAAGTATGTGCAATCCAAGACATAATAATACATCTTGACCCTAAGTTAGACTGGAAGAAAGAATTGAGCTTAAACACTATTATGGCAATACAAACAGTATGCCATCATGGTTGGTTAAGTCCTAAAATTATAAGAGCAGCTGTACTTGTGCCATCTACTGTGTACTTACTCACATAATCATAATGCTTAGACACAGAAGTGTTTATATAGGAGGAGTGTTCGGGTAAAATGGAGCGAGTAGGGTCTAAATAGTATAAGGATTTATGGGGTGTCAAGGCATTACAAGATCCAAATTGTATGGGGGGGGTATCTGGTGAAAGCCTTGTATTGAACAGGAATATGTATTCATTCTGGTAATATGACATTTATAAGAGTTGAGTTTGTTCAGGCTTCGAGGGACTGCATATATTATTGATAAGTACTAGGTATTTAATAGTAGCACAGAAGTTGGTATACCATGGCTAAAGAAAAGGGGATTTAAACGTTAGATAAAGGCAGGTTGGAGTGGGAAGGAGACTAGAGAAACATATTAAAGTGTTAAATGTTAGTCTGGACGAAAGGGAACAACTAGTTGAGGACCTTATTAATATAACCCAAAGATACTGTAAATTTATAATGTTTATACATGGTAACAAATGTGTGGGGTGATGTTGGATCACAAATTAGTTAAGCAGGCAACCTCCCTTAATGGTTATGTGAGAAGGACATACTGAAAAAAAAGATGGTAGACACCTCTAAATGAATATAGAAAATCATCGAGCACATATGAATTAGTCTAACATTATACAGGAACTATCCCTTTAAAAGAAGAACATAGCCCAACATTAGGGATACTCAGCAACTGACATTATGTGTAATATATGCAAAAATAACTGGATGTATAATGTAGCAGACATTATATTGAGATAGAAAACTCCAAGTCTGTCACAATGAGATGCCTAAATAATATGACATGCTATTAAACCAAAAGCCTGTAACCGTGATGTACAGCTTATCGCTTTCCAAACCAGCTTTCATAGATTTCATAGATTTCACAGATTTATTCAAGCAGTGAGACTTGCGTCCTTTTCGCTTGCCCTTTTTTTGTTTGTTTATTTATTGATTTAAAACTTGTATACTGTGTCACCAATATGTAAATCCAGATTATCCTTAAACTGTTTCATAGTCACACTATTAACCACTGTTGCCAGTAAAGCATTCCATGGTGTAACCACTCTTTGGCTGAACCAATGCCATCTCAAATTATGTTTCCACCTAAATAATATTATCTGTTTATTATGTCTTCTGCTCACATATTCATCTATTCTTAGAGTGATTCCCAAGTCACTTAATCTATTGGCATCTTTCATTTCTTTGAACAATAGACACATGTCTCCCCTAAATCTCCTGTATCCCAATGAATATAATTTTAGGGCGATCAATCTATCTTGGTATGTTTTTGTTTGTAATCCATCTATTGATTTAGTGACTCTCCTTTGAACAGACTCCAACCTATTTATGTACTCCCTGTTTTGAGGTGCCCAAACCTGGACCGCATACTCCAGATGTAGCCTCACCAATGCTATGTAAAGTGGAATCATTACCTTTGCACCCCTGCTTGCTATATATCTTAATATGCAATTCAAGTTTTGGTTGGCATTTTTTATTTGTTGCTTACAATGGGCGTTTGGGAGTTCCACTAATCTAAATATTGTATGGTTCTACTGTGCAAGATATATACTGGGTAAGCTATAAAGTATATTTAGGCACTGTCATAATAAAATTCATTAAGCATAGCTAATATTGTTACTACAGATGGGAGGGTGGGAACTAAATGCTTACTATGTAATATGTATGATCTAGAAATAGGGACAGAAAACATTGATGCTTTCATTTACAATAAATGTATAAGAATTAAAGAATTGGAGGATGAAATTACAATGTTTGATGAAAGATTAAGAATTTTAGAATACAGTCAAAAGGAAACTGCTAAAAGACTACTTATTACTAAAGATCCTAATAGACAGGAAACACCTGGTGTAAGCGCCACTCATGTTATTACTCAGACTGAAACTGTGACCAGAAAAAGACCAAGACAAGAAGAAATTGCTTCTGACTCAGACAATTATTGGTTCATTATCCAATATAAAAAAAACCTCTAAAAGGGGTAGAAAAGCTGAAACTTTTCAGCTACCTATTCAGGATAAATATGATCCCTTAACAGATCCCATTATTAATGTCATTGAGGATGATGTAACTGTTGTACCTATAATTATAAATGAGGTAAATAACTCTGCAACACAAACTAGTAGAACTGATAATCTCTTACAAGAGAACCTTATTAATTTCACAGAAAGTCACTTTAATAATGATGATATTAATGAAGAAAATATGGTCATATGAACTTTGAGTCAGGATGTTACTGAAGCACCACAAATCTTTGTGTTAGGGGGTTCCATGTTATCTAACTTAGATAGAATAATTTGTAATCCAAACAAAGCCACTCGTACACTATCATGTTTCCACGGGCCAAGATTAATGATATTGCCAGAATGAGCAAAAAGATCTTACAATGCTGTAATGATAACGATCTAGCTATAATTCATATAGGGGTGAACAACATTTGGTATCAGAGCACCCAACAAATTAAAGAGGCCTATGTTGGATTGGCAAACATTTTGGCTGAGATTGGAATCCACACTGTGTTTTCAGAGATTCTCCCAGTACCTAGGGCTAATCATATTTTAAACAATAAAATCAAACACATAAATTGCTGGCTCAGAGCTTGGTGTCTCAAACAAAATATAAAGTGCCTTACTCATTGGGAACAGTTTCAGAGCAATAACACATATTATGCTAAGGATGGCATACACCTAAATAGGTTGGGTAAGGAGACTTTAGGTCATGTGTTTAATACAGCAACAGATTTTTTTTATGCAAAATCCAGGGTTAGAAAGAGCTAGGCTTAAAAAGGCTTGTGATCATATACTTCCGAAACTTGTCTCAAAGGAACAAACTGCTAAACTAAATCTACTTTTACTAAATTCTAGGAGTCTGAGTAATAAAATTGAAGAACTTCAAGTAGTTTTACATAATGAAAATATTGACATCTGTGGTGTTACAGAAACCTGGTTCAATGAGGACCAATGGGGTCTTAATATTAATGGATATACTTTATTTAATAAAAATCGCATATATTCTAAAGGAGGTGGAGTTGCCATTTATGTCAAAGAAAACATAAATTGTTCAGAAGTTGGTACAGATAAAGAACCTCCTATAGGTTTTGAAATAATAAGGATAAAAATAAACAATAGTCAACTCCCTGTCACATTAGGGTTATGTTATAGACCCCCATCCATGGACACTGCTAACAATGAAAATATGTGTAATTATTTAGAGAATCTTAATCTTAATACAGACATTATTCTAATGGGTGACTTCAATTATCCTGGAATAAATTGGCCTACTGGTAATGGTCTAAACAAGCAGGAAAACAGATTTATTAGTGCTATGTCACACTTAGGATTAGACCAGCTTGTTAAATCACCAACTAGAAATAACAATATCCTGGATTTAATATTTTCTAGTATTAAAGGTGATAATGACTCCCTCAGCACGATGGCTCCATTAGGAAACAGTGACCATCTGATAATTAAATGGTCAATCAATCTTTTTATTAACAAATCTGGTGGTAAAACCGAATTTAAAAATTTCAGTAAAGCAAATTATAGGGCTATTAAGGAACATCTTTTGATGTGGAATTGGGAACAAGATCTAAAAGGGTTATTTGTAGAGAATATTTGGCAAAGAATCAAAGATGAAATTGAATTTTGTATTTCTGAATGGGTACCAATTCGACTTAAATATATTCGACATAAAAGGACACTGCCCTGGTTTACTAACAAAATTAAAAGGTTAGTCTTAGCTAAGAAAAAGGCATTCAACAAATATAAAAATAATATTTCGGAATCCAACTGGACTAAATTTGTCATCAAAGCAAAAAAAGCAAAATATGCAATTAAAAAGGCAAAGCAGGACTTAATTAATCAAACTTAATTAGTATACAATGTGATAACAAGAAAAGGTTTTTTAATTATATTGGCTCCTTAAAATTCTCTCCTACCTTAGTTGGACCATTAAAAATAAATGATGTCATCATTAATGATGAACAAATCATGGCAAATAAATTTAATGTTTACTTTGCTAGCATATTTAAAAAGAAGGGTGATTTTATGGGTGTGAAACCTTCTAATCCGGACCCTACAATTCAATTTACTGTAGCCGAAACCTTTAATATCATTGATTCTCTAAAATCTTCCACATTGGTTGGTCCTGATAGTATTCCAGCTATATTCTTAAAAAATGTTTCTTATGAACTGGCGGGTGTTCTGACATTTTTTGTTTAATGAATCTTTAAAGTGGGGTATAGTGGTTAATGACTGGAGAGATGCTGTGGTTATCCCAGTACATAAGTCTGGCTCTAAGAGGGATCTAAAAAATTACAGACCCATAAGTTTAACCTCTGCCATATGTAAAATCATGGAAAGACTTATCCTAAGTAAAATTAGTGCTCACATACTGGAAAATGGTCAGACCAATATTTACCAACATGGCTTTCAACCTGGAAGATCATGTCAGACTAATTTGATTGATTTTGTTGAACCAGTGAGTGAAGCTTTGGACTATGGTATGCCAGTGGATGTTATCTACTTGCACTTCGAAAAGGCCTTTGATTCTGTCTCATATGACATATTATTCAATTGTTTATTGAAATTAGATCTTAATAAATATTTGACTAAGTGGATAATGCAAAGGTTATCCAATAGAAGACAGTGGGTATCTTTGAGGGGTTTTTATTCCCCATGGACTATGGTTAGCAGTGGAGTCCCTCAGGGATCAGTCCTGGGTCTGATGTTATTTAACATCCTTATAGTCGGTATGATTACAAAAAATGGTAACTGGATTACTAAATATGCTGATGATGCTAAACTGGGTGGGATTGTTAATAACTCTGAATCAATATCTATATTACAGGATAACTTAAATCAAATTTCTGAATGGGTTAGCAATCACAAATTAAAATTTAATATAAATAAATGTAAGGTTATGCATTTTGGTTGGAACAATAGATGTGCTAACTATTTTATAGACAATAATATTTTAAGTGTCATCACAACTGAGAGAGATCTGGGTGTTATTATTCATAATAATTTAAAATTTACAGATCACTTAAATTCTATTGTTAAAAAATGTTCCAGATTTAGTAACTGCTTATTCAGAAATATTAAAAGTAGAGAGCCATCAATAATGGTTCCACTATACACCAGCATTATAAGATCTAATTTCAATTATTGTTCTTCATTCTGTGCCTCCACTCAGAGGGGAGATAAGTTATCTAGAGAGAAAGTCCAAAAAAGATTTGTCAAGAACATAACTGGAATGGGCCACCTGACATATGAGGAAAGACTGAAAAAATTGAACTTGTATAGTATGGAATATAGATCAATCCGTGGTGATCTTTGTCTGCTTTATAAAGCAACCAGGGATGAATATTTATTTGATACCTTACATTTGACATGGAATCCTACTTCTGTCCAAACTTGTTCACATAATTTAAAATTACTTTCATTAACTAACCGAACTATGAAAATATATCAATTTTATACTCAGCGAATAGTTCGAATATGGAATTCGCTCCCATTTGAGGTTGTAAACTGCATAAATTTGACACAATTTAAAATTAAACTAGATATACATATGAACGATTTAAAATTTGTATCCCACCTAGCCTAGGTGGCATGATCCTAATGGGCTTGTCCCTTGATCGTGTAATGCACCTATGAACCTATAACTAAATTTGAACTCAGAGCTAATTATGATATCCAGGTACCTTTCTTCATTGGTAACTATTAGTTGTGAGTTGGCAAGAGTGTAGATGTTATGTACGTTTGATTTTCCCAAGTGCATACCTTTGCATTTGTTAGTATTAAGCATCAATTTATTGCTAATAGTCCAATCTGAAATGTCATTTATTACATTCTGTAGTTCATTTTTTTCTTCCTGTGTGTCTACCACTGCCCCCCACTCTGCAGTCATCAGCAAACTTATACAATCATACATTGGGGTTGCTTACTTGTAGGGAAGCTACATAAATATTAAATAAATTGGGTCCCAAAATGGAACCCTGGGGCACACCACTGGTGGTTGCTGACCATTTAGACACTGTTCCCAGAATGGAGACCGTTTGTTGTCTACCTTGTAATCATTCTGCTACCCATTTAAAATATTTGGATTTAAGTTGATCTCCTCCAACAATTTTATTAACTCCATATAAGGCAGTTTGTCGAATGCCTTTGCAAAGTCTAAATAAATCACATCAACTGATTTTCCCATATTCAGTTCCCTATTAACCCTTTCATAGAAAGCCAGTAAGTTTGTCTGGCAAGATCTGGCTTTGGTGAACCCATGTTGTGATTGGTCCACTAGACCATTATCCTCCAAATGATTTATAACTAAATCTTTGATTACCCCTTCCTTGGGTGCGATAGTTTGCACACACAAGGAATGCGATATGCAGTTGCAGGGAAGACAAATTCTGATAGTGATCAGAGAGCCGAGGTTAATTAGGCACTAACCTTGAGAGGTACTAATATATACACTTGCCCAGGCATCATTTACAGGTTCGATTTGTTTTGAGCTTCCCTTTCTGTTTCTTTTTAGGAGGCTCTGCTGATTTGAAAGGGGAGCTGGTCACCAATTCAGCCCAAGAGGAATCAGGAGACCTGCCGCCCTGTAAAGCATCTCCAAGGTTAGTGCTGACTGGATCCACAGCTGATTCCGGGAGGTCTTCCTGAGATGAGTTTAAGTCCTCTTGTAGTAAAGAAAACTTATTGGAAAGGGTTAGGGGTGTAGTGAAGCCAACATGTTGCTTGTGCTGAGAGGTAGGCCTAGAAGGAGTAGCATCTGCACAACAAGCATGTTTAGAAGAAGGTGGATTCAAGTTCTTTTTGTCTAGCAAGCAGGCTGAGATTTGGACAGGAGGTGCTGCATCAGCCTGGAGAGATACGGGTTTCTCAGTGCATTTGTGATTTGAAGCCATAATGCGGGTGTGCCGGTCTGATTGGGAAGTTGCAGAGACAGTGGGAGAAGGGGTCACATCAGTATTTACAAATGGGGCAGTTGGAGGCTGGAGCTCATCAAGAAATGCAGCCAAGGATTCGGGAGTGTTGAAATCTTTGGTTGAGTCACCCAGAAACAGGCGCATGATGGCGGGATAGCGCAGAGCAAATTTGATCCCTCGTTGGTGTAGGGTAGTTTTAATAGGATTGAAAGCTCTGCATTTATTGGAGAGTTCCTTAGAGAAGTCTCTAAAAATAGAAATTCTGTGACCTTGCCAAGTAAGCGTTCCCACTTGTTTTGCTCTATTGATAATCAGTTCAGTGTGGGCATAGTTTAAGAATCTTGCAGTGATAGGCCTAGGTTTCTGTTCTGGACCAGGCCTCTGGCTTAAAGTACAGTGTGATCTCTCAGTAGTAAGGTTTTGACCAGGTGGGAGTTTGAGCAGGGCTGGCAGCACATGTAATAGAAACGCACTAGTGTCTCCGAGTTCTGTACCTTCAGGAAAACCCAAAAATCTCAAGTTATTGTGTCTGTTTCTGTTTTCAATGTCATTTATTTTATCTTGTAGGCTTCTGATAACTCTGTCTTGCTCTCTGATGGTGGCTTGCAGAATGTTAATAGAACTTTCATTTTGAGCAACTTTAACTCCAGCATCATTGATTTTTTGGTTTAACACTTGCATGTTAGTGATGTTTTGTTGAGATGTTATTTTTAAGTCATTAATTTCACAGATGAGCTGTTGAATCATAGTTTTCACTCTGCTAAGGGAGCTGTTTTTTGCAGGAGTTGCTCAGCCATTGTAGTAGGCCTTCACAGAGAGGCAGTATAAATGCAGAAAAATTATAGCTATAGAGTTATGATATAGAGAAAATAATTTACTAGAGTTGAGCTATGATGTTAGTAAAATTGTATTTCACATGCTGGTAAACGCTGACAATCTGGGATCAGGAGGATGGACGATGATAGATGGTAGTTCCAGGGAGAAGCAGAATTAAGCAGCCATCTTCAGCACAGCTGACCACGCCCCCACCGGTCCCTTTTCCGAGGAGAAGGTCAGGAAAGCACTTGCTAATCTGAGGGTGGACAAAATCATGGGACCAGATGGGGTGCATCCAAGAGTGCTGAAGGAACTCAGGGAGGTGCTGGCTGCACCCCTGGCAGACTTATTTAACAGTTCATAGAAGACCAGCGTGGTTGTGGAGGACTGGAGAAGAGTGGACGTATTCCCACTACACAAATGTGGTAGCTAGGAGGAGGCAGGAAATTATAGGCCTGTCAGCCAGACTTCTGTGGTAGGGAAATTAATAGAAACATTATTAAAGGAAAGGATCGTGGAATACCTGGAATCCAATGGACTGCAGGACCCAAGGCAGCATGGCTTCAAATGGAGAAGGTTGTGCCAAACAAATCTAATAGATTTTTTTGACTGGGTGACCAAGGTGTTGGATCAGGGAGTGGCAGTGGACGCAGCCTACCTGGACTTCAGCAAGACTTTTGACACCATTCCACATAGGAGGCTGATAACAAGTTGGATAGCATGGGGTTGGAAAATAAGGTGAAAACCTGGGTTAGAAACTGATTAGGGGATAGGAGGCAGAGGATGGCGCTAAATGGAGTTCGCTCCAGGGATGGGAGAGTGACCAGCGGGGTATCTCGGGGTAAGTTCTTGGGCCAGCACCTCAGGGGTAAATACTTGGGCCAGTCCTTTTTAATGTCTTCATTAGCGACATAGTGGAGGAACTGGAAGGGAAGGTCTGCCTTTTTGTGGATGACACCAAGATCTGCAACAGAGTGGACACTCCAGTGGGGGAGCATACCAGGTAAACATACCAGGATACACTATCTACAGGAGGGACAGGGAGGGTAAAAGAGGAGGAGGAGGAGGAGTAGCTCTTTACATAAGGGAAGGAATCAAAGCAACAGAACAAAAGGGTTAACAGGGAGGAGAAGAAGCACTGTGGGTCAATTTGGAGACAGGCAATGGCACCACAATCCGCACAGGGGTTGTATACAGACCCCCCTCTCAGGGGGAGGAAATGGACAAGGAAATGATAGAAAGTATGCTTAGAATGGCAGAAAAAGGGGAGATATTGCTGATGGGTGATCTGAATATGCCAGATGTTAACTGGAGTGCAGTTGCAGCAGCCACTTCGAAGAGTGGGGTTATTCTAGATGCCCTACAGTGGGCATGCCTTAGACAACTAGTACTGGAACCCACTTGAGAGGGAGCAATCTTAGACCTGGTTCTCTCAAATGGAGATGGAGAGAGGATCACAGATGTAGAAGTGGGTAGCCATCTGGGAACTAGCGACCATCGAACAGTATGGTTCATAATAAACACAGCAATAGAGTCAAGCCATACAAAGGCAAAAGTACTGGAATTTAGGAGGGATGACTTTGCCAAAATGGGTGAGTGCCTAAGGAATGCACTAGCAAATGGGCAGGAAGGAGGTGTGGAAGAACAATGGGGAATAATAAAAACTGCCATCACAGAGGTAACGAGCCTTTGTGTGAAGCAAATAAACAAAACAAAACAAAACAATGTAAGAAACCACTATGGTTCTCAAAGGAAGTGGCAGTGAAGGTTCAAGAGAAAAAGAAAGCATTCAGGAAGTACAAGGAATCACAGAAGGAGCAGGATAGAGAGTTGTATCAGTTAAAGCAAAAGGAAGCTGGGAAGGCAGTCAGAACAGCAAAGGCCCAAACCAAGGAAAAGATAGCCAACCCAGTTAAGAAGGGGGATAAAACCTTTTATAGGTACATCAGGAGTGAAGGAAGACCAAGGGAGGGATAGTGAGGCTTAATAAAGGGAGGGAGGGTGGGCAGAGGGTGACAGTGAAAAGGCAGAGATACTAAACAAATATTTTTGCTCAGTATTTACAAATGAAGAGGGGGTACCTAAAACAAACAATAGAAACACTCTGGATACAGAAGTTGATACCAGCCCATTTACAGAAGAAAGGGTTCTGAGAAGAACTCAAAACTGAAGGTGGACAAAGCAATGGGGCCTGATGTGATTCATCCCAGAATTCTAAAGAACTAAGGGTAGAACTAGTGACGCCACTGACTACCCTCTTTAACAAATCATGGGAGGATGAGGTGGTACCGAGGACTGGAGGAGGGCAGATGTGATTCCCTTCACAAAAGTGGGAGCAGGGCAGAAGCAGGATACTACAGACCTGTTGGTTTAACCTCAGTGATAGGAAAATGATGGAATCACTTCTGAAGGAAAGAATTGTCAGTATCTAGAGGCCAGAGGGCACAGGACCCAAGGCAGCATGGATTCACAGCGGGAAGGTCATGCCAGATGAATCTGATAGATTTCTTTGATTGGTGAGCAAAGTAGTAGATCAGGGAGGGGCTGTGGACATGGCCTACCTAGACTTTAGCAGGCATTTGACACAGTCCCACACAAAGATTAATATACAAGTTAGCCAGCCTGGGAGTGGGTCCCAAGATGACCAGCCTGGATAAAGAATTGGCTGGAGAATAGGACACAGAGGTAATAGTAAATGGAGTCCACTCTGAAGAAAAGGGGTTACTAGTGGGGTACGCCAGGAGTTCAGTATTAGGACCGGTCCTCTTCAATGTCTTTATAAGCAACATTGCAGAGGGACTGGAAGAAAAAGTATGTCTCTTTGCAGATGACACAAGATCTGCAACAGAGTTGATGCACAAGGTGGGGTGGAAAGGATGAGAAGGGACTTGGCAAGGTTAGAGGAATGGTCAAATGTATGGCAGCTTAGATTCAGTGCTAAGAAGTGCAAGGTAATGCACCTGGAAACAAAACCCAGGGAAGAGTACACAATGGAGGGTGAGATACTAACAACAACAAAAATGGAAAGGGACCTGGGGTAGTCATATCAGATGACCTAAAGGTGGGCAAGCAATGTGAGAGGGCAGCAAGGAGGGCTGGGGGATACTGGGATGCATAGGGAGAGCATCACCAGTAGAAAACAGGAGTTATTATCCCTCTGTACAGACAGCTGGTGAGACCCCATCTGGAGTACTGCGTGCAGTTCTGGAGACCCAGTCTCTGCAAAGACATAGACAGGATGGAAGCTGTCCAGAGGATGGCAACTAAAATGGTGCAGGGTCTGCACCGGAAGGCATATGAAGAGATACTTAAGGAGCTTAATCTGTATAGCCTTGAGGAAAGGAGGGAGAGGGGGGACATGATAGAAACTTTCAAGTACCTCAAGGGAATCAACAAAGTCCAAGAGGGTAGCATCTTTCAAAAAAAGAGGTGTGCAAGAACAAGGAGGTGCAATTTGAAAATAGAGGGGGAAGGGTGGCTCAGAGGTAATTTAAGGAAGTATTTTTTCACAGAGACGGTTGTGGATGCATGGAATGGCCTTCCGGAGGAGGTCGTGGAGTCAAAAACAGTGGTGGAATTCAAGCATGCATGGGACAGTCATAAGGCAATTCTAGAGGGTGGGGGTAGGAAGAAGTAGGCTGCTGGTAAACTAGGATCTGCAGCTTATCCATTAGGTAGGGAAATGGGCAGACTGGGTGGGCCAAGCGGTCCTTATCTGCCGTCAAATTCTATGTTTCTATGTTTCTATGAGCAAAGGATGGTATGAGAATTAAAATGGCTGGAGGAGTGGTCAAAGTTTGACAGCTATGATTTAATGCAAAATATTGCAGAATAGTGCACTTGGGTCACAGAAATCTGGGGATGGAGTACAAAATGTGGGGAAAGATACTTGCAACAACAAAGCAGGAAAGGGACCTGAGGATAATCATACTGGATGACCTGAAGGTGGCCAGACAGTGCAACAAAGTAATCAGGAGAGCTGGTGGGATGCTGGGATGTATAGGTAGGGGTATCACCAGCAGGAAGAGGGAAGTGGTGTTGCCATTATATAGGTCATTGGTAAGACCCTACCTTGAGTACTGTCTCCAGTTTTGGAGACCACATCTCAGGAAACACATAGACAGAGTAGAGGTGGTCCAAAAGAGGGCTACCAAGATGGTTACAGGGTCTGCATCAAAAGCCCAATGAGAGGCTAAAGGAACTAAACATGTATAACCTGGAGGAGAGGAGGGAGAGGGGGGATATGATCAAGACCTTTAAATACCTCATGGGGGTGAATAAGGTACAGGTGGGAGGTATTTTTTGAGGAAAGAGTACTCTAGAACAAGGGATCATGATAAGAAGCTGGAGAGAGTAGGTTCAGGAGCGATATGAGGAAATACTTCTTCACAGAAAGGGTGGTGGATGCCTGAAACAGTATTCCAGTGGAGGTGGTGGGTCTGAAAACAGTGATGGGATTCAAATAAGCCTTGGATAGGCACAAGGGAATCATAAGGAAAAGGAAAGGAGTGGAAGAGAAGGTGTCGTAGACATAGAAGGGTCTGCAGTGCATGCAATCACAGTGGAAAAGGGCAGACTGAGTGGGCCAAGTGGCCCTTATCTGCTGTCAGTTTCTATGTTTCTATACCCTATGGAGGGTTCAGGACCCCCCCCCCACAGGACGCATGGTCCATTACAGTTAGGTCTAACAGCCCATGTGCCACCCCTGGACCATCGTTGTATGGGAGGGAACCTGTGCCACCACCCATCCACAGTATTCTACGCCCTCACAGCACCCAAGAGTAAGAGTTGTTCATAGTGTGGTGCCCTTGGGACCCCCCATGGTGACTGACTTGGCGGCTGCACCCCCCCCCACAGAAAACATGTGAATGGCAGTGGCTGTGTAGGGGCCCCTTCAGGGAGCTGTTGCCACCCTCTGCCACCCATCTGTCCCCTACCTGCTGTCCTTGTCCCATGTCCCTGCCAGTCTTCTGGTGGGTCTCCATCACTGGGCACTAATGCTGCTGACTGTACCGCAGCTTGCGTCAACCCTCTCCCATGAACCTTGCCTTTGGTGTACAGCAACAGTTGCTGCAAGCTGTGGGAGTTTAGCACCGGGACCCCCCAACTAATGAATGGAAGTATAACTATGCACAATTGGGGACTGCGCAGGCTGCGGTTTGCCACAGCTTGCATCAGTCTCCAGGGGGCTTTGTGAATTGGGCCCCCAGTTCTAAACCCTATTAATATTCTCAACCCATGTGGAACAGTAAACATCTCATTAGCCTGGTTGGGGTATTTTTTTACAAGTCTACAGCATTTTTTTGTTTTATAAATATACTACATTATGGTCGAACACTCAAATATTCAAATACCCAAATGCAGTCAAATACTGGAAGACCTGGTCTTCATTGGACAAATATACAGCAATACTTAATTTATGTATTTGCACACCCCTAGTATTTGTTCTGCCCAAACCACAACTTTCACTTAACTTGCACTTCCCCATATTGAAGCTAAGTCCCCACTTTTCTGCTCATGCCCTTAGTGGGTACAGGTCCCCTTGTTGCACATCCCCTTCCTCTGCTGTAGCTGTTCTTCTTGTTAGTTTAGAGTCATCCACAAACTTCAGCAGCCTGCTGATGGCTCCATCCTATGGGTCATTAATAAATAGGCTAAAGGGCAGTGGCTAGATACAGCACTAACCCTGAGGTACTCCACTCAACAAATCCCACCATGCTGACCTGTTCTCATCCACCTGTTCTCATCCACTGTCACTCTCTTCCTGTCAGTCAATTCGCCATCCACCTGCTGTGCTCTTTAATTCTGTCTTTCACTTATTACATGTCTGTGATTGTAGTTCACAATTTTTTTTAAGTAGGAGATGATGGTTACCCACTAGAAACAAGAGCACATAAAAGTGATTCCTTTCTCTTAGACTCCTGAAGATGGGAAGCCTTGATTTCCATAAGATTACTCAGTCCATAGCTGACTCTACTGTTATTCACTTGCAAATGCTGCTGATGTGCCAGAACAATTTATTTATTTATTTGAAAACTGGTATCCAGGAAAGGCACACTGAGTCAGAATTAATTTCCAGGTGCAACCTGAGGGATTGGGAACAAGAAATACAATAACAAAAGTATACACTGTATTACTGATTGGTACAAAGTAAAGTGCAGAATACAATTTAACATAGTACAATTGTACATAAAAGTAAAGGGGGCTAAACAAAGGTACAATGAATGGCTGTGGTGTGCAAATCAAGAGACCAAGTAGGTGGAATGAATGGCAGTGGAGATGTAGATAACGAAGACGCCTGATACAAAAATTATGATTCTTACAGTAAAGTCCTCATAAAATCTATTAGTTGTTCTGTCATGTTCTGTTCCACATACAGTATGATACACAGATTACTGTAACAGCAAGATTTGGGTTAGAATATGCTGAAGCGAATCATGATCAAACAGTTGAATGGGTTCCTGACTCAGAGCATCGCAGAGCCCACTGGGGGGGGGGGGCCATCCTTGATATTGTGCTCAGAAATGGGGAGCACATACAGGAGATAATGGTCAAGGAGCGTCTAGGTGGTAGTGACCGTCGCACAGTGTGGTTCAGGTTGGGTATGGGAAGTGAAAGCATCCCCTTTAAGACCAAAATCCTGGATTTCAAGAAGGCAGACTTCAAGAAGAACGGTGAGGTGCTGAAGAGGCACCTGGTGGGTGTCAGAGTGGATATGGGAGTGGACCAAAAATGGTCCATCATCAAAGAAGGGATACTAGCTGCCACAGAGGAGTGCATTATGCTCAACGGGAAGAACTTGAGGGCCAAAACACCCAGATAGTTCAGTTCAGAAGTTGCACAGGTGGTGAGGGACAAGAGGTGAGCCTACAGGAGATACAGGAAGACAGAGAGAGAGAGAGAAGGATGTGAAAAACTACCTAAGGTTGGCCAAGGTGGGAAGCAAGGTAGTGTGGCAGGCTGAGGCACAAAATGAACTGCAGATAGCTGAGGGAATCAAAACAGGAGAGAAGGCCTTCTTTTGCTACATAAGTGAAAAAAGGGACAAGAAGGACGGGACTGCTAGGCTTAGGAAAAGGGATGTATGGGTAGAAGAGTACAGGGGAAAGGCTGAGGTTCTGAATGACTACTTTTGCTCCATCTTCCCCAGGGAAAAAGACGGACCAGTGCCTACAGGGGGCAAAAGGGGAGGGGGGGGAAGGGAGCACAGATGTGTTTGATAGAGAAGGATAGAGTGAGGGAGGGGCTACTAGTGTTGAAGGTGGACAAATCACCAAGCCCAGATGGCATACATTGAAGAATACTAAGGGAGCTTGTGGGACTGCTAGTGCACCCGTTCCATAGTTCCCAGGAGCTGGGCGTGGTGCCGCAGGATTGGAGAATGATACATGTGGTCCCCTCCATAAGAGCAGTTCGAGGGATGACCCAGGGATTTTAAAATTTTTTTTTTTTATTTTAGTCTTTGGTAACTGGGTAAGGCCCACTAGGCAGAAATGCCTGTTTTCAGAGGTGACCTGGGAGCACTGGGGAGGTTAAGTGACTTGCTCAGAGTCACACAGGATGAAAGTGGAGGTCTGCTGGATGTACCAAGCTCATTCACAGCTCATTACTCTAACTTCTAGGCTATACTGCCAGCCCCAAATTACAGACCGGTCAATCTGACCTCAATCGTGTGCAAGCTTATGGAAACCATACTTAAGGAAAGGTTGATAGGGTATCTAGAGGAGAATGGTCTCCAGGATGAGAGATAGCATGGGTTTATGAGGTGGAGATCATGTTAAGCAAATCTGATTGACTTCTTTGACTGGGTCACTAAGGCAATGGACAGGGGCCAGGTGATGGACATCCTTTATCTGCACTTTAGCAAGGCTTTTGACTCTGTACCCCACAAGAGGTTGATCAAGAAGCTGGCAGATTTTGGAGTTGGAGAGAAAATGACCAGGTGGATAGAAAACTGGCTGAGGGAAAGGACCCACAGGGTACTGGTTGGGGAGAATTATCTAGCACCAGGAAAGTCACCAGCAGGGTCCCACAGAGCTCAGTGCTAGGGCCGTTGTTATTCAATGTTTTCGTCAATGACATTGGGGAGGGCATTAAGGGCAAAATATGCCTATTTGTGGATGACACCAAACTCTGTGGGAGGGTGGACACAGTGGAAGGGATAAAAGACTTGCAGGGAGACATGAGAAAACTTGAGAGGTGGTCAGGGAATTGGCAGCTTGGCTTCAATGTCAAAAAATGCAAAGTTATGTACATTGGAGCCAGGAATCCAGGGACTGAGTACCACCTGGGGAGTCAGGGTAGCAGCAGTGGAGGAGGGGAAGGATCTAGTAGTGATGATCACTAGCGACCTGAAGCACTCCATGTAGTGCAAAAAAGTAGCAATGGCAAACACGATGCTGGGGTGTATAACCAGAGGATCAGCAGTAGGCGGAAGGAGGTCATACTGCCCTTGTACAGGCCTCTGGTGAAATCACATCTAGAGTATGGAGTAAGATACTGGTATCCGACTGCACACCTTAAGAAAGACATCAACCTGCTGGAGACGGTCCAGAGGAGTGCAGCTAAGATGACTGTGGGTCAGCAGGATAAGACATATGAAGGAGAGGTTGGGGGCCCTGAATATGTACTCCTTGGATGAGCAGAGGGAGAGAGGGGCATGATAGAGACCTTCAAATACTTGAAAGGAATAAACAGGGGGATAAGGAGGGTCCTTTCAATCTCAGTGGCAGCCGAACCACAAGGGGACACAATCTAATGCTTGAAAGGGGGTGATTTAGGAAGGAGGTTAGGAGGGACTTCTTCACGGAGAGGGTGGTGACCCATTGGAATGTGCTGCCAGATGAAGTGGTCTCGATGAAGTTGGTTTGCAACTTCAAGAGGGGCTGGGACAGGCCGGAAAATATGGGATTTGGGGGGGCAGATGGAGAGGAGGGAAGAACCAGGGAGGGAAGGGCAAGGTCAGTTGCGTAAGCTGAGGACCTTGCAATATGAGCAGACTGGATAGACCAAATGGCCTTCTGCTGGCTTCTTCATATGTTCTTATGTTCATATGTTTGTAGTTGTAGAGAGTTATATGAGCCCATCGTCATATGAGTCGAGATGAAGTTTACCTTGCTTAATATTCTTGTGAAATCATTATTCTTTTGACCTCAGAAAAGTCATTGTGGCTCTATATTACCTCTTTTTTTTTTGGCGGCAGAAAACATAGAAAAATTTATAGCTGTTTCTTTCTGGGGCAGGCACTAGTATATTTATGCATATTCTCCCCCACCAAAAGATAAGCAATTGCATTACAAGTACGGTACCCTCACATTTGTAGATGCCGTGGGTCTCATTTAAAATGCATTTCCACCAAACTTCACCAAGTTGTTGTTGCTGTTAGTTTTTCAGGGTACTGTATTTTTTACTCAAAGTTTAATATCAAAAAAGTCAGATGAGCCTCGGTTTTTGCTCAGCTTCAACTTTTTGTTGAACATGCTGGCACTTTTAATAAGGATGGACTTCTAACTCAGCCTCTTTGACTCAGAGTGAATATTTCAGTGCTAAATCTGTACACGTGTAAAGTGCCATGCTTGTTTGTTTCTGCACTACATTTGTTCATTCTGCTGTGGTCCCCAACCAGAACCTGTTTTAGTTACTGCCTGTGTCTGCCCATTCAAGGAAGCTCGACTGATTCCTTCTTGAGACCCTCAGCTCTCCAATCAGCCATCCCCCTGCTGTGTAACCCTCCCTCCAAGAAAGGGCCCCAGCTTTCTGCTATGTGGCAGGTGCTCCTGCATATCAAGCTGGAAACAGAGCCATTGATTGACATGGAGATAGTACTGCATCATCCTACTGGACAGGATCTTCCTTTTTACCACAAGGTTTTACTCTCCTCCCATGGATATAAGACTGTCTGGTGCCAGTGAGAGTCAAACACCATTTGTACATCTTCTTCTATCGTCCTGTCCCCATAGACATGGAGTTGCTGATTCTCCATCTCTACCTTTACTAAAAGCACAGAGCCTTTTCCACAGTTTTGGAGGCCTATCTCATTTCATCTACTAGGCCACTGACCTGCAGTTTCTTTGAGCCTGTGCAAGCCAAACTCAATTACATATCTCATATGAGGGTCAACACTCAAACAGGGTGGGGGTAGGATAAGGGAAAACAGAAAACATTACTTCACAAAGAGGGTGGTTAACATCTAGAAAAACTTACCTGGTGATTTTGTGGAAGTTAGCTCTGTTTAGGTTTCCAATGCAGGACTGGACAGATCCCTTATAGCACTAAGTGTTACAATTCATGAGCGGGAGAACAATAGAAATTTGGCTTAGAAGTTTGAACGTTAACCAAAAGTCAAACTTGGTATTGTCACTACCCTTGCAGAAGGAGGGGAAGAGAAATTGGACCCTCTGTCCCTTTTGTCATTGTAATACTGTGTCACTGTGTGAGTTGTGCTGTAATAACAATTTTTTCAATTTTATAGCTTTAGCCAATATTTTTTTATGGAAGTTAAAGCTCACATTTATGTAACCCCCCTGTTACCCGGGGTTACTAGAATCCCAGTAAGACCTAGTGGTAGGCAGGGAAGGCAGCTTGTGAAACTCCAGTTAAATGGATTTCACACTGTCTCACTCTGTTCTCAGTCTCAGCTGAGACTGAGGGATGACATCACCATAGAACTATCGCAGCTGCATGAGCCACAGTGGAATCTGTAGAAGGGAGTTAGATTAGAATGTTGGGAGTTTTGAACATTCAGTGTTCAGTTTGTAGTTGGAGATTGTTGTGAGAGGAGCACAGCAGTTCTGTACACAGGATCTTGGAGCCTCAGCTTTGAAATAGAGCTACATTTAGGGAAAGGTGTGTGTTTCCGCCTAAAGAGGGACACAGTAAGCTGTTCTTTAAAGTGGTAGAGACCGCTGACACAGGTCTCTGTGCCTCATCCCTCAGGGGGTGAGGGTGGAAGGTTTGGCTGCTATTCCAGGGGCAACCCCCTGGCTACTGCTAGAGAAGAAGCTGCCTTATTTTGTCCAAGTGTGTTGGGTACCAGAAGATTTCAAGATTTGCCTGTGGGGCACCTGCAACCAAAGGGTGAGTTCTGCTCTTTCTAAAGGGCCTTTGTTTCATCCTGAACTGTGTTAAAGTGGGGATTGGACTGCTGAAATAGTGGGAGGCCTAGAGTAATAGGCTTAGCCAAAAGTAAAAGTATATTCAAGTCCAGCACAAAGGGGAAAGTCAAGACATGTAGAGGAGATGTGATATACGTCTACCCTGTAATCTACATTGCCAAGCTTTCAAAAGAGTTGTTTAGTGTCCAGAGAAATGGCTGGGTATGGACTGAGAGAGCAGGAGGTGGGAGACCCCCCATCTTTAGTAACCAGGTCTACCTCTACGGATTTGCTCTGTGGATTTCTACTTTGCCTCATGCACTTGGCCAGTGATGAGGGAAGTACCCAGATGTGGGATTGGAAGGAAATTTCCCTTTAGGAGTCGAAGGCTCTAAGGTGGTTTGGGGAGCCACCAACAGGAAAACTGGTTCATTCCCATGTGGACCGTGATCAAGTGGCTGGTGGGGTAGCCAGGCCATGGGAAAAACCCAAGTAGTGTACAAGTCGGGCTGTGTACCCAAAGCTGCGTGCAAGTCCGGGCTGTGTTCCTGGTGGGTTCAGAGCCTGAGGGCTGGAATAGTGAAGAAGTGTTCTGTATCTCTAATCTGCATTACCAGGAATGTAGCCCTGTGGGGATCCGTCTATGCTTTGTTTGTTCAGTTTGGATGTGAATAAAAGCCACACTTTAGAATCCCATTCCTGGTATTGGACATTACAGTTATTGCTTCCTGTGTTCGGATTTACTTGGGTGCCCCTGTGCAGAGTAGCCAAACCTAGGCCCCCTGTGCCGAGTAACCTAGTCCTCCCAGAACCCAGTCCCCATCAGGTACTGCTGTCAGCTTCAACAGCATGCCACCTGTCGTTTTGCAAAAAGGCAGGGGTGAGGGCATTATATTTAAATCACTTTTTTATATATAATACCAATGTCTTGTATTGGGAAGTCTTATGGTCAGCGTGGCTAACGGTGGGCCTTCATTACCCAGTTCAGTTCTTAAATAAATAATAAAATGAAAGGAAATAGTAACATCGCTGTTGAAATAAGTAGACAACATAGAAACATAGAATTTGATGGCAGATAATGACTGCTTGGCCCACCCAGTCTGCCCATTTTCCCTACATCTATATTATCACTGCAGACCCTGCTTGATACTGTTTATACAGTAGTACATCTCTTTCTCCGTCCCCCCTTCCTTTCCACTATAATTCCCTTGTGCCTATCCCATGCATTCTTGAAGCCATCACTGTTTTCTCACCCACCTCCTCTGCTGGAAGGCTGTTACAGGAATCCACCACTCTTTCTGTGAAGAAGTACTTCCTCACATCTCTCCTGAATCTGTCCCCTCCAGCTTCATAGCATGTCCCCTTGTTCTTGTGCACTTTTTTCCTAAAAACTACTTCCCTCTTGTACCTTATATGCACCCATGAGGATTTAAAGGCCTCTACCACCTCTCCATCCTCTCTTCCAGCATGTACATATTGACGTATTTTAGCCTCTCCTCATAAGGCTTGATACAGATCCTGCACAATTTCAGTTGCCCTCCTCTGGACCACCTACACTCTGTCTATGTCCTTCTAGAGATGTGGTCTCCAGGACCAGACAAAGTACTGTAGGTGTTTTTTTACCAGCGATCTATACAGAGGCAATACCAACTCCCGCTTTCTATTGGTAATATCCCCCATGCACCCCATCATCCCATTCGCCCTCCCAACTGCCTTGTTGCACTGTCTGGCCACCATTAGGTTATCGGATATGATTATTCCCAGGTTTCTCTCCTGTTTGGTAGTTATTAAAACCACTCCACCCATTTTGTACTCTGCCTCTGGGTTTCTGTGCCCTAAGTGCTTAATTTTACAATTTTTCACATTGAAACCCAGCTGCCATATCCTTGACAATGCCTCTAGTTTTCTCAAGTCTCTGCTCATCCTTTCCACCCCCCTGGTGTGTCTGCCCTATTGCAGATTTTGCTGTCATCTGCAAAGAGGCAGATCTTCCCTTCCAACTCCTCTGCAATGTCTCATATAAAGACATTAAAGAGGATTGGTTTCAACACTAATCCTTGAGGCACCCCCACTAGTCACCCTCCATTCCTCAGAGTGAACTCTGTTGACCACCACCTTCTGTTGTCTATCCCCTAACTAGTTTCTTATCCAGTTTACCACCTTTGGACCTACTCCTAAGCTACCCAGCTTGCTTACCACTTTTCTATGTAGAATGGTGTTGAAAGCCTTACTGAAATTTAGGTAGGCCATGTCCACTGTTCTACTTCAATCTAATTCCTTAGTCACTCAGTCAAAGAAATCTATCAGATTTGTTTGACATGACCTCCCCTAACCATGCACCCATGCTGCCTTGGGTCTTGTAGCCCATTGGATACAAGATATTTCACAATCCTTTCCTTGAGCAGTGATTCCATTAACTTTCCCACCACTGATGTCAGGCTGACTGGCCTATAATTGCCAGCCACCTCCCTGCTCCCGTTTCTGTGAAGTGGAACTACATCTGCCCTCCTCCAGTCCTCCAGAAGCACTCCTGTTTCCAGCAAGCTGTTAAATAATACTGTCAGAGGTGTAGCCAGTACCTCCCTGAGCTCCCTCAATACCCTTGGATGCACCCCATCTAGTCCCATTGCTTTTTCCACCTTCAGATTAGTGAGTCCCTTCAGGACTCTTTTTTCTGAAATAGGACCAGTGTCCACCTCCCTCCCTCCCTCTAAGCTCCTGTTACTTTTCTGTGGCCCCTTCCCTTCTTCTTCCTCTGTGAACACTGAACAGAAGGGTTTGTTCAGGATGTCTGCTTTTTCCTAGTCCCCCTCTGCATAGTTCCCCCTTCCCTTTTTAACCTGACAATCTCAACCCTTGTCTTTCTGTTTTCACTTACATACCTAAAAAATGTCTTGTCCCCTTTCGTTACCTCCTGGGCTATTCTCTCTTTAGTTTGGACCTTTGTATTCCTTCCTGTTTTCCCTGCTTCCCTCTGTTTCCCCTGATATTCCTCCTTATCCTCTCTCTGTGTTTCCTTATGCCTTCTGAATGCTTCCTTTTTAGCTTTTACCTCTTCATGTACCTCTTTTGAGAACCATAGCAGTCTCTTTTTTCCTCTTGCTTTTGCTTACTTGTTTGATGCAGAGTTTTGTTGCCTATACTGTGCTTCCTTTTAGCTTCACCCACTGTTTCTTCATCTCACCCAGCTTATCCCCCCCCCACCAGGTCATCCTTCAGGCGTTCATCCATCTTTATAAAATCTGCCCTTGTCGGTCCATGCACCTCACCCTTGTGTGGTTCAATTCCGCAGTTGTCCTCATATTGAACCACACTGTATGGTGATCATTGGGTCTCAGGTGACTTCCCACCTTGATGTCTGCAACACTGTCCTTGTTAGTGAGTACCAAGTCCAGTTTTGCCTCATCAGGAGTGGGTTAACTGACTAGTTGCCTGGGAAACAACCCCTGAAGTGCGTCCAGGATGTTCCTGCTTCTAGCTGAAGCCACTGCTGGGAGGCTTCAATCTACATCTGTCAGATTGAAGTCCCCCCACCAAGAGCACCTTCTCCTGTTCTGCCATCTTGCCAATTGCTTACACCAGTACCTTATCTAAAGCCTCCCCCTGTGCTGGAAGTCTGTCTCTAGTGTAAATAGTGGCTCCAGTCCCCATCTCCAGGATGACCTATGGTACCTCTGCCTCCCCCCGTACTCCCTGTATCTCTGTTGCTTTTACACTTTCCCTCACATAAAATGCCATACCCCCTCCTTTCCTTCCCTCTCTGTCCTTCCTGAAAATAGTATAGCCTGGTATGGCCATATCCCAGTCATGGTTTTCAGTGCACCATGACTTGGTAATGGCCACATTATGCAGGTCTGCCTCTGACAAAATGACCTCTAGGTCTAGAATCTTATTTCCTAGATGTCTAGCATTCACACACATGGCCTTCCAGATTTTGTTTCCACTCTGCTTGTTAACCCCCCATTTTTTCCTTTTTGGCCTCCTTCCCCCAACCCCCTTTAATCCTACTGTTCCCTTCCCGTTTTGTTTCTACTACCCTGCTTCCTTTATAAATTTGCACCCTGGGGGATTCTTATCCCCTCAGATTCTTCCTAGTCTCTACTTCAACCTGTGGGGCCAGATTCCTTCCACCAAGCCCCTTGGCTTGTTTACACATTCAAATTAACATTTATGCCATCTACTGTGGACTGTGGTTCCTCTCCTGGATGGATGCAGGCCATCATCGCTGTGCAGGCTCTTTTTTCCAGGTGGGTCCCCTGTCCCAAATGTAATTAAACCCTCCTCTCTGCATCATTCCTTCAGCCATGAGTGCAGCTCCTGATGTGGAGATCCCTCTCTTCCCCACATTGCAAACAGACAGCACCTCCTGGAAAGCCGCTGAGCACACTACCTGTCTAATACCCCTTCCCAGCTCCCTAAACTGCCCCAGCACTATCCCAGCCCCATACCTAGCCAGGTCTTTAGTCCCCAGCTCGGCAATGAGTTCCAGCTCTCCCTCCTGTCCTGCTGTCCTAGCAATCCAGAGGATTCACTTCCTATCTCTCCAGGCCATGGTACCAGGTAGGTACCTAACCTGCCTCTCCATCCCTTTTCTATTCCCAAATCTATTCCTCTCACATTTGAGTCCCCCACCAGAAGTTTCCTCCTCCTCCTCTTGGGCCCTCTACCAACCTCCTTGGGGTCTCTAATATGGAGGGTTCCCACATCCTCTCAGGTCACTACTGCGGGTGCTTTCTCATGGCACTCCCACCTCTCCAGAATGGTATAGGATTTATGTAGTGGTACAGGCTGAGGAATGTGCCTCTGTCCCACCAACACCACCCTTCCAGAGTCTACCATAGTTCTGCTGTTTCTTCCCCCTGGCATCCTCTGAGATAATGGTGGTAGACTTGCTGGCTGTTGGGTGGGGGAAGAGGGCTCCTGAATCCTAGCCAACTCAGTCTGGAGTCTAGGGACCTCCTCCCTCAACCCAGGGAGGTATGTGTGGATGGGAGAGCACCACAGTTTCCAGAAGGTAACTGCCACCCCACAGTCACTGCACTGCACTGCACCTTCACCTCTCCCAGCATTCCCAACTTCTAGTCTCCCTTTGTTACCTTGAAATAATCCTAACCCCTGACAGGGTGTTTCTAGTTTTCCCCTTTTTGGTTTTTTTTCTATTTGGGTTGCCCCATAACTTGTTTAAATCTCTTTATACTTCTACCCTAGATAAGGGTGTTGATCCTATTTCCAGTTTTGGCCTGCCTTTTACTTTCTGTCCTTCCCACCAGTGACTGTTACACAGTAGTGAACAGGTACCTTACCTTAGCCAACTGGCAGATTCTCCTGCTTCCCTGCATCCTTCTGTTGATGCATGCCGATGCCGAAGACATCAGTTTTATACCTGCTCCACTCCTGTGCAGTTCCATTCATGTGCTGGGACATGAACATGTGTGGGGACAGCTTCGGGTGGCTGATTTTTATCCTTCCTGTACAGCCCCCTTAAGGTGGTTATTTCCTGTTGGACTACTGAGTCCCTGATTAGTCCCCTGGCTGCTGAGTCACCCTGCCACGACCATCCTATCAGAAATTTGACTCAGTCCCACCTCTAATTATCAACTAACTGAGGCCCCAGACCAGACAGTCCTCACCTCTCCCCCAAACTACAGGGCTAGACACAGTTCTTATAATATGGCTCCTAAATGTGGGCTGCTATGACTGGTCTCCAATTTACCCTTCACTCAATAATAAATACACCAGTTCAAACGGGTTTCACCACAATGTAACCCACCTATGTTGTCTCCAAAAAACACAAACTTTTTTTTGTCCCTTCTGTGGCAAATGCAGGCAGACTCTGCTTAAGGCAACACCTGCAGGAGAATCACTGTTATTTAACAAGCCACAACCAACCTGCTATCAGAAACTTGACTCAGTCCCACCTCCAATTTTTAACTAGCTGTGACCCCAGACCACACAATTATCAACTGTCCCCAAGCTAAAGGGTTAGATACAGTTCTTATGATCCCTACATGTGGGCTGCTCTGTCTGGTCTCAAACTTACCCTTCACTCAATAATAAATACACCAATTCAAACAAGTTTCACCGTAACTTACTCCACCTATGTTGTCTCCAAAAAACACAAACATTTTGTCCCTCCTTTGGCAAATGTCATGCCTGATAAGCAGTTTATGCATTTATAGAAAAAAATCAGTTTAACTCACTTCTCTGGCAAGGTATTTAAGTGCTAGTAGAGATTTGGATTTGAAGTGTTTCGAACTGTTGGATGTACAAAAAAATCTCGCAAAAGGTTATGAATACTGCTAAGACTGATAACTGCCTGGGCAAAAAAAACCAAAAGATTAAAATGGTTTGGTTTAACAACTTACATTGTATAAAGACATCATGTTATCTCTACATGTGTACTGACATACGATAAAGCAGTGCTTAGATTGGAACTATCACAAATGTGCTTTCTTGCTAGCTGTGCTGACTGCCTTGCTTCTAGAAAGGCATATTGCTACTCTAGCTAATAAAGGGCTCGTGGATGACTGGTAGCTTTTTTGCCAGAACTGAAACAGTCATATGCATTGCCTTTCCCTAATGGAAAGATACCTCTCTCTTTCTCTCTCTCTCTCTCTCTTCATCTATCTATCTATCCATCATCTAGCGTTATTACTTAGGGTATAGGAAGACTTTGGCTAAAAAATCCTGCTTGGATGTCACTTAGAAAAAAACTGCTTTTAATTTGCATATTTGGTACAGATCTAGGCAATCTTTCCCTTTGTGCTTGGTACCCTAACTATAGTTTATATGTGGTTCAGAGCTCAGTGCTTATGTTACATACTGTAGCTGAGAGATGTAGGTTATGCTTAGATACAGAGGCCAGACCAGTAAGTAGGACAATGCTCACAAGGTATTGGTAGTTTTAATTGATCAGTGCTTAGGTACTTCAACATAGTCATGAGCAAGTCAGTGATTATAGTACATATGGACTGGGTAGTCTATGCAAGGTGCTTAGATGCTTGAACTGATGAGTAACTTATTATGATTTGATATTTTGGCTTGTCTCTGTATCCTACCGAAAGAAGGATGCTTAGTCCAGTAGTATGAGACCCCCCCAAAAGAATAATGATATCAAACGATTATCTCCTCCAACTCCAGAGAGTGTGACCAGTAGCATGCAGGAGAGGAAAAAAACCCTTGGAGGGAAACCTCTGAGGACCAATGGCTACTGACCTGCCCATCCTCCTGGGCATACTAAAGGAGAGTAATCCTAATTAACAATTTTAAGTTATCGGCTAATCCAAAATCCAAAATTGTAGATCCTGATACAGTGAAGCGGAAAACTGAATAAAGTATTGAATATTGAAGCGTCGGGTGAACATAGCACATCCTTCTAGTAACTTCTAGTCCAAGAATCCATCTCCAGGGCAGAATGATAGTAGATTGGAATCCATGGTTGATGATAATTTGAAGCGTTAAAGTTGCATAGGTGAAGCAAACCAGCAGGCTAAGAAGTCTTCTCCAAAGAGAATTAGTAACCAAAAGGCTGTATGTCCAAGTCCAGAGTAGGATGACAGGTAGTTCGTGTTCCACTTGGCAAGCTTTGCAAATGAAGGCCTTGGTGATGAAGCATAGGAGCTAGACAGGTTGAGCAATCTGGCAAGGGCAGAGCAGTAGGAACTTCCGGTCCAGAGTGGGTGAAAAATAAGTGAATTGGAATAGATTTTGGTGCGAGTAGGAAGACATAAAATAGATGCACCTCCAGGTCCCGAGGGACAAAGCAAGTCATAGTATAGGTGAGACAGTCTTTGATGAACCTCTAGGCCCTGGAAGGGTGATGGAGGTAGTATTAGCAGATAGCGTAAATAAGTGGACCTGTACATAGGTCAGCAGTAGTAGTAGTAATATCGAACCTGTAAGATGCAGATGTAGTAGCAGAGGAGTAGTATTGCGTAATCATGTATGGTATACAGCAGACAGCATTGAGGGAAATTAAATAGCATGTAAGTCAAAGCTTTCTTCTGATAATCGAAATAGTAGTATAGAGCGCTGTATATATATATACACGTTTCGTGAAGCCAGAATGGTACAGCAGCTGGAACTAAACTTGTGGAAATAGTCTGACAAATCATGAATTGACGTGCTTCTAAAGATATGGACAGTAATAACTGATGAAGGCTGAGTCAGATGAAGTAGTGTCGTAGGATCCAAAAGCCTCAGAGCATTGGAGTACAGTAATGTCGAGGCGTAACCCGTGCGATTGAAAGTCTTCCGGATTGCTCAGATTAAGCCCTGGTAGAAGTGTGGTAGTAAATAATAGGAACTGAAGTGGCAAGGCAGAAGTATTCAAAGGAAAAGATGATGTACGGCTAAACAAATACAGATGTGAGCCCATAGTAGAAAGGAGCTCCTTAGGCTGGCAGACACGGTGGCAGACAGGTGTATAATGGAATATGTGAACCTCCAGACCCCGAAGCTGGGCAAGGCAGGTATGGAGTAGAAGTAGCTGAACCTCCAGGCCCGATGGGCGAGGCAGGTCATAGAAGCAGGCGAATATGGTGTAGCAATATAAGTTCAAGGGACCTCCGGGCCCATAGGGCGCAGGTCTTTCAAAGTGTGATGCGGTGAACCTCCGTCCCCATGGGGCAAGGCAGGTTGTAGCAGCAGTAGATAGAGTAGAAATACTGTTGTACTGCATTCAGTGCAGAAATAGTAGTGAAGTATTAAGGAATAGATTGTAAAAGTATTGTAAATGGTAACATAATCCTGAGCCAATTTCTCACACCATAGACATATATTCTGAGGCATACTTATGAGAGCAGTAGAAGGGTGCTGTAAACTGTCGTATTCCTGATGATGAGGATGATAAGGTGTGCAATGAAGAGACCTGGGCAGATGAGTTGGCAACTCGACCAAGAGGACATAAGCATCCTAAAACTGGAGTAGAGCTATGTCTTAAGCTTCAGCTATGATAAGGAAAGCATCATGAAACAGCAGTAATTTCCAAAGGAGTTGAAACAGTATAGTAAGAAGCATCCTAGGGAACTGAAGCGAATATCTGATATAATCCAGAATTAAATCCAATGGAAGGAAGAAACATATCCTTGATAAATGGTAGTGCGTGGGAGCAGCAAGGTGAGGGCTGCAAGGTCCAGGATCCAAGTAGTATGACTGAGGGTGAGGAACAACTGGCAGTGCATACAATCCTGAAAGTAAAGTGAATGGGGTGACTGCCAAGTCCCACAAAGGCTAGCATGGCAGCTAGATCATGTAAGTCAGCCGGTAAGTAAGTAGAGTGGCGGCTAAACTTCAGGAAGGCCAACAGGCTTGACCGGACCACACGTAGGTCACACAGTCAGTGAGTAGATATAAGCGGCTAAGCCCATGAAGGCTAGCATGCACAGCTGGACCACACATAGGTCAGCTGGTAGGGTAAGTAAAGAGTAACAGCTAAACCCCGCAAAGGCTAGCAGGTGCAGGTAGGAGCAGTAATTCAGCTGGAGCGACGCAGCATGGTGAGCATCCAGAGATAGTGATGTAACTTCCTGAGATGTAATCCGGTAGATGATCCAGAGGAGCATAGATGATTCTGAACAGATGGTGAAGTGGGAACAACAGGTGAGCAAGCAGCCAGAACTGAAAAGCATGATCAGAATGAACGTTGTGGAATGTTCAGTGTTGCCAAATAAGATAGGAATGTGGTAGGTAGGAAGGATCGGAACGGGTGCTGGATGCAGTGATGTGTCTTAAGGCTAAAGTGCATGGCAGGAGTCCAGAGGCCAAAGGCAAGGAAGCAGCAAGGCTTGTAAGTGGGTATGAATGGTTAGACCACACGTAGGTCATCCGAAGGAAGGAGAAGAGCGGCAGCTAGGCCTGACGAGGCTGGCAGGAGCGCAAACCCACATGCAGGGTAGTAAGAGCAGTACATGCCACTAGACAAGGTCTGCACATGGCAGGATAAATGACTGAATCCCACGTAGGCTAGTCGAAGGTGAATGAATGACCCATGCCAGGCTTCAAATAGGCTGGCAGACCGGAGGTACTGCCAAGGAAGGCTGCCTGATGCAGCATGCATCGCAGGGGCGAGTGAGCTGCAGGGGACTTGGAATTATGCAGAATATAACAGCAAAGTAGGAAATAAACGGTGGTCCCCTTGAGATCTTAGCCAGCTCAGGTTCACTGCAATAGAGAAGCAATTTAAGAAGCTGTATATGTCATAACAGGTAGACAGGAACACTAGAGTACTCGGACTATCATAGGTCTGATTGGTGTAAGTCCAAAATAGAATCTAAATCAAGATGCTGCTGATTAGAGCCCATGGATGGCTTTAAATTGATAAAATGTACTTGCGTTGTGGAGAAACAGTAGGTGATAGCTTACGAGCAGTGCATGGTTACGCCCGCATGAGCGTGTAGGCTGTGCTGCGTGAATCTCAATTCCAAGTTGAGCAGAGCAGCGTAGTAAATGGCAGGCAGCTGCATGAGTACAAAGGAAATAAAAGTCATGTTGCATTCCTGGCAGTGGGCGGACGGTCCAATCCGGCAGGCGAATTAAGTATGATGAGCAGCTGGGCATTAGGCAGCAGGTATGCTAACTCTGAGGAGCAGGCAATGAGGTAGCCGGTGCAGCAGTGGGTTGAATGGAAACCCATGTGTGATGGCCATGGATTGGATAGAAGCTTCAAGCTGTAACGGCAAAATGGGAGCGAAAGTAGTGATGGACTGGGCATGGAGCTGGGGCTGCTCGAGGAGGAGGAGAGGAGAGACCGCAAGGCAAGTACGGAGGCACACAGGGGGAACGGAGGCAGGTAAGAGAAAAAAAATAAGGCAGCAACTGGAACTGAGCCAGAACCCCCACCAAAAGAGAAAACAGCATGGATGGAAGAAAACAAACAGATAAGGGGAAGGGAAACGAAAACCCATGAAACGAAAACAAAGAAAAACGGGCAGAACAGACGGGGGACACACAGCACAAGCAAGGGAAAAGCCAAGGACCAGCGATGGCAGAGCAGCGAGTACGACTCACTCTAAGCAGAGCTGGTTTGCCTGGTGGTTTATGTAGAAAGTGGGGGAGGAACTCCTCCCCCATATAACCACAGGCATGCGCCTTTCAAATTATGTGAAATCCCTAGTGGTCATTCACTGCCCCTCTTCCCATGTCATCCTCCCCTGCTATCTTCACAGCCCATATATCTGTCCCACCCTCATTTAAATCCTTCCACAGAGTTGGTGCAGACCAACTCCTCCGGCAGCCTGTTCCACTTATTCTCCACCCTTTCGGTGAAGGAATACCTTCTGATGTCTTTCCTGAAGCTTCCTCTCACTAGATTATTTTCATCCATCCTTGTGCCAGTGTTTCTGCTCATTGTGAACCATTCCCTGGTATCTACCTTGTTTATCCAGTAAAGAAATCTGAAAGTATCAATCATGTCCTCCCTACCTCTCTTCTGGTCTCTGGTATATACATGCTGTGGTCATTAAGCCTCTTCATGTAGGACTGCACAGGGGATCTGTACAGGTGCAGAATACCTCCTTTCTTCTTCTGCTGATCCCTCTGCCTATGCCAGTTTGTCTGGCAAGATCTCCCCATGGTGAATCCATGCTGTTTGTTTTGTCCTAGAGGCTACTGGCATCCAAAAACTCCACCGTCTTCTTCTCACTAATGGCCTCAAGTAATTTTCCCACTACAGTACAGATGTCAGACTGATTGAAATATAGTTACCTGGTTCATTCTAGCTCTTGCACAGGTTGTTCTCCAATCCATTGGCACCACTCATGTTTCCAGTGAACATCTGAAGAGGCCTGCCAGTGTGGCAACCAGCTCCTGAGTCATTTCTTTTACCACTCTAAGGTGCAGCGCATTTGGGCCCGATGATTTTTCAGTCTAGTGCACTTAAACCCCTCAGCACATTCTCCTCAGTGATTCACTCTGTGTTAAATTTGACCACCCTCCTACCCTTATGGCCTTCAGACTGTGTGAGATAGTGGCCCCTTGTCCTCTATGATGAATACCAAGCAAAGGACTCATTTAGTATTTCTGCTTTTCTTTCATCCTCCTCCATCCACCTTTCCTCCTTCTTCAGCCTAACTATGCCCCCTTCAATTTGTGATTTTCTCCAGTTTGGTGGAATAATGCCATATCTCATTTCTTCACCATCTGTGCTAGCCTCATCTCTGTTCTAACTTTGCCCTCGTTAACCTCTTGTTTGCATCTCTCATCTTGGTTTGGTACTCTTCCCTGTTTTTATCTGGCTGGCTGGCCTTGCATTTTTTGAAGGCCTTACTTTTCTCACTCACTGTCAACTTCATCTCCATCATGTACCTGATTGGTTCTCTTTCTTTCCTGTTTTTTGCAACTGCCCTAATATAGGGATGCATTTCTTGCAACAAGCCTTTTATAATTAATCCCCATTTACTATCCCCCCACTGCTGCGCCAACAGCTGCCATCTGTATCCTAACTACTGCTTTCATTCTACCAAAATCCACCTTTCTAAAGTTTAAAACCTAGGTTTGCTAGTGCTTGCTTTCAGGCTCTAGTTTTATGTCAGATTCCATAGTCAGGTGACTGCTGGTTCCCAGGGGTTCGCTTACTATGGCCTCTAAATGCTGTCCATGTTTATGAGGACCAAATCCAGAATGGTCCACCTCCCTTGTGGCTTCCACCGTCTTCTGTACCAGGAATGTATCCTGTAGGGCCACTATCAGCTTCTGGTTTCTTGTACTCCCTACTACTGAGACAATCCAGTCCAAATTTCCCCAAGAACAGCACCTCACATTACTTTGCTACCTCTTTATTACCTCTCCCAACTCCTTGTTCACTTCTTCTTTGTAAGATGGTGGTCGATATGCCACTCTAACCCCCCCGAGGATGCTCAATGAGCGAAGCACCAGGGTACCTAGCTGGCAGTGAGTTGTCTGTCATTCTGTTTTGTCTGACTGAACACGCTTTTAAGATGGCAGTCTATATGCCATTCCAGTCCTGCTAAGCCAACTCCCATCCATGGCAACCTGTGCCCACAGTGCTTCCATATCAGTGCCTCCCCCATGTCTTTGTCCTCTGTAGCTTTGATGACCTCCTTCACATACAAGCCCAGTCCTACTCCTTTCCCTTGCTTCCAATCTGTCCTGAAAACTGTATATCCTATCACAGATAGTTCCCGGTTATGGTGCTGTGTAGTCCGTGTCTCAGTCACAGCAATCAAGTCTAACTGGACCTCTGCCACCAGTGTCTGCAGGTCACAATTCTTATTCCCCAGGATGTTGGCATTCATGCACACATCTCTACAGAGTTCCTACCTCCCTCTCCTTATGTTTTTGTTAGTTTTCTCCTTCTGCCCTTTTCTGATCTGCTCCTTGGTCTTGTTCTCAATCTCAGCCCCTTCCCTCTCTATTTTTCGATGGCCCTCTACCTCCACTGTGTTGTCATAGCAGTAGTGGTAGAAGATTTTATTTGATATGGTACCCTCCCTGTAGGCTTAGGGCACCGTACAATATAGATAAACATCAGAACAGAAAACTTCAATAAATACATTAAATAATTTAAGATAAAAATTGCTTACATAAATACAAAACAACTAAATAAGAGGTATGGGATCAAATAAACAGGCAGTGTAACTTGGGATCAATCCAAGTACTGACAAAACGCTTCTTTAAAAAGACAGAATTTATGGTACCTCTTAAAGGCCTCCAACGAAGGGGCCACCCTGAGGACACAGAGTATGTTCCATATAGCTGGGGCCACAACAGTGAATGCCCAGTTCCCCCAGTGACTTAAGTCAAGCCCTCAGTATCTCCAAGAGACATGTATCTGAGGAGTGGAGAGCAGTAGAGCAAGTAGGAAGACAAGAGTTTAACCAGGTAACCTGGTCCCATTGTGTGCAGGGCTTTATAGGTTAGCAAACCAACCTTAAATGTAATCTGCCACCTCACTGGCAGCCAGGGCAGTCTCCACAGCACTGGGGTAACATGACAGGACCTAGAACAACCTGTCAGTTACCTATCTGCAGCATTCTGCACCTGCTGCAGGCAATATAACAGACCACCCCTTACCCTGAACATTACAGTGGTCAAGTTTGGATGTCACAGAGGTGTGCACCAGTGTCACCAGGTCTTCCAAAGGGATTAGGAATGTAATCTGGCTGATGTTTCTTAGATGGTAAGGGCCACTCCTAATTACAGTCAGCACCTGAGCTTCAAACGACCCCCAGATTTTTCACCTTCACGAAGGCCTCTAGCCTGGAGGACCTGAGTCTCAGCCACATAATATGGCTACCGCTGCACTCTTCCTCTAGCCTGGATCAATCACCAGTATATCTGTTTTTCCAGGGTTCATTCTCATCCATCTTGATGCTGTCCAATTATGGATCTCAGCCAGACTGTTATAAAGCATGCTTGCTGCATCTTCCCTCCCTGGCACAAAGGACAAGTACAGCTGGGTACCATCTGCATAGCAAAGAAAACCCACATTGTACTGTCCAATGATCCCACCCAGGGGTAGCATGTATTTAGTAAACAAAGTAAGTGATAGGACTGACCCCTGGGTGCTCCATTGGGCAGGTGGATAGGGTGTACTGTCTTTTAGGAAGGACTCAAACCAGCATATGATTTTGCCAGTGAGCCCACCATAATTCCTCAGTCTGTCCAACAGAAGCCCATGGCCTACAGTATCAAATGTAGAGCAGAGATCGAGGAGAACAAGGATTAACTGCTCCCTTCTATGTCTCTCCCTAAGTAGGTTATTGTGTACTTAGACTAATGTGGTTTCAGTGCTGTCTCCAGAACTAAATATGGATTGGAGGGGCTCAAAGATGCCACAGGTCATGTTTCAGTCTCCTCCTTGAGTTGCTATCTGTTCTACATATTGTTCATGGTTTCTTACTGTGATAGAAACTTAGAAACATAGAATTTGACAGCAGATAAGGACCACTTGGCCCACCCAGTCTGCCCATTTCCCTAACTGATGGATAAGCTGCAGATTCTAGTTAATCAAAATCTTGCTTCCTCCTGCCCCCCACTAGAATTGCCTTATGCCTGTCCCATGCATTCTTGAATTTTCCCACTGTTCTTGACTCCACAACCTCCTCAGGAAGGCTGTTCCAGGCATCCACAACTCTCTCTGTGAAAAAATACTTTCTAACATTACTTCTGAGCCGTCCTCCCTCTATCTTCAAATTGCGCCCCCTTGTTCTTGCACATCTCTTCTTCTGAAATATACTACCCTCTTGTACCTTAATTCCCTTGAGATACTTGAAAGTTTCTATCATGTCCCCCCTCTCCCTCCTTTCCTCAAGGGTATACATATTAAGCTGCTTTAGTCTCTCCTCGTATGTCTTCTGGTGCAGACCTTGCACCATTTTGGTTGCCCTCCTCTGAACAGCCTCCACTCTATGTCTTTGTGGAGATGATATCTCCAGAATTGCACGCAGTACTCCAGATGGGGTCTCACTAACTGTCTGTAGAGAGGGATAACAACTTCCTGTTTTCTACTGTTGATGCCTCTTCCTATGCATCCCAGTATACTCCCAGCCCTCCTTACTGCCTTCTCACATTGCTTGCCCACCTTCAGGTCATATGATATGATTACTCCTAGGTCTCTTTCGATTTTTGTTGTTGTTATTAACTTCCCCCCATTGTGTACTCTTCCCCTGGGTTTTTGTTTCCCAGATGCATTACCTTGCACTTCTTTGCTTTGAATCTGAGCTGCCACTTATTTAACCATTCCTCCAACCTTGCCAAGTCCCTTTTCATTCTTTCCACCCACCTTGTGTATCAACCCTGTTGCAGATCCTTGTGTCATCTGCAAAGAGGCATACCTTTCCTTCCATGTGCTCTCCAATGTCACTTATAAAGATATTAAAGAGGACCGGTCCCATTACCGAACCCTGCGGTACCCCGCTAGTTACCCTCCTTTCTTCACTGTGGACTCCTGTTCACTATTACCTTTTGCATCCTGTTGTCCAGCTAGTTTTTTATCCATGCTACCACCTTGGGACCCACTCCAAGGCTGGCTAACTTGTATATTAATCTTTTATGTGAGACTGTGTCGAATGCCTTGCTAAAATCTAGGCAGGCCATATCCACAGCCCCTCCCTGGTCTACTACTTTGGTCACCCAGTCAAAGAAATCTATTTGGTTCATCTGACATGACCTTCCTCCTGTGAAGCCATGATGTTTGGCCAGCTGGTTATGATTGTTCTATGATATTTTTAATATAAAAATAATATGTCATTTGTCTCACATAAGACAGCCTGTGCTCCTGGGTGACCCCCCCCCACCCAATTAACCAGGAGATCTCTGTAATGCAATTAACTTCCTTGAGACATTGCATTTTATGGCCTTTTTATGACCTGTTGCTTCTTTGAAGTGGAAATGAAATGGGACTTTATGAGTCTGTCTCAGGATGACAATCATAAACTTTTATGACGTCTTAAGAGGAAGAACATTTAATATCAACTGGTGTTAAAATGCTATAAAACCCTTTGAAATGCCTTGGGAGAAGAAACTGGGAATTCAAAGACTTATCATTTGGGGAATGAGTTTTTGCTGATGTCACCTTATTTAAAATGCCTCCTGATAGGACATCATATTTGTATTTTTTTATATTCTAAAAGGAGGAGCTAGATGACTCACAGAACGGGTGTGGAGAGACACAGTTTAAACTAATACTGATATTCAATCTTGTTGACATACCATCTTGTGACTCTAGACAGATACAGCTGTCTGATATGACTATAAGCACTATAGAGGTAATACATTAGATAGAAAAAGTCTAAATGTATTGTGGTAGGAGTTTTTGTGTTGTACTTTTCCTTGTTTTCTTTTAAGTGATTGAATGCTCTTTGATATATTGTTCTGTGTTTACATGTTTCATATTTTTATCCATTTTTAGTAAATATATTATTTGAAAGACTGCCCTGGGTTGTCTGCCAGTTCTTTTTTTGCATGTGACATACAGATGGTTAAGTCTGACAATTGTTCAAGAGCTTGATGGTGTTACTAAATTGGGAAAAGGTAAGAATATACCTAAGGTCTTTTATAGAGTTTTAAGGGTTCATTTTGGATACTTGGTTAGGTGCCCTTAGGCAAAAGATATATTGTATTCCCCAAAGAGAATATTATTTGAACCTGTACATTTGGGTATGCTAGCATAAGGTTCACAGTTTGAATCCCCTGAGAACTTGAGACTAAAGGTGAATCGGACCCACAAGCAGACAGGAGGGTTACCCTGTCTGTTACCTGTTCATATTACTGCGCTCGGAGGTTGGCATTGTGGGAGCAGAGGGCCTGACCTGCTGAGTGTATTTGTGACAGATTTGGTTAGCAGCAGTGTGATAAAATTGGTAACACAAGCTTTAACTGTTCAGTGTGTCAGCTTAATACTGTATAGCTCACTTGAAAAATAAGGCAGTGATTTATTTTTTAAAAAAGGAAACAAAACTATATAATTTTGCTTACAGTCAAGTTCCTACCTGTTTTATTTTTTTTTCTAAAGTGCAAATTAGAGTAGCCGTAGTTAGGGAAGAAGATGGCTTCCAGCTACAGTGGGTACACTGCAGACTACTTGAGGCAGTTGTGCCAGGAGAGAGGAGTCCTGCATGAGGCGAGAGCCACCAAGCAGAACCTCGTGGATACCCTGATGGCAGCAGATACCCAGAGTATTGAGTTACAGACTGTGACTATAAAGGACAAAACCTTGGGTGTGGAGGGGCTAGCGGCCAGTGCACTGTCCAGATCCAGTGAGAAGGGTAGCAGAGCCAGTGCAAATGAAGGGCCACAGTAGCAGGGGAAGGTCACCAGCATTCTGGAGCTAGAAGCAATCAGGCTGCATACTGAGTTGTGCAGAATGGAGCTGGAGTTCCAGAGAGACACTGAGCGACAGAAACGAGCCACAGAGGAGAAGAGGGAGCGAGAACAGCGAGAAGCTGACCGTGAGGAGCGCTAGCCCCAGTGAGCCACAGAGGCGAAGAGGGAATGAGAACAGCGAGAAGCTGACTGTGAAGAGCATGAGTGCCAGAGGCAACATGAACTGGAGAAGCTACGACTCAAACCACCAGCACCAGAACAGGTAAGTGGCTTGGGTTTAACTGGAACTACAGGACTGGGTTACAAATTGAATTCCAAATTGATAGCTGAGTTTAAAGAGGGGGAGGATATGGATGCCTTTTTAAATTCCTTTGAAAAAGTTTGTATTCAGGCAATAATTCCTAGAGGGTCCTGGAGCTTCCAGCTATCCCCACTACTTACTGGGAAATCTTGGGATGCATTGGGTCAAATGGACAATGAGGACAGTAATGATTTCAGCAAACTTAAAGCTGCACTTTTAAAAAAGTTGATTTAACTACAGAAGCATACAGAGCTAAATTCTGTAAGCTCAGGAGAAGCCCTGACATGAGCTACGAGGAGCTAGCCATACAACAATGTCAATATTTAAATGTTGGTGTGAGGGAATTGAAGCAAACTCTGCTGATAAAATTGAAAATACTATTTTGTTAGATCAGCTTTTTGGGGCATATCCAGCAGAGCTGAAAACCTGGCTGGAGGACCAAGATCCCAAAACAGTGCAAGAGGCTGCTGAACCTTCGGACCGCTATGCCAAGAGCAGACCTGCTCTGAAAGCAAATGGTGTGGGTGTGGCAGCACAGAAAAGGAAAAGCACGCCTTCAGGGCAGCTAAAACCCTCACTGCCTCCACCGAACCCAGTTAGCCCCTGGTTTCAAAGAAAAAAGTTCTCTGAGAAAAGAAACGGATGTTAGGTTAGTAAAGAAACTGAGCATATTGCAAGACAGTGTCCCAAAAGGATGAGCAATACGCATCATGGGGCTAGGAAAGAAGTGGGTTGTTTATGTGTCCCTGGAAGCATGCCTGTGAACATGAGGGAACACATGCACCCAGTCATGGTGAATGGTGTACAGACACAAGGGTTAAGGGACACAGGGGCATCCCTGACATTGGTAAAAGGGGATCTGATTGAGCCTGGTCAGCGTACACCCAATGAATTTGTAACTGTATAAGGGTTCACTTATGAAGAGACCACATTGCCACTCGCTAGTGTTCTCCTAGACTGGGGTGAAACAGGGGGAACTGTGCAACAGGTGGCTGTGGCCCAAACTTTAGCAGTTGATGTCATCCTTGGCAACAATCTCAGACAGGGGATGGTGTGTGCAGTTACCCGTAGCCAAGTGGCAAGGGAAAATTGTAGTTCCCTGGACCCCACAGAAGCCATTGTGGAAACCACTGGGAGGCTGGTTCCGCAGCCTGTGTCTCCTAATATGGAGACTAATGAAAAGGGGGTAGAAATGTCCCTAGTAGCAGTTAACCACACAGCTATGGAGGGTTACTTCAAAGAAGGAGGGGTGACCCATTGTCAGAGGGTTAGGGATGATAGGGATACTGAGTGCCCTGATGCTACTGCTAGGGACCCTAGTTTAGAGACTGAAAGGGGACCTGTCCCACACCTTGGGAATGTGTAAGGAGTTTGCAGCTGCTCAGAAAAGTGACCCTAGTCTAGAGAAACTGAGGGCTTGGGCAGACTCTGACAGAGCACAGGGAGGGGACGGTAAACATAAAGTTTATTGGGAAAATGGACTGATGTATACACAGGCTATGAAGACAGAGGGAGGGGTGATAGGCAGGCAGCTTGTCATTCTTCAGGGGTATTGTGAGCAGTTGCTCAAGAATGCACATGATATTCCCTTGTCTGGTCATCTGGGAATCTCGTGCACTACGCAGCAGTTGGCCCAGAATTTCTATTGGCCCAACTTCACCCAGCAGGTGGAGGAGTATTGCAGGTCTTGCCACCGGTGCCAAGAAATAAGGAAGGCAGGTAAGAAAACCCAAGCCGTCCTAATTCCATTGCCCATAGTGGAGGAGCCATTCCAGAGGGTGAGAATGGATATTGTGGGGCCTTTAAATACCCCCAGCTCCTCCAGGAAGAGGTTCATCCTGACTGTGGTGGATTATGCCACCTGGTAACCAGAGGTAGTCTCCCTATCCTCACTGAGGACAGACAAAGTGGCAGATGCCTTACTTGGGATTTTCTCCTGGGTTAGGTTTCCGAAGGAGGTTATCACCGATCAAGGGGGTTCCTTCATGTCGGATCTGATGAAATGTTTGTGGGAGAAGTGTGGGATGGTGCAGAGGTGCATGACACCTTATCACCCACAAGCCAATAGGCTTGTGGAAAGATTTAACGGTACCCTGAAGTCAATGCTCCAAGCGTTTGCTAAACAGCATGGGAGGGACTGGAAGAAATACCTTCCCCACCCACAGTTTGCATACAGGGAAGTGCCCCAAGAGTCTACAGGATTTCCCCCTTTGAGCTCTTATATGGACGCTGGGTATGTGGGTCCCTATACTTGATCTGGGAGGACTGGGAAGGCAAGCACGCCACCCAGGGCACTCCCATAGTGGATTACATCCTCAGGTGTAGGGAGAGGGTGAAGGAGCTTATGGGGACAGCCCAGCGCAACCTGGCAGCTGTCCAACAGAAACATAAAGTGTGGTACAACTGCAGAGCCAGAGCTCACTCGTACACGGTGGGTCAGGAAGTCATGGTCCTTATTCCAGTCTGGAAAGGCAAGCTGCAGGCTGAGTAGGCAGGACCGTACAAAGTAGTTAGAAAGGTAAATGACGTGAACTATATCATACGAACATACGAAATTTGCCAGCAGATAAAGGCCTAGAGGTCTATCAAGTCTGCTCGAATGTGCAGCTAGCACCCCTTATTCTGCAGCTGCCCCTCCCTTCCATCATAGAGTCATCGTATCATAGAGTCACCTGACAGAAGACATACAGAAAGAATGTACCATGTCAACGTGATGAAGCCGTATGCTGACAGGGCTGACATGGTGTTTGCAGTATGTAGTCCTAGGGAGGAGACAGATGAAGGAGACCCCTTCCGGACTTGCTGGAAAAAGCAAGCAGGATTCCTTTGTGGAGGCAGTTAAACTGTCACCCCAGCTGGCCCCAGACAAGATCCAAGAAGTAAGGGAGATTTTAGCAGACTTTGCCCCCCTGTTTAGTGCCAAGCCTGGACTAACCCCCTTAGTCATGCACGACATAGAGACAGAGATGCCCATATAGCGGACAGCATATCGGGTGTCAGAGGCTGTCCAAAAGGACATTAGGAGGGAGGTGGAGGAAATGCTGGATTTAGGAGTAATCCAGAGATCCCACAGCCCCTGGGCCTCACCCCGTAGTCCTTGTGCCCAAGTCAGGTGGCTCTACTTGTTTCTGTGTGGACTATCATGGACTGAATGCAGTCACAAAGTCAGACACCCACCCGATGCCTTGGATGGACGAACTCCTGGACAAGCTGAGAGGGGCGACATACCTTACAACTGTTGACTTGAAAAAAGGGGTATTGGCAGGTAGAGTTAACTGACAGAGCTAGGTAGAGGTTGACCTTCATCACTCAGATAGGCTTATTTGAATTTAAAGTAATGCCTTTCAGAATGAAGAATGCCCTGGCCACTTTCCAAGGGTTGGTGAACCAGGTGTTAAATGGTGCTGAGGAGTACACCGTGGTGTACCTGGATTACATTGCCATCTTTAGTGTCAGCTGGGAGGAACACCTGTCCCACCTTAGGGAAGTGTTGGGCAGGGTACAGAGGGCTGGGCTCACTGTCAAAGCTGAGAAGTGCCAGGTGGCCATGGCTGAAGTGGCATACCTTGGGCATGTTGTAGCTGGGGACAGCTCTGACCTAACCAAGTAAAAATAGAGGTGATCAGGGCATGGCCCAGAATGGAAATGCAGAAGCAGGTCAGGTGCTTTCTAGGGACAGCAGGGTACTATAGGAAATTTGTACCCAATTACAGTACCCTGGGTGCTCCCCTGTCTGACCTGGTAAAGAAAAAGATGCCTAAGAAAATTACATGGGAACCAGCCTGTGAAAAAGCCTTTATCAGACTGAAGGAAGCACTGTGCAGTGCTCCTGTACTGACAAGTCCTGACTATAGCAGACCCTTTATAGTCCAGACTGGCGCCTCAAATGTGGGTATTGGGGCAGTACTGAGTCAGATATCCAACCAAGGGAAAGATTACCCTGTAGTGTACCTGAATAAAAAGTTACTTCCCATGGAGCAGGCTTACTCTACTGTAGAAAAATAGTGTCTTGCCATAGTGTGGGCCCTAAAGAAGTTAGAGCCATACTCACATGGGCAGCATTTTGAGGTACAAACGGACCACAACCCCCTGGTTTGGCTGATGCAAATGGGTAAAATTAATGACAGACTATTAAGATGGAGTCTTGCCTTGCAAAGGTATGACATGACAATCTTGCATAGGGTTGGAGCGACCAATCAGAACACAGATGGCTTGTTGCATCTATATGAGGAGTGAACTGATTTGGGAAGCTCATCCCATGCGGGGGATATAGCCCCCAAATAAAGTCTAGGTGGGGAGGACTGTGACACTTGGCCAGCTGGTTATGATTGTTCTATGATATTTGTGATATAAAAATAGTATGTGATTTGTCTCACATAAGACAGCCTGTGCTCCTGGGACCCCGCCCCCCACCAATTAACCAGGAGATCTCTGTAATGTAAGTATCTTCCTTGCGACATTGCATTTTATGGCTTTTTTGTGACCTGTTGCTTCTTTGAAGTGGAAATGAAAAGGGACTTTATGAGTCTGTCAGAGGATGAAAATCATAAACTTTTATGACGTCTTAAGAGGAAGAACATTTAATATCAACTGGTGCTAAAATGCTATAAAACCCTTTGAAATGCCTTGGGAGAAGGAACTGGGAATTCAAAGACTTATCATTTGGGAAATGAGTTGTTGCTGATGTCACCTTATTTAATATACCTACTGATAGGACAGCATGTTTGTATTTTTTTATATTCTAAAAGGAGGAGCTAGATGACTCACAGAAGGGGTGTGGAGAGACACAGTTTAAACTAATACTGATGTCTGATCTTGTTGACATACCATCTTGGGACTCTAGACAGATACAGCTGTCTGATATGACTATAAGCACTATATAGGTAATACATTAGATAGAAAAAGTCTAAATGTATTGTGGTAGGAGTTTTTGTGTTGTACTTTTCCTTGTTTACTTTTAAGTGATTGAATGCTCTTTGATATATTGTTCTGTGTTTACATGTTTCATATTTTTATCCATTTTTAGCAAATATATTATTTGAAAGACTGCCTTGGGTTATCTGCCAGTTCTTTTTTTGTGCATGTGACGTATAGATGGTTAAGTCTGACAAATTGTTCAAGATCGTGATGGTGTTACTAAACTGGGAAAAGGTAAGAATATACCTAAGGTCTTTTATAGAGTTTCAAGGGTTCATTTTGGATACCTGGTTAGGTGCCCTTAGGCAAAAGATATATTGCATCCCCCGAAGGGAATATTATCTGAGCCTGTACATTTGGGTATGCTAGCATAAGGTTCATAGTTTGAATCCCCCCAGAACCTGAGACTAAAGGTGATTCGGACCCACAAGCAGAGAGGAGGGTTACCCTGTCTGTTACCTGTTCACATTACTGCGCTCGGAGGTTGGCACTGTGGGAGCAGAGGGCCTGATCTGCTGAGTGTGTTTGTGACACTTACCATTCCCACTTTATTACTTTGCATGCAATCACCCCCACCCCCTTCTATCTGTCCTGTGCATTCCCTTCTGCCAACTTTCCGTCTGCTATCATTTTCTATGTTTCTATGGGGTAGATCTCAAGGTAAAAAAAAAAACTCTTTGAGAATAGTTCATGGAGGGGATACTGTAGGTAGTAAAACAGGGCAGACTGGAGGGACCTTGGATTTTTTACTGCTGTCATTTCCTGTTTTTTCTACATCGCCTATGGTGTCTGAGAGAGGCCCGCCTGGCCTCCCACAGTTGTGTAGGTGTGCCTTTCCTCAACTGCACTGCCTAATCCTACCTAATTTAAACTGGCCCTGATGTGATGTGTGAACATCTGCCCTAACACCCTTGATCCCTTCTCATTTGGATGCAGGTCATCCCTTCTGGACTGAAGCCAGCCTTTGCAATGGTGACACCAGACTCCCATGAACTGAAACTACCCACCAATGCACCATCTCTTTAGTTAGGAATTCCATTGATAAGTCTGAACTGTTCCCTTTCATTGTGTTGTAGCCTAGGTAGAACCTTCAGGAAGGTTACTGCCCCTACTCTGTCCTTCCTAGAGTGTGTCAGATTTCTTTTTCTTCATCAACACTCATCTTGGCCAAGTTGTTCATTCCTATGTGCACCGCCACATCCTACCTTTGCCCTCCCAATGAGTTTGAAAAATAGAAACATAAATAATGATGGCAAAAACAGCCCATCAGCTCTTCCAGTATGCCCATATTACCCTATCTAACCCAGGAACCTGTTGTCTATATGGGAGTTTATCTGCATTACTTGTGCCCATGTTCTCTGCCTTACTGCTACCCCCATGTAACAAACAAGTCCTTTACTCAGTCCCAGGCATGGTTGAAACCATGAAAGAATTTGGCATCCACCATGTCAGTTGGAGTTCCACCACCTTGGTCAGGAGTCTACCTGCTATTGCTCCAGGGCAGCAATGAAATCCCTCCCTTCCCTTATATTTGAAACTTACCATCCCTTCACTCCATCTTGCAATGGAGTCCCCTATCACTAGCGTCCACATCATAATGGTGACTGCAGAAAGGCGATCACCGTTAAGGTGAGTGTACATTGCTGAAAATCAGTTTTGGTGATGTACATCCCTGGCACACAGCAAAAAGGGCACCGGGGATTTAGGATTTTCTTTTTTATGCCCCCCGCACCTCCCTACTAAAGGATTCTCAACTCCAGGGGGATGCATGTTGGAAGGGTTGCAAAATCCTAAAAAAGAAAATTGGGACTGGGTGCAACAAAATGTACATGCGCCCGGACCTGAACCCAGCACCCTCAGAACCCCAGCCCATCATCCACCCTCCACACCACGGGGCCATCTCGGCAGCCCACTGTGGCACCATGCCTCACAAACCCTCCCTCCCCTTCCACCCCTCACTCAGTGTGCTCACTCCCCCTCCAAGCTGGTGTACATGTAACGACATCCTGTTGCTATATGCGTGAACCCACCCTATCTGGTCACCCTCTCTTATCGTAACCCTGTTGACACGCACTGCGATTGAGTCACCCTTTTTGAAAGTGCCCAATCGCAGTTGCCTATGTCACAGGCTACCAACACTAGCACTTTCTTACTTCACCCTTTTAGATCCCCACCATCCTTGGCTAGTCCTTAGTGGAAGACGCCCCCTCCATATTTGTGCCAGTGCTAGCAGACTTGTTTGCAGGACACTGGTGGAGCCTGTGCATCAGAGGCAAGAACTTGTTATAAGCATGCACATCCTGCCCCATAGAGAGGCCCTCCTTTGTCTTCCTCCTCCTCTGTGCCCCTACTACTGTCCATCCACCTGTGCTGGACAGTGGAATCCACTGTGGCAGTGCAGCATGTAGTATTCCTAATGCCTCCCTAGCTGTGTCCTTCAGGAAACCTATTTCGGCATTTGCAGCCTGAGGCTGAATCCTTAGGACATGGCACTACCTGCCACTCCCATATCCACCCGCCTATAGCAGTCATTCAGTGGCTTTTGAGTGATGTATGGCAGCACTGGTAGCCATCCTGCATCACCTGTCTATCCTGACATGAACTATATGCTGGATGGATAGCAGTTATTTAGTGGTGGGGTCTGTACTGCCATACCATGCAAGGGGGGGAGGGGGCATCATGGTGGAAGTGTAAAAATTAAAAATAGAATGAGATATAAAACCTGCAAAACAATCTTTCAACTTTTTACAGTGTTCTGTGGCAGATGTAATAAAAAAAATGCCTGCTGCCTAAAATATGTATTCTGGCTTTGATGGGCCTTACAAATCCAAGTCTAAGAAAAGTTACTTTTATTTGAAAGAACTAGTACCCATTTGCATAATGCACAAAGCAATCTATATTTCTTTACTTCACAGGAGGGCATAATGTGTTCATTTGAGTCTTGGCAGTGCACCATGGATTCCGTAGCCATACCCATGCGATGTTGCAATATCTCCGGAGCAGAATTCTTTTGGTGCACTGAAATGGAATAGTATATTTGTAACCATTTTAGGGTAACACTGAAGAAGACCAGATAGGTTAACCAAAATGAATGAAAATAAATTGGCAGACGTTCTGACATTATACTTACAGTATGGTAGACATCTTGTGTGATCAAAGAGACATATCTTACATGGAAACAGAAATGTTGCAGAAAAATCTGTACATACTGATTAGTGGTGAATGGAACCCATTTTAATTGCCCATGGAAATGAAGCAGAAGAAATCAGGTCAGCCTCATTCCATTACATGAAAACTCAAAACAGATGAAATTGAATGCATAAGACATTTATTTTTGAACATAATATCTTACAGAACAGAAACACTATTCAGCACATGTAATTTTGCATGCTTATTTTATTCATACACTTATCTTAAGCTGATGTTTCTGCAGTAACTGTTGATATTTATTGAGAAACTAACTTGATGCTATTGGTTTCTACAATCTGTTGTAATGGCGAGCTCTTCACGATACACATAAGGAGTTCCTGTGGGCCATTAACACCCCACCAGTCTCGACCACTGATAACCCACCTGACTCTATATGCTGGTAGAGGGGGAATACGTATCCAAGCCGTCATAAAAAGAATTAAGAAAAAAATAACTGTTTCGGTTGACCCTTTAAAGAGCTACTGACGCCTCAAAGGAAACTTTGAAAAACATAATAATTTGGCACAATTCTGTTTGCATTCCATATGTATTCTATATATTTCTCCTCCTCATTATTTTTACTGAGTAAATTTGCATTAATATATGATCTTTGTCCTCTAGAGTTCCCTTAGAGCTCATCTGCCCCTATGGCTTACTCCCTACTTTAAGTCATAATCCTCTGTTGTGACATCACAGTCTGTTGCCATGGGAGTAACTGTTGCGTCATAAGCAGTGCATTATGATATTACGTAGGGAATAACAAATGAGAGTGAATGAACTCTTCAGGAGCAAATATTCTGTTTTCATGCAAATGACCTCAGTAATAAATAGTTGAGAGGAAAAATACAGAACTAATGTGAAATACAAGCTGAACTGTATCTAACAAGCATTTGTCAATGCCGAACGTTCGCTTGCAGGTATTTGCAGTGGTATTTGGCACTTGGACATGGCTTAAAAAAATCAGTGACAAAGAAGTACAAGCATTTGTCAATGCCGCATGTTGCTTGCTTCTATGTGCTGTTTAGGAATTTGGAAGTCATTGGAGTGCAAATATTGAAAATTCGCGAACTTGCCAGCGTCTGTGTAGGAACTTAGCACTTGACGCTGTAAAACAGTAATTTTAGGAATTTTTCACCAAATTTTCAACATAGCCATTTTAAGACCTCTGCTCATGCACAGTGTCACTGTGATTTTCTTAATGTCCCATACATGGATTCGCACACCACTGCATGCTTGTGCGGTACATAGTAGGAAACACATTTTGGGCAGGATGTGAAAAATGATAGCTGTACTGCTCATAAGGAGGTGTGGTAAAATGGCAATGTTGAAAATCTGATGAAAATATTGAAAATTCGCAAACTACGGCGTGCGTAGGAACTGCTATTTTGCAGTAAAACAGTCATTTTAGAATTTTTCACCAAATTTTCAACATAGCCATTTAAGACCTCTGCTAATGAACAGTGTCACTGTGATTTTCTTACTGTGTCCCATACATTGATTTCGCACACCGACTGCGCCATTGTCGCTACATGGAGAAAACATGTTTTGGGTGACATGTGAAAAATGACAGCTGTACTACTCATAAGAAGGTGTGGTAAAATGGCAATGATGAAAATTTGGAATAATATTGAAAATTCGAACTTATGGCGTGCGCAAAGAGACTAATACAGCATGCGTTAAATAAAACAGTCATTTTAGGAATTTTCACCACATTCTCAACACAGCCATTTAAGACCTCTGCTTATGAACAGTGTCACTGTGATTTTCTTAATGTGTCCCATACATTGAGTTCGTACATCGACTAGCCATTTAATAGCTACATGATAAACGTTTTGGGCAGGATGTGAAAATAACCGTTGTACTGCTCATGGGGAGGTGTGGTAAAATGGCAATGTTGAAAATCTGGAGTGAAAATATTGAAAATTTGCAAACGTACGAGCGTGCGTAGGAACTGCGCAACGCACGCTCATAAAACAGTCATTTTTTAAGAATTTTTTCACCAAATTTTCAACATAGCCATTTTAAGACCTCTGCTCATGAGCAGTGTCACTGTGATTTTCTTAATGTGTCCCATACATTGATTTCGCACACTGACTGCGCCATTGTACGCTACATGGGTGGACACACGTTTTGGGTGGCATGTGAAAAATGACAGCTGTACTACTCATAAGAAGGTGTGGTAAAATGGCAATGTTGAAAATCTGGAGTAGAAATATTGAAAATTCACAAACCTACAAGCGTGCGTAGGAACTGCGCTACACACGCTCGTAAAACAGTCATTTTTAAGAATTTCTTCACCAAATTTTCAACATAGCCATTTTAAGACCTCTGCTAATGAACAGTGTCACTGTGATTTTCTTAATGTGTCCCTTACATTGATTTCGCATATCAACTTCGCCATTGTAAGCTACATGAGGAAAACATGTTTTGGGCAGGATGTGAAAAATGACAGCTGTACTGTTCATAAGGTAATGGTAAAATAGCAATGTTGAAAATCTGGGTGAAAATATTGAAAATTAGCAAGCGTCACAGTGCGTAGGAACTGTGCAATGCTGCTTCGTAAAACAGTCATTTTAGGAATTTTTCACAAATTTTCAACATAGCTATTTTAAGACCTCTGCTCATGAGCGGTGTCACTGTGATTTTCTTAATGTGTCCCATACATTGATTTTGCACACAGACTGCGACATTGTGTGCTACATGGTGAAACCGTTTTGGGTGGCGTGAAAATGACAGCTGTACTACTCATAAGAAGGTGTGGTAAAATGGCAATGTTGAAAATATGGAGTGAAATATTGAAATTCAAGCTCTCAGTGCGTAGGAACTGTAGCATGCGCTCGTAAAACAGTCATTTTAAAATTTCTTCACCAAATTTTCAACATAGCCATTTTAAGACCTCTGCTAATGAACAGTGTCACCGTGATTTTCTTAATGTGTCCCATACATTTATTTCGCACACCGACTGCGCCATTGTGCACTACATGGGCGGAAACACATTTTGGGCAGGATGTGAAAAATGACAGCTGTACTGCTCATAAGGAGGTGTGGTAAAATGGCAATGTTGAAAATCTGGAGTGAAAATATTGAAAATTCGCAAACTTACGAGCCTGCGTAGGAACTGTGCAACGCACGCTCGTAAAACAGTCATTTTTTGAATTTTGCACCAAATTTTCAACATGGGGTTTTTGGGACCCCTTCTCATGAATGATGTCACTGTCATGGCGTTATTCAGGCCTGAATGGTGATTTCATGCAGTGACTGCGAAATCACCCTTCGGTGAATGCTGCTCGCAGACAATGTTTATCATTATGAAGTCCTATTAAATTTGGTGCAAAATCAAAAAAAACCTGAATATGCAATAAAGTTGAAAACCCCTATCTAGCCCATTATACAGCTTACGACATTTCATCAGTTTGCGGTCGGCTTTGAAGAAGTGCAGGCGTGTTCCTGGTCCACCGAAGATCGCAGCGTGTCGACTCCGGAGGTAAGTATGGGGTGAGGGGTGTGGAAAGCTGGGTGCACAGTGGGTGAGTGCGGGTTGTGGGAGGGGCTGGGAGAAGTGCCGTGGAACCGTTTCTGCTTTACAGATGAAAAAAAAAGACTACGTGGGACGTTTGCCACGCTGGGTGGGCTCCCAGCGTGGCAGAAGAGATGTGGGGGGCCGTGGAGCCAGCGAGTTGGGCACTCCGGCGGGCAGACAACGGGATGTTTGCCACACTGGGGTGGGCTCCCAGCGTGGCAGAAGGATGGCTGGGGGCCGTGGAGCTTAAGGGATTGGGCACCCCGTCCGGCAGGCGAGCGGGACGTTGCCACGCTGGGTGGGCTCCAACATGGCAGCAAGATTTGGGGGCGGCGTGATGCAGTGCTGTATGACAGCGGTGGTTTTCTTTGAAGAAGACCACAGCTGTCTCACTACACAACATCATCCGATTGGTGCAGGACTGCCATGCCTGCTCAATGGAGCAGGGGATTGCAGAGGAAGGGCACACCTCCAAAGTGTCTCATTCTCCGAAGATGTTCCTTGCGCATGCACGCAAGTGACGTAAAAATTGTTTTTTTAAAGTTCTACTGAAGGTGTCAGCTGTTCTTTAAAGCCCTTAAAGAGCTAGTGTAACAAAAACAGGCAGACAGGAACATAATACACATTTTAAAAAGCAGTCAGTTGTAACTGTTTATTTCTGAAGTATTTTTCTTTTTCCTTTTGCTCATTAGAGAGTCTTCTATGTGGTAATATTGTGGTGGATGTGTGGAACAGTTCTTAGCCTGCTAACAGCTAACCTATCTACCTATCTTTCTCTACACCCCCCCCCCCAACTACATCATTGGCATTGTGATCCACTGACACTGATTTCACAGGTAACTGATCTGGCAGCTACTGAGTGGCTGTTCCTAAGCAGCAATGATGCCGCAGTCAGTGAAGTCACAATGTTGATGATATGGGGGGGGTTGAGATAGATATGTCAGCTGCCAGGCAGAGAGTGGTTCCAGTCATCACACCTACCAACAGTAGGTAAACAATCTTCTAATTAACCAAAGGGAATAAGAAGTACCTCAGATATAAAAGGTAGAGACTGACTGCATTTAAATGCCAATATTAGTTTTAGGCAGTACACTAGCTCTTTAAGGAGATAATGGTGTGTGAAGAATGGAATGATTGTACATATCTGTCTGTCTTTATCTCTCTGTCTGTCTGTCTGTCTGTCTATCTATCTATCTACCTATCTATCTATGTCAGGGTCTGGGGGGTTTGGATCTCTCGAGTCAACTTTAGGCAGCCTTATTATTTCCTCACCTCATGAACCTGCTAAGTGAACATTTTTAAATCTCTGCTGAAACATCATTTCATGCCACAGGTGTGAAAACATATTTTGGTCAGGAGTTAAAAAACGAAAGCTGTCACTTTCATTAGGTGTTGTGAAAAAATGGCTGTGTTGAAAATTTGGGGTCAAAACATTAAAAATTTCCAAAGTTATGAATGAGCATAGAAACATTTCAATGTACGCTCATCACTTTGTCATTTTTTTTATATATTTTTATCCCAAGTTTTCAAGATAACCTTCTTTTGACCCCACCTCATTAACCCGGTAGGTGAAAATTTTCAAGTGCTTGCTGAAACATCATTTCATGCCACAGGTGAGAAAACATATTTCAGCCAGGATTTTTTTTTTAAAATGACAGTGGTCACATTTATGAGGTGGTGTGAAAAAATAGCTATGTTGAAAATCTGGGGTCAAAATAATGAAAATTACCAAAGTTATGAGTGTGCTTGAAAAATGTCAATGTATGCCCATAACTTTGCTGTTTTTAAATATTTTTACCTCAGATTTTCAACACAGCCATCTTATGACCCCACCTCATGAACAAGCGTAGTGAAAATGTTCAAATCCTACCCAGAAAGTGATTTTTGTGCCGTGACTGTGAAATCATCTTTTGGTATGGATTTAAATAATTTTACCAGCTGTGTTCATGAGGTGGGGTTCCAAAAAGACCATGTTGAAAATCTGTTGCAAAAATACTCAAAAATGAGACAGTTGTGAATAAAAGCTCAGACGCCATTGAAATATATTAAACCAAACTTACATCATTTTTCAACTATTGGGTTGCTGATTACAGCAGCAAGACATGTCATTGATCAGATAGTGGATCTATATCATGAGTAAGGATGTGTGTTGGGGTTTGGGGTAGTGGATGCTAATTGGGGGTCGAGTGGGTTGGTGGGAATATAGGGGGTCAGATAACTGATGGATCATTATTTTCTTTTCAGGTTAAACTGAAAAAAAAAAAAGATCTGTGAAGCACTGTTTTCTTTATTTTTGGAGAACCCAAGCTGACACTGGGGATTGGGCACCCCAGGGTTGGGATGATGTTTTATGGCACCAAGGGTGGGCACCCTGGTGCTACCATATATATTATGGGAAGGGGAGGGTGACCTGGAGGGGACAGGGGTCAAGAAAAGCTGTTCCAGTGGTGGGCACCCTGGTCAGCGTATTATGTATATTTTTAAATATATAATAAAGAAACATTGGGAAGGGGCTCAAGCAACCTGGTGAAGAGGGGGGGAGAAAGAAGTGATACCAGGGCTGGACACCCCAGTCCCTAAACAAAAATTAAATAGATAGATAAATTAGGTAGGTAGGTAGAGAGAGAGAGAGAGAATGAGAGAGAGAGAGACAGAGACAGATCAGGGGATTGGTGACTTACTGTTCCAATTGAAGCTGGAAGCACCACTCCAGCTGTGGCTTCAATATTCAAGAAAGTCCCACTGTTCTCCCAAAAGAACAGTATGAATGAACTGTAGTTCTTTTGTATTTTTCCTTCATATGAGCCCTTGGTAAGCCCATTGCCTCACTGCTCCAACTGAAGCTGGCAGCTGTAGCTTCACAATTCAAGAAAGTCCTGCTCACAAAAGAAATCCTAGGTGGAAGGTTAGCGAGGGCTCCCAATTTTTCTTTCATAGAAACATAGAAACATAGAATTTGATGGCAGATAAGGACTGTTTGGCCCACTTAGTCTGCCCATTTTCCTACCTAACAGATAAGCTGCAGATCCTAGTTAACCAACAGCTTACTTACTCCTACCCCCACTAGGACTGCCTTATGTCTGTCCCATGCATTCTTGAATTCCCCCACTCTTCTTGACTCACGACCTCCTCAGGAGCTGTTCCATGCATTCACAACCCTCTCCATGAAAAATACTTCCTCACATTACCTCTGAGCCGTCCCCCCATCTTCAAATTGTGCCCCCTTGTTCTTGCATGTCTCTTTTTCTGAAAGATGCCACCCTCTTGGACTTTGTTGATTCTCTTGAGGTACTTGAAAGTTTCTGTCATGTCCCCTCTCTCCCTTCTTTCCTCAAGGGTATACATATTAAGCTCCTTTAGTCTTTCTTCGTAAGTCTCCTGGTGCAGACCCTGCACCATTTTGGTTGCCCTCCTCTGGACAGCCACCACTCTGTCTATGTCTTTGCGGAGATGGGGTCTCCATAACTGCACACGGTACTCCAGGTGGGGTCTCACCAACTGTCTGTACAGAGGGATAACAACTTTCTGTTTTCTACTACTGACACCTCTCCCTATGCATCCCAGTATTCCCCCCAGCCTTTCTTACTGCCTTCTCACATTGCTTGTCCACCTTTAGGTCATCTGATATAATTACTCCCAGGACTCTTTCCATTTTTACTGTTGTCAGTGTCTCACCCCCCATTGTGTACTCTTCCCCTGGGTTTTTGTTTCCCAGGTGCATTACCTTGCACTTCTTTGCCTTGAATCTGAGCTGCCATATATTTGACAATTCCTCCAATCTTGCCAAGTCCCTTCTCATCCTTTCCACTCCATCTTGTGTATCAACCCTGTTGCAGATCTTTGTGTCATCTGCAAAGAGACATACTTTTCCTTCCAGTTCCTCTGCAATGTCACTTATAAAGACATTAAAAAAAGGACCGGTCCCAGTACTGAACCCTGTGGTACCCCGCTAGTAAACCTCCTTTCTTCACTGTGGACTCCATTTACTACTACCCTTTGCATCCTGTTGTCTAGCCAATTTTTTATCCAGGCTACCACCTTGGGACCCACTCCAAGGCTGGCTAACTTGTGTATTAATCTTTTGTGTGGGACTGTATCAAATGCCTTGCTAAAATTTAGTTAGGCAATGTCCACAGCCCCTCCCTGGTCTACAACTTTGGTCACCCAGTCAAAGAAATCTATTAGATTCATCTGACATGACCTTCCCATTGTGAATCTATGCTGCCTTGGGTCCTGTGCCCCCGTAGGTACTCAACAGTTCTTTCCTTCAGAAGTGATTCCATCATTTTCCCTACCACTGAGGTCAAACTAACTGGTCTGTAGTTTCCTTCCTCTGTCCTGCTCCCACTTTTGTGAAGAGGAATCACATCCACCCTCCTCCAGTCCTCAGGTACCACCCCATCCTTCCATGATTTGTTAAAGAGAGTAGTCAGCGTTGTCACTAGTTCTACTCTTAGTTCTTTAAGAATTCTTGGGTGAATCCCATCAGGCCCTATTGCTTTGTCCACCTTCAATTTTATTAGTTCTTTCAGAATCCTTTCTTCTGTAAATGGACTGGTATTGACCCCATCTTCAGAGTGTTTCTCTTGTTTGGTTTGGGTACCTCCCCCTCCTCTTCCTTTGTGAATACTGAGCAGAAATATTTGTTCAGTATCCTGCTTCTACTCACCCCCTACCCACATTTCCTCCCCTTTATGAAGCCTCAGTATCCCTCCTTTGGTCTTTCTTCGCTCCTTAATGTACCTATAAAAGGTCTTATCCCCCTTCTTAACAGAGTTGGCAATCCTTTCCTCAGTTTGGACCTTTGCTAGTCTGACTGCCTTCCCAGACTCTTTCTGCTTTAACTGATAACGTTCTCTGTCCTGCTCCTTCTGTGTTTACTTATATTTCCTGAATGCTGTCCTTTTCTCCTTAACCTTCCCTGCCACCTCTTTTGAGAACCATAGCATTTTTTTCCTTCATTGTGTTTTGTTGATTTGCTTTGCACAAAGGCTTGTTGCCTCTGTGATGGCTGTTTTGATTACTCCCCATTGTTCCTCCACCCCTCCTTTTTGCCTGTTTGCTAGTGCTTTCTGAGGCACTCTCTCATTTTCCCAAAGTCAGCCCTCCTAAAGTCCAGTACTCTAGCTTTTGTATGGCTTGATTGTATGGCTGTGTTTATCGTGAGCCACATTGTTTGGTGGTCGCTTGTTCCCAGATAGCTACCTACTTCTAAATCTGAGATTCTTTCTCCATCCCCATTTGAGAGTACCAGGTCTAAGATTGCTCCCTCCCGAGAGGGTTTCAATACTAGCTGTCTGAGGCATGCCCCTTGTAGGGCATCAAGAATGACCCTGCTCTTGGATGTGCCTGCAGCAATGGTGCTCCAGTTAACATCTGGCATATTCAGATCCCCCATCAACAATATCTCCCCTTTTTCTGCCATTCTAAGGATGCCTTCTATCATTTCCTTGTCCATTCCCTCCCCCTGAGATGAGGGTCTGTATACACCCCCCATGCAGATTGTGGTGCCATTTCCTGTCTCCAGGGTGACCGAGAGTGCCTCATCTGCTCCCTGTTTACTCTAGTTCTGTTGCTTTGATCCCTTCTTTTACATAGAGAGCTACTCCTCCTCTTCTTTTACCCTCCCTGTCCCTCCTGTAGATTGTGTATCCAGGTATGTTGACTTCCCAGTCATGGTTCTCTGTGTACCATGTTTCTGTGACTGCCACAATATCCAGGCAACCCTCTTTCATTAAGGCCACTAGTTCAGGGAGCTTGTTACACAGACTATGGGCATTGGTACTCATCATTCTCCACTTTTTGATGGCCTTACCCCTTTTAGCCCCATTCCTGTCCTTACTGCCTTTGCCTTTTTTTACATTTACCTCTGTCCTGCTCCCTAATGACTTCTCTACCTTTGTGTTTACCTCACTAATTACCATGTTTTGTGGGGGGAGGCTGGGATTTCCCTGCTCCTTTTCAGTGCCTCCCCCCTTGGTTAGTTTAAATGCTTGCCAATGAAGCATTTAAACCTCTCACCTAGGATCCTGGTTCCCCCCAGACAGATGCAGACCATTGCACCAGTATAGGCCTGCATCCCTCCAGGTGGCTCCCCAGTCCCCAATGAAGGCAAAACCCTGAGCACCACACAAATTTTTCAACCATTCATTGAATTCCCTGGTGAGGAGTACCCTAGCATCACCCTTGCCATAGACAGGCAGCACCTCTGAGAAGGTTACCATTGCACTACTTGTCTAAGGCTCCTCCCCAACTCTACAAACTAGGCAAAATTCTTCTTTCATGAATCTTATAGAAGAAGAACATCGGCTTACAAAAGAAGAGTTTGGACATAATTTTTTTCACACAGTTCTTTTGTGCAATCTCACAAATGACAATGGTTGAGTCTCATGAAAGAATTGTAAAAACAAAGTCCAAATTCTTCTTCCATGAGATTAGGATCTTATTTCAGGGGACTCAAATCTCATGAAAGAAGAATATTTTTTTCATAGGCTCTCATGAAAGAATTGTGAAACAAAAAACACTAAGTCCAAAGTCTTCTTTCATGAGTCATGGTTCTACTCTCTTGAGATTCATGAAAGAAGAATTGGGTGCCTTCTCTAAGACTTCCACCTAAGATTTTAGGGATGCCCCCAAACCATATTTAGAGTCTTTTTTCTAAAAAGCAACTCCAGAATCTAGCTAAATGGGTCCTGCTTAGCTAGATTCCTGTATTTGTTTTTCATCAGGGCATCATTTTATGGGTTTGCAATTTTTTTGGAAAATAAACAAGGCTGCCATATGAAAGAAGAATTTTTTTTTCTCATGAAAGGAGATTCTTCTTTCAAGAGTCAGAAATTCTTCTTTCGTATTAGACATATAAATGAATTACCCTACTGAACATGCTCAGAACTGAAATTTCAAATCCTTATGACTCAGAAATGGATTAATATTTTTTCACAAAAAAAAAAAATTCCAGGCAAGCCCCTGCTACCCTGAACTTTGCAGAACAAAATCCCAAACTATCTGGGCTATAGGGGAGAGCAAAAAACAAAAACAAAACAAAACATGATTTTTCCACTTCTTGTACTATCCTTATCTCATAATCTGGATATCCAACCATCATGAAACCTGTCAAATCAAGACACCATTGCCTCCTGGACTGCATATGCAAAATGTCATGCAATTCTGTTGAGTGGGGGTGAAGCTATTAAAGAGGGAGTCCAGCCAAAATTTCTAGCATCAATAAATTTAGAATTTGGATCAGCATATCCCTAATCAGCTTCATGCCAAAAATGAGATCTCTAAGTTATTTTGTTTAAATGTTGCAAGTCATTTTGTAACCCTAAATTCACTGCTGGTTCAAAAAAGCCAGTTTCTGTAAAGATCTACTGATGATGTCACAACCAGAACTCACAGCCTACTCCTTCTTATAAACTACCTTGTAAGACTTTTTTCTCCTACATTACATAAAGCTGTAGTTGCAGTAAACCTCTGAAAAGAAAAGCTTACAATGGTTGGGTCAGGGCATGCATTTCCATAATGTGCAGATGCAAGATACAGTACTTAAGACTGTGATGGGGGGTGGATTACAGCAGGAAACATGGCTTGACAATAAGAAAAAATGTGTGCAGTTTTTAGAATACTACAAGGATGGCATTTTTGAACTGCCACCAGACTCAGCTGTGGAATACAGCAATGACACAGTCTCAAAAAGTAGCTAGGACACAACATTTTGGAAAGTGGCAGGGATGCTAAAATTCATAATGTAGCAGTGTCACATAATTTTGGAATGTGGCAGAGATACAAATTTTGGAAATGTGGGAGACACATAGTTGTGGAAGGTGGCATGGATATGTAATTTCATAATGCGTCTTGGATGCATTAATTTGGCATGTGGTGTGATGCACAATTTCAAAATGTGGTTGGTATGCTTGATTTCAGATTGTGATGGCAACATTCAATTTCAAAGTGTGGTGGGGACACAGAATCTCAGAATGTGGTGGTGACACAGTTTCAGAATGTGGTAGTCACATGCAATTTCAGAATGAGGCAGGGATGCATCATTTTAGAATGTAACTTGGACATGCAATTTTTGAATGTGGCAGTGACACTCATTTTCGGAATGTGGTGGGGATATGCAGGTTTATAATATAGTGGGAATGCACAGTTTCAGAATGTGACAATGACAGGCAATATTGGAATGTGGACGTTTACACACAATTTCAGAATGTGGCAGGCAGGTACAATTTTACAATGTAGTGGAGACATGCAGTTTCGGAATGTGGTGGTGACACACAATTTTGGAATGTGGTGGTGATGCAAAACTTTGGAGTGTGCAGTGATGCACAATTTCAGAATGTGGAGTGACACTCAATTTCAAAATGTGGCAGTGATGCACAGTTTTGGAATGTGGCAGTGACACACAGATTCGGAATGTGGTGGTGACACATAGTTTCAGAATGTGGCAGTGATACACAGTTTTGGAATGTGGCAGTGATGCACAGTTTCAGAATGTGGCGGTGATGCACAATTTCAGAATGTGGTGGTGAAGCGCAATTTTGGAATGTGGCAGTGACATCCAGTTTTAGAATGTGTCAGTGATGCGTAATTTGGGAATATGATGGTGACACACAATTTCAGAATGTGGCGATGAGATGCATTTTTTAAATGTGGCAGTGATACGCAGTTTTGAATGTGGTGGTGACATGCAGTTGCAGAATGTGGCATTGAAACACTGCTTCAGAACGTGGTGTGGATGTGAAACTTTTGAATGTGGCAGGGACAAGATATTTTGGAATGTGGTGGTGATGCGCAGTTTTGAAATGTGGTGGTGTTACACACCTTCAGAGTGTGTGGTGGCACTCAATTTCGGAATGTGGCAGTGCCGCTCAGTTTCAGAATGTGGCAGTGATGCACAGTTTTGGAATGTGGCAGTGACGCGCAATTTCAGAATGTGGTGGTGACATGCAGTTTTGAAATGTGGTGGTGACATGCAGTTTCAGAATGTGGCCATAACACACAGTTTTAGAATGTGGCATTGAAACACAGGTTTGGAACATGGTGTGGATGTGTAATTTTGGAATGTGGCAGGGATGTGCAATTTTGGAATGTGGCAAGGATTTGCAATTTTGGAATGTGGCAGTGATGCACAATTTTGGAATGTGACTGGGGCACTCAATGTCAGATTGTGGTGGGGATGTGATGCACAATTTTGAAATGTAGTGTGTGAGTACAGTTCTGGACTGCGGCAAGGACAAGCAGTTTCAAAGTAAAATGGTGTGTCCTGTCACATTCTGAGAGTAAAATGGTGTGTCCTGTCACATTCTGAGAGTGTACACCCTTACTATATTCCAGAATTGCCGGTCCCCGCTAAACTCCTTGATGTGTGTCCCTGTCACATTCTGTGATTAAGTGTCCCACCACACTGCAAAGTGGTGCATCCCTGCCACATGTTGAGATTGCATGTCCCTCCCAACATTCTAAAATTGTGCATCACTTTGACATTCTATACCTTGGTTCAGCCCTGCATTCCAAAACCACCTCCTGATGCATTCTAAAGTACAATACCATGCACCTGAACATTCTGGAAATGCAAGCATTGCAGGCAACCCTGCATCAGTTTTTTTTTAATGATTACTACAGCTATGGTTTCTATAATTTCAGAGAAATAAGGTTGCTGATAGGGATTAGACTAGTCCATGACTTCTGGTTGTGACATCATCAGTGGCTCTTCACTGAAACTATTTTTTTTTGAACAGGGAGTGAAATCAAAGTTACAAAATAGCTCATAACTTTTAAACAACAAAGTAATGCAGAAACCTAATGGTATGCGATTTATTGGAGGTAGGCTGATTCCTATTCTGCAATGTAGTACTTTTGACTCCCTCTTTAAGATAGAAATTAACAAGCACAAATTTAGCCACAAATTTAAAGAGTTGCATCAGGCCTTAAAAGTGAAAACTGATAAATGTGAGACAAGCCTGATCAAAAGGAAATAGAGTAAGCTGATACGAGATGAATCAGATTATATGAATGAGACTTTTTTAAACTGTTCTGGTCAAAAACACTCTCAGTCCTTGAGTAGAGGGAGATCAAGATCCAGAAAGTGAGATGGTAAAGAGTAACATGTAATTATCGTTAGTCCCCAAACAAATAGGGGGTCCAGTTCAGATTCCCAAATGAGTGAAGAGTAAGTGGCAGGTACTTCTAACACAGTTTTTTTAGAAATGAGACAAGAAGAGGCACAAAACAAACAGGAAAAACAAGGCAAAGACCACACCTCAGGCAGACAAGGAGAAGCAAAAGGGGTAGGAAGCACCAATCAAAAGGAAAGGCAGTTATGGAGTACCCAGAAAAGGGTTTAGAGGAAGATCTGGTGATTAATCTTTCCTACAGACAATTAAATAGTGTACAGAGATGAATAAAGGACTATCATTTGTCCCTACCCCTGAGGTTTTACTTTGTGAAAAATAAGCTTGATAACCATGATAGTGTGTTGCTACAGGAGATGCCAAAGATGGAATGGAATAGTTTGGATGAGAGGAAGCTGGAAATAATAATGGAGTTGTTTCAGAATGGATACCAGGTTACCAAAACAGGGGAAAGTGTACCATCATTTGACACTGCAATCAGCCAAAACAGGGCCAAAATCCAGAATACTGTAGACATTTGGGAAGAACGGAAGAAGTTTTTTAAACCATGGTCAGTGTTTCTCTCCAATGTGAATAACTCACAGATTGCTGCTTTTGAAAGATGTCTAAGGGCAGAAGTAAATGATCTTCTGTTAAAACAAGAAAATATTTACATCTAGCCAGAATGCGATTAGACATGAAAGGAAGGCATTATGGGATTTGATGCACATGTCAGATGTAATATTTAAGCCAGCAGATAAAGGGGAAAACATTGTAGTTACCGGGGAGAGGCAGTGCCTAACAAGCATTTGTCAATGCCAAATGTTGTCTTGCTGGCACTGTCATTGGTACTGCAGGAGTTAGAAAGATGCACAATAGGATTGGCAGTGAAGTAGTGAACTGATGCCGACCCCAGCCCTACCATGCAGAGAGTGACAGGCATTGGGGTGTGACTTCATTAGCCATAACACTCATGCCATTTCACCTCACCCTACCTCGCAGAGACCGACAAGTGCTGCGATGTGCCTTGGGGTCTTCTGGCCTTACACTCACCCCATTCCATAAGGAAATATACTGACATGGGGGCAGTGTAGGAGAATGGAGTGAATGTTGGGGCCAAAGGGTCCAAGGCACACCTTGATGCCTGTCACTGGCTGCAGGGTGGGGGGGTGGAATGGTGTGAGCATTATAGCCGACAATGTCAAGTTACACCCCTGACACCTGTCACTCTGTACAGGGTGGGGCATTACTGTTGGAAACCCTAATGCCCAGGGCATTTGTTGGTATTTTCACTCCAGATTTTCAACATAGGCTGTTTGTGACCCCACCTCATGAACAGTGGCACTAGGAGTTTGTTTGCCAAAAGGTGATTTTGTACAGTGACTGTGCATTTTGGTGCCACAGGTGCGAAAACACATTTTGGGCAGGATGTGAAAAATGACAGCTCCACTGCTCATGAGGAGGTGTAAAAAAATGGCATTGTTGAAAATCTGGAGTGAAAATATGAAAAATTGGTGACATCACGAGTGTGCATAGAAACTGTGCAATGCATGCCCATAACACAATTATTTTGGGATTTGTTTAGCCAAATTTTCAACATAGGCATTTTGGAAACTCCGGCCATGAACAGTGTCACTGTGATTTTGATAATCTGGCCTGAACATTGATTTCCCAAAGCGACCGTGCCATTGTGTGACACGTGCGAAAACACATTTCGGGCAGGATGTGAAAAATGACAGTTGTACTGTTCATAAGGAGGTGTACAAAAATGACAATGGTAAAAATCTAGAGTGAAAATATGAAAAATCAGTGACATTATGAGCGTGTATAGAAACTGCGCAATGCAAGCCCGTAACACATTTATTTTGGGTATTTAGTTTACAAAATTTTCAACATAGGCATTTTAGGACCTCTACTCATAAATCTGGACACTCTTTGGACTTAGTCTTCCTCTTAGGGATTGATGCATCTGACGTGGGGTTGGAACCAGTCACCTGGTCAAACCACTACACTGTAAGGTTCAATTTTTGCACCCCTCTGAGAAGGCCTTCCCCTATGGAGATGGTCAGATACCACCCATTATGGAATATTACTTCCCAAGGTCTTGCGGTGGTCCTTGACCTATCATCCCTCAGGCTGGCGAGCAGTAATCAGGAAACGCTGGTGGTGGCCTATAATGAGGCCATTACGGCGGCTCTGGATTTTATTGCTCCTGTTCGTGAGCACCCCCTATCCCTTCACCCCAGGTCCCCTTGGTTTGATGGGACACTGAGGGAGATGCGGAGATATGGGTGAAGGTTAGAGCATTGTTGGCGTAAGTCTGCCCTTGATACCGACCACCTTAGATTGATGGAACATTATTCTACCTATCAATCTGCAATCACCTGTAAGAAGGCAGAATTCCTGTCCAGGGAGATTGCATTTGCACAGAATCGACCGGCTCAGCTGTTTTGGACTATAGACAGACTGTGCAACCCAGCCTGTCTATAAGTTCGAAAAGCCTTTTTGTAATTAGAGTGTGAGGAGCTCGCTCGTTACTTTGCAGCTAAGGTGGCCGACATCAGGCTGGACCTTTGTCCGGCAATCTCTAAGGGTGATGTTGTAGAACAATGTGAGTTCACAATACCCTGTTTCTCTTGGAGTTCCTTTGGTCGACCTGAGTTCGTGGATATTGTGAGGATCATTCATAGTGTGCATCCCACAAGCTGTAGTTTGGACCCTGGACCGACTCCCCTAATTCTGGGTTGTTTTGATATCAGTCCAGTCCTGGTGCAAATAGTCTGGAGCTCCTTGAAGTCAGGTGAGTTTCCTAGCTCACTGAAAGAGGCTGTGGTGACACCTCTCTTGAAGAAAGTTACCTTGAACCCAGACTGTTTCTCAAACTACAGACCCATCTCTAACCTTCCCTTTATTGGGATGGTTATTGAGAAGGTAGTGGCTGCCCAATTGGAAGACCATTTAACCATCCACAATATCTGCGAATCCTTCCAATATGGTTTTCGTAAAAGACATAGCTACGAGACTGCGCTGGTTCGGGTGCTTAATGATCTTCTGAGGGTGAGAGATCAGAAGAGACGTTCCATTCTGGTTCTCCTTGATCTCTCATCAACCTTTGACACTGTGGATCACTCGGTGTTGATAGCATGCCTGAGGCTAATTTGTGGAATATCGGGAACTGTTTTACAGTGGTTCACCTCATTTCTCACTGGGAGATCACAAACAGTTGTGTTTTCTTCTGGCCCAACTTCTTTGTTGTGTGGGGTGCCTCAGGGTTCTGTGCTGTCACCCATGTTATTCGTAGTGTATATGCTGCCCCTTGGAGACATTATTAGACGGTATGGGCTGAGGTTTCACTGCTATGCAGATGATACCCAGCTATACCTGTCTTTTGCACCCGACCAGGATGGAGCCCTAGCGGTGTTTAATAACTGTTTTGAGGAAGTCCAGGGTTGGATGGATTCTAGTTGGTTAAAGTTGAACTTGGAGAAGACAGAGGTTCTGGTTGTGGACCCAGGAGGTCAGATAGAGAGGTTGTGTGGTGGCACGCCTTCAGGAATATTTCTTGGTGGCGTGTCACTTCCGTCATCTGAACGGGTGCGTAGCCTTGGGACTGTCCTAGACGACAAGCTGACATTACAGTCTCAGGTGTCGGCCGTTGTCAGGACTTCCTTTTACCATCTTAAGAATATCGCCAGGGTTAGACACCTTGTTCTGTCTGACTCTCTACCAGCATTGGTCCATGCCTTTGTATCCTCACGTTTGGACTATTGCAACGCCATTTACTTTGGGCTTTCTGGGGTTGAAATCCACTGCCTACAGCTGGTGGAGAATCCTGCAGCCCGGGTTTTGACAGGGACAAGCAGGTCCTCCCATATTACCCCAGTGCTGCGTGAACTGCACTGGCTGCCCGTACAGTGGTGGATCACCTTTAAAGTCATTTTATTGACTTTCAAAGCCCTTCACGATCAGGGCCTGGCCTAGTTGAAAGTACTTCTGGTGTCTTACTACCCTGGCCGATCACTCCGCTCAGCCAACGAGGGGTTGCTAGAGATTCTGAGAGTGAGTTTAAAATCTTCTGGCAGTAAAGCTTTTTCTTATGCTGCTCCCACTCTCTGGAATTCTCTACCACGCCGGTTACCGGAGTGCACCTCCATGGAGGAATTCAAGAAAAACTTGAAAACTTATCTCTGGCAAATGGCAATTTTGGATGCTTGACTGTTTTGGATGTTTAAGTAATTTATTTTGCTGGAATTTTTTATTCGTATTTATTAATTGATTTTAATAATTGTTATTAATATGATATGAATTTATTTATATGTGTTATTGGCTTGTGTTTGATGTTGTGGTTTGATATGTTCAGCGCCTTGGTATACTGAAAGGAGCTATATAAATAAACTTATTATTATTATTACTCATGAACAGTGTCACTGTGATTTTGTTAATGTGTCCTGAACATTGATTTCGCACAGCGAACGTGCCATTGTGTGCCACATGCATGAAAACACATTTTGGGCAGGATGTGAAAAATGACAGCTGTACTGTTCATGAGAAGGTGTGAAAAAAATGGCAATGTTGAAAATCTGGAGTGAAAATATTAAAAATTGTCAAAGTTACAGTGTGCATTGAAACTGCATAGCACCTTATTAACTGATCATTTTTGGAATTTTTCCACCAAATTTACAAGATAGGGTTTTTTTGGACCCCACCTCATGAACAGTGGCATTGCCATTTCATTAATCAGTCCCGAAGGGTGATTTCATGCAGTGACCATGAAATGACCTTTCAGGGCAAAATAATGAGATAACAGTGCATGTGTTCATGAGGTGGAGTCCTAAGCACCCCATGTTGAAAATTTGGAGGCAAAATTCCAAACAATGGCTGAGATATCCACCTAAGTTGAAAAAGCCCCATTTATGCCATTATACAGCTTACCGGCATTTCTTCAGGTCGTGGTTGGCTTTAAAGAGTCCAGACATGTTTCTGGTCCACCGAATATCGTCGCACCAAGCTCTGGAGGTAAGTATGGGGTGAGGGAGGGTGTAGGGCGGTGGGGTGTGCAGAGGGTGGCTGCGGGTTGGGGGAGGGGATACCACGTCGAGGGAACGTTTTCTTTCTTTCAGGTAATTTAAAAAAAAAAACGAACACTGCAGACAGTTTTCTTTTTTTACAGGTGTATGAAAAACTGTTGTGCACACTGGGGTGGACTCCCAGAGTGTGCTCCATGACTTTGAAGGGTGGGTGATGTTGGCCACACTGGGGTGGGCATCCAGTGTGCCACAGAATGAGGGCGAGGGGCCAGAACATGCCAATGACAGTTGGATTTGATTACGGGGAGGCAAACTGGGGTGGGCTCCCAGTGTGCCACACAATCTTGGGGGGGGTTATTTAGCATGCTGACAGGGGGATTGGGCACCCCTGAAGTCAGCTTTGTAGGCATTGTGCAGCAGGCGGTGGCAGCCACTGCCGCTATGTTTATTGCAATACTTCACCAGGAAAGGCACATTGGGAGGCATGTTACTGTGCCGCTGCATGATGAGCTTGTCTCTCATTACAGCGGCACTTTCTTTACAAGTTTTGACCGCTTTACATACTGTATTTCTTTTGTGAGTGCCTGCATGCTGGCTTATTGGAGAATGAAGGACGCACCTATTAAAACGTGGTCTGCATTCGCGCACACTAACGCACCTCCAAAATCTGCTACTACCGCAGGATGTTGGCTTGCATGCAGGCGCAAGCCAACTTATAAAATTAGTGGAACCGGCCTGTGGTGGCGCTGAGGTTGCGGCGCTGGACCACGCGCCTCATTCCACGACCGGCGGTCGGTCGAGAGTGGACTCGGGTAGTCGGTGGGTCGGCTGGGGAGACAGGCTTAGCGTCCAACGACAGCTCGCCTACTCGGAAAGGATTTAGCCACAATCCGGCACTTGCATGACCCAGTGGAGGCTCGAGAAGTGCAAGCCCTCTGGGGATTGGCTGGTTGGCCTTTGAGCAGTATGGACATCAGCGTGCGGTCATGGCGTCAGGAGGTCGTTTACTGCTTTCGAGAGGAGAAACAGAAAGAGCCTGCCGCAATCTGGGAAGATGTGGGGACCAGGATGTGCCCATGATGTGCCCGTGTCTACCCAGCAGTCCACGAGGGCCGACGAAATGTATGTTACGGGGTTAGATCCCCCACCTCGTCCCCACCCGGGGGGTAAACCGTGGCTCCATGGGGACTTGTGGTCTGTGTGGGCAGGGTTCCGGGTAGTGGGATGTCCGTGGGTCATCACTGAAGGGTCGGAGGAGGCAGGCTGCGAGGAGGATAAAGAGTGATTTCAAAAAAAAAAATTGGTGGAACAGTTGCTGTCAGATGGAAATAGGTACAGGCTGCTTTGCCATAATCCCTATAATGCTTTTAAAAACAAATTGTTACAGTTTTTGAAGGGGGCATGTTATACTGGTTGCATAACTGAAAATGAACTTAAGTATTTATGGATGCCCCATCCAATTGTTCCAGTATTTTTGCTGTCCCAAAAATACATAAAAAATATTGAACAACCACCAGGTCATTCTATAGTCTCGGGTGGGCTCTTTAACTGAGAATCTTTCAGTATTTGTTGATTTCTTGCTTCAGAAAGAGGCTGTTATATTGAGATTCCTCCTCAGAGACACGGGAGACCTATTACTGAAAACTGAGCATTTGGTTTGGGAGGAAGGTTTTCACTGGTTAACAATTGATGTGGAAGCTTTATATTCCTCTACATGTCACTCAGATGGTATTGCAGCTTGTAAATTTTTCTTAGAAAGAAGTAACATAGGTGCACAAATTACATTTTTATTGGAAGCTTTTAGTTTTATCTTGACCCACAATGTGTTTGAATTCAGTAATAGATATTACTCGCAAACATGTGGAATTGCGATTGGGACTTGTATGGCCTCATCATATGATAATTTATTTATGGGGATGTGGGAGCTGGATACCATTTACAGAGAGGCCTTTCCCTAGGCAGATAGTATCATTGTGTGGTATCAATATATTAACAACATTGTCGGCATCTGGAAAGGAGATTGGGATGGGGCTGAGAACTTTGTCAACTGGTTTAATGATAACAGTGTCAACCTTAGGTTCACTTCACAGATTGAAGATTCCACAATACATTTCTTGGATCTTACATTGTGTAGGGTACCCAGGGAAACTGTGAAAACATGGGGCTATTAGAAGTCAACGGGCACAAATTCTCTGCTCTTGGAGGGTAGTGCGCACCTGCAGAGACTGAAGGAGTCGACTATGCTCGCAGTTTCTGAGGGTGCGCAGGAATTTAAGTGATGATGACATGTTTAATGCACAATCTGATGAGCCGGAGCAGAGATTCTGCAATAGAGGCTATGGTGACAGGATTTTAAAGACTTCTAGGAATGGATGAATAAACCCCAGCAGGAAACATAGGTTACAGGTTTCCAGCCTCAATTATTACAGCATCCAGTAACCTTCTTGATTGACTATAACTCAGTGACAGGGGGCAACCATGCATAAATACTGGAGCATTTTGATGTCAGATAATTTATTAAAACAAGAACTAGGAGAGAAGCCTAGGATCTCCTTTTGAAGAACTTCCAATTTAAGGGATAAAGTAGTGCATTGCAGATTTTCTGTCTCAGGGAGATCTCAGGGTGATAGTAATTAGTTACCACAGCATCCTACGTGATTTATTCCATGTAAAATATATAATATTTGTAGATACTGTGGTACAACTAGCAGGATACTGTTAGTGGTTCCAACTGCTTGGTTAAGGAATTTATTGCCTGTAGCAGGACATTTGTTGTGTATGGGATAATATGCAGATGTAACAAAATTTATATTGGACACACAGTAAGAATATTCAAAATGTGTATTCAGGAGCATGTGTGTGATATTATCCTGGGAAGGGTTGATAAACCATTGGGTGTACATTTTAAAGAGGCACATAATGGGAGCCCTGATGGGAGTCACTGCTTTGGTATTGAACATGTTGAACTGCATTCATGAGGGGGTGACAGGCAAATAATTTTATCACAAAGGGAGGCAGAATGGATTTTCCATTTGAAGAGTTTAAAACCAAGGGGTCAAAATGATTAATTAAATCTTAAATGTTTTCTGCACTAAATGGGTCCATCAGTGTGTTCAGATGTTCCCTTTCTTTTGTATGAAAATCTATATCAGGTCATTCGAAGGGAAAGGGCAGGACAACCTGATGGCAACCGGGGGGCAAGGTTGGTAGGAAGGTCCTAGTGGTTGGGGACTCAATGATTAGGGGGGTAGGAAGGGTGATAGAAGACAGGTCAGATGGGAGGAGGATGGTCTGATGCCTGCCTGGAGCATTAGCCATCCAGGATTTACACAGAATAGGGAGGATAGTGGAGAGGGAATGGGGGAACTGGAGGTACTGGTACATCTGGGTACCAACGATCTGGCAAACCATTCAGTGGAGACAGTGAAGCAGAACTTCTGTAGACTGGAGGACAGATTGGTGGCACACTCATCCTCCCTAGCCTTTTCCAAAGTCCGGTAGCCATGGTGGATGGTGAGCAGAAGGGGGATCCTAGATAGTACTCTCCCACATCTAGGGGACTGTAGTAGCAAAGAGGGTACAGAGACCAAGGGAATGGGCAGTAGTGATGGATAAAACAAAGGATAAAAGCCCCAACAAGGGTGTGAGAAAACATGGAAAACAGAAGCACAGTAGCAAAGTAAGAGCAGGGGTCAGATAGAACAGAGTATGCCTTAATGCCAGGAGCCTACATATCAAACTAAGTGAGTTCCAGGCTCTGATAGTAGACACTGAGGTGGACCTTGTGGCCATCACGGAAACGTAGACCACAAATAATAATGACTAGGAGATGATGGTCCCTGGGTATTCACTGTTCAGGAGGGATAGAGGAACTGGTAGATGGGCAGGAGTTGCCCTTTTTGTCAAGCAAGACATCAAGATGGTAGAAGATGGGTGAATTAGGGGCAGCAGTAGTGAGTTTGGGTCAGTATGGGTGCAGCTCACGACAGCCTCAGGCAGGAAAGTATGCTTGGGGGTGATATATAGGCCTCAAGGGCAAGGGGAGGAAAGGGACAGAGAACTTACAGTGGAACTTGAAAGAGGGGTAGCAAAGGGGGAAGTAGTGGTGTTAGGAGACCTGAACCTGCCAGGCATCGAATGGGAGGTCCCAGTGGCCAAGAGCGTCAGGAGTCAGGCCTTGCTGGATACCTTCCAAGACTGTCTACTGGTGCAGCTAGTTAAGGAATGCACCAGGCAGGCCACAGTCCTTGATGTGGTGCTCACTAACTCAGAGGTGCTTGGGAGTGGTGGGAGTAGGGGGCCACTTTGGGAACAGCGGCTCAACTCTGTTTTGGTTTGAATTGGCCCCTTGGGGTCAAGTGCAAGTCAGAATCAAGAACTGAAGTCCTTAACTGACGTCCTTGACTTCAGAAGGGCTGACTTTGATAGGATGAGGGAACTTGTCAGGAATAAGTTAGTAGGGGTGGAGAACATAGGTAAGGGGGAGGAGAGATGGGGGGGATAATTAAGGGGTCCATCCTCAAGGCATCTAAAGTATGCATAAGAACAGTAACTAAGAAAAACAGGTTTAACAGACCACTATTGTTTTCAGCAAGGATCAGGGAAGTGGTAAGGGCAAAAAAGAAGGCCTTCTATAAATACAAGAAAAGGCAGGGTGAAGTAGTATGGGATGATCATTTACAGAAAAATCGGGTGGTAAAGAAGGCTGTTAGGGAGGCCAAAGCAGACAGAGCTGCGTATTGTGGTGGGGGTCACAATGAAGAAAAACAGTATTTCAGATATATTAGTGAAAAAAGGAAAAAGTGTGGGGGAATTGTAAGGCTGGTTGAGGGGGGAAGGGTGATAGAGGAGGATGAGCAAAAGGCTGCCATCCTAAATGACTACTTTTGCTCAGTTTTCATTAAGGAGGATGGTGGTCCATGCCAGAGAGTGGCATCAAAGTGGCCACTAAGGGAATCCCGGAAATGAGACAGCCATTGTTTACTAGTGAAAGGGTTCTGAAAGGTCTGGCTGCCCTTAAGATAGATAAGGCCCCAGGACCAGATGGGTTGCATCCAAGGATACTCAGGGAATTAGCAGCAGAGCTGGATGAACCACTGGTGTGTCTGTTCAACAGCTTACTTAGGTCTGGGGAAGTTCCAAGGGATTGGAAGGTGGCAGACATTGTACAGCTTCATAAAAGGGGGGATAAGGAGCAACTGGGGAACTACAGACCTGTCAGTCTAACCTCTATAGTAGTGAAGCTGATGGAATCACTCATCAAAGGGGACCTCATAGACTACCTGGAGAGCAACAGGCTCCAGGATAGTAAACAGCATGGTTTCATGGCAGGAAGATCTTGTCAGACTAACCTAATGGTTTTCATTGCCTGGGTGACAAAGGAATTAGACAAGGGCCATGCTGTGGATCTGATCTACTTTGACTATAGCAAGGTTCTTGATCCAGGTCCTCACAAATGATTGCTCAAGAAGATGGAAGACCTGAGTGCAGCTAAATCTATAGTAAACAGGAAGCCATCCTGGTGGCACCCAGGGTTGAGGTGCTGGACACCACACCTCGCACTACACTAGCAACCCAGGTTCGGGAATGAGCCCAGGTCATTGGGGGTCAGCTGGGGGGGAAGGGAGTAGGATTGTGCAGCCATTGGCAGCTCCCTTCTCCCTGGGAGGGACCTTGTCACTCCCACAGTTCAACTGCCCCCAGGTGGAGGCCTGAGGGTAGTGCAGGCGGGGGCTGGCACGAATAGGGAGGGTACCACGGAACCGCGGTGTGCACGTGCCTCCACACCCACATGGCCGGCCATGGCATGGGTGGGTGGGTGAAAACAGGAGGAAAATGGTGCTGACTGGCAGGATGATGCCGGTCCCCTGCAGGCTTTGCATCCCCGGCTAGCAGGGCACCTCTGTGCCATTGAGGTGAGTCCTGGTGGAGGTTGGGATGGCCAGGCTGGGAGGACTGGTAGAAGTGGGTCAGTCATCACGGGGAGGCAGAGAAAATGTATTTTGAAAAAATAAATAAATAAATGAACCCATAGTGAACTGTGTGAGTAACTGGCTAGAGCGGAGGCAGCAGAGGGTGGTGGTCAATGGGTTTAAATTAGAAGAGAGGGAAGTTATGAGCAGAGTTCCACATGGATCGGTCCTGGATCCAGTCCTCTTCAACATGTTCATTAGTGACATTGGAGAAGGAATCCAGGGCAGGTTCTGTCTCTTCACAGATGACACAAAACTGTGTGGAAGGGTGGATAGTTACGAGGGAATGAGGGAAATACAAAGAGACCTACAAAAGCTAGAGGGGTGGTCAAAGGTCTGACATTTAAAATTCAGTGCTAGAAAGTGTAAGGTAATGCACCTCAGGAAAAAGAACCCCAAGACAGAGTACTGGATGGGAGGAAACAAACTTAGCACTACAGCTGAGAAATGGGATCTGGGAGTTATCATTAGCAACTCACTTAAGCAATCAAGTCAGTGCAACAAAGTCTATAACAAGGCTAACAGGATGCTGGGATGTATTAGGAGGGGTATTGATAGCAGACGAAAAGAGGTAATACTTCCCCTCTACAGATCCCTGGTGAGGCCTCACCTAGAGCACTGCACTCAGTTCTGGAGTCCTCACCTCAACAAGGATAAGGATAGGCTGAAGACAGTGCAGTGCAGAGTAACAAAAATGATTCAGGGCCAGCAAGGCAGATCCTATGAGGAGTGCCTCAAGGCACTAACTATGTACTCACTGGAGACCAGAAGGGACAGGGAGAGGGGAAATATGATAGAGACCTTCAGGTTCCTTAAAGGAATTCTGCAGGACACTATTTAGCCTGAATACCAATTTGCAGTCACGTGGACATGAATAAAAATTAACAAGTGGTAGATTCAGGAGAGATGTGAGGAAGTACTACTTTATGAAAAGGGTGGTGGAACCTTGGAACAGTCTGTCGGCTGAAGTGGTGGGTGCGAAAACAGTCAGGGGGATTCAAGCAGGGCTGGGTCATAATGAAGGGAATAGTGGTTACTGCGGGTGACAGGAACAAGGAGGAGAATAGAGAGAGGATGGGGAGGGTTTGTACCCTGGAGGAACAGTAGGTTCCAGGGATTATAGATAACTTGGGCAGACTGGATGGAGCTCTGGTCTTTTTCTGCCATCATTGTCTATGTTTCTGTTTCTATATTGGTATGGCTATATTAATGTGACGGTGATCCGCTCCTTTGATTGATGTATATTTGATTATTAATTTTAGTTCTCTGCTGTCCTCTTGAGGTGGAAATATGGCTTCCCTGGTGATGACTGTGAATAAAAAGGAAATACGAGTGAGACCCCATAGATGCATGCTATTGACAAATTGGAACAGAAGATGTCAGAAGATTCAAATAGAAGGGCTTCTCTTTGTGGTGTACAAGAATATGATGGACTTACAATTTTGAATAATAAATGATTGTGGGCTTCATTTTGTATATTTGTTTAATTTGGTAACCATATGGTATTTGTGTACTTGCACTTAAAATTTTGCATGGGGTGGGTTTCTATGGTTATGGAGCAATATTTAAAGACGTTAGATATAGGTCATGGCTATGCCCCCTGACAAAGTTTGTGAGGAATGAAGCGTGGGGCTTGAAGGGGCAATATACGTTTGTCCGGTACCAGTTTCTAATTCAGGTGTTTGTATCTATGCTTGTTATTGCATTGTTGCATTTTTGCACTTTATAGATATTTGAGCTTAATTAATGGATCTATGCATGGCATAACAAAGCGAGCCATTGTTCCATGTGGATAAAAGATTACTGCGATTCTAGTGTGATGTAGAGGCTTAGCCACAGCATTTTGGGCTTTTATATTGTAATGAATATGACATGAGTGCTTGCTGGATTTACATTGTCTCTGAAATAATGCCCCTTTTTTTAGCTCAAGTTACGATACCCATTGTATTTAAATTCAGTGAACCTAACATTCCAGCTACGTGCGGAGACTTTTTTGATGGAATATAATATGTAAAGGGTGCTTAATTTGTGTCTAGTGAGATAAAGAACTGGATGGCATCTAACTGGCGGAGACTCAGCCCAGACAAGACTGAGGTTCTAAAGCATTTGACTCTGTCAATCACAATATTTTGTTAAATAGATTGAAGGCACCAGGTCTCGGAATGGGTTCCTTATTGTGGTTTCCTTCATACCTGACTTTTAGATTACAATGTGTCAAATCTGGAGAATACTGCTCTGATTTTGCATATGTAAACAAGGTGGTCCCCCAGGGATCTGTACTGGGGCCCCTTTTGTTCCTCATATACATTAACGAATTGCCCAGAAGTTGTTCAGCCAATACCAATACATTTTTATACACTGACGATACAGTTATGTATTCCCGGAACAGGAACCCTGAGGTTGCAGTAAGTACAATCTGTACTGATTTTGCTAGGGTTCAGCACAAACTTATTAAACTGTGTCTGTTGCTGAATGTTGGCAAAATGCAATGGGTCTTGTTCTCTGGTAGGATTAAAGATGAGCATTCTAAACTTAGTATTAAATCAATTGATGGGACAGAAATATGTATGGTATCCACTTATAAATATATTGGTATCTATCTGGATGAGTCTATGAAATTTAATCTGCATGTACATAATCTTTCTTCCAAACTTGAGAAGTCGTTGTCCTTTCTTTATAGGAACAGGGCTAGCTTTATTTTTTCTGGAATGTGGGCCTCCATGTCTAGCCCCCATACCCAAGGGCACCATCGTTAGGGATGGGCCGGTGGTCAGGGCATCCCAGGAGTTCAGTCCAACTCGGGCGGTGTTGTGCAATGCCAGAGCTGTCAGGAACAGGATCTCAGTGATTGCAGATCTTGTTGGTTCAGCAGATCTGGCTTGCATCACCGAGACCTGGCTGGATGATAATGCAGGCCCCATATTGGAGGCCGCTGTTCTGGCCGGGTATGTGGTGATACACCGGCCGATATCGGACTGCAGGGGAGGAGGGGTTACGGTCTGTTTCAAGACCGAATTGGAGCTCATCAGTGTTCCAGTTGAGGTAACCAGCTCATTTGAATGTGTTGTAGTAGCAGGTGAAAGCTATAGAATAGTTCTCACTTATCATCCACCCGGTGATGGGAAGCTATTCCTTAAGGAAGTGGTGGACTTCGTCATTGATATGGCGTTTGAGTCACCCATGCTGATCGTCCTGGGTGACTTCAATGCCTGGATTGATGATGAACTCTCGCAATTTGGACAACACTTCCTCCAGTTGATGAATTCACTAGGCCTGTCACAGGTGGGTACCACTGCTACTCATAAATGTGGCCATTCTCTTGACCTGGTTTTCCTCCTGGGGATCGAGGCCTCAGACGTGGGGGTGGAACCAATCGGTTGGTCTGATCACTTCATGGTGAGGTTCAATTTTGGCATCCCCCCTTGTAGGCTGTCCCCTGTGGAGATGGTCAAGTTTCAACCTTTACAGAATATTGCTTCCAATGGCCTAGCTGCGGTCCTTGACCTATCTGAACTTCCTGTGCATTGCAATGATCCTGAAGCCTTGGTTCTGGCATATAATCCCGCCATTACTTCAGCTTTGGATACTATTGCACCAGTCCGTGTGTGACCTCTCTCCCTCCACCCTCGGGCTCCGTGGTTTGATGGAGCCTTGAGGGAGTTGAGGCATCTAGGTCACAGGTTAGAACACTGTTGGCGGAAATCTGGCCTACATGCTGACCACCTTAGACTGTTAGAACATTATCAGTTCTATCAGTCAGAAATTTCCCGTAAGAAGGCAGAGTTCCTGTCCAGGGAAATCTCTGCCACTCAGAACCGACCAGCCCATCTCTTCAGAACTGTGGACAGGTTGTGCAACCCAGTCTGTATGCAGCTCCGAAGAGCCTTTTTGCAATTACAGTGTGATGAGCTTGATCAGTTCTTTGCAGATAAGGTGGCCGACATTAGGTCAGAGATCCTTATGACACATTCTATGCGAGTTGTGCAGGATCAGGGCTTGGTCACTGTCCCTCCGTTCTCCTGGAGTATCTTCAACCATCTGGAAGTCATGGATGTTATGCGGATTGTCCAGGGGATGCGCCCTACATGCTGTAGTTGAGACCCGGGTCCGACTTCCCTGATTATGGGTTGTGGTGATCTTATTGGCCCGGTTCTGGCACAGATAGCCTGGCGCTCCCTTGATGCCGGTGTCTATCCCTGTTCCTTGAAGGAGGCAGCGGTGACACCATTGTTGAAAAAAGCTTCTTTGGACCAAGACTCCGGCAAACTACAGGACGATCTTGAACCTTTCCTTTTTGGGGAAGGTGATCGAGAAAGTAGTGGCTGCACAACTGGAAAACCATTTGACCATCCATAACATCTATGAACCTCTCTAATCTGGTTTCCGCAAGAGGCACAGTACCAAGACTGCGCTGGTTCGGGTGCTTAATGATCTCCTGATGGCGAGAGACCAGAGAAAACAGTCCATTTTCGTACTTTTAGATCTGTCATCAGCGTTTGACACTGTCGACCATGGGGTTCTGCTTGAGTGCCTGAGATTTATCTGTGGACTTTCTGGATTGGTCTACAGATGGTTTACATCGTTCCTCACGGGAAGAACTCAGAGGGTGGCGTCGTTTTTTTTTTTCCTTTGATTCAATCCCTCTGTCATGTGGGGTCCCTCACGGCTCAGTATTGTCCCCCATGTTGTTTGTGGTGTATATACTTCCCCTCGGAGACATTGTTAGATGGTATGGGCTGAGGTTTCATTGCTATGCTGATGATACCCAGCTCTACCTGTCTTAGCTCCCGACCAGGAAGAAGCAATCTTGTTATTTAATAACTGTCTCATTGAAATCCAAGACTGGATGAAGTCCAGTTGGTTGAAGTTGAACCCTGGGAAGACGGAGGTGATGGTTTTGGATCCAGGCCACCGGATGGGGGTCTGGGGGCAGGCGGTCCCCTGGGATTATTGCTAGAGGAGGCTGAGCTCCAGGCCTCTGAACAGGTGCGAGACCTGGGGGTGTTGTTAACTTCGGGCTGATACTCGCGGCACGAAAGTGTCAGCCATCGTAAAGTCTTCTTTTTACCATCTTAGAAACATCGCCAGGATTAAGCACCTTGTTCCATCTGCAGACCTGCCTACATTGATCCATGCCTTTGTGACCTCCTGCTTAGATTACTGCAACTCGCTTTACTTTGGCCTACCAGGGGTTGATATCCATCGCTTGCAGCTGGTGCAGAACTCGGCAGCCTGGCTGTTGATGGGGATTTTGAGATCTTCCCATATTTCACCGGTGCTGCGGGAATTGCACTGGCTGCTTGTTCAGTGGTGGATCTCCTTTAAAGTGAGTTTACTGATTTATAAAGCCCTACATGGACTGGGCCCTGACTACCTGTAAGAGCTTATGATTCCTTATCTCCCTGAGCAACCACTCCGCTCGGTGGACGAGGGGTTGCTAGAGATTCCGAAGGTGACTCTAAAATCTGCCGGAGCCCAGGCATTCATGTTCATGTTCCCGACCCTCTGGAATTCTCTACCCTGTCGGATTAGGGAGTGCGCGACTGTGGGAGGGTTCAAGCAGGCTTTAAAAACATTTTTCTGGAATAAAGCTTTTAGCAAAGGTGACAGCTGACAAATATGTATTTATTGAATGTGCTGATGTTTTGTTTTACATGTTTTTACTGTTTTTACTGTTATGCGCCTTGGTTATGAAAGGCACATTATAAATAAAGAATTATTATTTGTTATTATTAAATAACTGGTCAGCTCTCTGTTTATGTCACAGATCGACTCTGGGGACTTTATATATATGAAAACTACTGATTCTGTTCTTAAGGTATTGGATCCACTTTACCATAGCACCCTTAAATTGCCATCAACTTGCCTTGGTGAACCCACCATTGCAGTCTATACGCTGTGGTGGGTTGGCAGTCCTTGGCAACTTGTAGACAGACCCATGTGACAATTTTTATTTATGAATTCATTATAAATGCCAATGCTGGGTGGCTAAGCAGACATGGAGGCTACGCTGAGTAGACCATCGAGAGCAGCAAGAGTAGTTGTTATTTATTTTTATCGTTTTATTATTTTATCGTTTTATTATTGTTCTTTTATTTGGTTGTTGTTTGTTTTATTTATTTTGCTGCCTGGCACTAAGAACTGTAATTAGCGTTTTTCAGCTACAAATCTAAATCTTTCTGAAACTGTGCACTGGAAGTTCTGCCTAAGTTTTACCTGTTTCTCAGCCGACCGAAGAAGACGTGTGAAGACTGGTAGAAGGTGGATGGAGGTTTTCTATCGGGACCTGTGAGACACTTGGAGGAGTTTTCTGTGCTGAGAGGAGGAATGCGATGGAGTGTCATGAAGCATTGAGGAGGTCCGACTGAGGTTACTGCGAATTGACGGGGTGTATGTCTTCTGGGTGTCTGGCCTTGACCTGGTGGTGTGCGGTAGTGTTTCTGCTGGTGGGCGGCTGCACTGCAGTGCTTCTGTTCTGCTGCCTGGTTGCTGGTGGGTGGCTGTGGCAGTGGTGGGGTCCAGGGAGAGGTCTGGGCTTTGGGAGGGGGCCTTCATGTATTGGCAGCAGCGAGGCCGGAATGGATGCTAGACTGGTGTGCTTGGAATATAGCTGCATGGAAACTGTCTCTCGGTGTTTCGGGTTGGAGTGGGATTGCATGAACAAGGATTTCTGCCTGTATATCTTTGTTATGTGGTTGGGAGTTAACCGAACTGGCAGTGAGAGTGTCGATGGTATTAGCTGAAGAAAATCATTATAACTGGAGTTTTCGTTCGTCTCTTCTTTGGTGAGGCTTTGGATTAACTGGACTTGCAGTGAGAGTGCCATGAGTTAAACCATTCTTGCTGAAAAGTAAAACTTTATGATCACAGAGTTTTTGGGCAGTGAGAGTGCCCGGCTTTAGGGGAACTTTTGGACATGGACTAGGGAAGTGAGATTTCCCATAGCTGGTATGTTTTCATCTGAAGTGCGGCAAGATTTGTTAATTTAGTTAAATTTTTTATGTTTTTGTTTATTATTTCATGTATATTTATGTTAGTTTAAGGGTTGTTTTAATTGTGGGAGGCATGGTTTTAAATTGTTTGAGTTAGTTTAATGGGCAGACTGGATGGGCCTTGCAGCCCTTATCTGCCGTCAACTTCTATGTTTCTACATTTTTATCTGTATGAAATGTGTCTGGGACAGGGAATTGTAAGGCACAGCTACTCAGGGAACTGCCTCCATGGCCTCTGTCCCTTTGAGCTTCCTGAACTCCCAGCTGCAGCCTACAGAAGGTGTAGAGCCTTGGGAATAGCTCGGAGGGGGGTTCTGGCAGTGGTGGTTGCACCCGAGTGACTGCCGGGGTGTCCAGGATTCGGGTGGTGAGGCCAGGGAGATGCCCTAGGGTGAAATGGGAACTAGTGAGGGGGTTGCCTTGTTTAGTTCCCATACCCAAGGGTTCTATGAGGCATTGTGGGCAGTTATTGGGTTCAGCTACCTCACCTTATCCTACTCAGGCTGTGTTATGCAATGCTAGGTCAATGAAGAATAAGACTGCCATAATGGCGGACTTGATATCCTCAGTTGACGTGGCTTGCATCAGGAGACCTGGCTGGAGAAAACTGCAGCCCCCATTTTGGAGGTGGCAGTTCTGGCTGGGTACTCCATGATACACACCCTGAGAGAGGATCGCAGGGGTGGGGGGGGGAGCTATTTGTTTTAAAACCAGCCTGAACGTCACGGTGCTACCTGTAGGTCATATGCGATTGTTCAAGTGTGTGGCCACCCGAGGGGGTGTAGGGGTAGGTTTCAGGGTCCTTGTGCTTTTATCGTCTTCCTGGGGTGCATGGGGATTTTGTTGTTGAAGCCGAGGAGCTCATCACCGGCCTGGTGCTGGAGTCTTCCAGGTGGTTAATTCAGGGGGACTTCAATGCCTGGGTTGATGGCGGGCTCTCGGGTTTTGGGAGCGATCTCTTAGGAAGCATGGGGGCCCTGGGCCTGTCACAAAAAGTAAAAACAGCTACACACTTGGGTGGCCACACATTGGATTTGATTTTCTCATTAGGTTTAGATGTGACTGACCTTAGTGTCGATCCTGTAGTTTAGTCAGAGCATAGCACCGTGAGGTTCATGTTTGATGATACCCCCCCCCCAGATGGTCCTGCACCTGTGGAGATGGTCCAGTACCACCCATTAAGAGGAATTTCCTCGACAGGACTATTAGTGGCACTGGATCTATTGAGTGTTGGGGTGGCTTGTGTTATTGGAGGAGAGGAAGCAGTTATAGCCTATAATGGGCGGTCGCTGTGGCCTTCGATTCCATCGCACCCATTCGTGTCCACCCCTTGTCTACTCGCCATGGACCTCCTTGATTTGATGAGGATCTCCAGAGTCTAAAGACTGAGGGATGGAGGCTAGAGAGGTGCTGGAGGAGATCTGGTCTGCTGGAGGACAGATTAGCCCTGAGGTTACATTATACCAACTATCAGGGGGCAATCTCCTGTAAGAAGGCGGGATATATGTCTAGGGAGATTGCTGCGGCAAAGAACAGATCAACTTAGCTTTTCTGCACAGTGGACGGGCAATTACATCCTGCCTGTCTCTGTGTTGGGGGAGCAGGTTCAAGTAAGAGGTGCAAGGAGCTGTCTGTATACTTTGCCAACAAGGTGTCCTCTATCAGGGATGCGATCTCCTCGAGTACCTCTCGAAGGTGATGCATGGCCTGGTCTGGAGTGTGTCAAAGCACTTCACCTGCCTGAGATGAGTCTGAGCTGGTTGGAGTGGAGGAGGTGGTAAAAATAATCTTGAAGCTGCAGCCAACCCAGTGTGATCTGGACCCAGGTCTGACCTGACTTTTGGTGGGATGTTTGGACTTGGTTGGGCCTGTGATTGCTGGGGTTGTCTGGAGTTCCTTGAGGAGTGGGTTTTTCCCAATGGCCTTAAAAAAGGCCTTGGTTAGACCCCTTTTGAATAAACCCTCCTTGGACCCGGACTGCCTCAGCAATTACAGGCCAATCTCAAACCTCCCATTTTTAGGAAAGGTTATTAAAAAAGTGATGGCCATGCAGCTTGAGAGACATCTTGCTTCTTCCTCCACCTATGAGCCTTTCCAGTCTGGGTTTCATGCAGGGCATAGTACAGAGACCACCCTGGTGAGGGTGCTTAATGACCCCCTGATGGCGAGGGACAGAAGAGACCAGTCCATCTTGGCCTTCCTGGACCTCTCTGCAGCGTTTGACACCATGGACCATGAGGTGCTGCTTGATCGCCTGCGGTTTTGGTGTAGCCTGTCTGGTAATGTCATCAACTGGTTCAGGTCATACCTGACAGGCTGAGTGCAGAGGGTGACGATGGGGTTAGCCTCATCTAACCTGAAGCCTCTGTGCTGTGTGGTACCACAAGGTTCGGTCTTATCGCCCTTGCTGTTCATGATGTACATACTGCCACTGGGGGACATTATCAGGCGGTACAGGCTGGGTTTTCACTGCTATACAGATGATACCCAGCTATACATGTCCTTGTGTGCCCAATACCCAGGTGTCAGCCTCTGTATTCAACAGCTGCTTTGATGAGATCCAGGCTTGGATGACTCAAAACTGGCTTGACCTTAACCCAGACAAGACAGGGGTACCTGTTGTGGATCCAGTTTGTCGTGGTGGAGGGTGTTGTGAGGGGTTACCCCCTTGCCTTGTGTTGGGGGGTGTTTCCATTACTCTGTCTAGACAGGTGAAGGATTTGGGCGTGTTCCTAGATGACGGTTTGACACTTGATGCTCAGGTGTCGGCCATCATCAGGAGTGGATTTTATCATCTTAGGAACATTGCACGAATCTGAACCATGATCCTGATGGAGGATCTGACCACACTGGTACATGCATTCGTCACTTCTAGGCTGGACTATTGCAATGCCCTGTACCTAGGGTTATCTGGAGGCAACCTCCGCAGGCTGCAGCTGGTGCAGAATGCGGCGGCAAGATTACTGACTGGGGTGAGATGTGGTGATCATATCACACGAGTCATTGGTGGACTGCACTGGCTGCTGGTCAAGCGGAGGATTGTCTTCAAGGTAGGGCTCCTGACCTACAAGACCCTACATGAACAGGGACCTGTCTATCTGCAAGATCTTCTTGCCCCCTACCATCTGCCTGGGCACTCCGTTCTGCTGGGGGGGGGGGCCTTCTTGGAATTTCCAGAGTGAGGCTGCGGCATTCCGGGGATAGGGCATTTTCAGTGGTGGTGCCCACTCTGTGAAACTCTCTTTCTGGCTATCTTAGGGAGCTCCCCTCAGTGGAAGCCTTTATGAGACAACTAAAGACATATCTGCTCCATCAGGCTTTTAATGATTGATTAATGATTAATTTTAAATGAGATGGATAGAATTTTAAGTTTATGATAAATTGCTGCTTATGCATATTCTGTTTTTGAACTGTACTGTATGGCTTCCACAGTCCATGGAATTGGGCGCTTTATAAATAAAATTATCTATCTATCTATCTAAATATGTTACCCCCTTACTTGAAGGAATTATTGAAATGTAAATAACCTAGCAAATATGATTTAAGATATACATATCTCCCACAGTTTGTAACGCCTAGATATAAAACTAATTATGGAAATAACATGCTGTCAGTCATTGTGCCTCGAATATGGGCTGCTGTTCAAAAGAAAATCAGTATGATAACTCTTTTATCCTATTCCTGTTTCAGAGCATGTGTTAACAGATTATTAATGCACAAATGTGATTGTTATGAATGAATTATATACTGTGAATGTATGATTCTAACTTTGATATTGTTTATTTTGTATTACTCGTCTGTCTGATGTTATTTGTTATTTGTTACATGTTGGATGCAATTGTAAAAGAGAGCTACCTCTCCCTTCTGCTCTCTAATAAATTGAATTGAGGTACTGGTGATCAAGCCATGCCAGAAGGGAGGTGTGGGGACTGCAAAATAGGTGACAGGGATTCAACTTAGCCCTTTTAGGCTTGAGACCTGCACTGAGGTGAGAAATCTGGGAGTCAGAAAGGATGAAGGGCTGACACTTGAGGCTCAGGTGTTGGCCGTAATCTGGAGTGGCTTTTATTATCTTAGGAACACCAGCCAGATTAAATACCTTATTTGCCTGAAGAACTGGTGACACTGGTGCATGCATTTGTGATGTCCAGGCTCAATTACTGTAATGCCTTCTACCTTGGGGTCAATGCTGGTATACTGCAGTGCCTGCAATTGGTGCAGAATGCAGAATCCAGGGACCAGGTTGATGACTAGCCTTTTGAGAAACATAGAAACATTGAGGCTGTCAGCAGAAAAGGACCTCCTGGCCCACCCATTCTGCCTTAAAGTCCCTACCTACTATGCTACTGTAGACCCTAATTTGTATCTGGCTTTAAGCCTCCCCAGCCCTTTAACCAAGGTCCTCTTGAGTCTATCCCATGCATGTTTGAAACCTGTTACCTTTTTGGTACCCACCGCTTCTGCTGGGAGGCTGTTCTAGACATCCTCCACCCTTTCTGTGAATAAATATTTCCTCACATCCCCTCTAAATCTCACCCCTTCCAGCTTGATATAATTCCCCTTTGTCCTTGACATCTCTTTCTGTGCAAAATGCCACCTTCCTGTACCTTAGTGATACCTTTGAGGTATTTGAATGTTTCTGTCATGTCTCCCCTTTCCCTCATTTTCTCTAGAGAGTACATGTTGAACTCCTTGAGTCTTTCCTCTTATGGCTTCTGGTGCAGGCCAGGCACCATTTTGGTTGTCCTTCTCTGTACTGTCTCCACCCAGTCTATGTCCTTCCTGAGATGGGGTCTCCAGAACTGGACACAGTATTCCCGGGGGGCCTCATGATTGATCTATAGAGGGGTATCACTGCCTCCCTCTTTCTGTTGGTGATACCCCCATGCACCCCAGCATACTACTAGCCTTTCCTACTGCTTTAACACAATACTTTGCCACCTTTAGGTCATCAGATATGATGCCCCCCCCAGATCCCATTCCTGTTTGGTGGTTGCTAACCCCCCCAATGATATTTTCCCTTGGGTTTATGTGCCCTATGGGGCCTATTCACAAAAACGTGTGCAAAAGGTGTGTATCGGAGCGTGCAGCTCCACATCCGAGGGTTTTCCATGTGGGGGCCGTATTCATGAACACCGGCCCCCACCTGGCTCCCTTACATGGCGCTGCACCTCGGGCGCACAAGTACATGGGGGGCAGGCAGGTATGGAGCGGTAGATCCTGGTGGGTAGCCAATCGGTTGCCCAGACAGGAACCCGCAATGGATCCCTTGCATGCTACAGGCGCCATGTTGCGGGCCCGCATGCAATATGCTGACCACGCTGAACAGGGGGTTCACCCCGTCCGCCTGACCACATCCTCCTGAAGTGCTCCGACAGCATGGGCAGCATTGCTGGGGGTGGGCCGATGCCCCCCGCCGAGTCTGCAGCGTCTGGAGGCAGCCTCCCCGTGGGGTGCGTAACCTGCCCCGGTGGTTTATGGCTGCCTCCTGGACACAGAGCCGGCAGACCTTGTGCACAGCACTCCACATGGATATACATGCCATGGAGTGCTGGCTCTCCCCTCGTAATGCCCCCCTGGCCCGCCCCCCATGCGAAGCTCCGCGATCGGCCAGGGGACCAGATGTGTGGGGGGGTGCATCATTTTTGAGAATGAGGTGGATGGGGTGCACTGGGCACTTGCAGCTGCTCAGTGGCTATGCGCCCGACCTACATGGCACATAGTCACCACAGCCGTTCGTGAATAGGCCCCTATCTGCATAATTAGCACTTTTTGGGCGTTAAAGTCCAGTTGCCAAACTCTTGACCAGTCTTCTAGCTTTTTCAGATCTTCCTTCATTTTTTCAACCCCCCCAACCCGGTGTGTCTACTCTGCTGCAGATTTTTGTGTCATCCATGAACAGGCATACCTTCCCTTCCAGCTCCTCTGCAATGTCGCTAATAAAGACATTGAAGAGGACTGGTCCCAGTACTGACCCCTGAGGCACCCACTGTTTACCTTACCTTCTTCTGAGTGGACTTCATTTACCACCACCCTCTGAGGTCTGTTCCTTAGCCAATTCCATACCCATTTTACTGTCTTTGTACCCACTCTCAGGCTGCCCAGCTTGCTTACCATTGTTCTGTGTGGAACAGTGTTGAAGGCCCTACTGAAAGCCAGGTAGGACACATCGACTGCTCCTCCCTGATCCACCTCCCCGGTAACCCAGTCAAAGAACTCTATCAGGTTTGTTTGGCAGGATCTCCCCCTGTGAACCCATGCTGCCTCAGATCCTGCAATCCATTGGTTTTAAGGTAATCCAAAATCCTTTTTTTAAGTAGTGTTTCTATAACTTTGCTCACCACCAGTCAGGCTTACAGGTCTGTAGTTTCCTGCTCCTCCTTATTCCCACTTCTGTGTAGTGGGGCCACATCTGCCCTCCTCCAGTCCTCCAGAACTTCCCCTGTATATAGTGATAGATTGAACAGGGCCATCAGAGGCCCAGACAGTTCCTCCCCTAGTTCCTTCAGTACCCTGGGGTGAACCCCATCTAGCCCCACTGCTTTATCTATGTTTAGTTTTGCTAGTTCCCAGAGGATGCTCTCCTCCATAAAAGGGCTAGTGTCCACCTCCCTTCCCTTAATGCCTTTTTCCTCTATCTGTGACCCATCTCTTACCCCTTCATTTGTGAAAACTTAATACAATTACTTATTCAATAAGTCTGCTTTCTTTTGGTCCTGTTCCACACTTCCCCCCTTCCCCTTTTAGTCTTTCTATCCTGCCTTGCTTTTCTTCATTTCACTAATGTACAGTACCGAAAGAATGTTTCACTCCCCTTTTTTGCTGACTTGGCTATGTTTTGCTCCATTTGTGCTTTTGCTCTGCTAACTGCCTTCCCTGCCTCCATTTGTTTCTCCTGATAACTCTCCCTATCCTCTTCCTTCTGCATCAATGTGTACCTTTTGAATGCCTGCTTTTTTTCCTTTACTTTGTCTGCTGCTTCCTTAGAGAACCATAGAGGTTGTGTCATGTGACCCTGGTCCTTTGTGAACCACACTGGCTGCCGGTTGGGTTGGGTTACTAATCTACAAAGCCCTCCATGGGTTATACCCAGGTTACCTGGCAGAGCTCCTGTCTCCTTACCAGCCCTCCTGCCCTTTCTGCTCCATAGAGGAGGACCTCCTTTCTATTCCCAGAGCAAGGCTAAAATCATCAGGGAAGTGGGTCTTTGACGTGGCTGGACCACATCTGTGGAACTCCTTCACTAGAGCCTTGAGGAAGGACTCTTTGGTGGAGACCTTCGAAAGACATCTTAAAATTTACCTCTTCAAGGAAGCTTTTGACAATATATAATGGTCCATTGGTAGTTGGCTGAATTAGCTACTGATGCTGATTTATGCTATGCATTTAATTATATGTATTTAACTTTGTCCTGCACTGAACTTTTACACTGATTGTGTATTGTACAGTGCCCTGAGCCTTTGGGGAAAAGTGCCTTAGAAATAAAAGACTACTTGGGGGGGGGTGCTGTGGAGCCTGAGTAGGAAGATTGTAGAACACTAGAGCTCTACAAAATTAATCTAAAATATAACTTTTTCACGAAGATTCCCTTATAAACTTAGACAACAGTCATACTAATATGTGGCTGAACTGAAAAAGAATAAGTATGGGCAATCCACAGAAAGAAAAGCAGTTGGGAGATGGAGCAAAATCAAAAGTCCCTTTGGGCCCGACAATTTCATGAGTAACTCCAGGCTGAGACCAAGACCATGAGGTGGATTCTGGAGGAGAGACTCTACAATCCCTCGGTGAGAAGATCAATCATTTGATTGCCTCGGTGGCCGGACTTTCAAACAAGTTTGACTCTCTAATGTCGAGAGTCACCGTAGTAGAGACCACATTAGAAACAGTCTCCTTGGCAATGACCACTGCAAGCAAAACAGCTGATGCAGCCATAGGAGCTGTAGCTTCAATTGTGAAAAAAAGCACGCATCTTCGCTTTAGATTGGAAACCCTTGAAAACCAGGCAAGGGCTGCTAATATTAGGATGCTGGGGCTTACAGAACGAGCTGAAGGAGACCACTTGATTTTATTTTTGCAAGACTGGATAGGGCAGCAATTGGGAGAAGAAGCTACCCTGATCACCCAGAAAATCCAAAAAGCTTATAGAGTGGCCTTCAGGGGTAGACAAGATAATCCAGAGGCCCCCTGCACCTTGGTTATCGTCCTGGATGGAATGGGCTCTTGAGATAAATTACTAGCCCTGACAAGAAGAAAGAAAGTTCTTCTGTTCGACGGCAACCAGATCTGTTTATTCCCTGACTTGTCTTACGCTACCAGACAATGGAGAAAACGGTTTGATGGAGTAAGGGCAATGCTACGGGAAGGAGGAATATCGCATGGCCTAATTTTTCCAGCTCGATTACGAATTGCACACCGGAGTAACATTTTTATTTTTTCGGAACCATCAGAGGCTTTAAAATGGTGCCAGAGGAACGTTCCCTCCCGTAGGAGGGGAGAAGAAGAAGAAGAAGATGCTCACTCTTCTGAAGATGACTCCTGAGGAATCAAGGACTGTGATGGTGGTGATTTATAAGAGCGGGGCATGGTTAATGTAAGTTTTAAAATCATTGTAGTTAAAGCACACCACTTGCCTTTATTTTAGACCCACGTGTTGTTTTTTCAGCGGGTCTGGACTTTAAAATTAAATAGTGGTGGCTTATTTTAATTTGGTTTATCCCCCAATAATATCCTGTTTCCTCATAAAATATATCCTTCCATCTGTAATAATTATGGAATATTTTCCATTTGTTCTATTAAGTAAATAGCGCCTAAGATATTTGGTAGATATATGGGGATTTCTTTTTGTTAGGGGAATGTAGAGTTCTGAGGGGTTCTTTTCTGTGTCAATGCACAATTGTGTATTAAACACTAGGATATTGCATGATGGTTACTCCCTAAATCAGGGAAGGACTCTGACCAAATAGGCTTGAACCTTTTGGTATAAAACTCATGCCACTCATGGTCTCCTTTACAAACTGGAATACACTGTATAATATAATAGATATCCCCTCATAGGACGAATCTCATTTCATTTAACTAACCTTTTGTGAGTATTAAGAGGAGTGGCGCCCTCATTGCATATTACATCTGAAATGTTGAATGAAGGAATAACTGTATGTTTATATACAAAAAGATAATAAACATAAAGTTAAAAAAAAAAGAAATAAAAGACTATTGCTACTAGATTGGGAAGACCATGCCAAACCAAACTTCATTCCTTCCTTGAAAGAGTAATAAGGGAAGTTAATAAAGAGAAACAAATAAATGTGGTACACCATGATTTTAGTAAAGCTTTTTACAATGCTTTCTACAAAGTTCTTCACTACAAACTTTTGAAGAAATTGCACAAACTAAGAAGCAACCACTGTGTGGTTAATTGGATTGAGGAATGGTTAAAGTTTTTTTTTACTGAACCTACAGATTTTAGTCCCCTGCTCCATTGGGGAGCAGGGGCTCCATTTAAATGCTAGCATAGGCATCTGATTGATTGCCTGCTGTCTGGCTCCATTCTGCCCTGACATGTCTCCCCAGTCTCTCCACATGCCATTGTTTTTTGTTTTGGATTCCACCACTTGCAAAGAGCTCCACAGACTGGATGCATTCCTCTGGGGCATATCTGGGTTGTCTTTTGGACTGGGCTCCAACTCACTAAAAGCACTAGCTATTAGCTTACCAAACTACCCTACTTATTTGATCACATCCAAAGGGTTTCTAGTAGGGCTGAGAGGACTGTTCCGACCGAAATCAGAACCCCTGGATCCAAGTGCTTATCCATGGAACTGGATAAATACAGACTTCACTGCAGAAGTCTGGTTCCAGGTCCATGGTAAGCTGCAGGGCATGTCTTTTCATGCTTTCATTGCCTGAGAAGCTACAGAACCTATCTTTCCATGCTTTAGTTGACTGTTGCCATGGGGTGCCATCGGCATGCTTGCTTCACGTACAGGTGTCCGGTGGCATTCAATCAGGCAACAGTCATGTGATGCTCCAAAATGAAAGTCATGTGATACATTCACTCATGGTATGTAACTGTGGTGAGTGCACAACGTGACCAAGAGGTAAAGGAGCAAGCATGCCAGATGGAGGGGGAGTGTGTTGAGTGGCTACGGATTTCTAGTGTGGTCGGTTTGAAAATGTATCGACTAGTCTGTGTCTGCGAGTGAGTCATTAGGAGGATGGAGAGAGAGAGAGAGAAATAAGTTAGTGTTCTTTCTGTTCCATCGAGAGAATGATCAGCATGAGAGAGTGAAAGACACAGAAAGAGAAACTACTGGGGGCCAAAATAGAATTACAGTCACAGAATCACACAAATAACTAAAATAATTACATATTTTTCATTATTCTTGTTGGTCCATTGAGAGGAGCCATATGAGGGAGAGAGAGAGAGAGAGAGAGAGAGAGAGACTTAGTGGCCTGGTGGAGCTATAGATTACAGGGCTGGCAGGCAAAATCTTTGACTTTATAGTTCTTGTTCCATCCAGAGAAGTAACCACGAGAAAGAGAGAGAGAGAGAACAGCGAGAGAGAGAGAGAGAGAGACTACTGGAGCCAAATAGAATACAGTCACAGAAATCACAAAAAAATACATCTTTATTATTCTTGTTGGTCCACGGAGAGGACCAGGAAAGAGAGAGAGAGAGAGAGAGAGAGAGAGAGAGAATGAACTGAGCGCTGAATTGGTATTGATTAGTAGTATGATACTATAGATACTTGCATCTCTCTCTCTCTCTCTCTCTCTCTCTCTCTCTCTCTCTCCTCCCCACAGAACACTCATGAGCCCAAGCAGGATATGCCACCAGTACAGGCCAACCATGAAGGAGCTAGTGACTGATTTTATTTAGCAGTTTACTTTCATTAGGTATCATTGTGGTTCAGTTGGTAGCACATCCACTTCTGGACCAAAAAGTCGTGGGCTCTCATCCCACAGAGGGACTGAACTCATACCTAAAATGCTGGCATCCGAATGCAGTATTGGGGGGTGCTGTACTGCTGGGGTGTGCCATCCTTCAGATGAGACATTAAACCAAGGTCCCTTCTACCCATCCTGGTGTTGTCCTGGTGGGTATCCAGGTGGAAGTAAAAGAACCCAGGGCACTCTTCGCCAAGAGTAAGGAACATTCCTGGTGTCCTGGCCAACATTCCTCTTCTCATAAAAAACAGATCATGCAATTGTCCAGGCTTTGTGTGGGTGTTGATGTGTGATATGGCCACCACTACACATTCAGTCACTTCACTACCAGTCTAATATTGCTTGTAAAGCACTTTGGGATACACAGTGTATGAAAAAGCGCTATATAAATGCTGATTATTCTTCTTAATTTTTATACAAATAATGCATTAAATTATTTATTTTGGGCCTCTGTGTTAAATATAACAGAGTTTGGCCACTTTTATGCATTTTATTGCAGTTTTTCAAATAGTTATAAATACACAGAACTAATCAGAACCGCCCCCATGTTCTGGTTCTTATTTAATAAGGGTCAGAACTTCACCGATTTCTCCCAGCCCTAGTTTCTAGTATTAAAGGAAAAGTCTCTAAATTCACAGACCCCAGCCCGCGAAAGGCTTACCCCCGATCCAGTACTGAAGAGCATGGTGCGTCGCCGCACCTTTACAGTAAATGGAGCCCCCAGCGTCTGCCATATTCACGGTTTGCGTACTTTTCAAAATAAAAATAAAGTAAGTAGCAGCCCAAGAAAAATGCGCTTTTCTACATAAAAAGCTGAATAACGGGGTAAGCCTTTCGGGGGTGGTGGGCCATGGATTTAGAGAGTTTTCCTTTGTTCCTCTTTGTGGCAGGATGATCAAGCAGCAGTCATCTTGGGAACTAGGAGTGAAACAGATGCCCTTTTTGTGCCAAATTCTGTTGACATTTATGCTTTCTCTGATTCATAGAAACATAGGAACACAGAATTTGATGGCAGATAAGGATAGCTTGGCACACCTAGTCTGCCCACTTCTCTACCTAACGGATGAGCTGCAGATCCTAGTTAACCAACAGCCTACTTCCTTCTACCCCCACTTGAATTGCCTTATGTCTGTCTCACGCCTTCTTGAATTCCCACATTGTTTTTGACTCTATGCCCTCCTCAGGAAGGCTGTTCCATGCATCTACAACCCTCTCTGTGAAGAAATACTTCCTCACATTACCTCTGAGCCATCCCCCCTCTATCTTCATATTGTGTCCCCTTGTTCTTGCACATCTCTTTTTCTGAAAGATGCTGCCCTCTTGGGCTTTATTGATTCCCTTGAGGTATTTGAAAGTTTATATCATGTCCCCTCTCTCCCTCCTTTCCTCGAGGCTATACATCTTAAGCTCCTTTAGTCTTTCTTCATATGTCTTCTGGTGCAGACCCTGCACCATTTTGGTTGCCCTCTTCTGGACAACCTCCACCCTGTCTATGTCTTTGCAGAAGTGGGGTCTCCAGAACTGTACACAGTACTCAAGATGTGGTCTTACCAACTGTCTGTACAGAGGGCCAACAACTTCCCATTTTCTACTGGTGATGCCTCTCCCTATGCATCCCAGTATCCCTCCAGCCCTCTTTACTGCCTTCTCACATTGCTGGCCCACCTTTAGGTAATCTAATACGACTACCCCCAGGTCCCATTCCATTTTTGTTGTTGTCAGTATCTCACCCCCCATTGTGTACTCTTCCACTGGGATTTTGTTTCCCAGGTGCATTACTTTGCACTTCTTTGCATTGAATCTAAGCTGCCATATATTTGACCATTCCTCCAACCTTGCCAAGTCCCTTTTCATCTTTTCCACCCCACCCTGTGTATAAACCCTGTTGCAGATCTTTGTGTCTTCTGCAAAGAGACATACTTTTCCTTCCAGTCCCTCTGCAATGTCACTTATAAAGACATTAAAAAGGATTGGACCCAGTACTGAACCCTGCGGTACCCCACTAGTAACCCCCCTTTCTTCACTGTGGACTCCATTTACTATTACCCTCTGTGTCCTGTTGTCCAGCCAGTGTTTTACCCAGGCTACCACCCTGGGACCCACTCCCAGGTTAGCTAATTTGTTTAGTAATCTTTTGTGCGGGACTGTATCAAATGCCTTGTTAAAGTCTAGGTAGGCCATGTCCACAGCCCCTCCCTGGTCTACTACTTTGGTCACCCAGTCAAAGAAATCAATTAGATTTGTCTGACATGACCTTCCTGCTTTGAATCCATGCTGCCTTGGGTCCTTTGCTCCATTTGGCCTCTAGGTACTCAACAATTCTTTCCTTCAGAAGTGATTCCATCATTTTCCCTACCACTGAGGTCAAACTGACAGGTCTGTAGTTTCCTGCCTCTGTCTTGCTCCCACTTTTGTGAAGGGGAATCACAACCGCCCTCCTCCAGTCCTCAGGTACCACACCATCCTCCCATGATTGATTGTTCAGTCATTGGGGCGCACAGTCCTTTTGAATATCTGAAGTGTTTCTCCTTCAGTCCATGTTCTTATTTTCTCAGTTTGATCTTTTTCTCATTTTCTCTTGTTTTCTTTTGTACCATAAAGATTTTTGCCCCTTCCATTCTCACCATACCTTCATGCTGTTTCCAGCTACTGAGCTGCTCCATCATCCACTAGCCCTACCACTACCATAGTCTCCTATGACTCTTCTCTCTGTAGATGAGCGGTGGAGGGGGTCCACGAAGGTCATCCCTCACCTGGCCTGGAGATAGAGACATTTGAGGGCCACTGGGCTGTATATTTGTGTCGTGAGTGTACTGGCAGCCATCATGGATGGAACATCATGGATGTACTGGAACAGTTTACCAGCCAAGGTGGTAGGTGCTAAAACCATTAATGGTTTCAAGCATGGCTGGAACAGAGTGAAGGGTATAGTGGTTGCTTGGGATGACAGAAACTGGGAAGAAAACAGGGAGGTGGATGGGGAGGGCTAGTACCCAGGATGGACAATAGGTCTCAGGGTTAGATAGGGTACCAAAGGCAAGCTTGATGGACTATTCCCAGGGTTAGATAGAGTACCACGGGCAAACTGGATGAAGCATCGATCTTTTCCTGCTGTCATTGTCTATATTTCTATCCTTGGTAGTGACTATTTTCTTTACATATTTTCTCCCTGTGTCTTCACCTGGCATGGTTGCATCCATATGTTGGCCTTGCACATGCACAGCATACCCCTGTCAAAGGAACAAGCTCCCTATCCCAACCACAGGGGTTGCAATGGTGCTGGAACCTGTGATCAGTCCTCCCCAGCCAAGACACAATGCTGAGTGGCAGGTGCCACTGCCAGGCCTCCCTCTCTATTTGAGGGATCTAAGTCCACTCCTGCTCCCTGTCTGTGAGGGCTGTCCCCAAAGGAGGTACCAGTTAAATAAAGTCCCTTGCATGCTTCTCTCTGACGCTGTGTGTGGACAATCAGTTCTTAAAGGTAAAGAAATATTGGGAAGCGTTAATGCCCTTCGGGACTCCGTAGCCATTACCACTGTGCCCAGACACATTCTAGATCCCTGAATGGTTTACAAGCCCTGAGCAGTGGGGCCCATAGTATCCGCTACCTGTGAGAAAGTTTGCAAAATGGCTCCTGAACAGGGATTGGGGTATAAATGTTAGAGACCCCCACCCATGTGAAATAGTATGGTTAGTTTGGGAGGGATGTTTTGAGAAATAGCTGGCATTGGAGCCCTCAGAGTGAAAGTTAATTTGTGTCACACTTTAATATTCTTGCCAGCACCCCAGTAAGAGCCACATAAACATCTAAGGGAGGCCCCCTTCTTATCACCATGGTGTTGAGTGACTGGCTAAGATCCAGCCAGGGTCTTTCCATGGCATGTCTGCCAGGGGGATTAGCAGGGCCAACACACCATCTACATTTATTATGTTCAGAGGACCTTTGAGCTCAAGAGCCCTTTTTCAAAGGTGTCCAAGTCTGTCAGGGGCCATACAACAGAAGAACAAGCTACATTCAACAGCAGACCAATATATAGTGAATAATGGCTAGGTACGTGTGCATTATGATTTTTTTTACACACCCAAGGTAAGTGATGAGCCATAAACCTTGAGAGTGAAGCGCAAGAGGTTTATGAGCTCATCACTCACCAAGGACCTTGGCTAGATCACCTCGGCTATCTCCATTGACCTGACCAAGGCCTTTGACTCTTGTTTCCCATCCTCTTCTACTAAATAAACTATGCCCTGCTGGCCTTTCCACTGCCTCCGTGTCCTGGTTCAGCTCCTAACTTACTGGTCATTCCCAGTTGATCTCTGTTAACAATGTCCTATTCTTCTCCCTCCCCATCCTCACAGGTGTGCCTCAGGGATCTATTCTTGGGCCTATTCTTTTCTCCCTCTTTATTAATGATCTCCCCTCAGTCTGTACCCATGCCAATATTCACATGTATGCGGATGATACAGTACTTTTTCTGCCGACTCATCCGTCCAAGACATCCAACCCCCCCCTTCAAAGCGATCTCACAGTGGTCACAGCCTGCTTCCATGTCAACTGCTTAAAACTAAACATAAAAAAAAATGTAGCCATGACCTTTGGATCTATACAAAAACTTGCCAGGCTTCCCACCATCCCAGTCTTCTTCTATGTCGCCAACATACCGCTTGACAACGTCCCCAAATACAAGTACCTAGGGGTCTAGCTCGATCCCTCCCTCGACTTCTCTTCCCACTTTAGTGCTCTACACTACAAGCTGTGCCCTAAACTTGGGCTACTTTACTGCCATAAAGCTAGTCTCTCCCTCCCTGTAAGACGTAATCTCATGGATAAATGGATCCTCCTGGTTGTTGACTATGGGGACATAGTTTACAGTGCTGCTCCAGCCACCTCCCTTGCCAGACTTGATGTACTGTTTCATGCCTTCTGTAGGTTTGCCTCTAACTCCCCCTCCTTAACTCACTACTGTGATCTGTACTCCTCCCATTCCCTCCAATCCCTAGCCCAGAGACGTTTCTCACACTGTTCCACCTTCATCGCTAAATACTGGTTTGGAACCCTTCCACCCTACCTTGCCTTCCTCCTTAATCCAGCAAACCCCTAGAAACATATAGACTTTGATGGCAGATAAGGACTGCTTGCCCCACCTAGTCTGCCCATTTCTCTACCTATTGGGTAAGCTGCATATCCTAGTTAACCATCAGCCTACTTCTTCCTACCCCCCACCAGAATTGCCTTATGTATGTCCCATGCATTCTTGAATTCCCCCACTGTCTTTGACCCCACAACCTCCTCAGGAAGGCTGTTGCATGTGTCCACCACCCTCTCTGTGAAAAAATACTTCCTCACATTGTCCCTGAGCCATCCCCCTCTATCTTCAGATTAGTCCCCTTGTTCTTGCACATCTCTTTTTCTGAAAGATGCTACCCTCTTGAACTTTGTTTATTCCCTTGAGGTACTTGAAAGTTTCTATCATGTCCCCCTTCTCCCTCCTTTCCTCAAAGATATACATATTAAGCTCCTTTAGTCTTTCTTCATATGGCTTCTATTGCAGACCGTGCACCATTTTAGTTGCCTTCCTCTGGACTGCCTCCATCCTGTCTATGTCCTTGTGGAGATGGGGTCTCCAGAACTGCATGTTGTACTCCAGATGGGGTCTCACCAACTGTCTGTACAGAGGGATAACAACTTTCTGTTTTCTACTGGGTGATGCCTCTCCCTATACATCCCAGTATACTCCCTGCCATCCTTACTGCCTTCACCCTACAACTTGCGGTCGAACTGCACCTGCACCTTTTCCCTCCCATATGTACGCACATCAACTGGCAAACTTTCTTTCTCCTATAGAGTTCATTTCCTCTAGAATAGTGTTTCCCTCCAAGTCTGTCTTTCTCACTCCTTTCCTACCCTCAAGCGCCTACTCAAACCAACCCCTACTACTTCCTGTATCTGCACCCCTTCCTACTACTTACTTAGCTCTACTTCTTTGTCCCCCTTTCCACTTGCTGCAGTTCACTGTACATAATTCATTGTATATGATCAATGTAAATATTGCTCTGTATATACAAGATATTTCTTCAATGTATAAAGCACTCTTTTTATCATGTAAAATTCCTACTTTTTGTAACAACTTTGCTATCAATGTTGAATTATTATTTGCTGTATTTTATTCCTCTGTATCCCTTCCCCCCGGGTAGCACCTGTAAATGAGCTTCTGCTCATGGTGCCTTTCCCAGTTACCAACTTTTAAATAAATAAATATTCATATATATATATATATATATATATATATATATATATATATATATATATGTGTGTGTGTGTAAAAAACATTATGAACACACACCTGCCTAGACTTTATTTTGTATAATTAGGGGTGCAAAACTTACTCCCTGAAAGAATCTGTTTAATTTCTGCAGCCTATTAGTCTGTCCTCCATTCAGAGAGAGCGAGTGACTCGGCAGGTCCTGTAGTGAAGCATGACTGAGTGGTGTTCCTTTCTGTAAATAATATTCCCCACTATGTACAGAAATAGCAGTGCTTTGTTTAAAAATCCTGTCAGTTGTAGGGGTTAAGCTCATTTTCTTATTTTTGAGTTAGAGAAGCCACCGAGTGTAGATTGAGTAGAGTGAGTGACTCAGCGGCTTCAGAAAATGGGAGTCAAGTGTGAGTGTGTGGTGCTATAGCAACACTCGCTTATGCTTGAATGTCGTCTTCTGAAGCAGCTGAGTCACTTGCTCTCCTCAGTCTACACTCAGTGGTGTCTCTAACTCAAAAATAAAAAAATTAGGTCAACTCCTACAGCTGACAGGATTTTTAAACAAAGCACTGCTATTTGTCTACATTTCGGGGAATATTACTTACTGGAACGAATACCACTTGGTCACACTACCCTGGCAAAAAAGTGCAAGTGACGCTGGAGGAGAGTGCAAGTCAATTGTTTTCAGAATGCCATAATAACTCATTTTCTGTTTATTATGGCATTTGACAATGATGGGTATCCAGTTGATAAATAGGGTCACCAGTAATTATAATACAATACAATACAAGATAGGTATAACAATAATTATCATGTTATAAAGAGCAGTGTGTTAAAAACAGATTTTGACCTGTTGAGAGTGTGTACTGCATGAGAAAGAAGAGAAGCAAGAAGAGCAACACAGATCACTACAGAATGACTGCCAGCATTAAGGGAGTACCAGTAAGAGTGGTCAAGTGAATCAGAGCCTGAACAGTGCAGACTGCCAGACACAACACCGTGAAAGCATGCTCTGGGAGTGCCCCTCCCCAGTGATCACAGGAGGTGCTATCCACAGTTTGACTGCTGCAGTATCTGTTGTCCAGATGTTGAAATGATTAATGTGTACTCCCCATGTTAGTAAGAGGTGGTAGTGAGGAACGGAGCAGTTTCCCCTCTGCCCTATACAAAAGCCTTTCTCTGGGAGGGCTCTAGTGCAACTACAGCAGTGACCCCTTATTCCTGAAGGCCCCCACAAGCTACCCTGAAATCAGTTGTCCCAAGCCGGAGTCTGACCCAGTACTGCTGGCACCAGTTATGCCACGGGGTGTTGATTCATGTCCTACAGGACAGCCACCTGCCACTGTGGAAGCTATTAGAGCACAACGTGGCTGGAATTTAGGCTGAAGTGATAAAGCACAGCCAAGCACTCTAGTGGGGAGGCCTAGAGCTTCAGGGACTCAGGGGTTGAGACAGGGTCCCCAGTCTGTAGATCCTTTGAGGCTGCCTGGGTCTATTGTCCCTTTTTAAGTGGCATCAGAAGTAACTGAGAGGTCAATGGTTTGAAGGAGTATGTTAGGCTTGCAGTCTGAGGGAAGTTTTGCCATGGCCTCTTCATGGAAGCATGTGAGGCTAAGAGATGTGTTCTCCCTGTTTGGCTTATCTGCTTGGAGCACTGCTCCTCAACCATTTGCTCCTGAAACTCCTGTCATATCCTCCCCAGGAAGCTGCCCCAGCAGTGATGGAGGAGGCAGCACACTGGACTCTCCTAAGACCCATACATGAGATGATGCCAGCAAGAAGAAGTGTCACAGGAATCTATGAGAGCCTCATCAACCATTACAGTCACACATAGTCCAGCATAGGTTGAGGCCAAAGCCCAGTTAGTGCCACATGCAGAGAATGAGGAGGAAATAGCAAAAAGGAAAATGGTGGAGTGTTGGGATGCCATTTGGTTGTCCTCTGAAAAAAAGTACCCCAAGTAACTGTGTTGTGAAAAGCTGACAAAGTCATTTAAAAGAAAGATTGGGATATAGTGTGGGTATTACTTCCCATGCATAGCTGGCTGGTTGTGGAAGGATGTGCAGGAGGGGAAAGATCGTTGACTCCTTCAGGAAGAAAGATGGTCCCTTGCAGAGGTGACTGAAGGAAATATCAGACCCAAAAGGAAGCGCTAGCTAGAACCACAATCTCAATGGTCCATCCTTGGACAACAGTCCACAGTATCAGGATGAATAATGTGAGGTAAACAGACATGGAAGGGTTGCAACATGGACATTATATTACTGAGTCACGTTCAGATGGGACTACTGTGAGGAAAACACACCTGTATCCCTGTGACTGAGAAGAGAGGGGATCAACTGTTTTTTTTTCAGCCAGAGTTTCACTTGTGTGTTTCAAGCTCCAGGAGCTGCCATTTTCCTCCATCATCCCAGTTACTTTTTTTTTTACTTTTTACTTTTTATAACAACAACTTAATTTTCCCAAACAAATGGACAGATAATACTAACAAGGGAACAGCATAAATATAAAGTGAATAGATCATCAAGATACAAATTCAAACCAGTCTATAAACCGTAACATTCATACAAGAGTCTTGAGGTACACATTTAGACCAACGAATATGAAAGATGTAGAGGCAGCTAGAAGGAGGGACTAAATATACATCTTTCTCAGTGCATCTAGGAGAAAGAAAGAAAGAAAGAAAGAAAGAAAGAAAGAAAGAAAGAAAGAAAGAAAGAAAGAAAGAAAGAAAGAAAGAAAGAAAGAATACAAACATCGAGAAAAAAACAATATGATATAAAACATAAATACTAAAACTTAATGAAAATTAATGAAACCAGAATGGGGTAGGATATCTAAAAACAGAATATATACAAATATTATAGTGGAAAACCCAAAGAAGAAATATAATAATATACCAATGTAAGATAATCCCTCCCCTCCCTCCCCCAGGAACGAAAAATGCAAATCAAGGGAGAAAGGCCGTATCGAGTTGCAACCAATAATGCACCCATTTTTGCCAAATTATTTGAAAAGTAGGCAGGCAGTTTAAATAATAATAAGTATATTTCTCACAGTAATAAACTGAATCAACTAACTTAGCCCAACTGGAGAACTGCGGAGCACAGGTGGTCAGCCATTGTTGAGTAATAATTTTCTTAGCACATACTGTACCAGGAGTATTAACAGTAACTTTAGTTGAAGCCCTGTAATCTGTCCTTCCAATGGAGGGATATGCAAAAGTACCAATTGTGGGGACAGGGAAAAATCAAACAACGAACTAATCACTTGAGACATTTCCTTGTAATAGGGCCAAAGAAGGGGATGGTCCAAAAAATATGAACATGATCCACCACGGTTTCTCCACACCCCTGTTAAAATGATCCAAGCCAAAGTCCCTGCAGTTGAGCTGTGCTCACTGGAGTTTTAAAGAAATGCATCTGGCATTTTCAGGCAAACTCCTGCAAATAAAATGAGACAGTCAACTTGGCTGTCTGGAAGGAATACTTTTCCCATTCAGAAAGGGCTCCATCCCAAGACAACTCTGAATTCCAGCGTGTTAGTACAGAAGTTATAGAGTCTGTTGATGAAGAATGTACAGCCAAATAAACTGAGCTGATGAGATGAGGTCAGAACTCTGCCTTTAGATAGGTTATAATTAACGTAGTGACCCAGGACATAGTAATAGAAAGACATGTATGATCGGGTTAGATAAGTATGTAGGTATGTCCGTTAACTCTAGATATCTAAAATAATTGGAGGTAGGTAAGCCATAAGCTGCTTGTAGATCTGAAAAAAAAGGCAGACTCCTTTAGCCTCCAATACTTGATGGTAATAAACACCAATGCTGTTAGAAATGTTAATTCATTAGAGGAGAGGCTCAACTATATCCTTTGCCAAATCTTATGAGTCACCTGAGTGTACCAGGTGAAATTGGCAAAAGGAACATAACCTGGAGAAGATGCATATAGGATACAACCGAGATCATATAAATCATTAAAAGCAAACTCAATGTCTTTCCAATAAGCTTGGAAAGAATCTGAGATCCATAAACATACTATCCACAGTTGGCATGCTAATGCATACCAATGAAGATCTGGGACAGTGAGGCTGCCTTGAGCCAAAGGCAAATGTAATATTGTTAGGCGCACCCTAAGCTTCTGCTCACCACAAATAAAATGGGAAATCATCCGGTGCCAGTCTTGAGTATAAAAAGAGTTAGGATAGAGAGGTAATGTTTTGAAGAAAAAAAAAAATACAAGGAAGAACATTAAGGCAGACAATTTCTATCCACTGAAAAAAGGAAAAACGATAGGCCGACCTACGAGATAGGTCATCCACAACAGCCAGTGTCAAAGGTTCAAAGCTTAATGGCTCCAAATGTTCAGGGTCTTTAGGGATCTAAATATCAAAATATTTCAAGGAATTTCTATTCCATCGAATAGGGAACAATGCGAGAATATGCAGGGGTGGATGATAATTAAATGCCAACATTTCAGTTTTGTTCTTATTTCAATGAAAGCCAGCCAACTTTTCAAACAGATCTATCAACTGAAGGACCGACAGGATAGATATTCTAGGTTCTATAAGAATCAAAAATATATCATCTGCGAACAAAATGAGTCTGAAGTCTCAACTATCGAGGGTGATACCATGGATGCAGGATGAAGACCGGATATGTGCAGGTAAGGGTTCAATATAAAGAGTGAACAAAACAGTGGAGAGGGGACAACCTTGTCTGGTGCCCCTTCCCAAAGAAAAAGGAGCAGAATAAAGGCCATTAATCTTAACCAGGGCAAGTTGTGATTGATATATCTATTGCAACATAGTAATAACCATGGAGGGGAAACCAAATAACTGAAGATTAGTCTACAGAAAGGGCCAGGACACACGATCGAAGGCCTTCTCAGCATCCAAGCTGTCCAGGACCATGTCAGTTACTTCCCTCAGAGAGGGAGTACTTCTGAGTTTTGCCAGGTCTGGGGAGACCAATCAGCCTAGCTGCTCCTGTGCCACACTCTACTGGGGAGCAGGCTTTGTTTCAGGTTCCAGTTCCTACATCCTGGGAAACTGGTCAAGTATAACTATTTTTTAGAAACATTCAGACATGCCACAGGGAACATTCCATGGATATCCCTAGTGCCTGAGACTCAGACTTCCTCTGTAGAGGAAATCTAGAGGGAACACACACACACACTCATGTAGTGATACACTAAATATAAACTTCTGTGTTCTGAAAATTTCTATTTCCATGTTTGTTTCTTTTTTTTTTAACTTTCAGATATTTTATTGAAACATTATTGCAGCATCTTTACACACAGTTTACAAACAAGCTTAAGATCATAGGGTAGTACACTTTTAAACTCTTATTTGTAGAGTAGTAATTATGATGGATATTTGTGATATATTGTCCTAGCCTGGTTTCGATAGTCCATCTGGGCACTGTTTGTCCCTACATGTGTCCCAAGATTGTCTATAGATTTCCCAAGTGTCAGCCTACAAAATGAATATTCATTGGGGAATAACAGAAGAGAAAGTCCTTAATGTAGCATCCCAGCAAGGTGTTATCAAATAAATCAGCTGGTGGACTTCTTTACGTGTACTGAAACTTATCTAAGCCCAATTTGAGCCTTAACAGGTTTTAAGACAGTCCCCCTAAATTCCAAGTTCCAAGAAGTAAAATGCATAGAAAAGTCCCTCTGGTTTGAGGATAGTCCATACTGCAGTTCAAGATTCGAGGGACACTATACTGTGTGTACCCCCGGCACCTTATGCCATTGGGCTACCCCCCCCCTTGTCACCTGTCTCTGATACCCAGCAAGGGGCCTGTGTTCTGCTACGGTGACTACTGGGGGTTCATTCCCAGAAAAAGTGAAAACAGCACTGTGCCCCCACCCAGAGTAAAGTATCAGTAGGCCAGATATCTGCTTGGCACAGCCCCCTGGGATGCTGTGCCTAACACCTCCCCAACCAACCATTCTGGGATCAAGTCCCACAGGGGCACCTCTGCTTGCTGCAGCAGTGTGCACTGCCATGTTGGTGCTATGTATCTGAGCCAGTGTCTGTCCTTTCCATACCACCACCTCCTTATCTGTAACATTCTTCACTTATACATTCACTTTTCAAACATATGCATGCGCCCTGGTTGGCAGGACGCTTGGCTTGACTAACAGTCCCACCAGCAATCCATGTTCGTCTGGAGCATCCAACATCAATATCTGGTTCTTGACATTCTTTTTCAGTCTCACCACACTGGCAATGTTGCGTTCCGCATTTGGCGGGAGCACAGTTTCATTTTCATCCCTTTTCCACACAATTCCCACTGGATCATCAAGCTCCTCTGCGGGGGGGGATTGCCCCTTCTTTTGGTAGGCCTCCTGGACCAGGGGGGTGCAACTGGTACTCCATTCTGCTTTGTTCAGCTATTCGGGCATGACACAGTTGGACCAGTTGTCCAAGCATATGGGCATTTGTGCCAACCAATACCGGCACTCCATTGAAGATGTTAGCTTCAGGGCAAATCAAAGCTAAAGTCTCTACAGCTTTGCTCACTCCAGCCACTTTAGTAGGGAACGTCATCCATACCTTGACATAGCCAAGATAAGGGTATGCTTTCTTACTGAGACCCCACACATGTAGTCCCTTGAGCAGCTGTATTTCCACATCTGGTAAATGCTGATCATACCAGGACTTGAAGATGATGGTAACCTGGGAGCCGCTATTCAGAACAGCCCGAGTGAGGACCCCATTGACGGTGACCTTAGTTTCAGTTGTTGGCCCCGCTAACTTCCGCATATCTACTGGTGTCATCATGTTGGTTCTGCCAGCTGAGACTTGTGTGAGCCATGCAGTTGGACCTGCCAGGGGCCCACAGTGCACTCCTTTGCATGGCCCCTCTGTAATTTCCCTGCTTGCGGGCTATGTTAGCGGGTGCCTTGGCTCTGTTAGCTAATTGATCTAAAGATGCCCTATACCCCCTTTGTAGATGGCCCTCGCCCCCACACCTATAGCAAATAATCGGCTCCTGGGGCCATGGCTGGTCTGGTGGCACCAAGCGAGCCCTGGGCATTCCCACTAGGGCACTCTGAGCTACAGGACTCCATTCCACAACCTGCTCATGTCCTTGGGCAGCAACCGGTGCCCCTACCCTCTCTAACTCAGCCACCCTCTGCACCAATTCCTCCACTTGGGCCTTAACCCCAGGGTCGGGGGGGGTGTCTGGCAGGGGGTGCAACACCAAACATGGTGGGGCCTACATTAGGGACTATGCTACTCATCCCAGGAGCTTCCATGGGACCTGAACCCACAACCAGCTTAGCTGAAGTGACTACATCCTTGTATTCCCTTAATAACATCCCAAATCCCTGCAGCTCACCAGGGGGCTCCTCTCATTCCACCTGTGTCACTGCTGTGGATATCCCATACATCCCCCAGTGACCCTGCTCTTCTTCAGCCTCTCAGACCTCCCTTACCAAAACCTAATATGGCAGGGGATTACTTATCCTATCTGCCAAATGCAATGGTAGCACTAGTAATGGGGAGTAACAGGCGACCTTCACTGCGTGCTCCAGTCTGATCTGATTTAGATCCTGGGTCGCTACTCTCCCCTTTCCAGAACATCTTCTGTAAAGCTCTCTCTACCTGGGCCAGGAAAAGCAGACAAAACGTTCCCCCTCCCACTGCCTAGTGGTTTTGAACTGCCACATGACATGAGGTACTCGCAGGTTTCAGGGTTTCCAAATATACCTGTGCTGGGGCTTTGGGGTCTGTGGCTCATAAAGGACATACTACTTCTAAGGCTGGATCCTGTAAACTCTCTACTAATCGCTTCCACTTCTCAACTTCGGGACACTGCTAATCTTGGACTAACGGGGTTGCACTGCCCATCCAGGCCTCCAAGTTGTCCTCACCATGTGAGGTGGGTTTCACCCCTGAAAACATTCCTAGTTTGAAGGCCACAGACATGGAATCAGGCTGAGGTCTCTCAAACTTGGGCACCTTAGGAATGGACCTCGCTCCTCGGGTCCCTCCCCCTGAGAGATCACACTAAAAGAGGTTAATACCAGTAAAGCCACAGTCAACCCTTCCACCACCAAAACCTCAGGCACACAACTGGCTTCTATAGGTTGAGTACTCTCTATCAACATGGTCAATGTACCTCTAGCAAAGTCAACCATTTTCCCTTGAACGTTAACTTTTCCCAGTCTCTTTATGGTGGACACATCATTTTCAACTTCCATTTAGAGGGGGTATCCTCAGCAAAAGAAGAGACTTTTGGGGATCCATTTTCATTCCTTCACTCCATTCCACCAGCCATAGCTTATCCTCCTCGGTAAGCCTGAACTTAGCTGGGGAAGAGTGTACTTGGGGTCTGGGAACCCTCCAAGGGCCCCGACACTCTGATCTTCCAGTGCACACATGGCTGGTTAACAGAAGATCCTAGCGGTGCCTCCAAAATGTAGCCCTGGTGCCTTATGCCAGTGGGTTACTCCCCCCTTGCTCCCTGTCTCTGATTCCCGGCAAGGGTCCTGGGTCCTGCTACAGTGACTATTGGGGGTTTGTTCCCAGAAAAAGTGAAAATAGCTTGGTGCCTCCACTCAGAGTAAAGTATCAGTGGGCCAGATATCTGCTTGGCACAGCCCCCTGGGGTGCTGTGCCTACCCACCTCCCCAACCAACCCCTCTGCACACTGTGTTCCCAAATACCTTGTCCCACCAACAACCATATATTTCAGCAATAAGTGCATGCAATGAAGTCCACTAACACAGCAGATTCAAACAACAAATTCACAGCTTTATTCAGGGGTAAGGAATAGGGAAGGGGATACCTGGATATAGGGTTGTTGTGAAGGCAAGAAACGTTAGTGAGATATGCGATTTTAAACATGTGGGCTCGCAGGCCAAGCCCTCCCCCACTGGTACCAGTGTCCCTAGGGTACCCACTAGTTGCAGGCCTGTTTGGTGCCGCGGGGTGGCCGACTGTTGTGGCCCTGAAATGATGAAGCTTGAAATTTAAATAGAACAAACACAATTCCCCCTTGACCCTTCCCAGGAACCAGGTCCTGGGTACTCATGGTTAGTTGACCTCTGCACCAAGGGAAATATGGAGCTCCTTGAATCGAAGTGCAGCAACACAAAAACAGGCCAGCCAGGATCCCTCCATTCAGATGGAACTTGCTGGAGGATCTTGCAGCTGGTCACCTTGATTGCAGTTCTGGCCGCTTGTCACCTTCAGCCACTTCTGGCCTGGTGCAGAGCACTGTAGCAGGACACCACCAGCCTCAGAAGGCTCAGACCTGGGAATGGCTCCACAGCCCAGATCCCTGATCAGAGCACCTTTGTACTCATGTGCAAGACCCGTGACCTCCTGAGACAGTGAGTCCCACTTGGGAGTTGTTAGCGAGTTACCCCCTGGCTCTGGGTGAAGACTTCCAAATGGTGGGGGTCCTCCTGCAGTCCCTGCACTCAGCTCTCACTAAGTCATTGGTGGTGCCTCAGTTCGAGGATGATCTCTACCAGGGTTCACTGATGGGTTCTGAGGTGGCTCAGTAATCCAATCCTAGAGCCACAGATTCATCCGCAGAAATTGCAGATGTTTCCATGTGGGAGAGCTGCCTGCTGGCTGGGGTTTTATTCCCTTTCCTTCCTACGCTCTCTCTTTTCTGCTTTGAGGGCAAGGCATTTCTCTTCAAAGCAGGCCTCCACTTGATGGAGGTTCTGGCGCCATTGAGATTGGTTGGTGGCCATCTCCTCCCAGCTTGTGATGTCCATATCTGTTTTCTTGAGATATGCCTTCAGTGTATCTTTGTAGCATTTCCTTTGACCACTACAGGATCTATGGCCATGACTGAGCTGGGATTATAAGATCTGTTTGGGGAGTCGAGAGTCGGGCATCCATAGACAGTGTCCAGTCCAGCAGAATTGATGTCTGAGGATCATTGCCTTAATGCTGGTGACATTGGCCTCAGAGAGAACACTGACGTTAGTGCGGTGGTCTTCCCACTTGGTGCGGAGGATTTTCCGGAGACATTGTTGGTGGTACCTCTCCAGGCTCTTTAGATGATGTCGGTAAGTCACCTAAGTTTCACATCCATAAAGAAGGGTAGAGATGATAACCAAACTGTATACCTGGATCTTGGTGTCCATTCATATGTCACAGTCAGTGAAGAAGCACCAAAGTAGTTTCCAAAATGAGGTACTAGCGCAATGGATCCTGTGCTGATTCTCATTGTCAATGTTAGCTGTTAGGGAGAAGTGGTTAATGAGGTAAGGGAAGTGCTTAACTGTCTCCAGGGTCTGTCCCTCGATGGTGAATAGTGGAGGGTCATTTACAAGGCCTTGAGCAGGCCGATAGAGCACCTTGGTCTTCTTGATGTTAAGTGAGAGCCTCAGACTTTGGTAAACTTCCACAAAGAGATCTAGTGCAGACTGGAGGTCATTCCTGGTGTATGCAAGGATGGCACAGTCATCAGCGTACCGGAGGTCAATGACGGATGCCTTGCAAACTTTGGTCTTTATACAGAGACGTCCAAGATTAAAGAGCCCTCCATCCATTCTGTATTCGATGTCAATTCCAGTGGGAAGGCAGCCTTTGATGGGGACTAGGATGACTGTTAGGAAGATAGAGAACAAGGTTGGAGCAATGACACACCCTTGCTTGACCCCATTTTGGATGATGAATGGGTCTGTCTTTGAACCATTATGGAGAACACTGGCAGTCATCTGGTCATGCAGAAGCCTCAGGACCTTGATGAATTTTGTAGGGCAGCCAAATCTGGCCAGCACCTTCCACAGGGCTTCATGACTGATGGAGTCAAAGGCCTTTATCAGGTCGATGAAAGCCATGTACAGGTCCTGATGTTGTTCCCGACACTTTTCTTGGATCTGCCTGGCAGTGAAGATCATATCGGTTGTCCCGCGAGATGGTCTGAATCCACACTGAGATTCTGGCAGGACTTCTTCAGCGATGGGAAGAAGACAGTTCAGAAGAATATGGGTGAGGTTTTTCCCCGCGGTGGAGAGTAAAGCAATGCCTCAATAATTTCCACACACCGACTTGTCTCCCTTCTTGAAGATGGTAACAATGTTGGCATTCCTCAAGTCCTCCGGAATCTCCTCATTGTTCCAAATCTGGAGAATGAGTCTGTGGAGCTTTAGTACCAGTTCCTCATCCCCAGCCATGTAGACTTCAGCCAGTATGCCATCTGGTCCCGCAACTTTGTTGTTTTTGGCCAGCTTGATGGCATGACTTACTTCTTCGATGGTAGAAGGGCTGGCGAGAGATTCTCTTTTAGGGTATTGAGGGACAGAATTGACAGTGGCATCTGTCACAGACGACTCACGGTTCAGAAGTGTCTCAAAATGCTCCTTCCATCTAGCTTGAATGCCTTCATTTCCCTTTAGTCACGTCAAGCCATATTGAGATTGGAGGGGAGTGGGACCATGAGAGCTTGGACCATAAATGGCCCTTGTAGCCTGGAAGGAGCTCTGCATGTCATGTTTGTTAATATAGAGCTGGATCTCCTTGGCCTTGTCTTGCCACCATTTGTTTTTGATGTCTTGGATCTTCCTTTGAGCTTCTGCCTTGAGCTCCTGGTATGACTCTTTCTTTTGCTGGCATGAGTTGTCATCTTGCCATGTGCAGTGAGCTCTTCTTTTCCAGTTGAGCAGGTCTTGAATCTCAGTATCATTTTCATCAAATCAGTCCTGGTGATGCCAGGTGACATAGCCAATAGATTCAGCACATGCTGAGTGGATGGCAGTCTTGAACTCCTTCCAGTATCTCTCAGTGTTATCATCAGCTGCGGACATGGCAGAGAGCCTTGCTTGGAGATGTTGCTGGAAGTCCTCTTGAACCACTGGGTCTTGAAGAGGCTTGGTGTTGAATTTCCTTTACATTGATTTTGGCTGCCTTTGATGTTTCTGAGTGACCCGGATGTTCATGACAGATCTGACAAGACGATGGTCTGTCCCGTAGTCATCGACTCCTCGCATAGCCCTCGTGATGTAGACATCCTTTCGATCATGGGTTTTGACGATGACGTAGTCAAGGAGGTGCCAGTGCTTGGATCGAGGGTGTCTCCAAGTAGTCTTATACTTGTCGCTCTGTCTGAAGATGGTGTTCGTGATGACCAGGCCATGCTCTGCACATTTATTCAGGAGTAGGATGCCATTGGAGTTTGTCTTTACTACCCTCTCCTTCCCAATGATACCATTCCAGAGATCTGAATCACGCCCGACTCTGGTGTTGAAGTCACCAAGGAGAATGATCTTGTCTTCCTTAGGAGAAGGAGTGCAGTCCCTGCACTCAGCTCTCACTAAGTAAAGTTATAGGCAGTCACTCCACTGAGGTCCAGTACCAATTTTAGCAGGTGCTATCCTCCATTTCAATCAGTGTTAGTGCAATTTAACGGAGAGTATTCAGTAAGCACAGCTCCACTGCACATCAGTCCACACTTTCAGCTTAGCAGTGTCCAGGTCTTTTACTTGGCTGCAGCAAGTCTGCCAATCTCAGCCACTTTGACCAGTTCACACAGGAACCATACACTTTCTGGCTAGCACCCCATGACCTGAGATGTTTGGCCCCTTTTAAGAAAATGAAGTTGCAGTCCACACAAGCAAATGACCTCTCAGCAGCAACTGTAAAACTCAGATACTCTGCTCAGTCTTTTTGGTTAACTTAATTCCCAATGCAGGGTATTTACCACCTTTAGTTTCTCCCCAGCACTCATTCAGCAACTTTTCAGTACCTGGGAGAACAGTAGCTTGGTTCCATCTCTCTTTCTCTCTTTCCCCTTCGCAATCCAGTCCTGCTTTCAGCACCTGGGGAATCCATCAGCAAAGACACTGTTTTGATTAGGGCCTGGATAAGCCCCTGAAGTCCACAATCTGCTCTCACACTATAGTCTGCACTCATATAGAGCCCAGCCACAGACTGACAAAGTCCCAGTAAGTCCTCACTGGATCAGCTGAAATCTCAGTCCTCTGATTGGCTGTTGAAGCCTTTCAATAATCCATATCCATAGTGATCAATATTTCCTGCTTATTTATTGGGGCATGATCTAGGCACTAGAAATAGTCCCCTCATTTTCCCAGGAGTCCCTCTGTCACAGTTTTGGGTGCCTAGATCACTGATTGGCTGAAAAGCAAGGGGTTAGGGATCAAAAACATGTCGGCTCCCATTCAGATTACTAGAGTCCATTCCCGTTTATGTAGTCTCTTCCCACTTCTACCCTCTGGTACAGCCTAACACTTCACCCCAACTGCACCATCACCACAACAGATAGTAGCCCAGACCGTCCCCTGATAAATGAGCCCACCCTCATCTGAGGGCTCCCAGTAGTTTTGCTGTCACTGTCGCCAAAATGATGTCCCCCCAGGTGGCAGGCAGCATTCTAATTAATATGCAGGAAGACACTCATTAATATTCATGAGCTCCCAAGCAGACCCGCTGCCACCAAGTATGGGCTTCTGCCTGATTTCCTTCAGGTCTCCTGTCCCCAGGGACAGGGAAGGGGCACCGGGACCATGGACAAACTCCCAGTTTTGCTCAACCACAACGGCAGTCGGCACATCAAAGAGCCCCTGCACCCACGCAAGTACCAGCCAAACAACCTGCTAGCAGCTCACGTTCCATGGATTAAGCTCCGAAGGGGCATAAAACAGACTGCTAATGGGGCAAATATAGGTACCGGGGCTAAGCACGTGTGTGCAAGATGCATATAAAAACACAAGGTTGCATATAAGTTTTATATATAATACTGTATTAAGAAGAAACAACAGATAACTATCAAAACTATACAAAACTTTGGTGCGTTGCCCCTTCCTCCGGATACTTGAACTACTGACTGGCAATCTCTCTCTATATAGAATCAGTATGTTGCAATGACTGTGCTTGATGCCAAGCGCTCCATATCTCCAAACATTTTTCATATTGCAGCCTAACTCAGCTGGTTATTGCTTCCATTCTTTCTAACTCCTCTACTCTAGATTTCCAATTATCCCTGGTGGGTGGGGAGAGGGGCAACCACCTGGAGGTGATGCATTTGAGTTCTGCCACTCCCAAAATCTGGCCAAAGCATCTGATATTACTGGGGCATTTTAGCAAAGTGGGAAAGCCCAATACTAGTTCAACAAAAGTAAAGGGGGTGTTAAGTCCTGTGAGAATTGAGCCAGCCCTGTGGCACTGAGGGTTGAGATATCTGCCTTACCTCGTGCCATGCTGGCGACCCGGGTTTGGGAGCGAGTCCGGGGAGCTGGGGGTTGCTTAGGTAGGAGAGGATCGAGCATCCGATGGACTGCTCTCCTCTCCTGGGAAGGAGGGTGGTCCAAGTCCCACAATGCGAGTGGCACCTAGTGGAGACTGAGTGCACTGCAACTGAGGGATGAACAAACAGGGGGACAGCATCAGGCAGCCTTCCTGTGGGCATGAGCGGGAGCATACATGTCATGCGCTGGTCAGCATTACATGTCCTGCACCGGGGGGGATGGGAGAACAAGGAAATACCCCAGTTGCCGGGTGAGGTGACGGTGATGCTTCACAGGCCAAGCCCACACGCCCAGTGCCGGTTCAGACCCTGACTTGACTCTCCATGATCTCTGCCTCCTCCCGTGAGGGCTGGCAGGAGAGGGGGGACCCAGCTGATTCTTCGGTTGTGGGAAGGGTTCAGATGGGCAGTGGAGGTGAGGCTGAGTAAGCCCATCTGAGAGATGCCCTGGTAAGCTGGAGCAGAAAGAGGACTGAAAAAAAAAGTCATCCTGTGAGAGTTTGGATTTCTGAATGTACTACCTGTCAAAATCTTAACAGTTCAGGGCATGCCCAAAATATATGATGATGTGTCCCCCTAGCACCACATCCTCACCAACACAGGTCTGTACGGGTGGGATTAAAGAATCTAGTTATAATCTGGTTATAACTCAACTGTTGTTAGGAACAGTCTAAAACTTTATAGTTAAATTCTTGCCAAGAGGGAGATGCTGTGACTTGTCAACTTATATTTATATTCAGCCTCTGTGATCAATGATGTGGGTCTATCTGAGTGTTGGCTTCTTGTTCCCACTTCAGTTTCTGTGCCTCCAATGGGGGAGCATTGCAGTGTGAGTTGCTATTAGGGAGTGAACCCAAACAAGTCGGGGAGGGGGGCATGCGCCAACCACCAAGCATTCATAACTGGTGTATTGTAGTAGGAATCAAACCATTTCAAAGTGTCAACAGTAAACAGTAGACAAGAAAACATATTGTTAAAGTGTGAGTTCAAGGTAGAAATTACCCTGCCCTCGTCCATGCTAGGTTGCTCTGTGGGGCGAGGTGAGGAGCCACAAATTCTGGTACCTCAGTCAGGTACTCTCTTACCACAATAAAGAGGTGACACCCGAAGGGTAGTTGAATCACAAGTTAGGTGACAAAATATGTAACAGCACTGCGTATATACTGTTCCCTTTGGTTAGCTAAGGTCCTACAAAGCAGCAAGGTATCCTTAGCTGCCCGGCATGTAGGTCTTGGTTCCTATCCATTTTAGGGTGGTAAAAAATCTACAGGAGGAGTTTGGCTTAGTTCATATGAAAGATGGTGAAAGAGACGAGATGGTTAAGAAGCTCTACAGCTAAATGCATCCCTACAAGGAACCCTCCCCCCCGGATGGTGGAGGAATGCAGAAACCCAGATCCTCTACCCACCTGATGAGTACCACAGGACCCCAAGCAATTCCACCATGAGCCCCAGCCCAGCTGGTGTTCACTGAATGTGTTCCTCATAGTGAACTTAAATTGATTGAGTCCAACCCCGGGGGTTCTCAGTCAGTGATCTAAATATCCAGTTTATTTATCTTGGGTGTAATGCTGTTAGGGTGCACTGCAGAGTATTAAAGTGTGACACTAGTGCTAAGTTCCAAGCATACAGCAGGTAGAAGCTATTTGCCATCTTACAGCCATCCACTGAAAGGGAGCCCCTCATGGCTACCTCTGTCAGTCACCTAGACTAGCTGGCTCTACAGATGTATATAAAAACACTGCTTTTGTGGTTGGTCCGGTGGTGCTGAGGGTTGAGGTGCTGGACGCCACACCTTGCACCACGCCGGCGAACCGGGTTTGGGAACAGACTTGGGTCACCAAGGGTCGGAGGATTGAGCATACCAATGGATGCTCTCCTCTTCCAGGAGTGGGATCCTGGGGTGTCTTGCACACCCAACACACTGGTGCTGGTGGGAGCATAGGCATCGGGGCACAAGAGTCTAGGAGGGGAGGACATTGTGGGCACCTGACTGCGCATGCCGCAGGACTGGACGTTCGTCCTGTGTGCCGATGCCCTTAGGGGAAGGTGGAACTAAGGGGAGAAAATGAAAACATACCCCCTCTCGGGCCAAGATGACGACCGATCCACCTCGGCTCACCTATCTGCAGGACAGACCCCATTGTGCAGGCACTCCCAGGAGAAGGAGTAAGACAGGAGGGGTAAGATATAAGCCTGGCACTCTAGGGGCAGATTCTGTGGGGACCTGTAGGGATGATCAGAGGTCTGAAGGAGTGGAATGGGGGGGGGGAGGATAAAAAGGAAAGTGTAAAAAAAAAACTGCTTTTGGTAAGAAGTTCCTAGCAGGATTAAAAGTGTTACATATCACCCACTGTGCTTCACCAAAGAAGTATCGTTAAGTGCTGCAGTGGCCCCAGGTTTAACTCTGTCCAACTAAGGGACATCCTGTCGTTGGAGTTGGTCAAATTAGTGCTCTGAAGAGCTGCTCTATTTAATGCAATTTACAAGAGCTTCCCAGGATTGGACACAGATTTTTTGACTGGTAATGGTCTCTGAGAGTTCGCCTAGTCTCCCCAGTGACAACGGGCTCAACCAGTTCCCACGCCCCCACCCCACCTCCCAAGTAAAAATCCCCCATCAGAGGAGCGGGAGAACGGCTTGTGGTTTTTTTCTTTCTTTTTTTAATTTTTTCCCAGCCAAATTCCCAAACTCTTCTAACTTGAACTGTAACATTTTACATCCACATTATATTTAACAAACAAATATGAGTCTTTGGTCAAAAGTGGGAAATACAAAGCACTGGGAGAAAGACGCATCATCATCCCCAATCCCACTCCTGCCCATGTGCTATCCGTAACGCCTCAAAAGAATCAGAGAGGCAAGTAAGAAAGCAATTTAACTTTACGATTTAGTGTCCCAAGAAGAAAAGTGAAGCCACCCTTCAGGTCGAGGATGTTGTCAGGTTGGCATCTTGCTATGTTGTTTTTGTTGATGCTGAGGGGACGATTTGGCTGAAGCAGAGGTCCAGATGGAAGAATTAGCTGAATTGTCCTTCATTTAGAATATTTTGGTTCTGTTTTTTGGCCAGACTCTAGACTGAAGAGCCACTCGTTGGATCTTGGGGTATTCCACATGCACTTTAATCCCCAGCTCTTGAAGATAGGAGGCTGATGAATCCAGGTTGAGAAATCATTTAGGACCATTCGTGATCAGAATTTTCAGCCTTGCTGGGTATTCCACTGAGGTTTGGTGGCCTGCTTGCTTTAACAACTTAACTATTTGAAAAACTTGTTGATGGTGCTGGAGTGTTTGCAGTGCATAGTCCTGGTCAAAAAAACACTCAGACACCACCAAAGTGAAGTTCTTTCTTTGCTCACGCCGAATGCAACAATTCTTCTTTTACACAAAAATCTAGGAATGCCAAGATTATGGATCGGGGCATGCTTTTGGATCTCGAGGGCAGGGGATAAGAGAACGGTGATCTCTAATTAACCCTTAGGTCTTTCTCCGACAATAAGTTTAAAAGTTCTTTGATAAAACTGTCCATATAAGTCAACATACTACCGGACTCGGTGCCCTCAAGGTACTCCATGTATTCGGAGGTTATTCCTCTGATTTCAGTTTTCTAGTTCCTCCAGTTTTTGATTGAGGAGTTGTTCTTGAATATGGGGGTCCAACAAGACTGAGTAATGGATATCTGTGGTTTTGTTATAATCGGATAAGCATTTTTCTAAGTCGTCCATGCGTTGTTCTAATAATGTAATATCTTTGTGGTCTTCGGACACTTTTGTTTCCAAGCTCTGGAGTGTGGCATTAATTTGTTGTATAGCCTTGGAGCTTTCTTTGATGGCAAGGTGCAGTCAGCTTCTTCTGTGTCACTAGCTGGCGGGGAGGGCTTTGGAGTGGAAGCCGCTGATTGGAGTGCAGCCTGTATGGAGTTATCCAGTTTATGCTGTAGCGGCTTATTAGTTGGGTTTGGCAGGTTATCTTTCCCTCGATGTCTGTTAGACATAATGTAATCTGTGATTTTCCTGTTAGGAAGCAGGATGGCACCCAAATGTAGGTAGATGGTTGTGGATTTTCTTTTCACTGGGCAGGAGCATGGAGCTTGGGCTGCCATTAAGCAGAGGACGTCACCGAAAGTCCTTCCATGTTTATTTCTAGTTTCCGTATAAAACAATTAATTTTAGGGTCAAGCGTTTGTCATGGGTTGTGTCTTTGTGCTTTGTTACAGGCATTTTAAAAGAAATAATGGGCAGGTTTCCATACCAGAAAAGCGAGCCAACAGAGATATTTCTGTTAAATGCAATGTGCTTTGTGATGTTTCATTGCAGGTTATTGGTATGTGAACTGTGCTAAATATATTTTCAGTTACTGATGTCTGTGACTTAGGATGCTATGTATACTGGTATATTTTCAGGGCTCAGAAGAGGAGACACTTCAATGTGGGGAACAGTAAATGCAGCTAAGGGCATCAGGTTGCAAGATGTGGCCCTCATACTTGGTGTAAAGTGTAACTGATGAATATATATCAAAGTGGTTGAGTGTTGAGCTGCCCCAATGGCCCAGAGACAATGCATTGTGCTGCCTTGCAGGCAATCCAGGTTTGGGAGGAAACTCAGGTTGCCACTTAAGGAGCCAGGCCAGACTGCAGCTGCTAATGCTGAGCAGTGCACAGTGATTGGGAGGGAAGGTGTCAGGCACCCGTTGCCACAGCAACTCTTGTGGTAGGCCAGGAGAGCTTGCTTACTCCACAGGGTGTCACAGCATGCATCCAAGCCCATCGACAATCTCTGCCCACTCAAGGGAAAGAGGGAGAACAGATGAGAAAACCAAGAATAAAATACCACACACTGTCTAAATGATGGCTGGGGTTCCTGGCTCCCCTGGGTCCTAGTGTCACCAACACTGGATCCTATCCACCTGGTGGACTGCCTCAAGTTGGAGAATGGCCCAGAAGGGAAAGCCATGGGAGCTGTCAGATGGCATCTGGACCCAGGGGGATGAGGGACCACCAGGCCTGCACAAGTAATATACCTGGGACTCGAGTATATCCCTGAAAATGTGGCCAAATATAAAAAAGCATTATGGAAAAAAATAGTTTAGTATTTATGATGTTCAAATGTTTATCTGCCTATAGATGAAGTAAAGTATAGCACTGGAGAGGTAAGGCACCTCTTATTGGTTGAAGCATTCTGTTGGATACCATAAGGTGGAATACCCAAGAATCATCATTATGGAGCTCTGACCCTGACCCCCACAGTCTTGCCTTACTGCAAGAATGTTTTGTTCCAAATAATGTCTCCTGAATGCTGCTACATATGCTACCCACAGGTAGAGGGCAGGTAAGCTGCCCCCCTTACAAGGGCACAGGGTGGATCTGGCACTGTTTTCCCTATGTAAGAAGAATCAGGTTGTATAAGTCCTTGTGAGGGACCTCAGTGGTCAAGGGAGGGAGTGTGTAACATAGAAACATAGACTTTGATGGCAGATAAGGACCGCTTGGCCCACCTAGTCTTCCCATTTCCCTACCTAGAGGATAAGTTGCAGATCCTATTTAACCAACAGCCTATTTCTTCCTACCCCCCACAAAAATTTCTTATGTCTGTCCCATGCATTCTTGAATTCTCCAACAGTTTTAGACCCCACAACCTCCTCAAGAAGGCTGTTCCATGTATCCACCACCCTTTCTATGAAAAAATACTCCCCCACATTGCCCCTGAGCCGTCCACCCTCTATCTTCAGATTGTGTCCCCTTGTTCTTGCATATCTCTTTTTCTGAAAGATGCTACCCTCTTGGACTTTGTTGATTCCACTGAGGTACTTAAATGTTTCTATCATGTCCCCCCATCCCGCCTTTCCTCAACGGTATACATATTAAGCTCCTTTAGTCTCTCCTCATATGACTTCTCTTGCAGACACTGCACCATTTTAGTTGCCCTCCTCTGAACTGCCTCCATCCTGTCTATGCCCTTGCGGAGATGGGATCTCCAGAACTGGACACAGTACTCCAGATGGGGTCTCACCAACTGTCTGTACAGGGGGATAACAACTTCCTGTTTTCTGCTGGTGATGCCTCTCCTTATACATCCCAGTATCCCCCCAGCCCTCCCTACCTCCTTCTCACATTACTTTCCAACCTTAAGGTTATCTGATATGATTACCCCCAGGTCCCTTTCCATTTTTGTTGTTGTTACTACCTCCCCACCCATTGTGTAATCTTCCCCTGGGTTTCTGTTTCCTAGGTGCATTATTTTGCACTTCTTTGCATTGAATCCAAGCTGCCATACTTCTGACCATTCCTCCAACCTTGCCAAGTCCCTTCTCATCCTTTCCATGCCACCTTGTGTATCAATCCTGTTGCAGATCTTTGTGTTATCTGCAAAGAGGCATACTTTTCCTTCCAGTCCCTCTGCAGTGTCACTTATAAAGACATTAAAAAGGACTGGACCCAGTACTGAACCCTGTGGTACCCCACTAGTAACCACTCTTTCTTCAGAGTGAACTCCATTTACAATTACCTTCTGTGTCCTGTTGTTCAGCCAATGTTTTACCCAGGCTACCACCTAAGGACCCACTCCCAGGCTGGTTAATTTGACTATTAATCTTTTGTGTGGGACTGTGTCAAATGCCTTGCTAAAGTCTAGGTAGGCCACGTCCACAGCCCCTCCCTGGTCTACTACTTTGGTCACCCAGTCAAAGAAATCAATTAGATTCGTCTGACATGACCTTCCCGCTGTGAACCCATGCTACCTTGGGCCCTGTGTCCCACTGGCCTCTAGGTACTCAACAATTATTTCCTTCAGAAGTGATTCCATCACTTTCCCTACCACAGAGGTCAAACTGACAGGTCTGTAGTTTCCTGCCTCTATCTTGGTCCCACTTTTGTGAAGGGGAATCACATCAGCCTTCTTCAAGTCCTCAGGTACCACACCATCCTCCCATGATTTGTTAAAAAGGGTAGTCAGTGGTGTCACTAGTTCTCTGCTTAATTCTTTTAGAATTCTGGGGTGAATTCCATCTGGCCCCATTGCTTTGTCCACCTTCAGTTTTAGGAGTTCTTTCAGAACCCGTTCTTCTGTGAAAGGACTGGGATCGACCCCCTCTCCAGAGTGCTTCTGTTAATTGGATTAGGCACCTCCCCCACTTCCTCTTTTGTGAATACTGAACAGAAGTATTCATTCAGTATCCCTGCTTTTTCACTGTCACTCTCTGCCCACCCACTGTCCATTCTATTTAGCCTCACTATCCCTCCCTTTGTCTTTCTACATTTCCTGATATACCTATAAAAGGTTTTATCCCCCTTCTTAACCGAGTTGGCTATCTTTTCCTCAGTTTGGGCCTTTGCTATTCTGACTACCCTCCCTGCTTCCTTCGGCCTTAACTGGTACAGTTCTCTGGCCTGCTCTCTCTGTGTTTCCTTATACTTCCTAAATGCTATCTTTTTCTCCCTAACCTTCACTGCCACCTCTTTTGAGAACCATGGTGGCTTTCTCTTTCTTTTTGATTTGTTAATTTGCTTCACACAAAGGCTTGTTGCCTCTGTGATGGCAGTTTTGATATTTCCCCATTGTTGCTCCACCCCTCCTTCTAGCCTGTTTGCTAGTGCTTTTCTAAGGCACTCTCCCATCTTGCCAAAGTGAGCCCTCCTGAAGTCCAGAACCCTCGCTTTTGTATGGCTTGACTCTGTAGCTGAGTTTATCGTGAACCACACTGTTTGGTGGTCACTTGTTCCCAAATGGCTACCACTTCTAGATCTGAGATCTTCTCACTGTCCCCATTTGAGAGTATGAGGTCTAAGATTGCTCCCTCATGAGTAGGTTCCAAAACTAGCTATCTGAGGCATGCCACCTGAAGGGCATCAAGAATGGCCCTGCTTTTGGATGTGGCTGCAGCAAAGGTGCTCCAGTTAACATCTGGCATAGTAAGGTCATCCATCAACAGTATCTCCCCTTCCTCTGCCATCCTAAGTATGCCTTCCATCATATTCTTGTCCATTTCCTCCCCCTGACATGGGGGTCTGTATACAACCCCTGTGCGGATTGTGGTGCCATTTCCAGTGTCTAAGGTGACCCACAGTGCCTCCTCTCCTCCCTGTTTACTCTTTTGTTTAGTTGCTTTTATCCCTTCCCTTATATAGAAAGCTACTCCCCCCCCTTCTCCCCTCCCTGCTTCTCCTGTAGGTTGTGTACCATGGTATGTTAACATCCCAGTCATGGTTCTCTGTGTACCATGTTTCTGTGACTGCTACGATATCCAGGCATCCTTCTTCCATCAAGGCCACCAGTTCAGGGAGCTTGTTGCCGAGACTACAGGTGATGGTACTCATTACCCTTCATTTCTTGATGGCCTTACCCCTTTTTGCCCCATCCCTGTCCTTATTGCGTTTGTCACTTTCTCCATTGACCCCTGAGCTTCTCCCTATCGACATCTCTATGTTGGTGTCTACCTCACTTAGTACCCTGATTTTTTTGGGGTGGCTAGGATTTCCCTGCTCCTTTCCAGTGCCTCCCCCCTTGGCTAGTTTAAATGCTTACCAATGAAGTATTTAAACTTATCACCTAGGATGCTGGTTCCCCTCCTGGACAGATGCAGACCATCACGCCAGTATAGGCCTGCATCCCTCCAGGTGGACCCCCAGTCCCCAATGAAGCCAAATCCCTGAGCTGTGCACCAGTTTTTCAACCGCTGATTGAATCCCATGGTGTGGAGCACCCTAGCCTCACCCATGCCATAGACAGGCAGCACCTCCGAAGAAGGTTACCGTGTGTGCTATTTGTCTAAGGCTCCTCCCCATCTCCACAAACGCTTCTTGCACTGCTCTGATCTCTTTCTTAGCCAGGTCATTTGTCCCTAGGTGGACAATGACATCCAGCTCCCTCCCCTGTGCAGCTGCTCCTGTGATCCTGAGGATTCGCTCCCTGCCCTTCCAGGCCATGGTGCCAGGCAGGCACCTCACCTCCCTCTCCCATTCCTCACCCAGTTCTACCTTCCTAACAATGGAGTCCCCCACCAGGAGTTGTTTCCTTCTCCTGTGCGGTCCCATGCCACCCTCCTGTGGGTCTTCCTTGTGGAGGTTCCCAGCATCCTCCTTGGTCTCCACTGTGGGTGCCTCCATACAGGAACTACACTTTTCCAAAATGGCATAGAAATTGTGGAACGGTACAACTAGAGGGATAGCCTTTCACATCTTGTCCTAGTTCGAGCCCAGTTATTAAATGGTTAACAAAGATTCCCCAGAGAAATTCTGAGGCTGGAAAATTTCAGGCTCCAGTTAGTCTGCAGCCAGATGGCTGAATCCTTTGATTGTCAGGAACATGGTATTCAGGGTCTATGCTAATGAGGGTTCTTGTGGAAGGGAGCATAAAAGAGGCAGCCAGAGGGCAGGGAATTAGTCTTGTATGTAGCAACCTGACAGCGAGAGGTAATGAGAGACCAAGAGAGTGACTCCTAGGTTCTCTACCCTTTGGAGAATGGAAAGGCGCTGCTTCCCGGAGCCAGAGCCGGCCTTAGGGGGGTTGCGAACTGTGCATTCGCACTGGTCCCCAAGAGCAGTGGGGCCCCAAAAAAACTCAGCTCTCCAGTTGGCCTCCTTATTCCTAGTCTTATATGTACTAATTTAAGTAAAGTGCAAAAATGGCACAAAACTAGCTAAAATGAAGCTACAGGAAGGTCATGATAGGGATGAGGATGTTTCTTGGTGGGCTTCACGACTTCTGATATGGGGCCCCAGCAAAGAGGTTCGCACAGGGCCCCGGAATAGCTAGGGCCAGTGCTGCCTGGAGCCAGGGAAGTAGGCCAGAAAAGACAAAACAGAGATCATAGCCAAGATAATAGAGCAGAGTAAAAGTAAAGATGAGAGCTGAAAGAAAGGACAGATGAGAGAAAACAGTGTTGAGGCCCTTTTGGTCTCACATCAGCAATGAGGACTTGGATGCTGGGGAGATGAAGTGTTTCTCTCAAGGAATCTGCTTGAGACCCTTGTGGGCCTAATCCAGTATACAGTGTAGTTGAAGTATAGCATCCTGAGAACATGCCAGTGTGTAAAGGGAAAGCCCAGGAGAAATCCGGCATTAATGGCCATTGAATATCTCTGGATATAGGGATCATGCACGTGTGCAGAGCTCCATTGAAGGTATCTTTTCTTTCCCCTTGGAAGAAAGTTGGCCCTCTGTGAGCTGGGACTGAGGATAGGATGTAAGGGGAACTTAGAGTTGTGGTTGTGAAGTATTCTCTGGGGAGAGAATGAGGCTTAAGCAAGCCTGCCAGGCTTGGACATGGTCAGGGGTTGACCTTAACTTTTTTTTGCACTAGCCAGCAGGACAAGTCAGTCTAAAATTGCACTAGCCTGCAGTAATATGCACTAGTCCGCAGTCAAAGTCACCATGTGCTTTCGACCCACGACACAATGAATAAAATGATGAAAGCAGCGCAGTTTAAACATTTATTTACATTTATACAATAACACAGTAACACACAAAATGACCAAATGACCAATCGTTTCAAAATATAAGCATTCCATGACTCATAAATATCAAAAAATGTATTCCCAAAAACCCCCCCAAAGATTGCCATGACATGAGGATCAGATTCATGCATCAGCATCTCCATCTGGGAGTCTGACAGAATTCGCATTCTTCAAAGTAGCAGTACACTATTGTTCTTCCCTGGATTCAGGATTCACTGTACACAAGTTGTTGTTATTCCCCTCCCCAAACACCGCCACACACTGTTCACATTTACACCGCCCCCCTTTGCCGGCAATGAGGATCTTGATTACTTGGATTGACTAAGGTAGTGGCAGTACACAATATGTTGTTCTACTCCTCCCCAAACACCACAAACCCCACAGCAAGCCACAGAATGCCCAGCACCACAAGACATGGCCCTCCTATTTTTTTTACAGTCAACGAGGATAGAAAACACAGGAAAATTTTTCACTGTTTTGTTTATATACGGTTATTACACACATTCAGCCCCCCCCATGCTGCAGTCAACAATGTGGCAGATTGACAATAAATAATCGATGAACAAAGAGAACACAGAAAATGCAGGAGAATGTTACTGCAAGTCTGATTCAACAGCAAACTGGATAGTGAGGAAACCCAACATCAGTTACAGCATACAGTAAGAAATAAGTGTAGGGGTAAGCCACCAAACATTTTTGCAGACCACAGCCAGAAAAACTCAGAAGAAGGCACAGACATTCCCCCCCCCACCCACACATTTTTGCAGGCAATGAGGCAAATAAGCAAATAAAATAGACAATGTATGGATGGACTGGACAACAAAACAGAACACAAAAAAAGTGGAAGAATTCTGAATGTTACACTCTGCTCCTCCCCTCCTTGCAGTTACCGGGTCCTATTTACTTTAATCAGTGATGTGTAACTTAGTAATATTTAACACAACAAACAGAGGATTATTAGTTTTCACAAGAAGGCAGAGCAGACCCCCCCCCCAACCCCGCACAACCTGTACCTGAACCGGAGGGTAGCCTTCTCATGACCACCAGTGTTCCTTCCTAAGTCCCGAAAGTCTGCCTTGAAACACAACTCCCAATCTCTCTGCCACAACAATTTTGACTGCCATTACCCCCGAAAACACTGAATCTTCAATGCTGAGCTGCGCACTCCTCTCAAATGCTGCCGAAGACCACGCTGTTGAACACCACGCTGTATCACTTCTCAACACTTCCTGCATGCCGTTGAACATCACGTCACAGCACTTCTCGTCAGCACTTCCTGGTCGCTCACTTCATTTCAAATCTTCTGGGCTTTTGCTGCTCAAAATAGGCTGCTTATATCCCCCATTGCTGAGCAGTGAAGCTCCGACACACTCCCGCCTGCTGCCAATGACCGCTGCAAACTCGCACAAAGGACCAATCATGTCCTCAGACTTGTGCTGTGCCCGACCATATCCAGCATCATCACAGGGCTATTCTACATTCGTACTTCTACTCCCACCGCTGATGTAGATTACAACATACTCATTGGTGCCCCCCCCCAGTGATGTCAGGCTCTCAGAGCTCCCGGAGCAGTTCCCACAGCCACCGTTGCCCCCTCCCTGATGGCTTCCAAATACATGGCTGCCCAATAGAATGCCACCATACACTGCAGTACTGAAACTGGAACTACCAGCCATTTGGGACTCCAACCAGTAGTTTGGCCGACTTGTGGCCGATCAGGGCTCCAGGCGCTCGGTACACTTTCTTAGCCTTACAGCACTAGTGGTCTGAGCAGAAACTGCACACAGGATCATTGGACAAAAACTGCACTAGCCCACACGGACAAGTAGGGAGGCATCTGCACTAGTCCGAGGCAATCTGCACTATGCCCCGGGCTAGTAAACGTATGTTAAGGTCAAACCCTGGACATGGTGGTAGCTCCACAGGTTTGTGGCTTAGATGAGCTTGTGAGTTCAGTTTCACCAGGAGGAATAGCTTAATAGCCCCTAGTATGCAGTATTGGGGGACAGAGTGAAATATCTTGTGCTCTGGTGAGAGAGGGTAGGATTATTGGCAAAAGGTAACAGCAAGACGCATAAGTCCATGTAGCCTTGTATTGCTAGCTAGGTTCTTCAGTGTTTGGGGTAATTGTTAAATGTTACCTGTCATTCTGGGAAGTTGTCTTCATAGGTGCATATAACAGTAGCTCCATCCAGTGTGGATGGAGTTAGGAGTGGGTGACCACAGAAGAAACGAAAGTTGCAGGTGGCCCTGGGCATCTGGCTGAAGTTCCATGGTACTGGTTATAGGTACAAAATCTTTAGGAGATGGGGACTCACACTGAGAAATGAGGAAGTCCATTGGACCCAAGAGCCTGGGGGGGTTAGAGTCCCAGCCCTGTTGAAGGTGGCAGTTTCAGAAAAAAGCTAACATCCCTGTTCATTAGATGTGGCACACATAGAAAAACCAGCAAATGGCTACCACTGATTGTATGCAGTGGTAGTGTGCCCAGTATAGGACATGTTGCATGTTGTTTTGTAGACAAGCAGATAAGGAACTATGAGGCAGCCATGGGTTCATAGCAAAGTAGTCATATCAGTGTCCATTCAAAGATTTAATGTATCTGTGCTGTTGGATATGTGATGTGTAGGGGTAGCTGTAATACACTATGTCCGCTCAAGTAATACGTGTGCCTTTATTTGTCTCTATGTCTGCAAGGGTTGTCTCCTATATAAGGCACCAGTTAAATAAATTCCATTTATGCTTGTCTGGGTGTGGACAATCAGTTATTAAATGTATTGACATGTTAGGAAGAACCAAGGCACTTAGGGATCTCATAGCCATTGCCCCAGTGCATGGACACTTTTTAGAACCTTGGCCCATTCCCTGCTCTGAGGGGTGGGACCCATCATAGCCAGTGTCTGGGGGACTGGTTACAAGAGGGAACCTTTTTTCATGATAATCACTTAATCCATATCATGCCTCCAAACATGCTGCCCCTTCTGTAAGAAAATGACTCATTTGCACAGGAACTGTATCCACCCCCTACTTACATCCTTTTGTTTTCTGTTTTGTGAGTATCCTTTCGGTATTGTTGCTGGCTGCCTGAATATGGGCACACTGGGTGGGCCAAGCAGTCCTTATCTGCAGAAGAATTCTGTTTCTGTTTAATATGTTCTAATTCAGGGACCCCAAATACAGTCACAGTTGGTGTTGATGCAAAAACTGGGTGTGAACCGATGCCCTATTTTACCGCCACAAAATATTCTATGCACGATACTGACTCAGTTGCTGGGAGGAGTTTCCCCATGATTAAATTGTGAATTGATGCAAATATGGTTGATCTATGTTAGTGGGTGCAAATGGGATTTACAACTGTTAATATAGTAGACTCTGACACCCATGGAGGTCTGGGTATGGCATAGCGCCACTCATATGGTGCTATTTATTTATTTCGGAAATAGATAGGTGTGCTGGGTCAAGGCTGTTTTTCAGACATGACCCTTCATGGAAGACAGAACCTTTGCAATGGCTGGAGCTTGTTGAAACAGCGCTACTCTTCCTTCCTTAAATACTTCCAAGAGTAGTTGCCCAGATGGACTTCACACTAAACTCCTTCAAATCTCTGCTGGTATTGCTGACCTTATCTCCACCCTGCTAAACCTTTCCTTCCATCTTGGCAAGGTTCCTGGATCACACTAGCGAAGAAAGCCTAGCATCCCTCAACCTTTGGATCTGGACCTTGGGTGTATAACTATTCGTAAAATGAACAAAAGCCTTTCATAACGTCCTTAGTACGGTAGTGATGCAGTCTCGAAACTGGATGGGACAACTTAGTGACTGTGACCAGCTTTTGTTGTTGGCACAGTCTCTATTCTAGTACAATGATGATTTTGCACCCCCATAGTATTTTTGTTTAACATACTGGACAGCCTGTTCTGTTTTATATCGTAATATCCCCAGTATTTTTGCTGTTACCAGGATTTGTGGGGAAATGGAATGGTCCCCTTGCATGTGTGCTTGCTCTAGGAATTTTAGTGTATCTTGTAATTTTGCCATTTTTTGTTTTCTTAATCTTTTTTGCTGGGTGGAATAATTAAGGATCTCTCTCTGAGAACTGTCTTCATGGTATCCCAGCCCATCGTGCTGGGTTTATCTGAGGCTGTGTTCAATCATATAATTGGGTGGATACAGGCTGGGGTGCCTAAGAAGAAAATTACTAAGATACCACTGTTTGTCTTTTCAAGGACCAGTGTGAGTTCCAAAGTAATGGGACTATGGCCTGAGAGAAGGATGGGGGTTAAGTCTGCCCTGCTCAACCAGTTTATGCACTCTGCGCTTATGAGAAAGTAATCTAAGCATGAACTGTGGGAGTGAACCCCAGAATAGAAAATGTAGACCAGAGTCTGAGAGTTGATAATTTGCCAGACATCTATCAATCCTAAATCTTTAATCAGCTTGCAGTCATGTTTCTGGCCAGTTGAGAAATGGGGCGGGCATGGATTAGAACTGTCTTTGGTGGGATCTAGCAGTAAGTTTAAATCTCCTCCTAAAATCACAAGCACCATTGGAATTTTGTGATTTTATTAAATAGCTTTTGATGAGTAGAAGCATGTGATCCTAGGGATATGTAGATGCTATCTATTATACACTGTGTATTTTGCAGTGTGCTGGCAGCCAGCGCTAGCAGCCAGCTCTAGCAGCCAAGACGCAATGAACATGAACAAGCCTTTTTTATAGTCCAGAGAACTCAGAGCCCATCTGACCTCATGTTTCCATGGTTTAATGGGCATACGCAAACATAATGTGGAGTCATGCTTGTGCAGTTTGTTGTATCCAAATGCTAGTTGTATAGAAGCATAGAAACACAGACCATGATGGCAGGAAAATGCCAGAGGTCCATCCATTCTGACCGTATTCTTTATAATCCCTGGAACCTGTTGTTCCCCCAGGGTACTAACCCTCCCTGTTCTGTCCCTATTCTCCTCCCTGGTCTTGTATTGTTGGATTTTGACTGTTATTTCTAGTTACTTTGGTTATTTGTACTCTCTTTCCCCTGAGGGACTACCACCTTGTCAGGGTACTGGAAAGACAAAGGAGCCCTCCTGAGGAGGGTTCTACCCCTCAGAAATACAGAAACACAGAATTTGTCTGAAGAAAAGGGCCACTTGGCCCACCCAGTCTGCCCAAATGGTTCCTGCCTAGTCTGTATCTGCAGACCCTACTGGTCACCGGTGACCCTGCTTCCTTCCTTGCTGCCTATTTACTAATATTTCCCTACATGTGTCCCACAGATGCTTGAAGCCCCCTACTGTTTTCACCTCAATCACTTCTACTGGCAGCCTGTTCCAGGTGTCAACCACTCTTTTAGTGAAATAGTACTTCCTCACATCCCTCTTAAACTTATCCCCTCCAGTGTCACCGCATGCCCTCTGGTCTTGGTGCTCTTTCTCATTTGAAAGAGAATCCCCTCTTGCACCCTATTTACCCTCGTGAAGTACTTGTAATACTCTATCATGTCCCTGCTCGTTCTCCTCTATTCCCATGTGTACATCTTGAGATCCCTCAGTCTCTACTCAGAGGGCTTTTGATGCAACCCCTGTATCATTTTATTTGTTCTCCTCTGGACTTCCTCCATCCTGTCTATGTCCTTATTGAGGTGTGACTTCCAGAATTGGACACAGTACTCCAGGTGGGGTCTCACAAGCAAATGATTTAAAGGCAACACCACCTCCCTCCTCCTGCTGGAGAGTGCTCTCCCTATGCATCCCAGCATCCCATTGGCCCTACCAATTCCTTTGTAACACTACCCTGCCACTTTGAGGTAATCAGATACGATAACTCTAAGATCCCTTTCTGGCTTAGTGACTGTCAGTATGCCCCCTCCTCCCACCATCCTATACTCAACTCCTGGCTTCCTATGCCTTAGGTAATTGATTTTGTACTTTCTGGCATTGAACCCCAACTGCCATGCTCTTCACCACTCCTTGAGTTTTCCAAGGCTCCTACACATTCTGCTTACCTCCTCCTGAGTGTCCGACGTATTAAAGATTTTGATGCCATCTGTATCTAACTCCCCTTTGGGAGGTTACAAGGCTATTTGCCCCTCTGGTTCTATTGTGGCCAAATTCAACCAGGATAGAAAATAGCTAAGTCCAGCCAGTACTTGGGTATAGCCTTCTACGGGTTGGGAGGTCACCGTGGGTGAGCAGGGGAATTTAATAGCTGGTTTGGTGGGAATTCAGGAGTTCCTTGGGGGTGATCAGAGTCATGGCTGGTAAAAAGGGTGAGCAGGGATCGGGCAGGGGCAATTGCTACCCCAGCCTCAGGCCAGGAGCAGTGTGAAGGCCTGAGAGATCAAGGAGTGCCCAGAGGAGCCATTAAAGGGATTCAGGGTTCCCCTATGTGCTGATGTGTCTGCCAGCGCATATGTCAGAAAGGAGAACAATGTGTGCCGGGTGTTCAGCCAGGGGACTGACGTGGCATCTGGAAACCCTTGCGAGAGTAAGAAAAAAGATTAGCTGTGAGACCAGCACAGTACAGGATGTGTCGCACATCGCTTCTGGGGACAGTCACTTGCAGTCCGGCCAATTGTAAGGTGGTCGGAGGGAACCAGCAACCCTGAAATATGAGGCTGCAGTTCCAAGGGACCTATGAAACAGCGTAGTGACTGACAGCAGGGAAGAGGTGGGAGATGCAGTTAAGCCGATGGGTCAGAGATGATTCTGAGCCGCCAGGCGTGTGAACTAGTTTGTGATCTGCTGTTGTCTGAGAGATTGTACAACCATAACGGTCCAGATGCAATAACTGTCAATAGACTGTGAGATCTCCTCGGTCCAGGATAAAACTTCTGTGTTAAGGCCATACCAGCCGTGTAGAATTTTCTGTCCCCACTGATCAATTTATGCTTCCCAGAGCTGTGCCCATTTATTTATTAAGTGTTTGGGATCTCATTTCTTCAAGTTATGTGTGGACATTCTGTTATTTATTGGAACTGTTATTACTGTGGAGGCACTAACCTATTTTTATTTTATTTTATTGAAATGTTTCACCAGGAAGGCACACTGAGCAACAGATTGCTCATCTCCCGGTGTGACCTGGGGGGAAGGGGTACAATATGGATGAGACGTTTTACATTCAAGTTACAAAGATCAACACAACATACAATTAATTAAGGCAGTTGTTACAAACAGTGTTGCATACATATTTGATCTGTGAGAACAATTAATGAGTGCAGTGGTAATAAGTGAACAAATGCTATCGTGAAATAAGTGGTGAAGGAGAGAGAGGATGAGATGATGGACAGTGCAGAGTCGTGTCCCGGACAGACCCCTTCAGGATGTGGGCAATCTTGCAAGGGGACAGGGGACTGGAGTAGGGATTAGAGAGGGAGAGAGAGAGAGAGAGAGACAGAGAGAGAGAGAGGGAGTAAGTTTGATTAACACCTAGATGGGGAAATAAGACCTGAGCCAAAAACAGAACCCTTCAGGATGCGATGAATCCTGCAAGGGGGCAGGGAAGTTCAGGCGATTGTAAACCCTCCTGCGGTTAGGCATTGTAATTATAGAGGGATAGTGAGAGGGAGGGAATGAGAAGTAACACCTGGGAAGGGATGAGGCCTGATCCAAGGAACTCACCAGGCTGCTGGGGACCCTGCAAGGGGACCTGGAAGGCCAAGGATAGGTACTGTAGATGGGGGAAGAAAAGGTGAGAAGCCTAGGCACTATAGGACCCCTTCAGGATGCTGAGAACCCTGCAAGGGGAGTGTGAAGGCTAAGGAAAAGGGAGAGAGAGTAGGGAAAGGGAGAAAGGTATGAGAACTAGCATCTAGGAAGGGCTAGGGTCAGTAGAGGCACTGGAGTCGATAGAGGCATTGGGTAAATTCTGAAGGGGGATGAACTGTAAGGAGCAAGACAAAGGAAACTGAGGTGGGTCATAACAGGGACAGTTAGGTGCAAGATAGTTGGAGAGGGCAGTGTTGATGGAATAGAGGGAGGAGGAGGAGTGTTGGATTTGGGGAGCTAGAGAGTTCCATATTTTAGGGAAACAGTGAGAGTACCCAGACTGGCTGGAGAGGGTGGAGCAGCGGGGGACAGTTAGTGTGCGAGTGTCAGTAGATCTGAGGGAGTGAGAAGGCGGAGGGGGTGTTATAAATGAAGGGGAGAGGTGGGAAGGAGTTCACCCAGCCAGCGTTTAGCAGTGAATTTGTTTGCAGACAGCACCTGGGAAGGACTGATACCCCATTATGCCATCAGGACCTGGGTAGACGAAGTTCACTGAAAGTGTTTCTGCTGCTGTGGGCACCCCCCTCCCCATGGACTACTTACCATCAATACCCCTAAACACAGGGAGGGGAAGGGAGGACTACAATTTGGGGGCTTGTCCAAGATTTCTATTTGGGGGTGTCCTTAGCCTTCTCCTCGGACTTTGACATTTGGTGCTGTGTAGAGACATCGACCAGCGTATTTGTTTGATTAATTAGTGTGAAATCATCATGGCATGGGAGAATGGACGGTTCACGCCTTGGGGGTATGTTGAGGTGCCAGAAAGTCTGCTGGTGTGGGGCTCCAGTGGCCGTACATGTGGATGCAATGCAAATGGGCCTGAGAAAGAACTGTGGATTGGACTGTTTGGTTCTGGTGGGGGGGATCTGCATTGCCTGTGCTCCAGTTTGTAGTCCAGTATCAAAGAAGGATGATATTTGCTGAGAGAACTGGTTGCCTTTGGTTGTGATTCTAGCAGCTGCACTGGACTTTTGAAGGTGGCTCAAGCACCAGCACTGCTGGGTGTTATGGTTCCACCAGAAATGTTCTCATGGATGTGGGCACAGGTGGCAAAACCACTGTGTTGATGGAATGTGTCTTCTGCCATAATCGGGGCCCTGGAATACAGCTACTGCTTGTGTGCACCATCTGCAGTGGATCCAGCTTGGGTGCTACAGGACCAATTATTTCCAGTGCTTCCCTTACCTCCAATGACACTAGCCTGGGAAGATGGGAGGACATGGCAGCTGCCATGAGTACTTGGCCAGAGACTTCCCCCTCTGAAGGTGAGCTATGAGGCCATGGTACTGGATGAGGTCGAGCAGCCCCATCACAGCACCTGATGACTCCTGCAGACTTTGGGCAGGTCAGACCTTGCACCAAGACCCCCTGGTTCAGAGCTGAAACTAAAGATCTCTTCCCCACAGACTGTCCCAACACATAAAGCCAAGGAAGCAGCCCTCCAGAAAGTGCCTCCAGCATCTAGACTTCTGCGGAGTCCGCCACCAGAGAAACCAGGTCCTAGCCAGCCAAGGAAGCTGTCTGCAGGGAGTAAAACTTTGGTTGAGATAGAGGGAGAGGAAGGGGACTGGGATGTGGACTGGAGTGGTGCTCCCTTGTATTCTTCGAGCCAGCTGGAGCCAGCAAAACAGCCCAAGGAACAGTGGTGTAGATTATGGGGGGGGGGGAGCTGCCCCTCCTGAGCAAAGGGAGCAAAGAGACCGGGACTTTTTGAGTTTGCTCGTTTGCTTTTTAAAATAAAAAAAATTTTTTTGTACTTGGACTGGTCCTGGACTTGGCTGTGATCAAGGAGAAGTGAGGTGGGGCTCCGAGGACTACTGTGCAGTGCAGATTGTCCTACTCCTAACATTTGTCCTGAATGTCCCAGTTTCCGATTGGCTGCAAGTCTGCCGTAACCACAGCAATGTGCATTTTGCAGCTAGTCGTAGAACACTGCAGCCACAATTGCACGTGTGCCTGCACAAACTGAAACCTGTTAAGGCACCATTTCTTGCCTGCCATCAGGAAGAGAGCACAATAGTGCACAATCGTTGATGGCATGGTGTCCCGTCTGGTTAGGCATCAGTCCATGAGTGACCCACCGTTGCTGTCAATTTAAGGATTTCTCTTCCTTGGTCACTGACTCTCTGGTTGGCTAATAATTTTTCTCCTCCCAAGTTGCCTGCCCAGAACACCAGCCACCAGGCCCAAAAGTAAAGAATAAGAGAGCCGAGGAGAGGAGTGGGGGAGTTATGTTGGGGCTGGCTCCAGCACCGGGCCACAGCAACAGGCTGCAAGACCCACTGCGACATGGGAGAAGATAAGAGTGGCTGCGGTTAGAGTAGATTGCCACCGGGACTCGCCATTGGAAGGGAGTGAAGCTGGGTGAGGGCCCCTGAGAAAAGTAAACGTTCCCTCAAGTAAGTTCCAAGGCGAATACTGAATACAAAAAAATGTAGTCAGTCAGTTAGTTGGGATGAGTTGGGCCACAAGGTGGCCTTTTTATTAAGGTATGCATGGTGGGATCTGGCTGGCTGGCTAGCTGGGGGGGAGGGATGATTCAGATCCAAATGCGGATGGAGGATGGCTGGCTGTTCAATTTGCTCTTACGGATTGGTAAGGTATATTTAAAATCTCAGACTCTGAGATGAGCTGTTGAGTTGTTTGTTCTGGCAGCTGGCTGCACTGCTAGGACATCAGTGATCATAGAAAATAAGTATTTAAAAAATGTGAAGAAGTACAGGAAGGGAGTGAGGAAAGGGGGAATAACATTTCAGAATGAAGGTTGTTGAATGGAGAAAGCTGGCAAGCCACTTTACATGCCAAGGAGGTGGGTCATAACACATGGATTCAAAAGCTGTGGAAAGCAACAGAAGGGAGAGAACAGGGTGGGAGGAAGAGAGCAGGGGAGTGAGTTGAGAAGGGGGATACAGTGTGAGAGGTGCCTGTCAGGGACACAGTGTGTCTTGAGGCTGAGTCAAGGGACAGATAGGTTAGCAGAACACCCAGAGAACACTTTATTACTGTGACCATACATTGTGATAAAATGTGTGATAAAAGAAGTTTCACAAATTCACACATTCTGTCACAAGGAAGGACACAGTAATGCAGCCCTCTCTGAAAATGTGTGAGCAACACTGTAAATCACTAACCATGCTACAGTACCAAAACTGCTGGAAATTTCAACCCCATGGGTAGAGTTACTCCCCCCCCCATAGCTATACTGCCTCCAATGTTGGAAATAATTAATGGTTTTAAATATTAACAGGAAAGTAAATGAAACTGGGTTGCATTGCACTGAATAAATATTGTGTACTCTGAGAGATTTGCATTTTGTTTAAGTTCATGTGTTTGTTTATTTGGTAATCTCTGAGCAAAGTGTTATGAGGTTTAATGTTCTATTTGGTTGTATTGTACCCTAAAAGACATTATGAACAAACCTTGTCTTGCTATCAGCTTTGAGGGACCAATACTTGAGGTGTGGAATACCAGCTTGTACTACCTCACACTTGGGGGGGGAGGGTTACATTATTCTCTATTGTTTGGACGGGTCTGGATGGCTTGGGCTCTGGGCTGTAGCAGTTGCTGTACCATTCTAGTAAGATCCGTATAACACAATAATGATAAATATATAGTCATAAAAAAGGCCAGTGGTCAATGCTAGCATTTACTTGGAGTGGCCTCTGACTTTCGTTATGAATACTGTATGTATTATTTTTTTTGCAATATTTGTTTTTTAGCCAAGCGGCTGTGGTCAGTGGTCAGGGACTGTTTGATTGCTGCTACATAGGGCTGTCTTTTACTCTGGCTAGCCAGTAGCCATAATTTAACTTGAGACACAGATAAACAAAACAAATAATAAACGGTGGTGACATATTTTATCTCCACAGTGGTCACTTCCCTTATACTGTATTTTTTAACAGCATTTGAAAACCCTATGTGCAGTATGGTTCCCAATGTGAACATTTTATGGCTGAATTTTCTGGATAAGAGATGTTTGTGGTTTCTGCTCCTTGATACTAATCAAGAAGTTGCTTTAAATTTGAATTTTTTTTTAAAGAAAATAAAACTCTAGTTATTTTGATAGGGATAGTGGTTGTTTTGTAACAAGTTAAACAAGACTTAAAAAGCAGCCAAACAGTGCCAAAATGATCCTTAAAATGCAACAGAATGCATCAAAAACCTGATAGCTTCTGGGGGGCCTAGGCGGCCCCCAGACCCCCGGCCTATTGATTTGGGATTTACAAGGAAAAGCAGGACTTTTAGAAGTCCCCCCCAACAGAAAAAGCAAACCGTGCCCTTGCCAAGGAAGAAGGTGCCACACCATCCCAGCCTGCAGCTAACACAGGGACAAGCAGAAGAGGCTCAATGACAAAAGTGGGAATATGAGAATGACATATGGCTCCTGCAAGGTCAAACACTGAGGACAACACTCGGGAGTCTTCCCAAATGGTCCCTAATGGAGTGGATAACCAGAAAGCATGTCAAGCAGGTATTCCCACAATTCGATTACCTGTCTATGCTGGAACAAAGTAGGGAAATAGCAGAACAGCAGTGTACTGATTGGGTTTTCCATGGTATTCTGGGGAAAGTGTACCACAGGTACCACCTCCATGGTTCCACCTATATAGGGCTCTAGTAGTAGTGCGCTCGGTCATTAGGGCACCACGTCCTGATGTCACCATCCCCTCTTTTTGTGGGGGGCTGTGCCTCCAATGCCCCCCCTTTCTAAATATTCTAACTCTGGAGGAGGGTGGACCTTGGGGAGGGGGCGGCCAATTCAACAATGTGGTGCCCTAATGACAGGCACACTACTGCTGGCACACAGATGGCTGGAACTGGTTTTGAGGGACTAACAACCTGTAAGCACTGTACCATGGTCCAAGAGATAAATGGTGGTTGGATGAAGTATAGTGTCCCAGACCAAGACTTGTTTGGCTGCCCGTGTACAAAACTGGGCCCTCAATATTATTTTAGTTGCTGGGAAAGATGGCACAGTAAAACCCCTCAGAGTGGTGACAAGTAAAGCTCCCAGAACTGTGCACTGTGTGACCCTTCATAGAATGTTTTCCTCTATAGAGTTGTTGGAGCTAAATAGAGACTTTGGGACTGTGCAATATACCAGTCCCTGCTGGATGAGATTAACTCTTTTTCCATTGGTTACGTAACCTAAAGTGACTATAAGAACTTTGGGTAATATAGACTTTATTTATTGGGGCTGTATTAATTGCACTGAGTAAGTGGGGGGCTGAACCAAGTTGAACATGTTCTTGCTACCTCTGTTAGAGCTAATTCCACTGTTAGAATCTGTGCCTGTTTCAAAGTTAGACATGAGCAAGGAGTAACTGTAAGAGGGTATGTGCATGCTACTGTTAAGAGTTTCCAGTGTTAGTGTGGCTGTTAATGTTTACTGTTGTTGTCAATGTTTTAGTAGCACCGTTGCACCTTGTCATTAATTTGTTAGCCATAGTAAGGTTGGTATGGGCAACTTGGCATCACCAGGAACAGTAGATTGGGGTACACATGTTTTGTATTTGGACTGGGACACCACTCCTGTTAGCCAGACAAGCCATCTGGGGTGGTGTAGGTGGTTGGGTTGCCAGGGTAGATGTGCCTGAGAGATGGGAACTGTTTTGTCAGGGTGGATTTACACTGTTGCGGCACTGTGCCCAGCATAGCCATGCCCTGATGTCTGAGGAGGGAGTGCGCATACCTCCTTGGGTTGGCTTGGTAGGTAGCTGTGGCTAGATACTCACTTAGGGCAGTGAGTGTTTAAAGGGGGAGGAATGTAACCCCCCCCATTGGGAGGTTACAAAGCTATTTGCCCCTCTGATTCCATTGTGGCCTAATTTGGCCCAGATAGAAAATAGTTAAGTCCAGTTGTACTTGGGTGGAGCCTCCTGTGGGTCGGGAAGTCACCGTGAGTGCACAGAGGGAATTAACAGTGGGTTTGGAAAGAATTTGGGAGTTTCTTGGGGGTGATCAGAGTCATAGCTGGAAAAAAGGGTGGTCAGACACTGGGTGGGAGTGATTGCCCACCCTGGCCTCACGTCAGGAGCAGTGTGAAGTATGAGATCCGGGAGTGCCTGGAGGAGTTCTTAAAATTGAGTCAGGGCTCCTTAATGTGCTGATGTGGCCACCACTGCAAAAGTTGAAGAGGAGAACGATGTGGGCCAGGTGTTCAGCCAGAGGACCGGCATGGCATCTGGGAACCTCGGAGAGAGGGAGGGAGAGAGACGATTAGCTGTGGGACCAGGACAGTATGGGATGTGTCATCCACTGCTTCTGGGGACAGTTGCCTGCAGTCCAGCTGATTGTAAGGTGGTCAGAGGGAACCAGCAACCCTGAAATGTGAGGCTGCAGTTCCGAGGGACCTATGAGACAGAGTAGTGACTGACAACAGGGAAGAGGTGGGTGCAGCAGTTAAGTCACGGGGCCAATGATGATTTTGAGCTGCCGGGTGTGTGAACTAATTTGTGATCTGCTGCTGCCTTAAGAGACTATGCGACCATATCAGTCCAGATGCAATGCTGCCAATAGACTGTAAGACCTCCTTGGTCCAGGATAAAGTTTCTGTGTTAAAGCCATTCCGGCCATGTAAAAACTTCTGACCCCACTGATAAATTTGTGCTTACTGGAGCTGTGCCAATTTATTTATTAAATGTTTGGGATCCCATTTCTTCAAGTTCCATGTGGAAATTCCGTTATTTATTGGAACTGTTGTTGTGGAGACTACCTATCTGTTTGCAGTCATCACCATGGAAGGACTGACACCTCATTCTGCCATCAGGGCCTGGGTAGACGAAGGCCACTGGAAGTGTTTCTGCTGCTGTGGGCACCCCCTCCCCATGGACTCCTTACCATCAATACTCATAGACACGAGGGGGGGGCTACATGTAAAAAAGGCATACCTTCCTTTCCAGTTCTTCTGCAATTTCACTTATACTGACATGAAAAGGACCAGTCCCGGTACTGAGCCCTGTAGCACCCCACTGGTCACTCTCCCCTCATTAGAGTGAGTGCCATTAACAACCACCCTCTGTCACCTATCCATTAACTAATTCCTTACAAGTTTCATCACTTTGGATCCCACCCCTAGACTGCTCAATTTCTTTATCAGTTTCCTGTACAGCCCAGTGTCAAAGGCCGTGCTAAAGTCATGTAAGCCCCCCTCCCAGTGTCTAGAGGTATCAAGATGGTAAAGGTGGGAGGGGGGCACTATACAACCCAAGAAAACACAGTCCCAAGAAAATACAAATGTGCTCATTACCTGGTTCTTCTGATGACAGTGAGTTGGCTTCACTAGTGGAGAAGCAGGAGCGATTCCTAGCTTTAGACGATGAGCTGCAGGGGAAATGGTGGTTAGCAGGCACTAACTGCACAGTTCAAATTGATTAAATCCAATGTCCACTCCAGAAACAAAATGCTAAAACAGATTCAATGAACCGCTCCATGAAGCGTGGGGGGGAAAACACATAGGGTGGGGGCATCCACTGATTTCTTCCTGCAGCAGTCTCTTTTGCCAACTGACTGGTTTATTGCATGCAGACACTCCCTTGAGCTGAAAGGGCTACATTCCTGGCAGCAGCAGTACAGTGGTTCGAAACAGACCACACTTAGGGGTCACGGTACTTAGCAGCACTTCCATCCTATTTCCCTTCCTTTCAATCCAAATCCTTACACAGGCACTTACTTACTTTCCATTCTTCAATCCTCATAACTTGACTCTCACAGGGGACTATGACAGCACAAGACATTTCTACTGTCCCAATCCCATCTCAGACTTGGCCTTTCCTTAAACCTTCTCCACTGGGGAGGGGGGTACCTTACAATTTATGGAGCACTTTCTTTACTTTGAAGTCTTACTCAGTCAAATAGATATTCTTTAGCAAGATCTGAACCACTGAAGACCTTCTGGACACCCAATCACTGAGGCCACATGCCTAGAATGGCTTCCCAGGGAATTCTGCATCCTGATCTGGAAACCAACAGCACCTCTGCTCCTGCAGTGATTACAATTTCTGGACAGCCTTCACCCAGGGAACTGCTGCTTGTGCCACATGGAGCACCTGGACAGTCTTCCACCCCACCAGGTTCCGAACCCAACTATTCCCACATGGACCTTTCCCTGCCTCCACAGGCTGCCCAACTCGGGAGTCTCAACACTGTAGTGGCTACCAGCCAGAGGAAAAGGGGTAGTGCTACCACCACTATGCCCATGTGATCCCTAGGTGGCACTATCCCAAGGGTTAACTACCTCTGCCTGCTTGGCTAGTAGCAGGTTAAGGGGTCTGAGTTCTGAAACAGATGCCTCCACCCAGAGGTCAGGGTTGGTAGTGGTCAAACTAACCTGGGAACAGCCCTCCAGGACACTGTAACTCCTCTCTTTCCTTACTAGTGGCCGGAACAATACACAATAATCACTTTCACAATACCCCTGATACACCACACAAGTACCCACACTGTTTGCACTTACCACCAGGGCTTTCCTCTGGCCCGGCCCTGGGGACCCCCTGTAAAACAAGGTTACACACAGCAATAACAGCAGTACAGTACTCTTGCACAAACTGGAACTACAGTCAGGGTAAATGCAAAAAAGAGTTAGATCTGATTTATTTAAGGGGCTTGTACAAGGGAGGGGCGTAATCAAGTAAATTTGCTTAAAGGTTCTATCAATCAAACAGTTATGCATGCACTTCAGGGTCCATAAACAGTTACACACTCTGGCTACCCAGATGGAGAATGGTGGGCTAGCCAGGAATGTTGCAGCTGGTTGGGGCCTTGTGATGGATGAAAACAGCATGCACAACACACACTATTTGTAATCAGGAGCCGGAGGGCTCAGTTCGTGAAAAGAAAACAACAAGACAATCAGATGACACACTTTTAGATTAGGCTGTTGTTTCAGGGAGCTACCCTGATGATTACTCACGATACCCAAGACTGGACACAGGCTGGAAGAAAATTGAGACAGCAGATGGTTACTCTGGAATGCCAGGAGAAGCAGGCCCCATACGATTCGTCGAGGCGTCGTTCCTGTTCAAGTGTGGAGCAGGGGACTGATCCCCAGGCAGGTCTATCGTTGGTGGCTTTCTCTGTGCAGTGGGGTAGTCTGGCAGGGCCAGCGTGGCATGACCCAGGCCGAATGGAGATGAACGCGGATTCAGTCCGATTAGGCTGGATAAAGCTTCCAGCAAACAACACAGTTCACACAATGGGGAACTGAATCACGACCCACTTTCAATACACAGCACATTTACATGTAAAGGATTCCACGGTACCAGCAAGCAGAGCACAGTTCACACAGTGGGGAATCAAATCACAACCCACTTTCAATACACAGCACATTTACATGTAAGGAAATTCTACTGTACCAGGCAAACCGCTCTCCGGTCACGATCTCAAAGTCTCTGCGTAAACTGGGGATTCAAAAGCAGCTGGAAATCCTGACAGGCCAATCACATTTAGCAACTCTTCAGTCTTCTTCAGGTTAAAGCGTGAACACAATCCAGTGGCTTAAATAGTTCTCACAACTTGGATTCAGTCCGAATAAACTCTATTTTCTCTCTCAGGGACAGCAAGCAAACAGATAGGCCAAAACTCAGCCCTTTCACAGTTCTCCCATGCAAAACTACACAGAACTGCTGCTCAAAATCACTTGAGCTGTCACTTCTTCACTTTTCAGCTCAAAAAAAACTAGCTGCAGCAGCCTGGGAAATTCTCCAAATACAAAAGGTTTGGTTGGCTGATCCTCCTGTCAGTCACAACAAAGGCTCCCCCTTCAGGTGCAAAAAGGCGCAAAAAGCCCAAAACTACAATTCCTACAGATTTTGACTCCAGACAGCTCCTGTAGTCCGCCTCCATTTTAGGTCACACCAGTACTGATTGGTCCAGTTTGCAGTCCAGGACCAAGATAGTGAAGATAAGCAAAACAGTCATTGCTACAAAGAAGGCAGGTTAGACAAACTACATTATCATTGTCACTGTAAATGATTTTCAGAAAATAGTTACATCTTTCAACAGAGTTCCCTCTCAGATTACTTATGACTGCAATCCAGGCAGCTCTTAAAGAGACAGTACACAGAGGCTATACAGTCAGTCTCTGGCAATCACATTTAAAGTGCTAACACGCAGGACACCAGCCTGGCAGTGAGCATTTAGGTAAGCTCGAGGAAGACCTTTCAGGAACCCCCATTTGTATGGGGGTTACACCCTTCCCTGCCTGGAGAAAACTTGGCATCCATGCCAAGTCTGTACCATCATGCATCAGATAACATAAACTTACTACTTTACTATACATATTCACTACACTTCATGATACTATATCCATTCTGACAACACATTGTGCATATTTCGCACAGGTAAATTGAACATTACTATACTGAATCAGGTAATAACTTCTTGTACCTTAAACAATGCAAGAGGGGGCCCTTCTGTATCAGCTAACTTGGGGCTAGAGGGGGCAGTGGGACCATGGTGAGAGGGAAAGACAAGTAACCTGGAATGGGCTGTCAAGCTCAATTTGGGCAGTGAGCTTGGCGAGAGGTAAACACCTTTGTGCACCAAATTGAGCGGCACATCCACTGGCCTCATGGGAGAATCATAACTGAGGCATACTACTGGCTTGACAGCTTGGCCAGTCTTTCTGAGGGGGACAACTACAGTCTCTGTACTCTCAGCACTGTTCTGGGGACTCTCGTAACTTGTGAGGGGTGCCTCTACCTGGGTGGGAACGTCCAAACTTGGGGCACTGTCTGCTCCTTACTCTGCAGGCTCTTTTTCTACAACACTTGACTCATTTTGCGAAGGCTCAGGCATAATCAAGCTTTGAGGCACTGAAGGGGGGTGGTCAACACTCTCATAGTGTTTTTCAAGTTCTGGTATGTCACCAGAAAGACTCAAACCCTCAGTCCCTTCTTCAGGCAAATCATACAGTTCCACAATACACAGACTCAACATCTTCAGATGTGATACTTTGCACTTCACTTTCTGGGAGCATTGAGTCCAAGGATGAATCTGGGGGGTGGGTAAGGCAGTCCAAAATGCCCAGCTTCATCCCCACAATTTATCAGGGGGTTACCTCGAAACAGCTGACTCAGTTCATAAGAGGGGTAATAGGCATGGTTGTATTCACTTTTGTCAGAAGTGGACTGACAGCCACTATCATTCTGGGCCTGCTGCAAAGGAAACCTTAAATCTGTGACCACTGGGGTAGGTTGACTCTGTCTCTTTCTTGCAGCACCATGAGTCACCGGCCCAGGGGGCTCAATTTCTAGGGGTTCAGCCTCAATCATGACTTGGCCTATAGGTAGAAAGTGGTTATGGTACATGGTCTTGAGAGCTTTGGAGTTGTTCTCTGGGTACACCTTGTACATAGGTAAATCATCCAACTTTCCAACTACTACATGGGGAAGATGGTGCCACCAATCAGCAATTTTGTGTTTACCATGCAGTCCCAAATTGCGTAACAACACACAGTCTCCAGGTCAAAGCTCTTGAGCCTTTACTTTTTTATCATGCCTCTCTTTGTTGGCTAGATTTCTCTTGGCGGCCATTGTCTGGGCCAGTTGATAGGCATGGTTCAATTGAGCTTTCAGTTTTTGTACATATTGCAGATAGTTTTTGGCTCGAACCCCGTCTGGAGAGACCCCAAAACAGACATCAACTGGCAGCCGGGCCTCTCTCCCGAACTTGAGACAGTAGGAGGAGAACCCAGTAGCATCATTTTTCATGCAATTGTATGCGTGTACCAAGGTGCTAATCTGCTGGCTCTATGTTTGCTTGTCTTTTGGGTGGAGGGTGCCCAGCATGTCTAGAAGGGTGCAGTTAAAATGTTCTGGTTGAGGGTCTCCCTGCAGGTGATAGGGGGTGGTTCTTGATTTTCACACCCCCCATAGAGAGAGCATTTCTTTCATTAGTCAACTCTCAAAGTCTCTGCCCGGGTCAGAGTGGATCTGCTGGGGGGGGGGTACCATAGTGGACGAAGAAATTTTCCACTAGCACCCTGGCCATGGTAGATGCCTTTTGATCTTTGGTGGAAAAAGCTTGTGAATACCATGTAAAATGATCCTTAACCACTAACACATTGCCAGTGCTCCACTGATCAGGTTATAAACACAAGAAGTCTATGCAGACTAGTTCCATGGGGATGCTGGTAGTAATATTAACAAGGGGGGGCAGCCCTCTGAGGCAGGGCTTTTCTTTGCAGGCAGCAACTACAAGTCTTTACATGGTGCTCAACATCGGCCCCCATTTTGGGCCTGTGGAAGCAAGATCATACCAGGTCAAGGGTTCTGGTCAATACTGAGGTGCCCCATGTGATTGTGGAGGGACCTCAGTACCAAATCTTTCAAGGCCGTGGGCAGGACCAATTGTTGCTTGTCTACTTTGCCACTATGATCTACTGTCTTTCTATACAACAACTGATTGAGCAACTTGAATCTGGGGCCTTCTTTAAATAATAAAGCAGTTCACCTTTCAGTGGAACGTAACTTTAGACACATCTTTCCCCACACGTAGGGCATTGAGTGCTGGCCGAATCAAAGGATCTTGGGATTGAGCCCACTGAATGCTGCTATTGTCAAATTGAGGTAGTGCACTAATATCTACAGCAGAGATGTGGCAATAAGCAGCTGGCATGCAGGTGTCAGAAGGGCCCAAGCAATCTACTAAACAGTCCACTGTGTCCGCAGAAATCTGTTCATCTCTATCAAACTTTTGGCACAATGCTCAAATGTCAGGTTCAGACAGCCTGACCCAATCGCTCTTGAAAGTGGACCTTTGTGATAGGGTGTCAGCATCAATATGGTTCAGGCCCAATCTGTATTCGACAGCATAATCATAGGTTGATAATGCAGAAAGCCACCGATGCCCAGTGGCATCTAACTTAGCTGAAGTCTGTACATAGGTCAACGGGTTATTGTCAGTCTTCACCAATATCTTTGCCCCATAGAGGTATTCATGAAACTGGTCAATAATGGCCCATTTTAGCACAAGGAACTCCAACTTATGCACAGGGTAGTTTCATTCAGACGGGGTCAAGCTCCTAATGGTGAAAGCTACTGGTCTCAGGCTATCCTCATGGTCTTGATACAGCACCACTCCTAGACCCTGCAGAGTAGTGTCCATATGCAGCACATAGGGTTTGGTGGGGTCAGCATAGACGAGGATGGGGGTGTGGGTGAGCTGGTATATGATCTTGTGGAAGGCTGCTTCACAGTCGGGCATCCAGTGGGGCCTGAAGAGTTCACCTGTGCGGAAGCATACTTTTTATGTTTCTCTCATGGACCCTTTTTATGTTGGCTCGCGTATGTGCAGCCAACATATTGCGGTAATAGCAGATTTGGAGGCGCGGTCACTGTTTGGCGAATGCAGGGCACGCATCAATAGGTGCGTCCCTCATTCCCCAATCAGCCAGAAGCAGGGGACCACACCCTACATATCTAATGTGGCCACCAGATCTGAGAAAAGTCCACTGCAATGAGAGCGAAGTTTCATGCAGCGGGACCACAACATGCCTCCCGACGTGCAGGCAACATGGCAGCAGTGACTGCCGCCACCTGTCACAATGCCGACGGGCAAGTCTGCTCACTGTTGGCATCATCCTCCCCCCCATTTCCGCTGTGTGCCGAAGGGCTGCCCAATCCCCTCGGCATCCGCATTGCCCCCCAAAATGCCTTTCTTTGCCGATAGGGGCCCAGTCCCTCTCGGCTTCAGTCCCTTTCCCAGTTCAATCTGCCGATGGGGGCCACTCCACATTGTTATGATTCCCCCTTTGTTGTGTGCGAGGGGCTGTCCAATCCCCTCGGCTGCGTTTCCCTCCTTCTGTATGTGCCAATGGGGTGCCCAACTCCTGTCGGCTACTGCATCCCCAAAAACACTTGGGTGGCACGCTGGGAGCCCACCACAGCGTGCCAAATACCCTGAAAAAAAAAGGTGTCCCACAATTTTTTTTTTCTTCATTTTACCTGTAAAAAGAAAATATTCCCTCGCAGTCTTTCTGCCCCCTCCCGCAACCCCCGCCTACCCTCTGTGCATCCTACCACCCCATACTTACCTCCGGAGCCCGTCGCGACAATTTTCGGTGGACCAGGAACATGTCTGCACTCTTCAAAGCCGACCACGAACTGAAGAAATTCCGGTAAGCTGTATAATGGCAGAAATAGAGTTTTTTCAACTTTGGTGCATATTTTGGGCATTTTGGGGAATTTTAGCACCAAGTTTTCAATATGGGGTTTTTGGTACCCCTCCTCATGAATTCAGGCACTGTCAAGGCATTATTCGGTCCTGAAAGGTGATTTCGCGGTCACTGTGCAGAATCACCTTTTGGGACTGATTAACAAAACAACAGTGCCACTGTTCATGAAGGGGGCTGTCAAAAAGACTATGTTGCAAATTTGGTGGAAGAAATCCAAAAAATGGCTGTTTTACGGGTGTGCGCTGTGCAGTTTCCATGCATACTCATAACTTCGTGAATCTGTAATATTTTCACTCCAGATTTTCACAATTGGCATTTTCCCACACCTCCTTATGAACAGTACAGCTGTCATTTTACATATCCTAGCCCAAATGTGTTTTCACATGTCCGGTGCAGAATAGCATGGTCACTGTGTGGAATCAGTTTTCGGGACAGTTTCAGGAAATGACGGTGACACTGCTCAAGAGCAGAAGTCCTAAAATGCCTATTTTGAAATTTGGTGATGAAATTCCATAAAATGACTTTGTTACAAGTGTGCATTGTGCAGTTTCCACGCACCCTTGTAACTTCGCAAATTTGCAATATTTTCATGCCAGATTTTCAACACTGGCATTTTTTCACACCTCCTTATGAACAGTACACCTGTCATTTTTCACATCCTGCCCTAAATGTGTTTTTGCACCTGTGGCGCACAATGGCGTGGTCACTGTGTGAACTCAACATTTTGGACAAATTAACAAAATTGCAGTGCCACTGTTCATGAGGGGAGGTCCCAAAATGCCTATGTTAACATGTGGATAAAAAATTCCCCAAATAATTGGGTTACTGGTGTGTGGTGCACAGTTTCTATGCATGCTTATAATTTCACCAATGTTTCATATTTTCACTCCAGATTTTCAACGTTGCCATTTTTTTACACCTCCTCATGAACAATACAGTTGTCATTTTCCACATCCTGCCCAAAATGTGTTTTCATCCCTGTGTCACCAAATGGCATAGCTTCTGTGCAAAACCACCTTTCGGCTAACAAACTGATTGTACCGCTTTTCATGAGGTGGGCTCACAAACAACCTATGTTGAAAATTTGGAGTGAAAATACCAACACATGCCTACGGTGGTAGGGTTTCCAACTGTAGCACCCCACCCTGTACAGACTGACAGGCATCAGGGGTGTGACTTGGGATCATCAGCTGTAATGCTCATGCCATTCCACCCCCACCCTCACCCTGCAGCCAGTGACAGGCATCATGGTGTGCCTTGCACTGTTCGGCCACAAAGTTCACCCCATTCTCCTATACTGTACCCACCTCAGCATATTTCCTTATGGAATGGGGTAAGTAAATGCCCAAAGACCCCAAAGCACACCACAACACTTGTCAGTGTCTACAGGATAGGGTGAGGTACAATAGCATGAGCGTTATAGCTGACGACCCAAAGGCACACCCCAATGCCTGTCTGTCTTTACAGGGTGGGGGTGGGGTTGGCGTCACTTCAATATTTTACTGCCATTCCTATTATGCATCTCTAACTCCGGCACTATCAATGCCAGTGCCAGCGAGACAACATTTGGCATTGACAAATGCTTGATTGTATTTATGATTGGTAGGAGGGTAACCCTGGGTAAGGTTCAAGAGTGGGTGAATCACCTTGGAATAGTCTTTTATGAACCTGCAGTAATAGCCACAGAACCCCAGGAAACATTGTAGTTCTTTCAGATTATGGGGCTGGAGTCAAGTAGTCAGAGCTTCAACCTTACTGGGATCAGTCTCTATCCCTTTTGTAGATACTATGTGCCCCACATACTTCACGGAGGTTTGGAAAAACTGGCACTTGTCAACGGACAGCTTGAGGCCGAAGTCTTCCAGTTGGTCTAGGATTTTAAACAGTCGGTTCTCAGGCTCCTTTAAGGTGCTCCCAAACACAATGACATCGTCCAAGTACACCAGACATTTCAGCAAATTCATATCTCCCACCGCACATTCCATCAATCACTGAAAGGTGGCCTGGGCACACGATATTCTCTGTGGCATCCTCAGAAACTCATAGAACCCCAAAGGACAGATGAAGGCAGTTTTCTCGTGGTCTTCTGGGGCCATCAGGATCTGATAGTATCTGCTGCGAAGATCCAACACTGAGAACCATTTGCTTCCATTCAAGCAGTCCAGGGCATCTTGTATATGAGGCACAGTGTATTGGTCTGGGATGGTCCGCCGGTTTGGGGCTCGATAATCAACACACATCCTCACAGACCCGTTCTTCTTACGCACAACCACAATGGGAGAGGTGTATGGGCTCCTGGATTCTTGTATCACACCAGCAGCGAGCATTTCCTGCAGGTGTTTTCTTACATCATCTATGTCTGCTGGGGCTAGGTGATGGGACCTCTCTCAAAATGGCTATTCATCGTGTAGGCGTATGTGATGCTCTGCACCCTGGACACATCCCACATCCCATTCCTTCAATGAAAATACTTGGTCTCTCTGGGCAAGTCTCTTGCTAATTCTAGCCTTCCATCCAGCTGGCAACGGGGAGTTACCAAAGTCCAACAAGCCTGTTGCTGGGCAATACTGCAGTGTCTTCACAGTGTACCAGAGCTAGGGTACACCTTCTGTTCACCCAGATCTCCTGATCTGACACATCGTGAATCTGGACCATCACTCATCATGCATAGGCATGGGCACAAGCAGGCAAGATGCAGGGCTTGACCAATAATCCTTCTGGCAATTTTCCATAGCCTGGCACATCCAACATCAGTATTTTGTTCTTGACATCTTTCCAGAGGCGGACCTCCCCTTAAATAGTACACTGAGTGTTAGGGGCCAGTACCACTGAATCGGGATTCTTCTTCCACACGATCCCCATTGGTTCATCCTGGTCCACTTCCTCGGGTTTCTGTTGCAAATCATAGGCCCTCTTGATCAGAGCCGGAATTCTCAGGACCCTGCCAGTCCATCACCCTTGTTTCTCATGACAGAGTTGTACCAGTCTCCCAAACATAGGGGCGTTTGTCCCAATTAACAGGGGGACCCCATCATACAGTCCGGTGGGGGGACAAACTAGGGCCAATGTCTCTACTCGCTCCTTTACACCCGTTACAGTTGCAGGAAAAGACAACCAGAGGCAGACATACCCTAGGTAGGGATAAGACTTGTCGCTCAGGCCCCACACATGCAGGCCTTCCAGGGATTGCAAAGGCACATCAGATAAGTGTTTGTCATACCAGTCCTGGAACACAATGGTCACTTGTGACCCACTGTCAAGCACAGCCTGAGAATGAATACCATTCACAGTCACCGTAGTCTCCATTGAAGGGTCCACCATTTTGGACCAGTCTGGAGAGGCAGTAGCAGAGGCCTGGACAGACGATTTAGCCACAAGGAAATTTGAGTTAGGGTTTCTTGAACCCTCACTGCGGTCATTTCAGGCACCCCATGGCCATAGATTTGCTTTTCGGAGCTCCCCTTGGAGTCTGTTTACTTCTCTTTCTAAGTCCTTCTGAGACCGGCATTCTCTTTTCATGTGGCCATCCTTTCCACAGTTGTGACAAATGATAGACTCCTGGGTCATCCTGGGAGAGAACATCATATGAGGAACTGAAGCAGCAGTAAGAGATTGGGGTCTAGTATCTGCTTGCAGTGGTGAGAGTGGTGCAATGTGTCTTAACAGTTCCTTTAGAGTGGCAGTCAATCTCAGCCTTGGAGCCACCCTCAGCAGCGGATGCCTGAGGGTGCACCGCCACCCCCATGGCAGTCACATCCTGAAAGGGACCAGAATCTTGTTCCATGGGGGAAACCCTTGCAGAGACACCCATCTTCAACTCTCGGACTTCCTTTAGTAGCTCGTCTTTCCAATGCTAGGCCCTGGGCGGGAAGTCCTTTGCATTCTCAGAGTGCTCGATAAGTGCCGACTTTTGCCCCTGAGCCTTATTTGGCTGATCACTCTCGGTCACTTGCACAGCAGCAGCAGATATGGGTGCAATTCCCCCATGGGGTCACCTTTTCTCAACCCCCTGAATTTCTTTCATTAGCTCATCATAGGAGAGGGGCAATTCCAGTCGGGTGGCAAGCTGCATCTGAAGCAGTAACAATTCTGAAAATGGGGAAGACTTAAGGATCCAGTCCAGCCTAGTTCGATCTAATTTATTTGATGGCAAACTACCCTTTCTGAGGCACTCTTGTAGCAGCTTTTTTAAGCCGAGGTACATACACAGACAATGGCTCCCCTGGGTACTGCTAAGCGTTTCTTACTCTCCACCACAGATCCTCATCTGAATCTGGGCTCCCATACACATTTTCCAATGCATCAAGATAGTCCTGTGCAGTTGCTTTGGGATTATTGGCCCGCTTGGCATGGATGGTAGCCAGGGCAAGACCGCAGAGACTCTCACTCAACGTCTTTCGTTTCTCAGCTTCTGAGCATTGCCATTCAAGTACTACAGTGGCAACATAGTCTATCTAGGTCTCCCAGTCATCCTTCCCCTGGGGGGTGGGGAGGGTATTCTCAGCCTTTGGTAGGAGTCATGACTAATGGCAGGTACAGATATAGAGGCCAGCATTGGCAAGGGCACAGAAGGGGGGCAGTAACAGGTGCTGGAGTGGGAGGGGGTGTTGGGGAAGGAACACCCCCACAGGTGGCAGGAATAGTTTCTTAAAGTCCTCTACGGTGTTTTCCCTTCCTCCAGCAACAAATTAGTAAATTTCTCCTTAAATGTCTCAAATAATGGTGGGAGCTCACCCTCCCCGGGGTCTTTACTCTCTTTTGTTATCACTCTCCAAACAGCTGGAACCCCTTCTGGGGCAATAGTCTATGGCACTTTACAGCTGTCCATGAGGTCACTACACTCTACCAAGGCTATGAAAGTCTGGGCGATCAAATCAGCCTGTCGACCCACCACCACAGGGTTTTTTAAACATTCAACTTTGGAGAGCGCTCCCTGTACAGTGTCTTTACTGGTACCTAGGGGAATATCCAGTATAAGTACAGCATTTTTGGGGTCGATCTCCTGCCCAGTACACCACCCCACCAACTGGTGTACAGCCATTTCTACTGGGGTAGCCATTAATCTTTAACAATAATTCATCATTTTTGGCCACTAGAAGGCACAAAATCCCAGCGGTGACCCTCCAAAATGTAACCCCTAGGTAGCGCTATCCCAAGGGCTACTACCCCTGCCTGCTTGGCTAGTAGCAGGTTAAGGGGCCTGAGTTCTGAAACAGGTGCCTCCACCCGGAGGTTAGGGTTGGTAGTGGTCGAGCTAACCTGGGCACAGCCCTCTGGGACACTGTGACCCCCCCCTTTCCTTACTAGTGGCCAGAACAATACACAATAATCACTTTCACAATACCCCTGATACACCACACAAGTACCCACACTGTTTGCGCTTACTACCAGGGCTTTCCTCTGGCCCGGCCCTGGGACCCCCCTCCCCCCCTGTAAAAACAAGGTTATACACAGCAAATAACAACAGTACAGTACTCTTGCACAAACTGGAACCACAGTCAGGGTAAATGCAAAAAAAGAGTTAGATCTGATTTAAGGGAGGGGCACAATCAGGTTAATTTGCTTAAAGGCTCTATCAGTCAAACAGTTATGCATGCACTTCAGGGTCCACACACACTCTGGGTACCCAGATGGAGAATGGTGGGCTAGCCAGGAATGTTGCAGCTGATTGGGACCCTGTGATGGAAGAAAACAACATGCACAACACACACTTTTTGTAATCCGGAGCCGGAGGGCTCAGTTCGTGAAAAAAAAACAAGAAGACAATCAGATGACACACTTTTAGATTAGGCTGTTGTTTCAGGGAGATACACTGATGATTACTCACGATACCCAAGAATGGATACAAGCTAGAAGAATACCGAGACAGCAGGTGGTTAATCTGGAGTGCCAGGAGAAGCAGAGACCACACGATTCGCCAAGGCATCATTCTTGTTCAAGGATGGAGGAAGGGGCTGATCCCCAGGCAGGTCTCTTGTCTGTGGCTTTCTCTGTGCAGTGGGGTAGTCTGGCATGGTCTGTGTGGCATGACCCAGGCCGAATGGAGATGAACGTGAATTCAGTCCGATTAAGCTGGATAAAGCTTCCAGCAAGCAGAACACAGTTCACACAGTGGGGAACCGAATCATGACCCACTTTCAGTACACAGCACATTTACATGTAAAGGATTCCGCGGTACCAGCAAGCAGAACACAGTTCACACAGTGGGGAACCAAATCACAACCCACTTTCAATACACAGCACATTTACATGTAAGGAAATTCTACTGTACCAGGCAAACCGCTCTCCGGTCACGATCGCAAAGTCTCTGCACAAACCGGGGATTCAAAAGCAGCCGGAAGTCCTGACAGGCCGACTGCATTTAGCAGATCTCCGGTCTTCCTCAGGTTAAAGTGTGGACAGAGTCCAGTGGCTTAAATAGTCCTCGCAACTCGGATTCAGTCCGAATAAACTCTATTTTCCCTCTCAGGGACAGCAGACAGTCAGGCAGGCCAAAACTCAACCCTTTCACAGTTCTCCCATGCAAAACTACAAAGAACTGCTGCTCAAAATCACTTGAGCTGCTACTTCTTCACTTCTCAGCTCAAAAAAAGCTAGCTGCAGCAGCTTGGGAAATTCCCCAGGATCCAAAAGGTTTGGTTGGCTGATTCTCCTGTCAGTCACAACAAAGGCTACCCCTTCAGGTGCAAATGGCGCAAAAAGCCCCAAACTACAATTCCTACAGATTTTGACTCCAGACAGCTCCTGTAGTCTGTCTCCATTTTAGGTCCCACCAGTACTGATTGGTCCAATTTGCAGTCCAGGACCAAGATAGTGGAGATAAAACAGTCCTTGCTGCAAAGAAGGCAGGTTAGACAAACTACATTATCATTATTACTGTAAATGATTTTCAGCAAATAGTTACATCTTTCAACAGAGATCCTTCTCAGATTACTTATGACTACAATCCAGGCAGCTCTTAAAGAGACAGTATGCATAGGCTATACAGGCACTCTTTGGCAATCACATTTAAACTGCTAAAATGCAGGACACCAGCCTGACAGTGAGAATTTAGGCAAGCTCGAGGAAGACTTTTAGGAACCCCCATTTGTAGGGGGGTTACACCCATAACAGTCCAGGCTGCCACCTCTGGACTGCTCCCCAGGCCCAATCTGCCAGAGCTGGCCCACTCACAGGACACACACTGATTCCACGAGCTGCACTCGCCCACGGGACAGACTACTTCAATTCAAAGGACCCCATCGGTGCTTACTCTAGCAAGATGCCAAAGTTGACTTGGTGAGTCTCCATATTTATTTTTCTTCTCCCCAGGCTTCGGCTCCCACATGCACCGACAAGCCCCAACTTTCTGCTCCAACTTCTCCCCCTTCTGGTCTTGCTCTCTATCAGCTTGAACCACTGCACTTCTCCATACATGGGTCTTCGAGGGAGGAGCACCGTGGTGGCAAGTGGCCCACCCCAGTCCAGCCACGGCCCTCTGGCTGAACTTTCGGACCGAGCCCCAAGACTCTTCTCTCCCCAGATTTCTCTCTCTCTCCCCTCTTGGTGCCAAAATCCCTCTGTCTATATATCCCCCTGAGGGTGGGACCCCCTGCTGCCAGCAAGCAGGCCCTACACTCCGGACTTACTAACACCAGGAAAGATCCCAGAAGGTGCCTACAGTACTAATAGGCCACATCCACTGCTCTCCCCGATCTACTTCCATTGTCACCCAGTCGAATAAATCTATCAGATTTGCCTAGCATGACCTCCTCCCTTGATTACATACTGCCTTTATTCTTGTAGCACATTGGATTCAAGATACTCTACTAACGTTTGTTTTAACTGTATACTGACCGCACAGCTACACACCGACAGTGAACGCCCCACAGCCATGGATGTTGCAGTGACGGGTGTTGCACAGTGACGGACTTTGCGGTGATGGGGGACATGCATCTAACTACACTGTCTGTGCGACGTGGAGTTAGATATCTAAAGTAGGGGGATGCAGGGGCACAGTCCCCCACATCGGGGTGTGTGTGAGGGGCTGCATACAAATGTGTTGGTTGGGGTTTCCATGTTAGTGGTCATCGTCAGGATGCGCTGGTGTTGGGGATTTCACTGTTGTTCCGTCGATATGGAGGACATCGCTGTCGGGGATGTTGCGGTGGCTTGGTAGATCCTCCTTTAACAAAGTTTCCATAATTTCCCGACCACTGAGGTAAGACTGACTGACCTATGGTTGCTAGCCTCCTAACTGCTGCTGCTCTTATGGAGCAGAACTACATCTGTTGTCCTCCAGTCCTCCAGAACCATGCTAGTCTCCAGTGAGCTGTTGAATAAGGTCATCAGTGGGGTAGCTAGCACCACAAATTCCATTAGTACCTTTGGGTGTATCCCAGCCAGTCCCATAGCCTTGTCATTTACAGAGCTGTAAGTCCCTTCAGGACTCTTTCCCCTGGAAAGGACTTATATTCACCTCCTCCTCCTCCTTTGTTTCTGCTGCTCCCTGGTGGTTCACCCCCTCCCTCCACAGAAAAGATTGTGCAGAAGTTCCTGTTTAGGATGTCTGCTTTTTCTTGATCCTTTTCTGTGCCGTCTCTCCCTGCTCTCCACCTTATCTTCCTTATCCCTCTCCTTGCTTTCCTCATCTCACTTATATTCCTGAAGAAAGTCTTATCCCCTTTAGCTACCCCTTTTGCTGTCCTTTCCTCTGTCTGCACCTTTGCTCCCCTTGCTGCCTTTCCTGCTTCCCTTTCTTTTACTTGTTATACCTCCCTGTCTTCTGCCATCTCTGTTTCCTTATACCTTCTGAATACTACCCTTTTTCCCCTCACCACCTTGGTCACTTCCCTAGAGCACCATGATGGTCTCTTTTTTCCTTCTACTTGTAAGCCCCCGAATTTGGGCTTACCTGACTTTTCCCACATTGTTCCTGTTTTTCTCCCGTTGCCTGCTGGTTTCCCTGCTAGTCCCCAAGTCCTCTGGTGCCCATAAATCCTCCCCAGAGAGCCCACAGTTGATTTCAGCCCGTTTTGGGCTTAAAATGTTAAATTGTGATCGCGGCTACTGCAATGCTCGTCGGAGCTTGCAGCAATCGCACAGGTGCACAGTAGCGCATTCATGTGCTGACCACCAGTGCTGCGGTCTTCTGGCAGTTCCTCCGCAGTCCTGGTGTCCCTCTTAAACTAAACAGGGACCGGTAATCTCGAGGAGGAAGGGGGAGAAGCCACTTTACAGTAAAAATAAAGAGTTTGAATTGGGACATGAAAGAGGACTCATGAATAATTTATGAGCCCTCATGAATATTAATGATGACGTTGCTGCTGCCTGGGGGGACTGTGTTTCGTCGGCAGTGACTGGAAAACTAAGGGGGCTAATTATACGACAGTGGGGTGTTTTGCAGGAGGCAGTTGGGGCTACCACATGGTGGGGTTATTGACAAAACAAAGTATTTCTGTGGACTGCACTAGGGCTTTATTTGTGGGAACTGTATGCTTTAATACTGTTACTAGCAGCCACTTCCTTGTTGCTTTGACCATCCACGAGTAGCCAATCAGTGATCTAGGCCACCAAAACTGTGACCAAGGGACTTCTGAGAAAAGGAGGGGACTAATTCTGGTGCCTAGATCATGCCCCAATAAATAAGCAGGTAATATTGATCTCCATGGATAGCGATCATTGACAGGCTCCATCAGCCAATCAGGATGCTGGGTTTTTGGCTGAAACAGTGTGGACTTTCTGGGATTGAGTCAGTTTGTTGCTGGATTCTGTGCGAGTCAGGACTGTGGTGTAAGAGCAGTTTGGGGACTTCATGGGCTATTCAGCCCCTAATTTCGAAGTGTGTGTTTGCTGAAGAAATCCCCAGGTGCTGGAAGCAGGACTGGATTACGAAGGAGAAAAGAGAGAAAGAGAGATTGACCTGAGATTTTGGTTCCCAGGGTACTGAGATGTTGCTAAATAAGTGTTGGGAGAAACTAAAAGTGGCAGATACCCTGCACTGGGAAATTAGGTTACCTGAAAAGACTGAGCAGATTATCTGAGCTTTACAAGTGCTGCTGCTGAGAGGTCAATTTCTTTTGTGGACTGAAATTGCATTTTCTTGACAAGGGCAGAAGGCTTCAGGTTGTGGGGTGCTAGCCAGGAAGTGTGTGTGAGTCCTGACAGAACTGATTAAAGTGGCTGAGGATTGGCGGATTTGCTGCAGCCAAGTAAAAGAGTTGGACACTGCTAAGCTGAAAGTGCGGACTGATGTACAGGGGGCTGTTGCTGAATCCCTCTCAGTTGAATTGCACTGACCCAGAGTGAATCAGAGGCTAGCACCTACTAAACTTGGCACTGGATTTCATGGGAGTGGCTGCCTGTAACTCTACTTGGTGAGAACTCAATGCAAGGGCTGCAGGAGGACCCTGACCATTAGAGATTTCTCACCCAGAGATAGGGAAGGAACCCACTAACTCTTCCCAAGTGGTACTCACTGTTTTAGGAGGTCACAGGGCTTGCACCTGAATGCTAGGGCACTCCAATCAGAGAGCCAGGCTGTGGAACCACTCCCAGGTTTGGGCCTGCTGGGGCTGGTGTGGTCTTGCCACAGTGCTCTGCACCAGGCCAGTGGTGGCAGAAGGTGACAAGCAGCCAGAACTGCAATCAAGGTGACCAGCTGCAAGGTCCTCCAGCAGGTTCTATCCAGAAGGAGGGATCCCAGCAAGCCTACTCTTGATTGGCTGCACAACTACAAGGAGCTCCATTTTCCCCTGGTGCTGAGATCTTCAAACTGTGAGTACCCAGGACCTGGTTCCTGGGAAGGGTCAAGGGGGAAACTGTTTTGTTTCAATTTAAAGTTTCAAACTTCACTGTTTAGGGCCCCAACAGCCAGACACCCCATGACACTGATCAGGCCTGCTTCTAGTGGGTACCCCTAGGGACAATTCAGGGGGGCACTGGTACCAGCGGGGGAGGGCTTGGCCTGCAGGCCCACAGGTTTGAAAATTGCATATCTCTCTAATGTTTTCTGCCTTCACAGCAATCCCACATCCAGGTATCCCTTTCCAAATTCCTTACCCCCAAATAAAGCTGTGGTATACTGTTTGAAATTGTGTGTGTAGGAATTCTCCGAGTCTGTTCAAGCATTACTGTTCATGGTTTATGGTGGTACTGAATTGCTGTGGGTGTGGGGGGCTAATCTGTGGAAATTATTATTGTGTGGGGAAAAGTACTACCCAGGCAGCGTATTATTTCCTGGAGGTGGTAACCTGTTCTTTATCCATAGGAGTCTCCTGCCAATACCCCAGGTGGAGGCACCATGTCATATTTGCTACCACTGTGGAACCCAGGCCAGCCCCCTCGGAGGTATGTGCTGAATTACCCTGAGGGTCCCGGAGCAGCCCAGGTGAATCAAAGGGTTATTACATTCTTTTGTGCACTTCTTGCATGCAGAGGTTGGTTGCCTTAATATGCCCTCACTTTTTCCCCCCACTGTGTCTCTATCACTCCCTGGAAACTCCCCCCATGAGACAGTTTCTGAGGCAGTCTCCCATTTCTTTAAACTTGGCCCTCCTAATGTCCAGGACCCTCATCCTCATGTGGTTTGCCTCTGTTCCCATCTTAATGTTAAACCACACTGCACGGTGATCACTAGTACCTGGGGGACTGCCAACGGTGATGTCTGCAATGCTGTCCCTGTTTGTAAGCACCAGGTCCAGCACTGCCCCATCCCTAGTGGATTATGTGACTAGCTGCCTGAGAAAAGCTCCTTGCAGGGAGTCAACGGTGTCCCTGCTCCTTGCCAAAGCTGCAGCTGGAAGGCTTCAATCCACATCTAGCAGACTGAAGTCCCCAAATAGCAACACCTCCCCCTTACTTGCCATCCTAATGATGGCTTCCCCAAGTACCTTATCCAACTCGTCTCCCTGTTCTGGGGATCTGCATACCACCCCTGTACAGATAGTGGCCATAGTACCTCTCTTCAGGATGACCCAAAGTACCTCTATCCTTTCTGTTTCCTCCAGGTGCCCTATACTTTTGTGGCCTTGATTCATTTCCTTACATATAATACAACCCTATCTCTCCTGAATAGAGAATAACCTAGTATAGCCATATGCCAGCTGTGGCTATCAGTGCACCATGACTCCATTATGACCACCAAATCCAAGCAAGCCTCCACCACGGTGGCCTCCAGATCTGGAATTCATTTCCCAGACTCCTTGCATTAGTGCATATGGCTCTCCATCCTTACTCCCTCCTCCCTGTCTGATTCCTTGCTTCCCCCAACTGTGCTGATCCCTAAAGCTCCCCCTGACCCCCTCTTACCTTGTTACCTTCTCTGTTACCTGTCTTCTTTACTCCTTTTTTCTTGCTTTCCTGATTAATACTCCCATTGTCCTCTGCCTTGTCCCCACACCTGTCTTCTTTCACATTTGCCTTTTTATTTATTTATTGAATTTTGATGACCGGGTTGGCCCATCAAGCTTACTCTCCTTGGGCTCTGCCTCCCTGCTCCTCCTTCATCTGGGGGCAACTGTTACCTCCCTTGGTTTTACAGCCCCCCCCAGCTAATTTAAATTCTCATCCAAGTAGCATTTAAGCCTCCCACTTAGGACTGTGGTCCCCCACCTGGAAAGATACAGGTCATCTCTTGCATAGAGGCCCATGTCCTCCCAGGTTGGCTGCAGGTCCCCAATATAGCCAAATCCCTCCTCCATGCACCATGCCTTCAGTCAATTGTTAAAAGCCCTGGTGTGGAGCATCCTAGCCTCTCTCTGGCTGTATACAGCTAACACCAAGGCTGAAGCCACAGTTCATGACATCTGCTTGAGGCCCCTACCCAGATCCCTGAAATTTCACTGCACTGCCACTACACTGTCCCTTACCACATCATTTGTCCCCAGGTGGACAATGACATCTAGCTCCCTCCCATCTCCTGTTACCCTACTCCGGGTCTGCTCTCCATCCCTACAAGCCGAAACACCTCTCAGGCAGCACTGCACCTCCTTCTCACTTTCTTCCCATTCCAAAGTCTATCCTCCCAACAATAGAGTCCCAAACCAGCAGCTGCTTCCTCTTTAACTTGGGGCCCTTTCCTCCCTCCTTGGGGCCTCCCCTTGTGAGGAACCCCACTTCCTCCCTTCCCACTGCTACGGGCACCTCCTTCTGGCTGCCCCATTCCTCTAGTGTGGCAAAGAAATTGTGCAGTAGTACAGGCTAAGGAGGGTTCTCTACACCTGTATTAGTTTGGTCTGGAGTCCAGCAACCTCTGCCCTCAACCCAGTGAGGGGAGAACAAATTAGGAGCACTGTTCAGACTGGCTAGAGACATGAGTGGGATGCTGCAGGGCTTAGTGCTGGGCCCCCTACTCTTTAACATTTTTGTGGCATCCTTGGATTGTAGTCAAAATGCATGGTTAAGTAAATTCGCTGATGACGTTAAGATGGGGGCACTGGTTAGTTCAAGAGAAGAAGCCATGAAATTTCAAGAAGAGACTGATGGATTGGCAAGGTGGGCCAACTTAAATAGCCTATTTTTTAACATCAACAAATGTAAATAAATGCATTTTGGTGCAGGTAACTTAGAAGCTAAATACTACCTGAACAGAGTAGAACTAAAAACAACCGAACATCAAAGAGACCTGGGTGTGACCATCAGTAACAATCTAAAGGTTGATGTCCACTGTGGGGAGGTACCAAGCAAAGGCAACAGAATGTTGGTTTGTATATGGAAACATCAAGAGCTGGGACAGGCAGGTGCTGTTGCCTCTTTGTGATTCACTGGTTAGGCCCCATGCAGACCACTGTGTGCAATTCTGGGCACCACACAGTAGGAGAGCTATACTGCGGTTGGAGGGACTGCAGAGGAGGGCAACAAGGATGGTGTATGGGGCAAGAGGGCTAGCTTATGAGGAAAGTTTGAAAGAACTAAACATTTTTTCACTACAGTATAGGAGGTTAGGAGGCAACCTGTGCCTTGTGTATAAAGCACTTACAAACAAAGACCTATGGGAATGTTTGTGTCTGTCAAAAAAAGAAACAGATAGAGAGTTTAGGGGATATCAGACGAAGCTGAGTGGAGAAAGATTCAAAGGGAACAGAAGAAGGCAGAGGTTTATCCAGAGGGTGGTCCCAGAGTGGAATGACCTTCCAGTGGAAGTGGTACAAGGTGATAACATGGATTAGTTTGAATGATTATTGGACATACACGTGAGGGCTAGAGAAAGATTGGGGTTTGTGGGACTCTAGAGACAAATGGTCAAGTGTCTATGACTAACAGCTTATGAATTGTATTTTCCTATGATTCCTATGAAATTGAGCAGCACCTCAGTCTCCAGAAGGTGCACTAAAAGACTGTAGTTCTGTACCCATTGCACTGCACCACTCCAATGCTCTTTCCATCTTTTACCTTAGTGCCTGTTGAAACTTCCCTGTACCTTGCAGCCTCTTTTCTATGCCTGTTGAATTCCTACCTCTCCCTTTGCTTATCTTGTTTTTATTGTCTGAAATGTACTTGTACCATACTTAGAAAGAGTTATTTTTTTTCTCTTTTTTAATCCACTCACCTGTGTTTAACTTGCTCTGGGTGTCTAATACTCCTTATCCACTTGTCCGAACTTATTTGTTACCCTGACCTTGATAGGTGTCTCCTACCTTCCCTTTTAATCTGTTTCCTATAACTGTCTTATTCTGGTTCCCACTACTGCTTACGCACTAGATGTTTACCTACTGCCTGCAGCTACCTACACTGAAGTTGACTGTTTCAGTATACTGGGACACAGTAGTATGCTGTCTGCTAACCAGGCCTGGTGTTTCTCCTGCAGAGTGTACTGCAGAGTGGGGGCTATCTGTGGATGCCTGCAGATACCCCAGCCCCACTCCTGCACTGTTCCACTAATATACTGGGACACAAGCATGATGGGACACATTGGGCAAGGGAGTCTTTTGTAGTGCTCTTGTAGGATGGCACTAAGCCTCTGGCTGCTCCACCCCCTAATAACACACCTGCTTCACAGGGCCTTCTTAATCTACCCTCCCTCAAGATTAATCTCCTGAGTTACAGTAGGTTCCCCACACTACCTGTTACAAAGTTAAAGACAAGTCTCAAAGTACTCCGAACACTGACTACAAATCTCTTTCCTCCACCTACCCACTTACACTGCTACTTTAAACATGGAGGGAAAATATAAATTATCTATATATACCTCTAAGTTAAAGCTGGGTGTTTACTCTACTCTCCTCTCTGTCAGCAATTTCAGCACTTCTGGCTCAGGACTATAACTAACTGCCCCTTAAATCTGCTATCTCTTGTTAGGAAGTTGTGGGAATGTGATTCCTTTGGCTAAATGTACCTCAGTAAGGAGTACAAGGAGAGAAATGAGCCATTGGAGGAGGGGTGGGATGGTGGGAGCAAAGAAGATATAAACAAATACTGAGGAATGCCTGCTAAATCATCACATGGCCTTGACAGTGCGCCGCAGAAGTCAAAAAGGTACAGGGTGTCCAGGAGATGAGGCACAAGGGCAGGAAAGATTTGAAATGAGAGGAAGCACAAAGAATTCCATCATTACACTGTCTTTGCCAACTCCATCTGGGTCAGGCCAGTCCATCATCAGTGTAGTGATCTAGTCCAGTGCAGAGTCCAGCTGTAAAAGGAAGTAGTTTGGTCATTAAATAATAAAGTACATGGGCACTAATGCTGACCATCCGGGATGCTTGTGAGCTCATCAGTCATCATTCAGCAGCATAGCAAAAGGATATCGGAGTCAGAAAAGGGCAGCAAAGTAGCAGAGAGAGTCTGCAGACTGCAACTGCAAAGCCTCTACACACACACACACACACACACACACACACACACACACACACACACACACACTTACTCATGAACAGTAACACAATAATTCATAAAATGTGGCATACATTTTTATATTGTTATAAATACACATGTAAATGGGTTGCTGTGCAGAGGCTAGGGTGTTACTCATGGTTACTACCACTGCCTTGCACCCTAGGAGGCTTCACAAAAGGTTGAGGGGTCTGGGCTCATTTAGCTTCTCAGGCTGGGGTTTTTGTGCCAGGTGGTTTCAATTTTCAATTTTTAAAAGTTTTATTCAAGGAAGCTCAATTGAGCAGAATGCTCATTTACAATGGAGACCCAACACAGCACCTAATACAAGTTGTTACAACACAGACATATTGAAAGATGTGTTATACAAACACACAATTGCACAGAATTATCAAGTCATAACATAGTTAAGCTATAGCAAACGTTACATTGCAATAACAATGATTAAAACTTAGTAATACAAAGTTTCTCTAAATATTCTTAGAGCAGATTCCGAGTGAAATTATTTCTCATAATGGAAGGAAGAAAAGAAGGGGAAGGGGAATGGGGAAAAGGGGGCCAAAAGAGGAGGTGGGAGACTAGGGTAGCAATATCTTCTGTCCAAAGTTCCTTCATGCCACCCCTTCAACTCTCACATCAATATGATACTAAGATAGCAGAAAATAGCATAGTGCTTCCTCCCAGAGAAAGATAATTGGGTTCGTTCAAATGTGCAGTACCACCCACTGGGATACAGTACCAACCCACCTCCTCGCAGTTTACAAAATACCACTCCAGGACCACCAATTGCAATACTTAAATCTGCAAAACACAGTTTTGTATGTCACTAATAATATGCTTACTTATTGTATGCCAATACACATAAAATGTGAAAATAACAACATGACTTTATTAACAGCTGCAACTGGTCCTGTGAAGGAAAAGAGTGGCTAGGAAATATGCAGTAATAATATTTATCAACACTCCATGCATTTTTGCAGGAATAAGGCTCTCCCCACATTACACAAGGGATTGCTGTGCTAACTGTACTGTTAGCTCGGCTACCTCACAATATTAGCAGTCTCACAGCATTAACTAGGCCCAGCAAAGGACTTCACTTTCAAGATAGTTATTTACTGCAGTTCTAAATAATTACTGGGTACCGAGACTAACTTAAAGTTGCAGGCCTGATTGATGATGCATTGTCTGGGACCTTGCGTTAGTGTACTTAGTCACTTACTGCAAGTCTGCAACAATAAACACCACTTGTGTGAGTTTTGACAGCAAATACTAAAACCAGAGCACTTGTAATCCAAAACAGACAAATGCAATCCAGAAATGAAAATTGTAATCTAACTGGGAAACTTTAAACTTTGGCTTGCAAGTGTCTTTAAAATCTGTCTGGCTAGGCCAGTACTCATGTGCCTGGATAACCACAGCCTGACTGACTAGGCAGAAACACAGGAGCAGCTCTGAGATGGTCTGGATAGATTTCAGGTGCAGCCTAGCACCAATGATGCGACAGCAAGCAATCGCCTCTGGTGCTGGTTTTGTCAGATCTCATTCTCTGGGCAGTTCCCTGGTGCAGTCACAAGCAACAAGATAGCGTGTCAAGTTCCAGGGCTGCTTTCTCACCTCTACCTAGGGCATACTCCTAATCAGGGTACCAAGGCACCCAGAGCCAAAGCTCCCAGACCTCACCTTTCCTTTAGTCACATCAACAGAGGTAAAAGTTTACTGTACTCCTACCTCTGAATTCCAGCATCAGTTTCTGAAAAGTCTCCGCAAACAGCACTCTGCCAGCAATAAGTATAGTTCAGTTTGGATGCAACCTCACCAAGTTCTGGCCACCAAACAGCAACTTTGCTGAGGTTACACAAAAGGCTCCTCTCCAAGTCCAGTGTCCTGTACCATAACAAGTCTTGTCTCCCACTCCATGTCTACAGAGACATCATTCTCAAGATGGCTCCTGCAGTGTTTAACTGTGCATATGTGATATGATTTACAGTGTCATCTGCAAAACCACCCTGGTCAGACTGGAAACCATCTTCCACTCCTTCTTCTACTTTGCCCTAAAATGCCTCCCTCCAACCTCCATTATTCCCTCTACTCTAACCTCTCCCATCTCTGCAGGGTAGGCAACTCTCTCACTATGCCCCTGTCTGCATTCCCTCCTGTCCCTTTCTCCAACTAATTTCAGTCTGCTGACTCTCACTTCTTTTTCTACCCCTGTGTCCAAACCACTGCTGGGGAATTTGCCTTCTCATATCACCTACTCCTCTCTGGAATAATTTTCCTGTACCCTCCACTCCTCCTCTTCCGTTTCTATCAGATCCCTTCTTCATTATTCCTCCATGCACAACTGTTCCAGCAATCAGCCACCCTCTCTTTCATGCCCCCCGTTACTATCCCTGTTTCATACCACCTCTTTTACTTAGCCTGTCCCTTTTCCTCCCCAGATCACCCCCTCTAACCTCCCAGGTGCCCTTGTTTATTTTGTCTTTTTTTGGAAACTTTTCTATTTTGCTTTTTTGAACTCATAACTTTCTGTACAGAAGATATGTCATCAATTTTATATAATCTGTTAACTGCACCCCCCACTATAATTCCCCCTATCCACACTGGAAATGAGCCTTAGCTCAGTGTACCATACCAGCCAAAATTTTCAAATTAATTAAATAAATAAATACATTTTTCTTCAATGGGATCAACTGTGCTGCCATGGTGTGCCTATACTTTTTTAGTCATTATGTTGTTTTCCTAAGTTCTGCTGGGACCGTCACATTGCATTTGCAAGCATGACAAAAGACTGCAAGCTGGATATTTCTGTGCACTGTTGTGTTTGCCCTCACACATTTCACATCTATGTGGCTGCTGGCTGTTTCACCTGGCACATATTCCTGACATTCTCCAAAAACTACTTGTATCATTTCTCACTGCCAGCATCTGTTTCCTCCCTTTACTGAAGTGATTTGAGTTGTGATGCAATGGTTTCACTTATCAGTTGCCCTTTGTAATGTTAAATCAGTCTCATGCAATAACCTTGCAAGCATTTGAGCATCAAAATTACTTCAATTATTCAGTCTCTAATAAGGCTGTCCATCAGCTTTTCAAACACCCACATATTGGCCGTTGTGCACAAATCACTCACATAATGGTAAATAGATACACCTGACTTTTTTTTCGCATTAAACATAATGGTGTTCTCAAGTGACATTTTGTTGTGGGGTTACAATAATCAGTAAAATTTTCAATGATCTTTTTCATTTGTTTGTGTCTGCTTCCTCTTGCCTCTGAAAGTTTTTGTATATATCAGTCCCTTTTGAAGCCACAGTAGGCAGCAATGCCGTAAACTGTACTCTCTCTTACTGTCCTGTGTTACCACTGGTATCCAGATAAAATCAAAATCCCTGGAGCCTCCTCCTTTAGTTTTCAGTCAAATGCCATCTAGGGACAACACCTTCAGTGGTATTATCTGATCCATGAGTTCAGGAACCCTCTTACACCTTATAATATATTGCAAAGTCAAACTCTGCAGCACAAGTCAATTCTAAACCAGAAGGCACATCTGATTTAGCAACAAACTGCTTATTCTTCACTGTGAACAGACAACAATACAACCAAGTGGCACTAACAACTATGGTGCCCTGTAAAGACCAAACATATAAAGCATTTCAGGTTATGCTGCCAAACTTTGCATTGTGTTTATTCACCACTAGATGGCACTAGATCAGCATAAACTGTACATGACTGGTGACCAAGTAGGAATCTTGCACTCACCTTTTTATTAAGTCAGTCTGGCACTGAAAGATGGTTTAAGGTTTCCACCCATTCTTTGGGTTTAAATAGTACATGTAATGACTACCTGGTCCTGAAAAATTGACTCATTCTCAGACATGACATCTGTTCCATAACTTTCTGCTTAAATTTCTCCTCACCCATGTGTTCTGTGTAATTTGTACCCTCACTTTCCTGTGGGACTCTAGGAACAACATTCATTTTTCATTTGAAAACAATAATATCAGCTACTGTCAAATCTCTCTTTAGTTTTAAGAATAATTGATTACTAGAGCAATTAGAGCTGGGCAACATTGGAAAACTCATTTTCCAGTAATTTTCATGAAATGCACATAATTTTACAGAATTTCCTGCATTTCATAAAAAATACTTTTAAACTGTGTATTATTTGCAGTCCTAAAATACACAGTTTCACAAATAGCATATTTTGTTTCGGAAATGTGCACTTTCATGTCTTTTGCACATATAAATTCCAAATGCTCATTTTTTTTTAAAACTGGCTTTCAAAAAATGATATTACAGTTGGAGTTATTATGAGTACAAGGCAACAAAGTTCTGTTGAAACAGTGCCAAAATTTCATAACAAAAATAATTTCATTAGCATACCACGAAAACTGTAATTAATAAAATATATACAAATACATCTAAAACTTAAAACAGGGGAGTCCCCTTTCTTATAGTTCTATAACATATTTGTTAAAGTAAGGAAGTAAATTGTACACAGGAGTAAAAGCAACATGTATTAAGAAGCTTTACTTTCTAAATTACAGAACACATTCTGGCAATGCCATTACCTGATTTAGGCCTGTATTATAAGCCAAATTTAGGTAAGTGCTAGTGTTATGGAGTATAACAGGATTAGCATGACATGTGAACATTTTTAAAGGAAATCTGAAATGGAATGGCAATCCTAAGGAGATTTTTATATATCATTAGTGGAATGGCAATTTGTTGTGAATCGCATTAAACTGGGAACAAGGATAAAAATACAAGGTTCGATTTGAAGTAGGATACATGCTGTTTAGAAATCAAAGGGGTACTGGATGTAAGCATCTAAGATGTAACTGCAGTTATTAAGTATAGTGTATAGTGGAGCCTTGTTCTGCATAGGCTTCCATCTCTTTCAAAATGCTGATGTACCACAGTTCAAAGGTCATGGAATGTGATTATATCCTTCTGTGTGGTACAACAGCACTCTGAAACCTCTACAGACTACATGAGTCCGTTTTGTTTACTAATTGAAAGAACTGCTGCACGCACAACTCACACAGTCAATAGTAACCACAGTGATTTTTTCCACACAAAAAATGCCTCACCTGGTTTCAATAAAATTAAATTTCAATACAATCCAAAAGTGAAGATGGACAGCGAGTGAGGTAACTGCAATGGGAGGAAAGGGAATGTAAGCAATGGTGGGGCAGATCAAAGGCTTTTTAAACTAGGCTAACTTAAAACACCAAATTATATTTACATATAATAGCTTTTAAGTAGGGAGGGCAAGCGGGGAGTGAAATAAAGGGGGCGGCATTGAAAACTAAACAGTTTTTTTTTTTTTGCCTGAAAATGGTGAATCTGCCAAAAATATCTGAATATTTTGTACAATACACTATAAAAAATACTGGATGTGCAGCCTCATGCACAACCTGTTTGAGCTGCCACCTTGGAGTTTGGATTACATTGGACCTCTCGAGCTTTGAGCTCAAGGTCTGATGTAATCAGAACTCCTCTGAGGCAGCACAGACTGGTTGTGCCTGATTGCCCAACCCATATTCTCTATTTTATATATACAACTGGAATGGGGTAAAAATGAGATAAAAAAGATATCTTAGCTAGTGACTTCAGTAACAGCAACATATCAAAAACAATTGTTGTTACTGTTTCACAATGGATATTTGTAGTAGTAGTAGTAATATTTATTTATGGCACCCGTCCCCGGAGGCCCATGGCATCATTACAGTATGACAGAACAACCACAATAAATTAACGGTTCCAACCCAAAATAGAAAACAATAAATAACTACCCTAATTTCACTAAAACAACATAAAAACGCAATAAAACTTTACAATGTGCTGAGAAAATGTGTTACAAGACATCTCCAAATGCTTGTTGGAATAAATAGGTTTTAAGGCCCCTATTAAAAGCCTCAGCCAAGGGGGCCTCCCTCAAGGTCATGGGCAAAGAATTCCAAAGGGTCTGGCCCACCACGTCAAAGGCCCAATCCCCCGAGGTCTTCAGCCTAGCCCTAGGAACCCCCTGGGGGCCCTCCCTGGCCAATCAGAGTGGGCGAACAGGAATATGCTTGTGCAGGAGCTCAACCAGGTAGACTGAGCCCAGTCTGTATAGGGCTTTATAGGTTAATAAACCTATCTTAAATGAGATATGCCACTTCACCAGCAGCCAGTGCAAGACTCACAGTGCCAGAGAATATGGCATGATCTAGGAAGGCCTGTGAGTACCCAAGCAGTTGCATTCAGCAGCAGCTTCAGGTGTCATAGCATACCCCCACTAACCCCAAGTTACCAAGCATCACAGTAGTCTAATCTGCAGGTAACAAACACATGAACCAGTGTGGGCAAGTCCTGTGGAGGGATAAAGTGTCTGATCTGGTGGATATTCTGAAGACAGAAAAAGCCAATCCAAACTACGGCAGACACCTGGGCCTCCGTTGTCAAACCTTCACCCAGTATGACTCCCTTATTCTTCATCCTAGGTGCAGCTAACAGCCCAGAGACACCAAGCTGAAGCCCAGCCCCTCCTGCACCAGTTGCCAATTTCCTCCCGTAGCCTGGCTCAATCACTAAAACCTCAGCTTTCTTGAGGTTGAGTCTCAGCCAGCTTAATACCATCCAGTTCTGGATCTTGGCCAGGCATTTATTAAACACATCAACAGCACTCTGAGTCCTGGGAGCAAAAAACCTATAGAGCTAGGTGTCATACACATAGCAGTGAAACCCAAGCCCATAACGTCTAATGACCTTGCCCAGGGGAATCATATAAACCACGAACAATATTGGTGACAGGACCGAACCCTGGGGTATGCCATAGGACAGAACCACTGGGTGCGAGGAAAATTTTCCTAACACTACCCTCTGGGGTCTATCCCGCAGGTAAGCTCAAACCAGTGAATAATGTTGCTGGTGAGTCCAGCGTACTCCCTGAGTCAGTCCAACAGTAGGCCATGCGTCCATGATATCAAATACAGAAAAGAGATCAAGGAGGACGAGAATCGATCATTCTGCTCTATTCCTCGCCCTGAACAGGTCATTAAGCACCCTGACTAGTGCTGTCCCCATGCTGTGCCTAGCTCTAAAACCAGTCTGGAGAGGCTCGATGATGTCAAAGGATGCCAGGTGTTCCTCAAGCTGCAGCACAAAAACTTTCTCAATAACCTCCCTAGAAAGGGAAGGTTAGGGACTGGATGACGGTTTGCCAAGGCATCCAGGTCCAGAGATGTTTTTTTCAGAAGGGGTTTCATCAGTGTGATTTAATTTTTACTGGAAATGACCTCTCTGACAAAGAACACTGGGCAGTCTCGGCAAACACTGGGGCCATAAGTCAAACACAACTCACTAGAAGTCGTGTTGGACCCGGGTTCAGATTACAAAATATCAGCCACAGCTCCAATACCACCTGGCAGAGCTCTTCCACTGTCACTGACTGAAACTCCCCCCAAGTCCACCGAATGCATTCCTGGCCTACAGCCAGTCCACTGCTGGGATCAGAAGGCCCAACTGTAGTGATTTTGGCCCTGATGGAGGATACTCTTTCTGAGAAGAACCAAGCAAACTCTTTACATTTTGCGAGTGTAACTGCTCTTATGGGCGCTAGGCAAGCAAGGTGAATAAGTCTATCTATAGTCTGAAAGAGCTGAGCTGGTCATTTCCTCCCAGCAGCAATTTCTTTTGGCAGAAAATCTGCCTTCTTCCAAGTGATTGCCTTCTGATATTCTCCGTAATGAGAAATCAGAACTAACGTGTCTTCCCAAGCCTTGGACTTCTTCCAGCGATGCTCCAACCTCTGACCCTGGTTTTACATGCTCTGAGCTTGCCGTCCAGCCCCTGTGACTGCCCTATTATAGCTAGACACTAGGGCCTTCGTACCTCCAGTGCATGCTGCCAACATTTCCAAGGTGTCTGGCACTGATATCAGTCCTTCAGGCCCAAGCCCTTTCAAAGGTTGTATGGCTAATGTCCTCACAGTAGAATACTGAACCAGTCAGGGAGCAGCTTTTACAATGCAGATGACAGCACAATGCCTAGTGCAGCATTGAAGCCAGCTGATAAAATCAAAGAAAAACAGCAAAATCTTCAAACAAACTGCAGATTTAAAAGCTATAACTTGTAAAATATTGTTGTATATATCGAATATACAATAGCCTGACTCAAAAAAAAGCAATTTATTATCAATTGTAACTTTCATAATTCATTCATGACTGTCATTCCTGAGATATGGTCCTGCTCCCTCACACTTAAAGATAAATTGGGTATTTTGAGTCATCCCATGTAGATATATATATATATATATATATATATACATATATAGGAGATAGATATATATGTTTATATCTATCTGTGTATATATATATATTTATAAAATGGTGTGGTAAAATCATAGAAATCCCACTTATACAATTGGACAAAACACGTCACATGACCGTGCATTATTTCCCAATGACCGCATGCCTTCCACTACGACCGCACGCCTGAACTACTTTCCAGTCCTCAAAACCTTTTCACCAGCTCCACACGTGGTGCAGCTAGACACCCACACTAACACACATATGCAACTGACACCCACAGGCATAAGTAAATATACCAGTAGTAGCCCCACACTGTAGAAACTGATCTCTTCATCCTACCATTAATGTTTACTTAAAATTTAATTTAAAAATCAAGTCCTGCCTGCCATTTTCACAGTCTCACAGTGTACAACCACTTTTATTACCGTAACCACTGTGACCAATCAGTCTGATTAACAGAAACCTAACTGTATATATAAAAGTAGAACATACATTCTTTTGTTGTCTTCTCTTAATTTCTGTAAAAAAAGCTGCATTTCCATGGAGAATACCGCGATCCTGCATGACTTTCACTTTCACTGCCGAAATGTGGCGTGAGAGTCGTGCGCATCTCAGAAACGAAAACCTGTTACAAGCCGAAGAGTAAGCCCTCTTATGTTAAAATCAGAAAGTGATTCTCGTTTTAGTTTGTCTTGCCTTTGGGTAATAGTAGTTGCATACTGTATGCGGAAGGGGCGACGATAGAGCGAGCGAGTTGCTATGGCAACACTCGCTCTCACTTCCTTCTACCTTCCTAAAATTACCGACTCGCTCGATCTATCCTCGCTCCTTCTGCATACAGTATGGAACTACTATTACCGAAAGGCAACACAAACTAATACGAGGGAGTCACTTTTCTGATTTTTTAAACACAGCAGGGCTTACTTTTGGCTTTTAACAGCTTCTCACTTTCTGAAATGTGCACCGCTCGGTCACGCTACATTTCGGCAGTAAAAGTGAAAGTCATTTACAGATACAGTTTTTTTCACACCAAAAAGTGCTAGTAAAAGTGAAAGTCATTTACAGATACAGTTTTTTTCACACCAAAAAGTGCTCCCAATCATACTTGCCTCCCTCATTTTTCAATACAACTTTATTTTAAACCTCTGCCAACATATCATTTATTTACCAACTACACAGAGGGACTACTTTTTCCACCCACCCCCCCAAAAAAATCTATGGCCATTTTATAAGATAGATATACCACTCTGAGGTGTGCGGTCCAGCTCTGATATACGCATGCCTTTGTGTTGACGTGACTCGCCCGCGGCCTCGGCGCATAACGCACACCTCAAGGCTGCATGATATCAGAGCGCACTCACACACTTCAGAGTGGTATATCATTACATATATATTTTATATATATATTATACTGGTGCAGTTGTGCCAGTATAGTTAGGTTGAATAAGCAGTTTAATGTTAAACCCCAAATTTTGCACCTTAGTAACTCTGCAACCATTCAACGGATTTTGCACAAAATTTGGAATGTGTGGTTTCAAATGGTACAGTAGTAGCCACAGACATTGCCAGCTATTTCCAGATATTTCGTGAAATTTCTGAAGAGTTTCTCTCTGCTGCCCCTACTGTGGAAATGCAGAAAGCAGGAGATATTTCTGGAAATATCACAAAAATTTTGGGAAATGGCTGGCAGTATCCGTGGCTGCTACTATAGATCTCTTGATTTGACAAGTTGTGTTCTGACTGGACTTGCAGTTTCTGTGCAGCGAAGTGCTGAAAAATGTGTTTTTCGCCCTTTTGGGCACTTTTTTGCTAATTTTTGCCCATCACGCTGAGGCCACACTATTTCATATTTTAGCCTGAACTTTTCAGGGTAGAAAGAGGTTTAGTCAAAGAACAATCCAGCATTGGTTTGGTGAAAAAATATTAATCTGTTCCAAAGTTATTTAATTTTGAAATTTTGGGTTCTGAGCATGCTCTGTTCACTCCAAGATTTATATGTATTTTTTGCGAAAGAGGATTGGGCTTGTGATCAAGGATTTTGTCAGCTCGTGAACAGGGATTTATAAAATCCCCATTCATGAGAAAAAATTCTTCGTTTGTGAGCCACCATTTTGTTTTCATTCTTCCCCCAAACAAAATGTCATAGCTTGCTCCACAGGTGACTTACTGGTGAAATAAGGCATGGGTTTTGCTCAGGTGACACCCTCTACAAACCTGTACCTTTGGTTTTCTTTGTTTTGGCCAAAAAATGGGCATTTTAAATTTTAAAATTCTTTGTTCACGACTTGCTTCTGATCCTCGTTCATGAGGTGTTAAAATTGCCGTTCGCGAGCTGCTCCCTTTCGAGGTTGCAAAATCCTAGATCGTCATTTCGCAACCAGATGGCCATTCTCGGCTCACGATCAAGCATTTTGTCAGCTCATGAAAGGGGATCGACTTGCGAATGGGGATTTTGTCAGCTCGTGAAAGGGGTTTGGGTTTTTGAATCCCTTTTCGCAAGCTGACAGAATCCCCGTTTGCGAGGTGTCAAAATCCCCATTCATGAGCAATCCCCTTTCGCTAGCTGACAAAATCCTTGATTGTCATTTTGCGACCAGATGGCAATTCTCATGAACAAGGATTGGCTTGTGAACTGGGATTTTCACAGCTCACAAAAGGGGATTGACTTGCGAACAGGGATTTTATCAGCTTGTGAAAGGGGATTGGTTTTTCAGTTCCTCGTTCACGAGCAGTTAAACTCCCCGTTCGCCAGTGGTCAAAATCCCCGTTCGTGACTTGGGGACCAGATGGCCAAAATCTGATGATCAAGGATCACTCGCGAACAGGGATTTTGACAGCTTGTAAACAGGGATTGATCTTGCAAATGGGGGATTTTGACACCTCGCGAACTAGGATTTTAAAAACTTTGCCACTGTACTGTAAATAAACGGTTTGGTCTTTTGACTTAAAATTTGTAGAGTATAAAGGGGATGTTGCAGAGATGTGAATTATACTATTTAGGTGTTGAAAACTTAATCAGTTATGAATATATACCATCACGAAGTTGAGATTTTTCCCATAGGATAACATTGCGACACCCATGGTGACTTCCGGTGCCCGTATCTCAGAAACGATGCAAGATATGGATTTTTCGCTACTTGCAGCTTTGTCTACCTTTGGGTGGACTAAGCACATGTGGAGGTATCGAAGTCATGATTACAACTGCAGTGGAATCTTTTTCATAGGTTGTACTGTTACTGAGATATTGGCAAATTAGTGTTACAAGGGTTCCTTTTCAGGCCTATAGGGCTACTGTATGGCTCCGTTGTTATGTGTAAGTGGTAGCGCAGGACCCGGAGGGCCTGTGCACCCACAGGCACATGTTATTATGAAAAAATGGCCAGTTTAGTGGGAGCGTGGGGCTCACCAATACATACTATTTACTAGTTATATTACACTTTTTCCAAAAGTAAGGACATTCATGGCAAAAACTTTGTTAATGCATCAGTTAGGATTAAAGTGACAAAAGTAGGGAAATGTGATGTTAGGGTTGAGCCCCTAACCCCTCCCCCACCTCATCCACCACACTGACAGATGCTGGGGTGTGCCATGGGGCCATGAGGCCTAACTGTAATCCCATTCTCCTTTACTGTAGCATGTCAACCTGTTTACACTTGGAATGGGGTTAGAGTTTGGCCTGATGACCCCATGGCACACCCAAGTGTCTGTCAGTGTGTGGAGGATGGGGTGATGGGGAGAGGGGGTTAGGGGCTCAACCCTAACATCTCATTTCTCCACTTCTGTCGCTTTAGCCCTAATTGAAGCATTAACAAAGTTTTTTTGCCATGAATATATATATATATCTTTTCAGTCATAAAAAACATTATAGGAGAACTACAAGAAAGGGGCATCCCCATTTTAAGTTTTAGATTTTTCTGCATATATTTTATTAATTGTAGCTGGTACCTTAATGAAGTAATTTTATCACAAAACATTGGTACCATTTCCACAAAGTTTTTATTACCACATCCTCAGTTTTTGATTCAGTAAAAGACATTTATACACAATAAAGGGTGAGTGAGTTTACGCAGTAAAGGGTGAGTGAGTTTATGACTACAAACTGTAATTTGCTTACTTGGTCTTTTGGAGCAGACTTCTCACTTTTTATTTCTTGTTTCTTCATGGAGTCTGTGAGGTCATACTGGGATTGTTCTGTTTTTCTCAAAAAATGAACAATTTGGATAAAAAGGAACACATATACATACTTTGGATATGAACATTCTAAGTTGCTAATTAAAAAAAAAAAGCATTTAAAAAATGCGTAGTTTGCACCATCACACAGTTTCATCAGTGTCGCACAAAGAAGTTTAAAATTGTGCATTTTTTTAGAAATACTGTTTCAAGAAATTGACAATTTGGACAAATTATGGCCTTGCTGATGAGGTTGTGTAATTTTTGTGCAATTTCACAAAAATTATGCCCATAATAAAATGGAAATTTTGTGCTATTTTGCAGGTATAACTTAAATTTCACACCGGGGTCAAATATATGATATGACCTCTGAACAAGTTAGAATTCATTGTATACAGATTCAATAAATAATAATGAGTAGAAAAAGACTATGGGGGTATTTTCAAAATGGTTGAACATGGGCGTAAATGCTTGCTGCGTCTGTGTCCACCCTACTGCGTCTGAGCAGTTCTGCTGCTATTTTCATAAGTTGCATCTGTTTGTGACAAAATGTCTGAGTTGCATTAAAAAATTACAACAAATGCAATTTGCATATTTTTTTGCTGTGACTATGTCTTTTGTTTTGGACAGGAAATTCGTATGTATTTAGACCATCTAATAGCTGATCTAAAAGTCTGGACAGATTTCCCTTTTGAAAATAGTGTCTGGCTGATCTCGGATGGATCCTTTTTAAAATCCTACCACATAAGTCCATCAAGTCTGTGCTAACATTTCTGTGTTGTTTTAGTATTCCCTTTTGGAGCGCTGCCCTGCCGCTTGCCTTCCTTTTGTTCCTAATTAAACCCTTGAAAATGTCCCAGGGAGGTTTTGTACCCAGAGATAGCCCCAGTATTGATAACATTATTGGGTAAGAAGTTCTACCTATCCATCATCAACTTCATGAAGAAATACTGTCTAACATCCTTGCTGAACGCCTCATTCCAGTTTAAGATTGTGCTCCCTAGTGGTTGTGCTGTTCCTTAACTTAAATACATTGGTAGAATCCTCACTATTATGTCCTTGTGTGTATTTGTATGTTTTTATGATATCCACCCTTTCCCTCCTGTCCTTCAGGGAGTACATACTAAGTCTATCCAATCTTTCCTCAGAAGTCTTACGTGGCTGCCGGATCATTTTCATAGCCTTCCACTTGATAGTCTCCAACCTCTCCTTGTCCTTCTTCAGATGAGAGCTCCAAAACTGCATGCAACACTCCTGGTGTGGTCTAACTAGTGATCTGTGCAGAAGCCCCATCACCTGTTTGCTATGGCTAGTGGAATCCCCTCCTGATGCATCCCAGCATCCATTTAGCTTTCTTATATGCTGTAGTGCATTGGGAAGCAGCTTTTTAACTGTTGTTTAAGTTTAGCTACAGAGCTATGCATTGTGTGTGTGTATGTACGTGGGGGGGCTCAAGGGAGGGGATAAAAGAGTTCTTCAGGTATATGAAGGAAAAAAGAAAGATAAGAGAGGAAATTATAAGGCTGGTGGGTGGGAGGGCAATAGAGGATGAAGAGCAGAAAGCAGCTATTCTAAATTACTTTTTCTACAGTACTCAGTATCCACAGTGGAGGATAGTGGTCCTCTGCTGGAAACTGAAATAAAAGCAGCTGGAAGGGGGATCCCAGAAATAGGGCAGGTAGAAATACCAGTACACAGAGGAAGGAAAGGACTTGCATCCCTGAAAGCAGATAAGGCACCAGGGCCAGATAGGATGCACCCAATGGAGTGGGAAGGAACCAGGAAACTACAGACCCATCAGTCTTATTTCCACTGTGGATAAACTGATGGAGATATTAGTCAAAGAGGGCCTGGTGATCTACCTTTGCATTCTTACCAAACAGCTAGCTACTCTGTAAGGTGGGTAAGGGAACAAAAAAAGGGTCAGGAATTCGATACTATTTTGATGAGAAGGTGGGACCAGAGGCAGGGGGGACCAGTCTGAGCTGACCAGGAAGCCCTTTTATATTTAAATACTGCTCAGATTTTGTGTTTAGTGCACATTCTTGCTAAATAGCTAGTGACGCTGTAAAGGGGATAAGGGGGGAAAAGCAGCATTTAACCTATACTGCAGTTTGTTTTTTTCTGACACAGGATCCACAGAAGAGTGTTGGGAACCGGAGATTGTTTGGGTGGGAAGCTAGGAACAGAGGCAGCAGCAGACCAATCATGGCTTGCCAAGTAGCCTTTTTATATTTAAATGCTGCTCGGAGTTTGTGTTCGGTGTGCAGTCTTACCAGACAGCTAGCACTGTTAAAGGGGGTAAGGGAACAAAGAAAGCCACATTTAGCAACAACATGTACTGCAATTTGTTTTTTTCTGAAACAGGTGCCACAGAAGAGGGTCGGGAGCCAGAGACTGTTTGAGTGGGAAGGGGGGACCAGAGGGAGATGGGACCAATCAGGGTGGACTAGAAAGCCCTTTTATCAGCATAAAACTCCATCCACCTACCATGTCCCATTCATGTTCATGTCCCAGAGCATGAGTGGAACAGGACTGGCATCTTAGGTATCGACAGGCATCCACATGTGACAACAGGCATGCAGAAAACTCCGACAGTTCAGTAAGGTAAGGAAAAATACCTGTTTACTTGCTACTGGCTGTGTAAGGGATTACTGGAACTAAAGCACCTATGGTGGGGAAACAGAGGTAACACCCTATCTAGGGTCAGGGTAAAAACAGGTTACAAGAAACTAAAGGTGAAATCTTAGAACACCCTGTCTAGTGTCAAGTAGCAAAAGGGTTCAGTAGTGCAAGAAAAAAGGGGGAATTAGAGACACCTTATCTGGGGTAAGGGTACAAGGTTCTTTCCAGTATTATAGTGAGTGTACGAATGGGAATGTTCGGGAGTGGTGCAGTGCAGTGGTTGTGGAACGGTAGTTTTCAGAGAGACCGGCTAGAGACTGAGGTGCTGTCCCATCTTTGTGCACCTCTCTGGGCTGAGGGAGGAAGTCGCTAGTCTCCAGGCCAAGTTGGCTAGGGTCCAGGGGACCTCTTCTGCCATGCAGGGGCCTCTGTGTCTGTCACCATTGCCCTAGAGGGTGCCAAGTAGGATGGTCAACTGGACTGTAGTGGGCTCTGGGAGGGTAGAGGTAGTGGGTTGGAGGCGTATTCCTCAGCTAGTGCCACTATGAAACTCTTTCACCATTCTGGCGGGACAGGACTGCTGGGAGTGGACACCCATTGCAGTGACCAGGAAGGATGGGGGTCCTCCCTAGAGGAGGCGGCCACAATGTGGGAGGGAGAGGACCCCAGCAGAGAATAAAGCAACTTCTGGTGGAGGACTTGATCATCAGGGGGACAGATTTGTGAACAGAAAGAGAGGGAAAGAGGGAGGTGGGGTACCTATCTGGCACCTTGGCTCAGTGGTATGGAAAGCGGATCCTAAGGATCACTATGGTGGTGGTATGAGAGGAGGAACCAGATGCCATTGTCCACCTGGGAACTAATGACCTTACTAGGGATGGTGCAGGGGGATCTTAGGGAGCTGTGGAGGGGTCTTAAGCAGGTAGCATGCTTAGTGACTTTTGCTGAGGTGCTGCCTGCCTATGGCTGGGGGGAGGATTGGGATCTCTGCACCAGAAGCTTCAACCCATGGCTGAAGCAATGGTGTTGAGACGAAGGGTTTGGCTACTTTGGGGATTGGAGACCCACCTGGTGGGATAAGTGCCTATATAGCAGTAATGGCCTGCATCCATCTGTGAGTGGAATCACAGTCCTCAGTGGATGGTTTAAATGTTATTTTGATGAACATTTAAACTAGCTGAGGAGGGTGGTGGAAGGAATCAGGGAGGCATAAACTACCCCCCTCCCACTACAGACTGAAGCAGAGAGAAAGGAGGACTTGAAGGGAGGCAAATCCCCCAGGGTGCAAAATAAAGAAAAAAACAGCATGGTTGAAATGAAAGGGGAAAGCAACAGGAGCTGTAAAATGAGAAGGGAAAGTCAGGTAGAGCGAAAAGGAAATTGGGGGGAGCAGCAGACAGGGTCATAACAAAATGTGGGAGGCCGTATATGTAAATGCAAGTCTAGGAAATAACATTCCAGGTCAAGAGGCCATCATGGTGGAGGTAAACCTAGATCTCATGGCCATTACTGAGTCACGGTGCACAGAAAACCATGACTGGGACATAGTCATACCAGGCTATACTCAGTTCAAGAAAGATAGGGTGATAAGCAAAGAAGGAGAGGTGGTGACTAAACGGAGCAACAGATGCCTCGGCACCAGAGTCTGCCAGCTGCAGCAGCGAGACTCAAACTACACTGTCCTAAAGGGAGCAACAGATGCCCCAGCACCAGAGCCTGCCAGCTGCAGCAACAAGGCTCAAACTACAACGGCTACTAAACAGAGCAACAGACACCCCAGCACCCGACCCTGCCAGCTGCAGCAGTGAGGCTCGAACTACACCAGCTACTAAATGGGGCAACAGACACCCCAGCACCAGAGCCTGCCAGCTGCAGCAGCGTGGCATAAACTACACCAGCTCCCAAATGGAGCAACAGACGCCCCAGCACCAGAGCCTGCCAGCTGCAGCAGTGAGGCTTGAACTACACCGGCTTCTAAGTGGAGCAACAGATGCCCCAGCACCAGAGCCTGCCAGCTGCAGCAGTGAGGCTCGAACTCCACCGGCTTCTAAATGGAGCAACAGATGCCCCAGCACCAGAGCCTGCCAGCTGCAGCAGTGAGGCTCGAACTACACCGGCTTCAAAATGGAGCAACAGATGCCCCAGCACCAGAGCCTGCAGCTACAGCAGTGAGGCTTGAACTACACTGGCACTTAAATGGAGCAACAGACACCCCAGCACCAGAGCCTGCCAGCTGCAACACTGAGGCTCGAACTACATTGGCTACTAAATGGAGCAACATACGCCCCAGCACTAGAGCCAACCAGCTGCAGCAGCGAGGCTTGAACTACACCGGCTTCTAAATGGAGCAACATATGCCCCAGCACTAGAGCCTACCAGCTGCAGCAGTGAGGCTTGAACTACACCGGCTTCTAAATGGAGCAACATACGCCCCAGCACTAGAGCCTACCAGCTGCAGCAGTGAGGCTTGAATTACACTGGCTCCTAAACAGAGCAACAGATGCCCCAGCACCAGAGCCTGCCAGTGCAGCAGTGAGACTTGAACTACACCAGCTCCAAAATGGAGCAACAGATGACCTAGCACCAGAGCCTGCCAGCTGCAGCAGTGAGGCTTGAACTACACCGGCCCTTAAATGGAGAAACAGACACCCCAGCACCAGAGCCTGCCAGCTGCAGAAGTGAGGCTCGAACTACATTGGCTCCTAAATGGAGCAACAGATGCCCCAGCACCAGAGCGTGCCAGTGCAGCAGTGAGGCTTGAACTACCCCAGCTCCAAAATGGAGCAACAGATTCCCCAGCACCAGAGCCTGCCAGTGCAGCAGCGAGGCTTGAACTACACCGGCTCCTAAATGAAGCAACAGATGCTCCAGCACCAGAGCCTGCCAGCTGCAGCAGTGAGGCTCGAACTACACCGGCTTCTAAATGGAGCAACAGATGCCCCAGCACCAGAGCCTGCCAGCTGCAGCAGTGAGGCTCGAACTATACCAGCTTCTAAATGGAGCAACAAACACCCCAGCACCAGAGCCTGCCAGCTGCAGCACTGAGGCTCGAACTACACCAGCTTCTAAATAGAGCAACAGATGCCCCAGCACCAGAGCCTGCCAGTTGCAGCAGTAAGGCTCGAAATACACTAGCTTCCAAAGTTAACAACAGATGCCCCAGCACCAGAGCCTGCCAGCTGCAGCAGTGAGGCTTGAACTACCCTGACTCTTCAATGGAGCAACAGACACCCCTGCACCAGAGCCTGCCAGTGCAGCAGTGAGGCTTGAACTACACCAGCTCCAAAATGGAGCAACAGATGACTTAGCACCAGAGCCTGCCAGCTGAAGCAGCAAGGCTTGAACTACACCGGCTCTTAAATGGAGCAACACACGCCCCAGTACCAGAGTCTGCCAGCTGCAGCAGTGAGGCTCAAACTACACCAGCTACTAAATGGAGCAACAGATGCAACAATACCAGAGTCTGCCAGCTGCAGCAGTGAGGATCCAACTAGTCCTGTTCCTAAATGGAGCAACAGACGCCCCAGCACAAGAGCCTGCCAGCTGCTGCAGTTAGGCTAGAATTACACTGGCTCCTAGATGGAGCAACAGATGCCCAAGCACCAGAGCCTGCCAGCTGCAGCAGTGAGGCTCAAACTACACTGGCTCCTAAATGGAGCAACAGATCCCGCCAGCTGCAGCAGCGAGGCTCGAACTACACTTTCTCCTAAACAGAGCAACAGATGCCCCAGCACCAGAGTCTGCCAGCTGCAGCAGCGAAGTAAACGGAGACCCTAACAGCCAAAATGTTTTGTCAACTGTCTGCTAAGTCCTACTGTTCACAGCTGCACAGCTATGTTCTCCTGTTTTGCACTCTGTTTAGGGCATTTGTGCTTTTTAATTCTTAAATGTAGGCAGAGTATTATAGATAGGTTTTTGGATATGCACTTTGTTAGCTCCCAGTCTGTTTTTAGCACAATTAGCACTGGAGCTTTAAGAACACTGCCTGTAGTTTGTAGGCGAGTGCTGGTTACTTTACAGTAAGTACATTTTCCAGCCATACCTACTCGGTTCTCTGTCTCACTTATCTAAACTACTGTGGCTGCAGTAGTCCTGTGGTTGCCATTCTTCCCTTCATCCTCCTGAAACCTGTGCATGCATAGCCAGCTCCTTCCCTCCTCCAGCCTTACTGGTGTCCTGTTCCTTTTTTCTGGATTCCCACTTTCAAGTGGGGTCCTTTGTGTTGGAAATCACTCCCCCACTCCTTCTGCTAACCTAGCCTCCTGTCCCCTTTATCCACAGGCTTGAACTACACCGGCTCCTAAACAGAGCAACAAACACCCCAGTGCCAGATCCTGCCCGCTGCAGCAGCAAGGTAAATGGAGACTCTGTTAGCCCATTGACCCTTTATGTCGACTGCCTCGTCCTCCCTGGGCCATCCCTTAACTTATGCAGCATCAGGGTCATGTGACTAATCATGTAACAACAGCTGTCTGAAACTATCAAAGTTTTCCATTTGTCCTTTATACAGGCTGGCCACTAGGAGTCACTGTCACACTTCTACCTTCTTTCCAAACCAGCACTCTGCTACCCTTCTCTAGCACTCTCCCCCTACCCTACTGTGCTCTTTTGCTCATGAATTACACAGCTCTCCCACTCTACACTCTTTTCCCCCCTCCCTGGATTTGAACCCCTGACCTTATCCTCCAAAGTCGGTTGCACTAACCACTACGCCATTGTAGCTGCTACAATTAAGGGTCGTAATTGGTTTCCCTTAACCAGCATCACCTAACCCTGTCTCACTACCTCCCTTTTCCTATATCTGCAACTCACTTGAATCCCTGCCTAATTTCCCCAGACCCACCTCCTCCCTCTCTACTAACCACTGGCAGCTCCAGACTAGCAATGTGGCACCACAGCATACTAGTCTCACTCGTACTTCTTTTTTCTCTGATCCAGTCCCAGGCATTACCCTCCCTGTAGACACTACCTCTAAGTGCCACCTACCCCTACTAGTCTTACCCCTGGGCACTGCACCATTCACACGAGCCACCTTAATTGCCCCTAGTCTAACTGTGATTGTTAGCTGTCCTACAGTCTACTCCCTGCTAGCTGCTTACCCACACCTTCTTACCATTCTTTCCGCCTGTATCTACAATGTACAAAAAAATCCTACCAGGCAGAAACCACCTCTCACACCTAAATCCTTTAATTTCTATTTAGCTCGGATAGCCTTAACTCTCCTCCTCCTCCTCCTCTCTGAAACTGTCCACCCTAACTCTAGCCCACCTTTGGCCCCACAAGATTTGGACAAAAAACAGCTGCCATCTAAAAATAGCAACAATTCACATCCACAGCCTCCTACTTAAGCTGATTGATTTAAGAGTATGGGTAGCACAGAATAATCTGGACATACTCTCTCTTAACGATACCTGGCTCTCTCCCAAAGTCCCAGTCTGTGCCATCTCCCTCACTGGCTAGTTCCTGTTTCATCATGACAGGGTCGGTAAAAGGGGTGGTGGGTGTGCAATATACCTTAGGGACTCCTTCAAGTGCCAAGCCCTCCTGACAGTTACCTCTACCAATAATTCACAGGCACTATCAATCAGAATATTTCTTGACCGCCATGGCAAATCCCTAACTCTACTCTCGATCTACATCCCTCCATGTGACCAGACTTCTGGTATTAAAATGGTCCTAGACTATCTTGAAAGCATACCAAACCGCACAGAGACGATTATTCTAGGTGACCTTAACATCAGCTGGTTGTCTGCAGAAGCCAACCCCTATAAAGATGCCTTTGCAGCCATTGGTATTTCTCGAATAGTGACTACTCCTACCAGATTTAATCTAAGGAAGGGCAGCAGCACCATCCTTGAACTTATCCTTATGACCCACCCCAAAAGAATCTCAAGCACCACTGTGCTTCTGGATTCCCTAAGTGACCACTCCCCAGTGATCTACACCTGGTCAAACAAGGCCCCCAGCTCTACTGCCAAACTCACTCATCACTGTGTTCTTAAGAAAAGACTCATCAAACCATTCCTAGATCATCTTTCACAACGTGATTGGTCTCCCCTTGACTGTGCCAGTAACATAGACTCTGCACTAAACTACTTCATAACAAAATTTAACTTGGTGTGTGACAGGTTCCCCCCCTTTCGTAAGCTTAAGATTAAGGGCGTCACAAACCCATGGATTACCCCGTCCCTACTCAAAATGTTGAGGGCCAGAGATAACCTTTGGAGTCAAGCTTAAGTCTCTGGTAAATCAGCTGACATACAAAACTACAGAGTCGCCAGGAACTCCTGTATGCATGAAGTGTGGAGAGCTAAAATTGAATACTTCAAAAATGAACTCACCAATTCCTGTGGTGACAGTCCGAGTTTCTGGGACAAACTAAAGGATCTCACTGACAAGCCCAATAGACCCTCCCCCCTCAATGATTGAAGTTGATGGAGTCGCTGTTCAGGACCCACAACAGATAGCGTACTCTTTCAACAAGGCCTTCATCGACCTCACTGGTATTCTCCCTCTGGACCTTTTCACTGCACAGGATGGAAAGGGCTGCGCTGTTGACTCTTTCCCTCCCCCCAGGGCTCCTCCCTTCTTCTTCAGACAGGTTTCACTATCCAAAGCTAGAAAATACCTTCAAAAAGTTCTAGGCAAGTCCTGGTTTAGTAGTGACACACTTGACCTGAAATTATTAAACCTCTTCCTCGATGTTGTCCTGAAACCCCTAACCAAGCTATTAAGTCTATCTCTCTCCCTTAGGCAGTTGCCATCTCTGAGGAAAGCTGCAATTGTTACTCCAGTGCACAAAAGTGGTGACAGAACTGCACGATCAAACTACCATGCTTTATCCATCCCCCCCCCCCCAAAGCCCTTAAGCGGATCATTGCAGACTAACTTACAGAATATCTAGCCAAATATGATATTCAGTGGCCCCAGCAGCACGATTTTAGAAAAGTGCGTAGTATGAAGACTACCTTACTTGAGTTCACCAACTACACACATAGTGCACTCGACCATAGCCAATTAGTGGGGTCAGTATTCACTGACCTCACTAAGGCCTTTGATATCGTTAACCACCCCCTTCTGCTCACTACACTTACATCCCTTGGCTTATCAAGTGCAGTCACCTGTTGGTTCAAGAGCTACCTTGGTAACTGCACTCAATAAGTTAAAATTGGTGAAACCCTCTCCTGTAGCCTTCCAGTATGCTATGGTGTTCCCCAATGATCTATCTTTGGTCCCTTATTGTTCAGCCTATTTCTACACAACCTCCCCCCAAGCCTGCAACACCAATATGGTCTTTTATGCCAATGATGCCATTCTCTTTGACTGCCACTCACAACCCACCCCTCTGTCAAACGCCCTGCAAGCTGACTTTCTGTCAGTTGAAACCTGGTTTAACCAACATAAACGTCTAATGAAGTACAAAAAAAAATGAAAGTGATGCTCTTCTCAAACCCATGCAACAGACATAATTCTGCCTGCCTAAACATCTTTAAGAATCTCAAGCAGCCTCTTGAGCAAGTACACAAGTTTAGATACCTTGGCATCACTCTTGATTGCCCTCTAATGCACTGTATGCCTCAGTATGCACTGCACGTTAATAAGATCTCGAAGGAGGTTAACTCCAGAATCGGTGTCCTGTATCAAGACAGATGTTGTTTGACCTTAGAGGCCCTCCGACAAGCAGTTGTCAGTTCAATTATCTCCATTCTTCACTATAGATTAATCATCTATGGTGCGGTGATGGATATTACCCTTAATAGAATCACAATCGTGCTAAACAAATCCTATAGACTGGTCTCTGGGGCCGACAGGCACACGTACACATGTGACCTCTATGTGGAGATAAACTGGTGCCACTTTAAGGTTGGATTAACTACCAAACTTGCTTGTTTGCCAAGAAAATTAACCTGGACCTAACTCCTCCTGCTACCTTGCCTGTCATTAAGTCTTCCCTTAACATTGGTGGATGTCCTATACCTGGATTTCAGTAAGGTGCTTGATTCAGTACCCCACAATGGGCTGCTAACAAAGCTGGGGGTAATGGGGGTGGGAGGGCAGCTGCTCAGATGGGTAGAAAATTGGCTAATGGGGTGAATACAGAGGGTTGTGCTTGGGATAGTCTTCTCCCCAGGAAGGTCATCAGTGGGGTCCCCCAAGGTTCGGTATTGGGGCCACTCCTGTTCAATGCCTATGTATCGGATAAGGGGAGGGGTGGTTAGAAGTAGGATGAGTCTCTTTGCAGATGACTCAAAACTGGGAGCAACAGCAGATGGGGATGAACCGAGAGAGACAGTTCAAAGGGACCTGGATACCCTGGAGGGGTGGTCAAGGAGGTGGGGACTGAGGTTTAATCCAGGGAAGTGTAGGGTGCTACATCTGGGGGTCAGAAACCCAGGCCATGTATACACCTTGGGGGGTCACACTGCAAGCCATAACAAGTGAGAGGGATCTCAGGGTGGTGGTAGACGTCAAAATGAATAACACTGAAAAGTGCAGAAGAACTGTGGCAATAGCAAACAGGATACTGGGCTGCGTAGTCAGGGTGATTATATCCTGGAGGAGGGAGGTGATCCTCCCTCTGTATAATGCTTTGGTCAGACCACATCTCAAGTACTGTGTGCAGTTCTGGAGACCTCACCTCAAGAAGGATGTAGCACTGCTGGAGAGGGTTCAGAGGAGGGCAACCAGGATGATTCAGGGCATGAGAAGGAGGTCCTATGAGGAAAGGCTGGAACAGCTTGGGCTGTACTTGCTGGAGGAGAGGAGAGATGGGGGGACATGATAGAGGTCTTCATATTTCTAAAGCTTGCAGCTTGCAGTTAACAGCTCCATGCTCTCTATCATAGATTACGGACTTGTAGTCTATGGAGCCAGTACCGACAGAGCACTTAGGTGAATCAAGATTGTCTTAAACAAAGCCTGCAGTCTGGTCCTGGGTGTGGACTGTTTAACTCACACTTGTGAACTATACTCAAGCACTCATTGATTAAACTTGAATAGAAGAATTCAGTACCAAGTCTGTCTATTAGCTAAAAAATCCACCCTAGGTATTGCTTCTTCTGGAGTGAGGCAACTGCTAAGAAACTCCACTTCCTCCAGACTAACTAGAGGGTCGAGGAAAGCTGCCTTCATTATCCCATTCCACCGGACCTCACAAGGACAACGGTCCTTCGAATACAGGGCCCCCTGCTGGCTAAACTCCCTTAACTCTGAGCTGATTGAGGAAACAAAACTATGCCCATTTAAGAAAATACAAAATCACACATGCCCACACAATGCAAAGCATCATGGGCTGCATATGCAAATCACCACAGAATGTTATGCTGGTTCAACTTTAAGCAGAATTGCATGGTGCCAAAAGGCCTCTCACACAGTTTGCAAAGGGTGCTAACAGATGACATATATGCCCATTTAAGGCCAAGCTGCTGCAGTACCTGGCCATTCTTAGTAACTGCGATTGTGTCACCTGTGCCTAATCTTACTGTTATTGATAGCTCATCTGTCCTGCATAGCACCCATCCCCTTCCCACTTCCTCCCCTGTCTGGTGTGACCCCACTGACATACCTCTCAACTGCTATGAATTTCACATAGCGCTATGATTTTCATACTCAAATTTACCCTTGCACCACATACGTTTACTGAAGTTCTTAATAATGTTAGAGCTATTTCTGGACAAACAAACTATTAAATCATTAAACTAGGTTTACATAAATATTTCTTATCACTAACTCTATGGGGACCACTATTTGTAGACATATTATTCTTTAAAAAAAGAAAGTGCTCCACATTCTGACCATCTGCTATGATTTTTGAAGGCCAGTGCTATGATTTTTAATGCTGAGAGTTTGAGAAGTATGCCCACTGAGCACTTACCCCAATGTACCCCTTTATCCCCCCTGCCTTCCTGCTTTCTCTTCACAGATATTAATCCCCACAATGTTCACCCCCCCGTTTCTTCCTCACCTCACCTCCAAACTTTAAAACCCTTTCCCTACCCTCTCCCCCCACATCACCCAGCCCTGTCCTGTCACCTACTTACATAACCCTGGGCAGATTCCTATCCAATCCCACCCCTCTGACTACTCAACACCCTTTTTCTGTCACCCCCCTTTGTCTCTGCCTCCACCCTCCCCCTGCTCGCATCTATTCTGTCCTCCCCCTCCTTTGGTCACCACCACTTCTGACCCTCCATAACTCTACCTGCATGCTCTAAAGCTCAGCTACCACTATAAATTGCTTGTCCACCTTAGGTATGCTCTTAGTACTGTTGCAAAAAAGTTGACCTCTCCTACCTGATGTATTTTAACTGTACTTGCTTGAATCTGTATCTGTATGTACCATAATGTACTTGTCTGCTGTATATACCCCTATCTGTTTTGTAATGTCTACATACCTTGTCTATTGCCTTACGACGTGGAACCTTTGTAAATGAGCTTTTAGCTCAAAGGTGTCTTCGAGATTCCAATAAATAAATAAAGGAATAAACAGGTGGAGCCAAAAGATGTTCAGACTAAGGGGGGGACCAGGGGTATGATGGTGCCAGAGGGGGGAAATTATGGGGGGGATGCAGGAGACATTACTTCACTGAGAGGAGTGGTGGAGCCATGGAATGCACTGCCTGGGAGTCTGGTGGAGGAGGGCACAGTGGAGGGCTTCAAGAAGGGGTGGGACAGGTACAAAGGAACACTGAAGCCGAAGATTACCCTTTCTAGGGCTAGGGGAGGTGGAAAAGTGAGCACCCATTAGGAGGCTGGCTACTGAGCAGACATGACAGACCATCAGGCCTTTTCTGCTGGCTTTTAGTATGTTAGTATGTTATGTTCAACCCGCAGTGCATCCAAACAAACATTACATGTTCCTTTTTGTAGAACCTCCCAAGCCCAGCGTACCTTTAGCTGCAGGGCTCCCATATGGCTTAATGCACTTCCCCCTGAAACTGCAAATGAGCCTAAATTAGGCCCCTTCAAGTTCAAGCTTCACAAGCACCTTATGGCCCTTAGTAACTGTGATTGTGTCCATTAGTAGGCAATCCCCTTATGCTTCTCAAGTACTCTCCCCTTCCACCTATCCCCTCTCCCCTCCCTTTTTACTTCCCACCCTCATCTTCCCTCCCACTAGTCCCCCTCCCTGTGCCCCCTCCAGCACCCTAACATATTCCTCCCAGCTCCTCCCACCACCTCATGCTCACCCTTCCCCCTTCCTGCCTCCTACAGCTTCCCCCTTCTCCATAGACCCCAAGTCTTACTTGGACCACACTTATTCACCTCCCCTCTCCCTGCTCCTATCCCCCTAACCTGTTGCTCTCTCCCTCACCTGACAATGTTAACATTGAGTGCTTTGCACCCCCCTCCTATTTATGCCCACCCTACTCCTAACCTCCCATCCCCTACTGCTTTCTTTCACTCACTCTCATGCGACAAGATCATCTTTGACTGGTTATCCTTGTAAGCGTCTTTTTTTGCTGCTCCTGTTGCCTTTGTACTCATGTCTTTTACTGCTTTTGATTGTTTACTATGAACTTTGTTTACTTGCTGTTAATTATATGATGCAGAACCTTTGTAAAAGAACCCTTGGTTCAAAGGTATTTGTAATCCTAGAGATCAATAAATAAGTATGTAAGGGAGGATATCAAAGCAACGGAGACACTGGGAATCTAAGGAGAATGGAGGGACTTGAGGGACTGTAGATCACCTTGGAGATGGGAAATGGAGCCACTATTCACACAGGCAGGATTTACAGACCTCCAACATGGGGGGAGAATTTAGATAAGGCACCAGTGGAAGCCATTTTCACAATTGAAGAAAAAGTGGAGGTGCTGCTGTTTGGGACGTCAGTCTGCTGAATGTAGATTGGGGCCTCCCAGCCATAGCTCCAGCTAGAAGCAGGGACATCCTGAACTCCCTGCAGGGATCATTTCTTAGGCAGCTAGTCAGGAAACCCACCATGATGGGGCAGTACTACACCTGGTGTTCACTAACAGGGAGAGTATTGCAGAAGTGAAGGTGGGAGGCCACCTGGGGAACAGTGACCACCGTGCAGTGTTGTTCAAAATAAGGGTGCAGGTGGAAATGAACCACAGACGAATGAGGGCCCTAAACCTCAAGAAGGCAGATTTAACAAAAATGGATGAATGCCTCAGAGATTACCTAGTTTTTTGGTGGGGGGGATTACCTAGGTGGGGTAGAGGAACAATAGGCTACGCTAAGGGGAAAGCACAGCAAAGGCAACAAACCTTTGCACAAAGGAAGTGAGCAAAAACAAGTGGAGAAAAAAGACTATTATGTTTTTCGATGGAAGTGGCTGAATAGGTAGAGGCTAAAAGGGTAGCTTCCAGGAGGTATAAAGCAATGCAGAGGGAAGAAGACGGGCATTTTATCAGGAGGAGCAAAGTGAGACAGGGAAAGGGGTGAAGAGTGCAAAGGTGCAAACTGAGGAAAGAATACCCTACTGGGTAATGAAAAGGGATGACATTTTTTAGATACATATGTGAAAGGAGAAAGACTAGGGCAGGAATTGTGAAGTTAAGAAGGGTATGTGGGAAATGTGCAGAGGAGGATCAGGAAAAAGCAGATATCCTGAACAAATACTTTTTTTCAGTCTTCACAGAAGAAGAGGAAGATGATGGGTCACATAAAAGCAAAAGGGGCCATGGAGGGTGAGAGGTAGACACAATCCCCTTTACAGAAGAGAAAGATCTGAAGGGACTCACAAATCTGAAAGCAGATAAAACTATGGGGCCAGATAGGGTATACCTGAGGGTACTGAGAGAGAACAGAGAGGTATGACTGCACCTCACAGTCCTTTTTAACAACTCATTGGAAACAGGAGTTGTTCCAGAGGACTGGAGGAGGGCAGATGTAGTCCTGCTTCACAAAAGCGGTAGCAGGAGGGAGGAGGCTGGCAACTATAGACCAGTCAGCCTGACAGTGGTGGGGAAGCTAATGGAGTCGCTGCTTCAGGGAAGGATTGTGGAGTATCTTGAATTCAGTAAGTTACAAGATCTGAGGCAACACAGATTCACTGGGGGAGGTCATATCAGACAAACCAGATAGATTTCTTTGAGTGGATGACCAGAGAAATAGATCAGGGTGGGGCGGTGGACTTGGTCTGCTTAGATTTCAGTAAGGCTTTCAACACCGTTCCACATAGGAGGCTCATAACTAAACTGGAAAGCTTATGGGTGGGTCCAAAGGGAGTAAACTGGGTAACAAATTGGTTAAAGGATAGGTGACAGAGAGTGGTAGCAAATGGAGTTCACTCCAGGGAAGGGAGGGGAGGGTGAACAGCGGTTTGCCAGAAGGCTCAGTACTGGGACCAGTTCTCTTTAATGTCTTTATAAGTGATATTGCAGATGAGCTGGAAGTGAAGGTCTTCCTCTTTGAGGATGACACCAAAATCTGATATAGGATGGACACTCCATTGGGGGTTGGGACAATGTGCAGAGACATGAGGAAACTTGAGGAGTGGTCAAGGGCATAGAAGCTGGGTATAATAAATATAGAATAAAGTATGGGTTGGTCTGTGTAATGAGAAGATTACACACACCTGAGGGATTAGATGCTACATAAACCCCGAGAGTGAAACTCAAGGGGTTGTGAAAGTATCAAACTCAGGTTGTGTGTAAACTCAGTTTACACACCACTCCATTTTTATTTTATATAATCTGCTGGATTTCCTTTTTCTCCTCAGCAATTATATAAAATAAAGAGATTTGTCGTGTTTAATCAAGAGTCCACTTAGGTTATAGCGGAAGAAGCCGCGTGTCGCTTCGCTTGATGTTTTGTTTCTTTTGGTCATGTAAAAAGTTATTTTAGGAGGCACACATATATTGAGAACTTACCGACAACTCCCAGTGACAGTTCCTATCTGCTTAGATGGTGGTTGGGTGAGAAAACAAAAGTGGACCGTTGGGGAGATGAGAAAATCTGTCGGGCGCATGTGCACAGTCAGGGAAACCGTGCGCGTTTGCCGTAATGTACACTCCTTCATTACGGCAAATTACGCCATGGTTTCCCTATGGGAAAAAAGGGAAACCAGTTATTATTAAATAATAATAACAATAGCTTTATTTATTGAGTGCCTTTCACATTATCAAGGCGCTTCACATAATCACAGACAGTTCATTAAAACATAATTAAAATCACAACAGATCAGGGAATGTCTTAATCCATAAAAATGTATCCAGCGCCTGTTTAAAGCTCCCCACTGTCCTGCACTCCTGAAGCTGATGGGGCAGAGAATTCCAGAGGGTTGGGGCAACAAACATAAAAGCATGAGCCCTAGATGAATTCAAACTACCCTCGGAATCTCCAGCAACCCCTCGTCAGCCTAGCGAAGCTATCGCACAGGGGTGAAAGGAGCCAGAAGCTCTTTCAAGTAGTCAGGACCCAGTCCATGTAGGGCTTTGTAGGTTAACAAACCTACCTTAAAGGTGATTCACCAGTGAATTGGCAACCAGTGCAGATCACGCAGCACTGGGGTAATATGAGATCTCCTAGATACCCCAGTCAGTAAATGAGCAGCAGCGTTCTACACTAGCTGCAAGCAGTGGATATCAACCCCAGGAAGCCCTAAGTAAAGGGAGTTGCAATAGTTAAGGCGCGAGTTCACAAAGGCATGGACCAAAACAGGCAGATCACTGGACGGAACAAGGTGCTTGATCCTGGCAATGTTCCTAAGGTGATAAAAGGCTAACTTAATGACTGCCAACACCTGATGATGAAGGGTCAGCCCATCGTCAAGTATTACTCTCAGGTCATGCACCCGCTCAGAGGTAAGGATCTGAGCGCCCCCCCAAAAATAAACCGGAGGGCAAATCAGTCCTCAACCCCTCTGTCCTGCGTCCCAGGTCCACAACCAAAACCTCTGTTTTACCAGCGTTCAACTTCAACCAGCTGGAATTTATCCAATCTTGGATTTCAGTGAGGGAGCTGTTAAATATTGAGAGAGCACTAACCTGGTAGGGGGCAAAAGACAGGTAGAGCTGGGTATCAGTATAGCAGTGAAACATCAGCCCATACCATCTTACAATGTCTCTGAGGGGCAGCATATATACCGCAAACAACATGGGGGACAGCACCGAGCCCTGAGGAACCCCACATAGCAGAGAGAAAGACTAGGAAGAGAAAATTCCCGAGACGACTCTCTGAGTTCTACCGGTGAGGAAAGATGAAAACCATCTGAGCACTGTACCGGTCAGTCCACAGATGGACCTCAGGTGCTCGAGCAGGACCCCATGGTCTACAGTGTCAAAGGCTGAGGGGAGATCAAGGAGTACCAAGACGGAACGGTTTCTCCTATCTCTTGCCATCAGGAGATCATTGAGCACCCGAACCAGAGCAGTCTCAGTACTGTGCCTCTTACAAAAAACAGATTGGAGAGGTTCGTATATACTATGGATGGTCAAATGGTTCTCCAGTTGAATGGCCACAACTTTCTCGTTAACCTTTCTCACAAAAGGAAGGTTCTGGATAGGTCTGTAGTTAGCTACAGTATCCGGGGTCCAAAGAAGCTTTCTTCAGAAGGGGTGTCACCACTGCCTCCTTCAGGGAGCTTGGAAACTCACCCAATTCCAAGGAGCACTGGACAATCTGAGCCAGAACCAGGCCAATTATATCACTACAACCCAAAATCAGGGAGGTAGGGCCCGGGTCTAAACTACAGCATGTAGAGTGCATCCCCTGGACAATCCTCATATCAACGAACTCTGGCAGGTCAAAGGTACTCCAGGAAACAAGAGGCATAGTGACCGAACACCGACCAACCGCATCCCCATAGACCGAGTCCGATGGGTCTCTAACCTGATGTTGGCCACCTTATTCGCAAAGAATCAAGCAATCTCACCACACTCTATTTGTGTAAAAACTTTGACGGAGCTGCAGACAGGATGGGTTGCACAGCCTGTCCACAGTTTGGAAGAGTTGGACTGGTCAATTCCGAGTGACAGTGATTTCCCTGGACAGGAATTCTGCCTTCTTATGGGAGATCACTGATTGGTAGAGCTGATAATGCTCCAAAAAAGTAAGATGGTCAGCATCCAAGCTAGATTTCCGCTAGCACCGTTCTAACCTATGTCCCAACCTCCACAAGTTCCTCAGAGACCCATTAAACCAAGGGGCCTGAGGATGAAGTGGAAGGGGGCCAACGTGGACTGGAGCAATCAGGTCAAGAGCCGAGGAAATGGCCTTATTATAGCCAGAACCAACAGCTCTGGACCTGAGCAGACATCTGCGAACTCCAAGAGATCAATCACTACCACCAGGTCTTCAGGGACCACATCCTGTAAAGGGCAGAAACTGACCATCTCCACAGGAGCAGACCTACACAGGGGGGTATAAAAATTGAAACTCATGGTGTAGTGATCGGACCAGCTAACAGGTTCCACCCACAAATCGGAGGCCTCAATCCCCAGGAGGAAGATCAAATCTAGGGCGTGACCACCATTATGGGTAGCTGTGGAAACAAACTGTGTGAAGCCCAGTGATATCATCAACTGGAGGAAGTGTTGTTCAAAAAGCGAGGATTCATCGTCTACCCAGGCATTGAAGTCACACAGAACCATCAGTCTGGGTGACTCCAAAGCCATGTCGGTGGTGAAGTCTGCCACTTCGTGTAGGAATAGCTTTCATCCCCTGGTGGACAGTAGATGACAGCTATCCTGCACCCCACACCAGCTACCACAGTGCAGTCAAAGGATTTGGCCTCCTCAACTGGTACACCCATGAGACCCAATTCGGCCTTGAAACAGACCGCTACCCCCCCCCCCCGTGATCCAATCTCAGGTGATGTATCACTGAGTACTCGGGAGGAATATCTGCCTCCAAAATTGGAGCAGCATTTCCATCCAACCAGGTCTCAGTGATGCAAACCAGATCCACTGTTCCAACAAAATCTGCAATAAGTGCAGTTTTGTTCTTAATGGATCTGGCATTGCATAACAACTCCCAAATTGGACGATGTTCATGAGCTGTCCCGGCTACTTGCCCAAGCAAAGAGGTGGTGCCCTTGGGTATAGGGCTAGACATGGACCACCACGTTCCAGACACTATTTCACCCCAGGGCATCTTCTAGTCCTAACTACCTCTGTGGGAGAGAACTGCTCATTCGAACTCCAATGTCTGCACCCCCCTACACATCCATGCCCACCCCCCCATGAGCAATCCCCAGTGCATGACAGCACTGGTAAATGGAGGCAAGTGGAGGGGAGAATGGGCGGAGGGCAAGGAGAGAAGAGGACAAATAGCACAGGACCAGGGGAGCAAACAAGCACATTCCACAGATTGCCACCAAGCTGTGGCTAAGAAATAACACCAAACAATCCAGTTTCCTCGTAACAGAATCCTAAAATGGTTGCAGTTTAAAATTAAAACAAAAAAATTCCAAAGAAGCCAAAAAACATAAACAAATTTCAGAAACAAACCATAATACCCCAAAATCCCATTTACCCAACAAAAACAAATAAAACAAAGCAATAAACAAAACAATAAAAGTCCAAAGTAGATTTCCACCAGCACTGTTCTAACCTATGTCCCAGCCTCCACAAGTGCCTCAGAGACCCATTAAATCAAAGGGCCCGAGGGCGAAGTGGAAGGGGGAGAACACGGACTGGAGCAATCAGATCAAGAGCTGAGGAAATGGCCTTATTATAGGCCAGAACCAATGGCTCTGGACCTCAGCAGATATCTGCAAACTCCGAGAGATCAATCACTGCCACCAGGTCTTCAGGGCCCACATCCTGTAAAGGGCAGAAATTGACCATCTCCACAGGAGCAGATCTACGCAGGGGGATATAAAAATTGAACCCCACGGTGTAGTGATCGGACCAGCCGACAGGTTCCACACACAAATCGGAGGCTTCAATCCCCAGGAGGAAGACCAAATCCAGGGAGTGACCACCATTATGGGTAGCTGTGAAAACAAAAAGTCCCCGAGCACCAGGTATTATTCTGGCGCTCTCACTGCCAAAAATAATATAACAATTAACAAAAAATAAAATAAAAATAACTAAATCCCCCAAAAAATTTCAATAACTTTTCTAAGTGATAAAAGAAAAGTGAATCTGATAAATCAAATAAATCCCCAGGCAATTAAATACTCTCACTATTAATGCCCAGAGAAAACTGTAATGGTACTCTCACTACCATAAGCAATTGTGATGAAAATAAAAAATAAAAATAATTAAAAAATCAAAATGTCCAAAGTTTTTCAACACAGAATTCATAAAAAATGTCACCAATAAAAGTCTAAAGAACCCCAGGTCTGGCACTCTCACTGCCAAGACTTCAAGGGAGCAGAGGGACTCTCAATGCCAGATATAATTTGCAAATGGAGCAAAGTAAATAAGCCAAAAGTTTCAGCACATAACTCGCATCAATGCGATCTCCAAAATGCTCTCACTGTTCAAATAAAAGTTTGTACAAAATTGACTGGTTAATCCAAGAAAAAGTTTGTAGAATCCTCTTCGGGACTAGATTGTTCCCTAGTTAAGAGCCCAAAAGGTCCACACCAAGGTCCGCCGCCAGACTACAACAGCTACTGGAGAACCCCAGCAGAGCCCAATTAAATGGGTTCTCAGGGATCCCTAGGGGAAAAGACTACCAACCGCCGGCTCCCAGCAGAGAAGACCCAACCCCTGTACTGTTACAGCAGGAAAAAAGGGGATCAACTAGGTAGGGCAATCAAATAGCTGAGAATTGAACGCTGCAGTCCCCAAATCCAATGATTTATGAAAAATGGCCCACGAAGTCAGAAGTTAAATGTCCAGCTTATAAAGCCAGGTCTTCACCAAATTAGGCGTCCCTTCTGAAAATGTTATCACACAAAGTTCATAAATGACGCAAAACCAGGATCAACTACAAATCCCCAGCCAGCAGTATTTGTGCCCCTGAATAGAGAGCAGTCCGGCCGTCAGAAAATCAGGTGAGAGAGGAATACATCATCCAGACCTTCTTCCAGCATGGAATCGTAGACTGCTACACACCCAAGACTGTCGGAGGGTGGATTGCCCGTGTCACGCTCCAAAAGAGGTTCCAAAGTCAAAACTGAAAAACACAGTCAGAGGGGGAAAACGAACCTAATCCATGTAGGCCCGTAGATTCCCTACAAATCAACCACTTCCAGGAGCAGCAGAGAGCTAATAAACCCATGACTAGCGCTACAAAATGGGTAAAGTTAAAATAAAAATAAAAAAACTTTAAAATACTTTAAACAGAAACTACAAAACAAAATAAAAACTAAAAATGCTCACTGCAACACTACTTGTTACAGAGCGACCGATAGCACACCCAGGGTGGTGGCCATCTTCCACCCCAGTATCAATGCAAAAACATGCAAATTCATGCACTTAGGACACAGAAACCTAGAGGCAGGGTAAAAAATGGGGAAAAAGGTATTGACAAGTTACAAACAGGAAAGGGACCTGGGTGTAATCATATCTGATGACCTTAAGGTGGCGAAGCAGTGTAACAAGACAGTGGGTAGGGCCAGTGGGATGTTGGGGTGCATAGGGAGGGGCATCTGTTGGGACTGGTAGAACTCTGTGAAGTTCTGACCCTAATTAAATAAGAACAGGAACATGGCGGAGTTCTGATTTGTTCTGATTAGTTCTGAGTTTTTATAAATATTTGGAAAAATTTGATAAAATGCACATAAGTGGCCAAAGACAGTCATATTCAATACAGAGGCCAAAAGGAAATAATGTAATGCATTTTTTGCATAAAAATGACAGTAAAACTGTTAAATAAAAGCAATAATTAATTACGACTAGCTGCTTCATGGCTGGCCTGCACTGGTAGCAATAGCATCCTGCATATCCTGCTCAGACCCGTCACAGGTGAGTGTGCTGGGAGAGAGAGGGAGAGACGGAGAGAAAGAGAGAGAGAGACAGACAGATGCAAATACTATTGCACCACAAAGAAATACCATGCAATGCAGGCAGCTAATATTATTTTTATTAATGCTGCTGCTACTGTGTCGGTATTATTTTGATAGATTTTCCAGTCAGAGCAAACCAGATGAAAGAAATTAATGATCAAAATGAGCAGCAGTAAGAGTCCACCCATCCTACTCATGTGAATGATGCAACTGCATTGCATGTCCCAGTGTACTGTGGTATGGTACACTATCTGGTCCAACAGGTGGTAATGTTGTCTATGACTACTTCTACCACTGTTAAACATGCAACATATTTATTAAACAAAAAATAAAATTCATAAACTGATCACCAACCAAGCAGCCAGCCAGTCACATCACATCGGTCAAGTGCAGTGCAGTTACAACAATAAAGGTTGCCACTGCCACCTGAAAACCTGATGACGCACAGTCACATCGTTCCTAGTTCCACAATTGCTGCCAAGCTAACCTGTGCCAAATTATTTAAGTACATAAAAATTAAAATATAATAATCTCAGCCCACTTACTATAAGTGAGATACAGTGTTGTTACAACCAGGCAAGCATACCACACACACACACACACACACACACACATAAAGAAATTAATTTATATTTTTCTCTTTAATCACAGCCTGATATCGGGGATGTGAGAAATATTATACAAAGAGCATTCAGTTTCAATGTTCAGACTTCTGCTAAGCCATCCATTGTATGAAAATTATTATTATTTTTTTTTGATTATTAATCATGACAATATTATATTGATATATAACATTGTTCCGGAACTTCCTAATATATCAAGAGATAATTACAGAGAACATAAAAAAGTATATATCCATTGATCAAGAACTGTTACTACACAATATAACAAGACTAACCTCCCCTTCCCTTTTCCCTCCCCCCTCCCTATGCTGTGGTGTATACTAGCTCTTACTAATACAATTAAACTAAATACTTATATAAAAAAAGCAATACATGCTGGGCCGGCATCATGAAAGTGAGACTACGTGAAAAAAAAAAAAAAAAAAAAACTAAACCCGACCCACCTAACCATGTCATATGTTGGTACCAGATTAAATACAAAGAGCTAGCCAGATGGGAAACCCGAAAGAACCAAAAATATACACACATTCTGGTCTGCATGCATGAGTAAGAAAAGGGAGAAAGAAAATTGTATGAAAATTAAAACAGTAATACTATAGCACAGTCAGGTCGGTGGTAAAATAATTTTTGATCAGTTGCTGAGGACAAAAGGTGACAAGAAGTACACAACATGACACGAGGATGAAAAGTGACAAATAGTAGTAGCAGTAGTAGACAGCAGTACCCTACCTTTCAGATCAGAGTGGTATACCTAATACCACCAAGTAAGCATGACATGAAATGCAGTTGCTTGCTGTATTTGGACTCTGACCCACGGATGGTATTATTTTTCATGTTTCTGTGCTCATTGTGATCATTAAAATAATTCTGGCCTATCCTATTACTATATCCTCCTGAGTCCTAACCTAACTTGTTGCAATTAATTGCTGCCTCATGTAGTAGACCCTATTCACAAAAGATTTTCACCACAGGCGCAAAATAAATTCTTGAAAGTGTTTTGTGGATAGGGCCTGCTCACTCAGACTAACTGTTTCATTCTGGTATAGAAACATAGAAACATAGAATTTGATGGCAGATAAGGACTGCTTGGCCCACCCAGTCTGTCCATTTCCCTACCTAATGGATAAGCTGCAGATTCTAGTTAACCAGCAGCCTACTTCTTCCTACCCCCACCCCCTAGAATTGCCTTATGACTGTCCCATGCATGCTTGAATTCCACCACTGTTTTTGACTCCACAACCTCCTCAGGAAGGCCGTTCCATGCATCCACAACCCTCTCTGTGAAAAATACTTCCTTAAATTACCTCTGAACCGCCCCCCCTCTATCTTTAAATTGTGCCCCCTTGTTCTTGCACACCTCCATTTTTGAAAGATGCTACCCTCTGGACTTTGTTGATTCCTTGAGGTACTTGAAAGTTTCTATCATGTCCCCCCCTCTCCCTCCTTTCCTCGAGGCTATACATATTAAGCTCCTTAAGTCTCTCTTCATATTTCTTCCGGTGCAGACCCAGCACCATTTTAGTTGCCCTCCTCTGGACAGCTTCCATCCTGTCTATGTCTTTGCGGAGATTGGGTCTCCAGAACTGCACGCAGAACTCCAGATGGGGTCTCACCAGCTGTCTGTACAGAGGGATAATAACTTCCTGTTTTCTACTGGTGATGCCTCTCCCTATGCATCCCAGTATCCCCCCAGCCCTCCTTGCTGCCCTCTCACATTACTTGTCCACCTTTAGGTCATCTGATATGACTATCCCCAGGTCCCTTTCCATTTTTGTTGTTGTTAGTATCTCACCCCCCCATTGTGTACTCTTCCCCTGGATTTTTGTTTCCCAGGTGCATTACCTTGCACTTCTTAGCATTGAATCTAAGCTGCCATACATTTGACCATTCCTCTAACCTTGCCAAGTCCCTTCTCATCCTTTCCACCCCACCTTGTGCATCAACTCTGTTGCAGATCCTTGTGTCATCTGCAAAGAGACATACTTTTCCTTCCAGTCCCTCTGCAATGTCGCTTATAAAGACATTGAAGAGGACCGGGTCCTAATACTGAACCCTGCGGTACTCCACTAGTAACCCTCCTTTCTTCAGAGTGGACTCAATTTAATATTACTCTCTGTGTCCTATTCTCCAGCCAATTCTTTACCCAGGCTGTCATCTTGGGACCCACTTCCAGGCTGGCTAACTTGTATGTTAATCTTTTGTGTGGGACTGTGTCAAATGCCTTGCTAAAGTCTAGGTAGGCCATGTCCACAGCCACTCCCTGATCTACTACTTTGGTCACCCAGTCAAAGAAATCTATCAAATTTGTCTGGCATGACCTTCCCACTGTGAATCCATGCTGCCTTGGGTCCTGTGCCCCTCTAGCCTCTAGATACTCGACAATTCTTTCCTTCAGAAGTGATTCCATCATTTTCCCTGTCACTGAGGTTAAACTAACAGGTCTGTAGTTTCCTGCTTCTGCCTTGCTCCCACTTTTGTGAAGGGGAATCACATCTGCCCTCCTCCAGTCCTCGGGTACCACCCCATCCTCCCATGATTTTTTAAGAGGGTAGTCAGTGGTGTCACTAGTTCTACCCTTAGTTCTTTTAGAATTCTGGGATGAATCCCATCAGGCCCCATTGCTTTGTCCACCTTCAGTTTTAAGAGTTCTTTCAGAACCCTTTCTTCTGTAAATGGCTGGTATCAACTTCTGTATCCAGAGTGTTTCTAATGTTTGTTTTAGGTACCTCCCCTCTTCCTTTGTAAATACTGAGCAAAAATATTTGTTTAGTATCTCTGCCTTTCACAGTCACCCTCTGCCCACCCTCCTCCCTTTATTAAGCCTCACTATCCCTCCCTTGGTCTTCCTTTTGCTCCTGATGTACCTATAAAGGTTTTATCCCCTTCTTAACTGAGTTGGCTATCTTTTCCTCGGTTTGGGCCTTTGCTGTTCTGACTGCCTTCAAAGCTTCCTTTGCTTTAACTGATACAGTTCTCTGTCCTGCTCCTTCTGTGATTCCTTGTACTTCCTGAATGCTTTCTTTTTCTTGAACCTTCACTGCCACTTCCTTTGAGAACCATAGTGGTTTCTTACATCGTTCGTTTTGTTTATTTGCTTCACACAAAGGCTTGTTACCTCTGTGATGGCAGTTTTATTATTCCCCATTGTTCTTCCACCCTCCTTCCTGCCCTTTTGCTAGTGTATTCCTTGGGACTCACCCATTTTGGCAAAGTCAGCCCTCCTAAAGTCAGTACTTTTGCCTTGTATGGCTTGACTCTATTGCTGTGTTTATTGTGAACCATACTGTTTCGATGTTCGCTAGTTCCCAGATGGCTACCCACTTCTACATCTGTGATCCTCTCTTCATCTCCATTTGAGAGAACCAGGTCTAAGATTGCTCCCTCTTGAGTGGGCTCCAATACTAGTTGTCTAAGACATGCCCCCTGTAGGGCATCTAGAATAACCCCACTCTTCGAAGTGCCTGCTGCAACTGCACTCCAGTTACCATCTGGCATATTCAGATCACCCATCAGCAATATCTCCCCTTTTTCTGCCATTCTAAGTATACTTTCTATCATTTCATTGTCCATTTCCTCTCCCTGAGAAGGGGGTCTGTATACAACCCCTGTGCGGATTGTGGTGCCATTGCCGGTCTCCAAATTTACCCACAGTGCTTCTTCTCCTCCCTGTTTTCCCTTTTGTTCTGTTGCTTTGATTCCTTCCCTTATGTAAAGAGCTACTTCTCCTCCTCTTTTACCCTCCCTGTCCCTCCTGTAGATAGTGTATCCTGGTATGTTTACATCCCAGTCATGGTTTTGTGTGTACCATGTTTCTGTGACGGACACGATATCCAGATGTTCCTCCTCCATCAAGGCCACTAATTCAGGAAGCTTGTTACTCAGACTACGGGCATTGGTACTCATTGCTCTCCATTTTTTGATGGCTTTACCTTCTGTTGCAGCATCCCCCACTGACCTTTCTACCTCAGTCTTTTTCTCATTTAGTACCCTGTTTTGTAGGGAAAGGCTGAGATTTTCCTGCTGCATATCAGTGCCTTACCCCTTGACTAGTTTAAAAGCTTGCCAAAGAAGCATTTAAACTGATTGCTCAAAAGACTTGTTCCCTTCCTGGACAGATGCAGACCATCCTGCCAGTATAGGCTGGTGTCCCTCCAGGTGGAACACCAGTCCCCAGTGAAGCCAAACCCCTGTTCTCCACACTATTTTTTCAACCATTCATTAAAATGCATGGTGCAAAGTACCCTCGCCTCACTCATGCCATTGACAGGCAGCACATCTGAGAAGGATACTGTGTGTGCTACTTGTCTTAGGCCCCTCCCCAATTCTACAAAGTCCTTCTGCACTGCTCTAATCTCATGTTGAGCCAACTCATTTGTCCCTAGGTGGACAAGGACGTCCAGCTCAGGCTCCCGTGCAGCTGTTCTCATGATCCTGAGGATGCACTTCCTCTCCCTCCAAGCCATGGCACCAGGCAGGCACCTTACTTCAGTTTTCCCTGCTCCCCCAAGTTCTATCCCCCTAATAATTGAGTCCCCCACCAGGAGCTGCTTCCTTTCCTTGTGGTGTCCTCTGCCTCCTTCCTGTGAGCCTCCCTTGTGACAGCTGTCCTCAGCCTCCTTAGTCTCCTCTGCTGGTGCATCCATATGGAGCTATGCTCCCCAGAATGGTGTATGGATTGTGGAGTGGAACAACTGACTGGGTGCCTCTGTTCCACCATCCTCACCTCTCTGAGCCCACTGTGGTCCAACTGCTGTGCTTTGCAACCTCTGAGGTAGCGGTGGTGGCTCTGGTGCTCCTGGATGGGGAGGTTCCCTTCCACCGTCCAGTGTGGCCTGGGGGAAGGTTCCCTTACTACTGTCCAGTGTGGCCTGAAGACTGGCAACTTCCTCCCTCAGGGCAGAGAGTTGTCTGCAAATAGGGCAGCATCTCAGCTTCCAGAAAGAATCCCGGAAGACTGCTGCCCCACAGCCATTACATTGCACTACTCCCCACATGTTTATCTACTTTTTTTTGTGTGTGTGTTTGTGTGTGTGATTGGTTTGTTATATAGAAATATATATATTATACAATGTCTATGCTTATATTGTCAGTGCCGTGTGCTAGAGAGGATATGACAGTGATATGCACTTTGCACTCTTGAGGAAATGATGTCAGAACCCCAGGTATAAAGGAACTATTTCCAGGGGCAGGTGGGGTGAGGGGTGGAAGGGTTGGGCCTAAACTGTGCCCTCACAAAACAATCAGCTAAGAGCTCTGACCCACCGCTGCGATGAGTGCCTTCCTGTCAGCAAGATACCCTACACAACAATTTGACAGAGAAAATACCCTGCTAATCAAACAGAGAAAATCCAGACATCCAAGTCAGACACAGGTAAACCTCCCCAGCCCCAAAACAGCCTGGTGGTTTGTGCTCTGAAAGCGGCCAGCCCCAAAATAAGTCAGCTGTGCTTTAAACTCTTCCTGCACTGAAAATCTTAAGAATTGTAACAAACGTAAGCTAGATCCACCTCCTCTGTTGCTTGAAAGACTGTCTTTTCCTGATAATTCTAAGTTCCTTATTTCACCTTTCAGTTAGAAGTAGCCTTCACCTGCAGAATATCTGCTACAAACCAAAGACAATTGTAAGGTTTACCTCCCTCTGTTGTGAGCACAACTCGCTTTCTTGCAAATCCTATGTTCAGTATTGCAGCTTCCAGCCAGAGGTAGTTTGACTTGAAAAATATTAGCTGTTCTGATGAGTTTGCTATAAAACACTTGCTTATAATACTATTGTTCTCAGGTCTGTTACCAAAGCTATTGGCTGATAAGTAGCTATGATGTAAGCACTTCCTGCTAAAGTCTGGAATTTCCTTTTAAGGCACACACAGATAAACACAAAAATCAATTTCCACTGCCTAGGGCACTGTCTGGGTCAAATACACAACCTGTACCTGCACTTATTTCAGGATTTATGACAAATTCTTAGCCCAAGGTTTAAACTCTTCCTGCACTGAAAATCTTAAGAATTGTAACAAAGATTATCTTTATCTGATAATTCTAAGTCATGGGTGTAGGCAGGCATACTCCAAGCACTCCAAGGTGCACAATTTTATTTAAAGGGGGTAGCAAACAGGCTCGGAACTGCTTCCTTTTTCCATGAAAACTAACAAAGAAAATACTGAACCTTTCTGCAATTTTATTCATAGGAGTCAAAACTAGAAGGACTGGTCACTAATACTCTCTTTGCATCCCAAGGACAATACAACTTTACAGGCTCTGGATTGGTATGTGGGTGTCTTCGGGAGCAATGCATCACATTTGTATTTACCCATGCATGACAACAACCACTGTCATGAGATACAAAAGTTGTATTTATTGTGCCAAATGAGGCAACAAACATGGACCTGGTGTACATTTGTATATTGTCTGGCTACACCCGGAAGGGGGGGCTCACCCCAACAAGGGTGGGGTTGCAGTGAGTCCACTTGGTGTGCAGATCTGAAATCCCTGGCTACACCCCTGTTCTAAGTTCCTTATTTCACCTTCCAGTTAGAAGTAGCCTCCACCTGCAGAATATCTGCTACAAACCAAAGACAATTGTAAGGTTCACCTCCCTCTGTTGTAAGCACAACTCGCTTTCTTGCAAATCCTATGTTCAGTATTGCAGCTTCCAGCCAGAGGTAGTTTGACTTGAAAAATATTGGCTGTTCTGATGAGTTTGCTATAAAACACTTGCTTATAATACTATTGTTCTCAGGTCTGTTACCAAAGCTATTGGCTGATAAGTAGCTATGACGTAATCACTTCCTGCTAAAGTCTGGAATTTCCTATTAAGGCACACACAGATAAACACAAAAATCAGTTTCCACCCCCTAGGGCACTGTCTGGGTCAAATACACAACCTGTACCTGCACTTATTTCAGGATTTATGACAAATTCTTAGCCCAAGGTTTAAACTCTTCCTGCACTGAAAATCTTAAGAATTGTAACAAAGACTGTCTTTACCTGATAATTCTAAGTTCCTTATTTCACCTTTCAGTTAGAAGTAGCCTCCACCTGCAGAATATCTGCTACAAACCAAAGACAATTGCAAGGTTCACCTCCCTCTGTTGTGAGCACAACTTGCTTTCTTGCAAATCCTCTGTTCAGTATTGCAGCTTCCAGCCAGAGGTAGTTTGACTTGAAAAATAGGTATCATATCTGAAATTAAAGTGAAGAATGTTGACTTTTAGAAATGTCAGGCACTCAGCATTTTCTGGTGTCAAACAGGATCATGTGTCAGTACTGACATTACCAGCTGAGTTAAACAATCGTTCTGAACACACGCTAGTCAGAGGCAATTCATGTACTTCATTGCAGTGTTTACTAAAGCAGGCCACATGCTTGTTTGGATTTCCAGTATTTCAGAGGAACAGCATTCCTGCTGATATTGGGCTCTGCAGGGTTCATTTCAACAATGGCCTGTGCCGAAGTTGTGTTACAAGAGGCAGATGAAGAAGATGTTACAATTATGTCTTCTAAGTGACTCCAGAGACATATAGTTGAACCAAGTGACTGTGGGACAGTGCTGTTTGGAAGGTGAAGAAGGTGATACGGCTGCAGTGGCTGAGGAGGAAGAGGTAAAAAATGCCACAACAGTAGAGGATGGGTTACGTGATGCTGTGCTCTGTCGTGAAGGAGGTTCTGAATGTGGTGCTGTTGTTGTACTCTGTTCCATGACAGAATGCACCTCATCAATTATTTCTTGTTTATCTTGAAACAAGTATCATCATCATCATCATCACTCAATAGTTCCTTTGATTTGTATTGTGGGTCCAAGATTATTGCTGTAATGTAGTACTCAGAATGAAGCATTTTACATAGTTTGTCATCTTCTGCAACTTTTGTGATCATACATCTCGTTAGATCTTCTATTCTGGGGGACAACCTGTATGAATCAGCAGCACCACTGGCAGCCTGAATGATCATGAAACTGTCTTGGTTCTCTAACTTTTCCCTAACGAGATTCAACCTGAATTTTAACATTTTTATTAGGGGCATTACCTGACTCAGAGTTGCTGTGTTTGCATTAACCTCTCTTGTGATTTCCTCAAATGGCTGGGGCAGGAAAATTAGAAACTTCAGCATGGCCCACTGTGGTGAAGTAATATAGACATCTGCTTCGCCAATTTTATTTTCCAAGGTGTGTTGTCTGGCAGCTTTCTTTTGTTCCAGCAGCCTTTGGAACATATAAAAGATCGAATTCCACCAAGTAGAAATGTCCTGGATAAGTCTGTGCAAAGGTAAACTGTGCTCTTGCTGTATTTTTTCAAACAAGTAAAAGGCTTTGCTTGAGTGACTGAAATGAGTGCATATTCAGTGCTAACAAGAGCCTTAATGTCCCTGTCATCACTGTGAAAACTGTAAACTATTAAATTTACGCAATGCACAAAGCAGTGGATTTGAACAAAGCCCCCCCCCAAGCCTTTCTTATGTTGTGTCCATTATCTGCAACTATAAAGCCAACTGACAGTCCCTGTGAAGTGAACCATTGCTGTATCGGTTTTTGGAGCTCTTCGTTGATGTTGTATGAGGTTTGTTCAAACGGAAGATAAAACATTCTTAGAACAACAAACTGTGACACTTCATTGTCCCCATGTAAATTATCAAAACATGTCCAATGTGTCGTGACAGACATGAAGGGTTCAGGCTTAGAGCTTATCCAGATATCTGTTGTGAGATGCACCACCCTCCCAACAGCACTGCAAAAGACGTGTCTTAATTTTTTAGATACAATGTCGTGAAGATTTAGAATCCCTGTTTTCGCGAAGTAGTTCTGTGATGGTATACTATATCGAGGTTCGAGGTACTCATGCAGCCTCCTGAATCCTACATGTTCAACCATGTTATATGGCAGCCAATCAACAGCTATCATTTCTGACATTTTTTAGGATATTGTAACAGCAACAGGATGAGTCAAGGCATATTTGACTTTATGCTCATATGTTTCTGAGATGGTAAGCTGTCTCCTTGAAGGAGGGGAGCTTTTGAACACATGGTCACTTTGAATGGGAGGAAGTGGTGGTTGAGATGTTTCCATAGTGCTGTAGGGGCTGCCACTGCTTTCATCTATCAGAGTTTCCCCTGAGTGTAGTGAGCTACTATATCACTGTCACTTTTTCACTGAGACTCACAACAACTGAAGCTCTCAGTAATATTATGACATCTGTTTAGGTGCCTTTTCGGTGCTAATGTTCCCAATGCTCGGTTCTTTTTGACCCTGCTCATTGGTCATTTATAAATGGTGCATGTTGCCACTAACTCATTAGAAGCACTAATGGAGAAGTATGACCAAACAAAAGATATTTTTTAGTTTTTTTTCCCCCGGAAGGCACTACACCATGGTCCCCCGGTCCCCTTTTCAGGACCCCCCCCCGGAGTTTTCTTGGGCCTGTTCCTCTTGTGGGTTATTCCCACTGCCCTCCTCCTCAACCAAAACATTTATGTCCATTTCTTCCTCATCTGCAATTTCCATCCCCTCTTGTTGTAAACCTTTTGCTGCGTGATCATTCTCTTCATCTTTTTTATTGGTACCCTCATCGAGTTTGACCTCAGAAAAATTGGATGACATCTGTGAGGGACTGACAGTAGCATATGTAACCCCTGTACAAATGGAAGTTCCTAAATTATATTCCTGGGCATGCCTAATGCCCACTGCCAGGTTGGTGTTCTGTGTTCTAACCATTTAAAAATGCCTGCATGTGCGTGCCCTATTAGCCTCCGTGCCTGTCTCTTTAAGAGCTGTCATTTTTGTAGTGTTTAATTAATCTGGATGAGGGCAGAATAGTTTCGAGCTCGAGTCCCGCCCATGCTGCAATGCAGCCGCTGCATTTTGCCATCACTAATTGTGCAGAGGAAGCTTTACAAGGATCTGTGATTGTCAGTTGATTATCTGCTTTAATAATAATAATATCGTATTTGTCTAACCTGACTTCCTTTGCAGCACTGACTTTCTGCTAATTGCCACCATCTTGGTTCTGGAATGCCAGTTTGGAGCAATCAGTACTTTTGGTGGATCCTAAAATGGAGCATGTCTCCAGAGGTCTTGTGGGGTGAATTTCTGTAGGAATTGTAGTTTTGCCCTTTTGTGCCTAAATGGACCTGGGGGGCTATAGTGTGACAGACTGATGGATCAAACAACCAAACCATTTGGATCACTGGGAAGTCCCAGAACTGCCTGTAGCAGTAAGTCAGTGTGTAGTTGGAGTTGAGAGAGTGAACAGCTTGACTAATTCAAGCAGCTGCTCTTGCATGGTGCGCAGGGGGAAATCGGCAGCAAGTCTGTGTCTGGCCTGCCTGCTACCATCTTCCCAAGTGAAGAGACCTTGAGTTTGAAATTAGACTTTATCCAAAATTACAGCTTGTGAGATTGGAACCTGAATTGTGACAAAGTGAATTTTGCCTGGTGTGGACTGAAGATTTGCCTCGGTGCGATCAGCCTGTCAGGACTTGAGACAACCGCAGAGTGTACGGTTTGCGCAGAGACACTATCAATTGCAACCGGACTGTCATCCGAACTATGGTACTTGCCTATCCTTTAATTGTGCTGAATGTGCAGTGTGGGTCAGTGATTTAGTTCCCCACATTGCTTGAATGTGTCATGCTAGCTGGAAGCTGTATCCAGCACTTTACCGGACTGTATCCGAACTGTTCACCTGGTCTGGGCCTCACCATCTCAACCTAGACTGCCACTCACACTGCTGAGTTACATCTGACAAAAGACCCACCAGGGGATGTGGCTCCCTGCTCAACATCAACAAACAGGAACGACTACCATGGTGCATTGCGTGGGCCCTGCTTCTCCTGGCAAATCAGCATTCCATCCTGAGGTCTCCATTTCATCTATCCTGCATCCTGGTCTGGGTAACGTGAGTAAGCATCAGGGTAGCTCCCTGCAACAAAGCACAAATCAGTGTGTCACCTGATTTAATTGTTTTGATTGATCCTTATGAACTGAGCCCTCCAGCTCCGGAATACAAATTGTGGGTTAAAGTACATGTTGTGTTTTTCCTTCCTAAGGGTCCCAACAACAGCTGCAATGCTGGCCTGCCCTGGGCAATGCTTCAGACTAGCCTGCAGACCAACTGGGTACCCAGAGTGTATGTGACTGTGCTAGAGGGACAGTTAGTGACATGCATGCTTAGCCTGATTAAATCAGAACCAGAATCAAACACCAAATTATCGCCCCTTCCTTGTTCAGGACCCCCAATAAATCAGATCTAAATCTTTTTGCATTTAAACTGGCTGTGGTGTAGCTTTGTGGTGGGGATACTGTGTTGCTTTTGCCTTTCTCCATTGCAGGTCTTATTTTACAGGGTTTCCAGGGCCTGTGCAGTTGATCCAGTCCTGGTGGTAAGAGTACCAAGTGTGAGGTTAACATTGCATTCTGGTGTAAATGGTGATTGTGTATTTGCTGATCAGTACAGGCCACTAGAGGGATTAAAGGGGCGTATCAGTGTCCAAGAGGACTGTACCCAGAGCAGCTATGCTACCATTAACCCTGCCTCTGGGTGGAGGCACTCATTCACAGAACTCAGGCCATTCAACCTGAGCCTAGTCACGCAGGCAGGGGTAGTATCCCTTGGGATAGTGCCACCTAGGAGTTACACATAGTATGCAATTGTTCCATACCTTTGGGTGCCTCTGCGGGAGGTACCCACTAGCCCTGTGGGTTTAACTACGTAACTTTTTTTTTTTTTTTTACTTAGGACTGATCCAATAGATGCCCCTTTTTTGGGTTCAAGCATTCGCTTGCAAGATGAATCTTTAGAAGTGAACAAAGCACTTTCGGGGGTTTTATTTCAGTTTTCCTTTGCAGACTGACTGCGGTCTAAGTGGCACTGTCTGCACTGCCTTCCTGAGAAGAATGCGGCCCATCAACACTTTGATACATTTTTTATTTCTTTTTCTAAGTGTAAAATTAAAGATCCCTCTACCGAACATCCTCTGATGACTCCCACCAATGACCACAGACCAGGGACAGATTTACAGTCGTGAGTCATGAATGTGACTCGTTCATGACTGTAGTAGTACACAGCACACTGCAGTCCACCATCACTTCCTTCCAAGCTTAGCTGACTGACTCCTACTACAGTTACTGTTCAGTGACCTACTCAACAGTGTGCCTTAGAATTTAAATTGGTGATGCAGACATCCGGCGCATGGCCACAAGCACAGTCCTGAATAGCTTGGTTAATGCTTATATTTAATGATAAACTAAGAAGGATATGGAGGAGAAATAATGGATGGAATGAGTGATGATGACTGATGATGATGACACTTGTATGTGTAGTTTTACTACTTGTGTTGTAGTGTACACAGACTGGTACAGCACACATTCAGAATATCCCCTGGGCCCCCCACAGCCAGCAGTACAGATGCAGTATCTTGTCTGTTGTTTGTCAGAAAAGTATTTTTTTTATTTGTAATACATGAAATCATGAATGAATGTTAACCAGTGATCATGGTTGGGTAGCACAAGTTAAAGATTTATTTGCCAGCCTGCCCTTGCCCTGTACACCCAGCCACACTGAGGTCAGGAAAAGAAAAAAATACTTTTGTTTTGGATTTCTGGGACTGTAAAATTTCTCATGCCCCCTACCCCCCAGTCTCTCTGTCCTCTGGATCTAGTCTCTCTCTCTCTCTCCTCTGGATCTGGATGGCATGAGTCAAAGATTTATGTTGTCAGTTTGCCCTTGCCCTACACATACAGAGCCACACTGAGGCCAGGAAAAGAGAAAAAATATTTTATTTGGGATTTCTGGGACTGTAAAATTTCTCATGCCTCCTCTCCCCCCCCCACTGTAGTCTCTCTCCCCTCTGGATCTGGATGGCACAAGTCAAAGATTTATTTTGCCAGCCTGCTCCTGCCCTATACATACAGCCATATATAGGCCAGGAAAACAAAAAAAAAAGACTTTTATTTGGGATTTTTGGACTGTAGAATTTCTCATGGGCCCTCCCTCATAGTCTATCTCTCTCTCTCTCTCCTCTGGATCTGGGATGGCACAAGTCAAAGATTTATTTTTTTTCAGCCTGTCCTTGTCCTGTATTATACACAGCCACATTGAAGCCAAGAAAAGAAAAATATCTTTTATGGATTTCTGGCACTGTAAACTTTCACTTGGCCCCCAGTAGTCTCTCCCTGTCTCCTCTGGATCTGGAATGGCACAAGTCAAAGATTTTGCCAGCCTGCCCTTGCTCAGTGTACACAGAGCCACACTGTCTGAGGCAAGAAAAGAAAAAAAAACTTTTATTTGGGATTTTCTGCAACTGTAACATTTCTCTAGGGGCCCCAGTAGTCTCTCTCTCTCTCTCTCTTTCTCTCTCATCTGGAGGATCTTCTGGATTCAATTTCTGGATGGCACAAGTCAAAGATTTATTTTGTCAGCCTTCTCTTACGCTGTAGTACACTGCCTATCACGCTGCCTTTTTTGCCTTGCTTGTCTACTCCCCCCCTCCAGCAGCCACCCACAATCTCTCTCTCTCTCTCCCTCCTTGTATTCCTTTCCTCTCCCTCCACTGACAATGACTTTGTCTCTCCCTCCCTCACCCCAGTAAGTTTCCTCTTCTCTCACTTCTCTTTCTTTCCTCCCCTCTGGCTCTGCTTAACAAATATATATTTGTTTTACATTTATATTTAGTTTCTCTCTGTGGTGCACAACTGTAGGCTCTGCTCTACAGCAGCAAACTCCTCCAACTGTCCACTGAATCATCTGGGCCCACGTTGTACACTCACCATGGTTACATACTGTGAGTGAATCATATGACTTACTGTCCTGCTCTGTTGCCCGATTGGATGCCTCTGGTCACCTGTATATGGAGCGAGCATGCCGACGGCATCCCCATGGCAACAGTACACTAAATGGCACTCCATGGACCCAGAACTGGACTTCTGCAGTGAAGTCTGTATTTATCTGGGTCCATGAATTACGGGTTTGATCTGGGGGGTTCAGATCTCAGGTGGAACAGTCTGCCCAGCTCTAGTGTCTGTACAGATTGCTGGTGAGATCCCACTTGGAGTATTGTGTTCTGTTCTAGACACCACATCTCAGGAAGGACAAAGACAAGGTGGAAGCAGACAGCAGGTGAGCAACTAAAATAGTGCAGGGTCTGCAGCAGAAGACTTACGATGAGAGACTGAAGGATCTCAATATGTACATCCTGGAAGAAAGAAGGGAGAGGGGGATAGGATAAAGACCCATAAATACCTCATGGGGTAAATAAGTTACAGGGGGGAAGTATTTTTAAGAGGAGATGGTGTATGAGAACAAGAGAACGTGCAATGAAGCTGGAAGAAGGTACATTTAAGAGAGATGTGAAGAAATACTTCTTCACTGAAGGAGTGGTGGATGCCTGGAACAGTCTTCCAGTGGAGGTGGTGGGAGCAAAAACAGTGATGGGCTTCATGCATGAATGGGACAGACACAAAGGAAACTTAGAGGGAAGCAAGGGAAAGGGGGCCAAAGATCAGGTAGTATCTGCAGTGATAGTATAGGCAGGAAAAAATGGACAGCCAGTGTGGATCAAGCAGTCCTTATCTGCTATCAAATTCTGTGTTTCTGGGTTCCTGAAAAGCAATGGGCACCAGTATGGTAAACAGCATGGGTTCATGGTACAGAGGTCTTGTCAGACAAACCTGATAGCATTCTTTGATTGGGTTAGCAGGACAGTGGATAAGGGGCAAGCAGTCAACTTACTCTGTTTTGACTTCAGCAAGGTATTTGACTCAGTGCCCCACAGATGACTGCTGAAGAAGTCAGAGGACCTGGGAACAGTGAAGCACATAGTTAAACAAGTGGGAAGTTGACTAGAGGGAGACAGTAGAGGGTGATAGGTGATGGGACCAAATTGGTTGAGAAGGATGTAATGAGTGTTGTGTTGCAGGGGTCAGTCCTGGGACCAGTCCTTTTCAATATATTCATCAGTGACATAGGGGAAGGAATACAGGGCAAGATTGATGTGTGTGTTTAGCCTTGGAACTGTGTGGGCTGGGCTCAGTTGGAGATCCAGTAATTGTTACATCCCTTTGCTCAGCAGTTTGTTGCTAGCAACTGTGTTAGTGATGTTTTTCCAATCCAGAGTGGGAGTGGAACTTGTGGCCATGTCCTGGTAACAGAGGCACTGAACTAGTGCCATTATTGGGATCAGCTGTTTGCTGATTGAACCTGAGACTGCTGCTTTCAGTGTGTGTTTTGCTTTGAAACTGTGTGGGATGGGCTCAGTCGGGGCCCCAGTAAATGTTACATCCATTTTTGCAGCAGTTTGTTTTCAGCAGCTGAGTTAGTGGTGCTCCTCCAATCTGGAGTGGGAGTGGAGCTTGTGGGCATGTCCTGTTGCCCTAATATATGGTATTCTTTCAAGCAGTCCTCCACTGTAGCACAGAGCTAAAGGGCAGTAGCATAAAGGCATCACACTGGTGATATCAGCATGGGCCAGGGCTGCAGTCAGCAGGAGATGCTGCATCTCTAGTGTGACACTCTTATCTGCAGAAGAGCTTAGCATCATTGTGAAGCTACTGCAAGTATGTATTAATCTTCCCTGCACTGTACTGTATGTATTCATCTATTAGCTAGGTCTCTGTTGTTCCTGTGGGCCATTGTTTAATTATTTATTCACAATCTGCTTATTTATTGTGTGGTACTGTTCTACAGTTACCAGCTGTTTCTGTATAACAGAAGATCACAGCCCTTACCAATTACTGCTTGTGAGGATATATACTGTATTATTTTCTGCCCATCTGCTTGTGATGCAGAAGTCAGATTTTTATAGTGCATATACCAACTCTTCTGCTTTTATAGCCGCCCAGTTTGATTTTTCTATTATTTGTCTCCTGTCTGGTGAGGCTATTCCTCCTTAATCAGTCTATTTTCTGTTTACTTTTGTCTGCCACTCTTTTGGATCAGACCCACATCCCCTTGCAGCCTCATCTGGATAAGTCTGCTTCCCTGTGACCTCCCCATCTGAGTCTTGCTAACACTATCTTCCTAATCTGATCTCAGGCCTACATTCCACTAATATTTCTAGTTAAGGACCTCTTCCCCGGTTATCTCTTTATCTGGATCAGGTCTACTGCCCAGTAAACTCTTCATTTGCTCTAGCCTCTCCCCTTATGCTCTCATTGTTTCGGTAAGGCCCATTCCAGTTCCCTCTCCCTAGCTGGATTAGCCCCCCTTCTTGCAGTCATATTTATTGTGGCTAGACATTTCTGTTTCCTGTTCTTTAATTTCACTATTCTGTTTACTTGTCTTGCTTTCTTCCCCCTCCTCTTCCCTATTCTCATCTACCATTTACTGCTCCTTCTCTTCCTTCACTCCCCTCCTACTCTTTCCTCCCTCCCCATTCCCTTGGTGACCTGGTGTCAACTCCTTCCCTGCTCCTTGACTTCATCTTGAATATCTCTGAGACTTTTAGTCCCTTCCCCCCTTTTCCTTCACTTCTCCTTCCTCCTCATCCCCCTCCTCCAATCAGCATATTGGTTTCATTAGGCTCCTTGTTTCTTTGCTGCTTTTGGTAGCAGGTGACATGGAACTAAATCATGTTAATGATGAGGAACCTTTGTAAATGAGCATGCTTGCTCAAAGGTGTTCATCTGATTACCTAAATTATAAAAAAAATTCTGGCCCCATCATTGCACCACCCCTTCACCTTCCCAAAGGACTGAGGGTTACCCATTTAAAAATACAAACTTAGAAAATGACAGCAGAAAAAGACCATCCAGTCTGCCCATAAAACCCTAACAGGAACTACTGTCCATGTAGAGTTCTAACCCACACTATCTACCCTGGTCTCCGCCCTATTGCTACCACCCTGAACATGCCCTTAAGTCCTTCACTCTGTTCCAGCCATGTCTGAATCCATTGATAGTTTTGTTGCTCACTACATCAGCTGGCAGAATGTTCCATGGCTCCACCACCCTTTCTGAAAAATATTAAGCTTTCTCACTTCCCTCTTGAACCTCCCCCTCATCAGTTTCCACTCATGCCCCTGTGTTCTTGATCCACTACTTATGTTAAATACTTCCTCACAATTTACCTTTTTCATTCCTTTCAAGAACTTGAAGGTCTCTATCATATCTCTCATAGCTCTCGTCTGGCCTCTAACGAGTACATGTTCAATGCCTTGAGCTGATCCTTACAAGATCTGCCCTGCTGGCCCTGAATCATTTTGGTCATACTACGTTGCACTGTCTCCAGCCTGGCCTTATCCTTCCTTAGATGAGGACACCCAAACTGGACCCAGTATTCCAGGTGGGGCATCACCTGTGAACTATAGAGAGGTAGTAATACTGCCTACCTTCTGCTGTCAATACCCTTTTCTATACACTCCAGCATCTTGTTTGCCTTACTGTAGTCCTTGTTACACTGACTTGAATGTTTTAGGGAGTCACTGATGATGACCCCTAGGTCTCTTTCCTCAGAGGTCATGCCCAACTTTACCTCTCCTCCCCATCCAGTACTCTGTCTTGGAATTCTTGTTCCCTGTATATGTCACCTTGCACTTTTTGTCATTGACTTTCAACTGCTAAACCTTTGACAACCTCTCTAGCATTCGCAAATCTCTTTGCATCTCCCTAACCCTCTCCTCACTGTCTACCCTACCACAGAGCTTAGTGTCATCTGTGAAGAGAAACATGTTGCTCTGGATTCCTTCTCCCATGTCACTGATGAACATACTGAAAAAGACTGGACCCAGGGCCAATCCTTATGGCACTCTACTGTTGACCTCTCTCTCCTTGGATAAGACATCATTGACCACAACCCTCTGCTGTCTCCCTTCCAACCAGTTTCTCACCCATCTAACTTTGTCCTTCACTGCAGCTAGATCCTTTCTCTTCTTCAGCAACCTTCTGTGAGGCACCGAGTCAAAGCCTTTCTGAAACTGAAGTATAATAAATCCACAGTGTGGCCCTTATCCACTACCCTTGTTACCCAGTCAATGAATACTATCAGGCTGGCCTGACAAAACCTCCCTGCCACAAACCCAGGCTGTTTACTATTCTGGAGTCCACTGGTCTCCAAGTAGTCCATGAGGTCCTGTTTGTCTAGTGTCTCCATCGGTTTACCCACAATAGAAGTAAGACTGACAGGACTGTGGTTACCTGGTTGCTTTTTGTTCCCCCCCCCATGAAGTGGGACTATGCCTGCTACCCTCCAGTCTTTTGGAACTACTGCTGTCTCAATTGAGCTATTGAATACCCCTACCAGGGTTTCAATTAATTCTGTTGTCAATTCCTTGAGCACTCTAGGATGCATCCTATCTGGTCCAGGGGCCTTATCTATCTTTAGGGCTGCTAGCCCTTTCCGAACACTTTCATTGGTAAATACTTGCTACCTCATCTCAGGAATCCCCCTTACAGCTGCCTTAATGTCCCTCTTTGGTAGAAGCCCTGTGACTTCCCTTATGAATACAGAACAGAAGTAGTCATTTAGAATGATTGCTTTCTGACCGTCCTCCTCAATTACCCTACCTCACTCTGCTAGCCCAAAAATTCCTCCTCCCTTCTTTCTTTTTTTTCTAATATAGCTAAAGAACTGTTTTTCTCCTCCCTTAACCCCTTCTGCAATATGCAGTTCTGTGTCTGTCTTTTCTTCTCTGACCAACCTCTTGGTTTCCCTTGTTCTCATTTCATACTCTCCCCATTCTTTTTTCTCTTGTTTTTCCTTGTATCTGGTGAAGGCCTTCTTTTTGACTCTCGCTGCTTCCCTGACCTTTCCAGAGAACCATATCGGTCTCTTGGACCTTCTTCTTTTGATTAAAGATTTCATGCAAGACATTGTTGCCTCAAGAATGCCCCCCTAGATTCCCCCCATCTTTCTTCCACATCCTTGATGCTGTCCACTCTGACTAACTTATCCCGGACCAGCTCCCTCATATGGTAGAAGTCTTCTCTGCTGCAATCTAGGACTTCAGCCTTTGATGAGGACTTACTTGTCCCAAGGGCCAAGTTGAACTATGTAGAGTTCTGGTCGCTGGACCCTAATGGCTCCCCTACCCTCACTCCTCCTACCATTTATGAGTTGGTGAGCACCACATCTAGAGCGGCAGCCTGCCTAATGGGTTCCTTAACCAGATGCACCAGCAGGCAGTCCTGCAATGTATCCAGCAGGGCCTGAGTTCTGGAGCTCCCAGCTGCTGGAATGACCCAATTAATATCTGGCAGACTTAGATCTCCTACCACCACCTCTCCCTTTGCCAACCCCCTTTCTAGTTCTGCCCCTAGCTCATTATCTCTCTCTCTCTTCCCCTGCCATGGAGGGCTATAGATCACCCCTATCAGTAGCTTCTTGACTGATGATGCTGTGAGCATAATCCACAGCAATTCTGTTTCCCCATTACTCCACTGATGTTTCCATCTTCCACTGCCTTTATGCCTTCCCTGACATATAGAGCTATGCATCCTCCTTTACCTTTTCAGTTGTCTTGTCTAAACATGGTGTAGCCTGGGAGTGTTGGGTCCCAGTCATTATTCTCTGTGGCCCAAGTTTCTGTGATGGCTACTAGGTCCTTTGTAGTGTCTACTACCATTGTTTGGAGCTCACTAATTTTATTTCCCAGACTTCTGGCATTAAGTCTGACTCCTTTCCATCTTTTTCCTGATTCCCCTCCTGTTTTTTAACTATTCCTTCTCCATATTTTTCCCCTAGTCTCCTTATTTTTATTTTATTTTCCATGCTGAAAGTAGACTTTGTCAGCTCTCCCTCATTGGCCTCTTCCTTTAATCTACTTTGAAATTCGATCTTATTATTACCCACCTTGCTACTACTAGTCCCCTGTTTAGGAGGAGCCCTAACTGGATTCCCCACCTGCTCTCCTGTCTCAGTGGTTCTCCTAGCCTCTGTCTCCCCCACAGTCAGTTTAACTGTCCAATGTAAATGTCAGACTTTTACCCCAGAGCACTGGTCCCCTCTCTCGTCATCCGTAGCCTCTTCCCAATAATTGACCAACTGCAACCTATCATGCTTAAGCTACAGATGGATGTACTTGTCATATCTGAATCTTGGCTCTCCATTAAGGTCCAGGATTCTGCTGTGGCTATCCCTGGTTACTCCTTAGCAAGGCTGAATTGCACAAAGAGGGTCAGTGGTGTTGTAGTTTACATATCCATTTGAATCCGATTTGTGACTGTGCTTGCTGTCTCTCCTCCCTCCATCTATGAGCTGATCCTCCTCAAACACTCCCTTCGCTTCTCTGTTCCCATCTTTGCTGCTTGGGTTTACAGTTGTTCTGGTATGTTCCATGCCTTAGTTCTTGGGCTCCTTTACTCCATCTGTTACAATTCCTCTAGAGGTGAGTTGCTTATCCTTGGTGACTTTAATATGCTATCACACTTTGCAAAGAAATTCTCCAAAAATGTTAAATCCCTCTAATTGACTCAATTGATTTCTGTTCCCACATGTCTAAATTTTAATCTTTAAATAACTCTCTCTGTTAGACTGGGTTCTCTCATCCCATCCCCACCATATAGTGGATACAGGTATCCTTCCTGATGCTCTCAGAAACCATACTAGAGTTTAATGGGTGCACAAGATACATTGTCCTAAGGCACCCCTAAATTCATCTGTCTTAGGTCCTTTAGGCCACTGGACTTGTCCTTTCTTCTAGTTGACCTATGAGCATCTGATTGGTCCTCCATGTCTGCAGCCTCTAATATTAATTATGCTGTCCAATGCTTTCAGTCCAGTTTTATGCTGTATAAGATCATCATGGACCCCTGATGAAAACCAGCGTACAGGGCTCCCACCTTCCCTGGGTATCAGCTGAGCTGTTAGCTTGCCTCAGTATCAGAGATCATGCCTGGTGATCATACAAGCTGCTTTGGTCAACTATCGGCACATTCACAACATTTGTACCAACACCATCAGACTTGCAAAGTATGAGTATTTTGCAGTCACACTCAAGAACAACATAAATCATTCCTCCACGTTCTGGAAGTGACTCCTTCATCTCTGACCCTTTTTCTGTTGCCTCTTCCTTTAACACCTACTTTACCACCTAAACTTTCTCTCTCTCTCTGTCTGTCTCTCACATCCCTTCCTCACCCTCCCCTTCCCCACCATCTGCCTTTCCCTTCACTCTTTTACATTCTCTCCTACCTCTCTGTCTGCTTCCACTAAGGCCTTGCTTGTCTTTACTTCTCACAAGGGAGGTAGCCTTGATGGTTTCAGTTCTAAGCTTCTGCTTCTTTTGTATCCTGCCATCATTATGCCTGTTACTCAACTTCTTAATCTCTCATGTTCCTCTGCCACTGTCCCTGAAGCCTGGAAACAGGCTACTGTCATCTCTCTCCCTAAAAGTGGTAATGCCTTTTTGCCATGTAACTTCTGTCCTATCTCTCTCCTTCCTACTCTGGCATAGTTACAAGGACTCCTTGTTCTTTTTCAGCTCTCTTCCTTCTTTGACTCCTCCTCCTCCTTCACCCCTTTTCAGTCTGGATTTAGGATATCTCACTCTCTAGGCTTACTGACTCCATCCTTTCAGGTATGGACCAGGGTATGATCACCTCCACCATCTTTGTTGAGCTTGCTAAAGCTTTTGACACTGTGGCACACCCCCTCCTTCTGGATAAGCTTAATGCAGTGGGCCCATCTGCCTCCTCAGTCAGTTGGCTCCGCTCCTACCTTGAGGGCAGGTCCCAAGCTGTACAGATCAGAAGCTTCCTGTTTCCCCACTCCCTACCAGTTCAGGTACCCCTCAAGGTTCTGATCTGGGCCACATTCTCTCTTTCATATTCCTGAATGACCTGTTCTGTGCCTGTTCCTCTGTGTATATTCATATGTACGCTGATGATATAGTACTTTTGCATCTGGCTTCTCTTCCCGTGATCATACTTCCTAGCTACAGCTGGATTTTGACAATATTCATCATTGGTTCTGGTCTAATCAACTGTTCATCAATGCCAAACAAAACTGTTTCCATGACTTTTGGCACCCAACAGAGGCTTAAGAGACTCACCTCCCTCCCACTATTCCACACCCTTGATGGTGCTGGGATTGAGGATGCATCATCCTTTAAGTACCATGGGGTCTGGCTGGACCATCATCTTGATTTCTCAGTGAACATTGATATCATACACCATAAGCTCAAACCCAAGCTTAGTGCACTGTACAGGAACAAAAATCCCATTTCCTGCCCATTGTGAGTTTGCTTTAAAACTGATTCTCCATATTTATGACTATGGTAACATAGTGTACAGTGGAGCACCAAACTCTTCCTTTGCCAGACTGGCCCCCCTCTTTCACACTTTTTTTTTGTTTTACTTTAGATCGTCCCACTAGTACTCACCACTGCTCACTCACTTTACTCTACCCCTCTCCCTCCTCTCTCTTGATGCCAGGCATCTTTCCCATTGTGCCTCCATTTTGTTCAAATTCTGGTTTCATTCCTTTTTGTCCTTTTTTTTTTTCTCTTTTTGTCTGCTGCCTGCGCTGGTACCCTTGGTCTGGTCATGGACCACTGCTGCCTCACCTCCACATGAACTGCACCCCCGATACCCCTGGCTTTCCCCCCAGAGTGGGGTCATGGCACCTGGCTCATAGTGCCACAAACTTTGGTATAGGTTGGGAGTCAGCCTGGGAGCAATGAAGGTGGTGGGGGCGGACGTCATCAAGGCAGTGGTGTTTTTTTCCCCACTGTAAGGGGGGTCTGGAACATGCAATGACAACCTGCGTCCATCCCGCCCCCTGAACGTACTGGTGCCAGCTGTTTGTGGTATCCCCTGGCCTCCACCAGGGGACCATAATGCACTGGACACTCTCCCCACCCTCCCCCTAGAGAAGGAAAGCAGTCTACAGGATGCCTCATCCTTCTCCTCCGGCCGGCCCTCTGATGCCCCTTGTCCATTCCTGAACCCGTATCACTGGCATCGTAAGCAGAATTCCAAATGTTGTGCTGATGCACTGGCCGCCCTTCTGTCCTATCTTAATTCACCCCAGGCCTCTCCCCCTTCTTCTTCCTACCCTCTCTGCAGCAACATTTCCCATTCCCTTTTCCATGCCATCTAGGAACTGTACTGTTGGTCAAGCTGCCTTCTCATATCGCTTTCCTAAACTCTGGTCCACCCTTCCCTGTCAGTCTGCTCTGCCTCTTCTCCCTTCTCCTTCAAGTCTTTTTGCATGACCTTTTTACTTCCACCTGCAGTCGTCCATGACCCCTACCTTTTTGATCTCCTTGTACCTTACTCCTATTGTCTTGCCCATTTTGCTCTTCACCCCCATGCCTTTAGAGGTAATTTCTCTTTGCCTGTTCAAACTCATTTTCATCTACTTGTTTATGATTATGCCCCTTTGATGAACTGTATTGTTGCATATGACTACTATTTTTGTAATGCTGCTAATTACTATTTATTTTTTCTCCACTTGTACTGTCTTCCATACATCTGCCCCCAGAACACACCTGGAAATGAGCTGTTACCAGCTCAGTATGTCTTTCCTGGTAAAATCTTTGAAATAACTAAACAACCAACCAACCAAATAAATACACACACACATAAATAAATATAAACAAATAACAGTAGATAAAGAACAATGGTCCATCTAGTCTGCCTGTAACAAAATTTCATACCCCAAGACCTTTGGTCAATGCATATAGAATAGTGGATAGGTTACCATCCACAACAAAACCGTGTTTCCATCGAGAGGTCTTACTGATGTCATCAACTCCCAAGATGGAAACACAGCCTTAGTTGTGAATGGTCACTCATCCACTGTTTTATATAGTGTTTGTTTTTCCTTGTGTTTTTTAATTATTATTTTGCATTATTTACAGTAGGTAGTTACTTGGTGTAGGTGTCACTCCCATTTGCACTGGTGCCGCTGCCACTCATTCTCCCTCCAGCTTCTCATTCTTTTCTGTGGCCACGCCATTTTTTTAAATTGGGGGAAAAAAAGAAAAGAAAAAGAAGAAGAAGAAAAAAAAAGAAGTCATTGACATTTCTAACAGGAACCCATGTTCGTGTCCCAATTTCAAAGTAGGTAGGTCTGCTGCTCATTGTTTGCTAAATTGCGCAGCCATGTTTAAGCTGCTTTTCTCATAAGAGCTCTATTGTGTGAGCCAGTCAGGTGGCAGTTTAAGGCTACAAAGCTGTCGTACTATTGATGTGACATCAGAATGGTAGTACAACTTTTTTGACCTTTGAACTGTCCTACAACAATATCTTGAGAGCCTCTGATTTTCGTGGACAATAAGGGGTAACCATACACTCTAGCATCACTCTCTACCCCCTTGCTCCTGTTTTACTACTACCTCCCCTGAGTAACTACTAAGCCCTTCACTCTGCCCCAGTCATGTCTGAAGCCATTAATGGGTTTGGCACACATTACTTCCACTGGCAGACTGTTCAATGACTAAACCGCTCTCTCTGTAAAACAAAACATTCTCACATCCTTCCTGAACCGCCCCTCACCAGCTTCCACTCATGACCTCGCGTTCTATATTCAAATCTCTTGTTGAATAGTTCCTTACAGTTCACCTTGTTCATTCCTTTCAGGACATTAAAGGTCTTTGTGATATCACCCCTCTCTCATCTGTCCTCTGGCGAGTGCATGTTCAGTGCCCTAAGCTGACCCTCCTAGGATCTGCCTTACTGGCCCTTAATCACGTTGGATACCCTATGCTGCACCATCTCCAGACTTTACTTGTTTTTCCTTAGGTGAGGACCCCAGGACTGGGCACATTACTCTAGGTGTGGTCTCACCGGTGATCTTTAGAAAGGTAGTAATACCTCTTTCCTCCTGCTGTCAAAACCTCTCTCAATATACCTTAGAATCCTGTTTGCCTTACTGTAGGCATTGTTACACTGACTAGATGGCTAAGGGAGTCACTTATGATTATTTCTAGGCCCCTTCCTCAGAGGTGGTGTCCAATTTAACTCCAGTTATTGAGTACTCCATTCTGGGGTTCTTGTTCCCTATGTGCATCACAGCAGAGATGTGTCTGTTCACAGACAACATTAAGTTCTGTGGCAAGGAAGACAGTGATAAGGGGATGAAGATGTTGCAGAGAGACCTGTAAAGGTTAACAAGATTGTCTAAGGTTTGGTAGCTGAAATTCAATGCTAAAAAGTTCAAGATGATGCAAATAGGGAATAAGAATCCCAGGACGGAATACTAGATGGAAGGTGTTAGGTTAGCCACTAATTCAGTGGAAAGGGCCATGGGGGGGCGATCATGAGTGATTCCCTAAAACAAACTAGCTGGTGCAACAAGGCCTAGAGCAAGGTGACAAGAATATTGGGGTCTACTGGGAGGGCTTTCAATAGCAGGAGGAAAGAGGTAATATTACCTCTCCATAGATCACTGGTGAGACCCCATCTAGTATACTGCGCCCAGTTCTGGAGCTCCTACCTGAAGAAAGACAGAGACAGGCTGGAAATGGCACAGGGTAGGGAAACCAGAATGATTCAAGGCCAACAGGGAAGATCCTATGAGGATCAGCTCATGGCACCAAAGACGTACTTGCTGAAGACCAGAAGAAAGAGGACCGACATGACTAACTGCCTTCCCAATTACCTCTTCCAGCTCTTCATCTTTGTCGGTATCATGTGAACACAGCGACCACGATTGAGCGAGTGCAAAAAGGGTGACTCAGTCATGGCGCCTGTGTTCTGGGCTACCTGGCAGGGTAGCGACAGGATACCATGGTGGGCGAATATGGTGACAGGAACTATACACATGTGCGCGGGGGGGAGTGAACACACTCCGTGAGAAGCAGAAGGAGAAGGAGGGTATGTGGGAGGTAGTGTGGTGGATGGCTGCTGAGCTGGCTGTGTGATGTGGTAGGTAGGGTGGCAGGCTGGAGTTGGGAATGTGCCGGGTTTGGTTCTAGGGCAGACGTCTCTTTTTGCATTGGGACGGATTGTTTTTTTTTGTTGGTGTTGTTTCTCCATCCTGGCCCCTGGTTTGCTTTATCTACCAGGAAACCTGTCCTCCAGCCGTCGTCCATCCCTGCACCTCCACACTTCGGGCCATCACTGCTTTTTAACCCCAGGCTTACCCCTCATGGTGGGATGGCATGGAGCCCCTCATCTTTCCCGCCAGGACTGGATCCAGCATTGGCGGTGATGCCCTCTGGAGGTGATGCATGTTCTGACGGACAGTCATCAAGCTGTGCAAGCAGGGCCATTTTTCCTGATTTTCTTCCCTTGCAGCAAGGAGTCATGCAATGCCGCCAGCGGAGATAGTGTGCATGCACCAACACATGTTCCTCCAGGTGTCTGCCCCATCTCCACCCCCTATCTGCAGCATCGGCATGCTGTCCCCCAGCTTCCACTAGGGACCAGTCATACATCAACTACTGACACACATCCTTCTCAGAGAAGGAGAGCAGTCTCTTGGATGCTCGATCCTTTTCCTCCTGTCTCGACCCCCGGTGGCCCGTGCTCATTCCCAAACACGGGTCATCGGCATTGCGCGAGGTAAGATGTCCAGCACCTCAACCCTCAGTGCCACTGGGCCAGCTTGTTTTCTTTATTTTTTCAAGTTTTACACCCTGCCTCCCAACATACACCCCCCTGGAGTTGAGAATCTTTAGTTAGGAGAGTGCAGGGGGCAGTCCTATCACCAGAATAGTAGTTGTCATGAGTGTACATCACCATTATTTATTTTTGGCAGTGTACGCTCGCCCAAACAGCAATTACCATTCGGCAAGCACCCTTATGACATGGAATCATCTTTGTCCACCACCCTGGTAAGGATGAGCTGATGCCGAATATATGTTCAGGGAACATGTTGAAATCTGGCATTTTGGACACCAGCAAAGCAGTTCCACAGGAATTCTGATTCCCTTCAGCACTTCAAGGTCATGACACAACACTTTTTGCAGGAAGCACACACTGAGCATGTTCATGTTGTTGGCAAGCTACATGACCAGAAGCTGCCAATCAGTGATGCTGGAGATCAAGTACTCTTCACACTACACACATCTCAGTGCATTTCCATCTGTGTGTCACACACACACACACACACACGTACCCACACACACACGCACAACTAGAGATGGGCTACTGCTGAAGCCCGTAGGTCAGGTATCAGTGCTTTCTGGGCAGGTAGGGTAGTTCAAGCAAGTTACTACCCTATGCAACCTAACAGTGTACAAGGGTCAGGTACTGTGGAAACAGGTAATGGGGTAAGTAACGGGTAATTAAAAGAAAAGGCATTTCTCAGACAGCCTGTGGGGTTCTGGGGCTCTTCCCAATCTCTAATTGAGCATTACAGGCAGCCTGTGGGGTTCTCACAGCAGACAGGAGCACATGACATCAGTGTGACAATCTGATTGGTCAGTGTTGGTGTCTGAGCTCATTGTCTGCTGTGTGAGCATGCAGACTAGCTTTGTTGCTTGGTGGGAAAGGGAGCAAGTTTCAGCACTCGCTGTAACCATGGCAAAAAGCAGCAAAAACTAAAATAACTAAAAAGTTAAAGCACAACTTTTGTCCAGGAAGACAGGGGGAGCAAGGATTGGGGACTAAAGAAAGCGGGAATAATTGGGGTTGGGGACATCAAGTGTGGCCACACATGGGAGAGAAGGAGAAGGGGGGAGGCACTCGTTGTTGCTGGCAGCAACTATGAAAGCCTTTTAGCCTGTATATATGCTGTATGTTGTTAGGTGCCCTGAGCCTTGTCTGTGACATATATTCTGTGTCTCTGTAGTATAGCGAAGCTATTTAGGTTGTATTACACACTGTCTGTTGTTAGGTGCCCTGAGTCCTGCCTGTGATATAGCAACTCTGTGCATCTCTGCAGTATAGTGAAAGCCATTTAGGCTGTATACAGTACACACACACTGTCTGTAGGTGTCCTAGCCCTGTCTGTGACATATTCTCTGTGTCTCTCTGCAGTATAGTGAAGCCATTTAGCCTGTATTACACACTGTCTGTTGTTGGTGCTGAGTCCTGTTTGTGATATAGTTAATCAGTGTGTCTCTGCAGTATAGTGAACGCCATTTAGACTGTATATACACACACACACACACACTCTCTGTAGGTGCCCTGAGCTCTGTCTGTGACATATACTCTGGGTCTCTCTGCAGTATAGTGAAGCCATGTAGGCTGTATTACACACTTTGTTGTTGGTGCCCTGAGCCCTGTTTGTGATACAGCTACTCTGTATGTCTCTGCAGTACAGTGAAAGCCATTTAAACTGTATACACACACACTGTCTGTAGATGCCCTGAGCCCTGTCTGTGATGTAGCTAGTACTATATCTCTGCAGTGTAGTGAAAAGCCATTCAGGCTGTATTGCACACTGTCTGTTAGGTGCCCTGAGCCCTGTTGGGACATAACTACTCTGTATGTTTTTGAAATATAGGGAAAGCTATTTAGACTGTATCACACACTGTTTGTTAGGTGCCCTGAGCCCTGTCTGTGACAAAGCTACTCTGTGTGTTTTTGCAATATAGTGAAAGCCGTTTAGAATGTATCACACACTGTTTGCTAGGTGCCCTGAGCCCTGTCTGTGACAAAGCAACTCTGTGTGTCTCTGCAGTATAGTAAAAGCCATTTAGGCTGTATTGCACACTGTCAGTTAGGTGCCCCGAGCCCCTGTCTGGGACACAGCTACTCTGTATGTCTTTGCGGTATAGTGAAAGTCACTTAGGCTATATTGCACACTGTCTGTTAGGTGCCCTGAGCCCTGTCTGTGACATAGCTACTCTGTGTCTCCCTGCAGTATAGTGAAAGCCATTTAGGCTGTATCACACAATGTCTGTTAGGTGCCCCAAGCCCTCTGACCTAGATACTCTGTGTCTCTCTGCAGCATAGAGAAAGCCATTTAGGCTGTATTACACACTGTCTGTTAGGTGCCCTAAGCCCCGCCTGTGACATAGCTATTCTGTGTGTCTTTGCAGTTTAATGAAAGTCATTTAGGCTGTATTACACAGTGCCTGTTAGGTGCCTCAAGCCCTGTCTGTGACATATAGCTACTCTGTGTCTCTCTGCAGTTTAGTGAAAGCCATTTAATGTCCCAGTACTGACACTATAGTGCAGCACGAGAGGGGTGCTGCACTTCTGAGGTGCCGTCTTTCAGATGAGATATTAAACCGAGGTCCCATCTGCCTGGATTGGTGGTAGTTCAGGTGGATGTTAAAGATCCCATGGCACTTATCGAAAAAGAGTAGGGGAAATTTTTATTAGAAAACAAAAACCAAAATACAGATAAGGGAGAATCAGTACATATTCTATAGATAACAGAGAAGCATCAAAAAAAACAAAACCTTGAACACCTCTGGTATATAAGAAAAGATAAAAAAGGAAAATAAAAACAACATCTTATCCTACCCATACAATATTATGCCATAAAGAACCATCTACGTCAGCTTCCAAGGTTCAAAATTCATATTCATAAAGTGTATCCAATTCTTCCTATATGTGAAAGAAAACATCTTGCAACTGTATTATTTTATTCTGAAGTACTCTTAAGCTCCTAGCCTGCCAAATGTGCCATTTAAGACAAGCCAGCAGTACTATGACTGTACTTTTATGCCATTTACTCTACTCTTTTGGAATCTGTCCTAATACTAGAATACTGTACAACATATGACTAATTAAGGGTTCTCCCCACCAATGCACCAATGCAGTCCAAAAATTTTGTGTAAGAAAACACTCAAAAAACAAGTGCTGCATTGTTTCAATCTGCCCCTGACATGATTGTTCCTGACAAAATCTATCACTCATCTGTTTATGTTTGTGATTGGCTTTTACGTTAAGCTTTTGATGAGCGAACAGCCAAATCATGTCCCACATTTTTGGGAGGATTCCAGGTTCTATTATGCTTGCTAATAATGAAGCAGTATTTATGTCATCAGGCACTTTGAACAAAGGATCTTCAAAATAACAAGAAGCTACAACATAGGAATAGAAAGATTTCCTTTCATGGGAAATGAACCAACTAAGTTCCTCTTTCCATATCCTTATGTACTTTAAAGTATATTGTACATAGATAAGAAGCTGGTTTTCTGTAAAATGCCACTTACCCCTTCCCCAAGCAGTTAAAAAAGGATGACCCCACAGAGCCATACACATTCGACCCATTACATCATTCTCTAGTAACATCGGCCTGATTCAGCTATAAAAAAAAATGTCCAAAGAAGTAAACAATTGGATTTATCATACCAAGTCCACCAGTTTTCCAGGGTCTGTACATGTATGCCCTCTTCACAGGGTTCAGGCAACTGCACTGTAATAGCTGGAAACAAGACTCCAAATTTTTGTGTGCATGCAATATGGTAATGGAAAAATACGTGAAATGTACAAAAAGGGAGGAACTATATATGATTTTAAAAGAAACACCCATTTTTTTCTTGTCATTTTCCAGGATTGCTATTTCTTTACTTTATGGTATGCCATATCATAGATCAAGTCCCAACTGCTTTCTATGGCCTTCTGAGAACCAAAATATATGCCAAGCAGTTTTAAGTTACCTGTAACCACAGGGACAATAAAAGCATCTATTCGAAGAGCTGTACCCAAAACCAACAAAGTACTCTTAGCAGTGTTTATCCTAATGCCTGTATGTTCCTGTAAAGAATGCAGGATGGTAAGGATTTGTTTACCTGAATCCAAATCTGCTATAGAAAACACACAAACATCTGCATAAGCCAAAACTTTTTGAAAAGAATAACCTTCTAAGGAAACAATGGCCGAAATACTAACATCAGTTTCAATTAATCATAATATAGGATCTAACCCCAAAACAAATACCATTGGACTCAATGGGCATCCTTGATGAACCCCAACCTGGAAAGGAGTAGGGAAACCTAAATGCCTATTAACCAAAGGCGTAACCTGTGCTGACTTATACAAAGTTTGTACCAAATCCAAAAACTGAACAAGAATGCCATAATGGTGCAAAACTGCACATATGTAATCATGATGTATTGCATCAAATGCCTTCTCTTGATCTAATGACAAAAGTAACCAGATAGCCTATTTTGTAAACCTTGATCTATTAGTTCCCTAAGGTACACAAGATTCTGAGTGATATTTCTGCCAGGAATGGCACATGTTTGTGTGGAGATTAATAACTTGTTAGCAAATTTGGAAAGACTATGAGTTAAAATATTTGCAAGGCTTTTATAATCAGATGTTAATAAACTCAGTAGTCTCCAGTTTTGTAATATTGTTGGATCCCTTTTTATATAGAAATATCACAATGCCATTATTCATACTAGCTATAAGTCTCTTTTCTGTCCAAATTGCTTGATACACTACGTGTAACCATGGCAATATTACATCTATATATGTTTTATAGGACTCATTAGGTATGCCATCAATACCTGGTTTAGTATGTGTTGATAAATGACTAATAGCTTGAGTAATTTCCTTTATGGAAATAGGGGACATCAATTCTGCAGTTTCTGATGGCAATAATGGTAGAATATTGATTTGTTGCAAAAAAGGATGAGAAGAATCTGATACAGGTTTTTGAAATGTGTTTGTAATGTAATTCTGAACAATTTGCCATAAACCTCTTATGTCTTGTATGCATGACCCATCAAGGTCCTTTAAAGCAGACATATATAACCTGGGCAATTCTTGTGTAGAAAGGTCATAGGAATTTACCTGCTCATGCTTTCCAGATGTTACATATTTCTGCTGATATCTATATCTTTTTTCCCTTGACTTAAGAAAATCAATCATCTTAGTTTTCATAACTAGAAACTGTTGGTGCACAGTACCTGGCGAGGAGCTTCCCTGAGCCAAAAGTTTTAGATACTGAGCTCTATATCTTAAATAGGTTAAATAGGAATTCCTGGCTTTAGTCTTAGAGATTTGAATAAAGAAGGTCTTCAAATCACATTTAGTGTCTTCCCACCAGTCAAGTGGACTATCATACAAAACACTTACAGCAGACCATATCAAAAAGAAAGAATGAATTTGTGGATGAATACTTTCATCCTGTAGCAGGGATGTATTCAGTTTCCAATATAAGCACATCCCATCTGGAGTTTTTGATAAGTGCCAGTTGATAGTTTTAGTACAGTATGGTCTGTAGTTTCTACTGGCAGTGCCATAATGTTGAGACAAGTAAATCTCTCTGATAAAAAACAGAAATCTATTCTTGATGATATCAATCTTTTATGAAAAGTATACACAGGAGTCAATTGTAACTTATCATATGCATCTACCAAATGATTGCATTTCAATATTTGTAATAAAGCATTAGTGTCACAGAACAGTTTCTGAGATTTCCGTCCCCAATCTCTGGGTGCAAGACCACAATTAAAATCACCTCCCCACAAAACAAGCTTTGAAGTAAGCAAATAAGGGGAAATACAATGAAATAGTGCAGACTTTTCAGCTTTTAACTGAGGTGCATAAATATTAATAAGACGGTATGCACAATAAGAGATGATTACCATAGCTCTACCAGGTAAAATATCCAGGACCTGTAAAACTTGGGCTTATACATTTGAAAATAATATTCCTAAACCATCACAGACATCTTCTCCCAGTGACCAGAAAGAAGCACCCCACCTCCAATCTTTTTCTGCCTCTCTTAATTCTTTTAATGAGTGTAATCTAGTATCTTGTAATAGGATGCTAGAACCAGAGTTCTCACTCAAACTGGCAAAAGCAATTTGTCTCCTTGTTTGTGATTTGATACTGTTTGCATTAACAGTAAGGAATGAAATATCTTTTGCCATATGTAAGGAGAATAATGGGTAGTACTAGTGTCTACATTATGAACTATATTGCTTTCCTTTTTTCTTCTTGTTTGGTTTGGGTTTATCTCTAATTTCTGGTTCGGGGGGCTCTGTCTGTGAGGAAGTAACAGAATAAATCTGAGTCCATGCCATCCTCATCACCCTCCTGATCAAGTAAAGGGGCAAAAGGATTTGGGGCCAAGACTGGATCAGGCTCAGCGGATGAACAAGTGACTTCAGGATCTGGTTTAATAGTTTTGGATTGAGTAACTCTCTGGAAGGGTACCTCTGACTGCACTCCTGGTGGGGGGCATGCAAGAGGTTTCCTTACCCTCAAAAGGTGTGCAAGACTGGGGTATATCCACATTTATGGGTTCTGCATACCCCGAGGGAGGAACTGTTTGCTCAGAGATAGATGGAATATTTGGGGAGACAGAGAGAGACAGAGTCAGTACCCACTCTGTCTGAGATAGGATTGAGATGATCTGGGATGGATGTGTCCATCTTTTCCAGGGCTTTTCCTATTTCCTTTTCAGATGAAACTGGGGAAGATTTAGATGGAGGGGATGTATCAGTTTTGGCCTGACTACACTGTAGGAGTAAATCCTGCATTTTCTATGTTTCCTTCTGAGCATTGGCTACATAAACATCCTGTTCAACATGCAGTGCAGGGTCAGGTTGGTTGTGTGAGGCCCAAGAGCAAGAACGAAATGTATGCCCTTGTTCCTCACAAAGGTTGCATTTCATAGGTCTTCTACAATGTGCCCCTGCATGACCCAAATCTCCACAAAGACCACATTTCTGTTGGTCACACACATTACTTAAGTGCCCTAATGCTCCACATTTATAGCAAGCCCTTGGCTGACCTGGATAAAACAATACGCCCCTATCCTGGCCCAAGAAAAAACTGTTTGGTAAATGCTTAGTTAAACCATTCTCTAAGTTCAAATCTATCTGATAATGCCAACCTTCTGCCCATAGATGTTCATCATCAAGTATCGGTTCAGGAGAACTTTTAACAGTGCAGTGTTGTTGCAACCAGTAGGTTATGTCAGCAACATTAACTCCTTCATTGCGAAACAAAACTGTAATTTTTTTGGAAACAGGTTTCGTTAAAGGGATGGCCAAGAAAGGTTTCCATAAAGGAGTGTTTTTTGTGCTTGATATTGTTTCCAAAAGCGGTCCAAACCAGCAGGGTGCTTAAAACTCACATCGAAAATAGAATCCCCAGGCATATGAATTAATGCATAGATTTCATATGCATAAAATCTCATACTGTTTTTCAATAGCTCAAGACCTACAAAAAGTCTGCTAGGAATGTCATCCACAGGACCCCTAAATTTTAACCGCACTGCATTTCTCCTTGCAGCAGGCTCATTTAGTAATCCAAATGCTGCAGGAAATAACTGTTCATTCACTTTATCATGCCATACTGACATAGAACATAGAAACATAGAATTTGACGGCAGATAAGGACCGCTTGGCCCACTCAGTCTGCCCATTTCCCTACCTACTGGATAAGCTGCAGATCCTAGTTAACCAGCAGCCTACTTCTTCCTACCCCCAACCCCTAGAATGGCCTTATGACTGTCCCATGCATGCTTGAATTCCACCACTGATTTTGACTCCACAACCTCCTCTGGAAGGCCATTCCATGCATCCACAACAAAGTAGTACGATGAATAATTTCAGTTGGGGAAGAGACTGAACGAATGGGAATCTGTTGTTCAGGCAGAGACTGCTGTTCCAGAGTGGGGGGGGCACTGGAATTCTTTAAACCTTCACCCTCAAGCCTTCTAATATTATTCAGTATATCATGACTGGGACTTGGAGATAACTGGTCAGTCTCCACAATGGGAAGCTGGCCTGGTGTTATAAGAGACTCCGAGGTAGAAGATGAATGAACTGACTCTCTCATATTTGGCGAATTAGCTTCCCATGACTTCCTATCTGAGGATTTTACCCACCCAGCAGCTTCTAAAGCTGAGGCTACCCATACAGCAGGGGATTCTTTTTCCTAAAAAAGTCACTTTATCCAGAAAAGGAGAGGGATCTTCGATTAAGGGAGGTTTCTTTTTTCCGTTAATGGCTCGATTCTGTCCCAGTGAGCCCCCAATGCTACCCCTTTTCCCATTAGGTGATAGACCTATGGTGAAATGCCCCATGTTTGGGCCTTTAAATAAGTCAGAGGCATTCGTATTTACTGCAGTGGATTCGACTCTCCCAGTGCTGAGTAGCGACTGCTGTATCACAGCAGTGGAAGAAATGGTTGACTCAGCCTGTTCTGCTTGAGATTCGGAGGATGAACAGGAGGGTATTGCATGAGAAATCTCTGAGGCATCTTCAGACGGTGTCTTTGCAACAAGGTCTTGCACAGCAGAGAACTGTGCCGCTTCCTGTTCTAGTGCGGGAGGCACATCATCTCGATGTTGTTGCAACTCTTGCAACAATTGGTTCCTTGCTTGTACTAACTGACGTTCGATCACAGTAAGCTGAACTTGAATTTCTGCAGCATCGCGACTGGGAAATACTCCATCTGTCTCCAAAGGAACAATACAGGAGACATTAATATCAGGCAATAGTACAACTCCCGTATCAGTGTTCAGGTCTAAATCCTGGTCTGTCTCCATGATGATCATGCCGCCTGTCGAAAGCTGAGGAGGTGATCAGCTCCTCAGCCTCCCGCACGTCCATCCTCACTGATGACCACCAGTACACTGACAAATTTCCACAAGGAAGCAGCGCCCTCTCACAAAAGAATAGGGGAGTTTTTTTATTAGGAAGTTGGACTTCATAACAAAACAGTACATAAGAAATCAAGCATAGAGAATTATAAACAAGAACAAAATAGCATGACAAAAAAAGGAAACGAATAAATTCAATAACAATTAGTGCAATGAACCTAGAAATGTGCAACCTTTTCTTTACTATAATGCAGTAAATCCATTTGTACTATATCCTGTAAAGATTTCCTAATATTTGCTAATAATTCAAGTTGCGAAACCCATTTTTGTTGAAGATCCCCCAAACATCTAATTTGCCATAAATGATGACGAATCACAACAAAAATAACATACATATTCTCAGGATTATATTTCGTGCATGAGGTCTTATTTCCACCATACATAATATCAGAATATGTTAACAATGTAAATTCAGGTTCCCCCCAAGTTGCACTCAAGTAGGCCCAAAATTGCACCACAAATGCACATTCCAAAAATAAATGACGCTGGGTTTCCACAACCTGAGGACAGGAATCACGTGGACAATATCTATCTTCCACTTTTTTATGTTTATGATTACCCTTTACACAATGGGCTGGATATTCAAAAGCGTTGCGCAATGCGCAATAGGGTTGCGCCAGCGCAAGTCAGAAAATGTGCCGTTCTGCGATATTCAACAGGAGGCAGTTGCACCACTGAAAACATGCTGAGCAACAGCGCAATGCTAATGAAGGCATGCGCAACCGAAGGGGGTGGAACCATGCATAAAGTGCGCAGTGCGATGTTCAAAGACTTGCGCAATGTGCAACAGTGGAGCAGGCGGAAGTTGCGCCATAGCGGAAATGAGCCAAAATAAAAAGGAGCAAGGAAGAGGCACAAGAATGCTACAGGGAAGCCACATGAGGCAGGGAGAGAGACAGAGCAAGAGGGACAAAGAGGGCAGGCCAGGGAAACCACAACACAGAATAGGGGCAAGGGAAGGTGTGTGGGGCCACAGAATGCAGAGGCCAGTAGGTGTACCCGGTGCAGGGGAGGTAGCAGTCAGGACAGCGGGGGGAACAAAGCAACAACAGCTGGGGGGACACAAGCCAGGGACATGGACAGTGCCACCTTCCACATGGAAGCCGTAATGAGGGGTGAAAGGCATGATGCAGGGGCGTGGCCTTGGAAGGGCCCCATCGGGATGCACGCCCCCAACAGGCAGTACCGAGCCCGCACCAGCTTTGAGCTGTACTCAGATGTCGAGATAGTGGGCCGGTACTGCCTGAACAGGGCAATACTGAGGCAGCTCTGTGAGCTGTGCAGTGATGTGATGCAGGCACCCACACAACGGAGTCAAGCTCTGTCAGTGGAGACAAAGGTAACAGCCTGCATGTGCTTGCTCGCCACAGGTACCTTCCAGAGACCAACAGGGGACACCACTGGCATAACACAGTCGGCCACATCATGCATCCTCACCCAATTCCTCAACACACTGCTGCCACATGCTGCGGAGTACATCCATTTCCCCAGCACCGTGGCGGAGCACACAGCAAACATACAGGAGTTCCACAGGGTAGCACGTATGCCTGGCATGCTAGGGGCGATAGACTGCACCCATGTGGCCATTCGCACACCACCTGGCCCCAATGGGGCCGCTTATATGAATCAGAAGGGATATGCCAGTGTCAACTGCCAGGTGGTGTGTGAAGCCAGTGGGTGCATCATCAATGTCTGTGCCATGCACCCTGGGGGAGCACATGATTCTTTCATATGGTACCAGTTGGCACTGTGCCATCGATTCGAGAGTGGAGACATCCCCACAGGACATCTAGTGGTTGAGTATGCATGTAGAACTGACAAATCATGGGCAAGGGGGGGTAAGCCACAGGTGTCATGGGTGTGGCACACAGGGTTAGGGGCAGTTTGAGCCTGAACAAGACACTAACCTCCACTATCTCCACACAGGTGACAGTGGATACCCACTCCATCCCTGGCTGCTCACACCTACCGGCCCATGACCCCCATCACAGCGCTTCACAGGAGCACATGCCGCCACACGCACTTATCGTTAGTAGGTGTTTGGGATGCTGAAGGCGCGTTTCCGTTGCCTGGACACCTCTGGCGGTGCCCTACAGTATAGCCCCTCAAAGGCCTGTGCGATATTCCTGGCCTGTTGTATCCTGCACAACATGGCCAAAGACTGTGGGATAGCCATACAGGTTGAAGAGGGGGACAGCAATGGGGACAATGGTGATGCCGGTGACGATGGGGATGGGCAGCCCCCCCTTGGATGATGGGACACCCGACTGATCCGGCTGGCCCAGCTGCACCGGGACACCATCACAGAGGAGCACTTCAGCCAACACACGTAAGTCATGGGGCCATGTGCAACCACCAGTGGCTAGGGCACAACCCATGTACACACATGGAAACACACCAGGGGTGCATGATGGCAAGGGATGTGGCAGGGCACAGAAGCACACACATACATCCAGGGAGGGGTGAACAGTAACACGCCACATTGACGGACACACACACACGCACACACAATAGGCACACAGTGCACAGGGGTCAGGTGCAAAACAGAGCCGGAACACAGACACTAGCAAAACACATGTCCACAGGCCACCATGTCCACTGACTGTCTATGTGCATGTGTCAGATGCTGGGCACCATTGCACTTTGGTGTACAGCGCAATGCAGGCATCATCATGCACACGCACCTGTGGACAGCAGTCAGGAGGGTGTGCAGGTGGACCATGTGTCTGTGTGTAGGGCTGGGCACCCACCGGTGCACTGCCCACCAAAACACACAATGCACACAGGGCAGCACCAGACAGGGCCCGCACTGGGAGACAGGTCAGTTTTGCGGCACAGTGCCACGTCCACCTTGGATGCGGGGGTGGCCCCACCGAGACCCAGCGGCACTGGCAGGCTGAGCACGGGCCTCATGGGGTGGCACTCATCGTCCATCAGGGGTTCCACTGTGCGAACGAGACCGTGCCCGCACAGGTGTCTGCAGCACACTGAACAAACCTGCACCAGGAGTGCTCAGGATGCCCACAGCTGAACCCGGCGTCGACAGGGTGGGTGTCGCACGACGCCGGGTACGGGGAGTGGATAGCGAACTGCGTGGTGTGAGCGACACATGGGCACCTGACTATGTGCCCATTGTGGCCACGACAGTGACCAATGCTTGTGGTAGCCTGTCAATGGCAGTGGTCACATCCTCCTGCAAATGGTCAATCTGTGACAGGATCCTATTGGTGTCCCTGCTGTGTTGCTCCACGACCCGCTCCAGGGCCACACACAGTGCCTCCACGGACGTTGCAAGCCGCATCTGCTGCTGTACTGATGCCTGCAGCAGGTGGGTGTGCTCGTCAAAGAGGTCATCTGCCACCTCAGCAACCTGTCCCTCAGGGTATGGAAGGGCCTGATGTTCAGGACCCCTTGAGGGTGGGCGCTGCTTACCAGGGCCAGGTATGGGCAAGTCCACAGGTGGTGCACAGATGCCACCGCTGAGCCCTGTACCCCCAGTCCCGGTGGGTGACTGCTGCTGCTGGCCCTCTGCCTGCTGTGCCCAAGGGATCGGCTGTTCCGCCACTGTGGCTGCAACAGTGCCACTGACCTGACCAGCCACCGGTGCTGCCCCAACGGTGCTGACAGGCGCTGCCTGGGACTGTGCTGACATGCTGGCACACATGTCATAACCAGCTAGGTCCATGGGCGTGTGCTGTCCTGCTGTGTGTTCATTCCATGACACACACATGTCACTGCCCATAATGGTCATTGCATCATCAATGGTGCAGGTCTGTGCCACAGCCACAGCCACAGCCATAGCGTGCTGGCATGCTTGGATGCCAGACCGCTGGGACTCAGGAAGGGCCTCCCCCACACCTGTCTCAACGACATCAGTGTTGACAGCCAGGCGGACCCACTGTTGCAATGCACGCTGGCTACCTGTGGAGGTGGATGGTCCCTCCTCCAACTCCAGACAGCTGTCCGCGGTGGACAAGCCCTTCACCGCTGACCCCTGCAGACATGCAGGATCTGTAAAAAGAAAGTAAGGACATGTTAGTGCATGTGATCTACCTCCCCAGACCATGACGTACCATGCAGTGATGGGCTACCACTTGTCTGGAAGCCACCTCCTGGAACGCGCTCAATGGCACTGCGCTGCATGCTTTCAGCAAGCCTGTCCTCTGCCGGAGTCAGCTGCACCACCTCCGGCTGGCCCCCGCCTGTTGCAGCATGTGCCGCCCTGATGGCAGCCACCTTCTCCTTCACCCTCCTCCTGTCGGTACCCATCTTCTTCTTACACTCCTGCACAGAGCACTGGTGGCTGCCATGCAGGTTGACAGCACGTGCCACCCCCTCCCATGCAGCAGCACGGGCCTGAGGGGTGCCCCGCCATCCACTGAGCAGTGGCTCCTGATCGATGTAGGCCTCGAAGAGTGCATCCATCTTGGCCTTGGTAAAATTGAGCCTCCTCTTCTGCCCACCATCGTGCTCCTCACCCAGTCCTCGCTCGGTCATTTTTCAGCCTGTATGGGTGACAGTGGTGACCTGTGACTGTGCAGTACAAAGCAAGTCCCTGTGACCACAGTCCAGAACACCACACAGCATGCAACTCACCTATAAACTGCAGTAACCGAATATGGCCACTGCAGAACAGTGTCGCAGTTTTATGGCACAATCCATGCAAATTAGGTGTGGCGCAACTTTAATGAGATGCAAATCATGCTGCTGCGCCATTGAATGGCTGATCAGATGATTTGCATATGATGGCTGAATATCGCGCTGTTGCGTTTTGCGCTACAGGGTTGAACGTGCTGAGCCAATGGCGCAGTTATGTGACTGCGTAGTACACCGTACTATGCATGCCCAGGTAGCTTACACAGGCATCTGCCGCACTGATGATGTGCTGTGCGCGGTAGGCAATTCAGGGCATGGCCACCATTGTGCCGGTGGCAATACAGCGAGGGTCACTACATGGCGCTGTGGCACAACTGAGCAATAGTTCACTGTGGCAATGGCACACAGGTGACCAATCGCGCTAGACGCATAGACGTCCGATGGTGCTGTGCATGGCCTTGCGCCAGAGAACCATGACCCTGTGCCCGACCTTTACCCCCTTGGCGCTATACGTCTTGCATGTCTGCAGCTCTATCCCGCTGTTCGGTGACAGCGTGATAGGGAATGGCGGCGCTGTATTGTGCAGCAATTCCACGTGGGGTTGCCATGCTGCGGAGCACCATATTGCCTACTATAACACTGGAGATGGCATGCAGGAGAGCCCCTCAATGGAGTGCCCTTGAGCTGGCCAACCTTGTGGCCATTGTGGAGCCACACTATGGCCCACTCTTTGCTGAGGTGCCACTGGACAGGGCCAGGACCCAGGTCTGGCAAGAGGTGGCCAATGACCTGGAGGTGGCCACTGGCCGCAGGAGGAAGCTGAGCAGTGCAGACATTGGTATGGTGACCTGCAATGGAGGGAGCCGGAGTGACTGGCACGTCTGCGGTCGTGCACCAGGAGGGGAGTGGTGCCTCGTCCAGGTGGGTGATAAGTGTACACACCTGTATGGTCCATATGGGTAACACTGTCTTATGTGTCCAGCACATAGGGGAGGGATGGTCTAGGGTTGGCTGTGGCAGTGTTTACGGGGTATGGGATGGATGGATCTGGCTGGGTGGGTGGGCACACACATTGGGGCAGGGGGAATATGCTTTGGGTTTGTACCGATGTGTTTCTCTCCTTTTGTTTACCACAGGCGTGGCAGAGTGGAGGAGGGCCATGGAGCAGCAGCGGAGGGTGGTGGAAGCTGACCTTGAGCGTGTCAGGGAACAACCCCAATGCCAGTGACAACCTGATGAGGGTGAGTGCCATGACACCATGATTGCTATTGCATGCTGTGTGACAGGGTGGGGAGCAGGGCATGGCCACCATCCATGGACGCCACTGCCATGCACGCGACATGTGACAGTCAGCACTGTCCAGTGACACTGCATGTCTGGGTGTGCATCAATGGTGGTCCATGTGTGCACTGGGCACATGGCTGTAGCACTGCCTGCCCACCACATAGCCATGTTACTGTACAGCCTTGGTTGTGCTGTGCTGAACATGGGTGGTGTGTGTGTGCAGTGGTACACATGGCTGTTGCTGCCTGGTTGGGCATGTCTTGTGCACACGGTCACTGTGGGTGGGTGCACACCATCACAGGAACGGGGCACATGGCTGTATGCCATGCATGATGGGTGGGCTGCAGGGGGATGGACAGTCACACCCATTGACTCTGATCCCTTGTCCTAGGTGTGCGGATACTCATCAGGATAGAGCAGTCCATCCGGGATCTTGTTCGTGTGGCAGCGGAATCCCTTGCAATACTACAGGACATCCATTGGCATGGGGTGAGGAGGAGAAGGCGTCCCCGTGAACAGCCCCAGGCAGCAGAGGAGCAGGCTGGACACCACTGATGGAGCTGAACCTCCCCCCTTTGACCGACACTCACACCCCACCTTCCCTCTCCCAGTTGTTCACCCCTGCCCCTTACCCACCCCCACCTTGTTCCTGTCCCTCCACACCATTTCTGTATATACATGTATATAGTTGTTGTTGTTATATTTTTTGAATACAGATATTTTGATATGAATACTGTGGTGGTCTCTGATTTGCAGCTGGCTATAGGTGCTCAGTTGTAGTGGTGTGCATGGCATCTGGGGTGGTTCAGTCATGGGTATGTGTGTGTGTGCGTGGGGAAGTGTCTCTGGTGTGGGAGTGGCAATCAGTCGGTATCTGTGGTGTGTGTTGTTCTCTGTGCATTGCATTACTGTGTGCAGTGGTCCATGGTGCCTGCTCTGTGTCCATTGTGCCCCTGTCAAACTGTCCTTGGCCTGTGCAGCTGACACCCTTGCATGTCTGTGGCCTGTGAGGTCTGCTGCCTTGTCAGTGGTGGCTGTCCCTGCAGGTCATCCACTGTGACCGTCACAATGCTGGGTTGCCTCCTGTCACTGGTGAGGTGCATGTTTGCCTCGGGTGACACTGTGGCCTCCACAGTTGCTGTCCCACCTCCATGCTGTGGCTTGTGTGTGTTGCAGGGTCTGTGCACCACTGTCTATGACTTGTGATCCAGGCATATGTTGGTGGCGTACAGGGCCACAGTTCATGCACAGGGTGGGTGTCACCCCTGTGCCATGGTGGACTGCAGGCTGCGTGTGTACAATTTACATGGGCCCACACTGGGGGCTTGGTTGCCACACTACTGCATCCCTGTGTTGGTGTCCCCGAGGGTATGGGTGTGTGTTTGCCCCTGCACTGTGTTGCATCTGGTGTGCTGCATGCTTCCATGCAGCACTGTGGGTGTCTGTGCTGGCTGCTGTGGCTCATGGTGGGTCGCGCTGTGACACTTGTCTACTGTGCAGGGTGCTGTATCAATGGCGATGGTGTCAGGGGCACGCCCTTTCCCGTGTGGGGTACCTCTTGTGGTGACACATGTTCAGTCTCTCAGCTGTGCCTCAGGGGGATTGTGCATGTTGGCACTGTGTCTGCCGTTGTTGCATTGTCGTGTGGTGCCACCCACTGCTGGGTGCTCATGGTGGGTCTGGCTTGTATGGTTCTGTGGTACATGGGGTTGCAGTGTGACAGTGGGGGATGCATGGGGATTCCTGTAGTGATGGTCACTGCTCATGGGGGGTGTCTTGGGGTCATGGTGCAGGGTGTGCTGTGCACGGGGGGGGCTGCTGTACCATGGGGTGGTCCGCCCTCCTTGTGTGGCAGTCTCAGCTTGCCGGTGGGTGTGCTGGGGCAACATGGCCCAGCTGTACTTTGTTTGGTTGTCCCCATGGGCCGGTGGATATTCCGTCCCTCCCCCAGTTGTGCTGTGCTTGGGGTGTGGGGGTGCATTGTCAGTTCTGCAGTGTGTTCCTGTGCCCATCTGTGGAATGGGTGGTGGGCCCCTACCTCCCTGGTTGTGAAGTTTCATTGCTCTGCTGCTGGGGGGCCCCCTGCTTGCGCTGTGGCACCTCTGGGCTGCTCAGCTGGGATGCCCTTGTTGCGCTATAGTGCATCGTATCTGCTCAGTTTCCCCTTCCTAGTTGCGCTATGGCGCAAGTTGTGCGATATTCAGACTTTGGCTGTTTGCGTAATTTGGCTTGCTCCATTTTTGAATATCGCATCTATTGCGCATGGGCGCAATGGACTTGTGCTTGCTCCTGCTATTGTGCACTTTTTGGGCGCAGTTTGAATATCCAGCCCAATGTCTACTAAAATTACCTAACCATAAACTATCCCACATTTTTGAAGGTATGCGGGGATTACACAGATGTCGTAATACTCCAATCTGTTGTACAGATGAACATAAAGGAAATTCTACAATTTGACTATCGTTGACCAAAATAGCATGATAAACAGCCTTTCTATCCAAAATCATAAAGTCCTGAAGTCTGAGTTTTCATTTCACAGCCATCTTAAAACTTTCAACATCATAATCAGGTAAAGGTATTTTTTTTTCCAAACAACCTAATAGAACCTTGCTCCCAAAGCTGTCTATTTGGTGTAATCCAGTCCAGAACCAAGGGACGTCATAACTTAAAACCAGGTTTTAGGGCCAGACCAAAATTATAACTAAAAAAAACACTAAAATAAAAGGCAACAGGATTAACCATTCCTATACCACCTTCTACAATGGGCTTATAAGTAATCTCCCTTTTAATCGGATTTAACCTTGATCCCCAAAAGCCTGAAAAAATACTAAATAACTCAGTAAGTAGCTGCTGAGGAGGTGGGAAAACATAACTAAGATGCAAAAAGATAGGTAAAAGCAAAGTTTTAATCAAAAGCACCCTTTTCTTTTTACCAATTAACTTATTATGCCAACCCTGAACTAAATGCTCTGCCTTCCCCACATGAACCATCCAATTAGAATATGCCATGTCCCGAACCCCAGATCTCACCCTAAGAATCATCAAATTTTCTCTTTTTATCCTTATGCCCCCTATAAAACCTGAAGATGGAATAGGAGTGCTTCCCAATGGGATACCAATACTCTTATCCCAATTAATCCTGGAACCAGAAATGGCTGCATATTGCCTCAAAATAGCACAAAGGACCTCCTCCTTAGCACTAACCCCCAACGTAAGTACCATATCATCAGCAAAGGACATAGCTTTGACAAAAAAATTAGTATGGGGAACCAGAATACCCTGAATATCAGGAGAGTGGTGTAGAAGTCTAAGTAGAATATCAATACAAAATACATATAAAAGAGGGCTAAGGGGACAACCCTGTCATACTCCTCTCTGAACTGTAACCTGGTGACCATACCACCCATTCACATTAGGACGTAAGGAAATATTAGCATAAAGCGCTTTAATACAGGAAACAAAGTCTACTGGGATACCAAATGCAGTTAAAACAGCAAACAAAAACTTATGCGAAACCTGGTCAAAAGCCTTCTCTTGATCCACACCCACCACCCACCCTGAGACCTGTCCAGATTCAGCCTGCCAAAACAACTCTCTAAGCACAATAAGGTTATCTTTTATCTGACATCCCGGAACCGCACACGTCTATTCAAGACTAATTAAATAGTCTGAGACATTATTCGATCTATTCAACAGAATCTTAGCCACAATATTTCTATCAGTATTAAGTAGGCTCAGCGGCCTCCAATTGTCTACATTATTCTGGGCACCCTTTTTATGAATTAATACTAAAACTGCTTCCTGCATGGGAGCAGAAACAGAAGAAGACTTCAACATATGGTAATAAAGAACAGCCAAAACCAGAGTCAAGTCTTCAAGAAAATGTTTATAAAAGTCTTCCTCCAACCCATCAAAACCCAGGGCAGCAGTAGAATTCAGCTGCTTAATAACACGAATAACCTCCTCTTCAGTGACATCATGTGTCAACATTTGTACATCCTCTGGCCGAACCTGTGGTCACTGTAAGGTTTTTAAAACCTGTGCCAAGTCTCTACTAACCTCCTGATTAGTAAACATAGATGTAAACCTATTCTCAACAATGGACAGAATTCCTGCTGGGGAAGAGACACACTGCCCAGAGGAGGAAAGTAATTCTGTAATAAACTGATGTTTAACTCTATCTTGACAACTCTTATATGGATCAATAGACGATGATCTAACCTGTGTACCAAATCTAGCTTCCTGTTCCAAAGATTTAGCCCTAGTATATTGAAGGGACATCATCCTATTCTTTACATTCTGTATCTGGGAACCATAGTCCTGATTAGTAGTTTCTGATAAAGAAATCAATTGCTGCAAATGATGACGTAACTCTAAATATTTTAAATAATCAGACCGACACCTAGAAGTCGCCAGTGACTGAAACAAAACTTTCTATTCTTTTTTAGTATCCTTCCACCAATCAGAAATATCATCATAACAGTCACTAACTGAGATTCTAGCCGTCCAATGACTATGCCAAGCTTTTTGTATTTTAGGATTGTGGAATAAAACATTATTTAACCTCCACCTATTTTTTTTTTACAGCGAGGAGTATTTTTCCAAGAAATCTCGGAGCGTAACAAAACATGGTCAGAAAATTCCACAACTCTAGTAATAGATTCTAAAATCTGAAAAATTTTAGACACAAAAATAAAATCAATCCTGGTTTTAAATTTACCCTTGAAAAAAGTGTATCCTACAATGGGATGCAAACTACGATAAGAGTCTTGCAATCCAGTAGTATGCAGAATTCCATTCAGGGTGCTGGTATCACAAAACAGTTTAGAAGTTCGTAACCCTCTATCAGATTGATGTAAGCCACAATTAAAATCCCCCATCCAAATAACTAGTCTAGAAGTATGTAAATATTGGTGTATATGTAAGCAATAAGACACGACAGGGTGTGCATGGAACAGATTTTACTGCACGGCTAGGGGCGTAATGAGGCACGAGGCCTTGGCAGTGCCTTTTGTCTCGTCGAGCAGTAAAATCTGTTCCATGCACCACCTGGAGTTTTCTTATTGCACTTATAAAATGGGCTCCTGTTTTAAAAACTTTTTACATTTGGGAAAAGCATGTTTATATGTAGAAACAATAGATTTACTTGTGTGCATTTATGATCAAATAGTCCTTCCACTCACAACAAATGATGTCACTGATGATGTCATTGTATTGTTGCCTACCTTCTTCTTCCTGTTTTTTTCTGTTTTTCCCCACATTCAAGATATGGAATGTTTATCAGAATGTTTACCATGGAATACATGGATTCAAAATTCTGCTCAGTTCCATTGGCAGAATGTTTTTCTGCTAACACTCTGTATGCATAGACAACAAAGGCCTTTGTTACAGCCAGAGCCTCAGTTATCTCTCTGTCAGGACAAGAAGAAGAGAGTTACCTGATGAGCAGGTAAAGATAGAGGATTTTTCACTGTAAGCAAAGAAACAGTTGTAGTGAAAACTATAAACAATACTTATTGTTTCTAATTTGTTCATGTGTGTAAGGAGAGTGTGATAATCAAGGAAACTACCGTAAATTAATTTGTTTTATATTTTATTTAAGGTAGTTTTATTTTTAGGACCAGATGAAGTTTTTTACAGTGTAAAGGTAGCAGCCATGTTTGTGGTGGAAGATCAGTTCTGGCTGTAGGGGGCTAACTGAAATGCCTGTGTTCCAAATGCCCATTGATCTGGTTTCCAGACTCTTCACAGTCCTTTTTTTTAGCCATGTGTAAACCATATTTTACACATAAATAACAGCCAATCAGATTCCATGATTTTACCCTGCCATTTTATAACATTAAATAAAGAAACTCTAGCCGTTTTAGTTTGTGGTGCATAGATAGCAACTACATGAAATCTTTTACTATGATATGTAATATCCAATAGTAAAGCCCTCCCAGGGTGACTGTCTACTAACCTGGTAACCTGAAGAGCAGGATTAGTAAAAAGAATCCCATTACCATCACAGGTATCAAGCCCAATAGACCAGAATGAAACACCCAGTGGCCAAGCTCGGGATGCAGCCTGCAATTCTACATGAGTTTAAGTCTAGTATCCAATAAGCAGATAATATCGCAGGCAACAGACTGAAGGGAAAACAATGTACTGGTCAACCTTTTCCCCCCTTTAATACTATTAACATTAATAGTAGCAACAGAAAGGGAAGACATAAAAAAATAGAAAAGAAAAAAAAAACAACAGAAAAAATCTACAACTCATGTTATCCTAGCTTTCCTGCACTGCTGGTTCTTTTAGCAATGGAATCCATGCTCCCTTTCTCCTCAGTATCAGTAGTAGAGAATAAAGAGGAGGTGTCCGTACCCTCATCATCGGACTCTGTATCTATTGATGCGGAACCCAACAAAGCAAATTTATTACCCTGAGCCCAATCAACAGGAAGCCCCTCTCTATCCTGTCCCTCCAAGGACGTCTGAAGCCTCACTTTCCTCCCCAACCGTGGTCTTTTCTTTGAGACAGTTTTAAAATCAGAATCATCAAACTGGGGGTGGGGGGTGGGGGGAGGCATGTCAGGCACTACAGTAAGGTCTGAGGAAGGAATAGGAGCAGTAACCATATTTTCTGACTCAACCTGCACATCCATAGTAACAACTTTACCAAGTGGTGGGGGTGGAACAGTTTTATCTACTTGAGAAACAGCAGAAAACTCAGAGACCTCCTTAGCAATAGCAGTCATCCCAGATTTGAGACTTAAGTCTGCAACCTTTTTAGCTTGCAAATGCTGGGCTTGATCAATAATGCCTTCATGTGAAGGGCAATCCTCCCTATTATGGGAAGCCCAATGACATTTACCATAAGCGTGTCCAGTAATTTCACAAAGATTACACCAAAAAAGATTAAGACACTTAGCAGACCCAAGCCCAAACTCCAGACAATGACTGCATTTAATAGTATCACAGGCTGAACTAAGATGAGCCCAAGACCCACACTTAAAACAGGACCGAGGCTGACCTATATAAAAAATAGCACCCCTATCCCTACCTAAATAAAATGAGCTAGTCAAATGCATAGTACCAGAATTAGTTACAAACAATTTAACCCTTATTCTCCAACCACCATCCCAAATCTGTTCACCATCCAGAGTAGGGGAAGGGGTACCCAAAACCTCACAACGCTGACGAAGCCAGCATAAAATATCCTCCACGTTAACCCCTTCATTTTTGAACCTAACTGTAATAACCTTAACAGTTGGTTTTGTGAGAGGAATTACCTGGAAGGGTGACCAAAGGGGCGTATTCTTACATGCATTATACCGTGCCCAAAACCTGTCTAAACTAGAAATATTTTTGAAACTAACATCAAAGTTGGAATAACCAATATTGATGAGAGCAAAAATCTCAGAGGAGAAGAACTTCATAGAGCCCTTCATAAGGCTCGAGCAATATAAATTCGGTGCGGTGCCTCCTGCAACCCTCTCTTATATAAAATATGCACAGCATTACGATGCGGTGCAGGTTCCTTCCTATTCTGGAAAAGATCAGAAAGCTTAAATGGGGTTTTAGAACTCTCTTCAGATAACTGAGCAATAACCTCTGCAGAAGGGCCCACCCTAATGGCGTCTTCCACTATCCCAGTACTCAAGGCCTCAGCAGTATTTAAAGCAACCCCAACATCAGATGTTTGTTGTCTCAAAGTCCCATTACTAACTGTCTGATCTAAAACCTCAGAAAGGACTATAATGTCAGAGCCACTCACAACAGGTGCAACAGGAAAACCCAGATCCTTACCCCAGGGCAAAATGGTGGAGCTCAGAGGATCAGCGTCAGTGGTCACTTTAACTGTAGCTTTCTCCACCATATGCAGGTATGAGTGGTCCTGTGAATCCTGAGACCAGGAGCCAGCATCTGACATTTCTCAACCAGCCTCATGCAGTGCCGGTTGCAGAGACCAGACGGGCTGCCAGGAACATGTCGGGTGTAAACTAGCAGATACAGGAGCTTTATCCATGGCAATACAGTGTGGGACAGGAGAAGAGGAACCCGAAGATTTACTCCATCCAGGACGTGACTGATAGACCGGGAAGACAAACTGCTGGATAAAGATCAGAACTGACTGTCCTTGGAGTTTCAACCACAGCGGAGGTCACAGAAGCATGCTGCCGAGAGGAAGGTTCTGGTACCAAAAGGTCCGCAGGCTTTAGGCACACGGAGGGAATTCCACCTGTACTGCCAGCCTGCGTGACCACAGAGAAGTCCGTTTTACTCACAGTCAAGTTTAAAGAAATCGGGGATGAAACAACAGAAGCTGAATCCACTATTGCAGGAGCTCCCGAGATAGGCATACTGTCAACAGGTACTGTAGTCACTAGAGCAGCCGGAGCAATATCAACAGGGAGATCTGCTAACTCCCATTCTAATTTTTTAATTTCCAACAGCAGCTTGGACTTTTTAGGGTATAACGCTAGCTTAGATTTACACACTGTACCTTTTTTAACATAGTGATCAAGCTGTACAACACTTGTTGTAGCGGAACCAGGCTGCATAATCACATTCTCTCCAGAAACAGGTGATTCATATTCTGCTGCAATAATCTCTAATTCATTAGCCTCTTGTGAATCAGGAACAGGAGAGGAGGCTAAGTCCCCTGCACCAGCAACATCCATCTCCCCCAGAGGTTCAGCAATACTGGCCATCCTGCCTCAGACGGCCAAGAGTTCCCCATACTGACAGCAATACAGTAGGGGAATTTCCCTGGTGTCCTGACCAAATTTCCCTCATTCACTAAAAATACCACCAACAGCTTAATCTGGTTCAAGGTCAGTTGGCATTCATCTGTATCCCCCTCCCCCGGGTCGTGCCTGAAAATAGGCAGGATTTATCTAGCGCACTTACCCGGTCAATAAAAACTAAATAAAATAAAAATAAATAAAATTTAGGCTGTATTACACAGTGTCTGTTAGGTGTCCTAAGCCCCGTTTGCGACACAGATACATACATAAATACACAGAATTTGTCAACAGTTAAGGGCCCCTCCTGTTCAATGCCTATGTCTCTGATTTAAGGAAGTGTATCAGGAGTGAGATGAGTCTCTTTGCAGATGACTCAAAATTGGGGGAGGTGGTGGATGGGTAGGAGGGGAAGGTGGCCTTACAGGGGGACCTGGAGGCTCTGGAAAGGTGGTCTAGAAAGTAGAAGCTGAGGTTCAGTGCAGGGAAATGCAAGGTACTGCACCTGGGAGCCAGAAACCCGGGCCAAGTGTACACCCTGCCGGGGGGGGGGAATGCTACAAGTCTCAATGGCTAAGAGGGACCTGGTGGTGGTGGTGAATGTCAAAATGAACAACTCTGAGACTTGTAGGAGGGCAGCGGCCAAGGCCAACAGGATGCTAGGATGCATCGCTAGGGGGATCACCTCCAGAAGGAGGGAAGTGATGATACTCCTTCTCTATAACCGCTTGGCAAGGCTGCACCTCGAGTACTGCGTGCAGTTTTGGAGGCCACGCTTAAAGAGGGACATTGAACTCCTGGAAAGGGTCCAGAGGAGTGCAACCAAAATTATCTGTGGCTTGGGGGACAGGACCTATGGGTAGATGCTCGAAGAGCTAAATATGTACACATTGGAAGAGGCAGGGGGACATGATAGAGGTCTTCAGGTACATGAAAGGGTAAATAGGGGAGGAGCAGTCAGGGTGCTCCAAAGGAAGGAGGAGGGCAACTACAGGGCATGGGTGGAAGCTGGGGGGGGGAGAGATTCAGGGGAGAAAGGAGGAGGTGCTACTTCACTGAGAGGGTGGTGGAGCCAAGGAATGCACTACCCAGGGGGCTGGTGGAGGCAGAGTCGGTGGAGGGGTTCAAGATGGGGTGGGGCAGGTACAGGGGAAGGGTTCTGAATGCAAAGTCCTGTGCAGCGAGATTGTCTGGGACTGGGAAGGGAGAAGCCAGAGAGGGCAAGGGGGGCAGCAAGGTCAGCTCTCAGGGTGGGGGCTGACCAAACGAGCAGACACGAAAGACCATTAGGCCTATTTTGCTGGCATTTTAGTATGTTAGTATAAGGACTGCCTGACCCATCTAGTCTGCCCATTTTTCTACCTTTTACTCTTGCTGCTCTTCCCTATTTCTAGGGTTCTCTTGTGTCTGTTTCATGCATTTCTGAATTTCTCCACTGTTTATGCCCCCACCACCCCTGCCGGGAGGCTGTTCCTAGCGTCCACCACCCTTTCGGTAAAGAAGTACTGCCTCACATTACCCCTGATTCTACCGCCATACATCTTCATCTCATGTCCCCTAGTTCTTGTCCATCCTGTTTTCTGAAAGATGCTACCCCCTGCATCTTATTGTACTCTTTAAGGTATTTAAACATTTCTATCATGTTCCCTTTCTCTCTCCTCATCTCTAGAGTATACATATTGAGGTATTTCAGCCTCTCCTCATATGACTTATGGTGTAGCCCCAGTACCATTTTTGTAGTCCTTCTTTGAACTGCCTCCACTCTATGTCCCTCCTGAGATGCGGCCTCCAAAACTGGACACAGTACTCCAGATGAGGTCTCACTAATGATCTATATAGTGGCATCACCTCCTCCCTTTTTCTGCTGCTGATGCCTCTCCCTATGCACTCCAATATCCTGTTGGCCCTTCTAACTGCCTCCTCACACTGTTCAGCCATCTTTAGGTCCTCAAATATAATTACTTCTAGATCCCACTCCTGTTTGGTGGCCAACAGTACCTCCCTCCATTGAGTGATATAGCTACTCTGTGTGTCTCTGCAGCATAGTGAAAGTCATTTAGGCTGTATTACACACTTTCTCTTAGGTGCCCCAAGCTCTGCCTTTGACATAGCTACTCTGTATCTCTCTGCAGCATAGTGAAAGCCATTTAGGCTTTATTACACGCTGTCTGTTAGGTGCCCTGAGCCCTGTGTGTGACATAGCTACTCTGTGTCTCGTTGCAGTATAGTGAAAGCCATTTAAGCTGTATTACAAACTGTCTGTTAGGTGCCCCAGGTCCTGTCTGTGACGTAGCCACTCTGTGTGTCTTCACAGTTTAGTGAGAGCCATTTAGGCTGTATTACACACTGCCTGTTAGGTACCCCCGAGCCCTGTCCATGACATAGCTACTCTGCATCTCTCTGCAGCATAGCAAAAGCCATTTAGGCTGTACCACACACTGTCTATAAGGTGCCCTGAGCCCTGTCTGTGACACAACTACTCTGTGTCTTTCTGCAATATAGTGAAAGCCATTCAGGCTGTATCACCCACTGTCTGTTAGGTGCCCCAAGCCCTGTCTGTAACATAGCTATTCTGTGTTTTTCTGCTGCACAGCAAAAGCCATTTAGGCTGTATTACACAGTGTCTATTAGGTGCCCCGAGCCCTGCCTGTGACATAACTACTCTGTGCCTCTCTGCAGCTTAGCGATAGCCATTTAGGCTGTATTACACATTGTTTGTTAGGTGCCCTGAACCCTGTCTGTGACTTAGCTGCTCTGTATCTCTCTGCAGTGTACTGAAAACTATTTAGGCTGTATTACAAACTGTCTGTTAGCCTGTTAGGTGTCCTGAGCCTAATCAATGCTACACAGTGTGTGACGTTTCTCTGTAGCATAGCGAAAGTCATGGCTGTGTCTACTATGTCTCATATTTCCCAGACTAAGTCTACTAAAAGGAAGCACAGTGTTGGTGCACATGCAACTGAAAATGATGTGGACAAAATATGAATCCTAGTACTAATAACACAGCAACAATAATAACAATAACATCACCAGGTCTGGCAATGAATGTCCTCCTGAACCAAAAAAGCATGCTACCAATGAAAGGATAGTAGAGTTTCTGAAAGAACTGGCAGGTGTTACTCATAGAAGTACTGAATGTTTTGCTACATGTGCCAGTAGACTTCCAGCTGCTGAAGCAACATGCAAGGAGGGGAAGACATGCTCCTCAAATATAACCTCAGATGCTGAGGCAGCAAATGCTGATAAAGATGGTGGTGATAGTGGGGACTGGGAATGGGATAGCCCAGGTTATGTCCTACCTGATGATGATGGCACTTCCAGTTCTTCTGAATCTTGTGGCAATGAGATTGGTACTGGTTTTAATGAGGGGTCTGAAAGGATGCCACTATAAGGCATGAGAGGCAAGTGCAGAAAAAAAATCATATGCTAAACATTAGAATAAGAAGATGACCACGAATGGGAAAAATTCATGTGGACAAGGAAATGGCAGTATAGGGTTTTCTCCAGGTCCCTTGACTGTACAAGAAATGGTGCCAGGCACTGTAGTACAAAGCACAAAGGGTAAAGTTTGATTAAATAGTACTTTTGATTTTAGCAGTATTTTGGCTTTGTATAACATTCAATCAAATGCATTAACCCATCTGGACTGTCCAGTTAACCTCACTGGGTACCCAGAATTTGCTACATTGCAGGCCTGAAGCATTGCCGTGGGTTGGCAGACATCACAGCTGTTTGGGGCCCTTAAATAAAGGAATGCTTAAGGCTAAAATTTGTATTTGACTGTAGAAATCATAAAACACTTTTTGAAGCTCAGAAATTGCAATCTCCAGGCCTGATGGCCTGCAAAACAGTCTAAACCACTAAACAAACTTGGAAGGCAAAGCAGTTGGAAAAAACAAGTTAATTAGTGTTGCAGGGTAGCACCCTATTTTACTCACTGAACCTTGGGACCTGGGCTGATTTCCAGGATGGCTCTCCTCGAGGCAAGATGTGGCTGCAGGCTGCAGGACTTCCTCCTTTCTGGCAAATACCAGGATACAGGGACCGGAGCTGACATGACTCACCCCCACATCAAGGCGTAGCCCCAAAGGGTGGCCACAACCTGTGATGATCTTCTCTGCAGGAGCTGATTCCCTTCTCTGTTCATCTGGCAGCTTGGCTTTTATGGACAGCAGCAGTCTTGCTATCACACTAATTGGTATAAGAAGTTCTGATTGGATACAGTTCTGCACTGGGCTGCACAGCTTACTCACTTGCAAATTGCAGTCCTGGAAATGTAAGCTAGCACACGGCAGTTCAGGTCTCCCTCTTTGGCAGATGGCCTGGAGACAATTCTGGAAAACCCCAGGCATTAACTTTGGCACAGTTCCTGGGGTAAAGCAAGCTTCTCACCAAGATGCAGATTTGAGATCTTCCTGTAATTTTGTTGTTCCCACCTTCAGTCTGGAAATTAACTCTGGGGAATAACCTTTTTCATCTCTCCCTCTTTGGGGAATTGCAGCTGGTACTGCAGACTTGGCTGTCCCAATCAATCAGCAGATGTTTTGGCCAAGAAGAGGCAAAACAGGCCTCTCCCCAAATTCCCCGAGCTGCAGGGAGCCCCATTACCCTTCGGAGCTTCGGCCAGACTCACTCAAACTACCCACGAACTGATTCAGTTCAAACTCTCCCTCCATCTATAAAGAACAAAGTTCCTCGCCCGAGTAATCCCCTTCTGGCAAATGATCACAAATGCTTTAGACCCCTATGCTGGGCTTAGACTCCTATTTTACTCAACAAATTTGTCTAGTGGGCCACTTAGAATTTGAATTTGACGGCAGATAAGGACTGCTTGGCCCACGCAGTCTGCCCATTTCCCTACTTAATGGATAAGCTGCAGATCCTAGTTAACCAGTAGCCTACTTCTTCCTACCCCCACCCCCTAGAATTGCCTTATGACTGTCCCATGCATGCTTGAATTCCACCACCGTTTTTGACTCCACAACCTCCTCCGGAAGACCGTTCCATGCATCCACAACCCTCTCTGTTGCTAGGTTGTCATAAAGCCTATATGTTGCTAATCTCAGGAGTTGCTAAACTTATTATTGTAAGATATTGGTTGGATCAAACATGCCTCTCTTTAAAAGAGTGGCATTCTGGGAGATCACGTGATGCAGCCGAAGCAGTAGCACCTATCTTGATTAGCTCCCGCTCCTTCCCCGGCTTAACCTACTATTTTTTCAAATTACTGACCTGCTATAGGTACAAGATCTTCTGGACTTGTTCTGATATCGGTCTGAACTCTCTGGGTGTGATTTCGGCACTACGACTTGACAAATGCAGGCAGAGATGAGACCCGCATTCCCCATCACACTCCGCCGAGCATGCCGGAGAAACTAAGAATGAAATCGAAGGCCCAGGCTCATGCTGCAGATACACAGATCACAGGGCACCAGCAGCAAACTCCACCGATGCTGGAGCTCTTCCACGAGGAATTTAAGCTGTTTAAAGAAGAGCTCCACTCTTTGGCTACAGATTTTAAAAACCTATCTGGGGCTTTGGAGGACCTCACCAGATGAACGACAGATAATGAAGCAAGGATTGTTTTGGCTGAAAAAAGAATAGAGGCATTTGACCCAGCTTTGGTGACTGCCAGAAGAAGGATAGCCAAATTAGAAGCCAAGGTCAAGAACCTTGAAGGTAGTAGCCGCTGGAATATCTTAATTATCATTGTCGAGAAGGAGGAGGGAGAGAATCCAGTGCGTTTCATGCAGAAATAGCTAGTTAAATTAGTTGGCCCATCTCTTTTTGGTACAGATTATATTATTGAACGTGCACATAGGGCATTGCGGCCCATGCATCCCCCCAGGCTCCTCCATGAACTTTAATTTTTACATTCCTAAACTACCAGGAGCGGCAGCATGTCTTGATCAAGCTTAAGGAGCTTAAAGATGTTTTCTGGGAAGGAAGCAAGCTCCGGGTGGCCCAAGATTGACCTTTGTCAGTGAGGCAGAAGCGTACATTATACCATGCGGTCATTACCAAGCTGACTGCGGCCAATATTAGATTTAGGATGGGCTATCCTGGCAGATTTCAAGTTTTGATTGCTGGGGAATGGAAAGCATATGAAGAACCCAAATCTGCTGAGAACTCTCCGAAAGTCTCTTTTCCTGAGTTGCTTAAAGATCGCTGAGGGCTGTGGAGTATCCACAAGGTTTCACGTCATTCTTGGGGAGTGATCCTAGTTAGTCGAGAATGCTTTTTGGATACCTGTGAAATGGTAAGTGGATGCTTCTCAATTTCTTTTGCCTAGCCCTTCTCAGAGACTGTTGTTCTGCCCTTGGAGCCTGGATCTTATCCCTCCCTATTTTAAGCCAGTTTATGTTCCAGAGAAAAGAGACCCGAAGTGAGACCGGCTGCTGGATTTATTTGGCTCGCCACAGAGCATACAGAGACTGTTTCACTTGCTTGTATTTTGCAAATAGACTGAATAGCTTTTTGTTTGGGAGGATTATGCTACTTGTAATTTGAATTAATCTCCCTGCATATTGAACATTATTTAATACCTTTTCATTTTCAGTAAATCCCAGTTCCGGGACATTTTAGTATAGTTTGCAGCCAGGACATTGTGGCTTCTTTTGCTGGTTTTTCATTTTTAGTTTTTATGTCGTTTAAGGCTCCATGAATCATTCTCCTATGGGGGGGGGCGGGTTCATTGTTAAGATGTTGAAAGTGGGTCTTTTACTTTTATACACAATTGTTCTTGATTGTAGGGAGTTAGGGTAATTCTGATGTTCTTCAATCTTAGTGGTTTGAGTGTGGGTAATTAAATAGTTGGGTAGTAGATAAGCTGCCACGTATGGCATGCTTTTAAATCTTTCTGGTTTGAGAGAGGGGGGGTGGGGGGTAGAGACAGAGTGACCATGTGGAGGTGGCTCACACTGTAATGGTATTAGTATGTGGAGGGGCTGTTATTGCTTTTAGGGGATTGGTTCTCAGGGTTGGGGAATATTCTGGGGGGTAAGGAGGGAGGGGGCTATAATTTGGGGGGGAGCTGCCTTGGGGGGGCCTGGCTTCACACTGGGTTGGCAGGGGTATTGGTTGCTCATGGTTCCTTAATTGATACTCTGTTTCATGTATAAGCCTATCGTCTGGTAATAATGGCTACTCTTAGACGGTTTCTCACATGGGATGTGAATGGTGCCAGGAACAAGTCCAAATGATACCAGATATTCCAACACTTGCAGCTTTTTAAAAGTGATGTCTCCTTACTGCAGGAAACCCATCTTCTGGAGGTGGAGGAGGCCCTTCTACGCTGACAATTTGTAGGACAAGTATATAGTGCAGGTGATAGTGCTCAGAGCAGAAGGGTTGCAGTATTAATTGTAAGGAGAGTCCTGATTAGCTGTGAACAAGTGGTAGCCGACCAGAGAGGTCATTTTATCCTAGTAAAAGGATGCTTGAATAGGACTACAGTGGTCCTAGGAAGTATTTATGGCCCTAACACAGATAGCCCGAGTTCTTTATGGTGCTAATGCAGACTTTAACCCAGTTTACTTCTTGTCCCATTATTCTGGGGGGACTGGAATCTTCCTTTCTCCCCTGACTTAGATAGGTCAGGAACTGCTCGAAAAGGCCTGTCTCCCACACAACGGTCTATCAGGGAGATGGTAGACCACCTGGGCCTGAGCGACCCCTGGAGGCTCCTTTATCCCACTGCCAGGGAATATATGTTCCACTCGGCAGAGCACCACTCCCTCTCCAGAACTGATTATTTCTTCCTCAGTCAAACCCTTCTGGGGGAATACTGGAAGCTTAGATTGACCCTGGGGGGGATCTCAGACCATTCTATTACCTGGTGCTCCTTAATCCTCTCTAGTGACCAGCCCAGGGAATCAGTCTGGAAGCTGTACAATCAATTACTTAGAGAGCAAGAGGTGATAGACCACATTTAGACTGAAATAGAGAGCTTTTCTGCCCTAGATTCTAACTCCATGTCCCGCCCGGACTTTGAGTGGGGTGCCCTCAAGTGTGTGCTACAAGGGATGTTCATTGCAATGGCATCAGAGAGAAAGAAAAAGAGAGAGGCCAAGGCTCTTTCATTACTACAGGAGATTCGTTCTTAGAATGATCCTTATCTCATTTGACACCAGAGATAGATTGTATAAAATTAATCAGTCTCCGGGATCAGTACTCAGATTTGCTTAGGGAGAGGGCAGAGTTTGCCATATTAAAGATGGGTACTAAGTATGTAGATCAAGGTGAGAAAGCTGGCTGGCTTCTGGCCCTCCACCTTAAGAAATCTGAGGCCTCTAGGATAGTGAATTCCATTAGATCCCAACCAGACAGGATACCCTGCATTTCCCCTACACAGATTACTGAGGAGTTTGCCAAATTTTATACGGAATTATATAGTCCCATGCTTCATCAACCACTGCTGGAGGTGATTCACCATTACTTGGCTCCAATTCCCCTTCCCACTCTTTTACCAGTTCATCAGAACAGCCCGGTAGTGCCTATCTCTGAGGCCGAAATAAGAGAGGCCATCTCCACTCTTAGCTCGGAAGAAGCTCCAGGTCCAGATGGATTTTCGCACAAGTTTTATAAAAAATTAATTTCCCTTTTGTCCCCTGGCTAAAACATTGGATTGGATACTAGAGGCTAAGGAGATAGATAAAACTCTGTTTGAGGCCATTATTATCGTTTTGCAGAAGCCAGACAAAGACCCTGAGCAAGTTGCCAGCTACAGACTTATTTCACTATTAAATTGTGATGTGAAAATCCTGGCGAAGGTACTGGCTAATAGGCTCAAGCTGGTTTTACCTCACATAATTCACCCCGATCAGGTGGGCTTCATGTCGGGCTGACATTCTACCGATTACTTCAGGAAATGTACACGTCTTCTTCGCCTCCAATGGATTCAGATGTTCTGGCTGGTCTGGTATCCCTGGACGTGCAGAAGGCATTCAACCGGGTTATTTGACAGTTCTTATTTGGTACCATGGCCAGGTGCAGCTTCCCATCAACATTTATAGTGTGGGTTTCCTCTTTGTATTGGAACCCCAGGGCTTGGATTTTCTGCAATGGGGCTTTCTTGGTGTGCTTCAGTTTGTATTCTGGGACTCATCAGGGATGCCCCCATCACCCCTTTTGTTTAATATTTACCTTGAACACTTATTAACATTGCTAAGGGCACACAAGGAAGTGCAAGGGGTAAGGATTGATTCTCAGATCTGTAAATTATCTGCATATGTGGATGATGTCCTTTTACATCTATGGCACCTCACACAATCTTTGCCAATTTCACTTTCCATAATTGCAGATTTTAGTGCTATATCAAGTTACAGGATTAACCAGAGTAAAACCACAGTCTTACCTCTGAATTGTAGACTCCCTAAAGGCAGAAGCAGTTTCATTGGGACTACAGTGGTACCATAAGCAGATTAAATACCTGGGCTTGGTTCTAGCCAGAGGGGATACCCAAACTAGGAACCTTAACCTGAACCCCTTACTCACCACTATCCAACAGGATTTGGAAAGATGGTGGTCACTCCCTATTTCCCTGTGGGGTCACATAAATTTGATTAAAATGAATATCCTTCCAAGGCTATTTTACCTGTTGAGCTTGTTGAATTTTTGGGTGCCTCTTACTCGGTTTAAAAAGGTACATTCCGTGATTTCATCCTTCCTTTGGAAGAGAAAAAAGTCCGTGTAGAGCCTACACCAAGCTAGCTGCATCGAAAGGGAGAAGAAGGTCTTAGGTTACAACATATAACACTCTACTATTGGGTGAGTCAACTGAATAAATATTTGAGATGGATAGGGCCCCTGGATACTGGGGCATTGGTCCCCTATACACCCCAGTGGTTGATTCTAGAAAGGGAACTGATCTTCCAGGCAGGGATCTCTCCTGGAGCTATGCTCTACATCTCCCCCAAGGCTTTACTGAGTCCTCTGAATGCTTCTACATTGGCAACCTCACTGCATATCCACACCCAATTATGCACTTTCCTGAAGTATAAAAATTACTGTAGTCTCTACCAGGCCATTGTGGGTAACCCTAATTTCAAGATCGGGGGTCAATATATCACTTCTACATGGATCCCACAATTAAAAGATTCTACCCTCAAGGATCTATTGTCAGAGGGTAAGTGTTTGATGTCAAAGGATATTATGGCTAACCTAAAAATAGATAGTGGCCTGCTTTTTAAAATGTTCCAACTGCGACATTTGATTGTCCAATTTCTGAAGGGTATGGGAGAGCTACCCATAGGGGAGCCTTGGGAACTCTCTCTATCTGATATCTGTGGTAGGTCCCATGCTGTTTCCCGGTTATATATGGCCCTGTCAGGGAAGTCATTGAATGCGCAGAATTTAACCCCCTCTTTCTGGGTTAATTTATTACCACATGTTCAGGATAACTGGGGTAGTATTTGGACTGATCTACACAAATATATTCTGCAGGATAGGCTTTGGTTGACACAATACCAAATTATTAATAACATGTACTGGACACCAGTCCAGCTCCAGAAGATAGGATGTCTAGCATCACTGCATTGTATTGGATGCTCTGCACAAGGGGGTATGCTATATCACATGTTATGGGAGTGTCCCCCTGTCAAACAACTATGGGACACCATAAGACTCAAAGCTGACCCCTAGTAGGGCTGGAGGACCTCTTCACCCCAGATATAGTTGTGCTGGGAGCCTTCTCCTCCATCCTGGTGCTAGCATGTAGATACCACATGGCCTTGATCTCCCTGACAGTAATGAAACTGGTGTTGCATCACTGGGTGGATGGGAAGGATATCTCGTACATGGAATGGCTTCAAGATTTACTATTTAACCTTAGTTCAGAAAAACTGAGGGCCAGCTTGTGGGGCTCCTTGCCCCACTACAGAAAGATTTGTGAGGGGTTTCACTCCTTATACACCTTGTGAACAATTGGGGTCTGAAGGATAATGTTGATCTTGAATGGGGAATGTTGGTTAACTTATAGGTGAATTGGACCTTGTCTCCTGGTAACCATAAGATTATCTCCAGTGTGTGTGAAGCTGGGGAGGGAATGGTAGGGGATGGGGGGAGGTAGGGACATGGGGGGCATGACTCTTCTTTTTCTCTGTGTCTGTGTATATCACTTTAGTGTCTGTAAGAACTGCCACGCTGTATTCAAAACTCTAATAAACCTTGAATTTAACAAAAAAAAAAGGGTGGCATTCTGAAATTCTTCAGGTACTTGAGATGGAGTGGCATATTGCTAAATGAACGGATCAATTAGAAGTGTTTAATAGGAGGTGGGCCCCACTGCTGACCTCTTACCCTCAATACGTTACATAAGGTTCCTCAGAGTATAAGGGGGGAATAGGAATCGTAGTAACTTGTAGGGTCCAAAGACTCAAAGCCCCATGAACTATGATGTGATGTTAATTCCCATCTGCTGACTCAGTTGTAGGAGGAGTTCCTCCTGCTAAGGCTTTTGAACCTCTAGGTAATGTGTAAGGTGCTCTGGGGAGGGGAGGGTGAGGGAGAGGAAGGGGACTGGGAGTAGTTGATAGAACTTATTGCCTTATATATTTTAATGGTCACATAAATGATTAGTAGGTGCTTGTTAAGTTGTTAGGCTGTCAGGTCCATTGTTACAGCTTTCTTTACAATTGCCTGACATTATTTTCACTGTGATGCAAAGGGAGAAGAAAGTTGATGATATGTATGTATTTTTTTTTTCTCCTTTTTGAAAAAGTCAATAAAGTATATTCAATACCAACACAGGAGGGGGAGAACAGGGAGGTGAGGTGCTTACCAGCTGCCACGGCATGGAGGGATGGAAGGAAGATCCTGGGAATCACTGGGAAGGCAAGACGGGAGGGTGAGCTGGATGTCATTATCCACCTAGGTACTAATGACCTGGCAAATAGAGAGCCAAGGAAGTTCAGGAAGAGTTTAGGAAGTTGGGAGGGTCTCAAGCAAGTAGCTACTTCTTGTCACTTTCAGAAGTACTACCTGTGAGAGGCAAGGGAGAGCATAGGTATGCACCAAGAACTTTAACTCATGGTTGAAGAACTGGTGCTGTGAGGAAGGGTTTGGATTCATTGGTGACTGGGGACCCACCTGGAAGGATGGAGGTTTGTTCAAGCCTGGCGGCCTGCATCCATCCTGGAGGGAATCAAGCACTCAATGATAAGTTTAAATGCACATTGACAAGCATTTAAACCAGCAAAGGGGGGTGGCAGGTCAGCAAGGAGGGTACCTACTTGCTCACCCCCCACAGCTAGCAGTGGAGCCTGTGAACCAGAGGAGTTGCTGTCTCTACAAAGCAGTGTGCAAAAGATGGAGATTAGTGCCCAAGAGGTGGATAGGCAGAAAAGAGGCAAAATTCAGCAGAAGGGCAGACAGCAAGGAGAACCAGGGATAAAGGACAACAAAGGAAGGGGCCGGCGTAGAACAGCAAAACAGTCTAGGGAGGTCAACTCATGGAAAGCCATGTGTGCAAATGCCAGGAGCTTAGCAACAAGATGGAAGATCTGGGGGCTGTCATGGTGCAGTCAGACCTGGACATTGTGGCCATCACTGAAACCTGGTCATGATAACCACTACTGGGAGTTGGCCATACCTGGCCAAGCAATATCCAGAAGAGACAGGGCAGGCAGGAGGGGAGGAAGAGGCACTGTATGTGAAAATGACATGAGCACACAGAGATCCAGGAGGAACAAAATGGGGAGAGATACTGTGGGCTGCTTGAAAGGAAAATGGGCCAGCCATCCGCAGACAGGTGTGGCCTATAGACCACCAGCCCAGGAGGAAGAAACAGATAGAGCTGATGCTAGCCATCCAAAAATGGCAGACAAGGATGAGGTAGTACTGGTTGGAGACTTCAATATTCCAGATGTGGACTGGAGCATCCCAGCAGCAGCATCAACTAGGAGCAGATTTATCCTGGACTTCCTTCAGGGTGCCTTCCTCAAGCAACTGGTCATGGAACCAACTCGGCAGAAGGCAATACTGGACTTTGTGCTCACAAACAGGGACAGTGTGATGGGGATAACAGGGAGGGAGCACCTGGAGAACAGTGACCACCAGTCATTGTGGTTTGAAATCACAGAACGAGCAGAACCAAACCACACAAAAACATGTATCCTGGATTTTAGGGGGGCAGACTGGGAAAATGGGAGATACTTGAAAGAGGCATTATGAATGGGGCAGGAATCAGGTTGAGGAACAGTGGCAGTATTTAAAATGGGGATTACAAGAGCAAACAGAATTATGTATTAAGCAGGTTAGCAAGAGGAAAAGGAAGAGGAGACCATTATGGTTTTCCAAAGAGGTAGCAAAGAAAGTGAAAGCCAAAAAGATTGCATTCAGGCAATACAAAAAGACACAGGCAGAAGGGGATAGGGAGAAGTACCAGGAGAAGCAAAGGGAGGCAGGGAGGTCAGTAAGGGAAGCCAAAGCTCAGACAGAAGAACACATTGCAAAATCAGTGGGTAGAGGGACAAACCTTTTACAGGTAAATAAATGAAAAAAGAAAGGCAAAGGGAGGGATAGTGAGACTGAAGGGGGAGGATAGGGGTGTGTGTGGAGGATGACAGTAAAGCTGACATATTGAACAGGTATTTCTACTCGGCTTACTGAGGAAGAGGAGGGTATGTGGGTCTGAACGGAGTACAAGGGGTGAGAATGGTGCAGAAATGGACACAAGTCCCTTTACACGAGAAAGGGTCCTGAAGGAACTGGAAGTAATAAGAGTTGATAAAGCAATGGGGCCAGATGGGGTGCACCCCAGGGTCCTTAAAGAACTAAGAGAGGTGGTGGCTGAACCTCTGTCTATCCTGTTTAGCCGATCACTGGAAACAGGGGAGGTACCCAAAGACTGGAGGATAGCAGATATAGTCCCCTTATACAAAAGTGGGAACAAAGAGGAAGCGGGGAACTACAGACCAGTCAGCCTCACCTCGGTAGTGGGGAAGATCATGGAAGCACTACTGAAGGAGAGATGGGTGGAACATCTGGTTGTCAATGGACTACAGGACCCAAGGCAGCATGGTTTCACCAGGGGGACGTCATGTCAGACCAACCTCATTTAATTTTTTGACTGGGTGACTAGGGAGGTGGATCAGGGGAGGGCAGTGGACATGGTCTATCTGGACTTCAGCAAGGCCTTTGACACTGAGCCACATAGAAGACTATTGCAAAAACTGGGGAATATGGGTGTTTGCAGGACAGTAGTGTGGTGGGTAGGTAACTGGCTGGGTGGCAGGACACAGAGGGTGGTGGTAAATGGCTGTCACTCCACAGAGGGAAGAGTGACCAGTGGGGTACCACAGGGATCAGTGCTGGGACAGGTCCTATTCAATATCTTCTCTCAGTGACATTGCGAGGACCTAGAAGGCAGAATTTTACTGTTCACTGATGACACAAAGCTCTGTAACACAGTAGACACACCAGAGGGTGTAGACAGAATGAGAAGGGACATGCAGAAACTTGAAGAATGGTTAGGGGTTTAGCAGTTGAAATTCAGTGTAAGGAAGTGCAAGATAATGCATATGGGGCACAAAAACCCTGGCACAATATATCAGTTGGGGAGTGAGGATATAGCATGTACCCAGCAGGAAAGGGATCTTGGGGTTATCATCTCTGATGACATCAAGGCAGGGAAACAATGTGATGAGGCAAGAGGTAAAGCAAATAGGATGCTGGGATGCATAGGCAGGGGCATCACCAGCAGGAAAATGGACGTCATAATTCCACTATACAAGACACTAGTGAGGCCCCACCTGGAGTACACTGTACAGTTCTGGAGACCTTACCTATGTAAGGACATAGACAGGATAGAGAAGGTTCAGAGGAGGGCAACAAAGATGGTGCATGGATTGCATCACAAGTCCTATGAGGACAGGTTGAAGGAACTGAACATGTACTCCCTGGAGGAAAGGAGGGAGAGAGGAGATATGATAGAGACATACAAGTATCTTACAGGGAGGAACAGGGTGCAGGAATACACTATTTTTAAGTGAAAAAGATGTTCCAGGACTAGAGGGCGTGGGATGAAGCTGGAGGGAGGACGATTCAGAGGAAACGTGAGGAAGAATTTCTTCACAGAACAGGTGGTGGACAAGTGGAACACCCTGCCAGAGGAAGTGGTGGGGGCTGAAACAATCACGGGATTTAAGAATGCATGGGATAGACATAAAGGAATTCTGGAGGTCAGGGGTACGGGGCAACAGACTTCTTGGAAAACATAAACTGAGCTTACAAGCTCAAATGGGCAGACTGGGTGGATCATAGGCCCTTATCTGCTGACACTGTCTATGTATCTATGTATCTAATTGGAAAAAAAAGAGCAAATTCCAGTAATCCGATTGGCTGCCTAAGCTGTCAGCATCTGTCTAAGTCTATCAATTGGACAACATTTAGGCACCTAAAATTGTAATTCTTTTTCCCCCACAATCCATTAGCTCAGTCCCAAGAGTCCCTTTGTTAAATACTGTCTTTTGATTGGCTGCTAGCCATAAACATGGCTGCTGAGCACACAGTTTTTACAGCAGTTATTGCAGTGTCCCACATATAAAGTCCCAGTGCAGCCAGTAAAAGCACTTTATTTAAATTTAAACCTCACAGACCTTTAGCTCCTTTAGTGCCCTTCAAACCACTATCACTCTTAAATGTTGACATACATTATCTTCGCAGTCACTGCTGCTGAAATACAGTGCCCCTAAGCAGCTTGCGGTGACCTCATTACTATGTATGTGGGGCTCATTAATATTTAAGACCCCTGCTTTTGCCCTGATTTAAAACTTTTATTTATTCTCTGTTACCTGTAACTATTTGAAACTGTACAGTTTGCAGTGCATGCTCCTTTTTGTAACTGTTGTGTCTAGCTGTTACTGTTGTTTTCAATGTCTTTGTATTCAATGACATGGAACCTTTGTAAAGGAGTCTCTGACTCAAAGGTATGTTATCCAATATCTTCAATAAATAAATAAATACATTTTTTCACTTGTGAGGGCTTCTCAGGCACCCACTTGAGGACATTGGTTCCCATTTAGCTAAAGAGGTGAACCGGCACCGAGAAATACTTCCCAGGATGACTGCAAACCAAGCAGTTGGCAGATTAAAGTGCTTATGTGCACCTGCGTGGTCGTCGTCTGCTCAGCATAATGCTGGTGACTTGCAATTAAGCTTTAAGCCCGAACTGGGCTAAAATAGTGTACAGGGCTATGTTTGGGGTACCAGGGGAAACCGTAGACTTAGCCAGGTGGCAAAGTGGCTGGGGGGGAAACAGAGAGGCCAGCAGCAGAAATGGGAGCATTATGGGAGGCATCAAAGGTAAGCCCCATATGGGGGTGTTACACTCTCCCCACCTAGGAAAGCTTGGTGTCCGCGCGCCAAGTCTATAATAGACTGGCAGACATTAGACACATTACTGTATAATTTGCTGAAGATAATACTTATACTGTATAACGTTGGCTAATACTCTGTTGTATACATACATATCTGAATAGCATTTTTTACATACAAACTAGCTAGGCATATAGTAACTATTTACAGGGTAGCATGCTAGCAATTTAGTCTTACTTAGAATATGGATGTCCTGTAATAACTTTAAAATAATGTCATGACATTTTAAATTCACATGGCATATATCAGCAATTTAGAATCACAGTTTTAGTAAAGTTATCATTTACCACATTTTACCAGAGCATTTTACCTTATTCCCCTCTTTTTACCTTTACACCACTTGTTATACTGAATGGGCACCTTAGAGTGGGTGGAGGCTTTGGTTTGGGTTGAGGCAGTGAATGTAATTTTGGGCAAGGAGTTGGCTGTAATACACTGTAGATTCCATTGTGCACAACATTCATGGGCAAGTTAACAGGCTATCTTGGGGTGTCATATGTGAGCTTTAATACTGGTTTCACAGATCTTTCTGAGGAACGTGGCAAAGTTGATACTGGCACTTCTGCTTCAGCATTCGAGTGATCAATCCTGGTTCATTGTCCAGCAATGAAACAGCTTCAGGAGAAATGAGTTCCACTGCACTTCAATCAATAAATCAAAATCTTTATTTAGCCTGGCAGACACCGTTGAGGAAGCTCATTTTCAAGGTGGACCTGGGTTTTCTTGTTTATTATTAGTTTCAGGCTCTTTGGCTTGAGCACCACTATCACTTTCTGGTTCTTTAGGCTCACTTTCATTTGTCAGAGGTATTTCTGCAAAGTTGGTATCATCTAGGACACATCTCTCTGGTTCTTGAACAACATTACTATCATTAGAATGAAACAGTTCACTTAGCCCACTTAGTTCAGCAACACTTTCTTGGTCACTTGTGGATTCACTACTTGCTTCATTGTGTTCATGTTTACTGATTTCAGTTAATTCTACCGTACTAAGGGAATTAGCCTCTTCAAGATCCTCATTGTGGGCATCAGAGAGATGTGTCCTAGACGATTCCGACTTTGCAGAAATACCTCTGACAAAACTGTTTAGTGAGTCTCTGAGCACAGGAGAGGTCCCAGAAGACTGGAGAAGGGTTCATGGGATCCTGCTCCACAAGAGTGGTAGCAGGGAGGAGGCAGGGAACTACAGACCAGTCAGTCTTACCTCAGTAGTGGGAAAGATTATAGAGGCACTCCTTAAGGCAAGGATAGTGCAACACCTGGAATCCATAGGAGCACAGGATCCAAGACAGCATGGGTTTACAAAGGAAGATCCTGTCAAACTAATCTCATAGATTTCTTTGACTGGTAACCAGAGTGGCGGACCAAGGGGAGCAGTTGGATGTTGTTCACCTTAATCTCAGCAAAGCTTTCGATACTGTTCCACATAGAAGATTGATTAATAAGCTGGGCAGGCTCGGGGTGGGTCAGAAGTTGGTCAACTGGATGGCAAACTGGTTGGCGGGCAGAAAACAGAGAGTGGTGGTAAACGGTATACAGTCAGAAGAGATGCCAAGTCACAAGTGGGGTACCTCAGGGATAAGTCCTGGGGCCAGTCCTCTTCAATATTTTCATCGATGACATTGCAGATGGACTGGAGGGTAAGGTTTGTCTGTTTGCAGATGACATCAAGATCTGCAACAAAGTAGATGATCCAGATGGGGTGGGCAGAATGAGAAGAGATCTGGATAAACTAGTAAAATTGTTGGAAGAGTGGCAACTGGGGTTTAATGCAAAGAAGTGCAAGATCATGCACATAGGGAAGAGAATCCCTGAAGCTACCTACAGGCTGGGAGGGGAGTTGCTGACAGTCACAAGGGAAGAAAGAGACTTGGGCATCATCATCACCGATGACCTGAAATCATCCAAGCAGACCACTAAAGCAGTAGATAAGGCTAGGGGGAAGTTAGGGTGTATTAGTAGGGGTAACACAAGTCGGAAGAGGGAGGTAATAATCCCTCTTTACAAGACACAGGTTAGGCCCCATCTGGAGTACTGCATGCAGTACTGGAGGCCACACCTTCACAAGAACATTAACCAAATTGAGGCAGTCCAGAGAAGGGCAATCCAAATGGTGCAGGAACTGCATCAGAAAACATATGAGGACAGATTAATGAAGCTCAATATGTATACCCTAGAGCAAAGGAGGGAGAGAGATGCTATGATTGAAACATTCAAACACCTTAAGGGCATTAACAAGGTGAAAGAGTCTAACATGTTTCAATATAAGAAAAATAGCAGGACAAGAGGACACAGCATGAGATTAGAGGGATGCCGATTAAGGGGTAATGTGAGGAAGTACTTTTTCACAGAAAGGGTGGTGGATGCATGGAACAGCGTACCTCAGGAAGTGGTGGATATGAATATAGTGCAGGGCTTCAAACAGGCATGGGATAGGCATAAGGGAGCAATACAGATGAGTATGAATATGAGCTAGGCCATTGACAGAGCAAAGGCCAATGGCACATTTATAAGGTAAAAAAGAAATGGGCAGACTGGATGGGCCTTGCGGTTCTTATCTGCCATCAACTTCTATGTTTCTATGTTTTTATGTTTCACTTTCTGGAGGTTCAGGTACAATTGATAAATTGGAATTAGTTAAAACTGCTGGATTTTCAGAGTCATCACCTTGGTTAATGGAGAGAAATTCTTGGAATACTCTTTCAAGTTCAAGGGATGGGTAGAAGGCAGTACAACAGTCACTTTCATCATCCCTTTCAGACTCAGTATTCTTAGTATTTATAGTGTTTGCAGGACTGGAGACATTACTGTCAGGAGCAACAGGCTGGGAAGCAGAAGTTTGCTGATTTTGTTGCTTGGCCTTAGTATCAGACCTAGTCACAGGGCACTGAGGAGCTTTGGTCTCTTGAACGTTATTGATTACTATTTGACCAATAGGTAAAAGGTGATTTCAGTGAATGGTTTTGACAGCATGAGGGTCCCCTTCTGGATGCACTTTATATCTGTATCCCCCCTCCCCCTGGTCGTGCCTGAAAATAGTCAGAAATTGTCTAGTGCACTTACCCGGTCAACAAAAGCTAAATAAATAAATATACAAAAACTTATTTGTTTGATTTAGCTTTTGTGGACAATATTTAGCTTTATTATTGCTGCCTTTTATTTTATTTTAGACTGTATATGTGGTTTTATATTGTATTGTATATGCACTTTGGTTTTTAGAAAAGCGCATTATAAATAAAATTTGAATTGATTTGATTTGATTTGAAATCATCCAATTTACTAACTACAATATATGGGATATGACTCCGGCAGTTGTCTTTTTTGTGTTTTCCTGGAAGTCCAAAGTTTCTGATTAGTACCCTGTCACCTGGTTGGAGCTCTTGGGTCTTAACACGTTTGTCGTGGCAAGTTTTGTTGGCCAGGTTTTTCTTTGCTGCAATGGTTTTTGCAAGCTGGTAGGCATGATTTAATTGAGCTCTTAATTTTTTGATATACTGCAGGTAGTTTTCTGACTGAGCACCATCAGGAGACACTCCAAAACAAACATCCACTGGGAGACGAGCTACTCAGCCAAACATAAGGTGGTACGGTGAAAAACCAGTACCAATTATAGGCATGGACCAAAGCAAAAAAAATGTAAGAAAGGGTAGCACCGGGAAAACTATGGACTAAAGCACTTATTTGTTGGCTCCACCGGGTCTTATCATTTGGGTGCAGGGTGCCAAGCATATCAAGTAAGGTGCAAATAAACCTCTCTGGTTGCAGATCTCCTTGTGGATGATATGGGGTTGGTCTGGGTTTTCTTACATCCCACAGGGACAACAATTCTTTAATAAGTCTGCTTTCGAAATCCCGGCCTTGATCCCAGTGGATATGCTGGGGGGCACTGTAATGTACACAAAACTTTTCAATGAGAACTTGGGCTACAGCTGAGGCCTTTTGAACTTTGGTTGGATAAGCCTGTGCTTACCTCATGAAGTGATCCATGACTACTAACACATTAGCAATGCCTTTTGAATCTGGCTCCAAACTAAGTAAATTGATGCAGATGTGTTCCATTAGTGCACTTGTGGTAATATTGACCAGAGGGGCTGCTCCCTCTGGTTGAGCTTTGCACTGAAGACACCTACTGCTGGTTTTGACATATTGCTCAATGTCTAGGCCCATCTTAGGCCAGTAGAAGCGTGAACTGGCTAGATCTAGAGTTCTTTCGCTACCCAGATGTCCCATTTGGTTGTGCAAGGCTTTTAATACAACATTTTTGAACTTAGAAGGCAGTACTAGCTGTCTCCTCGCAACTTTACCTTGGCTGTCAGTAAGCTCTCTGTACAATAACTGCTCTCAAAGCTTGAGTTTAGGTCCTTCTCGAAGAAGTAACACAGTTTCGGGATCACTGGACCGCATTTTGGAAACATCCTCCCCCTTTCTTAAAGCATTGACTACTGGTCTGATCATTGGATCATGATACTGTTTTTTTCGTATGTCAGCTGAAGTTAGCTGTGGTAAAGAACTTAAGTCTAAGGCTGCAAAATTACAGTAGGCAAGTGGTATACAAGCCTCTGGAGGTCTCAAGCAATCTGCCAGACAGTTTACAGCTTCAGAGGATAGGGGTTCTTCCTGGTCAAACTTGTGGAATAGTGCTTTTACAGACTGTTCAGGAATATGCACCCTCTGTTGGTCAGAAGCAGGTCTTCTTGAGGGAGCATCAGCATCAACGTGATTTAAGCCTGGTGTACTCCACTGCATAATCATATGTTGCTAGAGCGGAAAGCCATCTGTGTCCAGTAGCATCTAATTTGGCAGTTGTTTGGACGTACTTTAATGAATTGTTATTTGTTTTGACTAAGATTTTAGCACCATACAAGTATTCATGAAATTGGTCAACTGTGGCTCACTTGAGAGTGAGAAATTCTAATTTATATACTGAATAGTTTTTTTCTCAAGGTGTTAGACTTCTACTAGCAAAAGCTATGGAGGTATTCCTTCTAGGTATTCTTGATAAAGTACGGCTCCAAGGCCGCTCAGGCTGGTGTCCATATGTAACACATAGGGCTTTGATAGATCAGCATAAGTGAGTACAGGAGCATCAGTTAATCTATATATTATTTTCTCAAAAGCAGTGTCACAATCTGGAGTCCATCTCTGTCCAAACGGCTCACTGGGTCTGAAATAGGTCTTTACAGTCTCTTTGTCAGAATCTATCTTAAACTTTTTGTGGGTAGGTGGGTACCCTTGAGTTAAGTTTAGTAGGGGCGGATTACCTTGGTATAGTCCTTGACAAATCGGCGGTAATAACTGCAGAATATGAGAAACCTTTGAAGTTCTTTTAAGTTATTGGACTTTGGCCAGCTGGTTAATGCTTCCACCTTACTGGGATCTGTTTGTATGCCTTCTGATGACACAGTGTGGCCTATGTATTTGACAGAGCTCTGGAAAAACTGGCATTTGTCAATTGATAATTTTAGACTGAACTTCTCAAGTCTGTCCAATGCTTTGAATAGGCGAGCCTCATGCTCCTCGAGAGTTTTGCCAATGACTATGATGTCGTCAAGGTAGACAAGACATTCCAAGAGATTCATATCTCCCACAGCATGTTCCATTAATTGTTGAAATGTTGCTGATGCACCTGATATGCCTTGGGGCATGCAAAGGAACTCATAGAAACCCAAGGGACAAATGAATGCAGTTTTCTCCCTGTCCTCTGGAGCCATTGGGATTTGATAGTATCCGCTTCGGAGGTAGAGGATGGAGAACCATTTGCTCCCATTTAGACAGTCCAGGGCATCCTGTATGCATGGCATTGTATACTGATCAGGCATGGTTCTTTTGTTAAGGGTCCTGTAATCTACACATATATGGACAAAGTCATTCTTTTGCTGCACCACAACAATTGGGGAGGTGTACGGGCTGCGTGATTCTTGTATGATGCCAGCCGCTAACATCTCGTACAGGTGATATCTGACAATGTCTATGTCGGCAGTAGCTAGACATCTAGACTTCTCCTAGAAGGGTCTCTTGTCATGCAGGCAACTGTGGTGCTCAACACCCGTGACACACCCAACATCCCATTCCTTGAGGGGGAATATTCTGGTTCTCTGAGACAGCTTTTTACTGCTCCTGGTTCTCCAGCTGTTTTGGATAGGTGAATCTCCAAAATCTAACATGTCAGGTGAGACCTCACACCCTTTTTCAGTTTTACACTTGGATGGAAGCACAGCAGTGTCGGCACAGTAGTCTTTAGCCAGGGTACATCCTCTGTGTACCATGATGTCTCAGTCTATAACATTTTGTATCTGTACCACCACTGTTCGGGCATAAGCATGAGCCAGGACCGGAAGCACACTGGGCTTAATCAGCAGTCCTACAGGTAATTTTCCCTTGTCTGGGGCATCTAGCATCAGAATTTTGTTGGTCACATCTTTTCAGCTGCACTTCCCCACTGATGCTGCATATTGCATTTGTAGGTCATTTGGGCAGCAGGATCTTTTTTCCAGACCATCCCAACAGGTTTATCTTTGTCACTCTCCTCAGGGTGCATTTGCTTCTCATAGGCCTTTTGGATCATGGCATGAACACACAGGGCTCTTTCTATCCTCTTCCTCTGCCTTTCTTCACATAACTGGGCCAGGTGCCCAAACATTTGTGCATTGGTGCCAATTAGTACAGGGATACCATTGTAAAGTTCAGTGAAAGGGCAGACCAGGGCTAGTGTCTCCAAAGAATCTCCCACACCAGCCACAGAGGATGGAAAAGAAAGCCGTACTTTTAAGTAAGTGAGATATGGATACGACTTTTCACTCAACCCCCATACATGCAGTTCTTTGAGAGGCTGTAGTGGGTGGTCAGATGAATGCTGTTCATAACAGTCTTGGAAGATTGTTGTGACTTGGGACCTGCTATCTAAAACTGCTCAAGCAGGGATTCTGTCTATATGCACAGTGGTGCCCATGGAAGGGCCTACCAATTGGGACCAGTCCGGAGGAGCATTAGCAGGAATTTGGACAGATGACATAGCCACAAAGAAATTGGATTTGGGATTGCCTGACCCTCCACTGTGATCATTTCCTGCACCCCTCTGAAATTGCTTTGCTCTACAGAGCTCCCCTTGTAGTTTGTCGACCACTGTTTTTTAGGTACGTCTGAGACCGGCAGTCTTTTTTCATATGCCTGTCCTTCCCACAATTGTGGCAAAATATACTTCCTTTGGTCTGCTTTGGCTGTAACATTACATCAGAAGCTGGTCTTCATTCATAGCTAGGGGATGGGGAGGAGTACATACTCCCTGAGCAGAAGCACTGACAGTAGAGTGTCTTGCCTCTACCCTCTCTCTCTTTGCCATGCCAAAGGCAGTGCACTACATTACAGGAATTCTCTCAGCATAGCAGTCAATTCACCTAGCTCAGTCTTTGTGCTGCCATTGGCAGGGGGCACCTGAGCATGCACATCCCCACTGCCATAGCAGATACATTTTGAGGGGGGTCGTAGTCTTCATCCAGGGAAGCAACCTTGGTAGGGGCATCAGCTTTCATTTCTCTGATTTCTCTCAGCAGCTCTGCCCATGGTGGGGTATCCTTAGCAGTCTCTGATTCACAGGGCCTTTCCAGCACTAGGGCTACTCCAGCAACACCTGCACAGGAATTCCAGTCTTCTTCCTCCTCACCTTCAGCCTCCCTGAGTTCTTTTATTAGGTCACAATAAGCAGGGGGATTATCCCTCCTATCCTGGAACTTTAGCTGGAGAATTAACAACTTAGAGTATTTGGCACATTGTAGTATATGATATGATCTCACATGATCTAAATCGCTGGTCAGTACTCCAACTTTTCTGTAAGCTCTCTGTAAGACCCTCTCCAAACGAGTAACATAAGCAGACAGACATTCCCCTTTCCACTGTCTGGTGGCTTTGAATTTCCACATTAAAGCTTCTCCAGATTTAGTACTACCAAATACACCTTCTAGTGCAGACAAATACTTCTGAGCTGAAATGTCAGGGTTTGTGAACCTCAAAAACCTAACTGCTTCCAATGCAGGACCCCTTAGACTTTCCATGATCCTGTTCCATTTTTCTGCTTCTGCTCACTGCCACTCTTGAACCAGGGGGGATGCATAGTCCATCCAAGTCTCTAGATCATCTTCCCCCTGGGGTGTGGGGAGAGTGCCTGAAAATACTTGCAGCCTGCAGTAAAAGCCTTGGCTAACTGCAGGTACAGGCGTGGGTGCCGGCACTGGCATGTGCACAGGATCTGGTGTAGGGGCAGGTACTGGAACTGGCATAGGTGTCAGGGAAAGAACACCCCCTGGCATCAGGAATAACTTTTTAAGTCCTCGGTGGTTCAGCCCTCGTCCAGTAACAATTTGGCAAGCTTCTCCTCGAAAGTTTCAGATAAGGGTGGGGGCTCGGATTCTGAGAGATCCTCACTATCTTTAGTTACCACCCTCCAGGCTGCTGGGGACCCATCAATGGCAATAGTTTTGGGTACCTTAGTGCTGTCCACAGGGTTGCTACACTCCACTAAAACCAGCAGAATTTGGGCAGTCAAGTCAGCTTGTTGGCTTACCATTACAGCCTTCCCCAGACATTCAGGTTTTGAAAGCGCCCCCTCTGTAGTGTCTTTACTAGTACCCAGTGGTATATCATAGTATTAACAAAGCATTCTGGGGGTCAGTTTCATGCCCCGTACATCAACCAACTAACTGATGCACAGCCATTTCTTCAATGGTACCCATAAGATTTATAGTTGCAATTTTTGATTTTGGCCACTAGGTGGTGCTAATCCCAGTGGTGCTTCCAAAGATGTAACCCTGGAGCCATTATACCAAGGGCTATTACCCCTGCCTGCTACTCTGACTGCAGGTTGAGAGGCCTGGGTTCAAATTATGGTGCCTCCACTCAGAGTAATAATTAAATGGGTTAAAACCTGAACTGAAACAGCCCTCTGGGAAGCTATACCTACCCACAACCCCACCTAGTGGTCCCACACTTAAAATTACAATAACCACTTGCTTTGTATTCAATGACCCAATTACTGGAGAGTGCTAATAATACGTTCACAGTGACCACACTTACCAACAGGGACTGGAACTCTGCATACCCCTGTGTACCTGCAAAGAATAGTTACCAGCAATAACAGCACAAAACCTTTCAGTTGCTTGCATTAAACCAGCACTTAGTAATAATATGCTCATGGACCAGATTAACGCTTAAACAACAAACTGATTTATTAAGGGGTTTAAATAAGGGGAAGGGGAAGCAAACTAAAATTTGATTAAATGGTACTTTTGATTTCAGCAGTATTTTGGCTTCATACTGTGTAACATTCAAACAAATGCATTAACCCTTCTGGACTGTCCAGTTAACCTCACTGGGCAAACAGGATTTGCTACGTTGCAGGCCTGAAGCGCTGCCGTGGGTTGGCCGACATCACAGCTGTTTGGGGCCCTTAAATAAAGGAATGAGTAAGGCTTAAATTTGTACTTGACTGTAGAGATCATAAAACACTTTCTGAAACTCAGAAATTGTAATCCCCAGGCTCATTGGCCTGCAAAACAGTCTAAATCACCAAGCAAACTTGGAAGGCAAAGCAGTTGTAAAAAAACAGGTTAATTAGTGTTGCAGTGTAGCACCCTGTTTTACTCACTGCCAGACTGGTAACCATCTCACGCAGTACGATGATCCTGGAGTACTTTGCAGACCATACTGTGATTAGTCTCGAGGAAGATCCATTACTGTATTGGAAACAACAGAGAACAATATTGCCAGATCTGGTAAATCTTGAAATGATGTACCTCAGTTGTCACTTTCAAACATATATTTAGTGCAGTTGGAGGAATAGTCACTGACCACAGAACACTGCTAAGTCCAGCAAATGTGGAATGGCTTACATTTCTCAAAATGAATGCTGACAATTTCCCAACTGTCACAAACATTGATTATGCAAGTCAGACCCTGAAAATGAACAACACCTTGCAAACAGTGATACTGAATATGATGACTAGGTTGTGTACGAAACAAATGGAACCATTACAACTGCCACAATGCCAGCTACATGTGCCACGCTAGTACTACTGTTAGTTTTCTTTTGTCAGTCATTAGTTTACATTATTTTTTTTTTATTTAGTTTTTGTTGACTGGGTAAGTGCACTAGACAAATTCTGCCTTTTTTCAGGCATGACCTGGGGGGGTTTACAGATGAATGTCAACTGACCTTGAACCAGATCAAGTTGTTGGTAGTATTTTTAGTGTATTTAAGTTTGATCGATGCCCACCATGGGTATAATTTTTTAAAACAGCAGCGGGCTCAATCACAGCAGCTGTGCCTCTTGTACCTACCTCAGTAATTCCCACCATGGGTATAATTTTTGGACACAGCAGCAGGCTTGCTAAGAGAGCCTGTGCCTCTTGTACCTGCCTCAGCAATGCCCACCGTTGGTATAATTTTGGAAACAGCAGGAAGCTCACTTAAAGCAGCTGCACCTCTCATACCTACCTCAGCAATGCCTGCCAGGGGTATAATGTTTTGAAGCAGCAGCAGGCTCACTCATAGCAGCTGTGCCTCTCTTACTTACCTCAGCAATGCCCGCCATGGGTATAATTTTTTGAAACAGCATCAGACTCTGAGCAGCTGCATCTCTCGTACTTACCTCAGCAATACACGCCATGGGTACATTTTTTTGAAACAGAAGCAAGCTCACTCACAGCAGCTGCCCTTCTTGTACATGCCTCAGCAATGCCCGCAATGGGTATAATTTTTGGAAACAGCAGCAGACTCATTAGGGGCAGCTGTGCCTCTCATACCTGCTTCAGCAATGCTCACCATGGGTATAACTTTTGGAAACAGCAGCAGCCTTACTCACAGCAACTGTGCCTCTCATACATGCCTCAGAAATGCCCACCGTGGGTATAATTTTTGTAAATAGCAGTAGGCTTGCTAAGAGAGCCTGTGCCTCTTGTACCTACCTCAGCAATGCCCCCATGGGTATAACGGATCAGGAACAGACATTGTAATAGTCCCCATAAAACAGTCTTTACATGATTTTTGTTATTGTCAGGAATTGTGCATAATCGGGTAGTAGAATGGATCATGTAGTGCCTACCTGACTACTCAGTTTTCATCCTGTTTTTTTTTGGGTACTTTTGGGGTAGCCACAGGTTGTCTTGCTGGTCATGTATTTTAGTACCCACCCTTCCTTACACACAACACAGAACCGGGACACACACACACACACACACACACACACATTTGGACTGTGGCAGCAGTGGCTCCTAAAGGAGCTCCTCTTATGAGGAAATGAATGACTTTTAATCAGAAATCATCAGAGAATCATGCATTATTATTGCAGTTAACTAATTGTGATGATATGTAACTGTAGTTTCTGGCAGAAAGGTATTGAAATTGTGCTGAAGAGGAGAGGAAAGAGCAGCAAGGGGAGGGCAGAGTGAAGTCAGCAAACTGGAAAAGTTACAGGGCGATTTTTGAAAGATTTATTTGACATTTTTTTACTGAGTGCTAATGATGTAGAGGGTTTAAAAATGTAAATTTACTTATTCTTTTTTATTTTATCCTCCGCCCCCAGCAGGAACAGGGCAGATTGGATTTAACAGACTGGGAAAGTTGTGTTTCTTTTCTAAAGCTTTCATTCGAAAATTCTTTTTACTGACTATTGGTGGTTCAGCAAGGTGCAGAAATCCATATTTGTATTTTTTTTGTGTGCATGAGTTTAAGCCTGATAACTAGTCAGTGAGTGAAAAGTAGAGTGCTGTATGAGCCACAAGGTCTCTCAATGGGGTGGTGGGAGGTCTGTCAATGGGGGTGGGGTGAGGGCTGGTGGTGTTGCTCTTTTGCGGAAGCACCACTTGTGGTCAGCTGTTAACTTGCTGATGTCCCACACAGTGATGACACAATACTGACACGGGTATTGTACCACCACAAAAGAAAGTGATTTTGCAGGTGGCTATGCCCTCTGCACCCCCCATGTGGGGGGGGGCTTTGCCTCCGCACCCCCATATCTAAATATAATCAACTCCAGGTCAGAGTTGTTTTGGGGAATGGAAGAACACTGGGAGAAGCCGCATCTGTGAAAACAGACCATTACAGTGACTGTTGCTGTAATGGTCTGTTTTGGGGTTTCACTGTTGTGGTGTCACTGTAAAGTGGGCCATCGTTTAGCTGCACAGGGCTCATACTGCACTGTGGCTGGTCTATGCACCAGGCCTCCTCGTCATGCGTGCATCTAAGAATCATTCAGACCATTATGAGTAATCATTGTTAGATTGCTCTGGTGGCTGTAACATGTCATCACCTGTCATGTGTGTGTCATCAATGTATATGGAAAACATGAAAGGAAGAACAACATAAAGGGATTCAGAGGGGAGAAATGGAGTAGCTACAGTATATGTTCCACAGTGCCAGTTCCACCAATTATATGTTCAGCAGGTAATGGTGTGGAGAATGAGCTGGTCATGGTGGAAATGGGACTGGGAAATATGGACATGGGGCTGTGAAGATAAGGACTGGATGCATGATAGTAAAGCCAAAGAAGCCAAAGTCCATTAGTGCCCAGAAATCCCCTGGTTCCATTCCCACTGCAGGGCAAGCAGCTTTTCTGTATGACACCCAGCGCATCTGATGATGAAACTATCCCGAGCAACCCAGAAACACATATGTTTCCCACTCTCAGTTCTTTAAGTGCTTTCAGTTTCCCTTCTTAGGACAGACATGACCCAACCAGAAATGAAAATTCTAGTTTCCTAAAAAAAAAGAGAAGAAAAAACATCTTGCACAGCTCATCTTGAGGCTTGCTTCCAAAAACAACACATCCTTCTCATTATCATACTTCTTCCTCCATCATAAATGACGTTTTCTCAGCATACAAATAAAGCACAATTTATAACTGAGGATTAACAATTACATTAAAATTAAAACCATAGAAGTCGAGTGGTTCTGAAAACAGCACATCATCCTCATCATTCTCCTCTTTCCTCAATCATTAATCACGTTTTATTTATTATGAATCACTGCTGTGTGCTGGTGACACTGCCTTTTTCCCTGCCTGCACACTGTACAGCTGGTTCAGTAGGACTCATATGCATCACTATGGAAAGTGGTACTGGTAACACCAGTAGTTCATCATCTGAGTTATTGCTGCAGCAGCAAGATGCAACATTTATTAAAGAAGTGGCAGAGATGTTTCTGGCACAATTTGTAGACTAGGTTGACAACATTAGATCGGACATACGGTTTGGCATGCCAACACTACTGGATCCCAGATACAAAGATGTATTAACTTCCCATAGAGGAATAGACTATATCAGACAGAAACTGATGCCTACATGTATGGTGAAGCAGCAAAGAAAGGTCACTGAAACAAGCAAGAATGCGTATTCACAACTTCCTGGCTGTACTCCTTCTCCCCCTTCTGCTGACTTAAGGTCAAGGACTAGGTCCTGAAAATCTTGAATTCTTAGCCTTTCTCAGACTAAACTTACCAAGGATCAATTTTAGCCATTTGATTAGTCACATGTCCAGCAAGTAACATCTATTACTATTCCCACTCTTACCCACATCTGGTGGCACGTTTTCCTGGACTCCTTCAACTGGTACCAAAACAACAATCTGGCTCACCATACTCAGCAGTAGTGGTGCAATCCCTCCTACTAATGACACCTACAACTTTTACATTATCATCCCTAACAGACTCAATGGACCCTGTTCACAAAAGCCTATGACTGAATGCCATGCAGCAGGGTCCAGCTGACCCCCTATGGCATTCACTACAGGCATACTAGTGCCTTGCACACCAGATCCCCTGGCTGTCCATGCAGCTATATGCCATGGGTAGCCCAGGGGCATGCCAGGAGTCATGCCCACACTCCATGCCATTCACTGTGGTGTAGAGTGCCAGGCCAGTGTGGCACAAGTTATGAACTGGGGACCCTGCCATAACTTTTACATGCCCCCCAATAGACACCTGCTGGTGGTGTTGGTAATGGGACTCCTGCCACACTACTGCCCCAGCCCACCGGGTTGCCAGGGAGAGCTGGGGCCAGCCATTTGGGTTGTCACCCATTGGACCCACAATCCAAAGGTCTGTGCCTTCCCAGCATCCCCTGCACATGTGCAGTAAGGGATCCACTTTGAGACCCAGGACACCTGCGCCCCATGCTCTTCCCCCATGCAGCTGCAATCTTCCACCACACAGCTGCATGCAGGGGGGCAGGGGCATGGACGGACAGCTGGCAATGGTGAATACTGGCCAGTGTGCACCTGTCCCAGGGTGCAGAGCTGCGTGGGCTCTGCATGCATGAATCATGTGTACATCCCACACTTTTGTGAACTGGGCCCAATATGATTAAGTATTCCTCTGTGAACACAGTGAACTCAGAGTTGGTATCAGTTAAAGAAGATCCATCATGAACAATGTAGTGCCCTACATTTAATGTCTTCATTTAATTCCTTTTTTATGCATAATGTGTTGTATCAATGGGACCAGAGAGAAAGTAGTAACTGACTTGGCAGTAAAGTAGAGACTACAGTGGATAGATTCACCTTGATGTCAGCAGTGAATAGTAACTATTAATGTAGCTCACACTGGTTGTGGTGGTCTTGATGGGTTTTGCAGACTCTGTCACAACACCATAATCAGTAATCCACAGCAGAAGCATGCCAACAGCACTTGCCAGAAATCAGCTGCAGTAATAAATAGTCACTGCTGACCTCAAAGCTTTTTAATCGCCCTGTTTGTAATCTGTTTTACCCCATGGCAATGACTATATTGTGAGCTGAAGTGGTCCATCTGAATTCTCAAACCCAAACTGAATTTATGGGCTCAAACTCAAAGCTGAACCAAAGTTGCCAAAGGCCAACTTTTCTTACCTTTACTGCCCCAAATGTGACAAATACATTCTCCAAGACCCTTATATCCTCCTTTACATACACTGTTACCCCCACTCTCAGCAGTCTCCCAATATATCAAAATTAGGGTATAGATAAGGACATTTAGGTCCCAGTTTTTGTTTGATTTCCCTATGTTTCAGTGATTGTTAATTAACCCATATCCTCGGTTGCCACTATTGCTTGCAGTTTATCTATTTTATTACTTCAGTTACTTGCATTTGTATATAATACTGTCTGTTTATCCTTGTTCCCACCTCTTGTCCTCGTAACCTTGTTGAGTTTTGAGTTCTTACTGTTGCCACAATGGGCTGAATGCAGGAATCACCAGGTTAACCCCAATGTCACCTAGCCATCACATGCCGGGGGCTGTGTGCACAGGTGTAGCATATCTACCCAGGACAACCTATGCAGCTGTGCTTCTGTTGTTTAATATAGTGCATAGGGGGCTGTGTGCACAGGTGCAATTTGTCCGTCATGGGTTATGTTGGAAATTTTCTCCACTATATTACAGCTCTCCTGCTCACTGGAAAAGCCATCCTGCATGTCCTGTTCCCACATACACAGATCATGGTCTATATGCAAATATGGTCAGCAGTCCTCTGTATCGCAAGTCACATCCTTTGTGTAGTACAGCTATGGTGCAGGGCACCTGAACCATTCCTGTATCAGCCAGGACTCATCACTTCTTGCTCAGTGTGCTGACACTGCCGCAACACCACCAGGTGGTAAGTTCCCCGAATCCAGCCCAATGCTCCTTACCTGCCCACCATATTCTTATGTTCTGTATGTACAGTACTAGGGAGTTTCAACTTTTTCCCTTTGCATGTTCTTTGCATTCCTGTGTTTATCTACTGTAATATCCTCTGCTTCGATACGTGTTGATTTTGCCTTGATTCATTGGTTCCTCACCTGTTCAGACGCAGTCCATCCTTTGTAAACACGAGTTCCCTGGAGGTGGGTAGCAGTGCTCACAATAAGTCCTAGTGCCTTCTTCAGTGATTGTTCATCAAAACAATGAGACAAAATAAGAACCAGTCTCAGACTATCATTCATTCAGTTCGTATTATTCAGGCATCAGTTGTTTGTATTTTACAGTTAAGCCTGTAAAAGTGCCATGTGGCCCAATGCTTTTTTTACCCAGTTAGCACATTTTAAAAATAAAACTAAAAATAAATCTTGCTCTTGCTCTTCAACCAGTTAGTAGTGAATGAATGACATAGCAAATGAAGAACAGGAACCAGAACCCCTGCACTTCAAGGCTTAACACAGTCTCCTTGTCAAGTGGTCATCCTTGTAGACAACTTGCTATCTTCCCAGAAAGATCCCCAGTCCTGTGAAATGGGTTACTCTTCATCTTCACACTGACCCTTTGACCAAGTGCTACATGCTTTGATTTCCTTCCTTCTTCTTTGTCCTGCACATGTAGCAGGTAGCACCTCCTGGAATCAACCTCACCCTCAAGAACAAAAAATGAGGGACTCAAAGTATACGCAGTATTACTCTGAGCTGGTGCATACTGTTCAGAACTCAGTAAATGCTGGACTGGATTGCCATGCTGCACAAAACTACAGTAGCACAAACTGAAACAAACTCTGTTCAGATCCACCATGGCTGCATAATGAAGTTAGTATACTTGTGTGGAATTGTTTAGGAGGTATGGAGAAACAACACAATGATTTGTAAGTAATAAGATTTGTTTTACTTTCTGTTCTAAAGAAGGCATACACATTATGAGGAAAATATATGGAGGTGTACATTTTAATGGAAGGAATAGGAAGCAATATAGGTTTACAAAAGAACCCCAGAGCAAATGCCACTGAGGTATGTGTTATCCCGGATGATATTGACCGGACAGCCAAATTTTTAAGAAAACACAATTGCACATAATCCAATAATGCAAAGCATCATGGGAAACATATTCAAATCCCCATGATAGTACAGAAGGTGGCAGTATATGAAAAAGTAATGGCTGGCATATGTTCAGCCTTGGGATTATTTATACAGTTTTTTTTTTTTTTTACAGAAACAGGGTTTTTGTCAATGAGGTGATATAAGTTATATTTAAGCAATGTGTTGATGTCAGAAAGTCAGGTGTAATGATGGACTGTTAGCAGAGAAAATGTGATAGTAACTTTCAGAGGGGGGTTGCTTTTGATATGGGCAAGGTAGTTATGCTTGTGGTAATGGGAATATTAGGAAAGTATGAGGTCTATGCAGAAGTGGATTACAAATATGCACAGTTTCATAAGCATGTGCTCAGAGTGCAGGCAAATATGATATGCAGGTTTGTTTTAGAAATAGGTAAAAATAGCGATACATGCAATTGATAGAAAGATAGATAATTACGTAGACATATAGATAGAGAGAGAGAGAGAGAGACACAGACAGACAGGCAGAATAGGAATGGCAGTGAAGTATTGAAGTGACACCAACCCCACTCCCACTCCGCAGAGATGGACAGACATTGGGGTGTGCCTTTGGGTCATTGCCCATAACGCTTTCGCCATTTCACCTCACCCTATCCTGCAGACGCAGACAAGTGTCGAGGTGAGGCTTGGGGTGTTCAGACTTTACACTCACCCCATTCCATTAAGGAAATATGCTGAAATGGGTACAGTATAAGAGAATGGAGTGAATTTTGGGGCTGAAGAGTCAAAGGCACACCGCAATACCTGTCACTGGCTGCAGAGTGGGAATGGAGTGGAATGGCATGAGCATTACTGTTGACAATCCCAAGTCACACCCCTGATGCCTGTCAGTTCCTACAGGGCAGGGTGTTATGGTCAGAAACCCTAATGCCCTTGGTGTTTCTTGGTATTTTCACTCCAAGTTTTCAACATGGGCTTTTTGTGACCCAACTGCATGAACAGTGACACTATCAGTTCATTAGCCAAAAGGTGATTTTGCACAACAACTGTGCTATTTCGCACCACAGGTGCAAAAACACATTTTGAACAGAATGTAAAAATGACAACTGTACTGTTTATGAGGAGGTGTAAAAAATGGTAATGTTGAAAATCTGGAGTGAAACTATAAAACAATTGGTGAAGTCATGACATTGCTCCTGCTAATGTATACTTTTTTCAAATTCCTATGCATCCCATTGTTTTCATCTCTATTGCTGTTATGTGACTTCTTAACCTGGCAACAGCATTTAATGCATTACATTATAAGGACAAGTAAATGTTTTTAATACATTTACAAACAGTTACATAAACTTAATTTCCTTCATAGAATAATTTAAATTTAGTAACAGTGGTAGTACAAAGCAAGTACTCAGACAACTTGTAAACTATAACTACTTTGTATTGTACATTGGCACCCCATAAGGACCTCCTTGAAATTGAGATGAAAATGTCACACATTTATTAGTTTTCTAACAGGAATATTTTACTATCCTAAATACATTTCTTGCTTCAGTAACTGCTCAGCACATTTATTGCATGACCTGCTTATTGACATTTTATACATGCTGTGCAGTGTACTGCTGCTTACTACACTAACATCATGAACCATAAAACAGATGACTGCCATAACTAAGGAGGCAGTATAGCACATTGGTTTAAGGCTTTGAGTTGCAAATCTGGAGATCTGGGTTTGAATCCCACAGCCCCCACTTACATACTGCGTGACCCTGAGCAAGTCACTTAGCTTCCATGTACTCCCAGGTTATCCCTGTAAACAAGCTTTCAGCTTAGTGTGCCACTGCTGGTCAAACAATTGAAAGAAAAAAAAAACAATATATTATTTTTCTTGCTTTATTTTGCTATTACAAGCTTTGACTAATGCATCCATCCTTAAATGTACTTTTTATAGCTTAAGTGTCTGTGACCTAGGCAGAACTACACTTAAAATCTTACGCATAAATAAATAAATCATCAGAATACCATTTATTTCAGCAGCATCTCCTTCCTTTTCAGGTGTCCATGACACTATGTATATATATTTATATATTTTAACTTCAAAGCACTAAACCTATTCAAATGCACAAAACACGAGACTTTATTCTCTTCACACATTAGTGTTAAACTTCAGGTCCCAGAATGGCCAAGAAACAATTGCTAGACTTTGCCCTTGCAAACCACTATCATGCCCACTTCTCATGCAAACAACAATCAACTAGGCAAACCCTTTCGTTTTCTGTGCTGTGCACTCTTACATCAGAGAGACATAAATCCTACAGAACTGCTAAAAAAAATAATCAAGACTGGATTTCTGAATTAAAACATGTTATTTACAGTACCTATGTAAATAATAGTTTACTGGCTACAAAAAATGCTACAGACATGACAATAACAACATTTCTGTTTTACATGGAAAACATCCATGTAATGAACTTATAGTATATGGTTAAGGTTTATTATGAATAGAAAGCCGTGGCTTTCAAAATCTTGTTGTAGTACAGTTCAAAGGTCAAAAAAGTTGTTGTACTATCTCTCTGACATCACAGCAATAGTACAACAACTTTTTACGCTTGAACTGTTTCCCGATTGGCTGAAATATCGCACTTTTTAAAAAAATATGAGTCAACATGGCGGCGCCACTTAGCGAGCAGCTGGGAGAGCGGGTAAAAGATTCTTTGGACACGGACTCTGCCATAATTGGCTCCATGTTTCCAAACATTCAGTTTGTCCTTTTTAGTGTTTATAACAACACTACCTCAGTTCATGTTTGTGGTCGGCAGCACAGTGGGACAACGGTGAGAATGGAGATACAGTACTCAGGTCGGCAGCAGAGCGGTGCGGCAATGCGGACCGGGTAGCTGCCCAGTGTGACTGAAGGTGTACATAAGGTATGAAATTAGACCCAACTTTGTGAATTAAAACCAACCACATTTTTTGGGGAACTATATACTATATAAATATTAGAATTGTGGCACTAACAGTGTCGTGTTTATCTTCGGGTTGATGATAACATAGGGACCCTCTCAGCTTCGCTCTCGAGGTCTATGATGTCATCAACCCCCACGATGGAAACACAGCCTTGTTGTGCACAGTTCCCTATCCATTATTCTATATGTCATACAGGATTTGTAACCTTCTGTCAGCATGTATCTGACAAAGGAAAAGCACCTGCTTGATCTTTTTTTTTTCTATTTTATTTTTATGCCCAACTTGCCCATACTGTTAGAGCCAAATATTGACATGCTTAGAGTTAAAAAAAATAAATAAACCTTGATGTCTATGTGTGTATGTATGAGGGGGATATGCCTAGATGCAGTTTCAGGCACTCCTTAATTACTTCACCAGGTAGCTCTGATAGTCAGTTTTTCCAACATGATAGATCCACCCCATGCCCCTCCCACATGAACCAAAATGAAAGGTGGGGGTAGATCTTTAGGAGCTTCTCAGGTGGAGGTGTGTGTGGAGCTTACCCCTCAAAAAAACGAATGCTCCCTCCCACTACTCAGGTTCCAGTTCTTGTACCTCCCATTTAAGAAAGAAAATAGTGCCCTGCAACCATTGACTAACATGAAAGAGTATTTATTTGAGGGTGGAAAACATTTCTTGGAGGAGGATAAGGCGGAGGAGACTATTTATACCTTCAGTCAGTTCCACAGACAGAAAACATGACATCAGCCCTTTTGTACATGCAAAAGTCTGCAGGCTCCGCCCACTGCAGCCCGGTAAAAAGGCACTAAAATAGTACTGTGGCTTACCATCATGTTAACCAGTCTTTTATTTCCTTTAGTGCAGTAGTGTCTTTTCAAAATGCAAGGAGTGCAGCAGGTACAAATAGAAAGTGCGGAGTGCTGTAGGCAAAAAAAAAAAAAAAATGGGCAAACATCAAATCAAAACAAAAGAATGCCAGTACTCATTAGTGCATTCTCTTGACTGACACTGTAGGCAGCCAGATGATCAGCATGTGTGTGGGGTGGAGTGGGGTACACATGTCACCGCTAATGTGTGTACCCCATCCCGCAAACATGTTGCATTCTTTTGTCTTTTCTTTAGTTTTACTGACGTTTTGGGCTGCATGATAACCCAGTGCAACATCAACTTTAACTAATTTATAGCTCTCTGAAGCTGACTTTGACCACCTCTGTGCTGTAGTTTGCCAGGTCATTGGTACCTAGGCATGTGCAACTGGCATCAACTTCCCTACTGATTAGCTTCTCAGGCTGGGGAGTTAAACCTTTCTGAATGCATACCTGGGAGGTAAAGAATGGATCTCTAGGCCAGTCAGCTAGCGTAGCAGTAGTGTTACTCTTTGCCATTACTCTTTGCCATCCAGATAACCTCGGTTTATGCCTCAGGCCCAGGATAACTGGTGTCTACCAGGGCTGCAGGGCTCCATCAAACTAAAGTGGGCCCACACCAAGACAAAGTCTAACCTAAGACAGCTCCACTAAACTCCACCAGGGCCAACTATCCTGTCTCTGCTCTCTTGTTACTCTGCTTAGCTATTATTGTGTATAAGCCTATATCACTGCACTGCAAAGGATGTATGTAACCGATAAGATAATACTCTGTCTAGGTTCACACCATGTTTTGCAATGCCTGCACTACTGCACTACAAAGAATGTATGTAACTGCTTAGTACTGCAAAGGATGCATGTAACTGCTTAGCTAATACTCTATATAGGTACTCATCAATGTATTATAATGCTTAATAATGTTTGTACATCTAACATCCAACTAGTTATGTAACGTTGTCTTTGTTGTATTACGATCATGTCTGTATTTATGTCATCTGATGAGGAGCCTTTGGAAATAAGTCTATGACTCAAAAGGATTGTAATTCTGATATTTTAATAAATAAATCTGTCTCAGATGCTTCCTGCCTTGGAGAGGGATGGAACCTCCTTCCACTGCATGACCACCCTGTGGTGGCCATGGGGCAGGTATGTCAAGTGGAAAGGAACATGTCATGCCTCTGGAGCAGCCTTAGATCAGCATAAAACCACTTCTCTAGTGAATGATGCGAGATATCACACTCACAGAGTGGGGTGGCAGGGGGGTTCCAAAGGTAGGGTGCAGCTCGACCACCTTTCCAACAGCCCTACATAGAAACACAGAAACATAGAATTTGATGGCAGATATGGACTGTTTGGCCTACCTAGTGTGCCCATTTCCCCTACCTGTTTCATATACAGCAGATCCTAAATTATCTGTGGCTTACTCTCTCTTTCCTATTGCTGAAGTTCTTTTATGTGAGGTAAGATGGCGGCTGTGCTGGCTGCGGTCTGCACAGAAGCTGGTGAGATTCTGTGTTAACCTCTTTTCTTGCGTTTCTGCAGTCTTGTGTTTTATTAAAATCTGCAGGAAACTTTAAGTTGCTTTGAGAGAGCCTGGGAGAGCTTATTATTATTTCTAGTAATTATTTTAGTGACAACATGACGTTTTTAGAGTTAGCGTAGGGACAGAGAGTGAGGCAGGGCTGAAGAAGTGAGAAAGAATTAGGAGTGTAGCGTTTTATTTTTTAGAGTGAGATCTGCTGTGCACTGTGCTGTTCATATTATCTCACCCAACCCAACTTGTAGGCAGGAGTAAGGAGCCAGATTCTTTGTGGTGGTTCTGTTATGATCATCTCCCCTGTGACACCTGGAAGGAGTTGAGGAACATCTGCAGAGAGTTTGGAGCTTTTCTGTGGCTGAGTTCAGGATCTTTGCGAAACATCTGAGCCACAGGAAGAGACTTGCTCAGGGCATCCTTGCTGGACATTATTATTCCTGTTAAAAGGCAGGAAGTATCATCTTTGGTGGAGCAGTGGTGTATGGTTGGGGTTAATTGGCTTGGTGCAAGCTGAGAGGTTCGCTATGTCCCTGGAGAACCCTGCCGCCACCCCGCCGTTTCCACCTGGCTGACTGTTTTCTTCTGTGTGGCTGGCCCCAGTCCCAGTAACACTCTGCACTCATGGAGCTCAGTCTTGATGCGTTGAACATTCCTGGGAACCAGAGAACCTGGTGAGAGCAGTCCTTTCTCTGGTGGCTGGCTGGAATTTGTGAATTGGGGCTCTGAGGCTGAGTGGTCCTAATCAGACACTTTGCTGTTTGCGCTTGTGAGAGGAGTGCTTTTTGAAGTTCTGTTTCACTCCAAGATACTTTTCTCCTCATTGAACTGCCTATTTGGTTGGACTGCTGTTGTGGAAAGGGTTTAGGTCTGTGGTGGTGTGAGCACTGCTGTCCTTCCCCTTCTTTCCCTTATTTCTGAAGTTGCTTTGTGATTTTCAATATCTGACCAGTCAGAGAACTTTTCCCCTGGACACTGTACTATTAAAAGACTAGTTATAATAGTCCTCTTCCTGCTGTGAATTGGACTGAACTTTTCAGCACAGTGCACTGTTGAGCTCTACCTGAAATGTAATGTTTTAATTATTTAATTCATTTATTTTTCTTTCTTTTATTGCGATGGGGAGGGGGTGGATTGTTTGTGGGGGATTGTGTTTGACTTGGGTAAGGGGTGTGTGGTTGGTGATGTGTGAATGGTTAGGAATAAATGTTCTTTTCAGTAAAGTAGTGACTGTGTGTGTGTGTTTTAAGAAGGTTACCTTGGAATTTTATTTGTCCTGATAGTTTAAGGGTTCAGTATAGTAAGACGCTCATTTCAATCGGAGCAGGAAAGCTAAGAGAAGATGTGTTGGGATTATGGCCCTGTGTGAGTCACCTATGCTGCCTCCCAACTATGCGACCTATTCCCATTTACCGACCTCCCAGTCCCTTCCACCACAGCTAGGCACTGCAGGGAGGTTGGGATTACGAGGAGGCGGATGGGCTGGCAGTGGCAGGGTGCAGCTGAGGTAGGGGAGGTGGGTGGTATTGAGGTTGTCAGGTGTAGAAGATGTCCTGGGTTCAGACGGAACCTAGAGAGAGAGGCCAGATGTGTTTGGTCTCTGTACCCAGGCGTCCCACCAGACCAAGTGAGCAGGCAGCCAGGGGGCTGGCAGTGCCCTCTAATCATCTTTGGATGGTGCTATGCAATGCCAGGTCAATAAGGAACAAGACCACCATTATTGCAGACTTGACTTCCTCTGTTGACCTGGCTTGCATCACGGAAACCTGGCTGGGTAATGATGCTGGCCCAGTTCTAGAGGCGGCTGTCCCCACTGGGTATTGCGTAGTGCACTGTCCGAGGAAGGATAGCAGGGGTTGGGGAGTGCCTATCTTTTCAAAAGTCTTCGAAAAGTTGATTTATATACAATTGAAGAACCACCTTGAAACCTATTCTTACCTCAATCCAGCTCAATCAGGCTTTCGCTCTAATCATAGCACCATTACTGCATTAGCCAGAGTCACCAACGACTGGAACTCAGCTAAGGATGCTAAGAAAATTATGGGTGCAGTATTCTTAGATCTAAGCAAAGCATTTGACACCATTGCCCAAAATCTAATTGTGAACAGCCTTACCAATATAGGCGCTACCCCAGCTACTTCCCAGTGGTTTTCCAGTTACCTAACAGGAAGGATGCAGAAAGTCAAAGAAGGTGGGCTGTTCTCTGCCTCATTACCAATTACCAGGGGAGTCCCGCAAGGCTCCATCTTAGGTCCTGTACTCTTCTCCCTATATATCAACAACCTCAATTCACAAATAACCAGGTCAACTTTGCATTTCTTTGCAGAGGATACAGTCTTGTATACATCTGGCCCTACAATACCGGAAGTCAGGGACATACTCCAAGTCGATTTCACACAGCTAGAAACAAATCTTATCAATACCAAACTTCTCCTAAATGCCAAAAAAACTAAGGCCATGATTTTCTCCCATAATACTTCCTCCGTCACCCTTACTGTCCTGCCTAAAGATTTCATCATTACCTCCCTAGGTGAACCGCTGGAAGTTATCTCTAAATTTAAATATCTCATCTTCTGGTTAGACAACAAGCTCTCCTTTAATGAGCACACTGATGACCTGTCCAGAAGACTAAAAGCTAGACTAGGTTTCTTCTTCTGAAATAGGTCCCTCTTTCCCCTGGAAACCAGACTCAGGCTTGTTCAGACCACTTTCCTCCCTATACTTGATTATGGGGACATAATCTATGCTTCCACAGCAATTACCACCTAAACAAACTGAACATTCTTTATCACCACGCCCTGTGCTTCATTACAATCTACCCACACCGAACCCACCACTGTGAGCTATGTGCAGCTGTTGGCTGGACATCGCTCACCACTAGACGTATGCTTCATGCTGGCATTTGGACCCTAAAACTTCTCCTGAATAAACTACCAAGCTATTTAGTAGCTCTCATCCGTACCGCCCACAGCTCTTATTCCCTCAGGAAATCAGATTTTATCCCACTCAACGTACTTAGGACTCGCACCTCCTTTGGTAGACGAGCCATTTCAAGTGCCCTACCAACTATTTGGAACCAGCTGCAATCTACACTGAAACTATCCAGTGTAGTCTCAGCAAATTTCTTCAAAAGACTAGTGGCTTCAAAAATAAAGGATACCTGTAACTGTTTCTAAACTCCTTCTCCAGCCTTCTCCTCGCTTCCTTCATTTGCTCTTACTACACTGCCTTTTTAAAACTTGTACTAAGTATTTTTATCTCCAGATTGTTGACCTATGTATCTTGTAGGACCTAGTCCTCTCTTAATGTATTGCTATGTTATTATCTGTATGTATTATGTATTTGTTGTAACCATGCACCCAGGACCTCCTTGTGAATGAGCTTGCTCAATGGAGTTTTCTTGTAATAAACTTGAACTTGAACTTGAGTGGCCATCATTTTTGGATCCAGCCTGGGCTTCACAGTGCATCTGGTTGGAACTGCCAGGTCTTTTGAATGTGTGGCTGTGAATGGGGGTCCAGGTGCAGGTTGCAGGATTTTCCTTATCTACTGACCCCCTGGGTTGAGGCGGGGGAATTCCTGCAGGAGGTGGCAGACTTTGTCATCAACCAGGTGTTGGAGTCCCCCAGGTGTTTAGTCCTGGGGAACTTCAGTGCCTGGGTCAATGATGAATCTTCCCATTTTGGTTATGACCTCCTCAATTGATGTCATCACTGGGCTTAGCTCAAGCAATTACTTCTGTGACCCACCAACATGGTCACATGCTCGATCTGGTGTTCCAGCTGGGTCTTGAGGTGGATAGCCTCAAGACTGATCAGGTTTCCTGGTCTGACCACTGCACAGTGAAGTTCACGCTTTGGGGCCCCCCCCCGAAAATCCTTACCCTGTCAAGATGGTCAGCTACCGCCCTTTAAGGGGTTTGTCCCCAGAGGGACTACTGGCATTAGTTGACTTATCTAGGATGGACGCTGCTTGTGCGACATGTTCCAGTGAAGCAGTGGCCACCTATAATAAGGTGGTATATGAAGCACTGGACATGGTTGCTCCAGTTTGTATATGACCCAGTTCCTCTCACTGGAGATCTCCCTGGTTTGATGGGGATCTCAAGGTGATGAAGATCAAGGGTTGGAAGTTGGAGCATTGCTGGTGGAAGAACCGATTGGTGGAGGACAAACTGGTTATGTGAGCACACTACAGTGAGTACCAGGAGGCAATTTTCTGTAAGGAAGCAGAATTTCTGTCCAGGGAAATTGTGGCAGGGAAAAACAGACCGTCTCAGCTTTTTCAGACTGCAGATAGGCTACCTCATCCTGCCTGTCTACAGTCAAGAAAGACTTTTTCATCCACTTTATATGAAGAGTGCTCTGTTTTTTCTCTGACAGAGTGTCCTCTGTTCGGTCGTGGATCCCATCAGTGAGGCAATTGCTGCCTTGCAGTGGTTGGACTGGGAGGTACAGAGTCACTCTATCAATCTGGGAGGAGTTTAAACCAGTGGAGGTGATGGAGGTCATTAAGGTGATCTTAGTGCTAAAGCATACGTATTGAGAACTGGACTCATCCCAGATGAGATGTGCTGGGACTGTTGGCCTAGCATTTGCCAGGATTGCCCAGTCTTCAGTGGTAGAGGTGTCTTCCTGGTGGTCTTGAAAGAGGCTCCGATGAGACCCCTCCTGAAGAAACAATCTCTCGACCCAGACGTCCTGGCGAATTACCGTCCTATCTCCAACCTGCCATTTTTGAGCAAGGTTGCTGAGAAACTTGTGGCACAACAGCTCAAGGATCACCTTGTATCCTTTGATATCTATGAGCCATTTCAGTTGGGTTTCAGGCAAAACACAGTATGGAGACAGCATTAGTTAGGGAGCATAATGATCTGCTCAGGTCTAGAGATAGAGGAGATAAGTCAATTCTGGTTCTCCTCAATCTCTCTTCAGAGTTCAACATTGTGGACCCCTTCGTGCTTCTCAATGAGCTCTGTGAGTACTGTGGACTTGCCGGTGTTGTCATCAAATGGTTTGAATCCTATCTCTCTGATAGGGTGAAGTGGGTAGTGATGGGGAATTTCTCCTCCTCCCCAATGCCCCTGTCGTGTGGAGTGCCCCAGGGTTCGACCTTGTCGCTGATGCCATTCGCAGTGTATATGCTGCCCCTGGGCGAGATCATTCAGCAGTTCAGTGTGGAGTTTCACTGTTATGCAGATGACACCCAGCTGTACCTGTCATTTGCTCCCAGGTTATCTGATGCTGTAGACGTGCTCAACATTTGTCTGGCAAAAATGAATGATTGGATGTCCTCCAGCTGGTTGCGACTGAACCCAGATAAATTGGAGGTGCTGGTGATCGAGCCGGGTCATGGGGGTGATGGGAGGGCACCTGGAGCTGACACAGGACTTTTCCTGGAGTCTACTCCATTGGTGTGATCCTGGACAACAGATTGACACTCATAGATCAGGTGTCTTCTGTTGTCAAGAGTGGTTTTTACCACTTGAGGAATATCGCCAGGATCAAGTGCCTCATTCCGCCCGAAGACCTGCCGACTCTAGTACATGCCTTTGTTACCTCTAGGCTTGACTACCATAATTTTGTTTACTTCAGGGTCATGGGAGGTACCCTCTGCAGACTGCAGCTGGTGCAGAATGAAGCAGACTGGTTACTGACAAGTCTGTCTAGGTCTAGTTGTGTGACCCCGGTTCTGCGTGTACTGCACTGGCTGCCAGTCAGGTGGAGGGTCCTTTTCAAGGTGGGTTTGCTCACCTTTAAGACCCTCTACAGACTGGATCATAGCTACCTGACTGAGCTCCTGACACCTGCAGCTTCTGTCTGCTCCCTCCACTCCTCATTGAGGGGCCTCCTGGACGTTTCCAAGGCTCAGCTCAAAACATCTGGTGATCGTGCTTTTAGTGTGGCTGGGCCAGTTCTGTGGAACTTGCTTCCACCTGCAGTTTGGGATGCCACCTCGATTGAGGTATTTAAGCAGAGGCTAAAGGCCCATCTTTTTCACATGGCCTTTCAGGAATAATCTCCTCCATTCGACTGCATGAGCTTTGCTAATACTACATTTTTAAGACTGTGATTATTTATATCTCACTTTCTTTTGTGTGTGATTCTGAATCTTAGCCTTTTTAATTTGTGTTTTTAAGACCTGTACTTTCTTGCTGTTAGGTGCCCAGAACCTCCAGGAATGGGCGCCATATAAATAAAAGTTGACTTGCCTTGCCTGCATGCTCTGCACTAGCTGCCTGTCAGGTGAAGGGTCCTTTTCAAGGTGGACTTGCTTACTTTTAAGCCCCTATACTGACTGAGCTTGGGCTACCTGACTGAGCTACTGACACCGGTAACCTCTGTCTGCTCCCTCTGCTCCTCATTTAGGGGCCTCCTGGATGTTCCCAGGGTTTGGCTTAAGACACTGGACGACCATGCCTTTAGTGTTCCGGGCCGACCCTGTTGAACTTGCTGCCACCTGCAGTCTGGGAGGCCCCATCCACTGAGGTATTCAAACAGAGGCTAAAAGCCCACCTCTTCTGCCTAGCCAATCTGGAATGATTTTTTCTGCCCGACTGTTTGAGTATACCTATGATAAACTGTGATTTGTATTTTAATAATTTTCATTTTATACTTATTTTAATGTTCTGTGTTGTGTATTACTTGCTTTTATTATTAGGTGCCCAGAGCCTCTGGGAATGGGCACCATAGAAATAAAATTTGCCTTGTCTTGCCTTTTATGCATATCACATGCATTTTTGAATTCCCCTATCATTTTTACCCCTACTACCTCTGCCAGGAGGCTGTTCTATGGACCCACCACCCTTTCCATGAAAAAATACTTTCTCATTTTACCCCTTAAGTCTACCCCCCTTTATTTTCATATCATGACCCCTTGTTCTTGAACATCTTTTTTTTAAAGGTGCTACCCTCTTGTACCTTATTTAAACACTTGAGGTATTTGAAAGTCTCCTATCATATTTCCCTCTTTCTCCTCTCATCCAGAGAATACATATTGAGATCCTCCAGTCTTTCCTCTTATGACTTTTGGTGCAGCCCCTGCACCATTTTTGTTGCCCTTCTCTGAATGGCTTCTACTGTATCTATGTCCTTCCAGAGATGTGGCCTCCAGAAATGGGTACTGTACTCTAGATGAGGTCTCACCAATGTTCTATACAGTGGAATCACCACCTCCTTTCTTCTGCTGAAGATACCTCTCCCTAGCCACCCCAGCATTCCACTGGCTCTCCCCACAACTTTCTTACATTGTTTGGTAACCTTTAGATCATCAGATATGGTTACTCCCAGGTCCCCTTTCCTGTTTGGTGGCCATCAGCACCTCCCCCCATTGTGTACTCCTCCCTCACATTTCTGTGCCCCAAGCGCATGATCTTGCACTTCTTTGCATTGTATTTTAGCTGCCACACCCTTGACCACTCCTCAAGCTTGCTTAGATCCCTTCTTATTTTTCCTACCCCTCCTAGAGTGTCAATCCTGTTACAGATCTTCATGTCATCTGCAAAGAGACATACCTTCTCTTCCAGCCCCTTTGCAATCACCTATGAAGACATTAAAGAGGACTGATCCAAGCACTGGTCGCTGCAGGACCCTGCTGGTCATCCCCCTCTCTTTGGATTGAACTCTGTTCACTACCTCCCTCTGTGTCCTATTACTCAGCTAATTTCTGATCTAGTTTAACACCATGGGACCCACTCCCAGGCTGCCCAGATTGTTTACTAGCCACCTATATGGGACAGTGTTGATGGCCTTGCTGAAATCCAGGTAGGCCACATCCACCATGCCTCCCTGATCTACCTCCCTAGTCACCCAGTCAAAGAAATCTATCAGATTTGTTTGACATAATCTTCCTGCTGTGAATCCATGCTGCCTCGGAACCTGTGCTCCGCTGGATTTGAGATATATCACAAAACTTTCTTTTGGTAGTGATTCCATCAGTTTCCCCACTACTGAGGTCAGACTGACTGGCCTGTAATTGCCAGCCTCTTCCCTGCTCCCACTTTTGTGGAGAGGGACTACATTTGCCCTCCTCCAGTCCTTTGGTATCACACCTGTTTCCAGTGAACTGTTGAACAGGGTTGTCAGTGGTACTGCCAGCATCTCCCTGAGTTCTTTTAATACTCTGAGATGTATCCCATCCGACCCCATTGCCTTGTCCACTTTCAGATTAGCAAGTTCATTTAAGACTCTTTCCTCCTTAAATGGACTGGTGTCCACCTCCCTCCCAGTGGTGCTTCCATCGCCTTACTTTGGTCCCTTCTCTTTCCCTTCTTCTGTGAATACTGAATAGAAATACTTGATCAGGATTTCTGCTTTTTCTTGGTCCCCTTCTGCACACTTGTCTCCTTCCCTTTTTAGTCTAACAATACCACCCTTGGTCTTTTTCTTTCACTAACGTACCTGAAAAAGTTATTGTCCCCTTTTGTTTTTGCCTGTACTTTTTTTCTTCTGTTTGTGCCTTTACACTCCTGACTTCTTTCCCCACCTTCCTCTGCTTTTCCAGATACAGTTCCCAGTATTCTTCACTCTGTGCTTCCTTGTACCTCCTGAATGCCACCCTTTTTGTCCTTATCTTTTTGGCCACTTTCTTTGAGACCCATAGTGTTTTTTCTTTCTCTTTGTTTTGCTTACTTGCCTTATGCAATGGCTTGTTGCCTCTGCTATGGCTTCCTTAAGATTCTCCCATGGTTCCTCCCCCCCCTTTTTTCTGCTTTTCTGCCAGCGATTTCCTAAGACATTCCCCCCATCCTTGCAAAGTTGGCATGACTGAAATCCAAGACCCTAACTTTGGTGTGGTTTGACTCTTCTGCTGTTCTCACATTGAACCACACTGTACTATAACTGCTTGATCCCAGATGGTTCCCCACTTTTATGTCTGTAATTCTGTCCCCGTTTGTAAGTACCAGGTCCAAAGTCACCCCCTCTTGGGTGGGCTCCATCACTAGCTGTCTTAGGCATATCCCCTACAGGGTTTCCAGGATGTCTGTGTTCCTGGCTGAGGCTGCAGTCTGGCTACAATCCACATCTGGCAGACTGAGGTCTCCTACCAGCAGCACCTCCCCATTAGCTGTCACTCTGTGGATGGCTTCTACTGGTACCCTGTCCAGCTCTTCCTCTTGTGCAAGAGATCTGTAGATCACACCAGTATGACTGGCAGTGCCATTTCCCAACTCCAGGGAGATCCACAGTGCCTCCACCTCCCCCTGCATTCCCTGTACCTCAGTTGCCTTAATTTCTTCCATGACATAGATAGCCACTCCTAATCCCTTTTTACCTATCCTGTCCCTTCTGAATAGCGTGTAACCTGGTATTGATATATCCCAGTTATGGTTCCCCGTGAACCTGTCTCGGTAACAGCAACAATGTCCAGGTCCACCTTAGCCATCAGGGCCACTAGGTACGGGCTTTTGTTTCCCTGACTGTGGGCATTTGTGCACATGGAAATGCCCATGGCCTTCCAATTTTTACTGCCTACTCGCCTAATAACTCCCCTCCTATCCCCATGTCTTTCCTCCATACCCCTCTTGTTCTTACTCCCATTCTGTCTTTTCTCTGCATTTTTATGTATTTTGGTTTTAGTTATCTTTGGCAATTTCTTAGCCTAAGGGCCACCTCTGATGTCTGTATCATTTTGTTGGGGGGGGGATCGCTGTTTGCTTCACTCATCTTATTTTTGCCACCCCCCTTGGCTAGTTTAAAAGCTTGCTGATGAAACATTTAAGCCTCTCACTGAGGATTCTGGTTCCCCCTCAGATAGATGCAGGCCTGCATCCCTCTATGTGGAACCCCAGTCCCCAATGAAGCCAAATCCCTCTGCTCCACACCAGTCCTTCAGCCATATGTTGAATCTCTTGGTGTGGAGTACCCCGTTCTCCCCTTGCTCTTGATGGGTAACACCTCTAACAGCCCTAATAGTCCCCAGTTGGTTTGCTACACAGGATTATGCCCTTAGAAGGGATAAGAAAGGGCTTAGTGGGGAAAAAAATACCTCAACATCAACAGACAGATGACACCACCCTACCCCCATGCCATAGTAGAGCACTACTGACTCATCCTGTTCCTTGCCAGCTCCTTCTCCCTGATCTTGGCCATCAAGAGAAGTTATCCTTCTTTTTGTTTGGGAAACTGGGGGTCCACCTGTAGGGGACAAGCAGGTGGTTACAACTGGGGTTCAGGAGAGGTTGTGCAGTAGAGGCTGGTAGCAAGGTGACCATAGGGAGCCTCCTTTGCCAGGTAGAAGGGCTGAAACAGGTGGAAGAAGGACCTGGCAAGTGGCAAAGAGAAATGAGGGCAAAAATAGGAAGTATAAAAAAAGAATGTCTCTTTCCACCTGGCTAAAGTGATATACTAGCCTCCCCATCCTTCTTACTACAGAGTCTTGTACTACTATGATGCAACTCTTGCTCCCATTGCTGCTGACTGACTTCCTTCCCCTGGTGCATCCTTGCTGTTTGGAATCCCACCCTCATGAGACACAGATTCTGCTCCTGTTATGAATGAGGCCCCCTGAACTGATTCTGCCAGTGGCATTAATTGATTCTGGGTTTGCATCCCTAGTGTTCCCCCTGCCGGTTCCACTCCTTTTAATCTTCCCCAGCCTCCCCCAGTGCAGTCTTCCCTCCACTGTGGGATGTGGTGCATGTTGAGGTAATGGCCCTGTGGTTCTCATGCCGATTTGCTTCTCAGGCATTGCACTTCAGTCCTAAAAGAAGCTAACTCTGTATTGAAGGTCAGGAATCTACTACAAAATGGGCACACACGGGGCTCTTGGAACTCCCTTTGGAAAGTGACTGAGCCACAACCTCTACAGCTGACCAACTCCTCCCCCCCCAGACCTCCTTCCTGTGCTGTGGGCATGTATGACAGCATGTGTGTGTATATGTGTGTGTGTGTGTGTGTGTGCGTGTCTACTGGTAGTTAGCGAAAAATCTAGCAGTGTTTCCTGCCCCTCTTCTTCCTTAGCTCACCTTCACCAGAGGTCCGGGCACTTATACCCCCCATGCCTCCTTGTCCCAGTGTACTCATAAAAGCACTGCTCTTCCCAGTTTTTGGCTTCAGTCTCATGCCACTCACCCACTAGCAGGTAAAAAACAAAGGCAATTTTTACTTGTATTCCTCCAACCTCAGAAAAGTAAACAGCTCTGTTGTAATAATGCTCCTTAACTGCTGGCTCTCCTAGCTGGTCACAATTTAGCTTTCAGATACATACAGTACTATGTTTATAGATGTTTTCCCATTACTCACTACTGGTTAAATATTTAATCTGCCTATTAGTCATATTGTCTCTGACTCTCCACACTCTGCTGGCAGCTCCCCTGTTTAAAAGTACTGGTTACAGAAGAAAGGTTTAATAATGAGGACATACTGTAAGACAGACAGCCTTAAATTTGGCTCCTTCTCTTCTGTTTTTGCTATCTGTTTGCTAAGACTGTAAAATGACTGCAAAAATCATATTTACATATGCTAAAGAACATGGGACCATATTAGTTATTAGATTGTAAATCAGACCTGGTAGTTCGTCTAGCCCGCCTTATGTCCTTATGGCAGTCACATTCCCATTAATTCACGTATTTGAGTTGTACACAAAGTGGTTGGTCCATTAATAGTTTCTGGTAAGGGGTCCTACCATTTTCCAGTAGATGTATTATCTTTGTCAAACATTCGAGTTTTCATTTTTGTGTATTATGATCAAATGAGGATTCTCAACTATATACTGTACATATGCAGTCCTTTAATACACATTTGCTTTGGGTGTTAGTTTGTAGACTAAACATCAGCACCTATATTATTATAGGACAGTCATTTAATGACTTAGCAAATATAGCTATCACTGACTTGTGGTCTTTTACTGTGAAGGCTTGTATATATTTATGTGATGAAATACGTTACAAGTCACTCTTTTTCTGTTTGTGTATATTTTGTTGCTGCACTTGTCATCACCATTGAACCAGATGCTACTGATTGCCAAAAGCCATGTTAATACCACAAGAGCAGAGCTCCTAGCCCTGACTGAGAAGCATCTGAAGATATTTTAACAGTTTTTTTTAGAAGGGCCATAAAACTGCTACACAGATTCTTATGTAATTACTTTCTTTAAGCTGTGCCAAGTTTGGTCATAATTTTTCTACTAGTTACATTCTGTTTTCTACTCTAAAAGAATTCTTAAAGGAATTATCTTGGCTGAGATGTGGAGATTTAATTTTCCTAAGTAATTAATCATTCACAGGAAGGCTTGGACATTATTTGAGGGGGTGGGTTGTTCCATCTTCCCTGCTGCAGAGGTTTTACTTGGATCAGGCTTAATACCCTGATCAGAAATGGTATTGCCTACAAATGTTGGCTCATTGTCTCCAGACATACACTTATTCTTATTGAGTTTCAGTGCCAGACATTTTCCCGGTCTTTTATTGTCTGCTTCCTATGTGATATGTCTACAATTACAGCATGCATTAAGGCTGTGACACCTTAAATATGTTAACTACTAATATGAGTTTCTTTATAATATGCTACTTAGTAGCTTAGCGTTTCAAAACATGGTAGGACCATCAAAAACTCTACTTCTCTTAAAGTATGTTGACTACAGAGCTTTCAACTGGTTTTGTCTATTTTCGTTTGCTAAAGCCTTCATTGTTCATCATAGTTACTTAACACCATTGTATATTGTCATTATTTCATCCTGGGTAGAAAGCATAACAGTTTTCCTTTGGGACATAATCTTCTCCACAAAATGGAGTCACATTTTATTTGGTTAGGTAAACACTGAGATTCTGTGTTAGGAATAGATGAATTCATGTATGGGAGTACATCTGTTAAATTACAGCAGTGAAGCTCATTTAAATAGGTGTTGCATGAATTGGTAAAGACCCCACGTGAAAAAACAAACAAACAAAATTTTAGAAAAAACAAACAATTCAATGTTCAGTGAATAGTTAAAAAACACATAATATGGGAAAACATAGGAAAAAAAAATTCCACCATATCAGGATTTGTAAATAAATTTCAGAGAAGCAGGATGAAAAATGAAAAATAAGAATCCTAATCCTAGTGGTATAATAGTGCTCAATCATTTTTTTTTAACATGCCACTTTTTGGCCCCCAGTGACCTCCTCTGCTTGCTTCAGGCTGATTACTGGCACCCCCAGCCCCAACTGCCACACCCCTCCCATCTCTCCAGCAGGGATCCATATGGGGAGGAACCTGAGGGTGCCAGCAACATCACTGATGGCCACTGATGCATATAGGGTTTTTCTGTGTTTTCTCCCCTTCTCCCCTTCCCTGGTGCACTGGCATAGTCCATGTGTCCCCATGCATGTCCCAGAGCCACATGTAGTGATGTCCTGTGGGGGAGACCGGCTTCCTCGGTCCACTGTAGGGATCGCTATGGCACCAGAAGCTGGGTGCCTCCCTCCCTTGCTGGTAGCACTGCTGTGTGACAGCACCACCCAGCCCCCCGGCCACCCAATTGACTTCCCAGGTCTGATCCTGAACTCAGGTCACTGGCATTCAAATGTGTGGTGCTTCCTCTGGGCCACAGAGCTGCCTAATAGTGATCATTCTTAAACAGAGAAGCACGCCATGGCTTACTTCATAACTAGGAAAGGGCATAGGAAACATGAGGATAGAATGAGAGGTGTAAGAAGATACATTAGTTACAAGTGGATGGCACAAAGTACAAGATGAGAACAGCACATGAAAATTGTGTAGTGGGATGAAAGGATAAGGGGTGGGGTGGGTAGGTGGGTACAAACAAAAATGTGAAGACACTGAAGGATAGATCCTAAAACAAAAAGAAAAAAATAAATGGGAAATCACTGTAAACACACGGCACAAACCCTGCCACAAGCAGATATATAGTAATATAAGTAAGCAATAAGACACGACAGCATGTGATATTTTTAATGCACTGCCAGATGTAGCAAGGCACCTCCTGGACTGTCTTATTGTGCTTATAAAATGGGAATCTGCATCGTGGATGTCTGAAAAAATTTACATGTTCGTGTTAAAATAGTAAAACCCCACACAATATTTATTGTATTTTAATGTAAAATAGTTCCTCCGCCTGCATTCACTTTTACAGTTTGGTTTTAAACTGAGGATTTTTGACCTGTTGTGACTGCCTTCCATATGGTTGCCATGGCTACCCCCACACATAGTTATACAAATAAAAAATAGTTACTTTGTGTAGAAATCATCAGTTAAAAATAAAGTTGAGAGGTGTGGATAAGGCTGGCATCTGAGTGAGGGAACGAGCGGACAGGGTGGGTGAAAACCATTGTGCTGTATAGGACTCGGAGACATGAACTGCAAGCCATAGTGCTACAGGGCCGGAGAGACATGACCTTATTGTATAAGTTTGAATAGTGTGATCTGACAGTCACACTGAGGTTGGCATTTGAAGACTGTGGTGAGGGAGAGAATCAGGAGCTCAGCGTCATTTTTTTTATAAAAAAGAGAAGAATGTCACAGGCAGGGAGCAATGGACTGCAGCTATCATGACTGTGTAAAAGTGGAGATCACTGCTAACAGAGATGTGTCCCCTCACACTGTAACAACTGCTGTACCTTCAGTTCCTTTTAGAGCTGAGAGCAAGTAGAGAGAGAGATAGAGATAGAGAGAGAGAGAGAGAGAGAGAAAGAACACTGTTAATGTCCAGGTCATGTAGCAGGCTATCAGAGGGAGGGAGAGAGAGAGAGAAAGTAAGTTTTTCATTTTTTTTTTATCGAGCAGATAGCAGGCTGGAAGAGGAAGAGCTGTTTTAGGAGATGGCCAGGTAGACAGAAAAATATTGAACAGAAAAGAAATCAAATGAGACGAAACTTGCTAAGTAACCTGACCTGTCTGTCCCCAAACAGCATACTTCAGTAGCTCGAGGGAGAGGGAACCAGGAGCGTTAGTGTGAGTTGTTGAGTTATAAAGTGCAGGGAAAATAATGTCAGACACACTAACTGAGTGACTGTGTGTGTGTGTGTGTGTGTGTGTGTGTGTGTGTGTGTGTGTTGGGAGGGGGGTGTCTTTGAGTGACACAGCCATGGTTGGGATCATGGCTGTGAGAACAAAGAGACAGCATAGCAAATCGTACATGCGACTCAGATTTGACAGAGAATCACTTTACTTAACAGAATTAAATACTACATTTCCACTGAGTGCAAGTCATTCTGTATGTAAAGGTAAAATGGGACACTGTACTGGTTATGTGGGCTAAAGGAGGGGGAAAATGGTAGCTGTAACTGTTTTAAAACTCTGCTGGCTCATGGATTTCTTTGCAGTCCTGCGTCCAGTTGGTCACCACTTGTTTTTAGCCTTGCATTTGACACGTCTAATGCATGGCTAATGATGAATAAGGATGCAGGATTTTCCCTTATCATTGTATAAAATCACTATAGCAGTCATGGAAGTACCAGTTACAAAGGTATGATGGCAGCAAGCACTGCACTCAAAGGGGAATTTATGCAAAATGCGATTAAGAGCGGTATAGGAACAAACTATAGTAGTGACTGCAGTGTAACTGGGATTTGCAAAATATATGAAAATCAGGAGTAAAAGTAAGGTGCTGCACACAGTGTAGTGGAGTAGCAAAATGTCAGATGGAGCACTGACTGAAAAAGAGGGTGGGGTGGGGCTGGGGTACAGAAAGAAGGGCAGGAAAGAGCAGGGAGTGGGGTCAGGGACTGGCAGGAATAGAGGTGAAGATGAAAGAAATAAGGAGGGAAGCTGAACGAAGTAGGGAAAACACCAATCGCACTGAGTGCAATCAAAATTTGATACCACATGTTGAATTTTAATCATTAATCATCATTTTAAGTGATAATTAATTCTAAGCTCTGACATGAACTCAGTATTAGTTAAAGTATTATAACAAGGCCACACAAAAGGTTTAGCCAGGCATAGTTTTTATATTCATCATGTGTATTATGTCAGGAATAAATGAGAAGATATTAATACAGGGCTCAACAAAAGGTTCGACCAGGCAAAACTGTCATGCAGCCTATAAAAACAAGTGCAGAACTGGTATGATGTGTCTCAGTTCATACCAATACAGACACAGAATCTACAAAAATGGAATAATGCCAATAACATCATTCAGTCCAGACAAATTTAAAGTTCCTAAAGGTACATTGTCAACCGTTTTTGCATATTAATTTTGGTTGGAAACCTACATTTTGTATTTGCTTACCTTCTCTAACATTGGGAGGGCTTGCCCGAGGTTTGATGTGAGGGAATAGCTCCTCCCACAACCTCTACATAAGCCCTCTTCTAACACACCTCCCTTGCTTAGAGAGTGTTTTTTCTGGACTCCTGCATGGCTTATGCGGCTGCTCCTTCATTCTCACTGCTGCTCTGGTTTGTTTTTCCCTCCCCTCCTGCATGTGGTGTTTGTTTTCCCTCCCTTGTCTTGTTCCCTCCAACTCTTCCCCTGCCATTTTCCCCTTGCTGGTGCCTCTTGCTGGAGTCTCTGTTTTGTCTCGTTTCTTTTTGGGCTTTCTCTGTGCTTGCAGCACTTCCTCCTTTCTCCATCCCATGCGCGTCCTCTAGCGCTATCCCCCTTTCTGGTTCCAGCCCGGTTACCATCGGTGCATCTATCGCCATCTCCCCTGCTTCTCGGTTCCTTCCCAGAGCCCCTGCCTAGGCCATTACACGTGCTTCCTTGCGCTTACGTGACCAGCTTGCCCCACGCTTCTTGAACGCTTTGTGCTCAAGGACCTGACACGGCAATGAACTGTTTGCCAGCTAGGATTCCTCCTACCTCCCCTTCCTCTCTCTCTCTCTCTTGTCACTTATCTCTCAGCTGCATCAGTACTCTCCCCCTCAAATGCCCATGGCTGCCTGTAAGTACATTTTACTTCAGTTTCTAATCCACATTTAGCCATTGTTCTCAACATCTTCCTAAGCCTGGCAATCTCACTTTACCCAGTGTCATTCCTATTGTTTTAACTGCCTGATGCTGCATCTCTGGGCGACAACAGGGTATAAAGACATAGTCATAAGGGCACTTGTCTAACAACTGCATTTTGCCGTTTTACAACTGGTCGGACAGGGTTAAATAACTTTTTAGAGGGTCACTCACTGGTCTGTGGTTTTCATATTGTTTGCTTCTGTTTTCTGCTCCTAACATTTTCTGCAATTGAGACACATTACTGTATCTGCCTGGGGGGGCGGGAATATGGCTGACAACTGCTAAGTGAATGCCTGTGATTCATTTCGGTCATTTACACCCATGATACCCACCTGGATCGTGCACTCTCTTTTCAGCACTGTCCCATCTCTGCCTAATTTATACCTAGCTGCTCGGGAGCAATTCTTCCTGCTGGGCTGCTTCATCTGCTTTTCCTTATATTATGGATCTAAGTCATGCTTCAAATACCACCATCATGTCCAGTGATCACCTCCTCTACATTTCCTCAGTTAGGTGACCTCTACCACCAGGAAGTGAAGCCTTTCCCAGTGTGGAAAGCCAATTCAGAATTGCAACTCTGACAGCATATTTCACATTTCAGTATCTGACCTCCTCATGATATTTACAACTTTACCCCCACAATACATTCCAGAGCTTCTACTCTATTTACTCCATCATCTGTCTATACTACAACCATCTTGTTATATGTTGTCATCATTTACATTCACTCTGCTATTCCTGCCATTCGTCCACTATTTCTTTTATTGTATTTTACCTGCTCCAAAGCTTCTTTCCATTCTTTACAGCAGTGTTGTGCATTGGCCAGCCCATACCAGCAGTATTCCGGATTCCGTCCCTAACTCACGCCTTCTGAGGTGCTGAGTGAAAGTAGGCTTCCCCAGTCTACCGGGGATGGGATTTCATTTCAACCACTACCTGTTGCCACTTCCCTTCTGGAATGGAACTTCATTCTATGTGCTACTTTGACATTTCCCATCCCTAACTCTGCTGGATTGCATCAAGTGAAGGTTAGCCCGCCCTGAATACTAGGGATGAGAGCTGTGTCTCCAATCTACAGATTTCCACCATACCTTCTCTACCATATGCCAGTTATTGCTTCCCTTCGAGAAAGGAACTCTCACGCTCTGTGTACCATAATCATGCTACTTATGCTGCTTCAGGTAACTACTGTTCACCTCTGCCATCTGATGGTTGTCTTAGTCTACAGTCTTCTGCTTCATTTTATATGTTCTCAGCCCGATTCCTGGCCTCTGCTCCCTTCGGGAACAGGACTTTGCCCTACTTGCTTCTCTATCTTACCTTATCTGCAGCCTAGACTCATTGCCCTCTCTGCTGACTTCCACAGCTGGGAGCCTGACTCTGACATGCCATGTCTCCACTATTGCATCTCCACCGATGCAGATTGCCATTCAAGTACAGATCTTCAACATTTTTCTCCTCGTCCTGCACTTATTACCCACATCCAGTCCGGATCTTCCTGCCTAGCTCATCCCATCTGGATGCATATCCCTCCATCTGCTGCTTCACATATGTTTTCTCCACCTGCTACCTGATGCTATGACCCTTCTGGACTTGGATGTCCTACTGCTGAGTGGTCTCCAATTCTCCTCACTGCAACTGTTCTTCTAGCCTCACCATTCAAGCACTACAGAGACTGCCTTCTCTGGTCCATGGCTCTGGCTCACATTGCTGTATCCGCTGTCTGCTTCTCTCCCTAATGCCAGTTGCTGCTTCCCTTCAGGACCAGGGGCATTTCACTCCTCCAGTCTTTCATCTGCAGCTCTGCCTGAGACTTCGACTGCAGAACCAGGACCTCCTTGATTGATTGCCTCCATCATGTCAGTTTGCCATGTCCCTTCCATTGCTGGACCCTTCTGAATTGACTGATTCCTCTCGACATCCTGTTCCTCCGTGGACCGTCATTCTCTAGCCCATTTTTTGGCATCCTTCCTTCCTCATATGGATCCTGATGGCTTGTCCGATCCTTCTCACTCCTGGTCAACTGCCTCATGGACTTCCTTTCTACAGGTTCTCCATACATAGATACATAGACAGTGTCGGCAGATAAGGGCCTATGGCCCACCTAGTCTGCCCATTTGAGCTTGTAAGTTCAGTTTGTTTTCCTAGAAGTCTATTTCCCCTTACCCCGACCTCTAGAATTCCTTTATGTCTATCCCATGCATTCTTAAATCCCGTGATTGTTTCAGCCCCCACCACTTCCTCTGGCAGGGTGTTCCACTTGTCCACCACCCGTTCTGTGAAGAAATTCTTTCTCATGTTTCCTCTGAATCGTCCTCCCTCCAACTTCATCCCATGCCCTCTAGTCCTGAAACATCTTTTTCGCTTAAAATAGTGTTTTCCTGCACTCTGTTCCTCCCTGTAAGATACTTGTATGTCTCTATCATATCCCTCTCCCTCCTCTCCTCCAGGGAGTACATGTTCAGTTCCTTCAACCTGTCTTCATAGGACTTATGATGCAACCCATGCACCATCTTTGTTGCCCTCCTCTGAACCTTCTCTACCCTGTCTATGTCCTTACGTAGGTATGGTCTCCAGAACTGTACACTGTACTCCAGGTGGGGCCTCACTAGTGTCTTGTATAGCGGATTATGACCTCCCTTTTCCTGCTGGTGATGCCCTGCCTATACATCCCAGCATCCTATTTGCTTTACCTGATGCCTTGTCACACTGTTTCCCTACCTTGAGGTCATCAGAGATGACAACCCCAAGATCCCTTTCCTGCTTGGTGCATGCTATATCTTCACCCCCAACTGATATATTGTGCCTGGGTTTTGTGCCCATATGCATTATCTTGCACTTCTTTGCATTGAATTTCAACTGCCAAACCCTTGACCATTCTTCAAGTTTCTGCAGGTCCTTCTCATTCTGTCTACACCATCTGGTGTGTCTACTCTGTTACAGAGCTTTGTGTCATCAGCGAACAGTGAAATTCTGCCTCTAGATCCTGTGCAATGTCACTGATGAAGATGTTGAATAGGACCGGTCCCAGCACTGATCCCTGTGGTACCCCACTGGTCACTCTTCCCTCTGTGGAGTGACAGCCATTTACCACCACCCTCTGTGTCCTGCCACCCAGCCAGTTACCTACCCACCACACTACTGTCCTGCCCACACCCATATTCCCCAGTTTGTGTAATAGTCTTCTATGTGAACAGTGTCAAAGGCCTTGCTGAAGTCCAGATAGGCCATGTCCACTGCCCTCCCTGATCCACCTCCCTAGTCACCCAGTCAAAAATTCAATGAGGTTGGTCTGACATGACCTCCCCTGGTGAAACCATGCTGCCTTGGGTCCTGTAGTCCATTGACAACCAGATGTTCCACCAATCTCTCCTTCAGTAGTGCTTCCATGATCTTTCCCACTACCGAGGTGAGGCTGACTGGTCTGTAGTTCCCTGCTTCCTCTCTGTTCCCACTTTTGTATAAGGGACTACATCTGCTGTCCTCCAGTCTTTGGGTACCCCCTGTTTCCAGTGATTGGCTGAACAGGATAGCCAGAGGTTCAGCCACCACCTCTCTTAGTTCTTTAAGGACCTGGGGTGCACCCATCTGGCCCCATTGCTTTATCAGCTCTTATTACTTCCAGTTCCTTCAGGACCCTTTCTGTGTAAAGGGACTTGTGTCCATTTCTGCACCATTCTCACCCCTTGTACTCCTTCAGACCCATTACCCCCTCTTCCTTAGTAAAGACTGAGCAGAAATACCTGTTCAATATGTCAGCTTTACTGTTGTCATCCTCCACGCTGCCCATCCTCCCCTTCAGTCTCACTATCCTCCTTTGTCTTTCTTTTTTCACTTATGTACCTGTAAAAGGTTTTGTCCCTTTACCCACTGATTTTGCAATGTGTTCTTCTGTCTGAGCTTTGGCTTCCCTTACTGACTTCCTGCCTCCCTTTGTTTCTCCTGGTACTTCTCCTATCCCCTTCTGCCTGTGTCTTTTGTATTGCCTGAATGCAATCTTTTTGGCTTTCACTTTCTTTGCTACCTCTTTGGAAAACCATAATGGTCTCCTCTTCCTTTTCCTCTTGCTAACCTGCTTAATGCATAATTCTGTTGTTCTTATAATCCCCATTTTAAATACTGCCCACTGTTCCTCAACCCTGATTCCTGTCCCATTCCCCTTAATGCCTCTTTCAAGTATCTCCCCATTTTCCCAAAGTCTGCCCCCTTAAAATCCAGGATACGTGTTTTTGTGTGGTTTGGTTCTGCTCTTTCTGTGATTTCAAACCACAATGACTGGTGGTCACTGTTACCCAGTGCTCCCCACTGTTACCCCCCTCACACATGTCCCTGTTTGAGAGCACAAGGTCCAGTATTGCCTCTGCCGAGTTGGTTCCATGACCAGTTGCTTGAGGAAGGCACCTGAAGGGAGTCCAGGATAAATCTGTTCCTAGTTGATGCTGCTGCTGGGATGCTCCAGTCCACGTCTGGTATATTGAAGTCTCCAACCAGTACTACCTCACCCTTGTCTGCCATCCTTTGGATGGCTAGCATCAACTCCCTATCTGTTTCTTCCTCCTGGGCTGGTGGTCTATAGACCACACCTGTCTGAGATGGCTGGCCCCATTTTCCTTTCCAGCTAACCCACAGTATCTCGCCTCATTTTGTTCCTCCTGGATCTGTGTGGCCCTTATGTCATTTTTCACATACAGTGCCACTCCTCCCCCTTCCTGCCTGCTCTGTCTCTTCTGAATATGTTTTAGCCAGGTATGGCCATCTCCCAGTCATGGTTATCATTACACCAGGTTTCAGTGATGGCCACAATGTCCAGGTCTGACTGTACCATGACAGCCTCAGATCTTCCATCTTGTTGCTAAGGCTCCTGGCATTTGCACACATGGCTTTCATGATTTGACCTCCCTAGACTGCTTCACTGTTCTACTCCAGCCCCTTCCTTGGTTGTCATTTATCCCTGGTTCTCCTTGCTGTCTGCCCTTCTGCTGAATTTTGCCCTTTACTGCTTATCCACCTTTTGGACACTAATCTTCATCTTTTTCACATGCTTTGCAGAGATAGCCATCCTCTGGTTCACTGGTTCCACTACTAGCTGTGGGGGTGAGCAAGTAGGTACCATCCTTGCTGGCCTGCACCCCTTGCTAGTTTAAATGCTTGTCAATGTAGCATTTAAACTTATCATTGAGTGCTTGGATTCCCTCCAGGATGGATGCAGGCGTCAGGCTTGAACAAACCTCTATCCTCCAGGTGGGTCCCCAGTCACCAATGAATCCAAACCCTTCCTCACAGCACCAGTTCTTCAACCATGAGTTAAAGTTCCTGGTGCATGCACTCCTATGCTCTCTCGCTTCTCACAGGTAGTACTTCTGAGAAAGTGACAGAAGTAGCTACTTGTTTGAGACCCTCCCAGTTTCCTAAACTCTTCCTGAACTTCCTTTGGCTCCCCATTTGCCAAGTCATTAGTACCTAGGTGGATAATGACATCCAGCTCACCCTCCCTTCTTGCCTCCCAGTGATCCCCAGTATCTTCCTTCCATCCCTCCATGCCGTGGCACCTGGTAGGCACCTCACCTCCCTGTCCTCCCCCTCCTGTGTTCCTAGCTGGATCCCTCTTACGATGGAGTCCCCCACCAGGATTCGCTTCCTCCTCCTCTGGGGCCCACTGCTTTCCCCACTGAGGTCACCTCCTTGCCTAACCTCCACATCCTTTCCTTCCACTTCCCTGGGTACCTCTATTTGGTTGTCCTCATTTGCCAGTGTGGCGTATGAGTTCTTGAGAGGAACAGGATCTGGGATGTGCCTCTGCCTGACTGCTCTAACCCTCCCTGAGCCCACTGTCATCCAAGTGCTCCTCGTTTCTCGGCATCCTTTGAGGCAGCTGCATTGGGCTGGGTGGTCCCTGGATAGGGGTGATGGTACTCCTGACCCAGTTTACTTCCACTCTGAGTCTGGCTACCTCATCCCGCAGTCCCGAGAGATGCATGCAGATAGGGCAGCACCTCAGTGTCCAGAAGGTCTGCCTGAATATGGCTGCCCCACAGCCACTGCATTGCACCACTCCCCCACATTATACTGCAATTCCACTACTTCTCTGCTACTGAAGCTCTCTTAGTTCTCTTTTTATTTATTTACAGTACTAAAAATCCTGTAACTGATCCTCAGATATATATTTTTTTTTAAGGAAAAAGAAACCAATAAATAAATAAATGAGTCAAAACACTTGTCGTGCTGAGGGTGGTCTTCTTCCCCCTTATGCCCCTCCTACTTCACACCTCTTACTATACCCTGTGTTTAGCTCCTGTCAATCAGATTTATCAGGGCATATAATTAAGAGTTGGGGGAAGGGGTGGGAGGGGGGCCCACCTCCAGTTATCACGTAGCTGAGGTCAGAGGCCAGACAATTAACACCCTTCACCCAGCTACAGGACAGTCAGACAAGCCAAGATAAAATTTGCAGCAATTAAAGACAGCACAGAATTACACCACCACTATGTTTTAAATTTTCAACAGCCCAAAAACAATTATAAGTAAAGACAACACAGAAGGAAAGTATAGTGTCACTACAAGCCTACAATCTAAGTTTAAAAAGAAAAATACCAATTACCAGTTACTCTGAAGCACTGAATTGAATATGTTTCCTTCCTTCACCTTCTGGCTTCTTCTGAGAAGATGAACCTCTGTTTGCTGCTTTAACTGTGACTAAGCCCCACCTCCAGTTATCACGTAGCTGAGGTCAGAGGCCAGACAATCCAGCTGTTGTACAAACTTGTTTTCTTGGCTGATTGGAATTCATCCTTCATCGCTCCATCACTTTCTGTTCCTGTCTCTGGTCGCTTCCAGTCTTCATCAGATATGGGACTTCTGTTGCTCATAGGACTTGGCTTGGCTCCCTGGCTTCCATGGATTCTCATCCTATGCCTTCCTTCAGCATTCTCACACTTTGCTGCTGTTCACCATGGAACTGACGTCGTCCTGCTCCTTCCTGCTCTGGATGTCATCCGGCTTTGCATGGCCCATAGCTTCCTCTGCTTCTTCCTTCAGTTGCTCAGGATCCACTCCATACTGCCATCTCATATGTATGGCTGCCTTCTTCTCTTTGTCTTGCTGGCTCAGGGCTTCATACTGTTTGCTATGGCTCTTTTGGGCCTTGTACCTCATTTCTGACCAGTACTCCTAACAAGTCATCTGCTTCCATATGATCCATCCCCTACTTCTACTCCTGCCCTTCTAACAGTACCTTCCACTACTCATTTGATCATTTATTCATCATTCTGGAGTAATACTTCTTCCAGCAAACATTCCTTGGCTCACATGCCCGATAGACTCTTACATTATCATTGTAGTCTCGCACTGCCCATTCAGTTCTTCACAATCATTCATGGAATCCCATTCTCTTGGACAATAGGAAGATCTCTGTTTCTATTGGATATCAGATGCCTCGTCTCATTGGTCATCCTCATACATAGAAAGGACTTAAATCCTTCTGTTCTATTCAGACTTCATAATCAGCATCGCTTCTACAGATACCGGGAATCGCAAGATAACCCATTCAACTATGGACTTCATCCATTTTACCTTATGCTGCCTCTTATTTTAACAATGAGTCTGATGACCAAGTTACTTGACTTCTACTTCCCAACAGTCATTGCTAGTTTTAGGAATTGCACAGATATTGTCCAGAATATTCATCGTGGGATCTCCATCGCCAAGCTGAGTCCTAACTCTACACCATCCACATCTTTGATTTCACTCCCGGACATCATTGTTCCTTAACTATTATCCACACCTGTTCACCTAGTACTTTCTGCTGAGTTAACTGTTCTTCCAGCGGTCCATTCAGTCTCTTCTTCTCAAAGTACCTTTGTTAACCTCTACAGTAAAGACCGTCACCGAGAACTGGCTCTCCTGAATTCTATCTGGCAATCCATAACAGCCAAGATGAAGTCACCAACTCAGCCTTGCATCCTAATTGGTATTTATCGGCTGTAGCATTAAATCCTATGGCATCCTGTATTTATTGATCTCACTACCAATCCAGCCTACGAACTCTTCCTCTCATCTGTCCCAAGCTATTTTCATGTAATTCAGCATCAGGATTACCCATAAACTTAGCCACCTGCACCACCAGTGCATCTCCTAAATGATCACACCACAGGAATACCCACAGGTACTTCAAGCAGCGTACCAGCAAAGGGTTACGCATAAAGTCATGAATATCATGACCAAAGAAGCCATCTATTCCTTATACCACATTTCCAATCATTCCTCATATACACTAGGTTACCATCTGGATGGCTCTGCAAATCATCTTCTGGGCTTTACTAATCACTTATGGCATTACTTTCATTAGGCACTCAAGCTTTCTACTCATTTTACTCTGGGATGCTTACCTAGTGACTTTCACTCATTAATTGATTCTTTACCTTCAGACTACCTCGAATATCAAACCTTATACAAATTGGAGCAATCACTCATAATTTTACTAATCATCACAACTACCACAATGTACAGTCTGGTCTTATATCAGTCTCATCTTGCTCTCCCACCTCATAACCTCCATACAATCCCTTGGACATCCATCCTTTGTCACTTTGGAAATATGGTCTACATTAACCCTTCCTTAACTGGATGTGCTTTACACATGGAATTTTACCAACCCTACGGAAAGATGTACCCTTCATCTTCAGGATCATCATTCAAGCTGTATCATCCTTGGATCAGGAATGAACCATCATCTCCATGGCACTGAAAGACTCTTCTACAAATTCTACTTTATGGATGTTTCCTTAGCGACTCCTTGTTCAATACAGAATTCCTAGACTCCAGACCATATCCTTACATTTGAGGCTCTCACAAGTTGGATAATTCACTAACAACTTGCAATTCCACCATTCTCTGTTTAGTACCTTATTGATCCAGTCATGATCCCTTTGTCAATTACAATTCCATTGAACAAGCATCATTCATCATCTTGGATACTTGGACTTCCTTCATCCTCCTTCACTTGGATTTACTTTATACTTAGGATTCTATCACTCATTCAGAACAGATCTCCTCTTCAACCTCAGGATCATCATGCGATCGGCATCATCCATGGATCAAAGATGGATTATCGTCTCTCCAAGCAATTCACCAACTTCAAATTGGCTATGGTTACTAGAACCTAGATCCTTCTCCATTTAGTATGCCCAGAGGGATGGGTAGACCTCTGGCCATGGATCCTCAGAGGTTTCCTCCACCTGGGGGGTTTCCTCTCCTGAGTGCTGGGGGGGTCATACACTCCATGAGTTGGAGGAGGTTTCTTTTTGGGCCTTCTATTCCCTACAAATTACCACCTACTTACCTACTACTCAATGGTGTGAATAGAGTAAAGCCACAAAAAGTACTACAAGTTACACAAGCACTATATATCTCATCTCTCCTTATTGCTATACCACAAACATTGAATGGGAGGGCTTGCCCAAGGTTCAATGTGGGGAATAGCTGCTTCCACAATCTCTACATAAGCCCTCCTCCAACATATCTCCCTTGCTTAGGGAGTGTTTTTTCATCCACCACCATCACCTTCTCCTCCTTCTCTTGTGTCCTTCTCTCCCTTGCTCATGGGCCTTCTATTCCCTACAAATTACTACCTACCTACTACTCAAGGGTTGGAATGGAGTAAAGCCACAAAAAGTACTACAAATTACACAAGCACTATATACCCCATCTTTCCTTATTGCTATTTCACAAACATTGAATCACTGATGATGCTGGGTGGTTTATGTGCTTTCTTTCATAGAAGGACTGAAATGCATGCTAATGGTGTAATTATATCCAACTTTGTTTTGTTTCAAATCATTAATCTACTCTTATTGCATACTTGCTGAACATTAGGACCACCCCACACAGTGCAGCCAGTCATGACGCAATAGTCTTATCTCTTTCCACTGCATCATGAGTGTCTATACTGCATTAAGGGTGTTCTCAAGTCCAGGAAAGACACAGGGGGAATTGATCAAGGAATGTAAACAAATATATTTTGGTGCAGTAATACCAGGATGGTGGGCAGTCTGTTTTTCACTTATTAAAAGAAAATGGAATTACAATCAGAGTGACAGATATATCAGCAGTCGCTACAAAATGTGGCCAATAGTAATGTGTTTTTTTAAATTATGGGCACTTTGAGGCTTAAGGGGGTTGATGATGTCCCTTTAAAATGTGAATCCCTTTTGCCTCTTTCTGAAGAAGAGTTTTTTATGTGATCTCCACTTCTGCATGCAACTGGTACTTGTTCGATGCTCATATAGCTGAAATAATTGAGACAGCTGCTATGTTATTGTGCAAAATGAGTGCCCAATGGAGTGTCTGGTGCTGCAGTCACAATAGAAGTACCTGCTCTTGAATCCAACACTCCTGGGATGAATGGTTCTTCCTAATAGAGTAGACCTCATGCATCCAGGCAAGCATTAATTCAGAATACACCTGTGCTCTAGAGTGACTTATTGCATTGCAGGAATTGTTTCCAGAATTGTGTAATAAGAAACAATATAAAAACATGATGGAAGTTTTAAGAGAAGTCATCATATTTGGTATAAACCAAATATGGGGAGAGACTAACAGAAATTTAAGATCAAAAATATGTGCGATGCTGGGAACTTTGATAAAAGATACAAATATTTTCCATGAGACAAAAAGAGCCACAAGATTGGGAAATGATGGGGCAATCCCATTTAAAATGATAAATGGACAAGCATATAAACATATAATGGATAAACTACAGATACTTGATAAACTGGGTATACAGTACATTTATATGAACAACAGACAATGGAAGGGTCAAAGAAAACAATAAGAGCGACAACCCAATCTGATACTTGGGAGATCATGATCCAGTCCTCAAATCGATTTAACATATTAAAAAATTAGACTGTAATGGATTGACAGACAAAAAGGGGTCAAAAACCAAATTACATATAATGGAATTAGATAAAATTGTCTCATGGAATATATCGGGATTAAAGGGTGAACTAAGTGATCCAGAGTTTATAGAATATATACAGAACTTCCATTATGTTTGTTTCCAGGAAACATGGTTGAACATAGATATTGATGGATTTGAAGTATATGTGAAAAAGGCCTTAAAGAACAGAAAATATGGAAGACATGTAGGAAGATTGATGATATTATGTAAACAAAACCAAAGAAGAACAATAAGAGACATGACAATTGAAAATCACCTCAAAATAGTGACTACTATCGAGAAAATGAAATCAAGGGGATTGAAAAAATAACTGATGAGCTTTTAAGTATTAATCTGGAAATGGGAATAGTCTTGGTGGGGATTTTAATAAACGGTTTGACACAGTTACAAAAACATCAAAAGAAATAGTGTAACTGATAAGGTCTCGTGGGTGGGAGAATAAAAATATTCAAAGAGAATGTAAAGATCATACAAGTACCAACAAAGGGAAAATAGTACATGATTTCTTAACAACACAAAACTATATAGTATTAAATGGAAGAACAAAATCAGATTCCAAGGGTAATTATACACACCATGGAATACAAGGCTCATTGGTTATTGACTATATATGGATAAATGCAAATTTATTATCACAATGCCATGATTTTACTGTTGGAAATAGAACAGAAAGTGTGCATTGTCCTATAGTACTGGAATTAATGAATACTAGAAAAAATTATGAGCATATATTACAGAAGGAGACACAAACACAAAACAAAATAGGTAATGCATGGAAGAAGATAGAAGGGAAACATTTTATAGAAGAATTTAAAAATAGTATACATTATTATAACCTGAATAAATTAATATTATTAACTGAAGAAGAGGACATATTGCCTACATTTATGGATGCAATAAATCAAATAGCAAATTATGTATCTAAAGAGATAGAGAATAAAAATAGGAAAACAACAGAATGGTGCACAAAAGAATGTAGAACTGAAAAGAAACAACTCAATCAGCAGATAAGGAAATGAAGAAATTCCCCTAGTAGAAATAACAAAATGTAACTAAATAAAATGAAAAGAATGATAGAGGATAGTAGGAACAAATACAGATTAAAACTATGGAAGACCCTAGAAAATGCAGTAATAAGGAAAGATACCAAGAAATTCTGGAGGATAGCAACCAATGGGACCAGTACTTATTCCCCACAAGAATCAAGTATAGAACCATCAAGATGGATTGAACATTATAGTAGGCTTTTCCCCCCAAACAGATATCAGATATAAAAAGGCTCTTGAAGAAAGAGAAAATAAACCTTGGAATGTAGTAATAGAAAAGTTTACTACAGAAGAGATAGCAGTAGCTTTGCATTCTTTTAAAAATTATAAATCACCCTGACCATATAATATGCCAGTTGATACAATCAAAAAACTAGATGAAATATGGATTCCAGTATTATATAAAGTATACAATTATATATTAGAGAGAGGTAATATACAAGATATATGGAAATACAATATTATTGTCCCAATATTTAAAAAGGATAACAGACATGAACCGAGTTGTTATCGCCATTAAGTTTGATCAATAGTACACAAAAAATATTCACAAAAATATTGAACAACAGATTAATGACATGGATAGAGGACAAACAGATAATTGAGGAAACACAAGTAGGCTTCAGAAATAAACATTCTACTATAGATCAATGTTTCATATTAACACAAATTTTCTATAAATATAAAATAGTTAGGAAACAAAAAATATACAGCATTTTTATTAATTTGAAGGCTGCATTCAACAGTGTAAATTGAGTTAAATTATACTATACCCTTGAACAAATGGGAAATGAACAAGGTTTAATAGAAATAATAATGACTACTGTATATCAGAACAATGTAACACAAATACAATATAACAGTCAAGGTGAAATATGTAAAGGCTTATCACCACACAAATGAGTCAAACAAGGGTGTATATTGTTTAATATTTTTGTGAATAGTATTTTAATTAAGCTATATAAAAAAGAATTCCATCTACCAAAGATAGGCAATAGAAAGTGCTCATATTTGGCCTTTGCTGATGATATAGTACTGTTATCTAAGAGTGTTTGGGGAATGAAAAGAATGCTGGATGATTTCGAAAAAGAATGAAAAAACTTGGATTTACAAATTAATATAACAAAAACTAAAGCCATGATGGTAGGAGGGGGAAAAAGAAAGAAAATACATTTAAGATCAATAGAAAAGAAATTGAAACAGTGAATAGTTTTCTTATATTTAGGACTATTGATTACAAATAATTTTTTTTAGAAAAATGGAATATGTAGTTAAAAAATCAATACCAGTTATAAATAGTTTCTCATATAAATGTGGGGGGCATTTACTTAAAGGATGTTTAAAAGTTATTAATGCTAAAAAAAAAAATATTATAAGGGGTGGAACTATGGAGGTTACAGTTATCGACACAAACAGAGGTATTACTAAACACATTTATAGACTATTGCTGGGTCTGCCACAGGGAGCCCCATCAGCATTAGTAAGAACAGAAGTAAGACAGTTGCCACTTGAATATACAATTCAAGAAAGAGTTATTTTATATTGGTTTAGAGTATATCAAATAGAAGGGTATAGATTACCAAGACAGTATTTAGATGAAGCAATAAACTATATTAACAAAGGAATAACATTTACTAGTACACAAGTAATAGACCAACTTATAAAGCCACTAGGACTATTACACCTACTGACTGATATGTTTATCTACCCAAAATAATTCGTTATTATTCAAATTAAGGAGAGCTTAAAACATATTTATATTAAAAAAGCATTAAGGTCATGTACAAATTATAAAAGGTGTGAATGACTTTCTAATAATAAAAAGCCCATACAATGGAACCTTCCTTACATATCTTTAAAAAAATACTCAAAAAAGAAAAATGATCACCCGATTTAGATTCGAGTACCATACACACAACAAATGATAAACTGTTAAGAAACAAGAGAGGAACAATAATTTGCAAGTGTTAGAAAGAAGAAGATAACTTAAAACATCTGATACTAGATTGTTCTCTATATGATAATGAAAGAAAAATAATACTAGGGAAAATTCTGGAAAATATGAAACTAGAACCAGCGAATTCAGTTAATGAACTACTGGGATCAAATGATAGAAGAATCTTAGAACCACTGGCAGCTTTCCTTCAAATCATCGAAACAAAAAGAATTACATATTAATGAAGGAATACATTAATGAGCTCTGTATTTACTATAATGTTCTTGAAATTGTAAGTGCAATATGGTGATATTGAAATTGTACAATATTGTATATTGATATCTACTGTACATTATGGTTTGACTGATATCTACTATTGTCCAATAAGGTACTGTATAATGTTTTAAAATTTTAATGTTTCAAATATCTGCAAAGACTGAAAAGTCAATCAATAAAAGTTTTGAATTGAATTTACATATTGCAGATAAAAAATGGGAAATACAGTATGCTGATAAAATAATGAAAGATGACATATTATCACTATCCTTATTTTCCCAGCCTTTTTTTTTCCTCAGTCCATCTGGTTTCAGGTTTGCTTCTCTAGAGTTCTGGAAGAGCTCTTTTTTTAAAAAATTTTTTAGCAGAACTTGTTCCAACTGGAGGTAGGCATCCTTTCCTACGGTAATGTCTTCACTGTGTATCAGCCTGCAGTTTTCTCAGACTCCCACTGTCATTTCAGAACGCTGCTCTGTATGTGTTTTGAGTTCTAACTCAATGCAGGTTCCCTCCTTTTGCTGACAGAATACCTGATTACAGTTCCATGCTCCCTGCACAGCTTGTACGAAGGTCACTGTCTGATTAAGAAAGTGTGTAAATTGCACCCTTGCTTTCAGAATGCCTGATTGGCATTCCTGCTCAGGTTGCATGTGTGTGTGTGTGTGTTGCGTGTGTTGAATTTTGTTGACCCGGTAAGCCCACTGGGCCTAGAAGTCCCTTTTTTGGGGGTGACCGGGTGGAGGGGGGATACAGATGGTAAGCAACTGAATTTGAACCAGATTAAGCTGTTGGTGGTATTTTTAGTGAATGAGGGAAATTTGGCCAGGACACCTGGGAAATTCCCCTACTCTTTGCCTGCAGGGGGCTTTGCTTCCTGTGAGCAGAGGGGACCCTTTTGTCTGCGGTACCAAGATGATGGATGACAGTGTGGTTGCTGGCGGAATTCCTGGAGATATTTTGGATTCTGACCTGACTACAGCTTCACCCATGGAGTCAAGAATACCTGACATTATCTCTGAAGAAACTACAAGGCTGCAATCTGCAGAATGAAATACTGAAGGTACCACTTTAAATGAATTGCCAGACAATCATCAAGAAGACTTGCCTCAGACACCACTTTACCCAGTTTCAGAAACTCAGAGCACTTCTAATGACACAGAAAATTATCTGCAAAGCATGTATTTTGCACACAAGGACTTTCTTATTGGTCTAATGCACTCTGATTCACAGTTTTCCTCACAGCCTTTTTTGTCAACTTACCCTGCAGCAGCCACTTCTGATATGACTCCTAGCACCAGAAATGCTACAAACTCTGCATTGGGAGCTCCTTTCTCTTTGCATCTATGGGACAGTCATTGCACCACAGAGAACATTGAGAGCATTTGGTCACCCACGGCAGCGCTCCATACTGCTGGCTGGCAGCAACATTCAGAAGGAGCACCCTGGACCTCCCCAAGGGCTGTTTCAGCCCAGGAAATCATCTCTGAGGCTTGCAACGAACTCCAATCTTCAGGAGACACACCATTACCGATGAAAACAGCTCCAGAACCAGTATCTTTCCCTAGTAATGCTTCAAGCACACCTGCTATCTCCCGAACAACACCTGACGTCACAGATACTGTCACGGGCCCCAACTCAGCCAGACATGAATTTACTTCATCCTCCTCGACTTCAGAACATAATTTAGCTGGTACATCTGAGCCATTTGGTCCACAGCCTGCAGGTGAGGGCACTAACTCGACCCCATTTAAACTCAGTGATCTGTTCACAAACTTAGGTGAGCCTGCACAGCGAAGGAATGCTGTACATATGAAGTTCATGGGAGACATTGCTACAAGCCCTGACAGAAGAACTGTATTGCATAGTATGTTGTGGGACTCTTTAGGGATAGGGGCAACAGAATTATTTGCCTTCATTCATGTGCATGGAGAATCTGTGTGTGACTTAAGTTTTAAAAATGTGTACACTTTGGAGAAATTCTGGGAGAAATATCAGCATGTAAAACATCTGCCACTCTGGGCTCCCTTTATGGTCATCCCCCTCATGAAACCAACAGTGAAAATTGTTACCTTACTGTTTCATAGCGAGGGGGTGAGCATAGCAGATGTCCAGTACTGGCTCAGGCAGCACTGCGATATACTAGAGGTCCCTCGACCTATTTTGGACGAGGACCTAGTATGGACTGGAGATGGAAAGTAAAGGTACAACTTAAAAACACAGCTAAAGGTATCTCTCATTTACCAGGCAGCTTTCACATGGGCAGGGACCGTGGCTTATGTTTTTACCCTGGACAACCACGGACCTGTTATAAGTGTGGTTCTCGCACCCACCTGAGCAGCACTTGTGACAAGCCCAGATATACTTTGTGCTTATCCTATGGACATTTGAGTTTAGGTTGTCCAAACCCTCTATACTGCAATCTGTGTGATGAGCTGGGGCACTTCTATCACCAGTGCTCTTGGGCAGATCATAATAGGCTGGACCGCCCTCCCCTGGACCAGATAGCACTTTTAACGGATTCCCAGACTCAGGCCTTACGCTGCAGGGAGGCCCTGGCCCCTGCCACTTCTACCCTGGCACAAGAACCTCCTCTACCACAAGAGCCTGAACCTACGGCTGGACAAGGGGCCATTCCCAAGTCCCCTGGCACCCCTATAGCAGCAGTACCCCCTTCTGAATCAGTCCCTGCTAGTACCCAGGCTACCATGCCTCCCCCCCAAAGGACTCAGACCACTTTGTGGTAATCCTCCCTTCTAAATGGGTTAAAAGCAAATGAAAAGCAGAAGCTTCCACCCCCAAGAGAACAATTATCATGAGGAATAAATTTCAGGCCTTAGCCAAAAGACGACAATGGGGAGACACGGAAGGGGAAGATGGAGACTCGGATTCTTCTCTAGCCTCTTCCTCCCGTATGGACTTCTCCTTTGACTTCCAGCTTGATCCCCCCCCCTTCAGCAGATGGAGGTAGGACCCATGCTAACATTACCTGACACTAGCTCCTCCAGAATGGCACTGTACTTTCTGGGATGAACCACCACCAAGGACTCTGCTGCTTCACCTTAAATGCATGCAGCGTTAAATCCTATAGAAAACAACTCTCTACAATGCAGTACCTTTCTGACTTACACCATGACATCTATTTTCTCCAGGACACCCGTTTGAAATCTCCTCATGAACTTTCTCAAATTAAAACTCGTTGGCATCGGGGATCTTCCTTCTGGTCATATGGAGAGGATAGGTGTGATGGCCTAGATATTTTGTTTGAAAATTTTAATTTCCAAATTTCCCGGTTGGTAGACATAATACCAGGATGAGCCATGCTTGTAGACTGTACATACCAACAAAACAAACTCAGGCTCATTAATGTATATGCCCCCCAGAGCATTGCCTCCAGAACAGACTTATTTAACAAAATACACCCATACCTGTATTCCAATGGCAAATCTATATGGGAGGCGATTTCAACTGTGGTCTTACTCTCTCAGATCAGGGCGGATCCACCCAAAAACCTTTCACAGATTCAATTGCCCTGAACAAAATTATTCAGACTGTGGCCCTCATAGATGGACATAACGCTTTACATGGTCCAGGTGCCAAAACCTATCATAGAGGCCCATACGCTACCATCATAGATTTTCTTTTTGTCTCTCAGAATATTTCAGTCACACAGGCAAGAATCATACCCTATGAGACTTCAGACCATCTGGGGATCTCTCTGGTTTGCTCCTCCTCAGGGAACTCCTTTCCTGGTCAACCCCACTCTAGGTGGAAATTGAATAGTTCATTGTTGACAGACCCGGCCATTTCAATGCATTGCACAGACCTTCTAAGGGCCAGGCTGTCCGTATTGGAAGCATATCATTCCCCTCTACAATGGTGGGAAGACACTAAGAGTGATATCAAGATTTTCTTCCTACATACAGAGAGGAAGAGAACACTGAGTTCATATCTTTGATACCTCACTCAGACAAAAACTACAACAGGCCATATCTCTTTCTTTCACATCCCACATGGACTACTCTCACACAATAAAGTCCATTAAGGAAGAAATGGAACAGTTCCAGTATCACTGAGCACATTCTTTACGGATGGAAGCTCAACATGGGACACAAGGCTCTGGTCCCTCCTTAGATATCTATAAAAGTTGCACTGACAGGGTAAATGCAACCCACATATAGGAACTTTTTGATCCTGCTTCCAATACCCCCCACAATTCCTTGCTGGACATAAAGTGTATAGCCAGCTCTTATCTAGCTACGATGTTTGGCACCACAATTCCTGTGGATAGTATCATACCTTTCCTTTCAGGTATTTCTATTCCTTCTCCATCCCAAGATACATTGAAACATCTCCTTGAACCTATAACACCAGAGGAAACCCAGCAGGCTATAAAACGGCAAAAGAAGTGCACTTCCCCTGGATCCGATGGCCTTACTGCAGAATTATATATACAGTTTATGTTATTTTTTGCCCCCTTTCTGACGTTAATATATAATACCATCATAAGCACTAATTCTACTCCTAAAGGATTTTCTGATGCTATTATGATTTTATTATTCAAGAAAGGGAACAGAGCCGATATACAGAACTGGAGACCACTAAGTCTGCTAAACATAGACTATAAAATATTCACTTCCATCTTGTTCAATAGGATGCTCCCTGTTGCTGCTCAGATTATTTCTGAGGTGCAGACTTGTGCCCTTCCCGGCAGATCTATCCATTCCAACCTATCCCTCATTCAAGACATTATTTCAAACAGTACCTCCTCTTCACCTGCCCTGTTACTCTCATTGGACCAAGAAAAGGCTTTTGACTGGGTCAGCCATGTTCATTTGTTCCAGGTTCTTGCACACTACCATGTTCCCCAGAAATTCATCTCTTGGCTTAAACTCTTATATAGTACTGCTTGGATACAACCACTTATAAATGGTTCTCCATGCCCCCCTTTTTTAGGCCTTAGAGGAGTGCGACAGGGCTGCCCCTTAAGTCCTCTTTTATATATTTTCCAACTGGACCCTTTATTACGAACCCTAGTGCTGCACTCATCTTTACCTAGACTCTCTTCCCCTATTGGAAGACCTCTACCTCCAGTATGTGCATATGCTGATGATTTGTGCATTTGTACTACCCCCTATCTTCAGGAGATTGTACTTCCCCCTATTTTCAAAGCATTTGAGACAGCTTCGGGCTCCCAAATAAATATAGCAAAAAGCACAGCACTAGTGGTGCCAGCTTCAGCCAGCATAGACTTACCAACGTATATTGTAGATATCCCTCTGGCAATCGCGCCAATAAAAATCCTGGGATTACATTATGGCACCTCAGATGATGCCAGCTATAACTGGAATATAGTATTAAATAGAGCAGCACACTCTCTTTCCTTTTGGAAAGGACATAGCATTGCAAAATGGAAAAGAGTGTTTTTTATTGAAAACTTTAATACTTCCCCTCTTCTTACATGTGGCATCAGTGTTTCTGGTCCCTTTTTCTCTGGAGGCAAGAGTTTACAATACTTTTTTTCAAGGCTTCTGGGGCAGCCGTTTAAATCCCATAAAAAGATCATACACATCCATGGATTATTGTCATGGTGGGGTAAGGATGCTGAACTCGATAGTATTTTTCCATAGCCTATTCCTGAAAATCATGATACCCCACTTACTCCATGATCCACCCCTATTTTGGCATTTAATTATATATTCTTTTACCATTAAGGTATGCCAAATATGGCAACAACTCCCGCATGACATCCCTAGAAACTTCAGAAAACTAGGTATTCCCAGCTTCCTCTTCCCCTCCTTTTCTGAAGATCCGGCAATGGAAACTCTCCCCTACACATATATTGACTAAAACCAGGAGACAGCTTTATAACTTTGTTTTAGATACCCATTTTTCTGACTTACCAACAAGGCTCCCTTCTGGAATTAGAAACGCCCTTCTCTCAGTTAACTGACCCCAGGATCCCCACACAATTTTGGGATATCTCCTGGCTAGCTTGTCATGGAAGACTGGGTGTCAAGAACAACCTAAAACAAATCAGTAGAGGAGCGAATATGCACCCAAGACTCTTGTACAGCGGTACTGGAAACCATGCATCATTTTTTTATTGATTGCCCATATAGTCAAGTTGTTTGGACCCTCCTTTTACATAAATGGAAAGAAAAGGCACTTCAGAATGTAACATATGATATCCTGGTGTACGGGATATACCCCCCTGGATTATAGAAATATCACACAGGGACCTTACGTCAAATCTTTGCATCCTGCTGCTATTATTTATGGCAGGCCAGGTGCGCCTTTCTCCTGCAACAGAAAGTGTTTTCTGCAATGCAGATAGTTGCACAGATTGTTTCTAGCCTTGTGTTAATCCAAAATGTGGAAAAAAAGTTGTTAACTTCTGCTGTACACAGTTCATATTAGAACAATTGTGCATGGATTGAAACTGCAGTACCCTGAAGATGTTTTTCTTTTTTCCTCTCTGTATTAGTAAGCATTTATTTTGCTCCATTTAAACTGAAATGTTTCTTTTGACTTCTTTTTCCTTTTTTTCCCCTCACCCTTGTTTATTGGTTTTATTTGTGGGTTGATTTCATTTTGTCTTTCTTGCAAACCTTATTTACAGTTTCTGTAAAGTTGACATTGTATTTTGTTTATTGAGTGTACTGCACTAATTTTTCTTTAAATAAAACATTCCCCTACTCTTTTCAATAGATGCCATGGGATCTTTAACATCCACCTGAACTACCACCAATCCAGGCAGATAGGACCTCGGTTTAACATTTCTTCCGGAAGACGGGCTCACTGATAGAGAGGGTGAGCTAGCAGCTTGAGTTGGCAGAGAAATCACAGCATACTAATTTCATGTTTTATCATGAGGTCACTTTTAGCTTGAGAATGTTGTTCAATAACCAAGCTGTTGATTAAACTGAGGAATTAATCAAGGGTCCCGTGATCTATTTGTCAGAGTTTCTAAGATTCTGAAATCCATTCTATCAGTTAAATTAACTTATACTTTCATGTGGAATAATGGAGTTCCTCTTGGTCAACAGTAATAGTTGCTTTGTCTTGTAGGCCACAGACCCTTCCCTCCACCTGAACAGATTGAGACAGACATTGTGCTTTAGAGAAAAAACAGGCACCCCCATGTATTTATTGAACAAAAAGTAAGAAACAGTTACAGCCAATGTACAGGAAGGAGAGGTGGCTCCAAAACACTCTAAAAGGAGCCAAGTCATTATAGCAAGGATGCAATGCAAGTTTGCTCATCTTGGCTAACTAAAGAACAGGAAGTCCAATTGTTAGGACACAATAAATACTTTATTTAAGGAACAGACTACACAGAAGTCATCAAGAACATAGCACCCCCTCATGTGGTCACGTGGTCAATGTTTCATGCTGCCCTGATGCTTTTTCAAGCATTTTTGAAAAAGCTTCAGGGCAACATGAAATGTCAACCACGTGAGGGGGTGCTACATTCTTTATGATTTCCATGTAGTCTGTTCCTTAAAGTATTTATTGTGACCTAACACGTGGACTTGCTGTTCTTTAGTTAGCCGAGATGAACAAACTTGCACAGTTACAGCCAAAGTCAGCATGATGTGCGCAGCAAGGTAGTCATGGCAAGTCATTCATTAACAGATCATCATCATAATCATCACAAAGGCCAAACTTGCTAGACTACTGTGCTGCCACTTATGTGACTGTGACAATATAAACTAACCCTATCTAACCGTCAAAGGTTAAATCCTGCTGGAGAAGGTGAAAATTGAAAAAACTTCATGGGGGAAAAAACTGAGGAAATTCCTTCTCAACCCATCAGGCAATCTCCCATAGTGGGACAGTGAGTTCCCAAACACCCTGCACAGTTCCACAGTCTGGTTTTACAAGGGTGAGTTTGGGTGGGTTCTGATTGGAGGGCACGGAGCAGGAGAGAAATCTCTCATTCACCTGGTTGATTTATATGCCTAAGCTCTGCCCCATCATCCGTAAGTCACCCACCCTATGGGAACTACTACCTGCCTACCCACCACCCCCCCTAGTGGGTGTCCACAGTCTGTCAAGTTGCCGACTCATTTTGGTTGTGGTAACTACGGTGCCGCAACAAGGGTGACAGTGAAAGGGGCGATCTTGATTTTAGATTGCCCCTCACCCTTGTCACCCTATGCACCCACACAGTTTCTACCCCCTTCAGGGCATGCCTGCCCTGGAGGAGGTAATATTTAATTTGGGGGAATGCCGGGGCCAAAGCCCCTGGCAAAAGCATCCATTTCCTGGGAGGGCACGTTGGTGCTGTAACTCCTAGGAGATGAAATGCCTAGTGCTGTAATGCCAGTTGGCATTTTGCCTGCACTGTAATTGGCATTGGCAAAATGTATGTCACTGCGGTATGGGTGAACCGTATGTCTTTACCTATCTAACTAACTTACTGACTCAGGTGTCACTCAGAGCTGTTCCCAAAAATAATGCTCCTCCTGTTACAATTCTTTGCAGGTTCCCTAATTGTCTTATAGGTCACAGACCCTTACCTCCACCTGAACAGGCTGAGACAGACAATGTGCTTTGGAGAAAACATGGGTACAGCCATGTATTTTTTTTTAATTTAGTAAGCTTTATTAAGTTTCAGATAATACCAAAACAACAATACAACAAGAACAATAAAGTACAAACAAAGACATAAACAATCCCCCATCCCCCCCACATACCCGCCCCCCAAGGCAGAGTCGTTTCACATACTGTAATTCAAGCACCTACCCATCGGATGTTGTGAGATTAATGGAAAAAAAAAGGAAAAACAAAGAACAGGTAATAACTACTAAGGGTGCCCAACCCCGGATTAGAAAGTGTATAATGTGTGCAATTTACTCCATATCCTATCAAATCTGCCAAGGTTATCATGCAAACTAGCAATCATTTTTTCAATTCTAAGATTAAAGAAGAGCTCCTGCAGCCATTCAGCATAAGATAGAGGATCATCATCTCGCCAGTGTCGAAGCACCAGCTTCTTAACCATCAAAGCTATCATGGCTATATAATATCTACGCTCTCTGACATCAATACCCGAATAATCTCCAATCAGGTAAATCTCTGGAGAGAAACATCCATCGAGTCCCAATAAGGGATCTGCTTTCTGCTGCATGCTTGACCACAATGTGGACACCTTAGGGCAATCCCAAAAGATATAATGGGGAGTACCTTCAGAGATCCCACAGTGTGAGCACAGAAAGGACTCAGTCCCATGCATCTTAGCCAGTTTGACTGGAGTATAATATAAATTATTGAGGCTATTGAACTGGGTAAGATGTAGGTGGTCTTGCATAACGTAAGTGTAAGTGTCACACCAGATCCTACTCTAATCAAAAGTAAGCTGCAGGAACTGTGAGTTCCAATATATGGATGTTCCATCTAATTTAGGAAAGATTTTAAGGTATAGAGCAGCGTAGATACTAGACACAGAATGCTGACGGGAAGCCAAAGACACTAATGACTGCAGAAACTCGCTCTCATTTACCAAAGGCTCTCTTGTACCAGACCATGATGTTACAGAATGTCGAACCGGGATACACTTTGAAGATTTCTGTGCTAGGCAGGCTTAGCTGGCACAGGATATCCATAGATAAAAGGCAGAGCCCATCTCTGAGAAATTTGCACACCCCAAGGCCCAACAAGGAGGGGAGCCAGGCATCAGGGATTCCCTTGCCACCAGTCTCGAAGTGAGGGTTCTGGAGAACAGGATGAGATGTGTAATTTTTTATGAGTGTATTTCAGGACTGAACACAGCTGATCGTGCACTCTGACTGACACCCCAACTACTCTGTGGTGCAAAGAAGCAGGTAGCTCTTTAGGGTCCACATACAACAAGGCCTGGGAAGGTAAACTAGCACTATGAATAAGCTCTAGCTCCAGGGACAGCAATAAAGAGAAGTAAGAACACAGCTGTATGGCAGGAGTTGGCGACAGCCATCGCAAATATTTGCTGGTATGGCTAGCCCAATAACACATCCCAAAATGTGGAAGCCTAAGCCTGCCACAAGGTTTAGGGGCAGTCAGTTTGCAATAAGATAGCCTTGGGGGTTTATTCAGCCACATGAAGTCCAATACAATGGAATGCATACCTTTAACTCAGGAGAATGGTCTCCAAAAATTTAACATATTGAGAGGACAGAAGAGGCAGGCAAGACATTCATTTTAATGATATTAATTCTGTCCCATAACGAAAGTGGCAGGGTCCTCCAACATTGAAGGTCTTGCTGGATAACAGATAACAGGTCAGTAAAGTTAAGGTTTATCATCCTGGCCTCACTACAGGAAAGGAAAATACCTAAGTACTTAAGGGAACATGGGGACCATGTCATACCCAGTGATATAATGTCTGCCTTAAGAGCTCAAGAGTTTAAAGGCAGAACCACAGCTTTTCTCTAAGTTTAATTTATAGTTAGACAAGAAAGCATAATCCTTAATGATAGCTAGGGCCACAGCAATGGTGAACTTTGGATGAGAAAAGTGTAACAAGATATCCATGTAAGCAGATAACTTAAGGTCCCTCAACTCAATGCATATCCCACTAAGGTCTGGACGCAGCCTGAGCCGCATCAGCAGTGGCTCCAGATATAGGTTGAACAAGAGTGGGGATAATGGACACCCCGTCTCATGCCTGAAAAAAAAGGGAAAGATGGTGAAAAAACTCCATTGCAACAAATTCTGGCACTAGGAAAGGAGTAAAAAACTTATATCCAGGAAATAAAATGGGGGTGGGGGAGGGGGGACCCAAATCTTGCAAGGGTCACAAGTAAAAATTGCCAATCGACTCTGTCAAATGCCTTCTCAACGTCCAGGGACACCAACACTGTTGGAGTACTAGAGTCACGGGGACGTGGAGAAGATGTGTGCTAACTTGCATAAATGATCGGACGACAAATGAGTGGGCATAAAACCAACCTGTTCTGGACCTGTAAGGCCTGACCAGACCTGACCAATCAGAGTCACCAATATTTTAGCTAGGATTTTTATATCATAATTAGGAAGGGAAATTGGCCTGTAACTTATCACCTGTTTCAAGTCTTTGGCTTGGGAAGCAGCACTATCACTGCCTCGAGGAGGGCGTGATCTGTCAAACCAGAAGATAGCATGTGACTGTAGAGTCGATGCAAATAAGCACCAGTTCCTTGGCAAATGTTTTATAAAAGTTAGGAGAAAACCTATCCAGTCCTGGTGCTTTATCAGAGGAGAGCGCCCGAATAACTGAGAGAATTTCAGCTTCTGTTAAGGGTGATACCAGAAAACTCTGCTGATCATCTGAGAGAGCAGGAAGAGGGTGGCAGTAAAGTAATTTTTGACCTGTTGCAAAGTAGATGGGTTAAGCTTGAGACCATACAATTCATGGTAAAAATGCTCAAACTCAGCAGTGATCTAGAAGACTTGGTTTGCTGGCCAAGGCACCTAGCTTCACCTGAGCTCTTTCCTTCTAAGACTGCTTGAAAGGCAGAGTAGAGAAACTTACCAGAGCAAGGGAGAAGGATTAAGACTTAGTTTGGCTAAGCAGATTTACTGTGTGGTGGTGTTTTGATTTTTTACTCACAGGGATTGCTACTGTTTGTAGCTAACATTTCATTGCTTTATTTTCTCCTGATTCAAATTGTTGTTGCTGGTATACCTTCTTCTGCATTATTACAAGGTGTGCCTAAGGTGTGCTAACAGATTACTGCTGTAATCTTCTGATTCAAATTGTCTTTTGCAAGGTATATCTTCTGTTACTGCTTTATTTTTCTCTGGAGCAAAGTGTTTCTTACAGGGTATATCTTCTCTGAAATTACTGTATTACAGGTGGAGCTTACATTTTGTGACTTTTTATCATTGGGCTAAGCAAAATTACTGTTTGACACTGTGTTTTATTTTATTCTTGTTTGTTGAAAAGGTTTGTTGTCTCAGAGGTGTTTCAGTCTCCTTCTCACATTGAAGGAGCTAATTGCTTTTCTCCACAGCTCTTCAAAGGATTAGGTGTGTATGTGGGGAGTGGAGCTGGCAAACTGTCAGTAATTCCAACAGAAGAAGGGTTAAAAAGTCAGGTTAGTTGATATCTTGTAGGTAGAAGACTTGGTTTGCTGGCCAAGGCACCTAGCTTCACTGAGCTCTTTCTTCTAAGACTGCTTGAAAGGCAGAGTAGAGAAACTTACAGAGCAAGGGAGAAGGATTAAGACTTAGTTTGGCTAAGCAGATTTACTGTGTGGTGGTGTTTTGATTTTTACTCACAGGGATTATACTGTTTGTGGCTAACATTTCATTGCTTTTTTTTCTCTGATTCAAATTGTTGTTGCTGGTATACCTTCTTCTGCATTATTACAAGGTGTGCCTACAGGTGTGTGCTAACAGATTACTGCTGTAATCTTCTGATTCAAATTGTCTTTTGCAAGGTATATCTTCTGTTACTGCTTTATTTTTCTCTGGAGCAAAGTGTTTCTTACAGGTATATCTTCTCTGAAATTACTGTATTACAGGTGGAGCTTACATTTTTGTGACTTTTTTATCATTGGGCTAAGCAAAATTACTGTTTGACACTGTGTTTTATTTTATTCTTGTTTGTTGAAAAGGTTTGTTGTCTCAGAGGTGTTTCAGTCTCCTTCTCACATTGAAGGAGCTACATGTTTTCCTCCACAGCTCTTCCAAAGGATTAGGTGTGTATGGGGGTGGAGCTGGCAAACTGTCAGTAATTTCCAACAGAAAGAAGGGTAAAAAGTCAGGTTAGTTGATATCTTGTAGGTAGAAGACTTGGTTTGCTGGCCAGAGGCACCTAGCTTCACCTGAGCTCTTTCCTTCTAAGACTGCTTGAAAGGCAGGTAGAGAAACTTACCAGAGCAAGGGAGAAGGATTAAGACTTAGTTTGGCTAAGCAGATTTACTGTGTGGTGGTGTTTTGATTTTTTACTCACAGGGATTACTGTTTGTGGCTAACATTTCATTGCTTTATTTTTCTCTGATTCAAATTATTTTGTTGCTGGTATACCTTCTTCTGCATTATTACAAGAGTGTGCCTACAGGTGTGTGCTAACAGATTATGCTGTAATCTTCTGATTCAAATTGTCTTTTACAAGGTATATCTTCTGTTACTGCTTTATTTTCTCTGGAGCAAAGTGTTTCTTACAGGGTATATCTTCTCTGAAATTATTACAGGTGGTGCTTTACAGGTTTTACAGTTTTATCTAACATTAGGATAAGCTTTCAGGTTACTCCATTTGTTGTTGACGATTGTTTCTGCTCTTACCTCCTTGTTCTTTCGATCCGTGGTTCTTCTTTTTAGGCAGGGAAGGGCCCAACCACCACCCCATCCCCAACCACCCACGCTACACTCCTTTTATAGGGTACCACAGTTGTGACATTTCCTGTGGCAGAGCAGGAAGGGGCGGATCAGTGGGCCTCCACAAAATGATCTCATTTACAGGGCACTAGTAATTTAACTTGTTATAACAAGTTAAACAAAGCACAATTAAACCATTACTTGCATTTTTTTCCTTTTTTTTTCCTTCTAATTACTCTGACTAAGTTACAAACCCAGCAACTTATTTGGAATGGTTTCATTAACTGCAGGTACTGTGGAACAATTTTCAGAAGGACAGTCTTACAGGATTTAGGACACATGTCCTACATGCTGGGCCTTTGGAGATCTTCGGTCTCAGCTCCGGGCAGCATGGGCAGAGTTACGCCTCAAATTTCATATTGAAGAGGAAATACATTATAAGAACCACCCCGCCATTTCCCCAGCATCCAACAGAAAAACCTCGACCGCAGAGGGTAGTTGGTCCAGGAGGTTGGCAGGTGGTTAGGAGAGAGCAAATCAGGTGCCCCATCACTCTACTCTCAACACATTACCTCCAAAAACCATATAAACGCTACAAACAGGTATCTGCCTCTATCTCTGAAATCAAATAAAGAGGCAGAAGACACTGCAGAGCAGGACACTCATGGCACAGGAGCTAGCACAACAATACTCACCCAAATCAGGAACCAAAACTAAACAAGCACAAAGGAAATCCAAAAAACTTCTGATCATAGGAGACTCCATGATTCGGGGAGTTGATACCCATCTCCAGCCAGGGGTGATGGTCAGATGTCTCCCAGGTACATCAGCATGGAGAGAGACACTGACCGCATTGCTAAAATTGTTCACAAAGCAGGAGAAAACATTGATGTCCTAGTACACATAGGGACTAATGATCTCGCCAGCCGGTCAGTTGTGGAGACCAAGGAACACCTGACTAAGCTGGGTGACAAACTATCATCTATTTCGTCCGGCATCTCCTTCTCTGAGATCCTGCCAGTCTGGGAGAAGGGAACAGATGGACGGAAGGTCAGAGAAGGGGAGATAGGGGAGCTAAACACGTGGCTCAAGGACTGGTGCCAGGAAAAGGACACAGATTTGTAGGAACTGGCAACAGTTCTGGGAGCGAAAGTTCTTTAAATTTGATGGACTGCATCTGACTAAAGAGGAGTCAGTGCATTGGGGCAGAAGTTTGACGTCTTTGCAGAATATTTAAACGCTAGCAAATGGGGAGGGGTGCACAGCTCCTATCGTCGAATGGGAAGAACACCTCCCCCTCAGCTCAGTGGTCAAACAGGAATTCAGCGTGTTTGCCATTCATTTGCATCACCAGGTAAGAAAAAGGTTTGTCTCCCCATACGATGCACAGGGTAATGCCAAACTTCACCCAACAACTAACACACCAAAATCTGGCCAATGGAAAATCATGTACACAAATGCTCACAGCCTGGAAATAAGATCCCAGACCTGCAGGCAATAATGTCAGAGGCTAAACTGGACATAGTAGCAAGTAGTGAGACGTGGTTTTACCAGTAACCACACTTGGGAGACTTCCAGCACCTGGCTATGTATTGTCCAGAAGAGACCGAGGTGCAAAAAGGGGGAGGAGTGGCCCTGTATGTTAATGAAAATATCAAAGCTACAGAAATTCAGAATACACATAAGGAGCCAGAAGAACTGTGGGTCACCCTGGAAACAGGAAATGGGACAGCCATAAGAACTGGGGTTGTCTACAGGCCCCAGACCAGAGGGAGGACATAGACACATTACTGTTAGAAGATATACAAAACATGACAGCTAAAGGAGGTTCTGATAATGGGAGACTTCAACATGCCAGATATAGATTGGTCAATACCAGCAGGAACATCTGCCAGAACTAGACTCATAGTGGATTCCTGCAGGGAGGGCCTCAAACAACTGGTACAGCAACCCACAAGAGACAGGGCTATCCTAGATCTAGTACTGACTAACAAAGAAGGGATCACAGATCTCCAGGTAGAAGGTCACCTGGGGTCCAGTGACCATCACATGGTATGGTTCAATTTGCTACTACATCTAAATCATCCCATTCCAAGGCAAAATATGGGACTTCAGAGGAGCTGACTTTGATAAGATGGCCAACAGAGTTAGCTAGCCCTGGCAAAAGAAACACAGGTGAGGAGGTACGAGGCAAGTGGGCAAGCATTAAGGATACAATACTTGAAGCAACATCCCATTGTGTTGAGACAGAAAAGGAAGTGCAAAAGAAGAAGGAAACCACTTTGGTTCTCAAATACAGTAGCAGAAAAGGTCAGAGCCAAAGGCTGGCCTTCAGAAAATATAAAGGAACACAGCGGGATGAAGATAGGGAGGCATACCAAACTGCCCTAAGGGAAGCAGGTAAGGCAGTAAGGCAGGCAAAGTCCCAAACTGAGGAAACACTAGCACAACAGTAAAGAAGGTGACAAGACTTTCTATAGATACATTAGTGAAAAGAAAAAGTCCAGAGGGGTATTACTAAGCTTAATGGAGAAAAGGGAGCAAGTGAGGAGGAGGACCCTGTAAAGGCATCTATCCCAAATAGATACTTTTGCTCAGTATTTACTGAAGAGAAGGTAGGGCAGGGCCCACAGCTCAGCATCATGGACACAGGGGGAGGGAGGTGAGCACTACTCCCTTCACAAAGAAAGGGTCCTACAAGAGCTTGCTAAGCTCAAGGTGGATAAGGCAATGGGACCTGATGGCATACATCCCAGGGTACTTAAGGAGCCAAAGGAGGAACTAGCAGAGCCATTAGCAGAATTGTTTAGTGAGTCTCTGAGCACAGGAGAGGTCCCAGAAGACTGGAGAAGGGCTCATGTGATCCCGCCCACAAGAGTGTAGCAGGGAGGAGGCGGGAACTACAGACCAGTCAGTCTTACCTCAGTAGTGGGCAAGATTTTGGAGGCATCCTTAAGGAAAGGATAGTGCAACACCTGGAATCCATAGGGGCACAGGATCCAAGACAGCATGGGTTTACAAAAGGAAGGTCCTGTCAAACTAATCTCATAGATTTCTTTGACTGGGTAACCAGAGTGGTGGACCAAGGGGGAGCAGTTGATGTCGCCTACCTTGACTTCAGCAAAGCTTTTGACACTGTTCCACATAGAAGATTGATAAATAAGCTAGGTAGGCTCGGGTGGGTCAGAAGTTGGTCAACTGGGTGGCAAACTGGTTGACTGGCAGAAAACAGAGAGTGGTGGTAAATGGTATACAGTCAGAAGAGATGCAAGTCACAAGTGGGTACCTCAGGGATCAGTCCTGAGGCCAGTCCTATTCAACATCTTCATTAGTGGACCTCGCAGATGGACTAGAGGGTAAGGCTTGTCTGTTTGCAGATGACACCAAGATCTGCAACAGAGTAGATGATCCAGATGGGGTGGGCAGAATGAGAAGAGATCTGGATAAACTAGCAAAATGGTCAGAAGAGTGGCAACTGGGATTTAATGCAAGAAGTGCAAAATCATGCACATAGGGAAGAGAAACCCTGAAGCCACTTATAGGCTGGGAGGGAGTTGCTAGCAGTCACAAAGGAAGAAAGAGACTTGGGCATCATCATCACTGATGACCTAAAATCATCCAAGCAGACCTCTAAAGCAGTAGGTAAGGCTAGGGGTGTTAGGGTGTGTTAGTAGGGGTATCACAAGTCGAAGAGGGAGGTAATAATCCCTTTGTACAAGACATTGGTTAGGCCCCATCTGGAGTACTAAGGGCAGTATTGGAGGCCACACCTTCACAAGGACATTAACCAAATTGAGGCAGTCCAGAGAAGGGCAACCAAAATGGTGCAGGGACTGCATCAGAAGACATATGAGGACAGATTAACGGAGCTCAATATGTATACCCTTGAGCAAAGGAGGAGAGAGGTGATATGATCGAGACATTTAAACACCTTAAGGGCATAAACAAGGTGAAAGAGTCTAACATGTTTAAATATAAGAAAATTGCAGGACAAGAGGACACAGCATGAGATTAGAGGGAGGCCGATTAAGGGGAATGTGAGGAAATTCTTTTTCACAGAAAGGGTGGTAGATGCATGGAATAGCTTACCACAAGAAGTGGTGGCTATGAATACAGTGCAGGCTTCAAACAGGCATGGATAGGCATAAGGGAGCAATACAAATGACTATGAATAGATAGGTCACTGACAGAGCAAAGGCCGATGGCACATTTATAAGGTAGAAAAAGAAATGGGCAGACTGGATGGGCCTTGCGGTCCTTATCTGCCGTCAACTTCTATGTTTCTATATCTCTTTGGGGGCCATCTTCATGGAGCCATCAATGGAGGAACGAATATCTGTAATCAATCTAGATGCTTCAGCCTTCCGGAGGTGGAGAGCTAACAAACGACCAGCCCTATCACCCTGATCAGTGTACCTAGCATAGGTTTTTAAAATAGTATACTTGGCCCTTTCACATAAAAGATCCTCGTATCTGTCCCTTAGGATGGTCAACTCTTGCCAAGTAGAGGCAGGGGAAGTAGGGTAGAGATGTTTTTCCAAGGATCTAATACAGGAAAGCCGATCTGCCACCAACTGTTCCCACTGCTTTTTCCTAGACAAAGCCAAATGAATAAACTCCTCATACAGGAAACATTTCAAGGCACTCCACTCTATATGCAGTTTTCCAGTGGAACCCTCATTGAGGGAGATGAAGCGAGCAATCTGATTCTTGATATGGGTAACAATGTGATCATCCTTCAAGAGTTGATTGTTTAGTTTCAATAGTGTCTCCTTTGTGTGGCTGGGAAAGAAGGTACTCTTACTCCAAACCAGTGTGTGGTCCGATATAACTCTGGGGACCATCCCACTGCCCAGTAGACTCCCATTAGAGAATGGCAGTTAAGATGGTAATCTATCCGTGATAACGATCCATGCACCTTGGAGTAAAAAGTGTACTCCCATTGCTGAGGGTGCAGCACCCGTCATGGATCACAGAGCCTGAGAGAGTCTACCATTTCCATGAATACAGTGCAGGGCTTCAAACAGGCATGGGATAGGTGTAAGGGGCAATACAGATGAGCATGAATAGATAGACCATTGACAGAGCAAAGGCCGATGGCACATTCATAATGTAGAAAAAGAAATGGTCAGACTGGATGGGCCTTGTGGTCCTTATCTGCCATCAACTTCTATGTTTCTATGTTTCCCTCAGGGAACACTGGGCAGGGGACAACTCCACCCTAGGTCTACCAGTTTTGTCAAGGTCGGGAGAAAAGGGGAGATTCCAATCCCCACCCAAAATTATGGGGAGTGGAAGAAAGGGGGCAAGAAACTTGGCCAGCTCTATAAAGAAGGAGGGAGTATCGGAATTGGAGCCATAGACACAGCCCAGCACCAAATCAGTGTAGTCCAGAATACCACAAAGGAAAATATACCTTCCATGAGGTTCACCCACACATTGCATGCACACGAAGGGTAACCTTATTAGAAATAAGGACCGCCACCCCTCTACTGTTCGTGCTGTCACCAGCAGCAAACACCTGCCCAATATGCTGACGTCGAAATAAGGAACCCTCAGTGTCAAGAAGGTGTGTCTCCTGAAGAAATATAACATCACAGTGACAATGCTGCAGATGTTTCAGAATGATATACCTCTTAGTTTTGGAGTGGGTGCCCTTCACATTCCAAGTTGCAAAAGTGAAAAGTTAGCCATTGCCAAGCAATTCGTAAGTTACTATATAAGTAACTATACATGACGGAAAGAATAAACCTCCAATACACTAAACCAATGCTCTGCCAGTCCCACCCCTCAGCCCCACCAATAACCCAAAGAACAGTAACCTATATTTAGCCCCAACTACCCCAATCAACCTCGATAAGGGAGGAGAGGAACCCTCCACCCAACAAATAAAGGCTCACAGCAAATAAACTAATTAATTACCATGGAGGACTCCCACGTGAATCCTAAAAATGGGTCCCCACCCCTCCCCCAGACAAAGAGGAAAGACAAAACAACCTGCCTAAGGTGAAACTAAACCGACAGTCTCCACATCCTCGCTCCCCCACCACCTACCTTTACCTAAGTGCAGTCGCTGGTTATAAAACCTGACATGAAATCCAGCAATGATGTAAACCTATAACTACTTATACCCTATAACCCTTGTATACAAAAAAGGGTTAGTGGACTCAAAGAAATGCCCAGTCCTTCAATTAAAGCACCAATTTGGGGAAAAAAGGACCCATTCCTCAGAAAGAAGGGAGCCAGGACCTCAAAATAAAATTAAAATTGTCTGGCAATAATGGGGTATCCCATCCCTTACAAAATAAAAACAATCCAGTCCATTTAACTATGAGGAGGGCACCCCCAACCTGGGAGAGTGACCAATAGCCAGTAAAGCCCACCTCTTTACTTCTCTCCTTCGTATACCTGGTATTCCCCCCTCTTCTTATCTCCTGCCAGTCATTGCTTTCACCCTCCTCTATTTCCTATACTATCCTTGACTAGACATTCCCTTCCCCCCCGCCACTTAACTCACCCTCTCCTCTAGCCCCAGAATCCAGTGGCCCAGCTTATGGCACCCTGGCACTAGACCCAATGGCTCTTCCCCCTGGGATGCTGCTCGGCTACTGGCTACCGCAGTCCCTCCATCTCGTTCAGCTGCTTTTTCATTCTCTTTTCTACCCTATCCGGACCCTTTATCTCTCATTTCCTACTACTGTCCTTCCCCCAACCCTCTTACCCCCCACTTCCAGTCTCTCCCTTTCATCCCCCTTCTTACTGTCCTGCCCTCATCCCTCTCCCGTCCTCCTCCCTATCCTACCTCACCATTTTCCACCCCACCGCCCCTTTCTTACCCCTCTCTCATCCCTATGCCAGCCCTCTCTTCCCCACCCCTCTCTCAGATTGCTGCCCATCGCTGCTCTCACTGTTGGGTCAATGATTAATTGGCCTCTTAGCACTTGTTAACAAAAGAGGTGATTATTTCAGTTTGGCTTATATTTTGAATAGTAAATGTGTTTTGTACCCGATTGCTCTCCTTGGCTATTTACTGTAAAAGCTGATTTAGTTTTTTCCCCATTGCACAGTTTATAGTTGCTTGTTCTTCTTTGTAATTCATGTTAATTGATGTGGAACCTCTGTAAATAAGTCTCTGACTCAAAGCTACTTCCAAGATAATTCAAATAAATAAAATAAATAAATAAGATCCCTGACCCAACAGACCCAGCTAGGGATCTACATGTGAGATAAGGGTACCAGGATGGAGAGGGGAACACCCACAACCTGCAATGCCCAAGTATTGCCTCATCCAAAACCAATAAGAGCCCCCTATAAAACACTGGCAACTAATAGTAACACAAAACCATCCTGATAGTTAAGCTAAACTGTCCCTACCAAAGGTTGAATCTATCTCCAGAGTATAATAGAACCAGAACTAAAACTCTCAGTGAAATATCAAAGTGGAGTGAAGGCTCTCACTGATGGCATTGCCACATATAGAGCCACCACTTCAGGCAGACCCAAGACATCTCAGGGAACTGTCCACCACCACTTCAGTCTGGCCATTCACAAAATCATGATGGTGCAACCTGTAAAAGAAAAAAGAGAATGGCACTGGACTTCGAACCCACTCCAGGACAGCACTGTGGGTGATGACAGGAACAGGTTGTTAGCTGGGGGAAGCATGAAGCATGCAAAGAATATTCACATGTCAACCCCCCCGGCCATCCACAGGGGTCTAGACCAAAGCAGGATAAATATTCTGAGCCACCAATCAACTGTGGGATAAGAAATAGTGGTCGGCTATCACAGAACCATTTCATGGGGTGTCCTGGAATGGGCAAGGGTCCATCAAGCAACAGGCATACAAAATTAATACCAGCCACATAAAATAGCAGAAAAAAGACACAGTAACTTGATGAAAGGAATGGATAAAATCTGCTCTGTAATTAGAACAGAGACTACCCAACATTAATACAGTCCAAAAACAACGTAAATTCGGTGGCACAAGGTTTCTCCTGGCATGCGGCATGGTTCGACACATATTAGGGGGAAAAAAGTAGTAGAGCCAAGACCTTCCAAGGGAGCATCTTCCAGGAGTATCCAAACATAGTCTGAATAGTCCAGGCAAAACAAGGGTGAGGGGAACCCAAATTACGCTAAAAGATATCTTAAAATTCAAACATTATCAAGGGATCAAAGGGATTTACTCTAAAGTTTGAACAAAACTCATAGTTCAAAGAGGGATCCCTTTAAGTGTGGAGAATGTCCAAAGTTCACAGAAAGATGCCAGTAATTTTGAATGATCCCCAGAGTTCAAAGAAAATTGCCTTTGAATGCGAACAGAACACCGAATTCGGAGGGGAGCACTGGAGAGATCAAACAATGCCAGAAGATTAAAAAAAAACTACCTTCCATGATGCAAAACAGAGCAAGTCCAAAACGCCACACTGAACATCAGGGATAAGTCCAGGGAAAGACAATGAGCAGGTCACCTCTTTTCAGTCCAGACATCCAGGAGAGCAATTAAAGTCCACGGGAAATAAGATCCTAAGCCCCTGAAACTTAACATGCAAGATCCTCCCATGGGGTAACATCAATGGTCTTTAAAAAGCTCCGGCCACAGAGATTGCAGATCTGCCCCAAGCTTGGTCCACATATGAAAAAACTTTCCAGGAGCCCTGGATCAGCACATGCAAGATGGCAGGGTAGTCCATCTGGAATTTAATGCCTGCGGCAATTATCTCATTGACCACTGGATGATGTGCAGCCCTCCATTGTCACACTGAGCTGGGAAGGTCCTGCCGAATTCTCAGATATGTCCCTTCCCAGATGACATCTTGGATGTCATGGAGTTTTAAGAAGCACATGCTGGCATTCCAAGCAATTCAAGAAGTGGAGAATGAAAGACCTGGGCGGGAGCCTTGAGGTGGCGCCAGGCACAAAGAGTGGTGGGTGTGCTCTATAATATAGGTGGCACCATAAGGTGAAGAGCCAGCAATTTTCTCCAGCAGCTTCTGAGTGAAAAGAAGAAGGTCAGAGCCTTCAGCTTTTTTAGGAAGCCCCATGATCACCAGATTATCACCAGATTATTCCTACGACTCCAACCCTCTAAATCTTCCAACTTGGCCTCTAGCTGTGCTTTTGTTTGCACAACCAATCAGGGTCCAGTTTTCTCTCCATCACTCCGCCAAAATTAAACGGACCTTATTATCTTTCATAGTCTTCTGTAGCTCTTCCACTGATGTCCAGATTGCTTTCAACTCCTGGGTAAGCTCTTTAAGTTCATTTTTAAAGGTTAGAAATTCAGCTAAGAATCATTCCTCCGATAGAGGAGCTGGACCCGGGGTGGGAGTAGATTTTCCGGCACTAGAGAAGTGGCCTTTGGAGTGTTTACTACCTTTATTTATCCGGCATCAGAATTGGAGTATGGTGTGGAGGAGCATTCCACATCTTTACGTCCATTCTTCCAACTGAAATTTACACAGCGCACTGCCGAAGTGTACTGCAACCAAGTCAACTGCTTAAAAATAAAAAACAGGTAGAATATCCAAAAAAGGACAGGTTTTATAACACAGGGAAGCGGGAGCACTGCTGAGGAGTTGTTACCTGGTTCTTCGCATCACGTGACTCCACAGCCATGTATTTATTAAACAGAAAGAAACAGCTACAGTCAAGTTCAGCATGATGTATGCAGCAAGGTAGTCACTGCAAGTCATTCATCATGATCATCACAAAGGCCATCCCCTTACCCTTAGGGGAACCGACAGAATGGGTACAAGTCACTGTGAGGGAACCAGTTCTGTGGCATGAAGGATGGCTCTGGTCCAGGTGCTATTATGCCTCTCTCCCAGAGGGCACTGCATTCCACTGGCAAAGCCCAAAGAGGCTGTCCTTCTAGCTGCCCCTTGAATGAGGACCAGAAGCTGTCTGTGCTGTCTCCTCTTGCCAGCCTCAGGGTTGATCCACCTGCAAGGATGCACAATTCCCTGTTCCCCCCTCTGTACAACCTTGCTTGACTACCATGCTGCCACAGGATGAGTCTGCCACAAATGCTCATCCCCCCACAAGCACTTCACACTACCAGTTCCATCAAAGCACTTTGTAAGTCATCTAAAAATCTATCATTCCATAGGCTAGAGAAGCGCATCCCATCATGGGCATATAAGAGGGGTACCTTTATTGCAATGCCTTAATGCCTCATGACAGACCCCCAGTACTGCCCATAAATGACTGCATTGCCATGTTGGTTAGTCTGTATGATCTCATTTATTGCTTTGGGGTCTCGTGCATGCCACCAATGCCTCCTTTGAACCATGTGAGACCACATAATATGCACTCAAGGCCAAGTGTATTTCAAGAAGGCCAACTGTTTGCAACAGTTCTATTGACTTTTCATCCCCTGGTCATTGCCCTCCAAGTGTACAACCAGGATACTGGGAAGGCCCCACCACTGAATTTCAGCAAGGATCCATGGCAACAGAGCACACCATCTCATCTCCCATCATCCCATCCACCATACTGAAGTTTTTCTGAGGTCCAGAAACAGGTTCTCACCTCCCTGGAACTGCTTTGCTCTGATGGTCACCCAGTGGATATAAGAATGCCCGCAGATCCACACTTGCTCAGTCTTGTAACATTCACCTGTCAAGAAATAAAACAAGAGCTACTACAAATGTGGTCACACATAAGTCTAACAAGCCTGTGACTTCTAACAGTCAAGGGACTGTATCTGACTGTCCATAAACCCTTCCACTCTGGCATATCAGGTAGCTCCAATACAGAAAGAGTGGGTATTAATCTCTTTTGAGACCACCCACACTCTTGTCATGGCCTTCTCTAACACATGTCAGAATTGAAAGACCGACAACGGGGACCCATCCTTGTGGTGAAAAAATGCCACTCCCCCTGTGGTCCGAGAGGACATGTAATCCTGAATCTGTGATGTCTCACTGTACCCCAAGGGACAATCTCAAGCTGCACCAACACCCCCAGGCCCTCTTGTCTGTTTTGCTTTTATGCAACTGGATACAGACACCATCATTTGTCACTACCACATCATTGTCTCCCAAGGCCAGTGGCAAACCAGCTGCCTTACTAGTCTGTACCAGTTCTGATACTCTAAAGGCCCCACAGAATGCCACCAAGAAAGCCATTGTGAACAAACTCACCTCTGAAGGGGAGAGCACACCTTTGGCAGAACTTCCTAAACTCTCTCCAGGAATGTCAGGTTGATTGGCTGCCTGCCATTCTACTTGCTTGGTACCCCCAGGCTCGACCCTCCAACATTTTCTGGAGGGGAAATCCCATGTGTTATCCACCTGGCCTATGACCTTGGATAACCATGCTAACCCTGCAAAGTGCTGTCTCACTGCCACCAGCGTAGACCTGTCTTGTCTCCTGTGGAGAACATAGGAGCACAACTGTTCCACCAGGATAGGCCACAAGTTCTCCCAACCCTGTGTCTGCTGTACATTCAAGACATGATCCACCCCTCTTTGGTATACCACCCACATACCAAGTACTAAAGATGAACTGTGTAACTCCCAGACTTCTGGGTCACCAATTTTCAGAGGTAGGCCGGGACTTCCTTGGGATACATCTCCACTTCTGGAACCAGCTCCCTGAATCTCCTCCACTGTGAATAAGAAAGAGCATCAGCAATACTTTTATTAACACCAGGCACCTGTACCTCTCTAAAGTGAATGCTTAAAATTAGACATTTTAGCACAAAAACCCACCAAAGATTGTCTAGCAGGCCTTTGCTACCAAGTGGGCTGTTGAGGGTATAAACTAGCCCTGTATTGTCTGTCCTCAAGATGACCTTGTCCCTGAGATGCTCCCCCTCATATCACCAAGGCAACCACAATTGAAAAAAATTCCAACAGCATGATATGGGTAAGCAAACCTTCTGCTACCAATGCCTGAGGCCACTGGGACATGCATCATGCCCCCCGAAAATAGGCCCCAAAACTCAGACCTCCAGATGCGTCCATGACGAGCTCTAGCTCCTGATTGGTGGCAGGCTCTGGGCAAATGGCCCCTCCATTAAAACAATTTAAAAATGCCAGACACACCCTCAAGTCCTCCCTCAAGGTTTCTGTTTCCCATGCCTAGAGATGTGTGAAGTTAAAAAATCTTTGCTCCATGGAGAAATTTGTGAATTTGCCTTAGTTTGCTAATTTAGTCAACAATGCAAAGTTCTAATTTGCCTCACAGTTAAAACTTTGCGAATGGTAGATTTGATAACTTTGCCTGTGAATTGAGGCCCAAAGGTAAAGTTTGCAATGTTCCATGGGATTGGAGGTCACATGGTGCTGCAGTAAGCTGTATTGCAATGCATAGGCTGAACTCAGTGAAGTGTTATGAGCAGAGTTGGTGTTAAAGAGCCACTGACATGATTTGGGCAGGCAACTGTTTCCAGGGAGTTGCCTGCCCAATAAGTATAAATGAGCTAACTGGAACAGTTTTTAAATTGTGTAAAGGTATTAATTTTACCTTATTTTGCTTGGCTCATAACTTCCACATGCTACCAGCCAGCCATCACTGTGAAAGGTAGCCCTGCCCGAAAACAGCACTTTGAGGATGTGAGGGAGGGGATGGGGCTGCATGCGCTCTATGTAGTTATTAATAGGATCGGGGAGAGGGGCTGTCTAAATGTACTAAAATTATCTTTGCTGGCAGTTCTACATGTATGGAGCTGGTATACTGTATATATGGTACACTAGCCCCTCGGGATCTCCAGCTTGGCATGATTTATTGCTCTTTTTTCCAACAATGCCTCCTGTCCCATATGGCAGTGATGTATCTGGGACCATAGCTTCAGTAAGTACTGGTTTAGAGTCAATTTTACAACTGTAGAGCAGTGGTTTTGGTAAGTTTATTATCGAGTGGGCACCAAAGGCTACATTTACAGTTTGGCAAATACTTGAGGGCTAATTGAGTCAGTTATTCTGTAAGAAATCAGCTAGACCTTTATTAATTATAGCATTGATGATCTGGGGTGATTTGTGTAGTTTTTATGGGTGTGTTCAGTTTGATGAAATGAAAAGTTTTAAAGCAAAACATTTGCCCCTGCTGGCTAGACCTGACACATAGACAGAAAATAAAATTATTGAATTAATGTTATTTAGTGGAAGTCAGAACACCAGGCTCCTTTCTCTAGTATTTGCTGAACCAGCGGTACTGGATGCATCACTGTCACATGGGACAGTAGGCACTGTGGGAACAAGAAGAGCAATAAATGTTGCTAAGATGGAGATCCCCAGGGGCCATAAAACTACCATAAAAATAGCAGGCTAATTTAGAAAAAAACTCCTTATAGCAAACAAAGGTAATGACACACCAGGACTAAACACACAAATCAAAACACTCTGCATATCATATGTTTTTGCAAATTGTGACTGTAGTAATGCTTTAATGGGAGCCCATTTTTAAAAACGTACACATTCTTTGCTCCAACCACATGGTCATCATGACCACACACATGGGTGTCAGCATTCTCCTGGTCGACAACTCATCCACACCCCAGAAGAAAATTCCAGTAGAAACATCTTAACTAGGATGATGCATACCAGTATTTCTGAGTACCCAAGGCATCACAAAAGTATTTGAACTGAAGCAATTTTTTTAAATACTTTGCAACTAGCCTATTCAGCAGCCATGTCTTACAGTGGTGGCCCAGTCTACAACTGACAAATGAAACCTGTTGCTTGTTAAAATACAAGTCTGATGGAGAGAGAGAGAGAGAGAGAGAAAGAGAGAGAGAGAAAGAGAGAGAGCGCCTGTAGACATGTAAGCAATACCCTGGAGTCTTGTTCCTTAAAAATTATCCTGGGCCAGTCTGGTGGCACTGAGGGTTGAGGCATTGGATGCCATACCTCGTGCCATGCTGGTGACCCGAGGTCAGGAGTTACCTCAGGTTGCCAGGGGGTCAGTAAGGGAGGGAGAGGGATCGAGTATCCAAGGGACTGCTCTCCTCTCCTAGGGAGGGGATGGTTGTTGTCCCGCTCCTTGGCTGCCCCCTAGTGAAGGCTGGAGGGCAGTGCCAGAGTCAGGAAGGCACAGGAGTGTGGCTATGTGCCTTCACACACTCATGCCGTGAGGGGGAGAAGGGTGGGGAGAAAATCAAAAATGGAACTGGCAGACTCCATGATGGCCTTAACCCGGCTTCTGGATTGTGCCCGGGGCTGGCACTACTCCCTCCGGCCCCACCACGGGAGGGGGGGAATCCATGGGGGAATTGCTGGGGAAGAGCTGGATTGGGGGCAGCCAGGCTCTGAAGATGAGCCCCTAGGTCCAAGGGGGATAAATACAACAATAAAAAAAAATAAAAATAAATTACCCCGATACTGATACCCAAGTCCCTCGATTGGTATGAAAGAGGGGAAACAATTCTGAAAACTTTTCCTAAAGCCACTATTGTATTGAAACTGAAGCTCTCAGCTTGATATGTGGGAACCTGCCAGCCTGTGAATTGCTCCACAAAATGATTGAGAATCTCACAATTAAACAGATATTTGTTTTTGCAATTAGAGCAGAAGAGTGCTCATAACAGGCATGTAAAAGAAACACCAGCCAAGTTAGTAATTACCCTTTTTAAAAAAGAGCCCCTCCACTCACACAGCCACTGGGCCCTTCCAAGTTGTGAGATCCTGAGTGCAGAATGGCCGCCTGCATGTCAGTTGGCATTCTCTCAAACACTAACTCACCCCCCAGCCTAGGGTTCATAGAAATTCCTGGTAAAAGCCACCAAGCAAGTTTGGCCAGATGCCTCAGCTCAAGGTCGCAACTCCCTGAACCTCAACTACCACTGATAACAAAAGGTTCTTGGGGGGTGGGGTGGGGTGAGGGTTTGGCCGAACTCCATGACAACATGATCCAAACTTCTGAGGCCCCATGCTAAAGTGAATGCCAAATGCCAAGAACAAATGTGGCCCAGTACATGCAGCCTCAGACACCGGACCCTGTTGGCTCAAACTTCTGCCCTCTAAGAGGTGAGTGTTGCTAGCTCAAACAAAGCTGCAGGTAAAGAGAGGCTTGTGCCATGAATCAAATCACTGTTCAGTGAACAACTTCCCTAACATATATATCTCCCAGCTCCTGAATCTCATAAAGTAGAACCCATCAAGAGCCAGCTTCTTCTAAAAAAAAACCTCACCAACCCAGGAGAGTCTACCCTGAAACTGAACCATTAAATTAATCTAAACCTGCAATTACTTGAGAACCTTCAGTACATAGCCTCCAGGGCGCCTAAACTAAATTCACTGCTGTAATTTGAAAACCTCTGCAGTTTTGCGCAGTTTGAACCACAGCCCCAAGCTCAACAGTTCCTCAGTTTCACCCTCACCATGGCCACCAAGCCTAACTTGCCCCCTAAGCAAATGAATTCCTGATGGAGGTTCCTGAAATCCTTCCTGGAGAGTGCTGAGGAGCTACGTTCTGACTGAGGGCACAGAACAACAGAGAAATCTATCATTCACCTGGGTTATGTACGTGCCTAAGCTCTGCCCCTTTAGCTCAAAGTCACCTGCCCCCATTGGACTCCTAGCTGCCTACCCTCCACTGCTAGTGGGCATCTAGCTACCTAACTAACCTGTCAGTTCAGGTGTCACTCAGGGCTGCCCCCACAGGCAATGGCCCTCCTGCTGCAATTCTTTATGGCTCCATACCTTCATAATCAGGGTTAATTACTTTTGTAAATGCTGAACCTCCCAAACAGTTTATTTTCCTTGTGCTACATGCTCCTTGCTTTGCTGGTCTTATTAATACAGTAACTAGGATACAAATACTGACCTGCAAAGAGGGATATAGTGGATAACTACTGCCTCCGTGGGATAATCTATTGCTCGGCGGTTTGTTTCCTGAAGCTTAAGGCTAAGATCAATGTGACCACATGAGGTCAATTAAACATCCTATGCTACAATAATTTTTTACAATATCCTGAATTAACTCTGGTCAGTATCTGTTTTATTAAATAAATCTTAGCCATTGTTGCCCCTCCCACCACACACACATTCACACTGTTGGAAAAATTCAGACTCACAGCTTGGGACTTACAGCTTTTTATACCAGAACTAAATAGATTGCAATTATGGTGCAGGAACCCGGTGCAGTTGCAGCGCGAGTTGCAGAGCTGCCTGCCCCAATCAGTAAAACAAAACAAAAAAAAAATTGCAGCTGCACTTGAATACAGAAAAAAAAATACTGGGAAAAGGCTAGCGCAATAATTGTGGTAAACTTGCATAAATGTATTAAGAAAGAAAACTTAGGACTGAATCAAAGTGCTGAGTTGACAAAGTAAATACGTAATTCCCAATCACAGATGAACAAGTACAACAGACAAGGTGCCACAGCGCTTTGCTCACCTAGGACTTTATTGGGGGAGTGTATCTGTAATTGGGAATAAAGTATTTGCTTATAGCTTGATACTTTCTTCCACAAGGACTGGTCATTTATGTACCTTAAACAAATGTCTCTACGTTTTTTTGGTACACACATAAAATATCTGTGCACTTGTAAGTCATATTTTCCTTGCTATTAAATAATCATCAGAGTTCACAATAATAACATCCATCACTGTGTTTTACTACCCTTCATCTGGAAATAATTGTAAACATCCAGTACCTCTTCTTCTAACACATGGGAAAAACAGAGAGGTTTTTTCATTTTTGTCATTTACTTCTTTAACAGTCAATTATAAATGAAACATTTGCTTTAATCAGTTCCAGTTTTTACCTGGTTCCTAACAGATATCATCATGGCTGTAACATTTCCATCATCTAAGAAATTTTACTTTGGTGTATATGACCATGTGGCATCCAGCTCTGTTAGTTCTTTCACTCATGCCTTTCAATGATGATTTGTCTGCTTGAATTTCTTCTTTATCTAGCCTCTACTATGAAATTTCTGGCACCATGTGTTGTGTCTATTGTCAAATAACCAAACGATACCAGTCAGACATGGGTTGAATTAACATTTTATGGATCTGAATAAAATAAAGTTTCAATCCTGCAGCCGTCTTGCTTTCCAACTGCATCCACACTTTCTAATGGATGCTCTACAAAGCCCATATTCTAGCACTCAATGAGAAGAATCATCTTCAGACTGATTTTGCTTTTATTCTGGTCATCAGAGCTCTACAAACTTATTGGACGTGCAATGCATTTTAAGTGGTTATCCATAGCATATCAACTGATACTATAATGACCTTCAGGCTTAGTCTCAACATGTACTTTGAAGAAAAAGGAATGGCAGCAGTGGTGTAGCTAGGAAAATAAAACTTTTACACCACCCACACATTGTATACATGGCCGTAATTGTCTGGCTGCTTGTACACCCCATACTGTACTTCAGAAACTAAATAATATGAACAACAAATTACAGTTTCACTTAATATTTTATTATTAATTCAACCAGAGCACAGCAATCAACAGCTGGGGCAGGGATCGGGCAGTAGGAACAACCAAAATCAATGGCTTAGACCTGGAATGCCACCCATAAATGATCAATTTGTAAGTCATGACTTACCTGGCATATGCATTCCTATACCCATGGGTGACAGTGTATTTCAACTGAGTCCAAAGAGTTAGTTGGATTGAGGAACTCAATCGACCAATGGTCTTCTTTCCTTCCTAAAGATGTACACATGTATGTATGTACAATTGTGGTTAGCGTCATGATGCTTTCTGCCTTGGTGCAGTTCAAAAGATTATGTAATGGTTGACATGCCAGGCATTTACCAGGCCAAAAGAAAAACAGAAGTTTCTATTGTTCTGTTAACTACTCCTTGATGATCTCTGCCATGATCTGTCATGTCATCTGATGCACTGCAAAACAACACGATGCTGGCCACAACTGTATGCATGTATACATGTATGTGCATATGGTAACATTACTGACTGTAACTTAAAATATGACAAAAAGGCTAAAAATGTCAATAAAACAACAATAGTAAGTATACTCCTGACTGATATGTATGTAATTTGAATGGAGTGATCTACTAAGATCTTTGTGTAAACCAGCCCAGAGGTCCATGATCTCATTGGGGCTTACCCCACTAAAGCTACTCAGACTAATGAGAGGGCTCTTTGTTCATGTGGGGCACCAAGTCACCAGCTGATTGGCTGCAACAAACATTCAGGAGGCAGGACATCTGCAGTTTTAACTGCAGTGATGTTCCTGCTCCATCTTCACTTTAGGTTGGGAAGGAGGTCTGCACATGTGGCAGGGGCCAGGCAAGAAACCAGTCCAGGGGTCTGTGAGCTTGCCAGGGCCCCCCACACCACACTAGACAGGTGATGAGGCCCTTTTTCCAAAGGGACTTAGCATTAAGAGCTCAAATATCATTTATTCTCATAGCACAGTCCTCGGGGCAGAGCTTCCTCCGGGGCAGCACCCTTTAGCTCCTCCTTCGCCTTACTCCTATTGGTGGATGTCACCCACTGGTAGTGCTGCCCCTGGGGCAGCACCCCTACACTCTGCCTGCCACCTATCCCTATTGGTGGATTCCAACCCCTGCCCCCAGGGAAGCAACCTGTAGCTGTTACTTCCCACAAATCTGATTGTTGCAAGTCTGATGAATTGAGGGTTTTAAGTGTAGATGAGAATGTTATGGAAATGCTCCCCTCAGCAATGTGCACTGCTTCTCTTTGAATTTTGGTGGCTCAAGGTGTATGTCTGTCTGCATCCAAAAGAGTCAGACTTCAAGGGTTCAAATCTTAACCAGGGCCATTTTCTGTGCTTTGTGTCAAACTCAGTTGTGAGCATTTAATCATGTAAGTGTCACAAATCACTACCTTTTCTTATATTGTTAAACTAAGACAGACATAAGTGAGAGAATATATTTTAATTATAAATTGCAATAAATGGGGTAGTGCCATGATGATTGGTTACTGGTGCTGCCCTGGGGCAGTGCCATGATGGTTGGTTTCTGCTGGCTGCCCCTGGGGCAGTGTTTTCGCTTCTGTTTTCGCCTGTGTAATTGGTTTCGTGCGATGCCCTGGGCAGTGTCCCTCACTGCCCTTGGGAATGTTTTAGACTGGTTCCCATGGGGTGCTCCTGGGGCAGCAAGGACACTGCCCCAGGGGCAGCCCATGGGAACCAATTACACAGGCACTACCCCAGGGGCAGTGAGGACACTGCCCCAGGGCAATGAGAGCACTGTCCCGGGGCAGCACATGGGAGCCAGTTACACAGGCACTGCCCCAGGGGCAGGCAGCCCACAGGAACCAGTTACACAGGTACTGCCCCAGAGGCACCAAGGACAATGCCCTGGGGCAGCCCACAGGAACCAATTACACAGGTGCTGCCCTGGGGAAGTGAGGACACTGCCTCAGGGGTAGCCCACAGGAACCAATTACACAGGTGAACCCCAGGGGCAGCAAACAGAAACCAACTATCATGGCACTGCCCCAGGACAGCGTCAGTAAGCAATCATCATGGCACTGCCCCATTTAATACAATTTATAAATAAAATATATTCTCTCACTTACATCTGTCTTACTTTAGCAATATATAAAAAAAGAACTGATTTGTGACATTTGCGTGATTAAATGCTCACAAGTGAGTATGACACAAAGCACAAAAATGTCCCTGTTTAAGATTTGAACCCTTGAAGTCTGGCTCTTTTGGATGCAGACAGACGTACACCTTGAGCCACTAAAATTCAAAGAGAAGCAGTGCACATTGCTGGGGGGAGCATTTCCATAACATTCTCATCTACACTTAAAACCCTCAATTCATCAGACTTGCAACAATCAGATTTGTGGGAAGTAACAGCTACAGGTTGCTGCCCTGGGGCAGGGGATGAAATCCACCAATAGGGATAGGTGGAAGGCGGAGCGTGAGGGTGCTGCCCTGTGCTACCAGTGGGCAAAATCCACTAATAGGAGTAAGTCAGAGGAGAAGCTAAAGGGTGCTGCCCCAGGGACAGCTCTGTCCCAATAACTGCGCTATGGGAACACATGATACTATAACACATTAAGACTGTCTGCTTCCTGGTCCGCCAAGACTGCCCATGAGCCTCTGCGTATGGTTGTCCAAGCTCCAATCAACAACACTTGTAGTGCTGCAATGGGCGTGGCTTGACTAGTTAACACTATAACTTCCAGACAGAGCAGTGGAGAAGCAGCACTGGTGGAGAAGTCAGCTAGGGCAGGGACTCAGAACCAGAGCAAGAATTTTTGCTCAATTTTCAGTTTCTCTATTGTTAAGTGTATCACTAGGATTACGATTATTTTCCAAACCTGGCTGATTATCTCAAAGTTGTTTGCCTTTCTGCTTTGCTGAGTTTTTTTTCCTTAAACTATCAACAACTGGAGATAAATCAAACAATGTTTTTCAACATAAAATATATTCTCTCGCTTACGTCTGTCTTACTTTACTTACTTTGCCGTCGCACCTCTCAGGGCCAAAGATCCGTTGCCTTCAGAGTGCCTAGCTGGTTAAATGCATTCAATCCTGACATCTCCTCCTCTACCATCCTTGGCTCATTCAAACACAAACCCCACCTCCACCTTACTAACTCTAGCTCCTGTGAATGCTACCTATAATCTCCTCAGCCCTCTCGTTTTTGTTCCCTCCAACTATCACCTACCACATCTCCACCCCCTCCTTTTCCTCTATGTTACTTCTTTATTTCTTCTTTCTTTTCACCACTCCTGACTCTCCCCCCTTCACCCCCCGCCTCTTATGAGACCTCAATGATCTTTCCCTTTTTGTTGACTAGTTTCAACCTGCTCCCAGTTGATGACCATGCCCTTTGGCTGCAATTCCTGCCCTCTCCAACTTTGCTTGTCATGTCTATCTTCATCTTCCACCCTTCCTCCTACTTATCCCTCTATTACTCTGCGTTTCCATGTATACATTCTACTTATTCTAGCTATTGTATTAATCTACCATTGTAACCTAATATGCCGACCTATTTATTGTTTTGTTCCTATTTCTGTAACTTGTATTGTATTTGTTCTCTGACACGGAACCTTTGTAAAAGAGCCTGGCTCAAAGGTACTTGTAATCCTAGTTGAAATAAAATAAGATAAAAAAAAAATAATAAAATAAAATAAACATAACTGCATAAGAGATTCTCAGCAATTTGGCCCCATTGCTAAGACTACAAATTCAGTCATATTCTGCTGAGTTAACAAATTGTTTCTACCACTACCTGAATCTTAACTGTCATCATCTCAAACCTGGGCTACTCTATGAACCTCTTCAGTGGCTAGTATCATTAGGTACAAACTTCACTCACTTTAGACAATACACAACAGAGAGCCCAATACCCACACCACCAGCATACGACATGTATTTGCTTTTGTTAATCTCAGGCAACAGTCATGGTACTCCAGGGCCAAGTGTCATCACACAGAAGACTGAGATTAAGTCTCCAAAAGACCCAGTTACTACTTTGTAAGGACTAAATTTGGCCCATGTCAGTATTCAGTGTTTACCAGCCAAATGTAATGATTATGTTGTCTGGATGGAGCAGCACAATTTTAATGTACTGTAGTAGCCCTCTCTGAAACTTAGCTCTCCGCAAACAATTCTGATAATGAAATAAATATAACTCCCTATAGCATTTTTCAAAGGGATGGACTAGGGAAGGGGTGGGAAGGGGTTGTTGTGTACTCTATATTAAAAACTGCTACGCAGTATAGGACATACTAAATTTCCCAGATGAGAGCCCAAGCTTTGAATTCCTCACAGTTAACCTGGTCTTGTGGATGCTATGCACCCGTCTTTCGGATGAGACGTTAAACCGAGGTCCCATCTGCCTGGATTGGTGGTAGTTCAGGTGGATGTTAAAGATCCCATGGCACTTATCGAAAAGAGTAGGGGAATTTCCCCGGTGTCCTGGCCAAATTTCCCTCATTCACTAAAAATACCACCAACAGCTTAATCTGGTTCAAGGTCAGTTGGCATTCATCTGTATCCCCCTCCCCCGGGTTGTGCCTGAAAATAGGCAGGATTTGTCTAGTGCACTTACCCGGTCAACAAAAGCTAAATAAATGAATAAATAAATAAATTTACATCTTGGAGGTGCCAGTTTACTACCTAACAACTTTGTTAAAGGCTTTCCCACTGTCACCAAATTGTGTCTATTGTTTTTTAGCAAATATGAAGTTACAGTGCTTGGGGACTTTAACTGTGACCGGATGTGGGCGGAGTATGGGTGCTCACGACATGGTGGCAGAACTCAACAAGGTGCACATAACAGATACTGCAGGAATATTTACAAAGCTTATACACATTCATTGACTGAGAATTGTTATCTAAACCAGAAAAGATGTTGAGCTCTGATATCCTACCTGATACACTCAAGAATCTCACTCACTCACTCACTCACTCACTCACTCATCAACTACTGTTGTAGCGGCAAGAAGCCTTAGGTTAAATCAGTCATGGTATTGACTAGAAATATTACAAAGCCTAGTGATACTGCTTTTAAAGCTGTTACTGGGAGTATTGACTGGACATATCAGGGTACAGTTACAGATCTTGGTGTACAATCACACACCCAAGGTATGGGGTATTGCTCTGATGGTGCCCCCCCCCCCTTTCTGGGGACTGTTTATAATTTTTATATATAATGGACTTTCTCTGTATAATGACTTGTATATAATGCGCTGCTGCTTGCAGCTCTGGTGTTCCGATGTACCTGTTATGACCTTTGTACCCACTGACTATGTTATGTTGCTGTTTTTTCTCTTGTAACAGCCTAAAATGTATCTTGTAGTACCATGTTGTATTTCCTGTACTCTCCTGGGTCTACCTGAAAATAGGCATATGTATTGTCTAGTGTACTTACCTGGTTAACAAAAGCTTAATAAATAAATAGTACTTGCTTATTTCATATCAGAAATTAATAAAATATGTACTCAGATTGTACCCTTACAAAAGTAAGATTGAGAGTTTGAATTAAAAATTTGTAACTGCTGAATATCTGGCCCTAAGGAGGAATACATTTTGTTTGCTTTACAGATAAACAAAAGACAATGCAATATTATTACAATATAAAATGCCCATGAATATATGTAAAGCACTGTCAATGTACTTAAAATCACATTACTTTAGACATAAAGTAAAAATTTGACCAGACCAGCAAAATTATGAGGAGTTGTTATCACCCTCCTGGTCAAGTCAGATCAATCGAAGCCTTATGTTACTGAATTCATTGGATATATGATTTATGACTGTAAAGTCATCTCCCCAAGCTTTTGGGGACATATTCTATGAATTGAATCCAGGCATGCATGTTTTAAGTATTGGAGCCAGGGATCAATACATCCTTGTCTCAGAGTCAGCAACTCTAACCCTTCTGCAGCAAGGCAACTTCCTTTTAGTCAAAAAGTTAAATTGGCTCTTGTTCATGTATTCTATAATCTTCATTTTCTCCACAGATGGCACTCAGCATCTAGTTACAGTACTAATTTTGTATACACTATATTCTTTCCTCTTTTTTTCTTCTTTTTCTTCTCTGTATGTTACAGTCTCAACTTTCACAGCTGAATGACACTCTGCATCTGGTTACTAATTCTTTTGTTTCGCTACAGGTGGGGCTCAGATCCACATTACCAAAGTAAAATCATCTCCCTAACTCATAGGGGTACAGCTTCTGTAAATTGAATTACTGGTTTGCATATTTCAAGTGCCAGATCCAGGAACTGATCCTTGAATCCCTGTTCTTCGGGGTAGCAACTCTAACCTTCGAGCTAAAAGGAAACATTTCTTTACTCAAAGTTTTAGTCAGGCATTAGTTCTTGTATGCTGCAATCTTCACTTTCGCCACTAGATGGCACTCTTCATCTGGTTACTATTTCTATTTGTACCATGGGGAAGAAAAAGGGTTACCCATTATTGGACAAAGAGCATCATGTGTGGTAAGCATGGCCATTCATTAAATCTCAATTAATGTATGCTGCAGTACCTAAAGTCTCCCACACGCACGGTGTAAGTAACCACTAGAAACCACTATGGCAATGAGGTAACATAGGTGGTGATAGCCACTGAGACACGCAAGTAATAGAAGCAATAGTACAGCAAATGAATCCGAGATCATGAACTGTGTTGTACCTGTAAAATATAAGATTCTTATGTTTACTGCTTGTCCCTGTGGCTTTTTCTGTATTTCCATCTTGATGTGTGCATCTCAATTGATATTCCTCCCACCCACCCAATGAACACCGGAGCCATAGCATGTCAGAGATTTCTGCAACAGACCAGATTATTATTTGCTGTACCCTTTTAACATTTGAGAACCATCAGTGGTACTAGTAAACAACAAATAAATAATTTGTGTGGTAATTACCAGTATTATTAGAGTTTTGTCCTGTACTGTGTAATGAGAGCTGCAGAGGTGACGAAGTTGCACACAATACAGTTTTGTGTTGTGACGTGTTTCAAAGCGTTCAATAATAAATAGATGTAGGTAACAACCCAGCTAAGGTTTAAAATCCAGGAACTTCTGGTGACAGAACTACTGGCCAAAATACATGCTTCCCCAATTTTATGAATAACAGCACAACCAGAGTTGTTTTCTACATATGTTACGGTGGTGTATTTTGGAAGGGGGAATGTTCCAAATGGAATGGAACTGAACACCAAATTAACAGTGCAACAACTTTTCAGGGCAGAATGTGAGTATTCCATCTGATGCAGACATCGGAGAGTCAAATTTCCACCTGATGGACAGACCAGAGGTAACAAGTAACGATTTCTTTCCCATGTTAGACCAATATTTTTTTACATATACCAGATAACTCCCTGTGTGAGAGCTGCTATTCCTTGCAGCACAATGAAAACGGAAGTTTAGCACCGCGATAGAACTGTAGAAAATTGAACCATTTAAATGTGTAACATGGGGAAGAAAACCTTCTCAAAAGTGAGCTGAACCCTTTTTCTTCCCCATGTTACAAGTGAATTAACCCAATCCAGAGCATGGGTATATCAGGTATCAATCTATGGCTGGGTGGTTGGAATCACTCGGCCTTCGGCCTCGTGATCAAACCCCCCCACCATACATTAATACCTGATAGACCCACGCTCAGTCGTGGGTTAATCCTTACATACACTACAGTGGTCAAGTGGAAATGGCTGCAAATGTTAACAATTTCTTAGTAATCTTGGTATTCTAGCCTAGATATCCTGAGCTCTGGTTTTCCCCTAGTCAATAGAGGATTTTGATCTGGTGTCCTCATGCTTTTACCTTAAAGTCATGAATCCTGGTACAGTTTTGAAGTACTTAAATAAAGAAAACTACGACAGCAGTGCTAGTCCTGACAACATTGCTATGAGCCTGGTGAAATTAGCCAATGGGGAACTTGTTTACAATCAAGTTAGATACATTGCCTGGGATAGTAAAAGATCCTTGTTTGTGCATGAAGAAAGTTTGCTCCAGAATCAAATTATTTCTTGGAGCAAACTATTGGTGTATTAACACATAGGGAGCAACAATGGCATGTTCCAGTATACCATTCAAATGAGCCCGGCACCATCCCATTTGCTCCCACAAACCACAGCCCCCTGCTGGCCATTTGAGGTACAGTATATGGCCAACACTGAACTATAGAGTTGACAGGAGCAGAGGAGCCTTTAGGTCCTGCAAAGGGAGATTGAACCTATTATCTCTGTTTGCATATTTTGTACATGTACCCAGTCATTCATGAAAATCTGCTTTAAGCTCATGGATTATGCAGCTATCAAATGAATCAAATCAAATCCTGTGGAGCAAACTGCCATATTCAAATCTCCTCAGGCATAGGACCCCCATAGCACAGGCAACATGCTATGGGGTCATTTGCATTTCATTACGGCCTCATTACAGGCCAGGAGCAGATAGTGATTGTGTCTTCCCCTCAATTGCCCATCCATTCAGTTCAATCAATCAATCAAATCTTTGTTTATCCAGGCGATCACCATTGAGCAAGCTCATTTACAAGGTGGACCTGCTGTTGGCAGGGAAAATTGTACAGTTACATATAAATATACATAATACAAAAGGAACAACATGTTTACAATACTGATAGGAGCAGAGTATTATACATTCCAAGTCACATGTGCAAGAAAGATATACATAACACAACCCGAACGAAATATATATATATACAGTTCTCACAGGAGCAGGATGTGTATGGATGTCATATACAAACCATAGAAGAAAAAAGAAAGATTATGTATATTCCTGTCCAGCAGAAACACGTTACAGGCCTGGATGGAAATTCCTAAGCTATGGGGGTGCGCATAACAGTGTGTAAGCCTTAGGTAAATGCAGCAGAAGGGAGTGGTGAATAAGAGGGATGCAGAGGGTGCTAAGGGCAAGTGGGGCAGAGGAGGGGGGAGTAGTAGTGGCAAGGGCTGATTTGGATAAGCAGCTGGGACTAGTGTTGAAGAAGAGAGGAACAATAGTCAAGCTGCTAGGAGCGATAGAAGCAATTACAGATTTCAGCAAACGCTTTGTCATAGAGGGTCTTAAAGAAGGCAGGACTGACAGGTGAGCTAAGTCTCAACGATTTTTGTATCCTATTCCAGAGAGTAGGCAGGGCATAGCTTATGGCGGCCCTTCCAAAGTGAGTGTTGGCCCTTGGGACATTCAAAGAAATCAACGATTGACTTCTTAAGGCATAGTTCCTAATAGGACTAAGGGGGAGACAGTCAACAACGTATTGTGGGAGTTTGTTGGTGAGGGCTCAGAGCGTCCATAGGGCTGCATTTCTATATCGCCTGTATTGAAGGGAAGGCCACCCTACGGTTGCATATAAAGAGCAGTGATGTGTGGAGTACAGGAGGCTAGTTATAAATCTCAGTGCTCCATGATATAATACATCCAGTTTTGAAGGATATGAGGCAGGGCAATGGCCATAAATGAAGTCGGCGTGGTCAATTAAAGAAAGGAACGTAGATTGGACAAGCTGTCTTTTTGCCTCTGTGGTCAAGAGGCATTTAATTCTGAAAAAAAGATCAAACCTCTGCCTCAGTTTTTTTCAGCAGTTCTTCTGTGTGTTCCATAAAAGAGAGTTTGTTGTCTAGCCAAATACCAAGGTATTTGAATTTAGTCACAAATTCAAGATTTTCTCCTAATAAAGTAGAGATTGATGGTAATGGACTAGCGACAGCAGAGTAAGCCCCTGGGCCTGATGGTGAGAAAAGAATGGCTTTGTTTTTTTTGCATTTAGTAGTAACTTTTTGCTAAGGAGCTGGTACTGCAGAGTATTAAAGTCAGCTTGAAACTCAGCGCAGGTAGCTTCAGGAGATTCCGGCTTAAGTAGAGCACCGTGTCATCAGCAAACAAGTGAATACTGGCATCTTATGTCATTCAAGCCAAGCTGATATAAATGGCAAACAGTAATGGGCCCAGTATGGAGCCCTGGGGGACACCTTTTTATTGGTTTAAGTGGAGAAATCTCTCCATCAGCCTTAATTTGTTGCTGTCTATCAGAAAGGTAGTCTTGGAACCATCCCAGTGTGGATGAGCCAATGCCTATAGTTTTTAAGGTGGAGAGGAGCAGGCAGTGGTCGACAGTGTCAAAAGCCTTACTGAGGTCCAGAAACACGGCACAAACAAATTTTTTGTTGTCTAGGTCACGTTGCCAATCATTAGTAACTTTTGCCAGTGCCGTAATTGTACTATTCTTAGCTCTAAAGCCAGACTGCATTGGGTTGAGTAGTCTAGCATTGTCTAAGAAAGATCTCAGCTGCGTATCCACAATTTTTTCCAGAAGTTTTGAAAGTATGGGAAGAAGGGAGATTGGTCTATAGTTATTTAGGTCACAGGGGTCCCCTGCTTTAAACAGGGGAATGACGTGAGCAGTTTTCCATGCCTTGGGGATGGAGCCTTGTGCTAAGGACAGATTGAATAGGTGTGTTATAGGTGTAGCAAGTATATGGTATGCTATTTTCAAGAAATATGGGTCGAAGGAGTCGGCCCCAGCACTTTTTTTAGTATCTAGTCATAGAAGAAGATCTTCAACTTCTTTTATGGTGGTAGGTGAAAAGGAGAAGTCCATGTTATTGCTACTTGGTTCTGAAGCCTGGGTGTTGGTCTGAGGAAGAAGGCTACTTACAGGTGCATTATCAAACGCCAGACCAGCAGTGGCAAAGTGATTGTTGAAAGCCTGCAGTATCTCTAATTTATTGTTAATGATAATATTGTCAGCGGTAATTTTGGAAGGAAGCGTACTTCCTGGAGAGTGGCCAGATAGCTCTTTTATGGTGAACCAGAACTTGGTAGGGCAGTTTGATGCAGAGACTAGCTTTGTTTGATAAAAGTTGGCTTTGGCCTCTCTGATGAACTTAGTACAGACGTTTCTAGATGCCCTGAAGAGACACCAGTCTGCATCGGCATGAGATTTATGAGCCTTTTTCCAGAGGTAATCTCTTTCGAGTACGGCAGCCTTCAGATCCGGTGAGAACCAATGACACTTTCTGGCTTTTATTCGTGCTTTAACCAGGGGAGCATGGCTGTTTAGGGCACTGGATATGATTTCATGGAGAACGTCATAGACATCGCTCACTGACTTAGCCAGATAGAAACTCTGCCATAGCAAAGAGTTTTTTAGATCATTGAAGTATGCAATAGGATCAAAGTTCCGTCTGGATCTTTTAGTGGAAAACTTTGATGTAGATAGAGGTTTGGTAACAGTTCTCATGCCACCAATAAAGCAGTGGTTACTAACGTCCGCTAAGAGGATACCATCATGGGAAAAGGAATGAGGTCTGTTAACAAGGAGAACATCGAAGAGGGTGCTTCTCATTGGATTTTTTTTGTTGATGTGAGTAGGCTCAGTAATAAGTTGAGTGAACCCATGAGAATCGCAGAATTGTTTCAGGGGTAACAAGACCTTAGTCAGCCAATCATAGTTAAGGGCGCCTATTATGATTGTTTCCATTGGGGTAGTATCCAGGTGGGATGACAGGTGTGTCAGAAGTTGCAATCCTGCTGCTGTTCACAACATTCACTGGCAGTCTAGTGGTCTCTTTACCCTGACTGCATGTTTGTGCAGTTCACAACATTCTTTGGTAGCCTAGTGGTCCCTCCACCCTGATGATCACCCACACATGCAGTTCTGAACATTCCCTGGCAGTTTATTGGTCCTCCCACACAATCGCCTGTCTGCACATCTCACAACATTCCACGGCAGCCTAGTGTTCCTCCACCCCTCCAACCGACTGACTGTGCAGTTCGCAATATTTCCTGGAAATCAAGTGGTCCCCCTGATCACCCATCTGTGTGCTTCACAACATTCCGTAACAGTCTAATGATAATATCACCCCACGAATGCCGTTTTCTGTATAGTAACTGTACTACTCCCGTACCAACTCACCGATATTGGTAATAATTGCAAATCATACTGTCTCCTGATCATCCCTCCATTCACAGCATCTAAACACATGGTAGTCCAGTGACCCCCAAGAAGGTGGCCAGCACTCCCCCACCTATCATTAGCACTGCCAGCCACCATCTGCTTCATCCAGCCAATGCACAGTATTACTGTATTAATATTTTTTGCAGCTTTGATTCTAGTTTTGATTCTTTTTGTAACCAGCTGATTGAAAACTGACAGAAATAAGAGGAGGTAAAGATTGCAGGGCCTTTTTTGCAACCCAGTGCCCACCAGCACCCCACTCCTTTGGGGCCTACACCAGCCCTCATTCTCCCGCCAGACTCACCTGTCACTTTGTCCTTGTGCGCTGCACCTCCCCAAACCTCCAATCTTCTGTAATGGCCGAAATTACCCTAAAGGTGACCTCCTTTGGTCATTGTTGTAGGATGTTTCCTGAGCTCTCCTGCCCTGTATCCATCTCTTGTTACTGGCATATCCCTACCAGGAACCATACCACAGCCTAGAGGAGGCGCAGCTATGTAGAGATGGGAGGAGGCATGCACTGTGAATGAGAGGGGATGGTCCAGGCATGAGCAGAAGCAGAGAGAACATCATTTGGTGTACTAGTATGGTATTTTCCCTTTTCTGAGTCTCTGCCCACCCAACTCATGCCCATTCAACAGCTGGCCTATGGGGTTGTCCAGTGATACATGATCACCCATACTGTTACCTGCACCTCCACAATCCACCACCAGGAGCTGCTGGATAGCAACTTTGTGAGTATCCTCCTCCCTGGGAGGAGAGCATCAAAAGGACACTCTTGATTCTTCCTTGTTGCCTCTGCTCCTGACATCCTGGGTGTGTAACATGAACCTGGGTCACCAGCTTGCCAGAGTGAGCCCTCATCACTCAGCACCATGGAGCTGGCAGCAGGACCTTTTAAAGTCTGAAAGCCTTTGAAAGGCCATTTCAAATGAGGTTTGGGGCTTGCCAGTAGGTGCCATACTTCCAGAGATATTCATCTCTAAATGAGTCATAAAGTAATACAGGGCAACAGCTATATCATGAAAACTTAGATGAGACATAAAGAAATATCACAGTTTGACAAATGATGCTAAACAATCAGGCATTCACTTCCATTAAATAGGCAATAGGCTATTTTATAAATAGCATTTTAATGTATCAGTGAAAATATTATTATAACTTATAATTATTGTTTTGTTTGTGAAATGTAACTGGGGAGTTGTCACCATCACTTTTCAAATTACTAGAAAAAGATAGCCATGGAATTCCCATACTGTAATGTCAGAAGAGACAAACTACTAAGGAGCTCAAAGTATTTAGATGAGAAACTGTAGATTCTTTCTGTCATTTTCAAAAGAAATAGACACGTCTCTCTATAACACATTGCATCTTTCATGTAAGCAATAAGCCACAGCAGGGTGTGCATCAAAGCATTTTATAAAATGGAATCTGGCCAGTTCTGGCTTTTCACTGGTCAGGACCCCGTCACATGGTACTGAGTTAACCTAGCACATACCCCCTGCTCAGAAGACATGACGGGAGGCATTAATTGAGAGTATAACCAGTCAGGGTCAAAAAGGTCAGTATACTAATTTCATATCCTTAGGGTCAAAAAGGTCACAATGCAAACAGAACAACCCTGCAACATCAAAAAGAAATCATGGAAAAAATATTACCCCAGCACAGCAACATTGCTCATGAATCACAAACTATGAAGGAAATCCATCCAACCGCTTCTAAAAAATTATACTTCCTACTCAAAACTCCAAACCTCAAAAGCCTCAATGCTGCTTACACAAGAAAAACATTTTAAACGCCTAATACAAAACACAAAATATAGTTCAAAACTATGATTCTACATGACAACAGAAACATGTATACATACGTCACTAAATCATCAGGAAAACTTCTACAAACATTTCTCTTAAAGCTGATAAAATATCCACTTACCTGTCTGGCATGCAGAAACAAACACAGGACAGCTCAGACTCCCTGTGTGTCAATCAACTGCACAGCACTGCACCTGAGTGAGGTCACATAACATATAATCGACAGCCTAGGCTTCCAGATCTGACTCAGATCACATGAAAAGTACAGGAAGCACAGCACAGGCTTTCCGTTTAGCCTCACAGATCACATGGGACGTGCAGGAAGTTAAAAGTCAGGAATACTTATTTAAGGCAACAGGACCAACTACAGCCATGCAGCCATAACCCACTCCTTGCAATACAACTGTACCCAACTACTGCAGCTTACCAACTGCAACCTGATCCCTGCCACACATGTAATTTATGCTAATGCCCCAAAACCAACCATTCAAAGATACAGTACTAAATTAGAGCACTACTGCAATGCTAAAAAACTAACATTACTAAACATTTTATAAATGGAATAAGGCAATTCCATCGGGGGGTTATGCTATGTCAGTGTATCTTGTGGTGGTTGAACAACAGATACATTAATATGGCATAATCCCTCCTTCATCATGCTTATTCCCCACTTAATGCATGTCACAGGGGTTGGTGATGCCCAAGGCCTAAGGTCAGCTGTCCTTTTGGTCCTGAGAAGTGCATTCAAATCCTTTTCTGCACACGCTGGAGTGGCTTATCATGCTTATAAAATATCTCACTGCGCTTTTGTAGTACACATAAAGTGAAACATTTGGTTTCAAGATTTGGTTGTATTAAATACTGTAATTTATTTAAAATACATTTTACATACATAGACATACTCAGAGTTTGACGGCAGATAAGGATCACCTGGCCCACCTATTCTGCCCTTTTTTCCTACCTACTGTAACACGGCAGACCCTACTTGATCTCCGGCTATACTCCTCCCTTTCTTTACCACTAAGGTTCCCTTATGCCTATCCCATGCCTTCTTGAATCCTATTAAGGTTTTTGCCCCCACCACCTCCTCAGGGAGGATGTTCTAGGCATCCACCACTCTTTCTGTGAAGAAGAACTTCCTTACATCTCCCTTGAGTCTACCCCCCTCCAGCTTCATAGCATAACCCCTTGTTCTTGAGCATCTTTTTTTTCTGAAAAAGGCTTCCTGTCTTGAACCTTATTTATACCTATGAGGTAATTGAAAGTTTCTGTCATATTCCCGTCTCACCTCTTTCCCTGAAAAGGTACATATTGAGGTCCTTCAGTCTCTCCTCATACGGCTTATGATGCAGATCCTGCACCATTTTAGTTGCCCTCCTCTGGATCACGTCTACTCTGTCTGTATCCTTCCGAAGATGAGGTTTCCAGAACTGGACACTGTACTCTAAGTGAGATCTTGCCAGAGATGTATACAGAGGTATCACCAGCTCCCTCTTTCTGCTGGTGACACCCCTCCCTATGCACCCTAGCATCCTGCTGGCTCTCCCCACAGCCCTGTCACACTGTTTGGCCACCTTCAGGTCATCTGATATAATTACCCCCAGGTCTCTTTCCTGTTTTTTGGTAGGCAGTACCTCTCCCCCATTTTGTATTCTGACCCTGAGTTTCTGTGCCCCAAGTGCATGATCTTGCACTTCTTTGCATTGAAACCCAGTTGCCACACTCTTGACCACTCCTCAAACTTTCTTAGATCTCTGTTAAATTTTTCCACCCCCCTTGCAGTGTCTACTCTATTGCAGATCTTAGTGTCATCTGTAAAAAGGCATACCTTCCCTTCTAACCCCTCTATAATGTTGCATTTTAAATGGCAAAGTTATATGCAGGAAATAGTCCCTGATTTTTGTAGGTAATGTGAGATCTAGCACTTGACCGTGCATCACTATCTTTTTAATGCACAGTTAGGTGATGTCTCTAAGCTAATAGGTTTCAGGATTTTTCCTTGCCATTTTATAAATGTTTGTAATATTGCCCTTCTGTGTAATTTTGCAGTTAATAAATAATTTATCTTCTATGTTTTTCTCACCAATTAAAATTTGATCAGTAAGAAAATATCCTCTGTCAAGTCAAGTCAAGTTACTTTATTTCAAATGTATAAAACTATAGTTTGTTACATTTAATCACAATAAGAGCCTAAAAACATAAGATCATAGCTAGATCAATAAAAAGGCATAACAACTTGTTATGTAAGCACCTCTTTTAAACAAAGACCTAATACAAAACTTTTCATAAGATCATTCGTATTGACGTTCTGCCAACATAAACCTAATATAGACAGAATTTCACAATTCCAAAACTAATTTTTACAGAATCTAATTTAAAAACATATTTTTTACACTCTAAGCCATATAGAGGAAAGTGCATTGGTAGCAGAGGTAGAATATACTTTTCACACTGATGCACCCAGAGTTTGCATTCAAACAATGTGTGCAGAATATTAATCTCCAATTTATTGACACAATCACAACTACTTCTAAATTTTAGATAATGCCAATTATTCAAATTGTGATAAGATTTACCTAGACATGCCAACCTTAGTCTGCATATAGTATTCCTATGTAACCCATTTTCACAAAGGGACAAAAAAGTTCAAAGCCCCAATTGATCTTAACACTTGAATAAAGACCATATGAATCTAAATCATGCATTTATGCAAAATCTTGCTGAACAGCTATATCCTTTAATCTCTGGGCTACTTCATTCACATAGCCTTCTGAATTAGTCAAAGCCTGGTTGCTCCACAGATCGGAACATCCAATTTGTTTTAAAACAATGTTTAATTTATTAAATCAGGACTTAAATTGCCCATCCGGCTCCAATTTCCCCAACACTTCAACCCAACATATCTGTGGAAGACTATTACTATTTCATTTCATTAACCTTCCCCAATACTTAATTACTCTTAACAGTATCCTTGTTTTCACCTGTAACAATCCTGATTCCACTCTTAAAAAGCATGAAGGACAGTCACAAGGGAAGTTTAGAGTAGATCTTATATATTGATTCTGAATACATTTAAGATTAGCTTTATCCAACCAGAGACCCCACACTTCACTGCCATATAGTAATTGGCTTATCAATTTAGCTCCAAAAGCTTTTTTCAAGGAGGCAAAGGAATAATTAGCAAATCTAGCAGCAAAATTATGAATTGTCCCCATAGTTTTAACAGAGTTCTGTTTTACATCTGTCAAGTGGCTAGGCCACGACAGATTCTTATCGATGATTGCACCTAAATATTTAAATTCCTTAACCACCTCAAAATTACATCCATCAATTACCCAAGATTTTTTAAACTGGTTAGACTTCCCAATCACAAGAATTTTAGATTTATTAACACTTAATTTAAGATCTAAATCTCTCAATGTATTCATAACATTAGACATGGCTTGTTTAAGGCCTAGCAGGGTTCTTGAAATAATCAGGGCATCATCTGCATGAAGCATCAGTTTCACTTCCTCATTATTTATGGATGGGGAAAGGTGTCAATCTGAGCAATATTCTTAATTAATTTCTCAATATAAAGGTTAAACAAAAGTGGGGCCGATAAACACCCCTGTTTCACACCAGAACCAATAGTCAGTTCACTTGATAGTGCACCATCTCTACCATAATGGATCTCTATTGTTGTGTTTGGATGTAATAATTTAATCATTTCCAACAACTGGGGGTCGATATTTAAATACCCAATATTTCCCATAGCTTTGCTCTATTGACAGAGTCAAAGGCACTTCTAATATCCAAAAAAACAACATAAAGATTACCCTTTTTATTCATGACATATTTGTGCACAAAAAAAATTAAAGTAAAAATTAGATCAAGTGTATTGTGGCCCCTCTTAAACCCTCCCTGAAATTTGGAAAGCAATTTTCCTCTACCTAAGCCAATAGTCTATCCAATATCGATCTCAAATATAATTTCTGCATAACAGGAAAAAGAGTAATAGGTCTATAACAGCTAGTATCACACCTCGTTCCTCTCTTAAACAAAGGAACCACAATACCCCATTCCAATTTTGTTTACTTATTAATGTAAAAATGAGGGCACAAATATATGCCCAGAAGCCTGGATTATGTAGGAAAACCTCTGCAGGTAGACCATCTATCCCTGCAGCTTTCTTCCTTTTTTGTGCCAAAATGGCCACCTCAACTTCATTGGGGGAGAATTGAAACACACCATCTCAAAATTACTAGGGTGTGTGTGAAAATCATCCCCCAGTTCCATGTTTGAACCCTGTACAGTTTCATAAATCTCGCTAAAGTGTTGCACCCACATTTGTTCACTACTCACCCCTGCTACATTATAAGAGATATTATTTTCACTGCATCCAAAAGCAACCATAGTCCAGAAAGTTTTAGAGTCTTTTAACATTATACTTTCCTGCAACTTCCCCCATAAATTGACCATATAATCTTTTTTTCCAACAATCATTTATATTATAATTTAAGGTGTTTAAAAGCACCCAAAATTTGATAAGAAGGAATTTTAGTCCTGGTTTTCCCTGTTTTTTTAATTTCTTTCCTCATAACATTCCTCATAACATTCAAAATCATACCATAGCTTATCCAAACCAATATCACTTTGCTTCTTAGGGCTTTCTTTTTTATCTAACTCTAGTGCCATTAAGACAATTAGCTCTTAAAATTCATTCAACAGTAGATTTGTTTCAGTTCTGGTGCTATTTAGAATTATTTGCCTTTTAATCATAACCTGGTCACCACAAATAAGATTATCAAGCACCTCCCTTGAAAAAGAATTCCAGTTTTTTTTTCATACTTGATACACATGTGGGTATTAGCATTGACTTCTGCTTGGTAATCAGACTGAGTCTTTACAAATCCAAAGAGGAGGGAGATTATAAGTGGATAGTGATCGCTATCCCAAGATTTAAATATTTTAAAAGATTTTACTAATGGATTATCTATAGCCTCAGCTTTACATAAATCCAGAACACCTCACCCATTCTCAGTCAGGAAAGTACACTCACCTTCCCAATCACCATTTGTTCTACCGTTAAGGACTCTACAATTATATTTTCCCAGGAACGTAAGAGCAATTTCCCCAGTATTAGAAATACGATTATCTTTAGAATGCCTAAGGGGTATATTCACGATATCATCTATACACCAATCTCTTGTATAATCTTCAATTTGGGATCCTATGTGGGCATTAAAGTCTCCTGCCAAAAATTATTTAGCCCCAGGAAATCTTGATTTCACAGAATCAGTGCTATTCCCAATCATATCTATAACCCTCTGATAACCTAGGGAATTTAAGTTAGGTGGAATATAAATATTAAAGAGCACCCATTTAGTAAGGTTATTTGCAATCACTATATACATATAGTAATCATTATAGGAGCTTACCTCAACTGTAAAAAAGTCCAATTTAGTATCCACAAAGATTACCAAACCTCCTTTATGTTGACCATGACATTTATCCTTTTAAGCTGGTGAAACCCAGGCAGAATACCCCTCTAACATTTGGTCACAGACATTCTTTACCCAGGTTCCCAGATAAATAAATTGTGAAAGTTTTCATCCATTGTAAGCATTCTTTATCCCAAAATGTCCCCTTTAAAACAGCGATGTTCCAGCTTAGTAATTAATTTCTTCTTTCTGGTACAACTGCTTGCAACTTGATTGTCAAACAGAGTCATCTGTTAGGCTAATGGTACTATTTGTACTTATTTCACTAAGGAGCAGATCTTTTCTTGTAGAATTTACCAAAGATAGTAAGCTACTTCCTTCTTTCATTACAATACTGCTATTAACTCTTACACCAAGCTGTTTCCTACCTCTTCTAAATACAGTCTTTCCCTATCTCTAATTAAAGTATGAACCAGATGACCCGGTGGTGCTGAGGGTTGAGGTGCTGGATGCCACCCCTCACGCCATGCCAGTGACCTGAGTTCAGGAGTGAGCTCGGAATGCTGGGAGATGACAGGGGTGGGAAATGATTGAGCACCCATAGGGCTGCTCTCCTTTCTGGGGGGGAGGTCGGGGATCGCTCGGTGCATCAGCGGCTCCTGGTGGAGACCAGGAGTGCTGTAGTTCACTGAGCAGCATAGCAACATTGTGTGTCTGATGCAGGCAGGGGTTGCTGTGTGCCTTGCATCGGGGTGTGCACATGCATGGGAGGGAAGCAAGAAGAGCTCACCAGAACAGGGAAAACCCCAGTCTGTGGGGTAGGTGACAGCACCTGCCCCCATGCCCACAGCCGGGTCCTTCCTGTCTGACCTTCCAGATTACTCCACCTGGGTCCTCTGCCACATCAGAACAGACTGTTGAGAGCACCCAAGAGGAGGGGCAGCCCCACCCTGGAGGGGTTAAGCTGGGGGTACCAATAGTGGCTAGAGGAGGGGAGAGGAGACACAGGTAGGAGGACTTCTGGTGGGGCAGGAGTAGGCGGGATGCCTGAAAGAGGCCCCGTAGACAGCAACAGGAGGGAAAAAGAGTCTACAAAAAAAAAAAAATGAACCTGCTCACTTGACTCAATAAAAGCAGTTATCCAAGGTTGTTTCAATGCAGGGTTTCTCCCTGTTTCTATCTCTTAAATTATCACTCTTTTTCTTACTTGGGCTTTTTTCTAATTCTTTTAGTTGTTCCCTTATTGTCACATCAAGGGTAATCCCAATATCCATAAATTTATCCTTTCTTGCTAAAATTCTGGACCTTACAGATGCATTCTTAAATACCAGACATACCCACACTCTATGGGATCCATCTTTGTATCTACAAGTTGATTTAAGATCCTGCCATCCAATTTTAGAACCTGCTAAACATTTAATTAAATTGTATGTTGCTAATTTTAATAAATAATTGTTTTCTGATTTTCCCTTGGGGAATCCCTTAATAAACAAAGTTAGAAGCATATCTCTAGCCACAATTAAGCACTCCTTTTTATCTTCTCTCAACTCAGATGTTCTCCCTTTAGTTAATAGTGGGGTTACTTTGGTTGTTTCCTAAACTTCACTTTATTAATTGTAGTTCCCCTATGATTTACTGAACTCTCTCTTTGTTTTTTTCCTAGAGTCACTCTCTGATACAATCACTGAAGAGTTTCTGGAAATTTGCTTGCTTTTACCATTACCATTACCCTTCTTTATTCTAGATATTTTTGTCCTTCACTTTTTCTGGTTTGTTAATATGAGACTTTCTTTCCTCCAATTCCTTGATCAGTTTATATATTTCTACCAACTCTTTATTGGATACTTCATCTTATTACCTTTTTGAGCTCCCAGAGGTCTATCATTTGGGGGTAAATCATTATCTCCCTCGGTCTCTAAAAGCTGAAATTCAGCCGTTTCCTTTTCCTGTTCTTGGTTTCCAGATATAGAGTGTAACTTGTCATTACTTTGAGGTTCATTGTGCTGCAAATTGCCAGAACATTGTTCTCTGTCCTTTACAAAAATTGTTATAAAGGACCTAAACAGTGTGATCAGTTCCATGAGCTGTTCCTTCCCAAACTGAATTTCCCTTTTAAACTCATTAAACATTGTTTCCAAGTTCTCACCATTGGAAGCTAGACTTACATAGCCATTACTATCTTGAACAGCAGCATGTGTTGATATACTACTGCCCTTTGCCCGGCAGCTTATATCAAGACCAGAAGATTCTTTCCTTTTAAACTGCTCTTTTAAGTTTTGACCAGACATATATGGCATCAAGAAAGTCTCAAAATTATTAAGAAATGAGTCTTTACTTATAGGTTGAGTAGCTTGATGTATGCTTAAATCTATAGTATAAGGGATATCAACAGCTCCTGTGACATCTTTCTCATGATGTTTCCCATTTGCAAAATGGATTGCACTACCTTACAAATCCATCATACTTACCTCGCTAACATTATCATAAAGGGTTTTTGCTCTATCCTGCTTGGGTAACATTTCCCCTACTGGTAAATTGGTTAAATCAGACATATGAAGACTAGGACCGATCAAATTAGTAATATTAATTGTTTCCAGCTTTTCTTGATTATTTGAGCTATTACCTATACCTTGTTGAGGCATAGTCAAGGGCTCTTCAAGACTGCAAATTCTTTTCAATAAAGGATGGGGTAAAGAATGATTACTATCACAGGATCTCCCTGATGAGGAAGATGTCAATTTTTGGTGAAAGTTTTTAACAATTTTTTTATTACCTCTAAGTTCCATAAGAGACATCGAAGGACAAAAAAAACTGATTGCCCTTATTAGTTTTCACCAATTCTCTGCCCACAGAAGATATTTCTTTACATTTATTACTTTTTGCATTCTTTTTACTGTATGTTTTGATCACACCTTTCCCTGATTTAGCTGGCATCTTGTCTCTGGTAGAGACCAAGAGCAGAAACAGTCAATGGGAAAGACAGATAGGAAAAGTAAAAAATACACTGATTTATAGCTGCAAAAAATGTTTTCTTTGTGCAAAAATATTAATAAAAGTGCATAAGCAAATCAGTTCTCAAAACCTTCAGGCCTTTCGCATTCTGAAATGTTCAGCTCTTCAGCAACAAAGTCAAAGTATAGGCACCATTAAAAACAGGCACCTAGTGCTCTTTTAGCAAAACTGCCAAAAGAAATATAAAGTTCCTCTTCATGCTGATCATAAATAGCATGCAGCAAAGGAGGAGAGAGTTCCTTCCAAGAAGCACAGCAGGGCTTAGCAATACCACAAATGGTTTGATGAAATGGGGTGGGTTATACTAAAATCTTGTAATTGTTCTCCGTATGGCAGATGAATAGTTTTTTCTTTTTTCAAGATAAAAAGATCAACAAGATAGTCATCAGTCCTCCTGTATGGGTTACCCTTAGATAGATAGGGCTTCTCTTTAAAAGCAATCCAGAGCAAACTCTACAATAAAAGAAAACTATGCATCAGTATCAAAAGCAATTATACCAAAGTTACCATGTGCAGCTAGATAAAACACAAAACATAAAACACAAAGAATTTCTAAAGTCTTAAAACCCCAAAACAGAAGACTAATAATATTCAAAAGATACCAAAATTGTAACACAGACTTAAAATCAAAACCAAAAAACTTACTGGCCAAATAGCATCCTCAGTGCATCGATAGCAGTGGTAGCGAGAAGAGATTAGCTGCAGTATATATAATTAGCTCTCCACAGAAGCACTTACCTGTAATTCTCTTAATAGCACTCAGTTCTCCTCGCTTTCCTTACTAATATGAGAGCCAAAAAAGATTGCCGAAAGATACACTAAACTGCTATAAAACACAGTAAAATACCAGCAACAAAGACATGTAACAGCACGTAGTAGCAGCACAGCAGTGTTCCACCCAATCTCACAGACAGCATCAAAACAAATTGATTAATATAACACCACGCATGTACTTAAATACACCCAGAATGTTAAATCACATGGTATCAAAGTGCCCAATGAAAAAAACTGGGATAACTTGTGGTGCAAATGATAAACTAAAAAGAATTTAACTTTTAGCAAGTTAACAAACAACAAAAATAAACACCACAAGTAACCCAACGCTAAAAAAATCACAGGTCAGAAGCATTCACACATCCACAAAAACAATTTACAAAAAAACACCACTGAGGCAAAAGCAAGTAACACAACTAGGTAGGCAGAAACAAAAAATTAAAAATAAAAGTTAGAGACCTAAAGAACAAAAAATACGCTAAAAGGTATGAAGCTTAATTCACAGGGCTTTTTCTCCTTTACAGAGAGATAGGCAAACAAGGGAAGCGTAACAGCCATAAACAGTTGAGAAGATATACTTCCCTTTTATAGAAGTCTCTGCTTCCAGTTTTTAGATCTTTTAACTTTTTCTCCCTTGGGCTTCTGTCTTATGGTTCTAAATCACACAGCCCATGGTCCATAGTTCGCCTGAGCCATGTATCCCTTCATAACTTCTCCAACCGGCTTCACACAGTATGCGACCAATGGTAGGCAAGTAGCAGACTTCTTGGGCATATCTTCATCCCACTGACTCAAGTCTGAAAGCTCCAAACAGCAGGCTAATTCAGGACCCTGCTTTCAGCCTTTTCCGAAGGGCCGTTCTGCCTCCTCCTCAATCACACTGCCACCTCTGTGGATCCTCCTGCAGAGACAAAAAACATGAGGAACTGAGGGCCAGGGACAGCGTATCACATGAAAAACTAGCAAGTCTCATTTATAAAACCAGTGGCATACCTTTTAATAAGATAGAGCAAGCAGTAAAGACCTGCTGTGGGACTCTTCCACAGTACACAACAGCATACAGACACTCTCTCCCACTGGCAAGAAGACAGTCAGCTCTCTGTCATCTCACCAATTAAAATCTGATCAGTAAGAAAATATCCTCTGCTAAATCATACTAAAAGCTCACAGATGATCAAAAATCACATATGAAAAAGATGGCCCTGTGATGCCAAGCCATGGAGGACTGGTCTGGTACACTGGCAATCTGGGTTCATGCCCAAGCTGATAGGAGCAGAGACTAGCAGACTGGGTGACTGAGCATCTGTGGGGATGATTCCCTTCTGGGGAGGGTTGAGCTGTGCCATGCTTTGGAGCAGCCAGTGGTGGTGGCATGGTGGTGGTTTACTTTACAATGTGGGTGACCATGTGCTGCTTCACAACCCCCAGAACACTGCAACATGCACATGCTAGTAAGTGTTCACAGCTTGACTAGGGCCAGGGACAGCAGTAATCATGGGAGGAGGGAAGATGACAGGGGTAGCAGGCAGCGGAAATAAGGCCTGGTAATGTGGACATAATGTACCAGAACTGCTGATTTCAGATGGGACAGGATACACCAACGGGTACTAAAGGAACTCAGAGAGGAGCTAGCTGCCACACTGATGGCCTTGTCGAGGAGTGGTCAGGAGCATGGCAGTTGGGATTCAATGCCAAAAAGTGCAAAATCATACACCTAGGGAATAGGAACCCAGGAGCTGAGTATAGGATGGGGGACATTTATTTTTATTTTATTTAGTTTTTGTTAACCAAGTGAGTGATCTAGCCAAGAAATGACTATACTGACAGCAGGGCTTCAGATAAATGGATTTTAGACATATTTTATGTCCAGAAATGTGTGCAAAATGTCCAAAAGCAGATAGCTTGGAGTAATTAACATACTTGCATAAGAGCCCTGTTAAGGGCCAACATCTGTTTTTTCCTACTGTGGACATATTTTTCTTTTTTTTTTCATTTAACCTCTCACCTAACAAAGACAGCTTTTGAAACTCAATTTGCATTGACTTCTATATAATTCAGGTGTTATGTGAAGGGGATAAATTGAACTAAAATTATTTGCAACTCTGCTAACCAGCTTCAGCAAGGAGGAGTATGTTTTATCTATGTTCTGTGGCAGTCTCCGACTCAGAGAGCTGAGAGATTTACAACCGGGCTTGACATGGCTTTATGCTGGTGGACCAGGGTTTGTATCAGTTTATTTCTACAAAGAAGAGAAACAAGAAGCTTGTTATTTTGTGTGTGTCCCTTGTTCTGCAGCTGACAAGTTCAACACTACCCAGCTTCCCACATTGCAGTCACCCGGCTGGTCTCCATTACTAGACTTAGACTCTTCAGTGTCTGGAGAGAACAAAAGTATTTTTTTTTTTTGTTAATTATTAGAGAGCCAGGAAAGACAAGAGCTGCATATATCTGGCATGCAGAAGAGAGGGGAGCAGCAGTTGTATAGTTGGGCTGGCCTGGTACTGTATAGCCTGGAGGTTAGAGTAACAAGTTGGCCTGTGAATGAACTTGGTACATCCAGCAGACCTGGGTTTGATTCCCACAATCTCCATTTGCATTCTGTGTGACTCTGAGCAAGTCACTTAATCTCCCCAGTGCTCCCAGCTCACCCCTGAAAACAGGCACTTGTGCCTAGCAGACCTTCCTGGTTACCAAAGAATAAAAAAAAACTTACGTGTTCCCTCCCAGTCTAGGGATGGTCTGTGTTGGGGCTGTGGGTACGAGAGCTGGGCGGGTTTGCTTGGGTGGGGTAGGGGATTGCACGTTGGTGCTGAGGCTGGCTGTGTTTGTTTGGGGGGGACTGGCTGTGCTGGTGCCAAGGGCATCAGCATTCACTTGGGTAGTGCAAGGGGGTTGGCAGTGTTGGTACAAGTTGGGCTGTTTGCTTGGGTGGGGTGAAGTGGGGTAACTGGCCATGTAGGTGCTGGGTCCATCAGTGTTCACTTGAATTTGTTGGGGGCGCTGGTAGTGTTGGTTCCTGGGTTGGCTGTGTTTACTTGGGTGGGGCTGGCAGTGTCGGTGTCAGGGTTGTGTTCACTTGGGTGAGGGGTGGCGGGGGGTCTGGACTTATTGTTGTTCAGGAGCTGTTTATGTTGCTGCAGTTGCTGAGGGGGTTGGATGTGGTCATTTTGGGGGAGTGGGATGCTTTGATGGAGAAGGTCTCACTGGGATAGGGACTCATTAGCCATATTCTTTCAGAGAGAAAGAGAGACTCAGAGAGAGAGAGTGTGTGTGTGTGTGTGTGTGTGTGTGTGTGTGTATTTATGTTGGTAGGGTGGAGTGGTCTGTGTGTGGGTTTGAGGAGCAGGATGTGTGTGTCATGGTGGGGGATGGTGGCTATGTTGGTGGAGGCAGGCATGTCGCAGGAGATGGCCATGGCATTCAGTGGTAAGGATGTCAGATATGGGGACCTGACCATGTTGGTGCCTTAACCTGGTGGTGAAAGGTTATTTTTGACTTACAAAATATTACCAAAGCATGCCATGCTTGGCTGCACTTTGGGAAGTATGTTTATATATATATTTTTTGTGCGTGGGGGGGAGCAACAGGTTGAAAGGATGGTGTGTCCAGGGTGGCTCTTGTGATCTTAGGCAGCTCCACACACTGTGCTGTATTACAGAGGGTATGGGGAGATGTGTGAGTATTGTGTATGTGGTGTGTGTGTTTGTGTGTGTGTGTGTGTGGTGCAAAGTACCTGACTGTTTAGGTGAATTGCCAATGAGGAATGAGGGTGGAGAGCACTGTGTGTGGGTTTGGGGAGCAGGCTGTGTGTGTCTTGATGGGGATGGTGGCAATTGTAGGAGAAGCTTGGTGTATGTGTGGGGAACTGGCCATGTTGGCCGAGAAAGGGACCAGGCATATGTGTGGGGAGCTGACCTTGTTGGTGGGGTCAGGCATGTCACAGCATCTGGCCATGGCATTCAGTGGTGAGGGTGCCAGACATGGGGACCTGACCATGTTGGTGCCTTAAACTGGAGGTAAAAAGTCCTTTCGTGGTGAATTTCCCATTTAAGTGGGTGGTGATACTCCACAACATGCTGTTAATTAACCATGAGCAACAAACAAAAACAAAACTGAAACAAGTTTGTTTGACTTAATGTGTTGGTTACATTGGAAGTCCCTGCCTGCCAGCTTAAAGCACTCCTTATCTCACTCCTCCTTCAAGATCTCACTTTTCTCTTACCTTCATGCACTCGACTCCTGTGACTGTACCTGATCTTCACTGCACCCTGTTCCTGCTTCTTCCTGCCTAGCATTACTTGCTTTCCCTAAAGTCATATGTTTTACCTGGATTTGTCACCGTCTTTATCATCCCCTGCATGGATGGCTACTACTTGTTTGTGTAACTCCTAGATGCTCCCTGTGGGGAACTATTGTAGTATTTAAAGACAGTTGTTGTATTCAACCTGTGTCTGTTTGAATGACTGTACTCTCCCATAATGATTGTAAGCATTTATGGAATGTTTTCTTATTCATTTTGTGTTGATTGTATGCCTGTATCTTGTACTGTCCCGAGTCATGCTTGAAAATAGGCAGGGTTATTGCCTAATGCACTTACCCAGTCACCAAAAGTTAATAAATAAATAAATAATTGCATTCATGCAATGTATTTTGCTTGCCATCATCAACATATAATAATACAACAAATGAAATCTGATATCAAAACATCTGTCAGCTTTACTAGAAAGGTGATATCTGTGTGGTACTGATAGTATATGATCACCAGACTTTGAATGTATCAGGCATCTGACTGCAAGCAACTTAACACAGGATTGACAGAGATTACTTGGAACTGCAAGAACAATTCATTAAATAAACACATACTGTAAGTAATTGATTTACTGTGTATGTTTTCCTTTCCTAGACTCATTCAGAAATGTATTTCTGTGGATGCGCCATGGGTGAGGTTACAGAGAGGTATTCAGAAGGCTTATGACTTCAAAAACTGCAGGACTTAATTTTAACTTGTAAAATTTGTTGACTGGAAATATTTTGACTTCCCAAAGTTGCAGCTAGAGGCATTTTGACTCCAGTAAAACTGAAATGACTTCTGAATTTCAACCAATGGAAATATTTGACTTCCATCAAAATAAAATTATCTGAAGCCCTGACTGACATTCACTAATTAGGAAAGGAACCTTAAGGTTAGTGTAACTGATGGCCTCAGAGTTGCAGAGCAGCGTGACAAAGCAGTGGGTAGGGCAAGTGAGATGCTGTAATGCATAAGGAGAGGTATCTCAAGCAGAAGGAAAGGGGTTTTACTGCAAGTGTATTGCTCACTTGTGAGACCCAACCTGGAGTATTGTGTCCAGTTCTGGAGGCCGCAACTCAGAAAGGACATTGCCATGGTGGAGACAGTCCAGAGGAGGGCAACTGAAATGCTGCAAGGGTTGCATCAAAAGCACTACCAGGAAATACTGTGGGATCTCAACATGAACACACTGGAAGAGATGAGAGTAAGAGGGGACATGATATAGACCTACAAGTACCTCACAGGGGTAAACAGGGTGCAGGAGGGGAGTCTCTTTCAAATGACAAAGAGCACCAGGACCAGAGGGCATGTGATGAAGCTTGGGTTGAGTTTAAGAGGAATGTCAGAAAGAACTACTTCACTGAAAGAGTGGTGGACACCTGGAACATACTGCCAGCAGAAGTGGTGGTGGTAAAAACAGTTGGGGGCTTCAAGCATGTGTGGGATAGACATAAGGAAATATTAGTAAATAGGGAGGAGGGAAGGTCACTGGAGACCAGTTAGGGTCTGCAGAGGCAGACTAGGCAGAGACTATCTGGGCAGACTGGGTAGACAAAGCAGTCCTTTTCTGCTGACAAATTCTATGTTTCAATTTTTCCCCATTTTTGTAGCCCACTTCCTCTTTTACTAGTTCCATTTTCCTCTTTGCTGTCTCTGCTCCTACCATCCTGAGCAAACCTGTGTCTCCAGCATACCAACCTGATCTCTCACCAATTGGCTCTACTGTACATAGCCAGCCTTAAAATTTGTGATTTTTAATCATCTGAGAGCTTGTGTCAAGAAATAGCAGGTGATATTTTCCCCTTAAGTAGATTTTAATTTGTAAGAAGAGAACAGAAGATTTGTTTTTAAATATTCCAAAATGGTATGTTACTCTAACAGCGACATTTCTATGGTGACATGTGTCGATATCGACTACAGTGCCATGTCGCCGTAGAAATGCCGCTGGAAGGGGTCAACCACTTCCCCCGACCTGCACCCCTTCCCCGAACTAACTCTGATCTGGAGTTAGAATCTTTTAGTTTGGGGGTGCAGGGGGGCAAAGCCCCGATGGGGGTTTGGGGTAGTTCTCAATGCAAAAACTGTGAACTGTTGAATCAGGTAGTTGCTGCCGACTGCAACTTGCAGTCGACATGGAGCCTGACGCTGAAATGCCGGTTGCAATCTTTTTTGTCACGCCGGCATATATAACCCTCGCAAAATTTCCCAGATGGATAACAAAACAGTGGACTGTAAAATATAAATTGTTACTGAAACAAAAGCGACTATTTCTTTTAAAAAAGATAGATATAAATCTATAGCTTCTAACTTGAAATAGTTTAGACTCTACCAGAATTCTACTGAACATTTTTTTCTATCTGTTTGAAAAGTAAAGGTGAAAATTTAATAGTTTCACTGCAAAAACAAAAGTAATTATAAACACAGAAAGTCTTTTTCTGCCACATTAAAACACAGTGAATAAAATAGCCAATTGCCTGTTTGATAGTAGTGAACATGGGCTGGATCTTCAAAGACATACATTAACCAAAGTGCCTGATCAATTTACCAAAGGGCTGTGGTGCCCATGATGCTTTTTCTACGGTGAACAAAGGGCCCTGTGCACTATGTCCTCCCTCCATCCATCAGAGGATGGAAAGAATGAAAGCTTCCTGTGGTGGTGCATGGGGTCATACTGCATGTGGGTGCAGACAAGAGGGTAGCCAACCCCCTAAAAATCAAACCAGGATCTCAACATAGCTGCACTCCACTCACATACAGATACAACTACTGGCACACTGTTTTTTTAGCAAGTCTGCAACAACTTCTTTACTTTAAGAGGCATTCAGCATTTAAACAGTATACAAGCAGCATATTGGTTAATCTGCTTGCTAAAATTGTAGAATACTGTAAGCAAAAAGCATTTAAACAACTAAGTGAACTTAAAGAGATTGCTGTTAAACAAGCAGATAAGGGGGAAAATATTCTGGTGGTGGACACAGATCAGTATAGAGAAATGGGGCCCGATTTACGAAAGCCCTTGGATCAATGCAAAGGACTTGCATTATGGAGTGTGAAGCAAGGGGTGACTTGTGTCAAACTCTGCGGCTAGTGCAATTCACAAAGAGACATGCTGCACATCCCTGATGCAAGTCCCTTGCACCCGACGCAACACATTAGACTAGCAACCCCAGGTCTAACTTTGCATCTCCGGGGGATGCATTTTATGGGGCTTGCACAAAACCTTTGGCACAAGCTGCTGTAAACCAAGGAAAATGCCGCAACTGTGCCAGCCCTTCCTGAATCGGGCTGCATTGCACCAAAGAGCTTTGGCACAGCTGCGGCAAACATTGCAGACAGTGCAGGGCTTGGCCCAAGCCCAGCAACATCCTTTGTGAATCAGGCCCATGGTTCTTAAGCTACTTGGAGACAAGTTAAACTACAGGAAACCCCCAAGGAACCCTACAGTGGGTTTTGAAAAATAACTATTAGGGCTATTATAACATGCTGAGGAGAGTTTTACCATCACTAATGACGAATTTAATCAATTGTTGGTGGAGTGGCCTATGTAACCCACCTTCTAAATGCTGCCAAAAGTGCATAAAAGCCTTACAGATCCCCCAGGCTGACCTGCTGTGTCTGGGGTAGGATCCCTTACAGATACAGAATCCTGTTTCATTGATTTTTTTTTTTTTGTACCACGCAGTGTGGAGAATTTGGGATCCACCCTCAGGGACATTAGGAAAGTACTTAAAATTGACAAGTTGGAATGGCAGAAATATTTTATTTGGGTAGGGATTGATGTGGTAGCTCTATGTTCCTCCATTCCACACACTGATGGATTCACAACGTGATTTTTTTCGGACCCACAGCCGCAACAAACAACATACATCAATGAAATTCACCCTGGAAGAGCTAAAGTTTATCCTAAAGCATAACAAATGTGAATATGAGGGTGAACATTATCTGCAACTGTACAGTTTGGCAATGGAACATCCATGGCCCCTTCTTATGCCATCTTGATTTGGGGCTATGGGAACTCAAAGAGTATGTGCACATGCTTAATAAGAATGTATATCTTAAAGAATGAAGGTATGGGGCCTTTAGATGCCTCCTGATAAGTTTGTTTTTTTGGTTTGCTTCTTTACTTACATTTTCATCATTATATTTTTCTAATGCCAACTACTGATGAAAAAATCCAACAGAATCCTGATATTATGAAGTCAGAAAATCTTTAATGGCAAAGCTGGCAGTGCATTTCAATGAGAAACTGCAAATCGGTTTTCAGATTTTTATGGAGGAATAAAGCTTTCTACCAGTTAAATATTATAGATTAATAGAAATATATGAGTTTTCAAAACCGCTGATCTTCTGTTATGATTCAGCTGGTGATAGATTTCCTAACTAGATTTCACTTGGGAAGAAGAAGAAAAGAGAAGCCAAGTACTGTTTTAAAAAAAATTTAAATTTTACAGATGGCCCAGAATAGCACAAACATATAAAAGGCAAGTTTTTTTTGTGTAAAGGTATCTATTTTTTTAAAGGTAGAGCAATATACATTTTTCTTTTCAGTCTCCCACCCCTCCTTCTGGAGGGTTTGGACCCCCCGCTCCACTCGCTGCCGCCCATGCCCAGGCTTACCCTCCCTGGATGGGGCTCCTGGTGGCACCTCCCAAGGAACTGCCTCTTTGCCCTGGCTTACCACCCAGGGCGGGGCCACAGTAGTAGGACCCCCCGTGGGCATCGGTCTCAATGGTAGCAGAGGCGGGGGCCATCATGAATGGAGCTGGCATGTTTTTAGTAGTCTAAATCCCTGCGGGTGGGGATGTGTAATGATGCTAGCATCCACCCCACTCCTGAATGTGTGGTGCCAGCAGCGGCAGTACCTTTGGCCTCTGCCAGAGATCTGCAGTGCACCAGATACTCTTCTCCCCTTCCCCTGGAGAAGGAGAGCAGTCCCTGAGATGCTCAATCCTTCTCCCCCAGCTGACCCTCCTACTCCGAGTCCATCACCAAACCCGGGATGTTGGCACCACAAGTAGATGCCTTGCTGCTGTGCTGGCAAGCTGGCCATTAGAAAAATATTTTTAGTTTCTGATTGACATACATTGGACTCCTGTATAGTTGGTAGTTTCTAACACTGCAATACCAGAATTCTATTGAATTCCATTTACTAGCAGTGTGAAAAGCAGTGGTGAAAACCCACTTGTTTCACTGCACAAACAGATATTTTATTGTAAAAGAAGTAATTACTAACACATGAAAACACAATAATAACAGTCAGTTGGCTATTTAATGGAAATGAACATATGGGGCCCCCTATTCAAAGGTTAGAATAGCCGCTAATGAGTTAACCTGTGCTAACCTGGGATGGTGCCAGCGTTCCAGGTTCGGCAATATTCAGAGGCCCCCCTTGAGCACTTCCCAAACCCAGCAGTTCAGTCATGCTAACCATACTGCTGCACCTATGCAAATGTGGGAGTCCCTCATGCATAATCGCTCAACGGTATATTGAGATGGGTTTGGCAGTGCTTAACATCCACCAAAGTGATGCTATTTATTGCTACTAAAAACTCCATCTTATAGCCACACACCCACCCCCTGAATACAGGGAAGCTATACTGCAGCCTCCTGCCCCTGTGTTTAGTGGCCCACTCCTTCCGGTCACCCCCATAGTATACATATCCAGTCCTGGTAGTCAGTGGTCACCCCTCCCACTGAATTACTTTCAATATACATATCAGTGAACCTTGATAGTTCTAATGTATCCCCCTTCCCTAATTGCACCCATAGTATGCATATCCAGTAGTCCCTAGTGGTCCACCAATTCCCCCGAGTCCCTTGTATAATGAAAATTGCTGGTGGCCTAGTGCCTCCCTCATGAGCACCAAAGCTCTTCCCCATACATTTGCCACTCCCACCCATGAAGGACCTGCACACTTCACCCGGTCACCACTTGCCAGTAAGAATGGCGTAGATTGGCAGCCAGCACAGCCCTCAGCTCACCTCCTTAGCCAGCCACTGTCACACAGTTACAAAGCACAGTCACGTGATTGCGCTCTTTGACTGTCAGATTGCAGCTGGCTGAGGAGGTGAGCAGTGGGCTGTGTTGGCCACCGATCTGCGCTGTTCTTACCGGAGAGTGGGGACTGAGGTGAGGAGGGTATGGGGTGGGGTCCCCAGTGAGTGGTTGGTGGGAAATGCATGGGTGGGAATTTTGGTGCTCAGTAGGGGGGCACTAGTCCATCAGGGATTTTTATTATAGAGGAGAAGTGGGACAAATGGGGGGAGGTGGACAACTAGACTACCAGAGATCACTGGCTATGGATACTGCAAGGGCACTCGGGGGGGGAGGGAGGACCACTAGACTACTAGGGATTGCTGAATAAGTATGCTATGGGCGAAACTGAGGGGACCACTAGACTACCAGAGATCACTGGATATGTATGCTATGGGGTGATCATAGGGAGAACCACTAGACTACCAGGGATCACTGGATGTGCATACTATGGGGGTGCTTGAAGGAGGGGGCCCACTAGACTAATAGAGATCATTGGATATGTATACTACGGGGGTGATTGCAGGAGAGGGGACCATTAGACCACCAGGGATCACTGGATATGTATACTACGGGGGTGATTGCAGGAGAGGGGACCATTAGACCACCAGGGATCACTGGATATGTATACTACAGGGCGTTCAGAGGAGGGGGGACCACTAGACTACCAGAGATCACTGGATATGTATGCTATGGGGTGATCATAGGGAGGACCACTAGACTACCAGGGATCACTGGATATGTATACTATGGGGGTGATCATAGGAGGGAGGACCACTAGACTATCAGAGATCACTGGATATGTATACTACGAGGGTGATTGTAGGAGAGGGGACCACTAGACTTCCAGGGATCACTGGATATGTATACTACGGGGGTGATTGCAGGAGAGGGGACCATTAGACCACCAGGGATCACTGGATATGTATACTACAGGGCGTTCAGAGGAGGGGGGACCACTAGACTACCAGAGATCACTGAATATGTATACTACAGGGGTGATTATAGGAGGGGGGAACACTGGACTACCAAGGATCACTGGATATGTATACTACAGGGGTGGTTGTAGGAGGGGGGCCACTAGACTACCAGGGATCACTGGATATGTATACTGTGGGGGTGATCGTGGGGGGGGACCACTAGACTACCAGGGATCACTAGATATGTATATTATAAGGGTGATCATAGGAAAGGGGACTGCAAGACTACCAGGGATCACTGGATAGGTATACTGCGGGGGTGATCATAGGAGAGGGGACCACTAGACTACCAGGGATAACTGGATATGGGTATTGCAGGGGTGATCAAAGGAGGGGGCCACTAGACTACCAGGGATCACTGGATATGTATATTACAGGGGCATTCGTGGGGAAGGAGGGACTACTAGACTATCATGGACTCCACTATCTACTGCCCGGCATGGGGTCTAAAGGGTCACCTGTATAAAGGCATATGAGCCCATAATGGGCATGTAGATGGCCTCTTAGTACTTTGCATGCCCAATGAGCTCATTTGCATGTTGAGGCTGAATATGGCTCACAGACGCTCATTTCAGGCAGTGCTATCTCTTGTGGGCCATATACAGCCTTGGTCTGTATCAGTGCAGCACATATCCACTTGACGCTGCGCTGGCATGGGCTGATATTCAGTCAGTTAGAATGCTCTGTCAGTGTGCACTAGCTGGCTGAATATTGCTCAGAGTCGGCCATGTGCTATTTTTGGCGCAGTGAAACAGACTGCGCTGCACTTGCATCTGGCTCTGAATATAGGGGCTGTGCTCCTTAATATGGTATTTAGTCCATAGGTTAACAAGTTCACAGGAAACATTACCATTCCCCATCTGCCCTGCTTACCGAACTTGTACCCCCTTCTCCCAACACCTCCCCTTGATGAGCCTGCACCTGCCACCGTTAGCCCCCCTTCTCATCCCCCAATTGTGACCCTTCTGCCTATTCCTCCTGGCTCTAGCTCTGTCACCTACTATGACACTTCCACTTGCACCTTGCCTTTACCACTTCCCCCTTCGGCTGTACTGACTCTGCTAGATGATGCTACATTTAGCACTGGTTAGGATATTGATATGGTTTTATAGCTACCACTCTGATCTTCCTTGATTGTACTTATTTGAACTGGTGCACCTTGTATTTATGCTGCTGAGAGAACTGTATCCCCATGTACTCTGTATCCATTGACATGATTATGTTTTTGCTATGCATGTATTATTCCATTACTGACTACTGTTTCTTATTTGATGACCTTTGACAAGACCTTTGGCTGCTACTGTGTCCCCTACTCATGTATTTGCCCCCCCCCTTTTGTCTAATGAGGATCCTTTGTAAAAGAGCTTTTAGCTCAAAGGTTGTAATTCTGATTACTCAATAAATTAATAAATAAATAAATACATAATATATTGATGACATCATGTGTATGGCCGAGCATATGTGAAGAAATGGATGAGTTTATGATTTGGCTGAACACAAATGAAATCAATCTGACGTTTAGATACACTGCAGGCAGTATGAGTTTAAATATTTTAGACATTACACTAAAATCTGAGAACTTTTAAAAAGTTCAAATGGCAGGATATAGGAAACAAGCAGCAACAAACACATTGCTAAGAGATGATAGTGCCAGCCCAAAGGCTGTGAAGGTTTCAATGCCATATATTCAGTTATTTTGCAGTAGGAGGAAATGCTGGAATACCAGTGATTTTGAAATATAGTCTGCAGACTTAAAACGAAGGTCCATTAAAGGGAACAGAAAATTATTTTAATTGGTAGCTGTTTATAATGTTCCCATTTACAGAAATGATATCTGTAAGCCTAAATGATCCATATGTAACTATACCTAAATAAAAGGTGATGTGGAAACCTGTATTTTGTATTGTTCTGTTTTTATGGGCAGCATTCTGTTGCAGTTCTCTTCATGGAATCTGTGACAGGAGTTGTAACTATGTCATTGTGTACAGAATTCTAAGCATGATTCTGATAGGACAACAGCTCATGTTTAGCATTCTATGCACAAACTGTAACATAGTAAAAACTCCAAAGTACTGGTTCCATAAAGAGAACTGTGCAAAATTTTGTTGCCCATGAAAAAAAAAAAAAACATTGAAAAGATAGTTTTTCACATCATTGTTTATTAGGGTACTGTTAAATATGGCTCATTTGGAGGCATGTTTTTCATTTCTCTTACAAGGAACATTACTAACTACTGCCAAGTGGCACACAATTTCTCATGCCCCCTTTAAGTGAAGATATGACACTTACCTTGTGAGAAACTCATGAAAAAGCAAGGGGCCTAGACAGAAGGAAAGTCCACATTTTCAGCATTAAAAATCGGAGTGGTTGGGCCCAACCACATTTGTCACAGAGTATAACCAGAGGGTGGGATGAATTGGTAATATTATCTGGAGAAACTGGCCAATCTTGTTATGAGATGAATTGGTAGCAGTAGTATTTGGGAAATAAACCTAGAATCTCATTAAGCAAGTGTTTACATATGAGAGGCAAACTGGTACATAACTAGATTGGTACACAGAAATAGCTAGAAAAGTACAATTACGTAAGAACTTACCGTAACAGTAGATCTTCGAGAGGAGCTCTTGCTGCAGGCAACACCAGTAGGACAGAAGCCGCCAGGTGCCAGAACCACAAGGAAAACTCTCAGCTAGCAGTCTGTCATGGGGGACTACCCCCACTGATGTCAGCATGCGGACATCTACCTATCCTATAAAGGGAGTGGTCCCCCAGACCTACCTCAGTTCTCTTGCCAGAGGTCCCGGCACAGAAGCAAAAAATAGAGAACCAAGGCAGTTCCTTAATGCCATTGTCAGGAGGTCTAAACCTCACTCTCAGGTTCTTGGCAATAATGGGAATGCAAGGAATCACAGACACATTGCATAAGAGTACTAAACTGGTTTATTACTACCAAAGGATAAATCACAGTTGCCCTAAGCAGTTCTTACCAAATATGAACTGGGAGCCAATGCTAAGTGTTCCCTATACCTCAAGGTTTCTTTGTGTCTCCAGGGATCTCCGAGGTATAAGACGTAGTGTCTTACATTATATACCTATGATAATTACTATGGTTACCATAAGATAGAAACATTTCTAGCTACAGAGATGAGCCCTATTGGCTAAATTAGAGGTGGCACCACAGTCCAAGATAACATTATACAATTTTGTAGTAGTCATCACTTTGTAAAGACATAGAAAGCTTAGTTATACATGCATTAGTGTAATAATACAAATTACCAAAAGATGGCAATGCCAACTTATATATCATCATCATTACAAGGACACAGTTGTCCTAACATCTTGTAAGCAAAAAATACATATATGTATTAGAAAGCAAAGTGTATAACAATAATATGCATACATATCCTGACATCTACTCTTATACAGTAGATACCCAATTTCCTATATGTTAGCATAACATATACCTAAATACTAGCTGTCTACGGTGTACCTCTGGGGGTACCAATAAGGGTGCAGGGACCTCGTGTAACACCATGGAAAGGTAAAATAAATGCAAAGGAGAAGCAGCTATCGGGGGAAGGAGGGAGGGAAAGCAGCGCCTTCTGCAAGAGCTCCTCTTGAAGGTCTACTGCTATGGTAAGTTCTTACATAACTGTACTATCTTACTTTGAGAGGGCTCTTGCAGCAGGCAACACTGGTAGAACTGAGTCCCAAGCAGTGCCAGAACTGACTGAGAGTCAGCTGGGAGGAGGCAGAAAACAAGAACAGACTGCTCAGGAAAGAAGGCCCTGAAGGACAGCTAGACTGAAATTGGCCCTGTGTCTGGAAGAAATGTCCAGACTGTAGTGCCAGACAAAGGTGTGAATCAAGCTCCAAGTAGCAGCTGCACAGATGTCCATGGCAGACACATTCCTGAAACAGGCAGTAGTGGCAGTCAAACCTCTGGTGGAGTGACCTTTAACCACCCCAAGCAAGGGCTTGTACTTATGATAACAGTACACAATGCAATTTGCTAACTATTTAGATAAACACTGCTTAGAAACAGGTGCCTCTTCTCTCTTAGGGGCAAAAGAAACAACTGATCAGTCTTTCTAACCAGCTGGGTGCGATTTGTGTAGTAATGGAGCACCCTATGAACATCCAAAGTATGCAGCAAAGTCTCCCCCTGATTAGAATACTCAGGGAAATAATCAGGTAAATGGATGGACTGGTTTAATGTCACCTCAGTCACCTCCTTAGGGAAAAATTTAGGATTAGTATGCAAAGACACCCTGTCTTTGTGAAAAACCAAGTAAGACTCTTTACACATCAGAGCCTGAAGCTCGGAAATCCTCCACGTAGAAGCAACAGCAACCAAAAACAAGGCTTTCCACGACAGAAAGTGTAGCTTGCAACTCGCAGCCAGCTCAAAGGGAGGCAGAGTGAGCTTTTCTAACATAAAAAGAAGGTCCCATGGAGGGACAGGGTCCTGAACGGGAGATTTCAAATGCAGGATACCCCGCAAGAATGTGTGGGATACCTCCAGCTGGGCAATAGGTGCATGGTACGCAGAGATGGCAGAAAGGTGCACCTTAAGAGGAGTACCCCAGACCTGAGTCAGAAAGGGAGAGGAGGTACTCTAGAATCAGATTCACCAGGCAGGTGAAGGGATCCAGGTGGTGAGCTGCGGCCAATAGGGAGAAGCGCTTCCACTTCATGGAATAGGTGGCTCTAGTGGAAGGTTTCCTGGCAACCATCAGAACATCAGCAACCCTGGAAGAAACCCCAAAGAGGATGATAGCTAAGTTTGCAGAAGCCATGCATGGGGATGCAGAGACTTGAGGTCAGGATGGACCAGGGTGCCCTGTTCCTAGGAAAGCAAGCTGGTGCACAGGGGCAAGGGTACTGGAGGTTCCACTGCTCACTGCTGTAGCAGAGGGAACCAGATTGGACTCAGTCAGTAGGGAGCTATGAGAATCCTCTTTGCCCCCTCTGACTGAAGCTTGAAGAGAACCCTCTGCAAGAGTCGGAAGGGAAGGAAGGTGTACAGGAACCTCCCTTTCCAGGAGAGGGACAACGCATCTTGCCAGAAAACTCCAGGCCCTGGATCGAGTGAGCAGAAAAGTGGCAGTTTTGCATTGAGTGGGGATACAAAAATGTCAAACTCTGGATGACCCCACCTGTTGAAGAGATGTTCGACTACAGAGGGCAGGAGTTCCCACTCATGAGTCCTTGACCTGGACTGACTTAGACTGTCAGCCAGGGCATTTTTATGCCTGGAACATGGACAGCTGAGAGTTCCAGGTTGTGCTCAATGCCTCAGTACCAGAACCTCATGGCCTCCCGACAAAGGGGGTAGGAATGAGTGCCCCCTGTTTGTTAATGTAGAATACTACTGACATGTTGTCTGTCTGCACCAATAGCGGGCTGAGAAGAATGTGGGTCTGGAAGGCCTGCAGAGCATAAAGAACTGCCTGCATCTCTAGCACACTGATGTGGAGATGCTATTCTGACTCGGACCAAATGCCCTGCATCTGATGGTCAGCTAAGTGAGTGCCCCAGCCCAGGCTTGAGGTGTCCGTTGTGAGAATCTGCTGTGGGGACACAGCATGGAGAGGAACTCCTCTCAGAATTTTGGCAGGGTTCTCCCACCACTCCAAGATCTGGATCACTGGGTCAGAAACCAGCACCAGTTGATCCAGGTCATTGGTGCGTTGCTCCTGTTGGACCCGCAGAGTCCACTGGGGAACCCTCATATGCAGGAGGCTAAAAGAACTGTGACAATAGCCACTGCCATGTGCCCCAGTAAACAAAGGAATACTCTGGCTGGTACCTGATGACAGGAGGATACTAGCCAGGCCTGCGCTATAAAGCACTCTGCTCTATCCACTGGCAGGAAAGCTTTGCCCTGGGACTAGTTCACAACCACTCCTCTATACTGTAGGCATTGTCTCAGGGAGAGACAAGACTTGGTAGGTTTATCGTGATCCCAAGGGCCTGGAAGAGCTGAAAGGTGCCTTCCAGAGTCTGCAGCAAGAGATCCCTGGAGGGGGCTGTGAGTAGCCAATCGTCCAGATAAGGGAACACAAAAAAGCCCTGTCTCTGCAGAGCTGCAGCTGCCACTGCTAGGCACTTGGTAAAGACCCAAGGTGCCAAGGAAAGGCCAAAAGGGAAGGCCCAAAACTGAAAGTGGTCCCCCTGGAAACAGAAGTGAAGGAAGCGGCGATGGGCCGGGAAAACCTAGATATGGAGATAGACATCCACCATATCCAGGGAACAGAGTCAGTCCCCCTGATGAAGGAGGGGAAACTACCCCTGAAGTGTAACCATACTGAACCACTTGTACTCTATGTAGAGGTTCAGGCGGCTGAGGTCCAGGATCAGCCTCAGGTCCCCTGTCTTCTTGGGGATGAGGAAGAAGTGGGAGTAGAACCCCTTTCCTCTTTGAGCTGGGGGAATGGGCACTATGGCCATTTTGTGCAGGAGAGCCTGAATCTCTCCCCAGATGAGGGCATTGTGGGCCTGAAGGTAATGAGAGAGCGAGGGTGGAATTTCTGGAGGGGGTTCCAGAAACTCGAGGGTGTGACCCCATTCATTGATCTGTAGCACCCACTGATCTGAAGTTACTGTGCACCACCTGTCCAGCTATAAGGAGAATCAACCCCTGACTGCCTCCCCCAAGGCCTTTGCTGGGAGGGGGAGTCCGACAAGGAGTGAGGCAGTGGAACCGGGGGTGGGCAAAGTGGCTGTGGGTGCTTTGGGGACCCGAGGGGCAGCTGCTCTGGCTAGCAGGGTGTTTGCCATTTGGCTGTTGGCCCTTGGAAAGCTGGCCAGAGGACCAGCAAAAGGACTGACATTGGGAAGACCTCGGTACGAACTGGTACATGGAATGCAGCAACCTGAGGGCCTTACCTGATTCCTGGAGGAGGAAGATGATATCCTGGGCATTTCCCCTAAACAAGACAGAGTCATGGAAAGGGGCATCCATTATCTTGGCCTGTACATCAGGGGTAAAACCAGACACTCTGAACCATGAGTGGTGGTGAATGCAGATCCCTGCTGCTGCCCACACCTGGAAGCATCTATAGTGTCATATGCTACTCTCAGCACATGGCTGTCCACATCTGAACTGGATTTTAAGAGTTGGGCCAACTCTGTTTTAGTGCAATCTTCAGGGAGGGTTTGAACCAGATCCCTCACCTGATCCCAAAGGGCATTCTGACACTGAACCATATGGACCAAGTAGTTCTGAGCCCAAATGGCCAGAGTGGTGGAGGAATATACTCAGTTACTCAACTGGTCCAGCTGGTGAGATTCCTTGTCTGGAGGGTGGGTGCTGAGGTGTTTGGGCTTTTTAGTGTGGTTATGAGCTGCTTTCATGACCACTGAGTCTGCCATGGGGTGTTTGCCAAAGAAAGATTTGCCCACTGGTGTGTGGTAAAGGTGATCCACTTTCTTGGCCAAGGCCAGGGTGGTTGAGAGGTGGTTCCACACCACCTAAGTAACATCATCATATGAATCAATAAGAGGAAGGACCACCAAAAGGAAGGTCTCCTTCTTCCAGAGGTAAGTAGCCCAATGACAGCACTCCGGGTCAATCTCCTCTGTCTCCCATCCCATATGGGATTGGATATAATGCATGATATCTAGGAAAGAGGGATCATCAGGGAAGACTTAGGGGTCTCCTTGGGAGGCTCCTGACCATCAGAGGAGCCCCTCAAATCCCCTCAAATCTTCCAATGACTCTGAGGAAGAAGAGGAGGATTTTTCCCCCGATTGATGGCTTTTCAGGCTGGCATCTAAGGGTGACGGTCATCCCTATGCTGGTCCAAGGTCCAAGTGTGACCCTCAGATGACCTTGTGGTGCAGGGGTTGCTGGGTACTACCTGGTCTGGATCCTGAGGAGAGGGTCCTGGGGAGGGGGAGGAGGAGAAAGACACCTTGGCGCATCCTTGTCCTTCTTAAAGGTCCACCAGGCTGTAAATAAGGCATCATAATCCACCGGTGGAGGTGGATTGTAAGGTGGGTAAGGATACTGAGAAGGAGGGTATAGGCACATCAATGGAGGAGCCAGCATAGGGTACTCTGGCACTGGTCCAGCAGATGTCATTTGGGGATCCCTGGGAGGACCAGTGGGCATTGGTTGTGGTGCACAATGGGGCTGAAGTGACGCCGGCTGAGGAGTTGCCAGAGTAGGCACTAGCTTGGCTGGCACCAGCCTGACAGATGAAGGCTGGTGTCAGTCTGGCAAAACAGCTGATGTAGACCCCAGAGGCAAAGCTGGCACCTGTGGGGGGGTTCCACTGAGGCAGGTGCAGGAGGAGGAGGCGAGTGCCTGTTCCTGGTGATGCATTGAAGGACTAGCACCAGTCCCGGAGTGAGGGACTGACAACAGCAATGCCTTAACCAGTGGGGGGTGATGGGCAAAGACCTGCCACCGGAGGTTCCAACCCCAGTAAAGTCACCTGGCTGAGGACCCATGGGGACTAAGGGCCTGAGCGTCAGGGGCTGGGAGGCAGTGGACAAAGTCTGCTGCCCCAAGGAGCCATCACCTGTTATGGAAATAAGGGCAGGTGGTTGTTCCACTGGCAACCCAGAGGGAGAGAGGGCTGCTGAGGAAGGAGGGGCTGAACCCCCACTGAAGGAAGACCCAGAGGTGGAAGCTGGTCTATGCTGTTGCTAGCCTTGCTTGTAGAGCAGAAAGCAGCTAACTAAAAAAGCTACACTTTCTTATTAATTTAAAACATATCTCAGCAGGAGTCAGTGTCTGTTGAGATTAAGTAGACAGATACTTTATTAGAAGTAGAAGGGGTCTTATTTAGGGTTAAAAAAAGAAAGAAAAGAAAGAAAGTCAGTGTGTGTTCTGTGCTGGGAAGGGTATTGTATCAGCTGACTTTGCTAAACCAGTAGGAGGAGAGAGAGCTTAATTGGGGGTGTGGCTTAGACACTATAAAAGCAGGTGACTCAAATTACAACTTCCTGTTGCTAGCCTTGCTTGTAGAGCAGAAAGCAGCTAACTAGAAAAGCTACATTTTCTTATTAATTTAAAACTTATAGCTCAGCAGGAGTCAGTGTCTGTTGAGATTAAGTAGACAGATACTTTATTAGAAGTAGAAGGGGTCTTATTTAGGGTTAAAAAAGAAAGAAAAAGAAAGTCAGTGTGTGTTCTATGCTGGGAAGGGTATTGTATCAGCTGACTTTGCTAAACCAGTAGGAGGAGAGAGAGCTTAATTGGGGGTGTGGCTTAGACACTATAAAAGCAGGTGACTCAAATTACAACTTCCTATTGCTAGCCTTTTTTCTTACTAATTGCCCTCCATCCCACCCACCCTAAGCCAGTACTACTTTTAAAGCCACTGGATCTGACTGTCAACAGGATCTTCCTGTTTGGCAGTAGGAAGGGAAGGATCATAGAGAAACATTGGTTTTGTCAACCCTAAAGGAAAAAAGTAGCTCACTCTCCCCCCCAGCTGCTGGTGGTCTGGCATTGAGCAAGGAAGAAGGAGGCTACTAAAGTAGATAGGAAGTTGCTGTCCCAGAACAGGAAGGGTGAGAGTTGTAAGGAGAGGAAAGAGTAAGCATACAGAGAAACAGGAGAGAGGACACAAAATAAGACATAATAGGAGTGGTGCAGTGCAATGGCTGTGGGGTGGCAGTGTTCCGGGAGACATGCTGGAGGCTGCGATGCTGCCCTATTTGCAGGCACCTCTCTGGTCTGAGAGAGGAGGTTGCCCATCTCCAGGCTGACCTGGCTAGGATTTGGGAAACCTCCTCCCCCACCCAGGGACCACCAGGGCCAATGCCACTACCTCAGAGGTTGCCAAGAAAGAGGAGAGGCTGGACCAGAGTGGGCTCAGGGAAGGAGAGGGTGGTGGAACAGAGTTGCATCCCTCCAGCTGTACCTCTCCACAATTCATTTGCTCTTCTGGTGGATAGTGGTTCCTCTATGGAGGCACCTGCAGTGGAGACCAAGGAGGATGCTGGGAACCTTCACAAAGGAGACCCACAGGAGGGTGGCATGGGACCCCACAGGGGAAGGAAACAACTCCTAGTGGGGGACTCAATCATTGGGGGTAGAAATGGGGGAGGAAGGGGAGAGGGAGGTAAGGTGCCTTCCTGGCACCACGGCTTGGAGGGACAGGAAGCGAATCCTCAGAATCGTGGGAGGAGCTGCATGAGGGAGGGAGCTGGATGTCATTGTCCACCTAGGGACAAATGGCCTGGCTAGGAATGGGATCAGACCAGTGCAAGAGGAGTTTGTAGAGTTGGGGAGGGGCCTTAGACAAGTATCGCATACGGTAACCTTCTCGGAGGTGCTGCCTGTCTATGGCAAGGGTGATGTTGGGCACTCCTCACCAGGAATTCAATGAGTGGTTGAAAAACTGGTGTGGAGCTCAGGGTTTTGGCTTCATTGGGGACTGGGGAGCCACCTGGAAGGATGCAGACCTATACTGGTGCGATGGTCTGCACCTGTCCAGAGGGGGAACCAGAATCCTAGGTGAGAGGTTTAAATGCTTCATTGGCAAGCATTTAAACTAGCCAAGGGGGGAAGCACTGAAAAGGAGAAGGGAAATCCCAGCCTTCCCACACAAAACATGGTAATTAGTGAGGTAAACACCAAGGTAGAGAAGTTATTAGGGAGCAGAACAGAGGTAAAAGTAGAAAAAGGCAAAGGCAGTAAGGACAGGAATGGGGCTAAAAGGGGTAAGGTTATCAAAAAGTGGAGGGTGATGAGTACCAATGCTCATAGTCTGCGTAACAAGCTCCCTGAACTAGTGGCCTTGATGGAAGAGGGTTGCCTGGATATTGTGGCAGTCACAGAAACATGGTACACAGGGAACCATGACTGGGATGTCAGCATACCAGGATACACAATCTATAGGAGGGACAGGGAGAGTAAAAGAGGAGGAGGAGTAGCTCTATGTAAAGGAAGGGATCAAAGCAACAGAACTAAAGAGTAAACAGGGAGCAGATGAGGCACTCTGGGTCACCCTGGAGACAGGAAATGGCACCACAATCTGTACAGGGGTTGTATTCAGACCCCCATCTCAGGGGGAGGGAATGGGCAAGGAAATGATAGAAGGCTTCCTTAGAATGGCAGAAAAAGGGGAAATATTGTTGATGGGGGACCTGAATATGCCAGATGTTAACTGGAGCACCTTTGCTGCTGGCACATCCAAGAGCAGGGTCATTCTTGATGCCCTACAGAGGGCATGCCTCAGACAGCTAGTATTGGAACCCACTCAGGAGGGAGCAATCTTAGACCTGGTACTCTCAAATGGGGACGGAGAAAGAATCTCAGATTTAGAGGTGGGTAGCCATCTGGGAACAAGCGACCACCAAACAGTGTGGTTCACAATAAACACAGCCATACAATCAAGCCATACAAAAGCAAGAGTATTGGACTTTAGGAGGGCTGACTTTGGGAAAATGAGAGAGTGCCTTAGAAAAGCACTAGCAAACAGGCAAGAAGGAGGGTGGAGGAACAATGGGGAGTAATCAAAACAGCCATCACAGAGGCAACAAGCCTTTGTGTAAGCAAATCAATAAAACACTACGAAGGAAAAAAACGCTATGGTTCTCAAAAGAGGTGGCAGGAAAGGTTAAGGAGAAAAGGATAGCATTCAGGAAATATAAGGAAACACAGAAGGAGCAGGACAGAGAACTTTATCAGTTAAAGCAAAAAGAGGCTGGGAAGGCAGTCAGAATAGCAAAGGCCCAAACCGAGGAAAGGATAGCCAATTCTGTTAAGAAGGGGGATAAGATCTTTTATAGGTACATTAGGGAGCAAAGAAAGACCAAAGGAGGGATACTGAGGCTTAATAAAGGGGAGGGAATGTGGGTAGAGGGTGACAGTGAAAAAGCAGGGATACTGAACGAATATTTCTGCTCAGTATTCACAAAGGAAGAGGAGGGGAGGTACCTAAACCAAACAAGAGAAACACTCTGAAGACGGGGGGTCAATACCAGTTCATTTAAAGAAGAAAGGGTTCTGAAAGAACTAAAAAAATTGAAGGTGGACAAAGCAATGGGGCCTGATGGGATTCACCAAAGAATTCTAAAAGAACCAAGGGTAGAACTAGTGACACCGCTGACTACTCTCTTTAACAAATCATGGGAGGATGGGGTGGCACCTGAGGACTGGAGGAGGGCAGATGTGATTCCTCTTCACCAAAGTGGGAGCAGAACAGAGGCAGGAAACTACAGACCAGTTAGTTTGACCTCAGTGGTAGGGAAAATGATGGAATCACTTCTGAAGTAAAGAACTGTTGAGTACCTAGAGGTCAGTGGGACACAGGACCCAAGGCAGCATGGATTCACGATGGGAAGGTTGTGTCAGACGAATCTAATAGATTTCTTTGACTGGGTGACCAAAGTAGTAGACCAGGGAGGGGTTGTGGACATGGCCTACCTAGATTTTAGCAAGGCATTCGATACAGTCTCACACAAAAGATTAATACACAAGTTAGCCAGTCTTGGAGTGGGCCCCAAGGTGGTAGCCTGGATAAAAAATTGGCTAGACAACAGGATGCAAAGGGTAGTAGTAAATAGAGTACACAGTGAAGAAAGGAGGGTTACTAGCGGGGTACCGCAGGGTTCAGTACTGGGACCAGTCCTTTTTAATGTCTTTATAAGTGACATTGCAGAGGAACTGGAAGGAAAAGTATGTCTCTTTGCAGACGACACAAAGATCTGCAACAGGGTTGATACGCAAGATGGAGTGGAAAGGATGAGAAGGGACTTGGCAAGGCTGGAGGAATGGTCAAATGAATGGCAACTCAGATTCAATGCAAAGAAGTGCAAGGTAATGCACATGGGAAACAAAAACCCAGGGGAAGAGTACACAATGGGGGGTGAGATACTGACAACAGTAAAAATGGAAAGGGACCTGGGGGTAATTATATCAGATGACCTAAAGGTGGGCAAGCAATGTGAGAAGGCAGTAAGGAAGGCTGGGGGGATACTAAGATGCATAGGAAGAGGCATCAATAGTAGAAAACAGGAAGCTGTTATCCCTCTGTACAGACAGTTGGTGAGACCCCATCTGGAGTACTGTGTGCAGTTCTGGAGACCCCATCTCCGCAAAGACATAGACAGAGTGGAGGCAGTCCAGAGGAGGGCAACCAAAATGGTGCAGGGTCTGCACCAGAAGACATACGAAGGAAGACTAAAGGAGCTTAATATGTATACCCTTGAGGAAAGAAGGGAGAGAGGGGACATGATAGAAACTTTCAAGTACCTCAAGGGAATCAACAAAGTCCAAGAGGGTAGCATCTTTCAGAAAAAGAGATGTGCAAGAACAAGGGGCACAATTTGAAGATAGAGGGAGGATGGCTCAGAGGTAATGTGAGGAAGTATTTTTTCACGGAGAGGGTTGTGGATGCATGGAACAGCCTCCCTGAGGAGGTCGTGGAGTCAAGAACAGTGGGGGAATTCAAGAATGCATGGGACAGACATAAGGCAGTCCTAGTGGGGGGTAGGAGGAAGTAAGCTGTTGGTTAACTAGGATCTGCAGCTTATCTGTTAGGTAGGAAAATGGGCAGACTAGGTGGGCCAAGCGGTCCTTATCTGCCGTCAAATTCTATGTTTCTATGCGGTGACCGCGAGTGAGAGGCTGACTAAGGATGGTTCTAGTGTTTGTCCCTGTGCTTATGCTTCCTGCTGGACTTCTTCTTTTGGGAAAAAGAAGAAGAAGATGCCCCAGAGGCCAGGGAAGTAGAGTAGCTTTTAGAATGAAGCTCCTTTTCCATCTCAGCCAGTTTCTGCTGTAGAAGATAGCTTTGCAGGGTCTTCAAGTGGCATCTCCATGTGGCCTGGTGAAAGTCTTGGCAGTGCTGGCAGGCCTCAGTGTTGTGGCTGGGGCCTAAGCAGAAAAGGTAGGAAGAGTGGCCATCTTTGGTGGTTATTTGCTTGCCACAGGCACACTTCGAAGGCCAGTCAGAAGATGAGGCTGGAGCAGAAGATATAAAGCAGATGAAGAAAAACACCAAAAATCGACATTAAAAAAGAAATAATTTGCAGGTAAATGCAAAGAAAATGATGGCCAACTGAAGCAGGCATCCATGGAGGTCAGACTTGCATGAGTTGATGGTGGGAAAAGAACTGAGGTAGGTCTGGGGGACTGCTCCCTTTATGTACAGGGTCATGTTGTTGCATAGATAATGTCACAGGGCAAAACTGCACAACAGTAACAGCGCAAGTCCATGAGTTGCCCCCCTCCCCGGAGTAGGTTATCTTAATAGGGGGAGGTTCGGGGGCATGGCCCCCCATAATGAGGGCTGCAGGGGGCAGAGCCCCCACAAAAAACAAGTATTGCTTAGTATTCATGTTTTGGTCGCTGTTTAAACAGCGCGGTATAGTGCCGCGCTGCTTTTGTATGAGACAACATGACCCCATGCTGCCCCCTTTATAGGCTAGGTGGATGTCAGCATGCTGAAGTCAGCAGGGGCAGTCCCCCATGATAGACTGCTAGCTAGAAGTTTTCCGTGTGGTCCTGGCACCTGGCAGCTTTTGTCCTACCTTTAGTGGCTGCTGTAAGATCCCTCCTGGTTTCCAATTTTTCATTCCATCTATTGGGTTTCTATATGAGTAATGGCTGTAATGTTTGCCAATATGGCACAAAGACAAACAATTTGTGCATATACTGTAAGTACCAACAAGAGCTATGGAGTTTGAGAGTTTATTAATTGTAAGACAGCTTTTGTGTTTACATATTCTGGTGCACATGTGGCCTTGTGTACGTAGGGAGGACTATTCATTTCCTTAAGACATCCATAATGGTTAGACACTTTGATTGGTATACTATGCATGTTTTGAAAACATGACTCAAATGATGGCAATCTGAGATTCATGGGATTAGAGTGAGTATGCCCACTGATGGGGGGGGGGGGGCGGCTGTAGTTACTGCATCAAAAGAAGTTATATTTTTAAACTGGAGAGTTTAAAACCAGTGGGTCTAAATGAGGAGTTCAACCCTAGACCTTTTTCATAAACAATAAAAACAACTAGCTGAAAATTTAGGGCTGTTTTACTGCAGCATAAACGCACTGATAGCACCATACAAACTTGGCGTGTTGGTATCCCACCTTAGGTCGATGGACTCAAAACTGGCTGATAGAGGCAATCATTAGCTAGCAGAAATTTAATTTAAATTACAAGATTGTTCCCTGCATGTGTTTCTTGTATTCTTTATATTTTTTACTTGTCTCTACATATCCCTCATGTTTTTATAATGGTACGGTACACGTGGAGGCTGTTGATCTTGGACTTTAAGAATGAGAAATATTACAAATAAGAAGCCTTATGTTTCAAATATGTGAAAGTAATGATATGTTTTTGATCTCTTACAGATATGCTTCGGTACCTTGTGCTTTCTGCTCTATCTTTTTTGTATCCTCGCTACTCTTAAACATGTGGCTCCATGATGGGATGCCAAGTACACGGAAAACAATTATTGGGTGATCACATGCAAAAATTGGAGGTTACATATCTGTTTTGCGCTCTCTACCCCTACTGCCTTTATGAAGCTAATAAACATGTATTGAACAGCTGGCCCGTGGCATGGTGGGTTGAGGCACGGGTTGCAGTACCTGCCCCCACACCAGTGACATGGTTTTGGGAACAAGTCTTGGTCATTGGTGGGGGGGGGACTGAGTGTCCAGTGATGGCTGTCCTTCCTTGGGGAGAGAGGGTATGCCATGCTTCTCAGGCACTGTGGCTGCATTGAGGCACGGTGGCAGTACAGTGGCAGTAACTCAGAAGGGATGACTAGCAGCAGATGCATAGTTCATGTGCAACACCATGCACACACATGACTGCATCCTTGCACATCACCTGACCAGGGACAGAAAATGGGAAAATGGGGCTGGAGCATGGCGCTCAGTCCACCACCTGACACATGCTGCCATCCAGAATCACCTCATCCGGATGAGGTCTCCAATGGGAGGGGAGCATGGCCCTCCCTCCGTCCCTTAGCCCCACTATAGGGGGTAATCCATGGGGGTTACTGAGATAAGTCCATGGAGGCATGTGCTGGTTTGCGGGGTTGAGCCTGAGCTGGGCCAGTCTCGGGAGGAAAAGCTACATGACAAAAATAAATAAATAAAAAATTTCAAACCGTAGACATTCCTATCTTTTTGCTAGCACTATGTGTTCTTGTACAGGTCATTACCTGATATAAATTTAAAGATTAAACATTTATTTAATAAATTTGTTAAACACTAAAAATGATAATCTGCTATAAAACAAGTTTCTATACTGGTATTCAAGGAACACAACACAAGAACTAGATGGTACCTGTTTTATGAAATGTGAGGTCAAAATCTTTTTTTTTTACTATGCTTTCTTTTTGCACCAGCGTCCTGACCCTCTCTCAGCCCCCCACTTCCTCAAACAGACCCAGGATGATCCCCGCAGTCAGCACCCCCTTGATTACCCCCCCCAGGGCAGAGCCACTGGATCACTTCCCTGCTAACCCTGGCAGATCTGTGTCTGGGATTCAACGGGCACCCCAAGTCCACCATGAGTGGGGGTGAGGAGGCATATGGGGCTTGCCGGGGAGGATTTTCTCTTAGGTATGTTTCTCTGGGGGCATGTCAGGTGGACGCCATGGCATATTCACATCATGCATCTGACACACCCTTCCCAGAGTTCACTGGTGCTCTGGTGCTGGGCATCCTGTGGCCACCCAGGAGCCCTAGGACTGGAAGCACTCTACCCCCCTCCTGCCTTCACAGGGGAGAGCGTGCAACAGCTGCTCAATCCACCTCTGCCCTGGCTGGCCTTTGAGCATCCCGAGTCCATTCTTGTACCCGGGCCACCTGCCTCACAGCGGTAAATCTTTCTGTTACGCCAGCAGGGTGTGAGGTCAGAATCTGTTGCAGTGATTCTTTTGTGATGCATTTATAGAAACATAGAAGTTGTCAGCAGATAAGGACCTCTTGACCCACCTAGTCTGTCCAGTTTTCCCTGCCTACTGTGCCAATGCAAACCTTATTTGATCTCTGGTCATCTCCCCTTGCCTTACTACCAAGGTCCCCTTGTATCTGTTCCATGTCTGCTTAAATCTCATCATCATTTTGGCACACACCACCTCCACTGGAAGGCTGTTACAGGCATCCACCACCCTTTCCATGAAGGGTATTTCCTCACACTTCCTCTGAGCCACCCCCCCAACTTCATATCGTGACTCCTTGTCATCGAGCTTCTTTTTCTATAGAAAATGTTACCTTCCTGTACCTTATTAATACCTGTTAGGTATTTGAATGTTTGTAACATATCCTGCCTTTTCTCCATAGAGTACATATTCAGTTTCTTGAGTCTCTCCTCGTAGGTCTTTTGATGCAGGCCCTGTACCATTTTGGTAGCCCTCTTTTGTACCACCTCCACCTTATCAATGGCCTTCCAGAGGTGGGGCCTCCAGAACTGGACACACTATTCAAGGTGGGGTCTTGCCAGTGATCTGTACAGGGATAATATTACCTCCTTCCACCTACTGGTGATACCCCTTCCTATGCACCCGAGCATCCTGCTAGCTTTCCCCACTGCCTTATCACACTGCTTGGCTAGCTTCAGGTCATCAGAAATGATCACCCCCCGGTCCCTTTCCTGTTTGGTGGTTATCAGCACTTCCACGCTCAACTGGTATGTAGCCCCCAGATTTCTGTGCCCAAAGTGCATGATTTTGCACTGTTTTGCATTGAAACACAATTGCCAAACCCTTGACCATTCTTTCAACTTTTTCAAATCATCCTTCATTTTTTTCCACTGTTGCAGATTTTTGTGTCAACCATGAACAGGCATACTTTCCTTTCTAGCCCTTCCGTAGTGTCACTAATAAAGACATTGAAGAAGACTGGGCCTGGTACTGAGGCCTGAGGCAAGAATGGATAAATGTTGGGAGCACTTTTTATCACTAAATGTTTTGCATTGCCCTCTAGCATCAACCAGGTTGGTAATCTGGAATTGTTTGGAACATCATTGTGATGTGAGATACAGTATTCCGTTGGGTACTTAAGGAAGGCTGTATTTCACAACCCCCACCCATGGTGAAGCTCATGTAAAGCAAAGCGCTGGAGTGTTTGGGGTCATGTCTGACCTTCTGTTAGCCCACTGGCACTTAGACTTTGCACTGGTATATGTTTGAAATATTCTACAATTTTAGCCAGTGAATTAATGATATGCTGCTTGTATGCACCTCATATGCTGCTTAAATGCTGACTGCTGCTTGAAGTAAATACATTATCGCAGACTTGCTAAAAACATATTATGTCAATAGTTTTGTCTGCTTATAAGTGGAGTGCAGCCATACTGATATCCTGATGTAGAAGGCTTATATGTGTCATTCCCCCCCTCCCAAGCTGTCACTCACCTTTTGGCTCTCTCTTTTGTTAGGGGAGTGGGCTCCTTTTCTTGTGTGGTACATCTGTTGGTGCCTACTCTCCTGCTGCCAATGCCTAGCTACTACCGTAGGATTCTATGTACGTCCAAACTGTCATATTTCCAAGGGACATGGTGTGGTCTGTGCCAATGTGACTCAGGGCACATGAGGGTGCCCAGTGACTGTGGAGAAGTAGTGGTTCGCCTCTTACCCCCAAGCTTGTGCTGATGCACTTTGCTGTTTATCAGCCTGGATCATTAATTTATTGGTCTGGTTGACCTGGTCACAGAATGACAAATGTATCCAGAGCTGGATGCATGCTACCTTACACCACATCTGATTCTTGAAATCTGATGTGCTTTAACCAATAAGGTGTGATTTCAAGGGACTTTCTGTGAAGATAATGTGCAGTGGGAGCAGTTAAACACAAACCTTGCAACGGGCAGTATTCTCCTTGTAAGGGCCTTATTGCTAATATAATGTTATAGTGTATAATAGAGCATTGTTCTATACAAAAATTCATCCTTTTCAAAATGCTGTTGTACCACAGTTCAAAGATCATGGACTGTGACTCTATCCTTCTGTGGTAGAACAGCATTCTAGAACTTCTAGAGATTGCACATCAGTTTCATTGTGAAAGAGAGAAAAAAACACAATGCACACATTTCACATAATACTATACACTATGAAAAATACAGGATGAACAACTTTATGCATAACCACCTCGGGGTTCTGATTGCCATGCACCTCTTGATCTTTGCTCTCAAGGTCAGAGGGAGTCAGAACTCCCACTGTGGCAGAACACACTGGTTGTGCATAGTTGCCCATCCAGTATTCTCCATGTTTTATTTTTAAACTGTTTTCAAAGTTACTACAGTAGATTCTGTGTAGAGACCATAACAACTAATGGAATTATGTTTCTTGGAGCATTCTTCAAGCATCTACTTGTCAATAATTGCCCAGGTGGACAGTTCAAGTTTGCTTGAGCAATTAGCACACAGCTTTTAGTGGATGACACTGACAAAAGGTTTATAATTTGGTAATAGTACCTGGTGCATCTAAGTGTAGAAGGAGGCAGCAGGGGCAAGATAAATGTAGGTGCACATCCCACAAGTGTGCCTGAGTCTGCCCTTTTAAAAAATCCAGACCCTACTCCTTAAACAAAGCTCGTCCAACAATGACATCAGTTCCTGCAGCAAGTTTCCATGACATGGCTTCTGCAGTGTTTTAATATACAGTATGGCTGATTAAGATATGATTATCTCCAGAATGTTGACATTTACAGGCAAGCTAAATACTTTTTTTGCAAAGGATTTTAATGGGATTTTAGACTTTAAAGGGGACAGGAAATTTGAACTAGCTGCCAGCAGTAATGTTCCTGTCTACAGAAATGAAATTCAGACCTCCAGATCATCCAAATTTACCAGTACCTGAATGAACAGTGACGTGAAAATCCATGCTTTCAGTTGTTTTCTTTTTATGGACAATGGTCTGCACAGTTCTTTTGATGGAACCAGAAATCTGCAGTTTTTATGTAATCATTTGTGAATAGAGTGTTAATAGCACTCACTGTAATGATGGGAGAATGACCAGCGGGTTGTCGCAGGGCTAAGTACTGGGACCAGTCTTCTTTAATGTCTCCATAAGTGAAATTACAAAAGAACTGGAAAGGAAGGTATGTTTTTTGAAGGTGACACCAGAATCTGTAATAGAGTGGATGCTCAGGAGGGGGTGGAGAAAATGCATAGGAATCTTGGAAAACTCATGGAGTGATCAAGAGCATGACAGTTGGGGTTCAATGCCAAAAAATGCAAAATCATGTACCTAGGACATAAGAACTCAAGATTTGAGTATAGAATTGGGGGGGGGTATTGACAGTCACTAAGCAGGAAAGGGACCTTGGAGGTATATCTGATAACCTCAAAGTGGCAAGGCAGCGTGACAAAGCAGGGAGCGGTATCTCCAGCAGGAGGAGGGAGGTGGTGTTGCCACTATACAGTTTGCTAGTGAGACCACACCTGGAGTATTGTGTCCAGTTCTGCAAGCCACACCTCAGAAAGGACTTAGAAAGTGTGGAGATAGTCCAGATGAGGCAACTAAAATGGTGTAGGGGTTGCACCAAAAGCTCTACAAGGAGAGGCTGAGGGATCTCAACATGTACACCCTGGAAGAGAGGAGAGTGAGAGGGGACATGATAGAGATCTACAAGTACTGTACCTTACCAGGATGAACAGACTGCAGGAGGGGTATCTCTTTCAAATAAGAAAGAGCACCAGGACCAGAGGACATGCAATGAAGCTGGGGGGGGGGTTAAGAGGGATGTGAGGAAGTACTACTTCACTGAAAGAGTTGTACGCACCTGGAACAGACTGCCAGTGGAAGAGATGGAGGTGAAAACAGTAGGGGGCTTCAAGCATGCATGGAATAGACATATGGGAATACTAATAAATGGGCATGGATGAGGTAGGGCTGCTGGAAACCAGTTAGGGTCTGCAGAGATAGTCTAGACAGGAACCATCTGGGCAAACTGGGGAGGGGGGGCAAGCAGAGTCCTTTTCTCCCAACAATTCTGTGTTTCTAAAGTATGAATTGCTGACCTTTCAGAATTATGCAGAGACCATGACATACAGTAGTTAAAACTCTGAATCACTGGTTCCATGGGGAGAATTGTAACAGAATGCTGTCCATAAAACAAAACAATGCAAAATTATGTTTTTCTCATAACTTTTTATTGTGATACAATTACATATGGCTCATTTAGGGGTATAAATATAATTTCCAAAAATTTGGATGTTAAAATAGCTACCAGTTGGAAATAATTTCCTGTCCTCCTTATGATCTACTGAAAACGTTCTTTGCCTTTCAAATAACTAGTAGTAAAAGAATAACAGGCAGAAAATGTTATTATTTTTATGTTGGCTTGCCATGCCTGCGCGCAAGTCAACATCTTGCGGTAGTGCAGATTTTGAGGTGCAGTCGCTGTTGGGTGAATGCAGGGCATGCATCAGTAGTTGCGTCCCTCATTCCCCAATCAGCCTGCATGCCGGTGCCACACCATGCATACTAATGTGGTGAGCACATCTAAGGAAAGGTCCGCTGCAATCTGAGCAAAGCTCGTCAGATGCAGCGGTCCTTTTCTTGCCATGCTCGCTGCCATTATGTGCATAGGCGGGACACGGCCGTAGAACTGACGACTTCAGGGGTGCCCAATCCCCCTGTCGGCTGCCCCTGCCCCCCATCAATGTGCCGAAGGTGGAGCCCACTCCCCATCGGCATAAAGCACCCCCCAATTGTGTAATGCCGAGGGGGTACCCAATCCCCCCATGGCTGTTACCCTGCCACCCCTTTCCTTGTGTGCGAGGGAACCCACTCCCTGTTAGCAGAAATAACCCCCAATTGTTTTAATGCGAGGGTGCCCAATCCCTCCTCAGCTCTGCATCCCCCCTTCTTTGTGTGCCGATGGGGTGCCCAATCCCTGTCAGCTACGACACCCCCAAAACAGTTAGGTGGCATGCTGAGGCCCACCCAGCGTGCAAATCCCTGGAAAAAAAACTGTCCCGTGATGTTTTCTTTTTCGTTTTACTACCTGTAAAGGAAAATGGTCCCTCGTAGTCTCCGTGCCCCCTGCCCCACCCGCACCCTCCACTGCGCACCCTGCCTCCCCACCCCCCATACCCCATACTTACCTCCGGAGCTCAGCGTGACGATCATCGGTGGACGGGGAATACGTCTGCACTCTTCAAAGCCGACCGCGAACTGAGGAAATGCCGGTAAGCTGTATAATGGGATAGATAGGGTTTTTCAACTTTAGTACATATTTCAGGCAGTTTTGCGAATTTTGGCCCAAAATTTTCAACATGGGGTTTTTGGGACCCCTTCTCGTGAATTCTTGCACTGTCATGGCGTTATTCAGTTCCGAAAGGTGATTTCGTGGTCACTGCATGGAATCACCTTTCAGGACTGCGTAAGGAGATGACAGTGCCACTGTTCATGAGGGGGGCTCGAAAAAACCCTATGTTGCAAATTTGGTGGGAAAATCCAAACATGACCGTTTTATGAGCGTGCATAGCAACTGCGCAACGCACGCTCATAATTTAACAAATTCGCTATATTTTCACCCCAGATTCTCAACATTGGCATTTTACCACACCTTCTTGTGAACCGTGCAGCTGTCATTTTTCACATCCTGTCCAAAATGTGTTTTCCCACTTCCGGCACAGAATAACGCAGTCATGGTGCGAAATCAGTGTTCAGGACACATTACGAAAATGACAGTGACACTGTTCATGAGCAGAGATCCTAAAATGCCTGTGTTGACAATTTGGTGACAATGCTCCATAAAGTGACTGTTTCTGACGTGCGTAGCAACTGTACCAATGCACGCGTAAATGCATTCAGCACATTGCACTATTTGCATGCCAAATTCTCAACATTGGCATTTTACCACACCTTCTTGTGAACTGTACAGCTGTCATTTTTCACATCCTGGCCAAAATGTGATTTCGCACTTCCGGCGCAGAATAGCGCAGTTGCTGTGCGAAATCAGTGTTCGGGACACATTACAAAAATGACAGTGATACTGTTCATGAACAGAGGTCCTAAAATGCCTGTGTTGAAAATTTAGTGACAATGCTCTATAAATGAATGTTTTACGAGGTGCATAGCAACTGCGCAACGCACGCTCGTAACTTAAAGCATTCGCAATAATCAGTGTGGGATGCTTTACTAAACCCCTCGGGCTTTGCCCTCGGGGTTTATGTAGCATCCCACACCTCAGGTGTGTGTAAACTTCTTATTACACATGCCACCCCATGCATTATTCTATATGTAATATGCTTTGAAATAAGGGCATGCTCCACACAATGCTTGCAGCTGCTCCACTCTTGCAAAGAGGGTGGACAGCTGCAGAGGCCCCCCATGCACAGGATGTGCACCTTTGGGGTAAACCACAGCATCTAGAGCCATTGTTGCATGCTTACTCCATGCCCAAATCATGGTCACAGGACCCATCTCTGTTGCAGGTTGGGGGCAGGCAAGAGGACAGCCAACTGCATGATCCTGCACATTGCCAGGGAAGCAAGTGCAGCTGGCGCAGAGGGCATCTACTTTGGGGCTGTCGTACAACCTATGTGCCCCTCTCTGACTGGTTGTCCAGTTCATAGCGGGGCAAGTACAGCCCATTCTCCACTGGCCCCCAGTCCTGGGTGAAGAGGTATGGGCTGGGGGTGTCACTGGCACTGGTCTGATATTATGGCACATTTCTGGCTTGTTTTGAAGGGGGAATGGCAGCCTCTGGTGGACTGGCATGGGCTGCCATATCCTGTGGACCCCCACCCCTGGTGTCATCCACTGGTCCTTCACAGTAAGGCCTGAAGATCCCAAGGCACACCACAACACTTGTCGGTGTCTGCAAGGTAGGGTGAGGTGAACAGCGTCAGCGCTATGGCCGACGATCCAAAGGCGCATCCCAGTGCCTGTCAGTTTCTGCAGGGTGGGGGTGGGGTTGGCATCAGTTCAATACTTCACTGCCATTCCTATTATGCATCTCTCTAACTTCTGCACTACTAATGCCAATGCCAGCAAGACAACATTCGGCATTGACAAATGCTTGTTTCAAATTAGTCAGGTAATACTTTTTATTGCTGAAGTATTTGTCTTGTTCCTTCTGCTCACTGGAGGGCTCAAACATAGTATTAGGTGAGTTGTGAAGCACACTTTATTTGGAGGCTGACATATCTAGTTCTATTCCTTTTCATACTTTATCAGCCCTGTCACATTCCTTATTGTGATGTCACAAGTGACCAGTTTGGCAGCAGATGACTGGCTCTTCTTGGTCAGTTGTGATGTCATAATAAGTGATGTTACAGGGCTGAGGATGTACGAGGATTAGAACTTGCCATGTCAGCCTCCAGGTTGGTAGAATACTGTTACATGCATCACACTAAATATTGTCGGGTTGAAAACCTTTTAAGTAGCAAAAGGGAAAAGAAAAAAAATATTTGATATATACAGTAAGGAGTAACGGTTCACTTCTTATGAAAGTCATTAATTTCTGACAGTACACTAGCTCTCTGATGGTAAATGGTTTTAGAACGTATGCTTTTTATAACTTCAGAAAGTAGGATTTAGTTTTTACTACAATGTCTTTGAATGTCATGGAAATATATGCCGGAATGCTCAGTAATACAGTATGTTCACTGGCTTGAGAAATATAGTCAGATTAAATTGTTCTTTTTTTGTCCTGTCTCTAAAACTCATGTATTCCTAGGTAACTATGATGTTTCACAAGGTTCAGTACTTATGTTCAGATTTTTTTATAATTTTAATGAGAGAGCCAGACACTGTCAACTATTGGGGCAAGCTCCCCATCCAGCTACCAAAGTCCGGCAGGAGAAGAGCTATTCACTGGCATTTCCCACTTGCATAAATTTTCCTGCACGCTGACACATTTCATCGACCTGTCTATTTCACAGTGATTCTAACCATTGTACTTTGTGTGACAATTGTCTTGCAGAAGATAAGAAAAAAGTGTGGATGACAGACAAAAATATAGCCACCTACTGTACCATCTTAATTTTTGTTTTATTTGAAGTTCTGAATAAAGCATCCCTGAGGTTGGAGAATGCTTGCAGTTAAGCCTTAGCTGGAAATGGCTGGCTACAAATCTAACCCCTAATGCCTGTAGATTGCTTTTGTTTGTTTAAGTCCTTTGTGTGCCAGAACCACTCAGCTTCACGTTGCAGTTTTCTCACTCAAAGAACTTGAGAATTCACTGTTATAACAATAAAAGACACTGTAACTCTACATATAAACAGATGTGTAAGGATCCACTGCTCAGATGTGCAAGGTATTATCTGCATTTTTTTACTGTTAATTAAAAATCCCATAAAACCAGCATTACTTTTTATGTTGTCTTGCGCGCACAGTGCAAGCAACATTTTGTGACAGCTTGCTGAAGTAGCAGGTTGTGGAGGTGTGGCCGTGTTGCGGCCAATGGCACCACTGCTTTTTTTGGCTCATCTCTGTGGCACCAATGAATAAGCACGCTGTCTATTACAAGAATTTAGAAGCATGCCACCAACTTGAAAGAAATTCGCTGCTGCAATGAGGGAGTGCCCCATCATTGCAGAGCATGCCTTGCCTGCTGAAACATTTCAATAAACATGGCGGTGGCTGCCGCCCCACCTCTCACAGTCCCACGAAAGCCAACATCGGGGGTGCCCAATCTCCTTGTTGGTATGCCCCCTTCTCAGTTCATTTGCCAATGGGGCAGCCCAATGTCCGTCAGCATAATGTTCCCCCTTGTTTTGTCTGCTGGGGGGGTGCCCAGTCCCTCTCGGCATCATGCCCCCCCAAACACAGACTTGCTTGCTTTGCTGATGGGGGGCCCAATCCTCCTTGGCTTCAGTTCACTGTCCCCAAAAAACACAGGTGGTACACTGGGAGCCCACCCCAGTGTGCCAAAATGTCCTTGTCACCCTGAAAATAAAAAACCTTCCCGTGATTTTTTTTTTACCCTGCAAAACAGAAAACGGTCCCTCATGGTCATGACAGCCCCCCTCCCACAACCCGCACCCACCCTCTGTGCACCCCACCTCCCTGCACCCCCTTAACCCTGTACTTACCTCTGGAGCCCAGAGCGACAATCTTTGGTGGAGTAGAAACACATCTGCACTCTTCAAAGCCAGCCACGATACACTGTATAATGGCATCAATGGGGCAGTTTTCAACTTAGGTGGATATCTCAGCCATTTTTGTGACTTTTGGCTCCAAATTTTCAGCATGGGGTTTTTGGGACCCCACCTCATGAACTCAGTCACTGTTATTTCGTTATTCGGTCCTGAAAGTTGATTTCGCTGTGAGTTCGTGGAATCACCTTTCGAGACTGATTAATAAAATGACAGTGTCACTGCTCATGAAGTGGGCTGTCAAAAAGCCTATGTCGCAAATTTTGTTAAAAAATTTCAAAAAATGACTGTGTTATGAGCGTGGGTTGTGCAGTTTCCACATACGCTTGTAAGTTTGAGAATTTTTAATATTTTTACTCCAGATTTTTAACATTGTCAGTTTTTCACACCTCCTTGTGAACAGTACAGCTGTCATTTTTCACAACCTGCCCAAAATGTGTTTTCGCACAATGTTCAGGACAGATTAAGAAAATCACAGTGACACTGTTCATGAGTGGAGGTCTCAAAATGCCTATGTTGAAAATTAGGTGAAACAATTCCACAAAATGACTGTATTTTTTTTTTATAATTCAAACTTTATTAACACATTTTCACAATATAGGAGGCAGCAATTGTAACATATGCAACCTGTTCACAGTGCTTTACATAAGCTGCTCCCCACCTCCCACCCCCCAGTACAGCAGTGTAATACCACATTGTGACTTAAATCCTGTAACAATAGCCATATGCGTGCAGGAATAACTAACAGCTAACAACACCTATATCTGTGTAACCGTGATTAAGGTGTGAAGGGGATCCCAGATACGTTTGTAGCTTGGTAGCCGATTGTGGAGACTGGCTATTGCTTTCTCTGTGCGAAGGTTAGCAAGGATTTTGTTAACCCATTCCTGATATGTCGGGCTAACCTTATCTTTCCAATGCCTTAATATTAGTTTTTTGACAGATAATGTGAATATGGAGATATAAAATCTCTGAACTTTAACCTTGATGGAGGACAGGTCACCCAGGAGGCAACTATCCGGTGTGAAGCAGTCCTGCAAACCCAGTAAGTGGTCCAGGTTGGTTTTAATTGAATCCCACAGTGGGATTATTTTGGGACATGTCCAGAATATGTGGAGAAGTGTTCCTTCTCCCTGGGAACATCTGGTACATACGTCTGATTCGATAAGACCCTATCTCGCCAATTTAGCTGGAGTATAATACAAGTTGTGTAAAATGTGATATTGCATAAGGCGTAATCTGTCTTGAGACACATATTTATGACAGAACTTCCATAAGGCCGGCCAATTGAAAGTATATTCGGGAAAAATAGAACCCCAAAATCTAGTCGGCCCATAGGAGCCCCCATACCGTTGATGAAACAAAACTTGATATATTTTAGAAATGACACCAGAAGAACCCAGTAAGGAGGAAAGTTCAGGAATAAGTGCGAAAGCCTGAGGGCGCGCGGGGGGTGGGGTATTACCCAGCAGAGTGGTAAGCAAGTGCTTTAATTGGAGAACCCTAAATTGCAAAGATACTGGAATGCCAAATTTCTGGGTGATTTTAGCTACAGGAAGCCATGTTCCCTCGCCATCCAAAAACGTGGATACTATCCTGTCACCCACCACATGGGACAACCATGTACGGGAGATCTTCTGCTTATTTATAGTAAAGGCCGGTGAGTTCCAAATAGACTGGGACAGGTCCAGATATGGAGTATATTGCGAACAGGAGAAAAGCTGCGCATATATTTTTAGTGAAGTCATAAGGGTGGGACATTTGCTAGCATCTTGTAAAAGAGACAATTTAACATAAAACATAGTCAGGGGATCCATGTTCATAGACCGGATGAAGTCTAGTTCAATGTTGAGCCAAACTGGTCTCAAACTCTAGGGACCCCGACTCACCCACTTCAGGCATTTAGCAAGATGACTAGCCCAGTAATAGATAGCCAAGTGGGGAAACTGCAGTCCCCCATCTGCTTTAGAGGTGGACAGCTTATAGTATGCCAGTCAGGAGTGTTTGTTCAACCAGATGAAATTAGTAGATTCTATGCATTTTCTGAAACCAGGATAATGGGATGAATGAATTAAGGTGAGAAAGGGGATAAAAAAAGGCGGGGAAAAACATTCATCTTAATTATATTGATACGGCCCCATAATGAAACCGGAAGCTTAGACCATCTATCCAGGTCCTGGACAATCAACTGGGAAAGAGGCTCCAAGTTTCCTTTGAACCATGAGGAAGGGTTACGTGTTAGTTTAATACCCAAGTATTTAAGAACCCGGGGTGCCCAACACAAGCCAAAAGGGGTAATGTCTGTCTTAAAGACCTTGTGGTTAAGGGGAAAAAAGGATGATTTATTAGCATTTAATTTATAATTTGAAAAGGAGCTAAATTTGGCAATTTCCCCCAGCAAGGCCGGGATAGATGTCGTCGGATGAGCCAGATAAAAAATGACTGTATTATGAGTGTGCATTGCGCAGTTTCCATGCACACTCATAAGTTCGAGAATTTTTAATATTTTCACTCTAGATTTTCAAAATTGCCATTTCTTCACATCTCCTTATGAATGGTACAGCTATCATTCTTCACACCCTGCCCAAAATGTGTTTTCGCACATCTGGCGCAGAAGGGCACGGTAGCTGTGGGAAATCAATGTTCGGGACAGATTAACAAAATCACAATGCCACTGTTCATGAGTGGAGGTCCCAAAATGCCGATGTTGAAAATTTGGCGTAACCATAATGCCCCCCCCCATAGAGACTGACAGGCGTCAGGGGTCTGACTTTGGATTGTCAGCTGTAATGCTCACACCATCCACCCCCACCCCCATTCTGCAGCCAGTGACAGACATCAAGGTGTGCCTTGGACTCTTCGGCCCCAAAGTTCACCCCATTCTCCTATACTGCACCCATCTCAATGTATTTCCTTATGGAATGGGGTGAGCATAAGGCCCGATGATGCCAAGGCACAACGCGACACATGTCGGAGTCTGCAGGGTAGGATGAGGTGAAATGGCATGAACGTTATGGCCAATGACCCAACGGCACACCTCAATGCCCGTCAGTCTCTGCAGGGTGGGGGTGGGGTTAGCTTCAGTTCCATACTTCACTGCCATTCCTATTATGCATCTCTTTAACTCCTGCACTACCAATGTCAATGCCAGCAAGACAACATTCAGCATTGACAAATGCTTGTTCACTGCCAGTGATGAGTAAGAACTCAATATCTCAATTTAGTTGGCTGCATGAACTGTTTTATAGGACAGATACAAAAATGGCGCTATGATATTATAGGGATGTGATAGCATCTCTATAGTTAGGATTCAACTGTCACGTCTGTGTTAAACCCCAAATTTTGCACTTTAATAACTTTGCTACCATTTGATCGTTTTGTGTGAAATTTTCATGCGCCATTATGGACCAAAGATCTCTTGATGTGGCAAGATTCATTTTGGTTGGATGTGCAGGTGCTGAGATATGGAGTGTCCAAAAATGTGGAAATTACCATTTCTGTGTAAATTCTTTGTCATGCCATTTCTCAAAAACTGTGCGGAGTTGTGGTGTGAACTTTGCAGGGAATAAAGGTCTTCAGTCACAGATGTGCCTTTTATTTTTTTCTGTATACGTTTTAATTGTTTTCCCCTTTTTTACCCCTGACACGGGTCCCCGGCAGACACGCATGTGCGCGTGTGTGGAGATGCACACACACAGCGGGCACTGGCTCAGTTCCTTCCACCCCACCCCTGGCATTATTGCTGCTGCTCCCCCTCACCTACACTTGCCACTGGACCTCCACCTGGTGGGAACAGAATTATGGGAGGAGCGGACAACCACCCCTGGGAGGGTAGAGCTGCCTACCGCAGCTCAATCCCGCTCCAACCCTCCCCCATGCTGGCTCCCCAGTGACTCAAGGTTGTTCCCAAACCTGGGTCACCAATGTAGCGTGAGGTAGGGCATCCAGCGCCTCAGCCGTCAGCACCATCAGGCCGGCTACAAATGTGCCTTTTGAAGGTTTGGTGAAAAAATATTAATCCATTCGAAAGTTATCAAAGTTTCAATTTTCACATTATTTCCTATCACTCATCACTCTATCACACTCTACCTCTCCTTTCCTCCTACCCCCCTTCTGGTTAAGATAGCCTAACACTGACCTACCCCTACAATCAACTAAGCACTTATAACCTACCCCATACCCCTCTTATATGCACTTTAGTCCCCCCTGTTGTCTCTGTTTGCCTCGAAAATTGTGTTCTGCCTGTGTCTCTCTATAAATTTCCTTTCCCTTCTTCCATTCTGCCCTTCGCAATTTTTCATTCCTTCTTTCCATTCTTCCTCTCTTTACTCCAATCACTGTAAATCTTGAATATATCTATGTTACACTAATGGCTACCAATTACTATTGTATCACCTTCCCTTCTAGTGCTACACACTGTTGTCAGGTTTTTATATGTTTTCCAGTGTTACCAACTGTCATCAGATGTTGACAAATTGCCATATGTGTCTTCATATCTACTATAGTTTAACTGTTGCATTGTTAGCCAATGTGATCCACCTGTAATCCCTCCTACTTTCATTGTATGCAAGTACAGTAAGCAAATTGTATTCCAAAATAGTAACATTTCTCTGTACTCTATCCCATTGTTCACTACCCCCCAATTCGCACTGGGAGATGAGCAACTTGTTGCTCAGTGTGCCTTCCTGGTGAAACATTTCAATAAATTAATTAATTAAATAAAAACATGTAACACATAATTTAGTTCTTAAAGCCACAGTGCATGTTAGGGTGAAATAATTTGACCTGCACCATTTTTTTTTTATTTTAAAATGCCCTTGTTATCTTGTCTATTAAGAAGCCCTTTCTCCCATTCTGAGTCTGCTGTAGCACTTTTTTTTGATGTTTGAAATAATTAAAAGGAGCATTCCTTTGAAAATGGCTACCCCCAGGGTTTTATCCTTTGTCTCAGTTGTTTTTAAACACCCATTATTTTTCTTGTGACTAAGGTGAACTAAAATGAAGAAGACACTGCATCCTGATCTTATCAAAGAACGAGTGCTCAAAAACAGGAGAATAATGGCAAAAATCATGGGAGAGCCATATTAAATGGATACTCCTTTTATTATTTAAAATGTAAAAGAAAGTACTAAATCAGACTCAAAACAGCAAAATTACTTCTTACTTGACTGGAGAACAAAGTCATTCTAAAACAGAATCAAAGTTGTATAGGTCAAGATTTTCAACAGGACATCCACTGCATATTTAAAAACAAAGCTGTTATTTGTTTTTATTCATGGAAATAATATATTTATATAACATATTATACATGCTAGAAAAATACTCAATTAATTTGATTGAGCATGTCTTATTAGTTTATAAAGGTACAAAATGACATGGGACTTTTAATTAAAAAAAAAAATAAAAACATGGGACTGGATTTTCAAAATGGGGTATAGGACTTGCGTCAAGCACTGAGCCAGGACACTTAGGTTTTGGCAGTATGCCAAACACCCTCACAGCAACTGCACCTGATTTTACATTCTTGGGCACAGTTGCAAGAGTTTCTAGGATTTACAGCAGCTTGTGCCAAATATTTGGCATAAGCTCCATAAAAAAGGCCCTCACAATTGCTGCAAGCTAGACCACAAAAAGTTGGTCTAACTTGCGGCAATTGCCACATGGGATAGAAAATCTCAATCACTGGTCAGGAAAAAGCCACAAGCCCAGTGTTCCATGTGTTCATTGCACCAGGGGCCTACGGCATTCTCAGAGTTTGGAAAATCCAGCCCATGGCGGTTAAAATAAAACACTAAATTTCTGTTTTACAGAAAACATTTTACTGTTTTAGGTATAATGGGAGAAGAGTAGTCCCTCTAGGTTTACATTGTACCTGTAAAATCCATAATCTGATGCACAAATGCAAATGAAATATATAATTGTTTAATTTATTCATGTAGCACAAATTAAAGGAATTTCAATATAGTAATGTAGACACTTACTATAGTAAAAACAGGAACATTCAGCCTGTTGGCATATGGTCTTTGTAAGCTATAGTAATGTCAAAGGAACCATGTATTGTACAGTCAATACTTTCCACCACATAACAAACGTACATAAACCATGGCTGATACAGACTTGATGTGACATAGTCAATTGTTATCTTCCAAAATGTGATCTGTATGTCTGTAAATGAAAAGTATAAACAAACAGGCCTTATGCAACCAATCTGGCATGTCCTCTTCCTCAAAATGCATTATACTGTACCTGCATCTCAAAGTCCCAGTGACCTGATTATACAAACAAAGCCCAATGTGTGTTGAATCCTTTCTGACTCCTGAAGTGATGAGTCTTGACTCCCTTCAATATTGAACTGTGTTGTTATGCATTACCCTTCCAATTCTGCAAATTCTTTTGGGTAGGCATAGTCCTGTGGATCTATACAGGGGGAGAATAGAATGAAACATAGAATTGGAGGAGTGGTGACCCCCCCCCTAAGGACCTGTAGCTGTACTGGCAACCCCTGTGGCATCCCCATTTGGGAGCCAAGATGTTTTACTCATGTTCAACTACTGTACATCCTTTCCACATCTGAGTCTGCCTTCCTGGCAGACTGAATCTGTGCCAGTGTCTTCATAAGTCAAGAAATTTACCAGGTTCCTGACACAGATCACTAGTGATTTGCTCCATCCTTTCTATTTCTAGATCTTACGAGGTTCAGCTCAAGGCACTGAACGTAGACTCACTGGAGGCCAGAAGAGAGAGGGGAGGTAAACTGTGAAGAACTATTTAGCATAAGCAGCCCTTCAAGAACACGATGGCATGAGTGGAAACTGACTGGGGGGCAGATTCAAGAGGGAAGTTTGAAAGTTTTATTTTACAGAAAGGGTGGTGGAGCCATGGAACATTCTGCCAGGTGATGTGGTGGGTTCCAAAACTATCAATGGTTTCAAACACAGCTGGAACAGAGTGAATGGAAGGGCTTAGTGGTTGTTCAGGGTGATAGCGGTGGAAGGGGAGAGCATGGGAGTGGATAGTGTGGGGTACAACCCTATATGGATACTAGGTACTGGATTTGTTAGGGTTTATGGGCAAACTTAGTGGACAAGCGGTCTTTTTCTGCCATCATTATCTATGCTTCTGTGTTTCTGTTTAATTGACCTTAGCTCTCCATTCATTCTCCAAAGGGTTTTTTTAATCAGTGAACTTGCCAGCTGCAGTGTAACAGGGGCATGATCTGAGGTCATGATAGACTTAGACATCCCACCATTCGGTGCACCCTTTCTGCTGATAGCAAAAAGTAATTGATAAAGTCTTTTAAAGTTTACTTGACCTTAGCAGTATAAAGGCCAACAGCTTAAAATACAAGTGCTTGCTATCAAGAAGCTATAACTTCACCTAAAAAGTGCTAAAAGGTGATTGGAAAGTGAGATTAAATGAGAGAAAACCAAAGAGAAAAAGCAGGTATGCAGAAAATTGATGATGTGTACTTTCTAGTAGCAATGTTTCATTGTAAAACACAAAAATTATAGTCTGAATTAACAAAAGAATACATCCAGTCACCTCCATAAGAAATACATTATTGGCAATAATCTGTTATCTACATTCAATGTGGTTAAAACAGGTTTAACATACCACTCAAATGTTAATGTGTAGTAAATAACATAGTCTTCTACACAGCCAAGTACAGTACACAAGTGATGAAACCACATCATTAATAAAGGAACATGTTGTTGTGATGATGGAAGGTACTTAGTGTTCCTCTCACCTACCCTCATGCTACACAACAATAACTATCTACTTTGAGGAGGGAAACACCTCCAAGATATTAACTGGAATATTACTATTATGCATGATGTGTAACCGTTCTTCTCAAATTGAGTCACCTGTGTACAAACATGGTATAATCTTGTGTTGGTTTTGACTTTATGAATGTGCCAATTTCTGTTCCTAATAGTATTTGTCATCTGTTGTATGGAGGAAATACACCACTCAGAGAGACTGAAATATTTGGGAAAATATTCAGGGTCTTAACTATTCCAACATCTGTGCCTAGCTGTTGCTACATCTTTGCATTTCTTCTTAAGCAAAGAAGTTGTCAAACTAGCCAAAAGAGTTTTCTTCTAGTGCTGACACTAAACCCTATTGAGGATAATGTATGTGCAGCCATGCACATCAAGCCAGTGTCTACATCGAGAGGTTTCTATGGCAACCAAGAAGCTCAAGAGTGAAGTTCAAAAGGGTTCCTGGTTGCCATAGAAAACTTGAGATGAAGACACAGGCTTGTCTGTGTATGGATGCCCATACATTAGCTTTTATAGTGTATGGGCATCCATGCCCATTTCAGACACTCTGCTTTCCTTCAGTGAACTGGCAGTTGGGGGAGGGAAGCACTTGAGGGCTGGTGGTAGGCTGAAATTATTGAGTCAATGTGCAACGTGACTGCATCTGCAACTGTTTCTGTAAGTTCAAGTTTAAGAAAAAAATGCTTCCAACTTGTTTGGCCAGAGGAAAGTAGTTGTGCAACAGCATTCTAAGTTGTGCTGTAGTAGTGACATTATTTATTTATTTATTTAGTTTTTGTTAACCGGTACAATAGACATCATGGCTACTAAGTTTCAGGTACAACCCAGGAGATTACAACATAGGGTATGTAGACAATAGTAGATACAAGAAAATATCATAGGAACAAGTAGAAGTCAGACATAGTACACTTATACAAAATTTTCAGCAATGACAGCACATTTGCAGGAATCTATATGTAGTAGCAAAACAGGAATATAAGTGCAAATAGAAACACAGAAACATAGAAACTTAGAATTTGATGGCAGATAAGGACTGCTTGGCCCACCCGGTCTGCCCATTTCCCTACCTACTGGATAAGCTGCAGATCCTAGTTAACCAGCAGCCTACTTCTTCCTACCCCCACCCCCTAGAGTGGCCTTATGACTGTCCCATGCATGCTTGAATTCCACCACTGTTTTTGACTCCACAACCTCCTCCGGAAGGCTGTTCCATGCATCCACAACCCTCTGTGAAAAAATACTTCCTTAAATTACCTCTGAGCTGCCCCCCATCTTCAAATTGTGACCTCTTGTTCTTGCACACCTCTTTTTTTAAAAGATGCTACCCTCTTGGACTTTGTTGATTCCCTTGAGGTACTTGAACGTTTCTATCATGTCCCCCCTCTCCCTCCTTTCCTCGAGGCTATACATATTAAGCTCCTTTCATCTCTCTTCATATGTCTTCTGGTGCAGACCCTGCACCATTTTAGTTGCCCTCCTCTGGACAGCTTCCATCCTGTCTATGTCTTTGCGGAGATTGGGTCTCCAGAACGGCACGCAGTACTCCAGATGGGGTCTCACCAGCTGTCTGTACAGAGGGATAATAACCAGGGACACTGGTTTACCGGGATTGAGAAAGGGCATATTCCATTTTGCACATTGTAAAAAACGGTATTGTCACCAGTGTCTGCTAAGCCAAAATACGGTTTTACCGGTATTTGATTCTGTGTACTTTACTTAACAATTTTTAACTCTGCTAACATGCATTTTAGCAATTTTGACCTCCACTATTGCACATCCTTCCATCCTTTTTTCAATTTAAAGTTATTTTAGGTACAAGATGTGATGGCAGCAGCAGCACTACAGCCCCCATCCCTAAGGTGTGATGGAAGCAGCACTACAGTCCCATCCCTCAGGTGTGATGGCAGCACCAACAGCACTATGCCCCCATCCCTCTGTTGTGATGGTGATGGCAGCAACAACACTACAACCTCCCTCCCTCAGGTGTGATAGAAGCAGCAACCCTGCGGCCCCCCTTAGGTGTAATGGCAGCAGTACTACATTCCCCATCCACAAGTGGTGATAGCAGAAGCATTATGGCGCCGCCCCTCTGGTGTAATGGCAGTAGCAACAATGCAGTCCACATCCCTCAGGGGTGATGGCAGTAGTGACAGCACTATGATCTCCTTTCTTCAACACCCACACCCCACATACACAAGTTACAAATGACTTGGTCTCTTTGCTTGTTAGAACTCAGATGTGAATTAATCTGAACCATCACCGCTAAGGTGGACTACCTTTGTTTTTTCCTATCTATCATTTAACTGCCTGAATTGGATTTCTGCCTGTGACACCGCTGACCAGGGTTAGGGAACAGACTTGGGTGTTGGAGGGCCAGCTGGTGGGTGAAGACTTGAGTGTCCAATGACCACTCACCTTCTCCTGGGAGGGAGGAGGGTGGGTTCATGGCTCAGCATTTGCTGGCCCCTGGTGGAGGCCAGAGGCATGACAACATGTTGGCCCTCGCTGCGGGAGGGAGCGTGATGGACATCGGCTTGTGCCTTGACATCATGTGGCCTGTCACGCTCCCAAGAAAATGGGAAAAAACCCGCTGACCAACCGAAGGATGGCTGTTGGCCCCTCCATAAGCCAGAAGCCCCAGACATGTGTCTGTTCTGACCCCTGCCATGCCCAGGATACACAGGAAGCTCTTTGGGGCAATTCTCCTCCCCCGGTAGCCTTCCACAGGGGTAGGGGCCCACTCAGTGAAGGGTTACTTTGGGCTACCTGGTAGCAAGCAGCATAGGGGCAGTGGATGGTGGTCAGGACTCAGCAGCGGTAGTAGGGGGCCTTGACAGACCTGAAGGAGTGGATGGCCAGAGGTAGGAGGAGTAAAAAAAAACTGCTTGAATTTGCTTCTTCGAAATAAAGTGTCTTCACCTAAAAAATCCACAAGTGATTAGTGGAGGACCTTCAAATGGATTCATGCATCTCCCAGACATGTGGATGCTTTTTTTTTACTTGGTGTCCATGAAAAGGGTGTCTCCCAGTTTTCATGTCTTTGTTCAGATATGAACTGAGCAACCACTCTGCCCACCAGCATCATACAGCCCCTGGGGTCTTACCTTCTGTGTGTCATTGAATGTGCTTTCAAAATCCACTGGCCAAACAGAAGTACACTTAAATACTTAACATTTGTTTTTTGCTGAAGCAGTCTATCAGAAAACTTTTTGTTGTCACAGAGAGTGAAACAGCAGGTGGGAGAAAAGGTGCAAATGATCTAATTCACCTAAATGGGGTGTTGACTGTGAAGTCTTTTCCTAAGTAGTAAGGTAGTTTTTACCTTGTGAACATACTTTCATTCAGACTAGTTTTCATTCAAACAACTGAGGATTTTGGATTGCCCTGTTAATTATAAACTTGAATAAGTTAGTTGGTAACAGTGATCCTGCATTTGGCAATGTACAACCTAGATGCTCATATGCAAAGAATGCAATAAAAACCTGACTAAAATCTAAAAACAAGCTTATAAAACACGTAAAATGTATCTGAACATTTATCTTTACCTATACAAAATCATTGCAGCCCAAGTAAAACTCAAGTAAATTACATGGTACCCTGACTACTATTCTAAGATATAGTAAACACATATTGGTATTCTTTTTATATATTCTTTGTAAACTAGATGAGGCCCACTAGGCAGAACTGCCTGCTTTCAGGAGTGACCTAGAAGCACTGGAGAGGTTAAGTGACTTGCTTGGAGTCACACAGTATGCAAGTGGAGGTTGTGGGAATCAAACCCAAGTCTGCTGGATGTATCCAGTTCAATCACTGTTCATTACTCTAACCACTAGGTTATACTGCCAGCCATAATAACACCCATATATAATGTTTTAATATATGATTTTAATAATAGTGCATAGTACCTACAGTACAAATTATGAACCTGAAACACTTTACAACATTTTACTAAAACTGAACTATCTGCCACTCCATCCGCTTATTTTTCTTACACCAAAGTGGGTGAATAGTTGACAGAGCACTGTAAATATCTTTTGATCAGGCTCCTTCTACATCTAGAAACTGATACAATTTGTTTATTCTGGATTTATTTAATATTGATTTTCTGTGGCTCACTAAATAGATTCTAACACTGTATGAGGCAGATGTTTTTACATTATGGAAGAGGCAACACATCTTATCCGTTTAGGATTCATGTTAGAAACAGAAGTTTTTCTTCATATTTAAAACATATTCAACTGTTACTGTATTCATTTTGTAGTTTATGCTGACTAATATATGCTATAGAAAACAGTAAAGGATTTATTGTGAAGCACTCAGGATCTGTAGTAGAACTCCTGCAATTTCCCAGCAAGTTTTGCAAAAAATCTCTGCAATTTCAGGTTACTTTTCCTGCAATTTTCCAGTGTACTGATACTTGTTTTTTTTTTTGTATCATATAGTGTAATATAAATAGTAAAAGATTCTTAGGCACATACTACATGAAAACTGTGGTTGCAGGAAGGAAAGCAGTCCTCAGGTGATGGAGATGTTGGTGGGAAGCATGGGTGGTTAAACTGAATGGCTGATTACAACAAAGCAGTACGGGTGATTTCCTTACTGATTCTATAAGCAGCAAAGCACAAAGAATGTGAAGCACAGCAGCATTCATTTTAAGATGCTGAAATCTGGGTCGGCCTGCTGGCGCTGTGGTAGCATTACTGCTTGCACTGCCAGTGACCCAGTGTCAGAAGTGAACTTGGGCTGCTGGAGGTCTGGCCAGGGGAGTAGGATAGAGCACCCAGGGGACTGCTCTCCTCCTTTGGGGAGGGTGGGCTGCAGGTCCTGCTGCTTTACCACCACCTGTATGACCACGGTTGGTGGTGCAATGGTGCTACAGAGTGATTAGGAGGGGAGGATGCTAGCCAGGATCTGGAGCAGTGGCATGTCTCTATGTGACCTACCTCCTTGGATCTCCTCTAGTGTTGGTGCCCTCAGGGACAGAGACCAGAAAACCAGGAACAATCACCCCATATCGGCCACTGGCAGAAGGGACCCAGGTGCCCCAGACTTCATGACCAGGCTCCATGAGGGACCCACTGGGCTGCCTGACACACACTACGGGAGTATGGAGGGGTGACCTGGGGTCCCCCTTCCTTCCTACCTGGGGGGGGTACAACCCAGGCAGGATAGGGGCAGGCCCACAGGAGCTCCTGAGTATTACCTGGGGTGAAACTAGGGGATACCCAGCCTAGGGATCTCTGAAAAGTGGAGACTGATGCTGTGAGAAGAGGACATAGAAAGAGAAAATAAAAAAAATTTAAAAAGATGCTGAAAACTTAGAGATTCTGTGCAGTGACATGCAATTTCCGTGAGGCACCGGTACAAGAATTAAAAATCCGCAAACCAAGCAGGATTCCGTGATTGTTACCGGTGTTACCGGTAAAAATGGAAAACCAGGGTCCCTGATAATAACTTCCTGTTTTCTACTGGTGATGCCTCTCCCTATGCATTCCAGTATCCCCCCGGCCCTCCTTGTTGCCCTCTCACATTGCTTGCCCACCTTTAGGTCATCTGATATGACTACCACCAGGTCCCTTTCCATTTTTTGTTGTTGTTAGTATCTCACCCCCCATTGTGTACTCTTACCCTGGGTTTTTGTTTCCCAGGTGCATTACCTTGCACATCTTAGCATTAAATCTAAGCTGCCATACATTTGACCATTCCTCTAACCTTGCCAAGTCCCTTCTCATCCTTTCCACCCCACCCTGTGCATCAACTCTGTTGCAGATCTTTGTGTCATCTGCAAAGAGACATACTTTCCTTCCAGTCCCTCTGCAATGTCGCTTATAAAGACATTGAAGAGGACCGTCCATCACTGAACCCTGCGGTACCCCACTAGTAACCCCCCTTTCTTCTGCGTGGACTCCATTTACTATTACTCTCTGTGTCCTATTCTCCAGCAAATTCTTTACCCAGGCTGTCATCTCGGGGCCCACTCCCAGGCTAGTTAACTTGTATATTAATCTTTTGTGTGGGACTGTGTCAAATGGCTTGCTAAAGTCTAGGTAGGCCATGTCCACAGCCCCTCCCTGATCTACTACTTTGGTCACCCAGTCAAAGAAATCTATCAGATTCGTCTGGCATGACCTTCCCGCTGACTAATAACTAACTCATAAGTCATACATTACTATTGCAGTACAATATATCGATGTCACTACTGAAGCAAAACAACCCTATTTTAGGCATGGATTTCCATGCAGAACAACATTCCAGTGTACTTTATAATACTAACACCCCACTAATTAGTCCCAAACTTAAAACAAGGTCAGTGGAATCCTCCATTGCCTGTGCTGCCCCAACGTTATGGAACTCCACTGCACCTGAAATCGGGTAATGTCCTGCAGCTGCCTCATTCCATAGTAGGTTCTGTGAATATCTACTTAAAGTTACAAAGTACTCCTGTCATTGATTTGGTCCTATTTGCTCATGTATAGTAACCTACTTGAGTATTAAGTTATTGTGCAGTTATGTATAGTTCATTGTGTATTACTCTAGGTAATATGTTTTATTGCTATGTTTTGTATAATCTTTCACTGTCTACTATATATTTATTCTTGTTTTAGTCCACTGTACTGACAAGTTTCTACCTAAATTTTGTTAAGCCATATGTATCTATTATGCTATGTATTTTGTATATAATCTTCCGGGTTGTGCCTGAAAATAGGTATTTGCTTGCCTAGTGCACTTACCTGGTGAACAAAAACTTAAATAAATTATAATAACTGGGTCTTGTTTTTTCCTTAAGGGAAACCTGGTTGTAAGTCACCATTATAACCCACATATTATAACGGTGAACATGTGCCGGGTTTCCCTTGTTCTCTGCATGAACCGGCTGCAGCTGTTCCCTCTTTTAGCAGCAGCCACCTTCCTTACTCTGGAAACTGACTTCACCGTCACTCGGATTCAGTGGTAAGTTGATCACTGGTGGGCTAGAACAATAAAATCTTTAAAAAAAGTCACCAGTGGGGAGAAAAGGCAGTTTTTTTTTCCACAGCCGCCTCAGACTACATTGAACCCGATCAGACCATGGTGGCACAGGGATGTCTTATTCATTTATTTTATATAATTGCTGTGGTGAAAAAACAATACCCAGCAATTATATAAAATAAAACATGGGGCCATATGTAAAACTCAAATTTTACACACACCCTTGGTATTGGATGCTTAAATAAACCACTCAAGCTTCACTCTTGGGGGTTTATGTAGCATCCGATACCTTGTGTGTGAGTGTGTGTGTGTGTGTAAAATTCTCGATAAGCACCTAATCTCATGTATTATTCTAGATATATAGTATATGGTTAGGTCTTACTATTCATGGAAATTTATTGGGTCAATTTTCTTGTTGTACTAGAATTTCAAGGTTGTTGTAGTACAGTTCAAAGGTCAAAAAAGTTCTAGTATAGTTCAAAGGTAAAAACAGTTTTTGGACTGTTCAACAAAACTATGTACAGAGAACTGTGTCTTTACTCATTGCTGCTCCCTCTAATTTAGTTGTGAATATAAAACTGTGTTTTAGTTTCAGTGACTAGTCTATCTATCCAAACGTCACTTTGGTGTCTGTATGTTTCTTAAAATCCTGGAACCATATACTATAAAAAAAAAAAATATCGGCAAATATGTTGAACTTGGCATGTGTTTCCATCACACTTAAGACCCCTTGTGCCTTCAAAAGTCCTCAATAGAAACACAGCCTTGTTATGCATGGTCACCCATGAACTATTCTATATATTCTGCCTGCTTTATTCTGTACACTTTCTGAGAATCTGATGGTTTCTTTATTGTCACAGAAGTCAATTACCAAAAATGTAACTTAGTTTTTCTATCCATGGAACTAGTAGATTATATAGTCATACATTTAGGATGTGTTTTGATTGCACTGTATTCTTCACTCAGATTTTTCCCATAACCACTACTCTAGGATTAGTTTACCAGCTAAACTGACTCAGGATTCAGATTAGTTTACTGTGAGAATAGTTTATTCCAAGAGCTATTCTTTCTTGAACTTAATTCCATTTAGTGTAGGTTTACTTTTCCAGCAGTATGCCACCATGGACCAGTACTCTAGTGAAATTTGATGTCCACCATTCAATCAATCAATCAATCAATCAATCAATCCATCAATGGGCCTGATTCTAGAAGGGTGGTGAAAGTTGCTGCTGAACGCAACCTGTGCCACCAGCAACTGTGGCATTGACCCTGTGCCCTATTCTAGAAGGGGAAGGGTCTCCACAGCAAAGTCCTGTGACTTGCGCCATGCGGCTAGGTACACCGCACAGAGGGTGTACCTGGCCAGCATGTCGCAACCCACTGCCGCAGGGTGCAAGTGCACCTCCCAGCCCAGCAAGCTGCAATAGCCACCCCACAGGGCGGCCCACACCCCCTACCCCCCCAAGCCACCTGTAAGTGCCACCGCAGGGCTGGCCACAACAACAGGCTCCCAAAACCCCATATATGAGCACCGCAGGGCTGGCCACACCAAGTGACCCCAGACAAGGTACAATCATATAATGCCAAATGGGGGCCACTAGAGGTGGTCCTGATTGCCTGGAAAGCTTAGTGTTTAATGACCTTCTGAACCACTAAAGTTGGAGCTTATAGCACTTCCCAAGCCCCTACCTTAAGGCGATTGAGTGGCTCATCCGAGTTGGGTAGATGCTGGGGAGGGAAATATTCCTTATGGGAGTAGGTCAATGGGGTTTTGTTATTTGAATGTTAAAAGATTTTGCTGGGATAGCTAATGTTACCCTCATTATATCAAACTATGACTAATGTTATTTAATGTCATGCATACATAGATCTGTCAAAGTTATGTTTTCTCTGTAAAGTCAATAAAATATATTGAATAAAAAAAAAAGTGACCCCAGACACCCCCATAAATATGCCCCACAGGGCTGCCCACACCCCCAGCCCCCAGATCCCCAATTGTAATACGCCCAGCAGGGTGGTGCTGTCATCCCTCCACCCGTGCCCCGACCCCTGAGTCACCAACCACATATGCGGCAATTACCCTTCCCTGGCAGTCTAGTGGCCTCCCCGATCATTATAAAATATATAAATGTTCCCAAGTCCCTGGTAGTCTAGTGGCTCCCCAATCATTGTATATTACATAGGTAACCCCATGTCCCTTGGTAGTATAGTGGCCCCCCCCCCCACCCAGCTGTGCCAGCCACCCAGCACCCCACACCATCCCCAGCTGGCGGTTGGCACAGCTCACCTCTCCACCACCACGGCCAGCCGACTGAGTTCAGTATCAGGCATACTGCAAAGATGCTCTCAGATAATTAGTTTCTGAGCGTATGCTTAGTATGCGCTGATACTGAACTCAGTCAGAGGCTGGCCATGGTGGTGAGAGGTGGGCTGTTTCAGTAGCCTACTGGGAATGGGTGGGGGGTGCTGGGTGGGCTGGCACGGCTGGGTGAGGGCCACTAGACTGCCAGAGATATGGAGTTACGTATTTAATATACAATGATTGGGGGGCCACTAGACTACCAAGGACTTGGAGATTTTATTATTTTATAATGATTGGGGGGGCCACTAGATTACCAGGGACTTGGAGATGTTCATATATTTGATAATGATTGTAAGGGGGGCCACTAGACTACCAGGGAAGGGTAATTGCCGGATATGCGGCCGGCGACTCGGAGATCAGGACACGGGTGGGGGGATTGCAGCGCTGCCCTACAAGGCATATTACAATGGGTGATCTGGGGGTGTGGGAAGCCCTTCAGGGCAGTATATGTGCAGGGATTGGGGGGCAGTTGGTGTGGGCAGCCCTGCGGGGCATGTACTGTACGGGGGCTGTACAGTAGGGGGATGAGGCAGGATCGTGGTCCAGAGTCCAGGACTGGTTATGCCATGCCCAGTGGGGCAACAACAGGTGCAATCTGGGTATGGAAGGGACACATGGATCGGGTTCAATAGAACCCTCGGGGGTGGTGTATAAGTTACACCAGCTAAATACAGGTGTAATTTATGATGCCGGTTCTCCTCCAGGGGTTCTTGTAGAATCCTGATGGTGGGGACTTTGTGGCTGCCCTTCTAGAGTGGGGCGCAACTGCTGCCATAAATCCCCTAGTGCCATGGCGCAGGGGGTCTATGGCAGCAACTGCTAGCGTAACTGCTGTTTGGTGCAAGTGGCCTGCACCATGTCGAAGGCCACTTTGTAGAATCGTTAATGTCGCAACTGCTGGCATAAGTTGCTACATACGCCATTCTACTTGGCACAACTGCTGTTACGCCAGGAGTAACTCTTCTAGAATCTGGCCCAATATGTTTATTTATTTATTTACAAAATTGAAAGGATAGACTACTAAGCAACAGCTAATTTTCAATGGCAGCCATACAGTGAGTAAAAAGTTTATTCAATATACGCTAAAAGATTACATTGGTAAGATATATACAATATACAGAACATTTGGGGAATCAATGTTCCAATTCAGAACTCCTGATTCACAGTTCCTGTGCTGGCTGTTGTTTTCTGAGATTGTGGTTAAACACATCACTAATAATAATTTTCCCTGGATCAGTTGGGTTGGTGAATTGATTGTAGGTCAGTTTAGCTGAGTAAACTGACCCTGAAACAGCTCACCAAGACTTTTTCAAAGAGAACATAAGCATTGGGTTTTTTCAAATGTTTTTAATATAAATTGGACATTTGGAAATGTGTGAATTGTGTTGGATCTCCCTAGTGTACTGTTCTGTGTGTTTGTTTTTAAAGAGTCTTATTTCTTTCCTTATTTGCGGTTTTTGTTAATGCTGCCTTTTTCCTGCACAACATCATTTTTTAAATTACTTATCAGGTTTTGAATCTGGTGACGTCAGTTGAGCAGGAGCCTGCAGGGAAATCTTCACTCTAAGCTTTATCTTAACTGATAGTATGTGGTCCTGGGACTGATTAATTAAAAATGAATATTGTTGCTGGTGGTGGTGGGGGGGGGTGTGGCTTAGCGCTAAACAATAATGGCAGTTTAGTTAGTGAGCTCCTCAGGCACTGAGATAATCTGACACAATCCTACAGCCTACAGGTCCTTTTTTGCTACAAAAAGGACGTCTCTCTATAGAAAGATTCTACCTGCTTCTAAGTACTGAGAAATTGGCATTTGATTGCTTGTCCGGAGTCAGTTTTCAGCTGTATTTCTGGGAGCTGCTAAGGGTCTGCAACAGTGGCCTCCTCCATCCCCGAGGCTACAGAAACTACAAAGCAAATGACTTTAGCACTTAACATTTATACACAGACCCTTCAATCTATTCAGGGCAGACTTTTCCAAACAGAGCGTAGGATCAGCTCCCATGAAGTAGATATCCAACAAATGAACAAATGACTGCAACCATGTGGGAGCAAGCAAGGACCATCACCTTACTGCAGGAGAAAGTGGATGATTTAGAAAACAGAAGCTGACAGAACAACCTCCACTTTGTCGGCTTCCCAGAGGGTGCAGAACAAAAAGGCCCTATCCAATTTCTACAAAACAATTTTCCCCAGCTGCTAGATCTCCCTCCTGATACCTCTCTCCAAATAGAGTGGACGCACCACTCTCTTGCACCCCCTCCCAAACCTGGGGAAAGGCCCCAGCCTATGCTGGCCCGATTCCTCGATTTGTGCTAAAAAGAGGACATAACTGCAGCTGCAAGAAGCAAGGGTCAGATCATGTGGAAGGGCCAAAAGATCCAGATATACCAGAATTACTCCCGGGAACTATTGGAGCGCCGAAAGGCATATACAGAGTGCCGCAAGCTACTCCATCGGCTGAATATCCCCTTCACTCTCCGATACCTCACCACAATGTGGATCATTCACAATGGCTCCCCTCTGCTATTCACCCACCCAGACAATCTAACTGATTTTCTCCACAAAACATGTCCTGTGGAGTTCAGAATGCAGGGGAGTCCTGGAAGAATGGAGCGCACCTTTCCACAAATTTCAGCCCAGACCAGGAGTTTTGTATTTGCTCTGAACCAGCTTGAAGCTAATGTAGTGCAAATCTTTGAGGGTTCTTAGCAGTCTAGATCCAAAAAATGGCATCCCATTCACAGGCATGAAAGGCGACATCATCCGGCAGAGAGAACCTATGCAGACAGTCCGCAAACCTGATTGCAACCAGCAATGGATGAACCTCCAGTTCTGCATGCCTTCTTTTCCCCCCAACAGATTTGCTCCCCTTCAGAGTGACATCCCTGCTGACAATGAGCCCATAGATATAGATGCTGGGACTCAATCACCTCGAGACTCATCCCCACCAGAATGAGCAAAATCCTGGGTGGACATGGAGGCTGCTGGCTTGGGTACAACGGCGATTGGCATTGCTGACCGTGCTTCTTCTGTGGTGTCCCCTCCTGTTCAGAGCTGTGGGCCTCAGCCTCTGAATCAACCATGGCAGTCGGTAGAGATTAATCCAACCTGAACTCATGTTAGCTGAATACTGTATTTCTTGTCTATGGTGGGACTCAGAGGATGGGGTTGGTGAAGAGAGGAGAGGGCTGGGATTTGGTCAGGTCATTGTCTAGGCCTGGCCTGCTCAGCCTGGAATCTCCCCTCAGCCTCCCCCCCTTGTTACCGGCAGTGCAGTGTGGCGTAGGGCATCCATCCATCCATCCTGTAATCTCTGCCTGCCGCTTACCTCTGCTGGTTCTCAGGTTGCTTTTGAGTTATTTGCCTGGATCCATGATGCTTGATATGGCCAGATCTGCTGATGGAACTTTTGAACTGATGCATGCGAGATACTAGCTTTAATTCTAGGCCCTTCGAGACTGAGCCTCATATGTTTTATGCCTCCTGGTATACATTTTGGCATACATCAGTTATCAGATGCACAACTTGGGCTTATAATGCTTGCCCTCCCCCTTTCATTTGTGTAACATGCAGAGGGAATAAGACATGGGGTGCCTGCTGTAATTATTATGGCTCCAGGAATGTAAACGCACTGTGTCAATGCCCCCCTTTCGGGGGTAGAGTCCGCTTGCACTCTCATGGATGGGCTACGTCTCTTTCCCAACCAGATGTGTTTCTTTTTTCACTAGTTGACTACCAAGCCAAAGAACTTCTACATCCTGCTGGGACACTTAGATACTCCCCCTGGACGTTGGAGGCAATGTGGATGGGTGAGTGTCAACTCCCCCCCCACATTCCTATTCCGAGGGTCAGTGACCTCAGTTCCTTAACTCATTGTCTGAGGGGTCTTCCTCTGGCTGTATCATGAGTGGTTTTCCTCTGCCTAGCTGTATGAGGACCTCCCACCCCCAACCCCACGAGAGAAGGAGGTGACCTTGGTGGGATTTCTGCTGGTCCTTTTTCCTTCCAACTCATCAGGTTGCGTGACCTTAGCCATGTCATATATTTGTATTGCTATTGGTAGACAGTTATTTAGGGCCTTTTGCTCTTTATGTTTAAATAATACTGTGTTGAACCAGGCCAGTGTTCGTGTAATTATCACAAGGGTGTTTCACCTGTGTTTGTATTTCCTATCAGAGAGGCATGACAGGGATAGTGAGTTTGGAGTGTCAGGCTGGATCACAGTCTTTGTGGTTCTGGTACATACTCTCCTTCAGTGGGTAGCATTCCCCTATCTGGATAATGGGTGACCTTCATGCCTACGCCTGGAACATGCGTGGCCTCAACACCCCAGTAAAGCATAAACAGGTGTTACCACACTTAAAATGACTACGAACCACCTTGGCATTCCTTCAGGAAACAAAACTCACTAAACAGGATCATGACAAGCTTCTTAGAGATTGGGTGGGGCAGGTTTTCTCCTCCTCCGCACCCTCCAAGAAACATGGAGTGGATATCCTCCTGCATAAAAACCTGAAGTGGATCCAGGTCCAAATCAAATGTGATGCACAGGGGAGGTGGGTCCTGATTTTACTGGATACGTCAGATGGCCCACTTCTCCTAGCTAATATCTATGGTCTGAACGAAGACGCCCCTGGGATCTTTCATGAAGTAGTCAATGCAATAAGTGCAGTGGCCCAGCCTTCCACTCCCCTAATTGTTGATGGGGATTTCAACCTCCCTTTAGACCCCCTGATAAACTGTAGCTCAGCCACATAGGACTATCGTGCAAAAGCATGGCTGGCAGTGCAGCAAACTATGTCGGACCTAGGCCTGCAGGACATCTGGAGGGTTTTTCATCCTCATGAGAGACTGTATGTACTTTTCACCAGTTCATGGCACTTACAGCCGACTAGATTTTTGGCTGGTATCAGCCCATGTAGCAATTGGCTCTGATATTATGCAGATGGTCATTTCGGACCATGCTCTGGTTCATCTGCAGATCCTCTGGGAATCTCAGATTCCCTCTCACGCTTCTTGGAAGCTAGATCCCCTTCTCTTCAAAGACCCTGATTTTAGGCAGTGGCTTACATGGGAAGTCTTTCACTTCCTGGCTGACAACCCGCCTGTAGACACCATAGCAGGTATCACATGGGAGGCCCTAAAAGCTACGCTTTGTGGTGCCATCATGGGCTATGCCGCTAATCATCACAAAGGGAGAAGCTATTAAGTTCACTAGAAGTGCAGCTACAAGCATGGGAACTGGAAGCTAAGCAATCTCCACACTTTAATAAGCATTCCCCACTAGTCCAAGAAATTGTTCAGCTTCAGATGGAAATTAATGATCTCCTGGCTTGTAAAGCTGAGATAGCAGTCCTCCACTTAAAACACAGATTCTGGGAATGAGGGTAAAAAGGGGGTAAGCTGCTAGCATACAGGTTACAGAAACAACAGGCAGAACGGCACATCCCCGGACTGAGAGACTGCACAGGGACAACCTGTGTAGAACCTGATCAAATCAACAGTATTGTACAGCAATACTATGCTGATCTGTATGCCTCCTCAAGAACTATGGATCAGGTCACAATGCGGCCATTCCTTGTCTCATTAACACTTTCAAAACTGTCCCTTCAACACAGTGCCCAATTAAAGGCCCCCATCACTTCTGCTGAAGTAGAACAGGCCCTCAGAGCCATGAGCTCAGGGAAGGCCCCCAGAGAGGATGGATTTCCAGCTGAGGCATGGCAGCTGGTCCACTCTCAGATCTCTCCCCTCCTCAGCAAAGTATTCAATGAGGCCCTAGAACAGAGGTATTTCTCTTCTACCCTTTGAGAGGCTATAATTACGGTCTTTCCCAAGAAGAGGAAAGATCCTACCCTTCCCTCAAGCTACCAACCCATTTCTCTTATTAACGCTGATAGCAAAGTCTTTGCTAAAATCCTTGCAGCAAGATTGAACCCTTTCCTTCCTTCCTTCCCTTGTTCACCCATCACAAGTGGGCTTTGTGCCTGGATGGTACAGTACAGACCACATCCATTCTCTCCTGAATTTGCTTCATCATGCCAAAACCATTCCCACTCCGGTGGCTGCAGTGGCTATAGACTTTGAGAAGGCTTTTTATTCCCTGGAGTGGGACTATCTGACAATGGTACTGCAATATCTAGGATTTGGTGATTGGTTTAGGAGCTGGGTCTTAGCCTTGTACCATAGGCCTATGGCTAGGATACTTACCAACTCATTCCTGTCTGGCCCCTTTCTATTGGGCAGAGGCACCAGGCAGGGCTGCCCCCTTTCCTCCCTACTATTTTTTCTAGCAGTAGAGCCCCTCGCGCGTCCATATGGCAGCACCACAGCATAAAGGGCAACACCGCTGGAAATGTGTCCTACACCCTCTCATGTATGTTAATGATTTGCTGGTTCCTTTTGGAGAATGCTCTGGCCACCATCCCTGCCTTGCTCTCACTTTTGGCAGACTTTGCGGCTTACTCCAGGCTGAAAATGAATCAGTCTAAGACCAAAATTTTCCCATTAAATCCATTGTGTACCACTGCTCTCATGGCCCCTTTTAGCCTACACTGGTCCCCTGATGAGCTGGTACACCTCAGCATACATGTGGCCCCTGACCTGTCTAAGATGTGAGACCTCAATTTAAGGCCACTGGTGGCAGAGCTGGGAATGGAGCTGGAGAGATGGCAGTCCCTGCACCTTACCCTAGCAGGTAAGATTGTGGGGATTAAAATTATCTCAGCACCCAAACTCATGTATACTATCTCCCATATCCCATTGGAACTCCCTGCCAAATGGTTTGACTCTATAGATGCTTTCCTGGGAAGATTTATCTGGAACAATAAAACACAGTGTTATAGCAGAAATAAACTGAGGTCCCACTGGTGGGTGGGTGGGTGGTAATTGCCGTGGCTAGAAGGGTACAAATGGGCCTATTCCACTGCTCAGATACTGAACTGGTTTACTCCCATAGGGTCAAACTCTACACAGTGGCTAGCTATGGAGAAAACAGCCGCACAGGTTCCCAGCTTGCCCCTTCTGATCTGCAACCCGCCTTCTAAGAAGCTGTTGGAGTACCCGACAATAGCCCCATTGGTTAAGATGTGGAAAAAGGTGCATGCAAAACTTAGGGTAGAATCACTCCCTCTTGCCTGAACCCACCTTCGCGGTAATGGACGAATACAGACTAAACACAAACCTGTTCACTGGACTCACTGGGAGGAGAAAGGTATTGTCTCCTTGGGTGATGTTGTAACAAAAGATGGCATCTGCATCAAATCTTTCCAGGAGCTGACCCAAGAAGCTGGACTGGGCAAAACTGATTTCTGGAGCTATCTGCAACTCTGCAGTTCTATTACAGTCTACCTGAAATCCTCATCTTGAGCCCGTCCTCCCTTAGCAAAAATAACCCAGTGGCTCTCCCTTTCTGAGGGACAAGCAAGCAAAATTTATGCTGAACTTCGAAACTCTCTCCTGTCCCAATCCCAGTGTTATAACTGTAAATAGGAAACTGCTTTAAATATCCATATCACAGATGCCCAATGGAACTCCTGCTGGTAGCAGGTACATTTTGCCTACCCAGATACGAGGAGCAAGCTAATTCAAAACAAAATTCTACCTCATTGGTGCAGGACCCTTGTGGTGCTTCTTAAATGCAAACTTTTAGAGAACGACTTCTGCTGGATGTGTCAGACCCAAGGGGGGGATCTGTACCATATCCTATGTTCAAGTCATCTGATTCTCCCTTTTTGGACCTCTGTGAATGAGCTAGCCTCCCAAATTGTTGGTTCCAATATAGAGCCAGGCCCCTGCTTTTGGATTCTAGGTATCTCTGTTCAGCAGATGGAGTTATTTCGCTCACATAGGCACTGGCTTGCCCTCCTCAGTATCCAAGCAAAGCAGCTGATTCTAAGCCGGTGGAGAACTGATGATATCCCCTCTATGTCGGAGCTCCTTAACTCCGTCTCCAAGATGGCATCTTTAGATCAAATGACACATATTACTGACAACTCACTCCCTAAACATTACTTTTGCTGGACACTATATCTGAAGCCAAGGACTGGCATAGGGTGAAGGCTCCTTCCTTCCACCCTGGCTAATAATTCCTGATCCCCTAATGCTAACTTGAGGGTTAGCTCTGTATAAGAGTTTGCTATCCCCTGTCATGCTTGATGCTTGGAATAATATTTGCTGTAGTATGTAGCTACTTGGTTCTTTGTAGTCTGTATATTAGTTTAGTCTTGTTAACAGGCATAGAGAGTGTGCCATATGTAGTGTTATGTTCTATACATAAGATCCTACTGGCCGCAGACTTCCACTTCTCCCAGGCACCAATCCTTCACTCTTTTCAATTACTTTGCCCAGAAATGTTACATATGGGCCTATAATTTAACTTTTCTTGCCTCCTGTTAATGTATGTTTCATGAATGACAAATACTATATCCTATCATTGGTGATGTATATGTGGAAAATTAATAAAAATTATTAACCAGAAAAAAATTTATATTGGGTAGAGAAAAGACAGCATTTACAAGGGACCCCAAATAAGGTAAAAATAAGACTATTTTAAAGCAACATATACAACAGCGCACAGACTATATACATGTCCTAATAGCCAGTTATACTAAATATTGTAAAACAAGGATTATGTCCCCTTTAAATGAAAGGCAGTGTCTGGATCTTCTCTGGAAGAAAGATATATGTACAGGTGTTTGTCTGACTAGTTGAGAAGGTGGTGTAGTTTCATTCTTAGAGCACTGCCCTGTGATCCAAAAATCCCCAACTAAATAGTTCAAAGGACTGACAGTATAGCTTAGATGTTAGAGTAATGAGCTGTGAATGAGCTTGTATATCCAGCAGACCTGGGTTTGATTCCCATAACCTCCACTTGCATACTGTGTGACTCTGAGCAAGTTACTTAAAACAGGCACTTGTGCCTTGTGGGCATTACCTGGGTAACAAAGAATGAAAATAAAAAAAAATAAAAATCCTGTCAGAGCCATAGATAACTGTCAGACCGTAGGCAGTTTTTTGAGTTTCCAGTACTTCAGTCTTTCTAGCTCTACAATTGGGTTGAAGTCGAATCCCAACAACAATGTGTCTCTGTTGTGCTGTTCTGTGTAAACTAAGACTTGAGACGTGGACACTCACAAGTACAAAATACACAATCCCACGTTCTTGACCAAGTTAACTGCTTCTCATGGTTGCAAGCATGCATGTGCCAGATTAGCCATGACTTACACATCTATTTTATGAGGTATGGGCCCTGGCTGCAGATTTTGGTTGCCTTCATAGCCTGATCCCCATCCCAACTGATGTTATAATATGGTTGCTTAGATCTAATGTCATTTTTTTCTCTAACTGTACTTTATGAAGAACAACATGGGGTATAGGAGGGGGCAGGGCAACAAATACAACTAATGTACAGTGGCGTGAAAAAGTATTTGCCCCCTTCCTGATTTTCTCTATTATTGCATATTTGTCATACTGGATGTTTTCAGGTCTTTAGAGAAAATGTAATATTAGATAAAGGGAACCTAAGTGAACAAATAACACTTGTTTTTTTTTTTAATTTCACTTATTTATTGAAAAAAAGTTAACCAACACCAACTGGCACAGTGTGAAAAAGTAATCGCCCCTACACTTAATAACTGGTTATGCCACATTTAGCTGCAATGACTGCAACCAAACACTTCCTATAATTCAATATCAGTCTTTCACATAGCTGTGGAGGAATTTAACCCACTCTTCCTCATAGAACTGCTTTAATTCAGTAACATTTGGTAGGTTTCGAGCATGAACTGCTCATTTCAGGTCCTGCCACAGCATCTCTATTGGGTTTAAGTCTGGACTTTGACTAGGCCACTCAAAACTTTAATTTTATTTCTTTTTAGCCATTCTGATGTGGACTTGCTTTTGTGTTTTGGATCATTGTCTTGCTGCATGACCCAACTACGCTTCAGCTTCAGCTGACGGAAGGATGACTGGACATTCTCCTTAAGAATTTTCTGGTACAGAGCAGAATTCATGGTTTCTTTAATTATGGCAAGTCATCCAGGTCCTTAGGCAGCAAAGCATCCCCACACCATCACACTACCACCACCATGTTTGACTGTTGGTATGGTGTTCTTACTGTGGAATGCTGTGTTTGCTTTACGTGAGACATTATGGGATCCATGTTGTCCAAAAGTTCCACTTTGGACTCATCTGTCCATAGAACATTTTCCCAAAAGGCTTGTGGATCGTCCAGGTGCTTCTTGGCAAATGAGAGATGAGCATTTATGTTCTTCTTGGTTAGCAGTGGTTTCATGCTACTCACATAAGCCCATTTTGCCCAGTCTCTTTCTGATTGTGGAGTCATGAACACTGACCTTAGCTGAGGCAGAGAAGCCTGCAGTTCTTTGGATGTTGTTTTAGGATCCTTTGAGACTTCTTGGATGATTTTACACTGCGCCCTTGGAGTAATTTTGGCAGGCCGCCCACTCCTGGAAGGTTCACTACTGTTCCAAGTGTTCTCCATTTGGAGATTATGGCTCTCACTGTGGTTTGATGGAGTCCCAGAGCCTTAGAAATAGCTTTGTAACCCTTTCCAGACTGATAGAGGGCAACAAAATTTTTCTGATCTTTCAGGAACTTCCTTTGATCATGGCATAATGTGCTTGTTGAATCTTTGTGCTGGCAACGTGACTCTGATGGTAAGGGCCAAAATAAGTGAGGTTTATATTGAGCAGGGCTGGCTGTAATCAAGCCTGGCTGTGTTCAATCAGCTGACTCTAATTATCCCTTTAATTGGGTTGATTTAACTAGGGGGCAATTACTTTTTCACACAGTGCCAGTTGGTGTTGGTTAACTTTTTTCATTAAATAAATGAAATAAGTAAAAAAAAAAAGTGTTATTTGTTCACTCAGGTTCCCTTTATCTAATATTATATTTTGTCTAAAGACCTGAAAACATCCAGTGTGACAAATATGCAATAATAGAGAAAATCAGGAAGGGGGCAAATACTTTTTCACGCCACTGTACATATACAAATGGGGAGGGCCGCAAAGAGAAGTCAAATGGGGTTCTGACTTACAAATGTTATATTCCTTTCTACATCACTTTTTGACAAATCCAATAAACATATAATAAGAGATTTTGCTGGAGAGAGTTGCTAGTTAGACCCAAATAATAAAATGCTGTTTTCTTTTTTTGCATTCAGAGTCACACAGTTGGTGAATTGCCCCAAATAAACTCTTGCGTGCTTTCAGTGCGAGTCCTTGCCTTTGAAATCTAGAGTTAGACCTTCTGCCATTTTCTTTGGGATTACATAACTAGCTCATTATTGTTTTTTGCTGGAAGCATTTGTGGAAGCTGTGTGTGCAGTATTTCTGCTTTGTTTCTGTCTCCCACTTTATCCTTACCCTTTCCATCTCATAAAAGCTCTTTTAATATCCTGTGGCGCTGTCACCAATGTCTGGATACTGGTTTCCAGGCTCTCTTTCCTTTTACTATTGTTTTTATCACTGACACGTGCTAATACTCGCTGTTGTCGGAAGAGCTACATTTATTGGGGAACATTTAATAATGATGTCTTCACAAGAACATACATTAATGAAGGTTATTAAGCAAGGATGCTCATTTCCTGATGTTAGAGCAGCAGTAGCCTTTCTTTACACTCTTGTTGAACTCTGGTATTAGGTTTTGACTTTAAACAAAATTGTAAGTAAAATCAAAAGACTGAAGTACGTTTACAATCATTTCTTTGTTTTCAGCAAATTACAAACTAAAAGCATTTTCTGCTGCAACGTTTTCATTCACTTTTGATGCATAGTTATCACATACAGAACATTAAATATTTTTTTCCTTATAAAATTGTTGTCATCCTATTAGACCAAGGGAAGGAATTTCAAAGGGGTCTGTCCTAAATTCTTCTGCCCCATGATCTATTGAAGACTTATAATAATTTATGCTAATTTAAAATCATGAAAAGTTATTTGCAGTATACCACTGAGTCTTAGGCCATTTCTAATGGTGTCCTGTGATAGCCTTAAAAATACAAGTTACCTTCATGTAAATAAACACAATGTCCAATTGCAATACATATTTAAAATGTCAGGTAGTGGCAAATATGCATACTCATCAGACAGCAACAATACAATCTTCAAGGAGCATGTGGTTTCAGAGTGTCCAGGGTAACTGGTCAGTGAATTTCTGATTTGTTCCAAACACCAATATGTCATGTGCATAGCAGATGAGACTGGGCTAATAAAAAGCCTCTACTGATCTGAAAGCGAATTCTAGGCCTTAGGACCAGACTATGCATATGTTTGTCCAGCTGCTGTTCTTTGTGTTATCAGTAGACAAACTGAACACCCTATTACTCTCTCAGATATGGCACTGAGCTATGGACTTTTAGAACTACTATGTATTATGGTGCCTCGAAAAATTACTAATTTACGCATAAACTTCAACAAATGGGTTTCACCTAAATTCTAAAGAAATCCATCCCAGACGGCTGTATAATCAACAAAGATGGGCATCCCTTAGTGCATTTAGGATAAATCACACACATCTATGAAACAAGACATCAAGTTTATTAAATGGCACAGAGGAGGAATTTCCATGAACTGTATCAATGCAACTGAATTTGTTTAGTTTTCATTTACCAGGTAGGTGCACTAGACAAGCAGTTGCCTATTTTCAGGCACAATCTGGAAGGTTACAACAGGGAAAAGAGTACAATAGTTGAAGGTAGCATTACTGCAGTACATACTTTAGGTATATACTGTACAATGTTCAAGGTACAGAGTACAGAGTACATAGTACAGTGCAATGTGAATGTTGGTATAAAGGTAAAGAAAAGGTATGAAGCAAGGTACAAGCTCCATAACAAATGCTCAAAAGAACAAACACAAAGAACATAAGGAGACAAAAACATTTTGACTGCCACATTTCGGATCAAATCATACAGACAGAAGCCAGCTATAGGCAAGAGCACATTAATGAACATTTGTTTCTATTTGTTAACCAAGTAAGTATTGTATACTGGAGCATCAGTTTCTTTTTCAGGCATGACCCAGGATCCAAAGATTATACAAAAATACAAATGCATAATACATATGAGTGACATGGACCAAGCATGTGCCTATAGTAGAAACAGCTGTTTCTTCAGCAGGTGTATGCCTTTACATGTCTTTCAGATGGTGGTCAGTCAAGGTGGCAAGCAGAGGGGCTGTTCTGGTTGTCATCTGTGGGAGAGGAACAATGCCCGCTTGTGTAAGTGGGGGGCCAGGGTGTAAGGGGTGGAGAGACCAGAGTGAGCAGGACTAGGTGGGGATCAGCAGTGCAATTGGAGGAGCTGGGGGCCCACTAGATGCCAGGGATATTATAAAATAGATATTGGAAGGGAATGAGCAGAGATTAGGGTGAGAGCCCCTTAGATATCAGAGATGTGATAACATACATATTTGTCATTAGCTAATAAAGGTTTGACTCCCTGCTAAGGAACAGACTCAGAGCTGTCAACCTAGTAAGCAGCAAGTGGAACACACAAAGGCACTCTGGAATACTCCACAATGTTTGGCCTGCCTTTAGGGATGAAACAAGGGGTTTGGGCACACAGGAGAGCAAAACTTTGTTGAAGTGGTGCCAAGAGGTACCATTGAGACAGCTGGAAGTGATGCTAAGTGACTGGATGTACAGTACTTAAAATAACAAAAACGCCCTCCAAAAGGCATGGATTCTGACATCTTTGTTGTCCATCCAGCCCCACAGACTTCTGATGTAGTAGTAGTAGTTGTTATGTATGTATGTATGTATGCCTGTACAGTATGTAGGTATGTAAGTATGTATGTATGTATGTACTCATCTATCTGTCTGTCTATCTGTCTGTCTATCTATCTATCTATCTATCTATCTATCTATCTATCTATCTATCAATCGTAAAATTGTACCCTCCCAGGGCACAGGGTACTGAATGCAAGCTCATTACAGTAAATGGGGAGGACCAGAGATCATAAGTGTGCCCATTCTGTCAGGAGCCAATCAGGGGGCTCTTAAAGCCTCTGGACTTATCTCCCTCTGGTCTCAGCCAATCAGGGAATGCTGGGCAACATAAAGTCCACTAAACGATTAGTGGACTTGTAGTTTACATAGAAAAAGGGCATGAAAAGCAGCTCCTCTTTTGACTGTATCAGCCAGTAAACACTGGATGTTAGAGAAGTGGGACTGCTGCAGAGTACCCAGACAGCTCAGATCTGCCAGTCCAACAATGACAGACAAATGAGCTTTCTAAAGCTCGGCACTTGTGTTAAGTGCAGCCAGAGTTCCTGCAAAAGACTCTGGAAACAGAATCAGTGCCAGAGGACTGCCCTGTTCACCTGGGACTTCAGTCCTTAGAGCAGCAGTTGCCTTGCACAAGCTCAGTTTCTGTGGCAGCCATTTCCTTCGCCATACAGGGATACTCATGTAAGGCCTTGTTGGACAGTGGCTCTCAAGTCCCTCAAATTTACTATTCCTTCTACAGAACCTACCTGATCATCTGCCTATGTTACCTTCAGAAAGATTCACCATTTAAGTTTTGAGAAGCTCCAGATACCCCTATGTTGGATACATTGTAGTGCAGATTGAGTTCCTGGTGATCCTCATTGGGGTTCCTCAATGGAATAACACTGCTGCATTGATTTGCCCTGAAGCCCAACTTTTGGCTTGGACATCAGTTTTTTGAATGGGACCAACTCCGATGTGTTTGGAAGGTTAGCACAGATGTGCAGAGAGATGGTGACCAGAACTACAGAACTTTGTCCACCCACACTAATGTTTGCACTGCCTACTTGAAGAAGAAGGCCAAAGCCTGCAATGTCCCTGAGGGAATGACTGAAATTATAAAGGAGGATGGGAAGGAGGCATTGAAGGTGCCCCTAGTAGCTGAGTGCATGGTAGATGGTACTGCTGAATACCTCTCTGATGTATAGCACAAGGTGGTCATGATTGAGTCACCAATGAAGAGAGGATTTCCTGTAGGACTGATAGTGCAGCAAGGAGTCCTACATGTTATGACTGTGTCAGTCAACAAAATAACCATATTGTATGATTGAAGAAAAAAACTTCTAAAGACATGCTATTGAATGCTGGGATGACTTTGGCTCACCTGCATTCTATAGTTACCATGGTGATGTCTTCTCCAAAGAAATTACCTCTCAAGTGGCTGAAGAGTCCTGTAAGTTTGGCACATCACCTGTCCCTGCTGGATGGAAGAGATGTTTGAAACAGAAGTTGCAGAACAAGAGGTTACACAGGCAGGAGCCCTCAGGAATTCAGTTCCACCACCTCTTAAAAAATTGTATTACAGTTCCACTACCTCTGTTATCTTTCTCTCTTGGCTACTATGAGAAAGTTGCACCACCTAGAAATGACATTTCTACCAGCTGTAAATTTTAGATGGGAGAGTTCTCCCACCTAAACATTTTCAGTTTAATCACTGTGCAGAATCATCAGAGATGTTTTTTCATTTCACAAGAGGGACATAGAATGTGTCAAAGGAGAACATTCCAGGATCTGCATAAGTATTAATCACCGTTTCCAGAAGAGGTCCAGAAGGTTAACACCAGTAGATGTTGAGGATGTCAGGTGACACCTAGTAGAACTCATGCTTCCAAGGATATTCAAAGAGTCATGAAGCCCATATTCTTTACTAATCATGGTGGCCAGGAAATAAAATGGAACTGCTCAGATGTGCATTGATTATCAGATACAGAACAAAAGATCATTCCAGATCAGTACACAAGCCAGAGTGGAGGATGCTTTGGACTGCAAGTGGTTCTCTGTCTTGGACTTGTACAGTAGCTACTACTAGATCCCCATGTCCAAGAAGGACAATGAGAAAACAGCAATCATTTGCCCTCTGGGATTCTACCAGTTTGAGCGCATGGCCAATGGAATCTCTGTAACTCCTGCTATATTCTAGCACCAGCGGGAGAGTGCTGTTGGAACTAAGAATCTCATGGAAATCTGTATATCTGGACAACCTCATTGTGTCTGGATGGAAACTGATAAATCACAAGTCCTTCCTGATGAAAGTGTTGGATTGCTTGCCAATGTATGGTCTAAAGCTGTCCATGGACAAGTGCTGTTGTGTCAGATATCAGTGAAGTATGTGTGTTACATCATCTCCAAGAGCGGAGTAAGTACTGATCCTGCCAAGACTGAGGGCCTTATCGCCTGGCCCAGAACTCTCAATAGAAAAGCTATGCAATATTTTCTTTGCTTTAGTGGCTGCTACAGGTTTGTGAATAACTTTCTGTTAATTTTGACACCTTTGTTCAATCTGATGCAAGGGTATCCACCCACCAGGAAAGCAAATGACACCAACATGAGGGACTGACCTGTCCAGGACTAGTACAAAACCAGTGAACTTTTTGTGTCTAGTGGACTAACAAATGAGAAGCAGCTTTCTGAGAGATCATCAAGTGCCTAAAACAGGCACCCGTTCCCGCATTTGCAAACCCAACCAAGCCTTAAACCCCTTACATTAATGATGGCTTGAAAGGTTTAGGAGCCATTTTACACCAGGAGACCAAGACTGTGATGAGATCTATAGCTTTTTCCAGCCACAGTCTGAACCCATCTGAGTTACAATACATAGAAACAGAACATAGAGCATAGACAATGATGGCAGATAAAGACCAGAGTTCAATCCAGTCTGCCCAAGTTACCTATAATCCCTGGAACCTACTGTTCCTTCAGAGTACTAAACCTCCCCGTCCTCTCTCTATTCTCCTCCTTCATCCTGTTGCCCCCGGTAACCACTGTTCCCTTCATTATATCCCAGCCGTGCCTGAATCCCCCAACTGTTTTCGCACCCACCACTTCAGCCGACAGACTGTGCCAAGGTTCCACCACCCTTTCCGGAAAGTAGTACTTCCTCACATCTCTCATGAACCTACCTCCTGTTGATTTCCATTTGTGTCCATGAATTGGTATTCAGGCTAAATAGCTCCCCACAGTCATACATGTGATATCTCCCTCTTTGCGCAGGAGACTCCTGTTTTTTTGACTGAACTCCCTCTCTCCCTCCTGGGAAACAAAATCTCCTGCTTAAGATAATTATGTCCAAAATATCCATTCATGTTTGTTTTTGGCAGATAAAAACACATAAAAAGTAAATTGGTGATGAACAATATAAGTGATAACACTGTACAACTAGTTGTGGATTCTTTTTAGTGCTTATTCTTGGCAAAATGAAATATATTAAATGTTTTTATTCTTATTTTTTGACACCATTTAAGGACAAACTCATGATGTTACGACATCTCCCTACTAGTAGGGCAATCTCCCTACTAATTTGACCCAAATCTCCCTCTTAAGCAAGTGGCATATCTCCTCTCTCCCTTCTGGTCTCCAGTGAGTACATATTAAGTGCCTCAGGGTGCTCCTCATAGGATCCACTCTTCTGGCCCTGAATCATTTTTGTTACTCTGCACTGCTCTGTCTTCAGCCTATCCTTATCCTTGTTGAGGTGAGGACTCCAGAACTGAGTGCAGTGCTCTAGATGAGGCCTCACCAGGGATCTGAAGAGGGGCAGTATTACCTCCTTTCTCCTGCTATCAATACCCCTCCTAATACATCCCAGCATCCTGTTAGCCTTGCTATAGGCCTTGTTGCTCTGACTTGATTGCTTAAGTGAGTTGCTAATGATAACTCCCAAATCCAGTTCCTCAGCTGTAGTGCTAAGTCTCTCTCCTCCCATTCAGTACTGTTTTGGGATTCTTTTTCCCTTGGTGCATTACCTTACACTTTCTAGCATTGAATTTTAACTGCCAGACATTTGGCCACCCCTCTAGCTTTGGGAGCTCTCTCAGCATTTCCCTTATTCCCTCATCACTATCCACCCTCTCACTCTGTTTTGTGTCATCTGCAAAGAGACACAACCTGCCCTGGAGTCCTTCTCCAATGTCACTAATGAACATGTAGAACAGGACTGGACTCAGGACCGATCCCTATTGAACCCCACTCATAACATCCCTCTCCTCTGATTTAACCCCATTGACCACCACCCTCTGCTGCCTCCCCTCTAGCCAATTACCAACCTAGTTCACTATGGGTTTAGCTGGACCCAGGTCTTCCATCTTCTTGAGCAATCATTTGTAAGGTACCGAGTCACACACCTTGCTGAAGTCAAAGTAGAACAGATCCAAAATGTGGCCCTTGTCTAATTCCTTTGTCACCCAGTCAAATATATTTAAATATATAACATATTCAGTCAACAAGTTGGAATTCACATTGAAGTGAGCTGATGTGAACCAATTCCAAGATTATCCTACATAGCCTAGTTATTGGTACATACAGACAATAATCTCCTCGGAAGTGTTCTAACTACTGCCTAGTTGTACATGACTGTACATTGATGGCTGTGTGCTGTCTACTGACATTTTCTGCCTGCAGTAGCAGTCTATCTGCAACAACATTGACACTGATACTCTGTCTAGGCACCCTCATCCCACATCATCAACTGATGGGCCTTGGACATATGCCACTGATCCAGCAGTGAAGACTATATGTCAACTACCTGTGCCTGAGGACAGGCCTAATCAAGCAAAAACAGCTGGAACTGTATACCTGTTTGGTGTTCACACAGATCCTGTACTAGAGGTCTATACCTACTTTGCAGTTTTGAACAACAGTTCACTACCAGATCACAGCCTGGAAGACATGTGATGTGTACAGACTGGGTTCAACTATATAAATAATTAATGATAGAAATTGCTACTGTTTGATGGGGGGAGTGGTGGTGTGCTTCTTTTAATGGCACTGCCTATAGCTAATGAGACCCCAAAGAGAAAAAAAACAAACAATTTGACCTTCTAGTACTGCTATACTAAGGTAATGCACACCCACCACACAAATACACAGCATGTAACAAATTATTAAACTAAATTTTCTTTATTTAATTGGTGAGGTTTGGTTGTAAGCTAGGATACCACAGCAAGGCCCTGTTCCATCTAATCAGTTGAAAAAAAAACTGTCCCCTGTCCTTTTAGGCTGAGTCCTGGATAGCTGTTCTAACTGGTATGTGGAGATTCAACCTAGCACAGATGCTGGGGACCACCTTTTAGAAATATCCTTTACCATCTGTGTAACCCAACTCCTCCCCCTCACGTTATCCAAAATTGTAATATTCTTCTCAAGTACTTTGTGTGCCAGAACTGCTTGTCTTTGCTTGAGAGTTCTCTCACCCAAAGAACTCGAGAATATATTCTTACAGTAATAAGAGACATGGTGACTGCACATATAAACATTAAAAACATTCCAGCTCAGACTTTCAGTGCCACAAGTCCACAGCACTCACCTCTGAGGCAGTTTCTAGATTAGGTTACCATGACTGTGACTGTGTTTGGTTAATATTTAGCTGAATTCTCTAACCTTTTAAGGCAGGGATGAGCAAGACATCAACCCAACCAACACTGATCAAGGAGGATTCAGGAGGCAATATAGCACAGTGGTTTAAGGCTCTGAGCTGCAGACCTGGAGACCTGGGTTTGAATTCCACAGCCCCCACTTACATACTGTGTGATCCTGAGCAAGTCACTTAACTTTTGTGTGCTCTCAGGTCACACCTGTAAACAAGTTTCAGCTTAGTTTGTCTCTCCTGGTTAAAAAAGACGAAAAAAAAAAAAGCAAAAAAGGAAAAACAAGATTTCCTTCGTTACTATGGCACATCAGTCCTCTGCTAAGTCCCTCTGCTCCAGACAGGAAGCTGCACTGACACCTCACCCATGTTCAAAGCTGCCCCCACAACTGCAGTTTTTGGTGGTGCTCTAGACTGCAGTCCAGAGTTAAACTACTGATAAAAGCTCTGCCATTAATATTGTCGAGGGGTTTACAACACCCAATCTTGAGTGGTTTGCCATTGGTTAATGTCACTGGGGACTGGATTCCTGACATTTGTGCCATCTTCTCAGTCCTTTGCTCTCCCAGTCTCTGGGAGTTGTCATATGATTTGGTATCCAGACCTGTTTAAGTTCACTTCCTTACCAAAAGAGATCCTATATAGAAGTAGCTATAAGGAGCATCATGTGATGTATCGTGGGAAAGCAAGTACCATATTGTGAGTGGCCTGCACACTCTTCTGACTAAAAGAGTTCTGAATGTTTGGACCTCATGTACAGTCAGTGTGCATCCAATCACATTGAGAAAAGCTGTCAGAGGTGATCTTGCTTGTAAATGTGAACCATGGCACCATAAGCTTCACACTCGACTCCTGATCCTCCTTTAGTTTCTGAGATGGCACTGAAGGCACAAAATGGGACTACAAAGTGGGTGATAGAAACATAGAAACATAGAATTTGATGACAGATAAGGTCCACTTGGCCCACCCAGTCTGCCCATTTTTTTCCTTCTTACTGTGTCACTGCAGACTTTACTTGATCTTTGGCTTTCTCTCCCCACCTTACTTTCCACTAGGATTCCCTTATGTCTATCCCATGCATTCTTGAACCCCATGATTGTTTTCACCCTCCCACAACTTCCACTGGAATAATGTGCCAACAATCCACCACTCTTTCTGTGAAGAAGTACTTTCTCACATCTCTCCAAAATTTACCCTCCTCCAGCTTCATTGCATGTCCCCTTGTCCTTAAGCATCTTTTTTTCTGAAAAATACTCCCATGCTGTACCTTATTTACTCCAGGTAGGTATTTTAAAGGTCTCTATCATATCCCCTCCTCTCTCCTTTCTTCCAGGGTATATGTTTTGAGGTCCTTTAGTCTCTCCTCATAGGGCTTGTTATGTAGACCCTGCATCATTTTAGTTGCCCTCCTCTGGACAACCTCCACTCTGTCAACGTACTTCAAAGATGTGGCCTCCAGAACTAGACACAGTACTCTAGATGGGGTCTCACCAGTGATCTATACATAGGCAACACTTTTCCCTTTCTTCTGCTGGTGATATCCCTCCCTGTGCACCTCAGCATTCTACTAGCTCTCCCTATTGCCTTGTCCCACTGACTGGCCTGAATTAGGTCATCAGATACGATGACCCCCTAGGTCTCTTTCCAGTTTGGTGGTCATCAATACCTCTTCACTGATTTTGTACTCCACCTCTGGATTTCTGTTCCCTAAGTGCATGATTTAGCACTTCTTTGCATTGAAACCCAGCTGCATACCCTTTACCACTCCTCGGGTTTTCTCAGGTCTCTGTGCATTCTCCCCGGAGTGTCCACACCATTGCAGATGTTGTTCTCGCCAGCAAAGAGGTAGACTTTCCCTTCCAGCCCATCTGCAATGTTATTTAATGTAGCAATTTGCTATGTATACCTGTGACTGTATTTTTTCTTTATTTAATTCTTTCTACATGGGTATCAGTTAGAATTTAGCAGCTGCAGGGATAAAGTAGATGTCCCTGGGAAAAGGTCATGATGTTTTTATTGGTGACTCTTCTAAAACAGACAAGTTGGCTCTGGAGAGTCTTAACAATCTCTTTGGTTAGTTTAAGAGAGAGCTGTAAAAGTAGAAAAAAGTATTTTCATGTTTGTAAATAGACATTCCGGCTGGGCTAGGACTCAGGACAAAAAGTAGATGCATTTGTATAAACAGTCTGAGTCTAGATCAGATCAGATTTTTATGAGGACTGAGACACTGAGACAAAAGGAATGTTGAATCTATGATGTTCAAGCGATATATTGGATGATGTGTCATGGGGCAGCTGGAGAGTTTTAAGGTCTGGCAATGCCTGAAAGAGACAGTCATATCTCAGACTACGAATAGCTACCATCTAATGTTTGAGTCTGCCCTGATTCAGCAAGGTGTATTGTGTGGTAAGTTATTCTGCTTTGCTAAACAGAGAGAGAGACAGAGAGACAGACAGAGACAGAGACAGAGAGAGAGAGAGAGAGAGAGAGAGAGAGAGAGCTACGTTTTCTGTGTGTAACCTATTGTTCAAACCAAAAATGCAACTCATATATTTTCAAGAAAATTATGGCTTACCGTAATGAGAAAGACCTTAAAGCAGTCTCAGAGTCAATATTTGCCAAATGATACAATGAAAATGACTGCACTTTCAAATATAGGCATTATTTGGACATGTTAACAAACCCTTCCCTTCGGAAAATATACGCCACGTTTAAAACAGAGATGTTTGAATCAAATACACTCAAGGTAAGATTTAGCAAAGCCTCTTCACCAGAATCAAAATGATGTAATTGTAATTTTAAAGAAGTCCAAGTTCTTCAAGATGTTGTATTGCACTGTGCATGGTACAACAAGGCCAGAAGGAAATTAATCCTACCCATTCTTAACTCCATACAGACATCTGATGAAAAAATGATACTTGTTATTTTATTTACGGTAGAAGATGACATCATAATAAGAAATGTCACTAACTCCCTACCAATTATACAGAAAGTCAGAAAATGAATGATATATGAAAGGCTTGCCTGTAGTTCGGTGACCAAGCAGCCAGCTACTCCCACTTCCTGAGCTATATAAGCAGTTCCTCTAAGCCTCACAGTGCCGCATTTTGTCTTTGCCCCACCATCCTCCCCCAGTAGCAGCGCTCTCGACTTACGGGGATTCCTAAGGTACCTTTAGCCATGGGAACCGTCCCGTTGCTCCTCTATGGGTGGAACCCTCTCCGATGGTTCCTTGCCTTCATACGCGTACAGGGTGGTAATTCCTTTGGAATAGACAGTGCGGACACCAAAACTAAACTAACACAGTTGCACAAGCATAACACTATACTGGCTGTGTAGGTCAGTGAACAAAACATTCATCTGTATAAACCTAGCTGTTTTAATCTGTATTGTCTGTTTAAGCCCAAATATTTATGGTCTATGTATGGATTCAAACTTTAATCTTATTTTCAACCCTACTATTTATATGTGTACAGTATTTTACTGAAATTTGAATTTTATATTGTTTTAATCCACTTTAAACCATTTTTTGTGCTTTTGTAATGATCAATTTTGAATGATTGAACAAATAAAGTATATATATATATATATATATATATATATATTTATACATCATACTGTTCAAATCATTTTCTTTTTTCATTTCTGTAGAATTACTGTTTCCCATAGTCATGCTATAGTATCCTGAGTTATATGTGTAAATATCTTGACATAGTAAAAATATTATTTTTTCATATACAGTAGTAGCCACAGACATTGCCAGCTATTTCCAGATATTTCATGAAATTTCTAAAGAGTTTCTCTCTGCTGCCCCTACTGTGGAAATGGAGAAAGCATGATATATTTCTGGAAATATCACAGAAATTTCGGGAAATCGCTGGCAGTGTCTGCGGCTACTACTGTACTTCATGTTTCTGTGACTGAAACCTTTGAGATGCAACTAATGGATCTATAACTGACAAGAACAGTATTTCCATCTCTAAAGAGAAGACTATGGGTACCATATTCTGTTTCTAAAGTAAGGAGTCCTCAGCTGTGACAGAGGGGTGGGTTGGTTGCCCTTAAGCAAGGAGCACTGCACTGTGTGAGTAGTGGCTCTGGAGGGACTCAGACCTAAGAGATACCCTAAGAGAGTGTCTATGTGGAGTGGTGGCAGCTACTAATTACCCTTGCAGATGTCTGACGGGTTCCAGAAATTTGGTAATAGTGATGCAGGCTGAGTCTGGGAAAGACCAGTTTGCCACAAACAAGAGACAGTGGGTGGGATCTGAAACTGTTTTGTCAGTATAAAGGTTATCTGACCAGTCACAGAACAGGATATACAAAAGGAACTATATATTCTACTAGTTTTGTTTTGTTAAGCAACAGTCCGGGGACAGGGCTTTTGAAGAAGCTGGACCGCTACTGTGGAATTCATTACCGAGGGCCCTGAGGGAGGCCCCCTCAGTGTAAGTCTTTAAAAAAGGACTTAAAACCTTTCTTTTTGCTCAGGCTTTTGGTGTCTGAGTTGTCTTATTTATGAAAAGCTTATTTATTTGATGTGCAAGCCTGCTTTTGGTTATTTATTTTTGTGTTTGGTTTTAATCTATATTTACACGTATTGTTTGTCCATTATTATATATTGAGGGTATTCATTTATTTGCTGTTTCATCTTTGTACTGGTGCCCTGGGCCTCTGTGGAAGGGCACCATAAATAAATTGAACTACTACTACTAGAGTGATGGAAGACACTACGTCTGGGCCCATATGCATATACTGTTTGCTCAGCGACTACATTACCGCAAAGACCATTGCAGCAAAAAAATCTGCAGATTGCTGTAATGGTCCTGGCGGTACACAGACTGTGTTTCCCCAGTGACTGTGCTCTCTCCCTGACACAACTCTGAATCAGAGTTAATTATTTAAAAGTCGGGGGTGCAGGGGCAGAGCCCCCCACATGGGGTGTGTGTGGGGAAAAGCTCCCCACAAAAAATCACATTATTTCAGTGATGGCACAATGCTAACTGTCAGCATTGTGCCATCACTATAATGCCACTCGACAAGTTTCTTGTCGCTGTGGCTTGGTGGAACCAGCCATATGTGAGGTGTACACTGTTACACTTGCAGAAGCTGTGCTAAATGAAAGAATTGCATCATGAAGAAGGCCAAACATGGGCAAAACTGATTGCCTTCCTCAATAAAAGTGACCAGGAAGGCCATGCGAAAGGGGCCACTGCTATTCAAAGTTGTGAGATGGAGTCTAGGGGGAATGCAGTTGAGCCCGAGCCTGTGACTGGGGCAGGTGTGCAACCATACCAGGTACAAAAGTTGGAGCTGGAGCTTTCTATGGTTAAGATGAAGGCAGAATTTGAGATCCAGAAGATGAAGCTGGAAGAAGAGGAGCAAGTGAAGGTGGAAAAGTGAAAGATTCATGCAGAGGAGCAAAGGGCTCGGGAGCAAGAAAAGCCATGCCAGCACAAATGAGAGGCACCAGAGGAGTGCGAGATGGAGAAGGGAAAGGCTGATTAGCCAGAGAAAAAGCATTAGCACATAATCCAGTGAGGGGAAAAGGAACACCAACACAAGAATTAGATGCAAGAATGTGAGCATATGAGAGAGACGGAGAGGCTGAGCCAGAGGACATCACCACAAGCTGTGAGTAATGGCATAAGGGATTCAACCTAGGAAGCCAACATTAATTCTAAAATGTTTCCAAGATATCAGGAAGGGGATAATCTAGATTTGTTTTTAAGATCTTTCAAGAGAATCTGTGGGCAATTTAAATTGGGTAGGGCATTTTGGGCACTAGTGACTAGTAACTATTGTTACTGATTACAGACAAGGCATTAGACGCTTTTGCCAGAACAGACATTGATGACTGCATGGACTATGATAATGTGAAAAATGTCTTGCTAAAATGGTTTGAGTTAACCCCTGAGGTGGAGGACAGGTATGCTGAAATGTGTGTGCAGATAAGTAACTTGTTAGAACACGGGGCAGAGGGTGCAAAGGCTTGCTCTGTAGAAGAAATAAAACAGTTATTTCTCTGCAACAGTTCTTAAAAACTGTGCAGAGGAACTGAGAATATGGTTGTTGGATAGAACTCCAAGCTCCTTGAGGGAGGCAGCCGAGAGGGCTGATCAGTTCATATCCAGCTGACCATCCTGTCATCACAAAGGTAAAGGAATGGGACATCAGGTGGTCTTACCGGTACCCCTGGGGGGGCAACCAATAGGATGTCAACCTGTGTCTGAACCAAAAGGAGAGCCATCTGGTTTCAGAATCACAGAGATGGATGAATGCAAGTGCTATATCTACCAGAAACTGGGACATTTGTCTCATGACTCCAAAAAAGTGTGGAAAAAAAGGGGTTAGTACAGTGGGAGTGGGTAGCTCAGGGAGCTAACAGCAGTTAGTAGCCTGTACACAGAGTGCAGTGCCCACTAACTCCACTGCATGCATGCACCCTGTGTGTGTAAATGGGATGATGACACAGGGATTGAGGGACACTGGGGACCAAGGTGTTCTTCTGCCAACTGCAGGCTGCTGAACTGATAGTCAAGTGGAGAAGTGCCAGATAAGGAATGGTGGAAGTGTCATACCTTGGGCACAGGTTGGGAGTGGGTACATCTGACATCTGGCATTAGCCATTGAAAATTTAGGCCATTTAGGTATGGGTCACACCCACAACAAAGAAAAAAGTAATGGACCTTCCTATGGATGGCAGGGTACTACCGTAAGTTTGTGCTGAATTTCAGCAGAATGGCCTAACCCCTGTCTGAGTTTACCAGAAAGAAAATGCCAGAATAGGTTCAGTTGACAGAAACCTGTCATACTGTATTCCACCAACTTGAGGAGTCTTTTTGTTGGGCATTTGTGCTTACCAACCCAAACTATTCCTTTAGGTTTATTGTGCTTGCAGATGCATCTGATCATGGGCTACGCGTAGTTCTGAGTCTGATTATGCACTCGGGAGAAGAACACCCAGTCATGTACCTGAGGAGGAAGCTGCTGGCCAGGCAAGAGGGCTCTGCTACAATAGATAAGGAGTGTCTAGGGACTTTCTGGGATTTGCAGAAACTGCAACCTTATCTGTATGGGAGGGCATTCGCCCTGGTTCCTGACTACAACCCCCTTACATGGCTGCATAGAACCAGCAGCCAGAATTCAAAATTGTTAAAGTAGAGCCTGGTGCTGTGGTCCTATAATATGGGTATTAAGCACTGGAGCAGGTCACAGCATGGCAGTGCAGATGTACTGTCCAGACAATAGCTAGTGCCCTTGTTTTGTTTCTTAAGTAGGAGAGACACTAGGATAAACTGAGGGCATAGCAAATGAAATCAGCTGACTCACGAGAAACAAAAATCATTTAGAGCTGCCAACAGATTTTTTCTTTCTTTCTTCGGGGATGTAACAATTTTGCTATGTATACTTTATTTAATTCTTTCTGCATGTGTATCAGAATTTAGAAGCTGCAGGGACAAAGTGCATATCCTTGGAAAAAGGTCAGGATGTTTTTATTATGTGAGAACTTCAAAATGGTGGAAAAGATCTTTTCTTGGTTTGAAACATTCCTGCTGGGCTAGGATTCAGGACAAAAAGCAAATGTATTTGTATAAATAATGTCTGAGTCCAGATCAGATCTTTTTTTATGAGGACCCAGCTCTCGAGACACAAGGAATGTTGAATCTATGATGTCAGATTGATATACTGGATAATGTGTCAAGGAGGGGCAGTTTGAGGGTCTTAAGGTCTGGTACAGCCTGAAAGAGATAGTCAGGTTTGGGACTATGAATAGCTACCATCTAAGGTTCAAGTCTGCCCTGATTCACCAAGGTGTCTTGTGTGATAAGCTATTCTACTTTGACAAAGAGAGAGAGAAATGGGAGAGAGAGAAATAGAGGAAGAGAGCAAGGGATAGGTTTTTCTGTGTGTAACTTGCTGTTCAAGCCATTTTCTTTTTTCATTTCTGTAGAATTACTGTTCCCTATAGTCCTGCTGTAGTATCCTGTACTATATGTGTAAATATCTTAAAGTATTAAAAATATATTTTTTTCATATATTTCATGTTTCAGTGACTGAATCCTTTGAGGTACAGCTAATGGATTTATAACTGACACACACTATATTTCTGACTTTAAAGAGAAGGCTAGAGTTATCATATTATGTTTCTAAAGTAAGGATATCTCAGCTGTGACATAAAGGGGTGGGTTTGTTGCCCTTGAGCAAGGAGTGCTGTACTGTGTGAACAGCAGCTGTGGAGGGACTCAGATCTAGAGATACCCCAAGAGAGTTCTATGCTGAGTATCACTGCAACTACTAGTTACCCTTGCTGGCATCTGAAGGGTTTGAAAAAGATGGTAACAGTGACACAGGCTGAGTCTGGGGAAGACCCGTTTGCCACACTTACAGTATAAAGATGTTAAAGACTGGTCCCAGTACTGAGACCTCAGGCACCCCACTGGTCATCCTGCCTTCTCCTGAGTGAGCTCCATTTACCACCACCCTCTGTCTCCTATCACTTAACCAATTTCTTACCTAGTTCACCACCTTTGAACCCACCACTAAGCTGCCCAGCTTCCTTACGGGTCTCCTATGGAAACGTTATCAAAATCCTAATTGAAATCTAAGTAGGTCACATCCAGTTCTCCATCCTGATCTATTTCCCTGGTCACCCAGTCATAGAAATCTACTAGATTTGTTTTACATGACCTCACCCCATGACTCCATGCTGCCTCAGGTCTTGTAGCCTGCTGGATTCAAGATACTCCACAAGCCTTTTCATCAGCATTGTCCCCATTAATTTCCCCACCACTGACATCAGGCTGACTGGCTGATTGGTTTATATTACCAGCCTCCTCCCTGCTATCACTTTTGTGGAATGAGACTTCATCTGCCCTCTTCCAGTCCTCTGGAGACACTCCTGTTTCCAGTGAACTGTTAAATGGGGCTGTCAGAAGTGTAGCCAGTACTTCCCTGAGCTCCATTTCTATCACTGGATGCCCTCCTCTGGTCCCATTGCTTTGTCCACTTTCAGATTAGTGAGTCTCTTCAGGTCCCTCTCCTCTGAAAAAGGACTAGTGTCCACCTCCCACCCTCCAAAGCTCCTGTTACTTTTTCAGGCCCTCCCCTTCTCCTTCCTCTGAGAACACTGATCAAAAGTATTTGTTCAGGATATCTGCCTTTTCCTAGTCCTCTCTGCACAGTTCCCCCACTTCCTTTCTTAACCTCACAATTCCTTCTCTGGTTTTCTTCATTTTACTTGTATACTTAAGAAATGTTTTGTACCCTTTCTTTACCCCCTGGGCTCTTCTCTCCTCAGTTTTCTCCTTCTCCCTCCTTATTGCTTTCCCTGCCTCCTTCTGTTTCTCCTGATACATGTCCCTTTCCTCCTCGTTCAGCATAGAAACACAGAAACATAGAAGGTGTCAGCAGAAAAGGACCTCTTGCCCCACCTAGTCTGCCCTAAAGTGCCTACTTAATGTAGGTACTCTAGTGCATCTCCTTATACCTTTTGAATGCTGCCCTGTTTGCCTTTATCTTTTTGGTCACTTCTTTCAAGAACCATAGCAGTCTTTTTTTCCCTCTAGCTTTTGCTCACTTGCCTTGTGCAGAGGTTTTCTGCCTTCCCTATATCCAATTTTAGCTTTGCCCACTGTTCCTCTGCCCCTTCCAGGTCATGTCCTCACTAGGTTGTCCCTGTGGCATTCACCCATCTTTATAAAATCTGCCCTTCTGAAGTACATGCCCCTCACCTTTGTGTGTTTCAATGTCACCACCATCCTTACATTGACCCACACTGTACAGTGATCACTGGTCCCCAGGTGGCATCCCACCTTGATGTCTGCAACAGTGTCCCTATTAGTGAGCACCAGGCCCAGTATTTCCCACTCACGGGTAGGCTCCCTGATTAGTTGCCTGAGGAATTCCCCATGCAATTACAATGGGGTGAAAGTCTAAAATATCATAGGAAGGACTATGCATAATGACATGATACTGTAGATGGAAACATAAATATTTACTAAATTTGTCTTTCCATACTGATAACACATCTGACAACTGGAGGTCACTAATTACATACTGTGCCATAGTACATCATACCAAATAATCCCTACAACAGGTCAATAAAATGGTTGCTCAGTAATACTCTAGATAACTTCTGTAAATGTTGCAACCCGAAACTCTGCTTATATTGGTAGCATGAGACTTTATTAAAGAACCCCAAAGTGGCTGTGCCACAGAAAGAGTATGGAATTTCAATCCTTCCCACTTCTTCTGGCCACTCTAAGATGGTTGTGTACTAGCGTGCCTTACAGTCCATCAAATGACTTGCCTGGGGTCTCAAGATGACATTTCTAGTCTTTTCTTCAGTATATTTGCTCTTTATGCCCTTACCATCACTAGTTAATTATCCTTGAGGTTCCACAGCTGTGTCTGCAATCAAACTCAGTGACAGAGCCTACATTAGCCATACTACTGTAATTTTGCACAGCAGCTGCCGAGAGTGTCTAGAGTGGAGTAATGGGTCACAGACCTGACTCCTCCAGTCACAATGCACTATACCATCCATTTCCCCATTCCCAAATCTCTCCCACCCAAACAGCATCATTCATAATTACCACAAGTATCATGAAGAGGGCATCTAGTCACAGTCCTGCCTCCAGTCTGCCATCCTTTTAGTCACACTATGCATTGTCACAATGATACAATCCTGCCTCTGTACCACAAATAAATTACTGGATATCTGTGGACTGTCAACTGTTCCTCAGCACTACAACCTCAGTTTCTTGCAGCTCTGGTCCCCATCTCACAAAGCTCTGATGTATGTCACTCACAGCTCCTGTTCCTGTCCCACACAGCTTTGTGAATACTCCTCTGCTCTGTTTATGAGGGACAGTGATAAGGCAAGATCAGGACCAGTTGACAAAAGCCACAGAGCAGTTAATTGAAAAGCCTGATTGAGGCCAGTGGGTAAAAGTCACACAGCATCAGACAGTTGGAACATGTGCAGGTGTGTTTACTTGAAGCTCTGGCCCCTTTCCTACACAGCTCCACTACATTACACTACTTGGGAGTCCTGCACTCTGGTTCCTGTAGACCAGCAGTCAAAAGCCACTTGTTGACTGAGTTACAAGGTAGTGATCAAGTGATGAGGGAAAATTGGGGCTGTAGGAAAAAAAACACAGTTGCCAAGTGAAAAGACAAGACTGAGGCATGTTCAAATAAAATTATGAACTGTAGGCTGAAGAAGTTGATTACAACATTTACCTACAATATGTGAGAAGTAAGACAGTGATACCACTCCTTCAGTTGTTATGAGTATGGGGTCTCTCTGTCTCATTATTCTGCCCCTTGATAAGTTTAGTGGGATTTTTGGCTAGTCTGTACATGGCAATGCCTGACTGGTGATGGAGAAAACAGGCAGGAAGAGTGAAGCACTGCTGAGTGGCTTCAGTTCAAACTGGCAGAGGATAAAGCAAGGCTACCCAACAGTTTCAATTAAGACTGGTGCCAATGATTTGGAGGTGGGTGAGGAGAGTGGAGCAACACTAAGCGGATACAGTTTAGACTGGCAGAGGATTAAGGGGTGGGGATAGTACAAACATCACTGAGTGACTTAACTTGGGACCAGTGGTGCCAAGGATTTCAGGGTGGGGAGTGTGAGCAGGGAAAGTAATGACTAATGTATGCCATAGACTGGCTTCATTTGAAACAGGCACTGCTGGTGATTTGGTGGGAGTCAGGAGGGGAAGAGTGTGCTTGTTGCTGAGTGGCTACCATAGAGCTAGTCCTGTTCACAGCCAGCTTGGCCCTGCTTAAAGTCACCCACCATTCTGAAATTGTCCCCATAATTGCAGTTGCTGATGATGCTCCAGATGACAGCCGCGAGCCAAAGTACCAAAAAGAGCTTAGCTGTATGTGTTCTTACATGGTTAGCTGCACACATTCTTGAAAGGTTCACTGCTCATTCATGTGGCTGTCATGCACACGTCTCCAAACTGCCAATGCCAAGGTAGAAAACTTTAAGAGACAGCAGCAGGAGTCATGTGCAGCAATCTCTGAAACTAAATGGGGGTGCATCAAAGGGCAGCCAGCCCAGACAGCAGACATGAACATCGAGTAAGCTGCACACTGGAAATCATAAAATGCAGGAACCAAGGTGTATGCAAAAGTTTAGAAATTTATTCTGTTGCAGGCTCTCAGCAAACGTACTGTCTGGAGAACAACCTTGCTCCACCACTTCAACCTATGCAGGTCTTCATCAGGAGGTGAAGATCTTCATAGGTCAAAAAGCACTGGGGCAGGTACCAGAATAAATGTCTAAATTTTAACATACACCTTGGTTCCTGTTGTTTTTAATTTCCAGTGTGCAGCGTACTCGTTGTTCAAGAGACAAAACAGTAGCCAATAGCATGCCACACCACATATTTTCTATCTTATGTCCTGGCCCCTAGCACATTTGAACGGTACAGCTAAAACTCACATCCTCATTTCAACCACAACATGAACTTGTTTGCTATGCAGACCAGCCCTGAAAGGCAAAAGAGAATTGATTTTCTCCTCCATTTCTGCCAACCCCCACTCTAGCAGAAAACAAGTTAATTAAAGCCAAAGGAGGAAATAAACCTCAGGTAATATACTAAGTAATGTAGCGTAAAAGAATTTTAAGGTATACTCAGGTTAGGGTCAAGCAGCATGCATGGATGGATATGGGGGTGCTCCTGCAAACTCCTGGGAGACAGAAGTGAGTATAGGAGTCCTTGCAAATGGTGATACAGCAGTTAGCAAAGTATATACAGAGGGCAAAATACTGGATACTGTAATCGGTGTGGCACACCATTACAGCTCACTAACCTAGCATAGGTACTAAGTAGAGGATTTCTTACCTGTATCCTTGGATCCTAGGGTATGGGGTCATTAAGGGATGAGATCTGCTGAACCTTTAAAACAAGAATAGGAATGGGATCACAAAGGATGCACAGTTCTTTAGGAAGAAACTAGTACAGATAAGAAAGGTAAAACATAGAACAATACTTATCTGATAGGCAGGGACCTGGCATTGTGACAGACCTGTAAAAAATAAAGGGAAAATGGGTTAGCATGGGAAGAAATACAGTAGTTCAATTGTGCTTATGCAACTGGATGAGAGGTATGCTTGTGTAACTTTGATACATTGTGGCTATTCACATCTCAATATGTGGGATATACCACCCTGTAAGGGTATGATGCAAGGAACCCTAGAGGAGGGTTCCCCCTATAGGTGCCGCAGAAAATTCTCTTGGCTAAAAGTAGCTTAAGAAGAAGCCATGGGAAAGAGAAATGACCTGCTGGAGGAGGAGGGGTAGATGGTGGGGCTATGAAGAGGTGAATCCTGAACCAGTCCAGGAGGAGTGGCCTTTTAAGGCCTGATGGGGAATGATGTAGTCGATCTGCCCGTTGAACCTCCGGCTTAAAGCCTTCCCATTCAATTGTGCTTATACAACTGGATGAGATGTATGCTTATGTGACTTTGATATATTGTGGCTATTCACCTCTCTATCCATGGGATATAACACCCTGTAGGGGTACAATGCAAGGAACCCTAGAGGAGGGTCCCTCCATAGGTGCCATGGGAAATTCACTTGGCTAAAGGTAGCTTAGGAAGAAGCCCAAAAAGAATACCCAAAAGGGTGTCAAGCATCGAAGAGGCGAGAAATCAGAGGATATCTAGACCAACAATAAATGTGATAGATGTAGATAGGAAAAACAGGAGAAGAATGAGAAAAGCTGAGCACAATGAATGAATGAAAGGAAATCTGAAAAGATGCAGAAGGGTGGACTTACTAAGGAGAGAGGGAACAGCTGGGGCCACCATCCAACTCCATCCAACAACGGAACCTAACTAAGGAACCTATGAAAGCACTAACCCTAATTAATATTATGACCATTGGCACATAGGAAAGGAAAAAAACCCTTTGAGGAGAAAACCTCTGGCGATCTAAGGCCTAGGTTCCCTTCCCTCCAGGCTGAAGGATGTTTAGATTAGGGATGGTTCCACTACAGGAATTTAAAGTAGAGATCGAGGAAGGAGGAAAAGTGAAATTTTTGAGGAAGCTATGTTCTTCAAAAAGGATGGCTGTCGAAGGATGTGAGCAATGTCTGCAACTAGACCCTCGAAAGCAAGAGAGGAAGTATGATGATGGAAAGAAGCCTTGAAAGCCTGCATGGTTAAAAAGAGACATGAAATGAACAATGAATGATGATGGAGAGAAGCCTACCAGTCCCTAGCAAAGGGGCAATAGACGTAAAGGCATGTCTCCGAGTGGCGAGCAGGTCGAGTTGAGGTAACACGAACCTGAGAGGGTCATATTCGAGTAATCAGTGTGAAGGAGTAGACCCATATGAGGTTGGATGAGCGAGGGATACCCAGATGCAGGCATGAGAAGACTGATGGTGATAATCACCGCAGGATTGCAGCAGTTCGATAAGGTAGCATAAAACCCAATGAGAGGTATGCTCGATTAAGTGATATAAATGAGTGGACCCTGAGGTCAGACAGAGTGAAGGAGAACCAGACTCAGGCACCTGGACACCAAATGGACTAAAGTAAGAGGAGGATAAGAATAGGAAGGTGATGGCAGGATAAGGAAAAGACCCCAAAAGTAAGCAAAGACCAGAGAAGGAGCGGAATGGAGGACAGTGGGAATGGGAGAAAGAGGGCATCGAGTGGAGTAGACAGGGACAGACACCCTTGGAAAAGAGGATATAGCAAATAATCTCCAAGAGATGTGTTCCTAGGGACCCGGCCGGGGAGGACCTAAGGTCAGGTACTAGGAATAGTACACATGACAGAAGCGGAAGAGCTGGTATGGTGGTGGAAACATGATACGATTGGAAGGAGGGCTGAAATTGAGGGATGACATGGAAAGAAACAACCTATGCAGAAATCAGGCAGGACCTTCAGGGGGCAGTAAAATCAAAATACTGGCAGTAGAGACATGTGGAGGAGCAGGAGGCAGAGGGATGAGGCATAGGTAGGGTCGATAGTGAATGAACATGAGTAGGTAGTAGTAGGAGAGGTAAGAGTAGACAAAGGAAAGTTATGGTGATGACATAACATAGGGGCACTGCATCTGGAAAGCCCAAAGTGAGAAATCCACCTGCTGCAGCAGTTAGAGTTGCAGCACACACCAGGAATAAGAACAGGTGAACAATGTACCATTGGGAGAAGCCTGGAGAGGAGCCGAACAGAACCGCTGGCCAGAAAAGGCGAATCAGGCAGCGGCACCCGGAAGCAGGCTGAAGGGAAGTGAAAGATGGATGGTGCCAGAGGCATGCACTCCCCAGGTGAGCACTGAATCCTGGCAGGTACAGAGGAATGTATGGGCTAGGAATGAGCAGGCAGCAACAGGGCACCACAGCCATGGGAACAGCATAGCTGCTGGAGCTGAGGAACAAAAAGCTGAATGAGGGAGTGAGAGGAGGAGACATGAAGTTGGGAGTGAAAATGGAGCTGACAGAGGAGAGGAATGGGACCAAACTGAAGCAGGAGCAGAGGACCTTAGGAGCTGACCCACCCTATGCCGTAGGGGGAGGCACTGGCACAGAGGGGTGAGGGAAGCTGGGGAACAGCAGAGACAGAAGCACTAGGACAGCAACGGGGTGGCCCCCACTGCCAAGGAAGGAGAACTGGAGCCCCAAGGAACATCAGGCTTAAAGCCTTCCCATAGTGAGAGGAGAGACAGAGCAGCATAGAGGTACAAGTAGTACAGTATGAACATTGAAGTTAAGAAAAGATTGTTTTCAAGAAAAAGTACAGTAATAAAGGTAAAAGTTAGCAGGAATGTAAAAATAGAGAGCTAGAAACAAATGAAAAACAGTCCACGTTAAATAAAAATTGATTGTAAAAAACAAAAGCAAAGAAACTTTGGAAAAGCAGAAAGAAATTGAAAAATGGAGTCATAAAGAAAATAAATGAAGTAAAGAAATTGTAAGCAGGGGGTTGTCAGGCAGACTCCCTTCGTGCCCTTTGGTGTCTGTTTATAAAAGGTATACTGTCAAGAGATCGCTGAAAATAAGGTGTTGGAACATGGGCATCAGCATGAATATGTGAGTCTTATGATTGACAGGGTTGTCACAGCGTTTGTTACAGTGAGCATGATGGGAGGGATTGTGGCTGTTACAGTATTTGTGTGCTCCCCCCAACATGTGCCAGCAGGTGTTGATTATATAAAAATACCAGGGAATGTGGCTGGCAGAGCCCACCATGTAAAATCATGGTGACAAGAGCCGCTTCTGCACCTGCAATTCGTGCAGTCTTCTGTGCATGGTGACACAATTTCATGTCACTGCATTGACTCTTGGCATTTTGGTTGTACTCTTTTTTACAGCACTCTGTTCACATTAGCCCTAAAGCGAGTGACCCTTTATAAAATATTTGCAACCCTCTTAGTCCAGTGGGCCAGGTGTCCATGGTGTCTAATGGGTCAAGCAAAGGTTTCTCCCTTCCCAGACTGCTGCCAAGGGTCCACATCTGGCAAGCACTGCTTTGACTGGACAAGGAGGAACAGCAGGCAGAGACAAAAGGCAACAGCACTCGATTAAAAGACTCCTATGTTGTTTTATTGTCCCCTTGTGCCTGCTTGCCAAAGACTAAGGCTGGTGGAGAGAGGGTGGGTCTGACTGAGTGGCTGATATGCTTAAAAGTTAAAGAGGAACTACAGTCAGAATTTTCAAAAACATACGTTGTGCGGAGTGTTTTGATTTGTGGGTGTAGCCCTAACGTATCCATCACTTTGTTTGCTGTTAGGAGTTATGTCTAAATTTGCCTACTAGTTTTATGCCCCTTGGGGATCTTCATGTTTGAATTTTTTATCGCTCTTCATTTCCTGCAATTCCTCCTGTCCCATGTGACAGTGATGCATTTGTAAACATTGATTCAGCAAGAGCTGGTTTTTATCAAGTTTACAGCAGTAGAGCTATGATTTTAATTGTCTCCTTATCCAGTTAGCACTGATAAAGGCTACATTCATTGATGTCAAACATTAAACATCTGTGGGATAATTGAATGGGCTATTCTATAAGCAAACAGTGATAATCTTCACTAATTATAGCAGTGATGACCTGGGGTGATATGTGTTCTTTTTTATGACCGTGTGTAGTTTGGTGAAATGAAAAACTACAAAAACAAAACATTTACTCCTGCTGGCTAGACCCAGAGACATACCTAGAAACCAGAAAGATTGGAATAAAAAAAAATATTTCATTGGAGCCAGATTATCAAGCTTCTAACAGCTGATTGCTGTTGCAGCAGCTTTCACTCACTGAATCAATGGTCATGAATGTATCAGTGTCACAAGGGACAGGAGGCATTGTAGAAAAAAGAACAGCAGTAAAAAAAATCCAACATGGAGATCCCAGGGACTATAAAACTAATAGGCAAATTTAGGAAAATATTCTAATAGCAAACAAAGGAAGGGACACACCTGGACTCAGCTCAAATCAAAATGCTCTGGACAACATATGGTTTTGCAAATGTTGCCTGTAGTTCTCCTTTAAGATACTCCTGCAGATTACAGTCAAACTGCTAAATAGGAGAAGTGATAGTGGCTGCCACTTCTATGGCTGTGAGAAAATGCTCCCAGTGATAGTAGAGTTACGGGTGTGCTGCAGAAGCCACAACTTCCATGGCTTAACCAGAACACCCGACAGGGTTTACATTAATAAAATAAACTGCAAGAGCCAGGATCCGGTGGCAGTAATCTCCCCAAGGGAGACAGGTGGCAGGTGCCACATCAGGTAATGTCGCTTGAGCAGCAGTAAGGGAAAGCCCAGAGGTGGCGTACTGCCAGAAGGAAGGGAAAAGAGGGTAGCAGCAGGGTAGGATGTCCACTGGGAAACAGGTAGAGTGGCAGTTGGAAACACAACAGCCACACAGCAAGTGGCTTGTGTGCTGCTAAGAGATCATTAGTGGAGGGGCTTACTTGTACAAATGACTCCAGCCCACTGTGACAGCTGGCAGCTATTGAACTGGTCTATTGGGCTATCAATTACAATGACTGAGAGCCTGACAGACCAAAAGATATGCTGCAGCATGGACAGCAATCCCTTTTACTGGCTTAAAACAGCAGAAAGGCCAATGGCAATTTTCAAGCTATCTGACTGGCTAGCATTCATAAACAACCCCTAATAACGATATTTCTGTGCACATTGGCAGCTATTGGCATTGAACACTTTTCTACCTGCAGCACATACATTCTGTACAAGAATGAGACATTAAGATATACTACAAGACTTAACTATTTGCCAAAGTAATTTATTGATATGATAGGACAAATACTGCTTCCAACCCACATCAAATGAATAAGAAACTACCTGCTGTGTTATGCAGCGCAGGCTTAATAGCAGTGACGAAGTAGCCTACTTTATCCATCCCCAAGCTGACTGGCAGAGCATGATACAGAATCAACAACAGTTCTGTGTACTCAGAATGGCAGCCTCAGTTCTCCTCCAGAGTGGATACCTCCAAATGGACATGTCCAAACAAAAAAGTTGAGAGAACTGAATCAAATGACACAGTCAAGTCTGGAATTGCAAACTTTTATGATGTTTACCACATTTTATTCAAACAGAATACTATATCAGTTCATTTAATTCCATAAAAATATGAACTAAATTTACACACCCTAAAGTGGACACCCAACTAACACCCTGGCAGTTTCAAGACCCTCTGACTCTTCCTGTGGAGGCAGAGCTTAGTTATATTTTTGTTACCTTTATGCACTAATATTTAAAGATACATACCCGGATTTCTATATAAGGTATTTTCAATTTGTTATATACTATCGTACATATGATTTTAGATAAACAGGTATATCATAGCACACATAAACAGTGCCAAAACACAAAATTTTGTGAAAGAAAATGCATTTCAGTGGTGTGCAGTGATAAGAGCGAGAATTAGTGAGCTACTCAATATGAGTGACTCAGTAATACTGCTCGTAATGACAGCAAGTGCCAGAAAACACTGAGAAGTAGTTATAGCAAGTTTAGCACTGAGGTACACTCACTACACTGGCTACCCTTGCTGAAAAAGTATATGAATGTTAGTTTGTCCAAGCTCTGTCAAGCTGGCCATTTGGTGTGGAGGCATGAGCCACTGTCCCTGAAGCCTGTGGTGCTGGGTTTGGGTCCTGGTGTAGGACAATGTTTTTCTTCCTTAGGCTTTTCAATTTTTTCGAAGTCTGCTCTCCCTGGAGTTAGTAATATTTATTTTTGGGTGTGTGTGGGGCTTGTCCCCATGATGACTTGCTCCCCGCATAAAAATACTTGATTCTTTTGCCGCATTTGATGTTAGAAGCGACTGTCACTGTTTGCGATGGTCAGTGTTATTTGGTTTCTCCCTTTTGATGTTGGGTGCTTTTTTGGTCACTGTATGTGATCGGCACAGTCAAAACTTTCTGTTATCTCATAAAACCCATTTCAGTTCATTAACCTTTTGACCTTCCATCAGATTAGTGTACAGTATAGGCCAGAAAGTTGTTCAAGTAGTCAAAAGGCTATTTTTCAATATAGCTAAATGGTTTAAAGAACCAAATTACTGGGTTTCAGAATCTGGGAGTACTTCATAAATTTTAAATGATTACAAAAATGGCTGTAGTGCCTTAACTTCATTCAGACCATATCATGCTAGATTATTAAAACTGAAAATCCATTGGGCCTTCTTTTTCAGAAGATCCTGCAATCTGTTGCCACCTCTTTATCTTAGTTTATAATATTCAACTCCTCTAAATTTGAACAAGTTACCACTACCCCCATGGTGCTTCCTTAAGTGAACCCCCACTGGTGCAATTTGTTTCTTATTTCTAATGGAACCAAGTTGCTCCTGACTTTGAATTTTTAGGGTATGCATCATCACACTGATGTACACATTATTATAAAAAGGCACCATAGCTTATAAATCACACACTCTGTTGAACGATTAACAATTTCTCGTATGTTCATATCAATACTCTGATCAGCTGGATGCTTACACTCTTTTCCTAGTACTGCATGGTGACACACTGAACATTTACCACACCAAAAAATCAGGAGGGGGCAATCAGCTATTAAGTTTAGTTTTTTTTCTCATGTGATGACTGTGTACTAACATATCTACAATATTCTTACTTCTACTACAGGTGACTCTAGGTTGTGGAATGACTGCTTGGTCCAGAATTGGGTCTGCTGATAACATCGACCAATTTATTTATTTTTTTTTAACAATTTTCCAAGTGGACTGAGCTATATGATTTAATTCTGTTACAAAAGTAACTTTATGGGACTCTTCATTTCTGTGTTTCAGAACCAAATGTTCAGTCCTGTTTAGTTCCATTAGTTTTCTTTTGGATACATCTAGCTAACTCCTGTTATAGGATAGGCTAGGATAGGATAGGAACTTTATTTACATAGCGCTCCTTCCCGGAGACTCACAGTGTGTCACAATATTAAAATACACATATTGTAAAATGGCACATGATGTAGAGACTAATACACATTCCAGCCTATCCAACAATTTACAACAAACAGTATATTAATAAAACAAATTAATAAAATAATAAATCATAACTCCCAAACATAACCAACAGTCAGTAGTCCAATCATTTAGTAAAACAGCAGGGGTAATTATCAACTCAAATTAAATGCTTGCTGAAAGAGCAATGTTTTTAGGCCTCTTTTAAAGGCTTCTGCTGAGGGTGCCTCCTGCAGATGTCGAGGTAAGGAGTTCCACAGGGTTGGCGTGGCAAGCAAGAATGCTCGGTCCCCAGATTGCCACAGCCTAGCCCTGAGAACCGCCAAGAGGCAACTCTCGGAGCAACAGAGAGCCAGAGATGGGTTACAGCCTCTCTGTGCAAACGTTTCTGTTAATTCATCACATTGCAGCACAGTATCATCTAATTTCAAACAATTTCTTCTAATCTGTAAATACTAACTCAAAGGGGTGGCTCTAATAAGAGATGGAGTATGTGCACTATCTTTCCAAAGGAACATATTAGTAAAGTTTGGTTTTCTAAATCATTTTGTTTTCACAATTTCACCAGGGGAACCAGAGTAATATCCAAGAAGTTTAACTCTGTCTGATCAACAGTAAATATAAATGTTAAATTCATTATTACCCAGCCACTACCAAAACGTTTCTCATGGCCTCCCTCCCAAATGCAGACATTATCTATATAGCAAAACCATGTGATGCTATTGTCTGCATATGTGTTAACATCAAACATGGTCACACTTTCCGAAATCCCCAGGACTATATTAGGATTATTGCTGTTCCACACTTTTGCAAAACAGTTGGTATCACAGAAAGTTTCAAGTATGAATTTAAGGCTTTACAGAATAAAATATGTTGGTATTCTGTCTCTGTCTGGACATTCAATTAAATATTTTCCACTGCTTGCAGGCCATCAGTATGAAATTGGTGTGCTGAAGGTATACAGACTCTACATGTCTACACCCATCAAAAGATATCTATCACTCCAAACAAAATGTTCAAATTTAGCCAGGACATCCATAGTATCTAGGAGGTGAGAGGGCAATTCTTTAACAATATCCATAAAAAAATAATAAAAAAAACTTTGCCAATTTTTCAGTGAGCCCCTCCCCCCCCAAGACAATCAGTCTACCTGGCGGAGCAGTCACATTTGTATGTAACTTTGGGAGGGTGTAGAACATGGAGAGTATGGGATAATCAATCTTCAGATATGCCAGTTCTTTCTGGGGGATATGACCCTCCCAAAGACATTTTCAATCATATAAAATTCCAACTGGAATCTCAGAAGGGGGTTAGCTTGTAACTTTTCATAGATTTAGTATTTTTAGGAGTCCCAAGTTACCATGTCTCATACTGTGTCATATCCGTAATTACTGTATTTACTCCTTTGTCTTCTTTTTTTAACTACCATGTTTTTATTTGTTTTCAGCCCATTTAGCACACCCTTTTCATTTCTTGGTAGATTATACTTAAATCCTTCTTGGCTATGTATCAGCTTATCAATAGCATTTTCTACTAATTTAATTTCTGGTATGTTTTAATAACAGGATTATGATTCTTTGGGCAAGAGCTGCTTTAGGGAGAAATACCTTACTCCCACTTGAAGTCTGCTGAAAATAAGGAGCAGTGGCATAAGTATTTGATGCTGAAAACTGATCTACATCTAGTTCATCTAACACTATATTAATGGGGGGGGGGTGGAGCTAGCTGTCGAAGATCGTGTCAGCTTGATTTAACTAGGCAGCCTGGCTGAAGGGGAATTCAGCACCATCCTCTAATTATAGCTGACATTTCAGTTCTCTTTGCTGAACATTGGGGAGCTGTAAGGATGAACATCAGACCTCCATAATTATTTTTGGGACTGATAACTGACTTGAGCCGTAATTTGTAAAAGTATACTGGACCACACTTTGGCTTCTGTGGGGCGTCCTAGTACAAGGCCTCCAGTGCCAGTCCCCACAACACCAGCTGGCATCTACTCTGCTATCAACCTACAGGATGGACTCTTCACCAAATGTCAGCTTCAGGGATCTTTCTTCCATTACCACAATGCTCACACAGATCCTGCATGACACTACGGAGCTGAAATTGACAATGAAATAGACCAACAAATGCTTGTCAGTTCTGGTGGGCCAGGTCTCCGTCACCGAGCAGGCACTTTAAACATAGCAGGAGATTACCAGCCAACACCAAAAGACTCTCTGGAATCATCATCAGAAGCTGCAATGTCTTTTAGAAAAAGTCGATGATCTCGAGAACTGGGCCAGCAGAAACAATATCCAGATTGTGGGCATACTGGAATACATAGAATGCCTAGACATGATTGCTTCCTCTGCACAGCCATCCTGGCTATCCTGCAAACTCTGAACTGCCCTCCCCCAGACATTGAACAGGCGCATCGGCTGCTTGTACCCAGACCTAGGACTGGTGATAAGCCCCATCCTATACTGTATTGTGCAAATTGCTTCGCTACCCCATAAAGGAGACTTTTTTAAAATTATTAAATTGTTATTAAATTTTACAATAAAAGCAAAACCATAATAACCACAATGGCAGGTATAACATTAAAACTCAAAAACTTAAAAAAATGAAAAAAAAGCCAACAACTCCACCCATCCAGGAAGGCCAAGTAGGCAAAAAGAAAGTAAAAACAGGTGAATTCCATTTAGAGGGTGAAAAGACAATAAAACAAATTGAGTTGTGCTGAGTTACCATCTATAAACCCCTAAAAATTACCGAGATTTGTGACAATACATGATAGTACAACATATTACAAGTAGAATACTTCTCAGTAATGAGAGCTACGAAACAAAAATTAATGTACATAAACACCAGGTAACAAGTAAAAATAGCAAACAATATTCATGAATAAAGAAATATATTGACAATGCAAAAAGGAACATGAATGTGTATGTTGAAATAAATATAAAGGACTCGTTCACTGGGATAATTTCAGAAGCAAACTATAAAGTTTACACAAAAGGTTGCAAAAACTAGAAAGATTATTATTAATACTAACATACTAATTGCCAGCAGATTAAGCCTTACAGTCTATCAAGTCTGCTCGAACCTCAGATCCCCAGCTGGGCGCCGAGGCCCTCCGCCCCCCTTGTGTTCCAGAAACCCCTATCATCCATCCCCACCCCCCTGGGCCAGGCCATCATCTGATACATCCACTTTCTGTGTCTGTCCCACCCTCTCTTGAAGGCCTCCACTGTGGATCTTTGAACCAGCTTGCCGGGCAGTGCATTCCAAGGGTCCACCACTCTCTCAGTGAAAAACCTCCGCCTCTTTTCACCCCCTCACCCTTCCACCTTCCAACTTCAAACCATGCCCTTTGGTGATACCTCCCTGTTTTAGTCTAAAGATCCCCTCCATGTTTACCCTTTTTATTCCCTTGAGGTACTTGAAGACCTCAATCATGTCCCTCCTGTCTCTCTTCTCCTCCAATGAAAATATGCAGAGCTTCTCAAGTCTGTCCTCATACGTCAAATCCCCTAGTCCTCGTATCATCTTAGTTGCCCTCCTCTGTACCCTCTCCAGGAGCTGTATGCCCCTCTTCAAGTGTGGTCTCCAGTACTGTACACAGTACTCAAGGTGTGGTCTAACCACTCCATTGTACAGCGGCAGAATCACTTCCCTGCTCCTAGAGGTGATCCCCCTTACGATGCATTCCAACATCCTGTTTGCCTTGCTAGCCACTCTCCTGCACTGCTCAGAGTTATTCATACATGCATCCACCATGACCCCTAGGTCTTTTTCCCCTATTGAGGCCTCCAGCACCTCCCCTCCCAGGGTGTACCTGTGTTTAGGGTTCCCCCCAAGATGTAACACCTTGCACTTGGTGATATTGAAATTTAATTTCCATGTGTGAGCCCAGCTTTCCAGGGTGTCCAGGTCCCCTTGCAGGGCCAACCTTCCCTCTTCCCCCTCAACTACTGCTCCCATCTTGGAGTCATCAGCGAAGAGACTCATTTCACACCCTATACCCTTCCTGATGTCCGTTATGTATGCATTAAACAGGATCGGACCCAGGACCGAGCCCTGTGGTACCCCACTACCAAACTCTCTAGGGTTCGAGAGCTCCCCACCGACCACTACTCTCTGGGTGCATTCAGCTAGCCAGTTTTCAATCCATCTGACCATCAAAGGCCCTACTCCCAACCCCATCAGTTTCTCCACCAGGCCATTGTGGGGGACAGAGTCAAACGCCTTGCCGAAGTCAAAGAATAATACATCCACAGGCTTTCCCCTGTCCAATTCTGATGTTACCCATTTGTAGAACTCCACAAGATAGGTTTGACATGATCTACCTGGCACAAACCCATGTTGACGACTATCCAGACCTCCCACCTCCTCCAAGTACACCCCCAATCGTTCCTTTAGTATACTCTCCATTAATTTTCCCACCACCGAGGTCAAACTGATGGGTCTATAGTTACCTGGTACTTCCCTCGACCCCCCTTTATGGATTGGCACCACATGTGCCTCTCGCCAATTCCTAGGTACCCTCCCTGTCTCAAGCGACCTGTTGAAGAGCTGCATACCTGCTGAATACCTGCAATCAATTTACCAAGTCATAGGTTATGTAAGATGTTTGTAGACCATTCTTTAAAACTAAGAATGTCACTATCAAGCCAATGTTTCAATATTAGTTGTTTAGTAGATATTGAAAAAGCCAGCATAGCCTTGTCAGATCTATTAGTTAAGTCGGATTCTATTTTAAGAATAGCAAGAGAGAGAGGGCAGCAAAGACGGGAAGGGCACTTGGTGCAGTTCTATCAGAATTTTTCTCCTAAGTTCTCCTGCAGAAAGGGCATATGCAGGGGTATGTCAAAGGTTATACCAATACAATATTGCTACCTCCCTGTGTTAACCAGCCTTGTTGAGAATCCAAGTTAATTGAGTGTACATTACCTTTCAATCTCCAAGCGAAGCTGAACACTACTGTCGCACTGCTGGTTTTGACAGCTCACTACCATCCCAGCTTCTATCGCGACCACATTGCACCGAGGCCTTGGTGATGGATCTAACGTTGCTGCCTCAGGATAACCCCTTGCAACTCTCTCAACCTTGTGAAAGTGCCCACAAAACAGTGGTGCAGGTCAATAGGGGACGACAAAAGAAGAGAAATAAAACCTTCTCCAGCCTGAAATCCTTACCACCAAGGACCCACTCCAGAAGACACTAGAAGCTTGAGGTGACATCTGATGCAAGTAGTGGGTCCCCATTCACCACTCCAGTGAAAACATCTAATCAATATGAGCACCTCAGGAACCTGATTCCTTCCTCCCTGGTCCTGGCTGATGGCATCCCACAACCCAGCACTTCAATGAGAGCATCTCAACACATGGTCTTTCTAATTGTCTGTAATATGTGCTGAATGGGCAGACCATATTGATGAGCAGGAGCGAACTGCTGAGGGTCCGACACCTTTACTCCCTTCTATGCCAAACATTACAGACTAATCCGCTGCTCTGGCTTGAACTCATAATAGGGGTTTCATCGACCGGCCAAATTCTGGTGGGATAAGAAATGAGCAGGTAAGAACTGGCACCCTGTAGAATTTTACCTAGTTTCCAACTAGCAAGGGATTGTTTTTTTTTTCTGACCTGGGTCCCCCCCCTTGCAGGAATCCTCTGGAATACATGTTAGAGTGGTGAGTTTACCACTCGGACCCTCTGTGCTAGTCACGGTTTGGACTAGTGTTTCCTCCAATCAATTTCTATTACTCAAAGGTTGATGTATTAAATGTTTCCACTGTTTGTATGATGGTTCTGTTTGTCTTCTGATAGTCACAGTGGTCAACTATAACATTTGGACTTGCAGCCGGTTGCAGGTTGTACCTCCCCGGTTTGTAGATTTGCCTTTTCCTCGTTCCCTTTTCTGTCCCAACTCAGCTTAGCTGTGCCAAGTTCCTATAGAAAGTATGGAGCATTTTGTTCTCTGCTCAGTTTAACCAGTTGATAGGGGATGCAAGTGATGCAACATCAGAGTTGCACCTCCTTATACTTCACGATCCCTTCCCATTTTTCTTGGTTCCGACATTAGTACCCCGATCTGCAGACTGCATTCATGGGCTACAGTGATCCCGTTGTACAAACAGCCACTGGTAAATGAAAGACAGTTGTGCTCTTGCACAGAGCTGTGACAGTTAACCGAGCGCCGCACAGGTTGATCCATGCATTATTCAAGTCCTGGCTGTGCGGTGGGATGGCTTGGTATAAGTAATCTTACAGAACTGAGCTGTATGCTCTCCCCTTCCTAATTAACTCTCTGGTAGGTTTGCTCATGGGGTATGGACACTGACCACTGTTCTGCACTTTGGCTCTGAGGACACTGTACAGCCGGAATATTAACTAGCCTGCCATGGACAGAAAGGTCTTGCGCCAAATTTGTCTGTACACCCCACATCTCCTTGAGCCCTTTGTAGTTGATGTTAGCCTTGTAAATATAAACATTTAATGGGAGGCATGCTAAAGACAGTGCCCTCCAGCTTATAATCACTTGCAGCTATGCTATTGCACCTCTGTTGGGAATATCCCTGTTCTCTACCACTTGGCAACAAGGCAGTTCCATTCCATGGGGCTTAGGGACTTTCCATTCTGCTTCCCCCATATGGTTGCAAGCCTGTCCAGTGGGATCTATGCTAATATTATATAAATGGTGACCCCAGTGGCATTGTTTTTTATTCCTGGCACAGATGGCAGCTGGCCTTCAGCTATGACAGCCAGATTACATCTACCCCCCCTCCCAGTGGGCTGTTCTCTTTAGCCCACGGTTAATATTTTTGTCAGGACTTTGCCCTAGAGGGCATCTCACAGCATGGATAGTTGTACAATCCCCCCCCCAAGAAGGGACACATGGACCATTGAAGGTGTTAGTTTGTGCCTTATGGTCACTCAGTGGTGCCCAGTCTCCCAGTGTCTGCCAGGCAGGGGACGTTTGCCCTTGCTCACAGTACTCAATATATATTTAATCATTGCTTTCTTGCTGCATTTATTACACTGTCTGTTCTACAAAATGTTAAGTTTGATTGTTGTTAGAATTAACTATTTATGCTCTTTCTTAGCCTTACACTTCATATACAGAACTCCAGTTTGAAAAAAGGTTGTGTTGGAATGGTTCTTTAAACAGAGTAACATTATGTATTTTAACAATGCCCCTACTAAACTGTGGGGGGCCCCAGGTTGGTACTGTACTATAGTTTTTTTCTTCACTATAATTGGTGGGGCAGGCATGGAAAGACATAAGAGGTACCTCTCCAGGGGTGGCCCTTACTTCCTATAGAATTTAACTATTTTTATAATCCATACTATGGCTAACCCCATCACATTTACCACGTAGAATGTGAGAGGGCCTAACTCTCCCATAAAATGAAAATAAATCCTGACTTGCCTGAAGAAATTGCACATGCAGGTGGCTTTTGTGCAGGAAATGAAATCAGACCACAAAGAAGACCAAAAAATGGAGGAGAGAGTGAGTTGGGTGGGAGGCCCACAGTACTGCTGGCTCTGCCAAACATGGGGTCTCTGTTCAGCTACATAAGAGTATAAAGTGGACTCCTATTACCCAGTCTAAGGACTCAGATGGAAGGTGGATCCTCAACAAGCTGAAAACCCCTATAGGCCCTATCATCCTTGGAAATGTATATGCGCCAAATAAGGACAACCCTGACTTTCATGACAATATCTCCCAGGCACTGGGTTTTGACAACCCGGCAGTATTGTTGGGGGGACTATAACTTGGTTTTGGACTATTGTCTGGACAGGTCTAACGGCAGTCCCACAGCACATACCAGGGACCTCCAGACCCTGTGGGACCTAATGTCCCTGCATCAGTTGTCAGACTCTTGGAGGCTACTTAATTCCTCTGGCAGAGATGATACCTATATTTCAGAGCATTACCAGATGGCCAGTAGGAATGACTTCTGGCTTGCCTCCCCCTGCATAACCTCCCAGATTTCCTCCTTGTCTATTGAACCCTTGTATATGTCAGATCATGCCCTAGTGACCTTATCCTCTGAGTTGGACCCCATCCCATCCAAATCTCAAACCTGGCGTTTAGACACCCTACTCTGCCAAGACTCAGAAGTTCAAAAATGGATCAAAAATGAAATCATGCACTATTTCAGAGACAACCTGTCCAGGTCCTCCACTCCCTCTCTAATTTGGGAGGCATTTAAGGTTACAATAAGGGGAAAAATCATAAGTTATGCAGTCCATAGGACAAAAACTCGATGCAAGGAAGCTCAGAGACTAGAAGGGCTCCTTAAACAGAAGGAGGACGTACACAAAAAGAATCCTCAGTCCTTTAAGAACAATGCCTTAATTTCTGAAATATCCTCCCTTCATTTCATTTCATTTTTATTCTATATTGGGAAGGCATTGTGAGCAAAATTGCCTGTTTTCACAAGTGTCCAGTTGGAGGAAACAACAGTGGGAATATACAGAGCATCTGCATATACAGAGGTATAATAATACATTCAGAGGGACTCTGTCCAAGAAAACAGAGCAAACACATTGTGAGAGTACACTTGTACATGGATGGGTATATACACACAATTGCAGACAATAAAATCATACAGTAGTACACTTCATCAGTTGAGGAGTACAATTTATATACATAGAGAAACACTAGAATACCAGTGTGCAAATAGTAGCATAATGAAAGTGCAAAGAACAAGTAGGGCAGGTATTAGAATCATGTACAATGGTACAAATACTGAGTAAGTGCTCAAACTGGCTGTATACATAGCAGCCAGAGGATACAGATGAGAAGGGAGGAGGTGAGAGAAATAGTCAGGCAGGAAGGAGGTGGGAGGAGACTTGTTCAGTGTGGGGGACTATACATTACTACACATAAGTGCAGAAACAGTAGCACCAGACTAAAGGGTGAGATAATCGAGGGGAGAGTGATAAGAGGGTGTGAGGAGTGGTAGGTAATAGGAGGGTGGGAGAGTAACAATTCAGAAACAGTTGCAAGGGGTGTTTGTGGAGTAAATGCTTTTTCAAGCTGATTTTAAAGGAGTTCGTGGTGGGGCATACTGTGAGGTTGGGTGGTAAAAGTGTTGAAATGTTTAGGCCCCTTGAAAGAAAGTGATCTCTGTTCTTGGGAGGTGTTACAAAATGGGACTTTAAAGAGGATGGAGGGCATACTTCCGGTGGGTTGGGCTGGATCAGATCTTGGGAAGAGGGAGGTAACACTGGATGAAAGGTGGTTGTTAAGAATTTTGTGCATAAACATGTGTCATCCAGGTGAACCTATCTTCAAGGGAGAGCCATTTTAGGGATTCATATAGAGTGCAACTGTGTGTGTGATGGGAAAGGCCAGAGATAAATCTGAGGATGTTGTTACAAGCCGCTTTAAGATTGGTGAAACAGGTGGAGTTTAGTGCTGGCGAAAAAATGAGAGACCCACAGTCAAATAGGGGGAAGAGTGGGCTGGATGCGAGTCAGGTTCTAGTTTTGGGGATGAGAAACTGTCGGATCCTGTAGAGGAGTCCAAGTATCTGATGAATTTTGTTGATTAGCTGGGTTGTGTGTGGTCCGAAGGTAAAGTGCTCATCAAGGGTCAGGCCAAGGTATTTAAATTCATGGACTCGCTCCTTGGTAAAGCCATCATCGTCCAGGGGGGAGAAAACAAAGATTGAAGGTTTACAGGTGCCCAAGAAAATCATGCATTTAGTTTTTTTAGAATTTAATACCATTCCTCTGGAAAAGAACCAGGAGTGGACACTATAGAAATCCTTCTGAAGTTTGGACAGAAGGGCCGTGGGGTTGCCATCGTTACAACAGAGGGTGGCATTGTCAGCGTAGAGGATGATTTTGGTGTGGGAGCATACTGAGGGGATATTGTTAATGAATAAGGAGAATAGGAGGGGCCCCAGGATTGACCCCTGTGGAACTTCATATTTGATAAGGCAGTTAGGGAGAATTGGCCTTCAATAACAGATTTGTGAAATCTGGAGTGGAGGAAACTCCTGATCCAGTTTACCATGTTCACAGAGAAGTTCATGTGGGAGAGGGTCTTTAGGAGCAGGTTGTGGTCCAGCAGGTTAAAGATCTTGGTTAAGTCAACAAAAATGGAGCTGGTATAAAGTCCATTATCCATGGCCTTGAAGATGTCATTTTTGAACCTCACGAGAACAGTCCAGGTGTTGCATTTAGCCCTGAATCATGCTGAGCCTCTGTTAGGATTTCATATTTATTTAGGTGCTCAGAGATTTGTTCACGGACAATTGTCTCCAAAATCTTGGTTGTGGGGGGGGGGGTAGGAAGGAGATGGGTCTGTAGTTGCCGATCTTCTGTTTGGCAAGGCAAGGCAACTTTTGATTTTTCAGGTGTCCAATCCCAGAGGCAGTGGATGCCGTACAATAAAAACATCAAACTTTAAACATTATAAACAAAAAGCATTCTAATTAAAACTTATATAACATCATTAAAAATGGGTCTAGACGGTCAGCAAAATTCAATAATAGCAGTTAAATAACCCCTACATTAGCTACAGAACAGTGTCTTGGAATGCCCTGCTAAACAAGAAAGCCTTGAGGAGTGCCTTGACTGCCTCAACTGAAGGGGCCTCTCTTACTGATGGAGGAAGCAAATTCCACAGGATGGGGGTGGCGACATTAAAAGCTCTGTTACCAGAAGTTCTTATCTTCATCCTGGGAATCACCAGGAGGCTCCTAGAGGAGGATTGGAGGGAGTGGACCAGGGCAGCAGGTGTTAGAAGGTCCAACAGGTAGCCAGGGCCCAGTCCATGTTAGGCCTTAAAGGTAAGCAAGTGCACCTTAAAGAGAACCCTCCATCAAACAGGCAACCAGTGCAGATCATGCAGCACCGGGGTGACGTGACAGTATCTAGACTGTCCCATCAACAGCTGCAGTCGACGGAGGGTACCTCCAGAGACCTCAAGGTAGAGTACATTACAGTAGTCAAGCCTAGAAGTCACGAATGCATGCACTAAGGTGGGGAGGTCCAGGGGCGGAACCAGGTGCTTGATCCTCGTGATATTCCTCAAGTGAAAGAAGCTGGACCAGACAATGGACCCATGATTTAAATGTCAATCCACTGCCAAGAATAGCACCAAGGTCACACACCACAGAGGAGGCCTTCAATGGCACAGATCCCAGAAACAATCCAGTCTTTGCACCAGAGTCCATCCTATCACACCTTCTGTTCAACTCCACCATCAGTACCTCTGTCTTATTGGGGTTCAGTCATAACCAGCTGAAGACCATCCAGTCATTGATCTCTGCCAGGCAGTTGTTAAGTACGTCCACTGCATTGGATGTCCCAGAGGCAAAGGAAAGATACAGCTGGGTATCATTGGCATAGCAATGAAACTCCAAACTGTACTTCCTAATGATTCCCCCCCAAGGGTAGCATGTACATGGCAAACAACATTGGTGCCAAGACCAAACCCTGAGGTACTCCACAAGATAGAAGTCTTGGGGAGGAGGAGAAATTCCCCATCACAACCCTTTGTTCCTGTTTGTAAGATAGGACTCAAACCAGTAGATGACTATGCCAGTGAGTTCACAAAATTTCCTCAGGCGATCGAGTAACACACAATGGTCTACCATGTCAAAAGCTGGAGAGAGATCAAGGAGAATGAGAATTGTCCCCTTCCCTTGATCCCTTGCCCTGAGGAGATCATTGTACACCCGAACTAATGCAGTTTCCATACAATGCCCAGCACAAAACCCAGACTGGAGTGGCTCACAAATATCGAAGGCCTCAAGGTGTTCTCCGAGCTGCTGCACCACAATCTTCTCTACAACTTTACCCACAAATAGCAGGTTGGAGACAGGACGGTAATTTGCCTTGATGTCAGGGTCTAAAGATGGTTTCTTCAGAACGGGTCTCGCAAGTGCCTCCTTCAAGGCATCTGGGAAGATGCCTTCAGACAAAGAGCACCGGACAATCAAGGCGAACACCGGGCCAACAGCATCAACACATCTCATTAAGAAATACGTTGGCACTGGGTCCAGTTCACAATATGTGTGCTTCAGCCTCGAGACCACCCCATTGATCTCGGCCACCTCCACTGGTTTAAAATCCCCACAACCTGGCAGAGTGCACCTCTGACAATCCAGGTGACCACTGTCGGCCACACTGTGGCTCACTGGTGGGATCCTTTGCCTGATGGCGGACACTCTGTCTGAGAAGAACCAAGCAAACTTGTGGCATAAAGTATCTGAAAGCGCTTTTTTCAGCTGTAGACAAGCTGGATATAATAGCCTATCCACAGTCTGAAAAAGCATCACTGGTTGGTTCTTCCCAGAGGCAATCTTCTGGACAGGAACACTGCCTTCTTACGGTTGACTGCCCCCTGGTACACTAAATAATGTGCACGTAGGGGCAGCCTGTCCATCTCCAGACCAGTCTTCCCCCAGCAGTGCTCTAACCTATGACCCTTGATCATCATCGCCTTGAGCTCCCCATCAAACCAAGAAGACTGCAAGTGAGAGGAACTGGGTCATACACGGACCAGTGCAAGAGAGTCGAGTGCCCCAGACAATGCCCCATTATAGGCAGCGACTGCTTCACCCACATCCCCTATGCATGCACTGCCCACACTAGATAGGTTGACTGCCGCCAGAAAACCCTCCAGGGTTAAACCCCTCAAATGGCGATAGCTTACCATTTATGCAGGGGAAGGGCTCACGGGAAGGGGAGCCCTGAGCAAGAACTCCACCGTACAGCAATTTTTACCAAATGACCGGATCAGTCTTGAGATTATCAGTCTCAATCTCCAGCAAGAAGACCAAGTCCAACATGTGGCCACCCTGGTACGTCAAAGTTGAAGCCTCTTGTGACAGGCCCAGAGATACCATCATCTGGAGGAAGCGATAACCCAATCTAGATGATTCGTTTTTCAGCCCAAACATTGAAGTCCCCCAGGACCAGACACCGGGAAGCCTCCAATGTTTCAACGGCAATGAAATTGGCTACTTCCTACAGGAATTCTCCTGCTGCCCCAGGGGGGCGGTAAATCAGGAGAATCCTGCAAACTGTGCCCGGACCACCATGGATGGCCACACATTCAACTGAACTTGGTGTTCTCACTGGGTGCATGGTGAAGCCCAGCTCAGATCTAAAGCAGATAGCCCCAACCCTGCCCCTGCATTCCACTCTGGGGCAGTGTGCAACGGAGTACCCAGGGGGAATGGCAGCCTCTAACACTGGGCCAGCATTGTCCCCAATCCAGGTCTCCATAATGCATGCCAAATTGATTGATGAAACCTGATCCACAATAATTGTGGTCTTATTTCTGATCGACCTGGCATTGCACAGCACCACCCTCAGGGGATTGGTGGACAGTGCAGCCCCTCTGGCTGCCTGTCCACTTGGTCTCATGGAACCCCTGGGGATGGAAACCAAACATTTCTGGCCTCTCTCTCTAGGTCCCGTTGAAACCCAGGTTTGGAACCACCCTTGTGTAGTGGCCTGGTGGAGGTGATTTTCCAAGATGATGGGAAAGTGCTGGAGCAAAGCACAAATTTCAGGACGTTGGTGAGGGGGACAGCAATGTCCTTGATAACTAATTTGAGAATGCGGTAATCTAGGCCATCAGGGCCCATGCTCGGCTTAGGGTTACACTTTTTAATGAGTTTGACTATATCGGAGGGGGAAAGAGCTTTGAAGTATAAAATGGGGGCTGTCATAAACTGTGGAGCATGGGGCAGTTGGGGGGGTGGGCTGAGCAGGGAGGGCTGAGGAAAGAGGAAACGTATTTTTCGAGATCATTGAAAAAGGAGTTAAACATGATTGCCAGACATTTTGAGTCATTAGATGATTTGCCATCTGACAGGAAGTTTGTCTGCTCAGACTTCCTGTCTGTGCCAAGTAGGGAGTTAAGCGTGCCCTAAAGTTGTTTGGAGTTGGTTTTGTTGTAGAGTTGGCTGTTCCTGAGGTGGTTCACCTTAGTTGTTCTGACAGCAGATTTGCATCTATTGAGGAAGGTTTTATACTCCTGAAGGAGTACTGGTGAGTTTGATTTCTTATACTTGGACTAGGCCTTGTCCCTACTCCACATGAGACATAGGAGCTTGGGGGTGACCCATTCATTTGGGTTTCCACGCACTCAAATCTTATTATTGGGGATGAGGGTGTCACAGATCGAGCTGAATGTGTCCGAGAAGGTTTCAATGGTGGAGTCTATATCCTTTGTTTTAGTGGAGAAGGACCAGTCTGTGGACTTGAAAGTGTGAAAGAGTTCCTCCACGTTGGCCTTTTTTAATTGCCTGGTGAGGATGTAATTAGGGGGAGATTTGGGGGATCTGGCTGACCATTGACAGGAAGTCATACAGTGGTCACTGATGGAGTTGGGGAGAACTCCAGAGGCCACTATTCTGGATGGGTTAGAAATGACTATCCAGGCAATGGTGGTGCTGTTGCCTGTTTTATAGTTTGTTCTGGTGGGAAAGGTAATGATTTATTGCAACCCACAGCTGGCAAGCAGGTCTTTCGTGCCGTCTGATTGGCAGCTATCCCAGTTAAAGTTGAAATTGCCTAGTATTATCCATTCCCTGTTTTCAGGGAAGGATGATTTAGATGAGAGAAAGGATTCAAGATCTCCTTTGGGGGTTCCCGGGGATAGGTGGACTGTGGATATTGATAGGATTTTGTTGTTACCAATGAGGAGCTTGATGGACAGTGATTCACGCATGGCGCTTTCTGCTATGAGGGGGCATCCATGAAGGATATCCTGTGAGAAATATAGAAAAGGCAGACACTGCCTCTCCTTTTAGGCCTGTCTTTTCTTATTAGTGAGTAGCCTTGGAGCGACAATTCGAGGGAGGAGATTTTTTGGGACAGCCAGGTCTCAGAGAGGGCAATGATGTCGAAATGGTTTTGTTTGACCCAGGCTTCAAAAGAGTATTTTTTAGCGAACAAACTCTGAATGTTCAGGTGGGCAATGCTGAAATAATTCTTAACCTGGTCTGAGGGGAGGGGTTTGGTGGAAACTCGGGGTGTGGGGCCAAGCGAGATTGCCTCTGGTTTACACTTGACTGTTTGCTTGTGCAGGTGGGCACACATTTGATCCAGTTGAGTCTGATGGCCACTAAAAAGGCAGAACTGCAAATAAACAGGACTAAACATAGATACTGGGCACAGGGTGAGAAGGTGGGCAAACTACTGTCCTATCGCCTCTGGAAGGAACAGGCGGAAAGATTTATTTCTCACCTCAGAAATAATGCAGGCCGCTTACAGTCCCACTCCACAGTGATTAATGATGTTATGAAGCAGTTCTATGAGATCTTATACCAACCCCGTAGTAAATTTAATGTCCAGGATTTTGAAAATGTTATTAAACATCTTTCCCTTCCTAAATTACCCCAGGCCCAGAAGGAGGCATTGGAGGCTCCTATCTCCGCGGCTGAAATATCCCGTGCTATTAAAGTCATGGCTCCTCACAACGCCCCAGGAGGGGATGGCTGCCTGATGCATTTCTTTCAAATAGTCAGATAGGAGGTGACCAACCCCATGCTATAAATAGTACATGAATCTCATGAAATTGGCACTCTCCCCAATACCCCCAGGAAAGCAGTCACTACGGTTCTACCTAATGAAGGTAAGGACCCCTCCCTTCCCTCCAATTTCTGGCCTATATCCCTAATTAACTCTGATGCAAAGCTTATTGCCAAGTCACTTGCCCTCCATTTAGAGTCTACCCTGCTGCATATTGTCCACCCATCTCAAGTGGGCTTTATCAAGGGGAGAGTCAGCTCGTACCGGGTTATGTCAAATGGAAAACAGCGTGGGTGAAAACCGCAAAGTCACAATAGCGAAGAGAAAACACCTATGGGGCAGAACAGCTACAGGGACATAATAGTGCAGAAAAAGTCTAGCGCTATCCCTGTAGCTGTTCAGGGACAGAGAGAAGGGGCACGGGGTCAATAATACGCACAGCAGAATGTCGTGTGATATAATCGCGTTGCTCGATTCAATGCTAACTTTATTCGGTGGGGGGTTCTTCCCCCCACACCACGCATTATGGGGGGATATGCCCCCCTGGTCTCCCACTAAGGATTCTAACTTCGCGGGGGTCCAACATGGAGAGTGCACAGGTCTGGGTTTTGGCATAATGCCATGCACTATTAAACGTACAACATTATGACCCAGTACAGAGAGGAAAGCTTCTGCTGTGGGGTATGCTGCTGACCTGCTGCTGAGGCATGTATGATAGAGCACAGGCAGCAGAGGTCGGCAGAATGAAATTGCTGTGTGGTTTGAGTCCCATGGCAGGCAATTTTTTTTTCTTTTGTTGGACATAGTTTCTCTTGTCTCCTCCCTCCTGACTCAGGGCTGGGTTCCACCTCTCCTCCCCAAGGATTCCCCCCTCCCCGTGGTTCCTTCCCATCCCCGAGTTGCTTCCCCCAGAGGTGATTATATTTAGGTGAGGTGGTTCGGTGGGCTAAAAGCCCTGTAACAGGTGGTGCTGGGGCAAAGCCCCCTGTAAACACATAGTCTAACCCCTTCTTTTTTTGTGGTACTGTTATAGCACTTGGATGTTTTGGGCAGGAGCTGTTTTTGTTTTCACTGTATTTCTTTTGCGGTTTTTGATCCGCACTGTTTTCCATTTGGCATTTTGACCCCATGTCAAGTCAGCTCCGATCACTTATGAACACTGGTGTTCTTACTGTAAGTGGCAGCATCTCTCCTGAACGCTGCAGTGACCATCTCTATCAACTTTGAAAAGGCATTTGATTCAGTAAAATGGGACTATTTGATAGCAGTTCTCAGTCATTTCAACTTTGGTCAGCTATTTACTTGGTGGGTCCAGACCCTTTACAACTAGCACTCTGCCCAAATTCTCACCAACACCCTTTCAAGCCCCTTCAACCTTTTTCAAGGAACATGGCAGGGCTGCTCCCTCAACCCACTCCTGTTCATGATAGCAATCAAACTGCTGGCCACTGCAATATGCCACCATCCTGAATTGAAGGGCATCAGAGTTGGATCCCAGGATTTCTGAGCCGAACTATATGAGGATGACTGCCTGGTGCTGTGCGAGGATGTCACACAGGCACTCCCTGTTCTACTTTCCCTCCTAAACTCCTTTTCAGCCCTTTCAGGGCTTCATATTAACATTGCTAAGTCTGAGGTCCTCCCTTTTAACTCAAATACCTCACCCCTGTTGGTTAAAGGATTTGGTTTGCATGGGCCCCTACCCAAATGAAATACCTTGGCATCTGCATAACCTATTTCCAGTCTGGTGATAACCAACTTACAGCCTGCAATATTTAAAATTAGGAATGAACTGCAATGCTGAAAACATCTTGTAGGGAAAAGTTATGTAATCAAGATAACTGCTGCCCCACGGTGCCTTCACATGCTCTTCCACCTTCCTGTCTCTATTAATCATACGTGGTTTCAAAAGACAGACTGTCTTATTGGGAGCTTTTTGTGGGAAGGGTCATCTCCTAGGTAGAGTAGAGGCAAACTTTGAGTTGACCAGTCAAAAGGGGGGAAGGGATGCTCTCATTTTATTAATTACCGTTATGCTTTCCTTACCACCAAAACATGTATGCTGTTCAGCCACCATGAGACACTGTCCCCAGCCTGGACTGGTATCAAAACAGAATTGATAGGTGGTGCCCTTTCCTCCCTTTTACTTATTTTTATTTATTTAAACATTTGATAACTGGGAAAGGCACACTGAGCTGATGCTCCTTTCCAGGTGTGACCCGGGAAGGGGGGAAGGGATAAAAAGCAGAAAATACATAACAGCTTCATAAGATATACAGTTGCATAAGTTATACAGCAAAGTACTGTACATTCAGATGGACTATATACAATGAGTATCACACAAGTCTGAGGATTAGATTACTATCCATAAAAAACATTTGGCATGAGGCTGGGCCTGTGAGTGGCTAGGAGCAGGTGCAGGTGAGGAGTGGAAGTTGTCAGATTTGGTATTTGAGGCAGATGTGAGAGGGTGAGTTTCTTAGGAGAGGTGGAAGTTGTAGGTGAAAGCAGATTTGCCAGTTAACATGGAAGATTTCGGGAGGGAGAAAGAATGGGAGTCCTTTGAGTGCAGTAAGTATGGAGAAATGGCAGCTGGTGTTAGCCTCTCTGCCAGGTAAGGGGGGAGCAGGTCAGAATTTGGATATGAAGGAGAAGGAGTGGCTGAAGTGAAGATGGGATGGGGTGGTATCCTGAGGGAAGAAAGGAGAGTGCAGTGGTGGGTTCTGAGAGGGAAATTTGTGGCAAAGCGGCAGAAAGCGTAGAGAAGGGAGTTGAGCCTGGACAACGAGGAGGAGGGGGCAGTGCCATACACTATGTCAGCGCAGTCGAAGATGGGAATGATCATTTTTGTTAATAATATGCACCTAATGGGCAATGGGAGGGAATCATGATTTCTGAATAATAGGCCTAGCTTAGGGCGGAGCATCGTTGTGATGGCATCGATGTGATTCGAGAAGTTTAACTGAGGGTGAAGCCATACTCCTAGGTATTTGTACATAGACACAGTGTTTAGTGGGGTCCCGTCTAGGGAGGCGATAGCAAGTGGAAAGGATATTTTGCGAGTTTTTGAGTAGACCCGAAAGTCATTGAAACAGTTTTGGATGAATTTATTTTGAGATGGTTTGCAAGAAACCGAGACTGCATGTTGTGAGAATCATGTTGCAGTCGTGATTGAATGTCATTTAGAACTGGGCCATATGTGAAAAGGATGGTGTCATCCACGTACATGTGGATGAGGGATCTTGAACAGACAGATGGGAGGTCTTCAATAAATAGAAGAGAATGGGGCCTAGAATCGAGCCCTGGAGGACACCGGCTAGAATGGGGAGAGGGGGAAAGTGGAGTCTGCAATCCTGATTGACTGGAGCCTGTTTTCAAGGTACAATCTGAACCACTGAACTGCAGAGGAACAAGTCCGGTTACCTTGAGCTTGTGAAGGAGCAGGGGGTGGGAAACAGAATTAAAGGCCCTTGCCAGATCAACGAAGATTGCTGCAGTTAGTTTGCTTTGATCAACGGCGGACTGGATGTGTCCGGTAATGGTGCTTTACTTGGGTCATACCCTACCTAAAGCCCTATGCAAATGGTATAAATTATCTGCAGCCTATGAGTCTTGGAAAAAAGTGGGTAGAATGACTAAACATTGTATCAGGACTGGGCTCCTTACCCACCTCTGGAACAACCCCACCTGCAGTATTGGATTACGCCCAATTAATTGGCCATCTTGGTGAGGGGGTAACATACATTTCTGGAATGACGTGACCCACCCTTACTCTGGTATAATGTACTCCTTCCAGGCTCTCCAGCAAAAATATAACATTCCCAAATCCGATCTCTGGAGGTATCATCAGTTTAGGAGCCTATACACTAAGTGGATTCGGCAGCTCTGTGCCTGTTCCTCCTGTACTAAATATGTCAGGGTTATATTTCCTAAACTGCCTATCCAGGTCTGGCTATGTGCAAAATTGGGCCTATCAGGTGTCATTACAGAGCCCTTAGAAATGCTCCAATAGATCCTTCATTCCAGCCCAAACAGATATGGGAAAAGGCACTACATCTGTCCATCCCAGATGAGGAAAGGACTCATTCCTGGAGATTCTTCCACCGGCATGTTTGAACCCACAAAGTATGCATATCCAGAACAAGATAATGCACTTTTGGTACTGGACCACAGCCCAGCTCAAACCTATGGACCTTTTTCCACACGACAATTGCTGGAGATGTAAATATCCTGTGGCTGACCTCTCCCATATCCTCTCGTTGTGTGGCCTGATTCAAGACTACTAGAAAAAGATCCTGAGTCACTGCTCCACAATCCTTAGTGTCCATATCCCCCTATCTCCTTGACAGATCTTGGTAGGCATCCAGACCCCCCCCAACTCATCACTTTCTGCCCCTCAGAGAACATGGCTTATGCTTGCTACTACTGAGGATCTGCCTCCTTCTTCAGAGATGGTGGACCACAGATATCCCATCCTTTCAAGAATGGGAAAAGGCGTTGGTTATACTCTCCTCTAATTTCTAGGATGACACACTTCTTGTTGCACAAGGTGAAGGACGTCCATAAAATATTTTCCCTTTATTTCTGCGTCTCACAAATACCATCTTACCCCTTGCTCAACAGCACGAGAAAATACCTACTTCACCCTTCCTGAACTTCTAGGTGTATAGGGACTGACTCCACAGGCTTCCACCCATGATTGTACACCAAGGTTTAATTCTTTTATTCTCCTGATTCTTGTTTTATGTCCTGTAATATCATACTGATGTTTATAGTTGCTGTTAGGTATATGGTACCAGCTTTTTAGTTGGTATTGTGATTTTCATTCAATTGAATTACAGTATAAGAATGTATTCTACTGTTTTAATTACGCTGTATTTTTCTTGTTTAGTTCTTTCAGTCTGTTAACAGTTCATTTTTGGCTGGTTGTAAGTATGCGGTTTCTTTACAATCTAAATAAACAAATTAACTGCAAAAAAACAAAACAAAAAACAATGTATTAACACTCTCATTCACTTCTGTTATAACAATTGAGTAGGTTCGGCTTCTGCAATCTCCAGGTCAACACTTAGAAAACAGTGCCCATGACCTATGGCACCTGCCAGAAATTGGCCAGGCTCTCTCCCCTCCCTGTCTTCTCCACCCTGGATGGCTCTACCCTTTAAGTGGTTTCTTCCTTCAAGTATCTCAGTATGTGACTAGATAGCAAGTTTCACTTATCTGGCCAAATTGATGCCATCCACTCCAAACCTGGTGCCTTCTACCACATAAAAGAGTGCTTGTCTCCTCAGGCCTGCTAGGATCTTGTTACCAAAATGGTGCTTCTGGTTTTTGACTATACAGACATGGTCTACAGCACCACTCCCTCCTCTTCCTTTGCGAGACTGGACTCCCTTTGTAATGCTTTTTGTTGCTTTACTACCAGCTCCACCCCCTTAATCACCACTGCTCCCTTTACTCCTCTCTATCCGTCCTCCTCCTACCCTCCTGTCACTAGTCTCACTGTGCCTCCTTACATATAAACATATGAAAATCCCAGCAGAAACAGGTCTCATGGTCTACTGAGTCTGCTTGAGTGCGCAGATAGTACCTTATAATACTGCTGCCCCTCTCTCCTCCCCAGTCCTATTACCCCTTCCTCTTTCCCTATCCCAACCCCTCTTGAAGCTGTCTACCATCCTGCAGGCCACTACCTCTCCTGGCAAGGAGTTCCACTTGTCCACCACTCTTTCCATGAAAAAATGTCTCCTCATCTCTGTCCTGAATATACCCTCCTCCAATCTCAGTTGATATCCTCCCATGTGCCCCCCCTTCTTCTCTGGAAAATCCTCTCTGTATTAGTCTTGTTTATTCCCTTCAGGTACTTAAAGGTCTCAATCATATCTCCCCGTCCCTCCTCCCTTCCAGAGAGTACATATTCAACTCCCCCAGCCTTTCCTCATATGGCTTGCCCTCCAATCCCTGGATCATCTTTGTAGCTCTACGCTGTACCCCCTCCCACAATCTGATGTTCTTCTTCAAGAACGGGTGCCAGTACTGCATGCAGTACTTTAGGTGGAGCCTGGCCAGTGACCTGAACAGGAGCAGGATAACCTCCCTACTTCTGGAGGAGATCCCTCTAGCTATACACCCCAGCATTTTGTTGGCTTTTGCCACTGCCCTTCTGCATTGAACAGAGTTGTTCATGCTCCTTGTTATGATCACCCTTAGGTCCTTCTCTTCTGTGGAGCAACCCAACTGAACCCCATTTAAGTGATAATTCCTCCCCTGTTTCTGGGCTCTGAAGTGCAGAACCTTGCACTTCTTGGTGTTGAACCCCAGCTGCTATTCATCTGCCCACTCCTGTAGCTTATTCAGGTCCTCCTGCAACCCCCCCCCCTCGTGTTATCTACCACAGCTCCCATCTTGGTATCATCTGCAAACAGATTGATTTTGCTCCGGATCCCATTCGAGTTATCTGTAATGAAAATCCCGAACAGTAATGGTGCCAGCTTGGACCCCTTTGGTACCCTGCTTGTCTCCGCTATTGGTGATGAGAGTCCCCTGCTCCTACCATCACCCTTTGCTGTCTTCCCCTCAGCCAGTTCCTGATCCAGGTCACCATTTCTGGTCCTGCCCCCACATACTCCAGTGTCCCCCCCAAATCTCCTATGCAGCACTGAATAAAAGCCCTTTCTGAAGTCCAAGTATAGGACATCCACAGCATGGCCCTTGTCCAGTTCCCATGTCACCCAGTCATAGAACTCTACCAGGTTTGTCTGGCATGATCTGCCTGTGACAATTCCGTGTTGCTGGTCATCCTGGATACCGTTTGCCTCCAAGAAGCTCACAAGCCTCTCCTTTAGTATGGACTCCATGAGTTTGCCCACGATCAAGGTGAGGTTTACTGGCCTGTAGTTCCCTGGTTCATCCTTTGGCCCACTTTTATGGATGGGCACCATGTGGGCCATCCTCCAGCCTGTGGTACACATCCTGTGTCCAGGGAGGTATTGAACAGGTCTGCCGGCAGCCCCGCAAGGACCTCTGCCAGCTCCCTCAGTACTCTAGGGTGAATGCCATCCAGCCTAGGTGCTTTGTCCACTCTTAATGCCCTCAACCCCTCCAGCATCCCTACATCCATCGTCCTCCCCCCCTTACCCACCCCCACTTGCCTGAGGTATTTTTCCCCTCCTTCTGCATGAACACAGAGCAGAAGTACTTGTAAAGTGCCTCTGCCTGCTCCACCCCCTTATCCACCCACCCATCATCTTTCTTGATCCTCACAAGCTGGTCTTTGCTTCTCCTTTTCTCACCTATGTAACGGAAGAAGTATTTTTCTCCTCTGTTGATCCCCTGCATCAGTCTCAGCTCACTAGATGCTTTGGCCCCCCCCCGACTGGTTTGGTGACCTCCCTAGACTTTTCCCTGTATACATCTTTATCTTCTCCCCTTCCCATTTTCCTATACTTACAAAATACTGCCCTCTTGGCTTTCACCCCTTCCCTGACTTCCAGTGACAGCCAACTGTTTTTTGCCTAGTCCTTCTTGTTTTTTCAATTCTGATTTAGGTCCTTGCACTAATACCTGTCCTCACTCCTTTCTCCTATTTCCTCTGCCTCATACTCCCTCCACTCCAGGGATCCTCACACTTTCTCCCTTCCCCACCCTCACTCCTCTGCTGGTCAGTCAGCCTTCTCATATCACCTTCTCTCCCACTGGAACCTGCTCCCCTCTTTTCTCCAGTTCTCCCCCTCCCCAATTTCCCTGAGGTACCAGCTAAAACTCCTTCCAGCCCCCACCTACTCCTGTCATCCCCATCTCTGATTCCTCCACTATTCCTGTTGATGATCCTCCTCTTGTGTTCTATCTCAGCCTGTATTAGGCTCCTTCCTTTTCTACATCAATCAATCAATCAATCACTCAATCAAGTCTTTATTTAACCAGGCATTCATCGTTGAGCAGAAGCTCATTTGCAAGATGGACCTGGGTGGAGCATGAACAATTGTATAAACAGGTCAACACAGGTATTTACAAGGCAATACAGATAATACTATTTACAGAGAGGAAGAAAAAGAAGTTCATATGTACATAGAATTATACAGATATTGTACAGATTACACAGTATTTACATACATAGAAGTGTCTATAGGAAGATAAATCAGGTTATCTAAGGTTGCAGGAGGAAGTAAATCTGTACAGTCAATACACATGCTTTAGTCTCTTTATTTGCTTATCAAAGCCATTCATTGTACCTTTGTTTAGCTGCATTTCCTTTTATGTGCACTTGTACTATGCTAATTTGTACTCTGTACTTATTTTGTACCAATCATTAATACTGTGTATGCTTTTATTATTGAATTTCCCATTCAAGCTGCCCCAAGTGCACCTGGAAATTAGTCATGGCCCAGAGTACCTTTCCCGGTTATAAATTTTCAAATACATTTACAAATTTTCAAATAAATAAATAATATCAGTTTCAGCATCACCTTGAGAGTCCAATACATTCATCAGTTTCATTCAAAAGAACTGTTAAGCCATCTTCTTTCAAAGCTGAGTATTCAGTTTCTTTCTCTCTTTTTGTTCCAATTCAACCTTGCAATTCATGCACCTCATGCAAATCTTGTCCTGCCATTATCAATGTTAAGGCTAATGTTTTCTTCTTTGCATAGAAATCGTTCAGTGTAAGCTTTCGAATGAATTCTAAAGTATCAACTTTAATGTCAAATGCATTTACTGGTGGGGGCAGTATAAAAGTTAGCCCTGTCTGCACTATTGAAAGTTCTGCAACATTAAGGTTGTGATGGACAGGTTAATTACCTGTTGTGGTTCCTCAACTGCCATGGCTGGTTGGCGTGTTTTCCTTCTACAGCACCATCCTCTCCTTATCTTCATTGTGCTGTGGCTTTTCAGGGTTTTTTTCTGCCTGACTTTTGGACGTACATCTCTGATTTCCTCTGACTGCATTGTTTCCACTTGTTTCCCTTAAAAGTGACAACCACATTCAGTTCCTCATTAGCACTATCTAAGTAATATCTTTGGCAGTGTTCACTGGTCATACTCCTTTGCCTCCTTTGATTGCCTTTTCTAAATTGAGAATGCACCTTATTAAGTGATCTCCCATTCCAATTCCATTGTCCCATGGTTCTCTTGTCATAAGTGTTTGAGTCATGCAGCAGTTTCTCTTTTATAGTCTGACAACTCTTGTTCATTATTTCTCCACTTTCTTTTTCAGTTATCTTTCAATCTGATGCAAATTTTCTGTATTGTTATGTTTTCTTAATTTGGTTTTAATCTCATATGTCTAAGCAATTATACATTCATGGTTCAAAGTACTGTAACTTTCTTGAGCAGTATATTAACAAATCCTGAAGCACCCTCATCCAGTAACTGAATCCAATTATCTCTGTTTAAGGTTCTCAATCCTGCAAGATGGGGTTTTATTGAGTCATAACCCTCTAGTAGGCCTACCATTTTCTACATATTTTTGCAGTGTATATCATTCCATTGGAACCGTCAAATGTTTTATCTCTTCTTGTAGAGTTGATTGTTCATTATGTCCTTTACTTCTAGTTTTCTTCTCTCATCTTAAGCATTGTTTGGCTATCCTGAAAGAGAAACGTCTGCTCAGTTTCACATACATTTTCTGTTTTATTTTTACAATTTTTCCAATTGACTCAACTTCATGATTGTATTGTGTTGCATACTTTGTGTACTAATCAGAAGGTAGGTCAAAAGATCAATGAACTAAAATGCTTTTTCTTACTCAAAATGTTGTATTTTGTTTGTAATATGCACTATGTATTTGTGCTATGTTCTACCTGTCTATTTAAGATCATAGGTATGATGATATATAATAAATTGAAAGTCTAGTACAGTACATATAAATAGAGGTACATACCTTTAACAATTGATGTAAAGTAGCATAGACATCACTAAGCTCCACCCCCTGAGGAAGAGCCAGAGTGGTTTGAAGCTGCCAGGGTGTTAGTTGGATATCCAGTTTGTGATGTGTGACTTTAGTTAATATTTGTAAGAAACAAAATGAATTGAACCATAATAGCATGCTGTTTAAATAAAATGTGGTGATACACTATATCATTTTGCAATACCAGACTTGACCGTGCCATTTGCTAGAGCATGATACAGACCTGAAATGCAACTCCCTGAAGGGCTGGTTCAGCCAAGTCCCCATTTCTCCTAACATTGTTACTAACATGTTTGCATTGGCTTTGGCAACAAAACAGAAAAAGATGAAGCCAGGGTCTTCATGGGGGAAAGACAGAGAAAGCAGTGAGATAATAGAAAAGAGTGGGTACCTGACTTGTGAAGGGGCATGTTGTCATTGGTGCTCAGGCTTAATCACAAATCAGCTGATTTATGAAAAAAGAACCCCTTTTAAAGGAGAACTGTGCTGACCCTTTAAGTAATTTTTCTCCAATAGTAACTGTTTTTTAAAGATCAAATGCAAAGCTTTAAAAATGTACTATTTGCCCCCGTGAGGAAAACTAGGCCCCATTTCTTACTAATAAAGGGCCCTGTGCACTAATGGGGAGCAAGGTATGCAACAAAGGCATGTATCCCACCTGCGTAGCTCCATGGCCCTGGACAGCCACAGGGCACCTGTCTGCAGCCCCAAACCCCCAGGCACAGCTTCACAGGGGCAGCCCCATGTGGAGGGGTGGACCCAGGCAGGCATCCAGTCAGATGCCCGACCTGGGTCCTGTGGTGGATCCCTTGTACCCATGGGGCAGTCATGAATTGGACATGCAGATCCATTAAATTACATAGGAAAATAAAATGTATGGGCACTCACCCAAATGGCTGCCCCAGCTCTCCTCATCAGCTGAGCGGGCTGGAGCAGCATGGAGGGTCATTTCCAGATCCTGTAGTGACCAGTGGGTGATATCCTTGAGGACATGCACTGGGTTACGGCAGGGTCCCTGCTGCCATGACCTGTATCCCCATGTGATTGGCACTATCAATCAATCAATCAATCAAAATCTTTATTTATTCAGGCGAACATCATTGAGCAAAGCTCATTTACAAGATGGACCTGAGTGGTCATACAAATGAGGATACAAGTATTATTACATAGACAAGAATAGAATAAATAGCAATACAATGGCATGAAATGATTATATACAACAATTTACATATATACAAGTAACAGTAGAACCATTTAGCCTGTAGGAAAAAAGGGGACAAAGGGTATAGCAGTCATAAAATATAAATAATATGGTCTAACTAGTTTTTATGAGAATATAATAGGTGATTCGGAAGAAAGAAATTGAATTAATATAATTGATGGAAAAAGGAAGGTGGGTCAGATAGGTAGGGGATTAGGCTTTATAAAAGCAATTGCAGAGCTCTGGAAAAGGATGGAGAACAATCTTTGAAGGATGCCAGAGGTAGTAGGCTATCTAGCTTCATGGATTTTGGAGAGAGTTCCATGCAACTGCTAAGGAATAGCTGAAGCAGCCCTCCCATACCGGTGCAGGCATTGGGGACCTTTAATATGATGAATTTACTGATCCTTAAGGTGTATGGCCTAGTTGTAATTTGGGTAAAGCAATCAGTGATATAGGTGGTAGTTTGCCTGTTAACGCTTTGAATATCCAGATAACAGCATTCCTATTTCTTCTGTGTTGCAATGATGTCCAGTTGACTGCCATATAAAGGGAGCAATGATGGGTGCTGGAGGGAAGGTCAGTAATAAATCTTATGGACCTGTGATACAGGGTGTCCAGTTTATGTAAGAGATGACTTGAACAATGGCAGTAGAGAAAATCAGCATAATCAATGAGGATAGGAATGAGGCCTGAATTAACATTTTTTGGAATCACTGTTTAGGTAATGTTTTATTCTAAAAATAGTCAGAGCCTCTGTCTTAGCTTTTAAGTAGCTCTTCAATATGGACAGAATAGTTAAGCCTGTTATCTATCCAGACTCCAAGGTATTTGAAGTTATCAACAAATTCAAGTTTCTCTCCAAGTAAGGTGGATAAATGTAGGGTGTTGGATGCTGGGGTAGTGGTAGTGCAACTCTTTGTGGCAAAGAACATAGCTTTTGTTTTTTTGCATTTAGAAGTAGTTTTTTGTCAAGTAGATTGTGCTGCAGAATGGAGAATTCGGATTGTAACAGTTCACAGGCTTTGGAAGGTGAGGGATTGCTGACATATAATACAGTATCATCAGCAAACAGATGAATGTTAGATTGAGTGAGGTTGGCATCAATATTGTTTATATAAATAGCAAAGAGGATAGGGCCAAGAATAGAGCCTTGTGGTCGCCCCCTTAGCAGTGGTTTTGAGGTGGATAGGTAATTTCCATTTCTAACCAGTTGTGACCTACCTGAAAGGTAATCCTTAAACCAGTTGAGTGATAGGGAATCCAGGCCTATTGAGTTAAGGGAGGTGATTAATAAGTCATGATCCACTGTGTCAAAGGCTTTACTCAAATCCAGAAACACAGCACAGGTAAAATTTTTCTTGTCCAAGTTAGTCTGCCAATCGTTGGTTACCTTGGCTAAGGCAGTAATGGTGCTATGCACCTCAGTGAATGGTACGTAGTATAAGCACACCCCAGACACTCCCCCAAACTACCCCCAGCATGTTGTTGCCCACACGGCCGGGGGATCCACCATGCTAAAGGCTTGTGTGCTGTATGTGAATGCCGTGGGGGGTCATGGTATTCCCATTTAGGGTTACCTATGTGCCGCAGATACACAGTGTGTAGGCTATCTTTTTTTGTGTGCATAGGGCACAAAGTTTGTAAATTGCAATTAGTCATGTATGAATGCGATTTTGTTGTCTCTCATATCTGATGGTTTTATAAAAAAAATTCCACAGACTTTTTCAAAACAGCCAGCAGAATCTTGGACTAGTTCTGATGTTAATCAAGCAACAATGACATCATTTTCTTCCAGGTCCTGTTAGCTTAGTACACACAGTATATCAAATTGTCAAAAATCAATCTTTGCTACCAGTTTTCTGATGGGGCTTTTATTAATGGACTTATACCAGTAAAACAAAATGGTAAATATCTGGCAAGTTCCCTAGGTTGATCACCAACCATTTGATCACCATATGCCCCACCCCCCAAAAAATACTCTCATACTCTTAAAATGTAACTTTGTTTTCCTGTGTTCCTATTACAGCCCTGAATGCAGCCACCACAACTCCCTCCTAATTTATTTTTTTCAGATTCACTCCCTTTGCTGAGGTTCCAAAGCACTCACAAAAAGGGTACTACTACCAAAGTACCTCTCCCCAAATGCATAATCCCACAAAAAAGTACAACTCTATCTTGCCCCTCCCTTGTAATTATTCCAAAACATGCCCACACAGTTCCTAACTCCCCCTTTCACCACTCTTGTGACCTATACCTCTTTTCCCACACACCTTCTGAAATGTATACTTACCACTGCACCTCTCCTAAAATGTGTACCACTTGTACCTCTCAAAAAATGTTGCATGCATCCTTAAATTTGCTCCCTCATCCTTAATATCCTTGATATGATACAGTGTCAGTGGCTCAGTAGGTAGCACACTCACCTCTGAGGCCAGGAGATCAGAGGGCTGTGGGTTCAGTTCCCACATCTGGCACTTGGGTTAGTATCCCAGTACTGACACTGTAGTGCAGCATGAGAGGGGTGCTGCACTTCTGAGGTGCCGTATTTCGAATGAGACATTAAATTGAGGTCCCATCTGCCTGGATTGGTGGTAGTTCAAGTGGATGTTAAAGATCCCATGGCACTTATCAAAAAGAGTAGGGGAATTTCCCCGGTGTCCTGGCCAAATTTCCCTCATTCACTAAAAATATACCACCAACAGCTTAATCTGATTCAAGTTCAGTTGGTATTCATCTGTATCCCCCTTCCCTGGGTCGTGCCTGAAAATAAGCAGGATTTGTCTAGTGCACATACCCAATCAACAAAAACTAAATAAATAAATAAAACATCTCTACTCCTACCTTACACCCATTCTAATATTTGCCCATTCATCCTTCACACCCCTCCCAGAGTTTGTACTCCCACCCTACCCCAACAACATTTGTATCCCATCCTCACTCACCCAAGATGAGTACCAATCTGTGCATGTCCCAAATTTATACCATACATTCTCCTACAACCATTTATACCCTTGCCCCATGACTCCTGAAGCTTGTATTCCCTGAACAGCTCCCTCAAACCTGCAACATTTCACAACTTTATCCTGCCCAACAAACATTAAATCTATACGTCCTCCTTACTTCCTTCCTAAAATTTCTGCCACTGCACCTGGAACATGATAAAGTTTTACCCCTTCCCGACACTCTGAAAACTATTATCCCTACCTCCATTCTCCCCAAGATTTCTACCCCTTCTCCTGTACCCCTTTCAAAATTCATTCCATAATCCACACCCATACCCAAAAGTTTTACCCCATTCCCTGCACAAATAGCAGCATTTGCAAGACTGCCACCTCAAAAAACCCACATCCCTTCTCTTGCAACCCTCACACAATTTACATGCCTACAATTACACTCCTCCACATATAAGTACCCTTTATCCTACACTGCTCCAAATGTACGTATTGTACCTTTCACACACTACTCCCCAAGTCTACACTTTTTCCCCTTTGTACAGTTGAAGAGGTGTGAGATGGTAAAGTTTGAAATGGATGCCTATTTCAGCAGGGGTGCAAGTACAAATGTTGAGAGGGGTGCAAGTACAAATTTCAGGAGGGGTGCAGGGGTACAAGTATAAATTTTGGGATGGGTGAAGGGGTGCAAGTACAATTTTTGGGAGGGGTGCAGGGGTAGAAGTACAAATTCTGGGAGGGGTGCAGGGGTACAGTTACAAAGTTTGAAAGGTATACAGGGGTGCAATTACAAATGTTAGGTATCTGCAGAGGTACAAGTACAACTTTTGGGAGGGATGTAGGGGAGCAACTACAAATTTTGGGAGGGATGCAGGTGTACAACTACAAATGTTGGGAGGGATACATGGGTTGAAGTACAGATTTCAGGAGGGGTGATGGGGCAAAAGTACACATTTTTGGGAGGGATGCAGGGGTACAATTACAAATATTAGAAGGTGTATAGGAATACATTTTGGGTGAGGTGCAAATAAAAATTTTGGGATGGCTGTAGGGGTGCAAGTACAAATTTTGAGAGGGATGCAAGGGTAGAAGTAAACATTTTGGGAGGGGTGCAGGGGTACAAGTACACATTTTGAGAGGGATGCAGGGGTAGGAGTACAGATTTTGGAAGAGAGCAGGTACAAATTTTGGGAGGGGTGCAGGGGAACAAGTAGAAACTTTGGAAGGGGTGCAATTACAAATTTTGGGAGGGGTACAGGGTACAAGTACAGATTTGAGGAGAGATGCGGGAGTAGAAGTACAAATTTTGGGAGGGTGAAGGTACACATTTTGGGAGAGGGTACGGGGTGCAAATACACATTCTGGGAGAGATGCAGGAGAACAAATAAAAATTTTGGGAGGGGTGCTGGGCTGCACGTACAAATTTTGGGAGAGATGCAGGAGAACAGGTACCAATTTTGGAATGAGTGAAAGGATACAAGTACAAATTTTGGGAGGGGTACAGGGGAAAAAATACACATTTTGGGAGGGGAGCAGGGGTGCAAGTACAAATTTTGGGAGGGTGCAGGGGAACAAATACAAATCTTGGGAGAGGTACAAGTACAAACTATGGGGGAGTGCAGGGGAACAAGTACACATTTTGGGATGGGTGCTACAAATTTTGGGAGTGGTGCATGGGTACAAGTACACATTTTGGGAGGTGAATAGGGGAATGAGTACAAATTTTGGAAGTGAATAAAGGTACAAGTGCAAATTTTGGGAGTGGTGCAGGGATACAAGTACAAATTTTGGAAAGGCTGCAGGGATATAAATACAAATTTTGGCAGGCAGGTTTACAAGTACAAATTTTGGGAGGGGTGCAGGGGCAGAAGTACAAATTTTGAGAGGGATTCAAGGATACAATTACAAATTTTGGAAGGTATGCAGAGATGCAGTTTGAAATCTGAGGTATGTGCAGAGGTGCAAGTACAAATTTTGGGAGGGGTGCATGGGTACAAGTACACATTTTGGGAGGGGTGGAGGGTAGAAGTACACATTTTGGGAGGGGTGCATGGGAACAGGTAGAAACTTTGGGAGGAGTGCAAGTACAAATTTTGGGAGGGGTGCAGGAGTACAAGTTCACATCTCTGGAGGGATGCAGGAGTAGAAGTAAAAATTTTGGGAAGGTTGCAGGTACACATTTTGGGAGGGTGCAGGGGTGCAAGTACAAATTTCAGGAGTGGAGGAGGAGAACGAGTACAAATTTTGGGAGGGGTGCAGGGGTATAAGTACTCATTTCTGGAGGGATGTAGAAGTACAAATTTTGGGAGGGGTGCAGGTACACATTTGTGGAGGGGTGCAGGGGTGCAAGTACAAATTTTGGGAGGAGTGCTGTGATACAAGTACAAATTTTGGGAGGGGTACAGGGGAAGAAGTGCAAATTTTGGGAGGGGAGCAAGGGTGCAAGTACAAATTTTGGGAGAGGAACAGGGGTACGAGTACAAATTTTGAGAGGGGTGCAGGGAAACAAATACAAATTTTGGGAGAGGTGCAGAGGTACAAGTACAAATCCGGGGGTGCAGCAGAACAAGTACACATTTTTGCATGGGTGCAGGATTTGTGTGGGGTGCATGGGTATAAGTACCAATTTCGGGAGGTGAATAGGGGTATGATACACATTTTGGAGGTGAATAGGGGTACAAGTACAAATTTTGGAAGGGGTGCAGGGATACAAGTACAAATTTTGGAAAGGCTGCAGGGATACAAAAAGAAATTTTGATGGGTAGGGTTACAAGTACAAATTTTGGGAGGGGTGCCGGGGTAGAAGTACAAATTTTGAGAGGGGTTCAAGGATATAATTACACATTTTGGAAGGTGTGCAGAGATACCATTAGAAATCTGGTGTACATGCAGATGTACAAGTACAAGTTTTGGGAGAGATGCAGGGTAAAAGTACAAATTCTGGAAGGGTTGCAGGGGTACAGTTACAAAGTTTGAAAGGTATACAGGGGTACAATTACAGATGTTGGGTGTGTCCAGAGATACAAGTACAACTTTTGGGAGGGATGTAGGGGTACAACTACAAATTTTGGGAGGGATGCAGGTGTACAGCTGCGAATGTTGGTAGGGATACAGGGGTGGAAGTACATATTTTGGAAGGGGTGCAAGGGTAAAAGTACAAATTTTGGGAGGGATGCAGGGATACAATTACAAATATTAGGAGGTGTGTAGGAATACAAGTACACATTTTTGGAGGGCTGTAGGGGGTGCAAATACAAATTTTGAGATGGATGCAAGGGTAGAAGTAGACATTTAAGGAGGGGTGCAGGGATACAAGTACACATTTTTAGAAGGATGCAGGGGTAGAAGTACACATTTTGGGAGGAGAACAGGTACAAAGTTTTGGAGGGGTGCAGAGGTAGAAGTACAAGTTTTGAGAGGGGTGAAGGGGAACAAGTAGAAACTTTGGGAGGGATGCAAGTATAAATTTTGGTGGGTACAGGAGAACAAGTACAAATTTTGAGAGGGGTGCAGGGTACAAGTACACATTTCAGGAGGGGTGCAGGAGTAGAAGTACAAATTTTGGGAGGGTGAAGTTACACATTTTGGGAAGGGTATAGGGGTGCAAGTACACATTTTGGGAGAGATGCATTGGAATAAGTACAAATTTTGGGAGGGGTCCAGGGGTGCAAGTACACATTTTGGGAGAGAGGCAGTGGAACAAGTACAAATTTTGGGAGGAGTGCAGGGATACAAGTACAAATTTTGAGAGGGGTACAGGGGAAGAAGAACTAATTTTTGGAAGGGAGCAGGGGTGCAACTGCAAATTTTAGGATGGGTGCAGGGGAACAAATATGAATTTTGGGAGAGGTGCAGAGGTACAAGTACAAATTGTGTGGGGGTACAGGGGAACAAGTACACATTTGGGAGGGGTGCAGGGGTACAAGTACAAATTTTGGGAAGGGTGCATTGGTACAAGTACAAATTTTGGGAGGTGAATAGGGGTATGAGTACACATTTTGGAGGTGAATGGGGTACAAGTACAAATTTTGGGAGGGGTGCAGGGATATAAGTACAAATTTTGGAAAGGCTGCAGGGATACAAGTACACATTTTAGAGGGTTGGGTTACAAGTACAAATTTTGGGAGGGGTGCAGGGATAGAAGTATACATTTTGAGAGGGGTTCAAGGATACAATTACAAATTTTAGAAGGTGTGCAGAGGTACAGTTAGAAATCTGGGGTATGTGTAGAGGTTCAAGTACAATTTTTGGGAGGAGTGCACAGGTACAAGTACACATTTTGGGAGAGGTGGAGGGGTACAAGTACAAATTTTGTGAATGGTGCAGGGGAACAACTGTAAATTTTGGGAGGATGCAGGGGTGCAAGTATAAACTTTGGGAGGGGTGCATGGGTACAAGTAAACATTTTGGGATGTGTGCAGGGGTACAAGTACAAATTTTGTGAATGGTGCTAGGAAAAAAGTACAAATGTTGGGGGGCAGGGGTACAAGTACAGATTTTGGGAGGGGTGCAAGTACAATTTTTGGGAGGGGTGCAGAGGTGGAAGTACACATTTTGAGAAGAGTGCTGGGATACAGTTACACATTTTGGAAGGTGTACAGAGGTACAATTACAAATGTTGGGTATGTGCAGAGGCACAAGTACAAATTTTGGCAGGGATGCAGGGGTACAACTACAAATTTTGGGAGGGATGCAGGTACAAATTTTGAGAGGGATGCAGGGTACAAGTACACATTTTGGGAGGGATGCTAATGGCAAGTACAATTTGAGGGAGTGAGTCAGTGATATACATACAAATTTCTGGATTTGTGCAGGGGTAGGAGTGCAAACTTTGGGTGTAGAAGTTCAAGTTTCAGAAGGGTTGCAGGGATCCAAGTGCAAATTTAATAGTGATGTAGGTGCAAATTTGGAGAGGGGTGCAAGTGGTGTACATTTGGGGGCATGCAGGGGTAGATGCACACACATATATGGCAGTGTGGGCTCAAGTACTGATTTTGAGAGGGGGTGTAGAAAATTGGGTTTATATTTGGATAGATGCAAGAGTAAAAAGTTCACATTTTGAGAGGGGGTAAATGTAAAAAAATTGTGAGGGTATGGTAAAAGAGGTGTACATTTTGAGAAAGATGAGGACAGGGTAGAATACAAATTACAAAGAGGTGCAGGACGTAAGTTAATATTTTGGAAGGGTTACAAGGACAACAGTACAAATTCTGGGAGGAAGAGAACTCATTACAGGGAAAATGCATAATACTGAGAGTGTTGTAGAACCTTAGCAAATGGGGTGAAGCAAGACGCAACTACATTAAGGTTAGTAAGGAAAATGGGGAAAAATGTTTACATGATCTGAGGATGTTTGAGCACCCCTTCTATTGTTTAATACTGTCCCCAAATGTTTACTGATTAGCCTGTGAAAGTTACTATATATTTAATATCTTATAGTACTTTTAATGCTTAAGCTACTAGATATTTAAAATCTTACAGTACATTTAATACTGTTTGAAGTGACATCTGATTCTTGCCATTTCATTATCTGATGTACTGTATGTATACTAAGCTGCCAGGACCTTGACAAAAATGATGTCATTCTTGCTTAAATGACATCACTGCCAACTCAAAATTCTGCCAATTGGTCTGGAAAATATGAGGGCCTTTCTGTAAAGCCATCATATAAGAGAGGCGATAAAATAGCATTTATACATAACGTTGCAATTCCTGCAGTTTATTTGTAAAACACAAGGCCTGATTGTTCTTGTACTAGTAAAAAAGTGCTAATTTTTAAAATAGATTTGCATTTGATCTTTAAGTACTGATTCAAATTGTGTTATTGTTCCATGTATATGGGCCTATGGGTCACATCAGTGGGAGTTTCTGATCTACACTCTATTAAGTGCTATTTTAGCACCATGTGATGTAGTCTATGTCCTTAACAACCATAGAGTTCTGTAGTAGAACATGGATGCATTGTGCCAACCATAGAAGAGCAGAACCAGTGAGATAAAATATATCACACAGTTCTAAAAAGTTTCTTACCAGTACCATGTACAGTAGAAACACCCACTGTGATAACTAAAAGCCTGTATAACTACAGTAATAACAAAATTTAAACCAGTATTTAAAAAACATCTACTAGGAAAAATGATGTATAGATGCAGCACAGTTCTCCTTTAAAATCCTAGAATAAAGAAAGAATGTAAGAACATAGAAAAACTTTAAAAATAATTTGCAGGTTACTTTGAGCAGCATGTGGAAGGAGAAGGTCACTGGACCTGTTTTTTTTCTGATACTGGCCACACATCAGTAGCACTCTGTAAAATTGATAAATGTTAAAGAACGTAATTAAAATTCAGTGGTGAGCTAATATTGAGATTGCTGTATTCTTAATTACCAAAGGAATAATTCAGTAAGTTGCACAGAATGCCAGTGATGCTCCTATGAAGTCCCTCCTTTAATGTAATCAAAGTAGGGATACTGCAAGTGGGGCTAATGACAAACTTGACAAAATTAATTTTGTTACTAATTTTACATCTGACTCAAGGAAGGTGCAACAGATTCTTCGGAAGACTGACCAATGCTGTCTACAGAACTGTCACTGTCACAATTCCCACCTCATAATGGAGTTTAAGAGGGCTAGAAGTCTTTTGGACAGGCTGGTCCATAGTTTTCAGGATTGATATACCAACAAAACGTGGTTGCCAAAGCCACCACTAGGTTGCTATCCCTGTGGCTATTGTAAATTTTGCACAGCCATTAGTGCAGGAACCACATTCAGCAGTGCAAATGCACGGGAAAGAAAATAAGATCTTAAGGTTTCTAAACTGCCATATTGCCAGGGTGGTGTACTAAGCTACATGCAAATGTTATGCATTTTATCTTGCTAAACAATGAGGCAGCAAAGAGTATGGTTGGAGTAGCTGAAAGGAGAAGACGAGCAGCTTCCTGAGTGTAGACTGGAGCCTCAACGTGTAAAAGGACAAAAGCAGTAGCAGTAAGAGTCAGGCTTCCCAGTATCCAGCCTTACAAAGGACCCCAACTTCTTGGTCCAGTTAAAAAATCTACATTTTATTAAATACTTAAGCAGATAATAACATGAGAGAACCACAGGCCAATGTTTCATGCCATACTGACGCTTTTTCAAGGCGTGGTTAACTGCACCAAACTACTCCCTTATAAGGTGCCTAATTAAAGATACATCTGCCACAGTTTAAAGTGCTCAATGCTACATACAGTATTTCATTCAATGCATAAGCCGTCTAAACTGCAGTGCTATAAATCAACTAATCTAAGCATGTGGCAGATTGCAACTGTCAGGATTTTTATGATGGAAAAACAAAAAGATTATTTAAGACTTGCATTCCAGAACATTTGGGTAGTATATCTAGGCAGGATGAGAAGAATGCTCTTGCTTTACATATAAAAAAGAAGGGGCAGGGACATGATTTTAAATTTCAAGGTTTGGAGAGGATTACTTTGAACATACGTGGGGGTGATTTGAATAATAGATAGCTCCAGTGTGAATGTAGGTGGCAATGTACACTATATGCAAATGGTAGTAAAGGTGTTGAATGAATGCTTCAGTCTGACCCCTTTCCTTAAAAAATTAGGAAAATTATAATAAGGCACCTTGGTCAGAATTTGTGCAATAAGTAAAGTGCAATAAGTGAGACAGTATTCATGCTACGCGCCTTGTTAGTTTTTTTAAGTATGCATTTTAAAATGAGTTCCTTGTATATATATATATATATATATATATATATATATATATATACTATATATATATATATATATATATATACTGTATATATATATATGGGATATACAATGGTGAGCAGTCAGATAAATGATTTATCTACACAAGTCCTGTTTGACCTCGGGTAACCTCACCAATGGCGTAAGACACGAGTGAGGTGACCGAGGTCAAACAGCACAAGTGTAGATAAATCATTTATCTGACAGCTCACCATTGTATATTTCATGTATGCAATAGGGATGCTTTCTATCAGTGCAGGAACATTTGGTTTTGACTGTTTATCTTTTTTTTTAAATGATAATTTCTGGGAGTTTTGGTTAACTTTCCTAGAGTATGTCTGCCTAGCATAGTGGTTGCTATTAAATGAAACACCACTTATTTTGTAGAAGACCTCTTGCTGAACAAATGCCATGCTCACAGTACCATGCTACTTTTTTCATTTTAAAGTTATTCACATTTGTTTGTCCAAAAAGGGAAAAGAAAATCAAATTGTATGCTGTTTTTTTGCTAATTATAAAAAAAACAAAAACTAAATGGAATCTATAAATGAAACACCACTCATTTTGTAGATAGTTTTGTGCTGGACATTTTTCGTGCTCACAGTACCATGCTATCATTTTTTGTTTTAAAGTTATTCACATTTGTTCAGCAAAAAAGTGAACAAAAAAATTAAATTTTCTACTGTTTTTTGCTAATTATAAAAAAACTATAAGGTATCTATAAATGAAAAAACATTCATTTTATAGATAATTTTGTGCTGAGCAATTTTCGTGCTCACAGTACCATGATATCTTTTTTCGTTTTAAAGTTATTCCCATTTGTACATGGTTAGTACGGCTTATGAGGCCGAACATTTTAAATTAATTCCAAAGAGATTTGTGACATAGTAACTGTGTGTATAAATGGTCACTGTATGTATACATTTATTTATAAAATGGGTACCAATTTTCCTCCCCTCTGATTGGCCAATATATGAATCTTGCTGTGTCCTTATAGAGCCATAAACTCACAGCTGGCACTAATTCCATGTGACCAGGCAGGGCAGCTTCAATATCCCTAACCCCCTGACCTGTCAATGGCCAATAACAACCATTTTGCTTTCTGACAGAAACATTCCTCACTAGCCTGCCATTTGACAGCTGTCAACAGAAACAATGTCTGACATACCTTCCTCACAGTTCCAGCTGGAGTTAGACAAAATCATGGATACATTCCAGAATGATTCTGAACCTGAGAAAGAACCAGGCAAAGCACCTGCAAAGAAAAAGAAAAAAAGTAAAAATGTGAGTAAACATGTGATTTTATCACCAGAAGAACTGTCAAAACTAGAAGAACAAAAAGATGAGGAGAACACAAAAAAAAAACGACTCAGTGGGCTATAAATGTTTTGAATAACTGGGCACAAGACAGGCAATTAAACATAAACTATGAACGAATACAAACTGATGAACTCTGTCAGATCTTGCGAAGATTTTATGGAGAGGTTCGTCAGTCGGACGGAAAAGAATACAGCCTCTCTAGTCTACTTTCACTGAGAGCAGGAATCAATAGGCATTTGAACTGTCCTAAAATAAACCGTAGTATTAACATCTTCACGCATCCAGACATGATCCCTGCCAGCAATATCTTAACAGCAGTCAGCAAAAAGTACTATCGTGAACATAAAGACACAGCAGTTCACCATCCTGCCATTAGTGCCTCCGATCTCAGCAAACTGAAAAACTCAAGCACCCTGTGTACAAAAACACCATGCGGCCTTCTTAAAAAAGTGTGGCTAGACATTCAACTTTGCATGGCTAGAAGGGGGCGTGAAGGACTCCAGCAATTAAAGCCAGAAAATTTCACAATAAAACAAGATCAAACTGGAGCCAAATATATAACTCTCACTTTCAATGAGAGTACTAAAAATCATAAACAACTGGATCCAAACAGAGAGCAGCACTGCGGCTACATATACGAAGTACCTAACAACAAATCCTGCCCAGTTGCTTCCTTCAAAAAGTACCTTTCCAAACTCCCACCAGACCCGCCAGCATTTTTTTGCATCCACGCAGATTTAAAACAACTAGCTATGACACGGCTGATGTATGGTATTCCAGAGAGCCTCTTGGGGTGAATTACCTCTCCAATCTGATGCCCCTACTGAGCACAGAAGCCAAGCTTAGCCGCTGATGCACTTATCATAGTGTACGAGCCACGGCTGTACAGCTACTCTCGGAGGCTGGACTCGATACCCGTGAAATAATGTCTGTCACAGGCCATCGCTCGGAGTCCAGCCTCCGAAGCTACTGGGCAGCAAGTGAAACTGATCACCAGAAGTGGAGCAGTATTTTAACTAAAACAAAAACATCCATTCCAGCCAGCAGCAGTACTTCTGCCACGTCTCCAACCCTCACAAAAGTGGACTTACAACAACCACCATTCTTGCACGTCAGCTGCATCGAAACCTCCATGCTGCAGTAAATCCATGACGAAAATCGCCACCTCAAACGCAGCAAATGAGGAAATCCCACCCGGAATTGAACCCTCTGCCGAGAATCAACTTGTCACAGTCCAGGAAGTACGTTGCGATGACGTTATGCAACAAAACACCGCAATACAAATCCAGCAGTTCAGCAAGAGTACTTCCTCTGCCCCTTTCATCATCCAGAACTGCTATATGGAAAAAGTGGAGTTCATCCACTTTTCAAAATAAGGCAATGTATTTTTAACGGTTAAAATTGCAGTTACAGTTAGTTTAACATTACAGCACATGCAGCCTGTTTGTTTGCATTAAATTATTTGATTTCTCACTCATCAGTTTAAAAGCATAAAACTGAACGCATTCACAGAAGCATTTTAAACTGAATGCATTCATAGAAGCAGTATCAGTTACCTGTTATTTAAAACAAGAAGTTAACATGTTAAAATGAATTTGAACATGATCTACTGTTGCTATTCTCTTTTCTTTTTTATCCAGTGTCATTTAACTGTTCTGTTTAAGAAAACAGTGATTGCTAATGAATCAACTTAGGAACTATTTTATCTTATTTTTAAGATTGTTGTCAAATAAATATCTTCAACTTTTAAACCACACAACTCTGTTTTTACTTTATTTACAAAAGTGCAGTGCCCATTTTATAAGTGGAATAAGACACTCCGATGTGTGGTTTATGACTTGATAAGAGCACTTCCCAGGTGCTAAAGTCACTCGGCGCAAGCGCCTCGTGCCTCATTACGCACCTGGGGCGTGCTCTTATCAAGCCATAAACCACACCTCATCATGTCTTATTCCTTAGTTATACATACAGTGACTCAGATAAACACATTTATTGCACTGAATATATGTCCACCCCATTGCATATATATATATATATATATATATATATATATATATATATATATATATATATATACACATACATATACATTATATATATATATATATATATGTTCTGGGTATATGCATACATTTAAATTGCCTAGATTAGTTGATTTATAGCACTGCACTTTAGATAGCTTATGCATTGAATGAAATACTGTATGTAGCTTGGAGCACTTTAAACTGTGGTGTACGTATCTTTAATTAGGCACCTTGGAGTAGTTTGGTGCAGTTAACCACACCTTGAAAAAGCATCAGTATGACATGAAATGTTGGCCTGTGGTTCTCTCATGTTGTTGTCTGTTTAAGTATTTAATAAAATGTATATTTTTTAACTGGACCAAACATTTGGGGTCCTTTGTAAGGTCAGATATTGGGAAGCCTGACTCTCACTGCTAGTGCTTGGGGTAGTACCAGAGGGCTATCAGCCAACGTAATATTTAGAATGCTTTAGTCTGACTGAGGCTTGATAGAAAAAGCATGCATAGAAAAACTTCTTAATAAAATCTAAAGACATCTCCTTCAAGTTCGGAATTGCTTTCCCACATATTTACTATGCACAGAATTGGGATAGTACCCCATAAACACTTTGATACAGGAAAGAATCACAATTTTTGTTGCATCTTTATTCCTACTTCTTGACTACCAGTACCATAGTAAATACATAGAAGAGCAGGTGCAGTGTTCCACCATGGGGTTTGAGTCCCCTTATTTAAAATTCTTTAAAAAATGTTGTATATTCATTGGGGTAGAGATATTTAATGACAGAACTTCATTTGAAAACAAAACCAGAAATAATTTTATTGATAAAAAACCAAGTACAGGGATATCTCTATGCAAAGTGACACAAGAAAACTAACAGCATCTAAGATACATCTTTGGCATCACAAAATTAAGTTGTGTTTTGGCAGACAGCAGTACTTGACTAAGCTAGAAAACCATAAAGAGAGAAGGGTTATAACAATATTTAGAATAGAGCTCTATACTAACAACTCTTTCTAAGTCTGTCAGAAAAGAAATACAATACATTCATGTAACTGTATTTGTTCCCTGAATGAAGCTGATGACTTAAAACATACTGTCCTGAGATGCCCATATTAAAATAAAGAGCGAGACAATCTGAATCACCTATTTTAAGGAATATAAACATGCCCATGCATGAATTATTAGTAGACCTGTTTAATTTGTCCTCACTGACCCCATTCTCCTCACTCTCTTGTCTGGCAAAATATCTTCTTTCTATAAAGTTGTGGTGAAATACGGATATCTCATGGAAGCCTATTATAGCATCAACATTGGTGCTTTTAATTTCTTCTCAGGATTATGACCTCTGTACAGGGGGATATAGGTAGCCAGTCCCAAACCCCTGTATATGTGATCTGATGCCAAGTTGCCTATGTTCTTAGCATTATTTAATAGTTAGCTATGATATACCGTACTTTTATCCATGTTTTCAAAAGGCACTAATAATTATGTGTGGTGTGCTGTTGAATCTTACACTGTTATGTTCAAGTTGATGTACAGTATATTTGAATATTTTGGATGTCCTATTAATTTTTTGTGTTTGAAACATAGTTGAGACTAATTGAGCAATTATTGTGCTATATTGGATTAGAAATTGTATGTGTACTAACCAAGTTGTCTATGTGCCCTCTTATTGTTTAATTTTTCAGACTGCAGTTATTTATTTTACTTTGTAATTACACTTCTTGACATTCAATGGTAATATATATTATGATGTATTTTATGTAACTCTTGTTTTTATCATATCTTAACAAGCATTTGTCAATGCCGAATGTTGCTTGCTTCTATGTGCTGTTTAGGTATTTGGAAGTCATTGGAGTGCAAATATTGAAAATTCGCGAACTTACGAGCGTGCGTGGGAACCTAGCATGCCTTTCGTAAAAACAGTCATTTTAAATTTTTCACCAAATTTTCAACAGAGCCATTTAAGACCTCTGCTCATGAACAGTGTCACTGTGATTTTCTTAATGTGTCCATACATTGAGTTTGCACACCGACTGCGCCATTGCGCACTACATGAAGCGGAAGCTGCGTTTTGGGCAAGATGTGAAAAATGACTGCTGCACTAACTCATAAGGAGATTGTGGTAAAATGGCAATGTTGAAAATCTGGAGTGAAAATATTGAAATTTCAAACTTACAAGCGTGCGTAGGAACTGCGCAACGCACACTCGTAAAACAGTCATTTTTAGGAATTTTTTCACCAAATTTTCAACACAGCCATTTTAAGACCTCTGCTCATGAACAGTGTCACTGTGATTTTCTTAATATGTCCCATACAGTGATTTCGCACACTGACTGCGCCATTGCACACTACATGGGCGGAAACACGTTTTGGGCAAGATGTGAAAAATGACAGCAGTACTGCTTATAAGGAGGTGTGGTAAAATGGCAATGTTGAAAATCTGGAGTTAAAATATTGAAAATTCATGAACTTACGAGCGTGCGTAGGAACTACTCTAAACTGCAGCTAAATAAAACAGTCATTACAGGAATTTTTCACCAAATTTTTCAACATAGGCTTTTTGAGAGCCCACCTTATGAACACTGGCAGTGTCATTTCATTAATCAGTGTGGAAAGGTGATTTCGCGCAGTGACTGCGAATACCTTGAAACCATAGTAATGCCATGACAGTGCAAGAATTCATGAGGAGGGGTCCCAAAAACCCATTTGAAAATTTGAAGAAATCCCAAAAATGCCTGAGATATGCAACAAAGTTGAAAAATCCTATCTATCCATGATACAGCTTACCAGCATTTCCTCAGTTCACGGCGGCTTTGAAGAGTGCAGACATGTTCCTGGTCCACGATGATCGTCGCGTCGAGTTCGGAGATGTAAGTATGGGGTGAGGGGTGTGGGGAGGCAGGGTGCGCAGTGGGTGGGTGCGGGTTGTGGGAGGAGGGCAGGGAGACTATGAGGGACCGTTTTTTTATTCACAAGTTTTTTTTTTTTTTTTTAAGAGAGCGGCGGACGTTTGCCATGCTGGGGTGGGCTCCCAGCGTGGCAGCAGGAAAAGCTGTCTGGGGGGATGTGGAACCCCATTGGCCAAAACAAGATTTGTCAGCTGGGTGGGCTCCCAGCATGGCACTGGGAAAGCTTTTGGGGGGACATGGAGCTGATGGGGATTGGGCACCCCGTCAGCCATACAGTGTATGCTTGGGGGAGGCGCATCAGCACGCCCAATATCACGTGCTGCGTGTGTGTGTGCGTCTGGGTGGAAACTCTGCTCACTGAAGCGGAGCTCTCCCTTTCAGCTGTATGCCACTGCATTTTGGAGCTGTCATAGACAGCTGCAGCACTCATTGGGGAACTGGGGCTGTGCCTGCAAACACACTGACTGCATTGGAAGAGGGGCTGACACACCTCCGAAAACTCGGATGATGGCACTATGTTTCTTGCACATGCGTGAAAGCAACATAAAAAGCTGAATAATTAAATAAAATCTTGAAATCAAAGTAACTAAACAAATCATTCAGTAATTTAAACAGAATGCCAGTGACACTCTTAGGGAATCCCATCCTTAATGTAATCAAAGTAGGGATACTGTAGGTGGGGCAAATGACAAAATAAATTTTGTTACAAATTTTACCCCTGACTCTAGGAAGGTGCAACAGATTCTTCATAAAAACTGACCGATGCTGTCTGCAGAAGTATTGCTGGTACATCCCCCACCTCAAAATGGAGTTTAAGATATGTAGAAATCTTTTGCACAGGCAGATCCATAGTTTTCAGGATCCACATACCAACAAAACCTGGTTGCTAAAACCAGCACTAGGTTTCCACCCCTGAGGCCACTGTAAATTTTGCACAGCTATTTGTGTAGGGACCACATTTAGCAATGCAAATGCTTGGGAAAGGAGTAAAATCTTAAGGTGTATAAACTGCAACACTGCTGGAGTGGTACTCTGAGCCACATGCAAATGTTACGCATTTTTTGTTGGCAAAACAATGAGGTAGCAAAAAGTAAGGTTGAGGGAACACCAGAGGGCAATCAGCCACGGTAATATTGACAATGCTTTAGTCAGACATTTTGTAGAATCACATGCTGATGAGAAGGTTCATTGTTTCAGGTTATGATGAAACATTTTACCTTAGTGCCAGAGGTGACCACCTGCTTTGTAAGAAAGTGCTAGACATATACTGTAGATTGGGGACACCTACTATAGATTCCCTGGGCTTAATGATCGGTATGAGTTAACACCATTTTGAAATTCAGTTTGGACCAATTAGGGCTCTTATAGATTGTTCTTTATTTCCTTTAGTGGTTTGTCTGTTATAACTGGAATTGTGCTCACTGAACCTCGCTGTTATAGAAGATACTCAAAATATTGCATATACAGTAACAGTCTTCTTACGCCCTCCCTACTAATGAAAGGGGATTTATTCACATCACAGGGTTATATTTTGAGGAAATTAGACATGTATTTTTTATCCAAAAACTATAATAGCATTGTTAAATATTACTGATAATGTATTTTCGTTCTGTAGCTTTACAATAGTGGTTACAGTATAAATTCTAAAGGGATTTTTGGCCATTATGAAATTATCAGCTATCCACAAGTTTTTTTTTGATTCTTTGTGTTTTTAACTTTTTTATGTAACTCACTCTTTATATTGCAAATCCTATGTATATATCGACTCTACTCTTGCCACTTACGTCTGTCCTGTCAGTATTGATGTTACCACTATAAGGGTCTGGGTATAAATCCCATTGCAAGAAGGAGGCAGGACTCTGAGGAAACCAACATGTGAAATGGTGGTGTTTATGTAGTCTGGGGAGTGTCCCTTCAGTAAGGCCTGGTGGCATTTTCATTTTTTTGTGTAAACAAACTGATTACAGTCACAGTGTTTTGGCAGCTTTTTTACACAATAATGTGTTTCCCACTGCAAATTGTGGTTGCTTGTGCCATGCTTTTGTTTGACCTGTTTGTATTGTTACACATGAGCACAGCAGTTTTCTGCAGTATTTTTGATAGTTATTTTCTAATTTACAAAGTTCATGAGAAAATCAAAAGGAGAGGGTGTGCTCCACAAACAAGCAATAAAAATGCTGGTGGAAAGGCAGGGTGGTGCTATAAGGTAAAATCATAACAATAGCATAATGAAAACAAAGCACCCAGCTCTCAGAAAAATAATCACTTACAACAAACATTCCAAACAAGACAATTTTATTGAATGTATATCAAAAGCTAAAACAGTCAGTATTAAAACATTCAGTCTGGAATCATTTTTATGTTGGCGTGCTTGCTCAGTCAACATCTTGGGGTAGTGCAGCTTTGGAGGCACAGTCGCTGTTGGGCGAATGCAGGGCACGCATCAGTAGGTGCGTCTCTCATTCCCCAATCAGCCTGCATGCTGACGCCACACCATGCATACATAATGTGGTGAGCACATCTAAGAAAAGGTCTGCTGCAATCCGAGCAAAGCTCGTCAGATGCAACGGACCTTTCCTGGACGTGCTTGCTGACATTATAAGCATGGCGGCACAGTGGCCGCCAAACTGCCGACCTGAGGTGCCCAATCCCCTGTTAGTTACCCCTGCCCCTCTGTATGTGCCGGCCAGAGCCCACTCCCTGTCGGCATAAATCCACCATTGTTAAATGCAGAGGTGCCCAATCCTCCTAAACTCGGCTCCCCGCTTGCTTTGTGTGCTGACTGGGGTGCCCAATCCCCGTCGGCATAACGTCCCCCCTGTGTTGTGTGCCGATGAGGGTGCCCAATCCCATGTTGGCTACAGACCCCCCAACAGTTAGGTGGCATGCTGGGAGCCCACCCCAGCATGCCAAATCCCCTTAAAAAAACAACTGTCCTGCAATGCCTAATTTTTTTTACCTATAAAACGAAAATGGTCCCTTGTAGTCTCCCTGCCCCCCACCTGCACCCACCCTCTGCGCACCCTGCCTCCCCACAACCCCCCCTCACCCCATACTTACCTCCGGAGTCCGGTGCAATGATCTTTGGTGGACCGGGAACATGTCTACACTCTTCAAAGCCGACCGCGAACTGAAGAAATGCCGGTAAGCTGTATAATGGAATAAATAGGGTGTTTTCAACTTTGCTGCATATCTCAGACATTTTTGGGAATTTTGGCACCAAATTTTCAACATGGGGTTTTTGGGACCCCTCCTCATGAGTTCTTGCACTGTCATGGCGTTATTCTGTCCCGAAGGTGATTTCGCAGTCACTGCGTGGAATCACCTTTGGGGAACTAGTAACAAATGACAGTGCCACTGTTCATGAGGGGGCTCTCAAAAGCCTATGTTGCAAATTCCCAGGGAAAATCCAAAAAATGACTGTTTTATGCGAGCGTATAAGTGCAGTTGCTATGCACGCCTGTAAGTTAGCTTAATTCACAATATTTTCAGGCCAGATTCTCAACATTGGCATTTTACCACACCTTCTTGTGAACTGTACAGCTGTCATTTTTCACATCCTGGCGAAAAAATGAGTGTTTTCTGGGCGTGCGTCTGCGCGGTTTGCACATGCGCTCGTGACTTTAGTGAATTTGTAATAGTTCCTCCAGCTGTTCATCATTGGCATTTTTCCATGCCTCCTTATGAACAGTACATCTGGCTGAAATGTGTTTTCACACGTCCGGCGCAGAATTGCACGGTCGCTGTGCGAAATCAGTTTTTGGGACAGTTTGAGGAAATGACGGTGACACTATTCATGAGCAGAGGGTCCTAAAATGCTTATGCTGAAAATTTGGTGCCAAAAGTCCATACAATGACTGTGTTATAGCGTGCATTGCGCAGTTTCCGCCCAGCTTTGTCCAATCTGCAATATTTTCATGCCACATTTTTACCACTGGCATTTGTGCACACCTCTTATCAACAGTCCAGCTGCCATTTTTCACAGCCTGCCTAAAATGCATTTCCGCAGCTGTGGCACACAATGGCATGCTCGCTGTGCAAAATCACCTTTTGCGACACATTAACAAAATCAAAGTGCTCTGCGTCTCTAGCTCCACCACTGCCAATGCCAGTGCGACAACATTCGGCATTGACAAATGCTTGTTGTAAATGAAATTGTACTCATGATTACTCCTTTGATTGTTTGTACAGGTTGACATCCTGACATTTTTATACTCATGGTAAAGTGCTCTAGAATGAAACTGACTGCAATGAAAAGATGCCGTTGAAACCTCGTAATGGAAGATTAAAGCTTTAAAGTCTTCTAGAGTCAGCAGAAATGTGACAACATAAACAGCAACATAATAAAATATCTTGTTTTTAAATTATCCACTTTGTGCTTTAGGTATTGGGTTGTGTGTTAGTAAGCCTAAATGTAGGAATAGTATGTGTTTTAACTGATTGTTATAAATGATCACGTGTAACTACTGCACTGTATTGGAGTATTTTTTTCTAACATACTGCGCTCTTGAAAAAGCGATGTTTAGGAGTACAAAACACTGAGTCCTCTTTTTTTGGTGCTGTCAGTGTTTTAACTTTTCATACATGTTCAATAAAACTTTCACTTTTGGAATGTTAGTTGTAAGTGACCATTTTTCAGGGAACTGGGTGCTTTGTGTGTGTGTGTGTGTGTGTGTGTGTGTGTGTGTGTGTGTGTGTGTGTTTTGTTGCTGCTGCTGAGCATCTGCAATTCCTCTTAGTCAGGAAGCAACTGCATATTGATCTTTCCCATCATTGATTCATAGGATGCAGTCTAGGCCTTCTGAGTGTTCTTCATTGATGTCATCAATCATTTTAAGTGTGTGCATTATGTCTTTTAGATATGATTATTTATACAGCTTTTCTTTTATTTTTTAGTTTGTTTATTCTTCCTTGTAGGCCTGTGCCGCACATCCAGACCCACCCTCCCAGCCCTATCACCTGGCTTCCTGTGGACTTACTGGTTTCCTCCCCTACCTGCTTCACAGCTTCTTCCATGGTGGGGGGGCAGCAGGGCACCAACTGCTGCACTTGGATGCAGTTCTGGGCAGGGCAACCACATCAGACATCACCAGCGTGGGGCTTTCATAGGGTCAATCCATCATTCTGCCCCAGGACTGGTGCAGTTTTACTCTGGTATTTGTTCTCCTTCTGAAACACCATACTGGGGATGTGAGGCAAGCACACACATAAATTTGTGCTGCACATCATCCACCAGTGTCTCCCCACACAATTTAGCTGCTCCAGATTGCATTGCCACCTGTGATCACCCAGGTGTCAGTCATGCAATGGAGGAGCCTCCCGCCCCTCTCTGGAGGAGGAGAGCATCCTCTGGGACCCTTGCTCCCCCCCCCTCAGCTAGCCCCTGACAACTCTGGCTCACTTGTAATTGTTTATGAAATTGAATGACATCTTTTTATATTGTAATCCATTTATACCAATATTGTTTCAAGGGCAGAGTTCATCCCTAACACTATCAACCTTCCAGGAGAATTGTCTAGATTTGTGTGCACTTTTGGCAAAGTAAAAAAGACTGATAGTTTTGGTTGTAAATTCATCAAAGCCTTGCTCTCCCAATCTGTCCTCTGCTCAGTCACTCCTCTAATACTTTTGATTTTTGCAGAACTCTCTGGAATGAGGTTTGACTGTAATGTTATGTAGTTCCAACATAATTAAGTTGTGTGACACAGATCTTTTTATATGACTGGTTATCCATTACAATGACAGCACCCCCCATCAGCATTTTTCACTTATGTTATTATTTTCTATTGACCCAAGGGGAGTGAATACTGCAGCTGTTAGAGTGTATGTAATTTGTCTATCTGCAGTCAGTTTCTTATTGATCCTGTCTTCCATGTCCTTTTCTACCAGTTTCATGTAAACTTCAATATTGGAGGGCTGTGATTGGTGGCCCAAATTTGGATTATATTCCCCAAGTCTGAGTTAATATTCTCTGTTTCCATGTTTTTCTGCTTGGATTGTCTACACTGTTTTTGTACATGCCATCTGTGACAGTCGTCTGGACAGAAATTGTGCTAAACATCACTGCCGGGTACCAGCATTTTCATTTTAAATCAACTTTTTGGAAGCCAATTTAAGCTAAACTAAGGAGAGCTATTACTCAGCACAGTGGATTACAGAAATGTCAGCTGTACTAGCCCCAAGAGCAATTAACACAGAGTACCAAAACTGCCTGGTGCTGGAGTGTTCAAATGTCTTCTATATTTTAGGGTCAAAGAACCTGGATGCTCTTATCCAAATTCTGGCTTTGCTCCCTCACTCCTTACCTTAGTTCCTTCATCTCATGCCCCTTCTCTCTGGGTTACTCTCTTTATAACCCTTATTCTTGTACTATCTCTCCTTTCCTCCCACCCATGAAATCCTCCGCAGGTCAATCATCTTTCTTCTTCTTTCCCTAAGCTCTTGCCTACCCTCCTGCTATTCAATCCACATCCTCTCCATCATCTCTCAAAATCCTCTTTCATAACATTTCAGTTCACTCATGCAAATGACCCTGATCTCTCCTAGCATTTATACTGCTCTACAGGAACCTCTTGTGGTCCACTGCCCCTCAAATCACTACTCTCAAGACTTCATCTTCATATTCTGTTCACTGTATTTGTGCTGCTAGTATTGATTGCTTTGAAACTGTACCTTCATTTATGGTGTAGCTGTGCTATTGTCCAAATTTTGTAATCCAATCATACCTACAGTATATACCTTTTGTAGAGTTACTATGCTATATATAGAGAGAATAATGCATATGTAGTAGGTTGATATGCATTTTTTTCACACCCAAGGTGTGTGATAATAGAGAAACCTCGAGAGTGAAGCTCAAGAGGTTTCACTATGATCACACACCGAGGGTGTGAAAAAAAAATGCATGTCAACCCACTACATATGTTTTATTTTTTATAATAACTGGTGCAAAAAGACTACGTTACCTTATGGTCGTGGGTTCGAATTGGGTAAAGTTGATGAGTCAAGTAAATCACAATCGTAGCAATGAAGTAAAAATAAATATATCAAACAACTAGAAAAAAACATTTTTTTTTTCAATTTAAATCATTTGCCCAAGTCCTTCAGCTTCAGTATGAATTGTTTCCTCATCTCGATGGGTCAGGGTCATTCCAGTCGCTGTGGAAACGAGGTGAAAGTTCATGCCGGCTGTGGAAACGATGAGGATTGGTTGGGGAAAGTACGCTGTTAGTGGAGAGATTTTCAGCTGGTAAATACTTCATTTCAAATGATTACACTTTCTCATTTGAATCTGTACATTTCTTTTTAAATGGAGGTTATGCTGTGAGTTTAAATCTGTGGTTGGAGAACCGTCTCGTGGTGCCACAATCTGTTTAATTAGTCCGGAATGCGAGTGCTGCAGGCTTCTCGGTGCGAGACTGTAAAAGTCGTATCAACCTGCAGGTTGATACAACTTTTTTCATATCAACCTGCAGGTTGATATGACTTATTACGGTACTCCAAAACAGGTTGATAATGGGGGTCACCAGTTATTATATTAATTTATTTTGTATGCACCTTATTATTGAATATACTGTTTTGCTCTGTTGCATTGTTCTTCCCTCCCCCAGGGTGCATCTGGAAACATGCTGCTAGCAGCTCAGTATGACTTTCCTGTTATTACTTTTAAAATAAATAAATATACATGAATACTGCTTGGCACCTGTTTAATTGTATGTGCCTGGATGCACCACTGCATCTAGACTGTGCTTGTGTTAGCTACTTACATAAGCTGCACTTTAGCATTTAAATTGTTCTGGTTACCTTCTGCATTGGTTTGCTTAAGTGTATTAAATGTATGCTAATACTGATTGTGCTACCTTCTTCATTAACCTGTTCGCCTGGTCAGTGTTGCTATTTCACAGGATTTATATTGCTGTTCTGTCACTTACTACAGTATTTTTATTTTATAGCACCCATTCACTGGGGCTCAGAATGCTGCATAATTAAAAACATCAAACACCACATAACCAACAGCAGCAATCACAGTAACAGACAATTCCTATAACAAACTTTAAATCAATTATCATAAATTATGACATGTCCATATCTCAGTTCAATAACATACTTAAAAATCAATATAAATTCAGACAGTCCAATATAGCTATTAAAATTAAGTCTGAAGATCGTAGGCTTTAATAAATAAATATGGTTTTAGGCCCTTTTTAAATACATCCACTGAGGGTGCCTCCCTCAGATGGCTAGGTAACGAGTTCCATAAGACTGGTGCATCCACCAAGTATGCTGTGTTGTTCTTCTTTTATTGCTGTGTTCTGTTTCCACCAACTTGTTTCTTACTCTTCTGCTCCCTCATGCATGGCATGTGATACTGAATCCACTCTAGGTCCCAACCCTTCCTCTAATGCCCCTCTTATCCTGCCCAAATGGCTTTTGGTAGTTTTTCTTAATATTAGTGGCCTTCTTTCCTAACTAAATGATCTCCATCTCTGGTATCTTCAACTTAGGCCTGATGAAAGTGTCATATTGGAGACAGCTATTTAAGAAATACTTATACACTGATATCTCAGTTCCAGGCTATAGTGTCTATAGACAAGACCAGAGCAAAGATGTGTGATCGTGTATATGTGTGGTGTCTGGGTGGATGTTGCCATATATACCCTAGTTAGCCTAAACTGCACAAAACCTCTCCCAACTTATAAGGGAGCCCACCCATCTGAACCATAAATTCACAAACCATTCTTTAATTGACTAGATCCATACTTACCACCCCCATAACATAGTTCCTGCAGGTGTCTCGCCTGATATCATCAGCGACCATCGGCCTATCTTCTGTGTGACTAAGATTCATACACCAAAAGCTCCTTCCAGAATTATTTCTCCTGCTCTTTTCATGATCTTGAACTTCATGCCTTACTGGTTGACCTCTCCAGTATTCACTTGTCCCTAGTTTTAAAGTTCCTCATGTTGATTGTGCTCTGGAGTACTTCTATAGCAATGTCTATTGATATTCCTCCCATCACAAGTCTAGAGTGAAAGGATTCCATCTTTCTTTGGGCACAACTGACCTTATTGTACTGGACAAGGAGCCTAATATGGCCTGAGCCTCTCAGAAGGCCTCTGACTCCCCCAGTGACCTCCTTTGATATAAGTAACTCTGCAATGCTTGCATTAAGCAAGTGTGAGCTGCAAAAGACCAGGTATTTTCAAGCCACCTTCTAATTAAATACTGTATAAACTGCCCATACAAATTTTGGAAGGTGGTCCACAATGTCTTTGACCCTCCCTCCACTAAGTTACCTCTGCTGCAAGTTCCACAGCTCATATGCCATTCTGGCAGAGCGTGGTTCCTCTATGGAGGCACCCACAGTGGAGACCAAGGAGGATGCTGGGAACCTCCACAAAGGAGACCCACAAGAGGGTGGCACAGAACCCTACAGGGGAAGGAAAGAGCTCCTGGTGGGGGACTTAGTTGTGAGGGGGATAGAACTGGAGGAGGGATGGGAGAGGGAGGTAAGGTGCCTGACTGGTGCCATGGCTTGAAGGGAAAGGAAGTGAATCCTCAGGATCGCCAGAGCAGCTGCATGGGAGAGGGAGCTGGATGTCATTATATACCTAGGGACAAATGACTTAGCTGGGAATGGGATTAGAGCAGTGAAGGAGGAGTTTGTGGAGTTAGGGAGGGGCCTTAGACAAAGAGCACACACGGTAACCTTATCAGAGGTGCTGCCTGTCTATGGTGTGGGTGAAGCTAGGGTACTCCACACCACAGGATTCAATGAATAATTGAAAAACTGGTGTGGAGCACAGGGTTTTGACTTCATTGGGGACTGGGAGTCCACCTGGAGGGATACAGGTCTGTACTGGCACGATGGTCTGCATATGTCTGGTAGGGGAACCAGGATCCTAGGTGATAGTTTTAAATGCTTCATTGGCAAGCTTTTAAACTAGCCAAGGGGGGAGGCACTGAAAAGGAGCAGGGAATTCCCAGCCTCCCCTCACAAAGCAGGGTAGTTAGTGAGGTAAACACCAAGATAGAGAGGTCAATAGGGAGCAGGACAGGGGGAAATGGAGAAAAAGACAAAGGCAGCATACCTCTCAACTGCTATGAATTTCGCATGACGCTATGATTTTCACACTCAAATTTACCTTTGCTCTGCATAGGTTTACTGATGTTCCTTATAATGTTAGAGTTATTTCTGGACACACAAATTGTTAAATCATTGAAATAAGCTGATAAAAACATTCCTTATTGATAACTACATGGGGTCCACCATTTGTAGACATATTATTGTTTAAAATAAGAACGTGCTACACATGCTGGTCCTTTGCTATGATTTTTGAAGGCTAGTGCTATGATTTTTAATGCTGACAGGTTAAGAGGTATGAAAGGCAGTAAGGACAGGGATGGGGCTAGAAGGGGTAAGGCCATCAAAAAAATGGAGGGCGATTAGTACCAATGTCCGCAGTTTGGGTAACAAGCTTCCTGAACTAGTGGCCTTGATGGGATGCCTGAATATCATGGCAGTTACAGAAACATGGTTAGCAGAGAACCATGACTGGGATGTCAACATACCAGTGTACACAACCTACAGGAGGGACAGGGAGGGTAAAAGAGGGGGTGGAGTAGCTCTCTACATAAGGGAAGAGATCAAAGCAATGGAACTAAAGGGTAAATAGGGAGGAGAGGAGGCACTGTGGGTCACCTTGGAGACAGGAAATTGCACCACAATCCACACAGGGATTGTATACAGACCCCCATGTCAGGGGGAAGAAATGGACAAGGAAATGATAGAATGCATTCTTAGAATGGCAGAAAAAGGGGAGATATTGTTGATGGGGGACCTGAATATGTCAGATGTTAACTGGAGCACATTTGCTGCAGCCTCATCCAAGAGCAGGGTCATTCTCGATGCCCTACAGGGGGCATGCCTCAGACAGCTAGTGTTGGAACCTGCTCGGGAGGGAGCAATCTTAGACCTGATACTCTCAAACAGGGACAGAAAGAGGATCTCGGATTTAGAAGTGGGTCATTATCTGGGAACAACTGACCACCAAACAGTGTGGTTCATGATAAACACAGCCATAGAGTAAAGCCATACAAAAGTGAGACTACAGGACTTTAGGAGGGATGACTTTGGCAAAATGGGAGAGTGCCTAAGGAATGCATTTGCAAATGGGCAGGAAGGAGGGGTGAAGGAACAATGGGGAAAAATTAAAGCTGCCATCACGGAAGCAGCAAGCCTTTGTGTGAAGCAAATAAAACAAAACAAAGGGAAAAAAACCCCACTATGGTTCTCAAAAGAGGTGACAGGGAAGATTAGGAAGAAAAAGATAGCATTCAGGAAGTATAAGGAATCACAGAAGGAGCAGGATAGAGAATTGTATCAGTTAAAGCAAAAGCAAGCGGGGAAGGCAGTCAGAATAGTAAAGGCCCAAACCTAGAAAAAGATAGCCACCTCAGTTAAGAAGGGGGATAAAACCTTTTATAGGTACATTAGGGAGCAAAGAAAGACCAAGAGAGGGATAGCGAGGCTTAATAAAGGGGAGTGGGGTGGGCAGAGGGTGACAGTAAAATGGCAGAGATACTGAGCAAATGCTTTTGCTCAGTAGTCACAAAAGAAGAAGAGGAAGGGGAGGTACCTAACCCAAACAATAGAAGCACTTTGGATAGGAGGGTCGATACCAGACCATTCACATAAGAAGGGGTTCTGCAAGAATTCCTAAAACTGAAGGTGGACAAAGCAATGGAGTCTGACGGGATTCACCCCAGAATTCTAAAAGAACTAAGGGGAGAACTAGTGACACCACTGACTACCCTTTTTAACAAATTATGAGATGATGGTGTGGTACCTGAGTACTGGAGATGGAAGGATGTGATTCCCCTTCACAAACGTGGGAGAAAAGCAGAGGCAGAAAACTACAGACCTGTTAGTTTGACCTCAGTGGCAGGGAAAATGATGAAATCACTGCTGAAAGAAAGAATTGTTGAGTACCTGGAGGTCAGCAGGGCACAGGACCCAAGGCAGCATGGATTCACAGCAGGAAGGTGATGTCGGAAGAATCTAATAGATTTCTTTGACTGGGTGACCAAAGCAGTGACCAGGGAGGGGCTGTGGATATGGTCTACCTAGACTTTAGCAAGGCATTTAACTCAGTCCCACACAAAAGATTAATAAACAAGTTAGCCAGCCTGGGAGTGGGTCCCAGGGTAGTAGCTTGGGCAAAAAATTAGCTGGACAACAGGATGCAGAGGGTAATAGTAAACAAAGTAAACTCTGAAGAAAGGGGGGTTACTAGTGGGGTACGGCAGGGTTCAGTACTGGGATCAGTCCTCTTTAATGTCTTTATTGGTGACACTGCAGAGGGTCTGGAAGGAAAAGTATGCCTACTCCTCTCTTCAAACTGGAAAGGTCCCTCCCAACTGTAGGGATGCACATGTCATGCCACTCCATAAGGGTGGTCCAAGGGAGTAGCCGGGAAACTACAGACTGATTAGCCTGACATCCATGGTAGGGAAGTTGCTGGAAACTATCTTAATGGAATGGGTGGTGGAGTTCCTAGAGGCCCACAGTTTCCAGGATGTTCAACAGCATGGGTTCATCCGGGGCAGATCATGTCAGACAAACCTAGCTAAATTCTACGGCGGGGTCACAAGGTCTCTGGACCAGGGGAAGCTGGTGAACATTCTGTACCTGGACTTCACTATTGCTTTTGACTCTGTACCACACTGTAGACTGTTGGAGAAGCTGAGTAGCTTGGGGTTGGGGGAGAAGATACAAGGGTGGATTGGGAATTGGTTAACGGAGAGGTATCAGAGGGTGGTGGTGGTTGGAGATAAGGTCTTGTCTCCCAGAAGGGTTGTTAGTGGGGTCCAACAGGAATTGTTGTTGGGGCCGGTCCATTTTAATGTGTTTATCTCAGACATCGTGGTTGGGGTTAGGAACAGGCTGAGTCTATTTGGAGATGACTTCAAATTGGGTGCAGTGGTAGATGAGGAGGAGGGGAGAAGGATGCTGCAAGATGACTTGGAAACACTTGAAAGGTGGTCACACACTTGGCAGCTGAGGTTCAATGCCAAGAAGTGCAGTGTTTTCCACTTGGAGGTCTGGAACCCTGGGTACGACTACAGTCTTGGAGGGGTAACGCTGGCAGTCTCCAGGGAAGAAAAGGATCTCAGGGTAACAATAGATACCAAAATGAATAATTCTGAGCAGTGTAGGAGGGCACCTGTGAAGGCAAATAGGATGCTAGGGTGCATAGCCCTAGGGATAACATCAAGGAGGAGAGAGGTCCTACTGCCACTGTACAACTGCATGGTTAGGCTGCACCTGGAATACCGTGTGTAGTTTTGGCGTCCATACTTGAGAAAGGATGTTGCCCTTCTTGAGAAGGTCCAGAGGAGGGCATCAAGGATGATTCACAGCCTGAAGGACCTGTCCTATGAGGAGAGACTATGGGATTTGAAAATGTACTCCCTGGAGGAGAGGAGGGATAGGGGAGATATGCCGTAGTCTGGGAAACAAGCTTCCTGAGCTAGCAGCCCTGATGGAAGATGAACAACTGGATATTGTGGCAGTCACGGAAACATGGTACACAGAGAACCGTGACTGGGATGTCAACATACTGGGGTACACAGTCTACAGAAGGGACACGGAGGGTAAAAGAGGAGGTGGAGTAGCTCTATACATAAGGGAAGGGATCAAAGCTACAGAACTAAAAAGTAAAGGGGGAGGACAAGAGGTACTCTGGGTCACCTTGGAGACAGGGAATGGCATCACAATCCACACAGGGGTTGTATACAGACCCCCATCTCAAGGGGAGGAAATGGACAAGAAAATGATAGAGGACATTCTCAAAATGGCTGAAAAAGGGGAGATACTGTTGATTGGGGACCTGAATATGCCAGATGTTAACTGGATGACATGTGTAACAGCCACATCCAAGAACAGGGTCATTCTCGATGCCCTGCAGGGGGCAGGCCTTAGACAGCTAGTGTTGGAATCCACTCGGAAGGGAGCAATACTAGACCTGGCACTCTCAAATCGAGAGAGGATCACAAATTTAGAAGTCAGTAGACATCTGGGAACAAGTGACCACTGCACAGTGTGCTTCACAATAAGCACAACCATGGAGACAAGACATACAAAAAGTATACTGGACTTTAGAAGGGCTGACTTTGGCAAAATGGGTGAATACCTGAGGAATGCACTAGCAAATTGCCAAAATGGAGGGGTGGAAGAACAATGGAGAAAAATCAAAACTGCCATCATAGAGGCAACAAGCCTTTGTGTGAAACAAATAAAGAAAACAAAGCGGAGTAAAAAAACACTATGGTTCTCAAAAGAGGTGGCAGGGAAGGTTAAGGAAAGAAAGGCTGCATTCAAAAAGAATAAGGAATCACAGAAGGAGCACGACAGGGAACTGTATCAATTAAAGCAGAAAGAAGTGGGGAAGGCAGTCAGAATAGCAAAGGCCCAAACCGAGGAAAAAATAGCCAACTCAGTTAAGAAGGGGGATAAAACCTTTTATAGGTACATTAGGGAGCATAGAAAGGTTAAGGGAGGAATAGGGAAGATTAATAAAGGAGAGGGGAGGTGGGCAGAGGGAGACAGTGAAAAGGCAGAGATACTGAATGAATACTTTTGTTCAGTATTCACAAAAGAAGATGGAGAGGAGTTACCTAAACCAGACAATAGAAGCACTCTGGGTAGGGGGTTGACACCAGTCCATTTACAGAAGAAAGAGTCCTGAAAGAGCTCCTAAAACTCAAGGTGGACAAAGTAATGGGGTCTGATGGGATTCACCCCAGAATCCTAAAAGAACTAAGGGAGGACCTAGTGACACCACTGACCATACTTTTTAACAAATCATGGGAGGATGGGGTAGTACCTGAGAACTGGAGGAGGGCAGATGTGATTCCCCTTCACAAAAGTGGGAGCAAGGCAGAAGCAGGAAACTACAGACCTGTAAGTTTGATCTCAGTGGTAGGGAAAATGATGGAATCACTTCTGAAAGAAAGAATTGTTGAGTACCTAGAGGCCAATGAGGCACAGGACCCAAAGCAGCATGGATTTACAGCAGGAAGGTCATGTCAGACGAGTCTAATTGATTTCTTTGACTGGGTGACCAAAGTAATAGACCAGGGAGGGGCTGTGGATATTGCCTACCTAGACTTTAGCAAGGCATTTGACACAGTCCCGCACAATAGACTAATAATCAAGTTAGTCAGCCTGGGAGTGGGTTCCAGGGTGGTGGCCTGGGTAGCAAACTGGCTGCACAACAGGACACAGAAGGTAATAGTGAATGGAACACATTCCAAAGAAATGACCAGTTGCTTGAGGAAGGCACCCTGAAGGGATTCCAGGATAAATCTGCTCCTAGTTGATGCTGCTGCTGGGATGCTCCAGTCCACGTCTGGAATATTGAAGTCTCCAACCAGTACTACCTCACCCTTGTCTGCCATCCTTTGGATGGCTAGCATCAGCTCCCTATCTGTTTCTTCCTCCTGGGCTGGTGGTCTATAGACCACACCTGTGCGGATGGCTGTTCCCATTTTCCTTTCCAGCTTAACCCACAGTATCTCTCCCCATTTTGTTCCTCCTGGATCTCTGTGGCCCTTATGTCATTTTTCACATACAGTGCCTCCTCCTCCCTTCCTGCCTGCTCTGTCTCTTCTGAATATGTTGTAGCCAGGTATGGCCATCTCCCAGTCGTGGTTATCATTACACCAGGTTTCAGTGATAGCCACAATGTCCAGGTCTGACTGCACCATGACAGCCTCCAGATCTTCCATCTTGTTGCTAAGGCTCTGGCATTTGCACATGGCTTTCCATGATTTGACCTCCCTAGACTGTTCCACTGTTCTACTCAGCCCCTTCCTTGGTTGTCCTTTATCCTGGTTCTCCTTGCTGTCTGCCTTCTGCTGAATTTTGCCCCTTTTCTGCCTATCCACCTCTTGGGCACTAATCTCCATCTTTTGCACACTGCTTTGCAGAGATAGCCCTCCTCTGGTTCACTGGTTCCACTGCTAGCTGTGGGGGTGAGCAAGTAGGTACCCTCCTTGCTGGCCTGCCACCCCTTTGCTAGTTTAAATGCTTGTCAATGTAGCATTTAAACTTATCATTGAGTCTTGGATTCCTCAGGATGGATGCAGGCCATCAGGCTTGAACAAACCTCCATCCTTCCAGGTGGGTCCCCAGTCACCAATGAATCAAACCTTTCCTCACAGCACCAGTTCTTCAACCATGAGTTAAAATTCCTGGTGCATGCACTCTATGTTTCCCTTGTCTCTCGCAGGTAGTACTTCAGAAAGTGACAGAAGTAGCTACTTGCTTGAGACCCCTCCCAATTTCCTAAACTCTTCCTGAACTTCCTTTGGCTCCCCATTTGCCAGGTCATTAGTACCTAGGTGGATAATGACATCCAGCTCACCCTCCTGTCTTGCCTTCCTAGTGATCCCCAGGATCTTCCTTCCATCCCTCCATGCCGTGGCACCTGGTAGACACCTCACCTTCAATTGTAATTTCACCAGAATTCTGCTAGCAGAAATTAAATTTCACCCAGCCCTAGCTGAATAATGTGCATGCTCTTTGCTGTGACCCCACATTGTTGCTTGCTTTGATTACTGTTTGAATATATTTACCATTACAGGTCTTCTTTCCTGTGTACAGTATATTTTAGCCTGTATTAACTATTCCTGCTGTGCTGTGTTAACTTATTGATTGCTACTATAGGGACTCCCATGAAAATAAAGATGCTGCATCTCATGGGGTTATTCCAGTTGGAGTAATTTTACATACATGCACATATACATAAATAAAAAATATCTGTTGCCATATCAAAAGTGAAAAAGCACACCTAAACACTTATGGATTGGTTCACATGTACATCTAGGTTTAGGAAGTCAAATCTTGCTTCTTCGGTAATGTACTGAAACAAATGAGAATGCAAGTGAGAAAGGCTGAAGATGGGTTATAAACTCATGAATGTTGTGCATGAATCATGTACTAGTTTTGCTTCCAGTATACGGTACTGATTTACACTTTAGAGAAAAAATACATGAGACTAAAAAAAGTAAACATTTGGTGCATGCATTATGGTTGACTTGCTGTTTTGAAATTAACTTTTGAAATAAGAATGCAAGTGTTTTCAGCTGAAAGATATTTACACTGCATGTAGATGTTAATGTATGTGACTAGGGAAACAGCTTACTTGCAGGTACTCCATCATAACAGGGGGTCAGGGCACATCTTTGAAAAAGGATGGAAACAGTGGATGGAATGCATGGAGCACAACAGCCAACTGGGCACCCACAACAACAGAAGTGGGAAGACAACTAAACATCCATGGCAGCTCACTGCCCCGCCTATACAGGGAAGTATCACAGGGATAGACTTAGGGGAGACAAACCCAGAATGCATCAGGACCAGTGTATCAAGCATCACTAGGGAGTACCTTCTGGCAGTCTTCTTGCACTACACACAGGGCAGAAGACACTGTTTGAATCCATCTCTGTATATTTTGGTAATATGGCAATCTACTATTCACAAACCTACATATACTACAAAAATTGACTTTATGCTGTGATTAGTTACAGGATCTTGAATGTAATAATTAAATATGGAGGATATTATTGCACAGGGGTCAAGATTCATATGCTTAGTTTCAATATTGAGTAAACAGAACATATGATATCATAGATCATGTCTTTCTGCATGCTTCAGCAGTTCCTAGTATATTTTGGACTGATTGGCCACATTACTACTAGAATCCTACATGCTTCAGGGCAAGTTCAGGTACTAAAATATGGTATTGTTCTAAGTTAGAGTTGTATCTCCAAGGGGGGAGTCTCCCCCCAGCTAGAAATTTGCCATTCAGAATGTATGTAATGTTAGATTGTTTATGTTAAAACTCAATAGACTTTGATATACAAAAATGTATGTATGCTTCATTTTATACATATATCACTTCATGTCATGCATGTTGATAAAAGTGTTTTACTTGTTTTAAATCATCTGCTCATTGGACTCTAAAGCTTAAGGTCAAGATGCTCTTCCACCCCAATGTTGCTTTTTGAAGTCTGAAGATTCCATTGATTACCCATACTGCACCATGTTCAAAATTTACTTTTGAAATTTATTTAATGACATCTGAAATATATATATATAGCTTTGTATTTCACTTGAAACTAATTGTTGCACTAATGATCAAAACAAGTTGTACATTTCTAAAACCAGGATGTCAGAGCTTGTGATATCACTTTGTTATCAGTTAACATGCTGAATTGTTATTAATATTTTAATGTTTAGGGGCCTGCGTCTCAGTTGCATGGGACTGGCAGTAAATCCTTGCAACATGGTTTACCACCAGTCCCTTGCTTGCAATTCCCCTGAGCTATGCTCAGAGGGGGTCAGGGAGCCCTTTTGTGCCAGCATGCATCAATATCACGGGGAATGCAAGGAGGTGGGGTAGTCATGTAGCTGCCATGCAATGCCATTTACATAGGTTATTACTACCAGTGCATCTATCATAGCACTTCTGCAATGGCCTAAGTGCCATCAGATAAACCTGGGGAAGAGCATTATTGAAGTGTTGTACTGGGTATGCACTACCAGCAGGAGAGCCATTTTGGCAAAGGACAGTACTGGCAAGGGATCTTTTGATGCAGAGGATGTAGGAAGGAGGGGCTCCACTAGACTACCAAGAACATTGATATCTTTGATTTTGTGTTGGTGGACCCATTGACCAACAGGGAGAAGACTGAGGGACACAATAAGCAGAATCATCTCCAAGTCAGAAGTAACTCAAAGGTACAGGGCACGGGGATGAGGAGTCATCTTGCAATGTACCATGCACATACATGTGTGTGGTGGTAATCCACACCGTACTGTGCACAAACCATAATTACACACAGTAAGATCTGGGTGCCTTATTTAAATATTAGTAATTGCACCTGAGGCAATTTATCCCTAGAACAGCTACTTTGCTCTCTGCAAAGAATTCTTTGATGTTGGTGGAGTAGGCACACTTTCCTCCCATTTCCAGCGCAAACATTGTGACTTAGAACAGGATCCACAGAGTTTTTTTTAAATATTCTATTAACGGGTAACCTTATATCTCATCCTGTTTTAATTAGTAAATGCACCCAGGTTTTGCCTCTTGTTTTGGCTCACATGATCAAACAGAATACACATTTTACTGATTCTGTATAAGTGAAAACTGAGGTTCCTACATTAACTGACATCATCTAAAATGCACAACTGACATTGCTAATGACTATACTTATTTCAGGAATACAACATTGTTTAACAAAAACAGTTATTTTAACTACTCCATACAGGATTAGGCATTAAATGCTATTAAATGCTATTTTCATGAATACATGAGTAGTCACTGGAAGTTTTGCTTAATATTAAGGAGCTGTATTTAATGAAAAGGTAACAATGCATTTCACAGAATTGCAACCCAAGAGTTACTTTCAGAAATGCATTTAGATTTCAGAAAATACTGGTAGATATAATTTAAACAATGGCAATGTAAACTTAATCTGAGTTCATCATATTGCACTCATTCTTTACACATATTACTGATATTGCAAAGCCTCTTTACTGTGGTATGAAGAAAGCAAAAAAAAAAACCAGATACTACGGCACATAAATTGTAACAAGAAGGGAATCAATGTTCTTATTTACCGTTTAAAAATATTTAATTGTTGTAATCAGCAATATTTTAAGACTGTCACATTAATATTTCATTTTTTTATAAACTTAGACTGCTAAGAGGAAGTCATCATGCCATTGTACAGGTCCCTGGATAGACCACTCTTGGAGTACTGTGTGCAGTTCTTGTGTCCACATTTGAAGAAGGATATTGAACTGCTGGAGGGTGTGCAGCAAAGGGCAAATAAGATGATCCATGGCCTGGGGGACAAGCCCTATGAGGAGAGACTGAGGGAATTCAACATGTACTCCCTGGAGGACAGCAGGGAAGGGGGGGGGGCGCTGACATAAACCTTCAAATACTTAAATGGTATAAATATGGTTAGAACAGAGGACATGTTTAACTTAAAGGGGGAAGGGTCCACAAGGGGGCATAGACTGAAACTGGTGGTTGGAAGATTTAGAAGGGAAATGAGGAGGCACTATTTCACAGAAAGGGTGGTGGTAAAGTGGAACAAATTGCTGGAAGAAGTAATCTCGCTGTAAACTTTGGGCAGTTTAGGTGGGACAGGGTCAAAAGAAGGTCAGTTCTGAGGAAGAGGTGGAGGAGGGGTGGGAGGGAGGAAGATAACTCCAGGGAGGAAATGGGTGGGGGCAGCTACAGTGGTATAAACTATATGCTGTAGACTTGATAGACTGCAATGGCCTGTTTCTGCTGCCATGTTCGTATGGTCATATAAGCTGATTAGCTACTGGATGTGGGTAACCATTTTGCAGATTAAATGCTTATATTTTCTTAGCTGTCAGTGTTTTATATACATGGTTGTGTTGCAATTTGTGTATTATCACCACTGCAGACACACACACACTTTCTGTCTTCTGCCCCAGTGTTTGATATGAAATATTTTTGTAAAAAAACCTTTGGAACTACTAGGCCATATTCATTACATTTGTGTTCCACATTTAATTATGCAATTCTTTCATGTCTTTCAGTCATTCATTCCTGCATAGTTGAATCACTTGTATCATGCAACAGCTATCACAGATACGAAATATTATACATATAATCTATCTATCGATCTATCTATCTATCTATCTATCTATCTATCTATCTATCTATCTATCTATATAGATATATATACAAATTGCAAAAAACTATGTTAATGCTCTAGTTAGGGTCAAAGCCACAAACATAGGGAAATGTGGTGTTAGGGTTTTTAAAGCTAATACCCCCACTCATCCTGCACACACCAACAGGTGTGGGGAGGGGAGCCTTGGGGTCATTGTCCCTAATGCTCACCCCATTTCATCAGTAAATAAGCTAAGATGAGTAGAATATAGAAGAATGGGGTGAGCATTAGGGTCAACTACCCCAAGGCACCCCTGATGCCTGTTCGTATGTGCAGGGTGGGTGTGGGGTATTAGCTTTGAAAATCCTAATGCCACATTTCCCTACTTTTGTGGCTTTGACCTTAACTAGTGCACAGTTTTTTGCAGTTTATTTCCTTACTTTTTGAGATAGCACAATAGTATCTTTATTTTACTGTGGGAGAGCAGGGTCCTTTGGACCCTGTGCTCTTATCCCTCTTTAAACCCATATATATATGTAGCTGTGGAAGTGTGTAATGGCCCTCCATGCCATGCACTTGCATTTACAGGACAACAGTGACCAAATTGTCAGCATAGCCTTCTAATTACCCCACATCATGTACCCATTAAATAAAATGTTCAAATCCCTGCCAAAACATAATTTTGCACAACTGCAGTGCCATTCCACACCACAGATATGAAAACACATTTTGGGCAGTATTTAAAATATGACAGGTATGACATATATGAGGTGGGGTAATAAGAAGGCTATGTTGAAAATCTGGGGTAAAAATAGTTAACATTTCCAAAGTTATGAGTGGGTGTAGTGAAATTGCAACAAAATGTCATAACTTTGGCACTGTTTCATAATTTGACACTAAATTTTGAACATAGTCTTCTTATGACCCCCACCTCATAAACCCCATAGGTAGAAATGTTCACATTCGTGCCAAAACAGCATTCCACATCACAGGTGCGAAAACTGGTTTCAGGCCAGATGTGAGAAAAGACAGCTGTACTGTTCATGAGGTGGTGTGAAAACATGGCTATATTGGAAATTTGGAGTCAAAATATTAAAATCTACCAAAGTTACACACGTGCATAGAAAAATTTCAATGACTACATGTAACTCGGCCATTTTTAAGAATTCTTTCACCAAATTTTCAACATGGGCTTTTTGGGACCCCACCTCATGAACACTGGCATTATCATTTTATTAATCAGCCCCAAAAGGTAATTTCACATAGTGATTGCGATATTACCTTCTGGGCCCAATTAACAAAATGACAGAGACAATGTTTATGAGGCAGGGTCCCAAAAAACCCATGTTGAAAATTTGGTATAAAAATTCTATAAAATGGCCAAGATATCAACATAAGTTCAAAACGCCATGTGGCAGCCATTATACAGCATTTACATGATTCTTCAGTTCACAGTTTGGCTTTGAAGAGTGCAGATGTGTCCCAGTCCACAGAAGATGACACCTGATTTCTTCTGGCGGTAAATACAGGGCAAGAGGGAGTGTAGAGTGGTGGGTGCTCAGTGGGAGGGTCGGGATGGAGAAAGGATGAGGCAGATGACGAGGGGCCATTTTCTTTTTTTATAAGGAAAAAAATGTGTTGTTGGACTGTTTTATTTTTTTACAGGTATTGTACTGCAAGCAATGGGACACTGAGGGTGGGCTCCCCAATGTCCGACAATACTGTTGGGGGGGTAGGACATAACTGGGGACTCTGGGAGTGGGCTTCTCAGTGTCCCACATTGGCAGGGGGTGTTATGCTACCAACATGGGGATTGGGCACCCCAATGTTGGCAGAACTTTAAATATTTAATATTACTATTCCTCAGCCCCCTTCCCCTTAGAAGTAGTAAAAAGGGGAAAAACAGGCTTTCATCAAGTAAACACCAAGAAGTGTTTTCCTAAATGAGGGCTGAGGAATCGAGTTCTGGGGTCTGTATGCCCCAGAAATAAGCAGAGGCTATTTTAGGGATTACTGCTGCAACTCCACCCCCATACTGTCACATGCAACAGCAGGTGTTTCAGGATACTGCCGCAATTTGCAGCAGACACTACCAGCCCCCCAAAAAAACATATTTAGGGACATGATAGAGAAAACTAATGCAAGAATCATGTTCCTTGGTCCCCAATTAAGTAAACACAACTGTTGGTGTTTACCTAGGGGCAATATTTTTTAAAATATTTAACATTTTCTGCCTTGCTAACTGTAAACAAGATGGTGGAATCTGGACCGAATAGTAAATACCATTTACTGTTTGAACTGTAAAGTTCGAACAGTCAATAGCTATTTACTGTTTGAACATTAAAGTTTGAACAGTAAATGGCCATTTACCATTCGAACAGTAAATACCATTTACTGTTCTAACAGTAAAGTTCAAACAGTAAATGGACATTTACCATTCGAATAGTACAGTTCGAACAGTAACTATTATTTACCATTCTATCAGTCTGTCTTGCACCTATCACAAAAATTATTATAATTCAAAAATGGTAATGTATTTTTTCACCAAACCATCCAAAGGCACACCCTTGGCACATACCACAACATCCCTAAAAATTTCAGAGAAAATTTTAATTCTGTATGTGCTGTAGATGAGGACAAAAAATTCCATGTTATCCTATGGGCAAAAATTTCCATTTTTGGCTTTTTGACCACTTTATATCTCACAAACTGTAAATACTGCCATCATGAAACTTTCCACATCTTGCAACACTGAAAAAATAAGAGCACATACCAATTTTGGGGCAATTTCATTGAAAAATGCCAAAGTAATTAAGGTGAAAAAACTGAGATTTAACTTTGAAGTGCTGTACCAACCCTAACTATCTCTCTCTCTCTCTCTCTTGCTACATATATATATTATGGTAGCACGGTAGTGCTATCATAGTTAGGGTTGAGGAGCCATTTACATGTTAAACCCAAAATTTGCACCTTAATAACTTTGCAACCGTTCAACGGATTTGCCTGAAATTTGGCATACAGAATCAAGACCCATACACCTTGGGATCTGCCAAGTTTTGTACCAGTTGGATATACAATTGCAGAGTTATTAAGCATGATCTGTGCATGCATTTACGCTTTTTTTGGAATTCTATGGTCACGCCTACAGGTCGCACGGTTTGCACGACTGGTCTGAAATCTTCAGGAAACATGTGGCTGGGGTCCCCAATGTGCCTTTCAAAGATTTCATGAAAAAATATTAAATGGTTCAAAAGTTATTCAAAAAACAAATTCCCATTATAAGTCAATGGGAAAAGTTAACAAAAAGTTCGACAGTGTCGCAAATGCAGTTTTTACTTTTGCAAATAGCCCTTTTACTGTCGCAAATCCACCATTTTGTTTTCAGTTGGTGATCAGAAAAATGCTTGGCATTTAAATTTGGGACCCTCTAGCAACCTAACTATTTTTGTATTCACCTAGTCGGACCCTGAGGATGCTAGCCATGTCTTTATTTTGGGGTAAAACACCCCAGAAATATGTTTTTCAGATTTCTGGAAAAAGTACTTTTGCAAAGTAGTGTCGCACTTATGAAAGTGTCACAAATTTTTTGAAAGCTTTCGCAAATTGGCAAAGTACTTTTCTAGGCTGTGGGAAAATGACAGCAAGTCTTTGGCACCCTGCTGCAAAAGAACGGTTTGGAGTTTTGGGCTGAAATTTGGATGGAACACAGCCAACATCTCCCAGACATGCCTTTCAGGTTTTGTTGAAAAAATATTACACAGCGGCAAAGTTACGATACTACAAAGTTGACGCTTTTTCCCATAGGATAACATTATGGCATACAATGCATTGCAGCAATCGTTTGACGCCCTGCTGCAAAATAACGGTTTGGTCTTCTGGGCTGAAATTTGCAGGGAACACAGCCAACATCCCACAGATGTGCCTTTCAGTGATTTTGTGAAAAAATATTACAGGGAGGCAAAGTTATGGCACTCCGAACTTCTATTTTTTTCCCATAGGAAAACATTACGGCATTCGCCGTGCCTTTTAGGGCCCGTATCTCGGAAACGGTGTGAGAAATGGACTTTTCATTGAAAAGACACTTGGTACAAAACTAGCCAGGAAAGTGGTAATTCATATGACTTCTAAATTTTTATCCTATGTCGTACGGTTCCTGAGATATAAGCAATTTACTATTCCAAGTCCTCATTTTCCTGTTGCGAGAGTCATTATTTTGCATACATTCTTTGTACTCACTGTCTTTCTCTATACAGCTTTTGGGGAACACCAGCCTGTGAGCTTAAATTACTGTTACCATTACTGTTTCCGCTTGCGGTGCCGTACCTGTGTCACTTACCGTTCACGTTTACGCCACCATGTGCGTTACCCTTTGCGTTTTCATTTGCGGTTGCATTTGCATTGCTTTTAACAATTCTGTCTACAGTACTGTTTCTCTTTCTGTTTCACTTTGTGTCACCATGCGCATTACGATTTGTGTTTGCGGGCACAATGTTACTATGTGACAAGACATCACGTGGTGTGGGTCTCGCACTCCCGCTGCTGCATTACGTGGTGGGAGCGTGGGGCCCGCTGCCACGTTACATTCACTATTTCTCATTATCATTCTCAAAAAGAAGGGAAATTAGAGGCAAAAAACTTTGTTTAATGCATCAGTTAGGGTTGTTCCACAGTGACAAAAGCAAGGAAATTTGATGTTAGGGTTGAAACCCCCTTTGCACCCCTCCAGCCCACCCCCCCAACTGGAATCAGGGTGCGCGTTGGGGTCATCGGTTCTAACTCTCACCCCATTCTCCTATTCCTCAGCTTCTTTCCACACATGATGGGGTGAGAGTTAGGGCCGAAGACCCCAATGTGCACCCCAATTCCAGTTGGGGGGGTGGACTGGAGGGGTGCAAAGGGGGTTTCAGCCCTAACATTGAATTTCCTTGCTTTTGTCACTGTGGAACAACCCTAACTGATGCATTAAACAAAGTTTTTTGCCTCTAATATATATATATATACATTATTCTTTGTAAAAAGCTATGCTAATGCAACAGTTAGGGGTCAGAGTAAACTGCAAAAAGTAGAGAAATGTAATGTTAGGGTTTCAAACCCTAACACCCCTGACCCACCCCTGAGGTGAATGAGGTGTGGTGTCTTCTTGGTTTTATCAACCCCAATGCTCACCCCATTGCAGGGACATAAAACCTGCAATGTGATGGAGAAAGGTGTCTATGTTGCATGAGTGTATAGAATGGGGTGAGTGTTAGGGCTGACCATGCCAAAGAAAACTCTACTTCTCATTTGTCTCAGCAGTGGGGGAGTGGGTATTATGGTTTGAAACCCTTACATCACATTTCCCCACTTTTCTTTGTTTACCCTGAACCCTAACTGTTGCATTCAAGAGCTGCTAATGCCTCAAAGCCCATCTCTTCAAGTGGTCTAACAGGCTGTGCTTTGAAACAACTGAGAAGCTGCATGGGATATACTATATTGGACTAGAAATCTGCAACTGGTCTCTCTTACTTACGTCTGAGGGAAGTTTTCCTTACTTTATGGTCTTACATTGGTATTGCTTTGTGTTTAATTTTGTTTTTAAATCAGGAAGGGGGTTTTCAAAACTACTTATCTTGTGAGCAACTTCAGAAGGGTTGAAATAACTGCATATTTGATTTTCCTTTGTGGCTATCTGGACTGTCTGCTAGTATTCTGACAGTTTGCATTAATATAGTTGGAAATAACTTACTGGTAGTAGCTGTGTACTTTGAATAACAAAGGCTGCAGTTGGTAAGTTGATGCCAGACACAGCCTCAGGTGGGAGAAATTGTCTTCACTAGTCAGGGAGACCTTGTATCATAGCCAGTTGTTTTGGGTGGAGGACCATTCTAGCATTGATCAATTACTATAAACGACTGGTGTGATCCTGTTTCAGACAGAAGCCGATCTCTTCAAGTGGTGTAACAGGCTGTGCTTTGAAACAACTGAGAAGCTGCATGGGATATACTATAATGGACTAGAAATCTGCAACTGATCTCTCTTACTTACATCTGAGGGAAGTTTTCCTTACTTTACAGTCTTACATTGGTATTGCTTTGTGTTTAATTTTGTTTTTAAATCAGGAAGGGGGTTTTCAAAACTACTTATCTTGTGAGCAACTTCAGAAGGGTTGAAATAACTGCATATTTGATTTTCCTTTGTGGCTAACTGGACTGTCTACTAGTATTCTGTAACAGTTTGCATCAAATTACTTTTAAATAGTTGACAAATCAGTTACTGGAGATTAGCTGAATTACTATAAGGGCAGTACTCACCAGGGTGGTGGAGCAGTGGTGTATTTGATTGTTTCTAACAGTCACCAGTGGTTGTGGACTACCCACCCACCCTTCCCACACCCCCCCAGGTGTGACGTTTCCTTTATAGCCAAGGTTCTGACATCACTTCGTCAACAGGTCTTGGGGCAGAACTGTCATATTCTTAATAACCCAGCACAGTGCATAAAGGGTAAGAACACACCACACAAAGGAAGAAAAAATATATATATATTACATATTGTATATTATAAGGGAGAGGGACATGTGGGGAGTGGTGCAATGCACTGGCTGTGGGGCAGCAGTTTTCCGGGAGACATTCTGAAACTGCATTGCTGTCCTATCTGCAGGCAACTGTCAGCTCTGAGGAGGAGGTAGCCCACCTCCAGGCTGAACTGGCAAGGACTAGGAGGCCTCCCCACCCAAAAGAGCACCACTGCCACAGAGGCTGCCAAGTATGAAGAGCAGTTGGACCACAGTGGGTTCTGGGAGGGTACAGATGGTGGAACAGAGGTGAAGCCCCCTACTTGTACCTCTACACAAACCATATGCCAGTCTGGCAGAGCAAGGTTCCTCTATGATGGCACCCTTAGTGGAGACCAAGAAGAATGCTGAGGACACCCACAAGGGAGACCCACAGAAGGGTGGCAAGGGACACCACAGGGGAAGGAAACAGCTTCTGATAGGGGACTCAATTGTTAAAGGGGTAGACCTGGGGAAGGGAAAGGAGAGGGAAGTAAGGTGCCTGCCTGGTGCCATGGCTTGGAGGGACAAGAAGAGAATCCTCAGGATTGCAGAAGCAGCATCACAGGAGAGGGAACTAGATATCATTGTCCACCTTGAGACAAATTACCTAGCTAGGCATCAGTGCAGTGCAGGATGAAATTGTGGAGTTGGGGAGGGGCCTCAGAGAGGTAGCAAGTACAGTTACCTTCTCAGAGGTACTGCCAGTCCATGGCAGGGGTGAGGCTAGTGTACTACACACCATGCAGTTTAATGAATGGTTGAAAAACTGGTGTGGAGCACAGGGCTTTGGCTTCATTGGAGACTGGGGGTACACCTGGAGAGATGAAGGTTTATACTGGCATGATGGTCTGCATCTGTCCATGAAGGGAACCAAGATCCTAAGTGACAGGTTTAAATGCTTCCTTGGCAAGCTTTTAAACTAGCCATGGGGGGAGGTGCTAATAAGAGGCAGGAAATTTCAAGCCTCCCCCCACAAAACATGATGGGCAGTAAGGTAAACACTGAGGTACAGTGCTCAACAGAGGGCAGGACAGGGGTAAATGGAAAAATAGACAAGGGGAAAAAGAGCAGGCATGGGGGAAAAAAGGATAAAGCCAACATTAAATGGAGGGCAATGAGTACCAATGCCCATAGTCTGGGAAACAAGCTTCCTGAGCTAGTAGCCTTGATGGAAGATGAACACTTGGATATTGTGGCAGTCACAGAAACATGGTATATGGGGAACCATGACTGGGATGTCAACATACTGGAGTACACAGTCTACAGAAGGGACAGGGAGGGGAAAAGAGGAGGTAGAGTAGCTCTATACATAAGGGAAGGGATCAAAGCTACAGAACTAAAAAGTAAAGGGGGAGGACAAGAGGCACTCTGGGTCACCTTGGAGACAGGGAATGGCATCACAATCTGCACAGGGGTTGTATACAGACCCCCATCTCAAGGGGAGGAAATGGACAAGAAAATGATAGAGGACATTCTCAAAATGGCTGAAAAAGGGGAGATACTGTTAATGGGGGACCTGAATATGCCAGATGTTAACCGGATGACATGTACTGTAGCCACATCCAAGAACAGGGTCATTCTCGATGACCTGCAGGGGGCAGGCCTTAGACAGCTAGTGTTGGAACCCACTCAGGAGGAAGCAATACTAGACCTGGTACTCTCAAATGGAGAGAGGATCACAAATTTAGAAGTTGGTAGACATCTGGGGAACAAGTGACCACTGCACAGTGTGCTTCACAATAAGCACAACCATGGAGACAAGCTACAAAAAACAAGCATACTGGACTTTAGAAGGGCTGACTTTGGCAAAATGGGTGAATACCTGAGGAATACACTAGCAAATGGGCAAAAAGGAGGGGTGGAAGAGCAATGGAGAAAAATCAAAACTGTCATCATAGAGGCAACAAGCCTTTGTGTGAAACAGATAAAGAAAACAAAGCCGAGTAAAAAAACACTATGGTTCTCAAAAGAGGTGGCAGGGAAGGTTAAGGAGAAAAAGACTGCATTCAAAAAGTATAAGGCATCACAGAAGGAGCACGACAGGGAACTGTATCAATTAAAGCAGAAAGAAGTGGGGAAGGCAGTCAGAATAGCAAAAGCCCAAACTGAGGAAAAAATAGCTTAGTCAGTTAAGGAGGCAGATAAAACCTTTTATAGGTATATTAGGGAGCATAGAAAGGTTAAGGGAGGAATAGTGAAGATTAATAAAGGAGAGGAGAGGTGGGCAGAGGGAGACAGTGAAATGGCAGAGATACTGAATGAATACTTTTGCTCAGTATTCACAAAAGAAGATGAGGAGGAGTTACCTAAACTAGACAATAGAAGCACTCTGGGTAGGGGGGTTGACACCAGTCCATTTACAGAAGAAAGAGTCCTGAAAGAACTCCTAAAACTCAAGGTGGACTAAGCAATGGGGCCTGATGGGATTCACCCCAGAATCCTAAAAGAACTAAGGGAGGACCTAGTGACACCACTGACCACACTTTTTAACAAATCATGGGATGATGGGGTGGTAACTGAGGACTGGAGAAGAGCAGATGTGATTCCCCTTCACAAAAGTGGGAGCAAGGCAGAAGCAGGAAACTACAGACCTGTAAGTTTGACCTCAGTGGTAGGGAAAATGATGGAATCACTTCTGAAAGAAAGAATTGTTGAGTACCTAGAGACCAGCGGGGCACAGGACCAAAAGCAGCATGGATTTACAGCAGGAAGGTCATGTCAGATGAATCTAATAGATTTCTTTGACTGGGTGACCAAAGTAGTAGACCAGGGAGGGGCTGTGGATATGGCCTACCTAGACTTTAGCAAGGCATTTGACACAGTCCCACACAAAAGATTAATAATCAAGTTAGCCAGCTTAGGAGTGGGTCCCAGGGTGGTAGCCTGGGTTGCAAACTGGCTGCACAACAGGACACAGAAGGTAATAGTGAGTGGAACACATTCCGAAGAAAAGTGGGTCACTAGTGGAGTACCTCAGGCCTCAGTACTGGGTCCAGTCCCTTTAACATCTTTAGAGGTGACATTGCAGAGGGTCTGGAGGAAAGGTATGCCTCTTGCAGATGATACAAAGATCTGTAACAGAGTTGATACACAAGGGGGTAGAAAGGATGAGAAGGACTTGGCAAGGTTGGAGGAATGGTCAGACATATGGCAACTTAGATTCAATGCAAAGAAGTGCAAGTAATGCACCTGGGAAACAAAACCCAGGAGAAGAGTACACAATAGCGGGGAGGTACTAACAGCAACAAAAATGGACACGGACTTGGGGTAGTCATATCAGATGATCTAAAGGTGGGTAAACAATGTGAGAAGTCAGTGAGGAGAGCCAGGGGGATACTGGGATGCATAGGAAGGGGCATCACAAGTAGAAAAAGGGAAGTGGTTATCCCTCTGTACAGACAGTTGGTGAGACCCCATCTGGAGCACTGTGTGCAGTTTTGGAGACCTCATCTATGCAAGGACATAGACAGGATGGAAGCAGTCCAGAGGAGGGCAACTAAAATGTTGCAGGGTCTGCATCAGAAATCATATAAAGAGAGACTGAGAGAGCTTAATATGTATACCCTTGATGAAAGGAGGGACGGGGGGACATGACAGAAACATTCAAGTACCTCAAGGGAATCAACAAAGTCCAGGAGGGTAGCATCTTTCAGAAAAGAGATGTGTAAGAACAAGGGACACAATTTAAAGATAGAAGGGGGACGGCTCAGGGGTAATGTGAGGAAATCTTTTTTCACAGAGAGAGTGGTGGATGCGTGGAACTGCCTTCCTGGGGAGGTTGTTGGGGCTAAAACAGTGGGGGAATTCAAACATGCATGGGACAGACACAAGGAAATTGTAGTGGGGGGTGGCAGGAAGTAGGCTGTTGGTTAACTAGAATCTGCAGCTTATCCAGTAGGTAGGGAAATGGGCAGACTGGGTGGGCCAAGTGGTCCTTATCTGCCATTAAAGTCTATGTTTCTATGTAAAGAAAACTTCAAAAACATGACATTTTGTTACAATTCAGCTTGCATTCCATATATATTCTATAGTTTTCTCCTCTCTATTATTTATTTCTGTGGAAATTAGCACTAATATGTGATCTTTATACCTTAGAGTTCATCTGCCTCTTTAGCTTACTCCTTACTTCATGTAGTAATCCTCTGTTGTGACATCACAATTGGCTGCCATGGGAGTAACTGTGATGTCACAAGGAGTACATTATCACCAGAAGTAAGGAGAGAGTAACAGGAATAGATGAACTATTCAGGAGCAAAGATCCTGTTTTTATGCAAATTACATCAGTAATAAATAATGGGGAGGAGGAATGCAGAACTAATGTGAAATACAAACCAAAATGTGTCTAAATATTATGTTTTGTTAAAGTTTTCCTGAAGGTGTCAGCTGCTCTTTAACACAGTTATTTTGTAAAGAATTTCCTTACTTTTTGAGATAGTATAATCATATCCTCATTTGCCTGAGGGAGCACAGGGCCCTCCAGGCCCTATGCTCACATCCCTCCATAGATGCGTACATGTGAGTTGCTGTGGAAGCGCATGGCCCTCTGGGCCCTGCACTTGCATTTGTGCCAAAACAGCAACCCAATTGTCAGCATAGCCTTCTTAGTATCCCACCTTATAAACCCAGTAAAGAAAGTGTTCAGATCCCTGCCAAAAACATCATTCTGTTGCATCAAAATGTAATTCTGTGCCACAGGTGTGAAAATACATTTTGGCCAGGATTTGAAAAATGACATTTGTCACGTCCAGGAGGTGGTGTAAAAAATGGTTATGTTAAATGTTTGGGATCAGAATATTTAAAATTATCAAAGGTTCAAGTGAGCATAGTAAAATTTCAATGTATGCACATAACTTTTCCAATTTTGCATTTTTTTATCCCAAATTTTCAACATAGCCTTCTTATGACCCACCTCATGAACAAGGGTAGTGATAATTTTCAAATCCCAACCAAAAGGTGATTTTGCCAAGTGATCATGAAATCATCTTTCGGGCTTGATTTCCATAATTCCGCTGCCACTGGTTATGAGGTGGGATCCCAAAAAGGCCATGTTGAAAATTTGGAGTCAAAATATGCAAAAATGACAAATTTATGCATAAAAGTTTAAAACCACATTGAAATACATTGGCCTGCACTTACCTTAGTTTCTCATAATGCAGTTGGTGGTTCCAGCAGCAAGACATGTCTTTAATCAGAGAGTGGCTTTTCATCCTGTGACCTGTTCAGGTGAGTGAGGGTGTGTTGGGGTGTACTGGGAGTGTGGGGTGGTGGGTGCTAAGTAGGAGGTGGGATGGGGGTTCAGATCAGTGAAGGACCATTCACTTTTTTGCAGTTTTATTTTTTTAAAACATCGAGGGATGGTGTTCTTTATTTCCGATTGGGATGGCAATTGGAGGGTGAGGGGTGACACTAGTCACCAGGGAAAGAATAACATATTACAGGGACAGTGGTCAGAGGGTGGAGGGTGCCACTAGACACTAGATAAAAATAAACATATTATGGGGATGGTGATCAGAGGGTGGGGGTGACACTAGACACCAAGGAAAGACAACAGCATTATGGGGACAGCAATCAGAGGGTGGGGGGTGCAACTAGACATCAGGGAAGGGCAAATGCATAATGAGAACTGCCATCAGAGGGTGGAGTGGTGCCACTAGAAACCAGAGAAAGACAAATAAATTATAGGGATGGCAATCAGAGGGTGGCGGTGCCACTGGATACCAGGGAAAGACAAATGAATTATGGGGACAGCAACTGGAGGGTGGGGGGTTGCCACTAGACACCAGAGAAAAATGAAGACATTACTGGGACAGAAATGAGAGTGTGGGGGTGCCACTAGACATCAGGGAAACATTAAATAAATGTGGGGCAACATTACACACATAAAGGGATGGCAATGGGGGGGCACCACCAGGGAAATGGTTTCTCACTGCTCTCACTGCAGCCCACTGCATGAGTTCCACCTGCAGCTACAAAAGTCAAGAAAGTCCCGTTGTTCTCATACAGGGAACATGAGAGAACAACTCCTTTTGCTAAGCTGGGCACCCTGTATTTTGGGTGCCCAGAAAAGGCTTTTCTGACAACTTAAAAAAAATCTAGCTAAATGGGTTCCGTTTAGCTAGGTTCAGGTATTTTTTTTTTAATACATAATTTGTATACACTTTTACTGTTTGCAAGTTTTTTATTTATTTGCTTTTGTTAACTGGGTAAGCACACTAGACTGCCAAGTGTCTATTTTCAGGTGCGACCCAGGAGATTACAAGGTACAAAACTTGGTACATACATGAACATGAGGCAAATAGAAGTGGAGGTTTACATTACACAGAGTTAGCACATCTGGGACTTTACAAGCATCAGATTTCATCAGGCAAATAGTAGTGAAGAGTTAATATAAAGTAATCAGAACACAGCAACACCGTAAGATAACAACACTATAAACAGGGATTACAGTACAGTGTTAAACATTGCAGCCAAGTTAGCACCACTTTTTATGGTTCATGAACTAGAAGCAGTACTTTGAATCACTTTTCCTAGTTCACGAACCAGAACATTTTTAGTTCACAAACTAGAATTAGTAGTTCAAGCCACTTTTCATGATTCACAAACCAGAACATTTTTAATTTAAACCTAACAAAGTGGTTTGAACCAGAAATTGCTTGGGAGAGATAGTGAATGTGTGAAATATAACATTTTGGCAAACTTCCCCATAAACAAACTATACAATCTTGCTTAGGGAAAATGTTTAATATAAAGGATGCTTTTGTTTTGCTAAAAATATCCCTTTCAAGTGTTTTCCAAGTTACGTAGCAACAGAAATAAACAAACAAGGTTGCAGCCATCGTGAACCACAGAAAAAGTGGTTCATGAGACTCATTTTTGGTTCAAAAACATTCTCGTGAACCAGAAATTTCTGGTTCGTATGGGGCATCTATTTTTTAAATCCTTATAACTCAGGAACCGTTTAACATTTTTCCACCGAACCTTTGAAAGGCAGTACCCTAGCACAGAACACATGTACCTTGAATGTTTTGTATAGAAATTCAGTACCATGTAGCCTGTACAGCATGTTAAGTATAGGACAAATGTGAAGATTTTCCATTTTTTGACACTCCATATCTCAAAAACTGTACAAGATACCATCAAAACTATCCCAGTATTGAGACTCTGCAGCCTGACTTTGCATGATAAATGGTAGGCTATTTTGTCAAATGATGCCAAAGTTATTAAGGTGCCAAATTTTGGGTCTAACATTAAACAGCCTACTCAACACTACAGTAACTATAGGAGTCCTGCCGTGCCCCACTAGTAACAGTCACATGACATTCCCAGTTTTTGAACTCTTTCTCAGTACAGAAGAAATAACTGGGCAATAGTTCATTTGAATTGGACAATAGTTTTTAGACTATTGCCCACTGAGCCTCTCAGTTATTGAAACTACACCCCATCACCATTTAAACAAACAAACAAAAACAAACCAAAAAAAACCCCCCAAAAAATGGCATCAGTTTCCTCCAATTCTCTCTGGTGCTAGCTGCTCCATCCCCCCTTCTTCTTGCTGCAAACCTTAAACAGCCATATAGTCAGTATTTAGTTGAAAAGCTGATAATTTCAGGCAAAATAAAATTCAACTCTGAGAAACAAAGATAAATACTAAAGGGCATCATGCATGCATATAGTCATCTTGTAATGTCTTTCATGTAGGAAAAAACAACAATATTGTCCATATTCGATCTCAGAGTGCAAGGAGCCACTGAGTGTACTGGGTGTTATCTACTGGTTCTTCCTCATCTTAATCAGACCCCAGAGCTGTGGGCAAAGCCACATTTATTTTCATAGAATGCATGGGCAGCATCTACATCCACAAAAAGAATAGTCTTTTCCCTGAAAGGTCACTTTCAATTTGGCAGGGGACTGCAAAACTGCTGTTACTTCTGCCTGCAAAAATTCCGATCTGTTCTTCAGGGAATGCTTTCTTCATCTCTGAGTAGCAAGGCAAAAGTTAGGATATAAGTGTAGCTTACTGCCTTCATATATAACGCCTTTCTTACCTCTGGCAGACTGTAGCATTTTATTTCTTTGAGACATAGATGCAAAGGTACATATCACATACCTTGCTCTAGAGTTAGTGTCCTGATTCTTTGAAGGATCTTTTCTAGTTAGAAGATGGAAAATAGATTCCAAAAGTACTGGCTGGTCAGGTGAAAATATTAAAGTCAGAATCCTCTCCACCTCTAAGTTCAGTTCTGATTTAGAAACTTGAGCAGATTGACTGATCAGTCAGAGATATTTTAATAGCAGCATGTTCTAAATTTTTTTCCAGTTTTGCCATGGTACTCAATTGCTCATGTAAAGAGGCGTTCATGGCTTCTTCCACGGTCAGGATTCTGTGCAAACATTTTTCAGCATTCTTCTCAGCTGATTCCACCCTCTCCTCTACAGTGGTTATTTTTGCTTCAATTGTTTTGTATCAAGTAATTATACCTCTGAGTGAATTCTGTACCTTCACAAATGATGCCTTCATGTCCCCTTGAACTCCAGTAAAAAAGCTGGAATTGAAGCCAACATTGGCTACACGGAAGTCTTTACCTTGATGCCCCACTTAGGGTACATGCTAATAGGGAAGCCACTGTCCCGTCTGATTACAGAGAACTGCTTGTCCCCAGTGTGGGACTGCTTTCCCTGTTTTCGGGGAAAAGAATTTCTCTAGGAGTTCAACTTTGCCTTCTGCCCTTCCTTAAGCTTCAGTTGATTTTATGCAGCCATTTGACTGCAATAAAATGCGTTTAGATGCTGACAAAAGCAGTTTTAAGCAGATAGTAAAGCGGAGCAAAGAAACATGCATGCAACCATATTGCTTTCAGCTGTGCCCCCTCAGACAAGTGCACCCTCCCACTTCTAAACCCACATTTCTAGTGCCAGAGGTCTCCCGTTCTGATTTACTGTAAAAATGCCACCAACTGTAATATATTATACAGCTAGAGAGTCAGTGACTTTAACAGTATTGGAACAGTGGAGCATGAGTGAAGATTTCCATAGCAATTCTTGCACGCCACTGTTTCTGTGCTGCATAGCTTACGTGACTTTTTTAATTTCTTTTTACATGTGTTTATCTTTTGAACCTTTTTGTGGTTTTCTCTGCACATCAGCACCCATTTTCCATCCATCACCACCCAGCTCTGTTGGCAGTGCAGAAGAAGGACAGCATTGGGAATGCAGTTGAGGGACACTTATGCGCATGAATCAGCCCTGAGGAGCAGAGCTAAAAAAGTAAATAATACTGTCTCCCACCACACACTGCTGAAAGAGCAGGTGTGGAGACAGTAATGCTGCATATCTGTTCTGTATTTCACCCACAACCGCCCACCTGCCCTATCGGCAGAGCAGGGAGAGTGAAAATGAAAGCGTGATTTGACTTAGCTCCACCAAGTGGAGCTGCACAGACATGCTATAGTCATTAATTCCCACTGCTCAAATCCTGTTCTCAGTGGATTGTGAACACTGAAACAAAGCATGCTTTTTTTTAATGCTACCACCACTGAGCCAAAGGAAAGTGGAGAAGTGCTGATTTCCCTACATGTCACCGTGCCACAGAATCAGAACATAAGTACATTTTTAATTTTTATGTTATTTTTTAAGTCACATAGGTACCTTCATTAGGTATTTCCATAGCTACTCTGCGTGTGTGTGTGTGTGTGTGGGGGGAAGAAATCAGAAAAGAAAGACATATAAAACATATATTGACTGGAGTCCTTTTGGGCTACAGTGTGAAAACCTTGAACCCTTGGGATCAGCTGTTTCCTTCCAATAGTCATGTTGCCTTCAGCCTTTGGCTTCAGGCAACATAACTATTATCAGGCAATAGTTCATCTCTCAGGGTCAAAGTTTACCTTTCACACTATTGCACTTAAGTCTTGTCAATATTTGTATAATATATATGTACAAATATATATTTTACAGGCATAGTAGGGCCTGTATGTTAGGGCTGAGTAAGCGCTTCTGTGTTAAACCCTAATTGTTTCACCTTAAAGTGATTTTGTACACTTGAAAGAGCTAATGCATTGCTTACTTAAAATGAAAGCTCATGCTGGCGAGAATAACTTTTAATGATTTTTTTGCAGCCATAATTTAATAGAAGGGGATCGTAATTTGGCCAGCCAATCCCTTCCACTTTCCTATTGATCTCAATGCCCCACGCTATGACACGCAACAAGGGAAAGCGTGGGGGCGCACTCCATTGAAATGAATCGGGGTATTTTATATTACTATTTTATGCATTATGATGGCAAGTTGGATATTAACGGAGACCACTGCTCGACTAACAAGGGCCTACAGCCTACACAACATGGAATTTTGTTCTGAAACTTTTAGGGTTGAAGAGACCTCGGCCAAAGTACTGCTTTTTGATTGTTTTGTGAAAAAGTATTACTTAAGTTACAGAGTTATGAGGATTTTAGCATTTATTCTGCACATACTCAGTAGGATTTGAGGATAGCCCACTGAAACAGCAGTAAAATTTTGCTTTTGTGAACATTTTTCTTTTGTGACAATTAATGTTTTTCGGGGCACGAGAAAAATGTTTGGGACACAACAGCTGCTATCTTTTTGTTTAAGAAAAAACATGGAAAATACATATGATTTTTGAGAAAACAAACACCTAAACCTAGGTCAACAGGACACATTTAGCTAGATTCTGATGTTTGTTTTTTTCAAATTCTGCCTACTGATACCTTTTCTAGGTACCCTAAATCCTGGGTGCCCAGCTTAACAAATGGTGTAATTTTTCAGGTTGTGAGGCCAGAATTTCCTGTTACACACAAAGAACTGCGCCCAGAACATTACTGTATGCTCCCTCCCAGCTCTGCCAGCCCTCCCTCATCCTTCCTGTCCTCCCAGCTCTGGATGAATGCCTTGCACTGTAAGTTCTACCTCAAGAGTGCTGCGTGAGTGTAAGTGGGAGACACACTAAATATTTGAAACGGTACTAACTTACTAAAACTAAGAATAATGATGTGTTTTCTCCAGACTAACCCTAATAGGGGTCCTGTTTTATTTGCTTGTATCTCTCTGCTGTGTGGGGTCCATCAGGACTCGGTGCTGTCCCCTATGTTGTTCTCAGTGTACATGCTGCCCCTCAGAGACATTGTAAGATGATATAGGCTGAGGTTTCATGGCTATGCTGATGATACACAGCTCTGTCTGTCTTTTGCACCCGACCAGGATAGTGTGGTCTCGATGTTTAACAGATGTCTAGAGGAAATCCATGACTGGATGAAATCCAGCTAGTTGAAACTGAATTCCTGGAAGACTGAGGTGTTGGTGGTGGATCCAGGTCACCGGATAGAGAGGTCGGTAGCGGGTTTACCCTCTGGTCTTTGGCTTGAGGGTGCACAGCTGTCTTCCTCTGAACAGGTGTGTGATCTGGGGGTGGTTCTTGAAGATGGGCTAACACTGCGTAAGCAGATGTTGGCAGTCATCAAGTCTTCCTTTTATCATCTTAGGAACATTGCCAGAATTAGGCACCTTGTTCTGTCCGCTGATCTGCCTACATTGATCTATGCCTTTGTGACTTCACACCTGGACTACTGCAACTCCCTCTAACTGAAGCTTCCAGGGGTTGATATCCATTGCTTGCAGCTGGGTGCAGAACACTACGGCACGGTTGTTGACTAGGACTTCTCGTTCAAGTCATATTTCTCCCATGCTGCGCGAACTGCACTGGCTGCCTATACAGTGGCAGATCACCTTCAAGGTCAATCTTCTGACCTGTAAAGCCCTGCATGGACTAGGTCTGAGCTACCTGCAAGAGCTCCTGACTCCCTACAGCCCTGGCAGTCCTCTCCGCTCAACTGATGAGGGGTTGTTAGAGGTTCCCAGGGTGCAGCTGAAAACATCTGGGGCCTGGGCTTATATGTTTGGTGCCCCATCCCTGTGGAACTCTCTACCTCGTCAGATTAGAGAGTGCGGGACCATGGACAGCTTTAAAACAGGCCTGAAAACATATTTGTTTAAGCAAGCATTTAATATTTAATATGGTATTTTGGGATAATTTTAAATAAAGTACTTAAATTATATTGTAAATAATTTTTAAGTTGAGTTCTGTTTTATGATGTTTCTTTTTTTTTTTAACCATCTTTATTAAAGTTATTCAATGATACACAAGACAAAGACATATACACATACAGCCCGAGACATAACCCTGGGCCCACCTCCCCAAACTGGAAGTGGAAACTATGTACAACCCCACAACTATGTACATGCACAGTTACATTAGGACTTACCCCAAAATAACGAACCATTCTCCGTCAAAATTCTCTCACAACTAACATATAAGTTCTAATATTGTTTACCTTAAACCCTAAGTAACTGTGCCCCTAGGAAAGAGAAAGAATCCCGACCCCCCATCCCACAAAGCTCAAACCTTTAAGCTTTACCTCGAACCAACTATAATAGATATACCTAGAAAGATATGTAACTGTTCAGCAATTAAACACTCTTTCAACTAACACGACACTCCCCAAAAAGTTAGTCTCTTAATAACTAGCCCAAATACTACTCATCAGACAGACAGATCTGGACCCGAGGGCGTCTCCACTGCAATGAGTACACTGCCTCCAAAGCTCCCCACTTCTTGTCAAAAATTGCCTTTTTCCCTTCCACCCACATATTCTTCTTAAGTCTCTCCAAAATTTGGAGAAGGTCCCCCAACCATTGGTCATAAGTGTAAATAATATCATCTTTCCAATGCTTGAGGACAAAAGCTTTGACTACCGCTGATAAGAGAGATACATGGCATAACGAGATTCTGGTATTCTCCCCAAGTCCCCAATATACATATCTCAGGGCAGATATACTCCTCATAATTTAATACGGATCCATTTTTCTTTTAATCTGGGCCCATAATGGCTGAATCCTAGGGCAAGACCACAAAACATGCAATAAATCCCCGACTCCGATCACATCGAAACATCGATCTGTCTGTCTGAGTTTACTAGAACACAATTTAGCTGGATTGTAGTAGATGTTGGAGCAGATAAAAAATTGCATAATAGCATATTTTGGAATGGGCTGGTATTTTTTATATTTCCACACTTCAGTCCAATCAATTCCCAGGGGGGATAACACCCTATCCCAGTATAGAATCCTATTTCCAATACCAATACTCACAAATTCCAGCAATATCTTATACACTTTAGACAGGGGATGACATGATAGATCTAAATTTTTTAACTGCTCCCACGAAAAAGTTGACTGTCCCCTTCTGTTAAGTGCTTCCGTATAAATTTCTGCAATAGCGTGGTTAACTGAATCTTTTTAAAGAAGTCCCAATCTCGAGATGATTTCGGCAGGCGGACCCCTACTGGCTCTATACAGTCCACTACTTTAGAGTCCAATAACAAAGGCCTTCATTGCCCACTCAACACCCGCTTTCCCACTCTAAAATTAGGGTTTCCCACTATTGGTTGGTCTCTAGCCCCTCTTTGTACTCTCCTCTGCCCCGGAGATAGCCATTCCCACCACGCTTTTAACTGATTTATATATTGAGATTGGTTGCTAATACCTGGCAAAGTCACGGTCCACATATAAAAGGGCCTTCGGGGAAAGTTTTAAGCCCTCCAATACAAGCTTTTCTATCCGCAACCATGTTGGAGTATATCCCTCACTATCCCCCTGTCTATCCCAACGCCCCATATACCCAAGTTGACCTGCAACATAGTATAACATTAGATCTGGGACCTGCAAACCTCCCTCCTGATGGGGGAGGCGTAACACAGCCTGCTTTCTCCTAGCCGTTTTAGAGCCCCACAGAAATTCCAGAATAATCCTTTGAATATAAATAAACTTGCTCTTGGGGATACAGTAAGGAGAAAGACAAGTCGGATAAAGCAGTCAAGGCAGGAGGTTCATTTTAATTAAACCCAATCTGGCAGTGAAGTTTAGAGGAAGCCTCTTCCACCTTGCAATATCCTGCTTTATTTTAAGCACAATCCCATCCACATTTTCTTCCACTCCCACTGCGGATCTGGCCAGGATCCATATCCCCAAATACTTAATTTTGTCCGAAGCCCAATTAATACGAAAGTGGTCAAAATCGGCCCTATATGTGTACATTGTAAGTGGAAGAACCTGCGTTTTGGACAAATTCAATTTGTAATTAGAGACCGCTGAAAAATTCTCAATGATCTCCACAGCCCTGTTTTATGATGTTTCTAATTATGTACAGCACTTTGTTTTTTAGAATTGCACTAAATAAATAAAGCATTATTATTATCCTGAAAGCAAGAAGCTGTTTTTACAGTGAGCAAAGTTTAGCAGAAAATTACAGTAAGTTCCAAATGTGTTCCCTTTCACCAAGCGCCATAGTGGTGATAAAGTCAATGAGTTTCACATTATTGCAGTATTTATCAGTAAGCTCAAAGGTCTGGATTAAACAACATATCACTGAAGACCAAGTCTGAGGTGCTGTGAGTGTTATTTGAACTTAGAGTCTAAAATAGACAACAACAATATAAGTGTAAGCCTCTTCTTTATTTGTTCTATGCTAGCATTAAGAAAATCACAAGCTGTGTGTGTGGGTGTTATGCTGACGTGTAATAGCAGTGAGTGCTTTGATTTAAAAGTTTAGCTAAGACAGTATAGAAGTGAACTCAGTGTCTGCTCTAACTCAGGTATGGTGAATACCTTCAGTTTTAAGACTGACTGAAACACAAGTGATTTATATGCTAAAACAGCCTTAGAATGTATACAGTGAAAGCGGTTACAAAAAAATAATATTTACTACCCCTCTTAAAGTCTGGAAGACTTGGATAACCCCTGCTAATCAGAAAGATCAACTTCTATGGCTCTCACCACTGCACCTCCATGCTTGCTTTGCCCCAGCCAGGTTGGATATGGGTTACAAGGAGTGGCACTTGTGGGGGCATAAAGAGCCATTGATGCCTCAAGAAGAACTTTGAAAGACATAATATTTGGACACAAAGCAGCTTTAAATTTCTCATTAACTTTGTATTTCTTATCCTCATTATTTATTACTGAGCTCATATGCATGAAAACAGGATTGTTGCTCCTTGAGGGTTCATCAGCTCCTATTGCTTCTTCCCAATCTGATGTCATAATACTCTGCTTGTGATATCACAGTTGTTTCCATGGCAACAGACTGTGATGTCATGACAGAGCATTATGATTTCAAGTAAGGAGTAAGTTACAGAGGCAGATGATTTGTAAGGGCTACATATCTTGTTTTTGTGGGAATTTCTTTACTAATAAATAATGAAGTGGAGAAAATTGTAGAAATATATGAAATAACAGCTGCACTATGTCTGAACATTATGTTTTTTGAAGTTTTCCTAGAGGCATCAGCTGCTGTTTAACTATGCTTTCCAGTTCATACAGGGCAGAGATGAAGACCTTCCAGTGTCTAAAGAGAGTCTTGCCCCCCATTGATACAGGTATGTTCCAGTATTTTCAGGCCCGGACATATGTGTCTATTTGGTTGTGCAGAGGACCAATATTCGACTCCAGATACCCTCTCATCTTAATAATCTCTGCACTAACAGAGGATAGTATCCCTCATCTTATCTCCCAATTGTATTCCACACTTCATGACTTGCTTCACCCTCCCCAAGGCTTTTGATAAGTGGAATCAGGAATTAGAGCATCCCTTGAATTGAGATGTGGCAGATTAGCTGCTCCAACATACAAAAAATCACCTCTTCTGTGACCTGGCACAAATTCAGTTGGAAATGTTAATTCATTTTTTTTAACTCTGGTCCTACAGGTGCATTGAAAAACAAGGCAAACCAGTCAATGTTGGACACAGTGTGGGGAGGGGAGGGTGGAGCACCATTACATATTCTGGTCTTGCCCAAACCTGATACCTTTTGGTAAAGCAGCTGAAGGGGCACTGAAAGAAGTGTTCACCCCCACACTTTCACTCTCGGACACTCTATTCCTGTTTACATTGTTTCAGCAGGGCTTGAGAGATCCTACTAATATGTATTTAGTAGTTATCCTTCTTGCAGTGGCAATGAGATATGCTCTGAGGCAATGGGGAAAAATGTCAAAATAGATGGAATAGATAGCTTCTGTTTATTATGGTCAAGGACACTACTTTTGTGTCTTGGGGACAGAGAAACTGGGCATTTGGGAAGTGAGGGATTGCACTAGCTGGGAACTGCATGAGGGAAGTCTGTCTCAAATATCTGATATGTATAAACTGTCTAAGAATTTTTCCAATGATGCTAACCATTGTCAGCACTGTCCGTCTACTGTTGTGGTGTCAACTGTTTCTATATTGTTTTGCACTTTGTTTTATGTTGTAAAAGCAATTTCTTTTTGTAAAATCTGAATATAAAAAAATAGAAGAGCCACCTATTTTATACTGATTGAGCTATGCAATAACAGTCATAGAAAATAAAAAAAAAACTTTAAACTGGGGTTTGAATATTAAGATGATAAAAGACTAACAAATGTTCACAAGTTTAAATCAGAGCTAGTTATTTTCACTGAAGTCCCATAGAAAATATTTTGATATGAAGGATCAAAATTGATTTTTAACATTTGGTGCAATGGACCAAGCAGGCGGAAGAGTCGTGTACCCCACCTGCCGCACTTCACACCCATGGACAGGTGCACCCATACCAGTAGTCATGAATGCTGGCCACCTGTTCGTGGCTCCTCCCCCTCAGTACACAGGACTTTGCAGGGCAGCCGGGGGAGGAGTTGATGTCCTGGGGGGGGCATCCAATGGGATGCCCTCCCTTGACCCTCCAGTGGATCTCTTGCATAAGGAGGTGCAGGTCCGGGGCTGTGCATGCCAATTACAGACACCTGGACCTGCACAGCATCATCCAGTCCCAGTGCCACTGCTCCCACCCAGTGATAAGTGCTCATCCTTTCAGCTGCCCCTGCTGTCACCAGCTGCCCAGCAGTCAGGGGAAGCATGGAGAGCCCTGTCCCAGTCCCCTGGTGACTGGCAGCCTATATCCATGGGGGCATGCAGTGAGTTACGGCAGGGTCCCCCCTGCCATAGCCTGTGCCCCACTCTGCACCTATGCAGCTAGCAATACCCGAGTTCGTGCATACTGCCTAGTGCTGGCACACCCCGGGAACACCCCCCGCTCACCCTTGGCATGTTGCTGTCTGCACAGCCGGTGGATCGGGTGTGTAACACCTGTGTCCATGTCATGAATACCACATGGCCGCCACTCTGTGGCATTCATGCCCACGATGCCAATGCACCCAGTTTATACGGGCGTGTTGGCATTGTTCATAGCACCCATTATCCTTAAAAAACTATTTTCTTTTGGAACAGAGAATTAACTGTTTATTTGAAGTGGACCATGGTGTCCACTCCTGGTACTGCTCACAACCACCTTCCCTTCCAGACAGCCCATCCCTCTAACACATAAGTAGCGAAATTGGGATGCCCACCCCCAGTGCCACTGAACACTATGGTGACACTGGGGTGCTCATTGCCCACTCTCAGCCCAGTTTCCTGCCAAAAAAAAACTATTCTTCATTTTTTTATTTTACACCTGAACAGACAAAAATGGTCCCCCATTGATCTTTGTTTATCCACCCACCCCATCCTGACACCATACTCAACACCTACCACCCCACACCCCCATACACCCTCACTTACCCAAAGAGGGTCAGAAATTGTAGATCCACTCTCCAATCAGAAAGACGTCCTCCTCCAGGAACTGTGACTGTGATATGAGGAAGTAAGATAAGTTCAGTAAATGTAATTAAATACGTTTAGAAATTTTACTCATAACTTTATCATTTTTTAAATATCCTTCCACCAAATTTTTAACATGGCCTTTTTAGGACCCCGCCTCAAGCACAAGGTAGGTGATATTTTTCAAATCCAAGCCAAAAATGATTTAGCAGTAGCTCCATGAAATCAGCTTTTGGGTGTGATTTGAAAATGTCCACCTACTGGATTCATGAGGTAGGGTCATAAGAAGACTATGTTGAATATTTGGTGGAAAAATATGGTAAAATGATCAAGTTGTGGGTGAACACTGAAATGTTTCAAAGTTCAGTCATAACTTCGAAAATTGAAAATATTTTTCCATTAAACCTTCAGCATGGCCTTTTTGAGACCCCACCTCATGAACAAGGTAGGTGATTTTTTTCAAATCTGGGCCAAATGATGATTTTGCAGTCACTCCATGAAATCACCTTTTGGGTGGGATTTTCACCCACTGTTTTCATTAGATGGGTCATAAGAAGAGTACACTCAGAATTTGGGGTCAAAATATAAAACAAGCAAAAGAAAACATCAACAAAAAATCAAAGTTATGACTGTATGTTGAAATCTTTCCATGTTTCCTCATAACATTGGTAATTTTCAATTTTTTAACTCCAAACTTTCAACATAGCCATTTTTTTCATGTCACCTCATGGACATGGCAGGTACCATTTTTTAAATGCTCACCAAAATATGTTTTCACACTTGTGGCATAAAATGATGTTTTGACCAGCATTCTATAAATGCTGTATGTCTTCTTTATAAGGCGGAGTAATAAAACAATTACAGTATGCTGAAAGATTTTTTTTGGGGGGGTCAAAATTAACAAAAAAAAAATTAAGAAATATTGAGTCCGATTCTCAAAGCTCCTGGCATGGTGCAAGGGGCTTGCCCCAAAAAGAATGGTGCAAAGTGTCTCTTCTGCCAAATGATGCACCGAGAGCCACTGTCAAAGGCAACCTGTGTTAACCGCAGGCTGCCTGCCCTAAACCGGGCTTGCACCACCCCTACACCACAAAAGTGGTTGTAGCATGGCGCAAGGGGGCATGTGGCAGATGCAAGCTTCTACATCCCCTAAAACGGGATTCAATAAAAACACCCAGATGATGAATGTCCAAATACCCTTAGACCAGCCAGGTCTGGTTTAAGGGTACGTAGAATATGTTCTTCTGAGACAGTTGTAATATGTGCCACAATATGCTGCGGTCTCCCCTCGGATCCCTGATGTTGCCGTGATATAATAAATAAACAGGTCCCCCTCCCAATCCCTGATGCCACTCCCTGAAGTAAATAAAATGCCGCCCTGACCCCATGCTGCCCTGTTATGTATGTAATAAGTGGCTCCCCCTCCTGAACTCCCAAGTTTCCCAGTTATATACAATGCCCTCCTCCCTGATTCCTGATGCAGCTGTTATATTTAATAACCTAACAGTTCACCCTCTCAATCCCCGAAGGTGCCCCGTTATTACAAGCATGAAATGCTCCCCATCCTTGATACAGACATAATGAATGATATGCCCCCCACCCCATTCCCCAATGCTGGCCAAATGTATTAATCCCAAAGCAAGAAGTCTCAACACACCCTAAACCCATAAATGGGATGCCACACAAGGAGAATAAAAAACTTACATTTATTCAAAAAAAAGAACCAATGATGGACATAGTCTCGCCTGACATGTTTCGAACACAGAGTTCATTATCAAAGGCATTTGATAAAGAACTTTGTGTTTGAAACATGTCAGGCAAGACTATGTCTGTCGTTGGTTCATTTTTTGAATAAATGTAAGTTTTTCTATCCTCCTTGTGTGGCGTCCCATTTATGGGCTTAGGGTGTGCTGAGACTTCTTGCTTGAGGTATTCAGTGTGGTCTTACTGCACCATTTGTCCTTGTGCACACTCTGGTGATTTTTCCAAATATGTTAATAAATAACATGATCCTCCTTACACTGGACTCCCCAATACATGGTGGTCTAGTGGACCCCACCCCGTGGTGCCCATCTAACTGGTGACTGGCTCAACCCACCACTCACCTCCACATCCAGCTGCCAACTGAGATCTGAATCAGTGTGTACTGTATATAGTATGCGCTCAGTGAATGACAGCAGCTGTCATTTATTGAGTGCATATATACAGTATGTGCTGATTCAGATCTCAGTCGGTGGCTGGCCACAGAGGTGAGCATTGGGTTAGCCAGTCGCCAGTGGGATGGGCACTGTGGAGTGCGGGTGGGTTCTGCTAGACTACCAGGTATTGGGGAATCCAGTGTATGGGGGATCATGTTATTTATTAATACATTCAGGCAGCATCGGGGGTGGGGGCATATTATTCTTTACAGCTGCATTGGGGATGGGGAATTTCATACTTGGAATAATGGGGCACCTTCGGGGATCAAGAGGGGAAACTGTTAAGGCATTGAATATCATGACTGCATTGGGGAAGAGGGAGGAGGCACTATATGATGTATATAATGGGGAAGTTTGGGGGATTGGGAGGAGGAAGTAATTATTACTTATATAACAGGGCAGCATGGGGATGAGGCATTCTATGTGCATATATACTACAGACAGCATCAGGTTTGGGGGGGACCCTAGTCCACCAGTGCCAGGGTTATATTACATGTACCTCAAGATCAGGGAGACACCTTTTGCTGCAACAGTCTTGCGACAGACACTTCCCATGCACCAGGTGTTTGCCGCATGGGGAGGGATGTTACAAGTGTGGTGACTTAGATGCCAGGACCCCTCCTGTAGCAGAATCTGGTGCAGGGTCCCTGGCACAAGGGGATTTGGTGCAAGCCTGCTGTCTGGCACAGCTGCGTCATTCTAAGCCATCTTTGAGAATTGGGCCCATTGTGTGCAGTGCCAGCTTTTAGCCCAGTGGGTAGTGCTTTGTGATCTCATGCCAGTGAGCTGAGTTTCGGGGTGAGCTTAGTGGGACAGCTGGATAGACTGAAGGTGGGGGGATGGCATTGCCATGTGGCACCATCCTCCAGCCTGGAAAAGGAGGTGCAGGCTTGCTCCCACAGGCCAAAGTACCATTTAGTGAAGAAAAATCTTCTATTGGCATAGGACTTTTCACCCCTGCACCTGTGAGTGCCACGGGCCCTTTGTTTCAACTGGCAGATGGGCTCTTTGGCCTGCATATCTGTATCTGTAGCCAAATGGAAGCACAGGACCCAAAAGGCCCTGCACGTCTGCAGCCCACCAGATAGCCCCATGAATTCTTGACATCTCTTGCCACATGAAAGTGCAAGGCCTTGAGGGCCCTGCACTTCCCCAGGTAGATGGACTCTTCCCTTGGCATGTGCATCTGTTCACACATGTTCCAAATGGATCTGTGTGAAGGAGGATACAATTTTGCTATCTCAAAAAGAAAGGACATTCTCTGTAAAAAAACAAAACTGCATTAATGCACCATTTAGGGTTTGACTTACCATCACAAAAGTCAGGAAATGAGGAGGGTTTCTAACCCTAGCCCCCCCCACAGCAAAAGGACAAGACCAGACAAGCAATCACAGACAGACATCATCAGGTAATCATCAGGTAAGACAAACAACATACAACTTTTTCCAGATGACATAAATGCAGTAACACTGAAATGCTACCTTCATGGATTTGCATCTGCACCTGAGGAGTACTGTTGCAATTTGGGTATCATGGATTTCTATATGCACTGCAGAAGTACAGGCCCCACAGGGGAACTGCACTTCTGAAGCTAGAAGTCGATGTGTATGTCTTACACCTGCAGCTGCAGAGGCACAGGCCCCACAGGGACCTGCCCTTCTGGAGACAGAAGTACTGTTGCAGTTCTGCCATCATGGACTTTGTGGGACTTGCACTTCTGCAGCTAGTGGTCAGTGTGTAGGTCTTACAGTTACAGCTGCAGAAGCACAAACCCCTAAGAGGGCTGAGCTTTTGCTGCCAGACCTCTGTGTATGTCTTACAGTGTGAATGAGTACCTGTGGCAACAGAAGCACAGACCCCATAGGGGCCTGCACATGGAAGGGCTTACCCCATAGGGGCCTGCGCTTCTGCAGACAAAAGAACTCTTGTAATTTGGGTATCATGGATTTGTATCTATGGCTGCATGCACCTGTGCTTCTGCGAGCAGAAGTAGTGTTCTGATTTGAGGATTGTGGATTTCTATCTGCATCCAGAAGTGGATGTGTTTGTCTGGGGGTGTACATACCACAGGTAGAAATCCATGAAGGTAGCACATCAGTGCTACTGCATTTGTGTCACCTGGAAAAAGTTGTATGTTGTTTGTCTTACCTAATGATGTCTGTCTGAGATTGCTTGCATGATCTTATCCTTTCACTGCTTAAGGGAGGGTGGGGAATAAGGCCTGTAAGCCATAACACTACATTTCCCTACTTTTTTGGTGAAAAGTTTAAATATATATATATATATAAAATTAATTGCAAAAAATGTTGTTAATGCATCAGTTAGGGTTAAAGTGACAAAACTGGGAAATGAGATGATAGGGTTGAGCCCCTAACCCCCCACCCGCGCAATCCTCCACAGACCGACAGATGCTGAGATGTGCCATGGGGTCATCAGGCCCAACTCTCATGCCATTCCATGTGTAAACAGGTTGACATTCTACAGTAAAGAAGAATGGGGTGAAAGTTAGGCCTCACAACCCCATAGCACACCCCAGCATCTGTCGGTCTGTGGAGGATGGGGGTGGTGTGGTGGGGGGCTTATGGACTCAACCCTACCATCTCTTTTCCCCACTTTTGTCACTTTAACCCTAACTGATGCATTAATGAAGTTTTTTGCAATGAATTTCCTTACTTTTTGAAAAAGTGTAATATAACTAGTAAATGGTACGTGTTGGTGGGCATGTGGGGCCTGAACCAAGGTGCCCATTTGTGCATAATGACATGCGTCTGTGGGAATGTGGGCCCTCTGACTTACACATAACTACAGAGCCATACAGCAGCCCTATAGGCCAAAGAACACTTGTAACACTAATTCGCCAATATCTCAGCAACCGTATGTAGAGTTGTGGAAATTGATGGAGGCAGACACCAGGATATGAAACTCAAATCAGCTTTGATTCAGCAAACACAAGGAAATAAACAGCGAACTGTATATTGACCAAAGAAATAAAAGAGGGTCTCACTAACAAAAAGAAATAAAAATGAGCAGTAATCCAATGTATGACCACTAGAAGGCACTAGGGTCCAAGACAGGGTCAGCCCCTTTGCTGAGCCCTAAGATCTGCTAACAACTAGGCTGTAGTGCTCTACTGAGCCCTCTTCTGCTTGTACTCTACAAAGACCCTCCTTTAAATAGGACTACAATCAAGTGATGCAGCTAAGCCCCTCCCCTTTTTTGAAAATGCATAATTTCTAAAACAAATACCCTCTAATTCAATGAACAATATAAGGAATGAAATGTTACATCATAACCCTTCTCACAATGATACTAAACCCAAATTTTAATCATTCTAAACAGAAATATTACTGGTATGGGTGGTTCTCTGCTGCTCTAGCTCCTCCCACATGTCCTCAGTCCAATATAACAAGTATCACAGAGGTGGGCCAGCTCTATAAGAGACTGAGGCACGAGAGAGTCAAGAAGCCAAATGATCACTCCCTAAACACAAGAAAAGAAAAAAGGGGTACAATATTAAACAGGTACTTGCAAGATTTCTAGCCTTGCACAAATGTTAAAATACATCTCTACACTTTATTCTTAACAACCTGCCTACATATATCACTAATTTGTAAACAAAACTGTGGCTAATAGAAACAGCATTCATAACTGCAGGTAGATAAAACACCATGAAAGCCTAAAGACAACAAGCCTTCAGTTTGAGGTGAACATACTTTTCTGGGACCTTGTCTTTATTTATTTGAACATGTTCTAAGTCCTTTTTCTTACTATCGCCTATTTATTTATTAATGCAGCTTCTAAATGGAACAGCTGCACTGCAGTGAGTGCCTTTTGCAAGTGCGTAACAAGGAGAAGAGAGGGTTTTGAAAGCGGATTCCTGGAGACCCTGAAAAGAAAATACATAGGTAAAGATAGACCATTCTACAGGTGGCCTGCCTGTAGATGGGTAAAGCAAAAGGGGACAGAGGAATATAGAAGGGTAAAGGTGCTGTTGCAACAGGCTTTTAGAAGTAGATTAGAAAAAGACTCTCCAGGGTAATATCACCTTTCCACATATTCCTCCCCACTCAAAAGGAAAACAGTAGGTTTTTCCTAGAGCTAAAGTGTTTAAACCAGAATCCAGACAGTAATAATCAGATCTCTCCCCAAGGGAGAGATGGAGCTCTGGCCCTCCCACTCTCCGAAGCTCCACCTCAGGGTCCCTAACAAAAGCAAAAATATATGAAATAATCAAGAATCAGAGCCTATTGTCTGATGTCTTACACATCATTTACCTCGAGGTCTGATTCTGTCGGTGCATTTGGTTCTGCCCCATAACGGGACATAAAGTCAGCATTCACATTGGCTGGTCCAGATCTATGTTTAATAGTAAACCTGTAAGGTTGCAGAGACAGATACCACTGCATGACACAGGGTTTTTTATCCTTCATGACTTGCAGCCAACACAAAGGGTTATGATCTGTCCATACCTCAAAGTCGATACCCCACAAGTAGAATTTTAAAGCTTTTGTTGCCCATTTCAGAGCTAGGCACTCTTTTTCTATAGTTGAGTATCTAGTCTCCCTCCCATATATTTTTCAGCTGATAAAGATAATGGGGTGTTCATCTCCGTCAAAATTCTGTGATGAGACAGACGAAATTTCAGTGTTGGAGACATCCGTTTGCACTATAAAAGGACGATTAAAATCTGGACTTCTAAGTACCAGAGAGGCACATAAATAGGCCTTTATAGTGCAAAAAGCCTCCTCACTCTCGGGTGTCCATTTGACTGTTGTAGGGTTATTTTTCTTTGTTAGATTGGTAAGGGGGGTGGCTATTGTGGCAAACTGAGGGATAAATCGTCTGTAGTATCCCGACAAACCTAGAAAAGATCTGAAATGTCTTTTCGTAAGGGGGTTGGGATAATTAGCTACAGCATCAACTTTCCCAAAATCTGGTTTCACCTGTCCCTGCCTCATTCGGAAACCTAGGTATTTTGTTTCACTTTTGGCCAGAAAATACTTCTGAGGATTTATTGTAAGTCCTGCTTGGGAAATAGCCTCAAATACATGGTTCAGGTGTTGAAGGTGAGTTTCCCAGGTTGGGCTATAAATTATAACATTGTCTAAATAAGCAGCACTATAGTTTGCATGTTCCCCAAGTATTCGGTCCATGAACCTCTGGAAGGTGGCAGGTGCCCCATGCAGTCCAAAAGGCATAGTTGTAAAGTGGAAAAGACCTAAGGGTGTACTAAAAGCAGTTTTCTCCCTATCCTGTTGGTTCAAGGGGATCTGCCAGTACCCCTTAGTTAGACTGAGAGTACTGATGTATTGGTCATTTCCCAGTCAATCGATAATATCGTCAATCCTGGGCATTGGGTATGCATCGAATTTGGACACTGCATTGAGGCGGCAAAAGTCGAGGCACAGCCTAATGCCATCTTCTTTTTTATTAACGATAACTATAGGGCAACCCCAGTCACTATTGAATGGCTCAGTCACCCCTAGTTTCTGCATCTGTTGTACCTTTTGAATTACTTCACCCCTTACCCTTTCTGGCAGCCGATAGGGCTTCTGCCGAATGGGGCTAGTTTGGTTTACTTGAATCTTATGTTCCACCCCCTCTGCCTTTCCTGGAGTGCTAGTAAAGGTCCCCTGAAACTTCTCTATCAAATGATCCAAAGCTTCTTTCTGATTTGGGTTAAATCAGGGTTGATATCCAAGTCTTTATACCCCCTGAACCTTCCAGTCTCTGATATGCCTGTTCTAGTTCTGAGGCTGGATTCTCAGGGTGTACAAAAAGGGATGGCAAGGGATTTCTGTTGGTGTGGTCAATCCATTTCTTTAACAGGTTAGCATGGTATACCTGACATTTCTTTCTTTTCTCTGGAAATGCAATCTCATAATTAACTGGTCCTACTTGCCTCTGGACCAGTTAAGGGCCTTGCCATTTCATCGTCAATTTGCTCTCGGTAGATGGCAATAACAGTAGTACCTTATCCCCAGGGAGAAATGTGTTCTGACCTACACCCTGATCATAATGTTCCTTCTGTTCTTTTTGTTTTACTTGGTTTGTCTGATGTGCCCACTGTATGTATCGTGCCAACCTCTGTCTGAACTGGGTGATATAGGTTATGGCAGGGGTACCTTCAGTTCCTTTTTTTCCTTCCCACCTTTCTTTTATGATGTCCAAGGGTCTCCAGGGGTTCTTTCCGAAAAGTAATTCAAAGGGTGAATAACCAGTGGAAGCCTGGAGCACTTCCCTATATGAAAACATTAACGTAGGCAAATACACATCCCAGGTCTTCCCTTCATCCTGAACATATTTTTATAATATCTTCTTCATAGTTTTGTTGAACCGTTCTACCAGACAATCAGTCTGCGGGAGGTAGGGAGATGTGTACAAGGCCCCCACCCCTAAGGACTGGTATAAAAGGGTCAACAGAGCTGATCTAAAATTACTGATCCTATCTGTAAGTATCTCCCGGGGAACTCCCACTCTACCAAACACCTTCAGGAGTTCTTCTGCTACCTTAGGGGCCGTCACTGTTCTTAAGGGGATAGCCTCCGGGTACTTGGTTATGAAATGACAGAAAACTAAGATAAATCTATTCCCCTTACTACTTCTGGGTAAAGGCCCCACAATGTCCATATCCTCTCAAAAGGTGTCTTAACCAGTGGTAAGGTTTGTAATGGCACCTTCTCCTTCTTGGTAGTAAAGGCTACCTTTTGACATTCCTCACAACTCTTGTAATAGTCGGCTACTTGGTCGTGAATGCCGGGTCAGAAAAACCTATGTAGTAGCCAATTAAGAGTTCTGTCTCTTCCTAAGTGCCCAGCCATGGGAATGTCATGTGCTATATACATCAGCTGTTGCCTATAAGATGTGGGCACCATTAGTTGTTCTACAGTAACCCCAATAACCGCATTTCTACATTCTCTATACAACAAATTGTTGTTCATGATAAAGGTATGTAGTATCACTTTCAGGACTAACCACCTGTGGAAAAAAATGGTATTAAGGTGTTATCACTACTTTGTTCCTTCTGGAACTGTTCAGTATTTATACATTGCTCATTTGAATCAGGCATAATCATAACATTAATATTCCAGTCCTTTTTGTCCTTTCGGCGCCTACTTCTGGACTTTCTGTCTTTCCCTGACAGTTCATATAGTTCATCTTCAAAAGGAAAGACATGTTGTGCTGTCACTATTTGAGGGTGCTGGGCCTGTTCCCTGGTGGTAACAGCACTCAAGCTAGGAGCTGTTGTCATTAGTAGGTCAAACCCAGGGAAGTCCCATTCAATAACTACAGGCACAGGCAAGTTTGGTACTAGTCCCACCTTCATGTGTTGTCCCATGCCTTGTACAGTTAGGGTGGTATTTTCTATGGGGTAGTAATGAACATCTCCATGTATACATGTAACACCCATATTACCCCCTGTGTCTGTCTTTGGAACCAAGGTCTTCTGTATCAAAGTTTGTCGACTGCCTGAGTCTAGTAAAGCAGGAACATCTTTTCCCCCATATTAGCAACAGTCATATAATGTCCTCAACTAGCCAGTGCTATAGGTGTTGTCTCTTTCTTTCTTTCTTTTAGGACAATACCTAACAATATGCCCCTTTTCCTGGCATCCATGACAGATAATGTCTGTATTATATGGTCTCCCAGTCTTAACCACAGTAGATGTTGTAGTGGATGTCTTACCATTTACAGAAGCAGGGTTAGTGTTTCTTACCATGGGTAATGGTTCACGAGTGCCAGTATAATTTTTCACCCTTGTCAGCAGGGCCATCAGATAGTCCTCTGCCAGTTCTATAGCTTTCAGTGATGTCTCCAGGTGGTGTCCCCTTACCCACATCTGGATGTCCTGAGGTAGAATCCTTACAAATTGCTTCAGAATAAGTGACTCCATCACTTGCTCCACTAATCTGGTAGATGGTTGCATCCACTTATAAATCATGTAAACAAGTGTATGTTTCCTGGGGAGAGTCAGTGGCATTAAACCGGAATGTCCGAATTCTCTGATGATATATTTCTACATTAATTTCATAGCGTTTGAGTATGGCCTGCCACACAAAGTCACAATCATTTACATGTCTTGCATCTATGTGGCTGTAGGCCAACTGTGCCATACCAGAGAGATATGGAGCCAAACGTACCACCCACTGGTCCTTGGGCCACCAACAGGCTTCCATCACTCTCTCAAAGGTGGTGATGTAGGCTTCAATGTCATCCCCTTCAGTTAATTTGGTGACCTTAATGTCTTTAGGTCCTTCCACCTCATGGGGTATATCGGGTCTGGATACCCCCTTCAGTTGTATGGCATGAAGGGTGTCATTCCATCGAGCCTCATTCTGTTTCTGTTCCACCTCTCTTCATCTCTCCATGTCCATTTGCCAGATACATAGCCATCATAATAGGTCCTGTATGTCATCCATGGATCATTCATCAGGTACCTTCTCTGGTTCTGTAGTCATGGCACCTTCTGACTCCTCCTCTTCACCCTCTTTCTTGGCCATTTTCCTCCACACATCTCCTAGCCCAGGCAACAGGGGCTCCTGTGAGATTTCCACCATACTGTGGGTCTGAACCCCACTCGGGTTTGGCTGTGTGGTCACCACTAGATCCTTCTGTACCTCCATCTGAATACCTGGTTCGATATTCCTCATCGATTCACCAGCTGGGGTGCCTCAATGGATCCCACCACTGCCACCATGTGTAGAGGTGTGGAAATTGATGGAGGCAGACACCAGGATATGGAACTCAAATCAGCTTTTATTCAGCAAACAAAAGGAAATAAACAGCAGACTGTATATCAACCAAAGAAATAAAAGAGGGTTTAACTAACAAAAAGAAATAAAAATTAACAGTAATCCAATGTACCACTAGAATGCACTAGGGTCTGAGATAGGGTCAGCCCCTTTGCTGAGCCCTAAGATCTGCTCATGACTAAGCTCTAGTGCTCTATTGAGCCCGCTTCTGCTTTTACTCTACAAAGGCCCTCCTTTAAATAGGGCTACAATCAGGTGGTGCAGCTAAGTCTGTCCCCTTTTTATGAAAATGCATAATTTCTAATAAAAATACCCTCTAATTCAATGAACAATATAAGGAATGAAATGTTACATCATAACCCTTCTCACAATGATACTAAAACCAAATTTTAATCATTCTAAACAGAAATAGAACTGGTGTGGGTGGTTCTCTGCTGCTTTAGCTCCTCCCACATGTCTTCAATCCAATATAGCAAGTATCACAGAGGTGGGCCGGCTCTATAGGAGACTGAGGCATGAGAGAGTCAAGAAGCCAAAAGACCACTCCCCCAAACACAATAACAAAAATCTGGGTACAATATTAAACAGGTACTTGCAAGATTTCTAGCCTTGCACAAATGTTAAAATACATTTCTACACTTTATTCTTAACAACCTGCCTATGTATATCACTAATTTGTAAACAAAACTGTGGCTAGTAGAAACAGCATTCATAACTGCAGGTAGATAAAACACCATGAAAGCCTAAAGACAATAAGCCTTCAGTTTGAGGGGAACATGCTTTTCAAACAACACGAAGTCTTGCTATATTATAGACATTAGCAGTTTGATCCAGCTCTAGAACTGCCCCGGAGTGAAATGGTTAAAACCATTCCAAAATAGAATTTTGGCACGAGAGCAGCTCTATCTGTGTCATTTCAAACTTGAACTGTCAGATTCTTTACTCCGCCTCAGTGGACAGTCGCTCCGGAGATTTCTCCTTCTGCTCGGTTCATTTCTCGGTTTAAAAAGTGTTTTCTCGGTTGGATTTAACCGAGAATAGTTTTATTTTAACCGCAAAACCATTCGTTCAGCTCTATCTGTGGTAACCGTAAGTAAATGAAGGTTTTGTCTGTGTGGAACTTGTAAGTTATCGGTTCGGTTTTGAACCGATCAGTGAGTTTAAAACTCATTTAAAACTAAAAGTTACTATTTTAAGTGCGGTTCCAGTTCTTATCGGTTCTAAAAACGGATTTATTACGGTTTTCCAATACCCATGACACGGTTTAGGAACCGATAAGGGTGTCTTACCTGGCATACCCGTTAAAGAGGCAAGTTTTTGGTTAGGCTGGCATTATGTCTGAGAAACCCAAAAGAAACACTGGCCCACTGGGTTTCAACACTGTGATGTTTGTGGGGAAGTCTTTGCCAAGGCTGACCCACACACACATGTGTTTATTGTCTGAGGTTTGACCACCTCCAGTCAGACTGCCAGGTATGTAAGAATTTCCTGCAGCCACCCTGGAAAAAATTGGGAAGCTCAGGGAATGAGAGCCAAAAGTCCGCCTGACCGGATGGCCAGCCGGTTCGGTGCCAACCGAACCAGAGGAGTACCCTCTGACCAGGGCCAGACTTCCTCGGGCAAAAGAAAGCTGATTCTGAGGAACCAATTCCAGTAAAGAAAACAAGAAAATCAGCAGGTCTGGAGTCCAAAATTCCTTCTCCAACTGCTGCAGAGATAGCAAAAGCCATACAAATTGTCCAGTCATTGTCTCAGGGTCCATCAAACCACCACTATCTGGTAAAGGTCGGTTCGTCCGGTCCCAGTGGTTCAGGATTATGATATTGAGGAATTTTATGAACCAGAGGAGGGGGAGGAGGATTATGAACAGTATGAATGTGGCTGGGAAGGTCTGGGTGTGCCCATTGAACTGGACATCTCCCCAGACAGACGTTTAGAATCTCCCCCTATGCTGTCTGAGTCCCCATCTCATTTTATGTTTTATAAAAAAGTTGCTGAAACCCTCCAGCTTCCTTTAGAAGAGGCTGTGGATGAGCAAGAGGAGCCAGAGTCTAGGAGATTGTCTATTCCTTTACATAAGTCTTTTAGGAAACAAACAATTAAAATTTTAAAAGCTCCTAATTCTGTGCCTCCTGTAGATAAAAAGATGGACAGAAGGTATACATTGTCAGGCCCTGATACAGAATTCCTTTCTCAGCAATGCAGTCATGTTGGAGTAGTTCAGGCTGCTGCCTGTGATAAAGCTAATATTCCCTTGGCTTCACATCCTCCTGACAAGGATTCCAGGAAGATTGATGCCATGGCAAAAAAACAGTATATGGCAGCCTCTCTGGGTCTCAGGCAAGCAAATTATATGGCTTTATGTAGCTAGGTATCAGAAATCTAGATGGGATACTGTTATGCAATGGCAAGCAGGCCCATGGCCAGCTGGCTAGTGAACTAGAACAGGTGGCTGCTGATGGCATTGAAGCCTCTAAGGTTCAGTTTCATGCTGCTGTGGATGTTAATGATGTTTCTCTAGGGTCATGGCCACATCTGTAGCTTTTCGTAGGTTGGCCTGGCTCAGGTGTACTAGTTTGTCACAGGATACCCAGACTAAGGCTATGGATTTTCCTGTGGTGGGAAATTCTCTGTTTGGGGAGCAGACAGAGAACTACATGAAAAAGATGGATGAATATAGGACTACTTACAAGAGTGCCCAGGCTAAGGAGCAGCAAGCCACTCCTCAAAGGCATGCCCCCAGGGGTAGGGGTAGGCCTTTTCACAGGCCTTTCTACCAGACTCAGGCCTCCTCTGCCTATGCTCAGTGGGGCTTCTTCAGAGGCTGGGGCAGACGAGGGGTGGGCAGACCTGCTCCCACCCCCCAGCCTAAAGCTCCTGCGAAGCAGGCACCCTGATGGGGTGCCCAGGACCAATTCTCCTGTACCAGTGGGGGGCAGGCTGGCTTACTTCAGTCAGAATTGGGCTTCTTTAACCTCAGACAAGTGGGTTCTGGAAGTAGTAAGCCAGGTCTGGTTCTCAGCTTCAAAAGTTTCCCAAGTTGAGAAGCAGACTTTTTTACTACAAATGCTTCAGAGACCCTCGCTCTGGAAACAGAGGTCTCATCCCTGTTAGCTCTCAGAACAGTAAAGGGTTCCTCCCCTGCATCAGGGCAGGGGTCTGTATTCCAGATACTTCCTTACCCCAAAAAAGACAGGAGAGTAGGGGCCCATTTTAGATCTCAGATATCTGAACAAGCATCTTTTGAAACCAAAGTTCAAAATGGTAATTCTGGCAATGATTTTACCTTCCCTAAGGCCAGGGGACTGGCTAGCCTCCCTGGACCTCAAGGATGCCTATTTCCATGTCCTAATCAGAAGATCCCATCGAAAGTACCTCAGATTCGAACTGCCCTCAGGTCATTACCAGTTCAGAGCAATGCCCTTCGGCCTTACCTCTGCTCCAAGGGTATTCACAAAGTGTCTAGCAGTGGCAGTGGCCCACTTAAGGAGGCAGAGGATTGCTGTTTTTCCCTATCTAGATGACTGGATCATTGTAGGCCAGTCCCCAGAACAGGTAAAATCTCACCTGCAGGTCACCCAGCAGCTTCTCACCTCCCTGGGTTTTCTGCTAAACCTACCTAAGTCGGTTCTGGAACCAGTCCAGGTACTCAACTTTATAGGGGCAGAATTGGACACAAAGCTAGCCAGAGCCTTTCTTCCCCAGAAAGGGTAAGGAATTTAGTGGCTCTGGCCTCTTCCTTCACTCTGCAGGTCTCTCGACCAGCAAGACACTTTCTGCAGCTCCTGGGGCACATGGCTGCATCCACAGCTGTTGTGCAGGAGGCCATATTTCAGATGAGAGACATTCAGTTTCACTTGAGAACCTTTTGGTCTCAGAGAAGAGACCCCTTTCAAGTTGGTCCCAGTGACTCGAACCTTGATCCTAGCTCTCCAGTGGTGGCAGGATCAGAGCAATTTAAGAGCGGGGGTCCCCTTCATTTCCCCTTCTCACGACTTGACTCTCACTACAGATGCTTTCCTTCTGGGTTGGGGAGCCCACATGGGCGACCTTTCCACTCAGGGAGTTTGGTCCCCCCAGGAATCTCTGCTCCACATCAATTTGCTGGAACTCAGAGCTGTCTTTTTAGCTCTTCAAGCTTTTTCTGCATCTGTCCACGACAAGGTGATACAAGTCAGAACAGACAACACCACAACAATGTGGTACATCAACAAACAGGGGGGGCACTCGGTCTTCAGCCTTGTGCACTGAGGCAATGAAGTTGTGGTCTCTGGCCTATTCCCTGAACACTTCCCTCATAGCAGTTCATCTTCCAGGGAAGGACAATGTCCTAGCGGATGCCCTGAGCAGGATTTCCCAGGGCCATCACGAATGGTCCCTGGATCCTCAAGTGCTGGGGATAGTTTTTGCCAGGTGGGGCATCCCTCAGAGAGATCTTTTTGCAGCCCCAGACAATCACAAACTTCCTCTGTTCTGTTGCTGGGCTCAGTTCCCCTGGATGCCCTTCTTCTGGATTGGGAGGGGAAATTCCTTTATGCTTTCCCCCCCTTTCCTCTCCTATTCAAAGTACTAGTTAAAATCAGATCTCAGCCTTGCAGGGTGATTCTGATTGCCCCGGATTGGGCCAGGCAGCCCTGGTACCCACTTCTTCTGTCTCTGACAGTCCATCTTCTCCTGTGCCTCCCCAGGAATCACAATCTGTTGACTTGTGCCCAGGGAAGGGTTTGGTATCGGACCTCAATCCCTCAACCTCAAGGCCTGGCTCTTGAGGAGTTAGAGTTGCTGATTTACACCTCTCTCAGGGTGTTCTTGAGATCCTAAAGGCTTCAAGAAAGCCTTCCACTAGAGGCTACTTATAGTTCTAAATGGAAAAGGTTTTCCATTTGGTGTGCTAGGAAAAATATTTCTCCAGAATCTGCTGAATTGCCCATTTTGTTAGATTACATGGTACATCTTAATTCCTTGGGTCTCAGACCAGCTACCCTGAGAGTTCATTTGGCAGCTGTGTCTGCTTTTGTGTCAGCAGGAAAGTCATCCCCTCTTTCCTCTCATCCTGTGTTTTCCAAGTTTTTTAAGGGATTACTCCATACTAATCCTCCCTTTCGGGAACCAGCCCCTGCTTGGGACCTTAATGTTTGCATTGCCCAGTTAATGCAGCCCCCTTTTGAACCTCTGTCTTCTGCAGAGCTTAAGTACCTAACTTGGAAAACTGCTTTTCTAGTGGCTATCACTTCTGCCAGATGCATAAGTGAATTGCAAGCCTTGTCAGTGGAGACTGACTTTATTTCTTTCCACAGGGATAAGGTAGTCCTTAGGACTAATAGGAAGTTTTTGCCTAAGGTGGTTTCAGATTTCCATCTTAATCAATCTGTCTCCCTTCCAGTATTTTTCACTGATCACTCCTCTTCGGGTGAGAGGAGGTTGCACAGCCTGGATGTTAAGAGAGCTCTTAGTTATTATATACAGCGTACCAAAGGTCACAGGTTCGAATCCCTCCAACTTTTCCTTACCTATGGTGAAGTTGGGAAAGGCAAACCTGCCACTAAGAGATCAATAGCCAGGTGGATTGTCTCTTGTATCCAATTTTGTTATCAGAAAGTGGGCAGAGCCCCCGGTTTGAGGGCTTATTCTACCAGGGGTACAGCTGCGTCTCTAGCTGCTGCCAGAGATATCCCTTTATTAGAGATTTGCCAGGCTGCTACTTGGAAAACAGTACACACTTTTACCAAGCATTACTCCCTGGATGTCCAGGCCAGGAGAGATGCTCGGTTTGGCACAGCTGTTCTTCAGAGCCTATTCCCTAAGTAGGTTCTGCCCCTCCTCCAAGGAGGTACTGCTGTGTATTCTGCTAATGTCTATAATATAGCAAGACTTCATGTTGTTTGAAGAAAAAATTACTCACCTTAGTAATGTTGTTTCTTCTAATGGAGTCTTGCTATATTATAGACCTCCCCCCCCCAACCTGCCCCTCTCAGAACCTCTACTTGGTGGGGTGCGGGCAACTTAGTGTGGGCACTACTTATGTTCTGTTAGCATTTTGTCCCCTTTGGGACTTTGGGGGTGTGTATGTGTACGCATGTGTGTGTTTTATTATACTTATGTTCCATTTTCATATTATTAGAATGGTGTTAGTATTTCTGGTCCCCTGACTTGAGTCTTGGGTGTTGGGACCATCAATGGTTGTTATTATTTAGGTAGCCATTTGGCTAGTGTAAGTTACAGCTTCCACACAGACCTTAGTGAGTTTGGCTCGTAAAGATCTGACAGTTCAAGTTTGAAATGACACAGATAGAGCTGCTCTCATGCCAAAATTCTATTTTGGAATGGTTTTAACCATTTCACTCCGGGGCAGTTCTAGAGCTGGATCAAACTGCTAATGTCTATAATATAGCAAGACTCCATTAGAAGAAACAACATTACTAAGGTGAGTAATTTTTTCTTCTGGGTCCTTGTCTTTATTTATTTGAACATGTTTTAAATCCTTTTTCTTACTATCGCCTATTTATTTATTAATACAGCTTCTAAATGGAACAGCTGCGCTACAATGAGTACCTTTTGCAAGTCAGTAACAAGCTGCAGTGAGCGACCTCCTTTTTTAAGTTGCTTTACCTACAGTGTACCGCAAAACCACCCTGGAACACTTTTAGGCTGTTCTTACAGCCGAATCCAAGGAGTTTTCACTATATTCAAGTTATTTCACGAGTCCGACTTGCTAGGTCTATCTCGCACATTCGAGATGGAATGTGCGCACGATCGTGCAGCAGGCAGTGCGCACATTCATGCTGAAGCGTAACTGAGTACAGAGCAGGGAGGGTATTGAAAGTGTATTCCTGGATACTCTGAAAAGAAAAGACAAAGGTAAGATAGTCCATTCTACAGGTGGCCTGCCTGTAGATGGGGAAAAGAAAAGGGGACAGAGGAATACAGAAAGGTAAAGGTGCTGTTGCAACAGGCTTTTAGAAGTAGATTAGAAAAAGGCTCTCCAGGGTAATATCACCCTTCCATACCATAGAAGCTATGAAAAAAATTCCAGTGCTGTTATAATCATGACAGTGAGACCTCCACGAAAGATAGGGTGACTAAATCCATATCTTGCATCATTTCCAAGATAGGCACCAAAAGCTGTGGGTGCTGCAATGTTATCCTATGTGAAAAATCTCAACTTCATTATGGCATATCTATGGAACTGATTACATTTTTTTAAGGCTAAACAGCATAATTCACACCCTCTTTATACCCTGCAAATTTCAAGCCAAAAGACCAAACCATTTATTTACATGTAATGTACTTGGTATGAGGTGTTGGTGGGAGTGCAGGCCCCTCGGCCCCGTGCCCCCATCAAACTACCCATTTGTACATAATGATATGCATCTGTGGGAGTGCAGGCCCTCTGGGCCCTGCGCTCCCACTTACACATTAGCATGGAGCCATTCAGCAGCACCATAGTACTCCAAAGGAATCCTTGTAACATGTTTTTGCCAATATCTGTGTAACTGTAGCAAGTAGGAAAAAAAAAATCCACTGCAGATGTAATCTTGTTTTCTTGACTTGTGATCTAAGGTACGGGTAGCGAAAAATCCATATCTCGCTTTGTTTTTGAGATATGGGTGCTGAAAGGCATCACGGGTACCACAATGTTATCCTATGGGAAATTACTCAACTTCAGAATGCTGTAACCATGTTTTGGGACCAAACCATCAAAACACACATCTGTGGGACCAGGGCTTGCTGCCTTGCAAATTTCAGTCCAAAAGCACAGTCCACCTTGGCACAATGAAGTGAAAAAGAAAACAACACATGGGGAAATGTTGTGGAGTATTGTTTTCACGGCAACAAAAATGCTTTCGTGACAACTAAAATGTTTTATAATGGGATGTTGCTCACAAAAAAAAGTCACACACAAAAAAATGTTTTCGCGAAAATTTTCGCAATACACATATAAATTTTCCCATAGGCTAAATGGGGCATAAAAAAAAGTTGAATAACCTTTGAACGGAGTAATATTTTTTCACCAAATCTTCAAAAGTCACCAGATCAACCCAGGCCACATATAGGCAAGCAAATCTGAAACCACCCAAATACATTCTTCAGTCGATTATGGCTGACTGAAAAAATTTGCAAAAGTTGACTGTTTTGCACATTTTGGATGCTCTACAGTGCTGCAACTGTACATCTGACCACAAAAAAACTTTCCAGATTTAGAGACATATGGTTGTCGGTTGAGCATGCAAAATGTCAGGCAAATCGGACAAACAGTTGCAAAGTTATTAAAATGCACAATTTTGGATTTACTGTAACATGGACATGACCGTGCAACGCCAACTATACCTGCCCTAGCAGGCAGGTATAGTTAGGCCTAACTCTCACCCCATTTCATGTATAAACAAGCTGAGATGGTACAGTATAGGAGAATGGGGTAAGAGTTAGGTCTGATGACCCCAAGGCACACCCCAATGCCTGTTGTTGTGTGGAGGGTTGGAGGTGTGGGACGGTAGGGTTGGTAACCTAACATCAAATTTTTGTCACTGTACTATCAACCCTGATGCATTAATGGAGTTTTTTTGCAATGAATTTCATTCTTTTTGAGATAGTATACAGTAATAGTATCCTTATTTTACTGTGGAAGTGCAAATCCCTCCATAGATGCGCATATGTATGTAGGTGTGGAGGGCCCTGCGCTTCCATGCATTGAACAACAGTGATCAAGTTGTCAGCATAGCCATCTTATTACCACACCTCATGTGCCCCGGTACAGAGAAATTGTGAAATGCAAGGCAAAACATTATTATGCTCAACTGCAATGCCATTCTGTACCATGGGTGCTAAAACACATTTCAGGAAGGATGTGGAAAATGGCAGCTGTACTGTTAATGAGGTGGTGTGAAAAAATGGCCATGTTGAGAATTTTGCAGCAAAATATTAGAGTACTAATGTTATGTACATCCGTAGAATAAATTCAACGGATGCATGTAGCGTGGGCATTTTTAGGAATTTTTCTTTTAACATGGCCTTTTGGGGACCTCACCTCATGAACAGTGGCACTGCCATTTCAGTAATCAGGCCCAAAAGGTGATTTTGCACAGCATATGTGCCAATCTGAGCCACAGTAGCGAAAACACATTTTGGGCAGGATGTGAAAAATGACAGCTGTGCTGTTAATCACGTGATGTGTAAAAATAGCAATGTTGAAAATTTGGAGTGAAAATATTAAACATTGGCAAAGTTACGCATGTGTGTAGGAAAATTTCAATGGGCATGTGTAACTCGGGTGTTTTTTTTGCATTTTTGCTCCAAATTTTCAACATGAGCTTTCTGGGACTCCACCTCATGATCAGTGGCACTGTTATTTCATTACTTGATCCCAAAAGGCCATTCCACACAGCAAGTGTGAAAACAGCTTTCTGGACCAAGTAATGAAATGACAGTGCCAATGTTCATGAGGTGGAGTCCCAAAAGCCCATGTTGAACATTTGGTGCAAATATACAAAAAAATGGCTTAGATATCAACATAAGTTCAAAATGCCATTGAAAGCCATTATACAAAATTGGGTAGTCCATGTCTCAGGACATTTGCTCTCGGGTTCTTTTGTAGTTCTTTTCCTTCTCTATTTTGGGCTCCCATGGCCCAAACAAATAACATCCCCATTAAGGGGTGGCTGGCTCCCTCTCCCTGGGGTAAGACACAGATATAGCACACTGATGAGTCCGAATGAGGATGAAACATGTGTATATGTCTGCTGTTCTTAGCCTTTGGTGATTGCACTGAGAGGCCTTCCAGCACCATGCAATTCTGCTTAAAGCTGAGCCAGTCCAAATTATCTCATGGGAATTTGCATATGTTTCCCATGATACTTTGCATTATTGGGGTATGTGCAATTGTGTTTTCTTTAAAATTTGGCTGTATGGCCAATATCCTCCAGGATAACCCAAGCCTCCAGGCATTTGCTCTGGGGTTCTTTTGTAGCTATTATACAGCACTTACCTTGATTGTTCAGTTTGTGGTTTGGCTTTGAAGAGTGCAGACATGTCCCAGTCCACAGAAGATTGCAGCCGATGTATCAAGATAAAGTGGACATGAGGTAGGTAGGTAACTACACAGAGAATAGTGAATAGGCAACCATGCACAACCAGTCTATTGTGCCACAGAGTGGTTCTGATTACCTCAGACCTCAACAGTCAAGCTTGGGAGGTCAGAGGTAATCAGAACCCGAGGTGGCACAATAGACTAGTTGGGCATACGGTTGTCCATGCATTATATTTTATAGTCCCCATCCTCTTTACCAAGAGAGTTACCAATGTAGTTGTAATAATTATTTTTAAAATACAAAAACGAAAAATGTTTGTGGCCATGTCGTATTCTGGGAGTTACAGCTGGTTGCTAGAATGTGATGTGTGGTTGTTAGGGAGCAGACGTCCCTACATTTGTAGCACAGCCTTCTATTGGCTGTCAATTGGGTGTGGGAGAGATAAAAAAATGGCCACTGTGTCCCTCGCTTAACAAAAGGATGTGTGCTGTGAGGAACAGACTTCATTCAGTGAGTATATTTAAATATCTGGTTGCTCCTGCTCTTCATTTACCATTTTTTGTGTCATAATCTGTTTTCTAACTCTTCTATGAATCTTTTCCTCTAGTCAGCTACTTTCAACAATACCACCACCGCCACTGTGCCAGTGGCATTCTGAGGAGTGTGCGGTGGTGCTGTGGCTGAACACAGGTGTTTTGTTTACAAGATAGTACGTGGAACCTCTAGTGGTTTTCAAAATGTTGTTGTACCACAGCAGGGTACAATCATATTCTATGACATTTTGAACTGTGGTACAACAGCATTTTTAAAGCCACTGATTTCCATACTCAGCAAGGGCTGACTATATACAATTATTCAATTTAAAATTGATCAAATACAGATATGAATTGTGCCACTATTCTAAAGATTTTTAACACAAAGGCTAATCATTAATCTGATCATCACTAACAAAATAACCTCAGCATATGACAGCAGCTCATGCCACTCATTTAAAGTAAAGCTGTCAACTTTAGAATCTCCCCACCCCCCTAAGCCGTACCCCCCAATTGATCATTTTGGGAAAGAAAACACCTTTGTTTCCATTTTTAACTTACTTTATTTTATTGTGGAAAAGCCGGGTTTCAAGAACATAGTGGATGCTGTTCGGTTCCATTTCAGAGAAATTACAGTGCTGCACCACTTGCTTCAATACCTTGTATTGAAGTGGTGATGTCGCACCACAATTTCTCTTGAAATGGAACCACACAGCATCTCACTTTATGGAAGCCCAGACGTTTTGCCCAATAAAGTAAAGTAAGTCAAAACACCAAAACAAAGGTGTTTTCACTGCAAAATGGCTAACTGGGGGGTACCACTTTAGGATGGAGGGAGATTTTAAAGATAACAGATTTCCTTTAAAAACCTTTCCCTTGTTCATTACCAATGGTTAAAATGTTGACTCAAAGTCCTAGTACAATACCTGGCTTCACATCTGCTACATTAATGTGCCTTCTCTCTGATGATTCCATATCTCAGATCTGCAAGTCACCCGAGACAAAAGTGGATACTAGGAACTCAGCAGTCAAAGGTTTGTTATAAGCTGTAATACCCTAAAATTACCAAAGGGAATGGAAAACAGTTTCGATCTATACTGCATCACACTTGAAATTTAACATAAACTTCTAGAAATACCACTTCTCTCAGTGCAGTTTAACCCCTGCAAGGTATACATATTTTTAAATCAAGGATGGAAATGAGAAAGAAAAAGTGTGGCCTACTGGGATTTGAACCTCAGATCTCTGGTATGCCGTTCCAGTGCTCTAACCATTAAGCTACAGGCTCACTGGTTAAAGCATCTGAGGAATTTCCGTACAGCCACACACACTCCTTTCTCTAGTGTTGCGCAATTATGCAACTAGGAAACAATGTTAGAAATACCACTTCTCTCAGTGCAGTTTAACCCCTGCAAGGTATACATATTTTTAAATCAAGGATGGAAATGAGAAAGGAAAAGTATGGCCTACTGGGATTTGAACCTCAGATCTCTGGTATGCCGTTCCAGTGCTCTAACCATTAAGCTACAGGCTCTGTTTTTAAAAGGACCAATACGGCACCTACAACATTTTTTTGCATCAAGTACACAGAAAAACTTAGCTAATTTTTATTTATTTATTTAAAAGTTGATAACTGGGAAAGACATCATGAACCAAAGCTCATTTCCAGGTGTAACCCGGGGAAACAGGGGTACATAGTAGAAGTAAATACAATCAACATACAGAGTGCTATGCAGAGTACTTCACAATGAAATACACAACAAGAGATAATTACAGCATGGCAGTATATACAAGTAGAGTGCAATTCAAAAGCTATATTTACAAAGATATGTACAATCGAGGAGCGGAGAGAAGTTGGATGTGTGTGGTGAGGGCCTATGTGGAAGAACAGGTGTAGGAGGTAATGGGAAGTGGTCTGAATATGCACCTGAGAGAAGGGAAGGAAGGAGAGAGGCGTAAGTGAGAGGGAAGGCTATTCCAGAGGAAGGGGAATCTGTCGGAAAAAGAGAGTTTGCCCATGGAGGTGCAGACACGTGGGAGGGAGAATGAGTGGGAACTGTTAGAGCGTGAGTTGTAGGGCGAGGGAGTAGCAGGAGTAAGGATAGAGACAAGATAGGATGGAAGGGATCCAAATCAGTATTAAGCAATGAAAGTAGAGCAATGAGAGGAATGCCTATGTGAGAGGGACTGAACGGAAATGGAAGAGTATAGGTCACAGTGGTGAGTTAAAGGGGGGAGCTTGAAGCAAGCCTACAGAAGGTATGAAACAACACATCCAGTTTGGTGAGGGAGGTGGTTGGGTCAGCACTGAAAACAATGTCTGTGTAATCAAAGGCTGAAAGGATCCATTTAACCAGGAGGTCCCATCTAACAGGGAGGGAGAGACCGGATTTGTGGCGATAGAGTAACCCTAGTTTAGGGCACAGTTTAGTGTGGAGAGCATTGAAGTGGGAGGAGAAATTGAGGGACAGATCAAGCCAGACACAAAGATATTTGTAGGCCTGGATATTGTTGAGAGAAGTGTTGGTTGCGGAGAAGAAAACAGGGAGGGAGGGAGAGCCTGGCAAGTTTTTGTTTAGAGCCAAAGGTCATGGCCACAGTTTTTTAATATTGAGCTTAAAGTGGTTGGCTTCAAACCAGACAGTGACCGATGAGAGATCTTGTTGAAGGTGAAACAGAACAACCTGGATGGATGGGCCAGAAAGAAAAAGGACCATATCCTCCTCATACATGTGAATATGGGCGTGGGTACAGGCAGAGGGGAGATCATTTATAAAGAGTAAAAAGAGAACAGACCCGAGGACTGAATCTTGGGGTAGACCTGCAAGAATAAGGAGGGAAGGAGAGAGGACATTATTGATAGACACTGACTGGACTGGAAGCAGCCAGTAAGGTAGGAGCTGAACCAGGCTACTGAGACAGAGGAAAGACCAATAGAGCTTAGCTTGTAGAGAAGGAGGGTATGGGAAACAGAGTCAAAGTCTTTAGCGAGGTCTATAAATATGGCAAAGGTGATCTGACCCCGGTCCATTGCTGAGTAAATGGCATCCATGAAGCGTAAGAGAGAGGACGAGGTCGAGTAGAATTTCCTCAATCCTGATTGGAATGGAGAAAGGAATTAGATGAAGATAGGAAGTCATTTAGCCTGGTGAGAATTAAGGATTCTTGCAGTCTGGCAAGGGTGGGGAGAAGTGAGATAGGGCAGAAGTTTCCAGGGAGTAACAAAAATCAAGATTTTTGAAGAAAAGAGAATCACTTTCATTACTGATTTTAATCAAAATGCTGAGAAAATTGGAGGAGTGGTTAAAAAACATTGGGGTGCTCTCAAAGCTGATCTCATGCTAGCAGCTGTGGCTGGCATTGTCCCTAGAATTACTTTTAGCAGGAGTGAAAATCTAGCCAGCAAACTGGCAAAAAGCAATTATTTTTTACAGTACTCCGAGTCACAACACATGGGTTATGTGAGCTCTCCTCATAGGCTGATGCACAGAAAGAATTCCAAATGTTGTAATCCGATCTATCTCCTCCCTCTTTGCTCCCAGAATCCTCAGTTCTTTTTGTGCATCTAACCAGGCTAGGCACAATTTACTTGGCTCTGTGCCAAACTTATTTAGGTAAGAAAATATTGTGGTGTTTTTAGCCCTTTATTCTTAAAAAAAAAATCATTGATATTGTATGTTTGAGCACCACATCGTGCCTTGCTGGGTGCAATATATTTATTATGTAGGCAGGCTAAAAATCATGGTGTCAGGACTTAGACAGAAGGAGTAGTGTATGGTTTTGTATTTTGCCTTAATACTGCACTTAAGAAAATCCTGATCCAGCCGGCCCTGTGGCGCTGAGGGTTGAGGCACTGGACACCACACCTTGTGCTGCGCCAGCAACCCGAGTTCGGGAGCGAGCTTGGGAGTCAGGGGTCGGCAGGGGAGGGAAACAGATTGAGCGCCCTTTGGGCAGCTGTCCCTCTGGGTGGGAGGGTTGGGGAAGCCCGGTGCTCTGGTGACCCCCAGTGGAGACCGGAGGTACCATTGAGCTGCTGGGCTGCACATTAGAGAGTGGTTGACAAAGGCAGAGTTGCCATGCGCCAGAGTCAGACGTGCCCATGCAGGGGCAAGGGGGGATCTTGGGTTCACTACAAGAAACACCCCTCCAGCCCTGGATAGGCGACGGCTCTGCCAGTGCCACTGCCACATGCCTAATGCTGGTTCCCCCACCACTGCCCCCACGGTCTCTCCAGGGTTGCCCTCCCCAACCCGGGGAACCATAACGTACTTGAAGATGACAGGGGGAACACAGTGGGCAGTAGAGCAAGTGGTGAGAGCAGTGGCCTGAGAGAGTTCCAGGCTGGGGGGCTACAAATAGAGTTAAAAAAAAAATCCTGATCCTCTCATTCAGCTTCCACCTTGCTCAGCTGAGGGTTAGGATGCTGCACCTCCTCTTAGTCTCTGCAGCCTAGCCAGCTTACTGCAGAGCCCCCTGGATTGCCTTGTTCACCCAGAGCTGTTATGCAGTTGGGTGGAGCCAGAAAAATTCCCAGGTTTCATTCATACCCTGCACGTTGTGGCTCACATTGCCTCAGTCGCTAACGTGTAGGAAGAAAGACCGCTCCTGACAATTTATTTTCTCCAAGCCATCCCTTCCATTTGACCCAGTCACTTACGTTTTTGCTGGGCAGATGGCTTTTCTCCAGTGGCTACTGTCTACGAGCTCGGGAGCGGTGTTGAACTTCAGGGATGTCTCGCCTGAGTTGCGATCTCTAAAACAGAGGACAGAGACATCCCCAACTACCAGAATAGGCCTCTTCTTCCCATTCCTTCCTTCCCATAGCCCGCAGAGCACTCAGCATTTAAACATAGCACCAAGAGGAGTCTCCATTGTGGGGGGAGGAGCGCTGCCATCTTGGGAAGCTCAAAATCGCATTTAACGTGAGACTATCCCTTCTCCCAAGATGGTGGCTCTATTTATTATATGAAGTCAGCTTCAGCCCTGAAGTACCCTATGGACAGAAAAGTGGACGATGTAATTAGGAAAGTCCATAACATGATGATCATGTCTATGAGGGCATCCATGGCAGCCACTTACTCCTCCAGAGCAGTACTCAGATGGCTGGAAGCTGCCAGGCTGGACATACTTAGCACTAGTGCACACTGGGCGACCATGAACTATGCAATCCAAGTCATTAAATAAGTGGCAGACGCCACTATAGATAGCTTCAAGATGACAGCCAGATCAGCAGTGTCTATCAACAGAGCCAGGAGGCACATCTGGCTTAAAATATGGAATGTGGATCAAGAGTCGAAAAACAGAATCATGAAGCTACAATTTTCTGGCAATAAGAGTGTTCGAACCTGGCATAGAAGAGTTTACAGTGAAGAAAGGGTGCAATAAAGATCACCAAGGAGGCCAGACAACCCTGCCATCCTTTTGGAACAACAAATTCCATATCTTCGGAAACAGGGGCAAAAGAAGCCAGGGCCAACAAGGTCAGGACAGGTGCTCATTTGGATTAAACCAAATTTCTTTAACATAAACTACAATACCAGAACAACAGAGGCTGGGGGGGGGGCTACAGCAATGGCAAACAAGGTTTCAGGCTGAATAACTCCAACAGAGGGTTCTGCCAATGAGAATCCACAGGTTCAGGAGGCAGCAAATGCCACGGGGAGCAGACTACAACAGTTCGCAGCAGCCTGGACCAGATTAGTTTTTGACAAATGGGTCACAGAAATCATGTCGCAGGGATATGCGATAGAGTTCAGTGCAATCCCCAAGAAGGGAAAGGCTCATACAATCACACATTGCAGGGGACAGAGGCAGGTCAGGGCTATCCTGAACAAGCTACTTCACAGCAAAGCCATAGTACCAGTTTCAAAATAAGAACGCTATTCAGGGGTTTACTCAGTATTCTTTCTGCTCCCAAAGAAGAAAGGAGACCTCAGACCCATACTGGATCTCAAGTTTGTAAACAAATTCGTGAGATATCAGAAATTCAAGATGGAGATGCTGAGATCTATGATTGTGGCAAACCGCAAGGGAAATATACTGACCTCCATAGATCTGAACAATGCTTACCTTCACATCCCCATCAGACTGACCCACCAAAGGTTCCTCTTATTCAACTTTCTGGGATATCACTTCCAATTCCAGTGCCTACCATTTGGACTGGTATCAACACCACAAGTATTTACCAAAGTCATGGCACCCCTGGCAGCAAAGCTATGCATGGAGGGGATAAACATGATCCCATATCTGGACGACTGGTTAATAAGAACAGGACACAGGAAGAGTCACAGAAGGCAACCTCATGTGCCCAACAACTACTCAGAGATCATGGGTGGATTATCAACAGATAAATTATCTAGGGGCGATACTCAATACAACAAGGGGCACAGTCAGATCTTCAGAGGATCCGATAGTGACATTAATAACTCATTGCAGGAGAATTCTACAGCACAGGACAATGACAGTGTGGCACCTAATGCAACTGTTAGGACTGATGATGGCTTGCATAGACTTGTACGACTGGGCAAGAGCACACACAAACACACCTACTACTGGACAACTGGAATTACGATTCTCAGAATTGCAGTTTGGGAGTAATCTTAACAACAGTGTTAGGAAGGTCACTGATCTGGTGGATGAATCCAAACCACCTGAGGCAGGGGACCACACTGGACAAGCACATAACGTGAACTCTAGAAACAGATGCAAGCCTGCAAAGGCTGGGGTGCTGTTCTGAACAGGCAGTCTGTACAAGGGAAGTGGACAGAGCCAGAGTCTCACATGCCAATCAATAACCTGGAGATAAGGACAATTCAACTAGCCCTACAACACTTCGAAATGCAGGTCAGAAAAAGACATGTGAAAGTGCGTTACAGACAGCAGGGTAGCAATGGCTTACATAAACAAGCAAGGAGGAACAAAAAGCAAGGCAATGACCCAAGAAACAGAGACATTGATAATATGGCAGAACAACATTTACTCAGTCTCACTGCAGTCCACCTAGTGGGAAACTTGAACACAAGGGCAGACTGGCTAAGCAAGTGCTCAGTACAACAAGAGGACTGGCAACTCAACCTGGAGATCTTCAAAAGAATTCAGGACAAATGGTGGCCCTTCCAAATAGATCTCATGGCATCGGCACAGAACAAGCAGCAGGCGAGATACATGTCCAGGTACAGAGAGAAGGGAGCAGCGGGAGTGGACGCAATCTCCACACCCTGGAATTTCCAAAAAGCGTATGTGTTTCTACCAGTCTCAATGATTCCACAAGTCTTTCAAAAGATATGGGATACAGGCAGCATGGTTCTACTGATCACCCCAGACTGGTCAAGAAGAACATGGTATGCTCTCATCAGGTGGATGCTAATCAACAAGCCAATGACACTGACTACATATGGAGACCTTCTCAAGCAGGGTCCAATATGGCACAAGGACCCATGGCCCCTGAGACTTATGGCATGGCCGCTCAGAGGGCTAGTCTGTTAAAGGTTGGGATATCTGATAAATTGGCCAAAACAAGGTTAAAGGCCAGGACGGACTGTACCAACAGAACTTACAGCAGACATTGGTCAGTGTTTATATCATGGTTCGAGGCTAGTAATTTAGTCGCATCAGATTGCACCGTTATTCATATTTTTGAATTTCTACAAAATGGTTTAGACAAAGGGCTAACCCCAGCATCCCTACGAGTACAAGCAGCAGCTATCAGAGCAATCTGAAGTGAGATTGATGGACATCTACCAGGGGCACACTCATTGGTCCAGACGTTTCTGAAAGCAGTGGCCAACATTTAACACTGACCAAGACTGGCAACATTGCCATGGTACTTCAACCTTGTCCTGTATATCCCAACTGGTAAACCATTTGAACCACTGGAGTTGGTACCCCTACCTTTTCTCAACATGAAAATTGTATTTTTGGTGGCTATTCTGTCGGCAAGAAGGACCAGGAAATACAGGCCCTATCATGTAGGTAACCCTTTATGAACTTCTTTTCTGATAGGGCAGTTCTTAGAACAGTACCTTCATTCATCCCTAAGGTGGCTTCAAACTTTCACCTGGTCCAAGAGATCTAAGTCCCGACCTTCACCCCGAGAATGGAAGATCACCATAGGGATACCCTCATAGGGCTGGACCCGGCATGGGCTCTGAAGATTTATCTCACCAGAACAGCCAGATTTTGACATTCGGTCAGATTGTTCATTATACCCCAAGGACCAAACATGGCTTACAGGCCTCTAGATCCATGATAGCATGGTGGGTACAACAAACCATAGCTTCAGCCTATTCTATGGAAGGGATACTGGTTCCATCCCAGATTAGAGCCCATTCCACGAGAGCAGTAGCCACCTCCTGGGCAGAATGCAATTCAGCATCCCTAGCAGAGATTTACATTCACCAGATTTTACCAGTTGGACACTGGACTGACCTGCAGCTCAGATTTTGGCTGGAAGGTAATGAAGACATCATTGGGTCCAATATCTCCTCCCACCCTGTCAGAAAACAGTACTGCTGTATGATCACCCATGAGTTGTGACTCAGAGTGCTGTAAAAAGGCGTGGTAGATAATGGTAGTTTACTCACCTGGTAAAGGTGATTATAGATGCACCTTTTTACAGCTGGTTATAACAGCCAGCACACACCAGGTTTCCCTTGGTCAATGCATGCACCCATTGTGTTTTTCCCTTCTTCATCCACACACTTCATCAACTCTTGCACTTGGACTTAGGAGTAAGTCTTTTACTAGGGTCTTTTACGATCACTAGCTTGAAAGTTTTAATTCCATTCGTTTTGGTATACTTTTCTTACTTTTAGGGAAACCACTAACAAACTAAAAAAAAAAAAGTAAAAGGTTAAACTGTGCTTCAACCTGGCTGCAGCTGCACGGAGATTAATTTTTATTTATATAACTGTTGTGGCAAAAAACACTCCACAGCAATTATATAAACAATACATGGGGCAGTGAGTAAAAGTCAAATTTTACACACACCCTCAGTGTTAGATGCTTTTATAAACCCATCAAGCCTCGCTCTTAGGGTTTATGTAGCATCCAACACCTCAGGTGTGTGTAAAATTGTTGCTATGCACACTACCCCATGTATTATTCTAGATATATGTATTTTGTCTTTTTATTCTAGATGAACACTGGAAGAAATTACAATGGAACGTTGAATTGGGGATCTCTGTCTTTCATGTTTTCTATCTTTCCTCCAGTTGGTCACAAGGTGGGTGATTAGGTAGTGTACATTTGCTGCTCTGACTTTTTAAATTTCTCTTTGTTTTAATTCTTTTCTAAAATGCAATCATAAATTATTTTTTTTAAATCATGGTGAAATGGAGTACATTGTTAAGTCCGTTACCATTGCTTTTGTCATTTCCTTTAAGTCTGAAGTGTAGTGATGTATGCTAATAATAATAAGTTAGTCAAAACTACAACTACTCAGAATGAATTGCTACACCTTACTAGCACCCTTAACAAAAATGCAACTAAAATAGGGCTTGTCTCTTTAAAACTGGGAAATAAAAGCAGTGGGCTTTGGAATTAGCTCCACCCCTTGACGAAAAGCCAATGTGGTAGGAAGCTGCTAGAGATTAGTTGGAATCCTTTGGGACATGCTTTTGTAAGCGTCACTGTTTTCTATTTGTGTGGGCTGAATACATTTGGAGGGGATATGCCTAAATAAAGTGTAATTGTGTTTTGTGCTCCTATTTTGGTTATGTCCTTTAACCTTGTCTCAGCCACCAAAAGCCTGTCTGTCTGTCCTGTCTGACATTGTCCACAAGGCCTGGATAGATAAACAACTAAATATGGCCAGACAGGGCAGGAAAAAGCAGAGACAAATGTCTGAACACTTTCAAAATGAACCAGATAAAAGCAACCATATTACATAACAATGCTATTCAAAGAAGACACTAAGGGCCAAATATTCAAAACTTTGCGCGCTGGGCGCAAACTGTTTGCACAGGTTTAGCACGGGATTAGTGCAGGTCCACTATATTCAAAAGGCCAAATAGTGTGCGCAAATTGCATATGCACTAGGCAAAATATTAATGTATTCAAGGGGCAAACTAAGGGGGCATATACATGAATACAGGCTCAATGCTATATTCAGTGACTAGCACTGCGCAAAGTGGTTTTGTGTGACTTAGCGTGACACTTTGCGTGGTGCAAATTATAGCCCAGAAAAAGGTAATCTTAACCCTGGGCAATCCAGCTTTGAGCAACATTGTGGCTTTGCATGGTGTTTGCATGGTGTTTGCGTGGCTTTTGTGCGGCTTTGCGCAACCCAAACCAATACATATGACACATAGAAAAAAGCCAGACATGGAGGAAACATGCTGCTCACTGATGGCATCACAATGATGCCATCATCTGCCACCAGTCCCAGCCATGCCAGGCAGTAAATGATGACCTGGCCCCCAGTGGACACCATGGCAGTGTGGCCATATAGCACACACCTGCAGACCACCCTTCTGTGGACACCAACAGATGCCAGCACACTAATGCAGCACTGTGGGCATGGAGGGTGTTGAGGGGAAGGTGTACGGGTGGCCAGGCTGCGCCACAGACGGGGCGTGGCCACAAGGCTGGGACACATCACGCAATGCACATGGGCCAGTATTGGGAATACCCCAACACCAGTGTGCCTGTCTGATTGTACGTGCCCACCCAGCCACATACCACACAGCTGTACAAACACCACAGCACACACAGCCAGCCATGTATATATCACTGTGAGCATCCCATGCCAGAGATGCAGCATCTGTGTGTCACACAACAGCGTAACAGTAATGCCCACTGTCAGTAAACACCTGCAAGTTGGGCCTGTCACTGTGTACAGTGCAGTGGTCATCACTGCCCTACACACCATAGGCATTACTGTGTCCCTCACACTACTGGCCCCCTTGCTACTGTAGTGTCTGCTCTGCACTGTAGCATGACCTACAGTGTGACAGCTGCATGCAGCACCACCACCACCTGTGCCTATGCTGAGTTGTCCCCTGGGGCACCATATGCTATGCTGTACTGTATACATGTAGCCTGCAACTACCATCATGCACTGCCAGACTGACCTACAAGTGGAGCTGCAGGCAGACCCGGCCAGCCCCTGTACTTCCAGACTGACCTACAGGTGGAGCTGTGGGACCCTGCAGTAACGCTGGGCAAACCGCATGAAAATCAGGCCATAATGAGATGCTAATCTTGATGTTTGCCCAGAGACTACCTAAGTAAGCTCATTTGCATGTCACTTTTGAATATGGCAAAGTTTAGCCCTGGGCAAATGTGTTTGCACTGGGGAAAACTCCACACTGAACCCACGCAAACATGTTAGTGCTGCGCAAACAGTTCAGGGAATATTATACAGTTTTGCACACGGTACTTTCACATGCGCTGCTGCTTGTAGCTATACTGAGTCCACGCATTTGCTGGCCACGCATTGCCACATAGTTCACCTCTACCTACCTTCACGTCACTGTGCACTTGGCTGATGTTATGGTGTGCACTTCCTGGTTGCCATATTCAGAGCTGTCTTATTCCCGGGCTACGTTTTTACTGCACTCCCAACCCAGATTGCCTGGCTTCCTTAGCATGCTATATTCAGCAGGGTTAGCACCTGAGCGATCCCTTTTGAATATAGCAGGCTATTGAGTCTGGACTAGTTTAGCACGCTGGGCAGTGCTAATTTAGCCCCCGGGCAAAGTTTTGAATATCTGGCCCTAAGAATCATAAAAAAACACAATGAAATAAAAATGAAAATTATGTTTTTATTTGCAGTGTGCCAAATGATCCTCTATGTCCATTTGCCAGCTTTCAAAAGTACTGTAACTCTTGTAGCTCCCTCTGAACCCACCACCACTATTTTTGCACCCTATTAGGGCTAGCATATCACATTATGAGGTAAATCCTGTTTGGTATTCCATTGAAGCTGAGAGGGAAATTATTTAACCAGAATGATGTTGTGCATACAGTCAGTGCTGATTGCAAATTAAAGACAGTATACAAACCACTGTCTGCAATCCACTGATGTGATGCTTCCCTCCAAATCTGTCTGCAAGCCTGAGAAATTATATTGGTAACCAGGCAACAATGTAAGGTCCTCAGTCAAAAGCTATTGGAAATCTTTACCTTGTGACCTTAGCAAAAGTGCAGCAGTTTGTCAACCAAGCTGCCTGACAAAGATCAAAATCTTTACTGTGACACCTCTCTGGATCCACCAATGCCACCTGCTATCCAGCAACACAAACCACAAGCACTGCATGCAGCTGTACAAATACTGACTCGTGAAGAAATGGTAGAAAGAAACTGCCGAAAGCATTCACCTCCCATGTCCTGACATACTGCCATTGATCACAGCTACAATACAATGAATCAGACAGCAACTTACAAGTCAGCTACATACACTTAAGCAATAATGCACGACAGGGTGTGTGTTGTGCTGGGATAATGTCACGCCTGGGGTGATTAGGCACGAGGCCGCAGGCCAGTGTGACTAATCACCCCAGAAGTGACGTTATCCCAGCACAACACACACCCTGGAGTGCATTATTGCTATTATACAATGGCTCATTTGTGAAAATAAAAAAAAATTTAAAAATATTTATTTGCTTAAGTTTTTTTTATTATTTTTTTGTATGTGGAGGTATACTTTTTAGCAAAAAAGTCCAATTTCTATTCTGTGCAGTAGGTGGTGCTATTTCTAGTTAGCTACTTTTTGTTTGCTGTCCCTTCCCATTCTTTGTATAGAAACTTGTTTTCTTTTCTGTTGTAGTCTGCCCCCCCCACCTCTACTGCTCCTGCGATGTAATCCAGTTCATCTAGTTTTTTTTTTTTTTCCGTTACAAACTGTGTTGTGAAGGAAGCACGAGTTGTGGAGACTTTCTGATTTCTGTGAATGGTAAGTGATGTTAGGATGGGTGAGGTTTTGGGTGAAGTGTTGGGAGATGGCGCTACGAGGCAGATGGCCAAAATTGATTAAGTTTGCTACTTTCGGGATTAAGTTTGCCGCTTTCGGAACCAGCCACTCTCTGCTGTTTCCTGAGATAATGGCTGACGTCATGCTCTGTTGTGACGCTGTGCTTGTGTGATCAAAAGCGAAGGGGATGCTACGGAGGTGTATGATAAGTGACTTTTTATGGAATGGTGAGTGTTAAGAGGGGGCATCTCAGTTTTAGTTGTGAAGGAGTCAAGACTCGGTAGCTAGTAATCGAGGTTGCGAGCAGGACGAAAAATGAAGTGTTAGTTGTAGATTTTGCGCAAAGTTGAATACAGGCAGTCTCGTGCAGTCTCAGCTCGGCTCGCTGATCGCATGTTGAATGAAGCCGACAACTTCACTGATATAAGGATTTGAAAATAAAAAAAAAACCTGGCGATCAGCTTTTTTGTTGTTGTTGAAATGAATATTGGGAGGGAAGTTTGCAGTTTGAACACTGGAGATGGCATTGGAGCAGCGATGTTTTAACTGTGCTGTCCAGCAGGGATCACTCAAGCGGGCTGTGTGGAGTGATCCACATAATGATTTATGTGGTCATCTCGGTGCTTGGACTAGACCCGTGATGTTGTACTGGGATAACATCATGGGTCCAGTCTCAGACTGACCAGTCAGAGCACAATATTTTTTTTTGCCATTGTATAATGGGAATTTACAAATGCCCAGCAATTCCAACCAGCCTTTCATCTGACTGAACTGCAGCAGTCAAGGTACACTCCACCAACGACTCCAAAATAAGATCAACAAAAAGCAAACAACAAAGATAAACTAGTCCATGGTGTGAGTGTTTTCTTCAGTTTTGAACTGCTCTATTTTTTCAGACCAGCCCCTATTTAAGGTTCAATTCAGAGTTTAAAATGTCTTTCTTTTTCACAGTGCAAGTTCCATGTGCCTCACAATGCACCTCATTGTGTAGTTTACAGATTTAAGCCCACACCATGTCATGTCTTATTGCTTACATCTTCATTGAGTACCAAATTCTCCAACATTGCAGATAAACAGAACATTATCTAACACTTAGAGGTCATCACACAGACAGATAATGAGTACTGAGCCCCCCCCCCCACGATTCAGATGTGTACTACACAACATATTCTGCTCCTGCTGGAGTGAGACAAAAACAATTGCATAAGGGAGAGTGGGATGTGGGAATGAATGAGCAAATAGATGGGATTGCGGAAGAAGAAAAAAGGAGGCAATGGAGGCTAAGGAAAAGGGGAAAGGGAGGGGAAGTGGGATGGGGAGGGAGAAAGGGAGGAGGAGGAGGAGGAGGAGGAGGAAGGAGAGGAAAAATATAATAAAACATTTATGGATATGAGGAGGGAGGATCAAAAGGGAAAGAGGTAATAATCAAAAGATACTTCATAAAAAGGAATACAATCTAGCTGCTTATTCAGTTCTGTTAAGCTTATGATTCTTGGTCTGGAAAGCAAATGAGTATCCTTTTGTAGATTGAGTTTAACTTGATTTACCCATGTTAAAGTTTGTGTACATAGTCCAGGGCCATAAGCCCTGTCCCCTTTGGATTGTCAAGGTGTCATTCCATATAATGGGACCCTAAGGCATTACTTGGATCAACATTTTGAAAGCATGAATATGCTTCTAGAATCAGTCTTTTTCTTCACTGGTCTTATTATCCAGCCAATATCTATTTTGTACAAAGGAATTAACATATGTAACATTTTTGCCACATCCATGAACATGTGTTTTCTTTTCAAATTTCAGAAGAGGTTCACGTTTCAAACTGCATACTTGGAAACTTTAGTCCCATGTCAGAACTGGTTTTAGATACAATGAAATTTGCTACAGAATGTCTTGGTCTAAGTTTCTACTTTCACATGAATTGCACTTAAATATTGTTTTCCTTTTTAAATACTTTGTTTTTATTGTTTTTTTAAATGTCGTGCAATTAAAAATAGAAAATTAACAAAAGAAAATGCCATGTGAGTTTTGCTGAAATATTGTTTTACAATCTGTTCTAGAAAAAACAGTTAATAATTAACATTGAATTGGTAATTGTTTTCTCATCAGATCTATAGAGGTGCTATGTAAAGATCATGACAGCCTAAGGAAAAGCATGAACGTAGGAAAGATTTGGTTTCATACTTTATTTTTTTATTTATTGAAATCTAGGATTACAAATACCTTTGAGCAGGAACTGCTCGTTTACAAAGGTTCCACGTCGAAGGAATGGGGGTATACATACATACAACGGTCAACATAATAATACATTGTTACACAATAAAAGAAGTAAGAGACTGAGGCTTAGGAAATTCCAGTAACTCAAAATGTGCGAAATGTTAGGAAGCATGACATACCAGCCAAGGTCAATCTTAGAAATAAGCACTGCAGGTGAGAGGGAAGGGGGTATGCAGGCAGGAAGGCCATTGTCGGAGGGTAGAGGGTGAGGGTAAGAGCTCTAAAGTGGGTGGAGAGAGAGGGACAGAGAGAGCGAGAGAGAGAGAGAGAGAGAGAGAGAGAGAGAAGAATGTCGCTATTATATTAGGATTCAAACAACACAAATGACCGAGAAATTACAGCAGATGAAGCTAGAGCCCAGCCAGTGAGGAAAGCGATTTGCCTAGGGTCACACAATGAGTTAGTAATGGTTTTGGGTTTCAAAGCTGGGTGTCTAGGCTCACAGCTCTGCTTTCTGACCACCAAGTCAAGGTGACAGCCCTGTCTGATAAAGCAAAATGTCTTCAATTTTATTGTTTCCATTTCTCTTCTGCAAAGAACTTAAAAATGGTACTGTAAATATTGTTATTTTATCTCTTGCAAGTTAAGCATAAATCATCAGTGAAATACGGCAGAAAGGAATATGTAAAAGTTTACCATATACAGAAATGCCTAAGAAATTCAGAAAGAAATGAATATATTTTGCCACAGAGTTATGGCATGCACACACAACACGTACTGTACATATGAACTCTGATTGGCTGAAACAGTTACCTGGATGGTGATAGGTTATTTTAACATAAACTAACAACCTTAATCTTGTTACTGATTTTTTCATTAATTTAAACTATTTTAAGACAATTTTATAAGTGCAATAACACTCTTCTGGATGTCATTTGTGCTGTACTGTATATGGGGACACCACTAGGTCTAAGACATCCATCGTGTGCCTGTATTCTAGCAAAACTGTATACCCTGCCATATTATTCACTGCGTGTACCCCATAATGCATTCATAGTTACCCTGTATCTATGTTGTTTTAAAAAAAATATAAATCACAAAAGATGAATTGGGCAATGAGAGTAATTTAACTTCTGCAATGAACATTTTTTTTGTTTGCCATGTGACAGTGTATGTGTATCTACAGTATCTGTCTTTCTATCTGTCTGTCTGTCTCCATCTTTATCTTTCTGCCTGTCTTTCTGTCTGTCTATCTATATATCTATCTATCTGTCTTACATGGATAGGACTTTCTTCTGTTGTGTATTTCCCTTTACATCTCACCAATTAAAGTTGTCTACCTCCCCATTAAGGCTGTATACCTCGATTCCATGGGCCACCCAGGCTGGATGAAATTTGTCTTCCACCAGTGAGATTCTGGCAAAATTTGGATTTCGTTTCCGTGAATTTTATGAAATTTTGCTAAAATTGTGAAATCAATTAATTCTGTCTAATTTAAACAAACATTTGTCCACACTGCACAAAATGTGACATGACTTTACAAGGGCCCATACAGAGACATTCTGAGTTTCAGATCTCTGTTATTAGAGGTGACTGAGTTATACGCCTACAAGCTTTCAAAAATTTTAAAATTACATTTTACAATTATGTAAACAGTAGAATTATAAGCCCCAATAACTGTAAAACTAGAGAACAGAATATCACCTGTTTTGTTAGGTTCATTGACTCTAAATATTAGTCTTTGAGGCCACCAAGGGCCTAGCAGCAGAGCATTACACTGTCATGCTGATGACCTGGGTTTGGAAGCAAGCCTGGGAAGTCACGTCATGAAGCAGATTATAGCTAAGACTGCTGCTGCTTGGGAGTGCATCTCAGTCGGGGAGGGTCGGTCATGGATGCCACCAACACAGCAACCCCTGTGGCTGGGCCAGGGAGCTTGCTCCTGCTGCAGGAAAAACTGTGGCTGTGCAAGGCTGACAGATGCATCACCCCCACCAGGGGAGATGGGAGGGAAACATTGTTGGAGAAAAACCTGGTAGCCAACTGAATGATGCCTGGGTTCAGCCTGATAAGGGTATAACCCTGTGAACAGGGAATATCCCTCAGAGATGAATTGCTGGATGGGAGAAAAAGCAATATTTAAAAAAAGGCCTATGTACAGCATGTCAACTTAAATCTCTTGCTCAAAGGCAGGCCAAGTTATAAGCAGCCAAAGATTCCAAAATAGCATCAGTAATTAAAGCTGAATTTCACAAGCTTTTGTGAAACTGTGGAATGTTGTGATACTTTTGTCGAAGCCACATTCATACATTTTGCCCAGTCATACACTTGAGTTACCATTGTAGAGGAAGGTAAAGACTGGGTAAAGTGGCAATAAGGTAACATTCGTAGGAGGCTCCATGGTAAAAGTATAGTGTCAAGTCACTGTCTTGAGTGACGAACCATGAATAATAGTCATGGACATCACTGTATACTAGCCTGTCTTCTTGCAATATGCCAGATAACCACTACAGCTCACTGAATCGATGACTTGTGGAAGCACATGCATGTGCAGCATTGTTTCTGTGCAATGACACCTGTTGACTCTTTAACAACCCTGGAGATAACAATGCATATTTTTACTTTTTGAAAACAGTGGCACCAAGTGATTCCAAGCCTTACAATTAGTTCAACTTAGGCCACTGTAACAGAAATATCTAGATATCTTTAGTCATGATAGAGCATGATGGTAGGCATGACTGTTGCAGGAATGTTGGAGGGGTATTGTAGGGCAGTGCTGCTAGTGCAGGTATGGTGATTCAGTGGTAATAAGTGCTTTGTGAAACTTAAATTTCCCAAGCGGAATTCTAGTGGCGTTACCTATTATGTATCTATGGATAGAAATGAGAAAGGCAAAGTGTGAACCACTGGGAATTGAACCCATACCCCTGGTAATACCATTCCAGTGCTCTAACCATCAAACTATGGGCTCACATGGTTAGCAGGCCTTACAGGCTTTCTCTTTGAACACACATTCCTTCATCTAGTGTTGTGCAACCTGCAACTTAGGAACACGTCAGAATGACCTCCAGACAGTACTCCTCTGTACAGCTTAGCCTCTGCTTGGCATTTTTAAATCATGGATGGGAATGAGAAAGGAAAAGTGTGACCCACTGAGAATTGAACAAAGACCCTTGGTAATACTGTTCCAGTGCTTTAACCATTAAGATACAGGCCCACATGGTTAGCAGACCTTAAAGGCTTTCCCTTTGAACACACATTCCTTTCCCTAGTGTTGTACAACCTGCAACTTAGGAACATGTCAGAATGACTTCTATTATGCATCCATGAATTTCTGAACAAATTTTGTCGATTAGTAATTTCTAAACTATCCACAATAAATGCTAACCTACTAAACCACATGTACTCACCTTAATTAAACTCCAGGACATATTTACTTTGGTATGCATGCCAAATCTTGAGTGTATACCTGCAATAGCAGTGAAGCTATAAACAGCCATTATTTTGACAATTTTCACACAGTTTAACAAATGATTAAGTTGTGAAATTTTGAACTCCTGTAGCTTACAATTTACGTAGCCAACTACCTATATAGCAGATTCTATGATTTTTTTCAAGAAAGTATGCATACACATTTTCAATTATCTAGCTCCAAAGGTGGCAAAGTTGTAAGCACAGAAATATTTTCAGAAATGTTCACATGAATAATAAAATTGCCAAATTTGGTGTCCCCATAACTTACCTGTTCTTCATCCAGATACATTGAAACTGGGCATCATCCCTTTAGAACATATTCAAAACAATAGGCATAGTAAATTTCAAATCTCTAGCTGTAACACTGAGTTATGACCTATTAAAACATTTCAGAAAATTCCACATTTCACGATATTTTGCGGAATTTTGTGAAAATTCTGTGAAATCTGAATTTGCTAATTTTGCCAAGCCCCCCCAAGCCCCCTTCAAGCAGATCTGCAGAACTGCATGGAGAAATATGAGATAATATATATGAAAAACAAAAACAAAAAACAACTGTTTGAGGGAACATGTAAGAAACACCTCCGCCCTTATACTCACCAAAAGCAAAGCCCTAGATGCTGCAACTCTCTCCTCATATGCCATGCCTTCCACACTGCTGCCACCATCTCCATGCTGCTCCAGGCCACACATCCATTAGCTCCACTGGCTCTGACAGCAGATTGCACTCCTGACGATAAAATCCACAAATAGACAGTGCCACATGTTGCCTTCGACCATGGGCCATGCTTTCGACTGACGAAGCCACTCCAAACCACTGCATACTGCCACAATCCATGAGCCCACTAATGAATTGAGGAATGAGTGGCTACAGACATGCCTTCTTTTGTACTGGAACCCTACACTACGGAAATACAAAAAGGATGAAAAAGTGTCCATCGGCTGAATGTCACTACACAACAGAATCCTAGGGGAACCAGAAACCATTAAACAAAACCAAAACAGTCCTGAAAACAGTTATTCAGGAAACTAACCTAGCAACACTAATAAGGTAAACTCCAGGAAACACCCAGATGTGTTACATAAAACAAAGTATGGTAAATGTGGGATACAAGGACACACATCTACCTCGGTGGGAGTTATTTGGATAATAATTATCTGATTACACTTACACATTATTTTTCTCTATATATTGCAGTTCAGCAACCAAGAATCAAGTCAAGCATGGCCACAAGGCTGGTCTTGTCCTGATCTCTGCTTACTGTGAGCTGAACTGGGAGGAAAGAATCCTGATTTTAAGTGCTGCAGTGTTTATTTGCATGTAGTAATTGTTTTACATATCACATCAGATTAGTGTAGTGGTAGGGTGAACTCTGTTTGAGTAGACAGTTTTAAAGTGAGTCAGTTTAGGAGTTAGATGGTTTTGTATAAGGATTTGTGTTGGATTCATACTGTATATTGCCTGACTATTGGCAGATTATTTCATATTACTTCAATATTAATGACTTTTTATGTTGGCTCACACATGCACAACCAACATATTGCGGTAGTAGCAGATTTAGAGGCGCGGTCACTGTTGGGCGAATGCAGGGCATGCATCAGTAGGAGCGGCCCTCATTCCCCAATCAGGCAGCATGCAGGTGCCACATCAGCAATTTGGAATATGGCCACCAGATTTAGCAAAAGGTTTGCTGCAATGACAGTGGAGCTGTCATGCAGCGTGACCATAACACACTTCCGGCGATGCATGCAACACTGCTGCGCCTCTGTCAGAATGCCAACAGGGGAGCCCACTGTCGGCACGAATAACCCTCCCATTTACAGTGTATGCCAGGGGTGCCCAGTCCCCATTGGCATCATGTGCCCCCAACCATTTTTCTTTTTGCCAACGGGCCCCAATACCTGTTGGCTTCAGTGCCTAAGTGATGTTGCTGGGACGGGGAGCCCACTCCCCATCGGCATTATGTAACACCCCCCAACTTTTGTTGTGTTCTGACAGGGATGTGCAATCCCCGTCAGCATAATGTCACCCCTTTTGTTAGTGTGCCGATGGGGTGCCCAATTCCCTGTCAGCTACAGATGCCCCCAAAAGAGAGTCCATTGGCACCCTGAAGTCCACCCCAGTGTGCCACATACCCTGTAAAAAAAATGGTCCTGCAATGTTTTTATTTTTTTCACCCTGTCAAAAAAGCGGTCCCTAGTGGTCTCGCTGCCCCTCCACAACCGCACCCACCCACTGTGCACCCTGCCTCCGCACACCCCTCACCCCCATGCCTCTGGAGTCCAGCCTGATGATGTTGTGGACCGGGAACACGTCTGCACTCTTCAAAGCTGACCGCGAACTGAGGAAATGCCGGTAAGCTGTATAATGGAATAAATGGGTTTTTTTCAACTTTGATGCATATCTCAAACATTTTTGCAAATGTTGGCACCAAATTTTCAAGATGGAGTTATTGGGACCCCTCCTCATGTATTCTGGCACTGTCATGGCGTTAATCAGCCCCGAAAGATGATTTTGTGGTCACTGCGTGGAATCACCTTTTGGGACCAGTTAACGAAACGACAGTGCCAGTGTTCATGAGATGAGCTCTCAGAAAGCCTATGTTGCATATTTGGTGGAAAAAAATCCCAAAAATGACTGTTTTACGAGCGTGTGTTGAGCAGTTTCCACATATGTTCGTAACTTCGTGAATTTGTAATATTTTCACTTCAGATTTTCAACATTGGCATTTTTCCACACCTCCTTATGAACAGTATAGCTGTCATTTTACATATCTGGTCCGAAATGTGTTTTCACACATCCGGCGCAGAATAGCATGGTCGCTGCGTGAAATCAGTTTTTGGGACAGTTTCAGGAAATGATGGTGACACTATTCATGAGCAGAAGTCCTAAAATGCCTATGTTGAAAATTTAATGATCAAATTCCATAAAATGATTGTGTTACAAGTGTGCGTTGCACAGTTTCCATGCACCCTTGTAACTTTGCAAATTTGCAGTATTTTCATGCCAGATTTTCAACACTGGCATTTTTTTTACTCCTTCTTATGAACAGTACAGCTGTCATTTTTCACATCCTGCCCTGAATGTGTTTTCACACTTGTGACGCACAATGGCGTGGTCACTGTGTGAAATCAACGTTTCAGACATATTAACAGAATCACTCTGCCACTGTTCATGCCACTGTTCATGAGGGGAGGTCCCAAAATGCCTATGTTAAAGATGTGGTTAAAAAAATCCAAAAAATAATTGGGTCACTGACATGTGTTGCACAGTTTCTATGCATGCTCATACCTTCACCAATTTTTCATACTTTCACTCCAGATTTTCAATGTTGCCATTTTCTTACTTCTCCTCATGAACAATACAGTTGTCATTTTCCACATCCTGCCCAAAATGTGTTTTTGTCCCCATGTCGCCAAATGGCATAGCCACTGTGCAAAACCACCTTTCAGCTAACAAACTGATAGTGCCGCTTTTCATGAGATGGGCTCACAAAAAGCCCATGTTGAAAATTTGAAGTGAAAATACCAACACACGCCTATGGTGTTAGGGTTTCCAACTGTAGCACCCCACCCTGTAGAGACTGACGGGCATCAGGGGTGTGACTTGGGATCATCAGCTGTAATGCTCATGCCATTCCACCCCCAGCCCCACCCTGCAGCCAGTGACAGGCATCGTGGTGTGCCTTGCACTGTTCGGCCACAAAATTCACCTCATTCTCCTATGCTGCACCCACCTCAGCATATTTCCTTAAGGAATGGGGTAAGTATAATGCCCAAAGACCCCAAAGCACACCATGAAACTTATCAGTGTCTAGAGGGTAGGGTGAGGGGAAATGGCATGAGCTTTATAGTTGATGACCCAAAGGCACACCCCAATGCCTGTTGGTCTCTACAGGGTGGGGTGGGGTTGGAGTTATTTTAATACTTCATTGCCATTCCTATTATGCGTCACTAACTCTGGCACTACCAATGCCAATGCAAGTGAGACAACATTCGGCATTGACAAATGCTAGTTGTATTGTGTAACTGGACTACATCATGCAAATTTGTACACACCAGGCTTGGTTTATCTGGTTGATCCTGCTGTGGGTCTGTTGTAGGCTGAAATGGCCATCTATTATTTCATGTAATTTGGAAATGACTCATGTGAGCTGCCAGATTCTAAGTCTTCTGTCATTAACAGTGGTTACCAGTATCTGAGCCTTCAATCCATCTCAGCTGCTGAGGATCAAGCTTTCTACTGTGAATTGGGAGTGGGGGAGAAAGTCCAACACCCTCAATGTCGATCAAAGTAGCCAACGGTGAGAGCGGCTCCTCATTGAACTTGAGGCTGGGATAGCTGTTAATACTGGAACTGGAGGCATGAATGAGTTCTGGTCTAGCTTCACTATTGAACGACCTATAAGTAATCATTTAATATCAGGTCACCTAGTTTTGAACTGATCTGGGTTTTTATGTAAGAAAATGTTTTTTGTGTGTGGCAATATTTTAATAACTATATGACCTGTGTGGATTGTGAGGCTCTAGGTGCAGGCAAAGGGCAATTAGCTGCCCAGGAATAAAGATTATTACTGCACTGGTGCACAGCCAGAGTGGATTATTACACTTATAACATAGATAAAAAGGTCCTAATTGTTATAACATTTGTTAAAGCATGAGGAGTGCATAGACTGCAGCTTTGACTGGTAGTGAGAGAGCAGTCTTGCTGCTTTTGTTTGTTCACTCCTTGCATGATTAGATGGTGTTTCTATCTTTTTCATGACAAAGTTCTGCAGGTTTAATCCCAGGTGTGATGGTCTGGGGCTTATATTGTAATTTCTGTTTATGTTGCTGATCTATTTGTTTGAATGAGAGTCAGTAAAATGGCTTAACAAAATTCTGCTTCTGCAATAAACTCTGTCCATAGACTACAGGGATTCTGTCAAGACTACCAGACCTCTTTTTATGTTGACTCATGCTTGCACAGCCAACATCTTGCAGTAGTAGCAGATTTGGAGGCGTGGTCACTGTTGGGCGAATGCAGGGCACTCATCAGAAGGTGCATCTCTCATTCCCCAATCAGCCAGCAGCAGGCACTGACCTCATGCATCGCTAATGTGGCCACCAGAACAAAGAAAAGGTCCACTGCAATGAGAGCGAAGCTCTCATGCAGCCTGACCACAAAACACCTCCTGACGTGCAGGCAACATGGTAGAAGTGACTGTTGCCACCACCTGTCACAATGTCGACGGGGGAGCCCACTCCCCATTGGCATACTGAACCCCCTCCCATTTAAAATGTATGCCGAGGGGGTGCCCAATTCCCCTCAGCATCATGCGGTACCCCCCAACAGTTTTTCTTTTCCGACGGGGGCCCAATCCCCATTGGCGTTTATCCTCTGTCCCCATTGATTTTGCCAATGGGGGAGCCCACTCCCCATTGGCATAATGTCTCCCAGCTTTTGTTGCATGCGAGGGTGCCCAATCCCCTCAGCTCATGTCTCCCCCTCCACCTCAGTATGTGCTGATGGAGTGCCCAATTCCACGTCGGCTACAAAATCCCCAAAAAAAACACTTAAGTGGCACGCTGGGAGCCCACCCCAGCATGCCAAATCCCCTGCAAAAAAGAAGTCCTGCAATGTTTTTTTTGTTTTGTTTTTAAACTTGTAAAAAAGAAAAACAGTCCCTTGTGGTCTCCTTGCCCTCTCCGACAACCCACGCCCACCCTCTGGCTGTTTTACGAGCATGCATTGCGCAGTTTCCACGCAAGCGCGTAACTTTGTGAATTTGTAATATTTTCACTCCAGATTTTCAAAATTGCCATTTTTCCATACCTCCTTATGAGCAGTACAGCTGTCATTTTACATATCTTGATCGAAATGTGTTTTCACACATCCGGCGCAGAATAGCGCGGCCGCTGTGTGAAATCAGTTTTTGGAACAGTTTGAGGAAATGATGGTAACACCGTTCATGAGCAGAGGTCCTAAAATGCCTATGTTGAAAATTTGGTGCCGGACATCCATAAAATTACTGTGTTACAAGCATGTGTTGTGCAGATTTCACGCACCCTTGTAACTTCACAAATTTTCAATATTTTCATGCCAGACTTTCAACACTGGCATTTTTTTCACACCTCCTTATGAACAGTACAGCTGTCATTTTTCACATCCTGCCCAAAATGTGTTTCCGCACATGTGGTGCACAATGGCGTGGTCACTGTGGGAAATCTACTTTTGGGGCAGATTAACAAAATCACAGCACCACTGTTCATGAGGGGAGGTCCCAAAATGCCTATGTTGAAAATGTGGCTAACAAACTCCCAAAAATAATTGGGTTACGGACGTGTGTTGTGCATTTCCTATGCATGCTCATGACTTCACCAATTTTTCATATTTTCACTCCAGATTTTTAACGTTACCATTTTTTTACGCCTCCTCATGAACAATACAGTTGTCATTTTCCACATCCTGCCCAAAATGTGTTTTTGTTCCTGTGTCACCAAATGGCATAGCCGCTGTGCAAAACCACCTTTCAGCTAACAAACTGATTGTGCCGCTTTTCATGAGGTGGCCTCACAAACAGCCCATGTTGAAAATTTGGAGTGAAAATACCAACACACGCCTATGGTGTTAGGGTTTCCAACTGTAGCACCCCACCCTGTACAGACTGACAGGCACCAGGGGTGTGACTTGGGATCATCAGCTGTAATGCTCATGCCAGTCCACCCCCACCCCCACCCTGCAGCCAGTGACAGGCATCGTGGTGTGCCTCGCACTGTTGGTCACAAAGTTTACATTCTCCTATACTGCACCCCACCTCAATGTGTTCCTCATGGAATGGGGTAAGTATAAGCCCAAAGACCCCAAAGCACACCCACGACACTTGTCAGTGTCCCTGCAAGGGTAGGGTAAGGTACAATGGCATGAGTGTTATAGCTGATGACCCAAACGCACACCCCAATGCCTGTCACTCTCTACAGGGTAGGGGTGGGGTTGGTGTCAGTTCAGTACTTCACTTCCATTCCTATTATGCATCTCTAGCTCCAGCACTACCAATGTCAATGCCAGCAAGACAACATTCAGCATTGACAAATGCTTGTTATTATACTGTGATATTGACACTGTGACATTTTATATCACTGTCTACCTCATACTTTGAAGGAATATTGCTATATTGCCACTAGTGAAAGTGCAAATTTGATATTTAATGCATTTTTTAATGGGGAGTGTGACTGAGTAGTAAATTTGTAATGACTGACTGTGTTGTGGGATTCTATGATTTGATTAAGGGTCAGTTAGGGTGGTAGGTGGTGCTGTGGAGGATGTGTTTAGATTTGTAAGTTTGGGATTAAAGGCTGTCAGGCTATGTGTAGTCCTCAATACTTGATATTACTTTACTCTTTGGACCAGTTATGCTGGCTTGGTTGATTTGTTGACCTGCCTTTTCCTGTGGTAGCCATATGGCATTGCCTGGAGGGAATTGGTAGGCAACAGAGTGGAGCTGGCAGAAACTGTCTGGGGAGATATGATGATGGGTTGATAAGGTGCATGAGGACCAAGAGATACCCTCAGAAGAAATCAAATCTTAAGAGAAGTCCATCAGGTCTGGGTTTGGTTCCTAGGGTCCCTGTCTAACTAGCAGAACAGAAAGTTAATGGACCAGCTGCCAAGACCCCTCCCTTCTGGGCAATTTTATGCAATGCTAGGTTACTGAGGAACAAGACCACTATAATTATGGACTTTATTTCTGGTTCCTCAGTTGATCTAGTGTGATTATTGAGACCTGACTGGGTGATGAACCTAGCCCTATATTGGATGCTGCCATCCCAGCCAGATAGTCAGTGGAGCACTTCCTTAGGCAGGAACAGAGGGGATGGAGTGGCCATCTGCTTTAGATCTAAGCTTGATATCATGGTGCACCCAGTGAGAAACTATGTCATTTGAATGAGTGGCTATAAAAGGTGGGATGGGTGTTGACTGTGGGATAATCTTGATTTATTACCCTCTGTGGAGAAACTGGGAGTTCCAACAGGAGTCTGTGAGCATTGTTGCTGACAGGGTATTGATTTCCCCCAGTTGGCTGGTGCTGGGAGACTTCAGCTACTGAGTTGATGACTAGGCCTCATAATTAGGAAACTGCTTCTCCAGCAGATGAATTGGCTGGGGCTGACACAGGTTGTAATCACTGGAACCCACCTATATGGCCAAGTCTTTGACCTGGTTTCCCCTTGGGGTTGATCTGGTCTTCTGGTCAGATCATCAAGCAGTGAGTTTCAAGTTTAGGACCCCACAGCAACCTAGTTCCCCTTGGAGGTGGTTTGGTACTGCTCTTTCAGGAATCTGGAGTCAGAAAGACTCGTGGTGGATCTGGACCTCTTAGGCATGGTGGTAATGTATCCTGATGGTGCCAGAGTAGCCACACAGAATTATACTTTAACTCTTGAGCTAAATATACCATGTTCATTGCTTTATGAGTAGTAGTAGTAGTAGTAACATTTTTATTCACAATCATTGTCACATGACATGAACATGGTCAGACCCCGGTTGAGCCGAGGCTCATTTTCAATGGGTACAATATGCAGAAGTCTAGGTTACTAAGGACATTACAGTATAATATCAGGGTTACAGTGATGTCAATGAGATCAACATCAGCAGTTTTAAGCACATTACAATACACAACAATACAATACAAAGGCATCTGCGGTACAGTAGTTTCCATTTTACATTGTCAAACAGTATTTGACATTATAGTACAAAGGCATTTGCAATATTATAGGATTAGCTTTGACAGTTACAGAATAGTGCTCATGCTGCAGCAGTTACAGATTAGGACAAAAACAGTATAGTGCCATGTTGGGGTGAACAACATAGGGAAGGCTCTAAACATATATGCTCAAGCCCATATGGGGTGGCCAAGCAGGCCATGTCTCAGGGTCACATTATCCCTTGTCATAGTCAAGGCTGCAAATTAAGGGTTTCATTGCTTCTTTAGTGATCCACTTTTGGTGGGGCCTAGTATAATAGGATTGTTCTTCAGCCTGAGGTGCTTGGACAGAGAGTTCCATGCTGAGGGACCCCTGAACAGGAAAGATGGCCTGCCCATGTTTGTTGATGCCTGCTGGATCCTGTACTCTATGCCACTGGCAGATCTCAGAGCAGACCTGTTATTAAGTTTTGGTTCCATTTTGTGCAGTGTGTACCCTGGGAGATGTTTTTTGTATATTTTGGACATGAGGGTTAATGTGTGTAGCTGCCTCCTTACCTCCAGGCTTGTCTATGTTAGCTCTCTGTATAGTAAACAGTGATATCTTGTGAGTGGTGCCTCCAGAATTCATCTTGTGAATTTGTTATAGAGTACATCAATTTTATGAAGTTCAGAACTGGATGCACCTCCTTACCGGGCATTACCATAGTCCATAACAGGTAGGACCATTGACTCTACTATTTTAATTCTTACTGCCCTTGGTATCTCATTTCAAAGATGGTAAAGCGCCCCTAGCTTTTTGTTTAGGCTTTTGGTCAATTGGTCTACGTGAACACTCCATTTGCAGTTTGAGTCTATCCATTGACCTAGGTACTTGTAGGCATTTACCATTTCTAGTTTGTTACCTGCGAATGTTACTATGTCAAGCTCCTCCAGGGGACCTACAGGTTTGCGATGGGGCCACAAGAGCATAATTATTGATTTTTTTGCATTGAGTACTAGTTGTTGGCTGTACAGGAAGCTTTGCAGTAGGTTAAAAGCCTCTTGCAGGGCTGTCTGGATTTTTGAGTGACTTATCTGTGAGTGCACCACAAACCGTTTTTTGCTAATTTGTATTAGAGTATTTTTCCCTTTTGGTGCACCTTTCCATAACTCAGAGATCATGCTAAAACCACTGTTTTCTCTTAACTGTTCTGAACACCCTGGCACTATATCATTTACACCCTCATGTCTCCTAGTGTGGCTCTATGTTGTTTGATGGGAGCTATGCAGGTTGAAGGCTAAGGGGTGAAGAGGGGAACATTCCTGGAGGAAGTCTGGCTCAATGGAGGATTAGCTGGCTCTGCATACTCATTATAAAGAATACCTGAGTACACTCACCATGAAAAAGGCAGAGTTCTTGTCATGGGTGATTGTGCCAGGGAGAAAGTCTCGAGCTGAGCTCTTTTGCACTAATGACAGTTTTTTACATCCTGTCTGTTTGTAGTCCAGTGGTGCTTTTACTGCAGATAGATGCAGACAGTTTGAGACATTCTTCTCTGACAGAGTTTCTTCTATTTGATCTGGGATCTCCACAAGGGGGATGTCATGGCCCAGCAGTCTCCAGCAGCACTTGAACATAGGGAAAAAGAAAGGTAACATTGTTTAACCAGGAGTAACACACTAAGCCAAAGCTTGTTTCCAGATACGACCTGGGAGCACAAGGAAGTTAAGTGACTTGCTCAGGATCACACAGTATGCACCTAGATGGCTGTGGGATTCAAACCTAGGTCTCCAGATCTGTAGCTCAGAGCCTTAACCCACTGCACTATACTGCTTACTCCCCTGTTTCTTGGGGGCTTGGTCAGTTAAGGTGGAGGAGGTCAACCCCCCCACTGTAAACTAGATCCAGTGCCCAAGCGGCTGCTGGTGGACTGCTGCATAATCCTGGGTCCTGTTTGTTCTTGGAGCATCAAGTGCATCTTGGAGGAGGGTGTGTTCCCAGTAGTCCTGAAGAGGGTACTGATGAGGGCCCTTCATAAGAAACCAATATGGGACACTGAGGACCTAGCAGATTACGGTACTGTCTCTAACCTCCCATTTTCAGGGACGGTTATAGAAAAGGTTGCAGCATTATAGCTTAACAAAAACCTCAAGACCTTTGACATCTATGAACCATTTCAGTCAAGGCTTGAAATAGCACTGAGACTGCATTGATGAGGATGCAGAATGACCTCTGCTTGGTGAGTGTAACTCCCCTTTGGGTTAGACCATTACATTAGTGTACTGGATTTTACACTGGGTTGGACTATGCCTGTGTCTCTCTAAAGGGTTAATTCTCTGGAGCCTCAGGGAGCTACCAGCTAGTTATGCTGTCTTCCTGGGGGGAGGGGCAGCTGCTTGCAGCTAAAAGGTTGCAAGAAGTTGTTTTTGGTGGGGCAGAGCTGAGCAGGGGATTAATAGACAAGCACTGCCTGGCTCCTGCACTGCAAACCATTTTTTTCTGTGGAGGGCCTGAGATATACCACAACTGAAGTGGTGGAGGCCTGAGTTACAAGACCCCCGGGTGGGGGGGACTATGAAGCCATCTGGAGGAAAAGCACAATGTTCCTTCCAAATAGCTGCTATGGGATTTAAACCAGCACCTAGTCTGGGTGATCGAGTGAGCCCCGAGGGAGGATGGACATGGAGGCAAGGCCAGAGGCAGAGTCAAGGGAAAGAGATTGCTATGGACCTCAGCTGTGAGACTTGAGCTGGAGTCCGAGGCCTGAGGTAGCGCAGAGGGTAAAGAGAGGAAAAACAGTATGGACTTCACATCCACAGAGGGGGAAAATGTGCAGCCAGATGCCCCCATAAATTTGAATGCAGCAAGGATCGGAAGGGACCCCAGGCATGAAGGGAACATGTAAGGCTGGGAGTCTGAGAACTGAGCATGGGAAAATAGTATCTGAGGCATTGAAGAGGATATGCCACCCGTAGTTCAGTGTAGCAGTTGCCCAAGAGTGTGCCAAGGGATGAAGATGCTGTTGGGAAGATCAGTGGCTCTAAGGTGAGAGGTCAGTGGGCCCATTGAAGCATAAGGATAGAAGCCTGTCTGAAATGTGAAATGTATGCTGCCAAGTTAATCGGGTCATCAATACCACTCTCAGCAATATGGACGCTGCTTCCAGGACTATGAACTTTGCTTGGACTTTGCTCTAAAGGGTCCCTGGGCCCAGTGGACATTTCCCAATGGATACTGTTTGTCAGACTGTTGCTCCATGGAGAAATCAAGTTTCATTAAAGGATCCAGGTTGTTTATAATTGCTGTTTGGACTTTATTTCAATGTCTTCATGATTTTAAAGTGTTGCTAATCAAGTTTGCCTCCTATCCCAGTGCCCCATGGATGGAGTCTGTACTCCAGGCCCGAGGAATCCAAAAGACAATTCATCATTTTCAGTTTCTGGTTGTGGCTCCCCCCCGCCCAATGGAGAGTTACCATAAGCATATCCCTAAATACTGGGGAGGGTGTGGGCTACATGAGAAGGGCATGGTGACAATTCCATCCTTATTCTCTTCAATGTCTCTTCAGCGTTTGACACTGTGGACCTTTGGTTATTGCTGGATCACCTGAAGGACTATGGTGGACTCAGTGGGGTGGTGCTGGAGCGGTTTAAGTCCTACCTTACAGACAGGGTGCAGCAGGTGAGCTGGGGTAAATTTTCCTTTAAGCTAGCACCCCTGTTATGCAGTGTCTCACAAAGCTCAATCCTGTCCTCCACGTTGTTCACAGTGTGCATGCTGGCTGTTATTTAAGGTCATTAGGCGGTACAACTTAAGTTTTCACTGCTATGCAGAGTAACATTAGATGTACTTGTCATTTGTACCTGGTGTTATTGATTCTGTCCCCTTGCTCAATAAATGCCTAACTTAAATCCACGGCTGGATGGCATCTAGCTGGTGAGACCAAACCTTGACATGACGGAGGTGCTAGAGGTTGATACAGGTAATCGCAAGCCTCTTAGCATGGGTTATAGTGGTGTTATGCTAGCCTTAAATGCTTCACATTTTTATTCCTTCTAACCACTCCACTTGCTTTGTGATTTCCCTCAACAGCCCTCATATCTTGTGGAAGTCAACCTTTCTGAAATACCACAACTTTACTGAGTAGGTCCCCATAAAAGCCTGCAGTTGAACCTCTAACCTCATTGTTTTGTGATTACTGAACCCTACTGGTTCCTGGACTGACACAGTTTGGATCCACTTAATGTTAATGAGGACCAGATTTACTTTGCTAAACCAGTAGGAGGAGAGAGAGCTTAATTGGGGGTGTGGCTTAGACACTATAAAAGCAGGTGACTCAAATTACAACTTCCTGTTGCTAGTCTTTTTTCTTACTAATTGCCCTCCATCCCACCCACCCTAAGCCAGTTCTACTTTTATAGCCACTGGATTTGACTGTCAACAGGAACTTCCTGTTTGGCAGTAGGAAGGAAGGATCATAGAGAAACATTGGTTTTGTCAACCCTAAGGAAAAAGTAGCTCACTCTCCCAGCTGCTGGTGGTCTGACACTGAGCAAGGAAGAAGGAGGCTACTGAAGAATATAGGAAGTTACTGTCCCAGAACAGGAAGGGTGAGAGTTGTAAGGAAAGGAGAGAGGCATACAGAGAAACAGAGAGGGACACAAAATAAGACATGATAGGAGTGGTGCAGTGCAATGGCTGTGGGGCGCAGTGTTCTAGGAGACATTCTGGAGGCTGCAATGCTGCCCTATTTGCAGGCACTCTCTGGTCTGAGGGAGGAGGTTGCCCATCTCCAGGCTGACCTGGCTAGGATTCGGAAACCTCCTCCCCACCCAGGGGCTACCAGGCCAATGCCACTACCTCAGAGGTTGCCAAGAAAGAGGAGAGGCTGGACCAGGGTGGGCCCAGGGAGGAGAGGGTGGTGGAACAGAGTTGCATCCCTCCAGCTGTACCTTCCACAACCATTCGCTTCTGGTGGATAGTGGTTCCCTACGGAGGCACCTGCAGTGGAGACCAAGGAGGATGCTGGGAACCTTCACAAAGGAGACCCACAGGAGGGTGGCAGGAGACCCACAGGAAGGAAACAACTCCTAGTGGGGACTCCAATCATTAGGGGGTAGAAATGGGGAGGAAGGAGAGGGAGGTGGCATGCCTGCCTGGCACCACGGCTTGGAGGGACAGGAAGCGAATCCTCAGGATCATGGGAGCAGCTGCACGAGGGAGGGAGCTGGATGTCATTGTCCACCTAGGGACAAATGACCTGGCTAGGAATGGGATCAGAGCAGTGCAAGAGGAGTTTGTAGAGTTGGGGAGGGGCCTTAGACAAGTAGTGCATACAGTAACCTTCTCGGAGGTGCTGCCTGTCTATGGAAAGGGTGATGCTAGGGTACTCCTCACCAGGGAATTCAATGAATGGTTGAAAAACTGGTGTGGATCTCAGGATTTTGGCTTCATTGGGGACTGGGGAGCCACCTGGAGGGATGCAGCCCTATACTGGTGCGATGGTCTGCATCTGTCCGGGGGGGAACCAGGATCCTAGGTGAGAGGTTTAAATGCTTCATTGGCAAGCATTTAAACTAACCAAGGGGGGAGGCACTGAAAAGGAGCAGGAAATCCCAGCCTCCCCCCACAAACAACAGTAATTAGTGAGGTAAACACCAAGGTAGAGAAGTCATTAGGGAGCAGGACAGAAGTGAATGTAAAAAAAGGCAAAGGCAGTAAGGACAGGAATGGGGCTAAAAGGGGTAAGGCCATCAAAAAGTGGAGGGTGATGAGTACCAACGCCCGTAGTCTGTGCAACAAGCTCCCTGAACTAGTGGCCTTGATGGAAGAGGGTTGCCTGGATATTGTGGCAGTCACAGAAACATGGTACACAGAGAACCATGACTGGGATTTCAACATACCAGGATACACAATCTACAGGAGGGACAGGAGAGTAAAAGAGGAGGAGGAGTAGCTTCATGTAAAGAAAGGATCAAAGCAACAGAACTAAAGAGTAAACAGGGAGCAGATGAGACACTCTGGGTTACCCTGAGACAGAAAATGGCACCACAATCCGCATGGGGTTGTATACAGACCCTCCATCTCAGGGGAGGAATGGACAAGGAAATGATAGAAGGCTTTCTTAGAATGGCAGAAAAAGGGGAGATACTGTTGATGGGGACCTGAATATGCCAGATGTTAACTGAGCACTTTGCTGCAGACACATCCAAGAGCAGGGTCATTCTTGATGCCCTACAGGGGTATGCCTCAGACAGCTAGTATTGGAACCCACTCGGAGGGAGCAATCTTAGACCTGGTACTCTCAAATGGGGATGGAGAAAGAATCTCAGATTTAGAAGTGGTAGCCATCTGAACAAGCGATCACCAAACAGTGTGGTTCATGATAAACACAGCCATACAATCAAGCCATACAAAAGCAAGAGTATTGGACTTTAGGAGGGCTGACTTTGGGAAATGAGAGAGTGCCTCAGAAAAGCACTAGCAAACAGGCAAGAAGGAGGGTGGAGGAACAATGGGGAGAGTCAAACAGCCATCACAGAGGCAACAAGCCTTTGTGTAAAGCAAATCAACAAAACACAATGAAGGAAAAAAACACTATGGTTCTCTAAAGAGGTGGCAGGGAAGGTTAAGGAGAAAAGGATAGCATTCAGGAAATATAAGGAAACACAGAAGGAGAAGGACAAAGAACTTTATCAGTTAAAGCAGGAAGAGGCTGGGAAGGCAGTCAGAATAGCAAAGGCCCAAACCTGAGAAAGGATAGCCAACTCTGTTAAGAAGGGGATAAGAACCTTTGTAGGTACATTAGGAGCAAAGAAAGACCAAAGGAGGGATACTGAGGCTTAATAAAGGGAGGAATGTGGGTAGAGGGTGACAATGAAAAAGCAGGGATACTGAACGAATATTTCTGCTCAGTATTCACAAAGGAAGAGGAGGGGGAGGTACCTAAACCAAACAAGAGAAACACTCTGAAGATGAGGGTCGATACCAGTCCATTTACAGAAGAAAGGGTTCTGAAAGAGCTAATAAAATTGAAGGTGGACAAAGCAATGGGGCCTGTTGGGATTCACCCAAGAATTCTAAAAGAACTAAGGGTAGAACTAATGACACCGCTGACTACTCTCTTTAACAAATCATGGGAGGATGGGGTGGTACCTGGGGACTGGAGGAGGGCGGATGTGATTCCTCTTCACAAAAGTGGGAGCAGGACAGAGGCAGGAAACTACAGACCAGTTAGTTTGACCTCAGTGGTAGGTAAAATGATGGAATCACTTCTGAAGGAAAGAACTGTTGAGTACCTAGAGGCCAGTGGGGCACAGGACCCAAGGCAGCATGGATTAACGATGGGAAGGTCGTGTCAGATGAATCTAATAGATTTATTTGACTGGGTGACCAAAGTAATAGACCAGGGAGGGGCTGTGGACATGGCTTACCTAGATTTTAGCAAGGCATTTGATACAGTCCCGCACAAAAGATTAATACAGAAGTTAGCCAGCCTTGGAGTGGGTCCCAAGGTGGTAGCCTGGATAAAAAATTGGCTAGACAACAGGACACAAAGGGTAGTAGTAAATGGAGTCCACAGTGAAGAAAGGAGGGTTACTAGTGGGGTACCGCAGGGTTCAGTACTGGGACCGGTCCTTTTTAATGTCTTTATAAGTGACATTGCAGAGGAACTGGAAGGAAAAGTATGTCACTTTGCAGATGACACAAACATCTGCAACAGGGTTGGTACACCAGATGGAGTGGAAAGGATTACAAGGGACTTGGCAAGGTTGGAAGAATGGTCAAATGTATGGCAGCTCAGATTCAATGCAAAGAAGTGCAAGGTATTGCACCTGGGAAACAAAAACCCGGGGCAAGAGTACGCAATGGGGGGTGAGATACTGACAACAGTAAAAATGGAAAGGGACCTTGGGGTAATTATATCAGATGACCTAAAGGTGGGCAAGCAATGTGAGAAGGCAGTAAGGAAGGCTGGGGATACTGGGATGCATAGGGAGAGGCATCAATAGTAGAAAACAGGAAGTTGTTATCCTCTGTACAGACAGTTGGTGAGATCCCATCTGGAGTACTGCGCAGTTCTGAGACCCCATCTCCAAAGACATAGACAGAGTGAGGCTGTCCAGAGGAGGGCAACTAAAATGGTGCAGGGTCTGCACCAGAAGACATAATGAAGAAAGACTAAAGGAGCTTAATATGTATACCCTTGAGGAAAGGAGGGAGAGAGGGGACATGATAGAAACTTTCAAGTACCTCAAGGGAATCTACAAAGTCCAAGAGGGTGGCATCTTTCAGAAAAATAGATGTGCAAGAACAAGGGGGCATAATTTGAAGATAGAGGGGGGACGGCTCAGAGGTAATGTGAGGAAGTATTTTTTCACAGAGAGGGTTGTGGATGCATGGAACAGCCTCCCTGAGGAGGTCGTGGAGTCAAGAACAGTGGGGGAATTCAAGAATGCATGGGACAGACATAAGGCAGTCCTAGTGGGGGGTAGGAGGAAGTAAGCTGTTGGTTAATTAGGATCTGCAGCTTATCTGTTAGGTAGGAAAATGGGCAGACTAGGTGGGCCAAGCGGTCCTTATCTGCCGTCAAAGTCTATGTTTCTATGTTTCTTGTACTTGCCATGACTTGGACTTTTCAGTCCATATCTAAGATTCTGAGGTCTTCAACTATTTCCACAGTCCCCAAGTTGGATGCCCTCCCCAGTGTCTCACCTAGTTTTCTATCTTCCTGCTGTTCTCGGCCTGATGGTCTTTAAACTACTGCACTCCTAATTTGTTTCCTATTTCCTTTTACCACTAGCATCCCCAGAGACTCAAACCGTCCTGGGTCTCCCAGGTTATCCATCTCAGTTGCCTCTATTCCTTCTCTTACATAAAGTACTACCCGGCCACCCTTACCCTCTTTCCTTCCCTTTCTTAACAAGGAGCATCCCAGTATTGACCTGCTCCACTCATGTTCAAGGTTTCCATGTATTGTAACAGCCACCAGGTCAAGGTTACCTTCTACAACTAGTGCTTGTAACATTTTGTTGCCTAGACTCCTTATGTTGGTGCGCATCATCCCCTCAGCCCCTCCTTTTACTTTTCTATTCTAGTTTTGTTAAGTCCAGTCTCTTGTTTGGTGTTGCCAGGTTAGCAATTCCCCCGGCATATTTAGTTTGTAGTGTTTCTTGCCAATTTAACTCACTGACCTAGTTTAAACTAATTGAAAGGCTTTGCCTGTAGTTTGGTGACCAAGCAGCCAGCCACTCCCACTTCCTGAGCTATATAAGCAGTTCCTCTCAGCCTCACTGTGAAGCATTTTGTCTTTGCAGCCAAAGGCTCTGCCAGTTTGTTCCCTGAGCTGGTTGGGCCTCCCTGCTGGAGCCCCCCCCCCTCCTTGCTTGTCTCTGCAGGGCTTCTGTATTTATTTTCCTGCTTTGGTTTGTATTTTGCCTTCGGTTGTGTATGCTTCCTTCCTTTTTGGGGGGGCTTTTCTAGGCTCCTAGCATACTGCTATTCAGAGCTCATAATGCTAGCTTTCAGTTACTCAACTATAGCTGGTCCACGTGGCATATTTTATTGCTCTCACCGGACTTAGATTACTTGAACCTAGCTATACAGCTTACTCATGCTTGTTCTACTTACCTCATTGCTGCAATCTCATTGCACTGCCTGTTTGACAATGCTTAAGAGCATTATGCCTCCTTTATTTGCACTTACAACTCAGTGTACTCATTTATTTACTACTGCTGTACAGGTCTACTTGCTTCCTGCTGCTACATTGTTTACACCCATTCTTATCGTACCTTGTTTACTCTGAGGTTAGCTGAAGCTTCTGCTGAGGTTAGTAAATTAGCTTTTATATCTGCATGTGGTTCTCGGCATTTCATCGTTTCCTTGTTTGTCCTACGGTGGGGACTGGGAGGTGTTTGGGGGGTCGTGGCCTATGTGGTTAATTAATTCTGTTCTGAATCCTGTCTTCGCTGCTGAAAATCCTCAGAGTTTGTCACCTTGATTTGGCTGTCCATGTCTGGCTGGCTTGCCCCTAACTCAGTGCAGTTTACTTGCTATATAGTTGTTATGCAGGTCCACCTTTTACTACTACTGCTTACTGACCTATCAGGTCCCCACTTGCTTATGCAACCGTTGCTCCTTGCCTACGCAAACCATTGCTTTATGCCTAGTGCCATCCCCTCGGCTTCGCCTGGGATTCTACTGCTCTCAATCTGCATTTAGCACTCAATGCTCATTACGATCTCAGCACGCTGTGCTCATCCAGCTCACCAACTTTACAGCTCTCAGTCAATTCTGGGGCATGCCAGCCATTCTAATCTGGTGCAGGTTCCTGCAGCCGACGGTCTCGCTCTGCATTTAGTCCGCATTATCGAGCGTGTCCAACGTGGGGCGGAATCCTTCTCACCTGGCCCATAGCTGGGAATGTCCTCACCCCAGGCTTGGCTTTAGCTGCCTGCTACGCAACAGCAGCTCCTGGTGTAGAATTTAAGACTAGCGGTGAAGGGTGGTTATGACGATTTCCTTTGGCTCCAGTGTTCCACTATAACGGTTGGACATTGACTTTAGTGGTTTCCCTAGCAAGGCACCTTCACTGCATTCTCTCCATGACTGCCTCTGGTTCACCTGGTTTGATTTAGGGTGGGTAGCCCAGATGAGTGCCTCAGCAGTTGTTGCTCTCCTCATGCACCTTGGATGCTCGTATTTTTGCAGAGTTTTCTAGCAACCTTCCACGACGTTCCCGCTAGAGGGTTTGAGTGAGAGCCTTCCTCCAAATTGGAATATTTTCCACCTCCCTTTAATTGGGTTTCCCAAATTGCAGCTGCAGGATGTCACTAAATACATTTTCCCAAGCCTGGAGGGAAGGCAACCTAGGCCTTGGATCCCCAGAGATTTCCTCCTCATAGGGTTTTTTTTCTCTCCTCCGTTGCCTCAGGTCATAACACTTAGTTAGCATAGTTGTTTCCCCTAGTTTCCTTAGGTAGGTTCCATTGTTGGATGGAAGTGGAGGATGTCCTGCCGTTCCCTCTCCCCTTAGAGGATCCTGTTCTCTCAGTGCAAGCCATTACTATTCTTCTCTACTACTATATTGCAGTTACTGCTTCTATGTCACTGTTACTGCTTGCTCATACGCATCATGTTGCCTCCTTTTGGGGATGATACTACATTTCTTTTGGGGATTCCAAAGGTACCTTTAGCCATGGGAACCATCCCATGGCACCTCTAGGGGCGGAACCCTCTCCGAGAGTTCCTTGCTTTCGTACCCCTACAGGGTGGTAATTCCTCTGGAATAGAGAGTGCGAACAGCCACAACCAAAACTAACACAGTTACATAAGCATAACACTATACTGGCTGCATAGATCAGTGAATTTAAAGGCTTTGCCTGCAGTTTGGTGACCAAGCAGCCAGCCACTCCCACTTCCTGAGCTATATAAGCAGTTCATCTCAGCCTCACTGCGAAGCATTTTGTCTTTGCCCCACCATCCTCCTCTCCTTCTCCAGCGGCAGTGCTCTCTCCTTAGGGGGATCCCTAAAGGTACCTTTAGCCACGGGAACCGTCCCATGGCACCTCTAGGACGGAACCCTCTCCAAGAGTTCTTTGCTTTTGTACCCCTACAGGGTGGTAATTCCTCTGGAATAGAGATTGCGAACAGCCACAACCAAAAGTAACACAGTTACATAAGCATAACACTATACTGGCTGCGTAGGTCAGTGAACTCCTATATGTTGAATGTATATTTGATCTGATTTTCATTAAAAAAAATATGCAGCATATGGATGAAGGGTGACACTTAAGAATAAGAAAAGGGTCACAAGGTTTTGGTGAAACAGAAGTGTTTGTAAATTACAGTTTTAACTCACTGAGCAGGCCCAGAACCCAAAGGACTAAAAAAAGAAGATTTGGAAAAAGAGAACTGTGGAATGTATATGAGAGAAAAAGTACATGAGAGAAAGAGCACAGTAAAATTAGCCTTATGGATTAATTGTTGAAAACAGCACTTGCTAATTCATGTGGGAGTATAATTTAGGGGGGAAAAAAACAGGTGTAGAAAATGTTTTTGACAATGGGAGAATCTCTAAGTGGAAGCTTCTCCAAAAGGATCATGCCCAGCCCTCCATAGAAAAAGACTCAGTACAAAAGGAACATATAAGAGACAGTGTAAAAAGGGAACATAAGAGACAGTATCCTTGCCTCAAGCACAGAAAAAAATGAATACAGGTAAGTAAAACCAGAGAACCAGTGCTGATTCCTTAGCACAAGCAATGTCCTCTAACAAAGAGCAGGTTATACAATTTAAGCTCATTTTTCCATTTTACCAACTAGAGAGAGAGAGAGAGGCCAAAGAAAAGTGTTTTAAAGCCTAAAGTAAGCAGTTAACAAAAGTTCTGTACACAAAAGAAGGTTGCATAATTTGGGTTTACGTCTTAACAAAATATTTATTTTTTTATCATGGTCCTGGTAGACTTCAGCAGAAGAAATAGTAAGGTCTTAATTTTAAAGAACTTGGGAGGCACTGTATAATGAGAAAGCATTCTTAATATTTTTTGTTTTTCATTTATTATCTAGAGAAAAGAATAGAAATTTTGAAAACAGAGAAAATGTGCCTAACTGATACAGAATACGGAAAGAAACGTAGGTTAGTGTTTTCTTTCATCGGCTTTTTAAAAATTAGAGACAGGGTATAATACCTAAGTAACAGAGTTACATATTTTAAATAAAATATGGGCAGGTTGGATGAATCCTTGGTTTTTATCTGTAGGCAATGTCTATGTTTCAGTGTAAAAAAAAGGGATTCATATAATTGGGTCTATGGCTGTTTTTTTTCAGATGTCAGTAATAAAACATGAATTTGAACAAGATAATAATATATTTTTTTTTATTATGGGTGTAACCCCCCTACAAATGGGGGTTCCCAAAAGTCTTCCAAGAGCTTGCCTAATTGCTCAGGGCCTGGTTGGTGTTCTGCGATAAAGCCATTTAACTGTGATTGCCAGCGAGTGCTTTTAAAGCCTCCAAGTACTGTCTCTTTAAGGGCTGCCTGCTTGCAGTCATAATTAATCTGGATGGGGGGTGTGTTTGTTAACCTGCTTGAGTCCTGCTCGAGCTGCTGACAAAGCGCTCCATTTCTGCCATCACTACTTGAGCAGAGTGAGCACTGTTGAAAGATGTAACTAGTTGCTGGGAACTATGTAGAGTAATAGTGAAAATGCAGTTTGTCTAACCTGCCTTTCTTGCAGCACGGACTATTTCGGTTTACTCCACCATTTTGGTCCCGAACTGCTGAATTGGACGAATCGGATTGTGAGGACTCTAAAATGGAGCCTGTTAAGTGGATCTGTGTGGTGCCAGACTCTGGGAAATGTAGTTTTGGACTATTGGCGTGTTTTTGCACCAACAGGGAGAGTGTGTTGTGACTGACAGAGGAGCCAGCCAATTGGACCCTTTGGATTCTGGGGTATGCCTTGAGCTGTCTGCTGGCAAGCCAGATCTGTTTGGGAGGTTGAGAGAAGAAGGAGCACTGAGTGTTCGAGAGGCCATTGTGGCGTAGTTCGTGCGGGAAAACCATGGAAGGCCGTATTCCTGGCCTACTAGCCTGCTATCTGCCCTGAGAGGGAGAAGAGGACTTTCTTGGACTGAATCTGAATTTGTAGCAAAATAAGTAAGCTGCTGATTTATAACCAGGCCCACCCTGTAAAAGACTGAAGCTTTTGCTGAAAGCGATCAGCCTGTCAGGAACGTTATCTGCCTTAGTGCTCCCGGGTTTAGCAGTCATTTTGCGATTGGGACTGAGGAGTCACCTGCCTGGTATAGTAAACCTTCTTTACATATGAATGTGCTATGTGCTGGATGGGGATCGTGATCTGATTCCTCCCATTGCTGTGAGCTGTGTGATAGTGCTGGAAGTTGCTGCCAAGCAAAATCTCAGACTGAATCCATGCTGCCTGATGCCGATAGGCCCAGACATGAGGGTCTTGTCTCACTACCCTGCTGCACAGAAAAGATCCATCGACGAAGGACCAGCCTGGAGACCAGCTCTTGCTCCTCGCCTGAACAAGACTAGTGCCGAAGCAAATTGTGTGGGCCCTGTCTCTTCTGGCAACCCAGACATTTCATCCATCAGCCCTCCTGTGTTTAGCCTGGGTACAGTGAGTAATTATCAGGGTAGCTCCCTGTAACTTTTGTTTAATCAAAGTGTGTCATCTGATTGTTTTGTGTTTTCTTTTAACATACTGAGCCTTCCAGCTCTGAATTACAAATTGGGTGTGTGCATGTTCTTTTTCCATCACACGGCCCCAACCAGCTGCACCACTGGCCTACCCTGGGCATCGGTCTTGGCTAGCCTTTTTCCCTCATCCTGGGTACCCAGAGAGTGTGACTGAGTTGGACTCTAACTGCATGCTCAGTAGTGTGGTTATTAATGTGTTCAAGCTAATTAACCTGATTATTCCCCCTCCTTGTTACAGACCCCTGAATAAATCAGATCTGTCTGTTTCTGCAATTCACATTGCCTGTGGTGTCAGTTTATGTTGAAGGTATTGCATTGTTGCTTTTGTACTGCATCACCTTATTTTACAGGGGGTCCCCAGAGTCAAGCTGAAGGAGCTAGGCCTGGGGGTAAGTGCCAAATATAAGTTTATGTACAAAGCATATCTGGGGTGTTCTGAAGGTACATATTGTGTATTGTGTGGGCCACTAGTGGGAAACGAGGGGGGTCACAGTGTCTCAGAGGGCTGTGACCTGGTTATTCAGACTAATACCAACCCAGAACTTTGGGTGGAGGCACCCGTCACTGAACCTAGGCCCCTTAACCTGTAGGTAGCCAAGCAGGCAGGGGTAGTAGCCCTTGGGATACCACCACCTAGGGGTTACATGTGTATAATGTTATACTGTTTTTAGTACAAAGTGGTATAGCCCTGAAGAATTAATGGAGTGACATAATGAAATGCTGGCACATACTTGTATATCATTCTGCTTATTGTGAAGAGAAAGACAACATAAGGCAAGAATAAAATGACTAAAACATAGATTAGTGAGAGGATTCTTTGAGAATTTCATGAGGTTATGGAGTAAATCCCTCCCATTTGTTCTCTGATTACCTTGCAGATTTGTGAGGACCATACTGGCCAATCTGTTGCTGCTAAATCATAAGCTTGCCCAACCAAAATAAACACAGTAACAAACACACCATCTCAAAGTTCCTCAAACACATTTGTTTAGATCAAGATTATTTGGCTAGATAACTGGGTGAATCATGTGTGTTTGTCTGTAGCTAGCTAAATATCGAGTGATCAAAGAGTAAAAATAAAGACATTACCATGTACAGTATATTCCCAAATTATATCTTTTAGAATAAACAGGTTTGTAATTGGCCACAATATCACCAACATAAAGAGGTGCAGAGAAAAATAAAACAATATAAGAAGTTTTTGTGAGGTTATTTTGAGCTGTTGTGGTAAAAGAAAGGAAATCCTCATTTGATACATTGTCAGTCCCCTGTGACAAGTCTTCATGTGAACAAAGTTTCCATAAAATCAGCGACATGGTTTGGATCTCTGGGCCGTTCAAACTAAACCTCAAATATTAGCTGCATAGCAAACAGAGAAGCATTGTCCCATCTCAGATTAAAATGAGAGCTGATCAATGAGGGCTCAGCTGACATGTGTTATGTTGATGACTATTAACTGCCCTCATACTAGAAACATAGAAACATAAACTTTGACAGCAGATAAGGACCTCTTGGCCGAACCGGTCTGCCCACTTCCCTACCTATTGGATAAGCTGCAGATCCTAGTTAACCAACAGCCTACTTCCTCCTACCCCCTACTGTAATTGCCTTATGTCTGTCCCATGCATTCTTGAATTCCCCCACTGGTTTTGACCCCATGACCTCCTCAGGAAGGTCATTCCATGTGCCCACCACCCTCTCTGTGAAAAAATACTTCCTCACATTGCCCCTGAGTTGTCCCCCCTCTGTTTTCAAACTGTGCCCCCATCTTCTTGCACATCTCTTTTTCCGAAAAATGCTACCCTCTTGGATTTTGTTGATTACCTTGAGGTACTTGAAAGTTTTTATCAGGTCACCCCCTCTCCCTTCTTTCTCGAGGGTATACATATTAAGCTTGTTTAGTCTCTCTTTGTATGGTTTCTGGTGCAGACCCTGCACCATTTTAATTGCCCTCTTCTGGACTGCCTCCATCTTGTCTATGTCCTTGCGGGGATGGGGTCTCTATCACACAGTACTCCAGATGAGGTCTCACCAACTGTCTGTACAGAGGGATGACAACTTCCTGTTTTCTACTGGTTATGCCTCTACCTATGCATCCCAGTATCCCCCCAGCCCTCCTTACTGCCTTCTCACATTTCCTGCCTACCTTTAAGTAATCTGATATGACTACCCCCAGGTCTCTTTCCATTTTTGTTGTTGTTAGTATCCCCCAGTTGTGTACTTTTGCCCTGGGTTTTTGTTTCCCAGGTGCATTAATTTGCACTTCTTTGCATTGAATCTAAGCTGCCATACATTTGACCATTCCTCCAACCTTGCCAAGTCCCTTCTCATCCTTTCCACCCCCCCGAGTATCAACTCTGTTACAGATCTCTGTGTCATCTGCAAAGAGGCATACTTTTCCATCCAGTCCCTCTGCAATGTCACTTATAAAGACATTAAAGAGGACTGGCCCCAGAACTGAACCCTGCAGTACCCAGGGAGATCTTAATTATGAAAGGGCTGTATACATTGTGATGGCTCAGCTTTAAATACATTTTAGTAAATTCTATCAAAAGTTAATATATGTAAAGCCAGATGTGTGATACTCTATTAACACTTCAAGATTTTATTTTAGGGCTGCTTGGTTTGCCCTTAAATATTATGTATTAGAAACTGAATTCTTTATAATTGGCCACTTTGAAAATACAGGCAGAATGATTCCCTTTCCTATCTGCTTTCAGTATGGGTCTGCAGCAGGGTTTAGTTTAGTTTAGTTTATTAGTCTAGGAATTAATACCTTTGAGCCAGGGCTCTTTTACAAAGGTTCCACGTCACAAAGAACATTTAACAAAGCACGATACACATTACAGGTAAAACCAGACAGGAAAGTTACATCATAAATTTGCTATTAACAGTTTAAGGCAGTAACGCTTTTTAAGTTTCATAGAAAACAAGCTATAACAGGTTCAAGTGAGTAGACAATTTTGAGGTTAAGGAAACTTCCAGGGAGAGGGTGATCATTAGGCTTCAAAGGAGGCTAGAGGAGGGAAAGGTGGTGAGCGGGAGAGTAAGTGAGAGGACAGGAAAAAGGGGGAGTGAGTTTGGGTGGGAGACAGGAAGTAGTAGAGGTACCAGAGGGTTCATTAGTCAGGAGGAAGAGGCCTCAGATGTGAGGATGGACATGAGGAGTAGTAGTCTTTATCTAGCGCAATCACAGTTGCTAGTGGTGGTGAGGTGGGCATAGAGCATGGATTTGAAAGCTTCAAGCGAGGTTGAGGATAGAGTAGGTGGACTAAGCGATTGAACCATGTCGGGGCCCTGTATGCGAAAGATCTTTGTCCCTGTGCAGTCTGGCATCTCGAACCAGGAAAGGTTGGCATTCAGATCTGGTGGAGGGTCATGAGCCAGGATTCAGTCGGAGAGTTTTGAATACATAATGGAGTCAGTCCCAAGATAGATTTTTTTGCCATTGTGCAGGTGAGATAAATAGACGATTTGATAGGTTCAACCAGCCTGATTCATAGTACAGATCACATGTGTGAGTCAGTCTTTGAGCCCCGTGAGGAGCCGCAGGCCTTATTTAGAGTGATTGAGACTACTTAGAGCAGTGGAGGTAGCTGAGCCATAAATAATAAGTCCATAGTCAATGATTGAGATTATGGAACTCTGTATAGCTATTCTCAATGCTGCTTGATTTAGAAATTGACGGTTACGGAATAGTATTCCAAGCGTTGGTTCACTGTTTTCGAGGTTGTCAATGTGGGTTGCAAAAGGTGAGCCCTTGGTCAAAAGTGATGCCAAGGTATTTGAAAGTATTTACTTGGTCCAGTGTAATTCCAGAGGTTTGTATGGTGAGTGGAGTATGCCTATTTTTGTTTTGGTGATTGGAGAAGAGCATAGCTTTTGTTTTATTGTGGTTTAGCACAAGTTTACTATCCAGGAACCACCTTTCAACACTAGAGAAAGCAAGTAGCAGGCTTTTTCGTAGGGAGTTTGGATCCTTGTGGGAAGAGAGAATTACAGCATCATCAGGGTATAAGATTATTTTCTCCTGGCAGATATCTGGGAGGGAGTTAAGGAACAGGCTAAAGAGGAGCGGTCCAAGAATTGATCCCTGTGGTACACCCAAGAGAACTGGTTTGAAGTCGGAGAGTTCATTAGAGATTTTACAGCCTGTGACCGATTGGACAGGTAACTTTTACCCAAGCACAAGGACCTTCGCCAGGCCTAGGCTAGAAAGTAGGAGGTAAGTAGGCCATGATGGACTGTGTCGAAGCTTTGTAAGATCGATAAAGACTGCACCTGTTTGGCACCCTTTGTCCAGGGCTGAGTGGACTTCTCCAGAGAAATCAAGTAAGGCTGTTGTTGTACTATGTCCTTTCCTAAAGCCGTGCTGTTGATTACAGAGTAGATTGTATTTGTCCAGGTAATCAGAGAGTTGGTCTGCCACTATTCGCTCAAGTGCTTTGGAGAGGGAGGGAGTATTGATATTGGTCGATAGTTTCCTGTTGAGGTTTTGTCCCCTTTGTGCACTGGCGTAACTATGGCAGATTTCCATTTGTTGGGAAATTGACTTTGGCAAAGTGACAGATTAAGAATTTTTGCAAGGGGGTGAATTACTTCATCCAGGGTGAAAGACAGGATTTTTAGATCTAGCGTGTCACTACTTGTTCTGGATTTGGAGCAGGCCTTTCTTATGTACTTGTGTGCTTCGTGCACTTTGATTTTCTTGAAGTAAAATTGTGGTTTGTCACGAGGGGTGTTTTGTGATACTAGGCTAGGCACAGGTAAGTCCGAGAAGAAATCTGGGGGGAGGACCCCACTAAGGTCTGTGAATGTCTTATTAAGCGCATCTGCAATAGACTTTGGGTCAAGAGTGGTGGATCCATCAACTTTCATAATGGTAGGTGACGATTTTGATTGTTTACCCATTATGTTTTCGTATGTTGTCCCAAAAGCTCTTCCATCACCCCAGGTGGATTCAAGGGCATTTTGAAATAGGCGCCTTCATTTGCCTAATTTGTGAGGTACATCTATTTCATGCCTGCTTGTATTTTAGGGTATCATGAGGTGAGCCTGTGTCTCTGGCAACTGCCCAGAGGTGGTCCCAAACCTTAAGCTCAGCAAGTAGTTTGGCAGTAATCCATGGATTTGATAGCTTTGATTTTACGTTTTTACTGGGGCGATAAGTCGATGCAGAGTTGAAAGATTTAATGAAGTATTCTAGTGCGGTATTATTATCAGTTGATTCAAGGATTACGCCCAGTCCTGTTGTAGGAGATGGGTTTTCAACTTGATAAGATTCCCATAAGGCAATACTCTGCTTGTTATAACTTTGGGGGTGGCTTAGAAATTTATTAGACCAGGTACAGGACACTGGGGAGTGGTCACTGAGGAGTCAGGGAGGACTTTAATGTTTTTATCCGTCAGAGTGATTTGTGAGAACCCAGTCAATAAGGGTGCTTGTACCAGTTTTGTAATTTTTCCGGTAGGGAGGTTACCATCTGAGTCAGGTTTGCTGCTAGGATGTCATCTTTGTAAGAGCCAGTGTCAGAGGCGAGCCAGTTTATGTTGAAATCCCCGAGGAGGAGGAGGAGGAGCTCATTTTCAGAGGGCTGCAGACTAACAAAATCAAGTACAGACTTAATACTGGCACGGTGGTCTTTTGGAGGGATATAGACTGCGGCCACTGAGAGAACTTTGTTTTGTGCACCAAGAAGCAGTTTGATAGGGAGGAGCTGCATCTGCGTATTTGTGGGGGTGAAGCTGCCGCGTTGACAGGAGAGGTTGTCCTTTATGTAGATAGCACAGCCCCCACCTTTCTTGCTTGCCCGGTCCAGGGTTCCAGGGTGGAAACCAACAGATCCTTTTCATTAAAGCCAGGTATCTATCACAGAACATCTGTCATTACCCTTATAGTAATGTATTTGCACAAAGCTGGCCCCATAAAAAAATCCAGTGAATTGTTCAGTACCCCATTAACTGAAGCCAGTGATAATTGTAAACCACGCTGCTACTCGCAAGGTGTTTTTACTCCTTGATGATCTGTTACAAAACGTCATTTTTCTTTCTTGTACTGCCAACGATGAATTGTGCAAAGGAACTCTGGGCAAGGAAGGTCATGTATGTCAAGAGTGCTGTATAGCAGTTTGCAAAATTAATTTTATGATGCATTAGGCCGAGTCAGATACACATACATGTCAGGAGAGCTGTTGCCTGTTTCTTTAAAAATAATTTCATCTGGTGTCCCTTTTCATTAGCTCTTATATCTGACATTATTGGCATTATTAAGTAAGGTGCAGTGTATTGAAAGGTATTCCAAAAAAAATGTAGGCCAGATAAGCGAGGCAAGGATTGCTGAACTGTTGTGGGCCTGATATATATGGTAATGTGTCTAGAATAGAGAATGACTTATGCATAAAGCAAGTGACTGCTGTTTGTATGACAAGATGTTATCAGCTAAGGTGGAGGTGGACTGCAATTGCTGTATTTGCTCCAGTCATATGCAAACATATAAGGGGATTGCATGGGATTTAGACAAGCATATGGTGATTAGATGAGTCAACCTATCTTTAGTTTAACTTTCAAATATTAATGGAAAACTCACACTGGTGTATGTGTCTGAACAATATCTTACATGAATCCAGAAACATTGATTGCAATGGTTGGGGTCTCTGAACAGAAAAGTATATTCTTTCAACAGAGAAATACACTGAGAGGCAAAGCTATACTTGTAAAATCATTTACTGTTTGACAAGGAAGATTTAAGATAAAAAATAATATTTATTTCAAAAAGTGAACCTTTTTCTATCTTAGTATAAAGTAGGCAAACCTGGTCATAGTCAGAATTTACTAAACAGAACAATAAATTCATAAAACAATGAAGACCTTGTTTTGTATACAATATTACAATGTTTACCAATCACCACACATTAGCATTTGACCATAGAAGCAAACACAGTCATCTTAAAAAAATGCGATAGCAAATTTAGTCATACATCTCAATATCTCATCATCCAAATGTGGGCAGGGACACTGACTGAGAATGTGTGGACAAGAGGCAAAATTTTGATCAAAATCTGGAAAGTATATGAAGACAGGCACTCAGAATGCACGAATGTCATGGTTGTACATATTTATAGAGTATGTTGTTGAATGAGCAACTGACCTAAGAGAAATGAACAACAAAGATGAATGTGAATGTCTGTTGCTGTATAAATGCTGTGTACAGTTAGGGGGCAGCACATGCGGAGCAGATGGCTTCTGAGTGCAACATTAATGGTCACTGATCACCACTGTAACGTGAGGCAGATGACAGCAAGGAGGGAAAACCTTAACATTCTTCAGTTAGGTTTGGTTTACCCGAGGAATAAAACCTGAAATTCTGGAGTTAACCATATGGTAAGAAAAATCCAATACTGAGCCTGCTCTGAAAAGATTGTTAGTTGCATGGCATGAAAAGCATTTTGTTTTAATTGGGGTCTTTTATACATGCAGGAAAAGTCAGTCAAATTAGGTTTTGCAAAGACAAATCATTTTACAAATTATGTATTTTTGAACTAAGAGAAAAGCATGCACATCAGATCTATTTTATTCCCAGTAATGCACCTCTGCAGCAACTCACTTATGTTTAATGGTTGCCAAATATCTTTGATTAAATGATCCTTAAAGTCATTATATTCTTCAATGCTTTCCTGATATTATTTGCAGGTTTTTAAGTTATATCCCTGCTAGCTGTTCATCATGTATAACTTATCACTAACATGCAGTTTTCAAGTGAAAATGTTATACCCTGAACCATGTATCACACATAATGATATGCATAAAATAAATTACTGTTACAACTTTCACTCTTCAACTCAGATGCAAAGTCTCCTGCAAAAGCAGCTAGCCATTTTTCCCCTAGATGAAAGAAGATACATCACTGTGAAATAACCACAACTCCATGCATAAACTAAGGGTGCTGGGTGCTATATTGTGATGATGCTGTCTTTGCGTGGTAATGTACACATAACATTTTTATGTCCCTGTTGCTCAAGCTTCTGGCTTGCTAACCAAAATATATTTAACATATTGAAATGCATTTTTAAAACTATACTCAAAATTTATTGTTGGCCAATTTCTCAAATGTTTTTAACATCCATAAAATGTGCGCGCGCACACACACACACACGTAATGATAAAGCTGTAAAACTAACTTGTGCATCTCATATTCTACCTGAAAATAGAATGTTATCTTTGCTGTTAGGTATTATGCTCAAAATCTTGAAGGTCAGGTACATCACTTTGGAATACAGAACCAATGAAAGAGAGAGAGAGCAGCTTTCACAAAGCTGATGGCATCACAATGGTCAAGGGCAGCACTGAAGCCACCCACTTTAATAACTAATTTAAAACATTTTTAAACAATTTATTTTTCCAGAATAACCCAGCTGAGATGCAACATCTCATTACCAGTTGGGTCCTGCTTCTGCCCATTTCAGCAGCTGTTTAGTGTGTGGCACATGGAAATTAAGTGACTTTCCCAAAGTCACACAGTGAGTATTTGGCTGTAGCAGAGTTTGAACTTGTTATGCCCTGGTTCACAAACTGGTGCCCTAACTACTAGATTACACTCTCTGCTCTACTAGTAAGGTAATGCTTAGTATGGCATCGGATGTCGCATAAACCAAATATGCAATAATCTAATTCAAAATATGCAGTTCAACATAATTTTTGAGGGGACATGGTTTTCATGACTCACTTGCCCCAATCCAGAGTTACAGTGTTGTCCCGTTACAGTTCATGATAAATGACATATTTGCAGTTAGACCTTCGCATATCCTCTTTCTTTCACTCTTTCGATCTCTGTCTCTCTCAATATGTATCTAATAACAGGTCATGCACACTTGAGGTGATGCCACATAAAGTAGAAAAGATGGACCCAAAGAACAGGAATGATATGTCTGAAATGGATGTGGTCACCACTGGATTCTTGAAAGCTGGAAGAGGGACCACGTTAAAGGAGAACTGTGCTGAACCTGTGAAACACTTTGTCCTGTAGAAGCAGTTTTTTTAAATGTATTCTGTCTCTGTTCCACCTTTATTGGTCTCTCAGTAAACTCAACTAACCTTTTAGATTTACACATCAGTGATGCCAGTTAAGTACTGTATGATGTAGTTTATGTCCCTTTCAACCACACAGTTCTGCACTGCATTGTGCCACCAATCTAGCAGCTCACCAAGGACATAAACTACATCATAGAGCTTTAAAATGGTCTTCAGCACTGAAGGGTAAATCAGAAACACTGACAGAAATTTCTAAAAGATGAGTAAAGATGCAACAATCAGAGAATGGAAACAGTATCTGAAAAACAGCTTAAACGGAAATGCATGCGTTCTGGTTAAATGTGGTTCCTGTTTAAAGGACTCTGTTCAGCAACATTGGACTTGCTGTTCCTGCGCCTGTTCCTATAATGAAATATTGAGGAAAGAGGTACATAAAGTGTTGCTGAACAGATGCCAAAGTGTTTTTCTGTCAATCCTGACAAATACATGTTTTCATATATATGGTGCAGACCACCTAGCATTTAATGTTGTTTAGAGTTGCAATGCTTGGGCTGTAAAACTTCCCAGATACAGTACTCATAAATTATACGCATTTATTTTAACACTCTGAAAGCAATAAATTCTAAAGATAGTACTGTAATTATAATGAATAAGGGAACTGCAGTCTTGTGGAAGAACATAGAGCCATGTTATTCTTCAAACACATAATTTAAAAAAGGGGTTTCTGTGAAACTGTTAAAGTTGATATGAAACAGTTTTTTACACCTTTAGATGCCTTCCTGTTTTCTTTTAATGTTTACCCAATATTCTGATATGGGTTGACCATTTTTCTTAAACTAATAATCTATTGTTTTGCCTTGTAACTACTTTGACTCCCTTGTTCCTCTGCAGTTGTTGTTCTCTCTTTTCGTACTGCCCAAACGTTCTGTGGCACAGTAACAGCATGCCATGTAATTCAGATCAATAGCATAGAATGGTGTTATGTTATGGAAAGTCTTAGAAAAATAAAAAGAAATATCAGTAGCTACCGAGGACAGTGGAACTCTATATAGAGCTGAGGGTACCTGAAAGCTAGATTATATATTTATCAAAAAGTGGTGAAAACATATCAGAATATATAACTGGTAGGGAAAGGCACATGGAAGAGCAATTAACTATGTAAAAGGTTATTTTCTATCTCTTTTAATTCACACTTTATTGGGAATCTTTCAACTTAAAAAAACAACATTAAAATCAGAAAACTTTGTGGAGAGAATATTATTTTTAGTGTTGCAGAGTAAATTATCACTTCTCTTATTAGGCCCCCAAATCCCTTACCTTGGATAAACACACACCACACCAGTCTTGGAGAAAATGGCTGCAGCCATGTGTGTATTAACCAACATTATACATTATCGGAGTGAAGTGTGCAGTTGGGGAGTCTCGCCAAGCCAACCTTAGATCCTCTGCACCCTTTCCCATGAAGGCTGCACCCATGTGTGGCCTGAGGAAATGATGAACCTCTCTCAGTTGCATTATAAACATCAGTGAGTAGGAGTTAATGGCTGGGTGGTGAGTGGTCATTCCATCTGGCGGCGATGCACTCACAGGTAAGCTTGATGAGGTTGGCCATGATTTCCCCAAAACAAGGAAACAGATCCTGCAGCTCCCTGCCTCATGCCAACAGGGGGAGAAGAGTCCTTCAAAAGAATTCAACTCTTTCCCCTTTTCTCCTTGTGCCATTGCCCTGAGAGACTGACAAGCTGCTTATGGTTACAATGACTGTGACAATTGAAAAACCTACCCATAGTCTCGACTAGCCCTTTGGGGGAGGCAAAAAAAACCAACAGGAAAACTCCTCCCTGACACCTAGTGCTGTCCCCCATAGGGAGGTAAAGTGTTCCCTAGACTACCCTGGCCAACCCAGAACTCTGCTTTTGTGAGGCAGGCAGGTGGGACATTTTCAGTCGGGAGGGAAGTGTGAGAGGGAGCCACAGGCTGCAGCTCTTTTAAACCCCTCATTCTCCTCCCCCAGCTGGATGCCAATACCCTGTGGACATCCCTATTGGTTCTTCCTCAAGGGGTGGTGCCAGGGCACCTAGCTACCCCCATGGGTGGAACCCTACCTACCTGCCTGCCTAGAGGTCAGGCTTCAGGGGAGGGGCCAAATACAATGGGTCATCTGCCGAGAAGCTTTGCAGACTGTTTATTGTCTTGTTAGACCCCATAACCCCTTTCCCTGGACAAATACACACCGCACGAGTCTTGGGGAAAAGGACCATGGCCATATGTTTATTAAGCGACATATTACATTGTCAGAGTGACGTGCGCAGCTCAGGGAATTTCATCAAGTGAACCTTAAAATGTCCGCACTCCTTTCCATAAAGAGCCACATCCATGTGTGGATTGAGGGGATGATTTACCTCTCTGAGTTGAAACCTAAACCTCAGTAAGTAGCAGCATCATATGTCTGGGTGGCAAGTGACCACCTTATTTGATGGTGCTGCACCCGAAGGCAAGCCCTAAGAGGTTGGCTGCAATCTTTCAAATTGGGAATCAGTTCCTGCGGTCAGCCACCTTATTCTGATGGGGGAGAAGAGTCCTTTGGAATAATTCAAAACTTTGACTTTTCCCCATGTGTCATCACCCAGAGAGACTCCCAAATAGCAACAGGGCGAACAAAGTCAAACTCTCTAAGCAACTCACTCCAAGTACTGCTCCAAGACCTGATGTAACAATTCTAAAAACAAGTCCCAACCATTGACAACAAATGAATGACATCCTTTACATAAAGTTGCTGGTAGGATGGATTTATGTTGCTATATTGTGCCATGGATTCCCCCAATGGATTCCATGGAAATACGCAGCTCTGTTGAGACATATGCAGTACATGCATTGTGCATGGCATGAGGATTCTGTATGTGATGCCAGTGATGCCTGTGGGTGATATGGTACCAAAGTGTTTTGGTCCCAGGCCACATCCTGTGAACAGATCTTAGGTTCTTCCTCAATCTAAATAGAAAATCAATGTCTTTCTAGAGTCCTGCCCAGATGAATCAGCAGTATAATCAATGAACTTCCTTATAGGGCATCTGCTGCTGGCCTAGAAAGAAGTTTCCTCTCTAGTGCATGCCCCTCTGAACTAACCAAGGAACCTGAACTTTCTGTGGTGGAAATGACAGGTTCCTTCCCCGAGGCTGTTGTCCTGCTCTCTCCACTGTCCAATGTATGAAGGAGTGTCTGCAGATGAAAACCTGCTTGGAACTATCAGAGGAGCCTGGGAAACAGCAAAGACAATGTTAAAGCTTATATGGCCTCACATAATGTTGAAACACTTGGGACCGCCACTGGCTCAGGGCCTGAATCTGCCCATCAGTATGCCATTGGGCCCTCAGCAGTTGTGGCTGCCCCTGTCTGAAAACAATGGGTATTAAATTCTTTGGGGTTCAGCTCCACCCATTGCATAGCCAAACCCAATATGTGCCTAAACTGGTGGGCCATGACTGGGGTACCATCTGCATGTCACAGAAAAGCCAGCATGGCATGTGGGCAGAGGACAATGTATTCTAATACCATGACCCTTACATCCCACCCCAACCCTCCAGAGCTTGCCTGATGCATCAGCATCCCATACCTTCGGGATCCGTCTTGCTGTTGCTGAGCCTGGTGAACACACCCTCTAGTGTCACTGCCACTTCTTCATCCAACAGGCTGGTGGGAACCCTTGCTTTTGGCTAGCTGCATCACCTCTGAAACCCAAAAGGCCCCACAGGAGGCCAGCAAAAATGAAGTCTTGAACAACATGGCTTCAAATGGAGATCAGCAAACTGATGGTAAGGCATTCCATACTCTCTCCAGTATAGCTGGGCTAATGGGGAACTTTTGATTAGCCTGCTTTGGGTTTCCCTTGTTCCAACATTCAAGGATCTTCTGAACCTTGAAAGCCCAAGTGGTGTTCACAAAGCCCAGCACATGGGTGAACCATGACAGCCCCACTAGGTGCTGTCCTGTCACCCCTGGTGTCAGACCCTGCCACTTTGCCTCCAAGATATATAGTAGCTACATAACTGCTCTTCAGGAATTGGCCAACTGTTTGGCCAACCAGCCTCCACCCAAATGGCATGGAAGTGCTTCACTCCCTGACAATATGTACGCTGGTCTGGGCTGCAACAGAATTGCCTGTCCACTCCCAGGCCTCAGGGTCACCACCTCCCACTGGAGAGTTGGAACTGGATGTGAATTTTGGTCCATTGTTAGAGTCAATTCCCAGAACATTTGCCACTGTGAATGAGATAAAGCATCAGGAATACCATTCTCCACATCAGGGACATGCACAGCTTTAAAATGAATGTTAAGCACCACACACCTTATGAGGTCACCAATGGAGCAAACTCATAAGGTCGCTCCATTGGTCCTTGGTTTCCAGCTGCCCACTGATGGTATGGACCACACCAATGTTGTCAGAGTGGAAAAGAACTGTTTTGTCCCTCAACTGGTGATCCCATACCAGCAGCCTGATCACTATCAAGAAATATTCCAGCAGGGTGACCAGCCTCATGCGTCTAGCCCCTATCTAACTTGAGACACACCATGCTCCTCTAAAGTGTGTCTCAAATCTCAGCCCACTGGATGCATCTGTAAACAGTTCCAGCTCCTGATTGTCCACTGTCGCAGACCACACGGTGACTCCATTAAAGTGGGAGAGGAAGGCTTGCCAGACCTCTAGGCCTTCCCTGAAGTCTTTCGTCACATGTATCCAGTGGTGGGTTTTCTGGGTGCCTGATCCCAACTTTACCTTTTGCCATAAGACTGTCCTCCCATTGGGATGACCAAGTAGGCAAAGTTCAAGTGACCCACCAGCTTTTGAAACTCCTTTAGGGTCACCTTCTGGACCACCATTGCATGCCCCAGAAGAGCTCTAAGTGTCTCGATCTTGCCCCAGGGCAAGTGACATTCCTGTGCTCCTGTATCTATCATGATGCCCAGAAATGACATTACAGGGTTTGGGGCTTCCTCCTTACCAATGCCAGTGAAACACCAAAGCTGTGGCACAACTGTAGGAAGATTTTCAGTTTCTGCCAACAGACTGGGAAATGGGCTGGGCAAGTGAGTAGGACTTCATCCAGATAGTGAACAGTCCCTTGCTTCTCAAATTCTTTGGCAGCTGCCCACTGCAAGAATATGCTGAAGTGTTCAAACACTGCACAGGCCACTGTACACTTCAAAAACATATAATTATTGGTATAATACAGCCCTTCAAATTTCAACCTGAGCAGGTCTCTGTCATCTGGGTGGACAGGAAGCAGTTGGAATGGCAACTTGATCTCTACATTGGTCACCACCTCAACCACCCTGCCAAATGATGCATACTGGACCACTGTGCAGCATAGTTCAATGTGGTCATTCATGGAATCGCCCTCTGGGTATGACAAGTAATTGATCATGCAGTACTTGCCTGGAACCTTGTGGGCACCAGGCCAATAGGAGAGACCTGTAGACCAGGAACCAGTGGGGAGAAAAAAGGACCACTAATCCAGCCCAAGCTCAGCTCTTTATGGAGTTTGTCCGAGACAACCTGTAGCCTATCCCTGGATGACTTCAGGTTCTCTTCTTCATAACCCTGTTAGAGGCCCTCATAAAGGATCCTGAAGCCACCTGTGAAACCATGTGCCAGCAAGGTGGCCACCTCCTGATCTGGGTACTGCTCAAGTCAGGACCTTAGCTGGTCCATCTTTATAGGAATGGGCAGGCTTGCCATGGTTGGGCTTGCCTTGCTTCCTCCGAAAGGACTAGAGCCTTCCCAGTTGGAGCTTTCCAAGTTTTCTCTGGTTGACAGGGCTTACTCTGGTCAGAGGCAAAACATTTATGTCAGTACCAACAAGAGGTCTTGTTATAAGTTCCTCTATTAAATTCAAAGCACACTTAGGTCTGGGACCACCTCAGCTTGGGTCTGTGGGACTGGGACATTAATTGGTAATCTGCTATCTGCATGTAGGACTACGCATGCATGACCTCTACCAGTAGGGGCATGTCCAGGAACCCCCAGCCCTTGGATGGGTCATACTACATGCAACACCAAAATTTCTTGTCATATTCCAGCCAGCAGTACCCACTTTGTAGCTATGGGCACACACAATTCTGTTCAAATGATTGAACAAGCCACAGTGTTTTTCCCGGGGCAGTCTGACAAATTGTGATGGTGAAGACAATGAACCCTGGCAACCAATTATTGAATGACCTTTCCACCTTGACCTTTTTCCTGTCTGGCTGTCCTCCTTTTTTGTCCTTGTTATCCTCCAACTCTTTGGGCCGGTTTAACAAAGAGGACATAACCACATATTCACACCCATGCCTGTGTTGGTGGACCTTATCTGACAGATGTGCTCCCACTGGCTCAGCATTCTGACATACTTCCCTGGGACAACAGCCACTGTTGCTGGTGCTGCTTTACTGGCACCTACCCATATGCTGTCTGTACCCCAGTTACATTCTGCTGCTGGGCCTTAACTGCACCAGCAAGTTCCATTACTGCCTCCAGTAGCTTGTCCAACTTTTGGTCCAGGGTGGAAGGCACACTACGGGTTCCGGCAGCTTTTTGGGGATGGTGGCTGTACAGCATTGACTCCTGCAAGATTGGCCAGGAGGGACTTTGGGAATCTCCTACCACCACCACATCGGCCTCAGTTTCTTAGTGGTTGGAGACCCTCTTCATCCTGTTATTGGGTGACAGCTGAGTCAGGGAAGGCATCGCTGGGGGGAACACCTGAACACTCTCATGAGCATCTGCCTGAACACGTCAGACAATACATTACCACCTGGTCTTACCTTACCTTTCTTTTAGACTTCTTGACTACTTTGCACGGGGGGTGCTGCCTGCTCCTTGTGGTCACTTCAGATTTTCCAGTGTTGGGTTCTCCATAGGACTTGGGGTCCCCATCAGACAAGCATCCAACCAGGCTCAGCCTTTCTCTGCGTAAATGGTCTTAAGATGATCTTCCAGTGCTGTGCTCGCTGCTACCTTGTCAGATGGTACTTTTTGCTGCTTGCTGGGCATTCTCATACTGCAAGCAGCTGAAATGACAAAAAGCCACTGCCCCCCTCAAAAAAAAAAAAGGCAACTGTCATGACCTCTGTTCATATAATATAAGATGTTCCAGTGAACCCAAGCTCTGGGAGAAAGGTAATATGTGCACCATTTAAGAGAACTTGTATGACAGAAACTGCAGCTGTAACATGCTGTGACTATAAACCACTCTGTGTGCTGCAAGTCTCTGTTGCTCAGCCAGATAAAGGCCAAGTACCATCTCCCAGGTCAGCCATATGGCCTAGCATTTGTATTTTATTTCTTTAAAACTAAAGTGGGAGGGGTCAAGGCAACATTGACCTAACACGTGACCTTGCTCTCCTAACTGCGATAACAGCTCCTTCACGTAACTAATACTATACTGAAATAAAATACCAGAATCATACATATTATGATTGCATACCCCAGCGGTGTCACTGAATTTGCTAATCTAAATTAACAAATATGGCAGAAACTGTAGCCAAATCCTGCTGTAACTATAATCAATTTACAAAAAAACTTTGATAAAGAACTTAGTAGTTGAAAACATGTCAGGTGAGGACATGTGTCTGTTGCTGTATTAATAAATGCTCTTACTATAACCAGCCATTTCTGCATCCCTCTTTTGGGGTGGTGAGTGCTCTAAACCTTTTTTGTCCATGTAACTATAACCAATTGTATGCCTCCAATTTCTACTGCTCAGGCAGCTTAAAAGCCCATACCATCACCTCAGCAAGACTTAGCAAACTGTTTATTGGAGAAAAGGCAAATTATAGAATTACAGTACAGTATTTGTTAGTCCCAATGCTCTAAACAAGGATACCATCAAATGGTCTTTGGAAAATATTTGGAGATTTCCAATTTGGGTATTCTCCCTAGTGAATCATAAACTCATTATTTAAAAACTCTACCTAATCTCAGTTTCATGCACTTACAAATGCCTAAATTGGAATTAAGCCTAGCCAGTCAGTGTCCTAGATGAGGTGACCACGGTGGAGACCTTGGACACTTACTTGGACATCCCCTCCTGGTCACAATGAAAGAAACCCTCTCTTAAAAACAGTTCCAAACTTGGTTTCAACTCATGAGCACTTCATTGTCATAGGGGCTACTGAACTCTGGATTGACTCCACCCTAAACCCTTTTGTCCCAATCACAGCCTAAAATATGGAATCTTCTTTTTTGCTTGTTTGCTTATGTTTTGGCCTAATTAGCTTTACCAGAAATTGACTGGGAAGTTTATACAACTAGGACCAACTGCCTCTTAGGCCCTAGTTGCTATGGAGTCTACCGTCCATACCAACATGGTCTAGCAATGGCCATACTTGATGTGGCTGACCCATGCAAAGGCATTCTACCTGCAGTCATCCTCCACAGATGCTCCTCATCCCCCACCCACCTGCGGACTTGCAGTGGCATCTGCTACAAGGATGCAACTGTGAAAGATAAAGGAGGTAAGCCTCTGTTTCATGCCTTTTGCCAAAAAATGCAAGCATACAGGTTTTGGGTGCCCAAGGATCCCCTGCTGCAAGTAGTTCTGTGGGTCAGACCAACTTGGTGGCGTCCCCCAAATGGTTTCTCAGCAGTCTGAGGAGGACTAGTGCAGTAGCAGCGTCAGTATGGATCACTCCAAAGCTGGCAAAGGATCCACTGCACACCATGTGCAACTTATGGAAGGGAAAAACTGAAATCAGGAATCCCATCTTGTCTGGCTTTTGCTGGCTTGGCCTGCTTGGTAGCATCCACCCATTGACTCTACAGAATTCTACCTATGAGCAGACCCTGCCATCCAGTTTGGTTGCCGTACTACAAGCCAACTCCCAGTCAACACCAGGAACTACTGACAACTTCCACCTCCTCTCCTGGGGCACTTCCAGGAACAATGCTTGTGATCTTCAGCACAACTGCTGTAGCAAATGCAGCCTCCCCCCAAGGAGCTAAAGCAGCAAACCTCTTTCACCTCTCTTACATTACTGAACAGCATGGATAAACAAGGTAATTAAGAAGTACAAGCTAGTACTGCAATAGCCCTATTCTTCCACAGCCATCTACAAACTGCATAAAGTAGATAATTTGTGCAACAGGGCCTAAAATTCAAGCAAATTGCAAGTCCTTACCAAACCTGGTTGTATCTGAAAATCCAATGCAGTACAGCTAGGGGTGGGTGAAGTGGGCCCAATTCACTCTGCAAAGTGATCCGCGGAGGCGGTGTGGTGCTCTGCAATGCGAGGCGGGTGCCAGCGTTACAAATGGGTAATCACAGAAGTCCATTAAAACAATGACTTTGCATTACTCCGCTTCCCAAACCACTACCCACCTATTTTTACATATACATTAAACAATGTACTTCGCCTTACTTCGCCTTGTTTTTAAGCTCCAAAGGCGAATTTTGCAGTGTTTTGTGGGATTTCAGGTCACATGGTGCTCTAGATTGTTCTGCACAGCCTCAGTTTGGGGTAGTGTGTGTAGGAAGCTGTAGGAGACAATCTGCTCTGAGAGCTCTCTGCAATTGACACCTTCAAAAAAGCTGTTAAAAAAGCCTTTGTGAGTAATTTTTTTTGTTGAAACTTTAGTTCATCGATTATAGGAAACCCTCCTGTGCTCATATCATCAAGCATTTATTGTTTGTGTATGGATTTTGAATGTTAATGTACAACATTCAGTCTGTGTACTGAGAGACAGTGGAAGTATGCTTTGAGGGAGGGGTGTATCTGTGGTGTAGGTAGATTAACTTGGAGAAAAAGACAGTGCTTTCTGTTTTGGTGATATTTTTCTTGTTTAACTGTGTTAATGTACACACAGTAATATTTTCAATATTTCTTGCCATTTTTTTGCTGATTGTTGTGGTGCAGCAGTGCATAATTTTAGTTTGTTTAAAATATGTGGTTATATTACTGAAGTTTTCAATTTGCTATGCATTACTTAGTGTGTGTGTGAGTATGTGTGTGACAAGTGTCATCAAATCAGACACCTTTTATTGTGCCACATAATAATTTCAGCAATGTGAAGCTGCTATGCATTGCAGCTCTGTGATTTTTGTACTTCTTTGTGGTATCTTTACTGGTACTGGTACTAGTACTAGTGACTGTTACTGCAGCAGTACAGTGCACTGCCCCCGCATGGCCTGCCCCAACCGGTAAAGGTATTCTTTTCCAGATTTGAATTTCTGATGGTGAACACTGGTTAGGTGTTGTGCCTATGTGTCTGCATCTCTTCAGTGCACAGCACAATCTTAATCTGTCTGTGCATTTGCATCTCTTTAGGGCCCAATCTCCATCTGTAACTTAAGTCACAGTTGTTTCTTTGGCTTCCCTTCACAGTACTGGACAGATGTGGTGCTTAATTCTGCATGAACATTGTACTCATTAATATGCGTTTTTAAGTCAGGACCATCATCACTAGTCACTCGTGATACAAATCATGTTCTTCATCATCACAGTCACAAATCACGATTCACGATCATTCACGTTACAAATCACAGGATTAATTTTTTTCTAGTTACTTGGATGTATTGTAAGCCTGTTTTGTAGTATCTCTCCAGGCTTCACCACCCCTCCATTGTACTCATTGATACCTGTTTTTAAGTCTGGGAGTTTTAAGCTACAGCTCATCAGGGCCCGGGGAACTACAGCCATAGGCATTCACGTTTCTTCATTATCATGGTCACAAATGCAGTCACAAATCACGATTTACGATCATGTGACGTCATGAATCACAACGTAATTTTTTTTTTAATAGTTACTTGGATGTTTTGTAAGCCTGCTGGTCACGGTGCTGAACAGGGATGGGATCCACACCTGGGCCCGGGAGAACAGGCACATCCTGTTCCAGGGGACCTGGTGCTGGACTTGGTGGTGGTGGTTCAACTGCCTCAGAGTCAGGACAGGAGGCGGTGCTGGTTCTGCTTGGAGGGGGCACTCACAAGTTTTGAGTGGTCCAACAGAAATGGGCACCCATGCCCTCACACATGCACATGGTACGATGCTTACCACTACCATGCTCTCCCAAAGCTGCCCTGTGCCAGACATTCCCTCACCCTGGTCCATCCCTCCTACTGAGCTCCCTCATTCCAAGCAATCACCACTCACACTGTCACACAACACACACACACACACAGTCACACAGATACAAACAACTAACTACTTATAAAGGTAAGAAAAATAAAATTTACAGAAAGAACAAATTAAGTAAAAAAGAGTACAGAAAAGACAAAAAAAATGTAGCTTTTAAAAAAGCTGTTGGGTCTAAATCAAAGTTTAAATCCCCTCCTCGCTCTTATCTAAAAGTATCAGCAGTCACAAAACACACTACTCTTTCTCCACCTGCACAGGAGAAAGTAAGTGTCTGCTTGTATGACTCACTTTCTTCCTGCCTAGCTAAAGAGCATGTGACTTACAGTACTGTAAGCCATGTGATGAGTGGGGGGACTGCCAAATCTGAAACACCAAGAATCCTAATGAGGAACGCGAAGTCCATTAAAAACAATGACTTCACCTTACTTCGCAGTGCCATTCCGCCTTAACACGAAGTGATAATGACAAGGTAGTGAGCACTTTGCATTGCCCACTCCGCATAGCGGTGTGACAACGTGAAGTGCCCACTTCACGTTCACTTCACCGGCGAAATTTAAATTTGCTGCATCTCTAAGTACAGCATGGAATTTCCTGGAGCATCCTCATGGAATCTTTTAGGATCTGTTATGAAATATTAAATCTTTAACTGACAGAGATGAGTGAAAGGGATCCACAGCACTTTTTAACCTCTAACTCACTTCTCCCAGCCAGATGCCCCCACCCTATGGGTGGCCCCATTGGTTCTTCCCCCAGGAGAGGTGCCAGGGCACATTCCCACCCCAATGGATGGAACCCTACCTGCCTACCTAGAGGGCAGGTTTCTGGGGAGGAGCCCAAAACAATAGGTCATCTACTGCAAGGCTCTGCAGACTGTTTATTGTGTGTGGAATGCCAAACTATTGACAAATGTCTCATCTATGGGGGGGATTTCTTTTCTTTCTGTAGTATATTTTATTGGTGAGTTCAGATTCAATAGCAAATAGATTCCTGATATGCAAATGATGTTAATGTTCAATACACTGCTGTATAATCTTTGTTGCATTTAAGAACATATGGAAAGAGAGTATTAAACTGATCTCTAACTAGGGACAAATGGAATGTCATTCTTTACCTTATTTGTGTCCTTCATTGCAGGTCATTGTGTAGAGTTCAGAGATGGTCTGAGGAGTGAGCTCAGGCAGGACCAAGAGATCATACAGACTGCGGAGGTCACCACGAGAGGCACCAAGTCAAAGTCTCAGATCTTAAAGAACAACGTGGGATCCCTTCTGATGATGTATTGGATCTATTGGGTCCATCTGTTTCTAAATAAATCTTGTAGAAGATCCACATTTCCCCTAACCTATATATTTGTTTAACCTGTGCATGTCACTGTATCACTGTTGGGGCTTGGAGTGTTAACCAAAGTTTGGCAATGGTTCAGTTGGCGATTGATATTAAAATGTGAAGGAAATAGATCCTGCATTTGTCTTTAATGTGACTTATATGAACATATGAGGAAGCCAGCAGAAGAAGGCCATTTGGTCTATCACATCTGCTCATATTGCAGGGTCCACAGTTTCAGCTAATGTCCCTGCCCTCCCTCCCCACTCCTCCCATCCTCCCTACCATGACACTTACCTTCCCCCTATGCCTATCCCAGCCTTTCTTAAAACTGGCCACTATCTTCAACGAGATCTCCTCTTCCAGCAGCACATTCCACGTGTTCACCACCCTTTCTGTGAAGAAGTGCTTACTAAACTCCCTTGGTGTCATCTGTGAACAGGCACATTTTGCCCTTAATGCCAACCCCAATGTCATTGATGAAGACATTGAACAACACTGGCCCCATCACTGAGCCCTGCTGGACCCCACTGGTTACCTCTCTGGTGCCAGATAACTCTCCCCCCACAACCACCCTCTGGGTTCTGTCCCTCAGTCAGTTTTCCACCCATCTGGCCATCTTTTCCCCAACCCCAAGATCCACCAACTTCCTGATCAACCTTTTGTGGGGCACAGAGTCAAAGGCCTTGCTGAAATCAAGATAGAGGATGTCTACCACTTGGCCCCTGTCTACTGTCTCAATGACACAGTCAAAGAAGTCAATCAGATTTGTTTGACATGATCCCCCCCATGATCCCATGCTGCCTACATCCTGCAGGTCATGCTCCTCTAGATATTCCACCAACCTTTCCTTCAGTATGGTCTCCATGAGCTTGCCCACAATGGAGGTCAGACTGACTGGTCTGTAATTCCCTGGGTTATCCTTGGGACCTCTTTTGTGGATGGGCACTACATGTGCTGTTCTCTAGTCCTATGGTACCTGCCTGACTCTAGTGAATTATTAAATAGGTCTGCCAGTGGCCGTGCCAGCTCCTCAGCCAGTTCCTTTAGTACCCTTGGATGTACTCTGTCCGGGCCTGGTGATTTGCCCACCTTCAATGCCAGCAGCCTCTCCCTTACGCTAGCCTCTTCTATCACTACATCTGTGTTCCCCTCCTCCCCCTCTCCTCTTTTCCCTCCTGAAGGCACTGGTCCATCCTTCTCCCTGGTGAAGACGGAATAGAAGTATTCATTTAGTATTTCTGCTTTCCCCCATTATTCTCCACCCACTCCACCCCTTTCTTAAGCCTAACAATCCCTTCCTTCTTGTCCCTTTTCTCACTTATGTAGCAAAAGAAAGCCTTTTCCCTCTCCTTAATTCCTTCAGCTATCTGCAGCTCCTTCTGTGCCTTTGCTCGTCAGACTTCCGTACTTGCCTCACTAGCCAACCGTAAGTCATTTTTTCTATCCACCTCTCTCAAGGTCTTCCTGAATTTTCTATAGGCCAACCTTTTTTCCCTTACTGCCTGGGCAACACCAGAACTGAACCAACTTGGCACTTTGGCCCTTGTGTACTTCCCCCTGAGCCTAATGCACTCATCTGTGGCAACCAGTATTCCTTCCTTAATGATGGACCACCTTTGGTCCCCCTCATAGCTGCTCTGATGGCCACAAGAAGGCTCCTTAGCACTTCGGCCATTTTCCTAAAGTCCACCCTCCTGAAATATGAGATTTTGGTCTTAGTCAGGTTGCTTTCCCTGCCCATATCCAACTGAAACCACACTGTGTAATGGTCACTTCCACCCAGTAGCTCCCTGACCATTATTTCCTGTACATGCTCCACATTTTTGAGCACCAGATAAAGAATTGCCTCAGCTCTTGTTGGTTCAGTGACACCCTGAGTCAGGAACCCACTCTTCAGTCCTTCCAGGATCACCTGACTCCTAGCACATGTTGTGGAGAGTATGCTCCAGTCCACCTTGGGCAAGTTGAAGTCCCCCACAATTATCACCTCTCCTTTCCCCGCAGCTTCCAATATTTGTGAGCTCAGTTCCTTGTCCCTCTCCTCATCCTGACTGGGTGGTCTGTAAATCATCTCCAACCTCACCTTTCTCCCTCTATTTGACCTTAAAATTTGTTCCCATAGACGCTGTATGGCGTTGGAACCATCCATTGCTGGATCCAACCCAAAATGGCCACCTGGAGCAAATGAGTTAACTGAACCCATAATGCCTGCACTTCCCTTTCCTCCGACTACTCCCTTGTGCAAGTTATTCCCTCCCTGATATAAACTGCCACCCCTTCCCCCTTCCCAACTACTCTGTCCTTGCTGTATAGTTTATATCCAGGGATTGCAAGGTCCCAGTCATGGTGTGATGTTGTCCAGGTCTCGGTTACTGCAGCTATGTCCACCCTCCTCTTTGCTAACATTGCCTGCGGGTCATTCATTTTGTTTCCAAGACTCCTCTCATTCAGAGATACCACCCTCCATTTAGAATCTGATCTTCCTTCTCTTCCCTCTATTCTTCTATTCACATTTATTCCCTCTGTGTGCACCCCTCCACATATCCTTGTTATATGTTCCTCACCCCCTCCACCCTTTTCTAACTGTGTTCTTGCCCCTTCCACCTCCTCCTTCCAGACCTCTTTCATCACTGTGGGAGAGAGGTTCACTGACTTCCTCCTCTTGGAGTCTGTGGGCCTGTACACCCACTGCCCCCACCAGTGGTTTAAATTAAGTGTAGTGGTTATGTATTCACCCAGTTTGTCCCTAAGCACCCTCAAACCTTCCCGACTGAGGTGTAGCCTGTCTGGTGAAAAGAGTGGTTTGTTTGACCAGGTCTTCTCTCAGTCCCCAATACAGATAAACATCTTCTCCCTGCACCATTTCCTCAGCCAGTCATTAAAATCTTCTTTTCTTCTTTTCCTGGCTGTGCTGGCCCTTGACTTACAAAGTGTAGGAGGATACTGGATTTTGCAGTAAAGATTAGTGTAGGATCTACTCCTTTTTGAATTGCCTGACATACTTTGGGCATGTGGACAGAGCCAAAGTATGTGAGAGTGTGTCACTCTCCTGTGTCTGTATCCTTTCCAGTGTCCTGGAGCTATGCTTGCCTGATAAGTTGTTTGGATATGTGGTGTCCTAAAGAAGCGGATGGCAACTTTTCAGGCAAATTCTTTAGTATGTGTGAAGCAGTGATGTTGTGTATAGTCTGCATTGCCTTTGTCCAATCTGTTTGAGTGCAGTCTATTTGAAGTTCTGCTTCCCACAGTTCTTTAGAGGAGTGTGTGGTATAAGGATTTAGTAAGGTTAGGGTCCTTTACAGCTCTGAAATCAGTTGGGAAGGATTAGGGCCACCCATAGTTAAGGGTATCTCCCCCTTCTGCATGGGATTGCTATTTTTGAATATAGCTTTTTACCTACAGGAATTTAAAGAAGTCCCTTTGTGGCAGATGATACTTGTATTTTAAATGCTGAAAGGACACCACCATCCCATCCTGGACAAACTGAAAAACATATTACAGGCCCAGTTGCTCCCAGTGTCTGTATGTATGGTCTATTAGTGCAGGTCAGAAGTTTGAACTGTTTGTCGGCATTGTGACCTTAAAATAATTGTGTGTGACATGTTTGTCCTTAGGGGCCTTCTGGAGATAATTCAGTGTGGTGAGGGTGAAGGGATTTTTGGTTAGTGTGGAAGGGGATCATAGTGGAAAAGTCAGTATTTTCTGACCTAGTGGATATAAATCTTCCTGGACAAGTTTTAAGGTTTTCCAGTGGGCATTATAGGTATTTGAGAACAAATATAACGCCGTGCCTATCTAGGCTACTTGAAATTATTATCCCATCTGTGGTAGGGCATGGCTGCCTTGGGTTCTGGGGAGCTGTAAAGTTTTGTATGAGACTGTAGGTCACTAGCCTCCCCAAAGAAAGTGAGATATGAGCTTGTCCTATTGACAGATTCAGTTTACTGGAACCAACACAGGGAGGCTGGGTAGTATGTTCATATGACTAGTGTCTATTTTTTGTAGTATGCCTAGGGGGAGTACTTGCAAATTCTGCAGGGCTTTCTCAATTTGATTTGTTACTGAGGAGTAATTTTCCTTAAGTAGTGCCTTAGGTTCTGGGGTAAGTTTGACTCCCAGATACTTAAGAGTCTGTTTGTCTCACCAAAAATGGTACATTTCTTTAACCCTTCTACTCAGAGAGTAATTTACAGTGAGTAATTTGAAGTGAGAGTCTCCGTTTTATTAATATTTAGTCTGTGTCCTGCAATCCTCATAAAGGCATCTAATATTTCAAAAATCGCAGGTAAAGATGTCTCAGGCTTCATGACAGAGAGCAGAATGTCATCTACATATAGTTCCAGTTTGTGATGGCAGTCTGGTATTTGTACGCCCTTCACATTTATATCCTTTCTCACCATTTGAGCAATAGGCTGTATATAGAGAGCAAATAAAAGTGGTGAGAGGGGGCGCCCTGGAAGATATATCTATGCAATGGAAAGGATGGAGTCAGGTAGTCATTAATTCTGTCCACTGCCACTGGGGAGGCATACAGGCACCAAATTAGTGAAACCACAAGTCCCAATATACCAAAAGCCAGAAGAGTGGAGAATAAGAATGGCCAGGCCACCCAATCAAATGCCTTCTCAGCATCAAGGCTGAGGAGGAGCAGCTGATTGGTGTTCTGGTTGGCCTCTCGCTGAAGACGGAGTGTCCTCTTGACATTATCCTGCATTTGCCTTGCAGGGACAAACTCAGTCTGGTCTAGGTTGATTAAGTAGGGCAAAAGGACTTCCAGCTGCTTCGCTATTATAGACATAATGATTTTTGTAGTCACAGTTTAGGATGGAGAATCTATGGGGGGATTTCTTTAGCAACAGTTATTTAAGAGACATTAAGGAAATATATAAACATAGATTGTGATATCTAATTTATAAGACATCTTTTTAATGGACAAGTATTTAGATAATTTGGTAATTAAGAACAGCACAATCTCAACCCTGACTCATCCACTGAGTTTTAATCGCATTTCTTATACATTTAATGTTTTTTTTGTTTGGGGCTAAATGTGTGTGGCCAGTATGAAAAATAAGCAGTACCTAATGCATCTCGCCAAATGTTGCCCAAAGAAGGCTGAAAATCATTTTAATGCTCTTAAGTCACCTTACTTACTTTTTTCTTTATTGCATGATTTAACAAGCATTTATCAATGATGAATGTTTGCTTTCAGTGTAACAGGGCTTTTAAGAGCCCCTGATGTTGTTAGGACAACTCTGAAAAACATAATTTCTACACACAGTTTATCTTATATTTCACCCTTTCTATGTTAGCTTGTGCTTGCACGCCAGCCAACATATTGCATTAGTAGCAGATTTGGAGGCGCAGTCACTGTTGGGCGAATGCAGGGCATGCATCAATAGATGTGTCCCTCATTCCCCAATAAGCCAACATGCAGGCGCCACACCAGGAATACATAATGTGGCAAGCACATCTAGGAAAAGGTCCGCTGCAATGACAGCCAAGCTCCTCACGCAGTGGCACCAAACCACGCTCTCCCTACGTGCCTTTCCTGGTGAAGCCCTTCAACAAACATGGAGGCACTGACTGCTGACTTCAGGGGTGCCCAGTCCCCCTGTCGGCATGCCCCAACCCACTTCATTTGCCAATAGGGGAGCCCGCTCCCCATTGGCATAATGCACCCCCCATGTAAAGTGTGTACCAAGGGGGTGCCCAATCCCCCTCGGCATCATGTCCCCCTTCCCAATTTAATTTGTCTGACGGGGAGTCACTACCTGTCGGCATAATGTCCCCCATTTGTTGTGTGACAATGAGGGTGCCCAATCCCTCATCGGCTACAGACCCCTAAAAACACTTCAGGTGGCATGCTGGGAGCCCACCCCAGCATGTCAAATGCCTTGTAAAATGAATATGGTCCTGAAATGTTTTTTTTTTTACAATCTGCAAAACCAGAAAATGGTACCTCGTCGAGACCGGTGGCCCTCCCCAAACCTGTGCCCACCCTCTGTGCACCCTGCCTCCCCACACCCCCCACTCCATACTTACCTCCGGAGCATGGCGTGACGATCTTCGGTGGACCGGGAACACGTCTGCACTCTTCAAAGCCAACTGCGAACTGAATAAATGTCAATAAGCTGTATAATGGCATAAATAGGGTTTTTTCAACATTGGTGCATATCGCATGCATTTTCTGAATTTTGACACTACATTTTCAACATGGGGTTATTGGGACCCATTCTCATGAATTCAGTCACTGTCATGGCGTTATTCAGTCCAGAAAGGTGATTTTGCAGTCACTGCGTGGAATCACCTTTTGGGACTGATTAATGAAATGACAGTGCCACTGTTCATGGGGGGGGGGGCTCTCAAAAAGCCTATGTTGCAAATTTGGTGAAAAAAATCCAAAAAATGGCTGTTTTACGAGCATGTGTTGCGCAGTTTCCACGCACACTCATAACTTCATGAATTTGTAATATTTTCACTCCAGATTTTCAAAATTGGCATTTTTCCACACCTCCTTATGAACCGTACAGCTGTCATTTTACACATCCTGGATGAAATGTGTTTTCACACATCCAACGCAGAATAGCACGGTCGGTGTGTGAAATCAGTTTTTGGGACAGTTTAAGAAAATGAAGGTGACACTGTTCATGAGCAGAGGTCCTAAAAAAAGGCTTTTTGTGATCCCACCTCATGAAGAGGGGCACAATCAGTTTGGTAGCTGAAATGTAGTTTTGCACAGCAGCTGTGCCATTTGGCGACACAGGCATAAAAACACATTTTGGGCAGGATGTGAAAAATGATAACTGTATTGTTCATGAGGAGGTGTAAAAAAATGGCAACGTTGAAAATCTGGAGTGAAAATATGAACACTTGATGAAGTCATGAGCATGCATAGAAACTATGCAACACACGTCCGTAACCCAATTATTTTTGGGATTTTTTTAGCCACAGTTTCAACATAGGCATTTTGGGACCTTCCCTCATGAACAGCAGTGCTGTGATTTTGTTAATCTGTCCCAAAAGTTGATTTCCCACAGCGGCCACACCATTGTGCGCCACAGGTGTGGAAACACATTTTAGGCAGGCTGTGAAATATGACAGCTGTACTGTTCATAAGGAGGTGTGAAAAAATTGCAGTGTTGAAAATCTGGCATGCAAATATTGCAAATTTGCGAGGTTACAAGGGTGCGTGGAAACTGCGCAATGCACGTTTGTAACACAGTCATTTTATGGAGTTTCATCAGCAAATTTTCAACATAGGCATTTTAGAACCTCTGTTCATGAATGGTGTCACTGTCATTTTCTCAGACTGTCCCGTTACTGATTTCGCACAGCGACCGCGCACTTCTGAGCTGGACGTGCGAAAACACATTTTGGTCAGAATATGTAAAATGATAGTGGCACTGTTCATAAGGAGGTGTGAAAAAATGGCAATTTTGAAAATCTGGAGTGAAAATATTACAAATTCACAAAGTTACGAGCGTTCGTGGAAACTGTGCAATGCATGCTTGTAAAACAGCCAGTTTGGGGAATTTTTCACCAAATTTGCAACATAGGCTTTTTGACAGCTCCCCTCATGAACAGTGGCACTGTTGTTTCATTAATCAGTCCTGAAAGATGATTCCATGCAGTGACCGCAAAATCACCTTTTGGGACAGAATAACGCCATGACAGTGACAGAATTCATGAGGAGGGGTCCCAATAACCCCATGTTGAAAATTTGTTGCAAACATTCCCCAAACTGCTCAAGATGTGCACCAAAGTTGAACAAACCCAATTTATGCCATTATACAGCTTACTGGCATTTCTTCAGTTCGTGGTCAGCTTTGAAGAGTGCCGACGTGTTCCCGGTTCACTGAAGATCATCGAGCCGGACTCTGGAGGTAAGTATAGGGTGAGGGGTGTGTGTGGGGAGGTAGGGTGCACAGAAGGTGGGTGCAGGTTGGGGGAGGGAGCAGGACAGACCATGATGGACCATTTTTTTCTTTTACAGGTAAAGAAAAACACATTGTGGGACATTTTTGGTTTTTACAGGAGCATTTGGCATGCTGGGGTGGGCTCCCAGCATGCCACCTGAGTGTTTGGGAGGGGCTAGCTGACAGGGGATTGGGCACCCCCATCAGCACATATCGAAGGGGGGGTGCATTATGCTGACGGGGAGTGAGCTGTCCCATTGGCACATAAACTGGGTCAGGGCATGCCAACAGGGGGATTGGGCACCCTGAAGTCAGCATTGTGGCAGGCAGTGGTGGCAGTCACTGCTGCCATATTTACTGTAATGCTTCACCAGGGAAGGCACGTCGGGAGTAGATGCTGCATGACAAGCTTTGCTCTCATTGCAGTGGACCTTTCCTTAGATGTGCTCACCACATTATATATTCCTGGTGTGGCACCTGCATGCTGGCTTATTGGGAAATGAGGGATGCACCTACTGGTGAGTGTCCTGCATTCGCCCAACAGTGACCGCGCCTCCAAATCTGCTACTAGTGCAAGATGTTGGCCGCACAAGCACAAGCCAACATAAAAAGGGAATCCAGAGAGTGGTGTTCACACCAGACAGATAAAGAAAGCAATAGGATGACAGCTTATGTTGGTATGTTAAAATAAAAATTAAAAAGGCAGGTACTGTACCTGACCTAGGATGGGGGAGGGGTGGAAATCACCATGTCATTTGTGTTTAAACTTAATCCCAACTCTGAACTCCTTTTAAAATCATGGAATGAAGAAAAAAAAAGAAGTAAAACAAAAGAAAAACTTTAAAATGGTTTGCAGGCTCCATTAAGAACTGTGTGTGTGTGTGTGTGTGTGTGTGTGTGTGTGTGTGTTTGTGTTGAGGGTTGCATTGGGTACTCTTCGTTTCAAGTATTCTAATTGCCATTAAAGCACTAAAATATATTTAGGCAATAAGACACGACAGGGTGTGCATCATCGTGGAATAACGGCACACCTAGGGTGGGTCAAAGCATGAGTCTGAAGCCTGAGTACTTCCATCACCCTAGATATGCCGTTATCCCATCATGACACACACCCTGGAGTGCCTTATTGCGATTATAATATGGCTATAAAAAAATTCAACAGGACTTTCACAGTTAGGTAATAAACAGATGCACAAGATCTGAAGGTTTAACTTTATTGCAATTAAATTTGGACATGACATTGATATAAAGTAGTCCCTTACAGAACTATATAGGAGGCAGTATAGCATAGTGGGTTAAAGCTCTGAGCTGCAGATATGGTGACCTGAGTTTGAATCTCATGGCCACCTAGGTGCCTACTGTGTGATCCTGAGCAAGTCACTTAACTTCCTTGTGCTCCCAGGTCGCATCTGGAAACAAGCTGCGGCTTAGTGTGCTACTCCTAGTTAAACAATGTTCCATTTCCCTTTCCCTAGTTTGCATCACTTCACATTGTTTGCATTTCCATTTTTTTTCATTAAAAAAATATGTAACAGAAGCAAAACATCTGAAGGCTCAACTGTATTGCAATTAAATGTAGCTATAACATATATAGATGCTGCAGTCCCTTGTCGTGTCTTGGACTGCCTTTTTTATTTTTTTATACATTAAAAAGAAGCAAAAAACTGAATGTCTAACTGCATTGTAACAGAACTGAAACACATTTAACCACATTTACTGTACTCCCTTAAAGAGCTATCCTGCATCACTTGTTTATTACATTTTACTGTTACGTGTAACAAATACGATTTTAGTTGCTTTACAGTACTTATGCTGGTGATGGGTTGGAGGAAAATAATGCCAAGCTCCTGGATACAAGCAGGTTGATTGTTTCTTGTTGGAACAGGTTAATATTTTTTCACCAAACTAGCCAAAGGCACATTTGTGGGCCAAGCCCTTTCTCTCCTGATAATTTCAGACCAAAATTCCAAACCACCTGAGCACTATACGATGACAAAAAAACCAGCAAAAAATTAAGATTTTTTAAACCTTTTTCACTATTGAGATCTCAGAATCCACATCTCCAACTAGACTGGAACTTGGCATGTCAAGAGATCTACCCCTCAAGACCATGCATGCAAACTTTCATGCAATTCCATTGAACAATTGCGAAGATATTACAGTGCAAAGTATCCAAGAAGGGGATTTAAGATACTTGTCTTGGGTTTGAATTCAAGAGATAGACTCTTTACTATGTATGGAATATAAGAATTCAAATCTCTGCTCAGTTCTACTGACAGAATGTTCACCCCTACTATCACACAACAGAAGGCCTTAGATGAAACCAGGGCATTTGTTTTATCTGTAGCAGGTTAAACAACACAGATTTCCCCAGTAAGCTGGTGAGGATAGGAGGGGGATTTGTCATGGTCAACAAAGAAACACCATAAATTAAAATTGTAAGTACTGTAGTACTTCAGATTACAGAATTTTGTATAGCCATATTACAATGCTGAATATTTTATGAACTTTTTATTTTAATATCAGTTGTTGTGATCCTTTTGCTTCTTTATTGTATGGTTCAGATTCAGCACTAACTGCTATTATGAACAATAAAACAATATACAGACTAGGGTTTTCAAAAGGACTTAATTGATTTATTTGTATGGAGGACCCCCTCGCCAGACTATTTCTGGGTGTATGCCATAATATTTAAAGGGACACTGTCAACCTTTTTTGCATTATATTATTTCTAATTCAAAACCTATATCTTTATCGTTGCCTACCTTCTCTAAAATTCAATGAAGTTACTGGTTGTTTTGTCTGCCTCCATGCTTAGTAGATGTAAAATGTATGCTGACATATAGTTACAACCAACCTTGTTTAGTTTCAGATCTTGGATCTATTCTTATTACATACTTTCTGAACATTAGAAACACCTTCAAACAGAGCATCCACTTATGATGTGATGGCCTTCTCCCTCCTACTGCATAAATGAGTGGCTAGACTGTGTTGGGGTGTTCCTAAGTCCAGGAAAGATGCAGTTGGTAGTTAATCAAAAAATGTAAACAAACATGTTTTTGTGTAATAACACCAGTATGGTGGGTGGGCAGTCTGTTTTTCACTTTTTAAAAGAAAAAAGAATCTGACTCAAACAACCAGCGACATCAGCAGTCTCAACAATGTGAACAATCATAACGTGTTTTTTAAACTTTGTGGACACTTTGAGCCCTAAGGAGGTTGACAGTGTCCCCTTAATTAAACAGTCATAAATAAGGCTTGTGAGGAATGTTCTCACCAAAAGTGGGAGAATAACCAATATGCAAAGCCTTATGGAAAGTCACTTAATTTTCTTTATCTCTGAAAGTTTGAAAATCAATTAGATATTGCAGTGAAGTCCAGGCATTCTGTTTATAGCCTGTGATGTAATTTTATTTTCTGTAGGAGTTTTCACAACACTAAAATCTGTAATTTTAGCGTGTTTGGGCACATTGCACAACCAGAAAACAAATGAGTTGTGAAAGAATTGCAAAACAGAAGACCACACATTTTCCCCATATCTGGCTTTTAAATAGCATTGCTTTAAATGGTTCAATGCAAGTTAGCAACAGACTTGGAAAGTCAAGATGGCCACATGTGCCAGGACAGTGAAAAGACATTGAAACATAAAATCTGCATAGCAGAAATAGATGATGGCACAACAAATCTGCCCATAGTAGTTTCTACCTTACACACACCCCCAGCCTAGTGCAGCTGTGTGCTATTCACTCCCTCCATTCTCCCTTCCTCTTTTTGTCCCTTCCTGGTTCTCCAAGGGGGTTTTTGATTCCTTTGGGCCCTGTCTTACCCATGTTTGAACCCATTAATGATCCTTGCCCCCATAACCTCTGCCAGTAATCTGTTGCAAGGCTCCACCACCCTTTCTGTGAAGAAATTTACATCTTTTCTAAATTTACCACCCACTAATCTCCAGTTGTACCCACTTGTGACTGCATCTCTGTTTCTGACAAACAGGTCCTCACAGTTTACCTCATTTATACCTTTTCAGAACTTATAGATCTCTATCATGTACCCCTCTCCTGTCTTGTCTTCAGCGAGTACATGTTCAGAGCCCTTAGACATTTCTTGTATGATCTGCCCTGCCGGTTCTGAATCATTGCTTGACTTTTTGCTGCACTGACTCCAGCCTATGAATGTCCATTCTCAGGTGAGAACTCCAAAACTGGGCACAGTACTCCAGGTGAAGCTTAACCAGTGATCTGTATAAGGGCATTATCACCCCCCTTCCCCGTCAAAATTCCTTTCTATACACTCCTGCATCCTAGATGCATGCCATAAGCCTTGCTGCACTGGCTGGTTTGTTGTCGTACTGAGTCACTGATGAAGACTTCCAGATCCCTCTCTTCTGCTGAAGTGGCCAGCTTAACTCCTCCCATCCAGTACTCCGTTCATCGGTTCTTATTAAGTGCATCACCTTGAACTTCTTGGCATTGAATCTCAACTGCCAGATCATTGACAGCCTCTCAAGCATCTCTAGGCCCCTTTGAAGTTCACTCACTCCCGCCTCACTGTCCACCCAGCTGCATAGCTTTGTGTCATCAGCAAAGAGACACATTTTTCCCTGGATGCTTTCCTCTTAAGTCAGTAATAAACATATTAAATAGGACAGGTCCCAATATGGATCTGTTTAACCACAGTATAACCTTTTTGATGATTATTATTACTAACAAATAATGTTTTTGATAGATTTCAGTCAAATATGGAAGGAATGTTTAGTATTGTTGTGTAAATTCTCATGCTGTGATTTGATCTGAAACATTAATTGATAGCATTGAGAATGTGGGGTGACAATTCAAAAAACTGCCTTATATTTTATGCACTATTGTCCATTTACGAGTTCAGAAGAAAAACTTCTAGCTTCTTTCTGTGTCATAAATTCTGTTTCAGAAAATCAAAACTGCTTATACAGACATCTAATTGTGTTTTCACATTTATTGTAGTTCAATATTTTGCCAAACAATGTGTGTAAGTTTTACCATTTCAATTCATCACAATTATCTCCAGCTGTGTTACAAACATAATTGCAACTCAGCTTTAAAGGGAACATAACCCTTGTTGTTTACATTTGTTAATGTAATTGTACATTTGGGTATGTGTATGTCTGCTTAGTCACCCAGTGTATTGGTTTATGTGTTTGTTTTGAATTACTCATATTTATTCCTTATTGTTGGCACCATATTAATACAGCCCTTTTCCAGCCCAATATTAATTTTTTGATTACTTAGCAGTTCTGGAATCCAATGACTTCACTGTAGTCTTCAGCACAACTGATGTCACTGGATTCTGGAATTGCTATTTAATTAAACAGGCATTGGCCAATGACAACCATGTTCCCATGCTGGTATTCCCTGTGTAGTTGTTAGGCATTGATAGCATGACAGTTAGGATGTATTCTGAATGCGTGATATGACAACTGGATTTAGTGCATACAAATATGTTTAACATTGCCTCTTGTTTTAATTTCTCTGACGAAATGAGGTTGAAATTTATTGATGTTTATTAGTGTGTTTTTAATAATTGCTAAAGCATGAAAAATGCCACCCGTTTTCTTTTTTTGGGGGGGTGGAGGGTGTATTTTCTGTTCACATTCGGGCACTGTCAGCTTTTAGTATTTTTGGGGGGTCCTATGGGACCAGTGTGCCTGTCAAAGACTATATGTTTGCTGGCTGTTGATAAGCTTCCCCTTTTGCTTTATTCATTAGTTTATTTTTATTTTTCAATCAAAATGTGATTTTACTCATCCCCAGCTTGTCCCCTCATAGCTAATCTGAAGTCTGTCCTGCCTGATGCTTTTGTACATTCCTGAGGACAAGAGAATGCCTCTCTGTGCAAGGTGGCTGCAAATTGATAAGAACTCATGCATGCATGAGTTATGCATATTTTAAGCACTCTAAGATAAACATATGGCCTGAAAGTAGGCTTTGTCCTGAACATGGCAGTGTGGCTTATATTGAAAAACTAGCACAGAAACACTTAAAACTACTGATTTGAATATTGCAACTGTGACCTGGGGCATTGCACCAGCATCGGGGCTTCTGCACATGCACTAAGTCACAACTCTGAATTTCAAAGCAATAGCTTAAAGTGTTGTTATGCTCATCTTACAATAGCAAATGTATTGCCATGTTGAGTACAAAGTCTACTTTAAGATCATTGGTGAATTTTCAAAAGGGCTAGATGCAGACACAAATGCATACTGTACCCGAGTCTGCATCCATATCCCAGTGTCCAGGCAACCCTGCTGCTAGTTTCAGAAAATGTGTCTTTTTGCAGCAGAAAATGGATGCAATTGCTTCCAATTTGGATGCAACTTGCAATTTTTTTATTTTGGTTGCAACTGCATTCATTTTTGGATGCAAACTTTGAACAATGTTAGGCCACCTAATAGATGGTCTAGCAGGTCTGGACACATTTCTGCTTTGAAAAAAGGGGCAAACACATCTTGGGCAGAGTCTTTTGAAAATCCTACCCCTTATGTTTATGCCAGAGTGCTTAAAATCTGCATAACTCATGCATGCATGAGTTCCCGTCAGTTCGGGGCCACATTGCTTAGAAGCACATTCTCTTGTACTCAGAAATACGTAGAGGCCTCAGGCAGGCAGAACTTTGCACAAGCTATGAGGTAAGAAGCTTGGGCCAAGAAAAATCACATTTTTATTGAAAACTAACAAACAACTAATAAATAAGGCAAAATGGGCAGCCTAGATGCAATCATTGAGCATGCAGTCTTTGTCAGGTACACTGGTCCTGTAGGACCAAATGTAAATACTACATGCTGACAGTGCCTGTGACACAGTGCATGATTTTCACACTCCTTTTGCCTGCAAACTCCTTCACAACCCTGCAACACAGGTTTTGACAGGGGCTGTGGGGGGATATGTGTCGACCCCCTCTTGCTTTAAAGTTGGCCCTTTAAGACTGCACTGCATGCTCTACTTGTTGGCTATCCCTCATGAAGAAGGTTATATAGTAACACCTAAGCCCAGTAAAGGTGTATTTGGTGGGGGTGGGGGAGAAGGGAAAATGGAGGATTCTTTTTCTGTTATTGGGAGACAACCAGAGACTAAACTGCAAGAACTTTTTTTAAAGCTCAATACAAGCTCTTTGTTTTTTTGTATGTTACTGAAAGTAAAGCAGTTTTCATTTAATTTAAAGTGACGTCCAGAGTGCTCTTTTTGTGAGTGTTTGCCACAAAACTGCCTCATTCAGTACCATCACAGTGCCACAGTGTAAAAACAGACCAGCAGAACAAAAGCACGAGACAGGTTTCAAGCAGGAATTAGGAGTTACACAAGAAAATCTTGTAACTTGTATTTTCCTGCCTTTTGATTGGACAGGGACTTCAACGACAAAAGTAGGAGCAAGAGGGAAAGTGGGATGAATTTGGGTGGAGATCTGGTATTCAGAAACTGTAATAGGTGGAGGAGGGGCACTCTTCCAAAAGCCCTCTCACTGTTCAGACTGAAACCAAGATGTTTGCATGTTTTGCAAATGAACATAAAAAGGAATATTGGATGCTCTGGAAGAGAAAAATAATGCATTAATATGGGGCACTAAATAAGGAAAAAATATGACTATTTCAAAGCCAACACTCAACATTACACTGCAGTTAGTAAACAGAACTCAAAAGACAGTGGGAGGGGGGTCAAGAGAGGGTGGGACAAGATGAAGAGGAGGGCCATGGTTGATAGGAAGGGGGGTCAGGCCTCTGTAATCTATGGATCAGGAACACCGTAATCAAGCAGACTCGATAGACTGTGAGGCATTCTCCTGCTTGCTCTTTTGTATGTTCATATGTAACAGACTTCACATGTGCCTGTATTTATAATTAGATATTAAAGCATGTAAACAACAGAGTTTGTTATCTCTTGAGGATTTTTATAGACAGCCTGATAAACTAAGTCTGTGTGACGTATCACAGGTTTAGCTTTTGAAATATACTGTGACCCTCTGTAAAGTATGTACTTAAGATAGAAACAACAAATGTGTTATAAACTACAGCATGTTCTAGCAATGCCAATTAAGGCTAGCTTTCTATGGACAGCTGATGAATGCCATTGAAGATAAGTCATTGGTTAATCATTTGTTTTCTATTTTTGGTCTTGTAAAAACTTGTCAAGGTGCTAGAGATGCAGCAAAATTTAGTTACGCCGGTAAAATCAGGAATTTAGCCCCACAAAATATTTTGTGAATTTTGCTAACTATTTCACGGGTGCAAAATGTGGATTTTCGCCTGCAAGTAGCAAAATTACACAGTTCGTAGGTGAAATTTCACAGGCAAAATTCTGCATTTCACTGGTGGAATTCTGCACCCACAAAATATTTCGTGAAATACATAAATTTTATGAAATATGTTGTGGAGTGAAATTTGTAGATTTCACCCATCTCTATAAGGTGCTATGAAAGTGCTTTCATTTTTAACTGTCCACTGGCTACATTCCTACCACACATGTTTTGCTGTAACTTAAAACACTCCATCTGGACACATTGTTAGACTCATAGCAGACCATATTATAAAATCAAAGTGGTTTCATGGCACTTCTGTGCAAATTGACAAGGTGAGCAGACTTTACTATCCTAAGGCCTATATTCAGGAAGATTGCCCCCAGTGGCAACATCCCTTGACTTTGCTTTAATTAACTGATTCAACAGTCTCCTGTGTTGTTCAAGGGCACAATGCTGTATTGAATTAGTAAACACAGTGTAATAAGACAGAATATAATGCTTATGAATATCTGGGGAAAATGTGTACAACTCCTCCTAAAAGGGTGCTCTCTTTTGGCTTTCTCTGGAGCACTGCTGTCACCGTCCCCTGCACCATTCCTTTACCCCAGTCCCAGTCCAGACTGCAGCTGTGGGATCTGGGGCAACATCCCTTGACTTTGCTTTAATTAACTGATTCAACAGTCTCCTGTGTTGTTCAAGGGCACAATGCTGTATTGAATTAGAAAATGTGTACAACTCCTCCTAAAAGGGTGCTCTCTTTTGGCTTTCTCTGGAGCACTGCTGTCACCGTCCCCTGCACCATTCCTTTACCCCAGTCCCAGTCCAGACTGCAGCTGTGGGATCTGGGGCCGGACTAGACACTGTCAACTGTTCTGCGGGCTTATTCACTGTCCTTCTGACTGTGTCTGGTGTGCTACCACCTCTTTTCACTGTTGCAGCCCCTAGTTGGCCTTCAGGGTGGGGGATCCCCCAGCATGGAGGCTGCTCAGTTTCAGGTAGCTTTCAAAGCTGCATAAAGTACAAACCACTTAAATTTCTACAGCCTGTCCCTATGAAACTGACGTCAATTTGGAGACTAGATTCAGCTCTGCAAAACAACTAAATCAGTACATCCTGTCCCTGTGAAATCTGACATTTGTTTGGAGTTCAGCTCTAAAAAACAGCTCTGACATGCAAGCTGGCTCAGGACTTGTATGCATGTTTTTCCCCTGGAACTGACAGCTGCTGAGAGCCAGGGGTCTAACATAATAAATAATGCATGGAATATTAGCCACTCATATTTAGTCCCTTGATTTCTGCACAAGGGAGAAACATGTACAAATAGAGAAGATTTGCCTGAAATAAATCCTCTAAGGAGAGGAGAGAGTTTGTGAATAGCTCTCACATGCTATCCCTATCTGACTAAAACATTTGTCCAAAATAGACTTGAGACCTCTGGAAAAGGGGATTGACTCAGCTAGAGTGCCAAGCCTGGGTTCTACCACTGAATTAGAGAACGGTTTGCCTTGAAAGCTACTCTGCATCTGGGAATGTAGTGAGCCACTGCCTTCTACTACTGTTAGGATTTTATCCTGTCAGGGGATCAAACCAGCTAAGGTCCTCAATAACTGTACACTTGTCAAGGTGGGTAAAGACAAGTCTTATTGTGGGGTGAATAGGATCATTGTCACCCAGTGGATCACAACCCACATCCCTTGTCACCGTATGTGCATTGGGTCCACTACACCTGTAATCAGCTTACAGAAAGAGCTCCCATCATCAAAAGTCATCACAGCACATACTCTTCACCATTGGGAGTGCATTAGATCCACCACACCTGTGTCCAGCCTACAGAAAAGACCATCTAGCCATCATCTGCCTAAACAGGGGTGACATCCCCACAGAAACAGCACCAGCTTTTCATCTAAAGGTCATGAATACTGGGTTTTACCCACATAACTTACCATTCCTATTGTTTAGATAGTGAGCAAGATACTTTCTGGGCATTCCTGCATGATCTTAGAATTAAGCCCACAGCTACAGTTTACAGCTAGGAGCCACTGTTTTACTGCCCATCCAACTGTATAATATGCTAGTCAACAGCAGCAGCAGTTAACAACTGAATTTACATGTTACCACCCTGAGGACCAAGTGTCATGGGCCTGCAACTCTGCATCTGTGTACACACTCAAACTGTGATTGGGAGCTGCCGGAGGGACTGTGGGGTTAATTGGTGCACTGTGTGTGTGTGTGTGTGTGTGTGTGTGTGTGTGTGTGTGGGAGGGGGTGATGAGTCACTCCTTACAGTGGGGGTGAATCCAAACTGCTATCTTTGTTTATTTTTACCTTTACTTCCCTTGTCCCTTACGATGTTCTTCAACTCCAAAATAAACTCATTGTTTTTTTTATTTGAAACTGCTGATGTATTTTGCCATTATTGCCATGCTGTTTATTTGCCTGCTTAGAGTGATAAGAGTGGAGGGCATTGTGTTATTGTGTTCTCTGTCACAGAGGGTGGGAGTTGTATTTATTTCCTGTGGCTAAGTACCCTGGCAGCCCTCTGTCATAAGGATCCCCATAGGTGGAGCAGGGACTTAGTTACAAGGGTGCAGGGGATGCAGCCGCACCCGGGCCAACAAGGCTTAAGGATCCCAAATCAGAGGTTTAAAGCCTGGGCCCAAATTGCAGTAATTAATTGATATTTATTCCCCTGGAAATGGCTGTGCACACAAGTGCTTGCACTGTGGTTTTTTACCTAGCTTTTTTGTTTTTTTCTCCAGCAGCAGCAGCAAAATGCACTGCTGTGCAACAGATTCCCCAGATCAGACAAAGTGAGTGACACTGTGGCAGCAGCAGCATGGGGGGGGGGCTACTGTGAGAGCCACTCGTAGTGTGCACTAACTATACCACATGACTCTGTGTAGCAGCAGACTGAAAGAGTTACGTGGTAAGGTACTGTACAGTGTGCATCTGTCAGCAGAAAAATCGCACCTTCTCCAGAACAGTTCTCTGTGCTGTTGGTCATGTTGTATGTGAGAAGAAGACAAGAGTCTATAGACTGCCTGAGAGTCTGACAAATGTCGAGAGTGCCAAATCCATTGTCATTGTTCACTGACCCTGTCACTCCACCACTTAATAAATAAATATTGTTGGCAGTCATTATCGCTTGACAGACTTCACTTCAAAACTTAACTTCACCTTTACCATTTGGTTGGAGCAGAGCTGTGGAGCAGCTGCAGTAGAAGCAGTAGGTGAAGAGTAAGTTCTCAATTTCTCCACTAGTCTAAGTCTCTGGTCCAGATTGGGTGGATCAGGGTGAGTCGGTGTTGTGACTGTGCTTCCTTCTGCTTGATTGATTGTGATTATTTTATTACTATACTAGTTAGAATCCACTCCAAGGCAGTCAAGAATAGAAAAGAAGACAGGCCCAGCTGAGCTATATAATATTTGGTTTTGTAGGGGCCAGGGCAGGAGATGGGCTGGGTGGGGAAAGGGGTGTAGTCACACTGCAGCAGCCAGCAGAGCAGTCAGTCTATTAATTAATTCATGCATTTGCTAAATGGTTGTGATAACTGGTTCAGCTATTATTTTGCTGGTGTGGTGTGCGATCATCAGACTGCATCCAGTTTGGGTACATCTACTCACAACAATTAAATTTTAGAGAAGGGTTGCATGATCTTTTAAAATGGAGCCCCAATTCATTAATTACCTCCCTTATATTTTCAAATTCAAATCAAATTGCATTTGAACATCTAATGACTTGTTGGGAAGATATATGAAAAGGAGATTTTTGAGGGCTTGAGCCTGATGTTCAATTGGTTAGTTCTGTAGCTCTTCAGTGTTATGCTGAACTACTGATATCTTATCTCTGGTGTTGGCAGAAGATAAAGCTTGCTCAGTTTGTAGTGTTGTAATTATTTTGTGTACAGTAGGTATGTGTCAACCTGTCCGTCCACAGACTGTATGATCTCTAAAGTTCCAGGGAATAGTGTTTTACTTCCACAACTGTGGTTTCTGATTTTTCAAACATGTTATCAATTTATTGATATGGTAAGGTACAAATAGACTTAAGTCCTGAAACAGCAGCAGCAAATTCCTGAGAGTATAAAATATCTGTTACTGGCTCTGCTAATGGCAAACAGGTGGTTCATGGTTGATCTGTAGTTATTGCTGCTTCAGCCATTTTTACATTGGCTCACACTTGTGCACCAGCCAACATATTGCATTAGTGGCAGATTGGAGGCACGGTCACTGTTGGGCGAGTGCAGGGCATGCATCAGTAGGTGCGTCCCCCATTCCCAATAAGCCAGCATACAGGTGACACACCAGGAATACATAATGTGGTGAGCACATCAAACAAAAGGTCCGCTGCAATGACAGCCAAAACATGCCCTCCCTATATGCCTTTCCTGGTGAAACCCTTTCAGAAACATGGCAGTGCTGACTGCCGCCATGCAGAGAGTTGACTTGAGGGGTGCCAGATCCCCCCGTCAGCATGCTGCCACTCAGTTCATGTGCATAATGACACCCCCCATTTGTTCTGTGCTGGGGGTGCCCAATCCCTCGGCTCTTGCCATTTATGTGCCAATGGTGTGCCCAATCCCCCATCAGCTAGCCCCCCAACACTGGTGGTGGCATGTGGGAGCCCACCCAACATGCCAAATGCCCTGTAAAAAAAAAACTGTCCCGTGATTATTTTTTGTTTCCTGTAAAAGTAGAAACGGTCCTCGCGGTCTGTCCTGCTTCCTCCCAACCTGCATCCACCCTGGCGCACTCCCACCTCCCCACACCCCCTCACCCCACACTTACCTCCAAAGCCCAGCGATGTAGATCTTCGTGGACCGGAACACGTTTGCACTCTTCAAAGCGGACTCAGAACTGAAGAATGCCGGTAAGCTGCATAATGGCATAAATAGGGTTTTTTCAATTTTGGTGCATCTCTCAGGCATTTTTGGGAATTTTGGCATCAAATTTTCAACATGGGGTTATTGGGACCCCTCCTCATGAATTCAGTCACTATCATGGTGTTATTTGGTCCTGAAAGGTGATTTCACAGTCACTGCGTAGAATCACCTTTCAGGACTGATTAACGAAATGACAGTGCCACTGTTCATGAGGTGGGCTCTCAAAAAGTCTATGTTGCAAGTTTGGTGAAAAAATCCAAAAAAATTACTGTTTTATGAGTGTGCATTGCGTAGTTTCCATGCACTCTTGTAACTTCATAAATTTGTAATATTTTCACTCCAGATTTTCAAAATTGCCATTTTTCCACACCTCCTTATGACAGTATAGCTGTCATTTTACAAATCCTGGCTGAAATGTGTTTTCACATGTCCGGCACAGGATAGTGAGATCGCTGTGCGAAATCAGTTTACAGGACAGTTTGAGAAAATGACGGTGACACTGTTCATGAGCAAAGGTCCTAAAGTGCCTATGTTGAAAATTTGGTGACAAACGTCCATAAAACGTCTGTGTTACAAGGGTGCATTGCACAGTTTCCATGCACCCTTGTAACTTTGCAAATATGCAATATTTTCATGCCAGATTTTCAAGACTGGCATTTTTTCACAGCCTGCTCAAAATGTGTTTCCACACTCATGGTGCACAATGGCGTGGTCGTTGTGGGAAATCAACTTTTGGGACAGATTAACAAAATCACAGTGCCACTGGTCATGAGGGGAGGTCCCAAAATGCATATGTTGAAAATGTGGCTAAAAAAATCCCAAAAATAATTGGGTTACGGACATGTGTTGCGCAATTCCTATGCATGCTCATGACTTCACCAATTTTTTATATTTTCACTCCAAATTTTCAACGTTGCCATTTTTTATACCTCCTCATGAACAATGCAGTTGTCGTTTTTCACATCCTGCCCAAAATGTGTTTTAGTCCCTGTGTCACCAAATGGCATAGCTGCTGTGCAAAACCACCTTTTAGCTAACAAACTGATTGTGCCGCTCTTCATGAGGTGGGGTCATAAAAAGCCTATGTTGACAATTTGGAGTGAAAATACCAACAAACGCCTATGACTTTAGGGTTTCCAACTGTAACACCCCACCCTGTAGAGACTGCCAGGCATCAGGAGTGTAACTTGGGAATCATTGGCTGTAATGCTCTCGCCATTTCACCCCCACCCCCACCCACACCCTGTAGCCAGTGACAGGCATCAAGGTGTACCTTGGAGTGTTTGGCCCTAACGTTCACCCCATTCTTCTATTCTGCACCCATCTCAGGGTATTTCCTTATGGAATGGGGTTAAGTGTAAGGCCCAAAGACCCCAAAGCACACCATGTTACTTGTCAGTGTCTACAGGGTAGGGTGAGGTAAAATAGCATGAGCATTATAGCTGATGACCCAAAGGCTGCCCCAGCACCTGTCAGTCTCTGCAGGGTGGGGGTGGGGTTGGCATCAGTTTAATACTTCACTGCTATTCCTATTATGCATCTCTAACTCCTGCACTACCAATGCCAATGCCAGCAAGACAACAATCAGCATTGACAAATGCTTGATGCAGCCTACTTTCACTGACACAGATAGTCTTAATCAACCAAAAACAATGTTCAAGAGTTCTAGTTTTAGGTGTTTTATGTAATGGGTGTGGGCCTGTTTCAAAACTGGGTTGAGGGGCTGATCTTAAAACTGGGGAAGGCTATAACATACCCTTGCACCCAGGCCCTCTGGGAATTTGCTGCGCCACTGAGGTGGAAGTGCCATGCCACTTTCCGAGCCCATTTCTAACCACAACTCCAGGCGCTATTCACCTGAATGCACAAATGACTTTGCCCTTTACCATCTCCAGGCTTAGTCAGCACACTTTGCGAGAGGGGGTGGTTACATGTGATTCTAGAACTTGATTTGAAGCTAAGGCACCTTGGTGCAATCATAGGCAGGATAGCAAAGACTCCTTTAGAGTGTCTGCTTCAACTGATATTATGAAATGAATAGAAAAATCTAGAAACTTGATTGAACAATAGGAAACTCTACCCATTATATTATTCAACCATAAATTCATGGTTAGGAAGTAGACCTTGCCATCAGTTTCTTTTTTACTTAACTTGATAATATTCCACCCTTGTACTCACATTTTACCCGCTAACAGCATGGCTGCACTAGCATCCACTGCCAGCTCCAGCTCATCTCAGTCTCTTTCAGCATCAGAGCTGCCATGGATCAGGGAAAACTCTCAGGTGTGGTATCTATTGACTTATCCAAGGCGTTCGACCTCATTGACCATGACCTGCTTGCCCTGCAGATGAGGTCCCTTGGTTTGTCCCCCACCGCCCTAAACTGGGTCTCTGACTACCTAAATGGCAGAAAACAACTAACTAAATTCAATAAAGTCCTCTCTGCCCCCCGGCCTGTCACCTCTGGTGTCCCTCAGGGCTCCGTGCTGGGTCCCCTACTCTTTTCCCTGTTCATCAACAATCTCCCTGATGTGGTCTCCAGCTGCCGTGTCATCATGTATGCGGATGACCTGGTTCTCCTGGCCCACTCCTGTGATACAGCCACACTAAACCGTCACTTATCTGAAGACCTCTGGAACATCCAGGCATGGCTCTCCAACCATAAATTGGTCCTAAATCAAAACAAAACCCAGGCTATGCTCTTCGGTTCCTCTGCCAAAATCGAGCCTCTTCAACTCCCCTACATATCAACTACGAAGATGGCTCCTCTCCTACGTGACCTCCCTCAAATATCTTGGAGTGACGCTGATCCCAATTGGACCTTGGTAGTCATATCCATAATGCCTGCAGGGGTAAACCGCAACGGCTGGTCTACAGGGCTTGGTACAACTCACCCAGTGGCTCACTTAGCTCTTGCCAGGGAGTACTACTTCTCCCTCAGCTACGGCCCTCATATTTGCTCATACTTCTAAGACCTTTCCTAAGCAAGTGGAGCACAACGTACAACAACATCTGTCGTTGGCCCTGGCTGCCCCCGCCTCACCCATCACTCAAGTGAGTTTCCCACGAGAAGCTTGGCTGGCTATCCCTGGCCAATCACCTTATCCTTAGCACTGGGTGCCTCGTGAGTAAAGTACTTAGCTCTGGCACCCTCCGAACTGGCCGGTTTCTTGCTCCTGCTGACCTCTCCCCTACCTGCTTAGATCCCAAGGCCCTGGCCTACTAAGTGTACCTCTTCCCGCACCAACATGGGGGACTGGAGTTTGCTGTCCATGGCCCCAGGCTCTGAACTCCTTTCCTGAAAGAATCCGTACTGCCTCCTCTCACAAGAGTTTCCGGATCTCCTGGATCATCTTAAGGTGGCTTCTGCTGTGAATGTCCTAAGCCTCCTTAGCCTCCCGGTGTCCACTGGTGCCGGCTTCTCTCCTGCTCTGGCGTCAAAACTCTTGCGCTTATGTCCTCGCCCAAATCCCTCCTTGCTTGACTGACTATGATGTTACTATGCTCATAATCCCCACCAGCCCTGTTGGTCATTGAATTTATCTCTAATTTATACCTTGCCCCAGCACTGTATCTGGGTGTACCTTCCACGTAAATGTAAAAACTGTAAAAATTGTCTTTTCTCCTGTTTTTGTACCTGAATGTATTCGTCTGAACCAATTACTGTATCAATGTACCTGTTGTACCCTTTTGTACTCTCCCGGGTCGTTCCTGAAAATAGGCATAAAACTTGTCTAGTGTACTTACCCGGTAAACAGAAACAAAATAAATAAACCTTATTCCTTCTCCAACTCACATTTTACTATTGACTTCAACATCAACTGCCCCCACCTTCCTAACACAAACTACTCCTTCACCAATGCACATGCTCGTGCGCGCGCACACACACACACACACACACAACACACAACACACACAACACACACGCACACACACATATACACACACACACACACAACACACACAACACACACACACATATACACACACACATACAACACACACACACACACACACACACACACACACACACACACACACACACACACACACACACACACAAAATACTAAGCTGCGGCTCAAGTAATATATTGGTACTAACCCGATTACCCCTGCTCATCATCACTGTTCTGCTCCTGACTGCAACATGAGATCACCAAGTGTGAACTGTTTGGTTTAAACAAAATGCTGTAGCACCTCTGCATAAAGCAAAGAACTGGTGCCAACCTCACTTGGTCACTCTTACTCACTATCATATCACTGCTCCAGTCTGCAGCATCTAATCTCTGACCACCAACTGTGCAAATTAAATACCCCTCCCTTGTCTGAGCACAAATCTGTGTCACCAACCCCTGCTCACTTCCAGAGCCTCCAATTACTGCTGCCAGTTGTCGTGTTTACTTACAACTAGTACAACTTAAATTTAACTTCATTCCAGTTGAAGCTTACATTACTGCCACTAACTGACCAATTCTGGTATTTACTCTCAAGTTACGCTGATGACACTTTAGTCAGGATGGAACTTACACTAGCTAAGCAGAAAGGCATGCCAGGGTGTGCTTTGTGGTGGATAAAGTCACACATTTGGTGGGTTGAAGCATGAGGCCAAAGGCCATGTGCTTCCACCACATGAGAAGTGGCATTATCCTCGCACAACACACACCCTTGATTTCTTTATGATTAAGAAATGGGTCCACTAGCATAGGTAAATGAATTTGGTTTTTAAATGTAATTTAAATAAGTAAAAATTAGAAAAATGCAGTCCTATTAAGGCATTGCAATTTTGCTGTTGGCCAGTAGATGGCAGATGCTGCATTTTTAGTACAAGTAAGGGAATTTAGGTATATTGATACAACTGTGCCATTTTATATAATCAAGTCAGTGATGTTACAGATAATTTTTCTGTTCTGTTCTGTTGGGATATAATCATGGGCTTCCCAGCTCCTCAGCCTCATCAGATTTCTTAATTCTTATAGCCATTTCATAATACCGCTGATTGCACCTGGGATGCACCAGCTCCGATAACAGACCCACCTACTGGCCACAGAATAAAATCACAGAACCTTGTTTTTAACTGTAACCCTGAATCTTAACAAAAAATAATGTGCTAAAATACTGTTTGTTTTTTTCTTCCTTTTTTATTAATATATACATGGATCCATATATTGCAATAATGCTCTCTGGGGCATGCTTCGTCATATGATATTGTCACTTCTAAGGTAGTTAAAGGCACTTAGCTGCGTCTTGTGCCTCACAAGGCACTCATGGCCTGAAGATATCCTATGATGAAATATGGCCTGTCATGTATTATTGCCAGGGTCCATAGTGTTCTGCAGCACTTTGTCCTGATTTATGTGGCAGGGCTCCTAGGTTTCTGTGGCAGCATTTTCTGATTTCTGCAGCATGATTTATTCATTTCTGTAGCAGAATTCAGTCTTGTCACTGGCAAAAATATGAAGCGATGTCACCGATGACATCACATGCCAAGCATAGAGGAGGGGCTTTAAGATAAACAGAGATAGATAGATAGATAGATAGATAGATAGATAGATAGATAGATAGATAGATATTTTATTTAGAAAAGCACCCATTCCCAAGCACTCTGAGTGCTGTACAAGAAAAACAAACAATAATATAAAATAATGTACAAAAATGTACATAACAATTCAACTGGGAGTGGATTTAAAATGCATCTGTCTATCACACTAAAACAGACAATTGATCAATCTATGAAAGCTTGCTGTAACAGATATGTTTTTAGACCCTTTTTAAATGTTTCTACCAAGGCAGCCTCCTTTAAATAAACAGGAAGGCGTTCCACAGAGTAGGCAAGGACACAGAGAATGCCCTGTTCCCGGAATGCCATAACTTAACCCTGGGAACTCTAAGGAGCCCTCCCCCAGCAGAATGGAGTGCCCAGGGCAGATGGTAGGTGACAAGGAGATCTTGCAGATAGACAGGTCCCCTTTCATGCAGGGTCTTGTAGGTCAGAAACCTTACCTTGAAGACAATCCTCCATCTGACCAGCAGCCCGTACAGTCTGCGGAGGACTGGGGTCCAATGAGATGGAGAAGAGAGCCTTGCCCAATGAAAAAAACTGCATATTTGAATGAAAATTCCCCAAGAACCATGAATTCTGCAGCAGTGTATATAGTCTGTGGCATGAATCAAATTTTGCAGAAAAATCAGCGGCCACAAAAACGTAGAATTCCAGGGGCCTTGATTATTGTTTAACAAATGACTTATATTTACAGTATGTCTTTCTCATTTAAAGAGTTTAGAACTTCAGCTGACACACATCATTCCAGACCTCCTTAGTCAATCAGAATGAAGGAATGACTAGTGCCCATTTAATGAGATCACATAACGATAATGAGCCAGGCAAGGATTCGAATGGAATCAAAGACTAGGTTCTCAGAAATGTCATCATGTTGCCCATTTTAAATATGTTCTTACACCATCACAAACAGGACAGATTTAGGGCTTGCTCTCCAATTGAATCCATAGGCATTTATGTGAATAGGGATGGGTCAGAGATTATTCAAGTTAAAATACATGAACACTGGTTTAAAAGTAAACCCTGAGTACAGTAATCATATATGGCAGGTAGCCTTACAGCAAGGTCCGCTTTTAGGACAGTGACTTTATCATAATCAAAATGCTAGTCATTTAAACCCAGTCATGTGGATTAAATGTGTTGAGTGTTTCTATTTGATAAACTTTATGGATTTGTTACCAGGAGTCTTGTTTTAAGATTTCTAGACATTTTGCAGTTTTTACCTGGCCTGTTTAATTTGCCTTTTAGTATAAGCACAGTGCTTACAGGAATATGTACCAGTACATATAGCTTTTTCAATGGGGACAGACTGTTTGCCTTTGATAATAAAATAGGTAAGATAAACTAAGAAATGTGATCAATGAAATGGGGCAACATGACTGTGTGTTATTCCAGCACAATAGCACATCCAAAATCTGAAATTACTAAACTTCATTACTCATTTTTAAAATAAAAAATTTAAGACAACCATTTTATAATCCCAATAAGGTTCTCCTGTGTGTGTGTGTGAGACTACAGATGACAGCACTTATCTGGTGTACGTGGTACTTGACTTTGCTTCATACCTAACTTCCCTGAGGCATGCTGCTATTACTCTATAAAGTATGCGCTAACCTACCTTGTTGCTTAGAGCTCATTATCTTACATCTAAACTACTGGGCACTATTTCAGTTTAATTGTAAATGGAAACACACTAACAGACTTCATAAAACTGTTTAAGTGTGCTCTCTGGTTGAAATATTTCACAGTACATGGACACTACAAAGTCATCAATGGATGACAACAGCAACGATCCAAGAGAGACATTATATACTGTGGTGCATATTAAATAATACCACTGGTCCTGTTGTTTAGAATATTTTTTGACATGACAAATCATTTTCTGAACTAAAACCATAATGGATCTTAACTGGATTGTGTTGAGCCTGTGTAGAATTAGTTTCAGGTGCTAATGACTTGCAGCTCTGTGTTGGAAAAACAATTCAAAAATATAATTAAAAATCAAGTATACTATATTCTGAATATTTTTATATCATGACATGTGGCATCAAAGATAATTAGGGACTGCAAAAGGAATACATCTAAATACTTGTTCTCTTTACTGCCTGCACAGATTTTGACACTGGGCTACAGACTGAAACTGTATGTGAGCACAAGAGTTCTCCAAGTCACCCGTTTGGCAATTAAACAGTTCATGCACCCTTCGATCATGTTATCCACCCCCTCTGACAAGAGATGCTAATTCAAAATGTATCTATTTTTTCATTGTATGATATCCTGTCCCCCATTTTGTACTTGATGGTTTCAGTCAAATGCATCAGAAAGAATACTTTTCCAGCTCTCAACTGCTACGCATTTTACATAGTGCTCTGAATTTTACACCCAAATTTACTCTTGCTCCACAAAGATTTACTGATGATCCTTAATGTTAGAACTATTTCTGGACATACAAACTATTAAAAATGTAAACTATCCAGTCCTTAACACTAAACGTATTATGTCCAGTATTGTTAAGCTTAATATTTTCAAAACTAAACAAGCATTTCTCAATGCCGAATGTTTGCTTGCTGGTATTGGCATTGGTAGTGCAGGAGTTAAGGAGATGCATAATAGGAATGGCAGTGAAGTACTGAATTAACGCCAACCCCCACCCCCACCCTGCAGAGACTTACAGGTTTTGGGGGTGTACCTTTGTGTCATTAACCATAATGCTCATGCCATTCCACCTCACTCCACCCTGCAGACACCGACAGGTGTCACTGTGTGCCTTGGGGTCTTCAGCCCTTAAGTTCACCCCATTCCATAAGGAAATAAGATGAGATGGGTGCAGTACAGAAGAATGGGGTGAACATTAGGGCCAGAGACCCCGAGGCACACCTCGATGCCTGTCACTGGCTGCAGGGTAGGGGTGTGGGTGCAAAGGCATAAGCATTGCAGCAAATGACCCTAGTCACATCCCCGACACCTGTCAGTCTCTACAGGGTGGGGCATTATGGTTGGAAATCCTAATGCCCTGAGTGTTTGTTGGTATTTTCACTCCAAATTTCAAAACAGGCTTTTTGGGACCCCGCCTCATGAACAGTGGCACTATCATTTCATTGCTCCATCCCAAAAGGTGATTTTGCAAAGCGACTATGCCATTCTGTGTCACAGGTGGGAAAACACATTTCAGACTGGATGTGAAAAATGGCAGCTGTACTGTTCATGAACAGGTGTGAAAAAATGGCAATGTTGAAAATCTGGAGTGATAACATGAAACATTGGTGGTTACGAGTGTGCATAGAAACTGTGTAACGCACGCCCGTAACACAATCGTTTGTTGGAATTTTTTCACCAGATTTTCAACATGAGAATTTTGGGACCTCTTCTCATGAACAGTGGCACTGTGATTTTGTTACTCTGTCACAAAACCTGATTTCCCATCATGACCATGCCATTCTGTGCCAACATGATTTGGGCAGGATGTGAAAAATGACAGATGTACTGTTCATAAGGAGGTGTGAAAAAATGGCAATGTTGAAAATCTGGAGAGAAAATATAAAACATTAGTGAAGTTATGAGCATGTGTAGAAACTGCACAATGCACGCTCTTACTGCAGTCATTTCTTGAAACTTTTTCTCCAGATTTGCAGCATGGGATTTTTGGGACCCCACCTCATGAACAGTGGCACTGTTGTTTCGTTAATCAGTCCCAATAGGTGATTCCAAGCAGTGACCACAAAATCACTCTATGGGACTAAGTAATGAAATGACAGTGGCATGTTTATTAGGTTGGGTCCCAAGAACCCTATGTTGAAAATGTGAGGCCACAATTCCTAAAAATGGCTGAGATATCAACCTAAGTTGAAACCCCCCATTGACTCCCATTATACAGTGCTTACCCAATTCCTCAGTTCACAGTTCATAGAAACATAGACTTTGATGGCAGATAAGGACTGCTTGGCCCACCTAGTCTGCCCATTTCCCTACCTATTGGATAAGCTGCAGATCCTAGTTAACCAACAGCAGTTCAGCTTTGATGAGTGCAGACATGTCCAGGTCCAGAAAAGATCGCTGCTCCCGACCTCCAGAGGGTATGTATGGGTGAGGGGGGGTGCAGGGAGGTGGGTGCTCAATGGGAGGGGGGACTAGGGAGACGATGGTTGACTGTTTTCTTTTTTACAGGTAAAAAAAAAGATGCCAGCATGATGGTTTTCTTTCTTTCACAGGTTTAAAAAAAACAACATTTTGGCACACTGGGATGGGCTGCCAGTGTGCCACAATAGTGGTGGGGGGGGCATGTTGACACAGGGATTGGGTACCCCGATGTCAGCAGATTACAGATGGGTTTTGGGTGGGGATGCATCCAATGCCTGGAGTGGGCATCCCAGTGTTGGAAACATTTTGGCACACTGGGGTGGGCTCCCAGTGTGCCACAATAATGGAGGGGAATACATGCTGACATGGGGATTGGGCACCCTGATGTCGGCTTTCCTTGGAGTGCATGGTGAGTGGCAGGAGCCACGGCTCATTACTTGTTTCACCAGGAAAGGCACACAGAACAAACAAGTTGTTGGTGGAGCAAGGGCCAGGGATAGAGTGCTGAGTGGCAGGAGCTGACAAGGTTGCAAAGGAGTGGGGAGGTGCCACTGCAGAGATTAAACTGTTTGTGATTGCAGCAACAGATTCATTTCAACTGCTTGGCTCTCTTTGAAGCTGCTGTCTTTGGCAGCTTCCCCCTTGATTGATGGCTGAGGGACGTGCCCAGTAAAGCAACCGCTGTATTGGCCACAACACTGACACACCTCTGAAATGTGGTGCTGTCACAAGATGTTTCTTGTGCATACACGCAAGCAAACAAAAAAATAGCTCCTATCCCTCTCCTCCCCTGCCATTTCTTCCATCACCTACCTTCTAAACCTCTCCTTGGCTTTAGCTTCAGCCTCTGATACACGGAAGTAGGCTGTGATTATTTCTGTTCCCAAAGGGGTTGACCCCTCCCTCCTGGTAACAATCACCCTATCTCCCTCCTCCCTACTCTGGCTAAACTCCAGGAACACCTTGTTCTCTCCCAGCTCACCCCTTTCCTTCATTCCTTCTGTTTCTTTACCCCTTATCAGTCTGGTTTTAGGGAGTCCTACTCCACCTCCACTTCCCTCCTGCAACTCACTGGCTTCATCCTATCTGGTATAGATCAGGGCTTGGTCACCTCAGCCATTTTTATTTACTTGGCCAAGGCCTTTGACACCATTGCCAACCCTATCCTTATGGATAAGTTAAAGGCAGCAGTGCTCTCTGCTTATTCAGTTGAGTGGTTTTACTCTATCTTGAGGGCAGGTCTCAAGCTGTCTGTATTAGCGATGCCTTATCCCCTCCTCTCCCTATCTGCTCAGGTGTTCCCCAAAGATCTGTCCTTGACTCTATTCTGTTCTACATATTCCTGAATGACCTCCCCTCTGCCTGTTCCTCTGCATCATTTCGCATGTATGTAGATGACACAGTCCTCTGTGCCTTTGGATCCTCTGCTTCTGATCTCATGGCCCAGCTCCAACTAGAGTTTGCCAACATCCAGCACTGGTTCCAGGCTACTCAACTTTCCTTCAGTGCCAAGAAAATGGTCACCATGACTTTTGGCACAAGGCAGAGACTAGCTAGGCTCATCCCCCTTCCTTCATTCCATATTCTTGATGGTGTTGCAATTGAGGATGTTTCTTCCTTTAAATAACCTGGAGTCTGGCTGGATTGTCACCTTAATGTCTCAAGGAAGTAACCCACTTCCTGCTGCAGAGAAATGGACTTGATTATTCTCCTTATCTTTGACTGTGCTGACATTGTTTACAATGCTGTTCCCAAATCCAACCAAGCCAGACTTGATCCACTATTTCAATCCTTCTGCCACTTTGCCCTAGATTGCCCCCTAGAGCCCACCACTGCTCCTTTTACTCCTCCCTCTCCTTTCCCTCCCTTGATGCCAGACACCTTGCTCATATTGCTACTTTCATCTCCAAATTGTGGCTTGGGGTCTCTCTCCACTTATCTTTCCTCCCTCCCTCAATTCCCCCACCTCCTACTCCCTTCACTGCTCTGGCCCTGACTCCTTGCACTCCCCTACATTAAACTCTGTACTGCTAAAGCTGCCTTCTCCTTCTGCTTCCCTAAACTATAGGGCTCTGTTCCCATTACCATTCATAGTGTTCCTTCCTCCCATTCGCTCAACTCTCTCCTCTGTGAATTCACCACTCACTTCTACAGTTGTTTCTGATCCCGTGTTGTATTTGGCCACCATACAATTCCTTTCTCCGACTGCCATATCCCTAATTCATTTCCTCCTGCCCCACCCCCAGTTTCCTCCATCCTAGTTTGCTGAATGAAGCACCAACAGCGCTTCATTCACCCTTCATATTGCTGTCATCTGCACTTTAATACTGAACTTAGCAGCGCCTTGTTCATACTCCAACTGTGTTCCAATTTGCACTCATATTACTTGCTGCTCTCCAAATACTCTGCTCATCTTGTTCATTTAGTTGCTGCTTAATTGGTTAGCTTATACTTCACAGTTACGCATATGTTTCCGCTTGATAGGTCTTTCCTGGTAAATTTTTTTAAATAAATAAGCAAATCATAAACTAAGGAGCCAATCGATGCTGCCCTTTCCAATCTACATAGATTTTAACAGGACAAAGTGCTGGGTAACTTGCTAATAAAATTGTACTCAGATATATAGAGGGCCTAAACCAATACACCTACTGCCCTCCTCTCCCCATCTCTCCCCCTCACTTCCTTCCATTAGGCACCAGTTAAAACTCCTCCCTGCATGCCCCTGCTCCTGCCAATCATCCACCTAACTCATGGTCTAACCCTTATGCTTTTGACAAACCCTTACCCCTTCCAGGTATACTGTCATGACCACAACACCCCCACTGCAAAACCTGCACATCAACAACAATCCGTTCAACACCCATAGTGCCAAATGGGTTGTTGCATTGATGTGTCAACATACCAACACCCGGTGTTGGCTGCTCTCCCCCGACATCCCCTACCCCCGGAGTTGTTAATCCTTATGTCTGGGTGATGTGTGGGGTCATAGCCTCCCCCACACACATTAACACCAAACAGGTGTCAGTGTGTTCAGGGTCATGGTGGGGACTTGGTGGCATAAGGGTTGTCGGAGACTATTTGTTTTGCTGTGGCCTGGTGGAACCCCCTTTCCACCCCACCCCAACTGCATGATTTTGGTTCTTTCATAGGTAATCTTAGCTGCCTGTTCAACTCATCTTCACAGCATAAGCCCAGTACCAGACCCTTTATTTTGAACATGTCCAGTTGAGCAGCTGATTTGTAAGAAAATGTTATTGTCCTCTACAATTTGTCAGGGTTTTGCTCTTGTTTGTTCTGCACTAAATTTTTGTACTTTATGTCGCAGTCTTTGACTTGCTGCTACATGGTAATGTAGTTTCTCCTCTTCCCCTGTCCTGCAGATCACACGTGGAAATGAGTGATGGCTCAGTGTGCCTTTCCCAATTATCAATTTATAAATTAACAATACATGAAATCTTGCTCCGTTTGTGATAAATATTACTTTTTACAAAATAAAACACTACCATTGAGATGACAAATAAATGCTTGACATTTGGTATAGACCCTTAACTTCTCAGTATTCATACTGACAAACTGGAGCATAATACACAAACAGAATGCCACAGTAAGACCTGGATTCACCACAATTCTGCAGAAAGGTGATTTCTTGGATCCTGAATTACACTAATAGGTTTATTCTATTTGCCCATTCAGAAACTGTCTTTTAAACTTTGTTTCTCCTTTTCTTTTGTGATTTTAGAGCATGTACTTCTTGTAGAGTAACCTAGATTGGCCCTTCCCACAAACATACAAAGTTTCTCATTTTTTTTACATTTAACTTTACACAAAAATCACACTCCATATGGTATCTAACACGTGATGTGCTGTATCATTGTTATAGGTCTCACAATCATAAGTATGTTTTTATTCCTACAAAGTTACATTAAATTATCTGTCACACACATCTCATTGCTACTACAAGGGAAATTACATGAAGTACATGGGAACCAACACTGGACCTGTGAACATGGCCCCCCAAAACTAGAAACATAGAATCTGACCGCAGATAATGACCATTTGGCCCACCTAGTCTGCCCATTTCCCTACCTAGTGGATAAGCTGCAGATCTTAGTTAACCAACAGCCTACTTCCTCCTACCCCCACTAGAATTACCTTTTGTCTCTCCCATGCATTCTTGAATTCCCTCATTGTTTTTGGCTCCATGACCTCCTCAGGAAGGCTGTTCCGTGCATCCACAACCCTCTCCGTGAAAAAATACTTCCTCACATTGCCTCTTCTTCAAATGTGCCTCTTGTTCTTGCACATCTCTTTTTCTGAAAGATGCTACCCTCTTGTACTTTGTTGATTCCCTTGAGGTACTTGAAAGTTTTTATCATGCCCCCCCCTTCCTCGAGGGCATACATATCAAGCCCCTTTAGTCTTTCTTCATACGGCTTCTGGTGCAGACCCTGCACCATTTTAGTTGCCCTCCTCTGGACAGCCTCCATCCTGTCTATGTTCTTGTGGAGATGGGGTCTCCAGAACTGCATTCAGTACTCCAGATGGGGTCTCATCAACTGTCTGTACAGAGGGATAACGACTTCCTGTTTTCTACTGGTGATGCCTCTCCCCATGCATCCCAGTATCACCCCAGCTCTCCTTATGCTTTCTTACATTGCTTGCCCACCTTTAGGTAGTCTGATATGACTAACCCCAGGCCCCTTTCCATTTTTGTTGTTGTTAGTATCTCACCTTGCATTGTGTACTCATCCACTGTGTTTTTGTTTCCCAGGTGCATTACTTTGCAATTTTTTGTGCTGAATCTAAGCTGCTAATCATTTGAACATTCCTCCAACATTGTCAAGTCCCTTCTCGTCCTTTCCACCCCACCTTGTGTATCAATCCTATTACAGATCTATGTGTTGTCTGCAAAGAGACATACTTTTCCTTCCAGTCCCTCCGCAATGTCACTTATAAAGACATTAATGAGGACCGATCCCAGTACTGAACCCTGTGGTACCCCACTAGTAATCCCCTTTCTTCAGAGTGAACTCCATTTACTATTAACCTCTGCATCCTGTTGTCCAGCCAATTTTTTTACCCAGACTACCACCTTGGGACCCACTCTAAGGTTGGCTAACTTATTTATTAATCTTTTGTGTGGGATTGTGTGGGACTAGAGAGAGGGTAAGTATACTCTATTCACAGCTCCATTCTAACATCCCTGACCAAATCCAGTCATCAAGAAAATACTGGGATACTGCTCTGGGTATAACTATCTCCCAAGTAGAGTGGGCTAATTCCTGGAGAGCTGCCTACAAAGTCTGTGTGGACAGCAGAAGTCTGCTCATCCAGAATAAGATTTTGCATAACAATTATAGAACCATGGCCAAACTATGTACAATGGGCATCCTGTCAAGGGACTCCTGTTGGTGATGCAGTGTCCCTGGTAGAGACCTCCACCACATTTTATAGTCATGCCCGCGTCTCCAGATATATTGGAAGGAGGTCCTAGCTGCCTGTAAACAAGTGGTAGGCCTAAATATTGCATTCACTCCTCAACTATTCCTTTTGGGCATTCCCCACAGACACACCCACTTCATAGATCCCTCCATAAGATGGTGCATTTAAGATGGTGTTGAGGCAAAGCATTTGATCCTATGGAAATGGTGCATTACTGACATACCCCAACTATTCCAGTGGCAACAAGCTATCCAACAGGTAGCCCAATTCTCTCTTATGTCCTATGTGGCTAAGGGGAAACTACAGCAATACTATGGTATGTGGACCCCCTACTTTAACTCCCAACTATGCAAAGTAAATCCCAACTGGCTATTCACATAGTCTATACCATCCAATCTATGAGCATCCAGAGGAACTCAGCACAAACGGTTAATTGATGCCACCTCTGTGATGGAAGATATAAAGTTATGAGGTCAGTTTGGAAACAAGGGTATTATAATGTCATTGCTTAAGAGAATTGTGACTGTAATAACAACTTCAAACAAACATAACACACTGCACTGTATATAACATAATGGAATAATGTTTTGCAGTTCTGCACTGTAAAAAAAAAACTTGTGTGAGCTGCAAGAAAAACTATTAACTGAAAAAAAAATGTGGAGTCATTTCAGATTAGAAATATGTTGTGATAATCACAAGAAATTTCACCATCATCTCTTCAAAGCTTCTGCACATTAATTTATCTTATAGGTAATTACTTCTGTTTCAGTTAGTTATGTGAACCATGAAAGTACATTTTGCAATGTTAATATATCTTAGAGAACCTTTTGCATTCCCCTGGTATTGGTGGACATGAGGGGTCAGATATTTAAAGGTTTGCCCCCATGCAAACTGGGTTTTATATAAAAGTTCCATATTCAAAAGCCTGGTTTGTGTGGGCATAGTGGGATTACACCAGGGCAACCAGTGGAGAGGTGTGCAAAACAAAACCATGCAAATCTGGGGGAAGGGACCTGACTATCGGCATAGTCTGATATTAAGAGTATGTGCCCAGTACAAGGGCACTTTGCATGGTCTCATTGTGAGGAGAAAATACTGCTGACCAAAACCAACTCTTAATCTGGCTCAACCCTAGTGGTTGCCAGAGGTAGTGCATCAGCATTGCCCCACCCCAACACAGTACTCTCTGGTGGCAAGTAATGCCCCTCATCCTCCGAACCCAATCCCGGTACTTACATAGTAAGTCCCTGGTGTCTAGCAGTGTCCCCTGCTCTCCAATCCCAATCCTGGGAGTGTAATTATAAGTCCCTGGTGTCCAGTGGTCCCTCCCCCCGACACCCATTCCTGTAATGTTACATTTATTCCCTGTGACCAGTGATCCCTCCCCCTACCCAATCCCTGTCCCTGTACATACATAAGCCCCCCACCCTGGTGTGTCATAATTCCCCCACATGGCCATGGCTGGTCTACCACAGCCATGAACCTCCTTTGTCAAGTAGCTCCCCCCAACAACAAAGCCCTGACTACTTTTCCATTACATAGCAGTGCCTGCAGCTGCAGCCAACCTCCCATTGGTGGTAATGGTCCCCCCACCCACCCGTGGCACTGAAGACCCACCTCCCAGTACCCCTCACTGTAAGTTGGTGCCATGCTGAAATGACAGTGGATGTCACACAGGCCCACCTCACCCCTCCTTAGCCACTTGCCATCTGACAGCAGCAGGGACATGCCTCTTATTTACAGGATGCATCGCCCTATAAATAAACAGCGCACTCACTGCTACTGTCAAATGGTAGGTGGTTGAGGAGGTATGTGGTGGGGCTGTGTGTTACCTGCCATTGTTTTGGCATGGAACCAATTTACAATAATGGGTACTGGGGTTGGGGGGTCATCAGTTCCATAGGTGGGTGGCGGGACAACTTCCACCAATGGGGGGTTGGCTGGGGATGCTGGCACAGCTATGTAATGGAAATGGGTTCAGGGCATTGTTGCTGGGGGGGCTACTTAACAATGGTGGTTCACGGCTGTGGCAGATCAGCCTTGATCATGTTGGGGGGGTTGTGACACACCAGGGTGGGGGGCTTATGTATGTATGGGGAAAGGGAATGGGTGGGAGGAGGGACCACTGATCACTGAGAATTAATGTAACATTACGGGAACTGGTGTTGGGGGGGGACCACTGGACACCAGGGATGTATTTTAACATTATGGGGATGGGTGTTGGGAGGGAGGAAGGGACCACTGGACACCAGGGATGCATATTACTGATATGAGGATGGGTGTCAGGTTGGGGGGAAGGATCACTGGACACCAGGGATGTATGTTACTATACAAGGATGGGTGTCGGGTCGGAGGAGACCACTGGACACTAGGGATGTATTTTATCGATATGGGGATGGGTGTTGGGTGGGGGGAGGGATCACTGGACACCAGGGACTTTTAATTACACTAATAGGAGTGGGATTGCAGGGCGGGGGGGCACCGCTAGACATCAGGAACCTATTATTACTATAGAAAATGGGATCTGTGGGTGGGGCAGGCCACTAGCACCATGGATAGTTCCCAGTATTGTGCTATTTGTTGCAGTAAAGGACCTCCCTCCCCATGCAAATGAGCCCATAATGGACATGCAAATGGTCCCTTAGCGCCTTGCATGCAGAATGGGCTCCTTTGCATGGGGACTTTTGAATATTGCAAATTTTGCCCCAGCGCTAGCCATTGTAGTGGCCCTATTTTGGGGGCACAGTTGGGTGGGGCTAAGTGGCTTAGTGCTAGGCAAAAACTGACCTATATTCAGATGAATAGCGCCCTGCACTGTTCCTCTGAATACAGCATATTTGCCTACTAGTGGTATTACAAGACGGAGTGCAAATGTTTGTGCTCCGTTTTGCACTTTTTTGAATATGTGGCCACGTCTTCATCCAGTTGGATATATTATCATAATTAACTGTAAAAAAATAAACAAACTAGCAGTAGCCAATGCATGGTCCACATTAATCATATGTGCAGTAGCAGCCAAGGGGGATTTTCTAAAATGTGTTTCCTGCATGTTTAACAGGTTTCTGCATATTACAGTGACAATTTTGAACCTATCTTTAGTATGCTATTTTGGAGTACCCTGTATCTCCTGCCTTATAAGATGCCATTAATTCCTCATTTTAAGCTAGCTTTAGCATTTTGCATTTGTATTTGGAATTCCTAAAAGAAGTAGTCCTTTAAAGCAGCAGTGCAATGAAATTGGGCAAAAAAATTGACCCTACTTTTTTCTCACTATAAAAGATTCCACGCATCTTCCAGTTTTATTTAATCTGCTAAAATGTTTTAGTTCCACCAACATTTGAGTATTTTATAAATGTTTTAATTTAGTTTTCTTCTCAAGAAAAAAAGATGACCACCACATTAGGCTTAGAAATACATACCACTGTAGACTTGGTAAGGGTTAGAACTGAGAAGATGAAAACATAGTGCACAGCATTGAAGGTACCTAGAAAAGTACATTTTACAAGTATATTAGTATTTTTTATTAATTGTAGCTGAAACTGCTATAGCTTTTTGGAAAAAATATTTTGTGTTATACTGCTGTTTTAAATTGTGCTATCCCCTGGTTTTTATCAGTATTTGGATCCGTTTTTAACACCCTCGGCAGGCTTTCCAAAACAGATCTGTTACAAATCCAGACACCCTATTTTCAATGTGGCCTTACCTCTGCACAAGTAGACTAACAATTAGTAGGTCTACATGCACCCAGCAAATACTGGATCATCAGACGTGGATTTTCTGCACTTGCTTCTGCGCTGGTAGACCGACAGTAAGCTGGACTAGGCAAACCTAATGACTGGTCAATCATTGGGTGTGGATTTTCTGCACTTGCATCAATACATGATTCTAGGGACTACAAAGCTCACTTTATGCCATTTTCTGACAACAGGTGCCACATACAGTATCATAGTACAGTGCTGCAAACTGCCTGCAGTCCTTGAAAATAGCTGCAGTTGGCTTGGGTGCATGCTCCCCACATAGGCTCAGGCGGATCTTTCTCCTGTGTTGGATAATTTTAAAATGCCTCTCCCCTTTGCTTAACATCACTTGTCTTGTAATAAAGGTAGACTAGCATGCAAAATAGACTGCTCCATAATCTTATGGAACAATGGATATTCCAAAACAGTTACTGTAACCATATTGATAAATGCCTAGGAACAGCCATAGTAAAAAGAGTGCTCCTTTTAATTATTTCTTGATTGGGTTATTAAATTATTTTTTTAACTATTCTTTTGATTTGGTTGCGGTAGCAGGGTCACCTCCTCTCTCCATAATACCCATTGGCTGGGACACCTTGGGGCTTCCTGGTGCTGGTACTGGTTTACCGTTTCTTCCAGCATGGCTCAGTTTCCTTTCCACTCAACGGCAGATGTTCTGGACCTTTCTCCAGTGGTGTCCAGAGCCCATTGCCATCAGGCACCAGACACCCCCTCCCCAAGGTAAGGATTCACCAAAGGGAGGTACTGGGGTTGGCATGAAATTGCTGAACTAACTGCTGAGCCTCCAGGGTCAGTGAGTATTACAAAGTGAGATGATTGCACTAGTCATCCGGAAGCAGTGCTAACAAGTGCTTTGTAGTCACATGGTGCTGCATACTCATTACCTTGACTCAGTTTTAACAGATATAACTCTACGTATCCCATGCTATGTCCTTCATGTGATTTTCATGCAGGTTAGAGGAATCTGTGATATTGTATTTGCTATTGTCTTAACCTAGATAGACTAAGTCATTTGCTGTAGCTATCCCACTGTTATACCTCCCTCCTCCCTCTCAAAAGCTATCCTTCTCCTCCCTTTACCCTCACCTCATCTCCCTCTGCCTCATTTATTTTTTCCCATCTGTTCTAGGGCTACTCGTTCTGCTCTGTACTCTGTCAGTGTCTCCAAAGGACAAAGCCCTGATGGTTTAGACACCAAACTACTTCATCTTTCTGCTCCTCCTAGCACCTCCTTCATCAACCATTCCTCTCAATTCAGTACTGTCCCTCAGATTTGTAAGCAGGCTCTTTACAAAGAGTGAGACCCCTTGTCCCCTGGAAAATACTGTCCTGTCTTCCTCCCTTCCTTGGCTAAGGTGTGGGAAAAACTTGTCTTCTCTCAGCTCTCTTCCTTCCTTGACTCCTCCCTCCCACCTTTCCAGTCTGGTTTCTGTAAACATTACTTCGCTATCTCTATCTATCTCTAGGTCACTGACTCCATTTTGAAAGGCGTGGACCCAAGCCAAATCACTGCTGTCATTTTCCTCAATTTGGCTAAGTCCTTCAGTGCACCAGCCCATCCCCTTCTACTTGATAAACTAAGGTGGGCAGGAATGTCAGACCTGTTAGGTGATTTAACTTCTATCTTTCTCACCGGCACACGTCGGTTCAGATCAGCAACACCTTATCCTCCCCCTGCCCATCAGGTCTGGGGTCTCCCAAGGCCCCATTCTTGGTCAAATCCTTTCTGTCACTTTTTAAATGACCTTCCCCCAGTCTGTGTCTCTTCACACATGCATATGTACTTGGATGGCACAGTACGTTTTGCTTCTGGGGCCTCAAGGATAGTCCCTGAGCTTTGATCATTGCTTTAGTGGGACTTTGACAGCATCCAACATTGGTTCCACTAAAATAAACTGTTGCTTAATGCCAAAAAGGTTGCCTCTGTGACATCTGGCACAAAGCAGAGGGTGACTAGGCTTCAACACATACCAGTCTTCAGGACTCTAACTAGTGCCCCACTAGAAGCTGTAATCTCACTTTAGGTATCTCTATGTGTAGCTGAACCACCATCTTCATATCTACAGCTATATCAATGCCATGTATAAAAAACTCTGCCTCATACTAGTCATGCTGTACCACAACAAATCCTGCCTACCACTCCTGGTCTGTCGCGAGGTTATCTTGTGAATTAATCCTACTTTTCTGTTCTTTTTGATAATCTCTGAAATAATCTTCTACATATTTATTTCTCATCGTCACTTTCCTCTCTTAAGACACTTCTATTGGCTCATTTTTCTCTACAATTCTCAAACAGCTAGCCACTCTCACTGGGTTTGGCAAGGTCATTACATTCCCCTGGCCACCACTGCGCCCCCACACAATTTCATACTTTAATGATTTATTGCCATTCACAGTGTCAGTGTTTGCAAGCACCACAGCTAAAGTTTCTAATACTTAAAGGGATACTTTCAAACCCCTTAGGCCTCAAAGTGTCCGTAGTTTAAAAAAACACATTTTATGATTGTTCATATTCTGTAGAGTCTGTTGATGCAGCTGGTAGTTTGAATCGGATCCCTTCTTTATTTTAAAGTGAAAAACCAATTGTCCACCATACTGGTGTTACCACACCAAAACATGTTTATTTACATTTTTTTACCAACTCCCTCCACTGCATCTTTCCTAGACTCAGGAACACCCTCGACGCACTCTAGCCACTGATTATGCAGCGGGAGTAGCGCAGACTATTGTATCAAGAGTGGCTACACTGTTTGAGGGTGTTTTTAATGTTCAGAAAGTGTGCACTAAGAGTAGTTCGGTGACATGAAGCAAAACAAAGCTGGGCATAGCTATATGCTACCATGCATTTTGGTTCTAATAAGCAAGGAGGCAAATAAAACAAGCAGCAATGGCAATGAATTTTAGAGAAGGTAAGCATCATAAAATGTGAGTTTTTACCTAAAAATAATATGATGCCAAAAAGGTTGGCAGTGTCCCTTTAAATGAGTTAACAATTTATTACCATTATTATAGTATATTTTTGTCCTTTTGCAGAATGTTGTACCATGCACCATCTGATCTTCTCTGTAATTACACTACACTTGTCACATTTTACCATTGTAAATTCTTGCAAGTTTGTAAATGTTGTTCCTGATGCCCTCTGATATTTTGTATTGTATATTGTGCTTGTCATTTATGTTTGTCACTTTGTTTATTGAATGTCTTACTACCTTGTAACCTCCCTCCCACTTTGTGTTGGACCAGAAAATGAGCTCTGCTCAGTGTGCCTCTCTTGGTCAACAAATTTTAAATAAATGAATAATTTCAAATCTAAAAAACCCAAAGCATGTTTAAAATGGGTGGAAAATGACATCTTACAACACAGGAGAGAAATGACAATCTAACACTGAATAAAAATGTATCAGTTAAAAGTTGGACTGTAACATGTACTACAGCTTCAGGAAGAGTCATATCAATTGGGTATTTTAGAAATAAAATAAATTTTTAGATTACTTGGTTGATATTCTACAAGTGAAAACAAAACTTGTTTTCTTTTCTTGAAAAGCTGCCACATTACATAGAAACTGGATTACAGTAGCTTAAAATACTATAGAAGCATTATTGGGTCAGTTTTTACGTTCGCTTGCGCGCATGCGCAAGGAACATTTTGGGAGAGTAGCACACTTTGGAGGTGTGTCTCTCCCATCCAATGCACTGCTCCCTTGAGCAGGCGTGATGTCCGCCATCATCGGTGCAGGAGTTTGTATGACAGCAGTGTCCTCTGCTTCAAAGGAAACACCGCTGCCATACTGAGCACCGCTGCCATCCCCCTCGTGATCACGCTGCCCCCCCGCCGCATGTCATGCCGCCCCAAAGCTTTGGTGCCATTCTGGGAGCCCACCCCAGCGTGGCAAATGTTGTTTGCTGACAGGGTGCCCAATCCCCGTCGGCTCCACGGCCCCCAAGCCATCCTGCTGCTACGCATGCGAGCCCACCCAGCGTGGCAAATGTTCATTTTTTGTTGCCAACGAGGGGTGCCCAATCCCCCGTCGGCTCCTCGGCCCCCCCAGCCATCTTCTGCCATGCTGGGAGCACACCCCAGTGTGGAAAACGTCCCACGTTGTCTTTTTTTTTTAACCTGTAAAATAAAAACGGTCCTGCGGCGCATCTCCCAGGCCCCCCTCCCACAACCCGCACCCACCCACTGCGCACCCAGCCTTCCTACACCCCCCTCACCCCATACTTACTTCCAGACTCTGGTGTGACGATCTTCGGTGGACTGGGAACACGTCTGCACTCTTCAAAGGCGACTGCGAACTGAGGAAATGCCTGTAAGCTGTATAACGGGCTAGATAGGGGGGTTTCAACTGTATTGCATATCTCAGTAATTTTTTGGAATTTTTTCACCAAATTTTCAACATGGGGTTTTTGGGACCCCTTCTCATGAATGATGTCACTGTCATGGTGTTATTCAGGCCCAAAGGGTGATTTCGCAGGCACTGCGCAGTCACTGTGTGAAATCACCCTTCAGGCTCAAATAACACCATGACAGTGAATCATTCATGAGAAGGGATCCCAAAAACCCCATGTTGAAAATTTGGTGCAAAAATTCCAAAAAATGACTGTTTTACGAGCGTGCATTGTGCAGTTCCTACGCAGGCTCGTAAGTTCGCGAATTTTCAATATTTTCACTCCAGATTTTCAACATTGCCATTTTATCACACCTTCTTATGAGTTGTGCAGCAGTCATTTTTCACATCTCGCCCAAAATGTGTTTCCACCCATGTAGCGCACAATGGCGCAGTCAGTGTGTGAAATCAATGTATGGGACACATTAAGAAAATCACAGTGATACTGTTCATGAGCAGACATCTTAAAATGGCTATGTTGAAAATTTGGTGAAACAATTCCTAAAAATGACTGTTTTACTAGCGTGCGTTGCGCAGTTCCTATGCACGCTCATAAGTTTGTGAATTTTCAATATTTGCACTCCAGATTTTCAACATTGCCATTTTACCACACCTCCTCATGAGAAGTACAGCTGTCATTTTTCACATCCTGCCCAAAATGTGTTTCTGCCCATGTAGCGCACAATGGCGCAGTCGGTGTGCGAACTCAATGTATGGGACACATTAAAAAAATCACAGTGATACTGATCATGAGCAGAGGTCTTAAAAATGGCTGTGCTGAAAATTTGGTGAAAAAATTCCTAAAAATGACTGTTTTACGAGTCTGCGTTGCGCAGTTCCTACGTACGCTCGTAAGTTTGTGAATTTTCAATATTTTCACCTGATTTTCAACATTGCCATTTTAACACACCTCCTTATGAGTAGTACAGCCATTTTTCTACATCCGCCCAAAACGTCGTTTCCGCCCATGTAGTGCACAATGGCGCAGTCGGTGTGCGAAATCAATGTATGGGACACAGTAAGAAAATCACAGTGACACTGTTCATTAGCAGAGGTTTTAAAATGGCAATGTTGACAATTTGGTGAAAAAATTCCTAAAAATGACTGTTTTACGAGCGTGCGTTGCACAGTTCCCACGCACGCTCGTAGGCTTGCGAATTTTAGTATTTCCACTCCAGATTTTCAACATTGGCATTTTACCACACCTCCTCATGAGCAGTACAGCTGTCATTTTTCACATCCTGCCCAAAACGTGTTTCCGCCCATGTAGCGCACAATGGCGCAGTCCGTGTGCGAACTCAATGTATGGGACACATTAAGAAAATCACAGTGACACTGTTCATGAGCAGAGGTCTCAAAATGGCTGTGTTGAAAATTTGGTGACAAAATTCATAGAAATGACTGTTTTACGAGTGTTCATTGCGCAGTTCCTATGCACGCTCATAAGTTTGCGAATTTTCAATATTTTCACTCCACATTTTCAACATTGCCATTTTACCACACCTCCTTATGAGCACTGCTGCTGTCATTTTCACATCTTGCCCAAACGTGTTTCCGCCCATGTAGCGCACAATGGCACAGTCGCTGTGTGAACTCAGTGTATGGGACATTAAGAAAATCACAGTGTCACTGTTCATGAGCAGAGATCTTAAAATGGCTATGATGAAAATTTGGTGAACAAATTCCTAAAAATAACTGTTTCTACGGCGTCGTTGTGCAGTTCCCTCGTGCACTTCGAAGTTTGAAATTTTCAATATTTTCACTCCAGATTTTCAACATTGCCATTTTACTTCATCTCCTTATCAGCAGTACAGGTGTTATTTTCACATCCTGCCCAAAACGTGTTTCCATTCCATGTAGTGCACAATGGTGCAGTCGGTGTGCAAAATCAATGTATGGCACACAGTAAGACAATCACAGTGACACTGTTCATTAGCAGAGGTTTTAAAATGCCAGTGTTGACAATTTGGTGAAAAAATCCTAACAATGACTGTTTCTGGCGTGCATTGCACAGTTCCCCAGCTCCTAGGTTTGCGAATTTTCAATATTTCCACTCCAGATTTTCAACATTGCCATTTTGCCACACTTCCTTATGAGCAGTACAGCTGTCATTTTTCACATCCTGCCCAAAACGTGTTTCCGCCTATGTAGCACACAATGGGGCTAACAAAAAGGTCATGCTGACAATTTATTGTCCAAATACCAGCAATCGCACAGGGCATTAGGGTAAAGCACCATATATGCCAAACACCACTGCAAATACCTGCAAGCGAACTTTCGGCATTGACAAATGCTTATTTTAACTTTTCCTAAACAGCTGACACATGATATGGTAAAATGTTACAAAATGTACTGATTTGGTAAAGTTATCTTCTTAAGGAAAAGTAAGGCAAAATCCTGTTAAGAATCTGCATTATCACTAGTCTCACACAACCACCATGCCACTGAAGAGTTAAAAACAAAACTGGGTTTTGCTTTTGGCTCTAGCAGTTTTTTTCTTGGCTCTGTTGCTCCCCTATATGGCTCTGGAGAGGGTTCAAAAATTCCCTGGCTCCTGAGTTGACCACTCTGCTTCCGAATGCATTGATTGCAACCCCAGCTTGTGACTTGACTTTAACAGAATGAGCATTACTTTTTACAACATTTAACTCATGAAAGGGAAATTGTGAAATGCACTTTGTGGCCCAGGACTCTGACTGTAAACCTTGGGATTCACAGAGACCACTCCAGCTCAGATGGTTGGGCTGCAGGCCCACTGCTGGTGTGCTGGAGCTGGCCCCTCTAAAGCTGCAGAATATGATCACATTGTAACTGCCCAAAAATAAATTATAATAATAATAATAATAATATTCTTTATTTATAAAGTGCCTTTCAAATGTCAAGGTGCTGAACAATGAAAGCATATAAAAGCAATAAAATACACAGTAATCAAACAAATAAATACAAAGCTGAAAGAATGAGTTTGGGTAAGCTTTTAGCCATAAATGTGTTTTTTAGGGCCTTCTTAAAGCCCTACATGGTTGTGCACTCCCGTATCTGATGGGGTAGAAAATTGCACAGGGCTGGGGCTGATCCATCACTGAATAGGCAGCCAGTGCAGTTTGCGCAACACGAGTGTGATGTGATTCGCACGTGGGATCCCCTTCAAAAACCAGGCTGCAGTGTTCTATATCAACCCTGGAAGCCCTAGATAAAGGGAGTTGCAGTAGTCAAGGCGTGAGGTCACAAAGGCGTGGATCAGCGTGGGAAGATCGCCGGATGGAACAAGATGCTCGATCCTGGTGATGTTCCTCAGATAGTAAAAAGAAGGACTTGATGAGTGCTGACACCTGAGAACAGTGTCAGCCCATTGTCAACAATCACACCCAGATCCTGCACCTGTTCAGAGGAAAGCAGCTGGGTACCTCCCAGACAAAGTCCAGAAGGTTGGCCAGCCCCCAACCCCTCTGTCCAGTGACCCAGGTCCACAACCATCACCTCAATCTTTCAGGAGTTCAACTTCAATCAGCTGGAGCTCATCCAATCCTGGATTTCAGCAAGGCAGTTGTTAAATCACCTTCAGCTCCCCCAGGGAGCACAGAACATCACTGCGGGCCAAGAAGAGGTAATTAAAGTACCTCTACACCAGCACCTTTGTGAGGGGGGTTAGCCCGTCGACACGCTGCATGTGTCGACTGCCCCACCCACCCTGGGTCGTCATTACCTATATAGGCGCTGGCCTATGACATCACTTCCCCTCTGTTAATTTTTTCTAACTCCCCACTTTCCCATTTGCAGGTTATACCTGCCAGCCACTAGAGGGACCCATACCTATCCACCTCAGGTCCACTACCTGTACTCTGTCTACCTTTCCTGGAATCCTCCTATCGCCTTTTCCTGCTCCTCTCCTCCAACATACCCACCTCTGCCCACACCCTCACCTGCTCTTCCTTTTCTGTACCAATCCACCTCCTGACCCACCTCTCCTCCTCTGTACCAACACCCAGTGACCACTAGGAGTCGCTATATCTCACCCCTGCTGAGGCCCAATCCCAGCCTGCTTTGGATCCCTAGAACGTGGGTCTCTGCCCTCTCCCAGGCACTTTTCTTGCTGCCCTGGCAGAGACTTGAACCCTGTACCCTGTCCACCAGAGTCCGTGTCACTACCACTAATCTAAAGTGGCAGCCACACTTTCTAGGAGGCAACCCAGATACTTCAACCTCCTACCCCACTACCACCTGCAAACCATGCTAGTTCACCGCCTACTAAACTCCCTCCCTGTCATCCTCCTTCTGGTACCCTCCTCCTCCAGCCTGATATCTCCCTGGGTCACAGGAAATTGCACCATTAATTCCCGCCAACATAGTTCCCACTCACCCTACAATGTCCATGTACACTGGCCTACAGCATCCATCTCCTGGCCACTCCCCCTCCTCCCTCCCAGCCCATCCTGGGCGGCTCATCAACCTTGCCCTCCCCACCTTGCAATCCCTACCCATCCCCTGCTCCCCAATGGTCCCACCCCATCTCCTCCTAACCGCAGGCAAAATTCATATCACCGTGCCCTGGCCAGAGCTGTTGTCCTCCTACTACTCTTAACAAGCAATATCCACCCTAACCCTGGCCCCACCCTGACCTCCACAGCAGGTGGGCGCCCCGGTCTGTTGATTGCCTCCATGAATATATGCAGCGTCTTGAAAAAATTTGACTCCCTCCAATGCTGGGTCACACTGCACAAACCCGACGTCATTGCGCTGGTGGAAACGTGGCTATCTAAATCCACCCCTGACACCTTTGTCACCCTCCTCGGCTACACCCTATACCGTGAGGATCGAGTAACCAAGCGTGGGGGGTGGCTGTGCTATCTACACCAGGAACTCTCTCACTGGTCTTGGCCCTCCTGCTCCGGACCTTGTAAGTGGGGCTCAGGCTTCACCATTAGCTTACCCTGGACCCTCCAGGGCACCCCTTTATCTCACCACTGCCTCATATACTCCAGGAACCAAACCCAGCACTATTATCATTAACTGACTATCTTGCCACCCTCCTCACAGTGCTGATCAGTCATTGTGGGGACCTCAATTGAACTGGCTGAGCCCCTCCTCCTCCCCCACTCGAGACTCCTTCACAGCCCTGGATCTAACACAACTAGTCTCCCAACCCACACGAGTGAACCCTAAGAGAGGTACCAGCACCCTCCTAGATGTCATCATCACAAACCGCCCCCCAAAAATCCTGGACATCCAAGTCCTCCCTGATTCACTCAGTGACCATTCCCCTGTGCTGTTCCGCTGGATGGCCACCTCACCTTGACCCACTGCCCAGTGTGCACCCCGCCGGCGTTTCAGACCGTGTGGTCTGAAAAACCTTAAACAATACCTTGAACAGCATGACTGGTCCCCTACCAAGCGCCTCTGGATATTGACACTGCCCTTGCTCTCTTTACCCTAACCTTAGTAAAGCCTGTGACCTCTTGCTCCCTCTCAGCCGTCCGATCAAAAAACATAACCTGCCCTGGATTACCCTGCCCTTTCACAGCTGCTCAGGCACAGGGATAATCTTTGGCACCGTGCCATAGAAACTGGGTGACCAGCAGACAGACAGGCCTACAACGCTGCACGGAATAAGTGCACATGGGCAATCAGGAAAGCTGTGTCGACCACTATCAGGCCGCCCTCACCACCTCCTGGGGTGCTCCTGCACCTTCTTGGGACAATTAACAACTGAATGGGAACACTCGCTCCCCCTCCCCCTTCCCAAATTACTACTGACAACACCACCGTTACAGACCCTGCTGACATTGCAAACTTCCTCAACACCTCCTTTACTGACCTTAGCCCTATCCTCCCCAATAACTTCTTTGACCAACCACCCTCCCAACCTGTCCCTGCCCTCCATCGCCCTAGCTACTACCTATGTAGGGTAACTGCCCAGGAAGCCAGACCGCACCTGACCCGTGCACTAAAAGGCAACAGTCCCGGTGACAACAACCTGGACCACAGAATTCTCCGGCTGGTACTGGATCAGGTCCTCATCCCACTCACCAGCCTTCTAAACAAATCCCTCTGCCTGGGACAATTCCCCACTACATGGAAAACTGCCACTGTTACTCCTATCCATAAAGGGGGTGACAGGTCCTTAGCTGGGAACTACCGACCTATCTCCATACTCCCACCCCTTTCCAAGGCACTGGAAAAACTAGTTGCCACGCAAATCACGGAATACCTGACCAAATACAACATCCTCTGCCCTGAACAGCATGGATTCTGTGCAGGACACAGTACTAGCACAGCTCTTGTTGAATTCGCATCCTTCCTACACTCCTCCATGGACGCTGGCTCCCTGGTGGGGGCCGTGTTCCTCGACCTATCAAAGGCCTTAGACACGGTCTCACACCCCCTACTGCTGGAAGCCCTCTGTCACTCTGGTTTTGCCACTGGACCACTTGCCTGGTGCTCCAGCTACCTATCCGCACGCTCCCAACGTGTCAATATTGGTGGGACACTTTCCAATCCACATCCTATCCTCTCGGGGGTTCCACAGGGCTCCATCCTGGAACCCCTACTCTTCTCGCTATACCTTAACACCCTGCCCAGTGCTTGCACTGGGAAAATTCTGCTGTATGCAGATGACGCCGTCATCTTCGCCACTGACTGTAACCCCACCTCCCTCCAGGTTTCCCTGCAATGTTCCTATAATGACACTGAAACCTGGTTTAAAGAGCATAGATTGGTCCTAAATCTTAAAAAATCTAAAACCATGCTCTTTGCCCACCCTCAAAACAAAGCTTACAACTCCCCTCTCCGTATCCTCTCCAACTCCAAACAGCAACTGGAGCAAGTCCACTCCTATAAGTACCTAGGGGTCTCCTTTGACTCAGCCCTCACCTACCACACCCACATTGAAGCACTTGCCTCTGCTACCAATATACGGCTTGGTATCTTGTACCGCTACAAAAACTGTCTCCCCCCCGATGCCCTCCGGCTTGCAGTTACATCCTCCATACAATCCCTAGTTGACTATGGGCTACCTGTCTACGGTGCTGCCAACACGACTGCCCTAAACAAAATCTGCCTCGTCCTAAATAAGGCATGCAGGCTAATCACAGGGGCCCCTAGGCTCACACATACGTGCCAGCTTTATGACATGGCAACAGTGCTAAACCTTGACGAATGGCTGCATTACCAAACTTGCCTTATAGCTAAAAAAACCCTGCTAGGACTTTCTCCACCCGGGCTGACATCCTCCCTCCTCCTAGCCCAACCTCTAGTCAGTACTCAGACCTCCTGCAAGGCCACCTTCCTGGTTCCTCGATCTAGGACCTCACATGGACAGAGGTCTCTCCGCCACAGAGCCCCTTCTTGGTACAACACACTTCCTCGCTCCATCTCTGAAATCCCCACTATCTCCAAATTCAAAACTGCACTCAAAAGCAGGCTGTTCAACAAAGCGCTGCTGCACCTGTGCATAGACGGTTACAAGCAACCTTTGTCCTACAATGCCCACTGGGCTGCACCTCTCCGCATCGCCTTATTCCTACCACCTACATTACTGCCATATCCAACTGCCTACCTTTCTCTACTGTCAAGAACGTACCATGTATGATTGAATCTTATTATACTGCTTGCAAATTGTCCTACTAGTATGCACTACTGTTACCGAATCAAACTACCTGCTGTACTGTCCTTGTCACATGTTTTACTATCTCTGTAACTAATACCATGGAACCTGTTTGACTGTTACATTTTGCAAATGTCATACATTTATGCTGCTAAACCCTGTAACCAACCCTTTTATCTATAATACCTGAATCTGCACCTTATAATGCAACTAATGTAAACTGTACCCAGGATCCATGTATGCCTTCATCTTTATGCATATGTTCGCTTATAGTATGTATTTTGTACTTGTATTATCTTCTCTTCTCTTGATGAGGTAGCTTTGGAAATGAGCCTCTGGCTCAAAGGTTGTAAACCGATTGCAATGTAAAATAAATAAAATAAAAATAAATAAAATAAATACCAAGCATGCACTATCCTGGTCAGGTGCAAATGACAGGTAGAGCTGGGTATCATCAGCACATCAGCATAGCAGTGAAACCTCAGCCCATACCATCTTACAATGTCTCCAAGAGGCAGCATATACACAGCGAACAACATGGGGGACAACACCGAGCCCTGAGGAACCCCATATGGCAGAGAGTATGAGTCAGAGGAAAAAATCCCTGACACCACTCTCTGAGTTCTGGCAGTGAAAAAGGACTTAAACCATCTGGAAACTGTACCAGACAGGCTACAGATGAACCTCAGGTGCTCGAGGAGCACCCCGTGGTCCACAGTGTCAAAAGTTGAAGAGAGATCAAGAAGTACTGAGATAGAATGGTGCTTCTAATCTCTTACCATCAAGAGATCATTGAGCACCTGAACCAGAGTGGTTTCGGTACTATGCCTATTGCAAAAAGCGGATTGGAGAGGTTCACAGATGTCGTGGATGGTCAAATGGTTCTCCAGTTGCAACGCCACAACTTTCTCAATCACCTTCCGAACAAAGGTAAGGTTAGAGATCGGTCTGTAGTTTGCAAGGCAGCTTGGGTCCAGAGCAGCTTTCTTCAGGAGAGGTATCACCACTGCCTCCTTCAGGGAGCGAGGAAACTCACCTGACTCTGAGGAGTACCAAACTATTCTTGCAAGGACCGGGTCAATGATGTCGCAGCAACTCATAATCAGGGAGGTTGGGCCCGGTTCCAAACTACAGCACGTTGGGTGCATACCCTGGGCAATCCGCACAACATCTCTGATTTCCAGCCGGTAGAAGGAACTCCAGGCAAACCAAGGATGAGTGACCATACACCGACCACTAACAGCTCCCATGGAGTGTGCCGGTTGGATCTCCGCCCTGATGCTCGGCACCTTATCCGTGAAGAATCGAGCAAGCTCATCACACTCAATCTGTGAAAAGGCTCTTTAAACCTGAAGACAGGTTGGATTGCACAACCTGTCCATGGTTCAAAAGAGCTGAGCTGGTCGGTTCTGAACAGCAGCAATCTCTCCAGACAGGAGCTCTGCCTTCTTACGGGTGATTGCTGATTGATAAACTTAATAATGTTCCATCAATCTAAGGTGGTCAGCCTTCAGGGTGGATTTCTGCCAGCAGCGCTCTAACCTTCGTCCAAGTCGCCGCAACTCCCTCAAGGTCCCATCAAACAATGGGGACCGAGGGCGAAGGGAGAGAGGACGAACTCGGACAGGAGTAATAGAGTCCAGGGCCATAGTAACAGCCTTGTTATAGGCCTGAACCAAGCTCTGTGGACTCCTACTTGCCTCCAGAATTACCGATAGGTCAAATACTGCCGATAGGCCATCGGGACTCACGTCCCATAAAGGGCGGTATCTGACCATCTCCACAGGGGCCAGCCTAGGTAGGGGGGGCATAAAAACTGAATCCCACAGTGTGATGATCCGATCATCTGACCAGTTCCACCACCGAGTTGGAGGTTTTGATCCCCAGGAGGAAGATCAAGTCAAGGGAGTGATCGTACTTATGGGTAGCAGAAGCAACCACCTGTGTAAAGCCCAGTGATGTCATCGGCTGGAGGAAGTCCTGTCCAAATCACGAGAGTTCATCATCGACCCAGGTGTTAAAGTCACCCAGGACCATCAACCTGGAAGACTCAAGCACCAAGTTGACAATGAAGTCAGCTACTTCCTGAAGGAATCGCTTCTCATCCCCAGGTGGACGGTAAATGAGAGAGATCCTATAGCCTACACCTGCCACCACGGTACACTTGAATGAGTTGGTCTCCTCAACTGGCACACGATCATACTCATAAATAAAAATCATTTGAGTGGACTAACAGCTCAAAAATGAGCTTGTTTTCCTCTGCCTTTTTTTTTGTGCTGCTCCACCTGATGTTTCTGCTCTGCCAGTAGCCATTTTGAATACATCAGAATACTGCATTACTGGAATACATCAGAATACAGTATTAATCCACCCATGAGGGTTCAATAGCCTAACTAGCAGTAGTCACAAGACTCTGAACTCCTTCAGTTTCTAAATTGTATATTTTTATGTTTGTTGTATTGGGCTTGAATGCTGCAGCAAACCACTCATGTGTTATGGCCCCATGACACTTAATGGGACCCCAAACCACATCTTGGCTCAAAACCTGTTACATGACTCAAAGAATTTCATAAAAAGTTAACAGAATAATGATCCTTCATATAAATCTGTGCTGATTAGGTTTTGGTACAACTGACTGCTGGACTCCTTTGAGAAATAGACTTCTTTGATAAATTATTGTTACAGAAAAGTCTCCAAACTGGCTGGACACATTTGTCTGCAATTTATAAGGAATGCTAATACTTCATTTATAAGTGTGCTTCATTTTGCTTTTGCAGTTTTGGCCAGGAACAGCACACTGAGCTGAAGCTCACTGCCAGGTGCATGCTGGAAGCAAATGTAGGTTAAGTGACGTGCTCAGTATCACAGGGTACGCAAGTAGGGGTTGTGGGAATTAAACTGAGATTTTCTGGGCATGCCATGTTCATTCACAGATTGTTGCTCTACCCTCTAACTACCAGCCCTAATATATAATGGGACAGATCCTATTAAAGAAGTACAAGTTCAAATATTGTAAATTGTGCCTGCCTCCTTGTCAGCAATCAACTCAATTTCAGTAGCTGTTAGGATATAGTTTTGGTTTATTTTCTACTGTTTGTGGTAGTTCCTGTAACTATCATGGGTGCCTTAATTTTCTGATTGTTGAATTCTTTATTCCCAGGAGCAACAGTAACAATGAGAACATAATGCCATAGTGGAAGAACAAAAAACAAAAAAACAAAACAAAAAAACAGAGCTGTGTCTGTGCATGGATTGACAATAAAACAAAATGGCTAGAGTAAATGCAAACTGAAAATAAAAATATACAGTAGTTAGAGCTGATGTTTGGAGGATTGATTTTCTTCAGTAACTATCAACAAAAATGAAGCCTAGTTAACAAGGATTACTTTTTAAGAACACCTGCCAGAGACAATGTTGCTGATGCACATGTTGAACAGGACCAGGCCCAGGACAGATCCTTGTGGTACTAGTGACCTGACCCCATTAACCACAACCCTCTGCTGCCTCCCTCCTAGCCAGTTATCTACCCATCTTACTATTTCCCTAGCTGCCCCCAGATCCTCCATCTTCTTCAGCAAACATCTGTAATGCACAGAGTCAAAAGCCTTGCTGAAGTCCAAGTAGAATAAATCTATGGTGTGGCCACTATCCAATGCCCTTGTTACCCAGTCAAAGATAACGATCAGGTTAGTTTGGCAAGACCTCTCTGCCACAAACTGGTGCTGTATACTATCCTGGAGACTTGCTGTCCAGATAGTGAACAAAGTCCTCTTTGATCAGTGTCTCCATCATCTTCTCTACAACTGAGCACAACTGCTTGTTCCTTGCCCCCCCCATGGAAAGGAACTATGTCCACCACTCTCCAGTCCTTCGGTACTACTTCCATATGTAATGAGCTATTGAATAACCTTACCAGAGGTTTAGCCTGCTCAGCTGCCAGTTCCCTGAGCACACTCAGGTGCATCCCATCCTGTCTCATGCCTTTATCTTTAGGGCAGCTAGCCCTTTTTGGACCCTTTTGCTTGTAAATACTGATTGCATCATTTTCAGAATCCCCAGTGGCTGCTTTGATGCCACTGTGTGGCAAGGGCCCACCATCCTCCCTAGAGAAGACAGAGCAAAAGTAATCATTTAGGACAGCAGCCTTTTGCCCATCCTCCTTCATCACAATTCTCCGCTCTTATGGCCTAATGATTCCCTCGCCTTTCTTTTTTTTTCTCTCTAATATATTGCAAGAAATGTTTTTCTTCACCCTAGACTCCCTCTGTAATAAGCAGCTCTGTGTCTGCTTTTGCCTCCATAACCTCCCTCTTTGCCTCCTTGTTTCTCTGTGAATATTTTCTCCATTCTTCCTCCCCTTGCTTTTCTTTGCACCTGTAGAAGGCTTTTGTCTTGGCCCTCATTGCTTGCCGCATCCTTACCAAGAATCATAATGATCTCTTGAACCTGTTTCTTTTGGTTACCATTCTGACGCAAAACTTAGATGCCTCGAGAATGGCCACCTTTATTGCCCCCCTTCTCTTCCACTCCTTGTATGCTGTCAACCGTGACTAAATTGTCCTGGACTAACTCCCTCAGCCTGTTGAAGTCTGCTTTTCTGAAATCAAGAACCTCAGCTTTTGACTGGAGTTTTCTGCTCCCAACGGCCAGTATGAAGTAAATTAAGTTGTAGTTGCTGTTCTCCAGTGGTTCTGCAACTCTCACAGCTCCTGCCACCTTTGAGTTGGTGAGCACCACCTCAGCAATGACCTCCTTTTGGGTGGGTTCCTTAACTGGCTGTACCAGTAGACAGTCCTGAAATGTACTCAGCAAGACTTGACTTCTGGCACTCCTGGCCACTGGAACATCCCAAATGATGTCCAGCAACTTCAGATTCCCCACTAGCATTTCTTCCCACTTTGCCACTCCCCTTTCTAGTTCTTCCCCAAGCTACCTGTCCCTCTCTTCCCCTTGCCCTGGTAGTCTGCAGCTCACCCCAAATGTATTTTCTTGCCTGAGTCTGTCATGAGTTGTTCCCACAGTGACTTTGTCTACCCCTTACTACCCCTAATACAGACATCTTCCACAACCTCAGTGCCATCTATGACAAAAAGGGTTATGCCACCCTCTCTACCTTTTCCACTGTCCCTCTCTTCTAGACATCGAGTACCCAGGGACAGTCAGGTCCCACTCATTATTTTCTGAGGCCCATGCTTCTGTGATGGCCACAAGATCCATCTCAGTGTCTGCCATCATTGCCTAGAGATCACTAATTTTGTTACCCAGGCTCCTGGCATTAATGCAGACCTCTTTCCATCTAACACCTGAACCCTTTTTTCTATCTACCTTGCTTTCCCCCTTTTTCTTTCCTGATCCTCATAGTTTCTTGTTTTTCATGGTGGTTTCACACTTTTTGTTCCCTCCCTGTATTGTCCCTTCCCCTAACACAATTTGGTCACTATTTCTACTCCTGTGTTGCTACTAACCTCCAAATATGGGAGAGAGAGATCCTCTCACCTATTACGGTGGTTCCCATAGTCCCAGAATCCCAGTCTCCCCTGCAATCAGTTTAACTGTTTGATATAGACGTCAAACTGCTGCCCCAGTGCACTGACCCCCTTTCTTGTTAGGTGGAACCTATCACCCTGGAAGAGTCTCCTGTCCCAGAAGTCCCCCCGGTCCCTCACAAAATTGTACCCCACCTCCTGACACAATCTCTTAAGTCACTCATTAAATTGCTGTATCGCATCCCTCCTTATTCTACTAATCTTGCCCACCCTGCTCCATACAGGGAGGATCTTGGACCCAGTCTGCAAAAGTTCCACTTCACCATCTCCACTTACTGAGCTGCCAAATCATTGGTACCCAGGTGTATCAGCACTCCCAGCTCCCCATGCTTCCTCTCCACCATCTTCCCTATCCTGTCTAAATCCTGAATGGCTGAGGCTCCAGAAAGGCACCTGACCATCCCCCTCTTATCCAACCCCCCCACTACCATCTGCACACCCCTCGTCATTGAGTCCTTGACCACTAACACTCTCTTGGTAGACTGGTATCCCTTGACGACATCAATCACAAAAATGATGATGCTGAAATGGGTGAAGGAAAACAACACAGATACTTACGGTGTGGGGTACAACACAGCGATCACTGAAATGGTGATCTATGGCTTTTCCATGTCGCTGAGTTGCTTACCCAACCCAGAGTTGGTTATTTTAGTAAGGGGGTGCTGGGGGGGGCAATGCCCCCTGCAGAAAGCTACTGTAGCATTGTTGTTCCCATTTTGGCAGTTGCTATGCTGTACTCTTTGCCCTATGTGGATGCACTGTTTTGCTTTCACCCATTTTTGCCTCACCATTTTTCAGTCACCATTATCATAACTGGTAGACTTGCTCCTGTTTGTCCCCTTGGGTACCATGTGATCAGCTGTTTTATTATGTAAGCAAGTGTGGGAGCACTTTCAGTAAGAAGAAGGCAGCTGGCCATGGGGGATGGTTGTGTCAATCACCTTTGCCATGCCTGGAAGGCTTTATATTATGAAATTTGGGTTCTGGGGGAGAAGGGTGAGAGTCAGGGGCTGCTGCTGGGGTTGAGGGGTGGGGGATGATTTTTGTACAACAAAAAAGTGTGAGGAGACAGTGGCTGGCCATGGTGGTGGACAGGTTGTGCTGGTCACTCATCATGGGACTGAGTTTATTATTGAGCCATATAGACATTAAACTGTGGGTGCTGGGAGGGGGAGGAGGTGGGATTAGGATTTGTTGGGGTTGTAGTTTAAGACAATTGAGCCAGGGAGGAGGGTGGGACTGTTTTTACCTCCTCCCCACAGGTACACAAATAACATACATGAACACTGAATTGATGAATAATTGGGTCCAAGAATATGAATATTTGGTAGGATATTCAAAATAAGGTATTTGGCCACTCCTATTTTGCAGCATCTCATGGTTCTTCTTCAAGTCCCTGATTCCCTCCACAGTGCCCATCTTACCACAAAGCTTTATGTAGGTGCCAGCATTCTATGAGGTAGAACTGGAAGTTAGTGTTGCTGATTTTGCTCTGTGATGTGATTTTCAAATTGTGTTTTTTTTTTACAAATGTATTTTTAATAAAGTATTTATTTCTTATTAAAGATAAAAATGTGTACATGTGAGTTATTTGATTGGCAAATAAAATAGAAAACAAGTGCTGTTTTATCATTTGAAAAAGTGTGACATATTCAGTTTGTAGAGCAGTGAACCATCATGAAATGGAATCAAGTGTGTAGCAGAAACAGTCACTGCCAGTTTGGCATCCTGGTGCTTTCGTGCCATACCACACATACTGCAGGAGTGACACTGACTTCAAAGTAATTTGCAGTTTCTAGGCTGCAGATTCATACCATACACTTCAAATATTTGTCCAGTAAAAATGTATGAGATAACTGTTTAAAGCTAGTTTTCTATAAAAAAAAAAGTAAATTCCTAATGAACTGTTTGAAATAGCATCAGCAACCTTTATATTAAATTAAAGCTTAGAATGTTTTTAATTAAAATATGGAAAACAAATACCACAAAAACTTGCATGGTGCATCTGCTACAAAATATAACTTATAAAATCTGTTTTTTTCTGGAAGAAAACATGGCCTGCTTCCAAACCTGATTCATCTGTTCCCCGTTGGTAGCAAGGCTATTATTAACACTGCAGTCCCTTTGATACTTAACTAGAACATTCAGCAAAATGGTTTCCTCCATACTAAACTCTTATTGGATTGTGTAAACTTTCTATGCTTTTGAGACTGATGCACTATACTATATTGATTTACCATTAAAAAAAATAAAACTTTACTTAGCTGTATTTTCAACCCATACTTTTAAAAGTTGCAACAATGCTGCTACAAAACAAAAAACATTGATTATACAGTATTGAAACAAGAATGTTCACAGTCCTGAATGAAACACAATTAAAAAATGAAAATCATATGCTAATTAAATGTGTGTATATATCTATATCTATATATATATATACAGAGAGAGAGGAACTCTCAATTCACGTACCTTGCTTATGATCATCTTTAGATCATATAACAGTACAACAACATAGCTATGTGATGGTAAATTTTATCTACTGTATGACTTAAGGTGCAAGTGCTATGACATTACATGTATGATGCATAAGATTATGTAAACTGGAAGCTCTTAATGGGTTTTTCCATAGGAAAATTAAGCCACTTCCCCCATGTTTGAGGCTTATTATCTCAAACATTAATCAAAATGTAAACTTAAAACAAATTGGGGATATTTAATTTTTGGTTAAGGAAGTTAGGTTTATAGATTACCATTCTTTCTATTACATTACATCAAATATGGGAAACTAGTCAATTTCTACATTTTGGAATTTTACTTTTTTTAATGAAAAATGCCACTTTTAGAGCCATGTATCTGTAATGTTTTATCTCTAACTGTTTATCAAACTATATTAAATCTGTTACTATTATTGGACATAATAAGCAATACTAGGTTCTCTAGCAATGATGTGTGTTCAGTAACAGGCTGCCAAACTACACAGGTCAGAGAATTTGGTAAATGTATTGCCAAAAACTGCAATTCAGTATTAACAAAAATGCACATAACTCAAACAACAAAACAGGCATTGTCAAAATAAAGGTATCATTTTAAATGTATTAAACAAATGTATTATTTAGAAAACTTTTAAGCAGTTTCTGACTATTTTTACAAAATTAATGCTGGTACCTACTTTGTGTCATCTGCAAATAGAAACATTTTGCCCCAAATTCCTTCCCCAATGTCACTAAAGAACATACTGAATAGGACGGGACCAAGGACCAACTCCTGAGGCACCCCTCTCATAACTTACCATCTTATAATTTGACATATTTTACTACTACCCTTTGCTTTCTTTCCCCAAGCCAGTTCCCAATCCACCTGATGGTCCTTTCTCTATCTCACAGTCCTTCAGATTTTTTAGGCAGCCTCCTGTGTGGCACCAAATTGAAGGCCTTGCTGAAAACCTAGATGCAGCATATCTACTACTTGTCTATTGTCCACTGCATTCATCACCCAATAAAAGAACACCAACAGGGTGGTCTAGCATGATCTACTGGCCATAAACTCATGCTGCTTGGTGTCTTGCTACCCACTGGTTCCTAGATTTCCTACTACATTTTCCTTGACCACCTGGATCCTCCCTGTCTCCCATCTTTGCAGTTGTGTCATGTCCACAGATCTCCAATCCAATCCATAAAGACGTCTCCTGTCTCCGGGAAACATATCAATAGATCTGCTAATTGTGCTGCCATTTTTAGCCCAGCTCGTTCAGCACTGGGGTGTAGTCCATCAGGACCTGGAGCCTTTTCTATTTTAAAGGCTGCAGACCCGTTGGGTACCTTGTCCACTGTGATCTCCACTCTTTCTTTTTTCATGTCCCCTTTTAGAAGCCTTCACCTTTCTATCTGGCAGTGGCCCCCCCATCTTACATTGTAAATATGGAGCAGAAGAAGTTATTCAATATCATGGCATTTTGCCCAGCATCCTTGACTACCATCTCCCTCCCTCTAGTCTTATTATCCCCCCTTTGCCTTCCTCTTTTCCCAGATGTAGCTGAAGAATTCCTTGTCACCCTCTTTCACCCTTTCCTATATCCACAACTCTGCCTCTGGTCTAGCTTTCTGCACTGTCACCTTTGCTTCACTTAATTTCTTCTGGTACTCATCCCACCCTTTCTCCCACTGCAAACACTTGTACCTCCTGAGGGCCTTTCTCTTGTCCCTCGCTACCTCCCCCAACTCCCTAGAAAACTTGATTGGTTTCTTGTGCTTTTTATTTATGGCAACTTTCGATATGCAGGAGTCTTTTATCTCCATTATGGCCCCCTTCATTATTACCCATTTCACATTGACATCTAGTGACCCTTTCAGCCTCTATAGTTTGTCCCTGATCAGTGTTCTCATACCCTCAAAATCTTCCTTTCTAAGATGTAGTACCACAACCTTGGATGATGTTTGCTAACTCCCTGTGGCTATCTCAAGCCACACTGAGCCATGGTGGCTGAGCCCCAGGGGCTCCCTAACCCCAACTCCCCAACTGTCTCCCTGTTAAATGGTAACAGGCCTAGAATGGCCTGCTGTTCGGTTATTCCCTGACCCACTGTATTAGGAAGCAATCCTGCATGATGCCTAATGGCAACCGACTCCTCCCTAACTTCTGGTTGTAGGAGGCTCCTGGTCTATATCTGGTATATTAAGGCCCCTCACTATCACTCCTTCATTTCCTGACCTCTCCTGATCTCCTCCGCTAGATCCCTCTCCCTCTACTCATTTTAACTGGTGCTGTATAGATCACTCCTAGTCAGACTTTTTCCCTGGTGCTTGTGATTGTATCTAAATTGACTCAACCTCGCCCCTCCTTGATAACTAAATTCTCCTTGGCTACTACCGCCTCAGTTACATATAGGGACAACTGCACTCCTTTTCCCTTTCCTCTATCCTTTCTGACTATGGTGCAGCCTTAGAATGCAGTATCCCACTTATCTCCCCCGCAGTCCATGTCTCTGTTACAGCCACTATATTGAGACTTTCTTCCATTACTAGTGCCTAAAGTTTGTTCATTTTCTACCAAAAGGCATTAAGGTTAACAGCCTTCCACATGCCTCGTGGAGTTTTTCTGTTAAGCTACATGCCTGTTCCCTTGGACATGCTAATACAAATACACTGAACAATATATGCTAGCTTTCCTCACAATAGACACCTTAGAATCAAACTCCCCTGAAATGCAGCAATTCCACTGAGTTGCACTCAGACTTGTTCTCTCTTTCACCCTTACTAGACCTTTGGAGCTGTGTTGTGGTTTCCTTAAAGTTGTCACAACCAAAACAGGGTTATAAACAAAACACAGAAAATTACGAATTAATTTGATTTCAAACACATATTTGTTTGTTTCTGTGTATGTGTGTGGGGGGGGGGGAAGCAGTAAATACAACTACAATTACAACAAAAGGACAAATATCCTAAATAAAAAAGACATCAACTTACAGCAGGCCTAAGGGCTGCTTTACCAAAACTTCAGCTAAGTGTATCTGTTTTTGTATATGTAAACATGTTTACTTAAAGATGTAAAGACATTTACAAAAAGGAAACCTATTTTATAAGCACAATTAGACAGTGCTGTCATTGTCATTGTGCTGATCTAACAGCACTTCCATGTGCTGAAGGCACTTGGCCTGTGGTCTCTTGCCTTACTATGTCCCTGGGTGTGCAGGTAGATCATTACAATGCACACCCCTTTGTGCCTTATTGCTTAGTAAAACAGCAAACTGGCATACTATAGTAACTAATGGGCACTATGCTATCATGTTCTCACTGATAATGAAGCTACTAAAAACAAACAAGATCATACGAATAAGAAAATAGAGGCACCCAGGATAGTTACAGGAAATGATAAATATAGAATAATGCACGGTAAGTGTGTATAATGAGAGAGTTTATGCACACCTCAGGTGTGCATAAAATCCAAGGTAACACACATTTCCCCATGTGTTATTTTTTTATAACTGGTTTCTTTGAGTTTTTTGTCAGACAGGTACTTGTTGAACAGCCTAACGTCATCTTGGTTTTTCTTAGAGTGTTTCTGTTTTCTTGCTGCTGTATGAAGTTTTGCCTTTCTAGGTCACTAGGTTGCTGAAATGGTGATAAATGTGTCATTTTTAGGTAGATAGACAGACATTAGTAGACTGCTGGTTATTTTTCATTTCTGTTAGAAATGTGTCTTTCTTCAGCCACACATAAGTGAGATTCCCACTTGGCTGTTTCAGTGAGGTTAGCACAATCAACTTGACAGTGTGAGCTGACAGTCCGAAGAGCCAGTAGCACTAGCATGACAGTGATTTTAGAATTTTTGCAAAAGGTGCTTAATCAAACTCCGTTATACACAAGTGATTATACACGGCCATTAATAATGGAGTTTGACAGCTTCTGTTCACAGTTGATAATCATCACTAACCAGTTATTATATTCTGGTTACACACACCTTTCCATGTATTATTCTCTATTTGATGAGAGACACAGAGACCCTCTTGCTGATATAAGAGTGGTCTCACATGCATTCTCCTGAGGGTGAGAACTGAAAGGGAAGCTAAGCGTTCTGACCACCAGAAAAAATAAAAGTTAGACCACTCTTAGATTACAGAGCGTTTCTCTTGGTCCTATATTAATTTATTGTAGATTGAAATAAATTTTAAATTAAAAAAATAATTTAAAAGCATTATACCTATTACTTTGTTGCAACTGCATAGGTGAATATTCCATTGTTGTGGTGCTGCACTTGAGACACTGGCACGGAAATAAGAATGTTTCATGCACAAATGAATCATACACTGTGATTGGTTGGGAGTATCACATTATGCTCCCCAATCTACAATTAATTGTAAACTGTACACATAAAAAACATTTATGTCTTAAAAAGCTAGTAAAATGGAGTTATCTGATGACAAGGACATAGATAAAATGTCCACTATGTGAAGATGTAGTTCTTCTTTAAGGGTCACTGTAACTGATTTACACACATCTTATTTTTGGTTGAAAACATCACTGTAATACCGCCAAAACATCTCAATGTATTTTCTTAAAGAGTGGGTTCAGAAAGCACCAGAAAAAAAATCACAGTGTGCATCAGCAGAACTAAATTTTGCTACATTTAAAAGACCTTAACTTTTAAGTGATTTCATTCTTTTCTACAAGGGGTATATTTATTGAAAAACAGTGCACTAAATTTTCTAATGCGTCTTCCATAGCCGTGTTTACAGAGTGGTATTTGCATCACAGAAACCCAAGCACTGGGGTTGCTGCAGTGTAACTGCCACCATGTGGACGCTTACTGAATCATGGTAAGCCACTGTCTTGCGACGCATTCCCAGAAAGTCTGTGGATGCATTCAGGAGCGAGCAGATTAAGCGGCCATGTGGACAGGCTGCACCGCTCGCTCCCACATAAAACACCTTGTGGGTGCTTCCATCAACTGACTGCTTGACTCCCAGCCCCTCTCCAGCACGTCTTACATCAGCACTGAGGGGGACTGTGTAGACACATAAGACAAGCATCTTTTGAGTCGAGGCAGCTCTGCAATGCTTCACTGAAGGGGCGAGGATAGCCATGTAAACACGGCTACAGTGTATCACCAAGTGCTTTACAAGGCAGAAAAGAAAGCAATCATTCAAGTGCAGAAGCACTAGAGTGCCAGGAGTTGAAGGCTAGAGGTAATAGGTGGGGTTTCCATTAAGATTTATAACTGAGGAGTCTATGAGGCTCAGTTAGGCAGAGAGACTTAATTTAGTTGAAGAGGCAGCTCAGCTGAAAGACTTTCCCAGTGGTGGAGAATGCAACATGACAGACATTCAAAAGTCCAAAGTTAGATGAGGGAAGAAGACAGAATGGTGACTAGTAGGTAATAAAGCCAAAGAGATGGATGGGGAGAAAGCAGCACAAGGAAGAGTTTTGAGAACCAGAAGGGCCAGATCTACTGTAAATGAAATTAGGTGGGAGACCAGTGCAGGATTTTGAGAATGGGGTTAATGTAGTCCTATTTGTGAGAGCAGGTGAAGTATGCAGTAGCCCTCTGGACAGAGTGATGCTTGGAGGGGGGAATGGGTGAAACCATACAGTAGAAAGTTGCAGTAGTCAAGTGGGAAGGGGATAAAGGCATCATAGATATGGGTTTCATTCACTAAGGGTTGAGGAAGTGGTGAATTTGGGCAATATTATGGAGGTGGTAGTCATATTTCAAGCTATTAGAGATAAAGCAGGATAGGCTCATTGAGACCAAAGCTTTGTTAACTAGAGTATCCTGAGCATACAAGAATAAGATAACAATTCAACTAATACATGACTTATACATCCGAATAAGGAGAGAGAAGGAACCACAGTCAGTAGTAAAGAAAAAGTCATAGACCACCCGAAGGAGTACAATCTTAATGTTATGAAAAGAGAAGAGGCCAGACTGAAAGGTCAATGGAGTTGTGGCAAAGGGCACATTTTGCCACAGTCTTACAGATATGGAGTTGAAGGAAGTTATGACAAAGCCAAGAGCTGATCTGTGGGAGATGGACAGACACAGGGTAGATCAGGATCAGAAAAATAGTCAAAATGAGACATCAAGTTAAGCATCCTCTGCATAGATGTGATACCCAAGGATGAAAGGTGAGATGAGGTGGCCATAGAGGAGGAGGAGATAAATGGAGATGAGGTTATGTCTAAGAACAGAGACTTGGAGTGAACCATAGGAGCTAGAGATTAAGTAGAATCCCACATGAGAGACAAAAAGGGAGTAACTCTATGGGTAAGAATGGAATCAGGTTAGTAGAGCAATAGAGGCACCAAAATATAGTGTTCAAATCAGTCATGTAAGATGATGTGGTTGATGGTGTCAAATGAACATTTAAGACAAGCAGAATAAAGAGAGGAGAATAAGGAGAAAGAAGGAATCACAAGCAGTAGTAAACAGAAGGTCACGGACCACCCAAAAGAGGGCTGTCTTGGTGTTATGAAAAGAGCTGGAACCAGACTGAAAGGGGGTCAAGAAGTTTATTGTAGGAGAGGTGATTAGACTAATAGAAGATCTTTTTTCAAAATTTTGTTGATTAAGATGAGGATGCAAGTGGGGTAGTAGCTGAAGAGGAAGTGAGAGTCAAGGGAGTTTTTTAAGGAGTGACAACAGCCATCTTGAGGGCTTCAAGGAAGATACCAGTAGAAACTGACTGTTTTATGATAGCAAAGATGCATTGTAGGGGGCTAGGGTGGGGGACATGACTTGATGAGTTGCGATAGGATGTGGTCAAAGGAAGAATGACTTTTGTTCATAGAATGAATGATGTCAAACAGGTCATTACTGAAGATGGGGAGAGTGATGATAACTGGAGGTGCATGCAGGGTTAAGAATATGGCTGGGGTGGAACAGGTGAAGACATGTAGTCCAGGCGCCATGTGCCAGTGGGCTACTACCCCTGCCTGTTGGCCCACTAACAGGTTAAGGGGCCTGGGTCCTGTTACGGTGGTGTTCAGGGTTTCTATCCCAAAGATAATAAAAATAGCTTGGTGCCTCCACCCAGAGAAAAGTAGAAGTGGGTCAGATGACTGGCTGGAACAGCCCCCTGGGATGCTGCACCTACCCACCTCCCTTACCAACCACCCCATACTCTGAATACCCACATGGTGAATAACACCATAACCATGAACAGTAATGATCTGACAGACTCAGAGAATTCCTGCACACACAGTTTCAAATGATAAATCACAGCTTTATTGGGGGTGAGGCTTAGGGAAGGGATAGCGGGACAAAGGGTGGCTGTGAATAAAAAGGCATGATTAGAAAGAACAAGTAATAACCACAACAGTTGGGCCAACAGGCCGAACCCATCCCAACTGGTACCAGTGTTTCCCAGAATCTTCTAAGGTGTACCCACTAGGTGCAGGCCTGGTAAGATACCACAGGTTAGGCGGCTGTTGGCCCTGAAACTGCTAAGTTCTTAGATTGTAACAATTACATTTCCCTTAAACCTTCCCAGAAGCCAGGCCCTGGGTACTCACAGTTCATAGATCTCAGATGCCTGAAGTATGGAGCTCCTTGGTCAGTGCAGCACAGGGCAGAAGAAGGCTGGTCTTGGTTCCTCTGGCAGGATGGGACTTGTTCGAGGATCTTGCAGCTGGTCACCTTGATTGTAGTTCTGGCCGCTTGTCACCTTCATCTACTTCTGGTCCATTGCAGAGCTCTGTGGCAGGACAGTACAATCCCCAGAAGGCCCAGACCTGGGAGTGGAGCCCCGCAATGGATCCCAGGTGCCCTAGCACCCCAGCAAGTTCTGGTGACCTCCTGAGAGAGTGAGTCCCACTTGGAAGGGTTAGCAGATTCCCTCCCTGGATCTGGGTGAGAACTCCCGAATGGTGGGGGTCCTCCTGCAGTCCCTGCACTGAGTTTGAAACCAGCAGAAATCACAGGCAGTTGCTCAAGGAAAAGTCCAATGCCGGTTGGAGTGGATGCTAGCCCTAGATCACTGAAGCACAGGTGCAATCCACAGGAGGATTCAAACACAACAGACCACTGCATGCCAGTCTGCACTTTCCAGTTAGAAAATGTCCACAAACTTTTTTTCAGCTGCACCAGAGTCACAGCTCTCAGCCACTTCAATCAGTTCACTCAGCAAATGCACAGCACCTGACTAGCACCCCAACCTCCAGAGATGCTTTGCCTCTTCAGAATCCCAGTCACAGTCCCACACAGGTGAAATAAACTCTCTGCAGGAACTGTGGCACTCAAATAGAACAGCTCAGACCTCTCAGCTCAATTCAGTGCACCAGTGCAGGGTCTCTGAAACACTTACCTTCTCTAAAATTATCAAACAGCTCACAGTACCTGGGGAATCAAGGTATCAGTTCAGTTTCTTCCTCTCTTTCCCTGGCTGATCCTTTCCTGAAACACAGCAATCTCCACTAGAGACCTGAGAAAGGCCTTTCCAGTCCAGATCCACTGTCACAGGACACCTCTGACTCATCCAGAGCCTGGGAACAGACTGACTCAATCCCAGAAAATCCTCTGAGTTTAAGCCGAGAATCAAAGTTTCTGATTGGCTGATTGAGCTCATCAATTGTCCATAACCATAGTGATCAATATTTCCTGATGGCTTATTGGGGCTTGATTTAGGTGCCTGAATTAGTCCCCTCCTTTTCCCAGGAGTCCCTCTCATTCAGTTCTAGGTGTCCAGGGAACAGATTGACTGCTATTTTGGGGTCAAGTGTCACAAACATGTCAGCTCCCATTCAGTTCTGTGGAGTCCCATACAGTTCCCCGAGTTCACAGAACAAAAAACAGCCAAGTAGATTATTTTAAATAAAACCCCACGATGGTGTAGCCCCTTTAGTGCTCTTTCAAGCACGGCCATTATTTTTTAGTTAACCCCCACAGTTCTGCTGTCGCTGCTACCAAAACTCACTGCCCCTAGAAAGCAGACATCACCTCATTAATATTCATGAGGCTGACACTAAATTATTTATGAGCCCCGAACCGGTGCTTCCCTGCACTTACTTATTTTATATTCGAGGCCTCTCTATGGCCTTGCTTGGGTCCACGATCCCTATTAAGAATGCCAAGGGCACCGGGACCCATGGAAACTCCTCCTGTTGACCTCAGTGGTGGTCAGAAACAACTGCACTTCTCAGCACTTACGCTAGCATCAGCCAGCTTCCAGACACACTGGCAGCTCGCGATCAGCTCCAAGAGCCCAGCGGGGCTCCAGACAAACAAGGAGGCTATCCAGGGAAGCATTGGGGCACCAGAAGGACATAGGGAAACAGGCAGACAAATGGAGAGGGATGACAGCAGTAGCAGAATATTAGGAGAAATGGGGATCATTCAGGTAAGCCCCCAAATGGGGGCTATAGACAGAGGTAGCTAGATTACCATGTGTCAGAATGTACACTGTGTTTAGTGAAAGAGGTTGAGGAAGATGAAGTGTTGGAGGAACAGGGCCAGGAGTGGATAACAATATGTTGGTAGGGGTGTGAGGGGATATTGTTAGTGAAAAAGTAAGGAAGCAGGTGCAAAGGCAAGTGATCGTTAGTGCAGTATAGGGGAAGGGGGTGGATCAAGAGAAGAATGAGACTGTGAAAAGGGAAATGTGGTAATACAGGGCATGGGAATGGGGTAGTGGTGAACCTGATTGTCTGGAAGATCATTAGTGAAGAACAGGGGAGGGTGAGGTACAGTTGCAGCATGGTCTAATTCTTCTTGAAATTTCTGTGATATATTTAGAGAAACTCATTAGCTGCCTGCAGTATCACTTTAGGATCACCAGAGAGATAGAGAATCTCTTTAGAAATATCACAAGATTTCAGGAAATATCTGACCATGTCAGTTGCTGCAACTGTAGGATGTGGAATGAAGAGGAAGAAAATTGGATAAAGAAGGAGGACTGCAGGAGATGAAAAGAGAAATGGTGTCCTAGATAGTTACAGTTTTGGAATGGAAGGAGGCAAAACTCCTTGTACATCAAAGGAGTGAAAGAGAGTGAGATAGGAAGGAGAAAGCTAATGTTTTTAAAGAATGACTGTGGTATTTCTGGCACTCTTAAGAATGGTTTCAGCAAAAAACTAAGATTTTACATCTTAGAGAGCGCTGTTAAAGAATTACATGGAAACAGGAGCTTGTTCCCATACAGTTAAGCTACATCTGAGATGTTATTGAACTGAAGTCATAATGGGGACCAACACTGCACCAGCATGGAAGAGAATCTTGTTTGTGACATCATAGTGATTGCCACAAAAATAAACTGTGGTGGCACAAGTGGGGGATTATGATTTCAGTTTCTGATGTCAGCTGGGATAGCTCACAGAGCATACAGGGAAAAGGTATTTAATACTTAAAGGGCAGTGTAGTAAGTTCAATTCTTATGAGTGAAATTGCCAGGGACATACACAAGAGGAGGAACATAAGGCACAAGAGAGGCTGGGGACAGAAAACTATGTGGTAAGTGTACCTTATTCCTCACTCATTTTGACACCTATAGTATATGAACATACATACACAGGCAGCTAAGGCAGGGTGATGGTGGTAGATGGCCACCTATAGGGGATCCAGTTCTACCACCTTCAGGAAGGAGTTCTGGGAGGGTAGTGGGTGCCCCATATGTAAAAGGTTCATGGACCACAGTGCAAAGTTGGCTGCCTGTAGGGTGAGCAGCAACAATGCATGAAGTTCAGTGGTGACTGCAGTTCCATCACTGCAGTGCATACTTGCTGCCCACACCAGCAGCTGGACTGCAGTGTGAGGGTAGGGGGAGGCATGGCATCAACATGGAAGAGACCCCAGGGCTAAGCACCCGTAATAGATCTGCACCTATTGTAGAATCTGTTCAGGAGAACTTTACCTGCATGGAGGCAACTCATGTAAAACCTGAGGGTGAGGCAACATCTAGTATGAATAAACGAGATGAAAGGTGTCAGATAGCAAAATGAATATCAAGAATTATTTTATTGTGATTGGGAACTCTATAGTTTGAAGGACATGGATGGTAGTATGCCACTCTAGCTAGGTGGCTAGATCTGTAACACCTCTCCTGGAGAGGTTACATACTTTGGAAGGGGGAGATGCCATTGGCTTTGCTACATTTAAGTGCAAATGACCTGGCAGCTCATATCATAGAGAAGGTTTATAACAGGTTCTGGGAGTTTGACAGAAAGTTGAGGTCTAGGACAAACATGGTCACCTTCTCAGAGGTGTTGCCAGTGCTGAATGCAGCACAGAGCAGACTGAGGAAAATCATGGATTTTAACATGTAAATTGTTGATGTGAAGAGGAGGGATACCACTTTTCAGGGGACTGGGCAACCTTCTTACAAGAAACAATCTGTTTGCTAAAGATGGCCAGCAGCTAAAGCCAGTGGGGCAGAGCACTTTGGGGGCAGAAGTTATAGTAAGTCAGATTTTAAACTAGATGGGGGGGGGGCAGATAACAGAAAGGTTGTTAACTCATTCTCTCCCGGTGGCCATTTTGGGTCAGGCTCAGCAATGGATGGCTCCGACCCCATATGGCGGCTATGGGACCGAAGGATCAGACACAACTACATGATGGAAGCCATGGAGGCACTTGCCTTCACACACAGGCTGAAGGGATAAAGAAAAACAGGACAGGGTCATAGCATCAAAAGCAGGAAGCTATGCATCCATACAGAAAATAGAAAGTAAGGTAAGAATAAGAATATATAAAAGGTTGTGTTTACCAATGCAAAAAACATAGGCAACAAAACAGGCAAGATGCAAGCTATAATGGTATACAAAGATTTGGAAATTGTTGTCATAACAGGGACAATGATAAATCAGAATAACTGTTGGAACCTAAATGTTCCTGGCTACATTCTGTTTAGGATGGATAAGAAGAGTGCCAAGGGATTGGGGAGGCAGTATATGTGAAGGAATGGCATATGGGAAATAGAAGATAAATTAGTCATGGGGGCAAGGGAGTCAAGTCACTATGACTTGAGGTGACAGCTAGTGGGATACAGATTGTAATTGGAATAATATGTAGGCTACTAAATTAGGGGATACAAATGGATGAGGAAGCAGGAAGGTAAATTATGATAGCAACTAACAAGAAAAGGATAGTACTCAAGGGGGACATCAGCACCCCAAACAGAATGAGACACTCATACAGCAGCAAGTCAAAGAAGTTCAGGGTTCCTTAAAATGGTGCAAGGCAACTTCCACACACAGTTGGCTTGCAGTCCCTCTAGAGCAGATGCAATATTACACCTGGTACTGTCCGACCAGCTATTATCAGGAATATCACTAGTGAGGAACCAATTGGTCAAAGTGACTACAGCTCCATTAACTTCAACATTGTGCTGGGGACTCGGCATTCTAATTCCAATACAGTCATCCTAGACTTTAGTAAGGCAGATTTCAGTAAAATGAGAATAATCACAGACAAGCAACTAGAAGACCTGCACAAAAATGAGACAGAAAATAAGTTATGAAAAATTAAAGTGGCAATAATGGAAGCAACCCAAGCGTATATAACATTTACATATAAAAAACAAGAAGAAGAGGAAGCCACTTTGGTTTAACAAGTGAGCAAGGCAGTGAGGAACAAAAGAAAGGCTTTTAAGTTAGATACAGTAGAGTTCACCAGGATGCAGTCCAAGACTGCAGAATTCTGCAGCAGAGTTACTGCAGGAGACAAGGCAGCTTCAGTGGCAGTTAATCACTTTTGTTATGCAGCAATCTATGACGCTGTATTGCATACTGATGGTCTCCACTGTAAGAGGGAACAGAATGAGACCAAGAGGGTGACATACACAGATAAACAAGTGAGGATTAGGGACATCAGAAAGAGGACGAAAGAAAAAAAAAACAGAAGTAAGGATAACTGTTGTGTTCCAGGACAGTAGCTGCTGCTTGTTGTTTTTACAGGTTTCTTGTGGATTTTACTTGGTAGAAGGTTATTTCTTTGTGTTTTTAGTGAAGCTGATTGAATTGGAGACCTGTTTCCTTTGGCAACAAACATATTTTGGGGGCTTTGGGTTGAATTTTGATTCATTGTTGCTGACTTCAGTAGCTGCAAAGATTACTGCATAGTGGGGGAAGGGTGTTAATGGTCTGGCCAGGTCTCACTCAGCTAATTGACTGGAGGCAGAGCTGAATCAGGTTTGTGGTGTTGGCTGCTTTGTCTCCTCAGAAGGAACTGGAAGGGGACAGGATCAGTTGTGTTCCAGGACAGTAGCTGCTGCTTGTTGTTTTTACAGGGTTCTTGTGGATTTTACTTGGTAGAAGGTTATTTCTTTGCTTTCTTACTTCTAAGGGGCTAGCAGGGTATTGTTGTGGGGGCTGTTGGAAGTTTGAAAACTGGTTTGGTGGCTGTAAGTGGGCTCATTTGTTGGATGTTTCACTGTATAACAGGCTGCACTGGTGGAGGCCTATTTCTTCTGATTTAAAACCTATTTGGTGGGATTTGCTTGGGCCTGGGCATTTGGCTGCTGGGCTTGGAGGGGAGACACAGGGCTGATACACTCTCTCTTGAGTTGGGTGTCTGCCCAAGACCCTCCCTTCCCAGAGTTCTGCTAATTTATAGGGGAACACCTGCCCTGCAATTGGAGGAAAAGGCTGCAGGTGCAGCTCATGTAGTTCTAGCCGCTGGGGGTTGGATTTAAAGGCCAGGAGAGAGGAGCTTAGGGAGTTGTTCATTTCCCTTATAAGTTTACTGTGTTGTACTGCACCTAGTAACAGGGTTACCAGTGTACTGTGGGACTGTATCTAAGATTAGTGGGTGACCTGATTAGGCAGTAGGGGTGTATCTTGGACTGGGGGGAACCTGGTGGCTCACCCAAGGAAACCTACTTGGAAGGGGATGGAACCACATGGCATTAGGGCCGGCATCTTTGGGAGGGTGGTGGGGTGCACAGGGTGTGGAGCAGCCATGATACTGGACTGGGCTTGGAAGTTTGGTGGTTGCCCAGTGTGCTACCAGCTGGCACAGCTTAGGGAGGAGGTTGCGGGGATTAGGAGACAGCTGGGGGAAGGGGGGAGGTATGGTTGGGAAAGGGGGCAAGGGATCTCCCACAGGGTTACACCAAGCACTGGGGGTAGCAGCATAGGGAAAGGAGTGCAGGAGAATACTCAGGGGTCACATATGGACCCTGGCAGAGGGGGTCCAAAAGGACACTACCAAGGAAGCAGGCAGGTAACTGGGGACCCTCACAAAGGAGGGACAGAGGGACAACATTCTCAGGGAAGTAGGCAGATGGCCGGGGCTGGACAGAAGGAAGCAAGGCGGGGAGGTGGATCAGATCTTACACTCAGTAACAGCTGATTCTCTTCTTCTGCTCGAGGATGAGGGGTGATGTAGCCATGGCAGGGGTGGTTAGAGATGGAAAGGGTGTGGGGGCAGGAGGGAGGGGCCAGATAGGGGAAGAACAGGGGGGAACCTGGAATGCAGGAAAATGTGGGAGCAGTGAATCAGAGCAGGAGGGGCAGGGGAAAGAGGGAGGAAAGCGCAATGAGAAGGACCAGTTGGGAGGAAAGGTAAAGGAGAAGGACCAGAAGTACAAGGAGGATTTAGTAAAGGGAGCTGAGGGTTTAGGCCAGGGGAGCACAACAAGCAAGGAGGGACTAAATGGAGACAGCAAGGAAGAGAGGACGAGCCAGGCTAGTTTAGCAGATGAGGGAGAAGGACCAGTTCAAAGGCAGTGAGGGGTGTAGGTACAGAAGGATACTCAGGAGGAGGAGAGGCATAGGATTGGAGGGGAGGGTGGTCAGGGTAAATAAGGAGGGGGTGGCATGTGGCACCCAGATAGGGGGAGGAACAAGGAGCCGGCTGGGTGGAGGGGCCAGTAGAAAGGATGAGGGACATGGAAGGGGGGAAATGGAGGAAAAGGAGTGGTCAGAGTGCTCCTGTTGGGGGATTCTATGATCAGGGGTATCAAATGGGATAGGGAGGGAGAAGCCTGGCCAGTTAGAACAAAATGCTTCCCTGGACTAATGGTGCACAGGGCTAAGCACGAGGTATATCAGCAGGCAAAGGATTGTGGGGGTTCCCCGGACATACTGGTCCACCTGGGTACAAATGACATTGAGGGAAATAGCGAGCTAGAGATACAGGCAAGATTCAAGGAGCTTGCCAGGGTCTGTCATGACATAGGATGCACAGTTTCCTTCTCAGAAATCCTCCCAGTGCCAAGGGCTAGTGGGGAGCACAAAAGGAAGATTAGGGAGATAAACCAGTGGCTCAGGGAGTGGTGTGAGGCCAGAGGGTATGGGTTGATGGGGGATTGGGGGGAGACCTGGGAGGATAAGGAGCTGTATGCTAGAGATAGACTCCATCTCAGTTTGGAGGGGAGGGGAATCCTTAAGTTGAAAATAGAGAGGTTCATTGGTGAAAAGTGGGGTTTAAACTTGTGAGGGGGAGGATGGGAGAAAGGCTGTCAAGGGGTGCCGATAAAGGAGGACTCTGTCTCCACCCCTGGGGAGCTGGAGGGTTGCGGGAAAAGGCTGACTGGTAAAGTGTAGACCAGGGGAAAACAGAATCCCCATGGGAACACGAGCAGGGGAAATGGAAGTATAGGGAAAGGGTGGAAGGTAGTCCTGCTTAATGCCAGAAGCTTGGGAAATAAAATGCCTGAGCTCCAGGTGATGCTAACTGAGGGAGCAGTAGATGTGGCAGCGGTCACTGAGACCTGGGCCACTGCAGGACATGACTGGGACCTGAACCTGGAGGGTTACACTATGTTCAGGAAGGACAGGCGGGAGGGAAGGGGAGGAGGGGTAGCAATGACAGTCAAAAACTGCATTGGCATAGGGGGAATAGAGGAGGCGGAGGGAACCGTGGAAGCAATTTGGGTCACCTTGATAACAAGGGGGGGCAAGAGAGTAAAAATAGGAGTGGTGTATAGACCACCTGCCCTGGCGGAGGAGCTGGAGGAGAGTCTGGTGGCAGATGTTGGGAGACACTGCAGACTGGGCAGAGGAATGGTGGTGGTTCTTGGGGACTTAAACATGCCAGGAACAGACTGGGAGACTATAACATCTTCTGTGACCAGGGAACAGAGGTTGTTGGATGCCTTTCAAGACGCGTTCCTAACTCAGCAGGTGGGGGAACCGACCAGGGAGGCACGGGTACTGGACGTGGTCCTGGCAGACAGTGACCAGATTAGGGGCCTGGAGGTAAGAGACCCGTTGGCGGGGAGTGACCATGCCACGGTCTGGTTCTGCCTGGACCTAGGAGGGCTAGAAAGCTGCACAAAGACGGAGGTAACTGACTTCAGGGGAATGGATTTTAAGGAAATGGGAAGGATCCTTAGGAGCATTTGGATGGGATTGGGTCAGACATGGACGCCTGATAGTAGGTGGGAAATCATCAGGAGAGGGGTGCAAGATGCTACCAGCACCTGTGCAAGAGTAAGACGAAAATGCGGTAGGGCCCGGAAACCCTGCTGGTGGACCAGGGAGGTCCAGGAGGTGGTGCAGAGAAAGAAGGCAGCCTATAGGCAATTCAAGTGCTCAAGGAGTGAAAGGGATCGAGGGGAGTATGAGCTGATTACTAGAAGGGCCACTAGGGTGGTGAGGGCGGCTAAGTCAAGGAAGGAGCAGAACCTGGCCAGGGAAATCAGGAGAGGGAACAAGGGGTTCTTTAGATACATTGGGGAAAAACAAAGGGTGAAGGGGCAGATTAGCAGGATTAAATCAGGGGAGAGATGGGCACAAGACCCAGGGAGCAGGCTGAGGTACTAAATGAGTACTTCACCTCAGTTTCCACCAAGGAAAATGGGGGTGCTGCATCATACATGGGAGGAGACAGAGATACTGAGGAGGGGGGGACCCTTACCGATTGGCGGGTCTGGGGAGAGGGGGAGGCATCACTGGGAGGAGGGAGGGCTAAGCAGGGAGAAGAGGTACTGGAAGTGGAAATCACAGCAGAGAGAGTGAGGGAAGCCCTCAGCTCTCTTAAGACGGAGAAAGCACCGGGGCCAGATAAATTACATCCCAGAGTGCTGAAGGAACTTGCGGATCTCCTGGCGAAACCCCTAGCGGAGCTTTTCACCATCTCTCTGAGGACAGGGTGGGTGCCCCAGGACTGGAAGGTGGCACATAGTGCCTATCCACAAGGGGGGATCAAGGAGGTGGCAGAGAACTACAGGCCTGTCAGCCTGACATCGGTGGTGGGCAAGGTGATGGGGGCATTGTCAAGGAGAGGCTAGGGGGGACCTGGAAAAGTCAGGGTGCCTGGACGATAGACAGCATGGATTGTCTTGGGGAAATCATGTCAGACAAACTTTGTGGAGTTCTATGACTGGGTGACGAGTGCCTTGGACCTGGGTAGACCAGTGGACGTCCTCTTTCTAGACTTCAGCAAGGCATTTGACTCTGTTCCTCACATGGGCCTGTTGGATAAGCTGGGAGAAATGGGGGTGGGGAACCAGATGATCAGATGGATAGGAAATTGGCTCCATGACCAGACCCAGAGGGTTGTAGTTGGCGGAATAGTCTCATCCCCAAAGAGGGTCATTAGTGGGGTCCCACAGGGATCAGTCCTTGGTCCCCTCCTGATCAACGCCTACGTCTCTGGCATAAGGACAGGAATCAGGAGTGAGATGAGTCTCTTTGCAGATGACTCAAAACTGGGGGCAGTGGTGGATGGGGAGGAGGGGAGGGTGGCCCTACAGGGGGACCTGGAGGCTCTGGAAAGATGGTCTAGAAAGTGGAAGCTGAGGTTCAATGCAGTAAAATGCAAGGTACTCCACCTGGGGGCCAGAAACCCAGGCCAAGTGTACACCCTCGGGGAGGGAATGCTACAAGTCTCGATGGCTGAGAGGGACCTGGGGGTGGTGGTGGATGTCAAAATGAACAACTCTGGAGACTTGTAGGAGGGCAGCAGCCAAGGCCAACAGGATGCTGGGATGCATCGCTAGGGATCACCTCCAGAAGGAGGGAGTGATGCTCCCTCTGTATAACTGCTTGGTGAGGCCACACCTTGAGTACTGCATGCAGTTTTGGAGGCCACACTTAAAGAGGGACATTAAACTCCTGGAGAGGGTCCAGAGGAGGGCAACCAAATGATTTGGGGCTTGGGGGACAGGACCTATGAGGAGAGGCTCAAAGAGCTAAATATGTACACATTGGAAGAGAGAAGGGACCGGGGGACATGATAGAGGTCTTTAAGTACATGAAGAGGGTAAATAGGGGAGGAACAGTCAGGGTGCTTCGAAGGAAGGAGGAGGGGGCCACTAGAGGGCATGGGTGGAAGCTGGAGGGGGGAAGATTCAGGGGAGAAAGGAGGAGGTGCTAGTTCACTGAGAGGGTGGTGGAGCCATGGAATACACTACCTAGGGGGCTGGTGGAGGCAGAGACAGTGGAGGGGTTCAAGAGGGCTGGGACAGGTACAGGGAAGGGTTCGGAAGCAAAATCCAATGCAGCAAGAATATCCGGAACTGGGAAGGGAGAAGCCGGAGAAGGCGAGGGGGGCAGCAAGATCAGCACCCAGGGTGGGGGCTGACCAATCGTGCAGACTCGAAAGACCGTTAGGCCTATTCTGCTGGCATTTTAGTATGTTAGTAGTATAACTGACAGAGTGAAAACAAGCATTTGTCAATGCCTAATGTTCGCTTGCAGGTATTTGCAGTGGTGTTTGGCACGTATAGTGCTTTACCCTAATGCCCTGTGCGATTGCTGGTATTTGCACAATAAATTTTCAGCATGACCTTTTTGTTACCCCCATTGTGCGCTACATAGGCGGAAACACGTTTTGGGCAGGATGTGATAAATGACAGCTGTACTGCTCATAAGGAGTTGTGGTAAAATGGCAATGTTGAAAATCTGGAGTGGGAATATTGAAAATTCGCAAACCTACAAGCGTGCATGGGAACTGTGCAATGCACGCTCGTAAAACAGTCATTTTTAGGAATCTTTTCAGCAAATTTTCAACATTGCCATTTTAAAACCTCTGCTAATGAACAGTGTCACTGTGATTTTTCTTACTGTGTCCCATACATTGATTTCGCACACCGACTGCGCCATTGTGCGCTACATGGGCGGAAACACATCTTGGACAGGATGTGAAAAATGACAGCTGTACTGCTCATAAGGAGGTGTGGTAAAATGGCAATGTTGAAAATCTGGAGTGCAAATATTGAAAATTAAGAAACACACGAAGGCAAGTGAGAACCGCGCAACGCACGCTCGTAAAACAGTCATTTTTAAGAATTTTTTTGCCAAATTTTCAACATAGCCATTTTAAGACATCTGCTAATGAATAGTGTCACCGTGATTTTCTTAATGCATCCCATACATTGATTTTGCACACCGACTGCACCATTGTGCGCTACATGGGCAGAAACATGTTTTGGGCAGGATGTGAAAAATGACAGCTGTACTGCTCATAAGGAGGTATGGTAAAATGGCAATGTTGAAAATCTGAAGTGAAAATATTGAAAATTCGCGAACTTACGAGCCTGGTAGGAACTGCATAGCAGCATGCTACAATAAAACAGTCATTTTGGAATTTTGCACAATTTTCAACATGGGTTTTAGGACCCTTCTCATGAATGATTCACTGTCATGGTATTATTTGGGCCTGAAGGGTGATTTGGTGCAGTGACTGCGCAGTGACTGTGAAATCATCCTTGCGGGCCAAATAACGCTGACAGTGACATCATTCATGAAGGGTCCCAAGCAATGAAAATCTGGTGCAAAAATTCCCAAAAATGCCTGAGATATGCACAAAGTTGAAACCCCTCATCTAGCCCATTATACAGCTTAACGGCATTTCCTCAGTTTGCGGTCGGCTTTGAAGAGTGCAGGCGTGTTCCCGATCACCGAAGATCGTCGCGCCCGAGCTCCGGAGGTAAGTATAAGTGAGGGGATGTGGGGAGGCTGGGTGCGCAGTGGGTGGGTGCGGGTTGTGGGAGGGGACTGGGAGAAGTGCCGTGGGACCGTTTTGCTTTACAGGTGAAAAAAAAAACAAGACTCGTGGGATGTTTGCCCGCTGGGTGAGCTCCCAGCGCATGGCAGAAGAATAGCTGGGGGGCCGAGGGCCGGCGAGGTTGGGCACCCCGTCCGGCAGACGACGCGGGACATTGCCACTGGGGTGGGCTCCCAAGCGTGGCAAACCCAGGGGCGTAGCAGGCGGCGTGGGCGGTGCTTTGTTTTGACAGCGGTGTTTTTTTGTTTGAAGCGAAGACCACCACTGTCATACACAGCTCCCGCACCATTAGTGCAGGACCGCCACGCCTGCTCAGCAGACAGTGGATTGAAAGGAGAGGCTCACCTCCAAAGTGTGCTACTCTCCCAAAATGTTCCTTGCGTATGCCGGCAAGCGAACGTAAAAATGACAGATCCTTCTACTGATGGACTAAGCATTTAGGTGGATGCAAAAAAGGTAAGCATAGTTAATGATTATATCCAATATCAAATAAAACAGCTTTGTTCATAATTTCTATTATACACAACAAGCACCCGTGTATAAGGAAACCAATCATGCAAACAAACCACAAAACTTGGTCTCTGTCAACTGACAAGAAAATGCAGGCGCACTCTGATATGCCCATGCTTCTATTTCGATGTGCTTGTCTTCTTCAGAGTATGAAGAAGATGTAAGCATGTTGAAACAAAAGCATGGGCATGTCCGGTTGTCAGCAGGCAAGGTAGCAGATTTTGGGACACCCAGTCTGTGTTATTTCAATAGAGAAAAGAAACATAGTATTTTTTTCGAATAAACTTCACTGCTTGCCACCAATATAACCTGTGAAGTGACTGCTTCTGAGTGCCATTTGCCTTGCATAATAATTTTGTACATGGAGATTTTTGGTTTGAGATTAAGATCCTACTCCCTCTACAGTTTCTGATTAAAAAGTGCCAGCTATTTTACTACTGTGGGGGTAAGGAATTAAAAGTTAAACCTGGGCTTTGACTTTGTAGTAATAACCATTTGTGTGCCCAAAACTGTATGTGGATCAACAGAGGCTACTTTTTGTGATTTGGTTGCTTGGTATAAAATGATAACTTCAGTTCTGTGTTCACAATCACAATAGGAAGTATTGTGCCACTGCTTGACAGCAAGAATAGATTCCAGGATAGAGATAGTAAGAGACTAGAGACAGGGGGCTTGATTTTCAAAGTCTGGTGAATGATGTAAGGTGCTTGTGTCAAACATAAATGATGCAAGTGGCACCTTGCGTAAAAAGATGTAGTGTCCCTAATTTTCAAATGCTGTCTGCGTCCAACAGGGGACCTGCTGCTCCAAAGTGGCACTGCACCAGCCTTGTGACCCAGATCAGGGTGCGCCAGGTTGCAAGAGGGCTTGCGCCATGGCAGGGCTGCAACATCCCCTTTTTTGAGATTCTGCAAACCTCGCCATGAACAAAGCAAGGTGCTCCAGTTAGACTATCCAGGAAGTGGTCTAAGTGCCCTGCCTTGATGTGGGGCATTACAGCTAATGGGGGGGACCTGCCAGGAGTGGGCCGGGGGCAGACAGATCACGGTAGGTTGTGCCCTAGGGTCATGAGGGAGAGGAGCAAATGCAGCTTTTGCTTTCAAACTGACAGTGTCCGTGACATCATATATTTGTATGTCATTTATTTGGTCAACCATACTTATGCCTCTTCCTATATTGTCCTCCCTCCCACATTTTCTTCCCCTATGCAACATCCGACCCAGGTTCATTTTTTTTCAGTGATGGACCAGAAAGGTCTGCCCCATGCCTATGCTTTCTGTACAAATCTGATTTCAGCTGTAGTATGAAATCTGTTACGCTGAATAAACAAATGTCATACTGAAGTTCATACTAAAGGGGTTTGAAGCAGAGAAGGTGGTAAGCCTATAATTGCTCCTTCTGTTACCTGTAGTAGGTTAGTTCATGTCCCTCAAGTATATATTTGTCCTGTTTAGTTGTAAATTCCATTTTATCCTTACTAATAATTATATTCATTAGTAATTTATTCCAGATATTTACTATATGCTGAGTAAAGAGACCCTTCCTTTTGTTGGTTTGAAATTTCTTCAATTTAATTTGTAAAGGGTGACCCCTGGTGCCCAGATTATAATTTTTAATTTCTAGTCTCAGTTCATTAATCAAATACACATTCTGCATAATATCATAGCAAAATAATAAATCTTCCTTTTTTCTTCTAGTTTCTAGAACATTAGATTTAGTTTTTTTAGGTGGTCAGGATAACTGAAATTTTTAATATTGTGAATCAACTTGGTGGCTCGTCATTGTAGTCTCCCAGTTTTGCCTATTTCCCCCTTGTTTAACGAACACCAGACCTGACTCACATAGTCAAGGATAGGCCTGGTGTATGTCCTATATAGGGGCATAATAACTTCTGCACTTCTACTTAAGAAGTTTCTTCTGACTGTCCATAGTATATGGTTAGCTTTAGCAATTAGCTTAGTGCGGTGATCTGTTGACATAAATGTATTGTTTATAGTCACACCCAGATCCAATTCATGTAGTATCTCCTTAAAGACCACATGACCTTATTTAGAAGTGTGTTTATTGAAGGTGTTGCTGAGGCACTGATGTGATTGGATCCCGAGCATCACCTGACAGTGCAATAATCCACATTATCACCACTGTCTGGGTGATGAGGTCCAGCATGGGGAAGATCAAGGGGCAGAACGGACCCTGTTTTGATGGCAGGCTGCCAAAAACAGAATAGCAGCCATTGGTGAACCTCGCTAAGCGGTGCCGAAAGCAATGTGCAGCAGAGCTGTGCTGTTGAATCACTGCACACTATACACTGTGGCAGCTTGTGAAACCTGCTGTGTGTGCAGGGATCATAGCCACAAGCTGAAAGATGTGCTGTCACCCGTCCTGAAAGAAGAAGCATCTAGTGGCTGCCTCTTTTCCCACCCATCCACCCAGGAGACCTCCCTTCCTGAAAATACAGTCACGGAAGTTACAAGAACCCTGCATCGTGACTAGCAGGAAACAAGATGATCATTCCCACCACCACAGCTGCCCTCAGTTATCGTAGTAATTAATGCACAGTGTCTCAGATCTGCATATCAGTCTGTAATGTTTGTGAATGTGGGACTTCTTTATTCTGTGGAAGGACAGCCATGAAAGTGTAGTTTTTAAGCCAGTAACACCTGTTTGCCAGTGTTTTTTTCACAGATATGTGTCACCCATGTAATAAGTGCATTAACGCACTCCAGGATGTGCTGATAATGTGGATTTACGCATGCCCCGAATGCTGTGAGAGCACTTGGGCTGCAGCCTCATGCCTCATAACGCACCTATGGTGTGCATTAATCCACATTATCAGCACACCCTGCCATGCGTTAATGCTTATTTAGCTGATATCCCATATGCAGTACATAACACTTAACCAAAAAAAAAGTAACTTAGCACTTCTTGCACTATAAAACTCTCACAAGGCACACAGCATCCGGTCTTTTGCCAATATTTATTGAAGTAACTTGGTGAATCACAGTATGGCCACTGTAGCCCAAAGAAGCCACCCACAAACAGCAATGTTTCACACTCAAACGAGTGCTTTGTTAAGCTGAAGAGCATCCCTTATAGTCACTTATAGCTATGAAGCCGGCAATTAGGAGAGGTCAGTGGAATATTGGTGAAGATTTGTACTTGGCTCTTGGGACAACAGTCTGGTAGATCCATTGTGCTTACAGAACCTCACATTTAATTTGAGGAGGTAGTGAGAGTACCTCCAAAGACTGTGTTAAACTGTCTGAATTCTGTGTTATTGCTGGAGGGAGAGGAGGGCAACCTGGGTTTGTGACCACAGGGACGGGGTGAGGGTGAAAGCCTCACCTGCCTTGAAACAATTGGACTGAAGCTGAGGTGTGCTTCTTCATACTGGACATTAACTTGTATTGAATTATTTTCTGGACTCACTGTAGCACTGAGCTAGTCGGGTTTATTTGGGTTGGATACTACTTTTTGGGTTGGGATTTTTGTTGGTGTAAGGGGGAGGGGATATTTTTTATATCATATCTGTGCTTGAATATTTTCAGGTATTGGTGTGTGTTTGATGGAAGGGACGATTATTTCTTGTATTTGTGTTTTATTGTTTAATTGAGGGTTGGCTTAGACTGACAGGAGAATATGTGCTGGCAGACATCTCTCCCAGTCAGGTTCTAATCCTCCTCGGATCTCCGGGGCCTCTGGCCCTTTAACTGTTCCTCCCTGCCTGCTGATGTTTATAATCATTGCCAGGCTTTGGGAATAGGGGGCAGGAGGCATAGGGGAGTGGGTCCTGGACCTTGGGGAGGAGAGGAGTGGGGTGGCCAGATTGGAGTGGTGGGGGCAAGAAGACTCCCTGGGGTGAAACGGAGACTGGAGAGGGGTCTGCCCTGCTTAGTCCCCATACCCAAGGGTTCACTTTTTTTTTAACTCTCTTTCTGCGCCGACACACCAAAGCTTCTCTTGGAGTTGCCCACTCGACTCTCTGCCTCTTCTACTCCCCACCGTGACACATCAGCACTGACTTCCCCCATTGAGAGATTTCCCAGCACCCCGGATCACTACCCGGGGCAGGGACCACCACTCCTACCTTGGCAGTGTCTTTCTGGGATTAGAGGGTCCATCTCTCTTTGGAGGTTGGCTGTGGGTCGTTGGTGTGGACATCCAGTATTGGGGATGTGAGGGAGGTCCCTGAGGCCCTCACCACCTCCTCGGCATGCCGGGGTGTTTCTGCTATTAGTCCCCAGATGTAGGATGTGCAATGCCGCCCTGCCTGTGATGTGGATGCTCCCACCCAATTTCAGAAGGCAGCCACCTGATGTCTTCCCTTGTGTGCTAGCCCTAGGCATTGCAGTGCCTCTGGTCCCCACCGGGGGCCACTGCGATGCCAGGCTGACCCTGGATCCCTCCCCGAGAGAGGAGAGCAGTCCTCTGGATGCTCGATCTTCTCTCTCTCCCCTGCCAATCTCTATGGTCCGGGCTCGTTCCCGGACCCGGGTTGCCAGCATGGTGTGAGGTGTGGCATCCAGTGCCTCAACCCTCAGGACCACCAGGCCAGCCAAGGGTTCCACTTTAAGTGGCCAGATTTCTTGGCCAGCCTCAGATTCTCATCCTACTCAGACAGTGTAGAGTAATGCCAGGTCTAACAAGAACAAGACGGCAGTGATTGCTGATCTTGTCGGGTCATCTGATCTGGCATGCATCACCGAGACCTGGCTGGATGCCAGTGCTGGCCCAATTCTTAAGGCAGCAGTTCTGGCCGGTTTCTCAGCAATACATCGCCAAAGGCTGGATCGCAGGGGTGGAGGCATTGCCATTTGTTTTAGAATGGAGTTGGGCCTGGTAGATATGCTGGTGAGGGAGACCCGATCCTTTGAGTGTATCTTGGATGCAGTTGTAGGGTGCAAAATTCCTCTCATCTACTGTCCACCCAGGGATGGGAAGCAGTTTTTGCATGAAGTTGTGGACTTCGTTGTCAACACAGTGTTGGAGTCCCCAAGAGTGATGGTACTGGGTGACTTCAACGCTTGGATCGACGATGAACTCTCATACTTTGGGCAGGACTTCCTCCAACTGATGATTTTGCTGGGCTTCACACAGGTAGTTTCCGCTGCAACCCATATTTTGGGTCATTCACTGGACCTGGTATTCTTACTAGGTATGTAGAGCGCCAACTTGGTGGTGGACCCAGTCAGATGGTCTGACCATTGCACTATCAGAGTCAATCTCCAGGCATCACCCTATAGGCCTTCCCCTTTGGAGATGGTCTGGTACCACCCATTAAGGGGAGTGACACCAGATGCCCTGATGGCAGTACTGGACCTATCGGGATTCCTGATTGCAAGCATGGGACCAGACAATCCACTACAGGCCTATAATAGGGCCGTGGTGGTGGCTCTGGATTCCATTGCTCCTGGCCGTGTTCACCCCCTCTCCCTTCACCCCTGGTCTCCATGGTTTGATGAGACCTTGATGGAGATTAGAAGAGTCAGGCGAAGGTTCGAGCATTGCTGGAGGAAATCTGGCCTTGATGCTGACAAGCTTAGATTGATGTCACATTATGCGGACTATTAATCAGTGATCTCCTGTAAGAAGGTATAGTTCCTATCCGGGGAGATTACTGCTGCATGGAACTGACCTGCTCGGCTCTTCCATACTGTAGACAGACTGTGTAATCCAGCATACCTACTGTTGCAGAGAGCTTTGCCACAAGAGAGATGTGATGAGTCTGCTCACTTCTTTGCAGATAAGATTGCTGACATCAGGCCAGAGATCAGTTCAGCCCGCTCCACTGGGTCTTGTGGTGATCGGGAGGAGGTAATGGGGCCTTGGCCCTGCTGGACAGCTTTTGATCATGTGGTGATCTCAGATGTCAGGATGATCATCCGGAGTATGTGGCCGACCTACTGTGGTTTGGACCTGGGCCCAACCCGCTTCCTTGTGGGGTGTGTTGAGGTCATCGTCCCAGTCCTGGATGAGATTGTCCAGTGTTTGCTAGAGAATAGGAAGTTTCTGGACTGAAGGAGGCAGTGGTGACATCCCTCCTTAAGAAATCTTCTCTCAACCTGTATTGTCTCGCCAACTACAGGCCTGTCTCTAACCTTCCCTTTGTGAGTAATGTTGTTTAGAAGGTGGTCACGCTACAGCTGGAGGACCATCTTGCCATCCATGACATCTTTGATCCCTTCCAGTCGGGATTTATGAAGAGGCGCAGTAGTGAGACTGCTCTTGTTTGATTGCTCAATGATCACCTTTTAGCAAGAGATCGGAGGAGTCGTCCCATTCTAGTCCTCCTTGATCTCTCCAGGGCATTTGACACTGTGGACTATTGTGTGTTGCTACACCACCTGTGGTTGATCTGTGGACTGTCAGGTACAGTCCTCAGATGGTTCCACTCTTTCCTCACTGGCAGGTTTCAGACAGTAGTGTCTGGGATTTATTCCTTTGATGTATTCTCCCTGCCATGTGGGGTCCTGCAGGGCTCTTTGCTGTAACCCAAGTTGTTTGCAGTGTACATGTTGTTGCTGGGGGACATTGTAAGGTGGTACAGTCTGAGTTTTCACTGTTATGCAGATGACACTCAGCTGTACATGTCCTTTGCACCTGAACAGGATGTAGTGGTCTCAGTATCCAAGATCCAGGACTGGATGTGTGCCAACAGGGTGCCCAGCCAGTGGATCACCATCCCTTCTGCAGCTACCACAAGCCCATCTGTGACTTGCAGCATTCCCCTCTGGTGCACTGTTTCTTTGGCGCTGCTGTGGGCTTGTGGCAAACCCGGGGAGTTTGGTGCCAGGACCCTGATTATTCTAAAATCGGGTGTAGGAGTCCTGGTGCACCAGGAGTTTGCCACAGCCACGGATCGCTGCAACTTGCATCGTTCTTAGGGCTCTTTGAAAATCGAGCCCAGGGTGTGTAACTAGGGAAAGGGTTCTGAAAGGTCTGAAAGAACTTAATGTGACCATGTCCCCAGGGCCAGACAGGCTGTTGCACCCAAGGGTACTGAAAGGCTTGAATCAGATACCGGTCACTCTCCTTACAGATCTTTTAACTGAATCACTGGCTATGTGAGAGGTCCCCGAGGACTAGAGGGTGGCACATGTGGTTCTCCCAACATAACATCTGGAATAGGGAAGACCAGCATAACTGTGGATCACTGAGCTTTACAATTGTGAGGAACTTTCTAGACTCAATCATCTTTTTTTTTTCCATTAACATTTTCTTTATTTCAGGCAGAGATACAACAGCATAAACAAGACATTGCCAAGTATAAAAACAAGTTGTAATTACAAAATACAAACATAGAAAACTTTTCTCTGCCTTCCCCCAACATTCACCAAACTATAAACCAACTAAACCCCGCACCCCACCCCCCATCCCCTACTACCCTCTCCACCCTCCCCACGAGGCACACGACCATTATCCCCATACGGATGAGCTCAAGAATCAATAGAGAAACAAGTATAGAACAGGGCCCAAATCTTATCAAAAGGGTAACTGATTATGTAATATAGCAATCGTTCTTCCACCCTTAAAACGCAAGGAGTTCTGGAGTCATTCCAATAAGAATCTGTGTCTTATCTTTCCAATGGCTTAAGAACTAATCTCTTCACTATAATTGAGATCAAGGTCATGTAGTACTTCCTAGCTTTGACTGGAAAGGCAGTCATTTCCCCAACAAACAAACCTCGGGTCTGAACATGTCTTCTATCCCCAGCAGGGGATCCAACTTATCCTTAATTTCAAGCCACAAGGGCACAATTTTAGGACACTCCCAGAAAATATGCAGAAGGTCCCCTGCCTCTGCCTCACATCTGTAACATTCTAGACTCAATCATCAAGGAGCAGACTGTAGACTTACAGCAATAAATAGACTTACAGACAGGAATAAGCATGGTTTCATATGAGGAAGCTTATATCAAAGGAAATGGCTATTACAATTCAGTGCCAAAAAAATGCAAGGTGTTGCATACTGTACCAGCGGCAACAACAACAACAAAAAAATTAATAAAAAAAAAAATTCCGGCATCCATGGAATAATGGTAACATAGAATTTGTCGGCAGATAATGACCGCTTGGCCCACCTAGTCTGCCCATTTCCCTACCTGATGAATAAGCAGCAGATTCTAGTTAATCAACAGCTTACTTCCTCCTACCCCCCCCACTAGAATTGTCTTATGTCTGTCCCATGCATTCTTGAATTCTTCCACTGTTCCTGACTCCACAACTTCCTCAGGAAGGCTGTTCCATGCATCCACAACCCTCTCCATGAAAAAATACTTAACATTACCTCTGAGCGGTCCCCTCTATCTTCAAATTGTGCCCCTTGTTTTTGCACATCTCTTTTTCTGAAAGTACCCTCTTGAACTTTGTTAATTCCCTTAAGATACTTGACAGTTTCTATCATGTCCCCCCTCTCCCTCCTTTCCTCAAGGGTAAACATATTAAGCTGCTTTAGTCTCTCCTCGTATGTCTTCTGGTGCAGACCTGCACCATTTTGGTTGCCCTCCTCTGAACAGGCTCCACTCTATTTATGTCTTTGCAGAGATGGGGTCTCCAGAATTGCACGCAGTACTCCAGATGGAGTCTCACCAACTGTCTGTACAGAGGGATAACAACTTCCTGTTTTCTACTGTTGATGCCTCTCCCTATGCATCCTGGTATCCCCAGCCCCCTTACTGCTTTCTCACATTGCTTGCCCACCTTTAGGTCATCTGATATAATTACTCCTAGGTCTCTTTCGATTTTTGTTGTTGTTATTATCTTACCCCCCAAACTGTGCACTCTTCCCTTGGTTTTGTTTCCCAGATGCATTCATTACCTTGCACATCTTTGCATTGAATCTGAGCTGCCATATATTTGATCATTCCTCCCACCTTGCCAAGTCCCTTTTCATCCTTTCCACCCCACCTTGTGTATCAACCCTGTTGCAGATCTTTGTGTCGTCTGCAAAGAGACATTCTTTTCCTTCCAGGTGCTCTTCAATGTCACTTAAAAAGACATTAAAGAGGACAGGTCCCAGTACTGAACCTTGCGGTACCCTGCTAGTTACCCTCCTTTCTTCACTGTGGACTCTGTTTACTATTACCCTTTGCGTCCTGTGGTCCAGCCATTTTTTTTATCCAGGCTGCCACCTTGGGATCCACTCCAAGGCTGGCTAACTTGTATATTAATCTTTTGTGTGAGACTGTATCAAATGCCTTGCTAAAATCTAGGTAGACCATATCCACAGCCCCTCCCTGGTCTACTACTTTGGTCACCTAGTCAAAGAAATCTATTAGGTTCGTCTGACATGACCTTCCTGCTGTGAAACCATGCTGCCTTGGGTCCTGTGCCCCACTGGCCTCTAGGTACTCAACAATTATTTCCTTCAGAAGTAATTCTGTCATTTTCCCTACCACTGAGGTCAAACTAACTGGTCTGTAGTTTCCTGCCTCTGCCCTGCTCCCACTTTTGTGAAGAGGAATCACATCTGCCCTCCTCCAGTCCTCAGGTACCACCCCATCCTCCCATGATTTGTTAAAGAGAGTAGTCAGTGGCGTTACTAGTTCTACCCTTAGTTCTTTTAGAATTCTGGGGTGAATCCCATCAGGCCACATTGCTTTGTCCACCCTCACTTTCAAGAGTTCTTTATAAACCCTTTCTTCTGTGAATGAACTGGTATCAACCCCCCTATTCAGAGTGTTTCTCTTGTTTGGTTTAAGTACCTCCCCCTCCTCTTCCATTGTGAATACTGAGCAGAAATATTTGTTCAGTATCCCTGCTTTTTCACTGTCACCCTCTGCCCACATTCCCTCCCCTTTATTAAGTCTCTGTATCCCTCCTTTGGTCTTTTTTCACTTTCTAATGTACCTATAAAAGGTTTTATCCCCCTTCTTAACAGAGTTGGCTATCTTTTCCTCAGTTTGTGTTTTTGCTATTCTGACTGCCTTCCCTGCCTCCTTGTGCTTTAACTGATAAAGTTCTCTGTCCTTCTGTGTTTCCTTATATTCCTGAATGCTGTCTTTTTCTCCTTAACCTTCCCTTCCACCTCTTTTGAGAACCATAGTGTTTTTTTCCTTCATTTTGTTTTGCTGATTTGCTTCTCACAAAGGCTTGTTGCCTCTGTGATGGCTGTTGTGATTATCCCCCATTATTCCTCCACCTCTCCTTCTTGCCCATTTGCTAGTGCTTTTCTGAGGCACTCTCTCATTTTTCCAAGGTCAGCCCTCCTAAAGTCCAATACTCTTGTTTTTGTATGGCTTGACTCTATGGCTGTGTTTATTGTGAACCACACTGTTTGGTGGTCACTTGTTCCCAGATGGCTACCCACTTCTAGAGCTGAGATCCTTTCTCCATCCCCCTTTGAGAGTACCAGGTCTAAGACTGCTCCCTCCTGAGTGGATTCCAACACTAGCAGTCTGAGGCATACCCCCTGTAGGGCATCAAGAATGACCCTGCTCTTGGATGTGTCTGCAGCAAAGGTACTCCAGTTAACATCTGGCATATTCAGGTCCCCCATCAACAATATCTCCCTTTGACTGCCATTTTAATGATGTCTTCTACCATTTCCTTGTCCATTTCCTTCCCCTGAGATGGGGGTCTGTACACAACCCCCATGCGGATTGTGGTGCCATTTCCTGTCTCCAGGGTGACCCATAGGACTCATCAACTTCCTGTTTACTCTTTAGTTCTGTTGCTTTAATCCCTTCCCTTAGATAGAGAGCTACTCCTCCTCCTCTTTTACCCACCCTTTCTCTCCTGTAGATTGTGTTTCCTGGTATGTTGCCATCCCAGTCGTGGTTCTCTGTGTACCATGTTTCAGTGACTGCCACAATATCCAGGCATCCCTCTTCCATCAGGGCCACTAGTTCAGGGAGCTTGTTACACAGACTCTGAGCATTGGTACTCATCACCCTCCATTTTTTGATGGCCTAACCCCTTTTAGCCCCATCCTTGTCCTTACTGCCTTTTTCTGCATTTACCCCTGTCCTGCTCCCTAATGACTTCTGTACCTTAGTGTTTACCTCTCTAAATACTGTGTTTTGTGGGGGAAGGCTGGGATTTCCCTGCTCCTTTTCAGTGCCTCCCCCCTTGGCTAGTTTAAATGCTTGCCAATGAAGCATTTAAACCTATCACCTAGGATCCTGGTCCCCCCCGGACAGATGTAGACCATCGCACCAGTATAGGCCTGCATCCCTCCAGGTGGCTATCCAGTCCCCAATGAAGCCAAAACCCTGAGCTCTACACCAGTTTTTCAACCATTCATTGAATCCCATTGTGCGGAATACCCTAGCATCATCCTTGCCATAGACAGGCAGCACCTCTAAGAAGGTTACCGTACATGCTACTTGTCTAAGGCCTCTTCCCAACTCTACAAACTCCTCTTGCACTGCTCTGATCCCATTTGCAGGCAGGTCATTTGTCCCTAGGTGTACAATGACATCCAGCTCCCTCCCTTGTGCAGCTGCTCCCGTGATCCTGAGGATTTGCTTCCTGTCCCTCTGAGCCGTGGCACCAGGAAGGCATCTTACCTTCCTATCCCCTTCCTCCCCCACTTCTAGACCCCTAATGATTGAGTCCCCCAACAGGAGTTTTTTCCTTCCCCTACGGGGTCTTGTGCCACCTTCCTGTGGGTCTCCTTTGTGGAGGTTCCCAGCATCCTCCTCAATCTCCACAGCAGATGCCTCCATAGAGGAACCACTCTTTGCCAGAACAGCATATGAACTGTGGAGAGGTACAACTGGAAGGATGCACCTCTGTTCCACCACCGTCTCCCTCCCTGAGCCTCCCTTGGTCCAACCGCTCCTCTTTCATGACAACTTCTGAGGTAGCGGTGGTGGCCCTGGTGGTCCCTCAGTGGGGAGAAGAGGTTTCACGAATCCTAGCCAGGTCATACTGGAGACGGGCAACCTCCTCCCTCAGATCAGAGAGGTGCCTGCAAAAAGGGCAGCATTGCAGCCTCCAGAATGTCTCCCAGAACACTGTTGCCCCACAGCCATTGCACTGCACCACTCCATCTTTACTTATTTTGTGTCTCCCCTCCTGTTGCTTTGTATGTTTACTGTCTCCTCCCACTATGTATCTTTACACCTACTTTCCTACTGCCTATGTGCCCTTACAACTCTTGCCCTTCCTGTTCTGGGACAGGAACTTCCTGAAGTCTTCAGTAGTCTACTTCTTCCTTGCTTGGATTCAGATCTTCAGCAGCCGGGGGTGAGAAAAAGCTATTTTATTAGGTTCCTTCAAGGTTGATAAAACTAATGTGTCTCAGTGATCCTTCTCTTCCTACTGCCAAACAGGAAGTTCCTGCTGTCAGTCAAATCCAGTGGGTATAAAAGTAGAACTGGCATAGGGTGCGAGGGTGGAGGGGTTGGAAGGAGGGCAATTAGAAAGAAAGCTGTAGTTCTAGTCAGTTGTTACTTGATCTGAAAGCAAGATTCTCCTCTGCCAAAAACTGACAGCAGGAAGCTGTAATTGGATATACCTGATTTTGTACTCCTAAACTCCTAAGTCACACCCCCAATTATCTTCTTTTCACTGCTCCTGACTCAGCAAATTAAGTTGATAAAGCCCCCTTCCTCAAACAGAGAAACACACAGTGACATTCTTTTTTTTTCACTTAAATGAGACCCCCTGCTTCTAATAAAGTATCTGTTTGCTTAATCCCAGCAGGCACTGACTCCTGCTGAGCTAGAAGTGATTTATCAGTAAGAAAGCTGTAGTTCTAGTCAGTTGTTACTTGCTCTGAAAGCATTTAAACATATACTCACTGGGGGGCTGGGGATATGATAGAAACCTACAGATATATGCAGGTACATAACAGGATTGACTTGCACGGACATAACAGGGTTGACCCCATGAATTTATTTAAACTAAACAGTAACAGAGTTGGCATGGGACACAACCTAATACCAGCAGGGGGTGGAGGGGAACTTCAAGGAAATAAGGAAATATGTATTTATAGAGAGGGTGGTGGATAGGCGGTACAAACTATCCTGTAATGTGATTAATGTGAGTACTATTTTGGGGCTTAATACCCATTATGATAATAACAAGGGGTAAATCAGAAAAAGAAGTGAGTCAGGATATATGAGCTCTGAAGGGATTGATTTATTCTAGTACATAATAAGATTAATAAAATAGAAAAGGATGGAGTATAAAAGTGATACCAAAGAAGTTGGCAGATTTATTTAACTAACCTTTTACTAACATTGGGGCCTATGCACGATGCCAATGCACCCGTGTAAACTGCGCGTGTTGGCATCGTGCACATGAATGCCACAGAGCAGTGGCCATGCAGCATTCATAACATTGATATGCAGGGATTATACGCCTGATCCCCCGGCAGCATGGATAGCAGCACACCGGGGGCAGGCAGGGGCATTCCAGGGGTGTGCCAGCACTATGCATTATGCATGAACCTGCATAGTGCTGGCCACATAGGTGCAGAGTGGGGCACAGGTTACAGCAGGGGGGACCTTGCCATAACTCACAGCATGCCCTCATTGACACAGGTTGCTGAGAGACTGGGATAAGGCTTACTGTGCTGCCCCTGACACTGGGCAGCTGGAGACAGCAGGGACAGCTAGAAGGGTGAGTGCCCAGCAATGGACGGGAGCAGTAGCACTGGGATGGGATGGTGCCACGTGGGTTCAGGTGCCTGCAATCAGCATCCATAGCCCCAGACTCATGCCTCCCTATGCGAGGGATCCACTAGGGGTCCCAGGGGGGCATCCCATTGGATTCCCGCCCCGGGATGATGATTCCTTCTCAGGCTGCCCTGTAAAGTCCTTCATGCCGGGGGGGGTGGAGCCATGGACAGCTTTTGTGCATGCCAGTATGGGCACAGCTGCCCACGGGTGCGCAACTGTGCAGGCAGGGTTCACAATGTTTTCATGCATCTGTGCACGAATAGTGCATAGCGCCCATTGAGAGCTATTTAGAGAACATACACCAATCAAATTGGCCAAATAAAAATGAGAACTCAGCTATACCCAAATTTTAATTTTAAATGTATAACTTGTAAAGACATAAATATAAATGTTTGTTAATACTATATAACACTAAAGGACCTGGGTTTGATGATGTTGAACCTAAATTTTAAAGATTGTTGCCATTGAATTATCTTCCCCACTGACAACAATTTTTAATTTATCCTTTCTGTCAAGAAAAGTTCCAAATGTGTGAAAGTCTGCCTTTGTTGTACCATTCACAAAGTGGCGGCAGATGTTAGAAAACAAATACACTTTTGTGCTTTTTGCTGGTTTGTGCTGCATTTTTTTTGCCCAAGAATACAGCATAAACCACAAAAACTATAATTTTAAAATGTTGCTTCAAAATTGCAGATGTTGTGTACAGTACCACTCCAAAATCCACCATAGCCAGACTGGAATCCCTCTTCCACTGCTTCTATCAATTCACCTTCAACTCCTCCCCTTCTAGTCACCACTGCTCCCTTTTTCTTAATTTCTGTCTCCTCCCTGGAGGTTGAGCGAATCTTTCATTGCTTCCCTTTCCTCACCAATATACTGTTTATCCTCCCTTCCCTGCTACATAACATCATTCCTGTCTCATTTCCTCACCCAGTCTCATTTCTTTGTACTTATCTGATGACTGTATTTTTCTCTTTCCTGTGCTTACTTCTGCTAAGCAACCTGATTTCTCCTCCCATCTCCCCATCACTGGAACATCCTTTCCCTCCCAATCCACTCTGCCCCTCCTCTTTTCTCCAAAAGTCATTCTGAGGGATCACTTCACACCTTTCCTGTGAGTGCTTTTAACCCTTTCTTACCCTTCACTCTCCCTATTCTCATGCCTTTGTTTCCCCCACCATCATGCCTCTGCTTCTCCCCTCCTCACCTATCCCAATTGTTACATGAAAATATGGTACCTTTCTGCTCCCATCTTAGTATCCCCTCCCAAGCTCTGAACCTAAACTCCCTGGTAGTATAGTGGGCCTCATCCTGCTCTGCTCCCAGTGCCAGTTATTTTGAAAGATAGATTCCTGGCTACTTTAGTGGCCCTTCTCTCCCCCAATCCCAATGCCACTTATTATGATAAGTTCATGAGTATTTTTGCTGGGTAGAGACATTCTGGTAGCTCTGCTGAATCATTTTGACAGTCTTCTACATGTGACTTGATGGGTGGATGACTTCTTGCTACATGTAGCTTTTTTTTTAAAGTATAGAAATTCTTTTCACAAACAATGTTAAGACACTATGAGTCATAGACAAGCCAGGAATTGCCAGGAAAAACAGAGTTAGGGACAAAAAAGACCTAGGGCTCAATTCCAAGACAGTTACACCAGGCATAAAAGCAGTACGCCAGTCCTGATAGTGCAAATTGCAAGTTACGCCAGTGATTTGTGACATGCATGATACCAAAAGAACACTTATGCCACAACCCACAACTGCTACAACAAATGCAAGTTATGCCGCAGTTATGCCAAAGAATGCTTATGCCACTGCATAATGTGGCTTACGACATGTGTAACACACCAGCACCACAGAACTACTATTCCAGAACAGGTGGCTTAATGAGCCACACCAGAGGATGGTAATGCAAGTTAGAACAAGGAAAAGCTGTCCCAACCAGAGCACAGGCTAGAACCCCCCACAGAGAGCCAGACTGCAGCATACCCTCAATCAGTAGGCCTTGAATGTGGAACTAGTGGGCATACAGTGGAACACCCAAGCAAACATGCCCCAGGAAGCCCAGGACACAGTAAAATAGGTAGCGGCATGGCCAGACAGGCCAATAGTAAGTGAAATACATACCTGGTGCAACATGTACCATAGCATGTAGCATAATAGACAAACACAGACTGTGGGACAGGGCATCGCACTGTGGAACAGAGACGTGATGGGATGTACAGTAGGGAACAGTGCCATATACTGTGGGACAGTTGGGAGGTATGTACTGCTGACAGTATTGTGAATTGTGACATGCGTACTGCTATGCCGCTATTGCGAGTTACGCCATGTCTTGAGGGCATAACTTACAATATGCGTAATTCTGCATTTTTCATCATATCTGGTGATTCTGTTGGAATACGGTGCAGCTCGCATGTCATAAGGATTCTGGCATAACTTTACTTACTGGCGTACCTTACACCTTGCTCTTATTACTGTCTTGGAATCAGGCCCCTTGACTCTGCATGTTCTTTGTAAGCAAGATGGTAGGATTTCATATCTCAAGTATCTGGATCACTGATACCTCAGTTTTGTGTGGTACCCAACTAAAAGCACTATGAAGCCATATTACATTGCTTATACAAATTATGCGTGCAATTGTACAAATTATAGTAAAGTACAAACCATATTATTTAAGCTATATTGTTGCAACAGATACTGTTGCAACACATACTGCTTACAAACTACTTTCTGAAGATACAAAAGTAAATGTTTAGTAAAGTAATTCATTTTTTAATAAACCAATGTAAATTTGACATTTCGACAAACTGGTATTTATAAAATGTTTTACTGTGTCTCTTAGAGCAACTTGTTGTAGTATTAGACTGGTTTCATACACATTTGTTGGTTGACAGGACAGTGAAGTGAAGTTGAAAAGAAACCAGTCATATACTACAAGTGGCTCTAAGTGTTGTACAGACATAAGTCAAGGGGGTCTACCATATGTTTTAAAATAAAAAATAAAAATACAGACTCCAGATGTACCTATTGTAGGTGAGCTGCAGGTGAGACATGCATTCATATGCAACAACTCAGCTTTCCTGTATGACATGATTACATATTAATCTAAATCAAGTTAAAGAGGTTTTGCACAGAACTAGATGTTTCTCATTTTCCTGATTCTGAATACTTTAATCATTAAGACATGAATAGGGGTTGAGTTAACATCTGTTAATCCAACCCAACAAGTGTCGGGAGGTGCGATATGAGTGTCTTATGGGTAGGACTCCTAATTCTTTACTGCACTTTGGTCCTAACTTTTGTGGCAGGGCTCCTAGGCTTCTGTTGTACAGCTTGTTCATTTTTGCAGGGTAATTTATTTAGGTATTTAGCAGAATGGGGCCCAGTCATTGTCTAAGATATACTGTAATGCTGGAAATAAAATCACATGCAGAGCATGAAGGAGGGGCTTCAGGAGAAACAAAAATGGAAGGGAGAAACAGTCACTATGGTAGAACTGTACATTTCAAAGGAAAAACACCAAAAATAATGAATGCTGCATCACTGTATATATTCTGAGCTAATGTGAACATTATGCGGGAAAGTCTGCAACCATAATAATAGAATTCTATTGGCCGTGCATATAGGTTACATAAGCAAAGATAACCCAACTTTTGAAGTGCCTTAATTCTATTACTGTAATATAACAAGCATTTGTCAATGCTGGATGTTCACCACTGGTATAAAAGACCTGTGGCAGTAAATGTGTTGCTGTGCACTTTGTGGGTTATGTATATTATTGCACACCCCAGGTGGGTTGTAGGGCACGAGGCACAGTTGAGTGCTATCAACAACCTGGGAAGTGAGGACTGTTTGACCCAATGACATCATGAGTGGCGAAGCTACGAGTGATGTCATCAGGTCAATTGGCATGAGAACAAAAAATAACAATATTTCCAGGAGGGGGTTAACATATTCCATTTATGCCATACCTCCAAAAAAGTAAAAAAAAAGTTTTAATTTCCTGCAATTTTTGGCTGATTATAAAAAAGTTAAAAGGCATCTGCAAATGAAACACCACTTATTTTGTAGATATTTTTGTGCTGAACAACTTTTGTACTCAAAGTACCAAGTTATCATTTTTTGTTTTAAATTTATTTGCATTTCTTTGTTGCAAAAACTGAAAAAAAAGGATTTGCTGCTGTTTTTTGCTAATTAAAAATAAAAAACTAAAAGGTATCTATAAGAATTTGGCACTGCATCATGGGGTGTTGTTGGACAGGCTGAAGGAATATAATGGACTCACTGACAAGGTCATTAGCTGGTTCGAGTATTTTCTCCAGAACAGGTCCCAGAGGGTGGTGTTAGGGAATTATTCCACAAGCCCAATGGCCCTGTCCTATGGAGTGCCCAAGGTTCTGTCCTCTACCCAATGTTATTCGCAGTGTACATGCTGCCCCTGGGTGAGGTCATAATAAGATGGTATGGGCTGGGTTTTCATTGCTATGCTGATGATACCCAGCTCTACCTATCTTTCACACTGGGAAGATCTGATGCGGTCGACGTGCTGAATAAGTACCTAATAATGTGTTCACCACCCTCTCTTCCCTCCCTATGCCTTCCGCCTCCTTTTTCTAGATTATTCTTGGAGGAGATTCCTCCTCCCTCTCACTCTATCTCCCCTCTTGCCCCCCCCCAATACTCCTTCCCCTCTCTCTCCATCTTTTTGCCGGGTAATAAAATGAATATGGTTAATATTGCTAGCATACATGTGTGAAAACATAGAAACATTGAAACATAGAATCTGTTGGCAGGTAAGGACCATACAGCTCACCTAGTCTGCCCATTTCCCTACTTGAGCTGGCAATCCCTACACTTATCTGGATTGCCTTTACCCCACTCTGCTGTACAGCAGGGTGGCTTTATGCTTATCCCATGCACTTTTGAATCCCCATACTGCTTTCACTTCCGCTGGCTCTGCTGGTAGGCTGTTTCACAAATCCACCACCCTGTCTGTGAAAAAATACTTCCTAGCATTCACCCTAAGCCTCCCTCCTTCCAGCCTCATGTTATGTCATCTTGTCCTTGTGCACTTTCTTCTCTGAAATATGCTCCCCTTCTGTACCCTGTTTATTCCTCTAAGGTATTTGAAAGTCTCTATCATATCCCCCTCTCCATTTTGTTTTCCAATAAATAGATGTTAAGTTCCTTGAATCTTTCCTCGTTATGCTTGTGGTGCAGTCCATTTATCATTTTTGTTGCTCTTCTCTGGACTGCTTCCATTCTGTCTATGCCCTTGCTGAGATGCAGTCTCCAGAATTGGACACAGTATTCCAGATGAGGCCTCGCCATGATCTATACAGTGGAATCACAACTTCACTCTTCACACTGGTTATGCCCCTTCCTAAGCAATTCAGTATTCTGTTTGCTTTCCCCACTGCTTTTCTGCATTGTTTGGATGACTTCTGGTTATTGGATATGATAATCCCCAGGTCTCTCTCTCCTGTCTTATGCTGGCTAGAATCTGTCCCCCCACCTTATATTCCTCTCTTGGGTTTCTGTGTCCCGGGTGCATTATCTTGCGCTTCTTAGCATTGAAACTCAACTGCCAGTCCCTTTACCATTTCTCAAGTAGTTTTAGGTCATTTCTCATTTTATCTAGCCCTTACTGTGTGTCAACTCTGTTGCAGATGGGTTTAGGTGTCCATTAAAGTAATGTGTGTGTCTGTCACTAATGTCACTAATGGGAAAAGGAGCAGAAAGAGGCCGAAGTCCATGGTAGCTCCTATGAGTTTTGATAATATTTTAAAGTTTCCCCCTCATTTATAAATTGGTCTTGCCTTTTCTTAAATGTGCCCTTATTTTTACTAACAACAATGCTTTCAGGGAGTCCATTCCACAAATACATCACTCTTTCTGTAAAAAAGCACTTCCTTCTATTACTCTTAAAATTTGTTCCTTTGACCTGTAGTGCATGCCTTCATGTTTTAGTGTTGTTAAATGTAAGGTTCATTTCTTCAACCAAGGTTTGATAATTTATAATGTCATAAAATAATAACAAATCACCCCTCTTTCTTCTGAATTCCAGTGTATATAGCCCCAAATTGACTGTTCTGACTTCATATGTTTGATCTTTAACATCAGATATGATTTTTGTCATTCTGTGTTGTACTTTTTCTACTCTTTTAATGTCAGTTTTTTTGTGCGGATTCCATAATTGGTTACAATAATCAAGTTGCAGTCTGACATATGGCCTGTACAGAGGGAGTGGTATAGCGGACTTCTGACTTTTGATGTTTCTTTTTATTGTAGTTGCAACTCTGTTGGCCTTACCAATAGCATTTGTACACTGTTCAGTAAATTCCAAATACTTATCGATTAGTACTCCAAGATCTTTTTCTATATTTGTGCTTTTTATTTTATTTATTTTTATTTATTTGTTCTAGGATTACAAATTTTCCTTTGAGCCCAGGGCTCTTTTACAAAGGTTCCACGTCTTAACAAAGGTTTAACATCATAGGTTACGAGGTTTACATATGTTGCAAAAGAATACAAGTGATAAAGATAGGATCGGGGGGGTAGGAGGAGAAAGGAAGAGGGTAGTAGCAGGTGTCAGAGAGGAGCTGGGAGGAGAGAGGGTTGGTGGAGAGGATAGTGTGGGTGGTTGGAAAGAATGCGCGGCAGCCAGGCGACATTGTCAGTAGCAAGTGCGGAGAGGAAGGTGCCCATTGGAGGGCAAGTGCGGTGGGCATGGGCCCGGCAGAGGTGAGCACAGGAGGCTCGGTGATGGATAGATTTAGCCATGGCAGTCACAGGTGCTGGAGGCAACTAGGGGTATTTCGGAGCTTGAATTTGAAGGCACCAAGACTGGTGGTGGTGACAGTATCATAGGCAAGACCATTAAACCAGGTGGGGCCCTGTAGCTGAATGATCATTGGCCTTGGTTTGTGCGGCAACAAGGGATCTGAAACAGGTGAGGCTTTGCTCCCCTGGTGATTCCAGAGCTGGTTTTTGTTTGGAGAAGTGTGCAGGGAGGGGGGGCCAATCCCCAACTGGATTTTTTTTTGCCATTAGACAGGTTTGGTAATGGATTCGATTTTCAAGTTACAGCCAGTTTGTTTGTGTGTAGAGGTCGCAGGTGTGTGTGAGGTGATTTGCTCCAATGACGAGTCGGCAGGCCTTGTTTAGGGTGATGGACACCCTTCTGAGGGCTGTGCCAGTGACGGTGCCATAGATAAGTAGGCCATAGTCTATCTGGGAGACAATGGAGCTTTGAACAGAACTGAGTTACTTAATGTATATTGTGCCATTATATTATTTCTACCGATATGGAGAACACAGCATTTATCTGTGTCAAATACCATTCCCCATTTATAGGCTCACCTGGATATAAGATCTAAGTCTCTCTGGATGGATTCAGTTTCTACTGCTGTTGCACATGGTCCCCCTAGTTCGGAGTCATCTGAGTATTTTTTTATTTTATTTTCCAAGCTCTTGCCCAAATCTGAAATAAATATTTGGAATAACACAGGGACCAAGGCTGAGCCCTGCGGGACCCCATTAGTCACCCTTCCCTCAGAGGACAGGTAGCCATTAATTGAAACTCTTTGAGTTCTGTCCATTAATCAATGTTGAATCCATCTTATGATTTAGCCATTCATATGTTATTTCTGTAATTTGTTTATTATCGTGCAGTATGGTACCATATCAAACACTTTGCTAAAAGCCAGCAACACAATGTCTACTGGTTTCTCCTCATCTAATATTCTACTTATGGTGTCATAAAAGCATACTGAGTTCATCAGATGAGAACAGCCTGTAACAAACCCATGTGAGTTTATATCTACCACTTTGTCCTTAATTAATGAGGCAAAGATTCTACCTGGGACAGAAGTGAGACTTATTGGTCTGTAGTTGCAAATATCTTGTCTTCTTCCCTTTTTATAAATTGGTGTTACCTTTGTGATTTTCCAATCTGGTGGTACCTCACCTGTGCTTATAAGTTTGTTAAACAATATTTCTAATGGGACACAAATGGCATCTCTGCTTAACATAAGAATTTTGGGGGTATTTTGTCTATTCCAGGGACTTCATGTTTCTTTAAAATGTTTATTTTATCCTTTATTTGTTCCTTAGTGAAAAAGTTAACTGGGGAAGTTGATGCGTTATTGACATGTAATGGATCTGTAACTGAGTAAACTGAACAAAAATACTTATTAAAGGTATTCGCTATCTGAGTTGGGTCTGTAATAGTTTCAGTATTCTCTGTTATTGTGTTAAGCTTGAAACCAGTCTTTTTTAATGAATTAATATAACTGTAAAACTGTTTACTGTTGTGTTTAATAGCCGTTTCAGCAATTCTAAACTCCAAGTTCTTTTTTGCTTTTTTTATTGAGTTCTTACATGTTTTCTGTGCTTTTTTAAATTTCGCCCAGTTGCTATCTGTTTGTGTTTTTTTGTAGGATGTGTATTTTCTATTTTTTTTTTCTGAGAAGTTTAAGGATTTTGTTATTTAACCACTTTGATTTCACTCCTTTACTGTTATATTTCCTTAATCTCCTTATGTATTTGTCACATATTTGTAGTATGGCTTGTTTAATTATTTCCCAGCATTCATCTCCATTCTTATCTCTAAGAATATTTTCACAGTTGATGTCATTTATGGCTGCATTAATTATTTCCTTATTAGACATGTTATACAAGTATATTTCTGTACATCCTCTAACCATTTTTATGGTGCAATTTATCATGAAGTAAATACATGCGCGATCACTGTTACCCAGTGGTGCGGTGACTTTGTGGTCATTAATGTTCACATGATCAGTGCTCAAGAGCAGATCCAATATATTATTTCCCCTTGTTGGTGTTCTAATATGTTGTGATAGGTTTTGTTCCTGCATGAATTGTAAAAATCTTTTACTATGTTTATTACCAGCAGTATTCTTCTCCCAGCTAATGTTGTTAAAATTGAAATCCCCTGCCCAGGCAGTGATTCCCTTTTCTATGGTATTTGTTGCTTCTTCCATTAATGTCTCTAGTACCTCAACACCCATGCTTTACATTAATAGCATAAACCTGTGATAAGGTTGTCCTGAATAGTTTGATTTATTTGTATCCATAAGGATTCTGTAGACATAGTATGTGTTTTGATTTTAGAAGTTATATCTGTGCATTCGAGTTTGACCGAGCTGTATATAACTATTCCTCCCCTCCTTATTTGAGTTCTGTCTAACCTTAGTAATTCATAACCCTGTATATATTTATCCCAGTAAACATCTTCCTTCCACCATGTCTCTGTGATTAACAGTATGTCAATGTTTTTGTGTAATTCTAGTAGGGCCTGTAGTTCCCCTTGTTTGTTATTTAAACCTCTGGCATTACAGAGCATACATTTTAAGTGTTCTTTAGTCTGATGTTCTCTATTACTGATTTTAGAGGGTCTTTTATCATTGCTCATTATAGCTGTTGATATGTTTAGTTTTGTCCTAGTTTTATTAATGTTATTCGTTAAGTTGTCATTACCTTTTTTATTAATGTCCTTTACCAGTTTGTTTTCATCTTGTGTTTTTAAGTTTCCTTTACCGTTGTTATTAACCATTTTTGGACTAAGTTCCCTGTTTCCCCTCTTTAATAGTTTAAAGACACAATCTCCATATGTGCCTTGATTAGTCTTGCTAAGATGTCTGCACCATTTTTATTCAAGTGTAACCCATCCCAATTATACAGATGTAATTTATTAAAGAAATGAGCCCACAAATCTATAAATCTGATGTTGTCTGTTTTACACCAATTTTTTAGCCTAGTGTTTATTCTTACCAGGGTAACTTTTTTTCTTTCGTGGCTTTTGGGATAGGTAATATACCAGATATAATTATTTCTGCCCCTAAACCTTTTCTCTCATTTGCAGCTTCCAGTATTTCTTGGCACAGGTCCTTCTCATGTTCCTGGCCTAAATCATTGGTTCCCACATGGATAGTGACTACTGGGTTAATGCCACTGTTCTTTATTATGTTAGGAGTTACTTTCTGGATGTCTCTAATTTGTGCACCAGGATAAGATGAGACCATTCTATTTAATTTATCTTCATTATATATTACTGTATCACATTTTTTTTTATAATAGAGTCACTTAAAACTATAATTTGTCTGGGCTGTGTTAATTGAGTTTGTTGTGTCTCCATGTCAGTTAATGGTTCATATCTGTTTGTTAGTTCCAAGTTCTGTAATATGTTCGCTTTTCTACCTTTTTTATGTTCATTATGTTTTACAGTATACCATGAGTCATCTATTGTTCCCTCCTCCTGTTCTCTTCCTTTTTTGGGTTTTCTTGTTTCTAGTTCCAAGTCACTTGTGTTGCTTCCTTTATCTCTAATGTGCTTTCCTTTTATATTAGATGTCTCTCTATGTGCTGGGTTTGCTGCCCGATTTTTTATTAGGGTGCTTTTCCCTATTTCCATTTCCAGCATCTGCACTTTGGTCTGCAAACTAATTTATTAAACTCCTGACATTTTAAACATATATATATGTTTTTTGGGACTTTGTAGGTAACACTTCCACATACATTTTGCATTTCATACATTTTGCCAGTGTGCCTTAATTACAAATTAACATGAGGAGTTCTCCCGCTGGTTCGATACTATGTGTTATTTCCTATGTATTCCTGCTTTTATGTACTGGAGTATTGTAGTTATTACCATACCTTGTTTTGGTGATATAGTGATGAGTTGCCTTCTCACCTTCCGCGCCCTGTGCTTGCCACCATTCACCCTGTGCCTTATTGTTATCCACGAGCGACGGAAGTGACGTCATCCGTGCTTCTGTTTTGTTCGTGAAACAAACGACAGATTTTGACTTAAAAATATTTAAAAAGTCATGGTTATTCCCACAATCTAAGGTGCAATTTGTGTTTTTACACAGTAGTGAAGTCCTTAACCTGCTACCCAAATGAAAATAAGGTTGAGCTATGAGTTTGCTGTTAGTTATGCACCCCTTGCCAGAGTGCTTTTTCCAGGCAATGTAATTCAATTATGCATATACCCTCATTCGGGTCTAGGTTACATATGCAAAGACTATCTCTACAGAGTCTGTCTATCTCTCTCTCTCTCTCTCTCTCCCTCCCTACACAGAGTCAGTGAAGTCACAAGGCTATTCCGGGATATTTGAGATTCCTAGGCCTCATGAAAGATCAGCTGTGTCTGCTGGCCTGCGTACATCAAAGGAAAGAGCTGGCCCATGATTCAACTAGAGAACATCTCAGCCCAGCAAGCCGAAACTGTATCATGTTCACCCTGCCTGATGATTGGATGCACCCCTTTAAGACTGCTCTGCATTGGAGGATAGTGTCACACCTCTCAAAACCCAATTACCATAACAAAATGTTCGCTGTGCACAAACACACATGGCAAACATAAAAATGCACAGTTAGCCTATATAAGGAAGGCAGTAAGGCTTCATATTGCTGATAGTTTGATTCTACATGGCACTGAGGTATCAGTGATGCAGATACCAGATATATGAAATACTACCATCTTGCATTCATAGAATGTGCAGTTAAAGTTTTTTTTACCCTAACTCTGCATTTCCTGACATTTGATGGCTTTCCCATGACTCTAATGTTATCTTAACATAGTGTTTAAACATAATAGTCTGGATTTTCATACTGCCCTGAATGCTGCAAGTGCTAGGTATGCCAAACATATGGTGAACAGGGCTTGAGGAATTCTCTCAGTCAGCGATGATGACTTTCTATCCCTTTCACCAACTGGTGCAAGTTAGAACAGCTTTTTCTGGTCTAGCTTGTGGCAATCCTGGGTACCCTTTTTATGGGTCTTGCACCAAATATTTGGTGCAGCCTGCTGTAAATCAAGCAAAGTGTCATAACTGCATCTGACCTACTAAATCAGCAGTTGTGGCAAAGATATTTAGTAGCTGTCAGGAGTTTGATGCAGGGCTTGACATAAGCCCTGTGATGCTCTTTGAAAATAAAGGCCAATTACTTTTATATCATTTAATTTTATTACTGTACTGCATTTTGTGTGCTTTTCAGTGGCTGATTTGCTATTGCTAAGTTTTTGTCTTGCTTGTTTTATTGTATTATGTTGTGGTATAACTCAGACCTATATATTTTTTGTTCTTATTCCATTTTACCCCCTCCCCAGGTTGCATTTAAAAATGAGCTCCAGCTTAGTGGATGGCAAAGTACACTCACACCAACTCCTAGCTGATGTAAATGTACTTTGACAGATGTCCTGTTTCTTTTTTTTTTTTTGAGAATTACAAATTAGGGGATGTGGCAGCCACCTTTTGGGAATAGGGCACTGCAGCTGCTGCAAACCTCCTTGCACCATGTCGCAGCCCAGTTTTTGGTGCAATAATGGCATAAGTCCCCTTTGATGCAAGGAGCCTGCGTGTTGTTGCAGGCTGCTTTTGAGAATCTCGTATGGTACAATTAATGGCGCAAGGTGCTACTTGCATCATTCATGTTGGACACAAGTCACCTTGCACAAAACACATCCATTTGAAAATAGGCCCCCTTAACTACACTGAAGTACACCCTTACCACTTAAATAACACAACACAGAAACATAGACTTTGACGGCAGATAAGGACCGCTTGGCCCACCCAGTCTGCCCATTTCTCTACCTTTGAGTTAAGCTGCAGATCCAAGTTAACCAACAGCCTACTTCCTCCCACCCCCCTCTAGAATTGCCTTATGTCTGTCCCATGCATTCTTGAATTCCTCCACTGTTTTTGAACTCACTACCTCCTCTGGAAGGCTGTTCCATGCGTCCACCATACTGTTTGTGAAAAAAACACTTCCTCACATTGCCCCTGAGCTGTCCCCTGTCTATCTTCAAATTGTGCCCCCCTTGTTCTTGCACATCTCTTTTTCTGAAAGATGCTACCCTCTTGGACTTTGTTGATTCCCTTGAGGTACTTGGATGTTTCTATCATGTCTATCATTATCTGAAACGTGGCTTAAGCCCTTCATTACTGATTCCCAGTGCTCCCTCCAGGGTTATAACTTACTTGGGTGGATCGTCCTACTGCTAAAAGAGGCAGAGGCCTGGCACTTTACTACAAATCTCAACTAATAGTCACTATATTGCATGATCCCCCTCTCACCAGCTGTGAGGTTCTCCACTCACTCCTTCTGCTCAGGGGCATCAAAAACTTCATATTTTCTGCATATATATATATATATATATATATATATATTATATATATATATATATATACTGTATATATACCTCTCAGAAACGCTAGGCTAGGGCTCTAGTAGTTTATGGAATATTTGCCATCTGTGACTGGGAAAAATGATATAGTCTGCCTTGGGGATTTTAACCTTGGCTGGGCCGGACCTAGCTCCTCACTCCTATCCTCCTTGACAAGCAAGGCCAATCTCTCTCAGCTTATTCAAGAACCCACTAGGATCTCCCATGGTGGAGCTTGCACCACTCTCTTAGACTGGATCCTGATGAATAGAAAGGAGTTTTTTACCTCGGCCGGTGTTCTCCCAGATACCATAAGTGATCACTATCCAGTTAACTGTATATGGGATACCTGCTCCCCCTCCTTCCCATCAAAAATTTTACATTTTTCCAACTTCTCCAACCTTAATACAGAAGCTTTCGTTCATGATCTTAACCTGGTATGCTGATCTCCCCTCTATTATACTGATGATATAAACATCGCTACGGGCTATTTCAACTCTTCCCTACTCTCGTTGCAAAATAAACACATCCCAGTCACCACGAGAAGGGTAAAAGGGAAAGTCACCAAATGGCTCAAGTGTCCCCTGCTCCATCTTCTGAAACTCAGGGACAAACTGTGGTCTGCTTGGAAGGTCTCCCATCTACTTACTGACTTTGAAGCCTACAGAGCCTTACAGAACAATTGTAAAAAGGAGATTCGCTTGGCTTAAAGTACTTATTACAGGAATCTCCTAAGTTCTTCTGCCTCCAACCCTAAACAGTATTAGTCCCAAATCAAGGAAATTCTTGGTAAAAACAAGCCTCTGACTCCAACAGATATGTACATAAATGATGTCCACTGTAACCACCCACTCACCATTGCTAATGCTTTCAATTCCCTCTTTTCCACTCTACCTATGCCTACTCCCTCCTCGCTCCCCAAAGCTTGGCTTGCCTCATTTCCCAGAGCCCCCACTTCCCCTGCTCTGGAGCTGGCCTGGTCATATACCATGAAGTTCTAAACCTACTCAAAACTGTACAGACTAGTGGTAGACCAGGCCCTGATGGTATTCATCCTGGGATCCTTAGGCAGTTTGCTGCCTGGCTTGCAGGGCCCATAACCAAACTTTTCAATCTCTCTATCTGCAGTGCCTCTGTCCCCTTGGTCTGGAAAATGGCTAGAACTATACCTGTTTTTAAGAAGGGAGATGCTAAACTTCTATCCAACTACCGCCCTATCTCACTTCTCCTCACACTCAGCAAGCTACTTGAGAAACTAGTCCATTGACAGGTCTCTGAGTACCTTCTTAAGTTTAATCTTCAATACCCATTTCAACATGGCTTTAGGGCAGGGCACAGCACTACCACTGCCCTGACCCAACTTACCAGTGATTTCAAAGGTAATATGGATAAGGGCTTACTCACAGGACCCATGTTCATAGACCTCTCTAAAGCATTCGATATGGTCCACCACCCGCTACTACTGACTAGGCTACAAGCCCTAGGAGCCTCTGACTCTACCCTTTCCTGGTTCAGTAGTTACCTGGAAAACCACTTCTAGGCTGTTTCCTTCTGTAAGTTTCTCTCCTCCCCCATCCCTATCAGCCGTGGTGTTCCGCAGGGTTCTATACTTGGTCCACTAATTTTTTCTCTCTTTCTCAATGATATCCCCAGTCCTTTTCTTCACAGTAGCCTACTCATGTACACTGATGACCTTGTGCTCTATTATTCTTCCAAATCTATGGCCCTCATAAACCTAAACCTTTCACATGACTGTAACAAAAAAACTTCTGTAACCTCCTGTCTATCATATTGCATTTGTGTTGCTGTCTATGTGTTGAATCCACTGGAACTGGTGTGGAGCCTTTGGAAATGAGTCCTTGACTCAAAGGGTTGTAATTCTTATATGTATAATAAATCAATAAATAAATAAATCCCTTCAATACTGGCTCTCGGCTAACCAACAAATCCTAAACATAGGCAAGACTCAGGCCATGCTTTTTGTGTCCTTTAAAAAAGTGCCCACTGCTACCCCTAAGCTCCTTGTCCACTGCTGGGATGGTACTACTGTCACTAACACCTCTACTTTCAAATACCTCAGGGTCACGCTTGACCTGGCTCTTATTTTTTCGGCACATGTCAATGAGGTCTGTCGGTCTGTCAATGCTAAAATTGGTGCTGCTTATCGAGTGCACCACTCACTCACCCCAACAGCCAGGTTATCAGTAGCAAGAGGTGTACTACTACTTCAACTCCTTTATGCCCTCCTGGTTCTCTACCATGCCAGTGCTAGTGTGCTCTGCAAGTGGGACACTTCCTATAATAATATCTGTAGGTTCGCCTTATCAGCTCCTTGCCTAACTCATCACTGTCTACTCTACTCTGGCTTAAACTGGTTGTCTCCCAAAGACCTCCGGTCATACACTCTAGGGTGTCTAATGGACTCCCTTACTAGACCTCCTCGTCCGGCCTCTCTGGGTGACATGCTTAGCCCGGTCTCTCACTCCTGCTCCTTTAGGTCCTCTTCCATCCAAATACTCTCTGTATGGCCCTGTGCTACCAAAATGGGAGAATAGGCTTTCTCCTATTTTGCTCCTATGTTCTGGAACTCGATCCCCCCTCAGGTCAAAAACTCCACCTCCCACCTTTCTTTTAAGTGTGCTCCATTCTCTCAACTTTATGACCTAAGTAACTGTAACTGCATGTAACTGGGAGTTGCCACCTAAGTCTCCATGCTATGTAGCTGATAGCGTATAACTTAATTTGCTGTATCCTATGTATGGGTTTCCTTTTTCCACTAAACTTGGCTAAATGGCTGTTAGTTGCATGCTCCTCCTCTAGCAATCCCACTTCTTATTTGTTGCTTTATTGTCTACCGTTATCGATGCTTGAAAAATTGTCTGTGTGCCTAATTCCTCTGATGTATCACAACCTGGACAGTAATGATGTACCTATGTTATTGTTCTTGAACTTTACTGTTGTCATCTCTGTATTCTCAATTTTGTACTCTCCCGGGGCGTGCCTGAAAATAGGCAGGATTGTTGCCTAGCGCACTTACCCGGTTACCAAAAGCTAATAAATAAAATAAAATGTCCCCCCTCTCCCCTCCTTTCCTCTAGGGTTTACATATTAAGCTCCTTTAATTTCTCTTCAAATGGCTTCTGGTGCAGACCCCACACCATTTTAGTTACCTTCCTCTGGACTGCCTCCATCCTGTTTATGTCCTTGTGGAGATGGGGTCTCCAGATCTGCACACAGTACTTCAGATGGGGTCTCACCAACTGTCTGTACAGAGGGATAACAACTTCCTGTTTTCTACTGGTGATGCCTCTTTCTATGCATCCCAGTATCCCCCCAGCCCTCTTTACTGCCTTTTCACATTGCTTGCCTACCTTTAGGTCATCTTATATGACTACCCCTCAGGTCCTGTTCCATTTTTGATGTTGTTAGTACCTCCTCTCCTCCACTCCCTCATTGTATACTCTTCCCCTGGGTTTTTGTTTCCCAGGTGCACTACTTTGCAGTTCTTTGCATTGAATCTAAGCTGCCATACTTTTGACCATTCCTTCAACCTTGCCAAGTCCCGTCTCATCCTTTCCACCCCCCCTTGTGTATCAACCCTGCTGCAGATCTTTGTGCCATCTGCAAAGAGGCATACTTTTCCTTCCAGCACCCCCACAATGTCACCTATAAAGACATTAAAGAGGACTAGTCCCAGTACTGAACCCTGCAGTACCTTGCTAGTAACCCCCCTTTCCTTGGAGTGGACTCTGTTTACTATTACCCTCTGCATCCTGTTGTCCAGCAAATTTTTACGCAGGCTACAACCCTGGGACCCACTCCAAGGCTGGCTAACTTATTTATTAATCTTTTGTGTGGGACTGTGTCAAATGCCTTGCTAAAGTCTAGGTAGGCCAAATTCGCAGTCTCTCCCTGATCTTCTACTTTGGTCACCCAGTCAAAGAAATCTATTAGATTCATCTGACATGACCTTCCTGCTGTGAATCCGTGCAGCCTTGGGTCCTGTGCCCGCTGACTTCCAGGTACACAATGATTCTTTCTTTCAGAAGTGATTCCACCATTTTCCCTACCACTGAGGTCAAACTAACAGGTCTGTAGTTTCCTGCCTCTGCCTTGCTCCCACTTTTGTGGAGGGGAATAACATCTGCCTTCCTCCAGTACTCAGGTACCACACCATCCTCCCATGATTTGTTAAAAAGGGTAGTCAGTGGTGTCACTAGTTCTCCCTTTAGTTCTTTTAGAATTCTGGGGGTAAATACTGTCAGACCCCATTGCTTTGTCCACTTTGAGTTTTAGGAGTTCTTTCATGACCCTTTCCTCTGTGAATGGACTGGTATTGACCCCCTATCTAGAGTGCTTCTATTGTTTGGTTTAGATACCTCCCCCTCCTCTTCTATTGTGAATACTGAGCAAAAGTATTCATTAAGGATCTCTGCCTTTTCACTGTCACCCTCAGCCCACCTCCCCTTCCCTTTATTAAGCCTCACTATCCCTCCTTTGGTCTTTTTTGCTCCCTAATGTACCTATAAAAGGTTTTATCCCCCTTCTTAACTGAATTGGCTATCTGTTTGGGCCTTTGCTATTCTGACCACCTTCCCTGCTTCCTTCTGATTTAACTGATACAGTTCCCTATCCTGCTCCTTCTGTGATTCCTTTTTACTACCTGAATGCTATCTTTTTCTTCCTAACCTTCCCCACCACCTCTTTTGAGAACCACAGTGTTTTTTCCTTCATTCTGTTTTGTTTATTTGTTTCCCACAAAGACTTGTTGCCTCTGTGATGGCAGTTTTGATTTTTCGCCATTGTTCCCCTCCTCACTGCCCATTTGCTAGTGCATTCCTTATGCACTCTCCCATTTTGCCAAAGTCAGCCCTCCTAAAGTCCAGTACCCTCACTTTTGTGTGGCTTGACTCTTTGGCTGTGTTTATTGTGAACCACACTGTTTGGTGGTCGCTTGTTCCCAGATAACTACCCATTTCTAATTCATAATTAATGAGACTAAATGAAGCAGAAAATGAAGCCTAGTGGTTAGAACACATAACTGAGAACCAGCAGACCCAGATGCAAATACTAACAGAGCCATTTACTTGCTGAATAACCCTGAGCAAGTCACTTGACCTACTTGTGCTCTAGTTCACCCAGCTGTAAAAAGAGTAGATGCTGGAACCCAGTTAAAACAAAATGTTCCATCTTAGATGGGCTTTCCAGGGTAAATAAACTGTAAATAAATTAGTTGAGTAAATGTAGATACTTACACAGTGGACTAGTTGCTGCTTTTGCTATTAGTGTAATTGTTATTATACCGAACATAACTGGTATATCTCTTACATGTAGGTGTCCAAGAGAAATGTTTCCAAAGTAGTCATTACAATACCAGTTGCAAAAGAGAGACACAGAAATTATTAAACAAATATTTTAATTTCTCAAAAATTGTCAGTGCAGTTATGGGATGTCTTCAGATTATAATGTGCTGTACTGTAGGTCCTGGCAGAAGTGGGTGCATAGTGTAATAGTATCTAAATAATTCACTATCAAAAGCTTGGCTCATCATAATTTTTTCAAGATCAAAACTATGTCATATGTATACTAATCTGTGTAGAGGAATTTAATCTGATCAAGTGAGGGTCTTATATAGGGCCCTTAAAAGGTAACTGAATTATCAAATCTTAGGAGTAGTGACTTGATTACTTCAGTCAGGGATTCAGTTATCTTACCTCACCAATGGCAAATACTGTTGGTTCACCAAATACAAAAATTGACACCTTCACCCATTTATGGTAAATATGGCTCAACCATATTTAACAGCTCCATTTTTACTTTAAACAATGTTTCTAAAACTTTGAGCACTTTTTTCACAAATGAATATATAAGAAATGGAAACTAATTTAGACCAACTGTGAATATAATTTGAATGTGTTGTCAAGACATTTTGAATTGTGATTTTTAGATCTGATAGGATGTGCCAATAATGACCATTATTAGGAAACACTTTAACTACCCCTCACTTCTCCAGCCACTCCATTCACAAGGGGACAGGAAGTGTAATTTGTTTTCTTTCCTCAAAACAAATATCTTAAAGACTAATCTACAGTATATGTATATGTTTTCATTTTCTTTATGCTTCTTACCCTGGTATGTGATCCGAGCCTTGCTTGGCTGATCCAAGCCCTGACCCTATCTTCCACTGGAGGGATACCCACTCTTTGCCTAGTACCACCACTGAACTCCCAGGCACCAATGAATAACACTGCCCTGGCAGTGTGGGTGGACACTTTCTGAAGCAGCTTAAGTCAAATCCCATCAGGAAGGGGAAGGGGCATGATAATTTGTGCAACCCAACTGGGTAAGAGAAGGCATGTCAATGTAATTTGCCCATGTTGTACCCACATTTTCTACCTGAATTCTTCCCTCCCCTTGAGGTGAAGATATCTGGGACAATTATGTATTTTTTGTTCTTTTATTATTTAGTGTCTTTATTTAGACATACATATGAAGAAATGATATCTACAACTCAGCATTTGGGTGCCCCTGCTTGTGCCCTCCCCAGTACACTAGGGTACTGCAGTAGAGTGGGATACATTTATCTTCCCCTTTGGAGACTAGGGGTGCATCTCAGCTTCCTGCTGGCTTGCCAAGACAAGCCAGGCTCAGGATACACAGTTCCCCAACCACTGTGCTATTAGACCATTCCAGCCTTCTGATCTTCTGGCTCCAGAGGTAAGCATTCAGTCTACTAATGTTCTGGTCCATCAGGGTCTAGCATTGCCACCCCTTCCCTACTAGTTGCTGCACTTCATTTAGTCTTCCATTCCAACTGGCCCAGCAGGAGAATACAGCCATGGGGTCTGAGCCCCTCCCTTGCCAGAGATAGAGGCATCTTTTGGATTATTGCATCCCACTCTTGCCAACCCTGAGTTGTAACCCAGGACTGGGAACCAGAACCTGGTCACTAGCATAGCACATAGCTTCCCAGCTGCTGTGCTAGCTATCTGGTTCAAAAGGCATAAAATATGATTTAAAAAATTACATTATGACTGATATTTTAGTGACCCTACAACATTTCATAAATTGTGATACGTTGTAACTATTGCAGCAGTACAGCTGCATGTGGTAAAGAGTCAAAGCAAGAATAATTGTGGTAAATATTTATATGCAGTTTCTTTTTATTTCAGGGGAATACTTGCAGCACTATTATTGTCTTCCAAAGTGAAGCACTTTGGCCATCTCTATTAATAAGAAGTTTAAGAATTAAATAACCTAGCTAAGCCCTTGGTGGATTTAAAGTTCAGTCCTTGCATATATATCTGCTTGCACAAGCTAATACTTGTGCCAAAGAATGCAACTGTGAAAGTAATATGGCATATAATCTTTCTAATGAGCGATTAAGTAAATAATGTTCTCCATACCAGTCAAGTAAATCTCATGACACAGGCAAAGGTGCTGCTATTAATAAATTTGCTTTTCAGCAGTTGTATCCTCTTATAATTCTGGTGCATTATACATTCTTTTAGATAGCTATAAAACAACTTTAAACATTTAAAAGGACAGAAGTATATGACCATAGTACATAGGATAAGCTTTTCTATCCAGCAGTGAATGCTTTATATCCCCTATGCACAGAACAGGACCTTTTATTTGCAGTTGTATGCAAGAAGTAGAAAAACACTATAAGCTTTTTGTTGGTATCATTTTTATGATATTTTGTGTGCATAACTTTGAATCTTTATAGTTACTTTTCTTGTTCCATGTAGCTTTAGTGAAGGTATTTTTCTGTCAGAAGAACCCATAGTGGGGGTGGGTGGGGATTAACTGCCATTAGTTTTTTCTATAAAAAGGCCGGCCTGTTGTTGTCATTGAGTGCTTATAACAGCATGTTTCTGCTATTTGTTTATTTATTGCATCTGAACTTTATTTCTAGTTGAATACTGTACGTATCTATGTGTAATTATACAATTTAGTTCTGACTGTATTATGGGTTATAATTATTTTTTGTAATGCATCTTGGTTTTAGAAAGGTGTTTAAATATTCTATCTGTCTGTCTGTCTGTCTGTCTGTCTGTCTATCCAATCTATCTAGGACATAAGAAAATGAGTCAATAGGGAGCATAAATTGCCCTTCAAGATCACCACCCCACTATTTCAGTGATTATCACGTGTATATCTAAGGTTCATAAACTTGTCCAGTCCTCTTTTATCCAGAGTAGGTGCCAGGACTACTGCCTCCAGCAGTCCATTCCACCTGTCTACCACCCTCTGTGTAAATAGTGTTTTTTTCTCCTATGCAACTCAAATAAGTGCCCTTGGAGTTGGAGTTTATAACTTCTTGTTTCGATTTTTTTTTTATTTTGGTTTCCTCTTACAACTCAATGTTTCCATTAAGTAGGCATTATGAAATTCTTTTATACTGTGATTGTACCCCCCCCATCTCCTTTCAAGTGTGTACATATTAATTTAGTGATCCTATCCTCACTTCATATGTTAGGGTACTCAATTTTTATTATCTTAGTTATTCTTTGTATCTGTTCTAGTCTATATATCTCAGTTTTCTTGGTATGGTCTTCAAAATTGTACGCAGTACTCTATATGTGGTCTAACTCTTGAATAATACAAAGGAGGTATGATGCCTTATGTCCTACTACAAATGTTTTTCTTAATGCATAATATTATTTTGTTACATTTACTGATAGCCATATCACATTGCTCCTCAATTGACAAGTTCATCTTTTATTACCCCTAAGTCCCTTTCACTCGGTACAGTACTTGTTTAAGGATACTGCCATTCCACCTGTCTGTCTGTCTGTCTATCTATCTATCTGCTTCACAAAGGCAGATGAATAACACACTGTTGTGTTTAAGAATCATAATTCAGCATGCATTGCATTTATTATGGTCAGTGCCTATGTAAACCAAACTATTTGGACATTTATGAATGTTTCATCAATTTTGGTAACAAGGCTATGAAGCTGGGTACAGTAGGCTCAGTCAACATTTCCACAAGCCCTTTACGACACCAGCAATGCATCTGCCAGAGGTCATCTTCAGCCAGTACATAGGCTTCCCATTGCTTGCACAATGTTTAGTTATATCCATCTCGTAATTTCTATGTTGGGATGCAACTGGAGCAGAATTGTGGTATTGGTGATGGTGGGTAGCTTTGTTCTGGAGCCCTGCAATAATGCTGCATGTAAGAAATGGGCCCTTGATCATCTTGTTTGGAGGTGAATTGGGCTTGGGAAAAAAGTGGTAGCACATACAGCATCACTGAAGTAATGATTACACTCTGGTACAGAAGGGTTTGCAAACTGACTATATAATGATTAAACCAAACATAAGTGAAAGAGTTGTGATATGAATATTTCACACTTGAAAATAGGTATTTGATCCAGCACAAGTATGGATTCTTTCAAAATTAAATTGGATAATTTCCTCTTGGGTTTTTCACAGCAAAGCACTTGCTTTTGCATTTATAAAAGCCAGAACTCCTTTTTTTGTTTTTGAAAGCTACTACTATTGGAGCATGTTTGGAGTTTGGGGCTGTCTGCCCTCTTATGTAACACCGGTCCTGCACCACCATTGCGGCTTCTAGTGTGGGAGAGCATGAAAGGCCCAAAGATACTGAGTTCTAGTTCATTCACTTGGTTACATAACTTTATACAAGCCACTTAATCTCTTTTTCTTTCAGTCCCATCTTCTCATCTGTCATATCTTGATCTTTTTTTAATCTAGCTATTTCTCCTTCAATTCTCTGATCCTCCCCCTGCTTGACTGCACCTCCTAGCCCCATTACCTACCTTCTTCTGGTCTAATGCTCCCATCCCTTGCCCAGAACCATTATTGTGGCAGATAAAGTGCCGAGTTGGTAGTGCATGAGCCATTGTTGCGCTGGCGGATTGGATTCTTCCTTTGGTTTTCTTCCCTCACAAGCTGACCATGTAGTGACATATATGTGTGTGCTCATGCTTACAAAGTGCTAGCATCTGGCAGCATCCTTTCATATTTAGTGGCCCCAGCTGTAATACCACCTGACCTCCATTTGGTGGTGGTGGTCGTGTTGCAGGGCATAGCTCCCACTCTCTGAAGGAGAACAGCTGTTCATGGGACACTCTGTCCTCCTTCCCCCCCGGTTGGCCTCCAGCAACACATGCACATTCCTGACTCTGGTTGCTAGCATCATGAGTGGTAACACTATTCATGGGCCTGCCCCTCATCTGTCATATCTGATTGGAACAGGATATATCCCCATAGTTAAGATTTTGAAACTTGCTAATCTGTCATTATTGCATGCCTTAGGGACCAGTCCACAAAGTGGCTAGTGACATGTACAATTTGTGCATATCCTAACCACTTCCCTCTGCATCCCAATACTTGTCCACATTGGGTAGCATCCATAGTCCATGCAATCATAACACAGTGGTTTAAGGCTCTGAGCTGTAAATCTGGAGACCTGGGTTTGAATCCCACAGCCCCCACTTGCATACTGTGTGACCCTGAGCAAGTCACTTAACTTCCCTGTGCTCCCAGGTTGCACCTGTAAACAAGCTTTCAGCTTAGTGTGTCTCACCTGGTTAAACAATTGGAAAAAACAAAAACAAAATAACTGCTACCCATGTGGGCAGAACTTCATGCTGGGGCAGTAGGCATCCTGGGATGATGGAGCTGTGCTGAAAACTGATATCCAACTGGCTGCTTAGATCATCACTAAAGTGTATCAATCATTCCAGGTGGAGCAGTGGAACATGGGATATGGCAGTCTTCCAAGGGCTGCCATACCCAATAGTGAACACCATCAGATTAGTGAGTCTAATTAATTGTGCTGTAATGTCTCCAGCCCTTCTTGCTGTCTTAGAGGGCTGGGGCAGTGGGAGTAGAGGTCATTTAGGCCCCTGGAGACATCCTATGGCAGACAGGGGGGCACATAATTGCTGCGGCTGGGTCATGCCCCTGATGAAGCATCACTGTGATGGAATAAAGTGTTGAGGAATGTGTGGTGCTGAAGCCATGATGTGCTGGGTTTAGGCTTTTTGTAAATAAATGCATTTACTTGCACTTGCATCTGTTTCCCTTGTCTGCTGACCTATTCTTTTGATTTGGCTCATCGTGCTTCTCATTGTGAGTTCCATCTCTTCATGGTTTCAGTGGCACCTGTCCCTTCATACAAGTGCATGGCATTGTAGTTCCCTCATGCCATGCATTTGTGACCCCTCTGTCAGCACTCTACAGTATGAAATTACATTCCTGAATCCTGTACTAGCATGCCACTGCCCCTTGGCTACCATCACCCACCCAAGCATGTAGCTGTGTGGATGGCTTGTGATCAGGTGCGGGGGGTTGCACATTCAACACTCTGAATGCACCAAGGCTTCTGCATGTGTGAAGTGGAGCCTCTGTGCCCCCCCCCTTGCCTGTGCCCCTTCATCAGTATACATCCTTTTGTGGTTTGGGCCCTTAATTGTTATTGACATCTTAAAGCAGCAACCCATGTTATCCTGTTTTTAGTTAGTTACAATACTCAAAAGTCCAAACCTACTTCATCTTATTCAAGTACTGAAATTCTTAAGTTAATTTATCTGTGCATTTTAGAACACTGACCTTACAGAGTCCATGACTAAAACATTAAATATGATGCCACCTTGCTGGCAACCAGATTCAGAGTAGACTTATGATGTGGTGTCAGGATGAAGGCCAGGCTGGGGCAATTGCACCTTGGCAGGGGAGCACTGGCACCATGAATAAACTGCTTCTCCCAATAACACCCATACATTGTGGAGCCACCAGGATGCAATGCAGTGCTGCAGCATTCTGAAACAGAGTTTCTAGAGGAAAGAAGGCAATTTCAGTGGCAGTTAATTAAGCAATAAGGCACTACAGGGTGAGTGTTATCGTGTAATAGCGTCACTCCTGGGGTGGGTTGAAGCATGAGGCAAAGCCTAGTGCTTTCACCACCCCAGGAGTGATGTTATTACACAATAACACACACCCTGGAGTGCCTTATTACTATTATACAATGGTTCATTGTTATACAAAATAAAAAAAAAATGTAAAAATGTTTTTAGTTGATTTTTAGTGAGTTTCTTAAGAGAAGAGGAAAAAAAAGTTAAAGGTGCGCCATGATGACAGCAAGCACAGCTAATGCTAATCAATGGCAGTGATGTTATACTGTAATATCATCACTGTCTCAGGCACACACTGACCAATCAGAATCCAGGTTTCTTTCTTGCCATTGTATAATCTCTTTTGCCATGCAGTTACCTGAGACATGGGGCCTGATATTCAAAGTTTGACACAGGGTTTGCATCAAACCTTTTGTCAACCCAGATATTTGACTCTTTGATGCAACTGCGCCCAATTTTAGTACATTGGGTGCAGTTGTGACAGATTCTACACTTTACAACAGCTTATAGCAAACATTTGGCGTAAACTTCATAAAAAGTGTCCCCCAAATGGTGCAAGTTAGACCAAGGAGGAGCTAGTCTAACTTGCGGCATTTGGCGCACACAGATGAAAATACAGATCGGCACTGAGAGACTGCTGCAAGCTCCCTGCACTGTATGTTCAGTGCACCAATGGCTTGCAGCATATGCAGGGGCTTTTGAAATTCCTCCCCATGATCTCACATCCTGCCGGGCTCCAGAAGTTAGCCAAACTGGATGCTGAAGTTGCCCTCATGGCTGTACCTTTATTGTGAAGTTAATGTGAATTCAATAAAGTTAAGGAGTTACAATGTAAGACAAACTCAGCCAGTTTAAGTGAAAAAAAAAGTAGGTGGTACGGCAAGTCCTCCCAGTTAATAGATGAGGTGAGGCAAGGCGGGTGAAAATCTATCAGTTTAGCAGCTGGTTGAGGGAATGGAGTGCGATGGAGAGGTTTTGCTTTCTTGGAGACTGTGGCACATTCTTGAGGGATAAAGGTCTGAATAAACCAGAAGTTTTTATTCAAATAGACAAGGGAATGGGATGTTCAATGTGTATATCTTCAGTCATTTAAAGTACAACTTGGGGAGGCTGGGGCCAGGGGCATCCATGGAGAAATTTGTCAAGACAGACTAGCAAGCACTCCTTCAATTTTCAGGGCAATTTGGGGTAGAATTACAAAAAACATCAAGAATGAGTCTCCTCTCAGTACCAACTTTATTTATTTGGTGTAATAGTCCTCTGCTATGATTCACCATACAATAGCTCTATCATGCATGGTTCTCCTTTTCTGTAATTCATAGGTACATCTTTCAACTTTTTATCAATGTTGTTGTAGGTTCAACTTCTTATGGGCAGTGTTTTGCTTTTGTGCCTGGCTCTCAGTATTGAGTCACATACTGTAGGTGTGACATCATTGCTCTCCCTGGTGATGTTATGGCCATTACAGAAACGTGGGTGACATCTAACCATAACTGGAACCTCAAAGTCCTTCACTATGACCTGTTTAGGAAGGATGGATAAGGTAAGTAGGGGAGTGGTGTTCTGCATCAGGGAGTGCATTAGGGCAATGTAGGATAAGAAACTAAGAGGGGTTAGCATGGAATCTGCTTTGCGCTGATGGTTGAAGGCTAAGAACCTCTGAATGGGGGTGGTCTACAGGCCACCAAACCAATCAAAAGAGGCAGACAGGACACTAGTTGGAGACATCAGAAAGGCAACTGCAGTCAGGTAACTTGTCCTGATGTAAGATTTTAACATGCCAGATGCAGAGTGGACTGAAGCATTCCTGGAGCAAAAAGCACTGGGAACCAGTTTCTTGTGAATGCATTTCAGGGCTGTTTCCTAATGTGGCATGTGGAAGAGAAAATTAGGGATGGTGATCTACTAGACCTAGTTCTGCTAAATTAGTATAACACTGGGAAGGTAAGGGTGGAGGATTCTTTTGGGTCAGTCGAGCACAATTCTGAGTGGTTTAGCATTGTTGTTGAGGCACAGCAGCAAAAGTTCCAGGCTCCTGTCCTGGACTTTAGAAAAGCAGATTAAAAGAAAATGGAGTTAGAGCTCAGGGAGAGACTCAGTGAGACAGGTCAACTAGAGGCAGTTGAAAATAAATAGAACGTCATTAAACAGGGAATCCAAGAGATGTCTAAAGCATGTCTGAGGAACGCTGGGAAAGGGAGGAAGCAAAGGATGCCTATGTGGTTCTCTAGGGAGCAGAGGGGGCAGTCTAGACCAAGACTAGATGGCCAGGTAGCACAGCAGTAGTGCTTCCACTCACTACTCCAGTGACCCAGGATCAGTAATGAACTTGAGCGTCTGGGGGGCCAGCTGGGGAAGAGAGGATGAGTGTCCCATCAGACAGCTGTCTTTTGGGGAAGGGGATTTTCCTCCTCACTGCTTGCCAGCTACCTGGCAGAAGCTGAGTGGTCATACAGTGGAGGTACAGAGTAGGAGGGAATGTCACCAGATGCTGATATGTGTTTTGCACCACCAGGTGGACACATGCATCATTACATGGTTGGTGACCCAGAGGTGAAAATAAACCCAACCAGCAGGATGATGCTTACCTTCTGTAGGCCCCACACTGCCAACTAGGCATGCACCTCCAACTGGGTCCTGGCCCAGTTGGGTGGGGGTACCACCTCTCTGTTAACCCTATCATAGTGGCAAGCGATGAAGGAACAGCAGCCTGGGGTAAATACCAAGAGATGACTGGTGATGGAGCTGAGGGGAACAGTCAAATGGGGACCAATCAGAGACAGGGGAGATACAATAAATGCAAAATTAAAAAAATAATACAAGACTGAACAGACAGAGAGAAATAGGGAGAGCTATCATGGCAAACAGAAGGAAGCAAGTTATGTGGTAAGGATTTCTAAGATGGAGTCAAAGCTCAAAAAAATGGAACAGGTGAAGCAAAAGGACAAGGCCTTCCTTGGGTATGCCAAGGAGAAGAGAGAAAACATGATGGAAATTGAAAGGCTGAGGAAGGTAGGGTAGGGGTGAAGGAGGATGGGGAAAAAGCAGACATAATAAATGAATATGTCTGCTCAGTAATCATGGTAAAAGATGTGAAATCTTTTCTGGAATACCATCACTTAGGGTAGAATGCTCAAGAATGCGAGGGATATAAAGGTGGGTAAGTCACCAGGACCAGATGGGATGCATTCCCGTGTGCCCAAGTAGGTGGAGCAGGCTCTGGCAGCACCATTGCAGGCTTTTTGAACTGCTCACTAGCAACAGAAGTGGCCCTTATGGATTGGAGGGTGGCTAATGTTGTATTTATTTATTTATTTGCAATTTTTGACCAGTAAAGGCACACTAAGCTGTGATAGTTTGTTTTCAGGTGCATCCTGGGAGGTCGATTACATGGACCTGTTTAATTGATGGGGAAATGTTGGCCATGACACCAGGGAAATGCCCCTGCTCTGCAGAAGGGGGAGGGTTGCAGCGTTGGACTCCAAGATGGTGGATTTAGTGACTGCAGAGCTGCTGATACTCCAGTTAAGGGAAAGCTGGCTCCTTTAACTGCTGGCTCACCTACTAGGGCTGAAGATGATTTGCAGATTTTGGATGGTGCATTGACTACTGGACATATGCTTGACCCTCTATGCACAGATGCAATGGATATCCCTCTCTCTCTGCTATCAGTTTCACTGTACTGGATTGGCTGATTTAAGATTACAGGATGCTCTAAAGAATAAAAAATGGTACCTGCTGGACTTGCTGGCTGAAGAAGATGTGTATTTATGGGAGAAAGAAAAACTGTTTGCTTTGCAGTGGCGGGCTCTGATACTTCTAAGAGGGCCTGCTGTTCCGGGGAAGTACAGGACCTGTCTCCCTCTCAATTCTTGATACTGCATACAACTCCCCTCTCTACATCTGTACCACCCACTCTGCATTTGGATCCTTCTTTTGCTTCTACTGCATCGGTTTTGGTGACTCCTCCTCCTGTTGCCTTTACCATTCATTTTTTTTACTATTTCTTTATTAACAATCTAATACAAAGTACAGGTCTTATACATTCCGTATGTCTCCCCATCTTTATATTAGTACTGTATATACTCTACTAAGATTTGTTCATGACCTGTAATATTACAAACGCATTTCAAACATAAACATTAACATACCAAACAAAGCAAGATAACATTTCTAGGCTAGCTGTTGCCACCCCCTGCTTTGAATACATACCATTCTATAAATATGCAATCTCTTATAACCAGTTCCCACCTAAAAGCAAAGGAATAAAACACTCATCCACCACTTTTTTTACTCACAGCTTGTGAACAGAAGAACCAATAAACAAATTTCTAGAATCAATAATTAACCTTAATTTACATAAACAGTATATATTATGTAAAAGGGTCTCACTCTGGTAATTCTGTCTGATATAGATCCCACCTTGTCCACCTATTATTATAAACATTTTGTCTGTGTTATAAAGCATAAGTAATATGTTTCATAGTTTGTATTTGTTGGACAATCTGTACCCATTCTTGCACCATAGGGGGAATCCTCTGAAGCCAATGCCTTGTAATAACCTTCAAAGCAGCTATTATTAAAATACCCCATAAATATTTTGCTTCTCTCCCCTGAAGACCTCTGGGGGGATCCCTAGTATTATATTCTCTGGTCCCACCTGCCCAGTCAAAATAAATATGTCCTTCAGGTGTTCTATAACCCCTATCCAGCCTTTACCATTCTGAATACTGTTATACCAGCCCACACAGACTACATGTGCAACTGCTGATCGCTGCAGTAGGAAGCACCATGGAATGGAACTCTGCTACTCAATTTTTGAAATTGAGTCCTCACACACTGACCTCTCCTACAGATAAAGTTGAAATTCACAAAGAACTCCGTGGACTCATTAGGGCACCTTACTCTCCAGCTGATTGGTCTACTGTCTGGGCTTTAAATAAGGCTGGCTGGACGAGGGACTTGATTGGACAATGGCACTCAGGAACACCACAAAAACTGACCACTGCTCCATTTCCTGCAGGTATGTCTCCCTTCCTCCCTCAGATGAAGCTTAGTTGTCTGCTGTTGAGGAAACAACTACTATTGCTTCCATATTAGACGTTTGCTCTGATAACCCTGTGCAGGCCCCTCTCAACTCCATTATATGCTCAGAGCTGCCTCAGGACCTACCTCACACTCCTGAACAGTGATCTATGAATCTACCTGCCATGATTGATAGTGTGGTCTTGCCACTTCAGCTGCAGGTTGATCCTGCTGTGTCCCACTGGCTTGATGACGAGCCACTTGATTCTCAGTTGGGACCTGAAGATCTTGCCATGCAACTGACTCACAAAGCTTCCACATCAGTGATCCTTGGGACATTTCCCTCTCAGCCTCCTTTGACTTGAGCTGACAGAGTGGAGCAGACTGAGGCAGCCACTGCTGCTGCTTCCTTCCCAGCTCCACCTTGACCCACAGCTCACCCTCCCCACAAAAATGGTCACACTTTCAACAGTCTGATGCATTTTCTAAGTCCCCAGCAATGGCCCAAAAAAGGAATGTGGTGAATTTGCTGAATATGGGTGGTTTAGACCCTCCCCCCAACAGATCATATGTCGGCAGCGCCCTCTTGAAAGACTCACTACTTTTAACTCCAAATGAGCTTTATGAGCTTTTGCACACCCCTAGTAATACATGTTTTGATTTAATGTTTAATACTGCAGCATATTTGGACTGATTCTAGACCTACAACAAAAAACTGAAGGACACCTCTCTCTGGCTCCCATTTAAGGTGATTCCTTTGATGATACCCTCCTTCAGACCATTACTATTGTGTTAAAAAGTGAGAGGGCAAATGTGCTGGATGTCCACTATTGGTTATTACAATGCTGTGACATCCGAAAAGATCATGAACCTATACTAGATACAGAGTTCTTTTGGATGGGTAATTGACATTTCAAGGTGTGGCATACCATCTCTAATTTGCAACATATTCCAAGTGTTTTTTTTCCTGGATCGAGACAGAGGATAGTGTTTCTACCCAGGGCAACCTAAGACTTGTTTCAAATGTGGCTCTAATGCTCATTTAAGCAATGCTTGTGATCAAATTCATTGCAATTTATGTTTGACTTTGGGACATGTTAGTGCTCACTGTTCCAATGTCCTTTGCTGTAACTTATGCAAGAAAACAGAGCATTCCTATAGAACTCACAAATGGGTAACACATAACAGGGAGTAGGAGGATGTGAACCCACAGGAGGCTTACACAATGCTGCAGCAGAGACAACACAAATAGGTGATGACTCTGCTTACTCATCAGACAGATCCTGATTTAGATTATGCTCAGTCTTGGGACCAGTCATTGCCTGGTCTTGAGCCATCCTCAGACACTTCCCAGGCCCCCTTAATTCCTATTCCTAATGGCCCACAAGTGGGTACATCCTCTGTGCTGCAAACACCTGTGGATGATCCAAACATGGATACTACCACAATAGTCCTCCCTGGGGAGGTTGTTATGCTGCCTCCTGACATGAGTGTTGTCAGCCATAAACGGTTGCTCAGTTCTCACAAATCAGGTTTGCTTCCTTTAAAGTCTTCCTCCATGGGCACATCAGTTGTCTTAGAGATCAAACATGAAGTCTAAGATGACAAACCCATGGACTCAGATATCAGTGTAGACTCTGAAACCTCCTTGCATAAATCTTCCAAACTCCTCTGATGTGGAAGAGGATGCTGCTCAAGTAAAACCCAAAACAAAACAGTGCAAGAACCTGAAGATGCTCACTAGAAGTGTTACTGGGCAAATCGTGGACTGTGATAAGTAACTGATTTTGAGCTCCCCCTTTTATATCACATTATGGCTTCAACTCTCCTCCTAGCTTCCATTAATGCTAATAGCATTAAACATGTGACCCGATGCACACTTCATTTTGCCCTTTTAAAAGACCTGGCATTTGATGTCATCTTTGTCCAAGAAACAAGAATGACCACCTCACTGGATATGACCCAGGTGCTGAGACAATGGTGTTGGGGGCCTTCTTTCTGGACTAGCTACTTGTGATGGGGTAGGAATGCTGTTTAAAGGCACATCTTTTACTGTGTCAAGATTAGAGGACATTGACCCAGGAAGGGCTCTCCTGCTTGACGTACACTTTCAGGGGTCACCATTTAAACTGATAAATATTTACACATCTCAGATGAAGAAGGCCAGGGTTGATTTATTAAAGAAAATTCAGCCCTATTTGTACATGACAAAATGTAATATTTGGAGGCTACTTTAATTGTGGCCTTTTCCTGACAGATTGGGAGCCCAAACTATGAAATTGTTTAATGACACGAATTACCTCACTAAGTTAATACAGGATGCCACCCTTGTGGATGTGTATAGAACTCTTTATCCCTCAGGGAATTCACATATTATCATAACACCCTTGCCACACAGATAGATTTCTTACTTATCTCAGTACACCCACAAACACAAGATTTTCAGTTCATCCCGATAGAATGTTGGATCATCTATTGCATGTGGGGACTTTTGGTGAGGCTGCTACCTTCTGTTCAGGCAAGTGGTATTGGTGTTTAAATAATTCCTTTTTGGATGATTTGTCAATCCAGGAGAGGGTGCTAAATCTACTTCTGGCTCAGCAAACCCTTGCATGCATGGACTATGACTTAGGAAAATGGTGAGATGACATGAAAAGGGCACTAACTAGATTATTTACATGCTTATCCCACTCAAAAAAGAAACATGAATACATTGAATATTTAAACTTACATCTTCAATTGGCAAAAAACCTAACCATTCTGCATTCAGAAACTGGTGATTATAGTTCACAGGTGACAAGTATAAAGGAGAGGATGCAGCAACTGCAATATGACAGGAGACATTCACTTCTGTTAGAACACAAAAGTGGGATACAGGGGTCTAAGGTGCTGTTGATCCTTTTGAAAGTTGTTAACACATTGTGCAGCACAGAAATATCACTTGGGTTACTTCTACTGATGGTGATATAATCACAGAAAAGCACACTTCCATTAACTCCATTTTGGGAGTATTTGACTTCCACAAATAAGGCAAAAACTTCTAAAATAAAGGGAACAGAAGTCATTGACTTCCTAATGTAAAAAACAAAACTGGATGACTTCCAAAACTGAAGGCATGGAAGCCAAGAAGTGATTACTTTTTCTAAATGAAATTGAATTTCACCACTAATGTTTATCTTAACATCCATATATTGGTCCATCCTAGAATAATAGCTTCCAAATTGTAGGATCTGGGAAGTATTTTGACTTCCAAAAAATTGAAATGACTTCCAGATTTTGACTCATGGAAGTATTAATCTTCCAGTAAAATAGATTAACCAACCCCTTACAGACAAGGCAGGTAGTATGTCCATGATACACACTCATTTATATGACATGTTTTTCAAAGATGGTTTGCACATATTTACGAAAACCTTTTTGCAGTCTGTTCAAGTCACTGACAATCTGCAACAGAAATTATGTGATTTAACTGAGCCCATATGCCCTGATGAACTGTCATGGGATGTATCTCATCTCCGCACTAAGGTTTCCCCAGGATCAGATGGCCTTACGACTGAATTTTATAAACATTTTTGTACCACATTGGTGGACATCTTGGCAGTGGTGTTTAACTGGATCTTGCTGGAGGGCTCTGTATCTGAACCTTTTGCTGAAGCCATCCAAATCTTTATTTTTAAGAAAGGTAGTAATATGGACTTAAATAATTGGATACCCTTGTGTCTCTTAAACACTGACCTCAGAATTTTAATAAATATACTGAATTGTAGACTGTCGCTCATATCGAAACATGTCATCTCTGATTCTCAATCCTGTTCAATACCAGGATGATATACAGCTGATAATTTGATCTTACTACAAGAGGTGGTGGGCTTAAAAGAGATTTGGGGGGGGGAGATTTTGACTACTTACTAACTCTCAACCTGGAAAAGGCATTTGATAGGGTGTCCCATCAATATTTGTTTGATGTCCTATCAAATTATAGTCCCTCAGACAGCTTTTGCTTGTGGCTACAAAAGCTGTACACCTCGGCAAGCAACCTCCCACTCATAAATGTACATAGAAGTAATAAAATATGACTCATGACCAGTGTCAGACAGGAGTGCCACCTTAGTTCCCTGTTGTATACTTATTATATTGATTCTATTCTACACAAAATTCAATCATATCCACAGATCAAGGGCATTTCTATGCTTGACAGAACCCGTGAGATCAGAATAGCGGCATATGTGGATGATGTCACATTATTTGTAAGGGATGTGCCATTAGGGCATATGGCAATAGACTTTTTCACTCATATACACTGATATCTGGAGCCAAGTTAAACTTAAATAAGTGTCAGAGCCTAGCTATAGGCTCCAATGATGGTAATGAGGCAAACATTGGAGGAATAGCCATTACCTCTACTCCCTTACACTATTGGGGATCACGTTTCACAAAGGGGACGTGGCATTGGAAAACTGGGAGGAGAAATTATTATCCTCTTGTGACAATAACATACAGATATGGAAAACATGGCAGCAAACTAAAAAGAAACAGGTCGCTATTTTAAAGACTTTTATTTTACCAGTACTTGCATATCTCAGTAAGTTTTTTCCTTTACCCAACTATTTGGAAGTACACTTGTACAGCCTCTTTCTCCAATTGATTTGGGGCAGCCGGCTTAATCCCATAAAATGGAACATATTATACCTCCATCTGAATAAAGGTGATCTCAATATGATTAATCCCCTTGTGTTTACGTTTAGCCACTTTCTTGTCTGGAATTTTTCACCATGCTCTACCCAGGGTTCTATGCTTTTGGGCCCATAGAGTGTGCACTGTATGGAACTCATCATAACTTTCTGGAAAAACAATGCTGCCTACCCTTCCTCTTCCACACAGCATGCATTGCTGTTTGTAAGAACAGTGCTTGAAAAACATAAGAGATGGAGGATGGATTATATAATCCTGTTGAACGCTGACTCTATGGCTCCATTATGGATAGCTATTTTAAGGAATTGCCCCATACCCTCGGATACTCCCGACAGCCGACAGCCCATGTAGACATTCATTCCATACTCATGGGCACTAGAACCCCACCTAAGAAGTGGGTTGCCCTCTGGTTAAGCTGTCATGGGAGACTGAGTGTGAAAGCAAATGCTAAACACAAAAAAATTGGAAGAAAGATATTGTCAACGAGTGGGTTGTGCACAAGATTCAGAAACCATGACTCATTTGTTTGACTGCTTCCATGATGGTGCTTTCTGGACAGCTTTAGCACTCTGGTGGGGACCCTGTTTGTTCTACCCTCACTTATAGTCACATCATTTTGGAGACCTCCCCCTCCAAACACCTTTACCATGGCAACACTCTCTACGACTTATCCTGACTACATCTAAGTATTATCTTTGGCACTGTTGGTTGTGTACTTATTTCAGCAGAAGGACAAACCACCTCGTACCTTAATACGGTTGTTAGAAACTGAATTGGAAGCCATATATTGGGCTGACAGTAAATGACTTGTGCCTCTAGCCCTAGCCACCAGATGGTGAACTTTGATTGACTTATTGATAAAATGTTAGTTCACTGACAGTAAGGCTTTTCCTTTTGTTTATCACTTGCTTTTGTAATTTGATTTTGTACTCAGTTTCCTTTATATCAGGGATCTGTGCATGCCTTTCAGTTTTTTGGTGAGACTTTTATTTATTTCTAGTTCTTTATCCATTTCTTTTGTCCTTGGCCTAAATGCTTGGATGCTGAATTCCTTTGCTCCCTCTTTAATTTCTTTCCCTTTTCTGTTTTTGTTTTTAGTACTTTAATGAGATGTGACATGCTACATTTACTGATTTGTTTTTTTTGCCACTTGTAACTAGCAATGCCTATGAATACCTATAAAGTGTTTTGTTTGATTTATTCTCAATAAATAAAACTTCCCCTATTCTTGGGGGGGGGGTGCTATGGCTGTCTTCCTGCCAAGCAAGATGACCAGCCCTGGAGGTGGTGGAGGAGGAGGCGGAGGAGGTGCTAGTGACCATGTGGCTGTGCATTTGAAGGATATTGCTATGGACTCTTGTGAAACTATTTTTGGTGACATTTTGCAGATTTTACCTGTTGCACAGTAAAGGGCTGAGCAAAACCCAGCATCACAGAAAGTGTATCTGTTGTATATGAAGCCAAGTTTCCAGAACAGCTATGGAGCTTCCCTAGGACATGGATGGTTTACAGTAGACAAATGAGGCTATCATGGCTGGAATCACAGAACTGAGGGCTTTGTTGTTGCAGCTTTTGGCTGATGAAGACGCAGCCCTACCAGCAGCTGGCACCTTCTCAGAAGTTGCTTCTACCCAAATGGAATCTGTGCCTGCAGATTAGGGCTGAGAGAACTTGGTGAACTTCTGACACCTATTAAATAAAAACTGGAATACTGTGAAGTTCTGATTTGTTCTGATTAATTATTTTTTTTTAAATTAAAGAAACTTTATTGAGTTTTTCATATAAACTGGGTACAAACATCAATTAGAATGGGAAAACAAGCCACAGTTACAATAAGTGGCAGTAAGTATAACAATGAATAGTATAAAGATGACTGATACAAGAAATAATTCACCAAACCATTGTCTGTACACCCCACCCATCCCACCCTCCCCACTGCCACAGGATATGAAATAAAGAGGCAAATAGTTTCTTGCTACTAGGGTCCCATTCGAGAGAGGGAGAATGTTATCCTTAAGTCAAAGTATTACCAGAGTTGTGTTCTATCATCAGAAGAGTATAAAGGGGGTCCCAAACATGCTTATATCTCTGAAGGGTGTTCGTGACTCCGGCAATGATACATTCAGCTTGAAGTGCAAACATAATCTCATGATACCACTCAATATGACTAGGTATTGTAGAATCCAACCAGTGCCTAAAGATTATCTTTTTGGCACAGGCAGAGATCAATGCCATATGTGCTTTATTTGAGCCCCCTGCAATGTCTGAGAAATCCCCTAATATGCAAATTTGAGGGCTGAATTTATCTGCGAGATTTAGCAAAGGATCAAGGTGAGACTGAATATGGGACCAGAATGGGGAGATTTTGGCACAGCACCATAGCATGTGGAGTAAGTCTCCAGAATCTTGATTACATCTGGTGCACTGACTGGATACCCAAGATCCCATTTGATATAATTTGGCAGGGGTGTAATACAGGTTGTGAATAATCTAGAATTGCAAATATCTATATCTATCCCATTTGATATAGCAGTATAGATGTTTCCATATTTTTGGCCAGAGCCTGTGAGGCATTGCTGGTAACAAAGTCTGGTCCCACCAGTAGTGGTTGTGTGTTTCCAAACTAGTATTTATGGCTTGTAAAAACTTATAGGAGTACATAATTAAAAGGGATGATGGAAGAGAGGTGATATGCTGTATCAAAATATTTGAGACAGAAGTAGACCATGTTTCTGTGCCAAACCATTTCAACAACATGTGAGAGACTTGGAGATATTTGAAGACAAGGGTGGGAGGCCAGCTGAGCTGGGAACTGGCAGTTTGAAAAGATTTCAGTTTTTGATCGTTGGCCAGATCAGTCACTGTTTTAACCCCAATGTTAGGCCAAAAAAGGGGAAACGTAAGAACCTTTCCAGCAATAAGGAAATTGGGGTTGTGAAATAAGGGCTAGCCTATGTCCCTGTATCCATCAGTTTTGAGAAAGGAGCTGAGTTGATGATGTGCTTGAAGCGTGGAACCTAATGGAGAGGTTTTCAAGGTCTTGGGGAGATTTTTTTGAGTGTATACATAAGAGCTTCAGGAGTTATATTGTTCAAAGTACAAAGGGATTGCTCTATGTCGACTCATAATGGGTGATAAGAGGGTTTAGGGGTGCCATCTGTAATAGGTAATCAGAATCTAAATCTAAGCCAAGTGTATCGCCAGGTAATATAAATAAAAGTTAGGGGCTTGCAAGCCACCGTCTATCTTAGAATGGGTGAGTTTAATGTAACTACATCTTGTTTTTTTTCCCCAGCCACAAAAAAGATGTTATAATACGATGTAAATTAGAGAACCATGGTAAAGGAAGAGCACCATTAAACATTTGCAAGGGGTATAAATCGTGGGGTAGACATTCATTTTTATTATGCTCATATGACCCCATAAAGACAGGGGTAGACGAGACCAGCATTGGGTGTCATCTTTTAAGGTAAGTAGGAGACTGTCCAGGTTAAGCTTCTTCATAATTTTAAGAGAAGGGTGGAGATAAATACCGAGATATTTCAATTTACCACAACGCCACTGGATACCGAGATTTGCCATATCCGCTTTCAAGGTAAATTTATTAAGAGGGAGAATTTCTGTCTTATCCAAATTCAATTTATAATTGGAAATGGAACCAAAAGCGGCAATTATTTGGAAAACAGCAGGGAGAGATTGGGCAGGGGACGTTACATGAAGTAAAATATCGTCTGCATACACAGAAACCTTATAGTCTTCATCACCGTTAGTAATACCCTGGACCAAAAGAGATGAATTTAGTTTGATTGAACAAATATGGAGAGAGGGGGAAGCCTTGATGTGTTCCCTGATGCAATGTGAAGAGTGTTGAGAGCTCCCCATTACATTGAGCATGAGCAGAGGGGGACGAGTAAAGAACTTTAATCCAGTGTACAAATTCCAGAGGGATAAGAAATTGGGAAGGAGCATAAAAAGATAGTCCCAGGAGACCCTATCAAAGGCCTTTTCAGCTGTTCTGATTAGTTCTGATTTACTGACAAATATTTGAAAACATGCAAAAAAATGCATAAAAGTGGTCAATGTTGGTCACATTTGACACAGATGCCCAAAGGAAATAATTTAATAGATTATTTGTATAAAAATGAATGTAAAACTGCTAAATAAAAAAAGCAATCACTCACTACTAGCCCCTCATGGCTGGCCCATAATGGTGGTCTATCCTGCTTTGGTCTATGACATGAGTGTGCTGGGAGAGACAGAGAGAGATTGGGGGGGGGGAGAGAGACACACACAACCAGATGCAAATACCTATATCAATGCACCACGAAGCACTGTAGGCACTGCCAGGCAGCTAAGATGTTTTTTTTATTAATGGTGCTGTGTGGGTATTATTTTGGTGGATGTTCCAGTCAGAGCTGAACAGGCCAAAGAAATGGATATGAATGATCAAATGAGCAGCACTAAGAGAGCCCACCCACCCTACCTATGTGAATGATGCAACTGCTTCGCATGCCCTGGTGTACTGTGGTATATGGTACACTACCTGATCCAACAGGTGGCAATGTTTTCTAGTACTGTGACTACTTCTACTGAATCTGATCAACATGCTGAATCCTTAAAGAAGAAAAATGTAAGACATAGTAATCACCACCACTCAGGCAGGCAGCCATTCACACACTGCATTGGTCAAGTTCAGTGCAGTCAAAAAAAAAGTTTGCTACTGCCACCTGAAGACCTGATGACACATAGCACAGTTACTTCCTTTCTAGTTCCACAATTGCTGCCAGCCACTGCCAAGTAATTTAAATATCAAAAATAAAATACAGTAATATAATAATCTCAGCCCAGTTACTGTAAGTGAGATGTAACCAGGCTAGCATACCAAGCGCACACACAAACAATAAAGAAATTATATGAATTTAGTAGCATTTTTTCTGTGAAGTGATCACAGTCAAATATGGGGGACATGAGAAATATACAAAGAGTATTCAGTTTCTTGGTTTCAGGCATCTTCTAAGCCATGCACTATATGAAAATTAAAACAGTACCGTCAGGATCAGTTGCTGAGGGCAAAAAAAGTGACAAGTAGTAGAAGTAAGGACTGGAGTAAGAACAAAAAGTGACAAGTAGTAGTGACTCGTGAGGACAAAAAGTGATAGTAGTAGTAGACAGCAGTACCCTACCTTCCATATCAGATAGTGGTACCAGGTACCACCAAGTAAGTTTGTGACATGAATTGCAGTTGCTTGCTGTATTTGGACTCTGAACCCACTGATGCTATTTTTTTTCTTCTGTTCTATACTGCTCATGTGATCATTCAAGTAATAGTGGCCTGGCCTAGTCTGTCCTGACCTGACTTATTGCAATTAATTGCTACCTCATGTAGTAGACCCTATTCACAAAAGATTTTCACCACAGGCACAAATTCTTGAAAGTGTTTTGTGGATAGGGCATGTTCAGAGCAGCCAGTGTATGTTTTATTCTTGTATCACATTTGAAATTAAAGTGAGGAATGATGACTTTGAGAAATGTGAGGTGCTCAGCATTTTCTGGTGTCAAGCAGGATCGTATGTCAGTAATGACGTTACCAGCTGAACTAAACAATTGTTCTTAACAGATACTAGTTGGAGGGTAATTCATGTACTTCATTGCAATGTTTACTAAAGCAGGCTGCATATTTTGTTTGGATTTCCAGTATTTCAAAGGATCAGCATTCCAGCTGATATTGGGCTCTGCCAGGTACATTTCAACAATGGTCTGTACTGAGGCTGTGTTACAAGAGGCAGATGAAGAAGATGTTACAATTACATCTTCTAAGTGACTCCAGAGACATGAAGCTGAACCAAGTGACTGTGGGACAGTGCTATAGTTGGCTGGTGGTGAAGAAAAAGATTTGGCTGCAGTGGCCGAGGAGGAAAAGGGAGAAAATGCCGCAACAGTAGAGGATGGGCCACCTGATGCTGTGCTGTGTTGTGAAGAAGATTCTGAATGTGGTGCTGCTGTTGTAGTCTGTTCCATGACAGCATGCACTTTGTCAATTATTTCTTGTTTGTTTATCTCAAAACAAGTATCATCATCATCACATAATAGTTGCTTCGATTTGTATCGTGGGTCCAAGATTGTTACTTTAATGTAGTACTCAGCATGAAGCAGTTTACATAGTTTGTCATCTTCAACTTTTTTGATCATACATCTCATTAGGTCGTCTTGTATTCTGGGGGGCAACCTGCATGTGACAGCAGAACCACTGGCAGCCTGTGTGTTCATGGAACTGAGTTGCTTCTCTAACATTTCCCTAATCAGATTCAATCTGAATTAAAAAATTGTTATTAGGGTTATCACCTGGCTGAAATTTGCTGTGTTTGTACTAACCTCCCTGGTGATTTCCTCAAATGGCTGGAGCAGTACAATGAGAAACTCCAGCATGGCCCACTGTGGTGGAGTAATATAGATGTCTGCATCACCAATTTTATTTTCCAAGGTGTATTTCCTGACAGCTTTCTTTCATTCCAGCAACCTTTGAAACATATAAAAGGTCAAATTCCATCGAGTAGAAATGTCTTGGATCAGTCTTTGCAAAGGTAAACTGTGCTCCTGCTGTATTTTTTCGAACAGGTGACGGGATTTGCTTGAGTGACTGAAATGAGTGCATATTCTTTTAGCAGTGCTAACAAGAGCCTTAACTCCCTGTTGTCATCAGGAAAACCGCGAGCTATTAAATTTAAGCAATGCGCAAAGCAATGGATGTGAACAAAGCCCCCCCCCCAAGGCCTTCCTTATGTTGGACCGATTATCTGCAGCTATAAAGCCAACTGACAGTCCCTGTGAAGTGAGCCATTGCTGTATTGGTTTTTGGAGCTCTTCACTGATGTTGTATGAGGTATATTCAGATGGAAAATAAAACATTCTTGGAACAGCAAACTGTGATGCATCACTGTCCACAGTCCCACGTGAATTATCAAAACATGCTCAATGTGCCATGATAGACTTGAAGGGTTCAGGCTGACAGCTTGTCCAGATATTTGTTGTGAGATGCACCACCCTCTCAACAACACTGCACAAGACTCGTCTTAATTTTTTATATACGACATCGTAAAGATCTGGAATCCCTGTTGTTGAGAAGTATTTCCATGATGGTATCTATATCGAGGTTCAAGGTACTCAAACAGCCACCTGAATCCTATATGTTCAACCACGTTATGTGGTAGCAAATCAATAGCCATCATTTCTGACATTTCTTTGGTTATTGTAACAGCAATGGGGTGAGTTGAGGTATATTTGACTTTACGCTCATATGTTTCTGATATGTAAGCTGTCTCCTTGAAGGAGGAGGGCTGTTGAACACATAATTACTTTCAGTAACAGTAGGAGGAGTATTTCAAATGGGAGAAAGTGGTGGGGGGGTGTTTTTTTTAGATAGCGCTGCTGGGGTTGGCACTGCTTTCATCTATGGGAGTTACCCCTGAGTGTAGTGAGCTATCACAGTCACTTTCTCTTCGAGACTCACAACTAGAGTTCTCAGTATGTTATGACATCTGTCTAGGTGCCTTTTCAGTGCTGACGTTCCCAGTGCTACTTTCTATTTACCCCTGCTGATTGGCCATTTAAAAATAACACATGTTGCCACCAACTCACTGGAAGCACTAATGGAGAAGTATAACCAAACAAAAGATGATATTTTTTTAGTTTTTATCCCAGGAAGGCATGACACCTTGATCACCTTTTCAAGGCCCCCCTCCGGATTTTTCTGGGGCCTGTTCCTGTTGTGGTTTATTCCCACTGCCCACCTCCTCAACCAAAACATTTCTGTCTGTTTCTTCCTCATCTGCAATTTTCATCCCCTCCAGTAAACCTTGTGCTGCTTGATTATTCTCTTCATCTTTATTATTATCTTCATTGGGTTCAACCTCAGGAGAACTGGATTAGGGACTGGCAGTAGCATAGGATGCAATTTTTCCATACCTTTAGATGCCTCTGTGGGTGGTATCCACCAAGCCTTTGTGTTTTTAACTATATAACTTTTTTTTTACTTGGGACTGATGATAATCTGAGACATTCACCTTTTTTGGATTCAAGCATTCGCTTGTAAGACGAAACCTTAGACATGAAAAAAACACTTTTTATGTTTTGATTTTGTTTTCCCTTTTCAGGCTGTTTGCTGTGTTTTGCAGTGTCACTGCCTACCTGAGAAACAGAATGCACCTTATCAACACTTTGATCCATTTTTTCTTAGTATTCTAAGCTATAAAAAACTAAGATCCCTCTAACTAATGTGATGTCCTTCTGATGACTACCACCCACACCCACAGGCCAGGAACAAATTTACTGTCATGACTCATGACTGTACACAGCACACTGACAGCACAGCAGTCCACCACCACTTCCTTCCAAAATTAACTGACTGACTCCTACAGTTACTGTTAAGTGACCAAATTCAGCAACTGTTAAGTGTGCCTTAGAATTTGAATTGGAGATGCAGACACATCTGGTGCATAGCCACACACAGCACAGTCCCATGCTGGAGTTGGTTAATGCTTATATGTAATGTAACACAATATACTATAATAAAACTAATGATAAGGAGGAATAATGGGGAATGAGTGATGATGATGATGATGACACTTGTGTGTACTTTACTTGTGTTGTAGTGTAAACAGCCTGCTACAAGTTACAAAGTCAGATTATCCCCTGGGTCACCCACAGCCAGCAGCACAGGCACATCAACGTGTATGTTGTTTGTCCAAACAGTATTTTTTAATACATGAAATCCTGCATGAACATTAACACATGATCATGATTGGATGGCGCAAGTCAAAGATTAATTTTGCTGGCTTGCCTTTGCCCTGTACACACAGCCACACTGAAGCCTTGAAAAAAATGTTATTTATGATTTCTGGAACTGTTAAATTTCTCCTACCCCCCGCCCTCCCCCCTTTTGTCTCTCTCTCCTCTAGATCTGGAAGGCACACATCAAAGATTTATTTTGCCAGCTTGCCCTTGTCCTGTACACACAGCTACAGTGAAGACAGGAAAAAACTTTTATTTGGGATTTTTGGGACTGTAAATTTCTCATGCCCCCCTCCCCATAGTCTGTCTCTCTCCTCTGAATCTGGATGGCACAAGTCAAAGATTTATATTGCCAGCCTGCCCTTGCCCTCACAAACAGCCACACTGAAGCCAGGAAAAAAAATCTTATTTGGGATTTGTGGGACTGATAAATTTCTCATGGCCCCCCCATAGTCTCTCTTTCTCTCTCACTCTCTCTCTCTCTCCCTCTCTCTCCCCCCTCTGGATGGACAAGTCAAAGATTTATTTTTCCAGCCTGCCCTTGCCCTGTACACAGCCACATTAAAGCCAGGAAAAAAATGTATTTGGGATTTCTGGGACTGTTAAATTTCTTGTGCCCCCCTGTAGTCTCTCTCTCTCTCTCTCTCTCTCTCTCTCCCTCTCTCTCTCTCTTTCTCTTTCTCTCTCTCTCTCTCTCCCTCTCTGTCTCTCCCTCCTGGATCTGGAAGGCACAAGTCAAAGATTTATTTTGCCAGCTTACCTTTGCCCTGTACTACACAGCCACATTGAGGCCAAGAAAAGAAAAAATTTTTTAAGGATTTCCAGCACTGTAAAATGTCTCTTGGGCTCCCAGTAGTCTCTCCCTCTCTCCTCTGGATCTGGAATGGCACAAGTCAAAGATTTTGCCAACCTGCTTTTGCTCATGTACACACAGCTACACTGTCTGAGGCCAAGAAAAGAAAAAAAACCTTTATTTGGGATTTTCTGTAACTGTAACATTTCTCTAGGACCCCCAGTAGTCTCTCACTCTCTCTCTCTCTCATCTGGAAGATCATCTCTGGATTCAATTTCTGGATGGCACAAGTCAAAGATTTATTTTGCCAGCCTGTCCTTGTCCTCTAGTACACACACTGCCACACTACTTGCCTTTTATTTGCCTTGCCTCCCCTCTCCCTGGCAGTCACCCAGGCCACCACTATCTCTCTCCCAGTCCCTCTGGATTCCTCTCCAGTCCCGACTCCTCCTCCTCCTCCTCCCCGATGATAACTTTCTCTCCCCCCCTTGCCCCAGTAAGTCTCCTTTCTCTCTCCTTTCTTTCTTTCCTCCCCTCCACTTCAAAAAGTTTAGTTTTTAGTTTTTCTTTTCTATAGTGCACAACTTCTGGCAGCTCTGCTGCAGAAGTAGAAGTTCCTCTGACCGTCCTCCAACTCATCTGGGCCTGCATTGCACACTCAGCATGGTTATATATTGTGAGTGCATCACGTGACTGTCTGTTGCCTGGTTGGATGCTGCTAGCAGCCTGTATGTGGAGCAAGTGTGCTGATGGCATCCCCATGGCAACAGTACACTAAATGATACTCCATGGACCCAGAACCGGACTTTTGCAGTGAAGCCCATATTTATCCAGAGCCATGGATTATGGGTTTGATACAGGGGTTTGGATCTCTGGCTGAACAGTCTGCCCAGCCCTACTACAGAACCTGTCAAGCAGCAGCCCCTGTCAAGCACAGGGCTGCCAGTGTCAGAATGGAAAGGAAATCAAGGTCATTCCTTTACTTGAACCAAGACAGAGCCAGCCCACTCCAACACTGACAGTTAGCACATCCCGCTCTGTATAGCAGGCTCTATAGGCAGCATGATGGACCAGTTCCCTGTCAGGAGGCAGTATAGCACAGTGGTTTAAGGCTCTGAGCTGCAAACCTGGAGACCTGGGTTTGAATCCCACAGCCCCCACTTGCATACTGTGTGACCCTGAGCAAGTCACTTAACTTCCTTGTGCTCCCAGGTCACACCTGTAAACAAGCTTTCAGCTTAGTGTGTCTCTCCTGGTTAAAAAAAAGGTCCCCCAGTGGTCAATGGCTCCCTGGAGAGCCATCACAGTGGCCAAGCTGATGAGTTTGGGCAATAAGGTAAGACCCACACCAAACTCTGCACAACATGTTACACAAGTGGGAGGTAGCAGAGTTGTGAGGCAATGCCTGAGAGTGTCGGTGGCTAGCTGAGATCAAATGTGCTTATTGCATACAGCACAAACCCATGCTACTGTGGGGAAAAGTCTGAACATTTTCAGACCTTTTCCTGCTATCCCTAAGACTAAGATGATGAATTCAGTCATGCAGTTTCCCATACTCCTACTCTACCAGAAGGCCCAACTTCATCAAGCACACAGGAGGACAGTTCAGCATCTTTGTCAATATAGTACCAGTTGCTACTACAGATATAACTATTTCAAATGGTACAGTGCCTGCTGATGTGCAGGAGGACTGTGATACACTGGTTTCTGCACCAGTTTCTGCTGTTCTGGTATCTGACTTGACTCAAAGAGCACAAGATGGCCACCCACTGGACCACAGGAGTGGTGGATCAAGGGAGAAGGCCACAGTTTCAACACTGCGGGACACTTTGCAGGGACAGTTCCAGATGATGGAAGATGGATGACAAGGATGTCCCTTGTGTTTCCCTGCTGCCTCCACCTTCTTGGAAGAAGCAGAATAAGAGAGGGCCACATAATAACTCCCATAGGTCCCAAAAAGGACAATACAACCCCCCCCAAAGTTTTCTGAACTGTTTTTTTCTAATGTTGAACCGGCCCCATGTAAGAATGTGATTCATTTGAGCTATGTGGGGTAATTAGGACATTACTGTAATTAGGGGCTTTACGTCTTTTGCACTTCTGATCTGTATGCTTTCATCTACATTGCTAATGAGGAATTGTATGATATAAGTTTTGAAACTGATAAATCTTTTGATGGGTTTTGGTCGTTATACACCACTTTGAAAAACATGCAGCTGTGGGCGCCCTTCATTGTAATCCCTTTGACTAAACCAGCAGTCAGAGTGGTAACCATCTTATTTCACAGCAAAGGGCTCAGTGTATCGTACATATCATACTGCTTGAAACAGAGGTGTGAGGTGTGGGATGTGATATTTCCTATTCAGGATGGAGAAAAGATTTGAATGGGCACATCGGCATTTCAGGTGAAGCTCTGGTACTGAGGTACAGGACTGTTCCAACTTTCAAAATGTTTTTACTTGGAGAAAAACAGAGGGGTCTGCCTCTATCAAAAGCAACCTCAGGCCTGCTTTAAATGCAGATCATGTGTCCATTTCAGCAGTGCATGCGATCAGCCTGACTCTGACAGACATACCTGTCTCTGGCCTATGCACATAATAATTTTCAATTGTCATAAACCATTTAAGTGCAATCTAGAAGAGCTTGGCCATTCTTTTAGGAACTATTCCTGGGCCAGCCATAATAGGGACAATGGTTATGACCAGGATCACCTGATTGGAAAAGGTCGACATGCTAGACCCACTAGTCACAAAGCAGACACCCGTTCCCTCAGCAGGCTGCACCCTGAATAGCCAAAGCAATCTACCTTAGCTCAGACTGCAGCTGAAGAAATGGCTTTACAGCCTGTACTAGATGGTTCTTCAGTGACACCTAAGGATGTGGGCAGAGACCAGGTAGCACTTCAGCCTGAAGGACCCCAGATTCTGGTACAGATGAACCCCTACTGCCCCTAGTGTGAGTCCAGGCCTCAGCAGTGGATAACACAGAAATGCCTTCTCTGTTCCCCCACCACTGATTGCTCCAGACAAAGTGCCCCCCCGAGGATGTGGAAATTCTTCCCGCTCTTATGAAAAAAAAAGGGCCAGGAGCTGGAATCCTAAGTCAGCTAACAGCGCCCCAGTAACAGTCTCAAACAGGTACTCTTCCTTACATAGTAAAAAATTGTGGGGGACACTGAAAAGGAAATTGAAAACTCAGAAGCCTCATTCATGACCTCATAGAGGGATCTTTCCTCTGATCTAGAAAACTTGGAGGTGAAAGCATCTTAAAAAAAAAGAAGAAGAAGAACATGGTCACAGTCTTGTGCATAAGGGGCAATTCATAATGAGGTGGTTTTGAGGTTTTCGTTTGCTTTTTCTTGTAGTGAATATGTTCTCTGTGGTCACCCTGAATGTCAACAGTGTTAAGTCACACAAAAAGTGTCTCACTACTCTTTTTGCTTTGCAACAACTACAGGTGGATATCTTTCTGGTGCATGACACCAGGATGAAAACCTGTTTTGAGGTGGTCAGAGCCACTTCGCCATGGTCAATTGGCCCGGTTTTTGATCTCCTGGGGAGATCTTTCTGAAGGGGTGGGCATTTTGTTTGGGGAATTTAGATGGCAGGTGACTTTTCTGGTTGAAATACATCCTGGCATGGTGTTAATGGTAGATGTGACACATTGAGGAACACCATTTACAGATCTTTAGTGTGTATGGCTCCAAATGAAAGCCCTCAGAATTCATGTTTTTAAGGAAATTCATCCCTACTTATTCACAACATGGTTGGTAGTAGTGGGAGGAGATTGTTACTGCCTGATCCCTCAAGAATCAAAGGAATTGCAATGAAAAAGGTCTACTAAGGCACAAAATATTTGCTGGACATGGTCACTACACTGTGGCAGGCCTGCAGGATGCTTATAGGGGTTTTCATCCCACAGTAGGAAACACTTTCTGCAAGGATCCATCACTTTGAGAATGGACTGTTTTTCTATTTCTGACTCTCAGGATATTTGATACAAAAACACTTACAGAATCCTTAGATCACTTACTTTTATGATACACTTGCTCTGTCTCAGACACTCCTCCTGTTGGCATCTGAGTGTGGCATTTAAATTCTTCCCTCTTGATTGAAGATTCTATAAAACAGTGATGGGGATCTTCATGGCAGGCTTGGCTGGTTCCATGGGACAAGGGGGCGGTCCATGATGGGTGACTGGAATGTGGGCCCAGGAACGACGCTGAATGGTACAGCAGTGCTTGGTAGCAAACGTTGAAATGCAACCGGGCGCAGCACACACCTGGGAGCTGGGAGGAATGGAGAGTGGCAGAAGAATCCCCTGCAGAACGGCATACAGTAAGAGTAGGTAAATGTCAAAAGAACAAACGGATGAATTAAAAAAAAAATTGCGACCAGCACCACCACCACAGAAACAGAAAAGTCCAAATGCAAATAGGTCACCCAAGGGAGGGGTAGGGGATCAATACCATGGGCGCACAGGTGCCATGCAGCCAGTCATGGGGCGGGCAGGGGCATGTGCAAAGGTGAGGTACAGCAGAGCATAAGGGGACAGCACAGGGATGCCACACATGTGGATGGAAGGTGTGGGTGGGGTGCAATGCACCCGGAGGCAGCCGTGAGCAATGGACAAGGTGAACACAGACAGCACATCAGTGGCAGACAGTGAAGCAGCAGGCACAGGAACATGGCACAGGAACGGCTGCGATAGGGCACAAAGGCATCCGGGAGTGGCGTACAGGGTGCATCAGGGGGCACACAAGCCAACAATGGAAGCAGGCTAATGGCAGCAACTGGAGGGTATGGGACTTGCATGCTGAGGAGGGGAGAGTGAGCAGCATTGAGGCTATCCAATGCAGGAGATGCCCTGGGTGTAAATGGAGCCTAGAGAGAGGCCCGACGTAATTGGTCTCAGTACCCAGGGTTCCCAAGTGGGCAAGTAGCTAGGGGACCAGCTGTATCCTCTAATCCTCTTCGGACAGCGCTTTGCAATGCCAGGTCAATGAGGAACAAGACCATCATTTTGTGCAGACCTGATTTCTTCTGTCAACCTGGCTTGCATCACGGAGATCTGGCTGGGTGATGATGATGTGGCCCTGTTTTTCAGGCCACCATTCCTGCTGGGTATACCGTGATGCACTGTTCGAGGAAGGATCGCAGGGGTGGGGGAGTGGCCATCGTTTATCGATCCAGTCTGGGCTTCTTGGTGCACCCAGTTGGTTGCACCTGATCCTTTGAATGTGTCGCTCTGCGTGGGAGTTCAGGTGCAGGTTATAGGATTCTCTTCATTTTCCACCCCCTGGGGTAGGGGGGGAATTCCTTCAGGAGGGAGTGGATTTCATCATCGACCAGGTGTTGGCGTCCACCAGGAGTTTAATCCTGGGGGACTTCAATGCTTGGGTCGACGATGAATCCTCATGTTTTGGCCACAACCTCCTCCAGTTGATGCAATCATTGGGCTGTCACAAGCAGTTGCTGCTGCTACCCATCAACATGGACACACACTTGATCTTGTGTTCCAGCTGGGTCTTGAGATTGATAACCTCAAGATTGGTCGGGTCATTTGGTCTGATCATTGCAGCATGGAGTTCAGCTTTGGGGCCCCCCTGAAAGTCCCTCCCCTGTGGAGATGGTCAGCTTTTGCTCTTTAAGGGGTGTTGACCCAGAGGGATTATTGGCATTGGCTGACCTATTAAGGGTTGATGCAGCATGTGAGATTAGCACAAGAGAGGCTGTGGCCTCCTATAATATGGTGGTCGCTGAAGCTCTAGATGCCATTGCATCAGTCTGTATATGACCCAGGTCTTCTCACCTGAGATCCTCTTGGTTTGATGAGGATCTCAAGGTGAAAAACATCAGGGGTTGGAAGTTGGAGTGTTGCTGGTAGAAGACCAGGCTGGAGGCCGACAGGCTGTCTCTAGGTGCTTACTATGTTGAGTACCAGGGGGCAATTTCCTGTAAGAAGGCAGAATTTCTGTCCAGGGAAATTGCTGCAGGGAGAAACAGACCTTCTCAGCTCTTTCAGACCATGGACAGGTTTTTACATCCTGCCTGTCTCCAGCCGAAAATAACTTTTTCAACTACTTTATGTGAAGAGTTTGCTCTGTTTTTCGCTGATAAAGTGTCAACCATCCAGTCGGGGATTCCGCCAGGGAGGCCTTTGCATTGCAGTGGTCAAGTTGGGAGTTTCAGAGGCACTCTGTCTGCCTGGGAGGAGTTTAGGCCAGTGGAGGTATCTGAAGTGACTAAGGTGATCCTGGAGCTGAAGCACACCTTTTGTGAACTGGACCCGGCACCGATGTATTTCTTAATGAGAGGTGTCAATGTCATTGGCCCGGTGTTCACCAGAATTGCCAGGTGTTTGGTGGCAGAGGGGATCTTCCCAGCTGCTTTGAAAGAAGCACTGGTGAAGCCCCTCCTAAAGAAATCTTCCCCTGACACAGTGTCCTGGCAAATTACCGTCCGATCTCCAACCTTCCATTCTTAAGCAGGGTTGTTGAGAAATTAGTGGCACATCAGCTAGAGGATCACCTGGTGTCCTCGGATATCTATGAGTCTTTCCAGTCAGGTTTTTGGGTGAGACATAGCACTGAAACTGCTCTAGTGAGAGTGCTTAAGGGTCTGCTCAGGGCTAGAGCTAGAGGAGACAGGTCAGTTCTTGTGCTCCTTGATCTCTCTTCAGGTTTCGACACAGTGGACCACGTCATGCTTCTTGATTGGCTCTGTGAGTTTTGTGGAGTCACCTGTTCTGTCATCAAATGGTTTGAGTCCCATCTCTCAGACAGAGTGCAGCGGGTGGTGATGGGAAATTTCTCCTCCTCCCCAATGCCTCTATCTTGTGGAGTATCTCAGGGCTCCATCTTGTCACCGATGTTGTTCGCAGTGTATATGCTGTCCCTGGGCAAGATCATTCGACAATAGAAAGGGGGGTTACTAGTGGGGTGCCGCAGGGTTCAGTATTAGGACCAGTCCTCTTCAATATCTTTGTAAGCGACATTGCAGAGGGACTGGAAGGAAAAGTATGTCTCTTTGCAGATGACACAAAGATCTGCAACAGAGTTGATGCACAAGGTGGGGTGGAAAGGATGAGAAGGGACTTGGCAAGGTTAGAGGAATGGTCAAATGTGTGGCAGCTTAGATTTAATGCTAAGACGCGCAAGGTAATGCACCTGGGAAACAAAACCCAGGGAAGAGTACACAATGGGGGTGAGATATTAACAACAACAAAATGTAAAGGGACCTGGGGATAGTCATATCAGATGACTTAAAGGTGGGCAAGCAATGTGAGAAGGCAGTAAGTAGGGCTGGGGGATACTGGGATGCATAGGAGAGGCATCACCAGTAGAAAACAGGAAGTTGTTATCCCTCTGTACAGACAGCTGGTGAGACCCCATCTGGAGTATTGTGTGTAGTTCTGGAGACCCAATCTCCACAAGGACATAGACAAGATGGAAGCTGTCCAGAGGAGGGCAACTAAAATGGTGCAGGGTCTGCACCGGAAGACATATGAAGGGAGACTAAAGGAGCTTAATTTGTATAGCCTCGAGGAAAGGAGGGAGAGGGGGGACATGATAGAAACTTTCAAGTACCTCAAGGGAATCAACAAAGTCCAAGAGGGTAGCATCTTTCAAAAAAAGAGGTGTGCAAGAACAAGGGGGCACAATTTGAAGATAGAGGAGGGCGGCTCAGAGGTAATCTAAGGAAGTATTTTTTCACAGAGAGGGTTGTGGATGCATGGAACGGCCTTCCGGAGGAGGTTGTGGAGTCAAAAACAGTGGTTGAATTCAAGCATGCATGGGACAACCATAAGGCAATTCTAGGGGTTGGGGTAGAAAGAAGTAGGCTGCTGGTTAACTAAGATCTGCAGCTTATCCATTAGGTAGGGAAATGGGCAGACTGGGTGGGCCAAGCGGTCCTTATCTGCCGTCAAATTCTATGTTTCTATGTTTCTAATATAGGGTGGAGTTTCACTGCTATGAAGATGATACCTAACTGTATTTGTGGTTTGCTCCCAGGACATCGGGAGCGATCAATATGCTTAATAGCTGTCTGGCTAAAATCAATGACTGGATAGCTTCCACCTGGCTCAGACTCAACCCGGCTAAGACAGGGGTACTGGTGATCGAGCTAGGTCATGGGCATGATGGGTTGCAACCAAGGGCTGACTCTGGACTTGTTCTGGAGTCTGCTCCATTGGTTGTTTCTCCAAGGGTGCGAAATCTAGGTGTGATCCTTGATGGCAGACTGACCTTTGAAGATCAGGTGTCAGCTGTAGTCAGCAGTAGTTTTTACCACTTGTGGAACATTGCCCAGATTAAGCCCCTCATTCCGCCCGAGGACCTGCCAACACTAATGCATGCCTTCGTGACTTTTAGGCTCAACTACTGCAACGCTCTGTACTTCGGGGTCATGGAAGGGACCCTCCGCAGGCTGCAGTTAGTGCAGAATGCAGTGGCCCGGTTGCTGATGGGCCTTTCGAGGTCCAGTCATGTGACTCTGGTCCTGCATGCTCTGTACTGGCTGCCGCTCAGGTGGAAGGTCCTTTTCATGGTGGGTCTTCTCACCTTTAAGGCCTTATATGGGCTGGGTCCTGGTTATCTGTCTGAACCCCTGACTTCGGTGGCCTCGGTGCGCTTCCTCTGCTCCTTTTTGAGGGGCCTCCTGGAAGTTCCCAGGGTTCAGCTCAAGACCTCAGGTGATTGGGTGTTTAGTATCTCTGGGCCAACCCTGTGGAACTCATTTCCATCTGTTGTTTTTTTTAGAAATTTAACATCTTTATTTATTTTTTTAAAACATGTACATACAATTCGCATAACCTACATGGGAAGAACCTCCCTTGGATAAGCTATACAAAGTATACTAAAACCCTTAACCCTATCCCCTTCCTCCCACTTCCTCCCTCCCTCGTCTCCACCTCCCAGTGTACAAACTAAAATTGATAATGAAGGGAAAAGAGCAAGGAACAAAAACATCAAAATGATAACTCAAGAAAAAAAAAAAAAAAACTAGAGACATATGCATAATGATCTTTAGTGTAGATATAAAGCATAAAGTTTGCCCCATTTTTTATTAAATGCTTTCAGATTGTTAGGAGAGCTAGCCACCAGTCTTTCAGTACTAAAACAAGCCGATAGATCATTCAACCATTCAGTGTATGATATAACCAGTTGGTCCATCCAATGTTTAAGTACCAATTTTTTAACCACTATTGATATTATTGCCATGTGGAATTTACGCTTCTGAACTCCAATGTTGGAGAACATTCCCAAAATGCATATCTCTACAGTGAAAAGCTCTTCCAATCCTAATAATGGATCCAGTTTAGATTGAATTGTTTGCCATAGGGGGGTCACTTTTTCACATTTCCAAAAGATATGTGTCAAGTTCCCTTCAGCTTTGCCACATCTGGTACAAGTAGTCATTTCCATCTGTTGTTTGGGAGGCCCCTCGATTGGGGCATTTAAGGGGAGGCTAAAGGCCCAACTTTTCAGCCTGGCAATTGACTGCTAACATCAAAAGGTTAGTTACAGTATGGCCAGTTTTCCTGAAAAATGATTCCTGAAACCCTATTTTATTATATTTTTTCTTTGTATTATAATTTTGTAATGGTTTTAATGAGTTTTTATTATGCCTTAATTGACTGCTGTTTGTTTTTGTTTGTGTATGGTGCCCAGAGCCTCCGGGATTGGGCACCTTATAAATAAGGTTGCTTTTCCTTGCCTTGCCTGTGATACGGTGCAGGTAAAATGGGCACAGGACATAGCGGCAGACATTGGACAGTCCTCACTGTCACCCAGGTAGTGCAGCATGTGCAGCGTTGCAAACAGTAGCACTCTGTCATCTGTCTGGTCACTGTCATGCAGGAGGAAGGGCTTCCCTGTGCAGATCACATGGTATTCAGGGGGTACATCCAGTTTCCTGACAGTAGCAGGCATGGCCGGGCAGCCCTGTGCAGTCTGTCAGACATGCTGTACTGTCCTCTTTAGCAGGGGTGGGGCAGGCAGCATGCCTGCAACTGCGTCCAGCACACCCGAGGTGCACTGGACAATCACCTGTTCAGTGCTCTCCATGCTCGTCCGAGCCCTTTCACGGACATCAGCAATTACCCTCTGCACTCCCACCTCTCCAGCATCAGGAACATGATTGTGTCCTTGTCCCAGCTGTACCACATGGTCAGCAACTGTATGGATGCATGCAGGGCATTTGTGGTGGTTGTACTGGGCACACCGCCAGTACACCTTCCCTCTCACCTCTTTGTCTCTCTGATAGACATATCCTGACAGGGACAGTAGGGGTCTCCCCTTCTGGCTTGGCAGAGATGTTGGAGTCTCCATTCTACATATGCCAAAACGTACTGAGACACTCTCCCTGTGCAGGCAGCCACCTTATGTAGTCCTACATGATCACATGACAGGCAAAGTCACGGGGCCAGCACCACAGGTGCATGCCCACATCATGCAGGCGGTGTGTTGAAAAATGGAAGCACCTCCCACCGGGCGGGTTTATTTGAGAAAAGAGTGCTGCTCCATGCTATGGTTGCGTGTGGTCTGTGTCACGATGCACGGCTGTGCCCACATGGATGGGCCCCTCTGACCTTCACACAAACAGGAGTCTGCACCGTGTTCCCGAAGGGTGAGTGAATTACCTTACCAGCAAATCCCTGTTGGGGTTGTGCATCCCACTGTACACCAAGCTGTGTTCCCCCATCATACTCAAACTCACAACCATAGTGGTGCTACACTGACCTGCCTGCCTAAGCATCTACCTAATGCCATACGCCATGAGGGCTTGATGGCTGCAGCAGCTCTAGGCATTTCAATCCACTGTAGGTCTGTGTCCACATTGTTGTGGTTGGTTGTACCAATTACATGTGGCATTGCCCCATGCAGTCCACCACCTGTGGGGGTGGGTGGGGGTCCTCACTGTCCTCTGCATGGTGGGGGGGCAGCATGCCTCCATGGCACTGGCAGAGGGGTGGGTTGATGCATCATGCTCTTGGCATCTGTCCCCTGCCTGTCCTGCCTGCAGCGGGTCTGCCTGCAACATTGTGTCACCTGCAGTGGGCAGGGGTCTGGTAGTCCTGTGTGCATTGCGCAGCATTTGTTGTTGGGGGGTGGCTATGTCACACCCTGACCTGAGGGAGGGGTGTTGTGTGGCATGTCCTTGGTTTGTGGGTGTGGAGCAAGGACTGGTACCACTGCTCTGTTGCCTCGTGGGCAGGTGTTGCACAGGAGTGTGGGTCTGCATGGTGCACTGGGGCCTGCCTGCCATGGCTGCATGTCCCTACCGGGCCGTGGGCACTGCCTGTGGATGGTTTGTTTGTGTTTAGTGCATGCGCACAAGTGAGCATTTTTTTTTTTTGGTTCGCCCTTATTGATAGTCGCCTTTTTTTTTCAGTCACCCTTATTGGCAGTTGCAAAGTTCACTGTCTCCCTACTTGCTACTCTCCTGCATGCCAGTCACCCATATGACAGGTGGCCTCCTGCACTATGGCTGTCCTTTGGCAGTAGCCTGTCCTGCTCTGTCAACATTGTGCTACTCTATCATGTTGACATGCTCTATTTGCAGGTGCACACATTCAGGAGCTGTTATCACTGGTAACCAGCCTGGCTGTCTGTCTGGTGTGCCTATGAGTCTGTGATGAAATGGTAGGAAGACTATAAAAAGGATTTTAAGTAGGGATGGGAGAACCTCTAAAAGTTCTGAGGTTCTGAAAGGTTCTGATAATCAAAAAAATGTTCTGATACTCATCCGAACCTTTTATAACCTTTATGGTTTTATGGTAACTGTATGTGAAAAAATCATTTTAAACAGCTTTTAATCAATATATCTGTAGAAAAAAGCAATTCAATCACTTTTTAGAAGTACTAAACAGCATGAGTAGTGACATGAGATGAGGAGTGAAGAATGTGACTGTGGACGTGCCTACTGGAGGATGGCGATGATTTGGTCCAAAGGCAGGCAGTCCCAGATCCCTGTTTTTTTAACCGGTATCCCGAGTCTGACTTTTTGTAGAAGGGATATGCTTGGCACCACATTTGTTTAGTAATGGCTCTTGGTATGGAACATGACTTGAAGCAACATGGCAAACAAAACAGAGCACCGGGCAGTCTGAATGTCCCCACTTCACTAATGCTACTACCATTACTATCAGGGCAAAAAGTACAGCTAGGCAACATTTTTTAATTTTAATAAATCTGATTAAGGTACATTTAGCTAAATGATTTCCTCAGAATGAGAAAGCGACTGTGTGTAGGATCAGGGACTTGTCTGCCACAGTTGCTACCAGTACAATCATGTCATGTACTGGCTGCACCTCCCACCCACCCCCAGGATAACGATGATATGGTCAAAAGGCAGGCAAGTCCCAGATCTCTATTTTTTTTAAACCAGTCTCCTGAGTCTGACTTTTTGTAGAAGGGAACAATGTGTTTGTGATGTATGTCACCAATTATGCTCAGCAACTGCTCTCAGTATGGAACACAACAGGTAGGGCATCCTGCAGAACGTGAGCACAACAAACAGAAGCATCATACTGGACCAAGGCTCGTGAATGACATGACATGGTAACTGAGTGTCCTGATTCACGATGAAACTGAAGATTAAAAAAAAAAAAACATGGTTGCTGCAAAAAAAGTTGAAGTGGTGTGATATGTGATGACTGTGAACATGATTCATCGTGAAGTGATGTGAGTCATTAACTTGGCACTGGCAGAGCTTCTGAGAGCACCATAAACTGGAGGGAACTGAGCTTCCATAAACGGTTGCCATTGAAAATTTGAAATACATACAGCTGAACTTCCCTTAACTGCTACAATATTCGCTCTGAGATTATATCTACTGGATACAGCCGGCTTTTGAGGGCAAAGATTCAAGTGCATCTGCTAGTAGGGAATCCAGCAAATTGTGAACTCTAACAGAAACATCGTACTGGACCAAGGCTCATCCATGACGGGATGTGATAACTGGGTGTCCTGATTCGTGCTGAAACTAAAAATTTAAAAAAAAAAACAGGGTTGCACCCAAAAAGAGTTGTTTCTTCTGTAATCAGGAAGTGTGGAACAAGTACTGTAGGTGTATGATTTCTATGTCTGTACAAACAGAGCTAACCTTTGTTATGCAGCCTTTAGATACTTTCTTAGTAATGTCTCTTTTATGAGAACAGAACAAAACATAGTATGTATTTAAAGAATGGGTAGTTTCTTTGTAATGTCCCAAGTGGGACAACAAAAATTCAAGAGTTGTAATGATGCATGTTTTCTCTTTCTGAAGAAGACAAAATCTAAGTGTTTTGTATCTCAGAGCCGAGGATACTGTCCCTACTGTAAGGTTTGCTACTGCTGTGGTTTTGTAGTAAAACAAGCTCCTAGAAATAGTTGTCAAATGTGAAAATCATGATGGTGATGACCATGAACGTGATCTGTTGCGAGAATGAGGAATTGGGTAACAGTGAAAGCACATCCTGGAGCTTCTTATACTGGATGAAACTGAGCTTCTTCGTGACTGTGATGACCATGAACATGATTTGTCGTAAGGATGAGGAATCGGGTAACACTGAAAGTGCTTCCCGGAGCTTAAAACACTGGTTGGAACTGAGCTTCTTCGTGACCGTGATGACCATGAATGTGATTTGTCATGAGGATGAGGAATTGTGTAACAGTGAAAGCACATCCTGGAGCTTAAAACACTGGATGGAACTGAGCTTCTTCATGATCATGATTACCGTGATCATGAACTTGATTTGTCCTGTGGATGAGGAATTGTGCAACAGTGAAAGCACTTCCCAGAGCTTCAGATACTGGATGGAACAAAGCTTCCAGAAATAGTTGCCAAAAGTGAAATTCATGACCGTGTTGACTGTGAATGTGATTTAATTTTTTTATTTATTCCATGTGATGTGAATGTGGTGGAATGCCCTGTCCACTGAGCCAAAGGTTTTACCCCACTGAGCATGCACAGGGAGGAAGATGACAGATGACTGACTTCTTGGGGGGGTTCACACAGACAGTATACAAGAAGTGGCACTGGTGGTGCACTGATGACTGGCTAGCAGATTTTATTACACACACACAGAATTTATTTCACACATTACCTATGCTAAGGGAGATGTTGGAGACACTAATGCCACCCACGCAGATTCAGGGACCCTGCCTGGCCTAAGCCTCTCTGACAGAGTACTTTTTCCCTTCAAGGATTTTATTTTATTTATTCCATATGATGTGATGAAAATTAATGCCTTCCCCACTGAGCCAAAGCTTATACTGCACTGAGCGAGCACAGGGAGGAAGATGACAGATGACTGACTTCTTGGGGGGGGGTCACACAGACAGTATACAAGAAGTGGCACTGGTGGTGCACTGATGACTATCTGGCAGATTTAATTCACACACACACTCACACACACACACACACACACACACACACACACACACAAACATGCACACACACTCACTGAATAATTATCTCCGAAAACCAACCTTCCCGTATTGCTATTTCCAAAGAGACAAAAGCTTGCCAGAAAGATACAATTTCAATACAAGTGCCTACTGAGCAATCTTCTGCTTCTTGTAACCCAGTACAACATGCTCAGGAACCCCTCAGTGAACTTCAGGGGCTTCACAGCTCTAATCCCACTGTTCTTGAAGTTGCAGCTGGAGGCAAGGCAATTAATTAAGTTTTAGTCCCTCAAAGTTCCAAGTCAGATTATTCTGACAATGAGGATAGTGAGCAAGAAGGTGAGCAACCTCCAGTATGGGCTATAAAATTATTTGAACAAATGGCTAATATATCACAAAAAATGGAGCATCTCTTTGAGAGGCAAGATAAATTAGAATCTTAATATTCTATAACCCAAAACCTGGTAAAGAAAAGTAAAGAATTAAAAAAGGGAGCTCTCTAATATTAAAGACACAATAAGTCATATCCAAGAAGAGATACAGTCCTTACCCAAGCTTTTTAAACAAATGTAGACTTCTCAGACTCAATTACAGGATAAGTTGGTAGATTTTGAAATGCAAGCTAGGAGAAAAAAATCTGTGAATAATTGGCATTCTGGAGTCCTGGGACACTCAGCAACATTTACAGGAAACATTTTAAATAATAGCATTCATGTATTTGGAGACTGACCTGACTACAATCAACATGGAAATAGATCACATTCACAGAGGGTTGAGACCAAAATTGGAGGATTCTGCTCCCCCGTGCCCCATAATTTTAAAACTTTTACAATCAAGAGATAAAGATAAACTCATAATGGCAGTTTATAAAAAAAAAGGCAGATCAACATTTTGGAAGCACAGATTGTAGTGTATAATGATTATTCTCCTGAACTAGGAAGAGAAAACAGTTTGACTGGCTCCATGCAAAACTGTTGGCTAACGGAGTGAAATTCTCACTTGTATTTCCCGCAAGGTTACGTTTTGTTTTGGATCATATTCACTTTACATATGACTCGTGGAGCATGCAACAAAGGAACTAAAAGTAAAAATACCTAACTAATTTGAATAGGAAATATCTTTGGGTTAGGTCCAATAATGCAGATTAGGGGCTATAAGGCAATTATTATTCATAAAATGTTTTCTTCCAGCAGGTTAAAAGGATTCTGAGGTCTTATACCACACAGTAATCTATACAGATATTCAAATGGACTACTAATACTGTTCTTATCTGAAAAGTTTTGCTTCTGACTTTAGGAATAAGAAATCTATCAAAAATGAGAGGTGCCGGTGGGTATTTCTGCATTGGGTTATGGAAAGGGCTGCTCCTACAAGTTTAAAGTTCCACTATGATTATGTACCAATGTTTCTAAGCAAGATGGATAGGACCTTTTTTCCACAGGTACACAAAATTCATTTGGGGGGAGGAGGGCATGAATTTCTGAATTTTTATTGTAGGGACATGGAAGCTGGAACATCTAATTTTTCTTAAACATAGAAACATAGAATTTGATGGCAGATATGGACCTCTTGGCCCACCTAGTCTGCCCATTCTTGTTTATGGTATGACCACCTATCCTTCTTCCCCGATGGATATAACCTTAATTTATTATGGCTAACATAGGGACACTAAAACTGAAATTAAAGAAGAAATGGGTGTGTTTCTGTGCCTATAGTATCGTATCTAAAAAAAGTAGAGGTGTAGCCATCTTAATTAAAAAAGGAAAGGGCATTACTGTTTTGGATAATTATCAAAATAGGGAAGGATGTATTGTACTTATTAAAATAAAAATGAATGAACAGATTATTCTCATTGGGTTTATTTGTGTACCCTTCTCAAACTCTTTAGCTAATATTAATGAAGGCCTTCAAAAACTACAAACCAACAGAATTATTATAACAGGAGACTGGAATACTACTGTAATTTCTTCACTAGATAAATTCACAAAACCTACATCTAATAACCAGACCACTGTGAAAAAAAAGTTAAGTAGTTTCCTAAATAAGGAGCACTTAGTGGATATTTGGAGGTTAAATAAACCAAAACCTAGAAGTTTTACACATCATGATAAAAAACTAAAACACTATCTAGAATAGACTATATATTAATTTCTAAAGATTTAGCATCAAGTGTCCTTAATACTGAAATAAATTCTATTTGTGTATTAGACCATGCTCTCATTGCAATATAAATATTTTAACCCCCCCCCCCCAAACAGGCAACAATCACCTATATGGAGATTTAATAATGATCTATTAAGAGGCCCACAATTTATTGTTCTAATAAAAAATTCAATACAGGAGTTCTGGTCATTTAATAAAATGAAAACAAATCAATCACCCAGTTATGGGATGCCTTAAAGGCAACTATTAGAAGGGTAATTATATCTTGTCATATAAAATTAATTAAAATTAAACATACTACTACTTTAAATATAGACAATAGACTTAAAATTTTAGATTGCCTAATCATTACTGATTATAACAGATATAAAGAAGAATGGGAACTGTGTATGATTAAAAAACAACAATTAATCCACCAAGAAACTATTAATCTGGCCAAAACTATCAGAAGGATCAAATACTTTTATATCAATAAAGCAGGGAAACTCTTAGCATCATTGCTCTGACAGGAAAAGCAGAAACACATTATTTTAGGAATTAAGGATACACAAGGACAATTACATAATGCAGATGACCAAATTGTGAAGATCTTTGTGGAGTATTATAAAACCATTTATAATAATAACTCTGAACTAGACCCTAATGAACTGAAGGACTTTCTTACGAAATCCAATATTAAGCCTTTACGCTCTGAATTTTCTGACTTTTCTTTATTTGAAATAATAGTAACTAATAAAGAATTGCCTAGAAATAAAACACTAGGCCTTGATGGTCTAACCAATTAATTATATGTTGCCTTTGCTGATGTGCTTGCTCCCTGGATTAAACTTTTAATACAGGATTTATTAAAAATAGAACAAAATGAGTTACCATTCTCTATGCAACAAGCTAGAGTTGTTTTAATCCCTAAACAAGATACCCCTCTCCATAACCCAGAAAGTTATCGACCAGTTGCCTTACTTAATTCAGATTATAAAATAATAGCCAAATTAATAAACTCTAAAATCCAAATACATCTACATAAATATAGCCACCACAACCAATATGGATTCTTCAAAGGTAGAAAAATAATGGATGCTCCCCTTAAAATACAAGCATTGATTCAGCAAATTAATAGTAATAAGACGTTTTCTCAGGATACATTTTTTGCAGTTGCTTTGGATGCATCAAAAGCATTTAGCTTAATTAACAGATAATTTATGATTCACATCACAATATTGGGCTATTCCTCAGGAACTGATTATATTAATAAAGCAATGATATAAAAAGACTAAAGTAAAACTACAAATCAATACCATGCTTTCAGAAGAGTTTGAGATATATAATGGAGTCTGGTAGGGATGTCCCCTTGTCCAACCCTTTTTATTTTAACATTAGAACCATTTTTGAATCGTATTTGTGATAATACACTGATACAAGGGGTGCAATTGGATCAAGAAAATATGAAACTTGGTGTATTTGCAGATGATATTTTATTAATAGCAAAGAACACTAATTCATCATTACTGGCCTTTTTACAAGATACCCACATTTTTTCTAACATGTCTGGTTATACCATTAACAAAGCAAAATCAGTAATTATGCAAATCTCACAACAAGGTTTGGATAATTTAGATAATTTTAAAACATAATTTAAGATTCAGGATCACATTAAATACCTAGGAATACATCTAACTCCATACCAAAATGCTAATATTAAATCTAACTTTAATAGGGTAAAAGATAAAATATCGAATCTTTTAGAATCATGGAAAAATCTCTTTTTATCTATCTGGGGGCGAATAGACACTATAAAAATGATGGCTATGCCACACCTAATTTTTGTTATGCAAAACCTTTTAGGGGACCCGGGTGACAAATGGTATGAAGATCTTAAGAGAATTTTCAGAAAATTTATCTGGGGGGGGTAAGCCCAGAATAGCTTGGACATCTTTAACAACACCAAGAAGGATGGGTGGTCTTGGATGTCCAGACCCACAAACTTATAAGGTAGCAAACTTACTTGCACTAACCTTTCAATGTACTTTTTCAGAGCCAAAGGTATGGAAACTTTACCTTGACATTTTCTTTGTACAAAGAGGTTATACATTTGCAGACCTATGGCACAAAACTAAGGTTTATCAAGGGCATATGGACTTTCTTCCACAGTGGTTCCTCCCTTTAAAAAATCTATCTAGGAATCCAAAGTTGTTGGAACTACTATGGCTTTATTTAAAAAATGCTCAAACTATAGTAGTTTGGAGTCAGGAACCAAATACAGACTTTATACCTCTACATGCAAAGAATATTTATCTATAGAGAGACATCTTAATCAACAATCAGTTCCCAACTTACTCTCCATTCCTGCAACTATTAAGTAAACAAAAATGGAATATTATTTATTATTTCACATTAAAACAAAAATGTACTAAAATACAAAACATTTTTGATCCACCAGGATAAGATATTATTAAATCAGTTAAATTTCAGGAGAAAGTTATCAGGAAAGGATCTGTTAAGAAATCAGCCAACATTTTTATGACAAATTTATTAATAAACATAAAATATCTCCAAATAAAATGAATAATAAATGGAATACTGAATCTGGTTTATACTTTGATCACTTACGCTGGCAAAAGGCTAGAACAAAGAGTAATATGATATATGTTTCAGCAAAAAATAAATCTATACAGCGAAAGAATATGGATAGAGCCTATTATAAACCAGTACAAATTAATAAAATCAATAATGAATATTCAAGCTTATACAGGCATAACTGTGGCTGAGAATAAATCCATTGTCTATGGAACTGCCAGATGATTCTATCCAGGTGGACCAAAATAAACCAGATTATGTCTCAATGGTTTGGGATTAACATTCCTTGTTCTAAAGTAATTTATTTGAAAATTTGTCCCATGATCCCAAGAAAGATAAAATACTGGCTTTAAACTTTAATGGCTTTAAAGAGAATGGTCTTGGAAAACTGGAAGGAACCTGATCTAAAACCTTTTGATAATATAATGTGGTGGGCATTATTAGAAGAAATCTTATTCTTTGAGAAACTCATATATACCCTTGATCAAGAGCAAGATGACATATATACTACCAGCTGGAAAGTAATCAAAGATAATATTCCACCTTTAGTAAGATTAGATCTATAATTGAATATCCTACAGCTTTATGACTTGTAATACAGAATATAATAATTCTACCAGGATTGTACTGCTGATAGAATGAGGGAAGAGGAAGGTTGGAGGGGGGTAGACCGAATGGCTATTGAAATCCTAACTATAAGTAATACACAACTAAAAATAACACATACTTAGACAATATTCTTTATCCATGAATATGTACTTTGATATTCTCTGTTATGGTGTGTTTGTAAACCTATGGATTCAATAAAACTGTGAAACAGGGTGTCTGTGATGTTTAGATGGTCTTTATAGAACATGGCAACCCCTCTGCCATGCTTTGAGGAGAGTCTCTCCCTACAGATAAGGCAGTAGTTAGTCAGGGAGCATACAGAGTCAGAGATAGTTGGCTTTAGCCATTTATCAGACAAATAGAGTATGTCAGGCTTGTAGACACCCACCCAAGCCTCAAGATCTCTGAAGTTTTGGGGGAGAGACTTCTGATGTTCATATGAGCAATGAAAAACCCTTTCCTAGAAATTGCAGAGATGACAGCTGGGGAGAAGAGGGCATGTAGACGTGGGTTCATTTTAACATCCCCTGCAAGAAGGATAGCTAAGATGGTGAGAACCATAATTTTCAATAGCCAAACAGTAAAGAAACTGCTTGACTCAGCAGGCATTTTTTAAGTGTGGTCACCGCATAAAAAGTACAACCCTTAGAGAATAGGAGGTGCTTAAAAGCAAGCATAGGTTGAGATGCAGTAATTAGGTTAGAGAAACTGAAATCATCATATAGGGCATTTGAAGGATAGGATCCTTGGAAAGTTATAACAACCCAGTTAAGGAAAAGTAGGAGTAGAAGTAATAGGAGCATCTCAAACATGTAACGAAGAGCCATGTTTACACAAATGAGTGTAATTATCACACAGAGGGCTAGGCAGAGGTGCAAAGGTAGCCAAAGAGGAATTATAATATAGCTATAGAAATTTAGGTGGAGCACTAAAAGACAAGTGCCAGCCAATCCCAAGAGAGTCACTGGAAGACTAGACCAATCAGCAATCAGGTGTCATAAGTTCAAAATCCTTTGTTGACTGAGAGGAGGTTTTGACACTGAATGTACCTGTGGAGCAAATGCTTTTCAGCTGAGCCAGTGAGGTGGTTCAAGGCTTCACCCCAGTGTGGCAAGCTTGGTCTGCAGCTTTTGTTTCTGTTTCGGGTACTGCTCCACCAGTATGGAATGAGAGTGGGTAGGCATTCAAGTCTTGCAGCCTTAGTGGATGACCATGGTTTGTCCTGAGAAACAGGCAGAAAAAACCCTGGGGATCATTCTCAGAAAGAGGGGTATCCCAGGTCCACTGGAGCAGAAGAGGAAGGAATAAATATGAAGTGTTTCCTCTTTAACAGAAGAGACAGCTGTTGTAGCCCTCTAGTGGCTGTGTAGTATAATTTACAAATGGGAAAGTAGAAAAAAAAAAGGAAGAATTTCTTGCTTTACAAAAAAGGATAGTATCAGAGTCAGCAACGCTGATAAACATCTCTAATGAAGCAAGGTAAACTGGAGACCAGCAGGAAGAAGTCATTGAGGCCGAGATCCTCAAATCAGAGTGTTGGCACTGAAAGTTCAGAATGTCCAAAGGCGCCAAATACCAATGTACCTGAGGGGGTATATGGCTTTTGGCTGTTTCTGTAGATTTCTGGGCCCTGCAATGAACTGGAGTTTTGAGGATCCCAGGCAGCAGTTTCAACAGGGGAAACAAGCCTCAGGGTCTGCTGATTTGCAACAGCAGAATTGTGGGTTACTTCCAAGAACAGGCTTGTGGTTTTTCCTCTGGCGGCATGGTCCAAGCCCCAAGTGGGTGCATGGCACACCTGAGGGGGAGAGGAAAGGAGATGGATTAAGCAGGGGCACGCAGGGGAGGTGTGGTTAACTCAAATAAAGAAACAGGGTGGTCACAATTATTTGGAAAGAGGAGGCTAAAACTACAAAGTGGGTAATAGAAAAAGGGAGGAGATGTAAGTAGGTTAGAGAGCAGTCAGGTGGCAAAGCCAGAGGCAAGGATTGGTCTGTAAATTTTGAATGCTAGGTTGTACACTGAAAAGTCTGGCCAATTTTAAACTACAGCTTTACACAGAAATTAATTCAAAAAAGGATTTGGCTGTTCTCTTAGACTAATAGACAATGCAGTACAGGTTAATAAACTTAAAACTGTACCGTTTTACACTCAGAATTAATAATAAAAATGATTAGGCTGTAGTTTTAGGATATTAAGAAGTGCATTAAAAGGTCAACTTAAAACTCTTCAGCCTTTCACAGAGAATTAATTCTAAAGAGGGATGTAATCACAGTGCATTCAAGGCAGGTAAATCACTTTAAACAATGGCAGTATAACACTGAATGGCTTAAACTGGATTGATAGGCAGAGGCTGTTGAGAAAATCTCTATGAAGCATATCGATCTGTATTGTGTAACATGTCTGGTATACTGGAGGTTTCTTGCCCATCCCTTCCCATGAGGCTGGAAAAAATATTTTCTATCCTCCTTTAACAGCCTGTAAATGCATCAAAAGACTAAAGTGAACCCTGTGCTCTAAATTGTATTTCTCCGAGGCGAGATTGCCCTGTCAAAGTGCACTTCCCTCATGGCTTCCTTATGCGCCACTGCATAGGCAGTGCAGCATGCACAGAACCTGTGTGATGTGATCCCTATGAAAGGAGCCCACAGTCAGCCAGGCTGCAGCATTCTGGATTAGCTGCAGGGGTCACAACAAACCTACAGATAGCCCTAGGTATAAAGCATAGCAACAGTTGAGCCTAGAGGTGACAAAGGTACAAACGGTCACAGCCAGGTCAGCAGGGGCTAGATGCGGTTTAATCCAGATGATGTTTGTGGAGATGGTAAAAGACAGCTTGGACCATGACCAATTATTGATCGAGTGTCAGCCTGCAGTCCAGGATAACCCCAGGATTCTTAACCGCATCTACAGCTCTGAGTAGTTGAACACCCAACAAAGGAAGTGAAGTCAATCCACTTGTCATCACTGGGCCCTGCCTACCTAGCTCAACATCATGTCCTCCATCTTACCTAGATTGAGACATAGCTAGTTTGATGGCATCCAGTCATTTATTTCAGCCACGCACCTCCCCAGCACAGAAACCACATAACACCTATCAGAACAGCCAGAAAGGTATAACTGAGTATCATCTGCATAGCAGTGAAACTCAGCACCATACCACCCAATGATAGATTCAGAGGTTCCTAGGTTAGTTACGAGCTAAGTGGATAAATTTGTCCATAAGTGCTCAATTTACTTCAAAAGATATACCCTGTGATTTTATTCTCAAAGCAGTAGTTGTCTAATTTTATTTTAAACTCATTCACTGTTCTACAACCTATTATCTCTAGAGGCAGCTTATTCCACACTGAAACTACCGTCTCAGAGAACCATGTCGTTCTTTTGTTGGTATGATTAACACAATCTTTTAGTTGGGGCTCATGGGATCTCATAGTATATTGACATTGTTTTAATTCTAGGCCTACACAATCCCAGAGAACGTCATTATGAAAGGCTCAGTAAACTAGACACAGATCCCCTCTCATTTTCTAGTATTCCAAGGTGTGCAAGTCTAAACGTTAAAGCCTATCTGCATAACCCAGACCTCTCACACCTATTATTGATTCAGTCATTCTGCGCTGTACAGCTTCCAATTTGTGGATACATGTTTTGGTTGTTGGAGCACCAAATCGTGTGCAATAATCAAAATGTGGTCTAATCAGAGCACTGTAAAGTAGAAAAATCACCCCCTCTATACCTACTAGTTATGTGCTTTTTAATACAAACCAGTGTCCTGTAAACTCTCCTTGTGACCTGGTCAGGGTATTTCTTGTCCTTCATATCATCTAAAACTATAATTCCAAGGTTATTCATCTCAGAGGTGGATTTTAAGGTTTGCCTTCAAAAAATGTAATTTGTTCTGCTGTTATTGTACCGTAATGCATTAAAGCACATTTCTCAATATTAATGTCACGCCCATATTTATGTTCCCACTGCTCAATCCTTAGTAACTCATGCTGTAGGTTTTCTATCTCTTCCTTGTTGCTGACAACTGAACCCAGTTTAGTGCCATCAGTAAACTTGGTTAACCACACTTCCTCATTACCCTGCAGTGTAGCGATATAGATGTTAAATAAGCATGATCCCAGGACTGAGCCCTGTGGAACTCCACTAGTCACAGCTGTCCATCCAGATGCAACACCTCTCAGTACCATGTGCTGAGTTCTATTTGATAACCATGAATCAATCCATGATATCAACCTTGGGTTTAGTCCTATATCAATTAACATCATCACTAGTTCTCTATGGTGGACTTTATCGAATGCCTTACTCTGGTCCAGATAACCATATCCATTGGATTTCCCTGGTCAAGTGTCTTGCTCACTCCATCAAAGAATGTTTGCAGGTTGGTCTGACAGGACCGACCTTTTACAAAACCATGTTGTGATTGAGCCATCACATTGTTTATAGCAATATGTTTTTTAATTTCCTCCTTAATGATATTTTCCAGGATTTTGCATAGTACATAGGTTAAGCTAATGGGTCTATAATTCTTACACTCTGTTTTGCACCCTTTTTATAAACTGGAGTCACTGCAGATTTTTCCAGTCCTCAATTACAACTCCACTATCTAGAGTTGCTTGATGGATTTCTGTAAAGGGCCCTGCCAGACCCTGTGACAATTCCTTAAGTATCCAAGGGTATATATCATCTGTTTCCTATTGGGGTTCAACTGTTTTAGTCCTTTTTTTTAATGTCCTCCTCGCTGACAATTATTTTAGGAGCTTTTCCAATATTCCTGTTTAGTACCGGTGTGGCATTACTTGTATTATACACTGTTCCAAAATATGTATTCAAAAACTCGGCTATTTCCTTCATGTCAGTTTGTATATTGCCAGCTTTATCACATATTGGCCCTACCTCTGGAGTCGCAACCTTCTTAGAGTTTATATAAGTATAAAGGATTTTTATTCAATAAGCACGTCTGTAAAAAGACTAAGATAAAAGCGATATCCCATTCTGTGACAAACCCAATTCATAAGATAGCCTTTTTATACGATGAATTGGATTTTTCACAGTCCATAGCTCCACATTTAGGTCCTCCACAATTGCGTTTCTACAGTGAGATCAGCCGGACCTCATTTTAAATGCTGTGCAGTGTTAGTAGCAGAGCAACTGATGTAAATTACATAAACATAATATTTCTGCCAGAGCTGTATTGTATGTGCATTTTAAAACTACACACAAATAGCAAAGCGTGGAAAGCAGTAAAGTACTTTGTCTGCTGAGCATAGATTTGGACGTCATTTATTGCCACAGGACAAACCGAGGCTGTGGCTGCTCTCCTCGTAGATGCCAAACTAACAATAAAAAAGAGGACCCAAGTAATAGAAAGAAACCCCCTCAGAAACAAATAATTGCAAAGGATCAATGTAGAAAACCAGGCACCTGAGGACGTGTAGTGACAACAAGAGATGCCCCCCCCGTCCTCTCAGAGTACCACTAGTGGTTGAAATAGCAATGTTGTTTGCTTTGTCTGGGGCAGTTTCAAATCGGCTGTACTTTCTTTTAAAACACAGTATCACTCATAGTGTACGTAAGTCGAATACTGATATACTTGGTAGCAGTAATTACGACCCACCAATGAAAGAAATGAATGAAATCCTCATGTTAATGGAGTCTGAACGGGCTTAAGAATGCAATGGCACAATGATCAAATGGCGGACCAGCACATGTAAGCAAAGTAGGTCATGCCATTTTTTTAAACAACAAGAAAGCTGTTAAACTGCCGATTGCAATTTTTGCTTTGTTTTACAGACACGCTTATTGTATAAACCGGTTATGTTATGATTGCCTGTGTCATATGGATTTTATCTTTAGTCGATGTCTGTGACCTCATTCACCGACACTCATGGCTACACCACTTGTAAGGGTGAAGAGATCACAGACATCTCATGAAGATAAAATCCATATGACACAGGCAATCATAATGTATCTCCTATATAGTTATTTTTAACCTCTTTAGCAAGATATATCTCATGGCATATCTTTGCATTGCACGCAGCCTTATTGCAATATTTTATTGACCTCTTGTAATTGCCCCAAACTGATTGACTGACATACTTTTTAGCCCTCAAATAAGACTTATGTTTCCTGTTTATCTTTTGTTTGATTTCCCTGCTAAACCATCTGGGAACCTTTCCATATCTGCTGTACTTTGCCTTCACTGGTACAAGATGTACTGTATTATTTTGTTGTTTAAGGTTGTTCCACAACTCATTTAGGTCTCTTCCCTTAAAATCAGTCCTCCAGTCCCAGCTTTCTAGGGCTTCCCTCATTCCAACAGAGATTGCCATACTGAAACACTTGACTTTAGTTGTTCCTGTCACCTTCGATCTATTTGATGTATCTCAAAGAATACGATGTTGTGATCACTTCCTCCCAAGGATGTGTCAGTCCAACAATTTCTTATTCGTCCCTCAAGATTACAGAGCACTAGGTCCAGTATATGATCTCCTCCAGTAACAGTAGTCACATACTGATCTAGATTCAACCAACAAGTGATGTCCAGGAAGCTTTTTTTTCCAAGGATGTTGCTGACTGCTGCCTGACCCAGTCTATTCCTGGCATATTGAAATCACCTAGTGTTATAGTTGCCATCCTTAGTGTGTAGGCTATCCAAGTCCTCTAGCATAAGGCGGTCTAATTCATTACTTTGAGAGGGCGATCTATAAAGTCACCCAATAGTAATTGTTTCCCTTGCTTGGCAGTATACTAATCCACATCTGTTCTAGACTGTTATCATGGACTTGCACTTGGTTTACCTTGATATTGTTTGAAGATATATAGTTACTCCACCTCCCAGTCTGTCCCTCTTAGCTCTGCTAAATAGACTGTGGGCTTTTACATTCCTGTCCTAATCATCATCTTCCTGCCACCATGTTTCTGTTATGGCACGGACATGAATCCCTTGGCTGAACAGTATGTGCTCCAATTCAGTCTTTTTATTTGTCACACTCCTTGCTTTTGTGAACATTACTCTCTAACAACTGTCTTCAAGAGATTTGTGACCCTCATTACAAGTAGCTTTAAAGATAGTTGATTGAGATACCCTACCCCCATTCTCCCTTGTCATCAGCTTAAAGTTTGTTTGATGCCTTTGTTAATTCTATCTGCCAGGACCCATGTGCCCTTTTTATTTACATGTAAACCATCATGCCTGAGTAGATCTGGGTCATGCCAAAACCTACTCCAATTATTTAAGAAGGTGAAACTCTCCCTATCACACCACCTCCTAAGCCACTCATTTAAATGTTGTCTTTCCATATTTTTATGCCTTCTTGCTCTTGGGACAGAAAGTATTTCGGAGATTAACACTTTACAGCTTTTTTCCTTAAGCATATCCCCAGTGATTCAAAATCCCCGTTGAATGTCAAGTTCCCTTTGTCTGCCTACATCCTTTGTCCCCACATTTATGGCAACAATAGGGGTGTGATCATTTGACATAGGACCATCTAAATAATGTTTTAGGTCTGTGATTTTTGCTACCGAGAGGATGAGGATTTGTCATTAGAAGACTGGTGTCTGGTCCAGGGAGGAAGCAAGTGTAAATGACATAGACAAAACAGTGCATCCCAACTTGCTGTGGATGAAAACACTACAAGCACAGACATGCAGATCCCCTCAGTTTTACATTATCAGTCAAATACCCTACCCATTAGCAATTTATTACCCAAGACTGACTGTAGTTGTTTCTTTTCTTCCTTTACGTATTTCTTTGTCAATGAATTTTAGGATCAAATCTCATAGCACCTGTATTTCTTTTGTTTTGCCTTGATGTTACTGATTGCTCGTTTTATTGTACTGTAACTTGTATTGTTATCTAAACAGGTGCACCTTGTAAAGAATGTTATTGTAACCCTGATGGTGTTTGAAGTTGTCTTCATATTCCTGTATAAATAGCATTTACTACTACTACTACTACGGATGTATTTTCACTAATTTCATTCTTTTCATCTTGCCCTAGTAGTGAATATTGATTAGTTAATTCAAAGTTATGTGTTTGTATGACATTGTTTTCAGTGTTAGACTTGGGTAATAAATTGCTAAAGGGTAGGGTATTTGACTGATAATGTAAAACTGAGGGGATTTGCATGTCTGTGCTTGTAGTGTTTTCATCCACAGCAAGTTGGGATGTCCTGTTTTGTCTATGTCATTTACACTTGCTTCCTCCCTGGACCAGACACCAGTTTCCTAATGACAAATCCTCATCCTTTCATAACCCATCTGAATGATTATTTACCCTTTTGAGGAATGCCCTCTGCCATCATTTTACTACGCTTTATGCTTTGTGTATTATTGCCACAACCCTTGTTTACATCTGCCTGAATAATTTCCATGGCTGTCTCCCCTTGGTCATTTTCCACGTGTTCCCTATCTCTATTTCCTCCTGGCTGCCTGAATAAATTGGTTGTACACATCTTGTAATGACTTCCAAGTGTTACCAATAAATATTTCTCTAGATGATGCAATTCCTGGTGCACATGAAGGCATTGGCTTAGATCATTTATGTATTCAAGTAATTTTATATTGGTGGCACAGTCATGGCAGACCATGCTTGTGGAACATTTATTAGTCCCATACACGTGAAAGTTTATACAAAGTTTGAGACCTTCCACAGTGTAATGCTGTAACTCCTAAAAGCTATTTCTATACAGTTTCAGATTGTAACTATACTTTGCTCTATAGTTTATTGACCTCTACTGTCGTCTGATCTTTTCTGCCTCTTATCACTGCTGACCCAGCAAACACAGCAGACACGCACATATGCGCATGTCTCTGTGTGCATCTCTGAGCCTATTTGAGCTCATCCCACTAGCTCAGGGGCAGTACTTCATACTGCCAGTACCCAGAATGGGAGGCATGGTGACGTCACCTGCCCACTTGGTACAAAATCTCTTTTTTTCAATACTGATGTATTTTTAGTTAAAAATAGAGATGCATCTCCATAAAAACAATAAAAACTACTGTGTCAGCCCTGAGTTTGGTGCAAAACTGTGCTTTGTTTGTACCAACTCAGTACTCAGTAGTCCTAAACCACAGCCTTGGACTACAAGCCACAACATCCCCCTGTGTCTGTCTCCAGGCAACGGAGCTACACAGATCCCCTGGAGCAAATATCTATTGATCCAAGTAATACCTTTCACCCCAAAAAGTATCAGGTTCAAATGTTGCCCTTTCTGTAAATTTTTGTGCTACACCAACTGCTTGTCTCATTGTCTTACCCAATGGCAACATATACACTGAAAACAACATGGATGTAAGGATCAAGCCAAGTGGAATGCCACTGGTGAGCGCAGAGACCCCAGAAATATAACTTCCAAGAGCCACCTGATGCATTCTCCTGGTTATGTAGGATTTAGTCCAGCTCAGTACAGTGTTGGTGAGCCCCACATAAGTCCTCAGGTGATCTAAAAGCACCTCATGGTCAACAGAGTCAAATGCAGATGAGACATCTAGTAGGTCAAATATGGTACAGAGTCCTCAGTCCTTTGCCATGAGGAAATCATTCATCACTCTGAAGAGGGCAGTCTCCGTGCTGTGGCTGATCAAAACCTGACTAGAGAGGTTCATAGATGTTAAACTTATCCAGGTGTTCAACAAGTTGCTCAACCACCACCTTCATAATAGTCTTCCTCAAAAAGGGGAGATTAGAGACAGATCTGTAATTCCCCATCACATCAGGGTCCAAGGAAGGTTTTTCCAGAAGAGGCCTCACCACTACCTATTTAAGGGCAGATGGGAAGACACCATCCCTCAAGGAACACCAGACAATCTGGGAAATAACTGGACATAAGCCTCTCAGCAATGTTAAAGTAGCAAGGTCAGACTAAGATCCAACAAACAACTGGTGGGATACAAACCAGTAATCACCCAGAGTGCCTCTTCCTCCACAACTGGCTGAAACTCTCCCTAGGCAGGCAGATCAACAATACCACCCAAGACCTGACCATCACCGGTCCATGACAAGCCGCTTGTGAAAATACCTGATCTGATAGAGGACAGCTTGTCAGCAAAGAAATTTCCTAACTCATCACATTTTTCAGCAGTAAAAACTCAAGCAGACCACAGACAGGATGGCTTGAACTGGATGATTTCTACCTGCAACAATCGTCCATGACAGGAACTCTGTCTTTTTCAGGGTATTTTACCATTAATACTCACTGCACTGAATTGTCAATGCCAATTTGTTCTCTTTGGTCCGGGATCTATGCCAATTATGTTCTAACTTCCATCCCTTAGTCTTCAACAGAAGTAGCTCATCGCAGTACCACAGAGAGCTGCACCAGAATGTCAATGGATGAACATGATAGGGTGCTATGGAATCCAAGGCAGATGTGAGAGCATTATTATTGTGCTCTACAGTGTTCTCAGATCCCTGCACATAGGCTATTATCATGTCCAAGTTGTCCAATTCCTCCAAGAGATTGCAAGGCTCCAGATTGTATTTCAGACAGTATTGGATCATCTCCGCAGGGGTAGTAATGCAACAGGAGGCCCCATAGAGGAACAGCTCCATGTGATGATCTGATCAAGAGATCGGATCAATGACCACACTTATATCAAGACCCAATGAGAAGATTAGATCCAGAGTGTGACCATGCTGATGCATGCTAGAGGCAACAGCCTTTAGTAGCCCCTGTGAGTTTATCAACTGAAGGAGCTGTTGACCAAGAGGTGAGATTTCATCATCAGTCCAGGCATTGAAGCCCCTCAACACTAAAAATCTGGGAGCATTTAACACCTGATCGACCATGAAATCCACCAGCTCCTCTATAAAATCACACCCCTTTCCCAGTGGACGGTATGTAAGAATGATCTGGCAACTTACCTCTAGGGTGCATCTAACAGTGACACACTCAAAAGACCTAAACATTCCCATGGGGTATGTGGTGTGTCCCTATGTGGATATAAAGCAAATGACCACCCTGTACCCCCCCCCGTGTTCCCACCTCGGGCAATGTTTACTAAAAAAAAAAAAACATGGGATAGATGCCTCCAGCACAGTGCTGGAGTCCTTCACCAGGAAAGTCTTGGTAATATAAAAAAGGTCAACTAAGAAATCAGCAATGAAATCATACATCACTGCTGTTTTACTCCTTGGTGACCTGGCCTTACAAAGCATGGCCCGAACGGGAAGAGCAGAACTTAACGGACCCCCTACTTCCTACTTGTTGACATTAAAAGGAGCACTAGGGAGGAGAACCAGCCATAGCAGTCCCTGTTCCTGGTTGATATCCCCCTGGGCACCTCCTATATCTGATCAACCTAATTAACATCCCCTGAAAGTTATACCCAGGAACTTCACTGTGGTTACTGCTCCTCCTCCTGTGGATTCCCTGCACCCTGTTGTGACTGAGGACCTCTGCATGGAGGGCTAATGGGGAATCAACAAAAGGGTGGAACTTCCACAGGTGGTCTCTGGAGTAAACATGCCTTACACCTGGATTCACTCATGCTGGTGCAACAACAAAAAGGGCAACCAACATTAGGGCACCAGCACAATGCCAATGGCGATCATTGCGCCTAGCCATTGTGCCACCTGACCCCAGCTGCGTCCAATGCCCTGGGGCATGTGTGGGCTGTTGCAGGGGGCTACACCTCCCATACCCTGCACCCTTAAAAACATAATATAATCACCTCCATGTCAGAGGTGTATGGGGCAAGGGGCACAACACCCCTCTGGCCCCATCCATGATGAATGCCACAAAATCCAGTTCTCCAGCATGAAAGGTGAAGTGGTCATGGCACCCACATTATGGCACCCTAATGAAGTTGCTGTTGTAATGGTATACTTTACACCCATATCTCTTTTACATTCCCCACACTAAAACAACCTTGAAGCAACCCAATTAAAACCCTATATAACAAACTAAAACTATAAAGCCCAACAACAATAAACTCCCAATAACTTCCCTAACCTACCATTCATACCACAAACACACACTAGTACAATAAATATCTATGCATCCATACTCCCCAGGCAGTCAGCAAATAATTTATACATAACTAAAATAATAAATAAAGCAAAAACAAGTAAAAAAAAACAACAAAAAAGTCCGAGTCCAAGGTTCCAAGTCTAGGACTATTGAAGATTAGTGCCAGGTCCAGAAATCATAATAGGGATTTGAAAAAGTTCAAACTCCCCGCTGGCTCTGGCTGCTAATAGGTGAAGAGTCACTGTTGGTCTTTTTTTTTTACATTCTTTTTTGCTCCAGTTGTGGCCTGTGGAGCCTCTCTCAGGCATCCTGCCTGGTCCTGCCCCGTCTGAGGTCCTCTTGACCCTAAGCCTCCTCTCTCCCCCCCACAGCCAGTACCCCCAGTTTAACCCCTCTGGGGTGGGGCCACCCCTCCTCTTTGAGTGCTCTTCAAATTCAGACCCTGGCTGTTGGTAAGGGCCTGGGTGGAGGATATGAGAGGCCAGGTGAGACGGATCTGGCAGTGGGCATGGGGTCAGGTGCCAGCGCCTACCCCGCAAGAGCCGGGTGTTTCCATTTTTCTGGTCCCCTTACATCCTTCCCCACCTTGCGTGGGCACATCTGATGCCATGCTCACGGCAACCCTGCCAGCGTCAGCCAAGCTACTTGTGCTGCAGCACCCCCAATCTCCACCGGGAGCCACTGGTACATGGGACAATCCCTGGCCCTTCCCCAATTAAGGAGAGCTGTCCATCAGATGCTCAATTTTCTCCCTCCACTGCTGACCCCCATTGGCCCAAGCTCTTTCCCAAACTCGGGTCATCAGCATGGCGCGAGGTGTGGCATCCAGTACCTCAAACCTCAGTGCCACCAGGCTGGGTCACTGTTGATCTTGCTCAGAAATATTTATGCAAACCAATGACAACTCCAGAAGAATACAACACTTTAATACTGCAAATCAACTGAGTAAATTATTAAATAGCAAAAAGTCAGCTCACACATAGAAGCAGAGTGACCACAGAACACAAATGAACAGAAGGGGGGGGGAGACATTCTCACACATTGGGCTCAACACCCCAGATCAAAAGTGTCCAACAGTTTATGGGAGAACTCACTGCCACTGAGTACCCCATGAACAAAACAGCAGTTCAACACCAATATGGAAAGGTATTCTTACCACCAGTTCCTCCTGAAGATGGAGGATGACCAAGAAATCCTTCTCTCAGAGGCCAGGAGACAGTTCATATGGACAGGTCTGTAGCCAGGAAACCACCAGAGAATGTTCAGCTTCTTAACCTTGCACCCCAGAAGTTTACTGTGCAAGGTGCACTTCTGTGGGTTGTCACCCAACAGTTGGGGGTCCACCAGAATGGCGACCAGAAGCAGCCAGTGATGGTCACAGATTTCCAAAATCACTGTGAGCCAGGAAACAAACTACCTCTGCCTCAAGTTTAAGATCTATTGCAGAACCTTACCCCCACTGCTGGTAAAACTGCATCTACAGCTAAACCAGCAAAATAACAAGCAGGAGTAGACTGCTATTTATAGATAACATGGAATTAAATGAAAACAAGAAGTTGTACTCGGTAGCTGTATTATGTAGCTGTCGATGCAGCCAGCCTGTTTAGGAACCAGAAAACTCCTCGGACTTCTATACAAACATAAGAACATATGGAAGTTGCCAGTAGCAAAAAGGCCATCCTGGTCTATCTAGGCTGCTCAAGATTGCAGCTAGCTCCCTATTCAGCAGCTGCCCCCCCTTCCCTCCCTTTACTTTCCCCTTTGTCCTGTCCCAACCCTTCTTGAAGCATTCTGCTGTGTTACATGCCACCACCTCAGCCGGTAGTGCATTCCACTTTGCCACCACCCTCTCCGTAAAGAAATGTCTCCTCACTGGCCTCCTGAATCTACCCCCCCTCCAATCTCATGTCATGGTCCCTAGTGTTTCACCCCACCCTCTTTCCTTAAAAGACCCTCTGTGTCTGTTCTGATTATCCCTTCATGTATTTGAAGGTCTCAATCATGTCTTCCCCGTCCCTCCTCTCCTCAAGTGCGTACATGTTTAACTCTCTTAGTCTGACCTCATATGGCAATTTCCCCAGGCCCTGAATTATCTTTGTTACCCTATGCTGCACCCCCTTCAGCAGCCTAATGTCCTTTTGTAGGTACGGGTGCCAGTACTGCACACAGTATTCCATGTGGGGTCTAACCAACGATCTGTATAATGGTAGAATATCCTCCTTTCTTCTTGAGGTAATGCCTCTTGCAATGCACCCAGCATTTTCTTGGCCATTGCTGCTGCCTTTCTGTATTACATGGAATTGTTCATTGTTCCTGTGATGAGCAATCTCAGATCCTTCTCCTCTTCTGTTACCTCCAGCCACACACTCCCCCTCCCATGGTAGCTTCTCCTCTGATTTTTTTTTCTGAAGTGCAGTAGCTTGCATTTTTCTGCATTGAACTCTAGCTGCCATCTGTCAGACCATACCTCTAGCCTTGCCAGATCTTTCTGTAGCCCCCGCTACCCAACCTGGTCATCCACCACTGCTCCCATCTTGGTGTCATCCACAAATATGCTGATTTTGCTGTTGATGCCCTCTCAGATGTCTGCAATAAATATGCCAAACAACACTGGGCCCAACACCAACCCCTGTGGAACACCATTTGTCACAGACTTAGGGGATGAGTATTCCCCAGCTATCACCACCCTCTGATGCCTATCTTTTATCCAGTTCTCTACCCACCCCACCAGTTTTGCTCCTGCCCCTATGCCCCATAGCTTGTTTCTAAGTCTCCCATGTGGTACTGAATCGAAGGCCTTACTGAAGTCTAGGTACAGGACATCCTCTGCATGGTCCCTGTCAATTTGTCTAGTCAAGCAGTCATAGTATACCACCAGGTTGGTCTGTCATGACCTGCCCTTGACGCAGCAATGCTGCCTCCTGTCCTGCACCCCATTCACCTCCAGTAGTGCCACTAGCCCCTCCTTTAGGATGGTCTCCATTAGATTCCCCACTATGGACATTAGACTTACTGACCTATGGTTCCCAAGTTCATCCGTGGGTCCACTCTATCTAAAAATAAAAGCTAGACTGTCAGCATTCCCTGATCTAATTCATTTAAAATTGATCTGTTTCTAAGCCCTACACTTAACTAATGAACTGTATTATAGCTAAAAGAGACACCGTCTATCATTTACAAGTGAGCTCTCAAAAACAGCTTCCCAGCGTGGCAGCCATCTTTCTCTCCCCATGTGAGTGGACACAGTGAAGACCCAGACAACTGTAGATCACCTGGTTAGCCTAACCTCAGTAATGGAGAAGTTGCTTGAAACATATATCAAGTATCAGTTGGTGGACTTCCTGGACAAATACAGTCTCCAGGACTGCAAGCAGCAGGGTTTCATGAAGAAGAGATCTTGTCAGACAAACCTTATAGAATAGTACAACAAAGTTTCTCTCACAGTGGATAGGAACCAGTCAGTAGATGTCCTGTATTTGGATGTTAGCAAGGTCTTTGATTCAGTGCCACATAGATGACTAGTGAAAAAGGTGGGTGACTTAAGGGTTGGGGAAGACAACTTTGTGAGTGGGAAACTGGTTAGGTGGAAGAACCCAAAGGATAGTACTAAATAGCAAGAGCTCAGAGATCAGGAATCTGAACAGTGGAATAACTTGGGGGTCTAACGTGGGTCCAGTGATGTTTAGCTTGTTTATCAGTGACACTGGAGTAGGGATCTGGAGTAATTTTCTTTTGTCTTTGCATATGACAGTAACATATTCAGTACAGTGGATAGCGAGGAAGGGTGTGGGATGTGAAAAAAAGACCTGAACAAATCAGAAAAGTGGTCAGAAATCTGACAGCTCAAATGTTATGCTAAAAAGTACAAGGGCATGAACATGGGGAGGAGGCAGAATCCAAAAACACAGTATTGGAGGTTGGTCTGAATAAAAACAGACCTGAGAGGAAAGAGGCCTGGGGGCTGTTATAAGTAATAACCTTAAATGGAATGTCCACCATTCCCTATATGACTACTGTAATGGTTACTATATAGATCAAGTACAGTAAACTGCTGGGTCTTACTGTAGCTGGCAAATGTTTTCAGTAAAACCGAAAAAGTACGTTTAAAACTGTGATGCGGAGGCATCCATTTTATGGACAAGACGTGTGTTGTGAAGTTCACTGGCTTGGCAGCTCTAACAGTACGCAATGTAGTACATTAAAATAAACTGCTCCTAAAAGAAGGGATCATGTCAAATGGTGAGGAAAAGCACGGACTCTTTTGTTACTCTATGCCAAAAATAAAATGTAGTGTTTTATTTATAGTTTAATAGCCCCTATCAGCTCAGACCAATTGTTCTCACCTGCTGCAATGTGTACTATTAAGGCTGGTGAGGTAATGACATCATCACAGCACCCTTCCTGTCCACAAAATTGATTCCTTCATATCCCAGTTTAAAAAGTATTTTTCAGTGTTTTACTAAAGTCATTTGCTAAATGTATCCTAGCAAACTAATTTGTGGACTACTATACTAAGTGTTGAAATAATCGTATAGGGAATAGTACACATTTCCTTTATGACTTCTGCCCAATGCAATATGGCATATGGGAAAGTCAGCAGGATGCTGGATGCATAGGAAAGATCTTCTCAAGTAGAAGAAAGGAAGTGATTCTGATCCTGTAAGGGTTATTGGTGAGGCTATACTTAGGAGTATGATTCACACAGTTCTGGAACTCTCCACCTAAAAAGGTCAAGGATCATGAAAAACCAGTCCAGAAGAGGGCAACCAAAATGATAAATGGAGAACAGGGGAAGAACTATGATGAGAGACTGGTTGATCTAAACATGCACTCAGTGGAGGCCAGAAGAGAATGGGGATAGAGACATTAAAATACTAAAAGGGAATAAAAAGGACAGATTGCCAACAACTTTTTAAACAATGTCAGGACTCTGCAATAAGAAGGCAAAACTGTAAGTTAGTGTGTGTGTGTGGGGGGGGGATTCAGGAGGGACACCAAGAAGAATTTCTTTACTAAGAGAGTCATGTTTAGGTAGAACCATCTATCGGGATAAGTGGTTAATATGGAGACAATTATAGGCTTCAAGAGAGTTTGGGAGAGGCACACGGGATTGGTGAGAATGACAGTGTTGAGTGGAGAGTTGGGAGGGTTCATTCAAGGCTGAGCAACCAGCAGTATCACTTCCAAATTCCTGCCTGTGCAAGATCAGAAAGACCAAGGTAGCAGACCTGGTAGACATAATGGACCATAATGGACACACCCTGCCCCTCATTCCCACCTACCCCAAGTGCATAATTTTCTTTATACCAGGGGTTCTGACATCACTTACCCAAAACAGCAAAGGACATACACCTGTCACAACCTTAACAGCCCAGCATGCTATGTAGTGGGTAAATGCATACACACGCTCTCACACACTAAAAAAAAAAATTTTTAACAGAAAGCAAGAGAGCTATGTGGGGAGTGGTGCAATACACTAGCTGTGGGGTGGTAGTCTTCCAGGAGATGTTCTGGATACTGTGGTACTGCCCTATTTGCAGACACCTCTCTGGTCTGAGGGAGGAGGTTGCCGTCTTCAGACTGACCTGGCGAGGATTTGGGAAACCTTCTCCCCCACCCAGGGACTACCAGGGCTGATGCCACTGACTCAGAGCTTGACACGAAAGAGGAGTGGTTGGACCACAGTGGGCTCAGGAAGAGTGAGGGTGGGGGAAAGAGTCACATCCCTGCAGTTCTACCTCTCCACAGTTCATACACCATTCTGGTGGAGCATGGTTCCTCTATGGAAGCACCCACACTGGAGACCAAGGAGGATGCTGGGAATCTCCACAAAGGAGACCCACAGGAGGATGGGATGGGATCCTGCTGTGTAAGAAGCAACTCCTGGTGGGGGACTCAATTGTTAGGGGGTAGAACTGGGGGAGAGAGGAGAGAGGGAGGTAAATTGCATGCCTGGCACCATGGCTTGGAGGGACAGGAAATGAATCCTCAGGATCATGGGAGTAGCTGCACCAGAGAGGGAGCTGGATGTCATTGTCCACCTAGGGAAAAATGACCTGGCTGGGAATGGGATCAGAGCAGTGCAGAAGGAGTTTGTGGAGTTGGGGAGGGGCCTTAGACACATAGCACCCAAAGTAACCTTCTTAGAGGTGCTTCCTGTCTGTGGCATAGGTGAGGCTAGGGTACTCTGCACTGTGGGAGTCAATGAATGGTTGAAAACTGGTGTAAACACAGCCATAGAGTCAATCCATACAAAAGCAAGGGTACTGGACTTAGGAGGGGTGACTTTGGCAAAATGGGAGAGTGCCTCAGGAAAGCACAACAAATGGGCAAGAAGGAGGGGTGGAGGAACAATGGGGAAAAATCAGAACTGCCATCACAGAGGCAACAAGCCTTTGTGTGAAGCAAATAAACAAAACAAAACTAGAAAAAAACACTATGGTTCTCAAAAGAGGTGGCGCAGAAGGTTAGGGAGAAAAAGATAGCATTCTGGAAGTATAAGGAAACACAGAAGGAGCAGGACAGAGAACTGTACCAGTTAAAGCAGAAGGAAGTGGGGAAGGCAGTCAGAATAGCAAAGGCCCAAACCGAGGAAAAGATAGCCAACTCAGCCAGCTCAGTGGCACTAAGAGTTGAGGCACTGGGCGCCACACCTAGCACCATGCCGGTGACTCGTGTTCGGGAATGAGCATGGGCCATCGGGGGTCGGCAGGGGAGGAGATGATCGAGCATCTGGAGGACAGGTCTTCTCTCCCTGGGGAGGGTGGGTGTGTGACTCCCTGGCACCAGTGACTCCCAGCAGAGGCTGGGGGTACAATAACCAGGCGTCACATCAAGGACGGGATGGGAGCATCAGCAAACATCCTGAGGGATGTCATTGCACATCTGCATTCCCTTGGGGACCTCACACTCATGCTCACATACATGGAAAAAAAAACCCTGGCTGGGAAGAAGACATCACCTGTCCCCACCTCCAAATCCAGACCCTGCCCACCAGATCTTGGCACCCACCACCTCTGCCCAATGGGATGCACTGGATATGCAAGGTAAGCACTGTGGAGCTGTAGGCAGCCCTACCCTGGGGGCAATGACTGGAGGGCTCCCCCTGAGGGTGTGTCATGGGTTGTCAGGGTACACTGGATCATGGATTGGGAGGGCCTCAGAAGGAGGGGCACAAGACAGGATGACTGATGGGTCCCCAGCCAATGGTGACAGGAGGGAAAGAAACTTGATAAAAAAAAAAGATAGCCAACTCAGTTAAAAGAAAGCTGTCATAAACTCTTCTGCCAATCACTAGGGCTGCAGAAATGCCCGATTAGTACAACCTTTATGTTTTTCAAATTTTGCAGCTAACATATGGTATGCAATTGTAACCTTTTCTTGCCTTGATGGAGGTTGCTAGTGCAGTCCTGGAAGTGCCATTCTGAAAGTGCCGCTGCACCGGAAGACTGAGCTTGACCTTGTGGGCTAGTTGATGAGCTTGGTTATCTTCCTGTTGTGTGCCGGAATGCTGCTTCATGATGATCGGGGCATGTTTTCATGAAGCAAAAAGAAACATTGTGCTTCATAGTATTCTTTAAGCTCTACCTTTAGAAACAAACCCCCTTCAAAAATGGAGCAGTCTAACCTATTTAATTCTGTTACCGAAAGTTGCAGCTCTGAATTCAGGCATGCGCGGAACTCAGTGCTGCAACTTTCAGTAACAGAATTAAATAGATTAGACTGCTCCATTGTCGACGGGGTTTGTTTCTAAATGTAGAGCTCGAAGAATACTACGAAGCACAATGTTTCTTTTTGCTTCGTGAAAACATGCCTCGATCGTCATGAAGCAGCGTTCCAGCACACAACAGGAAGATAAGGACTCTAATTTGCATGCAGGCTGCTGCTCTTGCCACTACAATCTGTGACATGGCGCCTCTCACTCTGGGACATAAAAATGCAAATTTTAACTGAAAGACATGCCCTACAACGGACATGAAACTCTGTCACTACAGGTTTGCAGATGGGTTGAGGCTGAGAGGAAAATAGGGTTTATGACAGCTTTCCGTTAAGAAGGGGAATAAAACCTTTCATAGGTACATTAGGAAGCAAAGAAATACCTAGGGAGGCATAGTGAGGCTTAATAAAGGGGAGAGGGTGGGCAGAGGGTGACATGAAAAAGCAGGAATACTGAACAAATACTTCGGCTCACAAAAGAAGAGGAGGGGGAGGTGCCTAAACCAATCAATAGAAGCACTCTGGATAGGAGGGTTGATACCAGTCCATTCACAGAAGAAAGGGTCCTGAAAGAACTCCTGAAACTGAAGGTGGACAAAGCATTGGGGCCTGATGGGATTCATCCCAGAATTCTAAAAGAACTTAGGGAGAACTACCACTAACTACCATTTTTAACAAATCATGGGCGGATGGTGTGGTACCTGAAGAATGGAGGAGGGGTATGTGATTCCCCTTCACAAAAGTGGGAGCAAGACAGAAGCAGGAAACTACAGACCTGTTAGATTGACCTCAGTGGTAGGGAAAATGATGGAATCACTTCTGAAAGAAAGAATTGTTAAGTACCTAGAGGCCAGTGGAGCACAGGACCCAAGGCAGCATGGGTTCACAGTGAGAAGGTCACGTCAGGTGAATGTAATAGATTTCTTTAACTGGGTGACCAAAGTAGTAGACCAGGGAGGGGCTGTGGACATGGCCTACACAGACTTTAGCAAGCCATTTGACACAGTTCCACACAAAAGATTAATAAACAAGTTAGTGGGTGCTAACCTGGGTAAAAAACTGGCTGGACAACAGAACACAGAGGGTAATAGCAAACAGAGTCCACTCTGAAGAAATGGGGGCTACTAGTGGGGTACGGCAGAGTTCAGTACTGGGACCAGTCCTCTTTAATGTCTTTATAGGTGACATTGTGGAGGGATTGGAAGGAAAAGTATGTGTCTTTGTAGATGATACAAAGATCTGCAACAGAGTTGATACACAAGGGGGGGTGGAAAGGATGAGAAGGGACTTGGCAAGGTTGGAGGAATGGTCTAAAGTATGGCAGCTTAAATTTAAATGCAAAGAAGTGCAAAGTAATGCCTGGGGAAACAAAAACCCAGGAGAAGAGTACACAGTGGGGGGGGGTATTAACAACAACAAAATTGGAAAGGGACCTTGGGGTAGACATATCACACAATCTAAAGGTGGGCAAGCAATGTTAGAAGGCAATAAGGAGGGTTTGGGGGATACTGAATGCATAGGGAGAGGCATCACCAGTAAAAAACAGGAAATTGTTATCCCTCTGTAGAGAGAGTTGGTGAGACCACATCTGGAGTACAGCGTACAGTTCTGGAGTTCCCATCTCCGCAAGGACATAGTCAGGATGGAGGCAGTCCAAAGGAGGGCAACTAAAATGGTGCAGGGTCTGCACCAGAAGCCATATGAAGAGAGACTAAAAGAGCTTAATATGTATACCCTTGAGGAAAGCAGGGAGAAGCGGGACATGATAGAAACTTTCAAGCACCTCAAGGGAATCAACAAAGTCCAAGAGGGTAGCATCTTTCAGAAAAAGAGATGTGCAAGAACAAGGGGGCACAATTTGAAGATAGAGGGGGCATGACTCAGGGGCAATGTGAGGAAGTATTTTTTCATGGAGAGGGTGGTGGATGCATTGAACAGCATTTCTGAGGAAGTCGTGGGGTCAAAAACAGTGGGGGTACTTATGAAGGCATGGGACAGACATAAGGCAATTCTAGTGGGGGGGGTAGGAGGAAGTAGGCTGTTGGTTAACTAGGATCTGCAGCCTATTTAATAGGTAGCAAAATGGGCATATTTGGTAGGCCAAGTGGTCCTTATCTGCTGTCAAAGTCTATATTTCTATGTGGGTCTTTACTGTCCTGTAAAATGTTTCTACTTTAATTGCAGATACTGTATAGCAGTGACTGTTGATGATTTTCACCACAACTAGTCTACATGCACTGTGTTTTTGTGGATGTGGGTGGGAGTGGACTACATCAGGATTTAGCATGACATGTTACAATAAAAAATTAACATTTATTAAGAAATTGTACATTCAAGGAGAAACTTCATCACCCCAGGCTAGTGTGATGGAATACTTGGAATATTGTTTTGAGTGAAAAAAGGAAAAAGCTGTTCAGGGAACCGCAGTACCTTGCCCCAGCAAACATGCATTAACCTCCCCCCCAAAAGTGCATGCTTACATGGGTTCCCCAGGTACCAACCAGACTTCGTACATATTACTCTTTCTCCATCTAGCCCCCAGGACTGCAATTGGTGGATGGGGGACCAGTGGGACAGCTGCAGTACTCTGATTTCTTTGGCGCTTCCTGCAAATAACAGACAAGAAGACTCTGTGGTCAATGTACACACCTTTGCAAATCTACGTTTCATGCAAACTCCATTTACTCAGAAACAGTGGTCACTCCACATGATAGCTTGCTGTATGTTCTGAAACTATTGCCCATTTTTCACTTGTGATAAATATCAGCTTACACAACCTCTCAGGTCACTCCAGCACTTAGTATTTATCTACCAGCAATAGTGTGCTGTATGTTAAGTGCACACTTTGTATCCTGAGAGTGGTCAACTTCCCAATGTCAGAAGATCTGTGGCTGGGTAGATAGGGAGAAAAGGATCAAAATCATGAAGAACGACTTCGGTAGTTGAAAAGGTGATCAGTGGTATAAAAAAATGCAATTTGGTGCACCTAGTGGCAAACAAATTGTAGCACTAAATATATGATGGAAAGTAGTCATGGAAAGCACTACGGAGGACCACATGATTTACTCTGTACTATGAGTAGCTATGTGGGGGTGGGCAGAGTGTCAGAGCTGTGCCTGGTAAGGGTCTTTTTAGTGGTGGCACATAATAATGTTATTTTGACTATGCCTGCTTGGGGCACAGAAAATGACGAGTGGTCACCCTAAATATGCGTAGCCTGGTTAGGGACAGGAAGACTGGGCTCATTTTGGTTGCATTGTGCACTAAATGTCTTTCCCTTTTAGGGCTGTGTTCTCTGAAGTAAAGATGTGCTTGCTTGAAAGCCCTTTCTCATTATTGTTTCCCAAAGTAACTATGCATGTTATTTGGGGAGGGTTGTTGTTTGCCTTTGTGTGGGGTCTTTAAAAGGGTGACCACAGTCAGGAGGTGGGCAGGTACAGCATACCACCGGGTCATATGGATCAGTCACTAGGGGAACCTAAATCTTCCTCTGGGTGGTGGCACCATGCTGTTTCTACTATCCAGCTATGAATGGCCCTTCTAATGAAGAACTCAGGAACCACCAAAAGTATATATGATGAGATGATGGTGGTGTAAGATAGTGGTGCCCTTACCCCTAAGGCAATTGGGAGAGCACCCACCCTAATGAGACATTACCTGAATACAAGAAATAAGATAAAAGAGGACAGCATAAGGATGAGAAAAGTCAGGAAACCACTTCCTATAGTAGTTTGAAATGTGCAAAGTGCCACTTCATATAGTTTTTTGAGAAGTGAAATGTCTTCTTCACTCAGTGAAAAACTACAAGTGGTGGCACAATGCCAGTAAATTTCCAGGTGAAGTGCTACTTTATGTACTTGCCACTGAGTAAAGTAACACTTCGCTCATGAAGAACTATGCTGAAGTGCCGTTTTATCAATTAAAACTCTTTTTGTACACTATTTATAATCCCCCCACCCGTTTTCCATATTTTAACCCAGCCTGCCAGCCTAATCCCCCCTCCCTTCTGAGAAGTTCACCACTGACTATTTTCTCTATTCATGTAATTAATCCCTTCTCCCCACCCATGTGCCAAAAATGCTTCACCATTTCTTCAATGTAACCAGACCCCCATGTTGAATGAAACTCCCTCCACCCAACCCCCCCCACCACCACCTCTCTTTTCCCTCAGTACCACCCAAAAAATCAGTTTCAGAAAACCTGCAGAAGAAGAAAACCTTCCTCTTGTGCAGAGAGTCCACTCTGTTCAGTGTCAGTAGTAGCTGCAATGTCATGAATGAATGGTGAGATACTGTATTTGTCTATAGTAAAATCTGATTGGCTGAGCCTTAGCACTCACTCCTGCAGGACCCAATGAAGCAAGGCACTCACTGGAGGTACACAGATCAAGTCCTTCATTGTTTCCTTTATAACGTGCTGGTGCAATAGTACAAACAAACGATAGCAGCAATAAGAACATCTAGATTAAAAGGGACTCCAACAACGATCAACTACCCAATGGTGCTATTGTTTTCCTTATTTACTTATTAAATAATGCATCTCTTAATCTGCTTTATGCTACAACCTCCCACACAACGTGCTGATATACAACCTATCCCTCTGTCCCCTGCAGATGAGCTTCTGATGACAGTGGTGAGGGACTCTGCTTAGGGTTACCACCTGTCCTGATTTTCACAGGACAGTCCTGATTTGTGCAACTGTGTCCTGCAAAAAAACATGAAAAATAGTAGATGTTCTGACATTTTAGTAGAATAAAATACATTCTAACTTTCCCTAAAATGTTGCAGAAAACTAAAATATCTTAAAAGGATAAGAAACAATAGAAATAACTAAAAAAAACTAGAACACTAAATGTTAGTGCTGATTATTTAGAGAAAACAAGTCCGTTGCACTGGTCAAGGTTACAGATTCTCCTGCAAAAAGTCATGTTTTAGTAAGAAATGTCCCACTTTGGGCTTCTTAAAAGGTGGTAACCCTAACTCTGCTGCAGATTTCATCTAAGTGCTGCATCTGCCATATGATTCATGAGTTATAGAAACACTGCACACATTTCTGTGCTGTCACTGGCAGTACCAAGCTCCTTCCCAAATGCTCAGGGAACTGTTGAAATGTGCAGCAACACTGTCTATTACTTTTAACCAGGGCCCCTTGTTCTCCACAGCACTTTGTTCAAACCTGATTTATTTCTGTGGCAGGGTTCTTAAGTTTCTGCAGCAGCATTTGTTCATTACAGTATGAATTATTCAATTATGTGGCAGAATGCAGGCCTGCTTTTGGCTGAAATATTATGAAATGTCATCAATGACATCACATGCTGAGCATGTAGGAGGAGTTTTTGGATAAATATGGATGGGAAGGGAGCAAAGCACTATGGAAAAAAATTAATTGAATGAAAAAGCACCAAGAGCACGGAATTCCGAGGCACTACATATCATCTGGCATGATGAAAGTTCTGCAAAAGATTTATCAGCTGTGGAACTGCAGAAATCTAAGGGCCTTGCTCTTACAGAAGATTTCAATTTAATTCAGTATTATTCAGGATAACAATATTGGGCAGACTAGAGCTTGGTTACAGTGGTGACATTTTAAGGCAAAACTACTAATGGCAAGCAAGCATGTTACAGACATAAACAGTGCTCCATGCAGTGTACAGCCTACAAAGCATTTTATGTTTACATAGGCATAACAAAGTTCCAAGTGCAAAGTAAGGTTTAGCACTTAGATGCCCCCTCCCCCAGCTCAGTCCTTCAAAGATGGTAACTGATCAGCAGTGGGGGACTGCGATATATTTTGAATCAGCATGGTAGGTGTGTATGGGGTGGGTGGGTGGGTCACAGGATCAACCAGATAAAGAGGTGGCTTACTAAAAAGAAGAAAATAAGGAAAACAATGTTTCTGTTTGCAATTTTCTTAATTGGGACCTTCAGGTCCTGTCATAGTAGAACATTCCTCTTTAGACTGAATTGACACACAAAAGATTACTTAATTTAAGAACTGTATGCACATGTGGAGGCAAGTCTGGGCTTTCCACTACTATAAATAGCTACATACCTCTCAACCTTTCCCCAAATGTAGAACATTGCCTCTCAAAATGTGGAACAAATGGGCAAAATGTGGAACACTTCTTCAAATCTTTACCTAAGAAGCTCAGAACACTGTTAAAATGTTGCATTTTATTTATTTCAAATTCAGATTAATACCTTTGAGCCAGGGGCTCGTTTACAAAGGCTCCAGGTCAACAAGGAATACAAGACATTTACAGGTGATGAAACACTGTAGAACAGAAAGACATCAACTAACAAGTGGCATTAGTGCGCAGTTACAACATTAAGCAGGGTACAAGAAGTAAGGAGAAACAGGACCACACTTGCAGAGAAACATTAATGCAACACAAATTAAGTGCAGTACAGTGTTTAACAATCATGTTACAGTTCAGATGGGGTGCTCCCAGTTTGCCGAAATGCAGTTTTAGCAGACAAGGTGAGGCTTTGTCAAGGGGAGGTAGTAGGTGGTGGTAGGTGGGGGGGAGTGGGCAGTTGTGGAACATGAGGGTGGGAGTGAGAGAGGGTAGTGTTTGGAGGGGTGCGAGAACCACTGTTAGAGGCCGTGGGTTAACAGAAACACTGGCAGTCAGATTTGCTGGCAAGAAGAGATTGAAGCCCATTTTTAAAGTGACCAAGTCTGGGGGAGTCGGCAAGGTCTGCAGGCAGATCATTGAACCATTTAGGCCCACAGTAGGAGAGAGATCTTTGGCCAAGGGTGGTTTATTTGAAGGGAACAGTTAGGACAGCCCTGGAGGCACTCCTTGTGCATTTAGATGGTTGTGCAGGCTCAAAGAGGGCTGAAGTAGCAGTAGGCATGGACCCCATCAAGGACTTTTTGCAAGGAGGCAGGCCTGGTATTGGAGTATGTGACGGAGTGGGAGCCATCCAATTTCCTTGTATAGGTCACAAGAGTGAGTCATTTTATGCACTCCGAGGGCCAGGTGGCAGGCCTTGTTGAAGATGGTTTTATGATTTATATGTTGTGATGACCAGGAAGGCACACTGAGACTCGTCTCATTTCTAGGTGAATCCAGAGGGTGGGGTTACAAGTAAAGGGAATATGAGATTATACACTATAACAAGATCCAGTATCAGTATAGAAAGTGTAATACAAACAGGTTCAGCAAAATGTGGGGACTTGGTAATACATTGTTTTACAAATTTTACAGGTACCATAGCTAATTGGGGCCTGCAGGAAGGACAGTTGCTATTGAAACAACCACCTTCTACTAGTAGGGGGCAGTGACTATTCATCGTATGGTACCTGACTCATGACTGGCAGCAGTGATGCCAAGACTTAGCGATGAGGGGCTTAGCTGATGAAAAGAAGAGAGGAGGAGGAGTGTAACAGGGTCCCCCTGTTATGCTTATAAAATAATACAAAAACCACAAAGAAATTTTCTTTTTCACTCTTTCCTATTGTCTTATACTTATTCCTACCATCCTGTTCTTTTTCTTGTCAGGGTGGCCAACCTGACAAAATCTCTCTATCTGTTCTATCTCTTTTTAAGGCTTCGTATTAAAAGAAAACATAAAATATTGCCCCTTTCGTAAATATCCAATCAACAAGCTGGTTTAATATGCAGCTTCATTCTAAAAAACATTCTTCTGTTTATGTTGGTCCTGTTTTAAAATGATGCTTCTGTCCCCACATTATATGTTAAGTTGCTGCAGTGTGTCTAAAGGGCAATAGTTGTGGTCAGAAGAGAGAGTTAAACATAAAACCATGCATTTTAGTTAAAGGAAGAACATGTCTGTTTTGGAGAGCGAGTGGGAGGTAGCAGCAGTGAGGTGTGCGCACACTCGCACCCTCGTGCAGGACTGTGCGTACGTTCGCACAGTTGAAATTGACAAAAGAGAAGCCACAAAGTTGAAGATATTGCAACTGTTTGTTGCGATTGAAATGCACAGCCTAGCTCTAGGAAGAAGAATCAACATTTATATAGCACTTTTCATACACAGTATCCCCAAGTGCTTTACAAGCAATGCTAGACTGGTAGTGAAGTGACTGAATGTGTGGTGACAGCCATATCACACACACACAGCCTGGATAATTGCTTAAACCAGTTTATGGGAAGGGGAATGTTGGCCAGGACACTAGGAATGTTCCCTGCTCTTTGCAAAGAGTGCCCTGGGTTCTTTTACTTCCATCTGGACACCACCAGGATTTGCAGAAGAGACCTCGGTTTAACATCTCATCTGAAGGACGGCACACCCCAGCAGTACAGCACCCCCCAATACTGCACTCAGATGCCAGTGATTTTTAGGTGCACGTCCAATCCCAGTGTGGGACGAGAACCCACGACCTTCTGATCCAGAGCTGGATGTGCTACCAACTGAGCCATGCTGACACCTAGGAGAACATGCTTGCAACGGTGTACAGTTGCCTAGGAGACAGCTCAAAATGTTTCCGAAGTGCTATCTCAGTGTAGACAGTACAAATAAAATAAAAGGAAAGTTGAAAATTAGAAAAGGACTCTGTGGGTCGACAGAGGTCCTGCAGTTTACTTTAAATGCTACATAGAAGAGCTGTTTCTCTTGATTTTACAGTCCTGTAAAATTTAAAATGGGCTGAGTGTTGAGAAAAGCCGTCGGCTGAAATTTCAGCCGACAGGAAATTAACATACAGGCAAGAAGTGTTTAATGTCCTGTTTTTTTAGTTCAATAAAAGCAATATGAGTAAAATAACTTTCTGAGGTGCAGAGAGCTGTTTTTTGCATGCTGTTTATTTACAAACAAAATTGTATTCTGGCATTTGTTTTAATGTTACGGTTTCTACTTCTTCTTAAAGCTGTACAGCACAATTTTGCCGTATATTGTGACTGGAAATAAAAGAAGATAAGGAGCGCACCCTTCATCTTCATTTTATTATCCAGTCCACAATATATTATGGATTGTGAATTCAAAAATAAAATAAATGTAATTGTTTTTACTTGGAGCTTCAGTAGGAGCTGCCTAGAGCTGCCCGACCTAGGAATTACTGATTTTATAGAGAGAGTATGAGGTCATCAAAAAGGGAGGAGTTATTTGTTCCAGAAAGAGACTATATAAACCCCTTTTTGATTGGCTAGGGAGAGGAGATGTGGGAAAGTGTTCAGTAAGGTCCTGGACACTGAGCAAAAAGGAGCTTGCATTAAGGAAAGCTATAGCTATTGAAAGGAGGAAGACAGACCAAGAAGAAATGATTTCTGTTTGAAGTGTGCTGGACTTAACACTTTATATTCCTTTCTGTGAAGTAATAGTGCTTTCTTTCTTTATTTATTTTTGTTTGTTTTGAACAATTTATTTTGGATATTTATTGCTGATTCAAGAAATAAAATGATAAATGTAGTACTTTGCATTTTTTATGCACCAAAGTTCAATCTAAGTGTCTGTCATTGATCTCACACTTCCACAAGGAGATGCAGAAGGCAATTAACTAGACTTCATCCTAGAGTTTCAAGAGCAGATAAAGGCAATAATGCCCATGTGAACTGTGCCCACCACTAATTCAGTGGTAGTATTTAACACTTGATTTTGATGTCATATGGGCATCTAGCCCTTTTTGTACTCATTTTTATTTTTACTAGCCACAACATCTAGAGGAAGACTGTTCCATACCCCTATCACCCTCTGTGTGAAAAAGTACTTCCTCCTCTCTGTCCTCACTCTACTCCCCTTCTGCTGTAATGGGTGTCCCCTCATTTATCTGTAGTCCTGTTTAAAGTCCATGTCTGAAGCAACCATTAGTTCTATGTCATTCATTATATCGTACATGAACAATAAATCCCCTATGATTCATCGTGATTCCAATGTCACTAATTTAGTTTTTTCTCAACGTCTTTCATAATCCACATTACACATCCCCTTAATTGTTTTTGTTACATGCCTCTGCACATGCTCAATATTGTTAATGTGTTTCCTTTAATGTGGTGCCCAGAGGTGAGAGCCAAAGTCCAAATCTGGATGTATAAGCCCTATATAAGGGCATGATCACATCCTTATCCCTGTTCTTTTTTTTTTTTTTTTTTTGCCATTAACTCTTTATTCATTTTCCGTTACAGGGATATGATCCAACAATTACAAATACAGACACAAGAAAGTACATACATATATATGTTAATACATAAAATAAAGCAAACCCTGTAACATACCCCCAAACCCTCCCCACCCAAACCCAACCCCCACCCCTAATCCTCCCAGCATAAGTCCAGTGAGATGGCATACCATCAAACCCTAGTAAATCTACACTCTTCTAAAGAGAAAAAAGAGCATAAAAGGGACCCCAAATCCTGTCGAACCTGGAAAGCTTATTCTGGAGGATAGCTGTCATCCTCTCAACCCTCAAACAAGCTAATAACTCCTCCAGCCATTCAGCATAGTTTAGCACAACAGAATCCTTCCAGTGTCTAAGAACAATACTCTTAAACGTGGCAGCAATCAAGACTATATGGAACCTCCTATTCTTGACGGGAATATGAGATACATCTCCCAATAAACATATTTCCGGAGTAAAGAGATCCCCAAGTCCTAATAACGGATTCACTCTGCTTTTAATTTCTGCCCACAAAGAGGTTACCTTCGGGCAATGCCAGAAAATGTGCATCAAATCCCCAACCCCGGCTTGACACCTGTAACATGTAGAACTTGTAGCAATTCTCAGCTTTACCAGTTTTTGTGGGGAATAATAAATATTGTGAAGGATTTTGAACTGCATCAACCTTAACCGATCCTGCAAAAAGAATTTATGACAGTTCGTCCATAAAGCCTTCCAGTTAAGCGCCGAATCAGGAAAGACAGAGGCCCAATATAAACCTTGAGCTGGGTTTGGAGAATCGCCCATTCAAAAACACAGTATATTTTAAACTTGCGTCGATAGACCCTGCTTGGCCCCAATTAATCATAAAAATCTAGCCTAGGACTCCGAATTGTCCCACTACCCATCTTGGCAACCAAAAGGTGCCTAATCTGATATATCTTAAAGATTGTCGTAGTGGACATCACAAATTTATTCAGAATCTCAACAGAGGAGTAAATTTTCCCATCGGGCGAAAGAAAATCTTTCACACAGCATTCCTCAGGTAAGGGCAGCCAGACCGGACTAAGAATTTTATTACCTATTACAAAACGTGGATTACCCCAAATTGGCTGAACCCAATCATTAAGGTGATCATATTTCAAAAAGCAACACAGTTGGGCATGAGCTCTCACCGCTATCCCGATTGGAGAACTACGCAACTGGAGGGGCAACAATTTCGGAATAAGGTGAAGCAAAGCCTCAGGCCTCAAGCCATATTTCCGAATCAGGGCCAACTCAATTTGTAGCCAAAGCGGCACATAGGGTGTTGTACTGAAACCTCCTACCCTTCACCCACCTCAAATACTTGCTGGCATGGGCTGCCTCAGAAATATAGGAAAAGTGTGAAGCCTTAATCCCCCTAGTTTAGGCGCCAACTTTTGATAGGCCATACGGGACTCTTATAACCCCACACAAATTAGGTATCATGTTATGTAACTTCCTGAACCAGGCAAGTGGTATCCAAATATTCAACATACTCAAAGGGTAAAACAACCTAGGAAAACGTTCATTTTAACTAAATTAATCCTCCCCATAAGGAAATTGGCAACCCACCCATCTTTCTAGATCCAACTCAATGACGCGCACCAAGGGGTCTAAGTTCAACTGAAATATCTTAGTCCTGCTTCTAGTTAGATTCAGACCAAGATATCTTATAAAATCCGACTTCCAGGACAGACCCAATTCCGCTATCTCCTGCTTAAAAACATTTTTATTAAGGGGAAATACAACTGACTTGTCTAAATTTAACCTATAATTAGCCAGTGTACTAAACACCCGAATAACCTCTAGGAGAGCAGGAATGGAGACCCTCGGATTAGAAACATAAATCAACAGGTCATCTGCATATGCAGTTATTTTCACAGTATAGTCCAGAATTCTAATACCCTCAATTTCTTGTTTATGTATAATTGTCCTGATGAGAGGTTCTAGGTATAGATTAAAAAGGAGAGGGGACAAGGGACATCCTTGCCTAGTACCTACATAAAGATTAAAAGGTCCGAGTGGCACCATTGCAACTAACCCTGCAGTAGGGTTTGAATAAAGAGAACTAATCCATTTTAGAAAAGGCTCAGGAAACCCAAATTTCCCATCGTAGTTAACAGAAACCCCAGTGAACCCTATCGAAGCCTCTCTCGGTGTCTAAAGACAGCAAGGCCATGGCAGTACCACAATCCTCAGACACCGAGAAGGCGCAGCTAGGGTTCGTAGGTGATCGCAGACAATCGATCCTTCATAAAACCAACTTGCTCTTGGGCCAATGAGTCCGGTAAAACCCGACTTGCACGCCAGCCAACAACTTGGCCAAAATCTTAATATCGTAATTAAGCAGGGATATAGGTCTGTAACTGGATGGTTGCTCCGTGGGTTTATCCTGCTTGGGGATCAAAACAATAAGTGCCTCAAATAAAGATTGGTCCCGCACCTGATAACATAAAATATATTTGAATAGACTGAGAAGTAAAGGGGATAATAACTTAGAAAATTTTTTAAAAATTAGACAAAAACCCATCTGGCCCAGGAGTTCTATCCAATGGGAGACTCTGAATAACCAATTCAATCTCCCCCTGAGTAATGTCAGCCACTAACTGCACCTGTTGAGACTCAGACAACAAAGGGAGATCCAGCCCCTCAAGAAAGGCAAGCATCTCTTTCTCAGTGGGGGAGTTATCCATTTTACTATACAAAGATTTGAAATAACATCTAAATTCTTGCACTATCTCCCCAGCCGTGGTTTTAACCTGGCCATCTACTTTAGATAGAATCCCTGGAATTACATGAGATGATTCCAATTGTTTAATTCTCCTAGCCAGAAGTGATCCCGTCTTTTCACCCTGATCAAGGTAACTAGCCTTGGTCTTAATTAATGCCAATTCCGCTTGCTCCCCCAGCACCTTTAAATAAAGATCCCTCAACCTAACCAGTTCCAACTTCTCATCCGGCCGATCATGTAAGACATAGTAGCTTCCTTGCTTCTTATTCGCCCAGCAACTCGGATAGAAATTGTACCTCTCCTTCTTCCTTTTGGATGCCTGACCTATTAATATACCTCTTATAAATGCTTTAAAGCACCTCAAACAATATCAGGGTATTAATATCCCCACATTATTAGCTATAAATTCTTCTATTTGTATGGAAATAAACTCCAATTTTGGGACTTTAGCAACTGATTATTAATCCTCCACCTACCACCCTCTTAGGAAGAGTGGAAAAATAAATTGACGCTACTACCACAGCATGATCGGAAAGCGCCTCGCATAATCTCAGACTCCAGCACTCCAGGAAGAAGAGTACCAGAAAATAACAGATAATCTATACGAGATGCTGAGCCATGAACTGCAGAAGTGAACGTATACTCCCTATCTTTCGGGTGAACAACTCTCCATACGTCCACTAAGCCTGTCTGGTCCAACAACTCACCTAGGGCCCGCTGAGCCAGAGAAAAAACTGCAATATTTCTCCTGGTCCTGTCCATCAGAGGGTCTAATACAAGATTCAAATCCCCCCCTAAGATCATGGGAATCTGTACAAAGGGGGCCAGGATTTCCAGAAGCTTAACAAAAAAACCCTGAGAATCCAAGTTGGGACCATAAATGGACCCAAGGAGTACCTCCACATTCTGTAGCTTACCCCTAACAAACACGTATCTGCCCTCACCATCCTGAATAATCTGAAGCAGTGCAAAGGGTACAGACCTATGCAGAAGCATCATCACACCTCTGCTCTGCGTGCTACCTTGTGAGGAAAAAACTGATCCCATCTGCAGGCGCCTCATGGAGTTACATTCTGTTTGAAAGCAAGTGCTCCTGCAGGAACACAATGTCTGCCTTAGTACCTCTAAGTGCTTTAAAATACTATACTGTTTAACCTTCTGGCGTGCCCTTTATATTCCAGGTTACAACTTTAAAAGACCCATACAGTGCCATTATCCAGAATTTCTAACTCCGACCATGGTATGCTCCCATTTAAACACCACACCCTGTTACCTAACTAGGACTTGTGCATCATCTATCCCCAGACAATCCCCATAACTGCTACCATACCCGCTTAACATTAACCCACCACTACCCCCCGTAACCAACCATCCAAACCTTTTGTACATATCCCCCAGAAAACCCCACCGCACCCCAAAACCCTCCCCCACCCTAAGCATTATTGGCCCGTGACAACAGCCACACAGCCTCGCTCACCCCACCCTCATACCCTCCTCCAGGCTAATATCTCATCGCCCACCAACTACTTACCCAATCCTATGCCATGCTATCAACCTTCCCTTAGACAGCTACTAAACCTTCCCAAAATCTCTAACAGGGTCCAAGTAAAACCTCAAACCCAAATCACCCCTAGTCATATAGCCTTCTGCTTATAATATTACATTGGTTTGAACCTCCCTATATAAAACAGCCCAAGTCACTGCCAAACTAACAATTATCTAACCTACTAGCACTCTATACCTATCCTCAGCTTCATCTCCTAACCCGTGAGAGAACAGCGTCCTAATTGCCATTAAAGCAGCTGACCTAATAAATTCAGCTTCCAAGGCTAATAAAGCCGTAGTTATGCTTCTAAAATAACCCGAAATTCCCACACTTAAATGCTGGGTAACATTCCACAACAGACTACAGTCCTCTTGTGGAACTCGCATAAATTACATTGTCCTCTAATCCCAAAAATAAACTGATTAAACAGGCTTTAACCATATGCCACCATCGCCCCAATTACATCCAACTGAAAAGGACTCAAAAAACAAGAAAAGGAAAACTGGGGGCTTACAGTCTTCCCCATTTAGCCAAAGGCACCCAAACTAATCCACAGCTTTTGCCCAAATGTTTAAATCAGCAAGAGAACATAATCGGGGCAACACAAGCATCAAAATTAGACCCCAGTCCATACAGTTTCAATACTATTCCGTGCATTTTCATGTCCAAGCAGTAGAAGTCCCTGGAGTTATGCCAAACAGCCACCAAGCCCTCGAGCAAGGAACATCGCACCATGACATCTTCACCTCCTCAGGAACCCAGAGGCCTTCACCCAGTAATACCCGATAGCTCCCACTGCTGGTTCAGGAGTCCTTGAATAGGTTGGGGAAAGCGGACTGTAATGCAGATCTGGCGATCTCCACCGATTCAAAATGCTTCCACTCTCCCTCCATCTGGACTTGAAATTTAGCCAGATAGCCCATTCTGAATCTGACGCCAGCAGCAATCAACTTATTGATCAGGGATTGAAAGCTGCTCTCTTCTGCCGGACCGTTACAGGTATGTCCTGTGCAACCGGATCTTCACTCCTTCCCAATATAGATCCTTGCTTTCCCTAGATTTCAGCAGAAAAAGTTGCCGTTCTTGGTAATTCAAGAACCGGAAAATCAAGAAGCGATGGCGGAGCATTTGGTGGGGCAGCGGTAAGCGCGGTGAGCCCTTTCTTAAGATAAGTGGAGCCAAATGGAGAGGGACCCGTTATTTTCTCACGAAGTTTGTACACAAACTTGATACGGTCTGACCTTCCTCTCTCTCCGGCAGACCCACGATCATCGCGCTTGTTGCGCGGCTTCTTCCTTCCAGGTCCTCCACCTTCAATTCTAATTTGGCCACCCGCTGCTTCAACTGATTCACCCCGCATCCATTCGCTCAGTATTCCCTCTAAGGACTGAATCTTAGCTTCATTATCTGTGGTCCTCAGAGCAAGGTCTTCAATCTTGAGTAACATTTTCATTTCACTAGCCATCTCCTGCATTTCCATCTTAAAGGGCGAATTCCTCCAGCAAAATCTGCAGCTAAGCATTCAGAGCTCGTTTTCCGACCCCCTGGTTTCAGAGCCCTGGGACTGCTGCAAACTCAAGGCCCACACTTTTTTTGAGGCCTTCTCGAGCGTCGCCGGGAGAGTGTGTTTCTGAGGGACTTTGCTCATTTCGGTTTCCATCAAGCCCCCAACCACTTCAGCGCAGTCTTCCACTGCTATAGCACACAAAAGATTTCTCTAAGGTGAGCTGGGATCCCAAGCAAAAGCTCTATTTGGAGGCAAGGTAAACTGAGCTTACAGGGAATGCAGCTATTCAGTGCTCTGCATCACGTGACTCCCTCCTTATCCCTGTTCTTAATACATTTCTAGATGTTCCACTAGCATTTGTTCAGTTTTGCGATTACACTATTACGTTGAGTGTCAAAATTGAGTTTGTGATCAATGAGTTCACCAAGATCTCTTGCTATTTTAGTTTCTTGGAGTGTGGTACCCATGAATTCATAACTGTGTTTAGGATTATTCTTACCAAAATGTAATACTACATATTTGTCTTTATTAAAGATCATGCCCCATGTACTTGCCCATGTATTAATTTTGTCTAGATTCAAGGGCACTTTGGGGCACTTTGAGAGCCACTTGAGTGCAGTTAAAGAGACTCACCTTTATAATTTAACAACAATCACCCGCATATTGCTCATGTAAGGAGAACACTGGAATGGTGTGGGAGCTGTGGGGGCTCCTTCCTCAAGGAGAGAACCCTGATGGCTGGTAAGCCTGGATACACTCCCCAAAGCCAATGGGGGGGAGTGATTCAGAAAACGCCCATATCAAGAAGGAGGCACTCAAAGACCAGCTGCATAGTGCCCAAGATGTGGGGTTCAGGCAGCAAGGTAAGAGACACTTCACTGCATGGGTGCCTGTGGTGTCCCAAGGAACAGGACCTAGGCTGACAGATGCAACAGGACTAGCCCAGGGGTGATGGCTCAAGGGGTCATGGTGGTGGGCTTTTATGATGGCCATGATGAGGATAAGGGTAGCTGGGCTTGGTGCCTGGGCTTTCATGAGGGGAGAGCCAATGGGATGTCAACATGATTCAGAGCATCCCAGGCTCAACTGCTTTGACTGCATTGAAATGCTACTGTTCTGCTAGCTTGTCAGTTGTGTCACAGCTAGATACTGGAAGGGACTGCAGAAGGAAGATAAAGAACTTAATGAGCAGTAAATGCTTTGGAAATATGAGAGATGGTCCAAATCCCCACAAGGAGGGAGAACATGATGATATGATGGATGTTGAGTGCAACAATTCACTGAGGGACCTGAGAGGGAGAAGGTTTCACTTCAATAAGCTGGAATACCTGGTGCCAGTTGGGAAAGAGGAATATGATAATTACTTAGTCCTAGGGGTGCTCTGTAGTCATGGATGAGTGGAACAGTTGTACAGCATATATCTGGGAATCATATATGTCAATCTCCATATCAGATGAGATCTCTGAACCTGAAGAGATGCTGAAAATGAACTTAAATAGGTTACCTAAGATAAACTCATATGTGTGTTTTACATTACTCATGTTTGCTTGATATGGGTTATTCCCAACTCTTGTGGGGGGGGCTCATAGAGGAGGGCCATGATGATGTGTGGGCTCATCTGGGATGGGATACCAGTTTGGTGAAGGAGGTTGAGTGACTTGATTTTATGTATTTCATTTTTGTTGACCAGCAATGGAGGGTTAGGCAATTCTGCCTATTTTCAGCCTCATTCCTGTGGATGGAGGTACAGATGTTAACTGGCATACTGAATCAGGTTGCACTATTGGTGGTATTTATAGTGAATGGTGTAAATTTGGCCATGACTCCAGGGTAATTCCCCTACTCTTTTTGGGAAGCGTCCTGGGATATTTTAACTTCCATATGAATAAGCATCAAAACAGGTAGATGGGCCCTCAGTTTAATGTCTCATCCAAAAGCCAGCACCCCAGGAGTACAGCACCACTTTCGTGCTGCATTACAATGTAAGTAGTGGGATTTAGCCCAAGGTCCTGGTATGGGGCTAGAACCCACAACCTTTTGATTTTCCAGCCTCAGAGGTGAGTGTGCAACCTGCTGAGCCACTGACACTGCTGAGACTTTTATGGAGATGTGACCCATTAGACTGACTGAAGAAAAAGTGATGGGGCACAGACATGTACATTCCCACTAGCTAGGGGTTGTGAGCAAGCTCTGGGGAAAATGGACATGAGGAGGAATTGACCAAGGTGTGCATGGTGGATGGAGGCATAGAATTTGTGTGAAGACCCAGTAGTGGTCAAGAATTTTGTGGGGGACTGACAGACTCCAGTGAGAAATGCCTGTGACTGTGATGTGAGCAAAGGCTGCATGTGTACCATGCTGTTGTGAAGGGATACAGTGTAGCTCTCTGACAGTGTTTTTGCTCAGCTTAATGCTGCAATCATACTGTGCAGATCAGCAGTGCCATCAGGAAGTGGCACCCTTGTCACCATGTGGTTTTGATGCTTGCAAATGTAGGATCCCCCCCCAATTGCCATGGACAGAAAGTGGCCTGAGTTCCCCTTTTTCAATCCCTTTTTGGGCCATTAGGTGCCAACCCAGTGGCTGAGCATGTCCCATTTAGTAGTGTATAAAAAAGGGTCATACAAGCTACAGGGAGAGGAGTGAGGCATTTGGCATGTGTATCTGCCCTTAGGTGTGAGTGGTGTGGGAGTTGTGGCCCTGGTATCCATGGACTTTACATCTGTGAGTCATGCCATGGGGATGGACCCGTGGAGGAATTGTCAGCATTAAATGTCATGACTCAGTTTGCAGTGTTGACTGACCCCATGCCACCACTTATAAAGTCTGATGAAGCTGATAAGCCTGAGAGTAAGTGACCTGCCAACAGAGAAGTAACTTTGAAGGTGGAGGAATGGGTAGATGCTAAAACTGATGAGGAATAGAGTGATGATACCTTACTGCTCAGCTCCCCAATCATCCCCGCAGCTATCCCTGAAGGAGGAACAGGGCCATGTGAAGTCATTGGATGGTGTTCTGTCTCCTGAGTAGCCAACCCAGATGTCTGTGCCAGAGGAGGTGCAGGATGCTGATCCTTCTTGCTATGTTGTACTGTGGGGGGGGGGCGCAGCTCTCAAGAGAAATTGCTCAAATGGCGTGATGCTTATTTTGGTGGAGCATACCAATTCTGGAAAAATCGGTCCCAAATGCAAGTGTTTAGGCAGCTCAGAATACGAAAGGATTCTCAGTTCACCATATGTTCATTTTTCCAAAAAATCTATTTATTTTCTATATCTTTTTTCTCATCATCTGCATCAACGTTTCACCTTTTAGGCTTTTTCAGGGGACTATAAGAACATTTCAGAAAAATATTTCTATGAATTTGTGTTCCTATATACAGTTTTATACATTTATGAAAATAATTGTTTAAAATTTTTTTATATTTTTTAAGGTACTGACAAAATTCTTATCAGCCTTGCCTCTAATCCTACATTCATATTAACAGACGTTCTTACATGTTCATATACTTGATGTAAATATCTTAACATATCATTATCTCAGTTCTTCATAATTTATACCAATATACTACATATTATAAATATTCATAAACTAGTATACTTTATGATGCAGCCTCCTTTTCTTTGTTTAGTATCTTAATACTGCATGATATTTGAATCAGCCAGAGTTTTCTTCCACTTTAGCTGAATGAGTTCCATATAGTCCTGTCTACAAATAATAGTAACAACATTATGTATATAAGTATTGAACACTACAGTGCATTCCTGTCTTATTTAAAAATCGCCCTCAGCATACAAGTCATAACAATATATGATCGGGTACCTTTTTCATAAGCACTTTTCCTAGTGTAGAGTGTGCAGTCCAGAAGGACTTCTAGATAGTCATATACCTGCAATAAGGTTAATCACTGTGTTACACATGTGTTATAGCCTTCACGTTTGTGACCTTTTGTTATTTTCTTATTGTATAGTAGAAAGGTCTGGTAAAGATTTCACACAACAAATGTGCAACAGAGAGCTGCTCTTGAGCTGTACTGCATTAAGCATAAATATTAGAGTTTTAAACAAATTCTCAGTTTTAACATTCATAGCTGAAAGAGTAGGTCAGCAAACTGATAAGTATGATATCTTTCTACTATACAATAAGAGAATAACAAAAGATCACATAAGTGAATGCTATAATGCTTGTGTAACACAGTGATTAACCTTACTGCAGATATATAACTAGCTAGAAGTCCGTTTGGACTGCACACTCCACACTAGGAAAAGTTCTTATGAAAAAGGTACCAGATCATATATTGTTATGACTTGTACGCTAAGGGTTATTTTTAAATAAGACAGGAAAGCGTTGTAGAGTTCAATACATATACATAATGTTGTTACTATTATTTGTTGGAAGGACTATATGGAAATCATTCAGCTAAAGCAGGAGAAACATCTGGCTGGTTAAAACATCAGGCAGTATTAAGATACTAAACAAAGAAAAGGAGGCTGTATCGAAAGTATGTTAGTTTATGAATATTTATAACATGTAGTGTATTGGTATAAATTGTGAAGAACTGAGATAATGAGATGTTAAGATGTTTACATCAAATATAGGAACATGTAAGTCCGTCTGTAAATAAGAATATAGGATTAGAGGCAAGGCTGATAAAAATGTTGTCAGTACCTTAAAAATACAAAAAACTTTTTTTTGAAAAATGATTTTCATAAATAGATAAAACTCTATATATGAACATATATTCATAAATATATTTCTGACATTTTCTTATAGCCCTCTGAAAAAGCCTAAAGGTGAAACATTGGGGCAGATGATGAGAAAAAACATTTAGAAAAGAAATAGATTTTTTTTGCAAAATTAACATATGGTGTATCGAGAATCCCTTTGTATTCTGAGCTACCGAAATGCTTCCTTCCTGCTATGTTGTCTATAGCAGAAGGAAGCTGTTCTGCAACATATGAGTGAACTCAAAATAATGATGCCATATGAGCAAGTGCACATCACTGAAAACAACAATGGGGATGTGCACAATAGCGAGACCATAAACGGCAATGGTCCGGACCACACAGAAAAAGAAAATTTACATGCTGTTTAATGCGGGGGCTATGCCCCCCACACCCTCCATGTGGGGGCAGTGCCTCCACACCCCCAAATAATTATAACCAACTCCGAGGGGGAGTCTGACACTGGGGTACAGTGAATGTTCGGGAGGAGTATTCACGGGGGCAACCCACTAGGAGGGCAGGGGAATGGGGAGCAGAACATGAGAAAAAAAGTAAGTGCACACCGGGAGGAAACCCCTCCCCCCAAAAAATAAGTGCACACATGCACGAAGCCCCCAAAAGAAACAGAGCTCCTGCCCAGGTTAGAACCTGGGTCGTGCAGCATCGCAGGAATACACTGCCTCTACTAGATCACACAGCCAGCACAGAACTGCCAGCCCTGTCTACCTGCTATAACTTCTGCATTGTAGATCCCTCCTACCCTCACTCTCTCTAATCTGTCACCATCGTTGTCAACTTTCCCCTCGCTATTTATTTTATTTTATTTAGCTTTTATTGACCGGGTAAGTGCACTAGACAAATCCTGCCTATTTTCAGGCACGACCCGGGGGAAGGGGATACAGATGAATGCCAACTGACCTTGAACCAGATTAAGCTGTTGGTGGTGGTAATTTTACTGAAATGAGGGAAATTTGGCCAGGACACCGGAAATTCCCTACTCTTTCAATAAGTGCCATGGGATCTTTAACATCCACCTGAACTACCACCAATCCAGGCAGATGGGACCTCGGTTTAACATCTCATCCGAAAGACGGCACCTCAGAAGTGTAGCACCCCCCTCATGCTGCACTACAGTGTCAGTACTGGGATATTAACCCAAATGCCAGATGTGGGAACTGAACCCACAGCCCTCTGATCTCCCGGCCTCAGAGGCGAGTGTGCTACCTACTGAGCCACTGACACTGACAGCCCACTGACAGCACCACTACTGTTTCACACTCGCCCTATTCACAGGCACTCAAATTGAGTCGCTCAAACTGAGTCACTCAATTTGAGTTACCCATATCATTGGTTACCAGAGGGGATACATGCAGTCCAGTCTGCCTCAGGGTTGTACCTGGTCCCACGGAAAACTGGAAGGAAGATGTCAAGCTGGAGCTGACCTGGTGGCACTGAGGGTTGAGGCACTGGATGCCACACCTTGTGCCATGCTGGCAACCCGGGTTCGGGAATGAGACTGGACCACCGGGGGTCAGCAGGGGGAGGAGAAGATTGAGCATCCAGAGGACTGCTCCCTTCTCCTGGGGTGGGTTCTGGGGGATTCCTCACTAAGCGGCAGCACCTGGCAGAGGTTGGGGGCATTGCCCAGCAGCAAGAAACAAGTTGTTGTGGACTGGTGATGACAGGCTGTCTGTGGGAGGTCCCATGCTGATGCCATTGCATGCCGTGCCAGAGGGAGGAACACAAGTAAACACCCTGCCTCCCGGTAGGCAAAGGAGGGTACAGGGCCGGCCAACCACGCCCAGTGCCGGGTCTCTCTGTTCGCTCCTCTGGCTCTCTTCCCTGCCTGGCTGCTCTTCTGGATTATAGATAGAGTGCCAGGGAACAAGGCAGTCCCACCTCGGGGCACTCAGAGCCAGGGGCTTGAGTGGCTGGGTAGTGACCGGGAGAGTCCGGTGCAGACAGGAGAAGAATGGAGGACTTCAGGTGGGTAGGATCATGGTACAGAGCTGAGCAACCCTCTGGAGAGAGTACAGGTAGGACAGTGGCATAAACAGTGTTAGAAAAAAAAAAGATGTCAAACTGAAGGAGCCTATACCAATGTTCAACTTTGGGGAGATTACCCATCTCTGAACAGCAAGCCAACGACTTCCAGAGGGGACATTTCTATGCCTTGTGCAGGGTCCAGCAACATACACATTTCTGTTGGTATCCTGGGCTGTGATAGCAGAGCACCCCTGTCCCTGAGGACTTGAAAAACTGGTCCCCCCCAGCAGTGAAAAGTCCACTGCTAAAGTTGTGCCAGTGAGATATGAAATTATCTTGGACAGTACAAGAGAAATGGGACTACACTGTTTCATATATGCCAGTGTGACTGTGGCACATGGTAGAAGGAGACTGAGAAGACTGGATGAGAGAGGTGGCTGCTGAGGAACTCTGATATGATGACCTTGCAACAGATATGGAGCTGGTGGAGAAGCCGGAGCTCACAATGGGAAGGTGGGCAGGCTCGTCCCCATTCTATTCCCATTATACATTTGTATGACTATTTAGCACAGCAACAGTGCTCTACAAAAGTCCCTCTGGAAACCTGATGCACAGACATGTGGAACAATGGAATGAAACTGAGTTTGTTTGAAAAACCCACCAAAACCATTACTATTAGAGAATTATGACTTTTGGCTCTATGAAGACGTAGGAAGAAAAGTGGATACAGTAGTTTCCTTTTAGGAGATTAAGACAATGTGTCACTGGACTGGCTTGATATTAATCTCTCACTGTTGGCCTGTTGGCTATTTTCTATGACAACACTTTACTGGACATTGCTGGGACTTCTTATTGAATGTTGCTGTGCTAAATAGTCATACAAATGTATAGCAGAAACAGCATGTTTGTTGTACTGCAGCTGGAATGCTGTGTCTGCTCTCTCCCCAGGTGCCAGCAGAGAGAACTGCAGGACAGAAAAGATACAGGAGGTTGCCACAGAACACTGAAATGTTGAGATGCTAGGGGAAAGCCAACCTACTAATGCTGGACAAAGGGGATTAACCCTGATTCAATAAATACTTTTGTAATAAGATGTTTTATTTTTGCACCGGAATGCAATATGGTGGTAACAACAATGTTTTAATCCACTTTGATGTAAGTAAAAGAAAAAATATTTTTAGAGCACACACAAGTCTCTCTCTCTCTTCTTCTCTTATGCCAGGTGGAGGGTGAGTTGAGTGCTGGACATGTCATGACAAGGGCTGTGTCCCCTGGGAGGCTGGATGGTAGGGACTGGATTGTATGATCCAGTGAAGTGCCTATAGTGTAGTGACTGAGGTGAGGGAGGACCTCCAAGATTTGGCAAGAACTCACTTTCCCCCAGGGCAAGTTTGTGACTGGGCCACGGGGTAGGCAGCAGCCCAGAATGCTTGATGGCGCTTCCCCATTTGGCATGGTAAGGGGATGCCTGACAGCATGTGACTGTGATAGACCATGACATCTCCCAAGATGTTCAGTGGGGGGCATGAGGGTGAAGCTGCCCTGTTATTTCTCTGGAAAAGTTGTCCTCACTCAGAAGTGGGATATGGCCTCTGCGATGTGGAACTGGGGTTTCAAGTGTAAGCATAACAGTAGGCCATGGGCAGGGGCCTACTGAGTGAGAGAGTAGAACTGTTGTTCTTTTTGTTTCATTTTGGGTGATTTTGCCCACAGTATAGGGATGAACACTTGCAGACACCCACCCTGGTTGCTCAGTGAATGGTGCAGTAGCTAACACCCTTCTGCAAGTGTGCTAGATGATTGCAGTCAGTCCTGCCCCCACATTTCTGTAGATAGACATTTTCTTTATGGGGAAGATGGTAATAATTCCATCCTGCTAGTAGAGGGTGGTGGTTGTTCACTTTATGGTGCTCAACTCAAGACTAATATCTTTGGCACCAAGACTTGATTATGAGTGGCATGAAGGAAGCTTAGGAGACAATAAGAATGGAAGAGAAGATAATGAGGGCCTTTTGGGAACATTTCAAAGACACTCCAAGAACACATGACCATGATATAGTAGGGCTCTTCTTTGCAATTTAGCAATAATAGCAACAAGTAAGGGGACCACCGAGAGGGTGTGTGGACTATGTGGGGTTCCTTCCTCAAGGTGATCACCCTGATGGCTAGCAAGCCTGGGTACCCCTGAAGCCATGTAGAGAGGCAATGGTGAGGGGAATTATTGGAAGCATGCAAATGCCAAGAAAGAGGAATATAAAAACCAGGATGTAGGGTACAGGTGGGGAGTTGCTGCACTGCATGGGAGCCTGTGTCATCCCAGGGAATGGGACTCCAGACTGAGGGATGTCACATGACTAGCTCATGGGCGATAACCCAGTCAGATCATAGTGGTGGTCTGGTCTTGTACATTGGCCATGAATAGGGTATACCTCTGAGTGTTCTATAGTGTTGTGGCCAAGGGAGGGGAATTCTTGCTAGGGCTGACAAGCATTCACATGTCTCCAGGGCAAGTTGATAAGGTGGTGAAGTGTCACTTCAAATCGTCTTCACCACGTAAAACACTATGAGATGTGGCACTTTACAGGTGAAGCATTATTTTGCATATTCTTTGTCTGGTGAAGTGGTACTTTTGTTGTGCATAGTACTACACAAAGTAACAACATTCTGAGTAGTAAATGTTTCCAGTTTGCTCACACCTACCACTCACCCTTTTAATCAAAGCAGCCTTCAGGCTGCACTGTCAGACCATCCAACAACTAGTCTAACAGTGTCAACCAGTCTGACATAGTTGTGTCCCAAATGCCAGTCCTTGCAGAAAATAAAGATGTGTGCTTCATTATTTTGATGTGAGCTGCTACAGATCACATCTATTGCTGCAAACTGCTTGCAACATATGAATATAGCTGAAAGGTGCACCAGCAGATCTATCCTGTTGCAGTCATAAGTGGATCTCACTTCTGCATGTGTGTCAGAGTATCTGAAAATCCTGTCCATGGGATATAGCACTGCCCCCCCCAAATCCACCCTGGCTGACTGGCCCCCTCTTCCTTTCCTGCTTTTGCTTTGCCCTCAAGAATCCTCTCCACATTCATTACTGTTCTCTTTACTCCTTTTCGCCTTAACATGAAGGCAACAGACAACTGTCACACTGTGCCTCCCTTATATCTAAATTATAGTTTAGGTACCTCATCTGCTATCTTAACTCTGTTCTATTCTAGCCTATTCTGTCCTGTCTCTTCTCCTAGCCCCTTAAAATTCTGACCCCTTTTTTTGCTTTCTCCCTTGCAATGAGACCTTTGCTGGCTAGGCTTGCCTTTTTCCTTTAGGCTTCCTTTCCTCTGACCCCTCCACTTCCACTAGACCATGTTTCACACTTTAACTCTGCAGTTCTGTTATTTTGTAAATGTGCAATAAATGAGTTGACAGATGCTTTTGGTGCAGTATTAGCCACTAGTAAGCAATTTAAATCGCAAATTGTAGTGAGAAAGAAATAATGTGCCCATACTGGGAATTGAACCCAGGCTCCCTGAATACCATCTGGTGCTCTAGTCTCTGAGCTACAGGCTCACATGGGTGGACCTGTGGTTCCTGACCATGCTTCCTTTCTCTGGTGTTGAATATCCTGCAACTAGGAATAATCAAGATGACAGTTAGTAATTTGTGATTTAAATTGCTTAGCATTGGCTACATATGAACCAAAAAACCATCTAATTGATTATTCCTAGTTGCAGGATATGCAATATCAGAGAAAGGAAGTGTGCCCAGGAACCTCAGGTCCAACTATGTGAGTCTGTCATTTAGTGATTAGAGTACCAGGACAGTATTCTGAGGGCCTGGGTTCAGTTCCCTGTAGGTCACATTATTTCTTTTCTCACTACAATTTGTGATTTAGATTGCTTTGCAGTAGCCAGTACTGCACCAAAAACATCTAATTGTCATCTTGAATATTCCTTGTTGCAGGACATTAAATGCCAGAGAAAAGAAGTGTGTCTGGGAACCACAGGTCCAACCAGGTGAGGACGTAACTCAGTGGTTATACCACCGGGATGGTATTCCAGGGGCCTGGGTTCAGTTCCCAGTATGTCACATTATTTTTTTCTCATTACAATTTTTGATTTTAATTGCTTAGCAGTGGCTAATTCTGTACCAAAAAACATCTAACTGCCATCTTGATTATTCCTAGTTGAAGGACATGCAATACCAGAAAAAGAAAGTGTGTCTGGGAACCCCAGGTCCAACCATGTGAACCTGTATCTTAGTGGTTATAGTACTGGGACTGTATTCTGAGGGCCTGGGTTCAATTTTCAATATGTCACATTATTTCTTTTTCATTACAATTTGTGATTTAGATTGCTTAGTAGTAGCTAATACTGCATCAAAACGCATCTGTCATCTTGATTATTCCTAGGTGCAGGATATGCAATACCAGAAAAAGTAAGTGTGTCCAGGAACCGCATGTCCAACCATGTGAGCCTGTAGCTCAGTGGTTAGAGTATTCCAGGGGCCTCAATTCCCAGTAGATCACATTATATCTTTCTCACGGCAGTAAATGAGCTGTATTTCTGGATCTTTCCTGGAGTGACCACTTTTTCTTTATTTCAGTCTGTCATTTTGCATTAAGTGGAGATCCCTTAGATCGAGTGCGGTGAGCTTCTGTGCTGTTGTTGTCCCCTTCTTCTCGTCTAGTCCCTCCCACTTCTTCTGCTCCATTTCTTTCCCCTCTGCATGAAAATCTTTTCTTCATGACCACACCTTCCATGTCTGTTGTCTACCACACATCACCTTTCACTTCTAACTTTTTCTTCCCTATGTGTAATTTATTGCCCCCCCCCCCACACACACACACATTTTGGCCTGGTCCATACCATCAGTAGCTTGTTAATGTTGACATCTGTTAACGCAGCACATCTTATCACTGGATTTCTATGCCTCCTTGTCTGCATTGTGTCTCTATAGTACATATGTTCCGACATATTTGTTCACCCAGTACCCACCATCTATTGTTTTGTGCCTCTTGTAGTACCATTATTTTTATTTCGAACACCTGTACCCTTTCCCCCCGAAAGTTTCTGGAGTTCAGCTGTTCTCAGTTCAGTGTACTGTTTTAGTATGAATCTTTAAAATAAATAACTAAATACCAATAACTTAATTTAGAAGTAGTTCAGCCGAGGTATGCAGTCAGATCTGCAGAAAATAAAGAGCATACATACAACAGTGTGAAAAAGACTATTGGGGTGGTGGGGTCCTTGTTATTTTTATTTATATTTTAAGATACTATAGTCATCTAATGTAAGCTCTGCTTGTATTATATATAACATCTTCCTATAAACATTTAGGCTGACACACTGTCAATTTGCAGCAGTTCTTTGAGGCATTGTCACTGAAAAACTGAAGCCATGCTATATAATTAATTCATCTTTCTAGGCTTCCTAACCACTTCAACCTGCTATTTTATTTTTTTATGGCCACCACTTGCCATTTGGAAAATGTTGCTTTGTAAGTGTATCTTTTCTCTTCTAGGTTCTGTATTATATTTTCCTTTTCACAATCAAACCATTTTCTTTCTCCCTTTGGTGAAGCATGCTAAAGTGTTCAAGGTAAAATCAACTCCCATAAATCATTCCTAAAGTAAACATTTTCCACCCAGTGAAGTTCCGCACATGTCAGCGACTTAATGGCTATCAAAGTCACAAACTGCTGAAACAGGCTAAATGCTGACCGTCTACACACACACACACACAAACACACACACACACACACGTGTGTGTGTGCGTGTGTGTGTGACAGTGATAGTGTGTGTGTGTATATAATATATTTATATCCATATCTATATCTAAATCTATATCTACACACACACATATATCTCAGACAATTATTTCCCTGCATACATTTCCCTGTATTCACAACTGTGATAAAAAAATGAACAGTATCTATCCAAATGTATTACATAAAATATGGCTATGTCCACTATGCTCAGAAATAAACCCATTGAGGGGGGTTACCAGATCTTAAAACCACTTGCCCTTTGGGCTCATTATTTTAGGATTTGGTTAGCCAATTTGATGTTTTTTTTAGCATACCACACTTACCCATCATTATATATATAGTTTCTTCTAGAATTATTTGTAAAGAAAGAGCAAATGCCACTAACTAGATATTAAAGATAATGCCTAAAGAAACTCTAGATTGAAACAATGATTTAACATTGTTTCATATTCACTGTGCATTTAATCTGACACCTTTGTTGCGAGATAGCAGAAGAGGAACAGAACACACACACACACACGCACACACGCATGCACGCACACACACACACACTGTGCTCCCAGATTGATTTGGCATTTTCCCTGCATCTCGATGGCAATTTTCCTGTTTTCCTGTGTATTACATTATTTTCTATGGAGGTTGGAGTGTTTTGTTTTCCTGAATAACCAATGCAAATCTTTGGGAACAATTTCCTTGTAGATGGCTTTATTTCCATGTAAAACACAGGAGTCCCTGTAGATATGGGAGCCCCCACACACACCACATATATATGTCTGTCTGTCTATATATGTAGGTATCTGTCTCTCTCTCTCTCTCTTTCTCTCTTCTCTCTCTCCTCTCTCTCTCTATTACATAGATGAGACTTTTTCCCCTTACAAGTTGTAAGCAGCTATTTCCCTGTATACCCTTTCCTGTAAACTCAGTTGCGATTAAAACTTACAGTGACCAATCCCTCCAAATGTATTTTATAAAAAAAATGGGTAAGTCTGCTATACTCTGAAATAAACCCAACAATGGGGTTAACCGAGTCATAAAGCCACTAGTCCTTTGGGCTTGTGACTTCATGATCTGGGTAGCTCCCTCCAAGGGTTTTTGACTTGTATACCATACTTACCCATCATTTATCATATTATGAAGCCTTGGTTAATCTATGATGCAGTGCTCCTAAGGGTTTGAATGATCACTAGATGCAGCATTGGCATTACCAGAACCTCGACACCCTGTATCCAAGCATTGCTGTGTAACTATTTTACTTTGTCTGTCATGACATTGCCAAAGTTAGGATAATGCCAGTGCTGTGTTGTGTGAACATTCTAACCCCCAGGAACACCACACCACAGATTTGCCAAGGTTACAGGAAATTTTCCCCCTAACTTTTTATTTCCCTACTTTGTGCACTTCAACCCTACCAGATGCACTGACATATATTTTTTTGTGAAAAAGCTATATAATAACTTAGTTACATTTTTCCTATAAAAAAAGCAGGGTGCAATTCACCATTATACCCAGCTAGTTATAATGGCGAACATGCACCACTTTGTGTAACGGAAAGCTGCAAGTCAGATTACAACTCCTGCTGCACAATTCTTTTTCACAATCACTAGCTTAAATCACCTACCCATTCTTGCCTTTCCTCTCACTGACAAGACTTCAATGTTCAGTCTGCCCCTTTGTACCCTGATCCTTATTTTCTCTCTCTCTCTCTCTCTCTCTCTCTCTACCCTCCCTCTGCAGGTCACAAGCTCGTCACTTAAGAAACCGGGGTTACCATGACTATGGTGAGTTTCCCACAGAATAAAAAACATGGCATAATCTTTGAAAATCAGTTAACATTTTAAAGAGTTAAGATATTCCTTGCAGCTGAGTATACTTAAATGCTAGTTCTCCAAATGATTTGTAGTTGAAATGTCTGCTCCTCCTGCATGTTTGGTTTCTCAGCATAGACTTCCATGTGTGAGTTCTGTATGAATTTTTCACAAACAGTTAAAATGTATTTGCCTTAAATGTTAGTGAAATATCTAATAAAGTTATTTTCTCAGCAACCTTGCATTCTTCCTTCTAATTCTATCTCAATCAATGGAGTGTTCAAATAAGCATACATTTATATAATCGCTGTGTGAAAAAATGTTCCACAGCAATTATGTAAAAGGGTAGTGTGTAAAACTTAGTTTTTACACACATCCTTATAGGAACATTGAATTTGATGGCATATAAGGACAGATTCACCCACACAGTCTGACACTTTTTCCCTACCCAGATTATAACCGCAAACCCTACTTGATCTGCAACTCTTTTTTGCTTCCCCCCTTCCATTCTGCTAAGATTCCCTTATGCCCGACCCATGCATTATTAAACCCCACCACTATTTTCACCCCCACCACCTCTGCTGGAAAGCTGTTCCAAGAATCAACCACTCTTTCTGTGAAGAAGTACTTCCTCACATCTCTCCCGAATACACTGCCTTCCAGCTTCATAGCATGTCTCTTTGTTCTTGAGCACCATTTTTTTTCTGAAAAATACTTCCCTCCAATACCTTCTTTACACCTGCGAGGTATTAAAAAGTCTCTATCATATCCACCCTCTTCTCTTCCAGGGTGTACATACTGAGGTATTTTAGTCTGTCATCATAGGGCTATTGATGCAGACCCTGAACCATTTTAGTTGCCCACCTCTGGACCGCCTCAACTCTATGTTCTTCCAGAGATGTGGTCTCCAGAACTGGACACAATAATCTAGGTGGGGTCTTACCAGTGATCTATACAGAGGCAACACTACCTCCCTCTTCTTGTTGGTGATACTGCTCTCTATGGGATCCATGACACCACATCGACAATTTCTTGTCAATGCAACCTTACCCTGACACTACTACATTGACTGCAGTTGCAGTCGGGATGGTGCTGGTATGCTAAATCTTTTTGTTTTGTGGGGGCTGCACCCCCACACCCCCTCTTTAGAATTCTCAACTCTGAAACAGAGCTGAGTCGGGGGTGGGGTGCAGGACCCTGGGGAAGGGTGCCGGGGTCCCAGGCAGACTTTACAGCAATGTGGTGATGTTGCTGGTATCGACCATGTCAGTGTGAAGTTCTTGCTGTAGCAATGGTATACCCTCTCTGTGTACCCCATTATCTCACTAGCTCTCCCAACTTCCTTGTTACACTGCCTAGCCACCTTTAAGTCATCATATATAACTACCCCAGGTCTCTTTCCTGCTTTGTGTTTGCCAATACCACTCCACCTGTGTTGTACTCTGCCCCTGGGTTTCTGTGCCTGAGGTGCATTATTTTGCACTTTTTTTGCATTAGAAACCCAGCTGCCATACCCTTGAACACTCCTTGAGTTTTCTCAGGTCTCTACCCATCCTTTCCACCCCCCTGGAGTGTCCAACCTTTTGCAGATTTTGGTGTCATCTGTAAAGAGGCAGACTTTCCATTCCAGCTCCTCTGCAATGTCACTTATAAAGACATTAAATAGGATCTGTCCCAGCACTGATCCCTGAGGCACCCCACTGGTCACCCTCCATTCACTGGTGTGAGCTCTGTTTACTACCACCCTCTATCAGCTATCCCATAAGAAATTTCTTAGCCAGTTTACTACCATTGGATCCACTCCTAAGCTAGTCAGCTTGCTTACTAGTCTCCTATGTTAAATGTGTAAAAAGCCTTACTGAAAGCTAGGTAGGTTGCGTCCATCACTCCACCTGAATCTACTTCCTTGGTCACCCAGTCAAAGAAATTGATCAGAGTCATTTGACATGACTCCCTCCTTGCTTGAATCCATGCTGCCTTGGGTCTTGTAACCCATTGGATTCAAGATATTCCACAACTCTTTCCTTCAGCAGTGATTTCATTAAATTTCCCACCACCGATATCAAGCTGACTGGCCTATAATTGCCAGCCTACTCCCTGCTGCCACTTTTGTGAAGTGGAACTACATCTGCCCTCCTCCAGTCCTCCAGAACCAATCATGTTTCCAGTGAGCTACTAAATAGGACTGTCAGAGGTGCATCTAGTACTTCTCTGAGTTTCCTCAATACTTTTGGATGCACCCCATCTGGCCTCATTCAGGCACGGCTACTGTTTCATCTGTGTCTGGCACTTTATACTTAAAGAAACTGAGCACTTTTGCACTTTAAATTCCTGAAGAGTGGCAATTGTTCTTAACAGAAGGGTTGAGTGCCCGATTTTTTAGTTCATCAGTAACACATTTGTATTGACAGCACCACTGATGCAGTGTGGTCTTTTGTTGTGTTTACATGTATGTATGCTACCACCCACTAGCACCTATGCCATCCAACTCCCCATACAGGTAATAACTACCCCATCCCCACCAGCCCAATTAGCACCCACACCCTTCTGCCCCCCCCTTCCCCTGGGACCAATAATTTTAAAGTATCATCCACTGTGGGACAACAAGCACAACCCTTCATCCACCTTAGCTGGCCATTGTCAACTGAAGAAAAAACCCTGGCACAAAACTAGGTCCCAAAATATGGTAATTACACATTCGTCAGGAATGAGTTACTTTTTTTTCTTTTGCTGATAACCTGGCCATCTCCACATTTTCAGAATGCCCAAGTTATAAACAAAGGAAAACAAACAAACAAACAAAAAAAACACTGGGGGGGAGGGACTAAGTCCCAATGTAAGTGTGATTATCACATTTCAGGGCTTTGTTTCTTTCTAGGGTTTTTTTTTCATAACTTGATGGCAGAAGGAGGGTAATGCTCATTGCTCCACAATGGATGATCCTTTTTAAAAGGTAGGTACGGGGAGGAGGGTGGGTATGGGTGCAAAATCATTAGGAGATAGTGTAGTTTTTACTTATTTATGGGGAGAAGATAGTGGTATGGGTTCTGGTGGGTGGGGGATCTACTGATTGCCAAACACTGGGACTGGGCACCTAGTGTTGGTAACGCATAAAGGGGAGGGAGGGAGGAGTGAGCTAATAGGGTTGGACACCTGGTGGAAATAAACCATATATATATATTCTTTTTTAGGTGAACTGACACCAGGATTGGGCAGGCACTCAGTGTAAGAAAAGAAGGTAACCTTAAGGCTTTTTTTTACCTTCATGATTAACTTACAAGTCAAACATGAAGGGAAAAAAACAGAACTGTCTGTGTTCCTGGTGATGTACTGGCAGTGAGCAAGGGGAAAACAAGATAGTTTTTGTTTTTCTAGCTCCTGATTGACTTGGAAGTCAACCATGAATGGAAAAAACTTCCTTTTTTGTGCATGTGTGGGCTCATTCAGTTTTTAAACAATAATTACTTTTTAATTTCGACATTTTTCACGGACAAACTAAATTTCCCATACTGGCCAGTAACTAACCAACCTGTAATTTTAATGTTTTAAATTTTAAAATTTTAAATTGGTGAATTCTGTTTACTACCCTTGCCAAAAAAAGCATATTAAAATGTAGGTACTTACCTAACTTCAGCACTTCACAGGACTGAATCTGGTAATACATAGGTTCTGAAACGGCCCAGTTATAAGATATCAAAAATAAGGGGGTTGACAAAGAAAAACACTAACTCAACCCCATACACCATTTTATGATTGTAAAAATTCGTGAGTCTCTAGGTACTTTCTCTGGAAATTAGGTCAAAAATACTTTAGGAATAGAGAAATAAAAACCTGGAATTTATTTCTATTGAATGTCATAAATAGCCACCATATAGGGCACTTTAAGAACAGCTTGAAATTGTATTTGAACGACCTTGTAAAATGCGACTGTTCTAAGGTAAGTAGTAATAGTTATTGTGCAACTATTTTATATGAAGAGATGTTGTCTTTGTACAGCATATGTTGTGTGTTTTATTGTGTGTTGTATTGTAAACTGACTTGGTCTCCTTTGAAAATAGCACTTTCTGCCTAAAGGTTGTTCCCTAGTAATACAATTGAAGAAAAAAAAAATACACTGAAAATGAATAGTTAATTACCCTTTAATGGTCCAACATTTGTACTGTACAAAGATTGCCTAGCACACAAAACAAGACATATGTTAGTCCAATAAAATATAACAAACTGTCTAGCGGCTTCTCTTTTCTAAGGACCAACATGGCTAAAATCTCTCTTTACTAAAACTTCGACATCGGGTCTGAGCCCACTGTTCATGCAAAATATTATTCCTTTCACAAAAAACAAACTGTTCATTATGATATGCTAAGAATAAACGTATTTGTAAAAGCTAGACACTGAAAAGTGTTCTGTGATTTTTTTCAAACATATTCTAGATGGTTTAATATAAACAAACACCTCATAGACATGTAAAACTGGAACCTGTGAAAGACGTGTACATTTATTGAGTATCAGGATTGATATTGGTGTCTTGTGCAACATTTTTATATACAGAGTGAGGCAGAAAAAAATATTTTGCTTATCCCAATGTAAAAGGAAATGAGTGCAATAGGTGCAATAAAGCTAAAATTGTCTTCAGCTGACATCTAGATGTTGATATGTGAGAAATATATTTCAGGAGAAATTAGACATCCCTTTAACACACACTGAATATGAGGCAAATAAAAATAGGTGTAATCCTTGTCAAGTGATAAGAAGTACCATTGTTTTGTTGATTTATCGCACAGGACTTGCTGAGTATAGAGCTAAACTTGTGGCGCAGCCTACAAGGTACAATCCATACACAATAAATCAGGAAGATTTGCAGTACTTATCAAGCCACTGACTTTATAAAGATTAGAACTATGCTTCCAGCACCCCCACTGGAAAGGTGAGTTGGATTTTTCAATGTATGTTTCTTAGCGTTTTGCAGAAGAACAGCGGATGGCGCCTGAGTCCGGCTTAACCCCTACACGTCCCAATAACTTGGTGACATCCTGTCTTTTCAAAATACAATGTAGCCAACATGTGGACATGCATATCTTCAAAGAAACATGAGTGGACCCGAAGTTTAAAATCAGATAATTTTCTCTTGTTGTGTAAAAACCACAGTATTTTGGTACAAACACTGATGAGAATAAAATAGCATTGCACTGGTTTTGTGCTATCACACCAAAACGCAATATTGAAAGCTAAAAATAGTTTTTGTTGTTGTGAAGGTCTCCACATGAAAACTTTCGTTTCATGGTTGCTCAAATCCCTGTCCCCCTCAACAACTATATCTCATAGGTGGTGACCATGTCCCTTACAAACTCAATGCGCAGGTCACAATTTCCTACAGTACAATTAGTTTTAATATTTTGGTAAATGATCAACATATAGCAAACCAGAGTATACAGAAACAGTAACTTAGGGACATTTGGATTTCAACAATGGAACACTTACAACAATAACTTAGAAAAAGTCAGAATATATTTCGTATTATTTTTCATATAAACTTTTTAAATTAACTCGTACACAGGTATCATAATAATTACTGTAAATAATACTAGTTTGCTCGCATGGATTTTATAATGGTATACATAATACTGAATTGTATTTGTTTCTGTTACACCTGGGTGTGTATGTGTAAAACAATCAAGCGCTATTCTAGATAGTTGATCCATAATCTCTTTTCCATAAAATTTTCAGATTAACAAATGACAAGTATTAAGTTTCTCACAACTGCGGTTTAACTATGTGATAGATAATGCCTGTACAGTATTATGTATAGGTTTCGGCATTTTAAAAAATACCCTTTAGAATTAGTTGTTTATTACCCCGAGTGTTTCATAAGTTCTTTAGAGTTCAGTAGACGTTTTGTAGTTATCAGAGAGGACTTTTAAACAGCATCTTCTTTATGGGCAAAAGCATGCGTTTTTTTTTAATTGCTGTCAAGTCGTTTCAGACTTTAATTTTGTTCCATAATTATTATATTTCTCTTACCATTAATCATTTTCTTCTTGCTATAATAAGAGAACTATATGCAAGAAAAGTTAAACCATTTAGTAATTTAACAAAAAATAAATTTGTGGTGTGTATAGGTAGCGGGTCTGGCTGCAGAGGGATTCCATATTTTGGTTAGTTTTACCTTTTTTTAAAGCACATCCGGTAATAGTGTCAAGTGTAAGCATATGCTTACACATGCTTACATAATCACATCTGCCTGGTTTCAGAATTAATTGAGAAGGGGGCTTCATTACAAATCATTCTGGTATTGATGGTATTCTCCAGTGCTCCATCAAGTTATGCCATGGCCTTATAAAATTTAATCTCCCTTTCCATTTTAGGTTTTGTTCCATGCTCTTAGTCCTCACAGCCTGTTCCCTAAGTGACTTTGATATTAAAGAACCTGAAATAGGCAAGGACTCCAAGGACAGAGGACAAATAAACTATCCATCCCTCAGTACCAACAAGATACCATTTATCTTTTGGGTAATGTAAATATGTGAACAGTAAAGATGCCTTAATTTGCTTCTCAATAGCCTTCCAAGTATCCGATCGGTTGCTTGAAGGGATATTAATCGCATGTAGTCAACTAAAAATTGTTTAGATGATAAACTATATAGATTAATAATATACTGCCTATTATATCAATCGTTGGAAAAATATATTAGATTCAGTGCTCTTCAGCTTCTGATCTGACCTAGTACTGTGGTACATGGCAGCTCCTCGCACGTTGATTCTTCACTGTGGGACCTCAGCGATACTCCTATTGCAGGTAGTGTAGGGCTATTCGTTCCCCTGTTTAGTAGCTACAAGACAGTATTTAAAATCAGTGGGAAAGGGATCTTTCAATGGATTATGGAAATAAAACGCTTGATGGCATGGAAGGGAAATACAGGACTGGGCAGCAGTTTTGCGGTGTACTGTTTCTGCTCTTAAATGTAAATCAACAAAGTTAATAGCCATAACAGTAAGGTCAGCGGAGCAGCCTTTGTTGAAAAAAGGATTTATCGTTTAAATCATTTGTTTCTCAAAATAAATAAAAGAACGGTTATTGGGGACTTGCCGCATTTTATTGTAATGTATGCCTTACTTGGCAATTACGTATTTCACAAAATAATTTATGATAGTCTAACTGTGTTTTAAAAGGCAAGGCATTGCCACTGGTTCTGAGAACAAGACCCCGTGTAAGCAATGCATCCAAAACATTTTGTTTCTTGAAAAAGCTGAAAAGAGTGTTATTCAGAATAATAATACTAATAATAATAGACAAGGAAAAAAATAACTCTCAGCCCAGTCGAGAAGGATGGGGTTATTCTTCAGCATAAGAATGTATTTATTTATTTATTTATTTATTTATTTTAATTTGTTAACCGGGTAAGAGCATTAAACCGAGGATCCTTTTACAGGCTTGACTGGGGCAAGTTATGCAGTACAAAAGTATACAGCATTCAGCAGTAACATTCATTTGCAGTTACAGAATAGAATAACTCTCAGTGACTCTCTCAAGAAAGTATGTTTACATACATTGATGTAAGAGCTAAGCAAATTCAGCAAATAATCATAATCTCCAAGTGAAGAAAAGAACACATATCTTTCTTGACAGAGCTATTTGAGAGCTAATCTTCTCTTGACTAGTATTATTCGAAATAATAATAATAAATATGAATAATAGCACTTTGCTTGGTCTATTTCGTGCCCTTAAGGTTGACAATAATAAGACAACTAAACAGAAATCAGATATATTAAGGTCGATGTTAGAACCATATTCACGACAGTACACATGGAACAATGGCGGGACAACTTTCTATAGTCATCTATGTTTATATTTAGAAACATCATAGAAATTGGTTGCAATTAAATGTTTCATTTAGGACTGGGGTATCTAGAGACAGAACTAACTGTTCGTTTTAAGTATGTTGTTTGCTCTTAAATATTATATGATCACCCATACATCAATATTTATGCAAGACCCCTCAAAGCAGAAAGTTGCTGCATGCATGTATCTGTGCCCCCCGGCCCCTAACACACACATTCTTCAAAGGCGTTAATTTCAGTTCCAGGTTTATGCTTATAGCAGATGTTTTCCTTTATCGACCTACAAAAATTATCATTTCCCCATCCCAGACCATATCAGCATCATACAGATGCAAGAAGTGTGTTTGAGTTTGGAGTTCCGAAATGTCCTCGCGAAAATATGGAGGAAATCAACTGGCATTGCACCCCCCTCAAAAAAAAGAATAAATAAATAAATAAAAATAAAAACGTGTGCAACAATATTATAATATCAACCTGCATACTTTAAATTCGGTTTAGCCACAGCAAAACAGACAGGAAAAAGCTGCACTATACAGGAGTAATAAAAAAATGCATGTTTATATAATATGCAGCTGTTTGCCTTTCGAATTTAATCTAAAGAATTATACAGAAAGACAAGTACGTTTCATTCTAAACAGCCGTCCAGGGACAAATGTAGATTTAAAGTTGCCCATTATTTTGTAAAATACTACAGCAACCAATGAATCCGAGTCTGATTCACAAATGGTATCTTTAATACCTGGATTATGTGGTTTAGTGTGGGGCATTTTATTATTTTGAACTGGATCGCTACTTATAACTTAATACCGCTATTTTCTACATGATTGGATACAGCCGTGCCCCATTTGCTAATCTCTTTTCGAAGTATGATTAGAACCCTGCACACCTCAGTCTTTAATAGGCAGTCACTTGCAGGAATTTAGGTTTTCACTATAAACATTACAATGTATAATCTGTGTTAGTAAAACCTAATGAGGAGCAGAAGCGACATCAATAATCTTAAGAGTATGAGTTTTTGTTTGTACTGAACAAGTAAAAAGTGTTTGTTCCAGAAATATATTTCAACAACCTGCTGCAGGCGACAGTAACAACACAGAACACCATCTGTGGCTGTTAGTTTCCAGAGCTGAGATAAAACTGTATTCAACTCATGAAATAATGTTAAAACAAACTAACAACATACTGAAAAGGGACTCAATACAAGTTTAGTCACTTTTTGTCATCCAGCATTGCAATCGAAGTTCTGGGATTATTTTTATACTGATTGATTTTTGCAGCTGTCTTTCCTGTATGAAATATGCTGTTGGATGGTTCATAATTATAGCAGCAGATTAAAACAAGGAGATCTCACAACCCAATGACATCTAAATAAAGACAAAGTATTCAATACATCACTTATGTTACTCGGCCTTCTATACTTTTGGGAAGGGGGTGATAGTAAACGGTTTTTAACGAGCCAGGGGTCGCGCATGTCAGTCCTAAACGTTTAGCAAAAATAACAGAGGACTATTAGAGCTAATAGAAGCAGCCAAGATGTCCACCATTAATGTTTTAATATCACCCTTTAATCTGAAACAAGGAGCAGCAAAATCTATAACACTGCACAGCACACCCCTTTTAATTCCTTGACGATTATTTAATTTGAGAAGCCATGTTTATGTATCTTCCCTGAGAATGTGTTTGAAATCTGATATAACATATTTTACCATGCATTTGAAATGGAGAAAGTAATCTTTTCATTGTAGAATACAATATAAAGCACACACATCACCCCGTGACAGTACACACTCTCACACATCACCTTATGACAGTACACACACACACACACACACACACACACACGTGCGCACTGCACTTTTTAATCTTTACATTTTTTTGGAAGTTTTGTCTTTTCGGGTCAGGATAAGGCAAATAATATAAACCAAACAGGACTGTTTTATTGATTTAAAAAATCAACGACAGTACTCGAGAACTTCTATGACTAATCAGAAGCATTTTTTATATGCAGTTTTCCTTTCCGAACATTTATTTTTACCAATGTCACCTGTACCCACATTTTTTCTTGACCTCAAAGACTGCGTCATCTCCACAGACTTATATTTGAATCTGTAACACTTGATTCGGTAACCAGCAGTCAGTTACAGTTGTGAAACTTGATGTCCATCACATTCTGAAAGCATAATATTTCAGAATATATAGAGAGGAAAGAAGAAGAAAAAGAATGAATGTGAGTAGATGTTGTGCAGGCAAACGTGTAGCAGACTGATGCTCATACTGTACACTTGCCCAATTCGAGAAACCTTACTTGTATTATGTAACCTGTACATAAAGGTGCTGTGAGAACCTGAAACGGTCCGGGTATAAGTTTAAAGTAAATATTATCTTGCAATGTTATTATCTGAGTGAGTATATGTTCTTATTTGTTCCATAAAGGTATATGTTTTGAATAATTCATAATACGTGGTTATCTCAAATGTATAATACACAACACATCTGTTTTTCTCTACATAGCCATATATTATAAAGGATCATAGGATCATAGCATATTACAAGCTCAGGAGGCATAGCCTTTGTATGTGCTCGCCACCCTAGGGTGGAGGTGTTTTTATATATATTCAAATTTTGTATTACCCATATATTGATCTAATTGACATTTAAATGACTCCATAGTGTTACTCTCAACAATTGAACATGGTGGTGTGTTCCATTTGTTGACTATTCGTTGTGAGTACCACTGGCTTCTCATTTTTGTTCTACAGCGATCACCTCTTAATTTAAGATTATGAGACCTTGTTTGAATATTATTAAAGTTTGTTTCTAAGCCAATTGTTTCTATGAGAACAGGGTCTCTAATAGCTTTACATGTTAAGCAAAAGTCTCCACGAAGTTGTCTATAATTCATGGAGTATAGTTCCAGTTATTGCAACCTTTCCCCGTAGGTCTTATCTACCATATCTGAAATTCTTTTTGTCATTTTCTTTGAACACCGTCATTTAATGCCCTACCTCTGTTTGTGTTAGGCGCACAAAAGGTGCACAGTAATCCCAAGTGCGATCTAACTAAACTCGTGTAAAGTGGACAAATGTGTGTGTGTGTGTGGGGGGGCAGAGGGCAAAGTGTGCGTAATGGACTAGTTGAATGTTTCGGGCACATTGTTTTGACAGAGAATTGTTATACTCCTGCTATTGATATTTTCATTTCTCAGTGTTCAGCTCAATTTATAACTGTTACTTATTTTCAAAACACTGAGCATGTAAACAGTCTTCTTCAAAAGCTGATGTAACCCATATTTCTACAATCTGATTTTGAAATTTATGCTGAGCTAGCATTGTAAATAAAATTCTTTAGAAAATATGTTTTATTACGATACTGGAATCCAGTGTTCTGATACAGGGTTGAAAACAGAGTTGTATCATATAAGGAATCATCCCATCTCAATTTACAGTTCATCTGCAGTTTTAAATCTCTTGATATAATTTTATTTATGAAATATGCTTTCATGTTTCTTTCGCTTTCAAGGAGTTGTAAGTGGTGTTGGGTGTGCTACTCCTCTTTTTCTTGTCTAAATGTTTACTAGCTTGTTACCCCCACCCACCCATCCCCAAAACATTAACAAACTGCTGCTGGCTCCATAAAGCCTGGGATCTGGCTAGAAGAAAGAACTGGACAATGTGCAGAGTCCCTGCCCGTGACACCCAGACCTCAGCCACTTGGGAGGTCTCCAACCCCTAACGCTGGCAGATATTCCCAACAGCAGGCTCACGGGATGTAGCGGGGTCATATTTATTGCAGTGCTCTGCTGAAGCAAGGAGAGAAAGGAACAAAAGCTTCAGTCCTCAGCTGTAAGGAAATTTCAAAAAAAAAAAACGCTTAGTACTTTTACCTTAGGATAGTGAAGTTTAGTTCGTTATATTTTCCCAGGCAAAGCGAGTTTTTTTCTTTCTACAATGCTTTTTTCCAGAAAAAAAAAATGCCTTACATTGTTAATTACTTTGCAATGCAGATAATATGCTATTACACTACTGTAGCTATGTGGATCATCTGTATTAGTTACATAGTCAACCAGTCAAAACTGTTTTGGTACACCGAGGCCGGGAAGTCTGATTTATTGTGAGGTTATCTCATATGTTTCTTTTAGTTGTGTTTTGGTTTGCATTGTAGCATTCATTATGTTCGCCGAGCATACATTTGGCATAGTCTTTCCCTACTGGAAGATATAGTTAAGTTTAGTGTTGATTGGAACTTGAAGGCTACATAGGAAGAATCTCAGACTTGAATGTGAATCGTTTGTGAAACCATTCTCTAGGGAGAAAATCATCTTCTTGAAAATAGCCATTTTTAATTACCACCTTCTATGTGCTTAATTCATCATCCACTATATTTGAGTCCAATCATGTGTTCCTAGTTTGCTTGAATATTATCAAGCATAAAAATCGTATTCAATAAATGTGTGTGTTGAAACTTCCATAATCTTTTCTCCAGAGTTTGTTTGGAATTTTCCAGTGAAAGAAAACATTTCGAATAAGATCTATAGAAAATGAATATTATATATTTATATATATATATATATATATATATATATATATGTATGTATATATATACACACACACACACACACACGTAAGCATACATGATGCTGACACACACACATATATATACACACACACAAACTTAACGAATATTACTGAGTGTCCTGCTTTATTACTTCATCTGAAAAACGGCCACAAAATTGCTCTTTTCCGCAGTATGCTTTTCTTTCCATTTCCTTGTCAGGTAATTTAGTCTCCTTGCTGATTTGCCTCAGTAATAATGGGGATCCCTAAATGATGAAACAACTTCTTTACATTCCGTTTTAAAAGATAACTAGCATCTACCTAATATTGCAATATATAGCTGTTCTACATATGTAGCAAGCCAAGTAAACTTTTCATTATTAGTCTGCTTTGGAATGTATTATTTATTGTACATCACACACAGACACACACACACACACACACCAGTTTCTGAAACCTTTAACCGTACAATATTTTTCAATATTTTTAGAAAACATTAACCTAGATTATGCAGCAATGTTATGGATTAAACACGAAACAGCAGGTTCTAAGGCCGGGGAGAAAGGACGTTACCTGTGAATTTCCAGCTGGAAATTCCTTTTGATATAGTGTCTGGTATAACATTGAACCTTAAAAAAATTAATTCAAATACTGATGATGATAAACACATCCGACATATATATAGTATGTGTGTGTCTATATGTGTTATACAGAGTATCCAGCTACTTGTCGATACACTGTTTTAAAATATATGGTAAGGATGAGGTTAGAGGCAAGACCTCTCGAATCCAAGGTTTACACTACGAATTAACAAATAAAGTAATTTTAGGAATAATATATAGCACTTACCTGATCTTGGAATGGTTTTCTTCCCTTTTTTATTTTCTAACACATAACATTTTGGGCATCTGTATGATCTCTTTAAGTCTCAAAAAATTGACTGACCCAGAAACACATTCCTGTACTAGAAATGAAACTAAAAAATAGCAAAGAACTTGGAGTTAAATTATTTGCTAAGCTATTTTCAGACGAACTGACCTGCAGTATCCAGAGAAGGTTTTTTGAAGACGTTTGGGAGAGAGAGTAAATTCTCTGGTGAGAAACCCAATCTCACATACAGTAGCGGCTCCATCTGGGATCTGTCACTGTTGACAGCACCACAGGGCACAGACATGATCTTCTGCACAACACTACAACTCCGAAAAACACCATACTCCGTCAATGAGTGTCTGCTTGACCAAATCACAGAACAAAAAAACAACAACAACAAAAAAAAAACACAAAAAAATGCACGGAATAAAATGTATCCTTTTTACAGTAGGAGGAAAGTATGTGGTATATGGGAACAACTCAAAGGGTACTCTCTAGCTTGCTTATTCTTGTCAGAAAGAGTATGGTATGGTATTTTGCTATGCATATAGGGCCTTTACTTTTAAAACTGACATCAAAGGTTAGTGCTAACACAGTCGAACTGTAACTGACCTTTATGTAAAGAGGAATGAACTGCTGAGAATTATTCAATTTTGAAATCACCTGCCCCATTTGAATACTAAATATTTAAACCATGGTCACTGTTCCTTCTTCAGTTGAATTACCTGTTTGGAATCAAGATCAACATTGGACATAAAGTTACACTGCTGTTCTGCCCTGTGTAAAATGCTTGTCATGAATCTTAAAGTGAAACCAGCAAGCATTTTAGACCCAAAAAGTCCTGGGCAATATGACAGTGGTCTGCTGATCTGAAATAAGGGAAAAACATAAAACATAAGTAAGCAATATTTTATTTGTTGAGTTCATTCCCTGGGTCTCAGGGTGCTGTACAAAGGTAAGGGCAGTACATATACAGAGACATTTCAAACATAGATTTTCTAAATAACCATTACACTGATAATAAATAGATTAAATACAGTCCAATAAATGAAGTCAAATATTAAAAAAAAATAATAACTGATCTGAATAGCTATCAGTGTGAGGAGCCGTACGATGTTCCAAATGTCTCCCTAAATAGCTGTGACTTCAGGCCCCTCATAAAGGCCTCCAACAAGGGGAAGGGCCTCTCTTAAAGATCTTGGAACCGAGTTCCACAGGGCTGGTCTGGCCACCTCAAATGACTTATCACCAGATGATTTGAGCTGTGCCCTGGGAAGCACTAGGAGGCCCATCTCAGAGGAGCAGAGAGGGTGCTGGATATGAAATGGAGTCAGGAGGTTACTCAGATAGTCATGGCCTAGTCGTATAGACTTTATAGGTCATTTATTGGTTATACTGGGTATTGTCATACGAACATACAAACATACGAAGAAGCCAGAGTAAGGCCATTTGGTCTATCTAGTCTGCTCATATTGCAGGGTTCTCAGTTTAAGCTACTGATCTTGCCCTCCTCCCCAACCAGCCCCTCTCCTCCATCTGCCCCTCCCTTGACTCTTATTTTCCATCTAACTCTATCCCATCCTCTCATGCAGCTGTCCACCATCTTCAATGAAACCACCTCTTCCAGATGCATATTGCAACTTGCTACCACCCTCTCTGTGAAGAAGTGCCCCCAGCTGCCCTCCTAAATCCCCCCAAATTGAGACTGTTTCCTCATATTTTGGTTTCCATTAAGCTTAAAGAGACCCTCCTTATCTACCCTATTTATTCCTTTCAAGTACTTGAAGGTCTCAGCCATGTCACCTCCTTTTTCTCCTCTCCTCTAGGGAGTATATGTTCAGAACCTCCAACCTCTCCTCCTATGTTTTACCCTGCTGGGCCATGATCATCTTCATTGCTGTCCTATGGACCATTTCCACAGGTTCATAGGTTCATAGGAATTATTCGAGTACAGTAGACACAAGGCCCTTTATTGAACTCGCCACCCATATGCCTTATGGGTGGAATTCAGACTTCTTATCTCCCATATAATGATCCAGTTTGTGTTTGAAGATTGTTAAATTCCCACTATTAACAACACTTTCAGGCAAGGTACTCCACATTCCAACCACTCTTTGAGTATAGAACCTACTCCTTTTTATTACGTTCGCTTGCACTCATGCGCAAGAACGTCTTGGGAGAACAGCACACTTTGGAGGTGTGACTCTCCTGTGCAATCCACTGCTTCGTTGAGCAGGCGTGGTGGTCCTGCACCAATGGATGTGGGTGCTGTGTATGACAGCAGTGGTGTTCGGTTCAAAGAAAACCACCGCTGTTGCTGTCCTGGCCGTTCTGCGTGATCTCCCCCCCAAAGCTTTGGTGCCACGCTGGGAGCCCACCCCAGCGTGGCAAATCTTGTTTTGGCCAATGGGGGTGCCCAATCCTCCGTCGGCTCCATGTCCCCCAAACAGCTTTCCCTGCTGCCACGCTGGGAGCCCACCCCAGCATGGCAAACGTCCCAGGTCGCACTGCTGTGAGCTTGCACCGCCTCACGCCCCCCAAAAGCTTTAGTGCCACGCTGGGAGCCCATCCCAGTGTGGCAAACCTTGTTTTGGCCAATGGGGGTGCCCAATCCCCATCGGCTCCATGCCTCCCCAGCCGTCCTTCTGCCATGCTGGGAGCCCACCCCAGCATGGCAAACGTCCCGTGTCGTCTTTTTTTAAAAAAAAACCTGTAAATTAAAAACGGTCCCACGGCGCTTCTCCCTGGCCCACCTCCCACAACCCGCACCACCCACTGTGCACCCTGCCTCCCACACCCCTCACCCCATACTTACCTCCGAGTCTGGCAGCGATCTTGGTGGACCGGGAACCACGTCTGCACTCTTCAAAGCCGACCGCAAACTGAGGAAATGCGGTAAGCTGTATAATGGTTAGATGGGTTTTCAACTTTGTTGCATATCTCAGGCATTTTTGAATTTTTACCAAATTTTCAACATGGGGTTTTTGGGACCCCTTCTCATGAATGATGTCACTGTCATGGTGTTATTCGGGCCTGAAGGGTGATTTTGCAGTCACTGCACAAAATCACCTTTTGGGCCAGATTAACAAAATGACACTGCCAGCGTTCATAAGGTGGGCTCTCAAAAAGCCTATTTTGAAAATTTGGTGGAAAAATTCCTAAAAATGACCGTTTTACGAGCGTGTGTTGCGCAGTTCCTACGCAGGCTCGTAAGTTTGCGAATTTTCAATATTTTCACTCCAGATTTTCAACATTGCCATTTTACCACACCTCCTTATGAGCAGTATAGCTGTCATTTTTCACATCCTGGCCAAAACGTGTTTCCGCCCATGTAGCGCACAATGGCGCAGTCGGTGTGCGAACTCAATGTATGGGACACATTAAGAAAATCACAATAACACTGTTCATGAGCAGAGATCTTAAAATGGCGATGTTGAAAATTTGGTGAAAAAATTCCTAAAAATGACTGTTTTACGAGCGTGCGTTGCGCAGTTCCTACGTACGCTCGTAAGTTCACGAATTTTCAATATTTGCACTCAAATGACTTCTAAATACCTAAACAGCACATAGAAGCAAGCAACATTTGTCATTGACAAATGCTTGTACTTCTTTGTCACTGATTTTTTTAAGCCATGTCCAAGTGCCAAATACCACTGCAAATACCTGCAAGCGAACGTTCGGCATTGACAAATGCTTGTTGTTGTTAAATTCTTCTCACCTTTAAGTTTAGAATTATTACTTCTTGTAGATTTTAAACTCTCAAATGTAGTTAGTCCTATTATTTCTTTTATATACTCATCTTTAAGAGTTTTATATGCAAGACATAGGTCACTCCTTATCTGCCTATATTTTGTAGAGAACAGTTTTAATTTTCTTAGTCTATTATTGCAGTTATGTTATTCTACAGATTTCATTTTCTTAGTTAGTCTTCATTGTACACCCTCAATTAATTTTTAACTTCTTATAGTAGTAGGAGCACTAAATTGGGAACCGTACTGTAAATGTGGGCATACTAAACTGGTGTAAAGAGGGACAATTACTTCAGAGTCTCTGCTTTTAATATTACCTAGTATTAATCCCACAATTTTTATGACATTTTTTTACCTTTACTGCAGTATTCCTATCAAAGGTCATATTGTCAGAAATTATGACACCCAAGTCCTTTTCCTCGACTATAGTTTTTAATGTTATGTTATTCAATTTATAGTCAATAAGCGGGTTATTCCTCCCGAGGTGCATAAATTTGCACTTATCTTCATTAAATTGCATTTTGTTAATTTTAGCCTAATGTGCTAGTCTGTCAAGTTGGCTTTGCAAAAGTAATCCTTCAGACGCTGTCCTTACAAGACTTCCAATCTTTTAGTCGTCTGCGTACTTGCATAGCCGTGTGCTATCAGCTACAGACATTGTGGATACCATCACATTAAAAAGTGTGGGGCCCAGCACTGAGCCCTGAGGCACAACACTAGTTACCACACTCCAATCAGACATGTGCCCCTTCACAGATATCCTTTGGGATCTGTCTTCTAACCATGATTGTATCCAGTTAATGATATTTGGATGTAAGTTAATTCTTATTAGTTATTGTAGCAATATTTTGTGTGATACTTTATTGAAGGCCTTTGTGAAGTCCAAAAACATGACATCCACTTGTATGCCCTTGTCTAGAGCTGCAGTTGCTGGCTCAAAGAACTGTAATAGGTTAGACAAACATGATCTACCTGAGACAAAGCCATGCTGAAAGATATCAATTAGTTTCTTATTATTTATGTGTTCTATAATATGAGTTTGGAGTAACCTTTCCATGATTTTACCAATAATTGATGTTAGGCTTATCAGCCGATAATTATTGGGATCGTGTTTATTCCCTTCCTTATAAATGGGAATAACTAAAGTTTCTTTCCATGCCTGTCTAACTTTACCTTCTTTAATAGAGGTATTAAAAAGAAAGGTGAGTGGCCCTGTAATTGTATCTCTTATTTCCTGTCGGAATCTAGGTGGAATTCCATAGGGACCAACTGAACTGTTACTTTTCAGTGATTCTATTATTTTATCCACCCCACTTCTACTAAATACAGGTTAGTTGTTTGTATTATCAATTATAGGAGTTCTAATTATTTCCTTGATTTCAAAAACATTTAGAAACTGCCTATTAAATACTCTAGCAGCAGCATTTTTGTCTGCTATTGGAATTTTATTAAGTATGATTGGGCCAATAGATTGTTGTTTACCTCTTACAGAGCCTATATAATTATAAAATAGTTTTTTGTTATCTTTCACTTTAGTAACCAGATTGTATTCTACTCTTGATTTTGATTTCTTTATCAGACTTTTGGATTTTTTGACAGCACATTTAAACTTTGCCCAGATGCTAGATCATTTGTTGTTCTTGTATTTCCTATACAATTTCTTTTTCTTCAGTAGTTGTTTCCTAATAGAATTAGTCCACCAAGGTGGCACTCGATGATTGCTACAGTGCATTATCCTTTCTGGAACCCAAGTATCAATACAAAACTTAATTTGTAGATTTATTTTTTCCCACATTTGTGCCGGGTTAAGGTTTTTTAATTCAGTTTCCCAGTTCCAGTTAGATAAGTAGTCTTTGATCGTGCCATATTCCACTTTATTAAACTTTTTCATTGTAGTTCTGCCCTTAGTATGAATATGTTTGGTGTGATATTTGAATTTAGCAATACAATGATCGCTATCTCCAAGAGGGGGCACTAAACTAATGTCCCCAATTTTTTCTTCTACATTTGTTAAGACTAAGCCTAGAATGTTCCTACCACATGTTCCAGGTTTTGTTGGATTGTAACTTCCTTAAATGTGTATTCTAGAGTTGTACTGCTTTCATATGTTTCCCAATTAATAGTTGGGAAATTAAAATCCTCCATTAATATATAATCAGTATTTATTTGTACACACCAGTTTCATGCAATAGTATTCATTCTCTTCCGGGGTTAAACTAGGTGATAGATAGATTAAACCGATTGTTAGGGAGTTAGTTGGGAATTTAATCTGGACCCATATGCCTTCATTATCATTTGTTTTAGGTTTTATTTCATATGCTGTAATACCTTTGCTGATATATAAAGCTATACCTCCACCTTTTTTATTATTTATATTCCTATAAAACCTATTATATCCAATTATGTCAGAGTTCCAATCATTGTCCCTCACTAAAGTCTCTGTAACTCCACAAACTGATATATTTGTGTTTTCAATATATATGCAAGTTCTTCAATTTTTGTACATAAACTTCATGCATTAATTAATATGATATTAAGTTGTGATTTAGATGACTGCAGTGGTATTATAGTGTGACCATATATTACCCACCATGGGGAGGTATCCCCTCACAGCTGCGATAGCTGACACCTGTACCCACAGTAAGGAGTAAACTAGACGATTGTCAGCACCATCATTGAGGAAATCAAGCATTTGAGGTAGGCCCACCACCAAAGGTGACAGGCCCTTTGCAGAACACCACTTGCAAAAAACATGTCAATGTCTCTGGTAAGTCTTATTTGTTGAGACCTTTCAGGACTGCAAGTGATTGTCCACCACTCTAGGAGGGTATCCCTCCTTCAACAGTCTTGTCCTTTCATCATCCAGGCCATCAGTCGAAGCACCTGTGGGTTGTGGTGTTGAATCGGTCCCTGAATCAGCAAGTCCAGCCTGTCTGGCAGATGGCAAGGAGAGTCAATCAACATCATCCTGAGCAGTGAATACCATGATCACCATGGCCAGTCCGGGGCCACTAGCAATATGGTCGCCCTCGTGGCCCTGATCTTGAGAAGCACTTTTGCAATCATTGGAATGGGGGGGGATGTATGCTGTTTGAAATGTCCATGGCACTGCCATTGTATCCAACTCTTTGGTTTGACTGTTGGGAAGGCTTGAGTGAAAACGTGGCAGTTGGGTGTTATGTTGAGAAGCCATCAGATCCACCTGAAAAGGTCTCCATCTGTGAACCAGAGTCTGAAAAACCTGAGGGTGCAGTTGCCACTACACCTGACTGAGGGTAACTTGACTTATCCAGTCGGCCTGGGAGTTCAGTTTCTTGGCTAAATATCTGGTGAATATCATAGGCAGGTGGCCCTCCTCCCAACGCAAGGTGCACAGTGCTTCCTATAGCATTGCCCTGCTGCAGGTTCTGCCTTACCTGTTTATGTAAGCCATGGTGACCTGATTGTCAGCTCGAATAAGCACCAGCTGACCTGTCAGCTGTGGTGCAAAAAACAACAGGGCTCTGTACACCGCTCTCATTTTCAGAACATTGATGGGGAGGAGATACTCCCATGGAGACCATTTCCCTTGGCTAACATGCTGACCCATTTTATATAATTGCTGAAACGCAATGAGTAATTAAAAAACATTTCAGAATTGACAGGTTTAGTACCAGCAGGTACTGGCAGTGGGAAGGGAGGCCATAGGAGAGTGGGGGAGGTGAAGGGGAGTTTGGCCCAGAGGGCTACGTCAATAGCATTTTGAGAGCAGCAGAGCATCTGTTAGTGACAGGTGCAGCAGTGGGTGTTGAACAATAGGTTCCGTAGGGCAGTTTTGAAGAGGGCAATTTTGGTGGTGTTGGAAATGTCTGTGGGGAGTGAGTTGAACCAGGATGAAGCTCTGTAGCTGAACGACCTCTGTGCCTGGGTGGTCCTAGTTCTGGGTACTACTAGGGTGACCTTGTCAAGGGTTCGGGTAGTGACTCTGGAAGGTGTAAGTTGGATGGAGGCAGAAACCCAAGGGGAAGAGCCCGAGTAGAATCTTCTTAGTTAGTAGGCAAGTTTGGTAGCGGAGGCGTTCATTGAGGCTAAGGAGTTTGGCCATGTCATAAAGCTTACAAGTGTCGGTGATCCTAGGGGCACTGGTCACTAGTCTGCAGACCTTGTTTGGGGTGAGTCAAATCTTGTTGAGGGCTGTGGAGTCAGCAGCACCACAGTCCAGAAGGCCATAATCAACAAGGGACATTACTGAGAATGTAATGGTAAGCCTGAGGGCATCAGGTGGGAGGCAGTCCTTGTGATGGTAGAGCATGCCAAGACGAGTGTTAGCGGTGGATGTGAGGGCTGTAATGTGGGCATGAAAGGTGAGGGCTGAGTCAAAGGTGATCACAAGGTATTTGTAAGAGTAAACTTGTTCAAGTGGTTGATGAGTGCTGGGGAAGATTTGGAGGGGGTTGTTGCTGGCTTTGTTCTGGTGATGAGCAAAGAGCATTGCCTTGATTTTTTTGAGGTTAATGACTAGTCTTCTCTCCTTAAACCAGTTCTCTGCATCATTGAAGGTGTGTTGGAGGGAGTCTTGGAGGGAGGTGGGATTTCTGTGGGCAGCACAAATAATGGTGTCATCGGCGTATAGGAGAATATTGACAGAACAGGCACTGGGCAGGGTGTTTAGGTAGAGGCTAAAGAGTGGTGGGCCCAAGATAGAGCCCTGGGGAACCCCTGAGTGGATGGGATGGATTTCCGAGAGTATCCCATTGTTTCTGACATGCTGGGAATGGGCTGATAGGTAACTCATGCACCAGGTGAGGAGGCCAGGAGAGAAACCTGCATGGTAGATGGCATTTAGTAGGAGGGGGTGGGAGACAGTGTCAAAGGCCTTAGAGAGGTCAATGAACACTGCTGCAGCTAGGGAACCGGAGTCCAGGGAGGAGTGCAGGAAGTTGGAGAACTCCATTAATGCTGTACTTGTACTGTGATCAGCATGGAAGCCATGCTGTTCCAGGCATCGAATGTTGTATTTTGCTAGATATTTGGTGAGTTGAGTGGCCACCACTTTTTCTAAGGCTTTGGAGAGGGGGGAAGGATGGAGAGTGGACGATAGTTGCTTGGGGTGGACCTGTCACCTCCTTTGTGAATAGGTGTGACTATAGCTGTTTTCCATGCTGTGGGGAATTGCCCCAGACAGAAGGACCAGTTTAGCAGGCCAATGAGTGGGACCAGGACATCATCCATGACCAGCCGGAGTATTTTTGGATCCAGGGAGTCGCTGCTAGGACTGTTGCTGTTTAGCGCTTTAAGCAGGAGCGGTCTGGGTTCCTGGACTGATACTTTATGTAGATAGAACCAGGGACGCTGAGGATCTGAGGGTGGTGGGTCAGGGTTTGGGTCAAAAAAGTTACTCAGGAGGACAGGGCTAAGATTTGTAAAGGAGGAGTTAAGGCAGTTGACAATGTCAGTGGGGTCAGTAAAGGTGGAGCCATTGACCATAAGCAGGGCTGTGGGGGGAGCATGATTTCCCATTTATTTCTTCTATATTGTCCCAGAAGTTCTGTGCACACCCCCATGAGGAGGTGAGGTTGGCCTGGTAGTGGTCTGCCTTGGCTTTTCGGATGGCCCACGTGCACCTGGTACATGCGGCATTATATGCCTGTCTGTCAGTCATCCGGCCGGTCAGTCTCATGGCTATATGCCAGAGGTTATCCCTATCCCTGAGCAGTTGGAGTAGGGCAGAGGTGACCCAAGGTGTGTTTTGCCTTTTGGAGCAGTTCATGGTGAAGGGTGCAAAAAGATCACAGGCCTTGTTAAAGGCTTGTGAGAAGAGGTTGAGGCAGCATCAATGTTGGTTGCATGGTGGAGGGGAGACCAATCAATCTGAGTGAGGAACTGTTTGAATATTTTCAGTCTGCCTGGGTGGAGATGCCTGCAGCATGTGGCTTGGGCTACATGTTTGGGGGTGGGGGCAGACCAGAGGAATAGGAGAGGGGAGTGGTTGCTTAAGGAGTCTGGGAGGACTTGAATATGCTGAATCTTTTGGAGGCGGTTGGAGACAATGTCGTCTAGGAGGGTGCAAGTCCCTGTAGTTTGGTTATGTCTAGTGGGTTGGGAGATGAGTTGGGTCATGTCTAATGCAGCGAAGGTGTCGCTTATTGGTGAGGCAGAGGGACTGAACCAGTTCACGTTGAGGTCTCCGACTAGGACTTGTGCTTTATGGGGGAGGGAGGAGAGCTATTCAGTGAGAGATGATATCGCTGGGGTCTGATCCTTGGGGGTACATAGGAGACTGTGAGATAGAGTGGGCTCTTAGATGGGTCTGGGGTAAGTTTGAGGGTAAGGATCTGGGCACCATCTTCAAGCTTGGGGGCAGGGAGTGTGTGGCCAATGATGGTGTCACGAGCATAAAACGCACAACCACCTCCACTTTTACCTGCTCGATATTCACTATATAGAGTGTAGCCCAGAAGGGAGACAAAGGAGTCTGGGGTGGACTTAGTTAGCCAGGTTTCTACTAGGGCTATGATATCTGGTTGGTGTAGTATTTAAGAGGAACTCTGCTACCTTGCAAAAATGCTGCTGGCAACATTGTTTTTTGATAACCTCACTGTCCTGCTGCATGGATGCAGGTGAGCAGAGAGTTCCCTTTTCAAACAAAATCAATGGCTAAGCTCAAAGCCCCAGCAAAGCACCTCCGGAGGTTGAGGACCTTTCTTTCCCTACACTTTGCCTGTCTGAACAGTTTGTGAGGCAATTGGATGTAAAGAGGAAAAAATAGTGCAGTACAAAGTGTGCTGTGCTAAGATTTTGCCAAAAGCAACCTATGTGCCCCCAACACAATGTTGTTACAGTATTATTGTTATCCCCAATTAAACAAAATGAGGATGTAACCTGCAATGCTGTGCCTTAAGACAGAAACAAGGTTTATTTCCTCTGAAGAGATTGGGGTGTTTGCTTATTATATACACAATCAAAATGTATTTACCAAGGCTTTTTCAATAAGTTCTGAAAAATTCATTATTTTGCTTTGGGTTGCCTTCAGATCTACATATACGTGTAGTTCCCCTCAACAGCTTCTGCTTTCCATTCATATGTCTAAGACATTCTATGACCTCAATAACACCACTCCATGCTATGCATCTCAATGGTCTGTATTGGTGTTATTGATGTTACAGATTGCGAAGACAGTGAAAGGAGCAGCAAGTGCTGAGTAGAGGGGAAATTCAGGGTAGCTAGAAAGGCAGCACAACTAGATTTAACCCAAAAATGTCAGAATCAGTAAAAGGTTAACTGAATGCCATCTCGAGGTGTGAAAAAAAACACTACTTGACTATGTGTTATACTATTGATTTTAGTGCTGCAAATGTTGACTTTTATACTGCATTATTACATAATCCTGCATTGCGTTACATGAATTTAGTCATTTATAGTTGGTGAGAGGCACACTGACTCATTTTCAGGTACACCCAGGGTGAAATGGGAAAAGGAAAAGCAGTTATGTACAACATACAGCTAGTCAGGTGGTGTTACAGCAAGGGAGACAAAGCATAACTTTAGTCCACCACAAATAAAATGGAGACACATTTATATGTAACCAATGCGAATTGCTGCCCAAGAGTGAAGGGAGGCTGAGCTGGTGCTCAAGTTAGGGGACAGGGCCATACAGTTCAGTGTGGTTGCCTCAACTATGAAGTGGGGGAAGAGAGAGAGGTAAGGGTTGGTTAAAGGGCTGTCAAAGGTAAGGTAAGTGTTAAGAGAAACCATTTGCCTGGACACTCTTGAAAATGGGCCTTTGACTCAAGAGCCTTTGTTATACAGCCTCTGGTCCATCCTAATCTATCCCTACACTTTCCCTAGCTCTAAAAACAATCTGTATTGTGACATTTCTATTGTACATTTTTAATTATGACATTTGATCAGGTATACATTAAAGTCTGCCAACATAGTGTCTGGAGAGTTATTTAATAAACTGACCTCTGTGTTTGTGTGTCAGTCTGTATGCTTTTCATTATGACATTTGATCAGGTATACATTAAAGTCTGCCAACACAGTGTCTGGAGTGTCATTTAATAAACTGACTTGTGTGTTTGTGTGTCAGTCTGTATGCTTTCATTATGACATTTGATCAGGTATACATTAAAGTCTGCCAACACAGTATCTGGAGTGTCATTTAATAAACTGACCTGTGTTTGTGTATCTATGTCACATACAAGGTATGAAAAACATACAAATTGAATGATAAGGTCTCAACACCACAACTATTAATCAGAACATTGTATACAATTTTATTTATATAGTCACTTAAATGATATGGCCTCAATACAAAACCATTAACAAGAACAGTGTATAGAATTTCATTTATATAGTCACTTCAATGATATGGTCTCAATAACACAGCCATTATCCAAAACAGTGTATACAGTTTTATTTAGTTGCTATAAACTCTACCATTGTCCTCAGGGAGATCTGGCTGGACAAGACACATGTTACATCCTCCGAACGCCAACGCTTTCTCCAGGTTGCAAATGGACAGTGGGCTGCAAGCGTCAAACTGAAGAGATTACTTCTGAACCCAGGTGTGTTTAGCCTAGCATCCGGCTTCGGACCTCTAAATGGACAGTAACCTTCCACTTTCAAACTGACAGTACTCGTTTGTATGCTTCGGATCATTGAATTAGTTTCTGGATGACATCTTCTGCGTGCACTCCATCAAGAAGGTCTCTCTCAATTGCCATAATCATGAATTCCTCTAGTTTCACTTGTCCAAGCAATGAGCGCAGTCCAATCTTTATTATCTTTAGCTTGCTGAAAGCTCTCTCACAGGACATCTGGGTAAATGATAAAGTCAACAGGTACTCGTAGACAATGAACAAGGTTGAAAACGTTGATGAGTGCATGTTGTATTGAGCCAAAATTTTATAACAGCATATTAGGCATTCTTTGTAGGACTTACATTTGTCTGGCAAATCATCTCTTCTCTTTCATTGCCCATTCTGGTCACTAATTTCACCTTCATGAGCATCTTCAGAGTCTTCAGAGTCATGAAAGTCAATATCCTCCATTAACCCATCTTCACTGTATTCTTCAGGAAGCGATCTTTGCAGTCATCAGAATATTTTAGCAAAAGCCAACAACTCCAGTTTAAGTTTGCTACAGTCTACTTCTGCCAACAATGCCACTTTCTGCAGACTTTCATCTGGTATGCCATCTTGAATTATAATTTTGAAGTGACATGGTCCATGCAGCTGGTATCCAGAATCAGTTGCTTGTTGTTATCAAACCGATCACTTAAGCTCATCTGAACTTGATCCATAATGCGAGTGTACACTTCACATTCAAATCGCTTCATGGGATCCACCACATGTTCGTCACTGATATTTTCCCTGGGTATTTTCTTCTTCTTGGATGCCCTTTTATTTGGCAGATGATCCTCAATGTCAATATCAATACCTAAATCATCAATTTCTTCTTGTGGTCTAGCAACAAATTGAGAAGCTTTCTGCTGGATGTTTATAAATTCAGACTATTGCAACTCCATCTTAGCATGATCCACCATGTGCCATGTCGAAAGGTAGTCTAGTCCCTTAGTCTGCAGATACTTTGATACTGGCCCAGTTACTGTAAAGATCTTCATAAACACAAAGGCTATAAAAATGACATCAAACTTTTTCCATTTCCCAAGCAGTGAATCTGGTCCACTGGCAGCTTTAGCATCAAACTTTTCAGAGGTGCTAATAAAAAGCAAGGTCTGAAGAAGTGACACACACAGATTATTTTCTTGATTTTCATAAGTTCCAAAGATGCATGCCAATGATCTTGGTTTTGCCCACCATCTAGTTTCACCAATCTTTTGAAGCCGTCTGAGTTTGTCTTGTCCCGTCCCATCAATGCTCGATTTCCATATAGTCATCCTTTTGTGAGATTCTCCAATGAAGTCTGATGTCCTTTGTAGCAAGCCAAATAGGGTCTTTGCTTCCACAACAGCTTCACTACACTCTAAGACACATAAACTTAGAACATGTGCATAACACCAGGTATACACACTGTTTGGTGAATCCTTTTTTATTAAAGCTCATAACCCACAAACTCGTTCCTCATGTTGACTGCACCATCAAATGACTCCCGACGATGTTCTTCATATTGAGTCCACACATTTCAAAATTCTCCTTTAAAACCTTGTGCATTCCTTGTCCAGAAGTATCCTGCACCTCAACCACAGCAAAGAGATGCTCATGACCTTTAAGGTCCTTCACATACTGTAGAATGATAACCGCTTGGTCAGTCATGCTGATGTCCTGTGTGGTATCCATCTGAATGCTAATCTTCTGGTCCGTAGCATCTCTCACAATGCTGTCCCTAATTATCTGCAAAATAATCTCAACATGGTTTGGCAACCATGATTTATGATGGTATTCGACAGCAGGGTAATTAGCCCTCCACGGCCACAAGTTTCAGAAGTGACATTTTCTTTCTCCATTCTCTGCTTCCTTCTCTTGCTCTGTTCTACTGCTTTTTGGATGTGTGTATTCAGAGGAACATCAAATTGGGACAACAGAAGAATCAACTCCAAGAAATTGCCACGGTTAAGTGATGGGTCCTGCAAGCTGTATAAAGCGTCATCTTTTCCACGATATGGCAGGCACTGGCATCCAATAAACTTGATAACTTCAATAATCCTCCGCATGACATCTGTGTTCTGCTGGACTTGCTTCCTCTGACTCGCAACCATATCTTTGTTCACCAAGGTTTCAAGATCCGCATCAACTAAGCATGCCAGATACGCATCCACTGCTGCATTGTGAGCTCTGGAATCCTCGTGTTCTATCATGCCCTGGTAGATGTGCTTAAAGTCTTGGTATCCTGTAACAAACCTTGTTTCCACATCTGAAAATGCCATGCAGATACTGCAGTGGAGAGAATGCACCAAACTGTCAACCACCTGTACAGTGACCCAGTTCCTCGGTATAACTCTTTTGCTCCCAGGAAGACTCCATGTGTAGATTTTTGATGGTTTGTATGGCAGACCTTTAACATCCATGTATCCGGGCTGAACTGGATGCCTTTGTAAAAAGGCAACCTTTTCATATTGCGAGGCAGTCCTTTTTGAGCATTGAAAATCATGATTTTGATTTTTCACAGCATCAAGTTGCACAACTGTTCCCCTTGCAGAGTCCACTGGCTGTATTTGTGGCATATTTAGATTCAGACTTGCAGTGCAGCTGGTTACACACTGAACTACAGTTTGTCTATCTTCTAGTACAGCTGCGTCCTCAGGAGTAGTTTTGTTCTGTGGGGTTGTAGCTTTGTTTTGTATACCTGTAAACAGTGATAGCTTGCATTGTTTTGGATCATTTGATGCTGCTAACGGCACAGACAAGTTAGCCAGTTTCCTTTTCTGTGCACCAGATTTGACTTTGCTCAGCTCAGACATAGTTACAACTTTTTGATGTGCACCACACAATAAGGTGATTCTCCAGACACATTGGTCCAATATTTTCTCAATGCTTACTACTGTTAGATCTTAAAGGCAAAAACAACTGTACCAAAAACATAACAAACACAGTGACGGACAACTGAACCAGAAATGACAGACAACAACCAAATTCAACCAGGTTTACCTATGCTAGTTTAGCTCCTGTGGTCAAGCCACACTGTTAGTGATGCTGTGTGGTGCCAAGCTCAGTCTCCGTCAGTAACCACAATGTCCACTCTGCTCCTGCTGCTTTTACCTGCCCATTACAGTAATCTAGAGTTGAATTATATAGGGCAAACAATCAAGCAAAACTAGCATTTGTCAATGCCGAATGTTTGCTTGCTGGCACTGGCATTGGTAGTATAGGAGTTACAGAGCTGCATAATAGGAATGGCAGTGAAGTATTGAACTGAAGCCAACCCCATCACCACCCTGCAGATAGTGACAGGCATTGGGGTGTGCCTTTGGGTCATCAGGCATAACAGCCATGCCATTTCCCACCGTACTGTGCAGACACCGACAAGTGTCCACGGTGTGCCTTAGGTCTTTATGGTGTATGCACTCCCATTCCATCAGGAAATATTGTGAGATGGGTGCGGTATAGGAGAATGGGGTGAACTTTGAGGCCGAAGAGTCCAAGGCACACCTCCATGCCTCTCAGTGGCTGCAGGGTGTGGGTGGGGGTGGAATGGTATGAGCATTGCAGGTGACAATCCCAAGTCACAGCCCTGATGCCTGTCATTCTCTACAGGGTGGGGTGTTATGGTCAGAAACCCTAACGCCTCAGGCATTTGTTGGTATTTTCACTCCAAATTTTCAACATGGGTTTTGTGACCCCCACCTCATGAACAGTGGCAATATCAGTTTGTTGGTTGAAGCTGCTTTTGCACAGCGACTATGGCATTTGTCACCACAGGTGCAAAAAACACATTCTGAACAGGATGTGAAAAATGACAGCTGTACTGTTCATGGGGAGGTGTAAAAAATGGCAGTGTTGAAAATCTGCAGTGAAAATAATAAAAAAACTGGTGATGTCACGAGCATGCATAAACAGTGCAACATGCACCCGTAATGTAATTAGTTTGGGAATTGTTTACAGCAGATTGTCAACACAGGCATTTTAGGACCTCTGGTCATGAACAGTGTCACTGGACTTTCTTTATCTGTCCGAACAATGATTTCCCACAGCGACCACGCATTTCTGTGCTGAAAGTGTGAAAACACATTTCAGCCATGTTGTGAAAAAATGACAGCTGTATTGTTCATAAGGATGTGTGAAAATGCCACTGGTGAAAATGTGGACTGAAAATATTACAAATTCGTGAACTTACGAGGGTGCGTGGAAACTGCGTAATGCTCACTCATAACACAGTCATTTTAGGAATTTTTTCACCAAATTTTCAAGATAGCTTTTAAGACCTCTGCTCATGAACAGTGTCACTGTGATTTTCTTAATGTGTACATTGATTTCGCATACCGACTGTGCCATTGTGCGCTACATGGGCAGAAACATGTTTTGGATGAGATGTGAAAAATGACAGCTGTACTGCTCATAAGGAGGTGTGAAAAAATTTCAATGTTGAAAATCTGGAGTAAAAATATTGAAAATTTGTGAACTTATGAGCGTGTGTAGGATCAGGGCAACAAAGCGCATTAAAACAGTCATTTTGAAATTTTTCACCAAATTTTAACATAACCATTTTAACACTTCTGCTCATGAACAGTGTGACTGTGATTTTCTTAATGTAATGCCCATACATTGGTTCACACCCGACTGCGCCATTGTAAGCTACGTACGGAAACACATTTGGGTGGTGAGAAATGACAGCTACAATGCTCATAGGGAGGTGTGGTAAAATGGTAATATTGGAAATCTGGGTAGAAAATATTGAAAATTTGCGAACTTACGAGCGTGCATAGGAACAGCGCAACGCATGCTTGTAAAATAGTCATTTTTGGGAAATTTTTCACCAAATTTTTAACATAGTCATTTTAAGATCTCTGCTCATGAACAGTGTCACTGTGATTTTCTTAATGTGTCCTGAACATTGATTTCGCACACCGACTGAGCCATTGTACGCTACATGTGCGGAAACACATTTTGGGTGAGATGTGAAAAATGACAGCTGTACAGCTCATAAGGAAGTGTAGTCAAATGACAATGTTGAAAATCCGGAGTGAAAATATTGAAAATTCACGAACCTACAAGCATGCGTAGGAACAGCGCAACGCGTGCTCGGAAAACAGTCATTTTTAGGAATTTTTCACCAAATTTTCAACATAGGCTTTGAGACCACCTTATGAACACTGGCACTGTCATTTTTGTTATTCAGTCCTGAAAGGTGATTTCATGCAGTGACTGCGAAATCACCCTTCAGACGATTAACACCATGCTGACGTGACAGAATTCATGGAGGAAGGTTAAAACCCCATGTTGAAAATTTGGTGCCAAATTCAAAAATGCCTGAGATATGCAGTAAAGTTGAAGAAACCCTATTCATTACATTATACATGCACTGGCATTTCCTCAGTTCGTGGTTGGCTTTGAAGAGTGCAGATGTGTTCCCGGTCCACGAAGAATCATTGCGCCAAGGTCAGGAGGTAAGTATGGGGTGAGGGGGTGCGGGAGGAGGCAAGGGTGCGCAGTGGGTGGGCGCGGGTGGGGCAAGACAGTGAGGACCATTTTGTGTTGCATGTTTGTTTTACAAAGGAGGAGATGGCCAGCGGGATGTTTGCCACACTGGGGTGGGCTCCCAGCATGAGCAAAGGATGGCTTGTGGGGGCGTGGAGCCAATGGGATTGGGCACCTCCGTCGGTGACAGCATCTGTTGCCATGCTGGGGTGGGCTCCCAGCGTGGCACCCTGTACCTGGGGAGACAGTGGAGCCGACAGGGATTGGCCACCCCGTCGGCTCTCATGTGTAGCCACGCTGGGGTGGGCACCCAGCGTGGCATGTAAACTCTGTTTGGGTAGGGGCGCTTTGGCCAATGGGATTTGAGCACCCCGTCAGTTGTACAGTGCAGAGTCAGCACGCAGTATCGCTGCATGCGTGCGATAATGTGTGTGTGTGTATGTGTGAGGCTTATGAGCAGCGATATCTTATCGCTCACTGAAGCATAGCTCCCCTTTCAACTGTATGCCACTGCATTTTGGACTGTCATAGACAGCTCCAGCAGGCATTGGAGAACTGGGGCCCCGGCTGCAAACACACTGACTGAATGGAAGAGGGCTGCCACACCTCCGAAAACTCAGATGATGGCACTATGTTTCTTGCACATGCGTGCAAACAAACATCAAAAGGAGTGGTTGACCAGCACCACTAAACAGATTTCCTTTCTCTATACCTAAGAGAACCCCAAGAACTCCCCCAGATAACTGAAGATTTGCAGATACCAACATGTCTGCATGATAGGAGCAGCATTGTACAGGATTATGAACTGTTTTCCATGCAAAATTAAGACATAATTGAAATTATGTTTTAGACAGCTGGTATAACATAGCAAAAACACTATGTAAAACAGGAGGTAATGCTAACCATTTCTAAAGTTGCATAGCAGTAGCCCGCCAACCATTTTTTCCAGCAAATTTATGGCAAATCTATGGCACAGTGGACAAAGATGGTACAGGGCCTGCACCAAAGTCACATACAAGGAGAGTGCTAGACCTTAGTATGTATAACCTGGGTGAGAGCGAGAGACACACACACACACACACATGCTATAGGATGGAAAGCCTTCAAATACTGTATCTCAAAAGAATACCAAAGTACTGGAGGGTAGCATCTTTCAGAAAAGGAGATGCTGAGGAATGAGGGGGCATGACATGAGGCTGGAAAGGGTAGACAAAGGGGTAGTATGAAGAAGCATTACATCACCGAAAGGGTGGTGGATGCATGAAATAGAGTTCCTGTGGAGGTGATTGAGGAAAACACAGTGGGGTAAGTTAAAAAATGCATAGGACAGGCACAGTGGAACCCTAGAGATAGGAATGAGAAGGTGAAGCCACAGAACAAGTAGGAGCTCTTTCCCATGCACCATTACACAAACGAAGTCATACTGCACAAACCTCCAAAAGGCAACTGACGCTACAACGAGCCTCAAGGTGAAATCAGTTTTCATGACATTCCATCTGGCCCTATGCTTTCAGCATGAAAAGTGTCATCCATGCAGAACTTTGAGATTTGAAACAAAGCTCAACCTCTCAGCTGTACAGTAAACCAGCACTACAGGCAGAGACCACACGGTTAAAGAGCAAGAGCAGGTGTTCATTAAATTTTCTCCAACCCCAAACATACTGTACATGCAACTTACCAAAGGCCAACTACAATGGTCCCCAAAGTTTAAAAATCTTCCCCGTATTAACTCACTGAGGCCTTAGGAGCTCAGTGCAACCTGGAACCATAATTAGCATGCCACAAACAAATGCGAATACCTCATGAACCATAACTGTTACACACACAAAGTATGAGTGGCAAAGTTGTGCAGCACAAATTTACCTTTCCCACAGTACTATGCAGGCACTCACTTTGGTTTATGATACATTTAAGTTTTAAGCAGTGGCATCCTCAGAAGTCACAAACTGTAGGACATCTGAAGGCATTAAAGACCTCACAAATATCTTTTCTGTAAACACCTACAGGCATCTTGGGGCTTCAATGAATTAAGGCCACTAGTAAATGAGCCAATTTCCTTAGGAGGCACGACCACACACAGGCATGAGTGGCGACTACAATGCATGATGAGCATGGGGGCATGCTCCACTGTCCGTAACTGGGCAGTGTGTAATCCATTTGCTTGCTTACTAATTTTGACAAAGGAATGAAGCATTCCTTTGCCAAAATTGGCATTTAAATATAAAAAAACTGTCCCCATTATAGTCAGTAGGCACACCCCCATGCTCATTTTGCATAGTAGTCACAACACATGCTAATGTGGGAGTGTGCCTCTTAAGGACATTGCAGTGTATTGGCCTCATTTGAAGTAAGTGTGTCCAGTTCTGGAGGTCGCATCTCCGAAAGGACATGGACAAGAGAGGCAGTTCAAAGAAGGACAACAAAAATCATGCAGGGACTACAAAGATCATAAGAGATACTGAAGGAAGTTGAACTTCATATGTATACCTGATACTTCATATTTATACCTTTATCACCGAAGAGGAAAGGGACCTAGCGGTTATCATCTCTGATGGCCTTAAGATATCAAAGCAGTGTACAAAGATGGCAGGGAAGGCCAGTGGCATTCTGGGGTACATAGGCAGGGTTATCACTAGCAGGAGGCAGGAGGTGGTGATGCCAATTTATAAAACATTGGTAAGGCCTCACCTGGAGGTCTGCGTGCAGTTCTGGAGACCACACCTGCACAAGGACATAAATAAGGTGGAGACTATCCAGAGAAGGGCAACAAAGATGGTGCAGGGCTTACACCAAAACATTTGAGGAGAGACTAAGGGACCTCAATATGTACTCACTGGAGGAGAGGAGAGGAGACAGCGGGGGGACATGACTGAAACTTTCAAGTACCTCAAGGACATAAACAAGATGCAGGCTGGGGACCTTTTCCAATGTAGAAAAAGTACTAGAACAAGGGGACACGATATGAAATTGGAAGGTGAGATTAAGAAGCAATGTGAGGATGTTTTTCTACACAGAAAGGGCAATCGACGCTTGGAATAGTCTGCCACACGAAGTGGGGCAAGCACAGTGGAGGGGTTTAAGCATGCTTGGGACAGGCACAAGGGAAGCCTGAGGGGGAGTGATGAAAAGCCGTTGATCACGTAGGGTCAGTGGCAACATAGAATGTATAGGGCCTATGGGCAGACTGGATGGGCCTAGCGGTCCTTATCTGCTGACAATTTCTATGTTTCCATGTTACCTAAAGGGAATAAATGAGGCACAGGAGGGAAGCATCTTCAGAGGAAGAAATGCTATAAAACAAGGGAGCATGACTGGAGACTGGAAGTGACTAGACAAAGGGCAGACATGAGAAAGTACTTGACAGAAAGGGTAGTGGAGGGGAGGTATGGACCAGCCTGCCAACAGAGGTAGCAGGGGCAATTCAAAACCGCAGTGACAGACATAGGGGAACACTAGCGGTTCAAAAGGAGAGGACAAGCCAGAGATAAAGTTGGATCTGTGACCTTTGTAGGCAAGGAAAAACTGTAGACTGCAAAAAGGAAAACTGCATGGGGCCCCATCTGCTGCCCATTTCTATGTGTCATTCATCCATTAACTGCAAGTCATTTCACGTGAGAAATGGCATACATCCAACACAAGTATATCCCACTCGACTGTATAGAATGCTGCTGCCATTGTATTTCTCCCTTGTCCCCTTCCCCCTGATGTGCACTCTGTTGTGTTATTTTTTGAAATAAACTGATACATTGGGAGATTTGCCAAGCTTCCCCACCAGCATGGTATGAACATACGAATGTGCCAGCAGAAACAGACCACCCAGTCTATCTAAGTCTGCTCAAGTGTGCAACTAGCACCCCTAGTTTGCAGCTGCCCTCCTCCCCTTTGTCATCACACTGCTGTCCCCCTAGCTCCTCCACCCTCACTCTCCCCTGTTCCCTGTCCCATGCCCTTTTAAAGCTGTTCACAGATTTACATATAATCCATTCTGGTAGTGCGCTCTAATTTTCTACCACCCTCTGTGAAATAGTGCCTTCTCATTTCCCTCTTAAATCTTCCCCTTTCTATTCTTATCCCATGTCCCCAGGTGTCCCTCCTCCTCCTTAGCTTAAAGACCCCATCTGCCCCATCCTTATTAATTCCCCTCAGATACTTGAATGTCTCTATCATGTCCCCCCATCTCTTCCATCCTCCACCAGGGTGTACATATTCAGGTCTCCCAGCCTGCTCTCAGCCTCTCCCCTCCATTCCACATAACATCTTTGTTGCCCTCCTTTGCACCCCCTCCAGTAGCCTGATATCATGCTTCTGGTATGGCCTTCAAAACTGTACACAATACTCCAAGTGTGTCCTTACCAGCGACCTGTAGAGGGGCAAGATCACCTATCTTAACCTGGACAAAACCCCCCCTTGCTATTTACCCCAGAATTTTGTTCACTTTTGCAGTTGCTGTCCTGCACTGGGCAGTGTTGTTCATGGTCCCTGTTACCATTACCGCTAGGTCCTTCTCCTTAGTGAGCCCAAGCTTACCCCCCCGGACAGTATTCTCTCCTTGGGTTCTTCACCCTGAAGTGCATTACCTTACACTTCTTTGCACTAAACCCCAGCTGCCACCTCTCTGACCACTCCTCTAGCTTACCTAGGTCCCCCTGCAGCTGCTTCCATCCCTTCCACCACCCCTCTATCCACCACTGCTCCCATTTTGGTGTCATCTGTGACCAGACTTACCTTGCTCACCACCCTGTATGCAATGTCTGATGAAGAGCCCTTATAATACTGGTCCTAGCACAGAGCCCTGTGACACCCCACTCATCACTGGCCTTGGAATCGAGAGTTCCCCTCCTACCACCACCTGTCGCAGCCTCCCACTCAGCCAGCTGGTAATCCAGTTTGTCATTTTTGCCCCTACATAGTTAGCTTTCCCCCAAGCCACCCAATGAGGCACCGAATCGAAGGCCTTGCTGACGTTGAACTAAAGAACATCCATCACATGACCCTTGTCCAGCTCATCTGTCACCCAGTCCCTCTGTCTAGGTGCTCAGGTGAAGGTGGAAAGAATTCTACTTTCACCTGAGTACCTAGACAGAGGGACTCTGCTGGTAGAAGCTGAAAGCTTGGCAAATCTCCAAGACTAGCAGATTATTAATAAACCAGAGTGGTCAGCACAAGGAAGGAGAAATAGAACAATGGTTGCCAGCATTTCTACTCTCACCTGAGCATTTAGACAGAAGGACCATGCTGGTAGGAAACTTTACTTGGCAAATCTCCAAATGTATCAGTTTATTTTTATAAATAAGCGGAGTGCATAACAGGGAAGGGTACCGGGGGAACAATACAATGTCTGGCAGCATAATACACATCTACTTCCAGACCCTGCTAGTGTTAAAGCTTGGCAAATTTCTTAAGTTTTTTTTTTTTACAAACAAAACAGTGCACAACAGTGGGAAGGGGACAAGGGAGGAAAAATACAATGGCTGGCCAGGCAGCATTTCTACTTTCACCTGGAGAATCAGAATCTAGACCACACCTCAACCTCCTGCTTCATTAATCAGGGACAAAGCTTAAAAAAAAAATCAGGGACAAAGGACCAAAATGAGGGACACACCTTCATAACTGATCCACTGAATAAGGGGCTTAGTGTAGAATGCATTTTCTAAGGAGGAACAAGTCTAACTTTAATGTCTGATATTATTTTGTGCTTACAACTCCCACTGTTTATGGAAACAAATTTAGGAGGGAGAGAGTAAAATTATGAGGCAAAATCAGGGACAGTTGAGAGGTATGCCCTAGTCTGTCTAGATGCTCAGCAGCTCAGGTAACCTTAGAAATGTAGTGGTTGAAATTAAGTTTTGTAGCCACTAGACAGCAGGGATAGTGATTGGGAAAATCCACTGCCCCCAAAGAATCTTTTTACTGGCCCAGTTGGTGTACAAAACTGAAGTGTTGCCTTCTCCGCTACAAGGCTACAGGGCTACTTAAGGGAAACATCCATGTCCCATCGGGCCCCACCTCCATGTGAAGTGGGGGCCCGATTAGCAAATGTATAAATGTTAATAAAATTGCTGCTTGCCACTGAGTATTTAATTTAAAATCATATCTGGTTGATCCTGTGCCCTGCCCATTGACATTTTGATTCAAATGCCCTCCCCGTCGTGCCCACAAGCACCCATGGCTGTCCCCATGATGACGTGGCAGCAGAGATCAGCTGGGGTGTCTCCATATGCTTGCTATAGTGCTGGGTTATTAAACAGCTCCGGTTTGGAGCCAGTGTACTGCTGCAACATACTGAGACCAGTTACAGACAGCTAGCATTTCTGTTAGTCTCTACCTGGTCTCGATATTACAAGAACACTGACAGACTCCAAACTGGAGCTATTTGAAGCTACCACAATACTGATTATATGTATTGTGGTAGCTTCAAATAGCTCCTGTTAAGGGTCTATCAGTGTTCTTGTAATATTGAGACCAGGTACAGACTAACAGGCATGCTAGCTGTCTGAAACTGGTCTCAATATGTTGTGGCAGTACACTGGCTCCAAACTGGAGCTATTTAATAACCCAGCACTATAGCAAGCATATGGAGACACCCCAGCTGATCCCCGCCTGCCACGTCATCATGGGGACAGCTGTGGGTGCTTGTAGGCATGAAAGGGAGGGCATTTAAATCTAAAATGCCGGCAGGGAGGGCGCAGGCTCAAACAGATATGATTTTAAATTAAAAGCTCAGCAGTAAGTGGCAATTTTATTAATATTTATACATTTGCTAATCGGGCCCCACTTCCCACAGAGGTGGGGCCTGACGGGACATGGATGTTTCCCTTTAAATAAAAATCGTACTAGCCCAATATTAAATCTAACAACATTTGGCTAGCAGGCTGGTGCCAGTTTTGACCCTTGGAAATGCTGCCATTGCACTGTATTCCTCCCCCCATCTGTGCACTCTGATGTTTGTTTTTGTATACATAATTACTCACCCAGCAATCCAGGGCCCCATGGGGAGAATCCACATGCGTGTCACCTGCTACTATCCTCAGTCCAACAAGGAATCGGGGACAGAGTTCTCCCCCGCCAACAGGTCCCTAAGAGAGGGGTGACCCGAGAGAGCCAAATCAGCAGTGGACGTGTGCAGTGCTCCCTGGGATCGCCATCTCCCTCCTGGATGCTGTTTTTTTTCTCTATGTGTGCCCCTGAGTGCAGACATGCAATGGCTTCTGTGTGTGCTGCGTGCCAATGTCTGCTGCTGCTGCTCCTCCCCAGTGCTGGCACCACTGGCTACAGTGCCTCCGATCTTCGGGGGCTGCTGGCTAGCGGTGTGAAACCCACTACCCATAACCCACCCTGGGGAGAGAGCTGTCCCTCAGATGCTTCCTCCTCTCACTCCATCCTCTCTCACCTACTGCACCCCAGTGGCCTGGTCTGCTCCAAACCCATGTCACCAGCTGGCAAGAGGTGTGGCGTCCAGTACCTCAAGCCTCAGCATCACCGGGCCGACTGATGTTTTTAATAGGAGATTTGCCAAGCAGGGTCCCTCCATCTAAAATCAGAGCACGGGGGAATGGGTGCAAGGAAGAAAAACAAATGGCAGCATTTCTACTTTGGCTATTGTGTATATCCCCAGCTTGTTGCTACACCACACTTATGGCTATGATGCAGTGGTGTGCCAATGCTATAACCTGGCTTCAATCTTAAAAGCAATAAAATTCATACAAGTAATAGACAGTCCGGACAACAGTACTTACAAAATGATACAGCAGCAGAAATCAGAGCAAATATCGCACACTGCCCCCAAAAAGAGCATTCTAAATATTGCTCAACATTTTATTAGCACCACTGGGGTTGGGGGTGGAGCTCCACAGAAATAGTTATAGTTACAGCTCTCAATGTAAAAAAAAAGTCACAAAAACGTCATATTAGCACCAGTGTGTGGAGGGGAAATGGAGAGCCCCACATAAAGTAATTATGTTATTTTATTTAATTTAATTTTGTGAGGGTGCTCCACTTCCTCCATACAGAAAGACAAAAATAAAATAAAGCTACTACTTTATGTGGAGGAGCTCCATCAACCATACCCCCCCCCACACACACACCTGGTGCTAATTTGATATTGTGCACGGGTGCTCCACCTCTCCCCTCCCCACACACACATTCACTTTCTACCCCACCCAGGCTCAGAAATTTTAAATTTACCACAGAATTAGAAGTTGAAAATAAACTACTCACCGGCACCATCAGCAGCAAGCACAGCGGGGTCGGAGGATGAAAACCAACTCTGGCAACTCACTTCCAAGAAAGACTGAAGAGTAATGTCCCCCCCCCGGCGGTCAGACACTACAGTCGACAGTCCCCAGACCCCAAGCACGAGTGCTAACTACTCAACTCTGCAGCAGCCCAAACACAAATCCCAGTACTGTAATCACCACCACCACAACAACCGGCCCTCTAACATGGTGACCCCCTCCCCTCCCCTCCACCGACCACACACACACACACACATGTGTGGCGACCGGGGGTCCACGGCCCATTTTCTTCCACCAGCACCTGCACCAACACAAGTTCAACACTATTACCCTACTAGTCCAGAACTCCAGCCCATACAGCAGCATCGACTCCATGCTCAGACAGGTCAGGAAAACCACAACCCAGTTTCCCCTCCTTTGTCCCCTTGCCCTGCTGCTGTGCACTTGGTTTTTAAAATAGGAGATTTGCCAAGCAGGGCCCCTCGGCTCTATCTAGATGCTTACCAAGAGTATAAAACAAAATGGCAGCTTTTCTATTTCACCTCTGCTCTGAGTGAATAGATAGAGGAACCTTATAAAAATAAAAACATCAGAGTGTACAGCAAGGGGAAGTGATCTGGGCCAAGGGAGGAGAAATGCAACATTTGTACAGCCAGCATCCAAGAAAACACTTTTAGCTTTGAGGGCAACAGTGAAATGTAAGGGTGGTCTAAGCAACCAAATCAAAGTTTCATAATAGGGTACCAACCCAGGACCCCCCAACCCCACATTTTCCATTTCAAACCACCACCACTGGGGCTCAGAATTAAGTTTAAATACACCCTGAGACTGAGCTCCCCCTCCCACAGATGCTCCCCACCTCTCCATTTCCATCCCTCCCCGAAATGATAAAAGTTTCATTCACCACCAGCAGAGGCACTGGAGAATGGGGACGTCTTGAAACAGGTTCAGTCAATGGCAGTGCCCCTGCCCTCAAAACAAAACAAAAAGCAAGCCAGGTGGCAGTACACCCTGAGCCCCCCTCCCCTCCCCCATTCTAATCTCAACCATTTCTACCACCACCACCACCACCTGGGAATAAAATGATAAACTTGTGAGTTAAGCTAGGTGGTGGGTTGCTGCTGCTCATCGCCAGCCAAGATTCAATCTGCAACAAACACTGCCTGCCCTGACCATGACGCCACCATTAACTGGTGGAGCCTGGCCTTGACCCCCCAATCCCTTTCCCACTGTGACTCCAGCCCAGGCACCGAATTTGTTTGTTCACCGTGCAGCCAGCATGCGACTCATCACCCCCCCCCACACACAGGCCCATAAGTTACATCCTTCTCGCGACTACAAACACACCCCTCCCTGTCCTGTGATGACTCTCGCTCCTGGTCCCACCTAGGCAGCCTGCACACAAGTAATACCTAACCATCCACTAGTCTGCACCAGGCCGGCAGTCCTCCAGCTTAAATTTTACAAAACAGTCTAGCATCTTAAATTCTTACCCAAGCCAACCAAGTCTTCTGGAGAAGTAGATTTTGGGTCCCGAGATGCTGCCTGGGATACAGTAGGAATCGGGGAGGGGGGCGGTCTGCTCAAGCTCAGTTCAAGGCCGGGATTTGTTGCTCTTCAGGCAACATAAAATCTGACCTTTCTCGTTTCTCTCCTTTGTGACCCAACCATGATACAATGCAGCATGCAACAACTCAATGCCCAAACACCGTATCAACCTCGTGCCGCATGTGTCTTAAACTTAACCAGCCGGGGGTGAGCCTGCACCATCTCAGTCAGTATTTGATTCAGCATAAGAAAGGACTTGAATTTTCACAGCAGAGTCTTTTAAAGTGCCTGCGCTGTTGCGCACTGACTGTCATGTCAGGTATGAGCGACGGCGTGCCAGGCTTGGTGACGACGCTTGCCAGGATGATCCAACCAATAAAATTGAAGCCTACCTCCAGTCCTGTGCCTAGACCCCCCTCCCCCGCAACCTACCCTGGCAGCCGATTCCAGTAACGTCACCTAGCCTCATCATCTCTATAGTAACTGCAACTCAGAGGACGATTCTTTTGTAATGTAAGTAGGCAGCTACTTAAATAAGTTTACTACCCCGCCTCCTGCCAGGCATCATCCTCAGTGGTACCCACAACACCTGTAGTACACATAACAAAGGGGCCCAAACCCCCATAGACACTGTGCAATTAAGAGGTGAACCAGGCAGAGTATAGCAGTGTTTACAGATTAGGTGTCCGTTTCATTTGGTGCAGTGCGTGCTGCGCAACCATGTTGCCCCCCCATGCACAACAGCTGTACTGGTGCTTAAAGTCATGAGGTGTGCCCACCCAGAAATTTCCAGGTATCCGGGCAAGCCAGTCTGACCCTGGGCTTGAGTATACATTTGAAGTCCTGGGATGATTGATCCCATACATCTAGGATGTACCTCTGGAGCGGCCGCATGTGCAGCTGAATCCATGGTACCATTACCATCATTGAAGCCATAAGGCCCAACAACTGCAGATACATCCTTACTGGCCTGTGGGACTGTAACAGTATAGATGCCTGGAGCCAGAGCATGTTTTCCACTTTTTCCTCCATCGGGAAGATTCTGCCCTCACTGGTGTTGATCCTGGCCCCCAGGTGGATGATTTCTTGTGCAGGAGTCAGCTGACTCTTGTTCCTGTTCACAATCCAGCCGTGCTGTTTTAGGCACTGGACCACAGACTCTGTGTCCTTCTGGGCTTGAGCCGTTGACCCTGCAAGTATGAGCCAGTTGTTCAGGTATGGGATGACATATATCCCCTGCTGCTGGAGGCAAGCTGCAATCACTATCAGCATTTTTGTGAAGACTCTTGGGGCATAAGCCAGACTGAAAAGTAGGCAAGTGTATTGGAAATGACCTCTGTTGATTTGGAACCTGAGGTAGCGGTGGTGACTGGGTCAAACTGAAATGTGCAAGTAAACGTCTTTTAAGTCTATGGACATTAGGAGGTCCCCTGGCTGAATCACCGTCAGTGTTGACTGGAGTGTTTCCATTTTGAATTTTTTGTAGACTACAAACTTGTTTAGGATGTTCAGGTTGAGAACTGGGCATAGTCCCCCATATTTTTGAGGACCATAAAGAACATGGAATACACCCCCATGTTCCTTTCTTGTGTCAGCACGGACTCAATGGCCCTGCTCTTGATGAGATCACGTAGCGCGTGTTGGATTGCTGCTACTCTCTGAGGCTCCCTGGGCATTGGGGATATCATCAGTCTGTGTGGAATTGTCTTTTGTGTGAACTCTATGGTGTAACCATGAGCCACCAAGTCTCATACCCACTTGTCCTTTGTGGTGTGGGCCCATTGATCTGCAAACAGATGGAGTCATCCCCCCATTGGAGGGCTGCTTGCTGGGGCCTGCCTTATTTCATTGGCTTTTTCCTGATGAGCTTCCACCAATTCTGTTGCCATGGAAGCCTCCGCGTTTCCCAAAGTTACCCCTGAACCTGGATTGTGAAGACCTGGGTTGAAACTGAGACTTGGTCGCTCCACCTTTCTGGGAATTATTCTGTGCCGATATTGCTTGGCCTTGTTGCTCCTGAACCTGGGATGAAAAGGGTGACCCAATGAGAGGTACAGCTCTTTCTTTTCCACCATCTGTTTCATCCCTGCCTTATCTCTGAGGAATGGGGTCAGGGTGTCACTGAAGAGATGGCCCCCTTTACATGGGAGCTTCATTAGCGTTGCTTTGGACTCTGCATCCACCTGCTGCAGCTTGAGCCATAGGGCCCATCTGGCACAGTTAGTCAGGGCCGTGGCCCTAGTGCTGAACTTCATGATGTCTGAGGATGCATCCATTAGGCCTGTACAGCACAGTCCACCAGTCCTGTAAGGGGTGACTTCTGTGGGAGTTCATCAGCGATGGCCTCTACCCACTGTAAGAGGATTCTGCTGGTATACCAGACTGACATACTCACTGACAGGGCAACTTCTGTCACCTCATGTATTTTCTTCAGTGACTCCTCAGCTGTTTTTGTCTATTGGGTCTTGCAGAGTCACACTGGTATGACTGTGCGCCTGGCCAAGGCTGACACTGGTGTGTCTACCTTTGGGGCTATATGCCATATGGTCTGATATGATTGGGAAAGTGGGTACAGTATCTGAATGGATTTCTTCTCTGGGATCCTCGATGGTTCCAGTGCCTAAGCTGTGCATGTAGGGAAGACTTGCCACACCACCTTTGACTGAGATGACAGAACAGGGTCTGTTAAGGTATGAGGTGCTTCTGGTTCCTTCAGGACCTGCAGGACCTCCTGAACCTGTTTCACCAGTTTAGCTATGTCCTCCTGTGGGCATAGCCTGCCTGTAGCCTGACCAGAGTCCTGTTCAGCCTCTTCCTCCTCCTCCGAGGAGTCCCTTCTGCCTGTCTGCACCATTCTTTGGCTGATGCTGGGCCTGTGCTGACTCAGGGTGTTTTGTGGCTGCATTCTGTGGCTGCTCCTGCCAGCAGTTGTGATTGCATCTTTTCCATGTATTGGAAGAGGAGGCCCCCCTGAGCAGCATTCAGTGTTAGGGGTGCTTTGGGGGGTAGCTGCCTCTCCCGGGCTGAAACCACATCCAGACTGGGGCTCTGAGGAACCCTGGTCTCCGACACTGTACATACAGCACAAAAAGCCTCCCTCACATGAGTCTCTGGGAGCACAGAGCTGCATTCCTTGCAGGTGGACATGGCAGTCATCTGATGTGAGCCAGCAGATCTGCATAAGAGAAACAGAAAAAGACTGTGTCAGAAACATGTCTATCTTGTCATCTCATGCAAACAGTAACAGATCTAGCAGGGAGCGTGGCAATGTAGTGTACATTTATTGTAGGGTGACCCTTTAAGGGGTCTGTGAGCCACTCACAACATGGCCGCCTTGATGTACTAGGACACCATTTTGGTGGTCCTGGTGACACCGCCTGCACTGAGTCCATAAAATGGTGGCCCTCCCTTAAACTCCAATAAGATGGCCACCAGTCACACGACAGGCCACAAGAATTATGCAGAAGGTCAGCCAAAGTCTTGTGGGAGTTCCCTCGTGATGAGATTTGGCTGCGTTGCACACATGCAGACTTTATTTAATTTGCCCTTTTTGCTGTGGCACTTTTGTTGCCACTCATTGCTGTCTTGGCCTGCAGCAGTTAAAAAACAACACCCTGTTTTGTCACAGGAGATCCTACTCTGTCCCGCCACCTCTCATGAGATCTGCCATCCTGCCAGGCAGCCACAAGACTGAGGATCAACATGGCAACTCCAGAAATGTGCGGAGGAGTGATGAGAGGACCTGTGCATAGTGCAAACTCTTCCTGGACCCCTAAACAATGAGGGAAGTTGCGTTCTCACAGGCTTACTGACCGGAGAGTCAGGGGAGGCACTGATGCCTTGATGGGCTAACTACCAGGGTATGACATAGGCGGCAGCCCTGTTCCTGCAGGTCAGTAAGAGCTCTGATTGTAGGACCAGAGAGACAGGGGAGGCTCCCAGGAAGAACAGCTGGTCCCCTCCATCTCTTCTCTGGCTCTCATACCATTAGAGCCCTTCTCCCTTGTTATGTTGTGTGCTTGTCCTCTCAGCACTCAGCCCACTGCCGCATGCACCTCTGGAGTGGACGCTACCAGAGGGACCACTCCACAGTACAGTGAGGTTGAGGACATTACTTGAGGGTCTCCAACTGAAGTAGGGGTGCCAGCCAGTGCTACTACAGGGTCTGACTGACTCCACCTGTGTCCTACTCCTGCAGTGTTGTTCAGCTCAACATCTTGTCTGTTTCCTTTTTTTCTCTTTCTTTTTTTTGTACCTTTGGCATGCAAGTGTGAGAAAGGAAGCCCTAAGCTAGAACTGTGTTTATGCCTGTCAATGTGTCTGACTAGATAGGGAGTGCAGGGTGAAAAGATACCAAAATAATTACCCAAGTTTGGGAACGATCCAGATCGTGACCGACTTCCAGGAGATGCACAATGTAAACTGGTATCACTGGTCAGAGCTGGGGTATTGGCCTCTAGCTGATCAGAAAGATTTATGATCATGCATCGGCCAATGGAATGGCAGAAGATAATCCATTTGTGAGGATTTATGAGCACTGGAAAGGTTGCAGTGGATAAGTGTTGTTTCAACCTTTTCTTAAACTGGTATCCTGTTCTGGACCATTGAGCATGGAGAGAATTCCAGACAGTAGGTCTCACATATGAGAAAGCCTTCTAACCTAGTTGAGTTTTAATGAATGGTACTTTCATAAATTCAGAATCACAAGACCTAAGAGACACATATCTCACTGACACCAAATGAGAAAGGAACTGTTTTAAGACATTGTGGTTGATTATTATGTGTTATATTAAAAGTTAATACACCAAGATCATATAATCTTCTGGTTTGGGAGATTGCCAGTTGAGACCACTATACAGATCACAAGACTGTGTCTTTCAGTTTGACTACGAGACAAACCTGCTACTAAACAAACTACTTAAAATAGTACTTCTGACTTAATGTTGTATAATTTATACTCTGTGGTTCACCTTTGCAGGTCTGCCTCACAGGCAGTCGAATAAACAATAGATCAATGTGTTAATCTAGATAATTTGTTCTCAAACACTGTCATACTGAGCCTCCCCCAAGATATGGAAAAAGTATCAGGCCTCCCCTAATTTATTGAAAAACATCTGGCCACCCCATAGAAACAATACCAAACACTTATTTGCCCTGTACACTAGAAAGAACGTGAAAGGACATTAAATAAAATACCTAATTTATTCATCAGGGACATTTGCCCTTCAGATTTCCCCTACTCTTCATGCCAAACATCACCTACTCAAATTGTAAAGCAACTGTGCATGGTACTGTAAACATATTTAACCTGTTCCTTTTTATTCCATTTTAGATTACCATTTTCACCAGTCTTGTAAGAGCCACTCTTTATCTCTTATTGTCAGAATTTGAGATTAGAAATAATAAAATGAGAACTCCCTTAAAATGCATATCTGCAGGTTTTCAGCACTGTTCTCAGCTTTTTTAATCACAAATCATGTAACCTCTTTTCTTTTGACTTTAGTAAACCAGCATGCAACAGACTTTGTTCACTGACCTTAAGGGACAATGGGTGTCCACAGAGAGAAACCTGGGCCTAACCTTATTAAAAGGAACACTTCCTTTAATTATTTCAAATCTTAAAACAAATGCTAAAGCAGATTCAACCTGGGGGACAAAGAGCATTTTCCAAGACAGGAGAAAAGGGGTGATCGATACAGAATAAAAAATAGTAGGTTTGAAATATTCAGTGTAACTTACACTGATGCTGTTTGCACAGTACATTGTCAGGCTTGACAGAGGCTCCCCTGGAACTGGTTGGGGCCTCCCCAAGGAGGTGGGCCTCTCCATTTGAGAAACCATATTCTAGATAACAAGAGGCTCTTGCAACTGATAGTTTAGCTTCCCGAGTTAACTGTTGCTGTGCTCTAAAGGCAGTACCTAACATGAAATTCACCGTTCAACAAACACCAGAAATTTGAGCAACAAATATAGGTGAGGGATCTAGCAAAATTTGAAGGTACTTAAAGGGACTATGTCATTAAGTCATTGTTTGGTCATGTGTGACCAGTGTGGTAGTCACAATTAGTACTTATTCTAACTAAGAAAACAGCTCCAATCTGCACTGCTTCTGCTTATAGTTGAAGATATTTGTAAAATATTTATCCTGAGTGCTCTGCTCTTATTTCTACCAACTCGACCCACAATCTGTGGCTGCATGGCTATGCACATTCACAACGTGTTCCCACTAACATGGTGCCCAGAACCTGACAATCTACTCCTGCATGCACTAGTGTTGTAATTTCTATACCCAACAATGTGTTTCAATTTATAGAAACAGCTCTTACTATAAAGGAGATCCATGTTAATGTAGTCTTAAAATGAGCTGTATTACATTCAAACAAGTAATTTGACATTTGAAGCCCTGACTTTTAGCATGTGCATAAGCACACGCCATTAGTGCACATGCCAAGAATCGTGGCTTCGGATTTCCAATCACTCATTTGAGTGTAATACTACTCATTTTAAGGCTACACTAACATGGCTGTCTTTTATACTGTAGTAAGAGCTCTTTCTATAAATTGAAAAAAACTGTGGGGTGTGGACATGACAATGCTTGTGCATGCACAAATAGATGGTCAGGTTGGGGGCACCTTGTTAGCAAGATTGTGTTGTGAACGCACATAGCCATATAGCCATGGATTGTGGGTCGAGCTAGTAGAAATAAGCACTGATCATTCATCTATTCTATTTATCACAGAAAAGAACTGCATCACTGAAACATGGTCAAATATTCCATCTAGATGGGGGGTAAGGGTGTGATATGTTAAATGAGGTTTATCAGATGGAGAAGCTGATCGATATTCTGGGACTGTAGGATGATACTTTTGGCAGTAAATGGATAATGATGACATCTAATACTCCAGATAAAAAAAAATTAAGTCCCACTTTGTAACATATGAGGAAGTATATGCAGACATTTAATGTCCACAAATATTTCTCAGCATAAAAGCAATTTAGTTTGAATCAAGAAGATATACCAATTACAGCTACTTATAGCTTTATGAGGGGCAATTGTTGTGTGTTAATGCAAGAGATATACAGTAGTAACTGCACTCAAATCATGTTAAAAATCATCACAAACTATTGTTCCAGTGGAAAGTTTTAATTAAAAATATTATTTTACAGACACAATATACATGAGCCATAAGGAATAAAAATGAAGCTTCACAGGTAGTAGTAGAAGGTTTTCATTATTTGGTGCCCTATTCTGTAAAATCACTCAGGGTAGGCCAGCTACCCTATATGTATAGGGGCCTAGATTTTCAAAGAGTTGCATACAACACAACTGCAATTCTTATCCATATCGTGATACAAACAGCATCTTCATCTGCATCAGGATGTGGTGAAACCATCAAAAGATGGCTGCATCACTATCTCCTGCATCGACACTTGCATCACAATTGCGCTGCAATGGCCTGCCCATTGATGCAGCACTTGAGCTACTACTCATAAGGTCAGCAACCCAGGTTAGCACCTCTAGCCTAGGTCATCAAAGGGCTGGTGGTGTGAGGAAGATTGAGGTTCCTAGGGGATGCTCTCACACTCCAGGGAAGGCGGGCAACCAGCTCCCGTGCTCTACCATAACCTGGGTGACTACAGGAATTGCTGCACCTGGAGAGGCTCAAAGGGAGTAAGGATGATTATGGCACATCGATATCCAGTGGAGAAAAACAAGAAAAATGCCAGAGAGTCTGAATGAAGGTCCAGCCTCTTACTGGCCCCACACGGGCAATGTGGCCTGCTGCCAAAAACCAGATTCTATGCACAGTGGGTGTGAAGGGGGAGCTGCCAACCCTGCTATGGAGGTTAAACCATGGAGGAAGAATGGGGTGCAGTGGTAAGCTCATAAGAAACTGAAAGGCTGCACTGGGCTTGGGCAGACAAGAAGCAGAGCCTACTCCAGAGAAGAAGGGGAAAAAATAATTGTACTGCAACTTATGACACAACCAGCATTTGTCTCAGAAAAATGGCACTCAAATTTCCAAAACTCACATCAACATTTTGTGTTGCATTTATGATGCAAATGCTAGATCACTAAAAAGTTGGTTTAAGTCATGTGGCAGGTATAGAAGCAGCTAGGCAGGCCCCCAAATCAAAGAGATTATAGTGATATGAGACCAGAGAGAAACAAGGACTGCGAAATAGATACTGCAATTGAATAATCATGGATAGATATATCTCACACACACACACACACACACACACACACTGGTTGTTGTTGTGCAACAACATGCCGATGTACACACATGAGGGCCAGTGCTAGGCATGCCTGAGCTATGTCATGTGGTGTTCTGTTGCTCCATCTCCCCAGTGTTTGCTTCCACGAATGCAGTATAACAAGTATGGTGGTCAAGAGCTCAGCATTCCTGCACCTGTAGCTCCACCCTCAAACTGAAAATCTCCCGTACAACTGCCTCATTTCACACCATGGGAACTTGGGGAAGGTCAAACCTTCTGCTCCCTCCACTGTAGTTCAACAGGGGGTGGACTGTGGTGCCTCTAGAATGTCCTGCATTGTTAATCACCTACATGTTGAGTAGGTTGAGGGTGTACATGTGGCATGGGTGTCTGCTGGGGTGGGTATATGGCTGTTGAGTCTGCACAACATGTGGCCAGACCAATGTGTTCTACCATAAGCACAAGACCCACATGTGCCTGTTTGGCAGGATGTTGGGCAATGCATGCAGGGTGATATCATGACCTGTGTGATGACAAACATGTGCTGAGCATTATCTGTGGTCCATTTGACTCCTCTGTGACTTCAACCAGTTCTTCTTCCTCCTCCTCCTTCTTTTCCTCCAACAATACCTTATCATTATACAGTTGCGGTGAACTTGTCTGGCATCCTCCTTCTCCTTCACATTATCAACAAAATCTGTGAACAGTACCTGTGTGCCATCTATGGTGGGCAAAGTGGCCAAAATTTGCTCTGTGAAGCAATTCGCTGAGTAATGCAGAATCCAAGAAGTAATCCGTAATGTGAAGTGGAGTACTTCACGTCATAATGAGGAACGTGAAGTCCATTGCTAACAATGACTTTGCAATACTCCACCTTCCCCCAACCACTTCTGCACCAGTTTTAATGTGAAGTACATAGAAATCAATGTACTTCGCATCACTTCACCTTGTTACTGAGCTCCAAGGCGAATTTTGCAGTGATTCATGGGATTGCAGGTCACATGGGCTCTAGACTGTTCCACATATCCTCAGTTCTGTGTAGAGTATGTGTAGTGGTAGATGGAGACAGTTTCCTCTCAGAGCTCTGCTATTCAAATCCTCTAAAAGTTGTTAAAAAAGCCTTTTTGAGTCATTTTCTTTGCTCAACATTTAGTACATCAATTGTAGAAAACCCTCCTGTGCTCATATCATCGAGTGTTTATTGTTTGTGTGTGGATTTTGAATGTTAATTTAGAACATTCAGTCTGTGCACTGACAGACACTTGAAGTGTGTTTTGGGGAGGGGCGTATCTGTGGTGGAGGTAGGTTAAAACTAGGAGAGAAAGGCAGTCTTTCTGTTTTGGTTATATTTTTCTTGTATAACTGTGTTAATGTACACTCAGTAATATTTTCAGTAATTCTTGACTTTTTTTTATTGATTGTTGTGGTGCAGCAGTGCATAATTTCAGTTTGTTTAAAAGATTTGGTTATATTACTGAAGTTTTCAATTTGCTACGCATTACTTGCAGTGTGTGTGTGAGTGTGTGCAATGCATGCCATCAAATCAGACATATTTTACTGTGCCACAGAGTAATTGCAGCAGTGTGAACCTGCTATCCACCACATCTGTGTGATTTTGTACTGCTTTGTGGTATCTTGGTTTTGGACTGTTACTGCAGTGCACTGCACCCCCTGCCCCCAACTGGCAAAAGGTACTCTTTTCCAGATTGGATTGTGACTTGTGAGCACTGGTTAAGGTGTTGTTATGACTTTGCTTCTGCGTCTCTTCCTGATTGTGCAGTGCAGTCTTAATCTGTCTGTGCTTTTGCATCTGTTTAGTGACCAATCTCCATCTGCAAGCCACAGTTGATGTTTCTTTGGGCTTCACATCCACTGGCCCAGACTGAAAGTTCAGAAATCTAAATTTGTTTAGAATTTTCTTGGTGATCCCCCAAAATGTCTGCAAAGAGATGTGCAAGCAAATTTGTTTCTGGCCATGGCAATGCTGCCAGTGGCAAGATTGTCCATGGGCATGGTAGTATGCAGAAGTGCATAGCTGATGTCAGTAAAGGGATTTCTCCATCAATGTTTTTTACAGTGCAATCTGTAGCTTCTCTCATAGTTGGAGGAGATGATGTTGTCCCAGCTGGTAGTGTTAGTGCAGTTTCTGCTGGCTTGAGTATTGCTGCCTCAAGTTCTACTTCTGACCAGTTAACCATTTCAAAAAATATAGTTGAGTGTAAAGCTGTGACTGACAGTGTAGATGATGTTATACTCCCCATTAACATCCCCATGGTAGTTGAACATGATTCTGATCCTGGCAACGATAACTCACAATGTCACATTTCTTCCAGCGCTGTTGAGGTCATGCCTTTGCCATCCAATGATTCAAAGTGTGGCACAAAAATATTGGGTGGTGATGATGATGCTGTGGTTGGAACATGTTCTCCACATGACAGCATCCAAGCTGAAAATGTGGATGCGGATGATGTTGGTGAATATGATAATGATGTCAGTGACCCCTGTTGGGAACTGGAGAAAAAGAAAGTCAAGGTGGCTGTGTCTGGGTCTGTTGGCTTTAAATCCCCCCCCTCAAAAAAGTTGTGATTTAGAGGTTCCTGTTGATGATAATAATGATGACCCAGTAATAATCATAGGTAGTCGTGGTGGTCAGTTGGAGTCCAAGTGTGTCCAGCCTGTAAAATCATGTAGCACACTCCCCATTTCAGGGGTTAAAAAAACTGAGTCCAATAAGCAGCATCAGGGACATGTTAAAAGTAGTGGATCACAATCCCTTGTTTGGGATTTTTTTTGTCCAAGATGCAAATGATGAGTCAGTTGCAATCTGCCAGCTTTGCCATGTGTGTGAGTTGAGGTAAAAACCGGGAGTCATCTGCGCATGGGGGACCAGCATACACATCTTAAGAACAGGCACATGGCACTGTGGACCTGGCACCAGATGGAAGCTAATGCCATAGTGGGGCTTTCACCCTCATCATCAACATTACTGATCATGTTATCCCCTTTCATGAGTGTAAGACCAAGTAGGAATGTCTGCAGTAACAATGAAATAACACCAGAGGATTACTACAGGCATGATGAGGGGGAGGATTATGATTTAGAAATCATATCAAGTGGTGGTCAGAGTAGCAGGGGTGGTGGTGGTGGTGGTGGTCAATACAGTATGTCTAGTGCAAGTGGTACATCAACCCCTGTTCGTAAAATGGTGAAAATAACTTCATTTATGGACTTGTCACCTGTGCACCCTTCTTCATCACACGTCCACACCCCACCCCCGGCCATAAGCAGAGCCGAGCCATTTATCACACCCCATGCAAAACGTGTAAGTCAGCCCACGCTGGAGAGCGTCTTTGCCCATAACCTCCTGCCTGCCTGCCTGAAGCATGTGACCTACACTGTGTCAGCCATGTGATATGTGTGGGCTGCCTGTGAATTCTCACTCTGCCTTAAAGCGGAATAAGGCAGAGTGCACAACATGAAGTCATAATTACAATGCGAAGTGGTGAAGTGAGGGTTTAAAATGGGCACTCTGCATAGCGGAACACTAACACGAAGTGGCCACTTCATGACCACTTCAGAGGGTGGAATTTTCCTTCGCTGCATCTCTAGTGCCATCCTCCTAAACCACATAATCATGCAGCTACTAGTGCTGTACAGCTGCATCATCAATATGTGCCTTGCATCTAAATGTATGGAATGTTTACTCATACCCTCACAATGTAAAGCATTATAGGACATTTATGCAAATCATTATGAAAATTTAGGCTGGTTCTGCTTTAAGTAGGAATGCATGGTGCCAATGGCCTCTCACTAGAGGTGGGCAAAGTCAGAAAACTTTGCTCAGCAAAATAATTTGAATATTTTCATGATTTTGTGAATTTTTCCACCGGGTGAAGTTGAAATTTGTGGTACATATGCAACTTTGTGAAACTGCGAATTTGTAACTTTGCAGAACATATAAAGATAAAGTGGGTGAGGAACCACTCCGCAAAGTGTGCAACTTCACTGGTAAATTTGACACTCAGTGCGAAGTTCGCACTGTACTATGGGATAGGCTGTCACATGTTGCTTTAGGGAGGTCACATGTTGCTGAAGAGCCTATAGGAAACTAAGTAGGTCGCACCTCACTGCAGTGTTATGGAGAGACTCAGAGACCACAGTGTGTTATTGTGAATGAGCTAGAAAAACCTTTAAAAATATCAGCAAAATTTTCATTTTACATTTCAAATCACTCCCAAAATGTTTTAGAGTGCCTTTTGCATTCGCAGTAGTGTTTTTTGTTGCTTTCATAATTAACTAGATAGTTTAAACTACTTTTTTCAGTTAAGGCAGTGAAGTGGAGGTTTGGGTGACTTGTGTGGGGGAAGGTAGCAGCAGGTAAGAAGGCTGGGCAGAAAAATCTGCAGCTTTTTTCCTTTTTTTTTGTTAGTCAAACAGGTGATTTCTGTTAGATTTTGGTTCTGTTGCTCTTGGCAGATTTTCACTGTTGAAATAAATCCCTACACTGTGTGCGTATTAATACTGAGTGAGGGTTACGTTGCTGTTTGCAAATTTCCCCTGTTGAAATAAATCTCTGCACAGTGTGCATATTGATATTGAGTGAGTGTTCTGTTGCTCTTGGCACATTTCCACTGTTGAAATAAAACCCTGCACAGTGTGCATATTAATACTGAGTGAGGGTTCTGTTGCTCTTGGCACATTTATCCTGTTGAAATAAACCCCTGCACTGTATGCATATTAATACTGAGTGAGGGTTCTGTTGCTTTTTGCACATTTCCCCTGTTGAAATAAATAACCATGCGCACTGTACATTTTAATATTGAGTGAGGGCCTTGTTGTTCTTTGCACATTTACCCTGTTAAAATAAATGCCTACACAGTGTGCATATTGATATTGAACGAGGACTCCATTGCTCTTGGCACAGTTTCCCTGTTGAAATAAACCCCATATGCTGTGTGCATATTAATATTGAGTGAGGATTTTGCTGATCTTGGAACACTTCCCCTGTTAAAATTAATCACTGCACAGTGTGCATTTTAATATTGAGTGAGAGTTCTGTTGCTGTTGGCACATTTCTCCTGTTGAAATACAGTACATATCTGCACAGTGTGTGTATTAATACTGAGTGAGGGTTCTGTTGCTCTTTGCACATTTCCCCCAATGAAATAAATCCCTTCTGAATGTGCATATTAATATTGAGTGAGGGTTCTGTTCCTCTTCGCACATTTCCCCTGTTGAAATAAACCCCTGTGTGTGTATTAATGCTGAATGAGGGTTCTGTTGCTCTTTGCACATTTACCCTGTTGAAATAAATTCCTGTGCAGTGTTAGTATTAATATTTAGTGAGGGTTCTGTTGCTCTTGGCAGATTTCCCCCATTGAAATAAATCCCTGTGCTGTGTGTGTATTAATATTGAGAAAGGGTTCTCCCTTATCCTGGTTAAAAAAATCAAGTCTTTAATTATAAACTTTATATGGCTCAAAAAGCCTCCCAGAATAGCCTTAAGGAAACTTACCCTTACTAAAGAAGGGAGGTCTTAAATTACCTAACATTTTGCTGCATTATTTGGCATCGGAACATCGGCTTTTTTTGTAACTGGGGACACTGTAGCACGGAGGCTCAGCGGAGGAGCTTTGGGAGCCAAAACTTTTAAATACTGCACCCGCGCCTGATTGGCTCCCTGCTCACTGTGACGATCACCCTGCTAGTTCAAATTGCTGGCCACTGAGCCTTGTGGCTCACAACAAACTGCTGCTGGTGAAGCAAGGGAGACCCATCCTCTGAGGGTCCCCCCTCCTGACTCCGACTCCGTCTTCGAGGGATTCCCTGGGGTTGAAGCACTGGCTCACTGCTTGGGTCGGATGGGCGGACCTCCCCCTGGACACAAAATTGGGCACAGAGCCCGAAAACGAGCAGTTCTGGCTGGAGCTGCACATTGGGACTGGGGCTACTTGCTTGCAGAAATGGGACATCGGCTTTTTCGGCCCACCTGCCCACCCCTTTCCCTCCTCCCCCTTAAATCCTCACTAGCTCCTTCCACTTGACTTGGTAGTCTCCTCCCATGTTGGTGCAACACCCAGACAGCTGCTTAGTCTCCTCCCATGTTGGTGCAACACCCAGACAGCTGGTACTCTAATAATTCTCTCACTGACAAACATGCTGTGGCCCTTACCCTGTCTTCTCTAAGTTTGACAGTAGCTAATTTCTGAACATTCCTATGTCAGCCTTACTTGTCTCATATTGTTACTAGGCCAATGACAGTAAAATACAGAGATGAATTAGCAATTCTGTGAACCAGAAATAGGTAGCTATCCTGTTGTTCTAATACTCAGAGGCACTTAGATTCAACTGTAAAATACAGTGCATGATTTGGCAACTATCTTGAATTAGGTTCAGCTAGAGACAGCTAGCTATCCTGTTATACTAATAGTTTAGTAATAATTTTAGCTGAGACAGTAAAATTCAGTGCATGACTGGCAATTTTCTTGAATTAGGTTAAGCTTGTTATCCTGTGGTACCATTACTTAGAAGCAAGTAACTTGCACGGTCAGGAGTGGCAATCCCTGAAACCTGAAGCAACAACTAGCCTTCCTCTGTATCACTGGGTACTAGGGCAACCCTGCTAGTGGTATCTGCCTTTGTATACTGAAACCCACCTGCTATATCTCCTCAGGAGGAGCCTGTGTCTGCACTGTATCCCAGAGCGATCTGCCCAAAGGGAGTTCACTGCAACACCCCTGAGCCTTGTGGATCCCACAGGACAAATCCCATCTCGGCGGCCCACAGGACTAATTCCATCTCAGCTGCCACCCCCCCACTGTGACCTAATAGGATGCCTCCACTGAGAAGCCGTCCTGTGCTCCACGGCATGGCTGGGGCCCCTGTCCAAAGTATAGGCCCACTGAGCGCTAGCTCCTCCCCGAAACCACCCTCCACCTGGTTATCAGCCAAAGGCTTGAGGCTTGTGCAGTTAAACATACGCAGCCTTCTACCAAACCCTACTGAGCTAACAGCTTGGGTGGCTCATTATAACCAGGACATTATGGGGATCACGGAGACCTGGCTTAAGCCACACATACCTGACTCAGTATGTGCCCTTCCAGGCTACAACCTCATTAGGTTGGACAGGGCTCAGGACAAGAGGGGGGGTGGAGTACTCATATACTACAAGACACACTTAAACGTCTCAGTCATAGGACACATGCCATCTACATCGCATCTCTGTGAGTTCATGCATGTCCTCCTCCTGTTAGGAAGCACCAAAAAGGTGCACATGATCTGTGCCTACAATCCTCCTAAGGGTGGAGTGTCTGGGCTCACCTCCCTCCTAGACAGTCTTAGCTCAAAGGTTAGCTTGAGCGAGGTACTAGTCCTAGGGGACTTCAACCTTAACTGGGCAGGTCATAATGTTCAGCAATACGAGCCACTGTTGGCTGGACTAGCCCTCAGCCAGCTCATCTCTGAACCCACAAGGCCCTCTCCTAGAGGAGACAAGGGTTCCATCATCGACTGGGTGCTAAGCAACTGAACGGAGAAAATTATCTCCTGCGGTGTTATACCTGATGCTATATCAGATCACTATCTCACCTATTGTGTATGGGGCAAATCCCCTCCCAAAATCCCCCACAACGTGATACAAATGAGGGACTACTCCAAACTCAGCATTGGAGACTTCCTTGCTGACCTGTGTCATGCCGACTGGTCTCAGGTCATGGCCACAAATGACCCCTCAAAGGCCCTTGACAACTTCCTAAAAGCTTACACCCCACTTCAAAACAAGCATGCCCCCCTCACAAGAAGGAGAGCGAGGGGCACTGCAACTAAATGACTCCATAGAGGCCTGTATTCTCTCATGAAACAAAGGGATAAATGCTGGGCGAGGTATAAGTGCTCATTGTCCAGCACAGACCTCCAGGATTACAGGCAGCTGAGGAACTCATGCAAGAGAGCCATTTGCTCCGCAAAAAGTGAGTTTTGTCAGTCCATCCTGCTCTCCACAGCCAAAAATCTGAGGACATTCTGGCAGAGCATTAAGAATGTGGTTGGTGGGTCTACTAGAGCTCAGGTCACGGACATGCTCATTGACAGGGTAAACTGCAACAACCCCCTCACTATTGCCAATGCCTTCAACTCTCAGTTCACCAACCTGCCAGCTCTCCCCAAACTGCCTCACTACCCCGTAGATCGGGCCTCTCCACCCAGTGGGACAATCCCCCTCCTGCCCTTTTACCTCAAGGTCGTAACAGACATGGAGGCCCAGAAGTTCCTTGCTGGCCTCTCCCCTCACACTGGTGCTGGGCACGACTGCCTGGAGCCCAAGCTGTTTAGGCTAGGGGCAACAATACTAGCCCGACCCATAGCCCACATCTTCAATGCATCGCTTACCTCGGGTATAGTTCCAGACATCTGGAGATGGCTAAGGTCATCCCTGTGCCCAAGCAAGGGGACCCAAAAGACCTTAAGAACTACCGCCCCATAGCAATCCTATCAGTGATCAGCAAACTTCTGGAAAAGGTAGTCGCCTCTCAGGTCACCCATTACCTACAGACCCACAACCTACTCTCCCCTGCACAGCATGGGTTCAGAAAGGGGCATAGCACCTCCATGGCCCTAGCAGTTGTTACCTCTGAGATCAGGTCCACTGCTGGCTGAGGTGAACTGACCGGGGCCATTTTTGTTGATCTCTCGAAAGCCTTTGATCGGGTAGACCACACACTACTGTGCTCCTCTCTCCTACCACTTAGCTTCTCCTCCCCCGCCCTTGCCTGGATCAGTAATTATCTCATGGGCAGGCAGCAGTACAACAAGTTCAACAAGGCCCTGTCTGAGTCTGCCCAGGTAAACTGTGGAGTCCCCCAGGGCTCTGTCCTGGGGTCTCTCCTGTTCTCTCTCTTCATAAATGAGCTACCCTCGGCTCCAGCTCTTGGGTCCTCAGTGCTGTACGCAGATGACCTAGTCATCATGTCCAGTTCACAGGACATCTCTACCATCAACACCAAACTAAACTAGGACTTTGACCAAATCCAAACTTGGTTGCAGGACTATAAACTTATGATTAACCTGCAGAAGACGCAGACCATGCTCTTTGGCTCAGCAGCCAAGTTAAAAGCTGCCCCATATTCACTACAGATTTCTAGGGCCGATGGGTCCCCACTGCTAGTTGCAGACTCGGTCAAGTACCTGGGGGTGACTCTTGACCCGCAACTGGATATGAACATGCACATACACAATTCATGTAAGGCCTCAAACTGCAAGTTGGGACACGCTTACAGAGCAAAAAGTTGTCTCACTCCAGCTGACCGTCTCGCCTTTGCCAGGGGAGTCCTCCTACCTATGCTCTGCTATGGATTAGTCACCTTTGCTCACGTTGCAAAAACTAGTCTAGTAAAGTGGGACTCAGCGTACAACAACATATGCCATTTTGCACTCTCAGCCCCCCGCCTGACTCACTGGCCAGGAGCTCTAATCTGCCGGAATGACTCCCACCGGAAACTCACCACCCTATGTCTGGGCAACTTCACAGACAGTATTGTCAGAACTGCACCTCACTTAAACTTGCAGAGTCCCTCATTCTAGCTACTTCCTCCTACAACCTGTGATCCAGTGACTCTCATGCCCTCCTGGTACCAAAAACTCGCACACAAATGGGTGACCAAGCCTTCGCTGCATATGCACCCAGGGTTTGGAACTCTCTTCCATCAAGCACTTGCTCCTCTCCCTCCCACCAGAGCTTTAAAGCCTCCCTCTGGGGCTTTCTCAAAATGGCCTCCACCTGTCTCTGCACTAGACAAACCCTCTCAGCCTGTGACACCCCAACAAACTGAGATGCTACCTAAATAATATGACTTGGGTAGAGTACATCTGCGCTTATACACCGCCTGTACTCACAGTTTACTAAAAAAATAGACCACTTAGGCCCACCTGCCCAACAGGGTGAGCATTATTACTGTGCACTCCCTTATCTTGCTCTGGTCCCACTCTATCCCAATGTTACTCCTCTTTGCCTACCTGCAAGCCTTACAACATTGCTGCCTGAAATGATGAAACCACACTGTACTTCTTCCTACTGCCTGCAATGTAAATACCTGCTGGTACTGTTGCTTGTATTGTCCCTGTGTGCTAATTCTCTTTAATGTAATTCTTCACTTGTTTTTGCCTGATGTTCATGTATGTACCTTGTAATCTCCCGGGTCACACCTGAAAATTGTACATGTATGTACCTTGTAATCTCTCGGGTCTCACCTGAAAATAGGCACTTGGCTGTCTAGTGTGCTTACCCGGTTAACAAAAGCAAATAAATAAATAAATAAGTAACTTAAATAAATTATCTAAATGGCATTCCTTAAACAATAACCCAGATGATTACTGCCCCCCCATGGATAACCATAGAAAGAGATATGCTTAAAAGAAACAACATTCCTCTAGAAACAATTTTCTACTTGATGTTTAAATCCTTACCGAGAAATCTTAAAAAAACAGTTATTGGAACTTCATATAGCTGCTTTAACCAGCTATGTAGCCTTGTGCAATATTCTCTCTCAAAAGATATGTCAGCCGTTATTAAGAAATAGCAATTTTAGATTACAAAATAAGCCACTTGAAAATAAGTGGCTTCCACAATTAAAGAACAAAATATTAGGTGATCTTTTAGAAAATTGGAATTGTTTACCCCACGAAGAAATTAGGATGAAGTTTTCCTTAGTTAAAGGCTGTTTTTAAAAACTCATTATCTTAAAGCTAATCCTAGCCTCTCAGATAGGTACAACACCCTGACTGGAAGATCATAGAACTTTTATAGGCAACATCATCTCTTTTAGTAAAACCCACATGCTATATTTAAATTATACCAATATTTACTATCTGAAACTTCAAAGACAACACTGTATCCAGTAGAACAGTGGACTGCTTCAAAAGGGGATGGGACAGGACAAGGGGGAGGGTTAATGAAGGGGAAGGGTGGAAGGGAGGGGCAGCTGCAGAATAAGGGGTGCTAGCTGCACATCTGAGCATACTTGATAGACCTCTAGGCCTTTATCTGCTGGCAAATTTCGTATGTTCATATGTATGTATGTATCAAAATACTGGTCTCATAAACAAGCCTATCCTATCTTGGATTGGCCACAAATCTGGAAAGATCTCCATAAGTTAATTGTAAATGACAAGTTAAAGTTAATTCAAATGAAGCTATTACAGCATTTTTTTTATTCTTCATTAAAATTATACACCTTTGGTTTAAAGCTACAAGCTAATGCTTTAGATGTGGCTCAGAGGTAGGCTCAGTTTCCCATATTTTTTGGGAATGTTCTTTGGTACATTCCTTTTAGAATCCACTAAAACACAGAATTGGTTCTAAACTAGGTCTAACTAAATTTGTTTCTCCTCAGATAGGTACAACACCCTGGCTGGAAGATCATAGAACTTTTATAGGCAACATCATCTCTTTTAGTAAAAACCCACATGCTATATTTAAATTATACCAATATTTACTATCTGAAACTTCAAAGACAACACTGTATGTATCAAAATACTGGTCTCATAAACAAGCCTATCCTATCTTGGATTGGTCACAAATCTGATAAGATCTCCATAACTTCATTGCAAATGACAAGTTAAAGTTAATTCAAATGAAGCTATTACATCATTTTTTTTATTCTTCATTAAAACTATACACCTTTGGTTTAAAGCTACAAGCTAATGCTTTAGATGTGGCTCAGAGGTAGGCTCACTTTTCCATATTTTTGGGGAAAGTTCTTTGGTACATTCCTTTTAGAATCCAGTAAAACACAGAATTGGTTCTAAACTAGGTCTAACTAAATTTGTTTCTCCTCAGATATGTTAAACTGGAGATTTAACCACTATTCCTTGTTCCATTAAAAAATACAATATGTCCATGTTCACCCTAACAGCTAAGAAAATAATCTTAAATCATTGGAAGGACCACTAAATTCCTTATCTAAGGGAATGGAGAAATGAGATACTTCTTAATTTAAGAGCTGAAAAAACATTAGCTAGTATGAAAAATAACATGCAGAGTTTTATTTTTAAGAGGGGCAATCTTTATGACATAGTTCTAAATCTTAAAAGAGTCTAGCTGCTTGGTAAAATTTTATATCTCATTAGTAAATTAATTTATCAAAGCTTACAACTATCTTGATAGGAATAGGACATTTTCATGGTTATTTCCTTTTCTCCCTATTGTGATATAAATGATCTCAGACTAAATATCCCTAGTTGTGTTTTAAAGTTCATGTGGGGGTTTGGGTGGGGGAAGGGGAGGAGGGGAGGAGAACTACTTTATGCACACTGTCTATTATATTTACTCAATGTATTTCCTATGAGTGGAAACTAAATTTGAATGAGGATTTTTAGTTCTCGCTATGTTCTCCGTATTATGTTTTCTTGTTGGAAATTTTCAATAAAGATTATAAAATAAAAAAGAGAAAGGGTTCTGTTCTTCTTGGCACATTTCCCCTGTTGAAATAAATCCTTGTGCAGTGTGTGTATTAATATTCTGTGGGGATTCTGTTGCTCTTTGCACATTTCTCCTGCTGAAATAAATTTCTGCACAGGGTGTGTATTAATATTTAGTGAGGGTTCTGTTTCTCTTGCCAGATTTATCCAGTTGAAATAAATCCCTGAGCTGTGTGCATATGAACATCAAGAAAGGGTTCTGTTGCTCTTGGCACATTTCCCCTTTTGAAATAAATCCTTCCCCAGTGTGCATAGTAATATGGAGTCAGGGTTCGGTTGCTCTTGGCATATTTCCCTGGTTGAAATAAATCCTGCCCTGTGTGCGTGTTAATATTGACTGAGGGTTTTTTTTGTGCTTTGCACATTTCCCCTTTTGGAAAACATCCCTGTGCAGTGTGTGTATTAATATTGAGAGAGGCTTCTGTTGCTCTTAGCACATTTCCCCTGTTGAAATAAATCCCTGTGCAGTGTGCGTATTAATTTTCATTAAGGGTTCTGTTGCTCTTGGCACACTGCACTGTTGAAATAAATCCCCTTTTCAAAAAAAATCCCTCCGCAGTGTGCAGATTAACATTGAGTGAGGATTTTGTTGCTCTTGGCAGATTTCCCCTGTTGAAATAAATCCCTGTGCTGTGTATGTATTAATATTGAGTGAGGGTCCTGTTGGTCTTTGGACATTTCCACTGTTTAAATAAATCCCTGTGCTATGTGCGTGTTAATATTGAGTGAAGTTTTTTTGTGTTCTTTCACATTTCCCCTGTTTAAAAAAATCCCTGCACAGTGAGCATATTAGTATTGAGTCAGGGTTCTGTTTCGCTTGGAACATTTCCGATCTTGAAATAAACCACTGTGCACTGTGTGTTTTAATACTGAGTGATGGTTCTGCTGCTCTTGGCACATTTCCCCTTTTGAAATAAATCCCTGTTCAGTGTGCGTATTAATATTAAGGGTTCTGTTGCTTCTGGCACATTTCCCCTGTTGAAATAAACCACTACACTGTGTGTGTATTAATATTGAGTGAGGATTCTGTTGCTCTTGGCACAGTTCTCCTTTTGGAATAAATCCGTGTGCTGTGTGCATATTAACATAGAGTGAGGGTTGTGTTGCTCTTTTCACATTTCCCTGTTGAAACAAATCCCTGCTTAGTGTGCGTATTAATATTGAGTGAGGGTTGTTTTGCTCTTCGTACATTTCCCCTGTTGAAATAAATCTCTGTGCAGTCTCTGTATTAATATTGAGTGAGGGTTCTGTTGCTCTTGGCACATTTCCCCTGTTAAAATAAATCCCTGTGCAGTGTTAGTATTAATATTAAGTGATGGCTCTGTTGCTCTTGGCACATTTCCACAGTTGAAATAAACCCCTGTGCTGTGTGCATATTAATATTGAGTGAGGGGTATGTTGCTCTTTGCACATTTCCCCTTTTGAAATAAATCCCTGTGCAGTGTGCATATTAATATTGAGTGAGGGTTCTGTTGCTCATGGCTCATTTCCCCTGTTGAAATAAACCCCCATGCTGTGTGCATTTTAATATTGAGTAAGGGTTCTGTTTCTTTTTGAACATTTCCCCTGTTGAAATAAATAACCCTGCAGAATGTGCGTAGTAATTTTGAGTGAGAATTCTGTTGCACTTGACACATTTTGCCTGTTGAAATAAACCCCTCTGCTTTGCGTGTTTTAATATTTAGTGAGGGTTCTGTTGCTCTTTGTGCATTTACCCTGTTGAAATAAGTCCCTGCTCAGTATACATATTAATATTGAGTGAGGGTTCTGTTGCTCTTTGTGCATTTACCCTGTTGAAATAAGTCCCTGCTCAGTATACATATCAATATTGAGTGAGGGTTCTGTTGCTCTTTGTGCATTTACCCTGTTGAAATAAATCCCTGCACAGTGTGCGTATTAATATTGAATGAGGGTTTTGTTGCTCTTTTCAAATTTCCCCTCCTGAAATAAATTCCTGTGTATTTATATTGAAAGAGGGTTCCGTTGTTTTTGACACATTTCCCCTGATGAAAAAATCCCTGCTCAGTTTGCATATTATCACTGAGTGAGTGTTCTGCTGCTCTTGGCACATTTATCCTGTTGAAATAAATCCCTTCACAGTCTGTGTATTAGTATTGAGAGAGGGTTCCATTGCTTTTTGCACATTTCCCCTGTTGAAATAAACTCCTGTGTTGTGCATGTTTTAATACTGAGTGAGGGTTCTGTTTCTTTTTGCACATTTTCCCCATTAAAATAAATAACCCGGCGGAATGTGCGTAGTAAATTTGAGTGAGAATTCTGTTGCTCTTGGTACATTTCTGCTGTTGAAATAAATCCCTGTGCTGTGAGCATTTTAACATTGAGTGAGGGTTCTGTTGCTCCTTGCACATTTACCCTGTTGAAATAAATCCGTGTGCAATGTGTGTATTAAAATTGAGTGAGGTTTCTGTTGCATAACATACAACAACTATAACAATATGATTCAATAAAAACAATAAAATCACTCTCCATATGCCTGTTTAAATAAATAAGTTTTCAATTCTAACTTAAAACTCTCAACGGTCATGCAGCCTCATATCCGACGAGGTAAAGAGTTCCACAAGGTAGGGGCAGCATAAGAAAAAGCCCGAGCTCCAGAGGTTTTTAAACGAACCCTGGGAACCTCTAGCAATCCCTCATCGGTGGAGCGGAGCGAGCGAGAGGGACAGTAGGGAACAAGAAGATCTTGACGATACCGCAGTCCCTGAGGGGAAGGTTCTGTTGCTCTTTGCACATTTCTCCTGTTGAAATAAAACACTGTGTTCTGTGTGTATTAATATAGAGTGAGGGTTGTGTTACTCTTGGCACATTTCCCTGTTGAAATAAATCTCTGCTCAGTGTGCGTATTAGTCTTGAGTCAGGGTTCTGTTGCTGTTTGCCCATTTCCCCTGTTGAAATAAATTCCTGAGCAGTTTGCATATTAATATTGAGTGAGGCATCATTTGCTCTTCACAAATTTCCCCTGATGAAATACATCTCTGCATGGAGTCCATATTAGTACTGAGTGAGGGTTCTGTTGCTCTTGGCACATTTCCCCTGTTAAAATACATTTTTTTTAATTTATTTATTTTATTTATTTAGTTTTGGTTGACCTGGTAAGTGCACTAGACAAATCCAGCCTATTTTCAGGCATGACCCGGGTGGAGGGGGATACAGATGAATGCCAACTGACCTTGAACCAGATTAAGCTGTTGGTGGTATTTTAGTGATCCCTGTGCAGTGGGCGTATTAATATTAAGAGATGGTTCTGTTGCTCTTGGCACATTTCCACAGTTGAAATAAACCCCTGTGCTGTGTGTATATTAATATTGAATGAGGGGCTCTGTTGCTCTTTGCGCATTTCCCCTTTTGAAATAAATCCCTTCGCAGTGTGCGTATTAATACTGATTAAGGGTTCTGTTGCTCTTGGCACATTTCCCATTTTGAAATAAACTGTTGTGCAGTGTACGTATTAATATTGAGTGAGGTTTCCTTTGCTTTTGGCACATTTCCCCTGCTGAAATAAACCGCTGTGCTGTGTGTATATTAATATTGAGTGAGGGTTCTGCTGGTCTTGGCACACTTCCCCTGTTAATATTAATCCCTGCACTGTGTGCGTTTTAGTATTGATTGAGAGTTCTGTTGCCCTTGGCACATCTTCCCTTTTGAAATACATACCTGCGCAATATGTGTGTTAATATTGGGTGAGGGTTCAGTTGATTTTGGCACATTTCCCCTTTTGAAATAAATCCATGCACTGTGTGTGTGTGTGTGTTAAAATTGAGTGAGGGTTCTTTTGCTCATCGCACATTTCCCCTGTTGAAAGAAATCTCTGCATAGTGTCCGTATTAATATTGAGTGAGGGTCCTGTTGCTCTTGGCACATTTCCCCTGTTAAAATAAATCCCTGCTCAGTGTTAGTATTAATAATAAGTGATAGTTCTGTTGCTCTTCTCATATTTCCACAGTTGAAATAAACCCCTGCACTGTGTGCATATTAATAATGAGTGAGGGGTCTGTTGCTCTTTGCACATTTCCCCTTTTGAAATAAATCCCTGCACAGTGTGCATATTAATATTGAGTGAGGGGTCTGTTGCTCTTTGCACATTTCCCCTTTTGAAATAAATCCCTGCACAGTGTGCATATTAATAATGTGTTAGGGTTCTATTTCTCTTGGCTCATTTCCCCCTGTTGAAATAAACCCCTCTGCTGTGTGCGATTTAATATTGAGTGAAGGTTCCGTTACTTTTTGTGCATCTACCCTGTTGAAATAAATCCCTGTGCACTGTGTGTATTGATATTGAGAGAGGTTTCCGTTGCTCTTGGCACATTTCCCCAGTTGAAATAAACCTCTGTGCTGTGTGCATATTAATGTTGAGTGAGGGTTCTGCTAATCTTGGCACACTTCCCCTGTAAAAATTTATCTCTGCACGGTGCGCATTTTAATATTGATTGAGAGTCCTGTTGACCTTGGCACGTTTCCCCTGTTGAAATACACATTTGTCCAGTGTGTGTTAATATTGAGTGAGGCTTCAGTTGATTTTGGCACATTTCCCCTTTTGAAATAAAGCCCTGTGCAGTGTGCACATTAATATGGAGTGATGTTTCTGTTGCGTTTGGCGCATTTCCCCTGTTGAAATAAACCCCTGCACAGTGTGGATATTAATACTGGGTGAGTGTTCTATTGCTCTTGGCACATTTCTCTTTTCAAAATAAATCCATGCACTGTCTGCCTATTAATATTGAGTGAGGGTTCTGAAGCTCTTGGCACATTTCGCCCGATAAAATAAAACCCTGCTGAGTGTGTATATTAACATTAAGTGAGGGTTCTGTCCCACTTCACACATTTTCCCTGTAGATATAAACCCCTATGCTGTGTGCGTATTAATACTGAGTGAAGGTTCTGTTGCTTTTTGTACATTTATCCTGTTGAAATAAATTCCTGTATAGTGTGCTTATTAATATTTAGTGAGGATTCTGTTGTTTTGGCAGATTTCCCCTGTTGATATAAATCTCTGTGCAGTGTGCATGTTAATTTTCATTGAGGGTTCTGTTGCTGTTGGCACATGGCTCTGTTGAAATAAAACCCTGCACTGTGTGTGGATTAATATTGAGTGAGGGTTCTGTTGCGCTTGGCAGATTTTCCCTGTTGAAATAAATCACTGTGCTGTGTGCATATTAATATTGAGTGAGAGTTTTGTTGCTTTTTGGACATTTCCACTGTTGAAATAAATCCCTGCACAGTGTGCATATTAATATTGAGTGAGGGTTGTGTTGCTCCTTGCACATTTACCCTGTTGAAATAAATCCGCGTGCAATGTGTGTATTAAAATTGAGTGAGGTTTCTGTTGCTCTTGGCACATTTCCCCTGTTGAAATAAACTCCTGTGCTGTGCATGTTTTAATACTGAGTGAGGGTCCTGTTTCTTTTTGCACATTTTCCCCATTAAAATAAATAACCTGGCGGAATGTGTGTAGTAAATTTGAGTGAGAATTCTGTTGCTCTTGGTACATTTCCGCTGTTGAAATAAATCCCTGTGCTGTGCACATTTTAATATTGAGTGAGGGTTCTGTTGCTCCTTGCACATTTACCCTGTTGAAATAAATCCTCGTGCAATGTGTGTATTAAAATTGAGTGAGGTTTCTGTTGCTCTTGGCACATTTATCCTGTTGAAATAGACAACTATGCTGTGTGCATATTAATATTGAGTGAGGGTACTGTTCCTCTTTGCACATTTCTCCGGTTGAAATAAATAACCCCACACAATGTGTGCATTAAGTTTGAGTGAGGATTCTGTTGCTTTTGGAACATTTTCCTTGTTGAAATAAACCACTGAGTTATGTGCATATTAATATAGAGTGAGGCTTGTGTTGCTCTTTTCACATTTCCCTGCAGAAATAAATCCCTGCAAAGTGTGCCTATTAATATTGAGTGAGGGTTCTGTTGCTCTTTGCACATTTCCCATGTTGAAATAAATTCCTGTGCAGTTTGTGTATTAATATTGAGTGAGGGATCTTTTGCTCTTCGCACATTTCCCCTTTTGAAATAAATCTCTGCGTAGTCTCTGTGTTAATATTGAGTGAGGGTTCTGTTGCTCTTGGCACATTTTCCCTGTTAAAATAAATCCCTGTGCAGTGTTAGTATTAATATTAAGTGATGCTTCTGTTGCTCTTGGCACATTTCCACAGTTAAAATAAACCCCTGTGCTGTATGCATATTAATATTGAGTGAGGGGTCTGTTGCTCTTTGCACATTTCTCCTTTTGAAGTAAATCCCTGTGCTGTGTGCATTTTAATATAGAGTAAGGGTTCTATTTCTTTATGTACATTTCCACTGTTGAAATAAATAACCCTGAGGAATGTATGTAATAATTTTGAGTGAGAATTCTGTTGCTCTTGGCACATTTCCCCTGTTGAAATAAACTGCTCTGCTTTCCGCGTTTTAATATTTAGTGAGGGTTCTGTTGCTCTTTGTGCATTTACCCTGTTGAAATAAATCCCTGAGCAGTGTTCATATTAATATTGAGTGAGGATTCTGTTACTCTTTGCACATTTCCCCTGTTGAAATAAATCCCTGCACAGTGTGCGTATTAATATTGAGTGAGGGTTCTGCTGATCTTGGCACACTTCCCCTGTTAAAATTAATCCCTGCACAGTGCACGTTTTAATATTGAGTGAGGCTTCAGTTGATTTTGTCACATTTCCCCTTTTGAAGTAAATCTCTGTGCAGTGTGCATGTTAATATGGAGTGAGGTTTCTATTGCATTTGGTGCATTTCCCCTATTGAAATAATCCCCTGCACAGTGTGGGTATTAATACTGAGTGAGTGTTCTATTGCTCTTGGCACATTTCCCCTAATAAAATAAATCCCTGCTGAGTGTGCATATTAATATTGAATGAGGGTTGTGTCCCACTTTGCACATTTCCCCTGTTGATATAAACCCCTATGCTGTGTGCATATTAATACTGAGTGAGGGTTCTGTTGCTCTTTGTACATTTATCCTATTGAAATAAATTCCTATGCAGTGTGAGTATTAGTATTTAGCGAGGATGCTGTTGCTCTTGGCAGATTTCCCCTGTTGATATAAATCTCTGTGCAGTGTCCATGCTTATTTTCATTGAGGGTTCTCTTGCTTTTGGCACATTGCTCTGTTGAAATAAATCTCTGCACTGTGTGCTTATTAATATTGAGTGAGGGTTCCGTTGCTCTTGGCAGATTTCCCCTGTTGAAATAAATCCCTGTGCTATGTGCATATTAATACTGAGTGAGGGTTCCGTTGCTCTTTGGTAATTTCCACTATTGAAATAAATCCATGCGCCGTGTGCGTGTTAATATTAAGTGACTTTTTTTTGCTGTTTGCACATTTCCCCTTTTCAAAAAAATTCCTGGACAGTGTGCGTATTAATATTGAGTGAGGCTTCTGTGGCACTTAGCACATTTCCCATGTTTGTTTGTTTTTTTAATCTATTTGTAGACCCCCATCCTGGAACACTCTCAGGCCACTGCACTCACCAGCTTGCTCTACCACCTGCTGTGTTACCCCTGTCATCTTCAAGTACATTATGGTTCCCCAGGTCAGGGAGGACAACCCCGGGGAGACCGTAGGGGCAGTTGTGGGGGAACCAGTGTTGGGCATTTGGCAGTGGCACTGGCAGGGCCATCGCCTATCCAGGGCTGGAGGGGTGTTTCTAGTAGTAAGCACAAGATTCCTCCTCCCCCCCGTGTGGGCATGTCTGACGCTGGCACATGGCAACCTTGCCTACGTTAGCCACGCTTTTATGTGCAACCCGGTGGCTCTATGGTGACTCCAGTCTCCACTGGGGGTCACCAGAACACTGGGCATTCCAAACCCTCCCACCCAGAGAGGAGAGCTGCCCACAGGGCACTCAATCCATCTCCCTCTTCTACTGACCCCAACTCCCGAGCTCGCTCCCGAACTTGGGTCATCAGCACGGTGCGAGGTGTGGCATCCAACACCTCAACACTCAGTGCCACTGGGCTGGCCTCACATTTCCCATGTTGAAATAAACCCCTGTGCAGTGTGCTTATTAATATTGAGTAATGGTTATGTTGCTTTTGGCACATTTCTCTTTTTGAAATAAATCCCTGTGCACTTTGTGTAATAATAATGAGTAAGGTTCTGTTGCTCTTGGCACATGTCCCCTGTTGAAATAAACCCCTACACCATGTGCATATTAATATTGAGTGAGGATTCTGTTGCTCTTGGCACAGTTCTCCTTTTAGAATGAATCGGTGTGCTGTGTGCGTATTAATGTTGAAAGAGGCGTCTGCGGCTCTTTGCACATTTTCTCTGTTGAAATAAGTCCCTGTTCAGTGTACATATTAATATTGAGTGAGGGTTCTGTTGCTTTTGGCACAATTCCCCTGTTGAAATAAATCCATGCACAGTGTTCATATTAATACTGAGTGAGGATTCTGTTACTCTTTGCAAATTTCCCCTGTTGAAATAAATCCCTGTGTTGTGTGCATATTTACATTGAGAGAGGGATCCATTGCTCATGGCACAGTTCTCCTTTTAGAATAAATTGGTGTGTTGTCTGCGTATTAATGTTGAAAGAGGGGTCTGTGGATCTTTGCACATTTTCCCTGTTGAAATAAGTCCCTGTTGAGTGTACATATTACTATTGAGTGAGGGTTCTGTTCCTCTTGACACATTGCCCCATTGAAATAAATCCCTGTGCTGTGTGCATATTAATATTGAGTGATGGTTCTTTTGCTGTTGGCAAATTTCCCCTGTTGAAATAAATCCCTGTGTTGTGTGCATATTTACATTGAGAGAGGGTTCCATTGCTCATGGCACAGTTCCCCTAATGAAAAAATTCCCTGTGCAGTATGCGTATTAATATTGAGTGACGGATCCGTTGCTTTTAGCACATTTATCCTGTTGAAATAGACAACTGCACTGTGTGCATATTACTATTGCATGAGGGTTATGTTGCTCTTTGCATATTTCCCGTGTTGAAATAAATAACCTAGCATAGTGTGCATATTAAGTTTGAGTAAGGATTCCATTGCTCTTGGCACATTTCCCTTTGTTGAAATAAAACCCTGTGTTCTGTGTGTATTAATATAGAGTGAGGGCTGTGTTGATCTTGACACATTTCCCTACTGAAATAAATCCCTGATCAGTGTGCGTATTAATATTCAGTGAGGGTTCTGTTGCTCTTTGCACATTTCCCCTGTTGAAATAAACTCCTGAGCAGTGTGCATATTAATATTGAGTGAGGCATCTTTTGCTCTTTGCACATTTCCCCTGTTGAAATAAATCTCTGCGTAGTGTCTATATTAGTATTGAGAGTGAGGGTTCTGTTGCTCTTGGCACATTTCCCCTGTTAAATTAAATCCCTGTGCAGTGAGCGTATAATAATATTAAGTGATGGTTCAGTTGCTCTTGGCACATTTCCACAGTTAAAATAAACCCCTGCTCTAAGTGCATATTAATATTGAATGAGGGGTCTGTTGCTCTTTGCACATTTCCCCTTTTGAAATAAATCCCTATGCAGTGTGTGTGTATTAATATTGAATAAGGATTCTGTTGCTCTTGGCATATATCCCCTGTTGAAATAAACCCCTGTGCTGTCCATGTTTTAATATTGAGTGAGGGTTCTGGTTTTTTTTGCAGATTTTGCCGGTTGAAATAAATAACCCTGCAGAATGTGCATAGTAATTTTGAGTGAGGATTCTGTTGCTCTTGGCACATTTGCCCTGTTGAAATAAACCCCTGTGCTGTGCATGTTTTAATACTGAGTGAGGGTTCTGTTTCTTTTTGCAGATTTCGTCGGTTTAAATAAATAACCCTGCAGAATGTGCATAGTAATTTTGAGTGAGGATTCTGTTGCTCTTGACACATTTCCCCTGTTGAAATAAACCCCTGTGCTGTGCATGTTTTAATATTCAGTGAGAGTTCTGTTGCTCTTTGAGCATTTGCCCTGTTGAAATAAATCCCTGTGCAGTGTGCGTATTAATATTGAGTGAGGTTTCCTTTTCTCTTGACACATTTCCCCTTTTGAAATAAACAGCTGTACTGTGTGCATATTAATATTGAGTGAGGGTTCTGATGATCTGGGCCCACTTCCTCTGTTAAAATTAATCCCTGCCCAGTGCACGTTTTAGTATTGATTGAGAGTTCTGTTGCCCTTGGCACATTTCCCATGTTGAAATACATACCTGCACAGTGTGTGTGTTAATATTGAGTGAGGGTTCAGTTGATTTTGGCACAATTCTCCTTTTGAAATAAATCCATATACTGTGTGCGTATTAATATTGAGTGAGGGTTCTGTTGCTCTTGGCACATTTCCCTGATGAAATAAATCCCTATGCTGTGTGCGTATTAATACTGAGTGAGGGTTCTGTTGCTCTTTGCACATTTAACCTGTTGAAATAAATTCCTGTGCAGTGTGCATATTAATGTTTAGTGAGGCTTCTGTTGCTCTTGGCAGATATCTCCTGTTGATATAAATCCATGTGCTGTGTGCGTATTGATACTTAGAGAGGGTTCTGTTGCTCTTGGCACATTTCCGCTTTTGAAATAAATCCCAGTGCAGTGTGTGAATTAATAATCAGTGAGGATTCTGTTCCTCTTGGCACATTGCCCCTGTGGAAATAAATCCCTGTGCTGTGTACATATTAATATTGCGTGATGGTTCTGTTGCTCTTTGCACATTTCCCCTGCTGCAATAAATTCCTGTGCTGTGTGCATATTAATATTTAGTAAGGGTTCTGTTTCTCTTGACAGATTTAACGTGTTGAAATAAATCCCTGTGCTGTGCATGTGCTAGTAGTGAGAGAGGGTTCCTTTGCTCTTGGCACACTTCCCCTTTTTAAATAAATCCTTCCTCAGTGTGCATAATAATATTGAGTCAGGGTTCTGTTGCTCTTGGCACATTTCCCCTGTTGAAATAAACCACTGTTCTCTGTGCTTATTAATATTAAGTGAGGGTTGTGTTGCTCTTGGCACATTTCCCCTGTTGAAATAAATCCTCATGCAGTGTGCAGATTAATATTGAGTGAAGGTTCTGTCCCTCATAGCACATTTCCCCTGTTGATATAAACCCCTATGCTGTGTGTGTATTAATACTGAGTGAGGGTTCTGTTGCTCTTTGCACATATACCCTGTTGAAATAAATTATTGCACAGTGTGCGATTTAATATTTAGTGAGGCTGCTGTTTCTCTCTGCATATTTCCACTGTTGATATAAATCCGTGTGATGTGTGCGTATTAATATCTAGAGAGGATTCTGTTGCTTTTGGCACATTTCTCCTGTTGAAATAAATCCTTGCAGAGTGTATGTATTATTATTTGATGAGGGTTCTGTTGCTCTTGGCACATTGCCCTGTTGAAATAAAACCCTGCACTGTGTCTATATTAAAATTCAGTGATGGTTCTGTTGCTCTTTGCACATTTCCCCTACTGCAATAAATTCCTGTGTTGTGTGCATATTAAATTTGAGTGATGGATCTGTTGCTCATTGCAAATTTCTCCTGGTTCAATAAATTCTGGTGCAGTGTGCGTATTAATATTTAGTGAGGGTTCTGTTTCTCTTGCCAGATTTACCCTGTTGAAATAAATCCCTGTGCAGTGTGCGTACTAGTATTGAGAGAATGTTCCTTTGCTCTTGGCACATTCCCCCTTTTGAAATAAATCCTTCCTCAGTGTGTATAATAATATTGAGTCAGGGTTCTGTTGCTCTTGGCACATATCCCCTATTGAAATAAATTCCTGTTTAGTGTTCATATTAATATTCAGTGAGAGTTCTGTTGCTCTGGGCCCATGTCCCCAGTTTAAATTAACCACTGTTCTCTGCGTGTATTAATATTGAGTGAGGGTTGTCTTGCTGTTGGCACATTTCTCCTGTTGAAATAAATCCCTGCTCAGTGTACTGATTAATACTGAGTGAGGTTTCTGTTGCTCTTTGCTCATTTTCCCTGTTGAAATAAATCCTTGTGCAGTATGCACATTAATATTGAGTGAGGGTCATTTTGCTCTTGGCACATTTCCTCTGTTGAAATAAATCCCTGTGCAGTGTGTGTATTAATATTGAGTGATGGTTCGGTTGCTCTTCAAAGATTTCCCCTGATGAAATAAATCCCTTATCAGTGTGAGTATTATTATTGAGTGAGTTTTCTGTTGCTTTTGGCACATTTCCCTTGTTGAAATAAAACCCTGTTTTCTGTGTGTATTACAGTTAAACCTCGATTATCCGGACCTTGATTATCCGGATAACTCGCTCGTATGGACTTTTCTCTTGGTCCCAACTTTTAAGCCTATTTCAGTTCATGGCTTATTGTAGTATTGTTCTGACAGCATGAGTAGGTGTGTCATTAGATATAACAAAGGAATGTAACACCTAATGACTCACCTTCTCATACTAGCTGATTGATTGATTGTTTTACTCACTATTTAAGTGTCCCACCACAGTTACGAGTTTAATTGTGTTTCAGATAATGGTAGAATACAAAGTTACGGGTGTTAAACAAAAATGGAAAATTCTTCCTCTTAGTGACAAGCTCGAATTAATACATAAACTGGAGAAAGCGGAAAAGCTGTTAGTATAGCAGGAGCATATGGAATTAGCAAACAGCAGGTCTCTGATTTAAAAAAAACAGAAAGAGCATCTCATTTCACATGCCACAAACTTACAAGACAAGCGAGAACTGAAACGCCAGAAAACTCTGAAGCCTGCTTCAGATAACAAACTTGAAAAAGCAACTTACTTATGGTTCACGCAGCAGCGAAGCAAGGGGGCACCTGTGTCAGGACCAATGTTCCAGGAAAAAGCCTTACAATTCAGTCAAGAGCTACAAAAAGAAAATGACATCCCCCTGACAAACAATTTTAAGGCTTCTAGTGGATGGCTGCAATGCTTCAAGCAGCAACATTCAATCCGCCAGCTTGAAATCCAAGGCGAGAAAATGTCAGCTGATCAAAGTGAAGTGCAGCCATATCGTGAAAAGTTGCACAAAATCATCCAGGACAGGGGGTACACAGCAGAGCAAATATACAATGTGAATGAAACGGGGCTGTACTGGCGTCTGCTGCCTGATAAAACTCTAGCCAGTTCTCAAGAACAGACAGCTGCTGGCTACAAGAAAAGAAAGGACAGATTGACAATCCTAGGTTGCTCAAATGCTACAGGATCCCATAAGCTGAAGCCCTTAATGATTGGTAAATTTGCCAACCCCCGCTGCTTTAAGAATGTAAACATGGGTGTCCTGCCTATTGTCTATGAAAACCATCGCAGTGCCTGGATGAGCAGTGATTTGTTTTGTCACTGGTTTCACAAAACCTTTGTCCCCGATGTGAGGAAACATATGCGAAATACAAATTAACCCCTAAAGCCATTCTCCTTGTTGACAACTGCTCCACCCACCCAGCTGGATTGAAATCATCAGATGTCAAAATCAGGATGGAATTTTTACACCCTAACATGGCTTCTTTACTGCAGCCTTTTGACCACGGGATACTGGAGGGACTCAAAAAATGATACAGAAAAAAACTCCTGCGTCGCATTCTGTTGGAGGCAGATCCAGATGTTTCAATTGTGGAAACATTAAAAAAAAATCACTCTGAAAGATGTTTCCTATATGATTGGGGAGTCCTGGGATGAGGCAACAGCTGAGAGCATCGCAAAATCATTCTGTTCTACGCTGAAGATTGGGTTGGGGTCTGACGAGGTGGTTGAAATGACAGAGATGCCACAATATGCCGAAGGCTGCCCAGATAAACTCCTGGATGTCAACGAGGTGCCTGTAAATGACTTGAGATCACGGAGCTCAACGTGCATGATCTGGAGATTCAGACCTCACCTGACCTCTCTGATGGGGACATTGTTAGCCTTGTGAGTGAGCATGGGGTACAGGACCTGGAGGAGGATTGTGATCCCAACGAACAAACTGAGTAAGGGCATGAAGTAACCAATTCACAGGCTGTGAAGCACTTAAAGAGGTGCGTGCACTGGTTAGAATGCCAAAAAGATGCAGACCCCATACATTTAATTACACTTAACAGGCTGCTTGCAATAGCGTTAAGAAAAAAGTTCAGCGGGTCAAAACAAAAGACATTGACAGAATTTTTTAAAAGTGAAACGCTGTGAATCTTTAAATTCAAGTTACTTTTTAAAATAAAAAGCTTTTCTAAGTAAACTACGAGTGTTTGGGGTTTTTCTAAATTGTAATTTCGATTAACCGGACGCCCGATTATCCGGACTGATTTGCTGTCCCGGAGAGGTCTGGATAATTGAGGTTCAACTGTAATATAGATTAATGGTTCTGTTGCTCTTGGCACACTAATCCTTTTGAAATAGACCCCTGAGCTGTGTGGATATTAATATTGAGTGATGGTTCTATTTCTTTTTGCGCATTTCCCCTGTTGAAATAAATAAACCTGCTCAGTGTGCATTTTAATATTGAGTGAGGCATCTTTTGGTCTTTGCACATTTCCCCTGTTGAAATAAATCTCTGCATAGTGTCTTTATTAATATTTAGAGTGAGGGTTCTGTTGCTCTTGGCACATTTCCCCTGTTAAAATAAATCCCTGTGCAGTGAGCGAATTAATATTAAGTGGTGGTTCTGTTGCTCTTGGCACATTTCCACAGTTGAAATAAACCCCTGTGCTCTATGCATATTAATATTGAATGAGGGGTCTGTTGCTCTTTGCACATTTCCCCTTTTGAAATAAATCCCTGTGCAGTGTGTGTATTAATATTGAGTGAGGGTTTTGCTGCTCTTGAAATATTTCCCCTGTTGAAATAAACCCCTGTGCTGTCTGCGTTTTAATACTGAGTGAAGGTTCTGTTTCTTTTTGCACATTTCCCCGGTTGAAATAAATAACCCTGGGGAATGTGGATAATAATTCTGAGTGATTATTCTGTAGCTCTTGGCACATTTCCCCTGTTGAAATAAACCCCTGTGCTGTGCATGTTTTAATATTCAGTGAGGGTTCTGTTCCTCTTTGAGCATTTACCCTTTTGAAATAAATCCCTGTGCAATGTGCGTATTAATATTGAGTGAGTGTTCCTTTGCTCTTGGCACATTTCCCCTATTGAAATAAACCATTGTGCAGTGTACATATTAATACTCAGTGAGGGTTCTGCTGATCTTTGCACACTTCCCCTGTTAAAATGAATCCTTGCACAGTGTGCGTTTTAGTATTGATTGAGAGTTCTGTTGCCCTTGGCACATTTCCCCTGTTGAAATATATACCTGCGCAGTGTGTGTGTTAATATTGAGTGAGGGTTCAGTTGATTTTGGAACATTTCCCCTTTTGAAATAAATCCATACACTGTGTACATATTAATAGAGAAAGAGAGAGAGAGGGTGTTGTTGCTCTTGGCACATTTCCCTGATGAAATAAATCCCTATGCTGTGTGCGTATTAATACTGAGTGAGGGTTCTGTTGCTCTTTGCACATTTACCCTGTTGAAATAAATTCCTGTGCAGTGTGCATATTAATATTTAGAGAGGGTTCTTTTGCTCTTGGCACATTTCTCCTTTTGAAATAAATCCCTGAGTAGTGTCTGTATTAATAGACAGTGAGGATTCTGTTCCTCTTGACACATTGCCCCATTGAAATACATCCCTGTGCTGTGTGCGTATTAATATTGAGTGATGGTTCTGTTGCTCTTTGCACATTTCCCCTGCTGCAATAAATTCGTGCGCTGTGTGCGTATTAATATTTAGTGAGGGTTCTGTTTCTCTTGCCAGATTTAACTGTTGAAATAAATCCCTGTTCTGTGTACACACTAGTTTTGAGAGAGGGTTCCTTTTCTCTTGGCACATTTGCCCTTTTGAAATAAATACTTCCTCAGTGTGCATAATAATATTGAGTGAGAGTTCTGTTGCTCTTGGCACATATCCTGTATTGAAATATCCCTGTGCAGTGTGCTTATTAATATTCTGTGAGTGTTTTGTTGCTCTTGGCACATTTCCCCGGTTGAAATAAATCACTTTTCTCTGCGCTTATTAATATTGAGTGAGGATTGTGTTGCTCTTGGCACATTTCCCCTGTTGAAATAAACCCCTGCTCAGTGTGCATATAAATATTGAATTAGGGTTCTGTTGCTCTTTGCACATTTCCCCTGTTGAAATAAATCCTTGTGCAGTGTGCATACTAATATCGAGTGAAGGTTCTGTCCCTCATCGCACATTTCCCCTGTTGATATAAACCCCTATCTGTGTGCGTATTAATACTGAGTGAGGGTTATATTTCTTATTGCGCATTTACCCTTTTGAAAGAAATTACTGTGCAGTGTGCATATTAATATTTAGTGTGGCTTCTGTTGCTCTCGGCAGATTTCCCCGTTGATATAAATCCATGTGCTGTGTGCGTATTAATATCTAGAGAGGGTTCTGCTGCTTTGGGCACATTTCCCCTGTTGAAATAAATTCCTGCGCAGTGTGTGTATTAATATTTCATGAGGGTTCTGTTGCTCTTGGCACATTGCCCCATTGAAATAAAACCCTGCATTGTGTCCGAATTAAAATTCAGTGATGGATCTGTTGCTCTTTGCACATTTCACCTGCTGCAATAAATTCCTGTGCTGTGTGTGTATTAAAATTGAGTGATGGATCTGTTGCTCATTGCACTTTTCCCCCTGCCTAAATAAGTTCTGGTACAGTGTGCGTATTAATATTTAGTGGGGGTTCTGTTTCTCTTGCCAGATTTACCCTGTTGAAATAAATCCCTGCGTTGTGTGCATACTACTATTGAGAGAAGCTTCCTTTGCTCTTGACACATTTCCCCTTTTGAAATAAATCCTTCCTCAGTGTGCATAATAATACTGAGTCAGAGTTCTGTTGTTCTTGGCACATATCCCATATTGAAATAAATCCCTGTGTAGTGTGCGTAATAATATTCAGTGATAGTTCTGTTGCTCTTGGCACATTTCCCCTGTTGAAATTGTCCATTGTTCTCTGCACGTATTAATATTGAGTGAGGGTTGTGTTGCTGTTGGCACACGTCCCTTGTTGTAATAAATCCCTGCTCAGTGTGCTGATTAATATTGAGTGAGGGTTCTGTTGATCTTTGCACATTTTCCCTGTTGAAATAAATCCTTGTGCAGTATGCATATTAATATTGAGTGAGGGTCGTTTTGCTCTTGGCACATTTCCCCTACCGAAATAAATCCCTGTGCAGTGTGCGTATTAATACTGAGTGATGGTTCCATTGCTCTTTGCAGATTTCCCCTGATGAAATAAATCCCTTATCAGTGTGCATATTAATATTGAGTGAGTTTTCTGTCGCTTATGGCAAATTTCCCCGTTGAAATAAAACCCTGCACAGTGTGCGTATTAATAATGAGTGATGGTTCTGTTGCTCTTGGCAGACTTATCATTTTGAAATAGACCCCTGAGCTGTGTGCATATTAATACTGAGTGAGGGTTTTATTTAATTTTGCACATTTCCCCTGTTGAATTAAATAATCCTGTTCAGTGTGTGTATTAATTCTGAGTGAGGATTCTGTTGCTCTTGGCACATTTCCCCTGTTGAAATAAACCCATGTTGTGCGCATATTAATATTGAATGAGGGTTGTGCTGATCTAGGCACACTTCCCCTGTTAAAATTAATCCCTTCACAGTGCACATTTTAATATTGAATGAGAGTTCATTTGCTCTTGGCACATTTTCCCTGTTGAAATACATACCTGTGCAGTGTGTGTATTAATATTGAGTGAGGGTTCAGTTGATTTTGGGACATTTCCCTTTTGAAATAAATCCCTGTGCAGTGCACGCATTAATATTGAGTAAGGGTTCTGGTGCATTTGCCACATTTCTCCTGTTGAAATAAACCCCTGCACAGTTTGGGTGTTAATACTAAGTGAGGGTTCTTTTGCTCTTGGCACAATTCCCCTTTTAAAATAAATCCATGCACTGAGTGCGTATTAATATTGAGTGAGGGTTCTGTTGCTCTTTGCACATTTCCCCTGTTGAAATAAATCCATGTGCATTATGTGTATTAATATTGAGTGAGTGTTCTGTGCTCATGGCACATTCCCCCTGTTAAAATAAATCCCTGAGCAGTGTACGTGTTAATATTAAGTGTGGGTTCTGTTGTCCTTTGCACATTTTCCCAGTTGAAATAAACCCCTGCACTGTGTGCATAATAATATTAAGTGAGGGTTCTGTTGCTCTTTGCACATTTCCCCTGTCGAAATAAATCCCTGTGCAGTGTGTGCATTAATAGTGAGTGAGGGTTCTGGTGCATTTGATGCATTTCCCCTGTTGAAATAAACCCCTGCACAGTTTGGGTATTAATACTAGGTGAGGGTTCTTTTGCTCTTGGCACATTTCCCCTTTTGAAATAAATCCATGCAATGTATGCATATTAATATCGAGAGAGGGTTCTGTTGCTCTTTGCACATTTCTGCTGTTGAAATAAATCCCTGCGCAGTGTGTACATTAATTTTGAGTGAGAGTTCTGTTGCTCTCGGCACATTTCCCCTATTGAAATACATACCTGTGCAGTGTGTGCTTTAATATTGAGTGAGGGTTCAGTTGATTTTTGCATATTTCCCTTTTGAAATAAAGCCCTGTGCAGTGTGTGCATTAATACTGAGTGATGGTTCTGTTACATTTGGCGCATTTCCCCTGTTGAAATAAACCCTTGCACAGTGTGGGTACTAATACTGAGTGAGGGTTCTATTGCTCTTGGCACATTTCCCCTTTTGAAATAAATCCATGCACTATGCATGTATTAATATTGAGTGAGGGTTATGTTGCTCTTTGCACATTTCCTACAATGAAATAAATCCCTGCTGACTGTGCATACTAATATTGAGTGAGGGTTCTGTCCCTCTTCACACATTTCCCCTTTTGAAATAAACCTCTGTGCTGTGTGCTTATTAATTCTGAGTGAGGGTTCTGTTGCTCTTTGCAGATTGTTCCAGATTTCCCCCAAGAAAGAGATAGAGTCATTGAGTAGTGGGTGCAAAGATCAGCAATTAATTTAGATACATAGACAGTGTCGGCAAATAAGGGCCTATGGCCCACCAGTCTGCCCATTTGAGCTTGTAAGTTCAGTTTGTTTTCCTAGAAGTCTGTTGCCCCTTTCCCCTGACCTCCAGAATTCCTTTATGTCTATCCCATGCATTCTTAAATCCCGTGATTGTTTCAGCCCACCACTTCCTCTGGCAGGGTGTTCCACTTGTCCACCACCCGTTCTGTGAAGAAATTCTTTCTCATGTTTCCTCTGAATCGTCCTCCCTCCAACTTCATCCCATGCCCTCTAGTCCTGGAACATCTTTTTCGCTTAAAAATAGTGTTTTCCTGCACCCTGTTCCTCCTGTAAGATACTTGTATGTCTCTATCATATCCTCTCTCCTCCTCTCTCCTCCAGGAGTACATGTTCAGTTCCTTCAACCTGTCTTCATAGGACTTGTGATGCAATCCATGCACCATCTTTGTTGCCCTCCTCTGAACCTTCTCTACCCTGTCTATGTCCTTACATAGGTATGGTCTCAGAACTGTACATGTACTCAGGTGGGGCCTCACTAGTGTCTTGTATAGTGGAATTATGACCTCCCTTTTCTATTATTCCGTCACCCAGACTTTCATGTTTCTTATGATTTTCATTTTCAAAATATACTTGACCACTATAGTTCATCTTTTCTCCATCTTTCTTTGTTATATTTACACAATCATTTAAATACAATTATCTCACATATTTTGTCACATTAATTTCAAAACATTTTTCCATAGTCATTTTTCTTCATCTTCTCACCCCCAAACATAGAATCTGGGGGCCCTTTTTCTTCTTTTTGGAAGGTAACGGTGTATACCCTTTACTGTTTTTCTTTTCTTGTTGTTGCTGTTCTATTTTTTGTGTGGTCTTCACCTCCCCCTTCCCCTACTCCCCTACCCTCTTATATTTTATTTCCTTTAGCCTATGTTTTCAATCTTATTTCCCTTTTGTCTCAGCCATCCTCCTTTGGCTGTGCCATCACTGGCGAATGTTGTTCTTGTTGTTATTCTTTTCCCACCCTCCCGCCGTCCACCTTTGGCAGAGGTCCCTCTTGGCTGCCTTCTGTTCTTCATTCTGATATTTTTAGGGCTAGTGAGCCTTTAAAATGAAGAGTAGCAATGTAACAGAGAGCAGCCTGCCTCTCTGCAGCAGCTTAAAAATCCCTGTAAGCCCCCTTCTTCCCTTTTGATCTAGCCTACCCATGGCCTTGTCCCATTTTCCAATCTCCTCCCCTTCTGTGATGACATCATGCCATCCTTCTTTAATGACCTCCCCCTCTTGTGAGTCACCCAATTCTTTTTTTAAAAATCACTCCCCTTCTCCCCCCCCCCGTCTTCTTTTTACAGTTCCTCTTTTTTGGGTTTTGGTCACCTAGACAACTCAGTCTGCCTCTCAAGGGCAAACCCCATTGTCCCAGATTTCCCCCAAGAAAGAGACAGAGTCATTGAGTGGTGGGTGCTCAGATCAGCAATTCATTTATTCATTGTTATTTATTATTCCATCACCCAGACTTTCACGTTTCTTACGATTTTCATTTTCAAAATATACTTGACCACCATATTTCATCTTTTCTCCATCTTTGTTTGTTATATTTATACAATCATTTAAACATGATTATCTTACACATTTTGTCACATTAATTTCAAAGCATTTTCCATCGTCATTTTTTCTTCATCTTCTCACCCCCAGACATATAATCTGGGGGCCCATCTTCTTCTTTTTTGGAGGTAATGGTGTATACCAATTACCATTTTTCTTTTTATGTTGTTGCTATTGTTCTATTTTTTGTGTGGTCTTCTCCTCCCCCTCCCCCCTCCTCCCCTACCCTCTTATATTTTATATCCTTTATCCTACAGCCTGTCTCTAGCCTACATTGGATGATGGGCCTTCCCCAAAAAGAGATCCCTCCCTATCGGGCCATCTGTCTTCTCCATTCCTCAATGCTCCCCATGGTTTCTGGTTTGAAAAGTTCTACCCCCAGGTCCAATAAGTGCACCCCATCTGGCCTATAATATTCATCTCTCTCCTCATCTATGCCTCTTCTAATGACCCTGCCCCCACTGGCTATGAACCATGCACCAATTCTCATGTTCATTTTTCTCCTTACCCTCTCGATGGCCACATGACTGTGTGTATGCCTCCATTCTCTGTGGGGTACCATGTCTGACCATGTCAGGGTCACCTGAGGCCACCATTTCGTAATTGTCTCTATATCATATTTGATCTGCAGAACAACATCCAGCCAAGGCCTGGACCTGCTGTAATTCCCTCCCAGGTGTATTATAATCATGTCTGGTGGCAGGCATCTCTCTCGCTCTCATATGCCTCCGTGTCAGGAGCAGTTGGGTTCACTTCATGCCCCGATTCCTTCGCAGGACACCCTACATTGTTTGGGGTCTTGATAGAGTTGCCTGCCCCCTGCTTTCTTGGATGCTCTCTGTTCTGCCTAGTAAATATATGAATGCCCACATATCCATATCTCCATCCTCTGACCCCATCCTGTTGTAAATAAAAATACAAGGTCAGAAATTCCCTTGTTTCAGGGCCCTGCTGCATATATAATAGTTACATCTGTCCTTTCTTTCACCTCCCCCTTTCCCTCCCCCCTGCCCTTACCTATTGCCCCCTTTCTACTAAACCAGCAAAGAAAAGAGAGATGGTTAGTATTCACTTGTTCAGGGGTCATACATAACATTTGTAACACTCTGACTTCCATCGTCCAAGCCCTTGTACATGTTCCTCTGACCCCCCTGCTGCTGCCAGTCATGATGCCACTCCAATTCTGAAAGAGTGAGATGAGTAGTACTTTGGGTTTTCTATGAGACAATTCATGCCCTTTTTAAAGACTGCTACTATCTGGTAGCTTGTCACCCTCTTCCCATCCCCATGAATGAAGAACTGTCCTTTTTTGTGCTGGTTGTACTGCAGCGTAGGCTCACAGTGCCCACACTGGACAATTGGTTGGTTCCTGTTTCCATTCTAGAGGGATCAGAGACCCTCTACCCTCTTGATCCATCTTAGATTTTTTAATCCATAGAGAAATTGCTTCAGCCTGCCATGTTATGCCCTCCATATTCAAACCTCCCCCTTTATCGTCTTTGTCATGCCCTACCACTTTGCTTACCCTGAGGGTCCCATGACACATTGTCAAGAAGATGGCTTGAAATAGCAAGCCCTCCTCTGCTGATTTACAGATTGTCTGTGTGGCTCACACTAAGCCATCTAAGAGCCATTCTGACACTGGTTTCCTGTCATCTCTTTCCTTGCTCCTAGATCCTTGAGATCATCCTTAAATCATTCTTCTTACCAGCATGTTTTTTTGGTTCTGTCCAGCCCTTTAGGTTGCAGACTATACTGATGGCTGCTAGATGTACCCCTACTGTTGCGTGTGCTAGACCCCGCTCCTATTGGTATACTATGTATTTTCCCACCTGATCATCTGTTATCTGCTCACTTACCTCCATGTTGCATAGTCCTCCTATGCACTGGCTGTACATATCAACACATTGGGGGATGGAGAGGCACACAGTTCTACTTTAGTAGGAATTGAAAAAGTTGTGCTTGGGTATTTAGGGGAATAGAGAAATTACTGTCAAAAAGGAAGGCTTTGTGGATTTACCAACTAGGGGCATTAGAATGGCCAGGGATAAATGGTCAAATTGAACTTGCAAGACTCTTATACACTTAAGAAATGTCCACACGTTTAGTGATGTTGATGAACTAGCTGGTATAGAGTTTGTCTGCCTGGGGTATAAGTATTTTACAATTGTTTGGACTCAAGACTGTCAAATTGGTAACTTACTATTTGGGAAGTATACTATTGACTTTTTCAATTGGTGTGACAAGAGTTAGTTCCCTGATGGAAATTAGATGCCCGGTGGCTATTTGCCATTTTAACACTTACACTGCCAGGGTTCTGTACAATATTGTGAAAACTGGTGGATCAATTTGGCAATTCCACATTTTTTTAGAACTTTTTACACTTATTAGGTATGTATATAAGGTTGTACTTGGGAGGGTACTTCACCTTGACAAAGTACCTGTGTAGTAGGTGCGAAATATTGGTCCTGTGTTACACCTCCCAAGGCTACATTGTCGTAGCTGTAACTCCTGTTATATGTGAATTATAATTAAATGTTAAGTCATGAGCCCTGAGCCACAGTGCCATGACAGCTTTTGTGTACATTGAGTGCTATGTCCTTTGCTGCTGTTGTGATAACTGTAAGGACTTGTGAGCACCAATGCCAGGACAGCAACCCTTACAGGTGTTTGTAAAGATGCACAGCTGCCTGGCACTAATGGAGATCCCATGTAGTCTACCAATACCACCCTTCTCAAAGCAATGCATTCTATATATAAGCAGATGGAAGAGTTTCAGCAACAGATGAAACTTGTGGACAGTAAAATGGGGATTCTCTCTGCTGTCACCAAGAAAGCCACCCAGACAGCTGACAGAGCACTCAGTGTCTCCACAAGCTAACAAAAGATATCATTCTTTCAAGGTAAAGACTTGAAAACTTAGAAAATTCAGTTGAGGAGACCTTCATATATTAGGGATAATGGAGAGAGCTGAGGGAGATAATCTTACTACATTTTTGCAAACCTGGCTTTGGAAACACTACCGACTTACCTCAGCCCCCATTACACTAAAGAGCTATTGGATCACTCCCCAGGGACCTCATACTCATCTTTGGAACAACTCACTGCTGCCTCAGATGGTGCTGGTAGTACTGGGCTCAGCATTGGAGTGGGATGATCTACTACTCAAAGCTAAACAGAAAGGTCCTTCTGAATGGCAAGGTAGCAATATTTATCTCTTCCCCAAACTCAGCTATGAGACACAGCAGCTGAGGAAAGGGTTTGATGGAATTCTAACCAAGTTGTGACAACTGGCAGTTCATTATTTAGTATTAATGCCAGCGAGTCTGAAAGTGACATACAGGGATACAACTTACAAATTTTCTGACAACAAAGATGTGACTAAACTTGTTGATAAGATAAAGAAGACATTCCAGCAAAGGGGAAATGAGATGGAGGGGAAGGAGGAAGATACTTAACAGTGTGTTTCATGCATCGTGGTGTACTGAATGGATCATAGAGGTAAGAGCAGCCTTTCTTCTCTGACCTTCTAATGCTGTTGGAACTTCAGTGGCAAGGTGGGTTTATGGTGTGAGTGCTCTTGGCATTTACCTGGACAGATTGTGATTGTACTTTATAATGTGTTTTTGAGCTCCGAGTCCACCGCACCACAAAAAACATGGCGGCACTGCATGGCATTAGTCAGCACCCTCAGGCTGCTCTGTCTTTCTTCTCACCCTTGGAGCTTCACTTTCACACCAGGTAGACTTATCTATCATGGCACAAAAGTGAGGTGGGACCAACTGCTCATGTTTAAATGTTTGCTGCTCGGGGGAGGTGTAGCTAGCTATCTAACATGGTGGACATTCTTTAGCCTAGCTTCTTAAGGCACATCAGTAAAATCCTCCTAGAGGTGCCTCACAGCCCAAATAGAAAGAGAAATTACATTGAATTGGCATCATGGGATAAATGGCCTCAGGCATAGGAAAAAACAAACAATCATATCTTAATTTTTCAGCAGCAGACACATCGACAGATGTGCAACAGGGGTCAGAGGCCCGCATTAGGCACCAGGTCCAAGAGGCCGAGCCAACAGAGCAAAATATGTCAGAACTGGAGTGCTCACTAGCAGGGGTCCTGGCTACACTGGCCCAGATGCAGCACAAAATGAAGGCAGGCTTCACAAACATAACCGCATAAATAACTCACCTGTAAAGTGTGGTTACAGGCCTCTCCAAAACTACATCTGCACACTCAATGCAGCTCTCCAAGCTGGAGCATCGGGTGAGCAACTTGGAGGATTCTCTCTCTGTAGTCACCAGCGAGTGAAACGACTTAAAGAAAGCACTGGGGGAGCTTGCATCCAGGGTAGATGATCAAGAGAACAGATCCCAATGCTCCAACCTACACATTGTGGGTCTTCCAGAGGGGGTAGAAGGTTGGAACCCCAACAAAGACCTACACAAATGGCTGGTGGACAATCTAGAGCTACCAGAAGAGGCTTCAGCATTTGAAGTGGAGCATGCTCACAGGGTGGGCCCAGCTCCGACACCTGGGGAAGACCACGCCACTGCCTCATCAAATACCTCAGGTATGTGGACAAAGAGGTGATTCTCAAAAGTGCTAAACCTAAGGGATCCATTTCTGTTAATAACATGAAAGTGTATATTTTTCAAGATTACAGCAGAGAACTGAATCTCCAATGGCAAAGATTCAACTCAGTAAAATCAAAGCTGTTTAATCTGGGGTGGTCCTTTGCTTTCATGGATCCAGCAAAGCTTCTCATAGACAGGCTGGGGAGCTCACCTATATACTTTTCCAGCCCTAAAGCAGCTGAGAAATGGGCTGAGAAAGAGTCTAAATGGAAAGGTGACAAAAGGGATGCTACTAGCAAATAATAGACTAACTCTATTTTGATAGGGTTTGGCAGGGTACAAATAGCTTGATTCCTCTTGGGAACGGGAGTTGGAGTGGATCTAGATATCGGCCTGCATACTGCTGGGTCCCAGTTCTGCTAATTGCCCCTGAGGGGCCACTCCCATAAAAGGAACCACCTGTACACTTTCCCTTACTTTATACACCCTTTCAAATTTTCTAACTCTGTACTGTTTGTTCAACATTTAAGGCAAGTTTTGTATTATTTAACTGTGATCCAACCAGGCAAAAAGAGGAAAAAAAGAAGTGTTTGCATATCAACACCCCCCCCGACCATGTCTGGGGATATGGATACCAATGGGGAGGTGCACCAATGCATACTTCTGTCTGGATGGATAGGCCTGGAGACAGGTCTTCTTATTACTTCTATGCCCATGAATAGCGGAAACAAACTGGTTCTTGTTACTGTAAGGATTATTTCAGGTCAAATTTTGAAACTACCAGAGAAATAATAAAGATCAATCTTGGATTGTACCCCTCATGTGACTGTTTGATTTAAACCTCATCATCTTGTACTGTTATGGCTTTTGCCTGTCTCTAATTCCAAATAAGTGGTCTGAATTACTTAGTTAATGCCCACTGTTGATGCATTAAAATCTTTGTAGACAATGTTCAGTGTTAATTGGCTAGGGCTGTGGGGCCCTCATAGATGATGAAGAGTACAATTTGTGCCTCACTATATGATTAGGATGTTCAGTTACTTAACCATCGTAATGTTCACAAGCTGTTTGCAGGTTATTTTTCTTCAGGCACCACAGTACCTGAGAAGGGGGGAAGGGAGGCAGGGACATGTTAGGGGGGAGGGATGAAGAGTCTGGTGTTTAGGGGGGAAATTAGTGGGGAGTCATGAGGGGAAGGTCGATTGGGTTGGTGAAGATGGAGAGCCATGAGGCTGTGCCACCAGAGGAGTCACATTATGCTGAAAACCTCCGGCAGCAGTCAGGGCCACATGAGCCAGGGACAGGTCTCTTGGAAACTAGAGTGACCATAGAGATTTGGTTAATGGGGGGAAAATGAGAGTATTGCGGTGTGAAACAAAAGAACTTATTCAACCGTTAATCTACATAACCAACAATGGCATAAGAGGAGAAGTAACAAAAAGGGAGAGTTGACAGGGAAGTCTATGAAGAGCAGGGCCACAAAAAGTATTAACTATCTAATACCAAACTTCCCTAAGGGAGGCAGGGAAGGCAGTAAGGCAGGCAAAGGTCCAAGCTGAGGAAACACTAGCACGAACAGTAAAAGAAGGTGACAAGACTTTCTATAGATACATTAGTGAAAGGAGAAAGTCCAGAGGGGGTATTTCTAAGATCAAAGGGGATAACAGAGCATGTGTGGAGGAGGACCATGTAAAAGCATCTATCCTAAATAGATACTTCTGCTCAGTATTTACTGAAGAGATGGTAGGGCAGGGCCCACAGCTCAGCACCATGGACACGGGAGGGGGAGGGAGGGAGGTGTGCACTAGTCCCTTCACAAAAGAAAGGGTCCTACAAGAGCTCAATTAGCTCAGGGTGGACAAGGCAATGGGACCTGATGGCATATATCACAGGGTACTAAAGGAGCTAAGGGTAGAAATAGTAGAGCCATTATCAGAACTGTTTAGTGAATCTCTGAGCTCAGGAGAGGTCCCAGAAGAGTGGAGAAGGGCTCATGTGATCCCACTCCACAAGAGTGGTAGCTGGGAGGAGGCAGGGAACTACAGACCAGTCAGTCTTACCTCAGTAGTGGGCAAGATTATGGAGGCACTCCTTAAGAAAAGGGTAGTGCAACACCTGGAATCCATAGGAGCACAGGATCCAAGACAGCATGGGTTTACACCAGGAAAGTCCTGTCAAACTAATCTCATAGATTTCTTTGACTGTGTAACCAGAGTGGTGGACCAAGGGGGAGCAGTTGATGTCGCCCACCTTGACTTCAGCAAAGCTTTTGATACTGTTCCACATAGAAGATTGGTTAATAAGCTGAGTAGGCTCGGGGTGGGTCAGAAGTTGGTCAACTGGGTGGCAATCTGGTTGATGGGCAGAAAACAGAGAGTGGTGGTAAATGGTATGCAGTCATAAGAGATGCAAGTCACAAGTGGGGTACCTCAGGTTTCAGTCCTGGGGCCAGTTCTCTTCAATATCTTCATCAGTGACATTGCAGGTGGACTGGAGGATAAGGTTTGTCTGTTTGCAGATGACACCAAGATCTGCAACAGAGTAGATGATCCAGATGGGGTGGGCAGAATGAAAAGAGAACTGGATAAACTGACAATATGGTCAGAAGAGTGGCAACTAGGGTTAATGCAAAGATGTGCAAGATCATGCACATTGGGAAGAGAAACTCTGAAGCCACCTATAGGTTGGGAGGGGAGTTTCTGGCAGTCACAAGGGAAGAAAGAGACTTGGGCATCATCATCACAGATGACCTGAAATCATCCAAGCACACCACTAAAGCAGTAGGTAAGGCTAGGGGGATGTTGGGGTGTATTAGTATGGGTATCACAAGTTGGAAGAGGAGGTAATAATCCTCTTTACAAGACACTAGTTGAGCCCCATCTGAGTATTGTGTGCAGTACTGAGGCCACCTTCTGAGGACATTAACCAAACTGGTCAGTCCAGAGAAGGGCAACCAAAATGGTGCAGGGACTGCATCAGAAAACATATGAGGAGAGATTAACAGAGCTCAATATGTATACCCTAGAGCAAAAGAGGGAGAGAGGTGATATGATTGAAACATTCAAACACCTTAAGGGCATTAACAAGGTGAAAGAGTCTAACATGTTTCAATATAAGAAAAATAGTAGGACAAGAGGACACAGCATGAGATTAGAAGGAGGCAGATTAAGGGGTCATGTGAGGACGTTCTTTTTCACAGAAAGGGTGGTGGATGCATGGAACAGCCTACCTCAGGAAGTGGTGGATATGAATACAGTGCAGGGCTTCAAACAGGCATGGGATAGGCATAAGGGAGAAATACAGATGAGTATGAATAGATAGACCATTGACAGAGCAAAGGCCAATGGCACATTCATAAGATAGAAAAAGAAATGGGCAGACTGGATGGGCCTCGTGGTTCTTATCTGCCATCAACTTCTATGTTTGTATGTTTCTATAAATAATGGCCAACATGATTAAGGTGGCAACCTGGAATATAAATGGGTTAAAAACAGTTGTTAAAAGGAAACAATTCTTGAACACAGCTAAGAAAGCTGGATGGCGGGTGGTACTAATACAAGAGACTCACGTCATCAAACAAAGCAGTTAAAACCGATGCCTCGCTGGGGGGGTACCTGGATATCCTCATCCTGTTTTATGAAGGCAAGAGGAGCCTCAGTCTGGTTCCCTGGAGGAACCTCAGTCAAGGACTTGGGGCAGATCATTGATCCTGAGGGCAGATACTCATTTATTGGGCCGAATTGGCAGGGCTGGGCATATTATCTTTTGGTTCTGTCTACACCCCCAATGTGGAAGGCCCAGGCTTTTTCCCAAGGCTAGCCTTAGGTATGGCGGGATGGGCAGGACCTTGGATCCTGGGAGGGGACTTTAATTGTGTCAGGAACACAGTCTTAGACTGGTCAAACCCTGCCCCAATCCCACTCTCCAAGAATGCATGTGCACTGGGTGAGCTGGAAGCAGAACTAAACCTCATTGATGTGTGGAGACACGTCAACCTCACAGGAAGAGACTATAGTTTTTACTCCCATGCATACCAATCATAAACATGCTTGGACCGATTACTTCTCAGCCCATCGTTACTTCCTGGGTAGATACAGTGAACTACTTGCCCATCCTCCTCTCCAGCCATGCCGCTTTCTCCCTAGAGCAGGCTAACCCCAACTCACCCCCAGTGGTCAAACAATGGAGGTTGGACCCATTGTTTCTCAAAGCCCATAAATATTTGGGTGTAATGTCCAGGAACACTCAGCAATGCCTCCAGTTTAACAAAAGAGGGGACACTTCACATCGATGCAAATGGGAAGCTCTAAAGGCCTACATAAGGGGACAAAAGATCGCCTTCTCTTCTTATGCCAAAAAAGTAAATGAGCAAGAAATTACCCGATTGCTTATTAAAACTGAGACATGTGATGAAGCACATAAAAAGTGCCCCACAATCCTGTTTTATAGAGTTATCCAACAATTGAAATGGTGGTACAACATGCTCAGCAGTGCTAAAATAGAACACGCTATTTTACTTGCTCAGGCAGGAGCATACTATGATGGGGACCATGGTGACAAGCTCTTGGCATGGCAATTGCACAGGAGAGAAGGTGAAAAAAAGTGGGACAAATCCACAACACAATGGGACAGCTAGTACAGAACCCTGTGGCAATAGGGGAATCCTTTAGTGCCATTTACAGCTCCCTTTACATATCTGAGGTATCACCAACCCCTGAAGAGATGGATTTATTTTTCTCCAAAGCCCCTATGCCCACCCTGGATGGAGAGACTTCTAGGCTCTTAGACTCCCCCATAACCAGAGATGAAGTGGGTACCACAGTTAAAGCTTTAAAGGGAGGGAAGGCCCCAAGGCCAGAAGGCCTGCCAATAGATTTCTTTAAGGCCTTCAATAACCTTTTAATCGACCCCCTGTTTGACATGCTTCGGGAGAATTTGGACAAGGGAGAGCTGCCCCCTCCATATGGTCAACCACCATCACTGTGTTACCAAAGCCTGGCAAAGACCCCACTTGGTGTGCATCTTACAGACTTGTATCTTAGCTCACAGCTGACTACAAAATACTAATGAAAATTTTTGCCTCTAGATTGGACCCAGTGCTCCCTGACTTAATTCATTCAGACCATGCCGGTTTTGTTAAGGGGCATCAAGGGAAACACAATATACATCGAACCCTCAACATTATACATCGGTGGAGTGGGACAGCTCATAAACATGGGGCAGCTGTTCTGACATTAAATGCTAAGAAGGCCATTGACCATGTGGAGTGGGGGTATCTTTTTGAAACATTGAAGAGGGTGGAAATAGGTCCCGACTTTATTTTGTGGGTGAAAATCCTGTACACTAATCCACAAGCCCAAATAGCAGTGAATGGCTTGCTGCCCTCCCCATTTACTTTGGGGTGGGGAACGAGACAGGGATGTCCCCTGTCCCCATTATTGTATGTACTTCTACTAGAACCACTGGCGTCTGCCCTTAGAGAACATAATGGGATTAGGGGTCTGAAGGGGGGAAGGTCTGAGCATGAAATATCATTATATGCCAATGATTCACTTTTATATCTACAACACCCTGCTCAGGATCTACCCAAGGTACACAGGTTGATGAAGGAATATGGGATGCTGTCAGGCCACAAAGTAAACTGGACAAAGAGTGAACTACTTCCAATTGGTAAATTGGAAAGGGCCAACTTATTGGCGAACCTGGGGGGGCTTACAGTTAGTCACCAAGCTGAAATACATAGGCATTTTGATTGCAGCTAAAATTAGCTCCTTATATGCAATAAATTATAACCCCCTGCTACTGAGACTCTCAGAGGACCGTGAGAGGTGGATGGCTCTTCCACTGTCTATACTTAGTCAGGTATTGGTGATCAAGATGACAATCTTGCCTAGGTGCCTTTATCTATATCAGGCCCTTCTCATCAGGGTACCTAAAGCTCACTTTAAGCTCCTATCTGTATTGCTGCATAGATTCCTTTGGTGAGGTAAAGCCGGAAGAATTAAGAGAACGATACTGCAACTACCCATGAAAAATGGGGGGGGGGCTTCCCAACTTTATGGAATATTACTGGGTTGCCCAACTGGCATTTCTACTGGCTGGGGACTTGGCTGTGGAGAACAGTTGGATCAGACTTGAAGAAGACACACTTTGTGGGAATATCCATGCAGACCTCTTGGAGGAAGCCCTAGGTCCAGGTATTACTAATGCAGCTTTCAATCCCTTTACTGCTAACACCCTGAGGGTGTGGATGGATGCACATTGGCATATTAAGCATGGGAAGTGGGCTTCACCTTGCACTGGAATAATAACAGCTGCTCGGGCCAGGGGTTACTGCACAGTCTCTTTACTCAAAGGTTATGGGCATGGAAACAGGGGACTTACTACAGTAAACCAGATGCTTGTGGGTGGTAACATATTACATTTTTCATCTATTCATACCAGATGGGGCATTCCTGTGGGGGGATTATTTTGTCTATCTATTGCTCCACCAGTGGTTTGGGACTTCATTGTCACCACTGAATAGTTGGGTCCCTCCCTCCCCTTTTGAGAAAGAAATATATAAACCCCAACCATGTAGGAAACCACTAACCATATACTATCAGACATTACAGGGTAATGATGACCAGGCAGCTTTGACGATTCAAGGCATGGAGTACAGACCTACTCACCCTTATTGATCACAAAATTTGGGGTCTGGCAGGTCGGCACTTGCAGAATTGTTCCCAGAGCAATAAGCTCAGGCAACTCCAATTAAACTTTATGTATAGAGCTTATATTACACCCAGTAAATTGCATTCAATGGATCCACAGAAACCAGGTGACTGCAAATGAAAATGCAATAAGGGAGATGTCCTGCATATGGCCCTGACCTGCCCAAATGTGATTCTCTTCTGGTACTGTATACACCAAATTATGAGTGATGTCTTGGGATACAGTCCCTCTAAATCCCCATTAGAAATACTATTGGGTTCCAACTCCTGCCATCCTGGGGGCAGAACATATAACCCCCTATGGTCCTTAGCATTGGTTAATGCACACAACACTATACCTCAGTCATGGATGTCTCCTTCCCCATCCACCACACAGCAATGGGCCAAGAACTTAAAACATTGCTTGTCCCTAGAAAGAGCTCAACTGTATGCCTCCAGGAAAAAAACAGGAATTCCTCACTACTTGGGCCCCACTTTTGACAGCCATAGAGAGGGGTGTATTCCTTATGGTGTCCAGACAACCCAAAAATGGGTTGCTTTAGCCATCTCATATATCCATTACCATGGGTCCAGATATGTTTGCTTCTTGCTCTTGATAGTAAGGAACACTCCTAGTGTAAGATCTGTGCTAGGCATAGTTAGAAATGCAATGCTAAAAAAACTGTATGACCTAACAGCAAATAGCAGCGTGCAAATAGCTGAGTGTCAATGGAAATGTATTATATTACTGTATAATCCCTAATACTGTACACTATCTCCTTTCTCTTTATACTTTTCTCATGTATTTAACACTGGATGTATAATTTCATTATGGAAGTAATGTGATTGTTTATTCTCTGCAGCACTCTCTCAATAAAATATTTTGAAAAAAAAAATGTTTGTGCTCGATGTTCGTTGATCCTTTCTGGATCACTTGAAGAGGCAGTGAAACTCTTATGTCAATGTTTAAATTTGTTCTGCATAAACTGTTTGTGTCAGGTTAATGTGTTGATCTCTAAAATTGAGAACTGCAACTTTACAACTGGCTAGTGAACACAGAATAGTGCTTTGTTAAAACTGATTCATGTATCAGGTACTAGAAGTAGAATGGAAAATGCATGCTGCCTAATAGTAAATGTTGCACATTCTAGTTTAACTCAAGCACTGCTATTAGCACAAAGAAATAATTCTCTCCATCAAACGTCTGTTACCTTGTTGAATTATTAGAATAGTTATCTGTAAGGTTAAAACACAATGTTTTATTACTTATTGCCTAAATGCATAGCAGTGAGCTTTCTAATCTGTTGCCTAGGATGATTTATATCTTAGGTGTGTTATAGGGAAGCAAGCCCTACTGTTCTTCTTCAGGGTGAGCGATGATGTATATTATGATAGAGACTGAGAGGACATGGAGTGAGTAAGTGGCTATACGTTGTGCTGTTGAGGAGTAACAGCAGAAGCAGGGGCTTGTTGAATTGCTTTTTACTAATTTGGGACAGGTATGCCGCTGTTACCTGTGCAGCAGATTTTTGTGGTTTCCAAGCCCTTTCCAGGCCATCTTGTGCCACTCCATATTGTGTTCTGTGTGGATTCGCAGTCTTGTGGTCTGGCAAGGAATCCACACAGATCTAGCAGATATAGCATTACTTTCTTTTCACTGCAGTGGTATTCTGCCACTGATTTTACTCTTCTCTGCTTCCCCTTTATCATACTTGAAATAATAAGACTTGCAGGAGAACACTAGTGATAACTGCATTAATTGCGCTATGAACTATTACATATATTGATCTAATTGTTATTCTATTTATTGTTATGCGTTGTCACTAATTTTACATATTTCTTTTGTGCTTTTGATGCAGGTCACTTGTACTGCAGTATTGATACTGCTATATTGAACTAGTGCTTGAGTCCTTAGTTGCTAATTGTAGTGGTAATCCTATTGGGAACATTTTCCCCTTTTATTGTTAATATATTTTATATTTTATACTTTGTGATAGTGGATGATTAGGGTTTAAAATTTGCACCACAATATCACATGACTCCGGGCTCTTAAGAGCATGGGCCAGCAGGTAGCTCAAAGATATCTTACTTCTACCTGAAGAGTTCACCTGGGGTGGTGAGGTGGTGTCTATATTGCCTGCATTTTGTGGTTCTTCTTTTAGATGCCAAACTTTTTTAACCAGACTTCTGCTAATATTTTAACATAACTTAGTGCTTTGTATTAATACCAGTTGCCTTGAAAGATTTCTCATTAATTTCACTAATAACCCAGTCTGAAGGTTGTCTATACTTCTGGTTATTTTAAAGCATGCAGCCAGATTGGAAGGTAACAGCTAGTATTTAAATTTAAGTGGTGTTCAAGTGTTTTTGTTGCATTTAAATGTCTATGGTGTACTTTTATTTTAATTATAGTTGTATTTTTAGTTACATTTCAGAATTGCTTCTTACCCCACCAGCAACACGCTTTACCTCATTCATTAAGCGCTTTTCAACCTGACTACTAATTTAAAACCAAGCAAAGTATTTCTTTATTGTGTCTAAAACATTTGTCACTTTCATGAATGTATCTTCCTTAATAGAATTCAAATAGCTATCAGGATATTCTATTCATTGTTTATACCTTCCTTTGCCCACTTAGAAAAGTACACCCAAGGATCAAACCCCCAAAATTTATAGATATAGTAGAGGGGCCACAGAAGCCGAAGAAGCTTTGCCACTGAAGCTCAGACATTGCACCTTATCTGCACAACTTCAACCCCAGCCCTGCTCTATTTTATTGTTGCTTGGAACTGTTGAATGAATTGAATGAACTGTTAGAGGAACCGAGTGGTCTCATAAAGCTAGAAAGACAAAATGGAGACGCAAGAAGAATTTTTAAAGAACTTTCTGAGAAAATATCCAAGGTGTGCAGGTGATAAGGACACCGATATGAGGTGCATCAACAGATGCTTCTCAGCTGAACTTTCAAACAAGAAAGTTATTATTATTCATCTACAGTCTAAAGGGACTTAAAGATAATCCATTTGGAAGTGATAACTTTTTCCCCCTTTCTTAAAATTATTTTGTAAATTGATTTTTGGACTGTGGGGTGCTGAGTGATTGGTTTTATGGGTTTATTGAGGTCTGTGCAATAGCAATAGTTAAATGTTTTGTAGTTATGTTATAAACAGAACTATGGCTGAACTGAACTCAATAGGTTTAGTGCCTCATAGAAGAAAAGATCATTAAACTTCACTGTTGAAGCTTCTGTGTTACTCTGGGGGTCAGTAACTACGTTATAGATAGCACTTTAGGATGTACTAGTATGGTAAGCATACGTCAGCAAAGGAAAATGAACTGTGATAGCTCCCCCTTACTCTGCGATTGTTTTCAGGTTATCAAAGGGAAAGAAATAAAAAGCACTCCTTATAGGACAAAATAAAAATGACTGACCACTTACTATTTAGTGTTTTAGATGAGGTTAGGACCTCTACCCCAAGATTAAAACCTAGCAGTTCTATGCCAAATCTGCATAATACTGATGTGTTGAATGGAAGCACTCTAGAAAAATTGCCAAACTTATCTTGCCACCAAAGAGAAATGTAAAAAAATAAAAATAAGCATGCCCTGGTTGATCTTAAAATGACAGCAGAAGTGGGCACAAAGGTTAGCTGTACCAAGGAGCATATAGGTACCTTTTTCCCCTGCTGAGGTTTATAGGTCCACCTAATTGGCTTAACTTCCCTACAGATGATCTCAAAGACCAGCTTGTAGAAGTAATAAGGGAAGACATGGATCTGGAAATCTATAATGAAGACATAAAAGAGGTTAGAAAAGCAGTGAAGGACTCTGTCACCAAGGTAGATGCACAATTTGTTTAACCAAGAACTGCCAACTACATATGGTATAATGGTGCTGCTATTCAGTGTAGTTTTGTTTTGTCTCTTTCCTTAATAAGAATGAATTCAATAAGTTATCCTACCCTGAAAAGGGGGACCTTGAGTCTCCAGTTTACCTTAGCCTTTTTGGCATGCCTTCAGTGCCAAGGGAGAATAATTTTAAAATGATTGGTGTGCTTTGTAACTGTTTTAGAAAATATTTGCAAATTCACTGAGGGAAGGATGACTTATTGAATGATTTGAGAAGGGAACATAGTAGCCATATTGATATTTTAGTCAAAAATAAACTAGTGGCGATATCATTTTTTTTAAATGTGATATTTTGAATAATATAGGACTTTTTTTGGTTGACCTCTGTGAAGATGATGGTTCTGTGACTGCCAGGGTTCCTGAGCCTTGTAAAATAGTTAGCAGCTGCCCACTGCTTTTATCTAATAGATTCATGGTCCTGGCTGGCTATGGAAATTGTACCTCTTCCTCTATAGAACGTAATTCAGTGCAGAATATAGTTATGGATAGCAATAGATTATATGATATAGGTCTTGGAGAAGGTTCCTTATTAATCTCATGGGGTATAGTGGGCTGTGGTAATAAATTTGTAGATTCTGATTGGAAGCAATTTGTGTCCAAGTCTGCTGTGATTTACCTGCTAGAAACATGGCACAGTAAAGGCAGCAATATCTTAATAAATGGGTATGAGACATTTCATCATCCTGGAATTAAGGCTTGGAAATTTGGGAGGTGCTGAGGGGATCTGACCACCTATACTGAAATATGAGCATTTACAAAAACTTTGTGCCATTTTGTCTCAGCTAATTTCATTGTTACTCTCTTGGAGATTCAAGGGCATACAATTGCATTAGTTAACTGCTATGTCCCTCTAACAGGCTCTAAATGTTTTCAATAAACAACTTTGGAAATCTTTGTATGTATAGTATATCACTGTATGTTAACACCCGTTTATGGCAATAATTGGCCATTCTTCTAAAAGTGTCGGTAGTACATCAGTTTGTATGGTAACAGATTCCCCCAAGTGAGGTACTGATGTTTGATGCATGACAGTTTATTAACCATAAAAAATATGTAATCTAGGCTACTTTCATGAGTATAATCATTTGTAACAATGCCTACCAACCTCTTATTCAGCTGTATTGTTTGGATAGCAAAGTTTAAAAATAAAATGTACAAAAAAAAAAAAAAAGAGTCTCCAGTAGACTACCTGGAGAAAAACAAGCTCCAGGATAGTAAACATGATGGGTTTCTGGTAGGGAGATCCTGGCACACCAACCTGAACGTATTCTTTGATTGGGTAACTAGGATAGTGGATGAGGGTCATGCAGTGGCTTTACTTTGACTCCAGTAAGGCATTTGATTCAGTGCCTCACAGATGGTTGCAGAAATGCTAGGTAATCTGGGCACAGTGAAGGAGATAGTTAAATACTGTATGTGGGAAGCTGGCTGAAAGGGAGACAGTAGAGGGTAGTGGTAAAAGGAGTCAGATCTGAGGAGAGTGAGGTCACCAGTTGGGTGCCACAGGGATCTGTCCTTGGTTCAGTCCTTTTCAACACATTTATCAGTGCCATAGAAGAAGGAATTCTTTCCAAAAATTAATATGGGATCTTTAATGTCTGCCTAAACAACCACCAGAACAGGCAGATGGGACTTTAATGTCTTTTCCAAAAGATGGCACCTCAGGACTGCAGCTGCACTACAGTGTCAGTAATGTTATTTACTTGAAGTTTCTGTTGTGGGGATATAACCCACAATCTGACCTTCTGGCCTCAGATGTGAATGTGCAACCTGCTGAACCACTGACACTGATATGCCACCTGTGTCCTGATTGTTTTAGGGACCATCATTAGTTTCAATGCACAACAGTCTGGGCACATAACATCTCACCACATATGTCAGTTAAAGTTAAAAAACCTACATACCAAACAATAGAAGTGGGAAACAAAAGCCAGTGCTTGAGAAACTGCACGGTCATATGAAACACTGGCTTTTGACCCCCACAATTGCTGCTCTGTATGTAAGCTTTTTATCCTGAAATATAATTCAAATAAAAATATTAGCACTTTATATGTGCCTGCTGTTCCATATGTGATGAGATGTTGTGTGCCCAGGCAGCTGTGCAGAGTGTGTACCCTGCTTTTCTTTGGCCCACCTCACCTGGAGTCACTGATATCCTATCTGTGACCATAATTACATTAATTTTCTCATTCATATAGTTCAAGAGTTATCATTATTGGGGTTGGCATCAATGACTGTGCAATCCACTGTCATTTACTTTACTTGTCTTAGTCTGAATTTCCTCTCTCTAAGTTTGTCTTTGTAGTTCTGTCTTTCACTGTTTCCCTGGGCTTTACTCTTCCTGTACACCACCTTTTTCTCTTTCATTCCTTCAAATACTTCATTTACCATTTACCATTTTCTGGTGTACTTTTATTTTCTAGTGCTTTGAAAAAGGTCAGAGTGACGTGAAACATCAGCGGTTTGTGGTGGGGTGCTGCTTCATGTAATATTTTATGTGTTAACATTAAAATGACTTTTAACCAGACCTAGCTTAAAGGTCATTTTTCTTTGGTGCTGAGTGGCCCCACTCTTTGTGAAATTTGTTGCATTCTTTTCGTGAAGGCACCGGTGAATTGTTCCTGGAAGCCACCTTTTTGAAGCTGGATTATTTTCTAGGGATACAGTCTTGCTTTATGTAGCCCTTTTGTGTTTAAGGGTGTCTAATTGTTGATGAACAGTGATGTATATGATCTTTATTTCCCAAGGTATTCATACTGTGAGCTCTCTCATCTTTTTCAAATTAGCCTTATGCAGGAGAATGGTATAGATCATTCCCTAAAGATTTCCCCATTTCCAAAAACAGTGAATCTGATAATGTTATAGCTACTGTTGTCTAGTGTTTTTCCAATTTCCACTTCTCTGAGCAGGTCATTCTTAGTACTTGGGATTAGATCCAGTGTTGGTGGTCCTTATTAGTTTCTTTAATAGACTGCATTAAACAAGGCCCTGATTTTTCTGTGATTCCGCAGCTGCGGAGATTAAAGTGGAATTTATTGTAAACCACGGGATATTATTCTATGGTTTACATGAACTGCAGAATATTATTCCGCAGTTAACATGAACTGCTGAATACTATTCTGTGGTTTACATGAACTGAAGAATAATATTCCGTGGTTTACATGAACTGCGTAACATTATTCCACAGTTTACATGACCTGTGGAATATTATTCCATGGTTTACATGAAATGCAGAATATTATTCTGCAGTTTATATTAAAGAGTCAGTATTTAACTGGCCCACCAGCACAGAGGTACTGCTATGACTCATGACACCAATGACTCGGGTTCAGGAACAAGCCTTTGAGGTTGCAGGGTTGGTTGGAGGAGAAGGATCGACCATCCTATGGACTGCTCTCCTCCTCTGGGGGAAGGGTTGGGAAGTCACCAGAGTTTGGGTAACCCCTTGTGGTAGCTTGGGGTATGACAGTTGGGACTGACTACATTTGGGAGATGTGTCAGATGTTTGGCATGCTGCCTCATTGACTGCACAACACACCTCCCAGGAAGAAAAAATGGGAAAATGGGGCTCCGCCGCTGCATGATGATGTCCACCCCCATGTTGCAGACCCAGTGCCATTGACCATGCTCTTGCTTCTGTTCTGCCGTTCAGTCTCCACTGGGGAACGGGGACCCCTGAGGCTCTGCCCCTGGGAGGGTAAGCCGGGGGTGTTCGTGGGGGAAGTAAGTCTCGAGGTGTGAGGCAGGGCTGATCGTATGTAGATTGGACTGATTGGAGCTGGTGGATGAGAGATAAAGCATAATAAATTTAAAAAAATGAATAATCAGTATAAACTGCTAGTAAAACAAATCTGCAGTTTACATTGACCCTGGCCAAGGAAAATTATTGCATGTATCCTATAAACTGTGGTTATTTCATGGATCATATAAACTCCGGAAAACTATTCTGTAGTTTATATAACATTCTGCAGAATGCTTTTTAGAATTATGTGGAATTTAAAAATAAAAATCTGAAAAGCATTTTGAAACTGACCCTGCCCATTAGTTTGTCTGCAAGAGCTTTACCTGAAAAATCAAAACAGTTATGACCACCCCATCCAGCTGAGCCCCACCACACTCCCTACCCCACCCTGAGAACCTCCTTGAGTCCCTTTATTTGAAGTAGAAAGGGTCCCATACTGTGCAGCAATTCTCATCCTCCAAAGCAGGCAGAGGAAATAGAGTATTAGTGGATATCATCCACAAAATGGCAGAGAAAGGGGAAGTGCTGCTGGTGCGGGACCTAAACATGCGAGATGTTAACTGGAACACCAACGTAGCAGCCACTAACAGGAGCAGAGACATCTAAAATGCCCTGCAGGGGGCATGCCTCAGACAGCTAGTAGAGGAGCCCACACGGGAGGGAGCAGTATTAGACCTGGTTCTCACCCACAAGGACAGAATAACAGATCTATCAGTGAACAGCCATCTAGGGTCTAGCGATCACCATACAGTATAGTTTTAGGTGAAGACAGTATTAGAGTCAAGCCACACAAAAGTTAAAGTCCTTGATTTCAAAAGGGCTGACTTTGCAAAAGGGGGAACACCTCAAGAAAATCCTGGCAAAGGTGGAGGGGGGGTAGAGGAACAGTGGGAGTCACTTAAAAGAGCCATAGCAGAGGCAACAAACCATGGTGTAAAGCAAGTCAACAAAGCAAAATGAAGGAAAAAAACATGGTTTTCTAAGAAAGTGCTGGGATGGTTAAGGAAAAGAAACAGGCATTCAGAAAGTACAAAGAAATGCAGAAGGAGGAAGACAGGGAACTGTATCAGGCAAAACAGAAGGAGGTGGGGAAACCAGTCAGGAGCTCAAAGGTGCAAACTGAAGAATGAATAGCACAATCAGTAAAAGAAGGAGACAAAACCTTCTTCAGGTATATAGGGAGAGGAAGAAAATCACAATGGGGGAGCTGTGAGAGTAAATAAAGGGGGGGATAGTGTGCGCAGGGGGACCTAGAAAAAGGAGAAATTCTAAATGAAATTTCTGCTCAGTATTTACAAAAGATGGGAAAGGGGAAGGGGAGGGACCAAAATTAGATGGTAGAAACACACATGGAGAAAAGGTGGACACCAGTCGATTCACGGAGGAGGGTGTCCTAAAAGAACTCTTGAAACTAAAGGTGGACAAGGCAATGAGTCCAGATGGAATACATCACAGAATACTAAAATAACTCAGAGAGGTACTGGGTGCACCATTGACAGCCCTATTCAACAAATCACTGGAGGAGGGACTAGTGTCGGAGGACTGGAAGAAGGCAAATGTGGTTCCACTGCACAACAGTGGGAACAAGGTGGATGCTGGGAACTACAGGCCAGTACGCTTGACATCAGTGGTGGGGTAAATAATGGAATCTATGCTAAAATAAAGGATTGTAGTATATCTTGAGTCCAGCGGGGCACAAGACCCAAGGCAACATGGATTCACAGTAGGTAGATCTTGTCAATCTTGTCAAACAAATCTGATAGATTTCTTTGACTGGGTGACCAGGATAGTAGATTGGAGGGGGGGGCAGTGGACATGGCCTTCCTAGATTTTAGTAAGGCATTTGATGGTTCTATGTTAAAATCGCGACTAAAAAATCGCGAAGTTAATGTGGGCGACTACACATCGGCGACCACAGTTAAGGCGACAGTACAAAATCGCGATTGATAAAATGGTGCATGTAAATGTGCTCAGTCTGAGTACTAGTACTAGTGGAGCTATACTATTGAATAGTGAACAAGCCTGCCCAAAGTTAACGAACAACTCAGAAACCCCTGGTTTAAGTGCGGCTTACAGTTTCCAAATAATTCATCAATGGCATTCGATTTAATATGAAACAAGCCTGCCCAAAGTTACAGAACAACTCAAAAATGCCTGATTTCAATGCAGCTTATAATTTCCAAAGAATTTAATGGCATTCGATTTAATATGAAACAAGCCTGCCCTATGTGACCGAAAAACTCTAAAAAGCCTGATTCCAAAAACACCAGTTCCAACAAGCATTACACGATTCGGGTCAAAGCTCACATACACAGAAACTCACACTCGCAGTGTCAATAGGTCTCTCTTGAATCCAAATCTTAAGCATCACACTCGCAGTGTCAACAGGTCTCTGTTGAATCCAAATCTTAAGCATCACACACGCAGTGTCAACAGGTGCTCGCTAGGCATGCCCCTCACATGGATGGAAAGACTGTCGCCCACAAAGCAGTCTCTCTTGTATCCAAACCGGCAAGGATGCTAAGCATCAAAACAGCGACTGCCACAATTTAAAAAAAACTGGCAAAGCCAGGAAAACCTTTATTACTGTCTTTCAAGTCTTCACAGCACTACGCTGCACTTCGTTCATTTATTTCTTCAAGCCTTCTTCATGCTGCCAACTGTAATCTATTTGCTTCTTTACTGCTTAAACTGAAAATTGTATGCTAATCCTTTTAAATACTCATATGTAGTACGAGACTCATATTGCCCCACAATAGCAGCTATATGGATATTCTGGTCCTTGTATTTCCGTTTAGTGCCACTAGATGCAGCTCCAGAAATTAGCTGCTGCATTTTAATATCCCGAAGCTTTTGTTCTTCTCTGAGCCCATCGATCAGTTTCCAAATACTAGGATGACATGCGCCTAGCCTACAGTTGAATCCCCTGTGCCATTCCTCAACGTTGCTTTCAGTTCTTGCTAGCCCCATATGAGTTGTAGTGTAGCAGTTCCATTGCTGTATTGGAAAATGTGCTGTTCTGTGCCCCATTCTACTTCTTGGTCACCCAAGTCAGGTGTCTTTGAAGTAGTCAAGCACTGGCTGTAACAACTCATCATGTTTAATAAAAAAATCTGTTTCTTTCATTTCCTCGAATTTCTTTATAACATCAGTAGGGTGCACAAACGCCAATGACAACAGCATTCGTAAGTGCAATGCAAGTCCGGGTCATTGCAGTACCTGTTTTCCACCTCGGGGTGCTGTTGGATTTTCCTCCACAAAGCTTGAGCAAAATGGAAAAAGCAACCACGAAGTTGTGTTTCTGGGAAAACAGTGGTAAATGCTTTCCATGATGCCCTCTCAAAATCCATTATAGAATTTGCTGGGCTAGAGTTCGCAATGAGTGTTCTAATCTTCGCAAAGACTCCCTCATAGGAAGCTGTTTTGCGGGAACTCATTAAAGCATAGACTGCAGTTAAAAGCATTCTTGAACGAATACCATGCACAGAGTACAATTGATTGAATAAAGCAGGACATGACTTGAATGTACCATCAAGCATCCAGTCCCCACATTCCTTCAAAAATTGGAGATTGTTTTCTGTAGAAAACAATAGCACTCGATCTTTCTCAGGCCCACTATCATACAGTAGAAACTGTTTTCCAGGGCTTAGAATACAGAATTCAGGAGGGATAATTAAGCCCTCCACCGTGGTGGAGTTGCCAGGACAGCCACTCTCCTGTTGCGAATCGCTGCAGTGCGTTTTATTAAACTAATGCCTGGTAGCCTACCAGTCACTGCCTCAGGTGCAGATGCAGTACACTCGACCACAACCTGGGCAGTTGTCTCCACTGTAGAGCGTGCTCTTGTCCTAATGTTACCCATCACATGCCTAACACCAATTTCTGCAGCATCAGGTACGTATGTATGTTGCTTGACAACAGCTACAACATTTTCCCCTGAGGTGTGCAATCGCCCTAGGCAACTATATTTTTTTGAATCTGCACATCTCCAGTACACTTTTTCAGACTTTTCCGTATCTCTGTGATAAAGGTAGCCCCCATATAGCGCAAGTGGCTTACCTTTTTGGCTGTTGAGAAACCTCGACTGCCATAGAAATTGGGCTGTTTTGCTGACTGACTGACTATGCTGCTTGGGGTGGAGGTTTTAGGAAGTACAACAGGAAACGGAACTAAATCGAGGGGACAGATGTAATGTAAGCACTCACAGATGTAAGGTAAGCACTAGAATCACTATAAGATAGAAGGTACTGCACAGTCGTTATTTTTGCAAACAAAGTCGCAATTTCGGCTCAGTCATTTTAATGTACTGGTCGCATAATTGTTTTTCGTGCTTTTTAAGTCGCTATTTTGTAGTCGCTATTATTGAGTCGCTGTTATCACGGGATACCCATTTGACACTGTCCCACACAGGAAGCTAGTAAACAAGTTGGGCAATCTGGGAGTGGGTTCCAAGGTGGTAAACTGAGTCAGAAATTGTCTGAGCAACAGGAGACAGAGGGTGGTTGTAAATGAAGTTTAATCCCAGGACAGGAGGGTGACCATCAGGGTGCCACAAGGCTCAGTACTGGAGCCAGTTCTCTTCAACGTGTTCATTAGTGTCATTGTGGAAGGGCTAGAAGGGAAAATAAGCTTCCTTGCCAGGGATGAATTCTGGTTTATTGTCCCAGAAGTGCTTTGAGTACAGCTGCACAAAACAATACTGGAATGAGAAACTGGCACTCTGGTGTAGTGGTAAAACTATAAGGATGAGGACTGCTGTGCAGTGTGGTAGCTGCTAAAAATATTACTCATTCAGATTTGGTGGCCCTGGGGACTCTCAGGCTGGGGTGTATTAGGGTGATAGAGTTGAGATGGATAGGGTGGATTTTTTTACTTTCTAATACTAAGAACTCAGGAGTTTATTGACAACCTTCACTGATTTGTAGGTCCCAGCCCCAAAACTAACATTTTTACCCTATCTTGGTGCTGAGGGGGGGGGGTTGCTGACTGCTACCAAAGCCCCCAACTGCCACTGCAGAATTTCTTCAGAAATAGGAAACCACAGAAATGGAGATGGAACTGTCACCGCCGAGCCTCACAGCCTCAGCTTCTGACAAGGTACTAAATGTGTTTGCTGACAACTGTGATAAAATAGCTAAGAAAGAACTTCTGTTGCAGAAACTGACCGAGGAAGAACAACTCTGTAGACGGCGGAGGGAAGCGCTGCTTGCTGAGCTGTCAACTTTGCAGAATGCTCCCCTGACAGGCCAAGGTGCTGAGTCATTTCCTCAAGAACAGCTGAATGCTGATGTAGCTGCATCAAAGACAGCCGCCGCCCCTCAACAAAAAGTGACAGAGACCTATGCCGAGACTTAACCGTCTGGCAGCTCTGTACAACCTCAGGTTGTGTGCCAAGAGCTGGTTGAGAAAAATGTTGGTAAACCACTTGGTTTGGCTTCCACAGACAGATGGAGGCTCGGCCCTCAGTGGCCTTTTGAGAATCAGAAATGAATTGACAGTACCCATTCCTCACCCTCTGCAATATATCAACAGGCTGAGATACGCAAAGAGTCCCAGTTTGTACCTAATGCACCAAATATTTCAGTACAATATAAAGGAAAAAAAAGGCCAGAAGTTATCTTTTTACCTGACTCTCAACATTCAGCACCTATGCCAGAGAATAATGTTACTCACTCAGGCAAATGGTCTGTGTGTTGGAAGAAGTGGGCTGGGTTCAATCAGACTCTGGTCAGTGGACTCCTGATCCACAAGATGCTGATGTTCAATGGTACTGTGAAGCCTTGAATCTGGTACAAATGCAAGTAGCTATGGCTTCTCCTTCTACTGCCTCTGCGGAGGTGAGTGAGCCCACTAACATTGTCAGTGTCCCTATTGATGATGGAGATTCAAGCACAACTCAGACTTTGGGCCCCAAAGTATGCATACCACCAAATTCATCTGCAGCTCCTGAACAGTTGTCTATCCCTATTTCATCTGACACCTCTGAAAATAGAATTGGACCTTCAAATATAGATTTACAAGATCCTGTTAGATGATCTTGGCATGACCCTATGTTTCGCCTGGCAGACCTCTTCCAGAATAAAGGAGAGCCAGCCCCCCACAGAAATGCTGTTCATTTAATTTACAAAGGGGAGTTAGAGTCTCCCCCAGACAAACTGTATGTTGCTAAACTTTTACTTAAAGGGTCTATGGAGTTTTTTTCATCCGAGATCTTTGCATTAATACACTTGGGTAATTCTAACTTTGATGTTAATTTTAAAACAGTTTCCAGTTTGGATAGATTCTTGGCACAGTACCAACAGGCTAAAAATACACCTGTCTGGATCCCTTTCGTCGCCATACCCCTCACAAAACCTGCAATAAAGAACATCACCATTATATTTCACAATGATGGTGTCAATGTTGAGGATATTTTGTTTTGGCAGTGTCAAAGGTGTGAGGTGCTAGACAGACCCTCCCCCATTCTGAACAGCGAGCAAATCTGGAATGGGGGATGGAAAATTAGGGTAAAACTATTCTCCACCAATAATGGCACTGTTCATCTGCCCTGCAGCTTTTTTTTAAGGAAAGAGGGAGATTTTGTTCTATATTGGGAAGCCCAAATCCTGCTTTAAATGTGGGTCTCACTCTCACCTGAGTTCAGTTTGTGACACCCCTAGGAGTAGTCATTGTCTTGATTATGGCCATGTATCTGCAAATTGCCTAAACCTTTTTAAATGTAACCTTTGTGAAAGAATTGAACATAGTTATGGCAAATGCTCCTGGGCTTCCCACAATCGAGATGACTGCCTTTCTCATGAAGGCTTGATCAATAAGGCCCAACAAATGCAAACTCAAAGAGTTGCTGCTCAGAGTGCTGCCACTACCCCTGTACAAGAGGAACCCCCCTGATTCCAGCTGAACCTGAGACTTTTGCAGAAACTGCAGAGCCCCCCATCTCAGTTGCCAAGTCTGTGAATTCAGAGGGCACTTTAGATCCTTGTCTTCACACCACCTACTACTGCTTTAGAGGATAACTGTGTAAATGAGTTGCCACCCCCTCCAAGTCAGGCTCAGGTTTATGAAAAAGTGGTCTCTAAGAAAATAAATTGACTAGGTAAAATTCTGGCCACCAAGACTCAGACAAGGATACAAGGGAAAACAAAAACACAGAAATTCTGGAAAACAGAGAACAAATTTGCAGTTCTTGCACCAGATAAACAGAAAAGAAAAGAAGACTCAGAGGGAGAAGAGTCTGATTCTTCATCCATTGCCCCTACAACCACAGACATTACATCTGACCCTGAGGATGGGAAAGGGGAAAACCCAGTAGCATGCAGAACTAGATGATGGATGGTGTCTAAAACCCCTGATTATAGCCATATGTAAATTCCCCCCTTAATTACCTCCCATGCACTCTCTTTCTGTAACTACCATCAATGTTAATAGCATTAAGAGTCATAAGAAAATGCTTACTACTCTAGGTATGTTACAGGAGTATTTCGCCACAAAATTCAAAATTTCACAAATTTCACCAGAATTTTGCCAAGTTTCACCCGAATTTCGCTGTTTTGAGGGCAAAGCTCTGCATTTCATGGGTGAAATTTCACATTTCGGCAATGGAATTTCACATTTCACTCCCGTGAAATATTTTGCAAAATGCGTGAATTTCATGAAATATTTAGCAGAAAGAAATTTTCCAATGTCACACATCTCTATACAGGAAGGTCACAATGATATCTACTGCATTTAGGATGTTCAGATTAAATCTCAGTCTGAATTGCAGCAGGCTACGTGAATATGGATAAAAGGTGCTTCGTTTTGGTTCATAGGGGAGGATTTGTGTGATGGTGTGGGGATTTTATTTTCCAACCCTGAGCTTCAAGTATTCAGATTAATAGATATTCAGCCAGGCAGAGCTTTACTATTATATATAAATTTTCATGGAGAATTCTTTAGGTTAATTTCTGTTTATGCCCCTCAGACTAAGGCTTCAAGATCTTCTTTGTTTAAAGAAATTCAACCTTACTTACATACTTTGTGTTTAGATATTTGGGTGGGTGATTTTAACTGCGGGTTGGCTTTGTCTGATAGAGGTCTTAAAACAGATAAAGACAAAGAATCTCTGGGCACAAACACTGAGGCAAGGGTTACCCCAAAGGGCATTTGGCTGGGAAGCCAAGTTTCAAGAAAATACAAAATCACACATGCCCCCTAAATGCAAAACATCATGGGCTGCATATGCAAATCACCACAGAATGTTATGCTGGTCCAACTTTAAGCAGAATTGCATGGTGCCGAAAGGCCTCTTACACAGTTTGCAAAGGGTGCTAACAGAAGACATAGACATGCAGCCCATGATGCTTTGCATTGTGGGGGCATATGTGATTTTGTATTTTCTTAAAACAGATTAGCTGTTTTGTGATTCTTTAGCTCTCTGGCAAATAGTTAGCAAAACTAATCTAACTGATGACTATAGATTAAAATACCCATCTGGGGGTCACTTACATTTCAGAGGTCTCATCTCAACCAGAATTGATTTTGTCTTCCTTTCCACTACACTCCAAGTATTAAACTTACACTTAGCTACATGGGAATTCTCAGACCATAGCTCAATTACAGTCCAAGTTGGTTGGGATCAATCTCCCAGATGAAAGAAAAACATGTGGAGACTTAACAGTACTGTGTTAGATAATGAGCATACCAGACAAGCATAGAGGAAAGAATGGTTCGCAATACTTTCTGTTTATATGAAAATCTGGCTACTTGGTTGGAGGAGACCAAACTATTTTGTTCAGTTTTTTTTCAGTCTCATGCTAAGCGGGCTATTAATAAAGAATACCTAGAATATTTACTCCTCAGAAACCAGTTGCAAAAGTTAATCTAACTGTCGCAAGTAAACAAAATGGATTATAGTTCCCAAATTAAGGTAATTAAAAAACAAATGGTAACATACCAATATAACAGAGCTAAATCCCTGGAATAGGAATTACGATTTGATACCAGCATAAAGAAGCTTCAAGGAGTGTAAAAACTGGATAGGGCACAGAGTGCTATCAGAGGTAATTTCTGATTCCGGTCATAAAATGACTTCTCCTGTTGATATTATAAAGCAAGTGGAAAAGTATGTCTTTACTCTCTTCAGAGAGGCCCTTCCTGTTGCTCTTGCTGCTATGAATTTTGACCTATATGACCTTCTACAACTAGAAGAGCAAGAGGCGTTAAACTTGTCTAGGCCTATCTCACTAGATGAAATTAAAGCTACCATTACCTCCCTTAAAAATAACTCAGCACCAGGGACTGATAGAATAGGGTCAGAGTTCTATAAAACTTTTATAGAAGAGCTTGCTCCGGCTTTAGTGATTGTATTAAATGACATGCTATAGAATGCTGCTCTGTCAGAATCCATGAACCAGGCTGTTTTAATACTATTAAATTAAAAAGGGTCAAGGGAGGAGTTAAAGAATTGGAGACCACTTCTAAACACAGACCTTAAGATACTTAGTAAAAAACTTTTAAATAGAGTATCTGCTGTATCTGATAAATTTAATAAGCCGATATCAGACCTGTGCAGTTCCAGGTAGACACCAATTCGACAACCTTATCTTGTTAAGGGAAATTTTTAATAAGGCCAATAATAATGAGATCCAGGGATACATTCTTGGAATTGACCATGATAAAGCTATTGATAAGGTGTCTCACAAATTCCTAGTTGCTACCCTTGTGGCTTATGGAATTCCAGAGACCTTTATAGGTTGGCTAGAAATAATGTATAGTAATGCCACAGTTACTCCTAATGTTAATGGGTGGCTTGGGGAGGAAATCCAGACCAGTAGGGGAGTCAGACAAGTTTGTCCCCTCAGCCCCCTGCTATACACATTCAGCATTGATATTCCTTTAAGAAGTATAGCAAAAAATAACCTGATACAGGGACTGTCTGTTGCCACTGGGTCCCCTGCAGTTAAAATGATGGCCTATGCTGACGGTCTGGTTCTGTGCCTTAGTCCTACTACAAATAAGCAGGCTCTAATGGACACTTTTGTTGGCTTTTCTAGGACCTCTGACTCCAAGATGAATTATGAAAAAAGTAAGGGAATTCCCTTGAGTGGTATCCCTATTCCCAATAAGGGTCAGTTTTCAGAGGTTCCAATAATTGATGGTCCTATCTCTATTCTAGGGATGGAATTTGGAAGTAGTGACCTTGCCAAACATAACTGGGATATTGGATTACAGAAAGCCAATAGACTGGTCTCCTCCTGGAAAGGGCAAGAAATTGTTAAGAAGAAGAAAGTCCTCCTAATTAAGACTTTGTTGCTTCCATTTTTTTAATACATTCGCTGTCTTTCCATCACCATAGTCTATATTTACAGCCTTATACAGTGTATTTTTTCAAGCCCTCTGGGGTTGTAGATTGTACCCCATCAAAAGTGAATTCACCTATAGAAAAATTCAGGAGGGAGTCTTAGGTATGATCAATCCTGTGGCCTTTTACTGCAGTATTTTTCTTACCTATAACTTAGGGCAAGCATTAAAACCTGGGATTAAGATTCAGAAAGATAGTGTATTATCTTGGTTAGAACCTTGTTTAGTGCTTTGGTCCCAAAAGAAGCCAAAGTTGCTGAATAAAATCCCAACTCTTCTGAGATATGGTCTTGAATTGCTTAAAGCATTTATGAAATGGAATATCACTATTTCCCTGCTTCAAACATCCGATAGTAAATCTGTATATTCCCACATTCTTCAGACCAAGTTTAGAGAGCCTGTGTCCCTCCCAAACTGCCCACCAAACAGGTTTGATTTTGTGATAAGACAACTTACTAACAAAAGGTTACCTGAAGTTCTATGGGATACTGTCAGGTTGGGCAATTTTGGTAGACTTCGTGTGCGTAACAACAACAAGCACAAACAACTTACAGACAGCTTTTGCCCAACAGCGTCTTGCCCTGAGGTTTTAGAGACACAAGCCCATTTGTTCTTAGAATGTGGCTGCATACTCCCCTTCTGGGCCCATGTGGCCAGAGAACTTCAAGAACCTCTTTTTGCCTCCTTAAAATACACCACCTTATTTTTTTAGTGACTATTCAGGTGGGTGGGGCAAGTATTATGCTGAAACCTTACACATTATACTTTCTATTTTTAGGTACTATATTTGGCAGGCCAGATGTGTCTGGGTTACCCAGCAAAGAGCGATTCAAAGTGCTGAAATACTTAAGAATGTTCAATTTTCATTGCAAGCTTTAATTTTGAATGATACTAGAAGATTTCCTTCTGAGAAAGTTAAATGATTATGGATAAACTGTATTAACTGGGGAAATATTACTTAAAGTATTCTTATTTTTGTTTGGGTTGCCTAGTATGAAATGACACTTATGACTGTATATATGTATTAAGTTTTGTTTACTTTCTACCTTTTCCTTTTTGTATATATCTGATGAGTTATTGATATCTTTTGTATATATATATTGTATTGTAGCCCTCCTTCATAATAAAATACCCCTACTCTGCTGTAGGGGGAGCCCTTGTCTGCCATTCCAAGGTGGCGGATGGTCATGAGGTTGGTAGAGGTGCTTTGGAGAGGAATGCTGCTGGACATTCTAGAGCATGGACATTACCTTGGAAAAGAACCTTTCTCAGCCTGTGGAATTTGAACCTGCTAAATTCTGAACATTTAATATTATAACGACCAAACCTATTGAAGAATTAATGGATATATCTCTTTCTTCTGGACAACAATGCTCTGGGTCAGCCTCAGACCATAAGATACAAAAAACACTGTCTGAGCCTACACAATGTGCATCCACAATTACTTCACAAGAGGATTTGCTCTGAAATGCTATAAAAACTCATAAAGCTTTTTTATTAAATTTGCTACAAGAAGACACGAGGCAAGACTCAGTCTCAAGGCTTTTTTCTATACCTGATTCCAGTGCTGCTGCTGCTCTACTGTTTCCCTCTCAGTTCCCTCCAGCCTCTACCTCTGGTCCTACAGCATCTGGTGTTCCTGAGCACTCTGACAACTGTTTTGCGCCACTGCTCTGGAGAGGCAGAGAAGCTTCCAGCAATTTTCAGGACCTGACTTGGACATCTGAAGCTGTGTTGCTAGCTGCTGGCTGGAAGAAGGACTTAGACAAGAACTCCTGGAGTTCACCGGGCCCAGTACAGGCCGAAGAGGTCATTCAAATGGCTGGATCATCAAGCGCTTTACTGGCGGCTCAGCAGCCACGCCCAAACTCAAAAACTATACTGCTGTCCCAAGAAATGCTGTCCAACATGACACAATCTATGGTACCACATAGCTCAGTTACTTTGGACCAACAGAAGCTGACAAGCACTGCTACACTTGAGCCTCACTCTGATAACATTGTCCCGGGACAAGAAGAGAATTCTACACCTCCACAGCCTGCTTCGAATGTGAGCAACCTAAACGCTTTCAGATGTCAGACTTGTTTAAAAATATGGGTGAGTCTGCACAGTGGAGAAATGCTGTAAGACTTAAGCACAGTGTGGACCCAGCTGAGGCCCCAAAATTAAAAACTGTATTGCATCAAATGTTAAAGGAAACCATGGGTATCTTCCCTGGGGAACTGTTTGCGTTTATATATATAAGAAGTGAGGTAATTTATGATATAAGTTTTAAAACTTACACTATCTTAGAAAAAGAAAGTTTGATCTAAATACCCATTAGTTCAGCATACTCCTTTGTGGAAACTAATTTTTCCTATCCCTTTGGCTAAGCCTACTGCAATAATGGTGACTTTACTATTTAGGACTGAGGGGGTAAATATCACTGATGTGCAATATTAGTTACAACAAAGATGTACTATTTTAGAGAAACCCTCTCCTATATTGGATGAGGACCTAGTTTGGACTGGCAACTGGAGAGTCAAGGTGCAACTGAAACAAAATGACTCTAGTATAGTACATTTATCAGGCAGTTTTTATATTGGCGGGGACCATGGCCTATGTTTTTATTCTGGCCAACCTAAAACCTATCACAAATACGGTGCTCGAACACATTTGAGCTTGGTTTTTGATAACCCTCAATGTAATTTATGCCTGGAATATGACCATGTAAGCCTAGGTTACCCAAATCCATTTTGCTGTAATCTTTGTGATGAAGAAGGGCATTCTTACAAATCCTGTCCATGGGTGGCCCATAACAGGCTGGACCAAGCTCAACAAGACCCTGTTAGCATTATAGAAGCCTGCAAGGTTCAGGCACAAACTTCTCAGTTTGTCTCCCCCTCAGAGGACAGTGCACCTCATATTTTGGATTCATATTCCTCTCCACTTACTCCTCAACAGGTTTTAGATACTGAGCCTGCTAGTTCCTTTCAGGCCAGTCTTTCTTCTTCCCAGGAAACTCCAGATTCTCATGTAATAACCCCCCACCCCTGATGGCCCTAGACAGTCTCCAGATGTGGATTTCAGGGAAGTTAAAGGTAAAAGGAAAGCTGAGGTTTCTCCTCTGAAAAAACACCAGGTAGTCACTAGGAACAGATACCAAGTTTTAGCTAAAATTAGGCAATGGGGGGAAGACGAGGAAGAAGGTGAGGAGTTAGACTCTTCTTCTGTCTCCTCTAAGGCTGATATTTCATCAGATTCCAAGGCTGAAACTGGGAAAAAAAGGAAGAGATAGGTTGCAGAAAAGTGACCTGATGTTTATTGAGGCAGGGCAAGCTTTTCTCTTCTAAGAAATAAGGGCCTTCAACGCATAAGCCCTTTAACCTTAAATGTTTGTAGTATTAAATCCTATAAAAAGCATTTGACCACCCTCAAAATCTTGAAACATTTGCCCAATAAAATTTTTTTCTTGCAAGATACCCAACATAAAACCTCCCATGAAGTGTTACAAGCAAAAATATCATAGATGTTAGGCACTTCTTATTGGTCACAAGGTCCAGAAACATGTGACGGAGTGGGTATTTTGTTTAAAGGTTTTCAGTTTTCTGTTTGCACGGTTGTAGATATCTGCCCAGGCACAGCCTTACTGTTAGATGTAAACCTACAGCATACCTATCCAGTTGTTGAATGTTTATGCCCCAAAGAGCATTGCTTTAAGATCAGAGTTGTTTAAAACCATTAAACCATACTTACATACCAGCAGATGCATTATTCTGGATGGGGACTTTAACTGCCCCCTATCATCAAGAGATAAAGGAGGCACTACCAAGAAATTATTTAGGGGCAAGAATTGTTTAAGATCTATAATTTCTACCACTGGGTTATTTGATGAGTATCTGGCTATACACCCTACAGGGGCAAAAACCTTTACAAAAGGTTCATTGACTACTCAAATTGATTACTTCTTTCTTTCAAAACAATTTTGGGTGTTACAAGCCAGTACTATCCCATGTGAAACCTCTGATCATATGACTGTATCTTTAGTTTGTTCTTTATAGCACCCCCCTTCCCAAAACAAAGGAAGATGGAAGCTAAATAATTCATTATTACTACACCCAAAGTTGGATGAGGAACTTTTTGCACTCTTGTCAGCTAGATATTCTGTATTGGAGGCATCTGACTCCATAACTGACTGGTGGGTGGATACAAAAAACAGATATTAAATCCCTTTTTCTTTCCCTAGCTTAGAAGAAATCCACTACTGCATATTTGCACTATTTAGCTCTTAGAGAAAAACTATTTTACACTATTTCCAGTGCCCATGAACATATTTTAGATTTAGCAGAGGAAATACAGGCACTGAAAACAGAAATGTTTAAATTTCAATACAACAGGGCAGAATTGCTGAAACTAGAAGCACAGTTTGGAACCCAGGGTTCCAAGCCCTCTATTGACATTTTTAAAAGTTGTCAGACTAGAGTTCAGCATTCTATTTTGGATCAGGTTTTGGATCCTTAAACAAATATAGTTAATTCAGAATTAGATTAAATGTTGAGAATTGCTCAAACATAGCCACAGGATCTGTTTGGTACCCCTTGACTGCAAGATGGAACCCTTCTTATTTTCAGGATTTAAATATACCCCAGATAATACTAGAAACTTCAGCTGCTTTGGTATCCCCTATTACTTCAGATGAAATCCTAGTAGCTCTTAGAAATCTTTGTAAGAATACTGCACCGGGTCTGGATGGACTGTCTGTAGAATTCTTCCAGAAATTCAGTCACCTTTTTGCCCCAATACTGGCTGATGTTTTCAATTTTAGTTTAGCCTCTAATACATTTCCAGGTGTTATGACACAGGCATTATTAATTTTGTTATATAAGAAAGGAGATTGAAGTGACCTAAACAATTGGAGGCATATTAGCCTTCTTAATATTGATTACAAAATTCTGGCTCTAGTATTACTAGCCAGACTCTCAGTAGTTGCCGAACAGGTAATAGTCCCAGTTCAATCTTGTACTTACCAAATAGATCTATCTTTCATAATTACATTTTTTTGAGAGACATTATCTCTGGTTATGCTTCTACTAGTTCTCAAGGGGTAATACTATCATTAGATCAGGAGAAGACTTTTGATCGAGTTGACCACACATACCTATTTCAAGTTCTTTTGCACTACCGGGTTCCTAAATAGTTTGTAAAATGGCTACAGCTATTATACTCCTCTGCCTGTATAACTCCATATAGAAATGGATCCCCGGGTTTGGCCTTTCATGGTACTAAGGGAGTATGACAGGGTTGGTCTCTCTGCCCTCTTTTTTATATCTTTCAAACTGACCCACTTTTGAGAAAACTGTTATTTCATTGTGGCATACCTCATTTATCTCTACCAGATAACACCCCAGCACCAACTGTTTGTGCATATTGAAACAATTTCCGATTTTGAATGTATTTCTGGAACTTGTTTAAATTTTAATAAAAGCAAGCACGGGTCTATTGCTAACCACCCCCGACGCCGCTCCTGGACAGAGGCACTTAGCAAATATTGAAATATCCACCGGCCCGATAAAAATCTTAGGGATTCACTTTGGCAGCCCTGATGATGCCAATTTGAACTGGTATTTGGCATTTTTGGAAAAATAAAACAATCTCTAAATGGAAAAAGGTATCTTTATTGTATACATTGATAATTCCTATCTTCTTACATATTGCACACACATTTCCTCCACTACATTTTTTGGTAACCAGAATTATCAGTTTGTTTTTCCAGGGTTTCTGGGGTAGCCGATTCAGCCCAATCAAGAGGCTACATACTTACCATAAGTATAGCTTAGGAGGGGTTTGAATGGTTTACCCGGTCCTATTTTTCATGGAATCTTTTTCTTTAAAAAAATAGTTTCTCCTCTTCCTAGTTTGCTCTTTTGGTATAGCTATAGCACAGCTTAGCTAAAAAATGTTTTTGGCAATCCCCTCCTTTCCCTTTCCCTAGAAACCTGAAACAACTTCAGCTCCCTTCTTACTTATATTGCACCTGTGTAAAGCTTAAACTGTGGCAAGTTACCCCACAGTCCCTGAATTCAAATTCTAGACACATTTTTTATCAAGAAATTCTTAAAGCAAAATTTTATGAAATACCTTCAACATTAGCTTATTACGAGTCACAACTTTCAATTTATTTTCTCAGTTAACAGACAAATGACTCCCTTTGAAAGTATGGGGTGTTACGTGGCTTTCTTGCCATGGCAGATTAGGTGTCAGAAATATTCATGAGCATAAAGCAGTGCAAGAGTGGGTGTGTCCCCGAGTCTCCTGTCCTGAAGAGTTGGAGATTCTGAAACAGTTCTGTCTATCCTGTTCTTGCCAAACAATTTTGGACACTTTTTTCCCAAACTTGGGGAGACACTCAACTTACACCGACTACTTATGATATTGTGGTTCTTGGTATTTTTCCTCCTCCTTTTCAGAAATATCATACTAGCATGCTATAGTTGATTTTTTTCATTATGCAGATGTTATTTATGGCAAACCAGTTGTGCTCTTTTATTACAGCAGAAGGAATATGCCATTATGCAAATCCTGGTTCAAGTGATCAATAATCTAAATGAAATTTACCAGAAAGAAACCGGCAACATTTCTGTGTCACTGTTTAAAAATCTTTTGAAACATTGTGAATGCTTCTTACATGTATCTTTATGATTTTTCATTTTGTTACAAAGCTGAACCTTGATTGAACATTTGTTTGTTTTGATGCAACACGGAATTTTCTGTAAATTTTTTTTTAGTTGTTTAATCAGGAGTAGCACACTAAGCTGAAAGCTTTTTTACATCAGTGACCTGGGAGCACAGGGAAGTTAAGTGACTTGCTCAGGGTCACACAGTATGTAAGTGGAAGCTGTGGGATTCAAACCCAGGTCTGGTCTGCTGGATATCACCAGAGTTGCAGCTCAGAGCCTTAAACCACTGTACTATACTGCCTCCCTATAAATTCTCAATAAAAAATTCCCATACACTTTTCAAGAAGTGCATTGGGATCTTTAACATCCACCTGAACTACCACCAGAACAGGCAGATGGGACCTCGGTTTAACATCTCATCTGAAAAATGGCACCTCAGGAGTGCAGAACTCCCCTCGTGCTGCACTACAGTGTCAGTATTGGGATTTAACCCAAGTGCCTGGTGTGGGGATAGAACCAACAGCCATTAGATATTCCAGCCTCAGAGGTGAGTGTGCAACTTGCTGAGCCACTGACACTGGCTTATGAATAGAGGTGGGTGAAATTAAAAAACTTTACAGAGAAATTGCGACTCCATGGTGAATTACAGAATTCTCCTTTTTAAGGCGGTTCCTCTTGCCCTTAAAGGAGAACTTCACAAATGGTGAAAATTGTGAACTTTGCCTGCAAATTTTGGCTCCTAGGTAAAGTTTACAAGGATCAATGGGATTGGAGGTCACGTGGTGCTGCAATGAGTTGTATCGCAGTGTGAGGAAGAGACAGTTGGTATTAAGTGTGGTCTGTATCTTTGTGCCAAAAAACTTTTGGAAAGCATTTAAAACAGGCAATTTATTTCCCAATAAATCACTCCATTAAGTGTCTACTGTACCTTGTGCCTCTAGATCACTAATTATTTATGGTATTTTGTGTGATTTAGTTAGTTTAAAGTTGTAATTTGTTTTCTGTGTTATGTAGTGAAGCAGTGCTATTGGGGGGTGGGGAGGTTAGCTGCAGCAACTTCCAGAAAGAAAAAAGGCAGGTTGGGCAGCCTTTTCCGTCTTAGCAATACTAATGCTGTTGTGGTCAGTGTTTTTTGCAATTTTAGTTCTGTAGAACAGTTAGGTGTGTTTTACTGAATTATTTGTGTTACTGTCATTTGAGTATATTGATTTTATTTTTGTTTATTGAGTGAAGTTAGTGGTTTTTCATGTACACGGTAATGTTATAAGTACCTGAGTTATTGCATCTTGTATGTTCCCCTTAGTCCCTGAAATCTCTGTTGTGTATTGTTTATGTAAAAAAAAAGAAAAAGAACTGGTGGTAGTGTAGGTGCTGCTGGTGATTTATTTATTTTAAAAGCTGGTAACCGAGAAAGGCACACTGAGCCAGGACTCATTTTCCAGGTGTGACCAAGGGAAGAAGTAATGGGAGAAACATGTTACAAGTACAATACAATATACAGAAATACAAATAGAAAGCCAGCAAATTAAATACAAGGGAGTTGGTACACTCTGAGGAAATATCAAAGGTCATGGACAATCAAGGTAGATCACTGTAGCAGCCATGGGTAAAGTAAGTAATCAAAAGAATATAGCAGTGACATATTAAGCTGTGGTGGAAATGGGTGTACAAAGAATAGTGATAAGCGTGAAAATGCAGCCAACAAACTGCAGCAAGTACAGGAACATTTCTGCAGCAGGTTAGAGTGCATAGTGATGCTAGTTCATGAGGAGCTTGAACTTCAAAAGAGGGTGCTGCTGTTTCCACAGGGTGTGCCTGTCGCCGTACTGTGACACTTCCCTTATGCCCTACATGAACTGCTGCTGGCACAGACAGACCACCACCTCCACCACCACCCACATTTGCCACTTCCCTCTGCTTTTCCTCCCACTTGAACTGGTGATTTGCCATCAAATGGGTCCTCTGGCCCCCAGTTCCCATGTGGGTCCTCTACTTGTCCTAGGGGGACATGTTTATTCCATAGGTGGCAAGTGGCCACAGTAACCCTAACGCTAATGTCCCATAGGATAACACTGCAACTTTAACAAGCCATACCTCCACCAGTCTTTGTAGTTAAGGGACATTCTATACATCCAAACAAGGGTCGCAATGAGTACTACAATAGTAATGTATAATACCCCCGGTAAAAATCATGGGGTATGCACAAAATTCCCAAATCTCCTCCCAAATTGACCATGGTGCCACATCCACAATTTAAGTCTGATAATCATCATAAATACACCATATATGCACCTCCTCTTGGACTATAGCCATACAACGTTTCAGACAAATTCAACAAACTTTGACCAAGTTATTCCTAAACAAAACAACAAAAGTCATAGTTGGTGGGAGTCATTTTGACCCAACTTCACCTTTGTGTACCCCAAGGAGAAGTTACAGGTGAAGTTATAAGGTGAATTTACCAATGGTGAATTTCCTATTAAATAGAAAAACTTTGTGAAATGATCCGTGAGGCAAATCTGGTGGTTTTGCCTTATCTTTACCTGTGAATTAAAACTTCACAACATCTCTACTTGTGATATATACAGTAGTTCCAGCCCACCTTCCCTTTTACCTGGTCTATTCTTTCTGAATATTTTGTAGGTGGCTTTCCCTATTCTGCACAAGGTTACTGTCATCCCATGATGTCTCCATTATTCCTATTATGTCCAGTTTTTCTGTGGTGATCAGTGTCTCCAGTCGGCCCAATTTACTCCTAAGGCTTTGTGCATTTGAACACATACTCTTCCAGTTTCTATCTGCTTTCTTTTCTATTTTCACATATTCTACTATTGAATAATTCATCTTTCCTATCTCTTTTTCTGATATCTCTTTTTCTGAGGTAGCTTGACATGAAGAATCTTTTCCAGTTGTTCCCATTTACTTTGTGGCTTCACAAGCCTTTTCCTGTGTTTCTTCTCACCCCTCTATCAGTTCTTACTTGGATGCATATTTTGTCTCACACCACCACAAACACTGCATCCCAGCAGTGGCATGCAGCCACCAGCCGCAACATGTAAGCTATAGTAATAAATGCTAACTGTTGACCTCAATGCTTTATACCATATGTTTCTCACCTGCTTTTCCCAAAGACAATTATTGTATTGGGAGCTGAAGTGGTGTGATCAAATTATTGAAACCCAACAGCATTCATGGACCCAATTTAAAGCCAAACTAAATTTTCCAATAGCCAACTTCTCTCACTCTTAACTTTGTTATTCATGAAGTAAGTTCACAGTGTTACACAGAAATACAGAATCTGATGGCAGATAAGGTATTTCTTGGCCATCTCAGTCTTGCAACATTTTTTTCATACTTACGGTGTCACCACAGACCTTATTTGATCTCCGGTCCAATCTCTCTCCCTCTTCCTTCCCCGTATGATTCCCTTATGCCCATTCCATGCATTCTTGAACTCCACTACTGTTTTAACCTTCACTCCCTCTGCTGAAAGGCTGTTCCAGGAATCCACCACTCTTTCTGTGAAGAAGTTCTTAGTATCATAGTAGTATACGAGTCATTAGCCATTGGCCATTTGACTCACCTTATTTATTCCTGGTATACAAATTTCTTGTCCCCCATAAACCTATCAACAGATGTCTTAAAGGCCTCCAATGTACCACTCATCACAACATTCACTAGTAAGCATTCCAAATGCTGACTACTCTCTGACGGAACCATTTTGCATGTCTTTCAGTTCTATATAATGCTCCTTTTAATTGGAAGCAGTGTCATCTGTTTTCCCATGCCCCTTCCTTTCTCTCCAAACCGACACCATAAGGTCCTTGTTATTTATAGCTTTATAGACCATACCCAAGTCCCCCTCATTCTTCTACATTCAAGTGAGTAGAGGTTAAGTTCCATCAACCTCTCCCCATATGGTCTGCTTGTTAAATTTCTGATTTTTGTTGGTAGCCTTTCTCTGGGAACTTTCTAACAGTTTAATATTTCCCTTGGTATTTGGTGTCCAGTACTGTTCACAGTATTCCAGGTATGGACAAGCCAGGGTCCTGTACAGGGGAAAAAGGGCTTCTCTGTCTCTGCTACTTATGTTCCTAAGAATACAGCCCATTTTCCTGTTGCACCTGCTAACCACTTTTCTGTATTGCTCATCTGGGACATTTTGCTAGTACTTATCACATTTATATCTTTTTTTGCTGTGCGTTTCTTTTATCTCCCTGCCATATATATATGGCATGTTGCTCTTCTGTTCTTCAATCAATCAGTGTATCAATCTTTATTTTTATAGCGCCTTTCAAAGTCAAGGTGCTGTACAAATGATAAAATACAGTATAAAAACAGACAATAAATAAGTATTTAAAATCAGTTCATTAATTAATCTGGGAAGGCCAAAGAGAATAAATACGTTTTCAGCATAGATTTAAAACTGCTGATGGTCAGGCATTCTCTTAACCGATGAGGTAGAGAATTCCACAGGATCGGTGCTCAAATGAAAAAGCACGAGCTCCAGATGTTTTAAGATGAACCCTGGGAATCTCTAGCAATCCCTCGTCTGCAGATCAGAGAGGCAATTGGGGGAGTAGGGAGTCAGGAGATCTTTAAGGTAGGAAACAAGCAATGTGGCACTCTACCCAGCTGTTGTGCATGAAAAAATCACAATAGCACAAAAATACTGCAGGAATATTCCTTTGGAACTTTTAATTCTTTACGTTTAGTCCCATTCACAAACAGCACGCCAGCTGTACCTTGTAATTTTGAGCTGGCCGCCATTTGTGTACACCGGGTTGTTTTTTCTGTTCACGGTTTTCATTTTGAAAAGATCTTTAAGGTAATCAGGTCCCTGTTCATGTAGGGCTTTGAAGATAAGCAAGCCTACCTTATAGGTGATCCACCACTGAACTGGCAGCCAATGCAGTTCACGCAGCACAGGCATAATGTGACTGTTTCTAGAGGTACCAGTCAACAGTCTGGCCGCAGCGTTCTGCTCCTTGATCATGGCCCTAATGAGCTGCCCAGCAATAGAAGAAAGGTTAGTGAGTCTATAATTCCCTGGGTCTCCCCATTCTCACTCTTGTGCAGGGTGACAAAGTCTGCTACCCTCCAGTCCCTGTGGACTATGCTTATCTTAGTAGACCAGTTGAATAGGTCTATCAGAGGTGCTGCCAGAGCCTGCCAAAGCTTCCTGAGTAACCATTAGTGCAAACTGTCTGGTTCCAGGACATACCTACCTGAAGCCCCATCAGCCCCTTAAGCTCTTTCCTCTCTGATACTATACATTTCCATATTTTTCCGCACCCAACCTGGATGCTGTATTCTGACTGTATCCCCCCTTCCCTGACTGTGAAGATCAACCAAAAGCATTCATTTAGAATATTAGTTTTCTGCCCATCCCCCTCCACCCATGTCTTGCCATTTCTCAATTTTTCTCTAGTCTACCCTCCTTTTCCTGACATACTTAACACCTTGTTATATTCCCTCACTCTTCCTGCAGTCTTTAGTTCTACCTCTGTCTTGGCCTTCTTCACTACCTAACTAGTATTCTTCATCTTGACAAGGTAGCGGTTCATGCTTCCCTCTACCTGTTTGGCTTTATATACTTTGAAGGAAGATCTATTTTCCTTTACAGTTACCCAGTCTTGCTGGAAAACTCCATAAACCTCTTAAGTCTCATCCCTTTGCCCACTTGAGGCAACCTTTAATTACAGTTAAAATCCCTTTTTTGATATGCTCCCACTTATATTCTACCTCATCTAGCTGTTTGTACACCATATGAGTCTCTTCCTTAATTCGTACTCCATCCTCCTGAAGTCAGCTGTCCTAAATCCAGGACCACTGTCCAGTTCTACTGCCACTGTGAATTCAGGGCCTTGTCAAACCATGATGTGTTGTGGTCACTAGACCCTAGTGGCTCTTCCACTGATAACCTCCAGTGCAGTCTTGGCTGTCCATAACTAGGTCAAGAAGGGTTCCATCCCTAGTCTGTTTCTCCATTAATTGAGTCAGGAAGTAGCCAGGGTAGGTATCTACCAATGCCTGATTTTTAGTGCTCCATGCCATTGGAACTGGGGAACCATGTCCTCTAAGGTGGCCAAGGAGCAGAGGCTGCTGGATGGCTTCCAGGATGTGTTCTTAACACAGCATGTGATGGAGCCCACAAGGGAGGGGCATGTCCTGGATGTGGTTCTGGCAGATGGGGATCTGGTAAGGGACATGGTTGTACAGGACCCCTGACTGGGAGTGACCACAATACTGTCTGGTTTCAAATAAGCATTGGGGAGTGGGGTGAGATCTAGGACACTGGCAGTGGACTTCAGGGGGCAGACTCTTATGGGCATGGGAAATATTCTCAAGGACCACTTGAAGGATTACCTCAACAACAAGTGTGGAAAGGAGATGGGAGGTCATAAAACGGGACTTCATGAGGCAGTCAGAATCTGCGCTAAGTTGAAACGTAAGGAGCAAGGTCACATAAACCATGCTGGTGGTCCAGTGAGGTCCAGGTAGCAGTCAGAGAAAAGAAGGTGGCTTACAAAAATATAAAACAACAAGAGGGATAGGATAAGGAAATGTACCAGCTTGCATCTAGAAAAGTCACCAGATGGTGAGGGAGCTAAGTCCAGTAAAGAGCAACGGCTGGCACAGGGGATACATGGAGGGAAAAGGGGTTCTTCCAGTACATTGGGGAGTGGAGAAAACTAAGGCCATCTCAGCAGATTGAGATCAGAAGGAGGGTGGGTGGAAGAGGTGAGGGACCAGGCAGAGGTATTTAACGAGTACTTTGCCTCTGTGTTCACTAGGGAGGGGGATGGGATATCTACAAAGCAAGGCACAAAGGGGATAGAAGCGGCAGGGAATGGGATCAGGGGAGCAACAGAAATGGAGCAAAAGGGAGGGAAAGGTACCCCAGGGGTGTCACATCTGGATAAGGATAAAAAGACCAGTAAGGTGGAGGGGACGGATGATGCCATCCCCACCAAAAGGGTGTGGTTTGCCCTCAAGGCCCTAAAGAAAGACAAATCTCCTGGGCCGGATGGCATTCATCCGAGAGTACTATGGGAATTGGCGGACATACTGGCTGCACCCCTGGCAGAGCTTTTCAACAGGTCACTTGAGACAGGGAGGGTACCTAGGGATTGGCGAGAGGCACATGTGGTACCAATCCATAAAGGGGGGTCGAAGGAAGTACCAGGAAACTATAGACCCATCAGTTTAACCTCGGTGGTGGGAAAATTAATGTAGAGTATACTAAAGGAACGATTGGGGGTTTACTTGGAGGAGGGAGGTCTGGATAGTCGGCAGCATGGGTTTGTGCCAGGTAGATCATGTCAAACCAACCTTGTGGAGTTCTATGAATGGGTAACATCAGAACTGGACAGAGGTAAGCCTGCAGGATGTATTATTCTTTGGACTTCAGCAAGGCATTTGACTCTGTCCCCACAATGGTCTGGTGGAGAAACTGATGGGGTTAGGAGTAGGCCCTTTGATGGTCAGATGGATTGAAAACTGATAGCTGGACGACTCAGAGAGTAGTGGTCTGTGGGGAGCTCTCGAACCCTACAGAGGTTGGTAGTGGGGTACCACAGGGCTCGGTCCTGGGTCCAATCCTGTTTAATGCATACATATCAGACATCAGGGATGGTATAGGGTGTGAAATGAGTCTCTTCATGGATGACTCCAAGATGGGAGCAGTAGTTGAGGGAGAAGAGGGGAGGTTGGCCCTGCAAGGGGACCTGGACACCCTGGAAAGCTGGGCTCACACATGGAAATTAAATTTCAATATCACCAAGTGCAAGGTGTTGCATCTTGGTCGGGGAAACCCTAAACACAGGTACGCCCTGGGAGGGGAGGTGCTGGAAGCCTCAACAGGGGAAAAAGACCTAGGGGTCATGGTGGATACATGTATGAATAACACTGAGCAGTGCAGGAGAGCAGCTAGCAAGGCAAACAGGATGTTGGGATGCATCGCAAGGGGATCACCTCTAGGAGCAAGGAAGTGATTCTGCCCTGTACAATGGACTGGTTAGACCACACCTTGAGTACTGTGTACAGTACTGGAGACCACACTAGAAGAGGGACATACAGCTCCTGGAGAGGGTACAGAGGAGGGCAACAAAGATGATACGAGGCTAGGGATTTGACTTACGAGGACAGACTTGAGGAGCTCTGCCTGTTTTCATTGGAGGAGAGGAGAGACAGGGGACATGATTGAGGTCTTCAAGTACCTCAAGGGAATAAATAGGGTAAACATGGAGGGGATCTTTAGACTAAAGCAGGGAGGCATCACCAGAGGGCATGGTTTGAAGTTGGAAGGTGGAAGAGTGAGGGGGGAAAAGAGGAGGAGGTTTTTTCACTGAGAGGGTGGTGGACCCTTGGAATGCTCTGCCTGGTGAGCTGGTTCAGAGATCCACAGTGGAGAGCTTTAAGAGAGGGTGGGACAGACACAGAAAGTGGATGTATCAGATGATGGCCTGTCCCGGGGGGGGGGTTGGGGATGGATGATAGGGGTTTCTGGAGCACAAGGGATGGGAGGGTCTCGGCACCCAACTAAGGATCTAGGTTTGAGCAGACTTGATAGACCATAAGGCCTAATCTGCTGGCAAATAGTATGTTAGTATGTTAGTATGAATGCTCATCAGTGTTTGATATGTTGAAGTCTCCTGACAGAACAACTTCAACTTCAGCTACTGTCTTCCTGATCTTTTTGTCTAGAGCCCTATACACCTCTTCTGTCTGATTATATGACATGTAGATCACTCTCAAATGGACAACCCACCCCCCATCAACTGTAAACTGCACCTAAGTGATTCTACCATGACCCTAACCCCTGTCTCTTTATCCACCATCACACTGATGCTTTCCTTGACTTGCAGTACAACTGTCCTTACTCTCCTCTTTGCCCTTTCCCTCCTGAAAAATACATATCCTGGGGCAACGAGGGCACAGTCATTGTTGGGTGATGCCCATGTTTCTGTTAGTGGCAATATGTCAGGGTTGTCATCAGCTGCCACATCTAAAGCTCACTCATTTTGTTTCCAGGATTTCTGTAATTTAAACAGACCACCCTGCATAAACCCTGTCTGCCTTCTTTTCCCCTATCCATAAGCTGGTTTTAGTTTGCTGGTTCCTTGTGATAAACATTTACCCTAGCCATCACCCTATCAGATTTATTCCTTATTCTTGGGTGTGTGGCCCTACCATTTATCCCTTCATTGATAGCCCCAGCTTCCTGAATGCCCTTTCTTGATGGGGGAGTGATTTCTAGGTCACCCTTTATTGGGTTAACACTGTGGATGACCTTAGCCCCAGCCTCACCCTTACTATGTGTATGAAAAGTACTGGGTCTGTTCATGAAAAAGGGTTACCAAAGTGTGACATGGGAGTGAAATTTTCAAATCGACCATAGAAGAATTGTGTAATACAGGTTAAGATACTATGACCCATATATGAAAAAATCACAATGTTTTAAGATAAAAAATGTTAAGGTTCCTAAGAAAAATGGGGTCTAGTGTGATGATTGTAACAACACACACCATGATGAGTGTAACAAGACACACCACACACCGTGGTGAGTGTAACAAGACACACCACACATCACTGCAAGTGTAATAAAGGGTGACCATAGATGAATTGTGTAATACAGGTTATGATACTATGGCCCACATGTGAAAAACTCACAATGTTTTAATGTAAAAAATGTTAAGGTTCCCAAGAAAATTGGGGTCTAGTGTGATGATTGTAACAACACACACCGTGATGAGTGTAACAATATACATCACACACCGTGGTGAGTGTAACAAGACACAACACACATCACTGCAAGTGTAATAAAGGGTGACCATAGATGAATTGTGTAATATAGGTTAAGATACTATGACCCACATGTGAAAAAATCACAATGTTTTAATGTAAAAAAATGTTAAGGTTTCCAGGAAAATTGGGGTCTAGTGTGATGATTGTAACAACACATCATGATGAGTGTAACAAGACACACCACACACTGTGGTGAGTGTAACAAGACACACCACACATCACTGTGAGTGTAATAAAGGGCACCACACAACTGTTAATGAGTAAAAAGGTTTACTTATGTAGACTGAAGACTTTTTAAACATGACATTACATTAAAAAACAACATGTTTATTATAATTACACTACTTTAAACTATTCTACATGGCACGGAATACTCAAGACCATTCGACAGGAGAAGAACAGAGCACTCAAAGCCATTTAACAGTACAAAGAGTCAGCATGCACACTCCACATGATCCTTCAATCAAGGGAGAGGCATGGAAACTCAGGACAATTTGATGGAAAAAAAGATGGAATATTATAAAAAGGTTTTTAGAAATGCTGCAATCTGATTGGCTGTTAGGAGTCCAAAAGCCTTACAATAATCCCTGTTACACTTTCACGTACAGCCTGATTAAAATTGCATAATTTTTTATAATTGCAATAGGGCACTCCCAAGAGTTAGATTAACAGTCTAAGTACCCCACTATCGTCAAAGGCACCAAGAGTACCCTCACAACCACAACCCACTAGCAGGGAAGCTGCATGGTGCTCATGAAAGCTGAATATGAATGCTCACACAGGCCAAGCAAAAGACTGGCTGGGACATGCTCCCAGGCCAGCATAATAACCACAGCATAACTACACCACTTTTTTTATTTTACCCAGACACAATGATTCGGACAATCAGAAGCATCAAGGTTGTGTGAGTATTCATATTTGGCCATAACGAGACCAGCGTCAAAGGCACCAAGAATACCCTCCCCCCCCAAACCATCACCCACCAGCAGGGAAGCCACATGGTGCTCAGGAAGGCCAAATATGAATGCTCACACAGGCAGAGTCAATACACGTTTTCACTTTTTTTGTACACATTATTACTGTATAACATTTATTCCAACATTAAAAATAAAAAAACAAAGCATTCACAGTTCACAGTACATTAAGCACCCAACCCCACCCCCATACAAAATGCATGGACAGCAATTACAAAGAATGCCCAAAATGTTATTTCAGTCACTGCCCCTCTCACACTTACTTGTAATGACAAAACAATGAGACCTAGCCCTTCATCTGATGAACCCTTGCACCAAACCATGAGTAAAATGACTCCACTACCTACACAACTCAGTTACAAGGAGGTCCTGGGAAGGAGATTGTAAACAATACCAAAATCAAAATAATACAACAGGACACAGAAGGTACATCAAAATATTTGGCAGCAAAAAAACAGAAACAAAAACATACCCTGGTAAAATAGAACATCAACTAAATTAATAGCACATTTAAAATGTATTTTATTCTATGGTAACTGGGAAAGGCCCACTAGGTACAGGTGCCTGTGTTCAGGAATGATCAGGGAGCACAGGGGAAGTTTAGGAATTTGCTCAGAGTCATACAGTATGCAAGTGGAGGTTGAAGGGAATCAAACCCAGGTCTGTCTGTTAGATGTACCAAGCTCATTCACAGCTTCTACCTTCTAGGCTGTGCATTGTTGCTGCATTGGAGCTCACACAGTTAGCATCACAATGAAATGTATTGCACTAGAACTCTGACATCCAGAATAAAACACCAGGATGCTTGAACAAGCATTTAATATTGTTGCTGCCATGCAACCTATGCCTCCGAGTTAAAACTGCTCAGAGGAGATCTCCAGTACTAAACTCTCTCAAAAGAGGAACATGTACAAACAAAAATGCAGGTAAATGGGCCAGGTTCAAACCACAGAGCTTACATACTTGACAATACAGGGACATAGTTCTTTTAAAATGTATACTAACTGGCTCCATTTCTAACCTCACTAAAGACGCTCATGAGAGAACATTATGGGCGATCAGATACACCACAGGTTTTGCTGTGTTTCACTAACTCCAGCAAGTTCAGTCAGTGAAATGAAAAGCCCCCCATCTCCAAAATCAGAGAACTTGCATACTAATGCCACCAGTGAACAATCAATCCTATAGGATTGATCTTGGCTGCCCAGTTCGCTAATTGTTACTTGTCCCCCATGATGGTTGTAACTAGTCACTCACCTCGTGATGGGTGTAACACTGAGGAGTGGCAAAGACACCGCTCTTTAACTCTCACTGTATGTGAAGGAAAAGTGGACGATCCAGTCACAAACATAACTTTTATACTGCCACTAACTCAAGCTGCTTTTCTGGCACAGACACAAGACAAGTATTACACTGGGCTACCAGAATGACTCCCCACCTGTGATGTGCAAACATAAGCAAATCTAGGACACCATGTCAGGTGGGGGATCAAACAGTCACATATTATCGTTAAAGTTAGGGCCATGGACAAATCCAATGTTTTCTCTAAGAAGCTGAGAGATCCAGGGAGCAAGGAAAAGTGCAAGAATTTTAAATAACTGACTGGAAGTCCGTGTGGGGTTCCTGTGATGGGTGTAACAAAGTAGGACACTACACGTTACACCCATCACAGAAACTATTGAGCATCTCTGCAGCCAAAGGGAATAAAGTAAAGGGCCAGGACAATGTGGATATCTTAAAAGAAGATGTTTTGAGCAACACAGTACTTTAGTTTGAATACTGTGAAGTAAAATGAGTTCACAGTAGCAAACAACAAACATGTTGGTTTTTATGTCACATTTTGAGGCAAGAAAATCAGCAGTAAATTAACATAAATTGAAAAAAATATATATGTTAGGGATATAATTGCAAAACAACATTATGTTACCTATCTCTACTACCAACTACCCTTAAAAAGCACCACTTGTATTAGGGAAATCTTTTTTTATTTTTGTAACACAATTCAATCAAAGTGATGGGTGCCTTGGTAACCCCTTTTTGTGAACAGACCCTACTATATAAATTCTGATACTTCTTCTTCTTCCTCTTGTTTAACTACCCCAAGATGAATGCCTCAAATATCTATCCTAGTGTCCTAGCTCCCTCCCACATGGGATGAAGGTTATCTGGTTTAAATAGACTTTTGTGCCATCAAAAGATACCCCAGTCCCCCAGGTGCTTAGCGATTCTCTTGTAGTACTATTGGGAATTTGCATAGTCTTTATAATTGATCTTTAAAGAGAACAGTCGGCATTCACGGTTCCACACCCAAGTATGGGACTGGGCCCAATTTGTGCATTATGTGCAAAAACGTTTTCTTTTACTTATGTTTACTATAGTATAGCAGATTGTATCTATTGATAATGTCTGTAACTACAAATCCCATAACCCCCTGAAGTTGACATCAGAGCAGTACTGCAGCAGAGGGAGATTCACTAGCCTGCAGTGCATGTTAAAGCTTTTATAAGCTCTGATCAGATGTTTTTTTGGTCCTGTTTTTCTCCTGGGACTAAGTACTGTCCTCTGCGACTGTACATAGCCCAGGGAGGCCAGTGGGACCAGCAAACAAAATATCTGAGCTTATATAAACTCTAACAGGCAATGCAGGCTACTGAAACTCCTTCTACTGCAGTATTGCTCTGATGTCCGTTTCAGGGAATTTCATAATTTGTAGTTACAGAAGATGTCAGCCTGAAATAAAAAATTAGTGTGATACAATCTACTATACCACAGTAAACAGTAAGTGAAAAAACGTTTTTGCACACAGAGTGCAAACTGGGACCAGCCCCACACTTTGTTGTGGAGCCGTTAGTGCTGACTGTACCCCTTTATCTTGGGTTAACATAGCTCATTAATGATTGAACCAAGATAAATTAAAAATAACTTCTTCAAGTATTTTGAATTTGATCCTTACCTCTTGCTTATTAGTGCTGTGCAAAAAGTGTTGAGTAAGATTTCACTGAAAGCTCATGAAAATTCTCAATTTTTGCAATATTTCAACCTTTGTGAAATCTGCCTTATTACAACTGTTTCCATGGATGTTCACCTTGTTCCTCAGAATGCTGACTGAGTTGCAGAATCCCTGACATGAACCATGGAATGAATGTTTCAGTTGTAATACTCGTGCAATTTTATGCATTCATTCAGCTGTTCACTATCAAAACCTGTGGAAAGGTATTCAGTGAGTAATGCAGTCACATTGTTTTCTTGTTTTAGTCAGTACTGGATGGGACAAAGGTTTATCTGCAATAGAAACCTGCTGTCTCTTAAGTGACACTGTTCATCCTGGCTACAAGACTTCTTGGAATGGAATGGAACATTGCAGAGTTCCTTTGCTGTAGCAGTCAGCTCTCTCATATGTGACTACATCCTCCTGCTCTGTGCAGTTCAGCATTGTTTGCTTAAGGAGATACACATGCGTCTCAATCTGTTTCACATTTGTGACCAGAAAGAAACTGCTTTCTAAGTGTGAAGTGAAGCATCTTGTTGCTGTGCAGTGTAGTTATTTGCAAGAATTTGGGTAGGATGTCCTTACTTCGTTCTGTACCTGTTTTTATCTGTTTGCGATGCTGAAATCCACTTTTTGGTTTTTCTAATGTTTGCAGTGTGTGAATGTTTTTCACCGTGGTGGGTAAGGGCAAGGGAGGAAGTGAAAAGACTGTAGAGGGGGTCTAGTGCTGTACTGGTGGACTTGGAAAAATAGTGTGGGCTGTGAATCCTTGGGATGTGGTGGTGGTGATGATGAAGGTGGAAAGCAGCACTAACACTGAAGGCCCTTTTACATAGTCTGCCCACACCATAGTGAGTGGTGCAGAGCAACTGGAATGTTACCTTATTTGTCATCCAAAGGCAAGTCGCACCACATCAGAGGTGAGTGTTCACTGTCCTGGTGTTCCCTGTTTTTCTGGATTTGAAATTGCATTTTTGCATTTAGTGCCACATCATAGGGCTCTATAATCAAATCCCAGCACCCACATTGATCCAGGAAAGTCTCTTGCAAGAGACTCCTAGATTCCCATTGATTTTCCAGGCTGCACTTCTGCACTGTATACAGGAAGTGAGCTGGAAATCTTCCCAGAGCCACTGTGTTGTAAGCTCTTTTTGGGGCACACAAGTACCTGCTGGGGATTACAGGTACTTTTAAGTTTAAAAACATTGTGCTTTATATGCAGGAAAACTTCAGTTTAATCTAGTACTGCTGACTATTTCACGTCATCAGGCTAAGTGCTCCATGATGCACCCCCACAACTGAACAAACAAGTCTTGGGCACTTGGCTAGCTGGAATATAGTAGAAATGCCAGAAGAGCCACAAGACTTATGCAGAGCTGCTGTGTGTAGAGGCAAAAGGCAGCAATACAGATGGAACAGAGCGAGCAGTTGGAAACCACTCTCATGTGAGTAGGGCTCTGTGTAAGAGGGCCTTGAGAGTGATACTGGCAGTTTGGTTCCAGATGCTTCACCCATACAGGCTAGTCAAGCTACAGTTGCATTTGGTGGTGGCATAGGAATTGCAACTTTTTGTGGTTTCGGCATAGTCGCAAACCAAGCACTGTAGCCAGGTGTATGTGAAGAAAATACAAGCTCCATGGGTGTTGCCACACACTGATGCTCAAGTCACAGCATTCTCAGGAGCTGTTGAGGACTGTTGTGGGTGACAGTACAACCTCAAATAATAAGGAAGAGGCTGAGGTTGTTCCTGTAGCAGCCATGGAGGAGGAAAATTAGGCATGCAAGGCATATGGGGGTGAGAAGAAAAAGCTATCAATATACCATGTTACTGTTGAGGTTGAGGAGAATGGTATATATATTGGGCATACTAAGACTTTACTGTCCAGTAAGCCAGGGCTCAAATTCATTGACAGTGAGAGTGAGAAGGGAGCTGATGAGGATTCAGTACTCATTCCTACCTCGTAGCCACTGAAGACTCCCATAAAAAAGTGTACCCCCTGCCCGATGGTCACTGGAGGTTGAGGTGCTGGTTGCTACACCTCTCACTATGCTGGTGACCCGGGTTCGGGAACAAGCCCGGGCTGCCAGGTGTCAGCAGGGAGCAGAGAGGATTAAGCATCTGGAGAACTGCTCTCCTTTCTCGCGGGAGAGGAAGACTTGTCATCCTGCTTGTTGACTGCCCTCTGTCAGTGACTGGAGGGCAGTACAGGTCAGGAGGCATGGTCCAACATCCTAACGTTGGTTGGGGAGGGGGACGGGAGAAAATGGCAGAAAAAGAGCCTGGCAGGCTCTGTGATGGTCCGCTGCTCCTGAGAGCCATCCTCAGCTTCTGGATTGGGTCTCTTGAGGGGAGGAGAAGCTGGCAACCTCCTTCCTGGCCCTGCCTGGGGGGCAATCTGCAGGGGAATTACTGGGGCCCCGTGGTAGCGACGGGATCAGAGACAGTGTCCTCCCATCGGGAGGGCTGTAGTCACCTGCCAGGGCTCTGGAGAGGTAAAAATCTATATATTAAAAAAAGTGGACCCCCAAGTAACTAGAAGCTCCCATCAGTGCCACTATGTATTCATGAAAATGTGAAGGGACCTCAATGTAAAATGAAGCATGCTGTTGGTACTGAAAATGTTTATGATGATGACCATCAGCTGGAGCAGCAGCGGCATTAGGAAGTAGGTCAGTCCAGTCCTAGCCCCCCCCATAAAAGCCCACCAAATGGGCAAGTTACTCACGTGGGATTTTTTTTTTTGTAATTGACGATGTTGATATAACTGTCCTCGTTTGCCAGATATGCAAAGAAAAGGTTAGCAGCAATAAGGTATGAGCACACTTTGGGATAACAGTGATGCACAGTTATTGCAAACAAAACACTGGGTGCAGCATGTGAAGCAGTTATTGCTGTTTACTCAGGATTTGGTACAAAAAGGGGATGTAACCAGGTATGACAGGTAGGAGCACTAAACCCAGAGCTTAGTGCAACTCCTAAGTTGAGACAGCACTATTGATGCAAGTTGTTTTACTGCATCTTCCTTACCTCTGGAAAAAATATTGTAGTATGCTTCAGATGATTTGTGTTTCACTCTCCCTCTTTTGCAGGTCCATTGGGTATGCCTCCTGCTCAACCATACTACTTCTTATTTTCATATGTACTATTTAGAATTCTGCATGGTAAGTATTTTATTTCTAGCTCTTCCTCTTTATGTTTTATTTTTTCAGGTTTAAGCAAGTAGAAACAAAGGACTTGTTGGCAGAAAAGGATCACTCTGTCAACCCAGTCTGCCCAGCTGTTCCCTGCCTAATCTGCCTCCGTAGACCGTATCTCAACTCTAGCAACCCTCCTGCCCCCCTGTCTATTTTCTAATATACCTCAGTGTCTATCCTATGCATGCACGAAGGCCCCCTCACTATTCTAGCCTTCACTACATCTGCTTACAATCTGTTCCAGGCATCAACCACCCTTTCAGTGGAGATATAGTTCCTCACATCTCTCTCTTGAATTCCCCCCCCAGTGTCATCGCATGCCCCCTGCTCCTGTTGCTCTTTCTCATTTGCAAGCTACTTCCCTCCTGCATCTCATTTACCCCTGTGAGGTTCTTGTAGATCTCTATCATGTAACATCTCTTTCTCTCTCTCTTTCTCCTCCTATCTCTCTCTTGCTCTCTCTCCACTCTTCCAGGGTGTACATGTTGAGATCCCTCAGTCTCTCCCCATAGGGCCTCTTGTACAACCCTTGCACCATTTTAGTTACTCTTCTCTGCCTCCACCCTGTCTCTGTTCTTCCTGAGGTGCAGTCTCCAAAACTGGACACAGTACTCCAAGTAGGGGCTCACCAGCGAGTGATACAAATGCAACACCACCTCCCTCCTCCAGCTGGATATACCTCGCTTTGTGCACCCCAAGCATCCCACTAGCCCTATTCACTTATTGTTAACAGTGATTTAACTGAAACATATTGAACTGATGATGGCTCTGCCTGTAAGAGGACTGTTGGAGTGCCATGTGTGTACTACCAACTTAAAAAACATTCATTCTGATACTTTACCCACTTGACAGACAAATGTTTGATATGACAGAAAAAAAAATCACAGTCCTGATATGTCCTTTAGATTACAAACACTATAGTTTTCTCCTGACTGTGACACCTTCTCCTGTCTCTTGCAGGCCCACTTTTCTTCTCTAGTGTTAGTCAGCCATTCTACTCTTTCTTCTATGTCATGATATTGTGACGTAAAGAACCATGGAGCTTAAAGAGCAACTGTCAACCTTAGCCATGCTGCTCAGAATAGCACGGACTATTGCCTCCTTCATCGTTTTTTCAGTCTTTCCCTTATATTTGTGACTGCTAAAAATGGTATTTTTACCTTTTTTTCCTCACCGCGTCCTAGGCACTCTCTTGCTGCCACCCCATGTGTAAGTGCATGTAGGAGTAGCGCTGTGACATCAAGTTATGAAGGCGAAGCACCACAGAGCTCCCTCTCCTGCTCCCCATGCATCTGTCTCTGTCTGGTGTGAAATTTGACATTTCTGAGCCTGAATTAATTCTGTGTCGGCATATTTTATTGTCACCTCTAAAAATCATTATTCTGCAGCAGGGTTAAAGTGACACGTGTAGGTTTTCATCTTTTTATTTGCTAGACTACTGTGTTTATGTGGTATGATCAAGTTCTGAGGCTCCAGTCGGTGTCACACTTTGAGTGCAGTGTGTTGTTATTATGGGTACCAAAGGCTGTGTAATTTGTCCTCCTTTGCCATATGTAATACTGATTATTCATGTTTTTATGTATTGCATTCAGCATTTGAGTGATTTGATGCCTAATAAATGTGTAGGTAGCTGTCATGATTTGTCTGCCTGTGTCATTGGTTATGTGTTACGCAGACAGAAGTAATTCTTAGTATTAGGTCTATGTACCATCTGTAGTAGTATTCTGATATGTTAATTTTGTACGTTTGGCATTGAAGATTGTTTATTCACAGCAGAATCAGCAGTGAATGATAATTCTGAGATGTGGGATCTGAACTTATAGTACAGTAGTGACAGTAATGACAGCTATTTGTGATGCTTTAGCCTGTTGTAGTTTTCCGTCCTGTCGTTTGCAATGTCCTATGTGTGTACTGTACTGTAGTTATGGTATGCTGCACTGTAATGCAGTATAATAGCACATACTTTACCCTGTACTAAGTCAAGTGAGTCTTTTGATGGAAGTGTTTCTGAATGCCTGAACAGATGTTTCCCCACTCTAGTTTGTTTTCCTCCCTCCAGTTCCCCCTCCTCCTCCTCCTACACCATAATAAAATGACCCACATGCTCCTCACAGTCCTGCATGCTCCCCCTCTCCTCTACTCCTTCCTAATGCCTTTTCGTCACTCTCCCTGTTACAGCCAAACCATGTCTTACCTGAACCATGTCTTACCTGAACCATCGGTTTCCCAACCCCCATCTCGACTGAAATCATTGCAACCCTTTGCTCTCTTCTCTCTAGCCTATCATTGTCTATGATTACTGTCTATCCCTGCACCCTACCAGTAATGGCCACCCTACACCTATTGTCCATCTCCTGCAGCACAATGGTACCCTTTATATTTTCAAGTTTTCAAATCCTCACCCTTGAAGAAAATTTGTGTCACCTATCAAAAGGTTTCTCACAAGGTGAAGAAGCAGTGCATGTGTTCGTGTGTGCAAAACTGGGCCCTGCAGTCACTATGAAATTATTTTGGAAAGAAATAATAGCTGAGTACCTGCAGGGCATTGTTGCCCATGAGATATGGTACTGTGGATTCATAAGTGGAATGTCACATAAGTTAAACAGTTTCTTTGACTGTGTGACCAAAGTATTGAATCAGGGACTGGCTGTGGATGTGGCCTATCTACAGTTTAGCAATGCATTTCATATAGTCCTACACAAAAACAATTACAAACAAGATGACCACCCTGTGACCCTGTGCAAGTGAGAAGTGCTTTGTTTAAAAATGTGAAAAGTCCATACGGAGGTCTGTGCGGTTACTGGGATGCATAGAGAGGGTCATCACCATTAGACAACATAGAGTTGTCATCTGTCTGTACAATTTTCAGCACTTGTTCTCCTAATCTATTCCCCCCTCCCCCCAATTATGTACATGAAGTTATGGCACCATACAGCAATGTTTGCTACAATTAAATGCCTACATCAAGTAAAAATGCACAATATCTATGACATGTAACATGTTAAATAGCCATCAGTATCCAGATGTGCAGTTATAAAATGTTTGTGTGGTCTGAGGTACAAGTGACATAACCTTGCCAAATGCTTTCCTGGAGACCATTCACATCCATAAAGGTTACTTATTATTTTTTTTTTTTTTTTGGTATCTGCAGTCCATCACTGTATTGCATCAAGTCTCAACAGGGTTGAATAACTATTGATTTAGTGTGATACACAATATTTGCTTACACAGCATGTTTTTACTTAATTATTTTGTAGGTGTTACAGTCCCATTTACTGGTAACCGTGACTGGCTCATGATAAATAAGCATAACTGGGCTGTCTGTTATTGTCGCACCATGTTTTAGCAGTGTCCTGCTGTTTACACTCCATCATAGGTTGTAGATTTTTAATTTGTGAGGAGTCTTGATTTCCAGTCTGTGTATAATTTACTTCTTTTCCTTTGGTTTTCAGTCTTGTAGGTGCAATGGTCCATAGATGTGTTGCATGTGGTTGTGGAAATACCCATAAGAGCAATGTTAGCATGCACTGTTTTCCAACAGACCCAGCCGTACTTTCTCTGTGGCGGGTAAGAGGAAGTAAGCTGTTGATTAACTAGGATCTGCAGCTTATCTGTTAGGTAGGAAAATGGGCAGACTAGGTAGGCCAAGCGGTCCTTATCTGCCGTCAAATTCTATGTTTCTATGTTTCTATGAATCGGGCAGTTTCTGCAACAAGGCTGGACTGGAAGGGACCATCCAAGTACAGTTGTCTATGTAGTGATCATTTCACTACTGACAGCTTTGACCCCATGTACACGTTCAAGCAACAGTTTGGTCTAAATACCGGTCATGTTTGTAGATGGCTGAAGCCCAGTGCTGTGCCAACCATTTTCAAACGTGCTCCTTTGCCTGGAAGCTTAGGCAAGCTTCCAAAGAAACCTCGGGTTTCCAAAGCAGTTGAGAAATGTAACAGACAACAGGTATGTATGTATGTATACATCGTTGAACTTAGCAGGACATATTTTGTCCTGTTAAAATGTATAAACTGATATCATGTCACCTTCCATGTCTATGTATGCAAGATGTACCACCACATGCAAGTAATGGTCAAAAGACCCATCATGGTATAATCGTAATAAGCCAGTTGGTGATGTGTGTTATGGGGTGATGTACCACGACTGTCAATGATTTACTCGCTCGGCTGCATTTTGTGGTCAAACCACAGCAGCTGTGGTAAATCTCCTGATAACCCACACCCCCTCATGGCTTATTGCTTAAGTAATAGTTTCCTCACATTACCCCCCCACACACACATACACACAAACACATGCACTGCCTCTTCACCTTGTGAGAAACTGATTGATAGGTGACACAAATTTACTGTAACGGGACAGCTTCTTAAAGCACATCATCAGGTATATCCAATGTACAGTAATCAAAATCAATCAGTCCATACTGCAAGAGTGAGATTCCAGATTTATACATTGCTAAATATGTTCCCAACTCACGGAGTGGCCTTGCTGTAGCATTGGGCTTATGTAATGATTAATGTGTTAATCATTACAACAAGCGACTCCGTTCTTTTTCAGATTATATATATATATATATATATATATATATATATATATATATATATACATATATATAGTACTGTATGTGCAACTATGCAGAACCACTGTGTTCTGGAACAGGTTGGTTGTGATGCCCTGTGACCTCCACAGTGAAGCTACAGTGGTCCATGGGAAGAAGAACCCTGATGTGGCAAGAAAACAGTGGTTGTTCATAGAGATGCTCATCCTGTATTTGTTATAGTGTATATTACTCTGTGAAATGTGTTTTTAGTGAGTTATTTTGCATTCCAAATTAAACTGATTCATGCCATCTCTAGAGGCTTTACAATGGTGTTCAACCACAGTAGGGTACAATCAAATTCCAGGATCTCTGGACTGTTGTACAACAGCTATTTGAAAATGAATGGAGCTCTATACAGAACAACATTGAACCATATACTATAATAATATAGTGCATAGTGTAATGCTGTTAAGCATGGAATTCCATGCCTTGAATATTCTTGTTCTGCTGCAGTACTGATGTCTTTATGTTGTTCTGCTGCAGTACTGTTGTCAGTACTGCAGCAGCACCTCTTGGAATGCTGGCACATTGTTGCTTTCCTGTACTTAATTCTATGTTGTAACATGGCATTAATAGTGGTAGTGAAACAATAAATAGTAATTGGAGCAAAGACAGCACATGAGTGGAACAGAGCCATGCATTAATTCCCTAGATATGCCTGTCGCTGTACTGCAGTACTAAAAGGAACAGCTAATTACAGAGTGAAATACAAAGGAGTTGTGTGAAAGCCATGTTACAAGCAGTGCTTAATTTGTAAAGAAAGAGATGCCAGGGCTCTGAGTCCAAACACCAAAAGGCGGGGCTCTGGGGGCCACTAGGCCCCCAGAAGCTATGGGTTTTTAGATGCTCTGTGGTGAGTTTTGGGGGTTATATTGCAGATAAAACACATTTCTATATCAGGAAGAATTTTTTTTATTTGGGGTGGAGTCAGATTGGAGAGCCTGGCTGACCGGGCGCTGATAAAGAATCATGGCTGGGCATGTATAAGTATAATGCAATGGCAAGATGCTGTGAATTGGCTCCAATGCCAGGGGTCTGGGGACCAGTAGGCCCCAAGAAGCTCTTTGGTTTTAGATGCTCTGCAATGAATTTTGGGGGTTATATTCCAGATAAAACACATTTCTGTGTCTGGTTCCCTACCCCTGAATCTCGGTAAGAATTGTTTTAGGGGGTAAAGTCAATTATTGTAGAGTCTGGCTGACCACTGGTAGAGGGCTGTGGGCTTGTATAAAGGGCAAGATGCTGTGAATTGACCCAAAGGCCAGGAATCTGGGGGTCGGTAGGCCCCCAGAAGCTCTTTGGTTTTAGGTGCTCTGTGGTGAGTTTTGGATGGGCTTATATTGCAGATAAAACACATTTCTATTATGTGCCAGGTTCCCTACCCCTGAATCCAAGGAAAGAATTATTTTGGGGGGACAAAGAATAGAAATGTGTTTTATCTGCAATATATAACCCTGGCTAACACTCACCACAGAGCATCTAAAACCCAAGAGCTTCTGGATGCCTACTGGTCCCCAGACCCCTGGCCTTTGGGTCAATTCACAGCATCTTGCCCTTTATACTCGGAGTTATGGTATTGGAGACTCTGGCTGACCTTACTAAGCAACAAAATGTACCACATAACATCTAGCATGGTACAAGTAATAGAAGAACCAATTAAAACTGAAGCATGAAAAGGTTTTTATAACTAAAGGATCATGGGCATGTAGAAGCTATGGCAAGGTACTGTGATCCAAAGGCCAGGGGTGTAGGTACTGAAGGCCCCAGAGCTCTTGGTTTTAGAAGCGCTGTGGTGAACTTTGGGGCTTTAATTGAAGATAAAACACACTTCTGTTACATGTTCCCTTATTGAAGGTAAAGCACACTTCTGTTACAGGTTCCCTATTAGGGAACCTGTAACAGAAGTGTGCTCTATCTTCAATAAAAGCCCCCAAACTCACCACAGAGCATCCAAAACCCAAGAGCTTCTGGCCTACCTATAACATCAACTATGCTCCTGTAATTAAGTTGTTACAATGGGAGGTTAGCTGCTCAAGTAAGAACATTTTATAATATGACATTGACATGGTCTAATACTTATCGAACCCCAGGCCACCGTGCACACCATACAATACCAGGCATTGGGCAAAGTTGTACCCTGCTAGATGCCATGTGGTATATGTTGTTGCTTAATAAGGTGAGCGAGTCTCCAATATCCTGACTCCGTCCAGATGAAAAAAAAAATGTTCCCCTATAAGTCAAGAGGATGCTCCCATTGACTCCTAGGGGAACATTTTTTTGTCATCTGGATGGAGTCAGGATATTGGAGACTCTCGCTCACCTTATTAAGCAACAACATGGAGGTACTACGGAACCTGTAACAGAAGTGTGTTCTATCTTCAATAAAAGCCACAATACTCAAAACAGACCATCTAAAACCCAGGAGTTTCTGGGGGCCCTCATCAGAACAGGATATTAAAATATCTAGCATTGCGCCATCTGCCTTTTTTAAAAAATATATTTTTTCTAGAAGATTTTATTTAGTTACCTCTCTTTTATTTTACAGGTAATGACATGTCTTAATTGCCCTATCAGATAAGTATAACATTTTTTTTCATCTGATGATTTACATGTGGTTTAAATCCAACCCTTGTTTCTTTGTGTCCTGTTTCAATTTCTTGTTTTCCTTTGCAGGCATTCCTCAGGAACAGACTCAGTTTTGATGAATAACTAATCCCCAACTTGGATTGGCCAGGTAAGAGACACTAATGTAACAATGTTCCTTAACAAAAGTTACTATGATATTTTATGCAAGTATCTATCATGATGTAATGGATGGTGGTGGTAGCTAGGCCACCATTACTTTATGATGGATGCTTGCACAAAATGCTACAGTAATTTAGTGTGTGTGTGGTAATGCATGGTGAAAGTATAGCACAAAGAAAAGAGTATATAATGCACTGTTTCAGCTGCTGCTAGCCAAAATACAGTTTCTGTATTAAGCTACAAATACCATTAAGTAAGCATCCATGTTGCTACACCAGTTTTGTAGGTTGCAGAAAGAAATTCTGAGTTTGGTTTGGTTTGTTCTCTACATATCAAGAAAAGACCATATAATTTTCATATTTCTCTGGCTATCCTCATGTTTTCTTTCCTTACTTTGTGTGTCACTGGCTGATCTGTGCCCTTCGGCAAGCCATGGCCGAACATAAGGGATGGAATTGAATTTCTTCAATGGTGGGCCAACTAGATTGAGGAATAGTAATGATGAAATAGTTTCAATAAGCATTGATGCTCGTGTTGATGTGCATATGAGGTTCATTTGGGAAAAGCCTCGCTCACACTCAACACTGGAGATAGCAATAGTGCTCACGGCTGTCAAGAGGTCCTTATACTGCTCCTGAATTTCTTTATCACCTGACTCCTTGTACACCCTCTATGTCCGAATGGTTTCACAAGTGGTACCAATATCAAATCTTCTGCAAAGAAATTCAATCTCACTTTCTCCATACAGTGCAGGTAGCTCATCGGGCCAGTACTGCTTATATAACGCTTTCAGTTTGGTGATCAGATTCTCATATCCTGTCTTGTCACCAGTGGTGCCTCCTGTAGACAGCATACGTTTTTGTAAATTGTCTGCTAAGCTGCGGAAAAATTGTCCTGGGTGAATCTTCTTGTCACAAACATTTCCTTCATGCAATAGGACACCCTGAAACATCCTTTCTTTTATGGCTTTCTCACGCTGTGCCAAAAATTTGCCTCTTTTTTGTACCATTGCGTCGAATACCACTATTTGGCCGCTGATAGCTTGGTGTGCATCAACAATTGTACAATCACGATGTTGCAATTCAAGAGATAACTCTGACAACTATTGTAGGGCATCATACATAATTCCAAGGTTGCTGACAAACTGAATAGACAACAACCATTTGCTTAGACCAGAGTAGGTTTTGCGTGTTGTGCTGTCACGAGAAATGTCATTAGCCGCAGATGTGAAGTGCTTATAGAGAGCAGGGTAAGCATTCCTAACAGCCTCTACTGTTCTAAAGCTCAACACAACCCACCGGGTGTCTAACACTCTACCTATCTTGCAAAGCTGAATGTCAAGTGCTTCAGCGCATTCCTTCAGCTCTAATCTATTTTTCCCAGATGTGCTATAAAGAGAATATAGCTTGTCTAGCAAACTTTTAAAGTGATTTGTAGCTCCAACATCTTTCATGACATCACCAACTGCAAGCTTTAGGTGAAGAGCAGAGCAGTGCCATGCTATGATATTTGGAAACATGTCTTGCAACCGCTTCACGACACCCGTATTGCATCCAAACATCACTGAAGCTCCATCGCAAGCAACTGCTACCAGGCACTTGGCAAGGAAGTTTTCAGTTATGTTAATTTTTTTTGAGCGCAGACAATAAACTGTTCACTATTCCCTCAGCAGTCAGATTCTGCAGCTCCACAAGGTCCACAAATAAATTAGCAGGAGACTTCATGCCAGGTAACATCAGTCGATGTACACAACTAAAGCGCTTCTTTGTTTAAAGCAGTAGCTTCATTAAGTAAAAGACTCACTTTAGGAGCAATCGCTGTGATTTGGGCAAACAACTTTTCTTCATCTCAGATGAAATGTGATGTTGAATGTTAGAACATGCCACATTGGAATGCAAAATCCTCCCCATGTCCAGTCCATTCAACTGCTGACAGTCTATTTCTACTTCAAAACCATATGACGGCCGGTTACGCTTCGCTTCTTTATAAGCAGTTCTGAAGATTCTGGCCATAGTAGCAATTTGGGCAGACTATGCATTTGCAGCTAATTGCAGCAATGTGTCTTTTTTGACTGCTCAAGAATGCGAGAAGCCGCGAGATGTGACTTAGTTTGTGCATGTTCTCCAGTCTTTTTATGTAGTGATTTCTGTTGCTTTGCTTTACTGGTACCGTATGAAGTAACAGCAGTTTCGATCCGTTCTTTAGCCAGCTTCATTCCTGCAGATTTTTCAGGACCCAAGTTACTGACTTACTGACACACACTGCAATGGAGATTTGATCCGTTGATGACTAACCACCGGTATTTGCTCTGAAAAAAATGTTTTTGTTCACGCGTCCATCCTGCAGGAAGTAAATCTTTGCTGTGAGCCACAACTTGTTCAGGTAATTCATCTTCACTACCAGAGCTCTGTGATTCAGAGTCACTATTGGCACAACTGTTTTCCGCAACACTATTCCCTTCATAATCATGAACTTGCTTTTAGCACTGCTGACACATGTAACAGTGGCACCTGATACATCTTCAGATTCTTTTCTGTAGTTTTTATCACTCTCCTTTTTCTTCCTCTTAGTCACTGGCTCACCCTCATTCATACTACCTCCTGGCTTAGAAAAATACGACCATATTTTCTTTTGACCATGAGACATTTTTTTTGGATTTATGTGTCAGCTGTCTGCCTGTCTCCAAAATGAATAGAGATCTAACCTGCTCCTCTGCCTATCTTAGTTAGCCTTTTTTTATTTTAAATCCCCTGTAGAGTCCAGCACTCCAATACAGTGCTGTATGTAAGTGGAACTTGTGAGAATCAACCCAAGCTCGCAGTCCGCACACATGCTCCTCTGCCTGTATTAGCCTTTTTTTATTCAAGCCCCAGCCCCTTCAAAGAGACAAAGACAGTTACTGTCACACACAGTAATGTGCTATATGTAAGTGGAACTTGTGAGAACCCACCCAAGCTCGCAGTCCACACACGTGCTCCTCTGCCTGTATTCACCTTTTTTTTTATTCAAACCCCAGCCCCTTCAAAGAGACAAAGACAGTTACTGTCACGCACAGTAATGTGCTATATGTAAGTGGAACTTGTGAGAACCCAACCAAGCTCGCAGTCCGCACACGTGCTCCTCTGCCTGTATTCACCTTTTTTTTATTCAAGCCCCAGCCCCTTCAAAAAAACATAGAAACATAGAAACATAGAATTTGACAGCAGATAAGGACCGCTTGGCCCACCCAGTCTGCCCATTTCCCTACCTACTGGATAAGCTGCAGATCCTAGTTAACCAGCAGCCTACTTCTTCCTACCCCCAACCCCCAGAATTGCCTTATGACTATCCCATGCATGCTTGAATTCCACCACTGATTTTGACTCCACAACCTCCTCCGGAAGGCCATTCCATGCATCCACAACCCTCTCTGTGAAAAAATACTTCCTTAAATTACCTCTGAGCCGCCTCTATCTTCAAATTGTGCCCTCTTGTTCTTGCACACCTCTTTTTTTGAAAGATGCTACCTTCTTGGACTTTATTGATTCCCTTGAGGTACTTGAAAGTTTCTATCATGTCCCCCTCTCCCTCCTTTCCTCGAGGCTATACATATTAAGCTCCTTAAGTCTCTCTTCATATGTCCTCCGTGCAGACCCTGCACCATTTTAGTTGCTCTCCTCTGACAGCTTCCATCCTGTCTATGTCTTTGTGGAGATTGGGTCTCCAGAACTGCACACAGTACTCCAGATGGGGTCTCACCAGCTGTCTGTACAGAGGGATAATAACTTCCTGTTTTCTACTGGTGATGCCTCCCTATGCATCCCAGTATCCCCCCAGCCCTCCTTGCTGCCTTCTCACATTGCTTGCCCACCTTTAGGTCATCTGATATGACTACCCCCAGGTCCCTTTCCATTTTTGTTGTTGTTAGTATCTCACCCCCCATTGTGTACTCTTCCCCTGGGTTTTTGTTTCCCAGGTGCAAAGAAACAAAGACAGTTACTGTCATGCACAATAATGTGCTATATGTAAGTGGAACTTGTGAGAATCAAACCCAGCCAAGCTCGCAGTCCGCATACGTGCTCCTCTGCCTGTATTCGCCTTTTTTTTATAAAAGTCCCTTCAAAGACACTGTCTGTCTGTCACACACAGTTATGTATGTGCTGCATAAGTGAAGCTTCTGCGAATTTAACCCAGTCTACTATGGTTGCATAGCTCCTCTCCTCTGCTTTCCTGGTTTTACTGTTATTTTATTTTTTTTGGTGGAACCAGTAGCTGCAGAAGAACCCAGTACAGTACTCGGGACAGTTTTAAGATTGCAGGATTCAAACACAGTCGGTCCAGTCTCCTGGAAGGTACTATACAGCTCCTCACCTCAGCCTTTATATAGCCTTGGGTTAGGGTTAGGGGCTTATTTATTTTATTTTTAGCATGTGGAGATAGGAGATTAGAACTGGCAGGAAAAATTTTAAGTAAATAATAAGTCAAACCCAAACCCTGACACTCAGACTGCTGGTTGAATTTACTAACTTCAAATAAACAACTGATTAGCTCTCAGTCTGTCTGGACTGGAACTCAGGCTCAGGCTGGAAAAACAAAACCTAAATGCAGTCTGTCTCGACTGTCTGCTTCGTTATTTTTTTTATTTTTTATTTTTTTGAAGAGCCAGCTGAGCCAATATTTCAAATTTATTTTTCTTTTGCCTTATTAAGTCTCACTCTCAACTAAACTAGTGAAAAAGTCCTTTGCCTGAAGCACAGGCTGCTTGCTTCCTCTGTTCTGACCAGAAGTGCAGGGGCCCTGCACCTCTTCCTGGCTTAATCCGATTAAAATAAGCCAAGAGTTAATCCTTAATTACTAACTACTGCCAAAGTAATAAATTGTCTGACTGGGCTGAGCTTGCTTGCCTTCACCAGACCCCAAATTTTGCTGCCTCTGGCTTGATTCGATTCAGAATCGTCCTCACAGACTCTCTCTAGCCAGAAAGTACCACTACTTTCCCCTTTCCCTCCGCCGCAGCTGCAGTCTCCTGAAACGGTCGGTCACTCGCTCTCCCTGCCTTAAATTTTGCTGCCTCTGGCTTGAATCTCCTCTCTCAGGCTCTCTCTAGCCAGAACTTAAGCCACTACCAACTTTCCCCTGGCCCTTTCCCACCACCGCGGCTGCACAGTCTCCTGAAGGCTGAAACCCACGGTCAGTCACACGTTCCCTAGTACCACGATGCCCGACTTTCCTGCGCTGCCTGCCCTACCCTAGTAAAAAGTAAACCCTAGGACCATCCCCGATGATCGATCTCACAACAAGACACATTTCACATTTCAAACATTTTATTCACACAAATTGTACTGCTTTGAACGAGCCACACAGTCTGAGCCTGGCTGGCCCTACTGAAATAGTGACTCGACTCAGCGTCGGAGACTGCACTGACTGACTCAGTCACTCCCCCCACGTTAAACTGTGATGCTATGATTGGCAGGCTGAGGGCGAGGCTTGGTAGCAACAGAGACACACACCACCTGACAACAGAACAATTGATCAGGTGTTACAGCTTCAGTCAGCAGCAGCAGCTCAGCACGCAGGGATGTTATTTGCCCCCCACACCTCCGTCCCCTCCCAGTGCACTGATGGGCATTTGTCCAATGAACTTTTTTTTTTTTTAGAGATAGCACATATAATTAGGCTATATCAATTCTAATTTTAACTGTTTTGAGGCTGCATTACAGGGGAATTGTCACCAATATAAGTATTTTTCTCCTGGCTGTTTCTCAATTAAAATGACAACATTAATTTCATATCCATTTCAAACCCTTCGTACGTCAATAACAAAAGTATGTTATAATAACATACTAAAAATCTTTATTTATGCATACCCTAACTGTATACTTTTCACATCTGCTGCAGTGCATTTTCATGCATGTGTAGTCACCTGGTGAGCAATATTGTGATGTGAGGAACAGTCCTGTCACCTAGAAATATTTAAGGGATCTGTTAAAGTGGTGCCTGACTGTATATTCTGTTGAGAAATAGCAAGGTATGGCATCACTTACTGTTACTGGCTTCCGGGAGTCGGCAGCAGTGCACCACCACATAGTTTGCTGTACCCCTATCCTCCCTCCATATGCCCTGCACAACATCTGCCAGAAGTACTTCTTGGTTATCCTGGCAACTCCCCCCACTGCATGACATGCTTTTTTAGTCAGTCATAGAATGAGGCCTCATTGCCATATCCCCTCATATCATTCATCTCCTATAACAGTTCTTTGGGGGGGGGATGAACTTCTGTGATTGTGCAGAAATGTTCCTGACACCAACACCCCAAGTGTGAGAACAGTTAAATGTAAGGATAAAGAAAAAAGGTGTCCTGTCCTATATAATCACAAGTACTACTGCTATTACCTCCGAGCTACAAAGTGAGATAAATTATAAGGTTAATTTGACAGGTCACAGCTCATTTTTACTTCATCTTTTGATCTTTTCCCTCTGGGTGACACATGCTAACAGGAATTTATCTTCATGTGTTACTGGTGCTAACAATATCCGTGGTCACAGTGAAGCTCCCATAGTGACTTTATGAGGGAGGGATAGTGACTCCTGGTGGCAATTTGCTCCAGAGGGTCAGGACCATTGCTGGCGGTGGTGCACGTGACCTCATTCCATTGTGGGATGATCAATTCCAATCTGATCATCCCACAGATGGAAATCTTGATCGCAGCAACCGCCAGCAATGGTTCTGACACCTGTGGAGCAAGCGAGATGAGCACTGCAGCACAACTACTTAGGTGGTCGGTCCGGTTGGAGAGTAGCCTGCAGCTGCTGCAATGCCAACTGCCAAGTGCGAGGGAGTGATCTCTGATCTGCGCCGGCTCCCGCGGCAGCAGCAGCACAAACAAAGCAGCTGGCTGGCCGTGCTGCAACAACACAGTAGTTAAATTTGTTAAATATTTATTATTTAGTGCAGTGTGACTGTGTGAGAGGTGCCAGGGCTCAGCCTCTGAATGAAAATAGGTACCGGGGCTGAGCCCCGGCTAGCACCGGCACAAATTAAGCACTGGTTACAAGTGCATTAAGCCACTCAAAAGAAGGCATTTACAGGGAATTAATGCATGGTTGGGTGGCTCCAACCCCCCCACAACCATGCATTAATTCCTTGTAAATGCCTCCTTTCGAGTGGCTTAATGCTGATGTAAGACAGTATTGTAGAACCTCTACAGGCTTCACAATTCATTTTCATTATGTAAACGAGAACAAATAAACACAAAGGACTCATTTTATATAATATTACTAAACACTATAAAAAATGCAGGATGGGCAACTTGATGCACAACCTGTGTGGTCTTTCACCTTATGGTCTTGATTCCCATGGACCTCTCGAGCTTTACTGTAGAGGTCAGATGGAATGAAACCCCTCTGCGGCAGAACACACTGGTGGTGCATAGTTGCCCATCCAGTATTCTCTATGTTATGCCACTTGTGCAGGCAGCAAAGTACTGCGGTGCCTTGCTTACCAAATTACTCTCAATATTATTGCATTTTTTCTTCATGTTGCAGTGTGTTACATCATGATGTCTATCTTCAGCTTGTCACAGCCACACATGCTATACAGATGCCACACAACCAGAATGTGCATTGCGTTGCAGTCACTGGTTTTCATGAATGGCATGTGTACAGATGATAGTATGTGTGGTGTGTTGGACTGTGGCAACCTGACAAACCAGTGACAGTTGCTTGATGTACTTGCATACTGATATCAGCGTGCAGCACTTAATGTTTTGGCAGTAGCGTCATATGTGGAGGCCTTGCCTCATTATGAGCTGTTTTCTGACTGCCTTCCTTGTATTACATGTATGATATCATGTGTGTACAATGTTGTGTCGCACTGGCTCACATGCCTGTGGGCTACGTATATGTACACATGTTATACATTAGTCCAGCGTCATTGATGATGACCCGAATATGCACCAATAAAGACATGCACCACAAGGGAACAGTAACTAACACTGTCAAGTCATCACATGCATGGATTTGATTCTGAAAGCAGACCTTCAATCACAACAGCTTTTAAACAGTCTCTTGAGAAACATCATGGAGTGGTGAGTGTCTTACAGCATATATACATGTACTGCACTGCATGATGATATAATGTGCTGTTGTTGAAGTTTGCACTGTCTTATTTTATGTAAAGTAATGTAATTCACATGTAATTGTGCACGTTTAATATAAAGAAGTATTGCATGTTTTTAGCATGTTGACGCTTATTGTTATGTAAGGTATGCGGATAAGATTTAGTGAGGTGATACCTACCATGCATGCAAATGAATGAAACATAATGCATGGTTAACAGACGTACGAGTGTTATCTATGTCTGTCAAGCAGTGTGATGCTACATGTTTCTATTTTGTATTTCTAAGGTCATCTCAATGCTTATGGCGCAATCACCAGCAAACTGTCAGCAGGATCAAACTGAGGATGATGGGATATGCTTCCAAAGGGAAGATGAAGATGCTTCCAGTGTACCAATGGAAGTTGAGGACGAGGTGATTTCCAACAATGCCACAGTTCAGGTGTCACCATCTGATCTACAGCTGTACTGTAACAAGAAGATACAGGTCCATGTACGTGGTAATAACCAAGGTAAGTACACTGAGACTCAAACCTTTGGTTGCAGACATGAGAAAATGCATAGTTGTGACAACATCATCATCATCACTGAGCAGTTGTCAAATAATTTCCAGAACTGTGAGTTTCAGTATAGTCTGCACTGATAGAGTGACCATCCAATGATGCTGTGATGAAAAAAGTTTGAATCACAAAAGTGTTAGACAGAAAACTGGAAATATTTCTCATTTGCTCTGTACATACAAACGTATCAAACAGGGCTAATGAATGAATACTCCGGCTAAGTATTAACAACAGAAGAGGAGGGTGAGATATCTTTTTTTTTTTTAACTTTGTTTATCTCCAACCCTGAAGAACTCCTTTCAGCAACCTTGGGGGCTCCCAACCTCTACCTCCCTCAGTGACCACTCCTCTCCCCTCATGCCACCAAGCACCACCCCCGGGTCTGAACCCTCCAGAGGTAGGGCCACCCTATTCATCCAGGGTGCTCTACCTTTATAGGGCAAAGTGTCCAGCACATGAGTCTGGCTGTGGAGAGGAGATAGCACGGAGGTGGGAGTGTGGGCAGTGGAAGGTCGAGGTGCCTTCATCTATCCTCAGGACTGGGTATTTTTCTCTTATTTTTTGTTCCCCCTTCCCCACAGAGCCTGGTGAGCAAGGCGATGTATTGTTGTAGCTCCACCCACCCATGGCATATGCCACGCTCTCCCAGTCGGCGATCCTCTAGCCACCACCAGAGGTCGCGCCATGAGCGAGCGCATCTCCCACCCTCCCCCAGGAAGAGAGAGCAGTCCTCCGGATGCTCGATCTCTCTCCCCCTGCCAACCCCCAGCGGCCCCCGGCTCATTCCCTAACCCAGGTTGCCAGGGTGGTGCGAGGTGTGGCATCCAGAGCCTCAACCCTCAGTGCCACCGGACCGGCCTAGGGTGAGGTATCTAATGTAATCAATCAAAGCACTCCGTATAGTGGTGCTGATCACAGTCCTTTCACAGAAGAAAGAGTTCTGAAAGAACTCCTAAAACTAAAGGTGCAGTAAGCAATGCTGCATGACAGCACTCGCCCCAACCACTATGAAGAAAAGGGGGTTACTACTGTGGTACCGCAGGGTGCAGTACTGTGTCTGATTCTTTGTAATGTTTTAATAGGTGACATTGCAAAGTGACTGAAAGGAAAAGTATGCCTTGTTGCAGATGGCACAAAAATGTACCGCAGGATTGATATACATGGGGGAGGGGGAAGGGGAGAGAGGGGACTTTGAAAGGTTGGAAGAATTGTTAGAAGTATTGCACCTTAAATTGTATGCCAAAAGGTTTAAAGTAATGCACCTTGGAAACAAAATCCCATTGTAGTTTGTACAGCATCGGTGTGATATAACACATGGGACGGGGGTCAACAACCTGGCTACTGCGTTCTACATCAGCGGCAGGCAGCAAATTGAAACCACCGGTGGCCCTAAGTGAAAGTAGTTATAATCAAGGTGGCAGGTCACAAAGGCATGGATTAGCATGGTAATGTAACTGGAAGGAACTAGGTGCTTCATCAGGATGATGTACAGAGGTCACATTAACAGTCTGTTAATCGCCATCCTATGAGTGTAATGTGGCACCAGGCACAGCCCAGTGCTATACTGCCCCCATGGGGTGATTAAGTAAGCAGTAAGACATGACAGGGTGTGTGTTGAACAGATATTAGTGCACGCCCAGGGGCGTAGTAAGGCACAACGCCACCGGCCGAGTGCCTTCACCCACTGGGAATGTTTAGTGTTTCAGTGTTATCCTCAGAGATAACTTTTTAATAAAATAGTTATTCCACCAAACATTGTAAGAATGCTGGCTCAAAATCAGAATGTATCATTTCACACATTTAGCAGTGCTAGATGACGGAATGCTTACAGGAACAATCTTTTTGCCAGGATGATCAGGATGTACATCATACTATAACATGGACTAATGTAAGGCTGTTGTGATCCTAACAGCCAATAACATTGCAGCATTTCTGAGACCATTTTTATAATATTGATTTACTATTCATGGTTGGAATGGGAGGCATGAATCACAAGAAGGCAGTATATGATTTCAGTTCAAATGCACACCAAAGGGTCACTTCAAGACAAAGTCTGTCATAGTGTTCTTCATGTTTCTGTCATGCACAGGTGTCCAGGTGAAGCCACTGATGAGAGATGTGGGTATTCAGTGTACACTACTAGATGATAATTCACATGATAACTGTGATGTGGACAGCGCTTTTGACATTAGTGACATTGAATATGAGGAGGAACCAAAAGATGATGAAGAATACATTCCATCCTCTCCTACCAGTACTGACAGTAGTGATGTTTGGGATGAAGCTCATGTCACTGATGATCTTGAATCCTCCTTTACAATGAAGCCAGGAGAAACAATCCATACCGAGGCTAAGTTTATAGTATTTCAGTCCTGCCTGCTAAAGTTGCTGTCATGGTGCCACTGCCAACACTGTGGAGAAACTGGACTTGTATTCAAAAAATGAGTGATTGGCAGTCTTCTGATTTTGTCAACCAGTTGTGATGCCTGCAATAGAACTTCTGTATGGCACAGTCAGCCATATGCAGGATCTGTCCCAGCTGGCAACATCATGAAGTCCTCAACCATCTTATTCTCTGGAGCCACTGCAGCAAGAGTTACTCGAATGCTGGATTTTATTGGTGTGCAATGCTGCTCTGTACAAACGTTCTTCCACCACCACAGTGAATTACTACTACCAACTATAAAGTCTGGAAACACAATCAGAAGTGGCTGATGGTGGCACTTCAGGCCGAGAAACACGGATTGATATGTGGTGGAGATAGTCGTGCAGACAGTCCTAGCCACTGCGCCAAATATGGCACATACTCTATTATGGAGTTGTCAGCGGGGATTGTTCTTGATGTACAGTTGGTGCAGGTATGTGTGTTTCAATATTTATGTGGACTAGTAAGATCACATTGATCAGGCACATGCACATTTAAAAGCATACTAGGCCAGCCAACCAGTGTATGGCCAGTGCCACAGAGTGCAACGCAGATGGACATGGTTTGGGACCAGAACAGGTGAAGTCACATATAGTGACCTGCCCCTTCAACTTCTATGACAAGTATGACACAGCGCTTGGGACTGGCGGCAAGGCGATTACTAAATGCCATTGTGTCCCCCTGCCGGCACCTTTGTCCCTGCGTAGTGTGTATCTCAGTGGTGCAGTGTCACTTTCATGTGGGTAATTCCATGGTGGTATCATGGTTGCCAGTTAGGTAAATCGAGTGGTAAAGGTAGGTGACTGAGGTATGGGTACAGTTGAGCCATAAGGCGGCCAGCCACAAAAAGAAATCAAATAGAAAATCAATCAGTACTGAACATCGACACCATGACAGTTGTTGGTACTGCTTCATACAATGTCTTCATACTGCTACTTCATGCACTTTCACTGTGTGTCTTACATTCCAGACAACGCAAGAACACTTGCTGGTGACTGCGAATAGTGATTGAAACACAATGTCATGTATGTTTATACCTGTCTTACACTATCTCCACAGAGTAATGAGTGTGGCGGCAGCACACACATGGAACTTGAAGGCTTAAAATGATGTGTGCGCACTATAACAGAAGGTGACCTACACATAGAGAAACTAATAACTGATCAGCACTGCCAGGTAAACAAATGGGTGCGTGAGAACATGCCTGATATAGACCACAGATACGATGTCTGGCATGTATCGAAAGGTATGTTGACACATAACCATTTCTTTGTAGAAATGACATGTTTCATTCATACTTTTGTTTGTCTTTCAATTTTGATCATGCACTTTAGTTAGAAGAATGCTTGCTCTTACTTCGAGAGGGTTCCTTCAGTAAGTCATTACAGATTCCTCAGAAGGACGAACATCTGAAGTGTGTTATCTGTGTGGGCCCATACCATCCTGTCTCATCCTGCTCAGAGTGCAAAACATTTAGTCAGGCCTCCAAGAAGTGGACACAGCAGAATTTTGAGGCCCACTTCTCAGTCTGGACATTGCTTCTAGGTGGAGGTCTGACTTCGGCCTACTTGCCTTGTCTCTTGGTGTCTTTTTGGATAGACTGCTTGGGACCCAGTCATCTATGTAATGTTGCACTGAAGGAACATCTCTCGAAGATATAATGTTGCACTCAGTTCCTACGTAACTGTACTTTCTTTACAGTTTTTTGTAATATACCATTGATGTTACATATACAAGACGGGTTAACAACGGTGTGATTACAGGTATAACAGGGACCATAGAAAGACAATGGGAGTGATAGTGAGGCTGAATAGAATGTATGTGGGTGGGCAGAGAGGGACAGTGAAAAAGCAGGGATACTGAATGACTACTTCTGCTCAGTATTCACAAAAGAGTAGGAGGGGGAGATGCCTAATCAAATTAACAGAAGCATTCTAGATAGGGTGATCGATCACAGTCCTTTCACAAAAGAAAGAAAGGGATCTGAAAGAACTCCTAAAACTGAAGGTGGACAAAGCAAGGTTGGAGGAATGGTCAGAAGTATGGCAGCTTGGATTCAATGCAAAGAAGTGCAAAACAATGCACCTGGGAAACAAAAACCCAGGGGAAGATTACACAATGGGGGGGGGGGGGAGGTAGTAACAACAACAAAAATGGAAAGGGACCTGGAGGTAATCATATCAGATGACCTTAAGGTTAGCAAGCAATGAGAGTCTATGTTTCTATGTTCTATAAATGTATTATCTTGACGCTATGTAGGCATAAAGAAGAAGCTGACGGTGGTGTCAAACAACAAGGACTGCAATGTGCTATAACCTTGGATTACCTCAATCTCTAATCGCTTGTATTGGTGTGTGGGATCTACTCCAGATGGTGATGAGGAAACAGTGATTACCAAGTGGCGCTCTGTGTTATCACATGTGCAGAACATACACCACCATATTTCCCCAGAATTCCCAGAGTGCGCACATAGTCCTTTGACGGAGAGTGACAGAATGAAATGTTGGATACCTGCATGTAGGTGATAGCATCCAATTTAAACTGATTTCATTCATGTTGACACACAGTGACATTTCATTTAAGTTGCCCCATCATGCTACATGGTGGGATATGCAGTGCAGAAGGAAGTAGCACGACTGACACTAAAAGACCTATATTAGGAAATGGACTAAGGACATTTGACTGCTAACATTTGGGCAAATGATTGTGTGTGTGCAGTACTGACTGATATCCATCTCTTGTGGAGAGGAGAGTACAGTGCCCAAGACATTGCTGAACTGTACTGGACGCTGGTCATCACATTGTAAATGTGGCTTTAGCTGACAGTAAATCCACAGACCAAAAATTGGCTGGCACAATTCAGTATACACTGGTAATACTGTCTGCCTGTACAGTGCTGCCCCATAGCACGACAATGCCATGTACTGTATGTGAAGCAAGGGCATAGTATGAAGTAGCATGCTGAATTTAGTGACCAACATTAGAGCTTGAACAGTGTTGTGATCCTGAACATGGGTGGGTGTCATGCATACGTGCTGACCCTACTTTGGGAAGAGGGTTGCAGCATTCAAAAAGAAATACAAGGTTAGAATGCATTTGTGGTTAAATAATGATGAGCACCTGAAGTACAGAGACCCCATTATTCCACTTATGATCATTGGTTATGGGTTAAAGAAGTAGATAGATGATTTTGTTGGTCAATGCAAATGTTTCTGAATATCTGTTCTTGTTAGCATCCAAGGCTTCGGTGGAGTTAGACAAGATTGTAAACAACACACGTCTGTGTGGCGACATTGCAAGACTATCTGGTGGGTTTCAAACTTCAGACTTGGAGGCAAATCATGCACTACTACTGCAGTTTGGGTCAAAGATGATTGTGTTTTCATATGAGGGAATGAAGTGCAGGTATAATTGAAAATGGTTCGGATGAGTATATGCATTTATGTACATATCTCATTATGATTGATAATACCGCTGTCCCTTGGTCTCAGTTCATGGTACCACATACAATGCCGTTGTCCCGTATTCTGTAAACAGCTTGTGGCCTTGGAGGTCTGGACAGTGGAAAGTTAATGAGTGTCACAGGGGCTGCTAATGTTCTACTGTGACCTCATTTCCATGTCCTCCTCATCTCTACCCAGTTGTCATCCTCCACACCACACAGCTGATAGGTCCTCCTATTGTTATTAGCTCGGAAGTGCAACACCTTCAGCCACTTATTGATACAGCTGACCATCTTTGTATCCCCTCCTACATATTCCAGCATTCCTATAGCCTCCCCTTTGGCACTGAATAAAAGGACTTGGTGTAGTACATGTATTGGACATGCAGTGATTTCAACACGCCCATCTCCCAGTTCAGCCATGCAGAGAGTTCTTGAACAGGTCATCCAGTGGCTCAGGCAAACAGACGCAAATATGTTGAGTACCCTAGGGTGAATGCCATATTGTGCCTGTGCTTTGTCAACCCTCACTCCCTGTATTCCATGTAATAATCTCCACTTTAATTTTTACAGCTGTCACACTCTACCCTCTGCCCCTCCACCACCCTACAGAGTGGTATGTGTCCCAAACTTGTCTTCTATGGATAAAGAGCAATATTAATCATTGAATCTCTCCATCTGCTGTTCCCCCTGCATCCATGATTGTTTGGCTATGCTCCAGATGTATTGTGAGAATCTACTACATTGTACAGAACTATGCATCACTTGAAATGCATCAGCATTATAGCCGAACATCGGTATTGCTTCCCCATTGTGAGTGTCAACCACACTGACTGGTGGTAACTCACAGGTAGAGGATCTTCAACCTCCAGGTCACTCACGGCTGCTCCATTCATTACTACAATGTCCACAGTATTTCCCAACATAGTGTGTTCCTGTACCATCTGCTCTAGGGAGCTATTCTGAAATGCCCTCAGTAATACCTGCTCCCTAGCTCTTAAAGTGGTGATTGGTATCCTCAATACCACCTTATCTCTTCAGTTACATACATTTCAACTTCCCACCACTTTTGTTGATTTTCCTTGTCCTTTAGAAACATAGAAGCATAGAAACATGTTTCTATGTTTCTAAAGGACAAGGAAAAACAACAAAGTGGTGGGAAGTTGAAATGTATATAACTGAAGAGATAAGGTGGTGTTGAGGATGCCAATCACCACTTTAAGAGCTAGGGAGCAGGTATTACTGAACATATTCATTATGAACATATTCTATCCAGGTAGCATCATATCCCAGTTGTGGTACTTGGTGAGCAAAGTTTTTGTTTCAGCTGTTATGTCAACCTGCCTCAACATGTACAGGGCCTGTAACTAAGCTGATATGAGTATAAATTGCATGATGTGTAGATAACAATCAACACTTCTTTGAGAATGAATGTTCTGTTTAAACATTACATGAGCAAGAAACACAATAGGTTACTGCTAAATACTGTTTCTGATTGACTTTTAATACAGATCCCTGATGGCTGCCATGCACTACAATGAGAATGTTCGCTGAAAGCAGGCAACCACTATTGCTGGGGACAAACCATTTGTGATTCAGTACCCAAAGTATAAAAAATGGATACGTTGTCAGACCCATCACTGTGGCATCCACATATGGTACGTTTCAGAAACTGGTACAGATCAACTCTGAATTAGGAGAAGGAGAAATAAGTAATATGCATTATTTAAACAATGAGGCATGACAAGGGATTATGTTAATGGTCTCTTAGTCACCCTTTAGGGGTGTAATGTGGCACGAGGCATAGCCGAGTGCAACATGTCCCTAGAGAATGATTAACTGACCATTAACATAACCCCTAGGATTGCCCTATTTCCACTGTAATAAACATTTTGTCTAAATGGTGTTAAACCTTGTTCAGCATGTGATTAGGCTGTACATTTATGTTAATCAAAGATTAACATAAGTCTGATAGAATGTTTGCAACCAATCAGAAATCTCTGTCTCTCAGACCCTTTATATAAGTCAAATGATTTCAGTCACTGAAGAAAACAGGTACAAAGATGTCCCCTGTAACACCATAAATGACATGTAATGGAATATAATTATACCCTTCTGTGGTACAATAGCATGATACAACATTTAGAGAGTGCCGTGGTCTACATATGGCCTTGCCAAGTGTATGGATATTACTTGACAACTCATGTAACTATAGTCATTTATGTATCTCCATGACAAAAAGGTTGTACAATATGGCTTGCAATTACAAAGTTTCTTGCTTCATACTTTTCAATGTTGCAGAAATGCAGTATGAAACACTGTCATATTGAGCTGTCTGCAGTATCTCTACTAATGTTACCTTAACCAAACATGTTCCATTACTTTCTTCCTTTCTCAGAATACATAAATGACCTGATGGAGGAAGTACTGCAAATGTGCGAGGTCCCAGTAAGAGAACGTCATTTGGAACAATCAGTAACCCCCGAAGCATTATGTAGTCAGTATCCACACCCGGACAGAAAAGAGGCAGTTGAAGGACACATATTTAGATTTAATAAGCAGCATTATGCATGAGTGCCATCAACTAATGCAATTAACAGATATACATTGGATAATAAAGGAAGTCAATATACATTTGGCTAGAATATAACTAGTTAGAGAAACAGTAACAGCATGCCCTTCTTAATTACTTGTGGATGAAGTCTGGTCATTACCACTATTAATAAATTGTGAGACAACTTTTGAATGAACAAGAATCAAAAACAATATGAACAACGTTTCAATACCTGGGACCATTATACATTTAAATAAAAAATAATGTCTTTGAAATGTATGAGTTAGCTGTTCAGTGATTTATTATAGCATGCAAACATTTCATTACTCTAATGTGGGGTACTGGAATCCAACATATTCCTGAGATGGGCAAGTAGAAAGTATACACTCAACTGCACAGGATGGCAGTGGGACATGGACATAACATCCCAGATAACCCCAGCACCATCTCACCAACTGACAGTAAGCAGTGTAGCGAAATCGCCTGAAAAGAAGAAAGAGACAGTGTACAATAACTGATGTCAGACACACTGATTATTGCAGTCAGTATAACAGTGACTGTGCCACCAACACATTACTGCTAATGATACAACTTGATAACAGGAATACATCATACAACAGGGAACCACTGCTCAGTGGTCTTACAATACATGATGAAAAAGGTGATTTTTTTCTGCTAACATTATTCAAATTAAAAAAGGAAGTGGTATTGGCAATTTAAATTTGATGACCAGGCAGGGAACATAAACCAGTACTTCATTTACATAATTAATTTTGGTGACAGCCATTGCACAGAACGCTGTACATTGTCCCACCATCATAGAATAGAAGGCATAGCAACTACGGTGCCTGCAGGAAGGAGAAAACACGGTAGTCGCACTACCATAGATGATTGATCTGATACTGATTTGGTCACTATCGCATGGTTATAGACACAAGCTATGCAGTGGGTTCAGGGCAGCAGGTGACAGTGATTTGGACGCCACAATACAATGCTCATAGGAGTACTGTTCACTGTGTTTCCATCCGGTGTGGAGAAAAGCATTGAGGGATGTGGGGACTTGAACAGGGCCTGTCATCTTCAGTGACCACAATTTAAATCTTTCTCACTGTCAGCTATGGAATATGATATCTCAGTACCACAAGAGAATGGTTACAAGGGTAGAGTGTGGCCTCTCTGAAGACATTATTGATGCATATAAAGTATCACACTTACTCATGGGTTTCTACAGCATGCATTCCTCCATGGTACTGTCTAACAGAGAAGAATGCAGCCTGCAACACAAATCGGTCCAGGCACACTGTGGCAAATCTTGGGCGGAGCACAATGCAATTGTACTCCTCAGCATGATTTACGATCTCTGCAACCTCCCTGCAGCACACTGATTCTGTAGCCGTTGGCACTGCAACACAGAAGTCACAGGAACACCTGAAGAGATAGATGAGCAAATGTTAGGACACAGTTAAGTACATGTGTACAGAAGCTGGAGAATTTTGGGGTGGGGACAGGATGGGCAGGTGGTTAGGAAAATGGTTGGCGGGGCGAGTACACTGGGAAAGGATGGCGGGGGATGTCTCATCATCAATGTTCGACACCAATTGTGTCACACATGGGTCAGTGCTGAGTCCACTCCTATTAATGCATATTTCATGGGCATCAGATGTGGTTTCTGTAGCAGGATGAGCCACTTGGTGGATGAGTCTAAGCTGGTGGTGGATGGGGAGGAGGGAATGTTGCATATCCAGGAGGACCTTACCACTCTAGGTGGGTGGTCAGGAATCAGGAAAATACAGTTTAATGCCGCTGAATACAGATTTCTGCAGGTGGTGGGCAAACGCCAGACTCATACATACACCACGGGAATGGAGTGGGAAAGAAAGCTGCAGGTTTCGATGTGGGAGAAAGCCCTGGGGGTGGGGGTGGAGGTGGAAGTGGATGTCAACATGTGAAACTCAGAGCAGTGTAGAAGGGAAACGGTGCAAGGAAATGAAATGGTGGGTTGCATACCCAAGAGAATAACATCAAGGTGCAGTGATGTACTCCTTCCGCTGTACAGTAGATTGGTTATACCACACATTGCATAGTGCGTGCAGTTTTGGAGTCCAGACTTAAAGAAGTACATTGCGTTACTGGACAGGGTACAGGTGAGAGCAACCAGGATGGTACTGGGGCTAGGGGGGAAAGTCATATGAGGGGCCAATGGGGAAGCTCTTCAAGTATCTGTTCAAGATACTGATCAAGTATCTCAAGGGGATCAGTAGGGTAAGCCTTGAGGGGGTCATTCCACTAAGGGAACTGGGGGACACCAGGGGATACACCATGAAGCTGGATAGGGGTAGGCTATGGTGGTGAACAAGGAGGTGCTACTTCACTAACAGAGTGGTTGATCCATTGAATGCGCTGCCCAGGGAACTTGTGACTGCTACTACTGTGGATGTGTTCAAGAAGGGCTGGCATAGGTACATGGGGGAGGGTACATCCAGGAGTACTGCTGGGAAATAGGGGACCTTGTTAGGAGGGAGGAATAAAATTGATCCCCTATGTAGGCACTGCCCATCGAGCAGACTCGACCATAGGGACTATGTAGTCAGTGAAGGAGAGAACACAGCAGGGGGACATTATTGAAGATATGAAGTACCTCAAGAGCATACACAAAATGCAGGTAGGAGACCATTTTTAATTAAGAAAAAGTAGTAGAAAAAGATGACACAGTATTGAATGGAATGGGGTAGATTAAGATGTAGTGTGAGGAAGTTTTTATACACATAAAGGGTAGGCAATGCTTGGAATATTCTGCAACATGAGTTAGTGGGGCCAAGAACATTGTAAGGGTCTCAGCTTGCCAGAGACAGGCACAACATAAGACTGAGAGGGGAGGAAGTGATGAAAGGTAATTAATGACATATGGTCAGTGGCCACATACAATGCATCGGGCATATGGGCAGACTGGATGTGCCTACAGATCCCTATCTGCAGGCACTTGATAGGTTTCTATGTTTGTAAAATTCTAAGCAATGTCACAGGCTGCATGATCTCTCAGACTCAGAAGATGGTGGTTGGAGAGTTAGCCTCATTCCCAAGGGGGGCTACTAGTGGGGCTCCCCAGAGGTCAGTGCCGGGGCCACTCCTGTTCAACGCCTATGTCTCAGACATCAGGAAGGGGATCAGGAGGGAGATGAGTCTCTTTGCAGATGACTCAAAGCTGGGTGCAGTGGTGGTTGAGGAGGAGGGGAGGGTGGCCTTGCAGGGGAACCTGGAGGCTCTGGAAAGGTGGTCGGGAAAATGGAAACTAAAATTCAATGCGGGGAAATACAAGGTTCTGAACCTGGGAGTCAGAAATCCAGGCCAGGGGTATACCCTGGGAGGAGACATGATTCAAGTCACAGAGGGTGAGAGGGACCTGGGGGTAGTGGTAGGTGTCAAAATGAACAACTCAGAGACCTGTAGGAGGGCAGGAGGAAAGGGCAAATAGGATGCTGGGATGCATCGCTAGGGGGATTACCTCTAGAAAGGTGGAAATGATCCTTCCACTGTACAACTGTTTGGTTAGGCCACACCTCGAGTACTGTGTGCAGTTTTGGAGACCTCATTTGAAGAGGGACATTACACTCCTAGAGAGGGTCCAAAGGAGGGCAACGAAAATGATCTGGGGCTGGGGGGAGAGGACCTATGAGGAGAGGCTCAAGGAGCTCGACATGTACACCCTGGAGGAGATGAGGGATGGGGGACATGTTAGCGGTCTTTAAGTTCTTGAAAGGGGTCAATAAGGGAGGCCCAGTCATGGAGCACCAAAGGAAGGAGGGTGGGGCAATGAGAGGTCATGGGTGTAAGCTGGAAGGGGGCAGGCTCAGAAGGGAGAGGAGGAGATATTATTTCACTGAAAGGGTAGAGGGGACATGGAATGCACTGCTCAGGGAGCTGGTAGAGGTGGAGACTGTGGATGGGTTTAAGAGGGGATGGGACAGGTACAGGGGGAGTTTAAATCTGAGCAGGCCCAATACAGGTGGAACATCTGGGACTGGGGACAGTATAACCCAAGGTGGAGTGTGGGACACCAAAACTGGCCCTCAGTGCTGGTGCTAAAAATCGAGCATACTCAAGAGGCCGTTAGGCCTATTCTGCTGGCATTATAATATGTTAGTATGTATATAATGCTTGACAGCATCACAAGCTACTAACCATACACCACATGTGTTTACAAAACATTATTTATCCCATAAATGTGAGTGATAAAGAATGACAAAACAAGGGTGAATGGTACTGTACACGCACACTGGGCAGTTATACATTACACACTGTTAGCCACTACATAGGCTACTCAGCAGCTACAACAACAGGAACACAGAAACTTGGTCAGTCATCCATTACCATACTATATACCCTGATACGATGAACTTATTAGTACTGCTGCATGGTACAGCACTGAGCATGACTGCTTGTTGTAACTTGCGTACCAAACACTGTTTTTTGCACTATTTTTTTTGTACATCCTCCTGCACGCCCACTGTTGTGATCTCCTTCAGGAGGTCAGGTCCTACCATTGCCTTCTCCAACCAATCCACCATCCTGTTGCTCCATGCACCCATTGTCCCGGTCGTATCCCTTCTCGGGGGGGCGGTCTCCCATATCTCACCAGGGCATCAAGATGACAGACCGGAATGCGCTTAGCACTCCCTTGCAGATTCATCGGGGCATGGAAATGCAGCCTGGAGGTATAGTGGACGGGAGAAATAGGATGGTGGAGCTGCCGTCATCCGGACGGCATGCATGCAATTTTAACGCTTTTCTTGTCCCCTCTTGTGCCCCGCTCTTTGTAATACCCCACAGTCTACACCGAGAGACACTACAGAGTGAGGCTTCCGACCCAACCCACCCCAGGAGAGGACAGCAGAACTCCAGATGCTCAATCCTCTCCTTCCCATCCCAGCCTCTGAAGCCGACAGTCCGTTCGCAAACCCTGGTCACTGGCGTGATGTGAGGTAAGACGCCATCACCTCAGCCCTGTGCGCCACCAGGCCAGACCCAAAAACTATTGATTCAGTGGTAAACACACAACTTTATCAGTTGATATATGAACAATAACAGTCATAGAGCACGTACCCAATAAACAAAACTTACCACTGGTCATTTCCAATTCTTCCATCATCAGCCTGGTCGTCAGGCACATGAAGCAAGCTAGAGTACAGCGCATACTCCTCAGGGGTCATTGCTGGTTCAAATTGGTATGGCTGTACACCAAGAACTGGGTGTTCAACTGCAGAATCAGACTCATCATTCTCCACTTCACAAGCATCGGCTGATCCATCCCAAACATAATCACTGACACTAGAGTTGTTTTACTCCATGACAACACCTGTAGAAATGATACAAGATACACACTGTATTTCAATATAATGTAAACCAGCACTATGTCATGCAGTACTGAACAACTTCCTCACATTACCTCTTAACTCATTCACACCACAAGAGCTCTTTGAGACTTCCACCACTTGTGCCCTGTATACTCTTAGCACTGCATCCTGGGCCTTTCTAAGCAAAATCAAGCCATAATCAGCATGCCACAAACAAATGTGACTACCTCTTGAACTGTAAGTGCTACACGCAAAGTAGGAGTGGCAAAATTGTTCAGCACAACGTTACCTTTCCAATGGTGCTATGCAATCAGTTGTAATCAATTTAGTTTTTATTTTATACTAGCTGAAATAACAAACAACTGATTTTTTTCAAGATGCTTAGATGACACATGAGAGACAAATGTCAGCCATGCACACCATACCTTAAACAAATGCAAATAACTCCTAAAGTATATGTGGTAGACACAAAGTATCAGTGGCAAAATTGTTCAGCACAAAATAACCTTTCTAATGGTGCTATGCAATCAATTGTAATCAATTTAGTTTTTATTGTATAGTAGCTGAAATACCAAACAACTGTTTTTTTCTTCAGATTTATTCAAGGTGCTTAGCTGAGGCTTGAGAGACAAATGTTAACCATGCACACCATACCTTAAACAAATATGAGTAAGTCCTAAAGTATACATGATAGATACAAAGTATCTGCAGCAAAATTGTTCAGATCAAAATTACCTTTCTAACGGTGCTATGCATTCAGTTCTAAGCAATTCGGTTTGTTTAATAGTTAGGTAAAAACTGCTGACTTCCTCAGACGTTTCTAGACCTGAGAGAAAGTCAGTTGAGTACGTCTACAGGCGTTATTGTCCTGAGTGGCTATGCTTTCAGATGCCACTTACAGACGTCTCTAGGCCTGAATGAGTTAATCTACCACCATCCACTATCATATGGTGTCACCTCCTTCATTTATCTTTCATACATTTGAAAATAACACCCACCAGCACCTTCTTTCTGCCTTTGAGATACTTCAAAGTTTGTCTCGTGTCCACCATTTATCTAATGTCCCACAAAGATTACATATTTAGCAATATTACTATCTCCACATATCTTTCACGATAAAAGGTATGCATCATTTTTTTTTTTACTCTCTTTCACTCCGGTCACGGCTCATGGGACCTTCTCTTAGGCATCCCTGAGAATCATCTGTGGGCTTTCAGGTTTGGTCTACAGATGGTTTACTTCCTTCCTCACTGGTAGAACCCAAAGGCTGGTGTCGGGGGTGTTTTCCTCTGATCCTAACTCTCTGTCATGCGGGGTGCCACAGGGCTCAGTGCTGTCTCCCATGCTGTTTGTGGAGTACATGCTTCCTCTCAGAGACATTGTAAGATGGTATGGGCTGGAGTTTCATTGTTATGCCAATGATACCAAGCTCTACCTGTCTTTTGCACCAGACCAGAATGGAGCACTCTCGGTGTTTAATAACTGCCTTGGTGAAATCCAAGGTTGGATGAAGTCCAGCTGGCTGAAATTGAATTATGGGAAGACGGAGGTGATGGTTGTGGATCCCAGTCACCGGATAGGCGGGTGAGGGGCAAACCATCCCACAGGTTTATTCCTGGGGGATGTTGAGCTCCCTATCTCTGAACAGGTGCGTGACCTAGGGGTGATTCTTGACAATTGGCTGACACTACATGCTCAGGTGTCGGCTGTCGTTAAGTTATCCTTTTACCATCTGAGGAACATCACTAGGATCAAGCACCTTGTTCCATCTGGGGACCTACCTACATTGATCCATGCCTTTGTGACCTCCTGTTTGGACTATTGTAATTCCCTTTACTTTGGGCTTCCAGTGGTTGACATACACCGCTTGCAGCTGGTGCAGAACTCCGCAGCCTGGTTGTTAACTGGGAAGCCTCATTCTTCCCATATTACACCGGTGCTGCGGGAACTGCACTGGCTGCCGGTTCAGTGGCGGATCACCTTTAAAGTCGGTTTACTGACTTACAAAGCCCTACACAGTTTGGGCCATAACTACCTGAAAGAGCTTCTGGTTCCTTACCTCCCGGAGCAACCGCTCTGCTCAGACAACGAGGGGTTGCTGGAGATTCTGAGGGTAGTTTTAAAATCTTCCGGCGCCCGGGCTTTTATGTTCGTGGCGTTGACCCTCTGGGATTCTCTACCCCATTGGATTACAGAGTGCATGACTGTGGGGGGTTTTAAACAAGCACTAAAATCCTTTTTGTGGATTAAGGCATTTGGGGACAGTGCTGACTTGGTTTGATGTTATCTATCTTATTGTTTCTATTATGATGTTTGATGTTATTTATTTTATTGTTTTTATTATGATGTTTTATTCTGATTTGATTTTAACTATGTTCTGTGCCTTGATTTTTGAAAGGCGCATTAAAAATAAAGATTATTATTATTATCATTATTATTTATTATCCTGTCCTTTATCCTGCCCGTGTGTTGATCCCTCAGTCTGTGCCTCCTCTCCCCCCCAGCAGCTAGCACCCCCGGTTTCACCTGCCCGGGGAGTGTCACCCTTGCCTCTTGTGCTCACTTGTACATCAGATTCTGGCTGCAGGTGGGACCCAGTGGGAGGAACTGGAAGGCCAGCCAAGGAGAACCTGACTGAGGGCATGGGGCCAGGTGCCATTGCCTGTCCCAAGAAGCCATTTTTTTCCTTGTTTTGCGCTAGGCACCCACCACCCTGCATGGTCACGCCCTGTCGCTCTGACACACGGCAACCCTGCCGACATCGGCCATGCTGTTCTCATGCTGCACGGCTTGCTGCAATGTCCCCTGGTCTCCACCGGGGGTCACCAGCACGCTGACCCAACCCATCCAATTCTCCTGGGGAGGAAAGCATAATGAGGATATTCCATCCTCAACCCACCCCTGCTGACCCACACGCTCCCAAGCTCGCTACCGAACCTGGGTCACCGGCATAGCGCAAGGTGTGGTGTCTAGTGCCTCAATCCTTAGCACCACTGGGCAGGCTGTGATGCACCATCTTGCTTGCCCTGCTCTGGATAGCCTATAACTTGACTATGTTCTTATGCATGTGTGGTGTCCAGTAATGCACACAGTGCTTCATGTGAGGCATCACCAGTGTTTTAGATGATGGCATCAGCACCTCCCATCTCCCGTCACTACTGCCTCTGACTATACACCGCACCACAGAATGCCACTTGACCTCCCTTTAGCATGAAGGCAGAATAAACAACATCAACAACATAAGAAGGAAGACATAAAAAAGAACTGGAATTAGGCATACTTACCATAGCATTGCTGAAAACAGCAGTACTTTGCCGGGGAAGCGTTAGTGAAAAGCAGTGCCGCCATGGCAAGGCCCTTCCCCACAGGCACTGGATAAACTCAAGAAAGAAATGTTAGTGAAGAGTACACCAATAAATAACACACAACAAACAATGTAATGTATAACTGTAGTACAATAACTGTCATTGCAATACAGGACTATTAGCAGAGGTGCTGAGAACACCACAGTAACAATAACAGGATAGTGACATAAAAAAAAAGAAAAAAAGGCTAACACATGTTATGGTGTGTGGTTACTGACAATCACACCACATCATGGGTATGTTCTGCTAGACACAGAAATGCAGCATTCCATTACAGCACCCATGGCACGGATAATATACCAATAACACCAAAAAATGCCATAGGTTGTTAATATTATATGATTTTGTCAACAGAGACCCATGAAAAGAAGAGGAAACCATGTTACATAGGAGAAGTGACATTTTTTTGCATGTTACCACTGAAAAAATGAAATAGCATATTTGTACGTACTGTGATATGACATTAGACAGAGTGCTAGAAACAATATATTACTTCCCAGTAAACTACAGTACCTCTGCCTCTGTGGCTATCTCTATGACCAGCCCCACACATCACAGAATTTGCATCATTCCTAGAAGGGAATTATGCTGCTACAATAATAGAGGTCAGAATTGAAACTCCTATCAATGTAATGCTTAGACGCCAACAACACCACAAGAACAGTAAAGGACATGATGGAAAAAAAACTGCAGGACAATATTACACAGAACAACCATGAGAACTCATGTCACACATGAAAGCACTGTACACTGCATTGACAGTAACAAAAACAATGGGCTGCAAGACACAGTGACAATAGTGTCACACAACTGTGCCAAACAATGATTTATGTGAACATTCCATTTCTCAACACACACTAAAATTCATAATGTTACTTGTTAAGGGGTGGGAACGATGAAGTTCTGTATAATTTGGCATTTCACTACAACATCATACCATTTCATCTTCACTATAAGTAATGGTGTGCTTCTCTTAGGTAAATGATTATTGCCACGTTATGTTATATGAGTTACTTCTTCATTGTGCACAAACCAATACTTGCAGAACATAAGTAATGGAAGTGAGTCTATAACTGTCATGTAAAACCACACCTGTCTGTGCAATGTTCACTGACACCATACGAGATGATGAGTCTCACAACTGAAGAACCGAGCTATTGCTGTGAGCGTCATGGCAGCGTGATTCAAAACGTTATGTCACACCGTTATGACTTGCATGAGCGCGCTCAAGCGGGTACGATGCGAGACAGCGGGAATGCACATGGTTTATTTTTTTAAAAGATGTATTGCAATTGGACACCGTGTCAGGCTACAACCATTCAGATGAAATTCAGTGGCTGTCAGGAACACATGGAATAAAGGGGAGAAGGTAGGACAATCGTGACAGTTGCTCTTTAATGTTTAGCTTCTGCCCCTTTAAGAACACTCCGAACACTGTTGATGTTACAAATTGCCACACTGACTGGCAGTGCCTTATCATAGCAGAGGCTCTGGAAATCTCTCAGTCTGAGGCATAGCCTCATGTTGAGCAGATGTCTCCTATGATGAATAAAGTTGTTCTTTTTTTATTTTGTGCATCCAACTCAGTTATTCACATTGTCCAGCAAGACCACGTCAGCTGGTACGGCCATAGATTGGCATAGCAGACCTGAAAAGAAGGTAAGAGTAGTGGCAGACCAACATTAAAATCAATCAATCAAACAATCAATCAATCAATCAATCAAAATCTTTATTTACCCAGGTGATCACCATTGAGCAAGCTCATTTACAAGGTGGACCTGCAGTTTGAAAGGACGAGGGTACAGAATAGAGTACAAGTAAAATATACATAAAACAACAGTAGCAAGATGTATACAACAAAATACATACAGTGTAGAAATAAAGTTAAATAATATATACAGAGATGCCTTTATAATCCTATCCATCAATAACATGTTCATAGCCTGTAAAGGAGTCCCTGGGATATGGAAAAGCACACACGTAGGAGGCAGGGATGCTGGCAGAAAGATTCTGGGATACTAAGTAGGTGGTATCAGGGCATAAGAGTGGGCGATGGGGGGTGTTGCAGTGAGTACATAGTCCCGGTGGGACTGGAATGGACTGAGGTGAACCGGTAGTACCGGTGGGACTAGAATGGACTGAGGGAGGGGGGGAGTAATCTTGGTAAGGGAACACTTAGTTTGAACGGGAAGGACTTAGATTGATCAGAAACATCAGCTGGACAACTAGGAACGGTGGAAACAGTTACAGAGCTCCACAAATGTTTTGGCATACAGGGTCTTGAACATAGCAAGACTAACAGGGGAGCTAAGTCTCAGTGATTTCTGTATCCTATTCCAAAGCGTGAGCAGGACAAAGCTTATGGCTGCTCTTCCAAAGCGGGTACCGACACTAGGTACTTTCAGGGAAACCAGCGAGTGACTTCTCAAGGCATAATTCCCAATCAGGCTTAGTGGGAGACAGTCAGCAATGTATTGTGGGAGTTTGTTGGTGATGGCTCGGAGCATCCAGAGGGCTGCATTTCTATACTGCTTGTGTTGAAGAGAGGGCCAACCCACAGCTGCATATAGTGAACAGTGGTGGGTGGAAAAGGGGAGGCCCATTATAAATTTCAGAGCTCTATGATACAGTACATCCAATTCAGCAAGGTGTGAGCTGAGCACTGGCCATATATGAAGTCAGCATAGTCAATTAGTGAGAGGAACGTGGATTGAACGAGCTGTCTTTTGGCATCTGCAGTCAGGAGGCGATTTATGCTGAAGAAGAGTCCATGCCTCTGCCTCAGCTTTTTCAGCAGTTCTTCTATATATTCCATAAAGGAGAGTTTATTGTCTCTCCAGACACCCAAATACTTGAATTTTGGTATGTATTCAAGATGTTCATCTAGTAAGGTGGAGATAGAAGGTAATGGACCAGCAGTGGCAGAATGTGCCCCCTGGCCAGTTGGTGAGAATAGCATTGCCTTGGCTTTCTTGGCATTAAGTAGTAGTCTTTTACTGAGGAGCTGGTGCTGCAGGATGTTAAAGCCGGTTTGCAGGTCGCCACAGGCAGCTTCAGGAGATTCATGGCTTATGTAGAGCACCGTGTCATCAGCAAACAGGTGAATGCTTGCTTCCTTAATGCCTACATCCAGGCTGTTGATATAGATAGCAAACAGTAATGGTCCCAATATAGACCCCTGAGGGACACCTATTTTTATCAGTTTAAGTGAAGAAAGCTCCCCTTCAGCCTTGATTTGTTGTTGCCTACCAGTGAGGTAGTCATGGAACCAACACACGGAGGTTCAGTCTAGGCCTACTGTTTGTAAAGTGGAGAGGAGCAAACAGTGTTCAATGGTGTCGAAGGCTTTACTGAGACCCAAGAAAATTGCACAGATGAATTTTTTGTTGTTTAAGTCCCATTGCCAGTCGTTAGCTACTTTTGCCAGGGCCGTAATGCTACTGTGCTTTGCTCTGAAGCCTGACTGCATAGGGATTAGTAAGTTCAAGTTGTCTATGAAAGTTCTCAGCTGGGTATCCACAATTCTTTCTAGGAGCTTGGAGAGTATGGGGAGGAGGGAGATCGGCCTGTAGTTATTTAGGTCACAGGGATCCCTGATTAAACAGGGGATGATGTCAGCAACTTTCCATAACTGAGGGAGGGAACCTTGCAATAGGGACAGGTTGAATAAGTGAGAGATAGGTGCGGCAAGGATGTGATAAGCAATTTTCAAGTAATATGGGTTGAAGAAGTCAGCCCCAGCACTTTTTTTAGTGTCCCGTTTTTGGAGAAGATCTTCAACTTCCTTTACGGAGGTGGGTAAGAATGAGAAGGTTACAATATTGTTACTCAGTTCCGGGAGCTTAGTGTTGATCTGTGGGTGTAGTCTGCTTACCTGTGCGTTATCGAATGCTAGGCCTGCAGTGGCAAAATGATTGTTGAAGGCCAGCAGGATCTTGTTTTTGTCATTGATTACAGCATTGTCAGTGGTAATTTTGGAGGGAAGCACATTTCCTGGAGAATGACCAATCAGTTCTTTTAGTGTGGACCAGAATTTGGTAGGGCATTTCGACGCAGAATCTAGCTCAGATCAGTAAAAATTGGCTTTGGCATCTCTTACCATCTTAGTGCAGGCATTTCTAGCTGTCCTGAAGAGACACCAGTCTTCATCTGTGTGTGATTTGAGAGCCTTTTTTCAGAGTTGATCTCTTTTTAGTAAGGCAGCCTTGAGGTCTGCTGAGAACCAATGACATATTCTAGCTTTTATACATGCTTTTACCAGAGGAGCATTTTTATTTAGGGCACTGGTCATAATTTCATGGAAGATGTCATAGGCATTACTCACCGATTTAGCAAGGTAAAAACTCTGCCAGTGCAAACAGTTTTTTAATTCATTGAAGTATGCGAGAGGATTGAAGTTCCATCTGGACCTTTTAGTGGAAAATTTAGATGTTGGTGAGGGTGTAGCATCAGTTCTTATACCAGCAGTAAAGCAGTGGTCACTAACATCAGCTGAAAAAATTCCAGCATGGGAAAAGGAATATGGTTTGCTTACGAGAAGGACATCCAATAGGGTGCTGTTCATTGGTTTTTTCTTGTTAATGCAAGTTGGCTCAGTAATAAGTTGTGTGAACCCGTGGGAGTCACAGAATTGCTTCAGGGGTAATGAGACCTTAGTCAACCAATCATAATTAAGGTCTCTTAGAATAATTGTTTCAATGGGGACTGAGCCCATAATAGATGACAGATGGGACAGGAGCTGAGGCCCCGCAGCTGGTGGTCTGTAACAGCCTATGACATGGAAAGCCATTGATGGGGAAAGTTCAACTTTAAGGGACAAACATTTGAATCCACCTGCAATAGATTTAGAGTCTAGGATGGACACTGAAAAAGTTATTTTTGATGTAGATGACTACTCCGCCTCCCCTGGTCTGCCTATCGGCTCAAAATAGGAGGTAGTTAGGGATGTTAACCTCTCTGTCTGGGGTGGATGCCCGAAGCCAGGATTCAGAGAGCACAAGTACGTCTGGTGTGGTATGAGTAATCCATGCTTGGACTGATGTAAATTTCTTTAAAAGACTGCAAACATTTACGTGCATAAAGTTGACTCCTTTCAGTCTTATAAGGTCAGATGGAGATGAGAGAGCTTTTGTGGGACCAGGGTTGAGTTCAACATTACCTGAACACAAAAGTAGTAGGAACACAATTTTCCTTAGGGCAGCGAGGAGTAGTTTGAAAGCACAAATCTTTCTGCATCTAGTATAAGTCTGTGTGGGGGTCTGGAGTCCAAAGTTTCCCCTTGTGCAGACCTATGGACGTGTAGCCTATAGTCCATCCAGTACAGCACCAAGATGTGTAGGTTTTGGTGGGTGGGGTGAGGGCCACATATGGTAACAAGGTAGTGGTCCCACCTCGAGGAGATTCCACAAAGTGAGAAGGGTGTGGAGTCATGTGGTAGAAGCATAAGTTATACATAGTATTAATATAAAGGCAGTCTAGCAGTGGTAGGCATGACTCTATGTTGGGGTCAATTCTGCTTGAATGGTCTGTCACGTGGGGTACCACACATAAGCAGGAAAGTAATTGAAACCACACGAGGACTGCCACAATTGCCCAATGTGTTAACAGGGTGCGAGTTGCACCAAGACTCACTAGCTAGGTTCTGTAAGTCTCAAGGATCACTGCTCCGTGTTAGAATAGCTAAAAGAGACGGGGATTGATGGTATGCAAAGATACATGAAAACAGCCAGACGGCACAGATGTCTTAAGGATTTATCTTCAACAGGCAGGGGTATCCTACCGATTATGCTTCATGAAGAATATTGGAGAATTGCTTAGAGGAGACAAGTGAGCTCAAGAGAGGATTACCCCTTTAAGAAGTTACAGAAAGGAGATCCCCTTTAAGCAGTTGCTGTAATTGACTAGTGTGAGGCCTCAGGGGGCGTGGATCACTGGGGAAGTGTACTTAATAAAGGAGGGAGGAGGGAGTGGAGGGTGGACGAAAAAAAAAATTGTCCAGAGAGCAGTACAGCAAGGCAGTGGCCGAGCTGTGTTTTGAAAAAGGCACCTTGTGTGCTTCCTTTCTCAGTGGGGATCTGCAGCATCCAAATTGGGAAGCAGCCACAGTCCCCAGGAACCAGTCCAATTACGGGGATTGAAGCCTGACAGCTCCGAGCTAGGAGCTGACCAAACATACCTGCTTTCCTTGGTCGGGGTGGTGGGCAGGATGCAGAGGTCCTGCCACCAGCAGGTAGTAGTGCCAGGGCCACTCAGCTGAAGCAGAGAGCCTTGTTTGGGCTTGTGTCTAAAATAGAGCTGAAAAAAAAGGCGGGCTATTAGTTAAAAAGCCAGAGCCAAAGGTCAAGTAAATTGGTGGGAGGGCCCTGGGCAATTTAGTGCTCAGGGCAGGAGTAGGTGCAAATAGTGGGAGAGAAAGATTCCTGCAGAGAGGTCTGGTCAAAGGTGCCAGGTGGGAATTTAACAAAACAAAAGGCTGATTCAGGAGGTTGGGGGGGAGGCCCCTTCAATGGGACCAGGGGAAAGCTGGGAGGGATGTGTGTGGTGGAGAGGACTCAGGGTAGTCTGGAATGGGTAGAGAATATGGCCCAAAATGCCAGGCAATATTTACAGAATGTGCTGGTTCAGGGGGGTGTCAGGAGAGGGAATCAGGGATCCAGTAGATGGCAGAGAAACATTGTGGGGAATAAGGATGAATGAGAGGAACTGTGATGGGAAAAGTGTGGCAGAGCAAACAGCAGGCAGTGGTCAGTTCTAGCTATTCTACAATACTGGGCAATTAGCAGAAAAAATTCAGTTGCGCAAGTTGTAAGTTATATAAACGTCAGGCAGTCAGTTAAAGTTTGCTACAACTCTGCTAGGCAATTCCTACATATACAGTGCAATAGTTTAAAGGTAAAATGTTTAAGCAATAGAAATATTCAGTAGTGCAAGACATAAGCTATACAGAAGTCAGGCCTAGCTAATACAGCAAGTTAAACAGCCGAGAATTCCAGGAGGAGAGAAAAAAATATATATATATATATATATATCCACATGAGCAGTAAATTCAGCAGAAAAATTGTCCAGAGAGCAGTACAGCAAGGCAGTGGCCGAGCTGTGTTTTGAAAAAGGCGCCTTGGGTGCTTCCTTTCTCAGTGGGGATCTGCAGCATCACATGGTGGAGGATGCAGCACTTCTCCTATGTTGGAACTATCTGGACTGCTGGCACTGGCCCCCTACCTCTAAGTGTGTTACTGGGTACCCAGTCAACTACCCTAGTTCAGCATCCATATGCTCTGGACTTCCAAGCACCTGCAACACAGCTGGGCTACTGGAAAACATAAAATATCTTGTTTACTGTTTTTACTAGCAGCCTCTCCTGCAACACAGAGACTGAAACAACTATGGGACATTGTCAACTACCTTCTGCTCTCAGAACTGCAAATATAAATGCCTTTTCTGCCTTCTTCAGCTGTCTACAACCCCTCTGCTTGTACCTGTAATCCTGTACTACTAAGACTGTGGACTGCACAAAAAAGGAATACAAAAATATGGGACATGGTTAGCAAAGTTCATTACTAAAAGTGCTGGTACTACTGAATTTTCCCAAGCCTTGAACACCAGCAGAACTGCAGTGTGTCCCTTCAACCCCTTTCAGGACTCTGAATGTCTTTACTTCCTCCTGGCTGTGCCCGCCTCAAAATGCGCCAGCAGGAGCAACTTACAGTATCTTCCCAGGCATCAAACAGCTGTTCCCAGCATTACTGACAGACTCTTGCAGGCCTAATGACTGGCTGAAGTTCACCCAGCCCCTCCTTTACACCAGGTCTCTCTTCTATGCCACTGCTACAAGCATAGCCTACTCTCCCCTTCCCCATGACTGGGGACACACCAGAGTAACAGAGTTAAAAAAAAAATAAGAACACCTTTCCCTCTTCGTAGCTTGCAACTTTGCACAGCTTTTCTCAGCTGAGCCACATACTCACCGCACCGACTGCTCCTGAGTGGGCACCACTCTGTGCCTCCCTGCTGCCAAACAGGATGCCTACAGCAGGACTGTAGCTACTCTTCCTTTGGCAAGTCCCCTGTGATGCAAACAGCTGCTCTGCTTCACACCACACTATGCCCTACTCACAGCCATGGCTTCCTTCATAAGTACTACCCACAACCTTTCCTGGCTTTTCCTGCAGCTGCAGCTCTGCTGTGCTCCCATCATGGTCTTTTCTGCCACACAAAGTGGCTCCACTTCAAGCCATTCCTGCCACATGCTTGGCCATGCTACAACTAGGGCCATCAAAATAAGTACAACAGAAGAAAGAGAGAAAGAAAGAAAGAAAGAAAGAAAGAGGAGAAACTGTGAAGGACAAACTCAGCAACCCATTGGGACACAGTATACAAGTGGGCAAAGAATCATTAAACAGTTGGAGCCAGTCATGCACAAGCAGGGCAGTGCTACAAAATCAATATAGGGGGACTGCCAGGAACCCAAAACAGGACACAAAGAGAAAAACAAATAAAACAAACAAACAAACTTGGGAGCAATAAATTAAATAAAAATACCCCAACAGTGCAACTCATCCAGACTCAGAGTCATCATTTTCTCTCAGCACCTGGAGAGGAGGACGTCTGCAACAGGAATTGCCATTTTGAACTCTGAGAAACAGTTCCACAGCAGCCTCATGGCAGTAGTAGCCATCTTTGCTTCTGCACAGAACACAAGCAGAAAGTGACCCTCTAACCCCTGTTGGTGGCCATCTTGGGAAGGGTAAATCAGCAAGGAAGTGCACAGCTCTATGCAAATTTTCAGCGACCATCTTTGTTAAGAGCACCAACTTACTTCAAAACAGCTTCACTCATACAAATTCATGGTGGCCATCTTTAAAAAGGGCAAATCCTATTGAAATGAATGGACACTGACAAAAAAAAGTTGATTTTGCAAAGAAAGCTTTATTTAAATAACAGACAACAAAGATTGGGGTTGGAATTGTTATTTAATCTAGCACTTGATGGACTTTGCTTAGAAGTATTTGTATTTTGCTGACAACTTTTTTTCAGCAGCACTCCATCTAACCGATGATGTCCTGTCCTCTGCATGACAGCAGCACCTTCTCATCCTTACAGCTTCCATTCTGTCAAGTGAAACTTTCCCACAATGACCATGTTTAACAAAGAAAGAAATATGGGCACAAGAGCATCCAGATGCCTTCTTCACTCACATTTAGTAGTGGGCGAAGTGGCTCCAATTCACTCTGTGAAGTGATTCACGGAGTGAAGCAATTCTTGGAGTGCTCCACAACACAGTGGAGTACTTTTGCGATTATAATTGAACACGAAGTTCATTGAAACCAATGACTTTGTGTTACTCCGCTTTCCTAAACCACTATCCACCAATTCTTAAGGCGAAGTACATTGAAAACAATGTACTTCGCCTCACTTCATCTTGTTTTAAGCTCCAAAGGTGAATTTTGCAGTGATTCATGGGATTTCAGGTCACAAGGGCTCTAGATTGTTCTGCAAAGCCTCAGGTTGGGGTAGTGTGTGTAGGAAGCTGTAGGAGACAGTCTGCTCTGAGAGCTCTCTGTGATTCAAACCTTCTAAGAGCAATTAAACAAGCCTTTTTGAGTAATTTCTTTTGCTGAAACTTTAGTTCATCGATTGTAGGAAACCCTCCTGTTCTCGAGAGTCACGTGATGCAAGTGCCTGCTTAACAGCCTTTCTGCTCGGCTCTTGCCTCCCGTCACTGTTTTTCAATAAAATACTGAATTGAAAGCCGGTACATTAATTATAACTGAGTTGAACTCCTTTCTTAAAGTCTTGGAGGATGAAGGGATCCCGTTTTGTGCACAGATGGAGAGAGATATGCGCAAGAATCAAGGGAAGCATACCCCACCAGTTTCTCCTGCGAAGGCCCCAAAAAAAGCCAGGGTCTCTCCAAGCGCTGGGGAACCCGACTCTGAAATGGAGCCCACCGATAATGAACTGCTAATGCTTGCAAGATTTCTGTCGGAGTTTAAGCCTTTTCGAATGGAACTCCACGTGGTTACAGAGGAGCTGAAGTCCGTTACCCAGGCTTTAGAAGATCTTTCCAGAAGGACACGGGACAATGAAACCAGGCTCGCGTCTGTGGAGGCTCGCTCAGCTAAGCAAGAGCCAGAGTTGGTGGCCGTTCACCAGAAGTTAGCTAGAGTGGAACTAAAAATCGAAAATTTAGAGGGGAGGAGCAGACGCAATAACATAATTATTATTGGGCTTCCAGAGAAGGAAGAGGGGGCTAATCCCATTGCATTTATACAGAAGTTCCTTTCAAAAGTTGTTGGGCCGTCACCATATGGCCTGAAATATATGATTGAGTGAGCCCACCGGGCTTTGAGAGCCATGCCTCCATCGGGTGCCCCCCCACGCACAATGATCCTTCATTTCTTGAATTACCTAGAAAAGCAACATGTGCTCCTCAAGATCAAGGAGCTGAAAGAAGTTTCCTGGGAGAGTGTACCCCTGAGGATCACCCAAGACTTGCCCCTAACGGTCAGGCAAAAGCGTGCTGAAAATCACCCTATTGTGGTAAAGTTGATCGCCTCTTCCACTTGATTTCACATGGGATATCCAGCACGGCTGCAAGTTTTGTTGTCAGGAGCATGGGTGACATACGAGGACTCACAGGCTGCTAAGGAAGGCTTAAGGACTGCCCTTCCTGATTTATTTAAATGAAAGGGCAGGGGCTGTTGCAAGCTGTCGTGCTTTAATTGAGTTTTGCATGGCTTCTAGCTTTGGTGAAGTCTTTCTAACTGGGTAAAGGCTGAAGAGACATTGTCTTCTGCTGACCTGCTACCTCTGGAAAGGGGTCTGGGGTTAGGACTGAATTGTGAGGGGATTAGACTGCTTTCACGTCCCCTGTTTGAGCTGGAGCTGCGAGAAGTTGCTTCCAGGGATATGGATGTTCAGTTTCAACAAAAGGTGCAGACTGTAAAAAGTGTTGGGTTATTGTTTACTTGCCTTTATTATTGGGGGATCTGATGTTATTCAGTTGCAAAAATTTGGTTGCATAGCCACTAGAGAGTGCCAGAATATTGTTAAGAAGTGGACACTGCTCAAGATTCATTTGTACTATTGTGCACTGAACTGCTGCGTAATGGATCCCTGATGTGTTCTGTTTTCACCACTGGCTTGCAGATACTGGCCCCATGAAGGTTATGTGTTTATTAGGCAGTAGGACACTGAGGTACTGAATAGTGCTGGAGAAGCGGCCTTTCTCCTCTGAGGTCTTCCTTTCATTTCTTCTGCTTTGTAATTTCACATTTGTCTTTCACCTCGGGAGCAGAAGAGGGGCTTCCCGCACTGGGTGGAGGGAACTTCACACTTTATGTCTTATGGGGGTTCATAGGGTTGGACAGTCAAGGGATAAGTGGGATCCGAGGTTTAAAGGAGGAGGATTATTACTAGGTTCACCGACAGGCTGCCGTCTGCCAACAAGGATCACAGGATATGTACGGAAGGATGAAACAGCCACTTTCTATTTTCCTGGATCCTTTTCCGTTCCCTTTGGTTTTCCGGTACTGGAATGAAGGGACAGACGGGGTTCTGCTCAGTGAAAGGGGGGTTTAACTGAGCTGAATACGGTCTTTTTCTTTTTTTTTCTATGGAGGCACTGTCCTCCGGGGTAGGTTATATTTCTGGCTTGCTTGTCTCCTGGCACTCCCGGTATTGAATCGATATTACTGCTGGAGCCGATTAAGGAGGGAGACTGCCATATACATAGGGACGGGAGGCTGGGCAGAGTTCAGGAGAGCTAGTGCATTTGACATCATGGACCAGAATGTCTCTCAGTTGGGAGGGCGAACTTTCCTGGCAGCCTGTTTGGGAGGGGGAGGGTTGGGGTATAGTTCATTAGGGGGTTGTTTTAGGGGAAGGCATGGGAGAGAGAAACCTTTTGGGCAAGAAAAGGAGGGTTGGGGGAGGGTTTAAGCAGGCAGAAGAAACTGGATCTCTGTCAAGCATCTGAATCTTTAATGGAGAGGGTAAACAGGGTCTTGTTGAGCTTCTATATGATATTAGTTGTAGAATTTACTCAGTCTGGGTATGGGCACCTTATGTGATTTTATCACATGGAATGTGAATGGGGCCAGAAATAACACAAAGCAATACAAGTTATTGAAACACCTACAAATGCAAAAAGGGAAAATTATTTGTTTACAGGAAACCCACTTGCTTGAATTGGAATCGGCTCTGTTGAGACGACAGAGCATTGGGCAGGTATATCTGTCTGGAGATAGTAAGGTGAGCAAAGGAGTAGCGATCCTGATTACTAGGCAAACACCATTTGTCTGTGAGGAAGTTACTAGGGATCCCTCTGGATGGTTTCTGATTATTTTGGGTATGCTTTTTAGGTCAATGGTATTAATTGGTAGCATTTATGGCCCAAATCTGGACATGCCAAGTTTCTTTGTGGATCTTTTAACGGTCTTGTTCCCATTTGTCCACACTCTGATGTTTCTAGGTGGGGACTGGAATTTACCATTCAACTTGGAGTTGGACAAAGAGGGGAAAAGATGAAGTGGGTTAATGCCCGCTCAAAGAGCCCTAAGGGAGTTAGTGGATACTGCTGGATTATGCGATCCATGGAGGGTCCTTTTTCCCTCACAAAAGGCACATACATTTATGTCAGCTGTGCACGGATCTAGATCTAGGATTGATTACTTTCTGGTCAGCCAATCCACCCTCCTGGGCTTGTCACAGTGTATAATACTGCCTGGGATAATTTCTGACCACTCGATGGTCCATTGTTCATTCAACCCATCCCCCAATCTTCCCAGACAAACAGTCTGGAAACTGAACAATCAGTTATTACGATTGTCGTTAATAAAACAGAACATCATTCAGACCATAGAGCATTTTGAGGAGAGTAATTTAGGTTCGACAGGTAAAGGGGATATGGAATGGAGCACGCTTAAATGTGTCCTAAGAGGGGAACTTATTAAACCGGCGGCAGAAAGGAAGAAAAAGAGGGAGAACTATGATCTGAATTTACTCAAGCAAATCAGGGAAATAGAGTGCACCCTTTCCACGGCTACCCCTGTTACTACTAGGGAAAAGTTAATAGGGTTAAGAAACCAGTACAGTGCCCTCTCAAGGGAGAAAGTGTAATACGCCTTGTTAAAGACAAAGGCCTGGTATCTTGACCAGGGTGAGAAGGCGGGACATCTGCTTGCAATGAGATTAAAAGGGCAGGAGTTGTCTAGGATTATAAGGAGTATAACTTCTCTGTCTGATGGGAAGGTCAAAACCCACCCCAAGGAGATTATCCAGGAGTTTGAAAAGTATTACCTGGAGTTGTACAGCCCGATGAGTTCTAGTCCCCCGAAAGAAAAGGTAGAAATTAATACCTTGCTTCTTGCTCACTTCCTTCGTTACCGGCCGAATTGGGGGAAAGCCTGTCCCAGCCTATATCTGAGGAGGAGATCATCAATACCATAAACTCGCTTACCCTAGATAAAGCCCCAGGCCCTGACGGGTTCTCCCCGAATTTTTACAAGTGCTTTGCCAGTCAGTTAGCTCCTAGGTTAAGAAGACTATTTCACTGTATCCTGAACTCGGAGAGAGTGGATAAACACCTGTTTGCTGCCCTCATTGTTGTTATCCATAAAGAGGGTAGAGACCCTGACAAGGTCTCTAGTTATAGGCCCATCTCATTAATAAATTATGACATCAAGATTCTGGCAAAAATTCTGGTGAGCCGCTTAGCTAAAGTAATGTCCCTACTCATTCACTGTGACCAAGTAGGTTTTATGGCGGGCAGACTGGCCTCTGACCACCTGCGTAAACTCGCTACCATCTTCTCTGCGACCAGGGATCATTGTCTACCGGCTGGGCTGGTATCAGTGGATGCAGAAAAGGTGTTTGACAGGGTGGATTGGCAATTCTTGTATTTGACCATAGTGAAGTTTGGTTTTCCTCTCCCTTTCATCAAGAACGTCTTTTCCCTGTATAGCCAACTGACCGCTTAGATTTACTGTAATGGAGTGTTATTGTCAGTATTTTCCTTATGCTTGGGAACACAACAGGGATGCCCCCTTTCACCCCTTCTTTTTAAGCTTTATCTCGAACCGTTATTGGCAAAAGTTAGACAAGATCAAAGGGTTCAAGGGGTTATAGTAGGCTCCCATGAGTTCAAACTTTCGGCCTATGCAGACGACATTCTTCTCCACTTATCTCGCCCAACTATCAATATACCGGTGGTCATGGGAATCATAGAGGAGTACAGTAGATTCTCTAATTACAAAATAAATAAAGAGAAAACCCTGGTGTTCCCCTTGAATCCTAAACTATTCAAGTCTGAAATCACGTTGTTAGATTTACAATGGAGCCCGCATAGGCTCAAATATTTAGGGGTATTTCTTGCCCAGAGTGATTCTAAGATGGTCCAGCTGAATCTAGACTCAATCAAGACTGTCATTCAGCAAGACCTTACAAGATGGGTCAAACTCCCGATATCTTTATGGGAAGGGTAAGTTTAATGAAAATGAATGTGCTACCCAGGATACTTTACCTGTTAACCATGTTGAATACCTGGCTACCATTAAAGTGGTTTAAGAGTGTACACACTCTTACATCAGCTTTTATCTGGCAAGGGAAAACCCCGCACAGAGCCTACTATCGTATGGCTGCTCCTGGAGAAAAGGCTGGGTTACGCTTGCCACATATAGGACTCTAGTACTGGGCATGCAATGCCGGTAAGTACCTAAACTGGCTGGTAACACCTACAGAACAGCGTTCTCAGCCATACATTCCTTCTTGGGTTAACTTAGAAGTGGAGCTGATAAATGCAGCGGGATTTAACCCTCTAGCCTTGCTTTACACATCACCAAAGTCCCTCCCCAACGGATTATTTCCTACCCCTATAAAAACCTCTCTAAGAATTCATGCACAGTTATGTTCATTTTTAAAATATACCCTCTCTAAAGATTACCACCAACCTGTGTGTCAGAATCCGAACTTAAAAATTGGTGGGAAAACAATTCCGGACTCTTGGGTTCCTGAGATAAAGGGCTGAAGGGTAACAGATATCTTTCACGACAAAAAGTGCATGGCAGTTCCGGAATTAATAAATAGATACCGGATACCTCCTGGCTGATCATTCAAGCTCTTTCAGCTTAGACATCTAATGGTGCAATCTCAAAGGAGGTTTGAGGGCTCCCAGTCATGTGAGGGTTTATTTGAGAGTCTAGCCTGGACGGTATGGGAACCTCATGTGGTGTCCAGATTTTATAACACCCTATTCAGCCAAGCGTTTCGGCATCTGGATGGAACTTCCCATTATTGGAATACTGCTTTGGGGGGACAGAGAGGGATTGGGACATAATCTGGCAAAACTCTTATAGGTACATAACCCAGGATAGATTGAGAGTGATGCAATTCCAATTTTTAAACAATATTTTTTGGACCCCCTCAAAACTAAACAAGATTGGTCGTATTTCTGACCCTAATTGCAATGCTTGTCACCAACAGGAAGGAACATTATACCACATTTTCTGGGAATGTCCTAGAGTGAGGCCCTTGTGGGACAAGATTAAAGAATGTGCAGACCCTCTGTTGGGACTTGAATCTTTTTAAGCCTGAGATTTGTCTATTAGGTGACTATTCCAGGACTATGATAAAAATAAGGAGGTACCACATTGCTATTATCTCATCGTCCCTTAAAAAAGTAGTACTAAAACATTGGGTGGATGGCACCTCGATTTCATACACAGATTGGTTACATGAGTTACTTTTTAATATGAACATGGAAAAATTCAGTGCAAATAGAAGAGAGTGCTTGCCGAGGTACTGTAAGATTTGGGAAAGGCTACATGAGCTGTATTTACTCCAGACAGGCGCTCACTCATCCTGGGTGCAAGACTAACTTGAGTAGTGTTTCAATAACGGGTGCCCTGTAACATTGTTCTGCCTGCTGGGGGAGGGGGGTGGGTGAAAATATGGAGGGGAGGAGCAAGAGACATTTGGATAATGCTTTGGATATGCTCACTATGATAACTGATTGTTTTGTGCATGGGTCGGTTGCATGCAACTGTTTCTTGCTCTGTAAATGGAAAATGTTGAATAAACTTAAATTTAAAAACCAAAAAGGAAACCGTCCTGTTCTCATATCATTGAGAGCTTATTGTTTGTGTATGGATTTTGAATGTTAATGTACAACATTCAGTCTGTGTACTGAGAGACAGTGGAAGTGTGCTTTGGGGGAGGGGTGTATCTGTGGTGTAGGTAGATTAACTTGGAGAAAAAGACAGTTCTTTCTGTTTTGGTGATATTTTTCTTCTATAGCTGTATTAATGTACACACAGTAATATTTTCAATAATTCTTGCCATTTTTTTGCTGATTGTTGTGGTGCAGCAGTGCATAATTTTAGTTTGATAAAGTACGTTGTTATATTACTGAAGTTTTCAATTTGCTATGCATTACTTAGTGTGTGTGTGAGTATGTGTGTGACGCGTGTCATCAAATCAGACACCTTTTATTGTGCCACATAGTAATTTCAGCAATGTGAACCTGCTATCCACTGCAGCTGCATGATTTTTGTACTTCTTTGTGGTATCTTTACTGGTACTAGTACTAGTGACTGTTACTGCAGTACACTGCCATCCGCGGCCCACCCCAACCTGCAAAGGTATTCTTTTCCAGATTTGAATTTCTGATGGTGAGCACTGGTTAGGTGTTGTGCCTTTGCGTCTGCATCTCTTCAGTTTGCAACATACTCTTAATCTGTCTGTGCATATGCATCTCTTTAGGGCCCAATCTCCATCTGTAACTTAAGTCACAGTTGTTTCTTTGGCTTCCCTTCAGAGAACTGGACTGGTGTGGTGCATAATTCTGCATGAACTTTGTACTCATTAATATGCTTTTTTTAAGTCAGGACCATCATCATGAGTCACTCGTGATACAAATCATTTTCTTCATCATCACGGTCATAAATGCAGTCACAAATCACGATGCACAATCACGTGACGTCACGAATCACAACATTGATTTTTTTACCAGTTACTTGCATGTATTGTAAACCTGTTTTGTAGTATCTCTCCAGGCTTCACCACCCCACCACTGTACTCATTAATAAGAGTTTTTAAGTTGGTGAGTTTTGTGCTACAGCTCATTGGGGAAGTACAGCCGTAGGCATTCACGTTCCTTCTTGTACAGTATGTGAGTTACAGTACTGTAAGTAGTGGTGGGTGAAGTGGCCCCAATTCGCTCTGTGAGGTGATTCATGGAGTAACGTGTAATCTGTGGAGTACTCCACAATGTGAAGCAGAGTACTTCGCTTCATAATGAGAAACGTGAAGTCCATTGAAACCAATGACTTTGCATTATTCTGCCTTCCCCAAACCACCTCTCCACCAATTTTAAGGCAAAGTATATTGAAATCAATTTAATTTGCCTCACTTTGCCTTGTACTTGAGCTCCAAATGAAATTCTGCAGTGATTCATGGGATTGCAGGTCTCACATGGGCTCTAGATTGTTCTGCACAGCCTCAGTTCTGGCCTGGGTAGTATGTGTGTAGTGGTAGCTGGAGACAGTTTGTTCTCAGAACTCTGCAATTCAAAACCTCTAAAAGCTGTTTAAAATGCCTTTTTGAGTCATTTTTGTTGCTCAAAATTTACTACATCAATTGTAGCAAACCCTTCTGTGCTCATATCATTGAGTGTTTATTGTTGTGTGTGGATTTTGAATGTTAATTTCGAACAGTCAGTCTGTGTACTGTGAAGTGTGCTTTTGGGGAGGGGCGTATTTGTGGTGTAGGTACATTAACTGGGAGAAAAAGGCAGTCTTTCTGTTTTGGTTATATTTTTCTTGTATAACTGTTAATGTACGCTCAGTAATATTTTCGGTAATTCTTGATATTTTTTTGCTGATTGTTGTGGTGCAGCAGTGTATAATTTTTCTGTTTAAAACATTTGGTTATATTACTAAAAGTTTTCAATTTGCTACACATTACTTGTAGTGCGTGTGTGAGTGTGTGTGTGATGCATGCCATTAAATCAGACACCTTTTATTGTGCCACAGAGTAATTGCAGCAGTGTGAACCTGCTATCCACTGCACCTGCATGAATTTTTTATACTGCTTGTCGTATCTTTACTGGTAGTGGATTGTTACTGTCGTGCACTAATCCCCCAACTGGCAAAATGTATTCCTTTCCAGAGTTGGATTTGTGACTTGTGAGCACTGGTTAGGTGTTGTTGTGCCTTTTTGTATGCATCCCTTGAGTGCACAGTGCAGTCTTAATCTGTCTGTGCATTTGCAGTGCACCATTAATTCTGGAAGACTGCATTTCTTGTTACGCTCTCATTTCACTTTGTCAGCACTGGGGAATTTTCTGGACACAAGACAGTAGCATTTTGGGGATGCACATTAATTCTGGTGACTCTGTGTATGACCTGACCACTGTGCACACGACTGAGTATGCCATTAATTTTGGGAGACTTTGCATTTCTTGTTATGCTGTCATTTCACTTCGTCAGTACTGGGGAGTTTTCTGGACACAAGACAGTAGCACTTTGGGGATGCACATTAATTCTGGTGACTGTGTGGGTGGGGTGCTGTCAATATTGTTGTCACTCCACCTTATTTCATGTTTAAGGTGGAATGACAACACGAAGTAATAATAACAAGGTGAAGTGAGCCTTTTCTATGGGCACTCTGTGTAGCAAAGTGCCAAAGCGAAGTGTTCACTTTGCAGGCACTTCACAGGCTGAATTTTAATTTGCTGCATCTCTACTCACCTTGAAGGTGTGGGGCTACAAAATAGAATCCCTCCTGAAGGACATCCAATTTACCATCTTATCACAGGGAATGTCAGCTATGCTATTCAGGATGACCTTGTCTACATTAAAAGTATTTCACCACACTCCAAGGTGTATACCAGCCTACAACTACCATCCTTATCAGTATTGCCACATGAAGATGCTGTTGACTTGCTCATGCAGTTCCATGCTTGGATTGCCTTCAATGGCTGGACCAATCCCCTGCATATCTCCAATACCTTGTGCTTGCTTCTGAGAGGGACTGCTATTTCCAGGTTCAAGGCACTTCCAGAACAAATTAAATGAAATACCACCACCCTGTATGCAACTTATAGAGATTATTTCATTCAAGCACATCCAACTTGGTTAATGGAGCAACAGTTGTGGGAATGCAGCATGCAACCTTCTGGAAGCCTTTATAGTGGACATTGAATCATGCTGCAGATGTCTGCAGAAAACAGAGTAGGATCAAATTATAGCCTTTGTTCAAGGATTGCTCCCACAACTTTGTCCTTATGTGGTTCAACAGAAGCCAATGGTCTGGATGACCACTGTCCAAGCTTCATGACTTGTGCATGAATCCATATCCATGTTCTGGGCCACCAGTGTGCAAGGACCTCAATCATCACAAATGGCTGTACTCACAACATGTGTCCAGTAGCAACAAGCAATGACAGACAAACTCATCATGTCTGTCAATGATTTATAGCTAAACTCGACTTCTTCCTGTGCTACCTTTGTCAGAGCTGTGCAACCACCTTGATGGCCACCTGCTCAGCCACCACCTTCTTGAGAGGCCATTATCTGCCAGTGTTGTGGATTAAAACTGCTGCAGTTTGCAGAAAGCTAAAGTATGACAATAGGAATAACAGGAACCAAGAACATCCACTGCAACATCATTGGCAAGATGAACACAAGCACGCAGGATCAGGGAAACAAGTTCTTCCAAAAAACTATGTATATTTGTTGGGCAGGGGAACATCTCACCGACTGCTCCTCTGACTCTCTCAACTCACACAAGCAGCATCCTTCAACTCCAAGAACCAACTCTGGCACCATCTCTCTTTCAAAGAGCAGATGTACAGTAACTGTCATCAGATTGCCACTTTTAGCAAACTATGCCTCGGTGACCATTTGAGATTGGTCCACACATACTTGGACTGACACAAAAGCAGACATCTCAGTCATCAACCCCCAACATCCTGAACAACTGAGCTTTTTGTCAGTCACCTCCTCATATCTCTCCAGCAGACCTGAAATACATCATCACAGCAAACACTGTTCCAGTACCTATCACAGGTGTCATCTACCTCGAGCTACACTCTGACTCACAGAAAGCTACTGACAAGTTCTACCTAGTACTTGATCTATAACCATCATTGATTCTTGATACTGTATGTACAGTACTTTCTCAAATGTCACAAAGCCATCCTGGACTTTACTTCAAAGAAGCTGTTACTGGATTCACAGAGGCAACTTGCAACTATGAATGCCTAAGACAGAGATGGTTTTGGTTGCCAAGGTTTAAGTTGAACCACTCCCACAAGGTATTGTTGGCATTGTCATGGGATCCCCTGCTCTGCGTTCTTCAGGTCTTCTTCTGGGAAACACCTTGTCTGTTGGACACAATGGCGCATAATTCCAGAAATGCTGCAGTTTTACAGATGAGCCCATAAATATCTCCAAGGTAGAGATGTTGCGAAATTTAATTTTGATGGTGAAATCTCGGCAAAATCACTAGTTTCACCCAGTGAAATATTTTGTGTAGTTATGTGATTATGGTGAAATTTCACTGATTAATTTCACCGTAAATTTTGCCACACATTAATATTAGGTGAAATTAGGCAAAATTGGGCTTGTCACATAATTTACTCTATGCAGGTCACATGGGTGACTGCATACAGGCAAGAAGTGAATGAGTAATTTCCTTCGTAGGAGTGTAGACTTGTAGGAGAGAAGCAGGCAACCAGCAGCAGGTCAGTGTTTGCATTTAAATACTGTACTGTACTGTACTGTGTGTGTTTACCCACTTTATTTAGTTTATAGTTAGATTGTGTCATTCTCTTTCTGGTGTATGCTGATCTTTTCTGTTCTGTTGTGTTTGTAGATTGATTTGTGTGTGTGTGTGTGTGTGTGTGTGTAACTCCATCACTCTCTCCCTTTCTTTCTTTTTCTCTTTTCTTTTTTTTGTAATAAGGAGTCTGGATGAGAAAGGTAGGGACAAGGGGACTGGGAAGAAAGCAGCAGGACCCCCACCCAGTGTTTGGCTTGACAGGAAGGCCTTTAGGTCTGAGGCCCCCCTCCAGCAGGAGCATGTACCCCCCCATCCCCAGCAGGAGAATGTGGCCCCCACTCCCCAGGAGCAGCATGAGCCCATCGCCCCCTCCCAGCAGCAGTGTGACACCCAGCAGCAGCAGGATCCTGTTGCCCAGCAGCAGCAGGAGCATGTACCCCCACAGATGGATGCCAGTGCTCCCCCAGCTGGAGCATGTTCCCCCTACCTCCCTCAGCAAGAGCGTGATGTGACCCCAGGCCCTGGGACATCAGCTGATGGTGGCCCACCACAGAAAGTGTCAGCTGTGTGGTGCTTTTTCACCAAAAACACCAATGACAACATTATTGTGATTTGCAACTTGTGTGGCAGATCTGTTAGAAGGGGCAAGATGGGGGGCATTTTGGTACTGGTGGCCAAAGGAGCCATCTGCAGCACAACCACCCTGCAGAGTGGCTCCAAAACAAAAAGAGGTGGCAGCAGCAGGTAGAGGAGCACAGGGTGATGAGCAGTCAGAAGGGGAAGGGGATCAGTGGGAGGAAGGGGCCGGGGGTCAGTGTCAGTGGAGGCATCACACAAGAAGGTGGCAGCGGCAGAACCCCCATCACCCTCACTCCACAGACACCAGTGGTGCGGGGTTTATGCTGGTGAACCCACACAGCCTACAGCAGCCCCAGCCACTCATGTTCCAGCACTGACTCAAGAAGATCTGGTGGCTGTGCACAGAAAGGAGGGAGCTCTGCACCGTGAGTTAAGCGAGTTCTGCCAGCAGGTCATAGGGGACCTCAGAAAACTCAGTGGGGGCCAACAGCAAATGTTGGAACTCCTGGTGGAGCTGCGTTGTGGGGATGGTGGTAGTGGTGGTGGCATGGCAGAATTGGGACCTGGCGCTGGGCACCATGCCCTGACCCTGCATGTCCTCCCTGTCGTGTATTACTGTTAGTCACTTTTAGTCTGTACCCAAAAAAACTGTACCTTTCTACTTGTTTTATGTTAGTCCTTCTCTATATATTTCCCCCTCCTATCCATAAATGTCAAGTACTGTAATTTGTTCCTATGAACAACATTTTTTTCCCAAAGCTATGTGATGTTGTGGGCTGGCAGTTGTTTTGACTGTATGCAGGATCAGTCTGACTATGTACACAACAATCATAGAAACATAAACACTTTTACTGCAAAGTTAAATATCATTTAAATATGTTTTTTTGTGCTTAACAACACATGTCCTCTAGGCTTGCCACAAATGTTAACTTGGTGTGCCTTGCCTGCAGTCATGATGATGTTTTATAGAGCTCTACTCCACCCCCACCACCTGGTCCAAAATGTGCTCTTGGGACACAGTTTAACATAGCCTCTTGCTACCACCATGCTGTGCAGAAGAGGCATGATAAAATGAGAAATATGACTGGAAAAAATTAGGATGACGTTGAGACAGAAATCTGGCCACCCTCATGACCTAGACCAAAACATGCTGTTTGGGCCATTGTTTAGAAAGGAATTCAGGCTAAATCTTGTTGCAGCCAGTGCCAAACAGGCCCTTGAAGTTCATAAATATTTTCTAAAAAGTGTCAATGTAAATTGAGACAGAAATCTGGACTCAGTCATGACATTATATAGCACCCTTCCACTACTTGGACTTAAAATGCTGCTTTGTCCATGGTTTACAAATCATTTCTGGCTGAATCTTGTTGCTGCCAGTGCCAAACAGGCCCTAGAAGTCCAGAAATGTTCCATTAGAAATGTCAATGTAAATTGAGACAGAAATCTGGTCTCTGTCATAATTGTATATGGTGCCACCCTCACCACCCAGACCAAAACATGCTGCTTAAGCCACTGTTTACAAAGGAATTCAGCTAAATCTTATTGCTGCCAGTGCCAAACAGGCCCTAGAAGTCCAGAAATGTTTCCTACAAAATTTTAATGTAAATTGAGACAAAAATCTGGCAGTCATGATGTTATATAGCACCCTTCCACCACCTGGACCAAAACATGCTGCTTGAGCCACTGTTTACAAAGGAATTCAGGCTGAATCTTGTTGCTGCCAGTGCCAAAAAGGCTCTAGAAGTCCAGAAATGTTTCCTACAAAATGTTAATGTAAGTTGAGACAGAAATCTGGTCTCAGTCATGATGTTATATAGCACCCTTCCACCACCCGGACCAAAACATGCTGCTTGAGCCACTGTTTACAAAGAAATTCAGGCTGAATCTTGTTGCTTCCAGTGTCAGACAGGCCCTAGAAGTCCCTAAATGTTTCATAAAGAATGTCAATGTAAACTGAGACAGAAATCTGGTCTCAGTCATGATGTTATGTGGTGCCACCCTCACCACCTAGACCAAAACATGCTGTTTGGGCCACTGTTTACAGAGGAATTCAGGCGAATCTTGTTGCTGCCAGTGCCAAACAGGAACTAGAAGCCCAGAAATGTTTCATAGAAAAATGTTACAGTTAATTGAGACAAAAATCTGCTCTCAGTCATGATGTCATATAGCACCCTTCCGCCACCAGGACTTAAAATGCTGCTTTGTCCACCATTTACAAATCATTTCAGACTGAATCTTGTTACTGCCAGTGCCAAACAGGCCCTAGAAGTCCAGAAATGTTTCATAAAAAATGTCAATGTAAATTGAGACAGAAATCTGCTTTCAGTTATGATGTTATATAGCACCCTGCCACCTCTCGGACTTAAAGTGCTGCTTTGTCCACCGTTTACCAAGGATTTCAGGATGAATCTTGTTTCCACTAGCTGCTGTTGTCTGCATACCAGGCCTCATACAGTAAGTCCAGAAAAAACACATTGAAAATATTGTCAGAGAAGGGAGATACAATTATTGTGGGAATTATATTCCAAAAAGGGGTGCCACGATGAGAAAACTAATCCTGCCTGCACTTGCTACTTGCACTTGCTTCCTTCTGCTGCTGTTGGTTTCTCAATTGATTGAGAAATGTAGAATTATTATTTCCCAATGCTGCTGTCCTGTTTGGCTGTGTTGACACTGTGGTTGTCTTGTACGGTGTGGAGGGAATGAGATTTTAGGGTGCTGTAGCTTGCTGCCTGCTGCTCTGACTAGTTGCCAGCTTGCCATGAGAAGTATATTTTTGGCTGCTTGATGATGGATCATCATCTCAGAATCCATACTGCTGCTGCTGCACATGTAAGTATCTGTCCGTATATTTTTTGTGTGCAAGAGAAAGGTGTTGGTGGACTGGTATTGTCACGAGTTGAATTCTAATATGTTTGTATTGCTTTTCTATTATTTTTCAGTTTGCTGGGGGTTACATCATCATGCCAGGCAGTGATCTGGATCTGTGATGCTGTTGCAAATGGTAAGTATTTATTTTTTCATTACTGGGGCAGGTTAAAGCAGTCCTGATGTCTGAGTTTGATAGTAATTGTGTTCTTTTCTCTTTTGTCAATATTCAGGAAATTCAGTAATGTCACCTGCCACTCCTTCTGCTGCTCAAGACATGGGCAATTCATTTTTTTGTGCAATGGTTCTAGTTTCACAGACAGTCACTGAGGTAAGTATTTCTCCAATTTTTATGCTCTTCGGTGGGTGGAAGGTGGTTTGAGGGGTGGTGGTGGATGGGGCAGGGCCAGGGGTGGGTGGAACTTTTAACAATCCTGAAAATGTGTTCTTCTTTTTATCTTATTTCCAGGTACACAGTACTTTTAGGGGAAGACTATGATAGTTCCCATGTTGGGAGGTGTTTGCAAAAGGTCACCAATTTCCAGAAGAAGAAGAACAGATGAGCCTTCAAATTCGGGGTGGTAGGGAAAATTCATTAAAAGAGAACACTGATGCCCATGGATGTGCCAAGTCTGAGTTATTGCAGTTTAGTATTTGTGATAAGAAGATTACATACTGTTAAATGGCCTGCTGTTCCACTTTCAGTGTAGCAGAGTGGTTGCACAAAGGCAGTTAAAGGGTTAACTAAGACTTAATCCCTTTGAAGGTATGCTGTTTAGCCACAATTTATATGCTGCAAATTGGCTGCAGAATTATCAGTTGTTCTGCCACAGAAAGTATGAGGTCCTGTCGCAGAATGTAGGTCCACTTTGCCGCAGTAAACACTGGGCCCTGGTAGCCACCCATCAATCTCATCCAGCAGAACATTAAGCATTTTCTCACCTATGTGAGAACCAGTAACACTTGTCATACTCAGGGTTGCATGCTGCCAAATTCCAGAGGTGTTGCTACCACTACAATTTTGCTTCAGGCAGGTTTTGCCAGGCCCAAAATCAACTACCACCTTAGGTACCTGTGCCCAGTGTGCCGTTATGCATAGATATGAGCTTGCTGCTGTTTGTCCACTGGTTCACATATCCATGCTAAGATGGCTATATATTCTGATGTAGAATGCTTCATTGCATGTCTTATGGAATCAGCAAATCTACCATACAGCTCAGGCATGGCACAGTTAGAGAAATAGGTTCACAATGGAACCTGCCATTTGGGACAGGCATAGGCCATAAACCTGTGGAACCCAGCATTCTCCACAAATGAGAATGGCAACAGATCGATGGCCAGCATTTCAGCATGGGCAGCATTTAACTTGTTTGCAGCAGCATGATTGGGGGGTACTTTGTGTACCACTCAAGGATGGTTTTCAGTGTGGGCTACATCTTTGGGGCTGTTCGACTAGAAGAACACAGTACTTGAGGCACCAATGTTGTTCTTTTAGAGGTATCAGGAGACTCTTGCAGATGTGCAGAATGCTTGAAACCCATAATTTTGGTTGATTTTGAGTGTGATGGTGTACTTTTTTGAGTCAAGGGACTGGGAATGGTGCCTGCACTGCTATGCCTAGTACTAGAGAGAGCAAAGGATTGCTCCTCCTCCTCCTCCTCTGACCCACACTGCCCTCCCTCCTCCTGCTGTATTGAACTGCTCTCACTTACATTTAACTTACCAAGGGACATCCCAACAACAGCTCTGGTGTCCTTCTGGTGTTGCTGCTAGCACAGTGGGTGCTTGTTTTTCAAGTGGTTGTATTGGCCACCCATGCCTATGTGGCTACCCTTTTCTCCCTGACTAACACACGCTTGACACAGTTGACATATCACTATAGTCTCATCAACTGGATCTAGCATGTAAAAGTCCCAAACTTGGGACTTTTGACCTCTGGACTTAACATGCTGCTGGGACTGGGAGGACTGAGAAATAGGCATTGAAGTTTCTGCCTTTTGGGTTGCTTTAATAAATTCCATGATACTACTTGTTTTGGGAGGGGAGGTGACTTGACTGCTTGGAGGAGTGCTGCTGATAGGCTTGGTGATAGACTGACCAATGGACTGTGCAGGTACATGGCCTACATCACCTTTAACGTTTTAGGCTCCCATGAGGGATTATCCCAGTCATCATCATCATCAGCACCAATGCTGATGATGTCCTTGTCCTCCTCCTCCTCCCTATCACTGTCTTCTTGCATGGCACCTTTTTCTTTCTCTACAACCATCTCCTCAGGGCCAGGGAGCTGACTACCCATATCTCCCATATTATCAGACTCCAGCTGAACACTATCACCACCACCAACTCCAGCAGGAACAGGCCCTGGGACAGTCACACCAACAGACTTTTAACCCTTCTCCTGGGCCACTGTTCCTGTGCTGGTGTCAGTGTCTCCCTTCTTCTCACTATCCTCATCCCCCACCTGCATGAATACAACAGTTTGGGCCTTAAAAAAATGAGACACAGGTATGCCAGTACTTCGAACAACTCCTTTACCAGTACTTGCTGCATGAACAGAAGCCACAGAAGACACAGATGTAGACATACATATGCTGTCACTGCTTTGGGGATCTGGAAATTAAGTTGTACTCTCCTCAATGGACTTCTTAACTGCCTCATCCCCCCTTGCACATTTCTCCCCTGTACTGGACCATCTCTTAGCAGGCATTTTTATATGCTGCTGCTTCAAAGCTTTGCCTTTCTCTGGGAGTATACAAGAAAGGATGTATTACTAACTGTGTGAATGACACCTCACATCTGCAGGCAGTACTGGCTTCCTTCCAAGTCCAAACACGAACAGGACAGGTAGCAGCACTCTGTACAACTAATGCAGTATATGGTACCCTATTCTAGTAAAAACAAAAAGGTCACTTTTTTCTTTCCCAAACAGGAATTAAAACAACAAAGAGAAAAAGGGCACAGGTAACCTACTTTAAATACTACAGATCACCTGTGCTTGGACAGCTTAAGTACTGTAATGTGTTAGCACTTACTACTAGAATTCTTTTTTTTTAATAAAGGCAGAGACAACCATATAACATCGATAAGCAAAGGCACATACAACAATATGGATGGGATCAGCACTCTCTTGACAACTACTATATTAATATGCAGTTTTTTATATTGCGTGGGTCTGGTACTAAACATTGCAGTGACAGGGAAAGAGTAACCAAAGTCTAGTAAAAGAGGAACACCGCAATGCAGAGAAAAGCTCCAGCAATAAAATACAGGGGAGAAATTCACTAAAGGAGTGAAATTGCATATGGACAAATTCAGGTGATCAACTAAAAGTGCTTAAATTTCCATACAAAAAATATAGAACTGTTGCTTTTCACAGTTTAAGGACACAAGTTGACAGCAAACAGAACTAACCATAAACTCCCCAAAAATGAAAAAAAGGGATCAGCGCTGTGTGTTCAAAACTTTAAAACTCACAACTAAAAGCTGAAGAATGGTATGTAACACAGGTTAACAGGAGCAGGAGTTCTCAGACAGGAGTAACTTTTCGGAGAAAGAAAAAAAATACTTGTCAAGATATAAGAAAATTAATACAAATAAGTAGAGCACCAATAAAAATATAAAGGGTTAAAAGAAATTACAGTAAATAACTCACAATTTGTGATAAATCTGTTTGTAATAGGCTAGAAAGAGCCTGTACTGATTTTACACACCCACACTGCCCCATTCAACTCCTTCACAGACACAGACAGAACTAAAAACTAATTAAACTAAGTATTACACAAAAATCCCAAATATTAGAAAATATTCCCTAGCAGCACTAGGAACAAACTATATATTTGGAAGCAATTAGCTCTCAAAAACAAGTTTTAAAGAGGCTTTAAAAGGGTTTATTGGGTGTGATGCACCACAACAGACTGCTATCCAACTCAACAGGCAAACAACCTGCATGTGGTATTTTACCTATTTACCCACAATGCATTGCAAATTTCTCCTTTGGAGCATAATTTAACTTGTGAAATCTAAAGTTGCACCAACTAAATTTTCTCCACAAGGTGAAATTTAAGCATGGATGGGTGAAATTGGTCCGTGAAAGCATTTAGAAGAAATTTCACAAATTAAGAGAAATCAAAATCCCAGGTGAACAATTTCACGTGATTTATATTTTGCTTGGCAAAATTTTCCAAATTTGCACAACACCACTCCAAAGGTGCCAGTGTCAGAAAGTTTGTCTGCCTAACTACTGGTGTCCAGCTCTATCTCATGGAAAAACCTCAGCCTGGTTCCACCATCTCTACACCTGCCAGCCCTGACACCACCACTCCAGCTTCACCAGTGATGTTCCTCAGTAAGTAATTATCCTCTTCCAAACTTACAGCACCTCCAACAGAGAGCCAACAGCTTTTGGATTTCCTGGATGACTACCCAGATGGTACAGACAACAAACCTGGATGTTGTGATATTCTGCAACAGTTGCAGACCAGTCAGAAACCAATTCATCAGCAAGCCTACTAAGTGGGACACAAACAGAAACAACTCCATGATCAAGGACATGCTGGAACAAAACATCCCTGAAGAATCTACAAGTCCTTGGAGTACACCATGTCTGCTGGTGGTAAAGAAAAACAAGGTTATCTTTCTTTCTTTCTTTCTTTCTTTCTTTCTTTCTTTCTTTCTTTCTTTCTTTCTTTCTTTCTTTCTTTCTTTCTTTCTTTCTTTCTTCCTTTTTATAGCCATGCTTCAGGAGAAGGGGATACACAATGAATATCACAATACAAAATTACAACATACATAACTTCAAATTGAATCATGCAATAAAATCATATAATAAAATCAGAAAGGGAGGAAAAAATAAAATCTTCATATTGTACAACTGTACATACATAAGTACATCTATATCTAAATAAGTTGACAGATATGAGTTAACTTATTGAACTATTACCCATATAGCAGCATGTTGATAGTGTTGTTAAGTAGTTTTTAACATTTCTTTTGAATGCATGTGTTTTCACTTGAAAATCTAGCCACAATCTGAGAAGGTCATTTAGTAATCTACAGTAGGACTGTAATATGTTAAAGAACGTTCAGATACAGTACTTTGGTATTAGTCTGATTTTCCTGATATTATTTTAGTGAGGATGTGTGCAAAGATTAGTTAAGGTTTGTTCTTATTAACCTATTAGTTAAAGCTTTGGGCACATCTAATTTTAGAATTTTATGAAGATTATTTAACACTGAATACTGAATTCTTTGTGTAGGAGGCAGAATTGCAAACTTTTGATATAATTTACAATGGTGCACTAATTTACTCTGATTAGTAGCAAATCTAACAATTATGTTAAATGTTACCATATATTTTTGGAGTTTTGTGTTTTGCAAATTAAAAAACAGAATAGTTTTATTTCAGAGCTGGAAGAAGTACTTGGTTCACTATGATTTTTTTTAACATGTGGTGTTAAGCTGTTTTTGTTTCAATATAGGTAACCTAATTTACTGTTTACCTTTTTTTGTAATATTCATCATATGGTCTTGAAAAGATAGTGTTTTATTTAACACTATCCCCAAGTAATTAAAACTGGATATTTTGTCCAGATTTTGTCCCATTCTCCCTAGCATCACCATGTTGTTATCAGCTACCTCAAGCCTTTGTTTAGTTCCAAAGACTGTAGTTTTGGTTTTCTTTTCATTCAGCAAAATTTTATTTTCCAAAATTCAGTTTTGTAATGCAAAGTATGCTTGTTGCATTTTCACTTCTAGGTCCACCCTGCTTTTGCAGCACAGTAAAGTACTGTATAATCTGCATATATTATAGTAGGAACTTTATTGCAGACTTCTGGTAGATCATTTACAAATATTGAAAATGGGAATGGACTCAGAACAGAACCTAGTGGCACCCCACTGTTTATTGTCCACAATGAAGATTTTTCAGACCCAATTTTAACCAATTGCTTCCTGTTTGAAAGATAATGTTTAAACCAGTTTAATGTATAAATTCCCACAGCTCAATTTTCTAACATACAAATCAATAAGGGGTGGTCCACCAGGTTGAAGGCCTTGGTCTAGTCAACAAAAATCTCCCAGCAATCATTCCACAGCCCATGTTGTCATATTTGTCAGTGGTTAACCTGACCAAGGCCAATGCCGTGCTGTACCTCCCCGAAGCCATACTGATTTGTGTATACAAGTAATTTTCTTCCAGATATTTAGTCAATTGATTGACAACCTCTTTTTCTAACAGGTTTGCAAATGCAGGCAAAACAGAGCTGGGCTTATAGTTAGTAATTATCTGCATATCACACAACATAAATACTGGGGTTACAATAGCAATTTTCTAACAGTTTGGTGCCTGATTTGGCATAAAGATAATTTAATCACATACGGCATGTCACTGGTCTAACCAGTTGTTTAGCTGCCAATTTTAACAATCTTAGGAAAAAGATCATATGCACCTGGCCCTTTGTTCCACTTTAATTTTAACAAAAGAGCATAAACTTCCTTTCTTGTTACCAGTACCTGATCAATATCGCTCGAGTATGACAGTATGGTATTAACTGCACTGTACATACAGCACTTGAATTCACAGTGACAGGGTAGAATAGTGATAGGGATATACCATTACCCCTGTCGCTGCACGGCGAAGTGGAGCCAGGAGAAGTTGCCTTGTGCTGGGTGCCTGGTCAAGCTGCTCCCATGGTGCAGTGGCTAGGGCACCAGCACATGCCACAGTTGGGAGACCTGGGACCGTGGTTTGCCCCCCCCAGGTCTCCCCTGCTGCAATTTTTACAGGCATTTAAAAAAAATCAGATTTCCCCCTCTAGAGTTCCTCCCCATCCATGATGTCTGCCCCCCCCAGAGTTAGTTAATTAAATTCCAGGGGGTATGGGGGCACAAAGGCCCCCACAAAAACATAAACACTCACTGTTTTCAATGGGTGTGCTGTGGCAAACAAGTCGGCATTTTGCCCAACTCTGTGTTCGGTGCTGTTTGGCTGTGGCATTTTTTAGCTGCGCTGTTTTGTCATATGGTGGTATGACCCTGTGCCCTTGTTACCCTAAAGAAATTAAAAGTTTTTGAACAACGTTTCCTGTTATCCATATTCTCCAATCTAGATACATGTCGTATCTGATGTTTGAATGTTGTCATATCAGTAAATAATTTGTTAAACATTTCTACTAGTTCTAGATTATCATTTATTAAGTTATCTCCAATCTTTAATTTATCAACTTTCATCTGACTTGAAGGCTGATTGAAAGAATTCCCAAAATGTCTGGTTTCAATTATATCTTTTAACTGTTTATATTTGTAATATATCTGTCTTAATTTTTATATTTCAGTCTTGGAAGTGTTTCTAATTTTGCAGTATTGTTTAAGTCGCTCTGTAAATAATTTTTTTTTAAATTGTTTCCAAAAGTTGTTTCTTGACTTGAGCATATCCAATGATTTAATATTCACACATGGTGATTTCTGGCTCATACCCTTTGTTTTTTTATTAGTACATAATGATTAATTATTTTCAATAATTGCTTGTTAAACCAAGCCACTGCCTTATCTACCTATGTAAGTTTATATAAAGGGTCCAGTCTAAGTTACTAGTTTCCTTCAAAAATATTTCACCAGTTTGATTTTTAAAGGATTTATTTTCCCTTATTAAGATCTCTTTTGTTCTCTCTTTTAACTTTGTTCTAACTATGTAAAATGGACAATGGTCAGAAATAGTATCAGTTAAAACACCTGAACCATTTAAAATATGTATTCTATTTGTCAATACCCAATCTATAGTTGTACTCCATCCTGTCTTACAATTTTTTTCTGATCTGTTCTCTAATCACTTGATTGAAACCATTGGCTGCCACAATGTTTTTAATTCTGCCATTGTCACTTAGGTTTGTCCAATCAATATTAAAGTCTTCCATAGTTGTATGTTCTTTGATCCTCTTATTTAAAAATGGCAAGTTAGCTAAGACTACTATGTCTGTTTTAGCTGTTTTGGGTGATAAGTAGACACACGAGAAATACATGGCAGTGCCTAATTCTCCACCCAAAGTTAGTTAATTTATTTATTTCATCATTTTGGATTTATACATTTGAGTACTAAGGCTCTGTTAAAAAAGGTTCCAAGTCAAATGGGGATTCAAAACAAACAGGGTCACAGTAGAACCAGCAATACACAACACATGGGTAAGACAAATTGGGTTCTAGGGCTAACTTAGAAATTCTATCAAGTAACACAGAATAAATAAGACATCAAACACTGATAAACATTTTTATCACTATCATAAGATACATAATTAGGTTGCAGTTTATTACATATGCAAACACAGGATACCACTTAGAGATATTTTGATGTGCAGCCTTTGAGGAGCAAAGAACAAGGAAGTAAGAACTAGAGGAAGAAGGAAAAGAAATGTCACCACCAGGAACAGGTGTTGTCAGAGTGTAAGAGAAAAAAAAGGTAACAGGTGAGTTAGGGAGGGCATGGGGAGTATGAGTAATCATCTAGTTCTTCAAAGGTGGTAGTAGTTATAGTAGTGGGGGAGAATGGGATAAGGAGATTGTTGGGACATGAGCTTAGGGACTTGTTATGATTTGTGATAAGTGGTGTGAGTCCCAGAAGTAGCTGCCACATTGCAGGCATTGTCTGAGAAGGAAAGGGGAGACAGGGTCGGGGGACGGAGGGGAGAGAGGGAGAGGGGGGTTGCTAGCTGGTAGTCTTCCTGCGGTTAGTAATGTGTTAGGCAGTCACAAGGGTTCATTTGGGCCAGTAGTCTATGTAGCTTCTTCTTGAACAGGTTTTTTTTTTTGCATTCAATCAGTGATGCTGGAAGATCATTAAACCATTTAGGTCTCCTAAAAGAGACGGCATGCTGGGCAAAGGTAGTGCACCTAAAGGGTACCTGAAGCACTCCTTTAACCATCCTCTGGGTTGCCTTTCCAGATATAGTCCATTTAAAGATGCAGGCAGTTGATGCGAGTGTAAGCCCTAGTAGGAATTTCTTTCCAAGTAGGCAGGCCTGATATTTGACTCTTTGAGGCAGGGGAAGCCACCCCATTTCACTGTGAAGCTGACAGGTGTGGGTAAGGTGATCAGCTCCCAGGATGAGTCTGCACGCTTTATTTAATAATGTCTTTATCCTATTTAATGCTGAGTCTGAGGCAGCACTGTAATTGGTAAGCCCGTAGTCTATCGATGACAGTATGGAGCTCCTTGTTACCATCTCCAATGCCTCAGTGGTCATGAAATGCTTGTGTCTGTGGAGGATCCCTAATTTGATATTTCCCACTTTGATGACATGGTCTATATGTCCCATGAAGGTTAGAGTATCATCAATATGAATTCCCAGCTACTTAAATTTGTGGATCTGCTCAAGACTCCGGGGCAGAGATTACTGCATCATCTGCATATAGGACCATGTTGGTTGGACAAGCAGATGGCAGTGAATTTATAAAGAGGCTAAACAGCAACAGGCCTAGAAGTGACCACTGTGGCAGCCCCAAATCCATGCCCTTAAGGTTGAATGTTGCTCCAGATATTTTGACACATTGTGACCTTTGTGATAGGTAGTTTAACAGTCAAATGTTCAGGTCAGTTAGTATTTGCAGTTACTTCAGTTTGTTTAGCTGAACTACTGTCTAAGTTTCCCTCAACTAGTTTAACATGTAAAGTATCTCTTACATAAATAACTACCCCCCCTCACATTTACCTTTTATTCAAAATTTTTGAAACAAGGTATACCCCTCTAAGGTGACATACTCATTTGGGGCTGAATGTTTCAACCATGTTTCACTTAATGCAATAAGATCAAATTTCTCCAGTTCAATCCATGTTTTTAGTTCATCCAGACGTGATAAAAGACTTCCAATATTTAAATGAATATATCACCACCAAGCAACAATAATATTAAGGGATATAGGGCCAGATATTCAAAACTTTGTGCTGGGCACAAACCATTTACACAGGGTTAGTACCGGATTTGTGCAGGTCAGCTATATTCAAAAGGTCAAGTAGCATGGGCAAACTGCATTAGTGCCGAGCAAAAGTATAATGTACGCAAGGGGCAAACTGAGGGGAGCAGTACATGAATACAGGCACAGTGCTATATTCAGCAAATAGCAAAATGCAGAGTGTTTTTGCTCGACTTAGCACAACACTTTGCACAGTGCAAATTACTGCCCAGGTAAAGATAGTCTTAACTCTAGGCAAACCAGCTTTCAGTGACTTTGTGGCTTTGCACAGGTTTGCATGACTTTTGCGCTGCTTTGCGCGACCCTAACCAGTAAGTATTAAACATAGAAATAAACTTGACATAGAAGAAACATGCTGCTCAAGGATGGCATCCCTATGATGCCATCATCTGCCACCAGTCCCAGCCATGCCAGGCAGTAAGTGATGACCCGACCCCCAGTGGACACCATGGCAGTGTGGCCATACACCACACACCTGCAGACCACCCTTTGGTGGACACCAACAGAAGCCAGCACACACATGCAGCACTGTGTGCCTGGAGGGTGTTGAGGGGAGGGTGTACAGGTGGCCAGGCTGCACCACAGACTAGGTGTGACCACAAGGCTGGGACATGCCATGCAGTACAAATGGTCCAGTGTTGGGAATACTCCAACACCAGTATGCCTGTCTGATGGTATGTGCCCCCCCAGCCAAATACCACACATCTGTACAGACACCAGAGCACACACAGCCAGCCGTGTATATGTCACTGTGAGTATCCCATGTCAGTGGTGCAGCATCTGCGAGTCACACAACAGCATAACAGTAATGGCCACTGTCAGTACACACCTGCAAGTTGGACCTGTCACTGTGTACAGTGCAGTGGTAACTGATGCCCTACACACCATAGGCATTGCTGTGTCCCTCACACTACTGGCCCCCTTGCTACTGTAGTGTCTACTGTGCACTGTAGAAAGAACTACAGTTTGACAATTGTATGCAGCATCACCACCTGTGCCTGTGCTGTGTAGTCCCCTGGGGCACAATATTCTATGTGGTTCCATACATATGTAGCCTGCAACTACCACCATGCACTGCCAGACTGACCTACAAGTGGAGCTGTGGGCAGACCCAGCCAGCCCCCGTACTTCCAGACTGACCTACAGGTTGAGCTGTAGGACCCTGCAATAGCGCTGGGTAAACTGCATGCAAATCATGACATAATGAGATGCTAATCTGAATGTTTGCCCACAGATTGCCTAAGTAGGCTCATTTGCATGTCACACTTTTGAATATAGCAAAAATCTGCTCCGGGCAAATATGATAGCGCTGGGCAAATGGCTTAGCTCTGCGCAAAACCTGTGCAAATGTGTTTGTGCCACTTAAACATTTTCAGAAACATTGTACATTTCTGCACAATTTAATTTCACATGCACTGGTACTTGCAGCTTAACTGAATCCACTCCATTGGTAGCACATACATTGGCCACACAGTTCACCTCTACCTTCCTTAACGTCGCTGAGAACTGGGATGCTATTGTGGTTTGCACTTCCTGGTTAATATATTCATAGCTGTCTTATTTCCTGGTCTATTTTTGCGCTGCACTGCCAGCCAAGTTTACCCGGCTTCCTTAGCATGCTATATCTAGCAGGTTTAGCACAGGGGCTAATCCCTTTTGTATATAGTGGACTATTGGTTCTGGGCTAATTTAGCACTCCAGTCAGTGCTAATTTAGTCCCGGGGCAAAGCTTTGAATATCTGGCCCTATATCTCTTAAATGTATTGAAGCACTTGCTATGCCTTTTGTTAATTTTTGTGCAATTTTGTTTTAGTTGTATTGTGTTTTATCACATATGGATAATACCAAATTTGCTCCATACAATGCATCCTGATCATTTTGATTACTTACTAAAGGCTTTTGCCAAATTACTATACATTAAACATTTGGGCCAGTGTCACTGGACAGGCTTAATCAGTAACAAAAACTCTTTTTAAATCCATTAAGAAATATAGGGCAAAGAGGAATCCCCATATACATAAGAGATAAGTAAAGTGATTTATTTTTCAATTAAAAATGTTAACATTTTATAAAATATCAACCTTCAAATTATCCTTGGTCAAACAGTTCAGCAATTGTACAACAATCCCTCATAAAAAATTGCTAGGAATCTATATTAAATTCTTACTTTAAGTAAACAAAGTTATAAATCATTCTCAGCATCAAATTCTTACTTAGAAACACAACCTTATTGATTTAAAAAGTTTTTCTCCCAAGTGGTGCTCATGCTGGGTGGGTGGAGCATACTTTGGTAGTTGTGGTAGCCCCCCCTCCTTGTCTCACTACAAAGCCACTGACTTGCACTCAAGTCCCCTGTCTGCTGTAGCCAGTAAACAGTAAACTTGAAGACAGGGAATGCAGGTTATTTCTCTGGAGGCAGCAGAAAATTGGATGTCAAGTATGTGCTGTACATATCCACAGCTATGGCAGACCTCCAGGTGTAGTCCAATGCCAGGAATGCAGGTGTAATACTGGATGGGAGGCATGTGCTTTTGTAGTTGCTGTAGCACCACCTCCTCAGCTTTCTGCACAGCCACTGACTTGCCCCCAAGTCCCCTGCCAGCTGTATGCACTAAACAGAACACTTGATGACAGGGAGTGAAGATTATTTCTCTGGAGGCTGCAGATGGTTGGATGTCAAGTATGTGCTGTACCACCATGGCTACAGTGGACATCCGGGCATAGGCAAGTGTCAGGAATGCAGATGGACTTCAGGAAGCTAAATGCCTGCATAGTTCTGGATGCCAATCCTTTACCCATGACAGAGGATACCTCAGAGAGTCTTAATATAGCCAGCCCAGCCTACTTCACCACTCTGAATCTTCAAAGTTGGGTCAACCAAGTCTCCTATGATCCAGTTTCTTGTCCATACACAGCTTGGTGCTGTCACTTGGGATGTTTACAATTAAATGACTGCCTATGGGACTTTGGAGCAGGAGTGTAGCCATAAATTTCCATTTTGTACACAATCTCCAACAGTTACACCCCCCCAATTAAAAAATGTACACATCCTTTCCAAATGGCACCCCCTTCCAAACAAGTCAGATTGTTGTCAGATGACTCCTCTTCTCTCTAAAGAGCTTATACATATATTGGACACTCCTCAGTGGCCTACACTAACCCAAATACTACAGATTAGAATGGTAATATTAACAGAGTGGCTTATGGTTTGTAACAGGCACTCAACAAAACTGTACACAAATGTGTACAGTGAGTATGCCTGTCTACACCCTTGCTTTGGAGCAGTCATAGGAAACATAGGAATCATAGGAATTCTACAAGCCAGTGAGTGTTAGCCTTTTGAGACTTGTTAATTCTCAATGGATATAACTTATCTCCTTTTGTTTGAGGTGCTTATCAAGTGTTATAGTAAAATTATTCATAGTGCCACAATTAACCAATTCCTCTGGTAGTCCATTTCAAATTGAGATCACACTCTGATTCAGCCATGACCCTCTTTTATTTGTTTTGTATAAGTCCCCAAAATATTCCAACATGTTATGGAAGCCTTACTATGTGGGCTGTCTTGGAAATATTGCCTAGTCTACCTGGATGATGCTGTTTCTTGAGCAAAACTTTTCCAGAACACCTCCAATACCTTAAAGAAGTATTTGAATGCTTCTGATGATTTCACAATTGTGGAGGGACACTAATAGTTCTATAAGAACACAGATTCTGTATTTCAATTTTAAAATTCTTTATTTTGCCCTGATGTTTTGTTCACAAACTTGAGCTTTTTCTCAGGGCTTCAGTTCTGGAAATAATTAGATGTACATTGTTCAGTTTACATATACATGTTGTTTATATAATTACTCATTATAGGGAAAACTGTGATTTTTACCAGAGAGTCTGTGCCATATGCTTATACTTGAGTACTTATAAATTTCTTCAGCTTCATAATTGTACTCCTGCAATACATAAATTCGTATTTGCCACTGTTTCTTATACAGAGATTTTTAAGTAAATGTGCCACCATCACCATATTTCATTGTATAAGTATTTTTTCAAATCTGTTGTAAGTCTATCATACCCTGTAGCTGGGCTGCTATATACCCATTTCTTGAAAGCACAATCTGTTCCTGAATCACTTTTCTTTCTGTTGTGCTCTGTTGCATTTGAACTATTTTCTTAGCCTGTAACAACAAGTTTTACGTTTGTTTGTTGTATCTGACAGTCATTTACTTCTGGCTTTTAAACACTTTTCATCTAAGACTGCCTCTGACCTGATCTTAATGTATTATCATTTATGATATGAAATATACCTTATTCCTATTTTGTTCATATGCCCATTTTAGTCAATATAAAAAATGCTCTCACTGGTTCTCACACACCTTATGCTTTAAGTTTTTTCCTCTACTACAGCCCTTATTGTTTTGTAACTGCAGTTACCTGGCTCTGAAATGCCATTTTTTTGTACTATTGTCTTTGTTTCTAGTCTATGAGGGATGTGTTGTCAATATTCACCAGTGGGCATTTCATTATATCCAATTATCTGTACGCACTTAGAAGCACTGGAGAAGCGACAGAAACACTGAGAAAAACAAAAAAAGGTAATGTAACTAACTGATAAGAAACAAATGTGAATTGTTTAAAAAAAATAGGAAATATATGGAAACAGCAAGTAACCGAACATGTACAAAAAAATGTCATTTCAGAGCCAGGTAACAGGAGTTACAAAACAACAAAGGCTCTTTAAACATAAGGCACATGTCTACCTGTGAGAGCATTTTTTTATATTGACTAAAATGGGATATGATCAAAATAGGAATAAGATATATTTCATATTATGAAGGATAATACATTAAGATCAGGACAGAGGCCGTCTTAGATGAACATTTTTAAAAGCCAGAAGTAAATGACTGTGGCAGATACAACAAAACAACTTAAAACTTGTTACAGGCTAAGAAAATAGTCCAAATGCAACAGAGCACAACAGAATGAAAAGTGATTATGGAAGAGATTGTGCTTTCAATAAATGGATATATAGCGGCCCAGCTACAGAGCATGAAAGGCTTAAAGCAGATCTGAAAAACATTACTTGCACAACTAAATATGGTGATGCTGGCACTTTTTCTTAAATAATTTCTGCATAAGAAACAGTGGCAAATACAAATTTATGTATTGCAGGAGTACAATTCTAAAGCTGAAGAATCTTAAGTACTCAAGTATAAGCATATGGCACAGACTCTTTGGTAAAAAAATCACAGTTTTCTCTACTTTTTAAACCAATAATGATTAATTATATAAAGAACATATATATGTAAACTGAACAATGTATATCTAATTATTTCCAGAACTGAAGCCCTTTGAAAAAGCTTGAGTTTGCAAGCAAAGCGTCAGGGCAAAATAAAGAGTTTGAAAATTGAAATACAAAATCTGTGTTCTTATAGAACTATAAGTATCCCTCTACAACAATTTTGAAAACAGATTTTTGCACCTTGGGGATACACACTCCAAGAAAAATAGAAACTATTCCCAATGGATTAACCTTTTTTTGAACATTGATCACATCCACCTCGAGGGCAGGTTGATATCCATGCACATTGGTCACAGCACCTACAAAGGAGCTACTTTAAATATGAACATTTGAACTTTTGAAAGCAATACCAGAAATATACTATAAGTGGATTTATATAACTATGAAAACCACTGAGTTGAGACAAAAATAGACTTTTCTGAAATGGAAAGTTCTAGAATGGAAGCATTCCAAGACATGGGACAAAGTGTCCCACACACTATGCACTACATCACCTATTCAGAAGATGTCCATAAAAAGTTGTTTCAAGTAATGAAGGGTAATAGGGTTCTGAGTAGCCAAATGCACAATACCAATAGGAGCTTAGCCCCCAAAACGGAGAATTTAAAATTCAAAAACTGCCATTTAGAATGGCATGGCCTAACACTAACTCAATACTTGGAATGCAATATGATTCCTAGGGGGCTGAGGATTTCCATAGACTCAAACATAGGTATAAATACAGTGAAACTCACACATAACTGGATGGGATACATAACAGGGCATTGTGTGACTTCATGTATGCCTTAATAGAAACCATAATAGAAGAACGAGAAGGCTTAGGAAAAGAGAACCAATTAACAGAAGAAGCCCTTAAATTAAAAAATAGGAGAAGAAGAATTCAAAATCAATTTGGAAAACATGAAAAGCAAATTATGTGACTATGAAGAGAAATTGAAACAACACAAGATAAAAAATTTAAACAAGATACTAATGACTACTGGAATAAGAGGGTTTACTCATTCAAAAAATTCCAAAATTTGAGAATGGGACTAAACCAAACACAGTATATGGATGCAAGCACTGACGGTGATGGATCCTATACACGTGATGGTAATACGAGGGAGTCAAATGATAGCCCTGAAACCCCACTAGTACAAGATTCACAATAACCTGGTACATGAGGTAATATGGCTACAGAAACTAGATATCCTTATAAAGATAGATTGGGGGTTGAGGGGAGGGGGCAGCAGCAGGGGATCCAGATCAGGTGTAGCAAGTCGAAGGCCAAGCAGGCCTGCAGAAGGGGGAGAGAATTACAACCTACCAGTGAAATAATTCCAATCTTTAACTTGAGCCACAAGATTCTGACAGATAGTGAAATAGAAGTATTAAGTCTAGGTCTTTCCTTTTCCAACCACAATCAACCAACTTATTTGAATTAGAAGCAGATTTGCACAAATTCTTTAGAACAATAAGACTAAAAACACTATTTGGGGACTCAGAAGGGGAACCCTACTATGAACAACAAGTTAGAAAAGTGTTAAAAACAAAATCCAACTATAACCCACCCATAGGAAAGAGTCATGGGGTTGAAACTTATTGTGAATTGGTACAATAGGAAATACACAAATTATTCAAAGAAAGGAACAGTGAAAACCTAAATACAAAAACCTATACGGCGAACAAAAACAAACTGTAGAAAATCTTGCTAAAGATGACACAGTAATGATAAAATAGGCAGATAAAGGACGAGGAATTGAGCAATAATGAACAATGAGGGTTACGTAAATGTTCTAGTTAATCACCCCTGGGGATGTAATGTGGCATGAGGTGCAGCCTAGTGCCATATTGCCCCAAGGGGTGATTAACTTGAACATTAACACAACCTCCAGAGTTCATTATTGCTATTATTATAGTTGGGGTATGAGTTACTTTAGCTTAAATATTTTTTTTAGTATTTATTTTTTTTGTGTGTGTGAAATTAACATAAAATAGTCCCTCCGCCATACTAAATTGCTGTGGTCTGGATCATACCTCTCAACCTTTTGTCACTAACAGGAGGGACATGGGCACTCAAACAGAGGGACAGTGAGGGACACTGACCCTAATAATGAGGGAACCAATCTCGAACATGGAGATAAAAGCTCAAAATGCTACAGACTCCAGTTCCTGTACTTTAACACAGTTTATTTTTTATTTGATATTTTAAAATAATATATATTTCTGTTTTAATTGCTAAATGTAGAGTACCATCTCGGTGTGGGGAGTACCTTTTTCATGAGGGACAGGAGAGAGGCAACACAATTTTGAGGGGTAAAATGAGGATGCCCCTCATAATGAGGGACAGTTGAGAGGTATGATTCTGGATCAGTGTGGGATACACAGATGTACATGCTCATGCAGATTTATAAATGCAGGAATGAGATATTTTTTTACTGCAGCCAAAGAGTATCACCAGCCTGCTTCTGTCATTATTATAAAGATCTGAGGGATGAGGATCTTCATGGAAAAGCCACGCTGCAGGCTGCTACGTCAGTGAAAGTTAATTTTTATTATTTTCAGTATAAAAATTTACTTTCACTGACATAGCAGCCTGCAGCATGGCTTTTCCGTGAAGCTCCTCACCCTTCAATCCTTGTAATAAGGGCAGCATGCTGGTGATACTCTTGTACTACAGAAAAAAAAGGAAATACCTCACTCCTGCATTTTTCATACAGGCAGCCCCTGTTACACAGCATCTCTATGACTTTGAACACTTTTTACTTACTTTTTCCCCCTCTGAAGTATTCTGTTATTAAACTTTATTAAGCCAATGTGAAGGTAAAATCTGAACCACACAATCACAGGAAATCTGTGTCAGTAATTACTACAAGAAACATAAAAAAATAGTAAACTGGTAGGCACAGTATATGTGATAAAAAAAATGTGTTGCAGATAAATTGGATTAGGGCCATCATGTACTCCTTTAAAAATATCCCATCTGTTTCATCTTCCTATTGGTTCAAATTCATCTGGAACAGCTCTTGCTAATGAAAATACAGCAGCACGTGCAGGCTTACATTGAGAAACTTTTTTGGAAAAACATATGGGCAGGAAGGAGAGAATATGTTGAGGTGAGGTACTGCATCAGAAAAACGTAGGTCACATAATTACAAAACAGTAAATGCCCACATTTATATAGCTAGACCTAGCCAAGCCACCCTACAGATTATTTATATCCATTGTTTACAGTTTGAGCTTAGCTGTTCTCACCAGCCTGCTGCCAGCATTACAAGAATCTGAGGAATGATGAGGATCATCACGGAAAAACCATGTTGTGGGCTGCTATGTCAGTGAAAGTTAATTTTCTATTATTGTCAGTTTAAAAATGTACTTTCACTGACATAGCAGTCTGCAGTGCAACTTTTCCATGAAGCTCCTCATCCTTCGATCCTTGTAATAATGGCAGTACACTGGTGATACTCTTGGACTGAAAAAAAAAAAACTTCACTTTTGCCTTTTTCATACAGGCAGCCCCTGTTACAGCACAGCTGTAGGACTGCAAACACATTTTACTTACTTCTCAACCCCCACATATTCAGATGAGCCTTGCTATAATGGCGTCCATGGGTTCCACTTGTAGAATGCTGGAAAGGTAACAAGGAACTTCATTTTTAAAATCAGTACTCCTGTAATCAGGCTACACAAGTACAGTACAAGTCACACTGTTCCTCTAATAAGTTACTTTAGCATTTCTGACTGAGTTGCATACAGTAAATGTTGCAGGATCCAGCACAAAGCCCTGCACAAACTGTTTCTTAAGAGTTAAATACAGCTTTGCATTGCACTGTGACTAGACTGTAGATGCATTCCAAATGAGTCACAAAAACATTTTACAAATATTGCTCTTCAGCTGGTGAAGCACTGAAAAATAATGCAATATGAGTTGCCAATGCATTGCCAACTCATAAAAACAATGCTAAACCAACTCATTGAGGGAACAGTTTAATGTGAATTGTACTGAATGTTAACAAGTAGGTTAACATAAAGCTTTCAGAATGCTAACAGCCAATGAGATTGCGGCATTTCCAAGACCCTTATAATAATAGTCATTATGGACAGTTCTGATTACAAAAATATGTGTTTAGACCTTCTAAACCATACATTGAATTATGGAGGACTCCAGGGAGATCCCACTAAAATATTTCAAAGAGAGACAGCAAATAACTTTGAGGAGTTTGAAAGCAATGGGTGGCTGTATCAATGGGAAGCTAAACTCTTACTGAATAAAAATCAGAGAATACCAATGTTTTATGCAATTCCTAAAATTCACAAAAATAGTACACACCTACCAGGGAAGATTCATTGTTTCTGCCGTAGACTCACTGTTTGAGGCAGTCTTCCAACACATTAACCCACACTTGCAGCTGCTAGTGGAAAAAACAAGTACCCATGTAAAGGACACAGGAGACATGATACATATAGTACAAGGTGTCTCCAAGCAAGGGATCAACCAGGAACACTTTTTAGTGATAGTTGATGTTAAAGATCTTTACACCTCAATCTCACATACTGAAAGAATAGAAATTATGGGCAAGATGCTTGATATGAGGAAAGAGAAGCCAGACCAAAAACTGTGGTTCTATAAGAACTAGCTGAAATAATTTTAACTAAAATATTCTATCGTCAAACAAGAGGGACAGCCATGGACAGCACAATGGCACTGATCTATGCCAATGCCTTTATGTATAATTTTGAAATTAACTACATCTTCAACCACGCAAAAAAATCCATATTTTAAGTTCATTTCATCGTAGCATCATTATATAATAACGCAATCCTGATGCAATCCTTTTATATGGACAGGCACAGAAGCTGACCTCAAAGAATTTCAAACCTTCTTGAATATTATTAATCAGATTATACAGTTTGTTATGAGTATAGGCTGATGGAAACACCATATCTAGATCTAATGATTTCTAAACAAGAACAGACATTGCAAATGACATTATACAGAAAAGAAATGGATTGAAACACAATGTTACACAGTTCAAACTTCCATGAACCCAAACTAAAAAATAGCATACCCTATTCAAAATTAGTAAGGGTAAGATGCAATTGTAGTAATGATAGTGGCTTTGAAACAAACAAAACAGAAACCCTAAATACTGTAGGTTCAAACAGAGGGGGTATGGCAGAAAAGCGATCATGCAGGCAGAATAAAAAATAGAAGCAGACAAGACGCACTGACAACTATGGTAACAGACAACAAACAAGACAGAATAGTGTTTGCAATGAACTACAACAACAGATGTGAGGAAATGAAATGTATAATACATAAACACTGGCACTTGGTAAAAACAGGTAATACAAGAGTGGCAACATTTGATAACAAGCCAATAGTAGCAGTCAAAAAAGTAACAACATTAAAAGATAAACTGGTCACATCCTAATTTAAACCAGCAGGTCCAAAGGGAGAGCAACTACTGTTAGGACCACTGCAGCCTGGGACGGTCCCCTGTGGTTGATGCTCAGTCTGTCCATACACACAAACAAAAAAGACAACTTTCAGCATCCACATACAGGACAGACATTTCACATTAAACAACACATTAAATGTACAACAGCTGGAGTCATTTATGTACTTCAATGTCCATGTGACATGTTGTATGTAGGACAGACAACGAGGGCCCTAAAAACAAGGATTCAGGAGCACAAAAGTGACATCTGTAGAAAAGATCAAACATCACAAGTATCCATGCATTTCACATGTGCTGGACACACAGGGGCATTGATCAGGTTCTGGGGTCTTGAGGAAGTACAACCACCAGAACGAGGTGGAAATCATCAGAAAATAATAGACCGAGCTGAAATAAGATGGATCTTTAACTTAAAAACACTGGCTAGGACAATAGGTATGAATGTGGACACCAATTGGCAAGCGTGTTATTAGAAGGACTATTAAATTCACAGTTATACAGACAAATGATTACAGTGCAGCCAATTCATAAGCATGCAGCAAAACAAATAGAGTACTATAGAGTGTCTGACATACATGCTACAGTTGACCAGTAAACTCCATTTATGACTGTGAAACAGATGGTGAATGCTTACAAATAAACAAGAACAGACAGCCATCACAAGGGGTCCTCCCCCGCAACATACACACACATCCACCACAATTGTATCTCACTAAAAATAAAATGTGGGTAAGAACAAATAAATAATTTGATATAATGAAATGCTCACTAGTGAATATAGATAACATATCCCTCATAGACTAGAAACAAAGACAATACTATAATTTAAACAAGGAGCCACACAGCAATCAGTTTCTTTGTAGTAAGCAAGCTTGATCATCCAAGCACTTCACTGAGAAACTGGCATAGTATACAGTTGCTTAGCAACTGTACTTGAACACAATTGGTGTTCAGGTAACCATGACTAGACATCACATGGTATGGATGATTGGGCTAAGAGGAAGGGCTGCACCAACTACACACTTAGATGCTTAGTAACAACCATTTGGAGCAGGGACAGAAACAATGAGAAAAAAAAAGATAATGTAACTAACTGATAAGAAATGGATGCAAATTATTTAAAAAGATAGCAATTATATAGGCACAACAAGTAACCGAACATGTACAAAAAACATGTGATTTCAGAGCCAAGTCACCGCAGTTACAAACAACAAAGACTGTAGTAGAGGAAAAAACTTAAAGCAAAAAGTACGTGAACACCAGTGAGATCATTTTTTATATTGACTAAAACAAGCATATGAACAAAACAGGAGTAAGATATATTTCGTATCACGAATGATAATACATTAAGATCAGGACAGAGACAGTCTTAGATGAAAATGTTTAAAAGGGTAGCCCGTGAGGAGGGCGCATGGGGAAGGGCGCCATCCATAATGATGACTCCTCCTCAGTGAAATCCCTCATGGTGATGGGAGGGTAGGGCGACCAGATGGGGGGTTGGTGAAATGGGCGACAGGATGTCGCTATATGTATGCACGCGGGGGGGAGTGAGAACAGCAAGCGTTGGCTGGGAGGTGGTGGAGGAGCTGTAGCGGTGGCGCTGCAGTGGGTTGCGGCTGCATCATGGGTATATGGGGTTGGCTGTGGTTGGGGTAGGTAGTGCGGGTTGGGTCTGCGGCTGGTACAATTCCCTACTTACTTTTCATGCTTCACCAATCCTGACATGCACCCCTGGAGTTGAGAATCCTTTATAGGAGGCGGGGTGAAGCCCCCCGAGGGGTGTGTGTGTGGCGGTGTGCAGCCCCCACAGAAAGCACTGACAGTTATGTCCCCGGTGCCATTGTTCCGTGTGCCGGGGTGTCAGTAGTGCTGAAAATGTTTTCAGCACTCTGACTGCGTGATAACAGTGATTGCCTTTAGGCTTTCACCATTATCACATAGAACCTTTAAAAGCCATTAGTAAATGACTGTAGCAGACACAACAAAAAAACTCAAAACTTGTTACAGGCTAAGAAAATAGTCCAAATGCAACAGAACACTACAGAAAGAAAAGTGATGAAGGAACAGATTGTACTTTCAAGAAATGAGTATATAGCAACCCAGTTATAGGGTATGATAGGCTTACAGCAGATTTAAAAAAAAATTACTTCTACAATAAAATATGGTGATGGTGGCACTTTTACTTAAAAAAATACCTGTATAAGAAACAGTGGCAAATACAAATTTATGTAGTGCAGGAATACAATTATAAAGCTGAAAAAACTTAAAAGTACTCAAGTATAAGCATATGGCACAGACTCTCTGGTAAAAATCACAGTTTTCCCTATAATGAGTAATTATATAAACAACATGTATATGTAAACTGAACAACGTACATCTAATTATTTCCAGAACTGAATCCCTTTGAAAAAGCTTGAGTTTGTGACCAAAACATCAGGGCAAAATAAAGAATTTGAAAATTGAAACGTGGAATCTGTGTTCTTATAGAACTACAAGTATCCCTCCATAACAATTTTGAAAACATAGATTTTTGCACCTCTGGGATACATACTCCAAGCAAAATAGAAACTATTCCCCATGGATTAACCTTTTTTGAACAATGCTTCTGTTGAGCCAACATCAAGCTTTGCCAGGCAAATGTTGTGTTGCACAGGGTCAAATTCATTACTTGGGACATATTGGCATTTCTCCAGTCGCCTCTATAGACCCAGACAAGCTCTCAGCAGTCAAAAACTATCCAGCACTTCCTGACCTCCAAGACCTCCAAGTTTCCCTAGGCCTGTTTGGATATTACAGAAAATTCATCAGTGCCAAGATTGCAGCTCCACTGTATGCCCTCACCAACAAGATATGTGAATATACATAGACTTCTAAGTGCAAAGAGGCCTTTGATACCTTAAAAGACAAACTGATCTCCCCTCCATTATTGGCCTACCCAAGGTTTGACTAACACTTCAAACTCTACACAGACGCTAGTTCTTTTGCAGTGGCCACTGTACTTTGTCAAGTTCAAGACCAAACAGAATGTACAGTATCCTATGCTGGACACTCCCTTACCTCAGCTGAGCACAATTATAGTATCACATAAAAAGAATGTCTAGCTATGGTATTTGTTATAAAATAAATTTGACTACTATCTTTGCCACCCCTCCTTCACACTTACTGTTGATCACTCTGCTCTCAGATGCTTGTTCGAAATGAAGGAACCGGTAGGAAAGTTTGTGTGATTAGAGTGCCATGCTCCAATCCTACAATTTTTGAAATTCAACACAGACCAGGCCGTGTACATTCAAATGTGAATGGTGTTAGTCAACAACAGTATCTCTCTGCATCACTCTTAACAGATGAGGAATCCTGCTTAGATGCTCTTCTTCTCCACACCACAGACGTGCTTCCTGTGGATACTCCTACAGCACCCACTATTGCATTGCTGCTCTCAAATGCTTCTTCATAAAGCAGCACTGATCCTCAATTATTACAATCCGCCAAAGAGCTTCTCACCTCTGCATCTGCACTCTCCCTGGCAACTGTCAAAACTCAACAAAAGCAGATCCTCAATTCTCAGACATAATAATTTACTTAGAGTTTGGAAATTTTCTACAACAGAAGCAACATCACCAGGATGTGCTTTTCCTAGCTGCACAATACTTCCAAAATGATAGTGTGCTTCTTCACATCTGGACCAAGGAAGACAAGGGCCATTACACAGATAGAACTCATGTACAGTTATTTTTACCAGCCTCTCTCTAATCAAATAAGTTCTTCTCGCCACTCATGCCTCTACAATTTCTGGAGGTCATATAGGAATCCACAGAACTCTCAAATAGACACTTCTTCTGGCCTTACATAAACAAAGACATTTTACCATTTTTTCAAATTCTTCCAGTCCTACTCCCCAAAAGCCTCCTGCCAAACTGACAAAGGCACACCTCATTCCAATGCCTTGGATGAAGGAACGCCTCATTCCAATGCTTGTAGCCATGGAACCATTCCAGCAAGCCAGCACAGACATTCCTGGACCTTTACCAACATGCTCAGACTCTGGTGATAAATATGTTCTTGCTTTTGTTGATTACTTTACAAATTACTTAGAGCTAATCCCATTAATTGACATCAGAGCTGCTACAGTCACAAATGCCTTCCTCAACTCAGTTATTTGCCATCACAGTATCTTCTTGTATGTTCATTCATACAGCAGCACTAACTACCTTTCAACCATTCTTCAAGAAACTTGCAAACACCTCAACATAAAAGAGATTACCACAATGAGCTATCACCCACAATGCAATGAACAAAAGGAAAGAATGATGTTTACCATCCTAAACACACTCTCCAAGTACCTAGATGAATATGACATCACTTTGGACCACTGTGTTCCTTTTGTTCAATTTGCCTACATCACAAGCCCTTGTGTTGACAGTAGAGACTACAGTCCATTCTTCTTGGTGAATGTGTGGCATTCAACAACTCCATTGGATATGGATCTCACACTGTTAGAGGTTCCAAAATGAACTTCCTTGTACATTATCCCTGTACTGGAACAACTTGAAATTGCCAGACATGTTACAATAACCACATTGGGACAAAGAAAATCTGCCATGCAGAAACTGTCAGTAGCCAAGTCACATGAACCTTCATTTTCTATTGGGGACGCTGTCGAGGTGTATCGACTTGTCTTAGTTCTGGGCACCACAAAGAAACTGCTCTGCACTTGGCCAGGTCCTATCTACATTGTGAAAAAGCTTTCTCCAGGTCATGTTCTCCTGCAATGGAAGTCAGAAAGTATTAAGGGGATGCTGTACTATCAGGGTGTGCTGTCCTTCAAATGAGATGTTAAACTCAGGTCCCTTTTACCCAACCCTGGTTCTGTGATAGTAGCTGCATTCTTGGTATTTTCTCCTTCCATTTAGTTAAACACTTTGAAATACTATCATACAGGGACAGTGACCATCTTGCCTTTAGAATCATTCTTACTCTAGACCTTGATCTGGATACAGAAAATGAGTATGGCAAAAAGGTGGCAAACAAGAATATGGTCCTTTATAATAAAAATGATAAAATAGTCCCTATCCATTCAAGATAAATTTATTGATTTATTAAAATCTGATTTTATATTAAAATGTAAGATTGACTATATACAGGCCACATATGAGACTGATATAAATTCCAATACAGAACAAACATATTTGAGTGATATGAAGAAATCAGCACTCATCTTGTTGAGCGATTATCTGAAAATATGCCCAGACAAAAACCACGTTCACTTATGATAGTAAAGGGTAAAGCCCCTTGGTATGATAGATATTGTGTACATATGAAAAAACTGGTAAATAAACAGGATCAGATAGTGAAACAACTGCTTTGGTTCAAAGACAGGTTGGTATTACATAATTTGAGAAGGGAGTATCAAAATATTCTGAAAAAGAAAAAAAAAACTATACTCTCATAAACTATGGTCTTTTCTTCAAGATGCTATTCATGAAAGAGATAGTAAAACATTTTGGAATAGTGTAGCCTTTGGATCCAATAAATCCAGAAATAATATCAAAGTCGTTATTAATCCTACAGAGTGGGTAGAATATTTTACTGAGTTGTTTTGCTCTGACAAGGAGATCAGTGAGCAAGAGTTAAGGACTTTTTTGGTGAATGAATGTACTGTAGACAATAATGTAGGTTGGATAGATTTTACTATATCTAAACTGATTGAGGCAATAAAAATGCAAAAGAAAAGTAAGGCACCAGGCATTGATGGACTTTCTGCATAACTTTATCAGGCTGATCCTGCCTAGTGTGCAGAATTATTTCTACCTTCCTTTAAAACTATAATTACCATTAAACAAATTCCCAAATCCTGGAATTGGAGCCTAACTGTCCCAATTCATAAAAAAAGGCCCTAAATCTAATATACATAATTATACACCAATTACTCTTTTACCCATTGCCTTTAAGATCTTTTCAAGACTCATTTTGAATCATTTATTGTGGTGGATAGAAGATTGTGACATTTTGTCAAGATATTAGTTTGGTTTTAAGAACAATATTGGGACCTTGGACCCTATATTAACTTTAAACGATCCTGTCAATAAATATGTTAAAAATAAAAAAAAAGGAAGCTATATGCAGCCTTTGATATCTGAGCTGCATTTGATACTGTTAACAGATCTTTTCTTTGGATGATCCTAAAAGACCTAAATATAAATAATTACATTACTGGAAATCATACAGTTATTACATAATGACACAAAAGCTTGTATCTAAGTAAGGAAAGATGGTGTGATATCTGAATTTATTACAGTAAATCAAGGTGTAAAACAAGGGTGCCTTTTGGCCCCTACACTGTTTAACATTTATATTGACATGTTAGTCCTGGAATTAATAAAGATTGAGACGTTTGCCCCACAAATTGATGCCTTTCCAATATCCATTTTGTTACATGCTGTTGTGCAGTGGTTCTATTCGAAACCCCTGTTGGCCTTAGGACAGCATTAGTCTCAGTGATGGTTACATTAGGAAAACTATATTTAGACTTAAACATTAACAAAACAAAACTTATGGTATTTGGTGATGAAAGAATAAAAGTAAAACGATGTAAAATTAATAATCATGCATTTGAAGAGGTTCATTCATTCATTTTGTTATCTAGGAGTGTTGTTTAAGAAAAATTTAAATTGATTCACCCACATTAAAAAACTAAAGAGGCAGCCTTAAATTCTTCCTTAGCTATTAATTGATTTGCTAATACATATGCAAATAATTCTTTTGTAGTATTAAAATCTTGCTTTGAAGTGAAGGTAAACTCACATATTTTATATGGTTGTGAAGTCTGGGGTTAGCAGCTATGAAGCAGTTGAAAAATCTGGACACTGAACAAAATACTTCTTTGAAAATTATTTTGGGCTAAACAAGACTAACTTCTAGTGCAGTGATTCAACTTGAAGCAGGGGTTTTCTCTACGAAATGTAGAATGCTTAAAAAATCAGTGACTTTCTGACATAATCTTGTACAAATGAAAGAATCTAAGCTGCCTCACAAATGTTGGGTTGAAATGCTTTAAACAATTATGTAACCAACTGGATCACCAGACTCAATACCTGCATACCTAAAATTGGTCTTGAAAGTAAATGTATTACTTCAGCTATGGATAAGTTGTTGCAGGATACTTTTGTCCATTTAGCACAACACCATATTCTTGATAATGCTTTACAAGCCAATTTCAGTTGTATGCTTGACGTGTGTATGTATACAGTATATAAGTCAGGAAAAGACCAGTTTGAGCCTGTGTAGTACCTAACATTTTGTGAACTTAGTTTTCATAGAAAAGCAATTACTAGACTTAGATTTGAAATTTTGGATAATAATAGTCTGCATTTTCCCTTGTATGGACAACATTTGAATGTATTTGCTCCCTGTAAATGTAATCAGATGTACTCTTTCTCATAGAATACCCAAATTTAAATCAGGTTAGAGAAAGAATGTTTAAATCTATTTCTTTTTTTATATATATTGAATATATTTGATTAAGTTTTCAGAAAAACACAGTGCATAGCAAAATACAAGAACAAGCAATAAACATTCATATTTGTATTTTGTACCTGTTATGGCAATTGTATATTTATCCTTTCCCCAACATGTACCCCCCTCCCCCAGGACATACCATGAAATGAGCAATTTAGACTGCTCAGTGTACTTTTCTGGTGAAACTTTTCAATAAATAAAATAAATAAACAATGAATATAATGCACAAGGAAAGAAAAGAAAAAAAATACACAACTCACCCCTAAAAAAACCCACCCCACCCACCGAGATCACGCAACTGCCACACTCACGATTATATCCATTTCTGAGAAGATTGCAGTGTCAGGATTCTGAGGAAATCACTAAAAATAATATTCACTGATCATAAGTCAATGATGTCTGCTCTGAGGTCCTCTCTTACTCAGGCATGGCATATACTGAAAATCTGATACAATGTATACTTTCTTCTTACTATTTAATTTAAATTCCCTTGGTGCAATGAAATTGTATATTTAGATGTTTTTATCCTTTGATTTTAATCCTGTGGTGTGTATGCTACAATGTTTTTATGCATAATAAGCTTGAACTTGCTGTCCTGGTGGGTGTCCAGGTGGAAGTAAAACAAGCCAAGACACTTTTCACAACAGAAGAGAACTTTCCCTGGTGTGCTGGCCAACATTCCCCTTCCCATAAAACCAGTTCATTGAATTGTCCAAGGCTTTGTGTGGGTGTTGAGGTGTGAAATGGCTACCACTACATGTTGAGTCACTTCACTGCCAGTCTAGCATCGCTTGTAAAGTGCTTTGGGATACAGTGTGCATGAAAAGTACTGTATAAATGTTGATCCTTCAATCAGTCACCACAGTCACCAAGAGGGAAGCGGGGGTCCTCGGCCTTGGCCACATCAATGAGACCTCCTCCACCCATGGGCAAGAACAAGTGGAGCAGCAAGTGATCAGCAGAGCATAAAAGCTCCAAGAAGGCTCCAGTCAAAAGGCAAATCTTCAGTGAGATCTAATCTCCTGCCCTCCAAAGAGCCAATCCTTGCAAGTACCAGCAGGACAGGAAAAAGTGGGGCTTTTAAACCCTGCTGCAGTCCCTGGTCCCAACTCAATTGCCACAGACACCAAGAGAGAATCTGGGTCCTTGCCCTTGGCCACATCCACAGGATCCCTCCCTGTGGGCAAGAACAAGCAGAGCAGTAAGTAATCAATGGAGCCTGAAAGCTCCAACAAGGCTTCAGCCAGGAATCATTCATTGGCGAGACCATGCCTCCTGCCTTCCAAGAAGCCAATCTTGGACAATGACTAGCAGGATAGGAAGCTTCCTGCTACTACATGAGGACTAGGCCCCCAAGTGGCCCCCTGCACTTCAGCCCCCCTGTGCAAAGGACCAATGCACAGAATACATCACAGTGGAGTCTGCACACTGCTCTGCTTACCTGCTGCCCGAGAGAACCAAGTAGATATCTATTCCTCACGTCCCAGGTATGAAAGCAGGGTACGGGGGTGCATATTTTCATCTTTAGATTGAGGGTTGCATTGTGGTGGTCAGTTAATCCCTGGAGGGCTAAATTGTGGAGGGAAGGGACTGTTAAGGTTGTTTGCAAGGTTGCACAGTGGTGAGGGGTTATTACAATTGTTCTGTTGTTGTTCGATGGGACATTTCAGTGGTTTGGTTGAGTGGTTGCACTGTAGTAGGGGGTCAAATCTTATAGTACTGCAGTAGGTGGTATAGTGGGGTTTAGGATTTTGCCTCTTAGTGCTGAGGGTTTCATGCAGTACTGTGGAGGAGTGCATTGGGGAGAACTGTTAATCCCACCAGTTGTTATTTATATAGGGAGCTATGAACAAAAGTGTGCAAGTTAAGCACAATTTGTGTTTAACTTGGCTGTACACCTATGGGTGCATGGATTCATTTCTGCAAGCACCCGCAGGGCACCTGTCCATGGACTCCTCCCCAGCGCACAGCTGGATTGGGGCTGTGTGGTGGTGGAGTGCGGAATGCATGCAGGCATCCAATTGGATGCTTGTCCTGGGTCCCAGAGTGGATCCTGTGCACTGTGGGTGCAGGGGATAGTAGGGAGGCATGGGTACAGAATATTTAAACTTACAGGCACTCGTCTGAATGGCTGGCCCCAGCCCACTCCAGCTGCCTGGTGGGCAGGGGTGACATGAAAGGATGAATCCAAGTCCCACCATGGCCAGCGGCTGACATCTGTGAGGGCACGCAATGGGTTATGGCAGGGTTCCCGAGGCCTAGATAGCTCACCCATAGCACTCCATGCCTTTGTGCACCATGCGGAGGGTGAACACACTTCTGACACAACCCTGGTCCAGCCCAAGTGCAAAGCAGCATGAACTGCCCTGGGATCCAGTGTGCAACTGGCAGGCTATGGTTGGAGCATACTGCCAGACCTCCGCTGTGTGGTTTTCACATGTTGGGCTGCCTACGTGCCTCAGTTACGTAGCCTGTGGGCACTACACACTTTTGTGCATAAAGCACATAGTTCTCAGCATTGGTTTGTCTCATATCTGTAGTTGTGGTTTAGCCTGAGTACCTAATAACTCCTAGATGTATTTGTATGCTTGAATGATTTGACTGCCTTTTGACTGGGTGACTGAGGAGATAGATGAGAACCACACAGTGGACCTGCTGTACTTTGACTTTAGTAAGGCCTTTGATTCAGTACCGCACAAAAGATTGCTTAAGAAGATGGAAAACATGGGTGCATCTAAAAGTCTAGTAAACTGGGTTGGTAATTGGCTAGCAGAGAGGCAACAGAGGGTGGTAGTCAATGGAGTTATATAAGAGGAGAGAGAGGGGATAAGCGGGGTTCAACAGTGATCTGTCCTGGACCAAGTCCTCTTCAACATGTTCATTAGTGACACTGGTGAAGGAATCTGGGGCTGTCTGTGTCTCTTTGCAGATGACACAAAACTATGTGGGAGGGTAGATAGTGAAGAGGGAAAAAGGGATATGCAGAAGGACTTACACAAGCGTGAGGGGTGGACAAAGGTCTGGCAGTTAAATTTCAGTGCTAAAAAGTGCAAGGTAATGCACCTAGGCAAAAAGAACCCCAAGACAGAGTATTGGATGGAGGGGGAAGAGACTTAGCAATACCGATGAGGAGTGGGATCTAGGAGTTATCAATAACTCCCTTAAACAAACGAGTCAGTGCATCAAGGCCTATAGCAAGGCTAACAGAATGCTGGGATGTATTGGGAGGGGGACTGACAGCAGAAGAAATGAGAAAATACTTCCCCTTGACAGATCCCTGATGAGGCCTCACCTGGAGTACTGTGCCCAGTTCTGGGGTTCTCCCCTCACAAAAGACAAGGATAGTCTGGAGACAGTGCAGCGGAGATTGATCAAAATGTTTCAGGAAAAGCAGGGTAGAGCCTATATATGAGGAGCACCTTTAAGGCACTAAATATGTACTCATTGGATGTCAGAAGGGAGGGGACATTCTGGCTGGTCTAACTTTTAATTGTCAAGTCCTGTTTGGCAGTACAGTTTTCACTTGCCATACCAGTGATCCGCATTTGTGGTGCGAGTGGGTTGCTGGGGGCTGGCAGGGGAGGGAGAGGATTGAGTGTCCAGAGGACAGCTCTCCTCTCTCAGGGAGGGAAGGGACTAGCAGTTGGTGTTAGCTTCACCTCTAATGGAAGCTTGGGGTTGGCACACTGATGCTGCCAAAATGGGGGGGGGGAGGCAGGGCAGACACCCGTCATGCTGTGCATGGGAACGTGCGCAGCACCACCATTGGTGTCATTGCACGCTTTATCTCTGCACCAAGGGAAGAAAACCAGGGAAAACATTGCTGACCAGTAGGTGGACACCAGTCCACTGCAGGCTTTGCACCCAACCAGCTGGACACCTCCGAAGCTGCATGAGGTGAGTTCCTGTAGACATCGGGATGATGGGACTGGAGGAACTGGTGGATGGGGACCGGCCGGCAGGGGAGCATAAATAGAGTATAGAAAAAAGAAGTGTATGCTGTGGGAGTGAGGGCATAGCCTGTAGTCCACCTGCAGCTAGTTACTGTATATCCCAGCCAGTTAATTTCCCTTTACATAGTGCCTGCCCTGTAATAGTACCCGTGGCTACCAAATGAACATCTTAAAGTGCAAGTGAAGCTGTTTTCCAGAGTGACTGTGTTGAATCTTGAACAAACATTTTAAAGTTGCCCATACCCACCCCTGAGGTTGAGGGTTTCCAAGGTCTCCCACCCACCTCCCCCTTATCTCACATCCCAAAGAACCATATTTACAATGGCATATTATATTGCTGCCATTGCTGATTTGCTCAGGCTGACTACCGTCACTAATGATGCTCCTCCTGCCTTGCCCTTTTCTTTGTGATTGACCCGCATATTACAACTGAACTTGTGCTCCACTCAGACATTTGAAAGCTAAGACAAGCACGGCTTAAAGTTAAATTACTATACGATGTAGTGCAGTGCAGTGGACTTTAGTTCTGTTAGCCCCACAAAGGGTGAGTGCAAGAATAAAATGTAGTTAACACTAGGGCATGTGGGGAAGGACTGATATTTTGCTGGAGCTTTTAAAATGCAGTCATGGTGCTGGTGTTAGCTTTTGGCACACATCCTGACTTTTACCAATATTGCCACTCCTTCTCTCCCTTTATTTCAAATAACACAATACACCCCTAACATACACCAGGCAAGGAAACCTTCAGCATTGACAAACGCTTGTCTCCATAGGAATGCCTTCTTCAAAATGATAGTTCCATGTTTTCTTTTCACGTTCTGCACCAATTTATTGAAAGTTCACATATCGCAGTTCTGGCTAATCACCAGCTGCTATCCCTTCTGTCTCTTTCCTTCTCCCTTCCCTGCACTGTGACACTTGTCACTCTGACCAAGCTTCGGGTCACTATGGTGTTCCCCCTTCCCTGGTAGTGTTCTAACTGGTCATCACTGCAGTCTGGATCCTTTCCTCTCCCCCTCTCCAGTCATGGAGTGCTCCTTTTGTCAGGTTGTGTCATGTAATGATTGATATTTCTCAACATTTTTCATGTTTCCATTATTACATTATTGCTTGTTTGAATGGTACTCACTTTCATGACCCCAGGCGTGATATGAAGTGCACAATTCAGCATGGGGCTTAATGTTTAACTGCCACCCAATTAAGGACACTCAGAACACTGTTGATGTTATAAAGTGTTACTCTGCCTGGCAGTGCGTTATCATAGCAGGGGCTCTGGAAACCCCTTAGTCTGAGACATTGCTTCAAGGTGTGCAGAAGTCACCTGTAATGAATAAAGACTGCTCTATTTTTATTTTGTGCATCCAACTCAGTTATTCACATGGTCCAGCAAAATGATGTCTGATGGTACAGCCAGAGATGGGCATGAAAGACTTACAGAGAAGTTAAATGTCTGAACGGCAGACCAACACCAGAATGCTACATTGTTAGCAGATGTTCATGGTAGCAAAACTGAACTAAGCCAAAACAGTCATTTGACTTCTCTAGTCAGTTCCCTTCTGATTCAGTCATCTTTCTTCTCCATTGTCAGTCTCTTCCTCCTTTTTCTTCATGGCATACTGTACTCAAAGTCCATTGAAGTGCAAGTAGACAAAGAAGATCCATGTTCACTCAGTCCACTGTCTTACATAGCAAGCATGTCACAACATTTAGTGCACTTAAATTAAAATATAAACTCAGGCATCTATGTCAAAATCCAGAAAGAGGACATGCCACTAGAATTTAACCCACCATGTGATTCATGTGGACCTCTGACAGCACTTCACAGAAACAAGACAACACTGGAATGATAATGTCAGAAAATATTTTTTTCCTTTTTTTTGAACAATAACACCACCAATGTACATTAACAACTAAAAACAAAACAATAAAACTATATATAAACAAACTGCAGAGTCATTCCAGCCATTGGAGGACTGCTGTAGTCCACCTTCTGGCTTACTGTAGTTGTGGAGGCATTGGCCTCGTTGTAGGACTCATAGCTCCCAATATTTCTGCAAGCAGAGAGACCTGGAAGACAATGTCCTCACTGTTCTGTCAAGCCTGGCTATTCCAGCCTGCATTTCCTTTTGGTGGTGACCTACCAGTGCCAGTTGCTTGACCACAGTCTTTCACATCATTGGTAGGGATGCAGTATCTTGTGGTGGTGATGGTGGGGGACTTGGGTGGGCACTGAAGGATGTCCTGCAGCAGCCTGCCTGGCCTCCCTACTTCCCTCCTCAGTGTGGGCCATCTTGGCTAGCTCCTTCTGTAAAATGGACATCCTTTTGGCAGCAATTTTGCCATTGGCCTCTTCAGAGCTAGTGTCTATGACTTAGTTGCAGCGGGCTCTGAAAAACAGTGAAACAATAATATGACTATATTTATCAAGGTACTAAAACCTGTGCTATTTGTGCCTTTCCTGTGTTTTGAGGCTTCACTCACTGCTTCTTGTAGGTGATTAGCTAAATAAGGATGTTGCACTTAAAAAGTTTCAGATTTACTCATAAAGATTGAATTTAGATCTGTGCATAAACAGACGTTAGATATAGGTACAGTACTTTGAAAATGAGGCTTAGAATGCAAACAAAAGAAGTGATTATTGCCCAATTTGGAAGTCAATACTAAACTCTTTAGCATGGAGGGAGACACATGCTTATCTAGACCATTCCTCTAGTACTTGGTTAGGTTTCCCGTACTTATGAATTTGTCCAGGTTGGACTTAAAGGAATCTATTATGATGCAGTCCACTCTCAATGCCAGTAAACTATTCCAAATTCTGTCTTTTCTCTGTGATTAAAATAACTTTATTTTAATCATTTTGAAGATCTTCCTTGCAGCTGCATACCATGGACCCTGGTATTATGTCCATTAATCCTGAGAATCAGTTTAATTTCCTCCATGAGTAACTGGTTACTTTTGCAGTGAGTCTATAACTTGCTAATAGATCCTGTCTGCTTGTCCACTTTTCTAGGCTAAAGGGCTGCAGGCTATCCAACCTTTCCTTATAGCTGTGGTCATGTAGCCCCCCAGTCATCTGTATATCCCTACATTGGACCCCCTCCAGCATACTTATATCTTTCTGACCGTATGGGGACCATAGCTGTGAAGAATAATCCAGATGTGAATGGATGCACAATCTGCACATCTGGGAAATTGCTGTGCTAGACCTACTGGTAAAAAAACTCTCTTAATGGGCACTATTCACAAATGGTGGGGAGATATGCTCGATTTGCATGTATCCCCCATGTGCAGCTCCACACCTGCTGGAGATCTACGCAAGGACTGCATTCATGAACAGCAGTCCCCGCCCGGCTCCATTATGTGGCCCCACCCCCTAGTGTGCAGCTATGCAGGGGCAGTCCGGTGCAGAGCTGCAGAGCTGCAGACCCAGCCATGCAGCCAATTGGCTACCCGGAACAGCACCTCCAGTGGATTACTTGCACCCGTCATTCACCATGTTCCCAATGGGTGCATAGGTGGCCAGTGGACCAAGTTGTGGGGGACCCCACTTACATATCCCTCACTCTCCTGAATGTACCCCATGACCAGGGGCGGACACATTTAGGGATCTATTGACCCCCGTGATCCCCGCCGATCGCAGCAGCATCCAGGGGGCATGTAATGGTTATGACTGCCTTCAGAAGGCCCCCCCCCGTAGAAGGCACCCATGCCATCGAGAATGGCATGGAGTGCTTCCATGCTGCCCCATGCCTGTCTCCGGTCCACCCCTATGCGGAGCTGCACGTTCAGCCAGTGTGTCAGGTGTGTAGGGAGGGTGTACCAGGATCATGCATAGTGTGCAGGGGGTGTAGTGTGCGTGGCCAGGTGCAGGTGAGCCATGCGCCAGATTTACGCCAAGCATAACCCATCTGCACCATTTGCGAATATGTCCTAATATGTCCAAGCATGTGCCTTGCCATGTTACTGCTGTTATCAAACTGCACATTATACTTTAGTTCTCTATCAGTCAGTACTGCCAGGTCTTTGTCAGTTGTGAACTTATTCAGATCCCTCCCTTCTCGTAAATAATTAGCTACTTGGTTCTTACATCCCAGATGTAAAACCACACACCTAATGGGGTTAAATCTTACATGATTAAGTCTTGCCCAGTTTGGTAGGCTATCAAGATCTGATTGCAAGATTCCTGCTTTCTCAGTGCTCTGAGCTTCCCAACCCACTTTCAGGTCATCTGCAAACTCATTACTCTACCTACTGATATTAACCTTTATGCCCTCTTAGGGAACATTGAGAACACTACCTGGCCCAACACTGACCCCATGGGCCATGGCACACCACTATTGACCTCTAGATAGCTGACTATTTATGGTATGTGAGCACCTTGTGACTTACATTTTCACTAGTTACGTACCCAGGTGATTGCAGTATAGAAGTTAGGGATCTTATCTTATTGATGATTGTGTGGTGTGGTACAGTATTGAATATATTACAAAAATCCATATATAACACGTGCACAGGCACATTTCTCTCCCGTCTTCAGTCACCCTTTCATGAAAAGCTGACAAGTTTGACAGACACAGTCTAGATTTTTAAGTCCATATTGTCTTTCATCTACTAACCCTCCCTCAGTAATGTGGTGCTCCAGCTTCTTCTGAACCAAATTTTTTATCATTTTTCCCACAATAGATGTAAGTGAAATTGGTCTGTAATTTTCCTGCTTTTCTCTGCCTCCCTTTTCATGTTTGCTTGCATGCATGTGCAAGAAACATAGTACCACCATATGAATTTTTGTAGGTGTGCCACCCCGCTTCCAGTGCCCTGCTCCTTCTTGCAGGCGCAGCCTCACCACACCAATAAATGTCCGAGCTGTCTATGACAGCAGTTCAGATGCAGTGGCATACAGTTGAAAGTCAAAGACCGCTACAATCAGCAGTGGTAATGTGTAGGCAATTTGCATACTGTTGACGGCAGGCACTTGCATACTGCCGTCGGCAGTGGGCTGGTCAGTGCCTACATCAGCACTGCATGTGAACAGCTGCCATAGACAACTCCATTTTTTTCTACTCCCCCCAACAAACACCCAAGTAGCACACTGGTAGCCCACTCCATCATGCTCATGTGCTCCCCCCCGCACACTGTATGGTCAATGGGGGTGCCCAATCCCCCATCTGCTCCACTGCCCCCCCAAACAGACATCTAGGTGCCACGCTGGGAGCTCACCCCAGCATGGCAAAAGTCTGTATGGCTGACAGGGGTGTCCAATACCCAGTGAGCTCCACTGCCCCCCCAAAAAAGGTCCAGCTGCCATGTTGGGAGCCCACCCCAGTGTGGCAAAAGTCCCGCGTCATCTTCCTGAAAAAGAAAAAAAAAACTTTAAAAAAAAAGGTCCCCGTTGACTGCCTTGCCCCTCTGCTAACCCGCACCCACCCTCTGCACACCCACCTCCCCACACACCCCCAACCCCATACTTACCTCCGGAGCTCAGCGTGATGATCTTCAGTGGACCGGGAACATGTCTGCATTCTTCAAAGCAGACCGTGAACTGAAGAAATGCCGGTAAGCTGTATAATGGCATAAATGTTTTTTTTTTTAACTTTGGTGCATATCTCAGCCATTTTTGGGAATTTTTTTCACCAAAGTTTCAACATGGGGTTCTTGGGGCCCCACCTCATGAACTCAGTCACTGTCATTTTGTTATTCGGTCCTGAAAGGTGATTTCGAGGTCACTGAGCGGAACCACCTTTCAGGACCGAGTAATGAAATGACAGTGTTGCAGTTCATGAGGTAGGCCCCCCAAAACCTTATGTTGAAAATTTGGTGAAAAAATTCCCAAAAATTACTCTTTTACAAGTGTGCATTGCGCAGTTCCTATGTACGCTCGTAACTTTGCGAATTTTTAATATTTTCACTCCAGATTTTCAACATTGCAATTTTACTGGACCTCCTTATGAGCAATACAGCTGTCATTTTTCACATCTTTACCAAAATGTGTTTTCATGCATGTAGAGCACAATGGCACAGTCAGTGTGCGAAATCAATGTTTGGGACAGATTAAGAAAATCACAGTGACATTGTTCATGAGCAGAGGTCCTAAAATGGCTATGTTGAAAATTTGGTGACAAAAGTCCATAAAATGACTGTGTTATGAGCGTGCATTGTGCAGTTTCCACACACCCTCGTAAGTTCACGAATTTGTAATATTTTCAGTCCAGATTTTCAACACTGGCATTTTTCCACACCTCCTTATGAACAGTACAGCTGTCATTGTTCACATCCTGGTCAAAATGTGTTTTTGCACTTCCAGCGCAGAATAGTACGGTCACTGTGGGAAATTAGTGTTTGGGACAGATTATGAAAATCACAGTGACACTGTTCATGAGCGGAGGTCCCAAAATGCCTGTATTGAAAGACTGCTGTAAAAAATCCCCAAACTAATTACATTACGGGTATACGGTGTGCAGTTTCTACGCACACTCATGACATCACCAGTTTTTGTATATTTTCACTCCAGATTTTCAACAATGCCATTTTTTACACCTCCTCATGAAGAGTATGCCTGACACTTTTCACATCCTGTTCGAAATGTGTTTTCGCACCTGTGGCACCAAATGGCACAATCGCTGTGCAAAATTACCTTTCACCTAACGAACTGATAGTGTCACTGTTCATGCAGTGGGGTCACAAAAAGCCCACATGGAAAACTTGGAGTAAAAATACCAAGAAATGCCCAGGGCGTTAGGGTTTTTGACCATAACGCCCTACCCTGTAGGGACTGACAGGCGTCAGGGGTGTGACTTGGGATTTTCCACAGTAATGCTCATGCCATTCCACTCCCACCCTCACCCTGCAGCCAGTGACAGGCATCGAGATGCGCCTGGACCCTTTGCCCCCTGAGTTCAGCCCGTTCTCCTACACTGCACCCATTTCAGCATATTTCTTTATGGAATGAGGTGAATGTAAAGACCAACCCCCCCCCCAAGCACACCTTGACACTTGTCAGTGTCTGAAGGGTAGGGTGAAGTGAAATGTTGTGACCATCATGGGCGATGACCCAAAGGCACACCCCAATGCTTGTCCATCTCTGCAGAGTGGGAATGGAGTTGGCATCAGTTCAATACTTCAATGCCATTCCTATACTGCATCTGTCTAACTCCTGCACTTCCACTGCTAATGCCAGCAAGCCAACATTCAGCATTGACAAATGCTTGTTATAAACTGTGTAATTACTTTCTATGTTGGCTGACAATCACTTTTTCTGTTTACATTCCAGCCTTGCTTTTAAAGTGCCCATGACGGGTCTATTGAGAAACATCCTCACAAGCATCAGAAAAATCATAGATTGCTGTCACTAGCACTGCAGCAATGTCATTTTCTCAATGATGACTAGTTTGCAGTTCGCAGTTTGCCTAACCACTACTTAGATTTCTGACATAAGCTATCAGTTGACAACAACATGGACTTCCTTTTCTTTTTTCAGATTACAGTTGTATCCTCCTCTTCAACTGTCACTTCACTTTACACTTGTAAAGGTAAAAAGTTACACTAATTAGAATAGTAATGACTTCCTTTCTGATGCAGTTTTGTGAGACGAAAGGATACTGTGACATCCTGCCTTTTAAACTGTAAAGAGTTTATTTAACTGAAGATCAGCCAAGCTGAGGCCCGAGTAAACCATTTAAAACATCTGTATCCTTCCTCATGCACACTGGCACTGACCACCAGTCGGTTAAGCAGTCAGCTGTGAAAATACCCTAACCAATGAAATAATGCTAGAGTCTGAGAAGAGGAATGCTTGTGCAGAGAGCACAGCCCATACCTTGCTCAGGAAGCTCAACAACACCCCTTTCAGATCCACATGCTCCATAAAAAGATAAGGATGTGGACATTCTTACATCTTCTGCAGCATGAGACAAAAATACATCATAGGGTTCACAACAGACACCTGATTAAGTGACTCCAGACTGAACTGCCATGCTGTCAGTCTGGGACTACAGTGTACAGTTCATGGAGCAGGGTCTTCCTTGCTTGAGCTCTGTTTCTGTCTGGGAGAGGTCAACAATGTCTCTCAGCAGATGATGCAGCAGGGATTCCTTCTTGTTGAGGCACCACGCAAACCCCTGTGATGACTGTCTGCCTTCAAGTAGATGATTGAATGTACCCACATAGGCTGAAGAATAGAAGGATGGTAAAGGAATGATTCTGGGCTTTTGAAATATGCACATAGCACATGACATACAGTACATGTGAGTTGCATGCTCAGTAGCAACAACAATGATGAGCAAATGGACCACCATGTCACACAGTAGTATTTGGAAATGTAGGCAACTACTGTACACAAGAAGTATGCCCTCATTCACATATTTAAATACATCAGTAGATCATTAAAAATTAAATATCCAGCATACCACTAGGTCCTAGACCAAATTTCACTGTTCCTGTTACTGTGACACTTACCTCCTCCGCACCTCACCTGGAGACTCCTCAGTTGCTCTAAATGAACGAGATATAACAACTGTAAAACAAGAAACCAAATCAGCATAACAACACATCATATGACATCAGAGTGACAGAGAGGTTTTATGCAATTACACTGTATCAACAACACTGTGACTTGGGACACAAGTGTACTGCTATTGCTGATGCTGAAGTGCTGATTGCTGAGGCTGACCCTCAAGCCACACCCTATGGGGTGTGGTTAAGAAGGGGTGGATGTTAAGTAGATTTGGAGATGGGGATGGCTAGGCTGCGGCTGGCAGTATAGCCTAGAGGTTAGAGTAATGAGCTGTGAATGAGCTTGGTACATCCAACAGACCAGACCTTGGTTTGATTCTCACAACCTCCACTTGCATACTGTGCGACTCTGAGCAAGTCACTTAACCACCCAGTGCTCCCAGATCACCCTGGAAAACAGGCACTTGTGCCTAGTGGGCCTTACCCGGTTTCTAAAGACTAAAAAAAAACAAAAAAAAAAACCAAAACAAGGAGCAATAGTGGGTCAGAGTGACATCACAGCCACAGGAAGAATAAAATGATTGATTCCCTTTAATCCACTATCACAGCATGCACATGCAGAGCTATGCACTCTGCCTGACAACCAGAGTCCCAGCTGCATCCCTCATTAGCCCACAGAAAGCACATTTCATTACTGGGGCAATGGGGATACATGCAGCATTACCCAAGAGACACTGCAGGCAACATCTGTGGATGACACAGGGGATATGGTCACAATTTGCTCCCTTCAGGTTCCAGGTAACAGACACATCAACTGGTGCTGCATTCAGATGCTGTTGTCCTCCTCACTCACTGTAGTGATGGCACACAGGTCCGAGTGTGCACCCTTCATGCAAGACCAGTCTTAACACCAGTCACGAGGGAGCCCACTGGATCACCTGGTGACAGCAACATTGCACCTCAGCTTGGATGCATTACAGGGTGCCAATTCTCCTCACAGCACATGGTTGAAGGGATTCTGTCTCTCTCTAGAACAAAGGTCGTTGCATGGATGGAAGCATGAAGTGCTTCCTTGGGAAACAGAGAAGGCCACAAAAAGATCCTTTAAAATAATTTAGTCAGCCTGGTAGCACACTACCACTTGCTGCGCTGGTAACCTGGGTTATAGAATAAACTTTGGTCATTCAGGGGCTGGCCAGCACAGGGAAAATTGAGTGCCCATGGAGAGCTCCCCTTCTTTGTGGAGGGAGACATTGCATCATGCTGCTTATCTGCCACCTAATGGAGGTTAGGTGGCAGCACGAGCGGGAATGGACACACGTGGGGAGGGCCTACCTTCAGATTTTGATAGAGAGTGTGTGTGTGCACCTCTGTTCACACACACATGTGTCATAACATGCTGGTGGCCCTCAGGGTAGAAGAAATAGAGGACCCCCCCCCTCCTGCTGGCATGATGATGCTGACACCCTCACAGGTCCGACATGACTAACCATGGTGGTGGTAGCAATAGTTTTTATTTATATCTGGCACTTCTTCTCCAGAGGCTCAGGGCAACATTACAAGATGTGATTCATAAACGGTAGAACAGGCATAAAATATGACTAGCACTGATAGAAACCATCATAAAACAATAAATAAAACCTAGAATAAAAGCTTAGACTATATAAAATATCTGGTTCAATAAATAAATAAAATTTCAGAGTTAGTAGGAACATAGATGGAAACTAGTCCCCGAAAGCTTATCTAAATAAGCAATAAAGTTTTGTAATAAAATAGTTTCTCCACCTGGATTAGAATGAGTTTTTTTCCTTTAAGATGTGGAATTTTGTCCTACTCTATACCCTGTAGTTTAAAAAGAAGGTGGTTGTATGCAGTTACATTTCCCCATAGTCCTATGCTTATGTTTGTGGTTTTTGAACTCCCCGACCCTGTCATTGCCGTGCAGCACCTAGCTTTGTTTTGTTTTATTGGTAACAATTGTCCTAACAGTCTGGAGAAGACAGACAGTGAGGAAAATGTGAATGAGGTTATAGAAGAAAATGTGGTTTCACTGATGTGTGTGGTTGACTCTCCGGGAGGCAGTTCTTCGGGTCATGTGAAGGTGAAACCAGGAAAGTTATGCAGAGCAGGAAATCTGTTTTGTTGTCTTTGAAACCGGGCTGAAGTTAAGGCAAGTGGGGTTTTCTTTTCTTTACGGGGGATGAATAAGAGTAGCGGTGAGCACGCGACGTGCCACCACTACTGTTTGAATGTGGAAAGATTTTTTTTTAAACGAGCTATGTGGAACTGTGAATTTATTGTGTGGCACTTTAGTCCCAAAATTCCCATTTTGGTTAATTTTACCAATTACAGTGTTGTAGTCTGCTTAGGCTAACCAATAGTTCACTGCTCACTTAACTAGCACGAAAACAATGGCGGCTAGCCATTTTGAAAATTCGGGGTGCCCAATGATGCCCCAAGTAATGGGGCACCCTGAACTGGTACTTGTGTTTTAGCAGGCTCTATCAAAAAATACCCACCCACTAATTTGAGTCTCCTAGACAATCAGAATGCTAGAATTTTTAAAGCCATTTTCTTAAGGCTCTTCTTGAAGGTCTCCACTGAGGGGGCCTCCCTCAGGGCCCTTGGGAGCAAATTCCACAATAACGGGCCAGCCACCTCAAAGGCCAGGTATCCCAAGGTTTTCAGCCTGGCCCTGAGTATCACAAAGAGGCCCTCCTCTGTGGAGAGGAAAGGACAAAAGGACACATAGGGATGCAGCAGGTCTTTCAGGTAGTCTGGGCTAAACCTGTGTAGGGCCTTATCAGTGAGTAAAGCAACTTTAAAGTAGATATGCCACTTTACCAGCAGCCAGTGCAGATCAAGCAGTGCCAGGGAGACATGACTTAACCTCGAAATGCTGGTCAGCAACTTAAAAAAAAAAGGAAAGAAAACAGAACACTGGGCACCACGTGCATGCTAAATCATAGCTGGTGATGCAGGGATAACAACTAGACTAGAACACAATTCAGCAGTTGATTAGACAATATATAGCAAAGCCATAATTAGCAAAAAACAAAACTCACAGTTTACTGGCAAGGCATAGCAAAAGCACTGTGGGAGTTTTGAAGCTCCAGGGTTTTTGAGCTGTGCCCCCCCATTGTATTTTTGCTATGCCTTGCTAAGAAACTGTGAGTTTTGTTTATTGCTAACTCTGTCTTTGTTATATTTTGTCCAATCAAGTGCTGAATTGTGTTCTGCTCCATTCAGCAACCTAGCAGCTGTATTTTGTAACAGCTGCAAGTGCTAGAGTGTACCCCCACTGAACCCAAGGTATAGAGCAGTGCAGTAGTCAAGCCTCAAAGTAACAAACACATGTACTAGTGTTGTCAGGTCTGCATGGGGGATAAGGGACTTAATCTGGCTCACGTTCCCGAGATCGTAAAAGCAATTCTGGACTACTGCTGACAGCTGAGCCTCAAATGGCAGCCTTCATCCAGAATGATTCCCAGATTTGTCACCTTAGTGGCAGCCAAAAGTCCAGAAGAACCAAACAAAACCCCAGTATCTCTCTCTCAGTAGCTACCACTCCTACCCTATGACCCAGCTCAGCCACCACTACATCAGTCTTGTCGGAGCTGAGTCTCAGCCAGCTTGATAACATATAGTCTTGGAACCTGGCAAGGCACCTATTGAGCACATTGACTGCACCATGCATCCTGGGTGCACAAGACAAGAGTTAGGTATCATCCACATAGCATTGAGTCCCAACTCCATATTATCTAATGATCCTCCTCAGGGGCACCATGTATACCATGAAGAACATTGATGAAAGGATCAAACCCTGGGGTACGTCACAGGGCAGTACCACAGGGGTGAAGACAACTTTCCCAAGACCACTGTCCATGACCTGCCACTGAGCTAGGACTCAAACCAACAGATGACTTTGCCAGTGAGTCCTGCATACTCCCTGAGCCAATCCAATAACAACCCATAATCCACAGTGTCACGTGCTAAGGAGAGATACAGAAGAACAAAAATTGACCACTCCATCACCATGACCAGTGCAGTCTCCATGCTATATCTAGCCCTGAACCCTGACTGAAGAGGTTCATAGATGTCAAAGGCAGTGAGGTGTCTCTCAAGATGCTGTACAACCACCTTCTCAATAATCTTACCCAAAAAGGGCAAGTTGGAGAATGACTGATAATTTGATAAGACCTCACTGTTCCAAAGATGTTTATTTTTTCTGAAGGGGCATCTCCAGTGCATCTTTCAATGCAACAGGAAGAAAAAAAAAACTCTGATTGGGAGTACTGGGTAATCCTGTTGAACACAGGGCCCAGCTGACCAATGCAACTCACTAGTAGTCAAGTTGGCCCTGTGTCCAGTTTGAAAAATGTTGGCTTCAGTTCAGAGATCATCCCAGATTTGAACTCCCCAAGACCGCCAAATGCACCTGAAACCCAGAAGCTCTCCCCTACTGGGCTGTGGCAACCCACTTAACAAGAACCCAGCCTTAATGGAGGACACCCTGTCTGAGAAAAATAGAATGAACTCCTCCCATTCTGCAAGTGAAAATGCTGACAAGGGCTCCAAACAGGCCAGATGGAGAAGCCTGTCCACTGTCTGAAACAGCTGTGCCAGTGGAGTTTTCTAAGTAGCTATCTCCCTAGATAGAAATCCTGCCTTCTCTTGAGTTATTGCTATTGGATACTCACCATAGTATGCAGTCAAAGCCAGTCTGTCCACCTGGATGATGGATCTCCTCCAACAATGCTCCACCCTATATTCCTTTATTTTCATCTCAGCTCACCATCACACCACAGTGAGCAGATACACAAAACCAGTGGGCATGCACATATTAGCACCATGAGACAGAGGGCCTCTATAATGTTCCTATTATAGGTCACTACAGCTTCCTCCAATCCCATCACACATGCTGCATTCATACCCAAAATGTCCAGCACCACGAAAAGTCCTGGCTGAAGCTCACATAAAGGGTGGTACTGGACCATCTCCACAAGGGATGCACTACAGGGAGGGCCTGAAACAGAACCTGATGGTGTAGTGATTGAACCAACTGACCAAATCAATCTCAAGATCCATAACCTCGAGTCCCAGAGAGAACACCAAGTCCAAGGCGTGCCCATGTTGGTGAGTTGCAGATGTAACAGCTTATGTGAGAACCAGGGACTCCACACCCCAGAGGAAATCTTGACCAAAATGCAAGAGTTTGGCATTGACCCAAGCATTGAAATCTTCCAGAATAATCCACCTAGATCACTCTAACACTCTGGCAGTGATGAAATCCATGATTTCTTGCAGAAACTCTCCCTCACATCCCAAAATCTGGTAAATGAGAATTCTGCAACCTGCACCTGGACCCCCCCACACAGGCACACATTCAAATTTATTTATTTATTTATTGAAATGTTTCACCAGGAAAGGCACACTGAGCAACAAGGTGCTCGTCTCACGGTGCGTCCGGGGTACAGAGGAGAACAGGTGAGTACATGATACATAGCATTGAGTTACATATTGGAGTCATGAATTGAGAGTATCATTACTTACACTGCTTACATCGTGCATTACTTACATTCCTTACATTGAACTGAATTAGCGTTACACATTGCTTACAGGGCTTTGGACTGCCTTGTATGTGGGGGGGGGGAGTACATGAAGTAGGGAAACAGTATAGGGTAGGTTTAGTAGCCAAGGGGGAACAAGGAGTAAGGTTTAGACCTGGATTGTGTTACGCTAAACATGGGTGACAGTCACTGACTAAGGGAATACGTTTGACAGGGAGACAAGGCAGAAGTGCAGTATGGGGTAAGTGCGGAGGTTGGTAGAAATACTGTATATGCCAGCATTTGCAGCCGTTAACTAAAGCCGCTGGTTAGGCTGCATAGGATGTAGGGGAAGCGAAGGGGGGGCAGTAGAAGGAAGGGGGGAGGGGGTTGGCTAGAGGAGTAGAGAGGAGGTCAGGTGCATGAACAGTTTACTGTGTAGTAGTTTATGAGGGCAGAGGATAGAGAATGCCTAGAGGAGGAATGGCAGATTTGGACCGGCAGGTCATTCCAAAGCTTCGGGAGATGGTAGGAGAAGGCTGACTGGCCTGCAGAGGTCTGACAGTGAGGGATTATCACTAGTTGGGAGACAGTAGACATGAGTGCATGAGAGGGAGTTGGAGGAGAAGATAGTGAGGAGGCGAGGTAGGGTGGAAGGGAACCGAGCCAGAAGTTAGAAGCAAATTAAACACTGTGAAGTAGTTTCCGGTTGCTAAGGGGTGGGAGGGCAGCGAATGGGAAAGCTCACAGTGGTGGGAATGAGGGTTGGGCATCAAGGGCAAAATGGCAGAAAGCATTGAAGAGAGGTTCCAGTCTGGAAAGGGTGGACCTGGGGGAAGAACTGTAGATTATGTCACAGTAGTCAAAGGTGGGTAGTATCATTTTCTGCACAATTTCACATCTCACAGGAAGCAGGAGACTATTGCGATTCTTATAGGGAGCGCCAAGATTAGGGCACATTTTTTTCAGGATAGCATCCACATGGGCTGAGAAGGATAGGTGTCGGTCAAGCCAGACCCCTAGGTACCTAAAGGAGGACATATCCTCAAGGACTGTTCCATCAAGGGTATGGAAGATCGGGGGTGAGGTAAATCTGGATAGTCTCTACCTAGTGCCAAAGGTCAAGGAGACTGTCTTCTTGGCATTGAGGAACAGTTGGTGGGAGTTAAACCAGAGCTGTACCTTGTTGAAATCAGCCTGTAGACTGGATGCGACCTCCTCGTGGGTCCAGCCAGAGGAGAAGAGGACTGGGTCATCTGCATACATATGTATTGAGGTAGAAGAGCAGGTTTGTGGCAGGTCATTTAGTAGGATGGAAAAGAGAATGGGGCCGAGAACTGAGCCCTGGGGAACACCAGTGACAATAGGGAGTGGAGGTGAGGTGGAATCAGCAATTTTTACAGACTGGGTTCTGCCTTGCAGGTAGGCTCTGAACCAGTCGGTGGCAGTCATGGATAACCCAGCTTCAGATAGGCAGGATAACAACAGAGGGTGGGATACTGTGTCAAAAAATTTGGCTAAGTCAATGAAGATAGTTGATGTAATTAGACCTTTGTCCATCCCTGAGAGAATGGAATCCGTGAGTCTTAGCAGGGAGGTGGTAGTAGAGTGGGTTTTCCTAAATCAAGACTGGAAAGGTGTGAAGAAGTTGGATTCAGAGAGGTAGTGGGAGAGTTGTGAAAGCATGAGGTGCTCCTGAAGTTTTGCGAGGGCAGGGAGGAGGAAGATGGGGTGGTAATTTGCCGTGGTGGAGGGGTCCCCTTCTTTTGGTAGTGGAAGGACTGCGACATGCTTCCACTCCATAGGAATTGATTCAGTGACAAACTAAAGGTTTAGAATGGCGGCGAGGGGAGATGCAATGGCCGGGGCAGATAGGTAGAGGAGTTTGGTGTCCAGCCCATCAGGGGACTTTCCCTTGGAGGGGTTCAGGGTGAGTAGGGCATCTAGGGCTTCCATGGGAGAGATGTTCCTGAAGGAGAAGATATTCAGGTCAGGAGGTATATGAGTTTCAGCATGGTGAGTGGGCTGGGTTACAGCTGGAAGGGAGGCAAGGAAGGAAGTAGCACATGTGGTGAAGTAGGCATTGAATTCAGAGGCAACCGAGAGAGGGTCTGAGAGGAGAGTCCCATTTATGAACAGAAGAGGAGAGGGATTTGTTGATGGAGGGAAAAGAGGGAGTTAATAACTTTCCAAAATTTAGATGGCCTACTAAGATTGGCGTTAAGGGTGTTGTTAAAATATTCGGCTTTGGCTAGTCAGGTGGCCTTGGTACACTTGTTTCGGAGCATGCAGTAGGTGATGTTGTCACCTGGGAAGAGCGTAGTTTTCAAGGTCTCCACTGCGGTGTTCACCCATGAGAAGTTGGTCCTAAGTAAGTGGAAAGATAAGTCTCAGAGAATGTGGGAGACATGGCTATAGGGTGCTGGTGGAAGAAACAGCAGGCAGGTTGACTTGGAGAACAAATGCTTATGTAAATGCTTATGTAGTACCCCTCTATAAGAGCAGTCCCAGGAATGATTCATGGAACTACAGACTGGTCAATCTGACCTCAATCATCTGTATGCTCATGAAGACCATACTTAAGGAAAGATTAGTAGAGTATCTGGATAAGAATAGTCTCCAGGATAAGAGACAACATGGGTTTATGAGAGGGAAGTCATATCAAACAAATCTGATTGACTTCTTTGAATGGGGTCACTAAAATAGTGGAAAGGGGCCAAGCGGTGGACATCCTTTACCTAGACTTCAGCAAGGCCTTTGACTCTCTACCTCAAGAAAGGCTGTTCAGGAAGTTGGCAGATCCAGGGGTGGGTGAAAAGCTGACCAGCTGGGTAGAAAACTGGCTGAGGGGCAGGACCCAGAGTATGGTGATGGGAAGTGAGCTCTCCAGCACCATGGAGGTCACCAATGTGATCCCACAAGGCTTAGTGCTTGTGCCAGTGTTGTTCAATGTCTTCATCAATGATATTAGAGACCACATTAATGGCAACATTTGTCTATTCATTGATGACACCAAGCTCTGTGGGAGAGTTGACACAGCAGAAGGGATCCCAGACCTAAAGGAGGATCAGGGAAAGCTAGAGATGTGGTCTGAGATTTGGCAACTTGATTTCAATGCAAATAAATACAAAGTTATGCACACTGAAGCTAAGAACCTGAGGAGAGAGTACAGTCTGGGAGGGGTCCGGGTATCTGCATCAGAGGAGGAGAAGGACCTGGGAGTGATGAACACTAGTGACCTGAAATACTCCATGCAATGTATGACAGCAGCAGCAGAGGCAAATAAAATGCTGGACTGCATTGCCAGAGGGATCAGCAACAGATGAGAGGAGGAAATAATGCCCTTGTATGGGTCATTGATGAGGCAGATCTGGAGTACATTGTGCAATACTAGTGTCCATACCTTAAAAACAACAAAACCTGCTGGAGATGGTCCATAAGAGGGAAATGAAGATAATCATGGGCCAGCAAGGTAGGACATATGAGGAGAAGTTGGGGGCTCCAAACATTTACTCCCTGAAAGGAGAGGAGAGGAGAAGAGAGGAGAGGAGAGGAGAGGAGGGACAGAGGGGAACATGATTGAGACCTTCAAGTATTTGAAAGGAATAAATAGGGTGGACAAGGAGGGTCTCTTCAAGCTTAGGGTGAACCAAAGCACAAGGGGGCATAGTCTCAAGTTGGAGAGGGGAGGTTTAGGAGACAGGCTAGGATGCACTTCTTCATGGAGAGGGTGGTGGCGGCTTGAAATATGTTTCCAGAAGAGGTAGTTTCTTTGGCAACAGTAGGCAGTTTCACAAGCAGCTGGGGTAGAGTTAAGGGGAAAATAAGGATTGGGGAGGGGCTGACAAAGGGGAAGGTTGGATTTGGGGAGTGGGACAGGATCAGTGCTTAACCTGAGGGCCCTGCAATGCAAGCAGATTTGATATATATAATGGCCTTATGCTTCTGCCTTCTTCATAAGTTCATATGTTCAAAATTAGATAGCATTATATTATTTAAAATGATGTTATATTCACTGCCACAACTTTTGCTGCTGCCCCCATCCCATGCTTCCTCCTTTTTGATCCTCCTTTAGGCATGGTGATGGCCCACCAAGCACCTCCATGACCCAAGGCTCCCTCCATTGCGCATCATCCCATTTGTGTTTTGTTTGCTGCTTTGAGGGATGCTCCCCTCTTGATCATCAAGCACAGCCCTGATATTAGCCCATATCTTCTCCCTCTCAATGAAGGGATGTTAATTTTCCCCCCAAAGGGTGTCAGCATGTTTGATGATCTCCAACAAGGGGTAGGAGAAACATGGTTTGGGAGGCTATAAGAGAGCCAGGAAGTGAGTGCCCATGCAAATATGTACAGGTAGATATATCTCTTGCCTTTGCCTAATCTCATGATAAAGTCTTAGACAGGATGCATCTGTCAGAAGAGGAAGCCATGCTTCTCCAGTCTGGGTATTGCTTAGCAATGCAAGGTTAATTGTGAAGAAGTCTTCCATCCTTAGGGATGTTATTCTTGATTCAAGGGCTGACCTAGTATGTGTCACTGAGATCTATTTAGACACCAATGCTTGGCAGGTCCTGGCTGAGGTGGTCTCCCTGGGGTTCTCAGTGATACACCACTTGAGACATGGACACAGGGGTGCTGGGGTGGCCTTTTCTTTTAAATCCAAGATGGTCTGTGTGGTGTCCCCTGTCAGGAGTGCCAGGTCTTTTGAGTGCGTGGCCCTGGATTACAAGGTGGCCTGGGCTCCAAATTTATTCAGGTGCACCACCCTCCAAGCAGTGTTTAAGAGTTTCTGCAGGAGTTTGCAGGGATGCTGTCCCCCATGATGCTTGAGTCATTGAGGCTACATGGAGTCACTGATGAGCTGGGGCACAGGCAGGAGAGTTCTTCAGCCACATGTGATGGAAAAGTGGCCAAATGCTTGTCCTGGTATTCTAGATAGGAACAGAGATTATTGACATTTTAGTGGAGCTGATTGTGTGGTCAGACCACTATACTATACAGTTCAGTATTTGGGTCCCCATGAGACCACTCATTAGTGCAGAAATTATCCCAAACCATTCAAAGTGGGACCTATACCCAAAAAGCTATCTAGGGTTGTTGGACACCTCAGAATTGATTGCTGCCTGTGGCAGGGGATGCTCAGAGGCAGTTGATGCCTAAAATCTTGCTGTGTCCTCCATGGTGGTTTCTCTGGCACTGATTCATCTCTGCTTTGTTACCTCCCAGAGCAGCACACCCAAGTTTTCAGAATCTCCAGATCTTGAAAATTCAAGGTCAGAAATTGGCATGTAAGTGGAGGAAATTGTGGGTGCATGCTGATGGGCTTACCCTGGAAGTCCATTTGGAAGACTACCATGAGGCAATCCATTCAGACAGGAAAACATACCTCTCTGGGCTGATTATGGCTGAGACGAGAAAGTTTTCTCCATCTGGATTGTATTAAAGAAGACATGATGAATTGAATTAATGGGCTGTTTCTGCTAACAGATTTAAAAGGCTTGGCCTGCAGTTTGAGGAAGCAGTGGGAGACACATTCCATGCTCCCCTCCTCGTGGTTAAAACTGTACATGTCCAACATGTCCAAGCATCCCCTGAATGCTCATAATTTTTTGTAGCCCACCATGTGGTTGCTTTCTCCCTCCCACCCCATACCTGTCCCTGTACCACCATGCAGCTGCCTCCAGGTATCCCTGCTCCTCCTGCTTTCCCTGCTGTTTCTGGCTGCTCGGCCACTCCCATCTGTTACTGCTGCTACCATTTGGACATTTGATGCCTTGCCAATCTTCTGGCTTCTGCTCCCTTTCTGTTTCTACTGGCTCTCACCAGCCTGTCACCACATGTATATGAAATGCAATGGGCAGGCTTCAACCATGTACTTCAGCCACTCCCAGCATGGAGGGATCTCCTCCAACTGAATCAGGTGATCAGGCATGCTAGCCTTTTCTTTAATTCTGCTCCATTTACCTGTGTCTGGCCCATGCATGCTTGCTTCCTGCATAGGTGGTATGTTCTAGGCCCCGCTGATCCTGGGTCTTAATGCCATCAGCTCCAGAACTGGTTGTGCAGCATTCGTTCAGTCTCCTTTGTCACTTTATTACACATGGGTATCACTCATTAATCTGCCTTATTAACATTACTCAGCCCTCTGCTTCAGTGCCATTGCAACTGCAACCATTGCAACCAGTAACCCTTGTTAATCAGTAAGCTTTGATGTCTCCTACAGCTCAGTCCTCTGTTGTCATTGTTGACCTACTTGGTTAACGTGTCTCCAATGGAATTGGCTGGTGTGCACCATTCTTTTTAACCATCATTCTGTCTCAGTCATGTGTTTGTTTTTTAGTTTGCTTTTTTTTAATATTATTCTGTTTATCCTCCTACTTGCCCTGGTTGGCCCTCCTTCAGACAAATCCTCCCAGCCCCATCACACAGCCTCTCCTGGCCTTACCCTTCCAGAGTCCCTGTGGCATGTCCCCTGTGGCAGGGTGGCAGGGAGTCCCTTGGCCTGCCTTTCACACATCAATCTTTGGGAGGTGCCTAGGTCACCAGTGCAGGGCCAGCAGAGGGTTGGTGCTCATCCTACTAGCCAGGGTGCATTTCCAGTTTTTCCTCTTCCACTTCTCTGCCATGTGTCCCCATGCCCCATAAGGATGCCAGAATTTGGATGTAGTTCCTGATGTGAGTGTGCATGACATGCTAACGTGCAGTGTAGCATGGCATTTCCCTCTGCCCCATATCCCATGCACTCTGCCACCCATATGTCTACAGGTGGCAGTAGTGCAGTGGGGCACAGCACCCTCCCCCTCAGGGAGGATGACAGCATCCCTGGGACACTCAGTTCTCCTCCTCCCTGGTTGGCCCCTAATGACCAAAGCTTGCTTCTGAACCTGGGTTACCTGTGTTGCGAGTGGTAGCCTCACTGCTGTGTTGACAGGTCCCAGCACGTCAGGTACTTAAGTCAGCATGCCATGCCTTCAGTCAGTCATTCAGCCTTGCCTGTTCATTCCCACACTGTGTATACTCTCTTACATATGTGTGCTCCACGGTTGCCAGGCTCCACCACTGATTTGTTATTCAAGCTCAGGCACAAATCATCAGTCTCAGTTTATATTTACTCTCCTGCACTCAGACACATGCCCCAGCCATGACCATAGCATATCTTCCAGGGCTCCCCTGCCTTGTAAGCCAACAGTCTTGCTCTGCCCCTGAAAAGTACATATCTTAAGGTTGATCCCCTTGACTTGGGACAGGTGATCCTCTTTCTGCCCTTCAGGTGAGAATGTCCTATGCTCCAGGGGAAACTAGCCATGCAGACTGACTCAGCGGCACCTCTTGATGTAGCATTTTAGACTTTAGCCATCAGAGGGTGGAACCTTTAAATCCTTGGAGGCTCCTTTAACTGTGCAGACCAGGTAAGCCCAACCTTCAAAAGCTATTCCTACTTACGACCACCTATGGTTCACTTGGTCTCCACCTATTTCCCTTCTTCTGCCCCGAAGGGGAAAGCTTACGCAACTACTCAAATCTCTGTCCCCTCAAGGGCTCAACTCACATGCTTTTCCCCCTCAAGGATTTGGCTTCCTCTCTTGGTCTCCCCTTGGTTGGAGGCCAGGTGAGTGCCTTTCAGCAGTTGTTGCTCTCCTCCATCCCACCTTGGGGTGAGGGCCTCATTCATGGGGAACCTTCCTTAGCTGCAGAGATCAGCTTGTGGCACCCTCATGGCATTTGCAGTAGAGGAATGGAGTGAGAGCCCATCCTCAAAAATCCTTCCCCTGAATTGGGTTTTCAAAATTTCAGTAGCCAAGACATCACTAATTCAAACCCTAGCCTGGAGTGAAGGAAGCCAAAGGCTTGGATTCTCAGTAGTTTCCTCCTTTCAAGGGCTTTTTCCTCTCCTCTGGGCTGAAGGTCATAAATGTTAGATAGTTTCTGCAGGAGTTGTATTAGGGTTGGTGGCTTCCCAAGTGGTCCAGGTCTAAGTCTGGCTATGTCTCTCTACTTGGGAAGAATGTGTTTGCCTGTCTTTTGTTGTGCTTTTGGGCTTTTTCATTAAGGGGGTTTTGGTCCTGGGATCCAGTCCCTGTGGCACCTCAAGGGGTTGGGACTCTGCAGGTTTCCGCTTCCTTGTGACACCCCAACTGGGTGGTAGCCCCTGTAAAATGAACAGAGGGAGTGTAAGACAAAGTTCACAGTTGCTCAAGCAACACCTACTACTCAGTATCAATTTGATATATGTCTAGTCAATAAATGACTTTTTTATTATAGCTACTGGAGCCTGGTGTAGTTCATCAATTGTGGTGGTGAGTGCTTGAGTGTTTTGTGAATGCAACTATTTTGAATGTCATGGTGCTCATCCTACTAGCCAGGGTGCATTTCCTGCCCAGTGCGAACCTTGATATGACTGTGCTCAGTGTCAATCAATCCTAAACCTACTCATGGAAAAGACGACCTAACAACTTTTGTAAAAATCAGATTCTCTGTTGCTTCTGTCATGTACTGTGCAGACCTGTTCAAACTCTTATAAACATTATAGTAACAAAAATAATCCTAAACTTACGTAAGAGCCTGATGACCCTATGGATTAAAAGGCTTGTTTTGCAGTTCAGAGAGGCAGCAGATGACACACGCCACACCCCCTCCATGGAAATAAAACCATGCATGTCCACGTATCCACTGGACACTCGGAATTTTTGTTGCCACCTGCCTCCCCTTCCCCTCCTGTGGCAACTCTCTCTCCTGGTGGTTAGGCTTCTTCCCTAAAGTGCCTTTGGTCATTATACCTCGTCCCTGTGACACTTCGAGGGGTTGGAACCCTATAGGGTTCTGCATGCTTGTGACACCCCAACAGGGTGATAATGACCCTATAAATCTGTGTTTCTATGTAATGCTTTGGAGTTGGATTTGCAGAAGAGATGCAAGCAGTGCATTAGCTTCTATGAGGGCAGAGCTGCTGGCATTCAGCACCACCTTGCTTCCACTGTAATTGTATGCCACACTAGCACAGTCCAGGAAAGATGAAGAGCTGAGTAGCTGTGGGATGACTTTGACCCAGTGAAAGAGCAGGTAATGTACCAGGTAGTCACTATGCTGCGTGCCACCACCTAGAGTTTGTATCATCTCCCCCATCCAGCTTCATAAGGCTGTAATTAGGGTTTTGTCTCCAACACTAGTGAGTGTAGTAAATTCTCCACTGGGCACTGAGTTTTCTGCCACCTTCCCTGAAAAGTGCAGTTGTGAGGCCCATGCTTATTAAAGTTGGATTAGAATCTGCTAATGTAGCCAACCACAGACCCATTTCCAACACTCTATTTTTGGTTAAGGTAGCAGAGAGGGTGGTAGATGAAAAGCTAGTGGACCAGCTGGAAAAGAAAGATATCCTGGAGTCATTCCAATCTGGCTGCCAAAGACGCCAGAGCACTGAGACCACATTGATTCGATCAGATAGTAACATAGTAATCACCGGTAGATAAGGACCGCCAGGCCCACCTTGTCTACCCATATTCCTTGCCTGCATTAGTGGCCACTGACCCTAATTGGTCATTGTTTTTCACCTCTCTTTCCCCTCAAGGGTTCCCCTGTGCCTATCCCATGCATGCTTGAATTCTCCCTCTGTGCTAGCTCCCACTACTTCCTGGGGTAGATTATTCCATGCATCCACCACCCTTTCTGTGAAGAAAAACTTTCTCACATTCTCCTTTATCCTACCTCCTTCAACCTCATACTCATGCCCCCTCATCCTTGTACATCTCCTGTACTGAAAGATGTCACCCACCTGCTCTTTGTTCAAGCCCTTAAGATACTTGAACATTTCAATCATATCTCCCTGTTCCTGCCTCTTTTCCAGGGTATTCATACTGAGTTCTTCTAATCCCTCCTCATATGTCTGCTGGTGCAAGCCCAGTACCATCTTAGTTGTCCTACTCTGGACTGCCTCCACCCAGTCTATGTCCTTGCAAAGATGCTGCCTCCAGAACTGTACACTATACTCCAGATGAGGTTTAACCAGCATTTTGTACAGTGACGTCACCACCTTCCTTCTTCTACCCCTTCCTATGCACCCCAACATCCCACTGGACCTCCAAACAGTCTTGTTACATTGTTTGGCCACCTTTAGGTCATCTTAGATGATTATCCCTAAGTCTCTTTCTTCCCTGGTGACCATCAGCAACTTTCCCCATTCTGTAACTCTCTGTAGAGTTTCTGCACCCCAGGTGCATGATTTTGCACTTTTTTGCATTAAATTGTAATTGCCACAAACTGGACCATCTTCTAGTTTTTCTAGGTCCCTCCTCATTCTTTTGACCCCCTCTGGAGTGTTTACCCTGTTGCAGGTCTTGGTGTCATCTGCAAATAGGCAAACCTTCCCCTTCAGCCCTTAAGCAATGTCACCAATGAAGACATTAAAAAGGACTAGCCCCAGGGCTGATCTTTGAGGCACCCCACTGGACACCCCTCTCTCCTCTGATATGATCCCATTTACTACCACCCTCTGCTTTCTGTCCCTCAACCAGTTTTTAACCTAGTTCTTCACTTTGTGGTCCACCCCCGGGCTACCCAATTTGTTAACCAGTCTTCTGTGTGGAATGGTGTCGAAGGCCTTGCTGAAATCAAAGTAGGCGATATCCATGCCTCCCCCCCAATCCACCTCCTTTGTCTCCCAGTCAAAAATGTCTGTCAGGTTTGTTTGACATGACCTTCCTGTTGTGAATCCATGCTGTCTTGTATCCAGTGCTCTACTGGATTCCAAGTGTTACGTAATAATTTCCTTAAGCAGTGCCTCCATAATCTTGCCCACTACTGTAATGAGGCTGAGTGGCCTATAGTTACCTGCTTTATCCCTGCTTCCACTCTTATGAAGAGGAACTACATGTGCCCACTTCCAGTCCTCTGGAACCACCCTTGTATTGAGCAACTCACTAAACAGAGCTGCCAGTGGTGCTGCTAGCTTCCTCCGAAGTTCCTTTAGCATCCTGGGATGTATAGATTGGCAATGGGTAAAAGGATAGGCCAGGCCACAAAGGAAAGATACCTTGGGGGTCATCATAAGTGATAGTCTCAAGTCAGTGGAAAAGTGTGCCAGGGCATTTTTGATAGCAAACAGGATGCTAGGGTGCATAGAGAGGGTTTTCTCTAGAGGGAGGAAAGAGGAACTTTTGTCCCTCTATGAAGTCCTGGTGAGGACACACCTGGACTACTACATCCAGTCTGGAGCACACATCAGAGAAAGGATAGTGACCGTACAGAGTCAGCCCAGAGGCAAGCTACAAAGATGATATAGTGACAGCAGGGAAAACGTACAAGGAGCGTCTGACCAATCTGAACATGTATTCATTGGAGGCCCAAAGGAGATGGGGTGACATGATAGAAACTTTCAGATTCTTGAAATTTATAATAGGGTATATCATCAGACATTTTCAAGTGATGCAAAGAATCAACAACCAGGTGGCATAGTCATAAGCTGGGGGAAGGTGGGGTGGCAGGGGAGATTCTGGAAAGATGTGAGAAAATACTTCTTCACAGAGAAAGTGGTGGCTAGATGGAACAGCTTGCCTAGAGAGGTGGTAAATGCTGTAACAGCTTTAGAGAGAGGGAGGGGCAGCTATAAGGAGTTGGTGAGGGCACATACAGGGGCCGAGACAAGGGGAACAGGGTCAATCTTCTACTCAGGCACTCAGCACAGGGCCAACCAATGGTAGGTTGGTATAGCTCAGGTAGGAAACTGGGAAGACACAATGTACCATGGGTCTTTTTCTGCTAGTAACTTTCCATGTGCCTTTGTGTCTGTTAGAGTATGCAATGATCTACACCTAGAGAAAGACAGAGAAAGAGAGCAGGGAGGTGTTTCTATCCTCAGTCTCCTCAACTTGTTCTGCATTTGACACCGTAGACCATGGAGAGTTGGGGCCAGATTTGTGGACAATATATAGTCAGAATGACCATCTGGGACTGTTCTCAAATGGTTCTAGTCATTCTTTGCAAAGATGGAGCAGACTGCTGTGGTTGGATCTTGCAGATCACGAGCAGCATCTCTGAACTATAGCATTCCCCAAGGTTCTGTCCTCTCTCCCTTGTTGTTTGCAGTGTACATGTTTCCAGTGGGATGGACTATGACTGAGGTATTGGGAAAAGGGCTCAAAAAATAATGTATGCTGATTAGTTAAGAGCTCTGTCTATGCATACATTTATTTTTCAACAATGCCCACTGAAAAACAAGACCCAGCTGGCAGTGACTAAGTACCTAAGGATATCAGAGAAGGGTCATTAAACTTATTCCTAGGCTATCAAGGCTACAGTACACAGAAGGGCTATACAAATTAGACCTATCAAGCCTGAATGATAGGAGAGTAAGAGGGGAATTACTGCTATGGATATACCACATTTGCCCAACATTTAGTAATCCGATATTCATGATACTTAGTCTGATATACCAACAGACTCAATACCAACAATGCTCAAATCCTGACCCCAACATCCCGACAACACCACTAGTGCATTACTGAGAAGGTAGTGCTTAGTGCATTTTAATGTGTATGCGGGGGGCTTCTCCCACAGCACCCCCCCATTGTGGGGGCTCTGCCCCTGCCACAGTTTCTAAAGATACATCCTCCGAGTCTGACATGACTCGGGAATGATATGATTCTGTGACACACAATGATGGAAATGGCACAAAAAAACATGAGCATGTTGGTAGTGTCAGGATTTCCACTGTCGATCACTCAGTACTGTCGGGCTCCTGGACTCAGGATCCTGGGTGTCGGGATTTCGAGTTTCAGTCAAATAAAAGTATACCACTGCTACTGCACAAGTTATTAAAGAATGCAGAATTAAGACCACAAGGTAACTTTACTTATAAACACAGATCAGTTAATCTCTGATCACATGAACATCAATTAATACTACCAATGGTAAATACCAACAAAAGGGACAAATGTTTCATTATAATGGTACTAAAGGCTTGGAATACATTACCTCAGTAGCTTACTGAAATCAAATTCAAAAGGGAACTGGATATTTACTTCTCAAAACTTAAAGCTAGGGAACAATACACCCACTAAAATGTGGGAGGCAGTCTTGCCTCCTGTCTCAAAAATCCAGTAAGTAAGATCCTTGTGCCCACCTCCCAATGGAAAAGGAACTTGCCATCTTTTTTTCTGCTTGCTTAATCAGCGAACCCCCCCCCAATAGCACACCGACTAGCACCCCCATACACACACACACCTACAGCATACCAGCAAGCTGTGCATTAATGTGCCACACAGGTACACAAGTATTTAATAATATATTTTAGTTTTTCAACAACAAACTACAACCCTGTTAGTAGTGCTAGTACGTCTCATGCTCAGCGCTTGTGAGACAATGTGACTTGCCTTATGTTTGCCTACAGTTGACCCAACGACCGTAAGTAAACATTTATTTTTTTATCATAAACATTGCCTTTTAAACTGCAGTGTTACCATGCTGTAATGCTCCTCCACCCCCTTGTACTCCATCTGTCTGCTGCACTCTTCCCCATTCTCTGACTTCATCACACAGCGCAGTCACAAATAAAAACAAACAAACAAACAAACAAAACAATATAAATAAATAAAACAGCACCGCTGATTGAGGAAAAGAAACCCATATATAAAACAGACCACCAGCAAGCTTTGCACAACTAAAGAAAACAGCCCTCAGTAAAGTACAGTTAAGTGGGTACACAGTTAACCAACTGTGAAACACTACAATGCCCTCTACTAGCAAGTACACCAGTAGAGGGACTACTTTACCAACAAAATGACTTTCAGTTGCATTCTAGTTAATTTTTATATATTTTTTCTTATTTTATCAATAGTACATAGAAATGTCACATGTAGCCCATTTTCTAAACACAATAATACCCTGCAGGGTGGGCAGTATTGGGATATACCAGACCTTCCAGGGACTATAAGACCCTCTGCCTGCAGCATTGGCCCTCATTACACTCCCTAGGTGGTCTGATATATCCCAATACTGCCCACCCTGGAGGGTCTTATTGCTTACATATAGCATGAGTTCCATCGTAATGTAGATGATACTTAGCTCTATGTGTCCTTTGCTCCTGGTCAGCCAGACTGTGCAAAGTTTGGAGTGGTGCTTGTCCAAAATCAGTGAGTGGATGGCCTCAAATTGGATTGCACTCAACCCACAGAGCTTTTGTTTTTTGGTAGCTACCAATACCTTAGGGCAGGGGGGTTTGTACAAAGCTGTAGGGGAAGTGAAAATCCTAGGAGTAGTCAATGGTAATCATCTGCCATTTGAGACTAAGGTGTTGGACATCATCAAGAGCTGTTTTACCATCTCTAAGATATAGCCAGGCTACATTCCTTGTTTGATTCTGCAGATCTGTATATCCTGGTACAGACTTTTGTCTCCTGGAGATGGGTCTACTGCTATGAGTTCCATGAGTTCTTATGTGGAGGTTTCATCCATCACATACAGCTCATCAATATTACTATACTGAGACTTCTGATTTCTGTTAAGCGGTCAGAACATATTACCCCCATGCTCAGGGTCTGAGGTTGACCAACAAACAGCTGATGGATGGATTTCATGGTGTATTCCATCAAGTTGCTGAATGATTTTCAGCACAGCAATTAGGCTGCTGCAAGAAGGGTGACAGTGACATGGGTATCTTTATTTTAGATCGCCCCTCAGTCATGCCACCCTTTGTGCCCACACAATTTCTGCTCCCTCTGGGGCATGCCCACCCTGGAAGAGGTTATATTAATTTCTGGGGGGGGTGCAAGTGACAAAGTCTCCCACATTTCTGGGGTGCCGGTGGTGAAGTCTCCTGCAAAAGCCGACTGTTTCCTGGAAGGGCGCTTTGGTGCTGTAACTCCCGGGAGATGAAACGCCTGGTGTTGTAATGCCAGGCGGCATGTTGCCTGCACCGTAATCAGCGTCAGCAACATGCCTGTCACTGCAGCATGAGCGAACCATTTCATGGTTCTTGTTATCATCTACAAAGTCCTGAATAAGTCAGGCCCACAGTACTTTGCAATCTCCTTACTCCCTACTTGCCATGCATCTTGATGTGAGCCATGGAACAGAGGCTCTTGGCTTTGCCATACTCTAAGTTGAACTTTGTTAGAGATCATGTTTTCACAGTGGCAGCTGCTGTTCTTTATACTTATTATTCCTGGATATCTACTTGTCCTCCTCTGAAATATTCTTTAGAGCAAAGTTAAAGAAATATCTTTTTGAACAAGCTTTTGGATAATATTTCTTTCTTATACGCACTCTTATTCATGCTTATCTACTTTCTATGTCTATCTTGAATGCAGTGGATTACAAGACCTTAGGCAGCATGGATTCAAAGGGGGTAGGTCATGATAAATGAATCTGATAAATATCTCTGACAAGGTGACCAAGAAACTAGATCAGGGTAGAGCAGTGGACATGGTCTACCTAGATTTTAGTAAAGGTTTTAGCACTGTTCCACATGGGAGACTTGTAAGGAAGCTGGGCAGCTTAGGATGGGTCAAAGGTGGTAAACTGGGTAATAAATTGGTTAGGGGATAGGAGACAGAGGGTGGTGGGAGACAGAGTTAGCCTCTGGAGAAGGAAGGGTGACCAGTGGGGTGCCTCTGGGATCAGTACTGGGACCAGTCGTCTATATAAGTGACATTGAAAAGCAGCTGGAAGGGAAGTTCTGCCTCTTTGCAGATGACACCAAAATCTGCAATAGGGTAAAGACACCAGGGACCTGAAAAGAAACAGCAGAGACCTGAGAAAACTCGAAGAGTGATCAGTGATGTGGCAGCTGGGTTTCAATGCAAAAAAGTGCAAAGTCATGCACTTAGGGCACAGAAACCTATGGGTGGAGTACAAAATAGGTGGAGAGATAGTGATGACAACCAAACAGGACAGAGACCTAGGGTAATCATATTTGATGACCTAAAGGTGGCCAGGCAGTGCAACAAGGCAGCAGGGTGGGCTATTGGGATGCTGGGGTGCATAAGGAGGGGCATCACCAGCAGATAGAGGCTGGTGGTGTTGCCTTTGTATAGATTGCTGGCAAAACCCAATTAGAGTACTGTGACCAGTTCTGGGGACCATGGGCTGGATTCGCAAAATGCTGAAAATACTCTCAGCTGTGGGAAAACCTCAGTGTAAGTGGGTTGCCTCTTGTGGATCCAGAGGTCGACGCAGTTTTCATGTAGCTGAGGGTATTCACAAAGGTGGAAATGGATTACGACTGGCTCCATGTTTTACAGTGACTTGTGGGTGGTGTTAACAGGGACATCTCCGCAGCTGTGGAGAACTGTTTCAGCCAATGAGACCACCGGTAACATTGTCCACAACTGCTGGGGCTGTACATATCAATCTTCACAGCTGCAGAGCTTTCAGTCCTCAAATGGAGTTGTGGCATGGGACTTAGTCACAAACAGTTATGTGAATTCTGCTCCACATCTCTGGAAGGACATAGACAAAGTGGAGGCTGTCCAGAGGAGGGCAACTAAAATGGTGCTGGGTCTGCATCAAAAACACCCTTGTATGAGAGACTAAAGGACCTCATTATGTACACCCCAGAAGAGAGGAGGAGGGGGATATGATAAAGACTTATAAATACCTCATGGGTAAACAAGGTACAGGAGGGGAGTATGTTTCAGAAAAAGATGCTAAAGAACAAGGGGAAGCTGGGGGGGGATTCAGGAAGGACGTGAGGAAGTACTTCCTCACAGAAAGAGTGGTAGATGCCTGGAACAGTCTTCCAGCAGAAGTGTTGGGGGTGAAAACGGTGGTGTAGTTCAAGGATGCATGGGATAGGAATAAGGGAATAGGAGAAAGAAAGAGCCAAAGATCAAGTGGGGTCTGCGATGACACTGCACATAGTGAAAAATGAGCAGAGTGGGTGGGCCAAGAGAACTTTATCCACCATCAAATTCTATGTTTCTATGTCTGTGTTTCTATTTTATTTGCTGTCTATTTGTGATAGTATTCCATCTGTGTATATGGTTCTATCTCCTACACCAAAACATATTTATGTACTATCATATTTTTTACTATTTCTTACAGTGCTTTTAGCTTGGAAAAGGCACTGTTCAAACAAATATAAAAGTAGTACTTTTGTCTTATTGTGTCATGTTGTTTAACTCACCAGCACAGGTTTTTAACAGTGACAGGGAAACCTTCAGGTCCTAAAGGAAGGGAGTTTCTGTTGTGCACCAAAGCCTTCAGTTTGGTTGAACATTCTATTAGCAGTAGTTTTGTCAGAATGTTATTTTTCACAAGATGTTATTTCTTGGTTATCTCACTATTCAAGTAACAGATGTCACAGAACTATGATTGAATGTACATTTTCTTCATCTAGAGAGATTTCTTGTGGGGTCCCCCAAGATTCCATCTTGGGGCCCTTGATTTTCTCACTTTTTATGAATTCAGCACCACAAAGTTGCATCCGTACATCTATTATGCTTTATACAGACGATGCAGTTCTGTTTGGCATCTCTGATGACCCTTTTTCTGCCTTGAGGAGCATCCAGGATGATTTTTTACACTTTCAGAACTGGTTCATCTCTAGGTGCATGGTGCTGAATTTGAATAAGGCTAAGATGATGCTTTTAACAGGGCCCAGGATGAAACTCCAGTCTTTTACCCCAATAGTTGATCTTGGAGGTGAGGTCATTGAGTGTGTTGAGACCTTTAAATATTTGGGTATTCTTTTGGATTATCATTTGTCTTTTGAGCCCCACATCCTATCTCTAAAGAAAATATTAAATCAAAGAATAGGTTTATTCTATAGGGTCAGACCATTTCTCACAAATGAATCACATATACTTTTAGCACATAGTTTCTTGTTGTATTTAATAGATTATGGTCTAATTGTTTATACTGCTACTACCAATAAAATTCTGGATAAGCTTAGGGTTACTTAGAATTCAATTCTGAGATTCATGACAGGGTCAGCATGTCATACTCATCTGTGTGAATGTTTGAAATTGTCAGGTTGCTTGTCCTTTCAAAATAGAGTACATTTTAAGTCTGGGCTCTCCCTTTTTAAGGGTACCCTGGACTTGTTACCGTCATCTAATTATGCCCTGTTTTCAAGGGCTTTGAATGGTTGTGGGACTCAATCCCTGAGCAAGCTTACTGTTTCAGTCCCCCTATGTAAAAAATCTCTTGGTCAAAGGTCGCTATTATACAAAGCTCCTTTATTGTTCAATGCACGTCCCTCCAGTATTGTTAATAGTTCTTCTCTCCACCTATTTAAAAAACCTTTTGAAAATTTTATTTATTTTATTTATATATTGAAGAATCAGAATTACAAACTTTGAGCTAAAAGCTCATTTACAAAGGATCCTTGTCAAACATGGGGCGGAGGAACAAACAAGGTACATGCAAAATGGGGAAGAAGGTAGCAGCTAATAGGCATTGTCAGTAATACATCAGTCATAATCATATTACATATTGCATATTACAAATAAAAGGATAAGGACAGGCAGAAATATAGCTTAATACAATGGATAGGTGCAGAAAACATGGGGAAATAGTCCCATGCCAGCACAGTGCGAAGGTCAAACTATGCACAGACTATGGGTACTCCCGCATAGCAGCTATATAGCATTGTCAGGTCATAGAGGGGACAGTTGAAGGAACATTCATTGGGGTCAGTACTGCCTTTGGAGAAAGCATGCTGCAGGCTAAGAGGGTGAGAAGGAGAAACAACAGTGCGGATTAGCAGAGGGTCAGGAGAGATAAGCAGGTGTGGAGTTGGAGGGGGTAGGGGGGATCAAGGGGTAGGCAGGTGGAGTACATGTGAAGCTAGGTAGATAGGTGGGGAGAGTCCGGTAGTGAGACCTTTTAGGACCTATTAGTTAGTGCAAGTGAGCCATAGGGCATCAAGGGTCCCAGAAAGGCTAATTTTGGCAGTGGTGAGTGTGGCAGTAGCAGTGTACAGGGGCCGTAGATTGACTTCCTAATTTTGGATTTGAATTGCTCAAGCCGGGTAAGGCTTGTAGTGGTGAGGGGGAGCTCGTTTAGCCAGGTGGGGGCCCTCACTGTGAAGGCTCACCTCCCCAAGGCTGTTTTTATGAAAGGCACTGCAAGGGTATGTTTTGTAACACTTCTCATGGCATGTTCTGCTGGGGCAGAATGGAATAAAGCTTGAAGAGAAGGACGTGCAAGTCCTAGAAGGGCCTTCTTCCCTTGAAGGCAGGAATGGAGCCTGATATGGTCCATGAGAGGAAGCCATTTTGTACCTACATATAGGTTGCACATATGTGTAAGGTGATCGGTGCCTAAAGCAAAGTGGCAGGCTTTGTTGAATGTAGTATGGACTCTGTGCTGGCTAGCATCAGAGGCAGCGCCATACACCACATTTCTGTATACCAGGATGGGTAGGACTGTACCCTGGCCTCAGGTGAGAGGCAGAACTGAAGTCTATAGAGGGCCCCTAACTTCTTATTGGCTGCAGTGGTAATATTTCTTATATGTTCATCAAAGGAGAGGGACTCATCAATAGCGATCCCAAGGTACCGGAACAAAGACACCTGCTCCAGGGTGGAGTGAGAGTTGCAGGCAATTTTGAAGGGTGCAGTTGCTTTTCTCTTTTGACGTCCTGTGAAAAGCATTGTCTTTGTTTTTTTGCTGTTGAGCACAAGCAAGCTGTCTTTAAACCAGTCCTGCACTAGGTCGAAGTTGCACTGCAGGTTCCTGGTGAGTGCTTCTTGGCAGGAGTCTCATGAGAATACAACTGTGTCATCTGCATTGAGCAGGATCTTAGAGGTGGCTCACTGATTCTGATGAAAGTACTACGGCTATATCATAGGTTCTAAATTGTTGCTAATTTTTTTTGTCTTTTTGTGATAAATTTATTGTATGATGTCTTTTGTAATGTATGAGGTTTTTTGTACACTTGTTGCATATGAAAACGGACAGACATGTTCATTGGGCTTACAAGTATAAAAAATAAAATGAAATTAAATGAAAGTTGATCACTAAGGGCAGGTGGCACTGGGTGGAATAAAGTTATTTAGTAGGATAGTGTAGTAGATGTTTTATACAGCAGTTTATTTACTGAAATTATTTTACCAGGTAAGCAATACAGAGACTCATAGAAGTCACATTTACAGATGCAGATTGGGGGAAAAAATAAGAGAACATGGAGGGGAAGGAGTAACAGCAAGAACGTGATTAGCAATAAATGAAACAATAATAATAACATAGCAATGTGCACAGCCAAGATTAAATAGTATGACCGTATATAGTGTGACAATATACATAAATACTGTTATTGAGAGGGAGAGACAAATCAATTTGGGCAAACGCAGGCAAGGGCAAAGTGATGTTTTAATTTTAATTTGGATATGCTTACATTTGGGGTGCAAGATGTCAAGCTACTTCAGATTTTGGGCAGCCTTTGCAGATAGATGGAATGTATTTTTTCTGGGAGATCTTAGCAAGGAAGAGGGGATTAGTGGCAGGGTTAAACAAATTGCAGACATAGTCTGAGACTTTATCAGCCTAAACTGATAAATTTTCAGAGTATCTCTGCAATATGTTTAACCCTGCTGCTAATTCCCTCTTCCTTGTTAATATCTGCATTAGACAATTTTGCATCTAGGAGGGCCAGGTGGCTTATTCGCCTGTGATCCAGACCTGAGCAGCCAGGGTTATCATATGTAGTGCAGTGGTGAGTATGGGGACACAATTCAAGATGAATAATGATGGGGCAATACTGGACCTGGTGCTTACTAACAGGGACAGTGTTGCAGACGTCAAGGTGGGAAGCCATACAGGGACAAGTGATCATCATACAGTGTGGTTCAACATAAGAACAGCTGCCGTGGAATCCAACCACACATTGGCGAGGGTCCTGGACTTCAGAAGGGCTGATTTTATGAAGATGGGTGAAAGCCTCAGGGATGACCTGGCAGGAGGATAGGATCCGGGGCCTGAGGGAAAAGTAGACTAAACTAATTAGAGTATAGTGAGGGCAAAACAACTCTGTGTCAAGCAAGTAAGTAAAAGAAAGAGGAGACCACTATGGTTCTTGAAAGGGGTAGCAGAAGAGGTAAAGGCTAAAAAAAACTGACTTTCAGAAGGTATAAGGAAACTCCGAAAGAAGAGGCTAGGAAGATGTATCAGGGAAAACAGGGAGGCAGGCAAAACAGTGAGGAGTGCAAAGGCACAAACTGAGAAAAGAATAACTCAGGGAGTATCAAAGGAGAAAATAAAATGTTTAAGTATGTTAGTGAAAAAAAGGAAGCCAAAGGGAGGATTGTATGGTTAAAGAGGAAGGATGTGACTGTACGAAGGGGGAGATAAAGAAAAGGCAAACATCTTGAACAAATACTTCTGCTCAATGTTCACAGTAGAAGGGGAAGGGGAGGGACCACAGAAAGGCACCAGGAGCTTTGGTGGGAAGAAAATGGACACTAGTCCATTTTCAGAGGAAAAAGTCTGGAAAGCACTTGCTATCCTGAAGGTGGACAAAGCTATGGGGCCAGACGGGGAACACTCAAGGGTACTGAGGGAGCTCAGGGAGGCACTAGCTGCACCTCTGACAGATCTGTTTAACAGATCACTGGAGACCAGTGTTGTACCAGAGGACTGGAGCACGGCAAATGTAGTCCAACTTCACAATAGTAGCAGCAAGGAAGAGACATGCTATTATAGGCCTGGCAGCCTGATGTCAGTGGTGGGTAAGCTAATGGAAACACTACTAAAGGAAAGCATTATGGACTATCTTGAATCCACCAGATTACATGATCCAATGCAGCATGGTTTCACAGGGGGAGGGTCATGCCAAACAAATCTGGTAGATTTCTTTGACTGGGTGACCAAGGATTTAGATCAGGGAGGAGTGGTGGAAGTGACCTACATGGATTTCAGCAAGGCTTATGACACCTTTCCACATAGGAGACTGGTGAGCAAGTTGGGTAACTTGGGGGTGGGTAATAAGGTGGTAACCTGAGTAAGAAACTGGTAAGGGGATAAGACAAAGAGGGTAGTAGCAAGCAAAGTTCAAGAGACCTCAGAGTAATCATATTGGATGACCTAAAGGTGGCCAAGAAGTGTGACAAGGCAGTCGGTATGACTAGTGGGATTCTGGTGTGCATTGAAAGGGGTATCACTAGCAGGAAGAAGGAGGTGGTGCTGCCCCTATATAGATTACTGGTAAGACCTCACATTGAGTACTATGTCCAGTTCTGGAGACCTCCTCTCAAAATGGACATAGAGTGGAGGCAGTCCAGAGGATGGCTACCAAAATGGTGAAGGGTTTGCATTAAAAGCCCTGTGAGGAGAAGCTTAAGGAGCTAGATATGTACACCCTGGAGGAGAGGAGGGAGAGGGGGAATATGATAGAGGACTTTAAATACTTAACGGGGGTTTATAAAGTATGGAAGGGGGTATTTTTCAAAGAAAAAGTGCTCTAGAACAAGAGGGTATGCTATGAAGCTGGAAGGGGTAAATCAGGAGGGATGTGAGGAAGTACTTCTTCACAGAAAGGGTGGCGGATGTCCAGAACAGCCTTCCAGCAGAGGTAGTGGGGGAAAAAATAGTGATGGGGTTTAGAAATGCCTGGGACAGGCACAAGGGTATCATAGGGGTAAGGAAGGGAGGAGAATAGATTGTGCCAAAGATCAAGCAAGGTCTGCAGCAAAAAATGATGGTTTCAAATAAAAAGTAAAAAAAATGGGCAGACTGGGTGGTCCCTTATCTGCCGTCACATTCTATGTTTCTATGTTTCTAATCTATGTAGTACATTATACAGATAGTCAGATTTGGAGAGACAATATGGGGCTGTAGTATAAATAACTTCTCCATAGTTCAAAGTTGGTAGTAGCATTTGTTCATCTCTGTCCTTCCATGCAGTTAGAGAAAGGCTACCTTGCAACCTATACAGACCATCAGTTCAGTGAAACACTTTGCAACACATGAGTTAATATGGGTAGGGAATGTCAGCTCTTGGAGAAACAAAACTCCCTAATATTTAAATCAAGATGCACTTTCTGACTCAGCATCATCACCATGTTTAGTATGTAGTGGAGCTGATACACTACGCCAGTTTTCAGAGCAAAAAAGCATCACAGCAGTTTGTTTTTGGTTTAACACAAGCTAGTTTAAGATACAGCAGTCTGGATATTAGTAAAGTCACTTTGCATTTTCTGCTGAATATCAGTTCAACATGGAACAGCAATGTACAGAACAGTATCATCAATGAAACAGGAGGGAATATCATGCACATAAAATGAGAAAAGGAGAGGCTCAAGTATCAACCCTCGAAGAAGTCTCCTAACAATAGGAAGTGAGGAGGAGGTTGTGTGATCAATATGTACAGCATGTGAGCAATCACATGGAAAATATATACATAGATGTTGATGGCAGTAAAAGGCTCTTGGTCCATCCTGTCTGCCCACCCTATCTAACTAATCTTCCTTGCCTTGTTACAGTCCTCCCCAATCCTACTGTCCTCCCCTTTTCTAACTATTCCCACCAGCCTGTCCCATCCCTGCTTGAAGTTACTGATTGAGTCGGCCTGTACTACTTCTTCATGTAGCTTATTCCACTTATTCACTACACTTTCCCTGATAAAGTTCTTACGGATGTCCTTTTTGAATCTCCCCTTACCAGCTTCAGTGAATTCCCACTTGTCCCTGTGTTTGAACTCAAGAAGAATAGTTTTTTGATTTCTACCCTATTTATCCCATTCAGGTATTTGTATGTCTCAGTCATCGCACCCCTTTATCTCCTTTTCTCAAGGAAGCACATGTTTAAGTCCTGCAGCCTCTCCTTGTATGTCTTGTCCACAAGGCCATAGACATTTTTAGTTGGCCTGTGTTGTACTGCTTTCAGCTTGTTGCAGTCCTTCCCCAGGTGTGAGCTCCAGTACCTTGTGCAGTATTCCAAGTGTGGCTTCACTAGTGATGGTTCCAGGTGGTCATGGTGCTGGCATCAGGGCACCATAAATTAGAGTGCCAGTGGGAGGTCACCGGCAGGCTCAGCGCCGGACCTCAGAGGCTCATTGGACTGGGAGCACCAGTCAACACTGAGCAACTGGGCAGTGCCACATACCACACACTCGCGACCCACCCACTGAATGCCTACTGGACCACAGGAGACACAGAAACACAGAGGGGCACCACTGTGCTCAGTGCACAAGAGACAATGCCCCCATGGACACATGGTGCATGGGACCAGGGCACCATGTACACATCCACATGGCATGGCCCCAGTCCCACATGCCCAGTGCCACGGTACTGTTGCATCCAACACAGATGGCCACCGACAGTAGAGCTGACCTTACCACGGCCGGGAGCTACACACAAGCAATGGGCCATCTCACGAGGTGCCCTCCCCAAAAGTGTGGCTGACCATGGTGGTGGTGGGCAGGGGCAACATAAAACCAACAGGGTGTAGCATCACCCATATGTCTGATACTGGCAGGGGGCAGCAGGGCATGTAGCACTACCTGCAGGTGCCTCATTGTACTCCAGAGCACCGGGCACCCTGTTCCATAGGCACTCTGATTGCGGGGGTGCCCTCGCTGTTTCACTCTCTCACCAGTGCTCTGATTTACAGCACCCTGATGCTGGTGCCCTGACCACCAGGAATCAATAATGACCTGTACAATGGCAGGATCCCCTGTGGCCCCCTACTGCTTATTTTCCTCCCTATGCAACCCAGCATTTTGGTTGCTTTGCCCACTACTCTGTGCAGTGTGCAGATGTTTTTGGGGTCTCCAATATCATCACCCCTAAAATCTTTTCTTTTATTGTAATAAGTAGTGCTGTGTGGAATTTTCAAATTCTGGCTGAATTAAATTTTGCAGAATTTTTGAAATTCTACAGAGAGTCCTCCTAATTCCATTGGAAATGGAATTGCAGAATTCCATGGCAGAAAAATGTGGAATGAGTTTTTCCACAACATTTCTGCAAAATTTTATTCTGTGGATGTCAATATTTTCCACAGTAATGGTTGCGGAATGATTTTCCATGGAAAATGCTTTTTCACAGAATATTATTCCACAGATACAGCATGTGGAATTCTGCAGAAGAACCAATGAAATTCCAAAAGAAATTCCACTGGCAGAATGGTCATTCCATGCTAATTTCACCAGTGAAATTCTACATTCTGCACAGCTTTAGTGAAAAGACCTAAACCAGCTAAGAGGGTTATCAACAATGCTAAAACATTCCAGTTTACCAAATAGTATAGAGTAGTGTGCAATATCAAATGCTTTGCAGAATTGATAAAAACAGCACAAGAGCCCAAACTAGAGTCCATTCTGGTAACAATGTAATCAATGATTTTGAGTGGGAATGAGATGGTGAAATGGTTTGTGTAAAAATCTGACTGAAAGGAGGTAAAGAAATTATTTTTGTTATATATAAAAAGCCATGGATTGGGCACATATTAATCCTTCAAATATCTTACCAAGCACAAGCAGTAGGGAGATTGGGCAGTACTTGTTAGGAATATCAGGAGCACTTTCCTAATAAAAGGTTAGGACAGTAACTTGCTTCCATGCTCCAGGGAATGTACCAGAGATCAACGAGCAGTTCTGCATGTGTCAGCTGCATTGAAATAGCCAAGGCATCAGGTAATACAAATTTTGGTGACACGCCATCAAATCAAGTGCTAGAATTGGGGCCAATGAATTGGAATTCATGACATGTCTGTTTCACTAAATAGGGAGAAAACAAGCTCATCATTGGTGGGGGGCAATGAGCTGCTCATCCGGGGAACCGGAAAACTAAGATACTCTGGCAGACTGAGTGCTAGAAGTTATCTGAGAAATCAAAGCTACTGGGCTGTCAATGAAGTTATGATTCAGGATATTTGCAATGGCATGTTTTCAGATAGTAGCCCTTAGAGATGTTGCAAAGTTTTAATTTGCTGGAGAAGTTCAAGCAAGGCTGTTAAATTCACCTTCATGAATAACTTTGCAAATTGTCCACTTTGTATTGATTTTTTTCTGGGGAAATGCACTTTTTCAGGTGGAGTTAAGGTTATGTTGCAAGTTCGCATGGTCAATTTGCATAACTTCTCCTGAAAAGTACCACTCCACCTGCCTAAAGCTTTGTGTTGTCAGCACTTTGAGAATTTGGCAAACTTCACAAATTATTTTGCACAGTGCAGTTTGCCAACTTTGCACATCTCTAATAGTCATGCTAGCAACAGAGGTAGGTTGGTTAGACAGTAGTGAGCCAGATATAGTAGATTTTGGACCACTTTTCAGAACTTCTTTGGATCCCTAGTGGACAGAGTTTGTTTCAGAGTAGTCAACTCTGGATTTTCTGGTGAGTCTGGCATAGAGGTTTCTATGTTTATTATAATAACGTCTGTTAGCAAGGACATTTGTTACCATAGGAGGAGCCCAAGCAGCATCTCTGAGTCTAAACAGGTCAATAATACAATTTGTTATTCGTGGGAGGTGGCCCCCCTTATGCTTACTTTCTTAATGGGGCAAGTTTATCACAGACTGAGTTAAAAGATAAATTGAAACTTATTTATAGCTATCTCAGGATCCAAGGAGCACAGTACAAGGTTTTCGTTGGTAGTAAGCAAATCACTGAGAAATTCCTTAATATTAAAGTTGTTGAAGGATCTAGCCTGTACAACTCAGGATGGGGCCTTCACAGCTATGATGTTCCTTATAAAGTATGTCATGCAATGATCGGTAAAAATGTTGGTAAAGGTCTCACTTAGACAATTCTATTAAAATGAGATGGAAATTATCCAATCAATCAGACAGTGGTTAGCAGTCGAGGGGTTATGCCTTGTATGGTCCAAAATAAACTGTGTTTTTTTATTTTATTTTATTCGAATTTGGATTTACATACCTTTGAGCTAGAAGCTCATTTACAAAGGTTCCATGTCTAATGAGGAAAAACAGAAATACAATACAAGACTTAACCATACATACAGTATCTAGGAAGTCTTAGTTACACTGTTTTGAAGAGGTTCAGCAAACATGTTTGGAAACAGTTTTTGTCTAAGTGCAGTACAAGCGGTCCAGGTGTAGTTATGGCTGTTAGCTGAGCAGAGTGGACATTTACAGATGAAGAGACAGATTAGCCTGATGGGGCTGGGAGGATTACAAGCATAGGACAGAGGACATTTGGATGGAGAGAGATGAGAGGCTGGTTGCCGTTTCAATGGCTATGTACTGAAGTTGATGGGGGGAATGGGACCATGTGCTGGTATAGTCCTTGGGAGGTAGAGTGAAGTGAGGAAGGGAAGTTTGCAGGTGGCAGTGAGGTGGGGGAGTAAGTGTTGAGTTGGGGGGGTGAATTTCCAGTTGGTAGATGGAGGAGTAAAGTGTGAAACAGTAAGTGCAAAGGTAGAACATGGTTTTCAGGCCAAGCAGGTATAGTTGGGAATTACAGTCACAACTATTGTGTGATGTGAGATGGGCATGAAGCTTTAATTTAAATGGACCTAGTTTAGTTTCTGACAGAAGGTTGTCACTGAGCATATTTAGCCAATATGGCACATGGTACTCAAAGGACCGTTGCCCTTGGGACATCTGCTGGCAAGGGACATGAAGTGGCTGGCTGTTTGTCCCTCTGGTACACCTAGATTTGTTGATTAAGCTGAGTAAATTCTGCACACCCAGGGTATTAATCCAAGGGTGGATTTCTTTGCAAGTAGGCATTCCTGGTACTGTATACGGTAGTCCAGGTTTAGTCAACCAGAGTGTGCATAAAGCTAGCAAGTGCCTGTGTTAGGTGGTGTGCACCCAGTATAAGCTTACAGGCCTTATTGAGGGTTGTTTTTACCCACTTGAGAGCTGTGTCGGTTGCAGCACTGTATACCACTAGTCCATAGTCAATTACAGACAACACAGAACTAGTTACTGCTAGTTTTAGTGCTTCTTGTGTAAGGCAGTGTTTGTTTTTGTGTAACAAGCTTAGTCTAGTATTTGCAGATTTAGCTACAGGATCTATGTGTGGTATGGAAGAAAGGGAACTGTCTACCATTACACCTAAGTTCTTAATAGTTTGAACCATTTCTAATGGCGTATTTTGACTGTTTAGTATTTTTAGTTGGTGGGACCTATGTCTGTTGTGAGTGGAGGCAAACAACATAATTTTAGTTTTTTTATAATCTAGCAGTAATTTTGATTTTATGAACCATGCCTCAATATCCACGAAGTTAGTCTAGAACTGTTTTTCTAGTGCAACAGGGTCTGACTGGCTGGTGTATAGCACCACATCATCCACATGAAATAGGACTTTACCTTGGGTTGCTAGTGGAAAATGATTTAAAAATGGATTAAAAAGAAGGGGGCACAAGATTGATCCTTGGGGGACCCCTGTATTTACACTCTGATTTTCTGAGAGAGTACCCAGGATTTTTACCCTGTGTTCTCTACCAGTGAGGTAGCTCCTAAACCAAGACACTGATTCAGGGGATAGTCCTGTAGGGGATAGCTGGTTCAGGAGGAGCTTGTGATTTACAGTGTCAAAGGCCTTGGTGAGGTCAATGTAGGTTGCCCCCACCATAAGCCTCCAATCTAACACATTGTGTATATAACCAGTGAATTCAACTAAGGCAGTAGTGATGCTATGTTGCTTTCAGAATCCATGTTGTTGTGGATATTGAAGCTGATGCTTTTCAAGGTAGTCGACAATTTGATCATACACAATGCGTTCCAGTGCTTTTGAGAGCAGGGGAAGTATAGAGATAAGTTGGTAATTTGAATGACTAGACCTATCACCACTTTTATATACAGAAGTTACCACTGCAGATTTCTAGAGCCTGGGGAATTTATCAGATATGAGTGATAGATTTAGGATACTTGTAAGGGGTTGGAGAATCACATCAAGAGTGAGCTCAACAAGTCTGAGGTCCAATGTATCATTGCTAGCTCTGGATTTTCCATGAACTTGTGTGAGGTATTTTTTGGCCTCTGTTAGGGTGATTATTTTGAGGTAGAAGGGGGGGTGTTGAGCCAGACTGGGTATCTGCTTTGTGTGCAAGATTACTGTCATTGGGAGGTTCTAAGAAGTCTGGGTGTAGTACACCGGTTAGGTCAGTGAAGGCCTTATTGAAGGTATTGGCAATAACACTAGGGTTCTGGGTTGGAATTCCTTTGACATTTATCAAAGTTGGTGGTGACTTATTGGGTTTGCCAGTCAGGGACTTAATGTTGTCCCAGAACATACGGCTGTCACCCAGGAGTTAGTCAGTTCCCTATTGTAGTATTGGCTTTTGGCCATGTGAATGGCCCAGGTGCACTTGTTCCAAGCTGTTTTGTAGTTTTGTAAGTCAATCTGAGAACCCTTACTTCTTGCTTTGTGCCACAGGTTGTCCCTGTGCTTCATCTGCTCAATGAGTTGAGGTGGGATCCATGATTTACATGAGCCCCTGATTTTGCATTTGGTTTAGGTGGAAAAGATATTGCAGGCTTCACTGAATTTGCAGATAAAACTTTCAAGCGCTGAGTCCACGTTCTCTGTGGTATAGATAGCCTCTCAGTCTTGACAGCTAAGGTGTGCTTTGAGTACACCCAGTTTCCCTTTCTTCAGAACTCTAGTATTGAGTATACTTGCTGAAGTCTTAGGGGACTTGTTGGACCAAGTAAAGAGGATAGGGGAGTGGTCACTAATGGAGTCTGGTAGGACTGCTGTGTGAGTAATTCTCTCAGGTCAGTTCGTGATCAACCAGTCAATTAGCATACTGGTCCCTGTTCAATAATTTATTTGAGTGGGAGAGTCCATTAATAGGGACATGTTAATTGCAGATAAGGCATCTCTGAATGGTGCCACCTCAGGGAACATACAGTTAATATTGAATTCCCCAACCATCAGTAGCTCAGTATTATGATGATGGTCAGCAAGGTAGTCTAGGACCACCTGGAACCCGCTAGATTGTCTCTTAGGAGGGACATAGACTGATACCAATATAAGGCTTTTGCTTAGTGTTAGGTTAAAGTATCTGGGTCTGGATTCTAGCAATTTAGTATTAGAGACAGACCAGCTTATACTAAAGTTACCTAGAAACATGTATACACATCTGTGAGGGCCTGCCATGTCTAACCTTGTTGTAAAATGTCCAGGACATGCTCAGACTTAACTTCAGGGACACAATAAATCCCAATCAGTAGCAGGGACAAGGAGTGTAGGAAGGTTATTTTGCCAATGAGCATTTCATGTTATTATGAATTGGCATTTTAGTAAATATAAAAGAAAGGAGAGAATTAGAGATATAAAATATGATAGCAACTCTTCTTTTCTTTCTGTCCTGCCTGTAGGATTAAGGGTGACAGAATCACAGTTTAGGATCCAGTAGGTCTTCGATAAGACATAGTGGGACAGATTTTCAAAGCTCATTTTTTGCTACAAGTCCCAGGTGCATCAGACATATGTCATACCAAACTTGTGGCAAAAAATGGGATCTTCTATCTCTTGTGTCAGTTAGGCACCTGCTAGATCACATTTCTTTGATCTAATGTACATCTGTTCTGAGGCATCTTGCATGCCTCTTGAAGCAGCTTGCAGCCAATCTTGGCAAAAGTTGTCACAAAGCAGGTGTAAGTGCCATAACTGCATTTGATATTAGAAAACCAGGTGCGGCTGTAGTATTTGGATCTGGTGCACCTATGGCATTGTTCAGCATGGCTGCAAGTATTAATGCAGGCACTTCTGCTTTCAAAAATATGGCCCTGTATATCCAGCTGATTTAGAGTTAGGCAGATTCTTATAGTGTCAGTTTTGTGAAGAAGACTACAAGCTTTAAAGTGTAAGATACCTACTTTAAGTAGAGATTTTCAAAGCCTATGTCAAGAAGCAATTTTCTATTGTGCAGATTTGAACATATGCAATGTTTCCTCTATGTCCAATTTTCAAAACTAGGATATTGCTAAGTCCAATTTTCAAAGCCATAACTTAATTATGTCCAGTTTGTAAAGTTCAAGTATAAATGTGGCCGGCCACAATGTTCAGACTGAATGTAACCTGGCCATCATTTATATCTATTTCTAGCATTTTGTTATCCAAAATCTTTATGTAAAGTGCCATAAAACAGCTATTAATTCTGAAGACAAGTCCAACTTTTGAAACTAGCCTCTTGTTATGACTTTGGAAAATCCCACCTGGCGTAACTAGGAGTTGTGTGCATTTTATGACTTAAAAAGTGCACCTGATGTAACTTGGAGTTTTGCCTATGTTTTGACTTTTTAAAATCCCACCCTTGGTTTTTTGGCAAGGTTGTGGTATTACCAGGATGAGGGCAGGAGTGGTATCCTGGATTACATTCAGTATTACCACATACAGTAACAGTAGAACTTATGTATTAGATTTCACCAATGTTAAGCAAGGTGTTGTGAAACATTGTCAAGTTTCTTTGAATGATATGCACTGGGTGTAAAAGACTTAAAGCACATACATCTCCACAGCAGTTCTGACATGTAACTATAACTGGACAATAAACCGGGGTTAATAAGGGTACTGTACAGTAGTCTAGAAGGATACGGGCATCCCAACTATAGATAACTTTAAGACAAGAGAACAGAACATGAAAATAGGTTTGAGGAGCACATGTAGAATTAAATGAGACTAGGTCAGCAAGTACAAGTAATGTTAGGAAAAGAGCATTTGTGTATTAAATTAAATAGGCTAACAGTGCAGTGGTAGATTATAGTGACAGTACAACAACACAGTATTACCCTAGTGACAGTACAACAACACAATATTACCCTAGTGATAGCACAACAACACAGTATTACCCTAGTGGCAGTACAACAGCACAGTATTACCCTAGTGACAGTACAACAACACAGTATTACCCTAGTGGCAATGCAACAACACAGTATTACCCTAGTGGCAGTGCAACAACACAGTATTACCCTAGTGACAGTACAACAACACAGTATTACCCTAGTGATAGCACAACAACACAGTATTACCCTCATGACAGTACAACAACACAGTATTACCCTAGTGGCAGTACAACAACACAGTATTATCCAAGTATCAGTTAGACAGCCAGTGAAGAGGTTTGCCTGGTCAGAGGCTGCACTGTTTCCAGAGTGGTCTACAGAAAAGAAAAGAAGAGTAAGATGGACAGAGAGGCTGGTAGCAGGGTAGCCACCACATACAGACACCCTTACAATGAGGACCACTATGCTGAGCACCACTTAGACTGGCATATCACTTATAGGGAAAGGGAACATTGTTTAACCAGGAGTAGCACTCTAAGCCGAAGCTTGTTTCCAGATGCAACCTGGGAGCACAAGGAAGTTAGGTGACTTGCTCAGGATCACACAGTATGCACCTAGGCGGCTGTTGGATTCAAACCCAGATCTCCAGATGTGCAGCTCAGAGCCTTAACCCACTGTGCTATATTGCCTCCTATAGGAAGTGATGTCCTCTGCAGCTGTCTGATTCATTATGGCTAGTCAGGTAGGCTCATGCCTGGTGGAAAGAGCACCAAACAACTGTTTTAGGATGGGGAATGTGGCGGTAGTATCTGATGTTGACCACACCCCTCAACTGCTCCAAATCCATGTTGCTTGAAGTGAGAAAAAAGCTCTGATGAGCTTTTAGTCAGTTTCAGCTCTGATGAACTGTTGCAGGTAATGCCTGTCCTGCTGTCCTGAGAAACAGCCCTATTAGCTGTGGCCAGCCAGGTAGTGCCACTGTACTCCAAGGACACTCATGAAAACAAGATGCTGCATCATGGATCTCATGATGCTGTCCTGAAGAACAGCATTTAGAAGCGGAAGTCCAGTCAACATTTCTAACATCAATAAATTCAGAGTTAGGACCAGCACATCCCCAATAAGCCTCATACCAAAAATTAGATCTCTAAATTACTCTGCTTAAAAGTGATAAGCTGATGTGCAACCCTGATTCAATGTCTGTTCAGAAAAGATGGTTTCAGTGAAGAGCTACTGATGATGTTAGCTCCAGAACTCACAACCTTGTCCTCCTTACCAGCAGCCTTATATGAATTATTTGTCCCAAGTTACATAAAACTATAGTTATAATAAACATTTGAAAAACAGAAACTGACACTGGGTGGGTACGGTACATGCATTTCCAGAATGGGCAGATGCAAGGCACTTAAGAATGCGGTGAGTGATGTGATTTGGGAATGCAATGGCAAACATGGATTTAGAATGTCAAGACTACATTTTCAGAAAACTGCAAGGATGAGATTTCAAAATGCTACCTGGTCACAAATTTGGAATGCAGCAAGGACAGAATCTCAGAGAGTAGCTGGGACACACAATTTTGGAATGTGGCAGAGTTGCTAAAATTTAGAATGTGGCAGTGTTACACATTTTTAGAATGTTGCAGAGATATGCAGTTTTGGAATGTGGGGACACAGAGATGCAGAACACAAGAAGAAGGTACACTTTTGTAATGTGTCAGGGATGCATAATTTTGGCATGTGGTGGTGGTGCTTGACTTCAGATTGTGCTGGGAACATGTAGTTCCACTTAGTAGCATGGGACATGGCATTTCAGAATGTGGCACAGATGGGTGGCTTCAGAATGTGGACTTGACATGCAATTTCAGAATGAAACAGGGATGCATATTTTCTGGATATGGTAGGATGTATGATTTTTCAAAGTTGCAGGGAAATGCATTTTTAGACTGAAAGGAATATGCAATTATTGAGGAATGTGGCTAGAAGACATAATTTCAGAAAGTGGCAGCAATGTGTCATTTTGGGATGTAGTTGGGGCATTCAATTTTGGAATGTGAGAGGGATGCAGATTTTCTCAATGTGTCAGGATTGGGAGATTTTGGAATGTGGCAGTGACTTATAATATCAGAATGTGGCAGGAATGGCAATTTTGGAATGTGGTGGTGACACAGTTGTATAATGTTACAGGAACACAATCTCAGAATGTGGTGGAGACATGCAATTTTGAAATATGGTAAGGATGAACAATTTTGAAGGATGCACAGTTTTGGAATGTGGCAGAGATGCACAATGTCAGAATATATCTGGGACATGCAATTTTGGTGGGATACACAGTATTAGAATGTGGCTAGGATGCACAATGTCAGAATGTGGCAGCGATACAATATAACGGAAACTGGCAGGGATGTGCAATATTAGAATGTGGCCAGGATGCACAATTTTGTAATGTGACTGTGGCACATAAATTTAAAATAGGGTATTGATGGGCATTTTTGTAATGTAGCAGGGATAGGCAGTGTTGCAACATGGATGGGAAATACAGTGCTGGAATGTGGCCAGGATGCACAGTGTCAGACTGTGGCAGAGACATGTAAAGAAAGAATCCTGGCATGAGTGTGCAGTTTCAGAATGTGGAATCAATGGACATTTTTGAAATGTGGCAGTGAATGTGCAATTTTGAAATGTGGTGGGAACACACAATGTTGAAATGTGGCAGCACAATACTAAAATGTGGTTAGTGCCTACAATTTTATAATGCAGCATAAACCAACCATTTCGCAATACAGTTGTGTGTCCTGCCACATTCTGGCAGTTTGTATTTAACACTAGATTCCAAGACTGTCCACTCCCACCAAACTTCTAGAGATGTGTCACTGCAGCATTCTGAGATTACACATCACCACCACATTCCTGCACTGTGCATTCCCGCCCCCTTTCCAAGACTGCATGTTCCATCCACATTGTGAAACTGCACATTCTCACCACATTCCAAGATTGAGCCTCCCCACCACATTTAAAGATTGTATGTTCCTCTTTCCAAAATTGTGTCCTCTGCCACATTTTGAGAATGTATGTACTCACAGCATTCTAAAATGGCATATCCCACATTTCAAAATTATGTTTTTCCCCATTCTGAAACTGCATGTGCCTACCATATTATGAGACTGCGCATTCTCCACACATTCCGATTGTACATCCCTGCCACATTCCAAGATTTCATGTCCCGCCATATTCTGAGATTGTGCAACCCCACCACATTTTGAGATTGCATGCCCTCATTAAAAAACTGTGCCCCTGTCATTTTTCTTAACTGCACATTCTTGTCTGATTCTGAGATTGCCAGTCCCTAATTCCAAAATAATGTGTCTCCCTCATTCTGAGATTGTTTTCCACTGACGCCTACGCTGGTATTGTATACCTGTCCACTAACTGCTAAACCTACATGATGAATTGTAGCCTTCTTTGATTATTGTACACTGTGGGCCCCATTTTCAAAGGTGTCCAGATGCACGCGCATAACGATATGTTGCAATTTGAGCCAGTTGGCTCAGGCACGAAATTCAAACAGAATGCGTGATCGGAACAGACCATGCAGTCTGTTTGAATATCAGACCCTGGTTCCATGGTGCACAGCGGGGGTTGCCATGTGCCACACAGTGCAACCAGAGTGTGAGGCTGAATACCTCCCATAGGGGGACTGTGCGGCACACACTGGTAGGCGCTGTGGCCACCATGGCGATGTTCAGCCCACATATGTAGATGAGCCCATTGGGCATGCATGATGCAATGGGGCCATTTGCATGCCCATTATGGGCTCATCTGCATGGCAGCACCACCATGTTGTGTGCCAGGCCAGGCCTCCCATGCCCTGATCACTGTAAAACTGAGAAACTGCCTCTGAGCTTCATAGCCCTGGTAGTGTAGTGGTCTCCCTCAGCCCCTATCATTGTTAATAATAAAATATTCCCCTATCCACATTTCTGGAGTGTAGTATCCCCCCCCAGCCTCAATCACTGTTAATAATAAAATATTCCCCAATTCCCGTTTCCATAGTGCAGTGCCCCCAGCCTCGATCACTGTTAATAATAAAATATTCTGTGAACCCTGTTTCTGTAGTGTAGTGCTCCCCAGCCCCGATCACTGTTAATAAGAAAATATTTCCTGATCCCCATTTATGTTGTGTAGTGCCCCCCTCCACAGCCCCAATCACTGTTAAATATAAAAAAACTCCATGACCCCCATTTCTTTAGTGTAGTGTCCCCCTCAGCCCCGATCACTGGTACAGCAATCAAAACCCCGATCCCTGTTTGTAGGTGGCTAGTCATCCCCCACCCCACCCCATCCCAGTAGGCAGCAACCCACCAGCCAGCTTCCCTCATCCTGACTCATGCCATTGATGGGGGTCCACCCCGCCATGGTTGAAGCCGGTTGATTGATTGGCAATCAAGGTGTATAGCATAGGCGCGCCTGCCCGTCTCGACAAACCAATGAGTGCGCACTATGTACTGTATGTTCTCCAGTACCAATCAGTCAGTGGCTGACTATGGCAGGGTGAGGAGGGCTGTGACAGTTACCAGCACAGGTCAGGATGAGGGGAGCAGGCAGTGGGTTGCTGCCTTCTGGGGTGGGGGGGTGTGAAGACAACTAGCCACCAGGGAACAGGGGTCGGGGTTTTGATTGTTGTACCAGTGATCAGGGCTGGGAGGGCACTACACTACAGAATCACAGATAGGGGAATATTTTATTATTAACAGTGATTGGTTTTGGGGAAGGGGCACTGCAAAATGGAAACAGGGACTGGGGAATATTTTATTTTTCACAGTGATCAGAGCTGGTGGGGACAGGACTGTGTACCTGACCCTGGACTGTGTGTGGGGAACCAACCTACCCCATGCATAGTTATGGTAGGGTTACAAAAGCATAACTATGTGCCGGTGCAGCTGGCCATTTTTATGCTTTGGGGGTTTCAATATTGTGAAGCATAGCTTATGCATGTGGGACCCCTCCTTAGCATAGGGACATCACAATATTATGTGCAGCAGCACAGTCGGGGGGGCACAGTGTATCAGTGGCCTTTGAATATGGCCATGCCCCTGACAGCCAATGCAAGTCCAGAGATGTGCAATGCATCTAGGGATGCACCGTACATCTCGTCTGAATATGTGGCCCTGTATTTATATTGTTTAGTTTGTATTTACTGCACACTCATTCCCCCTTTCCACTTCCCCAGGTTTTTTCTGTAAATTATATTGCTTGTATATTTCCTTATGTCTACTTGATGAAACACTTCTGAAAAATAATTCCAAGATTTTCATCCCATCCACATTCTGAGCTTGCATGTCCTTATCACATTCCATTACTGCATGTCACTTATTCCCAAACTGTGTCCACCCACATTCTGAAATTGTTCCTGCCACATTTAAAAATTATAAGTCTATGATTCATTCTGAAATTGATCCCTATTACACTGCAACATTTCAGACCTGCTACATGCTGAAATTTCATCACTTCAGTATTGTGAAATTGTGCACAATCTTGACATTCCAGATTTATGTCTACTGCCAGTAGACATGGATTTGGAATGTCAACGCTGTGCACAATTTCACAATACTGCAGTCATGAGCTCTTCTACAGTGTTTCCAAAACAACCTGACAGACACACTCTAAAGTATAGTACCATGCATCTGAACATTCTAGCAATGCATGCACTGCACCAAACCCAGTGACAGTTTTTTTCCCCGCATGATTACTACAAGTACAGTTTCTTAAACTTTGGAGACATGAATCCCATAATGTTACAGGCAGGGATGACAAAGCTGTGATCTCTGGAGCTTACATCATCAGTAGTGCTTCAATAAACCCAGTTTTTAGGGCTGTGGGTGGAGCCTACAGGCCTATTGGGATTGTTTAGTAGCTTTAAAAATGGCCTATCATGGAACCTTCCATTGGAGTTTTGGAAGTATCCTTCCAAAAGACCAATGGAGCTTAAAACCCTCTGCCACGATCAGCCACTACGGAATAACAGCCACACTATTTTGGCTGTTACTTCTGCATTCTATGGCATGAACTGTGCATGTGTGTGACTCGCATGCATGTGCAGTTCTGCTGGTGCTGTCATGTTCTGAATGGCAAAATGCCATTCACAGCAACTGTGCATGTGCAAGTGCTGCACATGTGCAGTTGTATCACTGCCACCAGCTTCACAGCATTCTGTGCCCTCCCAACAACTCAAGTGGCACACTGGGAGCCCACCCCAGTGTGCCTAAACTTTTCTTTCTTCCCCCACCCACATTGGGGTGCCCAATACTTGTGTTGGCATCCTCACCCATCCTGTACAGCCCCACCATCATGTGGCACACTGGGAGCCCACCCTAGTATGCCCAAATGTTTTATTTTTCTGTTTCCTGTAAAAATGAAAATGGTCCCTAGCCATCGCTCCACTCATGTTTTTTTTCCCTGTGAAAAAGAAAGCAGTCCCTCATCATCACTCCAGTCCCCCTCCCTCATCCCCACCCTCCCACTAAGCATCCACCTCCCCACACCCCCTCCTTACCCCATACTTACCCCCGGAGGTTGGCACTGTCTTCTTCTCTGGACTGGGACATGTCTGCGCTCTTCAAAACGAACCGTGAACTGAAAAATCTAAGGTAAGCATGCTATAATGCCATTCAGTGGGGTTTTCAACTTATGCTGATAAATCAATAATTTTCTGGAATTTTTGCCCCAGATTTTCAACATGAGGTTCTTGGGACCCCACCTCATGAAAACTGTCACTGTCATTTTGTTACTCGTTGCAAAAGGTGATTTGTGGTCACGGTGTGGAATCACCTTTTGGGACTGATTCACAAAATGACAGTGCCACTGTTCATGAGGTGGGATCCCAAAAAGCCCATGTTGCAAATTTGGTGAAAAAGTTCCAAAAAATGACTGTGTTACAAGTGTGCATTTTACAGTTTCTACGCACGGTCCTAACTTCGCCAATTTTTTATATTTTCACTCCACATTTTCAACATTGCCATTTTTGCACATCTCCTTCAAAACAGTACAGCTGTCATTTTCCACAACCTGCCCAAAATGTGTTTTCACACCTGTGGCACAGAATAGTGTGTTCCCTCTGTGAAATCACCTTTCAGAACAAGTGAACAAAATGACACTGGCACTCTTCATGAGGAGGGGTCCCAAAAAGTCCATGTTGAAAATTTGGTGCAACACCTCCAAAAAATGGCCAAGTTACTCCCTGGGATTAAATAATTTCTATGCACATGTGTAACTTTGGTGACTTGGTAGCTCTTCACAGCCCTATCTGCTCTGGCTAGATCTTGTTTGAACAGGCAGTGAAATCAGGGTTACAAAACAGTGTTTCATTTTTAAACAAAGTAGCTTAGAGATCTAATTGTTGCTATAAGGCTTACTGAGGATATGATTATTCTAATTTTGCAGTTTGTTACTTTTGACCAGACACCCTCTTTAAATCAATCAATAAATAATGAAAACACGTAAAAGACAACTACCTAATCACACTCCCAATATCTAGCTTTGCTCTGCCCTCCAGCACTTTCTCACCAGTATCTGAGGTCTCCACAGTTGGATAAGAGGGTGAAGGTCTTGGAAAAGGCTGCCGGAGATGAAGAAACAAAGCAGGGGAATAACCAAATGGAACATTTGGTGCTCCATGATGGAATGACCACTTTTAAAGTGGTTTCCAAATGAATGTGCCATTCATTGTAGTAAATCAAGGTACAATCCCAAAACAGATTTTGTATATACCAGTACATTTTTTTTTACTGGTGACAACTTTGTTGCAGTCAGATGTGACAGTCCTAAGAGAAAGTCACCCATACTCCATTTTGAAAAGAAAATATAATTTATGGTATACAAAACATGAAAGCAATAGGATTTTTCATTCTTGAATTACCACAAGTCCATACCATATCAGGTTATCATATTTGTGCCTTTTAGCTGCCAGCCAGGATCAGTATTTCTGCCTTTTTTAAGAGGGGAAATTTTATATATCGGGGAAGGGGTGATCTGGTGGGAGGATGGACCAGTATCCACGAGGGAAAACCTTCTTACATATTGGTCTTGCTTTTTCCTTATATGTGAGGTATCCTACACTGTGGTGTTCTGCTATATGAGACACCACAGTATATAATACGACATACATAATGAAATACAACAACAGGACATCATACTTTAGCAAAACAACAGCTATCTGTAGAACATTTATTTTTTACACTACACATGCCCAAGGATGAAAAATATTTTATAAATTATTTAAAAGCTATTTGACTATGATATACAAAAACACAAAAGCATTTATCTTTGGCCAAACTCTATCAAACCTGAAAGATTCAGGTTTCAAGTCATTGTTTTTCAGTTATATGGGAGCAAAAAAAAAAAGGTATTACAAAGGGAGACTTTTACTTTCCTTGCACTTCTGTAACTTTGCCCCCACTGAGCCAATGCACATGAAAGTTTTAGGATCAAGAGATCCTGGCACAAAGGTTGTGCTTTCCAAATTCCATGTAAATCAGTTGAAGGGGGGCAATGTTATTAAGGTGCAAACATTGGGGTTTAACATTAAAGTGCTTACTTAACCCTAATATACTACTCCTTTATTTTAGATATATATTTATATATGTAAGTATCTATATATATATATATATATATATATATATATATATATATATATATATAATAGGGGTGAGTGATAAATGAGTGAGATAAAACAGTGTATCATCCGCCAGAGTGTGATAAATCTCTAGAGTGATGATATCTGCTGTTTATCACACCCACGCAAAACCCGCGCTAAACCTGCGCAAGCTGTGCTAAACCCATGCAAGCAGTGCAAATGATGGCTTTTGCAAAATAAGGACCCCTATTGTATATATTCGATACATGAGAGGTGCTCATGTGATATGGAAAATATCATCACTCCTGTAGAGTGACCTCTGAATCCTCACTCGTGGCTTTGCCACTTGTGAGTATTCATGGTCACTCTAGAGGAGTGACGATATTTTACATATCACACTGGTGCCCATCATGTATCCCCTATACATATATATATATATATATATATATATATACACACACACACACACACAATGGGATGGGAGCTTCTAGAGTGTGATAAATGGAAATATCTTCACTGGAGTGTGATAAATGACAATGGCATCAGTACTGTGATGATAAATACCATTCATCCATACTGTGTTGTCACCACTCACTCGCTACAACCTACATTCTAAATGAAACTGCTTTACCAGTTTTTCCTTCTCACTGAGACCTGCAAGTTACTCAGTTAGCATTGCAAAATACACTCACCTGTGTCCGACAGTGTTTCTGACACTCCCAGCTCATTACTATCCTAGTCTCAGCTTCACCACAGCCTGCATTCTAAATGACACTGCTTCACAAAACAGTTTGTTTCTCACTGCTACCTGCAACTAACTCAATTAGCATGACAAAGGACACTCATCTGTTTCCCATAGTGTTTTTGAGACTCCCAGCCTATTCAGAAAAACTCACACATGCTCAGACCATACACACAAAGAGCATGCAGCACACAGAAACCGGAAAACAACACAGGAAACATAACAATACTGAAGCTCCTACCCCCATTGTATAAATAGCACACACGATGTGCAGATCATGAGCTATGGAAAATATTCTTAGTCCTGCAGAGTGAGCACTGGATACTGTCACTCATGCCTTCAGCACTCGTGAGTATCCACAGCTAACTCTGCATGAGGGAGAATATTTTCCATACCACACTCCTGCCTATCATGTATCCTCTATTTATATGTGTGTGTGTATATATATATATATATATATTTATGCAACAGGGGTCAGGATAAAAACTGTAGAATAAAACCATTTATCTTCGCTACTATGGTAATAAATTTATTTATCCACATAGTAACTACATCATCACCCATTTATTCACACAGTAACTACATCACTAGCTCATTTATCTACACAGTTCTCTTCAGAATTCATTTAGAATGTTCGGCCTCAGAAGCAGTACTAACCATATTTAAATGTAAATAACTTAAAAACCAAAAAAGATAACATGGTACTGTGAGCACGAAAATTGTTCAGCATAAAATTATCTACAAAATGAATACTGTTTCATTTTTATAAACCCTGTATATTGTGTATGATTAGCAAGAAAACAGAAGAAAATGTAATTTTTTGTTCACTTTTTTGACAAACAAATATAAATAACTTTAAAACAAAAATGATAGCATGGTACTGTGAGCACGAAAATGTTCAGCTCAAAATATCTACAAAATGAGTGGTGTTTCATTTATAGATACCATTTTGTTTTTTATAATTAGCAAAACAGCATAAAATTCTGATTTTCTTTCCCTTTTGACAAATTATTTACACCTACCAAAATCAAAATGTTCACACAACATCTAAACCTGTTGCTAAATGAATATATGAAGTGAATTAGTGATAATCGTATTTTAGAGCCCAGTGACCTCGATATCCCCACTGTGCTCGCACCGTGAGGTTACTTAGGTCACTGGAAACTGTACAAGATAAATGCATTATCACACACTGAACCACTGAATATCCCTTTATATATACAATACATACACACAAATGTTATATATATATATATATATATATATATATATATATATATATATATATATATATATATATATATATATATATATATATATATATATATATATATAGAGAGAGAGAGAGAGAGAGAGATTGAACATTTGTATCCTGGAATGGCACACTGCACCATTGCTTATTTCCTGCTGCCACCGGCAGGAAGGTGGATGAGGGTGGTACAGGGAGGCAAATACATTCAGTGGGAAAGTGTAATCAATATTAACAAAACAATGTACTGGCAAAATAAATTACAAAAAGTCAAAATAAACAGTAGGCATGTACAGACAAAATATAGAGTTAAAAGAAGTGGGAAAAATGAGCAATTCATGGCAATATAAACTGTTGGAGATTAACAGACAATGTGTGTGGTAAGGTTGTACTGGCAATAAAAACAATAACATATTCAACAATTGTGGTGCAGTCTGGAAAGGGTGAAGTAAGGGTATAGAAGAATTGTCCACACTAAAGTAGACTTTCATGTCACAAGTATAAATTAGGTGAAGGTGCACAGAGATCACAAATAACCCAAAAAAAGAGAGGGACATGGGACAGACTAGCCAGGGCATGAGCAAGAGAGAGCAAAAAGTAGTTTGCACTTATGCTTGAGTGCATGATAGTAGGAGGGCAAATGAAGGGTGGGGGAGAGGTTGCTCCAGATTACGGGAAGATGGGAGGAGAAAGCAGATTGCCAGCAGCAGATTTGGAGTAGGCAATGGAGAAGGTACAGCAGTCCCTAAAGCAAAGAGCACAGGAGATTGAAGGTACAGGAAAGAGGAGAGGTAAGGAAGGAGAGATGACAGCCATTGTTTAGAAATAAAAGAAACACAGTAAATGAGGTGGTAGCAGGTAAGAGGTGGAATGAAGAGGTTAGAGAAAAGAGAGCAGTAATGGGTATGAGAGGGAGAATTAAAGGTGAAATGGCAGAAGTCATTGCAGAGAGTATCCAGTCTGGTAAAAGAGGAGATAGGGGTGGTGCCATAGATCATGGCTGCAAAATCAAACATTGGAAACACTATTTTGGTAGCAGTTTCCTTGTGGACTGAGAGTGGCAAGCAGTCCTTGTTGTGCTAGATGGCACTGAGTTTGTGGTGGAGATTTCTGTGGATAGCATGAATATTGGTGGAGAAGTTAAGTCTTCCATCCAGCCACACACTTAGGTACTTGAAGGGGGGGATGACTTCAAGGTGGTGTCATCCTGAGTTAAAAAGCCAGGAGAGGAGCAAACTTGTGGCTTGTATCACAGGTCATGGACACTATCTTCTTGGCATTGACAAAAAGTTGGTGGATTGGAACCAGCACTGGACTTTACTGAAGTCACGCTGAAGCAGTGTTTCCAGGATGGAGACTGAGGCATTTGAGGCAAAAACTACATTATCATCCACATACATATGAATATGTAAGCTGACACAAACTGAAAGGCAGGGGTTTAGTTAATTTCTTTATAGTGGAAGTATAAAACTTCCATGTGTAGAAATCTGGAAGTTATTCCAATTTTTTGTTGTCAAAATACTTCCCAGATCCCACATTTTGGAAATCAATATTCCAGCAAGGGCCAGTTTATGGAAGGTAATTTAAAGTTTAGTGGTAAAATACAATTTATTTTAGAAGAAAAATCCATAATTTCTGGCATTCATGCCTGCAATTATGGAAGTCATCTAATTTATTTTGTTTTACATTTAAAAGTCATGTTCTCCCTCTTAATTTTAGAAGTTTTTTGCCTTATTTTTGGAAATTGAAGACCCCCAAAGGGGAGTTAACTGAATCCATGCTGAAGGGAGGCCATTAAGGTAGGTAGAGAATAAGATGGACTCTAGGATGGAGCCTTGGGGAAACCCAGACTGTACTGGGGAGGAACAAGGAATCGCCAGCCTGGACAATCTGAATCAGTTGATGGCTAGAGCAGAGAGAGACCTACATCTTTGAGCTTATCTAGGATACATATCCTTTTTAATTATTAAATATGTACGCTTTCTTCATGAAAGTACCTTTCCAGCTTAGTTTCTTAACAATTTTGGAACAATTGGGCTAAAACATCTCAAAATTATAATTTAATACACTGTTCTCCAATTGTGTACAAAACAGCACAGCTGGGCTATCGTGTAATTATTTCATTCATGCTTAATGCAAAATCAAAATCATTGTCTATGCACTTTTATTTAATTGCATAAAATGTATTTGCTCCAATGTTCTAATTAACTTTAGTAGTCATAATATTGCACTACTTTTCAAGTTGTCCAAGTTCTTAAGTATTGCTCTTTTTTTAAAAATGTAGGGCACTTTTTATTGCATTTTGATCAGTTATGTCAGTTACTATAGGTCTGAAGTCCTGGGAGGATTGAAAACATCCGTAGCTATATCACAGCATCATAAGCCCTGTTCAAATCCTTAGTGGTATAGTTAGCCTCCTCTACTTTTCTCATCTTGAGAGCTAGGTTTTGGGGCTATGAAATGGGTATATACCTTTATTTCAAAAAATATCAATCCACCAGTCTGTTGGCACAGTGACAGGGCTACTGCATGAGATGCTTGTGACCTTGGTTTAGACATAAGCCTGGTTTGTTGGGGGCCAGCCGGGGAAGGAGGACTAAACAGCCCAGCTGATGCTCTTCTCCTCCTGAGAAGGAGGATACATCTGCTGTATTGTGCTACCTCCACCTGGGTGACCACAAGTGGTGGTGAAAGCAGAAGCCACTCTGGGGCAGGCATGGATGTTGCCAACAGTGTTTCTGAAGGCTAAGAAGAGAAACAGAAAAAGTTCTGGCCATCACAGGATGAAGTTGTGCTCCTCCAGTAGGCCCCACACTGTGACTGTGGCACAGTGACAGAGTTGATAAGAACCTGTCCCATTTGTTATGCACAGAGAGTTAAAATCAATAATCTATTTTGTCCTCTCCTATTCAGTGACTTGTCTGTCTTTTGCCTGTCTGATTGCACAATCAAATTGTACTTATGGCATTCACTCCAATGGTCCCACAATTTCCCCATGTTACTCCCTTCTTCACTTGCTGTTTCTATTCCTTCTTTATCCCCTTACTTATCTGTGATTAAAACATATCTGCAACTCTTTATGTGAAACTGGGATACCTTGGTTTGCAAAAGTATATAATTATATTCCTAAAATGGTTATAGAAAGCTATATGGGTTTCTTAAAAAAAAATAACAATCTGTAAAACATAGGGTTGCCCTTGAGATGTATTTTGACCTCCATAAGCTTGTCTACAGAACTGTCAGCAGGAGACCAGCTCTGGGACAGAATGTTCTGTTTTGTTGCATCTGTTAAGATTAGATGTACTCTTCAGGCTGGTATCAGGAAAGGAACTGACAAAGTCCTGATACATTTTGTGAAAGATAGAAGATGAAACTTACAAGAACAGGATGCAGAGTCTAAACTGCCAGAAAAAGACATCTTATACAGAGGGAGCAATGTTTTGTTTAGGTATATAGAAAGATTGAGATTTAAACTGAGAGACAGAGTGCGAGAGAGAGAGAGAGAGAGAGAGAGAGAGAGAGAAAGAAAGAGAGACAGAGAGCCAGAGAGAGAGAGAGAGAGAGAATACTCAGATGAAGGACTTTATTTGTTAGCACTGCCTGTATGAAGAGCTATCCTGTACATTTTTTTTATATTTCATTATTATTGATAACAAAATGCAGCTTGTGAATGGTATAACTTCTCCTTCTCTGCCTATGCTTCCTGACCAATGCCTCTACGACAGGTGGTGTCAAAGTGGGATTTCCACTGTGCATACTCTATTCCAGGAGTTTTGTGCATGGGTACTGAACATGGTACCAGGAAAGCTAGAAGAAAGGTACAGATCCTACAACAGCAAGCCCAGGAGTGAATACCAGAAGAATGGCGGTCAAACTAGAAGCAGAAACAAAATTCAAAACTGAGACTGTAAAGTCAACACCAGTGATGAAAGAAGAGAAACAGGCTGGGACTGAACCTGAAAGCATGTCTGCCTTCCTCAAATGGTTGGTTATACAACAAAGATAGACTGAGACACCCAGAAGAGAAGAGAAGAGACACAGCAATAGGAGCTGTGATGGCTTGATACTTTGCAAGCTATCAAAGCTGGAGGATCTGGGACAGGTCCAGCAGATCAACAAAACACAAAGGACTTAAAAGACATTACACTTACAAAGCTGTGTTCCTCAGATGATTTGAAGCATACCTGACAACTTTTGAAAGGGTCACCAGAGAATGCCAATGGCCAGAACATCAATGGATAATCAGGCTGGTTGCTTATCTGACAGGTAAAGCCCAACTTGCCAATAGTAATATGGACACTACACAGTCAGAATACTATGACCTTCAGAAAAGAGAAATCTTTAAAAGATATGACATCTCAGGAGAGACCTACAGGCAGAGATTCAGGACCCTGAGGTACCACTCAATCAACAATCCTTGAGAAGCCTTCACCTGACTCAGAAAACTCCTCATTAAATGGCTCTAACCAGAGGTCAAAACAGTCTCGCTGACCATTAACATATTTTCAGTGGATAAATTCATCAGCATCCTCCTAGATACAGTTTGTGCAGCTTTGCGTAAAGGAACTCTGACCAGAAACTTGGGGAAAGGCTGTTTCTTTGGCTGATGACTATCAAATGGCCAGTCAGACACCGCAGCAGTGAAATAACAGACAAGGAATAGTAAAGTCCTCTTTTTCCTGATTTAACTCCAGATCAGATAAGAAATCTGATGAGGGAAACAAATCTGTGCCAAAAGACTTTATTTGCTATAACTGTAACAAGCCAGGCCACATTGCAAGAAATATGACATAAAAATAAGGAAGCAACACTGGAGAAAATTTAGCCTTAGCAAACTGGGGCAAGTATTTAATAGATACAGCAGTGATTAAGGGTGTGCATAATTCAAAACACTTTAAGAGATTACTGTGAGCACATTATGACACTTCTAATTCCTGTACTTGTACTTGTAAATTAATTTGTATATTTTTTACTATTTGTCATTATTGTTGTATGCTAAATGTTACGTGTAACTGAAAAAGGGCTGTGCTCAGTTCACCTCTGGGTTAAAAATAAAAAAATGAAAATGAAAAGATGTCAAGGTGGGAGATAACACTGTGAAGGAACTTATGAATTCATACAGCAGACAGATTCTGGTGCATGTTGAAGTTCTGGGAAAAGACTGCAAAATGACAAGGTACTGGGGTCATCTGCATCCATGAGGACTCGTCATACTATCCCACCACACAAGTGACTCTGAACATTAATGAAGTGTCACACCAAATGAAAGTGGGTGTACTACTAGAGTCATTTATACCTGTGATGACTGGAAATTACTTTCCAGGATTTGCTAAGTTAATTACAGAGGGAGTAAACCCTGCTGTCTCAGCAGCTTTGATAGCAAAAGAACAGGCAAAACCCTCCAATGTTAGGGACACTTTTCTTCTTTGTGACTTTGATTTGAACTTGCCTGAGCTCAGCTCCAAGATCTGGAAGTCCAGGAAAGAAAGAAGATGCCTGAAAAAAAAAAAAACAGCGTCAACAAAAGACTGATGGACAGAACATAGAAACATAGAAAATTGTCAGCAGATAAGGACCACCTGGCCCATCCAGTCTGCCCATAAGCCCTATACTAGTTTGTAGCCTCTGACCCTACCTGATCAATGGCTTTTCATCCCTTCTTCCCACCTCTAAGGTTCCCTTATGCCTGGCCCAGGCATGTTTAAATCCCTCCACTGTGCTCACTCCCACTACCTCCTGTGGCAGACTATTCCATATGTCCACTTCCCTCTCTGTGAATAAAAACTTCCTCACATTTCCCCTTAACCTGATTTCTTCAAATTTCATATCATGCCCTCTCATTCTTGTACTCCTCCTATATTGGAAGATGTCTCCCCTGCACCTTGTTTATGGCCTTAAGGTATTTGAATGTTTCTGTCATGTCCCCCTCCCTTCCTCAACTGAGTACATATTGAGGTCCTTAAATCTCTGCTCATATGTTTTCTGGTGCAAGCTCTGTACCATCTTAGTAGCCCTTCTCTGGGCTGTCTCCACCTTGTCAATATCCTTATGAAGGTGCAGCCTCAAGAGCTGTACACAGTACTCTAGGTGAGGTCTCATCAGCATTTTATACAATGGTATCACAACCTCCTGCCTTCTGGTAGAGATACCTCTTCCTATGCACCCCAGCATGCGTCTGGCCCTCCCTGTAGCCTTTGTACTCAGTTTAGACACCTTTAGGTCATCTGAAATGACAACCCTCAGGTCCCTTTCTTCCTTGGTGATTACCAGCAACTCCCCCACCCCCATCCTATAGCTCTCCCCAGGGTTCCTTCACCCCAGATGCATTATTTTGCACTTCTTTGAATTGAATTTTAGTTGCCACTCCTTCGATCATTTTTCAAGCTTCCCCAGGTCCCTCCTCATTCTCTCCACCCCATCTGGAGTATTCACCCTGTTTCAGTTCTTTGTGTCATCTGCAAACAGGCAGACCTTTCCCTCCTGTCCTACTGCAATGTCACTAATGAAGACATTAAACAGGACTTGCCCAAGGACTGATTCCTTTGGCACCCCACTGGTCGCCCTCCCATTTACTACCACCCTCTGTTTCCTGTCTGTTAGTCAGTTCCTAACCCAGTTTACCACCTTATGCCCCATGCCTAGGCTACCCATCGTGTTAACCAGCCTTTTATGTGGGATGGTGTCAAAGGCCTTGCTGAAATTGAGGTAGGCATCATCCACCCCCCCAATTTATTTTCTTTGTAACCCAGTCAAAAAATCTATCAGAGTCACCTGATATGACCTTCCTTCTGTGAATCCATAGGTCCTCAGATCCTGGGCATCACTGGATTCCAAGTGAGTCACTATTCTTTTTTTAAGCAGTGTCTCCGTGATCTTATCCAATACTGAGGTGAGGCTGACTGGCCTATAGTTCCTTGCATCCTACCTGCTAGCAATTGTCTAGAGGGACTACATGTGCAATCTTCAAGTCCTCTGGAACCACTCCTGTGTTGAGCAACTCAGTGAACATGGGTGCCAGTGGCACTGCTAGCTCCCCCTGCAGTTCCCCTTAATATCCCTGGATGTATGTCATCTGGCCACATTGCTTTGTCCACCTTCAGTTTTGTGAGCTCTTCCAGGACTTTCTCCACTGTGAATGGACTAGTGTTTACCTCTTCTCCCCCCCTCGTGTCTGTTACTCAATTGTGATCTGTGACTCACCCCCTCTTCAGTGAATACTGAACAGAAGTATTTGTTCAGTATTTCCACCTTTTCCAGGACTCCCTCTTTACACTCCCCTGCATCCCCTCTGAGTGTTAAAATCCCCACTCCGGTTTTCCTTCTTTTGCTGATGCACCTAAAGAATGACTTGTCCCTCTTCTTCGCAGTCTGTGCTAATCTTTCTTCAGTCTGCACGTTTGCTCTCCTTACAGCCTTTCCTGCTTCCTTTAGATTATTTAAGTACACCTCCCTGTCTTCCTCCCTGTGAGTCTCCTTATATTTCCAGAAACTTGCCCTTTTGGCCCTTACCTTGCCTGCCATCTCTCTTGAGAACCAGTGTTTTCTTCCTCTTTTTGCCTTTACTTATAACCTTGATGCATTGGTTTGTCACCTCCTGTATGGCTCCCTTCAGGTGTTCCCACTGCTCCTAAACTTCCCTACCTATCTTCTGCCTTGCCAGAGCCTCTTTGATACATTTCCCCATTCTAGTAAAATCTGCCCTCCTAAAATCCAAGGCTCTCACCTTAGTGTGACTAGACTGTGTCCCTGTCTCACGAAGAGGTTGATATATGAAGGTAAGATAAATATTGGTCCACGTCTGACACTAAACATAACTGATTGTGATTTTCTGAGCAAAGTAACAATTTTTCTCTCCATGGTTATTTTAAACAGCTGGGGGGTGAAACAAAAGGCACTGTTCCCTTGCCAGATTGTTGTACATATTTTACTGGCCTGACATTCATGAGGATGTTACTACCTACTGCAATTCTTGTGCTGAATGTCAGTAAGTAGCCCCAGTGAATACAAAAGACAAAGTGCCCTTGGTGCCCCTATCCTTGATAGATGTGCCTTTTCAGAGAATAGCAATGGATGTGGTTCACCCCTTAGATAAAAGTAAAAAAGGGTAATCGATTCATTTTGGTAGTATGTGACTATGCTACTCAATACCCAAGGGCAATTCCAATGTGTACTGTCACAGCCCCAAAAGTGGCAGTAGAGCTTACCAAACTTTTCAGCAGGGTGGGTATACCAAAAGAGACTACTGATCAGGGAAGTAATTTTGGTGTTGCATTGCTGAAGGAACTGTACTGACTGATAGGTATCACTGCCATAAGAACATCCCCTTATCATCCTCAGACAGTCTTGTTGAGTGCTTTCATAAAACCCAAGAACAGGTGTTAAAAAGGACTGTGAAAGATGAAGGGAAAGACGGGGACCAATATTTATCTAACCTGCGTTTTGCTTACAGAGAAGTGCCTCATGCATCAACAGGTTTTTCACACTTTGAAATGTTGTATGGTAGACAACCTAGTGAGCCACTAGATGTAATAAAGAAATCATGGGAAGATAACCCTGCTCAGGAAGAATCTATTGCATCTTGTATGTGTGAACTGAGAAAGAAACTGGGAAAATATGTTGAAATTGTCCACAGTAGTCAGGAAGATGCTCAAAAAAGCAGAAGGTGCAATATGACCATGGAGTAAAATAGAACATTTTTGAGCCAGGTGAAAAGATCTTATTACTGTTACCCACTACTGAAAACAAACTGTTAATGAAGGTGCAACAGCCTGAAAAAGTGGTTAGATGTACTGGTACAGTTAAGTATGTGATTGAGACCCCTGATAGGAAAAATCCTATCAAGATATACCATTCTAACCTCCTGAACAAATAGATGGAAAAACACCAAAGGTAGCTTTGTTGGTATTATCAGAAACTGCTAAAGAAGATATTGATATATTTTATGACAGACTGGAACAAACTATAATCTTCTGATGATGTAAAGGTGAATGTTTCCTTATCCACAGAGCAAGCCATAGAAATTAGTGACTTGATAAAGACATTTTAAAGTATGTTTACCACAGTGCCAGGCTAAGCAAAAGGGGTTGAGCATGTAATGGTCACAGGGAATGCTCACCCTATCAGACAAAAGGCATACAGATTATCAGAGCTAGTAAGAGCAGATGTGGTTAAGGAAATGCAAAAAAATTAAAAAAGACGTGGGTATCATTGAATAATCAAGAAGTGCCAAGGCATCACCAATGGTGACTGCAAATGAAAAAGAAGAGATTGTAAGAATCTACCTTGATTTTAGGAAACTTAATGCAGTGTCTGTATTTGACAGTTATCCTATGCCCAGTTAGATGATTTGGTGGACAGATTGGGAAGCACCAATTACATTAGCACCCTTTATCTCACCAAGGATTATTAACAATTCTCATACCTAAGAACCTAGAGACAAAACTGCATTTTCCTCTCAAATTGGATTCTTTCATTTCACCACCATGCCATTTGGTTTACATGGTGCACCCACTACATTCCAGCAATACATGGATGTAATTACAGCCCCTCAAACTAGTTATTGTGCTGCTTACATGGATGATGTTGTGGTGTACAGTCTAGACTGGAAAAGCCACCTGGATCACCGATGAGTAGTTAAGCAATCTATCAAAAATGCAGGTCTGACCAGTAATCCTACCAAGTGCACATTAGGCATGTAGGAAACTCAAAATTTGGGTCATATTCTGGGAAATGGAGAAATAAAGCCAGATAGTTACAAGACAGAAGTAATAGCTAACAGTCTTGACCCTAAAACAAAGAAACATGTCAAGGTCATTTCTATGTCTGGCTGATTACTACCGGAGATTTGTTCCCAGCTTTGCCCAGTTAGCTACTCTCCTTACTGAGCTCATGAGAAATGGTACTCAACTAAGGTGAAATGGTCCCTGGAGTGTGATGAGACTTTGAGGCCATCAAGGCTGCATTATGTTGAGTCCCTATTTTAAGAAGTCCAGATTTTGAGAAACAATTTCTGTTACAGACAGATGCATCTGAGGTAGGCCTAGGTGCAGTCCTGAGTCAGAGTATAGCTGGAAAGGAACATCGCATTCTGTAAATCAGTAGAAAGCTGCATGACAGAGAGAAAAAGTACTCCAGTATTGAAAAGGAATTCTTTGCTGTGAAATGGGCAATGGAGTCTCTTAAGTTTTATCTGCTGGGAGCTGAATTAGTACTTCTAACAGATCAAAGAACCATAGAATTTGATGGCAGATAAGGACCACTTGGCCCACCCAGTCTGCCCATTTCCCTACCTACTGGATAAGTTGCAGATCCTACTTAACCAGTAGCCTACTTCTTCCTATCCCCACCCCCTAGAATGGCCTTATGACTGTCCCATGCATGCTTGAATTCCACCACTGTTTTTGACTCCACAACCTCCTCCGGAAGGCCGTTCCATGCATCCACAACCCTCTCTGTGAAAAAATACTTCCTTAAATTACTTCTGAGCCGCCCCCCTCTATCTTCAAATTGTGCCCCCTTGTTCTTGCACACCTCTTTTTTTGAAAGATGCTTCCTCTTGGACTTTGTTGATTCCTTGAGGTGCTTGAATGTTTCAATCATGTCCCCCTCTCCTCCTTTCCTCAAGGCTATACATATTAAGCTCCTTTAGTCTCTCTTCATATGTCTTCCGGTGCAGACCCTGCACCATTTTAGTTGCCCTCCTCTGGACAGCTTCCATCCTGTCTGTCTTTAGGAGACTGGTCACCAGAACTGCACGCAGTACTCCAGATGGGGTCTCACCAGCTGTCTGTACAGAGGGATAATAACTTCCTGTTTTCTACTGGTGATGCCTCTCCCTATGCATCCCAGTATCCCCCTAGCCCTCCTTGCTGCCGTCTCACATTGCTTGCCCACCTTTAGGTCATCTGATATGACTACCCCCAGGTCCCTTTCCATTTTTGTTGTTGTTAGTATCTCACCCCCCATTGTGTACTCTTCCCCTGGGTTTTTGTTTCCCAGGTGCATTACCTTGCACTTCTTAGCACTGAATCTAAGCTGCCATACATTTGACCATTCCTCTAACCTGCCAAGTCCCTTCTCATCCTTTCCACCCCACTCTGTGCATCAACTCTGTTGCAGATCTTTGTGTCACCTGCAAAGAGACATACTTTTCCTTCCAGTCCTCTGCAATGTAAGCTTATAAAGACATTGAAGAGGACCGTCCTAATACTGAACCCTCACGGTACCCCACTAGTAACCCCCTTTCTTCTGAGTGGACTCCATTTACTATTACCTCTGTGTCCTATTCTCCAGCCAATTCTTTACCCAGGCTGTCATCTTGGGACCCACTCCCAGGCTGGCTAATTTGTATATTAATCTTTGTGTGGGACTGTGTCAAATGCCTTGCTAAAGTCTAGGTAGGCCATGTCCACAGCCCTCCCTGATCTACTACTTTGGTCACCCAGTCAAAGAAATCTATCAGATTCATCTGGCATGACCTTCCCACTGTGAATCCATGCTGCCTTGGATCCTGTGCCCTCTGGTCTCTAGATACTCGACAATTCTTTCCTTCAGAAGTGATTCCATCATTTTCCCTATCACTGAGGTTAAACTAACAGGTCTGTAGTTTCCTGCTTCTGCCTTGCTCCCACTTTTGTGAAGGGAATCACATCTGCCCTCCTCCAGTCCTTGGGTACCACCCCATCTTCCCATGATTTGTTAAAGAGGGTAGTCAGTGGTGTCACTAGTTCTACCCTTAGTTCTTTTAGAATTCTGGGATGAATCCCATCAGGCCTCATTGCTTTGTCCACCTTCAGTTTTAAAAGTTCTTTCATAACCCTTTCTTCTGTAAATGGGCTGGTATTAACTTCTGTATCCAGAGTGTTTCTACTGTTTTTTAGGTACCTCCCTCTTCCTTTGTAAATACTGAGCAAAATATTTGTTTAGTATCTCTGCCTTTCACAGTCTCCTCTGCCCACCCTCCTCCCTTTATTAAGCCTCACTATCCTCCTTGGTCTTCCTTCGCTCCCTGATGTACCTATAAAAGGTTTTATCCCCTTCTTAACTGAGTTGGCTATCTTTTCCTCGGTTTGGGCCTTTGCTGTTCTGACTGCCTTCCCAGCTTCCTTTGCTTTAACTGATACAGTTCTCTGTACTGCTCCTTCTGCGATTCCTTGTACTTCCTGAATGCTTTCTTTTCTCTTGAACCTTCACTGCCACTTCCTTTGAGAACCACAGTGGTTTTTACATCATTTTGTTTTGTTTATTTGCTTCACACAAAGGCTCGTTACCTCTGTGATGGCAGTTTTTATTATTCCCCATTGTTCTTCCACCCCTTCTTCCTGCCCATTTGCTAGTGCATTCCTTAGGCACTCACCCATTTTGGCAAAGTCAGCCCTCCTAAAGTCCAGTACTTTTGCCTTTGTATGGCTTGACTCTATTACTGTGTTTATTGTGAACCATACTATTCGATGGTTGCTAGTTCCCAGATGGCTACCCACTTCTACATCTGTGATCCTCTCTCCATCTCCATTTGAGAGAACCAGGTCTAAGATTGCTCCCTCTCAAGTGGGCTCCAATACTAATTGTCTAAGGCATGCCCCCTGTAGGGCATCTAGAATAACCCCACTCTTCAAAGTGGCTGCTGCAACTGCACTCCAGTTAACATTTGGCATATTCAGATCACCCATCAGCAATATCTTCCCTTTTTCTGCCATTCTAAGTATACTTCTATCATTTCCTTGTCCATTTCCTCCCCCCTGAGAAGGGGGTCTGTATACAACCCTGTGTGGATTGTGGTGCCATTGCCTGTCTCCAAATTTACCCACAGTGCTTCTTCTTCCTCCTCTTTACCCTTTTGTTCTGTTGCTTTATTCCTTCCCTTATGTAAAGAGCTGCTCCTCCTCTTCTTTTACCCTCCCTGTCCCTCCTGTAGATAGTGTATCCTGGTATGTTTACGTCCCAGTTATGGTTTTGTGTGTACCATGTTTCTGTGACTGCCACGATATCCAGATGTTCCTCCTCCATCAAGGCCACTAATTCAGGAAGCTTGTTACCCAGACTACAGGCATTGATACTCATTGCTCTCCATTTTTTGATGGCTTTACCTTCTGTTGCAGCATCCCCCACTGACCTTTCTACCTCGGTCTTTTTCTCATTTAGTACCCTGTTTTGTAGGGAGAGGCTGGGATTTTCCTGCTGCTTATCAGTGACTCCTTTGACTAGTTTAAAAGCTTGCCAATGAAGCATTTAAACCGATTGCTCAAAAGACTTGTTCCTTCCTGGACAGATGCAGACCATCCTGCCAGTATAGGCTGGTGTCCTCCAGGTGGAACTCCAGTCCCCAATGAAGCCAAACCCTGTGCTCCACACCATTTTTTCCAACCATTCGTTAAACTGCATGGTGCAAATTACCCTCACCTCCCCCATGCCATTGACAGGCAGCACCTCTGAGAAGGATACTGTGTGTGCTACTTGTCTTAGGCCCCTCCCCAACTCTACAATGTCCTCCTCCACTGCTCTAATCACATGATGAGCCAAGTCATTTGTCCCTAGGTGGACAATGACGTGCAGCTCAGACTCCCTTGCAGCTGTTCTCGTGATCCTGAGGATGCGCTTCCTGTCCCTCCAAGCCATGGCACCATCACAATCCTCTCTCTTGGCTTATATCAAATGAAGGAGAAAAATTCCAGAATCACGAGGTGGTACCAGGCACTACAGTCATTTAAATTCAAAGTGATGTAGAAATCCAGAAAAGGGAATGTCAGTGCTGATTTTCTGTTGATATATTTTTCAGGAACTGGGAATTCAGAAGGTTGAAAAAAATGTGTGCTTAATGGAAATGTTTGCTGGAAAAGGTGTTATGAAAAAGGGATACTGCATATGCAAAGAACTGTAAATGTTATAAGGTAATATTAAAAAATAAATAAAAGGTGTTTGGAAACCTGTTGTTTTTTTAAGAAAAAAAATCAGCTTCCCTCTTAAAGAGGGATGTAACAGGATTGAGTAAGACCACGTCCCATTTGTTATGCAGAGAGATAAAAGCAAGGATCTATTTTGTCCTGTTCTATTCTGTGACAAGTCTGTCTCTTACCTGTCTAATTGTGCAATCAAATTTTTCATGTGGCACCTAGGAATTGGTTATTCCAATGGCCCCACAATATTCCCGTTACCTCCCTTCCTTCACTTGCTGTTTCCATTCTTTCTTTCTCACCTTGCTTCTCTGCAGTTAAAAATATCTGTGAATCCTTAAGTGAAAGTGGAATCCCTTGGTTTGCAAATGTATATAATTAAATTGTTGAAATGATTGCAGACATTTATTTAGTTTCTTAAAAAAATAACAATCTGTAATACAGGGGACCTTCAGATATATTTTGACCTCCACAAGCTTGTTTACAGAACCGTCAACAGGAGACCAGCTCTGGGACGGAACATTCTATTTTGTTTCATCTGTTAAGACTATATGTACTCTTCAGGCTGATCACAGGAAATAAACTGACAATGTTCTGGTACATTTTGTGAAAGACAGGAGATGAAACTTACAAGAACAGCTTGCAGATTTTAAACTGCCAGGAAAATACATATTTTATAAACAAAGCAATGCTTTGTTTGGAGAGTATGATTTAAATTGAGAGAGACTCAAATGAATGACTTTCTTTATTTGCACTGCCTGCATGAAGCATTATCCTGTACAATTTAATTTTTTTTATTTTATTGTTAATGATAACAAAATGCTACTTGTGAATTGTATACCTTTTCTGGTCTGCCTATGCTTCCTGAACTCTGACCCTATGACAGGCACCTGCCTCTACTACACTTAGAAGTCAGATGTGTCTCATGTGAGAGCCCTGATAGCCCCATCATGGGGGGAACAATATATTCTAGAAGGCAGGGATATGTTCCTTGGGAAGGAAGACAATGTGAATTGGTGGAGCCAGTGGAAAGGGCAGAACAGAAGTGAAGGGGTAAAAACAGATAATATTAAGAAATGGGTATCACTGTTATAGTGTTTCCCTTTGATTTAACTGAGCACATCTTGCATTTTGGATTCTCATAAATGTAGCACTGACAAACTGCTATGATCAGGCACACTTTGCTTGCCTACCATGCTAGAGTTCCTCTTTCTTTGTACACCATCATTGTTATACTGTATTCTTTGAAAAGGAAAGAAAATGCTTGACTCCTATCTTTTCCAGTATCTCTTCATTTGTAAATATCCACCATTGTTAACCAATGTTTTGGGAGGTTCCACCTTGCTTCATCAAGACATAGTCAGAGCAAACCTATAGCACATGATCAGTATGCTTGGTCCACCTAGAGGTTTCTAATCTTGTTTTCTTCATAAGGCTTCATTCCTTTAATATTTCTCCTGTGTTGAGGTGTGCCAGCTCCTTCTGTCCTTGTACTGTGATCCTCCTCTGCTGAAATGTTGGCTCTTGACCTTTGTCAGAGCTCAGGAAAGGACTTGTGCAGCTGTTTCCCTCAAAAACCTCACACCAGGGATCATCTGAAAATAGAATGAAGAGGAAAACTAGAGAGTCTAACACTAAGGAAAATAGCAACTGGTGAAGGAAAAGGGCATTTTGGGAAGGGGTAGTGGTGATGTAAATGATAAGTGGACCTAAAACCAGTGGCCAACTAACTATATATAAATGCACAAGTTACTAAAGAAATCAGCCTATATGAAAAACTCCTCTTGCCATTCTCTAACATAGCAATCAGAATCATAGATTGTGAAGACTGCAAGTTAACAAGACAATGTTAAACATACAGGGTGAGATTTTCAAAAGGGTTGGATGTGGATGCAAATGCATGCTGCATCTGTGTCTGCATCCATTTTATTGCATCTAGACAGCTTTGTTGCCATTTTTAGAAGTTGCATCAATTTACAGCAAAAAGTCACAATTTCAGAAAAAAATGGATGCAGTTGTGTCCAAATTTGATGTAAGTGCAATTGCATCTGTTTTTGGATGCAGCTGTGTCTGTTTGTGGATGCAAACCTTGGATGCTGTTAGGCCATATAATAGATGGTCTAACAGGTTTGAATGCATTTCTGCTTTGAAAATAGCAGCGGAGGCACCTTGGGTAGATCTCTTTGCAAATCCCCAGTTTACTGTGTTTGGAAGGCTAGGGCCCCCTAAACCACCTCCCAGAGAAATTCCTTTCATGGATTTTTTGAAAATGGATAAGACAGCCCTAATCTTGGAGCTACAGAACATGGACTGGGCACCTCTGTATAATACTTGTGATATGGAACATGCTGCACAATACCTCTTACCATGCTTTTGAACCTTCAAGACAAATACGTCCCAGTAAAAAGGTGCCATATCCAGGGATCTGCTACCCGCTGGTTAAATTCCTCACTCCTGTCCTCTCTCAAAAAGAGGGATAAAGCCTGGAACAAAGCTAAGCTAACCCAGTCCCCATCAGATTGGACAGAGTACAGAAGACTCCGAAACTTATGCAAGGTTTCCATCAGATCTGCTAAGGGCAATTACCACCGTCAACTCCTTAGTACCTCTGTCAGTGACTCTTGTGGTTTTTGGAGTCATGTTAACACCATCATGGGGAAAAACAAGTGCAATACCATCTCTAATATGGTCATGGATGGTTGTAATCGCAATAACCTGCTCACTATCGCCGAGGCTCTTAACTCCAGATTCACTGACCTCTCCTCCTATACTGCACATCCTGGGCCTTTACCTATTGCTCCACAGGGTAACCTTAAACCTTCCAACCCATCTTTTATCCTTTACCCAGTCTCCAAGACTGAAATCTTATGATTACTTAAGTCTGTCTCTCCTGCTGGGTCGGCAGGGGCAGATGGACTCTTATCAAAATTCCTAAGAACCGTTGCCCCTTCTATACTCTCTCTCCAGTGACTAGACTTTTCTACCTGTTCCTTCTTACAGGACATGTCCCTTCCCTCTGGAAGATTATTTGAGTTGTGCCGGTCCACAAAAAGGGGGACACCACTAACCTAGATAACTACTGCCCAATTGCCATCCTTTCCACCCTCTCTAAAATACTGGAGAAAATCGTTGTTACTCAGGTCTCAGATTACCTCTACTCCTTCAAACTCCTCACCTCTGACCAACACGGTTTCCAATATGGGCACAGTACATCCACTGCTTTCATACAGTTAACAAATGATGTTAGACTTGCTATGGACAATGGCTCTCTCACTGGGGCTACTTTTGTTAATCTTACAAAAGTGTTCGATTTAGTCGACCACCCACTGCTCCTATCAAATTTGTCATCCCTAGGCTTCTCTACCTCTGCCACCACCTGGTTCCAAAATGATCTTTCAAAGCATCAATAATTTGTCCAGATCAGAGATTCTAAGTCCCCTCTTGCTCCTACTTGGATCAGAGTGCTCCACAGTCTGATTCTTGGTCCTCTCCTGTTTACAGTCTTCATAAACAATCTCCCTCCATTCACTCGAGCTTGCTCAGGTCTGCTATATGCCGACGATCTTGTTCTTTACTCATCCTCCTCAAACCTCTCATATATCAACCTGAATCTCAATAGTACCTTCAATACCTTTCTGAGCTGGCTATTGCCAAACAAGCTTGTCTTAAATAAAAATAAAATGGTGATTATGCTGTTTGGCTCAGGTTCAAAAATGTGGTCCTGCACTCAACCATTAAGTATCAAAGCACTTGATGACTCTCCTCTTAACACAGTTACATCCTTTAAATACCTAAGAGTAACCCTTGATCCCGCCTTGGATTTTGACCTGCACTTAGCCTCTGTCATCAAATCCATCAATATTCAACTTGGACTGGCATATAAGGTCAGACAAAGCCTAACATCTACGGTGAGGCTGGCCATTGCACAGGGGATCCTGAGACCCAAACTGGCTTATGGGTTAATAGCCTTTCCAGCAACTACTGTAGGGCTTCTCTAAAGTGGGATGTCTGCTACAACAGCATTTGCCGTTTTGCTCATGTCTTTACCCAGACTTACTCACTGATGCACACTATACTCCATCTTGGGATGGTTTACCCCCTCAGCCTTTGGTCAGTTTACTTCCTACCATTTTATAAAGAATATAATCTCCTCCAAGATACCTGACAAATTGGCTCTACTGCTCAAACCTGTGACCTCTGCCTACCCACTGAGATCAGCTGACAAATCCCTTCTTATCCAACCAAGATGTAAAACCAAAATGGTGGAGAATGCTTTCTCTATCTGTGCCCCTAAACTATGGAACTCCCTTCCACTGAATCTAAGAATCTCCCCTTCTCCACACAGCTTCAGATAGGAGCTTCATATGGCTCTTTTAAGCTCTGAACCCTGCTCCTGTTCTCTGTCCACCCACTCCTATACTGGTTCCTCCTAGTTGCCTACCGGCTCCAACCTCTACTACTCTTAAACCTGCTTGGAAATCTTGCTGTTTCCTCTCTTCTAGCAATTGCTCACTAGTTGTATGACTTATGACTGTTAGTTATTTGCACTTGCATTCCAGTTTTGTTACTACATATAGATTCCTGCAAATGTACTGTCATTGCTGAAAATCTTGTATAAGTGTACTATGTCTGACCTCTACTTGTTCCCATTATGTTTCTTGTATTTACTATTGTCTACATATCCTTTGTTGTAATCTCCCGGGTCATACCTGAAAATAGGCAGCTATGCTGTCTAGTGTACCTACCCAGTTAACAAAAACTAAATAAAATCTCCCCCCTCCCCCCAAGACTTTCCAAAATATAGTTTATAAATTAACACAGTCTTGAAGGAATCTTTGTTTATTCTACATAGGATTCTTTCCTACAATAGACAGAACACCAGGTACAGTATACATCGCACATTACATTTAAGAGGAAGTGATAAATACCTGTCAGAAAACATTATAGGAACAAGGATTTAAAATAAAATCATCATTCAAACCTTTGGGACTGATTCACACTCCCACATCCAATATGCGTCCCTTTGAAGGAGATGATGTCTCATATCTTCTCCTCTTCATCCTAAAAAGACCCTTTCAAGTGCTATAATTCTAAGGCATGCATCATAACTAGTTTTGCCAACTCTGCTCCCATTATATGTTCAGAAATTCTTTGAGTTGGCATTTCATTTTCCCACATAGTTTTGGCCACAAGAACAACCAAGCATACATAACACTTCTGTTTTATTGCAATTTATGAAGTTCTGAAAATAGTACTTCTTACCAGTCTTAGGATGGACAAAGTATTTATAATCCATTGTATTACTACAGTTCCTGTATGGCTCCCACTTGAAATTCCCTTCAGGAGTCAGCGGTAGAGATGGGTGAAGTGGCCCCAATTCACTCCGCGAAGTGATTTGCGGAGTGAAGGTGAAATTGCGGAGTGCTCTGCAACGTGAAGCAGAGTACTTTGCGTTATAATGGGTAACGCGAAGTCCATTGAAAACAATGACTTCACGTTACTCTGCCTTCCCAAACCACTACTCCACCAGTTCTTAAGGTGAAGTACATTGAAAACAATGTACTTCGCCTCACTTCGCCTTGTTTTTCAGCTCCAAAGGCGAATTTTGCAGTGATTCATGGGATTTCAGGTCACATGGGCTCTAGATTGTTCTGCACAGCCTCAGTTCGGGGTAGTGTGTGTAGGAAGCTATAGGAGACAATCTGCTCTAAGAGCTCTCTGTGATTCAAACCTTCTGAAAGCTGTTAAAAAAGCCTTTTGAGTCTTTTTTTTAGCTGCAACTTTAGTTCATCGATTGTAGGAAACCCTCCTGTGCTCATATCATTGAGTATTTATTGTTTGTGTATGGATTTTGAATGTTAATGTACAATATTCAGTCTGTGTACTGAGAGACAGTGGATGTGTGCTTTGGGGTAGGTGCGTATCTGTGGTGTAGGTAGATTAACCTGGAGAAAAAGACAGTTCTTTCTGTTTTGGTGATATTTTTCTTATAACTGTGTTAATGTACACACAGTGATATTTTCAATAATTCTCACCATTTTTTTGCTGATTGTTGTGGTGTATCAGTGCATAATTTTAGTTTGTTTAAAATATGTGGTTATATTACTGAAGTTTTCAATTTGCTATGCATTACTTGGTGTGTGTGTGTGAGTATGTTTGTGACACATGTCATCAAATCAGACACCTTTTATTGTGCCACATAGTAATTTCAGCAATGTGAACCTGCTAGCCACTGCAGCTGTGTGATTTTTGTCTTTTTTTGTGGTATCTTTACTGGTACTAGTACTAGTGACTGTTACTGCAGAAGTGCAGTACACTGCCCCCAGCCCGCCCCAACTGGCAAGGTATTCTTTTCCAGATTAGAATTTCTGATGGTGAGCACTGGTTAGGTGTTGTGCCTTTGTGTCTGCATCTCTTCAGTGTGCAGCGCAATCTTAATCTGTCTGTGCATTTGCATCTCTTTAGGGCCCAATCTTCATCTGTAACTTAAGTCACAGTTGTTTCTTTGGCTTCCCTTCAGAGTACTGAACAGGTGTTTTGCATAATTCTGCATGAACATTGTACTCATTAATGTGCGTTTTTAAGTCAGGACCATCATCACGAGTCACTCGTGATACAAATCACGTTCTTTATCATCACGGTCACAAATGCAGTCACAAATCACGATTCACAATCACGTATGAATCACAACATTAATTTTTTTACTAGTTACTTGGATGCATTATAAGCCTGTTTTGTAGTATTTCTCCAGGTTTCACCATGCCACCATTGTACTCACTGATACGTGTTTTTAAGTCTGGGAGTTTTAAGCTACAGCTCATCGGGGAAGTACAGCCATAGGCATTCGCTTCCCAATACAGTTTCATATTTATCTCTCACCATCGACACCAAATCTCGTTCTTCATTATCAAGGTCACAAATGCAGTCACAAATCACAATTCACGATCATGTCACGATTCACATTAATTTTTGTTCTAGTTACTTGGATGTATTGTAAGCCTGTTTTGTAGTATCTCTCCAGGCTTCATCACCCCACCATTGTACTCACTGATACGTGTTTTTAAGTAGGGGTCCTGGGGAGTTTTGTGCTGCAGCTCATAGGGGAAGTGTAGCCATAAGCATTCGTGTTCCTTCCTGTACAGCATGTGAGTTACAGTACTATAAGTAGTGGTGGACAAAGTGGCCCCAATTAGCTCCACAAAGTGATTCACAGAGTAACGTGGAACCCATGGAGTACTCCACAATGTGAAGCGGAGTACTTCGCTTCATAATGAGGAATGCGAAGTCCATTGAAACCAATGACTTTGCATTATTCCACTTTCCCCAAACCACTTCTCCACCAATTTTAAGGCGACGTACATTGAAATCAATGTAATTTGCCTCACTTCACCTTGTAACTGAGCTCCAAATAAAATTCTGCAGTGATTCATGGGATTGTAGGTCACATGGGCTCTAGATTGTTCTGCACAGCCTCAGTTCTGGCCTGGATAGTGTGTGTATAGTGGTAGCTGGAGACAGTTTGCTCTCAGAACTCTGTGATTCAGAACCTCTAAAAGCTGTTTAAAATGTCTTTTTGAGTCATTTTTCTTTTGCTCAAAATTTACTACATCAATTGTACTGTGCTGATAGCATCGAGTGATTATTGCTGTGTGTGGATTTTGAATGTTAATTAGAACAGTCAGTCTGTGTACTGTGAAGTGTGCTTTGGGGGAAGGGCGCATTTGTGATGTAGGTACATTAACTGAAAGAAAAAGGCAGTCTTTCTGTTTTGGTTATATTTTTCTTGTATAACTATTAATGTACACACGGTAATATTTTCAGTAATTCTTGATATTTGTTTGCTGATTGTTGTGGCGCAGCAGTGTATAATTTGTCTGTTTAAAACATTTGGTTATATTACTAAAGGTTTTCAATTTGCTATGCATTACTTGCAGTGTGTGTGTGTGAGTGTGTGTGCAATGTGTGCCATTAAATCAGACACCCTTAATTGTGCCATAGAGCAATTGCAGCAGTGTGAACCTGCTATCCACCGCACCTGCTTGAATTTTTTATACTACTTTGTGGTATCTTTACTGGTAGTGGATTGTTACTGCCGTGCACTAATCCCCCAACTGGCAAAATGTATTCCTTTCCAGATTTTGATTTGTGACTTGTGTGCACTAGTTAGGTGTTGTTGTACCTTTTCATATGCATCCCTTGAGTGCGCAGTGCAATCTTTATCTGTCTGTGCATTTGCAGTGCACCACTAATTCTGGGAGATTGCATTTCTTGTTACGCTCTCATTTCACTTCGTCAGCACTGGGGAATTTTCTGGACACAAGACAGTAGCATTTCATCAGCACAGAGGAATTTTCTGGACACAAGACTGTAGCATTTTGGGGATGCACATTAATTCTGGTGACTCTGTGTGTGACCACTGCATGCATGACTGAGTGTGCCATTAATTCTGGGAGACTTTGCATTTCTTGTTATGCTCTCATTTCACTTTGTTAGCACTGGGGAGTTTTCTGGACACAAGACAGTAGCACTTTGGGGATGCACATTAATTCTGGTGACTGTGTGGGTGGGGTGCTGCCAATATTGTTGTCACTCTACCTTACTTAGCATTTAAAGCAGAATGACAATGCAAAGTAATAATAACAAGGTGAAGTGAGCCTTTCCTATGGGGCACTCTGCGTAGCGAAGTGCCAATGCGAAGTGGCCACTTCGTGTTCACTTTGCAGGTGGATTTTAAATTCACTGCATCTCTAGTCGGGGGCAGCCAAGACATATTACATTTTGGTTTAGGTGGTAAGACATCATGCACTACCCTGTCTCTGAGATTCTTTCCCTTCCTGAATGTCACGTGTGGATTATTGGATGCAATTTCTTTCAGATTGTTTTCTGCCCTCACAATCTCCCAATGCATTTGTTACCATCCCACCATTTTTTTTATTAGATTGTATCGAGTTATGAACCTCATCTGGTTTTGTAATTGTTCATTGTTTCTCTTTTTAGTAGTTCTTGCCTGGGAGTATGTTTTGCTCTATTATACATCCTATTAATTTAATTTATTTTCTCTCTTTGAGTGTGATACTCATCTCTCTTGCTTTTTTCTTACATTCCTTTTCCATAGAGCATTTTTTTAGTCTCAACATCTGTACAATTGGTATATTATCAACCAGGTGTTTCAGATAATGGTCTTATATATATATATATATATATATATATATATAGAGAGAGAGAGAGATATATATATATAGCATACTGCTGTACTCAGGCTGTACCGCCCACTTCACCATCCCCAATTCTGCCTCCCTCTCTCCTCACTAGCTGTCCAGCACATCCCCACAACCTAATTTACACATTCCCCATCCTGCCCCCCTGCACAGCACAAGAGACACGCTGCCAACCCTACTCAGAATGAGTTGTGCACCCCCCTTCCCCACTGCACAGCACAAGAGATGTGCTGCCAACTTCTTTCTCCCAAGCTTAGTAGTCTGGCTACAATACACAAATTGGAAAAACAGAAGTCAAGTGATACACACAGACCTCAAGCTGTAAGACAAAAATATATTAACATTTATTTAGATATACAAACAATGGTTCCCCGAAGCTTTGAGGGTATACACCCTCTTCATTAGGGAGGTGGAGTCATTCAGTTTCAGTGAACTTTTAAATACACATTGTGATGTATGACACTCTACAATACACAACCCCCCTGCAGCGCAGGATAAGTGCCATCAAAATACTTCTCCCAAACTCTGAGCATACTTTTAAAAATTGCAAGGCACAATCTTGGAGCATAAGGCAGACCGTCAGGATCAGGAGGTAGTCAATAGAGGAGCTTGAAAATGACTGCAGCTGGCCAATTGGAAGGAGGAAAGGTTTCCATCAATTAGAGGGAGGTGTAAGTAGCCAATCAGAATTGAGATTTTATAGCCAATTGGATCTCATGATGAGTCAGCAGCCAATCAGCTCACCTGCTGGAATGCTGTTCTGGCAAAAAAAAGCATGGAAAGAGAAATGTTTTTCCTTCCCCTACAAAAGCCTAATTTTTACTGATTGCTGCATTTGCCTATCTGGACTGCTGAAGCCTGCCAACTTGGAGGACCATCTGGAGCTGCTGACCCAGACAGTTTCCCTCTGCCAACCTGGACCACCTTGGCTATCAACGCAGACCTCTCTGGGACCTCTACCAGCTCAGATGTAAAATAATACCCCTGTTCAGTACTGGTAAGGAAGAGGCATTTTTTTCATACTTTTTGTTGGGGGAAGGGGTTTGAAATGGTGTGAGGGTTTAAATGGCCTGATGGCTAGCTGGGGGGGGGGACATTATTTATTTTTGTGTTGGGAGCTCGTTGATATAATGGTGTCTGATGGTGTTACATGGGGAGACTTGGAGGTTAAGGCTTGCTGGTCTAGCTTTGGGATCCAGCCTGTGAGAGTGCTGGGGGGGAGAGAATTTGAGCTATGGACCTTCTGGTCAGTTGCAGGGTTTGGATTGAAGGGCCTACTGGTGTGGCTTAGGTTGGCTTGAAGTGAAAGGAGATGGTCTGGCTTGGGGATGTGGCCTGTTGGTATAGCTTGTGGGGAGATTGCAGTGATGGGCCTCCTGGTGTGTCTTGGGGTTGGCGGGTTTGAAGTGAAGAACCTGCTGGTGTGGCTGGAGGGGTACTTGGAGTGAAAAGACTTCTAGTCTGGCTTGACAAACAGAGTCAGTTTAGTTGCAGTATTGGTCCTTGTAAGAACAGATTCAGAAGCAAATGGTTTGATACCTTCTATTTGACCAACTTAGATGTTACAAAAAAGAAAAAGTGCCTGAGCTTTCAGACCAATCAAGTCATTCCTCAGAAGCTTATGACAGTTACTATACTACTAACACCCAGATCATACATAAAAACCCAGAAATAATTATCTTTGGTTTAAAATACTCATTTAAGCCATAACAGCAGTTTAACTGAGAGGAATCAATTTCACCAGTTTGTTTTTGTTTTTGGCTCCTTACTTTAAAACAAACTAGTGAAATGTGATTCCTCTGAGTTAAAATTCTGTTATGGTCTGAGTTAAACTGCTGTCTTTTTATAACATCTAAGTTAGTCCAATAAAAGGTATCAAACCATTTGCTTCTGGAGCTAGTCTAACTTGATGAATGAAGGACCTGCTAGTGTGGCTTTGGGAGTTATTTGGAGCAATGGGTCTGCTGGATTGGCTTCGGGAGCAACCAAGCCAGACTAGCAGACCCTTCACTCCAAACCTTCCCATCTCACATGACCCTTCACTTCAAAGCCAGGGGTAGGGGGGTTGAAATGGGATTTGTGTGTAGGGGGGGTTGGGATCAAGCTTTAAACATTTTGTTTTGGGGCAGGGTGAAAATATATGTGTACCGTGTGATTGTTGCATATGAAATTCATTATCCACTGCAGTATGCTACTGTGTTTGAGACTTGGGGAGGCCCAGGCTTTTGCCCAGCATCATAGGTGAGACTCACCTTGACAAAGTCTGAGAAACTATGTTCTAGAGTCATAAGTTCTCTTTCCAAACCAGAAGAGCACCATCAATCATCCCTCATGAAGAGTGGTGCAGGCTTCCCCTGATATTTTATTACTTTCTGAAACCTAGCTATTGGCCAGAATCCCCTCCTCTGGCATTGCCATACTTGGGTTCCCTGTCTATTGACAGGACAGAGGTAAAAAAGTGGAGGGATCACCCTCTATATAGTCACCTTCCTAAATTTCACACTGGAGTTTGCGGAAGTCGTACCTACTGTAGGTCCTGTGAGCTGATCTGCGGTACTCAAAATTTCCCTTGGTTGGTTTCACTACTTACTACTGGAGTCTGCTGCTCCCTGGGCAAAACCGGGCATATGGTTAATGACATGATATTATATACAGCCACCTTACTAGACTTTCCCACCCAAATATGAACACATTTTTGTAACTGGCTGGACCCTAAATCCTCCTTATTCCACACCAAAATCAAAGCCTTAAACCTCCTCCAAATGTTATCATATCTAACTAGATTTAATAGCTAGTCCACAGACCACTCCCTTATTGACTGGATCTTCCTCTGTCCTTCCCAACAGATGGTATCTGCTAATTCCTACCCTGAAATGTTTAGTGATTGTTGTATGACTCATTACACCTGTTAAATCAGATCTCCCAAGTCTCCCCAAAATATTATTACTGGTCGCTTACTTCAGAATTTCTCATCACCTGACTTTCTGATTGACCTCTTCAATGCAAATTGGAACTCTGTGTATTATTCTCTAGACCCTGAACAGGCTGTGAAGCAATTCTGCTGTATCTCTCTATCTGTCTGTGATACCCAAGCTCCCATAACAAAATTCAGAGTAAGGGGCACGCACCTCCCCTGGGTGTCCTATAATATTATTGACCTATTTAAACAAAGTTATGCTTCTTGGTCAGTCCATAAGGCACCTGGTGCCTCTTCTGATAGGCAACACTATAATAGGCTCAAAAGCCTTTGTACCAAGTCAGTTAGGAAAGCCAAGGCAGCTTATTTTCATTCTAAATTCACCACTGATTCCCTATCTCCTTTCAAATTCTGGGATACCATAAGTAACCTACTCTAGCCTTCTCACACTGCCCCTAGCATCCCTAACCTCAAGTGTGCTTCTGGTGAAGACTCTGATCCATGTGACATTGCAAATGTCTTACATATGAACATATCAATTTGCCAGCAGATAAAGGCCTTATGGTCTATCTAGTCTGCTCAAGTGTGCAGCTAGCAACCCTTATACTGCAGCTGCCCATCCCTTCCCTACCCTGACCTACCCTCTTACCCTATCCCATCCCATCCCCTTTTGAAGCAGTCCACTGTTCTACAGGATACCACTTCTGCAGGTAACGCGTTCCACCCAGATGCCACTCTCTCTGTAAAAAAGCATCTTCTCATTTCCCTCCTAAACCTTCCCCCCAATCTGAGATCATGACCTTGAGTGTCCCTACACCTCCCTTAACTTGAATAGTCCCTCCGTGCCTGTCTTGTTTATTTCCTTCATGTACCTGAAGGTTTCAATCATATCTCCCCTGTCTCTCCTCTCCTCCAGTGAGTACATATTTAGCTCCCTCAGCCTGCTCACGTAGGGTATGTCCCCGAGTCCCTGGATCATCTTTGTTGCCCTGCGCTGCACCCCCTCCAGTAACTTAATGTCCCTCTTCAGGTATGGGCACCAGTACTGCATGCAGTACTCCAGGTGTGGCCCAACCAGTGACCTATACAATGGCAGGATCACCTCCCCTCTCCTTGAAGATATACCCCAGGCAATACAACCCAACATTTTGTTGGCCTTTGCAGTTGCCTTCCTGCATTGTGCTGAGTTGTTCATTGAGCCCATTATACTCACCCCCAGATACTTCTCCTCCTCTATCCTGGCTAGTTGCCCCCTTCCCCCAGCTGGTAGCTCCTTCTGGGTTTTTTTGCCCAGAAATGTAGCATCTTGTACTTTTTGGTTTTGCATTGAACCCCAAATGCCGGGTGTCGACCAGGTCTCCAATTTTGACAGATCATCCTGCAACCCATGGCACCTCCTAGGCCATCCACTACTGCTCCATCTCGGTGTCATCTGCAAACAAACTGATCTTGCTTTTGATGCCCATTGAGATGTCTGATATGAACAACCTAAACAACTCAGTCCCAGCATTGAGCCCTGTGGTACTCCGCTTGTCACTGCCCTTGGAGATGAGAGCTCCCCTCTCTCCACCACCCTCTGCTGCCTTCCCTGTCACCAGTTTACTACCTATCCCACTATTTCCTCCTGCACTTGTACCTGCCAGCTTACCACCCAGTCTCCCATGTGGCACTGAGTCGAATGCCTTACTGAAGTCCAGAAACAGGACATCCACTGCATGGCCTTTGTCCAACTGTCTAGCTACCCAGTCATAGTAATCCACCAGGTTGGTCTGAGAGGATCTGCCCATGACAAACCCATGCTGCCTAACATCCTGCAGCCCATTGGTCTCCAGAAGGGATACCAGCCTCTCCTTCAGGATTGTCTCCATCAGTTTTCCCACAATGCATGTGAGGCTTACTGGCCTGTAGTTTCCCCGTTCATCTTTGAGACTGCTCTTATGGAGGGGTACCACCTGATCCATCCTCCAGTCCTGAGGTACACTTTCTGAGACCTTGGAGTCATTGAACAGGTCTGCCAAGGGCCCCACCAGGATTTCTGCCAGCTCTCTCAGTACCCTGGGGTGAATACCATCCAGCCCTAGTGCCTTGTCCACCTTCAGTGCCCTCAGGCCCTCCAGTACCCTGCCCTCTGTGATTCCCCCATCTGTCACCTCCTCCCCCCTGAGCCTGACCTCCCACCCACCCCTTGGTAGTGCCCCTCCTTTCTCCTTAGTAAACACTGAGCAGAAGTATTCATTAAGTGCTTCTGCCTGCTCTGCCCCTGTTTCCACCCAACCCGTCCATCTTAATCCTTACTATTTTGTCCCTACAACTTCTTTTCTCCCTGATGTACCTGAAGAATTCCTTCTCCCCCTTCTTGATGTCTTGTGCCAGCCCGAGCTCCTTAGATGCCTTGGCTGTCCTTACTGCCTTCATCTTCTTCGATTCCTTCAGGTAATCCTCTCTGTCCACCCTTCTCTCTGTATTTTGAACCTCCTAAATGTGTCTCTTTCATTTCTTACTTTTGGGTTTTTTGACCCTAGCTCTCTTACTCTGGACCCTGATGCAGGTTTTTGTTGCCTCCTCAATCTCCAGTTTTATGACCTCCCACCTCTAGTTAGTGTCCATATTAGTTTGAATTCTGGCTAGATACCCTTTAACTACCTCCCCTATCCTCTTGAAGTTGGCCTTCCTGAAGTCCAACATTATTGTACCTGTTTCTACTCCCTCCTTACCCATTTTTAATGTGAACCACACTGAGTGGTGGTCGCTCCCTGTCAGCAGTTCTTCCACCCCCCCGATCCCTCACAAACTCCCCATTTGCCAGCACAAGGTCTAGGGTGTTCCCTAACCTAATTGGCTTGCTGACCATTTGCATTAGGAAGCTATCCTGGAATGTGTCCAAAAGTATCTGCTCCCTTCTATTTGTGATGGCTGGGGTACTCCAATCCATTCCTGGCAGGCTGAAGTCCCCCACAATCACCATGATACCCTTTCTGCAGGCCCTTCTGATCTGTCTTAAATGATCAATTTGTGTATGCCCCCCTGGCTGTGGTTCCCCCACCCATTACTAGCTGTAGCTCTGGTCCTCTACTTGAGAACCCCAATTCCAGAACACCTAGGTTTACCTTCTCCCACATCACTTTCTACCAGGTTTTCCATGAGCTTATATGCTTAAAACCTAATTTAAGTCTTGGGTCCGATGGTCTCACTGCTGATTCTTGAATATAGCTGATCTTATTATTGCTGCCCCTTTCACCCAGTTTTCAACTGTTCTTTCAGCAATGGAGTTATTCCCTCCTTGTGGAAACACACCATAGTAATTCCACTACAAAAAAGTGGTCCCTCTAGCTCCCCTGCAAACTACTGACCCATCTCACATATCTCACATTTCTTCATAGTCTATGAGATGATGGTTGCCAAGCAACTTTTAAACTACTCCATTCCATTCCCAATTTCCTTTCTGACTACAAGTCTGGTTATCAAACATCTCACTTGACATTCACCTCCATATGTATGTGGACAACAACATTCTATGAATGTAACTGGAGGAGCATTTTCTTGTGCATGCTGCCTTACAAATATTCCTCTACATCCTGTGTCTGGGATTTCACTGTAGGAACTGGCAATTATAATTTAAACATACCCACCACCTGCATGAAGAAGACAAGCAGAGGGAAGAGGAAGGAACAGAAGCAGAGGCCATGGTGGGAGGTTCCAGCGGAACTACTGTTTCTGCAGGAAATGAAACCAGACTCCACCATGGAACCTGAGGTAAAACAGAAACAGTGGCAGTAATTAACCTCACAGATCATCCATCTCCCCTATCCAAATTGTAATCCTCTTTAAAGGATTATTGTTTTTCCAAAGCGTACAATTATTTTACTTCAAATATGTGTTATGGACACCTGTGGCATCATGGACAAAAGATATGAGTTTGTTTACCAAGTTGTTTATGAAAAAGTCTGCAAACTTTGATAGTGGTTTAATTAGCGAACCTATGTTGGAAACTATAAGTCTTCCTGGGGGTGTTCTTGGATCTTTATATATATTTCAGGAGAAGGCAAAATGTGAGTTTTACAGGATTTTTTTATAGTGAGAAAATCTCATTCAGGTTCTGCTTTCCATCCACTCTCTTTATTGAAATTCAAACATGCATTAATGTGCTCATGGATGTTTGTTGTGGAGTTAATATTAAGGGTTTTGTAGAAGGTTTTATCTCTCAAATGTCTCTTGGCCTCCGTTAGATGCACCTCTCTTCCCCACATTACTATGGCTCCTCCTTTTTCTGCCAGTTTTATAATTAGATCAGTGTTTGCCATCACTAATTCCAGTGTTTGCCTCTCTTTAGCACTGCAATTAATTGTGTGATGCTTGTTTTCTTTCCTATTTCATCCACTTCATTCATCACCAGGGCATTATACATTGCAATAGCTGGATTTTGAATGTTTGAGCAAAATGTTGAGTACATTGCATCTGAGGAATAGGCTATGCCAGAGCCTTTCCATTTCTATATTTTGAGAAAAAAAATTTGAGTCGTAAGTTCCTGAACAACTGAATTAAATCTACATGTAATTTGAAATAAAATAATGGCATGCTTTGGAAAAACAATAATCCTTTACAGAGGGTTACAATTTGGATATGTGAGATGGGTAATCTGTGAGGTTAAATACTGCTACTGTTTTTGTATGACCTCAGATTCCATGGTGGAGGCTTGTTTAATTTACTACAGAAACTGTAGTTCCACTGGGACTTTCCACAATGGCCTCTGCTTCTATCCCTTCCTCTTCTCTATGCGTGTCTTCCTCATGCAGGTGGGGGGTATATTTGATATCCTCTGGTCTCCTCTTGTGTATATTCTAAAATATCTGTGCCTTTACACCCTCAGACTCACTTCCTGAGGAATTTAAGTCCTCCATGGGTGATAGTCTTACATATCTTCTCCTAAAATTGCTCTTTTCATGAGGATTCTTCATATTTTGTAATGCTATTTGTATATCCATCCTCCCTCATAATCTCTCTATTCTAACCATTGTTTCTTAGGTTTGTATGTTCTAACCCCCTTCCCCCGAGTTTTTGCAGTGTTGTCTCAAGCTTTGCCTTAGTGGATCCATTTCATCTTGTAAGTTTTATATCCAGTGTACTTATTTTTTTATAATGGCTGCTTGGTCCAGCCTTCATTTTTTTATATTAACTAATATGCAGTTGTAAGCCTGTTCTTTCTGAATTCAAAGTCCTCTAGGGATTCTTTTAGCCCTCCAATACTGCAAGAGGAACAATGCATACCATATGGGTGTATGCTTCCTTTTTCTTGAGTTTCTCCAATTTCCCAAAATCCATATCAGATGTTCTGCAATTAGACCACTTATTGGTAGCAACTTTGACCAAGTCTTTCATGGAGAAGGTGATGTGATTTCCTTATTCCTCTGAAATGGTGAGACCCTTTATATTTAAGCTTTATGGCATGATTTGTGTTCCTGACAAAGGGTGAAGCCACTGATCCTCCATATACTAGATTCAAATAGTGTAACTGTAGCCAGCTCATACCAATACTAAAACCTAAAAAATTGGCACTCCACACCAGTCATGTCTAATGCAAACCTTTCAACAGCAGAGCTGTGTGTGGGTCGGTACACCGATATACATAGAATCATATTCAGTCCCACATATGAGTTCTTTTTAACTACTAAACAAAATTTACAATGGTACACATTCCAGCTTAGGTTCTCATCAATTTTAGGCAATTTGGGCTTAAACTTCTCAAAATTATAATTTAATACACCAATCAGCACTGGTGTATAGAATGGCACAGCTGGGTTCTCCTCCAATTGTTCCATTCATGCTTGATCCAAAATCTAAATCAATATCTGTAGCACTTCAGCTAATTGCCTAAAATGTATTGGCTCCAGTGCTATAATTTACTTTAGTAATCATAATATTGCACCAAGCTATTTGTCCAAGTTCATAACTACTGCACTTTTTTAATGCAGTTTGCTCAAATATACCAGTTTCTATTGGCTTGAAGTCCAGGGGGTTCATGAATATTTTTATCTGTGTCATTGCTTTACAAGCCCTTTTGGAATCCTGTACTGGTTTAGTCTCCATTAATTTGTGCACCACAGAGCTAGTTTTTTGGGGCTGTTCTTTCAAAATCTATAGCTTCTATTTTCTGTGGGTTTTCCTTTGGCTTAACTGAGCACACCTTGCCTTTTAGATATCTCTTCAATTGAACACTGACAAATTGCTCTGATCAGCCACGCTTTACCTGTTTATCATGCTGGACCTCCCTCTGTACCCTGACACACCTGAACTTTGAACATCTTTCACTGAGCTTTTCAGATTTTCTGAATTTGTATGTGAACACCCAAGCATAGGAAAGAAAGAATGAAGACCACAGGTCCATCAAGTTTTTTTCCACACAAACACACTGAAAATATCTAGTCACACCCTTTCCTTCAATATTCTTATTATAGGTGCTTGGTAGTGCAACTTTAGTTAGAAGTTGAGCAGGCTGTTTGATGTTAAACCCAATTTGTTGTACCTTAATAACTTTGCCATCATTTAAAGAATTTGCACAAAATGTAGCATGTGTGATTAGGCTGTCTGAATCTCCAGAAGTGGAAAGTTTCATGATGACATCTTTTATGGTTTTCAAGATACGGAGGGTCAAAGAAGTGAAAAAAAAAATGTTCCCATATACTTAACATGGGGATTTTTGCTCTCACCTACAACCAAGGCAGTCTGGAACTTTTTCATGAAATTTTCAGGGATGCTGGCGTGTGTGCCAAGGGTGTGTCTTTGGATGGTTTGGTTAAAAATATTGCATATTTTTTGAATTATAATGCTTTTTTGGATAACACCGAAGTTCGACTGAAGAAAAAAAAAGTTAAATTGGTTCAAGCATGGATCGAAGTGAGCCACAACTTCCAACTGTAAATGACAAACCTGATCGAAGTGTAATGTATTTAGACTTTGATCAGTAAATTCACAAAACAGATGGAAGTGTCAGGCACCCCTCATATCCCCAATGTGTAGAAGAAATATTTTTTATTTTCATGGTGGTCTAGTGGACCCCCCCCCATGTAAGCATGTCAGGCACCCGATCAAAGTGCAATGTATTTTGACTTCAATCAGTAAATTCAAAGAATGATTAAAGTGGCAGTAAAAAAAAAGTGCCCCATATCCCTGATGTTTACAAGAAATATTTTGATTTTTCTGATGGTCCCGAGGATATTCACTTTCCCCACAACCCCGTCATGCACTAGATGTGCCACAAAATAACTGAATCCATCCTCACAGCAACGTGTCCATAAGCGGGGTGAGTTGTTAAGTAGCGGGAAAAGGGAAAGTGGAACAAAAGCAGCGCCCAGTGACAGAAGACGCTGCTGTGCATGAAAAGTTGAAAAGCAAACCATTATTCCTAGAAACAAAATTCAGCAAAACAGAGATGCAGTTCTATATCTGTTAGTATTAAATGGTACTTATCTTAAGTCAAAGATGTTCTGTGGTAATTCAGTAATTGCAGCCTGCAAAATGATTATGCTTCCATATTGGCTTGGGTAAACTTTTCTGGGCACCCAAATGCCCTTGTGCCCAGCTTAGTGAGAGGAGCCCTTCAACTGCATTCTCAGTATGAGAACAGCTGGACTTTCTTTTTTTTTTTTTTACTTATTTTTTTAATGCCCCCACTCTCCAAGGCCACCCCTGTCTTCGGGGTCCCAGCGTGCCTGCACTAGCTCCCTTGAGTGCCCTGCTCCCTGTGGATTTGCGATCCCCTTGATTGCCCCCAGTTGGGGTAGAGGAGTCCCCCTTTCTCTCCCATACCTCAGGAGGAAGCATGCATCTGTTGCCGTGTCTGAGGGACCCATCTACTGGAATGGCCATGGGGTCTTTTTCCTTGTTTCTGGTCCCGCCTCCACAGAAATCAGTGCATGGGAAGGGCCAATGAGATGAAGGCTTGCAGAGATGTGCCTTCGCTCAGGTTCTCAGCCAACATCTGCTCCCTCCCACTTCATCCTTGACTGCACCACCACCACCTGTAGTCACCCAGGTGGTGGTATAGCAACAAGGACTGCAACCCACCCTTCCCAGAGAAGGAAAGCAGCCCAATGGGCACTCGATCCTTCTGCCCCCTGGCTGGCCCTCCAGCAACCGAGGCTTACTATCGAACCCGGGTCACTGGCATCACAAGCAGTAGCACTACCGCTGTTCTGGTCGGCTGGCTGAATAGCTGGACTTTCTTGACTTCTGCAACTGCAGCTGAGACTTGTGCTGTGGGCTGCAGTGACAACATTGAGCCACTGTTCCCCTCTTGTCTAGTGTAACCCCCACCCTTGCTGTCCCTGTAAGTGGTCATCTGTTTGGAGAAAAAGGGTATCTGTTTTAGCCATTCTAATTGCCTACAAAATAGAGGTGATCTTTTAACAGGGCTAAAGAGTCATAATTTTAGCATCCCTCCCCCCACAAGTTAATACCCCTGAATGTCCAGTAAGTCTGAACTATGTAAGCTGCTGCTTTACAGCAGTCTGGTATGCCTCTCTGCAGATGCAATCAATATATACACGAATGTACTGATTTTATCTGCAGAGAGGCATACCAGACCACTATAATGCAGCAACTTATATAGTTCAGACTTACTGGATATTCAGGGGTATTAACCTGCAGGGGGAAGGGAGTATGCTAAAATTATGACAATCTAGCCCTGTAAAAAGAGCACCTCTATTTTGCAGGTGCTTAATTAAATACATGTTATTATTATTATTATTATATTTTATTATTATTATTATTAATTCGAATGTAGGTCCAAAAAATGCATGTTTCAAATATGCTGTTAGGATCCAGACGTGGAAGTTGATTGACTTCTGCAAATAAAGCTCAAACCTTCTGTAACATTCCGCCAATTGCCATTGACCCATTTGGCTACAGGAGTCCTTCACCTGCATTCCAACCCTTCTCCCTAATCTTTTCCCAGCTGTTTCCCAATTCAATAAGCCCTTGAAGGCAGGTGGCCAAGGTACCGAAGTACTGTATGCAACCACCCCATGCTCAAGACAGCATTACATCTGGTTGCATTTAAAATATGAGCAGGATAACTTGTTAACTCCAACTTTATTTGTGAACTGGGACTGGATTATTGATTATCAAAACAGAACATCTGGTCACGGTGTCTAAAACTTGGTTCTTTTGTTTTACCCTCCCCTGCCCCCTTCCTGCTATGATCAGGTCACAGAACAAGCAGAAACATTGTCCATGGAAGTCACCCCTTCCCTAAAATGGTGGCTGCCCTGCACTGAACCACTGCAAGGACACAAACATGCCGAGTACCTGTATGTGGTGACAGAATATTGCGGATGTCAATGAAATGCAAGAGCTGACACCCTTTCCCTCTGCTGGCATACTCCTGCTTTCTCTCCTTGCCGGTTTAGCTGACTGCTAGGATGCGTAGTGATGTTGCACCCCAGGACACTGCAAGATGCGGACTGATCACAAATGAGTAATGATAAAGCTAACAAGCACACTCTGTTATATACGGTGAAGGTGGAGGGATTATTTACTATCAATAATCAACAGGAGGGCTGTGCAATGTTTATGGTTTGGGGGGATGCATCATATCCATTAAATATTCAGGGTTTTGGGATGCCCCCCCCCCAATTCTCATGAGCTTTTCATCCCCCATTCAAATTTCAGACTGCTGAACTATTTAAATATTGAAATGGCTTTGGGTTCCCCTGTACAGTTCTAGGAAAGTGGTCTGGCTAAGATGCACCTTTTATATCACCCTATTTTTATCTGTGCAAGATTCAGATACACCAGACAGTATGTATTCTTCTGGGAGATCCAGGTAAGGAATAGATTGCCTGATAGTTGAACTGTATACCAGGGGAGGTGTTTTAGATGAGAAATATGAACCCCATTCCTACATCTATGATACTGTAAGAGGGAGGGGGTAAAGAGTATTAATGTCTAGTGGCATCCACCTCCCCCACCCTCTGATCACTGTCCCTGTATTGTAATGTTGTTACCTGGTGTCTAGTGGCACCCCTACCCTCCCATTTCAAGCACAAATGTGAGAAAAAGAAAAAGGTCCCTCAATGTTTTTTTTTCCTTTTTATTTCAAATATGTAAAAATGGAAAATAGTCTGTCGCTGATCAGCCCCACCCCACACCCACCTCCCACTCAGCATCCACCCCCCACCCCCCGCAGTACACCCCCACGCAGCCTCACTCACCTAAGCAGGTCCGAGGTTAAAGGCCAACTTTCCGATCAAAATACATCTTGCTGCTGGCGGCAGACTGCAATATGAGAAACTAATGTAAATGTGGTTCAATGTATTTCAGTGGGGATTTCATCTTTTATGCATAACTCAGTCATCACATTTTTACCCCAAATTTTCAACGTGGCCTTTTGGGGACCCCATCTCATGAACAATAGAACTGTCATTACGCAACTACCACCCAAAAGGTGATTTCATGGTTGCTTGATGAATTAAACCTTTCCAATGGGAGTTGGAATTTTTTTCTGCTCTTGTTCATGAGGTGGGGTCATAAGAAGTCTATGTTGAAAATGTTGAGTCAAAATATGAAAACATGGCAAAGTTAAGACCATTTATTGTGATTTCACTACACACTCCTAACTTTGTAAATTTAAAAATGTTCACCCTAGATTTTCAACATAGCCTTCTTATTACCCCACCTCATGTAAGTCACAGCTGTCATTTTTCAAATCCTGGCCAAAATGTGTTTTTGCACTTGTGGCATGGATTGTCATTGCAGTTGTGTAAAATTACATTTTGGCAGGGATTCAAAAAATTTGAAACTCAAAATGCTTTTTTTCTGGCCTTAAAAGGCCAATTTAAACGCGACAGTATAATAGATATTATACATAACAATACAAACACTCCCAAAACCCTCCCTCCCACACCCCCGACCCATGGCATCAGCAGTACACTGAAAAAGAGAAAACAGAATGGCTAGTATAACTTAAATTTATGCTTAAAATAAAAGTTCTGACCAAAGAGTATATAGAGTGTGCAGTTTGCCCCAGCATTTCTCAAACTTAGGTGACTTATTGGTTATATTAGCTATAATTTTCTCCACTGAAAGATTAGAAAGTAGCTCCTGCAACCACTCCAAATAGAGGATAATCTCCTCATCCAGCCAGTATCACAGTATTAGCTTCCTGACCAATAAAGCTATCATGGCTAGATTATGTTTTCTCTCGGTGATACATATCTGGGAATAGTCTCCCAGAAGACAGGCAGCAGGCTCTATGTATTCCGTTAAACCCGGTATTGGATCCATTTTTTGTTTAATAAGATTCCACAGGGGAACCACTTTCAGACATTCCCAAAATATTATGTAACAGGGAACCCTCTGCCTGCAAGCAACACCTGCAGGTTGGTGAGGGGGCCCTGTTCATTTTGGCCAGCTTGACCAGAGTGTAATACATGTTGTTGATAGTTTGGTATTGCATCAGTCTCAACCTATCTTGAGAAACAAACCTATGGGTGTCAGCCCATATCTTCTCCCAATTAAGTATTTTCTCTGGAAATTGAGCATTCCAATAAGCAGAGGACACATCTACTTATTGGAAGGCCCTCCCTAAGAGTATGGAGTAGGTACCAGCAACCACATGAGGTTGTGTTGCTATTTCTCTGAGCGGATACAGAAACCTATCTTCCTCTCTAGTATCTTGATTTAACTGGGCCTTCCCTAGCATATGCCTGAGCTGAAACACTTTAAAGCTCGAATGCGGATTTAGGTTATAGATACAGGTGATGTCCCCGGATGACAGGACCTGTCCATTACTCCATAACTCTGCAACAGAGATCTTTGCTAGTTGTGGGAGCCAGGAATCCTTTACCATCTTCCCACCTATCAAGAAGTTTGGGTTACCAATAAGAGGTTGAGTTGGGTCCTGAATATGTCTGCAGGACATGGAAGAACACATCTGATTGTGGGCCTTTACAGAGATTCCTATTGGAGTCTCAACAAGAGCTGATGGGATCAACTTAGAGGGTATAAGCAAAAGGGCAAGAGGGGAAAGACCCTGTGCTGAGATGTTCTTTTTCCAGCCTGAGCCATAGAGGGTAATACCGGTTTGGAGCTGCTTCACCAAAGCCCTCCACCCATCGTAGGTATTTTGCAGTGTGTCTGGCCCAGTAATAAAGTCTGAAGTGGGGAAGTCTCAGCCCTCCTTTTGTCTTAGGAAAAGTAAGCTTCCCATAAGTCTTACGAGCTTGCTTACTTTTCCAAATGAAACTGGTTACCAAAGAATGTATTCTAGTGAACCAGGCCATTGGCAGCCATAAATTTAACATGTTGAGGGGATAGAAAATTCGGGGTAGTGTATTCATTTTGATTAAACTAATTCTGCCCCATAGCGACAATGGCAGCTTCATCCATCTATCCAGGTCCTGCTTGATTGCCTGCACCAGGACATCCAGATTATTTTCATTTAAATATTTAGAGTCTCGCGTCAGAACAATCCCCAAAAATCTAAACTTTTTGTGTTCTCAGTGTACCCCTAATCCATCAACCTCTCCCCTATGAGTGAATGAGTTAAGAGGGAACACTAGTTTTCTCGAGATTCAATTTATAGGTGGATAACAATCCATATTCTTGTATCAGGTGCAAAGCTCTACCTATTGAGGCTCTTGGGTTAGATAGGTGCAGAAGTATGTCATTGGCGTATGTCGATAATTTGTATTCTTGAGAGCCTACAGTGATTCCCTGGATGCCTGGATCCCTTTTGATCTGTACCAGAAGCGGTTCCAAATAAAGATTGAATAAGAAGGGGGATAAGGGGCAGCCCTGTCTAGTCCCAGAGTAAAGTGAAAAAGAGGGATAAAAGGATCGGTTGCAGTAAATACAGGTGCTGGGTTTTGTATAGAGGGCTTGGATCCATTGCACAAAGAACGGAGGGACACCGAATTGGGATTTGAAAATTTCTGTACCAGGTGCATGAGGTGGGGTAATAAGATGGTTGTACTGGCAATTTGGTGACTGTAGTGGTATAGATGGAAGCACAGGGCCCAGAAGGCTCTGTGCTTCCATGGCTACATACATATACGCATCAATGGAGGGATGGGAGCACAGGGCCCGGACAGCCTTGCGCTCGCACAGACAAATAAGGATACGATTATACTATCTTAAAAAGTAAGGCAATAAACTGCAAAAAACTGTGTTAATGCTCTAGTTAGGATTACAGCCACAAAAGTAGGGAAATGTGTCATTAGGGTTTACTGACCTAACACCAAACCCCCACACTGCACACACCAACAGATGTCCAGTGTGCCTTGGGGTCATCAGCCTAACGCTCACCCCATTCTCCTACACTGTACCCATCTCAGCTTATTTACTTATCCGAATGGGTGAGCACCCCACATCTGTTAGTGTGTGCAGCGTGTAGTGTTAAGAGTATGGCTGTAACCATAACTAGAAACATTAACACAGTTTTTTTTGTAATTTCTATAGTTTAAGCTTGAAAGTAGACACAGTGTAAACTGACACCACTTGTTCTGGGAGCCTGCTACAAGTATGGGCATAAGGAGTGAAATGCAAGCTATTGTAGCAAATTTAGTCTAAACTTCAAGTCGGATACCATGAATGTGGTTCAGGTTTAATAATTTGGCTGAACCACTTTGGCTTCCAATCCGATACGTGGTAAAGCAGAATACAAATGGTGGTAATAAAAGCCTTATAGCCAGCAATTAAATATTTATTACTCTAGCTTCCTTGTGGCATGCATCTGCTGTGGATTGCTATTTGTTGTGTTGCTACAGTTAATTCACTAAGACCAATGCACCTCACTATTGAGCTACAGTATTAGTTAATATTCTTTTCTGACCTCAAGACTTATAACCCCCATAGTCCAACAGTCTCTGCTTCAACTCCATACCAATTATTATATATTCCCTGACCCCATAGATAGACCCCATAGATATTCAAATTACATAATAGTATCCACCCAAAAAAGAATGCATTAAGAAACACACAAATCAAATTAAAACAAATTATTTTTAGGACATTGCATTGCCACACACAATATTTTAGCATTCATGTGCTCTATTGTTAATGTTGTTATTATTTTTAAAAATATTTTACATAGATACAGTTTTTTTTTATATTAATTGAGCATAACCAACAGATGTAGATGTGTATGATGTGGAGGAAGAAAAGAAGATGGAGAAGTGAAACTGCAGTAAACTGGCATTAGGAGCTGTGAAGTTTGTGATCGCTTATCCCTTTTCTGTTCACAGAGGCAATGGATGAATTTGTGAGAATGACACACACTATCAAGCTGACTGGTGATGACAATGCCATTTCTTGTACTGATACCATGAAAAGACAGATGAGGAAGATCAGCACGTTGAGTGTGTTCACATTCTTGCTTTGACCTTTCATAACAGTATACAACCATTTTTGTTTGATGTACTCCATGGCCCAGATATTCAGAAGGGTTGCACCATGCACAACAGGGATGCACCAGCACAAGTACGGAAATGCACCATTGTGAGATATTCAGTGGGAGGTGGCTGTGCAGCACAATAAGCAATGCGCCACAGCACAATAGTAATGAATGCATGCACAACCATAGGGGGCGGAACCATGAATAACATGCACAGTGCAATATTCAACAGCATGCGCCATGCGCAATAGGAGAGCTAGCGGAAGTTGTGCAACAGCGGAAATGATCCAAAATAAAAGGGAGCAAGAGAGGGATGCAAGAATGCAAAAGGGAAGCCACAGATGAGAGCGTGGTAACAGACATCAAGGGTGGTACAGAAGGTAGCAGTGTGCAGGACTGGGCAGGAGCAGGACAGGGCCCACCAGAAATGAGCCAGAAACAGGGTAGGAGAAGGGAGCCTGTGCCACTGTGCAGAAAAGCCTATGGAGTGCCACGGTGGACTTAGGGCAGTGGCAGGAGGCAGGACAGCTACAGCCAAAGGCCGGAGGTGTACCTGGTGCAGGGGGAGCATCAGGAATGGACAGCAGGGGGGAACGGGATAACAGCCACCAAGGGGGGAACATCAGCCAGGGACATGGCCAGTGCCACCTTCCAGATGGAGGCAGTAATGAGGGGTGTGAGAAGGCAGGCAGCAGGGGGGCATGGCCGTGGAAGGGCCCATCAGCGGTACGCCCAGAACAGGCAGTACCGAGCTCGCACCATCTTCGAACACTACTCTGACACAGAGATTGTGGGCCGGTACTGCCTGAACTGGGGAGTCCTGAGGCAGTTCTGTGAGCTGTGCAGTGATGAGATACAGGCATGCACACGACGGAGCCATGATCTGTCAGTGGAGATGAAGGTGACAGCCGACATGTGCCTGCTTGACACGGGCACCTTCCAGAGACCAACAGGGGACATGACAGGCATAACCCAGTCGGCTGTGTCATGCCTATTCACACAATTCCTTAGTGCACTGCTGCCACATGCTGTGGAGTACATCCATTTCCCTAGCACACAGGTGGAGCACACAGCACACATACAGGAGTTCCACAGGGTAGCATGGTTGCCTGGCATGCTCAGGGCCATGGACTGCACCCATGTGGCCATCCGCACACCACCTGGCCTGGATGGAGTGTCATACATCAATAGGAAGGGGTATGCAAGCATCAACAGCCAGGTGGTGTGCGATGCCAGGGGGTGCATTACCAATGTCTGTGCCATGCACTCTGGGGGAGCAAACGATGCCTTCATCTGGCACCAGTCCACACTGTGCCACAGGTTTGAGAGTGGGGACATCCCCACTGGCCATCTGGTGAGTGAGCATGCATATCAAGCAGGACGACATGAGCTGACATGGGGGGGTGCATAGTCAGAGGTGCCATGGGTACTGGTCTTGTTGGCCCATGGCAAAGCGATGCAGACCACCATACTAATGTCCACCCTTTACACACAGGTGACAGTGGTTACCCACTACATCCCTGGCTGCTCACACCACACTGGCACCCCACAACCCCATCGCAGCTACAGTACAATGAAGCACATGCCACAACACAGAATGTCATCGAACAGGTGTTCAGGATGCTGAAGGCACGGTTCTGGTGCCTGGACACATCTGGCGGTGCCCTACAGTACAGCCCCTCGAAGGACTGTGGGCTATTCCTGGGCTGCTGTATCCTGCACAACATAGCCATCGACTGTGGTATAGCCATAGAGGTCAAAGAGGGGGACATTGGTGGGGACGATGAGGATGTCGGTCCAGCCAGTGATGATCAGCCAAGCCCTGGGCGAAGAGACCCCCACCTGATCTGGATGTCACAGCTGCACCGGGACACCATTACAGAAGAGCACTTTGGTCAACACAGGTAGGTCACGGGGCCATGAGCAACCACCAATGGCAAGGGCACAGCCCACAGACAGGCAGAGCAGAACACCAGGGATGGACAGCGGTAAGGGAATGAGTCTGAGTGTGGCACCGCACACAGCATCAGGGATGGGCAGTGCCAAACACGCACATGCACACACACACACACCACAAGACATGCACAAGGGGAAGACGGCATGCCAACCCCAATTGCCACCCCTACTCCCACACAGGTCCACACATGACCACACCCAGTGGCCATCACTGCGTGCCTCAGACGCTGGGCACTGCTGCACACTGGTGGACAGCACAATGCAGGCATCATCATGCACACAACACAGTAGCCAGCAGCTGGGAGGGTGTGCACAGGGACCATGTGTGTGCAGGGCAGGGTATCCCACCCGTGCATTGCACAATGCACACCACACTGCACATAGGGCAGCAGCAGACAGTGGCCATGGTGGGAGACAGGTCAGTCACGTGGCACAGTGCCATGGCTGCCACAGATGCATGGGCGGCCCTGCAGAGACCTACCAGCCATGACAGGCTGACCATTGGCCTCATGGGGTGGCACAGAGAGTCCCCCAAGGGTGACGCTGCATGAACATGACTGTGTTCATGAAGGGGTCTTCAGCCCACCGAACATGCCCGCGCCAGGCATGCTCGGTATGCCCACAGTTGAACCTGGTGTTGACATAGCAGGTGTTGCGCAGTGCTGGGAATGGGGGTGGACATGACACTGCCCAGTGTCTGCGGCGGATGGGCACCAAACTGGGTGCCCAATGTGGCCATGACAGCTGTCAATGCATTGGTCTGCCTGTCAATGGCAGCGGTCACATCCGCCTGCTGCCAGGCCATCTCTGACAGGAGCAGACCGTGGTCTCTGCTGCACTGCTCTTCTGCCTGGTGCAGAACCACAATGAGTGCATCCACTGCTGTCATGAGCCACATCTGCTGATCTACTGAAGCCTGGAGTAGACAGCTGTGCTCGTCAAAGAGGTCATCCGCCAGTCTGGCATGCTGTCCCTCATGGTGTTCCTGGCCCTGCTGGCCAGCAACCCTTGATGATGGGCGCTGCACACCAGAGCCATGCTGGGCCACATCCACATGTGATGCACTGCCTCTGCCCCCGACACTGTCCCCCTGTTGCCATTGGCCGTCTGCTGGCACTGCCCCTCCGGCTGCTGATCACCAGGGCTCACCGGCACTGCTGCAGTGCCACAACAGCCCCACTGCCCTGGACACACACCAGTACTGCTCCACTGGGGCATATGGGCACAGGCTGGGACTGTGTTGTTACGCAGGCCTCCACAGCGGCACTACCCACGGCAATGCCCGTGCCATTGCCTGCTGTGGGACCATCCTGCATCCCACACATATCACTGTCTGGGACGTGTAATCCATCAACATCTGTGCTGGATCAGGCACCAATCCATGTCCCAGCATGCTGGAGACTGTGGGCACTGTCATGCTGGGACACAGGCAGGGCCTCGTCTGCACCCGCACCACTCTCATCAGTCCGGACAGACATGCAGGTATGCACCATTCCGGTCCCCTGGACACCTGTGGAGGTGGATGGGTGATCCTCCATGTCCAGGGCATCCTCCTCGGTGGACACACTCACCACCACTGACCCATGTAGATGCTCAGGAGCTGTAAGAGAACACATTAGCATTAGTGGCTCTGCCCTGCCCTGTGGCATTCCCTCTACCACCCACACAGTGACAGTACAGGACCTACCATGCAGTGATGGGCTGTCACCCATCTTAAATCCACCACCAGAAATGCCCTTGATAGCACAACACTGCATGCTGCTGGCCACCCGCTTCTGCTGTGGCATCAGGCATGGCACATCCAGCTGGTCCCCACCAGTGGCAGCATGTGCAGCCCTGATGGCAGCCACCTTATCTTTGATCCTCCTCCTGTCCATGCCAACCTTCTTCTTACACTCCTGCATGGACTGCTGGTGGCTGCCATGCTGGTTCATGGCACGCGCCACCTCACCCCACGCTGCAGCATGGGCCTGTGGCGTTCCCCTCTGTCCGCTGAGCAGCAGTTCCCTGTTGAGGTATGCCTCAAACAGGGCATCTGATTCAGCCTCCTTCTCCCCCATCCCTTTTCCTTCTTCTCCTCTTCACGTTCGGTCATGATCGAGCCTGTGGGAATGACAGGTGTTACCTTGGACTGTGCAGTCCCATTCAGCCCTCACAAACCACAGTCCCCACATCCTAACAGTATGCAACCCACCACAATAGACTGCAATACCTAACTATGTCCTCTGCAGCCCCATGTCGCAATTATATATAGCGCAACGCATGCAAATGAGGCGAGGCACAACTGTAAGTGGATGCTAATGCAGTGGTTGCACCATGGAACGGCTGCTGAGCTGATTTGCATATGCTGGCTGAATATCATGCTGTTGCACCTTGTGCAGTGTTGGTGAGCATGCTCAGGCTATGGTGCACCACTGTGATGTGCGCACTTGGCACCGCATGGCGCATGCCCAGGGTGCTGATGCCAACGTGTGTGGCACTGCTGATGTACTGTGCATGGGAGGCAGTGCAGAGCATGGCCACCACTGTGTCTGAGGTACTAGTGAGCTGTTTGCCCATGTGGCACTCATGCCATGGTGCACCATAGGTGCCATGGAGCCACAGCACGGTAGGCCACTGCAGGGCATCACACACAAGCACCCTACTGCACTATATGCAGGGCATTCAAATAGCACTGTGGTGCTCCGTGTGTGGACAGACCCTTGACCCTGCGGTCGACCTTATCCCCCTAGGCGCCATGCTTCCACATGGGTGCACCCCATCACACAGTTCGGTGACAGTGCGATGGGGACTGGCAGCGTAGTACTGCGCTGCCTCCGCACGTGGGGCAAGTGTGCTACAGAGCGCCATTTTGATAGTGATACACACTGCAGGATGGCACGAAGGAGAGCTCAGATGTGGAGTGCTATTGAACTGGCCAACTTGGTGGCCATAGTTGAGCCTCAGGCTGGTGCCCTATTTGACCAGGATCCCCTGGACAGGCCACATAGTGCTATGTGGCAGGAGGTGGCTGATGGCCTGGAGGAGGCACCCAGGATCACCAGGACAGCTGAGCAGTGTTGCCACAGTTATGGTGACCTACAGTGGAGGGATCCTGAGGCGCCGTGCCATGGCCAGGTAGGTGCTCCATCCATACACTGGTAGCATCCGTTTGTCCAGGTATCACAGTGTGCATGTGTCCACCCCACAGAGGGGTGGGGCCATCTAGTGGGGGTGGTTGTGGTGGTGGTGGTGGTGGGGGTGCATCATGGCTGGGCTGTGCGGGCACGTACACACCAGGGGCTTTGCTACTGGTTTGTACTGATGTTTCCCTTTCCATGTTTGCACCCTAGGCCCGAAGGAGCGCTGTTGGGCAAGGCAGGCTCGTGTACAGCAGGAACAGGACAGAGTGGGTGTGCCACCAATGCAGCAGGGACAAGGTGGAGGGGCCATGGGCCAGCTGCGCCCTGCTGGCCTGGATGCAGGTGAGTGCCGTGTTTCCCCTTACATCTGTGCATGCTGGATTGCAGGGGTGGCTGCAGGGCATGGCCACCAGCACTTGGCCCCACTGCCATGCACGCCACACTGTGCACTCAGCACTGTCCTGTGGCACTGCATGTGTGGGTGGATGTTGCAGGTGGTCCGTGCATGCACTGGGTACATGGCTGTGCCACTGCCTTAGAACCGCATAGCCATGTCACTGTACGGCCACGGTGGTGCTGTGCAGGACATGGGCAGTGGCTGTGTGCAGCATTCCACATGGCAGTGGGTGCCTGGGTAGGCAGGTCATGTGGGCGCAGTCACTGTGGGTGGTCGCATGCCACCACAGGGGTGTGGCCCATGGCTGTATGCCATGCATAATGGGTGGGCTGCAGGGGTCTGGCCAGTCAAGCGTAATGACTCTGCTCCCTTGTCCTAGATGGACAATGCTGGACTGCACTCAAGCAGAGTGTGTAGGAACTGCTGCAGCTGGCGAGGCCACCCTTGAGCTGCTCCAGAGAATGGATCAGGGCAGAGGACTGAGGCACCGGCAGAGCTACAGAGACCGAAGTGGGGAGAGGGGTCGACTCTAGGCCTACTATGCCCCTGATATGTATTCCCCCTGAACTAACCTCACACCCTTCATCCCACTCCCAGTTGTTTACCCCTACCCCATACCCACCCCACCTGGTTTGTGGCCCTCCCCCCCACCTTGTAAATAGTTTTGTATCTGTTTTGTATTTTATTCGCATCTTAAATACATACGTTTTGTTATGACAACTGTGGTGCTCTCTGATTTGCAGAGGGCTTATGGTGCTTGGCTGCAGTGGTGTGCATGGTGTCAGGGGTGGTGCAGGCCTGGGCGTGTGTGTGTCTGGCAGGAACCCGCCTATGGTGTGGGTGGGGGACTCAGTCCCTATCTGTGGTATGTGTTTTGTTCCCTGTGCACTGGATGCCTGTGTGTAGTGGTCCCTGTTGCATGCATTGTGTCCCTGCTGCCTCTGTCAGTATGTCCATGGCCCATGCAGCTGGCACCCTTGCATGTCTGTGATATGCACAGTCTGCTGGCATGTCATTGGTGGCTGTCCATGCTGGCCACCCTCTGGCCACGGTGCAATGGCGGCTTGCCTTCTGTCACTAGTATGGTGCATGTCTGCCTTGGGGGGCACTGTGGCCTATGCTGTTGTTGTCCCCCTCCATGCTGTCGCTGGTGTCTGTTGCAGGGTCTGTGTTCTGATGTCTGTCACTTGTGCTCCAGCCACATGCTGGTGGAGGACGGCTTCATGGTGCATGTGTAGGATGGCTGGTATACCTGTGCCATGGTGGGGTGAAAGGCTGTGGGTACACAGCATCAGTGGTCACACGTCAGAGAATCTTTTGGCCCGCTATTGTGTCCCTGTGTTGGGGTGCCCTTGGGTTTGGGTGGATGTTTGTCTGTGCCCTGTGTTGCATCCTGTGTGGTGCATGCCTCCATGCACCACTGTGGGCATCTGTGCTGGCTGTTGGGGCCAGTGCTGGGACAGGGTGTGTGCTTGGGTGAGTGCGTGGGGTGCTGTCCTGCTGGTGGTGAGGTCCAGGGCAGGCCTTGTCGCATGTGGGGTCCCTCGGGTACCGATGCAGGGTTAACCTCTCTGCTGTGCCATGGGGGGGGCCATGTAGGGTGGCACTGTGTCTGCAGTTGTTGCTTCGGTGGCTGGTGCTGCCCGCTACAGGGTGCTCACAGTGGGGCTGCCATGCATGGCTCCATGGTGCACAGGGTTGCATTGTCACAGTGGGGGTGGAGGCATGCATTCGGTGCCATGTACTGTTGGGCGCTGCTCCTGGGCAGGGTGTCTGGGGATCACTGTGCAGGGTGTGCTCTGCATTGGTCGGATGGGGTGGCACTGGATGGCCGGCCCTCCATGTGTTGTGGTCACTGCTTGCCGGGTGGTGTGCGGGGCACTGTGCCCCAGCTGTGGATTCAGTGCTGGTGTTCATGGGCTGGTGGTTCATCCAGCTCACCACAGGTTGTGCAGTTCATGCGGTGTGGGGGGGCACTGTCTGGTCTGCTGCGTGCTCCTCCGCCATGGCTTCCATGGGTGGTACACCACTGCATCCTGTCCCTGCGCATCCCTGGTTGTGCTACTGTGCTGCTACCCTGCTCCACTGCACATCCCTGGTTGTGCTACTGCACATCAGCCGTGAGCCACTGCGCATCCCTGGTAGCACCATGGTGCAGTTGGCATGATATTCAGTTGTGTTGTGCAAGCACACCTTGGCCTGCGCTGTGTTTGAATATCACGCATGTTGCACATGGGCGCACTGCACTTGTGCCTACTCCTGTTATTGCGCTACTTTGTGGCAAAGTTTGAATATCTGGGCCCATGCATCCAGTGGGAATGAACATGTACAACCATGGCTCCCACTAGTGTCCACAACAAAAGTATGCCACATCCATACAATTAATTTTTAGAGTAAGTTTATTATATTTGATATATATTACATTTTATATAATTTAATCAATTATACTTTAATTACTGTGATTTAATTTAGTTTATACAATGTATACAATTTATGTGTTTATATTATATATTATATATTTCATGAAATTGAGGAGCTATTTAATAAAATTCATTGGACGATGAGGTAATTATTTACTGTAGTCAAATATTGATAAATAATACTATGATGGTAATATAATATAATGTAAGGTAATATTATTATTACCTTTAATAAATTTTCTATCTATATACTGACAAAACGAACTGTGAATTTGTGATGGAATGTTGTGTTTGGGCTTGCAACTTCACTTCCTAAAAGTGACTAAAGAAGACAGTGATGATGTGAATTTTTTTTGTAGGAGCTGGGCAAGCACTCTGGTGGAATAATGTTGCAGGAGTTGGGCAGCAGGAGGTAACATATTATGAGGCTTATGTTGTGCCAGAGTAAAACTAAGGGATTCATTTTCAAAGGGTTGAGAATGATGCAAGGTGCTTGCACCAGAAAAGAATAATGCAAGGAGCAAGCTGCATCAAAACCTGCATCAATTCTGATTTTCTAACATTGCTTGTGTCAAAATCAGAAATGCCTGCACTAACGTGGCTTGCATCAGAAAAAATGGGTGTATATGTTGCAATGGGGCTTGCATCAAAAAATGATGCACCATTCCCTTTTTTTGGATTTTCTAAGGTGGAATCTGTGTCAAAGAGGCATGCTGCTGTTAGACCACCCAGAGCTGGTCTGATACTAGAGCATATACAGAGGCCCACAGCAGATGGGCAGTCCTGACTATGGTACTAGGTATGGCATTCTGCTGCAAGAGTCATGCATTGCAGGCATCATAATGCTGCTTGCAGCACGTAAAATATTGTGTTGAGAGGCCATTTCAGCCTCTGTAATTTTTGACTCAGCTTCCATCATTGTTCGCTCCATCGCGCTCATGCATTATAATTTTGACTCGACTTGCAACAGTTTTGCTCCATCTTTTTTGACTCAACTTGTGTGATTTTTGCTCTGTCTGACTCATGCATCATATTTTTGACTCAACTTTCATCATTTTTACTCCATCTTTTTTGACTCAACTTGTATAATTTGTGGTCCATCTCACTTATGCATCTTCATGGCCCACATATTCAAAGATGTGCGGCCCAAAATGGAGATGCACAGTGCATCCCAGAAAGTGTGCAGAAGCACGATATTCAAAAGGGAGAGATGTGTTGCACATTTCTGAATGCGAGAATTGCACAGAAATAATATATCCGGTGCAAAAAAAGGGGGCAGGCAAGTGTATATTCAGCCAAAATGTGCAGTGCAGCCATGTAAAGTTAGGTGTGTAAGGGGATGGCCTAAATTGGCCAGCCACCCACAGACAGGCTGCAGAACTGCAGACAGGTGACCCCGAAATGGCCCTTGGAGGTGCACCAGGATGTGCTCCAGGCACCCACACATGGCAGTCATGTCAGAATGCCAAGGCATTCAAGGCCACAGCCACACCGTGCCAGCTTGCTGGGCATCTGCTGGATGCCACTGGGTGGCACCACTGGCACCACCCAGTCAGCCACCTCCTCACCACACCCAGGTTGGGGATGCCCTGCTGCCACATGGGAGTCAGGCACCCTCCAGCACACCAGCAGAGCAGACAACTACAGTATGGCACATGTACCAGGTGCCATGGCCTGCACCCATGTGGCCATCAGAGTGCCACCCGGTAGAAGCATGTGCCCATGGTGATGTCTGGGACAATGGTGAGCAGGATGCATGGTGGTAATGGTGGCTGCATGGCATGGGTCAGGGACAGCACAGTGGCTCACAACCATGTTGGAACACCATAGGTGCACACAGCATGCCTGTGCCAGACCCACACCACCAGGAACCACATACATGCCACCGATGCCATCCCTGCAGTGTGACAATGCCACAGGGGCTCTGGATTTGTGTTACTGTGGTGTACTGGTGGTGGACAGTGTACAGCTGTCAGCAGCATTACACACTGACCACTGGGACTGTTATGCAGAATTGTATGATACTATGAGATGCTAGATATCAGCACACAGTAGAAACCTTGGTGCACTTATTTCCACAGTCTTCAGAGCTTGCACTGTAATGTTTGCTGCTGTGTCACACATTCTGACCAGTTGTCACATACCTTGGTACACATTTGGGTGCTAAGGGGTTTGGGAGTATGTAGCACTGTACTCAGGCCAATGCAGTCCACCCACAAACAAACATGCATTCTCACCTGTCTGCTAGGCTGCAGTACCACATGATCACTTTGTGGAGTGGTGGTGCTGCCCTGTAATGCTGGAACTGTGCATGCTAATGGTATGCAAATGGCCTGAATACATTCCAGTAATGAGATGCAGATGTGGTGTTTGGGCACTGACTGTGCAATGAGGCCATTTGCATATCCTAGCTGAATAGTGTAAATCTGCATGCCATGCAAGTGGCCTTGCATTGCACACTTCCATATGCTCTGCACTGGGCTCTGGGCACCTTCCGTGCTGTGCATCTCCCACTTCGTGATCATACATGTTAGGGATATTCAGACAAACATGCGCGATCGCATATTATGGTGCAGCTTCTAAATTTATCATTATTTTGTGCGGGCACAGTTGAATTGCATGGCACAGGTGCTTGCGCAGTGCAGCCTGCCACTTTTGAATATGGGGTCCCATATTTTTAACTCAACTTGTGTCATTTTTACTCCATCTCACTCCATCTATCATTTTATTGACTCAACCTGCATCATTCTCAGCTTGCTTCATTCTCACCCTATGCATCATACTTTTGACACAGCAGTCCTTTTGCATCATTTTGGGGGACTTTGCCATGAAGAACACTTTTCTTGTAAAATATAGCACACAGTAATTGGCATACCTGGATTTGATGCAAGGTGGTTCTTTGATGCAAGTTGCATCAATCTAAGGACCCTTTGAAAATCTGATCCTAAGCCTCACCTTCCTCATGAAGAAGAAGAACAAGAATCTGCATTTATATAGTGCTTTACATACACAATGTATCCCAAAGCACTCTACAAGCAATGCTAGACTGGTAGGGAAGCGACTGAATGTGTAGTGGTAGCCATATAGCACATCAGCACACACACACACACAGCCTGGACAATTGCATGAGCTGGTTTTATGGGAAGGGGAATATTGGCCAGGAGACTGGAGAAGTCCCCTACTCTTTTGTGAAGTATGCCTGGGTTCTTTTACTTCCACCTGGACACTCATCAGGACAGCACCAGGATGGGTAGAAGGGACATTGGTTTAATGTCTCATCTGAAGGATGGCATGCCCCAACAGTACAGCACCCCTTAATATTGCACTCGGGTGCCAGCGTACTCATGCATAATTGATGACCTAGGAGCTCTAGTCTGTGTGATTCTGGTGCATAATATGAGAGGGCATGGGCATCAAATAGTGGCTCAAGGCAGACTGGCAGCTGCCAATGTCCATACCTATAGCTCTGACAGCTGTGGCAGCTTTTGTGTTCACATCAGACAGACAGGGGAAGGCGTGGCTCTATGTTTATGGACAGGTAAATTCTATCTCAGGTAGGGGAACTACCTGGAACTGGCAGCACTTGAAGGAACAGGAGAAAACCGGTGTGCTACTGGATTGCTCAAGGTGATGTCATCACAAGTTGCACTTGATGACCAGGGAAGGCTGCATGAAGTGGGAGTGAAACTAGACAAATTCAGTGTTTTTCCTTTGCTTTGCCTTTCTTTTCTTCTTTCTTAATTTTATTTATTTACACCTGGACACATTCAAGTAGTCCCGGCTCCAGAGCCATTGCCTCACTGACAGTACAAACCACAGACCCTCACACCACTAAGAGACCAAATGTACTTCTTCAGATTTTATACACAGCATAACAAATGACACTTTGGCTGGCAGCCACAGGAGACAAGCTATAATGACTCACTGCAATTGTGATCAAAGATTTCTAGATGCTTACATGACTTGTGGGGTGAGGGGGAAGGGAATCAAGAATCAAGAGGTGAATGTGGGAGGACTCAGAACTAGAGAAATAACACCTTTAAAAATCCCCTTTGCCCTGCCAAGGCACTTCTGTTTTGTAAGTAAATACCTTTATGTAGCAATGCAGCTGCAGCAATCGCAAACTGCACTCTGTTATCCTCCCCAGCTGTCCTATGTAGTGGCCCACAAAATTACTGGCTTGAATACCTGAAACTATAGTTAAACTGCTGCTTAATACTGTATATCATTAATAAATGATTCATTGATGATTCTGAAGTATTCTAATGCAGAAATCACACTTTCTTAATAGAACTACAGATGTCTCAGTAACCTTGACCTTCTCAGCTCGTAGTAGGCTTGAAAGGTGTCAAGACATGGGCAGCATGAGGAAATCATGATCTTCAGTATTGCTGATTGGCTGATGTAGGTCACGTGACTTGTACAAGCTCATGAATCATCCCTGACAATAAATAAATACTACATCATGATAACTCAACGTCCAAATGCCATCAGGAGATATCTTGAGATCTCTAACCCTCCCAGTGGTCCCTCTAAACTCCCAAACTATGAATAAATCCCTCTGATCCTCACCCGCTAGTACCAGTGGCATGGGATGCATCTTGGGTGCCAGAAGTCTGTCCTAGTAACTTCTAGGGTCTCTCTTTCTTTCTTGATGACATCTAACACCCTCACTATAGTGAGGTGCCCAGGACCTAATGCCACTTCCCTGACTTCAAGAGTGACTGACATCTATGCTTCCATGTTGGAGCATACTTTGGGGGTCTCCTGGGTCTTTGGCCCACTCATGCTGCCAGCCAATTGGTGGACACAAAGTGTGCCCATCTCTATCAAGCAATGCAGGATCACGCTAACCCCAGCACCTTGCTGACAATGCCTGAAGACTTCCCCCAACTGGCTTTACTGCCTTGGGTGTCCAGCTGGCCTCTCAACTGCATCTTCGGGTGCCTCCCCATGAGGGCACCTGGAGCATCAAAGATTACTGCCAGGTAACTAGCACCTCTCCAACAGAAGAGTTTCCTGCCCCCTCAACTCCATGATTATACTCTGTCTATGTAGTACCTGAAGCTCCACACACACAAGCATCACCCATAGGGGATGGTGTTAGGGCATCATTCTCCTGCTGGCCAGACATGGTAATCACCACTTCACCCTATTGTAAGGAGATGGTTGTATGGTAGTTAGCTTGATATATTCCTTAAATATCCCTCCTTTGAAAGACATTGAGTGTCCTCTTATCCCCTCTTTCTTCTACATACAAAAGAGTTGCATTTGATCTGATGGTGTTATCCCTTTCAGATGTTTGGAAACTACAGTATACTAATATCAATTCTGAGTCTCCTCTTTTCCATGGAGAACATTTGAAAGGCTGCTTGTCAGTCCTCATTGCCCATTTTTGTCAAGCCCTCTACTACCTTAGCCATTCCTCTCTGTATCTTCCAAAAATGTCAATTTCCTTCCTTAGATATAGGAACCAGAACTGTACACTTCACTCAAGATGAGGCCTGATTAGTGATCTGTTCAGGGGCATTATGACAGCTCTTGATCTGTCTGTGAAGTTTCTCTTGATGCTTGAGGCATACCATGATTTTGTTTGCTTTGAAAGCTGTTACCCCACATTGCTGCCCCCATTTAAAGTTGTTGCTGTCTTGCTGATCATTTCCACAAGATCCTTTTCCTGCTGAGTTTCAGTAATACCATGCCATTTTTGAAGTATTTTCCTGACCACAATGCATCACTATGTAACCCCTAGGTGGCGCTCTCCCAAGGGCTACCACCCTTGCCTGCTTGGCTAGTAGCAGGTTAAGGGGCCTGAGTTCTGAAACGGGTGCCTCCACCCAGAGGTCAGGGTTGGTAATGGTCAAGCTAACCTGGGTACAGCCCTCCGAGACACTAACCCCCCTCTTTTCCCTCTAGTGGCCTGAACACTGTACAATAATCACTTTCACAATACTCCTGGTACACCATACAAGTGCCCACACTGTTTGCACTTACCACCAGGGCTGGTTCCTCTAGCTTGTCCCAGGGGACCGCCCTGTAAAACAAGGTTATGCACGGCAAATAGCAACAGTACAGTACTTTGAGCACAAACTGGAACCACAGTCAGATTACATGCAGAAAAAGTTATATCTGATTTATTCATGGGACTTGAACAAGGGAGGGGCAAAATCAGGCTAATTAGCTTAAAGGTTATATCAGTCAAGCAGTTATGCATGTACTTTGAGTCCCCCCACACAGTCCACCTCTGGGCACCCAGGTGGAGAAGAGATGGGCTAGCCAGGACCATTGCCCGGGGTTGCAGTTGGTTGGGGCCCTGTGATAGAAAACACAACATGCACAGTACACAATATTTGTAACCTGGAGCCAGAGGGCTCAGTTTGTAAAGGAAACAAAACAACAAGACAATCAGATGACACACTCAGATTAAGCTGTTGTTGCAGGGAGCTACCCTGGTATTTACTCATGATACCCAAGCCTGGACACAGGCTGGATGAAAATCGAGACTGCAGGTGGTTGATCTGGAATACCAGAGAAGCAGAGCCCACACAAGTCACAGAGGCGTTGTTCCTATTCAAGCATGGAGCAGGGGGCTGGTCCCCAGGCAGGTCTCTTGTCGATGGCTTCTCTGTGCAGTGGGTAGTCTGGCTGGGCCAGTCTGGCAAGGCCCAGACTGCATGGAGACAAATTTGGGTGCAGTCCGTTTCAGGCTGTATACAGCTTCCAGTAAGCAGAACACAGTTCACATAGTGGGGAACTAACTCACAACCCACTAGCAGCTCATAGCACATTTACATGTATGGGAATTCTACTGTACCAGGCAAAGCGCTCCCCAGTCACAATCGCAAAGTCCCTGAAGGAGCTTAGGTGTAGCTGGAACTCCTGACAGGCCGATCACATTCAGCAAAATCTTCGGTCTTCTTCAGGTTGAGCCTGGCCCACTTCAGTAGCTTACTTTAGTCACACAAACTTGGATTTAGTCCAAAATGATTCTCTTCTCTCCCTCTCAGGAGCAGCAGGCAGACATACTGGCCAAACACTCAGCCTTTTCCCAGTTCTCCCATGAGAATCCACTCAGAATTGCTGCTCAGAATTAATTCAACTCCTTCTTCTTGAGCTTCCAGCTCAGAACTAACTGAAAACTACAAGCAGCCCGGGACTTATCCAAGATCCAAAAGATTTGGTTGGCCATCAGTCAAAGCAAAAGCTCCCCCTTCAGTTGCAAAAAAGGCGCAAAAAGTTCAAACTACAGTTCCTACAGATTTTGAATTCAGACAGCTCCTGTAGTCTGGCTACATTTTAGGTCCCACCAGTACTGTTTGGTCCAATTTGCAGTCCTGGACCAACATAGTGGAGACAAACAAAACTGTCCTTGCTACAAAGAAAGCAGGTTAGACAAACTACATTATCATTATCATTATCACTCTAAATGATTTTCAGTAAATAGTTACATCTTTCAGCAAAGCTCCCTCTCAGATCACTTAAGCTGCAATCAGGCAGCTCTTAAAGAGACAGACACAGAGGATATACGGGCTCTGGTAATCACATTTAAACTTCTAAAACACAGGACACCAGCCTGGCAGTGAGCATTTAGGCAAGCTCAAGGAAGACTTTTTGGGAACCCCCATTTGTAGGGGGGTTACAACTATACATTTAAAAATGTTAAATTTGATATGTCATTTTTCTGCCCATTTCCTAAATCCTGAGCATGTCCAGGTCCCTCCAAATGTTATCAACTGCCATCTGTGACATAACTATCCTTATTTTGGTGTCATTGGCAAAATTAGCTATGAAGCTGCAGGTACCCACCTCCATAATCCAAAAGTGAAAGCTCAGCTCTCATTGGAGCTATTGAAATAAAATGAAAAGTCTAATACTGCTGTATTAGCAAAATAAATTTATTTTTGAGCATGCACAGAGGAACAACCGACTAAGCCCCATCGCTTCAGCCAAATCAGGGTCTTTATCAGGGGGCAGGTACCCACCTTCAGATTACTTATAAATATATTGATTATTGAACAGTGTTGGCCCCAGAACAGAACCTTTTGGCACTCCACTGTTCATTTGCTTTCATGTAGAGAGCTTGCCATTTCCAGTTTTAAATCAGCTTTACTCAACCAGTTATATCTAAGTTCTCCATTTTATTAACTAGCCACTTTTGTGATGCTGTGTTAAAGGCTTTGATGATGTTGAAGTACACTACATCTACAGGTTTTCTTGCATAAACTCCTTGCTGGCATTATTAAAAATTGCAATAAGATTGGTCTGACATGAATTCTCCTTGCAAAATCTATACTGGACAATGAAGTCTAAGTTGTGTTTCTGTGAATGTTGAACAATTATGCTTCTTAAGATTGTGTATGCATCTTTCCTATAGTGTATCTTGTTGCTCGCTTGTGAACAACCTTACATATGAGTACTAACAACCTAGCTGGGGAGGAGGTGGAGGTAGAGCAAGGTAGATTTAGGGCATTAGGGAAGACTTGCAGAGAGGAAGTAAGATTGTTGACTTTTTCACAGGTGATACCAATCCCAAGGGTCAGCACAGTCAGGAAGAAAAGCATAGAGGAATTTAATGGCTTGCTGATGAAATAGTACAGGGAGGAAGGGCTCATCTGTATTGGGGACTGGAGGCAGACCTGGTTAAACAGAACTCTTTTTTCACCAGACAGGTTACACCTCAGTAGAGAGGGTGCAAGGGTACTCAAGGACAAATTTGGGAGAGTACATAACCAACAAGCTTAATTTAAACTATTGAGGGGGGCCAGTGGGCCTGCAGCCCCAAACACTCCAGGAGAAGGAAGTCAGCAGACCTCCCCCATACCAGAAGAAGAGGTCTGAAGGGTGGAAGTGGAGGGGGAGTGGAGTAGTTAAAAATAGGAGGGGAGAGCCCACAAAGGGGAGAAAAGAGAAAAAACAAAGAGAAGGGAGGGAAGGAGGTTCAGATTTTAGGTAGAAGGTGGTGCCACTGAATGTGCAAAGTCTTGGAAATAAGATGGATGACCTGCAGGCACTATTATCAGAAGAGAGGGTGGACAAGGAACTGCAGATAGTTGAGGGAATTAAGAAGAGGGAAAGGCCTTTTTTCACTATATAAGCGAGACAAGAGACAAGAAGAACAGCATTGTTAGGCTTTGGAAAGGGGACGACTGCGTGGAGGAGAATGGGGGGAAAGCAGAGGTACGGAATGAATACTTCTGTTCTGTCTTCACCAGGGAGAAAGATGGACTGTTGCCTACATGGAAAGAAGAGGAACGGGGGTGGGGGGAGCATGGATGTGGTGGTAGAAGAGGATGGACTGAGGGATGGGCTACTAGCATTGAAGGTGGACAAATCACCAGGCTCAGACTGCGTACAGCCAAGGGTGCTGAGGAAACCAACAGAGGAGCTTTTGGGGCCACTGATGGGCCTGTTTAATAGTTCAATGGAGTTGGGCATGGTATAGCATGACTGGAGAATTGCACGTGTGGTGCCCCTCCACAAGATTGGTCCCACAAATGACCCATGGAATTACAGACTGGTCAGTCTGACCTCAATCATGTGCAAGCTCATGGAGCCCGTACTTGAGGAAAAGTTGATAGAGTATCTAGAGAAGTATGGTCTACAGGATGCGATGCAGCATGGGTTAATGGGAGGGAGATTGTGTCAAACAAATCTGATTGACTTGTTTGACTGTGTCACTAAGGCAATGGGGTGGACATCCTTTACCTGGACTTCAGCAACGCTTTTGACTCTGTATCCCACAAGAGGCTGATCAGAAAGTTGGCAGACCTTGGGGTTGAGGAGAAGAAGACAAGATGGGTAGAAAAGTGCCTAAGGAACAGGACTCAGCAGGTGGTGGTGGGGGTAGAGTTTTCTAGCAGCAGGGAAGTCATCAGTGGGGTCCCACAGGGCTCAGTGCTGGTACCAGCATTGTTAGATGTCTTCATTATTGACATTGGGGATGGCATTAAGGGTGAAATGTGCCTATTCGCAGACAACACCAAGCTCTGTGGTGACAAGGACACAATAAATCTTCAGCTTACCTTGATGTATTGCACAATGAAGATGTTCAATATGGACTTTCTGAGACTAAAACATATTTAAATATATTTGTTATTTTATTTGGTCTCTATTTTAGGCAATGTATTTATTGAATTAGTAATGCATGTCTTTCTATGAATTTGAAACTAGCACTTTCACTATTTATGGGTTAGATAGATAGATAGATAGGTAGATAAATATTTTATTTATATAGTGCCCCCTCTCCAGAGACTTGGAGCATTTTACAACACAATTTAAAAACACAGTAAAACATTAAAACACAAATTCAATACATAACAAAACAGCAATGTACAAAAAAAACAGTTATCATACAGCATAATAATTAAAAACCACTTAATGCCTGGTGATATAGCTAGGTTTTTAATCCCTTTTTATAAAGGATTCCATTGAGGGTGCCTCCCGTAGTTGTTGAGAAAGACAGTTCCAAATGGTGGGTGCACCACTGAAAAGTCTCGATTGCAAGAGTTCCTTAACCTCACCGTAGGAACACTGAGGAGGCAACCCTCATTGGAATAGAGAGTCCAGGACAGGTGGTAGGGCATGAGGAGATCTTGCAGACAGACTGTTCCCTGATCGTGTAGGGCATGATATCCTGACACTATTGGTCACCTTTAAATATATCTGATTGGCTACTGATTATTTATGGCAGTATATAAGGTGGGCCAATAGGTTAATGGATATTTCCTCTTGAAAAAGCATTAAGCCCAAGCACAAAACATTGATGGTCAGCACCACCATGTCTAGTAAGTGTTTTGGTACTTTATGAATTGTTTGGAATGGTATGTTTAATAAAAGTACTTTTATCTTTATACAACCATTGTATCAGCATTTTCCATATGTCCATAGCTTGGAGGGTTAGTGATGATGCCTTTTTTCTGTTTACTGCTTATACTGTGTGTCTTTTGCACAACCCGCTACCCAGGGAGCAACATAGCCATTGTTCTCCTTGTAATTAATCTTCCTTGAGAAGATTGTTTTTTCCATCAATGGTTATTCGGTTTCTAAGGAAGGTGTATCCTTCTTCCTTGAATCAACACCTGAGCAAAGTCTTAATGATTTGAATCCTGACTCTATGTCTGTCATCTGCATCTTGGATTGGTAGTAACTCTGAGAAGATGGCATCTTCATGCCTCTTTTCTGATTCTGATTCTTCTTATGCCCTATGTTTCTAAAGTCCATCATGATTTGATCTTTCTTCTTACTACTAGTGTTATTACAACATGTATCACTACCAAGAGGTGATCTCAATCAATCAATCAATCAATCAATGAATCAATCTTTATTTAACCAGGCAATAACACCATTGAGCAAAACTAATTTTCAAAGTGGTCCTGGACATTAATACAATGCAGTACTATACATAAATTACAATTACAAGGACATCGATGGAAAAAACAAATAGAAACTTATGAGGATGACAAGCACTATACATGCCGGTCCTCATAATTAACATGCAATGGTACAGCATAGTAAACTTATAGGAGTGAGGACAGATGACAATCCCAGATAATCACCGCTAAGTAACAGCTCATACCTAAGTGATAATAAGTAAGGAGGCATTAATGGAGTAGGGTAGTAGTGGGGTGAAGAAGTAGGCAGCCAAATGGGAGGCCAGAAGAGCTAGCGGTGGGAATAAACTGATATAATGAGGATTAGGGAGCTAGTCTAGAGGGTGCATGGTTCCGCTGCTTGGGATATATGGTGAATAAGATACTTAGGCTTGGGATTAGGAAGTGACGCCAGAGGTTTAGGGATCATAGTCATCTAAAACAGCTGCATAATTCCTTCAGATAATCCGTAATTAGAGCTTTGATTGTGGACATGCTTGGTAGCGAGGATAGTTTTAATGAGCTTTGCATAGTGTTCCAAAGTGAAGGGAATGAGGAGTTGATTGCTGCAGAGCCATAGTTTGTTTTCACTCTAGGAATCTGGAACCAAATTATGGAGGAGCATCTCAAGCCATAGGAACCCTTGGTCTGTTTGAAGAGGTGCGAGATGTAGGTAGGGAGGTTATCAGATAATGCTCTAAGGAACCAGAGGAGAGCATTCCTTTTTCTTTTTCTAGTTGAGAGTGAGGTCCATCCCAACACCTGGTATAGAAGACAGTGGTGTATACCAAGGGGTAGATTATGGACAAATCTTAAGGCCCGGTGGTAAAGAGTGTTGAGTGTGTTAAGCATCGTTGAGGGGCAGTGACTGTAAAGAAAATCAGCATAGTCCAGTACAATGAGGAATGTGGATTGTACTAGTCGCCTTCTAGCTTCTAACATAAGTAGATGTTTAATGCGATAGAATAAACCTAATCGCTGTCTTAGTTTCTTCGAGATTTCATTTAAGTGGCACTGAAAGTTAAGTTTATTATCCAGCCAGAACCCTAGGTATTTAAAGGTGTCTACTACTTCAAGGGGTTCATCTAAAAGTGTACGGATCTGTGGGATATGTGTATATCCAGGAATGGACTTTGGGGAGAGAATCATTGATTTAGTCTTTCTAGCATTGAGGAGGAGTTTATGAGTGATGAGGTTGTATTGGAAGGTGGTGAAGTCTTGCTGTAAATACTCATGGGCCAATTGCAAAGATGAATTTGTGGTGTATAGTACCGTATCATCTGCAAATAAGTGCACATTGGCTGTGCCCAGCTGTAAGTCCAGATTATTGATGTATATTGCAAAGAGGATAGGGCCCAGGTTGGAGCTTTGGGGACTCCTCGTAAGTGATTTTTGTGGGGACAAGTCGCCTATAGCTTTGACTTGTTGTAGTCTATTGGTTAGGTAGCTGGTACACCATTTGATGGCAGACCTATCAAGTCCGATAATATTCAGTGCAGAAAGCATGATGGTATGATCCACAGTGTTGAAAGCCTTACTTAGGTCAAGGAAGAGGGCACATACATGCTTCTTAGAATCCAAGGCCATTTGCCAGTTTGTAGTCACTTTTGCAAGAGCAGATACTGTGCTGTGTTTGGCTCTGAAACCGGACTGAGCTGGGTTTAGCAACTTTTGTGAATCCAGATGTTCCCTAAGTTGGACATTGACAATTCTTTCAAGTAATTTAGAAAGGACGGATAGTATAGAGATGGTCTGGTAATTGTTCAGGTCACTCAGATCCCCGGACTTGAATAAGGGTAGGATGTGGGCAGTTTTCCACGATACAGGTAGCTCGCCCTGTGTCAGAGAGGTGTTGAATAAGTGGGTAATGGAGGCAGTCAGGTAGGTATGGCCAAGTTTTAGGAAATAAGGTTCAATATTGTAAGCACTGGTGCTCTTTTTAGTATCCAGAGAAAGGAGGAGGTCCTTAACTTGCTTGAATGTAATTGTGGAGAAGCTGAAGGGGGAGGGATGCGGTTGGTTATGGTTGTGGTTATCAGTAGGGGCAACAGAGGAGTCTCCTGCTGGGTTAAGTTTACTGATAGGTGAGGTGTCAAAGGCAAGCCCTGCAGTGAAAAAGTGATCATTAAACTTCTCTAGTATATCAGTTTTGTCTGTGTAAGTGGTTCCAGGAGACACTATTTTGTTTGGGAGGGGTGTGACAGTAGAATGACCTTCAGCCTCTTTGATGATGTTCCAAAATTTGGCCGAATTGTTTTTATTATCTTCTTATTCTTTTTGGAAGTATCTAGCTTTTTCTGATCTAATTAACTTGGTACAAGCGTTCCTAGAGATGCAGAATGTTAGCCAGTCGGCCTCCAGGTGGGATTTCCTTGCTTTTTTCCACCAGTAGTCCCTGTCCCTGAGTGCTTGCTTCAGGGTGGGAGAGAACCATCCAGGAGTTTTATTTTTTGTTTTAAACAATCTTAGTGGGGCATGTTTGTTTATTAGCCCCAGTAAGAGGCTGTGAAAAATGTTAAATGCCTCATTAAACTCCTAGAGGCTTAAATAGCCTGTCAGTACTTTCAGTAATGTACTTAATTCCAGTCCCATGCAGACTTCATGCCCACTCATCACCGAACCAGGGTTGCGAGGGTTCCTGCAGGGCTTCAGTCCCCCTCCCCCGACTTGTCCCTGAGGAACAAAACAGGTGCGGCCAGCAAGAACACTAGCCAGGAGTGTGGTACCATCTTTTTCCAGCTGCTTCCTTGCCATATGCCACTGAAAGCAGCTTAACCCTTAGACTCCAGTATGTATTGTCTGCTTTAATTCACTACTGTTTTTTTGTTGGCATAGCATTATAGATAGAAATGTCATACAGGCAGCTTTAGTTGCTTTATTACTGTTTTTGCCTTTCCTGTAAGTGTATCTTTAATCAATTCATTGATGCCTTTGCCTGCAAATGTATCTGTAACATTTCATTCAGCCAGTCGCATAGTACTATCCCCTTCACTGTGTCTGACTCCCTGTTTGCTCATTGTGCTCTTCCCCCGTTCCTGTTACAACCCAGCTCCTATTACCCGCCACCCCACCTCCCTCTTGCCTTTGTCCCAATAGGCTGCATCTTAGGTCCTTTGTTCTCCTTGCAGTACTCTAATATTTTTAAATCTTTCCCCTCCAGCTCCCCACTCCACTCTTCACTGAACCAGGGTCGTGAGGGCTCCTGATGGGCTTCAGCCTCCCCCACTTGCCCCCACGGAACACAAAAGGTACAGCCAGCAAGAATGCCAGGCAAGAGTGCGGTGCCATCTTTTTCCAGCTACTTGCTTGCTGTGTGCCTCCAAGATGAGCAGCTTAACCGTCGGACTCCTGTGCAGTGCGACATATTGGTTTCCACCCACCCTCCTACTCTAAGCTAGGCTGCCTTTTATACCTTTCTAAATCAATTGGTCCACTTTCATCCCCCTCTACCTGCAGTTCTATTGGGCTGTTCCACCTCAGCTCCCACCTTAATTTCTATCCATTTGGGCCCTTCTGAATCCCTTCTACTTTCCTGTAAGAGACTTCACCAGATCTCTTAAAGGTCACTTTGTGTCATAACATTAACGCCCTTCTCTTCCTCTAACCTCATACATTCCACCCTTTCACCCCACACTTATGGCTCTACTGCAGTGCCTCTTTATTCCCCTTTTTCCTCTGTCTTGTCTAGTCTCCCTAGCCTCCCTCTTTGCACTGCAACTCTTTGCAGACTCTATGCCCCTGTCTAACCCCCCCACTGATTTCATTGTCTAACTTCCTCTTACAAGTTCGACAGCTATTGCACTCCTTTGGTTTTTCTAACTGAAAACCTGGTTTCTTTTATCTCACAATATTAAAGAAGCACATTGGCACCTCCCACTAGTTATAAACTGCCCCAAACCATACATAATCACCCTCCTAATGTACCTACTGTACTATTATTTCTTGACTGGGATATTGAGCCTAACCCTGGACCTACCTTAAATGCAACTCGCTCTCTCTCCCCTTCCCCTGACTTGGATTAAAAGGACTAAAAATTGTCCACTTGAATGTAAAAAGTTTACTACAAAGTTTAGATGAACTCACCGCCTGGACCTTCCATTACCAGCCAGACATTTTGTGCCTATCTGAAACATGGCTTAAGCCCTCTGTGTTTGACAATCCCTGCAACATTCCTGGTTATAATTTCCTTCCGAACGATCACCCTCACAAACATGGATCTGGAACCATGATCTATTACGAGTCATACCTTAACCTTAACTTCTCTGCTCTCAGCTCACCACCACTGTCCTCTTTCATATCCTTCCAACTCTCCTACAATACTCTATCATTAGGCAACTCTAAAAAACTCCATATCTTCTGTACATATCTGTCTCCAGTCACTATCCTTCAAGAACTCCCTCTCATGTAGACATGATAGACCCCCGAGTGAGCAATAAAAATGTTATCATCTTCAGTGACTTCAACATCAACTAGCTGGATGGCAACAAATCTGCTGCTGAACTATCACTTAGTAAACTGTTTCACTTACATGTAATCTCTCAACCTAATAGGACCTCTAATAACAGACTTACTGCTACACTCATTGACTGGATCCTTGCCCCCGACACTGACAATATACTATGCTCTGCAACCCTCCCTCACTCCATAAGCAATCACTCACCAGTGTTCTGTGTCTGGCATGCAGAGGTTACCCATACCCCTCCCCACATCATCCACTTCCACAACTTCTCCCACCTTGATCCTTTACTGTTTAAAGTCAAGATTGCCCATCTTGACTGGTCATATCTCTGGGCTACCACAGATGCTGACCTTGCTGTGTCTTACTTCAACTCATTCCAAAGAATCAGGTATGCCGTTTGACTCTCTGCTTGCCCTGGGAACAGCTTGAATCCAGAGGTGCTCTACTGCAATTCGCCAACCGCATAGGCTAACCGCAGTGGATTGGACAGTTTGTGGGTGGTATACTGCCATGTGATTGGGTGCCTGGGCACCGACGCTCTCTGCAAGGCTTGGCCACCTCTGGATGCTCGCTTCTCAGGGTTAACTGTGTGTGTTCTCCCCAGGGTAGATCCAGTGGGCACAGCAGCAGTTAGGTTGAATTTTTGACTGTTCTGCCTGTTTTTATTATACCTAGCCAGCCAGATGATGTTACTGTTGTCTAGCCAGCATAGTCCACTATCTGCCTTGCTAACTTGTTACTGCTGTGTTGTTCTAGCTAGTATTCTTAACTGTTATGCCTAGCCTGTCTGTACCTAAAGTTGTGCTTTGCAGGTAGAGTATTCATCCTAACCTAGTCAGCCTGCTTCTTAGTACTGTAACTACAGGGCCTGCTTAGTCAGAAAATGTGTACCCTTGAGTGTATATCTTAACTGCTTAGCTAAAGCTTGCCACTCTCCCTCTCCCTTACTATCCCTCACTTCACTAGTTTCTCTCTCCCTGCTTGCGTCCCCCCATCTTCTGCCCTTTATTTTCTTCAATGGTTGGTTTGCCCAGCTGACTAAGTGTCTAGGTGATTTTACCCAGCCCCGCCCCTCCTACACAGCCTTAGCTCAGGTCTCTTTGTCCTGCTCAACTGTGGTGCTTAAAGGCCTCCTTAAAGCCCCTCTATTATATTTTTAATTTGTTTGTTAGCCCTGACCTACACTTTTTTCAATTTTTCTGTGTGACGAAAATATCCCCTGCCCTCTCAGTCCCCCAACCCCTGCTGATGCTCCACCATCTGTACCTGCTTACTTATATTTTGTTTTCTTCTTCTCTCCCTCTTTCCAGCCTCTGCCCTTGAACAGGGCTCATTCCCTGGAACTGCAGCATGGCTCGGTCCCTTGCCACGGCCACCACCTGCTTGCTGCCTGGCCCTGAATCCGAAGAATCAGGTATGCCTTTGACTCTCTGCTTGCCCTGGGAACTGCTGAAATCCAGAGGTGCTCTACTCTAATTCACTGACCGCACAGGCTAACTGCAGCGGATTGGACAGTTTGTGGGTGGTACACTGCCATTTGATTGGGTGCCTGAGCACAACTCTCTCTGCACAGCTGGGCCACATATGGACACTCACTTCTCGAGGTTAACTGTGTGTGTTCTCCCCAGGGCAGCTCCAGTGGCTGCAGCAGCAGTTGGATTGAACTTTTTCCCTGCCCACCCTCCCCACCCTCAGCACTCTTTAAATGCTCTTGGCTCACTGTATAGCCCACCCTCCTGTAGTATCTTAAAGTGGCCACCCTCTTAGCTGTACAACTAGCCCCTCCTGCCTACTAGCTGCCCTGTCACAATGCTTTCTGCTCAAACCTAGCCCAATCCCCCTCGCTGCCATTATAGCAACTCATCTGTCTACCCCTACCTCCTGCAGGACATGCTTCACAAGCAGCACCTCAAGATGTATACCATTCCAGTCCTCCCTGTGCTCCTGCCCACCATCCTACTGATGACTGACATTTGTGCCACAATTCTCACTGTTGATCAGCTGAACTACGCACCATCTCCTCTGCACGATTGCACTCTAACCCTGCTGACATAGATACCAAAACTGCACCTCCACTTTTACTGTCATTTGTCCTGGCACTGCTGTCACATTATGAGTGATGCCTAACTGGTAATTTTGGCCACTCACTAACCTTTCAGCCCCACCATTGTCTCCCGTCCATCTGCCCATTAATATCTCTTCTCCTCCTTGCTGGGGATATTGACAGCAACCCAGGCCCCACTAAAACCAACATCAACAAATCACACACCACCTGGGCAAAACTACCAGGTCTCAGAGCTGCTCACATGAACATCTGCAGCCTCTTTGCTAAGTTCCACAAGCTTGTGACATGGGTGTTCATGTATAATCCTCAGGTATTTGATCTCTTGGAGACCTGGTTAAAGCCCTACCACCCTGACTCCTTGATACAATGAAATGGCTATTCCCCCCTGCATCTGGACAGACCTGGTAGGAAAAGAGGTGGGGGCATCACAGTGTACTTCCAGGACCACATCACTGCCACTACTGTTAGTTGCTCAACCCCCACCTCTCCGAGCAAGTGGTTACTTGCTGAGTTAACCCTGGGTGCATCTAAGAAGTTCTATCTGGATTGCTGCTATAACCCACCAACTGATGGCATCCCAGGGTTTTCAAATTTCCTCGAGGGTATCGGATGTGTAACACCAACTAGTAACACTATCGTGCTTGGCGGCTTCAACCTCAATTGGTTGGACTCACATGCAAAGACTATGCAAATCTACTAAAGGAACGGAATCTGGAGCAAGTTATCTCCTCCCCCACTAAATATAATTCTCATACGATGAATCACTCGCTCATCGACTGGGTCACTACCAATAGGGTTGAGCACATCTTACAGAACTGTGGTTGACTCCATCAGTGATCATACAAAAACCTATATTGTTCTGTCCACCAAAGCTAGCCGCCCTCCACACAAACTCATATAATTCAGAAAGTTTGATGGCTGTGATCATGAACCAGTCCTGAGGGAAGCTAGGGAAATAAATTGGCCAGCCCTTTACCAGATTAAGGACATCTCCTCCATGGTCACTTTCCTTACCACTGCCATACTCCGGCTCCAGGATACTTATTACCCCCGCAAAACCAGAAGGGTAAGAGGGGGCTGCACCCTCTGGCTATCGAAGGAGCTACTGTCTCTGATGAATGCCAGGGACAGTAAGTGGAAAGAGTACAAATCGTCCTCCTCCTCCCACCTCTGGAATGCCTACAGGCAACTGCATAATACCTTCAAGAACACTGCGAAATCACTTAAGCGCAACAACTATCACAAACAACAAAGAGCTAACTTCGGAAATCCACAAAACTTCTGGGCATCCATTGTGTCACTACTGAACCCAAAGACCAATAAATAAATTGCACAGCTCTCTACTCCTGCTGAGCCCATCTTGGACCCCTCAGAGATTGCGACCACTTTTAATATCAAATTCACCGACTTATCCACTTACCTCAGCAAACTCCCTCCACTACTCCCCCAACTGCAATGGACATCCAAGCTGTGAAACCACCTCCCCAGACACAATGCTACTACCACTGCCTTTCCACTTCAGGATCATTGGGCCTAAAGCCATGGGCAAGCTGCTAAATTCCCTCCCAGCTAATGGAGGCCCTGGCAGTGATGGTTTATACCCTACTTTCTTGAAAATTATCTCCCCTGTCTTAACTAGACTCCTAACGTACCTTTTCAACCTTGCACATACCACATCCACAATGCCAGACTCGTGGAAACATGCACACATGGTACCCATCTTCAAAGCTGGCAAACCCCTCTCCCCCGAAAATTACAGGCCTATCTCCCTCCTCCCACATCTCACTAAACTGTGCAAGAAAGTTGCACACTTCCAGCTGTCAGAACATCTGAATAAATACAATCTACTATGCCCCCTCAAACACAGCTTCCAGAAACACCACAGTACCACCTCTGCCTTAGCACTGTCACCAATCATGTCCTTAGACAGATGGACATGGGAAATGCAGCTGGAGCTGTCTTTGTGAAACTGTCAAAGGCATTTGACCTTGTTGAACACCAGCTCCTTCTTTCCACTTTACCTCAATTTGGCTACTCTAATGCAACCACAGCCTGGTTCCACAGATACTTATCGAACAGATCCCAGGCCACCATCATTGGTAAAGCTAGTTCTGCCACTCTCCCTGTACTTACTGGGGTCCCCCAGGGCTCTATTCTTGGACCTTTACTTTTTTCCATGAATATCAATACACTCCCCAAGGATTGCCTCAACTGCAAAGCACTCGTCTATGTGGATGATTTAGTTCTTTACCATAGTGGCAATTCACTGCAATCCATCTCCTCCTCCTCCTCCCTTACCTGTAACTATGGCTCAGCCCACAACTGGTTTCTTTCCAACAAACTACTAGTCAATAAAAAAAAGAAGACCAAGTCAATGCTGTTTGGCTCTAAACCCTTCCTCACAAAAGCTGCCTTCAAAAACTCCTCCCTGCAAATGCTCACTCCTGCTGACCCTCCCCTGGAGGAAGTCCCTGTTTTTAAATATCTAGGTGTCACTCTTGATCCCCGCCTCACATTCTCCAAACATGTTAATATAACAGTGCGGAGAATAAACCAGAAACTAGGTGCAGCCTATAGACTTAGACACCTGCTATCAACCGAGGCATGATTGGCAATCACCCAAGGCAATTTGATACCCCTTCTTGACTACTGCTCCCTCATCTACTCTGCTGTCTCCTCCACCCTTCTCTCATGGCTTAATACCACCTACAACTCCATCTGTCACTTTGTCCTGCAAGCTCCCTTTTCAACCCACCTTTGCACTCTCTACCAGGTGCTAGGTTGGCTCCCTCTGCAAGGTTGCTTCGACTATGACTTAGGTGGCTTGGTGGACAACTCACTTAGAAACTACCAACAATCCCCTTACTCAGCACTCCTAACAAACAGGGTTGCCCAATGAGTTCGGGGAATCCTCTGTGCCCCACTCTTAGTCCTTCAAACATCCACCAAGATGGGATGCAAAGCTTTCTCCATCTCCCTGACCTCCCTGTGGAACAAAATACCCCTGTCTATATGCTCAGCCACCTCCCACCAGTCCTTCAAATACCAGCGAAAAGACTGGTTTCTGTCAGCTACCACCTGCCATTGCTTGCAACAAAACCCCCTGTGACCTTTTCCTACTGCCCATCCCCACATCAAGGCAACTATGATCAGGTCCCTGACTTCTTGTTTCTCTGAATATCTACAGTGTATACCTGGTTTTCCTCCACAAAACCACTACACTTTCAGTATCTGCACACTTGACAAATGGATTGTGCTCCACTGCCTGGTTGTTCATTTCCTAGTGTGATCTCTACATCTCTATATCATACTACAATGTACTTGTCTTTCTGCTGAATGTTTGACTGCATCACATGCACTGTACTGCCCACAGTTGTAACCCTGTGCTACTCCTACATTCACTGTGTTGTATTTTAACTTCTGCTTACTGTATATCACAGGTTTATGTCTGCACCTTGTTTCTGAGCATGGACCTTTTTTGATTTCTGTGTATTATTCTTGCATTGTAACTGTGTGTTGACTTGTTGTCACATGTGTGGCCTGGGTTGTGCCTGAAAACAGTCCCATGGATCAGTGCACTTATCCGGTTATCAAAGACATACATACACACATACAGTACATAAAATAAATGAAATATATAAAGTCTTTATCTCACTCCAGAACAAGTACACATCCTTTACCTCTAGCAGAGTCCATGGTCCTCAAACAAAATGGTTTACCTGCCCCCCCCATCCCTTCTGAAACAAAGATACAAAAATTGGGCTATTTATAAAGTCACTAATTCCAACTTGGACTGGAACACATATAGATCCCTAAGAAATAATTGTAAATGAGCCATCTGTCACAGTAAAAGCACATACTTTTGTGCACATTTGGTCTCCCCCTATAACCTGTGCCAGTACTTAAACCAACTCAAACTGTCCCTTGGACTCACCAACACTCCACCCCTCCTAACTTCGGGATCAATGGTATTAATTGTAACAATCCACACACTATATTGAATGCCCATAACTCTCTTTTCTTTGACCTTTCTGCCTTTACTGTACAGTACAAAATTCATATGGGGGAGTGGGCACTTAAGTGAAGACAGACAAAGACTTGTTCACAATTCAAATTCTTTTATTCTTGCATTTCTCATTAGGCTATAATTCTCAATGTTTCACCTGTATGATGCAGGCTTCCTCTAGAGAATTCCTTTTTCCTAATTACAAACACATAAATGTGATTTACAATATTATCCATCATTACATCTATAATAGCTTTTTGTATATCAAACTAGAGTTACGTACTGCTCATAAGTGTTTGTATTTGATTGTAAGGCTTGTTAATGCTCTAGTACCAACACAAGTAAATCCTAAAATAATATTTTGAAAGAAAACATAATTAGATATTGATTTATTACAGATATTAAAGATTTACCCTTCATTATTCACCTAGAAGTGCATAACACATCCAACTTCGTGAGATCCAATTCTGGGACAAAAATCACTCTTTAAATATTTAAAATTTAATAATATAACAACCATCACCAAATATCAATACACAATTTTAAATAGACTACCTCAGAACCAAATGTTCTCGGCTTGTTGTGTTTCTTTCATTTCAGACCCCTTGGGTTTCCCATAAGTTTCAATCTGTTAAAAAATCATTTGAAATAATTAATGACCATTTTACCTGTTTCTCCATGGAATTCATTAGTTGCCCTTTGCTAAGCATCCATTAATATATTGATAGGTATTGGCCTGTTTACTATTTTAACAATGCTAGTAGGGCTGTATTTTTAACCTCAGTAATGTAGTCCCTTTAATGCAGAGCGTTCCCTATTCAAATCAAAGGCCAATATATGTAAAAAATCAACTCTTTTCTCATGTTAATGCCGGTATATAAGCTCACAATTTAATTGTTGGGATAGTATCAAAATCTCAAAGTCTGAAGCTGCAAGTCAGTATTAATCACATATCTTTTGGTACCATTAAACATCTCTACAACCTCTAAATACAGTCATACAGGACTCCATATTACTATAACTTATGTCCTCACAAAAGATTTTAACTGATCCCAATAGCTTTTCCAACAGCTGAAGCAAAACTACACAGCTTTTAACTGAATACCATCCGCCCAAATCTATGTTTTTACTGTAAAGTCATTATTTCTGAAAAAAATTTTTTTATGCTGCTCACCCTTTAGGACATGCTGGATTCAAGTTGTTGCTGGGTTGAGAGAGTACCATACACCGCACATGCAGTTTAAAATCTCCTGCCATGTCTGCCCGTAAATGATGTCAGTGAAACTGATGTAATTATGTATGTGTGTGTGCAGTCCAGATGGAGCGTGCCTGGTTGCTTAGGGCCTAGCAAGTAAATTGTAAGCTTATATACTGGCATTAATACGAGAAAATAATTAATTTTGTTCATATTGTGACCTTTGGTTTGAACAGGGAGGCTTTAACGTAATGGCTCTCCATTAAAGGGACTACATTACTGAGGTTACAAAACATCCTTACTAGCACTGTTAACAACTCATTCTGTCCTGAGTGGACATTTTGTCTAAGGTAAGCAATGAATGGTTTTAACTTCATACAAAGCTTATCAGAAGTAATGAGTTAAAACAGTAAACAGGCCAGTACCTATCACATGCAGTTTAGAATTCCAGGCTACGTCCACCCGTAAATTACGTCAATTAAACTAACGTAATTATGTGTGCATGCACTCCAGCTGGAGCATACCAGGTTATCTAGGGCAACCACCTCACACAACACTGAGCTGGCTCATATACAGTGTTTGGGGACCATGGTGGAACTTTGAGTTTTAAAATATGTAATGGGGTCAGAACCCTCTGTTCTTTTAAATGCTGGGCAGAAAACGATAAACTGAACCCTTCTTGTACATTTGAAAGTTACTTGTTCACATGTGTTTCCTCCTGTGTACTTGTGCTGACACCACCCTATACGGCTGTTAATGTCTTTATATTGCTTCCCCAGTTTCTGGACATTTTAACTGTTAGTGTCATTCCTTTACTTATGACACCTTTATGTACTAGAACAAAAAGATGCATGGATCTATTTAATATCCAATATCCAATAGTTTTGTTTAAAGTCAATGGCCCAGATATTCAAAAGGGTTGCACATGGCGCAACAGTGTTGTGCCATGCACAACCCACTGATGCGCTCTGGCGCAATATTCAAAAGGGAAAAGTGCGCCGTACAAATCCCGATGTGCCAGAGCCGCATCAGTAATGTATGCAGGCACAGGTGGGCGCTCATGCATGTAACCTGCACAGCCCGATATTCAGCCCGAATGCAGAGTCATGCATGTGCAACCCCATTTGTGCCTGCACAAAGTTAAGCCCAAAAAAAGGAACAAGTGATGGCCACCCACAGGTGAGCTGCCACATTGCAGGGCGAAACACGGCAGCTGCCACCTGTGGGTGGCCACATGAGTTCCTGCTGCACCTGGCGTTGCCCCCCCATGCCCCATCGTGTTGAAACCATATTTCCATGAAACTTATTCATTCATATAAACCATATACAGAATAAAGATTCTGTCCATGTATTAATTCCATGCAAGGTAAACATGTTGTATCTTCATCATTTGTGTAATACTTGATAACAAGATGATAGCTAATTGACAAAACTGATGTGAATATGTTAACACCCTACAATGTTGAGTGGTCAGCACAAAGCAGATTGCATACAATTATAACTTTTAAATATCCATAAATTCATTCCATTCATGCTAGACACAAGTACATTCAGAGATGTTATTATCGTCATAACACATAGTCTGGCTAACTAGCAGTATAATCAGTAAAATGATTGACACAGGACACACATGGGAGAGAATTAGCTTCCCAACAGTATCAAAGTCATTATAACCTGATGAATTACCAGACAGGGATGTCCCATTACTATTTCTTTTCATATGTTCTAAGGCTATCTGCAAGCATTCCAATTTGCTTCCCTATTCATATCAATATGAAGATCCAGGACTCCCATTTCATATATTCATTTCATTTCTACATACTTCACTAACTTGTTGTAATTCCAACCCCTGCCTCTAGGCCCCAGAACCTTAGCAGTGCCCCTGTGTGACCTGCTGATAAAAAAGTGTTCAAACACTGGTGTTAGCCCATTGTTCCTAATGTTTGATTTGTGTTCTTGTATGCGTGATTTTAATAAACATGTAGTCTTACCAATATATATCTTGTTGTACAGACATTGCAATACATGCACAACTCCTGTAGTCTCACAAGTTATGTGTTGTTTAATACTGTATTCTTTATTGGTAAAGGGATGTTTGTAAAAGGCTTTTTTGTTCGTATGTCTGCAAACTGAACAGTGTCCACATGGGACCAGCCCCAGGCTGAGGGGCCCTAATAGAAGCTGTCTATTCCCTTTTAATTTGCCCTGTGTGTGGTCTCTGTATACCAAATGATCTTTCATAGTCGAGACTTTTTCCCCTGCCACCAATGGTGGTGTATGGAATATGCCCTGATTTGATGGATAGTCCTGGAGTATTTGCCAATTGGACTGTAAAATCCTTTTTATGGCTCCAGCGTTGTGATTGTATTTATTGGAAAAAAACTGTTCTATTCTCTGTCCTGTTTCTATTATTTCCTTCTAAAACCTGTGCTTAAGTGATCCTGTGGACCCTTTCTTTGCTCTTCTTAGAGTTTGTCGCCCATATGCCCTTTGTTCAGATCTTCTATGTGCCTGATCTAATTCTTGTTCAAAATCAGCTTCAGTTTTACAGTTTCTGTGAATACGAAAAAATTATGAAATTGGATTGCTTCTGTGGAGATCACCTGAATGGTAATTCCTGTCATGAGGTATTGTATTCCTAGCAATGTCCTTTCTATAAAGAGTCATTGGAAGAGCAAACACTGAAGGAAATAATTAATATTGATCGCACTGCCCAAAGTAACCCATCAACATCTAAAGAGTTTTTTTAGAAAAAACAAATCAAAGGAAAACAGCACAAAACCAACAAACAACAAAAAATACAAATAATCAAGGAAAAGGAGACAAAAAACAAGGAAAGGGAAAAGAGGTAAACGAATGAACAAACACTGCCCCAAGAACACTGAGGAACAACAAAGAAAGGACATCATAAATCTTACAGACCTTGAGTTTACTGAAATTCAAAAGACTGTGCTGAGTAAGGGACTAACCTTCGTCCCCACACAGGAACCAGATTACTTCAAATTTCATGTAGATATTTTTAAGTTGGTGAGGACAATTTAATAAAAATGCTTTTTTTGATAGGTAAAAAAAGAACTCTCAAATTTCACAGGAGGGAAACACCATGGGAGTAATACTTGAGGAACAGGTGGGATCACCTTCAGTTATAGGACTTAATTTCCCTGAGGTCCAGGATATGGATTCAATTCCAGTTGAAACAACTGAGGACATGTGGGATCCCCAGGACTGGGATTTCAACATAATTGACCAAATAGATGTATCTGCCCTACTACATGAGATGGAAGAACTGACACTGGAAACTGGTTTGCTTGTTCTGGAAAGATAAAAATTTAAGTCCAAATCCCTGTTTTGCCCCCAAGTCTTCTGTCCAGCTATCTCTACATTTGAAAAAAAGTTAATTAACAAGATGTAGAAAATGTTTCTGGTACCATTTAACTATCGTAAAAATCTTAGTTCACAAGAATCTGTAGCCCTGCAGGAGATAGAAAGTCTAAAGGGAATTGTAATTAAAAAATTTTATGGGCGGGGGTTATAGTTATTATGAATATACTATATGCAAAGTACTACCAATTTAAACTGTGTCATGATAATAACCATGCCTGTATCCACTGTTTTCCTGTAACCACCTCATGATGTAACTGACAATGCTTCAAATGTTCTTTATGTCCTTGTTCAGTTTCATAACTTATATTGTTATAAGGTTGCCCCTGAAAAAGGGACCTTCTGGGCTCAGTGGGCCTACCCGGTCACCAAAATTTAATAAATAAATAAATAAATGTTGTGGGTGGTTAAATCAAAAGGAAGCAGAATATATTAAGGTGGACTATCCCATAGTTCCAACTTTTTATATTTTGCAGAAAACCCATGGCTGGGATTGGGTCAGTTACACAGAATCTGGGTAGTTTTGTGGACAGTTTTCTCCAGCCACATGCCTTTACTTTAAAGTCATACATAAAAGACAGCATGGACCTAATTATTAAGTTCAAGGTGCTAATTTGGGGTCAGAACTAGGGTTGGTTAAGAATTGACGTTACCAGCTTGTATACTTCTGTCTTACAAAATGTGGGTATTCATGCTGTTAAAACCTTTCTGCATAACAGAGCAGACATTCCAACACACTTTATCATTAGTGCAATAAGGTTTGCACTCACACACAACTACTTTATGTTCAAGAATGAATTCTTCCTTTAGACATGTGGAGTGGCTATGGGGGCAGCATTTGCCCCTTCATATGTCAGTTTAGTAATGGGATTATTTGAAGCAGAATATATCCATAATGAGGCAAATAAACATCTAGACCAGGTTTATAGGTTCATGGATAAATTCAGGTCCATAAGCTACAATGAGCCATATAAAGGACCAGCAACTAACTCAGTGGACATAACTCAATGTTTTTTCTCCCATATACCTATCCAGTAAGTTCTTAAAACTGGCCAAACTACTAGCCTCCACCACCTGCCTAGGGAGACCATTCCAAACATTCACCACCCTCTGATTAAACCACTTCCCTCTTTGGCTCATTCTATATCTCTCACCTTTTAACTGTTTATCATGAACCCTTGTGCCCATCCTCACATTCTCCTTCCAGTTTAGTCCTGCTGCCTCACATAGCATACTATCACTTATTGATTTATATACGTAACATAAATAACGCCTTATCCTTCTATATGTCATTGAATATAGTCCCAGATTCATCAATCTGGAACCATATTCTAATTTGGCCACCACTCCAATTTTTCTGGTGAACCTCCTCTGAACCCATTCTGCCCTTTTACTTCCCGTAACACTCTGTACCGAACAAAAGGGGGCCCCATATTTCAAAATAGGTCTCACCAGGGATCTGTACAGGGGCACAAGAACCTCTTCCTTCCTACTTCTGATGTTATGTAACAAGTTACCTATAACCCTATTGGCTTGACTAATGCAAGCACTATTGTGCTTATCAAAATCCAATTTATCAGTGGCAATTACCCCCAGATCTTTCTCACTGTCTGTGGCCATAATTATCTGTGATTTAACTTATACTGGACTCTATAATTATTCTGCCCAAAATGCATGATCTTGCATTTTGTGATGTTAAACTCCAATTTATTTTTTTCAGCCCAGTTCTCTAAATGGGTCAATTGCTCCTGAAATGTTATTACAGCATCTTTATTATTTACTATTGCCCCTATCTTAGCATCATCTGCATATTTCACTTCACTTCACTTCAAATCTTTATTTATCCAGGCGAACATCATTGAGCACAGCTCATTTGCAAGATGGACCTGGTAAGGTCAAGGTTCAATTTACATAGTTACAACAGTTATACAAATGCATACAAAATTATCTATTATATACAGAGTTCAAAAACCACACTGTCTAAACATACATCCTAAGCATAGTGTTCAGTACTTCATTGTTTAACATAGAATAATAGAGGACAAGAGGAGGGGGAGCAGGAGTGGATTGCCTAGTTGGTGGGGAACGTAGAAGGTGATATTAGTTTATAACGTGGATGGATAAGTGTTGCCTGAGAAAGGGCTGAGGCCTGTACTGGGGGTTGAATGACAGGGGTATAGGGCTATGATGTATGTAAGGAAGTGATGGGAGACGGATGAAGGGTGGGGTGTAAGGCATCTGAGGGGTGGAGGCACTTGATAAAGGTGGATTCATTCCATGAAATGACTGTCTGAGGAGGGAGAAGGATAAAATTAGCACTACTAATAGAATACTCTAGTACTTGTGGAAACAGTTACATTTTTCTTGGATAAGCCTCGAATACTGATGTTTGAAGGATGTAACTGTTATGTAGCTGCTCAATTTCAGGGTCTTCTGCGTCATATTCCATAATGTAGATAGTATGTAGCTGATAGCAGATCTCCCGTGTCGAGTATTGAAATTGGGCACTTTAAGCATGATGAAATTGAGGCTTCTTAGGGCATATTTACTTGCTGTGACTTGTGTGAAGCAGTCTGAAATATAGTTTGGGAGCTTCTTAGATAATGCTGTATATGTCCATAGTATGGCATTCCTGTTTCTTCTGAAATGGAGTGAAGTCCATCCAACTGCAGCATAGAGCGAGCAGTGGTGAGTGCTGAGGGGAGGATCTGTATTGAACCTCAATGCTCTATGGTAAAGTGTGTCCAGTTTGTACAGATAAGAATTAGGGCAGCGACCGTATAGGAAGTCTGCATAGTCCAATACTGAGAGAAATGTGGCCTGGACCAACTTCTTTTTAGAATCCCTGTTTAGAAAGTGCTTTATTCTGTGAAAAAGACCAAGCCTCTGCCGGAGTTTTTTCAGCAGCTCTTCCAAGTGAGTTAGGTAGTCGAGTCTACAATCTATCCAGACCCCCAGATATTTAAATTTTTTAACAAATTCAAGATTTTCACCCATAATAGTGGAAAGTTGGGGGAGATTGTTTGGAAAGGAGTTACGGGTTTGATTTTGGGGGGAGAAAAACATTGCCTTTGTTTTTTTTTGCATTTAGGAGAAGTTTTTTTTCCAGTAATTGATGCTGAAGTGTATTGAATTCTACTTGTAGCTCTTCACATGCTGAAACAGGTGAGGGGTTACTGACATATAATACAGTGTCATCCACAAACAGGTGTACAGTGGCTTTGGTGAGATTAATGTTGATGTTATTGATGTAGATGGCAAATAGGATTGGGCCTAGGCTGGATCCTTGGGGAACTCCTCTTTGCAGAGGTTTAAGTGGAGATAGGTCTCCTTCAGATTTCACTTGCTGAGTCCTTCCTGTGAGGTAGCTATTAAACTATCTAAGGGAAGATGAGTCTAGTCCTATGGAGTACAAGGAAGAGAGGAGTAGATCATGGTCGACCGTATCGAATGCTTTACTCAGGTATAGGAATACAGCACATACACAATTGTTTTTGTCCAATTCAATTTGCCAATCATTTGTTACTTTGGCCAGAGCTGAGATGATGCTATGTTTGGCTCTAAATTTAGATTGCGAGGGGTTTAGAAGATTAACCTCTTCAAGATATCCTCTTAGTTGAGTACTCACTATTTTTTCTAGCAGCTTGGATAGCACCGGTAGGATAGAAATTGGTCTGTAATTATTGAGGTCCATGGGGTCCCCTGCTTTCAGTAGGGGGATAACTTGAGCTGTTTTCCAGATTGAGGGAATAGAGCCTGCTTTTAATGATAGATTAAATAGGTGTGTTATTGGAACTGCTAGTGCTTGCATGGCAATTTTTAGAAAATAAGGATCAAGGGAGTCTGCACCTGCACTTTTTTTGACGTCCAGCTGAGAAAGTAGGTCTTCCACTTGTTTCAAAGTGGCTGGTTTGAAGGAGAAGGTAGATTCAGTTATCCGAACATCAGGACTCTTAATGACTAGCTGAGAGCATAGATGGTTAGCCGGAGAGATGTAGCATACAAAATGATCTATTATATACAGAGTTCAAAAACCACACTGTCTAAACATACATTTAGACATTTTTGTTACATCTTAACATAAGCAAAGAGGAGTTCCCCAAGGATCCATCCTAGATCCATACTCCTTCAGATAACTGCATGCTGGAAATCATTACATTAAAAGGCATTGGCCCCAGTACAGACCCCTGCGGGACCCCACTAGTCACTCTTACCTCTGTTGATTGGTAGCCTCTAATCTGAACCCATTAATATATGTCACATAACCATGATGCTATCCATTTTCTAAGATAGATCTCAACTCCCATTTCCTGTATGATCCCAAGCAGGACACTATGTGATACAGAATCAAAGGCCTTCCTATAGTCCAGATATACAACATCAACCGGTAGCCCAACATCCAGTGCCTGACTCACTGGCTCAAAGAAATGTAACAGATTGGTAGTACATGATTTCCCCCCTGAAAACCCATGCTGGGAAATTAATTTCCCCTTTACTTGTTCTATAGTTATAATTAGAAATTCGGTTGCTCCTTCCCTCTTCACCACATCAGATTCCCTTACAGGGACATTAATGTCCTTAATATAGACACTTTGGAAATATGCACCCAACATGTTTGCCATGCCCTGTTCATCGTCTACTTGTTTTTCATGATCCCTTATAACAGTAATCTGATCATTATTACTCTTCCTTAAGCTACCCACATAACTATAGAATTCTTTTTTGCTATTTCCTTTCTTTGAGGCCAGGTCTAATTCTGCCTTTTCTTTTCTTTTTCTAATACTTAACTTACATTTCTTTACCAGGAATTTATACTTTGATAACCTACTAGGACAGAGTTTTAATTTATACTTCTTGTATGCCTTATTCTTTTTATTTGTCTACGTATTGTTTGTGTCATCCATTTAGGTACCCTTTCTATTATATTTTATTGTTAATGGGACACACCTCTGTATACACGTCTGAAGCACTTCATCTATAAATTGCTAGGACTGCACCAGGGATTTATCATCTAACTCTTTCCAACTATATATTCCTAAAATTTATCTTATCTTGACATAATCTGCCTTTTTGTAATTCCTTATAACTATTTTCCCCCGGATACTATGGAACGTCTCCATCAACTCTGCCTTGACCATGTTGTGGTAGCCCAGTGGTTCAGATTTATAGATGATATAATAGTCATCTTGTCAGGCGAGCCTGAAAACATGATGGAATTCATTGATTTCCTAAGTAACAATGATATGGGGTTAAAATTCACACATGAGATAAACACACCATAAACTCTGTGGACTTGAAACTGACTAGTAAGCCAGAAGAACCTATTAGTACAGCTGGGTGTAGAATGGAGAATGCAGGTAACACTATCCTACCTGCAAAAGTACTCACCCTAAAAAATTGATTTTGCCTATTACTTATGGAGAAATGGTCAGACTAAAAAGGAATTGATCAGATATAGAAACATAGAAACATAGAATTTGACAGCAGATAAGGACCACTTGGTCCACCCAGTCTGCATTTCCCTACCTAATGGATAAGCTGCAGATCCTAGTTAACCAGCAGCCTACTTCTTCCTACCCCACCCCCTAGAATTGCCTTATGAATGTGCCATGCATGCTTGAATTCCACCACTGTTTTTGACTCCACAACCTCCTCCGGAAGGCCGTTCCATGCATCCACAACCCTCTCTATGAAAAAATACTTCCTTAAATTACCTGAGAGAGAATTCCTGATAAAAGTTGCATCTTTGAAGAAAAGACTGGTTAAAAGAGGGTATTCTGACCAAATATTGGATGAGGCATTTCAAAAAGTAATTATCTTGAATAGGTAGGAGTTGCTATCACAAAAAACAGGCAAGGCCCAAGATAGCAATAGCAGTTATGATACCATCACATTTGTGACACAATGTAATCCTTTGGCAAGCAAAACAGGGAACCTAGTGCACAAATTCTGGTCAATACTTCTAAGTGACCCTATTTTATAAGAAGAAATTGTTCAGAAACCTAGAGTTTCTTTTAACAAGGGAAGAAGTATTGGAGAATGAGTGGTCAGTAGCCATTTCATGCCCTCTGTGCAGACAGGTAATAGATGGCTAGTTTGGACTTCCGGTGACATAGCCAATGGGAATGGCAGCTAAGTTTTACACTCCCGCATCTCTGGCTTTTAATCGATTGCAATCCAGAGCGCTACTCACAATTTTTATTGTAAACTGTGTAAATATTGGATCCCACAAGTTTCAGTGAAGGGGTGGATGAAAAAATGAGGTCCTGCGAGTCCCAGAATGGCTGTGGTGGGTGAACAGCAAAAGACAGCCTTGGGCCTTAGCCCTGCACCCTCCCGATCATCCTTACTCTCAGCTACAAGGGATGATGTCTCAGGCTCTGAGTCCAGCTCGATGGGTACAAGGCTGGAAGCAAGAAAGATTATCAGGTTACTTCAATGAATAGATACTAAAGTTATGGATATCTAGGAAGATTTTAGAAAGTTAGAAACAAGAAGGCCTTGGTGGAACAACACTTGGACACACTTCAAAATGAGCATATGGCATACAGTCGTTCTCTTGCTTATTTGCACAAAAGAGAAAGGGCCCTTACAGTAAAAGCAGAAGACTCGGAGTCCCGTTCTCAATGAAATAACATTCGGGTAGTAGGTATTCCAGAGGGAGTTGAAAAGGAGGAAATGGAATCATATATGGAGTGCTGGCTTAAAACGGAACTGAAACTCACCCCTAAACCCAAACCTGGGGCACCCCCCATGCTAGCCTTATTAAATTTCTCAAATACTCAGTGAAGGAAAAAATCCTCCGTATGGCATGGGATAAAAAAGACCTTAATGTCAACATGCAAAAGTATATGTGGATCAAGATGTCCCGCCTTCAATGGCTGCATGCAGGAAAAAAGTTTTATGGGTGACAAAACAACTGAGGGAAAAAGGCCTACCTTAGATACCCCGCCCGATTGTAGGTTGAGTTACCAAAAGGCCCCAAAATATTCAACTTCCTCTTAGCGGCTGTGGACTTTTTGACTGCAGAAGGAATTTCCTTGCCAGATCTAAAAGAAGAAATGGCTGAATCTCAAATCGAACAGATTTTATGGTCCCTGGCTCCTGCTGCCAAGAAGCCTACCAATCCAAACTCCAGAGTGGAAGTGTTGTTACCCTTGCATTCCGATCTCTCCAAATGGCTTCAGAAAGGTCAGTCTACTTGATTCAGTAACCCTCAGGCTCACTAGGATTCCTGACTGCTTTAAGCTGGGGACATGGAAACCAAGTAATGACTGTATGATTTGCAAATACCTTCTCAGTCTATGACTGTTTCAAGCATGGGGGACTCCCAATTTTCATTTATTGGTGACTTGGGTGCTTTTGCCTGGTATATATGAGAGACAGCCTCATGGAGGTTTGTGCTTCATGCTTGGACTCCCAGTGTTCTTTGGTTCTCGTGAAGGGGGTTGGAGCAGGACCAGGCCTCAGGTCTGGTGGGAACTTTAAAGCATTGGATATTAGGAATGACTGGAGGTAGTAACTGCAACCTGTGGGGGCTGTTGTTCTTGTGACATTCCTGATGTCCTGATGCTATCTCTGCTCCCCCTACACTCCATTTCCTCCATGTTTACCACAGTACTTTTGATGACTCTGGGAACTGCTGAGCAAGAAAGGACACCTCAATATAAGTATATTTAAGACTTTAGAAGGCAATAGCAAATTGTAACCAACCTGGTAAAAAGGGGGCTAGTTCATGTCTGCTTTCTCAGGATGTGTTGGGATCACAAGTTATTTAGTGTTTGATTAGCCTCCCAATCTTTTCATGGCTTTGTATTTTGTAATCTAAGCAGTGTTATTATGTACAGTAATAACGTCGATTTCAGGGAAATTAACCATTTGCTAAGGTTGGAAGGAGCACAGTTTAAATGGTTATACTGTTAGCTCTGGTTCATAATACAAAACATTCCTCAGATGCTGCTTTGAGCTGGAGAACCAGGAAGCATTCCCCACCTTGCCGGTAGTCTCTAACACCACTAGGGCACAGGCTTGGAGTGTGTGGCTCACCAGGTGCTTCATTCTCACACTCCAATGCAAGGGTGTAGCACCCTCCAAGGGCATGTGTCACTTCCTCCCCCTTGGGAGGAGTACCCCACCTCCCTTGAGGAGGAGCAGGCAGTGGTAACCAATACTGCCTATAAGTTGTGGTTTCCCTTCTCCCCCATTGGTTTATGTTGGGGATGGGTACAATTTGTTTGCTGTCTACTAGTCTGGCACTTCCTCTGTTTCGTGCCACTTAACCTCTCTCTCTCTTTATCTCACTTCCTTCTAATCTTTCTTTTCCTATCCTTTCTTCAGAGGGGCTGTGTAGCTGCCTTAACCCCCTACGGGACCACCAAAGGGAATATGACTGGATTGAAACTTTAGTCTGTTACTCTCTAGATATATCATGGCTAAGCTGACACTATGTTCCTTAAATGTGAAAGGTATTAATAATGTGATGAAACACTCTAAGATACTTACAGAATTGAAAAGAGGATTGTGTGATATTGCATGTTCAGGAAACTAAGCTCTCCTTACGGGAGCACTTAAAACTTCATAGAGCTTGGGTGGGCAATGTATACTCTGATGAACATCCTACTGGTAAAAAAGCAGATATTGCATTTCTTGTGAGGAGGGGCCTGCCATTCCAGACTCAGGGGATACAGAGTGGAGGCTCAGGGAACTGTCTAATCCTTTCAGGGCTTTTAAGAGGGAGACCACTTCTCCTGGTGGGGGTTTATTCTCCTACACCTCCCTCAGGTGAATTTTTTAGGTCGCTGTTTTCCAAAATATCAGGGCTGCCACCTGGACAAGTTAGTTGTATGGAAGATTGGAATTGTGTTGAAGACATGGTGAGGGATAGAAGTTCTACCACACCCCCTGGTTCAAAAGCATGTTCCTGCCTACTAAGGACCCTTTGTGCAGAGTCTGGCTTGGTTGACCCCTGGAGATGTCAAAATCCAATTTCCAGAGATTATGCATTTTTTCCTCCACCCACAGGATTGTATTCAAGACTAGACAGATTCTACATGCATAAGGAATGCTTATACAGTGTTCAAGATGTATTTATCTTTCCAATGACTTTGTCAGACCATGCCATGATAAAGGCCAGGTTGTACTGGGGGGGCTAAACTGAGGAAATCCTGGAGGTTCGATATGGGTTTACTAAATGACAAGTCCTATATAGACTCAGTTAAGCAAGCTATCCAACATTATTTGATAGACAATTCTGAACCTGACTCTGCCCCTAAATATATATGGGCTGCTCTAAAAGCAGTTTAAAGAGACCATACTATCTCATATGCCTCCCACAAATATAAGCAATATCAGGCTAAACTCCAAACTACTTTGGATATGATAAGAGACCTTGAAGTGGATCACAAACACACGGGGTCAACTGTGGTACTAGATGAGCTGAAACAAGCTTGAGATACTTATGATGCTCCTTTACAGCGCAGAGTAGAAAACAACCTAAGATATACAAGGCAGAAATACTTTGAGAGAGGAGAGAGAGTAGGTAGGTTGTTAGCCCAGAGACTTCGGAAACAAACAGCAGATAGAAATGTAGAAAAAATTATCTCCCCCACTGGTTCATCCCCAGATAAGTTCTCCCCCATGGAGATTGCAGAGGAATTTAGGGCATTTTATGAGGGGTTGTATAGGGCAGAGCAGGGTTCCCTACACTCGGAACGAATCCAGGCATTTCTGACCCAGGTGAAACTCCCTTCTCTTTCTAATTCTCAAAGAGAAAAACTCAAAGCCCTTTTACAGAAGGAAAAGTCCTGGCAGTAATTAAAAAAATCTTTCAGCTGGGAAGCCACTGGGTCCAGATCGGTATAATGCAAAATTTTACAAAAACTTTGGGAAGGAACTTGTTCCTCTTCTAACAAAGATTTGCAATTCTGCCCTAGATCATAATGCCCTCCCTGATACTTGGAAGGAGGCCCTCATAACAGTGATACCCAAGTCCAGGAAAAATCTGACCTCCTGTGTGAGTTACAGACCTATAGCATTACTTAACCAAGATACAAAACTTTTCACCAAAGCACTTAGTAACCATCTCCAGGAAGTGATAACTACCCTGGTGCACCCAGACCAAACTGGTTTTATACCAGGGAGATATTTGCAAGATAACATTCGCCTGTTACTGAATGTTCTCTCCAGTGCCAGCTCCCCCCTTAAAAATCAACCCACAGCAGTTCTTTCATTAGACGCTGAAAAAGCTTTCTGCCGTGTAGACTGGCAATACTTGGATGCAGTTTTGGGGGGATTTGGCTTTGGAGACAATTCAGGTCTTGGGTGGGGAATTTATATGCTGAGCCAGTGGCCAGGATTTAGGTTATTGGAGTGACTTCTACTACTTTTAATATTCAGAGAGGCACCAGGCAGGGATGCCCCCTTCCCCCCTCCTTTTTGCTCTTAGCCTTGAACCACTAGCAGCTTTTCTCAGGCAATCCATGATATTCCAAAGGATTAAGGTTCATGGTACAGAAATAAAAATATCACTCTATGCACACGAGTCTTTATTGTATGTACCAGACCCAGTTCAAGCCCTTCCCCATATTTTAAATGTATTGACAGACTTAGGTAAACTTTTAGGTTATAGACAAAATGTGAAAAAATCTGAATTATACCCAGTGGGTGGATGCAGGGGAGGAGACCGGCCTAGATTAAATCCCTTTAATAGGAGTGCTTCTGGTTTTATATATTTGTGAATTTGGATTCCCAGAGACATGAAACAGCTTTTTTGCAAAAAGTTATCGCACCGGGTCATAATGCCGTATACTTAATAGCGTACGGCATTATGGCAAATCCTGGACCTGTGCACTCTCCGAATTGGACCCCAAGGAGTTGGAATCTTTAGAGAGGGGGTTCGGAGGTGTGGGGGTGGAGCCCCCCACAGAACAATAAATAAAAAGAAATTGTGCGACGCGATTGTGCCGTACGGCATTCTGCCATGTGACATTATGACCCTGTGCCAAAAATTATACTGTATATGCCTACTAAAGGAGGTAAGAGAAGATTGTAATAGGTGGAAGGAACTCATCCTTTCTTTATCTGGTAGAATAGAAACCACACGTATGAATATCCTCCCTTGTTTTCTTTTTATATTTGGGGCATTGCCTATGTGACCTCCAGGAACCTTTTGGAAAGGTCTCTCATCCACCCTTTCCACATTCATTTGGGGAGGCCACAAACCTAGGGTGAAATGGAAGATAGTAAAGACCCCTTAAAATAGGGGAAGGTTGGGTTTACCTGATATGCAACAGTACTTTTGGGCTACATAGCTGCAGGCATTAAACTCTCTCTCACAGGCAACACCCCACTGCTGGGCAGGAACAGAGTTGTCCACCTGGCCTTTGAGAAAGGCTACAGATATCTTGTTCTTGGATTTCCCCAGATTAAACCTATTGCAGACTTCTAATCCCGTGGTCCAGTGCAACCATTCAAGCCTGGCAAGATGTGAATAAAAAATTATGTCTGTCTCTCTCCCTAGTCCCCTCTACCCCTCTAATGAGTTGTAAGGACTTTGCCCCACTGAAATGGGATTTGTCCTTTATTAGATGGGACAGAAAAGGTTTGAGCACTCTGGGTCAGTGTTTCTCGGGGGCCATTTTTAAATCCTTTTAGCAATTAAAGGAGGAATTTGGCCTTAGCCATCAAGATCACTTCAGGTATCTGCAATTGAGACATTACTTAACTATAGCTGTGGGTCTCCCTTGCGAGAGACCAGATGCTCCTGAAAATCCTCTTAGAGAGGCTCTGGTTGCTCTGGGGTCCAGCTTGGTAGCCCGGGGGACTGTGTCTATGTTAATGAAAACTATGAGCAATCTCACCCCTGACTCCTTGGCCGGTATAAAAGAGGCTTGGCATGCAGAATTTGAGATTCCCCTTTCTGATAAAGATTGGGATATGGTCTAGGCAGGTGTTAATCTTACAACAGCCTCTTTGTTCTGGAGAGAGTTTTGTTGGAAGGTGGGAGTAAGATTTTTTTTAGGTCTCCCACAGTGACAAAACATTATGGGAACTACCCCTCAGATAGATGCTGGTGCCTTTGCCAATCTGTGGGGTCCTATTTCCACATTTTTTGGACTTGTCCTGTAATCCAAGAATATTGGGGAAAGATTCAGACAACAATCTGTGAAATGCTAGAGATCCCCCAGGTTGATTCTCCACAACATTGGCTTTTGAGCCTACCCCCACCCTCACTAAGAACTAGAGCCCAAATATATCTTTTTGTGATACTAGTGGGATCTGCTTCTAAAACAATCATGGTGAATTGGCTAACACCAACCCAACCTGCCGTGGAGATTTGGTATGGTATCTGTAAAAAAATTATTGATCTGGAATATCTGACGGCCAAGGTGAGACTGGGAATAGACAAATTTAAGGGGTGTTGGCTACACTTTTTCCATTTTATGGCAACAAGGGAAAACTTTGGTATTTCAGAACTCTTAGTTAAATATGGCTGATACCCTAAAGAAATAAATTAATTGATCGGGGAATTATGCTAGCTTTATAGATCTTAAACTAAAATTCTGGGGAACATAAAAAGAATACCTCCCTCCTTCTCTGCCTTCTATCCCCTTCATTAAATGTAAAATTGAGAAGAAACATTGCACAGATTGTTAAAGATGGACAAACAAATAAGAACATATGAATAGAATATCTGAGCATTCTGATACAGCTCTTTTTCCCCTCTGAACACTCTTTTCCTCTTTCCTCTCTGACTTTCTACTTTTACTTACCTCTTCCTTTCTCACTTATCTTCTTGTCTTCTCTTTCAGGTTCCTATCCTTCCCTTGTGAAACATATAACAATGTTACAGCATTATGTATGCCTGTCTATATGGAATATGTATGTCACAGCTTACTGTAACATGAAAAATCTCAAAAAAACAAAACAACAAGTGGTTTGCACAAGTGTGGAAGATGCAGTGTGTGTGCCTATATGTACACCCAGGTGACACCTTTGTGAAAGATGGTAAAATATATAAACTTCATGACATTGTGACCTGTACAATGCCTTTTGTAGTGTATATATGTTGGTGCACATGCAAATGCTATTATGTAGGAATGAAAACAAGGCCAGCGAAAGTCCGCATACAGGAACATATAAGGGCAGTTACTGTATTAATGTAAATCTGAACAATACTATTGGAGCCCACTTTGCCCCTTAACATATTAGCAAACCTGATTGCTTGAGGTTTATCATTTTGAAGCATGTGAAAAGACACCCTAGAGGTGGCAATAGATGCCAAAACCTTTCCCAGAAAGAAACTAAATGGATTATTAATCTTAAAGCTGCTGTTTTAGTAGGGCTGAATAAAGATGTTGATTTTACTCCATACTTATAAAATGAGGTTTTTGGTTATGCTATATTATATGATATTCTGATTATTTGCATTCTCTCTGTTCTTTACTTTCCACCTGTCTCTTAGGAGTGGACACCACTGAAAAATAATCCAGCAACCCTAGATCACACAATGCAGAGGAGAGCAGCTGTAACTCCAGCATGCCTACTAGTACAGATCTTAATCCATAGTTATGGACTTGGGTTCGGTAGTTTTAATAAGTGTGGGTTTTCTATGCAATCTAATGTCCTGAGCTGATTCCTTCCCACTTCTTATTACTTACCATGGGGTTCCTGGGGTTCTTTACCCTTGATGGAGTTTGTTTAATTTGAACTCTCCATTTGCTTGACCTCCACACACTATGAATTGACCTCCCACCAGTTAACCCTTATAATCTGTCATTCATTTCATTCCAAACTATGGTGCAGTATTACAGAAATCTTAACAACCTCGCCATACCAAAAAACAAATTCTCTTGGAGAATTAAGTTAATTTTCCATGTAAAAACTAATGTATTATATGCAATTTATTTTGTAAAAACTTTCTGGTAAACAATCCCCTCCCTTTCCCTTCTCTATCTGATCTTGAAATAGGTTGTTGTATTATACAGTGCAATAAAATCGGATGCTTTACTTTATTTAAAAATTGTGTATTATCAAAAGTATAATACTTTTTTTATTAATTTGGTAAAAACTTAGCATCTTACATGAGGATTCCCTCTATAATAATGAATGTATCATACTATTCCTTGATTGTATGCCTTTGCTGCTTTGTTCCATTTTTTCACTTAAGTTTTAAAAAAAATGTTTTTCACAAAGGGTGTATATAACTTTAATTGACTGCATTTAAAAATGGTGGCAATTTTCAAATCTTCAGACCCGCCCCCTGAGGAAGGCCCTGTGTGGGGTTGAAATGCTGGGGACGTAGGGTGTGCTGTTCTTGCAGACACTTTCCTGCCACATTAAATTGTTATATGCATTACTTTTGGTGTTTTATGCCTTTTCTTCAAGACTACCTTTTGTTCTATTGCCATACTCCCAGTCCTGAGTAAAATTCTTGAAAAAACAGTTGCTGCCCAATTAATCTCATATCTAGATAAATATGACCTCCTCTGTCCAGCCCAGTACAGTTTCTGTAAAGGCCATTGTACTACCACTGCAATTCTCACATTAACCAACAGTATATTTACCTCACTAGACGGAGCTGAATACACCAGGACAGTACTTATAGATCTCACAAAGGCCTTTGACACTTTCAACCATCCCATCCTTCTCGACAAGCTCAGTATCCTTGGAATATCCAAAAATGCCCTACCCTGGTTCTCTAGCTGTCTTTCTAATAGACACCAGTGAGTCAGGATCGGACCCTCTTTCTCTGATTATCTCTGTTTTCTTCTAGGCATCCCACAAGGATCCATACTAGGACCTTTGCTATTCTCATTGCATATTAATTCCATCCACAATTGCTTTAAACATTGCAATCCTCTTTTACATGGTGACAATATAGTGTTCTTCAGCAGTGCTCCTGGAGTGGTCGATGTTAACAGAAACCAAACCTCTGACCTCTGACCTCTGGGCCATTCAGTCCTGGGTTGAAGACAATAAACTTCTCTTGAACCATGCTAAGTCCCAGGCAATGCTCTTTGGAACCCCCTACCTTCTTAAGGAGAACTGTACCCAATTAGTCATACAATGCGACACCAGCTTCCCTCTGGAAACTGTCTCTTCCTTCAAATATCTAGGAGTCACACTCAGTCCCTCTTTGGATTTCTCCCTCCACCTAATGTCCATTTGCAAGGCAGCTAACTCCAGCCTTGGGATAGCATACCATGCTAGCCCTAACCTTTTCCCATCTGCATGCAATATCATTGCAAGTAGCTTACTCATTCCCAAGCTAACTTACAGCCTGCCAATATTCTCTTGCACCTCCCATACCCTGATGTACAAATGGGAAGTGGGTTATAACAACATATGTCAATTTGCCCTTCCATGGGTCTGTCTCGCCTACCATTGCACACTTTATAACAAACTGGGTTGGCTTTCCCCCTTGTCCTTGATGGACCTTTCTTTGGGGAGAATTATCCACAGACCTCTCCTTAACCAGCTACCTCTCTCACAAGTTTCTCTCCATGTACCATGCAATAGCCTCTACTCCCTCAGATTTACTGACAATGACCAACCAACCATCACAAGATATAGGTCCAAATACAGCACTTTGGCCTTCATTGCACTGTCCCCAAACTTTGGAATAGCTTCCCCCTACAGATGAGACAGTGCCAAACCCCTACCCCCTTCAGAAACCACCTCCACACCTTCCTGATGCAGCGCTCCCAATGCACTTGCTCAGTATAACTTGTATACCTTCAAGAGCCTGATTTGTGGGAATGCTTGGGACTCCAAGCACGAATCACAACTAAAATAAACCAGGGATATCAGTATCAATTAAAAGGGAATTCCTACAAAAGTAGACAGAGAGAACACTGGCTCTCCCAGAGCGTGGTGAAGAGGTGGAATGCACTGCCATTGGATGTAGTATCCTTTATTAATATGAAACAGTTTAAGGATACGTTAGACAGAAATCATGGTGCCTTATGTTATATGCCTTGAGCATGAACACATGCTGGTCTGAGGTGGCTAACGCTAATTGACCAGATGTAAATCCTATGAATCCTGTGATGAACTGAACGGGATGCTTGCACTTGTATTCTCCTTGGTTCTAGGTACCAGATGTGCACATTTTACTACGCTGAATATGTTTACTGTATGTATTACTGCATTGTATGTAACCAGCGCCATTTGCTCTATTGTACTTGTTTCTTGATGTATTTGCTATCCCGCACCCTATGTAAATAGCATAGTGGAGAACAATGGAGCAGGAAGTAGCGGTACCCGAACACCTTGTCCACATTCCACATGCCCCAGAGTCTGGATCTCCAAAAGTGCTTCAGCCCTAAGGAGTTCACTCTCATTACTCCACACTCATTCCTCTGCTCTATTGTCAGGATACCTGTTGGATATATCATCTTACTGTGTGTTCTCCTTAGCCCTCTCCCCCTACCACCAGGGAACATCTGGAATTGTGCAGTAGTCTGCTCAGCATGCTTTCCTGGTAAAACCTTTACATAAATAAATGAATTGTACTTGTTGGATAGGGTCACCCACAATAGGGTGAAAGACATTTCGCTGAGGGCATTGAGGGCAAAAGCAATGGAGTGGGAGGAAAGACAGCAGCAGGCAATTCGGCCACAGAGAAAGAGAGAGAGCTAAAATTGCAGTCAGCCACCACCCTGTCCGAGATGTCACACACCAGAGACATCAAACACCGACCATCGACATCTCCTGGGGGAAAGGTTCATTAGGATGTCTGTCAAGTGGGGGGGCTATGTCCCCCACACCCCCTGAAAATATAAATAACTCTGGTCGCACAGCATAGTGGGGAACAATGGAGCAGGAGGTAGTGGTAGCCGACCACCTTGCCCACATTCATACACGCCCCAGAGTCTGGATCACCAAGAGTGCTTCAGCCCAAAGAGTTCATCCTCATTACACCGTGCTCATTCCTTCACTCTGTTGTCAGGATACATGTTGGATATATCATCTTACTATATGTTCTCCTTAGCTCTATATATCCAGATTCATCTGGACTAGCTTTGTACTGTACCAGCTGAAGCATCATGTCAATGTTTTTCTTTTGTTTTCATTGTTGGAGTGTAACCCTGCCTTGTAACCTCCCGGGTTGACCCTGAAAATAGGCAAGTGTCTGCCTAGTGTACCTTATCTGGTCAACAAAAACCAAATAAAAATAAATAAATATTATTTACTTTGTCTCAGTGGCACACTTCTTATCTGCATATCACAGGACTGAATAATCCACAGCCATTGTCTTCTTGTGTTTTGTCTTGTTTAGCACAGCTGTGATTAAATTACCTGACATGTCATGTGACATCTCCATTTTCCTGTTCTACCAGTTGGTTATGTTTTTTCTCAGTGGGTAGCTGCACACTTTCACTGTTGTTACTTCTCCCTTCTGTGTTTGCTTCCTTCTCTTGATGTTTTCCAAAATTGTGTCCACTTTCATGCTTAACTGTTTGGTAGTACATTTGACTGTTATTCATTTTTCCCTTCCTGGTACATCATATATGTAGTTATTTCACTCATTGCTTATATTTTCTTTGTTCTTTCCTTTTCTAGTATTTAGCTTTCTCTTTTTGTAACAATGCTAATTAATACAAAAATATGGAAACAGGGTCACTGTGCATTAGACTTCATCGGCTCTGGTTGCTTGCTACATCTGACATCATTATCGCTTGTTTCTAATGTAACTCTTTCCATAGCAACAAATTGGAAAGACACAAACAGAGGATGGTGATGGTAGGTGTTGGCAAGTAGACAGGTAGACAGACAGACAAATGGATGGACAGGTAGATGGGCAGGCAAGCTGATGGATAGGCAGACAGACAGACAGACACAAAGACAGGCAGATGGATGGATAGAACCTTTCCCAGCCTCAAGGAACTTTACAAAACGTAGCTCAAACAAAAAAAAATATACATAGTAAATATGATGCAAAATACATAAAATGCAAAGGCATAAACATGTGCCACAATGAATTCTGGTGGACAATGAACCTGGTATTCTTTGCAATGTACATAGTTACAAAAACCAAAAACCTTTTATAGGTACTCTACATCAGAGAGCATAGAAAGACAAAGGGAGGGTTAGTGAGGCTGAATAGAATGAATGGTGGGTGGGCAGAGGGGGACAGTGAAAAAGCAGGGATACTGAATGAATATGTCTGCTCAGTATTCACAAAAGAGGAGGGAGAAGTGCCTAATCCAATTAACAGAAGCACTCTTGATAGGGGGGTCGATCCCAGCCCTTTCACAGAAGAAAGGGTTCTGCAAGAACTCCTAAAATTGAAGGTGGACAAAGCAATGGGGCCTGATGGAATTCACCTCAGAATTCTAAAAAATTAAGAGGGAACTAGTGAAACCACTGACTACTCTTTTAATAAATCATGGGAGGATGGTATGGTACCCGAGGATTGGAGGAAGACGGATGTGATTCCCCTTCACGAAAGTGGGACCAAGACAGAGGCAGGAAACTACAGACCTGTCAGTTTGACCTCTGTGGTAGGGAAAGTGATGGACTAACTTCTGAAGGAAAGAATTGTTGAGTAACTTGAGGCCAGTGGGGCATAGGACCCAAGGCAGCATGGGTTCACAGCGGGAAGGTCATGTCAGACAAATCTAATAGATTTCTTTGACTGGGTGACCAAAGTAGTAGACCAGGGAGGGGGCTGTGGACATGGCCTACCTAGACTTTAGCAAGGCATTTGACACAGTCCCACACAAAAGATTAATAGTCAAATTAACCAGCCTGGGAGTGGGTTCCAGGGTGGTAGCCTGGGTAAAACATTGGCTGGACAACAGGACACAGAAGGTAATTGTAAATGGAGTCCACTCTGAAGAAAGAGGGGTTACTAGTGGGGTACCGCAGGGTTCAGTACTTGGTCCAGTCCTTTTTAGTGTCTTTATAAGTGACACTGCAGAGGGACTAGAAGGAAAAGTATGCCTCTTTGCAGATGACACAAAGATCTGCAACAGGGTTGATACACAAGGAGGCATGGAAAGGATGAGAAGGGACTTGGCAAGGTTGGAGGAATGGTCAGAAGTATGGTAGCTAGGATTCAATGCAAAGAAGTGCAAAATAATGCACCTGGGAAACAAGAACCCAGGGGAAGATTACACAATGGGGTGGGGAGGTAGTAACAAAAACAAAAAAGGAAAGGGACCTGGGGGTAATCATATCAGATGACCTTAAGTTTAGCAAGCAATGTGAAAAGGCAGTAGGGAGGGCTGGGGGTATACTGAGATGCATAGGGAGAGGCATCACCAGCAGAAAACAGGAAGTTGTTAACCCTCTGTACAAACAGTTGATGAGACCCCATCTGGAGTACTGCATCCAGTTCTGGAGACCCCATCTCCGCAAGGACATAGACAGGATAGAGGCAGTCCAGAGGAGGGCAACTAAAATGGTGCAGGGTCTGCAAGAGAAGCCGTACGAGGACAGACTAAAGGAGCTTAATATGTATACCCTTGAGGAAAGAAGGGAGAGGGGGGACATGATAGAAACTTTTAAGTACCTCAGCGGAATCAACAAAGTCCAAGAGGGTAGCATCTTTCAGAAAAAGAGACATGCAAGAACAAGGGGACACAATTTAAAGATGGGGGGGGCGATTCCAGGGCAATGTGAGGAAGTATTTTTTCACAGAGATGGTAGTGGATGCATGGAACATCCTGCCTGAGGAGGTTGTGGGGTCTAAAACTGTGGGAGAATTCAAGAATGCATGGGACAGACATAAGGCAGTTCTTGTTGGGGGGGGGTACGAAGAAATAGGCTGTTGGTTAATTAGGATCTGCAGCCTATCTTGTAGGTAGGGAAATGGGCAGACTAGGTGGGCCAAGCGGTCCTTATCTGCCGTCAAAGTCTATGGTTCTATGTTTCGATGTTTCTTACAAAGAAAAAGTTAAAGAAAACCCCATTAAATGGTAAATGATATGCTGGAATGTGTCTGAAATCATGTTTTTGCACAGTTTCCACAGATGTAGCTGGGGCTCAATAAGGGCACTGAATATCTTTAGTCTTATACTAAACATACAATAGATTTCCTTTATGCTATGATCAACCCCACTATTCGTTAATTTTATTTTAATCATGCTCACCAGTCGGTCAGAAAATCATGGGTTAATGTTCCATACTGGGTACTCATGCTATCATTCCCACCACTAACAATGCAGTATGGGCTTCTATCCCATATGATGTGACATCTTTTGGATAAGATGTTAAGCTGAACTCCTTTTTGTTTATATTTCAAGTGGTTATCTAGGTGGTAATGCAAGACGCCATGACATTTTTCAGGGGTCAGCTTTGCATTTCAGCAAACATTTCCTCTCTCACTGAAACAATTTCCAATGCAATAAACTGTGTTTGGTAAGTTATCGAGTGTGTAATTTGTGCTGCACCATTTGCTTGCACTACAAGCATTTAATACTTTCATTGTTATTCAAGATTCTGTTGTATTCTAAACAGTTTTCTAAAGCAAGCATGGAAACAAATGTCTTTGTTTGCCCTGTCATAAAACAGATGGTTTAGCTTACCCAACGGTTCAACAGCAGTGTGCTTTTCTACCATGAGACACAAGTTTGGGAGTGATCTTGGATATCGTACATAATGGATCAATAGATATCAGCTGTACTGTATTGGTGAAGAGCTTGCTCATTAAGGCAGGAGGACTATAGTACATTGCACTATTGCTCACCACCTACCCCACTGTTGAATGATAAGTCAAGTGCTCCAGGGTTATGGGTAAGACTACCACTCATGCCCCTTTTTGGCCAAGACAGATGCACAATGTGTTTATGAGTGTCTAGGAGTGATTGGACACTTGTATGCCAGGGAACCGTTTTGTCTAATAGTTCTTCTCAACAACCCTGGCCTAAGAAGTCAATTTGTCTTGTGCACTTCCTTCAAGTCTTTACCCATAGGCTATAGATGTCTGATAACAGGCTCTACAGAGTCAGTCTTGCACACAGTTTCAAATCTCAGCACTGTATACTATTCAACCAACTCATAATACCTAAATTAGACTGACAGAGGGGCTGGAACTGGTACCTGTTACAGTGCAAGTGCTCCCATAGTTTCCACAACTGACTATGCCATTGCATTTTACACCTGAATGCAGCTCCTCCCTACATTCTTCCAGCTCACTCTCTTTTGAAGTGCCAGTGCAACAAAAGAGCACAAAAGGTGTTCATAGTCAGAGCTCACCTTTAGCTCTTCAGTCCATATGATTACACAGTGCCCTAAATCTAGGAGCCACCCTTCAGAGTGCAAATCATTAGTGATTAAATTTAAACTGTCAATATTTATTTGTTTCCAACACTGTGAGAAACTGAAACAGCACACAGAGGGCATTACAAGACTGTTCACAATTCAAAGTCATTTTGTTACTCTTTGGTCCCATGTATATAAATTTTATCAAACGGTAAAGCTCAGTGTCCCATGAAGACAATTCCAGCAGCTTGCACCTAATAATCCCTGTCTAAGATTCAGATATTTTATTTCAGATATTAGCTGCTTAAACAGGATCTCCCATGTCCATCCCAGGTGGCTTTATTGGAAGGTGATTAAAAACAAGGGAGTGGGTCTAGCCAGTTAAGATATACCCATCATTCCCTGAACAAATCTCTTAGTGTTTTTTAAGGGGGTCCTGGTCAGATATACTGAAATGATAAAAGTCTATTCAATAACCAGATTGAACTATCCTGAACCCTTGTAAAAGGGATTTTTTGGGGGTGGGGGGAGTTCAGCGTGAGGTTGCCTAATCTCTTGCATTCTAAACAGTAAATAAAGATACAAAGTAAACATAAATACATAAGAGAAAGAGTGCATTATGATTACCCACACTGGATCAAACACTCTTAACTTCAAGATTTGGGACATCACACACAGTCAAAATTTGGAGGTGCAAAGCAGTCAGAAGGACCCTTTCGTGACACAGTTCAACCTTGCATCCCTTTGTGCTATACACTAAGGAGTCTCACGAATTTCCCTGCACTAGCACAATGGGCATTGCACTGCACTTGGAAAGGGGTGAGGGATGGTATGTTAATGAAGTGCTGTGCTATGCAAAATTGCTTTCTGGCCCCAACTCCACTGCTGCATGCCATAATGTGTGGCAATACTACAGAATCTGCAGAGCTTCTGAAAGCAGTTCTACAGTGGTGCTGCAAGCATGCAGTACAGGACTTACTATACACTGAGGAAGCAACTGGTGGTGATGTGGGACTGAGACTGGCAAGGGACTAATTTTGCTTTGTCTACCACTGGCAGACTGGGGATAGGGATGGGAATTCCACTGAACACTAATGCTTAAAAACTACTATTGGAACTTGGGGATGGCACTACTAGATCACCAGGGATGAACAACAAGGTGTGCACACTGGAGAAAAAAACCTATGCCCACAACTGGGCCAAAAGATACAGGGTCAGGCTGGTGGGGATATGACCTCCGTGATAATGCCATGCCATGGTCACTTAGGCATGGTAGCATACCACCGTGACTGGTGCAATACCATAACCCCAATATTTGTGGGTGCTGTAGTTTCAGGATTTGTGGTCACAAATTCTGTTTGCAACAACAAACGTCTAGTAGCTCCCATTTGCAATCTGATTTAGGTGGTGGGGGAGACTCCTCCCCCAGTGGCTAAGTCAATGAATTGTGTTCCACAGTTTTAGGGGTTGGAAATTAGCGGTATGGGGCACCTGTGTGCACCCCTCAAGTCCTTCACCACTAACCATGACTGTTTATTAGGCCATTGCTTCTGAGGGCAAGTTTAATGCAATATTTCTCTTTTATGTTTGACTAGGGCATAAACCTTCAAAATGGACTATAATGCATTAAGGATATTCACTTAATTACAAAGCACCCAATTAGAGGTAGAGAGACAGAATGGGTCAGGGCCAGATGTCACCCTCGCTGATGGCTGCTTGAAAGTTAAGCTCCAGTCCCCAGTCTTCATAAATTGCCTCATTTAACTACTTAACTGTACTTACCAGTTATATTCTATTTAGGATCAAGGCTTCCAGATGTCCAAGCACAAAGGTGGGAGAAACTGGTTTGCTGGATTGCTAGTGGAAGGGGAGGATTCTGTAGCAGATCACTTGGACTCCATGGCTTCAGAAATCAATTGCAGCCCATAAACAAAGCATGCAGCAACTTATCAGCTGCCAAAGAAACAAACAGAGCAAATGTTGGACCTCATATTTTCTGAACTACAGGCATTTAGGGTGGAATTCACAACCTTCAAGGAGTTGGTGGCTGCACTACATACCGAAGTTACACAGTTGGATTCCAGAGTCACCGAGCTGGAAGGTATGGTGGCCCATCACTTGGCGCAGATTCCAAAACTTAAAGAAGCCCTTCTATGACTTTCCACTACCCAACAGGAGTTACGTGCCAGACAGGAGGATGTTGAGAATTGTCAGAGAAGGAACAACATTTGGATTTATGGAATGCCAGAAAATTTGGAGGGCTCCGACATGGCAGATTTCATGGACAGATTTTACATATGGTATTAGAACTCGATCAGGATTACCAGCTCGACATCGAATGGATGCACCGAGCTTTGGGCCCTAAGCCACATGGGCCTAATGCCAGACCACACTCAGTCATCATAAAATTTCTGAAATACACAACAAAGGAACATGTTTTAAGACAAGCATGGGCAAAAAAATGATTTCTGTACGGTCCAAATCAAGTCTTTTTCGATAGTGATTATGCACCCATGATTATAAAGAAGCATAGGGAATACATTCCTCTGTTTGCCACATTGAAGCAGAATAAACTTAAATGTTGTGCTCCATACCCCGTGCATTTGGTATACACTAAGGAGTCTCAAGTACCCAGATGGACAACAGAATTACTCATCTGTGGCAGAAGCAGCTCAGGATCTCAGCTCTAGAGGCATTGAGTGCTCCATGCACCAGCAACAGTCTTGAGCTACACAACTTAATTCTACTGACCCTGAAGTTCATCAGCAGACCCAAAAGATCACCCAGCAGCTTCAACAAATGCAGCAAACTTGAAGCTTGCATGGCTCACTTTGCAGAAAAGGTGAGTGTCGAGGAATCTGGTTGCAGCGGGGAGCTTTGGGGGACAGCTGGGGGGCAGTGATGCCCTCGAATCTTACCAGAAAGATTGGTTTTACTTGAAGCACTCCCTGGTGGCTTTGATTCCCTCTCAGTGACTGCATAACTCACCCTGCTAATCGGGGGTCTCTTGGCAATCCCGGTATTTGGGAGGTGCCAGCTGAAGTGGCAGAAGAGCAATAGCTTTTGGCTCAGATATTTGTATTTAATAATTTGGATCACTCTCTCTTGTTCTGCCAACTCTGCAGATACATGGCTATTCCCTACAGTAAATGGTTTTGAATGATAGGAAACTAAACTTGAGAATCATATTTACAAGGCAGCCTGTTTGCTGGAGGGCCAGGGAGGGGGGTGCAGTCAGCCAGGAGGGATTCACTAATGTACTCCAGGGCCACCTAAATGGGCTGATGGGGTACACCACCAGTTTGTGTATAATCTTAGATGGAAAGGGGGTACGCTCACTCTGGTGCCTATTCCTAATTAGCTCCTTGTGCCCAGTTCCCATCACTGCATGGAGTTTAAGGGAGATGGCTCTTTGCTCTCCTTATTATGTTTTTTTTTTTACTTTATATAGCTCCCGAGATTCTTACTCCTTAGAGTTGTGGGGCAACTTCTGCGGCTCATATTACAGGCTCGCAGTGATTATTTTGGAATTGATGAAGCTACTTTTTACTTTTTTTTTTTTTTTTTTAATTTTATGTATTTCAGGGGAGCAACTTTCCAACCTCCACGGCCCTTCTGCCTGTTGCATTTTATACCTGCACATTTAATTATCATATTGCTTAATACCCTTGGGAATGAGTTGACCTGCTGGTCAAGAAGAAGCCTTATTTCAGAGATGCTACTGGAGGGATTCCTCCTGGAGGTCTGAACAAATGGCAGGACAATTTTATTGCTGTTCTGTTATCGCAATAGGAAGGGCTTTTTACTCCCCCAATTCCCCACTTCTATCCACATAGGAGCAAGGGAGACACCTACAGTATATCTGCCATGCAATTACAGGGGGGCTGTGGATAATCATTATTTTGCATGTATACGGTTAATGGGAGAGGGTAATCTTCCCAGCTACATTATTAGTTTTCCAGGTCTCATCTCTGTCAGACCGGGGTCTGAGAGGTTGCTTCATTTGTATTCTCACAGTTTACCAAAAATGCAAGGATGACTAACCATTTTTCTTCCCTCTACACCTTTCTCTTGATTTTGCAATTTTTATTTATTTTTCTTTTAACCCCCTACCTTTTAGGAGGATATATTTCGCTCCAGGGAGCCTGACCACAGTTTGTGGTTGATTTTCTCCCAAGAAGCAGTACTATGGTATCACTTTCAGGAGTATCAGTTGACTTACCCCTCATTGTGGAAGTCACTCTAGTTCTTTCTACATTAGTGGACAGTAGTTATAGATGGTCCAGTTGGCTTCATTCACTTTGTCCACAGTCTATACCTTTCCTTATGTACAAAGTTCAGGTCCTGGTGGGCAGTTCTCTCTTTGAACCTTTTTTGTTCTTTTTATTTCTCCATCCTCGTAGAAATAAGGATACATCGTTTGCTGAAAAGATTACTATGATTTACTATTAGTATTAATGCACTGGATTTTAACATTGCTGCTTAGCTTTAACAAACTGAGAGGGGATATCAGGGAAGGGGGGAGGGATCAGGTGTTCTCACCCTTGGTCTCTCTTACTGTTCATGATCACACCGCAGAGGGGTGTCGGACAATCTACTAATAGCAATGATGTCACATACATTTAAGTTAATCTCACATAATATGAATGGACTGACCAGCCCATATAAATATATAGAACCATAAAAGGTCTTAAAAAAATTACATCCAGATATCCTTCTGCTACGGAAATCCCACTTGAGTAATTTGAACACCAAAAATGTTTGAAGTTTGGCTTCAAAAATATTATAGCCTCAGAATATAAAAGAGGTAGAAGGTGAGGAGTGGCACTCCTACTACCCAAACATACTCCATTTCAAGAGAAGGATAGTTATTCTGACAGGGAGGGCAGGTCAGCTATGGTTATGGGGACACTGAACCAGCAGCCCCTTACAATATGCAGCCTTTATATCCCACCAGGCAGTGACACATCCTCGATACAGCAACTATTGGACCAAACAGTGGCCCATAAGTGGGGCATATAAATTATAGGAGGGGACTACAATTACTTGTTGAATCCATCCCTGGACTTCCCCAGTCCCCACCCCACCCAGCAAAGTCAGGACATAAGCATCTTAGGAGGTTACTTGAAGAGCTGGGAATGGTGAATACATGGAGGCAGCAGCACCCTGCTACAAGGAAATTCACTTTCTATTCAAAACCCCCCAAACATTACACATGCTTAGATCATTTTTGTTTGTCCAGGGAACATCCTGAATGCTTAGACAACATTGAGATTTACAGTATCTCCCTGTCTGATCATGCCCCTATTGGCATGGAGTTGCAATTCCGGAGAGGCAGGAAAAAACACTCACTGGAGATTTAACTCCTCTCTCTTGAGAGACCCAGAATTTTGGCAATTACTCACTGAGGCTATTCCCAAAATTATCTCTGAGAATGATACGGAGACCACTCACCTCAATTCTTATGGGATACTGTCAAGGTTGTACTGCGAAGGGAAATTATTGCCTATGCCACCTTAAAAAAAACAAAAAACAAAAAAACAATGGGAACAGAATTATTGGACCTACAGGGCAAGTTAAAATTCTTGTAGTTGGCATATATGCAGGGTGATCATTTGCTGCTGCCCCTGGTTTGGCATACACAAAACAAAATTCAGGATGTTAGGGTTTTAAATAACTGCAAAACTGATTAGCACTTTCTTGCTAAACAAATTGAGACATGAGCTATGCATTATCCCAACTTATTAGCAGTTTTACTCGTGAAAGTGCTAATCAATTTTGCAGTTATTTAAAACCCTGAGTTATCCTCAACTATAAAACAGAACAAGCCCTCCTTTGGCTAAAACAAAAATATTACCAGGGGGTCCAGGATGGCAAAAATCTTAGCATATAGAATATGCAAGTGGACACAACAACCAACAATCCTTAAGCTTAAAAATAAGTGAACAAGTAGGCTTTCTACTACTACTTCAGAAATCCTTGATATATTTGTTTGTTTGTTTGTTTATGTTTAATGGGTAAAACACACTGGAATCATAAGATTCCCTTTTCAGGTATGACCCACAATATATTTTGGAACTACTATGGTGAGCCATACCAGGAATAGGCACCTCCTTCAGAGGACTCCATAAGGAAGTTTTTAGATAGAATTCTCCTTTCAGCTGTTACCGAGGAACACATCATGGCACTAACCCAGCCTATCACTGCAGGTGAATAACAATTGGTGGTTAAAAACATAAAAAATGGAAAAAGCCCTGTCCCAGATGTTTGTGAGACAGAGTTTTATAAAACTACCATGGCTGTACTGGCAGATGCTTTTTTAAGAGTCTTGCAGCATAGCTATGAAACTGGTGTCTGCCCCATTTCATGGCAGCAGGCCTCGATTTCAGCAATACTTAAACCTGATAAGCCAATCCACCTGTGTGAATCCTATTGCCTGTTATCTTTGCTTATCTATGCTTAATCAAGACTATAAAATATACATGAGTATCTTGGCTCACTGCCTTGATGGTATTCTCCCAGAACTTATCGACTTGGACCAGCCTGGTTTTATTCAAAACTGAAGAACCATGAATAATATTAAAATGACCCTATTTATCATGGACCATACCCAGCAAACCCAAACCCCACTTTTGATCTTAAGTATTGACACTCAAAAGGCATTCGATAGAGTACCTTGGCCCTTTCTTTATGCCAGTTTGTCCAAATTTGCCTTCTCCAGTACATTCATCTCAAGTATCTTATATACTAACCCCTGGGCAATAGTGAAGTCCAATGGATCCCATTCATCTGGTTTTCCCATTATACAGAGGGACACAGCAGGGCTGCCCCCTGTCCCCATATCTTTTTGCTTTATATGCTGAGCCCCTGGCCCAACATCTCTGAGACAATGAGCAAATTGGTGGCTACCAAACTGAGAACCACATTCATAAGATGGGCTACTCTGCAGACAACAAGCCTGAGCAATTTCTGCATGCCTTAGCAGATAGCTTACAGCTCATAGAAGCAGTTTCCATATATAAAATCAACACACAGAAAACGAAACTGCTGCAACTTGGATTTCGGCCCACTTCACAATTAAAACTCAAATTCCCATATAAATGGGGCAACACCCAAATCAAATACCTAGGGATCAATTTGTCTTCGGACCCTACACAACTTTGCACCAAAATTAGCAGACCTTGGTCACACAGATGGCTATAGACCTGAGCATGTGGACTCACTTACTCCTCCCACTGATACATAGGGTACAATCAGTATACCAATGGCACATAGTGACGGGAATACCATGAAGACCATCACAGTGACATTTTTGGCAGTTCACTGTGATGGTCTCCATGTATTCTGACACTGTTGCCCCTGAGATGTTTGCCCTCCTCCCCGAACTAACTTAGACTGGAGTTAGTAATCCTTAGTGTGGGAGGTATGGGGGTAGAGCCCCCCCCAATTGGGAGTGTGTGGGGGGCAGAGCCCCCCCACAGAAATCACTTGTTCCCCCAGCGATGGCACAACACCAATGGGTGGTGTTGTGCTGTCACTGTGCTGACGGTAGACAAATTTCTTGTTGCTGCAGCATAGTGGAACCGGTACAATCTATACAAATGAATATTTTGACCAGGTTCCTCTACTTGTTTCAAAAAATTCCTATTTGCCCCCAATAAAAGATATAAAAAGTGGGATAAAATGATTGTTTGCTTCCTGTGGAAGGGAGACAGATCTTGGGTGGCATATCAAAAGTTACACCTTTCACAAATTAAAGAGGGATTAGCCCTACCAAATCTTGCAATGTGTGCCGCTGCAGCTCTTCTACATCATACTTCTCATTGACTCAACTCCCTTCTGGATATTTCCCAGTAGGTACAGATCAAAAGATGCATGGCATCTGTCCCACTTTATGCTATCGCTGTATTTCAGCCCTTTCAGCTAGTCAGCATTTGATACAGTAAATAGAAACATTCTATGGAATTTGCTGGCAAAAATTGGCATATGTAAGCAACTTATCTGGATGATTAATAGACTTTATAGGGGAAACCTGGGCAAAAGTTTGAGTAGGCCTAAATGGACAACTATCTGCACCTATTAAAATGACAAGTGGAGTAAAACAGGAATGTGTATTAGCACCTACCCTCTTTTTTATTTATATAGATACTCTATTAAAAACAACAGAGACATTAATTTCTGATTCCCCAAGAATAATGGAGACACAATGCCCTATATTGTTATTTGCTGATAATATTATATTATTTTCATTATCCAGATCTGAACTACAGAAAAGATCACCCTCCTGGAAACCATATCTAAGGATTTAAGACGTTGTGTAAATACATCTAAAACTCAAATTACAGTATTTGGCAAAGGAACAGAAAATTGGAAATGGTATTTGAAAAAGGAAAGCATAATGTTAACCAACTCCTATATTTATCTAGCGGTGTGTTATATAGTAAACAAAACCTAGAATAAACATATAGAAAATATATTGGTCTCAGCAAAAAAGACAGCCACTGCTTTAGGCAAACGTAATTTTCTATATGGAGGAATGAGTATTACTCCATTATTAGAGGCAATAGAAGTGAAGTATTTAGCCCAGAGGCCAGATATTCAAAAGAGTTGAGCCATGCACAATAGGGTTGTGCCTGTGCAAGTCTGGAAATGCGCCATTCTGCGATATTCAGCAGGAGGCAGTTGTGCCCCCCCAAAATCATGCTGAGCAACAGTGCAATGATAATGAATGCATGCGCAACTGAAGGGGGAGGAACTATGCATAAATGGCGCAGTGCGATATTCAACAACATGCGCCATGCACAATAGGGGAGCCAGCGGAAGTTGCGCCATAGCAGAAATGAGCCAAAATAAAAGGGAGCAAGGGAGAGGCACAAGAACGCTACAGGGAAGGCACATGAAGCCAAACTCTACCAGGACAAACTGGGCAGCAGGGACACACAGGTCAGGCCAGGAAAGGGCACCTGGAACCAACAGGCTCAGGGGAAGGTGTGGGGAGCCACAGTGCAGAAGGGGGAAGTACTTGCCACACAGCAGTGAGGCCAGCACAGGCAGGTATTCCCGGTGCAGGGGAAGTAGCAGCCAGGACAGCAGGGGGAATACAGAAACAGCTGCCGGGGGGGTGAACACAAGCCAGGGACATGGCCAGTGCCACCATCCAGATGGAGGCAGTAATGAGAGGGGTGAGAAGGTGGGCAGCAGGGGGGGCGTGGCCGTGGAAGGGCACATCGGCATTATGCCCCCAACAGGCAGTACCGAGCCCACACCAGCTTCGAGCTGTATAGTGATACGGAGATCGTGGGCTGGTACCACCTGAATCGGGCAATTCTGAGGTGGCTCTGTGAGCTGTGCAGTGATGTGATGCAGGCACCAACATGATGGAGACATGCGCTGTCAGTGGAGAGGAAAGTGACAGCTTGCATGTGCTTGCTCGCCACGGATACCTTCCAGAGACCAACTGGGGACACCATAGGCATAACCCAGTTGGCCACATCATGCCACCTCACCCAGTTCCTCAGCGTACTGCTGCCACATGCTGCAGAGTACATCCATTTCCCTAGCACACCAGCGGAGTGCACAGCAAACATACAGGAGTTCACAGGGTATGCCGCATTGTGCCTGGCGTGCTACAGGCAATGAACTACCCCTGTGGCCATCCACACTACCTGGCCCGAGGGGCCGCATATATAAATCACAATGGCTATGCCAGCATCAAGTGCCAGGTGGTGTGTGATGCCAGGGGGCGCATAATCAATGTCTGTGCCACGCACCCTGGGGGAGCACATGATGCCTTCATCTGGCACCAGTCAGCACTGTGCCACAGATTCGAGAGTGGGGATATCCCCACTGGCCACCTAGTGGGTGAGTATGCAAACCACATGGACAATCATAGGGCCTGGGGGGGCATGGTCAGAGGTGGCATGGGTAGTGGCCTACATGGCCCAGGGCAGGGCGATGCTGATCACCAAACTAACCTCTACCCTCTACACACAGGTGACAGTGGATACCCACTCCGTCCCTGGCTGCTCACACCCTACCTGCGGCCCTCGACCCCATCACAGCAACACTACAATGAGGCACACACCACCACATGTAACATCATTGAGAGGGTGTTTGGGATGCTGAAGGCACGTTTCTGTTGCCTGGACACCTCCAGCAGTGCCCTACAGTACAGCCCCTCAAAGGCCTGTGGGCTATTCCTGGCCTGTTGCATCCTGCACAACATGGCCAACGAATGTGGGATAGCTGTACAGGTCAAAGAGGGGGACAGCGATGGGGACGATGAGGACGCCGGTGACAATGGTGATGGGCAGCCCCCCCTTGGGTGACGGGACCCCCGACTGCTCCGGCTGGCACAGCTGCACTGGGACACCATCACAGAGGAGCACTTCAGCCAACCCAGGTAAGTCATGGGGCCATGTACAACCAACAGTGGCTAAGGCACAACCCACAGACACACATGGACACACACCAGGGGTGCATGCCATCAAGGGAACTGGCCGGGCATGGAACCACATACACAACTAGGGATGGGTGAGGTCTAACATGCCACGTGGACACATACACACACACATACACACACACACACACCACACCAGACATGCACAAAGGGTAGGAGGCACACTGACCCAGAATGCCACCCTTAGCCACAGACATGTTCACAGACCACCATGCCCTCTGTCTGTCATTGTGCATGTGTCAGATGCTGAGCACCATTGCACATTGGTGTACAGCACAATGCAGGCATCATCATGCACACACAACTGTGGACAGCAGCCGGGAGGGTGTGCAGATGGACTGTGTGTCTGCATGCAGGGCCAAGTACCTACCTGTGCATTGCCCGCTGAATGACACAATGCACACAGGGCAGCATTAGACAGTAGCTGCATTGGGAGACAGGTCAGTCACGCACCACAGTGCCCCAGCCACCACGGATGCATGGGCGGCCCCACCGAGACCCATCAGCACTGACAGGCTGACCACTGGCCTCATGGGTTGGCACCGATGGTCCCCCAGGGGTTCCACTGCATGAACATGACCGTGCTCACTCAGGGGTCTGCAGTACACCAAACATGCCTGTGCCAGGCATGCTCGGGATGCCCACAGCTGAACCCGGTGTCGACAAGGATGGTGTTGCATGACGCTGGGAATGGGGGGTGGACAGTGCACTGCATGGTGTCTGTGATGCATGGGCAAATAACTGTGTGCCCATTGTGGCCATGACAGCAGTGAATGCCTGTGTCTGCCTGTCAATGGCAGCGGTCACATCCTCCCACAACTGGTCCATCCCTGCCAGGATCAGAGCGGTGTCTCTGCTGCGACGCTCCTCTGCCCACTCCAGAGCCGCACACAGTGCATCCACCAACATCGCAAGCCGCATCTGCTGGCTGACTGATGCTTGCAGTATGTGGGTGTGCTCATCCAAGAGGTCATCTGCCTCCTCGGCATCCTGTCCCTCAGAGTGTGCGTGGCCCTGATGCTCAGCACCCCTTGAGGGTGGGCGCTGCACACCAGGACCAGGTCTGGGCATGTCCACAGGTGGTGCACTGATGCCGCCCCCCCGACACTGTACCCCCAAGCCCATTGGGCAACTGCTGATGCTGCCCCTCTGGCTGCTGCTCCCCAGGGCTCACTGGTGCCACTGCAGTGGCTGCAACAGTCCCACTGTCCAGTACACACACCAGTGCTGCCCCACTGGTGCTGACAGGCACAGGCTGGGACTGTGATGACATGCAGGCCTCCACGGCGGCACCACCCACAGCCATGGCCGCGATGTTACCTGCTGTGTGGCCATCCCATGGTACACACGTGTCACTGTCCATGGCGTTAGCGACATCATCATCGGTGATGGACTCGGCACCAGCCTGAGTCACAGCATGCTGGCATCCGTGGACGCTGGCACGCTGGGACACGGGCAGGGCCTCCTCCGCACCTGTTCCAACAACATCAGTGTGGACAGCCAGGTGGGCCCACTGTCGCACTGAGCCACGCATACCTGTGGAGGTGGATGGGCTCTCCTCCATCTCCATGTGACTGGCCTCAGTGGACAGGCTCACCACTGCTGACCCATGCAGACGCTCAGGATCTGTAAGGGTAAAGAAAGTCGCGTTACCACATGTGACCTACCCTGCCTCCCCAATAGACAGACCATGACCTTCCAAGCAGTGACAGGCTACCACCCGTCTGAAAGCCACCACCCGGAACACCCTCAATGGCACGATGCTGCATGCTGCCAGCAACCCTCTCCTCCTGTGGGGTCAGGCATAGCACCTCCGGCTGTCCCCCACCTGTCGCAGCTTGTGCTGCCCTGATGGCAGCCACCTTCTCCTTTATCCTCCTCCTTTCTGTGCCCATCTTCTTCTTGCACTCCTGCACGGAGCACAGGGTGGCTGCCATGCAGGTTCACTGCACACACCACGTCCTCCCATGCAGCAGCACGGGCCTGTGCTGTTCCCTGTCATCGGCTGAGAAGTGGCTCCTGATCCAGGTAGGCCTCAAACAGGGCATCCGTCTCGGCCTTGGTGAAATTAGGCCTCCTCCTCCTCCCACCACTCTGTTCCTCCTCACCCACAACTCGCTCGGTCATGATTTAGCCTGTGAGAATGAAAGTTGTTACCTGTGACTGTGCAGTCCCATGCATGTCCCAAAATCCACAGTCCACACTCCCAAACAGCATGCAACTCACCGCAATAGATTGCAGTAACCGACTATGGCCAGTGCAGCCCAATGTCGCACTTTTATAGCATAACCCATGCAAATGAGGTGAGGCGCAACTTTAAGTGGATGCAAATTGCAGTGCTGCACCATTGAATGGCTGATTAGCTGATTTGCATATGACGACTGAACATCACACTGTTGCTCTTTGTGCAATTGTGTTGAACATGCTGAGCCAAGGGCGCAGTTCTGTGACATGTACAGTACACACCTAACTGCGCATGCCCGGGTTTCTGATGCAGGCACCTGCCATGCTGCTGATGTGCTGTGCGTGGGAGGCAATGCAGGGCACAGCCACTACAGTGATGTTCACCTATATGGCGCTGTGGCACTGGGGCATCATAGCTGCACTGGGGCAACAGCGCGGTAGGCCGCTACTGGAGGTAGCACACAGGCACCCAATCACGCTACACGCATTGGGTTCAAATGGTGCTGTGCCTGTCCATGCGCCAGAGACCCTTGCCCTTGTGCCTGACCTTTGCCCCCTAGGCGCCATGCATCAGGCATGGGTGCACCACTATCATGCTGTTCTGTGACAGCGCAATAGGGAATGGCAGCGCTGCACCGCACAGCATCTGCACGTGGTGGAACCACGCTGCAGAGCGCCATTTTGAACCTACTGAGCAACAGAGATGGCACAGAGGAGAGCTTCCCAGTGGAGCCAGATCAAGATGGCAAACCTGGTTGCCATTGTTGAGCCACTTTATGGCCCACTGTTTGGGGAGGCACCCCTGGACAGGTCCAGGAGCCAGGTGTGGCAGAAGGTGGCCGACGCCCTGGAGAAGGCCACGGGAATGGGGCAGATGGCGGAGCAGTGCCTCCACAGGTATGGGGACCTGAGGCAGAGGGACCCAGACCTGCTTGCCCACCTGTGGGCACATGCCAGGAGGGGCACGGTGCCACAGCCAGGTAGGTGTGATGTCCACCCACTTTTATCTTCCATATGGGTTTCACGGTTGCATGTGTCCGGAACATGGGGGAGGGACCATCTGGTGTTGGCTGTTGTGGTGTTATCAGGGTGTGGGGTGGGTGGGTCTGGCTGGGTGGGATTGCACACACATGGGGCAAGGGACTTTGCTACAGGATTGTACTGATATTCCTCTCTCCATGTTTGCACCACAGGGCTGGAAGAGAAATGGCTGGCCAGGGAGCAGAGGTGCCAGCAGGAAGACAGGGCCATTAGGAGGGGTGAAGGTCCACAGCACCAGAAGGACCGGCCTGATGATGGTGAATGCCATACCTCCATGGTTACTATTGCATGCTATGTAACAGGGTGGGCAGCAGGGCATGGCTACCATCCATTCACACTACTGCCATACATGCAACTTGTTACAGTCAGCACTGTCCAGTGGCACTGCATGTCTGGGAGTGCATCAATGGTGGTCCATGCATGCACCGGGTACATGGCTGTGCCACTGCCTTTGCACCACATAGCCATGTCACTAAAAAGCCACGGTGGTGCTGTGCCAGACTTGGCCGGTGGGTTTGTGCAGCGGTCTGCATGGCTGTATGCACCTGGGTGGGCAGGTCTTGTGGACTTGATCACTGTGGGTGGTCACACACCATCACAGAGGCATGTCCCACGGCCGTATGCCATGCACAGTGGGTGGGCTATATGGGGCTGTGCATTCACACCTATCGACTGTGCTCCCTTGTCCTAGGTGTCCACCAGCTGCAGGCTATCTGGGAGGCACTGCAGGAGATTCTAAACATGGCGAGGGCATCATTGGACGTCCTGCAAAGGATTGAGTGGCTGGGGGTCCAGAGGAGACATGGGAGGTGGAGCAGCCAGAGTGGGGAGCGGGGCTCCCACTGAAAATATATATGCCCCTGATTTCCCCTACCCCCTGGACCCACCCTCACACCCCTCCTTTCCTGTCCCATTTGTTCTCCCCTTCCCCTTACCCACCCCCACCTTGTTTGTGGCCCTCCCCCACACATTTGTACATAGTTGTACATAGTTTTGTTTGATATTTTTGATTACAAATCTTTTGATATGAATACTGTGGTGGTCTCTGATTTGCAGTGGGCTATAGGTGCTCAGCTGCAGTGGTGTGCATGGTGTCAGGGGTGGTGCAGTCATGGGTATGTGTGTGTGTCCGTGGGGAGGTGACTATGGTGTGGGAGTAGCTATCAGTCAGTGTCTGTGGTGTGTGTGTTGTTCCCTGTTCACTGGATGACTGTGTGCAGTGGTCCATGGTACATGCTCTCTGTCCATGGTGCACCTGTCAGCCCGTCCATGGCCTGTGCAGCTGACACCCTTGCATGTCTGTAACCTGCATGGTCTGCTGGCATGTCAGTGATGACTGTCCATGCAGGGCAGCCACTGTACCTGTCACAATGCTGGGTTGCCTCCTGTCACTGGTGTGGTGCATGTCTGCCTTGGGTGACACTGTGGCCTCCGCGGTTGTTGTCCCACCTCCATGCTGTGACTTGTGTGTGTTGCAGGGGATGTGCACCACTGTCTGTGACTTGTGCTCCGGGCAAATGATGGTGGCGTACAGGTCCACAGTGCCTGCACAGGGTGGCTGGCAGTCCTGTGCCATGGAGGACTGCTGGCTGTGTGTACACAGTTTCCATAGGCCCACGCTGGGGACTTGGTTGCCCCGCTACTGCATCTCTGTGTTGTTGCGCCCTTGGGTATGGATGGGTGTTTGTCCATGCACTGTATTGCATCCAGTGTGGTGCATGCTTCCATGCACCACTGTGTGTGTCTGCGGTGGCTGTTGTGGCCAGTGCTGGGTCGGGGTGTGTCCTTGGGAGGGTGTGCAAGGTGCTGTACCACTGGTGGTGGGGTCTGGGGCATGCCCTGTCACATGTGGGGTACCTCGTGTGCCTACGCATGGTCGGTCTCTCAGCTGTACCTCGGGGGGGCTGTGTGTGGTGGCACTGTGTATGCCGTCATTGCATCACTGTGTGCTGCCACCTGCTGATGGGTGCTCATGATGGGGCTGCCTTTCATGGTTCTGTGGTGCACAGGGTTGCATTGTCACAGTGGGGGTGGTGGCATGCATGGGGTATCCTGTAGTGGTGTACGCTGCTCCTGGGCAGGGTGTCTTGGGGTCACGGTGCATGGTGTGCTCTGCATTTGGGGGATGGTGTGGCACGGGGTGGTTGGCCCTCCTTGTGTGCCAGTCACAGCTTGCCAGGGGTGTGATGGGGTACCATGGCCCAGCTGTGGGTTGGTTGCTTGTCTCCATGGGCCAGTGGTTATTCCAGCCCTCCCCCAGTTGTGCAGTGCATGGGGTGTGGGGGGACGATGTCTGTTCTGCTGTGTGTTCCTCTGCCCATCTGTGGCATGGGTGGTGGGCCCCTACATACCTGGTTGTGCAGTTGCATTGCTGCCCTGCTGCTGGGGGGCATCCCTGGTTGCGCTATGGTGCCTCTGGACTGCTCAGCTGAACATCCCTTGTTGTGCTATGGTGCATCAGATATGCTCAGCTTCCCCTCCCTAGTTGCGCTATGGTGCAGGTGGTGCAATATTCAGTCATCGGCTGTAGGCGCATCTTGGCCAGCTCAGTTTTTGAATATCGTGCCTCTTGCGCATGGGCACAATGGACTTGCGCTTGCTCCTGCTATTGCGCACTTTTTGGGCGCAGTTTGAATATCTGGGCCCAGATCTCTTATGGAGCTGAGATCTGGGATACTGCACACAGAGAGAGATTAATGGTCCCAGTCCATAAAATGTTAAGGAAAACACTTGGACTACCAGGCTCTTTCCCTAATTTTTGTGTTCAAGCTGAATTGGGGTTGGCAAACATAAATGCACTATTGGACACAAACAAACTCAATTATTGGTTAAGACTAACAAGAATGAATAATGATAGAATTGCTAAGCAATGTCTTACAGAGAAATATAAATGGATAGAAACAACCCACTATAAATCTACTTGGCTTCGAATATATTTAAAGCATTACAGACATATGAATTGACTTTTTTTTTAAAGTATAATGAGTTGAATATAGTACTAAGTCTTCAATACAAAAAATATATTACAAGAAAAGTCAAACAGTACTGGATACAGCAAGATAAAGAAAAAATACAACAATTAAGATTTTCACCTTGTTTGCTAAAATTAACTTGAATAGTGATAAATTACAATACTACCTGTATTTTCTTATTGATCCCAAAATGAGGTTATACTTCTTAAGATATAAGTTTGAGCTATTTGACAGTAAAGTCTTGGATGTTAGATATAAGAAATCTACTGATTAATATTTAGCATGTGACTGTGATGTACTAAAGATCTCCTACATGTCCTACGGCACTATAGTTGGTACAAAGTCCCTAGAATTAATTTGCTTAGAAATATATTCTAGAAAGACCAGGTAGAACAATTACCATGGGATCCAGCAGTGCTAACAGAGATTCTTATTTACACAGAAGATAACTTATCAATAAAATCCTTGCCACATTTTTTTGTAACAATAAGCAGAATTAGAAAACATAAAACAAGTTCTAAGTTTAATATAAAGCAGTCTTGAAATTGTGCAATATATAAAGACCTTGTTTTTTACGAAATGTATGTATTGAAATATTGGTATGCATGTAATTTTGTGTTTTTTTAAATATGAGAATATTTATATTCTGTAATTTTTTAATGCTTTGTATTGTAATAACAAAAATTGTCGAACAATAAACTTGCTACTTACTCACTTACCCTCTCAGCTGGATTCTCCACAGGAGTTATCATACTTCACTATGAACATACTGCAGGCATGGAAGTCCTATCTGGCATTACCACTGAATGGGATGGGGACCAGGTGGATGGGGGTTCCAGCTTTTACACCTCAGTTTCTCCAGCTCAGTTAGACCACAAATGTTAAATCTGGATGCATTGGGGGCTGGTACACAAGTATCAGTTTTACCATGAAGGGGTATGTAAAACTTATGACTAGTTACGGTCTGATTTCCCATTAATTAGACAAGATTACTATAGATACCTTCAAATCTGATACTTCCATGAACTCCCCCTGGGGCTACAGGTGGACCTCCACCTAATCCCACCAATTTGTTCATTCTCGATACAGATAAAAACCTCTCTAGCCCAGGATCACTTTATCTCTCCATGCTATCAAGCCCTCATGAATACCCCTACCAACATAATGCTTTCCTTACAATCCCGGTGGGAACTGGAACTTAATTTATCCTTTATGCCTGAACAGTGGTCAAGGATATGGATTGAGCAACATAAGGTAATTGGGATTTGCATATGGCGAGAATACACCTGGAAGATAACCAGTAGATATTTTCAGACCCCCAAATTACAGCTAAGTTTTCTGCATCCCATTCTCTGGGTTGTTGGAGACACTGTGGCTGTCCCTTAGCTACTCACACACACATTTTTTGGGCTTGCCCAGCTCTCACTGCCTTTTGGTAGGTGGTTGATCAAGTGCTGTTGGACTTAATACTCAATCTAGGTCCATTAATACCCAAGAAGGCAATTCTCCTGCACTTCCTGCCAAAACTGAAACAAAAACACCTGCTATATTTGGCTGGCATTCTACTGGCAGCAGCCAAGAAAACTATACCCAAAATGTGGCTGCAGCCGGACCCCCCCCCATACAGGTTTTAACCTGGGAGGTTATCATACATCATATATATTGGATGAAGCATATGACCGCACAATTACAAAATGTCCTACCAGTTTTGGACAATAGGTGGATGGCATGGCTTCTAGATGTTTCCACATATAGAACTGACATCATCCCTTAGAGGGAGACAGGGAATATGTGGCTGGGGAGAGACTCCTATTGGGGTCGTTTGGGTTTGACCAGGCTGATTGGGCCATTAGAATGTGAGCAGGGGCATAGCTAGAATGATGCAGGGGGTGCAGTCGCACCTGGGCCCAAGAGGGTTTAGGGGCCCTCTATGCGATAGAGTAAATAGATGTTTTTTCACTTCCACCCTGACCCTTTAAAACACCACATGTATACAGTGCAGCTGCTTTTTTTTTTTAGTGCTCCGGATTCATCTCAGCAGTGGGGGGGCTGGGGGTGGAGCCATGCCCATGCGCCACTGTGCTGCTGGTTGCTAGGGGCTCTAGTAACAGTAGACTACTGTACTTATACCACATGACTCTCAGTGATACAGTCATGTGGTGCAAGATGTTGGGTGAAGTGTGCCTGCCTTAAGAAAATTGCACCTTCTGTGATGGTAATCATGTATGGTTGTTGTGGTGGAGCACATTTTAGGAGAGAACAGAAGAGAATTTTCCTTAGACTAGAAGTCTTCTAGGTAGTCAGAGAAGTGAAGTGCTGTGGTGGGACAGTCTTTATGACTCTCAATTAATTCAATTGTCCATCTATCTCTGTGTGAGTGTGCACTGGGCAGCAGCGCGGCGGAGAGGAGACTGAGCTGAGAATGGAGGAGGACAGTAGAAGACATGTGTCCAAGTCCAACCTGACGACCACCATGTCCGAGTCTGACTAGAGAGAGGAAGAGTCAGAGAAGAGAGAGAAGGGAGGGCCTCAGCAGCTACCAGTTAGGTATTGACAAGAATAAGATCATTTTTTATGGGCACCACTGGGAGGATTCCTGACCTGACCTCTTGTCCGTGACAGTTCGTTATCTCTGTCTGATGACATTGATGATGGGAACAAGTCGGATCCTCCTAGCTGAGCTGACAAGATGTGTCAGTGACAATGCCTTGGCTTGTTGTTGCTTGCCTCCTGAGTCCAGACTGGTAGACAGGACTTGGACTCATGTTCCAAATCCAGCCAGCAGCACATGACATTCTGATTCATTGTTCATTCATATATTATTTTGGGACCCACGGGCTCCACGGGGGGGTTGTCTTCTGTGACTGACACTGTGTCTGTGTAAATTATAATGTTTTATCTCTTATCTACCAGGAAGGCTGAAGCCAAGGCACAACACACATAGTCTGAAGTTAAAAACATATATATATATATATATATATATATATATATATATATATTGTTTTTTGTTTTCAGTTTCCACTGATGGTGACCTACAGGACATACCTGGAAACAAGTGTTTTTCTTTAAACTTTATGATGTGCCTTCCTGGTTACAAAAGATTAAATAAAAGAATACACAGAAGCCCATCTCCGCCCCCAAAAAATATGAATGAATGTGCTGGAGTTCAGTGTGTCCTAAAAACAGAAATTCTCACAGATACAGTCAAGAGTGATGTAATCTAACCTGCTACCTACCTTGGGACTAAGATTAAGGGTACTGAGGGCAGGCAGCTGTGTGTATGTGTGCACAGGCAAACAGCTAAGGGCAGTTTATAGTTACAATGGTTAAATGTTCTCTTCCTTAGCCTTGGACTAACTTCTTGTGATAATACAACACACAGAGGGAATAAAATCCATTTTGAACAACTTAGTTTGTCCCTTTCTGACGTAATTTTATCACAACTGCATATCGTTAATTTTTGCAAAATGTAAAAAAGCCTTTGATTGGAGATTATTTCTTGTTTCATAAAGCCCTACAAACTTTATTAGCCTAATCATTTGCTGAAAGGATTTCAGTGGGATATTGGTCTAATGAATTAGAGCCAGTGTTCTTGGCAATTGTGTTTTTTATTTGCTGTATGAAGCTTTGCACTATACTTTAAAACATGGCTGAATGCAAGTTTTAACCCGGTTTATGTTTGCCAGCCTGCATACGGTATAATAAAGTGCTTTGGTTGAATGCAGGAACTACAATTAAAAAAAACCAAGTATGAAGGACATAATTGTGTGTGTAGTAGTCGCACTGCAGTGAGCCCAACAGAAGGAGCTTTCCTGGTGTCATCTTGCTCCCCACCATTGGCTAGAGAGAGCACAATTCTGTGGTCTGGTGGTCCTATTGTGTGAGTGAGTGCAAAGAGGACACTAGGATAGGAAATCTTTTTTTTTTTGTATATTTTTATTAAATTTTCAAGTATGGCACAACATAATACAATACTACAAACCTATCCAAACTATATACAAAAGGGTCCAATACATTGCCATAATAACAAATTCTTGTCAGATCCACCACGGCTGCAAAATGAAGTTTGTGAAGAAAATGGGCAGACTGATTTTTTTAAATTTTAAACTGTGTTGGGCTATGGCAGCAGCGTTGTGTCAGTCGGGGTTTGGAGTACCATGGTGTTGCCTTGCACAGCTCTGCAGCTGCCTCTCACCCGCATTTGTGCTGTGAACGATGCAAGCAGGGTGAAAACATGATAGCTCTCACCAGTGACAAGGCGTCCTCTGCTGCCTGCAACCTCTTCTGCTTTTTCTCCCGTCCCCAGTGGCGCAGTGGTGGGCTCGCGCTCCCCACCTATGGTCTCTTCCTGGCTGCCGTGTGCCTGCTCTGCTATGGCAACTCTCTGAGGGGCGAGTTCATGCACGATGATGTCTGGGTGATCGTGAACAACCTAGATGTCCAGCCAGGCTCCTCATTCTGAAACGTGTTCCTGAACGACTTCTGGGGCAAGAGGATGGCAGATAACACCAGCCACAAATTTGACTGACCCCTGTGTATCCTCACTTTCAAGTAAGCTGGTGTCATGCATGTTCTCATTATCATGTTAATAGTATTTTGGTTGCACTTGGCAGTTACTAATTTGTTCGGTCTGGCTCATGTACCCTTTTGCATTAGAAATGGAATGGGATGAAAATGCAGTTAAGTGCTTTGATTCAGTCCAGTAATACGTGCAGTGTAATAACCGTTTTCTTCAGTGACTTTCCCGCAGCTTTCATTTTCTGATGAATTTGACAGATTCAGTGACAAACGCACCACACAGTTGTGCATTACTTTTCATGGTAGACACACTGGGATGCTTTATGATTACCTTTTTTCTGCAAGCAAGTGATTTATTTCTCACATCTGGCTTTGTAGAGCAGTATATCCACCAAGAGCAGCTGTTGCACTAGAGAAACTTGGTAAACTGTGCATTTAAATAAAAAGACGTAGAAGGGTGGTACCTGCTCCTGTAAAGTCTTCTATGTCCATAGTTGTTGATGCTTTAACAGACAGGCTGCAGCCAAGGAGACCTGACATGCAGTATGTAGGCAGTGGGTATACATATAATACTGTCATGGGTTAAGTGCGATGCTGTGAAATCGGCACACATGCCTGCCCCGGCATGTAAAACGGAGACCCCCACAGTGCCTGGAGGTCATTCATTTCATATGCTGGAGCCCAGTCATAAGTAACCGACTTGTTAAAGGTAGATTTAATTAATGGAAACGAAGGAAGCATGTGCTTATTTTCTATAAAAATGAATGAAAAGCATTCATGGAGGTGAGGGATGTAAATTAAAGCCAGATTTTCCTGGCCGACTTCCTTAGGAGTGATATTTGTTATGGACTCTGGCTCTAGGCTTGCAGGTGAATGGTTTAAAATTGTGTTAAGAAATAATACTTGGATACAGCAGCACACCAGGATTTTTTGTGCCATACTTTAACCATTTATGTTTTTTATGCCCAGGGTTCTCCTAAATTAATGCTTATGCAGTTGTAAGAGAACTGCAGGAGAGGGTAGGTGGGGATCTGTATCTGGGAACTGCTAATCTACTGTATCCTGACATGGTTTTTGGTATGCTGTCTTGTAGTGGATGATGGGTGGGCACAGAGGGACAGTGAAAAAGCTGGGATATTGACCAAGACCGTTTCTTGGCTCGCTCTTTGTCCTGCGACCGGGAGCGTGCAGCTCCCCTTTTGTTGTGTTTGTTGCTTGTCCCATGACTGGGAGCATGCGGCTCCACTTTTTGTTGTGTTTGTTGCTTTTCCTGAGACCAGGAGTGTACGGCTCCATTTTTGGTTGAGTTTGCTGCTTTTCGAGTGTTTGGAGCAGAATGAGCTGCAGCTGCGGGACCGACCCATTGCCTACTATGGCAACAAGATTTGGGGGGTGGCATTAGGCAGTCAAAATATCAGTAGCTATGCCCTTGATGTTAAGGGGAAGGGACAGAAATGGCAGGGATGCAAAAAAAAAACACCCACAAAAAAAAAAAATGCCCACTGTGATATAGTGCAGTGCTGCAGTCCATAGGGACAACATGGGCGGATTGCTTCTTGAGGGAGGGTCAGGTGGAGGAAAAACCATTCCACGGACAGAAAACTCAACGTCAGCCCTTTTCTACATGCAAAACATCTGCAGGGCTCTGCCTAGGCAGCCGTAACAAGCTTAAGGCTTACTCCTCAGCAGTCAGTCAGTGTAGGTATGAGGGCTGAGATCCCACTCACCTAGCTCCCTCCTCAGAGCTCCCTGGCACCTTGCCCTTGGTAGACCTGGATGAACTCTTACTTGCATGATGTATATTTGTCCTTAACTCACTGTATTTAATCATTATATTGGCAACAATTATATACTTTGGAGTCCTTATATTTATTTATTTATTTGAAAATTGGTAACCAGGATCAGCGCACTGAGCTGAAGCTCGTTTCCAGGTGCGATCTGGGGGAAGGGTTACAGGAGAACAGCGAATCATAATACAGCACATTACATGATACAGTCAGAAAATGCAGACACTGTACAGTAAGAATACTTCACTGGTAAAACTTGAAACAGGTTAAAGTGCAGTTTTGTTGAGCAACTACAAGTGCAGGTGGAAAACCCAAATTCGGTATCAAGCAGTACAAAGGCAATCAGTACAGTGCACCAGGGACCAGCTGGATCCTGGGGAACCGAAGACTTACCTACCTATTGGGTATTCTATGCACAGTTTGTGGATACTAAGAATGTATATCTAATTGGAGCTACTGCACTATGTAAACAGTTTATTTTAGGCATTGCTCCCCTGCTGTTGTACATTGTATGTAACCAATTTCCGGGTGCACTAGTGCTACCTCTTGCCTAAAAATCACTTACGTTAATGTACAACATTGTTTACTCTTTATAATTTTGTATGTAACTCTGGTTGCCCCTGAAAAATGGACGCCTACCAGGCTGTCAAAATTAAACTCAATCAATCAATCAAATACATTGCAGGTCTCAGTTCCCGCAGTATGCGCCTGTATCTGGTTTGTGGTTGAAGGGCAATTGTAATCACTCTAGTATACCCCCTGAAAAAAATCCTTATGGTACCGTAATGCTCACAATCATTTATTGTTGCTTAATTTTTTTAAGATCATCTTGAATGTCTACTTCTGCACTTGATGAGTGCACATTTTGCTTTTCCCTCCTTTTTCATGAGTACTTATATCATAGCGCCGCCCATCGTCCTTGAGGGGGCAACGCATGCATAACATCTGTGAGATGACTGGCAACATTTTCCTGTTGAGTGTGAGACAACTGGCTGTATTTCTGTAATGCTGTCAGCCATCTCACAGTCATCACCCAAGCACTGCCCTGTGGACGGACCCAAAAAATGACTATGGAGGAGGGCTATCCTGTAAATAGCCCCATTGTGCTGAAACATCCCCCTCCCATTAACGTTCATTGTTTTTTAAAGATATGTCATACCAGATGTAAACTTATTTAGACTGGGAATGCTGGCCGACAGTCAATACCTTTTGTGGCAAAAAGAAATATAGTCTGTTAAGATATTTCTGTAAATTAGCAACAGTGCTTTACACTAACAATTTAGGTGATCCGATTCAAAGGTGGCATACCAAATACTGTATCACGTTTCATGCAGCCACGGGGCAAAACCCATACATGTATACCATATCTAGAGGTCCCCTTTCCAAATTTAAAAGTATTGATCTAAGAATCACCCAAAGGGCAGGGCTCGGAGAGGACGACCAGAATGTCAGACATGCCACTCTTCATGTTCTTGACTTTAAACTTGGTCGCAATATGGGGCATCATTCAAAAGCCCCACCGCGTCATAGCACTTCTGATTACAGGAGAAAACAGACTGGTTTATTCTGAGAACACAGGTTAAAAGTGTAACTTCGTTTTGCAACGCTATAAAACAAAACATCATCCTAGGCACATGCCAGTTGTGTCTTATGATTACGGTATTGTGTAAAACTGTTATAAAATCACAATGGCATTAAGGAAACATCTACTCTTGGATGTGTTTTGTCTGTGTCTGACTTTAGACATACCATTCTTGTTCTCTATCTCTACGATGCTCTCAGTCGTTAAAAATGTCTGCTGAATTATGTTTGCTATATATGATGTTTCCTAGCTGCTGTATATGCATTCAGTCATGTATTACTATAATGTCTGAAATCACTGAATTGTGTTATGCCTGCTTTGTGTTGTCCTTACCTCACTGTAACTGCCAGGGTGGTACCTGAAAATAGATGATTACTTTAGTGTATACTTATCTGGTCAACAAAAGTTACATAAATAAGAACACAGCATTGAACATTTGTACATGTTTCTTTTTTTAATCATGCAAAAGTGTTAAAAATCATGCAAAAGTGACCCCCCCCCATAGATAAATATATTTGAAACCTGCCTGTTTCAGTGCTCAGATCTTATCTTTCTGGTTGCATAAAAGCCTCCTAACCTGGGACATTTTAAATTCTGACCAGGTCAGGTCCCAACAGCATAACATATGTCAGAAAGAGAATGGTCCTATGCAGATAGTTTACTTTATATCATTTGTATGTCTAAAAATACATAACGATATGTACAACATCGGTATATCACTGGGAAGCATGGGGTAAAAATAGATATAGAATACTTAGGGGGGCTCCACCTGTAATGCACAGCAGAACAGAAATAATCTATATAATGATAAAGCAAGTACAACTTGTCCCGCGACCGGGTGGATGTGGCTCCGCTTTTTGTTGTGTTTGTTGCTTTTCCCATGACCGGAAGTGTGCGGCTCCACTTTTTGTTGTATTTGCCGCTTTTCACGTGTTTGGAGCGGGATGAGCTACGGCTGCAAGACCAACCCATCGCTACTATGGAAACAAGATTGGGGGGGTCTGGCATTAGGCAGTCGAAATATTGGTAGTTACGCCCTTGCTGTTAAGGGGAGGGGACAGAAATGACAGGGATGCAAAAAAAGCACCCATAAAAAACCAAAAAAAATGCCCACTGTGATATAATGCAGTGCTGCAGTCCATAGGGATAACATGGGCGGATTGCTTCTTGGGGGAGGGTCAGGCAGAGGAAAAACCATTCCACGGACGGAAAACATGATGTCAGCCCTTTTCTACATGCAAAACGTCTGCAGGGCTTTGCCCATGCAGCCATAAAAATGGAATATCATAGTCCTAAAATGATAACTGTGTAAGTTATCATTTCATTTTCATTTTTAATTTGTCAGAAACTCATTTAATTCTAGCATCTTTTCTAGTCTGCTGAATAATGTACTCTACCTATTCCAAGTGTGAGATGGAAATAATTTGTAACTAGCAGCTGTTATGTATAGGATAAAGTATGGGGTGAAGTGTGTAATGGGGGGGGCAGGCGGTGGGGGGCCCTATAACATACCCTTGCACCCAGGCCCTATAGGAATTTGATATGCCATTGAATGTGAGTTGTTTCCATCTGGAATAGGTTAAAGTGTTCCTTCACCCCAAGCAATGGCAAATATATGCAATTTGTTGAGTACTTCTTCTTGTTGTTATCCTAGGAGATGTCAACTGCTAATGGATCTACCACATGTATGGAACTGACATGATTTGGACATGAACATGAGGTATTATGTTATACTATACTAGCATAATGATTGTACCTTGAAAACCTTAATAAAGTTTCAAGTTTAAAAAAAACAATGGGTTGGGGCCCACAACATCTAACCTTACTGGTGATCCCCTTCAAGAAAAAAACATGATGTTGTTACAGTTTGAATTTGCAGCTCACAAGCACACTGCATAAGTATAGCTTTCCTTTCCCCAGCCCAGACAACATCAGGATTCCAGTTGTCACACATTTGAAGGAGCCTAGCCTGGGCTTCTTTGATTCTTAATATGAAGCATTATATGGATAGTGACATGGGTGTGAGATCACATGGTCTTTTGTGTTGTTCAGCAAGCAGTCTGAGGTGACATTCCAGAAGGGGACAGAGATAGGGAGCAGGTGCCCATCCTCCTGCAGCTGCAGTCAGGAGTGGGAGAATCAGATTCTCCAGTCAGGACTTCTCAGGTTTAACAGCCTGCACATAGTCCTCTGTGTTATTCAGCAAGTCAATTACATCAACAATGAAGGAAACAATGGGAGAGAGTAGGCATTTATCTCTTTCTGTAGCCCACTACATGGACTTTCTGCTTCAGGGACAACCATCAGCTGTACTGGCCCATCTCTTTGCAACACCAGTCAAGTGTGGGAGAGGCAGGTTCTCAAGTCAAAATTTCTCAGGTTTAATAGCAGCAACCTGCTTACAGATTCCACATGGTCACATTTTACACTGCTGCAGTACAAAGTGCTGTTCTTTTCTTTTTTTACTCTGTGATTTTCTGTTGCTCAGCTAGCCTTGTTTGCTTCCTACATATCCTGTCTTCCCATCTACTCAGTTATTCCAGTTCTTACATCATGTCTCCCTCCCTCTTCTACCTGGTCCCTTCCATCTCAGCCACTGTGACCCTGTTGACCCACCTCTTCCTCCTGTTGCCTTTCTTATCTCTTTCACACTTCCCTCCAATGTCCTCCCTTCACCTCCTCCCCATTCCCCTGCTCATCACCTTCCTCCATCGCAATCAATCAATCAATCAAACTTTATTTAACCAGGCAAGTTACATCATTGAGCAAGCTCATTTTCAAGATGGTCCTGGACACATAGGACAAATTCATTTGCACTAACATAATAGTTCATAGTACACTAGACAGCGACACAGGAAATTATAACAATATAAGGTCAGTAGGCATGAGTGCAAGGCTTGGTTTATGACAACTAAGTAGACAATTCAATATATGCTAATTGAGTTCATTAGATTATTGAGGGAGGAGGGGGTGGGAGACACAGTGGAGGGTAGAGGGAAAAGGTAGCAACAGTGCACAAGAAGGAAAGGGGAGAAGGGCAGCAAAATAAAGTGGAGTCCCCAGGTGAGATAGCTCAGGGAGGGAAGGAGGAGGTAATGGGGGTAGTACCCTAGTGGGATGCTGGTCGATGGGGGAATAAGATGGCCAGTGAATCTGGAGCTGGTGTCTTGTTCAGACCGAGTATGTAGTGCTTACCTGAAGTAATCACACACTTTTTCCAAGCATCTATAGAGCAGCTGTCTGAACACGTGGGGGCTAGGTAGCAGGGAGAGTTTAAGTGCTTTTTATGTGTCATTTCATAGCGTCAGTAGAAAGGAGTTAATGGCAGTTGAGCCAAGGTGAGTCCTGTTCTGTGGTGGTTTAAGTAAGATCAGCGAGGAGTTTCTTAGGCTATAGGCACCACAGGAGCACATAAATAGGTTACAGATATAGGGTGGTAGCTTGTTAGACATAGCCCGGAAGAGCCACATGAGAGTGTTTATTTGCCTCCTCATGGAGAGGGGCGGCCAGTCTAGTGTTTGGTACAACAGACAGTAGTGAGTCTGCAAGGGCAGGCTGAGAACAAATCTCAATACACGATGATAAAGTGTATCAAACTTTTGGAGCACATTTTGGGGGCAGTGACTATAGAGGAAATTGGCATAGTCAAGCAGGGGAAGAAAGGTTGTTTGAACCAGCCTCTTTCTAGCTTTCAGGGTGAGTAGGTGTTTAATACAATAGAATATACCAAGTCGCTGTCTTAGCTTTTTTGATAGCTCACTTAGCTGTGCATTGAAGTTAAGTTTGTCATCCAGCCAGACACCCAGATACTTAAACTTGTCCACTATATCTAATGGGTCACCAAGGAGGGTGATAATCTGGAAAGTAACAGGTGTCCTCATACTGAGGGTGGTGGATGGGGAGATAATCATTGCTTAAGTTTTTTTTGGCAATTAACAAGAGCTTCAGGTTCCGCAGATTATGCTGGAGGATGATAAAGTCCTGCTGTAAGTTCTTGTAGGCAAGGTCCACAGAGGGGCTGGCTGTGTAGAGAACTGTGTCATCTGTGAAGAGGTGAACATTTCCTGCAAGAAGGCCAGAGTCAATGCGATTGATGTAAAGGGTGAAGAGGATAGGCCCCAGGATGAAACCTTGCAGTATGCTACAGGACAGAATTTTTAATGGGGAGAGTTTGCCTTTGGCTTTAATTTGCTGTCTCTGATTTGTGAGGTAGCAGCAGAACTACTGTATTGCAGAGGTGCTTAGACCAATGCAACACAGTGAATCAAGTAGTAAGGAATGGTCAACCGTGTTGAATGCTTTGCTGAAGTCAAGGAAGAGTGTGTAGATGTGCTGTTTATTGTCCAGAGCTTTTAGCCAATCATTCAACATTTTGGCTATGGCTGAAACGGTGCTATGTTTAGGTCTAAAATCAGATTGGACCGGGTTAAGGGTGTTTTCCCTCTCCATTAACTCTCTTAATTCAGAGTTGATAACTTTTTCAAGTAACTTGGATAAAACCAGCAGTAGCGAAATTGGCCTATAATTATTTAAGTTTGTGGGTTCTCCTGATTTGAACAAGGGAATAATGTGCACAATTTTCCAGCTAGTTGACAATTCCCCTTGGATTAGTGAGCTATTAAAAAGATGGGTGATTGGTGCTGTCAGATAATGATAACCTGTTTTAGGAAGAAGGGTTCTAACGAGTCAGCACCAGCACTCTTTTTGATGTCCAGTGAGAGGAGAAGATCCTCCTCCTGTTTATAGGATACTGGCTGGAACATGAACTGAGGGCTGTCAGTACTGAGGGTGGGAGTCAGGCACATAATATTGCTGGCAGTACACGTGGTGCTCAGTTTACTAGTAAGCAATGCATCGCAGGCGAGGCCTGCAGTGGCGAAATGGTTATTGAGTTGATCCAGGATCTCAGCCCTGTCTGTGTAGGAGGTGTTGTTTGTCAAAATTTTGGCCAGGAATGGGGTGGCAGAAGAATGTCCTTTGACCTCTCTCAGGATCTGCAAGAATTTGGCTGAGCAACTTTTGTTTACCTCAAGGGCGAACTAGAAATAGTGATATTTTTCCAACCTGCCCAGTTTGGAACAGGCATTCCTGTCTACTCAAAAGGACAGCCAGTCTGAGTCAGACTGTGACTTCTTTACCCATTTCCATAGATTGTCTCTATACCAAAGGGCCCTCTTCAGTGCTGGGCTGAACCAGTCAGGAGCACATTTCCTTGTTTTGATTTTTCTTAATGGTGCATGTTTGTTGATAACCTTTAATAAGAGATCCTGGAAGATGCAGAAAGCTTCAGACACAGAAGGTGTGAGGTAGAAGTCCTGCCAGATAATATTTCTAAGATCTGTCAGAAAGTCAGGCAGTGAGAAGTGCTTCAGGCTGCGCTTTAACTTGAACATGGAGGTGGACGGGAGGTGTGGGGAACACCTGACACAAGCGATCGCACAATGATCACGCAGGTCATTTTGGAAGACTCCTGCATGAGAGATATTATGTGCTTTGCTGACTAGTATAAGGTCTAGTAGGGAGCTACAGTCAGGGTTCTTTTTATTAGGTTGGGTAACCTTGGGGGTAATCTGAGTTAGCCCATGCTCATCACAAAAATTCTTATGATTATTGGTGCAGGCATCATTCCAATTAAGATTAAGGTCCCCCATTATGATACATTCCGTATTTGCTTTTTCCGTCTACCATGCCATGAGCTCTCATCTATCCTAGCTGCCTTTATGCATCTTCCCTAAACCTCAGAGCTCTCTGAAATTCCTTATTTTCTTCTCCTATCCCCTGTTAGCCCTCCTTCTTATCCCCTACCAATGAAATTCTAGCTCATTGTCACCCTTCTGCTCTTGTTGTCAAAGAACTTTGAGCTAAACCCTGGCCCACCACCTTTCTTCCCCTGCACATCCCCAAGGGACTTGGTATTTTTCCAAAATTTCCAGATCTAATCTCTAAAATGGACTAGTTTAGGCTGTTAGTACTGCAGTACCCGCCTGATGTCCTTGTTTTCACTGAATCCTGGCTCTCAGCCAGGGTTGGTGACACTGACATCAGGATCTGTGACTTCACAGTTTGCAGACAGGACTGTAAGAAGTGAAGGGGTTGTGTGGCTGTTCACATGTCTTAGCATCTCCTGGGATTAAGTGTATCAGTCTGCCATCCCTTCCTCTCCGAAGCCTCTCCTTTACAAGCGCTCCCTTGCTTCCTCTCTGTCTCCATATTTTCAGTGAGATCTACCTCTTCTCTGGGCAAAGCCTGACTTTTTGTCATGATATTCTCTCAAAACCAGCTTAATTCCTCCTCCTTGGGGGATCTGCTGATTCTGGGTAACCTCAATATCAATTGGTTCCCCTCTTTTCTGCAAACTTCTGGCCCAGAAAATAAACTTCCTCAGTCTCTCCAACTCATCTCAGAGCCCACTCAGCTGAACCCCTACTCTGACAATAATAATCTTAATGATTAGGTACCCTCCTTTGAATTTCACCGCATCATCTCAGCTGGCACTCTACTGAACTTTCTCAGTAACTATCAGCAAATCACATCATTGGGGACATATTCTATCAGCTGTTCATGTTGCAGTGTGCCATGATCTGCCAGGTAACCACACTGGGTAGAACACAACTTGCCACTGACCTTAAATATAGATTGACCCCTTTCCCGCTTTCTTTCTACATTCTCCACTATCTGGGACAAACATGTCCCCCTGAGGAGGTTACCTGTTCTGTGGTTCCACCTTCCATGAGTTTCTGAAGAGCTAATCACTTTATTTAGAGAACCCTACTCTGCCTGGTGGTTCCATAAGACCGCCATCCTCCTCAGTTCTTCCTACCACCTCAGATCAGTCCCTCACACATGAAAGCAGACCAAGGTTCTCTCCCTTTACTAAAGTGGTGACTCCTCTTCCCTGGAAAACTACTGACCATATCTCTCCTCTGTATGCTGGTTAAACATCAGAAGAAACTTATTCTTTACCACCTGTTTCCTCTTCCTGATTTCCTCCAATTTCCTCTCTCCATACCAGTCTGGCTTCTGCAAAGCGAACTCTGCAGTCTCCTCCCTCTCTGGATCAGTGGTTCTATCCTGAAGGGGATAGATCGCGGCCTTTTAGCATGGCCATGATCTTAGACCTTACCAAGGCATATGATATGATATGGTGACCCATTTCCTCCTCCTGGATAAGTGCACTTGTCTTAGCTCCACTCTTATTTTCAATACCCTGGATAGTGCCCCCTACAAGAGGTCTTATATTTGAAGCACCTCCTTGTGTGGTTGCATAAAAACCTGGATTTAAACTTGCACATTGATCCCATAGTAAAGGGCTCTGCCCCAAACTATGTTCCCTTTATTGGAGCCAGTCTTTCTTTCCCCTCTCAATCTGCCTTGAGATCCTTCTTAAAGGGGAATAGTCAACACTAAGAGCCTCACACCCAGCTGTGAGACTGTTCCCAATTTGCACTTTGTATGCATATATATATATATATATATATATATACATATATATATAGTTTATACAACTGTGTTAATGCTGTGGTTAGGGTAAAAGCCACAAAAGTAGGGAAATGTGGTGTTAGGGGTTCCAACCCTAACACCCCACTCCCAACCTGCACACACCAACAGGTGTCAGGGGTGTGCCTTGGAGTCATCAGCCCTAACACTCACCCCATTCCACAAGTAAATAAGCTGAGATGGATACAGTATAGGAGAATGGGGTAAGTGATTGGGCTGATGATCCCAAGGCACACCCCTGATGCCTGTTGGTGTGTGTAGGGTGGGGGTGAGGTGTTAGGGTTGGAAACCATAATTACACATTTCCCTATTTTTGTGGCTTTAACCCTAACTAGAACATTAACACAGTTTTTTTAAACTTATTTCCTTACTTTTTGAGAAAGTATAATCATATCCTTCTTCACGTGAGGGAGCACCCTGCACTCCCATTCCTCCATAGATGCATATATGAATGAACTGTAGGTGTGGAAACACAGGGCCCTACAGGCTCTGCACTTCAATTTATAGGACAACAGTAACCAAATTACCAGCATAGCCATTGTATTACCCCACCTCATATACCCAGTACAGAACATTTACAAATCCCTGTCAAAATGCAGTTTTGCACATCTGTAATGCCATTCTGCACCACAAGTGGAAAAACACATTTTGGCCAGGATTTGTAAACTGACAGTCATGAGATACATGAGGTGGGGTACTAAGAAGGCTATGTTGAAAATCTGAGGTCAAAATATTTAAAATTCCCAGTGTTTTGGGCATGCATACAAAATTGCAACAAATGGGCATAACTTTGCCATTGTAACATATTTTGACCCAAAATGTTCAACATAATAAACTTATTATGTCACCTCATGTACCTGGTGTGACACTCTGCCATCTGCTTATGGTTATATGTATGATATTTGTAATATAAATATATAGTATGTGATTGTCTGCCTAGGACAAGCAGCCAGAGTATGAAAGACTTGACCTTTGACCTTCAAAGTGTCAGTGAGGATGTCATGAAACTGACCAGTGAAACCTAATTAAATGCCTTCCTTCCAGAGGGACCATTTATTACCTCTTATAACCTGCTCCTGCTTTTGAAGTTGGCTCCCATGTGTGCATTTTATGATATAGCAGGAAGGGAAATAATCTGGCTGATTCCTTTTGGTTTTCTCACCTAGAAGGGGACTAGTGATAGGATGTGAGTTTATGAGCCATCAAAGGAACCTGCTTGCAAAGACTGTCACATGTTTTTTTTGTATTGGGAACTGCTGATTCCAGCCAGCAGAAGGATAATATCCTTTTTGGATATCCATACTCAGGTTACAGATTTATCACAGATCTAACAGTGACCTCATGGGTGACATCACCAGGAGGTGGAGAAAACTGACTTTTGAATATTGCTTGCAAGAGAAGTTGGTGCAGAAGGACTCTCTGAAAATCAAAGACACACTTATCCCATGGACTAGTAACTAGGCACTTTTAGAAAAAAAATTCAGCTGGAACGTAAGTATTTTTTTTGGTAGGAGTTTGTGTTCTGTAACTTCCCATTTGTTTTATGTGACTGTAAGTTGTTGATATAATTGTTCTGTGTTTGATTTTACCTGTTTTAAAATTTTTAGTAAACAATATTTTCTTTGAAATTCTGCCTGTGCTTTTTCCCAGTTCTTTTACATGTGAATGCTGAACCTGTGTTTAAGTCTGACAGCTGCTAAGGGCTTGAATATGTTACTAAGCTTGCTAAAAGGTAAGAATATACCTAGGTCTCATACTGAGTCACAAGGGTACATTTTGGAAACCTGGCTGGGTACCACAGGGTGAAGGAGTGTACTGCATTCCCGATGAGGGTACATATCTGAGCCTCTTAACTGGGTATGCTAGCATTTGACCCCAAGGGACTCAAGGCTAGTCGGTGATTTGGACCCAAAACAGACAGGAGGGTTACCCTGTTTGTTCCCTGTTCACACTATCGCACTTCAAGGTTGGCACTGTGGGAGCATAGGGTTTGACCTGCAGAGTGCATTTGCGACACCCGGTACAGAAAAATTTTCAAATCCCTGCCAAAACTTAATTATACACAACTGCAATGTCATTCTGTGCCACAGATATGAAAACACATTTTGGACAGGATTTAAAAAATGACAGCTATGACACACATGAGGAGGGGTAATAAGCTGTCTGTGTTGAAAATTTGGGGTAAAAATATTGAAAATTTCCAAAGTTATGAATGTGCATAGCGAAATTGCAACAAATGGTCATAACTTTGCCATTTGTATATATTTTGACCCCAAATTTTTAAGATAGCCATCTTATGATACCACCTCATGAACAATATGACTGCAACTATGCAAATCCTGCCCTAAAGGTGAATTCACCAAGCAGTGGTAAAATCATATTTTGGGTAGGAGTTGCATAATGACAGTTATATTATTCATGAGGTGGAGTCACCAAAAGGCTATGTTGAAGATTTGGGGTCAAAATCTCAAACGATGGCAAAGTTATGCATAAAAGTTGAAAGCTCCATTGAAATACACTGAACTGCATTTACCTTAGTTTGTCATATGCAATTGCCAGTTCCAACAGCAAGACGTGTCATTGATCGGAGAGTGGATTTCAATCCTGGGACCTGTTCAGGTGAGTGAGGGTGTATGGGGGTGTACTGGGGTGTGTGGGGTGGTGAATGTTGAGTGGGAAGTGGGGGGCTGATCGGCGAGGGACCTTATTTTGACAGGTTTGGAAAAAAAACATTGATGGACTTTTTTTTTTTCAGAGTTCTCATTGAAACAGTGTCTTTATGAAATTTACAAGGGGAGATCTTGGTTGCTGACAGCACGCAGTCAGACTTAGCTCTCTTTTCTCTGGTGCACCCCTTCAGGTTGTCACCCTGATGGCGAAACATGAAAAAAGACCATTACAGTGACAATTGCTGTAATGGTCTTTTTTCCATGTTTCGCTTTCCCCCAGTGTTCTGCCCCCTTCCCGGACCAACTCCGACCTGGAGTTGATAATCCTAAAGTCCGGGGGGTGCAGGGTGCAGAGCTCCCTGCATGGGGGATGTGGGGGGCACAGCCCTCCCCCACAGAAAACACTTGTAAAACAGGCAGTACAATACCTGTGATGATATTGTGATGTCGCTGTGCAGGAGGTTGGCATTTTCAGTGCCGACCTCCCTTGGTGCTTCCCTTTTCTCAGAGTGGGAGTCCATTAATTTTGTAGTGTGGAATCCATGAATTAAAAACAGCTTCCTTTAACAACCTCCTGGGCTCCCCACTATTCAACCTCTGAAGCTTCCTTGCTCCATCCTCCACATTGGCAAATTCATTCCTCCAAATTTATATCTGAAGTGATGGATCCGCATAAAATATAACAGAACCCAAAATCTATAAAACAATGGCTACTGGAGCTAAAAAGGTCTGCCTGTAGCGATAGGTGGGATGACTTGCCAGAGATCAAGTGGGGTCACAGAAGCAGAGTAGTTGTTGGGGTGTTTGGGCAAACCATGTGGACTGACTTTTCTGCCAACAAATTCTAAGATGTTTCTATACTGTTGGTCTAACTTGTAACAGCATGCAAGCAAACATGCTTGACATTGAAAATGCTTGTTTTACAACTATATGTTTGCAATATTTTTGTAGGGTGAAGACAGAAGAAATATCAAAACAAAATGAAACAGCCAGATCATTTGTAACTAATGTGCCAATGAAATTATATTATTTTTTTAAACGAGTGAAATAAAAAAAAAGATGCTTCCACTGAAGACTTTCTTTTGAATCTGGTGGTAAGTTTGCAAGTTGGTTGTAATGGGACAAGCGATGCTTCATTCAAAATTGTGAGATTTAACTGCACACTGTTGCTTCCCCTTCCTCATTGGACTGCTGGGCCAGATGTTCACTCACCCACATATGGTCAATCATACCTGCATGCTAATATGGTACTCTCACACAGTTCATATCTTGCATCTAACTGTGGGCGACCTACTCTTTCCTTATGAGTGAGACCTTGCAAAACTGCTATTTTTGTTAGTTATTTGGTGTAATGGGCCACAATTTGAAGTGGAAGGTTTGGTTAGCACTCTAACCCACAGAACTGGAACCTCAGTTTAGTTCTGTGGTCCAAGCTTTCAGTCAAGCACATGAGTGCTTCTGATAGAGTTGCATAGTGTTCGGTCTCTTGCCTCGATACCAGACAAGTGTGTATATTATTTTCTAGATTTTTTTTATTTGTGCTTGTTGCCATTGGCATAGGGAGTTTTGTCAGCTCCAGAACAGTACACAGCTTAACAAGTGAATGAAAGTTGCAACTTTCTTCATTCGGGAGTAGTATGCTGGACCTGAGCGACACCGGTGAGTAAACTGACTCCTTTATAACAGTCAGTATCATGTTCTCCAGGTGCACCTGGCAAGGGGTATTATAATTCTTTTTTATTTAATTGAAGCAGGAATTAGATTTGTAAATGTCACATAAACTGTGCTAGTGAAACTGATGACAGAATGGGTAACAAAACAGACCTGAAGGGCCATTTGGAAATTGTACTATCCTATTTCTCTATCCTGAAAAATGAACTTCTCATAGGAAATGGTGAGAATTGGAAAACTAAATAACTTGCAACAGGTTAATATTTTTGCACCAAACAAACACTGGCAGTTTTATTATCCAAGTTCTTACTACCATAAAGAAAATCACACCAAAATTCCACACCATGTGGGTACAAGGTGATGAGGAAAAAACTGAAAAAAGTGGTGACTTTTTACTTTTTTTACACTAACCAGAGCTCAGAATCTGCACATCCAACTGGAACGAAACTTGCCACATCAAGAGTTCTACCCCTCCCCCAGTATAGCACATACCAAATTTTGTGCAAATTCATTGATCAGTTGCAAAGTTATTAAAGTGCAAAATCTGAGGTTTAACATTAAAGAAGCTACTCAACCCAAACTATAGGGCATGACTGCACCCTATTATATATATATATATATATATATATATATATATATATATATAAACTTTACTTTACTAACTTTAACTAATACACACTAACTTTGCTTTTTTTCTCTTTTAGATACAGGTATTTCCTGAATAAGACCTACGGTTGAAATGTAGATTTTAACTCTTATTTTCCATTTTCAGTGTGCATTTAATATTACCATTTTGTTTTGCTACTGACATTACTGATACTGACATTCGATTAGGGTTCCCACCCTTGCCCCACCCCCCTGCCCCCACCAATAGGCATCGGGTGTGCGTTGGGGTTGTCGGATCTAACTCTCACCTTATCCCGTGTAAACAAGCTGAGGTGGTGCAGTGTAGGAGGTGGTGACAGTTAGGACCGATGACTAGACCGACCCCGTGCCTGTTGGTGGGGGGGCGGTGGCGATGGGGCAAGGGTGGAACCCTAATGTTGAATTTCCTCACTTCTGCTGCTGTAGAAGAACCCTAACTGATGCATTAATGAAGTTTTTGCATAGAATTTCCCTACTTTTTTAAGAAAGAATAGAAAAGTAGAAAGTTGAGCAAATTGATGGAAGCGTGGGGCCCTTCGGACCCCGTGCTCCCACTACGTAATTTTGTGTTACTATAGTAACAGTAAGTGCAATGGAAATGCAAGCACAAAGGGTTATGCACATGGTGACACAAATGTAAATGGTAACACAAACAGTAATAGAAATGCAAGCACAAAGTGACACCAGATTGAACAGTGACATAAACGGAGACACAAACAGAAGCGCATACAGAACACAACTGGTAACACACACATTCACGTACCGCAATTGTAAATGCAAATGGTAACAGTAACAGCAACAATAATGCCAAAGTAAACAGAAATACAAGCGCGTATAAAAACACAAACCACAACGCGTACACTCACAGAACCACAATTGTAAATGCAAATGGTTATGGCAACAGCAACAATAAAGCCAACAGAAACAAAAACGCAAGTGCATACGAAAATGCAATCCGTAATGTGCACGGGCACGGTACCGCAATTGCAAATGCAAATGGTAATGGTAACAGCAACAATAATGCCAAACAAAATGAAAACGCAAGTGTAAACAAAAACGTAAACCATAATGCACACAGTGGCGTAGATGGGAACGGTGATGCGAACAGTAACGGAAGTGCAACTGAAAACACTAAGTGGCACAGTAACAAAAGGGCACACCCTTCTTTTCCCCAAATACTGCATTGAAAAAACACATTAAAAACAAAGAATGTATGCATAATAATTGACTTCGGAGCAGAAAATTACGACTTGGAATACTAAATTGCTTATATCTCAGGAACTGTATGTCGTAGAAAAAAAATTAAAATTGCGTATGAATTATGACTTTCCTGGCTAGTTTTGTACTTAGCCCCATCTGGGGGGGGGGCTAAGCATTTTTGTAATGAAAAGTCCATATCTCGCACCGTTTCAGAGATACGGGCCCTGAAAGACGCAACTGACGCCATAATGTTATCCTATGGCAAAAAGTGTCAACTTCAGAGTGCTGTCACTTTGCCACCTTGTAATATTATTTCACCAAACCACCAAAAGGCATATCTGTGGGATGTTGACTTCCTTCCCTCCAAATTTCAGCCCAAACGACCAAACCGTTAATTTGCAGCAGGGCCGCAAAGAATTCCTGTAATGCAGCAAACGCCGTAATGTTATCCTATGAGAAAAGTGTCAACTTCGTAGTGCCATAACTTTGCTGTCCTGTGCTGTTTTTTGACCAAAGCACCAAAAGGTACATCTTTGAGATATTGCCTTTCTTTCCTACAAATTTCAAATCAAAAGACCAAACCGTTTCCAAGATATTCAGTATCAAAAATTACTAAAATTTCCATATCTATTCCATTATAAAAAATATGGCCATCTTGTCCCTCCCTCGTATTCAAAGATGGCGATCAAAGAATCTCATGATCAAAGAATTTGCAGGCTCATGAACAAAGATTTAAAAACCTTATGAATCAAACAATTTAAGGAATTGTGGTAAACCACCACCATGGTTCAACAAAATGATGCCCACTGAGTAAAACCCACCCTCATTTGACTTCCTAGGACACCCCTGGGCTGAGAAAATTGATTTTTTAATTGGGCTATCTCGTCCCTCATTCACAATGCACGATCACGATCAAAGAATCTCCCAAAGAATTTGCAGGTTCACGATCAAACAATTTGCAGGGTCATGACCAAAGAATAAAAAGTTCTGTAATTTTCAAAATTCAAATAATTGCAGTAAACTACTGCCATGCTTCATCAGAACGAAGTCCCCTGAGTAAAACCCACCCTCATTTGTCTTCCTAGGACCCCCCTGAGCTGAGAAAATTGATTTTTTTATCTGGCCATCTCATCCCTTACTCACGATACATGATTGCGATCAAAGAATCTTGTGATCAAAGAATTTGCATGGTCATGGTCAAAGAAATTGCAAATTGCTCGCTCGCGAACAAAGAGCGAGGAACGAGATGGCCAGATTTAAAAATAGTGTTTTGCAGCCCAGGGTGCCATATTAAGTGAGATAAGGGTGGGTTTTGCTCAGGGGGCTTTGCTCTGCCCCATCTGAATAAAAAAAGAGTAGTTGTCATTATCCCTGGTAGTCTAGTGGCCCCCTTCCCATCATGGTAATGTACTTAACCATGATTGTATCCCTGGTAGTCTAGTGGCCCCCCAATGAGTATGTCATTTATAACTCTATATTTTTTATCCATGGTAGTCTAGTGGCCCCCCATGTGTATTTATTTATTTATTTTTATAATATCTCTGGTAGTCTAGTGCCCCCACCTGATCTGTACTTCATAATGACTATCACTGACATCCCTGGTAGTCTAGCAGTCCCTCCCCCCCATCATAATAAAATTAATGTCATTCTTTATGTCCTAGTAGTCTAATGAAACCACCCCACCCAGCCATGCCAGCCACCCAGCACACCCCCCGCTTGCCCACCGGTGACTGGCACAGCCCACCTCTCACCTCCACAGCCAGCCACCGACTGTGTGTTTTATGAGTGCTAATGGAAAGAGGTGCTAATTTCAGAGCACCTCTTTCATTAGCATGAAACACATTTGGAAACTGGCTGTGAGGTGAGAGGTGGGATGTGCCGATCGCTGGCTGCGGAAGCGTGGAGGGTGCTGGGTGGCTGGCATGGCTGGGTGGGGGTGGGGAAATAACCTACCAGGACATAAAGAATGACATTAATTTTATTATGATGGGGGGAGGGACTGCTAGACTACCAGGGATGTCAGCAATAGTCATTATGAAGTACAGATCGGGGGGGCCACTAGACTACCAGGGATATTACAAAAATAAATAAATACACATTGGGGGCCACTAGACTACCATGGATAAAAAAATATAAAGATATAAATAACATACTCATTGGAGGGCCACTAGACTACCAGGGATACAATCATGGTTAAGTACATTACCATGATGGGGAGGGGGCCGCTAGACTACCAGGGATAATGACAACTATTTTTTTTTTTATTCAGATGGGGCAGAGCAAAGCCCCCTGAGCAAAACCCACCCTTATCTCACTTAATAGGGCACCCCTGGGCTACAAAACACTATTTTTAAATCTGGCCATCTCGACCCTCGCTAGCAATGCATGATCGCGATCAAAGATTCTCGCGATCAAAGAATTTGTAGGCTAGTGATCAAAGATCATTAGCGAGCCACGAACGAAGCATTTAAAAGCTAATAACTCTATTTTTGGACCAATTTGGATGGAACCAAAGCCATGGCTCGATAGATTGGGTTTCCCTGAGTAAAACCCATCAAAGTTTTACTTCAGAAGTGACCCTGAGCCAAGATATTTGTGTTTGTGTGATCGGAAAACTGAAAACAAGATGGCAGACCTCGCTATCAAAGAATTTTTCAAATTCCTTGGGGACAAAGATTCTTGAACCGTGAGGCTGCAAATTCTTTTATCACCAGGTGGGACGAGATGGCCAGAACCCCATTCTTTGATTGCAAGATATACATAAAAATGTTCCCATTGACTTACAATGGGAACTTAAAAGTGCCATAACTTTTGAATGCCTTAATATTTTTTCACCAAACAAAAATCAGAATATTTGGCCACCAAAGCTCTTTCAAATGAGCCATCTCACAGAGTGGCATGCTACATGATGGCTGTGCAGGACCACATTCAGAATGCCAAAAGGTGCATCCAAAAATGGATAATTTTGCATTTTTCAGCGCCTTTGTAAGCAAAGACCGGCATTCTGACCAAAACACAATTTGGCATATCAAGAGATCTACCATGCCCAATGCATGAACCAAATTTCAGGCAAATCCATTGAATGGGTCCAAAGTTATTAACACCCAAACTTTTGACTTTAATATGTAACTGACCGCTGAACCCTAACTATAGTGACATGACTGTGCCACTATAATATATATATATATATATATATATATATATATATATATATATATATATATATATACAGTATATACTTATTTACTTAATGTTTACTGCAGAATATATTTATCAGGCTGATTCTGCAAACTCCCAAGCTGACATTTGCTGCAACCAGAAATTCCAGAATCCCCTGCAGCTGATGTCAGAGCTGGGTAGCACTGATAGATCCAATAGCCTGCAGTGTATGTTAGAATATAAGCTCAGATCAAATGTTTGTGGTCCTGCTGTTCTTCTAGGGCTAAGTACAGTCTTCTGTTACTATACAAAGCTCCAGGAGGACAGCAGGACCAGCAAACAAAAGATCTGAGTTTATGAAAACTGTAACATTGTCAGCAGGCTATTGAACCTCCTACTGCTGTAGCCTAGGCAGCCCACCACTGCTGCAGTAGCACTATCTCCTGCAGTGCTGATGATCCATGTTTGGAAGTGAGCATGGTGCATCAGAGAGTTAGCCGGGGTGGGGGGAGGTATGATGAGAGTCCCACAGACTGCTCTCCTCCTCCTCCAGGGTGGGAGGCTTATGGCTTTCCAACAAGTCAGTGACACCCAGTGGAGACTGGATGTGAAATGGCTGGGGCCACTATTCAGTGGGGAAGTGATGGCAGATGTATGTAGGTTGGGGGCAGGAGCATGCCTGACCTATGCTGACATCATTGCACATCTGCACCTCTTGGAACTTATGAGGAAAACCCCTGGGCCAGCAGCACCATGCCCCTGGACCTCTGCCCAAATGATGCCCCAAGCGTAAGCCTCAGCTGGGGTCTCTGGTTGATCTCAATCTCTGTCAGCCCTGCCACAGGAGGCAAGCTGAGGGCCTTATCAGTCCAAGCAGCCTCAGTGGATGCTGGGTGTGAGATCCATGTGCTGAAAGGGGGTAAATCCCCCACATGTATCAGGGACAAAAAAAAAAAAAGACTTTACTGCTGTAACCAACTCCAACATCAGCTGCAGGGGATTCTGGGATTTCTTGTAACAGCAAACATCAATTTGGGAGTCAGCAGAATCAAGGCCCCAAGGCTTTGGGGCTGACAGTATAGCCTAGAGGTTAGAGTAATGAGTTGTGAATGAGCTTGGTACATCCAGTGGAAAGACCTGGATTTGATTCCCACAAACTCCACTTGCATACTGTGTGACTCTAAGCAAGTCACTTAACCTCCCCAGTGCTCCCGGACTACCCCTGGAAACAGACACCTGTGCCTAGTGGGCCTTACCCAGTTACCAAAGAATAAAATAAATAAAATAAAACATGATGCAATCTGTTGTACTGCAGTACAAGTAAGTCAAAAATGTTTTAGCACACAAACTGCAAATTGGGACCAGACTCACTCTTGGGCGTGGGTTTCTTAATGCTGACTGTCCCCATTTAAAATGGTCTTGCTGGTGTTCAACTACATGAATGCAGTTTACAGCCTTGTCCCAAGGTTCATCTTAACCAGACTAGACTCTTACTCCCTGCTGTTTACCTATCACTGTTCCCTCTAGCTACTCCTTTCCAGCTCCTCCTCAGTGTCGCAGCATCTCACTGCTCCTCATTTCTCACCAATTACTTGCATTCCTTCCTCCATTCTTAGCTCTACACCCTCCTCTCTCCTTTACCTGTTCAACCTATTCACTCTTGCTGACTCTCACACCATTCTTATCCCTTGCTGTAAAACATCCACTGATCAGAGTGCTTTCCCTGTCCACCTCCCACCCTCACTTCAGCCCTCCCCCACCTCTCTCCTAAGAACCTCTTTAGAGATCACTTTTCTTCCTCCTGCTCCTGATATCCCCCTGCTGTTTCACTGCACTGCCACTTTGTCATTCTGATACATGACTAATTTTGTCATCTTTCATTTTGAACACTAGTTTTTACACAATTGTAATTCTGTATATTTTTACATAGTATAACACTTTGTTTCATGTTCATTTTAAACATAGTCCTTTGTGCAATATTGTATCTCTGTGTATATAGTTCTTGTACCACTGCACCTAGCTTTCTTGAACCATTATACTTTGTGTTTCATTCTGCCTTGCCCTGAGTTGCACCTGGAAATGAGCCTTGGCTATGTGTGCCTTTACTCACAAGTGTTTATTCATACACCATGTACACCATGGTGTAAAAATTTGTTTTCAAAAGACATTTTTCTCTACTACAAGGGCACAATTTGATCCACCTTCTGATGTTAAATATCAGTTCTGTGCTCAGTATTGCTTAATGTAAGCACAGAAGAATGTTTTTATTGCTGTATTGATCCTTGTAACAAAAGATTCAGAAAAAAGACGATTTGATACCTTTTATTGGACCAACTTAGATGTTACAAACAAAAAAGTTGTAAAGAATCATACATAAAAAACATACAAAAAAGTTGTAAAGAATCCCATTGGTCAAAAAATTGCAATTAAAAGCAAACTTTTAAATGCAAGTTTTTTGGCCAAAGGGATTAACAACTTTTTTATGTATGATCTTGTCTTTAATAGAATGTATTCTTCCAAAACAACTGGCATTAACTTCTGATGAAGGACTGTGTGTAGTCTGAAAGCTTAAGCACCTGTTTTCTTTTGTAACATCTTTATTGGGCCAATAAAAGTATCAAATCATCTTTTTTTTCTGGATCTATGTAAGCAGGCATTTATGCAAATACATACAATTGCATGCCCCTGTAGTTTTCTCCCATGCTTAACACAACATTAGGGTATATATCTGTAGAACAACAACTAGTTATATATTCAACTGGAGGCAATAAACAGGTTAGGGGTAACAAACAAAGTCATGGTGTATAGACATTATTTCTCTAACTACACTCCTGTTTACCTGTCAATTCAGTTTGGTTTATTTACCTGTCACCAATTTACAAATAAATAATTAGATAACTGTATGTGTCAATTATTTCATAACATTTATGAAGCAGTAGTTTTGTTTCATTATTTTCTTTGCCACCCCCTAGAATCTCAGTATCGCATGAGGCTATATTGGGGGGCACAATTTCAACTAAATAAGTAAAAATCTAAGTATGTAGTGCAATGACTGGTGTGAACTTGTGAATTCATGCCAGGGCTACCAAACAGTATCTTATAGTTTATTAACTCACTGGTTGCAAGACATGTAAGGCAAACCCTATGAGGAGAGGCTGCGTGAGCTTGACTCGATATGTACTCCCAGGAGAAGAGATGGGAAAGAGGGGAGATGATAGAAACCTTAAAATATATGAATAGTTTAAACAAGACTGGTACAGAGGGAATTCTAAATTTAAGAGGGGGGAGACACGAGGGGGCACAGCCTGAGGTTGGAGGGTGGAAGATTCAGGAAGGAAATGAGAAGGCATTATTTCATGGAAAGGGTGGTATCAAGGTGGAATGCACTGCCCAAAGAGGTGGTATCTGTAACGTCAGTGGACAGCTTTAAGAGGGGATGGGAGAAGGTTAGAAGGAGGGTCACTAAGGGAACATAGGAAGCAGGGGTGCCAGCAAGCACAGGAATTAATTCTGACAAAAGGGTAAGGGTGGGAGGGGCAGCTGCAGTGTAATGGACTGTTAGTTGCACATTTCAGAAGACTTCATAGACCACCTGGCCTGTATCTGCTGGCATTTTTGTATCTTTGTAAGTTAGTTAACAAAGCTTCCTACTTGGGGGATCTCCTCATACCCCTGAAATTCATTATCAATCATTTACTGCGTGCAATGCCTTACACCATATGTGATATTGTCTGCAACATAAATTTCTGAAACCACTAAAATTGTGCATGAGTTCATCCTATATGAGTAGATGCTGAAGGAGCGGGATCTGTATCCTCTTGAGACAAGAAGGGAGAGAGGGGACATGATCAAAACATTTAAGTATGTGAAGGGGATCAACAAAGTGGGGGAGAGCTTACTTTCAGGGAAGGTAGATACAAGAACTAGAGGGCATGGACTGAAGGTGGAGGGGGAAGGTTTAGGGGAAATGTTAGAAAGTATTACTTCACGGAGAGAGTGATTGAGCCCTGGAATGGACTGCCAGAGGAGGTGGTGAGGGCCAGTACAGTGGACAGTTTCAAGAAGGCCTGGGACAAACATAAGGGGTTGTCAAGGGGAGGAAGGGCCAATCTTGGAGGGGGCTGTCAAGTAGGGGGGGCAGACTCGATGGGCAAGGAAGGTCCTTTTCTGCTGTCATATGTGTATGAATATATGTCTATGTATATTATCAATACAAAAAAAAACCTCAAATGTTGACCCAGTTCTTTTGGTTTTAAAGTCAGGATACAGGGTGAAAAATGATTGCAGTAAAATGGGAAAAAATTACAGCATAATGCATAATAGATAGTAATACATATATTAACACACACACACACACACACACACCTGCTTAAGGCAGGCCAAATGAGCATTTTCCTGTTTAGTCAACAAATCTAGCAGAGTGATTGACCTAGTAGTAGTTTTCTTTGTACCTCAATGTGATATTAAACTTGTGCAGCCAGCTTAGAAACACCATTAAATTGGTATACAGTATTTGTAAACTTGGCTGTTTATATTCAGAATTCAGTCACGCTTCTTATGGGTAACCGGTGTTTCAGAGCTAACCACAGCCTCATACAATAAGATGTTTCCTTTATTTCGTACCATCTTTCAGCCATCAGGTGAAATTAAATACCATTGACAGTGGCATACCAGGTTGCTGGGTTGAAATTATGGAAACTGAAGCACATAAAAGGGACATTTTTGGTCCTTCTTGCCTGCAACGTCAGCTGGTACCACCAGGTACAGTAAGTTCTTTGGCATTAAAAACTCAAAAGTATACCCAACCCATTCTTGTACTGTTGGTTAAGGAAGTCAAATGATTCCAGTTAGAAATGTTAGTGAAAGACTGGGACTGATTTTGTTTGAGCAACAATTTACATTCAAATAGGTTTTTCATGTCATTCTCTGCAGTCGTTTGGTAAGTTTTTTTTACTAGATTAGCCCACCTGAGATGAAATATCTTGTTTTCAGTGGGGTCTTGCTTTTTATCCAATTTGCAGTTGGGTGGACTGAATCACTAAAAGGTTAAACCAGCAGTGTGTGTTAGTCTGCGAACATTTTACATAGTAGATGTTGGCAGAAAAAGACCCCACGGTCCATCCAGTCTGCCCTAGTTACAAGTGTAGTTCCTACCTCTTTACTACAGATCCTGTCTGACCTGTGACCTTACTTCCCCCATTCTTGACTCCAAGAGCCCCCTGTGCCTATCCTATGCACACTTGAATGCCTCAACAGTGTTTGCGCCCACCACTTCCACTGGTAGCTTGTTCCAGGCTGCCACAACTCTTTCCGTGAAGAAGTACTTCCTTATATTACCTCAGAGTCTCCCCCCCTTTCAGCCTCATATCATGTCCCCTTGTCCTTGCACTTCTTTTTTGTAGAGTGCTGCCCTCCTGTACTTTATTTATTCCCTTGATGTATTTGAATGCCTCTGTCATGTTCCCCCTTTCCCTTCTAACCTCCAGTGAATACGTATTTAATTCCTTAAGTCTCTCCTCATAGCTTTTCTGGTGCATGCCCTGGACCATTTTGCTAGCCCTTCTCTTCACCACCTCCACCTGATCAATATCCTTCTTGAGATGGGGCCTCCAGAATGGGTCATCATACTCCAGGTGTGGTCTCACCAATGGCCTGTACAGGGGCAATATTACTACTCTCATTCTACTTGTTATACCCATCCCTATGCGACCCAGCATCTTATTCACTTTCCCTACTGCCATTCCACACTGACTTGCCACATTGAGGCCATTTGTTATGAGAACCCTCAGATTCCTGTCCTGTTCAGTTGTTGCTGCCTCCTCTTCCCACATTTGGTATGTTGCCCTTGGGTTCTTGCATCCTATTATGTATAATTTACACTTTAACATTAAATCACAGCTGCCATACCTTTGACCATTCCTCTAGTCTTTTCAAGTCCTTCCTCATTCTATCTACCCCCTATGGTGTGCCTATCCTGTTGCAGATCTTTGTGTCATCTGTGAACAGGCATACCTTCCCTTCCAGTCCCTCTGCAATGTCACTAATGAAGATATTGAACAATAATGGCCCCAGAACTGATGCTTATGGCACCCCACTTGTTACTTCCCCTCCTCTGAACTAGCCCAATTTATGATTACCCATTGGCTCCTGTTGCTCAGCCAATTTTGTACCCACTTTACCACTTATGACCCCACCCTGAGACTGCTCAGTTTGTTTACTAATCTTCTGTGTTGGACAGTGTCAAAGGCCTTCCTGAAATCCAGGTAGACAACATTCACCTCCCTCCTGATCCACTACTCTTGTCATCTAGTTGAAGAACTATATTAGGTTTGTTTGGCATGACCTCCCCTGTCTTGGATCCTGCAACCCCTTTTCGGACAGGAACTCAGTCATCCTTCCTTTTATTAATGTCTCTGTAATCTTCCCCACTATTGATGGCAGGCTTACCAGGCTATAGTTCTCTGTCTCCTCCTTATTCCCACTTTTGTGAATCAGTACTGCATCCGCCCTCCTCCAGTACCTTGGTACTTCTCCTGTTTCTAATGATTGGTTAAACAAGGCTGCCAGGAGGGCAGCTAGTTCCACCCTCAGCTCCTTCAGTATCCTTGGGTGCACCCTGTCTGGCCCGATTGCCTTGCCCACTTTTAATTTGTCAAGTTCTCTGTGTATCCTCTCCTCTGAAAAGCGACTTGTGTCTACTTCCCCTCCAGTAATTCCTTTGTCCTTTACTTGCAGTCCATTTCCCACTCCTTCTGTTTTGCATACTGAACAAAAGCACTTGTTCAGTATGTCCATCTTCTTCAGGTCCTCCCCCCCCCACCTTAAGTCTAACTATCCCTGCTTTTTTTTCTCCTTTTGCTAATGTATATGTAGAATGTTTTATCCCCCAGCTTTCCTAGCTAAATTCTCCTCTGTTTGTGCGTTAGTGCTCCTAAGAGCTTTTGCTGCTTCCCTCAGTTTCTCCTGATATTCTTCAATGTCCTGCGCCATCTGCTTTATTTTATATTTCTCAAAAGACAACCTTTTTGCCCTAACCTTTGCTGCTACTTCCTTGGAGAATAGTGGTCTCCTCTTTCTCCTGTTCCTTGTAACCTGCCTTATGCATTGGTTTGTTGCTTCCTCTATGGCCTTCCTAATTGTTGTTCACCTTTCCTCTACCCCATCCTCATTTCCTATCTGTGCCAGCGCTCTGCTAAGGCACTCACCCATTCTCCTAAAATCCACCCTCTGTTCCCTTCTAACTCTGAACCGCACTTCTCCCTAGCGTACATCCCACTGTGAGGTTAGAGACAGTTAGACAGTACTATGCCATTTAATCAGTGTTGTTAATAGTAATGTAGTTCTGACAAAACCTCTATGCACACATTTTCTCTTATGTAATTCCTGAACTTTGATATGCTGGCTGCCCTCTTTATTAATTACAAAATCAGTAATGAAAGGGATTTTAAGAATATGTGAGAGAAATAACGTAATCGAAGCCTACCAAAAGTAAATTATTGCTAAAAAATACTATATGATATTGTTCTGTCGGCTAAAAATACTGCTGCTTTAAGTGACGTATCCAGGGTCATTCAGCGAGTAAGTGGCTGAAGGTGGGATTTGATCATTCGATTCTTGTTTTCTATGAGTGTGCTCGCCACCAGAGCACGCCTTATCTTTATAGTACAGGCTCAAATCTGCACGCGTACAACTGTAAGCAGTATTCACTGTCTTACTAGATACCACAGTACTGTTTACAGTTGTACGCGTGCAGATTAGTAGAGGCAGATATTTATAATTGTATCTTGTGTAGTCCAATCAAATGTTCTGTTGTCGATGCTGCATTCTCCATTGCGTTGACTATAATCCAGGCATAGTGTTTGGGAATACTGCTAACATGATTGTGTCTTTACAGTTGCCCCAGCCATTCACAATGGATCATTTGACTTTCTCGTGTGTCTGTGAGTGTCGAAATTGCTATTGCTTCCCTCACAAACAATTACCTTTATGAAATGTAACTTCGTAAATTGGTTGCTCGTGTCTAAAGCAATGAGTGCGGATTCGCCAGATGTTGGCTTTGAATGTAGCACTCAGATAACAAATTAAGGGTAAGGCAGTTAGATAATAGCTCCAGTCGTTTTGATTTCCATTTTGGGATGAAGTGGTCTATTTTTTTTTTTGGGGGTTGAAATACCGTCTTAGTCGGAACTCTATAACGCTCAGTATTCCTAGACAAAACTATTTTTCCAGTTCTGTGCACTCACATCCGCATTCCAGCCTTTGGTCGGGCCTCGAGATGGAGTTGGAAGGGTCTGCATCAAGTTGCACCCAACTAGAGAGCAGGATGGCTCCTGGTCGTCTGTGTGATGTCACTATGTCTAGGGGCGCTCACTACTAAGACTGGGAGAAAAGAACCAGGGGAGGGCCTTAGTGCCCAGTAATGGCTCCCAGATGCTACTAATGTCAGATATAGATATGTAAATGGTATCTAGGAATACATTTAAAATCAACGCGGCACAATTTTATCACAAAAGCAGCGGGAAAAAAAACTGGTAAGAAATTGTCAAAGGTAACCCCGGCCTGTGCATCTCTAGGTGAACGGCATTTGTTTTGTATTTTTTCCAAGGGCAATGCACAGGTGACGATACTGTTATGGTATAGTGTCCCTATAGTTGTAATTTGGACTACAACTAATGTTTAATATATATTATACAAGTTGAAACAGCTGTACTATAATTAGGCAATTAACTTAGAAACCGAAAAGGCTGGAGCTATTGTTGTAAACGAACATACTTTATAACAGGCGTATATAAACTAACATACTTTATAGCAGGCATATATGTGGGAATGAATCACAGGATCTCTGCGTCAAAAGAGAAGATGAAGTGCACCTTTGACATCACACATACTGTACCAGCAGACATACAAGACAGCTTAATATTAGATGATGTGTTTCAAATGATAATTTCAATTAAGTAGCTTGGAGTTCAAATGAGTCTGATGCAAAGGATTCTGAAAATGTCACGGCCCACTGCAAAATGTTATGTTTTACTGCCCTTTTTGTTAATATAAATGGTATATGGCAGCTACAGTATATCCTGTATTTTGCAGGTCTTGCATTTCAGTTTAAAATATCTACTTGTAGATTAATTTCATTTTGCTTTTTCTTGTGAAATAATCAGCATGAGGTCGTTCTAAGGTCTAAGATTATCTGCTTCTTTTATCAAAAGAAAATGGCCAATTAGGTCTATCTTTGACGCCATCTTGACAAAGATAACAAATTAACAGTAATTATCTGGAAAGAGCAGGGTCAGTGGAGCCTGCTTTATCATGTAAAAACTGATAACAGGCATTTTTTTTTGTTAACTGCAATAATCCCTTTAGGTGCACATAAAACACATCAATGTGACAGGTAGAAATAGTAAAAGTACGAGATCGACCATGTTCATGAACTCCTTGAGAGACGATGACTCCAGCTATGTCCTTTACATGATGTTAAAACGCCAACAGGCAACATTACTATCAGAACTTGTTTGTTATAAAAGTTGAACTGTGGTAAAACGTTTAGGACATTAGCACACGATTATACTTTAGTAGTGGCTTCCAGAATATTCATAAAACGATCACTTTACTGGTATATATAATTTTCCATTTCTTGATTTTTTGATTACGTCTAGATATGGAAAAAAACAGGAAAAGCACTGATCTACAATATATATTGTTATATTTGTAATCTGGAAAGAGGCGTTTGGGTCCTTTTCTCAAAATAGTCCAGTGATGCACGATTTGGATCTGGGACTCATTTTTAAGGACAATCACTACTTATAAAAATGTTGCAGTTTTTACTTTATACTACATTGCTGTTGGAAACCCAGGACATCTCGGAATCTTCTTTCAAGAACATGTCACCTTTTTAACAGAATCATTTTTATTTAATTACTAATATGTTGCCAGGTTTCTCTACTTTTCTACATTTAAGAGGGAAGTTCAGAAGTGATGTGATTTCAGGAGGCTTTGGTCCCATGGATTCCTACTGAACTAATGGGGTAGCCACAGCGTCCTATTAAGGCACAGCACATGGGAGGATGCTTAAGTAGAATGCAATAAAAAGCAGCCGATGGAATCATACTATTGAATGTATACTATAAATGCATGTGTTACTGAAAATCAAATGAACTGACACACAGCAATGTAGATTTCTTATCAGCATCATCTTGTCAAGCCTACTTAAACTGAAAAGAACTTTAGTTAAATGAAGACATTCAGCAGTGTTAATGTATCCAGCAGTCAGCAATAGTTATAAAAGCGTTTTAAAGATAGCTTGGTGCTAGTATTACTATTACATTACTAACTCCAGGATTTTCCACCTACATATTTACCAGGATACACAATACATTACGTATAATGTCGTTGGTTGTTTTAAAACATGGCCATACATAAAATGTGACATTTTATTTCAACTGCTGTTTTTCATAAAACCCAGCAATGAACTTTGGGGATGGAAAAGTTTTAAATGTCTGTCCCTCTGTCATTTTATTTGACGATCCCTTTGTTTAGTGAAAGCTTGCCATTAAGTAGTTAAATAATAAATTGTATGTTACACCGAGAAGTGAAATGCAAGGAACTATTTAAGCATTACATTAAAAGCCCCATGTATAATCCTTGCAAATTTCCGAGAGAGGCAGAGTTGGAGCTAACAAAAAAAGTATGTGTAGAAAAAAAAAAACCTTTACTTCAGTGTTACATATGTTATCAGCTCACACCAGCTTTAAATGGCGTTCTGAGGCCATGACACTGACAACCCAATCCACCATCAATTTACCTTCTCCGTCCTACTTCCCCATTTAGCTTTTAACGTCAAAACCTACATTTTTGTCGGCTCCGGCCTGTCTAGGGCTCTTGTGATTTAACTCAAAGAGTGATTGCCCTTTTGCAAATGGCAACATTCACATTACCAAGCAATTAAAATAGATTCCCTTTAACTGGGCCAACTGTGGAACCGTTTTAAAAACAAGACGTGTTTTGGGGGGCTTTAGGAAGCAAGGTAAATAGCAATTTAAACTGTAACCGATACGTACATATGATAAATATGTAATCTGTTCGAAAAACAAATCTGCAAAGGCAACAGTTCAGGCTCCTAAAATATCAATATCACGAATATTTTTAAAATATCCAGCACTGCAACATGAGAGACATATCACGATAAAAGTGCATTGATGTTGATAGAAAAATATAGTCTTCAGATAAAGTGCACATTGGTATATCTTGAAGGGTGAGATTGCAGACATAATTTTATGTTTAGGATGCATAGTCTGTAAGTATCATTTTATTTCAATGGTAACACATCACTCTTGCCAGTTTAATATACGCACTGATGCGTCACTGCATAATCGCATTTAACACTGAATGACCCTCCTAGAGAAACAATTGTCATTTGAATTGAAACAGCTAGGCAGTAGGTAAATTCAAGTTGTATTATTGCTTCGCCTCCTTGTTGTATAAACAAGCGCAAGTGCATATAAAACTCACTGAACACGTGACCCTATAGGATGAGAAGGGCACATCACTTTTGCCCGGTTTTGCTAACCCTTCAACCCTGCAATTGTAACAGACGTTTGGAATACTGGTAATACTTCCCTTATCTTTTTATTAGCAATTGCAAATCTGCCTATACTCTTTGTCAGAGCTCATCAACAGGCACTTAATTGAAGAGCAAGGAAAATATAGCAGTGTTTCAATACCATATGGGGTCTGAGAATATGGGATAAACTTATATAGTAAGTCACTGACATATTTTCAATAAACTTGTAAACCATTCTGGTTTATACAGTATGTACTTATTTATCTAGCTGTAAAGACGCCCTTTCGCCTATTAAAATGTATATTTAAACAAGAATAATAGTACTATTACACTAAAAATAATTGTCACCAGCTATAACTGCATGCAATAGTAAATAAAAGAACGCAGACTGTTTATTTTAATTGTAACAGCAGTGAACAGGTGACAGTAGTTTTTGTATCACGGTTTATTAAAAACAATTACAGAGCATACACTTCTATCATTATATATTTATGTCCTCCTTATATGTAAAGGGAGGCCGTCTGCTCACACTTCACCTTAAAAGTGGGAAAGGAATCAAAACGGTGCTCCCTGTGGTGAACTGCAAACGTGTAGTTGAGGATAATTTTGCCAACCACAAAGATAAATATTAAGTCCACTGTGTGTGGCTGTAAATCTTTAATAACTTCTGCCGCAGTATAGCCTTTTCTGTGATCACTGCTTCCTATTAAACAGAAAAACACCTGATAGAGGATCACTTTAACATCAACGGTTTAGTTGTGTAGGCCTTTCCAAACAGTACACAGAAATCAGATTGGGGGTGGGGTGGGGCAACAGGAGAGATAGACGGATGTATGAACGTGCAGACGGGTGGACGGGAGGACAGACAGACGGATAATCGTTGCTAGAAAACCTCAAAATGAATTTTATCAGTGTTCTCGTTCTCCATAAGAAAGAAAAAAGTAACCCATCATGGTCTTTTGAGAATTAACTCTTTTATATTCGCTGTAAACTAATAATTCAGTTGGCATGGCGTTACAAGTAGCACCAACTAAATATATTCTTCCTAATATTAAACAAATTTATATGCATATATAATTTAAAGTATCAAATGCAGTTTAAACAGTGGGTTCTACTGGAACAGTGGTACTGTCAATAAATTAGAAAGTATTGGAACGATAAAACTAGGATGTGATCAGTTTTGCTGTACTCTGAAATCTAGCAACCAGTGGTGTTTATTAAAATCGTTTACAAAATGGGCAAATGATTTCAAACAATCTGATTGGTTGTTAGCCGTGCATTAGATGTGTCTAATGCACAGCTAAAACTAGAACCCCCATTTAGAATACACGGGCCCATTTTATAAGAGCAATAGGCCACTCCGGGTAGGTGCATTAGAACTATCTAATGCACACCCCATCATGTCTTATTGCTTACTTGAAATCGTCAACCAATATTAAGCAAACTACAGGCATAAAGTGGTGTTTAATAAAATCGACTGAAATCGTCAACCAATATTAAGTAATCTATAGGCATATATATTTTTAATATTTATTTATCATTGTGGATTTAAGTTGAGGTAGTTTCAAAGCCCAGTCTTACATTTAAAAAATAAGAAGAATTCATTAAAAACACAGTGGTTTATTGAACAAGTACAACGCTTACAGCTTCAATATTAATTAAACGCCACTTTTTTGGACGGAAGTGCACAGACCAAACAGCTGTTGAAAACATCACCTACTGTAATACTGAAAGACCACAAAACGTGACAAACAGAACACTATTAACAATACCAACTTAAACATTGATGCTTCTGTTTCTATTGAAATTTAACTTTACAAGACAATGAATATTTATATCCAAAAAAAAAAAAAAACCCAACATTTAAAATACACTTCACATACATATTAATGCCAGGGAGTCTCTTGTTTTTAGTTGGGTGCTATTTACATCTGAAGGAAAAAAAATCACAACATTGTGAGAGGACACAACCCCTTACCAACTTGCAGTTTCCTCTTCATATTAAAACATGGAATGCTTTTCTTCAAATATCCACATTTAGGGTGGGGACATTGCACATAAATAAGGCTGATTCCAACTACACAGAGTTTTCAGAACAGATACACACATAGGCAGTCTGGGATCTTTTTGTCTTTCAAGTTCTTGAGTTATCCACTTTCACTGCTTGAGTTCCAAAGCCCAGACATGCTGTGGCCAGCCAGTCCTTCCTTTGGTTTTCTTATCGTTGTTGGTAACCGAACTTTTCAAGATTTCATTCTGGCAAGAAATAACAGAGACGATTTATTACTACTTTAGAAGACCCACACAGTATACTTACAGGATAGTTTCATCTGAGCCAATAAAGAAGCAGATACAAAGTTATATTGCTGTAACCCAATATTGGGCCTCATGTCTGTAACTGTAAACATTCGAACATGGTTTGTGACTATTTGTAGACAGTGAAGAAGCACTTTTGTTTCTCTTTTTTTTCAGTTAAACGGTTGAATTAGTATCGGTTGCGAATTTTGCATGCACATTTTCTTTATGTATTGCAGTCTTCGTTTTTGTGGGCATTAAAAGCACATACTGTAGACAGGGCCACTCATTTCTCTTTCTCAAAAGAATTTTGTTGACTGCAGTTGCAGATGTTTTAAGGAGTGGACTAAAGGTTTAGCACAAACATTTTTTTCCATTTGCCCTTCCTTGACTATTCCCCAGATTTTTTTTTTCTGAAAAAGGTGGCCTAATTACTGCTCTCTTTTATTTGTACACCCTGTTAACCCTATATCCAAAATGCAACATATTTTACTTGACCCTCAACCCAGACATGTATGTTTGGAAATATCTATACCAGGTAACAGCTCAAGTTTCAATTGCATAGTTAACCATTTAGCTCCATATGTAAAGCTGAGTTTGAAACTGTCCCATATATTTTAATTAAGACTCCATCAAAATGGTGTGTGTGTGTTGGGGGGGGGGGCATTGTAAAATATTACAGAGTTTTCTTAAGGCAGAGACTCTACCACATTAAGTGATTGGCTATAAGCTCAGCTATACATATATACCGTATACTATTAATCCCCTCACCTCTTAAAGGAGGTATGAAACAGTATCGTTATGTCTCTAGATGCTTTCCTGTTTTCATACAAGTGTCTATTCAGTATTCGGATATATATATGTATATATATATAGTAAATTAACAATCTATTTTTTTCTTTTGTAACTACCCCGAAATTCTTTCTCCTCAGCAGTTGCTGGGCTCTCTTTTATACCGCTTGAACATTATATGACATCAGTAACACCATGCAAGGCAATTCAGATCAACAGCATGGAATGTTGTGGCAGATGTTATGGAATGGCTTAGAAATATGAAAAGAAAGTGTAGTATCTGGTGAGAAGAGTGGAACTCCATGTAGCCCTGACGGCACCCCAAGGCAAGTTATTTCTTTATCAAAATGGTCAAAACATATAAGAATACATAAGGGGCATGGAAGGGAAAATGGGAGGGCAGCTAATTCTGCAAATATTATTCCCTATTACCTTTAAAATCCCATTGTTGGTGATGAATAGCCACAGCATGCGATCAAGAAAGCTCACAGCTTATTATGATTATCATTACTAAATTTAAAAGTGTACCTCGTGGATTTTAAAATGCCTCCTCTTTGTGTAGACATCCACTGTTTTATAAACAATTTAGTAACCTGCAGGAATGCACCAAGGACATTTAAAAAAAAGCTATTTAAAATGTATTTTGAAACATTTGATACATAAACTTTTAGTGAGCATTTTGCTTCCTGTGTTGTCCGTTGACAGTCAGTATATTTTCCAGACAATAAACGAAATCATGTTTGCCTTAAAACGCTGCGTAATATCAAATGTGTGTGTCTAGAGCTGACTTACCAACTCTTTCTTCCTCTTCTCTTCCTTCACGTCTGTCTTCTTGATCTCAGCCTTGAAGGCCTCCGCCTCACCCTGCTGCTCGTCCTTGGCGAGCAGGTCCATGAGGTAGGCGATGTAACTGGTAGCCAGGCGCAGGGTCTTGATCTTGGACAACTTTGTGTCGGCGGGCACGTTTGGGATACACTCTCGCAGTTCTGCAAACGCACTGTTGATGCTCTGTGTCCGGCGCCGTTCCTTGCGGTTTGCCGTGCCGCGCCGCTTTACCGGCGGCCGTCCTGCCGCCAGGCCCGAGCCCGTCACCCCCCCATAGTGCGAGTGGTCGAGTCCGCCAGCGCCGTTCGCATACTCGGGGCTGTAGGACGGCCCCATGCTATAGTCAGGGGGAGACATCTCCGGGTGGCTGATGAGCCAGCCGTGGAAGTACGGGCTCTCTTCGTGGCAGCGACTGGCTGCGGCGGCTGCAGCGGCGAACGGGTAGCCATCATGGTGAACCACTGGGTGGTGAGGAAAACCTCCAACTAAACTCATTGCCGGAATATCCCAGTCTTTCCACTAAGGGCAACCCTTTCCCTGGGGCGCTTGTTTATTGGAAGGAGGCTTCACCACTTCTTTGCCCGGTTATTCCTGCCAGCTTCTACAGCGTCCAGCTCTCCATATATCAGTAGGGAGGTCTTCTCACGGTATATACTCGGCCTGTCCACTTCTCCTTTATGCAATGTGTAGCTTGTCATAGGAGAGCGCTGTTAAAGAACCTAATTGTCGAGTAACCTTCAGTTGCAAAGCTTAAACAGTTGCACAGCTGTTTCCAGTTCGTGCTGCAAAATGTGTATGTCCAGCTCGAGACTTCAGCTTGTCTGGGTATCTCGATTATACTTAGTGCAGAAGGTTTCGCCTATTCATATACTGTGGAGAATCACTTACAATCTATTTTCTCCATTGTCCCGTTCCTGCTGGGAATATTTTCCTTTGCAAAAAGTAGCTGCCAACCTCTCTTTCCTTCTGGGCAGCTGGTCCATTCAGAGCAAGCTGACACCCATGGCTTCCGGATTCAAGCAGGGTTCCTCGGGAATACTTTTTTTAGCTGTCCCAGGTTAATACATATGAGGAACTGCCCAATCTCTTTCTCCCCCAGTACCTCTTATTCTGAAGGCGTATGGGATGCAGACTTGAATACTGCCTGTATTTTCCCCATCAGACCTCTCCTTACAGATACATCTTTGCAGCTGCCTGGGTTAATATATGTCGTCAGAGCCCCTCTCTGCCAATCACCTCGCAGGCGGGGCGGGGTCTACGAGTTGCTCTAATAAAAGTTTTTGATGGCTACGTTGCTAATTGTTGGACTTCTCTTTCAGGATTGGCTATCCAGTCTTATCCATAATGCAATTAAAACTAAAAAAAAACAGACCAAGGTTATTGTGTTTTACAGCTGCTTTATAGCAAAGTAAAGCCTCACGAAAATAAAACATTGGAAAATCTCTGGTCAGGTACAGTATGTCTCAAAGTTTTTTTTTCTATAATATTATTAAACTTATTTTATTCAGTCATATCGATGTAGTGTTAGTAAATGTAATGTTAATTTTATTCCGTATATACATTAACTGCAAAACACAAAAATAGAGCGTTTCTTTGGTAAAGGATCATGTTTTAAGTAATAATTTGAAAATGCTTGCATCATCCTCACCACCAAATTGTATGTGTTTCCGTGTGCTTGCTGTCGAGTACTGAAACGCCTGGGTGTCACGCTTTACTTGTTAATGAATATTGGAATGCCTGATGAAGAGTAGGTAAGAAAACCGGCGTATCTAAGGCCGCACTGCATAGCAGTGAAGATGGTGTTACTGTAGGAAATATCGAACTAGTCACATTTTACTTTTATGCCTTATAAATTTTGTATTTTTAACCCTGGTATCTTAAAACAGAAAAAAGAAGCAATACACGCCATAACACTGAATGACATGCAGATTTTCAGACTATACTTGGAGAGAATCCGGGAAAACCAGATTTGAAGAATGCCATCTGTAATATCTCATCAGTACTTCGCAGAAAAATGAAGCGGTAGCCATTGACCTCACAAGCTAAGAACGAAATAATACGCCCACTTGCTGCATTTTGTTACAACACATACATTGTATCAGTTTTCAAATGACTGCAACAGGTAACACCAGCAAATATAAATTATATCTTATTTGTAGAAAATCAGTGGGTTAAAACTGGACTTTCAGTGGGCTCTTTATATCCTTAAAAGGTCTTTGCCATGGAGGACGAATATAGGGTCCTAAATATTCACTGACACTTGTTACAGATTTTTGAGGTGTTCCTGTTTTGTCTACTGTAAACTAAAGCATGATTTAAATGCATTGCTGAGAATGCTCGTGTGTTTAGATGAATGCATGATTAACTTATTGATTATGAGATTACTTTGTATCTCTGTGTATTTTTGTATTGCACCTACAGTATGCCTTGACCTCAGGTCGTACATGAAAAAGGAACATATATGTTCCAGTGTATCCTCCTGATGGTAAAATAAAAATGAAATGAAAATAAGTGAAGTAGGCATACAACAATTTATTTTTGTCGAACTCAAAAACCCATATTTAGCAGCAGTGCAATGTAATTTGCATTTTATGTTGGCAATCAGCACGATGGAAACATCAGATTTTGCATAATTGTCCCTTTAAACGTGTACAATACTTTTTGCATTATACTAAGATGAGAAATTCATATTTGCAGTTAGCATTGTTCCTGGAAGAAAAGTATCTGTTGCAGAAAGTATAAGCACATTTTAAAGACATGCTGGATGTTTTTGTTCTTTTTTGAAGAACACTGAATATATGACAATGCCTTAATATACTTATCAGTTATTTAGAGCCAGCAGGCATTGATGAATTACACATGGATATTTTTTAAATATAAAATAAGAACATATGAACGCCAAATTATTAGTATAGTTTAAATCAAGACATTCGAACGTGCTTGAACAATGCATGTCTCTTTTTCTGTTGCAGAACAACAGTATTAAGATGTTATGCAAACTGTCACATAAATCATTAGTTTGGGCTGTGAAACATAACTGAATGGCTGGTGCCAACTGTGGCAGCATATCTAGGCTGTGACAGGATTTTAATAGATAACAATACTTCTTCCCAGCCATACACAGATCAAGAACCATGTTCAGAAATATGGCATTGTATGTAGTCTTGATCAGTAATCTGTCTGTCTGTCGGTCTGTGTCAAAAGTATAATTGAAGTCAACATGCATGTTCATCATATGTACATTTCTATCTATCTGTCTGTCTGTCTATCTATCATCAATTTATTTCTTGAATATTTACTTTTTCAGCACTGTAAATACATATTCAAGGAGGTAATGATGGGAAATTATGTAAATGGTTCCATATGTAAAACGGTTTTATATGATAAAGACAGAAGAGGTAATAATTCAGCTTTTGACAACAGTCATTTGTATTTTTTGCTAACCTGTACATAGACTAGTTAATTAAATATGTCCACTAAAATGCTCAATGTTTCTAAGGTGGAAAGCATTTTCAAGAGAAGTAGGCCCATTCCTACATAATGTTTACCGTAACACTAAATCCAGGAAATAATGGATTAAATGGAGGTGGTGGTGTGCACCTCAGGAAAGTGTTTACTTTTGTTGAAGTGTTTGTAGCTAAGTATGTTGTTCTGAGCTTTACATTGAATAACAATTGAGATAGTTTAACAGTGTTAGTTTAGCTATTAATCTTCCTTTATTGCTTGAACAAGTTGTTTTAAAGTGATCAGTATTGCCAGTGACACGTTTACTATTGTGTAGGTTTATACACTTTCTGTTAACAATATATAGTGTTTTGTAAATCCCCGGCTCATATCTGAGTGCCGTCTATCTTATCTGTATGTCTGCCCGTCTGTACGTCCGTCTAACTGTCTGTCTGTCTCTCTCCTTGCTTATACTGGGTATGCAGACTTGGTTCAGTTTTTAGTCACTTAAGTAACATTTACTTATTAAATATTGTCGGTACTGTCTCTGATACAAAATAATTGGAACTTGACCTCTCTGTGCTGTCCTCTCAGCTGCAAAATGTGGTAAAGTAGGGTATCGCGTTAAAGGAGAGGTTGCATCTCAGTTTGGTTATCTGGGATTGCCAACTTGTAATGGGAACAATCCTCTCACTCACTAGAATACTGTAACTCTTTCTGACTTGACGTGTAAATGGTCAGGGGCCATATGTTGTAACTGTAAAAGACGACCACTGACTTACGACATGCTATTTTTTTGCAACTCCGAAACATTATTTAAAATATGATTCAGGCGATCCCTACTTTTTCTACTTATAAAATGGTAATTTTGGTCTGGTTTTCTACAGCTTCAGGATGACTTCTGTTTTACGGATCCCTTCATTTTCAAACATAAATATATATATACTTTCTTTTTTATAAAAAAAGAGAAAAATGAGGTTTGTTTTAACAAATTTCATTTAGGAGACTTCAGCACATTATATTATCAGTCTGAGCGACAGTCTGATGAGCATTTTAGACTTTTTTTAATTCTTTTTTACCTAAAAGCTGATTACCTCTGTTTGATTATAATGCTGTAGTTTATGATCAGCGTATAGAGAGGAAAACAGCACCGCTTAGTAATTACAGACTATCAAGCTAAATTTACTAACCCGAGGTTTCCCATTGGCATTTTATCTATGAGATAAGACTGTCACTAAACACCACAAAAGAGTATCCACTTTCCCATGCAAAAGTAGACTATGCCTTTCTTTAAAAAACACGCTTAGATGTGAAAGTATATTCTAAGTAGAAGGAAAATAGTCATAAAAGAATTGCCATATAATTGTGTGTAGAAATAGTCTAACGCTTCCGCTTGCAGCAGCAGTAGTACTCCTAGTGAGGGCGCAAGTCGGCACCGTGGGAATAATCTTCATTTATAATATTATATATGTTAAACTTGGGGGGTTAATAAGACCATAATACATCTTTTTCTCTCCCCTTCACTGAAATTTATTTTCATGTTACATTTTTGCAGTTAATAGTTGTTATTTAAGTTCTCAGTTTTGAATCAAAATGATACAGCTTTAGGACAGTTCGAGATATCTGCAAGTCACGTCACACTCCACATTGTCCAAACGCTAATGGCCAGTTTCTTGCTCTTTTTTATCTTGTTACCAAAGAGAAGAACATAATGTTAAACATACACAGGCTGGTTTTGTATCGATCTTGTTGTGGCCAGTGGTCGTCCTGAACAAAGCCAGCTAACAAATCATAATATACTTTTTTATAGTCAACAGAACTACCAAATCGACCCATATAACTTCCTGTCCGATATAGTAACCCAATTTCAGAAATAAATACCTATTGTTAACAGGAAAAAACGTGACACGATATGTGCATGGAAACATTTCAAGCTCTTAAAGTGCGCTGTATCCTGCAAAGCAAGATACAATACACACAACATTGGGGTTGCAATGACATAATAAGAATGCTGAGTGATAATATTTTAGTCATTACTCTATCCCTTTAGGAACGACGACTTGGTGATCTGTACTAACATACTATGAAGCCAGAAGAATAGGCCATATGGTCTATAGAGTCTGCTCGATGGTCATTGCCTATGCCAGGCTCCGGTTTTTATCCCTCCATCCCACCCACACAAGGACCCCTACTTCTCAGTAGGGCTCCTGGATGTACCCTCCCCCTGCACCTATCCCAGCCATCTTGAACTCTTCCACCATAGTAGCAGCTCTCTGGGCAATGCATTCCAGGGCTCCACCACTCTCTCAGTGAAGTAGCCCCTCCATGTTTCCCCCCTCAATATCCCCCCATCCAGCTTCATGGGGTGTCCCCTGGTGGCCCCCAGTTCCCTTAGCTGTAGGACCCCCTCTAGGCTTATCCTATTGACCCCTTTGAGATACTTGAAAACCTCTATCATATCCCCCATGACTCTTCTCTCCTCCAAGGAGTATATGTTGAGTTTCCCCAGTCGCTCCTCATAGGGCATTTCCCCTAGCCCCAGTACCATCCTAGTCACTCTCCTCTGTACCCTTTCCAGTAAGGCAATGTCCTTCTTTAAGTAGGGACGCCAAAACTGCAAGCAGTATTCAAGGTGTGGTCTAACCGTACTATTGTATAGCGGAAGGAGTACCTCACTACTCCTTGGGGTTATGCCCCTGGCTATAGACCCCAGCATTTTATTTGCTTGTGGGTCGCCCTTCTACACTGCTCTGAGTTGTTCATTTTGGCATCCACCACCACCATGAGGACCCTTTCCCTCCTTGAAACCTGCAATTTGTGTATTAAAACGCAAAATCGGCAGTAAAACATGGCCTCCCGTAGAGGTTCAGTTTATTTTCAATTAATTTATGTTATGTGGAAGTTTAAAGCTTCCATGAATCGAAATCTGGAAGTCAATCTAATTTTTTGGAAGTCAGACTACTTCCAGGATCCCACTTTTGAAAATCAATAATCAATATTTTTAGAAGGCCCCATTTATGCTGTTAATATACAATATTAGTAGTAAAACACAATTTCTTTCAGAAAAATCTATAATTTCTGACTTGAGCAGTTTTGAAAGACATCCAATTTCTGGTTTTAGATTTGGAAGTCAGTGCCCCCCCCCCCCATTTTGGAAGTTTTGCCTTATTTTTGGGAGTCAAATACTCCAAAAATGGAATTAACTGAATCCCTGGCCTCCTGTAACCTTTGTAGCCTTCCATTATTTAAATGTTAACCCAAATTGAATACTTTCACTCATTCTTATATATTGATTCACTGAGTTTTTCAAATAACACAGGAAAATAGACTGCATGGGATCCCATGGAAATCTGCAGACTCACACCCATTGGTAACATGTCAAACATAAAATCACCAAATTAGAATTTAACAGATCAGTGTTGCCAATGAAATCAATGTTTTACAATAAGGGAATGTGTAGTACATGACATTGTAGACAGGAAAAATAAGGAATGTCCAACAAACTATTGAAAATGTATCATCTCACTTTTCAGATGTTTGTCAGGTTTGCGTGTATATTTGTGTTGAGTTAGTCTGTTGCTTGCAAAAGGTCAGTTTTAAAATAGATAACTACTTAACTTGCAAAACGACATGTGCTATGGGTTATTTCCTTGTTTGGAATATGGGCATGTTGTGATTAAAAATGTCATCCTTTTTTGCAATGCTTTTTATACCATATTGTATGCTTAGCTAAAAGTGCAGTTCTGATTATGCAAATTCCATCAGAACACATTGGACATTCCCTGGTTCCACATGTATGCTTCTTTTGCAACCTGAAATAATGCAGATCTACATTCTGGGGATGAAGTCCCGAATCTGAATGTGGGTCAGTGTGTGTCTGAATATTCATCCTTAAAATCAATATTTGAGTTTATTTACTACAGGGTTTAAAGGGCTACACTGCAACCAAGGTAGTGTATATTGCTGTATTTGCCCTCTATGTGAATCACAGGACCTTTAAGTTTTCAAGCTCCTAGTCTTTACATACAGCAACAGATTCATTATGGCCCTGTCTCAGCAGATGGGAGGTTTATGTCTATATGCTTTCAAATCAATTCACATTTCAATGCATGCCCATTTAGGTGGTGGTGGTGGTGGTGATGGGAGGGGGAGCTGCTCTATTGAACAAAACATGCAGAAACGGAATAAGATGTGGGGGGGGGGTTAGAAAAGTTATATAATACTCCTATAATGTCTTATTTTAAATGTTGTATTCCCTTTTTGTAAATTGTATTTCATATTTCGGAGTTTTTCCACACACTCAAATGTTTTGAGGGGCACATTTTATGAAAGATACAATATGTATAAATAGTAAAACTGTACTGTAAAAAATGAGTTTGATCGGTGTCATTAGTACCGTTTCACAGACCTGATTGCAAACGGACGCATCAGTGGTTTGGGGAGATAAATGCGCTTTAACCAAAGAGAAGTTGAAATATGTTTTGAAGAATGAGGACAGTAGATAAATTACTGAGTCATTAAAAATAAACTTCGTTTTAATAAAACATACATTTGACCAGCGCATACTGTACTGTATAACATGAGTTTGATTGGCACCTTATCACAGACCTGATTGCAAACTGAGGCATCAATGATTTGGGGAGATAAGTGCCCTGTAACTCACAAAGAAGCTCAAATATTTTTTAAAGAATGAGGACATTAGATAAAAGTAAATTACTTAGTCATTATTTTGTTTTAATAAAACATGCATTTGACCAGGGCGTTTGTCGTGCCAGGTTATAGAACAGATTGGCTTTTGTGTTGATTTAATAATTGTTTTCATCTGGAGCAGCATAGTGGACATTTTACGCTTAAGTAAGAATGTTAAATGTGGAAGATGATCCAGTAATATTATTTAAATTGAACTTGCTAATTCCTAATCTTAATAGCGCACAAAAATTATTTGTAAAATTGTGATATACCATCCCTTAGATCAGCAATAGGAAGTTGCCAGCAGAGAGTTTGGGGCATTACCTTGGAAGCCAATCTCAGTACTACAAACTGTAACATTAAATTGACAGCTGCAAAAGCTTTGTCTGAAGTACAACTTTCTGTAGTTGATATTGCATCCCATACGGTTACAATCAAGTAATTCAATTGTTTTCTGAATTTGGTGTTTATCCTTAGATGTAATACCCAGATATCATGCGTCAGAACCGCTTAATAGAAGAACCATTACGGAGCTTTTCATCTCTCGACATCTAGAACATGATGCAATCTTTACTACCACCCTTCACATAATTTCAAGTCACACCAATTGGTGGAAAAGTCACAGAATTCTGCCGGTGAAGACTCCAGTAAAAGTAGTGTATGTGTCCCTAATATAATAGGGTATATATGTTCAGCTCTAAAACGAGCCCAGTCCTAGTTTTATTAATGTAGTTTAGCTCACATTCAAAAATACTGAAAGTAAAAAAAAATCATCAAAACATGAATACGATGTTAGGAGAAAGACTGTCTGGGGTTGCATATTATTCATGGAAGTACACTGAACAGAGGGCGCAATGATTTGTGCAGCAGTAGAAGCATAAACACCTGAAAGAGGCAGCTACATGCCTATAGTGACTACAGAAACGTGGCACTTTTGGCAGACTGACAGGTGAAAATAGCCGGTTTTCAAAATAGGTTGAATGAAGCAGTCAAGCCAATCTGATTTTTTTTTCTAGCTTGCTGTGATGTTTTGGACAAAACATGTTTCCCATGGACTGACAACACATAAACTTGGCTTTGCCCAGTTGACACACCTCTCAACATTTCTCTGTAGTCTTGACACTACCCCTCAAAGTGTTGGGAAAGAAACAAAATGTGGGACCATGCAGCTGAACTGCTATGCATTCTGCACATCTTTATATATTTCATACCTAAATGTGTCCTTGCTCCACGAACATGGTAAACCGGCTTTCCACATAATGTCACGGCTATTTCTGGACTCACAAACTAAAGCAAATAAGCTAACATGATAGAAACGTTTCTTAACACTAAACATATCATGATCACTGTTCCTAAAATTAGTATTCTTTAACATAAGAATGTGCTACACATTCTGACACTTTGGTCTCCATTTTGAAGGCTAGTGCTATGCATTTTAAACGGAACATACACAAAGTTGTTTACATTTGTTAATGTAACTGTAAATGTGTGCATGTCTAAAGTTCGTGTAATAGCACAGTGTATTGTTTTGTGTACTTGTTTTGAAATAGTTCTATATTTTCCTTGTGTTCTGTCCCATTTAATGCAGCATATTATACACCCAGTATTCATATTTTTAATTCTTACCAGTTACAGAACACAGTGACATCAGTTGAGCTGATGACTACAATGAAGCAAAACGCAGTGATATGAGCTGAGCCGATGTCATTGTATTTCACTGCAGTGTAGTCTGCAGCTCTACTAATGTCAGCTGGGTTCTGAAACGGCTAAATAATTTAAAACAAAATGAATATTGGACAAAAAGACCGAAATAATATGGCGCCATAAAAAGGGGGAAACTAGAACTATTCCAAAACACACAAAACGCTCAGGGTTGATGAGACACTTTACAGTTTACATATGCCAAAATTTATAATTAGATTAAAACATATAAAACATTGTTTTTTATTCCCTTTAGTGCTGAGAGTTTGAGAGGTATATGTGGAACACATTATCCAGTGTAACAGACAGAAGCTCCGACCACTACAAATGTCCGCATTTATGTTCACAATGTTCCATATTCATTGGGAAACACAGATCGCCATGGATTTGTGTTGGGGGGGATGCATATTGCTGTCATTTTCCACACCACAGCTATGGTCATATCATCAAGGAACGGACATCTTTCAGGATGAGCAGACTTGGTTTGCAACCCTTTAGGTTCTGATCACAGTTTAAACATGTTCAGCCAGTAATGTAAAAAAAGTGACATTTCTTTCTCATTCTAAGATAAATAATAATAATAACAATAATAATAATAAACTATGATACTGCATTTAAGAGTTAAAAACAACAGCACCGTTTTTGCAGAGGTGCTTTGATTTCCCATCCATGCCAGTGGCTGTAGCTGGTTTGTTGTGTTTTTTTGGGCTACTTAGTACCTGTCTGTGTGAATGTAATTGATCTAACTGAGTGAGGTCCTTAAAGTAATTTGGATACACAGAGTCTCCAGTTAATGACAGATAATCAGCCTTTGGGTCATTTGGTCATTCTCTCATTACCAGCCCTGCGTGCTCCTTCTGATCTCCTTTCAAACCGAATTTCACACAAATAAATAAAGCAAGACAGGGATAAGAATCCCCAAACACGGGATAAATATTAGAGCCTTTCCATGGAAGAGTACTTCAGGGGATGAAAATGAGGAGTAAAGGAAAGTACACCTTATCGCTCGGATTCCAGTGGGTTCAAAACAGAATGTATCTGCTTAAAGTTTTAAATGACATGAAGTTTACTCAAAGAGAAATAATTGCATGTTACTTTTCTGAAATATTAACAGACAATGAAGGGAATTAACTTGCTTTGCCGTTTGTCTGGTTAGTAACCATTCTGCAAATACTTTGTGGACGACTTTTTTTTAATTGCGAGATTGAACGAACTATTCCTAGTTTTAACTTATTTATTCCCAGTTTTCTGAAAACAAGTTGCAGTTGGCACAAGCAGGACTCACGTCTCAAAACATGCCAACACTTTTACATGTCAAGACATTACATTATGTCGTACTTAAAACATTTAAATGAAAACAGTGTCTTTGCCCCTTAGAATTCCATCTTCCTCTGCAGCTTTTCCTGTCCTGAAATCACAGTTCTCTGCTACTGACGTAAAATAATTTCAGTAGCATTCGGTTGTGATGTCATAAACAGGAGATTAAGTCTTCGGGCCTGCTTAAAAAAGAGAACAGATGGAATGTAAAGGAAAACGATTGTGTTTTAATGAAAATATATTCAGCTATAAAAGGGAAGGTCCTGAAATTCAAAACGTTGGGGAAAGCTATGCAGCTGAGTTCTGTCGATGACAATAGTTACATTGTGCTTGTGGGGTCCTGGAAAACCGAACCATTACATCATTTAAATTTACAAAGTTGCTGGCACCACATTAGTTTCCCTTTTAGTTTCTGGACTAATAAATCAGTAAAGCCTAGGTTTTCTGTTGTGCTGATGCAGCCATTCCTGTTCACATCAGGAGTCGGGTCTCAGGATGTATAGAGAGCCGACAACAGGTATCGTACTGAGTTTAAAATAAAGCTTTGTTTCATCTCTCTTAAACGGTGTATTTCCATCGCAACACAATGCAAAAAATTGACCATTATTAGTTTCATCAAATCGTGTGTTTGAAAACAATAATTTTATTTTAATAAAACGACTCTGTAATTGTTATACAGGGTGCACTTATCATATACTGCACACCTGTTGAACTGAACACCTTAAAAATATAACTTTGCCGGGGTATATCCCAGCACCATTTTTCGTCATAGGTACAGAATAAAAAACATCTTTTAGAAAAAGTTCTGTTATATTTTAAACACAATCAGAACTTATTTAATCATTCAGGAAGCATTTAGGAAATAATCATGCATCTTCCTCAGGAAAACTAACCAGGAAAAACACCAGAGATGAAACACTTCACAGACACTACAAGTATAGGAAACTGTATATACCTAAATCTTCCACACTTAACTTTATCTTGTACCATGATGAAAACCTCTGGGATGTAAGCTGAGTTTGTAAAGGGTTAACAACTCCTCCTCCCCACCCCCATCCACTTTGCCCTCATTGAGCCGCTGAATGCCACTGCTTTCCTCTAGAGGTCTCATTAGGGAAACCCTAACTGCTATTTTCAACATTTCCTCAATCAAGTGCCTTTAAATATAGCTCAACAAACAAATTGGCGGCAAAAAAGCGTAGATCTTGTCACGAGTGAGCCTACTCCAATATTTCATCCTTGTTTGCGTTGTAATTACTGCTGGACTTGAGGAGAAAGCCTCAGGAGGGTACGAGTGCTACAGGGAAGGGATCGTCTTGGGCCTCTGCACTGCACATAGCCTAATGTGTTTACCAGCAACAGGCTTGGGCACCTATACCGTCTGCTACTTTTTAGGATGTTGTGCCACACAATGCAGCAGAAGATATAAAACTGGCGAAAACAACACTGCTGCACATGTTATCATGGTACAGGGTATCTGACCACATATAGGTTGCAGATTTTATTTATTTTATTCTTTCGTAACCGCGTGAAGGCCCACTGGCACAGGTGCCTGTTTTCAGGGGCGACCCTGGGAGCACTGGGGATGACATGGGGGAGAGGGGGCAAGATCATCATCAACATACATAATCAGATTATTTAGTTTCAGTGTGTACTGCAACATGCAACATAAACAGTATCTGTGACCCACTTCAATGCGTGTTAGTGACTGTCATCCAGCTTCAGTTCCAGACTACATTATAACTGTCGTTAAATTGCCACTAAATGCACTGATAATTGTTCACAGCTAATAGGGTTCAAACAACATTGTTTTGTTAACTTATTTTCAGTACAGTACATGAAAGACGAAACACATTGAAATATCTCTGTAAATGCCTTGGGTATCCGCACGTTCAACTATGTTCTTGATCAGCAACCAAATCCGATATCCCTGAGAGAAAAATAAGTCAGCATTTATAAAAAAAACAAGGACAACAAACAGCAGATCCTATACGTACCGAGATAGAGTGCAAATAGTATGTTCATATACTGTATATACCAGCTTGTCTACAATATTTACCAAGGGAAAGACGCTTACCAAAACCACAAGCAAATACATAAAACAAATATCAGATACAACATAACAAGATAACTTACATAGGAAATAAAAAGAGTTCCCGTCCCTTATTTATCTTCTGTCTGGCAGAACTCTTATACCTATTAGAAAAAAAAAAGTCCCGCTAAAATATTCATAAAACAGAGGCGTACGGACAATCCCTTATGCTGCCACTAGGAAAGACACCCCATCTGGTGGTGGTGGTGGTGGTGGGTAGCAACCAGAAACAATTGAGGGATCCCCACCTCCAAATATATCGACCAGAAAAAGGGCAGTGTTCATACCATAGAACCAAGGGAGGACTGGAACAAGTAGGAGGAACTCACCACAGGAAACCATGTCAACCCATAGGGATTTGGGGAAAGGGGCGAACCCCCACAAGGATTTGGGGACTAGAAAGGGGCGAAAACCAAAAGGAAGATAATAAAAACAAATGGATGGAAGCGTTGGGCCCTGTTTTATTAAGTAAAAGTACTATGTGTTTTTATTACCTTAAGTAAACCTCACTGCAGTAATAACACAGACACACACACACACACTGCTATAATTTAAGGCAAAATGTCTTAGCTATACAAGTTTTATCTGGCAGTGTTTGTTTTGTTCAACTTTTCAAATATATGTTTCCTAGAGGATCCGTCACTCTATCTTCATATTTATAAATAATGGATTAAATAATGGCAGAATATTGTATTCGACTTGTAATATATCATTTGTAACCGAGATTTAGTGACTCCTTAAGCAAAAATTGTTTACACATACGCTGCGTTTTATGTTGTGGTTAAAAACTGGGGAAAGTCACACGTATTGCTGGCTCCCGCCTTGCCCAGTTTATAAACTGGGATGGAGGTACTGATCAGTTACTGAGAGTAAAACACAGATCCCAAAAATGTATTAACAGTGTTTTGGAAGCCGTTGTATACTTGTTTAGTTTGCAAGTCGAGATTCCGAAGACTTAGTCGGCACAAAGTATACCAGAATATGATTTAATTAAGTATTAGAATGGACTAGATTTTTTCCCAAAGGGAAATAAATGTGCAGACCCTAAGTGCACCTATCCATCAATTGGAAAGTATTATTATTAATTAGACTGATGCTGTCCAACCCGCTGTCTCGTGGAGGAATAAGGGTAGTCCTGTAGTACAGGAGAGATATTCTGAAAGTAAAGTTGTATTTTTTTCAGTCTTTTGGTAACCGGGTAAGGCCCACTAGGCACAAGTGTCTGTTTTCAGGGGCGACATGGGAGCATTGAGCGGTTAAATGACTTGCTCAGAGTCATACAGTATGCAAGTGGAGGTTGTGAGAATCAAACCAAGGTCTGGTCTGCTGGATGTACCAAGCTCGTTAACAGCTCGTTACTCTAACCTCTAGGATGTATTTGATTCTAATCCAAAATGGCCGCTTTTGACTATTCATGATTTAAGCATCATAGCCTCACCTCAAAGTGTACAAAGCTAGACGGTAAGCTGGGAAGGTGTAGGGAGGCAGGAAGGCTTCTCCTTAAGAAAAAAAAAAACAAACAAAAAAAACAAACCAAAATAAACAAACAAAAAAAAAAACAACAACAACATAAAAAACCAACCCAAAAAAAAACAACCCTGGCAATTTTCAGTTTTCTCTGCATTGATCGAGGTTAGATATTCTCCTGCAAAACCCCATGTTTCAGTAAGAAATGTCCTACTTTGGGCCTCTTAAAAGGTGGCAACCCTATCTCTGTAGGTTGGCAATACCGATACAAATAACTGTCTCGAACAGTCTGTTTAGGTCGCAACACTGTATCAGTGAAGGCCATTAGTGAAAACTGGTTCTTCTGAACTTGAGGAATCCTCACATACTTTCTGAGACATTAGTAGATACAGTGCTGCTTGGAACATATAGGAAATAATAAGTATACCCTGGTAGGTGTATGCCTTTTTTATGTTTGTACCCAGGCATCATGACTGATATACTGTATAACTAGTTGAGAATCTTATCTCCTCAGCCTGTATGCAGTTTCACTCCACTTGAACCAGCAAAATACTGTACGTTCAGTATGCTTTTCTGTTTGTAATTTTATGTTTTTGGAAAGAATAAAAAGCAATAGCTTCAAAAGTATATCCATTTTCTAGCCAACATAATACCCATATCTCATAACAAGTACAAGCAGCGTAAGCACACGTTTTGAACAGCATATATTTATACCGAAATTGCCGGGCGCCCTTAGTCACAAAACACTTATGCAATGCACGTGTTTAGCCTCACAATTCAGGGATAGATCGATTTTAATAAAAAGACTGGGCAGTTTTACAGCATGTTCTGTCTTGAAACGTCAAATGTCCATCATAGACTCTGAATTAGTTTATGCATTTGAGAATCGCAGTTTTGATGATAAAAATACCGTTTCATAAAGCCTAATAATTTGATATTTAGTGAGCGATCTTCACTCTAAAGGGATGAGTTATTCAAGAGTTGATTAAACAGGATTGTTTCATACGACTGCATCAATACTGCATCAACCAACATCTCCCATAGCGGTATGGGGTTTGCTGATGTTCTGATACTGCATTTTAGGGCTATCTTATTTTATTACTGCGATGCCATTGGTCAAGCAAAGATCCAAAACCAGAGTGACGTAGCTGTATGCCCGAATTTTTGTTTTATAAATCTTAATGCGATTTCAGCCAGTCAGCACTGTACCTCTTACTCCGAGTACTGTGTGCTCTCCAGCAGGAGCCCTAGGACGGAGTGCTCCACTTTGTTGCCAGTGGGAAGACCGTGCAATACAAAAAATACTCCAAACTTATAACTCACCGGAGCTACACTCCAGTGTTTTATGATAAGATAATAGGGCCTCCGAGGGATGTCTGTTATGATATAAAAGACTTCTTTCTTGAGGTATGGGCAGACAGAACGCTCAGCTTCCCAGTCCTTTCCCACAAACCTCAGGCTTGGAGTTTATTCTATAATAAGAGACATCCCTCTTTAGCCCTATTAACTGATACTGTAAGTGAGGACTCTACAGTATTTAAATTTAGGCTGTGATCTTTGATAATTCTGTTATGTCCACTATACATATTTGGTGCATGTAGGGTACAGGGTAAAATATTGATGAAAGGGGCTAAAGAGTTATGTAAAGACAACACATACTTTGTATATGTGCTGTATATAAATCCAAAACGATTTCATTCATAAGTGAACATGACTAAGAATAACATTGCTGTACAGACCAAGTGTCTTCTTCTAAAGTGACTCTGTCTTTTTATGTATCATGCCTGTGTGGATATAGTCTGGTGACATCTTCAGTGGAACTTTAACAAAATATAATATTTGGGCACTGTCCAGCTTATATTTCCCCATTAGTTCTGTATTCATCCTCCTCCTCATAATTTAGTAGTGAGATCATTTGCATGAAAATAAGATCTTTGCTCCTGAAGTCTTTATCTATTCCTGCTTCTTTCTCTCAATGGAAGTCATAGAGCACTGCTTGTGACCACGCAGTTACTCCAGTGGCAACACATTGTGATGTCATAACAGAGAATTATGACTTGAAGAAGTGACTAAGCTATAGAGGCAGATGAACTCACAATGAACTCTAAGGGACTATGATGATATACACATATGCATTTCTTTAGTAATAAATTATGGGGAGGAGAAATATATAAAATATAAATGGAATGCAAGCAGAACTGTACCTAATTATTATGTTTTTTAAAGTGTTCTGTGAGGTGTCAGTAGCTCTTTAATAGTTCCATTGAGCCATACATATGTACAGTTAGTTCTCCACCTTCCACCACTTACAGATTTTGCCACCAGACAGCAAGATATACTGTATATGGATGACAGCTTCCTATTTCTACACTATATGGCACTGTACTGTCTGGTTGTCCATACATACTTTAAGGGACACCTATGCTGAATGACTCAAGGTAGTTCGAACATTAGGCATGTTTTTTTTGTCAATTCTGAAAGCAGGCATGTTGTCACAAAGATATCCTACTGGTAGTGACTGTGTGTGTGTGTGTGTGTGTGTGTGTGTGTGTGTGTGTGTGTGTATGTGAGAGTTTGTGTGTGTATTAGTCCACTAAATAGAGGGACATGTTCTCTTTCCTTTTAATTTTATAAACACTTCATTTATTGAATGGATTAATATTCAAGAAAACATTTTAAAATATAGAGTTTAAACACAGAATACATTATATTTCAGTAATGGCAGTATAGCCCATAAGTTAGCATAAGGAGCTATGAATGAGCTTGTACATCCAGCAGACCTGGGTTTGATTCCCACAACCTCCACTTGCATACTGTGTTACCAGGAGCAAGTCACTTAACCTGCAGTGCTCAGGGGTTGCCCCTGAAAAGTTGCCTTGGGTCTAGTGGGCCTTAAGCAGTTACCAAGGAATACAAAGAGCACAATGTCTTGTATATATGTCCCTCATATTTTATTGCTAAGGACATTTGCATGAAATCAGGATGAGCCCTCCAGACGTCATCTCATACTCCTACTTTCCCCCATGATGCTCCATGGTGTGACATCACCATCTGTTGCTGTGAAAATTATTATGAGTTACAAAAGGTGGGAAAAGCAGGAGGGAGATAAAATCATGGGCCTAAGATCCTGTTTTCATTTAAATATCCTCAGTGAGATACAGCAAAGGAGATAATTACAAAGTTTTAATAACATATTTTGTCTATTATATTTTCAGCAGTTTTCCTGGACTTTCAAAAATGAAGAACACTTTGTTATTCTGATTAATAGCTAGCTGGAATAATCATGATTAGTGTAACCTTTAAACAAGGATTGCCTTGCGATAAATTCTTGCTGCTGGGCTTATTTCACTAACATCCTTGTAGGTAATTCAAAAACAATAACACAGTAAGCCATGGACATCAAAGATAATAAAGTTGAAGCAGGAACACATCCAATTAAATATTTTTTTCTTAATCATTGATGGCTCTGACAAGTTAGTATTTGTATAGTACAATGAGATGTAATAACATAAATTGTTACTTATATGACATATATGAATTCTGTGTAACTACAGTATATGTGCATGGGTAACATCTTGTCAGTGAACTGCTACATTATGGGATTCCTATGGAAATGAGATATCACTTTTCATGGGGAGGTCCTGCTTTCCTACTGTAAACATAAATGAAAACCTAAAGAAAATGCTTACATTTTTGTTACGTTTTGCTGAAGTGTGAAATTGTTTTTATATTGTGACAGACATGTGACCCCCATTGCCAACAGTCTCCACCGGATGGGGTCCCAGTCCCATGGCTCCACCCTGGGAGGTAAGTTAGGGCATGCTATCACAGACCATGGGGAGGGAGTGCCTGCCTGGCTGCCCCACCCAGGGGGGTGGTGAGTGGGCAGGGGCTGAGCTCCCTAGAGGGAGTGGAGGGGCTGAAAACAAAGTGGACAGAGCAGGGTGTGGGTGTGGCGTGACCCAACTGATCGGGATGAGGTCACACACACACACACACACACACACTCACACACACACAAACACCCACGTCCATTGGGGGCAGTTGTGGACTGTTACTCAAAGGGGATGAGACCCCTCCCCACAGGAGGATGGAATAAATTGAAGTGCTGTAAAAAAGCACTTCCTCTTGGACTTGGAACAGCTGAAGACCAGGGACCCTGCCATACAAAGACTAGCTGACTGGGAAAGTAGCACAGTAAGGGACAGTGCAATTCTATAGCTAGGGCAGGTGAAGGATTTTAGGTGAGAATAGCTCAGAATTCTGCTGTACACCAACTGTCTGTTCAACTTGTCTCATTTTCTGCTTCTTAGTAAATGTGCAATCCTTTTGTTTTCCTGTAAATACATCCTGTTGTAAATACTTGTAATCTTTTAGTAAAGAATCATATTTTTATAGAATCAGTGACTGCTTGTTTTATTTGAAAGGGTAATTCTACTTTTTCTGCTGGACACTGTTTGCTGTCCATCTCTAGTGGCACTCTACCCAAAATATTGTGCTTGACCTTCATGACCTTGTGCAAAGGAGGAGGTAAGAAACAGGTTTTCCCTGGGTCTTGTTGGTAAAAACACACAGTAGTGGCAGTGAACTTAAAGTTCCTGGTGAGGGATTTTCATCACATTCATGGCAGCGTGGTGGGATCAATGTTGCAGCTGGTATCACTGCAGTGCAGAGCAGTGGACAATGTGCTTTTCTGTGAGGCAGGAACTCTGAGAGAGAGAGAGAGAGAGAGAGAGAGCACACTGGTGATGGATTGCCAGCAGAAATATACCTTAAGTCACAAAACAGGATTTCAAAAGGTTGCATTGTTTACTACTTTTTTTTATTTATTTCTAGATGGCTTAGTGCAGCATAGCTAGAGAATATGAGCTCCTCAGGCTATGTCAAATTTCATGTACAGCAGCTTTGTGAGCTGTGCACATCGATGGGATTGTCTATGAGGGCATAACAAAGAATGCACTCATGGATCCCTGTTGGCACATGACCAGCTGCAGGAGGGGCAGACAGTCTCATATAGACATGGCCCAATAACTGGTCAGCAGGTGATTATTGAGAACAGTGATCCAGGTAGCAAGACTGAGGTCACAGCGGTTGAGCAAGAGGGGGCACCTTGTAGCACAAGCTGGGGGAGCTGTGCAGCCCAATCAACCTCAGCTTGAGATCCTGAAGGCAGAGCTTGTGCTGCAGGATGCCAAACAGGGCAAGGCTTGAGGCTGAAAGGGGGAAAATAAGGCTGGAGGCAGAGGAAAGGGAGAAGATATGCCAGCATGAGATTCCTTATGCGAGAGGAAAAGTAGAAGATTCACCAGCATGAGATCCTTATGTGAGAGAAAAGAGAGAAGAATGAGCAGATTGAGAGAGAGAGAGAGAGAGAGAGAGAGAGAGAGAACAAGCAGAGTGAGTGAAAGAATGACAGCATGAGATTGAGATGGAGAAGCTGCACCAGCAAACAGCATGGCAAACCATAAGTAATGGCAAAAGCAGTTCAATCCAAAAATCCACAATTAATTTTAAAATGTTCCCACATTACCGGGAGAGAGGTGGTCTGGATTTGTTTTTAAAATCATTTGAGAGGGCTTGTGGGCAGTTTAAATTAGACAAGGCTTCTTGGATGATTCATCTGACTTCATTGCTTACTGGCCGTGCTTTGTATGCCTTTGCTTGAATGGACGATAATGATTATATGGACTATGACAAAGTTAAAAGAACGTTATTAAAACATTTTAAACTGACTCCTGAGGCTTATAGATGGAAATTAGAGAGTTAAGAAAAGGCCCAGGAGACCGCTATGTAGAACTGCATGTCCAAATGTGTGCTTCTTTAGATCATTGGGTAGATCGGGCTAAGGCAAGGACTGTAGAGCAAATTAAAGATTTAATTGCAAGGGAACAGTTTCTTAAGATTGTACCTGATGGTCTCTGCATTTGGCTACTGGATGGGACATGCAACTCTGCAAAGGAGGCAGCAGAAAGTGTTGATTTGTATGTGGCCAGCAGATCACATTCTCAGTGTAAGAACTATGGAGATGGGGCAGCACATGGTCTTAAGAGGACCCAGGGACGGCAGCCTAAAGGAAACCAAACTGCACCCAAGCCCAAAAGAGAACCTACAAGTTCTAAGGAGAAAAAGGAGCTAGGGGCAAAGGAATGCTGGATTTGCCAGAAAGCAGGGCATGTAGCCTATGACTGCCACATAAACAGAAGTAAAGGGCAAAAGCTGGGGAGAGGGGATGACTAAGACAGTACACCACAGTTGGTAAACTACACACACACTGTAGTGCTACCAAACTCCACCAAGCATATGCACCCTGTTTTAGTCAATGGGACAGTAACACAGGGATTGAGGGACACTGGTGCCTCCATCCCCATGGTAAGGCAGAATCTGTCCAGGTGGAGCAGATTCTGCTGGGGCAATTCTCCAAGATTCGGGGACTCATGGGTCCAGTGGTTCAAATGCCAGTGGCTTGGGTCTTCCTGAGCTGGGAGGGCAGCCATGGAGTACAGGAGGTGGGAGCTGTACCTGATCTCCCTATGGATGTGATCATGGGGAATGATTCTGGCCGTAGGGAAAATCTAGTACGTGTTACTACCAGTAGCCAGGAAAAAGGGCAAGCTTCTGAGGGTGAGGAGGGGGTGACACAGCATGTGCAGACCCATCGCTCTGCAGCTGAGGAAGTGGCTAGTGTGGGTGAGGGGCTAGCTAGGAGTAGCAGCTCTGAGCCCCAGCTGCAATTGGGGGAGGTCACCACCAGGGGATGTTTTCCTCCTGAAGGGTGAACTGGGGAAGGTCAGATAGGTGGAGCTGGGAAAGGCACTGCAAGCTGATTCTACCCTCCAAAAACAGAGCGATAGCAGATAGTGCTGAGGCCTCTCAAGGGAGTAAAAAGTCAGTTTATTGGGAAAATGGGCTGTTGTACAGGGAGTGCACTCCACAGAGGGATGTAGAGGGAGAGGTACTCCAGCAGCTGGTAGTCCCCCAGGGCTACAAAAAGCAGCTTCTGGCCCTGGCCCATGATATTCCATTTTCAGACCACCTGGGTATTAACTGCACTTAAAAGCAGCTTGCCAACAATTTCTTTTGGCCAAGCATGTACACAGATGTGGCAAATCACTGTCAGACTTGTCCACAACGTCAACAAGTTGGAAAGGTCAGGGACAAGGCTAAGGCAGCTTTGGTGCTCCTGCCTATTACCTATGAACCCTTTAAGTGGGTAGCCATGGACATAGTAGGGCCCCTAAATACCCCAAGTCACATGGGCAAATGATACATACTGGTTGTGGTGGATTACGCAATCAGGTACCCCGAAGCAGTGTTAATGTCCTCCATTGAGGCAGAAAAGGTGGCGGATGAGCTCCTGGGAATCTTTAGCCGAGTGGGATTTCCCCAGGAGATTTTGTCAGACAAGGGTGCAAATATCATGTCATCATTAATGAACAGTTTGTGGGAGAAGTGCAGGTGAAACAGCTCCTTGCTTTGCCCTATCACCCCGAGGCAAATAGCCTGGCCAAGTGGTTCAATGGGACCCTTAAAACTATGCTCAGGGCATTTGCTGACCAGCACAAAAGTGAGTGGGACAAATATTTGCCCCATCTCGTGTTTGCACACAGGGAAGTCCCACAGGAGTCCACAGGGTTCTCACCCTTTGAGTTCCTATTTGGTCACAGGGTGAGGGGGCCCCTTGATTTAGTCAGCAATGAGTGAGTAGGTAACCACGCCATCCAATGGGAGTCTGTTGTGGACTACATCCTAAATTTCAGAACCAGGCTTAAGGAGCTCATGGGGCTTACCCAGTAGCACTTAGCCACTGAACAATAGCAACAGAAAGCCTGGTACAACTGAGGGGCCAGAGCCCGAGAGTACAAAGTCGGACAGTGAGTGATGGTACTTGTCCCAGTCTGACACAATAAACTGCAGGCAGCATAGGAGGGCCCATTCTCCATAATCAAGAAAATGAGTGATGCTAACTACGTAGTAGGGCTGCCTGACAGATGGTGCAGGCAGAGTGTATATCATGTGAACATGATGAAGCCCTACTATGAAAGGGGGGAAATGATCCTCACCATGTGCAGTGTGGCAGAGGAGGGGAACGAAGCTGATCCCCTGTGGATCTCCTTGAGGAAGCCCAGGAGGGATCCTCAGTGAATAACCTCACCCTCTCAGGGCAGCTGACACCAGCCCAGGCTGAGGAGATGAGGGGGTGCTGTGAGAATTTGGGGATATGTTTATGGGGAGTCTGGGATACACCACAATGGCTGAATACCACGTGGACACTGGGGCCCATGTTTTGCTGAGGCAGTCCCCCTACAGAGTCCCTGAGGAAAATAAGACCATGCTGGAGGAACTCAGGGAGATGTTGGCCATTGGAGTGATCCAAGAGTCCAGTAGCCCCTGGACTTTACCTGTAATCCTGATCCCCAAGAAGGATGGTACCACATGATTCTGTGTCAACTACCAGAGGCTCAACAGCTATGTGGAGTCTGATGCCTACCCCATGTCCAGAACGGATGAGACCTTGGAGTGGCTGGGGGGAATCCCGATTCCTGACCATGATAGACCTGACAAAGGGCTACTGGCAGGTGCCATTAACCCTCCACAGCCAGGGAGAGATCTGCTTTTGTTATCCCATATGGCTTACTTGAATTCAGAATAATGCCATTTAGGATGAAGAATGCACCTGCAACCTTCCATATGCTTATGGATCGCATCCTGACTGGGGCAGGTGAATATGCACTGGCTTACATGGATGACCTCACTATTTACAGCCAGACCTGGGAGGATTACATCAGGTATGTGAGAGAGGTGTTCCATAGACTGAAGGTCTCAGGGCTAACAGTTAAGGTGGAAAAATGGCAAGTAGGCATTGCCAAAGTGTCCTACCTTGGTGGTCAGTGGATGCATCCATCCAGAGCCAGCGAAGGTTGATGCCATCCAGACCTGGCCCTCCCTGACCACAAAGAAACAGGTAATGGCATTTCTGAGAATAGCCAGGGACTACAGAAGGTTTTTCCCTCACTACAGTGATGTGGCCAAGCCCCTGACAGACCTGATGAAAAAGAGAACACCTGAAAAAGTTCTTCAGAAAGAGGACTGTGAGTCTGCCTTCCAACAGTTAAGGGAGGCATTATATGTGTCACTCATGCTTGCTAGCCCCAATTATGACTTAAAGTTTGTAGTACATGTGGATGCATTTGACCATTGGCTGGGTGCCACCCTGAGCCATGTTACACTGCAGGGGGAGGAGCACCCCATAGTGTATCTGAGCTGGAAGCTTCTGCCCAGGGAAGAATCATATGCCACAGTGGAGAGGGAATGTCTGGGGATAGTGTGGGCCCTTCAGAAGCTGCAGCCATATCCATATGGGAAGGAGTTCACTGGGGTCACAGATCATAACCCCTTAACATGGCCCATAGGAATAGTGGGCAAAACACAAAGTTGTGCTGGAAGTTGGTACTGCAATCATATAATATGATCATTTAGCACTGAAGTGGGGTACAGAATGCCAATGCAGATGGACTTTCAAGACAGGGGTGAGTGCATGGCATATTCCTTTAGGTGCTCCCTGGGCCCTACATTAATGGCAGTGTCTCTTGAGGGTCACCCAAAAGAGATACATCTTCATTTCCCGAGGGGGGGGGATGTGACCAGAGCAACAGTTCTCAAACTTTGTCATAGTGAGCCTCCCTTAAGCCATGGAAAAGATGTTGAGCCTCCCCCAAAATACTGAAATATTTTTGGGCCTCCCCGTAGGAAAATGACTTACTTTTCACAGTACATCAGGAATAAATTGAAACCTCTTTGCATAGCTGGCTTTCACGTTATTAAGCTTATTGTAACCCCCCACAGGACAACCTACTTGCTCCAATATTTTGACTCTCGAACCAGTGTTACCCATTACTGTCATACCTTCATGGGTCAGACTGCTTTTTCTGTTTCCCCTCTTACTAGAATAGCCTTCCTGCTGACCTCTGCCTCTTCCCCTCTCCCCCTGCTCTTAAGCAACTTCTCAGGGATCATTTTGCTCCCTCCTGCTCTTATTCCTAGTACCTGTATGGTTAACTCTTGTATTTAGACAGTTCTGCTGCCAGTCTAATTGATCAAGTGTTCCTCGCATTGTTAGTTTATTGTTCTTAATTTGTTTGCACTTTTATTCATTTTGTATTGCTTAAGTGTTTTGCAGTTACATTGTGAATTGTATTCTCTCACTACCCTTCCCTGGGTACACCTGAAATAAGCCATGGCTCAGTATACAGTACCTTCCTGGTCATAGACTTGTGAATAAATACATAAATTCACCTACTGTTATCTTCTTTCAGTTTGCCTTATCCCTTCACACAAAATCTATAAAGTTCAAATTTGAAATATAATACTTTTCCAAGACTTGCCTGAGCCTCCCCTGGAACAGGTTGGGGCCTCCCCAAGGAGGCTGGCCTCACCATTTGAGAACCCCTGGACCAGAGTAATACATTAATTTCTTTTTATTAATGTATTTTGTTAATGTAATAATGCTTCTGTCATAAGTGGGCACAAAACATGGCTTTCAATGTCACATGACCAAACAGGTCTTATGGGAAACATTGGCTTAAGTTGCTTAGGGGAATGTTCCTATGGGAACATTCAGCCACAGATTCTGTAAGGCAGATGGGAGAGCGCAAGCCTGAATGCTTCAGTCAGCTTAAAAGGCAAGGAGCATGGGGTTTCACACCTTCAACATTCTTCAAAACAGAATCATAAAAGTGGACAGAGCAGGGGTGGGTGTGGGGTGACCCAGCTGGTCTGGATGAGGTCATACATACACACACACACACACACACACCCATACACAGGCACACTCATTGGGGGGCAGTGGAGGACTGTCACTCAAACGGGTTGAGATCCCTTCCCACAGGAGTAAGAAATACATTGAGGTGCTGTAAAAAACACTTCCTCTTTGACTTGAAACATCTGAAGACCAGGGGCCCTGCCATACAAATACTAGCTGACTGGTAAAATAGCACAGTAAGGGACAGTGTAATACTGTAGCTAAGGCAGGTGAAGGATTTTAATTGAGAATAGCTCAGAATTTTGCTGTACACCAACTGTCTGTTCAACTTATTTTATTTTCTGCTCCTTAGTAAATGTGCAACCCTTGTGTTTTCCTGTAAATACATCCTGTTGTAAATACTTGTAGTCTTTTAGTAAAGAATCATATTTTTATAGAATCAGTGACTGCTTGTTTTATTTAAAATGGTAATTCTACTATTTCTGCTGGACTCTGTTTGCAGTCTGTCTCTGAAGGGGCACTCTACCCACAATTATTGTGTTTGACCTTTCTGACCTTGTGCAAAGGAAGAGGTAAGAAACAGGTTTTCCCTAGGTCCTGTTGGTAAAAACCTACAGTGGTGGCAGTGAACTTGAAGTCCCTGTGAGAGATTTTTGTCACATATATACAAGAGAACATACATTAATTTGCTATCTGTAGCTTCAAGCAGTGATAATTACACCGACTATAGTGACTGAGGAATAATAATAATGCATTTCAAAGTAGTACTGCATTTTAGTCTTTATTAAGTGACAAAGGTAACCAAAGAATACAATAAAGACATTGTAATATGTTACTATTTATTTTATTTAGTTTTTGCTGATTGGGAAAGGAGGATGAGACACTTCTGCCTATTTTCAGCCATGTATGGGGGGAAGGGGATATGGATGGATGCCAACTGACACTGAACCAGATTAAGCTGTTAGTGGTATTTTTACTGTTAAAAAAAAAACTGGCTGAATTTCCATTCTTATTCACATTATCTGTGAACCCTACTGCTAGATGAACATAGTTTTTAAATATTATTTGCTTGTTTTAATAGCCACATCTTCGTACTGTATCGATTTTTTTTCAAATTTTGTTTATTATTTTAACATTATCTCTTAGCGCTCCCCTCCTCATCCAAAGCAAAGCTCTCCCTGGTACTCAGCTGTGTTTTACATATATATTTATGAAACACCTAAATAAATATATTCCCTAGATAAGAACATATCAGGGACACATTATCTGGGGGGTGGGGGGAAAGCATTGCCCACATAAAGTTTCATGGATGAATTGTCCAAGGGTGAGTGGTCTAGGGGCAAATTACATGTGTGCAGGTTGCCCTGATATCTGTTCTGATGGCTGTCCTGTTGTCTATGTGAAATGAATTCTGGTAGCCACAGTCCAGATTTTAGTAACATATGGGAAAACAGAAACACAGTAGTTTAATGTCAGAAGGGACTCAGGTCCACCATGTTTGCTCTCTTCCACTTCATAAGAAGGGATGAAATAAGTACTGTATATTTTGCAAACACATACCAATCCATTCCCTACCCTCTCTTCCACCCTGGGTATTGGATGATTCCCTTGGTAATCAAAAGATTGTCTAGGCTTAACTTACAGCTAAAAGCTTTATTGAACATTCTTACAATAAACATAATTGTACAGATACCTTACAGAGAGAAATGAAGCAATGCAGTGCCATAACCACACGCAGTTGTATGTCTGTTAGGAACCAGTAGGATATTGCAGACAAGGAAATAAACCATAAAGTGGGATACTTAAGTAGCATACTTTAAAAAAGAGAGACACAAAGTGCTCCAAAATGGTTAGGAGATATTTTAAACATCTGGGACCGCTCATCTCCCCCCAAGGTGGCACACCCTTCATGGGGGTGTATAAAGTGAGGAGAATAGGTTACAGCCCCATGTTGCATAGTAGATACCTATTCTTTGTATTACGCAGTCTCTCATTCTCTCATACAGTATGTGACCCTGACTTCCACCACCGGTTTCCATTCCCTGAAATTTGGGGCAATATGAGTTTGCCACTTACACAAAGCAGCCTTTTGGCTTTTACTCTACTTCCACTAGCTCTACTAATATTATACAGCATCAGGCGTGCCTGACAAATGCCATGTGTGTCCTAGGATAAATAGTGACCTTTGTTTTGGGAGTGCAACTTTCACCACATCCTAGTCCTGACTTGCTTACCTAATTCCTCCCAGGAAGGGTTTAATGAGATGATGCTCCCAGAGAGTAAGGTGCAAACAGCCAGCAGCAGACTGGCTTTTCTAGCAATTGTCATCCTCTATGACACTAAGTGAGTGACGAACTGCTTGGGTTCCATATCACCTATGAAGCACCTTATTTTTAATTAATATGCTTCTACTGCAATACCTTAGAGGTGACATGCACTCATCTCTAAAGTATCTTCCAATATTTTTCTGCCACGGTAATATCTAACTTCTTCTCCCTACCTTGCTGGGCAGAGACAGTTGGGGAGGGGAAGGAGTCTCTAATGAAGGAGTATATGCTACCTGTTAACCTCATACAGTTGGACAAACAGGACCACAACTGTATGACCCTTGGAAGATGAGATACTATAGCCTGTCCCCAGAGAGGGGCAGACTATGCTTTTGAGTTGCAAGTATTTCCAGAAATCTGGACTAGGTAATCCATACCATAGTTGCAGGGGTTCATACGAATCTGAAGCATTGAATCTTGAGGTCAGAAGATCACCAATTGGATTTATAGCTCTGTCACTCTAACGTTTCCAATGTACGGGGTCTGCACCATTGTTAGTTTCCTATTATTCTAGAGGGGATTATGACAATTAGGTGAAGTGTTGTTTAATCAACCTTTGGAGTGCTGTTTTAGACTCTGAAATAAGCCCCTATAGTAGAGTGAATCCAAATCTCATGAGACACCAACTCCTAAAACCCAGTACTTGTCAAGTACCCATCAGATTTTCCCACTTCTATGCACAACTAGTGTGGTGGGTGGAATGGGTTGAAGGGGAAAATCATCTGAGAGTTTGTGTCCCTATGAGGTCAAATGTAAGGAGGCAGTATAGCGCAGTGGTCTAAGGCTCTGAGCTGCAAATTTGGTGACATCCAGCAGACCAGACCTGGGGTTGAATCCCACAGCTTCCACTTGCATACTGTGTGACCCTAAGCAAGTCACTTAACCTCCTTGTGCTCCCAGGTCGCTCCTGTAAAAAAGCTTTCAGCTTAGTGTGCTATACCTGGTTAAACAACTAAATAAAAAAAAAAATGGTAACCCTGAAGCCATGGTAGCCCCACTCATCATTGTTGCATTGCATACATAACTTCGATCAGCTATATCTAGATTACAAATGGGAGAATTTGGAAAACTGTGCTCTGTGGATTAATTCTTGGATTTTCCTCATTTTGTAAAGTTAATCCATGGTGCAAAGTGCAAATTCACTCCCCCCTCCCAAAAAACTCAGGAAAATGCGGAGTTTGAAATCCCAGGTGGAGTTTGGCAACTCTGCTGGCAGGGTTCAAATTCTGCATTTCACAGAGTTTTTTTTCCTAGTGTCTAGTGATCCCCTCACTGATTGCCACACAATATAGAACAAAATTCCCTGGATCTAGTGGTCCCCCCCCGCCGCTGATTGCTGGCCCAATATAAAGTACAATTCCCTGGTGTCTAGTAGTTCCACCCCAGCTGGTCACCAGCCTGATGTAAAATAGAATTCCATGGTGTCTAGTGGTCTCCCCACCAATTGCTGGTCTAATGTGCAAGACATTTATACATCCCTGGTGTCTAGTAGACCCCCCTCCCTATCCCTGCTCCTTTATAATGAAAAAAAAAGTCAATTTTCTCTGGAGTCTAGTGGACCCCCTTCCCTATCCACAATCCTCAGAAAAAATATAGTAGCCCCATTCCCTGGTGTCTAGCAGACTCCCCTCCATTTTTCCAATCCTCTGTAATAAAAAAAGGTAGTCCATTTTCCCTGGTGTCTAGTGGACTTCCTCCCTGTCCCCATTCCCCTGTAATAAAAAAATGGTAGCCCCATTACCTTGTGTCTTATGTGTAATATGTGGTATGTTTTTAAATTTTGTTTGGTGTCTTGGTTTTGGAAAGGCACCATAAAAATAAAGTTTTATTACTATTATTACCTTTCTTTTATTACAGGGGATTTGGAATAGGGAGTGGGGGCTGCTAGACACCAGGGAAGTATACATTTCTTGCACATCAGGCTGGTGATTGGTGGGGGGCGACCACTAGACACCATGGAATTGTATTTTACATCAGGCCAGTGATCATTGGGGGGGGTCCACTAGTCTCTAGGGATTTTATACTACATCAGACCAGTGATTGGTGGGCAGGGGACAACTAGACACCAGGGAAAGATTGGCTGGCAATTTGCGGGAGGGTGGAAGTAGTTCGTTATTTCTTGCTTCACCTTACTTTTTTTTTTTTTTTAAGAGCAATTTGAACATAAAACAACCCAAAAGCAAGGTAAAGTTAGAAGTGGTGAATTTTCAATTAAACAGGAAAACTTCACGAAATGACCCATGGAGGCTGATTTGGTGATTTCATTGGAAATTTGCTGGTGAAGTAAAACTTTATTACATCTCTAATCTGGGTTATTACATTCCCAAAAGAAATACCCCAAGAGTTGATCAATTGCCTGAAAACATTTGGGGAAATCTCCAAATTGTGAAATTATTAATGCAGTAGATTAATTTACTAGCAAAGTCTGAGTAATTTGCATCCACACTCCAGAACAACCTTATTCACACCTCTGAGTTCTTGAAGGTTATTCATTCTCTTTTCTCCCCTCTAATCCTGTCCCCTCTTCCTGTTCTCATGATGGGTGATAGTCCTATCTCTGAACCTGCTGCAGCTGCCTTTTCTTTTAATTCCTGTTTTACCTCCTGTGCCCAATCACTCCTTTTCTCTTCCTCTTCTGCCTCCTCTTCTCCCTCTCTCTCTTCTTCTCTTTCCTATCGCTCTGTCCCTCAACCTCTCCCTCTGCCCCTTCTTCCCTTTTTTCCTTTTCACCCATTACAGCTGATGCTGACCTTAAGACCCTTTTACCTGGAAATCCTCACAAGGGTGGGAGTCTTGATGGTCTTGACCCTAGACTTCTAGTTCTATCTACTTATGCCCTCCTTATTACCTACCTCCTTAATCTCTCTTTCTCCCAGTCCTGTGTCTCTAACTCTTGGAAGTTGGCTAGTGTCATTCCCCTTCCTAAAGGGGGTGAATTCTCTCTTCCCTAGTAGCTTCTGACCTATTTCTCTCCTTCCCACTCTGGCTAAGCTTCAAGAACACCTTGTTCTCTCCCAACTCTCCCCTTTCAGGACTCAACCTCCTTCTTCACTCCTTTCCAGACTGGCTTTTCAAAGTCTCATTCCATTTCCACCTCTCTACTTTGGCTCACTGATGCTATCCTCTCTGGCATTGATTAGGGCCTTGTCACTTCAGCTATTTTTGTCACGTCAGCTAAAGCTTTTGACACTGTAAACCATACCATTCTCCTGAACAAGTTAAAAGCAGCTGAACTCTCAGTATCTTCAGTTGAGTAGTTTTGCTCCTACCTTGAGAGAAGGTCACAAGATGCCCTGTCTCCTCCTGCCCTTATAAGTTCAGGCATCCCCCTAAGGGTCTGTATTGTGTCCAATTCTTTTCTCCATTTTCCTAAATGATTTTCTCAAGGCCTGTTCTTTTGTGTCAGTACAAATGCATGCAGATGATGTGGTTCTCTTTACCTCTGGCTCCTCTGCCTGTCCTCACAAATCAACTCCAACTGGATTTTGACAATATCCAGCATAGGTTCCACCATAATTAGTTATCCTTCACTGCCAAGAAGACAATCTCCATGACTTTTGGCAATAGGCAGAAACTTGCTTAAGTCCTTCCCCTTCCTTCCTTTTATACACTTGATGGGGCAACTATTGAAAATGTCTCCTCCTTGAAGTACCTCAATGTCCAGCTTGATCACTATCTAGATTTTTCTGTTCACGTGGCTGCTATCTGCAAGAAACTTCACCCCAAGCTTGGGGTACTATACAGAAATAAGAGAAGCATTCCACTTCCTGCATGCAGAGAAATCCTCACTGAGATGCCTCTGCCTATTTTTTACTGTGGAGACAATGTTTATAGTGCTGATCCAAAGCCTGCTTTAGCTAGACAGGACTTTTTCTTTGACTCCTTCTGTCACGTTGCCCTTGATAAACATGGGAACATAGGAATGTGATGGCAGAAAAGGCTCACCAGGCCCACCCAGTCTGCCCAGTTAGCCTAAGAAGCCCCTTAGGCCTTTTCAACTGACCCTTGTGCACACATCTTTGTACCCTGCATTCTTCCCTCTCCCTCCCCATCCTTGATACCAGACACCTTACCCATGGTGTTTCCTTTATCTCCAAATTGTGGTTTGGCTTTCTCCCCTCATACCTCGCCTCTCTCTTCACCTTTCCCCTTCATCCTCTTACTCCCTTCACAATGCCTGATCTCACTGTTTTGCACTCCCTCATATGAAATCTACTGCTGGTCAAGCTGCTTTCTCATTTCATTTCCCTAAACTATGGGCTTCTCTTCCCCCTTCTATTCACTCTGTTCCCTCCTTCCCTGCTCTTAAAGCGCTTCTCCAGGATTTCTCTTCTTATTCCTGCAATTATTTCTGGTATTGGTTATGACCCCTGTCTCCTGTAACTCCCTTCATTGTTTACAGTATTTCCCATTTCCCTAGCATCATTCATTCCCTCTGTTCTTTATTTTGATATGTTGACTAATATGTAATTGCTTTTTCTTCAGTTCCACATTTTACTGTATGTAACTTACTGTTTGACAAATTTATTCTTAAACATTTTTGTCTTGTTTATTTTGATATACTTGTTTCCATTCTATGTATGTTATACTCTATATTTTGTATCTGTTCTCTTCTTCTCTCTTCCCCTGCCCCAGGACACATCTGGAAATTAGCTGATATCAACTCAGTATGTCTTTCCGGGTAATACAATTGAAATAAATATTAAATAAATAATTTGGGAGCAGTAATCATGCAGAAGGCTTCCAATTTACCTGCCAAGGTGAGATTTAAAAGTTTCCTTCTCTTGCATTTAAGATTTAGCATAGAGAGCAGAGGGAAGAGGTTTAGAGTGCACGTTTTGAACAGGTCCTTGGTAACTTTAAATGCTAGATATATTATTCCATTAGGAGCCAATTTTAGGCCCATCTGTGAGAAGGGGCAGACTGACAAGTATAATTTAAAGGCAGCACTTCAGCCATATCCCAGTTGACATTTAGTCCTGATACTTCAATGAAGTTTTGAGGAAGATGTAAGAGTGCCAGGACACTGGAGATGAGGTATTGGTGAGTACTAAAATACTCGGCCCTCAAGACTACCCATGGGTTCCTCCAAATGGCCAGAAATTAACCTAAAAATACTTGGATGAAAAATAAGTAGTTGGTTCGGATCATGTAGTTACTACCTGATTCATTCTAATACCCTATTACCCGACCCTGACCATAACACAAATCATGTAAAAGACTGTTTTTGACTGTTACACCATTTGTTAGGTGCCCTGAGCTGTTATACCCATGGCAGATATTGCTCAGGCAGGTACAAGAGGCGCAGCTACTTAGAGTGAGCCTGCTGCTGTTTCCAAAAATTATACCCATGGCTGGCATTGATGAGGTAGGTACAAGAGGTGCAGCTGCTCTGATTGAGCCTGCTGCTGTTTCCAAAAATTATACTCATGGTGGGCATCAAAGTTACATAATATACAACTGATGACTGACCAAAGAAAACTAAGAGTAGTGTAAACTAAGAGTAGTATGGCACATGTGGCTAGAATGGTGGCAGTGGTGATGGTTGTATTAGTTTCATACACAACCTAGTCATCATATTCAGTATCACTGTTTGCAGGCTGTTGTTCTTGTTCAGGGTCAGAATTGAAAAATTCAGTGTCTGGAACAACTGGGAAATTGTCAGCATTCATTTTGAGAAGTGTAAGCCATTCCAAAGAACATTTTCAGGACTTAGCAATGTTCTTTGGTCAGTGACTATTTCTCCAGTTGCACTAAACATGTGTCCTGAATATACACTTGAAGGTAGACAATTGAGGTACATTATTGCAAGATTTGCTAGATCTGGCCATACTGTTCTGTTTTGTTTTCAGTAGAGTAATGGATCTTTCTTGAGACCAGTCACAGTATGGTATGCAAAATACTTCAGGATCATTGTGCTGTGTGAGATGGTTACCAGTCTAGCAGATGAACCAGCTGCACTTTCTTTACAGGATACTAGTCCAAGTTGTTACAGGTGACTCAGAAGTGATTTGCCTTTCTGACCCTGAACATAGGATGCCCGAAAAGTAGCTGTAGATGTCCTTTTCCTCACTGATGACACTGGTGATTATGAAGAATTTATAGATGTGCCATTGTGTACCCCAGAGGTACACTCTGATGGTTCAGCAGGGTTTGACTGCTGCACATCAGTTAATGGTGTTCATGGGGCAATGTCACATCTGGTTAGGAAACGATCCCTTCAATACTCAATGTCTTTCCCTGCAGAAAGGATGGCTTCAATATTCCCCTTTGTGTGGGGGATCTAGCAATGTAGCCAACACATAGGTATCATTCTTAAACATAGTATTTATTCTCTGATCAGTCGACAGTCTGAGATTTAAGTCATCTGCCAGCATAACAGCAGTGGTGTCTTCTCTTGTCTGATAGTCTTTCTTTATGTCATCAAGAAAAATGTGAATAAATCTTATTTGAGGAAGAATTTGACTCAGAGTTGTACTGTCTGAACTGACATCATGTGTGGCAGCCTCAAATGGCTCCAAAAGGTGACCAAAGATTCAGATAGGGTCGTACCTGAAAACAGACAGTTTCTGTCTAGTATATCTACCCAGTTAACAAAAAATAAACAAATAAATATAGCCCAGCTGCTGGAACTGAGCATGATGTCTACTTTACCTATTTGATTCTACATGGTGTAGTCATGTATAGCTTTCTTCTGTTCAGTAAGCCCTTTAAACATGTAAAATGTTGAATTCCAGTGACCTGGAACTTCCCGCTTTAATGTATGCAGTTGTAAGTTGTTTGACCTCTGCAGCCCCTTCAGGACTTTTAGTACTTTCACAGAGTGGCTGAAATGCCCACATATTTTTCTAGCAAGACCTAACAAGTTTTCAGCATTTCTGTTTCCATGAAAGAAACTATGGATGAGAAGATTTAAACAATGCACAAAACAAGGTATGTGTTGGTAGTTGCCATCTCTAAGAACTTTGACTATGTTGGTACCATTATCTGACGCTATGAACCTTGGAGATAAAGAATACAGAGTAAGCCGTTGCTGGAATTTTTGTTTCAGCTCCTGAAAAATATTCACAGCAGTGTGGTTTTTCTTAAAAGTCATGATACGTAATATAGCCTGCTCCCTACTGCTTACGGTAGTGTGGGGTTTGTTACTTTCTAACTGAACATTTTCCCAATGAGCTGTAACAGTCATGTAGTCAATTGTTTGGTTGCTGGTCTATACTGTATATCTGTGATTATGTGAACCTGCTTCACCTCAGACAGTTTCAACTGCTTAATGACTGCAGTACACATCAAGTCATACAACTGTGGAACAGCCTTTTTCAAGAAAAATGTTCCACAGGGAATGGTGTACCATGGTTCAATTTGGTTCATGAACATTAGGAAACATTTTTGTGCAAGAAAAGCAAAAGGAAGTTGACAATTGGCCAACAGCTCTGCAATGGCTCTTTTTAACAGCTGGCATGTTGGATGTTTGCAGGCAAATTCTGATGTCCTCCCAACACTTTCTTTTAATGTTAGTTAATGAGAATCATAAGATATCTTACATTTTTGGGGGAATGTATTTTTCATGCCCTTTTCATATGGAGTACAACTTTGGGATTTTGCAGTACTTGATGGTGTCAGAAGAAAACAATCCATGTGTGGGAAGACTCTAAGGACACATCAAGTGATTCAATGTTAGTTCCTGCTTCTAGTTCATTGTCACTAGGGTCACCACTGCCACCACCTCCGCTATTGCCCATACCAGCCACACTGCCCCTTGCCCTGCACCACTCAATTGGTTTTTTTGCCTTTGCATGTCATATCATTACTGATGTTCCAAAATGTGCCACTTTGCCACCACGACTCATGCTCTTTTTCAACACACTTCATATAGCTCTAGAGTTGTCTGCAGGGTTAATATAAAATAAATTACACACTAAAGATTTACCATTTTTGCTTTGTGCCATGGTGCCTAGCACTATTTCTTGTATAGTCAAGGGACCTGGAAGAAACTCTACACTGCCACTTCCTTGTTGAGATGAATTGTTCTCATTCACACTCATCTTCTTATTTTTACATTTAGCATATGATTTTTTTTCCTCCACTTGCCTCTTATGCCATACAGTGGCATCTTCTCTTACCCCCACATTGAAATTATAGACTTCATCACCACAAAATAAGAAGAACTGGAAGTACCATCATCATCAAGTGGAACATAGCCTGTGCTATCCCATTCCCAGTCCCCACTATCACCACCATCTCTATCAGCATTTGCTGCCCCAGCATCTGAGCTTATATTTGAGGAAGATGGCTCCTTGCATGCTGCTTCAGCAGCTGGAAGTATCCTGGCAAATGTGACAAAACTTTCACTACTTTTATGAGTAACTCCAGTCAATTCTTTCTGAAACTCTACTATCATTTATTGCTAACATGCTTTTTTTGGTTCAGGAAGACCTTTAGTGCCAATTCTGGTGATGTAATTATTATTGTGGCTATGTTCTTTATTAGTGGTATGATTCATATTGTCCATATCATTGACAGTTACATGTGTATTTGCACTGTGCTTCCTTTTAGTAGACTTGGACTGGGAAATTTGAGACATACAGTTGTAGACAGAGCCGTGAAAGGAATAGATATTGTTTCACTAACTGTTGCTGATACACACAGTCTAGCTATGTTACAGTAATAAATGACAGGGCTTGGGGCACCTAACAAACAATGTAATACAGCCTAAATGGCATTCACTATGCTACATAGACACACAGTGTAGCTATGTCACAATAATAAATGACAAGGCTTGGGGCACCTAACAAACAGTGTGGTACAGCCTAAATGGCTTTCACTATGATGCAAAGAGACACACAGTGTAGCTATAACACAGTAATAAATGGCAGGGCTTGGATCACCTAGCAAACAGTGTAATACAGCCTAAATGTAATACAGCCTAAATGTCTTTCACTATGCTGCAGAGAGATACAGTGCAGCTGACTGTCACAGTAATAAATAACAGGGCTCAGCCAGGGGCACCTAACAAACAGTGTAATACACAGCCATACAAGGTTTTCACTAGGCTGCAGAGACACATAATGTAACTGACTAGTACAGCAATAATTTAATGACAGAACTCAGGGCACCTAACAAACAGAAACACTTTTTTCAAACCAGCTGCCAGTGCTTTGTGTCCTGTGTTTTTCTGTCATCCCCATTGCTTCTTCTCTGTTCTTTCCCCTGCACAGTACCATCCACATCCTCAACTGAGGCTGATCCTCTTATTCCCCCTCCCTGAGATCATTTTGGACCCCAGCCCTGACCCCCACTCCCTTTGCTCCTTCGTAGAGGTTTTATTTTTATTTTAGGATATTTTTTTAAATTCAACTTTTAGTTAAATGATCACTATGGTTTAACTGCAGACTGTAGAGTGAGTGCCTGACCACAGGCACAGTGCTGCTTCCACTGTAGATTGCTGTTGGCTACTATCTGCACAACACAGGCTCACAGCAGATGGAGCACAGACACCACTGACCAATCAGGTTATCAGCCCAGTGTCATGTGCTCCAGTTCTTGCTGTAAACTCACAAAGGACCCCATAGGGTGCCTTTAATGCTTGTTTCAAGCCTCGAAGTCCTGGCATGAGTCCCAGGACCCCACAGGTTGCCCTTAGCTACCCTATAATGCCCATTTCCAATTACCCATTACCTTTGTCAAAACTACCTGACCTGGGAAGTACACTGTTATGGCATTTAGGGTAGTACATTACCTGAACTACCCTACCCAGCCAACAATCACTGATACCTGAACTACCTGACCCAGCTACCTGTTGGGTAGCCCATGCCTACTGGAGGCCAGGTTGGAGGTAGTGACCAGCAGGTCATGTGCATAAAGCATGGTTTTAATATCACTGGGTCAAAAGACTATACCACTTATCACAGGGCAGGAACTAAGATGTTTAATGTCCCAGAAAAATAACAAGAAGGAGATGGGCAACCCTGCCTGCTACATTTTCTGATAGGGAAGGGAGAGGAATCTGTTGGTGAGGTCTTAGCAATGGGGCGTGAAACAGAAGATTTATCCAGTTCAGGAAGTAGGGGCCAATCCCCATTCTTTGAAGAGTGGATGGAAGATAGACCAACTCTGCTGAATCAAATGATTTCTAAAATCAATGGCCATGGCAAGGGAGAAGATTCTACTGCTCAGATTAGGCTGACCAAGGATCAGAGTTGGTTAGAACCCAAGTGGCTTTCTACAACCCTTCCTGAGCAAGATGGATCAGCCCACCAGAGCCTTGGATAAGACTTTACTGTCCACATTCATAAAAGATATAGGACTATAATTTGGACAAAGAGTAGGATCTCTGCCTTTCTTTATTAGGACTGTTGTCTAGTTGTCTATCTGTCTGTCTTTCTATCTATCTATCTATCTATCTATCTATCTATCTATCTATCTATCTACAGTATCTAGCTATCTAAAAACTGGTAACTGGGAGAGGCACATTGAACTAATCTATCACTCTATTCAAAGACTGAAGCAGCTGTTCCAAGCACTAGGCCTGTAGAAATACTCCCCTGAGTGGTACAGCCATTATCTCTGGCATAATCCACCAGAAAATCATCTTCAGCTGGGACATTGTTAGCATTAAAAGCTTGGATAGCCAATATGAATTTCTGAGTGGTGAGGGAGGACTCTTATCAGATCAGCCAGCTCTGTTTCCAGAGGTAGCAAAGGCAGGGAATTAAAAAAGTCAGATGCATAGATACATAGATACATAGACAGTGTCAGCAGATAAGGGCCTGTGGCCCACCCAGTCTGCCCATTTGAGCTTGTAAGTTCAGTTTATGTTTTCCTAGAAGTCTGTTGCCCCTTACCCCTGACCTCCAGAATTCCTTTATGTCTATCCCATGCATTCTTAAATCCCGTGATTGTTTCAGCCCCCACCACTTCCTCTGGCAGGGTGTTCCACTTGTCCACCACCCATTCTGTGAAGAAATTCTTCCTCACATTTCCTCTGAATCATCTGCTTTCCACGGGGGGGGGGCTTGGTGATGCATAAAGTGCTTGGTAGCCTTTGTGTCATAATATAGTTGATGCACTCTCCCTGTGTTTGTACCTCCCTGTGTATGTGCCTCCAAACTCATGCAGAGAGGCTCCCATGTGTCTCTCAGTCTGCTGCTTTGGTCAGGGTCTCACCGATCCCCCTTTCCAAAATGCGTAGTTTAGTCATTGAATAGTATGGAAGTTTTTGTGGGAAATAAAGCAGACACAGAGATTTTCAGCTTTAGAGCACACTTGGAAGTCAGTGTGAATTTTATTTTCAAGAAAGCACTCTAAAGCTGTTAACATAGCAGTATATAAGCATTTAAACAAAATAAACAAACAAAAAGAAAATTCAATCTAGAAATAAAAATGAAGCTATTCAGTTTCAGCACAGCACAAACCTTGGTTGTGTTGCCACAGAGTGGAAGGCTACACTTTCCAAATCTAAGTGTTTCCACTATCTTCTGTGCTAACAGGTGGCAGTACTTTCCCTGCTGCTACCTAAGACTCATATGTCTAGCTAAAGCTTGAGAGAATATATACAGCTTACTGTTGATGTCATATGGTAAGCTGATCCACCCCAATGCTAAAAACAAATACATCTCTATTCTAATACATAAAGTTGGGGAATCTGCTAGACCAAAATATAAACAAATACTTTAGGTAATGCATATACTTCAATTTGCATATACTTTACTTTTACCCCCAGAAACTCTTAGGTTTTGTGTAATTAGCCTGCTAAACACTGAGTGATCCTCTGGGTGTCATGACTACATCCCCTGGACAGTATTATGGACTGTCCATGACCTCTACAGTGCATGGAAATGAGCCTCTGTTTGGCCCTGTTTTTCTCTAAGGTTCAATCCCACATCAGACTCTTCAGGTAAGACACAAAACTTTATTTCTTCACAAAACAGGCTTATTCTATCTGAGAAGACCTATAAACTTCTAAGGCTTTGAGTTTTATAGTTCTTTAATATGAGAAACACCCTTCATGAGGTAATACATATATTTGCAACAGCCGACGGCTGTACATTTCATTTGGGCACAATAGTGACTTTTATTTCTTGTATCTTATTCAAAAAGAGAAGTTCCCTTATCGGTAGCAGCTTTACCACCTAGCTGTCTCTCACCTCCCTTCATTTATAGGAACAAACCTATGTATGACTCCTTTACCCAAATCTTTTGTCCCTGTAACAGCCTTGCCCTCGCTCTATACTACGGGACAAAAAGCGCTAGCTTGCAATGCCCGACTTCTCTCTCGCACACTCGCTGGCTGTCCTGCTCATTTGAACAGCTGCGGGGTGTAGATAGAAGTGCACGATACTTACCTACAAACAGAACCTGCCTTCTATTTTTTTAATTTTGGATACCGAACTCATTCATTTCTTTTACAATCGCACACTTGTTGGCATGATGAACATCAGCAAAGCTGCGAGATGTGAGTTAAAAGTGAGTGGTTCTATAACTGGGTATTTCAATACCAGAGTCAGTACTATTTATTTTACCATACCCCAATGATACAGGCGTCCCTGTATCCTGGTACATTTTGTAACACTTTCTTGATTATTAAGGGCAATTAGAATTACTTTTAACACAAGATTCCTTAAAGGACGTTTTTACATAAAAAACTCTGAATATCAAAGACACAAAGGCAGATGTATGTAGCGGGAAAAGAATGGAAAGAAAGGATTATGTTGAGAGGCTACCCCCTCATAATGGGAAAAATGAAAAGCTCAAGAGGGATCACTGAATGAGGTGCTACTGCAGTAGACTAGGAAAAGTAGGGGTAAAAAAAGAGGGATGGTCCTGACAGAGCTATAGAATTCAAAGTGGGGTGGCAACTCTGCCATAAATAGCAAATTTAGCTTAATTGGTGTCAGGTAAATTTATCTGAATCTTAAGTCCACTTATTGCTGTAAGGTTAAAATGTGGCCTCTAGTACACAGTCCTCTTTTCCCCTCTCCTGTGGTAGAGTATTCAATTATTTTACTCCACATATATGCTTTGAAATCTTCCCATACATAATGACTGAGCTCTCTGCTAACTCACTGATCTCAAATGACTATTTTGCCTCCTCCACTGCCCACTGTTGGAAAGCTTTCTTTTGCAGCAATAGGTAATCTAGCATCAAGTTGGAGGATTCAGGTGTAGGAGGACCCTGAAGGATACTTAATGTTACTGGAGAATGATCTGAAAGGACAGTTTAGCTTCCACTATTTCCTGTGTGATCATAGGGAAAGACAACCAACAATATATTTTATTGTTGGATGAAAGAAAGGGGGAAAAGAAGGAATAGTCTTTGCCAGTTAGAAGCAAGTAGTGCCAGCATTCTGCATGTCCATGTTCTGAGAACACTTAATTGCTCAGCCATCCTTGATGCACTACAAGGGGCCTTTCTCAATCAGCTAGTTAATGACCCACTAGAGAATGGGCAGTGGTGGACCTAGTGTTTATAAACAGGGATGGAATTCAGATTTCAAAGTAGGCAATCCCCTTGGTATCAGTGATCACCATACACTGTGGTTTAACATTTAGACAGGAACAGAGGCAAACAACATGGGACAAGGGTCCTGGACATTATCAGGATGAATTTTAAATAAATGGGAGGCTGCCTTGTTTGGGGGGTAAGATACAGTGGGGAAAATAATGGAAGGCATACTTAAGACAATCAGCTTCTGCATGAAGGAAGTGAGTAAAAACAGAGGAAAAAGAGTCCATTATGGTTCTATAGGGAAGTGGCCAAAGAGGGGCAGGATAAAAGGGTGGCTTTCAGGAGATTTAAAGACATGCAGAGGGAGGAAGACAGGGAGATGTACCAAGTAAACAGAGGGAAGTAGGAGAGGCAGTTAGGGGAGCAAAGGCACAGACAGAGGAAAGGATAGCTAAGGGAGTAGCTAGAGGGGATGAGACTTTTTTAGGTACATAAGTGATGAGGAAGGCAAGGGGAGGGATAGTGAGGATAAGGAGGGAGGACTGGAGGACAGCAGAAGTGGTCCCCCTATATAACAGCAGCAGCAAGGAGGACACTAACAACTATAGGCTAGTCAGTCACTCCTCAGTGGTGAGGAAATTAATGAAAACCCCGTTAAAGGAAAGGCTAGTAGAGTATCTTGAATTCAATGAGCAACAAGACCACAGACAGCATGGATTCATAGGGAGAGATCATGCCAGATTAATCTGATTGATATATTCAACTGGGTGACCAGAGAAATAGATCAAGGGAGGGCAGTGGACAATGCCTATCTGGACTTCAGCAATGCTTTCTGCATTGTGCCATACAGGAGACTGATAAAGAACTGAGAAGCCTAGGGATGGGATCCAAATGTGGTGAATGGTATAAGAAACTGATTAATGAATAAGAGACAGAGGGTGGTGGTTAACAGCACTCATTCTAATGATGGGAAAGTGACCAGTAGGGTGCTGCAGGGCTCATTACTGGGGCCAGTCTTATTCAATGTCTTCATAAGTGATATTGTACAAGAACTCAAAGGGAAGATATGCATTTTTGCAGATGACACCAAAAATCTGTAATGGGATAGGCACTCAGGATGGGGGTGAAGAAAATGTGTAGGGATCTTGACAAACTCAAGGAGTGGTCAAGAGCATGGTAGTTAGGGTTCAATGCAAACAAATAAGTGCAGAAACCCAGGAGCTGAGTGTGGGACAGGGGTGCAGGGTACTGAGGTCACTAAACAGAAAAGAAGCCTTGAGGTTCTCACATGTGATGATCTCAAAGTGGCAGGCCAGTGTGACAAAGCAGTGAGATGCTCAGATGCATAGGAAGCGGTCTCTTCAGCGAGGCAGGGTGTGGTGTTGCCAATATATCATTCACTCATGAGATCCCACCTGGAGTATTGTGTCCAGTTCTGAAGGATGCACCTCAGAAGAGACACAGACAGGGTGGAGGCAGTCCAGAGAAGGGCAACCATAATGGAACAGGGGTTGCACCAAAAACCCTATGAGGAGAGATTGAGGTCTCTCAACATGTATATCCTGGGAGAGAGGAGGGTGAGATGGAGCATGCTAGAGACCTAAAATAACTTCACATTGGATAAACAGTGTGCAGGAGGGGAGTCTCATTCAAATGAGAACGAGCACATGTACCAGATGGCATATGATAAAGCTAGATGGGGTGCATTAAAGAGGGATGTGAAGAAGTACTACTTCACTGAAAGAGTTGTAGACACCTGGAACAGACTGCCAGTGGAAGTGATGGAGGCAAAAACTGTAGGGAGCATCAAGCATGAGTGGGATAGATTTAGGAGAAATAATCGGAGACCAATTAAGTTCTGCAGAGACAGACTATGCAGGGACCATCTGGATAGACTGGGTGGGCCAGGTGGGCCTTTTCTGGTGGCAAATTTTATGTTTCTATGTACTGCAATTACCACTCTTGAGTGAGACTCTGGACAGCTGGAACTGTAATCCAGGGTCTGGTCAAGGACTAAGTTAAAATCCCCACTTATAAGTAAGGGGTGATTAGCTGGATTAGTCACCAATGACCTGGTTCTAGGAGATAAAAAAAGTAGGGGCATCTGAGTTGCACACAAATAAATTACAAAGTACCAAGACACCCTCTGGGGTCCGCACCCTAGCAATGACCCAACAGTCATCCTCATAATGTATGGGATCTGAAATGCTCCTTTTGTTAGTGGAAGCACTGTGCATCTCTTTACCCACATGCTCTCTTTTGAACTTTCTTGCCTCCACATCCACTAGGTGTGTTTCTTGAAGAAACACTACTTCTGTTCCTTAGCATTTCAGGTGTTGCAATAACTTCTTGCTTTTATGGGGCTATTTAATGCTTTGACATTCCATAAGACAAATGTAAGCCAAGGGACCACCACCATCTGTAGTCTCAGAAACCAAGCAAAATATGTTCCAGATTACCTTTCCCAACCCTATACCAGTTGTACAAAGAACATGGAGGAACACTGAGTAAAAGGTGATGGGTACTTTTCCAGATAAGGCAAAACATATGAGCTGTTGCAGCTGAGGAAAATGTGGAGCTTAAGGGAGCCTAATGTCCCTCTTTAAGAATGGCGGATGCATTGTAACCTTTTACACTGTGTGTAATTAAAAAAACTAAACAACAGGACCACGTGCAGTCATGTTGCCATTCCCCCTTCCCCTCTTGCCTAATGATCATCAGAGAAATAGAACTGTATCCTTCCCCCCTCCACCTCAGACCCACCATGAATGCATCATAGTCAAGGAACCCCAGAGGGATATACACCAACCCCAAGCAATGTTAGAGATGGATGGAAAATGGCTTTTAAGCTGAAACTCAATGATCCACTGAGCCAAGTTCGGAGGTTGCAAACAGGCAGACCTTCCTCACCTTTTAATGAACTCTGAAGAAAGAAGATTTTGGTCAACAATTCATCAATAAAGTGAAGAAGTAGGCATTTCCCCCCCATATAGCACCAAATGAACCCTCGTCCTTTAGGCCTTCCTGATGTCAGCAGTGACTCCAGGCCTGCAGCATGTGTGCCATTCTTTTATTTATTTATTTAGTTTTTGTTGACCCAGTAAGTGTACTAGACAAATTCTGCTTAATTTCTGGCACGACTGGGGGAGGGGGATGCAGATGAATGCCAACTGACCTTGATGAAATTAAGCTGTTGGTGGTATTTTTAGTGACAGACTGGTCTCTTCCAGACTCAGTCTGTACACCGTTATCAGCTTTCTCACTCCCCTTTAGACACTTGCAAGGGTACCCAAGTAGCTGTCACCACTCAGCATAGACACTGCCTTGGTGTATCTCTAGGAATAAATCCCACTAGAGCCACTGCCCACACAGTACAATGCTTCTTACCAAAAGACAGACAACCCACCCCTCTCTGTCACAGCTGAGAACACTCCACTTTGTTAACAAAACATGGTAACTGTAGCCTTCTCTTCAGAAACAAAGTTTCTGTCTGTTATAGAAACATAAACTTTGACAGCAGATAAGGACTGCTAGGCCCACTAGTCTGCCCATTTCCTTACCTATTGGATAAGCTGCAGATCCTAGTTAATCAACAGCCTACTTCCTCCTATCCTCGCTAGAATTGCTTTATGTCTGTCTCATGCATTCTTGAATTCCTCCACTGTTTTTGACCCCAGTTATCTGTACCTCAAAGACTCAGTCACAGAAACATGAAGGATATAAAAATATTTTAATATTTCAAAATATTTACACATATAATACAGGATACTACACTAAGACTATGGGGAACAGTGCTTCTACAGAGATAAAAAGAAAATGTTTTGAACAGTAGAAAAAACACACAGAAAAATCTTGCTACACTTCCTAACTTTCCCGAAGTAGAAAGAACTTACCACATAGGACACCTTGGTGAATCAGGGTAGAATCAAACCTTATACGTTAACTGCTTGAGGTCCCAAAACCTAACTACCTTTTCTTTAAGTCATCAAAACCCTTCAGCTGCAAGCCCCACCATGACACTTCATCAAGTATGCTACTCTGACATTTTAGATTTGACACTTCCTTTGTGTCCTAGGAACCCTCCCACATGGAAAACTTGTCCAAACTGGACTGGTATTCCTGACCATGGTTTTGTGGATTGCAAGGGCTATCCTTTAGTCTTCTCATCAGATAAATTCAATGGGGGTCCATCTCCTTTCTCTGACTTTGTTTACACTCAAAACAGAGCCCATGATTATGAAAGCAGATCACCTCTCTGAAGTGTAAGTACCCTTAAGCTGACAGGAACTCTATTGTTTGCCCAAATGGCCCCCTTCCTGACTGCCTTAGACATGGCTCCAATAGCATGAAATTTTGCAATTATTAGATGATTTTTTTCTCAGCTGAAATACTTATAAGAGATTGCTGATAATAAAAATTAAACACAGAAAGATGACAAACAATTATACACAAGTTGTTACCCCCCCCAGAGAAATGAAAAACAAATCCTTTAGTACCACTAAATGATGTTTGTTTTTTGTGTGATCTGGATGGCTCCACCTGCTATGCCCTCAATTCACTCAATGGGTGAACCCCCAAATTAGTTTCTCATAGCATCTTTTGTATTTAAAAAAAAGGGGTACTAACTATTGTGAGGACAACCTGTCTGTGTTGCATACAGTGACTCAATAAAGTGCCTAACATCCATAAGATAAGACTGTAGCACCCAGCTCCACCCAGTGGCAGATTCAACATTATTAGAGATCCTGTGGCAGCAGGACCTTCCTTTGATATTAACATGGCATAGAAGCAACCAATTATAATATAATATATTTCCAACATTATAAAAATCCATTTTATCATGGTCTACTGCAAAATGCGATCGTATTCAGTACAAGATGATAGTTACAGAAGTTTTCTGCCTTCTTTCTGAAGCTCAACCCCTTTTAGTCAGACCCCATTCATTTTTGCCACAGGACCTTTTCAACATCCTGGAACAGACACTGACTCCACCTTATCAATTTTGAGTTTTATCCACTGGTCCCATGCAACCATGTAAGGGGGTTGTCATCAGTGATCAGGTTGAACTCCCTCCCATGCAAATAAGGTTGCAGCTTCTGCATGGGCCAGACAGTTCCTATTCACTTCTCCTCTATTGTGGCAAAGACCTCTTTTCTGGGCAGCAGCTTCCTGCTCAGGTTATAGCCTGACTCAGAACTGCACCAATCCATGATCAAATGCATCTATGTGCACAATAAATCTAAGAGAATAGTTTGGGCTGGTGAATATGGGTGCCTGACACAATGTCTCCTTCAGCTGACAGAATGCGGTATCATAGGTTTCCATCCACTGAACCTTTTATAGCATTTTCTTCCTGGTGAGATCTGACAGGGGTTTAGCCATGTTACTGACATTTGGCACACACTTGCACTAGTATTCTGACATCAATAGGAAGGCCTGTACTTTTCTCTTGGTCAAGGGCATGGCCCATCCCTATCTGGCCTCAATATTCACTGGCTCAGGCTGAATGTACCAACTTCCTACCCTGAGCCCAAGGTATGGCACTTTTGCCATTCCTATCTGCCACTTCTTTGCCTTGACTGTAAGCCCAGTGGCCTGCAATTGGCAGAGCACCTCAATCATGTGCCTGACATGAACCTCCCAAGTCTGGCTATAGATGGCAGGCATGGGGAAGGTGTCTGACTCCATGCAGCTGTTGAGATTGTGGTAGTCAATGCAGAACCTTGTGGTCACATCCTTTTTGGAGATCAGTATCACTGAGGAGGCCTAGGGACTACTAGACTCCTGGATCATCCAGAGAACCAGCATCTCCTTGATTTCTGCTCTAGAGCATGTATTATTCCATCTGTGACTATGTAGGGTGGCTGTCTCAGTGGGGCTATGGACCCTGTATCCACATTGTGCTCTGCCAGCATGATATACCCTGCCTTCCCCACAAACATTCACTAAATTTATCCAGCAGCCCACACATTTTGGCAGCTCAGGCAGGCTGGCATCAGTTGGTCAAAGAGGGTGACAGTATCTGCTGAGGATTCTCCCTTAACCTCTCCCAGGAGATCCACCAGGGTGTCTGCTTCTGTTTCCTCCTCTGGAAAGCTGCATATAGCCAGGACCATCTCATCTCAGTTATGGTAGGGTTTTTTCATGTTTATGTGGTAGACTTGCTGTTTGCTCTTCTTGTCTGGTAGCTCCACCATGTGATTAACATCATTCACCCTCCTGACTACCAAGAAAGGCCCCTCTGAAGTCACCTGTAATTTATTCTGTTGGTTGAGGATGAGTAACATCACCTGCTGCCTGATTTCATAGTCCCAGCCTCTGGACCCATGGTTGTACCATGACTTCTATTTCTGTTGTGCTGTGTCTAGGTGCTCCTGGGCAATCCCAATGGGCTCCTTGAGCTTTGATCTGAAATTCAGGATATTCTCCACTACCTATTCCCCTTGAGGAGCATGCTTACCCTCCCATTCATCCATTACCAAATCAAGAGGGTCCCCTACACTATGGCCAAACAGGAGCTCATAGGGTGACAACCCTGTGAACTTCTGCTGGACTTCTCTTTATGCAACTAAAAAATGGGGTAAGTACTTGTCCTGCTAACTCACATGCTAGTTGATGAATGCCCTTAACATGGTCTTAAAGGACCCACCAAACCACTTAACCAGACTGTTACTCTGGGGGTGGTATGGCAAGGCCCTAATGTGCATTATCTCACACTTCTTCCAAAGACTAACCACTACATTAAGCATGAAGTTGGTGCCCTGGTATAACAGAATTTCCTGTGGAAAACCCACTGAGCTAAATATCCTCAGCAGTTCATTGACCACTTTCTCAGCTATGATGGAGGACAGGGGCACTGCCTCTGGGTTCCTTGTGGTGTAATTGACAACCACTAACATGAGCTGCTTGCTAGTGCGACTTGGGGTGCTAAGTGGCCTCACAACTTCCATGACAACTCATCAAACTGACTCTTCAATAATAGGCAGAGGGAATCAAAACTGTCTTAGTCTTGTCTCCAGCTGATCCAACCCCATGGCACTGTGGACAAATCTGGCAGTAGTTTTTCCACATCTTTAAAAACACTAGGCCAGTAAAAATTATTAGTCTTGTGCAATTTTGCAGAGCTGATCCTAGGTGTCAAAAAATGAGTTTGTCATGGGCTAAGGCCAGAAGCTGCTTCCTATACTCACTAGGAACCACTAGCTGCCAGAATACCCTTTCCTCCAGTCCTCCCTTAGGAACCCACTCATGGTACAGGAGCCCATTCTCCCAGTACACCTTTTTTTCCCAGAGATCAGACAGCTACCTTCCACACTGGGGTCTAACTCCCTTAATGTTTGCAAGAATGGGTCAGTTTGCTGATCTCTCCTTAGCTCTACATATCAGACCTTCCTGAAATGACACTCTGCTGTGGGACAGCCACTCATGGCTGGGTTCTTCTCTGTCTGTAGCAGTGGCTCAGAACTGCTGTTCCCTTCTTGTTGTTCAGCTACAACTTCTCCTGCTACTGAGATAGGGGTTGCTTCCTGTTGCTCTGCCCCCTGCCCCCGTTTCCTCAGGAGCTAGTTCCTTCTTTTTGCTACAAGTAGTGACACATAATATTGCCCTACTATCAAAGTCATTACCCATGATTACATCTGTAGGTCTGGTACTCCCTGAAGAGGCACACGGTGAAACCGGTCAGAGTACATGGCAGTTTCTCATCACCCCTTTCTCTTTCAACTAGTTGTTTGCAGCATAGCATGTCTGCATTTTGCAGTCACTGGCATTTTTTTTGCACAGAATGTACTGGAAACAAAGTGTATTGAGTGTGGCATGAGTAAAATAAAATATTTGATTCATTTTACTCTGCTGGTTGAGTGATGCTCTTTCTTGGAAGAGGTACATAGAATTTCATAGCTGATCACAGCATGCTCAGTGTCCAAGCTGCCTTTTTTTCTGGTGTCTCTGTATGTAGATCTGGTACAACACCCACCTCTTGTGTGCCCTGGCCACCTTCCCAAGTTAGAAAGATCAGGGCCAATGACATTGAGACTGCAGGACTCGTCACTCCTCTAATCTTAGAAAACTGGCCAGGCAGGATTTGTTCCTCCTGTAATGTAAATGCCTGTATTGTGTTCCTCATAAGACCAGTAGCAATCTCAGCTCAGGCCTTTGAAACCTCCTTCACCTTTTTATGCTAGTGTTGTGTTTTAAATAGCCTGTTATTGCTCACTCTGACTTGGAGGCATCTTGCCTAACATTTTGGTCTGCAACAGCCCCCCTGTTTAAGCCAGTCTGCATTTCTTTTTAGCTCCACGAGCAGTCCCACCCCCTCTGACTTTCTTATTTAATTCTCCTCTGCCTTCTCCTTCCAGGTAGTCTGAGAGCCACAGCCATGGTTCTCTGATGAACCCGACCTGCCAGACTGCCACCCGCAGTCCAGGTGTGAATACCAGTCCCTCACAGAACGCAGGTGCGGACTTGCCCTCAGGGACTAATTACCTCCAGGAAGGGAGCCCTAGCTGTCAGTTTTTCACCACACCACCACCCCCGGTCCTGATTAAATACACATAAACCCCACCCCGGCTTTCTAGCTCACTCCTACTGGCTATTGCCAGCCACACCTCATTGGTTATCTAGGCCTTAATTTTCACTGGTCCCCCATCCTCCCACTGGAATCACTCATTTCCCTGGCCCTCTCAAGGAACTGTTGGAAATCCTGTATTTATTACTGGTAAAAGGAAATATCTCCACATTAAGAATGCCATCTGCACCTATCCTTCTCTATAGTTGCCTTATATTACTAAGTTATGCTCTACACAAAATTTCAGTTTGCAACTCAGACAAAGGCCAGTTTTCCTCCTCTATCATCTACCAAGATATAACCTCCTCATTAGACCATGGCATCCTACATCAGGGACGTCTCCTCTATGGTCATGCCCTTTCTCTCACCAGGCCATAACTATAGAACACATGCAATTCCCAAGGATGGTATTGGCCCTATCAGTTCTCTATGTTTTATCCATAGCAAATAGCAATCCTGCCCTTAACACAGCCATCGCTAAACCAATGTACACTAGAAGGAGTAACAAAAGACTATTTAGCAGGCTAAGACACCACCTTAAAAAATTACTACTTATTCTCCTGCTCTGTTCAGGAAATGCTGAATTAAACCCAGGCCCACCTTTTTCTCTGGATGCCCCTGTGGACCTCCCTCAATATAAAGGGATTAGCTTTCTTCATATCAATGTCTGTAGTTTGCTAAAGAAGATTGACTCTATACAGACCTGGGCTTTACATGCATCTCCTGATTTCTTCATGATAACTGAATCCTGTCTCACACCCTCAACCCCAGACAAATCTATCAACGTACCCGGATATATCATCTACTGCTGTGACAGACCGACTAGAGGGGGAAGGGTTGCAATATATGTCAAAAGCAAATTCACAGTCACAGTCTTTGACTGTATGTCAAAGACTATGGAATTTGAATGCCTGGCTCTAAAATTATCACTTTCCAGTGAGAAATCACTCCTTATGTCAGCATGCTACCGACCGCCGTCTGGTGGCTGGGCACTTCTGCCACACCTTCAAAACCTTCTTGACTCTGCTAATACTGAGAGTATTCTAATGGGGGATTTCAATCCAAAATGGAATGATGACAGCTCTAAGAAATTAAAGGATCTATGCGATGTTAATGGTCTGTTACAAATGGCAACTGCTATAACCAGACCTAACAGAAAAAACCCTGAGCATAGCACCCTCCTGGACCTTATGCTGGTAAACAAACCTCACAATATCTCGCATACTGGAATATTCTTCAGTGATATAAGAGACCATTGCACTGCTGCGCATCCTTCCCAAATAAAAACGGCCTCCAAATTCAAACTGAAAAGATGCCTGAAAAAGTTCTCCCAGTACACTTTCCTGAAAGATCTAAGCAACATTTGTTGGCAGGATTTCTTTTTTTTTCCATTAAGATTTTATTGCAGGTATTATTACAGAGAATGCATCCAAGATAAACATACACATCCAATTGAATGTACATACATACATATCACAGATAACAGCTGGATCCATCCTCTGCCATGCCCCAAAACTCCCCTCCTCCCCTCCCACCTCCACCCACCCCAGCACAAGACACCTTATTATACCCCTTTATCCATGGGGGGGCCCTTTCTAAACTATAATGAGTGAATAGTGTAAAGGGGACCCCAAATCTTATTAAACCTAGGGAGTTTATTCTGAAGGATAGCAATCATCCTTTCGACTCTAAGGTTGGCAAGTAGTTCCTCTAGCCATTCAGTATAGCTGATCATGACAGAATCCTTCCAATGTCTGAGGACCACCTTTTTGAGAGATGCTGAGATTAAAGATATATGGAACTTCCTATTCTTGACTGGAATATGAGCTACATCTCCCAACAGACATATTTCAGGTGTGAAGAGATCCTCCAAGCCTAATAACGGGTCCACTCCATTTTTAATAGCTGTCCAGAGTGGCACTATCTTTAGAAAATTCCAGAAAATATGCAACAGGTCCCCTTCCCCTTGATGACACCTTGTACAGGATGGGACCGCCACCATTTTTAAACTCGCCAACTTCTGGGAAGAATAATAAATATTATGAAGTATTTTAAATTGCATCAGTCTCAGCCGGTCTTGAAGGATAAATTTATGACAGCTATGCCACAGTGCTGTCCAGTTAAGTTCCTCATTGGGAAAGACAGAGGCCCCAATAAGAACTAGGGGCCAAGTTCTGAGAATAAGCCCAATTAAATAAAATATTGTATAGATTGGAGACCGCATGTGGTAGACCTACCAAAGGCCTCAAGGTCCCATGAAATTCTACTTTCAGAGTCTGAATTGGCGTATTGCCCATTTTGCTGAGTAAAAGATGATGAAGCTGATAGACCTTAAAAATCACCAGTGTTGGCAGTTTAAATTTGTTCAGAATCTCTGATGAGGAAAGCACCTTTCCATCTACAGAGAGAAAATCTTTTAAGCGGCAATCGCCCAGCTGGGCAAGCCAAGTGACACTGAGGGGTTTACCTTCGATAAGGAAATGCGGATTTCCCCTTATGGTTTGTGACAGGTCACTGAAGTGATTATATTTTAGAAAACTGCAAAGCTGTGAGTGGGCCCTGATGGAAACCCCAATCAGAGATTTCTTAAGAGCAGGTGGCAGAAGTTTAGGACTGAGATACAACAAGGCCTCCGGTGTAAGGCCATGTTTCCTAATGAGGGATAGCTCAATTTGTAACCATAAGGGAGCGTATGGTACTTGAGTTAAAGGGTCCGTGCCCTGCACCCACCTAAGATATTTGTTAACATGACCCGCCCAAAAATAGAGAGCAAAATGTGGTAATCTTAATCCACCCTATGGTTTAGGAGCAGCTAACTTGTGGTAGGCCATCTTCGCTTTTTTGTAACCCCACACAAAATTGGCAATGAGCCTGTGAATTTTCTTGAACCATGAGAGTGGGAGCCAGATGTTTAGCATGCTAAGGGGATAAAACAACCGGGTAAACACATTCATCTTGACTAAATTTATCCTTCTCCATAAGGAAATTGGAAGCTGCACCCATCTTTTCAGATCTAAATCTATTGTATGCACCAAGGAATCCAAATTTAACTAGCATATTCATGCCATGCTCCTGGCCAGGGTGAGACCAGGATATTTAATGGACTCCGACTTCCAGGCTAATCCTAGCTCAGTAATTTCTTGTTTAAATATTTTCTTGTTGAGGGGGTACACCACAGTTTTGTCTAAGTTTAATTTATAATTAGCCAACTGACTGTATTCCCATACAGTTTTCAGTAAGGCCAGAATGGATTAAATCGGGTGTGAAATATACACCAAGAGATCATCTGCATATGCAATTACTTTAACAACATTCTCCTGAATTTTAATGCTGTTTATCTCCTGATTGCACAATATGCTTCTTATAAGGGGCTCAAGATATAAATTAAAGAGGAGAGGGGACAAAGGGCATCCTTGCCTGGTGCCCACATGCAACTCGAAAGGGTCTGATATAACCTCGTTACATGAGATCCTGGCTGTGGGCTTTAGATAGATAGAGAGAGAGCCGATCCACTTCAGAAACACCTCTGGAAAACCAAACTTTTCCATTGTGGTTAGCAAGAACCGCCAATGGACCCTATCAAAGGCCTTCTCGGCATCCAACGAGACCAGGGCCATGGCAGAACTGCTCTCCTTGGACGCCAAGAAGATATGTGCCAATGTCCTCAGGTGGTCGTTCGCTGATCTACCTTTCATAAAGCCAACCTGTTCCACCCCAATTATTTCAGGTAGAACCTTGTTTATTCGGTCTGCCAATAACTTCACCAGAATTTTTATATCATAATTAAGCAGTGAAATAGGCCTATAGCTAGCAAGTTGCTGAGGGGGTTTATCTAGTTTTGGGATTAGAACAATAAGTGCCTCGAATAGAGACTGGTCCATTGCCTGGCAATTGAGAATGTACTGGAATAAAGAAATCAGCAGTGGGGAAAGCTGTTTGGAGAACATTTTATAAAAGTTAGGCTAGAATCCGTCCGGGCCCGGTGTTTTGTCCAGAGGGAGACCCTTAATGACCATCTCAATTTCATCTTGAGTAATAGGGATAGCTAGATACACATGTTGAGATTCTACAAGAGAAGGGAGATTCAGGCCCTCCAGAAAGGATAATATCTTCATTTCAGTAGGAGGGTTCGCCATTGCACTATAAAGGGATTCAAAATATTGCCTGAATTCCTGTACTATCTCCTTGGGGGAAGTCTTAATCCGACCATCCTCCATGGACTGGACCACTGGGATTATTCAAGAGGACTCTAACTGCTTAATTCGTCTCACCAGAAGCCTGCCCGCCTTTTCCCCTTGGTCCAGATAATTGGCCTTAGTTTCGATTAGTGATAATTCAGCTTGTTCCCCTAGTAAAGTTAAGTAAAGGTCATTCAATTTGACTAGCTCCTGTTTATCCTTCTCCGTGGAGTGGGGGGATAAATTAGCCTCCCTGAGTCTTATCTGAGTCACTAAATCTAACATGATTTGTTCCTTTTCTCTTTTCTTTTTAACCACCTGACCTATCAAAATACCCCTCATAAAGGCTTTAAATGACACCCAAACCATGTCTGGTCGGATATTGTCCTTCATGTTATTTGACACGAATTCCTCTATTTGCGATGAGATGTATTTGACTGTATTATGATTCCTCAAAATTTGGTTATTTAATTTCCACCTATTACCACTCTTAGGGAGGGATGAAAAGGAAACTGATGCCGATACTGCTGCGTGATCGGAGGGAGGCCCAGCCAGGATTTCAGTACCCATAACCCCTGGGAGGAGAGTTCGAGAAAGTAATATATAATCAATGCGGGAGGCTGTACCATGAACTTGAGAGATAAAGTTTATTCCCGAGACTTTGGGTGGAAGACCCTCCAAACGTCTGATAGGCCAAGTTGGTCCAACAATTCCCTCATAGCCCTTTCAGCCGATGAGAGACCTTGGTTAGAGGGTTTGGACCTGTCAATTAAGGGATCCAATGCAAGGTTAAGGTCCCCACCTAAAATCATAGGGACATGTACAAAGGGTGCTAATGCCTCCAGTAATTGTACAAAAAAAGCCTGTGTATCAGTATTAGGGCCGTAAACAGATCCCACTAGGATCTCTGTAGTTTGTAGTTTCCCTCTAATGAGAATATATCTGCCTGCATTGTCCTGAATGACCTGTAGGGGGGTAAATGGGACAGACCTATGCACTAACACCATTACGCCTCTACTTTGTGTATTGCCTTGTGAGGCGAAGACTAGCCCTATTTGTAAGCGTCTCATGCTATTACTCTTGGTATGAAGCAGATGTGTCTCTTGTAAGAACACTATGTCTGCTCTTAAAACGTTTGTGCTTCAAAATTCGGTATTGTTTGGATTTATGTCATGCCCCTTTGACATTCTAACTTAGGAATTTAATAACTCTATGTGATGCCATGACCCATAATAAAAAGTGATGCGTTAACCTACTGGGCCTTGACTGTCTCCCCCAACTTTTAATCTTAAAGTCTTGTGCTCCCTTCCCCCCCATCGCCCTGGCCAAACAAAACCCACAAGCAAAATACCTATCAACCCAAACCTAAACCCAAATCCCTGCCGATCCCACCCTTCTAACCCACCCACATTATCGCGGTCCATGACGACAGCTCGCCTCCCTGTATCCTCTCCCGCTCTGCCACCCCCCGCCCCACTCCGAAACCGAACCATTATGTACCCTTTCACCTGCTAAACCTTAAGTGAAGTACCAAGGAAAGCACTCAACATTTGTTATAGATCAACTACCCGAGAACAATAAACAAGAAACAGTGAACCGGAGCTGGTGCCCTCCTTGCAAATGCCTTGTTAAACCCAGACATGTAACCCTTAGGGCTATTATGCACTCCGGGCAGACCTGTGTCCACTTCTAAAATGCATCCCACCAAGGCATGCCCGGGTGAACTACAGTCCTGGAACTGAAAGGCCCAGGATTGGTCCCATAAAGAAGATTCAGCCCTCATAATAATGGCCAACACTCTCCCTTGTTGTCTTGAGGTTGCCCGAGCACAATTAGCACCTGTACTCCTGTCCATATGGGAGAGATTTTAAACAGAAAAGGAATGAAAGCTTTCATCCCGTGGTTGCAACACCCGAAAAAGCACACAACAAAGTAAAAGTAAAGGGATACACATAGGTAGGGCTCTGGCTCCCTCTAATTGTGGAACCATAGTAATGCAACAAACAGACAATAGTGGGACCCATAGTCTAAATCCTCATCAAAAGCTTCGAGTCCCACTACTGAAAATGCTCCTTACAGCTACCATTTGTATTGTACCTCTACCCTGGGGACGACCCCAACTGCAGTTCAACTAATCCAGTCTTTAAAACACCGCTGGTATTTTGGTTGAACTCTTCGGTGACAAAGCTCCGATAATCAACTTCTCAGATTAGTTTTGTACCTCCGAGAGCACAGTTCCCTGATATGTGAAGGGACAATCGAAAAATTCAGGCAGTCACAGAGGGACCTCCCCTAATAGTCCCTTACAAAACAAGTCAAAAGGAGAAAGCATACCCACTCCATTGGGTAAAAGAATCAGGAAAGTCCTTTAACCATTTTACCAGTAGCGGGCATATTTCCACAGGGAAAACAAGCAAAGTTCTCATTTGGGTTTAAACAGGCTGGGTAGCACAGATTGAAGTGCAGCCGACGCCGATTCTAGATCTTCGTAAGCCTTCCAAGTATCAGCTGTGAAAGCGTGCAACTTAGCTGGGTAAGACATTCTGAACTTGATGCCCGCCACAATTAACTTGGAAACAAGTGGGTGGAAGGTGGCCCTCCGTTGCCGGACAGACAAAGGTAGATCTTGAGCTACCCTAAGGCTTGTTCCCTCCCATTGTAAATCTTTAGCCTCCTTGACTTTCTGTAAGAATAACTGCCTTTCTTGATAGTTCAGAAATTTAGCCAGAAAGATATGGGGGTGCACCTTGAGGTGGAGTAGGTCGGAGGGCACGATGCACTCTTTCAATACTGTAGTAGGGCTGTAGGGCGAAGGGCCTGCTATTTTTCACAAACTTTGGAAAAACTTCACTGGATCCCTCCTTCCTCCTTTTCAGGTAAGCCAATTAAAACAACATTGTTGCCTGACTTCTGCTGAGGTCCTCCACCTTCATATCCAGTTTTGCAATGCGGTGGTTTATGTGTGCAATCACCGGATCCATCTTGTCGGCTCGGCTCTCCAAGGATCTAACCCACGCTTCATTATCGGAAGTTTTCCTTGCCAGATCATCCAAAGCAGAGGTAATGTTTCTAATTTCAGAAGCAATCTCAGCCATTTCTGCCTTGAAAGGGCGAAATTCCTCCAGGAATCTTGTAATGGTCAGCGGCTCCTCCCCTTCAGTACCAGGGCTACAGGGCTGGGAATGCTGCTGCGATGAGACCCGTGATTTCTTCAGGGCCTTCTCAGGGGTTGTTGGTGGGGTATGTTTAGGAGGGGCCTTAGGCATTTCTGCTTCCATTGGTGTCTCTGGAAGATGCTCCAGTGTATCCAGATTATAGGTGCTCCAGTCTGAGTGCAAATTCCAATAAAATACACAGGATATAGTGATTTTGAGCAGGGGTTAGGCAGAGCTCCTTGAGAGTGCAGCTAGCAAGAGTACTGCATCACGTGACTCCTTGTTGGCAGGATTTATATCTAGCCCCCACCTTTAATGAGGCATTTAGCATCTTTCACATCCTCTTACTGGGGCTAATAGACAAACACGCCCCACTGAGACTGATCAAATCAAAAAATAAAACTCCTGGCTGGTTCTCTCCCATCCTGAAGAAAGCACTTAGGGATAGGGACTACTGGTGGAAAAAAGTGAGGAAATCCCACCTGGAGGCTGATTGGTTAGCATTCCGTATCACTAGGAATGCTTGTACCAAGCTAATTAGGGCAGAAAAAGCTAGGTACTTCCAAAAAGAACTAGAAGACAATAAAAACAACTCTGCCAAATTTTGGAACATCCTCAAAGAAGTCAAAGGTCAGTCCACTGCAACACCCCTTCCAAACAAAATTGTGTCTGATGGTACCACCTATACAGACAAAGCTGATATATTAGAGAAGTTTAATGATCACTTTGCCACTGCAGAGCTTGCCTTTGACACCTCACCTATCAGCAAACTTAGCCCGGCAAGAGACTACACTGTTGGCTTCACTGATAACCACAACCATAACCAACCACATCCCACCCCCTTCAGCTTCCTCACAATTACATTCAAGCAAGTGGAGGACCTCCTCCTTTCTCTCGATACAAAAAAGAGTGTGGGTACAGATAATATTGAACCTTACTTCCTAAAACTTGGCTATACCTATCTGACTACCCCCATTACACACTTATTCAACACCTCTCTGATTCAAGGTGAGCTACCTGTCTTGTGGAAAACTGCCCACATCCTACCATTATTCAAGACTAAAGATCCGAGTGATCTGAACAATTACTGGCCTATTTCTATACTATCCATCTTCTCTAAGTTACTAGAAAAAATTGTCAACATCCAACTTAGAGAACCTTTGGATTCACAAAAGTTGCTAAACCTGGTTCAGTCCGGCTTCAGAGCCAAACACAGTACAGTATCAGCTCTTGCCAAAGTAACTACAGACTGGCAAATGGCCTTGGACTCTAAGAAGCATGTATTTGCCCTCTTTCTTGATCTAAGTAAGGCCTTCGATACTGTGGATCATAGTATCATGCTTACTGCACTGAGTAACATTGAACTTGATAGTTCTGCCATTAAATGGTTCACCAGCTACCTAACCAATAGGTTACAACAAGTCAAAGCCATAGGAGTTCTGTCCCCATAAAAATCCTTGTTACGAGGAGTCCCACAAGGCTCCATCCTGGGCCCTATCCTTTTTGCAATATACATCAATAATCTGGACTTGCAGCTGGGCACAGCCAATGTGCACTTATTCACAAATGATACTGTACTGTATACCAAAAATTCATCCTTGGATTTGGCCCATGAGTACTTACAGAAAGACTTCGTCTCCCTTCAATAGAACCTTATCACTCATAAGCTCCTCCTCAATGCCAAAAAGACTAAAGCAATGATTCTCTCATCAAAGTCTACTTCCGGATGTCCATGTAGCACACAGATCCGAACACTCTTAGATGAACCCCTTTAAGTAGTTGATACCTTTAAATACCTAGGGTTCTGGCTGGATAACAAGCTCAACTTTCTGTGCCACTTAAATGAAACCTTGAAGAAACTAAGACAGCGATTAGGTTTATTCTATCGCATTAAACACTTACTTATGTTAGTAGCCAGAATGAGACTAGTACAAACTACATTCCTACCTAAACTGGACTACACTGACTTCCTTTACAGTCATTGCCCATCAACAATGCTAAACAAACTGGACACCCTTTACCACCGGACTATAAGATTTATCCTAAATCTACCCCGTGGTACACATCACTGTCGTCTATACCAGATTTCGAGATGGACCTCGCTCTCAACTAGGAGAAAAAGGAATGCTCTCCTCTGGTTTTTTAGAGAATTATCTGATAACCTCCCTGCATACATCTGGAACCTTTTCAAATGGTCTAAAGGTTCCTATGGCCTGAGATGCTGCTCCATAATCTGCTTCCAGATTCCTAGAGTGAAAACTACCCTTGGCTCGGCAGCAATCAACTTCTCACTTCCATCACTTTGGAACACTATGCAAGACTCATTAAAATTATCCTCACTTCCAAGCATTTTCACATTCAAAGCTCTATTAACAGATTATCTGAAGGAATCATGCAACTGTTTCAAACGCTTATGACCCCTAAGCCCTGGGTGCCACTCTCACATCCTATGCCTAAGTATCTCATCCACCCCACATTCCTAACAACAGAAACCTAGGATCCACAAGTGTAGTTCCCTTAATCCGAGATGGCCCTGCCTATTCTCTACCTTTTACCTATTCTGGCCTCCCTCCTGGCTGCCTACTCTTTCACCCCAAATTCTACCCTTTTCCTTAATACCTCCTTATTTTTAATCATTTAGGTATGAGCTCTTACTTAGCAGAGGCTATATGGGATTGTTGTCTCTTCTCATTCCAGTAAAGCTTATCATTATGTACCTTTGCATGTTAATTATGTTGACCGGTATGTATAGGCCCATATTGACCGGCACCTTCACAATGTTTTTTTTTCTTTTTTTTGCACTGCTGTCCACCGTAATTGTAATCTTATGAAGTGTACTGTATTGTATTAATGCCCAGGACCACACTGAAAATGAACTTGCCCAATGGTGTTTATGCCTGGTTAAATAAAGTGATTGATTGATTAAATCAAATCTTGCTTCACCATAGAAATGGAAACCCCAGTGTCCCTCAGTCCCTGGCTCACCATCCCATTTACAAACACAGAGTGCATATGTGCAGTAGACTTGGATGCACTAATTTCTGGGAGCTTCCTGAGCTACCTCCTCAAGCTGCACTAGCACCTTTTCACATATTTTGTGGGCAAGCATACAATAAATGCCCCAGTTTCTGGAAGATATAGCACCTGTATTCACCTGTCTCTTTGCTTTTGAAATCAGGTGGCTTCCATTTTTGTTCAGGCACAAGCTGGCTTCCTTTGGGTTACCCCACAGGTTCCCTTAAAACCACCTGATGTCCCTCCCCATTACCTTTGCAGCGAAAGGATGGCTGTTTGGATATGAACTGATCAGCCTTCTTGGCTGCCTTCCTCATGGAGCTTGGAGTTCTATCCAACAGCAATATTCTCAGTTCCTCTGGTACAGTCTTTAGGAACTGTTTCAGATAAAATAAATCTTTTATTTCCTCTACAGAGTGAGCTTTTGCACACTCTACCTAGCGTTCTAACAAATTACTTAGCTATGCTGAAATGATGTGCAGCTATCATCTGGTGCATTTTTAATCCTCTAAATGTTTGTCTGTAGGCCTTGGAAGTAAAGTGAAAATATTTTTACAAGGCATTTTGTCACTAGACCATAGTCCATGTAGTCCTAATTGTCCATTCTGACAAAAAAATTCTAATGCCTTGCCTGTAAGCAATGGCAACATGTGAGTCATCCTTGGACACTGCCCAATTCAAACAGCACACAGATTCTCTTCAAAGATATTAAAAACAATCAAGATCATCCCCCTCCTGATACCTGGAAAACATTTTAGAATTAATTTTGGACTGCTTGGTCGAATCCTTCATGCCATTACTCACAGTTTGCGGTGCTGTCTTCTGGAGCATAACTTCCATCTCTCCTTTATGCTCAAGGTCCTTCATCAAGATCTAATGCTGTCACTGCTTTTCTTGCTTCTCTCTCACACCTCTCACATGTGCTGGTGCTGCCTCTCTCACTTCACTTTCAGCTGAATCTCATGCTGGCACTGCTTTTCTTGCTCCTCAGCTTCCATTTTTCTCCTCTGCAGATCCACATCTGCCTTTTGTCTTTCAATTTCTGTCTTCACCTTAACGGGGGCAAGCTCCAGCTCCAACATTTGTGCTCAGTCTGCTTGTGCAGCTGCCTTAGTCATAGGCTTTGTCTCATCTGCATTCTTCATAGCCTCTGTCTCATGACTTTCGCTAGCAGTAAACACTTTCACACAGCTTCACTGGTCACTTTTTTGAGGATTTCTATGAGTTCAGCTCATGTTTGGCATTCCCCCTAGCCCATTTGTCTCTTTCTGCACAGCTCCTCCAGGTTTGCCAGTGTGCATTTTCATGTGTCCTAGACATAATATCTTCTGTATATCTACTCTTTCTTGTAACAAAATGAAACCAGTAGACTACATAATCCCTTTCTGTATGTCCTGTTCTGTGACTGGAAAGATAACTTTTATACTGACAACACTGTTTCAGATTTCACTGTTGCTACCAGTTTGTGACAAACCGTTCTCTTCCAGACTCAGCCTGTATACTGCTATCTCGCCTTTCAAATGGCTGCAAGAGTACTCCAGTAGCTGCCACCACTCAGCGTAGACACTCCCTCAGGGTATCTCTAGGTCTGGATCTGCCTGAGCCACTGCCCACACTATAATGTGCTCCTTAGCAAAGAGCAAACAGCCCAAACCTCTCTGTCACAGCTGAGAACACCTCTCTTTAGAAACAAAGTATGGTAACTGTTGCCTTCTCTTCAGAGATAGAAACACATTTTTGTCAGTTATAGCTTAGTTATCTGTACCTCAAATAATTCAATCACAGAAACATAAAGTCTGTATGCATATTTTATCATTTCAATAGTTTTACACATATAATAAAAGACAGTACAGCAAGACTATGGGGAACATTACTTCTTCAGAGATAAAAAGAAAGTATTTTGAACACTAGAAAAACACAGAGAAAAATCTTACAACACTTACTAACTTTTCCAAAGTAAAAATAGCTTACCACATAGGACACCATGGTAAATCAGGGCAAACTTGAACCTTAGATGTTGCCTGCTTGAGGTCTCAAAATCTGACTAATTTTTTTAGGGTCTTGCAAGTCCTCAAAATAATTCAGCTGCCAGCCCTTCATGACACATCAAATATGTCACTCTGACATCATAAATTATACACTTCCTTTGTGTCCTGGGAACCCTCCCATCTGGAAAACTGATCCAAACTGGACTGCTATTCCAGACCCTGGTTTTGTGGATTGCAAGGTCCATCCTTTTGTCTTCCCATCTGATTAAGTCCATGGAGAAGACTCCCAGTTCTGAGTTTGTTTACACTCAAAACAGAGACTGTGCTTAAAACACCCTTTAGCTGACAGGAACTCAATTGTTTGCCCAAACAACCCCCTATCTGATAGTCTTAGGCATGAACTCCATTGGCATGAAACTTTAGATTTGTCAGACAGTTTTTGCCTCAGCTGAAATACTTACAAGAGGTCTATCTGATAATAAAATGAAACTTAAAATTAAACACAGAAACATAAAACATACACAAAGGTTGTTATAGCCACAAACAGTCTAAAGGCTAAAATGATCCTGCAATGATATCCCTATGTCTGTCTCAGCTCCTACACTGCTATGTGCAACAAGGTTTTACCTCCATGAAATGATTCTAGTTGGAAAGCAGTAACTAGATGTGCAAATGGAGGAAATACATCCTCAAGTTCATTGCATGCTCCCGCACCCTATATATCTCAGCATAACAAGTTACTAGCTGAGGAGACCCCCCCACAATACAGACCCCATTATGGGATGGCACTAACTGACCCTTTCTTCCAGGCATGATCATTATGCCTGTGCATTTTTAGGTGCCAACAACATAGCTGTTAGAACCTATTGTGCTCACACATACTTTTTTGTGCATTTAGTCAAGTTTAAGGTTAAATTTAGTGTGATTGATTCAGCTGCATGATGTCATTGATGATGCCCATGATAAAACTTTTATTTATATATTTTTTGTTTTGCAAAAGTTTCACCAGGAAAGGCATACTGAGCTGATAACATCTTTCTTTCCAGATGTGTCCTGGGGGAAGGGGATGTGGAAGGTCATAAGCAAAACCAACAGAACAGTTGTAAAATTAGCATTAAAAAGCTATAGAAATCAGATATAAATAGAGCCATGGTGGTGAGAAAACATTTCAATTAAGGAATAGACTAAAACTGCATGATAAAAAGATAAAATGGTGGGAGGGGAAAAAAACCAAAGTGTGATTTCAAGTAAGAAGGTCATGGACAGTTACAAGAGGGAGACCATAAATCATGAAGAAGAATCTTTTAGGTCTAGACAGCAGGTTTCAGACCTACACAAGCCTGGATGTGATCTCCTGCATTGCACTTATTTCTTTCTCTCTACAACTTTTGTTGTATGGGATAAATTATTAGATATCATTGCTGATGTAGGGAAGTGTTTTAGCAGAGCTAAATAGCAGACTTTCAAATAATTGAACTTAGTTCTACAGTATGTAGTAGTCCATTAAATTAGTCCCTGCTCAGGCTTGTCTAAGTTTAAATGGAATTTGAGTCATCTGCATTGCAGATTGTGACATAACCTCTCCACCTTGCAAAATGCAGCTCACTTACTTGTAGCTCAGTCATACACTGCATATGTGTTTATCTAGTAGGTAAGGAATTGGTGGTTCAAATCCTGGCAAGGACTCAAACTATTTTTTTTAATAAGATGGAAACTCACGTGAGTGGTGATTCATGGTGGTACAGAGTTGGAATAATAAATTATATGAGAAGCAAATTTAGCTAAGCACAACAATTTATGAAGGTAAATCACCTGCTCAGATTAGATCCATAGTCACTTGCTTTGTAGGTGTGACATAACCTCTACATCATAGGAACTGCAACTCACGTACCTGCAGTTCAGTGGTACACTGAATATGTGCTTACTTAGTGGGCAAAGGATCTGTGGTTTAAGGCTAAGCAAGGACTTAAGGACTTTTTTTCAATTATTTTTAAATATGGAAGCTCACCTGCATAAATGATTCATGGTGCTAGGGAGTGGAATAGTAAATTACATGAGAAGTAAATTTAGATAAGAACAACAATTCGTAAATGTAAATCATCTACTGAGATTAGATTCCCAGCTACCTGATTTTCAGGTTGTGACATAACCTCTGTACCATAGGAAATGTGACTTGCTTGCCTGGTATGCAGTCTCACACTGAATGAGTAACCACATAATGGGCAAAAATCAGTGGTTTAAATTCAGGTAGATGTAGTTTGAATCCTGGCAGGGACTTAAACACTTTTTTTGACTTTTTTTGTAAGATGGAAACTCAGTTGAGTAATGATTCATGGGGGTGTGGAGTGGGATAGTAGATTTCGTGAGAAGTTAATTTGGATAAGAACTGCAATTTGTAAAAGAAAATTGCCAGTGGGGATTAGCTCCCCAGTCACCTGCTTTGCAGGTGTGACGTAACCTCTATATGATAGGAACTGCAACTCACTTGCCTACAATTCAGCGGCACATTGAATGTGTGTTTGCTTAGCAGGCAAAGGATCAGTGTTTCACATCTAAGCAGCAACATAAGAATTTTTTTCAACAGTTTTTCAACAGCTTTTTGTAAGAAGTAAACTTGTTTGAGTGTTAATTCAAGGTGGCTTGGAATGGAATGGGAAATCTACATCATATGAACTGCATTTCATTAATTTGTAGCTCAGTGGCACCCTGAATGTGTGTGTTTGCTTAGCAGGCAAAGAATCAATGGTTCAAATACAGGCAGACACAGTTCAAATCAGGGCCAGGATATAAATATATTTTAAATAATTTTTTTTGTAAGATTGAAACTTACTTGAGTGATGATTGACTGTGGTCGAAATATCCATTTTGAATGTTCAGCAACAGAAGGCTAATCAGATCAAGTTATTCTACAAATTGATGGACTTGAAATGATAGGAATGAGTTAAGGTACTCAGTTTAAAGCTATTGAATTAAGGGTGCATGCCAAAAAATATGTATGCTGATCAAATATAATCTGTGCAACAAAAAGAATAATTTAAGTCTTTTTATAATGATTATTGAACATGTATTTCATTATTTATTGAGTTAAATTAGGATTTATTGTTAAATCCGGATTTATTGTTGTTGGCCATAGTGGGTAGTTGTTTTTATAAATGAATGAATTATCACTGATGTGACAAATTTTGTAGTAAATTAAGTAACACAAGAAATTTTGTAATTGATGACACTATTTAAATGTGAGGTGGGGTCTCACGAGCTAGCCTCTGAAGAAGTCTCACCCAGCCAGGGTGAAACATAAGGTCTTTTTGCCAGTTTCACTGGCCATGCTATAGCTTTGGGTCTGTCTCTATCCCCTTTTCACTGGGTGGCTCTTAATGTCTTGCTGTATTTTTTGAACATGTGTTTTTAAGGAAAAGTCTCTGTCTACAATGCAACTGAAAAAAGAGGAAATGGAATAAAATGAATGAGTACTTTAAAAGTTGCCTTTGCCTTTTTAGTACAATTTTTTTTGAAAATGGTACATCAGAGCACACGATTCTGAAAAGGCCTTAAGCTGGTGCAGTATTTCTGATTGGTTATTCTGCGGTAATACAGTAGGCAGGGAAATATGGGCAGACTAGCTGGGCCAAGCGGTCCTTATCTGCCCTCAAATTCTTTGTTTCTATATTTCTTTTTCCTCCATGTCTGCAGCAAGACAAGCCCCACACAGTGTATACATACTACCTCAGTTTATTCTCCCAAATTGTAGCACCTTACATTTACAGTAGCACACTGAACTTGAGACTTCAGTTCCTCCTGAAGTGTGTCCATATCCTCAGGTGAGTCAACCACTCTGGCCAGCTTATTGTCATCAGTGAACACAAGCAGCCTGGTAAAGACCTCAGATTCCATATAATTGATGAAAATGTTGAAGAGCAGTGGCCCCAGCACCAATCCACTTTATTATATACTTTGTGGCCCTATGCTGGCACTAAAGTACATAACCTTATATTTATCCATGTTAAACACATTTTCCTGTATCTGTGTAGTTCCCTAGTCTCTCCATGCCCTCTGTAAACTTGCACCCTTCTCCTCACTTTTGTCTGGTCTTTGTATCATCTGCAGATTCAGTAATATGAGACACCAGCCCTTTAGTGAGATCATTAATAAACAGATTTTCATTGATGGGTCATCTGAAGGAATACAGAGGTTTCATTGAATTAGCCTTGAAATGTTTTGAGTCATTCCTGTCCAGCAGGTCACAACAGGTAATTATAAGATTTTTCTTGTCCCGTCCAGTTGCTGTCTGTTGTGAAGTTCCTTGGTTTTGATCCTATTTCCATGTCATTCTCAGCATACATGTTAACTTTAGAATCAGTCATTAAACAGTACAGTGATGTTTTCACTATTATAAAGATGATACTCAACTGTACCTATCTTTTACCTCTGAGAGGCATAAGACAGTCTCTGTGCTGAGCCAATGTCTTCCAGAAATTTCCTGGTGGATGACCTCCAGCTTGTGGAGTTTTAATATGAGAAAAGGTACTGCTAGTGGGACCAGGCCCACCTGGGTCAGCAAGGAGAGGTATGTCAGTTCTACCATCTCTGAATAGTACCAACCTATCAGCTCTGGATAAGGTAAAGAATCAAGGGGTTATTAAGGCATGGAAACTGACATTGAAACATCATGTTTCAGCAGCAAGGCTGAGCAGAATGTGAAATTCCGCTGACAGAATACAGTATGTGTGGAATGGCAATTCTACTTCCAGAATGCTTTTTCAAATTTCTATTTAGATTCTGCAGCATTCCAAAAAGCATTTCTGTGTAAATCCCAGAATAATATTCCGTGGAGAAAATAAACTGCGGAATAATTTTCTATGGATTTTGGAAAAACAAGTCACAATTTATGTAACCTGCAAATTATTAATTCGTGAAAACTGTTTAGCATGCAAAATGTTGCAACTTCACTACCAACAGAATTCTGTGGAATTTCATTCCATTGGGATTTAAACATTCCACACAGCACTACTTAGCAGTAGTCTGCTGTAGATTTTTCCAGTTATGAAGTATCCCCTGGCTTAAACCCCATTTTGTACATGAGGATATAGTGGCTATCATATATGTCTTTGTATAATACTTTCAGACTTGCTTACTGTAACTCTATGTACATATGGCTGTCTGGAAACTTGGTGCATCCCCTCCAGCTAGTGTTGAATTCTGTGGCCAGATTGGCCATGGAGGCTATGTGCACAGATAATATTTTACTTGTGCTGCACAGTTGGCACTGGCTACCTATCAGGTGGCACACCACTTTTAAAACTGCTTTGATAATTTCCAAAGCTCTACATGGACTAGAATCTTGCTGCCCTAAAGATCACTTGGCCTTCTGGATGCAAAGCTTTCTCAGTGGTGGCTCCCATCATTTGGAACTCTTTATCACATCACATTAGGGGTTTAGGCCTCTAAATCATGGCCAGATTAATGGATGTGGAGGCCCTACTCCAAGTCATATTTTGGAGCCTGGGGAACCCTAAATGCCAACATTCCATTCTTCTGTGGTGCCAGGCTGGCAAGGGGGCAATGACCAGGGTACTCAAGCAGGATGTGGTGATTTAACAAAACAGGTGACATGATCAGGTAGTTGGTGCAAGCATTTTTTTTTATATTACAATAACTTTTTTTTCTATATAGGATTAAATCATTGAGGACCAATTTTAGATGCTGGGCCTCACAGACAGCATCTTTACAAGATCAGTGTTCTGCTGTGAGACCATAATTTTGTCTCTTTTAAAAGCAGGAGCACCCTTCCCCATAAAAAAAAACACTGTAGTGGAATATTGGGATGGGGAACACCTGCCCCCCCATTTCCCAGTTTGGAATTTTTTTAAAGTCTGCTCACTAGCATCCCAAGAGACTTAGGACTCAAGAGGGTTGTAGTAAATATGAATTTGGACAGGGTTTGAATATTTTAGTCCTGTGGCCTATTAAATGAAGGAGGTCATTGGTGTTTGAGGTGCAATTAATACAGATTATATAAATCTGAGATTGGGTTCGATTATTATACTTACTTTTCTTGATTGTTGTGTATAGGCAAGCTATTGCTATCCAAATTGATATAATATGGCACAGTAGTTTGTTCCCTACTCCAATATTCCAAGACCACTGCAGTATTTTTTTTGGTGGGGGGAGGTGGGTGCTCCATTCTGTGCTGCTCCTAAAATATCTCAATTTATGCAATTTTGTGGTCAATGATTGTATAACCCAACCCCTTACAATTTCTCATACAAATCAATCATTCTAATCATTATGAACTGAAATTAGACTGTGAGTGAATGCATTTGGGACAACAGCAACAGCCTGGGAGGGGACACAATCCAAATGACAACAACATACCTGACAAGCAGGGCACAGGCTGCTGCTGCACTGAGAATGATGATTGATGCAGAAGAGAGTTCCTCCAGTCCTGAGGGGCACTCACGAATGACCCAACTCAAATAGTCCAAGTCTCCGGCTGTCTCCATCTCCTCTCCAGAGTCCTGTCCCAGCATCTGGAAGCTCACAATTGGTGCCCTGTTCTGCTCCAGGCCCAGCCTCCTCCATCCCAATTTCTGACCATCGATGATGGTCGACGGTGGTGATCACTGGCTATGGCTATGAGCCAATGCCGACACTCATCTGTCCCAGGCCCAGCCTCTCTCTCTACTGCCTGGGCCAGATGTTCAACTAGAGACCATCATGATCATCAATGAGTCAACTGACTCCACTCTAAGCAGTGTAAGCTACTGCTTCTTGACTGTCTGCTGCAGCCTGCATGCAGCATTCCTTCCAACTTCCCACTGTGACCATTGATGACTGACACTGATCCTCTAGCTTTTCTCCATCCACATGGTTCTCATGGGTTGATGAATGATGCCATGCAGTGCCATGCAGAGATAGAGTACAGGTGGCTGCTGCATGCTGATTCCCACTACCCCGAGTAGCCACACCTCTTGTGATACACTGGCCAATAAAATGGTGTGGCATGCGGACTGTTCCGGAGACTGGAGAGGCTCACTCATGCTCTGGGGGGGGGGACTGCTGGACTGGAAAGGAGGAGGAAATGAAGGTGAACTTTCTTCTTTTGGCATACAACATTACTGTCCTGGCATGGTGGCAGTGACAGACTGTACATAAGGCAAATTAGCAAATAAATAATTTAAATTGTGTTGGGGCAGGGCCCTCCTGAACCATGGTGGGCACTACGCCATGGTGTAATTGGTGTATAGGTAAATCCAGCCCTGCTCTAAGTATCTGTAGTTTAACAAAACACATTTTATAATTAGTCACAACCTGTAGAGATTGTTAATGTAACTGGCAGTTTGATTCTGATTCTTTTTTCTTTTTAAAAGTGGAAAACAGATCCCCCACATACTGGCATTACCACACAAAACATGCTTGTTTACAGTCTTTGATTAAATCTCACTGTATCTCTCTTGGACTTGAGAATATCCCCAAGACAGTCTGGACACACAGGATGCTGTGGGAGTAGGCGAGACTATTGAACCATAAGTGGCTGCACTGTTTGTGGCTGTTCCTTATGTTCAAGAAGCATGCAATAAGGGTAGCTCAAGGATTTGAAACAAAACAAGACAGGGTATAATCACACCATTAGCCTACATTTCAGTTATACTAAGAAAGGAATCAGATAAATAAAAACAACATCAGTTAATTTTTTGAGAAGTTAAACATTTGTGTAATAGCATCACATGTTTTGGATGACAGCTATCAGCTCGTAGCAGATTGTTACTATCTGTTGGTTTTCTATGTATATTAGTAACAATTTCCCCTTCTTGTTCCTTTCTAACCACTAAATCTAGGAAATTAACTTCTTTCTCTGAGGCACTGTAAGTGAATCTTAAATTACTATTAGTACTTTCTATAGAAAACCAACAGATAGTAACAATCTGCTATGAGCTGATAGTTGTCATGCAAACATGTGATTGGTAATATACCGAAGAGACTATTTTTAAGAATTAGACATAATTGTAGTAACATTGCTGATTCTGATAAAGAAGCAGATGATTTAAGCCGAAGGTTGAAAGACAGGGGATACAAAACATAATATATCTCTGAGGGGCATAATTCTGTAAGCAGCCAGGAGAGAGATGGTCTTTTGTTTCCATGTTTTGAGAACGGTAGACAACAGGAACAAAATAGATTTAATTTTGTTATTTCATACTCAGCATGTGCAGATGCTATTACACAAATAATTAAAAAACATTGGGATGTCTTAAGTAGTGATCCTAGCTTGCAACAGATTGTGTCTTCTCCCCCCATTTTGCATTTAAAAGAGCCCCAACAATAGGTGATAGAGTTGTACGTAGCCACTTTGTAGATCAGAAACATAAACAGACATGATTAGAAAAAGGAAATGTGGGCTGTTTTCCATGCAAAAATTGTGTTACCTGTGCTTATATCAAACAGAGGAAATAATTCAAGGTACATAATGATGGGAAAATGTTTCAGATTAGACAACTAGTCACCTGTTACACTGAGGGGATTATATCTTTGGCATTATGTGTATGTGGGGCATATTATGTGGGAAAAGCAGTTAGGACTATGAAAACAAGAATCAGGGAACATGTTAAAGCCATAGAAAAACATGATGTTACATATGCAACTGCAGCACATTATGAAAGGAAAAAATAGAGAAAAACATAGATTTGAATTTATGGGGTTAGATAAAGTATACCCTAAACCACAGGGTGGTAGTTTCAATGGCCCACTGCTTATTAGGGAAGCATTTTGGATTATTACTTTGAATGCCAGTAAAGGTAAAGGGCTGAATGATGGTTTCGAAATTAATCCCTTCTTGAAGAGAAAATGAATTTCTTAACAGATATTCTGCCTTGATATATGTATGTATATGCAATATTAGGACATTATGTTTTGTCTTTCCTTCCCCTTCCAACATCCTTCCCCCCTTTCCTCCCCCCCTCTATTTCCTTTTATTTTAACAACATTGATACAAAATGAAGTGATTAGGAATTAAGTCTCCCTTGCATTTCAATGCTTTTATTGCTGCCTGCTAATTATGTATAGTTGTTCATAATCAACTTTTAATTGTGATGTCATGTGATGTGGTATGTATTTAAGGGTCACATCATTTGTGAGATTTTAGCCTTTGAGAAAGGATGTAAGAGACATCCGAAACACGTCAGGCATTTGTTTTTTGTCTTATGTATTTCTAAAAAATATTTTTTTTATATGACCATTGCCCTTGTCATGTTATGGTTAGTGTGTGCTCTGCCTTTAAGTCAAGTGTTGTTTATTTTTTGAGCATTGAAACACCACATCCTTGTGCTTGCTCTTTTGGAAGTGATGTTTTAAGGAATATAATAGGTAAGTGTAATAACATGTTTCAAGTGAAAATAAATATTTATTCTAAAATAACATAATTTATTTATCTAGTTTATTCACCACTGGTTTGATTTACATTGGGAATATTCTATGAAGAAGCTTAAAATATGATAGTTACTCAACATAGAATGTTGCTGTCATTATTGCCTTGCAACAAGTGACTAAATGAATCAAAGCCATCAGTAGAGATATGATAAGCCCTTGTGAAATGCTTTGTGAAGTTCCCTGACTTTACAAAGTTGCAAGTGTGACTTTGCATAGTTCTTCACAAAGTGAAGTGCCTACTATGCTCTGCAAAAACTACTCACAGTGGCACTAGACCAGCAGGTGAAGTGAAACTATGCATAGTTTTCACTCAGCAAAGCAATACTTTGCTCATGAAGAGCTACGGAAAGTACCTCTGCCTTTAAAATAAAGCCCAATTTTAAACAAGTCTGCAGCCACACAAAGTTCCTAATGGCCACTCTAACATCACTAAACTTAAAAAAAATCCTATTTTAAACAACTCCCCACATGTGGTGTGCCATAACTCAATGTCCCCCTCCCACCACACAGAATATTTAGTGACATGTACACTCACCTTGCCACCATCTTCATTGAGAGCACCCTTCTCCCAGTGAAGTTTGCCACCAAAGCAGTGAAGTGATTGTAGATTATAGTGGCATGGTAGCATCACTAGCTTTGTAACTGTTCAATGGATTTACAGAAAACTTTGCATGCACAGTCTTGGGGGAGGGGGTAGATCTCTTGACATGCCATGTTTCGTTCCAGTCGGATGTGTGGATTCTGAGATGCAGATAGTGAAAACAGTGAAAAAATTACTTTTTTTGCTGTGTTTTTGCCATTGACTAGTGCCGAGACAATTTGGAATTTTGGTCTGAAATTGTTAGGGTAGAAAGGGCTTGGGCCATAGTGGTGCCTTTTACTGGCTTGGGGTGGAAAAATATGAATCCATTCCAAAGTTATTAAATTTTAAAGTTTTGGTTCTGAGCATACTCGGTATGGTCTTTTGGATAGCCGAATGGAAAGAAAAAAAATTTGGTTCATACCAAAAAGGATCCTTTTTCATATGAAGGTAATCCTTTTTTGTCAGAAAAAATATTTTTTTGTATTGTCACCATCTTATTTTCATCCCCCCAAAAAAAGTTCAGTCCTACAAAAATGACATCCTGCACACACACCAACACATGTATCTTGCAAATTGGGACCACATTAGGTGGATTCTGCACTAAATTCTTGAAAAATGACCAAAAAATGTGTATTTGTTTCATTTTAAAATCCTTTTTTATGGCTCAATTTCCTTTTTTCGTATGGCCATATGAAAAAGGAATTTGGCCATATGAAAAAGGATCTCTTCATACAAAAAAATAATTTGGGCTTGGTTTTTTCATATTCTTTTTACATATGAAGGCATCTTTTTTCATATAAAAAAGAACAACAACAAAAAAAAAACATATGAGAAAGGATCCCTTCATATGAAAAAAGACTCAGAAAACAAAGTCCAAATTCTTTTTCTATATGAAGGGATTCTTTTTCATATGTTTTTTTTCATTTGTAGAAATAGGATGCCCTCATATAAAAAAGATTTTGGACTTAGCTTTTTTTTCCGATTCTTTTTTTGTATGAAGTAATCCTTTTTTCATGTTTTTTTTTTGTTTATATGCAAAAGGATGCCCTCATATGAAAAAATATTTTGGACTTAGTTTTGTCTTTGATTCTTTCTTCGTATGAAGAAATCCTTTTTCATATGTTTTTTTTCATTCTCATATACTCTATACATCACAGCTTATTTACTGATGGAATGGGGTGAGCATTAGGGTTGACAACCCCCATGTACACAGCATGCCTGATTTGCAAAGACTAAGGAGAGGTGAAACTGTAATTTTTCTTTTTGTAGCTGCCTGCAGGATGGGGGATGGGTGTTAGCATTAGGAACCCTAACACTGCCACATTTCACTGCTTTTGTTGCTTTAATCCTAACTGTTGCATTAACAAAGTTTTTGCAATGAATTTTGTATCTTATAAACCGATTCCTTTCCAACCATCAGTGCACCAAAAAAAGCAAACAAACAAAAAAAAAACACTCCCTTGCCACCCTTCACCTGACCCAACACCAATATTGACTCAGAATCCCCCCGACCCTTATTGTCTTCTTCCACTGAGCACCTAAAATCTATTTTTGTGTAACTATAAAAAGAAGAAAACCTCCCCCTGGTGCAGAGCATCCACTTTGTTCAATGTAAGTATCTGCAATGACATGAATGAATGGTGACATATTTGCCTATAGCAAAACCTGATTTGCAGAATCTCAACCAATCGGGTTTTACTATAGGCAAATGTTCCACTATTTATTTATGCCATTACAGATACATGCACTAAACATAGTAGTCTCTGCACCGGGGAGGGTTTTTATCTGTTTACAGGTATGCAAAAAATGGATTTTGGGGGTGTTAATGGTAGAGGGAGAGTATGGTGGAGGCCAGAGGGGGCTTAATGAGGGACTATTGCATCATGATCAGTGTTGGGTTGGAAGTGGAGATATAAGGGAGTATTCTTTGGCACATGGGTGGGGGAAATGAATCATGAACTTTGCCAGGAGGTGGGTTCAACATAGAGGGTGGACCAGTAGGTGCAAATATCATTGAATGATCTGTGTGTGGAAGGTGAACATTGATTTGAGGCATAACAGGTGGGGGAGCTGCAAACTTCCTTAACATTTTTTTGTTTTTTTAAAAAGGTCTAGTAAAGTTGAAGCAGCTATCAGGAACTTTGCAAATCTTTAAAGATCAATGGCAATGCTTCACTTTAGATATCAAAGAATGTATTTGTTCTGTGATTATTTAATAAAAAACAATGTAATAAAACACAAGAAACATGTGCCAAGTATAATTTCATTCAAATTGTAACTCATTAACATGTTACAAATGTTGTGTTTGAGATGAATTTCCATGCCAGTTTTTCTTCAATTTCAGCTCCAAGCAGACAGTTATTGATGTCATTCAAGGAGTGACATCAATGACAGACACATGAGTGTTTGTGCTGGAACAGCTGGTGTCTTGTGACCATATTAGATGTTTCTCCCAGAAAAAAAACACAATTTGGATTTTAGTTTGCATTATCATATGTTTACACATAACGCAATAGAAAACTGCCAATAATTTTAGCTTCAACCTGACTGTTTCATTGCCACACGGCACATTTTAAACAGGCTACATGATTCGTGCTAGTTGATATTCTGAACTGACAGATCATAGATGAAAGTTAAGGCAGGTACCTGTTCAAATAATACTGCTCTTTGGTTTCTAGTTCTAATTATGACTACATTGTGTTGGATTCACAGGCACAGTCAGCAGATGCCCCCGCATGCAGACAGCAAATTTATGGCTGGGGGCCATTGTGCTTTTGCCAGCTTCCATCTTTATCAGAGGAGTTATGGGTCAAACCCAACCCAAGTTCTGGACTAAAGGTCAGTGTGTATGTTTCACCGAGGCCGAATGTCTCTGATGATAAGAAAACTCAGATCATGATCCAATGGGATACCATGACTACTATGGTATAGCCAGAACTCTATTCATCTGATGCATATAATAACACAGTGCAGGGAGAGTGGAGGTGAGGGTGTTCCATGAGGGATGGATGTAAAGGAGCAACAACTTATGCTACAGAAATTTCCTTTCCTGTCTTGCTGTAACAGCAATCCTGCCTCACTTTGTTCACTCCCCTATGCACTCCTATGCCCTACCCTCTTCAGACATCAACTCTGCTGAGATAAGGGCCCTGCAAAGCCTACTCTTCCTTGGGACCAGCATGATACTGGTAGCCAGGATGGCAAGATTATGTGTGAAAATAAATGTGCTCATCTAGTCACACTTCATCCGTGTGTCCAATATAGACCCCTCTCTCTGTCCAGAACAGGTCTGAATAAGTGGGCTGCCTTAGGAGCAGTTGCCAAAATACTATGCTGACAGGAGGTTGGTGGACCCATGTAATCAAAGTAACAGATATAAACTGACAGCCACAGCAAAGCATATGTTTTCAATCTGTTGTTTCAAGTTTATTATCCGCAGTCACCACTACTTCAAAATTCCCCAACATTTTGCTTATCAAAGGAGTGGTCCTGTGTGTGTCAAGAAAAAATATATTTAATGAGATTTTTAAATATACACTTACATTCATTTAACTTTTTTACATTCAATAGTCTCACTCAGAGATTCAACTTTCATTTCTAACACAGTCTGTTTGCAGACTAAGCTTACTTACAGCTAATTCACTCACCAGCTATGTTCATGGTCTGCTTCCTCTGAGGAGAACCTCCAAGTCAGGAGCTAAACAGTGCGGCTATACCACATGCTGCAGCACTGATTCATATTTGAATCTCTGTGCACCTGCTATGTCTAAGTAGTGCTGCATCAGCCTGGCATGAGCACGCTTGTGATGTCATGGTCTGTTGACATAATGATGTGCATGGGGAAATGCCCATGACTATGCACAGTTGCAATTACCAGTGAGTCTCTCTCCTGAGCAGAGAGGGACACACCTACCAGGTTCACACATGAGTTCTGTTGCAGGTTTCTTTATGATAATGAAACCAGCTTTAGAAATAAAAGCAGGAGCTTTAGGATGTGAATGTTGCTACTACATCCCTCTAAAGTGATTACATATACATGGGTAAAACTAGTCACCCTCATTGCTTTAGTATTAGTGAGCACAATCAGATATCAGATGCAGATTGATGAATTCAAGTGCAGCAATGTAGTTTACTAAAGAGAATCACAAAATTTTCTCTTTGAAATTTGTAGGCATGGAAAGACTATACCCACCTAGTTGTGGAGGTGAGTGCAAAAGGCTTTTGTTGACCAGGGAGACCTTCTGCATCAATAGGTTTCATAGCCTCAGTCACCAATAGGGAATGACTGAGAAATAGAATGGCACCTATTATATAATTCCTGCATCCACAAGCATCATAGACTTATTTTAGTTACTTATTAGTTTTTGATAATCTGGTAAGTGCACTAGACATTGGAAATGCCTATTTTCAGGCACAGCCCGGGAGAGTACAAAGCGAAATACAGGCAACTTACAAAAAGGTAAGCTACAAATAAGTACATACAATTTGTAAAAAGAAGGTACATGTACAATAACCAACCATCAGGTACTAGCATTACATTCAGAGCAAAGCAGAGATGGCAATTCAGTACAAGAGGTAGTAGTTCATAAGTATTAGCATTACATTCAGAGCATAAGCAGAGATGGCAATTCAGTACATGAGGTAGTAGTACATAAGTAACAACTAATAGCAGATACAAAATATAAATCAGAGGTACATAACTAAATTCATCAGGCATTAGTTTCAAGACATCTCTAAGAAACAGACACAGTAGAAAGCCATAAAATAGTACACACATGTTACATTATAGAGACAGGACACTGCCATAAGGCAACAGATGCCAAGCCAAGAGGGTTGAAGTAAGTGCTAGGAGGGCAATCTTGAGGTGGGGCAGATGTGTATAAAGAGTGCCTCAAGGAGGGAAGAAACAGGTCATTTGGTTGGAAGCTAGGAGGTGGTTACATAGATTGCGCTTAAAACTGGAATGAGTAAGTGAGTGCCGGAGAGGTGCAGGTGGTGTGGTCCAGTACTGACTGGCAAGGAGGGAGAAGGCCTGAGAGCCCATATTGGTTCTGCATCTGGGAACTGACATAAGAGTCAGATCATCTGATCAAAGTGCATAGAGTGGGTTTTGGGGAGTGAGCATGCTAGCTAGGAAGGAAGGAGTACCTGACCAGACAATGTTGTTTATCATAGTACCAAAAGCATAGTACCAGTGATATTTTGGAGGGAGCCAGTTAAGGCAGCTGTATAACTAGCATCAATGCATGAGGGGTTGTGAGGAGAAGGCAAATCAACATATATTATTGTAGGTGGTGTCCCATTTACACAGGCAGGCATTGGTAGAGCCAACATAGGTCACGGAAGCATAAGTTAGTGTAGGGAGAAGAACACCTCGGGTAATAACAGTTTTGTCAGAAGGAGTGAGGGCATAACTTGACTTGTAGGCTAGGACAAGCTTACAGTGTACCGCTTTATGCTTTAAGTAATGGAGATATGCAGATTAAAGTTCAGAGAGGGATCAAGAGTAACTCCCAGATACTTAAATGAATTTACGTTATTAAGGGGCAGATTATCAATGCAGGAGATGGACAGTTATCCATGGTTTTTGCTTAGTCTTGGGGCTGAGTCAAACAACATGGAGTGAGACTTGTCCATATTTAATACCAGTTTATTTTTGGCAAGCCAGTTGTGCAAGCAGTGGAAATCTAATGTAAGCATAGTATTAAGGGCAGTGAGGAGTTTAGAACTGGTATAGAGAACCAGGTCATCAGCATATAAAAGGGTGGAGCACGAGGAGACATTAGAAGTTATGTCGTTATTGAAAATGGAAAATAATAGACGGCCAAGTATAGCCTTGGGGTACTCCAATGTTAACAGTAGAGAAATTAGATGATGCAGAGCCATACTTGACAAATTGATGCCTGTCTGTTAGATAACTCCAATATCAAGTTACCACTTCATTAGAGAAACCAAGAGAGAACATTTTTGATGAGAGGTGAGAGTGATCAACTAGATCAAAGGCCTTGGTAAGGTCTATAAAGACCACCCCTGTAAGAAAACCATTATCCCTGATGATCTTAGTATTATTTATAAATTTGAGAAGGTCAGTGGTAGTTCTGTGTCCTTTTCTAAATCTGTGCAGTACCACGGAGAGGAGTTTCATAATTTGAAGATACGTGATGGGTTGTTCTGAGTCCAGTTTTTCCAAAAGTTTACTTAAAACCAAGAGAATGGCTATGGGTTGGTAGTTGTAAATGAATTTGGGGTCACCCTTTTTATGAACAGGGACTATCCTGGCTATTTTCCATATTTTAGGAACAGTCCCAGAGCAGAGGGATACGTTAAAGATTTTAGCCAGGGGAGGGGCAAAGAGAGGCTTATGTTATAAGGTTCCTGTTTACTTTTATTGTTCTTTAAGTACTGTTTTGGAAAATGGCTCGGTTTAAGGACTGACATAATCATCATTGAACTATGTTCTAACTCCTATCTCCCTGACCTGACAATACACACCCTCCAAGCCCCCCAACACTACCCCCCACACACACAATTAAAACATTTGGAAGATACTTCCTGATGGTTTATATGTAAGTTATGCCATCCAGCTGGCAGACTGAAAGAAATCGCTTTCTGGAATCAGTGACAATATTTTCTGTTCTCATTCATGATCACCCTACTGGACATCATGTCACACTTTTTTGTGTGTACTGGGGATCTACTGCACCAGCTGGAACACTGTGCCAGGATCTGAAATACATAAGAAAGGACATTAATGATTTTCATGTTGTCTGTTGCTGATCGGTGCTGGATAGCATAACTTATGTATAAATCAGCAATACATCACTTCCAAATTTTGAACTGCTTTCTAAATTATTGATGAAAAAGGTTTTAATAATCATATATCTAAACTCCATTTTTGTTCTTTGTACATTAATATATGCAATGATTGTTAATGACTACCTTACAGTGTTTGGGCTCATCTAGTTAGTTAAGATTTTATTTTTCAACAGGATAGCACTTTAGGTTTGATGGGCCTATTTTCAAAGTGGTCCTGTATACATAAAACATACATTCAAGGACAGTCTTATGCATCCTCCCTCAAGCCACTTGTCTAGGCACAAAATTCATTGTAAACTACTAACCAGCAGGGATACAGATGGTAGCCAAGTTAGTGGAAGAAAGAGAGGGGCTTTACAGATAGGAATCTGCCCTCTGATGAAGCTGTTATGAGTGATGTGCTGGGCACCATCTCTTTGTCCTCTGTGTGACTGTTTGCTGGTTTTCTGTTTGTGAAAAATACATTTAACTTCTTTAGCAGTGCAAAAACTCTCAGTTGTTTCATAACTGCACAGGTCACAGACATAGGCTTGTCAGAGTGCATCGTACCTATGTTGGACTTTATATTTTTCTGGGGCTAGCAACCCCATTGCAGCAGCAGTTACTGGCACACAGTGAACATGAGTTCACCCTTCATGGGCTGATCTCTTGGATACTAAAACAAACAAACAAAAAAATGTGGGGAGTAGTGCAATGTAATGGCTGTGGGGGCAGCAGTCTTCTGGGAGTCTTTCTGGAGGCTGAGATGCTGCCCTATTTGCAGACAACTCTCTGCCCTGAGGGAGGAAGTTGCCCGTCTTCAGGCCACACTGGACAGTAGTAAGGGGACCTCACACATCCAGGGAGCACCAGAGCCACCACCATTACCTCAGAGGTTGCAAAGAAAGCACAGCAGTTGGACCACAGTGGGCTCAGGGAGGGTGAGGATGGTGGAACAGAGGCACACCCAGTCAGTTGTTCCACACCACAATCCATACACCATTCTGGAGGAGCATAGCTCCCCTATGGATGCACCCACAGAGGAGACTAAGGAGGCTGAGGACAACTGTCATAGGGAGGCCCACAGGAAGGAGGCAGAGGACACCACAAGGAAAGGAAGCAGCTCCTGGTGGGGACTCCAATTATTAGAGGGATAGAACTGGGGAGCAGGGAAAACTGAAGTAAGGTGCCTGCCTGGTGCCATGGGTTGGAGAGAGACAGGAAGCGCATCCTCAGGATCACGAGAACAGCTGCAGGGAGTCTGAGCTGGACATCATTGTCCACCTAGGGACAAATGACTTGGCTAATCATGAGATTAGAGCAGTGCAGAAGGACTTTGTAGAATTGGGGAGGGGCCTAAGACAAGTAGCACACACAATATCCTTCTCTGAGGTGTTGCCTGTCAATGGCATGAGTGAGGCGAGGGTACTTTCATAGGAATCATAGGAATCATAGGAAGATACTGAGCTAAATGGACTTGCATCCTATATGCTCACCATGATTGTCTAATTTCTGATCTGATACATATTCCTATCCCACATGGATTTGAACTTGGGCATAGATTTACTTGCCACAATCTCCATAGAGAGTGCATTCCAAGCATGCACCACCCTTTGGTTAAACCACCATGTAGTTCTCACTTTATTACATTTAGATGCTGTTAATTGCATTGGGTGGGACCTAGTTTTATACATACAACTATTAAATGTTAGCCCTGTAACATCCCACAAGTCATCATTTTTGCCAAGCTCTGTATACCAAGCACATGTCCCCTTGCTTTCTACGTTCCTCCAAGGAGTACATATTCAAACCTCTCAATCTAGTCCTATAGTCTCTACCCTGCATACCACAAACAGCTCTTGTTGCCCTCCTCTGCACTCCCTCCAACAGGGCAATATCCTGTTTTTTAAAAGGTGACCACACCTGTGCTCCATATTCCATAAATGGCCTCACGAGGGATACATACAGAGGCAAAACAACCCCCCTACTTCTAGATGATATATGCCTCAATATGCAATTTAGGATACTGTTTCCTTTCTGGGCTATATTTTGGCAATGAGATGAAAATGTCATATTGTCGGAAACTATTATACCCAAATCCTTTTCCTCATATGTTATTTTGAGCAGAACAGTTCCCAATTTATAGGGTAATTTAGGGTTTCTATTTCCCAAATGCATAATAAAGCATTTATCTAGGTTCAGGTGCCAATTTAAATTTATTAGACCATGTGGCTATATCATCTATTACATCTTGTAGTTTAGAAGTGTTTAATTCAGTATTTACTTCAGCTCCAACCCTACAATCATCAGAAAACTTTTGCATCCAAACAGATTTTTGTTTTATTTGGAGTGCTGATACATATAGATTGAAGAGACAGGGGCCCAAGACCGATCCCTGGGGCACCCCGCTAGTCACCCCCAAACTATCGGACAATTCCCCTCTAATACTCACACGCTGACTCCGATCAAGTAACCAGTTTTGAACCCAATCTACCATATAAGGATTTATGTTCAGGTTACTCATTTGTTGTATTAATTCCTGGTGAGGTAGTCTATCAAACGCCTTAGAGTAATCAAGGAATAGCACATCAACGGGGATACCCTTGTCTTGTCTATCAATAACTAGATTATAAAAAGCCAACATATTTGTCTGGCACAATCTACCCTTTACAAAGCCATGTTGGAGATTATCTGTAAGATGATTTGTATCTAGATGTTCTTGTATTTTATCCTTAAGCACCCCTTCCAGGATCTTGGATGGTATAGCAGTAAGACTTATAGATCTATAATTAGCTGGATCCATCTTATCTCCCTTCTTATAGATTGGAACCACTACTGCTGATCTCCAACACTCCAGTACCTCTCCAGTATTCCGGGACTGCTAAAAAATATATGTCAAAGGGGGGGCTATTGACTCGGCTAACTCCCTAAGTACCCTGGGATGGAGACCATCAGGACCGGGGGATTTAATAGGATTCAATTTAGCCAATCGTTCTTTAATATCTGTACAGGTTATTATTATACTTTCAATTGGGTCAGGAGTAGAACTTTTAGTGTGGTATGCAGATTTATCTTTTGAAAAAACAGTTGAAAAATAATTATTTGCTATGTCTGCCATTTCTTTGTTATCAGATGTACTATCGCCATTTAATTTTCGAAGTGGACCTATAGTACTTGAATTACCTTTGATATTTCTAATATATGCATAGAAGGCTTTGGGGTTTCCCTCCACTCTACTAACCAAATTTGATTCATAATCAATTTTGGCCCGCTTGATATGTTTTTTTATTTGATTTGCGAGTTGTCTGTATTGATTTCTAGTTATAGGGGATCTATTTAATTTCCACTGTTTAAACAGTTTATGTTTCTTATTAATCAATAATCTTATTTTATGAGTCCACCACTGTTTTTTAATTTTACTCCCAGTGTATTTTTGTTTTATGGGGATATTTTCAAGTTCTTGCTGTTTTATTTTTGTGTAAAATATATCCCAAATTTCATTTAGTGGTCTTTCTCCAAACTCATTTCTCCATTTCCAATTGGAAAGATTCATATTCATTTTAACAAAATTTGCTTTCGAGAAATCATAATTTGTAGTCTTTCACCTATGACTTAATACTGGTTCCACCAATTTAAATTCCACCCTAAAATGGCCACTTGTTCCTAAAGCATCAGAGATCTTGTACTCACACAGGGTATCACCCATATTTGACAAAACTACATCCAGAATGTGATCTCCCCTAGTTGGCTCTTCCACATACTGGACTAGGCCTATTTGATCACACACAATTTGAAACTCCCTCTCAAAAGGTGTATCCACATAAGATCTTCCCCAATCTATTCCTGGTAGATTTAAGTCACCTAACATTAATATCCTATCTGTTGGATCTAAGGTCAACATATGGTCTAACAAGCTCCTATTATATTGTGGGGTAGATGGTGGAGCTCTGTAAATTAAGCCTAGAATGATTTTTGAAGCTTGTATAGGTAGTAATTTAATCCATACTTGATCCTCCATATCCAAGGGTGGTACCATTATTTCTGATTTTATATCATCTGTTATATACAAGGCCACTCCACCTCCCTTCCTGAATGCACCATGCAGTTTAATGAATGGTTGAAAAAATTGTGTGGAGCACAGGGGTTTGGCTTCATTGGGGACTGGGGTTCCACCTGGACGGACACCAGCCTATACTGGCAGGATGGTCTGCATCTGTCCAGGAAGGGAACAAGTCTTTTGAACAATCGGTTTAAATGCTTCATTGGCAAGCTTTTAAACTAGTCAAGGGAGGCACTGATAAGCAGCAGGAAAATCCCAGCCTCTCCTACAAAACAGGGTACTAAATGAGAAAAGACCGAGGTAGACAGGTCAGTGGAGGATGCTGCAAAGAAGGTAAAGCCATCAAAAATGGAGAGCAATGAGTACCAATGCCCGTAGTCTGAGTAACAAGCTTCCTGAATTAGTGGCCTTGATGGAGGAGGAACATCTGGATATCGTGGCAGTCACAGAAACATGGTACACACAAAACCATGACTGGGACGTAAACATCCAGGATACACTATCTATAGGAGGGACAGGGAGGGTAAAAGAGGAGGAGGAGTAGCTCTTTACATAAGGGAAGGAATCAAAGCAACAGAACAAAAGGGAAAACAGGGAGGAGAAGAAGCACTGTGGGTAAATTTGGAGACCGGCAATGGCACCACAATCCGCACAGGGGTTGTATACAGACCCCCTTCTCAGGGGGAGGAAATGGACAAGGAAATGATAGAAAGAATACTTAGAATGGCAGAAAAAGGGAAGATATTGCTGATGGGTGATCCGAATATGCCAGATGTTAACTGGAGTGCAGTTGCAGCAGCCACTTCAAAGAGTGGGGTTATTCTAGATGCCCTACAAGGGGCATGCCTTAGACAACTAGGATTGGAGCCCACTTGAGAGGGAGCAATCTTAGACCTGGTTCTCTCAAATGGAGATGAAGAGAGGATCACAAATGTAGAAGTGGGTAGCCATCTGGGAACTAGCGACCATCGAACAGTATGGTTCACAATAAACACAGCAATAGAGTCAAGCCATACAAAGGCAAAAGTACTGGACTTTAGGAGGGCTGACTTTGCCAAAATGGGTGAGTGCCTAAGGAATGCACTAGCAAATGGGCAAGAAGGAGGGGTGGAAGAACAATGGGGAATAATAAAAACTGCCATCACAGAGGTAACAAGCCTTTGTGTGAAGCAAATTAACAAAATGAAACGATGTAAGAAACCACTATGGTTCTCAAAGGAAGTGGAAATGAAGGTTCAAGAGAAAAAGAAAGCATTCAGGAAGTGCAAGGAATCACAGAAGGAGCAGGACAGAGAACTGTATCAGTTAAAGCAAAAGGAAGCTGGGAAGGCAGTCAGAACAGCAAAGGCCCAAACCGAGGAAAAGATAACCAACTCAGTTAAGAAGGGGGATAAAACCTTTTATAGGTACATCAGGGAGCGAAGGAAGACCAAGGGAGGGTTAGTGAGGCTTAATAAAGAGGAGGGAGGGTGGGCAGAGGGTGACTGTGAAAAGGCAGAGATACTAAACAAATATTTTTGCTCAGTATTTACAAAGGAAGTGGGAGGTACCCAAAACAAACAGTAGAAACACTCTGGATACAGAAGTTGATACCAGCCCATTTACAGAAGAAAGGGTTCTGAAAGAACTCTTAAAACTGAAGGTGGACAAAGCAATGGGGTCTGATGGGATTCATCCCAGAATTCTAAAAGAACTAAGGGTAGAACTAGTGACACCACTGACTACCTCTTTAACAAATCATGGGAGGATGGGGTGGTACCCGAGGACTGGAGAAGGGCACATGTGATTCCCCCTCACAAAAGTGGGAGCAAGGCAGAAGCAGAAAACTACAGACCTGTTAGTTTAACCTCAGTGGTAGGGAAAATGATGGAATCACTTCTGAAGGAAAGAATTGTTGAGTATCTAGAGGCCAGAGGGTCTCAGGACCCAAGGCAGCACGGATTCACAGCAGGAAGGTCATGCCAGACAAATCTGATAGATTTATTTGACTGGGTGACCAAAGTAGTAGATCAGGGAGGGGCTGTGGACATGGTCTACCTAGACTTTAGCAAGGCATTTGACACAGTCCCACACAAAAGATTAATATACAAGTTAGCCAGCCTAGGAGTGGGTCCCAAGATGACAGCCTGGGTAAAGAATTGGCTGGAGAATATGACAAGAGTAGTAGTAAATGGAGTCCACTCTGAAGAAAAGGGTTACTAGTGGGGTACCTCAGGGTTCAGTAATGGGACGGTCCTCTTCAATGTCTTTATAGCGACATTGCAGAGGGACTGGAAGAAAAGTATGTCTCTTTGCAAATGACACAAAGATCTGCAACAGAGTTGATGCACAAGGTGGGGTGGAAAGGATGAGAAGGGACTTGGCAAGGTTAGAGGAATGGTCAAATGTATGGCAGCTTAGATTCAATGCTAAGAATTGCAAGGTAATGCACCTGGAAAACAAAACCCTGGGAAGAGCACACAATGGGGTGAGATACTAACAACAACAAAAATGGAAAGGGACCTGGGGTAGTCATATCAGATGACCTAAAGGTGGGCAAGCAATGTGAGGGCAGCAAGGAGGGCTTGGGGATACTGGGATGCATAGGAGAGGCATCACCAGTTGAAAACAGGAAGTTATTATCCCTCTGTACAGACAGTTGGTGAGACCCCATCTGAGTACTGCATGCAGTTCTGGAGACTCAGTCTCACAAAGACATAGACAGGATGGAGGCTGTCCAGAGGAGGGCAACTAAAATGGTGCAGGGTCTGCACTGGAAGACATATGAAGAGAAACTTAAGGAGCTGAATATGTATAGCCTCGAGGAAAGGAGGGAGAGGGGGGACATGATAGAAACTTTCAAGTATCTCAAGGGAATCAACAAAGTCCAAGAGGGTAGCATCTTTCAAAAAAAGAGGTGTGCAGGAACAAAGGGGCACAATTTGAAGATAGAAGGAGGCAGCTCAGAGGTAATTTAAGGAAGTATTATTTCACAGAGAGGGTTGTGGATGCATGGAATGGCCTTCCAGAGGAAGTTGTGGAGTCAAAAACAGTGGTGGAATTCAAGCACGCATGGGACAGTCATAAGGCAATTCTAGGGGGTTGGGGTAGGAAGAAGTAGGCTGCTGGTTAACTAGGATCTGCAGCTTATCCATTAGGTAGGGAATGGGCAGACTGGGTGGGCCAAGCGGTCCTTATCTGCCATCAAAATCTATGTTTCTATGTTATACTATCTGGACTATGCAGCTGTGGGCACTGATGGCATTGTCAGTGTTGAGGTAACCAGTATGAGCCCAAAAGGAATACTTTTCCAGTCTCAGTAATTCAGCATTTTAAACCAGAACTCACAATCTGCTTGGGGTTCAACAGGCTGTTTAACTGAAACAGGCACCTGTACTTGAAATGAATGTGGCCAACAATACATCCATGGCATCAGGATATGAAACCACATGCTTTGAGGACACAGCCAATTTAAGTAGGAGGAAAGGGGAAGCTAAAAAGAAACTGAATGTTAACAATGGAGACACGAATACACAAACTGAGGTAAATGATGATCTTAAATACTTCTTTATCAGATTAGAATGACTGTTATGTATAGAAGTCAATATAATATCACCTCACTAGAAATCTATCTAGAAAGACAACAGGTTCCCAGATGTCTAGGAATCACAAATTACCTTCCCGTGGTGTGGAATCTGTTAAAATTAGAGAACTGTGGGAACAAGCCTCAACAGGTCATGCTAAGCATTATATTCATATTCTGATAAAAGAGGGCACAGAGAAATATCAGGAACTCAAAAGTGATATAGCAAAAATAAAAGTTGAACTAAGAAAACACAAAGATAACAGCAAATTTACAAAACTTGATAAAGAGCTTTATAAAAAGTACAGAAACATGAAAATATTGGGGATAACTTTAGCAGTCTTCCTGGGGCACTGCCACTCTGGCTACAGGAACAGAATATCCAGTGTCCCACAAGGGTCAGTACTAGGCCCACTTTTGTTCAATCTTTGTATGAATAATCTCAGCTTCACAAGCCAGGATATAAAACTGCACCTCTGTGTGGATGACATAGTAATCTACAACATGGCCCCTGACCTACAATGCATCCAATACAACCTACAAGAGGCATTCAACAAGCTCCAGTCATTCTTTCACAACAACAAGCTGGTCCTAAACACCAGCAAATCAAAGACCATGCTCTTCCAGCATAAATCCCAAATCTCTGAAAATGGCAACTCGCTAAAAATCACTACAGGAGAGAGTTTGGCTAGATGCTCATTGTAACTAGAATTTGGCTAGATGCTCATTGTAACTAGAACACCAACATAAACAACCTGGTCAAGAAACTAGGCTAAAAGCTGGGCATGCTGTACAGAATCAGATGGGAACTCCCTCAGAGATGGAGACTTCATGTAGTTAACACCTTGGTCATTCACATCATCGATTACGGTGACACATAATACTGTGGGGGCTACAAAACAGACCTTGCCAGATTAGATGTGCTATACAATTATCTGGTGAAGTTCATACTAGACATGCCAAGATGAACCCACCACTGTGCGCTATATCAACACCTAGACTGGCTACCATTAGACCTCAGACATCAACCCCGTATCACTAAACAGGTCTGCATTCAACAGTTACAAGGGCAGGAAGGGCTGCCTCATACATTGCTTGTATTCTTTTCTCTCTTTGTCCGGCTATCCACAGGAGAGGAGGGGGTTGCTGAGCTAGCCACCGGAATATACTGATTGTTTTCGACATCTGGAAGCTAACTCATCCACATTTGATGTCCTTGGGGAATATGGACATCAGTAACTGCCACTGGTGTGGAGCATGCTTTCAGAGGGCATGCATACAGGGACTTGGGCACTGCCCCAAGTGTTGGACCATAGGGGACTTAAAAGCTCAGTTCAGAGAGGCCTGGACCTGCATCCTCCACCTTCAAAACTTAGTACTTAGAAATAAGCCCTTGGACTCACCTCCAACAAGGAAACACCCCACTCCAAGCAGGAAACATCCAATTCCCCCAGAGAAAGCATAATTCAGAGGAGTGGCAGGTGGTAAGGAAGGGCAGAGGCAAACCACACATGTCCCAACAGCAGTGCCCAATCAAGGGGACACCCATCAAAATGGCTAACAGATTCATGCCCTTAGCCACTGAGATGGTCAAAGATAGCACTACAGGACTGGTGTATCACCAGTTACATCACACAACAGGAAAGGGAAAGGGTGGCAAAACCAGGCTGCCAAATACGAGGAGTAACAGGAAAATACACATTATAGGAAATTCCATGATTAGAGGAGTGGAATCTCAACTAAGTCAGGTCACTGGTACAAATGTGATGGTCAGGAGCCTACCCAGTGCTTCCACTAAATGGGATACCAACTATATCATAAGGATTCTACACAAGGAAGGAGAGTGCACAAAAGTTTTCATTCATTTAGGTACAAATGATCTTGTGAATCAAACAGTAGAGGTGACCAAAACTCACCTAATAGGCTTAGGTGACAAATTGGTACCCCACTCACCCATCATTGCCTTCTCTGAGGTCCTTCTAGTAAGAGAGCGAGGAGGAGATATGCAAAGAATCTGCAAAAATAAGATAGAGGAGCTAAACGCATGGCTTCAGGGCTGGTGCCTGGAGAGGAGCCACACTTTTATTGTGAATTGGAGGGATTTCTGGGACTGGGGTCTCTTCAGGCATGATGGACTGCACCTACCTAATGAAGGTGTAAGAGCGTTAGGACAGAAATTTGACGTCTTTGTGGAAATTTAAATTAGGCACCAGGGAGAGGGAGGCAGCACCAAATGGCCCTGTTGCCTCTCCCCCAAAACACAGACTTTTCTGCAATAAAAATGCAAAACAGAAGGAGCATTTATAAAGGGAGGGATCAGAGGGTACTGTTAAAAGGGTTCAATTGTAAGACATGAAGCTACAAATAGTTCAAGTTGGGTTTGGAAAGTCATATATACCAATGCACGAAGTCTCACAGATAAGGTAGTTGACCTTACTGCAATCATCTCAGAGGCAGACCTGGACTCGGTTGCCATCATTGAAACCTGGTATAACAAATACTATCACTGGGAAATGATCCCAGGGTTCAACCTCTTCCAGAGGGACAGGAAGGGGAAGAAAGGCTGAGATGGGTGGGGTTTGGTGATGTATGTGAGAGAGAGAATCAATGCACCAGTGACACAATATGCTCAGACTGAATCTGAAATATTTAGGTTTACACTAGAGGCAGAAAATGGCACAGTGACTTGGATAGGATTTATTTACAGACCCCGATGCAGGGTTTGGAGGGTGACAAAGAGATCATCAAAACCCTACACAGGATGACTAACAAGAGGAAAGTGATAGTGGTGGGTGACTTAAATTTGCCTGATATAAATTGGAGTACCTACACAGCAGCAGCAGCATCAGGGAGCAAAGACTTCCTGGAAGCTCTGCAGGGATCGGGCCTTATGCAGCTTGTGAGAGACCCAACAAGGGGGGAAGATGTCCTTGACCTGTTACTTACCAATGGTGAACATGTCTCAGAAGCAGAAGTCAACAGCCACCTGGGATCCAGTGACCACTGTATGCTGTGGTTCCAGGTAACTATGACAGGGGAAACTAGACACTCAAAAACTAAAATAGTAGACTTCAGAAGAACAGCTTTTACTAAAATGAAGGAGTGTCTTAAAAATAACCTCATAAATAAAACAGGAGGAAGAGTTGAGGAGCACTGAGCATGTCTAAAAAGGGCTATAACAGAAGCCTCAAATCAATGTCTAAGGAAGGTGAGTTAAGCAAAGAAGAGAAGAGAAGAAAATCACTCTGGTTGAGATGGCCACCAGGGTCATGGTGAAAAAAATTGCTTTTAGGAGATACAAGGAAACTGGATGCAGCAAAGACAGAGACACATAGAAGGAGAAACTGAGGGAGGTAAGCAAGACAATTAGGGCAGCAAAGGCATAAATGGAAGAGAAGATAGCTAGGGAGGTCAAAAGTGGGGACAATACAATCTTTAGATATATCAGAGAAAAGAGGAAGACCAGTGGGGGTGTAGTCAGAATCACAAGAGAGGAAGGGAGCATGCAAAAGATGAAAAGGACAAAATAGAAATCCTCAACAGATACTTCTGCTCCATTATTACCAAGGAGGAGAATGGTTGTGGATCCACCCTAAGTTGTAGAGGTTCTGTCAATGGTGAAGTAAATTCAATACCATTCACAGGGGAATGAGTCCTTGAAGAACTGGGGAAACTCAAGGTAGACAAGGCAATGGGCCCAGATGAAATTCACCTTAGGATTTTTAAGGAGCTAAGAGAGGAGCTTGTGGCTCCTCTAGCTGAACTATTTAACCTATTGCTTGAACTGTGAGAGGTACCTGGGGACTGGAGAAAGGCCAGTGTTGTCCCTCTCTTTAAAAATGGGAGTAGGGACATTGTGGGCAACTATTTCCCAGTTAACCTCACCTCAATTATAGGCAAAATGATGGAAGCCCTCAAAGAAAGAATTCTAACCTCTCTAGAGAAGGGTGGTAACTTGGACCCTAAACAGCATGGTTTTACCACAGAAAGATCATGCCAGACAAATCTAAGCGACTTCTTCAACTGGGTTTCCAAAATAGTGAATCAAGGCGGCACTGTGGATGTGGTATATCTGGACTTCAGCAAAGCCTTCTGCTCTGTTCTGCACAGAAGGCTGCTAAACAAGCTCACCAGCATGGGAGTAAGTCAGAAAGTTGTAAACTGGATAAGGAGCTGTTTGAGTGGGAAGACACAGAGGGTAGGCACCTTATCAGAAGATAAGTGACTAGTGGCATGTCACAAGAGTTGGTGTTGGGGCCCATCTGCTTTACTGCCTTCATTAGGGACCTATCTGAAGGTTTGGAGGGCAAGGTAAGCCTGTTCATGGATGACACACAGATATGCAATAGGATTGACATTCCTGGTGGGGTGGATAGGATGAGGGCAGAGCTCAGAAAATTGTAATTGTGGTCAAAAACATGGCAGCTAAAATTAAATGCAAAGAAGTGCAAGGTCATGCACCTAGTGAGGGGAATCATTGGAGAGGAATACCACATGGGGGGGGCATGAAGCTGGAAGTCACAAAGCAGGGGGGAGATATGGGAGTGATTATAATGGATGATCTAAAAAAGGCCAAGCAGTGCAAGAAGGCTGCATTAAAAACAAATAAGATGCTGGGGATGCATAGGAAGGGAGTCACCAGTAGAAAAAGGGAAGTCATGTTACCACTCTATAGATCACTGGTAAGACCACACCTAGAATACTGCGTACAGTTCTGGAGACCACACTTTAGAAAGGACGTGGATAGACTGGAAAAGGTGCAAAGGAGAGCTACAAAGATGGTACAGGGACTGGATCAGAAATCATATGATGAAAGGTTGCAGGATCTCAACATGTATTCCTTGGAACAAAGGAGGGAAAGGAGAGGCATGATTAACACCTTCAAATGCATGAAGGGAATAAATAGAGTACAGGCTCAGGATCATTTAGAGAACAAGAGATACACAAAAACTAGAGGTCATGATATGAAGCTGGGGTGGGAGTGGGGGGCAAGTTCAGGAGCAACACACAAAAGTTATTTTTTACAGAGAGGGTGGTTGACACATGGAATAGCCTCCCCCAAAGAGTGGTGGAGGCAAAGACAGTTGGAATGTTCAAGAATGCTTGGGATAAATACAAAGGAATCATAACACTGTGTAGTAGTTAGGGGAAGGAGGTAGGATCTCGGGCAGACTAGGTGGATCTTGTGGTCCCCTTCTGCCATCACTTTCTATGTTTCTATGTAGCCTGATGCTAAAATACTACAAGGGCAAGCTCCCAGACTACATAACTAAGAATATTAAAGTGAAGTTCCCAAACAACGGCTCAAGATTAGTATCCACACTGGAACTCGAGTTACCCACCTGAAAACCAGGACAGGCATCTCCTCCTTCCATTACCTGGGATCCCATACATGGAACAACCTGCCAAAATACCTGAGACCACACGGTGAAGTCATCAATTGAGAAAATAAATCAAAGCCTGGTTCCAATCTCTAGTGTCCACACTTAAACCTTGCTGTCCACACTTTGTCCCAAGTAATCCCCTTCTCCTCTGAAAGCCCCTCCCCACCCTATCCTCCCCCAGTCTGCACTATCCCCTGTCCTTCAAACTCTCCCAGACTGTGTCCCACTGCCTCTGTCTCACTAGCCCCTTGTCACTGGCTCTGTGACATTGCTAACTCAGCCCTATCTACAGGTTGTCATTCTCTGTTGCATGCACAAGATATGTAGACTGTGTTATAATATTCTTGTAAATAGGTATCTGAATGCAGCTGTACTATGAATTCCCATGTAATATATTGTATATACTAAACTATGTAGCTATGTAGTCATGCAAGCATTGTACCTAAGTAACTATATGTTGTCATGCATATATGTACCTATGTAATTATTGTATGTAAACATGCCACTGCACAAGGTGTCCATTGAAAATGAGCACAAACTCAATGGGATATTGTACCTGTTTATGCTGTCATGAATAAAATACTACTAAGTACTAAAAAGAAAACAAGGAAAGCTGAAGTGAGATAATCAAGATTATTTAGAGGGAGGGCTGGCCCAGTGGCATAGAGGACTGAGGTGCTGGACACCTTACCTCTCGCCATGCTGGTGACCCATGTTTGAGAGTGAGCATGGGATGCTGGGGGTTGGCCGGTGGGGGGGGCCAGTGAGGATCAAGCAGCCTCTGGCAGCTCTCCTCTTCTGGATAGGGGAGGTTGATTCTTTGACCACCACTGCCTGGAGGTGTGATGGTGCAGGCAGGGCATGAAGCCAGGCGCAAGGCCAGGGGTGGGTGGATCGTAGTCGGTTCTGGCCAAGGCATGCATGCATGCCTCCATGAGCATGCCAACCTTGTCTCGGGCTCCAGGGAAAGAGGAGAAAAATGTGGAAAAAATCTGGAGCCGCTACCTGATGAAGCCCCATGCAATGGCTCTGGTGGTTCCACTGTGGTAGAGGAGAAGGTCCTCTGAACCTTCTGAAGGAGAAGAGGATAGCATTCAGGAAATATAAGGAAACACAGAAGAAGCAGGGCAGAGAACTTTTTCAGTTAAAGCAGAAGGAAGCAGGAAAGGCAGTCAGAATAGCAAAGGTACAAACTGAGGAAAAGATAGCCAACTCTGTTAAGAAGGGGGATAAAACATTTTATAGGTACATTAAGGAGCAAAGAAAGACCAAGGGAGGGGTACAGAGACTTAATAAAGAAGAGAGAATGTGGGCAGAGGGTGACAGTGAAAAAGCTGGGATACTGAACGAATATTTCTGCTCAGTATTCACAATGGAAGAGAAGGGGGAGGTACCTAAACCAAACAAGAGAGAAATTCTGAATAGGGGGGTCACTACTAGTCCATTCACAGAAGAAAGGGTTTTGAAAGAACTCTTGAAATTGAGGGTGGACAAAGCAATGGGGCCTGAAGGGATTCACCCAAGAATTCTAAAAGAACTAAAGGTAGAACTAGTAGCACTACTGACTACTCTCTTTAACAAATCATGGGAGGATGGGGTGGTACCTGAGAACTGGAGGAGGGCAAATGTGATTCCACTTCACAAAAGTGGGAGTGGGGTAGAGGCAGGAAACTATAGACCAGTTAGTTTGACCTCAGTGGTAGGGAAAATGATGGAATCACTTCTGAAGGAAATAATTGTTGAGTACCTAGATGCCAGTGGGGCACAGGACCCAAGGCAGCATGGTTCCACAGCAGGAAGGTCATGTCAGATGAATCTAATAGATTTATTTGACTGGGTGACAAAAGTAGTAGACCAGGGAGAGCTGTGGATATGGCCTACCTAGATTTTAGTAAGGCATTTGACATAGTCTCACACAAAAGATTAATATACAAGTTAGCCAGCCTTGGAGTGGGTCCCAAGGTGGTAGCCTGAATAAAAAACTGGCTGGACAACAGGACACAAAAGGTAATAGTAAATGGAGTATACAGTGAAGAAAGGAGGGTAACTAGTGGGACACCACAGGGCTCAGTACTGGGACTGGTCCTCTTTAATGTCTTTATAAGTGACACTGGAGAGCACCTGGAAGGAAGGGTATGTCTCTTTGCGATGACACAAAGATCTGCAACAGGGTTGATACACAAGGTGGGGTGGAAAGGATGAAATGGGACTTGGCAATGTTAGAGGAATGGTCAGATATGTGGTAGCTCAGATTCAATGCAGAGAAGTGCATGGTAATGCATCAGGGAAACAAAAACCCTGGGGAAGAGTACACAATGGGGGAGGGGGTTGAGGTAATAACAACAACAACAATCAAAAGAGACCTATGAGTAATTATATCAGATGACCTAAAGGTGGGCAAGCAATGTGAGAAGGCAGTAAGAAGGGCTGGGGGGATACTGGGATGCATAGGGAGAGGCATTAACAGTGGAAAACAGGAAGTTGTTATCCCTCTGTACAGATAGTTGGTGAGACCCCATCTGGAGTACTGTGTGCAATTCTGGAGACCCCGTCTCCGCAAAGACATAGACAGAGAGGAGGCTGTTCAGAGGTGGGCAACCAAAATGGTGCAGGGTCTGCACCAGAAGACATATGAGGAGAGACTAAAGCAGCTTAATATGTATACCCTTGAGGAAAGGAGGGAGGGGGAGACATGATAGAAACTTTAAAGTATCTCAAGGGACATAACAAAGTACAAGAGGGTAGCATCTTTCAGAAGAAGAGATGTACAAGAACAAAGGGGCGCAACTGAAAATAGAGGGGGGACGGCTCAGAGGTAATGTTAGAAAGTATTTTTTCACAGAGATGGTTGTGAATGCATGGAACAGCCTTCTGGAGGAGGTTGTGGAGTCAGAAACAGTGGGAAAATTCAAGAATGCATGGGACAGTCATAAGGCAATTCTAGTGGAGGGTAGGAGGAAGTAAGCTATTGGTTAACTAGGATCTGCAGCTTATCCATCAGGTAGGGAAATGGGCAAACTAGGTGGGCCAAGCAGTCCTTATCTGCTGTCAAATTCTATGTTTCAATGTTTCTATGAATGACCATGGAAACTGCTGAAGGATGGCCAACAAAGCTGCCAGCCTGCAGGAAAGACAAATACAATATGAAAAAAAAAAGATTATTTAGAGGGCACAATTTATTCTTAGGATAGATGACAAAGATCCAATAGTAAAGGTCACTTCTAATCAAGAGCAAGGAAACAGCAACCAAAAATGCAAATTGTACACTCCCCTCCTCCACCAACAGGTCAATGTTGTTTCAAGTGATCCATTTGAAAGCACTGACTCTGATAATACTGGTTCAAGTACATCCAAGTCGGTGAGTTTTTTATGAAAAGGTCAGAACAAAGCAGCAAAATGAAAAAACAAACAAAAACCCAAAAAGACAAAAAGAAAAACACAGAGTGGAAGGAGGGGCAGAAGGCAACCAGTACAATTTGCAACACCAAACCAAGGGAGCAAACAAATAATCAACTTCATAGCTCACTAGCTCACAGAAATACAACAGTCAATACTTTCTGAAGGCCTATCATTTGTGCCCCAGATATGTTTAGCATAGAAATTGACATCTACTGCAAAAGCTGTTTAGGAAGCTACAGTTAAAATACTATGCCTGAAGAATCAACAAGTACAAAACACCATAAGCCCAACAGCTCAGGAGCTTAATCTCTTGACATCAGAAGTGTCTCAGGAGAATAGATTTTGGGTGGACAGAACAAGCTTTGGAAAATCTTGGGACACTAAATGAACTATCATGGGTAATTTACAGAACAGTAATACACCTAATGAAACTGGGATACAGCTTTCTGAGGTTTCAGGTAGTGCCTTTAAACAATTCAGAAAGTCACTGTTCAGATCAAAATCTGATTTCTGTGTCTATAGTACAAATCCAGTTATAAAAGCATATGAAAAAGTGATAACATTGGAATTGGAAAAGCTGTTTGAAAGTAAGCACCCATTTGTTGGCAGGAACCTCAGTACAGCCAAGATTAAAGCACTTCAGGAATTAAAAAAAAACTCACTTGGCCCGGTGGCACTGAGGGCTGAGGTGCTGGTCACCTTACCTCACGCTATGCCAATGACCCGTGTTCAGGAACGAGCACGGGCCACTCGAGATTGGCAGGGTTGGAGAAGGATTGAGCATCGGGAGGACTGCTCTCCTTCTCTGGGGAAGGGGACATCAGTGGTCAGTGTTTGGCTGGCCCCTAGTGGAGACTGGAGGGCAGTGTGCTGATGCTGCAAAAAGAGGGGTGGGAAGGGGCAGACACTGGGAGGAGCATGTGCGGACACGTGTATGCTCCTTCCACTGGTGTCATTGCATGCCTCTCCCTGCAGGGGAGAACCACAAGAAAAATCTCTCAAGGCAGCATGAAGGCTGCCCCGATGGCACTGCCACTGTTGCGCACAAGCTAGCTCCCTCCTGGTCCACCCTCCAGGCCTCTGCAGTGGTGGGTAAGTACCCACTGTGATGAGACAGGAGGGGCTGTAAAGGGGAAGTTTGAGCTCTGTCCATGACCAGGGTGGCAGCCATGAGGGGATGGCTGGATGAGGGGAACCAAAGGCACAACCCCCCAGCTGAGGAAGTAAAATAAATAAACTAAAAAAAAAATAAAATAAAACTCACAAATATCATGATTAACCTGCAGACAAAGGAGTCAACATTTGTTCTCATGTCAGCTGAACACTATATTAATATCACTTAGAAAATGGGCTTGAAAAATAAAGCATCCTGACTGGCTGAAAGCCATGGTCAGGCATGCATCTATTTTTCAATAGAACTCAGTAAAAAATGAGTGCCAATTCAGGCTGTCCCATTACCAAAGGTATCATTGGGCACCCCAAATTGTCAGATTGACCAGCTGCTATTTTTTTGCTCGCTAAGCAAGCTGTAAACTAACGACTGGTCTGTGCCTCTCCCACTGGCAACATTCACACTTAAAATGAAAGTCTACACAGCTAATATTTTTTAAGGCAAGCTACCTCTTGCTGGGAGCTACAATACTGAACATAGGATTTGCAAGAAAGTGAGTTGTGCTTACAACAGAGGGAGGTGAACCTTGCAATTGTCTTTGGTTTGTAGCAGATATTCTACAGGTGGAGGCTACTTCTAACTGAAAGGTGAAATAAGGAACTTAATCTGGAAAACACAGTCTTGTTACAATTCTTAGATTTTCAGTGCAGGAAGAGTTTAAAGCACAGCTGACTTATTTTGGGGCTGACTGCTTTCAGAAGCACAAACCACCAGGCTGTTTTGGGGCTGGGGAGGTTTACCTGTGTCTGACTTGGATGTCTGGATTTTTGTCTGTTTGATTAGCAGGATTTGCTCTGTCAAATTGTTGTGTATGGTATCTTGCTGACAGGAAGGCACTCATGGCGGTGGGTCAGAGCTCTTAGCTGATTGTTTTGTGAGGGCACAGTTTAGGTCCAACCCTTCCCACCTCTCACCCCACCCACCCTGAAATAGTTCCTTTATACCTGGGGTTCTGACATCATTTCAAGAATGCATGGTGCATATCAATGTCATATCCTCTCTAGCACACGGCACTGAAAAATATAAGCATACACATTGTATAATATATATATATTGCTATATAACAAACTAATCACACACACAAAAAAAAAAAGTACATAATCATGTGGGGAGTAGTGCAATGTAATGGCTGTGGGGCAGCAGTCTTCCGGGAGACTTTCTGGAGGCTGAGATGCTGCCCTATTTGCAGACAACTCTCTGCCCTGAAGGAGGAATTTGCCCATCTTCAGGCCACACTGGACAGCAGTAAGGGAACCTTCCCCCAGGCCAGACTGTATGGTAAGAAGGGAACCTCTCCCATCCAGGGAGCACCAGAGCCACCACCACTGCCTCAGAGGTTGCAAAGAAAGCACAGCTGTTGGACCACAGTGGGCTCAGGGAGGCGAAGATGGTGGAACAGAGGCACACCAGTCAGTTGTTCCTCCACAATCCATACACCATTCTGGGGAGCACAGCTCCCTATGGATGCACCACAGAGGAGATTAAGGAGGCTGAGGACACCTGTCACAAGGGAGGCCCACAGGAAGGAGGCAGAGGACACCACAAGGAAAGGAAGCAGCTCCTGGTGGGGACTCCAGTGTGGGGGATAGAACTGGGGGCAGGAAACTGAAGTAAGGTGCCTGCCTGGTGCCATGGCTTGGAGGGACAGGAAGCGCATCCTCAGGATCACGAGAACAGCTGCACTGGAGTCTGAGCTGGACGTCATTGTCCACCTAGGGACAAATGACTTGGCTCAACATGAGATTAGAGCAGTGCAGAAGGACTTTGTAGAACTGTGGAGGGGCCTAAGACAAGTAGCACACACAGTATCCTTCTCAGAGGTGCTGCCTGTCAATGGCATGAGTGAGGCGAGGGTACTTTGCACCATGCAGTTTAATGAATGGTTGAAAAAATGGTGTGGAACACAGGGGTTTGGCTTCAATAGTGACTGGGGTTCCACCTGGAGGGACACCAGCCTATACTGGCAGGATGGTCTGCATCTGTCCAGGAAGGGAACAAGTCTTTTGAGCAATTGGTTTAAATGCTTCATTCACAAGCTTTTGAACTAGTCAAGAGGGGAGGCACTGATAAGCAGCAGGAAAATCCCAGCCTCTCCCTACAAAACAGGGTACTAAACAGAAAAAGACCAAGGTAGAAAGGTCAGTGGGAGATGCTGTAACTGAAGGTAAAGCCATAAAAAAATGGAAAGCAATGAGTACCAATGCCCATAGTCTGAGTAACAAGCTTCCTGAATTAGTGGCCTTGATGGAGGAGGAACATCTGGATATCTTGGCAGTCACAGAAACATGGTTCACACAAAACCATGACTGGGACGTAAACATACCAGGATACACTATCTACAGGAGGGATAGAGAGGGTAATAGAGGAGGAGGAGGAGTAGCTCTTTACATAAGGGAAGGAATCAAAGCAGCAGAACAAAAGGGAAAACAGGGAGGAGAAGAAGCACTGTGGGTAAATTTGGAGACCGGCAATGGCACCACAATCCGCTTTGAGAGTTGTATACGAACCCACTTCTCAGGGAGGAAATGGACAAGGAAATGATAGAAAGTATACTTAGTAAGGCAGAAAAAGGGAGATATTGCTGATGGGCGATCTGAATATGCCAGATGTTAACTGGAGTGCAGTTGCAGCAGCCACTTGAAGAGTGGGTTATTCTAGATGCCCTACAGAGGCATGCCTTGAACAACTAGTATTGGACCCACTTGAGAGGCAATCATGAGACCAGTTCTCTCAAATGGAGATGAAGAGGATCACAGATGTAAGTGGGTAGCCATCTGGGAACTAGTGACCATTGAACAGTATGGTTCACAATAAACACAGCAATAGAGTCAAGCCATACAAAGGCAAAGGTACTGGACTTTAGGAAGGCTGACTTTGCCAAAATGGGTGAGTGCCTAAGGAATGCACTAGAAAATGAGCAGGAAGGAGGGGTGGAAGAACAATGGGGAATAATAAAAACTGCCATCACAGAGGTAACTAGCCTTTGTGTGAAGCAAATAAACAAAACTAAACGATGTAAGAAACCACTATGGTTCTCAAAGGAAGTGGCAGTGAAGGTTCAAGAGAAAAAGAAAGCTTTCAGGAAGTACAAGGAATCACAGAAGGAGCAGGACAGAGAACTGTATCAGTTAAAGCAAAAGGAAGCTGGAAGGCAGTCAGAACAGCAAAGGCCCAAACTGAGGAAAAAAACCAACTCAGTTAAGAAAGGGATAAAACCTTTATAGGTACATCAGGGAGCGAAGGAAGACCAAGGGAGGGATAGTGAGAGCTTAATGGGGAGGGTGGGCAGAGGTGACTCTGAAAAGGCAGAGATACTAAACAAATATTTTTGCTCTGTATTTACAAAGGAAGTGGGGAGGTACCTAAAACAAACAGTAGAAACACTCTGGATACAGAAGTTGATACCAGCCCATTTACAGAAGAAAGGGTTCTTAAAAAACCACTGTGGTTCTCAAAAGAAGTGGTGGGGAAGGTAAGGGAGAAAAAGATAGCATTCAGGAAGTATAAGGAAACACAGAAGAAGTAGGACAGAGAACTGTACCAGTTAAAGCAGAGGAAAGCGGGTAAGGCAGTCAGAATAGCAAAGGCCCAAACTGAGGAAAAGATAACCAACTCAGTTAAGAAGGGGGATAAAACCTTTTATAGGTACATTAAGGAGGAAAGAAAGACTAAGGCAGGGATACTGAGGCTGAACAAAGAGGAAGGTGGTTGGGCAGACAGCGACAGTGAAAAAGCAGGGATACTGAACGACTACTTCTGCTCAGTATTCACAATGGAAAAGCAGGGGGAAATACCTAATCCAATCAATAGAAGCACTCTGGATGGTGGGGTTGATATTAGTCCTTTCACAGAAGAAAGGGTTCTGAAAGAACTCTTAAAATTGAAGGTGGATAAAGTAATGGGGCCTGATGGGATTCATCCCAGAATTTTAAAAGAACTAAGGGTGGAATTAGTGACACCACTGACTACCCTGTTTAACAAATCATGGGAGGATGGGGTGGTACCTGAGGACTGGAGGAGGGCAGATGTGATTCCCCTTCACAAAAGTGGGAGCAAGGCAGAAGCAGGAAACTACAGACCTGTTAGTTTAACCTCAGTGGTAGGGAAAAGCGTGGAATCACTTCTGAAGAAAAGAATTGTCAGTATCTAGAGGCCAGAGGGCAGGGACCCAAGGCAGCATGGATTCACAGCGGAAGGTCATGCCAGACAAATCTGATAGATTTCTTTGACTGGGTGACCAAAGTAGGAGATCAGGAGGGCTGTGGACATGGCCTATCTAGACTTTAGCAAGGCATTTGACACAGTCCCACACAAAGATTAATATACAAGTTAGCTAGCCTGGGAGTGGGTCCCAAGATGACAGCCTGGGTAAAAATTGGCTGGAGAATAGGACACAGAGAGTAATAGTAAATGGGTCCACTCTGAAGAAAGGCGGGTTACTAGTGGGGTACCACAGGGTTCAGTATTAGTACGGTCCTCTTCAATGTCTTTATAAGCAACATTGCAGAGGGACTGGATGAGAAAGTATGTCTCTTTGCAGATGACACAAAGATCTGCAACAGAGTTGATACAAAGGTGGGGTGGAAAGGATGAAAAGGGACTTGGCAAGGTTAGAGGAATGGTCAAATGTATGGCAGCTTAGATTCAATGCTAAGAAGTGCAAGGTAATGCACCTGGGAAACAAAAACCCAGGGGAAGAGTACACAATGGGGGGTGAGTGACTAACAACAACAAAAATGGAAAGGGACCTGGGGGTAGTCATATCAGATGACCTAAAGGTGGGAAAGCAATGTGAGAGGGCAGCAAGGAGGGCTGGGGGGATACTGGGATGCCTGGGGAGCGGCATCACCAGTAGAAAACAGGAAGTTATTATCCTCTGTACAGACAGCTGGTCAGACCCCATCTGGAGTACTATGTGCAGTTCTGGAGACCCAGTCTCGCAAAGACATAGACAGGATGGAAGCTGTCCAGAGGAGGGCAACTAAAATGGTGCAGGGTCTGCACCGGAAGACATATGAAGAGAGACTTAAGGAGTTTAATATGTATAGCCTCGAGGAAAGGAGGGAGAGGGGGGACATGATGGAAACTTTCAAGTACCTTAAAGGAATCAACGAAGTCCAAGAGGGTAGCATCTTTCAAAAAAAGAGGTGTGCAAGAATAACGGGGCACAATTTGAAGATGGGGGGTAATTTAAGGAAGTATTTTTTCACAGAGAGGGTTGTGGATGCATGGAATGGCCTTCCGGAGGAGGTCGTGGAGTCAAAAACAGTGGTGGAATTCAAGCATGCATGGGACAGTCATAGGGCAATTCTAGGGGGTTGGGGTAGAAAGAAGTAGGCTGCTGGTTAACTAGGATCTGCAGCTTATCCAGTAGGCAGGGAAATGGGCACACTGGGTGGGCCAAGTGGTCCTTATCTGCCGTCAAATTCTATGTTTCTATGTTACACATTTTTACCCTAGGTAATCTAGCTTTCCTGTAGTGGTTGTTTCCACTTAGAGTTACTCAATCCCTATCATTCCTGCTTTTCTAGCCAGACACAGACACTACCATCCCTGACAGCAAACACAGCATGCTGATGGCAGCTCCCACAGTAGCGGCTCCCAAACATCAAACAACTGCCACCAGCTGGAGAGCACTCACAAAAAACCAAGCACACACTGCAGACTGAGCTGCCACAATCCCATGTATGCCTGTAATCCTAGATTGAAATAAATAAATAAAACATACAGCCAATTTAGCAACATTTCTCAGGCAGTGGAGAAGAAAAAGAAATTCTCTTTTTAAATTAGTAGTGGAATAAAAAGGCAAAATGTAGTGCTGCCAGTAATTCCAAACAAAGCTTTCCTTATCCCTCTGACTCTCAGTGTCATTTTTAACACTATGCTGATGGCATTTTCAGGCACCAGCACTTCTGTGAACTTGTAGATTTGTAAAGCACTGTTTCATGGAATTATAATTTGCACCATTTTGAGAAATGCCTCATAGTTCCAGTGTCACCAGTTCCAAAACATTTGTGGTTTGCTTTATTTGTATGACGTTTTATGCCATCCCCATTTGATGAACAGCTTTGTGTCTGTGAGGTTTGCAGAACTTCTTTCTGCAAGTACTGTTCTAAATCATTTTTACACTATTGCCATTTTGCATATTTGCTTGCAATGATTTAAATGTGTGTAATTTGTTATGATGGCATCGTTTTGTGTAATGTGAGGCAGTGTGATTTTGAGGTCATATTACTGGCTTGAGAACAGGGGGATCACAGCTTCAAATCTCAGCCTTGCCATATAGTCACTTTATGACCTATAGTGAGTCACATAGCCTCTCAGTGCATCAGTCAATTCAACTGTAGAAATGGGTAGATTCCGAACCCCAGAGGAAATAAGAGGTTATAGCTCAGTTGGGCAAGTCTGGTTAAGTAGGATGCTTAAAACCACAACTGTTTTATAATAACTGACTCGTTGTTTCCCATAGGAAAACCGGGTTGTAATTTTATCATTATAACCAGCTGGTTGTAATGACAAACACGTGCCTGGTTTACCTAGTTCTGTGCATGCGCTAGATGCGATCTTCCTCTGCTCTGTGCAACCCCTGCTGTCCAGCTTCTCAATGCTCTGCACTTCGCTAACAGTAGAAGTCAGTGGTAAGTTCTTTTTTAAACAAATATATGACTGGGCACAGAAATTATTTTTTTGGTCAGAAATAAGAAAAAGTAAACAGTGCTTTATGTCAGGAGTCGAGCTGCTACAGACTATGCTGAAACCCCAACAGCCTGCGGCTCGGCTCCATAAAGATATATATTTATTTTGTATAATTGCTGTGGTGAAAAAATTATCCCCAGCAATTATACAAAAGAAAGGATGGCTAGGTATTTAAAACTCAGATTTTACACACACCCTCATGGTGGGATGCCTTAATAAACCCCTCGAGCTTCGCTCTTGGGGTTTATGTGGCATCCCAACCCTTGAGAGGGTGTAAAATCCTCATTATAACAATCTACCCATCCATTATTCTCTATGTGATGATATGGAATGGGGGCTCTGGATGGTATAGGCAATTCTTGGAGCACTCAATCGAGGACCTTTTTCAAGGATCAAAATTGAAAACCTTTATTTGAACTCTGTTACTTTATAATACAAGAAGTAAGTTTTCTTCACTAAAACTAAATAAAACAGCATGTTTTGTTGCAACTTTTTCTCTCACAGCCACCTTCAGCCTTTCTTTACAAGATGAAATCTACGGCAGTGATGGCCTGTTGGTGTGGTAGTTGTGCTATCACCTGTGACACTGGTGACTTATGTTCAGGAACAAGCTGGTGTCATTAGGGGCCAACCAGGGGGAGGAGGTTTGAGCATCCCAATGGATGCTTTCCTCCTCTGGGGGGGGCTGTCACATCGTCCTGTTATCATCACCTGTGGATGCACTGGTGGTGACACGGGACTCATGGTATGGGGAGGGGAGGATGCCATTAGGCACTTGACTGAGACATGTGCTATCACATCTATAGCCTGGACTCTTATCCTTTGTGTTGGTGTCCTCAGGGATGGGGTTTTGGGGACCAAAAGAAGCAAAAGGAAACAAATACAAAAAATCAAACCCCCCACTGCCGCGCAGCATGGTCCCTAACAAGCTGGAGGAGGGACGGAGCATGGATGATCGGTACCACTGCCACCGAGCTCCACCAGCAGTGGAAGATAAAATGTGCTAAAAATATCTATAGTAGCCCCCTTCTCCCTGAGACATGACCTATTCAGTTCCCTAGCCCTCCGAGGTGCAATCATTTGAATATTAGGTGGCTGGTGGTTCCTCATCAGCATAGCATTGGCCCAACTAACTTATAGATTATCCAAAAATTCACATTTCCAGGGACAAGGGAACAAGAATAAATGGGTTCTGTCCCTTTATCCATAATAAGAAAGTGCATTTCCTTTTAAAATATGTGAATACAGTCTGCTTTTAAATTGTTGCTTGTCCTTACTTATTATGATTTCCAGTGGGAGTTTATTCCATGGGTTAACTATTATCTGAGTATAGAATGCTTTCCTTTTATTTGTGTTGAATTTTCTAGGTCCTACATGTACAGGGTGACCTCTAGTGCCCTGCAGGTCATTTTAAAATTTGAATCCCATCTCACTAAAAAGGTAGTCATCTTGCATGATGTCATAACACAGAAGCATATCCCCTCATGTTCTTCTGGTTTCAAGCGACATTAAATAGAGTTCTGTAGTCATTCACAGTAGGGTAAGGTTTTGATATCATATTTTGTGGCCTGCCATTGGACGCTCTAAATTTTATTGATAATTCCTTTGTTGATGGGACCCCATACAGGGCTCGCCATAGTCTAATATTGGTCTGACATACTGTAGGTCCTGTATAAGGGCATTATTACCTGTTCACTTCTACTTTTAAAGTTCTTTTTTATTGTACATAGTAATCTCTGCCTTTGTAATATGATTCTCACAATGAGACGAACAAGTTAGATATTGATTTACTATTACTCCTAAATCCCTTTCTTCAATTGACTCCCTTAGAGGAGATTCTTTGAAAAAAATGTGGCCTTTTGGAATTTGTTTCCTAGGTACATAACACAACATTTGTCTTTGTTAAAACTCATCCCCCATTTATTGACCCATGATAGAATATCATTTAGGTTACTTTGTAATGTGGTTCTGTCTTCTGATGTGCGGACTACCCCTGCTAGTTTTGTATCATCCACATATTTACAGACCCATCTTGTTACATACTCGCTCACTTCAGCAATAAATATCTGAAACAGCACAGGACCCAAGACAGAGCCTTGAAGCATGCCACTAGTTACAGCTTTTGAGCTAGAATAATATCAATTAATGCAAACTCTCTGTGTTCTGTTATTCAGCCATGTTTTAATCCATGTTATTATTCCATAATCCAAATTCAGATTTAATACTTTCTGAATAATAGCTCTGTGAGGGACAGTATTGAATGCCTTCGAGAAGTTGAGGTAAATACAGTCTACTAGTAGACCTTTATCCAATACTGCTGATACATTTTTGTAAAAACACAGGAGGTTTGATATACATGATCTTTTGGAGGTGAACCCATGCTGTTCTGTGTCTATTGCACCTTGTTTCTTTAAGTGATCATTGATCATATCTTTAAGTATGGATTCTAGGATCTTCCCAGGGATGTATATAAGACTAATAGGCCTATGGTTGTTACAATTTGCCTTACATTCCTTTTTGGGTACTGGTATTGCTGAAGTGCATAACCAATCAGGTGGAACTTTGTTATTTAATAAGGATGATAAAAATAACTTTTTTAAGAGTATGGATATGGATATGTATGGAGCTAAGAGTTTTAATTGTCTTAGGGAGATGTTATCTGGTCTTGCAGAATGTGTATTTTTTTAATTGATGGATTTTATTTGTAATATCTTCTTCCGTTATTTCAATTATAGAAGTGCTATTTATTTTTATATTTCTGGTATGTGGAGCTGCTTTAGACAATACAGACAAAAAACAAGTATTAAATATCTCAGACATAAATTTTGGATCACCAATAATTTGATTTTAACCATGCTTTCCTAGTGACAATATAACCTCATTTTCTGTGGGCCCCTGTGTCTACCTATTTTGACAGCTGTATTGCCTGGAGTACTGAGAGGTTATGTGACTTGCTGAAGTTCACACAGTGATTATAATATTTGGTACTGCTGAGGTTTGAACCTGTGACCTCCCAGTTCTCAAGTCGGTGATCTAACCACAACAGCACACTGCCTCACATTATACAGCATGATGCCAGCAAAACAAATTATACAAAACTACAGCATGCAAGCTAATATGCAAAATGGCACTGGCACAAAAATGATTTAGAATAGTAAATGCAGAAAGAAAATTTGCAAACCTCACAGACACAAAGCTATAAACTAAATGTGGATTTTATAAAACATTATGCAAAGCAAGTGAACCACAAATACTTTGGAAAATGGTGCCATTGGAACTATAAAACATTTTTTAAAATAGTGCAAAATTTATTTCTGTGAAATGTTGCTTTACAAACAGCAAGATTGCAGAATTGCTGATGCTGGAAAATGTCATCAGCACATTGCAGGTAGATTGCAACAATAAAGTTGGAACAAAGGGTCTTAGTAAAAGTACAACTGACTGCCTTCTTAGGATGAACAGTAGTCACTCCTTCAGTCTGATTAAGTCAACTCCATATGAACAGTTCTTATGGATCAGGCAACATTGCTTGAGTGGAAAAAATTTTGAAACAGAATCCCTCTAACTTAAAAACAGATTTTTAAGAAGGGGTTATGATACTACACTACTAGATATAGCCTATGAGAAGGCTAGAATGAGGGATAGAAAATTTCTGTTAACACTGAAAGCAGAAACCAGGATACACATGTTAAAAAGATTCACTTTGTAACATTGTATAACCTCTTATCAAGTAAACCGGGTAATATCATGAGTCAGTACCGTCCCTTTCTAAAAAAATGATAAGTCATTATCAAAGGTTGTGGGAGATGCATCTACAATTTCTTTTAAAAGGGCCACAAACTTAAAAGATCACTTGCTTCATAACCACTACTGCAGATCAGCAGGGAAGCCAGTACACCTCAGTCGGAGACCTGCCCACCCCAATGGCATGCACAAGTATGTCATTGAGCAGCATGCTATTACTAGTAAAGAATATAGGGCAGATAGTAGCAACAAAAGAATATTAGTCAAGGAATTCATTAACTGCTCATTGAGGTTCATTGTTTATGTATTGGTTTGTGAATTGTGACAAAATATATAAACAGGAAGGATGATACATCCCCTGTGAGAGCAAATACTTAAGCACATCAGGCATATTAGAAATGGAAATACAAGCGCACCTGTAGGACATCATTTTTTTTAAATTTCATAATAGTGACCCATTAAAACTAAGGTTTATGGACATTGAAATGATTACAACTGGGCTGAAGGGTGGAAATAGACTGCAGAAGTTATTACAGAGGGAAACACACTGGATTTTCCAGTTGAAAGACATGATGCCTATAGGGCTTAATGACAACTGGGACTTTAAGCCCTTTTTATAGTTCCTGCCATTTGTTATCCCTTATAAGAGAAACAAAATCCAAATTGAAGGTAAACATGTAAAAATTGTTTATCCTTAAATGTACAAACTGGTAGGAAAAAAGAACTGGGACATTAAACCCCTTTCAGTAGTACCTACCATTTATTATCCCTTATAAGAGCAACAAAATTCTAATGGAAAGCAAACAAATGTACCTTTCAACCTTAAATATACAAATTGATAGGAAGAAACAAAAGGCCACCCACTCACTTCCCTGGCAACCACTGAGGCGTGAATAACTTGTGAATTCATTTTACTGTGGGAATTTTAGAGCCACTTGAGTTTTTTGTATATAGTATCAATATGTCTGTTTCTTTTTATTTTCAAATAATGCAGCTTTACTACTGCTATCAGTAATAGATAACATGAAAAGCAATACTGTCATATATTAAATGATAGATTTTCTTTCATTCTATTTCACCTCCTGGTACAGTGTTCTGATTGGTGTGGCAGATCCCCAATACACACATAAAAAGTGTGACATGATGTCCAGTAGGGTGATAGTGAATGGTAACTGGTAATATGACCACTGATTCTGGAAAGCAATTTATTTCAGTCCACCCACTGAATAGAATAACTTACATATTAATCAGCAGTAAGTAGCTTCCAAATTTTGAACTGCCTTCTAAATTTTTGATAGGAGTTTTTTTTTTTGCATAATCCTTTTATTGAAAATTTTGCATAAAAATACATCAACATACATCACATGCAAATAAAAACAAATTCATCAAACTACGTACAAGGGTCCATTTCATTATACAAATCTTTAAAAGAAGTAAATCAATTTATCTAAACATGTCTGGTGGTTTACCTGTTGGGTGTTTCCATCTTCCCGTATCCCTCCTCTCTAGCCATCTACATCCTCCCAGTGTGAAGTTATCTTTCCCTGTCCTGCTATTACTTGGAAAGGAAATAATACTCCATATCATCCTCCCCTATTTCTCTCTTTTTCTGACCAATAGGAGTTTTTAATAATCACATGTCTAGACACAGTTTTTGTTCCTTTGTACATTAATGTATGCACTGATGGTGAATTCTTACTTCACAGTGTTGGTGCTCAAATCCTCCATGGAGCCAGTTATCTTGGCACAAAATTCATTGTATACCAGTGACCAATATAGAACAGATGGTAGCCAAGTTAGTGGTGTAAAGGGAGGGGCTTTAGAGATAGGAGCCTGTCTGCTGATGAAGTTCTTACAAGTGAAGCACCAGGGTACAGTCTCAGTGTCCTCTGTGTGACTATTTGCAGGTTTTCTGTCTGTGGAAAAAAAAATTACTTTATTTGCATTGCAAGAACTCTCAAGTGTTTCATTACTTGGTTGTGGGGGGGGATGTTCAGGAGGGAGGTGAGTGGGCACTTTTTCACTGAGAGTGTGATAGCTAAATGGATTGCGTTGCCAGAGAAGGTAGTATCCTTGAAGGGAAAGTGGAAATTCTTTAACCAGAAAAGGCACACTAAGCTGGAGCTTGTTTTTTGGGTGCAACCTGAGAGCACAAGGATGTTAAGTGACTTGCTTAGAGTCACAAAGTATGCAAGTTGGGGCTGATTAGATTCAAACCCAGGTCTCCAGGTTTGCAGCTAAGTGCCCTTAATCACTATGCTATACTGCCTTCTCCAAAAAACAGTGGACATCTGCAAGAGAGGTTAGGGCAGGTTGAGGGGGAAAGTTGCAGGTAGATGGGAAGAAAGGGGTGGAGGGGTATTTGAAAGGGGCCAAGGGGGATATGGGGGAGCAGTTCCCACTGTAAACAAAGTGGGAACTGCACACGAGTCACGTGATGCACCTGGAGGAATAGCAGCTGCTCTGAGACTCTCCCCGCTCTGGTGCTACAATCTACTTTATTTTGTACATTCTAACACAGTTTACCGAGTTAAACCCACTCTAACAGCAGCGATCTACTATATTTAACGCCTTTCGGCGATCGGGTGAGAGAATGGAAGAAATTCCACAGGAGCTCGAGGTGAAATGGCCTAGGCGCAGCTCGTCCTCACCAGATCCTCAGGACAAATTAACCCCTACCCGGGTTTATGGCGAACTTTCAACAATAAAGGAAGCCCTCTTTAAATTAATAGAAGGCGTAGCAGAATTCAAACCTGCACTAACGCAGCTTGCTCGGAGAGTCACTGATGCCAAGCCCGTATTCATCAGCGGAAAGAAGCACTGATAACCCGCCCAGCCATGGTCGAGGCAAGAGAGCGTACAAATTAGAAGACCGTCTCGATGATCTCGAGGGAAGGAATTGCCACAACAATTTGGTCCTTTTAGGACTTCCAGAGGGTGAAGAAGGCCCGAATACAATTTTGTTCTTGCAGAAATTTTTAAAGAAAACAGTCGGGCCCTTGACTAATGGGCCGGAATACATCATTGAAAGGGGCCACCGGGCCTTAAGGGCAAAACCACCTTCGACAGACCCCCCCAGGCCTCTAATCTTCAAGCTCCTCAATTTCCTCGATCAGGAGCATATTTTGAAGGAGGCGAGGAAGTTACCTGCAATATTATGGGAGGGCAAAAGCTGGGTGGTTCCTGATCTAGCTGAAAACGCCTGGCAAGAGCTAACTTCCGACCCATCACTTCCAAACTGTGGGCCGCAGGAGTCAAACACTGCATGTTGTACCCAGCTAGGCTGGAAATCTCCCTTAAGGATGGGCCAAAGCGATTTGATACACCGGAGGAGTCCTTAAAATACCTTAGCAAGATGATGCCTGACTTATTCCCAATGGGGTGAATAGATCTGCAGTCGGGACACTTTTTTCCTCTACCTTCTATTCGCAAGGATTATGGAGAGACTACTTTTACTTTAGTGTGCTAAAGCTGCTTTTGATGTAGCTATATATGGACCCCTTCTACGGACATTTAATAGTTTAAGAACTGGGGGATATATATTTTATATGGAGGGATGGCATGTTTGGAAAGAGGGGTTGCCCTAATAACATGTTTTTACTTGCTTGACAGGGCTGGCAACCGTTGTAAACATGTGCGAGTTACTGCATGCCCTCAGTTCTCTTTTTTTCTCTTTTAGTTAATATCCAGGACTTTTGGGGGTGATTTATTTTTTGGCCAGTCCCAGTATGAGATTTGTATCATTGGGATACCTATGTTATGGTAATATTCGTTATGATATAATAACTTGTTAACATATCAACTGAGTACATAGAAGGGACTCTCAACGTTTCCTTCTTAGGAACTGTTGCACAAAGTTCTGGGTATCTTAGGTTTACTTATTGCAATCTGGGGCACTTATTTGCTGTAACATCAATGGTGTCAGCCGCTCCTGCCCCTCAATGAGAGTTATTCTGACACCTAGTATCTACAAGTGTAAATGATATTACAGGGTGGACCTATTGTTTTTTTTCTCTCAAGGTTGCTGTTAATGTACTTTTAGGGGGGTTACGCTTTAGTCAGGGGTTCACATAATTTTTCTCTAAGCTCTCGGGAATGTGATACTTATCCTCATTTGGTCACGGGGGAGGGCTCACACTTCAGTGCACGTCATGGTCCAGTCGTTATGGAGTCGGCCGTGGGCTGGGAGGTTGGTGCTTAGGGGAGGTTGGGATGGGGGTAAGGAGGTTTTCATTTGGTGTCTTTTTTTAAGGTTGGGGTATGTGGGGGATACTAGGGTGGGTGCAGGCAGCTTCCAAATGATCCTATCTTCTTTTGTTAAAATACCATATAGTTAGTAACCTGAATATTATTTCTTGGAATATAAAAGGGAAGGATAACAAGAAAAATATGTTATTTTAAATCATCTGGCACATCTGGATCCATCAATTGTTTTCTCCAAGAAACTCATATACCTCAAGAGCAGCTCCATCATTTTAGAAAAAGGTGGGTTGGTCAGGTTTTGAGCAGGATCTCCTCCAGCAAAGAGGGTAGCCATTTTGGTGGCAAAAGGAATCCCTTTTTCCTCAGAGATCTCTCTCTGACCCCAACGGCAGATATGTTATAGTCTCAGGGAAGCTGGGGGAATCAGTATAGTACTGGGGTCTATTTATGGCCCGAATCAGGAGTCACCCTCCTTCTTTACCCAGCTGGCTGTATTAATAGCTCCCCTTGCAGATAGTCCCGTTATTTTAGGAGGAGACTGGAATCAGGTACAGTCCAACCGTATTGATCGTTCGTGGTGCAAAGCTGCAGGCCTGTCTTCATCCCAGAGGGCGTTGGCTGAATTGACCTCCTCCTTGGGTCTAATTGACCCGTGAAGAATGTTTAATCCCACCGCCAAAGAACTTACTTTCTACTCCCCTGTACACAGAAGCTATTTCCAGATTGATTTTTTCCTGATTAGTTACCAGGTTCTTTCCTTTATTTATGAAGTCACTATAGAGAGTCGGGTAATCTCAGATCACTCACCCATAGGTTTTCGATGCCGTCCACTGTCTGCTCCACCTAGATCTTACTCATGGTCTTTAAATGATTCTTTATTAAAGGATCCCAAATTGCTGGGTCACTTTAGCTCTTTTATGTCCTTTTGCAATTACATCTAATTGGGGCTCTATCAATCGGTGGACCAGACATGGTCGGCCCTGAAGGCCGTGTGGAAGCGAGCTAATTAGACTAGCATCAGTTCATAAAAGAATAGGACGCGTCTTTTATCTAATTGTTTAGAAAGAATTAGAGCTCTAGAGCTGCTGGAGCTGATGTGAGATCTACGGTCACGATCAAAGAATTAGCCACACTCAGGGCCTGAGTACAGGGCACGTTACGGAAGGGGTTGAGAATCGAGCCTCTAAATTAAAGGCCTTATATATAGGACAAGGTAGTAAAGCTGGAAAAATTCTTGCTTGGCAGTTGAAGCAGAGAGCAACAGCTAAAAGTGTGGCAGGGCTGACACCCTGAGACAAACACCACAGTTTCTCGATCCAGAGGGCATATTAGGAATCTTTTTGACTCTTTACAAAACCTATACTCTAATATGCCCTTCTTCGGACAGGAACACTATGATAAGGGAGTTTTTGGGAAGGGTTCCTTTCCCTTCACTCTCGGAAGACAGTAGTCAGAGGCTGGTGGCTCCCTTCTCTCAAAAAGAGATCGTGGAAGCTATTGACGCCCTAAAGATAGATAAAGCCCTGGGGCCGGATGGCTTTACAGCCCTTTTCTTCAAGTCATTCAAAGATCTTTTGGTACCATTATTACAGCAACTTTTTGCTTTTTGGCAGGAGCATGGGGTCAAAGACCCATCCCTTTTTGAAGCGAGAATTATTTTATTACCTAAACTGGGTAAACCATTAGATCTGGTGGGTAACTATAGGCCAATCTCACTATTGAACATTGATGTTAAGATTTATGCCAAGATTTTGGCCACTCGTATCAAATCCTCGTGGTTGGACCTAGTGAGTCCAGAACAGGTTGATTTCATGGCGAGGCGTTCATCAGGGGACCATTTTAGAAAACTGTTTTATTTAATCTCTGCATCCTCTAGCCCAGATATGGAAGCATCTCTGGTGTCCTTGGATGCAGAGAAAGCTTTTGATAGGGTGGAGTGGAATTTTATGTTTCAGGTATTATCTAAATTTGGCTTTCCAGATAAATTTTTGGACTTTATTCGGGTTCTCTATACATGTCCCTCAGCAAGGATTCAATGCAACAACTTGATCTCATCGGTTTTTCCCCTATTGTGGGGCACACGTCAGGGATGTCCCCTCTCCCCCTATCTGTTCAATTTGTATTTGGAACCTTTAATCAGGGTTATTAATAATGACAAGCAAGTTCAAGGGATCTGCATAGGGAGGTCTGAATATAAGTTGTCAGCTTTTGCTGATGATATACTTCTATATCTCCACAACACCCGGAAATCACTTCCCCGTGTGTTTCAAATTATTTCGGTTTTTGGTAAAATTTCGGGTTACAATTTGAACAAAAGCAAAACTATAGTCCATCCACTCTCCCTTCCTGCAACAAAGTTGGTGTGCATCCTTGGCTTACAATGGCAGCCTAAGTTCCTGCAGTACCTAGAATTCAAATTTCCAAGGACTTAACTGATCTGGTAGATTTAAATTTTAAACCTTTACCTGGGTCGGTCAAGGAGAACCTGGAAAGGTGGTCAAAGCTTCCATTATCCTTCTGGGGAGAATAAATACAATCAAAATGATGATCCTACCAAAAATATTTTACCCCTGTACAACCTTAATCTATACCTTCCCAGGTCCTTCTTTACCCCGATTTACAAATATTGTACCGATTTTTTATGGAAGGGGAAACTTCCACGCAGGGCCTACAGCAAGCTCACCCATTCAAGGATGCTAGGGGGTTTACAACTCCCAGATTTTTATATCTACTATCTGGCCAACCACTTTGCTAGGGCAGCCTTATGGGTGTCAGGCGGGAGTAGCTTGGAGGGCTTAAGCTTGATTGGTCGTAGCACATAGTGTTAATCTAGACCTTGAAGCCTGCTTGTACATTCCGTGGTCTAAAGTTCCTGCAAAGTAAGAGATTCCCGTGGGGTGGGATATAAGGCCCTCCACCAGCTATACTCTTTCTGAGTATCCCATATGCAAAAGATGTAATGCAGCCCATCCTAAAGAACCCTAACCTTTGGTCGGAAACATTCGATAAGGAGATGTGTAGGTAATTTCCCTTTAAACCAAAGATAGCTGATTTCACTTCAGAAGGTTCAGTTATTTCGGCCTCTGTATTGGTGGAGGGGCTCAAGGTGGAACCTTCCTGACGATTCGCTTGTATCAGATTCATAGATGCATTAGTTCCCTTCTAAGGGGCGGCAAAGGATCAGGCGTGGCAGGGGGTTTTAAGGAAAATGAAGGATTTGACGTTATCTGGCAAACCAGTCTCTAAATTATATAAAGCAATTATAGCTAAGAGAGACATTAATATCTCCCCAATACCCTATTATTGGGAGGCAAACCTCTCGCTGGGTTGGTCTGAGGAAGATTGGCGAAGGTTTGGTCGGACCTATAATGCATATGTCAAACAAGATAGATTAAGGGGTCTACAGTTTAACCTTCTGCATAATTTGTATCTCTCCCCGGCTAAACTCTCCCGAATATATAACCTTAACTCCCCAGAATGCAAGATGTGTGGCAACCCTGCTAGTACCACTTATCACAAATTATGGGAATGCCCTCAAGCAGTTAAACTTTGGGAGTCAGTGAAGCTATGGATAGGCCCCTATGCTAACATTTTGGATTACTTTAATGCCAATGTCTGTATTTTTGGTAAGTTTTCTCACATACCTACGGTAGCTCAGAAATATCAAGTGGCCCTGGTGGTTTTGGTAACGAAGCTCCTCCTTCTCCGTTACTGGCACACTGATTGATCTCCTTCCTATAAGGAATGGTGGGACGAGTTTCTTGGTGCTTTAAATGCGGAGAGGTCCATGGCAAATTTTCTCAATTCAAGGAAAAAATGTAATAAGAACTGGAATAACCTTTCGAGGAGTCTGAAGGTCAAGTATGGTTATTAGTGGGGAAGGTTTCTTCCCTCTTGGACATGCTACTGATCTTGACATGCCTAACATATTTTCCTCTTTCTTATACTGATGTCTGGGAGCATTCTGGACCAAAAGGTATATTCTCTTTCCCCCTTTGGCGACATTTAGGATGAACACTTTTTGTTTTAAGGTCTAAGCAATTTGTAATTGCTTTGGTTAGTCAATGTAGAGGTTACTAACTTACTCTGGTCTATATTATCAAGTTTTCTCTCTTTTTTTGGTTTAAAAGGAATGCTGCCTCGGATCGAAGTGGGAAGGGTGGGTTGGGTTGGGGAGGGTTTGGGAGGGCATCCCCCTTTATTTCTGCCTTTAATATCTGACAACTTATGATAATCTTCAGTATGGAAGTTTGTAAAGGGGTCATTGCCCTTTGGGTGGGGGTTATCTATTGTATGGTTATTTGTTATAAAATAAAGTTATTTGCAAAAAAAAAAAAGTGGGAACTGCACACTAAAGCAGACGAGGTAGACTGTAAGGCCTTTATCTGTTGGCACATTTGCATGTTTGTATTATTGCACTGGTCAGACAAAGGCTTGTCAGAGTACACACATTGTACCCTACATGGGGTAGCTTGTGCTGTACCTAGCACCTTATGGCTTTAACCCTTAGGCTGCTGCCGACATAATATCTTGTCCTAAAAACCTATGTGTTCTAAGTCTTCTGGCAGCCTAAGGATTAAATTAAATAAAAGTTTAAATGCTCAGTTGGTGAGTGCTCCATTTATTGTTTGTTTTAGTTCAGCACAGGTTCTGTACAGCAGCGAGGGCACTTTCAGAGGTAGGAGTGCTCTGGTCTTTTGTTCTACTGCTTTAACCTGTGTAGGATGGAGCATTAGGGGCTTAAATTCACCTATTAAGAGAAAGAAGGTTCTCACTTTTTTGTACAGATAGCACATGGGGACTGCATTCCTAAAAGAGACCAACCTGTAGTGTCAGAAGCTAAGAAATGACAATGGAAATAGGTAGGGACAGAGGTGCAAAATGCATCCTGTGGCTCAAGAAGGGGGTGCATCTATCATCTTTCCCAGATCTCTACAGTGGAAGAAGAAGAAAGCCACAGCAGACAGGGAAGGCAGATAGGTCTTGGGTCAGGTGACTACACCTACAGGGAATGTGGTATTGGGAAACATATACACCTCCAGTGAGGATCAGCCTCACTTTTTTCATGCCCCTAAGCCAAGCTAATTCACAGTTCAACACCTCGGCACTCCCAGTCCTTTAAGGGGGAGATTTTAATTTAACCCTAGAGCATATCAGGGACAGAAGCTCTGGGCATGCTGAGTCACACCCCAGCTCTGTTTCAGCATTAAAGGCCCTAATGCAAGAACATGCCCTGACAGATTTCTGGTGACTTCACTACCCAGTAGAAATGGACTTCATCTGCTACTTGGCTGTGCATGACTTGTACAGTTGTTAGGGCATATGTTTGGGAGCTCCTCAGTTCATGCATCAAATGGTGGTGATGGAAATTGGCCACATGCTTATCTCAGACCATTCACTAGTGACTCTATCTCTTCTGTGGCACCAGAGACTACCACATCCACCTAGTGGCATCCAGACCCCTGTTCCGAATGAATGAGGGATTCCAGGCTTAGGAGCAGGAAGAGATGGGGGTGTAATTCCAAGTTAATGATGCAGAGAAAGTATCCCAGGCAGCACTGTGGGAGGCCTGCAATGCCTGCATTAGGGGGGAGATGATGGGCTACTCGGCCAGGAGAAGGAGGGACAGGGAGAAATAATATGGGGAGCTGACACAGCAAATGAAGCAAAAGGAAACATTTCTCAACCCCCCCCTCTGATGGACTAAAGGGTAACACTAAGAATGGAACTCCTGGGGTGCATCCTTGCTTACACAAGCTCCTCACAAGAAGGCTGAACTTGCAATACTTCAGTTGCAGCACAAATGCTTAGGGTGGGGGTGGGAGATGGAGAGAGAAAGCCAGCTGTATTCTGTCATACCACTTTTGTCAAAGGAGAGCAGAATGCCATATCACCTCCTTAAAGGATCAGTATGGTTAGATTTGATCTACACTGGCAGATATTAATAACATTAAGTGGCTGTTTTATGAGAAGCTGTACACCTCTTTGACCCCACCCAGTAGATGACTTAGTGGCATATTTCCTATCTGTTATATCACTCCCCTGTCTCAACCCCAGAGGGTGGAAGATGATGATGCCTCTGTAACCCTGGTAGAGGCTGAGAAAGCTTTGGGCCAGCAAAATACTAAAAAGATCCCAGGCAGGGATGGTCTGCTGGCTGACTTTCTGCAGCTTGTGACCAAACAAACTTGTCTGGTTATGCAAAAGATGTATCTTGAAGCACATGACCACTTCTCTCTACCTGCCACATTACACAGAATTACCATTACTGTCCTTCCTAAGATGGGAAAGGACCCTAGCAACCTAGCTCATTATAGGCCAATCACATTAATTAATGTCAATGGCAAAGTGTTGGCAAAAAGCTCTGGTGAGCAGACTGGAGTCTCTGTTACTATTCCTAATGAACACATCACAAGTAGGTTTCATGAAAGGTATGTTTAGCAAGGACCATCTTCATAATGTGGCAACTCTGTGCAGTTGATAAGGGGGGTAACCCCACTCCATAAGCAGAAATAGCTATAGACTTCAAAATGGTCTTTGATTCAGTGTGTGCATGTGCGTGTGTGTGTGTGTGTATGTGGTGGGGGGCACCTCATCCAGCTGCTGTCCAAAATGGGGTTTGGGCCCAAATGTGTATCCTGGATAAGAACCCCGTATAATTCACTGACAGCCAGGATACTAATGAATTCCACTCCCTCTGCCTCTTTCCTTTTCAGAAGGGGACACAGCAGGAATATACACTATCCCTGCTGCTCCTTTTCCTGGTAGTTGTGCTCCTGGCAGCAATTAGGGTGCACCATAGCATAACAGGACTAAAGGAGGGGCAGAATGAATATGGTATATAAAAAAAAACAGTTGTAAGGACTTCCCAGTCACACGGTCGGCTTCCATTAAGGCTTTAAAGCCAATTAATAGATTGGTAAAACAACTCTGAAAACTGTTACTCACTGCCCAGTTTGGTCTAATCCCAATCATAGGATGGGGAATAACTCCCTCCCGGTACCCAAATATTGTCAAGCAGGCATCTGGGTGGTCAAGGACCTGCTTGTCCTTGAGTCACAATCCAGGGACTCTTTTATGCTCTTAGGGACTGATATCCAGCTCTCCAGGAATATTTTTGGCATTACTTGCAATAAGGAGTGCAGTTGCCAAACTTGTAAAGTGAAACCTGACCCCATCTGATCCCCTACCCCAATCCCTAGTAGCCAACTAGATTAGTCAACAGAGAGGCAAAGCCGAAGCCCAGTACTGACATATTCAAGCTGCCCTCCCATATCTCTCACAATCTGAGAGATACAAATGGGAAGACCAGTTTAATATCACTATCGCTGAGGACCACTGGAGGCCTGCTGGAACTCAGATCAGTCAACCTGTGCAGGTAGAAGTGAAAGACTCATCCAAAACAAAATACTGCACCAATTGTACAGAATCCCAACAGTATTACATGCCTTAAAGTTGCTAACCACAGACAGTTGCTGGAGAAGTGGAGCCCCAGGAGGGCATCCTGCACACATACTCTGGAGCTGCCCATCTGTCCACCAGTACTAGGGCAAAGTGAGAGTTGCACATGGAGCAGTACTCCAAACACAGATCCTGGACACTCCTAATCTGTGGTTGTTGAGAATACCACCAGAGGGATTCCACATCCAAGGAGCATGTCTCAGATGGTTAATAGTTACATCAGTGAAGGCTAATAACTTCTGTTGTACAACTGGAGAATCTCCAAGATTCCAGAGCTCAGTGAGTGGGTCAACTCACTGGGAAAGCTAGTGAACTTTGAACATCTTTCCTATATCTCCCAGGAAACCACAAACAGATACAGACATAACTGGACCACATTCCTAATGTCTCCATTGTGTTCATAATCCCCACAGCATGAGGTTTAGAACCTTCATTCTCTACTGTTCTGAATAAAGTATAACTTGATTGGTCCCGTGGGATATTTTTTATTATAGAACATTGTATATTACTGACTTATGATACATATGCAGATTACATGTCTTGCATGCCCTTGTTTGTAAGGTAGTAATAGTAGAAATCTTAAGTGAAGAATCACAAGCAGTTTTTCGGAGGGAGGCTAAGATCACAGAAGATTTACCCACTGGCCTTACTGGTGGGGGTGAGAAAGGAGCTTCCACAGAAAACAGGGGATTTGAAAATGTTGAGTTTATGATAGAGATTCAGGTTATCCCTAAGTTAGAGAATGAAACTAATCAGTTGCTCCTTGACAGGATGTTCAACTATTTTGAAATACAGAATGCCAATACAAAAGATGAGATGGAGGTATTAAGACCCCCAAATCCTGAATATGAAGATACCGTTTTATTTTATTGTATTATCTGTAGAAACTGCTAATTTTATTTTAGAGAAGATTCCATCTATGGTAAAGAAAGATCTGGCAGTTTCTTTACCAATAATGATTCCAAGATATTTAAATAAGAAGCCATTCTGTAAAAAGGGACCTATACAATCTCATCCAGCCCCAGAAGAGGCTCTTCATAGGGAGGCACAAAATAAAAAGGATGTGGTATTATCACAGAGGAAAATTTTGGATGTAACAGAGGATCATGTATCGAAGCAGAGAGAAGTATGGCTGAGCAGGACAATAACTATTTTTGGTTGGAAGGCTTCATGTAAGGATTCCCATAGGAAAGTTAGAGAAGAATTGTTGCTCTTTTTGGAAAGAGCCTTAGGATTTTATATCTTGAGGAACATGGTGGAGTCAATAAAATTATATGGAGATCTTGAGCCCACAACACAGATTGAAGTTACTTTTAAAAATCTCCATTCTGCTAGTAGTTTGCTCTCGCTGGCTAGTAAGCTAGACTGTCTGGGAATATATTTAGTTAATGCCTCAGACTTGGGTGAAGCCTTCTCTGGGTCAACGAAGAGTGAGGACAGGCTAGAATCAATCTTAGAGGCAGACTATCCTTTGATTGATTTTGGAAATTTAATTAACCCTAATACTTTCTCACCATTGATAGTCATTGACTCAGCCTGACAATTGCAGCCGGTAGATAATATTAAACAAATGAACTATAAAGCCAGCCAGATCTGGATGAGGGTGCTGGGGTCCGAGAAGTGGATAATTTTTCTATACTATCATGGACTATTGATGGCATCCATCTCAAAATAAAGGACCCTGAAGTAGTGAGATTTATGGATGGATTCGATATTATTGGACTGCAAGAAACATGGTGTTCTGAAAATGAAACTCCCAAATTGACTGGATACTCTAGCCCAGATATTCAAAAGGGTTGAGCATGGCTCAACAGTGTTGCGCCATGCACAACACACTGATGCACCCTGGTGCGATATTTAAAATGGAAAAGTGCGCCTGCACAAATCCTGATGTGCCAGGGCACATCAGGAATGTATGCAGGCACAGGTGGGGGGGCGTGCCCATGCATAAACTGCACAGCACTATATTCAGCCCGGACCGTACAGAGTTATGCAGGCACAACCCCTACCTGCGCCTGCACAAAGTTATGCTGAAAAAAAAGAAACAAGTTGAGGGCCACCCACCGGTGAGCTGCCATATTGCAGGGCGCAACACAGCAGCTGCCACCTGTGGGTGGCCCTGGATTTGTTCCTGCCGCACCTGGTGGTGCCCCCCCATACTCGGATCGGGGCTGAAGTGTCACCTCCAGCAGCCCGATGTGAGCAGAACAGTAGTGTTCCCCAGGCAGCCCGATCGCGGGCAGAACAGTAGTGTTCCCCGAGGCAGCCCGTCGCGAGCAGAACAGTAATGTTCCCCTCGAGCAGCCCGGTCGTGGGCAGAACAGTAGTGTTCCCCGAGCAGCCAGATCACGGGTAGAACAGTAGGGTTCCCCCACTTTAGCCCGATCATGGGCATAACTGAAACATCCCCACCCCGAGCAGCCTGATCGCGGGCATCAGACCTCCCCAAAGTCCAATATCCTGGTGGTCCAGTGGACCGCAGTACCCGATCATGGGCAGCATCCTCACCCCCCATGTCAGAAATCCCTGGTAGCCGGCCCGCCCGCACAGTGGCTAGTTCCGCTTGCGACGCCAGCGACCGGGTTGGGAATGGACTCCAGGTAGCTGGAGGGCTGGCTGGGGAGGAGGATTGGCCCAGCGGCTGCTTTCCTCCTCAAGGGGGTGGGTGGGGATGCAAATCCTGCTGCAACCGCCACCTGGGTGACCACAGGTGGAGGTGCAGCAGGTTTTCACGTAGCAGGAGGGAGGACGTCTGCTGGGAGCCAGAGCGTCAGGCACATCATGATGTGCTCCACCCAGGCTTCCCAGCATGCGGACGTCCTGAGGGCAGGGAAAACCAGGAAGGACCCGTCAGACTTCCAGTAGATGGAGCTCCTGGCCCACGATCCCAATGCCCCTACCGGCATCAGCACCAGCATCCCCGACGAAATTCAAGTCACGTTGTGGTGTAAAGGCCCCATCCCATACCCACTTGGGGGTACAGCCAAGGCTCCGTGGGGGTGATGGACTGTGCTGGTGGCCGGATAACAGGAGGCGGGGATGAATCAGGCCGTTGGAGACTCCTGAAGGGAGTGGAGACCAGCCCGGAGAGGAGGGGAAAAAAGAAATCTGGTGATCTGGTGGCCCCTCACCCCACCCGCCCACAGGCCCGCACCCCAGCTCCCCATCAGCCCGGCGGGTGGCAGCACCCCACCCGCCTACCGCCCGCTGCCCACCGGCTGACAGCTCAGTGGGGCTGCCACGCCCAGTAGTTCAGAGCATGAGCCAATGGTGTGCAACCATACTATACAAGTCAGTCCAGATATGTGAATGAATTCATTCTTCTGAAGAGCAGGAGATGCCTGATGTTCCCAAAACACAGGAGAATGAAATTTTTCCAAGGCCTCTTTTGATCACAGAGGATGAAATCTAGATGGTGCTGAGTGGGCTTAATGCAAACAAAGCACTGGGCCTGGACGGGGTCCTTGGTGATCTTTATAAGGCCTTTTCCAACTGGTGGATTCCCTTTCTCCTTTTGTTATTCAATGGCCTGGTCCAGGGATATTCTTGCCCCACAGGTTGGGCAGGGAGTGCTATCTTCCCATTCTTTAAAAAAGAGAATCCAAATGACCCGAAGATGTATAGGCCCATTAGCTTGATAGATGTTTCCCAGAAGATATTTTCCAGGATACTCTTGAGTAGATTGCTGTTGTGGACAGATGGAGAATTCAGTATTAAATGAGGCTCAGAATGGTTTTCGGAAGGACCGCTCTACTGTACAACACTGTTACGCGCTTCAGCACTTGATTTGGAAGTACACAAAAGTTAGAAAAAACAGACTATATTGCTGTTTTGTGGACTTCTCCTCCACCTTTGATAGCATTAGTAGAAAAATCCTTTGGGTCATATTAAGGGACCTGAAGTTGGAGGCTCCACTTAGTGATGTAATTAGCAGACTTTATGAAAATACGTGGGCATGGGTCCAGTATAATCAGTATAGTCAACTAACTGATAAATTTGAGACAAATGTGGGGGTCAGACAGGGGTGTATCCTGGCCCCCACTCTTTTCAATATTTATATAAATACAGTGTTGGGTCAGCTTGGTAACCCAGATTTCCATGTGCCAAAAATTAATGAGCAGAGGGTAGAATGTCTAGCATATGCAGATGATTTAGTCTTGCTTTCCACCTCAGCTCTGGGTCTCAAAAGAAAGTTGGTTCATTTTGAATTACTCCGCTCTCAAAGAAAACTGAAAGTCAACCTTGGCAAGACTAATATTGTAGTCTTTGGCTCTCAAACCAAGAATGCAGTAGGCTTTAGGCTAGGTGGTAAACATATAGACACTGTTGAGAGCTATGACTACCTAGGGATCCATTTTCACTACAGCTTATCTTGGACTAAACATTTGGAGGTTATTCAACATAAAATGGGATCTTTGGTAAATGCCCTAAAAATATTTAACAGCAAGATGGGGAAGACTTTGGTCCGAGGGGTCTTAAGAGTTGTTAATGTCAAAATAAGAACGAGTATGTTATACACCTCTGCAATATGGGGCTACACTAAGGTTAGAGAATGAGAAATAATTTTGAACAAACTTTATAGATACATTCTAATGTTGCCAAATGGAACTCCAAGCTGCATTCTTGCATTGGAGCTAGGACAATGTTCTCTGACTTCTCTTATCTGAGAATGACAGATTCTCTTCCTGTTGAAACTCTTCCTTCTGCCTCAACAAAGATATCCTAGAATGTGCATAGAGGAGGCCATTAAACTGGCTAGTATGGGATATGTACATCCTTTTATTCAACTTATTAAGGCAACTTTGATGCCGGCTGGACTGGGCCATCTTCTATACAAAATTTGCATGAGACCATTTGAGGAGATTAGGCAGGATGTAAAGTTGAGGCTTATTGACTTAGATATAAACTTCTGTTAAGTTCAACTCTCCAAGCTAAAGTTATATGGGTTTTATAAAAAAGTAAAGACTTCATGGGGTTCGAGCCCTATCTTTTCTTTCTAACCTGTCCTAAACAAAGGAGAATCTATACAAGATTCAGAACAGAAAACAGTAATGCTCAACGTATTCATTTTAGGCAGAAAAGAGAAGGGGTACTCTCTCCATATTGTAAATGTGGAGTAGGGACCATAGATGACCTTAAACACATGGTACTTTTGTTTCCTAGGTTTGAAAAAAAAAAGAAAAAGATTGATGGGTGGATTGTTAGGAGATCTCAGCCTCCTCCTGGAGGATCTGCTTGAATATCTGTTTACTATGAAAGAGAAGAATATGGTAGAGATTTTTGCAAGGTTTTTAATCTCAACTCATTTGTAAAATCTGCTAGAGAGATATGAAGGCCTGTGGAGGTCTTATTATGTGTAAAGGCACTTAAGGAATATTGAACTGCACAGATACCTATGTCCAGCATTGATCTATTTATTTGTTTATTTATTATGTATTTTGTATTGATTTTAGTATATTATAACTGCTCTATGCTGAACAATAAATTGTACCTACCTACCTAGTAGTAGTAGTACAGTTTATATCCGGTGTCCTTTCCTGGAGGCTCAAGACACCATTACAAAACATCAAAGTAGGGCAACACAGAAAGAAATTTAATATAAATAATACAATAACCCCACTAATAAAAACATGCCTACATAAAGAGAATAACTGATAGGTTAGTGTGAGTTACTGGGGAGTAATACCATCAAGAGGTTCTGGACACATAGGAACCTCGAGAGCGAAGCTCGAGAGGTTCCAGTGTGTCCAGAACCTCGAGATGGTAGGACTCCCCAGTAACTCACACTAACTTATAAGTTATTTTTTTTAATATATGCATCCTATTTTGACCATTTTTAAGTGGCGGTCAGCCACTGCAGTGAAGGACTCTCTCAGTCCTGACCAACTGCCGCGTTGTCTCGCTTCTCCCCACTCGTCCCCGAAACCCGTAAGTTTACTAGGCATTCCTACCTTTGTCTCTGTTTGGGGAAAGCTGCGTGAGGCACATATTTTAATGTTTCCTAGAATTGTGCCCTCAAAAACGTAGCCGTGGAGCAAAGAAATATGCCGCTGGTCATATGCCGAGGAATTATCTCCTTAAGCGACAGAGCGAGCCGCCATGTTTTTGAAGTTGAACTGCCAGTCCACTCTGGAAAAACAGCCAATTGGAAGGCACACTTAGGAAAACGTAGGGGGCTAACTTGCAGTTGGGCTGTTGAGCTTTGATGATAATAGTATCGTTCAGGTACAGGACGATGGTATTACCACCTCTGAACGATACTATTACCAGTTGTAAAGTGTAGTATTATCGCTCTTGGAGCGATGGTATTACCGGAAAAAAATCACATGCTTTACTACCCTATTAAATGGCATATCCATATATTAAAATGCTATTAATACTATCTAATGAATAAATAAACTATCAATATAAACACATAAGTAACACAACTGGGAATGAAAATAAATGGCAGCAGAAAGTTATTTCTCAAAAACTTGTAGGAACAGAAAGGTTTTAAAGCCTTCTCTAAAGGGGCTTCCCTTAGGGCCCCCAGCAGTGAGTCACAAAGGACTGGGCCTGCCACATCAAATGCCCTGGCCCCCAATGTTTTAATCTTGCTCTGGGTATCACGAGGAGGCCCACCTCAGTGGAGCAGAGAGAGCACAAGGACAAGGACAAGTAAGTTTACAGGAGCTCACTCAGGTAGCCTGCACCCAATCCATGTAAGGCCTTATAAGTCAGCAAGACAACTCAAAAGGAGATACACAAATTAACCAGTGGGCAGTACAGGTCACGCAGCACTGCAGAGATATGACACAACCTCAGAAGGTTGGTCAGCAACCTAGCAGCTGTGTTCTGCACCAGCTACAAATGGCAGTAACAAATCCTTGTTTGCACGGTATTTGGATATGATGTAATGCGATGTTGTGCAAGTATATGTGCATACTGTGAATTGACAAAATGTTGTAGATACTTTTATATAAGTGTGTATTATGATAATTAAATATAAATGTACAGTATATATAGTTTTCTGTGATTTTATGCATTGTATTGAACTTCAACCTGCATGTGCTTATGCAAGGTTGCAATATTATTATTAATAAATTGAAATCACCTAGCATACCTCCATTGACCCTGAGGTACAGAGCACTGCAGTAGTTAAGCCTGGATGTCACAAATGTGTGCACAATTGTCTTCAGATCTTCAGGGGTGATGAAGGATAATATCCAGCTAATGTTCTTAAGATGGTAGAAACCACTGTGGACTACACTTGAGCTTCAAATTTTATCCCCTCCTCCAGTAGGACACCACAATTCTTTATTTAAGTTCTATGTGATGTTTTTGTTAATCTTATGTATCTGTTGCAAAATTAAATCTTCAATAAAGGAATTAACAACAAAGAACTTCTAAGTTCCCCAATATTTCACCATGACTGTGCTCTTTATGACCATTTATTTATTTATTTATTTATTTATTTGGATTTTGGTAACCGGGTAAACCCACTGAGACCAGAGATCCCTTTTTCAGGGGTGACTTCAAAGTTGATTCTTCACCCACTCCATCTGCCATTTAAAATCTGGCTATCTCTTAGGTTAGATCTCCCTTTGGTGCAATAAAACCAGTTGCATTTCAACACTGAACTAACCAAACATCTTATAAATCACAAACCATTGAGTGTCCCAAGGCTAATACAGCTCAGTACAGTTCTACCTTAACATTAGCCTGGACAAACTTGCATCTCCTCAACCATTTCAGGTTTTCAATCATCCTCCAAAACCCTGGTTTTCTCCAAGCCAATTACAGGAAAAAAGGAAATACAGACGACTGGAAAGAAAGTTGCAGAAGCCTTGCCGATATTTAATCATGGCAAAAAATTCACTGTGTTTGAATGTCAGGACCTAATTCTTTGTAAGTCAAACAAAAGTAAAGATCAAAACCCACAGCTTATCAGATCTTGGACTACACCATGGTTTACTAGGTTTACTAGGTAAGAAAAGACAAAAGTAGATGTTTTGCCCATTGGTATTGTCTCCCACACCAAGTGGGTGAATTATACCAGAGTATGCTTTGAATAGAAGTACTTATCAAGCCCATTTTTAAATCCCATTATGGTTGTTTGATTAACTAATTCTTGGGGTAATCGGTTCACAGCATTTGCCAATCAAATACGAACATACGAACATACGAAATTTGCCAGCAGATAAAGGCCTAGAGGTCTATCAAGTCTGCTTGAATGTGCAGCTAGCACCCCTTATTCTGCAGCTGCCCCTCCCTTCCACCCTTCCCCTTCATTAACTCTCTCCCTTGTCCTGTCCCATCCTCATTTGAAGCAGTCCACTGTTCTACTGCATACCACTTCTGCAGGTAACGCATTCCACCCAGCCACCACCCTCTCTGTAAAAAAGTGTCTCCTCATCTCCCTCCTGAACCTTCCTCGCTCCAGTCTCATATCATGGCCCCTGGTGGCCCTCCCCTTCCTTATTTGAACAGCTCCTCTGTACCTGTCTTGTTTATTCCTTTTATGTATTTAAAGGTTTCAATCATGTCCCCTGCTCTCCTCTCTCCAGTGAGTACATGTTCAACTCCTTCAACCTCCTCTCATATGATAAGTCCCCAGACCCTTGATCATCTTTGTCACCCTCGCTGCACTCCTCCAGTAACTTAATGTCCCTTTTCGAGATCGGACGCCAGAACTGCACGCAGTACTCCAGGTGTGGTCTAACTAATGACCTATACAGTGGCAGAATCACCTCCTCCCTCCTTGAGGATATACCCTTGCAATACAACCCAGCATTTTGTTGGCCTTTGCAGCTGCGCTTCCTACACTGTGCCGAGTTGTTCATTGACCCTGTGATGAGCACACCCAGATCCTTCTCCTCCTCTGTCTGGGCTAGCTGCACTCCCCCTAGCTGGTAAGTCCTCCTTGGGTTCTTCATCCCAAAATGCATCACCTTGCACTTTTTGGCATTAAAGCCCAGTTGCCAGGTGTCTGACCAGGTTTCAAGCTTTGCCAGATCATCCTGCAACTCCTGCCATCCCCCTAGGTCATCCACCACCGTGCCAACCTTGGTATCATCAGCAAACAGACTGATCTTGCTCTTGATGTCCCATGATATGAAATAGTATGAAATAGTATCATAATTGTCTCTTTTATTAGTGTTTGCCCACTGAACAATAACCTGCTTGTTGTGGGACCTTAAATTGGGCATTCTTGAACAAAAAGTCAGCCCACACTGAGATGTTAAGCCACCTGAATGAAGAGTTTTAAATATCAGTAATAAATCCCTCGTGTCTTCTACTTTGTGAGTTAAACAAACCAGTCTCTATTAGTCTTTCCTCATACACTCTACTTTTTAATTGAGAAACCATCTTGGTAATCCACCTCTGCATCCTCGCTGCCAGATTGACGTCCCCCTTCAAGTATGAATTCCAGAAGGGAGACCCATAATCTAGGTGAGGCCTGACATAAGTTCTCTATAAAGGAATCAGGCACTGTTTGTTCCTAGATATAAAGGTGCGCTGGATTATTTTTACCATTTCATTTGTTGCTTTTGTAACTTTCTTGCAATGCTCAGAGGCAGATAATTTGTTGTTGACCTTAACTCCAAGGTCCTGTTCCTTATCAATGGACTGAATCTGTATGATATTAAGTAAGCATGGGTACAAAGGGTTATTTTTCCCAAAATGGGGGCAAAACACTTATCAAGATTAAATGACATCTTGTTTTTAGTTTCCCAGTTTTCTATAGTTTCAAGATCCTTAGACAGGGATTGGTATTTTATAACAGTGTCCACCTCACCTTCCAACTTGGTATCATTGGCAAATTTGGAAATAAATTCCACAAGTTGATGTGCATATCGCTTATAAGGACGCTGAACAGTGTGGGACCCAAGACAGAGCCCTGGGGGACCCCCACTATCAATGTATCCCTCCCCTGATAGTTGTCCATTAATCTTCACACATTGAGTTCTTTCATCAGAGAGCCACAGCTGTGGTTCTCTGATGAACCAGACCTGCCAGACTGCCACCCGCAGTCCAGATCTGAAGCCACCAGCCCCTCACAGAAGTGCAGGTAGTCTGAGAACCACAGCTGTGGTTCTCTGATGAACCTGACTTGCCAGACTGCCACCCACAGTCCAGATCTGAAGCCACCAGCCCCTCACAGAAACACAGGTAGTCTGAGAGCCACAACCATGGTTCTCTGACAAACCCGACCTGCCAGACTGCCACCCGCAGTCCAGGTCTGAAGCCACCAGCCCTCACAGAAATGCAGGTACGGACTTGCCCTCAGGGACTGATTACCTCCAGGAAGGGAGCCCTAGCTGCCAATTTTTGCTTTCTTTACATGAGGACAGTTGTCTCTGGGTTTAAATTCAGAGTCTTTTACTGCTGTGGCCCACTGGCCGCAGTCAGCCCTAGAAGCACTCAGATTGGCTCCATATAGCTCTGCACTGTTAATGTTTGATTATATTGTGCTAGATTATGTTTTTCTGTTAAAACTGTCTTGTTTGTATTTTATAGCTGAAGTTTTCTGATTTAATGTAAATGCCTGTATTGTGTTCCTCATAAGACCAGCAGCGATCTCAGCTCAGGCCTTGGAAACCCCCCCCCTCATCTTTTTATGCTAGTATTGTGTTTTAAATAGCCCTGTTATTGCTCACTCAGACTTGGAGGCACCTTGCCTAACATCTTGGTCTGCAACACACGCCCTTGTTTAAGCCAGTCTGCATTTCTTTGTAGCTCCACAAGCAGCCCCACCCCCTCTGACTTTCTTTTTTAATTCTCCTCTGCCTTTTCCTTCCAGATAGTCTGAGAGCCACAGCCATGGTTCTCTGATGAACCCGACCTGCCAGACTGCCACCCACAGTCCAGGTCTGAAGCCACCAGCCCCTCACAGAACTGCAGGTATGGACTTGCCCTCAGGGACTGATTACCTCCAGGAAGGGAGCCCTAGCTGCCAATTTTTTCACCCACGCACCCACCCCCTCGGTCCTGATTAAATACACATAAACCCCGCCCCGGCTTTCTAGCTCACTCCTCTCTAGCTCCCCCCCATCCTTATTCCACTATGTGTGTCAAATTGTGGATCCTGTTCTGGTCCTTCTTCTATCTCATATTGTATGCCCAATATATGCCACCTCAAGCTTTTATTACTGTGTATATTAATCTAATCTGCTCTGTAACTAGTTCTTGTCCCTACGTGGATATATGCCTTTTCAACTCCCCAATTCTTCAACACTATTTTCATATTACCTTTAATGCTGGTACACAAAATGAATTACCACCTCAGCTTATGACTTCCACCAACATCATAGAGGCATCACCTATACAGATAGCAGTCAGAGTACTCATCTCTGCCACCCTTAGTGGGAAGGTCAAAAAATGTTGGGGCGTGCCCCCCCAGGACGATGGCCCACAACGACATAAAGGGGTTACCAGTACAAACCTTACTATTGCCACTCTAAGATAAATTTTACTCCTTCTTCTCCTGTGCTCAGGAAATGTGGAGCTCAATCCGGGGCCACCAGCTGCAATCACATCACCCTCTGACCTTGACACACTGAAAGGCATGAGTTTCCTCCACATTAATGTATGCAGTCTGTTAAAAAAGTTCTCCATGATCCAGGCCTGGGTCCTCCATACTCGACCAGACATCCTACTGGTTTCAGAAACCTGGCTTAGACTGGCCACCTTCAACAGGGAAGTCAATATCCCTAACTATTTACTATTTAGGGCAGACAGACACTCCAGGGGTGGAGGGGTTGCCATCTATGTCAAGGATAGGTATACGGCATCCTGTCTGAGTGCTTTATCTGTTGCAAATGCTTATGAATGTCTGTCTCTTCAAGTCACCATCTCACACACTTCAACATTATGTATCATAGGGTGCTATAGACCTCCTTCTGCTGATTTACAATTGTTACCTCATCTGAGTAATATCATCGAACAACAATCCTCAGAAATAATTATTCTTGGGGATCTTAATTTAGACTGGCTATCTAAAACCGCCGCTCCTCTCGTAGCTTTCTGTGACACCCATGATTATCGCAACTCATTGTCGAACCAACATGAGTAAATAAAAAAAAACATGGATAACAGCTCCCTGCTAGATGTTATCCTAGTGAATAAACCACATCTCTTCTCCTTTGCCAGCACCTTCTTCAGTGATATCAGTGATCACTCATTTATTGCTTGCATAAGATCAAGCAACAAACCTACTACTTCACCGAAGTCTGCTGCCAAGAGATATAGATGGAACTTTGATCTCACTGCCTACATAAATGAACTGAAACACTCCATGTATTGGCAAGAGTTCTATTTGGCAAAAAACATGCAACCAGCATTCGACATATTCAGCAAAATTATCCTAGACGACCAAAATTAATATGCCCCTGTAGTTAAGGTGCGAATAGCTAAAAATGCATGTAGATGGTTCACACCATTATTAAAATCTGCATTGACTAAAAGAGATAACCTATGGAAAAAAGTACACAAAACACAGTCTGCTGCAGACTGGTGCAAGTTCAAGAGGGCACGAAACTCATGTACTGGAATGGTTAGAGATACAAAAGCTGCATACTATCATTCTGAATTTCTCTCTGCCTCCAAAAATCCTACAAAATTTTGGAAAACTGTCAAGGACTTGTCTGGTCATACATCTGGTGGCTCACTACTTGATGAAATCTCCTTAAACAATAACACCATTAGTGACAGACTGGAAGTTCTGGATGCCTTCAATAATCACTTTGTGACTGCAGGCTTAGCCTTCGACAATTCCCCTCTGAATTTGATATGCTGTCAGGTGAATAATCAAGGTGCAGATCCTAGCGTCACCGATTCAGTCTTCTCCTTGCATCCTACTACTCTGAAAGAAGTTGAAGACCTATTGCTAAAACTGGATGTAAAAAAAAGTGCTGGTGCGGATACCCTTGACCCATATTTTTTGAAGGTGGCCGTCCATGTGTTAGCCATGCCCATAACCCATTTATTTAACCTATCATTACTCAAGGATCCATTCCTTCATTATGGAAAACAGTACACATCATAACCCTGTTCAAGTCTGGAAATCCCTGTGATCTAAATAATTACAGACCAATTTCGATTCTCCCGTTCTTGTCAAAATTACTGGAAAAAGTTGTAAACAACCAGCTGAGGCAGTATCTAGAAGCTAATAACCTGCTTAATCCAGTCCAATCAGGGTTTAGAGCTAAACATAGCACCATCACACCACTTGCCAAAGTGACTAATGACTGGCAAAGAGAGCTAGACAACAGGAATTACACCCGCGCCATATTCTTGGACCTGAGCAAGGCCTTCGACACTGTCGACCATTCTCTGCTACTCTCTTCCCTGACCTCACTAGGTGCTGACCCATTATCTTTACAATGGTTCAACAACTACCTCTCTGATCATTTCCAGAAGGTGAAAGCGGAAGGAGACCTCTCAACTCTCAAACCTCTCCTAAGAGGTGTTCTCCAGGGTTCTATCTTAGGACCGATCTTATTTGCAATATACATCAACAATATTGATGAAAGCATAACTAAGGCCAACATTCATCTGTTTGCAGATGACACAGTTCTTTACGTAAGCCGCCCGTCATTACAATCTGCATGTAATGACCTTCAATCTGAGTTCAACCTGCTGCAACATCAACTCCTAAACAAAAAATTATTACTTAACACCAAGAAAACAAAAGCAATGCTCTTTTCTCCCTCTGCCCAAATGGTAAATTCATCCCTATCATATCCTATGCTGCAGATTACTACAATTCTTGGTGAGAAGTTGGAATTTGTCTCTAAATTCAAATACCTGAGAGTATGGCTGGACCATAGGCTCTCCTTTATAGAGCACGTTGAAGAATTACTTAAAAAATTACGACAGAGACTTGGCCTGTTCTTTAGGATAGCCCACTTCTTAACTAGAGATGCCAAACTAAAGCTGGTACAGTCAACCTTTCTATCCTTGATAGATTATGCTGACATCCTCTACAGTCACTGTCCCATTTCCTACCTCACCAAACTTGACACATTATATCATAGAGCTTTGAGGTTCATCACAGGCCTGCCTTATTCCACTCACCACTGCTCCCTATATCAATCAGTGGGGTGGAGTTCTCTTCAGTTCAGGCATGATAAAAATGCAGCCTTATGGACCCTGAGAGCCATCTCCAAAAAACTGCCCCAATATATTACAGACTGTCTTCTTATAAAACCAGTAGGCAATTATGCCCTAAGAAGTTGTAAATTTCTCCTACTGATGGTTCCCAAAGTTAACTCTTGCTTTGGCAGGGCTGCTATAAGCTTTACGCTGTCCTCCTTGTGGAATAAATTGCAAAAAAAACTGAAACTGAGGTCACCCATCGGCATCTCCTCTTTCAAGCTCTTATATTCACATCTCAGAAATGATCAGTGCAATTGTTTCCCATGACCATGAATTGTCATCATGCTAACCTGTACCATTTAACCATGAACGAATTACTTCTAGTGCTTGTCTCCTCCTTGGCCCTGGTCTGTCATCATGCTTTCATGTAACACCTTGATGCCTATGTCCACCCTTTGATACTGGTCTATCTTCCTGCTTTCTCCAGCCTTCTTTTTACAACTCTATACTGCACTCATCCACAATCTACATGCAATCATACCATAAAAGTCCTAATTCCCCTTTACCTCTCCCCATAGGCCCCCACCACTGCATCAGTTCTACTGACCTATCCTTGGGACTTCACTTCTCACAATGTTTATCCTTCACTTACATATTACATACCCCTCCTGGTACCCCATCTGCCATTAGTTGGTGGTTCTCCAAGCCATTTTCATGGCTAGTACTAGTGACTGCCCAAGGTAAATGAACTAACTGGTACTTCTATACAGAGAACATGGTTTATATACAGTTGCATGGTTCAATGGTGGACCTGCCTCCTTGTATTTGAATCCTCCTTTGTTATGGCATGCCTTGTCTTCCTTTTATCATTTGACTCCCCTATTACTGCATCATTGTGTTTGTGTTTATATACTTAGTTACATGTATTTATATGTTTTTATGATGGATGTTAATCAACCCTGTTCTAATCAGGTCCATCTTGTAAAAGAGCTGTGCTTAATGATGTTCACCTGGATAAATAAAGATTTTGATTGATTGATTGATTTTCCACCCCCCTGACCAGACTAAGACTAAAACCCACAGTTATTAGTTTGCTAATCGGAATACTATGTGGGACAGTATCAAATGCTTTTCTAAAATCTAGCAGAATCACATCCACAGGGGTACCTATGTCAAGACCTAAACTTATATGGTTGTAAAAAGACTCTAGGTTTGTAGTAAAAGAATGGCCTTGTTTTAATCCGTGCTGGTTCCTGTTGGACAGCCCTAAAGTACATAACTCAGACTCAAATCAATGTTTTATGAGTTTTGCCATGATCTTACAGCAGAGGTATATAAGGCTGATGGGCCTATAGTTCTCAACATTACCCCTTTCCCAATTTTTATATATGGAAACAACCACTACCCCTTGCCGATCTCCCGGCACCATTCCTCTGTTTAGTGATTTATTAAAGAGGACTGTCAATGGGTGTGCCAGAAGGGGAGCCATTTCTTTAAGGAACCTTTGGTCAACATAATCAGGGTCTGGACTAGTATTGCTTCTAATTTCTCTAAGGGCAGACAGGACCTCATCATCTGTAAAAAGATAGTTGTTGGCTAAGGGCGTTTTAAGAAATTCATTAGCCTTATCCTTTTCTGAGAAGACAGAGCGAAAAATAAGAGTTGAATAGGTTTGCTGCTTGAACATTATTATTAATAACTGTGCCATTGTTTAAAAGTGGCCCTATCATCCTAGAAGTAGTTTTATTGTTATTAATGTAAGCAAACAGAGATTTATTAATGTCCCTGGTGTGTGCAATTCTGAATTCCATTTTAAATTCCCCCCTCGATCATATACTTAAGCAATTTTTGTTCTTTTATGTACGTTTATTTTTATCAGAAGCATTGCGTCTAAATTTTTGTTAGGTGTTTTCTTTAATTTTAATTTGTTTCTTAATACCAGATGTTATCCAAACTGGTAATTTTCCTTTACTATTGTACTTTTTAATTGGGACATAGTCGTGTTCTAATTTCAGTATTGAACCCTTAAGCTTTCTTCTCTCTTCTATTGAGCCTGTGCATACATTCTTGTCAAGGAACTCTCTCCAAAGAACACTTACTCCTCCTCCACTGGTCCCAGTAATGCTCAGTGGGTTAATACAAGGGGATTAAGAATAACCCATATAAATATCAATAGCCTGAGAAGTAAAATGCATGAGTTGGAAGACTGGGTAAATTCATACTCTCTCGATGTAGTTTGTATATCTGAAACTTGGCTTATGCCCACCATCTTACCATACAAGGTGGCACTCCCTGGGTCTCAAACCTTCAGGCAGGAGAGGTGTACTGGAAAGGGTGGCGGGGCCCTCATCTATGCTAAGACTTCACTAAATGCCACCCTAATCTCTTTACCAACCCAATCTATTTCCAAAAGGGAGAAAATCTTTATCAAACTGTTGTTGGGAGGTATCCAGTCTCTCCTGATTGGCTACATTTACAATCCCCCTAAAGTTGCAGAAACAGCCCTTGAGTCACTGTTATAGGCACTCTCTGTACTACCTGCAGGAGAAAGGGTAATTCTAGGGGATTTCAACCTACACTGGTCCCAGTCTATAACTACAGCTATAAAATCTAAACTGGATTATACCCACCTCTCCCAAGTCATTACTGAGCATACACGGATGAACATGAAAACTGGATACCATGCCACCTTTGATTGGATCCTTGTTTCAAAACCTAATTGAATCAAACTTGTGGATGTTTTGCTGATGCCATTAGTGACCATGCCCCCATTTTTCATATCTGAATAAAATAACATCCATCACCATCCCCCAGAATTTTTCTGGCTAGGGACTTCTCCAACTTTAACCCTAGTTCCTCTCTCAGTTCTTTATCCGAGGTGTGCTGGGAACAAATTAACGCTACTCCTTGCCTAGATTCAGTCCTGGACTTTTTTTTATTAAGAACTTCTTATCAATAGCAAACAAACATGCCCCATTTAAACAGCTAAGAGTCAAAGGAAAGGAATGCTGTTGGCTATCCAAACCACTTAAAAAAATCATGAGGTCTAGATATGCAGTCTGGTAAACCTTTTAAGGTCTCAGGCCTATCCACTGATTGGTTGAAATGTAGAGAGCTGTGAAACAAATGTAAACAGAACATCAGGGCTGCAAAACAAACTTACCTCAAAAATCTATGAGCCAAAATACTTTACAACCCAAAGACTTTCTGGGCAAAAATCTATGCACTATTAAAAGGAACTGCCAGCCCTCACACATTTGATATCATGGCATATGGCGCTCACTTCATGAATCCAGTGGACTCTGCTATGGCTATCAATGAATTCTTTACAGACCTGAACAAATTTAAAAGTGTCTCCCCTACCTCCCCTACTCCCCAACAAGTCTACCCAAATGAAACACCCCCCTTCCCCAATTTCTATCTCAAACTAGTGACCAGGCAGGAGGTTCTCAAGCTACTAAGAAAATTAAAATGACAGGGACTGCAGGGCATAACACATTAGATCCAAGGCTGCTAAACATCGCAGCTTCAGTCATAGCCTTCCCTATAACCATGCTCTTTAACAGATCCATACTTGAAGGGAAAGTCCCTTCGGTATGGAAAGTCATCCTAATAACTCCAATTCACAAGGGCAGGTCACAGGAATTAGCTGAGAATTACCGCCCCATATCCATTCTCTGCACTCTTAGAAAAATACTGGAGAGGATTGTTTATAACCAACTCCAGGAGTACATTGAACAACATAGCCTTCTCACGGCCCACTAGCATTGGCTTCAGGAAACATCACCGGACAGATACAGGCCTTTTCTGCCTAACTACATTTTTTTCTCTGGCCTCGATTCTGGTCAGCTGACAGAGCAATATTTATGGACCTTATGAAGGCATTCAATTGAGTAACCCACCAGCTCCATATATCAGAATTGAGGTCCCTCAGTTTAGATGCCTTAGCTCTGCTGTGGTTCTCCAGCTATCTCTCCAGTAGGTCACAAAAAGTAAAATGGAAAGGGGCATTATCAGACTCATGCCTTATAATGGATGGTGTTCTACAGGGATCAATCTTGGGGCCCGTGCTCTTCTCCCTGTATGTGAATGACTTGCTCAAGAACTGCAGGGACACTAACCTGGTCCTTTATGCAGATGATGGAGTTGTGTTTAGGACATCTCATGATCCTGCTCAGCTAACCAACCTACTCATAAGTGACATACAGCCCTTAGAATCCTGGTTCCACACCAACAAACTGGTACTAAATGCCAATGAAACTAAGGCTATCCTCTTCAGCCCCAGAAACCTAGGTCCTAACAGAATGCACATCTTTACCCCACACTCTTAAGTGGGATTGGAATCGATGTAGTCAAATCCATTAAGTACCTAGAGATATATCTTGACCAGTACTGCACGCTCAACTCTCATACCGACCACTTAACTAAATCTCTGAATCAAAAGCTAGGTCTCTTGTACCACCTTGCTCCCTTCCTAACAATGGATTCATGGTGCCACATCGTAAACAGCATCCTACTCCCTACCCTGCTCTATGGATCTACAGTTCTGTGCTTCCTTAGGAGTACAGAGCTGCAGAAGCTCAAGTCCCTTTACCACAGAATCAGTCACTTGGCTGTGGCAGCCCCTCCTCAGGAGCATCACTGTAATGTCCTTCACACACTTAGGTGGCCAGTACTTGAATGGAAATTAGCATACCACCCCCTTTGCCTAACTTACAAGCTTCATTCTGACACAGCTGCTCCTAGCCTATTTATTTATTTTAAATTTGGTAATGGGAAAGGCACACTGAACCAAGGCTCATTTCCAGATGTGACACTGGGACATGGGTAAACAGCTTGCATACAGAGGAAATATTACACATTTAATAGTGCCAAGTAACAGTTCACAAGTGCAATAGCAGTGTAGGCATTAGAGGATTCACTGGTATCACACTGAGTAGTTCTATTTCAGAATCATACATATGATACAGTATGTGATGTATAAGACAGATAAAAAACATTAACAGTAGAAGGGTGTTTAAATTAGTAAATAGAGAGTAGGCTTATATGGTAGCTACAGCAGGGGGTGAAGTAGGGATGGGATAAGAAAAGAGAGGGGGTAGGTGAGGTGAGGTGGGGGCAGCTAGATGGGGATGGGTTGATAAGCTTAATTCAGTGCTTAAGAGTGGGTATGGATGGGGATTCACAGAGGGAGGAGGGAAGTTGATTCCAGAGGAGAGATAAGTAGAAGAAGGCTGAGATCCTGGCTGCTGATCATTGATGGGGAATGATGAAGGAGCGGGGATGCCAGGATCTGAGGGAGTAGGAGGGGTTGGCAGCTGTGGAGAAGAGGGAGGAGAGGAATGGAAGGAGAAGGTTGAATCAATATTTTGCAGTGATTGTTAGTGAGTGAATGTATCATCTGGGGGGGAGAAGTTTAGAGAAGAGAGAAGTGTGTAGTGATGAGTATGTGGAGGGGAGTTTTTGGTGAATCTGCAAAAAGAGGTGAGTAGGGTGTCTAGTTTGGAGAGGGAGGTGGCTGAGGCTGAGGCAAAGATAATGTCCCCATAGTCAAAAATTGGGAGGATAGTCTTGTGAACCACGTCACATAAAATGTGAAGGGGAATGGCTTATTTGTTGCGAAAGAGCATGCCTAGTTTGGGGCACAGTTTCAAATAAAGGGAGTCAATGTGGACTGCAAAGTTGAGGTGCTGGTCCAGCCAGAGGCCAAGGTACTTGTAGGAGGTGATGGTGTAGAAAGTGGAGCTACTAGTTAGTTAATACTTTATTACTTAATATTGCAACAAAGCACAAAAGTACAGGTTGAAGTTCTATACAGCATAAAATCTGGGATGGTGAATTGAGGGGGTAAGGGAGTTTTGCCAGTTTTTGAGGGGATCCAAAAATCATAGAGATGGTTTTATTTGCATTCATGTTCAGGCTGTCATCTTGGAACCATGATAGCACACAGCTGAAATCAGACTGGAGTGGTTGTTGGACTGAGTGAGTGGTGGAACCAGAGACATAGAGGACGGTATCATCCACATAGAGGTGAATGTTAGATTGTGAGCAGACAGTGGGGAGGTCATTTATAATTATTGAAAAGAGTATGTGGCTGAGGATGGAGCCTTGAAGAACTCCAGATTGGATGGGGAGTGAGGGAGAGGTAAAGCTATCTACTAAGACAGACTGATGTCAGTCACAGAGGTAGGCTTTGAACCAGTAGACAGTGGAGTAAGCAAGGCCAATAGAGTGGAGTTTCTGGAGGAGGAGCAGGTGAGAGATGGAATTGAAGGCCTTGGCAAGGTCGATAAATATTGCAGCTGTGAGGTGGCCTTTGTCCATTGCAGTGAGGATTGAGTCTGTAACGTGGAGTAGGGAGGAGGTAATGGAATGTATTTTTCAGAAACCAGATTGATAGTCAGTGACAAAGTTTTTGATGAGAGGAAGTCTGCTAGCATGGAGAGAACTGGGGATTCCTGGAATTTAGCCAGGAAGGGGAGCAGGGAAATGGGGCAGTAGTTGCCTGGGGAAGAGGGGTCACCTCCTTTGGGCAATGACATTACATTAACCAGTTTCCATTGTTGCAGGACTGTGCTGGTGAGGGGAGAGACTGATGATGTGAGAGAGAGGAGTGGCTATGGCTGGAGCAGAGAGATGCAGGAGCTTAGGGTGTAGGCCATCTGAGCTGGACTTTTGTGGGTTTAGAGTACAGAGGGCGTGAAAAACTTCCTGTGGGGTAGTTGGGGGGAAGCTAAACTTGTCAGAGGGGAGAGGGGAGTAGGGAGGTATAGAACTGTCAGGGAGTGCACATGATGTGAAGAATTTGTTGAAAGTATCAGCAACAGTGGTAGGGTCAGAGATTAAGGATCCATTAAGCTTGAATGAGGAAGTAGTCACTTGGCAGGATGGGTTGATGAGGGATTTGGCCGTGCTCCAGAAGGATGAGGGGTCAGGGCAGGATGAAAGGTTAGACCTGAAATATTCTGATTAGGCTTTATGTATTGCTTTAGTGCAGTTGTTTCTGAGGATGTGATAGTGGTGAAGCTCAGAGGCCTAAAAGATCTGCTAACAACCAAACCTAGCAGGCAGCCCCTCAGATCTTCCAACCACCCCCAGCTATTAGTCCCATGAACAAAGACTGCTGCAGGTGATAGGTAATTTTCCTCCACCATACCACCTCTATGGAATGCCCTCCCAAACAGTCTTAAAGATTGCTTATCTCTAGGGGAAGCACCACTTGTGCTTGATAGACAAATCCCCAATGTCCTGCACAGTGACAGCACTATACTGACACCAGTATAGTGCCCTCACAAAAGAAGATGCTTTTTGCAGGGGCTGTGCCCCCCACAGCCCCCGCATTTAATTATAATCAACTCCAGGTTGGAGTTGTTCCAGGGAAGGGGCAGAACACTGGGAAAGGCCACATCAGTGAAAACAGACTATTACAGTGACTGTCACTGTAATGGTCTGTTTTCGGGTTTCACTGTCATGGTGTCACTCTCAAGGGGGCCATCAATCTCTAGGCGGATTCAAGAAAGGCCTAAAAGCTCATCTACTTGAGCTAAGTATCTGTAACGGTAATCACTGATAATATCTCCTTCTGTGTCTCATTATGAATTCATCTGACCTTAATAGTCTCTATGATTACAAGCCTTGGGAAGTGATTCATGTGCAAACAACAAACTTTGTCACTGTATGTAAATATATTTATTTCTGTAATAACACATGTATTGTGTAAATCACAATTTTGTCACTGTATGTAAACATCTTTACTTTTGTAATACCACATGTACTGTGTGTACAAATAACTTTGTAACTGTCAATTTTTTTCTACATAAGCCAGCCTGGTGGTGCTGAAGGTTGAGGCACTGCACGCCACACCTCGCACCATACTGGTGACCCGGGTTCAGGAACAAGCCTGGGCATTGGGGGTCATCAGGGGAGGGATAGGATTGAGCATTTGGAGGACTGCTCTCCTCTCCCTGGGAGGGATCCAGGGCTTCTCCGGTGCAGTAGAGACTACTAGTGCAGGAGTGAAATCAGGGGAGGAACACAACAGACATTTACGGGCAGCCATGCTGATGTCATTGCTTGGCTGCACTTTTGGGGGAAATCTACAAGAAAATCCCTGGCTTGGGGGTAGGAGAAGGTGCCTCCTGGTTTCTGGCCACACTCCCACCATTGGGCTCTTTCTCCAGGGCTCCCCCCGACTCCGGCCCGGCACATTAAATTGTAGCTAGAGCACTAGGGCATAAGGCGGTTCCCACCTTGGAGGGCTCAGAGCCAGGGGATCCACTGGGCTGGGTCAGCCTGGAAGAGTAGAGCCTCAGACAAGGAGGTCGAGCTGGAGCATGGGAGATAGCAGGAGAGAGTTCCCTGAGGTCCAGTGCATAAACATAATCTACAAAAAAAAACTTGTTCCATATAATTAACCCTGGGTCACCCCTGAAAGAGGGACTCTGTAGTCTCTGTGGGTCCGCCCGGTCAACAAAATTTAAATAAATAAATAAGAATATTCAACAGAATATTCAATTAGCCATATCAGTATCGCAATCATTGGCTGACAAACTTTTCCTCATCTCATTAAGGTTATCCCTATCATAGTCCCTAAAAACAGTGGTACCAATAAATTTAGACCTGGAGGCCCTCCAGCTGTATGTGACCATACTATGGTCGCTGTTGCCTAAAGGACATAATACAGAGACAACTATTATTTATGGCTCTATGTTGGTAATAATTAAATCCAAGGTATTATTACCCCAGGTGGGTTCATCTATTAATTGCTCAAGTCCATGGCTCAATAAGGAGACCACAAATTCCCTCTCAGCTCCATTAGTTCCAGTCAGTGTTTTCCAATTTATGCCAGGTAAGTTAAAATCACAAAGGATAATTGTATCTCCCATAATTGAGGCATTAATTATTTCACCAATTAAACAGTCATTGTATGCTTTGCTTGAAGAAGGGGGCCTATAACAGTTTCCCAGAATGATTTTAGGCCTACCCTTAAACTGAAGTTTAATCAAAAGACTTTCTAAAGGTACTGCAGGTTTCTCAATTAAGTGACACTGATGGGATGAAATGTCATTCTTTACGTAAAGGCATACACCTCCCCAACTCTACCAGCTCTATTATTGATAAGGAGTTTATAACTGGATATCTTTCAGATCAGTAGTAATTGGAATGAATAGCCCACTCACCCAAAAATCAAATAATCATATTTTTTTTATGTATCTTCTAGAAAATACAATATCCTATGTTTTGGGATAAACTCCTTCTTCAGGGAGTCCGGTTTTAGTTCTAAACATTTAAAAAACATAAAGACATCAATGGTCTTTCCTATTCTTGTATTTATATGTTCAAAATCAGGGTATATTAGATGCTACACTTACTTTATAAATAACCATATTTCCTTGTCATCTGTTTTTTTCAAACCTTATTTGCTTCCTTGTAAGAAAGTGATACAATTTTTAATAAGTTACCCTCAATTCAACAAATGTGTTGCTACTCAAAAATTTTCAGTGTTTGTCAGAGAAGTTCCTACCTAAAATGGACCTTTAGTTTCCTTATAGTCCGTTTCAAACCTTTCTCTCAGTAACTGCCGTTCTATGGATTCAAATGCACTTACTTATCTCACCAGTCTACATGCTTAAATCTTTCAAAAACATACACATCATCCTTTAATCCTTTCACCAATTGTCAGCAAAACGCCTAACTAAAATGGGCCTTCTGTTTTTCTTTCATGGTCCGTTTCAGCTTCTCTCTTGATATCTGTGTTTATCTAAATTCAAACAACATTTGCACTTATCACAACTTGAAATGTTATGGCTGGTCACTTTCTTTTCTCTCATTTTAAGTTTGCAAATAACCTGCTACATGTCCTTCAGTGTAATGGGAAGCTGCAACACTATCCTGAAGCAACCTTTTATGTGGTGAAGTTGCACTGAAATCCAGCACTGTCACACGCCTCGTCCAGTTGGAACGAACGCATGCTTGTGAGTGCACTCTCGCTCACCTGAGTGCCAGACCCTCCTCTAGCAGCACCTATCTATGGAAGTGTTCAGTGCAGGTGCCTTTACTTATATTTTTATAAAACAGCAAAAAGATGAACACATTTTCTAAACTTAAAACCATGTATGTAACTATCTTTCTGATTATGAATATCTTGGAACTTAGAATGCAGCTCTTAGACCACTGAGTACCTAGACAGATCATTCTTGTGGTACAATGCGAGGCTTCCACTAAGGAATCACCATTATTCCACCATATTTATCATCACTCTACATTAAGAAATTGTGGGTTTGTAAGATCAACCATCAAAAATCCTGCACTGTATAACAATATTATTCAGATTTAAATTATAATATTTGTTACCATTCTATACATTCATTCATCCCATACCATGGGTTAGTTGCCTGAAAATGATCAATATAGTAAGCCTCTCTGAGCAGTAACTTCTGATTAAAATTGCCTCCTCTTTTATCTTTTGTCACATTTTCCATACCAAAAAGTCTCTTTTCAATAAAATGTCTAGCTATAGGTGAATTCATATCCAAATGCCTCACATAACCCTTATGTTCCCCTGTTCTCTGTTTCAATTGTCTCTTGGTTTTACCAACATAAATTCTGTCACACTGGCATTTTGCTTCATAAATTACCCATGTGCTTCGACAAGTGGTAAAATACCTTATTTCTAAGTCCTCATTCCTGCTCACATTTCTTAATTTCTTAAGCCTGTAAGTGCTGTTACAATGGATGCACCTGCCACAGGGATAATTCCCCGTAAGATTTTCACTTGTAAAATACGCTATCCATTATTGTGTTGGTATTTGTAGTCTGTATGCATAAGTCTATTCTGCAGTGATTTAACTTTTTTGCCATTATCTGTGGACCTGGGTGGAATGCCTTCTTGATGGTCTAAGAGCTGCACTCCGAATTCTGAGGCACTGATAACCAGAAAGAGAGTTACATACATGGTTTTAAGTTTAGAAAATGATGGATTTCAGTGCAACTTCACTACATAAAAGGCTTCTTGGCGATAGTGTTGTGGCTTCCCATTACACTGAAGGACATATAGCAGGTTACTCGCAAACTTAAAATGAGAGAAACATGTGATATTTAAGAATGTGACCATCCATAACATTTCAAGTTATGATAAGTGCAAATGTTGTTTGCATTTAGATAAACACAGATACAGAAAGAGAAGCTAAGACTGACCATAAAAGAAAAACTGAAGGCCCATTTTAGGTAGGCATTTTGCTGACAATTGGTGAAAGGTTTTAAATGATAATGTGTATTTTTTTGAAAGATTTAAGCATGTAGATTGGCGAGATAAATAAGTGCAGTTCGAATCCACAGAAAAGCAGTTACTGAGAGATAGGTAGATTTGAAATTGATTATAAGGAAACTAAAGGCCCTTTTTATGTAGGAACTCCTCTGATAAACATTGAACATTTTCGAGTAGCAACACATTTGTTGAATTGAGACTAACTTATTAAAAACTGTATAACTTTCTTAGAGGGAAGCCACAAGTTTTGAAAAAAAAAACCATAGATGACAAAGAAACAGTTATTTATAAAGTAAGTGCAGCATCTAATATACCCTGATTTTGAATGTAAAAATACAAGAATAGGAAAGATCATTGATTTCTTTATGTCCCCCCCCCCCCCGGCTTTCACCCCTACCCAGGACCCTGGCAGACATCCATGTGCATGTGTGGCTCAGCACCTTCCACCCCACCATTGACAATTGCTGCCACCCCCTCCCACCTATGCATCCCATCAGACCTCCACCCAATGGGAGCAGAACTACGGGAAGGTGGACAACCACCCTAGGAGGGGAGAGCTGCCTTTGGCAGCTCAATCCCACTCGCTCCTCCCTCCCTCCCCCATGCTGGCTCCCTGATGACCTGATGTTGTTCCCAGACCAGGGTCACCAGCGTGGCTCAAGGTAAGGTGTCCAGAGTCTCAGCCCTCTGCACCAGCTGGCTGGCTTTCTTTATGTTTTTTAAATGTTTAGAACTAAAACTGGACTCCCTGAAGAAGAGGTCTACTCCAAAATGTGAGATATTGTATTGTCTGGAAGATACATGAATAAAAATATGATTATTTGATTTTTTGGGTGAGTGGGCTATTCATTTCAATCATTGCTGATCTTATTGAGCCCTGATTGGTTTTGGCCTCACCCCACATTTAGAACTTTTACTATCTTGTCTGTGTATTTTTCTGAAGTTGGCTGTACCAGAATTTCGTTCACGTTATTGGATATCTCTCTAGTCCAATAAGATGAAACAACCCACCAGGTCTCAGTGACAGCCACAACTCAGTCTTGTAAGAGATTGGTTTCTAATTCAGCCATCTTAGCTAGATTTAAACTTCTGGCATTTGCCATCAAGATTTTGCACTGATTAATCAGTTTAGTTCTGATGACACCCTGACCTAGAGAAAAGGAGTTGGTTCACATCTCCCCCCTAGAAGTTAGTTTAATGACCTGGATATATGTTTTTCGATCTTCTTTCCTAGCATAGTACTCCTCCTCCTACTAAGATGGAGTCCATTCAAACTAACCAAGCTTGGGTTATGTTCAAATGATTCCCAATGGGTAATGCAAGCAAAACCCCCTTTCAGGGTCCACTTCCAATGCCACTCATTAATCTTTTTAATTTTGTTACATCTAGTAGCACTCACCCTAGGTACAGGTATGATCTCAGATAGCAAATCTCAGAGCCTTGGGCAGTAAGAAGTTCACTTAGTGCAACAAAATCAAGTTTTATTTCTTCTATACCTGATGTGTTAATATTGTTGGTACCAATGTGGACTATTACCAAAGGATTATCCTCTGCATCACTTAGTATATTATTCACCATCATGGTAAGATCAGATATCTTGGCCCCCCTGAAGTTGCTACAGGTTCTGTTTGCTTTACCTGGGTTGCTCACAGTCTTATCAATATATTTAATTATGGAATCATTTAGGACATATACTTGGCGGGGAGTGCTGACACAAGGTCCTTTTCAATTTTACCACTGTCCATCATACTCTGTGCATTGAGTACACTTTTTTTGCATGCTACACTGTTTTCAGAGGGGGGCAATACTCTGAGGTGAATCACTAAGAAGATCCTGTTGTATGGGTACAAATCCCTGATCAGTGCTGAACCAGAAGTGATGTAATCGGACACTTACGGTTCTCCATGGAATAAAGCTAAATTTTTCTGTAGCTACACAGTTATCCAGCCTTCAAAAAGGCAGTATTAAAAGTGTCAGTGTGCACAAAGGGGCACTACAAACTGCAGATTAAACTGCAGCAGCTGCAGAACATATCCCCCTTGCTAAGGTGAGGTCAGAGGTCAGCCTTCTCCAGACACTACTTCAGTAGTATTTCTACTTACCAAAAATAGATGAATAGCCCTCCCAGGCTCAGTATAAAATAATTTTTAAAACTACAAAAAATGATGAAGCAGGGCATTGTCCTTGCGAAATGTTAGTTCTTTTTTGTATATTTTGTACTGCTTTTTAAAAAATAAATGGTTTAAATATGAAAGAAACCATGGATTCTGGTTGTTTGTGGTGGGTGCTATTTGATTTGATTGGTTTCAGTATAAAATAAAATCAGTCAATTCAGTCAGCAAGCATTTTTAAGTTCGCTGAACCAGAAGTGACATAATTGGACACTTCTGGTTCTGTGTGGAATAAAACTAACTTTTTTTGTAGCTACACAGTTAGCCCGCCTTTACAGAGGCAGTGTTAAAAGTACCAGTGTGCACAATGGGGCACTGTAAACTGCAGATTTAACTGCAGCAGCTGCAAAACAAGTCCCCTTTGCTAAGTGAAGGTCAGAAGTCAGCCTTCTCAAGACAATATTCAGTAGTGTTTCTATCCACATCGTTTCCTCTCTCAGAGGCTGCAGACCTTTGTAAAATAGATGAATAGCCCTCCCAGGCTCACTAAAAAATAAAATCAGTCAATCTAGTCATCTCACTCTGAAGCAAGTGTTTTTAAGCTCTCCAAACCGGAAGTGACATAATCGGAGACTTCCCATTCTTTGTAGACTATAACTTTTTCTGTAGCTACACAGTTAGCCTGCCTTTAAAAAAGGCAGTGTTAAAAGTGCCAGTGTGCACAAAGGGGCACTACAAACTGCAGATTTAACTGCTGCAGCTGCAAAACAAGTTCCCCTTGCTAAGGGGAGGTCAGAGGTCAACCTTCTACAGACACTACTTCAGTGGTATTTCTATCCACCCCTTTTCCTCTCTTAGATGCTGCACACCCTTGTAAAATAGATGAATAGCCATCCCAGGCTCAGTTTCAAATAAAATTAGTCAATTATTTGATTATTTATCCAACTACAACTGTCTGTAATCTTGGGGTCCTTTTTGAGCAATCTTTGTATTTAGAATTCCATGTCAGTAGCATTGTCAGTTCTACTTTTTGATCACCTTTACAGTATTGCCAATATGCTTCCTTACAGTGCAGCTAGCCACAATGTAATGCAATCACTTGCAGTAAATGACACGTCACAAAATATGGCAGTAAAAAAGGCCTTAATTTCAGAATTTTGTCATATACTGCAGCATTACTGCTTTGCATCCTAGCTGGCACCACTGTACTTAAGTCCTGTAATTTCCCTCACCTTTGTTCACCGTTTCGTTTTTTCTCATATGGATTACTGTAATTCCCTTCTGTCTGGTCTTACAAGCCCAAGCCCTGCATCAACTCCAGCTTGTTCAAAATGCTACAGCGCAAATCGTTACTAGTTCCAGGAAGTCCAATCATGTCTTTCCACTACAGATCAAAATTCATTGGCTTCCAATCAAACATAGAATTGACTACAAAATACCTCTGCTCATATTTAAATGTTTAAATGGACTTGCTCCCTCATATCTATCTGAACTACTTCATAGTCATTTACCAACTCCTCAACTCTGATAATTTGACACATAACTTTATAACATTCCTAGCACCGACAGGCTACTTTTTGGGATAGAGCCTTCTTTGTGCACAGCCCCCATCTTTGGAATTAGCTTCTTTTGGAAATCCAGTACTATATTGATCCTGAGTTGTTCAAAAATAAATACCAATGGTACAGTACCTTTATCGATTAGCTTTCAAAACTCCTTATTCATTTTTAATTTTGCCTGTGTGCAGGTTGTGTTCACCACCTTCAGTTTTTTTATAGGTGCTATAGGAATTGTATTATTATTATTGTTGTTATTGTTCTTATTTATAAGAACATGCTCTGTGACCCAATAGTGTTTTTTGAATGGTATAGCAACTTAAATGTGTCAACAGAATGTGTCTGGTATTAATCAGGCTTAATTGAAAACATTTGTTTTAAAATTGTGAAGCATTACTATTTGTTATTTTTCAAAACATGGAATACATTTGGAATGAACTACACTGAATCGAAGGCAACCATCCTAAGGTACAGCATAGTTTGCAAGGTTGAATTATAGGGTGTACCCTTGGTAAAAAATAACACATTTTGTTGTATAATACATGAACCTTTGACAGTGCAGTGTCAGATTTGACAGAGTAAAAACACAGGTCATTATCTATTAAAGGAAGTAAAAGACTCTAGACAACCATTTGTTGTGTCTCAATAGTAAAGTCAGCTTTGTTATGAAAGAGCAGGCATGATTTATGTATGCATGTACATACGTACGTGCGTATGTATGTATTTATTTGAAAATTAGTAACTGGGAAAGGCACAATGAGTCAAGGCTCTTTTCTAAGTGAGACCAGTGGGAGTGGGGGGAGAGGGAGGAGGTCAAGGCCAAGGAACAAACACAGCACAAAGTTATAGTACAACAAACACAGCATCAAAGTTATAGTACAACAAACACAGCATCAAAGACTGAATGCAATGCAAAGTTCATAAGAATGTAAAACTAACAAGATAAAAGTGCAGTGGCAATGGTAAAATTGCAAGGTGGAATGAGAACCAGCATTTATGTGTAAATAGAGTGACAACAATGCAGATGGTGAAAAAATATACTAATGATGGAGTAAACTACAGATCAGGCTGAGGCACTACAAGTGAGTGCAAATCTGTAGCATAGATTTAACAAGGACCACCAGAGGCAGTTTTCAGTTAGAGGACTGGCAAGAGTAGGATGGCAAAGAAGAGAAAAGATTTAGCTGGTATTTAAAGGAGAAGGGAAAGGAAGGAGATGGAGAGTGGAAAAGTTGGACAGAGCATGTTTCAGAAAGAAGGTAGGGGATACAAAAAGCAGGTTACCCAGCAGAGGAGTGTAGATGAGGATGGCAGTAGGTTAAAGAGTCTTGCACTGATTAATTGATTTAAACAACTGTTCAGTGTGACAGTGCACTGTGAATGGTAACAGCAAAATCCAGTGTTCCCTCCATATAACATACCTCATTATAACAAAATATTGCCTATCACAAATACCATGCTTGCATCTTGCTTTAAATCATGTTTGTCATTTACCAGCTGTTAATTGCAATCACCTGTGTAACATGAGCTGTGATTTAACTGCATTTCCCCAGAGCATTCCATTAACCTTAACAAAAGCATTACAATAAGAGGCTCCTCAGTGCTAATGTTACAGTTGCGAATGCAACAAAGTTAAATAATTTTTATAAAAACTTGATCTAAAGTATGTAGTGCACCAACTTGGTACATTTTGGGTTAACATTACTGTGGACAATGTAAATAATTGCTAGATCACAACCCTGGGCCTCACATTTGAACATTTACTGCCCCCTGATGATGATAATCCAAATGCTGATGATGATAATGCTAGCAAAATAGCCCAAGCTATGATGAAACGTAACCTCTGTTATGGGTTATGTGAGGCTACTAACACCTTTAAAAATTATTAATGTCTGGCCCGGTGGTGCTGAGGGTTGAAGTGCTGGATGCCACACCTCGCGCCACACCAGCGACACGGGTTCGGGAATGGACTTGGGAGATTGGGGGCTGGCAGGGGAAGGAGAGGCTTGAGCATCCTCAGGACTGCTCTCCTTTCCTGGAGTGGGTTGCAGGGAAGCCTTGTTCAGCAGCAACCCCCAGTGGAGACTGGGAGCACTACATGAGCGGTGCAACAGGGGAACAAAGAAAAGTGGAAACAGCTCCAGGACCGGCTGGATGACAGCTGCCAGTTGTCTGATGTCACAGAATCCCCGAATGAACCATGTCTGTCTCAGCAGCACCCTGGAGACAAGCAGTGGAGTACACTGGCCAGCCCCACCACTGCCTTCCCCCTTGAAGGACAGGGACCTATCCAGCAAAGAGTTCTTCCAGGTTACCTCAGGGATGGCTGCAAATATGAGGATGGAGGTTCAAACAGGGGTAGTAGGATGTAAGTCAGGGTCCTTGGTGGCTTGTAGGAGTGGCGGGCCCTGGAGCATGTAGGGGAGTAAACAAATAATAAAATAAAATGACTAACCAAAGACAACACTGCACAGATACATGAACAGCTGTCTGACACCAAAATAATTTCTGTTGCACTCACTGAAGAAAATGGAGACAGAGAATCTCATGATGTAAAGAAACCACAAATAAAACTGACAGAAAGAAAGATTCTATTGATGGACTAACATCTAAGTTGCTTAGTTAGAGGGTCAAGAAACACATTTGCTCAAGGTAATCCAGTTCCAGTTGGTAGCTTCCTATGTTAAATCAAATCAAATCAAACTTTATTTAATAAAGCACATTTCTACATTGTGACTCAATACACTTTACAATAGTTCTAAAAATTTTAAAATACAATAAACCCAACATTAAACAAAACATACAAATAGCAGCATTAATTATTACTAAAAACATTTTAGCTGTTCATAAAAGCCTGATTGGATAAAAAGGTCTTCAGTTCCTTTTTAAAGATCTCAGTTGTTGGACTGTCTCAGATCTGTTGAAGGATGGAGTTCTACAGGATTGGGGCTACAGATGCAAATGCATGGCCCAAGATGTTTTTAAATGCATCCTGGGAACTCCCAACAAACCCTAATCCATGGAGCGAAGGGAGCGGATGGGGTGGTGGGGCACAGGAGGTCTTGCAGGTAACTGGGCCCCTGATTGTGTAGGGCCTTATAGGTCAGCAAACTGACCTTGAAGGAGATCCACCACCTAACTGGCAACCAGTGCTGAGAATGCAGCAGAGGTGTAATATGACATGATCTAGGTAGACTGGTCAACAACCTGGCCTCTACATTCTGCATTAGATGCAGGCAGTGCAGATTTACCCCTGCTTGACCTCAGTACATGGCATTACAGTAATCAAGGCACAATGTCACAAAGGCATGAACTAGTGCCGGAAGATCAGCAAGGGGTTTTAGATGTTTAACCCTGGTGATGTTCCTCAGATGGTAAAAAGAGATCTTGAGCATGGCCGACACCTGTGGTTTAAGCATCAGGCCACAGTCCAGGACAACACAAATGTCACTCAAATGATCTGAGGTAAGCATTGGGAGTCCTCTAACCTAAGCCCTGAGAGTCTACCAGCTTGCACCCTCATCCCCTGGTAACCAGGTTCCAGCACCAGAACCTCAGTCTTATCTGGAGTCAACCTTAGCCAGTTCACCCTCATCCAGTCTTGGAGCTCATCTAGGAAAATGTTTACCACTGAGACCATCTCCTGCTGCTTGGGTGCAAAGGACATGTAGAGCTGAGTATCATCTGCACAGCAGTGAAAACTGAGCCCATACCACCTTATAATGTTGAACAGCATGGGGGACAAAACAGTGCCCTGTGGGACCCCATATGGCAGGGCCATTGGAGCTGAGGAATAAACCCCAGACACCACACACTGTGACCTGCCAGTGAGGTAAGATCAAAACCAGTTGTGGACCATACCTTCCAGTCCACAATATACCCGCAGGTGCTCCAACAGCATCCCATGGTCCACGGTGTCAAATGATGCTGAGAGATTGAAGAGTACAAGAATAGACTGTCTCCTCTGATCCCACACCACCAGGAGATCATTTAGCATCCAAACCAAGGCAGTCTCAGTACTATGCCTTTTTATAAATCCCAACTGGAGAGGTTTGTAGATGTTGTGGGCTGTTAAATAGGTCTCCAGTCAAACGGCCATCCCGTAAAGGGAAAGTTAGAGACCAGTCTTTAATCTGAAAGATAGTCTGCATCTAGTGAAGGTTTTTTAAGGAAGGGCCTTACAACTGCCTCCTTCAGGGTCTCCAGAAAGACCCTCAACACCAGAGAACATCAGATTATCTTTACTAGGACTGGGCTGATGGCATCAATCCACCCCACCAGGACGCATGTTGGGCCCTGGGTCCAAACTACAGTAGGTTGGCCGTAACCCCCTGGATGACCCTCATGATACCTACTACTGATACCTGGTTGAAGTCGGACCAGATAGATTGAGTGCCTGTGACATCACTCCCTTCACTGCAACACCCCTTCAAGGACTCTGGCCGGATCTCCGACCTGATGGAGGAAACCTCATCAGCATTAAAAACATTGTTAAAAAAGAAAAGCAGTGAAACTGATGAAATAAAGTACTGCCTCTAAGAGAATTTGTAAGTAATACCACATACTGTATGGTCATACAATATCAGTCTTTTTCAATTTGTGATATCAGTTAAAATGTTCCTAACCAGAAAACATTTTCATTTGCATTTTTTGACCATCCTGGATGTAACAAAATGAGTGCTATGGCAAACAGTGATGAAGGACCGAGTTTTGCTGAAATTGGTGGAGGACTATTTTGAGCTGTGGGACTCCACCCCACCACCCATTTAAAATAAAAATAAAAAAAAAATCACAGGGAGTGTGGGCAGAGCCTCCCGATTTTAATACATTGAAAACAGAAATATGGCAATCATATGAAAAAATCCTTTCTAGCACAAATAGTGTAGCTTACCACACTGTGTTTTTAATGCTGGTCCATAGCCTTTCACCAGAGCCATTTTGCTCATTATAGCAAGGGAGCATTATACTTTAAGGAACCAGGTTATGTTGGGTGTCAATCATATCCAGGTTTCTTAGATTGCCCCCCCCCAAAAAAAACCACCCAAAAAACAAAGACACATATTTTTTTGACTGTAAAAGTACTTCATTTTTTAAACAACCTTCTGCACTTGATCAAAATCTGACTGAAGAAAGAATCCTAGTTGAGGGATGGCCTTAGCTGCAAACAATATGACATCCTTAACATATACAGTAGAATGGTTTCTGAGTTAGTGCAGACAAGGAAAACTTCATTAATGAATAGCTTAATAAGAGGGGATTAAGAATAAAGTCTCACGTGACTCTTATTCTGGACAATTTAGTAGAACAATAAACATAATTTAACATCACTCTGTGCCATTGCCTGCAAATAATCTGAAAGCCAATCCACTACATTTTTTGCAAGACCCACATTATGGAGTTTAACTAAAAAGACAATGATTAACCACATCAAATGCTTTTGTTAAATCAATAACAAGGCAGCTCAGAAATCACCATAAACAAAAGCATTATGAAAGAATAAACTAACAGCATTTGGTAATATAGTCAAAATATTGATGGGAAGTAGACAGCAACTGAAATTTATCCAAATGAGAAAAGAAGTTGATTAAACTATACAGTCTAACAATTTTGATAAAGGTGAAAGAAGAGGTGTAGGTTGAGAATTGTCAACTAGACCTCTATTACCACTTTTAAATATTGGAATAACTGTCCACATTTTTCACAATTCTTGAGAAGTCTGTGTACAAAAAGAAAAATGCACTGATTTGCTCAGGGCATGGGTAAAGCCAGTTCCTCACTAGCTATGTTAAATAAATGTGTGTCAATATTGTTAGCTCTTGGACATGTACTGAAGTTTCTTTAAACATTACAAAACATCTTTAGGCATTTTACATTTAAAATAAAACACACACTTCTTCAGGGTTATCAGTATTAATTAAAGAACCTTGGATAATAGAACTCTTAGAAGTAGATGGTACCAATCTACTAAAATTAGAATAAAGATTATTAAAATATTCAGCTACCCCCCTCGGATTAATTATTGTATCACTTTCAGAAATAATCAAATTAGAGGCACAGTGAGAACTTCTACCCAGCGAAGCATTAAATGATTGCCATTTAGCTTTGGCTGATTTTACTTCAGTTTTAATTGAAATTTCTGAACTTCTCTGTACTTTTTAAGAGTAACAGAATCTCAGGCTATATAATGTTGGGATCATCCTTCATCTGCGTTTTCCAAGAATTTAATCAAATTGAGAGCAATACATTTGTCTCATCCAAAATTGGCTGATCACTAACTCTACTTTTTTCACCAAGATCTGGTCAAAGCCACTTATGGGCTGTTCTGTTAGGGGAATTTTCATCATCTCACATTCCCTTCTGAGTTCAAAAGATGTTGAAAATGTTTCACTCATATATCAGGTTCCACATAAACATCCAAACCCATTTTATAGTTTGAAACACCTTTAGCAGTAAGTAACCAGAATGCTCTGTTATCACTCTCATACATAGTTTCTAGCATATAGTTCCATACCTGCTCCTGATAAATGCATTTTTTTATATTATTTTTGATAAGTGACCTATATTGTTTTCTACACCCATTCAGATAGGACAAATGTTGTCTTGTTATATGCCTCTTGGTATATCTCACCATCTTTAAATTTTCTATTTTCTTGTTTGCATTCACTACCAAACAATTTTATTTTTTAGTTGCTTTTATTCTGTCTATAAAGGCATAATTCTATTAAACCTTGCAGTTTTCTGTCAAAACTCACGGGGCATGATGCTCAGCTGCCTTTCCCAAAGAAATCAAAAGAGGGACCATGTGACCAGACACAGTCATTTCTAAATTCTGCCCCAATTTAAGCTTACCTTATTTAAAATATGTTTGTATTTTCATCATCTTGTAGACCTATAGCAATATTTCAATATACGGGTATGCCATCTATGGACCTGTCCAGTTGGGATTTCACTCTTGTGACAGTATAGAAACTGTGTGTGTTAAGATGTTCAGTGATCTCATGACAACAGATAGAGGGCATCATTCCATTCTTGTTATTCTTCATCTGTCATTGGCATTTGACATGGCTGACCATTGTGTGCTTTTGGAACACCTGAGGCACTATGTAGCATACCTCTCAAATGTCCCTGATTATGAGGGACATCCCTCATTCTAATCCTCAAAATTGCTGTGTGCCTCACCTGTCCCAAATGGAAAAAGTACCACCCACACACAGAAGGTGATGTAGATTCAGGCTTTAAAGCAGACATTCATAATATTCTTAGATGCTGAATCATAAATAAACTTAGTACAAGCACAGGCAATGGTTTATCCAGAGTTCTGAGCTTTGATCTTTAAGTTTGAGGATATGTCCCTCATTATGAGTGTCAGTGTCCCTTATTGTCCCTCATTTTCAGTGCTCTTGTCCCTCATTTTAGTCACAAACAGATGAAAGGCATGCTATATGGGACTCACAGATACTAATTGTGTGCTGACTTGAGTCCTACCTGTTCAAAAGAATGCAGCAGGTAGTCGTAGGTAAATCTATCTATCAGATGGCTGCACTCAGATGTGGTGTGCCACAAGGCTTGATCCTGAAACCCATGTTGTTTGCTGTGTACATGTTGCCTCTGGGTGAAAGCTTTCAATGGTATGACCTAGAGTTTCACTGCTATGCACATGATACTCAGCTGTTCCTGTCAGCTAGTGCAGGCTCTGTTCTGTGTCACTGTTTGAAAGAGATCAATGGCTGGATTACCTCTGACTGCTTATATCTCAGCATATGCAACACTAAGGTGATGATCACTGAACCAGGTTCAAATGGGTCAGCAACAGCAAGGAGCAACCCCTATTTGCCATCTTTGAATGGTGCCACCCTTGGAGCTGTGCATATGGTTACACATCTGGGAGTTACTATGGATTGCAGGTTTGACCCTGGAGTACCAGGTGATGGCAATCATCTATGATGACTTTTTTCAACTGTGAAGTATCATCATCAGTCTGTATATTCAGATTTAGATCTTTTTCAAAGAGATATGAGATCAATTTTCTCAGGGTGGTGGGATTGTCATATGATTTTTTATGCATTCCTTCAAGACTCAAGACAGACCCTTGTCTAGGAAGGGCACCATTAATTGATTGCAACATTTTGCGTTTAATATTATTTCAAATCTCAGGACTTGATCTAGCTCTTTCACTTTGTGGTATAGGCTGTATCTTCTTGGTACTAATTCCTCTTATATTACTTTCTTCTACTAACATCCCTGTTGTTTCCATATCCATATTTCTTTGCATACTGACATTCTTCTTAATATTTTTATTTTTCTGCTTATCTTTTCTTCATCCCAGATTAGCTTTCATTGCTAACATCACATTTGCAGTCAGTTGTACAGTTTTACTGTTCTCTATCCCCTCATCCCTTTGTTTTTAATAGAGCAAGGGAACTGCTTTTCCCTGGAGATTACTCTTTAAATATTTGAATATTTCATCCATTTGCACACCCTGATGTGCTATTTTCTCTCACAATCTGTCTATTGCACTCTTCAGACCTACTGTTTGCTGCAAGTTATCATTTGCTTTAGTTGAAACCCCAGATGAGCAACTCACTCAGGCAACAGTATGGAGGACTGATATTGATAATCTATTGTCCTCTGTTTTCTTTCTCATCCAAACTGATGGAAATTGGAAACACGCTTAAAACCAGGGGATGTTCCTTAATCATTTCAGAAATTCTGCCTGTGCCTAAGGCTGGAGCAGGGAGAGTAAAATAAATTAAAGAGACTGATACATGGTTGCAAACCTTGGCCAAAATGAAAAATCATTATTTCATAATAAACTGGGATGTTTTCAGTAGGAAACCGGGACTGTACAGAAATGATGGATTACACCTTAAACAGAAATGATACACATTTGTTAGGAGGAAAATTCAAAAAGGAAATCAACAAGTGCTTAAACTTAATAGGGATGGGGGGCTGATATTGAAGCTGTCAGTATTCAAAATGGAATGCCCAAAATCATTTCTTCAAATCGCACCAAGCCACTCACACAAAGGGTAGTAACAACATCAAATCTCCCAAAGATCACAAAGTAGATGATTAATATCCTGATTAATGCCAGAAGTTTAAATAATAAATCTGAACACTTAGAACCCTGCTGGCCACAGAAAACTTTGACATAACTGCAACAACCGAAACATGGTGGTCAGAAAATGGCACCTGGAACAAAATCATTAACAACTATATCCTATTTAGGAAAGAAAGAACAGGTAAATGTGGTGGAGACATGACAATTTACATCAAAAACAGCTTAAAAGTAAAATAAATCAATATGCCACCCAGTACATACTGTATGTATTACATTTAAACACCATTCAAATTGCTGAGAAATGTAATAAATTACTTTAAATATTAGTATTTTAATGGCCAATTGACTGTACCACAGAGTATGATTTTAAACTCAGGGAAATTATAAACAAACTTAGTGGTCATTGGAACATCAAGAGATCTGAACATGTCTGGCATAAAGTGGGACTCCATGGCAGGGAGCTTTAACATTAACAATAATTATTAGACAACTGAAATGAAATCGGTCTCCAACAACATGTGCAGGAATTGGTGAGAGGTGGGGTAATACTAGATGTGATAATATTACAACCAGAAGTTAATATCAAGAATTGTGTGACTAGGAAGAGCCTAAGCACCAGCAATCGCTCCATGGTTCAAATTGTCATAAATATGACATATATAAAGGAAAAGGGGACAATTGTGATAAAAGATTTTGGTAGATAAAACTATGATATAATGAGATGTGTAGTATAGATATGGAATTGGATGTTTGAGTTGGAAAATAAGAAAATTAATGAAATGTAGAACATCTAGGGCTTGATTTTCAAAGATCCCTTAGAGTCACACATGTTGCATTGCTCCAGGGATGTGGCAAACTCTGGGTGCACCGGGGACTCTGCACCCAATTCTGTAAAAATAAGGGTCCAAACACCAAAGTCCCTGGGTTTGCTGCAAGTTGTCTCCTGCGCCAAGTATGGCGCACCTGCAATACTTGCTGCAGGGATCTGGGCCCCTCACCAGGTGCAACACTAGCTGGGCCAGGATGGTAGTTATGGGGTGAAGCTGCTGATCAGGATGGGGCTGGATGTAGAAGGGGCATGGAAGGTGTCATGAAGAGGTTGGGGGGACAGCTGGGCAGCAGTGGCAGTGTTGGCACCAGGCCAGGTGTATGTACATGGGACTATATGTACAGTCCAGTAATGGTACCATTGGTAAAGTAAGTAGCTTCCCTGGTAGTCTAGCACACCCCCAATCTCCCCCAAAATTATTCATGTCATACAGTAGTCCCTGGTAGTCTAGTGGACATCCACCTCCATCCCTGATCTGCCCATAAATGAACATGATAAGAAATTCATTCCCTGGTGATCTAGCGGTCCCCCTAGCCCCACAATGCCTGTAAATAAACATGTTAATTTAGCCATTCCCTGGTGGTCTAGTGCACTCTCACCCCTGCAGGTAGTGCCCACCACCCCACTCCCCTTCTGAGCTGTCAAAAAATGAGCTTGTTCTGTACACAGTACATGCTCAGTGACAGCTCAGTTGGTGACTGGCTGTTGTGGTGCAAGGAGATCTGTACTGGTCATTGGCTCGGGGTTTGGGACTTGGGGGAGCGGGTGGTGGGCACTACCTTCCAGGGTGGAGGTCCACTAGACTACCAGGGAATGGTTACTTTAACATGTTAATTTATGGGCACATAAGGGCTTGGGGGGATCACTAGATCACTGGGAAATGAGCTTCTTATCATGTTCATTTATTGGCAGATCGGGGCTGGGATGTTGGGGTCCACTAGACCACCAGGGACTATGACATGAAAAATTTTGGGGGAGACCGGGGATCATGGGGCATTAAACTACCAGGGAAGTTATCTATTTTACCCATGGTACCATTACTGGACTGTAGATACAGTCCCATACACACACACCTGGCTTGGTACCAAAACTGCCGCTGCTGCTCAGCTGTCTCCCTGACTCCCCCATGCCACCTCCCCTGCCCCAACTGCAACCAGCAGCTATTGCCAGATCCCTTCCCAGTGGTGCAAGCTGCTTAGACCACCTCCTGACTGGCCTAAGTGGTGCCCATTATTGTATCCAGGGCAGGGCTTTTAAAATCTAAATAAAGGGGATGTTGCAGCCTTGCCATGGTGCTAGTCCCCTTGCCATCTGGCACATGTGGTTGCTTGCTGCAACCTTGGTGCAAGGGGGGCTTTGGCCAGCTGCACTAGATTTGATGCAGGCTACCTTCTAAAATCATGTTTGCTGCAAGTTGTGGTTCAAGTCACCACTTGAGTCACACTCTTGTGACCAAAGTCCTTTGCATCAGTCTAAACATTTTGAAAATAAAGCCCCTAATGTCACAAAATTGAATAACTTGAGAAGAGACACTTATTATAAGGAAATATAATAATAAGGCAAGAATACCCATCTAGATGAACAATAAAACCAAGAGATTGGTAAATAAGAAAAAAAGTTATTTTAAAAATCTAAATTCAATAAGATTATAGAAACATACAAGAGACCCAAAATGTGCAAAAAAGAGAGGTTAGACAGGAAAAAACTAGGTTAGAGGAATGAATATCTAAAAATTCTGTTAAAAACAAGTAATTTTATATATAATTAAATAAAAGAAATACAGCCAAACATGTAGAATCATTAAAAGAGGGTGGCAAGATCATAAGTGAGGAGAAATACATAGCACAGAGTCTAAATATATTCTTTTGTTCAGTGTTTAACACAATGGACGGGTAACTCGTCCACTCGCCTGTCAACTGCTCCTGGTCAAACAAATACCACAAGCCTCCTCCCAAGCTTATCTATGCCAGGGTTATCAAACAAAGGCACCTCCAGCTGTTAAAATCCCATCTAACCAGGCTGAACTGGGCAGTGCTTGACTCTCTCAGTGACACCAACAAAGCTCTGGACCTATTTATCAAACGTTTCAATGAAGCCTGTGACATCTATGCACCAGTGAAAAAGATGAAGGTCAAAGGACAGACCAACCCCTGGGATACTACTGACCTTTTAACTCTGCTCAGGCACAGAGACCACCTCTGGCATTGTGCTCGTGCAACTCCGATACAAGTAAACATACAATTATACAAAGCAGCCAGAAATTATTGCACTCAAAAAATACGGAATGCTAAATGCAGCTATTACAAAGAGGCTCTAACCAACTCTTGGGTCCAGGGAAACAAATTCTGGAACAACATGAAAGAACTCACAGGCAAGGATCCTAAAGCACCACTCACTATGCTCAACCTTCATGGCACTCCTACACTCGACCTAGGTACCATCACCAGCACTTTTAATAATGCATTTACAAACCTGGACAGTGTCCTTCCACCAAATTTTTTCGACGACCTCCACTCCAGCTCCTCCCAAGTTACCCCCCAACTAGAATGTACAATCCCAAAGTTTTTTTTTAAGGAGGTTCCACCACAAGTAGCTAGAAAATACATTCAAAAGGCTATTGGCAAACAAGGGTACAGTGGTGACTCCCTTGACCTGAAACTGCTGGCACAAGTCCTCAATGAAATCTTAGAACCACTTACAAAGATCTTCAATCTCTTGCTTAGATTGGGCCATTTCCCCTCTCTCTGGAAGAAAGCCACTGTCACACCAGTTCACAAAAGCAGAGATAGGATGCTGCACATCAATTACAGACCTATCTCACTTCTACCCCCCACTATCTAAAGCACTGGAGCGAATAGTGCCAGACCAACTAGTTGAATTCCTGGATAAGTACAATGTACAGTGCCCAGAGCAGCATGGCTTCAGAAAAGGGCACAGCACCACCACTGCACTACTGGAATTTACAACCTTCATCCATGCCACGCTTGACAAAGGGAATTGTGGAGGGGCAGTATTTATAGACCTTACCAAGGCATTCGACACAGTTAACCACCCCCTACTGCTCAAGCAACTGTCCTCCATTGGGATCTCCAGCAATGCCCTTCCATGGTTCACCAGCTACCTTGATAATCAGATCCAATGTGAAAGGATTGCAGGGATCTCCTCGGATGAGAAACCGGTCCGCTCCGGAGTCCCCCAAGGGTCTATTCTGGGCCTGCTACTCTTCTCCCTCTTCATCAACAATCTCCCCAGTGCCTGCCACCAAAAAATATTACTATACGCAGGTGATGCAGTCCTGTTTTCAGCCACCATGACATTACAGTCCTTGAATCCCAGCTGCAGCTTGACTTCAAGCGCATCGAAGACTGGTTCAATTCTCATAAACTTGTCCTGAACCACAGCAAGACTAAAGCCATGTCCTTCTGTAACCGACGGAACAGGCACAACTCTCTGTCCCTCACCATCAAGAACCACACTGGGAACCCACTCAAACATGTCAAGGAGTTCAAGTACCTTGGTATTACCGTGGATAGTACCCTCTCCTACACTCGGCATACTGACACCATTGCCAAGACCGCCAATATACGGATTGGACTGCTACACAAACACAAGCACTGCATGCCTGTGGATGCCCTTAAACTAGCCATCTACAGCTCTGTCACCTCTATCATTGACTACGGCCTTGCCATCTATGGCTCTGCCTCAACAAGTACCCTCCGCAGGATCTCAGTTTCTCTCAACAAAGCCTGTAGACTACTAACGGGTGCAGCTCAACAAACTCACACCTGTGACCTCTATGCACAGGCCAGCTGGCTACCCCTACTCAGCAGAATACAATACCAGACCTGCTTACTTACCAAAAAGATTCTACTCGGTCTCATGCCACCTGGTGTTAGCTCACTCCTTACTACCTACAGTGGCACTCAACAAACACATGGTGCCCAATCTCTAACCTTTCAGGTTCCCAGATGTCATACCTCAATGGATCAGCAGTCCTTTATCTATAGAGCCGCTCAATGGTTCAATTCCCTCAATAAAGAAGCACTTTCCTCTGCAACACTTGGACCCTTCAAAAGGAATCTCAAACTTTACCTCAACTCTACCACTCAATGTGACTGCTTCTCTGAACAGAGATCTCTCTAAACACCTCCCAGCTCACTCATATCTCACAGCTCACCCTTTCCCAGTCTCATTCCCTCTGGCACCGGGCCTTCCTTGTGACTCCTTTCCTGCTTTGCATCTCCACTGGTACAAGACATTTTCCACCACCATTGGACAGTGGCCCATTAGCCTGCCAACTTCCTCTCCCAGTCGCACGCCTGCAATACTAACTGCCTATGGTGCCCTCTATCTCTTATTGTTACCGCAGCCAACTGCCTACTCAAGCTGCTCATTATATGAATATCATCTCAAAGTATGTTATAACTGAGTATCTTTATTTGTTCTTTTAGTTGTTTTGGTTGTTTATTGTGCATTCTTTTACTACCTCTGTATGTATGTTGACCCTCATCCTTTAACGTGGAACCTTTGTAAATGAGCAGTTTCTGCTCAAAGGTATTTGTAATCCGAGAATTTAATAAATAAAAAAAAATAAAAAAAACTGGATGGGATAGTGCAACCATGCACAAGTAATAACAGCACATTTACAGAGTCAAGAGTGATGGAAAAGAATAGGGTCTAACAAATTCCCTGGCCCCGAAGATATAGATCCCAAACTAATTGAGGAACTGACAGAACAATTGATAGGGCCATTCACTGCTATATTTAGTAAATTAATATTAATAATAATAAAATTTATTCATATGGTGCCTTATCTATAACCAAGGTGCCTCACAATTTAAAAACAACAAAAACAATTTAAAAACAAGACAAACATCAGTAAAATTAACATTAAAATAACAATACACCAAAAAGAAAAAGAAAAAATCAATCGCTGAATGCCTGGTGCCACAGATAAATTTTTAGAGATTGCTTGAATCCCTCCACAGTTGTGCACTCCCGTAGCCAATGGAGTAGAGAATTCCAAAGGGTGGGGGCTGCATACATAGAAAAACTCTTGCCCCAGATGTTTTTAAACATACCTTTGGAATCTCTAGCAACCCCTCGTCAGCCGAGTGGAGCGATTGTCCAGGGCAATAAGGAACCAGGAGCTCTTTCAGGTAATCTGGGCTCAGTCTGTATAGGGCTTTGAAAATCAGCAAGCTGACTTTAAAGGTGATCCGCCACTGTACTGGCAGCCAGTGCAGTTCATGCACACCGGCGAAATATGACAGGATTGAGCACTAGCTGCAGGCAGCGGATTTCTACCCCAGGAAGCCCTAGGTAAATGGAGTTGCAGTAATCTAAGTGTGAGAACACAAAGGCATGGACCAATGTAGGAAGGTCACCAGGTGGAACTAGTTGCCTAATCCTGGCAATATTCCTGAGATGATAAAAGGAAGATTTGATTATAGCTGACACCTGTGAATGAAGGGTCAGCCCTTCATCAAAAATTACCCCTAGGTTACGCATCCATTCAGAGGTTGGGAGTGAAATGCCATTGAGAAAAATTCCCAAGGGCAAACCAACCCCCATCCCCCCATCCGGTGACCCGGGCCTACAACCAGCACCTCAGTTTTTCTGAGTTCAACCTCAGCCAGCTGGAATCCATCCACTCCTGAATTTCTTTCAGACAGCTATTAAAGACCAAGACAGCTCCAACCTGGTCCGGTGCAAAAGAAAGGTACAGCAGGGTACCATCAGCATAGCAGTGAAAGTAGGTATCATCCTAGATGATTGAGGGATGCTATAGTGGTCCCAATATATAAACAAGTTTAAAAAGGTAAACAGTTTCAGGCCTGTGAGCTTAACCTCAGTCCACTGCAAAGTGATGGAAAGTTTGGTTAGGGACTACAGTATACAGTGTCTTGGTTCTAGGAGCACAGATATAGCTGAAAACTCATAATATGGGTTTTACAAAGGAATATCTTGCCTTGCCAACTTAATCAACTGTTTTAAATAAATAAGCAAGACCCTGGATGATGGCAAAGTTGTAGCTATTGTATATCTCAATTTCGCTAAGTCCTTTGACACAGTGTCACACAAAGAACTACTGCTAAAACACAAAATGTCTGGCATTATGAATTCCATAACCAACTGGGTCAGCAACTGGCTGATAGGCAGAAGGCAGTGTGTTAAAATAAATGGACATATATCTGAATGGCATAGTGTTACCAGTGGTGTGCCTCAGGGGTCTGTCCTGGGCAAAACTACCTCAATACTCCAGGCAGCTGGAAAACTAATTCCAAAATCAAACTTAATATAGATAAATAAGTAGTCCTCCACCTTGAAGCCAAAAATGCACAAAATGATGCTAAGTTGTTGGGTTTTACTGTACTTTAAGAAGTTCAAAAATGTGTAAGGGACCTGGAGGTAATGGTAGCATAGATTTATAAGTGGAACACTAGTATGATGCAGTCATAGACAATTACAACCAAATTATAGCATGTATACAAATCAACACAAACAGTAGAAGTAGAAAGGTGATGCTGTCACTCTTTAGATCATCGGTGAGGTCTAACCTAGGATATGGAGTGCAGTTTTGGAGCCCATATCTACAGTAAATAAGAATGTGACACAGTACAGAGGCAGTTCAGAGAAGGAATATGAGGGAGATCATGTACACTGAAGGAATGTCTTATCAGGAAAAAACATGATGATGTGGGGTTATTTTCATTACAAAAAATGCAGAATCTGAGGAGACATGTTCTTGATGCACTGTGCATCCAGAGATAAACATGTATTCGATAATGTATGCCTAAATGAAAGAAAGGCAAATGAAGGTACAAGAGGACAGTTATCAGTTTAGTGGAGAACTTTTCATAACTGAACAAAGAAGGAACTGGCTCATCCAGAGAGTTCTTTGTTCTTATACTGCACTTAACATTCCTATCCACACTTTCATAACCCAGTCCATAGGGACTAACATAGAATTCATATGTTGCAATTTTATTTTAAACCCCGAACTGTTATTTTGTAATCACAATAACAGAGAGCAGATCAGTAGGCTCCATACCCATCCTTGTGTTCCCTTTACATCATTCCCTTTTTCTCTTCTCAGAACATTATGATACTGCCTGCATCTCATAATGGGGTAGCCTACAAAAACTATGTGTAAAGCTTTCAGCCTCACTATTATGTAATGAGCAATCAATCTTCTATCACACTGTAGATACCCATTGTCCCTGCACTCTCAAAGGAATTAATTTCTATCAATGTATTTGATTATTCCAGTAAATTAAGAGAAATCAGTTCACTGTAGTCTATCATATCTTTTTAGGATGCTGTTTTATCAGGCAGCATATGAAGGTCACTCACAGCTCACCAATATATTCATCTGGGCAGTAATATTTAGAGGGCAATGAAGCCTACTACATTCCAATCTAGTATAACACCCAGGGAAAGTATTCCTAGGTGTGAAAGTAGTACTGAAGCCTTACCTCCCTTAATAAACTAATCACTGGAAACTATATTTCCTATTTTCGTAAATCTACAAGTGTTCTGTAATCTTTTATTTTTGTTTGATTTTTCATTGTATTCTTTTTAACTTTCTGAGTTTCTTTCTTGATCAAATTTTGTTTATTTGTTTCCTTTGTCTTGTTTGTACCACTTGACACTTTGCTTCTTTTTGTTTAATTGCTTAACCAGGAGAGGCACACTAAGCTGAAAGCTTGTTTACAGGTGTGACCTGGGAGCACAGGGAAGTTAACTGACTTGCTGAGTACCTAGAGGCCAGAGGAGCACAGGACCCAAGGCAGCATCGATTCAGTGCGGGAAGGTAATGTCAGACGAATCTAATAGATTTCTTTGACTGGGTGACCAAAGTAGTAGATCAGGGAGGGACTGTAGACATGGCCTACCTAGACTTTAACAAGGCATTTGACACAGTCCCACGAAAAAAATGAATATAAAAGTTGGCCAGACTGGGAGTGGGTTCCAAGATGGTAGCCAGGGTAAAAAATTGGCTGGAGAACAGGACACAGTCGGTAATAGTAAATGGAGTCCACTCTGAAGAAAGGGGGGTTACTAGTGGGGTACCGCAGGGTTCAGTATTAGAATCGGTCCTCTTTAATGTCTTTATAAGTGACATTACAGAGGGATTGGAAGGAAAAGTATGTCTCTTTGCAGAGGACACAAAGATCTGCAATAGAGTTGATACACAAGGTGGGGTGGAAAGGATGAGAAGAGACCTGGCAAGGTTGAAGGAATGGTCTAATGTATGGCATCTTAGATTCAGTGCTAATAAATGTAAAGTAATGCACCTGGGAAACAAAAACCCAGGGGAAGAGTACACAATGGGGGTGAGATACTAAGAACAACAAAAATGGAAAGGGTCCTGGGGGGTAGTCATATCAGATGATCTAAAGATGAGCAAGCAATGTGAGAGGGCAGTAAGCAGGGCTGGTGGGATACTGGGATGCATAGGGAGAGGCATCACCAGTAGAAAACAAGAAGTTATCCCTTTGTACAGACCGCTGGTGAGACCCCATCTGGAGTACTGCGTGAGTTCTGGAGACCCAATATCCACAAAGACATAGACAGGATGGAGGCAGTCCAGAGGAGGGCAACTAAAATGGTGCAGGGTCTGCACCAAAAGTCGTATCAAGAGAGACTTAAGGATCTTAATATGTATAGCCTCGAGGAGAGGAGGGAGAGGGGGGACATGATTGAAACTTTCAAATACCTCAAGGGAATCAACAAAGTCCAAGAGGGTAGCATCTTTCAGAAAAAAGAGATGTGCAAGAACAAGGGGGCACAATCTGAAGCTAGAGGGGGGATGGCTCAGAGGTAACGTGAGGAAGTATTTTTTCACAAAAAGGGTTGTGGAAGCATGGAACAGCCTTCCTGAGAGGTTGTGGAGTCAAAAACAGTGATGGACTTCAAGAATGCATGGAGCAGACATAAGGCAATTCTCGGGGGTGGAAGAAGTAGGCTGTTGGTTAGCTACGATCTGCAGCTTATCCATTAGGTAGGGCAATGAGCAGACTCAGTGGGGCCAAGCGGTCCTTATCTGCCATCAAATTCTATGTTCCTATGTTTTGCTCAGGGGCACACAGTATGCAAGTGGGGGCTGTAGGATTCAAACTCAGGTCTCCAGATTTGCAGCTCAGAGCCTTAAACCACTGTGCTGTACTGCCTCCCAAACAAACTGCTTCTAGTTTGAACTATAATGGTTTCTAGCATGGGAACTAGTTAATGGACAAACTATAATAGTCTATAATATTCAAAACAATAACTCACCTAGGGGAAAGGTCATGGGTGGGGGTGGGGGCCAAACTCTCACTTGAGTGAAAGATCACCCCCTTGTCTGTGTAAAATTTATCACCTAGTATGTGTAACTGTAATTATACCTAGTATGCCAATGAATACAGAGCTAAACATGCCACCAAGAGTGTTAATAGTTCACAATATAGTACCCTAGTTAAATCGAGAAAATACTTATAAAGCAATTTTATAGGATGAGACATATATACAATCTATTTTCTAGAAAAAAAAAGAGGTTTCCAAAAATATCAAACACACAATCAAATATTTCTGCTATATGCACAGTTGCACTGTCCTGAAAATAGACCAATTCACCCTAGCATAGCTGTGGAAAAACCAAAATGAAAAGGGTGAGTGTCTTTTAATCCTCTAATTTCACCTCCAGTAATTGTTCACCTTCATGCAATTTGCTGAAGACTCCAAGTGGGAAAAGGCCATTGCCCAGACAAATAACCACATTAAGTTATGTAACTCTATCAGGCATTCATTTGTAGAGTTTCTATGAATAGTTAGAAAACTTTCTTTCATTGTATTTGGTACAAGGTGAGTGCTAAAAAGGGTCAGTTTTCTTCAGTATTACATTAAATGTATTGGATTAAACAGATGGCCTATAAAAATGAGAAGTCCCAGCCCTCAGTACATCCCCCATTTCCAGTATACAATAAAACCACCTACTTGTTTAAACTAGTGTTAATTATATAAAATAAGAATTACAGTGAGTTAGATTAATTTATATTTTAATTTAAAATATTTTAATTTAAAATAGATGATTTATCTATTCATTTAAAATAATCTTCAACAACTTTAAAAGATGCAATCAGTGCTTTTGAGGACAAAAGAAACAAGTAATAAAAATAGAGCTATAAAAATCTAATCTTACTTTCAACAGCAGCTAATCAAAACTTCATAAGATTCAATATTGATTTCAACTAACAGTGATACAGCATAATTTCTTGTCCTGAATGCTTTTAAAACATTTGGAAAATTGCTCAAGCCTAATACCAGATTAACTCTCAGAAGGTCAACTTCCCTCCTGGCGCCAGGGCTTGGAGGGACAGGAAATGAATCCTCAGGATCGTGACAGCAGCGGCAAGGGGGAGGGAGCTGGATGTCATTATCTACCTAGGGATGAATGACCTGGCTGGGAATGGGATCAGAACAGTGCAACAGGAGTTTGTGGAGTTGGGGAGGTGCCTTAGACAAGTAGCACACACAGTAACTTTCTCAGAAGTGCCACCTATCTATGGCATGGATGAGGCTAGGGCACTCTGCACCATGGGATTCAATGACTGGTTGAAAATCTGGTGCAGAGCTGAGGGATTTGGCTTCATTGGGGACTGGGGCTCCATCTGGAGGGATGCAGGCCTATACAGGCATGATGGTCTGCATCTATCCTGGAGGGGAACCAGGATCCTAGGTGATAGGTTTAAATGCTTCAATGGCAAGCATTTAAACTAGCCAAGCGGGGAGGCACTGAAGAGGAGAAGGGAAATCCTACCCCCCAAAAAAATCAGGGTAATTAGTGAGGTAAACACTAAGATAGAGCAGTCCATAGGGAGAAGGGCAGCGGTAAATGGAGAAAAAGACAAAGGCAGTAGGGACAGGGATGGGACAAAAAGAAATAAAGCCATAAAAAAATGGAGGGTAATGAGTACCAATGCCTGTAGTCTAGGTAAAAAGCTCCCTGAAATAGTGGCCTTGATGGAAGAGGGATGCCTGGATATTGTGGCAATCACAGAAACATGGTACATAGAGAACCATGACTGGGATGTCAACATACCAGGGTACACAATCTACTGGAGGGACAGGGAGGGAAGAAAAGAAGGAGGAGTAGCTCTCTATGTAAGGGAAGGGATCAAAGCAACAGAACTAAAGGGTAAACAGGAAGGAGAGGAGGCACTGTGAGTCACCCTGGAGACTGGAAAGGGCACCACAATCCACACAGGGGTTGTGTACAGACCCCCATCTCAGGGGGAGGAAATGGACAAGGAAATGATAGAAGGTATCCTTGGGATGGCAGAGAAAGGGGAGATATTGCTGATGGGGACCTGAATATGCCAGATGTGGACTGGAGCACCTTTGCCACAGCCACATCGAAGAGCAGAGCCATTCTCGATGCCCCACAGGGGGCATGCCTCAGACAGCTAGTTTTGGAACCCACTCGGGAGTGAGCAATTTTAGACCTGGTACTTTCAAATGGGGATGGAAAGAGGATCTCTGATTTTGAAGTGGGTAGCCATCTGGGAACAAGCGACCACCAAACAGTATGGTTCATGATAAACTTAGCTGTAGAGTCAAGCCACACAAAAGTGAAGGTACTGGACTTTAGGAGGGCTGATTTTTTCAAAATGGGAGCATGCCTCAGAAAAGCACTAGCAAACAGGCAAGAAGGTGGGAGGAGCAACAATGGGGAAACATCAAAACTGCCGTCACAGAGGCAACAAGCCTTTGTGTAAAGCAAATAAACAAATCAAAATGAAAGAAAAACCACTGTGGTTCTCAAAAGAAGTGGTGGGAAAGGTAAGGGAGAAAAAGATAGCATTCAGGAAGTATAAGGAAACACAGAAGAAGTAGGACAGAGAACTGTACCAGTTAAAGCAGAGGAAAGCGGGTAAGGCAGTCAGAATAGCAAAGGCCCAAACTGAGGAAAGGTTAACCAACTCAGTTAAGAAGGGGAATAAAACCTTTTATAGGTACATTAAGGAGGAAAGAAAGACTAAGGCAGGGATACTGAGGCTGAACAAAGAGGAAGGTGGTTGGGCAGACAGCGACAGTGAAAAAGCAGGGATACTGAACGACTACTTCTGCTCAGTATTCACAATGGAAAAGCAGGGAGAAATACCTAATCCAATCAATAGAAGCACTCTGTATGGTGGGGTTGATATTAGTCCTTTCACAGAAGAAAGGGTTCTGAAAGAACTCTTAAAATTGAAGGTGGATAAAGTAATGGGGCCTGATGGGATTCGTCCCAGAATTCTAAAAGAACTAAGGGAAGAACTAGTAACACCACCGACTACCCTTTTTAAAAATCATGGGAGGATGGTGTGGTACCAGAGGACTGGAGGAGGGCGGATGTGATTCCCCTTCACAAAAGTGGGAGCAAGACAGAGGCAGGAAACTACAGATCTGTCAGTTTGACCTCAGTGGTAGGGAAAATGATGGAATCACTTCTGAAGGAAAGAATTGTTGAGTACTTAGAGGCCAGTGGGGCACAGGACCCAAGGCAGCATGGATTCACAGCGGGAACATCATGTCAGACAAATCTAATTGATTTCTTTGACTGGGTGACTAAAGCTGTAGACCAGGGAGGGGTTGTGGACATGGCCTACCTAGACTTTAGCAAGGCATTTGACACAGTCCCGCACAAAAGATTAATAAACAAATTAGCCAGCCTGGGAGTGGGTCCCAGGGTGGTAACCTGGGTAAAACACTGGTTGGACAACAGGACACAGAGGGTAATAGTAAATGGAGTCCACAGTGAAGAAAGGAGGGTTACTAGTGGGGTACCGCAGGGTTCAGTACTGGGGCCGGTCCTTTTTAATGTTTTTATAAGTGACATTGCAGAGGGACTAGAAGGGAAAGTATGTCTCTTTGCAGATGACACAAAGATCTGCAACAGAGTTGATACACAAAGTGGGGTGGAAAGGATAAAAAGGGACTTGGCAAGGTTGGAGGAATGGTCAAATGCATGGCAGCTTAGAGTCAATGCAAAAAAGTGCAAAGTAATGCACCTGGGAAACAAAAACCCAGGGGAAGAGTACACAATGGGGGGTGAGATGCAACAACAAAAATGGAAAGGGACCTGGGGATGTCACAAACTTGCTCAGCCAGTCAGTCCTCTACTCCCAAAGTGCCAACCTCTGAGTGTACGATTTGTGTACAGTGAACAGAACAAGGTAACCCTCTTGTCTGTTCTGTGGGTTCAAGTCACCTTAGTCTCAAGCTCTGGAGGGATTCAAACTGATAACCTCTTGTTAGCGTACCCAATTATCAGGCTCAGATAATTCTGTCTTTGGGAGGCCAGATATCTTTGCCTACGGGCACCCAACCAGGTCTTTCAAATCAACCCTTAGAACTCTATGCAAGACTTTAAGGAACGCTATCCATTTCCCAGTTTGGTATACAATAAGCTCATACACAGTGTTACTTATAACCTTTAAAAGCTCCACTTAAAATAAAAAGAAATGTCAAGGCACTCCAGACAGTTTCCATTGTAAAAATATCTCTCTACTTTAAAATATCAAAACAGAACAATAAATACAGAACAAATATATATCCCAACACATACAGCCTTAAAACAAACAGGTAAAAGTGCAGTTCCTACAATTAATAACTTCAGACTAATCCTGTCTAAGGTCCTTACTTCAGTGCTTTGATGGTCTCTCTTCTCTCAGTCAGAAATATTGTCTTGTGTGTGTCTGTCAAGGTTCTCTCGGCAATTAAACACAGTTCTGAGCCGGCCTTCTCATGAGGTCAGTAACTCCGCCTTGGTGAATCAAAATCTATATTTTACAATACAGGATGTCCAAATAGAATATTTAAAAAAACATAATAGGTGACCTCACTGACTTTCCTCTCCACAGGTTAACCAGACAAAACTGGTTTGTGCTCTGCTACACATACATCTAAAAAGTTTCTTTGATCTAAGTCACTGTATTCAAAGCAAAAGTGTATTTGCCTCTTTAATTTTGTCTGGACCTTGGAATCTATACCTCAAAGGTCTCTTTGATGTAATTCAAGAGTTTCCCGGGAATGTATATTGGGCCTTCCAAATTTGTCTGGGTCCTCCCTGGCCCAGACATCAACCTCTCTTCAATGTCCATTCTGGCTTCTCTCTGACACCCCTCCCTCTCAGGTTCTTCCTGACAACTATTGCAAGTCAAAGGATTTTCCCTGAGGGAATTATGAGTGGCTAATCTTATTTCCTGGGATGAAAGCAAATTGACAAGGTAATTGCACCCCAGATATCCGCAGTTTAAAATGCCTCCTGTCCTTTGAACCTATCCCTGGGGGGGTTTGATGTGTCAGTTCAGCAAGACTGTAGTTTCCCCAAACTGACCTTCCCATCACATATTTTAGATGTAATAAAAAAAAAATTAATACAGCACTCAGAGCACTCAGAGCTGGATGTCTACATCACAGGGGCTAGTCAAATCAGATGACCTAAAGGTGGGCCAGCAATGTGAGAAGGCAGTAAGGAGGGCTTGGGGGATACTGGGATGCATAGGGAGAGGCATCACCAGTAGAGAACAGGACGTTGTTGGCCCTCTGTACAGACAGTTGGTAAGACCACTTCTGGAGTACTGTGTACAGTTCTGGAGACCCTATCTCCGCAAAGACATAGACAGGGTGGAGGCTGTCCAAAGGAGGGCAACTAAAATGATGCAGGGTCTGCATCAGAAGACATATGAAGAAAGACTAAAGGAACTAAAGATGTATAGCCTTCAGGAAAGGAGGGAGAGGGGGGACATGATAGAAACTTTCAAATGCCTCAAGGGAATCAACAAAGTCCAAGAGGGTAGCATCTTTCAGAAAAAGAGATGTGCAAAAACAAGGGGGTACAATTTGAAGATAGAGGGGGGATGGCTCAGATGTAATGTGAGGAAGTATTTCTTCACAGAGAGGGTTGTGGATACGTGGAACAGCCTTCCTGAGGAGGTCGTAGAGTCAAAAACCGTGGGGGAATTCAAGAATGCATGGGACAGATATAAGGCAATTCTAGTGGGGTGTAGGAGGAAGTAGGCTGTTGGTTAACTATGATCTGCAGCTTATCCATTAGGTAGGGAAATGGGCAGACTAGGTGGGACGAGCGGTCCTTATCTGCCGTCAAATTCTATGTTTCTATGTTTCTATGTAACTGAGGAAGTGAACAAACTTATACCCAAACTGAACAGAAAGTTCTATGATGCAAAAGCAAAGGCGGCTCCTAAGTGAGTTATACTAGTGCAAGTTCCTTTGCTGCATCTGAGTCCTCACCTATTGGGATTTTTTTCCATCATGTTCTTTTAGGTAAAGGCATCAGCAGGAACACAGCAAGGAAAGCTACTGCCACCACCACCACCACCACCACCACCTCCAAATTCTATCCAAATCCCAAACTTACTCAGCCATACATAAAATCAGCATTAATAAAGTTTTACAAAATACCACCGTAAACACCCTGGCCCCAATATTCAGAAGTTTGTGTGGGCGTTAACTGACATTTGCCCACACAAACTGGTCTTTGTGCTGGAGCCCAATATTGAAAGGGCTCTGTTGTGCTGGAAAACAGGGATAGTGCCCATGAAAACAAATGGGGGGTATGCAAATAGTGGAACAGGGACAGGAATATTGGCACAGGCCAATATTCAGTGGATCTGTGCAGTACAAGAGGCTTTGTGTAGTTCTTTTGCACCTCACAAATACCACCAAAAAATGTTTTTATTCCACTCAGCCCTAACAGCTGTCAGAGGGAATGCAGCCAACCAGGCAGATGGTGGCTGGGAGAGCATACCTACCCCTGTGTTCCATGCCCACCAATCGCCAGCCCCTACCATAAAACAGTGTGCCCACTCTCCAATTGCCAGCTGTAAAGTAGAAAATGTCCCTGGTGCTAGTGGTCCCCTCCAATCACCATCCCCAAAGCAGAAGTAATCATCCTTGGTGCTAGTGGTGCTCCCCCTGTCCCTGATCACCAGCCTTAATGTAGAAAATACCATCCCTGGTGCTAGTGATGTCCCCTTTCCTCTGATTGTTGGCCCAGATTAAAAATAAATCCTGTCTAGTGTCCAGTGGCCCTCTCCGTGGCACTCAGCACCCCCCTTTTCCCAGAGTGTTATTCATGGTGCCGCTGGTGCATACAGTGAGTGGCACAGCCCTGTGCATACTTTCTCGGCTGTCCGCCATATGTTAAGATGGGAAGTATTCCTCTTATTTAAAGGACAAGGTGATGTCACCCTGTCCTATAAATAAGCAGCACACACCCTGTCTGGACATAAAGCAGTCAGTCGAGGAGGTGTGAGGAGGGCTGTGCCACTCACCTTATGTACCTGCTGCACCACAGATAATGCTACAGTGAGTGGGGGTGCCCCATACTAGGGGAGCACTGCACAGGAGATAGTTTTCTTTATCTGGGCTGGTGATTGAAGGGAAGGGGGCACCTCTAGCACCAGGGATGATTAGTTCTACTTCAGGGCTGGCGATCAGAGTGGGGGCACCACTAGCACCAGGGAGGATTACTTCTACTTTGTGGCTGGTGGTTGGAGGTGGGACACCACTACCACTAGGTAAGATTTGTTCTACTTCAGGGCTGACAATAAGAGGGAGTGGGAACCATTAGCACCTGGAATTATAATTATACACTTGGGTCTGGTGATCAAAGGGTGGAGGGACCACTAGTACCAGGGATAGCTATGGCTATCCTGGCTTGGGGGCACCATTGCACTACCTGTCTCCACTAACCACAAAATGTCCAGCCTTTTCCAGTTGGTCCTCACTGGCACCATTAGAACTCAGCAGTCTCCAGCTGGCCAATGGAAGTCCCCAGTGCTGGACTGAAACAGGATGTTATGACTCACTGGAAGTCAATTCTGTACATGCTTTCAAGGCATTTCAAGCAGTACAAGTTGATCAATGATTGATTATGCAATGCAACACTGACCATGACTCCCACCTAGAAATGCCATTGAGTTTAACCTAGTGGATGTTGATGGTTAGGTTGATCCAGTTTCTCTACCCATCTGAGCATGAAAAGCTGTGAATAGTGATAATGCCTGAATTAGCTAGATACCATAATAAGATTGCTGTGTATGCCCAGCCAGGCCAGGTTAATGTTAGGGATCAATTTGAGGTGGTTGCAGATTCTGTTGGAGTAGAACCTGCTAACTATATAGTGGATATTCTTGATAGTAACACCAGGGTTCTTCACATTAACACATCTGATGCATACATCCTGGTGAGCCTGCAAGATCTATACTGCAAGTATTGCATGGGGGCACTACTGCCAGGTTGCTAAGCTGAGCAGGATCGGCATGTGTTGAACCTTTGCAGTAAGGTCCAAAATTGGAGGATGGCAGAAAGTCAGGCAAATAAAAATATAAAACAATTTTGGGACATTGCTTATTATCCGTATAGTATATGTGTGTCAGTCAGTCCTTCTCATGTCCTCTGACATTTCTACAGCACTTGTGCTGTATTTCATTTTATTGTTTGCTGTCACCACTATGCACTGAAACAAAGACAGAAACACCCCCAAAATTATAGGACATTATAAGAAGGGTCTGAGAAATGGAGCTTTCTGATTGGCTGCAAACATTCTAACAGCCTTATGTTAATCTTTTATTAACATACATGTAGAGCTTAGCCATATGCTGAACAAGGTTTAACATTGCTTAAAATTTTTTTTTATTGTAATAGCAATAAGGCACTCCCAGGTATTATGTTAATGGTCAGTTAATCACCTTCTAGGGGCATGTGGCACTCGGCTACACCTCGTGCCACAGTACACCCCTAGAAGGTGATTAACAGACCATTAACATAACCCTTGGTCATGCCTTATTGCTTAATTGTTCATTAGCCTCTTCTGATGTGTTCATCAGCCATATCTGTAATGCTTTCTCACCCCATTCTAACCTGTGAGTGCCCCTTGTTTCATTTCTATAGTCACTACATATATATATATTATAGTGGTGCGGTCGCACCACTATAGTTAGGGTTGAGCTGCCAGTTACATACTAAAGTCAAACATTTGGACATTAACAACTTTGGACCCATTCAATGGATTTGCCTGAAATTTGGTACATGCATTGGGGTGCACTAGATCTCTTGATTTGCTAAGAGGCGCTCTGAAAATATTTTCAGAGTGCCTCTTTATATTATCGCTCGTAATGCAGACAGTCAGCTGCTGGCCATAGAGGGAGAGGAGGGCTGTGCCAGTCACCAGCTGGTGAAGGGTAGGGGTGCTGGGTGGGCTTGGATGGAAGGGTGGGGTGGGGGCCACTAGACTACCAGGTATAATATGAAATCATTATTTATTTCATTATGCTGGGGGGCACTTAACTACCAGGGATATAAACATTTACATATAATAAGACAATACAGCTTGGGGGGCCACTAGACTACCAGGGATCTGAAAAAAACAGGGGGTGGGGGGCACTAGACTACCAGGGCACTACTTAGTTGATATATTTTATTGGGGAGCCACTAGACTATCAGGGATGTAAATATTTTATTAGGGAAGGGTGCACTAGACTACCAGGGATAGTTATAACATTATTTTGGGTATGCACATCGGGCAGAACAAAGCCCCCTGAGCAAAACACACCCTCATTTTACAGTCTAGGGCACCCCTGGGCTGAGAAAATCAATTTTTAAATCTGGCCATCTCGTCCCTCACTCTTTAATCATGAGTGAGCAATTTCTTTGATCGTGAGCATGCAAATACTTTGACCACGAGATTCTTTGATCGTGATCGTGCATCGCGAGCGAGGGACGAGATGGCCAGATGAAAAAATAAATTTTCTCAGCCCAGGGGTGTCGTAAGAAATCAAACGAGGTTGGGTGTTACTCAGGGGGATTAGTTCTGATGAACCATGGTGGTGGTTTACTAAGATTATGTATATTTTATAAATTTCAAGAGTTTAAATTCTTTGATCATGACCCTGCAAACTCTTTGATCGCGAGCCTGCAATTCTTTGATCGCGAGATTCTTTGATCACGATCATGCATCATGCATGAGGGATGAGATGGCCCAATTAAAAAAACAATTTTCTCGGCCCAGGGGTGTCGTAGGAAGTCAAATAAGGGTAGATTTTACTCAGGGGACTTCGTTCTGTCGAACCATGGTGGTGGTTTACCACAATTCCTTCTATTTTATGATTTACAAGGTTTTTAAATCTTTGTTCATGAGCCTGCAAATTCTTTGATAGTGAGCCTGCAAATTCTTTGATCGCAAGATTCTTTGATTGTCATCCTTGATCACGAGGGAGGGACAAGATGGCCAGATTTTTTATAATGGAATAGATAGGGTAATTTTAGTAAACTTTGATATTGAATATCTTGGAAAAGGTTTGGTCTTTTGACTTGAAATTTGGAGGGAAGAAAGGCAATATCCCACAGATGTGTCTTTCTGTGACTGGGTCAAGAAATAGTACAGGGTGGCAACATTACAGCACTACGAAGTTGACATTTTTTCCCATAGGATAACATTACGGCATTTGCCGCATTACAGGAATTCTTTGCCGCCCTGCTGCAAAATAACTCTTTGGTCGTTTGGGCTGAAATTTGGAAGGAAGAAAGCCAACATCCCACTGATGTGCCTTTTGGTGGTTTGGTGAAACAATATTACAGGGTGGCAAAGTGACAGCATTCTGAAGTTGACGATTTTTCCATAGAATAACATCATGGCGTCCGTTGCATCTTTCAGGGCCGATATCTTGGAAACGGTGCGAGATATGGACTTTTTGTCAAAAATTGCTTAGCCCCCCCCAAATGTGGGCTAAGCAAAAAACTTGCCAAGAAAGTAATAAGTCACACAAAATTTAATTTTTTTCCTACGTCGTAAGGTTCCTGAGATATAAGCAATTTAGTATTCCAAGTCGTCCTGTTCTGCTCCAAAGTCAATTATAATGCATACATTATTTGTTTTAAATTTGTTTTTTAATGCAGTTTTTGGGGAAAAGAAGGGTGTGCCTTTTTTTTACTGTGTCAGTTAGCATTTCCACTTGCGCTTCTGTCACTGTTCACATCACTGTTTCTGTCTACGCCACTGTGTGCGTTACAGTTTGCTTTTTTGTTTGCACTTGCATTTCCATTTTGTTTCATGTTACTGTTGCTGTTACTGTTACCATTTGCATTTGCAATTGCGGTACCACGCCCGTGCGCATTACGGTTTGCATTTTCGTATGCGCTTGCATTTCTGTTTCTGTTGGCTTTATTGTTGCTGTTACTGTTACCATTTGCGTTTATAATTGCAGTATCATGACCTTGTGTGTAACAGTTTGCATTTCGGTACGTGCTTGTGTTTCTGTTTCTCTTGGCTTTATTGTTGCTGCTACTGTAACCATTTGCATTTACAATTGTGGTTCCATTAGTGTGTGTGTGCTTTATGGTTTGTGTTTTTGTATGTGCTTGCATTTCTGTTTACTTTGGCATTATTGTTTCTGTTACTGTTACCATTTGCATTTACAATTGCGGTACCGTGAATGTGTGTGTTACCAGTTGCGTTCTGTATGTACTTCTGTTTGATGTCTCTGTTTACGTAACTGTTTGCTTCGGTGTCATTTTATGCTTGCATTTCTATTAACGTTTGCTTTACCATTTACGTTTGCTTTGCCATATGCGTTTACCATTGCTGTTAGCATTTGCTTTGCAGTTCCTGTTACTATGTAACAACACATCATGCCCCGCACTCCCGCCAATACATTCCATTCACTATTTATCATCCTCATTCTCAAAAAGAAGGGAAATTAGAGGCAAAAAACTCTGTTTAATGCATCTGTTAGGGTTGTTCCACAGCGAAAAAAGTGAGGAAATTCGGTCTTAGGGTTGAAAGCACATTGACTTCTCAGCTCATTCTCAATCAGTATCAGCACATTGTGAAACAGTCAGTCCTAACTCCTCACCCCATTCTCCTAATACCTCTGCTTCTTTACACATGTGATGGGGTGAGAGTTAGCTGATGACCCCAATGCGCACCCTGATGCTGGTTGGGGGTGGGCTGAGGGTCAAGGGGGCTTTCAACCCTAAGACTGAATTTCTTCACTTTTTTCACTGTGGAACAACCCTAACTGATGCATTAAACAGAGTTTTTTGTCTCTAATATATATGTATATTCATTGCAAAAACCTTTGTTAATGTATCAGTTAGGGTTCTTAGTAAAGTGACAAAAGCAGGAAAATTGGGGGTTAGGGTTTCCTGCAGACACTGACAGACATCGGGGGTGTGCCTTGGGTTCATTGGCCCTAAGGCTCACCCCACTCCATAAGTAAATTAGCTGAGATGGGCCCAGTATAGGAGAATGGGGTGCACAGTAGGACTGATGCACACCCCCGATTATACTTTTTCAGATAGTATAATCATATCCTTATTTGTCTGTGGGAGTGCATATGTATGTAGGTTTGGTGGCCCTGTGCTTCCATTTCCAGGACAACAGTAACCAAATTGTCAGCATAGCCATCTTATTACCCCACTTCATGCACAGATAAATTGTCAAATCCTCAACAAGACGTAATTCTGCAAAACTGCAATGCCATTCTGTGCCACAGGTGTGAAACACATTTTGAGCAGGATTTGAAAAATGATAGCTGTAACATACATGTGGTGGGGTAATAATAATAATAATAATTATTATTTTATTTGTACAGCACCTTTCTATTTCCAAGGCACCTTACAGCTTAAAACAATTTAAAACAAACATTAAAATCCAAAATTTTAAACATAAATAAAAGATCATATTCAGAATTCAGTTCAGTTTTCTACAAAGGCCTTTTGCCAAAGCAAAGTTTTTAATCCTCTCTTAAATTCCTCCATGGAGATGCACTCCCATAGCCAATGGGGTAGAGAATTCCAAAGGGTGGGCGCAGCATAAGAAAAAGCTCTAGAACCAGATGATTTAAGGTTCACCCTTGGAGTCTCTAGCATCCCCTCATTGACTGAGCAAAGCGATTGACCAGGGGAATAGGGAACCATAAATTCTTTCAGATAGGCTGGACCCTGACCGTGAAGGGCTTAAAAAGTCAGTAAGCCGACTTTAAAGGTGATCTGCCACCTTATAGGCAACCAGTGCAGTTCACGCAACACTGGATAATATGACAGGATCTACTAGCACCTGTCAAAACCTAGGCCACTGCATTCTGCACCAGCTGCAGGTGGTGAATTTCAACCCCTGAAAGCCCAAAGTAAAGGGAGTTGCAATAGTCCAAGTTTTAGGACACAAAAGCGTGGACCAACGTTGGAAGGTCGTCAGACGGAACCAAATGCTTAACTCTGGCGATGTTCCTAAGATGGTAAAAGGAGGTCTTGATGACAGCTGACACCTGTGACTGCAGTGTCAGTCTATCATCAAAGACCACCCCCAAGTTACGCACCCATTCAGAGGTCAGGAGGGAAATGCCACCAAGAAAGATTCCTGAAGGCGCACCAACACCTGACCCCTCTATCTATTGACCCGGGTCCACAACCAATACCTCTGTCTTTTCTGAGTTCAACTTCAGCAGGCTAGAATCCATCCACTCCTGTATTTCTTTCAGACAGTTGTTAAAGACTGAGAGAGCTCCATCCTGGTCAGGTTAAAAAGACAGGTATAGCTGGTTATCATCAGCATAACAGTGAAACCTCAGCCCATAGCTTCTTACAATGTCTCCGAGGGGTAGTATATACACCGCGAATAGCATGGGTGACAGCACTGATCCCTGAGGCACCCCACACAACTAAGCCATTGGGCCTGAGGAAAAGTCCTCGGACACAACTCTTTGTGATCACCCCATGAGGAATGAAGTGAACCTTCGAAGGACAGTTCCCGATATTCCATATATATGCTTCAGGTGTGCTTTCAACACCATGTGATCCACGGTGTCAAAAGCTGAGGAGAAATCTAGGAGAACCAAGATGGAATGTCTCTTCTGATCTCTCGCCCTCAAGAGATCATTCAGCACCCAAACCAGCACTGTCTCGGTGCTATGTCTTTTATGAAAACCAGACTGGAGGGGCTCATAGATGTCATGGATGGTTAAATGGTCCTCCAGTTGAGCTGCCACTACTTTCTGAATCACCTTCCCAACAAAGAGAAGGTTAGAGATAGGTCTGTAGTTAGTGAAACAGTCTGGGTCCAGAGTAGCTTTCTTCAAGAGTGGTGTCACCACCGCTATGTTGAAAATCTGGGGTAAAAATATTTAACATTTCCAAAGTTACTCATGGGTGTTGAGAAATTGCAATGAATAATCATAACTCATAAGTTTGGCATTTTTTTCATATTTTGACCACAAATTTTCAACATACACTTCTTATGACCCAACCTCATAAACCCAATAGGTGAAAATGTAAAAATATTTGCCGAAATGCCATTCCATGCCACAGGTGCGAAAACATGTTTCGAGAAGGGTGTGAAAAATGACAGCTGTACTGTTATGTACTGTACTGTTTATGAGGTGGTGTGAAAAAATGGCTATGTTGAAAATCTGGTGGCAAAATATCGAAAATTACCAAAGTTATGCGCATGCATAGAAAAATTTCAATGAACACGTGTAATTCAGGCATTCTTAGGAATTTTTCTACCAAATTTTCAACATGGCCTTTTGCAGATCCCACCTCATGAACACTGGCAGTGAAATTCCATTATTCAAGCCCAAAAGGTGATTTTATGCAGCGACCATGAAATCACCTTCAGGGCCCAATTAATGAAATGACAGTCACAGTGTTCATGAGATGGGGTCCCAAAAAGGCCATATTGAAAATTTGGTACAAAAATTCCAAAAATGTTTAAAGTTATGAGCATAAGTTCAAAATGTCATAGAAATACATTATACAGCACTTACAGTAAATTGATTTCTCAGGTCATGGTTTGGCTTTGAAGAATGTAAACATCTCCCAGTCCACAGAAGATGATAGCTGATGACCTCCAGTGGTAAGTATATGGCAAGGGGTGGATTTGGGGTGGTGGGTACTCAGTGGAAGGGTCAGGATGAGGAAGGCGATGGCAGGGATGACAAGGGACAGTTTTCTTGTTTTAAGATAAAAAAAAGCCTTGAGGGAAGGTTCTCTTCTTTTTAGCAACAAACAACATGGGAGGGTGGGGAATGCCACTATCCACCAATGAAGAGGGATTGGTGAGGGAGGGCCGCTAGACCACCAGGAAGTATAATTAAACATATGAGTTCGGGTATCAGGCATTGAGGATTGGGGAGGGAGGGCCACTAGACCACCAGGCAATAAAAATACTTTAAAAAGTAAACAAAAATGCAATTGAGGGCTGAGACATCACATGCTGGGGTCAGTAGAACATATGAGGGTGGGGGGATGCCACTATCCACCAAGGAAGAGGGATTGGTGAAGGAGGGCCACTAGACCACCAGGAAGTATAAGAAAGATATGTGGTCAGGCATCGGGCATCAGGGATCAGGAAGGGAGGGCCACTAGACCACGAGGTAATAAAAATACCTAAATAGTAAAAAAAATGGAATCGGGGGGCCAAGGCATCACATTCTAGGGTCAGTGCAGTGGGCAGAAGAGGGCACTGAGCAGGAGGAGCTCCATGATCATATTTAACTTATTCATAAAATGATCATGCCTTGTCTCCCTTCCCCTGGAAGTTCTTAAAACAGCAAAAAATATTTGAATTAGTGTTTACCTAATTGAAGACCGAGGAATCAGATTCTGGAGTCATTTTCCCCCCAAAATGCACAGATATGTCATTTTGGTCAGTGAATGTATTTATGCCACAAATTGCAGCAGGTGTCCCACGAAACAAGGAAGAATGTTTTGTGAAAAACTGACTCATTTTGTCACAATTCACAGAACAACTGCCACAATGTGTGGCACAAATATGTCAGCAGAGGAAAAAACATATTTTTGGGTATTTTGTATGCAAACTGACCGCAGAATCTGATTCCTCAGGCCTTGATTAGGTAACAACTGCAAGCATTTTTTGAAATATTTAATTTTGTTCGCCTTGCTAACTGAAAACAAGATAGCAGAATATTGACAAAACATTCTGCATTTGCAGCAGCAAAAAATAACTGCATTCATGGCAAAAAAAAAGTTGTGTTGAGGCTACCAGCTAACTTTTCCCTTAGAAAATAATGGGAAACTTTGAAACTTAGTAACTTTTGAACAGATTAATATTTCTTTTTACGAAAACTTCAAATGGCACATCTGTGACCCAAGTCCAGCACACCCTAAAAGTTCAGACAAAATGCCCATGCCATTTCTGAGAAATGGCCTAACAAAGGTTTTGCATACAAATGATCATTTTCAATTTTTTTCACAATCCGCATCTCTGCTCCCACACATCCAGCTGGAACAAAACTTGCCACATCAAGAGATCTTTGGTTCCCAATGGTGCATGCAAAATTTAATGTGAATTGGTCAAACAGTTGCAAAATATTGAACTGCAGAATTTTGGGTTTAACATAGAAGTGAACGTTGGACCCTAACTACAGTGGCGCTACCACACCTGTATAACATATCTATCTATCTATCTATCTATCTATCTATCTATCTATCTATCTATCTTTAGTGCCAGTATACTATAGTTAAGGTTGAGTGCAAACTTCTATGTTAAAGCCTACTTTTTGAACTTTAATAACTTTTGAACCGTTCTCTGGATATGCACAAAATGTGGCATGCGTAATCTCTAGGGAAAGGTCTCTTGACATGGCAAATTTCCTATGAATGTGTTGTGTGGTTTCTGAGATACAGAGTGTCAAAACTCCTAAATTAACCAGTTTTTTTCAATTTCTTTGTCCACCTGTATCTCAGAAACGGTTTTAGGTTGTGCTCTGAAATGTTCAGGGTGGAAAGCCTTTGCCTCATAGATGTGCCTGTTGAAGGTTCGGTGAAAAAATATTCAGTTCAAAAGTTAATACATTTTTAATTTTCCCATTATCTCCACTGGGAAAAGTTAGATGTTCCGCAGGAAAATACTTTTGTTTTTTGCAGGAGGTAGTGTATTTTTGCATGGAGGGTCACATATATCCTACTGTTTTTTTGCAGAACTCTGTTGTGTCTACAAAAAAAAAATATCAGAACATAGCTAAATGGGGCCTGTTTAGCTACATTCTGATGTTTTTTTTAATTGTGCTCAGAAACACCTTTTGTGGGCATCTGAAATTATGGGTGCTGAGGTTAGTGAGAGGATGGCTTCTGCTGCATTCTCACTATGAGAACAGTGGGATTTTCTTGATTTCTGCAGCTGCAGCTGCAGCTGTAACTCATGCTGCCAGCTGCAGGTTTGCCTGTAACCCACCATTTTCTCTAGTGCTAGTGGCACCCTCCACCGGCTGATCATTGTTCCCTATTCCTGGTGTCTAATGGCACCCCCCTTCTTATCTTGCCCTGGTGTCTTGTGGCAACCCTTATCCTCCCATTGTCATAATTTTATTTCTTAATGTAATCTGACACTGGGATGCCCACTCCCAGTGTCAGATGCCCCCCACAGTCCCTTGACTTATTGTTTCTCAACATCAATGGGGCCCAATCCCTGTGCCAGGAATGGAAGCACCCCCTTAGCAGTGTGGGACACTGGGGAGCCCACTCCCAGTGTCCCCAAATATTTTTCCTGTAAACAAGAAAACTGTCCCCAACCCCTTTTTTTGTTCCTGAATAAAAGAAAATGGTCCCTCATTATCCCTGCTGTCCCCTCCCCAATCCTGACCCTCCCACTGAGCACCCACCCCCTTACCCAATATTTACCTCTGGAGGTCATCCACTGTCAGCTTTGTGGACCAGGACATGTCTACACTCTTCAAAGCCAAATCTCAAACAGATGAATCATGGTAGGTGCTGTATAATGTATTTCAATGGCATTTTGAACTTACATTATGTTCATAACCTTGCCATTTTTAGGTATTTTTTAACCAAATTTTCAACATAGGCTTTTTGGGAGCCCACCTCATGAACACTGTGACTGTTATTTAATTAATTGTGCCCACAATGTGATTTAATGGGCATTGCATTAAATCACCTTTTGGGACCAATTAACAAAATCACAGTGCTACTGTTCATGAGGTGTGGTCCCAAAAAGCCCATGTTGAAAATTTGGTTAAAAAAATCCTAAAAATGGTGGAGGTTTGAGCATTCATTGAAATGTTTCAACACACACTCATAACTTTGGTAATTTTTAATACATATTTTTTTTATGCTCCCTTCTTCTCTGCACCAGGATCCTTTCTTTGGGGACCCTAGGTCGAGCGTGCTCCCATAGTACCGCCCCAGGTACCTCCCTCAAGGTACTGGTGAACCTGTCCCCATCCTGCCTCGGTTTACCCCCCCAGGTGGGGAGGAGAGGGGCTTCCCCAACCCTCTCTCAGTCCTTAAGTATGTGTCGGAAGGCCTTGCCAGCTCCTTCTATGAAGCCTGGTTATGGTTGTTCTCGGGTCGACCGGGTCCCGTGTACTGGAGCCTGGTGCAGGGTTTTTCCGATTTTTCTGGTCTCCCTGCCCTCAGGACGTCCACGTGCTAGGGAAGCCTAGGGGCAAAGCACATCACGATGTGCTGGCACTCCGGTTCCTGGCAGGCATCCTCCCACTCTACTGTATGCAGTCTCACTGCACCTCCACCTGTGGTCACCCAGGTGGTGGTATAGCAGTGGGACTTGCATTCCCAACCCACCCAGAGAAGGAGAGCAGCCACTTGGTGCTCAATCCTCCTCCCCCCAAGCCAGCCCTCCAGCTGCCCGAGTCCGTTTCCGAACCCAGCTCGCTGGCACTGTGAACGGTAGCCTTACCACTGCGCCAGTGGGCCGGTGGTAATTTTTAATATTTTGACTCCAAATTTTCAACATAGCCTTTCTTTCACACCACCTAATGAACAGTACAGATGTCATTTTTCACATCCTGCCCCAAACATGTTTTCAAAACTGTGGTGTGAATGACATTTTGTCATGGATTTGAAAATTTTAACCTATGGGGTTTATGAGGTTGGGTCATAAGAAGACTATGTTCAAAATGTGGGGTCAAAATATGAAAAAAATGCCAAAGTTATGACCATTTATTGCATTTTCAGTATGCTCTCTCGCAACTTCAGAAATTAAAAATCTTTTGACCCCAGATTTTCAACACAGTGTTATTATTACCCAACCTTATATATGTCACAGCTGTCACTTTCAAATCCTGCCCAAATATGTTTTTGCACCTGTGGCCTGGAATGGTGCTGCAGTTGCACAGAATTACATTTTGGCATGGATTCGAAAATTTTCTCTACTGGGGTACATGAGGTGTGGTAATAAGATGGCTATGCTGACAATTTGGTCACAGTTATCCTATGAATAAAAGCACAGAGCCTGGAGAGGGTCTGTGCTTCCAAGACTACATACATATACTGTATGTATCTATGGATGGATGGGAGCACAGGGCCTGGAAATAAGGATATGATTACACTATCTGAAAATGTTAGGAAATTCATTGCAAAAAACTTTGTTAATGCATCAGTTATGGTTGTTACTAAAGTGACAAAAGCAGGGAAATGTGTAATCAGGGTTTCCTACACTAACACCCCACCCTCGCCCTGTAGACACTGACAGGCATCAGGGCTGTGCCTTGGGATCATCAGACCTAACGCTCACCCCGTTTTCCTATGCTGTACCCATCCCAGCTTATTTACTTGTGGAATAAAAAAACTACTTTAATGTGGACATTAGGATAGTAAAATGCAAAGCACCAAAGAAGGGAAATGAAAAACATTAGGGATATGGGTCTCTGGAGTATTGGTGACTCAGTGGTGGGGTTTTACTTGAGGATGCCAACCCTAATGCCCATTCCCTCCCCCCCAGCCCATAACCTCCTGTCTGAAGCACAAGATACATCTCCAACCTAACACATCATAGTGATACAGTATGGCCAATGTAATCTGTCAGAGCTTTCTTCACACAGGGCCCTTTGAGCCCTGCATGAAGACATTGCATTTGACCTAATCTGATCAGGGCAGGGGGTGTGCATTAGGGTTAACAACCCCAGGTTAGACCCCACCACTGATTCACCAATACTCTGGAGACCCAAATATCTAATGATTTTCTTTTACTTTCTTCATGTGCTTTGCATTCTACTACCCTAATGTCTGCTTTAACGTAGTTTTTTGCAATGAATTTTCATTCTATTTCTGATAGTGGAATTGTATCCCTTTGGGACCTGTGCAAAATTAGATAAATACAATATTGGAGACAGTCGTGATCCAGTGCATGGGCCCAGCAGACCTTGGGATGCATGTCAATACCTTGTGGGTGAGGTTCTTTGAGCCACCACAGGGTGTGATGTCTGTGCCAAAACACTGCTCTGTCCCTACCCTGCAGCACCTTCCCATTAGCCTTGTTCCATTAAACCGTCTCACTGGGTTCACACCTGAACTCAGCTCACTGGCATGGGAAGGCAGTGTGTTCCTGAGTGGTGCAATAGACATCCCTGCAACTTAAGAAATACTTTGATTTGTAATATTTTGACTCCATGCTTTCAGCATAATCTTCTTATGACCCCACCTCATTAACCCAGTAGGTCACAAATGTTCAAATCTCTGCTAAAATGCCATTCAGTGCCACAGGTGCAAAAACGCTTTTCAGATAGGATATGAAAAATTATAGCTATAATGTTCATGAGGGGGTATGAAAAAATGTCTGTTGAAAATTTGGGCTCAAAATATTTCAAATTGCCAAAGTTATGGGGCTGTGTAGAAAATGTTCAAAGTACACTTGTAACTTGAGCATTTTTAGGAGTTCTTTCACCAGATTTTCAACATGGCCTTTCTGGGACCCCACTTCATGAACACTGTCAGTGAGATTTCGTTACTCATACCCAAAAGGTGATTTCATGCAGTGACTGTGAAATTACCTTCTGGGACCAATTACCAAAATGACACTGACTGTGTTCATGAGCTGGGGTCCCAAAAAGGTTATGTTGAAAATTTAGTGAAACAATTCCTAAAAATGGTGAAGTTATGAACACAAGTTCAAAATGCCACTGAAATACCTTATATGGCACTTACTTTTATTCGGTTTTCCTTTTGCAGGAAGCAAGGAAATTAAATCATTTCGGGACACTGGGGGTGGGCTCTCCAGTGTCCCACACTGCTTGGTGGGCTTGTACATTCTGACATGGGGAGTGGCCTCCAATGTCAGCAACTATCACCACCACTTCCCTTCTTAGGCTCACTGATTCCATTCTGTCCCAGATGGATAGTGGTCTAATAACTTCAGCCTTTTTCGTCAACCTCGCTAAGGCTTTTGACATGGTCTCCCACCCCCTCCTCCTAAGTAATCTATGTTCTTCAGGCCTGTCTAACTCAGCCATTAGCTGGTTTACCTCCTGCCTAGTAGGTAGAACCCAGTCAGTCAAAATTGCTGACACCACATACCCCTCCCAATAAATACTGGCGTGCCTTAAGGATCAGTCCTTGGCCCCCTGTTATTGTCCAGTTTCCTGAATGACCTCCTATCAGTCTGTATCACATCATCAATCCACATGTATGCTGACAATACAGTCCTCTTCCTCTCTGGTAAATCTCCCACTAATGTCACTTCCAACCTCCAGCATGACTTTGAGAGAGTTCAGCTCTGGTTAAGCTCCCATCAGCTCTTCATCAGGGGTAAGAAAACAGTCTCCATGACTTTCAGCACTAGGCAGAGACTCTCTAAGCTCACTGCACAACCATCCTTCCACACCCTTGATGGTATACTCATCAAGGACACTCCCTCCTTCCGGTACCTTGGGGTCTGGCTTGACCAGCACCTCAACTTTTCTGGACACATACACTCTATCCTGAAAGAGCTGCACCACAAACTAGGGGTCCTTTACAGGAACCTTAGCTGCCTACCTCTCCCAGCTATGTGTGAGCTCATCCAGAAAATGATTGTACCTATTTTTGACTGCTGTTATGTAGTCTATAGTGCTGCACCGCAGCCTTCCTTAACCAGATTGGATACCCTCTTCAATGCATTTTGCCGCTTCACCCTGGACACCCTCCACTCTGTCACCACTGTACTCTTTATCGCTCAATTGCTCTTCCTTTACTGGTTAACCGATGTCTAGCTCTTTGTATGAAATTAGTCTCTAAATTCTGGTTTGGCTCCTCACCCCCTATTTATCTACCTCCCTGTCCTCCCGCTCTCAAACTCTGCACTCCCTTAGATCTAGTGACTCTTGCACTTTTACCATCCCATGACTCTCCACCTCTATAGTTCAAATGGCTTTCTCTCAGAGGTTCCCATCACTATGGAATGCACTGCCACATCAAATTACGTTGTCCTCCTCCACCTGGACCATCTCAGTCTCCCTTCAAAACTTCCTCTCTCCAACCTGCAACTGCCCCTAGCCCCCTACTCTTCCTCCCTCAAGCCTCCCTCTCACTTGATGTGCATAAGCCAAAGCTAATCCTGCACTTTTGTACTGCAGTAAGTAGCTTGTTTTCTATCTATGTAAAAATGATATTGTATTGTTTCTTATACTATTTTCTTGTATATAGCTCCAATTGTTATGTCTTCTTCACAGTCTCTAGTTTCTACTGTGATGTAGTATATCAAAAATGTAATGTTTATGATTGTACTCCCTTGTCCCCTCCCCCCAGGACACTCCGTGAGACAAGCAATTTGCAATTGTTCTGTGTGCCTTTCGTGGTGGAACTTTTCAATAAATAAATAAACTATTAAAAAAAACAAGGTGTTGTGGAGTGTATGTAGATCCAACACTGGGGGTGGGCATCCCAGTGTTGGATTATACAAAAAAATACTTTAAATAAATAAATACACTGCCACCGGGGACTGACATACAAGTCATGACACAGCAGGGTTGCTATACAACACAGCTGTTGTTTGTTAGTAAATAACAGCTATGTCATACAGTGCAACCAGCTGCTGTCACAAAAATTCTGCTATCCTTAGAACCTTGATTTTTTTAAAACGTGCATGCTCAGAAACATAACTTTTTTTCTTTAAATAATTTAAAAACTACTTAACTGTGAGAGGTAAATACAACAAAACAAAGGCACCGACTATGGGGAGGCTGAGGGGCTGAAGCCCCCCAAGGAAGATTAGGAAGGGGTCTGCCCCCATCCGGAATTTATATAATTGCAGCATGGGTTAAACTGTGGCAGGCAGAACAGTATTAGCCAGACACCAGCACTTTCACTTTCCCCTGCCAGACCCACCAATCTGTTTGCTCTGGGGACGAGTGAGGACCAATCAGTGTTTGGACTAGTACCTGCTTGAGTTATGTAGTCACATGATATTTCAGCAAGATTGTCACTGGTGGTTGCTTCCTGTGCTCACTCGCTCAGCAAGCTTAATTCCTTTTTGTTGTCGCTGTTCCACTTTCATTGCAAATTTGGAGTCATGGAGAGGATTGAAAATAACTTTACAGGAGGAGAGAGGCATCCATCCTGGCATTTATTGCAACTGGGTTAGTACTAGCGTGTGCCAGTTCATTTTATAATAGCCCTGCTGCCTAGACCTTTTATAAATAGAAACAGAAACATGCTGGTCAGCTGAGCTTGATCCCTACCATCCTCCCACCTGTTACTGAAGTCGGTCGGCATGACTGAGTGTGCTGCAAGGGAACTGTGTGTGTGTGTGTAATTATTCCTTTAAAGTGGAATATAATATTTTTTTATCTAAATTGTCATACTGATTCCCATCTGACTTGTCTCCCATCCCCCCAGTAGCACCATATATAGCAGTGTTCCATTTTCAGCATGTTCCTACTGCTGTACCAGAATTTTAGTGCAGAACTTTTTCACCAGACACAATACAAAACTGAGTTTCAATTCTTAACCTAGGAACATTTTAGGAAGAATACCATTCATCTGGTTACTGGCAGTGACTCCCTAAAGCTTTAGATTTTGAGTAGCACTCTTCAGCTCACCCAGTTCTTTTTTTTTAATTCAACATCTTTATTGATTAACAGCACACTTTAAAACATTAACAAAGCAAGATAAGATGTAGTGACAATACATGGGAAACTAACTACCCCTTCCACCCCCCTCCCCAACCGCCCCCTAGCCTGGAGTGTGCCCTTAAGGAGTTAAAAAGGGAGTACAGTGAATTATGAGATATAAGCATGGGGAGTTGTAGGCCACAACCTTTAGTGCAGATACAAGGCATATAATTTGCCCCACTTTTCATCAAATAAGTGTAACCTGTTATGGGAGCTTGCAAGCAGGCACTCTGTCCTAAAACACACTGTAAGGTCATTCAACCATTCAGTATAGGATATAGTTGACTGATCCCTCCAGTGCTTAAGCAGTAACTTCTTGACCACCATGGAGATTATAGCCATGTGGTATTTATGTTATTTAACCCCAATATTATTGTAAAGGCCTAAAATACAGATCTCAGCCATGAAGAGGTTTCCCAGCCCCAGTATGGGGTCCAATCTAGTTTGAATTAAATGCCATAAAGGGGCAACTTTATCACACTCCCAGAAAATGTGTAGTAAATTCCCTTCTTCCTTACCGCATCTAGAACAGGTGGAACTAGGAAGGTAGCTCAGCCAGTTCTACAAATCCACAATCATTAAGAAAATGCCTTATTTCAGAATCGTCAGCATGTTTTTCTCCAACTACTGTGTTTTTTTCACAAAAATTCAGAAGATAGGGCTTTTGTGAATCCACATTCATAATTTTAAACACATGGGCAGAGCTTTCTGCATGAATCTGATATTATGGAGCACACTGAGAAGCAGGCAGCTAAAGCACTTCCCATTCAAGCAAATTCTGTGGTGGTTACTGTATGGAAAATGTATTGACATCAAGAGCTACATTCCTTCATGACATGCATGGTGAGACTACTGCATCTATACTATAAGCATCATTAGTGTTCTCACAAGGAAAACTGCTAGTATATATATATGTTTGGTGGTGTTCCCACTCATAGGAATAATGAAATTAAGTGATACAGTATTTAGGGATAGCCATTGGCTGGTCTGTTCATAAAGCTTGACACCACATGCCAATAGATTCTGTAGTAACTACAGTTGTCATGGTAACACGCTCAGGGGTCTGCTGGCAACAATAGCAGTTGGTTATTTTAAGTGGAGGTGCCTATTGGTAAAGAAGGAGGAGTCGATTATAATGTACTGGCTGCTTCAAATGCCATTTATGGATTAAATCAGAGGGGGTACATTTTAACTTCAGACTAGTAAATCTGTTCCTGTTATTTTCTAGGATCTTAAGGGGGAAGGGATAGTGACAGCAGGATATGCCAGTAGTTGGAGAGGGGGTCAGGATAGGTGAGTGACATCGCAAGTGTCTGCAACACGTGCTGAGGAGTGGGTCAAAGTGGGTGAGTGATGCTCATCAGAGGCAATGCCAGAAGTTGGGGCAAGGTAGGTGAGTGACACCACCACTTGCTGGGTAGAAGGTCAAGGGGGGAGTGACAACAAAATACAGGCAAATTTGGGTAACGTGTGAGCACTGAAATGGTGTTTGTTATGCTGTGCTATCTCTTCAGAAAACCCTCAAAAATGCACCAGAGAGCACCAGTAACCCCAGAACTTATGGGGGCCTTGGTGGCCCCCAGACCCCTGGCCCTTTCCTGGGCCCCCCCTGTAAAAATAAAAGCTGGCTCCTATGCAGTAAAAGTACCTACTTTGGACTGACCTCTGTCAAACCTGACTTTTAGGTTTCAAAGCCTCATATTTTTTGCACTTTAATAACTTTACCCACATTCAACTGATATACATACAATTTGGAAAGCACAGCTTTTGTGCCTTGATCTCTTGATCTTGAAAATTTCATGTAAATCAGGTCAGTGAGGGCAATGTTATAGAGGTGCACAAAAACATAAACATCTCCAACTCTGTAAAATGTAAGACTTTTTTTTTTTACACCCAATAACTAAAAAATTATGAGGCTTTCAAACCTGAAACTTTCGGGTTTTATTGATTTTGATCCAAGGTGTGTACTTTTGTGGTTTATAGGTACAAATTTTAAGTGGTTTTTAAATTATTTAAGGAAAATGTTCCATTTCTGAGCATGTGCAGTTCAAAAAATTAATGTTCTACAGATAACTGAATTTTTGTGACAACAGCTGATTGCTCTTCATGACACAGCTGTGTACTAGCAAACAGCAGCTGTGTCATATAGTGCAACCCCTGCTGTGTCATGACTCATTTGTCAGGGATAGGGCTACTGTCATTATAGTTCTGACATCCTGACTGTGCTGTATCTGCACACCGGGGGCCCCACTCTCTGGTCGCAGTGTATTTATTTGTTTATTTTTTTTTATTTATCTGGTATAATCCAACGGGACTCCCAACCCTGGTGCCTGATGCCCCCTACAGCCCATTGTTTTAATAATACTGCTGACATTGTGGGGCCAAATCCCCATGTTGGCATTTACAAGCCCCCTCAGCAGTGTGGGACACTGTGGAGCCCATCCCCCATTATCCCAAAATATTTTATTTATTTTCCTTTGCTCCTGAAAAAAGAAACCAGTCTGCCAATGTCTTTTGTTACACCTGAAGAAAAGAAAACAGTCCCTCATCATCCCCGCTATCTCCCTCCGCCATCCTAACCCTCCCACTGAGAACTCACCACCCAACCCCCCCCTTACCCTATACTTACCACCGGAGGTCATACAGTGCCATCTTCTGTGGAACAAGACACATCTGCACTCTTGAAAGCTGAACCATAAACTGAGGAATCAAAGTAAATGCTGTATAATGTATTTCAATGAGGTTTTGAACTTATGGTCATAACTTTGCCATTCAAAGGTTCATAGGAAAGTACAAGTTCTAGGAAGTAGCCCATTATGAACTCGCCATCTTCATCCAAGATGGAATTTATACTTATTACTACCCATATGTATATCTAAATTGGTTTTAAACTGCAATAAATGTTGACTGTGCACTATCTCAGATGGAAGCATATTCCATGACGGTACTGCCCTCTGTGTAAAAAATCTATTTCTTTTTACTGTTTTATTTATAGCAGGTCTCAGTCTTAATTTATGTGATCTAGTGTTATTTTCAGAAGTATACCTTTCCAGGCATATAGTTTTGAAAAGAACAGGGTCTCTGATAGTTCTAAAGATTAGACATGTCACCCCTTAAAGAATGATATTCTAAAGAATATAAATTCATAGTTAATAATCTTTCATCATATGGTAGAGATTTCATAGTTTGTATACTTCTGGTAAACCTACACTGTACTTTTTCCACTGTTACTCTTTCTTTAACAGATGTTGGTGAGCAGAAAGAACAGTAATCAAGATGTGATCTCACTATACTTTTATAGATTGGGAGTAACACCTCTGCTTCTCTGCTTTTAATATTTTTCAGGATACAGCTAATCAACCCATGACATTTTTTAACTGTTTTATTAATGTGTTCTGTACATTTCAGATTGTTGGTAATATGTATTCCCAGATCTTTTTCTGAAGTAGCTACTGTTGATAACTTATCATTAATGTAATAACTGTTTAACTTGTTATTTTTTCCCAAATGCATAACTTTGCATTTGGCAATATTAAAAGATAACTTGTTTTTCTTAGCTCATTCTGATAGATTATCCAGGTTATTTTGTAACAAGTGTACAGAATAGATATCATTTACTATACACCCCACTTTGCTGTCATCTGCGTATTTATTCATCCAAACACCCTTTGTCATTTGCATACTAGAGATAAATAGATTAAATAAGACCAGTCCAAGTACTGATCCCTGAGGCACTCCACTAGTCACTCTAATCCAATCTGATTTATATCTCCTAACGTTGACTTGTTGTCTCCTGTCACTCAACCAGGATGAAATCCATATGATTATTTTATAGTGTAGGCCTAAATGGATTAGACATTCAATTAAGATTTTATGGGATACCGAATCAAAGGCTTTTTCAAAATCCAGGTAAATAACAACCACTGGTAGACCAGCATCTAGTGCTTCACTAACAGGTTCAAAAAAGTTAATCAAATTAGTGTGACCTGATCTACCTGGAGTAAAGCCATATTGATTTAAATCAGCAAATCCATTACTGTCAATATAATTATTAATTCTTTGCAAAATTAATTTCTCCATGACCTTTCAATACATGATGTCAAACTAATTGGTCTCTATTGAGTCACTTTTTGTCTGGACCCATCCTTATGTATCAGAGTTACACTAGTCTCCTTCCATTCCTGTATAGCAACTCCCTTGATAATGTATTTATTATAAAGTAGGGTAAGAGCACCTGCTATTTCATAAGATATTTCTTTTAAAAAGACAAAGGGGATGTTGTCTGGTCCTACAGATTATGTTGTTTTAAATGAATTGATAGCAGCATAAGTCTCAGTCACCATGAATGGTACAAATGGATCCCTAGTATTTTGTTCAATACAATCAATTGATTCTTCCTTTTCAAACATACTTGTGAAGTACTGGTTAAATTCTTCAGCTGTAGCTTGTTCATTACTTATTACTTTATCTGCAACTATTATAGGCCCAACTTTTGGTATATTATTTTTTATGGATCCTATGTAATTAAAGAATTGTTTTTTATTGTCTTTTTTAACAGTTGCTAATTTATACTCTAAATCTCTTTTAGCTCTTCTAATAGTAGACTTGGTTTTGTTTGCTTTATATTTTAATTTGTTCCAATTAGCCTCTGTTCTTTGCTTTCTGTATTTATTATACACTCTTTTTTTAATTCTAGCCAGTCTCTGAATCTTTGTTGTATACCATGTGGGAGCCTCTTATGATTTTTATGTTTTGTTCTCTCAGGGACCCAATTGTGAATACAGACCTTTAATTTATTTTTTGTACTAGACCATATTTCTTTAGTTGGGAGATTACTCAGTTCCCGTTCCCAATTCCAATTCACCAGATATGCTTTTATGTCCTCATAATTAGCCTTGTTAAAATTCCACATCTTAGTTTTACCACTAGTAGAAGACTTATAATAGTTAATGGTCCAAGATACCATGCAGTGATCACTATTACCTAAAGGATCCAGGATTCTGGGTGAATCCTCATAATCGCAGATGTTAGTAAAGATGAGATCCAAAATGTTGTCATGTCTTGTTGGTTCCACGATCTAATCCTAACTGTTCTATGGTTTCAATAAAATTCAGTTTGTGTTGATTTGTACCTTCCAAACTGTTCCATTTTATATTTGGGAAATTAAAATTGCCCATCAGGATGATATTCTCTCGAAAATTTATATTTTGTAAATATTCAAAGAATTTATTATTGGTGGCAGAGTCCAATGCAAGGGGCGATAGCAGAGTCCTAATGTTAAAGGGCCATGTTCACAAGTTAGTTTCACCCATAAAAATTCGATTCCATCTGGAGCTAGTATAGTGCTCTCTACTTCCAAACAGTTACAGCTATCCTTGACATAAAATGCCACCCCTCCTCCTTTGGAACTGGTATGATTTTTCTTAAAAAGAGTGTAACCAGGAATCTCTTGGCCCCACTGGTTATCACTAAACCAAGTTTCTGTTACTCCACACAGATCAATATTCCTAATATTCAAGACAACTTGAAGTTCACTTATTTTATTTGTTAAACTTCTAGCATTTAGTAATAATAGTTTGAGTCTAGAAATAGGTATATTAGTATGCAATAACCCAGGATAGGTAGAATTAAATTGTTCCTGATTACCATGTTCTTGATCAAGTTCAAGTTCAAGTTTATTGCAAGAAAGACTCCATTGAGCAAGCTCATTCACAAGGAGGTCCTGAGGCACATACACATACAGTTCGCAATTACATAGACAGGAGATATAAAATGTAGAACAACAAAGAAAAAAATATATAATACAAGAGGTATACACAATAGAAGTCCTTATGCTATATATGCAGTACATTCCAGCTTTAACCTTGCCCTAAATTATGCAACACATTTCAGCTTAATAAGTAGAGGGCCAGTTGGTACCCAGGAAGTTGACTTGGCGTTGGGGGCCTAGTAGCACCTACATATGTCTTTTACTTTAGAGATAGCTAGTGTTTTGTAGGAGTTAATTGATATGATGCTGGTTAGCTTCAGCATGGCTTGTATTCCCTTCCAAATGGTTGGGAGAGCATATGAGACAGCTCTTTGGCCAGCTGTGGTATGTGTCCTGGGAACATCTAGTAGGATAAGGTCAGATTTCCTTAGGGAGTAGGCACTATGCGAGATGTGTATGAGAGATGTTAAATAGACAGGCAGTTTGTGAAGTAGTAATTTGAGGGTCCAAATGCCAGCATGCAGGAGGCATCTGGTGGCAAGAGAGGTCCACCCAACTGCTGCATAAAGATCACAGTGGTGGGTCCTGTACGCAGAGTTAGTAATGCAGTGAAGAGCATGGTGATACAGTACGTCCAGTTTAGATAGGCTCAAGGTTGGGGAGGAGATAAAGATAATGTCTCCGTAGTCAAGCAAGGGAAGGAATGTTGCTTGGACAAGTCTTTTGCGGGTCGCGAGAGAAAAGAGGGTCCTATTTCTAAAGAAGAAACCCAAGCATACTTTAAGCCTCTTTGATAGATCCTCAATGTGGTCATTGAAGGAAAGCTTGTTGTCTATCCACATACCTAGATATTTAAATTTAGGTATGACTTCCAAGGGTCCAAGGGAGATCAGAAGGCTCAGAGGAGTTTATAGTTACAAGATTGTTTATAACCTCCCTTCCCCCTTTAGAAGTCTAAAGAATCATCAATTACAACATTCATTTGGTTACCCAACAGTTCAGAGCCCTTTCTATTTAAATGTAGTCCATCCCTAGAGAATAGTTCCCTTCTACTATCAAAGTCCTCCCAATGAGTTAGGCAAATTAGATTTTGTTTTAAACACCACTTCCTTAACCAGTTATTAATGTCTTTGATTTTTGCCTCTGTATAGGAATTTGCTCTTGGTATTGGTAAAATCTCTGACATTTTATTTATTTTTTTATTTATTTAATTAGTTTTTGCTGACTGGGTAAGTGCACTAGACAAGTCCTGCCTATTTTCAGGCACGACCCAGGGGAAGGGGACACAGATGAATGCCAACTGACCTTGAACCAGATTAAGCTGTTGGTGATATTTTTAGTGAATGAGGGAAATTTGGCCAGGACACCGGGGAAATTCCCCTACTGATCATCAGTAGGAGGCTGTCTGGCTACTGGCAGGATGACTGCTGCATGCAGCAGCACACCGGAGGAGTTAGTGGAGGAACCGCTGAGGAGCACCGATAGTCTGTTGCTGGAACAGGCTTTAGAGGAACCATCAATAAATTCTATAGCTGAAGAAGTTTTTCATGAAGCACTTTCGGTGCTTGACATGGATATTTCAAAAGAAAAGAAATTTGCAGTACCTGATTTCGGGTCTTAACCCACGGAGGATCGAGCTGTAGAGTCTCAAGTAGCATGCAATGTGGAAACATCAGCCGGAGTTACTAAGGGACAGACTAATATTTTGCGTGACCCCAGCACGCTGCACAAAGAGGCGGAAGTTCCTCGGGTGAATGCAGGATCAGATTTGTCTGTGCCTTTTCAGCAATCAAAAGGAATTCCAGATTTGTCTTCATTATCTGTTAACCAACTTAAATACACGGCTCAAAAAATTTCTATAACAGGTCCATTTATGGCAATTGAGTCACCTGAGTCAGGACAGATGAATGGTATGGGGGTGAACAGGACTATTGACACTACCCTACGTAAAAGCACTGATTTTATGTTTCAATCCTTGTCCATTGAAGCACCCCTCAACCCCATACAGGGCTCTATACAGTTCCAGTCAAAACCGGGTGATCAGGCTGGAGTTACAGAATTTAATTTTGGGGATTGGAAAAACTGCTCAATGGAGTTCCAGGCTGATCAAAGCCTGAGGCTACCGAATACCGAGGTAAAAACTTTAAAAACTCCTCTTTTGGAGGCAGACAATCAAAAGGCTGACGTTCCTTTGGCCCATGATGTTTCCTGGTCTCCACAATGGGCTTTAAAAACTGCAGGATGGGGACAATCAGGGTCTGGTGTTTGGACTCCTTCTCAGGATTGGGATCCAGTATTTGATTTTAAAAAGCACTCTCTGGTTTGGCACCCTCAGGAAAGGAAGAGGGGGGCTACTGTGAGGGATGGTATGCCTTTGGTTAATAAAGCTTCTAATGACAATGAAGGTGGAGGTAATATTAAGGAGTCAGGACCAGAAAGGAATAATACTGGAACAGAAGGGGCTGATTCACTCCCTCCAACTGTTAAACCATTGATGTCAGCACTATTTGCAAATGCAAAAAGGGGAGCTGCGCCTCGACGCAACGCAGTTAGGCTCCGTTATAAAGGGGGTTTATCTGATATACCAGACAGGCATCATGTAGGGAAACTGCTTATTAAGGATTCCTTGGGGTTTTCTGCATGAGATGTATTTGCTTTTATTCATATATCAGGAGATGATAACTTTGATATTAGTTTTCGCTCAGCATATTTATTGGAATTGTTTTGGGAACGATATGCACAGGTAAAATTTTCCCCAATATGGTCTCCTTTTTTGGTTATTCCCCTTTCTACCCCTTTGATTAAATATATTACAATCATGTTCCGTAATGAAGGTATACATGTTGAAGACATTATTCATTGGTTGTCCCTAAAGTGTGAATTACAAGGTGATCCAGAACCTATATTAGATACGGAACAGTTCTGGACAGGGGGCTGGAAATTTAAAGTTAAACTGAGACAAACAGAGAAAGGTATAGAGCACATCCCAAACTCTTTTTGTTGGGGAGGGACAGGGGGGTTTGTTTTTACAGCGGTCAACCCCGCGCTTGTTATAAATGTGGCTCAAAAACCCATTTATCTAGTACCTGTGAACGGCCCCGTTGTGATAACTGTGGAGAATTGGGTCATGGTATTATGCAATGTGCTAACCCCACCAGATGTGATCTCTGCAAGACTTATGGCCACGCTTTTAGGGATTGCGTCTGGGCGGCTAAGAATAAAACCTTTAGTAGCAATGTTGATTTGTTAGTTCAACATGCCCAGGAGACAGTACTTAAAGCTGTCAAAAAGGTTCCTGTGGTTTCTCCCATCTTTGATGTTCCTAAAGTGGATAAGAAAAGTTCATTGTCCTCCACAGCAATTCTAATAGATGTGGCAACTCCTTCCCCCCCTTCAGTGGTTCCTTTGCCTGGAGTAGTAGATTATGTTCAGGATCCGGCCTTATTACAACCAGTCTGTTATAAAGATTCAGAGGCAAAACAAGATGCCACATTGGTTGCACCCATCGCTTTGCCCCCCAGACGGTCTAGTAGGACCTTTAAGGCCATAATTGCTCCTGCCAAATTAGAATTGGAAACGCATAATACTTATGCAGCCCTTTTCCCTGCCTGGGGTGATTCAGAGATGGATCTGGGGGACTCTGATTCACAAAAATCGGTACCAGGAGGGCCTTGTACTGAGTATAAAGAAAAGAAGAAAAAACGTAGGAAAAAGTAAAGTGTGCAATTATTCTTGTAGGCTGTTTTATGGGATTTACATGGGCTTCTTTGAACACACATAGTTTGTTGAATTCTATGAAATGTAGAGCACTTTTTCAGTTGTTCCATGATAAGAATATTGCTCTATGCTTTGTTCAGGAAACCTGGATGTTTTCAAAGGTGCAGGTACTCTCCTTTCAGAATGACTGGCCTTGGGGGCCAACATTCTGGTCCTTTGGAAGAGACACGGCAGAAGGTATTTGAATTCTGTTTGGAAAACCGGTCTTTACTCTCTTTAAATTGATCGATTTGATTTCAGGAAGGGTATTGATTCTAGATGGTGCATGGCAGGGTGTGCACTTTCGGTTTATAAATCTTTATAACCCTCAAACAAAGGTGGCCAGGATTGACTGTTTTAGAGAAATTCAGCCTTATTTAGTTACGACCTTGCCAATCTTATGGGGTGGTGATTTTAACTGCACTATAATTTATAAAGGATTAACAACGAAAAAATCTATTGTGATTCCAATTTTTTGGCTTCTATGATTTCTAAAGCGGATTTGCGTAATTGCAACCAAATTTCCATGGCTAAGTGTGGTTATACTTTTTATAAGGGGACTAAGGGTTCCACTATAGACTATTTGTTTTGCTCTACATTTCTGTCAGTAAAGGATTTCTGTATCTTACCCATTGAATTCTCAGACCATCAGCTAGTGCAGGTTGTAGTGGATAATTTCCCTGCGCAAGGCCCTAGGTCTGGTAGATGGATGTTGAATTCATCCTGCCTTCAGGACACAAAAGTAAAGAATTCCATTACACTGATTCTAGAAGCTAGATTATCAGTGAGATTTTTGTATGACGATTTGGGTATATGGTGGGTGGAAACTAAAGTGGATTGTGTGAGGTGGTTTAAATCCTATGAACTTCACAGGAGGAAATCACAGTTCAGCACTTATCTGAAATTGAGATCCCATCTGCAAACGTTATATTCAATTGCAAATTCTACAAAGCAAGATTTATCCACTCAGATTGAAGCAGTTAAACTAGATATGAGAAGATTTCAATACAATAGGGCTAAATCTATGCGAGCTTTGATTAATAATCATGTGTGTAAAACGGTGATAGGAGACCCTTTTACCTTGTGCAAAACTCTAAAAGATTCTACTGCTCTGGAGTTTCTGGATTCTCCTACTGGACGGGTGTCTGATGTGTCAGGTATAGGTTCAATTATCGAACATTATTTTCGATCCTTGGCACCTATAGCATCCCCATCAGATCAGGATATTATGGATTTTTTTACAAACTGTCCCCCCTCCTGGGTTAGATCATGATTTACAGAGCGAGGTAATGCTTCCTTTTTCCATTTCAGAAGTCGAGTCAGTGATTGGTCATTTGAAAGACTCCACTTCACCAGGTGTGGATGGACTTTCAAATCCTTTTTATAAAATTTTTCGGGTTGAGTTGAGTGCATGTTTATGTGCTCTTTTTAATTATTTCTTTGATAAGAATTTAATCCCGAGCTATTTCACCCAAGGCCTGCAAATTTATTTGTTTAAACCTGGAGACAAGGGGTAATTTGAAAACTGGGAGGCCTATAACGTTGTTGAACACAGACTATAAAAGTTTTACAATTTTGTTAAATAATACACTAAAATGGCTAGGGTCTATAGTCATTTCACCGTCACAGCACTGTGGACTTCCTAATCGGAGAATATAGTCCATCTTAACCGTTATAAGGGATGTGATTGAATATTTATCAGAATTAGGTTTGGGGGGTAGTTTGGTTTCTTTAGACTTTGAGAAAGCTTTTGATAGGGTACATCATAGGTTTCTTTTTTTAACCTTAGGTTATTTTGGGATCCCCCTACAAATGGTGAAGGTAATTGAAAGCTTGTATAACTCTACATTGGTATTCCCAGTTATTAAGGGGAGATTGGGGAGCCCTATCGAACTACCTACTGGAGTTCATCAAGGTTGCCCTCTTAGTCCACTATTGTTCATTTTTTCCCTAGAACCCCTCCTCAGAGCAGTCCAATTTAAAAATTTATGGAACGGCATTCAGATTCCTGGGGAAGAATCCAGAATTCAGATTCAGGCTTTTGCAGATGATGTGTGTTTATTTTTTCAGCAGGAGGAGCATATTAACTCCTTTCTTCAAGAATTTAGAATATTTGCTAAATTAGCTAACGCCAAACTCAATTATTTAAAATCAAAAGGTTTGCAGATGGGGTCCGGTTGCAAGGGGAAGGTACTTTGTTCACCAATTCCATTATTACCTGATCGGGTTAAAATATTGGGAGTATTATTTGGGCCTCAAAACCTTCCAGTGGATAATTGGCAAATAGTTTTGGATAAAGTGGAATGGAAAGTTCATAGTTGGAAATGTTTTCAGTTTAGTAAACTTAAAAGGGTTCATCTCCTGAAACAGTTTCTTCTCCCTTGTTTTCAGTATATTGCGATAATATTTCCGTTGCCTTCCCAATTTGAGACCAAGATTTATAGTCTTTGTTTTCAATTTTTGTGGGGTAACCAACTTAACCCAATTAAGTGGGCTCATACATATTTGGAGAAAAACAATGGGGGAGTGGGAATGATTGACCCTGTGGTTTTCTGTTTTTCACTATACTGTACGAATTCTTTGAAACCTTCTTTGAATTCCTTAACAAAGCATGATGAACAATGGTTTAGAGCAGGTATAGGACGATATTTAAAATCTTGGACATTCTTAGCTCCTAAAATTAATTATCATTTTCCTTTGCCTGTCTATTTTATTCCTTTAGCTAAGAAATTATATAAATGGAAATTAACAAAATCTCAGATTTGTGACAATTCAGTTAAATCATTATATAAGTTAATATTGAAATCGGAAGGTTCCACAGGACCGGTCTTTCGAAATTGCCCCCCTTCATTAACTCCAATTGCATTAGATCAATTAAATAATCCACGATCACCCTCATATATGTGGGAAACTCAATGGTTAACAAGGTATGGTAAACTAAATGTTAGAGGTACGGCTGAGTATAAAGCGAAGGATGAAAGGGGTTGTCCATATGAGCACTGTAGGAATGTGGAAGAAACCATGGAACATTTCTTTTTAGAATGCTCTAATACAGTACCTCTATGGACTTTCTTAGCTAACTTTTGGGCATTACCTTGGTTATTGAATCCTTCTTACCAGTTTTTGATAATTGGTGACCTCCCCCCCTCATTTGGTATCTACGAAAAACAGACTGTATGGCTTCTTTTGGCAGTGTTGCGATTTTGTTTATGGCAAATACGGTGCCAATGGGTATTGTACCAAAAACGGACATCAGGACTGGCTTTTTTTATTTATGTATCTAACGAACTACAAAAAATTTATTCGAAAGAATCGGAAACTTTTTCAGTATATTTGGTTAGACGGTGGTGGAGGGGTCTTTCACATCTTATTAAATATAAGTAGATAGGATTTTGAGTTTCAGATTGAATGCTTATTTTAAAATATTTTGGTTTGTTTCTTGCTTAGTTTAATTATTGTTAGTTTTGTTTTGATTATACTGTATTGAAGTTTTTCTTTTACTTTCCCTTTGTCATTTAAATGTTTGTACCTCCTTTTGTATATTGATTCTTATTATAATAAAAACACCCCTATTCTTTTCGATAAATGCCATGGGATCTTTAACATCCACCTGAACTACCACCAATCCAGGCAGATGGGACCTTGGTTTAATGTCTCATCGAAAAGACGGCACCTCAGAAGTGCAGCACCCCTCTCATGCTGCACTACAGTGTCAGTACTGGGATATTAACTCAAGTGCCAGATGTGAAAACTGAACCCACAGCCCTCTGATCTCCGGCCTCAGAGGCAAGTGTGCTACCTACTGAGCCACTGACACTGTACATTACTATGCTACAGACTATATCTGATAGTATATTTGTTAATCCCACAAACTCTTCCTTTATTTGTCTCAAACTTTGATTATCAATATTATTAGTTCCTACATGAACAATAACAAGGGGATCCTGTCTGCAATTATTTAAGATTTGTCTAGACATTCTTGTGATATCATTTATCTTAGCACCACAAAAACAAGACAGGGTATGGTACTCTTTATCTTTTTCACAAATCTATCTAGGTTATCTATCAGTGAATCCCCTAAAATATAAACCTGTTTGAAATTGGTTGATGACTCCATGGTTTCCCTTTGGTCTTGTACATTAGTTTCATTAGTGTTTATTTGCAAAGGATGTAATAAATCAAATTGTTCAACTTGTTCACTTCTAGCTTGTGGGAGATTTAAAACATTGTCATTGGTTGGCGTAGTAACATAAGACACCTCAATAGTTTCTTGGCACAAACTAGGAAATTTAGGATCAGGATTAGATATAGTTGTTTCTTGTTCTTCATATCAAGAAAAGGGTCAAAACTATTGTGTAATGGTATTTGAAAGCAATTAGCTCTCCTTCCTTTTTTTGCTGGTTTAGCACCCTGTATAGTATACCATTCATTCTCCATATCTTGTGGTATGTCTACTTGTCTAGGCCTTTTCCTCATAGAAACATTTTCTTGATTACTTTGTCTCCTACTTTCCCCATATGGTCCCAGTTTTTGGTTAGATAAACTAGAATTTTGTAGCCTTTTATAAGTTTCCTGTTGGCTTAATTCCAGTGCCTTTAATCTAGTATCAAAAGTAAGTATCTCTTCTTCCAATGCTTTGTTTTGCTGACACATGGTACATGTGTATTGGGTAAAGTCTATATCATTATATCCTAATTGATACATTTTACACTGTATACATAGTATACCTTGTCTTACATCTACTGTTGTTATAATAGCCTCCATTTGAATACTATCCCCCATTGCTGTAATAGTAGCCATGTATTATACCAACAAAGCCAAATATATACTACCTAACCACGCTATACTTGTGCTGCTATTTCATCTGAATTCAATGCCGTACAATGCTGAACATGTCTAACACGCAGACATGCGTGTCTTGCATGTGTCTTCTCACTCAGAGTCGAGTGTTCACCCTGCTCTCCACAGGGCTATGTTTATAATAGCCTAGTTGACTTGGATGTTAACCCCCAGGTTACTGAAGCCTCGTGGCATCCAAAGATTTAAAAGTAAAATATAAATAAAATCAGCCACCATAGAAGGCTTTCCTGAGCACAAACACAGCTACAGGGGTGTAAATGGTTGAGGTATAAATTAAAAACATGAGTTGTAGTTCCTCAGAATTATTGAGTGAACTACTGCTCCTCCATCTAACTTTGGAGAATTGCTAGGGCTCACTGAAAACTTGCGATAGTGTGAGTACACAGTCCAAGTTTATAAAATAAGCACAATTACATTTATTTTGCAAGAACACAGTATATTTCATATTAGAGCACTGCGATGCAGTGCACAGCTATCAGAAAGGCTCAATAATCAACTCAGTTCACTGCAGGGCTATGTTTTTAATAGCCTAGTTGACCCAGATGTTAACCCTCAGGTCACATAAGCCTCGTGGCACCCAAAGATTTAAAAGTAAAATATAAATAAAATCTGCCACCATAGAAGGCTTTCCTGAGCACAAACACAGCTACAGAGGTGTAAATGGTTGAGGTATAAATTAAAAACATGAGTTGTAGTTCCTCAGAGTTACCGAGTGAATTACCTCTCCTCCACCTAGCTTTGGAGAGTTGCTAGGGCTCACTGAAAACTTCTGATAGTGCGAGTACACAGTCCAAGTTTATAAAATAAGCACAATTACATTTATATTGCAAGAAAACAGTATATTTCATATGAGAGCCCTGCGATGCAGTGCACAGCTATCAGAAAGGCTCAATACTCCATTTTTAGGAATTTCTTCATCAGACTTTCAGCACGGTCTTTTTGGGCCCCACCTCATGAACACTGGCACTGTCATTTTGTTAATCTGGCCTGGAAGGTGATTTCATGGTCGCTGCATGAAATCACCTGTCAGGATTGAATAACAATATTTCACCAGCAGTGTTCATGAGGTGGGGTCCCAAAAAGGCCATGTTGAAAATTTGGTGAAATGATTCCTAAAAATGCCTGAGTCATGATTGTTCATTGAAATGTTTCTATGCACACTCATAACTTTGGTAATTTTTAATATTTTGACCCCAAATTTTCACACCTTCTCATGATCAATACAGCTGTCATTTTTCACATCCTATCTGAAATGTGTTTTTGCACATGTGGCACGGAATGGTATTTTGGCATGGATTTGAACATTTTTACCTACAGGGTTTATTAGGAGAGGTCATAAGAGGAATATGTTGAAAATTTGGGGTCAAAATATGAAAAATGCAAAAGTTATGACCATTCATTACAATTTCACTATGCCTGCTTGTAACTTTGGAAATTTTAAATATTTTTAGCCCAGGTTTTCAGCACAACTTTCTTATTACCCCACCTCATCATGTATGTCACAGCTGTAATTTTTAAAAACATGCCCAAAATGTGTTTTCACACCTGTGGTGCACAATGGCATTGTAGTTGCACAGAATAACATCTTGGTGGGGATTCAAAAATTTATTTTTATTTGTTTATTTATTTATTGGAATTTCAGAAGTACCTTTGAGCCAGAGACTCTTTTACTGAGGTTTCACATCATAGAAACAATACAAAAACTGAGAAGTACATACAATTTAAAGGAATTACAATAACAGTGATATATATAAAACTGTAACGTACATACACTATGCAGGAATTACAATACAGTGATATACAGGGCAAACAATCAAACAGCAAATGCAATAAAACTTAACTATGGATTTCAGCAGGTACCAAAACAATTAGGTGGAAGAGATCATAGCCATAATTGTTTAATGCAGCCTCTGTTGGCTAAGTGCATGGCAAGTGAGGCATATTGCAGCCTTGATGAGTGAGAGTTGAGCTGTTGTTGACTGGGTGTCTTGGAGGGACTCCTGAAAAAGCTAAAGTCTTGCCTTCAAACTGGTTGTGCCATCTTAAAAACTCTATTCAAGCTTTGGTGGTGAGAGCACCTAATAGCTTGGACTGTACCTTGAGATATTCCCAGCCTTTTGGTTGGGATTTTGAGCATGGACATTTTAGTTTATTGACTTGGAAGTTTCTGTTTTAATTTTTGCTGCAGCTTGTTCTCACTGTTTTTTCCCCTCTATTGTTCCTCTCAATTATTAATTTATTTTACTTTGGTTGGGGGGATGTGATCTGGGGAGTGTGAGTGAAGCTTAAAGAATTTGTATTAGTAGAGAGTGGGGGTAATGTACTTGGCTTAGTATGTGCATGGATAGTTTTGGTCTCCATACCCAGGATTCCCACTGGACTGAGTGGGCAGGCAGCTAGAGGTCCAGCTGCATCATCTCATCCTCTTCAGGTGGTGCTTTGCAATGCCAGGTTGATGAGGAACAAGACCACCATTTTTGTTGACTTGATTTCTGCTGTTGACCTGGCTTGCATAACAGAGACCTGGCTTGGTGATGATGCCGGTGCAGTTCTTGCTACTGCCATCCCACCTGGGTACTCCATAGTGCACTGCCCGAGGAAGGATCACAGAGGAGGGGATGTGGCCATTGTTTTTCAAGCCAGCCTGGGATTCATGGTTCTCCTAGTTGGTACCACCCAATCTTTTGAGTGCCTTGCTGTGTACGGGGGCACAGGTGGTTTGCATTATTCTCATTTACCATCCTTCTGGGGCGGGGGTAGATTTCCTGCAGGAGGGGATGGATGTCATTGTTGACCAGTTGCTGGAGTCCCCCAGGTGTTTAATCATGGGGGACTTCAATGCCTGGACTGATGACATATCCATCATTTCAGTTTTGAACTCCTCCAGTTGATGCATTCACTGGGACTGTCACAAGTGGTTGCTTGTGCAACCCATCAGCATGGCCACACACTCAATCTGGTGTTCCAGCTGGGTCCTGAGGTTGATAACCTCAAAATTGATCAGGTCATCTGGTCTGATCACTGTACCATGGAGTTCACATTTGGGCCCCCCAGGAATCCCCCCGTGGATATGGCCAGCTTTTGCCCTTTGAGGGATGTGTGCACCAAGGGACTGTTGACACTAGTGGACTTATCTCAGATTGATGCAGCATGTCTGTTGGGTTCCAGAGAGGTGGTGAGCACTTATAATAGGGTGGTCACCGAAGCCCTGGTTTGGTGGGGACCTCAAGGTGATGAAGATTGAGGGTCAGATGTTGGAGTGTTGCTGATGGAAGTCCTGGCTGGAGGCTAATAGGCTGGCCCTACATGCTCACTATGTGGAATACCATGGAGCAATTTCCCATAAGAAGAAGAAGCCAGAAGGGGAAGGAAGGAAACACATTCAATTCAGTGCTTTAGAGTAACTGGTAATTGCTATTTTTCTTTTAAACTTAGATTGTGGGCTTTTAGTGACACTGTACTTTCTTTGTTGTCTTTACTTAGAATTGTTTTTGGGCTGTTGAAAATTTAAAACGTAGTAGTGGTGTAATTCTGTGCTGTCTTTAATTGCTGCAATATTTTATCTTGGCTTTTATGACTGCCCTGTAGTTGGGTGAAGGGTGTTAATTGTCTGGCCTCTGACCTCAGCTACGTGATAACTGGAGGTGGGGCTTAGTCAGAGTTGAGGTAGCAAGTAGAGTTTTATTTTCTCAGAAGAAGCCAGAAGGGGAAGGAAGGAAACATATTCAATTCAGTGCTTTAGAGTAACTGGTAATTGCAATTTTTCTTTTAAACTTAGATTGTGGGCTTTTAGTGACACTGTACTTTCTTTGTTGTCTTTGCTTAGAATTGTTTTTGGGCTGTTGAAAATTTAAAATGTAGTGGTGGTGCAATTCTGTGCTGTCTTTAATTGCTGCAAAATTTTCACCACCCCTCCCTCCCCTTCCCCCAACTCTTAATTATATGCCCTGTTAAATCTGATTGACAGGAGCTAAAAACAGGGTATAGTAAGGGGTGTGAAGTAGGAAGGGCATAAGGAGGAAGAAGCCCACCCTCTGCACGACAAGTGTTTTGACTCATTTATTTATTTATTGTTTTTTTTTTTTTTTTTTTAAAAGAAAATTATCTGAGGATCAGTAGCAGGATTTTTAGGACAGTAAATTAATAAAAAGGGAACTAGGAGAACTTCCGTAGCAGACAAGTAGTGGAATAGCAGTATAATTGCAGTATAATGTGGGAGTGGTGCAATGCAGTGGCTGTGGGGCAGCCATTCAGGCAGACCCTTCTGTACACTGAGGTGCTGCCCATCTGCATGCATCTCTCTGACCGCGGGATGAGGTAGCCAGACTCAGAGTGGAAGTAAACTGGTCAGGAGTACCATCACCCCTATCCAGAGACCACCCAGTCCAATGCAACTGCCTCAAAGGATGCCAAGAACGAGGAGCACTTGGATGACAGTGGGCTCAGGGAGGGTTAGAGTGGTCAGGCAGAGGCACATCCCAGATCCTATTCCACTCAAGAACTCATATGCCACACTGGAAAACAAGGACAACCAAATAGAGGTACCCAGAGAAGTGGAAGGAAAGGATGTGGAGGTTAGCCAAGGAGGTGACCTCAGCGGGGAAAGCAGTGGACCCCAGAGGAGGAGGAAGTGAATCCTGGTGGGGGACTCCATCATAAGAGGGATCCAGCTAGGAGCACAGGAGGGGGAGAACAGGGAGGTGAGGTGCCTACCAGGTGCCATGGCATGGAGGGATGGACGGAAGATCCTGGGGATCACTGGGAAGGCAAGACGGGAGGGTGAGCTGGATGTCATTATCCACCTAGGTACTAATGACCTGCAAATGGGGAGCCAAAGGAAGTTCAGGAAGAGTTTAGGAAATTGGGGAGGGGTCTCAAGCAATCAGCTAATTCTGTCACTTTCTCAGAGGTACTACCTGCAAGAGGCAAGGGAGAGCATAGGAGCGCATGCACCAGGAACTTTAACTCATGGTTGAAGAAATGGTGCTGTGAGGAAGGGTTTGGATTCATTGGTGACTGGGGACCCACCTGGAGAGATGGAGGCTTGTTCAAGCCTGACGGCCTGCATCCATCCTGGAGGGGAATCCAAGCACTCAATGATAAGTTTAAATGCTACATTGACAAGCATTTAAACTAGCAAAGGGGGATGGCAGGCCAGCAAGGAGGGTACCTACTTGCTCACCCCCCACAGCTAGCAGTGGAACCAGTGAACCAGAGAAGTGGCTATCTCTTCAAAGCAGTGTGCAAAAGATGGAGATTAGTGCCCAAGAGGTGGATAGGCAGAAAAGGGGCAAAATTCAGCAGAAGGGCAGACAGCAAGGAGAACCAGGGATAAAGGACAACCAAGGAAGGGGCTGGAGTAGAACAGCGAAACAGTCTAGGGAGGTCAAATCATGGAAAGCCATGTGTGCAAATGCCAAGAGCCTTAGCAACAAGATGGAAGATCTGGAGGCTGTCATGGTGCAGTCAGACCTGGACATTGTGGCCATCACTGAAACCTGGTGTAATGATAACCATGACTGGGAGATAGCCATACCTGGCTACAACATATTCAGAAGAGACAGAGCAGGCAGGAAGGGAGGGGGAGTGGCACTGTATGTGAAAAATGACATAAGGGCCACAGAGATCCAGGAGGAACAAAATGGGGGAGAGATACTGTGGGTTAAGCTTGAAAGGAAAATGGGGACAGCCATCCGCACAGGTGTGGTCTACAGACCACCAGCCCAGGAGGAAGAAACAGATAGGGAGCTGATGCTAGCCATCCAAAGGATGGCAGACAAGGGTGAGGTAGTACTGGTTGGAGACTTCAATATTCCAGATGTGGACTGGAGCATCCCAGCAGCAGCATCAACTAGGAGCAGATTTATCCTGGACTCCCTTCAGGGTGCCTTCCTCAAGCAACTGGTCATGGAACCAGCTCAGCAGATGGCAATACTGGACCTTGTGCTCACAAACAGGGACAGTGTGATGGGGGTAACAGTGGGGGAGCACCTGGGGAACAGTGACCACCAGTCATTGTGGTTTGAAATCACAGAAAGAGCAGAACCAAACCACACAAAAACACGTATCCTGGATTTTAGGGGGGCAGACTTTAGGAAAATGGGGAGATACTTGAAAGAGGCATTAAGGGGAATGGGACAGGAATCAGGGGCTGAGAAACAGTGGACAGTATTTAAAATGGGATTACAAGAACAACAGAATTATGCATTAAGCAGGTTAGCAAGAGGAAAGGAAGAGGAGACCATTATGGTTTTCCAAAGAGGTAGCAAAGAAAGTGAAAGCAAAAAGATTGCATTCAGGCAATACAAAAAGACACAGGCAAAAGGGGATAGGGAGAAGTACCAGGAGAATCAAAGGGAGGCAGGGAGGTCAATAAGGGAAGCCAAAGTTCAGACAGAAGAACACATTGCAAAATCAGTGGGTAGAGGGGACAAAACCTTTTACAGGTACATAAGTGAAAAAAGAAAGACAAAGGGAGGGATAGTGAGACTGAAGGGGGAGGATGGGGGCTGTGGAGGATGACAACAGTAAAGCTGACAAATTGAACAGGTATTTATGCTCAGTCTTTACTGAGGAAGAGGAGGGTAATGGGTCTGAAGGGAGTACAAGGGGTGAGAATGGTGCAGAAATGGACACAAGTCCCTTTACACGAGAAAGGGTCCTGAAGGAACTGGAAGTAATAAGAGTTGATAAAGCAATGGAGCCAGATGGGTGCACCCCAGGTCCTTAAAGAACTAAGAGAGGTGGTGGTTGAACCTCTGGCTATCCTGTTTAGCCGATCACTGGAAACAGGGGAGGTACCCAAAGACTGGAGGACAGCAGATGTAGTTCCCTTATACAAAAGCGAGAACAAAGAGGAAGCAGGGAACTACAGATCAGTCAGCCTCACCTTGGTAGTGGGGAAGATCATGGAAGCACTACTGAAGGAGAGATTGGTGGAACATCTGGTTGTCAGTGGACTACAGGACCCAAGGCAGCATGGTTTCACCAGGGGGAGGTCATGTCAGACCGACCTGCTTGAATTCTTGACTAGGTGACCAGGGAGGTGGATCAGGGGAGGGCAGTGGACATGGCCTATCTGGACTTCAGCAAGGTCTTTGACACTGTGCCACATAGAAGACTACTACACAAACTGGGGAATATGGGTGTGGGCAGGACAGTAGTGTGGTGGGTAGGTAACTGTCTGGGTGGCAGGACACAGAGTGTGGTGGTAAATGGCTGTCACTCCACAGAGGGAAGAGTGACCAGTGGGGTACCACAGGGATCAGTGCTGGGACCGGTCCTATTCAACATCTTCATCAGTAACATTGCACAGGACCTAGAAGGCAGAATTTCACTGTTCGCTGATGACACAAAGCTCTGTAACAGAGTAGACACACCAGAGGGTGTAGACGGAATGAGAAGGGACCTGCAGAAACTTGAAAAATGGTCAGGGGTTTGGCAGTTGAAATTCAATGCAAAGAAGTGCAAGATAATGCATATGGAGCACAAAACCCTGGCACAATATATCAGTTGGGGGGTGAGGATATAGCATGCACCAAACAGGAAAGGATCTTGGGGTTATCATCTCTGATGACCCCAAGGTAGGGAAACAGTGTGACAAGACAGCAGGTAAAGCAAATAGGATGCTGGGATGTATAGGCAGGGCATCACCAGCAGGAAAAGGGAGGTCATAATTCCAGCATACAAGACACTAGTGATGCCCCACCTGGAGTACAGTGTACAGTTCTGGAGACCATACCTACGTAAGGGCATAGACAGGGTAGAGAAGGTTCAGAGGAGGGCAACAAAGATGGTGCATGGATTGCATCACAAGTCCTATGAAGACAGGTTGAAGGAACTGAACATGTACTCCATGGAGGAGAGGAGGGAGAGAGGGGATATGATAGAGACATACAAGTATCTCACAGGGAGGAACAGGGTGCAGGAATACACTATTATTAAGTGAAAAAGATGTACCAGGACTAGAGGGCATGGGATGAAGTTGGAGGGAGGATGATTCAGAGGAAACATGAGGAAGAATTTTTCACAGAACGGTGGTGGACCAGTGGAACACCCTGCCAGAGGAAGTGGTGGGGGCTGAAACAATCAAGGGATTTAAGAATGCATGGGATAGAAATAAAGGAATTCTGGAGGTCAGGGGTAAGGGGCAACAGACTTCTAAGAAAACATAAACTGAACTTACAAGCTCAAATGGGCAGACTGGGTGGGCCATAGGCCCTTATCTGCCGACATTGTCTATGTATCTATGTATCTATGTAAGAAGTCAGAATTCCTGTCCAGAGAAATTGCTGCAGGGATAAACAGACCATCTCAGCTATTTCAGACTGTAGACAGTCTTCTTCATCCTGCCTGCTTGCAGCTGAAAAAAGTGTTGTCAACCACCTTGTGTGAGGATTTTTCTCTATTTTTCTCTGACAGAGTGTCTGCCATCCAGTTGGAGATCCTGCCAGGGAGGTAGCTACCTCACAGTGGTTGGGCTGGGGGTCTTGGAGGCACTCCAGCTGTCTGGGATGAGATTAGGCCAGTGGAGGTGTCTGAAGTGACTAAGGTGATCTTAGAGCTGAAGCACACCTTTTGTGAACTGGACCCGGCCCTGGCGCGTTTCTTAATGGGATGTGCCGAGGCTGTTGGCCCGATGTTCACCGGGATTGTCAGGTGCTCAAAGGTGGAGGGGGTCCTCCCTGCTGCTTTGAAAGAAGCACTGGTGAGGCCTCTCCTTAAGAAATCTTCCCTCTACCTTGGCATCCCGGTGAATTACTGTCCTATCTCCAACCTACCCTTTCTGGGTAAAGTTGTTGAAAAGTTAGTGGTACATCAGTTTGAAGATTGCCTGGTGTCCTTGGACACCTATGAGCCATTTCAGTCAGATTTTTGGGCTAGACATAGCTCAGAAACAGCTCTAGTGAGGGTGTATGATGATCTGCTCAGGGCTAGAGATAGAGGAGACAGGTCAGTTTTGTTCTCCTCAATCTCTCCTCAGCATTTGATACTGAGGACCACATTGTACTTCTTGATCAGCTCTGTGAGTTTTGTGGACTCGCCGGTACTGTCATCAGTTGGTTTGAGTCCTATCTCTCAAACAGGGTGCAGTGGGTAGTGATGAGGAATTACTCCTTCTCCCCCTCAATGCCCCATCTTGTGGAGTACCACACGGCTCGATCTTGTTGCCGATACTGTTCACAGTGTACATGCTGTCCCTGGGTGAGATCATTTAACAGTACAGTGTGGAGTTCCACTGTTATGCAGATGATACCCAGCTGTACTTGTCTTTTGCCCAAGGAACATCAGGAGCTGTTGATGTGCTTAATAACTGTATGGCTAAAATCAATGACTGGATGACTTCCAGCTGGCTGAAACTTAGCCCGGCCAAGACAGAGGTACTGGTGATTGAGCCTGGTTGCAGACATGATGGGTTTGCCACCTGGGGCTGCCAGTCAGGTGGAGGGTCCTTTTCAAGGGGGGTCTTCTCACCTTTAGGGTCCTATATGGACTGGGACCTGGATACCTGTCAGAGCTCCTGACACCTGTGTCCTCTGTTCACTCCCTCCGCTCTTCTTCAAGGGGCCTCCTAGACATTCCCAAGGTCCAGCTCAAGACTTAAGGAGATCATGCATTCAGCATCTCTGGGCCAGCCCTGTGGAATTCATTACCACCTTTCATCTCTTTCATCTGGGAGGCCTCCTCAGTCGAAGCATTTAAGCAGAGGCTGAAGGCCTACCTTTTTGTCCTGGCCTTTCCAAATTTCTGAGTCCTTTCTGTGCTAGTCCCTTGCTGTGATAGGCTGATTGCATTTTTAATCCATTTTAATTTCTTGTACTAGTGTTTATTATTCTTGTTTTATCCTGTTTCTTACTATGTTTTGTTATAATTTCTGTTACGCGCCCAAAGTTTCCAGAATTGGGCACCCTACAAATAAAATTGCCTTGCCTTTCCTTGCCTTGATTTGGGGGTGAAAAACTGCATGGTGGGGCAGGGTGAAGAGATGTTACTGGGATGAGGCCATCCCATGGTGAGAGGAAGGGGAGAGAGGAGAAAAGGAATGATGAAGACCTTGATGCTGCAAATGGCTAAGCATATGGCAAAAGGCTAGGTGTTAGTAGGGGAGGGAGAGAAAGTAAGGGTAGACATTTGGCATTAAGAGGAAGAAAGATCATGGTTGTAAGAAAAGGGGTAGTATCTAAAAAAAATAAAGGTAGATGTTTAGTATTTATAGGGGTAAGATATAGGTAGAGAGAGATGGGGCAGTAAAGGAGAGCTAGAGGAAATGAAGGGACATGGAATAGACAACAGTGTACAGGGAGTGGGGATAGAGGTAGAGGGTGACAGAGGCATTTTTCTGTACTGGGTACATGACGTGGGATAATACAATGACTATGCTGATAATTTGGTCACTTTTGTTCTATAAATGGAAGTGCAGGGCCTGGAAGGCCCCGTGTTTCCACAGCTACATACATATACGCATCTACAGTGGGATGGGTGCACAGGTCCCAGAGGGCCACGCACTCCCACAAGAAAATTAGGACATGATTATACTTCTCAAAAAGTAAGGAAATGAATTGCAAAAAACTGCCTTAATGCTCTAGTTAGGGTTAAAGTGACAAATGTAGGGAAATGTGGCATTAAGGTTTCCAACCTTAACACCCCAACCCCACCCTGCACACAACAACAGGCATCAGGGGTTTGCCTTTGAGTCATCAGCCCTAATGTTCATCCCATTCGCCTGTACTATACCAATCTCAGCATATTTACTTATGGAATAAGGTGAGTGTTAGGGCTGATGACCCCAAGGCACACCCCCAACACCTGTTGATGTATGCAAGGTGGGGGTGGGGTGTTACGGTTGGAAACCCTTAAATCACATTTCCTTACTTTCATTGTTTAAACCCTAACTAAAGCATTAATGCAGCTTTTTTGAAATATCTATCTAGCTACATATATATATATATATATATATATATATATATATATATATATATACACACACACAGTATATGGTGCAGTTGAACCACTATAGTTAGGATTGAGTAGCCTGTTTTATGTTAAACCCCTATTTTTGCACTTTAATAACTCTGTTGCCATTTAAGGGATTTGTACAAAATTGGAATCCCAAGGACTCTTGATATGCCAAGTTTCATCTCAATCAGATGTGCAGATTCTGAAATCCAGACAGTGTAAAATGTGTAAAAATGTTGGTGTTTTGCTGCTTTTTTGTCATCCCCTAGCACCCAGATTGTTTGGAATTTTGGTCTGAAAGTTTCTGAGTAGAAAGGGCTCAGCCTAGAGTAGTGCCTTTCTCTGGTGTGGTGAAAAAATAATAATCCGTTTTAGAGTTATAAGAATTTGAAAGTTTGGTACTGAGCATACTCTGTAGGCACTTTAGGATAGATGATTGAAATGAAAAGAAAATCTGGCCATATGTACAAGGATCCTTTTTCATATGGGGCCAATCCATTTTCATGAGGAAAGCATCCTTTTTCATATGGCTGCCATTTTCTTTTTATGGTTTAAACTTACAAATATTTAAAATACATAAAAATAATGTCTTTTATAAAAAAGCTAACACATGAACCTAGCTAAATGGGACTCATTTAACTTGATTCTGGTGTTTGTTTGTTTTTTAAAGTTGGCAAAAAAACCTTTTCTGGGCACCCAAAATCCAGGGTGCCCAGCTTAGCGAAAGGAGCCATTCACTCACATGCTCTGTATTATTTTTTTTTCTATAGCACCATGCAGATTCAGTTTTTGAAATCATTCACAAGGTTTTATTTTGGTGGCAGTTAGACTCTCTGGAAATGTGATATTTTGTATGTTCACATTCTTTCAATTTGTAATAATATAATGTATGCATCATGTGACATCCCTTAAGGGTTTGTTCTCCAGGAACTCACCTTTCACCAAAAAATTACCAGATGCTCAGTAAGTTGAATGTCAGTTCTGCACTGCATGTTCATCCTTAAGCACTAAAGGGAGCACTATCAGAAGCAATAACTTAAGCTATCCTTCACCTTTCAGTCTCGCAGCTCTCTGGTAAGGAGCCAGGGTCAAGGGTCTCTCCATTCTCTAATAATTACAGTTGCATTACAACTATCATCCAATCCACAGTGAATCAGAACAGGCATGATAATTATCTTTAAATTATTATATACCATTGTGCCTGCAATGACAACCAGATAGATCTGAACTCAGTGAACCCCATTCATAATATATGCCACTGGGTATCTGAAGGCAGGAGCTCCCCTCTCATATGAATAATAATGCTTGATGATGTTGCCCATGCTTGTTTCATTTTTAATTTGGAATCGCAAAATGTTTCTCATTTAGCCTTCATCTCCAAAATGGATGGACAATGCTCTTTCTTTCTTACATTAGATGTAACTCCTCATCCCATAGTTTAAAAACTGTGTTCACACATTAAATGTGTAAGTATCAGACATAAAATATACACTTGTAAGAAGTTTCAGATGTCCATGACTGGCATACTCTAAAGGGTGGCTGTGCTGCTGCTACTGCCAGTGCTGCCACCACTGTATTCTTGCACATTTCAGAAGTCCTTGCAATTGGAGCTTTCTTAGTTTCATACAGATGAACCTAAACTCGGCCATGGTACTCACTTCCTACCATATGTGGTAGCAGTGTGCAGTGATTGTTGGTGACTTCAGCCTCTAAGTATTCTTGCAGTCCAAGCTAAAAATAAACCTGCTTTCCTGAAGCACTGGAAACAAAAATGCTCATATCTCTGTGAAATGGCTGCAAATTGCAAGTGCTTTTAACCCTTATCTGTTTTTATTGAAATTCAAGTACAGTATATAAGAAAGCACACATCTAATACAATAGAAGACTATCCTCCATGTAAGGTATAAAATATCACTTAACAAAACACAGTATTTAGGGTAAACATATTGGAAAAGCCTTATATACATGTATTGATAATAAAACACAAACCTAGACAGGATGTAAGTGGAGAGCAGAAGGGCTACAATGAATAGGGTATTATAGGATCAGAAATAGCAACCATGAAATACATGCTAGGGCAGGCTATGGCAAGGCATTCAGTAAATTGCAAAAAGTGATAAATGTGGTAATATGAACAATGTTCAGTAATGAAGAGGTGCAGATAAGAGAAAAGTGTGCAAGGAAAGAAAAGAGAGAAAAAAGCAAGGAAGAAGGGAAGGAGAGAGGGAGGGAGGGAGAAAACAGGGAAGAAAGGAAAAAAGAGAAATCTGTGCACAAAAGTTTCAAGAAAACCTAATCTGAGAGCAAAATAAGAAGGAGGGCTAAAGATCCCTGAGAATTAGGGTCTAGAAGAACTAGGTTCGATGTACTTAAAGTAATCCTGCCAACATCTGTCATATACAGTGAGTCGGTTGAGTAACATGAGAAAATCGGTCTAGGGAGGCATACTGAAAGAGGCTTTGAAGAACATCTGAAAGAGAAGGCACCAGAGTTGATTTCCATTTCATAAGAATCAGGCATTTGACCAGAAGAGAAAGTATGTTTCGCCATCTAAAATGTGCATGTGAGAGGAGAGAGCTATTGGGGATAAGGATGCCTAGAAGGAATAGCTTGGGGTCAAAACGTAGTTTTTGTCCTGTTACTCTGGAGGCAAGTAAACAGACTTTATGCCAGAGCTTATTAATGGGAGCACAAGACCACAAGATATGAAGTAGATCCCCATTGGCCAAATTGCAGCGCCAGCAATTATTATTATTTAATAGGCCCATTCGTTGAAGCACAGAGGAGGTTCTATACCAAAGAAGTAGGATTTTAGTATGTATTAAAGAACTACAGGCATCTTTAAAGGTATTGGGCAGGATTCACAGAGAAAGCCAAAAAATCCCACAGCTGCAGGAAAAAGACCTGCAGCATTGTGGAAATGCAGTTGCATGATATTCATAAATAAATTTTGAGCAGGTGCAGAATTTCGTAAAATCCCTGCAGCTGCAGAAATTCAGCAGCTGCAGAAATTGCGCACGTGCTGAAAATCGGCAACTGCGGATCTGCAGGTGCAGAAATAGCTTAGGAGGCACAGCAACAGTGAACTTAATTAGCTGGAACAGCAGACTTTAACAGGGATGCCATAGAATGAAGCTGAAAGCACCCACAAAGAGACCAGTAACCAGTCCCTCAACTGGGACCACTGCAGCACCACAGGTACCAGCAATACTATGGCACCACAGTGGCCAACTGTCACTGCTGGTTCTCCCTGCCTGGGGTGTTCCTGTTGCCTGCAAGGGCAGCACTCACTGCAGGCTGGCCAGGCTCTACTGCCTGTGGGGCTCCATCGTGGGCTGCACTGTGTCTGGTGGTTGTTTGCCAGTTGCCATATCATGGCAATGTGTGCTTTTGTTGCTGTTACAGCAGCCACTATTATACTACCTGGGATGCTATTACCTGTGCCTTACCTCCACCTTAATTGATTTCAATTGCTTGGGCACTACTGCAGTTTGCTGAGGGAGAGTTACACCTCATTCCACTGTGTGTAACATTTTTTCTGCAGCTGCGGAAAAAAACTGGCTGTGAATAGCCTTTCAGGGACTGTGCTTTACTTATCTCACACTTTTTTTCCTCAGGGACTTCCGCAGCTGCACTTTTTTCCACAGTCCTTAGTGTTGTTTTCCACAGCTGTGGAAGGTTTTGTGAATAGCACCCAGTGCAAATTGCCATTTGTTTCCATAGCTACAGCAGTTTTGGGGACTTAGGAAAGGTTTTGCACCTTCAGAAAGCGTTGAGAATCCAGCCCATTATGTGCAATATGCCAACAATTACTGCATTGTGCGTCTGAAATATTTCAGTTAAGAAGAGTACTCCATTTATTTTTGGCCTGTATAGAATGATCAGGTAGATTATCAATAATGTCTTTGTAAATGGAGCTATTTAATTTTACTGATAAATTAGTCCAGTGTGAGATGTATGGGTTTAGAAGAGTATGCCTATACACTAAACTAGAGCGAGAGTTATAAGCTGCCCAAATGTGCAAAAACTTCCAGAAGTCCTGTTTAGGAAGTTTCCATGTGACCTGCAAGTCTGAGAATGATCTGAGTGAGTGAATTCTGGTCCAAGATATCTCCGAGAAAGAAAATGCCTTTGTTCCTCCATGTATGACAGAAAATTGGGTGATCTTCTAGAGTGAGCAGTGGATTGCCCCATAAGGGGGCATAAAACCAGGGTGTTGGATTGGATTTCAGGAATTTGTGGGTTAGTTTCCAATAAGGAACAGAACTTGTGATTTATTAACTGCAGCAATTAGCTATACAAATCCAGCCCTGTTTGTCTTCATCTGACTATGTCAGCTTAGGACTAAGCTCTACTCAAAGTGACTTAAAACAAGCATTTGTCAATGCCGAATGCTGTCTTGCTGGCATTGGCATTGGTAGTGCAGTAGTTAGAAAGATGCATAATAGGAATGGCAGTGATGTATTGAACTGATGCCAACCCCATCCCCACTCTGCAGAGACATACAGGCATTGGAGAGTGCCTTTGGGTCATCGGCCATAAAGCTTATTTCACCTCACCCTACCCTGCAGACACCTACAAGTGTCACGTTGTGCATTGAGGTCTTTGGGACTTACCCTTACCCCATTCCATAAGGAAATATGCTGAGATGGGTGCAGTATAGGAGAATGGGGTGAAATTTGGGTCTGAAGAGTCCAAGGCACACCTCAATGCCTGTCACTGGCTGCAGAGTGAGGGTGGGGGTGGAATGGTGTGAGAGCATTACGCCTACAATCCCAAGTCACACCCCACGATGCCTGTCAGTCTCTACAGGGTGAGATTATTTAACTAAAACCTAATGCTACACGAGCGTTGTATATATTTTCACTCCAAATTTTCAACTTGGTCTTTTGTGACCCCACTTAATGAACAGTGGCACTATCAGTTCATTAGCAGAAAAGTGATTTTGCACAGTGACTGTGCCATTTGGTGCCACAGGTGCAAAAACACTTTTTGGACAGGATGTGAAAAAGGACAGCTGTACTTTTCATGAGAAGGTGTAAAAAAATATCAATGTTGAAAATCTGGAGTGAAAATATAAAAAAATTGGTGAAGTCATGAGCTTGTATATAAACTGCTCAACGCATGCCCATAACACAATTATTTTGAGATTTTTTTAACCAAATTTTCAATATAGGCATTTTGAGACCTCCGCTCATGAACAGTGGCACTGTGATTTTGTTATTCTGTCCTGAAAGTTGATTTCCCACAGCGACCATGCCATTGTGCACCAGATGTGTGAAAACACATTTTGGGCAGGATGTGAAAAATGACAGCTGTACTATTCATAAGGAGGTGTGAAAAATGGCAATGTTGAAAATTTGGAGTGAAAATATTAAAAATTGTTGAAGTTAAGCGTGTGCATGGAAACTGTGCAGTGCATGCTCATAACGCAGTAATTGTTTGGAATTTTTTCACCAAATTTGCAACATAGGCTTTTTGGGACCCCATCATATGAACAGTGGCACTGTCATTTCATTACTGAATCCCAAAAGGTGATTCCACGCTTTGACCACGAAATCACCTTTTGGGACCAAGTAATGAGATGAAAGTGCATGAGTTCATGAGGTGGGGTTCGAAGAACCCCATGTTGAAAATCTGGATCCAAAATTTAAAAAAATGGCTGAGATATCCACCTAAGTTGAACCCCCCCCTCGCCACTGATGCCATTATACAGCTTACCGGCATTTCTTCATTTTGCAGTTCGGCTTTGAAGAGTTCAGACATGTTCCTGCTCCACCGAAGATCACAGTGCCAGACCTCCAGAGGTAAGTATGGGGTGAGTGAGGGAGGGGTATGGGGAGGTGGGGTGCACAGAGGGTGGGTGTGGGTTGGGAGAGTTGCTGCAAACAACGGACCGTTTTTTTTTCAGGTACAAAAAATGGACACTGCACCGTGGGACTGTTTTCTTTCCTTACAGGTGAAATAAAACAAATGTTGGGCACACTGGGGTGGGCTCCCAGTGTGCCCATGACTTTCAGGGGTGATGTTGGCCACACCTGGGTTGGGCTCCCAGTGTGCCACACAATAAATTGGGGTGGGAGGGAACATGCAGGCGCAGTCAACTTTCTGTGAGCAGAGGCACACTGGGGTGGGCTCCCAGTGTGCCACACAATGTGGGGGAGGTTGTGGACATGCCGACATGGGGATTGTACCTCCAATGTTGGCCTTCTTTGCGGATTGTGTGGCATGAGCCGCTGCCAGGTTTTTTGAAATGTTTCACCAGGAAAGGCACATACGGGAGGTGTGTCATCTGTGCCATTGCATGACAAGCTTGTCTCTGATTGCAGCGGCACATTTCTTACAAGCCATGTTTATTAAAATGTTTCACCAGGAAAGGCATGTATGGGAGGCGTGTCATCTGTGCCACTGCATGATTGAGCTTGTCTCTGATTGCAGTAGCACATTTCTTACAAGTTGTGTCCACTTTACATAATTCTTGTGTCAGTGCTAGCATGCTGGCTAATTGGGGAATGAGAGATGCACCTACTAAAGCATGCCCTGCATTTGCCAACACACTGACACACCTCTGCATTTCTCCTACTACCACAAGATGTTGCTTGCACAAGTGCAAGACAACGTAAAAAGGGCTAGGCAAACAAAATACTGTACACCCTTTATTTGTTTCATTAATCACATGCAACTTTAGAAGGCAAGGTGCAAAGCACATGCAGAACCAAAATATATACAGTAACTTTGTAGGCAACCCAGCACAAAAGTGTTAAACTGGGTAGTTTCCCAGATGGGCTGTTTCTTTCATAAGTATAATATTTACGTCATGAGTGTATTGTGTTCCTATTAAATGCCATCTGTTTAGTAAGCAATTAGACATGACAGGGTGTGTGTTAGACACTTTAACACATGGCTAGGAAGCGTAGTGAGGCACGAAGCCATTGGCCGAGTGCGTCCAGCCTCCTAGCCGTGTGTTAAAGTGTCTAACACACAGACCCTGGAGTAGCTTATTGCACTTATGAAATGGGCAGCTATATTATAGATGCATGTGAAAGGTAAAAAAGCTGCTTTAAGTAATTATAAACATAACTCTTTTTCTGTAATTTAAATAAAATAGTTCCTCCGCCTTCAGTTTGCTGTGTTTTTTTTTTGGGGAGGACTTTTGACCTGGGAAGGGTGGTGTAGTTATAGTTTTTATACTTGTGCTTGTCATAGCGATACACCCCCCCCCAATAGGAGCAATAGGGACCAATGTAAAGTTTCATCGTAAAAATTGAGAAATGGCAGGACTAATGGATGAAAGTATTGTGCAGGTAGCAGGTCGCTCTTTGAAAAGCACAGCGAGCGGGCAGAACTGGAAGAAATCTTGACTTTTTTCCCATATTAAGCACTGCGAGCGAGCGTGCGGGCAGAACCGGAAGAAATCTTGACTTTGTTTTCACAATTGTGCTTTGCATCTAGAGAGTGCACTTTTACAAAAACCAAGTCGCCATGGATTTTGTATTAAGTGTTTACCTAATTAGTTGGAGAGTGAGCGAGCGAGTGGGCTGGGAGACAGATCGTGGCACTTGCTGTTGGAAAGCGAGCGGGCTGGGAGACAGATCACGGCACTTGCTGTTTGTTTTTTTCCGCTTTTCTACATGCATAACAGAAACCCTCAAAGACCGAGGTCAACTGAACAAGAGGTCAGATTTATTTATTTCATTTTTTTTTACAGTTAGGCTGGTACCACTTATGCCAGAAAAAAGATGGTTGTGTTTTCATTTCTGAAGGTTCTGAGTGGGCAGCATCACCCATATCAATGCCCGCTTGCCATAGCTTGGCACTGCCTGATCCTTTTACCATGGTGTTAGACATATTAGCACACTCCTAGCAGATAATCAGAATGCTGCATTTCTACCACCCATTTCATAAGAGTATTTACCCTACATTAGCAGAGCCACCACACTGCATGAGTTTGATTCTTATCCCCAGGGTGTCGGTGCCTGATGTCTTACATCTGCTGGGTAATATATGGGGCCTTGAAGGCACATTATTGCTCTTGTACAATCAGAAATCATTATCAAAGTCAGTGTAATCTATAAACGGGTCCATATTGCAGTGACATATTTGTTGCTATTGTTCAGTGACGGGAAGTTTTATCTGAATATACAGTTGACTAATTGTGTGAGAAGTGTTGAATGGTTTGCACAGGTGCTCGACCTTATAACTCTAGGCCTCCGATACTATTGACACAACAACTGACTCAGTGAGTAATGTTATTCAGACTAAACACATACTGAATATAAAATTCAGCTACACCTGAGTTAGGATTCCCCAATACCAGAATCATTGTATATCTTTAACATTGCAATAAAAGGAAAACTTATAACAATCTCTCTCTCTCTCTCTCTCTACATACATATATATTTTTATTTTTGCTTTTTTTGCTTTCCCTGCCTCCTGTGTGTGGTTGTGAGTTTTATATATATATATATACACATATATATATATATATATATATGTGTATACATATATATAGGGGATATGACATGGCCTGACTGAAGATATCATATTTATCTTCACGAGAGGCCAGTGATATCATGATATCTCTCACAGTGGCGGCGCCACGAGTGAATATCATGATATGACTGGCCTGTGAAGATAAATATGATATCTTCAGTCAGGCCATGTCATATTCTGTTTATACAATGTGCTACTTTGCTCCCCAATACAACTCACCACATGCCCCTCTCAATGCAATGGGTGATATTAAGGTGATGGCCCTAGCAATACAACCCCACTTACAGAAAAGCTGGCAAAACAGCAGGTGTAATTTATTGTTTAAAAAATATCTGGTGGATCCTGCTATTTATGGTTAGTTTTAAAAAGTCTTATCTGGTTTATCCTGCCACCCCCCAACAGAGCTCTACATGCCCTCCCCCCACATAACAGATTACATAGGGTTTTCAAATATCTGGTTGATCCTGTCAATTTAAAATTACTAAAATATCTGGTTGATCCTGCTATTTTGGTGAAAAGTGATTTTTTTAAATAAAGAGTTTTAGTTGATCTCGTTACTTGAGAATTATTTTCCCCTGCATTGTATGGGTGGATCGGAAGGCCATTCATTATTCGATGATTGGTAGACATTAACAAAGTAGGTGCCCGGTTCAAAGTAACTGAACCCGGGGCACCTCCTCATAAAAAAAACATTTGGCAATGTACCAATCGTCAGTGTGGATAGCCAGTCACGCCACAATTGCAGGGAAAGTGAAAGTGCTCAGAGTGGCAGGATCAACCAGATAAGTTTCGATATGACGATAGGAATGTGAGATAACATATGACGATAGGAAGATGAAGATAACAATGTTATCTTCACTGGCCACCTGAGATATCATGTTTTATCTGTTATTTATCTGACAACATACATTGTATATATATATATATATATATATATATATATATATATATATATATATATATATATATGACTGTCGAACCAGAATAATGTTTGGGATCATTAAGACATTAGAGGGGGATATTAGACTTAAATGTGGGGGTTGTTCCATGTTCTGGCTAACTGATGTCTGTTCACCCAGTGAGAAATTCATGTGTGAGAAATGTTACCATATCCAAGAATTGGAGTCTCTGATTAGATTATTTCTCAACAAACTGAATTACATTGAACATAATCAAAAAGACATGGGCAGCAAAATTAAGGAAATCCATGATAGTACACAAATTTGTAAATAGGACTTGAGTTTGAACCAAGTCTGAGCAGATAGCATAACTTTGGTTCAAATATAGACACATCCATGCCACACCATATCTAGGAACCAAATATAAACATCCCAAGATTAAATAAAAAAGGGGACAGAGAGGAAGACCTCACCAGGGAAATAACAGAACTAAAGGCTGGCCTTTTATACTGGGCTCTTGCATTGGGCCCTTTCTTTGCCCACAAACAAATCCGCAGCAGTTCTGACAGAGCTCAGTTGAGTGCGGTCACTTCCCACTCTCACTGCTCGATCTTAATGTGTCCTGGTTGGCCAGTGATTTCACAGCCGCATCAGGTTATTCTCATGGCAGGAATGCAAAACACATTTTAGTCAATGATGTGAAAATGGCAGCTGTACTGTTCATAAAGAGGTGTGGAAAAATGCCACTGTTGAAAATGTGGGGTGAAAATATCACAAAATTGCGAAGTTAGAAGGGTGCGTGGAAACAGGTCAAAGCACGCTTGTAACACAGTCATGTTATGGAGTTTCGACACCCGATTTTCAGCATAGGCATTTTAGAACCTCTGCTCATGAACAGTGCCACTGTCATTTTCTTAATCTGTCCCGAACAGTGATTTCCCACAGCGACTGCATTATTCTGTGCCGGAACTGTGAAAACACATTTCGGTCAGGATGTGGAAAACGACAGCTGTACTGCTCAAAAGGAGGTGCGTAAAAATTCCACTGGTGAAAATGTGGCGTGACAATATTACAAATCTGCAAAGTTACAAGGGTGCATGGAACGTGTGCAACGCACACTTGTAACACAGTCATTCGATGGGGTATTATCACCAAATTTTCAACATAGGCATTTTAGGACCTCTGCTCATGAACAGTATCACTCTCATTTTCTTAATCTGTCCTGGATAGTGATTTCCCACAGCAGCCACTCTATTCTGTGCCGGAAGTGCGAAAACACATTTTGGCCAGGATGGGAAAAATTACAGCTTTACTGTTCATAAATAGGTGTGGGAAAATGGCAATGTTGGAAATGTGGAGTGAAAATATTATAAATTCGCGAACTTACGCGCGTGCGTGCAAACTGCGCAATGCACGCTCGTAACACAGTCATTTTATGGAGTATCATTACCAAATTTTCAACTTAGCCATTTCAGGACCTCTACTCATGAACAGTGTCACTGTCATTTTTTTAATCTGTCCAGAACACTGATTTCCCACAGCGACTGCGCTATTCTGTGCCAGAAGTGCAAAAACATATTTCCACCAGGATGTGAACAATGACAGCTGTACTGTTCACAAGGAGGTGTGACAAAATACCAAGGTTGAAAATCTGGCATGAAAATATTGCAAATTCACAAAGTTATGAGCATGCGTAGCAACTGAGCAGTGCACGCTCGCAAAACAGTCATTTTTTGGATTTTTTTCCACCAGATTTGCAACATAGGCTTTTTGAGAGCCCACCTCATGAACACTGGCACTGTCATTTCATTAACCAGTCCCAAAAGGTGATTCCATGCAGTGACCGTGAAATCACCTTTCCGGGCCGATTAACGCCATGACAGTTCAAGAATTCATGAGGAGGGGTCCCAAAAACCCCATGTTAAAAATTTGGTGAAAAAATTCCCAAAAATGGCCGAGATATGCAGTAAAGTTGAAAAAACCCTATGTATTACATTATACAGCTTACCGGCATTTCCTCAGTTCGCGGTCGACTTTGAAGAGTGCAGACGTGTTCCCGGTCCACCGAAGATCATCGCGCCAAGCTCCTAAGGTAAGTATGGGGTGTGGGGGGTGTGGGAGGCAGGGCGCAGTGGGTGGGATGCGGGTTGTGGGTGGGAGGCAGGACGAGGCGCAGAGGGCCGGTTTCTTTTTCCAGGGTAAACAAACAAAACAAATAGATGGCATGACCATTTTTTACTTTTCAGGTTTCTGGCACACTGGGTGGGCTCCAGTGCCAGCAGAGGCTTTTTGTTTGGGGCAGCAGTAGCTGATGGGGATTGGTCACCCCATCGGCAAATGGGTCGGGCGGGGTATCATTATACCGATGGGGACTGGGCATCCCGTCGGCAGGAACAAAAAGGGGGGGTGACAGAATGCCGATGGGGAGTGAGCTCCCCTGTCGGCAACAAAACAAACAGGGGGGCACTACAGCCGACGGGATTGGGCACCCTGTTGGCAGTGTAAGAGGTCTAAACCTCACTTTCAGGTTCTTGGCAATATTGGGGATGCAAATAATCACAGACAAGTTGCATTCGAGTAATAAACAAGTTTATTACTACAACAAGGGATAAATCACAGTTGCCCTAAGCAGTTCTTACCAATACGAACCGGGAGCCAGTGCTAAGCATTCCCTACACCTCGAGGTTTCTCTGTAGTCTCTTAGGATCTCTCGGGTCTCCAAGGTGTAAAGCCTGTGCATAACATTATATACCTGTGATAATTACTATGGTTACTAAAAGATAGAAACATTTCTAGTTAGAGAGATGAGCCCTATTGGCTAAATTAAAGGTGGCTCCACGGTCCAAGATAACATTATATAATTCTGTAAAGTAATCAGTTTTAGAACAAAGACTTCTTATACAAAGTCTTACATAACAAGGTGAAGTGGTGTCCATCACCGAAAGATGGCAATGTTGCCTTACACATTATAATTACTTCAAGGACAGGTGTCTTGGCATCTGACAAGTAAGAAATAGACAGAAAATACATGGTATAATGTGTGTGCATTAGCAAGCAAAGTGAGTTACAATAATATGTATTCATATCCTGACATCTGCTCTTGTACGGTAGATGCCCTAAGCCCTATGTATTAGTATAGCCTATGCCTAAACATTAGCTGTCAATGGTGGACCCCTGAGGGTATCAATTAGGGTGCAGGGACCTCGTGTAACAATTCCCCCCCGTTGCCTCAAAGGGCAACACAGGCAAAAATAAGGTGTGGACAGGAGCAGCGGTTCTCTACAATTCGGATGCGCGAGCCTTGTAAAGGAACTCAAGCTGCTCACGGTGTTGGCATAGAGTACGTCGTAGGCAGCAAAGCATGATGATCAAAGTAAAAATCAAAAATTCTTGTATAATTACAAAACCTTTAAAGGTGATTTCTAACCAGGTGTTAGTCAATGCGTTATTCATATCTCCATCATTCATCAGGTCAAGGATGGCTTCATTGGCTTTGGTTATATTATTGCTGATGTGGATGAGGTGTGTGTCCTTTCTATCTAAAAGTGATTTCAGTGTAAGTGTAAGTGGATCTATGTGTACATTAAAGTATGGCAGGTATTCTTCGAGTGTGAGTAAATAGTCTGGATTACCATCAATGATATCTGCTTCCATAAGGGGGACGGGGGTTATGACAATGTGTCCAATAACAGTTTTCTGATGGGGAACAAAACAGAAGTTGGGGTAATCAATTGAACAAGTAACAGAACCATATGAATATGATTTCACATTTGTCACTATGCAATATTCTCCGTCAGAGTTATACTGTGAACGTACAGTAGGCAGTCTCCATTTTTGCAACTGGACAGGGCATGTGTAGGTCGTCTTGGAAATCCGTGTTGACAGGTGATGTGCTTCCTCACGATAGGACTGGTAGAGCTGATCCGGTGTCTGCGTTGACTCAAAAGAGTAGGTGCCATTATCAGTGATGTCATCATCCATAGTGAAAGTCCAATCAATACTGTCTGGAGAATAGCCACAAACAGGGCATATAACATCAAACACATCACATCGGCACAGGTAGATGTATTGCTTTTTCGCACAACAGTCCGTGTGTGGTGCCACCCAGGCATCCAGGAAGGAGTGGTAGACCAGTAGAGGTGGTAGATCCAGGCGTTCTCGGTAGATGTCTTCATCCAAATGCCCTATAGAATGCGCCAGTGCCAGCTTGTCGAACAAGGCTGTAGTGGGATCAAAACGTGGTAAGGAGACAAACATGGTATCTGTTATAGAACATTTCTTACTGGAAAAACAAGGACCAGTATTTGGATGTCTGGTCACAAACCCCAAATTTCGAGCTGTGGAAAGAGGAATGGACAGTGTTTGTTGCATACACAGGGGAAATGCAAGATGGAGATTTACATTTAGGACAATACAATTTAGATAGACGTCTGTCATGTATAATACCAGGAATTCTTCCAGTTTCTAGGTCTCTGAAAAGGTTGTTAATGGTAGTGAGTATATATGAACCATATGCAGAACAAAGTATTTCCCTACCAATGTATTGTCTATCAGCTTCTCTATTGTTCTGTTGTATGAGTGCGTTAATCTTATCTTTGGAATCAGTGAAGGCTTTTGCAATGTCGTGCATGTTGTATACAGTGTATCTTTCTTCCTGACTAAGACCATCCACACCATGCAATAAAGGTGGTAAAACATCATTAACCAAACCAGTGGAGAACTTTGCAGAATGACTTTTGATAGCAGCAATGTCTGCTTTGTTCCAAATGGACATAGCAGTACCAAAAAAGACCTGTGACAGTACCTGTGGCACCTGTAACATCAGAACTGTCAACTTCACGTCTAGTACGTTTTTGAGTAAAGGTACTAGGAGGAGGTTTCCTCCCAAAATTGCCTCTGTGTTCGGTAGAATAAACCCCAGTAAAGGGATCCTTGGTTCGAATCTGAAAGGCAGCTAAACTATCAAGCAATACAGTACTATAAAATGCAGAGGTATTGGTATTGTGACACATACCAAATTATTTCATATTCCAGTAAGTAAGGTTAAATAAAACAGGTATATGCATAAACTGTAAATTATTAATCAAAGAACCTGGGAGGGCAGTGGCTGTGAGACCACTACGGGGACCAGGGGTATGTTTTGGACATACCAAAAGCTGTTTTTCGGTAGGAGGCAGTACAGAAAGATACATGGCTGCAGATGCCATGTGGTGTACGGCACAGAATCTGCGGGCAGAATCTTTAGAAAGAGAATTACAATAGGAAGGATCAATCAAAGCAGTTATGTTATACAAACCAGAGTGTCTTAATGCAGTTTGTAACAAGGACAGTGAACCATTAGGGGATAATTTAGCGTTGGGCCAACCCTGGAAAGTTCCATTAGAGAGCTTGGCCACAGGGAGAACTTGTCCTTGTGATGTGGTTTGCCACTCAATTTGAAGGGTGGATTTGTCAGGAGCAACGACCGAGGCAGTGAGGTATGCATCAGAACCTTCCTGGACAGTAATCATAGTATCTGGAATTTTGATGGAAACTCCCTCTGTAGGAGGTGCTGGAGGATCAAGATGTTGAAGAAGGTCCGTTACCGTGCCTTGGACGAAAGGGATTACTCCTGCAAGGAGGAGAGATAGGAACACGATAGCCATTTTGTCAATGTATCTGAAAAGGAAGATGAAAGATTAGTACATTAGTACAGTTCCGCCCAGTGGGGTTAGGAAGAGTAAGTTTTAAGCTCCTTTGTACAGTTTCAACTGGTTTGCATGTAACCATTTGTCAGTCAATTTATTGTTGTGGAGGAGTCTAACTTGATAGACTGCCGGACTGAGCTTGTTGACAATGGGTAAGGCCTTCCCACTTATTGGAGAAGGATGGGTGGGATGTGCAAATCAAGTACCATTACCTGATCTCAACTTACCAATCCACTTCTTGTGCGTGTTTGTCAAATTGTATTTTGGACTGTTGCTGGGCCTTGCCCATGCAGTTTGCAGCATACAAGTGTGCGTATGAGGTCTTTTCTGAGTTTTTCCACATACTGGTCTACAGACACATGGTCTGCAGTGGGGGTGTGCAAGTCAAAGAGCAAGTGTTCAGGTAATCTCATTTGTCTTCCAGTCATTATCTCGAAGGGTGTAAGCTGGGTGGTGGCTGAGGGCATACCCTTAATTGCCATAAGGAGTAAAGGCAGTAGGGAATCCCAGGTTTTGGGATTATACTCAATAAATTTGGAAAGCATTTGCTTAATCCATCTGTTGGCTCTTTCTACTTGGCCTGAGGATTGAGGGTGATAAGGTATGTGGAACTTTTGCTGAACCCCAAGGAGTTCAAGGGACTCTTTCATCAACTCACCTGTAAAACTGGTTACTTTATCGGAGTCTACCTTAAGAGGCAGGCACCACCTGGAGAAAATCTGTTCTACCAGGATTTTGGCAGTTGTCTTTGCGGTGCATGTCTTGGTGGGGAAAGCCTCAACCCACTTAGAGAATAAATCGGTCACTACAAGAGCATACTTGTTGTTTCCACTGGTGTAGGTCAAGGGACCAATAAAATCAATCTGAATGGCATTCCAAGGGCCAGTGTGTCTCTGTGGTAAAAGTTTGGCATTTCATTTTGTAGGTACTGGGTTGTTTTGTACACAAACAAGGCAATTATCAATGTATTGTTTAACATCTTTGGTAATCCCAGGCCACCAAGCAGTGGTTTTGAGGCGCTGGAGGGTATTTTCAGTCCCCTGGTGTCCACCAGTAGGTGTGTCATGTACCTGGTGCAAAAATTCAGATCTCAAATGTCTGGGGACTACCCACAATTTGGTGGTGGTATCCTCTGGCTGAAACCAAATAAGTTTATCATCAGGGGATAAGTGTAATTTACCTTCATGCCTACAATATGGGTTGTGTGTCGGGAGTCTTTCTTCAGTACCCTTGTCCAGGAATCTGAACACTTCTTTGAGTTCAGTGTCCAAATGCTGAGCTGCTGAGAGATCCAAGGGGGAAAAGATTAAGATTTCTTTTTGAGAGCTGCAACCTGTACAGCTGCATTGGCCTCTGGATGATCCATCACCCAGACATCCCCCCCTTGGGCCCCTTCCTTAGCAAGGGTGTCTGCCGTGTCATTAAATGCATGATAGATCATGTAGAGTGAGCTTTAACCTTGTGCACATAGAGTTTGTGTGGGATTTGGCTAATGCATGTATGTAAATCACCAGTTCTTTGTATTTCACAGGGCTTCCATCAGAAGAGAGGAAGGAGTTCTTCTGCCAGAAAGGGAGAAACTCTGTAAGGGAACAACAAACCCAATTGGAGTCTGTGAAAATGATGGTATCTTGAGTTCCATGTTGGATAAACTCTAATGCACAGGCCACTGCTGCCATCTCTGCGTACTGTGATGAAGCTACACCACAGTGTTTAGATATTCTGACAGTGTTCCCATAAGGATACACCACCATAATACCCATCCCTGCAATCTGTTCTCCCTGACAGTATGACGCTGAACCGTCGGTGAAAATGCGGCACAAAGAGGTGTTCTCCAGTATCTCAGGGGTGGCAGGGAAGAATGGACCCAGAACTGGGAGATCAGGTGACTGCAAAGCACAGTCATGGGGTTCCCCCTGGAAGAGAAGGCCATGCGCTAATAGAGATGGAACTTTGGTTTGATGGACCTGAATATCCCTATCCTGGAGGAGGAGTGACCAATGTGTCAGCCTGGTGTTGGAGACTGACCCATCCTTCACTCTATCTGAGAGCAGAAAGGTAGTAGGCGTATGATTGGTGTTAAGAATCAGTGGAGAGTACCCAATGATATACAGGAAGTGCTTGACCACCCAATAAGTGGCCAGAAGATTCCTTTCACAAAGGCCATACTTCTGTTCCACCGGGGTCAAGAGCTGTGATGCATTTGCAATAGGTCTCAAGGTGCCATGCACCTTTTGGGCTAACACTGCTGACATAGCAATGTCAGAGGTGGCACACTCTAGATGGAATGGTAACTCTGGGTTGGGGTTTACCAGTGCTGGGGCGGAGGCCAAGGCCTGCTTCAGTGATGTCACAGCCTGGGTATGGACAGGACCCCAACTCCATGGAACATCCTTTCTGAGTAGATCGTACAGGGGAGCGGCTTTTTAAGCAAAATCACAAATAAAGTCCCTGGAGTAGTTTACCATACCTAGAAACCTCCGAAGAGTTGCCACACTGGTAGGTAATGGCAAGTCTTGTAATCCTTGAATCTTTTTCCAAGTAGGGCTCCGGCCTTGGTCAGTTATTTTCAAACCCAGAAAGAGTACTTCTTTCTGACATAGTTGTGCTTTTGCAGGGTTACACTTCAAGCCTGCTCTCTGAATAAGAGTCAATAGTTCATCCAAGAGATCCAGATGTTGTTCCTGTGTGGCAGTAGCCAACAACAGGTCATCTACGTACTGTAAGAGACATCGGGGGGCTGAGAAACCTTGTAGGGCATCCATCATATGGAAATGGAAGAGGGATGGACTGTTATGGAATCCCTGTGGCAAGCAAGTCCACGTGTATTGTCGCCCTTCAAAAGTGAAGGCAAACTTATATTGACTCTTCAGGGCCAATGGTAATGACCAGAAACCATTGGAGATATCCAGGGCACTGAACCATTTCTGATCTGGTGTTAAAAGTCGGAAGCACATCTGGTGCAGATGCCACAGTTGGGGAACAACTGGGAGTAACCTGATTCAGTTTCCTGTAGTCAATAGTAAGTCTCCAGGTACCTGTGGGTTTCTTCACAGGCCAAACAGGGGAGTTGGCAGTGGAGACACAGGTTCTGATTACTCCTTGTTTAAGGAGTGACTTGATCATTTCTCGAAGAGAGGGTAAGGCTTCAGTGGGAAACGGATATTGCCTTTGTCTCTCATGTGCCGGGCCTGGCACCTCAATAACAGTATGCATTCTGCCGTAATCATGTTTGTTAACTGCAAACGCTTCCAAATGTCATTGCAGAATAGGTAGAAGTTTCGGGAAAAGTTCATGATTCTTGAATAAATCTATGACGTCATATTCTTTGTTGTTAATGGATATCGTTGCTACAGCATGTGAGTCAGGAATTAAGACAGTATGGTATTGACCCTGGATCTGTATCAGCAACATGTTTGCTAGATCCACCACACAGCCGTGTGGTGCAAGAAAGTCAATACCGATGATACTGGGGTGATCGTGCAACACCATTAGTTGGAAAGCATGTGAGGCCTTTAGATGGCCTAGTTCTACCGGTAAAGACAGAGAACGGTATGCAGGTAACCTAGCACCATCAACTCCTGACATATTGGTCTTCCGTCTGGTAGACCATGGAGACGTTTCAGGGTGGTCGTCGTGTAACACAGATACAGCTGCACCTGTATCTAACAAGACAATTAGTTGGCGGCTCCCGACCTCGGCCTCGGTGCAGGGCCTTCCATTTGTATCCAAGACCAGCTTGTTTACAATGCGGACTGGGGCCTGTAATTGTCAATCCGTATTGTTGGAGGCTTGCAGAGGTTGGGCCTGGCTTGCATGAATGACTTCACCGTGTTGCACTGATGCAATGTAAGGAGGGGCTTCCGGGTTCAGGCTGGTATAGGTCTGTGAGCCCATACTTTCGGTGTCTCCATGTCCAGTAGTGTCATGGGTCGCCGGTTGTACTGCTGCAAGTGTTTGTGCAGGAACAGCATCCGCTACGGAACGCACTTGCCCCAGAAGCTCCTGAAATTTTCGATTTTCTTCAGCTATCTCTTTATATGAGGGACCCTATCTTTGTAATAGCTTCCCTTTGCCTTTGTGCCTTCTGTTTTTAGGCCAATTCTGGTTCCCTCCCCACTGTTGTTGTTGTTGTTGTTGTTGGCCCTGTTGGGGGTTTTGCTGGGTGCTAGCTGGAGGGGCCGGTGTATGTTTGGGCTGTTGTTGCTGGGCCTGCCTTCCACAGTGTAATGTGTCGTGGTCCCAGAAGCGGGTTCCACAGCAGCAACCTTTTTGGAACCGGAACCCAAATCACGGATGTACAGTTGGTACACTCTCTCGGTTTTCCGAAGAATATCGGCAAACCTATCTGTATTTGGGTATGTAGTTGGCTCTACTTTCTCTCTTACAGCTGGGATCATGTTTCTAAGGAACAGGGTCATATACTCGATAAGATCTACATCTGCGGCTTCTTGTGCCAGATGTTTTCCTGCTCGATAGGCCATCCAGAGTCTCTGGTGGTAGGTCACTGGGCTTTCCTTAGCATTTTGCTTCATGGGGTATGCTAGCATTACTCCGACCACACCAGGGCTGTGAGCAGAAATGAGCTCAGCTGTGACTACGTCGAAGGTGGCGTTCCCATCCTGGTGAACTACCTCAGGTAGTTTGGCCCATAAACCAGGATCGATGGTTTGGCGTAGTATTTGGACCTGATATTCTGTGGCGAGGCTGAGCATCTCGCACTTGGAGCGCACCTTCTCCAAGTGGCAGCTGAGATTGTCGGACGGGTTCATCCGACCAATGCTGTCAGCAATCTGTTGGACAGAGTAGGCCATTTGTAGGGGATTAGTTGGTGGTCGATCAGGCAGAGATAATGCGTCTCACACACCATCCAGTGCTGTGCGAGCTGCAGCTTCAGCCACAGTACAAACAACACTTTCCTGAGTGCCAGCTTCTTGAAAAATTTGTCGAATTTGACTTTTAATGGCTTTCATACTTCTTTCAGGAAGAGAAACATTTCCCAATGTTCCATCAATCATGTTTTCAATCTCTTGCCTGTCTTCCACACTAATAACGGCTACCGGAGGCACCGTCGGGACCAGGCTTGGGCCTCCCCCATCATGGGCGCTGCCATGATGGCGTTTCCCATGATGAGCGTCACAACGTCGCCTACGTGTGACCTGAGGAGTAGTGGGCGGGGACCCGCCATATTGTGGATGGTTGGGTGGGGAATCTGGGCCATAGTAGGGGCATGACTGGGTGTTGTACTGTGAGATGTCATCATTGGATGGCTTCCCCTCCGACGACGAGTGAAAGGCAGGGGCTATGCCTCCTATTGCCTTAACATGGCCAGTCAAGACCTCTCGCTGATGGTGCAGTTTATCCATCTTAACTTTACATTCATCATGATTCACACTTGCAACATCCATATCAACCTGATCCTGTTTCTGCTTCTGCAAAACACGGTACGCGGCGTTCAATTCGCGATTGTCCCTATAAGCTGTTTCTAAGTCATTACGTACCTGGTTGATCTCGTCCTGAAGCTCTCCCATTTCATCACTCAACTGTGCATTCGCAGCACTCAACAAATCAATCATTTGCACCACCTGACTCTTATCCTGTTTTAAACTTTCGCACTCCTGTTTTAAAGTACACATTTCTTGTTCACCAGCCTGTGCGGAATGATGCAATAGTGAATACTTTTCATTACACAGAAATTGGAGTTCTGACTCCAAGTTCTGCTGTATCCAAATACATTCTGTTTCCTACAAACCCATCCCCTGCTTAAGAGATGCGATCTTCAAGTCAAGGGTACGAAACCTCGCTTCGGAGGCTTCCAAAGCAGCGTACAGAGCAGCGACCATCAACCCTTTAGCACAGCGCTTATTGGTTGACTGTTGTGTCTCTGTGTACTGGGTTGAAATCCCCAGTACAGGGTTTTTGGATTGACTCGTGTCCCGCGCGAAGTCAGCCCATCCTCCATGGGAGGTAAGAAAGTTAGAGACATCGAGTCTCAGTTCTGTGCAGATATCTGATACGGTAGCCATTGTGTAGGAGGGAACGAAAATTCAAACTGTGAAAAAGACCGCGTGTTGCGTATCGATCCACAACACGAGTACTTTAAACACAGCCGGGCTACTGTTAAAGTTGTAGGCTTGCAATTCAAAGCTGCTATGGAGTGGGTCGAGACGGCATCGACCACACCCAAAAGGTCAGCTAGACTTTGCATGTATCTACAAACTAGTAGAAAAGATGGGAGAGGTGATACGGGAGTGTACACCTACAGTCCCCATTGGAAAAGGGAATTGGATAGCAACAAGTGAAAACTTACAACACCCAATATCGCCTGCACACGGTCGCCAATTGTAAGAGGTCTAAACCTCACTTTCAGGTTCTTGGCAATATTGGGGATGCAAATAATCACAGACAAGTTGCATTCGAGTAATAAACAAGTTTATTACTACAACAAGGGATAAATCACAATTGCCCTAAGCAGTTCTTACCAATATGAACCAGGAGCCTGTGCTAAGCGTTCCCTACACCTCGAGGTTTCTCTGTAGTCTCTTAGGATCTCTCGGGTCTCCGAGGTGTAAAGCCTGTGCATAAATACCTGTGATAATTACTATGGTTACTAAAAGATAGAAACATTTCTAGTTACAGAGATGAGCCCTATTGGCTAAATTAGAGGTGGCTCCATGGTCCAAGATAAAATTATATAATTCTGTAAAGTCATCAGTTTTAGAACAAAGACTTCTTATACAAAGTCTTACATAACAAGGTGAAGTGGTGTCCATCACCGAAAGATGGCAATGTTGCCTTACACATCATAATTACTTCAAGGACAGGTGTCTTGGCATCTGACAAGTAAGAAATAGACAGAAAATACATGGTATAATGTGTGTGCATTAGCAAACAAAGTGAGTTACAATAATATGTATTCATATCCTGACATCTACTCTTGTACGGTAGATGCCCCTAAGCCCTATGTATTAGTATAGCCTATGCCTAAACATTAGCTGTCTACGGTGTACCCCTGAGGGTATCAATTAGGGTGCAGGGACCTCGTGTAACATCAGGAACAAAAGGGGGGGTTACAGAATGCTGACAGGGAGTGGGCTCCCCCTTCGGCAACAAAACAAACAGGGGAGCACTATAGGTGACTGGGATTGGGCACCCCGTTGGCAGAAACAAAAGTGGGGGGGGCACAGAATGCCGATGAGGATTGGGGCCCCTGTCGGCAACTAAACATGGTGGGGGGAGGGTTATATTGTTTGTTGAACATGGCGGCAAGCTGCCGCCATGTTCACAAACAATCTCAGGGGTTTTACATCCCGTCCTGCAATGATGGGTCGCTCCCTCATTGCAGCGGATGGCTGATGCTGCAATGATGAGGCGGCACCTGATTGCAGCGGCTGATTTTTTAGAAAGTTGTGGCACACTGGCTGAACTAGTGTCAGCAGCAGCATGCCACGGCATTGGGGGAACCGGGGCAAGCCTTTGCAGGCTGTAGGTGCATTGGCCACAACAGTGCCATGCCTCCACAACCTGCTTCTGGAGAAACCTGTCGCAACATGTTTCTTGCGCATGCACGCAATAAATATAAAAATATCAAGGGAATCAAAAGTGAATTCATACAGACATGCACAAAAATAAAAGAGTGATGGGGAGAAGTTTTTCTGTCTGAAATACTTCCAGTACCAAGATACAGCTACAACAGAAATAAAAAAATCAAGCTGATCAATGAGTGGTTACGAAAATGGACTCTCAGCAGTGGGATTGAATGTCTAAAATACTGGGAAATGTATGAAAACAACAGTTACTACAGTTGGGATGGGCTACATCTTAATAGAAGTGGAGTTATGTTTTTGGTAAGATGATAAAATCACACCTTATCAAAGCTTTCAACTAAATCAATTTGGGGACAGGGTTAAGTCCACTGAAAATACAAATACTCAAACAGGTAGTAACAAACCTGTGGAAAATTGTAAGATGATGATTACCAGCACTAGCAGTCTTAACATGGTACGGTCCTATCAATACACCCAGATGTCCTGATCATCTCTTAGACATGGCTGAAGCCCCGCCACTTGGATGCTGAATTAACTATCCCTGGCTACTCGCTCATAAGGCATGACTGCCAGGGCAGAAAAAGAGGCAGAGGCATTGCCATGTACATCTCCACCAGGCTTCAGTTCACCCTGGTTCAGCTACCCTCACTTTTGCCAGCTATAGACTCATTACTAATTAAACTATCACTCCCATACTCAGCCCCAGTGTATGTTGCTGGCTCCTGCTGTGCCCCTGGCACCACCCTGCCCATAGTCCTTGACCATCTGGACACACTAAAGTCATCGGCAACAGCAGGTGAGCTACATACCCTCATGGATTTCAACTTCAATTAGCTTGCCAATGACAGCTCCAAGCTGCATAGCAAAATAAGTGCTCTAAACCTCACCCAGCAAATCTCCCAACCCACTCGCCTAAACCATAAAATGCAAAACCACTACCTCCTGGATGGGCCCTTACCTCATACCCCCATAGGATTATTGAAAACGGTCTGCTCCCAGACTCCCTAAGTGACAACCATATGATCTATATGGTTAGGAAAGTATACAGGCCTATCGCACCTTTCCCAAGGATGCTGCTTACTAGATCCTACAAATCTCTAGATCTAGCATCTCTCTTATATGACCTGGTACATGTTGACTGGTCCTTCATACCTAAGGCCTCTTCCATTGACTATGCCATCAAAATCTTTAAGACCAGATTCCTAGCAGTGTGGGACACCCATGCACCCCTCAGAAGGAAAAGGGTTGGGGCACCCACCTACCCTGGGTCTCTGCCTCTATCATTACGCAATTCCATGCCAGGGACCAGGCATGGAAAACGAACAAGGCAACTGGCACCCAATTGTCACTTCAACTTTACCAAGCACTCCGTAACTCCTGCACTAAACTTATACGACAGGCCAAAACAAATTATTTCAAGATAGCTTTCAACTCAAACCTCAATCACCCAACAAAATTCTTTAAAACTATCAAGTCCCTACTCTCCCCTCCTTCCCAGCCACCGACCCTGACCCTAACCCTAACCATTCAATGCTCTATCATCTCGGAACCTGGTGAAGTGGCCTCTGCCTTTAATACCTTCTTCACCAGCTGCATGGCCTCTCTCCTATCAGCTCTCCTGCACCCCCCAATGAGCACTTCCCCACTAATGTTGCCCACCTACTGGTCCTCCAGTTTCTCTTTTTACCTGGTCTCCCTGGCCGAAGTGCTAAAAGCACTGTGGGTACTCAATCCCAACAAAGGCAAATGCCCCACTGGACTAGATGCCAAAATGCTACACCTGTTGGCTCCTGCCATCGCCGCCCTTCTGGCTGACCTTTTCAATCTCTCTTTTTCACTAGCTGCTATCCCAGCTGACTGGAAGCATGCAGTAGTTATCCCCCTCCTCAAAGGTGGTGATCCCTCCTAGCCGGGTAATTACCACCTCATCTCCCTCTTCCACATTCTGGCCAAACTTCAAGAACACCTTGTACTCACCCAACTCTCCTCCTTTCTAGATGCCTCCTCCTCCTCCTTCTTCACCCCCTATCAGTCTGGTTTTCAGAAATCACACTCAAGCATCACATCCCTACTAAGGCTCACCAACGTCATCCTCACTGGCGTGGATAAAGGGCACATCACCTCAGCCATTTTCATTGACCTAGCAAAGGCCTTTGATACCATCTCCCACTTCCTGCTACTAACCAAATTAAAGGATGCCAGACTCTCTGGTCCTGTCACCAGCTGGTTTCATTCATACCTGGCAGGCAGATATCAATCTGTAACAATTGGCCCACACACCTCTAACCCCCTGCCAGTCACTACCGGTGTCCCCCAAGGCTCAGTCCTGGGCCCAGTACTTTTCCCCATTTTCTTAAATGATCTTCTGTCAGCCTGCCCATGCACATCCATCCACATGTACGATGATGACACTGTACTGTATGCAACAGGCCCCTCCGCTGCTGAAGTGGCCTCTATACTACAACAGGACTTCCATGCTGTTCAGCACTGGTTCTACTCCAACCAGCTGTTCCTAAACACCAAGAAAACCATCTCTGTAACCTTCGGCTTGCAGCCAAGACTCTCCCAACTCTCTGCCCCCACATCTACCACACCATTGATGGGACCCCCCTACAGGCATGCACCTCCTTCAGATACTTAGGGATCTGGCTCAACCAGCACCTTTATTTCTCCATGCACATTGAATTGATTCACAAGAAACTGCATCCTAAACTTGGTGCCTTATATCGCAACAAGGGATGCATCCCTCCATCCTCCCAAAAGGAAATTGTCTAAAAGATGATTCTACTGTTACTTGACTATGGCGATGTAGTCTATGACGCTGCTCCCCCCTCCTCCCTAGCCAGTCTTGACACACTCTTCCACTCCTTCTGATGCTTCATCCTGGAATGCCCCCCAATGACTCACCACTGTGACCTCTACAGATCCCTAGCCCTGCCCTCATTCCAGGTCCATAGGCAAGTTCACTGTGCTAGGACCACAGCTAAATACTGGACTCAGTCCCTTCCCCCTACCTTGAATCTGCCCTCTCAATCCACCCACCACCAGTGTATTTCCTCAGGAGCACTGACTCCAGGCTTTTTTATATCCCATTTATGGGCTCATCCAAAGATCAAGCTGCCTTCAAATACCGCATGCCCAAACTTTGGAATGCCTTACCTGCCAGCATTAGACATACCACAAACTCTCAGCATCTCAACCTCCCCTACTCACTTCTCCACCAGACGTACATGCACCTAGCACAAGCAAGGGGCTGGTACACCCGCTACAAGCACTGTCTGCATGCCTAGCTTGACTCCTCTCCTAGCTCTTCCAGCCTTGTGTAGTGATATTAAGGTCAGATGAGCCATATGCTTAGGTTAATGCTGCTTGCTCTGTAGCCAGTACTCTCTGGTTCCATGACACTAGTACCATCTGTAATTTGTGTTGTATTATTGTCTCTTTTGACTGCGCCTCTCAACCCTGGGAGCTCTACACTCTGTAAATACAGGTTTAATGTCACTTGTACTATCTGCAAATGTTTATCTATTATATGTCTGTATTATTGCTCCTCTTCCCCCTTCCCCCAGGACACATCTGGATTCGAGGGGTCCTTCACTCAGCATGGCTTCCTGGCAGAACTCTTAAATAAATAAATAAGGTCTCAGAACTAGAGGCATTAATGTTATGAGACAATTTTGATATAGTAGTAGTCTCAGAAACATGATGGGATGAAGTCAGTAAATAGTATAGGGAAATTGCTGAATATAATCTATTTTACAACAGAAAGGGTAAGGAAGAGGGTGGTGTGTGCATATACATCAAAAATAACATTATATATCAACAGATTACTACAGATAAACATAATGAAAACCAAATAAAGAGTGTCTGGATCGCAATTCAGTTAAAAGACAGACTAAGGATATTTTTGGGAACTGTTATTGACCACCCAATTCATCGAATGAGTATAACAATTGCCATATTAAAGAAATTACCATGGTATCAGAAATGGGGGATACAATTATTGTAGGAGATTTTAACTTTCCTGTAATTTCTTGGGATATATTATCAGGGGCAACTAATCAAGAAAGCACATTTATAAATACTGTAGCCTGACTCGGTTTAAACCAATTAGTAACATTTCCGACTAGAGGTGACAACATTCTAGATATAATTCTCAACAACACAGAAACACATGTAGGTGATATAGACATCTCTAGCCCAATAGGTGGTAGTGACCACAATGTAGTATTATGTAATATCAACTTATGTACATCTAGGAAAACCAACAAATACTATAGTACAGACTACAATAAGGCTGATTATGACAACATAAGGAAGAATCTAGGAGATTTAGACTGGGAAAGAGAAATGAAGAACCTCTCAGGTGAGGACTGTTTTTCACTTATTAAAAGCAACATTGAGACACGCAAACTCAAGTTTACACCAAAAAAGGAAAATATGTAATAATAAGGGTAGAATACCATTATGGCTTATAAAATCTATCAAGAAACAAATAGTATCTAAAGAGAAGGCATTTGCAAAACTAAAAAAGGTTAACTAAGTAGAGGCTTACAATAAATACAAATCTGAATTATCAAAAATAAATGATTAAGTTTGAGAAAGGAAACATAGAGCTCAGGATACTGCAGCTTATACCAAAGACAACTATAAATCATTCTATGCATATATTAATAGTCACACGAATTCACCAAAATAACTTGATACAATAATTTACAATGACAAAATAGTTACAAATGACAATGAACTAGCTGATATATTTAATGCTTACTTTTGTTCAGTATTTAACCCAGAAATTACTGGGGAATATCCTAACAGCACCTTACTTGATATGGTCTGTTTTACAAAAGAGGCATGCATGGCCTCCATTAAACATTTAAAATCAAACACTATCCCTGGCCAAGACAACATAAATCCAAGGACATTGACTGAAACAGCTAATGTCTTCTCAAACCCTCTGACAATAATGTTTAATAAATCTATGGAAACTGGAGAACTGCCAAATGACTGGAAAACATTGATAGTCATCCCAGTACATAACAAGCATTTGTCATTGCTGAATGTTGTCTTGCTGGCATTGGCATTGGTAGTGCAGAAGTTAGAGAGATGCATAACAGGAATGGCAGTGAAGTATTGAACTGATGCCAACCCCACTCCCACCCTGCAGAGACTGACAAGTGTCGCGGTGTGCCTTGGGGTCTTCTGGCCTTACCCTCATCCCATTCCATAAGGAAATATGAGTGCAGTATAGGGGAATAATGTGAACTTTGGGTCTGAAGAGTTCAAGGCATACCTCAATGCCTGTCACTGGCTGCAGAGTGGGGGTGGGGTGGAATGGCATGAGCATTACAGTCGACTATCCCAAATCACACTCCTGATGCCTGTCAGTCTCTACAGGGTGGGGCATTATGGTTGGAAACCCTAATGCCCTTGGTGTTTGTTGGTATTTTCACTCCAAATTTTCAAAATGTGTTTTTTATGACCCCACCTCATGAACAGTGGCACTATTAGTTCATTAACAGAAAAGTGATTTTGCACAGTGACTGCACCATTTGGTGTCACAGGTGCGAAAACACAATTTGGGCAGGATGTGAAAAATGACAGCTGTACTATTCATGAGGAGGTTAAAAAAATGGCAATGTTGAAAATCTGGGGTGAAAATATAAAAAATTGGTGAAGGCACGAGTGTGTGTAGAAACTGTGCAACGCACGCTCGTAATGCAATTATTTTTGGGATTTTTCTTAACCAAATTTTCAACATAGGCATTTTGGGACCTTGGCTCATGAACAGTGGCACTGCGATTTTGTTAATCTGTCCCAAAAGTTGATTTCCCACAGCGACCATGCCATTGTGCACCACATGTGTGAAAACACATTTCGTGCAGGATGTAAAAAATGACAGCTGTACTGTTCATGAGGAGGTGTAAAAAACATGGCAATGTTGAAAATCTGGAGTGAAAATATGAAAAATTGTCAAAGTTATGAGCATGCATGGAACCTGTGCAATGCATGCTCATAATGCAGTCATTTTCTGGAATTTTTTCACCAAAGTTGCAACATGGGCTTTTTGGGATGCCTCATGAACAGTGTTGCTGTTGTTTTATTAATCAGACCTGAAAGGTGATTCTACACTGTGACCACGAAATCACCTTTTGGGACTGAGTCATGAGATGACAGTACATATGTTCATGATGTGGGGTCCCAAGAACCCCATGTTGAAAATTTGGAGATAAATTCAAAAATAAAATGGTTGCAATATCAACCTAAGTTGAAACCCACATTGATGCCATTATAAAACTTATTGTGATTTTCTTCATTTTGCGGTTGGTGTGTGTAGGGGAACATGCCAACATGGGGACTGGCCACCCCCAATGTCAACTCTGTGGGGATTGTGTGTGGCAGGCAGCAGGACCTGTCCTATTTACTGAAATGTTTCACCAGGAAAGGCATGTAATGGAGCTTTGTCATCGGCTATATAGCCAGCTCGCTGTAATTAGAATTTACCTCTAGGGTTTAAACCCCACCTGGTAAATAGCTAGTTTACCAAGACATTTGCAATCACTTTGGCTGTGTTGCTCTGTGTTGGGATAGCCTTAACCCATTTGGAAAATTGGTTGGTGATTACTAGTGCAAACTTAATGTTGTTTTTAGTGGTTGACATTGGGCCAATGTAGTTAATCTGGATGTTGTTCCATGGGCCTGAATGCCTCTCGGGTAACAATGCATTTTTTTAGTTGGTATAGGTTTGTTTTGTGTACAGATTAAACAGTTATTTATGTAGCATTTTACATTATTTTTTATGTGGGGCCACCAGACAGAGGATTTTAGTCTGTTTAGGGTTTTATTGACTCCCTGGTGTCCACCAGTTGGAGTATTATGTATTTGGTACAGTAGATAAAATTTACCCTTAGGTGTTTAGGTCTCTGTAAATACACATTGTGAGGAGACCAACTACAGACCAATTAGTTTAATGTCAGTTTGTGGTAAACTACTTAAAAGACTAGTTAAGGGCAAAACTGAAATTGAAATTAAGAACTTGGATTTAACAGATTCATATCAACATGGAATTACCCTAGCTTGCTCATGTATCACAAATTTGATAACCTTCTATAATAATGTTAGTATGAGCATTGACAATAACATCCCAGTAGATGTTATTCTACTGGATTTTGGTAAAGCATTTGAGAAAAGTGCCACATCATGAACTGATTGTAAAACTAACAAAACTAGGACTAAACCAGAAACTTACCAAATGGGTTAACAACTAGCTGATGGATCGATCACAGAGTGTCAGGATTAAGGGCAGCTTGTCTTGTTCAAGGGTAATTACTAGTGGGGTTCTGCAGGGCTCCGTCCTGGGAATGACACTTTTAATTTATTCATAAGCTACATCAGTATGAATGTTATGAACTTGATTATTAAATTTGCAGATGATACAAAGTTAGGGGGTGAAGTAGATATTCTAGCTAAACATCAAATATTTGTAGAGATCTAAAAAATAATGAGTTATGTTGCAAGGATAATAAAATGTGCTTGAATCAAGACAAGTGTGTCGTACTTCATTTTGGTAATAAAAATCCAAATTATAACTATCAATTAAATAATCAAGTACTGAAATCCTCAGTGAAGGAACGCGACTTAGGAAACATAGTTAATTACAGGCTTACACCAATGGATCATTGGAAAAAGATCACCCACATGGCAACAACAATTTTAAATAAAATAAATTATATCTAATTAATTATTCATGAGCTAAAGAAGCTCACTGATTGGCTGCCTTGCCGGTCTAAAATCTCTTAGAAATGCCCGGCATGGCAGCCTCATAGCTTATTGCAGAGCTCTACACACACTGATGGCAGTGGTTACAAATAACAGGAAACTCGGCAGAAGAAGAAATTACCAAGTTATGAAAGTTCTCCAGTAAGTCCAAAATCTTTTCATATAAAAATATTGTGCCTCCCTGATGCTGTACCTCCTTGAAAACAACGACATCCACGTACTGTGATCAGTACAGAATGACACCACGCAGTAATGTTTGTGCCGTGCCAGGCAAAAATACTAAAATAAACAGCTCCCCAAAAGGCCGTTACTGCGATTAGACTTATAATTGCAATAATCGAAATTATGACCTCAGAGCTGGTAATTTCCTGTCGATTAATGACCAGCTGGGTGGGGGTGGCCTGAGGTGCTCCCCCCAGCCACCAGCCAGTCATTAACCTCTAGGAAATGACCATCTCTTTGATCAGTATTGCTTAACTGAATATTTACCAATAGAAGTCAATACTGTACAATCTCGCTATATACAACTTACATCAGGCCGTATTTAGATTTTGGTTCCTCAAATTGCAGTCTGTACCACATTCAAGATATAAAAAGGCTAGAAAAAGTGCAGCATAGAACAACAAAATTAATTCCCAATTTAAGGAATTTGCCCTCCTAAGAGAGACTGGAAAAAATGGTATGGTAAGTCTAATGGAGAGAAGAAAATAAAGTGACTTGCTGCAGCTGTATAAAATGTTACACAATAATGATCTGGCAATCCAATGAGGATTTAAGTTTGCCACACAAAGCGTAAACCTTAGAAGTCATAACAACCAGTTAAGCATTTCTAAGGTAAACACGTGTAAGAGAGGCTCCTACTACACTATTAGGGTGGTCAAGGCATGGAATCTGTTATCATAAGAAATTGTGGACTCAAAACAAAAATCAGAATTCAGAAACAAACTTGATAAACACCTAAACTGGGTGGGAATCCACAACAACTGATATGCCCATTGGGAGTCAGAGACACTCTCGATTGGAAATTGCCTTCCTGTGTCTTAAATAAGCAAGTAAACCAAGTAAATGAAGCAGACAGTTATCTATGCGTTTAATAAAATAGATAGAAAAGAACCTGCTTTTTTAATTTAAACTTGTGTTTATGAATATTAACTAAACATTTGACTGACAGGGTGTATTTAACTGATGACATATTGAGTGTGCTGCCAGTGAAGGAGCAGTGGTACATCACCAGTGGGGGTGCATACATGGGGAACATCAGGCACACAGGCAGGAACCATGGCAGGGCACTGTATTGTACACGGCCATGGACCATGGCAGCCAGAACCACCTGGGGAGTGTATGGTGACCACCTGGATAGATGTACATGAGATGTAACAGTCTATCATGAAGCAACGCTGAGTAACCAGTGGCAGTTGTGGTGGTCGTGGTGATGTGGGCTGTCAAGTCCACGGGTATGCATCTGGGTGCTGGATCCAGTGGCCACATGTGCGCTATCTGGTGGTGCTCCACAGCTTGAATGTTACGGGTACCAAACTGTTTGAAGTGGTCCTGTCCCAACAGGGTTCCTACATGCCACTGCACAACTGGTGATGGCCATGCAGGACAGAAATGCTACCATGCCTGACCTGTCTCGGGCAGCATGTTGCCATCACATATCATGTGTGCACAATAGCATCCCACCCACACACCACATGTCACAGTCTGCATACTACAGGATCCCATGATGGGGCATGTCGGGCACAGCACATGCTGTGTGGGCCATGCAGTAGGTGGTGCATGGTGTGCTGTGCAGACAACCTATTCCAGTGATGCCCATGACACACCTGTGTAGCGTGTGCTGCTGTGTGTGGACATGTTGCTAGTGGCCCTAGTGGCCTCTCGTGGGATGCCAACACCGTGTGCCTTGTGGCTGCTGAGGTGCACACCTCTCAATGCTGTGTGTCTGCATAGTGTGTACATGGTGACATGTGTAGTCAAAACTCAGTTGGAGGTGTAGGAGACTGGGCCGGGTGCACACAGGTGGTGCCATTGGGGATGGTAAGGCAGGTGGACATTGGTTATATGGCATTCAATCTGTGGGCCCTGGATACCTAGCTAGCCACAGACAGGCAGGGCTGACACCACAACATACATTGCACAGGTGCACATGGATCATGGAACACCACCAGTACATCATGCCATACAGGAGCATCACTACGTACTACCAACTGGAAGCAAAAACACAGGCATTTCTATGTGTGCAATGAGCGGTGTGTGCCAGGCACATGTGGGGGTGGTGTTGGCCAAGGAACACATGGACGTGCACTAGGAGGAGATGCCAGCCATGTGTGCAAACATGCCACCGTGTAGCAGGTGCATGTTGTACATGAACCGACACGTGGTCAGACTGTATTCCCACAGACGTGCCTGGCTGGGAGTCATGTCCCACCATGATGAGCACCCATGTCAGCAGTAGGTCTGTGCTGCTGCAGCAATGTGCAGTGGGCAGCCACATACAATGCCTCATCAGCCTGCCACTGTGAAGCCAGTGTGATCACAGACCTGCAGGTGGCCCTGTCCATGGATGGGTAGAGACATCACAGCATGGCCAGGATACAACTCTTATACCACCTGTCATGGGGGTGTAGAGGCCCATCACCCACACATGCCTGGCACTATATGACTATATAGTGAACTCCACTCACCTGGGCGTGGCACGGTGCCATCGCACACCATGCCCCGATATCACTTCAGGAGTCCTTGCTCCCCCCTCCGCAGATCTGCATACCTGTGCAGACACTGTCCTCCACTGCTGGGTACCCCAGTATGCCTGCTGAGGTCCCAGCCTATCTCATCCCACACCTGGGCCTTGGGCCCTCCAGGTTGCCCTGTCCAAATAGTTTGCTCCCCTTGGGTACTACCAGGTCAACTAGGTTGGCCAGCTCCACTTTGGCCCAATGGGCATCACACTGCATGGCTCTGATCCCAGCTAGTATAGTAAAGACATCTGTGCCTGAGGCCTACCTTCATAGTTCTGGGGCATGTCGGTTGTACATGCCATAGCACGGATTTAGCCTGACTGGCATATCATTGTACCACATCATGCAAATTCCATAGCAAAACCCCGTCTTCATGATTGCAGTAATGTTTCAATTTTCTGCACATGCGCGGTGGTGGTGGATCACGCAGCATTATGGGTGTGTACAGCACTCATGCATGGCACAATACTGCCACCATTTTGAGAAGATTCTGGAAATGCCACAACTCATGCAAACTTTATCATGCTATTCACAAAGAGTGTGGCATAACCACATCATGCAAATTGCCTTTACATTGCGTGATTCCAAAACACTGCTATTCACTAACCTGACATGCAAATGAGCTGATTAGACAGTCAGTGGGTAAAGTGGCCTATTAGCATCTCACTCTGGAACATTCTGCATACATTTGCATACTACTTTGCCCAGTGTTTTAAAGGGGGAACCACTGCACCACCTGTTGGTGGCCATGGAATTGCATATCATGGAGCCAACACAGACAGCAGCAGGTGCGAGCCAGGAGAATGCAACACAGGAAGATAAACAACTTGAACTGTCCTTCTGTGTGCGCACTTTTAATCCCATCCATTTTCTGGCCAGTTACATCATGCTGCTCACCTCCCCTGTGTATGTTATTCCTATGTGTATGTATTTAGGTATTGTTTACCAGGATGGGGGGCCTAGATAATGGTGCCTATTTTCAGCCTCATCCCAGGAGAAGGGGAGACAGGTGGATGCCATCTGTTAGTGCACATGATTAGGCTGTTAGTGGTATTTTTGGGAATGTGTGTACATTGGCCAGAAAACCATAGAGGGTCCCCTACCCTTATTGATTAGTGTCATCTGCTTGTCATTGGACAGGCATTCCCATGCACATACCCTGCCATCCCTTCTGGCAGCATGTTCCTGGAGGTACACAGACCATGTTGCCATGTCACCTGTGATCCCATCACCTGTGTTGATGTACTTGGCACATGGACCCCCAATAGCACAGGTGGTCTGTGTTATGCAGTCCAGCTAGCCTGTGTGGGCCAGGGACCATCCCTTCCACCAATGCATGTTGGCTTTTGACCTGGTTGAATTTGATCTTCTTCCAGGTGTCCTTCATAGTCTTCACTTTTCTGGGGATGTAATTATGTGGTATCAAAACTTTTTATGTAATAGATCCTTTAGAACCATTATTGGTTCTTCCTTATCCCACTCCCTTCCATTAGTTTGAGGTGTACCCCAGGGTTCAATCCTGGGGCCACTTATTTTTTCCTTATTTATGATTTCTGCCGCAAATATTTGTACTAAAACAGAGATGATTCTATACACCGACGACGCCTTTATATTCTGTACTAATCCCAGATCTGAAACTGCCCTCTCCCTCCTTCAAATTTATTTTGATTATCTGCAAGATTGGCTATCATTAAATCACCTGGTTTTGAATTCTCAAAAAACAAAGGTAATGTTTTTTTACCAGGAATAAGAATGTATCTTTTGACTCTCCTTCAATTACTGACAGAAAGGGCAATAAAATCTAATTTGTTTCAGTTTTCAAATATTTAGGCATAATTTTGGACAATCAGTTTTCTTTTGAACCTCATATTCAGAATCTTAGGGAAATTCTTCATCAAAGATTGGGTATCCTTTATCGGACTAAATCCCTTTTGACTTTTGAATCAAGAAAGTTCTTGGTTCATAGTTTTTTGCTTTCGATACTCAATTATGGAATACTTATAGGTACCTCCTCATATCATAATGTTCTGAATCCGCTTAGAGTAATATATCAATCAGCCTTGAGATTTTGGCTAGATCTACCTTTTTGAACTCATTGTTCTGATCTGTATAAACAGTCTTATTCCCTGTCTTTTGATAACCGAGTTCTTTTCAAAATGGGTACTTTTTTATTTAAAGTAAAATGTGATTTTCTCCCCGTCTACTTCTATAATGTTTCCCAGGGTAACAAATGTATTATTTACTAGGTCCCAGTCTAATTATAAATTTAAAACACCCTTTTTTAAAACCTCTTTTGGGCAAAGATCTTTACTATTTAGAGCCCCTACTTTTTTCAACAAAATACCGTCTGTAATTGTTGAGAGTAGTGTCACTCAGTGTTTTAAGAAAAAGTTAAAATATTGGCTTTTCTCAAAAACATAATGTTTCTGCTTCTGCACTGCACTTTATTGATTATAGTCTGCTCCTATGTTTGTATGTTGTATTTTTTATATTGTGTTTTTGGTTTGAACTTGTCACCAGTGAAAACGGGTGATCTTGCTCATCTGGATTTACAAGTATAAAAAATAAAAATGAAAATGAAATGAAATGTTGTGACCCATGCCAGAACAAACGGCAGAGCTATCATTCACTGCCTGTTGCCATGGGAGGGGGAAGGGCCACCTCAATGTCATGGCCCACCCATCAGCATGGTGGCTTCTGGCCACTATGTGCATATGGCTGTGTCCCTGTGTGCATCCCATGGCATGCACCCCTACATCCTGTTCCTAGCGGTGTCATGTGGTGGTGCATATGTGTGTCACAGACCTGTAGGGTCATGTCCCGGGATACAGTGTGGTGTGTGGATGGGACCACTACTGCACCTGGCACTCTGACATGTGTGACACTGTTGCTGGTGGGTCACTAGCAACCACTGTACCATACCAGTGCAATGTGGACACATAATGTGTGGCAGCCCCTTGGGTGTCCAGCACCCGCATGTCCAAATCTGTCACTGCACAGGGATGTAACATACAGTTCCCATACCTGTGCTGCATCATGCACTGTACAGTTGCATGTACACCAATTGGCATGCATGTCCTGTGTTCCTGTGTTGTCCTGATGCACCCAGACAGCCCCTGCACATGGGGATGGTGCTCCGGCACATTGGCATGGCCAGTTGTGTGACCCATGTTTGTTACACGATGGCACAATGCACTGTGCTGGTCCTGTGGGCCAGGGAATTGCATCCTTGTCGCTTGTGGCCTACTGTGGCTGGCTCACATCAGTCGGTCAGTGGTGCCCTTGTTGTAGCTGTACATGCTGTGCCATGCAGTCCCCCTTCTGGCCTACTGGATGCCCTGATCATGGGCCCTTTTTGGTGGCCTGTGAGGTGTGCCCCTGGGCATTCCACCATGGGGAGGAGTGGCCATGGGCTGTTACTGTCCTACCCTAGATAGGTTTGGCTAAGCCAATGAAACAGGGGGAACTACATGTCACTGACCACTCCATTTGCTGTTCTCCTCACTGGTTCTGCTCATGACAGGGACAGGCTTCACGCCTTCTGATTCAGTGCCCTGGAGCTTGAGGTACTTGTTCAGATGTATCGGGAATGGGTACATCTGATCAGGCAGTACTGCAACATGGATGCTGTTGTGTGCCAGGTGTGGCAGGCAATCACTGATGAGGTCAACGCTGTCAGTGGTAGGGACACGTCATTGTAGTAAGTCAGGCCTGGCTGCACTGCAGAGGGAATGACATGCCACCAGCGGCAGCCCACCTGCATCTGCATTGTGCCACTGACTAGACCCTGTTTGGGAGGCCTTGGCATCCTTGTTGCAGGAGGTCAAAGTGTCTGTGGTCTCTGACAGAGGCTATGAAACAGGCATGTTAGCCAATGTGCCATGTAAGTAGCACACCCGTAGCACCAATGTGGTTGCACGCACCACCTCACTGGGTCTACCACAGTGGTTCCATGTCGCATGTCTGTGGGCCACCCTGGCTGCATCCTGGGCACTCACTTGTACTGTTCACTGTGGCTGGCTCTGGACTCTCCTGTACCTGTTCACAATGCACATTGATGGCTGGGGCTGCCTTCTTGGGTCGGGGCCACACCGTGCACAACATGCTCCCTCTGATGGTATCTTTGTTCTTGATGCACTGTGTGTCATTACCCTCCCCTCAAATTCTACTGCCAACACCACTGTGTGCACCCCTCTGCCTGAATGCTGTGCCCATGGGTCCTGGTGTGTATCTCTATCCTGTGTCATGCTCTACTGTGTTGTGTGAACTGCATGTCCACATATGTGTGTGTGTGTGTGTGTGTGTGTGTGTGTGTGTGTGTACATTACTCACTGTGTTGCACAGTGGTGGTCTACACATCCACCTGTGGATGTTGCCTGGTCACATGGGCAACATACATATGGCACTGTCATGGTTGTGCTGCACCATTATTCTGTTGGTTGCCTTACACTGCATCATGTGCAGTCCCTCTCATACATGTTCCTGTCTCCACAGGCTCTGCAACAGCATGCCCACAGCCAGCAGCAGTGGAGACCAGTACATCTCTTAGCATCCAGGGTATGCCCCCCAGATGACCAGACCCTCAGGAGGAGAGTGATTCAGAACCAGCAGCAAACATTGATCTTGAGACTTGAGTGGCCAGCCTGGAACTCTTCATGGCAACACAGTCGCCAGTGTCGGATGCTACTGTGATCCCCCTAGCATCACCACCACCACCACGGATGTCACCCAGCACCCAACAACATCCATCCATTCCACCAGCACCACCACAGGGGCCCATGCAACAGTGCCAGACCAGCCATCCAATGCCTCCATCCCTATCTCTGTTGCATCCTCCTCCTCCTTCTATCCCCCATGTCCCATGTTGTGACTGCCCATGGGCCACCATGACAAATGGGATCTGGGGTTCCCAGCCTGCCCAGGGACAGAATTGGGCCAGGGACACAGGATACCAGGCATCAAACATCTCCACCTAGGCTGCCACCAACTGGTGGTGTCATCCCAGGGATGCACAGGCTTCCCCTAGCCACCCATCCATCTAGGACCACCCCAGCACCTGTGTCACCTTTCAAAACAGCATGCTGAGCACAGTGCACATGACATGATGCGTGCTGCCATGGACACCGAAGCCACATCCCAGAGGGTCCTTGAGGACATATGTGACCTACTGCGGCAGTATATTCACCTCTGCCAGCACCACCACCACTGGCCGGAGATGCCGTGGGCCCAGCAGTTTGGGGAACAGCTCATTGACAGAATGGTGAATATTTTTGGGGAACTCACAAGGGCAGTTGGGTTCAGAGGCAGGGCACTGCACGTGACATGGTGAAGTGCTCGGGTCATGTCGGGAGACAGTGGACAGTCTCCGGGTGGGGATGGTGGAGCATGTCCACACCACAGCGGGATATGTCTGGCACTGCTAGCACAGCTGCATACCCCACAACCCTTCGCCCACCACACACCCCTGGCTGGTGGATGTCATCACATGCATCCACATCCCCACACAGCCATGCCAGCTCCCAGGCAGCATCCTAGACTCGTGTGTCCTCCTGCTTGGCTTCTGCCTTCTCCAGAGCCACATTAGCATCACCCCATCCCATATGCTGGAGAAATGCCCACACACATGGTAGGCACCAGGGAGCCTGCTATGTCCCCAGCACCCCCTTCCCCCCCTCAGCCAGGTCCTGTGCATGGATTCCTTATCAAGTGCCCCATCCAACATCTGTCCCCTTTACTATGTGGTGTCCTGCTTAACATGCCTGGGCGAGGTGTCCCCAGCTAATTCTGTGACATGTGATACTCAAGTTTTTGCTCTGTGTGACCCTTTCACTTGGTTCCATTACATTCCTGTGCAGCTCTGCATGTTCGGTTTTGCCATTGCTGTCCTGCATTTTATGTTTTGTTCCAGGCTAAATCATATATTGCTTTGTCATGCTTGTTCCTCTGTGAGCCTGGCTTTCCTGTATCCTTCAGTTGACATGGTTATGTTGTAGGGCTGTGCATGTTGGGCATTGTGTACAATAAACAAAGCTCATTCACGGTTCCATGTGTGTTGTCTACTCATTACTAATCTTCTGTTGGCTTGCAGCTGTTCTATGATGTGTTGCTGGTACTCCTGGGCCCTCTGTACTATGTGCAGGTCCCTGCCTTGCCTCTCGTGTGCCACCACCTACCCATCTGTCTCTTGACTTTGTGGATCTCTGTTCCTCTTGGACCAACAGCAGTATTCAGCGGGCATGTGCCATGTTGTATAGCATACAACAGGCAAGGAATATGCCACAGACCTTGTGAGGTGTGTACTGTGTAGAGCACCACCAGAGTGGTCCAGGCAATGGAAGTCATGTTCAACATGCCAAAGACTCAATCAATTATGTTATGCGTAGTGGTGTGTGTTACATTATATCCCTCCTCTGTCTTGTTTGTGGGATGACAGATGGGGGTTAGGAGCCAGGGGTGCAGGGGGTAGCCACTATTACCTGTGATGGACAGAGCACACATGTGAGATGGGACATGTCTATGGTACAGTACTGTGGCTCATACTGGCATTTCCATCCTACCTGCACCTGCTTGTGACCCCTCCTCTTTGTCTCCATTCCCCAGTCCTGCCTTCTTCCTACTGTTTGGCTCTCTTCCCTGTCTTTATATCTTGGAATGTGTGTGTTTTTCCTGCTGTCTTCCTTTACTGTTCTACCAGTGATACTTTTAAGTCTGCTTGTTACACTGTATTATCATATTGTACCTTGACATTTAGTTATTGTTAACTATCACCTACTCCCCTTTCTCCCAGAACATATCTGGTTGCCGGCTATGTTCAGCCCACTGCGTCCTTCCAGGTTACACATTGCAGTCACTACATGCATAACTGGGTCTTCTGACACCTTTTGGCATGCTCCTGCACATCCCCCTCCCATATCACATGGAATGGTCCACTTCATGGGTTTGGCAGCCTGTGCTGCAATGCATTGTCACATTGGTCAGTGGTCCCCCTACAGACCATGTCACGTTCCCACCATTTCTAACTTGCCAGCTATTGTGGTGTTCCCACATTCCAGTGCCTTCGTAGGTTTCACCCCAACCCCCCCTTCTGTGTAGCACTTCTGTCTGTGACCCACAGAGAATGCTGGTCACAGCCATGTTGTTGTACTCACCCACCATGTGACCCACTGGAATATCACCTCCCTTAGATTTCTGGTACAACATGCTGTTCTGCCAGATGAAGGAGTCCTGGGCGCCACCAAGGTAATGTGCCACCTCATTGATGATGCACCCAGTGGCATTGCACACCACCTTGCAGGTCATGGAGTGGAATCCTTTCCTGTTAAGGTAGGCATCTGAATCCAGGCCAGGTGGTGCACAGATTGCCACCTGGGTGCAGTCAATGGCACCAAGTGCACGTGACAAGCGTGCTACCTGGTAGAACTGCTGCATTGTTACTGTGCGCTCCTCTGCAGTGCTGTGGAATACTAAGAGTTCCTCAGCATGTGGCAGAAGAGCATCTGGGAATTCAGCCAGCAGGTGTGAGGTGGATGCCTGCAACACTCCTGTGGTGTACTCAACAGGGGTCTGGAAGGTGTTAGTTGCCAGTAGGTACATGGCAGCAGTTGCCTTCACCTCCACTGTCAGGGCTTGGCTGTGATAGGTGGTGTTTCGCAGGTCATCTTCCAGGAGTTCACACAGCTGCATGAGCATGGTCCAGTTGGTGTGGTACTGGCCAACCAGCTGGTCATTGGTCAGGGTATCAAAGGAGACTCTTGGCCAGAATCATCTCTGTGCGGCAGGGCACCTCCACTGGCGATGGATGGGTCCAGGGTATCCTCCTTTCTGATCTTCCCTCAGAGCCTCCCCCAGCATGTACAGCAGCTGTGGTGTGCTGTAACCACTCTGCTGCCTGTTGAAGTTCCCCCTTTAGCCTCTGGGCTTTGTCCAGATTAAGGTGATCTTTTTATAGGTAGTAATTTGCACAGTGCAAAGTGCTGGGCAATGCACTTTGCCCAACTGAATTGCTTTGTGAATTGCATTGCACCTGTATGCATGGCCACTCCCTTTCCCTTTGCTCCATGCATACATGATCTAATCTTAACTTTGGTATGAAGCATGGGTAAGCAATTTGCTGTGGCTAATTATTTTAAAATATAAATCAATGACAAAATATATGGGGTAGGATTCACAAAGCTTTGAGCATTGCACAGTGTTTACATGGACTTTGTGAGCTTTGTGCAAGCTTTTATGTACACAGCCCCCACCCTGTGGAACTCTCTACCTTGTCAGATTCAAGAGTGACAGACCATGGAGAGCTTTAAGAAGCCCCTAAAGACCCATATTTTTTATCTTGTCTTTGGGAATTTTAGGTAATATATCGTTTTAAGGCAAAGTGGTGTGAAATTTGGATTGCACTGTGTTAAATTTTTGTTATTTTTTATATGTTTTATTGTTATACCTGTACAGCACTTTGATATTTATTGAATTGTGAATTAGAAATAAAGAATATTATTATTATTTGTTGCCGCTATCGTGCAAATGACTTTGCTCCATGCAGTTCTACCTTTGTGAATCATGCCTCAGCACAAAACCTGGGCAAAGTCCATGCAAACGCTTTGCTCAATGCGCAAAGCTTTGTGAAACCTACCTCATATATTTTGCCATTGATTTATATTTTAAAATAATTAGCCACAGCAAATTGCTTACCCATGCTTCATACCAAAGTTAAGATAAGATCACCTTTTTGGGTGACTAAAAAGTGTTTTTGCATTTCATTTGCTTAGAGTGTCATTTCCTGTTGAAAAGAGAATACATTCTTCTCTCTGGTAAATCTAAAGAACACATCCTGTAGTGTGCAATGTTGTTTTTCTACAGATACAGTAAAATGTGAACTTCACATGAAGGCAAGATACACTTTTATGGAGAGAGTCCCCCCAAGGCTTTTCCACTGAGGTTTCCTGAGTAAACACTGCTTTTTAGGTGAGAGGAAACTGACTCAAACTATAACATGCACACCCATGACGATTTGATTCTATTACAGTAGATCAAAGATCTCGCAAACTGTAGTTGCTTGCTTTTATTTTCCAACAGAGAAAAAGCTCATATATAATACACATTTGAGAGGGTTAGAAATACATCTCTTTATATATCCTCCAAAAGGAGCTAAAACACATTTTACTGGAAGGAAATCAGGGCCAATCCCAAACTGCACTTCATTAGGCTTTGCTACCCTTGCAGCAGGTTACGTGGTTCCCCTTCCTTCTAAACATTAATTTGTTGTTGTCCCTTTTAATCTAAATTTGTGCCATGTTCTCAGTTTATCTGTTGTACTGTATGTAGAATCAAGTTAAATCTTGCATGGCACTTTTCTCATCCACTAGAAATGACTAGTTCTGAGGATGATATGAAATTCAAATGTGAAAAAAAACTTTGGAATCTGGAGCAGTAGTTTACTTTAAAGTAAACTACCACAGTATATTAGATTAAATTTTTTTGTATCATCTTTTTTCTAACTCTAGTTTACTTACTGAACTTTTGTTTTTCTTCATTATATTAATACTGCCACATCTAGGACTGTGACTGGAGGTCACTGTTGCATAGTTTTATCAAAGCTCGAGTTTCAACTGTCTTACTGCACACATCTTATATATGTAGCAGAAAACCAGGGGGTTAGAGTGTCCCTCCCATTAAAAAGTGTGTGTGTGTGTGTATATGTGTGTGTGTGTGTGTGTGTGTGTGTGTGTGTGTGTAATATATATATATATATATATATATATGTGTATATATGTATTGCAGTGCCATGGTCGCCCCACTATAGTTGGGGTTGAGTAGGCTGTTAATGTTAAACCCCAGTTTTCACACTTTAATAACATCACAGCCATTCAAGGGATTTGCATGAAAGTTTGCATTTGCTGTCGGAAACCCAAGGACTCTTGATATGCTACATTTCGTTCTGATCTGATGTGCAGATTCCAAGATCTGGACAGTGCAAAATATTTAAAAATAGGCTTGTTTTTGCTATTTTTTTGTCTGCCCCTAGCACCCAGATGGTTTGTAATTTTGGTTTGAAATGTTCTGGGCAGAATAGGCTTTGCCCAGAGTAGTGCATTTCTCTTGTTTGATTAAAAAGTAATAAATCCAGGGTTATAAGGATTTGAAATGTTGGTTCTGAGCATGCTCAGTAGGCACTTCAGAACAAATATTTGATATAAAAAAAGTCATGGCCATACAAAAGGATCCTTTTCTGTACGGGGCCAATCTTTTTTCGTGAGGAAAAAATCCTTTTTCATATGGCCACCATTTTCTTTTTGATGTTTAAACTGACAAACATTTAAAGTACATAAAAATAATGTCTTTAAAAAAATAAACTAACACCTGAACTTAACTAAACGGGGCCAATTTAGCTAGATTCTGGTGTTTTTTTTTAAAGTTGGTAGAAATATGTTTTCTGGGCACCCAAAATCCAGGATGCACAACTTAGTGAGAAGAGCCATTCATCTACGTTCTCTCTATGAGAGCAGCATGATTTTGTTTTACTTCTGCATCTGCTGCTGGAACTCATGCTGCTGGTTGCAGTGACAGCAGTGAGCCAGTTTCCCTGGTGTCTGGTTGTACCCCCCCCCAAAAGCTATCCCTTTAGTATGTAATGTGTTGCCCTGCTGTCTAGTGGTGCCCCTGCCCTCTGATCACCAACTCCTTAGTTTTATAATGTTTTCCTGTTGTCTAGTGGTGTCCCCTCCCTCCAACTGCTGTCCCCTTACTTTTATTATGTTTCCTTGGTGTCTAGTGGCATCACCACCTTCCAGTCATCATTCCCTTATGTATCCCTGGTGTCTAGTGGTGCCCCCACCCTCCATCGCCATCCCTTTATTTATTATGTTTCCCTGATGTCTAGTGACACCCCCACCCTCTGATCAACATCCGCCTATTTATTATGTTTCCCTGGTGTCTAGTGGCACCTCCACACTCCAATCACCATCCCCACCTGTGTTACATTTCCCTGTAATAAAGAAAACTGTCCCTTGATGTTTTCTTAATTAAACCTGTAAAAAAGAAAACAATCCCTCACCAATTCAACCCCCACCCCAACCTCCCACTGAGCACCCAGCATCCCACACGCTCTCATACTCCCACATACCCTCACTCACCTGAGCACATTTCAGGGCAAAGATCCACTCTCTGATCTAAGATATGTCTTGCTGCTGGAACCGCAATCTGCAATGTGAGAAACTAAGGTACAGTAAGTGCAGTTCAATATATTTCATCGGGGGTTTGAACTTTGATGCATAACTTTGTCATTTTTTCATATTTTAACCCAAAATTTTCAACATGGCCTTTTAGGGACCCTAACTCATGACCAATAGTGGTGGAATTATGCAAATCAAGCCCAAAAGGTGATTTCATGGTCACTTGGTGAAATTTCCTCTAAGGGGGGATTTGAACATTTTCACTGTCCTTGTTCATGAGGTGGGATCATAAGAAAGCTGTGTTGAAAATGTTGGGCCAAAATATGTAAAAATGGAAAAGTTATGTACATACATTGGAATTTTAGTACGCTCTCTTGTAACTTTGGTAATTTTAAGTAGTGTGAACCCAAATTTTCAGCATAGCCATTTCTTTACACCACCTCATGAATGGGACAGCTGTCATTTTTTAAATCCTGGCAAAAATGTGTTTTTGCACCTGTTGCATGGAATGACGTTTCAATGCTATGGAATGATGTCTCGGTGGGGTTCTGAAAATTTTCAATACCAAGTTCATGAGGTGGGGTAATAAGAAAGCTATGCTGACAATTTGGTGTACAAATAAAATAAAATGTCCAGGTTATGCATGAAAGCTGAAGTATTTCAACGTTCACTCATAAGTTCACTAATTTTCTCTATTTTGAGTCCAAACTTTCAACATAGCTATCTTTCCACACCATCTCATAAACATGACTTGTGCCATGTTTTAAATCCTGAATGAGATGTGTTTTTGCACTTCTGGTGCAAAATGACATTTCGGCCAGTATACTATAAATGGTATCTACCGTGTTTATAAGGGGAATCGAAAAACAAGTATCTTGAAAATTTGAAGTCAAAATCGAAAAAAAATATAATTGTTAACAAATTTTGTGTGTAGTGGAACTCTTGACCCAAGCAGGTATGCTTTGGGATCCCATGCTGGTGAGCTCAGTTCATGGGTGAGCACAGTGACCCAGCTGGATGGGGTGAGGGTGGGGTGATGGTGCGGTTATGCAACATCTACCCAGCCAGGGAATGAAAGGTGCAAGGTTGTCCAGACAGGCCTGGGTACCATATAATGAAGTCAATTGTCATCTTTGCATAGGACCCTGGATCTTTGCACCCCTGGGTGGCAGAGGGCCTACTGACAGGTGCACTCTTTGCCCTGTGTATCTGTATTTGTATCTGTGGCCACATGGACGTGCAAAGACCACAGCACCCTGTGCTTCCACAGCCCACTAGACAGCCCAATTAATTCTTCACATCCATTGCTTCACTGGACCCTGCACTTCTGTAGGTGGATGAAGTGTTCCCTTGACACAGGGCATCAAGTCCCAAAGGGACCTGTGTGAATGAGGATATGATTCCACTATCTCAAAAAGAAAGGAAATTCTTTGTAAAAAAACTTTGAAAGTGCACTAGTTATGGTTAAATCAACAAAAGTAGGGAAATGCAGCATTAGGGTTTCCAACCATAACACCCACCCCAACCCACCAGGCAGCAACAGGAAAAACCATTATGGTTTCACCTCTCCTGCATCTTTGCAAATCAGGTCTGGGATGTGCCTTGGGGTTGTCAACCCTAAAGCTCACCCCATTCTCATATAATCTACATGTCTCAGCTTCCTTAATGATTGAACGGGGTGGGCATTAGGGTTAAGAAAAGGGTTGTTCCTGCAAAAAGGGATTTTGACACCTCACCAAAAGTGATTTGGCTTGTGAAAAGGGATTTTGACACCTCAAGAAAAGGGATTCATTTTTCACATCCCTTTTCGTGAGCTTTCAAAATCCTGCTTCGTGAGCCAAATCCAATTTTGTGAGCTTTCAGAATCCCTTTTGGTATCATGAAAAGAGAGTTCTGGCAGGACCATCTGGTACCACAATTGACACCTCGTGAAAAGGGATTCAGCTCATGAAAAAGTATTTTAATACCTCACAAAAAGGGATTCATTTTCAAATCCCTTTTCATGAGCTATAATAATCCCTTTTGTGAGCTGAACCCCTTTTTGTGAGGTGTCAAAATCCCTTTTTGCATTGCAAAAAGGGATTACCCGCAGGGCCATCTGGTCTGACAACTCAAATCCCTCTTCATGAGCTGCCAAAATCTCTTTTAACGAGCTGAATCCCTTTTCATGAGCTGTCAGAATCCCTTTTTGCATCGTGAAAAGTGATTTCTGGCAGGACCATCTGGTCCCACAATTGTGAAAAGGGATTTTGACACCTTGCAAAAAGGGATTTATCTCACGAAAAGGGATTTCTAAAGTTTACTGTTTCTTTGCCACTTTACTACAAAGAAATGGTTTGGAATTTTGGGATGAAATTTTCAGGGTAGAAAGGGCTTGCCCCATAGATGTGACCTTTGCTAGTTTGGTGATAAAATCTACATTGCTTCCATAGGTATAACATTTTGAAGTTTGGAAATTTCCCATAGGATAATATGTGGCGGAAGCAATACCTTTTGGCGCCTATGTCTCAAAAATGGTTAGAGATAAGGATTTTTTGCTAAATGCAGCTTAGTACACCTTGAGGTATACTAAGCATGCATTCAGGTTGCCAGGACATGATTACAACTGCAGTGGATTTTTTCCAAGGTTGTTATGCTTACTGAATTATTTTACCATTTGCATCACAAGGGTTACTTGGAATATCTCTAGGTCTGTGCAGTGTCTCTACACTTATGGGTAGGTGGTAGTGCAGGGTACCGAGGACCCTGCACTCCTACATACTGAAACCATTTTGTAGTAATGGGAGTGCAGGGCCCTCTATTATGCAGTACTGGGTGTGCAAGGCCTGAATGGCCCTGCATTCACACAGTGAGATGACAATCCATTACAATGCCTCTACAGTTATGGTAGATGGAAGTGCAGGACAAGTAGAGCCCTGTTCTTCCACAAATGGATACCATTATGGAGTGATGGTAGCATGATGGGAGTACCATGCCCAAAGAGTCCTGCACTCCCACAGGGAGATGCAACCACAGCACACTATAGACTGATGGGAGCACAGGGCCCAGAGGGTCTTGCACTCCCACAAACATATAAGGGTAAGATTACATTTTCTCAAAAAATAAGGACATTCATTGCAAAAAACCTTACTAATGCATCAGTTAGGGTTGAAGCAACAAAAGTAGGGAAATGAGGCATTAGGGTTTCAAACCCTAACACTCCCCCAACTCCTACCATCCCACCCAGCCCCCACCCTCCACACACCAACAGGTGCCAGTGTGCCTTAGGGTCATCAGGCCTAACTTTCACTCCAGTCTCCTGTACAGTATCATCTCAGCTTCCTTACACATGAAATGAGGTGAGAGTTAGGGACAATAATCCCAAGGCACACTCAATACCTGTTGGTGTGTATAGGTTGGGGGCGGGGTGGTAGGGGTTGTGGTGAAACCCTAATGCCTCATTTCCTACTTTTGTTGCTTCAGCCCTAACTGATGCATTAATGAAGTTTTTTTTGCAATGAATATATATACTGTATATATATATATATATATATAGGCAGACAAAATGAATAATGGATAAAGGCCGTATACAAGGATGTATACTCATCAAGGGATTGTGGCTTTATTGCCCTAATTAGCTCCTGAGATGGGTATTCTTGCTAATGTTTCACTCTTACCCATTGTTTGCTGACTATAATACATCAGGATGGTTATTGTTAAGGAGATCACATTTGTAATCATGTTATGGCACCTGAAGGTCTCTTGCAGCAAGGAGGGAATGGTGAGTAATGAATAGAGGTAGGAGTTTGGAGGATTTCTGGGTTTGAGAGGATTTTGCTTGTCTTTTTTTCTAGTATTTTTGAAGCTTGTTAATTGGTTTGGCTAGCTTCTTAATGATGTGCTAATTGTGTTATCAGTATTGTCCCATTAATTGCTTGATTAGTGTAGGTATGCAGCTTTAATTGGTGTAGCTGTATACCTCAGCTGTTTGATTAGTGAAGGTATATAGCTGTAATTGTTTGATTAGTGAAGGAATATACCTTTAACTGATAGATTAGTCACAGATATACAGGGAAATACATGATGGCCTTTTCTATAGGGAAAAGTTCCCATCCATGTATTATCTATCTAATATACATATACATATATGTATACATCTACATATACACAGATATATACACATATGTTTATGTGTGTATATGTATGTGTGTATATGTATATATATGTATATGTACAGTATGTGTGTATGTATATGTGTATATATATATACACACACATATCTATATCTATATCTATATCTATATCTATATCTATATCTATACTATACCTGCCCAGTAGGGCAGGTATAGTTAGGGTTGCACTGCCACTTCTGTATTAAACCTCAAATTTTGCACTTTAATAACTTTGCAACCATTTGGGTAATTTGCCTGAAATGTTGCTTGCATGGCGTCCAACCATAGATCTCTGGATCTGGAAAGTTTTGTTTCAGTTGGATGTATGGTTGTGGACCCATAGATCATCCAAAACATGACAATTAGCCAACTTTTGAGTATTTTTCGGTCAGGCATAATGGACTGAAAAATGTGTCTGAGTGGAATGAAGTTTGCATGTCTATATGTGGCCTAGGTTACAGTGGTGCCTTTTGAAGATTTGGCAAAAAAATATTAATCCGTTCAAAAGTTATGTAAGTTTTTTATGTCCCATTGTAGCCTATGTGAAAATTTATATTTTTCAAAAACTTTTGCGAAAATTTTTTTTGTGTGCGACAACATTTTTTTGTGTGTGAAAACATTCTATTATTTGGTATAGGGATGTCATAGAAACATTTTTGTTGTCATGAAAGCATTTTTGTTGTCGTGAAAACAATACTCCACAACATTGTCCCATGTGTTGTTTTCTTTGTCACTTCATTGTGCCAAGGTGGATTGTGCTTTTGGGCTGAAATGTGCAGGGTAGCAAGCCCTGGTCCCACAGATGTGCCTTTTGGTGGTTTGGTCCCAAACCATTCAATGGTCCCATAGTTACAGCATTACGAAGTTGAGAAATTTCCAATAGGATAACACTACAGCACCTGTGGCACCTTTCTGTACCTGTATCTTGAAAATGATTCAAGATATGGATTTTTTGTTACCCGCAGACTAAGCTTACGAGGAAGTTCTGAAGTCATAGATTACACCTGCAGTGGAATTTGTTTCATAGCTGCTACGGTTACTGAGATATTGCCAAATACGTGTTACAAGGGTTACTCTACAGTACTGTGGGGCTGCTGTATGGTTCCATACTTAAGTGTAAGTAGGGGTGCAAGGCCTGGAGGACCCATGCTCCCACAAACACATAGCACTAACCACTTTCATTACACTTTCTCAAAATGAAGGGAAATTCTTTGCAAAAAACTCCGTTAATGCATCAGTTAGGGTTGATATCACAGTGACAAAAGTTTGGAACTTTGATTTTAGTTGAGCCTGATGACCCCATGGCACACCCCAATGTCTGTTGGTGTATGGAGGATAGGTCATGGGGGTGGGGTGGTAAAGGTGTTAACCCTAACATCGAATTTCCAAACATTTGTTGCTGTGACATCAACCCTAACTGACGCATTACCAAAGTTTTTGCAATGAAGATATACATATATATTTATATATATATATATATATATTATAATTAGCACGGTAGTTCTAGTATAATTAGGTTGAGAGCCATTTCTATGTTAAACCCCAAAACTCTGCACCTTAATAACTTTGTAACTGTAAGATAGATTTTGGCTGAAATTTGGAATACACAATCAAGAACCATAGGCCTTGGGATCTGCCAAGTTTTGTAGTGGTCGGATATACGACTGTGGAGTTATTAAGCATGATCTGTGCGCGTGTTTATGCTTTTTCTGAATTCTATGGTCGCTACAGGTCGCATAGCTTTATGGACTGGTCCAAAATATTCAGGGAACATGCAGCCAGGGTCCCTGATGTGCCTTTCAAAGATTTCGTGAAAAAATATTAAACGGTTCAAAAGTTATTCAAAAAACAGTTTCCCATTATAAGTCAATGGGAAAAGTTAACAAAAAGTTCAACACTTTCGCAAATGCATTTTTACTTTCGCAAATGGGCCTGTTACTTTCACAAATCGGCCATTTTGTTTTCAGTTGGTGATCAGAAAAATGGTTGGCATTTAAATTTGGGACCCTCTAGCAACCTAATTCTTTTAGTATTCACCTAGTCGGACCCTGAGGATGCTTGCCATGTCTTTATTTTGTGGTAAAACACCCCAGAAATATGTTTTTCAAATTTCTGGAAAAAGTACTTTCGCAAATTACTTTCGTGCTCACGAAAGTGTCAAACTTTTAAAGCTTTCACAAATTGCGACAGTAATTTTCCATCTGTGGGACAGTGACAGCGATTCTTTGGCACTGCGCTGCAAAAGAACCGTTGGGAGTTTTGGGCTGAAATTTGGAAGGAACGGAGCCGACATCTCACAGATGTGCCTTTCAGTGTTGTATTGAAAAAATATTACATGGCAGCAAAGTTACGGCACTCCAAAGTTGACAGTTTTTCCCATAGGATAACATTACGGCGCCCGACGACACAGAAATCCTTTGGCACCCTGCTGCAAAATAACGGTTTGGTCTTTTTTCCTGAAATTTGGAGGGAAGACAGCCAACAGCCCACAGATGTGCCTTTCAGTGGTTTGGTGAAAGAATATCACACGGCGGCAAAGTTACGGCACTCCAAAGTTGATGGTTTTTCCCATAGGATAACATTATGGCGCCAGACGCATTACAGAAATCCTTTGGATCCCTGCTGCAAAATAACGGTTTGGTCTTTTTCCTGAAATTTGTGGGAAGACAGCCAACATCCCACAGATGCCTTTCAGTGGTGTGGTGAAAAAAACATTACAGGAGGCAAAGTTATGGTGTTCGAACTTTTCTTTTTTCCCATAGATAACATTACGCTGGCTTAAACCTTCAGGGCCCGTATCTCGAAACGGTGCGCAGATATGGACTTTCGGTTGAAAATTTCTTAGCCCCCTAATGGGGCTAAGATTCAAATTGGCCAGGACAGTTGTAAATAATATGATTTTTAAATTTTTTTTCTACGTCGTACGGTTCCTGAGATATAATGTATTTAGCATTCCAAGATCTCATTTTCTGCGCCGATACTCATTATTATGCATACATTATTTGTACTCACTGTCTTTCTCTATGCAGGTTTTGGGGAAAACCAGCCTGTGCGCTTACATTACTGTTACTGTTGCTCTTTCCGCTTGCGGTTCCGTACCCGTTTCACTTACCGTTGACATCTGCGCCACCATGTGCGTTATCCTTTGCGTTTTCATTTGCGCTTGTGTTTCTGTTATTTTTTGCCATTTCTGTCTACAGTACTGTTTATCTTTCTGTTTCACTTTACGTCACCATGCCCATTGACATTTCTGTTTGCAGGCACCATGTTACTATGTGACAACACATCACGTGGCAGACCGTTCCCGTCTACACCACCATGTGCGTTACCCTTTCTGTTCTCATTCGCGCTTGTGTTACCATGTGCGCCACTGTTAGCATTTCTGTTTGCGTTGCTGTCCCTGTTAGTATGCCACAAGACATCATGGGCCCCGCGCTCCCGCCGCTGCATTACATTCACTATTTCTCATTATCATTCCCAAAAGAAGGGAAATTGGAGGCAAAAAACTCCGTTTAATGCATTAGTTAGGGTTGTTCCACAGCGACAAAAAGAGAAATTCACTGTTAGGGTTGAAACCCCTTGGACCCCCGCCCACCCCCAACCGGCATTGGGGTGTGCATTGGGATCGGGTCCTAACTCTCACCCCATTCTTCTCTATTCTGCTGCTTTACACATGTCATGGGTGAGAGTTAGGGCTGACGATCCCAATGCATACCCCAATGCCACCACGCTCATCCTTTGCGCTTTTCATTTGCGCTTGCGTTTCTGTTACTTTTTGCCATTTGTGTCTACTGTACTGTTTCTCTTTCTGTTTCACTTTGCATCACCATGCCCATTAACATTTCAATTACAGGCACCATGTTACTATGTGACAAGACATCATGTGGCACACACGTTCCGCCTATGCCACTGTGTTCAGTCCACCCTTTCTGTTCTCATTCGGCACCTGCTACCTTTTCGCCACTGTTAGTGTTTCTGTTTGCGCTGCTCTTCCTGTTACTATGCCACAAGACATCATGTGGTGGGAGTGCGGGGTCTTTGGGCCCAGCCTCCCGCTGCTGCATTACGTGCCGGGAGTGCGGGGCCCTATGTGCATTATCCTTTGCGTTTTCATTTGCACTTGCGTTTCTGTTATTTTTGCCATTTGTGTCTACAGTACTGTTTCTCTTTCTGTTTCACTTAGTGTCACCATGCCCATTGACATTTCCGCTTGCAGGCACCATGTTACTATGTGACAACACATCACGCATGCAGACTGTTCCCGCCTATGCCACCGTGTGCATTGTCCTTTCTGTTGTCATTTGCGCTATGCATTACCATATGCACCACTGTTAGCGCTTCTGTTTGCGTTGCTCTTCCTGTTACTATGCCACAAGACATCATGTGGTGGAGGGCAGGGGCCCTTGGCTCCACGCCCCGCTGCTGCATTATGTGCCGAGCGTAGGGCCCTATATGCATCATCCTTTGCGTTTCATTTGCGCTTGCTTTCTGTTACTTTTTGCCATTTGTGTGTACTGTACTGTTTCTCTTTCTGTTTCACTTTAATGTCACCATGCCCATTGACATTTCCATTTACAGGCACCATGTTACTATGTGACAAGACATCACGTGGCACACTGCTCCTCGCTTCACGCCACCAGTGTGCAGTGTACTCTTTCTGTTCTTATTCTGCGCTAGGTTACCATGTGTGCCACTGTTAGCATTTCTGTTTGCTTTATGTTCTGTTACTATGCCACAAGACATCATGTGGCGGAGCGCGGCCCGCCGCAGCATTACATCTACTATTTCTCATTATCATTCTCAAAAAAGGGAAATTAGAGGCAAAAACTCCGCTTAATGCATTAGTTAGGTTGTTCCACAGCGATAAAGCGAGAAATTCGCTGTTAGGGTTGAAAACCCTAACTCCGAATTCACCCCCAACACCACACACACACAGAGACACACACACATTCAAGTATGGGGAGGACCAAGTCAACACAACCAATGACAGACATCCAGCAGCAGGTGACAGAAATAACAAACAATTGTCTAAATGTACTACAGAGATATCACCCACCTGACCAGGTACTGCATGCTCAGTGGAGATCAACAGCAAAACTGAGGCCATGTACCAAATGTACATATCCCTGATTGCAGCTGCACACAACGACTACACACTTAGTAGTAGTTGCATGGCCTTACCTACCGATGCCCAACCACACCACAACTGGTACTGTGCCGTTATTCAGTATAAATGCTGAAGGTGCATGATGACAGTTGTAGAAAGGTTTTAACACTAATGAGTATACATTAATTAAGAGAAGCACATAAATTAACTACAAGGCACTAGCATGCTCAAGATAAAAGTAGTGATACATTTAGTAGGCGATTTACATAGTAGTACATTTACTGCAATGGTTTACTCAACATAGAGAGGCTGATGTAAACGTATGGAAAAGCATTGCCTGTTCAACGCTGAAATTCGTACTGCCAGTATCACATGCATTCTTACTGATGAAGGTGTACTGCTGATGTACATACAATAGACCTTCAGTGTGTTTCAATACTAAAGATACAGTAAGTATTCTTTGTAAAGAACATTGTAATTGCATGGATCAGGCCAAGCAACTTCTAAATATCATAGCACTACTGAGCCAACAATGATGTACCTGTATCGGAGATGTATATAGGATAGATTTTCCTGTAGGCACTTACTGAGTATGTTGTACCTGATAAAGACAATCTCATTGCATCTGTGATGACTAACTTATTCAAATAGTAATACATTTACAATTGTTGCAATGAGTGATCTATGCCACTTATGGACACAGTGTGATTTTTTTTAACAGTTGTGTCATACTCAGGCTGTATGCCTACTGTTTGGGTTTGCCACACTTCTGTCACTGATGCTATTAAAAAGTGATAACTATGTTAATTGTGGTACAACAGGAATCAAGTAGGTATGGTGTAGATATAAACAGAATGTCTTTAGTATTGATTTAACTCACAATGGGGTAAGTGTACTAGGACAGCAGGGTTATCCTCTATCACTGACTCTGTCAGTTATAATCACACTAGGGTTTCGATGACTGTCATGATCAGTTACACTGTTCATCTTCATGAGTTCATATTCACAGCCATTCTCCAGTAACTAGACAGTGTATGGTGTAACTGGGTGGGACACTGTGTTGCAAAGCTGCTGCAGTGCCTAGCAGAGGAGAGTATCTACTCATAAAGACAATTAAGCAATAAGGCATGACCAACAGTTATGTTACATGGTCTGTTAATCACCCTGTAGGGGTTTAATGTTGAATGAGGCATAGCCGAATGCCACATGTGGCTAGACAGTGATAAACTGACCATTAACATAATACCTGGAGTGGCTTATTGCTATCTATAATAAAACTGTTTTTTAAACAACATTAAACCATGTTCATCATATGGTTAGGCTCTACATGTATGTTAATAAAAACTAAACATAAGGCTGTTACAATGTTTACAGTCAATTAGAAGCTGCATTTCTCAAACCCTTGTTATAATCAGAGATATTATACCTGTACAACTCCTTGGTTTTGCTGAACTCTGTTGCTCAGGTGGCCCACCACAAGTGGTGTGGTCTGGTGTGGGGCATCAGTAGGTAAGGCCATGCAACTACTAAGTGTGGTACGTTGTGTGCAGCTGCAATCAGGGATGTGTACGTTTGGTGTACATGGCCTCAGTTTTGCAGTTGATCTCCACTGAGCATGCAGTACCTGGTCAGGTGGGTGGGGATGTCTCGTAGTACATTTAGACAATTGTTTGTTATTTCTGTCACCTGCTGCTGGATGTCTGTCATTGGTTGTGTTGACTTGGTCCTCCCCCATACTTGAATGTGTGTGTGTCTGTGTGTGTGTGTGTGGGGGGTGAATTCGGAGTTAGGGTTTTCAACCCTAACAGCGAATTTCCTCACTTTTGTTGCTGTGGAACAACCCTAACTAATGCATTAAATGGAGTTTTTTGCCTCTAATATATAGTATAGTTAGGGTTTCATTGTCACTTCTATGTGACACCTCAATGTTTGCACTTTAATAACTTTGCAACCATTTGTCTAATTTGCCTGACATTTGGAATGCACAACTGCCTACTATAGATCTCTGGATCTGGAATGTTTCATTCCAGTCAGATGTATGGTTGTGGAATTGTGGGGCACTCAAAATGTGAAAAAATCATGCTTTTTGTGCATTTTTTGGTAAGCCATAATGGACTGAAGAATGCATTTGAGAGGCTTTAAATGTGTTTGTCTACATGTGGCCTGGGTTGAACTGGTGCCTTTTGAAGATTTGGTGAAAAAATATTGCTCCGTTCAAAAGTTATTCCATTTTTTCATGGCCCATTATGGCCTATGGGAAAATTTATAAGTGCATTGCAAAAACTTTCACTATCACATTTTTGTTGTCAAGCTCCCCAAAATTGTTTTTGTGCTGCTGCCATCTTGTTTTTCAGTTAGCGAGAGAGAGAAAATGTTGTAACTCAAAAAATAATGCCCTTTGGTAAACACCAACAGTTGTGTTTACCTAATCGGGCCCTGAGAAACATGACCCTGGCATTAGTTTTTTAGTTGGTGGTCCACAAATACGTTTTTTTAACTTTTGTCATTTTTTGATCATGACAACATTTTTTATTGCTGCAAAAACAATCGTGTTCAGAAAAAATGTAACCGCGGCAACATTTTTGTGTGCGTGACAGCATTCCCATTATAGAGATAGGAGTGTCATGAAAACATTACTGTAATCGCGGTAACACTGCATGAACACATTTAGCTATGTGTTGTTTTCTTTGTCACTTCATTGTGGCAAGGTGGATTGTGCTATTGGCCTGAAATTTTCAGGGTGGCAAGCCCTAGTCCCACAGATGTGCCTTTTTATGGTTTGGTATGAAAACATTGAACAGGCCCATAGTTACAGCATTCCAAAATTGAGATATTTTCCCATAGGATAACACTGTGGTGCCTGTGACGCCTTTCAGTGCCTGGATCTCGAAAACGGTTTGAGATATGGATTTTTCATCATAAAAATACTTAGTCCCCTTATAGGGGGACTAAATACAGAAGTAGGTTGGGAAATCATTAATACCATGAATTTTGAATTTTTTTTCTACCATGTGCGGTTACTGAGATATTTGGAAATTAGTATTCCAATTGCTCATTTTCATGTCCGTAGGCCACTATTACGCCCTCGGAGTTAGCACTCATAGCACTTTTCAGTGCCCTTATCTTGGAAATGGTGTGAGATATGGATTCAGTCAATTCATGTCCCGTGGATGTCTCACTGACATGATTATAATGACACTTGAATTTTTTTCCTAGCTGCTACAGTTCCCAAGGTATTATAAAAATGTTGTTACAAGGGTTCCTTGCCCTATAGGGCTGCTGTATAGCTCTGTAGCTATGTGTAAGTGGGGCATGAGGCCCAGAGGGCCCATGCTCCCCAGACATATATCATTATGCACAAATGGGCAGCTTGCTGGGACCGCTGCCCAAAGGGCCCTGCACACCCAGCAACACATACCATTTACTATTTATATTACACTTTTTCAAAAAGAAAGGAACTTCTTTGCAAAACACTTTGTTAATGCATTAGTTAGGCTAATTTCCACAGTGATTAAAGTGTGTAAATTCAACATTAGGGTTACCACCCCACCACACCCCCATCCTTCACACACCAACAGATGTCGGTGTGTGCCATGGGGTCATCAGTCCTAACTATTACCCCATTCTCCTGTTTTGCAGCATGTCAGCTTGCTAACACATGGGATGGGGTGACAGTTGGGGCTGATGACCCCATGGTACCGATGTCTGTTGGTGTGTGGAGATATAGAGCGTGGGGGTGGGGTGGTAACCCCAACGTTGTGTTCAACACTTTGTCACTGTGGAAGCAGCCCTACGGATGCATTAATGATGTTTTTTCCAAAGAATATATATTATAGCTGCAACGGTAGTGCTGTAGTTAGGGTTGACTGGCCACTTCTATGTTTAACCCCAAATTTTGTACTTTAATAACTTTGCAATCATATGACGGATATAACTAAAATTGTACGTGCATGGAGTGGCTCCATAGATCTCTGGATTTGCTAAGTTGTATTATGGTTGGATGAGTGATTGTGGAGCTGCAGAGCACCACAAAATTTAGCAAATTGGATGGTTTTGTGTTTCTTTGTTCAGAGCTACAGATCAAACAATTTGTCTGTTTGGTCTGACATTTTCAGGGAAGATGCAGTCTGAGTCTCTGATGTGCTTTGAAGATTTGGTGCAAATATATTAATCTGTTCAAAAGTTATTAAAATTTAAATTTTCCCATAATAGTCAATGGGAAAAAAATATATGTGCCTCTCGAAAGCATCTAGTACTGTTGTAACAGTACATTTTACTGTCACACATGCCCTCAGTAGTGTCAGTTAGCAGCAGACAAAAATGGTATTCTTCCCCGATGACAACACCAACACAGCGACCTACCTCGCTGTCGTTGAAATTGACAGTTCACTGACAGGTCACTGTATTGATATACCTTAGGCAGGGGCACACTGTCTCCCAGCCCTACATCCCCTTCCTGAATCAACTCCAACTTGGAGTTGATTATGCTTAGTATGGGGGTGGGGGGAAGAGCCCCCCACATGGAGGGTTTGAGGGCGAAGCCCCCGATAGAAAAATGGACCAAAAGTAATTTGGGATTTATGTCGACTGCAACTTGTGGTTGACATAAATCCCATCGACTGCGATGTTGGTCAATGAAATTATTGTCGAACCGGCATAGTATAACCAACAAAAACATCTGAAATTCAAACATTTCTGTCCCTAGGTAAACACTGTCAGTTGTGTTTACCTAATCGAGGGCTGAAGAACACACAAGGGCATCAAATTTGCAATCTGACCCTCAGAAATGCCTTTTCCACAATCAGGGCCCTCATAGTTTTGCAAATTGTGAAAGAAATGGATGTGACAGTTTTGCAATTGTGAAAATGTTGTGTTTCTTTTGCAATTTGCAAAAACTGCCTCAATTTACTTCACTACTTCATGCCAATTCTCCCCTGTAAAAGAAAAAAAACCAAAAACAAAAACTTTTTCTGGTCACCTTTTGGCCACAATAATGGCAGCACCTTGTTCCTCAGTCCCTGTTTAAGTAAACACCTGCTGGAATTTACTTAATAAAGGAGATTTTCTCCTTTTATGCCTTTGCTGGGGTTGAGACATTTTATAAAACTAAAATGTTTTCTGCTGACATTGGGTGCCCAATCCCTATGTCAGTAGCAGGAACCCTCCCCCCCAGCACCACTGATGTGGCACACTGGGAGCCCATCCTAGTGTGCCGAAATGTTTTTTTGTTGTTGATTACTTGTTAAATAAAGAAAACCATCGCTCAACATCTTTTATCTTCAATGCAGAATTCTGAATTAAAATTTTTGATGCAGGATCCTGTATCGAAGTAGTCTGCCCCTCACTGACATCGAGGTGCCCAGTCCCCATGTTGGTATGTATCCCCCCCACACACACACACTCTTATGTGGCACACTGGGAGCCCACCTCATTGTGCCCAGATAAGTTTTTACTATTTTTATCTCTCTGACACTGGGATGCCCACTCTTGGTTTTGGATACCCCCAAGCCCTCTTTCTTTGCCAATGGGGGTGCCCAATCCCCCTGTCAGCAGCATGTATCCCCCTCAAACTCAAGTGGCACATTGGGAGCCCACCCTAGTGTGCCTGAAAGCATATATATATTTTCTTACCTCTTAAATAAAGAATCATCATCACCTGACATGCTTTTTTTACCTGTAAAAAGAAAAATGGTCCAGTGTCATCTCCCCAATCCACCCTCCCCATCCCCAGCTGTGTGGAAGCTCAGATTCAATGCAGAGAAGTGCAAGGTATTGCACATGGGAAACAAAAACCCAGGGGAAGAGTACACAATGGGGTTGAGATATTGACAACAGTAAAAATGGAAAGGGACTGGGGTAGTCATATCAGATGACCCAAAGGTGGACAAGCAATGTGAGAGGGCAGCAAGGAGGCCGGGGGATACTGGAATGGCATAGGGAGAGGCATCAATAGTGGAAAACAGGAAGTTGTTATCCCTCTGTACAGACAGTTGGGTGAGACCCCATCTGGAGTATTGTGTGTGCAGTTCCAGAGACCCCATCTCCGCAAAGAAATAGACAGAGTGGAGGCTGTCAGAGGGAGGCGACCAAATGGTGCAGGGTCTGCACCAGAAGACATCTGAAGAAAGACTAAAGGAGCTATATGTATACCCACGAGTAGAGGGACATGATAGAAACTATCAAGTACCTCAAGGGAATCAACAAAGTCCAAGAGGGTAGCATCTTTCAGAAAAAGAGATGTGCAAGAACAAGGGGGCACAATTTGAAGATAGAGGAGGGACGGCTCAGAGGTAATGTGAGGAAGTATTTTTTCATGGAGAGTGTTGTGGATGCATGGAACAGCCTCCCTGAGGAGGTCGTGGAGTCAAGAACAGTGGGGGAATTCAAGAATGCATGGGACAGACATAAGGCAGTCCTAGTGGGGGTAGGAGGAAGTAAGCTGTTGGTTAACTAGGATCTGCAGCTTATCTGTTAGGTAGGAAAATGGGCAGACTAGGTGGGCCCTTATCTGCCGTCAAATTCTATGTTTCTATAAGCCACTGAACACCCACCTCACCTGCACCCTTACCCATACTTACCTCTGGAGGTGGAGCAGTGATCTTCTGTGAACTGGGACACTCTTCAAAGCTGAACTCTGAACTGAGGAATCAAGGTAAGTACTGTATAATGGCAGTCAATGGGGGTTTCAACTTAAGATGATATCTCAGCCATTTTTAGGAATTTTTTTACCACATTTTCAACATGGAGTTCTTGGGACCCCACCTCATGAACACTGTCACTGTCTTCTTGTTAATCAAACCCAAAAGGTGATTTCAAGGTCGCTGCATGGACTCACCTTTCAAGACTGATTAATGAAATGACAGTGCCAGTGTTCATGAGGTGGTGTCCCAAAAAGTCCATGTTGAAAATTTGGTGCAAAAATTCCAAAACATGACTGCGTTACAAGTGTGCATTGCACAGTTTCTACACATGCTCGTAACTTCACCAATGTTTAATATTTTCCCTCCAGATTTCAAAATTGCTATTTTTTCACATGTCCTTATGAACAGTACAGCTGCCATTTTTCTCATCCTGCCCAAAATGTGTTTTTGCACCTGTGGCACAGAATAGCATGGTGGATGTGCAAAATCAACTTTTGGGTTAGATTAACAAAATCACAGTCAAATCAATGTGAGCAGTGGAGTGCCCCAGGGCTCCTTCTTGGGACCTATATTATTTAACCTGTACATTAGTTATATGAAAAGTTCATCTCAAAATTGATTATCCAAATTTGCTGATGACTCAAAACTCGGTGGTCATGTAGATACAGCTGACAATCTAAAAACCTCATTTCCGACTTATATAATATTGTGCAGTGGGCACTGACAAATCACATGGAATTTAATACTGACAAATGCGTCGTCCTCCACTTTGGTACCAAAAATCCAAAAAATACATATAAAATAAACAATATTCCATTAAAATCATCAAATACAGGAAGAGACCTGGGAATACTCATTAATAACAAACTCTCATCACACAAGCACTGTTTAAAAGTTACCTAGGTACCACACTACCTTCTGAGCCAAATTTAATGCTCATTTGTCACCAGAACCAAACAATGCCTCATCCCCCTATACAGATCTCTCATAAGACCCCACTTGGATTATGGCTCACCCTTTTGGAGCCCATGTCTAGCAGGTGACATAGCCCAATTAAAGCAAGTCCAAAGAAGGGCTACAAAAATGGTTTCTGGTTTGACTAATAAAACATACCCTGAGAGGTTACAGGCAACAGGCCTCCAAACCCTTCAAGCAAGGCATTGTAGGGGGCTTCTTGTTCCTTTATAAGGTTCTACAATCCCCAGAGTTGCCAGCACAGTGTGGTCTCTCCATCTCTAGCAACAAAAGAATACTTAGGTCTTACAACAAGCAGATTATACTTAAAAAGACAAACTCAAATAAAAGAATAATTACATGACAATATGTGCACCAAGCTCTGGAACGTACCACCACAAGAATTAGTTGACATCAAAAACTTCAACACTTTCAAGAAACACCTTGATATTTGGCTAACTAATCATACATACTCTTATTAGCCCACATTGTGTGGGAGAGAATCTTGATGAGCCACGGCCTTATTTTTTCCATATAAGCCTATTACACCTAATAAACAGTGCCACCATTCTTGAGGGTCGGTCCAAAAACCCCATGTTGAAAATTTGGTTAAAAATTCAAAAATGACTGTAACGGCGTGCATTGGGCAGTTTCTATGCATGCTATAACTTCATCAATGTTTAATATTTTCACTCCAGATTTTCAACGTTGCCATTTTTTCACACCTCCTCATGAACAATACATCTGTAATTTTTCACATCTTGTCCAAAAATGTGTTTTCGCATCTGTGCCATAGAATGGTGTGATTGCTGTGCGAAATCAACTTTTGGGACAGATTAACAAAATCACAGTGCCAGTGTTCATGAGGAGGGATCCCAAAAAGCCCATGTTGAAAATTTTGATTACAAAATTCAAAAACATTACTGCATTATGAGTCTGTTGTGCAGTTTCTTGCAAACTTTTCCATAGGATAACATTGTGATGCCCATGGTGCCTTTTGACACCCATAGCTCAAAAACGGTTTGAGAGACGGATTTTAGCTACTCACAGCTTAAGCATGCATGGCAGTTTAAAAGTTATGAATATGACTGCAGTGGAATTTTTTTCATAGTTGTTAATTGTTACTGAGATACTGGTAAATTAGTATTCCAAGTGTTCATTTTCATAACTCTAGGCCTGTGATATGTCTCCATACTTATATGTAGGTGGGAGTGCAGGGCCCAGAGGGCTCACGCTACCACATATGCATACCCTTATGCAAAAATTTGCAACGTTAGGGGAGTACAGGCCCTGGAGGGACCTGTGCTCCCACAATGTCATGCCACTTACATTATACATTATACATTCTCAGAAAGAGGAACTTCATTGCAAAAAACTATGTTAATGCATCAGATAGGGTTGATAGTACAGCAACAAAAGTTTGGAAATTTGGTGTTAGGGTTACCAACCCCTACCACCCCCCCACTCTCCACACACCAACAGGTATTGGGGTGTGTGTTGGGGTCATCAGGCATAACTCTCACCTCATTCTCTGATACTACAGCACCTCAGATTATTTAAAAATGGAATGGGGTGAGAGTTAGACTGAAACAACAAATGCACACCCTGATACTGCTGGTGTGTGGAGCAAGTGAAGATGGTGGGATTAGTAACCAAACACAGGCTCTAAACTGTTGTGACTATCAACCCAAACTGATGCATTAACTGAGTTTTGCAAACATATATATATATATATATGTTTGTGGTTTGTTACCTCTTAAAAATATGCAAACATCCAAAACATGTCCTCTTTTTATCTTTCACATGACTGAGATGTTAAAACAATGTCCTGTCTGTGTGTTGTGGTGGTCATTCAAGTGGACAGAAAACATGCAATGGTACTTCTCAAAATGAGCATCGACATTTCACCCATGCCCTGGTTACATTTGCACCCATTCATTAATTCACCAGCAAAGATTTACCTTGTTTAATACCAAAGCTGTGTGCACCAAATTTGGGAATCCATCTAGTCCTCCCAGTTATGCCAGTGCCTCCTTACAGCACAGTCTGCTTCCAGTTACATGACTGCCACTGACCAGTTAAGTTATGTGACTATCTATACCCAGGTACAGTACGCTGGTGTTTCACTTTCAGCAGTGTCTTCTTTCCCAGTTAAGTGGCTGTCTGAATTACAGTGAAGCCTTCTCCAGAATATAGTACACAAAGGCAGCTTAGGACACCATGGGACAGAGCCAAAGGCAAAACAGTACACAGTTCACCTGGAAAAAATGTCAACTGTAATGTCCAGACAAAAAAACACCCCCAAACCTTGAAGCTGATAAAATCCTTTATTCAAATGGAACCAGAGGAAACACAAAATAGCACCTCAATGCAACACATCAACTTTTCACATCACACTGATGCTTTATCAAGACCTTCTCCAGATTATACCAGTGTCATGTATACATACTAGATAGAATTAACATATTACCTTAAGGTGTACAGTTGCAGCAATTGACATGGTCGGATGTTTTCTGAACTTTCTGTCCTATCTTTAGAAATTACCTGCCTGCAGTACCACTGTGGGGCACTAGAGAGAATGGGCTCAATTTTCAAAGCTGCACTAGAGAGAGACATAAGGTGAGATCAAACACGGCCTTGTGGTAAGACTGCTTGCAGCACTCCTCTTGTGGGAAATTTTGTACAGCTGCCCCAGTGCATCATTTTCAGTTCAATGACACAAGATGCATGGTGTGCCATAAAAATGGCACAAAGGGCAACAATGTCATAAGCTGCAGCAAAAAACTGATGTGAGAACATGGTGGATCAAGGACTGATGCAAGCAATGTGAGGCAGGCACTGGAGGAAGAAAAACTTCACTGAGGCAGAAACCAACATCTTCATACAGGAGGTAGACATTCAGTTCAAACTTTTACTGTCCAGAGGTGGGCATGAGGAGCTGCATGGTTCCAGACAGCAAGCCTGAGATGAGGTGGTCACCAAAGTGAATGTCATGGCCCCTTGCAGGCATAGCATATGAGAGCTCCAGAAGAGGTATCATGACCTCAGATGGAGATCAAAGGAGAAAATGGCACACAACCGAAGGTGCACTACTGCTTTGGGGGTGCAATAAGCCAGGTGAGACCCGGGTAATTCCATGAAATGGGAGTACCAACATGCTCAATACTTTGTATGTTGATTTAAAAAATATTAACAACAGCCACTGCAGTCATGATAAGTAAATTTAAAATGTAGCCACAAGTACAGATACATTCTGAGAAACCTAGGTGCCCCCGTTTTATTTTTATTTTATGTCCAGCTCCAAAATGTCACATATTTTCCATAGCAAAATGTGACATGCAAAATCACAGTGCATTCCATTGCTTCTGTGATGACTTTATTTTAGTTGCACTTCAATAAATTTATGTTGAAAACTGCATCAGATGTTGTCTTTTGTTAATGAAATCATTTTCACTCTAGTGTTTCAATGCATATCAAATTTCTGGTTTACTCAAAGTTTAGCATGGTGCGTGCAACTGTGGTGTCCAAGCAAATTGCACTTTTTACATGTTTCCAAATTTTCAGCAAAAGCATCCAGATTTTTTTGAGTGAGTGATTTTCTTTTGGTATGTGGTTTTAAAAGTACTTCAGGACATTGGTGAGAGAGGGGTGCAGGCAATGCATTTTCTAACTTAAACAGTTGTGTGGTGTCCACTGTTGCACATGCAACATTTGGTGTCCCCGTTGCACATGCAACACTGAAGGTGATTTCCTCTCAAGTCTAATATGGTGTTATCCCACAACATAGTCCATTTTTTGCTCTTGAGTCATAGTGTCTTGAAATGCTTAATAAAATAAAGTAAAAAAAAGGCAACCTTTTGTCAAGTTAAACACCTGTTGTGTCCACTGTTGCACGTTACGTATTTGGTGTCCCTGTTGCACGTGCAACACTGAAAATCTTTTCTCTCAGAGTCTGATATGGAGTTATCCCACAACATTGTCCCTTTTTTCACTGTTGGGTCATAGTGTCTTGAAATGCTTAGTAAAATAAAGTAAAAAGAAAAGTAGCATATTTTTTTTTCAAGTTAAACCCCTGTTGAGTCCACTGTTGCATGTGCAATATTTGGTGTCCCTGTTGCACGTACAACACTGAAGGTGATTCTTCTCAGATCCCTGCTAGGGGGTTATCTCATAATCTGGTTCTTTTTACACTCTTCAGTCAGAGTGTCTTGTCAAGCTTATTAAAATTGTTTTATTGTGGATTTGAAAAATTGACCCTCATGTCACACTTTGGTAACCCCTTTTCATGAACTTACTTACCTGAGTAGCCAAGATGAATTTGTGGTATCCCATCGGAGCATCCACACCATAGAGGGTGACAGTGACCTTGACCTTTTTCAGTTACAAAGTACAGCAGGTATGTACATGACAGGAATGCAAAAAATGGTAAAGCAGGTCAACAGAGAGACATGTGTGCCCCCCACCAAGACATAGATGTAGGTGAACTATCAGGAGGCCTGTTGAGGCAGCTGAACTGCAGTACAGTTGTTGCAGCAGGTAATGCATACAAAGTGCAATGTGCCACAAGGAGGCAGTACAACTATGTAGCTGTGCACCATGCAAAGGAATCCACAGGGCTGCCATGTACCTCAGGTACAACACAACACCACAAATAGAACATCATCATCATCATCATTTATTGATCAGTCATCAATGTGAAACATTGTGAACATTACAATATACAATAAACAAGTAAAAAAAATTTAAAAACTCTAACGTTCATTTCTAAAGTGCATCAAGTACAGCAATAAATAAATTATTCATCTCATAGGTGCACATATTGCAAAAAAAATAATTTCTTAGGGCTAAGAAAAATTTATTTTTTAGCAGAGAAAAATAGAACATGTGGAGCACACCTACTGCAATATACTGTGGAGACATGAAGAAGTTTCACTAATACCACCAACAGCTTAATCTGGTTCTGTAAGTCAGTTTGCATCTGTACACATATTTCTCTTCCCTTTCACCCAGTTCACACCTGGAAATGAGCCACGGCTCATTGTGCCTGTCCTGGACACCAACTGTCAAATACATAAATAAATAATGTATGATGTACACAGCAGTGATGCAGATGTGGGATATGCACCCTTATGGTGACACCAACACATCAAAATACACACCTGTTGGCAAAATTGAAACTGCTTTTTTTGACAGAGGAGAACTTTTCTTTCAGAACAAGAAACAGCTTTCTAGAACTACAGCTTTTGACTGATAAATCACTTCTATCTCAGCAGAAGTCAGTGCCTGTTTTGATTTAGCAAACAGATACTTTATTAGAAGAAGGGGTCTCATTTAAGTAAATAAAAGAATAAAGTCACTGTGTGTTTCTCTGAGGGAGGGCCGTATCAGCATATTTACTGAGTCAGGAGCAGAGGGTGAATCTAATTGGGGTGTGGCTTAGGAGCTTAGGAGATAAAAAGCAGGTGTCTCCAATTACAGCTTTCTGCTGTTTTTGACAGAGGAGAGCTGTTTCTTGCTTTCAGAGCAAGAAACAGCAGTCTAGAACTACAGCTTTTTGACTGATAAATCACTTCTATCTCAGCAGGAGTCACTGCCTATTTGGAGTTAGCAAACAGATACTTTATTAGAAGAAGGGAGTCTCATTTAAGTAAAAAAAAGAGAAGAAAGTCATTGTGTGTTTCTCTGAGGAAGGGGGCTGTATCAACTTAATTTACTGAGTCAGGAGCAGAGGGTGAATGTATTTGGGGGTTTGGCTTAAGCAAGCTAGAGATACAGGCAAGATTCAGGGAGCTTGCCAGGGTCTGTCATGACATATGATGCACAGTTTCCTTCTCAGAAATCCTGCCGGTGCCAAGGGCTAGTGGGGAACACAAAAGGAAGATTAGGGAGATAAACCAGTGGCTCAGGGAGTGGTGTGAGGCCAGAGGGTATGGGTTGATGGGTGCTTGGGGAGAGACCTGGGAGGATAAGGAGCTGTATGCTAGAGATAGGCTCCATCTCAATTTGGAGGGGAGGGGAATCTTTAAGTTGAAAATAGAGGGGTTCATTGGTGAAAAGTGGGGTTTAAACTTGTGAAGGGGGGAGGGATGGAAGAAAAGGCTGTTGAGGGGGTGCCGATAAAGGAGGGACTTTGTCTCCAACCCCTTGGGGAGCTGGAGGAATGCGGGGAAAAATCATACTGGTAAAGTGCAGACCAGGGGGAAAACAGAATCCCCATGGGAACATGAGCAGGAGAAATGGAAGTACAGGGAAAGGGTGGAAGGTAGTCCTGCTAAATGCCAGGAGCTTGGACAATAAAATGCCTGAGCTCCAGGTGATGCTAACTGAGGGAGCGGTGGATGTGGCAGCAGTCACTGAGACCTGGGCCACTGCAGGACATGACTGGGACCTGAACCTGGAGGGTTACACTATGTTCAGGAAGGACGGGGGAGGGAAGGAGAGGAGGGGTAGCAATGATAGTCAAAAACTGCATTGGCATGGGGGAGTAAAGGAGGCAGAGGGAACCGAGGAGGTGATTTGGGTCACCTTGATAACAATGGGGGGGCAAGAGAGTAAAAATAGGAGTGGTGTATAGACCCCCTGCACTGGCGGAGGAGCTGGAGGAAAGTCTGGTGGCAGATGTTGGGAGACACTGCAGACTGGACAGGGGAAGGGTGGTGGTGTTGGGGGACTTAAACATGCCAGGAACAGACTGGGAGACTCTGACATCCTCGGTGGCCAGGGAACAGAGTTTGTTGGATGTCTTTCAAGATGCGTTCCTAACTCAGCAGGTGGGGGAACCGACCAGGGAGACGCGGGTACTGGATATGGTCCTGGCAGACAGCAACCAGATTGGGGCCTGGAGGTAAGGGACCCATTGGCGGGGAATGACCATGCCACAGTCCAGTTCTGCCTGGACCTAGGAGGGGTAGAAGGCTGCACAAAGATGGAGGTAACTGACTTCAGGGGGGCGGATTTTAAGGAAATGGGAAGGATCTCTTAAGGAGCATTTGGATGGGATTTGGTCAGACATGGATGCTGATAGTAGGTGGAAAATCATCAGAAGAGGGGTGCAGGATGCTACCAGCACCTGTGCAAGAGTAAGACGAAAATGCGGTAGGGCCCGAAAACCCTGCTGGTGGGCCAGGGAGGTCCAGGAGGTGGTGGGGAAAGAAGGCAACCTATAGGCAATTCAAGTGCTCAAGGAGTGAAAGAGATTGAGAGGAGTACGAGCTGATGGCTAGAAGGGCCACTAGGGTGGTGAGGGTGGCTAAGGCAAGGAAGGAGCAGAACCTGGCCAGGAAATTAGGAGAGGAACAAGGGTTCTTCAGATACATTGGGGAAAAACAAAGGGTGAAGGGTAGATTAGCAGGATTAAAACAGGGAGAGATGGGCACAAGACCCGGGGGGCAGGCTGAGGTACTAAATGAGTACTTCACCTCCAGTTTCACCAAGGAAAATGGGGTGCTGCATCATACATGGGAGGAGACAGTGATACTGAGGAGGGAGGACCCATACCCGATCGGCCGGGTCTGGGGAGAGGGGAGGCATCACTGGCAGGAGGGGGAAGGCTAAGCAGGAAGAAGAGGTAGCGAAGTGGAAATCACAGCAGAGAGAGTGAGGGAAGCCCTTAGGTCCCTTAAGAAGGAAAAGCACTAGGGCTGATAAATTACATCCCAGAGTGCTGAAGGAACTTGCGGATGTCCTGGCGAAACCCCTGGCAGAGCTTTTCACCATCTCTGAGGACAGGGTGGGTGCCCCAGGACTGGAAGGTGGTGCATATAGTGCCTATCCACAAGGGTGGATCAAGGGAGGTGGCAGGGAACTACAGACCTGTCAGCCTGACATCGGTGGTGGACAAGGTGATGGAGGGCATTGTCAAGGAGAGGCTGGGGGGGATCTGGAAAAGTTAGGATGCCTGGATGATAGACAGCATGGATTTGTCCCAGGGAAATTGTGTCAGACAAACCTTGTGGAGTTCTATGACTGGCTGACGAGTGCCTTGGACCTGGGTAGACCAGTGGACGTCCTCTTTCTAGACTTCAGCAAGGCATTTGACTCTGTTCCTCACGTGGACCTGTTGGATAAGCTGGGAGAAATGGGGGTGGGGAACCAGATGATCAGATGGATAGGCAATTGGCTCCAGGACCAGACCCAGAGGTTCGTAGTTGGTGGGATAGTCTCATCCCCAAGGAGGGTCATTAGTGGGGTCCCACAGGGATCAGTCCTTGGGCATCTCCTGTTCAACACCTATGTCTCTGACATAAGGACAGGTATCAGGAGTGAGATGAGTCTCTTTGTGGATGACTCAAAATTGGGGCGATGATGGATGGGGTGGAGGGGAGGGTGGCCCACAGGGGACCTGGAGGCTTTGGAAAGATGGTCTAGAAAGTGGAAGCTGAGGTTCAATGCAGGGAAATGCAAGGTACTGCACCTGGGGGCCAGAAACCCGGGTCAAGTGTACACCCTGGGGGGGGAATGCTACAAGTCTCAATGGCTGAGAGAGACCTGAGGGTGGTGGTGGATGTCAAGATGAACAACTCAGAGACTTGTAGGAGGGCAACAGCCAAGGCCAATGGAGTGCTGGGATGCATCGCTAGGGAGATCACCTCCAGAAGGAGGGAAGTGATACTTCCTCCATATAACTGCTTGGTGAGGCCGCACCTCGAGTACTGTGTGCAGTTTTGGAGGCCACACTTAAAGAGGGACATTAGACTCCTGGAGGGGTCAGAGGAGGAGCAACCAAAATGATTTGGGGCTTGGGGGACAGGACTTATGAGGAAGAGCTCGAAGAGCTAAATATGTACACATTGGAAGAGAGAAGGCACGGGGACATGATAGAGGTCTTCAGGTACATGAAGAGGTAAATAGGGAAGGAACAGTCAGGGTGCTTCAAGGAAGGAGGAGGGCCACTAGAGGGCATAGGTAGAAACTGGAGGGGAAGATTCAGGGGAGAAAGGAGGAGCTGCTACTTCACTGAGAGGGTGGTGGTGGAGCCATGGAATGCGCTGCCTAGGAGTCTGGTGGAGGCAGAGATGGTGGAGAGGTTTAAGAGGGTTCTGGAAGCAAAATCCAATGCAGCGAGAATATCCAGAACTGGGAAGGAGAAGCCAGAGAGAAGGTGAGGGGGCAGCAAGGTCAGCTCCCAGTGTGGTGGCTGACCAAACGAGCAGAACACGAAAGACCGTTAGGCCTATTCTGCTGGCATTTTAGTATGTTAGTATGTTAAGAGCTTAGAAGTACAGAAGCAGGTGTCTCCAATTACAGCTTCCTGCTGTTTTTGACAGAGGAGAACTTTTCTTTCAGAGAAAGAAACAGAAGTCTAGAACTACAGCTTTTTGACTGATAAATCACTTCTGTCTCAGCAGGAGTCAGTGCCTGTTTGGATTTAGCAGATACTTTATTAGAAGAAGGTGGTCTCATTTAAGTAAAAAAAAAGTTACTGTGTGTTTCTCTGAGGAAGGGGGCTGTATCAGCTTAATTTACTGAGTCAGGAGCAGAGGGTGAATGTAATTGGGGGTGTGGCTTAAGAGCTTAGAAGTACAAAAGCAGGTGTCTCCAATTACAGCTTCCTGCTGTTTTTGGCAGAGGATAACTTTGCTTTCAGAGCAAGAAACAGCAGTCTAGAACTAAAGCTTTTTGACTAATTGCCTTCCTTCCCACCCCTCCACCCTCCCACCCTAAGACAGTTCTACTTTCATAGCCACTGGATTTGACTGACAACAGGAACTTCCTTTTGGCAGTGGAAGGAAGGAAGGATCACTGAGACACATAGTTTCATCAGCCTTGAAAGAACCCAAAAAGAACCTTTCTCCCTCGGCTGAAGGTCTGAATCCAAGCACAGAAAAAGTAGACTACTGAAGACTACAGGAAGTTCCTGTTCCAGAACAGGAAGGGCAAGATTTGAAAGGGCACATAGGCAGTAGGAAAGTAAGTGTAAAAATACATAGAGGGAGGAGACAGTAAGCATACAAAGCAACAGGAGAGGGGACACAAAATAAGTCAAAATGGGAGTGGTGCAGTGCAATGGCTGTGGGGCAGCAGTGTTCCAGGAGACATTCTGGAGGCTGCAATGCTGCCCTGTTTGCAGGCACCTCTCTGGTCTGAGGGAGGAGGTTGCCGGTCTCCAGGCTGACCTGGCTAGGATTCATGAAACCTCTTCCCCCAACCAGGGACCACCAGGGCCACCACCACTACCGCAGAGATTTCAAGAAAGAGGAACAGTTGAACCAAGGTGGGCTTAGGGAAGGAGAGGGTAGTGGAACAGAGGTGCATCCTCCAGTTGTACCTCTCACACATTCATTTGCTGTTCTGGCAAAGTGGTTCCTCTGTGGAGGCACCTGCAGTGGAGACCAAGGAGGATGCTGGGAACCTCCACAAAAGAGGCCCACAGGAGGGTGGCATGAGACCCCACAGGGGAAAGAAATAACCCCTAGTGGGGGACTCAATCATTAGGGGTAGAAGTGGGGGAGGAAGGGGACAGGTAGGTAAGGTGCCTGCCTGGTGCCATGGCTTGGAGGGACAGGAAGCAAATCCTCAGGATCGCAGGAGCAGCTGCATGAGGGAGGGAGCTGCATGTTATTGTCCACCTAGAGACAAATGACCTGGCTATGAATGGGATAAGAGTGGTGCAAGAGGAGTTTGTAAAGTTGGGGAGGGGCCTTAGACAAGTAGCATGTATGGTAACCTTCTCGGAGGTACTGCCTGTCTATGACAAGGAAGATGCTAGGCTATTCTGTACCATAGGATTCAATGAATGGTTGAAATACTGGTGTGGAGCTCAGGGTTTTGGCTTCATTGGGGACTGGGGAGCCATCTGGAGGGATGCAGACCTACACTGGTGCGATGGTCTGCATCTGTCTGGGGGAACCAGGATCCTAGTTGATAGGTTTAAATGCTTCATTGGCAAGCACTAAGCTAGTCAAGAAGGCAGGCACTGAAAAGGAGCAGGAAATCCCAGCCTCCACAAAACACAGTAGTTAGAGAGGTAAACACTAAGGTAGAGAAGTCAGTGGGAGTAGGACAGGGGTAAATGCAGAAAAAGGCAGGAAGGACAGGGATGGGGCTAAAAGGGGTAAGGCCATAAAAAAATGGAAGGTGATGAGTACCAATGCCCGCAGTCTGTGTAACAAGCTCCCTGAACTAGTGGCCTTAATGGAAGAGGGATGCCTGGATATTGTGGCAGTCACAGAAACATGGTACACACAGAACCATGACTGGGATGTCAACATACCAGGACACACAATCTACAGGAGGGACAGGGTGGGTAAAAGAGGAGGAGGAGTAGCTCTCTATAAAAGGGAAGGGATTAAAGCAACAGAGCTAAAGAGTAAACAGGAAGTTGATGAGTCACTCTGGGTCACCCTGGAGACAGGTAATGGCCCCCAATCTGCATGGGGGTTGTGTAAAGACCTCCATCTCAGGGGGAGGAACTAGACAAGGAAATGATAGAAGGCATCCTTAAAATGGTAGAAAAAGGGGAGATATTATTGATGGGGGATCTGAATATGCCAGGTGTTAACTGGAATACCTTTGCTGCAGGCACATCCAAGAGCAGGGTCATTCTTGATGCCCTACAGGTGGCATGCCTCAGACAGCTAGTGTTGGAACCCACTCAGGAGGGAGCAATCTTAGACCAGGTACTCTCAAATGGGGAAGGAGAAAGGATCTCAGATTTAGAAATGGGTAGCCATCTGGGAACAAGTGACCATCAAACAGTGTGGTTCACAATAAACACAGCCATACAAAACAAGAGTATTGAACTTAGGAAAGACTAACTTGGGAAATGAGAGAGTGCCTCAGAAAAGCAATAGCAAATGGGCAAGAATAAGAAGGTGGAAGAACAATGGGGAATAATCAAAACAGCCATTGCAGAGGCAACAAACATTTGTGTGAAGCAAATAAACAAAACAAAACTAAGGAAAACAATGCTATCATTCTCAAAAGAAGTGGAAGGGAAGGTAAAGGAGAAAAAGATAGCATTCAGGAACTATAAAGAAACACAGAAGGAGCAGGACAGAGAACTTTATCAGTTAAAGCAGAAGAGGCAGGGGAAGACAGTCAGAATAGCAAAGGCACAAACTGAGGAAAAGATAGCCAACTCTGTTAAGAAGGGGGATAAAACCTTTTATAGGTACATTAGGGAGCGAAGAAAGGCCAAGGGAGGGATACAAAAACTTAATAAAGGGGAGGGAATGTGGGCAAAGGGTGACAGTGAAAAAGCAGGGATACTGAACGAATATTTCTGCTCAGTATTCACAACAGAAGAGGAGGGGGAGGTACCTAAACCAAACAGGAGAGAAACTCTGAATAGGGGGGATCGATACCAGTCCATTCACAGAAGAAAGGGTTTTGAAAGAACTCTTGAAACTGAGGGTGGACAAAGCAATGGGGCCTGATGGGATTCACCCAAGAATTCTAAAATAACTAATAGTAGAACTAGTAACACCACTGACTACTCTCTTTAACAAATTATGGGAGGATAGGGTGGTACCTGAGGACTGGAGGAGGGCAAATGTGATTCCACTTCACAAAAGTGGGAGCAGGGCAGAGGCAGGAAACTACAGACCAGTTAGTTTGACCTCAGTGGTAGGGAAAATAATGGAATCACTTCTGAAGGAAAGGATTGTTGAGTACCTAGAGGACAGTGAGGCACAGGACCCAAGGCAGCATGGTTTCACAGCAGGAAGTTCATGTCAGATGAACCTAATAGATTTCTTTGACTGGGTGACCAAAGTAGTAGACCAGGGAGGGGCTGTGGATATGGCCTACCTAGATTTTAGCAAGGCATTTGACACAGTCTTACACAAAAGATTAATATACAAGCTAGCCAGCAAGGTGGTAGACTGGATAAAAAACTGGCTGGACAACAGGACACAAAGGGTGATAGTTAACGGAGTCCACAGTGAAGAAGGGAGGGTAACTAGCGGGGTACCACAGGGTTCAGTACTGGGACTGGTCCTCTTTAATTTTTATGTTTTGTTTATTTTATTAATTTTGTTAACTGGGTAAGCCCTCTGAGCCCCAAAGGTCCCTTTTTCAGGGGTGACCCATGATTAGTTACATTAGAGGAAACATTTAACTCATACAACACTTTAGGACACAGATAATAGAGCATAGCAAGATTAGATACAGTTAGAATAAGTAGCCAGTTACAGAGGTATCATTTCAGTTACAACAAGCTTAAAGTTGCAGTTAATAATTATAAGTGACATTGGAGAGCACCTGGAAGGAAAGGTATGTCTCTTTGCAGATGACACAAAGATCTGCAACAGGGTTGATATACAAGGTGGGGTGGAAAGGATGAAAAGAGACTTGGCAAGGTTGAAGGAATGGTCAAATATATGGCAGCTCAGATTCAATGCAAAGAAGTGCAAGGTAATGTATCTGGGAAACAAAAACCCAAGGGAAGAGTACACAATGGGAGGTGAATTAATAACAACAACAAAAATCAAAAGAGACCTAGGAGTAATTATATCAGATGACCTAAAAGTGGGCAAGCAATGCAAGAAGGCAGTAAGTAGGGCTGGGGGGATGCTGGGATGCATAGGGAGAGGCATCAACAGTAGAAAACAGGAAGTTGTTATCCCTCTGTACAGACAGTTGGTGAGACCCCATCTGGAGTACTGCGTGCAATTCTGGAGACCACATCTCCACAAAGACATAGACAGAATGGAGGCTGTTCAGAGGACGGCAACCAAAATGGTGCAGGGTCTGCACCAGAAAACATACGAGGAGAGACTAAAGCAACTTACTGTGTAAACCCTTGAGGAAAGGAGGGAGAGGGGGGACATGATAGAAACTTTCAAATATCTCAAGGGAATTAAAGTACAAGTGGGTAGCATCTTCAGAAGAAGAGATGTACAAGAACAAGAAGGCACAATTTGAAGATGGGGAGATGGTTCAGAGGTAATCTTAGAAAGTATTTTTCACACATCTGTTAGTAGAAGCAGTGTTCACCAGCTTCTGGAGGGGGCACAGTGCAGACCAGTCCCTGTGACTGCTGTGGTGTCACCAGACGTGTGTGACTCTGATGACTGGAACTGCGGAGAGTGTCACCATGGCCATGGGCTGTAGTGGGTGGACCAATGACATACAGTACCTGCATGGGCCAAGAGGGTTCCACTGACTACAGGCACAGAGGATATAGCAGAAAGGTATACAATGGTGTGTGGCATACTCACAGTAAACATGCGTTGCATGAACATGGCGGATGGTGCGCAGAAGCATGTGCAATGTTTGGTTGGAGGCGGAAGTGCAGACCACGCAGAGTAGCATGCAGGTGGCCACTTCACTGTGGAAAGAGGGGTGGCTGGCAGCACAGTGAACCATGAAAACCAACCATAAGGTGCACAGTACATCCACAGCTGGGGCCTTACACCAAGAAAACAGGCTCTGCCACCATCTGCCATGTCAACCCATCCTGGGGATGCAACACTGACCGCTAACATGCCAGCGCACACAATGGTTGAACAGCATCCCATGTCAGGTACAAATGATGCCATGCACCCATCTGAACTGCACTGTGCTATGTGAGCAGCTGCCTGCACAAGATGAGGGGCAGTAATGGAGGGCCCAGGCAGCTGGACACACAGACATAAGCCCACATGAGGGGGCAGGTGGGCCAAGAATGCCATCATGATGGCCAGAACAGATAACAGAGGAGACAACTGGACACACACTGTCCCAACACCACAGTCAGGGAGGGCACAACACAGCATGCAGCATGTGATGCAACCAGCCACCCAGCTATATTAACCACAGCAAGCTTCACCCAACTATGCACCATACACATGGAACAGAAACATTCTTATATGGCCCTGCATCACAGCCATCAACCATGCACATTTTGTCTCCCCAAAGGTAGCAGCAGTGCCCAGACTGGAAGCACAGCAACCATCATAGCCACAACATTCCAGGAGCAGCGCCACCATGGAGAGGAGGAGGATGCAAACACTGAGGCCTCAGTGAGGTCTGAGGGGACACAGGAGGAAGCTGATGTAGGCTGGGTGGCAGTGGCCGCATTACCCACACTGACAGCATGCAGCACAGCTCCAACAATGATGACACCACAAGGGCAATGCAGACTATTCTTGGTGGATCATCCACTGATGGTGGGGACACAGGCCACGTGGACAGCATCCAAGAGCCCAGCACAGTACCATCGGTCAGCCAGGTAGATTCACCACAGCTTCAACCAGAGGCACTGAACATGCAGTCCTCACTGGAGGATGACCTGACCAGGTACTGCAAGGATGTTTTGGACACACAGGAGGCTCTGCAAAGGGAGGTAAACAGACATACATGTAGCCCTACAGGATATGAACATCACCAATGTTGCACAACACAGCCATGTCAAGGGTGTACTCATGGGCTTTCAGGATGTGATGCAGAGCAGGATAAGGGATAGTGTGGCACAGCATGCAGATCTGATCACCATAATGCATGGGATCCAGCTTTTTCGCAGAGGCAGACTAATGCAATGGAACAACTGGCAGAAGGGGCATGGTTTGCTTTTTTTACAGGGGGAGCAAAGAGTGCTAAAAGTCCTGCTGTTCATAGTAAATCCAAAATCAATAGGCCGGGGGTCTCGGGGCTGCCGAGGCCCCAGGACCTATCAGGTTTTAAAGCCTTCTGGTGCATTTTGAGGGTCATTTTGACACTATTTGACTGCTTTTAACACCTTCTTTGACTTGTTACTAGCAACCAATATCTCTGTCAAAATAAATAACTTTTTATTTTATTTACAAAATTGTCAAATGAAAGCAATTTCTTGACCAGTACCAGGAGCAAAATTGTGTCATCCAGAAAATTCAGCCTTAAAATGCTCACAGTGGTAACCATATTGTGTATAGGATTTATACATACTATTAAAATGAAATACAGAATAAGGGAATGGACCATTTCAGAGATGAGATAGGCTACCATCATTTAATGAATTTTGTTGTTTTCACTGTCTCTCTTGTCTCAAGTAAAACTGTGGCTGCTGGCTAGCCAGAATAAAAGAGAGCCCTATGCAGCAGCAACCAAACAGTCCTAAAAACAATGCTGCATAAAACAAACCCATTTATCATTTATACTGATAATGGTCCCTCTAAATCCTGAACCACAGAGTGTGAACCAGAGTTTGAAACTGAGGACAACTGCTATCTGTCTGCACAAAACCTTCTGCAAAATGGATGCAAAAGCCCTACTTGTGTCAGCAAATCTAGCACAAATCTTAGCATGGTCTGCAGGGAAAAAAAAGCTGCAAATACTTAAGACTATGCACACAATCGTGCCCCAAACCACACCCTACTACCTACAACAGATGGGAAGACAGTGCAGACATACTAGACAATAGACATGCCACCATCAGCTTAATCTGGTTTAATGTACATCAGTTCTCAGCTGGCATCCATCTGTATCACTGCTCCCCTGGGATGAGGCTAGCAATAGGCAGAATTTTCTAGTCCTCCTTTCCTTTTGAGTAATGAATGGTTCAAACATTCAAACAATTCTGGGAAAAAACAGGTGAAATTTAAAGAAGGAATTCTCTAGTAAATTAAAAGCAAAATAGAGTATGTTTGTGCAAATGACATACTGAAGTGGAAAGCAAATACTGAAAGGTGAAGCCAGACCATCCAGACTCTGGACCAAAACCAAAGCTAGTAGCTAAGTAGCAGCCTTTGTGTGAACTGAAGGCCTTAGGGACTCATCAGGTGCTAGAGTCGGACTCTGAGACTGGAGCCTGCAGCAGTTAAAAATAAACTGAAGAACAGAAGAAGAACTATTGAGCTCAGGGCAGGCCTTGTCTCGATTAGAGGAGATGGTTGCAAAACAACCAGTGAGGGCCTGAACCAGTCATAGTGCCAACAAACAGCCAAAATGACCATGTATTATAAAATGTGAAAGAAAGCAGACCAGGCATTTTAAGTTTTTGGAGCCAAGCCAGATTACATACTATATATGCTACTAGTAGTACTACTACCTAAATTTTACTGGATGGCATTGGCACACAAACAAAAAATGCAGCAGCCTACTAACAATACATGGCCTTTTTTAATTTGTAGGTCTGGAGTGGGAAATTATAGGAGGTACATATCTTTCTGAGTCGGACTAGTGTCCATGTTTGTACTACTGTCCACTTTCCACTCCACTCCACTCCAAGTCCTGTCCTTTCTTCTGGCTGGCAGAACACAATGCCCTGGTCCCCTGGACTGGAACTTTGGAAGCAGAAATAAAAAATAAATAAATGGCCAACGGCAAATGGCATTACAGTTACCCCTGTCTAGTCAGTCCCAGAGGACTGAGTTGAGTTTTTTAAATTTAGTCCGACTCCTCTCCTCTCTCTTTGATCCAGACCACTTGCCAACTCCAACACAAGGGCTGCAAGACTAATGAGGAGTGAATGACTTGAGAGAGATTCTCAAGCTTAAAAAGAAAATGGAGCAGACAAGCTTTTTTTATGGCATGTTTCAAGCAACTCTCCTTGTGCTGTGCACGGGCGTAACTCGAGTATGGCCACTGCAATTGGCTGACTAGGAGTGTCATCTGGTCCAAGCAGCCAATCGAATTTTAAACATGAGTAACAGAGACTGCAACTCCATACTCCTACCTTCACTGTGAGACAATAGTCCTCACAAGAGGAACTAGTAATTATAAAAATATATAATATGGGCAGCAGTATATTTTTTGTTTATGTCCTCTGTGTCTGATAATTCAAAAACATTTTTGCTTCATTCTCCCAGAGCTATGTGGTATCACACACGTCCGGTGTATAAAAAAACATTGCTACCCATGCATTATTCTATGTGCACTGCATTTTAAAAAGATAATTTTCTTGCACCTTGCTGTATTAAGAGCTCCAGTCCAGTCTCATATGAAAATTAGATAATGCATCTTATCTGTCCATCCTTTCTGATGGAAATTTCAAATGAATATTAAGGGAGCTTTAATTATTTTCATCAGAATTACAGAATAAATCCAGGGATGTCAGTTTCCCCTTACCATCCCCATGAGAAAGGAGGATGAATGACAGTTTCACAGAAAAAAAGTTGTCATGCATTCAATCACCTATTGGTTCTACCTCTATTATAATGCGGGCTGGAAAGCTTAGAACGGGTTGGGTGGGTCTTGCATTTGGGATGCATGTAGTGTCTTCCCAGTAAGCGTGCCTGTACCAGCATCCATCAGCTGGGGAAAGCTCAGTCCATCATGATTTTGGTTGGGAGCAGCAAGAGGTGGTGGTCTTTGTACCGTTAGACAGCAGGCAGCAGCTCAGCCCTTTGGGAAGAATCACAGTCCCTTCTCCCAGTTAGTTCCTGGTGCTCGGACCACGGTGCTGCCTGAACCAAAAGTAGGGAGGGTTCTTCTTGGAGATGGAGAAAACCTGGGGAACAGATTGGGGTATTATTATTATTAATGCCCCTCAGCTTGACATTTTCCCTTCAGCACTGCCTGTAAAACACCACCAGTCACGAGCCCCTAGCCCCACTGAACCATCGCTGCCTGCAGACCTGTACTGTATAACTAGCCCCATTGAGCCACTGCCTTCTCCTCTCCGATCAGAACACAATCAAAAGAAAATGCATGGAGCATCCAACTGAGACAGTTTAAGGAAACCAGTGCCACATCCCCTTACCCAGACATCTTGTCCCTATTCCCCAGACCAGAAAGAAGAGAGAGAAATGGGGGACAAATTAAAAAAAATAAAATAAAACAGACAAAAAAAAATGTCCCGGTCAGATTTCTTGGGGGGGCAGTCTGCCTCACCTGCCCCCCCCCCCGTAATCTATGCCAGTGACTGGCAGCAGTGATGGACTACAGTTTAGCGCAAAAACACACCCAAACCAATGCCATCACCTCCATGGCAGGTGCCCTGCAGTCCAATGCAGAGGGCATGTGGCACATCTGAAGCACAACTGCTACTGGTCAGCACATCTATGGCCCACTGGTGTATGGCAGTGAGGAGAACATGCACTTTGACAACAGTATGAAGCTGGCCACAACACATGAATGCACAGTGGCAACATCCATACAGTGGCCAGGGACACATGGTCACTGGGGCATTGACAAATGGTGCACCACCAAGGACAGACCAATGGGACACCCTGGAGTCATCAACAGTTAATGGGATTGGTACAGATATGATGCATGCATTGGGCATTGGTACAACGTGCAAGACAGACACCCACACAGTCCACACAGAGTACCCCATCCCACCACAGAACATAATGACAGGTGCAGTGGAGAACAACCACTGGTCACTATAGGCTTGCCTACCATGGCCACTGCTAAAGGCACATTGCAGGTGAACAGCGCAGTGCCTGCCCCACCAGCATGTGCCCAAGCAACCAGGCCACAGGAACATATGTAGCACAGCATGCCCTGTCTCCAACAACACAGGTGGGGTTTGGACCCCAGGACACCAACCTGGTATCAACCACCACCCATGGCAATGCTATGTACCTGGGTCAACCCCGGAACTGCAAAAGCACACTAGTGACAAGGCATGACCCATAGCAAGGGAGAACAAAGCATTAATGACACTCATCAAACAGGTGAAGCAAATGCTGCTGCTGCCAAAACACAGCGCCCAATAACTGAACAGGCCCTCCATGCAGATGTAAGTAGTGGCCAGGCCGTGAAAACACAGGAGGTCCCAGGAGATAATGGCCCCTCAGGCCACACAGCAATTGCTACATATGTCACAAGGTCACAGGCTTACACAATGGATGCCAGACACACCACAAGGAAATGTAAAACCACCATTGGGATCAGAATGGCCACAGAGGGTCCTGCACCACAAGACACCATCACCACAGAACTTAGTGGGCCAACAGCACCACCCTTCAGGAAATGTGCCTGAAAACCAAGGGACAGTGAAGGTGCAGGAACAGCAACCAACATGTCTCTTCCAGGACAGGATCAGCTACAAGATGATCCCTGAAGTCCTCGTTACAAGGCCCAGAGAGAACAACACAGAAGACCAACAACGGCAGGTTACAAGTGGACACCTATGGACCAGGCAGTGCACAGGAACAGGTGGCACACAAACAGCAGCACTCCAGAAATTGGGAAAATGGACCTTCTGCATAGAGGATACCATATTGTGCCCACCATAGACAACAGGGGTATGCACACAGGGCCTTTGGGCAGATGTACTTCCACATGAACACCAGCAATACAGTGGACATACACCATGCAATGTAAAGAATTGTTGAATAACACATTGGTAGACTGTTGGGCAATGAGGGTGTAGTTGCTAGTGACCCACAATGCACCCAATCAAGCCACAGGTGAATAATCCATGGGTGAGGGGTGGGTCAAACAAGGGGGAGCAGGCCTTCAACACAGTGAAGATCAACACATCATGGACTGTTGACTGTGCAGGTTGTGACTTGCAGATCTGCCACCCCTTGATGTGCACATTATTATCCAAGGTAACATGTGACACTGCGACACAGCACTATATCCTGTTGGAGGACAGGTGTGTCTATGTGACCAAAGATCACCCTGCTTCGACAGATGTCAGTGCATACCAACACAGGATGTGACTGAACATACAACCCACCCTCGCCCAGTGTTCACAAGGGCCAACCATATATGCAGAGGTTGTGTGGGTACTCAGTCTGGATGGCACATGGTAGGCAATCTGGGTGCTAGCCCCGGTGTACACAGTGAGTGCAAGTTAGCCCACTCTCCTAAGGACATCACAGGACACACTATCCAGTACACCATGCTTTTGCAGGATGGCACATCTAACTGGATGGATACCGTGTTCATGTACTGGCAATGTGGCAAGACTCCCACCCAACTAACAGGCCACATGGCATCTGATATGGCCCACTGACCTGATCATGCCCCTAAGGGGGGGCCTTCAACCAAAAAAACCCAATGTGCATTGTGTGACACATTGTGTCTCATCAGACACCAAATGTGGCTGTGAGGAATCTCAGTAACCACCTAACACACACTGTATACACATACAGCCCCTCTGGAAACCTGTGGCAGTCATTGACACAGTACCATGGTGCATGCTACTACATGTCAGATGCCCTGCATGCACAACAAATAGCACCATGGGTCATAATGCTACTAAACTACATGAACGGTGCAAGAACTGCTGTACAACCATATGTCATACAGCGGCACACATATGTGCCCCCAGCCTCCGGTCAATTGGATGTGGAAGGGTACTGCACTGTTTGACACATGTGTATGGCACTGTATATGTAAATAAATTCCAGTATAACACATGACCACAATGTGTGTATCCACTTCAGCCATCTGCAAACCACTACACAAAGCACTGATGGTGAGGGCAGTGGACAGGAAGTGCCATAGTAGACACGCACACCCACGGCCACTGCTCACAAAGTATGGAACACCACTGTGTGCATGTGTATGGAAATGTGCTATGTGTGTTGTGTGGAGGCAGCAATGTGAAATCAGGCTGGGTACATTCAGGTTCCATGTGGATCACCTGCCAAAGCCCCATCTGTAGTACCTGACACCATCACTGTTGTAGGCACCACACAACACTCCAGTGCCATCACCACATATGTGTGATGGGCCAGCATGACTCAGTCATGTGGATGGTAGAGCCATGGCCCACAAATATTCAGGTGTGCACAGGCAGGATTGTGGGAAGAGAGGCACCCTAGGCATACATTGGGACACTGTGTGTGGTTATGTAACACAGCATCCTGATGCCCAGAGGCGTTGATTGTACAACAACCACCTCCAGGGGCAGAGGGGTTACAGGACACTGGTGGTGTGGCAAGAACAGCACAAACAATCCCTAGGGGACTGCTGGCTACACTGGTGCAGAGTGTGACATGTCAATGCACATTCTAACAAATCATAGCCAACCATCTGGGGAATGGGCCTGCACAAGCAGCATACCTGAAATATATGCATGGCTCTAGAAAGGTGACTTATGCAGAGGTTAGTGGACAAGGCCCAGACACCCATATTCGCACACATGGTGTGCCACCTGGCAATGTACTGCAGTCCACCCAATATGTAACAGAACACAACCAGTGTATCATACCACAGGCCATGTGGCACACATGGACTGTACTGCAGAGACCTAGACAACCACCTTTGGTGGAAACATTGAAGAAAAGACACACAGATACTGAATATATGAAAACCAGTAAACTTTACTTATATAAAAGCATAAAAGGCAGAATTCAAAATGGGGGAAGCAAAGCTGAACAAGCAGATGAAAATGTAACAACAGTGTTATGGAACAGTGGAACCACAGTGCAACTGGCACTGGTGGTGGCCTTCATACAGCGGAAATGCTACACGTGTGAGGTCAGTACTCTGCAAAGGAGTCCACATAGTCCAATAGAGCAAGGAGGGCAACCTGCAACTGGACAATATAATGCACCACTGGATGGAGGTGTTCTCCTAACCACCTAGCAAAGTCCTCCAGTCCCTGACTATGCATGGCATCTCCTTCAATATCTCTTTGGTCAGGATATCCCACATCACCCTTCTCTGGCTCTTCTTGTTGCCATTCAGGTGCGGGCTCAGTGAGCAACTCTGCACACCCTGTCACCACAGTCCCTGTCTCCTCACTGTCCTCTAGGTCCACAGCCTCCTGGGTCTCCATATCTGGTGCCTATGCTGCACTGTGACTGATGACCTGTGTGACAGGGCCACTGGCTGGAGGTTGTTGCCCATCACTGGACTCTGTGATCCTCTGCTGCTGCCCAGGGACATCAAGGGGCAGTGTCTGTGTCTCCTTGGCACATCTGTTCTGTGTATGCCCTGGCCTCGGTCCTCTTCAGCCTCCTCATGGCCCTTTCTAGTGCACACCAACGTGGTGTTTGTGCTGGTTGTGCACGTGCAGTGTTCCCTCTTGCACCTGCAATGCATCAGAGAATACAGTGTTAGTGTGCATACTTGGTAGGAGCAGAAATAATGGTCTGCATATTCAGCATGTTACAAACACCACCCAGCCCCCAATATGTGTTCTGCACCAACCTGACCATGCCAGGGCCATGGACAGGAATGCAGATGTGACATACAGACCCCTACCATGCACCAGTGGCATGCGATGAGGTGATGTTGCCCACATACAATGTCCTTGCAGCAACACAGAAGCGGGCTGCCCATCCAGGGACGACGATCATGGACTGGATGGGTCCCTGCCACTGGCATTGATGCATGATGCCTGTGAGCTACACATCACACAGTGTCCCACTGCAAGGTGCTACTTAGCTATGTATATTGCCTTGTGAGGCGATCATGTGAGAGGCATGTTGCATACAATGTGCTGGACAGGGGCCTGGTGGGACATATGGGGCGGAGGCAAGAACACATAGGGGCACCACCATTGGATCTGGACCATATAGGGCATATTACGATGGGCTCTGACTCTTATGACACATGGGGCAATATGTAGACCACTGCACAAGGACCAGGTTGGTGTGTGCACCACTGGGAATGCTGTGATTCCACAAGGAACATGCACAAGCAGAACGTGGCAACAGTAATGCTACCCATGATGGTACTTGATTCCATCAGCAGACATGTCACACAGCCACTGGAAGAGCATTGGGCATCATAGGTGGCATGTCACTGTGAGGCATCATATTCCCACCTGCCTATCATGGCTTCTGATGCTGTCTGATGGGTGCCTTTTGGCTGAGAGGTCAGTGGGCTATGGCATCAGAGAGGTGTGTAGGATACACCTGGGAACATAGTCATGCAGATGGCATAGGGTGTGCCCTATGTACTTGCACCACAAGCCCTGCTGGGGAACAGCAGCAGCGATTAGGTGGGGTGGTGTGTTACACCTTCATATGTCCCACGTGCTCACTACACTGCCATTGCTTGCACCATTTCAGTGTGAGTCACTGTGGATGGTGGGAGTGGGACATGTCATGCACAAAGTCATGGCCACCCCCAGTGACCTGTGGTATGGTACGTGTGCAAATGCCCTGTATGGACTGCTAATACTCCAGTTCTATAGTTTCTTATGCATCACAGTTGTAGCCCACACAGGTTGCATGGGGCATGCAGCACCATTTGATGTGCAGCTCACAGGTGCCTGTCCCCCTGTGTGGGTGACAAGCCTGGGAGTTGGTGCCCCAGTCTGCTGATGCCCATGTGAACAGCATGGGTTGCCCAGTGCCTGTGTGTGTGCCACTACTTCTTGTGGACATCGCATGGCACATACATGGGTCATGGATATGGGTGGGTGCAGATGGGTTAAGCTGTTGTGGCCCAGACCACAGCTGGTGATATCCACCTCCTTCTAGGAACTTTATCATCTTAACAGATCAATATAGAACCCTGCCTTTGTGTCACTGCTCTGCATACCTGGACCTGTCCTGGACCACCCCTTTCCACAAAGATCATGCAGGCTGTCTACCCTACAGGGTCCAGCACACAGTCCTACAGACACATAGACGAATGGGCACCTGTTGCAGATGTGCCAGTGCTGCTGTGGTGTGCCAGTAGTGTAGCACCAATGGCCACTGTATTCACAGGTCATGGGGCATGGCGCATTGCTGCTGTCAGCCATGTGTGTTGCACTCCTTTACAGTGGCACAGGACTGTTGGCCAGCCACCATCTGTCCCTGTGCAGATGTGTCCCCATTCACACACACTGTGACATGGCGCGGTATCACAGCATGGTGTGTAGTATGTTGGCACTATGATAGTGTCCCACATACCATGGGCTGCGTTTGCTGTGGGCCTGTCAGCCACATCCATGTTGCCTGGAGTGGCCTACTACCACCAGTACTGTCCCCAAACCTGTGTGCACCTGTGCTGTGCCACCTGGCTGTGTGTGTGTTTGGATTCAAGGAAAGTCCACGCACTCTAGTGTGACCAGAGGGTTACAATCACAAGGTGGCTAACTTAGATATGCTCTAATGGATTCAAATGCAGTTGCACTCCAACAGAATAAAATGCAGGTTCACAAGTTGTATTCAGTCACCACTGTGAAAAATTTATTAAGCTTACAGATCATACAGCTGAGCCACTGTCAGTCATCCTAAAGGAGGGGTAGTCCTCCATTAGGGTGACTGGAGGTGGCTCTGCTGTATAAGCAATTATTTTTATTTATTATTTTAGTCTTTGGTAACTGGGTTAGGCCCACTAGGCACAAGTGCCTGTTTTCAGGGGTGACCTGGGAGCACTGGGTGGTTAAGTGACTTGCTAAGAGTCACACAACATGCAAGTGGAGGTTGCGAAGATGAAACCCAGGTGTTGTCTGCTGGATGTACAGCTCATCACTCTAACCTCTAGGCTATACTGCCAGCCCCTAGCTTAAACATTTTCACAATGGTGATTGAATACAACTTAGAGCCTGCATTTTGTTCTGTTGGAGTGCAACTGCATTTGAATCCATTGGCTGCATGTTTGGATGTAGAGGTGTGGCGCTGTGGTGGTAGCCACACCACCTGGGGCCTCTGTGCACTACAGCAGTCACCACAGGGTTCCAGAGACACAGAGACTGTGTACCCAATCATCCCATCCTCCCTGTGGCCCATCCCCTCCCTTGGACATCATATTAGTCCCACTACAGTGTCAGGTAAGTGTGTACCTATAGGTCACATAGGAGCACCCTGCAGAATGCAACAGTTGGCATCTGCTGGCCATAGCCATGTGTTACACTCTGGCCAATGTCACAACAGCTAGACAGCACTGTGCTATGTACAATGTGTGGTTACAGCAACCCAATGAACATGTGTGGCACGGACATGCCCACTGACCTGTTGCATGGCACTCTGTGTATGTCCCCAACTATGATTGACTGGTGTCAGTGGGTGTGCTGTTAGCCTGCCATGGGGGGAAAACATGGCATTGGTACATAGGTATCTGGTCCTGGGGACACATACCCTGATTCACTATACACTGGTCATACACTTGTGGCCTGCACATTCACTCACCTCATATGATATAGGCATGGGTGCCCGGCGCCCAAGATGTTTCCTGACTGTGCATGTATAACCGACATTCATATACTCAGTGGACACCCCTGTATTTGCTGCATTCCAGGCATTTGTAAATGGCCTGCATCATCTGTTTTGTGGGTGGTGTTTGCATCCCCATGTCCCCCACTCCAGCCCGGAGGTGTGCCTCACCCATAGTTCTGTGACAGACACCAACCCTCTCTGACTCTATTGACCTTCGATACACCTGCTTGGGAGCGGCCTCCAAGCACCAGTGCATCCTCTGGCACAGCAAACAGTTACATACCTGCAGCTGCAGCCACTTAGGTCAGAGAGTTCTGCATCCCATTTAGGCACAGCTGTTGTGGGTTTCACACCGCAAGCGGTATACGCTGGCATGCTTTGGGCGATGCACATGTGGATGTTTATTAGTTTTCATGCCCATAGTTTACTGTGGCCCAGTGTCATGTCCTGTTCATGTCATATGACCTACCTTCTTGACTGGGTCCTGTCCTGTTTTGATGATCAGCTGCCTCCTTTCTCTCACCACTGTCTGCACTAGACTGCATGCTTGAAGGTGCAGATTGCCTGGTTGCCTGTGGAGACAGTGTAGGGGATATGCAGATTACAATGGGTGCACTGCTGTCACTATGTCTAATTATTCAGTTTTTTCTTTCAGATGTGTGTGTGTCAGCATGCACCTGTATTCTGCTGGTGGCCCCCTTGCATTTCCACATCAGCATCCCTGGTCATGGTCCGCTGATGTTGCAGTAGATCAACCTCCTTCCAGGATAGATCATTCCAGTGGTGCTTCACTTGACATATTACATCTTATGTCTGACTGCCATTGTAGTTTAGTAGCAATGAGGTGCCACATCCTGTCCAGTGCATGGGGTGTGGTTCTACTGTCACCTGCTGGCAGGAGTACCCTGGATCACTGTTCCACCAGGCTTATGAGGATAGTGGTCTTCTCATCGGTAAAGTTAGCTGATCTTTTCCAGGTAGTCATTATCACAGCTGTATAGTGGTTTTGCACATGGTAGCGGTGCTAATGAGCAAATCTGCTGCAGGTGCCCTGCAGAACGTTGTTTACCACGTGTGTTGTGTTTTGGGTGATGGTTTGCACATTGCAAGGCCACAAGTTGCATCACATGCATTCAGATGCTGCTGATGTGATTTTGATGCAGGCTGTCACTTTCACCGGTCGATGCAGCTTGTGTCAAAAGCACATCACTTTATCAAGCAACTTGTGAAAGTCCTCCTCTTATGGTGTCATGCTGCTCAGCTACATATTTCTCTCAGTCCATCCAGATACAGGCCCAGTAAGGCATGCATGCTGACATAGCCTATGTGTACAACAACCCCATGGCAGCCAACCACATCCCCTTTCATGTTCCTCTGCTCCCGTCCACCACCGATGACCCTGCCACACACCCTCAACTCTATGTTTTCCACATGGTGCATTGGCTGTTTTTGCAATACCCCCCAGAGACACAACACCATCCGCGGGAGACAGACCTCTGCATTGACCTTCACATTGGCCCTTATGTTGTCACCCCACCACTGGTCTGTGCATGGCAGACATACAGACACCCATGTCCCATTGCTCCTCCCAGGGGGCCCCATCCCACCCACTCCTGTTTGCACACATGGATCCATATTGCTCCATGTCTGTCTGCTGGGGGGTTTACATATGTCCTACACCCCACCCCAGGTCACCACAACATGGGAAGCAATGTTGTCTTTAGGACACTGTGTACCTGTGGCAGAGTTGTGCTGTTCCTTTGGGGACTGTGGTGTTGCAGGGTGACACGGTCATCAGTCCCCACATGTGCACACCTGTGGTGTCCTTACCATGTGCTCCACAGCCTACAGCCACCCGAAACACTCACCATGGAACTGTTATGCTCCCTGCTTGCTAGCTACCACCATCATCCCATCAGGCCCACAGTCATGTGTGTCATATTGCACATGGTACCACAGTCTGTGTCACTCAGGTCTTCGCCCTCGCCATCATGTCGCTGCCTGCAGGAGGTGGGTCCCATCCACTGACCTCCTTCCCGTGCAGTACCAGGCCACTGCCACACAACAGTAGCACTGCATGACACTGCTAATGTCTGCTTTCCTCCTGCAGGCATGTCTCTGCCACCTGCTAAATGCTGACAGGTGACAGGCACTTTACATGTCACAGTGCTACCATTGGATGTGGGTGGCCCCAGGTGGCCACACCTCCACACCACGGCATCCTGGACCAAGCCCATGTCATTGCAGAAATCACTGACATGTCCCATTTTGCAGTCAGCACTGTGTCATGGATGACTGCAGCATCCACATCTCAGCGGAGCAGTGGCCTAATTCACTGCCGCTGTGTTGTTGGTACTGCCATTCCCATGCCAGCATGACCTCTGTGTTACTATGATGCTTGATATGAATTGGCCTATGCCCTCCAGTCTGCTGTGGAGCAATAAAGTGCCCTCTTTAGGCCACACAATGCCTGGAGTGTGCTAGACAGTGCTGTTGCTGTGTAATCAACTGAAGTGACTGGCACTCAATTGGGATCTGGTACATTGTTCTGCCACTATGGTGTGTGTGTGTGTCTGTGAGTTCCCTTGTGTGTCTCTGTCATCCCACTGTTTCTAGTCTCCAACCTCCATGTCCTCACCCGGCACAAGTTTCACCCTGGGCATGGTGATTCTGTGTGATAATGCGATGTTATGGAGTACGCAGCATGACACAAGTATCTTGTATGCCATCACCCGTGTGTACTGCAGGTCACCACCTGACCTGTCAAGGCACTGGAACCATATCTACAGAAATCTAAATGCCCTCTCAATCATAGACCGTGTTGATGCTTGTGCCTCGTGTAGTGCATCTGTGCCCCAGTCTCAGGAAGTCTGACTGGTGTCATCAGCTGTGGCTGCTGAGGGTATCCACTGTCTCCTGTGGAGAGTTAAAGCATTGGTTACTGCTGCTGGCATGTTCTGATCCAGTAAGTGTGCATTTACATTGGTGACTGCATGGCTCGGTGTGTCACACACTTGGCTGGGTTTCCCACCTGTGCAGTCACAGATCCCAGCATGGCCTATGGGCCCTTGACACCACTTGGAGATACAACACATCCATACCATTATGTGCTATTCTGTACCATGTCCATGGCTGTCATGCCATCTGCATTGTCCACAGTGTACTGTTTGGGGGCTGCATGACTCTGACACTGTACTGTGCACAATGTGGGAGTATGCTCACCAGCTGTGTGGCTCATCTGTGGCTCTACACATAAGGGTGGCCTGTGCATATGTTGTACTGTATGTGTATGTACCCACCATTGCAGATGCTGCAGGTTGCCACTATCTGTGTGTATGTGTCACACACTGACCTATAAACCATCCATCTTGTATGGTTCCATTTTCTAAGGTCTCACATAACCCACTGTACCTGTATACAGTACAGTATATAATGCTATGGCATAATCCCAGATACTGGGCAACTATACATTGAGGATGCAGCACTGGCTATCACAGACCACCTGTATGTTCATGGAGTACTACCCTTTTTCTGTTAATGTAGGCATCCTCTTCAGCTGGTGGTGCCTTTATGGCATATGAGTGTAGTCTATTATACCCAGCACATGTGGAAGCCAGCAATGCTGGAAAATCCCAGTTTCACTGCTGTCTGCTGTGCATCAGGGGAAACTGATGTACATATGTGTCCTGCATAAAGTAAGCTTCCAGGACTTGTTTCAAGCACCTGAAATGGAGGACTACGAGATAACCACAGTATCCAGTATCACCAGTCTTGGTCTGGAAACCCTCACCCAAGGAAGCAGAGTGCAGTGCTAACCTTCACACTGATGGATATGGTGTGGGCTCTCTGTATTCTGCTATGCAGGTCATGTCTGTGTTCCTGGCACAACTCCGCAATTGTAGCCTTGCTCAGCCAATATCGTGGTATGCACTGCTTCTCAGTGAGGTCCTGGTAGGATGTTTGCCTGCAGTATACCCATCTTGCATATCTCCTGTGTCTTAAGCACTGTTGCCTGGCATGACTTTGTACCCTGTCAACCTGTTGATGGGCACCTCTCTGCTGTAGTAGTGCTGCCAACCTGATACCCAGTAGCCCCTGACATATTTGTCTCTCTTCTCTGGTGCTTTTGTGGCTGCAATGTAGCCTCAGTGGTGAGTCAACTCTGCCTGCCTGTTGGAGGCCTTTTTATCTATGCTCTGAGTGTCAGTTTGATCAGCTGGGGCTGGTCTAACAGGTGTTTGCTATTATCGGGGCAGTATTGGCTGGTTACACTTTTGTGAATCCCAAAAGAGGGGATGATGCATCATTTTCTTGAAGCAAGGCTCATTGCACCATGCCACATCCCATTTCTTAACGTGAGGGCAACACAAGTCATCATTGATGCAAGCAAGCTGCATTTGATGCAAACTGTATATGAGGATCGGACTTGGTGCATCATTTGGCACAAGACTCACCTTCTGTCATTTTTTTGATGCAGAGGCCATGTGCCAGTCTCATTTCATTGAAAATCTATCCCTATGTCTTTAGAAATATTTCAAAATATCAAGAGATATCTGGCCATGTCAATTGCTGCAACTGTGAGTTTATATCCATGTTGTCTGTCCCCACGCACCAATTAAGCAGGGATGAAATAGCTATTCCATTCAAGCACATACCAATGGATAGGGATTTGCTATAGTACCTATCCACTTTACTACATACCCAAGATACCCTGTAATTCCCATGTTAAGGAGAAATGTATTTGTACTGGCTCGTTTTGAACTGTATTTGATTGCACAATATGTCCTATTTTGATTTTGGCTACCTGTTCACATTATCGTGTTCTTAACATTGTATTTGTACTAGCTTGTCTTGCACTGTATTTGATTGCACAATATGTCCTATGTTGATTTTGGCTACCTGTTCACATTATCATGTTCTTAACATTATATTTGTACTGGCTCGTCTTGCACTGTATTTGATTGCACAATATGTCCTATGTTGATTTTGGCTACCTGTTCACATTATCATGTTCTTAACATTGTATTTGTAATGTCTTGTTTAGCACTGTATTTGATTTGCATACTGTGTTCTTTGTTGATTTTTGCTCTCCCCTTATGTCTCCCCTCCCCCCCAGGATGCTTCTGGAAACAAGCTGTTTACAGTTCATGTTGTCTTTCCGGGTGAAACATTTCTAAATAAATAAAATAAATAAATGTGGCAATATACCTTTGGGCCAGTACTGTCTTTCTGAATAATGTTCTGGGCAGTCTGTTCCCAGGATTATCCTCACGTTTGTTCAAGGAAAACTTGCTTACATCTGGAATTTACCAACCATATACTTGAGAGTTTGGTGCCAAATTGCCATGTCCAGCAGCAGGGCAATGATCCAAATGAGCAACTGTTTAATGTTGTTACAGCTGTGAATGAGGAAGACAGATAATCTGCATACCAGAGAAACTGTGCCCTATCTTTTTCTCTCTGGTGAACATGTCAAGGGCCTCCTGCATACCCATGAAACACCTAGAAGGGAATACACTCAGACTGCTAGGGAATACACAAAAAGAACCAGAGAAACAGAACTAATGCTTATTGGGTTAGTTTAATTGATACAGCCCTCACTCAATAGTCAAGCTTAATATAATGCGTTCAAGCTCCAAGGTGCAGTTTTTTCAGTGTTACTTAAGCAATAAAATCACTATATTTCTTCTTCTACTTCTTCTTTTCTTCTTCTGCTTCACATGTGTTTTATAGATGCTGATCTGGTGGAATAAATGACAAGGAGAATGGATGGAATGAAAAAGATTAACATATGATGCATCAAGATGTTCATCAGCAGTTTCTGTTTTAGGGTCTAATCTGTTGTCTGCATGGAAAGTATTTATGTTCCTTTTCACATTTCTAGATTACCCAGTAAGTTATGTCTGTTATTTTGATTACTGTATATGTTACTTTTGATGGAGATATATTGCACTCATGGTCATATATAAAGGAGGACAGCTGGAGTGCTACCTGTCTGCTCTAACACGTGTTCAAGTTCAAAATCTTTATTGTTTAATAATTTAATGTCATTATAACTTTAACAGTCTTGTACAATAAAAACTTGCAGTACGCAGATTACACTTATCCTGTATACAAATACAAAACAGAGCTCTACCAGGTAACTGAGAAAAGCTTTAATACCATGAGACATGTTTGACTCATGTTACTGTTGTGTCTAATAGAAATGTTGTTGCCTGATGTGTCAATGTGGTCAAACAGAGTAAGTTACTTATAATTGTTTTCCATCCCTCCTTTCCATGCAGGTCCTGCACTGGCAGACATCTCCTCCACTACCACGTCTTGACTGCTCTTGCTGTGTCCCTACTTTAGGTCTTACTGTAGTCTGTATAGTAAATATTTCTTCCCCTTTTTTCTTTTTCCAGGTTAACAGGGTCAGTTCTTGTTTTTGTTACTTTACTGCGTTAGCCTTTGACATAAATATATTGTACTCATTACCATCTGTACAGGAGGATGGTAGGAATACCATTTGTCTCTGCTACCAAGTCATTTAGAAAAGCTTTAATATGTGAAACTTAGTCCAACTGATGTTACTGTTTATGCTGAGAAATTTTATTGCCTGATGTGTTACTCTGTTACATTGGTGTGGTATTTGGTGTGGTATGTTTTTAATGATTTTTCCCACTCTCGCTGTCTTGCAGGTCCAGCAGAACCAGTCTCCTCTAGTCACAGTCATCATCGCCTCATCCCAGTGTGTCTATCTTGTGTAATGTCTCCATGACAGATACCAACTGCTTCATAGTCTATCACCTATTTCTCTAAATATATTTAGTCACAAATTAATTGGTAAAACATTTAAAGCAATTCAATATTACGCACAATGTACAAGCATGCTTACTGAATAGGTATAATCCAAGTATGATACAGCTATTTACAAGAATGCAAAGTTGACCTTTTAAATCTCAAAATAAAATATAAAATAAAACTGCAAGCATTGTTCTGTTCCACTAGGCTGCCAAGCATACTTGGGACACTCATCTTGATGTGCTTCTTCGTACCTGTGCTTCTTGGTATTTAGACCTTTTTTTTTCTATTATTTCTTTATGCTCCTGGGGAGCCTGACAGGTGGCTCCATGGGTTCCCCCCATGACAGGGCTGAAGTGAAGGGGCACGGCTTTCCCCTACCTCCAGAGCAAAATCCAGATATCTGGAAGCCAGGAAAGACACAGGAAAGCCATCACACAGCCTGCCAGCTCCTTTTTCCTCTATTTTCTCCTGCCCCCCTACACACTGACAGAATATGCCAGCAATGTGCCTCCCAACTCGTATCTCCTCCAGTCACTGCCAGAGGGAGATCGATGTGCGGGATGGCAATCCCTCCCTCCTTGGGAGAAGAAAGCAGTCCTCCAGACACTCAATCTCTCTCTCCCTGCCAACCCCTGGTGGCCTGGGCTCATTCTGAACCCTTGTCACTGGCATGGTGTGAAGTGTGGTGTCCAGCGCCTCAACCCTCAGAACCAATGGGTCGGCTACTTAGACCTTTTTTAAATCAAGCGGGTTTCTAACAATATGTACTGAAAGCCACAATATAGGGATCCCTTCTGTTTTAACAATGCAATGGCTCATTAAAGAAAGACTAGCTGACACCCATGCCAGTTGAAGGTGAATAGCACCGAATCTAAAAGCCCCTCCTGTCCCCCTCACCCTCTCCTATTCATTGTCTCCAACCTAATGTCCATGTACTTTAGAGATCTGAGTGCTCCAATAAGGTATCATTTAGTTGATATCTTTCTCTTTCCGGCTCAACATGACCTAAACTGTTCACATTATGTGGTTGGTTGACTCTATGTCCTGGACTGAGCCAAACAGCTACAGCACAGCATACTGAAGAGTCTTAACAACAAGGATGAAACGTGTCTATAGTTTGCTGTTCTCAGCCTTTGTACGTTGTTTGTGAGACCATTTGGTACCTTACAGTCATACTTAAAGCCAAGCCAGCCTCTATCTCTGCATGGCGAATTGCAGATATGAGTCATGATGCCCTGCATTTGTATTACACTAATTTGTATAATGTTGTGTTTCTTTATTGTTTTGCTCCACAGTCAATGCACTTTTAGTGCAACTCTTTCTTTGGTGCTTTTTCATTGAGGTTCTTGCCATTTTAAATTTCTTTCCTTTTTTTTCAGCTCACAATGACCTGAATCTTTCCCATTATTTGGCCATTTGACTCTGTGTCCTAGGTTGAGGCCAACAGCTATAGCTAACCAATCAGTGTAAATAAGGGTGAAAAATGCATCCGTGGTTTGCTGTTTCCAGAAGTTTCAAATTGTGAGGTCATTTTTCACCTTATAGTCCTCTTAAAACCTAGCAAGCCTAAATTAAATTTGCATATTTTACCTGCAATGCCTTGCATTTGCGTTATTGGATTTTACTGTATATAATGATGTGTTTTGGGCTTCACAGCTAGCATAGTTTTGGCATAACCCTTTCTTTGGTGGTTTTGCATTGTGGTTGCTGCTCTTTTAAACTCAGTTCTTAAACACAAGTATACAAATAGGGTCCCTTGTTCCTTTCAAACTTATTGAGAAAATCAGGAGTCTAATTAGTGAATCATAAAGGTTTGTATACAGATAAATTTCTCTTGGTTTCCAGTTCTTAATCAGTATTTATTATTGTATCCTTAATAATACATAAAAATCCTTATCATTCATCTTCTAAAGTATGTTGAGCTCCCTTATCTTTATTCACTCAGTACTGTCATCCATTTTTCTTTTTTTATTTATAGCAGCACCAGCCAGGATGCAACTGGTGCCACTGTATAAGCAATAGTTATTAGTCTTAAATTAGCTACCCCATACTATAATGTCTTTACAATTGCATTTAAGTTTTCACAGTTTGCACTTTATTCTAGATTGCACTGTCACTTTAATTCTTGTGTCTTTAAGCTGTGTTGTGGCCTTCTGTCCCTCCCTATGAAAAAGCACTTGGTGCAAAACTGATCAGCCTTGGCATTCTGACTTTTGCACTATTGACACGCTAATTGATTTTTTTCCAAATTGGACATGTAAATAAAATGTTGCTTTACTTTAAATTAGGTGTGTCTGGTGCCAGTCTTTTCATGTACACCCTACCAGCAGCCCCTCAAGGGCTTAGTGTGCTTTTGCCCTCTCATCTTTGTACTGCACCTTGTCAACCTGACCGCTGTTGTTGCTGTGCTTCACTCCAGGCATTCTTTGAGCCTTCTTTCCAGTGTTCCCAAATCATGCCCACCAGTCTGCTCAGATGGCTGTCTGGTCCTCTCCTCTGGGCTCAACTTCGAAGCTTGTCATCTCTTAGCTTACACTATTCCTATTACTCAGGCAAACACCTAACAACTAACAAAGGCACATGCCCCAGTGATAATCGAGCATATTCCCATACTGAGCTATTAGGCAAGTACCTCTCCATCAACTGGGAATGCACCCTCTCTCTGCCCCTCAAGGGCTCAGTATGCTTTTACCCTCTATGGAGTCATACTGCAATAAGTCGAGCCCCTTAAGTGATCTGTTTCTTATATCCAAGAGTCTTGTCATCAGAGGAGAATACTAGTGCTGCCAGGCCTGGAGAAGCTGTTTCTAGTCTTTTAATTTTTCTTGGGGTATTTCCAGAACCCAAGTATTCCTTGTCATTATATCTGCCATGAACCTCAGAAGACAAACCTTCAGTATTTCCTGTGGGTGGGCATCCTACAGGACAAAAGGAAACACTTACTTATTCACTAGTTCTGCAGAAGCATGACATAGGAGAAACTAAATGCTTGGAGAATTATTAATATTGCATTACACCTGGAGTGATGGTGATCTGAAGGCTTAGATTCCCAGAGGTTTCCTTCAAGGGGGGTCCTCTCCTCTATGTTGAAGGTCATAAAAGTAGTTATTTTATCTGTTAGTTCTATTCTGACAGATAGATTGGTACTTGGATGGTGGCTCCTTCTTTCTCACTGGTCATTCGGTGTCATAAGCTTCCCACTCTGCTTTGTTGAAGATGATATTCTGACCATTATATGTATGCCTTTGGCTTCATTCTTCTGGATTTCTTCCCTAAGGTACCTTTATACAAGGATCTGCTGTCCTTGGTCCTCCAGGGAGGAACCCTTTTCATACATAGTTGAAAACTAGACCAGTGAAATGCAAGGCCATCCTGGAAGATCAGGGAGCAATGATGACATAAACTTTGCCCCACATCAAGTGCTGTTAAAGCACACTTGCTCCAATGGTTCCCTGGATACTCATTTGTTTTCTCCCTATCCTCCTGAAGTGGTTTGCCGCTCTCCTTCTGGGCTTCTTCCATAAGGTACCTTTAGCCAAAGAACCTGCCATCATGTGGCATATGGTAATAGAACACAAAGCATCTGAATAAGAGGCTACATGTCAGGCGAGGGACCAGTTACTAGTGGGGTACCTCAGGAGTCAGTATTGGGTCCTGCCCTATTTTCCATATTTATGTCTGATATGGCAGTTAAAATCTCTAACTTCACTATTAAATTCACTGATGACACTTAAATAGCAGCTGAGGAGGTCAATGGTGACCTCAAAGTGGAATCACTGAAAAGGGACTTAACACTCATAGAAGACTGGGCACGGGTTAACGGCATGACTTTTAACAGTGACAAATGTGTGATCATGCACTTGGGAGAATCTAACAGGAAAAACAACTATTACCTAAACAATATACCATTAAATCGGTAGACAGTGAGAAAGATCTGGGTGTTATTATCTCCAGTGACCTAAAATTCAACTTACTGTGCAGTGGGGTAATCATGAAATGCAATAAAATCATTGGATGCATAAAAATGGCCTTCACATCCAGAAACAGGGCATGCATTCTGCCACTTTATAGGGCATATGTAAGGCCCCATCTGGATTACTGCTCATCACTTTGGAACCCATACCTACGAAGGGATATAATAAGGGCGGAGGGTATTCAAAGAAGAATTACCAGTCTGGTAGATGGACTACAGGGCATGCACTATGAGCAGAGACTGATGGAATTAAATATCTATCCACTAGAACTCAGAAGACCCAAGGGAGACCTGCTGCATATGTACCATATTTCTAGGGATAGTCAGCTCATGGGAGATCTGGGACTAAAACTAACCATAGAGATATTTCACTAAGAAGTCCTTCACAGCAACTTATGTTGACTTTCCCTAGGGAAATAGGAGAAGGTTCTTTTACATACAACAAATTATTCCTAAATGGAACTCCCTCCCCAGGGACATAGTTGAAGCAGAATCCTTCCACACCTTCAAAACTAAACTAGACAAGTACCTTCTACCCAGCAGGGGCAGTGTGTAACCCATCTTGTGGGAGATGTATCAAAATAGGTTAACAGACTTCTGTACATCTAGAGTTTCCTAGTATGAATCCTAGTATGTGGCACCTCAAGGAGAGGAACCCCATTCAATAAGGTTTGTATGCGTCTTGCACCCCAAAAAGTGTGGTAGCTCATTTGAGAACAAATAGCATGAAAGATCACATAGATTTATTCAGTTCCCACTAAACTTACTAGCCATACTAGCTGCCTATGGTAGCCAGCAACTTTGTCCATTTCAGTTGCACAAACTCTATACTACGTTCTACAAGCGTGCACTTCAACAATGTAAGTAATAAACTGGTGTAGCTACTCCATACAGAGTTCTCACTAAACTTGTGGACCTCCTATTTCTTGTGGAAGCATCAAGTTTGATCGACAGTAAATCTGTCGACCACCCACAACAATGGCACAATTCCGATACAGGTATTGCCACTTAACTTCCAGTGTTTTCTGTGGGGGCTCTTCCCACACCCCGGACATTAGGATGCTCAACTCCAGGTCGGAGTTGGTCGGGAGGGGCAGGACACTGGGGAAAGTGAACACGGAAATGGACCATTACAGCAACTGTTGCTGTAGTGGTCATTTTCCATGTTTCACCATTGGGGTGTTGGGCAAAAGAGGGCAACCCATTCCTTGTGAATCTCCAGGCCCCGACATATTGTCTCTTTCCCAGGGTAACTCATACCCCATTCATGGGGGCTCTATTTTCCACTAAGCCTCAGCAGACCTTCTCCTGTGACAAGACCAGACTCGACCCAGTCAAGAAAACAGCTGGTGTGTGTGTGTGTGTGTATATGTATATGTGTGTGTGTGTGTGTGTGCGTGCCCGTGCATGCACTCTTCTATAAGCACAGCCCAAATACCCTTACACTGGTGATTTGCTAATGAAAACACTTGGCTTCCCACCAGGAACTGCTATGCCAGGAACACCAGTGGACAGCACTGTGAGGGAAGCTCTACTTGCCCAACTCAATAGAAAAGAGGGTACTGCAAATGCTGTATGTTCCACTGCTGACCTAATGTATTGTTCTAGGATCAGGGTCTAAACTCAGAACAATGTATGGTAACAACAAGCTCCTTTAGCTGCTGAGCAGTTAGTGTAACCCATAAATTCTGCAGCTGTACAGAACAGAACCACCCACCATAATGAAGTGCTGTTATGAAGTTCTGCCAGTGATATCTTGTGGGATACTGCAGTAACTCACAAAAGACTAAAAATGCACTCTCACCAGCATACTTCTCAACATTTTGTCACTAAAATGAGGGACACAGAAACTCACAATGAGGGACATATCTTTAAACATGGAGATACAAGCTCACAACACAGTGGAAAACGTATTTACTTGTAGAAAGTTTATTTTTGATTCCACATCTTAGAATGTCATAAAGTTTTGCTTTAAAATCTGAATTTACAGCCATTGTCTATTTGGACAGTACTTTTTCCATGTGGGGCACATAAGGGACAAAGCAATTTTGAGGGGTAAAATGAGGGACGTTCCTTGTAAACGGGGACAGTTGAGAGATATACTCACCAGTTGAAGTAGTATGGTGATTTCCAAAACTTTGAAAAAGTGCTTTTAATACTTTTTTCAGCAATACAAATGGAGTATAAAGTATGCCTAACAAAACCCAATGCATTTCTCATTAAAATAAGATACTTCATCCTCTGAACAAAGCATTTGATTTTAACACAAAGCACTCTCCCCCTTTTTCCCAGTAATATATGCCTTTATAATCTTTTCTCTCTTTGGGTCTTTTTGTCTTTGGGCTTCAGTAAATAGTGAGGCAGTGCTAGATTTATGTGCTATTTTTCATAATTTTCTTAAACTTCTAGCAGTTTTAACAACTGTTCTGTCATGATGCAGCTTGCCTTGAAATACAGTTATTAATCAGAAGTTTTTTTAAGGGAAAATATATCTAAACTGAATTATCTGCTTTAGAAGAGAAACCTGTGTAGTAGAAAACAAATAATATCATTGGGCTTTATTCAGGAACGGTGTGGAGTGACTATACACCACGTTACCCCAGCTCATAGCTGCTTTACTTAATGACATTATACTGTTGCCATTAATCACCTGTGTTTTAAAACAGAACTGGGAAGCTGCTCTTGTTATTTCTATCAGACACTGCTGCTTAATTTAAATTGGCTACTCTGCATAGCTGATTCTTGCACCTTGAGTGGGGGTTAATTGACATCTGGCCAGTGTAGGCTCAATTATTAAGTCGCAGTGGCAGAGCAGCTGAAGGTGTGCTCCTAAGCCATTATTTAAATGAAACCCCTAAGACACGGTGGCATCTTTCCAGCAGTAGCAGACAGTGTCCAGCTGATTCCTCCAGCTGAGTACTCCGGCAGAGTATGGAGGAGTCTGTCAGAGTCAGCCAGGGAAATGGGGAAAGAGGTGAGATTAATCCAATATTAATAAGACTATATTGGACAGCACAGTATTTATGATGAAATTATATCTAGGATTGTGTGGGCTGGTTATGTGGGGAATTGTGTGTGGGATTTGAAAAGGGTGTGAACTAGATTGTAGCAAATACACAAGAACAAATGACTGGTATTCTATAAGCTGTACAGCATTATAAAAAGCACACAGTAAGATACAAAGGAGAAATGTTTTTACGAAGGTATGGAAATTGTATGCAGGGAAGCCAATAACACAAATTACAGGCTTACATAGCCATAGATTAAGGGTGAATAGCCAAATACTTGGTTTAGTGTTGGCTATTAGTGGAGATGTGGAGGTAAATCCCGGACCCACCATGGCGAACAGCTTATGTATAATTCATGAAAACGTAAGAAGTCTGGTTAACAAAATGGATGCTTTTAGAGTGTGGATGGAGAGTATGCAACAGGACATTATGGACATATCAGAAACATGGTTACACACCAGTATCAGTGACAGCGAGGTGCAGATCGCAGGTTACACAATGGTAAGAAAAGATAGGGGTTGGGGGAATTATATTGTTTTTAAAAGACATTTTGGGGCCGCATTGTATTGTATACTCAGACAGTGTTGAATGAATAGAATGTTTGTTGATAGAGCTAGTATTACATAAAGTAGTGATTGGTGTAGTTTATGCCCCGCCAAGGATAAAGTTAGCAAATTATAAACTATTAAATGGAAAATATCAGATAAAGTAAAGAATAAGCTCTTAATCTTGATGGGAGATTTTAATGCTGCATGACCACAGAAATGAGGAAATAAACTGGGGAAATGCATGGATATTCTAGGAATAAAGCAAATTGTTGGTGAACTGACTAGATGTAAAAAATATATGAACAACGGTTCTATCTTGGATTTATTTTTTGTCTCTTTAGAACTGGTTATAAAAAAAGTTGAGATAATGCCCCTAAATTTAGAAGATCATTTCCCTGTACAATGCCACATAGAGATAAATAACATACACAAACATAAGCCTTTAACATATTGGACAACAGATTTTAAACATTTTAATGTGGAGGCATTTAGAAATTCACTGTGTAGTGGTAGATGGAATAGGATAGCGTTAATTCCCAATTTGGAAATGGCAGTCCAATAATTTACAAATATGACGTTAAAGGCAATAAACAATCATGCTCCCAAGGCCCAAAAAATTCAGACCAAAAGTTTGTTACCTTGGAAAAACATTAGAATTAAAAATCATCTATGGAAAAAGCTAGAAGAACCAGGGAAACACAAGATTGGGAAACACAAGATTGGAATAATTCTAAGGAGTGGAGAAACAGGTGTTCCAAAATGATAAAAGTAGCAAAATTCAGAAAAAACATTAGAATTAAAAATCGTCTATGGAAAAAAGCTAGAAGAACCAGGGAAACACAAGATTGGAATAATTCTGAGGAGTGGAGAAACAGGTGTTCCAAAATGATAAAAGTAGCAACATTCAGAAAAAAACATTAGAATTAAAAATCATCTATGGAAAAAAGCTAGAAGAAACAGGGAAACACAAGATTGGAATAATTTTAAGGAGTGGAGAAACAGGCGTTCCAAAATGATAAAGGTCACAAAAAGTAGTTATTATAAGTCACACACTGAACAATCTAAGGACCCAGACAATTCTGGCAACAAATAAATCGGCTTCAGAATCCAGGAAATTCTAGGCCTCCAATAACTTTAATTCAAAATAACATTATAATGGGGGCCCAACAAAAAGTAGTAAACATTCTTAATGATTATTTTATAGACCTACCAGAATTAGGTATAATAAACTCAGAACCTTGAAAGTTAATACATTGCTTCCAGAGATTTTGGGAGATATGGAAACAGAGGATTCAAACCAAGATTCAAGACCAAGATTCCGATTTAAAACCCTTGCAGCAAGAGAAGTTGAGAAAGAATTAAAAAATCTAAAGGAGAATAAAGCTGGGGGCCTGGATGGATTGGAGGCAAGATTTCTAAAGCTTGGAGCAGATATAATTGCTCCAACAGTAACATATCTATTTAATTGGAGCCTCTGCTTTTCTACCTTTCCAAAAATCTGGAAATTAGGGAAGGTAATTCCCATTTTCAAAGGGGGAGACTCCTTGACTCCCACCAATTATTGACCTATTGTTCTTCTCCCACATCTTTCCAAAAGTTTAGAGAAGTTCGTCCAGAGACAATTAATGCATTATCTGGAAAATCATAAACTACTAACAAATTGTCAACGCGGATTTAGGGAGGGGAGGTCCATGAGCATAGCCCTAGTGGACTTCACAAACTTTGTGGCTACACCAAAGAATGAAGGGAGAGACACCGGGGCTGTGTTCATGGACCTCAGTAAAGCCTTTGATTTGGTAAATCATATGATCTTACTGCAACGGCTATATTTAATAGGTGTCCATATGGAACACCTTGGATGGTTCAGGTCCTATATGTTGGACAGGAAACAATGTGTGTCACAAAGAAATATAACATCTACCTTGATAACAGTACAGAGAGGAGTCCCACATGGGCACATCTTGGGACCCTTACTTTTTCACATATATGTTAACCAGCTGCCTGGATTGATGAGACACAGTGGGGTCAGGCTGTACACAGACAACACCGTTTTAGTGGCTTCTGCTGGCAGCCTGACACTGGGTCAAAATCTACAGGAAGGTTTTACCATAATGGAATCATGGTTTAATGATTTGGGTCTCATAATGAATAGCAAAAAGGCAGGGTAAGGTCTTTGTGCCTAAGGGCGCAAATGGAAAGTAAAAAGTCTGAACTTAAAGTTCAAAAATGGTCAATCGGTACCTGATACAGCAAGTTACAAATACTTAGGAATTATAATAGATACTACTCTGTTCTTTAAAGAGTATATTGAGTCAATGACCAACAACATAAATCAAAGGTTGAGAGCTTTGAGGAGAATGTCACAAAGTTTTACCAAAACTACCAGGAAGAAAATTATTTAACAACTTTTAATTCCAGTAATGGAATACAGTTCAACAATATACATAAATGCAAATAAAGAACTGCTAAAGAAGGTAGTCCAAACTTATTATAGACTTGCCAGGTTTGCAGGCTGTAAACCTTATGGTACTCATTATTATTTAGTATACCAGGAATTGGATTGGCTTGGACCAAAGGAGAAGAGATTATTTAATTGGATGTCATGGAGCTTTAAATTAATCAAGTCCAAGACTGAACATTCTTTAGGCTATTTAATGACTTTAGTTTCATCTGGTAGCAGTAGGCACAATTTGAGAACAAATGACTTTAACCTGTTATACCCATGAGTCTATAATAGATTTGGGAAGCCATGCTGCAACAATCACTGGCAAAGGTGAGGAATGGAATAACGACAGAACTAAAAACAAAAAACTCCATAAAAGAGTTTCAAACTGCTCTAAGGATATCCTTGCAATCCCACTGTAACTGCTATACATGAAATATTGATTTTATGATTTGAATTTTAGGAATAATAGTAGCAATATGGTGTATGAATATGTATTGTATGTGATATGTGCATCTCTGTGTATTATATATTTTGTACAGGTATATTTTGAAAATAGGGATTTTATCTCTTAATGTATGAACCTGGATGAAAATAAAAATGTTATCATCATCATCATAGCGCACCCCACACCTATCTGCACCTGCCGGCACCCACTGTGCCCCCTACGCAGCATTCACAGTGCCACTAAGCCTCCCCACAAGCCCAAACCTCTTGCCAAACATGCAGCTCCATGCGGGGGTGGACCGGGGGCTGGTTTGGGGAGCGTGTTCACACTCTGCACTATTCAGGAAGGCACTGAGGGCATTGTATGGGGAGGTGACAGTTACAAATTCTGAAGATAGCCGTAACTGTTATGCACCCTCCCGGATGCTGCTACATGTCACGGTGGGGATGGTGGGGGTAACTGGACCCCCCACTAAGGCTGAACTGGCCATTGGGGCACAATAGGTGAGCTGGGGTGGCCTTCTGCAGGACATCCCCACCCTGTGCTATTGGTGCGATATGCACCAGCCACCAACATGGCCCCCCATGGGCACAGAAGATCCACCCAAGGAGCTGGGTTGGGCAGCTGATTGGCCACCTGCCTGGGTCCGCAGCTCAGTACCCAACCACCCCCCCATGAACCTGTGCACCGGAGTAGAGGATCCATGGATGAGAGCCAAATGTTGGCCGGTGTTCGGGAATATGGCCAACGCGTGGATCTCCCTAGGTGCTGAGCTGCACGGGGAAATGTACCAAGGCTGCACTCCCTCACCCGCGTTTAGTAACAGGCACCATTGTTTGTTTTTCTTTCAGATACTATATCTGGATGTACTGTATCAGGTATCTATTTTTGTCTGTAAAGAGCTGTGTATGTGTGTGTGTGTGTGTACACTAGAAATGCTTTAATGTTTTTTTATAGCACTGTAAATAATTTCAGCAATCGTTTCAAAGCACTAATGCATTTTATGGGTTTAAGCACAATACCAGTTTTGTACTGTTTGGAGTCAGAAATAAGTGACTAGTGCCCACTCTATTATGTTCATTCATTCAGTATAAAAGCTTTTGTATCTGTCTGGGGTGGGGCCCTTAAGAAAGAGCCTTCTCTGGAATGAAACATTATGAGTTGTATGGGGGTATCACTTGTTCTGCTTCATTCCTTCTCAGTATGAAAAAAGGATTCAAAGTGCCTACAAATTGGGTCTATGCCTCCTTTCAAGATTGGTGAGTGAGTGCTTAACTTCTTGTTTCCTGCTGATGTATGTGTTGAGGCACCACTGCACTTGAGTGGCCTTGTTTGTTCTTGTCATATTACACAAGTTACAGTGCTTCATTACATGACTACATTATAGTCACAGTGTACAAAGTAGCAGAGTATTGTTAGATAGACAAACTACAGAGCACATGAACAGTTAGATATGTTATCCAGCTATTTAAGACATTCCCACTTCAACTGTTGTTTGACAATAACAAATCTGAAAGTCCTTGGAAGGCTATTTAGGATTCTTGGTCTGTAGCACAAGAAGGAACTGCATTTTTGTTTTAAAGAGTGATCACAGCATCCATCAATTTAGAATCTGAATCAGTATGTCCCCATTTAGCCTCATGCAAAATGAGGTCTCTAAATAATTGTGTATAAAAGTTACAAGTCCTTTTATAACCATAATTTCACTACTTGTTCCAAAAATCAGTGTCAGTGAAGAGCTTCTGATGATGTCATACACAGAACTCACAGCATGAGTCTCCTGCAAGCTACCTTATAGGACTTATTTATTCCATGTTACATAAAACTGCAGTTGTAGTAAACATTTGAAAAGGAAAGCTGATTCTGGGTTGGTAAGGTGCATTTTCATAATATGCAGATGCCAGATGCTTAAGAATGTGACGGGATGGAATGCAATGGCAAACATGGCTTTAGAATGTTTAAGTTGTGTTAAATATTTAGAATTATACAGTATTGAGATTGTAGAATGCCACCAGGTTGCAGCTGTGTAATGCAATAATGAGACAATCTCAGAAAGTAGCTGGGGCACACAATTTTGGGATCTGGCCAGGACTCTGACATTCAGAATTTGGCAGTGTCATCAATTTTTAGAATGCAGCAGAGATACGCAATTTTGAATTGTGGGAAACACATTGCTGGAGAATATGGTAGGAATATGCACATTTGTAATGTGTCATGGATGCATAATTTTGGCATGCGGTGGTGATGCACAGTTTCTGAATGTGGTGGGGTGCTTGATTTCTGATTGTAGTGGCAACATGCAATTTCATAATGTGTCATGGACACTGAATCTCAGAATGTGGTAGGTAGGCACAGTTTCATAATGTGTTGATCACATACAATTTCAGAATGTGTTAGGGATGCACATTTTTGGAATGTGATGGTATGCATAATTTTGGTGCATGGCAGGGATATGCATTTTTGGAATGTGATGAGTACATACAATTTTGGAATGTGAAGGAGATACACAGTTCTGGAATGTGGCTAGGATGTGCAGTTTTAGAATGTGTTTTGGACATGCAGTATGGGAATGTAGCATGGACACTTATTTTCAGAATGTGGCAGGGATGAACAATTTAGGAAAATAGTGGGGATGTGAATTTTTGGGATGTGATGAAGATGAGCAATTTTGGAATGTGGCAGTGACACACAGTTTTGGAATGTGGTGGAAAGGTATATTTCAGAATGTGACTGGGTCACACACATTATTTTAGAATGTGGTGGAAATGCCCAGGTTTTGAATGTGAATGGGAAATGCATTATTTAGGAATGTGGAGAGGATAAGGAAATTTAAAAATGTGATGGATATGCTCAGTTTTGGAATGTATTGGTGACATAATTTCATAATGTGGCAGGGATGGACACAATTTTAGAATGTTGCAGGGATGCACAATTTTGGAATGTGGTCAAAACACACAATTTAAGAATGTGGTGGGGGCATGCAATTTCAGAATGCTAAAAGTATACATTTTTGAGAACTCACATTTTAAAAATGTGCAGTTTGGGAGAAATGGTGCTATTTGCTGAATTTGTGCATTTTTAAGAAAGCACATTTTTAAAAATGTGTAATTTAGAAAATAAATGTGCAATTCTAGGAAAAAACTGAAAGTGAAATTATACTAGATTTTGTCACAATTTCATGAAAATTGTGCACATGAGAAACTGGCAGTTTTACACAATTTTGTGAGAGGACTAGACATTTCAGCCAGCACTATTTCTGCTACAAAACTGTTTGCTAAGAATGTAAAAAGTACAATTCACATACAGTGCTGCATTGGAGACTACCAGCTATTCAGGAAAGGGCCCCATCAGTTCTGTGCACTTGCCCTTCATCAAGGAGGCTGGCCTGATTCACATACATGCAATGAATAGTGAAAGATTTAAAATGCCAGTGCTACTAAACAAGTGAAACTGGTATAGCGAAACTTAAAAACAACCAACTAAATGCTGGGTACATTGATACTGCTGTTGTCAATCAACTAGTGCACTAAATCACATTAGAAACACAGAAACATAGAATTTGACAGCAGATAAGGACCACTTGGCCGACTTAGTCTGCCCATTTCCCTACCTGTTTCATAAACTGCAGATCCTAAATGATCTGCTGTTTAGCCTCACTTTCCTATCGTTAGAATTCCTTTTATGTCTGTCCCATATGTTTTTGAATTCCCCTACCATTTTTGCTCTTACAACCTTTGTCGGAAGGATGTTCCATGGATCCATCACCATTTCCACGAAAAAATACTTTCTCACGTTACCCCTAAGTCTACCCCCCCATCTTCATATCATGGCCCCTTGTTCTTGAACATCTTTTTTTTTAAAGATGCTACCATCTTGTACCTTATTTACACCCTTGAGATATTTGAAAGTCTCTATTATATCCCCATCTCTCTCCTCTCCCTCAGGGAATACCTCTGGAGATCCTCCAGTCTCCCCTCATATGACTTTTGGTGCAGCCCCTGCACCATTTTTGCTGCCCTTCTCTGAATCCCTTCCACTCTGTCTATGTCCTTCCAGAGATGCAGCCTCCAGAACTGGACACAGTACTCTAGTTGAGATCTCACCAATGTTCTATACAGTGTCATTACCACCTCCTTCCTTCTGCTGGAGATATCTCTCCCTGTACACCCCAGCATTCCACTGGCTCTCCTCACAGCCTTCTCACATTGTTTGGTAACCTTTTGCTCATCAGATATGATTACTCCCAGGTCCCGTTCCTGTTTTGTGGCCATCACTACCTCCATCCCCCCATCATGTATGCCTCCCCTGCATTTCTGTGCCCCAAGTGAATGATCATGCACTTCTTTGCATTGAATCTTAGCTGCCACACCCTTGACCACTTGACCACTACTCAAGCTTATTTAGGTACCTTCTCATTTTCTCTATCACTCCTGGAGTGTCAATCCTGTTGAAGATGTTTGTATCATCTGCAAAGAGACAAACTTTCCCTTCCAGCCCCTCTGCAATGTTGCTTATGAAGACATTAAAGAGGACTGGTCCAAGCACTGATCCACGTGGGACCCCGATGGTCACCTCTCTCTCTTTGGATTGAACTCCATTCACCGACACACTCTGTGTCCTATCACTCAGCCAATATTTTATCCAGTTTACCACCCTGGTACCTACTCCCAGGCTGCATAGCTTGTTCGCTAGCCTCCTATGTGTGACAGTGTCAAAGGCCTTGCTGAAATCCTGGTAGGCCACATCCACCACCCCTTCCTGATCCACCTCTCTAGCCACCCAGTCAAAGAAATCTATCAGATTTCTTTGACAAGATCTTCCCGCTGTGAATCCATGCTGCCTTGGCTCCTGTGCACCGTTGGATTTGAGATATATCACTAACCTTTCTTTTAGTAGTGATTCCATTCATTTCCCCACCACAGAGGTCAGGCTGACTGGTCTATAATTGCCAGCCTCCTCCCTGCTCCCACTTTTGTGAAGAGGGACTACATTCACCCTCCTCCAGTCCTTTGGCACCACACCAGTTTCCAGCTAACTGTTGAACAGGGCTATCAGTGGTGCTGCCAGCACCTCCCTGAGTTTTCTTAATACTCTGGGATGTATACCATCCTGCCCCTTTGCCTTGTCCACTTTCAGATTTGTGAGCTCCTTTAAGATCTCTCCTCCTTAAATGGACTGGTGTCCACCTAACTCCCAGTGTGCTTCCATAGCCTAACTTTGGTCCTCCCTTCCCATTCTGTGAATACAGAACAAAAATACTTGTTCAGGATTTCTGCTTGTTCTTGGCTCCTCTCTGCACACTTCTCTCCTTCCCTTCCTAGTCTCACACTCCCATTCTTAGTCTTTCTTTCTTTCACTAACATACTGTACCTGAAAAAGTTCTTGTCCCCTTTTGTTACTGCCTGGGCTATTTTTAGGGCTGCAGTGGGCATGGCCCTGCAGACCATTTGGGATGAGTAAAGGGACTCCACATTTCTTCCTAAGTTTCCACCCACTGTTCCACCCACTATGCCTGACTGCCTTTTAGGATGAATAAAGGGACTCCACTTTCCTTCATAAGTTTCCACCCACTGTTCCTCTGCTCACTGTGACTGACTGCCATGCTTGACTGCAACATTTTTTCCCATTCATTTCATGTAGAAAGTGGGAAAAGAAAGAAAACACAGAATCAAATCCTGTTTCTTTGAAGAAACTCAAACAAATACACTGATCATAAAACAACTGCTGTGAATGGCTTTGTGATGTATGCGTGTGTGCGCTGGGGGGGTTGCATCAACTACATCAGAACAGTAGGCAGAAGTTGGAGATTCAATAGCCCATAGTGCATGATCGAGCTTTTGTTTAATCTCCAGTTAGATCAGTCCTGTGTGATTGTACATGGCCCAGGGAGGATGACAGGACCAGCAAACAAAATATCAGAACTTACATCAACTACAACATACAATGCAGGCTACTGAACCGCTCACTGTTCTGAACTGCTGCATACTGTTCTCAGGCCAGCTGCAGGATATTCTGGGATCTGTAGTAACAGAAGATGTAAAAAGTGTTAAAAAACCCTTTTGTTCTGATGGTGATTGCTACAATTTACTACAGCTTCCAAATTACAGAATCACATTAAAACAGCTAATTCAGTTGAAGGGAATATACACACAAACTATCATACAGTACAGTGCAAGCAACAGATGAGGACTAGATAGGCAACTCATCTCATATAGGATCGTGCACTTTCCCTAGGCAGAAGCCCCAATGTACCTGTTACAGAACATATACCCTGGTAACACCCTTGCCTACAATTTGTATATAATTTATTTTGCTAAGCATCATTGGTTAGCCTTATTTTCATATACAAGCTGCAGTGTGACTTTCACCCCCCCACTCCTATGAGGAATGCCTGACCCACCATTAGTGCACAACCCTTTAATTCTGGATCCACCTCCAGGTTGCCTTGATTGGTACTGGGGCTTCTCCCATTTAAACTACATTTCCTTTACACTGAGGTTGGCTGGGCTGGACCCACTCCATGAACTTACATAAACTCTAACATACAATGCAGGCTACTAAACATCTCACTGCTGCATACTGTTCTAAGGCCAGCTGCAGGAGATTCTAGGATTTGAAATAACAGAAGATGTAAGCGTTTGTAACCCCTTTTGTTCTGCTAGTGAGTGCTATGATTTACTACAGCTTGCAAATTACAGAGCCACATTAAAACAGAGCTAATTTAGTTAAAGGAAACATACACACCAAATATCAATAGTTTTTCTTGTTATTGACAACAAAGGAACACAACAGTGATGATAGGAGTATATCACATGATTTGCATCTTTTGCAGTTACCTGCAGTCTGCCATTTTTTGCCATTTGTACTGGTTCCTGAGTGGCTAGAGTTCCAACCTTTGGGTCTCTCTGGCAAAGTTCTCCATGTTGTAGAGGCCTCTCAAAAGGAGTCAACTTATCCGTGCTATGCCTTCAAATGGGAGCGCTTTTTCCATTTGGTACCAGGGTACGGAGCTCAACTCCCTCTCTTGCCCTGTGGTTAGCATCCTGGATTACTTGTGGTCCATCTCTCAATGAAGCCTATGGTTGACAATCATCAAGGTGCACCTATCATGCTAACCCAGTGACATGGAGGGCTGAGGCACTGGGCACCTTCCTCCTGTCACACTGGTGACCCGGGGATGGGAATGGACTCAGGTTGCTTGGGGGCTGGCAGAGTGAGGGATGATCAAAGCTCCATGTACAAGAAGCTTTCAGTAAGTAGCCACCACCCACCAGCCTGTAGCCACCACTAGCTGCCATCCAGTCAGATACCTCCAGCAGCCCACAGTCTGGTGCCAGCATTTAATCTTTTGTGGGAGATACCACTTCTAGTGGTTGAGGGGGCCATTCATACTCAATGACCATTCAGTGCTTTGGTGCTGTCAGTCTGATCTCTTTCATAGACATTACATTCATTATAGAAATCAAGAAAATACACATTTTAGACACTTACTAATTTGAGGCAGATTCAAATCATAGCTCTGAAACCTAATGCCAAACCTCAGTGCCTCACTCCTTCATTTTCTTTTCATGGCTGTGATCAAGACCCTTAATGGAGGAACAATGAAACTGCTCTTTTGTAACTTTTATTTTGTGTTTTGCTCTGGAGTGAATGGTTAATAGACAATACCTCACCTATGCAGAGATAACGAACACTAGCTTTGGATTAATGAAAGGGTGGGCCTTGAGGGGCCATCCAATCCTCATCAGTATCCAATTCTTTGTTTCTGTGCACATGTTAGATATTTAGTTGTTATTGACTCAATAGGTTGCATGCTTGCTCTGGGGCCAGAAGGACATTGGCTGGTGCCCACACCAGGAAATTGGGCTAATACTCAGTATTTATACTATAATGTTGCAACTGGGTATGGAATGTACTACATTGATGCTGAGGTGCTAGCCTTTGTATGAGATGTTAAACCAAGGTCCCTTCTGTCCATCTTTTCTGGTTGTCCAGGTGGAAGTTAAAGATTCCATGGAACTTAATGCAAAAGTCAACAAACTTTTTATTTTAAAATCAGTTAGCAAATTATAATACAATATTCATAAATATATCATGTCATTATTCCCTACCCCTTGGACCCAGCCCTTGTTATATGCACTTATTTTACACAATTTCTGCTACACGGTATTTCTAGTGACATTGTTATGGGGGTATCAAAAGGTTTTTCCATTAGTTATGGAAAGCTTCAGTCTCCATTATTAACAATTACTTCTAATACAGCAACTTAATTACGACTTAAAATTGTCCAACCATGATCTCAGGCACCACCTCCTGGTTAGTATAAGAGATACTTGGCACTGTGCTATCCATAGAAAATATCTGAAGATGATGAACACCAACTGTTACATTCCTGCCTCATACTTCCTTGTAGAAGAGAGTTTAGGCTGTAAACAATCCATCCATCCTGAGGTCTTCACTAAAGAGGCTACTTTAAGACCATTAAAACATAGCCCCAATGTTGTGAGTAAAGGAGCATTCTGAGAATAAGTTATTTATTATTTTACTTTTGCTTTACAAAGGAGGCTATTGGATAGTACTATTTAATCAGGTTTTTATGGGCAGCAGCATTATAAGGTGCTAGTTATGCACTTGAGCAGACCAATAGACCGTGAGGGCCTGTTCTGCTGGTATTTTTGTATGTTTGTATGTAAGTTTATTTCAATTATAGTCACACAAGCAGATTTAACCATATGATTGCATCTCACTTTTTCTATCAGGATCCTTGCATTTTGGATATCACAAGAGCCACACTTTAAAAATAGAAATTTATGGCCCACCCAGTCTGTCCCTTTTCTCTACCTGCTACAGAAATCACAGACCCTACTTGATCTCTGGCTTTGTCCTCTTTCCTATCACTCATGTTTGGCAACTTGCTTGTTGTGGTGCTTCACAAGGGACCACCATCCTACAATTGAACCAGTCTGGCCCAAATTCTCACCTGCAGCCCTATTGACTTCTAGCCAGAGCGTGTTTTCTGTTTGTGCTGTTGTGATCCTGACTGCTTTCCCACCTCCATCTGCTTTTCCAGATACAGTTCCCAGTCTTTTTCCTTCTGTGTTTCTCTGTACCTCCTGAATGCCACCCTTTTTCCTTGGAATCTCGCTGTTTCCTTTGAGGACCATAATGGCTTTTTTCTCTTTGTTTTGCTTACTTGCCTACCACAATGGTTTGTTGCTTCTGCTATGGCTTCCTTAAGAATCTCCCATTGTTCCTCCTCCACCCTTTTCTTCTTCTCTGCCAGTGATTTCCTAAGACACTCCCCCATCTTTGCAAAGTTGGCATGCCTGAAATCCAGACCCTTGCTTTCTGACTCTTCTGCTGTTCTCACATTGATCCACACCACATGTAATCGCTTTATCCACAATGGCTTCCCATTTTTACATCTGTAATTCTGTCCCTGTTGGTGAGTACCAGGTCCAAAGTTGTTCCCTCTTTGGTGGGCTCCATCACTATCTGTCTTGGGCATGCCCCTTACAGAGCTTCCAGGATGTCTCTGTTCCTGGCTGAGGCTGCAGCCTTGTTGTTTCAATCTACATCCGGCAGATTGAAATCTCCTACCAGCAGCACCTCCCTTTAGCTATCATTCTGTGGATGGCTTCTACAAGTACCCTATCCAGCTCTTCCCCTTGTGCTGGAGGTCTGTAGATCACACCAGTGTGAATGGTAGTGCTATTTCCTGTCTCCAAGATGATCCACAGTGCCTCCACCTCTCCCTGTATTCCCTGTACCTCATTTGTCTTAATGCCTTCCCTGACATAGATAACCACTCCTCCTCCCTTTTCACTCACCTTGACCCTCCTTAATAGAGTGTAACCTTGTATTGTCATATCCCAGTCATGGTTCCCCATGAACCGTGTCTTGATATCAGCGACAATGTCCAGGTCCGTCTCAGCCATCAGGGCCACTAGGTTTGAGATTTTGTTTTCCAGACTTAGGGCATTTGTGCACATGGTCTTTCAATGTTTACTGTCTCCTCTCTTAATAACTCCCCTCCTATCCCCATGTCTTTCCTCCATACTCTCTCTTGTCCTTACTCCCATTCTGCCTTTTCTCTGCATTTTTACCCATTTTTGTTTTAGTTATCTTTGGTGATTTCTCAGGCTTAGGGTCCTCTCTGCCATCTGTATCATTTATTTAAACCATTAATTTAATTGTATTAGTAATATGCATAAATCATGAGTTAATCTATCTAAACAATGCACTGTTATTCAATGTTGCAGAGAACAGTTCGATCAAGCTTCTCCAGTGCACCAATTTTCCTTGTTACTTCAATGTCACAAACATCTCGTAGCATAACTGGAACCACAAAATACAGAGCAATAGGACAAAACTTACATCATCACAAACATTTTCACAGTCATTTGATAAGTGCTTTCACAGAGCTACTTATAGCTCACAGATACAAGGGTAAGCAGCCGGCAGCAGGAACAGACTTGGGAGGGGAGAGGTGTTGGGGAAAAGGAAAAAGAGGAGGAAAGAAAGGAAAAGACAGAAATAAGAACGTGACAAGAAAATGGGTGAGAGGGGGTGGGAAGGAAATAGAGAGGAAGGTAGGAATGGAAGGGGTAACATTTTTTTTCTAAAAATATACTAAGAAATTATATCCAGATAAATGAAAGAGCAATATATTAACACTTAAGCCCAATCATGCCATATCATTTTACAAAACTATTTCATCTGTCTTCTCTTATTCTTTCCTCTCCTCTCCTATCTCTGATCTATAAATAGCTCTGTGAAAGCACTTATGAAGTGACTGAAACCTTTTGTGATGATCTAATTATTGTCCTACTGTTCCATGTTTTGTAGCTTCAGTTATGCTCTGTGATGTTTGCATATTTGCAGTAACAAGGAAAATTGGTGCACTAGAGAAGTGTGATAGAACTGTTCTCTGCAATATTGAATAGCAGTGCATTATTCACATAGATTAACACTAGATTTGTGCATACTATGAATGCCATTAAATTAAAGTGATTTAATGGACTACCTGATTGACATCAGTAGCAATGTACCCATCATTTAGCTGGATGCAGCCTTCAAAATACCTTCTTCTCTTGTTTAGTGGCACTGGCACTTTAAATCTTTAACTATTTATTGCATGTAAATTAATCAGGCTGTCCTCCCAGATGACATGCATATGCGTGAAACTGGTCAGGCCATGTCTTGAACAGGTGGTGGTCATCTATGCAGCACTGTATATGAGTCGTGTTTTTGCATTCTTAATAAACATTTTTGTAGCAAGAATACATGTGGTGGATGGTGACATCTTTCTGCTCTCATACTGGTTGTTTCTTTAGATGAGGCTAGAGATGTGTGATGTCCATGAAATTTGCTCCAGGAATTAATTTGTGGAATTCACAGAATTTGCAGAGAAATATTACTGCAATTCGCTGCCCGTGACTTGTGCAAATTCACCATGAAGTGCAACATTTCACCCACAAATTTAGTGCTTCACCCACAAATTTTGTGCTTCTTGGTAAAAAAGCACACATTTCACCACAAAATTCACAAAATTTGCATGAATCAAATTTCATCTGACTGCCCTGAAATCTACAGATTCTGTGAAGTGTGAATTTTCAGCACTTCACATGAAATTCACGGGCAAAGTTTTACTTTACAACATCTCTAGATGAGGCACATCCGCTCAAAGAAACAAATATAAAAATGGTCCTTCGCTGACTGTCTTGACTCCCACCCGCGCGCATCCTTCCTCCCCCCTTATCCCATACTTACCTCCGGAGTCTGTCGTGACAATCTTCGGTGGACCAGGAACACGTCTGCACTCTTCAAAGCCGACCGCAAACTGAGGAAATGGTGGTAAGCTGTATAATGAGATAAATAGGGTTTTTTCAACTTTGATGCATATCTCGTGCATTTTTGGGAATTTTTTCAACAAATTTTCAACATGGGGTTTTTGGGACCCCACCTCATGATTTCTTGCACTGTCATTTTGTTATTTTCTCTCAAAAGGTGATTTTGTGGTCACTGCACGAAACCACCTTTCAGGACCGATGTATGAAATGACAGTGTCACAGTTAAGAGGTACTACCCCAAAACCCTATGTTGAAAATTTGGGGAAAATTTCAAAATGACTGTTGCAAGCTGTTACTGCACAGTTCCTATGGACGTTTGTAAGTTCACAAATTTGTAATATTTGCACTTCAGATTTTAAACATTGCCATTTTACCACACCTCCTATGAGCAGAACAGCTGTAATTTTCACATCTCACCCAAAATGTGTTTCCAAGCATGTAGCACACAATGGCACAGTTGGTCTTGAAATCAATGTCTGGGACAGATTAAGAAATTCACAGTGACACTGTTCATGAACAGAGGTCTTAAAATGGCTATGTTGAAAATTTGGTGGAAAAATCTCAAAATGATTGTTTTATGAGCATACGTTGTACAGTTCCTACACACGCTTGTAAGTTCACAAATTTGTAATATTTGCACTCCAGATTTTCAACATTGCCATTTTACCACACCCTTAATGAGCAGTACAGCTGTCATTTTCACATCTCCCAAAATGTGTTTCCGCAGCATGTAGTGCCCAATGGAGCAGTCGATGGAAATTATTGTTTGGTACAGATTAAGAAAATCACAGTGACACTGTTCATGAGCAGAGGTCTTAAAATGGCTATGTTGAAAATGTGACAAAAGTCCATAAATGACTGTAATATTTATGCTTAACATTGCACATGTTTCCACGCACCCCATAAGTTCATGAATTTGTAATATTTTCAGTCCAGATTTTCACCACTGGCATTTTTCCACACTTCCTTATGAACAGTACAGCTGTAATTTTTCACAACATGGTCGAAAGTGTTTTCACACTTTCTGTGCAGAAATGTGTGGTTGCTGTGGGAAATCAGTGTTTGGAACAGATTAAGAAAATGACAGTGACACTGTTCATGAGTGGAGGTTCCAAAATACCTGTGTTGACAATCTGCTGTAAAAAAATTCCCAAAGTAATTACATTAAGGGTGTGCGTTCTGCAGTTTCTATGCACACTCACGACTGCACCAATTTTTTTTGCTATTTTCACTGCAGATTTTCAACATTGCCATTTTTTACACCTCCCCATGAACAGTACAGCTGTTATTTTCCACATCCTGTTCAAAATGTGTTTTCACACCTGTGGTGCCAAATGCCGTAGTCACTGTGCAAATTCAGCTTTAGGCTAACAAACTGATATTACCACTGTTCATAAGGTGGGGGTCACAAAAAAAACAAGTTGAAAATTTGGAGTGAAAATACCAACGAACGCCTGAGGTGTTAGGGTTTCCAACCATAACACCCCACCCTGTAGAGACTGACAGGCATCATGGGTGTGACTTGGGATTGTCACCTGTAAGGCTCATACCATTCCACCCCCACTCACACACACACCCTGCAGCCAGTGAGAGGCATTGAGGTGTGCGTTGGACTCTTCGGCCCCAGAGTTCACCCCCATTCTCCTATACTACACCCATCTCACCATATTTCCTGATGGAATGGGGTGAGCATAAGGGCCAAAGACCCCAAGGCACACCGCAACACTTGTCTGTGTCTGCAGGGTAGCATGTGGTGAAATGGCATGGCCATTATGCCTGACGACCCAAAGGCACACCCCACCAATGCCAATGCCAGCAAGCAAACATTCAGCATTGACAAACGCTTGTTTGTATGAGTTCTAAGCTTTCCTGTATGCTAGAAAGCTTGGAAGTTTCTGTTTCACTGATACATTTTCCACAGTTTTTTCTTTTCTCTGATGTTATACAAAACTGATGGATTCCACCACGGGACTCTTATCACTTCAAACCCTATTTGACAAATGGTGCCTCTCTGTTACAAACAGTTGTTAAGAGAAATTATAAATTTGTAATCAATCCATTGATATAAAGTCATATATGAATTGACTCACCTCAGATGTGCCATAATAGCTCATGTTTATATATGCAGGCAAAACTTCATTTTGTCTATATTTTCTCATTCTGTATACTAAGTAGATGTCTGATACATTGCTTGTGAGGATACCTTGCTCTCCTGAAAGGCCTGGGCAATTTTTCAGTATCCAGCTGATATAAGTTTGTGTTTCTGTGTTTGATGGAACGTAGTTGGGGCTGTGACTATTATGCCCAGCTGAACTTTGAAAGTGCACATTTAATTTCAGAATGATTTTTAGGTCCCGTGGGATTGGAAAACAGCAAAGATCACATCAATACATAAGAAGGTAACAAACTGAAGATCCAGAATTATAGACCAATTAGTCTGACATCAGTCCATGGTAAGGTTTTGGAGGCAATTATTAAACACAGGATCTAAACCTAGTTAAAAATTAAATGATTGCGTCGACAGGGGGCAGCATGATTTTACTGCAGGTTGATCCTACATAACAAATCTTCCTTGTTTCTATGAAAAAAATAATGACATTCTTGATAAAGGTGGAACAGCAGATATAATCCTGCTAGATTATTGTATGGCAATTGATACTGCTCAAGCAATGGTAAGTAATAGAAATACTTATAAGATTCTGGATTGATAACTATATTATAAAATAGATTGCAAATTGGCTAACCTTATGTATGCAAAGAGTTTCCCAAAATGGATTCCTGTCTTGGGAGGGGAGCATGATGAGTGGTGTCCCCCAGGGATCCATCTTGGGACCAGTTTTGTTTCAGCTATTTATGACAGATCTAGATTGCAACATTGATAACTTTATTATAAAAAATGCTCATGACTCAAAGATTGGAGGCCCAGCGTCCACCCTGGAACAGACTGCCAGTATCCAAGAGACCTGGATGCTATAACCACATGGGCTTTAAATGGGGCATGTCCTTCAATTTAGACAAGTGTACAGTTCTCCATTTAGAAAGACATAATACACTCAGTCAATATATATAAGGTAATACTATCCTAAACACATCCTCATCTGAAAAGATCTGGTTGTAATTACCTGATAACTCATTAAATTTTAAGGAACATTGTATTAGTCAGTATCCAAGGCAAACAGGGTGATGGCCTCAATTAAAAGAAACATTAAGAGTCGAAGCTGAAGTGATTATGCCACTGCATAAATCATATATCATCCCATTTGTATTATTGCTGCCAGTTGTGGTGCCCCTACAGGAAGTCTGAAATGGACAGGGTAGAAAAGGTGTAGCATCGAACAACAAAAATATTAAAGGAACACAAAAATCATTCATATACTGAGAGAGTAAACAAACTACAGTACAACTCTAGTCCTTAGAGGACTGTAGAAAGAGGGGTGACCTAGTGATGTTCTATGATCTCATCCATGATACCCATCTGAGGGAACAGCTGAACATAAATATGAAATATAAAACCACACCTACAACACATGTGATCATTCATTGCAAGTACAGACCACGAGATTTAGGTCAGACAAAAGAAAGTATTTTGTCACACAAAGGGTGATAACGCCTTTGTAACAACCTGCCTGAAACTATAGTCACTAGCGAAACAAAGGGGGTCTTTAAAACAGACTAGATAGACATATGGCAAAGGGTGGTAAACTATTATGTTACCCTTAATTAAGAGGAGCACTTGGGCCATTGCCATATCAGCTTCTGACATTCATTAGTGAAATATAGGGTATTGCCAATTTAAACTGACATTTCTAGTTATATAGTCTTCTTTTCTGCTAGATCACCTAATTAGTTCCTCCAATAAAAGTAGATAGGCAGAGGGTTGTTTGGGGGTGAATACAAATACCAAGACTGATACAGGTGCCTGGCTACCAGTTTACTAAAAGAATGGTTAATGTGATAATGTCAGTAATGTTACTAAAATGACCTGCTGCAATTAGTGAGCCATTCAGGGTGTTTTCACATAGACCACAAGTCCTACCCTCACCTTTTTCTGGATCAGAGAAGTCATTAAACCCATTGGTTTCAATAAGGTTATCATGATGATAGTGTTGTGTAACCCAGCATAATGCCAGCATCATGTATTTTAGCTCTAAAGTCTATATCATGGAACTCAACTAATGTTAGTTTCATGTAAGCTAACAATATCAGTGTCATGTAAGCCAGCTGAATATTAGTGTCATAGCTACTGGCTACATGTCAGTGGTGGTAAATCTCTAGATATATCCAGACAGATCACAGCTGGGAGTGATTGGGGTGCCTAACTCCCACTTTGAAATATTCGCCTGTTGAGATGAATAACTGCCCCACCCTTTCAGCCATGTTGCCCACTGGGTCCCTCTGTTTTATTGAACAAAGAAGGTTTTCTTAAAGAAAACAAAAAAAAGAGAAGGACACACACACACACACACACACACACACACACACACGCACATACACAATCTAAACTTACAAAAAAAAAGATTAGGCACATATAACAGATATCCTACACAAAAATAAACAAATTATTTTAAAATTAAACTATTCTTTGCAGACACAGTATTGCAAAACACTGTCTGTCTGTAAACTCCTACTCTCACTGGCTCAGCAAGCTAGCACTAACACTAATGAGAAAAGGACACCAAATCAGTCACTTTCTGCCTGATTGAGTCTCCCATGTGACTTGCAGAAAGTAAAACATGTGACAGAGCCTTTTTTTTACTAACTTCACCTTGACAAATGCAAGGCACAGTTAACGGTGAAGTTATCGGAGAAGTTAACTGGCGAAGTTCCACAAGAAGCAGCCAACTTCACAAACTTTTCCACAGGGCAAATTTGGTGACTTCACTGGAACTTCGCTGATGCATTAAAACTTCACTGGGGCTAGGCATGGGTGGGGAGATGTGTGGTATGTTACTGATGTTGTGCATGTGGGGAAGGGATAACAGAATTATAATAAGAACTTCACCAGGACTGTAAGAGGAGAGGAGGGAGATAAGGTGCTACAGGGTGGAGGAGTGAGAGTACAAAGCATTAACGAGTTTGGTTTGTGGGAGAGATGATAACAGTATATCATAGTGGGTGGGGGTTAGGTTGGACGTTAACATTTTTTTAAAAAAAAGAACATAGCTGCATGAGCTGGAGTAACAGCAGGAAACTTCATCCCATTGCACACAGCATGACGTTTCTACATTCGCAACAACTTTGCTGGTGCAGTTAAACTTTGCAATATCTCTAGCAAGGGCACCAGTAAAACCCTTCATTCAAGAAATTAGACCCTTTTTACACACAAGTAAATGCATAATATTTGGAGGAGACTTTATTTGCTGTCTGGCAAAAGTGAATAAAGGTGGTAAGACTACAAAAATATATTGTGATACCAACAGTTTGAAATAGAAAATAACGGATACTGACTCATCAATAACAAGCTGGCTAGTACATTGAGAGGTTGCCATGGTGACATTAAGAACCTTGAGAGTGAAGCCAAGTCACCACTGGCTACCTTGACCACCAGGGACCGCTGCTGTCCTATAGGGCACCTGGACTGGCACTCACTCAGTAACATTTCTGGTGAGGACAAATTTATTTTATTCAGCACTCATGAATAATACTTATGCCATTTTTATTTTTTACCTTTAAGAATATAGTTTGTTACTTTTAAAACACAATAGGCATGTATGCTTTTATTAAGGGTCACAGGACTCATCTGTGACAATTTACTTTTTTTCTGTAGAAGGTAATATGTCCATAATATGTTCCTATGTGTGTTAATGGGGAACACTCAATCCTTATGGGGCATTTTTGTTTACCAAGGTAGCAACTACAAACTGTTTTATTGGCTGATACCAAAAATAGTGCTCAAAGTACAGTTTTTGACTTTGCCAATGACTGCAAAGTTAAGCTGTCAGTTCTACATTTCATTTTGGCCCTCTGCCAAAGGGCCAACTTTGCAATGTATCAGGCAATCCTCTGCTTTGCTTTAGCAGAGGGAGCCTGTGAAAGAACATACCTCTGGAACTTAGTGTCTTTGGTTTATAAAAGGGCAGCCTGGCTTTCTTAATATTATGTGTTCCATGCCAGGCTGCTACAACCATTGCTAGGGACTCGGGTGAGAGGTGAGTGCTTCTCAGCAATGAGTGCTATTTTCAACCTCTCCTCACCTTGCCCTTGTGTGCCTTTTGAAGCAGGGCTTTCTTTTTATTTATTTTATATTAGGGCAGCAGGGCCCTGAGAACACCAGAAGGAGCCATGAGAGAAGGGGTGAGCATAAGCAGCTTTTCAAAGAGCTGCAAATGGCATTGCATGGCTCAACCTCACAGTGGCAGCATTTTCTTCTGTGTGGAAAAGCCACTAAAACAAAATGGGAAGGGTCTTTGCACAAGGGGAGCCACACAGCCACTGATTCTATTATTTTCAAGCAGCTTTGCTTGCAGCTGCCTCATTTAGGAGACTTGGTAACAAAAGGAAGAAAAGGAATTGCTCCTGTCCATTTTTTCTTTTGTGAATCACCACTCTGCTTCTTTACTACATTCCCTATTAGGAAATAAATCCTAACCAAAACACCAAAGGCTACAGAACATAAACTAAAAGAAGACATGTAACACAAAAAGGGGAACACATTACCCTAGCCAGCTTTACAGCTCCTTGAGCTGCCTTTCTGTTTTATTTTACCCTTTAAATTATTCAGGCAGACAGCCTTACATACTATACTAAGTGCCTATAGACCAGTCTCATGCTTTTTAAGACTTGAAGACTTGGAGGTCATTGCACTTAACATCCCATATATTTGGACCTCAGAAGATACAGGAATACAGAAGGTGATAGGTAGTAACAGAGGGAGGGATTTCATCCGAAGGTGGCCTGCCTTCTAGACTAGAAAACAAAGGGATAGTAACAGAAAATAAAGAATGGTTGTAATCAAGTTAGAGAAGAAAGTGGTCCATATTCAGTGGCAGGGACATCCCCTGTAACAACAACCAACACCTCAGTTTTATCCGAATCCAACTTTAGCCAATTGGCACTCATCCAATCCTGGATCACTGAGAGGCAGCTGTTAAATAACGAGACCATTCCACTCTGCCTGAGTACAAAGACATCTAGAGCTGAGTGTCATCTGCACAGCAGTGAAAACTCAGCCCATACGCTTATAATGTCTCCAAACAGCAGCATATACACTGCAAATAACATGGGGAACAGCACAGAGCCCTGCAGAACCCAAAAAGATAGGGGGAGAGGGGCCAAGGAATAAATCCCTGACACCACCCTCTGAGTCCTGCCTGTGAAGAAAGATTGAAACCACCTGACAACTGTACCAGAGAGTCCACAGAGAATCCTCAGAGGCTCCAGCAGCACCCCATGATCTACAATGTCAAATGCTGCAGAGAGATCAATAAGAACCAAGATGGACCGGCTCCCCTGATTTCTCACTATCAAGAGATCATTGAGTACCTGAACAAGGGCAGTCTTAGTACTATGCCTCTTCCTAAACCCAGAGTGGAGAGGATTGTAGACATCATGAGCTGTTAGATGGTCATCCAGCTGCACTGCAATCACCTTCTTGATAACCTTGCCCACAAAGGGCAGGTTAGAGACTGGTCTATAGTTCACTAAGCAGTCTGGGTCAAGGGAGGATTTCTTCAGGAGCGGTACCACTGCTGCCTCCTTCAGGGAATCCAGAAACACCCCTGTCTCCAATGTACACCAGCCTATCTCAGCAAGGACTGGGCCAATGACTTCAACACACCCTACTAGGAGGCACGTTGGGTCATGATCCAGACTACAGAAGGTTGGGTGCATTCTCTGGATGACCTGCACAATGTCCTCAATTGCCAGCCGGCTGAAATTGGAACAGATAGACTGGGTGCTTGCCACCTCATAATGATCCCTGCAATGCCCATTAGAGGGTGATAAGTGGATCTCTGACTGATGGCGGAAATCTTATCAGCAAAGAGGTGAGTAAACTCATCACACTTAACTTGTGAAAATGCTCCCTGCGACTGAAGACAGGTTGGATTGCACAATCTGTCGACAGTCCAGAAGAGCTGAGCAGGTCGATTCCTTGCCACAGCAATCTCCTTTGACAGGAATTCTGTCTTCTTACAGGAGATTGCCAATTAATAGTCTTTATAATGGATTATCAATCTAAGTTTGTCAACCTCCAGGACGGATTTGTGCCAGTGTCACTCCAACCTTCAACCCCATCACCCCAGCTCCTTCAAAGTCCCATCAAACCAAGGGGACTTCGGACTAAGAGTGAGGGGGCAGACATGGATAGGATCTAGAAGTTGAGGGCACCTGTCACTGCCTCACTATAGGCAAGTACCAGTTCCCCCAGCTCTCTGCATACACTTGACACACCTGATAGGTCCGGCACCACCATAAGACCATCAGGGGTCAAACCCATTAAAGGGCGGTACCAGTCCATCTCCATGGGGGCAAGTCTATTGGGGGTGCCTCAGATCTGAACTTTATAGTGTGATGGTCCAACCAACTGACTGGTTCCACCACCAGATCGGTGATCTCCATCCCCAGAAAGAAGACCAGGTCCAATGAATGACCATGATTATAGGTAGCAGAGGTAACTACCAGTGTAAGGCCCAATGAATTAATCAGTTGGAGGAAGTCAGGCCCAAATTGTGAGAGTTCATTGTCAACCCCAGTGTTGAAATCCCCCAGAATCATCCATGTGGGGAATTCCAATATTAGGTTGATGATGAAGTCCATGACTTCCTGCAGGAATTCCTTTTCACCCCAAGGTGGATGGTAGATGAGACATATTCTGCAACTGACACCTGCTCCCACTATGTATTCAAAGGATCTGGGTACTCCCACTGGGATGTCTACAAGGCCCAATTCTGACTTAAAGCAGATGGTTACACCCCCACCCCTACGGTCCTCTCTCGGGTGATGTATCACCGAGTAACCATCTGGAATTGCTGATTCCAATACTGGGCCAGCATTCTCATCCAGCCAGGGCTTGGTGATGCCAGCCAGGTCAGCTGTTTCAACAAGATAAGCTATAATAGCTGTCTTGTTTTTTATTGGCATGGCATTGCACAACACCGCCCGGGTAGGATAGGTGGATGAAGTAGACTGGACGACTTGCCCACCAAGGTGGAATCCTTGTGTGGGAATTAGGCAGGAGGTCCCCTTCCTGAACCCATTTTGCCCCAGGGTAAGTCTTCATGCCCACCCTCCAATCTGTCCACTTGTTCCATTTCCCCACCAGGCCAGGTTCCCCAACTTCCTCCTCTCTCTAGCTAAATCAAATGCCCAGCATCCCTATACCACTGACAGCAGAGGGGGTATCCAGTGAACAAGGTGACGAAATGGATGTCCACAAAAGGCGACTGATTATGGCACCTGTGTTCACGGCTGGCCTAGCAGGGGGGGGCAACTGATACTGGATGGTGAAATACCATGATGGGAAGTACTGTGTATATACACACCGTGCATGGGGAGAGGCAGGAGGAATGATATGTGGGAGGGGTGTGGTGGGCAGCTGCTGAGCTGGTCTGCTAGCGTGGTGGGGAGGGTGGTGGGCTAGGAAGTGCAGGGTGCAGGCCCGCACAGCACGCTTTTTTGTTTTTTTATGCCGCAGGTGGTGTTCAGTTTTTAAGTTGTTCACCCCCAACATGCAACCCCTGGAGTTGAGGAATCCATAAGTAGGTGTGTATGAGGGTTGGGGGTGCAGCCCCTTAAAAAATAAGACCCATCGATCTCAGGCACTGTTTTTGTCTGTGCTGTGAGTGTGTATTGCCAAAATTCATTTTTGGTGATGTACACTCGCCGTAATGGTGATCAGTAGTCCACAATTGCCGTTATGACATGGAACCCAGAGGGGAACACTAAAAGGGTGGAGGTTCCTAAACCTGGTGGGAGAGTTAGTGCCTGACCACCAAATGACCTTGACAACACATAATGAGCCAACAATGGACTGACCTAAACTACAATAAACACACACACACACACAACAATCACCACCCTACAATAATTCTAACACACATTCCCACCATAAACCATTTACACAATACAAGATCCAATAAAACCAAAACAAACCCCAAAAATACCCTAACTCCCTTTAGCTAAGGATACACAAAATAATATATAATTAGAAAGTCCTTTGAGGGTGCATAGAGTATTGTTCAGCTGATTATTAACAGTTCATATTTCAGTCAATGTAAAGAGACTCTGATTTGGTTTCCCAGTAGCAAACATTTATGATCACAGGAACTTTCACTTCCTTGTGTCCGTATCCAGGTTGCACACAAGTCAGTGCACTCTCACTGTCCTAAATATTGTGCTGTTTGGTTTAATTTAGAATGAGCAACATGAATTTGAGCACACTCTCTGCCTGTTCATTTTTAAAAAGGAACAGATACATAGAAACAGAAGTTGACAGCAGATAAAGACCGCGAGGCCCATCCAGTCTGCCCATTTCTTTTTCTGCCTTATAAATGTGCCATAGACCTTTGCTCTGTCAATGGCCTATCCATTCATATTCATCTGTATTGCTCCCTTATGCCTATCCCATGCCTGTTTGAAGCCCTGTGCTGTATTCATATCCACCACTTCCTGAGGTAGGCAGTTCCATGCATCCACCACCCTTTCTGTGAAAAAAAAACTTACTCAAATTACCCCTTAATTGGCCTCCTTCTAATCTCATGCTGTGTCCTCTTGTCCTGCTATTTTTCTTATATTGAAACATGTTAGACTCTTTCACCTTGTTAATGCCTTTAAGGTGTTTGAATGTTTTAATCAAATCACCTCTCTCCCTCCTTTGCTCTAGGGTATACATATTGGGTTCAGTTAATCTGTCTTCATATGTTTTCTGATGCGGTCCCTGCAACATTTTGGTTGCCCTTCTCTGGACTGCCTCAATTTGGTTAATGTCCTTGTGAAGGTGTGGCCTCCAGTACTGCATGCAGAACTCCAGATGGGGCCTAACCAGTGTCTTGTAAAGAGGGAGTATTACCTCCCTCTTCCAACTTGTGATGTCCCTACTAATACACCCCAACATCCCTCTAGCCTTACCTACTTCATCGGTGATGATGACGCCCAAGTCTCCTTCCCTTGTGACTGCCAGCAACTCCCCTCCCAGCCTATAGGTGGCTTCAGGGTTTCTCTTCCCTATGTGCATGATCTTGCACTTCTTTGCATTAAACCCCAGTTGCCACTTTTCTGACCATTTTGCTAGTTTAACCAGATCGCTTCTCATTCTGCCCACACCATCTGGATCATCTACTCTGTTGTAGATCTTGGTGTCATCTGCAAACAGACAAACCTTACCCTCCAGTCAATCTGCAATGTCACTGATGAAGATGTTGAAGAGGACTGGCCCCATGACTGATCACTGAGGTACCCCATTTGTGACTTGCATCTCTTCTGACTGTATACCATTTGCCACCACTCTCTGTTTTCTACCCGTCAACCAGTCTGCCACCCAGTTGACCAAAGTCTGACTCACCCCGAGCCTACCCAGCTTATTAATCAATCTTCTATGTGGAACAGCTTTGCTGAAGTCAAGTTAGGCAACATCAACTGCTCCCCCTTGGTCCACCACTCTGGTTACCCAGTCAAAGAAATCTATGAGATTAGTTTGACAGGACCTTCCTTTTGTAAACCCAAGCTATCTTGGATCCTCTTCTCCTATGGATTCCAGGTGTTGCACTATCATTTCCTTAAGGAGTGTCTCCATAATCTTGCCCACTACTGAGGTAAGACTGACTGGTCTGTAGGTTCTGCCTCCTCCTGCTACCACTCTTGTGGAGCGGGATCACATGACCCTTCTCCAGTCTTCTGGGACCTCTCCTGTGCTCAGAGACTCACTAAACAGTTCTGATAATGGCTCTGCTAGTTCCACCATTAGCTCCTTTAGTACCCGGGATGTATGCCATCAGGTCCCATTGCCTTGTCCACCCTGAGCTTATCAAGCTCTTGTAGGACCCTTTCTTTTGTGAAGGGACTAGTGCACACCATCCATCCCCTGTGTCCATAGTGCAGAGCTGTGGGCCCTGCCTTACCTTCTCTTCAGTAAATACTGAGCAGAAGTATCTATTTAGGATAGATGCTTTTACATGGTCCTCCTCCTCACACACACCCTTATCCCCTTTGATTTTAGCAATTCCCCTTCTGGACTTTCTCCTTTCACTAATGTATCTATAGAAAGTCATGTCAGCTTTGTACTGTGCATGCTAGTGTTTCCTCAGTTTGGGCCTTTGCCTGCCTTACTGCCTTCCCTGCTTAACTTAGGAAGTTTGGTATGCCTCCCTATCTTCATCCTGCTATGTTCCCTTATATTTCCTGAAGGCCAGCCTTTTGGCTCTGACCTTCTCTACCACTGTGTTTGAGAATCGAAGTGGTTTTCTTCTTCTTTTGCACTTCCTTTTCTCGCTAATGCAATGGGATGTTGCTTCAAGTAGTGCATCTTTAATGCTTGCCCACTTTGCCTGTACCCCCTCACCTGTATTTCTTTTTGCCAGGGCTAGCTTAACTCTGTTGGCAATCTTATCAAAGTCAGCTCCTCTGAAGTTCCATATTTTTGCCTTGGAATGGGATGATTTTGTTCTAGTGGCCAAATTGAACCATACCATGTGATGGTCACTGGCCCCCAGGTGACCTTCTACCTGGATATCTGTGATCCTTTCCCTGCTAGTCAGTACTAGATCTAGGATAGCCCTGTCTCTAATGGGTTGTTGTACCAGTTGTTTGAGGCCCTCCCCCTGCAGGGAATCCACCATGTGTCTAGTTCTGGTAGATGTCCCTGCTGGTATTGACCAATCTGTATCTGGCAAGTTGAAGTCTCCCATTATCAGAACCTTGCCTTTAGCTGTCATGTTTTGTATATCTTCTAACAGTAACGTGTCTATGTCCTCCCCCTGGTCTGGAGGCCTGTTCACAACCCCAGTTCATATGTCTGTCCCATTTCCTGTTTCCAGGGGGACCCACAGTTCTTCTGTCTACTTATGTGTATTCTGAATTTCTGTTGCTTTGATATTTTCATTGACATAAGGGCCACTCCACCCCCCTTTTGCACCTCGGTCTTTTCTGAACAGTACATAGCCAAGTGCTGAAGTCTCCCAAGTGTGGTTACTGGTAAACCATATCTCACTAATGGCTACTATGTCCAGTTTAGCCTCTGTCACTATTGCCCTGCAGGTCTGGGATCTTGTTTCCCAGACTGTGAGCATTTGTGTACATGATTTTCCATTGGTCAGATTTCAGTGTGTTAGTTGTTGGGCAAGGTCTGGCGTTTCCCCTGTGCATCGTTTGGGGAGCCAGACCTTTTTCTTTACCTGGCAATGCAAATGAACTACAAACATGCTGAACTCCGGTTTGACCACTAGCTGAGGGGGAAGGGATGTTCTTCCCATTTGATGTTTCTGGTGCTGCACCCCTCTCCCCATTTGCTAGTTTAAATATTCTGCAAAGACATCAAACTTCTGCCCCAGTGCACTGACTCCTTCCTTAGTCAGATGCAGTCCATCTAATTTAAAGAACTTTCTCTCCCAAAACTGTCAGTTCCCTACAAATTTGTGTCCTTTTTACTGGCACCAGCCCTTGAGCCACATGTTTAGCTTCCCTCATAGCCAACCTGCCCATTAACCAATACAGATTTCAATTTCCTCAAAAGAATTGCTGGATGTTTCACCTCTCTTGTTATGATGTCCACAGGCAGAAGCAATGATGTCAGGGCAGGAAACACAGGCAGACGACTTTAACCCTCTGTAGTGCATACCTTACTGTATGTCAATTCATATTTTTGACTGGCTGTTCAGACTTGGAGGAGTGAAACAAGGTTGTCCTTAAGCCCAATACTATAATTTTTTTTCTCATTAATCCATTACTGATATTTATTCAACAGTCTACAGATATACAAGGAATAAGAATAACACCTGATTCTGTAGAAATTAAAACCTAATATATGCAGATGACAGGCATGTGATTATCAGGAACGAGAGGCTGGACAAGTGTTATAAGAACTTATAGATCTGTTTTCCAAAGCCTTAGGGTCAAGGATAAATTATCATAAAAACACCCCAATACCAATAGGACATTATTAAGAGTCAGAAATTGTAGGTTAAACTGCAGGTATAAAAATTACTATGGAACCTATAAAAATACTTGGTATAATTTTTAACTGTCAGGATCCCATTCTCACTAATTGGGAAGATGCCATTAGAATTGTAGGACAGACACTGATATTGTGGAAGATGAGGAATATATACAAATAAAATGGTATTTCTTATAAAGTCTCCGTTGCTACCATGTTTTATACATCACAGTTATATTTTCCACCACCACTGGAATTAGAGATTAAGATGTACAGTATATTTTCCAAGGACTTTGGGGTTCATATTTGAACCTAATAAAAGAGAGTTTCATATTGGGTATTGTGATTGGAGGTTACAATATGATAAATCTATTTTTGTAGTCTTTTATCAAACAATATAACCCATTTTTAAAGCATATTATTAAAGTATGGATTCCAATGATCAAAGATTGGTTAGTTCCTATATTGGGGAATGGAGCTGGGGACAGTTTCATGCATTCAAAAGACTGTTGTTGTATGACACCAATTCATTTTAGGATTGCAGTTAGCAAAATAAAGAAGTAGAATATGACCATAGCAGAAACACAGTAACCAGTAATAACAGGAAAGCATTATATAACACTATACTGGAAAAGGGTTCTATGTCATAACAGTGGCTGCTGAAAGGCGATTGCTGTTACGGCAAAGTCACAGTGCTGAAAATCAATTTCGGCGCTGTGACTCCCCGGCACACATTTCATCCCCCGCACCCACCTACATAAGGATTCTAAACTCCAGGGGGGTGCATGTTGGAGGTGTGTGCAAAATATAAAAAAAATCCCAGCCGGACACAACAAAAATGTATCTGTGCCCGGACCCGAACTCAGCACCCTGTCCATCCAAGCCACCAACCCACCCACCACACCATGGGGCCAGTTTGGCAGCCTACCATGGCAGCACTCCTCAAAACCCCTCCTGCCCCTCGCTGAGCATGCTCGCTCTCACCCCCCTGTGCATGCATATGTGTAGTGACATCCTGTTGCTACATGCACAAACCCACCCCTTCTGGTCACCCTACCTCATCAGTAGCCCCATGACATGTACTGGGATTGAGTCACCATTTCGCAGTTCACTCAATCGCAGTGGCGCATGTCATGGGCTACCCTGGAAAAAGGCATTTCTTGGTATTTCCACATTGCCCTGTTAGACTAGTATTGCTATGAGAATACGAACAAAACTATCAAACTTTAGAATACTGATGCATATCTGGGATATTGTTTGGTTGTGCCTGCATGGGAAAATGTCAGTCAAATATAACCTGAAACACAAGAGCATAGAGGAAAGAGTATGTTCTAGGAGTTACTGTCATGGATGTTTAGAAACTTCAGAACATTTCCTACTATAACACCCATATAGTAAAGCTGTATGGTGAACAGTAAGCAAAAAATGGAATGAACATTTTTTTAACAGTGACATACCAAAATGTAATTTTAGTATTGTATCAGAAGGAGTGGGAGAAGTATAATGCCAGTACTTTACATGTGTGGTTTGCAGTATTTAAGTATTATATGCGGCAAGCAAGATGTGCTTGGATATTTCAACAAAAATATTTACCTCCTCAGGTTACAGTTAATATGAGATCAGCTTGTCTTCAGAAGTTATGAAGACATGGACAGGATAAATGACGAGGCTAAGATATAGGCCCACATTTCAATAGAGATGCATGGTGCAAAGTGGAAGATGACCGCCCATTCAAAGAATGTGCCAGAGAGCGATATTCGAAAGAGAGAGGTGCGGCGCACATCTCCGGAAGTGCTAGCATGCAGAAATTATGTATGCAGCACAAATAAAGGGGGCATTCCTTTGAATATGCTGTGCATCCCTATGTTCAGCCAAAATGTGCAGCACATCTACCGTGCTTCTCAGATATGAGCTGCCCAAAGTTAGGCATATAAAATGGTGAGCTAAATTTGCCAGCCACCCACAAGCAGGCTGCAGAACTGCAGGCAGGCCAGCTGGAGACAGCTCTTGGAGGTGCACAACAACATGCTTCAGGCACCCACATAAAGCAGTCATGCCAGGATGGACAAACCCTGAGCCACAGGTGCCATGTCACCACCAGTACCATCCAGGAGCAACACCCACTGCACCCTGGACATAAACACACAAGCAGCCACATGCCAGTGCTGTCTTGTGCCCCCAGGCACACCAGATGGGTGGACAGCCACACTGCAGCACATGGACCAGGAGCCATGGCCAGCACCCATGTGGCCTGCAGGGTGCCACCTGGTAGTGGCATGCACCCAGGGTGTCATCTGTGGCAATGGTGCTCAGGTTGCCTGGTGGTACTAGTGGCTGCATGGCACAGGCCAGGGACTGACCAGTGGCAAACACACAAGGTGGTACACCATGGGTGCATAGAGGTGGGACCCACCCACCTTTATGCTTGGTCTCTATCTGTACACTGCTATCCCTTGCAGTTCCCACCAGGTACCTTCCATTCTCTGGTGTGTGGGGCACTGCAGGTGACTGTATGCAACATAAGGAGCTGGTGTATCACATGCACGTGGTATCCCAATCAGCCTGTGCTACCCTGTGCCTGCCCCTGTTGCATGTCCAGGTGGGCCCCCTGTTCCCCTGTCTAACCCCGTACATTTTATTTATTTAGTTTTTGTTTACCTGGTAAGGTGCACTAGCCATAGCGATGACTATTTTCAGGCATGACCCAGGAGATTACAGGACAGAACATTTAAAACAATAACAGTACAATCATTAACAGTACATAATTAGACAATTGAAATAAAGTGCAGGCAGGAGAAAACAACAGGTATAGTTAGATACATTGCAATGTCTAAATAGAAATATAAGAAAGCAATACAATAAACAAGGTCATAAGGGCAACATTCGGGAACAAAAATTGGGAAAGATTATACAGTGAAGACTATAATACTATAATAGTCATGCAGGATAGATATAGGAGAGTTAAGAGCTGATAGGAGTGGGGATGTTAGATAAAGGAGTGTAGGATAGAATATAAATTTGTGGAAAGGTTAGAGACGTGGACCAAATGTAACAAAGGTAGAGCGATAAAGTGACAGGAAGAAAGTGCCAAGCATATTTATTGGGGACAAATTCTGAAGAAGTTAAGGGTGCAGAGGTCAAGAGAGATATAAGGGCTAGAGAGGTTTGAAACAGGAGCAGGTGCAGGAATCAGCGAGATGGTCATAAGCAATTTTTGAAAGAGGCATGGGATGATGCTAGCCATATAGTTAGGGGGCATGAGTTCCAGTGTTGTGGGGCATGACAGAAGAAAGCGCTAGCACCTTTGGAGGAGTTATATCTGTGGATGTGGACAGGGGCATTGGCAGTTGAGCGTAGACCATAGCTGGATGTCTGGTTTAGAAATAGTCCCACAAGGGGCTTGGGTGTTTGTATTCTGATGATATTATCTATGATTGAGCCATACGCATAGGCTGTAGAGGCATGCAGAGAAAGTCATCCTAGTTCAGAGTAAAGGAGGCAGTGGTGTTTCATCTGATGTGAGGAGGACACATAGGGACAGATATTGTTGTAAGTGACATCCCACTTCTGAAAACTAGTTTTACCCACAGAGGCATAAGTTGTAACCCGTAGGTGGTGGCCGGAGGGTTATGCCATGTGCTATGGTAAGCCTAGCTGAGGGGTGAGCACATAGCTGGAGCAGTAGGCAATACCAAGTTTCATGTTAAAGAACTTGCAGATCTGCTGGATATGGAGATCAAAAGTAAGAGACAGATCAAGTGTGATACCTAGATATTCAAAAAAGGGTACCACCTTGACAGATGAGCCATTTACAGTAGAGACATTGAATTTTGGTTGAGAGTGTTAGAGTTTAGCATTGGAGCTGAATAACATGGCTTGGGTCTTAGATACATTTAAGACATGTTTATGGCTAAACAGCCAATGTTGAATTTGTTGAAAGTCCTGGGAGAGTCGTTGGTTGATTTCAGCAATATTTTTAACACTGGCGTACAGAACAATGTCATCAGCGTATAACAGGGAGGCAGTCTGGAGGAGGTTAGAGGTGATATTGTTTATAAAAATGGAGAAAAGCAAGGGACCAAGGATAGACCCTTGTGGCATGCCAATGTTTATAGTTGCTTTGTCCGACAAGGTGAAGTTATATTTAACTAATTGTGTCCTATCTGATAAGTAGCTGCCAAACCACGCAATGACATTCGGTGAGAAGACTAGTGATATAAGATCAGCTAAGAGGATGGGGTGGTTGACAAGGTCAAATGCTTTAGTCATGTCAATAAAAATTGCCCCGTAGAAAACCTGAGTCCATGGCCACTAGGGTATCGGACGTAAACTTGAGCAATGAAGTGGTGGTACTATGACCCTTGCAGAAGCCATGCTGTGCAGTTGTTAGAAGGTCATATTTCTGAAGAAAGTCAATTGTTTGCATAGCTATGAGCTTCTCAAGAATTTTACTGAGGACTGACAGGATAGCTATGGGTCTATAATTAGAGAGATTTTTGTGGTCACCCTTTTTGAAGACCGGGGTAATCATGGCTGATTTCCAGACTCAGGAGCATGGCTCTGGCACAGGGAGAGGGTAAAAATCTCAGCTAGAGGTGCAGCTATGTATGGGGCAGTGAGTTTTAGGAGCTTAGGTTCAAGATTGTCGGACCCAGCTGCAGTGAACTTGGAGATGTTGTTAAGCAGTCTTAGTACATTCCAGCTTGAGACAGACTGAAAAAGTAATTTGGGCCCGGAGAGATCAGGTTGGGTGGTTAGATTCGATTGGGCAGGAAGGAGGAGGTGTAATGGTAAGGTCAGAAAATTGTGTAAAAAGTTAGCAATGGTTAAGGATTATTGCAGTGGACACCATTTAGAGACATGTTGATTGGGGTGGGGGCCAGATTTGAACCAAGGAAGCACTTAATATGGGACCAGAATTTTTTTGAATCCCCAAAGGATTGAGTTAATAGATCCTTGCAGTAGGCCCTTTTGGCCCTTTTGATTTCCTTCATACAGGAATTATGTAGGGCTCTGTAGGAATTTAGGTCAGCTGGTAGCCCCAAGCTTTTGTAATGGAGCCAACTTTTGTCTCTCTGGCGCAGTTTGGAGAGAAGATCAGACTTTTTTTACATGCCAGGGTTACAAGAGGGCAGAGTTTGTCCTGAAATGCAAGAAAGTGAGTCAGGAAGAGATTAAGAGCAGTCTGAGCATCATTAGGTTTAAAAAAGGGGAGTCCAATCGATAGTGGCAATGTCCAGTAGGAAGGATTGTGAGTCAGGGTACACGCTAGTTTCAAAAAGTGAAAGCAGGCTTGCAGGATGGCCTAACCTTACCCCATATGCAAAGGTGAGGGATTGGTTGTGATGGCACCAGCTAGTGTGCCAGAAGAAATAATATTTTCTGGGTGGTTGGTCATTATCCAGTCCAGCAGAGTACTAGAGTTAGAGTGCTGTGTAGTTCTGGTGGGGTCACTGATCATCTGGTGAAAGTTGAAGCGTTGAATATTGGTCAGTAATGTGGGTTGAGAGTTACCTGGCCTATTCAAGTTGAGATCCACAAGTATAAGAATCTCATTTCTCCCAGAAAGAAGAGAGATCTGATCTAGCAGCTCATCTAGTCCTTTTAAGGTGCTAGAAGGTGTTGTAGGCACTACCGATATGCAGTTTTTAGAGCTGAGGGTGAGAAGGACATGCAGTGCTTCACAGTGGATTAGGGAAGATGAGCAGATGGCAGAGAGATAGAGGTGATCTTTAAAATAGACAGCAGTACCACCCCCTCTTTTGGGAGCAGGTCTATCAAATCTCAGGAGACTGTATGACGGAAGTGAGCATTGGGAGTCAGGAGTGGAAGGTTCGAGCCAGGTTTCAGTGAGGCAGATGATATCAGGCTTGTAGAGGGAGGTCCATGATTCCAATTCAGCGATGTTGTGCACTAGGCTCCTGATATTATGGTGCACTACAATAAGACCTTTGGCATTGGTAAGGGGACTAGGTATATTGTTAGCCAGTCCAGGGTTAGAATGAACATCTCCTGAGAGCAATAGGGCCAGTAGGAGGAGATACCAGAGTTTACATTGCAAGAAGGAACATAAGGTACGAATATGTATGGGGTAGTATTTTAGGGCATAGGCCACCATGTGGATCCAGGACCTATTTAATAGTAGTGGGGTGGGATCACATTGAAGGGTAGACAGCAGGAGAAGGTTAGAGTATGAGTAGTCGGGGGGTAGGTAATTAGGGATAGCCAAAGGGGCTCGAGGAATAATAATTAGGGATACGTGGAGCAAAGCAAGAGGGGGCACAAGAAAAAGCAGAAACATATATGATTTCATTATTAGCAGACCTAGGTACTGGCTCATTATGTAGGTGATGTCAGGAGACTCCAGCAGGATAGATATGAGAGATCAAACTTAGGGTAGAGCAGACCTTCTGACTCTTATAGTAGAGATTAACCTAGTTGAAAGGTTTTTAAAGTAGAAAGTAAGATGGTAAATATCTGAGCCAGAGACTGGGTAGTGAGTCTAGTGAGAAACAAAGCAAAAGTAGGTGTTTTCAGGTTAAGTTAAAATAGAGGGCACCCCTAAGAAGGCTGACTATGGTAAGTGAGAAAAGTAATCAAAAGCAGATAGCTCAGAGCGAGATCATAGAAAACTCAAATATCCTTAGTCAGGGATTGAGATGTTGAAGAACAGATGCACAGAGCAATGTGTTGATGCAGGGATGCAGTGAGCCAATGGGAAGGAAGATCACTGCAGGAGAAGGAGTGATAATGTATTTAAATTAGGCCTGGGTGGGGTGGGGAGGAGAAAATACTACTAATTAAATTCAGCAGGCTCCTTACTTAAGGTAGTCTCCCCATGCTAAAAACTCTAATTACATGGCTATGGGGTGTAGCATCGTACCCAGGCCAATGCAGTCCACCCACCCACACACTACCATCCCGACACACCTGCCAGTTAGGCTGTAGTACCTCCTGTTCACCGTTGTGGGGTGGGGGACAGCCCTGAAAAGCTGGAACTGAGCATGCCCGGGGTATGCAAATGGGCTGAATACATTCCAGTAATGAGCTCCAGCATGTGGGACTTGGACTTGAATGTGCAATGAGGCCATTTGCATATCCTGGCTGAACATTGCAAAGTTGAGTCATGCCTATCTCACCTGTCCCAGCGACGCACTCTATGTTTCTGCCTGGTGCGGGTCCTCTCACTCGACATGCACCGCACATCTTCTCAGATGCGTGATCACGCATGTTTGGGATTTCAGCCAGACATGTACAAGTGCATCTTCCCACGCATCTTCTGAATATACTATTTATTTGGGCCGGCACATCTCAGATGCACGGAGCAGGCACTTGCACGATTTCTAAACTGTAGGAATAGAGGAAAAATAATATCTGTTACAAGAAGTCATAAAGGTAGGGGTATTATAAAATGTTTTGTGGTCCTGTAATCATATAAAAAAGGAAAGGGTTTTTCTATTCTCATTTCAATGGACACTGATGTACTTTAATGTGAACTGGAGTTCTTTTCTTAATTTTCTATGCAGATGTTTGTTTTCTGTTTCTGTTTTTGGTTTTATATCATTTTAATAAAAAATACCTCCACTCTAGTGACACCTGTGCTAATTGAACAAGCTAATATAAAAATAAGAGACAGAGCATATAAAACATCAGGGTCAGATAGCCCATTTTAAAAAAAAGTTTTTGTTTCAATATAATAGTTCCCATTTGTTATTAACAAAGCAACTGTGAGGATCATGGGAGGGGTGATTCCCTCCAAAAACATTTTTGAGTCTTGTAAAGAAAAAAAAACATTTTTGACTCTTGTAAAGAAAAAAGAAAAAATGAGAGAAAATAATTACTGATTAAAAGGTAAACAAGTGAGATTGATGAAAAGAAAAGAGGGATTATGTTTGGACAAATAATGAACATTTTTCTGAATTATTTTCAGATGGGGGAAAATAACAAATGAGTCTTCAGATACTTTATGGGAACTGGAACTTGGAAATTCCAAAACTGCCTGCAGCAATGTTGTTTAGTACTATATATGCACACCGATGAAAAATGAAATTTCGGTATAGCAATTAAACCCTTCGATAATGGGCCTGCACAAGGTAAAGATTCCCTGAACCCAGAATCTGATCTCCAAATGTGTGATATAATGGTGGCAGAACTGGCAGCAGTGTATAATTAAGCATTATACAATGGCAAGAGAATTTCTTGTATCCTGATTGGACAGTGTGCGCCTGGGACAGTGATGTTATTGAACAATAACATCACCCTAATAAGTCTAGACACACACATGACCTCATAACAGAGCATGAAATTATGCTCCTGTCCCAGAATTACTGCAGGCTCCAGTCAGCTTGCTTTGGAGACATCAGCCCCGGTATATCACACCCAAAGCACCACTTCTATGGGCAACTGAAGCACTCTGACTAAATATATTAGGACAGCATAACAAAGTAATTAATTTAGATGCCTATTTTGCTACTGTTGTTTTTGTCTCTCGGGCGAGTGGTTTCACTGAATGTAGAAGACCATATCTGCTGGTTGACGCGTTTTAGTGAAGCTGCTTGCATCAAACACACCTAACCTGTCTTCTGCTACGGTAGCAGTGGTAAAATTATTGAAAATAATGATAGAAATATCACCTTTATTTTTTTCCCGAAAACAGAGTATCAGGACAAGTTTCTCCATCCGTGCAGCATTCCTGGCTCCCTCAGTGCATGTACACACTTGGTCCTCACCATTCCGTTGTTCCCCTGCACATCGTAAGCCAAACCCAGTAAACATGAAAACCACTTCAGTTAAATGGCAGACTAAAAAAAAATGTGTCTAGAGGAAACAAAGAGTTGCGAGGGGTCATACACAGTAGTTATGGACACACAAAAACATCAAGAAACACAGACCTAAAATGGAACAAACCATAAACCAGCAGCCCCCTCAGCTGGACAACATTGAAATTAGGGACTCTTTTTTTATAATAGGTACATCTGCCCCAACAAAAATAATAATAAAAAAGGATTTGAAACATATTTTTGCCTTTTTTTTTCCTTTTTATTAACAAATAAGCCATTGTATAATAACAATAAGGCACTCCAGTGTGTGTGTGTTATTGTGTAATAATGCCACTCCTGTGTGTGTGCAAGCACTCAGCTTCACCTCGTGCTTCAACCCACCCCAGGAGTGATGTTATTACACAGTAATACACACCCTGCCATGCCATATTGTTTAATGAACAGATGGTTCTATACCACATACAATGGTATGTATAAAACCTTGTTTTTTAACTATAAAAGGAAAAAGGTAAACCTGACATATGAAACTGGAGACCTATTAGTCTCCAGAATTGTGATTATGAAGTGTTGACAAACATTTTTTGTTTAAGGTTGATGGAGGCTGCTAGGCATCTTGTACCCAAGCCACAAACCTGTTCCATAAAAGACAGGCCAAACTGTGATAATTTGTTACTTATCTGAGAAATAACAGACAGGGATACTGAAGGGAAACTAAAAGCCAGTGGGTTTTATGCTCTAAAGAAGTATTTCATCCCTAAGAGTTTTGTTGGATGGCTGGAGGCCCTATACAAGAATATGTCTAGTAGCCCTTATATTAATAAATGTGTAGGGGAAACATTCCCAGTTAAATCTGTGGTTAGGAAAGGGGTTCATTAAGCCTATTGAGTTTGTTTGTTTGTTTTTATTTTGTTAACCAGGTAGGGACACTGGAACTAGTCCTTTTTCAGGTCTGAGATGACACAGCAAATAGACACAATTACAAAAGATACATTGACACATGAAACATAATTAATGCAATTACAAAAGATACAATAGTACATGAAACATAATTGTACATTAAAAACACTATAAATGACATGTGCAAGCATCCAGTTCCTGTAGAAAATATTTCAGATTAACTTTAAAACTTTGTAGGGAGGTGGCTGATCTTAAATTTTGTGGTAAGAAAGTCAAATATGGGGGAGCAACTACTGAAAAAGGGCGTGACCCAGCTTTTGATTTATGTGATAAAATTTGAAGGAGGGTCCCTTTAAATGTTCTCAAATTTAGAGTGGTTTCATGAATTGAAACTAATTTACTTAATAGAAAAAGATCTTTAGAAAATATAGATTTTAAAATTAGCCAAAAAAATAGGAAAATCTGCATTTCAGAGATAACCAACCAAGTCGAGAGTACAATAAACAATGATGGGTACGCAAAGGAAGATCCAGAATAAATTGACAAATGTTGTTATAAGCAATAGTGTAGTTAAAGCATTCTTTTACATATAAATTGAAATATAAACCTGTAACATAATCTAAATTAGGCAATACATTTTCAGTAGCTATAGATCATTGTATATTGGCAGAAAAACATCTTCTGAATTTATATAACAAGCCCAGTTTCTGATTGACTATTCTACTGATAACTTTAACTTGAACCTTAAAACTTAAGTTTGGATCTAACAATGTGCCCAAGCATTTAAATTCTAAATTTGCTCTATTTTTATCCCTTTTACATTATGGATAGTAAGACTAGGATTATCCTTTAACATAAACTGAGATCCAAATAACATAGTTTTGGTTTTCTTTACATTAAGAATAAGAGAATTTGCTGAAAACCAATTACATATATCTATAGCAATCAAAAATGAGTAAAACTACTCAGACCTGCATCTGGGAGCATTGCTTAGCGTAAAACAAGTAACATATGAGGCATAAAGTTACCAGCACCAGCTTTACACTGCCTCTCTCCACACTGTAGAATCAATTCGGATTAGCCATAAGTGGAAAAAGGAAGCACATACAACTGTATGTAGTGCTAAAAGTGCTTCATTTTATTCCTGCAACCTGCTTCCATCCATGCTATCTCTGAATGAAACAATGCAGTTTCTAATGCGTTTCACGCCTGGTGATTCCTATGATTAAGCACCAGGGGCGTGAAAATAATTAGGAACTACATTATTCGTCGAGAGAATAACATGGCTGAAGCTGAGTTAAAAGAGGCTCACACTAACACTATGATTGTATGTGTACTTTCTTTTCCACTTATGGCTAATCTGAGTTGATTCTACAGCGTGAAAAGAAGAGCAGTGTTAGCTGGTGCTGGTAACTTTATGTCTCATACATATATCTATGACTTCTCCTTCAAGCAAAGAAGTTAATTGAGAAATATTATTAGCCTGTGAATAAAGAATCAAATTATCTGCATAAACAATCACCAAATTTACAAAGTGATGGTAACTGATTAACAAAAGGGGAAAGCAATAAAGAGCTTAAAATGGAACCCTGCAGCACATCTGAATCAACTGAATGCGTTGAAGAAACTACATTTCCAATTTTGACAAATTGAGTCCTATTCAACAAATAATCCTCAAACCATGAAACCACCTTCCCAGAGAACCCTAGGTTACTCAATTTAGAGCATAGCAAGGAGTGACCAATAAGATGAAATGCCTTGGTCAGGTCCAGAATGACCACTCCCCAACATGAGGTCATCATCAAAGCCCCTGAGGGCAGCATTCATGAACCCAACCAAGGCAGTCTTCGTTCCACACTTTTTTTTTAACCATGCTGCTGGGAACACAAAACATTATATGTCTCAAGAAATGAAGTAATCTGGTTTGCAACTATTTTTTTCCAGCAGTTTACTCAGTGAGTTCAGAATAGAAATTAGTCTAAAGTCATCTGTACATTTGACTCTCGGTTTCTTTGGAATTGGAACTACCCTAGCACATTTCTAAGATGAAGGGGTAAGCCACAGATCAAACATAAATGATAAATAGAGCATAAGGGCCCACAATAGAAAAAGCAATTAGTCTAAGTGCCCATCAAGTCCCTCTTCATGGTGTACCCCTCCTACAGCGACATTTTCAACAGTGACCAACACTACAGCGACTACAGCACCAGGTCACTGTAGTGTCGGATTACTGGACCCTAACACTGTATTCTGGTGGTATTGCACCTTCCCTAATCAGCTCCAACTCGAGGTTTATTATATTTAGTGGAGGTAGTGTGGGGGGCATAGCCCCATGTGGGGGTTCAGAGGCTTCACCCAAAGAAAACATGTTAGAATGTGAGAAATCTAATGTTCAGTGCAAATGTAGTTGACATGACAGTTTCACTGTACGGTTGTTCGACAAAAAAATTTGTCGATGTCCGATCATGGATCCCCTTCCCAGAATCACTGTGTCTTTAAGGAATGGTCAGAAGTCATTTCAGTACCTCATTTTGAGTTATTTTATGAAAATAAAAAGTAAGCCTCTCCAAAGAAGATGATACAAAATTAGAGACACCTACCGACTACTGATAACAAGATCTATAGCTAGATAACTCAGAGAATTTGGAACCCAGTAAATTAGAAATATCAATTGGATCAGTTACAACTCCATTTGATGTAATTATTTTCTGAATAATACTTTTTTCTTTTGGTGAGAGTAACTTATTCACTAAATTCCAAAAAGATTTAGTATTTAGTTACATAGTGAATAGTGAAACCTCCACCCTAACATATTTAGCTCTGACCTTCTGTACATAAATTTGACTGTAACCATCTAATTAATGGCATAAGGGATGGAAGGGAGGGACAACATAAATCTCCTACCACGATGGCATAACTAGACAACATTTGTTCATTTCTGAAGGCTGAACAGTCACTCCATCAAGCTGTGAAAGTTGTGATGAGATATCCTACTGTTTCAGATTCCTGTAGAGGTATGATTCAAAATATTGGTATTCAGTTAAAGAGGTAGTGTACTGCCTAAAATTAATATTAGTTTTTAATAACAGTCAACTATTACCTTTTATATCTGAGGTGCTTTTTCTTTTCTCTTTGGGTAATTAGAAGATTTTCTATTTGATGGTAGTAGGTGTGATCTGTGGAACAGAACTCTGCCTGGCAGCTGACATATCTAGTTCTAGTCCTTCCACTATATCATCAGCATTGTGACCTCACTGATTGTGAAATCACAGCTACTTGGGAAGAGCAACTCAGTAGCTGCCAGGTCAATCACCTGTGATGTCACAGTCAGTGAGGTCACAGTGCTGATGATGTAGTGGAGGCAATAGAACTTGATATTTCCACTGCCAGAGAGTTATTCCACATGTTTAGCATGACACTCTCACATAGAACACTTTCTAATGAGCAAACAGAAAAAAAGAAAAATACTTCAGAAATAAAAAGTTACAACAGACTACTTAACATTTCTAACATTGTCTTGTCTTCTATTTTTGATTCTACTATCACTTTAATGGCAGGTCCTGGGAAACCAAATCCACCCATGACAGGAATTAATTTCACTATGGATCTGGTTAAAATACTAGGGTTGAAATTTGAAATGAGGGACATGGCCTGCCTGAACTGGCAGGAAAAGTGTGTATGGTACCTTTTGAGAGAAAGGTGAAACATTGGACAAACTGGTAATTTTCAAAGCAGGACAGGGTACAGATAATTACAGCTTTTCTGATCCTCATTTCTCTTGAATGTCAATGTGTGTATCCAGCCCCAGTGACCAGAACTGGACACAGTGCATCAGTTGTGATTGAACCAAGGCCTCTACAGGCAGAGGACCACCTTCCTTGCTTGATCCTGTTCTTCCCTCTAATGAATCTCAAATTGTGCTTGCTTTTTTGACTGCAGAGGCACGTTGCATGCTGGTCTTCAGCTTACTGTCCAAAATGACTCCTAGATCCATTTTCTTGGCCATGCTGCCAGACTGATGACAACACAAGGTGTATGAGCAGCATTCCTCACCCCTAGGTGTAATACCTTGTACTTCCCCACATTTCATTTAAGCCACCATTTCTCATCCCATACATCCAATATGTGCAGGTCTCCTGAAATGCATCTTTCTTCTTTGTGTCTGTTCTTCTTGCCAGTTTATTGTCATCAGTACACTTCAGTAGCTTGCTGCTGAGCCCCTACTCTTGGTTATTAGTATGTTAAAGGGCAAATGACCCAGCATCATCTTCTTCAGGGCTACCGTACTCAGCACATCCATCTAGTCTGAGTGTTGACCATCCATCATCACTTTTTGCTTTCTAACTTTTAGATAATTTGCTATTCACCTCCTCTTTATACACATTGTGGTCTCCATGTTGTGCTGCTTTCTCCAAAGTGCTTTCCCTGTGGCACAATGTGAAAGGCCTTGCTGATTTTCAAATAGACTATATTTACTGGGAAACTCTTATCCACCTTCCTTGTCACCTCCATGAAGAAGGCAATCTTGTTGGTTTGGCAGGATCTTTGTTTTGTAAATTAATTCTATGTGCTAGAAAACAGCCCTTTTTAATAAATTTTACGAACTACCATATATGTTATGATTAACTAACTCTAAGACTTTGCTGTGTGTGGAGGTATGGCTTAGAGGTCAATAGTTGCTTAGGCCTGAGCTTGCACCATTTTGAATAGGGGATGCCACTGGCTGTTGTTCAGTAATGTGGCACTATTCCTGCCTATAAGAAATCTTGGAAGACTTCAATAGGGAAACCAGCCAGAAACCCTGTTAACTGCATTATTAACACTGGATGGATACCATCAAGACCCTCTCAATCTATAACATGACAATTTTATCTAATACAAATCAATTGGCTATATACATCATTACAAAAGTCTGTGCCAGAGGTAATAAAGAAGTAAGTAATGCACAGCATATACATGATTGCTGTACCTCTGCCCTGGCATGACATGTAGTTCAAATATAAAAAAAAAACAATTCACACTTTCATACAAAATGGCAGTTAAGAGCTTTACTTCAAGTAATTTATAATGTAGAACACATTAGATTAATAAGTTCACAATATATGAATAATCTTATACACAGAGCAGTTAAAGAGCTTTACTTCATGAAATTTATAACGTAGCACATACATTAAATTAAAGTTCATAATATGTGAACAATTAGCAGTTTAATGTTCCACTAGATTTGAAAGAAAATTTGAACTATAGTCACAATTGGTGAAAGTGGTAGGCAGATAGGAAGGTAAAGTTTATTGATCGACAAATGTCTTTACAAACTTATATAACATTTTCAGTAACAATACACATATATAAATATATTGCACATTAATAAAACGAATTTACATTTAACATCAACATCTGGTTTTATTTCACTAGCAAAACAATTGTTGCATTTTCTATCTAAAAAAATCACTACTCAGTGCAAACAGTATCTAGAAGACAGATCCACAAATTAATATATTTTCAGCATCACAATTTACGGGAATGCAGAAATGTATACATCATTGAAAGTTTATGTGTTTCACTGAAGGTGAACAAGAAGATTATTAACTCTTCAGAGGGGAGACCAAGGGTGCTCAGCACTGGGGCCAGCCATTTTTTTTGCTTTTTGTTTCATACTGGGGACAATGTAACACAATGTGTTTAAGATCATCCTCCATTCCATATGTGCACTTACATTTAGGATCTGTGATTCCAGCTCTTTTTTAATCATACAATATGTAATTAGCAGCATATAACTCAAGTCTATACCTGGTTATAACTTTCCTTTCATCAGGATTTGTTAAGATGGACAGATATGGTTCCAAGTTGTGTTTTGTTTTTATAATTTTATGCCATCTATAATGTTGTAGTTTGTTCATTTGTTCTTGATTCTGAAGTATTGATATGTCTCTTAACCTTCTTTTAACCTGCTCTGCTATTTCAACAAGAGCAGTGACATACATTTCATAAAGTAAGTTTCCCAAGCCTGACGGAAGGATATTTTCCTTAAAAGTTTTGATAGTGCTTGAAGTAAAATTAATTTGATGGTAATTTATTTGTTCTTCAAGACCATCATGGGTACCTTCTGTCCTGAAGGAGAAACAAATTCAATATAAAAATGATCCTTCTCTCTAGTGCCATTGTGGCTAATAGAATTGCCTGGTTCTTTTCTCAGTATTTCTGCCAGTACTGACTGTTGCACTTTTAATATGTATATATACATTTTATTTATTTCTGTTTCTAGTGGCTTTATGTTTGCTGGGGTCCAGATTTCTGTACTGTATAAGGTACTTGTTTTTATTTTTATGTTTATTACTCTTAGCAAACCTTTAATTGTGCTCTGTCCCATTTTCATATTAAACCTTTGAAAGGCATTAAATAAGGTTTTCAGCTTTTGAGTCATTATTTTTATCTGTGGGGTCCATAAAACATTATGTGTAAATCTGAGCCCCAAATAATCATAACTTGTTGTTGTTTTAACTTTATTTTTATCATTATAAAGTGAGATTTTTTATTTCTATTGCGAAAGATAACCAGATTTGTCTTATTCAAATTTATAACTAACTTATCTTTTTATAAAGTTCAGAAAAGTGTGTTAATTTACGTTGAAGTCCAAGAAGGGAAGTGGATATCAAGACAATACTGTCCGCATATGCTAAGCATGGGACTTTTTGTAAAAGAACTTGGTCCTGGTACTCTCAAATGGGGATGGAGAGAGGATCTAAAATTTAGAAGTGTGTAGCCACCTGGGAACAAGTGACCACCAAACAGTATGGTTCACGATAAACACAGCCATAGGGTCAAGCCATACAAAAGTGAGGGTACTGGACTTTAGGAGGACTGACTTTGTCAAAATGGGAGAGTGTCTCAGAAGAGCACTAGCAAACAGGCAAGAAGGAGGGGTTAAAGAACAATGGGAAAACATCAAAACTGCCATCACAGAGGCAACATGCCTTTGTATGAAACAAATAAACAAATCAAAATGAAGGAAAAAACACTATGATTCTCAAAAGTGGCGAGAAAGGTTAGGGAGAAAAAGGATAGCATTCAGGAAGTATAAGGAAACACAGGAGAGCAGGACAGAGAACTGTAACAGTTAAAGCAGAAGGAAAGGCAGTCCGAATAGCAAAGGACCAAACTGAGAAAACATAGCCAACTTGGTTAAGGAGGGGATAAAACCTTTATAGGTACATTAGGAGTGAAGAAAGACCGAGGAGGGATAGTAAGGGAGGTGGGTGGGCAGAGAGGACAGTGAAAACCAGGGATACTGAATGAATACTTCTGCTCAGTGTTCAAAAAGAAGAGGAGAGGGAGATACCTAATCCAATCAATAGAAGCACTCTGGATGGGGGGTCAATACTAGTCCATTCACAGAAGAAAGGTCCTGAAAAGAATTCCTAAAACTGAAGGTGGACAAAGCAATGGGTCTGATGGGATTCACCCCAGAATTCTAAAAGAACTAAGGGGAGAGCTACTGACACCACTGACTACTGTTTTTAACAAACCATGGGAGGATGGTGTGGTACCTAAGTACTGGAGGAGGGTGGATGTGATTCCCCTTCACAAAAGTGGGAGCAAAGCAGAGGTAGGAAACAATTGACCTGTTAGTTTGACCTCAGTGGTAGAGAAAATGATTGAATCATTTCTGAAAGAAAGTATTATTGGTTACCTAGAGGCCAGCAGGGCACAGGACCCAAGACAGCATGGATTTAAAGTGGGAAGGTCATGTCAGATGAATCTAATAGATTTCTTTTACTGGGTGACCAAAGTAGTAGACCAGGGAGGGGCTGTGGACATGGACTACCTAGATTTTACCAAGGCATTTAACACAATTCCACACAAAAGATTAATAAACAAATTAACCAGCCTGGGAGTGGGTCCCAGGGTGGTTGTCTGGGTAAACAATTGGCTGGACAACAGGACACAGAGGGTAATAGCAAATGGAGTCCACTCCAAAGAAACGGGGGTTACTAGTGGGTTACAGCAGGGTTCAGTAGTGGGTATGGTCCTTTTTAAAGTCTTTATAAGTGACATTGCAGAGGGACTGGATGGAAAAGTATGCCTCTTTGCAGATGACACAAAGATCTGCAACAGGGTTGATACACAGTGGGAGGGTGGAAAGGATGAGAAGGGACTTGGCAAGGTTGGAGAAATGGTCAAAAGTATGGCAACTTAGATTCGGTGCAAAGAAGTGCAAAGTAATGCACTTGGGAAACAAAAACCCAGAGGAAGAGTACCCAATGGGGTACTAGCAACAACAAAAATGAAAAGGGACCGGGGGGTAGTCATATCTGATGTTCTAAAGGTAAGCAAGCAATGTGAGAAGGCAGTTAGGATGGCTGGGGGGATACTAGGATGTATAGGAAGAGGCATCACCAGTAGAAAACAGGAAGTTGTTATCCCTCTATACAGACAGTTGGTGAGACCCCATCTGGAGTACTGCGTGCAGTTCTGGAGACCCCATCTCTGCAAGGACATAGACAGGATGGAGGCAGTCCAGAGAAGGGCAACTAAAATGGTGCAGGGTATGCACCAGAAGCCATATGGAGAGAGACTAAAGGAGCTTAATATGTATACCCTCGAGGAAAGGAGGAAGAGGGGGGACATGATAGAAACTTTCAAGTACCTCAAGGGAATCAATAAAGTCTAGGAGGGTAGCATCTTTCAGAAAAAGAGATGTGCAAGAACACGAGGGCACAATTTGAAGATAGAGGTGGGATGGCTCAAGGGCAATGTGACAAAGTATTTTTTCATTGAGAGGGTGGTGGACACACAGAATGACCTTCCTGAAAAGGTTGTGGGGTCAAAAACAGTGGGGGAATTCAAGAATGCATGGGACAGACATAAGGCAATTCTGGTGGGGGGGGTAGGAAGAAGTAGGCTGTTGGTTAACTAGGATCTGCAGCTTATCCAATAGGTAGGGAAATGGGCAGACTGGGTAGGCCAAGCAGTTCTTGTCTGCTGTCAAAGTCTATGTTTCTATGTTAACAGTCAGGGAGTGGAAATCTGGATTGTTTAGTTCCATTAGTAATGTATTTATGTATAGGTTAAACAAAAGTGGTGCAATACAGCAGCCTTTGCGTACACCTAGATTTGTTTTGATGTTTGATGTAAGGTTTCCTTGTTGATCAAATTTAACTTTAAGCCATGTATCACTGTATAATTTTATTAGGACATCTAAGATGTCTGGATTCATACTGTGCCTTTTCAATTTTTCCCAGACTAATTTTCTGTGAATTGAGTCGAATATTGTTCTCAAACCAATGGAATAGCAATAGAGTTTTGATTTTTTTATCTTTACGTATTTCCAAAGGAGGTCCTGGAGAACATAACAGTGTTGGATTGTTGAGGGTTTAGTTCTGTACCCATTCTGAAATTCGAAGATTAAGTTATTCATTTCTGCCCATTGTTGCACATGGTTCAATATTATTCTACAGAAAATTTTTTGTGATGCGTCAAGCAGGCTTATGGGATGGTACTGTATATGGTGGGATCATTTATATTCCCTTTCTTGAATATGGGACACACTAAGCTTCCCTTCCAGGATTCTGTGAACTGCCCACTCTGGACACAATAATTAAATATCATGTGTAGTATAGGGGACCACCATTCTTTAAATGATTTAAATATATCTGCTAGGATACTGTCTGGCCAGGGACCTTATTTGCTGATATCTTGTCTAATGCATTCATAATCTTTGATTGACTAATATAGAGTGGTTTTGGTAAGGATGAACTCCCTGGTTTTGAGATAAATTTGTCTATCTTCTTCAAATTGTGAAAAATAAAACACCTTAAAATGGTGTTCCCAAGTTGATGGTGTAATTGCTGCCTCAACATTAGTAGTATACTTATCATATCCCTTACTAACTAGTGTCCAAAACTGTTTAACATCTTTCTTTATTATTGACATTCTTAGTTTGTTCCACATTTTCATTTGGGCCCAGATATTCAAAAGAGTTGCGCCATGCACAATAGGGTTGTGCCAGCGCAAGTTCTAAAATGCTCCATTCTGCGATATTCAGCAGGAGGCAGTTGCCCCCCAAATCACGCTGAGCAACAGGCGCAATGATAATGAATGTATGTGCAACTGAAGGGGGGGAACCATGCATAAATGGCACAGTGCGATATTCAACAACATGCGCCATGCGCAATAGGGGAGCAAGTGGAAGTTGCACTGTAGCGGAAATGAGCCAAAATAAAAAGGAGCAAGGGAGAGGCGCAAGAACGCTACAAGGAAGGCAAATGAGGCTGAATCCAAGCCAGAGAAACTGGGCAGGAGGGACACACAAGGTAGGCCAAGGAAAGGGCTCCTGGAAACCACAGGCTCAGGGGAAGGTGTGGGGAGCCACAGTGCAGAAGGGGGAAGTACTTGCCACACAGCAGTGAGGCCAGCACAGTCAGGTGTTCCCAGTGCAGGGGAAGTAGCAGCCAGGACAGCAGGGGGAACACATAAACAGCTGCCGGGGGGGGTGAACACAAGCCAGGGACGTGGCCAGTGCCACCATCCAGATTGAGGCAGTAATGAGGGGTTAGAAGGCGGGCAGTAGGGGGTGCGGTCGTGGAAGGGCCCGCGTCAGTATGCCCCAACAGGTAGTACCGAGCCTGCACCAGCTTCGAGCTGTATAGTGATACGGAGATCATGGGCCGGTACCGCCTGAATTGGACAATTCTGAGGCAGCTCTGTGAGCTGTGCAGTGATGTGATGCAGGCACCCACACGACAGAGCCATGCTCTGTCATTGGAGAAGAAAGTGACAGCTTACATGTGCTTGCTTACCACAGGTACCTTCCAGAGACCAACTGGGGACACCACAGGCATAACCCAGTTGGCCACATCATGCCACCTCACCCAATTCCTCAGCACACTGCTGCCACATGCTGTGGAGTACATCCATTTCCCTCAGCACAGTGGCAGAGCGCACAGCAAACATACAGGAGTTCCACAGGGTAGCACGTATACCTGGCATGCTAGGGGCAATAGACTGCACCCATGTGGCCATCCACACACCATTGGACCCAAGCGGGCCACATATATAAATCGCAAGTGCTATGCTAGCATCAACTGCCAGGTGGTGTGTACATGCCAGGGGCACATAATCAATGTCTGTGCCATGCACCCTGGGGGAGCACATGATGCCTTCAACTGGCACCAGTCAGCACTGTGCCACAGATTCGAGAGTGGGGATATCCCCACTGGCCACCTAGTGGGTAAGTATGAAAACCACATGGACAATCACAGGGCCTGGGGGGCATGGTCAGAGGTGACATGGGTAGTGGCCTACATGGCCAGGGGCAGGGAGATGCTGATCACCAAACTAACCTCCACCCTCTACACACAGGTGACAGTGGATACCCACTCTGTCCCTGGCTGCTCACACCCTACTGGCAGCCCGTGACCCCATCGCAGCAACGCTACAATGAAGCATATGCCACCACATGTAATGTCATTGAGTGGGTGTTCGGGATGCTGAAGGCATGCTTCTGTTGCCTGGACACCTCCGGCAGTGCCCTACAGTACAGCCCCTCAAAGGCCTGCTGGCTATTCCTGGCCTGTTGCATCCTGCACAACATGACCAATGAATGTGGGATAGCCATACAGGTCGAAGAGGGGGACAGCGATGGGACAATGAGGACGCTGGTGACAATGGTGATGGGCAGCCCCCTTGGGTGACGGGACCCCCGACTGCTCCGGCTGGCACAGCTGCACCGGGACACCATCACAGAGGAGCACTTCAGCCAACCCAGGTAAGTCATGGGGCCATGTGCAACCACCAGTGGCTAAGGCACAACCCATAAACATGCATGGACACACACCAGGGGTGCATGCCGTCAAGGGAACTGTCCGGGCATGGAACCACACACAGCAACAGGGATGGGTGAGGTCTAACATGGCACGCGGACATACACACACACACACACACACACACACACACACACACACGCACCAGACATGCACAAAGGGTAGGAGACACACCGACCCAGAACGCCACCCCTAGCCACACACATGTCCACAGACCACCACACCCACTGCCTGTCATTGTGCGTGTGTCAGATGCTGAACACCATTGCACATTGGTGTACAGCGCAATGCAGGCATCATCATGTACACGCAACTGCGGATAGCAGCCGGGAGGGTGTGCAGATGGACTGTGTGTCCATGTGCAGGGCCGGATACCCACCCGTGCATTGCCCGCTGAATGACACAATGCACACAGGGCAGCACCAGACAGTAGCCACATTGGGAGACAGGTCAGTCACGTGCCACAGTGCCACGGATGCCAAGGATGCGTGGGCGGCCCCGTTGAGACCTGCCAGCACTGACAGGCTGACCACTGGCCTCATGGGGTGGCACCAATGGTCCCCCAAGGGTTCCACTGCGTGAACATGACCATGCTCACGCAGGGGTCTGCAGCACACCAAACATGCCTGTGACAGATGTGCTCGGGATGCCCACAGCTGAACCCAGTGTTGACAAGGATGGTGTCGCATGATGCCAGGAATGAGGGGTGGAACGTGCACTGCGTGGTGTCTGCGATGCATGGGAAAAATAACTGTGTGCCCATTGTGGCCATGACAGCAGCGAATGCCTGTGTCTGCCTGTCAATGGCAGTGGTCACATCCTCCTGCAACTGGTCCATCCCTGCCAGGATCAGAGCCGTGTCTCTGCTGTGACGCTCCTCTGCTCACTCCAGAGCCCCACACAGTGCATCCACTGACGTTGCAAGCCACATCTGCTGGTTGACTGATGCTTGCAGTATGCAGGTGTGCTCATCCAAGAGGTCATCTGTCTGCTTGGCATCCTGTTCCTCAGGGTGTGCGCGGCCCTGATGCTCAGCACCCCTTGAGGGTGGGCGCTGCACACCAGGACCAGATGTCCACAGGTGGTACACTGATGCTGCCCCTGACACTGTACCCCAAGCCCATTGGCCGACTGCTGATGCTGCCTCCGGTTGCTGCTCCCCAGGCTCACTGGTGCCACTGCAGTGGCTGCAACAGTCCCACTGTCCTGTACACACACCAGTGCTGCCCCACTGGTGCTGAGAGGCACAGGCTGGGACTGTGATGCCACGCAGGCCTCCACAGTGGCACCACCCACAGCCATGGCCATGATGTTACCTGCTGTGTGGCCATCCAGTGGCACACCACGTGTCACTATCCATGATGTTAGCGACATCATCACCAGTGACAGACTCGGCCCATCCGAGTCACAGCATGCTGACATCTGTGGACACTGGCATGCTGGGACATGGGCAGGGGCCTCCTCCGTGCACCTGTTCCAACAACATCAGTCTGGACAGCCAGGCGGGCCCACTGTCGCACTGAGCCGCCTGTATACCTGTGGAGTGGATGGGCCCTCCTCCATCTCCATCTGACTGGCCTCAGTGGACGAGGCCCACCACTGCTGACCCATGCAGATGCTCAGGATCTGTAAGGGAAAACAAAGTCAGCGTAACTGCATGTGGCCTACCCTGCCCCCAATAGACAGACCATGACCTACCATGCAGTGACGGCAACCACCATCTGGAAAGTCACCACCGGAACACCTCAATGGCACAATGCTGCATGCTGCAGCAACCCTCTCTCCTGTGGGTCAGGCGTAGCACCTCTGGCTGTCCCCACCTGTCGCAGCTCGTGCTGCCTGATGGCAGCCACCTTCTCCTTTATCCTCCTCCTGTCTGTGCCCATCTTCTTCTTGCACTCCTGCACAGAGCACTGGTGGCTGCCATGCAGGTTCACTGCACGTGCCACTTCCTCCCATGCAGCAGCACAGGCCTGTGGGGTTCCCTGCCATCCGCTGAGAAGTGGATCCTAGTCCAGGTAGGCCTCAAACAGGGCATCCGTCTCGACCTTGGTGAAATTAGGCCTCCTCCTCCTCCTCCCACCACTCTGTTCCTCCTCTCTCACAACTCGCTTGGCCATGATTCAGCCTGTGAGAATGAAAGTTGTTACCTGTGACTGTGCAGTCCCATGCATGTCCCAAAATCTACAGTCCACACTCCCAAACAGCATGCAACTCACCAATAGACTGCAGTAACCAACTATGGTCAGTGCAGCCCAATGTCGCACTTTATAGCGCAACCCATGCAAATGAGGGTGAGTGCAACTTTAAGTGGATGCAAGTTGTAGTGCTGCGCCATTGAATGGCTGATTAGCTGATTTGCATATATGACGGCTGTATATCACTCTTTTAAGCTTTACGCAATTGTGTTGAACGATGCTGAGCCAAGTGCTCAGTTCTGTGACATGTGCAGTACACACCTAACTGTGCATGCCGGGTTGATGGCGCGGCGCCTGCCGCACTGCTGATGTGCTGTGCGTGGGAGGCAATGCAGGGCACGGCCACCATTGTGCCAGTGGCGCTACAGTGATGTTCACCTATATGGCGCTGTGGCACTGGGGTATCGTAGGCACACTGGGGCAACTGCACGGTGAAGCTGCTACTGGAGGTAGCACACAGGCACCCAATCGTGCTACACGCATTGGGTTCAAATCGTGCTAGTGCCTGTCCATGCGCCAGAGACCCTTGACCCTGTGCTCAACCTTTGACCCCTAGGTGCCATGCATCAGGCAGGGGTGCACCACTATCACGCTGTTCAGTGACAGTGCGATAGGGAATGGCAGCGCTGTACCATGCAGCATCTGCACGTGGTGCAACTGCGCTGCAGAGTGCCATTTTGAACCTACTGAGCAAGAGAGATGGCGTGGAGGAGAGCTACCCAGTGGAGCCAGATCGAAATGGCAAACCTGGTTGCCATTGTTGAGCCACTTTATGGCCCACTGTTTGGGGAGGCACCCCTGGACAGGTCCAGGAGCCAGGTGTGGCAGGAGGTGGCCGACGCCGTGGAGGAGGCCACAGGAATGGGGCGGACAGCAGAGCAGTGCCGCCACAGGTATGGGGACCTGAGGTGGAGGGACCCAGACCTGCTTGCCCACCTGCGGGCACATGCCAGGAGGGGCAAGGTGCCATGGTCAGGTAGGTGTAACATCCATGCACTTTTATCTTCCATATGGGTATCACAGTTGCATGTGTCCATAAAATGGGGGGGGGGACAGTCTGGTGTAGGCTGTGGTGGTGTCATCAGGGTGTGGGGTGGGTGGGTCTGACTGTGTGGGATTGCACACACATTGGGGCAGGGGGACTTTGCTACAGGATTATACTGATGTTCCTCTCTCCATGTTTGCACCTTAGGGCCAGAAGAGAGATGGCTGGTGAGAGAGTGGCGGTGCCAGCTGGAGGATCAGAACAATAGAAGGAGTGAAGGTCCACAGTGCCAGAGGGACCAGCCTGATGATGGTGAGTGCCTTACCTCCATGATTACTATTGATGCTGTGTAACAGGGCAAGCAGTGGGGCATGGCCACCATCCATTGACACCACTGCCATGCACGCAACTTGTTACAGTCAGCACTGTCTAGTGGCACTGCATGTCTGGGAGTGCGTCAATGATGGTCCATGCGCTACCAGGTACATGGCTGTGCCACTGCCTTTGCACCACATAGCCATGTCACTAAGCAGCCATGGTGGTGCTGTGCAGGACTTGGCGGTGTGTGTGTGTGCAGCGGTCTGCATGGCTGTGTGTGCCTGGGTGGGCAGGTCTTGTGGGCAGCATCACTGTGGGTGGTCACACACCATCACAGAGGCATGTTCCATGGCCGTATGCCATGCACAGTGGGTGGGCTGTATGGGGCTGTGCATTCACACCTATTGACTGTGCTCCCTTGTCCTAGGTGTCCGCCAGCTGCAGGCAATCAGGGAGGCGCTGCAGGAAATACTCACCATGGCCAGGGCATTGCTGGACATCCTGCGGGGGTTTGAGCGGCTGGGTGTCTGGTGGAGACATGGAAGGCGGAGCAGCTGGAGCGGGGAGTGGGGCTCCCACTGACCATATATATGCCCCTGATTTCCCCTACCCCCTGGACCCACCCTCACACCCCTCCTTTCCTGTGCCATTTGTTCACCCCTGTCCCTTACCCACCCCCACCTTGTTTGTGGCCCTCCCCCCACACATTTGTACATAATTGTAAATAGTTTTGTTTTATGTGTTTGATTACAATTCTTTTGGTATGAATACTGTGGTAGTCTCTGATTTGCAGCGGACTATAGGTGCTCAGCTGCAGTGGTGTGCATGGCGTCAGGAGTGGTGCAGTCATGGGTATGTGTGTGTGTGTCCATGGGGAAGTGACTATGGTGTGGGAGTAGCTATCAGTTAGTGTCTGTGGTGTGTGCGTTGTTCCCTGTGCACTGGATGACTGTGTGCAGTGGTCCATGGTGCATGCTCTGTGTCCGTGGCGCACCTGTCAGCCGTCCATGGCCTGTGCAGCTGACACCCTTGCATGTCTGTGACCTGCACGATCTGCTGGCATGTCAGTGGTGTTTGTTCATGCAGGGCAGCCACTGTACCCATCACAGTGCTGGGTTGCCTCCTGTCAATGGTGTGGTGCATGTCTGCCTCGGGTGACACTGTGACCTCCGCTGTTGTTGTTCCACCTCCATGCTGTGGCTTGTGTGTGTTGCAGGGGATGTGCACCACTGTCTGTGACTTGTGTTTCAGGCAAATGATGGTGGCATACAGGTCCACAGTGCCTGCACAGGGTGGCTGGAACTCCTGTGCCATGGAGGACTGCTGGCCGTGTGTACACGGTTTCCATGGGCCCACGCTGGGGGCATGGTTGCCCCGTTACTGTGTCCCTGTGTTGGTGTGCCCTTGGGTATGGGTGGGTGTTTGTCCATGCACTGTGTTGCATCTGGTGTGGTGCATGCTTCCACGCACCACTGTGGGTGTCTGCGCTGGCTTTTGTGGCCAGTGCTGGGTCAGGGTGTGTCCTTGGGAGGGTGTGCAGGTGCTGTACCACTGGTGGTGGGGTCCGGGGCATACCCTGTCATGTGGGGTACCTCGTGTGCCGATGGTCGGTTCTCAGCTGTACCTGGGGGTGGACTGTGCCTGGTGGCACTGTGTATGCAGTCATTGCATCACTGTGTGCTGCCACCCGCTGATGGGTGCTCGTGGTGGGGCTGCCTTGCATGGTTCTGTGGTGCACAGGGTTGCATTGTCACAGTGGGGGTGGTGGCATGCATGGGGTATCCTGCACTGGTGGATGCTCCTCCTGGGCAGGGTGTCTGGGGGTCATGGTGCAGGGTGTGCTCTGCATTGCAGGGATGGTGTGGCATGGGGTGGTCGGCCCTCCTTGTGTGCTGGTCACAGCTTGCCAGGGGGTGTGATGGGGCACCATGGCCCAGCTGTGGGTTGGTTGCTTGTCTCCATGGGCCAGGGGTTATTCCAGCCCTCCCCCAGTTGTGCAGTGCATGGGGTGTGGAGGGATGATGTCTGTTCTGCTGTGTGTTCCTCTGCCCATCTGTGGCATGGGTGGTGGGCCCCTGCATCCCTGGTTGTGCTGTTGCATTGCTGCCTGCTGCTGGGGGGCGTCCCTGGTTGCTCTATGGCGCCTCTGGACTGCTCAGTTGAACATCCCTTGTTTGCGCTATGGCATCAGATATGCTCAGCTTCCCTCTCAGTTGCGCTGTGGTGCAGGTGGGTGCAATATTCAGTTATCGGCTGTAGGCACATCTTGGCCGGCTCAGTTTTTGAATATCGCGCCTTTGCGCATGGGTGCAATGGACTTGCTCTTGCTATTGCGACTTTTTGGGCACAGTTTGAATATCCGGGCCTTGGTATTTTAGTCTTTCCTCAGCCAATATTTTCTTATATGATCTTCTTGCTTTGTTTAATATTTTATTAGTTACCTTTGTATTGGTATTTTTATGTTGTCTAACCAGCCTGCTCAGTTTTTGTTTAGCTTTTTTATAAGTGTTATTGAACCATGTATTATTCTTCCTCTTTTTTAATGAAATTTGGTAAAAGAAAGGTTTGATGTAGGAACAAATATGCTCCCAATCAGAAATTATGTTACTATTGATTTCTGGATTTAATACAGTATTTCTTAATTTGTTCAGACTATCAGAATTCAAAATTTCTGTGAAATGTGTTATTATTGAATTCTACCATCTTATTCGTTTTGAGTTTATTATCTCCAAGTCTTGCTGTTGAGAAACATCCCTTGTGAGCATATTTACCATCTCAAAGTACCAACTCGAGACGCACAGGAAGGTGAGAAGATTCTGGCCTTAAAATTACCTCTAGATCTTGTATTGCACTGATTGCCTCAAATTTTCCCCAAACTAAGTTGATTACTGAAGATCGAGTGGGCCTATATAAGTAAAGTCTCCTTCAGGATCACTTTTAGTTCTTCCACTGAACAAGCAGTAGTCTTGAGTTTGTTATGATAACCATTAGTAGCTTCCCAGTTTTATTACTTACTTTATCCCTTGAATTGTGTTTGCAGGTTAGATTCATATTTATTATGTTAATTCCATCTAATAACTCTTTTTCTAAGGGATTATATTCCATATGCCTGGCGTTAAAATCCCCATACATAATTAACGTACTTTGTTCATTTTCCTCTGTTAAGTCTTGTAATGTTGATTTAAAGTGTTTCCAGTATTCACTTTTAGATATTTTATTTTTTGAGGCTACATAGATGTTGAGCAAGATTAATTTAGCTTTATTATTTACTAGCTTGATTACCTATCAATTTTGAAGATTCGCTTTAATATGTGTAGCATTAAAGTTTAATGAAGTTTTAATAAATATGGCTAATCCATTTTTTGGCCTTCCATTTTTGTTCTGTCTTGTTGCTGGAAGGGTAAAACAGGAGAAGCCAGGGAGCAAAGGGGGGGTCCTCATTTATTAACCATGTTTCATGAAAGGAGATTCTTAAAGTCTTCATCTGCTAATCTAGCTATCAAACCCTCTATAATCCATGTTAGGAAATGTAGTTCTGATTTGTTATTCCGTGTTTCTCTCTGTATAAATTTGCTGTCACTTTATATTTTGACCTAAAAGAGGTGAGAAAGGGTTTATTGATTCCATGATTGTCTGTCTCTTTAGGGATATTATCACTCTGTTTGTCCCTTTTCATAGAAAATGTCTCAACATTTGTTAAATAAACAGAGTGAGAATCCAGGACATGAGAGGCCTGTAAAATCAGGGCTGCAAGGTTGCTTGATTGGAATGTTATATGAATCTGGGGTGAATTTGAAAGAGCTTGATGTACATGGATATACTTAATGGCACTTCTGTTCATGTTAATACCTAGGGCACAAGATAGGAATGTTCCTATTTCCCCTTTTTTTGTGGGGGGGGGGATTCGTTTTTCTGCCACATACTCCGGGCATCCTTCAGGGGTACCCTCAACTGTTCCTTCCACTTCCTTGCTTGAACCCCCTTGACTGGAGGAACTCCCACCACCCAGGCAGACCTAGCCCCCCAGATCACCCCGCAGGGTGGGCCTGTCCTCCCCCGATGGCCTTTCTGTAATTAGAGAGGTCCTACCTTGGGTGGTGTGGGAGCCTGGTGTCCTCCAATTGCGGGGCTGGCAGTTGGGATGCAGGTAGTGTCCCTCGCATCCCCATCATCTCCATGGAGGGTGGCGGTGATATTTTCTTATGCATTCTGTTTCCCCTGTGGAGCCCAGCCAGCAAGGTGATGTAGCACCATAACTCTGTCCCCCCCAGGCATCTGCTGTGCCCCCTATGTATGGCAGCCCCTAGGCACCACCAGAGGTCACTCAGTGAGAAGGCACATCCCCAATTCCACCCCTGGAAGAGAGAGCAGTCCTCTGGATGCTCGATATCTTCCCTCCCCTGCCAACCCCCAGCCACCTGGGCTCACTTCTGAACCAAGGTTGCCGGCGTGATGTGAGGTGTGGCATCCAGCACCTCAACCCTCAGCACCACTGGGCTGGCCTTATTTCCATTTTTAACAGTCCTATAGTGTAACATTTGCCAGCTTCCCAACCAAAGAGTGTCAGTGTCTGGTTCTCCCACTCTGTAGCTCTTGAACGATTATAGTTTGGGATTATGTTTTCAACATTTTCTGTCCATGAATTGTCCCTATATTTTTCTTGCTGTGTCACTGGTTTTTCACAATAGGAGACTGGTATTGTCTGGGGAGGAAGCAGATAGATTCCTTCATTATACATTTCTTTTTCCAGGTCCCAAATTTTTTGTGCAATGTCGTGCCTTGAGTAATATATCAGCACACAATCCTTATAGTCTAAGTTTGGTGGTTTCATTATAAATATGTCCTTTGTATTACAAGAGATATGGAGTAATTTTATAACCCACTCAGTTAGTTTACTTGGGGACTCATTCCCCAGTCTATTGACCCCATACATTTCAGTCAAGAATTCCTCAGTAGGACTTTGTAAGTTGTCAGGACAGGAATTGTTACCAATATCCAATTTTCTAGGCACCACAATTTGGCACCCATGAGTGACCCTTGGTCTCCTCTCTGAAGGAGATCATTTCCTCATCATGTACATGATTGTTGATCAACTTCTCTTTAAGCTGGACTGATTTGTCAGGTACACTTTTGTTGAAATTTGACACAGGAGCATTTTGACCATATACATTTCTCTAGTATCATTATTAGTGGATGCTATCTGTTTATTTATTTTGTCATCTAATGAAACAATGGGTTTGTGATGCCTTTTTTTTACTCTTCATTTTCTTTTCCTTATTTAAGAGTGTTTTTCCCAAATTAATAAACCCCTTACTTTTTATTTTATCAATTTGCATTCCTTTCCTTTTCGTCTTTTGTGATTGTTTTTTCCTTTTTTGGTTTACCTTTAAATTACTAAATTCAGGAATGCTTTCCATGCCTTTTTGAAAAGGGTGTGGTAAATTAACCTGTGTTGCTTTATTGCTTCTGGTTTCCAAATCTGCTTTTGGGGATAAGGCTTCCTCTATGAGGACTGAATCAGAGTTTTTATTGACCCTTTGACTAATTAGTGAATCCAGAATTGCTGTAATATAGGCCACATCTCCTCTATGTTTTCTAGCTTTTCTTTAAGAGCCCACATGTTTTCTAATATTATTATATTAGTATAGTATTGATTCTTTATCATCTCCAAAATTTGGGGGGACAGTGGGGTATTCAAAGTAAAGTCCCCTTCATTGGTAAAGAATTCTTTGTTATACTCTATTTCTTTATTTTGTGTTACACAGAAACATAGAAAATGATGGCAGAAGGGGGTCATGCTGCCCATCTAGTCTTCCCATAATCCTACCCCTTCCCTTAACTGCTTTTCAGTGTTATGATGCCCTTGTATCTATCCCACATGTTCTGGAAAATTTTCACCATTTTTGCCTCCACTGCCTCCTGTGGAAGGCAGTTCCATGGTTCAACCATTCTCTCAGTGAAGAAGAACTTGCATGTGTTGCCTCTGAATCTGTCCCCCTCTAGCTTCATGTTGTGTCTCTGGTTCTTGCATGATTTTTATATGAAACAGGTCCTGGACCAGCACCTTGTTTATTCCTTTTAGGAATTTGAAGGTCTTGATCATGTCTCCTCTGTCCCTCCGCTGCTCCAGGGAGTACATGCTTAATTCACACAGCCTCTCCTCATATGATTTGTCATGCAATCCATGAATCATTTTAGTAGCCCTTCTCTGCACTGTTTCCAGTTTGGTAATATTCTTCTTGAGGTGTGGTCTCCAGAACTCTACACTGTACTCCAGGTGTGGCCTCACCATAGATCTATAGAGTGGAAGGATGACCTCCTTTTTCCTGCTGGTAGTCCCCCTGCTTATGCATCCCAATCCCAATATACCATGGCCCTCAGTGCTGCTTTCTCGCATTCTTAGTCATTTTTAGGTCATGTGTTATAATTATTTCCAGATCCCTTTCCTGTTTAAAGTCTTCCAGTTTTTCACTCCCTAGGTAGTAATCCACTCCTGGGTTAGTCCTTCTGAGGTGCCTGATTTTGCAGCTTTTAGTACTGAAGTTTAGTTGCCACGTTCTTGACCATTTTTCTAGAGATTCAAAGGCCAGCACTCATCTTCTCCACTCCTCCTGGGGTATCCACCCTGTTTCCTATCTTTTTGTCATCTGTGAATAAACTTACCTTGCCCTCCAGTCCATCAGAAATGTCACTGATAAAGATGTTGAATAGGATTGGGCCAAGCACTGAACTCTGTGGTACTCCATTAGTTATGTCTCTTTCCTCTGAGAGTGAGTCATTCACTAATACCCTCTGGGTCATTCCAGTAAGCCAACTCTTTACGCAGTTTACCACCTGATGACCTACTCCCATGCTGTCTACTTTGTTTGGCAGCCTTCTATGTGGGACTGAGCCAAAGACTTTGCTGAAATCCAAGTACACTACTTCTACTGCATCTCCTTGGTCTTCTATTTTCATTACCCAGTTAAAGAAGTCAAGTAAATTGGTTTGACATGACTTCTCTGTGGTAAAGCCATGCTGTTTAGTGTCTAGTTTGTTGTCCTTGAGAAAGGATATAATCCTCTCCTTGAGAAGGATTTCCATTGTTTTGCCTACAATTGATGTGAGGCTTACCAGTCTATAGTTGCCTGTGCTCACTTTGCTACCACTTTTGTGTAGAGGGATAACTGTGGCTATTTCCAATCTTGTGGGACCTTACCCAGCTCAAATCATTAGTTAAAAAAGTCAGCCAGTGGAGCCGCCAATTCCTCTCTTAGTTCTGTTAGTAGTCTAGGGTGTATTTTGTCTGGTCCCATGGCTTTGTTTGTATTGAACTTCTCCATTTTCCTTAGGACTTCCTCTTTTATAAAGGGTCCTGAGTATACTCCGTTGCCACCTTTATTGTCTCCTGTAATGGTGGGTCTACAGCCATCCTGCTACTTTGTGAATGTGGAGCAGAAATATCTATTTAGGATTTCCACTTTGCTCTTCTCATTCTCAGTGGTCTTTCCATCTTCCTTCATGAGTTTGACAATACCCCCTGTGGTCTTTCTTTTCACTAATATATCTATAGAAGGTTTTGTCTCCCTTTTTGACTTCTGTGGCTATCCTCTCCTCTATTGTTGCCTTTGCTATTCTGATTTCCTTGCTTGCAGCTCTTGTTTTTTTTTTGTAGTCTTCCTGGTCCTTGTCGGAACCTGTTTTCTTGTATTTCCTGAAAGCAGCCCTTTTTTCCCTAACCCTGGTGGCTACTTCCTTAGTAAATCACAGTGGTTTTCTCTTTTTTTTTGCTTTGCTCAACTTCTTTATGCAATGGTTTGCAGTCTGAAGTATAGCTCATTTGAGATGTGCCCAGTACTCTTCAACGTCCCTCCCCCAAACTGTATTTGTGAGTCTGTTTTTAAAACCTTTCTTCATAGCTACAAACTCTGCTCATCTAAAGTCAGTTTTAGAATGTTTGGTTTCTGTTTTTGTTCTGACATGAAACTGCACCATGCAGTGATTGCTGGACCCTAGGTGGCTTCCCACTTCTACTTCTGCAACATTGTCCCCATTCATTAGCAGCAGGTCAAGGACAGCATCCCCCCTTGTTGGGTTTTTAACCAGTTGTTTCAAGCCCAATAAGCACAGAGCCTCCAGAAAGTCTTTGCTTCTGGTTGAACTTGCTGTATGGGTAACCCAATTTTTGTTTCGTACATTGACATCCCCAAGCACTATTACTTCCCCTTTATTACTCGTGTTTTGAATGGCTTTCAATATTTCTTTATCCCCCTCCACTCCTGTTGTCAGTGGTTGGTAATACATTTCTACTCAAGTTATTGCTCCATTTCCAGCCTCTAGAGTGACCCAAAGTGACTCAGTTTCTATGTTGTCATTTTGGATTATAGTCGCGTTTAAGCCTTCCTTAAAGCTACTCCCCCCTTTCACCCGGTTCTGTCATTCCGGAAAAGACAGTATCCTGGGATAGTCATTTTCCAGTCGTGACTATTGTTTAACCAGGTTTCTGTGATGGCGATGCAGTCCAGATCTGCTTCAGCAATGGTGGCTGTGAGATCAGCTATTTTATTTGATAGGCTCTGTGTGTTAGGGAGCGTAGCTTTCCAAACTTCATCCCTGCCTTTTTCCTGTGTCCTGCTTTATTTGTGACTGCTTTTTTATGTTATCCATCCCTTCCCCCAACTGGTGAATCCTCTTTTTATTATTTGTGTCAGTTTACTCACCCATTTGGTGACTTGTTTTGTTTTTGCTTGTAACCCTGATTTAGTGGTGTTTTGGGGGAGAGGTTGCAAATCCTTATGTCAGTGCTGCCCCCTCCCTCATTTTAAAAGTCCAATGCATATGTCTAATTTCTGCCCTAGAGCTTGCATGCCTTCCTTAATCAGGTGTAGACCATCATATTTGAAGAGACTCCTGTCCAAGAAGTTCCACCAGTTCCCTATGAAGAGGTGCCCCCTGTCTTGGCACCAGCCCTGAAGCCAAATGTTAAGTTCCTCTATTTGATCCTTGCATATCCATTGATTACTGCCTCCTTTCCCCCATACTGGGAGGATTTGGGAGAAGGCAATAGTTGAGGAGTGCACAGTTAATGTCTCACTAAGCAAGATATGTGTTGTTTGGTCTCCTTGAGTGTCTGGTTTGCCAGATCATTTGTACCTATATGGAAGAAAACACCTGTGCATTTACCATGCTTTTTTAGTAACATGTGAATGTGTTCTGTATCCCTTTTTGCAGAGGCCCTGGAAAGGCATTTGACTACCACCTGTGTTTCAGGACCCTCATTTGTGTGTGGCTCCACTCTGTGGATCAAGGATTCCCTCACAATAAGTATTTTCTTTTGTTCCCTCTTGTTTGTGTCATTTTGTATTTCCTTCCTGGATTGATATTGTTGTACATCCTAACTGGTGGTGATTGGCAATATGTCCATGTTCCTCCTCCTTGGTGAGAGAGGTGTATCTATTTGCTGTTATGATCAGTGCCGCCTGTTGTTGGAACCAGTGTGACTTTCTTCTGCCCCCTTTACCACCTGCCATTCCCCAGGACCAGGGGTGGTGAGGTGTTGAGGGATGGTCCTCTGTTGGAGTTGGAGTTGTAAAGGGATGAGCAGGTTTGAGGTTGGCAATCAGGTTGTGTAGATGTTTAATTTGCTCCTATGCCTCTCTGAGTTGTGTTCCCAGATCTGTTATTGTCCAACATGTGGGGCAGTGCCCTATTGCCTGAATGTGTGCCCTCTGAAAGGATGCCCCATACCACTGGTATATAATGTTTGCCATGTTGCTTGAGGATCCTAATGTGGATGAAAGAGAAGAAGATAAGAATATGTTGCTTGAGGATCCTAATGTGGCTGAAAGAGAAGGAGGATGAAGAAAGAATAGGGAAACTACCAGAAATGAAGATTTTTTTTCTTTTTGATTAGTTTGTTCTGTTAAGATAGATAGATAGATAGATAGATAGATAGATAGATAGATAGATAGATAGATAGATATTTTATTTATAAAGCACCCATTTTCATGGACTCTGGGTGCTGCACAAACAATTCAATAACACAATTTATACAGACAGCAGCTTAAACACAAACTAAAATTCTATCCATCCCTTTAAAACCAATCAGTCTTCAGACTAAAATTCTTCATTTATGGTATAGGACCCCAGCTGTATTGCATAAAATGGGATTAACGGATAATGACAACTGCTGGCAATGTAACTCATCCAATGGCGATTTACTTCATATTTTATGGGTTTGCCCCCCCATACAAAAATTTTGGCATCATATTCATATACTTGCAATGAAAGTGACTGGTAAACCCTTTGTATTAGATCCCAAACACTGTATACTTGGTATTTTTGACCCTCATCCCTATAATATTCCCCAATCCTTGAACAGATGGTTAACCATACTTTTTCTTCTAGCTCAACGTAGTATACTTATGTATTGGAGATCTAATATAATCCCCACTCTCCATGATATTCTTAATCATTTATCTCAATATGCCTCCCTGGATCGTATGACACATATTTCTTTCAACCGACTCAACATGTATGATAAATGTTGGCAGGAATATTTTAAATATTTGGATTCATCTAGCCATTCTGGCACTTAAAGTATGGATTGAAATACTTTGTATAATATCTCTCTCTCTCCTCCTATTGATATCCTCCATTGCCTCAGGTTGTGGTCTTGCTTTTTCTCTACTTACTTAATACTCTCTTTCTCTTCGCTATTTCTTCCTCTTCTCTTGTTATTCTTAATCCTTTCTATATAAGTTTTAGTAGCACTCTAACGATATACATATTGTAGTAATGTACAACTATGACTATTCATATCTCCTCTCTCACCTTCTACTTCTTCTGTTTTCACTCTGTATTATGTAGTGCTAAGCTTTCTTTTTCATTATAATATTGTAACTGTCTAGTTTAGGTTGTTAATCCATAATTATTATACTACCATTGAATAGTCTTTTTTTCCCCTTGTTAGATGTTCTGCTACTTAGTTTATTATTTATATAACCTTATATAGTATTGTTATAGGGTATACTTGTTGTTTGTTTATCTTTTAAATACTTCAATAAAAGATTAACTGCAAAAAAAAAAACAATCAGTCATTAAAAGCCTGCTGAAACAGATATGTTTTTAATGCTTTCTTAAAAGCTTCTACTGAGGTGCCTCCCTTAAATAATCAGGCAGGGAGTTCCACCAGTGGGCACAGCCACAGAAAACACCCTATCTCCAGAATGCCACAGCCTCACTCAGGGAACTCCAAGGATGCCCCCAGCAGAACAGAGTGCCTGAGGCGGGTGGTAGGGGACAAGAAGATCTTGCAGATAGACAGGTCTCCCTTATGTTGGATTTGGAGGTCAGAGCCCTACCTTGAAGATAATCCTCCATCCTGACTGGCAGCCAGTGCAGTCCACGGAAGACCAGGGTGATATGATTACTTCATCTCACCCCAGGTGCCTCCCTTCTTGTAGGGGCATGGAGCTTGGGTGTGTGTCAGCAGCTATAAACAAACAGTAGCCAGGGAGGGTGGGATTAGGGGAAGGGTGGGTGGGTAGTTCCTCTGTCCCTATTCAGGTGAAAAACAATCAACCACTGAGTAAAAGCAAAGCCGTGTGCTGTATCTGGAGCTGGGCACTTGCACAACCTGCCATTCTTGCCCTTAGTCCTGTTGTTGCTCTGGGGGGGAAGCGTTAGTTTAAGCCTGTTGGCGGCTGCGTGAGGGAGCCAAGAGCTGCTTCTGTGGCTGCTCTTAGCCTTGCACTAGACCTATTACTCTGGGGGGAGAAGTGTTTGTTTTGTTTTTTATGTTTAAGCCCTCCCTGCCTGAGGTTGTTGTTTAAACCCTGCCCTGAGTACCTGCGCTGTGCCTGAAACTCTGCCCACTGCCCACAGTGACACACACAGCTCCTTTTGGGTCTTTGTTCTGTCAACAGTTGAGTGAGGGAGCTGAGAGATGCTTCTGTGGCTGCTCCTAGTCTCACTCTCTCCCTCTGTCACAAAGACCAGCTATCTAGACCAGAAATGTGCCTGCACCTGAAGGGGAGCATAGGGTAGAGTGTTCCTACTGCTCCAGTTCCCTTGTGGCTCAATGCACAGCTGTGGCTAACTGCCCTAGGTCACTGGCTTTTAAAGCCAGCAGTTCTGTTTGAATCCGGCTGTGCTCTGATAGGGTGGTTACCCTTACATCACACAGAGTCAATTCCTGAACCCGAGTCTGTGGTTGGTCCTTCCTGTCCCCTGTTAAGACAAAAAACAATCAGCCACTAAGTAAAAAACAAAGCCATGTGCTGTATCCGGAGAACTTGTTGGCTTTGTTTTGATCAACTATTGGTGAAGCGATGCTGGAGAGATTAATAAGGATGATGATACAGATCCAAGACTCTCCTGACTTTAATCCAATTGTTTTAGTCCTTGTAATGTGTGGTTAAGGTCTTTTAATACTTGAGACACATTACTTGAATTAGGCACTTTCATAGGGTCTTTTTCTTGAATTCTTGAGGTGGAAAAAGTCACCACTCTAGTTGAGACAAACTTTTGTGTTAAACTTTGTGGGCCTCTGTCCGAGCTTAGGTGTATTTTCTTGCTCCTGACTAAAGTCAGTATAATTGTTAAGTTTAGGAGACATTTCTAGGAAGGGATAGAATTGGGGTCAGAATAGAGTTCTGAGTCTGTTTCATAAGAACCCTGAGAATTAATGGAATTTTCTGTCCAGCTACTCGTACTATAATTATTATTATTTTTTAAATTATTTTTCTTTCCTACCTTGGGGGCCTCTCTCAGGTGTGGATTCTTGGTACTCGGCTATGCTGCCTACCAGAAGCCTCCACCTCAGCACTCTCTGGGCAGCCCTCTACCTGCCACCTCACCCAGCTGCACAACCCCTTGGCTCTGAGCCTCCCCAGGTGCTCTACCTAGACTCTAGTAGAGCAAACAGGGAGGAGGAGAGAGACTGGAAGCACAGGGTGGTAGAGCTCTGCAGTGGGCATGGGGCCTGGCCACTGATCTCACCACTGCTTACCCCCAAGGCAAGGGTTTTTCTCCTTAGTGTTGCCCCGTGGAGTACAGACATGCAATGATGATCATGCAGGCATGTTGCTGGCATCTGCTGTGCTCCACCCCCTTGTTGCACCAGCTCCTGTGGAACCCCTAATCTCCATTGGGGTTCACCAGAGAGCCAAGCAGATCCCTCAATCCTCCGAAGGAGAGGAGAACTGTCCTCCAGATGCTCAATGCTCTCCCTCCCAAGCCAACCCCTGACAACCCAAGTCTGTTCCTGAACCCGGGTCACCAGTGTGGTGTGAGGTATGGCATCCAGTGCCTCAACCCTCAGCAACACCAGGCCAATACTATAATTATTTAGTGAAATTATCTCATCCAGGAGATTCTTTGTATTTAGTGTGAGAATGGGATTTTCTTTGTTATCACTTTTCCTTTAACAGAGAATCAGTTAAAATATTCCCTCTTATTAAATGGTGAAAGTGACAATAGAAATCAAAAGGTAAAACATCTCATTTTTAAATATATTATGATTTTTGTGAATTATCATCAGACTGTTGTAAACAGTCTTGACTTCATGAAATAGTGGAAAATGATTTAAACCAAAACTAAATTATTGACCATTAATAATATAAAATAAATAAATATTTTGAAAAAGGATTTTATGCAGAACTGGTAGGAGTAATTCCTTTACTTCTTGGGCCTGATTTTCAGATCCACCCTTAGATTGATGCAACTGCTGCAAACTGCAGTTTGCGTCAATCACCAGTGTGCCAGGGGGCCCTGTACCAGATTTTCTAACATGATGGGTCCTGGTACCAAACTCCACACAGCTGCTACAACTGCTCCTATGCACCAACATGTGACACATGGGAGGGATTGCTGCAAGCTACAGGGATGGTCATGTGGCATCAGCAGCTAGTGACAGAGACCCACTGATCATGTGCCCAGGTGGCTGGCAGGGTCTTAGAGGGGAGTACAGGGATTGTGGAGGGCAGTATGGGTCAAAATGGGAAGCGCAAGATGGCAACAGCATTCATATGTCAAATTTAATATGTAACAACAAACACACATTAACAAATACATAAACAAATTAAGAAACTAACACAGTTATCATTATGTAAACAAACATTTACATCACATATATGTATGTACATTGTACATATAAATACATAAACACATATTTAAAATGTATACATATAGATTGACCCTCTTTTCTGGGCTGAAAGATGAATATACATTGTGGGATGTTTGAGTGTAGGTGATCTGGAGGCAGGAGGAGAAGAAGATATTAAGGTAGGAAGAAGATTACTTTTATTAGAAACAGTTACATAGGGTGCAATGGTGAGCACTTTGCAAACATCACATTTCCTCAAAAAAGAGGCCCTTAACACAAAATCAAAATCCAGATAAGACTTCTTTCACTTGATTTATTAAAAAAAAAACATTTAAAACATATCAGGCAATATAACACAGCTAGTTGTCTTTACACAGTGAAACAAAACAGTTTGCTATTGCTGCTCAGATACTTAGCCATCAGAAAACATGATCAGGTCAAAGGTTAAACTAGCAACATGGGATGTGGCACATGCCCCAGTTCAGGGGCTGTCTTAATAACAGCAGACAAAATGATACATTACACTGCATAGGAAAATTAAAAAAAAATACTCCTGAAGCAAATCAGTGCAAACTACAACTGGTAAGCAACTGAGGCCAAAACCACAGCACACTGTATGCCAATCTCTCTGTCTCTCTCAGTAGCTCTCTGCACTCTCTTTGTGATAAAGCTGATGTGCATCATAGAAAAAAAACACTATTCGTTCATATCCCTCTCATGCAGACTCAGTTTGACAGCTGATATATGTTGTTTAGCACTGTTACTGACAAGAGAACCAACAAATGAAAAGGCACAGCACTTATTCTTTTGGGCAATAAAATTGACAAGTCCCATTCCCAATGCATTCCCTATGGCAAAAGGTAACCATTCACTCTGTTAGAGTACAGTCAGAACTGTCTGCCTGTACTACCAATCCCAAAACAGCACATCAAAATGGAAAAAGCCGTATTGGCCCAGCAGTCTAGTTGCAGATTGCATGTTAGTAGTAGTTATAGTAGTAGAGTTTATTTATTTTAGGCCCCTTCCCTGTAGGCACAGGTTGCCCTTACAGCAGCATAAACACAGACAGCAATTAGAAACAGTCACATAAAATTATATAAAATTCATAAATAAAACCCCTTTAAAATCATAAACAAATTACTTCTCAAACTATCTAGCAGTCTCAAGATGCTCAGCATGATTGGGGCGGGGGCAAGGCTGACAAGAGGATGAATCATACTCCAACAATCACCCTTACCACCCCGATAATTAGAAAGCAACTATCGCTGCATTGTTTCTCCCTTGTGGACCAGAGGAAGGGAAGACCTGAGCACAGAAACTCTCCTATGTCACTGTGTGGCATCCCTTGGATGTTCCTAGCTGGGTGTATGATTGGATTTAAGTAGGACTAACAAGCATTTGTCAATGCCGAATGTTGCTTGCTTGTATGTGTTGTTTAGGTATTTGAAGTGATAGTTCCATGCCTTCCTCCCAAGACATCCACTGTGTCTTTCTGTTCAGTATTCACAGAAGAGTGGGAGGGACAAGGGCCACAGCAGTACAGCAGTACAGCAGTTGCCAAGATGGTAAAGAGGTGGACAATAGTCCATTCAAAGGCAAAAGAGTCCTGCAGGAGCTCACTAAATTGAAGATGGACAAAGCGATGGAACCAGATGGCATACGCCCAAGGATATTAAGAGAACTGCAAAGGGAGATAGCAGTACCTCTGGCAGCCATGTTCACTGAGTTATTCAACATGAGTGAATTGGAGAAGGGCACATGATCCCTCTACACAAGTCCGCAGCAGGGAGGAGGCAGGGAACAATAGGCCGTTCAGCCTCACCTCAGTAGTGGGGAATATCATGGAGACATTGCCTAAAGAAAGGATAGTGGGGCATCTAGAAGCCATCGAATCCAGGACCATGGACAACATGGATTCACAGTGGGGGCATCATGTCAGACAAATCTGGTTGATTTCTTTGACTGGGTGACAAAGGAAGTGAATTAGGGTGGGCAGTGGACAAGCGCTTACTTTTGATTTCAAGCAAAGCCTTTGACACCATCCCATATAGGAGGCTGATAAACTAGCTGGGTAGGCTGGACATGGGGAAAGGGTGGTAAACTGGGTTAGAAACTGGCTAACAGACAGGAGGCAGGAGTGGTAGTAAATGGGGTGCAGTCTAGGGAGAGGGGTGACCAGTGGGTGCTACAGGGATCGGACCTGGGGCCAGTCCTGTTCAATGTCTTTATTAGTAACATTGCAGAATGTCTGAAGGGAATTTTGTCACCAAATTTTCAACATAGCCATTTTAAGACCTCTGCTCATGAACAGTGTCACTGTGATTTTCTTAATCTGTCCCAAACATTGATTGCGCACACCGAATGTGCCATTGTGCGCTACATGCACGGAAACATATTTTGAGCGACATGTGAAAAATGACAGCTGTACTGCTCATAAGGAGGTGTGGTAAAATGGCAATGTTGAAAATCTGGAGTGCAAATATGAAAAATTTGTGAACTTACGAGCCTGCGTAGGAACTGCGCAACGCACGCTTGTAAAACAGTCATTTTTAGGAATTTTTTCACCACATTTCAACATAGCCATTTAAGACCTCTGCTCATGAACAGTGTCACTGTGATTTTCTTAATGTGTCCCATACATTGATTTCGCACACCGACTGTGCCATTGTGCGCTACATGGGCGGAAACAATTTTTGGGCAAGATGTGAAAAATGACAGCTGTAATGCTCATAAGGAGGTGTGGTAAAATGGCAATGTTGAAAATCTGGAGTGAAAATATTGAAAATTCACGAACTTACAAGCGTGCGTAGGAACTGCGCAATGCACGCTCATAAAACAGTCATTTTTTGGAATTTTTCCACCAAATTTGCAACATAGGATTTTGAAGACCCACCTCATGAACACTGGCACTGTTGTTTTGTTAATCAGTCCCAAAGGTGATTTCGGCGTAGTGACCAGCAAATCACCTCGCCCGCCAACACCACATGACAGTGAAGAATTTATGAGGAGGGTCCCAAAACCCCATGTTGAAAATTTGGTGCCAAAATTCCAAAAATGCCTGATATGCAGCAAAGTTGAAAACCCTATCTATCCCATTATACAGCTTACCAGCATTTCCTCAGTTCGCGGTCAGCTTTGAAGAGTGCAGACGTGTTCCCTGTGCACCGAAGATCGTCACGCTAAGGTCTGGAGGTAAGTATGGGGTGAGGGGGTTGTGGGGAGGCAGAGTGCACAGTGGTGGGTGCAGGTTGTGGAAGGGGGGCATGGAGAAGCGCAGAGGGACAGTTTTTTGTTTGCAGGTTTATTTTTATTTTACTAAGATGATGAGGGACATTTGCCACGCTGGGGTGGGCTCCCAGCGTGGCAGCTGAAAAGCTGTTTGGGGGCTTGAGCCAATGGGGATTGGGCACCCCCGTTGGCTATAACACATTTTGCCACACTGGGGTGGGCTCCTGCACCTGGAAAGCTTTGGGGAGGGGTGTGTAGTCGTGAGCTGATCGGGGATTCGCACCCATCAGCGATGACATTTTTGCCCAGCGTGGCACCTGGACAGCTTTGTGGGGGGAGGCATGGAGCCGTGGGAGTTGAGCACCCCAATCAGCCATACAGTGCGTGGGGAGGGGCGCATCAGCATGCAATATGCATGCTTGTGTGTGTGTGGGAGGGAGAGCTCTGCTCACTGAAGCAGAGCTCTCCCTTTCAACTGTATGCCATTGCATTTTCAACTGCTGTCATAGACAGCTGTAGCATGGTTGGGGAACTGGGGCAGCGCCTGCAAACACACTGACTGAATTGGAAGACGGGTGCCACACCTCCGAAAACTCGGATGATGGCACTATGTTTCTTGCACATGCATGCAAGCAACATAAAAAGAGTATCTTCATGATTTGTCCATCTCAGCCTTCCTCTGCAGCACACCAACCTACTCTGAGGTTTAATCTCTGCATCAGCTCTGAAAGGACCTCTAATACACGAATTATGTATTGACTTCCAAAGAATATCCAATTACTTACTCACTGCTACTTCCATCTTGTACATTTATATACATTTATAACATGGGTTGACAAAAGGGTGAAAGCTCGTTGGGCAAAGAGCATCACACCTGACCATGGATTAAATTCATTATTTAATCCACAGTTGGGATGAGATGCCCTGACCAGCAAGATCCCTGGGAAGAGCAGGACTTGTTATCAGCAGAGAAAATCAGCACTGACAGGCAGCCATTAAAAATGCAGCTAAGCAAGACAGAAGCGCCTGTTGTGCTGTACCCAATCCCATGTCACTTTGTATGTGCTGCTGTTCCCAGGTTGTCCCTCAGGTTGAATCGCTGTTCCTGCCCCAATCTGAAAGCAGTTAGCAGCAGGTTGTATCTGCAGCAGAGACAGCATCAGGCAGTGTTAAACAGCTGGTGAGAGACAGCGACAGTTGTCCAGCAGCTACATTGCCCCCTCCTGCCCAACAAAACAGTATGGCAGCTGCAGATAGATTGCGTGGCGTCCCTCCCCACAACATGGGATGGGGACATCATCTGAAGTGCTGCACTGATATTTGTGGCTGTGAAGCTCCCTAAGCAAGATCTGTGTGCACAGTCAGGGTGAGAGCACCATGAGTTCAATGTAGTGACTCGCCTGTGTCTGTCTCTCAGCAAGTGTAAAAGTATGTGTCACTGAGTTTAAAGTTGTAAAGACACTGAGAGACAGAGACTGACTGTTCTCTGATGTAATATGTAGTGGCAAATCCCAGGCCTACCCCCACTCTGGTGTCCCCCAACCTGTTTAGATGTGGTTGGCAGAGAAACACACACACACATACTGAGAGAGCCACAATGAATGTCCCCCAATCTTGTGTTGCCAGACAGTGAGAAAGACACAGTACATTTCCCCAATCTTGTGTTGTCACAGTGCGAGACAGCAGGAGTGACCAACACAGTGAGCAAGACAGCAGCAGACACAGACTACATTTTCCTCAAAGAGAAAGAGAGAGAGGTAGTGACCAGAACACCCTTTCTCCCTGCCACAGAACCAGCAGCAAGAGGGACAGACAGACACAGTCAGTGTGTAATGCAGCACGCTACGGGCATGGGGGGAACAGAGAGCAAGAGGCACATAGCAGGAGCAAGGTGCGGCAAAGTAACAGCTGCTAGGCTATATGTCATTGTTACTTGGCTGCTCTGCATTAGTTAGAGAGAGAGAGAGAGAGAGAGAGAGGAGACAGTGAGTGATCAGAATGTTGTTGACCTCCCCAACACCATGCATGATGCCTGAGTGAGAGAGACAGAGGCACTGACAGGGAGATCGGGACATATGAAATAGAATTCCTGCAGTGTTCTCTTTCTCTTTCTGCCTCTTGAGTCTCTGTCTTTCTTTCTGGCTGTGGAGTGGAATAGAGCTCCACTGTGTGGTACACTGAGAGGGCTGTGGGGTGTGTGTGTGTGTGTGTGTGTGTGTCCCTCTCTGTAGTGTCCTGTGTGATTGGAACCTAAGATCTTCATTTGCACTCTGAGCTGCATGTGTCTCACTGCGTGGTGGTGGGGCACACCATACATGGACTTGGAAGTGTAAAAAAGTATTTTATGTACAAGAAATGTCAGAAATCATCTCAGTACTGCATTTCTGACATTTCTCTGTGCATAAAAGCAATCACATATGCATTATTTGTTGGGAAGTATTTTTCAAGGTGGCAGGATACAATAATTTTCTTACTGCTTAAACAGGGGAAACAGCACTTTCTATGTTTTTCCTTCTTGTACACATAACCCATGTTATAAGTGCAATAACCCACTTCAGGGTATGGGGTTTTGGGCATTTAATCCACCAGGTGTGGATTAAATGCTCATGACCCCATACCCCGTCATAGGTTATTGATAACTTGAACCAGCAATCAGGGCATAAACACAAATTCACCATTTGAAAACTTACATATTAACCTTAAACACTAAGAAAACCTACTGTAGTGTGTAACTTTCAGTGCACATTAACATCTAAGAGTATCCAATAACTTATTCACAAATACTGATGACTCATGCATACACAGTATGCAAACTAATGTACCAGCAAACAATCACTAATACAAAAGGTACTGTTTAAAAGCTTATACTGTACATTGACCTCATGCCACATGAAGGAAATATTATAATAATAAAATGCATTTTTACTAAGGCAAATACATTTAACACACACATTTCACTGAACCTACAGGTTCCCCAGGGAATACAACTGTTTATGAAACATTTTGTCTTCCCTGTTTTAGTAACCTTCTAGTGATAAAAGGGGGAGTTGGGAAGGATCAATGACCCTTCTGATTGGATGTACTGAGGGAACACATTATTTCGGATGGGTCTGGAAATGGGAGGGTGATGAGGGAGGAGGAACTGGGGCACAGTGAAGGGGAAGGAAACATGTTTTTAGGAGGCTGATGGTATGAGGAAAGGCAAAGAGAAGGGATTCAGTGAGATGGGAAAGAGAACTCTTCATCTGGTAGTGGTAACATGATTACAAATTACTTATTTTTACTTTTGTTATATAAAATTAACAATTTTGGGTAAGGAACTACTTGACTAATTGTTTTCACTAAATCTGCAGAGTTTACTGATCTTGTCCCAAAAGGTATGAATGCCAAATTTGAGGTCCCTAGCTCTGGAGATGGTCAACATATAAGTGGCCAAAATCACAATTTAATATTTTCATGGCTACAGTGGCATGCTATACAGTATGCTCTGTATATCATGTGCTGTTGTTCTTCTGTATTGAGGACATCCACATGAAAGTAGGCTACAGTATTTTCCTCTCAGAAGAAATCAGTTCCTGTTATTTATTGCCTGAATGAAGCAGTAATTCTCTATTTGTGGCATCATATTTAATTTTGATTCAAAAAAAGTTTGATGTCTTAAATCAAAGATGATAATTTCAGATAGAAAATAGGCAATAAGAGATGATTAATTACTGTATGAAGGACACATATCCAAACTGCATGCAAAGGCCCATATTGATGAAGAACTAAAGGATGCTAAAGACATGGAAATTCTAAATATGAATATGAATTGTGTCTAAATATTATTTCCTCCATTGTTTTTCTATGTGACTGCCTCATTGCAATGCACACAACATCCTTTTTGACTCCTTTGTTTTTTAAATACAGCCTAGCTTTATGTCAACAGACATTATACACAACTTCAAGAGGATTGCACTGAGATACTGCATGTCACTTAAAACAACATATAAGGCTACATAAGTTGCTTCTATTCTACATTGATGGTGGAAATGTTCTTTATAGATTTTACTCTGACCAAAACTCCACATGCACATAAACAGCATCTTCAGTTCAGTTTAAATCTGTGACATTAATGTGATTTTGATTTGGAAAGGATAGCAGCTTCAACAAAATAATGCATCAAAGTCAAAGGAAGCTTCTAAGGCCCAATGAGTTTAATAGCGGTGATCATGTTGCAAAGGTAATTTCTTCAGCAGCTGTTTTATTTTAGTTTTTCCAAACCCCCTTGTACATAGTACTACACATTCACTTAATGTAAACCCAGTGTTGAGTGGCCGGTCATGATAACTATTAAGTCCTTTGGTGAAAAAAGCAAAGTAGTTCAAAGGCAATGCTGCAATTTAATAGTATATCTGTCCATGTGACCATAACTTAAATGAGTCACAAGGAAGAGACTGGATTATTGTGTGGATTTCCAGTACAAAGTTGTCTTAGCCTCATTTATTTGTAACTGTTACCACAGTCAACAGAACTTGCTTTGGTGAGCAAAGACACAGTGAACAAATACTGTGCTTACAATATCGGACCTATGAAGATTTTTCAGAAAATTTTGTAGTGCATTTTCACATTAGATAGATTTTTTTTTATCTTAGCGAGTATACAAACTAATTAGTTTTCAATTGAAATAAATATTTTGTGAATGGAAAAGAAAGTTTAAAGAAACATATTTTCTCTTTGAGATGTGTTATGATAAAATGTTTCGGATCTGGATGTTTTAAACATCTAGAATGTTAATGGCCTTTTCCTTTAATTTGTCAATTGAATTGTTTGATATTAATTTTCTCTTGTTTCATGTGCATTCATTAGTTTCCTACACTCTCCCTTTAGCCTAACACTGGCACCTACCTTGATCATTATGAGCAGGGTCCTCCTCATGGACTGACGACAAATCTTCCTTACAAACCAATTGGGAGCACAATTTGTCAATGTGTGCCAAGCCCTCCCCTAGAGAAAGAAAAAGAATGCATGATGTCTTGATGTGGCCATTTATGACTTCTCCTGTTGATTTAGAGTTTGGAGATCACTTGCAAACCCAGGTCTCCCATCCTCCAGCCTGATATGCTGCTTCCAGTCCACAAGGTCAGCTACTGGAACCAGTTTCAAGGAGGATCTTGCCATTATCTCCCCTATTCTCATTTAACTATAGGAATGAAGTAAAGGCTGCAGAATTATATGCAGGGCCTTTCAATAGATCTTTCTGTTATGTACTATAAAGTATGAAATTGCCAGCAAAGTTAACACCAAATGTTGTTATCATTTGCATAGTAGTATAGACTATCTTTTAATTTGGAAGCAGACTACCATTTAGCCAATTCAGAAATCTGGTTCTATACTATCCAACTATAGACTTATCTCTTATTTGCCCTCTGTTTTGTAAACAATTGAATGAATAGTGTTTCAACAGGTAAATGAGTTTGTATCCAAGTATGATTTATTTAAAGGACCGTCACATATATAGACCATTGAACAATACTAAGACTGCCTTGGTGGGATTCACAAACTATGTTCAACAAGTCACCAACTCTGGGAGTTACGTTACCTCATTGCTTGTGGATCTCACAAATGCATTTGATCTGGTTGATCATGAATTATTGCTGGAATCATTATTTCATGTCCATTTTCAAATGGAGGGTAGATCTTGTATTGAACTTATTTAAAGGATAGAGCCCATAGAACAATTATTTTAAATTCTACTTCTGATTTTTTTGACAATTGACTGTGGGGTCCCCCAAGACTCAATATCTGGGCCCATATGTTTTCCTTGTTTTAAATGCATTGCCATTAACATGTGCATCTACTGAAATGCTAATTTAGATAGATGATGCTGTGATTTTTAAAGACAGAAAACATTTGCAGCACTAAATAGTAGCCTGCAAAATGATTTTAATTAAATACAGTATTATTAGTCTCTCATAAATTTGTTAAACAAAAACAAACAAAAGCAATGAGTTTTTTCAAGCTCCAGAAAGTAAATACATAGTGACTTTGTAATCAAGGCCATGGATGGGGATACGTTTGAACTGATCAATAGTTTTCAGTATCTACATGTGGCTTCTGATAGCAACCCCACATTGGTAATGTCAAAGAAGACCCTCTTTCATGCTGCTGGTGGGGTGCAGTGCTCCTTAGTGCTGCTGGTGGTGTGTGCTGTCCTTTAATTCTGCTGGTAGGGCATGCCACTCCTTTGTGCTGCCAGTATGGTGTCCACTTCCTTGATGTTGCTGGTGGGTTGTGTGTCTCCTTGGTGCTGCCATTAGAATGTCCTATTTTGTTGTGCTGGTGCTTATCTGATAAAGTAACAGAATATTCCAAGCCTGCAAGTGAAAGTAAATTAATGATAATTAAGCAGGTGGGTGGTCACTCCCTATTGCCATCAATGGGATGCATCACTCCAGGCATGGACAATGGGGTGTAAGGCCCCTAGTGCAGCAGGTGGGGATGCACTGCCTCTGGTGCTGCCAGTGGGATGTTCTGTTCCTAGGTGCTACTGCTGAAAAGCATTGCTCTGGTTCCGCTTAGTGGGGTGTACTGTTCCTTGGTGCTACTGATGGTGTGCACTGTTCCTTAGTGCTACTGATGGTGTGCACTGTTCCTTGGTGCTACCAATGGTGTGCACCGTTCCTTGGTGCTACTGATGGTGTGCACTGTTCCTTGGTGCTACCGATGGTGTGCACTGTTCCTTGGTGCTACCGATGGTGTGCACTGTTCCTTGGTGCTACCGATGGTGTGCACTGTTCCTTGGTGCTACCGATGGTGTGCACTGTTCCTTGGTGCTACCGATGGTGTGTACTGTTCCTTGGTGCTACCGATGGTGTGCACTGTTCCTTGGTGCTACCGATGGTGTGCACTGTTCCTTGGTGCTACCGATGGTGTGCACTGTTCCTTGGTGCTACTGATGGTGTGCACTGTTCCTTGGTGCTACCGATGGTGTGCACTATTCCTTGGTGCTACTGATGGTGTGCACTGTTCCTTGGTACTACTGATGGTGTGCACTGTTCCTTGGTGCTACTGACGGTGTGTACTGTTCCTTGGTGCTACTGATGGTGTGCACTGTTCCTTGGTGCTACTGACGGTGTGTACTGTTCCTTGGTGCTACTGATGGTGTGCACTGTTCCTTGGTGCTACTGATGGTGTGCACTGTTCCTTGGTGCTACTGATGGTGTGCACTGTTCCTTGGTGCTGTCGATGAGGCTTGTGGTTCCTCTGTGGTTTTGCTTATCTGAAAAATAGATAGGACACTTTAAGCCTGCAAAGGAAAGAAAACAAATATTAGTTAAAAAGTACAGGGCATCACTCCAAGGTGCTACCAGTAAGGTGTGTCACTATCTGGTGCTGCTCTGCTGCTGGTAACAACTCATGTATGTACTGCTATTCAGTGCTGCCAGGAGGTTATGTTACTCTTTGATACTGCCAGTAGGGTGATTTGCTCATTGCTGCTGTTGGTGGGGTGCTGGGTTCATGGTGGGGTGCTGTGTTCCTTGTCAAGTGCAGCCGGTGAAGGTATAGAGTTCCTTGGCATTGTCAGTGAGGTGTGTGCTTCTTAGGTTTGCTTTTGCTTATCTGATAAAGCCTGCAAAAGAAGGAACACCAGTCTTTCTTAAGTAGGCTGTGGGGCATTGTTCTATGGCCCTGTTACATGTGGTGCAGTGTTCTCTGGTGTTGTTGGTAGTGGAAAGCTCCTTGTGCAGTTGGTGAACGTGCTGCTCCTTGCTCATTCATTGGGTGTGTAGCTTCTGTTGATGACTGGTGGGAAGCTTTGTTCTTTGGTGTTGCAAATGACAAAGAGTAAGTGTACTTCAAGCCTGCAAAGCAACTATGTTAATTAAGCAAGTACTGTAAAATAAAGAAAGAAAGGCAAGGGAAATATTGGGTTGTGGCATTAGTTTAGCCATGAAGTATAGTACTTGGAGGTGGAGCAAAGCAAAGTGTGTGGGGGGCCTAGTTGTCAGTAATGTAGGAAATGTGGAGTACAGCCTATAATGTAGGCCCCATATGAAGGAGATACTGTGTGTTCTCAGATCACTGGAACTTATGTGGCATGAAAAGTTTGATTTAGAGCCAGAACTTTGGAGAAGGGAGAACATAGGTACTGAGGTAAAAGAATATTGGCTGCTTTGGTAGAGTAGAGAGAAGACCCCCCCACCTTCTGTTTGCTAGTTATCCTTCTGCTAGCACCAAATCAGATGCCTTCATCAACACTGCTGCTTCACATGCACTCTAGCCCCTTAATCTGCACCCCTGATCTATGATGGGTGAAACGTACTGTAGGTAAAACCAGGGATCTCATTTGAGTATACCCTTCCCACTGCACAGGAGTGTCTATAAAACAAATATTCATTACCAATTTTCACCCCAGCCCTTTATGGGCAACATAAAACTAGTATTGCTAATGTTCCTGGTTCATGATGGGGTTGTATGGTAAATCGTGCCAGATATCTGGGTCCCCTTCCTTGTAACATTGCTATTTGAGCATGCTGAGGGGCAGCTCATGCTTAATTACAGGCTGGGGGAAGGTACAGATTAAGATTCACTAAAATGCCACCAACAGCTTAATCTAGTTCAGAATCAGTTGGTTTGCATCTGTTTCCCCCTATCCCTGGGATGAAGCTGAAAACAGGTGGTATAGTTGGGCCCTCCTTTTCTGGTGAAGAAAAAAAATGAACAAGTGCCTGTGCTGCAGTGGACACACACACACGCGCATGTGCGCGCGCAGGCACACAAGCACGCACACACAGCTCACACACATCATAATCTAATACACACAGACAGCAGAAAGACATTAAACTATCTGTTAAATATCTGTTAAACAAAATCTCTGTACTTAACTTTAAACCATATATTATGCTGATGAAATTCATTCTGTTTCTTGCAGGAACCATGTTGCTGTAGAAATCCAAATGAGTTTCTTGCTGTAACTCCAACCACCCTCTTGTTAGTTTTCCTGCTTTTAGCTATAAATGCTTTCTGCTTGTTTGAGCTACCCAGTGTTAATTATGACCTTTGCCCTTATTTACAGTGAGAGATTTCAATTTTTTAATCAGAAGGAGAAAAAAAAATGAAAAGCAAAAAAGGAGGGTTAGTTGAGTATAAATGAAGAGTTAGAATCTTTCTACTTTTAAAATGGGCATTGCAATGGTATTTGTGGGGTTGTTGTGAATCAATCAAAGGAAAGGTTTCACCCATGAAGGGTGAAAATAGGAAACTGAGCCCCACACTCTCACATATACTCTCATATCTATATTTTCTTCTACTAGCTGTCTATCTTTTCAATTTCTTTTCTGTTATCTTTTCCTGTACTTCTATCTGCTCTTTCTGGCACAATATTTAGAGGTCAATTATAAAGTTTACATTTTAATATTGTGTTTTATGTATGCCCTCCTAACAAATTAAAGATAGCTCTTCTGTTTACATTTATTTATATACTTTTTGTTACTTTGATGTATCCTCGATACTGACCGGTCCACTATATCGTTTTAGTTGGCCTAAGATTAGGCCTTTTTATTGCTGCTTTATCCAGCACTTTCTAGACTCAGAAAGGAACTCAAGAACTTAATAAGAGACTCGAGGGCTTTCTTTCACTCTTTATTCTTTACTTTTGTATCATCCATTAGTGTGACTACATCAATGTATTTTGATTTTGTTTATTAATTGTCTGCTGCATTTTTCAGCATTCTGTATACTATCTGTCTTAAAAAACTATAAAAATGAAGTTTAAAAAATAAAAATAGGAAACTGAATGGTTGAAAATCACATTAAAGGACAACTACTTGCACAATTTATAAAAACACATGTTGTGCACTGTGTTTTTGTTTTTTCTGCTGGTCTTGGTATTCTGTTCCATGTGTCTGTGACAAGTTTTTTGTTAACTTTTCCCTGCCAGTTTTATGGCCCCTTGGGGTAGCCATTCAGGTTTCTTTTATTGCCTCTGACCTGTTGGAATTTTCCCAGAATACCTCTGGACATTATATGCATTAGATCTAAGTCCTTCAAAAATGCATTGGCTTTATTATCACCCAGTGACAGCACTTTACAAACAAAACTGCCACACATCCAGAATAACAACAGTTGGCACTTGAATAAATCTGACTTCAGCTGGGGAGGGAGGGCAAACACTTGTTCAAAGCAATTAACTTTCACAAGAAGTTACAGTTTGATAGTGTGACTAGGGGCCCCATATTCAGAGCCAGCCAGATGTGTGGCGCAAATGGATGCACCACACAAAAAAAGGTCTGGCCCAGCTCTGACAGGTTATTCAAACAGAATGTGAAATTGGAACAGTCTGCCCATTTCATTTGAATATTGGACCCCGGATGTGCGGCATATAGCGGGTGGCCACCATGTCTTGTGCAGAGCATCCAGGGTTCGGGGCTGAAGACCGCCAATGGGGGACTGCATGGTGCATACCTGGATGTACCATTTCCCCCAAGGGTGATATTCAGCCACAATATGCTAATGAGCTCATTGGGCATGCATGGTACAAAGAGGCCTCATGCATGCCCATTATGGGCTCATTAGCAAGGCTGCGCCTGGCGGAATGCATCAGGCCAGCCGCCTCCCAGCCTCGATCCCCATTATGAAAAAAGAAATGTGGCCTCCTCCTTATCATTTCCATAGTGCAGTGTCCCCCTCCCAGTCCCCAATCCCCATTATTATAAAAAATGCAGCCCCATCCCCATCTTTTTGCATAGTGCAGTGTCTCCCCTTCCAGCCATGATCCCCATTATGAAAAAAGAAATTTAGCCTCCTCCCCAGCATTTCCATAGTGCAGTGTCCCCTTCCCTGTCTGTGATCCCCGTTATTATAAAAAAATGCAGCCCCATCTGCAGCTTTTCCATAGTGCAGCGCTCTCCTCCCAGCCCCGATCCCCACCATAATAAAATAATGTAGCCCCATCCCAGTAATTTCTATAGTGCAGTGTGTCCCCTCTTCCAGCCCTGATCTCCATTATGAAAAAATAAATTTAGCCTCCTCCCCAGCATGTCCATAGTGCAGTGTCACCCTCCCTGCCATGATCCCTGTTATTATAAAAAAATACAGCCCCATCCCCAGCTTTTCCATAGTGCAGTGCCCCAGCCCGATCCCATCATAATAAAATAATGCAGCCCCATCCCATCATTTCATAGTGCAGTGTCATCCCTCCCAGCCCTGAACCCCAGAATACAAATATGTTTCCCCAATTGACCCTGGTGATGTAGTGGAGCCCCAATCCTGGCTTGATCTACAAATAAATAGTAACTGCTATCGCTGGTATCCCTGTGGTCAAAGCCCCCCACCCATGTAAGACATGGCCCCACCCCTCCCCCCCCACCGACTGGTGCTGATGACTGGCACAGCCCTCCATTTCACCACTGCGGCCAGCCATCGACTGAACAGTCAATGAGCCTGTACAGTACATAGATTGTACCCATTCATCAATGGGTGCATACCATGTGAATGTACAGGCTCATTGACTGTTCAGACAGTGGCTGGCTGTCATGGTGTGGAGGGCTGTGCCAGTCTCTGGCATTAGTCAGGGGGGGGGAACAGGGTGTTGGGCCTGTCCTACCATGGGGGTGCTTGGCCACTGAGGATACTGGGATATTGGTTATTATTCATTTGGAGATCAGGCCAGAGTGGGGGCTTCATTACACCAGCAGGCTCAATGGGGTGGGGACATGTTTTGTATTCTGTAGTTCGGGGTCGGGACACTACACTATGGAAATGACAGGGATGGGGCTACATTATTTTATTATGACATGGATTGGGGCTGATGGGGGTACCTGCACTATGGAAAAGATGAAGACCAGGCTGCATTTTTTCATAATAACAGGGATCGGGGATGGGGAGCGGGGGACACTGCACTTTAGAAAAGATGGGGAGGAGGCTGCATTTTGTTATGATAACAGGGATCGGGGCTGGGAGGTCGGCACTGCACTATGGAAAAGGTGGGGACAGGACTGCATTTTTTTATAACGGGGATTGGGGAGGGGGGACACTGCACTGTGGAAATGCTGAGGAGGAGGCTACATTTTTTTTATAACAGGCATCGGGGCTGGGAGGGGGGACACTGCACTATGGAAATGATGGGGAGGAGGCTACATTTATTTTTTATAATGGTGATTGGGGATGGAGGGGGCACTGCACTATGGTAAATAGTGGACCAGACAGTTCTTTATTCATATGGCAGGGATTGGGGATGGGAGAGGGGTCCACTACACTATGGAAAATAGGGGAATTGCTGTTATTTTTACATACAGTTGGGATCGGGGCTGGAAGTGGGGATCATGTGACAGGCCCAGGACTTTTCATGGGGCACCACCCTTCCTGGCACAAAGTTAGGGCATGTTTTTGGATTCCTAACTTTGTGTCAATGCATCAGGCTGTGTCTTCCCCAGGGGAATTTTGAATATTGCAATGTGGGGAATATGCATGAGGGACCCCTCATTTGCATGCCCTCACTGCAATATGCTGTGCCATGGCGCAGTTGGGTTTGCATGGCACATCAGGGGCTTCTGAATATTGCCATGCCCCTGATGGCCATCGCAAATCCAGAGATGCATGGGCACATCTAGGAATGTGCCACACATCTCCTTTGAATATGTGGGCCCAGATTATAACTAGGATCCTGGGCATATAGTTCTAATGCTGGTCTAATCTATGTAATTCCCAGAAGCATTCTGGGAAAATTCCAACAGATCAAAGGCAATAAAAGAAGCCTGAATGGCAACCCCAGGGGCCAAAATACCTGCAGAGAAAAGTAAAAGAAAAAAAATCTTGCTACTGACACAGGTAACAGAATGCTTGGGATAATCAGAGAAACAGAAACCCAGTGCACACATGTGTTTTTATAATTTCTGCATGCAGTTTTTCTTTAATGCAGATGAGGACTATAATATTTTGGCCAAACATTTGGCAATTTGGCATAATGAGGTGCCGACACTATTATTCTACCCAGTGCAGGCTGGGTTTGTGATAGGGAGAAATGGGGTAGACCACACAAGGAGATTGGTCAACCTGATGTGGGAGGTGGTACCCTGCAGGAACAAGGGCAGCTGTGAAAATGTACATGAAAAAAGCTTTCATCTCATTCAAATTGCCCACCTTCCTGTGCATGCTAGAACAGATCGTATTTGGGGGTAAGTTAACAGAGTGGAATACAGCCATACATGCTGACTCTAGAGTGTCAGTTCTCACACATGGAGACTCTCTGAGCCATTTGACCTTGTGTGTCCTCCCAAACTGCTGTTGTTTTTCTTTGTTGCATACTGTTTTTTTGGTGGGGGATTTATTTGGATCAAATTTGCCAGTTTGGCTTGTGTACCCATTGGCCTGCCCCTTCAAAGAGTACGCAACAAAGACCAATCTACAATTGTTTGTGGGTGCCTGCTACCAGATACACATGGGATAGCTGTTTAAAATGATATGCACCAGGTGGTTGTAAACTGGTAGCCTATGTTCATTCAATACTGGTAACTGGGAGTTTCTGTTTAATGATTTAAAACCGGCAGCATCAGGCAATTATTTTGTGGATTGTTTGTTTTAGCCAGTTGAACCATCTGACTTTGTGCACCCCCAAACAATTGATATTGTTCATTGTTGCATACTGTTTTTTTTTGGGGGGGGGTTATTTGGATCAAGTTCGCTGGTTTGGTTCGTGTGCTCATTGACCTACCCCTTTATTTATTTAGCTTTTGGTAACCGGGTGAGTACACTAGACAAATAATATGCCTATTTTCAGGAACGACCCGGGAGATTACAACAATGGGGTACAGAGAGGTTCAGAAAAAACACAGTACATCATTACAGCACAACACAGTACATCACTACAGCACAACAACATGTGTAAGTACAATGGAGAGCATCATCAGAGAGAAAAACAGGTCATATACAGGTAAAACAGAAATTCATCTTAACACAAATTACATTTTAGCACAACCAGAGTAGGTGGTCATGGACAAGTAATAAAAAATAAAAAATAAAACTCAGTCAGGTGCACAGGGCACATAACATAGTCTGGGGGACAAGCAAGGTTAGGCAGGAGGTTCCTGCAAGAGCAAACTGGGGTCCAGTGGACGGAGGCCATTTCACTAGGGGGGACTAGGACAACCACAAACCGAGGCAAGTTTTCAGGATGCCCCACAAGGATTTGCAGAAGCACTGATGTGAGGGGGGCCCAGCGGACATACTCAGGAAAGAAGTTCCAGAGTCTGGGAGCACACACGGCAAAGTCCCTGTCCCCCATGTGGGTCTGGGAGAGGGGAACTCTTAGCATCCCCAGAGCCTGGGACCTGAAGTGGTACGGGGAGAGGTTGGCTGGAGGTAGAAGCAGGGCCAATCCCTGAGGGGTTCTAGTTCTCATTACTTTGCCCACGAGGCACCCTAGCCCGAAGTCCAGGTACTTGGCTGGGGAGAGCCAGCAGAGCTTTTCGTATAGCTCACAGTGGTGAGTGAGATGAGGCGGCCAGGTCAAAGTGACGCATGTTGTTATACATCGTGTTCCATCTTGTGAGGTGGATTTTGGGGGAGCGGCCAAATAGGTGCATTCCACAGCTAAGGGAGGGAAGGAGGACACCTCTCGACAGGGCCAGTCAGACTGCAGGGTGAGGTTGTATTTGGCCCTGTAGGCCAGTCCCAGTTTGCTGTTCACTGCCTGCAGACATTGAGAATGTGACTCCCAGATCAAGTTGTGGGTCAAGTGTCACCCCGAGGTACTTGACTGAGAGCACTGTTGGGAGGAAGCACAGTCCGGACTGGTTATATCCAGCGGGGTTGGTAGGGCTTTGATTTTGGCAGCTGAGCCAAAGAGCATAGCCTGGGTCTTTTTCAGGTTCAAGACTAGTTTATGTTTGGTTACCCAGGCCAGGACATTGTTGAAGTCCTCAGACAAGTGCTTGTTGAGAGTGGCGATGTCCCTGGAGTGAGATATAATAACCAGGTCATCTGCATACTGTGTGGCATTGCAGTTAGTTGCAGCCACTGGGAGTTGGTTAATAAAGAGGGAGAAGAGGAGGGGGCTCAGGACCAAGCCCTGGGGACACCAGTGATCACCAGTAAAGGCTTGGATAGGACTTTGTTGAAACAGGTCTTCTGCATTCTTCCATGCAGGTAGTCTGATAGCTAGGTCATAGCTGGGGAGAGGCCGAGTGCCATCAGCTGCGACAGAGCAACTTTGATCGACAAGGTCAAATGCCTTGGACAGGTCAATAAATATGGCTCTGGAGTTTGCCCTGGTCCATGGCAGCCCTGATGCTCACGGAGACAGTGACCAGGGCTGTGGTAGTACTATGCCTCTTACAGAATCCATGCTGGGCCAGGGACAGGAGTTTGTGCTCCTGTGTGTACTCAGAGAGCTGCTCAGCCACTACCTTTTGAGGAGCTTACTGAGGATGAAAGAATTGCAATCGGATGATAGTTGTCCAGGATTTTGGGATTTCCTGCTTCAGGATGGGGACTATCCTTGCCTTCTTCAAATTTCTGGGATGGCTCCTTTTGCAAGTGATAGGTTAAAGATATGGGCTACTGGAGAAGCAATATGGGTGGCACCTAGTTTTAGTAGCTTTGGTTCCAGGTTGTCAAGGCCAGAGCTGGAGTACTGGGAGAGGCCAGAGAGAAGCCTCATCATGTCCTTGACTGTCTCACCTCTGAGGTAGAACTTTGTCAGGGGTGATCCTCTTGCCCAGTGGGGAAAGGAGTGGAGGAAGTACCCTGTCAGTCAGGAAGAGGGCGAAAGCTGATAGGTCTGAAAATGAGAGTTTAGGGAGTTGGCGATGGTGTGTGGATTGTTGCAGGATACCCTCTGATAATCATGTCGATACCCCCGAATGAGAGGTCCTGCAGACAAGAGATTTGATGTTACTCCAGAACCGCCAGGGGTCACTGGCTGAGCTGAGTAGGGCAGACTTGCAGAAGTCACTTTTTGCGATTCTGATGACCTTTTTGCACTTGTTTCTAAGGTGTCTGTATTGCTGGAATAGTGTGAGATCAAGGGAACCTTTGAAGTGGGACCAGCATTTGTCTCCGGCCCACATTAGGGCCAGGAGGCTCCCGTGCAACCAAGGAGTGGCAGACCCCCCTCATCCTCCGGGTGACCTTCGGGGCGTGCTTGTCTTGCAGGGCACCAAAGGTGGCAAGAAAGTGGGAAGCTGCCATTGATGGGTCAGAGGCTCCAAATACCCTGGCCCAGTCGGCATAACTAGGTCCACAAGAAGCGCAGGATCGAACCTGGAGAAGTTTCTGATCTGTATAATTTTATGAGGAATTTTGGGAGAGGGAATTTTCTAAACACAGAAGACTGGAGAATGGTCAGAGATGGCGTCTGATAGTATTCCCGCTGAGGAGATCCTATCAGGGCGGTTAGAGATGATCCAGTCCAGCAGGGAGTTGGTAGATCCATTTTTCGACCGCCTGGTTGGCTCTTGTACAAGTTGAGTCAGGGCAAGATTGGCAAGTAGGGGCTCAAACTGCTTCACATTTCCACCGGTCCAGTTAAGGTTAACATCCCCCAGGATGATGAGTTCATTTTCCCCAATGCAGGGGCCAACGGAGTCCAGGAGGTGGGTCAGTCCTGGGAATCCACCCTTAGGGGGATTGTATGTGCAGGCTACATGCAATTTCTTGGCATTCCCAAATAAGAGCAGTACGTGCAGTAGCTCACAGGGGGAGGAGAGAGATGGCTGATGAGTTACTGGGGAGATCTTTAGGTGGTCCCTGAAATAGATCATGATGTCACCCCCCCCTTATTCCCTGGTCTGTCCTGGTGTATGAGCTTGTACCCTGGGAGTACACAGGCTGAGTCAGGTACTGAGGGTTTGAGCCAGGTCTCAGTCACTCCAAGAACATCTGGTTTGTATAGGGTGACCCATGACAGTAGCTCATCATAATTTGGGAGCAGGCTCCTTATGCTGAGATGGCAACTTTGAGACCTTGCCCAGTCCCCATACAGGGGAATGGGGCGGCAGGATAGTTGGGCCTGGGTTCATTTCAGTATCTCTAGCCAGGAGTATTATGAGGAGGAGCCAGGAGAAATATTGTCTCAGAGCAGCCAGGCCTATAGGGGGAATGTAGGCTTTGGCATCTCTTTACCCTGGTGGTGCATTAGACACCTGAGGTCAAGGCACCAGGTGGGAGGATGGGTGGTCTTTTTGGTCATTACTAGTGTGTTCAAGAACAAGAAGTCTGGTGCATCAAAGGAGGGAGACTTCTCCCAGCAATCTCCTGTGGACAGTGAGGGGGTGGAGAGCACATGGAGCATGGCAAGCCCAAATATGAGTCCAGCTAGTAGCAGGAATCTGTGGGTGGAGGGATGCATGCCCTTTACCAGTGCCATGCGGTGCACCCTTCCCCTTGGTGGGAGGTGTGGGTGCCAGGGCCACATGCATACCAGTTGCGTTGGACGGCTGTGGGGTAAGGGCCCAGGCCACATTCACACTACTAAACTTTGCCCAGCTAGAGGGTAGGGGCCCAGTCAGCTAAGATGCAGTATGAAGCTTGAGGGGAAAAAGGGGGATTGTCTGGGTACAAAATAACAGTAAGAGCACTGGAATATCAAGTAGCAATCTAAACACAGGGTATAACTATAATCTTGCAGAACAGCAGCTGATGACAGTTGTGGAAATAAGACACAAATTAGTGGCTCGAGTTGCAAAGGTGGAGTAAGGCTAAACTCAGACGCTCAGTGTGAGACCAGGTTCTCATAGACTGTGCCTTATTGGGGAGACAGCTCAGGGCCAGGCGCAGAGTCAGCTCCTCTGTACACAAATTTTGTCCACGTTTTACTGAGTTCCCAGGGCACGATGAGACATGGATAAACCTACGCACCACCTGGCTGGACCTATCCTGGACATTAAGCTTCATGGCACTTATAAACAGAAGTGATTCCTACACTGGGCTAAAAGCTGTCTTGTAAGGCACAGTGTTAAGTACAGATTGCAATTCCTGTTCTGGGTGAAAAGCTGACTAGTAAGGCACAGTGATAAATACAGTAGTAATTCTTATTCTGGGTGAAAAGCTGCCTAGTAAGGCACAGGCACAATGATAAATACTGAGAGGCAAGTCTACAGTGTTTTGACTAGGCAGTTTTGGTGAAATAAAATAACGGAAACCAGAGTGAGATTGACTGAAATAAAATAATGGAAACAAGAGTGAGTTGACCGTAGGTTCCAGAGGTAAGTACTAGGTGGCAAGCCCACTGTAGAGTTGATCAGACAGGTTATTGGTGGTGAGATGCCCAAAATGATGTGAGCTGTCCAGGATTAGGGCAGACAGTACCACAGTGTACTATCTGTACCTCCTCAATTGTCTGATAGGCTGATCCAAACCCTGGGGTGGAGCCTACGTGCATTTAATGGGAGGAGGGAAGGGTGGGAGGGTGTGCTGAAAATCTCCTCTTTGCAGAAGAACGTTCCTGGTTCCAGCTCAGCTGTAAGTAGGCTCTCAGGTTTTTCTGTTTCTTTCGAGAGCAACTCCAGACACCTGCACCGGGGCTGGGGCAGTCAAAAACTTGGGGATTGGCTGCTGAGGAGGCCCGCCGGAGCAGCCGTTGCCTCCGGCACCTTGACACTCGACTCAGGAGCTTGCTGGGTTGCGGGGGGGGAACCTCGGGGAACATGTCTCCCTCTCTCCCCTCTTGCACAGGGTCTCGATTGCTTGTCTGGTAGGCATGGGAGGAGTGGGACAGGCCCTCCCTATATTGAGAGGGGAGAGAGCGTCACCGACTAAGTATGCAACGAAGAAAAATCCACACTTGTTTGGGAGGACCCAGTACTGGAGGCAATTGGGCAACCTGTTTAATATGATACACACCAGGAGGTTGTAAACTTGTAGCTCGCATGCATTAAAATTTTTGATTAAAAGTTTTAAACTGGCAGTGTCTTGTAATTTTGTTTTTGTTTGTTTGAGGCAATTGAACCTGCTTGCTATGCATACCTCCACCCCAACAATTGTTACTGTTCTTTTTTTTGCATAATGTTTTTTGGGTGGGATTTATTCAGATCAAGTGTGCCAGTTTAGCTTGTGTGTCCAGCAGCCTACTTTTTCACCAAGTATGAAACAAACAACAATTATTTGGGTGTGGGCATTTGCATTGGCTCCTGCTTTAAGATGACTGTGGTGTTATATGTTACTTTTTGTACTGTTTGCTTATTGTCTTGTGATGGTTAGTCGATAGACAGATGCAACAAACACAGGTAAAAGGTATAGAATGCACTTTGCGGCATTTCTTTTCCAAAAATAAAATAATAAACATACAGAAAGGAAATAGGTGATTAGTCCTTCAGTTCTGCAAAAACAGTGCACAATTCCCTCAGTGCACAACTTCCAGGCTTCGTTCCAGCCAAATAGATAACTAGCACATGAAAACTTGCATGTACTGTGAGAAACAGTGCACAATTCCCTCAGTGCACAACGTCCAGGCTTTGTTCCAGCCAAATAGATTCCTAGCATATAAAAACTTGCATGTACTATGATAAACAGTGCACAATTCCCTCAGTGCACAACTTCAAGGCTTAGTTCCAGCCAAATAGATTCCTAACACATGAAAACTTGCATATGCTATGAGCTGCTTCCTCCACAACAGTCAGGTCTCTACTGACTGACTCATCTGTTTTGCATCTCAGGAGATAGACTTTTATACCCACCTGCTAATGATGTCAGCACCATGTGAGCTGTCTGACTCTCAATTTTCTAAGTAAACACAGGCAGGCTGACTAAAGCTAAATAAACACAGACAGGTTGACTCATCTGACATGAGATCATGATATTTCTTTAGAAAATAGGGTACAGCATGTTTACACACCTAGATTATTACAGCATCTCTCTATGATTTCCTTAAAATCAATCTTACCCTCTAAATTGACACACACCCCTCCTATTCAAATGACATAACATTTTATGGTAACAGTATAAAAGAACTGGCTTTTCATCTGACTGAGCAGTTGGCTGTTCAGCTTGGGGACAGCTACAGTATCTCTCTAGCTAGCTGCCCCTTTCATATTCATTCTGCACCAACTCAGAAGAGGGAATAAAACAATAAAAAAATGTTTTTGGTCCTTGATTCATCTGACAGCAGGGGTCAAAATTGGCACCGGCTTGCTAGCAGAATGCTGGTAGAATTTGTATCGGGCTAGTAAGATTTTCATTTAACTAGCCCTGTGGGCTTGCACTGGAGAAGGCAACACTTCAGTATGTACAGCAGCTGGGCCAGTGGAAATGAATGTGGGGCCAGTGGATTTTCCCAGTCACTAGTCCTGCTGGCTAGTGGCTGCAAAACTTAATTTTGACCCCTGAGGTAGGGCCTCCTTATCACACATATCCTCCTGCTTAAGAGAAAAACAGGGTAAACAGTTTTTCACCTTCCAACACCCTGAAAGGGTTGCAGTTTCCAACCCTTGCTTACCAGCACAGCTGTTGTGCAAGAGCCCTTCCCTAGAGGCAGGGAACATCTCTGACTAGCAGACCAAGCAGGATTTTAATAAACTGACACCTGTCGGTACATTCCTGGCCAGTAGAAATGTGGTACCAGGTTATTCAGTGTGCTTTCATGACTGAAGTTCCCACAAGTTCTGGAATGAGCAGCCTCTAGTACCCTCTGCTGATATCACTTTGGCACCACCATTTGTATGTCTATCTTGTTAGATCTGGATTTGGGTCTCATATGGTACAAAATCTTATTAATACTTTCATACCATGAATACATTTGATTACCCACTCCATCGTTTACAGATAGACCATCTATCATTTTTATACACTGTTTTAGTTTCTCTATAGTATGGTTCCCAGACTGCAATTTATGCCAATCCACTGTTTTCCCATTTTTGCCTAGTGCATCTACAAATGACGTCCCTTCAGCCAACTTACAGGATTCTTCTTGCTTGATTGTAGTTTCACTGCCCAGCACAATATTTAAAGGACCAGTCTCACCTGGAATTTCATTGGTATTCAGGCAGCTGTCCACACTTTCTTGACACAGACTTCCGTCGCTTTCAGAGTCCATATCACACTGATAACACCCCAGGAATATGGGAAGCTCTGGACAGTCGTTACACAATTCAAACCTTTCTGCTGGGTCCTGTGGTTGGTACAGGACTCTATCTTCTCCAGTTCCTTCTGTTTAACTAGAGATGTTGTGAAATACAATCTCACCAGTGAAACTGCTGCAAAATCAGCAATTTTGCCATACAAAATATTTAATGAAATTTGAGCATTTCATGAAATATTTCATGGGTACGAAATGCAAAATTTCACCCGTAGATTGTAAAATGTCACTGTAAATTGCACAATTTCACATTTTGTGGTGAAATTTCACCTTTCCCAGGCAAAATTCTGCAATTTTCAGGCAACTTTTTGCAATTTGTGAATAAAATATTTCACGAAATGCATGAATTTTGCTAAATATTTTGCATAACAAAATTTCTCAATTTCACACAACACTATGTTTAATGCACAGCCACTATAGGACCTCACTGATCTCTTCTGGTGGTGCAGATGTGATATCCTCTTCGGCCTCTGGTATGCCATCCTCGACTTCAGGTTTGGTTTTGCTCCTGGCCCCTAGGTCCAGTCCTGGAAGGGGCTTTTCACCCGTCTTCTCTGCCATTGCTCAGTCAAGACAGATGACTTGTATTCCACATGTTTACCTTTCTGCACCTGCTGCTTCTGTTACATCTGCCTGGATATCCAGATAATATTCCCTGGTTACGTCTCTCTCCCAGCTAGATGAACCAATATCCCACTTTTGACACCGGATGTGAAGATTAGTGGGCAGACAGGTGCAACAATCGCAGGTAAAAGGTGTAGAAAACACTCTACAGTATTTATTTTCCAAAAATAAAAAAAATAAATAATAAATGTACAGAAAGGAAATACATGATCAATCCTTCAGTTCTGCAAAAAAGTGCACAATTCCTCAGTGCACAACTTCCAGAGCTTCGTTCAGCCAAATAGATTCCTAGAAAATGAAAACTTGCATGTACTGTGAGAAACAGTGCATAATTCCCTCAGTGCAAAGCTTCCAGGCTTAGTTCCAGCCAAATAGATTCCTAGCACATGAAAACTTTCATGTACCATGAGCTGCTTCCTCCACGACAGTCAGTTCTTTACTGACTGACTCATCTGTTTTGCATCTCAGGAAGTAGATTTTATAACTGCCTACTGATGATGTCAGCACCATGTGAGCTGTCTTACTGAATTTTCTAAGTAAACACAGGAAGGCTGACTCATCCTAAATAAACATAGACAGTCTGGCTCATCTGACATGGGATAATAATAATAATAATCTTTATTTATAAAGCACAATTCTAAAACCAATGTGCTGTACAATGACAAAATACTAAAATCCAAAAAATAATAACATTCAAAGATTCCAACAGTACATAAAAATACAACAAAATTATGTTGCATAATCACAAAATGTTTGCAGAAACAGATGTGCTTTTAAAGGTGATCTTAAAGCTCTCCATGGTCCTGCACTCTTGAATCTGATGATGTAGAGAATTCCACAGAGTGGGGGCTCCATACGTAAATCCACAGGCCCAGGATATTTTCAGCCATACCTGGGAATCTCTAACAACCCCTCATCAGCTGAGTGGGAGGACTGCTGGGGCAGTAAGGATTCGAAATACTTTCAGATAGCTTGGACCCTGTCCATGCAAGGCCTTATAGGTCAAATACGACCTTAAGGTGATCCACCACTATACAGGCAGCCACTGCAGTTCATACAGCACGGGAGTGATGTAATTCAAACAGGGAGTCCCTATCAACAACCGCACTGCAGTGTTCTGAACCAGCTGCAAGTGGTGGATATCAACCCCCTGAAGCCCCAGGTACAGGGAGTTGCAGTAGTCGAGGTGCGAAGTCACAAAGACATGGATCAGTGTTGGAAGATCATGATATTTCTTTAGAAAATAGGGTATAACATGTTTACACACCTAGATTACATCTCTCTTTGATTTCCTTAAAATCAATGTTACCCTCTAAATTGGCACAAGCCCCTTTTATTCAAATGACGTCACATTTTATGGTAACAGTATAAAAGAACTGCCTTTTCATCTGACTGAGCAGTCAGCTCTTCAGCTCGGGGATAGCTACAGTATCTTTGTACTATAGCTAGCTGCCCCTTTTATCTTCATTCCCCACCAACTCAGAAGAGGGAATAAAACAATAAAAAAACAATGTTGTTGATCCTTCATTCATCAGATCAGGTCTCCCTATCACACATATCCCCCTGCTAAGAGAAAAACTAGGGTAAACAGTTTTCCCCTTCCAACACCCTGGAAGGGTTGGCTTTTCTACCCCTTGCTTACCAGCACAACTGTTGTGCATGAGCCCTTCCCTAGAGGCAGGAAACATCTCTGACTGGCAGACCAAATGGGATTTTAAGTAAGCTGACACCTGTCTGTACTTTCCTGGTTAGTAGAAATGTGGCACCAGATTATTCAGTGTGCTTTCATGACTGAGGTGCCCACAAGTACTGGAATGAGTAGCCTCTAGTACCCTCTGCTGATGTATTTGTGGCAACACCACTTGTATATCCATCTTGTTAGATCTGGGTTTGGGCCTCATATGGTACAAAATCTCATTAATACTTTCATACCATGCATACATTCGATTATCCACCCCACCATTTACAGGTACATCATCTTTCATTTTTATACACTGTTTTAGTTTCTCTATAGTATGGTCCCCATACTGCAATTTACCCCAATCCACTGTTTTTCCAGTTTTGTCTAGTGCATCTAAAAATGAAGTCCCTTCAGCCAACTTACAGGCCTCTTCTTGCTTGATTGTAGTTTCACTGCACAGTACAATATTTAAAGGACCAGTCTCACCTGAGATTTCACTGGTATTCAGGCAGCTGTCCACACTTTCCTGACACAGACTTCTGTCACTTTCAGAGTAGATATCACACTGATAACACCACAGGAATATGGGAAGCTCTGGACAGCCATTATACAATTCAAACCTTCCGCTGGCTCCTGCAGTTGGGTACAGGCCTCTGTCTCCTCTGATTCCTCCTGTTTAACACACAGCCACTTTAAGAGCTCACTGATCTCTTCTGGTGCTGCAGCTGAGATGTCCTCTTTGGCCTCTGGTATGCCATCCTCAACTTCAGGTTTAGTTTGCTCCGGTCCGTGGGTCCAATTCTGGAAGGGCTTTCACCATCTTCACTGCCATCACTCAGGTGGGGATTGTAGCACATTGGCACACATTTCTAAACCCTCTTAGAGGACACACTTCTAAGTACCCTTAGACCAGCCCTGGCTGATCTAATGGTACTTAGAAATTTGTTCTCTGGGAGGATTTCCAGAATCCTGAATTAGGGACTATAGCAGGCTGTGTCTTCTGCAAAGACTCCCAGCACTGTGCTGCTGCCCAGTTTGTGCTACAAGGACAGCACAAGCCCCCTTTGGTGCACACAGCCTGTATTTACCACAGACTGCATTTGAGAATTGTCCCCAGTTCATCTTTGGTGCAAGCTTCACCTGTGCGATGTGGCACAAGCCCCTTGTGGTATTCAGGGGGCTTTGAGAATCAGGCCCTATGTGTTCATGGCAGCACTGCTCAATGAGGCACTGTCTAATACTGATAATATAGATAACCACACATGGCCAAGGACAAAAACACCATTATGGAGATAACATCAAGAAGGACAGTACCAGATGTGAGCCCTATTTCAGGAAAAATGCAGTACGCACATGTGAATACTTAGAGAATATGAATGATGAAAAGTGTCAACATTACAACAAGATGGCTAAGGAAAGAATGAAGAGATAAAAAGTACATGGAAACTAAAGAAACAAGCAGCAGGCTGAATGAATTAGTGCCCAAACAAAACAAAAACCATGGACTGAGGAACAGAAACAGGGGTACAGAGATAACACTAGAAGGAGAAAAAAGGCAACAACGTGCAGTCATGACAAGGTGGCACACCTCAAAAACAGTTACAAGAATGGTGAAAGACAGATGAACCAGGACTTCTTAAGAACAGTTTTGGTACAACTTGCTCAAAATGGTGAGCTCAGCATTGGGTAGGAGCTGAATGAGGCTCGTGAGGGTATCATGTGGTGAAAGAGAAGACAGCCCATGGCACATGTCCATACTGCCACAGGAAATGAGAAAGAGAGTGGAGAACTACTTTGAAAAGTGTGCCACACTTCTACCTCACAGAAAGGTTTTTTTTTAAAAAGAACAGGCAAAACAAGGTTATACCTCGATAAACCCCTTCACAGTCTTCACCAAAATTCAGCCAAGAGAACCAAGACACCTCAGTAGGGGCTACGAAATATGGAACTGTCCATCCAAAACACATAAACTGTTTTGGGAACAAAAACTCTACCAATGCTTGTGACTGATAGACAAATACTTTACTCAAGCATAAGGTGATGAACCGTATTGCAGATCTTCATTGACTAGCAAGCTTCAAAGTCTTGAATGTGAATCAGGCAGCAGAACTGACAATGTGTCCAAAAGTACCTTGTGAAAAGTTCTACAAGTAGGATTGTGTGGAGAAAATATGATCAATACAGCACAGATAATTTTGGGAAATCAATAGAGGAACTCATCAAGGGACACGAGCAAGAACCAGTAACATGGCAACACTTGGACAGCATAGATATAATGGGAGGTTTAAATGGCATACAGGTACTAAAAACAAGAAACATATGAAAATAAATGCTCAACAGTGCAACAGCTTGTGGATGTAATAAAAGAAGAATTTTGTTTCTCAGTTGGCACCTGCATGTAGTGGCAAGACAGCAGCATCAGTTTGCCAGGATCAAAGAATTCACACCCATGGGATATGTGCTGATGGTGTTGGATTTCACTGAGAACTATACCTGAAAATTTTAGTTTGAATTACAGGCAGCCTAATGACATCACAGACAAGCCACGGTTCACCCTGTGGTAACCTGCTACAACTGTCCTCAATGTGAAGGCACAGTCAAGGAGTCATTTGTGCTTATCTCAAGTGATCTGAAATATGATCAGTAGATTGTGTCATTTTGCTCAGATTGCAAATTCACACATAAGAAATGTCTCCTGCGTACCACTCCACAAGGAAGGGGGCAGGAAGAATCCTAGAAACTACATGCCTGTCAGCATTATCTCCATTGTAGACAAGATGATGGAGACCATAGTCAAGGAAAGTTTGATATCCTACTTAGAGGACAATGGACTTCAGGGCAACAAGCAGCATGGGTTTATGTCAAGGAAGACATATCAGAGCAACCCTGATACTATTTTTCAATTGGGTCACCAAGGAAATTGACATATGACAGGTGGTATATTTGCTCTACTTTGACTTCAGCGTGTTCTTTGATAAGTACCACACAGTAGATTGTGGAAAAAGTTGGAGGACTTGGGTGTAGAGTGGGTTTAGTTAGACGGGTAGAAAGGTGGCTTGGAGGAGGTAACAGAGCTTAGTGGTGAATGGGTGAAATAAGGGGGCAGGGAGGTAATGATTATACTGCTGCAGGGACCAGTCTTGGGGCCTGCCCTATTTAATTTGTTCATAAGAGGCATGGGGAAAGGTATACAGAAAAAGATGTGCCTATTTGTTGATGACACAAAGCTATACTGCAGAGTAGATCATGAGGAATGGGTAAATGAGCTCCAGAATCACTGAGAGAAACTAGAGATGGTCTATGGGTTGGCAGTCAAGATTCAATGGCAAGAAGTGCAAGGTAATGCATTTAGGGATACAGAATCCATGCACAGAATATTGGATGGGAGGGGTTAGACTGGCCACTTCAACAGAGGAGAGGAGTCTAAGGGTCATAATCAGTGACCCCCATAAGGAAACGTGTCAATACAATCAAGCATACAGCAAGGCTTCAAGGATGCTGGGTGTATATGGAGGGATTTTGACAGTAAGAGAAGTAAGGTGATTTGTCCACTGTACAGATGCATGATGATGTTCTGTGCCCAGTTCTGGAGTCCTCACTGGAGGAAAGACAATGACAGAGTAGAACTGGTACAGTGAAGAGTCAACAAGATGATCAAGGGCCAACACGGCAGATATTATGAGGTTCAGATGAGGGCACTAAAAATATACTCACTGGAAGCCAAGCAGGAGCAGGAGCAGGGGGACATGCCTGAAATATTTAAGTTTCTGAAGGATATAAACAAGGTGAATAGAGAGGATGTATTTGTAAGAAATACTTAGGCTCACCAGAGGTTGGTGACAGGCTAGTTCAAGAGGAACATGAAGAAGTTCTTCTTCACAAAGATGGTAGTAGAACCATGGAACGGACTGCCAGCAGAAGTGGTGGTGGCAGCTCCCCTTAATGGGTTTAAACACAGTTTTGACAGAACAAGGGAACTCAGTCTCCAAGGGGGAAATATGCTTCCCCCAGCCTCAAGAACATTCTTATGCAAAACCATCAAATAAGACACCTCCTCTCTTTCTCTCAGTAACTTCTATCAGTTTCCAGGGCTTTGTCAACTTCTTGGCAATGATCTTTTCCAACAAAGTCACAAACATATGCAGTGAGGTTCCTCCTATAGTCCAGGACCTATAGTCCAGGACTGTCACACCTTTATGATTTTTAAGAAGCTCCTCAAGGGGCACCTTCTTGATTGTATGCAATAAGATTATTACCTTTGACAGTTACACACTTGCTTATGTATAAACTGTCCCTTGCACCTGCATCCTCATGTACTGTTGCACTCTCTGCCCTCTATACATTGATCTGTGTAACTAATTAATGGAGGTCTTTTTCATGTCACTGCATTATTGTAAATTCCTTTGTCATTGCAGTTTATTTGAATACCTAATTGCTTACTTGTATTTACTCACCTGTCTATAATTAACTCTGGATTGCTCCTGATAAAGGGCAATATGTCTCCATGAGCCTACCCATTTAACAAAATCCAATAAACATAAATAAAAATAAGACATGGGTTTCAGGGTGGAGGACTGGGGGATGGGTAACAGCCCACCAGTATAGTAGGTCAGTGCATTGAGGTAATATGGTAAGGGCAGACTTGACAGACCTTTAGTCTCATTCTGTTGTCAATTTCTTTGCTTCTGTGTTTAGTAAAAGGGTTCAAGCACCCACCTATGGCATTGGTTTCCATTCCCATTCCTGATCTCAACTCTCCATCTCCCTTCTAATAGTTTTAAAATTAAAAAGGTTGATTTTAGATGGTGGTAGACACTTTAATATATATTACTGTAGTTTTTTGTGAATTTTAAATTCTGCTGGTGTAATTTCTGCAAAAGTTTAGATTTCACAAACAACAGATGAAAATTTGGTGAAATTCCACCATAAACATACAATGTTGACATGAATTGTGGAATTAATTTGGTAAACTGCAGAATCTATTTCTTCCAAAGTGACTGCTCTATTCTTTTATCTAATAGGTTGGTAGAATAATGGTGTAACCAAGAGTGGACTGTAACTGGGAGGAGAAATTGTGTAACTTAAAGGAGACAGTGGTATAACTAGTGTGGCAAGACACTAGTGTAACTGGGAGAAGAGTAGGAGACACTGCTATAACTGGAGCCCATCTTACTACAACTGGGAGGTGACATGGCCATGATGGTGAAAACACTTTTGTAACTCAGAGGAGGCACTTTTGTAACTGGTAATACACTAGTAAAACTGGGAGGAGGCATTCTTGTTAGTAAGAGGCAACACTGGGAGGAGACATTGGCATAAGCTGAGATACTGGTATAACTGGAAGGAGACAATATCATTACAGAGGTGATACTGAAATAACTGAAAAAAGATACTGGTGTAACTGAGATACTGGAATAACTGTGAGGAGACACTGCCATAAATGTAAGGAGGCACCATCATATGTGGCAGAGACTCTGCTGCAGCAGAGCCATAGTACAGCTCACTCATTCCTTACAAAATTGAGTCTGACTTTATAAATGGGTACAAAATTAAGTGGGTTATTCTACAAATGAATAGGGCAACAGATCCGTGGCCAGCATTGGTACAATAACAGTATTTAACTCTGTGGTTACTTGGTAGTTCTGGTAGTGTTTTAGTGTCTCTTTAATCTTTGGTTACCTAAGTGCTTGCTGCCTCATACTCATAGCAATGATTTTTGTGGGGGCTGAATGTGATGACTTGGTCTGTACCTTGATGTTAAAAAACAAGCAGAAATTACAGATGAAGAAGATGCAGCTGAGAAAGAACTACAGTGTGACTTGTTTCTGATCACTTGGGTGCAGAACTGAGACTTGTTATAAGACTACCCTCCCTCTCTATGCATCATTCTCTCCCAGAACCAAACCCTGGGAAACAATGAATGCTAATCACATGTAATGCTGCCAACAAATTGCAAATTTGCTTTGCAGACAGTTGAGCATCCTTGTTGTTCCCATGAATGAGCCTGGCTTACCCCTGCTGATCTTTGACTTGTGTTATCTGGCAAATCAACACTCTCCAAATTACACCTTGATTGTAAACCCATCCCATGCAATAGACCTTGCATTTTTCAGGTTTTCTTGGCGAGGAAAAGCATGTGGATATGGTGGCCTGGCTCATCATGCAGCTTCTGCTGGGATACTTGGTCACTGCCACCTGTATGTCCTCTTTAAAGATCATGTGCAATTAAATTTACAGAACTTAAACTGTCAGAATTGTTCATTAAATATTGTTATAAAACAGTGTCTGAATAGTATGTTATATGAAGATCTATTTCATACCATTGTTAACCGTTTGTTGTATGCTCTGTTTCAGTTTTACTGCTAGATGCTGAAACTTGCTGTTCCTGTGGTAATCAGCATGTCTCTACCCTGGTGATGTCATTTAAGGTGCTATTATCTTTTATCTATGAAGAAGCCAGGGAGATTGTCATTTTTTCCAACTCTTTTTCCTCCTGGTCACCACTTGGCTAGTGCTCCATCAGTTTCTCCATCTTTATCCCATCCTGCCTGAGATCTTCTATTACCTGTCCTGTTCCCCCAACCCACCCACATCTCACCCATGTGGAACCCCCAGATCATGACCCCCTGGGATGGGGCCACCTTCAGTGTCACAGCAAACATTCCTCTCATCTAGTGCCATTGTGGGCGGAGGTGAAGGAGGGAGGCAATCAGGTACCAGAGAGCAGGATCCAGTGTCAGACGTGGTAGGTGGGAGAGACATCTTCCTCCAAGCTAGCGGATTTTTCTGGTTTTCTTTGTCTCCCCGGAGGCATGGATGTGCAATGGTGTCCAATGCATGACAGGCATGCTCCCGTATCTCTTCCTTGGATGTCTACTGTCATCTCCACCCTTTCCCAACATGATCTCAACTAGTGGACACCCAGTGACCACTGGGAGTTACTAGAGGCCACTAACCACAGCACATCTTCTTCAAGATATGACAGCAGTCCTCCAGACTCTCAATCCTCCCCTCTTCAGCCAACCCCCAGCAACCCAAGCTCACTCCCAAGTCTGGGTCACTGGTGTGGTAAGAGGTAAGGCACTAGGTGCCTCAGCCCCCTATACCACCAAGCCAGCATAGGGGGATTGTCACATTGCTGAGGTCTGTATAAGATTCTTTTTATTTCTTGCTCTGTGACTGTTGCAAGAAACTGAAAAACATCAACTGCTTGATTGTGGTTTTGTCATGTACAATGCTCATAATACACAGAAATAGATTAAATTGATCATTCTAGCCTGTGCAGAAGTCAGGGAGAATAGCACATTGCTGTAATGTTTGTAGACTCTGTAACTTTCTGTAGTGTTGAAAAGCATGAGTCTTATTGGCATGTTAACAATTGCTGTGCTCATTCACACCCAACATTCAATAGATGTAATTTCTTAGGATAGCAATAAAAGAGTTATCCCATCAACCCGTAAATGGGGGTGGGAGAAATAATGCTGTTTTGAAACCTTACTAAGAGTTTCTATGTATCAGCTAAATCAGCGTTTTCTTCATGGTAGGTTTTTACTTGCACTACCTTCAGGCTCAGCTATTCTTTACTCTACATTAAAATAACCTTTTTACAGGGGCTAACACACCCATTCCTAGCAGAAATAAATACAGATAAGGCTCCTATTGAAGCTTTTTGTAAAGAAGACACTGACCAACAGAAATGAAGTTACCAACATTACAAAACTAGCAGCAATAGGCACAGTGCAGTAGCACCCCAAATGACATCAGTATCCTGGAGGCATGTTGACTCAGTATCCAGAAACCCTGGAAAAATGGACAACACCAAAAGGTGCTAAAACACATACACATTTGTCAACTTTTGTAACAGAACCTGCAAGACACATAGTTTTTATAGCAATGTTTATTGAGTGGTGCTGCCTGTCTTAGTTTTGAAAACCATTGCACGTGATCTTTAACCTACAGTTTCCATTTCTTACAATTTTACTTTCTTTGATAGTACAAATGTAACACTGGTACAGAGGGGCAGTCGTCACTGAAACCCCGTAGGATGCCAATTAGATTACTAATGGAATCATCATCTGCCCTCATCCTTCCTCTCACTGGCAATAATGTCCAACTTGTCTAACTCCACAGCCTTCCAACAATGCTGATGTCTGACATCTTTGACTCTTACAAAAGTGGGGGCTGCTTCTCAACCTCAGATTACTTATACTTACCTCCACCACTGGCACCATTGCTACTCTCCTTATTAGCTGCTTAGCTGCAGCATCAACCTCAAGATCAATCTCAGGAACTTCAGACAGTAATGGGGGCATGGTAAAATCATCTCTACCTGTTTAAATAGCTCTCCAAGACCTGCAACTCTAGCATTAGTGCTGCCACACCCTCTACAGAATTGCATGCCTCCCATTCACACTGGGACTAGAGATCACTTAGTTTTGGTTTATTATATCTTCCCCTTAAAATTAGCAATGTCAATACCAGTTGCTACAGACCCTCCTCCTCCCTACTATCATTTGTGGCACACTGGGAACTTCACTGCTGATGACAACAGCACCTTTATTCATCATCACTGGTGACCATTATGGATTCATCATGGCTCTCACTGTATACACCACATGCATGAATCTCTAAAATCTTCCACCATTACCCACCATCATGAAATAAAAATGTCTCACAAAACACTGCAAAAATTAGTAGGCAATTTACAAAATACTTAAAGGGGAAATGTCAGCAATAACAGCCTCATACCCAGGTGTGAGGCTGATCCAAATTATCCCCCGAATAGCGATCACTGTTACGGCAAGTATACATTGCCAAAAATGAATTTTGGCAATGCACACTCACAGCAAAGAAAGAAAGGCACCCAAAACCTATGGGTTTTCTGTTTAATGTGGGGTGCTGTGCTCCCTGCACCACCCCTACTTTTAGATTCTCAGCTCCAAGGGGGTGCATGTCGGTGTGTGTGTGTGAAAACCTGTTAAAAACATTAAGCCACCAGGCGGCAAAACAAATTCCATGCTGGGCCAGACCTGGACCCAAACCCTGTACCCTACACCTCCCAGGCAAGCACCCCCACCATGCCAGTGGTCCAGCTTGGCAGCTTCCCACCACACCCAATCCCACATACCTTCCCTCCCCTTCCTCCCCCCATGTGCTTGTATACGCGCATACACCCTGTCTCATACCTTGCCAACTCAGTATCCACTTGCTCACCTGCCAGGTAGCCGTTTACAGCAGTGCTGTGATTGAGTCACCCATATTGTAATAGCCCAATCACGGTCACCCTGTTCTCGGTATACCATCCCTTTGTGTGCAAAAACACTTTTTTTATACCTCATGATCACTGCAGTGTAGTAGATTGCATCAGACTAATTTCATTGACTTGTAAGCTGACATTTCCTGTAACCAGAAATGCCAGACTCCCCTGTAGCTGACATCAGGAGACTTCAGCAGTGGGAGATGTAATAGCCTACAGTGAATGTCAGAGTTTCTTTATAAGCTGTAATCTTCTGTTTGCTGGTCTGGTGTTCTCCTCAGGCTAGATATAGTCATAGATGATTGTACTAAGCCTCATGAGGACAGCAGAACCAGCAGGAGCAGCAAACATCTGATTTTAGCTTACAACATCTGTAACATGTATACTGTGGGCTATTGAATCTCCCAGCTCTGCAGTCCTTCTCAAATGTGAGTTCAGGGGATTCTGTAATTTCTGGTTACAGGAAATTGAGTCTTAGAAGTCAATAAAATTAACATAAGGCATAAGGGAGAAAGACAGATGAGTATGAATAGGTAGGCCATTAACAGAGCAAAGGCCGATGGCACATTTATAAGGTAGCAAAAGAAATGGGCAGACTGGATGGGCCTTGAGGTCCTTATCTGCCATCAACTTCAGTTTCTATGTTTCTAATACATGCTACTATACTGCAGTAAACAGTGAGTAAAAACATTTTTTTTTACACAAAGTGCAATTGGAATCAGCTTCACACTTGGTGTGAAGCTTTTATTACTGACAGTTCCCTTTAATTAAAATGTGCTGAAAGGAACTGCCTTGAAAGCAATTTAAATGTTCTTTCTGAGTCATGGAAGTGAATTAGATAGACTAGAGCAGCATGTTTGTCTCCTTCATCACACACCATAGAACTGCACAGAGCACTCCAAGGAGCAGTCACATGAGACAAAGCTGTTTGCCATAAAAAAAAAAAACAACAACTTTCCATTCCCACCCACAAAAAGACTACCATGTGGCTGATTTTCTCTTGGAATTTTTCTTTGTGTTCTCTGTGACATTCAACAGCAAATGCAAAATTTTGGAATGAAGCACTGAATCTGAACACTAGTGTGTCACTGTATTGCTCTGATAATAGCAAGTAGGGGGAGAAGTTGAGAGAGAGGGAGTTGTTATAGTAAATAACCCCTGACCTTTCCATTCCTACCTCAGAGAAGAATGCATTGTAACTACATTGCTCATGGAATCATGTTTCATGAAATTCAGTACTGCAATAGTAGAAGTTTGCAATGAACTATGAAATAGATGTTACTTCATTTTTGGTATATTCCACAGTTCATATTGAAACTCCACAATTCCTGTGAATATTCCACCAAACCAGACAATATTCAGTGACTTTCTACAGGCTGTTATGGATTTCACTTAAGGCGATGTCTTGGAAAATTTAGCCAAAAGTGTTGCTGAGATAGAATTTTCACATTTGCCCAGCCCTAATTTCAGTTGAAAACTGACTGAGTCACATAATGCATTTTCCAGTTTATGGCATTATCTGAAAACTTAGTGCATTATATTTGGCGTTTAATAAGTTTAGCCTGTTTCATTCTGAATTACTTTCATATCCTCTTAGCACAAATGGAGTGGATAATTGGCAATATCCTGACTCTGAAGTTTGCTGGACAGTGTTAGCCCAAACCTATTTTGATGGCCATAGAAGAGTATATCACTTGGTAGAAAATCATATTGAATCTAAAATAGTGGTTGCAGCCAAAGGCCATTTGTGCTTCATTACCTTTTAAAGCAGACAATGGGTAGCCAGTGGCCAACAGCTATAGCTACAAATGGCATTAGACCATCAGTGTTTGGTGTGTGGAAATTAATCAGGAGGACAACAACTTCTTCTAAGTGTGCAGATAACCAGAGAGAATGGAAGCACACATGAAGCACTGCTATGGCTACATGATGTATGCCATCTTGCCTACAGAGGATAGGGTACATCTGCAGCAGATAGCAGCTGTAAGCTGGCTGTGGTCTGGAGAGGTATGTTGCTAGTCTGCAATGGTGACTGGCTACTAGTCAGAACACAGACAGATGTCTGGAAGGTGGGAGGGTCTTTGAGGGGGTAATTGGGGTGGAGGGGCTAATGCACAGGGACACTGGGAGTAATGCATGTCTAGTGCACTGCCAAGGCTGTGTAATGTACACTATCCTGCCTGTGGATGGCAGGGAAACATTTCTGTCCACCTCTGGATGGGCATCATCCTTAAGAGCTAATTACAAGGCTGGAGTGGTAGTTGGAGGCCCCATGGAGGTGCAGGATGAGAGTAGGTAGCTGAGAAGGATGGGGAGGAGGAGACTAGGGACTTGGGCACTAGTCTTGAAAGTGACATTGGCAGGGACAGATAGAAGAAGGAGGCAGGAACTGTGATCTTTAGTGGCAGGGATGGGGGATGGATCTGAGAGGAAATTAGAGAAAATAGGAATGGGCATATTGGAGCACAGTCACTTGGGTACACTGGCTCTCTGACCAAGTTGATGGGTTCAATAGGTGACTGGAACGAGTTGATTAAGTTTAGACACCAACAAAAAAAAAATCCTCATTTCCAAAAAAGAGGAAGGAAAAAGCTAAATGGAGGATCAGGAAATTATTTGTCATTGGGATTGTATGCTTAAGGCAGTGGGGGAGCTGGTGGGACAGTGTAAGACCAGGAGAGTAGCACAGGCAGTATGGTTTTCCTGCTTGTAGCATGGGTCAGATGAGTACTATGAAGGTTCAAGCAATGTAGTTATGGAGAGAAGCATGCCATCATCCTCCATGCATCATGAATAACAGAGGGAGCACAAGTCCCAAGAACATGAGGAGACCATTCATAAACCTAGGGAAGTCCCTGTATGGAAATATATCCGGAGTGAACTTTTTCAAGCTCCTCAGTGTCCAGGGAGCTAGAAAGATATGGCAGTGAGTGGACTATAAGGCAGACAAATGCTTGACTAAGGGTTTGGTACAATGGGGTGGGTCCTTTGGTGTTAAGGTATGTCTATACATCCATGGGTCTGCACCTGCACCAGAAGGTAGTGGGTGTCCTTGCCAGAAGAACTGATAGGGCAATCACGGGCGATGTAAACCTCATAATAGGGGAATGGGGCCTAGTGCATGGGATCACAAAAGGCAGGAGTTAAATACAGAGTACCACATAGAAAAGGACAGCAAAGCAGTGAAGTACCAGGAGAAGACACTCACAGGATAGTGAAGAAACATACAGCAGCCACTATCATCATGTGGGAGCTCAAGATAAACATTGAAAGCCAGGACTTAGTGGCACTCATAGAGACCTGGTTGGGGGGCTGAGAAGGACTTGGACAACAGGGAAAATGGATATATATTATTTCAAAGGATAAGTTTTGCAGAAAAGGGTGTGGGTTGGATCTTTGTGTAAGGAAAGAGTCACTGTGGAATACAAAGAGACATCATGGAGCAAACAGATACAAAAGGCATATGGATTGACTTAGGAGAAAGAAAGCAGAAGACATTAGCCTGAATACATGTTAGCTGACTACCTGATCAAGTTCAAGCCAGATAAGTCCCAATGGATGGAGAAGATACACAAGGATCTTTGTGGAGCATGGGAACATCTGATGCAGCCGAATGTAGTAATCTTTAACAAGACTGAAATGTGGCCCCTATCTTTAAGAAAGGGTGAAGGTCATGTTCGAGCAGCTGCAGGCTGGTTAGCCTAACATAAGTGTTGCGTAAAGTCCTGGAAAACACTATTAAAGATAGAATAATGGAGCACTTGGTTATGGTTAATGTTCTTGCCCATTCTTCACATGACTTTATGAGGGGCAGATCATGCCAAACCAACCTAATCACCCTCATCAAGGGGGTGAACAGAGAGAATGACAGGGGAAGAGCCATAGATGTAGTCCATCTAGACTTCAGAAAGAACTTTTCACTTTGGTGCATCACAAATTTCTGGTCAAAGAACACAAAGTCATATACAAAGATAACTATCCCAATGCTGGATGCAGATGGTGGAGGTGGATGGACACTACTCTGGGTAGAGAGGGTTCATAGCAGCTCAGTGGCTAAGTAGGAAACATTCTCACTTGTGGGGTTGATAGCTCAAAAAGTTGTGGGTAGTAGCCCTCGCAACAGGTACTTGGGGTAATAGCCAAAACTGATGCTGCAGTGCAGTACAAATGAGTGCTGCACTGTTGAAGTGCCATCATTTAGCTGAAACATTAAACTGAGGTCCATGCTTCCCATCTCTGGTCACTTTCCTGGTGCAAGTTAAAGATCTCATGGCACTTATCAAAGTAGAGCAGAGGAGTTTCCCCAGTGTCATTGCAAACATTTTTTCTGTCAGTAAAACAGGTGCATGTAACTAACCCCAAGACATACCCAGAAATGAATTCTCATATCTCAGTGTGCCTTTCCTTGTCAAAAATTACAAATAGATACAATAAATAAACCCCTTAGGGACTGGTTCTGAGGCTGCTGCTGTTCAACATTTTTAGCAATGATCTGGAAGCTTGGGTTTCCAGCAGGCTGATTAAATGTTCTGATGAAACTGAGTTGGCTTGGATGATTGAGTATAATGAGGATTGGGGGGCAAACATAAAGTTGACATGATCAAGCTGCTGATTAATCAGATTTTAAACAGTTTCAGATTCAAGGTGATATCTGTTGGCTGGCCCGCTGGTGCTGAGGGTTGAGGCCCTGGATGCCACACTTTGTGCCACACCGGTGACCTGGGTTCAGGAATGAGCCAGGGCTGCCGGGGGGTTGGCAGGGGAAGGAAGGGATTGAGCATTGGAGGATGGCTTTCTCTTCTCTGGGGAGGGTTCTAGGGTTGTGCCACTCTGCAGCGGCACCTGGTGATTGTTGGGTGTACAGCAAGAAGCAGTGGCATGTATAGCGGGGATGAGCGTGGAGGGTGGCAGCACTGTGCCCAGCCGCAATTGCATGTCCAAGCTCCTTGGGGACCAACAAGCAGAAAAAACCCTACCACATCCATGGAGATGATGGGGACTCTAGTTATGCAGCCCACATCCCAATGCCGGCCCTGTGCTCGGGGAACTCCACGGCTGACCCACCATCCAGGTTAGGCATTTCTAATTCCAGAAAGGCCATTTCAGGAGGATGGACCCACCCCAGGGGGGAATCCAGGAGCTAGGTCTGCCTGGGTGGTTGGGGGAGTCCCTCTGAGAGAAGCAGGGTTCAGGCCGAGAGTAGAGGCTGCTGTTGAGAGGACACCCTGGAAGGATGCCCAGGTGTGGAGGTGAAAAATAGAATTTGAAAATAAAAAAAGTGATATCTGTGGGATGAAAAACAAAAATAGGATCTACAACATTTGTGCACAGGGCCAGCCTTTGGTACCCTAGACCACTAAGGACCTTCTACACAGAAGTGTCCCTGGCCAAATCCAGTGCAAGTCATCAGTCTCTGAAATATAGATATTTTTATTTAAAAAGTCTTCTCTGTCCTATTGAAACAATATATAGGAGGGACATTCTGGCAGTGTAGAAACTTTCAGAAAGGTTATCATAATGCCAATAATATTACCTGCTAAGTGATAGTCAACACATTCAGAAGTAGGGCAGAAGGGGTAGGGGCCTTCTTATATCAAACCTTGCTGGTGGGCCCAAAAAAAAAAAAAAGGCCTAATGTTTTTTGGGGCTTCTGTTGTTGTAGTGGATGAGAAGGACCTGTGGGTCAATAATAGACAAGGGGATGAAACATGACAAGCAATGAGCAATGTACAGCAACTATCAAATAAGGCCAGTTGAATGTTGGAGTTCATTAAAAGTGGGGTCACCAACAAGGCAGGGGGGAAGTAATCTTTCCACTTAACTAGTCTCTGGTCAGGGCCCACCTAGAGTACTGCATGCAATTATGGGCTCATCAGTACATAAATGGCACTGAGTTATTCAGAAAATCATAATGCAGTGTCCCCAGAACTATCAGGGTCATGGCATAAAAGAGCTATGGGAGAGGCTGGTGGCCCTCAACATGCACCTCTTGGAGAAAATAATGCTAAGAGGGGGCATGATTTCAATCTTGCTTATATAGGGGTATCAACAAGATCAAACATAATTATCTGGTCTGGTGTCCTCCAGCATGATACAGGGACCCACCCCGAATCTCAGAAGCCATAAATTCAATGATTACATCATGAAGCATTTCTTCTCCCAGAGAGTGGAAAACCTGTGGAAAAGTCTACCAGTGAAGACAGTGGACATGGATACAGTGCAGATCTTCAAGTAAGCCAAACAAAATTCTGCTTACCCGGGTAATCACATGGTACTCTGGGTGTTAGAATAAGTATCGATTCCCTATAAATTAGTACATTTCCACAACTTGCTCATCTGAGCTTGTGAAGATGGAAGCAGACATGATGAACCTTAAGCCCTTCAAACTTAAACTATTGGTGCACTAAAAACACTGATAGTTGTAGACGTTTCCTCTTCTTGATGCCCTACATAAATTTATTCCCTGGACATTTCTTTTCATGTGATTTACATTCGATCAGCTGATTTTACAGGTGAAGAGATTTTGATACTAAATAGGGAATTATGATTTTTTTTTTGCAATTTTCTTGATATGACTCTACAACTTTGTAAACGAGCTATGGTTCTAAAAAGTCATGGCAATTTATTCATGTGGTGTAAATCTGAAGAAAAAAACATTAAAATGTTACATTTCAGGACAGCATTTATTTTCTGTTTTTATCCAGGTATTTATGCTCCTCTCCGTGACAAGCTCCATCCTTCCTTGCCCTCCCAGCACCATCATCCACCTCCTCTGGGATTTACTGGGTCCATGAGTCCCCCAACCCCCAAGATTGCCCCCGTGCCAGAGGTGGAGAAGGTCATCTTTCCTCCAGTGCAAAATCTAGATCCAAAGTTTGCCTGATCAGTGGTATTGACCCTATGATGGGCCATTCAGTAACTTAGCCAATCTGTTTTTTCCCACTGGCATACAAAATCCCTAGGGCCACCAACATGCAGTGACACACCCCATCCGTATACCTCTGCACACAAGTGCGCATCAATGTTGAGGATTACACTTCCCTACTAGGGGATCATCTACTGTACTTACCACCTGGTTTCAAATGGGGCAGTTATCAAGCAAGAGGCCAGAACCTCCTCCTTCCCTTAGAGAGAGAAGCTGTTCCATGGACACTCAAAGTTTTCTCCCCTGGCTTCCCATGAATGGACAGACCCTGCTCCTGAATCCCAGTCACCAGAGTGAACATTAACACTTTCTGACAACTTTACTGATGTTTTGAGGCAAGCCTCTTCTTCTGAGATGGTATTCAAATAATTCTATAGAGTTCTACAAAATTACACATGCACCAGTAATGCAAGATGTACAAGCAAATCACCATGAACATTTAGACTGGTTTTGCTTTTAGCTGGAGTGCCTGGTGCCAGATGACTTCTCACAATCTGCAAAGGTTGAGAACAGAAAACACAGACTAGAGTTTTGTCCTTCTCATGACTCATCAGTGTGCCTCATCTATATCTCAACATAGGGAAACTGAACCAGTCTCATGTGGTTTAATGGGCTGGGATCACAGTGGGCCCAAAATAAGAAAGTAAGCTAAAAAGAGAAAGAAACTCAGCACAAAAGCACTGAGGTAAGGGTTACCCAAAAAGGTTTTAGTAACAAAGCCAGGTTTCAAATAATATGAAATTACACATATCCCAATAGTGCAAAGTATCATGGGATGTACATACAAATCACCATGAACATTTAAACTGGCTTTGCTTTCAGCATGAGTGCATGGTGTCAAATCGCCTCTCACACAATCTGTAAAGACTGAGAACCAAAAACACAGACGTGTGTTCCATTTTTCTCAGGACTCATCAGCGTGCCTCATGAGTATCTCAGCCTAGAGAAACTGAACCAGTCCTTATGTGATGTTACAGGTTTGGGTCATGGTGGGCTCACAATAAGAGAGGAAAAAGGAAAAGCCATCTATGCACCCACCTTCCCACAGGCTTTATATACATATGTTCTTCAAGCTGGCATTTGCAACCATTACTGCCACGGCTATGGACTGCTGATTACCTGTCACTGTTGGTGTCTTTTTGTACCAACTTGAAGAACATACATATGTATATTTAAGGTTTTTTATGCCACTCGTAGTTTGTGTAATAAAATATATTTTTGTAACTTACATGGTGTGGCACGTGTGCTGGTATCCAATTAATAGCTAGATATTGTACATAGTGGCATACAAAGCCCATGGAGAGGTGGGTGCACTGATTGCTTTTTCCTTTTGTTCCTTTTTATCTGGTACACCACCTTATATCTCTGGGGTGGAGCACCTTTTCATGCTGTCCTGCCAAAATAAGAGAGTAAGCAAAGACAAAAAACCTCAGCACAAAAGAACTGAGGTAAGAGTTATCCAAAAGAACATTGACAACAAATTCACGTTTCAAGAAATACAAAATTACACATACCCCAATAATGCAAAGCATCATGGATGCACAAGCAAATCACCATGAAAATGTAAACAGTTTGTGCTTTAAGTGGGAGTTCATAGTGCCAGATGGTCTCTCACATAATCTGCACAGGTTAAGAACAGAAGACATAGACACTTGTTTCATCCTTCCCATCCTCACTTTCATTTGTTGTGCTTACCATGACCCAAACCTGTTAGACACATTCCATCATAAGCAATTATCTCTATAGAATATCAGGTATGAATGAGCACAACAGTCTTTAACATGACAGCAAGACTTATGTCATTCACCACAACAGGCAGATTCAAGATTCAGTAGATGTTACAGCAATATGCCACCCTCTCTGACTTCTACAGAGGCTAAAGTGATTAACTGACACCATCTTTATACACTACTGGCATTGAGCATGATGAAACCACAGTCAAATCAGCTGACCAGCTTTCAGTTTCTTGCAGTAGGCACAGAGTCAGAAAAAGTGGAGTTTTAACAGATCTCACCAATGCAACAATCTCCCTGACTTCCTCATAGATGAAAGTGAATTGCACCACAAAGGACATCAAGAGGATGAAGACATGCTGAGTACCAGGCAGACTAGGTGGGCCAATCAGTCCTTATCTGCTGTCAAAGTCTATGTTTCTATGTTCTATGTAGTTAACATGTCTCAGCATCTAGCAGTGTGGGGGCAGCAGCATACAACAAAGACCTAAACATGGTATGAAATGGCATATTTTCATGTATAACACCAGACAGGTACTGTTTTTATAACAATAGTTGCTGAATGATAATGCTAGTTTAATTTCTGAGAATTTCATTGCACAGTATCTTTAATGTGAAACCCACATTTTTGTACCTTAGTAACACTGCTGACATTCAGTGAAATTTCATACAATTTTGCATGCATGGTCATAGAGACAAGTTCTTATGACTTGACAAGTTTTGTGATGGTCACTTGACTGGCGTCTGAGATCTAGCAAGTGAAGAAGTCTGTAAAAATGTACTTTTGATTCTTTTTGCTCACCTGTTAACCAAAAACAGTTCTGAATTTTGTTCCAACCTTTTCAGAATAAAAGCAGCTTGGCCCAAAGGCATGCATTTTGAAGGTTTCATGAAAAAATATAAATTGGTTCTCAAGTTCTACGGTGATAAAATTTGGCTTCAGAGCATGCTCATTTGGGTTTTCTGGATAGCTGTCTGGTGCAACCAAAGAAGTTTTGGTTGTGAGATGATTTTCATTTTGAGAGAAAACATTTTTATATTCACAGGAAAAATATTGAGTGCCAACAGCTTGTTTTCTCAATTGGGGAAAAAAATTCAAGTAACCAATAAATTTATGCTTTATTTGAAAACAAGCACCTGAACCTAGCTGAACAGCACCTGTTTAGCTAGATGTTGGAGTTTGTTTGACAAAAGATGACCCAGACATATGTTTTCTAGGCACTTTTGCAAAGATAGAGAATGCATGCAGCTGCTTGGCTGCCAGCTAGAGGAGGCTAGGATGCATAGCCCCCTGCCCAGTACACCATGAGTAGGTGCAGTGGTGTTACTTCATCTTCATGTAGTGCGTGAGCACCACCACCTATCTCGTGGCCCGGGTAAAAAGTGCAAAAAATAGAGGAAAACCCTGCTGCTGGTGGATGATGTCGACACTCTACAGGCTCCACACCACCTCCCATGATGCCTACTCACCCATGGTAGTTCAATAGGTGCAGGTAGTTCTCAGGTGGGTTGGTGATGGGGCTTTCAGTAGTTGCCAGAGTGTGGCCACAAAGGGCAGTAAAGAGCAAAAATATGGGATAAAAAATGTATTTGATCAACATAAATCATCACAATTTACATACATACATATAAAAAGTAGCCTGTTCATATATATCATCGTAATAATTTAGAAATAGATTCTGCAACCTGCAGGCAGGGTATAAAAACACTACAGTGCTTTTAGTATCTAACTAATACATACAAAAAGAAAAAGAAACCTCCCTGGTCCACAAATCAGAATGATCAAATTATAACCTGAAGCAAAAGCAAGGGACAGGTTATTTAACAACAGTTGCCTTCAGGGCAGATAATGCACAGGGGAACCCAGTGCTTACAACATTACTGAATCATTGAATCAGTGTCAATGAGAGGGGATCAGGCAGAACAGAAGCACAGCACCACTACAGTCATTGAAATAAATGGTACGCCATAATGCAGACTCCTATCTTTTTATTTCACACATTAGTGGCAGCACCAAGAGCCCCGGTGCTTCAGGTCCAAATGAGACCATCAGAAGACATGGCTACTGAAACTTACAACAGGCTTTAAATTCCCTAGTATGTGTACACGTCACAAATTTCAAATTCAAACAGTAGTTAGACAGTCATGAAATCTCGACATGCTTAACAAACTAATATACAAACATGAATAAGTGCCCAAAATGTGAAAAATAAGCATGAACAGAAAGATTCTATAGCTGGAAATAGAAAAAACAAGTGCAAAAAATATTACATACCACAAAACAAAGGAAGGGACAGAGAAGAAAGTGGGGAGTGGGTGTGGAGGTGGGGACAGTAAGCTGACTGAGGGGTAAGAAGGAGAAAAGATGGAAGATATGCATGTGTAATGTTAAAAAACTGCTGAATGTATGAATAAATGCTAAAGTAGCCACTTTTAATAAAAAAACATATAAATTACACAAATACAGAAAAGATCATTATGACAATAATAAATCAGCAGTTATGTGTACTGTGATATATTCAATTTCAGAAAAATGTAGAAATATCCGATTGACAGGAAAAGGGTGCAAGCAAACATTTAAGTTGAAGAAGCAGCTCAGTGAGAAAGATGTAAACCAGAAGCAACAGGTGCTCTTGGTGCTGCCATTACTATGTGGAAGAAAAAGATATGGGGCCTGATTCCAGAAGGCATGGCACAAGGCACCGACAATTGTGACTCGCGCTAAATGCTGATGCGCCGGGGACCCTGCACCAGATTCCAGAACAGCCAGAGTCCCAGGCAGCTATGTCCATGCACAGTAGTTATATTAGCAGCCAGCAAGCATGGAGACAATGTGCACACAATGTGCTATGTCCTGAAACCAGCTCTAAGGAAGCCTTGTTAGGTGAAACATCAGCTGATTCACGATGTAGCACATTGTGTGCATGTTGTCTCCATGCTTGCTGGCTGCTAATATGGCTGCAGTGTACCTACTATGGTGCCGACATGTGTTTGTTTTTGTTTCTCATTTTAAGTACTGCCGCCATTCTATTTATTAATTATTTTGGTACCTGCACTTTGCTTGGGGTCATCACCATGAGCACTTTTTTGCATCCAACAAAGGAAGATTTTCAGTGATGATAAGCTATCTCCTTATTTTTCAAGCAAATGTGCTTTATGAGTCTGTACATCAGCAATTTAGCAGCTCTGACTGCTTGCTCGTGTTCTGCGTACTGTATTTAGAGGCTGTATTTGCACCAAACTGGTCATATTTAGTGACGTGAGCCTCACAAAAAACTTTCTTTGTCTTGAGAGGTGGGATGTGCCAGTCGCTGACTGGGAATTGGTGTGGGGGTAGACTGGCATTGCCGGGTGGGGTTGGGGACCACTAGACTACCAGGGATTATGGGCTGGGTGTTTATACTAGTACCGGTGTGCTAGTGATCAGGGATCAGGGCTTGGGGACTGGGGATATGATCTGCCCTGTGGGGCATTATGTGGGGATCAGGGCTTTGGGGTGCCAGCAGCCCAAAGAGAGCAGTTATGTGTGGTCCCCAATGGGGGATGGGTGGAAGGGGCATATGCTGGTTCATGGGGGGGTGGCCATTGGGTGCACATGGTACAGTGGTGCACCCCCAGTGGACACAGAGTACAGTTAGACCAGCTAATAGCTGGTCTAACTGTACTTGGACCAATGTCCTCTGGGGAGTCTCCTGGTATAGCAACTGTGCTGTTCTGGTGGCCACCCTCCCAGAATAGGGCACAACTGCTGCCATAAACCCTCTTGCACCATGTTGCAGGGGGTTTATGGCATACATAGGGCCATAGGGCCACTTCTGTGCAGGCAGCATGCGACATGTTGCAGGCTTCTTTTTATAATACTGATTGTCAGAATTCATGGCACAAAGTGCTACTTGTGCCATTTGTTTTTGCACAAGACATTTAGTGCCATGTGTATCCATTCTGGAATCGGGTATCATGGTCTGCACTGAAACTTTGTCTACTATAAGTTATTTGACTGAATGTGGTGGTCCTGTGCTTCTGCTTCCAGACAGCCCTACCTCTGAGGCAACACTTTACTGCTGCATTTATTCTTTCTCACATTTAAGTTCCTTTTCCTATATATTATATTCTAATTCCATAATGCCATGGATGACCACTTTAGTGAAATTCTGGTGAAAGAAAATTGAGGGATCTTGTCTGGATTCAAACTCAGTCTCCTGTTTGTCAGGCTGTGGACCTTTCCATTATGCTACCAAGCTGACACGGTAGTGGAGTTCAGCTCTTAGCTGTTGAGGTTAAAGCACTGTCTGGGAGCAGACCTATGCATAGTGTCTGCCTCTAAGGCACCACTGCCTAATAGGCAGGGCTGCCATTAAGGCAACTTTGTTGAAAGAATATGTCTCTTACAAAGCAAAAGTGAGATATGACTATGCCATCTTTTTATTAAGAATGGAAGAAATGAAATAGCAAGTGTGTTAGAAAATACCTAATTTGGTGGAAACCCTGGTGAGCATTGGGTTTAGGCCTGGTTAACAACCCCATAATGTCTTAGACTAATCTCTACAAGCACAGAAATGATAGAAAGTTAGCATATAAACCATAGTTGCCAGTCCCATTTTCCTGTCTTTAGAAATAGTCATTAAATATTTACAGTAGTCAAAGTAGCCAAATCTACAGAATTATAAAGAGAAATAATAGTTTTCTGGAGAAAAGTGTGAAGTTTCCAAATAAGGGCTTCCCATTTGTCATGTGTGTTCTTGAACAGTAGGCAAATGAGGTTACATGCTTTAAATCATTTAAATCATATCTCAAAAGCAATTTGGAAAAGTTGGACCCCTCTTCTGTTCCTAGTAATATTTAATTTCCATTATATATTTTTAAGTGGAAGTTAGTTAAGAAAGCATGCTGCATGATCCAGTGAATCTGTTAATATATCTTGATATGGTTCTTTCATGAACTTTTCAGTTTGCTGTACCATGGATGTAATTTGCAATTAATCAGTAAACTTAAATCATGTTGTGCTTCTATGTCCCTAAACCTTTCTTTAACTGTATTCAAGGTGTCTGTTTTATGAAATATCTGACAGTCAGTTAGCACCACATGTGACCTAAACCCACTGGATAAACAGTATTTCTAATAAATTACACCTATGGAAAAACAAAACCTCTGACTATTCTACAGCGCAATTAGCATTCAACTTTAATTGCAGTGGGATGATAACTCAGTGTTTTAGGTTGTTTTATATTTTAATTATGAGATTTCAGGGTTGAATTTGTATATCTATGACATGTGAAAATGTTATTAAATTTAAAGTACATCAGAACGCAATTTGATACAAGAGGCTGACAGTTCATACCCACTTTACTGGAAAAATCACTTGAATTCATAGCTCAAATTCATTGCTATTGTGTTCTGTCAATGGATTATCAACTATACTTGTTCTTCAAAACATATTATTGGATACCTACACTTTGCAATTGAAAACAGATCAAAAAGACATGAGACTTGTCTTGTAGATATTACAGAAGAAATCAGCTACTGCCCTAATTCAGCCCTAAATACACCATATTCAACACATACTGTATGGGTTCTCTCGGCAGATTTCTATATAATTTCACCACAACCTTCTCCAAAACATTGGTGGTATAGTGGTGAGCAGAACTGCCTTCCAAGCAGTTGACCCAGTTCGATTCCCAGCCAATGCAATAACATGACCCTTGAGGAAAGGAGGGAGGGGGGAACATGATAGAAACTTTCAAGTACCTCAAGGGAATCAACAAAGTCCAAGAGGGTACTGTAGCATCTTTCAGAAAAAAAGATGTGCAAGAACAAGGGGGCACAATTTGAAGATAGAAGAGGGATGGCTCAGGGGCAACATGAGGAAGTATTTTTTTCACAGAGAGGGTGGTGGGCACATGGAACGGCCTCCCTGAGGAGGTTGTGGGGTCAAAAACAGTGGGGGGAATCAATAATGCATGGGACAGACATAAAGCAATTATAGTGGTGGGTAGGAGGAAGTAGGGTGTTATAGGTCATAAATCATAGGATTAAATACAAGTCAAATGACCACAAGGGTCATAATAGACTCATCACTATTCCATAGATGGATTTAGAGGGGGAGCTAAGGGTGCTATAGCTCCCCCATCATGGAGCTCCTCTATTAGTAGCACACTATGCTGCATTCTTAACCGGTATGTACTAATGCCTCCAAGAAAGCCACCTGAGCCACATGGGTCTCATCTGTCCTCCAGTGTCTTGGTAGTGCAGTAAACAACCACCCCCACCCGGATTACATAGTTGATCCCCCCCTAGAAAAGCTGGTCTCCAGCATGAATTTCTTATTAACTTTCATCCTGCACCATGTGGTCAGGTTCCAGCACTGTGACAGCAGCTGGGCTTGCCTTAGTGAGCCCGAGCATTTGTTTTCTACTTTTGCAGGCTTAGTGCAGCTCCTTTGTTCATGTGTGGGGGGGGGGAGGGTTGTGCACAGGAGGTACAGCTGCAGCAAAGCAGAGTGGACCTTAACAATACTGATCTCAACCATGTTGCCTGGTGCTCACTGCTCCTGATTTGCTGTTGCATCCAGTAGTGGATGTGGCTAGCAAGGGGCACCTTCTTTAAATGTCTGGGCTGCTGAAACAAGAGTGAGCTGTAGTTCATTCACTCAGAAGATTAACATTGGAGCAAGAGAGGAGTGAATGTACTACTGAGGAATAGACAGAGAGAAAATGGAGCCCACAATTGAAGAGCAGAGCCCGGGGTTTTAGGTGGCAGCAGTTCAGTAACGCGGGGTCGGTGTGACCTTGGTAAATCAGCACAAAGAGTTGGAGTGAGGTTCAGGTGATCTGCCGGTAGCTGAAGCAAGCTGTAGCTGAGAGCTCTGCTCATTAGGAGTCATGGGGTCAGTGTGTGCTGTCTAGAGAGAAAGAGTTTGGCAGCCAGGTGACCGGATACAGTACTCAACAAGGGGCACATAGACTTCAGCCTGCTGAAAATGGATCAAATCTTCATTTAATCAGGTTCTTGTTGCTTTAAAAAGAAAGACTTTCACAGTCTCAAACTGGTGTGTGGGAGGTGGCTGCTGGGATGGGACAGGACATTGGTGTTCATCAAACTGGGTGTGTAATAAATGTAGTACTAGTGTTATTAATTTCTAGTATGGGGAGTTTAAATTCATGACATTACAATAGTTTAAGGTCACTGCTGGTTTTGTCCTATATGGCAAATTGAATTTGGTGTGGATTTGCAGGAGACAGAGTTGCAGGGTAGTGCCCTCTGGTAGCACACTAGAAGTGGTACAAAACTAATGCTGGGGCAGGTCTGGTCTCAGCAACAGCATGAACCAGGAGAGGCAGAAACTGGTACATGAGACGTTTGAACTGAGGTAGAAACTTCAGCATGTACTGTATGCCTAATCTTTGTGGTCTTTTCAGTTGTGGTTGTACAGTGTGAACGAGCACAGAGGGAAGTAATAGGCATAGGAGTTTTGAAGGTGTTCTGCTGTATATTATGGCATGTGCAGTAGTTTCTGCATGCTTGGAGAGCAAAATTAGCAACAGAAGTCATAAGACCTTGTTTGGCACATTGACACAGGCAGTTACAAAACCAAAGAAAAAAGTGATAGGATCAAATATTTAGTTTATGTAGTTATATGTGTTGAATGGGGAAGGGGTGCAAGCTGTGATGTACCCAATCAAGTGCTGTTTGCTAATAAAAAAAATCATTTTTATATTTGTTTAAAAATTGTGTTCTGCTGTCTGACTACTTGGACCTGTCATAAAAATGAGATGCCTCATACCATAGGGTTATCCCAGTAAAGGAAATTTTAAAACAATAAAAAATGTTTTATTTATTTAAAAATGTATTTTCTTTGGAATAAGTTGCTCTATGGAATAAAATCTGTTTGGCAAAAATAGCAAGCAAACTTATTTTCAGAAACTAGATAGCAAAGTGACTGTTTCCATATTTCTATAGTTATAGTATTTATTTTTTTACTGAGGTAAGGTTGGGGGATAAGTTAATCTGTACTGCAGGACAGACTGGAATGGGGTGGCTTTATGATAATGTCATAATATGCTTGAGTGAGTGACATTTGTGAACTTGTTTACTTGGGTTGTCATTTAATTTGTCTGCAATTTGTCTTTATCACCAAGTCTTTTTCAACTTGTCTCATTTTTATGTGTTTCAGATGTACTGCTGCCAGCTGCATTCTTTTGGTATTTTGTTTTATTTTTGGGGTAGGAGGGTATTTTGGGCAACGACTGTCATGTGGACTGTGGGGACTCTGGGGATGGTGCTAGGATGCAACTCACAAACCATGGGGAGGGATGAAATAGAAATTGCATTAGAAATACCCTCCAAAATGCACCAGAATGCACCAAAATGTAAAATGTCTGGGCCTCAGTGGCCCACCAGTCCCACAGCTTATTACTTTTATTTTTTATCGGACTTGAGCTCTCCTGAATTCAGTGGAAAACTCCCTGTTTCTGATGCCAATATGTATGTCTAACCTTGCTTTTAAAAGTACCGAGTGTGGGTGCATTAACCACTTCATCTGGCAGCATGCTCCACTCATTCACCACTCTCTGATTGAACCATGCTCCTCTCCTAGTAGTTTTAAAGAAATCACCCTTACTTGCTTACTGTGACCTTTAGTAGACCTTCCTGTCTGTACTTTCTTACATAAACCAGCTGTTTCCAACAGGCTATCATCTGAGAATGCTCTAAATACATAGATTAAATCACCTCTGTTGGTTAACTAGTATCTGCAGCTTATTCAATAGGTAGGGAAATGGACAGACTGGGTGGGCCAAGCAGTCCTTATCTGCCATCAAAGTCTATGTTTCTACATCAGCGTTCTCCCCACCCCATATCTCTGAAGCATACAGTATAGATTAACTTATTTTCACATTCAAACAACAATAAACCACTATACTGAGTTACCACCAGGACTTTTATTAAACATCTTAAATGCTTCAACTGCTTTGTTAATTTTTAGTTCTAGTAGTTTTATATTTTCATCCACCTGTTGATTGAAATCGTATCCCTAAATAATTAGAATTTTATTATGTCTCCAATGAAGTAGAGTAGAGTTAATAAATATGCTTGGTAATTTTTATGCTCCCCCTTGCACATGTGTAAAGTGAACATATTTGTATAATAGTGGATTTTGAGAGGTGTATCACTGATGGTCCAATCTGGGGCATTCTGCAAGGGACTCAACAGTGTCAGACCAATCATCAGCCAGACTGATCATGCCAATCTTCTGGTCTTGACATGCAGAAACTTTATGTCATCAAAGAAAAGAGTCAACTGAATCATAGGCGGCACTTTCCTTTGATCTGCATAATGCCACCCAGCAAGCAGAATCAATAAAATAATGAAAGATTACCAAGGAATTGTCATATGATGGTGAACTGCAATGTCTATGTATATAGAGGAACAACATTGTTTGTGTAACATTTGATGTATGGAAGCTATTTACTAAATATTCTAAACTGTGGAAACTGTTTTTAATACTGTAGCTTACTGAAATTTTATGTTATAATTACCTTGATAGATTTCTGTCTCGGTTGAACAAATAAGCTCATTCATTCATTCACCCAGCCACCCAGCAATCAGAGCTGATTTCAGTGTCATGATTAGCCTACTGTGGTATACCCTCTATGTAAACACAATCTTTCCCACCCCTTCCTTCTTAATTTTTTGACTCCAGCATGCCCAATCCCTGGTACCCCTCATCCTACACAGTTTCACTGCGTGATAAAGGGAGGCCACCCTTGGTGCTGCCCAACATAACATCAACACTTGAGTGCCCAATCCCCCAGTGTCAGTATCTGAAATAAAGAAAAGCATCCCTCAATCCCTACCACCCATCCCGTCTTAATTTTTTTGACACTGGGGTGCCTGATAACCAGTGTCAACTAGTACCCCCCCCCCCGTTTTCACTGTGTGACACCAGAGATCCCATGCACGGTGCCGCTAAACATAACACTGACACTGGGGTACCCAATCCCCAGTGTCAGTACTGGAAATAAAGAAAACTGTCCCTTGAAGTATTTTTTTTTTAATTTTATACACCATGTAAAAAAGAAAACTATCCAGCAATGTCTGTTGCCTCGGCCAGCCCACCACTGCTGTTACCCTCCCACTCAGCACCCCCCGCACCCCCTACTTCTTACTTACCTACTGGGGTCCAGCACTGTAACCCTGTCTGAACTGGAGACACATCTTCACTCTTCAATGTTGGACCAGGAATTGAGGAAATCAGATTTGCAGGTCAATGTATTTCAAGGGTTTTGAACTTGTCCTCATAACTTGGTCATTTGTGAATATTTTTCCCAAATTTTCAACATGGCCTTTTGGAACTCCACCCCATTAACAAGCATGGTGAAATTAAGCAAATGCATTTGGAAAGGTGGTTTTGTGGTCATTGCATGAAATCATCTTTCAGGCAAGATTTGAACATTTTCTCAACCCTTGTTCGTGAGGTGGGATCATAAGGAGGTTATCTTGAAAGTTTGGGGAAAACTATTAAAAAAAACAACATCATGAGGGTACATCGAAATTATTTGACACACAGTCATAGCTTTGGTTTTAATATTTTAACCCCAAATTCCCAATGTAGCCATTGTTTCACACTGCCTCATGAATGTGATAGCTTTCTTTTTTCAAATTCCAGCCAAAATGTGTTTTCACACTTGTGGTGCAAAATGATGTTTCAGCAACTATTTTGTAAATGACACCTGTCATGTTCAGAAGGAGTGATCATAAAAAGACTACAGTATGTTGAAAACAGGGGGTCAAAATGTGAAAAAAAAAACAACTAAGAGATGAAAAAACATTGAATTGTTCCAACATTTATGCATAACTTTATATTTTAGCAGATTCTGGCCCTGATGTTCAATATATCTCTTATGTTACCCCACCCCTGAACATGACAGGTGTTATTTTCAAATCCTCCAAAACTTATTTTGCAGTCACACTAGAAAATAACCTTTGATGGGATTTCAAAAATACCACCTGTCTTGATCATAATGTCAGGTCCTAAAAGTCTGCTTGAAATTTGGAGTTAAAATATTGGAGCCTACATGGAAATGAGGTATTGTTTCTCAGCATGCCTATTCTGGTAAACACAATCTAAAAATGTGTAAAAGCAGGGCATCACTGAAAATGAGATATTGCATCTCATCTACTCTTTTTTGATAAATATACAGTAAAATGTGTACAAGCAAGACCAAGTACAATAGCAAGGCAAGTGGTGAATATCTGGCATTGACAAATGCTTCTTTCTTTTGTAACCAAAGATAATCATTTGAATTTTAGTAAGATTTATTTTAAGTGAGTTTTACTCACATAATTTGTTAAATGTATTTGACAGATGTTGCAATCCCAATTTTGATGTATTGTAGAGATGAATGCTACATCTTGAGTGTATACTAGATGCCCAATCAGAATTCCAGCTTATTTTTGCAATATGAAAGTCACCACCATTTAGTTGACATAAGATAACATTTATGAAAACATGAAATAATGTGTGTGCTAGGTTGCATCCCTTCCTAACTCCCCAATTAATGTTTACTTGACTGGTCAAATGTCCAAATTGCACAAACTATGCTCTCAGCTAAGAATAATTAAGCAATTTTATCAAGATATCTAGAAGAAAAGGTCAATACTGGAGTCATATAAATGTTGCCACAAACATTTTCAACTCGCACTATCAAATGCTGCTCAAAGGTCAACAAAACAGCAGTATAAAGGAGAGGCTTTAGTTTTAATTTGTTTGTAAATGGCATGAGGAAAAAACAATGTCATGAAGTAGATTTTCTTGTCCTAAATCCATTTGGAGACTCAAACCATAGGTCAGTTTCAGTAACCCAGTTTTGAAGATGCTTCAGAATTATTCAAGCAAAAATGTATTATCATGTATCTATTAGGCTTATTGGATGATACATACTTAGGTCAGTGGGAGAACCCTTTTTATAAATTGGATAAACTAAACTGCCTGCCAGTATTTGGGAGTAAGACAAGTGTGCAGTATGTTATTGAAGAGGCAGTGAAGAGTCCGAGTATAATATATAAATGTCAGCAGTCATTCTATCAGTAAGTAAGTAAGTAGGTAGTAAATAAGTAATTATTTATAAGCACCCTTTTTCTGAGGCTCAGGGCACTTTACAATGTACAAAAAAGAGCAATAAAAGACAAAAAAAATCACAAATCAAAACTAGACAGTCAGTCATAACAGAGTAAAATCAATTATGATCTTCCACTGACCGGTATTGAACAGATCTAACAAGCCTCCTTAAAGAGATGTGCTTTCAGGCCCCCCCAAAAAAGACACCTCCAACAAAGGGGCCTCCTTCAAAGTCCTAGGAAATGAATTCCACAAGACTGGCACAGATATTGCAAAAGCACGATCACTGGATGTTTTAAGCCAAGCCATGAGAATTGCTTGAAGGCCATCCTCGGCAAAGTGGAGGGAGTGCTGAGGGCAGTACAGAGTCAGGAGAACAGTCAAGTAACTTGGGCCCAGACAGTATAGAACTTTATATGTGCTGCACCCTCTATAGATGATGTCCTCCCCTACTTCTGTTCCAAATTTTTGGGAATCTGCAACCAGTATGCTCCTCAAATACACTAGGGTAAGAGGATCACACCTTCCTGCATTGCCCCTGAAATGCTTGGCCTGCATTCACTCTCATGACATAGCCTGGAAAGTCCATAAGGTTTCCAGCTCCTACATACAGCTTTTTAGATACTGTTACCTTGAAACACATGCACAAGAGCTACCAGATATGCCAAAGCAAATACTTCTACCTCCTTTATCCTCCACATAAGCCACCCTTCCAAATTTTGGAATGTTGTCCAATCCCTATTCTCACCCCACTCAATCCCCTTGCCAATCCTCAAGGATGCATAGCAGCTATTTCTGTTTTTGTGGGAGCTGCTAAGTGTTTGTTTCTATATGGGAGTGGCTGAAACCTCACTTGGTAACTGATTCCTGGTGGGCGACCTTACATGACCTTAAATAACAGTGTGTGTTTTCAAAACTTCAGCTAGTTGCTTCAGAAGGTTGGCTGTTTCACATAGCAGCTATTTCTGTTTTTCTGGTAGCTGCTAAGTGTTTGTTTCTAAGTGGGAGTGGCTGAAACCTCACTTGGTGACTGATTGCTGGTGAGTGACCTTACATGACCTTAAATAACAGTGTGTGTTTTCAAAACTTCATCCTTTTGCTTCAGAATCTTGGCTGTTTCACATAGGAGCTATTTCTGTTTTTTTGGGAGCTGCTAAGTGTTTGTTTTTAAGTGGGATTGGCTGAAACTTCCTTGGCAACTGATTGCTGGTGAGCCACCTGTAAATAACCCAGCTGTTTCACATAGCAGCCATTCTGTTTTCTGCGAGCTGCTAAGTGGTTGATTCTAAATGGGAGTAGCTGAAACCTCACTTGGTGACTGAATACTGGTGAGTGACCTTAGGTAACCTTATACCAGTTTTCAGTGCTGCCTGAGGATCTCCAAGGGCTGCACAAAGAAGTTAGGTGATTTTTTTGTACCTTTCCTCCTAGCAGTGGAAGCTAGCCAAGGAGACTAAAAAGCACATATCTCAATTAGGAGAGGCATTAACCTCTTATTAGCCAGTCAGTGCCTTCTCAGAGGTCCTCCTGGAGTGAGGATGAGGAGGCAGTGTGTAAAGGATCCACAGGAGCAACAGAGGAGCTAAACACTTGGCTCCAGAGCTGGTGCCAAGAAAGGGCACCTCTTCTTAGGGAACTGGTGGGACTTCTGGGACAAAGATCTCTTCAAACATGATGGTCTGCACCTAACTAGGGAAGATTTGAGAGCACTAGGACAGAAGTTGGACTTCACTGCTGACAATTTAAACTAGGCACTGGGAGAGGAAGGCAGTACCAAGGGGACGTGATACCTCTCCCACAAAACCCCACCAAATCAGGGAATAAATACACAAAAGAGAAAACACCTAGTAAAAAGGATCAGAGTCCAAACAGCTGAAAATCAGACATAGAACATGGCACCAAAAAGGGAAAGCCAATTTTGGAAAGCTATGTTCACAAACACAGATCTATGACCGTTCATCAACAAAAGTTTGTAGACTGACAGTACAGCTGAAATCTTTATGTCGACTCACATTTTGCGGGTTGGCATAAAGACAGTCACTGTCACCATGTTTTCTTCAAGATGCTTTGCCCCTGAACCCCTCAAGTGATGGGCTGTGCTCCTGCACCCCACTTAATATAATCAACTCCAAACTGATTAGGGAGGGTGCAAGACCCCCGAATAACAGTGCCAGGGTTCAGTGCCAACACAACATTGACCTGGCACTGTTGTCATTGTAGTGTCAGTCAATGTCGATATGTCACTGTCGGGCAGTAGATCCACAAACACAAGGAGTCTAACTAATAAATTAGCTGACCTCACTGCTATCATCATGGAAGCAGATCTGGACTGGCTGCACCGCGAGACCTGGTTCAACAAATTACCATGAGTGGGAAACAACTATTCCAGGATACTGTCTTTCCAGAAGGACAGAACTGGTAGAAAAGGAGGGGTGGGGGCTATGTATTTAAAGGAGGGTATAAAAGCCACTATGACCCAAAATGACAGTGTGGAATCTGAGTCCCTTTAGGTAGCTCTGGAAGCTGAGCAGTAACTCAAGCAGGAGTATTTTATAGACCCCCAGTGACAGGGTTGAGGGGACAAAGAAATCTTAGAAACAATACACAAATGAGTGATAAAGTGAAGTGACAGTGGTGCGTGACTTCAATTTACCTGATGAAAATTGGGGTACCCACACAGCAAGTTCAACCAGAAGCAAAGACTTTCTGGAGACTTTGTGCATATCAGGTCTAAAACAGCTTGTGAGGGATCCAACAAGTGGAGAAGTGGTCCTGACCTGGTACTCACAAATGGGAACAAAATCTCAAAGGTAGAAGTTGTGAGTCATCTGGGATCCAGCGACCACTGCATGGTATGGTTTCAAGTTAAGCAAAATGGAAACTAAGCACTCAAAGACTGAAGTGGGCTTTAGACAAACATATTCCACTAAAATGAAAGAAGATCTCAAGAAAAACCTTGCAAATACTGAATGAGAGATAGATGTTGAAGAATACTAGACACATTTCAAAACAGCTCTATTACAAACTGCAAATCATCACATAAAGAGGATAAGCAAAGCAAAGAAGAAAAGAAAAACACTTTGATTTTCTAAGGAAGTAGCCACCAAAGTTAGGGGAAAAGAATGACTTTTAGAAAATACAAGAAAATTGGATCTGACAAGACAGGGATGACTACCAGGAGAAAGTAAAGGAAGCAAACAAATAAATCAGAACAGCAAAAGCAACAACAGAGGAGAAGGTAGCCAAGGACATCAAGAAGGGTGACAAAATGTTCTATAGATATAACTGCAAGAAGAGAAAGACAAGAGAAGAATTGCCAGACTTGCTAAGGATGATTGGGGGGGGGCAGAGGACGATAAGGACAAAGCAGAAATCCTCAACAGTTATTTCTGCTCTGTTTTTACCAAGGAGGAGAAGGAGGAGGAAGGTTGCAGGCCTTCCCTTACAATGGGCAGCACAGATGGTGGTGGAGTATATTCAGGACCATTTACAATTGAAAGAGTCCTAAAGGAACTGGAGAAACTCAATGTAAATAAGTCCATGGGACCGGATGTAGTACACCGAGGTTGCTGAAAGACCTAAGAAAGGAACTAGCAGCCCCTGGCTGACCTATTTAACTTATCATTTGAGCTGGGTGAGGTCCCACAGGATTGGAAATGGCCATGGCTATCCCTCTACATAAAAATGGGAGCAAAGAGAGTGCAAACAACTACAGACCAGTAAGCCTCACCTCAACTGTGGGCAAAATAATGGAAACCCTTCTAAAGGAGAGGATTATATCCTTTCTCAAAGAAAACAGCAAATTAGACACAAAACAGCATGGCATTACCATGGGTAGATCATGCCAGATTTATCTAATAGACTTTTTCAACTTGGTAACCAAAATAGTGGATAAGGGCAGTGCAGTAGATGTAGTATACCTGTACTTCAGCAAAGCCTTTGACTCGGACCCACATAAAAGGCTACTAAATAAGTTAGACAGCATAGGGGTAGGGCAACAAGTGGTGAACTGGATACAGAGCTGGCTCAGTGGAAGGACCCAGAGGGTACTAGTAAACAACTCCTTATCAGAAGAAAGGGGGGTAGATAGCGGAGTGCCACAGGGGTCAGTGCTAGGTCTGATACTCATTAATATTTTTATTAATAACATATCTGAAGGCCTGGAAGGTAAGCTGAGTTTGTTTGCAGATGATACAAAAATGGGCAACAGGGTTGACATTCCAGGACAATCAAAAAGATGAAGGCTGATCTAACGACTGTGGAACTATAGTCAAAAACATGGCAACTAAGCTTCAATGCAAAAAAATGCAAGATCATGCACCTTGGAAGAGGAAACCCAGATGAAGAATACTACCTAGGAGGAGTAAAACTGGAATCTACTAAGCAGGAAAGAGACCTAGGAATAATTATAATGGATGATCTGAAAATGTCCAAGCAATGTGAAAAAGCAGTGCTAAGGGCAAATAGCATGCTGGGCTGCATAGGAAGGGGGATTACCAGCATAAAAAGAGAGGTCATCCTGCCACTGTATAGATCACTGTTGAGGCCACACCTGGAGTACAGCATCCAGTTCTGGAGGCCACACCTTAAAAGGATATACACAGACTAGAAACAGTGCAAAGGAGAGTAACAAAATGATACAGGAATGCACAACAAGACATATGATGGATGGCTGCTGGACCTAAACATATATTCCTGGAGCAGTGAAGGAGAGGTAGACATGATAGAGACCTTCAAGTTTCTAAATGGAATACACAAGGTACATGTTCAGGACCTGTTACAGATCAAAAATCACACCATAACCAGGGTGCACGATATGAGCCTAGAGGGGGCAAATTCATGGGCAACACATGCAAGTTCTTCTTTACAGAGAGGGTTGTAGATGTATGGAATGGTCTTCCAGGGGGAGTGGTGGAAGTAAAAATGGTGGGAACTTTTACAAATGTTTGGGATAGGTACAAGGGCACCATTCCACTGAATAGCAGTTAAGGGAGGGTAGGAACAAGGGCAGACTAGATGGGCCATATGGTCCACTTCTGACATCACTTTCAAACACTGAAATATTTAATGTTAATTTGACTGCAGTTAGAAGACCACTGGTATACCTTCCCTTTTTCATAAGCTTCTTACCAGACTTTTAGAAGATTGTATATTCTGGTAAAATTAATTGTTCTTTTCCCCACCATGTCTGCTGAAGATATATAATATCATATTCTCACAAACAAAATATTTAAACTCTTTATCAGCTAATTTATGGGCAAGTCCTCTTATATTCCAAGCTAACATTTTGGTATCTTGAACCTCTACTTTTACAATTTCAACTTTCAGGAAAAAAGTCACCATTTATCTTATATGTTTAATTCTTCATGACTTATATTTGAGCCATTCAGTTCCTCAGTACTATTGATATTTGGTTGTCAGTGCCTTGATAAATTTTCAAAAATACCATATCTGTTTTCAAAAGGCACTTGAAGGTGATTGAGAAAGAGATCATTGCATCTTCAGTGAGTCTTTTGAAACTGAATAAAGTATGCATTTTACATACTTATAGGTTCTACAGTAATATGAGACACCATAGGAACAGGTTTTTATATGTTCCCTAGATTGGTCAGATGTAAATTAAATAAATCTGATTTGTAACTGTTAGAATACATCTACTTTAGTATCATTCTTAAAGGTAACATTTATCTGGGAGCTTTTACATTGGTGCTTATAAGTGGATAGTTTTACAATCCCTTCCCTATCAATTTTCATGCACAAAGACCTTTCTAAGAATAGAGCAAGATTTTTTGGGGAACACCTACTGGCTCCCTTTCTGACACTTTCCTGACAAATAATTATAAGTTTTGTCTTTTGAAGTTGAATTTTTATTTTTATTTTTGTCGGTCAAAAGTGTGGGCCCATTTAATGAGGATACTACTTTGTTAATCCTGCAATCTGTCCAAAGGTTTGTATGTGCAACATTTTGACTTTTATGAAGAGTTTGGACAAGAGTAGGGTCTATTTCAACCCCAATGGTTGGTAATACTTTCTGTTGATGCAGACTTTTAATCCACTCAACTGAATTTGAGAAGACAGTTACTACCATCTCATTGTCATCTGAATTGCAACAGCAAACATAAAGATCTACTGTTTCTTTTGAATCTGAATAAAGTATGCATTTTACAGTTTCTACCATTCAGTTTGGGAAGAATTTTGTCTAAATTCAACCCTCAGTTGATCAAGTAAGAGTGCTGATTATGTTTGTTTTTAATTAAATTAGATTGTGATGACAGTTAAATTCTCTCCCAACTTTTCCAATTCTCCTTGTTTTGGATGTGCATTCTGATCTAAATCTCCTTTCTTAATATTAGCTTCTGTACTTTCTAGTCCAAAAGTCTGAATAGTTCAGCTGGTGAATTTAGGAAATTCTGACTTCATGGGCTTCTTGTGAGGTTCTACGAACTTCATGAAATGTTAAAGAATTTAGCAGACATTTTTAAAATTCTTTATTTTGTGATAACTCTGTCATTCTTATGGCTACAGACCTGTAAATTGACATGCTTATTTTCAGTAAGAAGTAAAATAGGAATACCAAGTGTCATGACATTTGGACTTCTTCTGCTCTGTCATCAGGATCCTTCAATGTATTTTACATCCTCTTTTTATTCCTTAACTTCTCCTAAAGTTCACTGAACAACCATGGATGCCTATGCCTTCATCTTTTGATTGTGTTGCATAACAGAATGCATCTAATGACCGCCCATTATGCTTTGTTTCAGGCCTCCTCCCTCCTCTCTCTTGCATCAGTACTGCCACTCACTAGTGTGTTCTTCAAATGAGCCACAGCCATCTAAGTTTATTAAAACCAGCTTTCCTGAAGTTTTGCATCCTGATATTATGGTCAGTGAAGTAGCTGCCCCATCACCTCAAATAAAATCCTGCTATGGTCACTGTTGCTACAGGCTACCCCTGATCACATGATTCCCACTACCCAGTAGCAGCTCCATTACCACATCATCTTTTGTCCGACACCTAACATGTTCAGAAAGTAAACAATGCTTTATGACTGACCAGAAATTCATCTATGCTTTCCTTTTGACACTTTTCACTTCCCAATTAAAGTCAGATACGTTGAGACCACCCATGAAAACCATGGGCCAAGTAGTTGTTGCTCATTAAATTTATTTTGCCGGCTCCAAGATCTTTTTTTTTAATTTATTTTTATTTATCGATGGTTCGGATTACAACCTTTGAGCAAGCAGCTCTTTTACAAAGGTTAAATGTCAGTACATAGTGTTACAGCGGGTATACATTATTCTGTCACGGTTTCCATAAACATTTCAAAGGTACCACGACAGTTCCATAGGGCTACAGTTACAAGATTACACATTAAATACAATATAGGTTGAATACCATGTCATATGGTTTCTGATGTATGCATGAATTAAAATACATTCATTGTGTATCACATTTAGCTAAACTCAACATACAGCATGAGAGAAGTCAGTTGGTAAGGAAAGCATCAAGCAGAAAGGTAGATTCAGCCATAAGACATCATCAGATAGCACATCGTGCTAAGGTGGGAGCAAGGAGGAGAGAGAGAGATTAGCCTTACAGGCATTGTCAAGGATCAATGGTGTTTCAGCTTGCCTCCTGAGGAATTATACTTTATAACATTTCTTGGTAGCCCACTACCAGATTAATATCCAATTGTGGAGTTTATAGAGTGTGTGAGTTTTGGGAATCATCTACAGCAGTTACAGCTGTTATCGGTGGCCAGGCGGGTTTGTAGGCCTTTCTTGAAGGTGCCTATGCTGCCGATGCTAGCTAGGTCTTTGGGGAGTTTGTTAAGCCATTTAGGAGCTCTGTAGGCTATGGATCTTTGCGTGAGTGAAGTGTGCCTGAGTGGGACAGATATGCTGTCCCTATCTTTAGATCTTGTGCACTGCATGGAGTTGGTGGGGGAGAAGAGTTTTTGTAGCCTAACTGCAGTTTGTCCTAGCAGAGAATTTTTCTCTAGGATACAAGTTTGGTATTTAACCCTGCTCTGTAGGGGAAGCCACTCTGTAAGACAGTAGAGATTACAGGTTTGGGCTGTTCTGTCTGCCCCAAGGGCCAGTCTGCAAGCTTTATTTAGGATGCTTTGCATCCTTTTAAGTGCTGTGTCAGTGGCAGCACTGTAGATAGTGAGCCTGTAATCAATTACCAAAAGGACTGAGCTACTGACGGACAGCTTCAGTCCGGTGGGAGTTAAGGTGTTCCTATGATGGTAGAGAATGCTGAGCTTAGCACTGGGTGTTCTAACTATGTGTTCAATATGTTGTGAGAATGAGAGAGTGTTGTCCAGGTGTAGGCCCAAGTATTTGAAAGTGCTGACGTGTTCCAATAGCACTTCTCCCTTGCTATCGGTGCTTGGTTTGTGTTGTGGTGAGCAGCATAACCTTAGTTTTCTTGTACTTAAGAAGGAGCTTGTTTTGCTGGAACCAGTGTTCCAGTTTGTTCAAGCTATTTTGGAGCTCACCAATAAGTTGATCCATCTGCTTGCTGCTGGCGAAGATGACAGCATCATCTGCATACAGCAACACTTTCGATGGGCACCTGAGTAGCAGTGAATTAATGAAGATCTGCCCTGTTGTATAGTACAGTTCACATTAAATTTACTGTACAGGCAGTTTGCAACCCATTATTTTTATATAATGGCATGGGGTTGCCAAGTAGTTCCTTTTTTCCCCTTCAGCTACAGAATATAGCTTTGAACTGAATGCTTATTCACACAACTCATTCAGAGCTCAGCAGAAACCAGCTAAAAGACAGATATCAGTAAAGAAGAGATTTCCTATGTAGAGCCTTAACAGCTCAGATGCTAACTGGCTGCTAACTGGTTGTGCACTATGTTTAATACAAACACGTGAACATATGAAGAAGCCAGCAGAAGAAGGTAATTTTGTCTACCAAGTCTGCTTGTATTCCAGGGGCCACAGCTTGAGCTAATGTTCCTGCCCTCCTTCCCCACTCCTCCCATCCTCCCTACCAAGGGTGTAGCCAGAAATTTCTGTTTTGTACACAGTCTCCAACAGTTATACCTCCATATTAAAAAATGTACACATCCTTTCCAAATGGTACTCCCTTCTAAACAAGTCAGATTGTTGTCAGATGATTCCTCTACTCTCTAAAGAGGTTATACATGTATTGGACACTCCTCAGTGGCCTACATTAACCCAAATACTACAGATTAGAATGATAATATTAACAGAGTGGCTTATGGTTTGTGACAGGCACTCAACAAAACTGTACACAAATGTGTACAGTGAGTATGCCTGTCTACACCTTTGCTCCCTACCCATGATCCTCACCTTCCCCCTATGTCTATCCCCACCACTCATAAACTTGCCCACTGTCTTCAACCAGATGACCTCTTCTGGAAGCACAGTCCAAGTGGCCACCACCCTCTCTGTGAAGAAGTGTTTTCTGACCCCCTCCTAAGCCTCCCACTTTCCAATGCAAGACTGTACCCCCTCATATTATGGTTGCCACTCAGCTTACAGAGATTCTTCTTATCAACCTTATTTATCCCTTTAAACTATTTTTTTTTTACCAGAAGAGACACACTAAGCTGAAAGCTTGTTTCCAGGTGTGACCTGGGAGCACAAGGAAGTTAAGTGACTTGCTCAGGGTCACATAGTATGCAAGTGGGGGCTGTGGGACTGAAACCTAGGTCTCCAGGTTTGCAGCTCAGAGCCTTAAACCACTGCACTATACTGCCTCCAACTTACTTGACTTGCCTTGAAGGTCCCAATCATGTGAACTATACTGTACTACAGTCGTGCTCTGACGCATTCTGTCATATCACGGTATGTCATTCAGTAGCTCCAGTCAATGCTTATCCTATCAACGTGATGACCATTTAGCACACAGTGATTCCGAGTCTTATAGCTAGTTAAACAGAGACCACAATTAGGCTAGTATCAGGATATATTCAGTTACAGTAAACTTTTTACCAAGTACCACTGTACTGGAGGTCTCTAACATATTCCTAAAATTGCAATTCTGCCACCGTGTAATATTCTCCCATAATTGTCTTTCTGCTTCTTATAGATCTTAATTCTATCCACAGGTTTTCTGTACAGCTCCCCATCCCTCCTCAGTCTATCTTTCTCACTTGCTTCAATCTCTTCATTGACACAGAAAGCAACCCCTTCAGCCCTGTAACCTTCCCTATTCCTCCTGAAGAGACTGCACCTTTCTACCGTTGCATCTCAGCTTATTCCCTTCTTCAAGTTGGCCTCAATGAAGTCCAACCACATGTAGCTTGCACAAGAAGTTCACCCTCCAGCTCATATATCTTGTTTGTTGCACTCCTCATCTGGTGTCCAGTGAATTCAGCCCAGTAAATTCAGCCGAGGCAATTCTACTCCTATGTCAATTCAGCCCCAGTCAATTCAGCTCAAGTGAATTCAGCCCCATGTCAGTTTAACTCCTCTGTCAATTCAGCCCCAATCAATTCAGCCTGAGTCATTTCAGCTCCTCTGTCAATTCAGCTCCTATGTCAATTCAGCCCCATGTCAATTCAGCTCAAGTGAATTCAGCCCCATGTCAATTTAACTCCTCTGTCAATTCAGCCCCAGTCAATTCAGCCTGAGTCAATTCAGCTCCTCTATCAATTCAGCTCCTATGTCAATTCAGCCCCACGTCAATAAAGCCCCTGTGTCAATTCAACCCCTATGTCAATTCAGCCTTTATGTAAATTCTGCTCCTTTTGGTTCTGCATTAGAATAAACATAACTAACAACATACTGTATGTAAACATATTTATGCTTTATTGAAAGCTTTAAAACATATTTTTTTGCAATTAAGTACACTTTATTGAAAATGTTAATTTGCACATACAGTACATGCAGCAAACACCAATCATGTACACAAGACAGAAAACAAAACAGCAGAACACAAATAAGCCATAACATAACCTTCTAACCTACACAACACACAAACCACCTGATTAACCCACCCCATCTAACCCAGCCCAACCCTCATGTGCATATTCCAACAGTTCCAGGTGTGAATACTAGACTGGACAGTGACTAAGGATATAACTGCCATTTGTGTTTTTTGCTGAATGGTGGGAAGGGCGAGTACTCTCCCAACAGGCAAATGTCCTCTGTAAAATGAAGGAAAGGCTGAAGAATGGAGCATTAAATATATTGGCCTCTATTCACAAATAGATGCACAAGAGGTATGTATAGGGGTCACAGCTCTGCAATCTGTGGGATTTCTACATGGAAATGAGGGTCAGGGTGGTCAGTCAGGTGGTTTGTGTGTTGTGTGAGTTAGAAGGCTATGTTTAGCTTATCTGTGTTCTGTTGTTTTGTTTTTCTGTCTGGTTTATATGATTGATGTTTATGCTGTACCGTATGTGCAAATTAACATTTTCAATACAGTGTACTTAATTGCAAAAGTATGTTTTAAAGCTTTAATAAAGCTTAAATATGTTTACATATGTTGTTAGATATGCTTATTCTAGTCCAGAAGCAAGAGGAGCAGAATTTACATAACGGCTGAATTGACATAGGGCTGAACTGACATAGTGCTGACTTGACATACTGTAGGAGGTGAATTACATAGAGCTGAATTGACTCGAGCTGAATTGACTGGGCTGAACTGACATAGGAAGCTGAACTGACTCGGGGAGCTGCATTGCCATGGTGCTGAATTCACCAGGCTGAATTGATTCGGGCTGAATTTTCCAGGCTGAATCTGACAGGTGTTCCCTCATCTATGCGCACATGCAGTGACGGTCAATATTCCTCTGCCTTTGGGCCTGTTACAGCTAACCTTGGTACACCTACTGTGTGTAACTAGCTAAGACATGATTATTCTCCTACACCTACATCTATCAACCCCAATCACAGTTTAGAGGCTCCCCACCACTTTATTTATCCTGTGTGCCAGCACTTTTTCCCCATCTGGACTCAAGGTGAAGCCTGTCCACAGCATACAAACTTCTCCTGTCCCAGAATGTATTCTATTGTGAGAGGAAACAAATCCTTGCTCCCTGCACCTGTCACTTGGCTGTGAATTCAGCTGTTGCATCTTCTGCTACTTCACTAGCCATGTGTATATGGCACCGTAGTATCTTGGGAAATACTGTCTTGGAGGTACTGCAACCTAAGGCTCATTTTTAGTTCACTATATATTTACTTCAGGACCTTTGGCCTTCCTATGCCTACATGTCATTGCTGCCAGCGTGGTACCATGATAATCTGTTCATCTTCCCACCAAGCATGCCCACCTCAGCATGATCTTTGCAACCAACACACCAAATAAGCAGGTGTCCGAACAGTCCACATGGCTTTAATGACACACCATGCCATGCACCTTGTTAATTTACCTAACTGTAGAGTTCCCCATTACTATTACTGTCCAGCAACCATGTGGTGCTGCCTGCCCTGGACCCTCCTATACTGTGGGAGCCACTGTAATTGAGTCCCCAGCAGTATTCCCACCACACCAGCCTGTGGTACCCCTCCACTTTACCAGCTAGTGGCTGGCAATGGTTTTGGATGGCCACTGCTGACAGGCCGCTCCTCACCTGATGATCCTATCTCTGTCCCCCTTCTGCCTACTCTTATCCAGCCCTCATACGTAACCCTAGGGTCTATCTTTCCTGCATTGCAATAGTCAATTGTGTCAGTATTCCTTTTTCTGTAATTAGAATCATTCCTTTTTCTGTGATTTGAATCTATGGGATATTTTATGTATGTCTGTCCTCTTTTTCTGTCTGTGTGTGTGTGTGTGTGTGTGTGTTCATGTGTAGGGGGAGAGAAAGAGAACTTTTAACCTAAAGAGATTTTTTGACATCATGCATTTTTCTAAAGTGGAACAGAATGTTAAATAAATGACCACATTATTGAACACTAACTTCTGAATGTGCAAAACCACTAATATGTTTCACTCTTCTGTCTCTCAGTTTTCTACAAGCTGGTTTACAGATGGATAGACATATTTCTGGACTCAAATATTATAAAAGGCTTTAATACATACTGATATAATCCTCTCACTTACTCTTTAAAGTGACAGAAGCAACTGGTCCCTCTTCACAGAAATAGTACTGAATGAACTGTTTTTATTTTTAGTAGAAACATGGAGAACTCTATGCAGTTTAGAGGTATGTCTGCTGGGACTGATTAAAGTAATTATGATATCAAAAGGTTTAACCTCAGTATTATTATTTCAACAGTACTGTATTAATGTTTCAAGAAACCAGGATAAGAAAACATCAGTGCACAACATATTTGATATAATACAACCAAAACCACATTTTTATCTAAAAGTATGATTGTTTACAGACCTGATGGTACAGAATTTATGGAGATAATGCCCCAAGCACCTCTTAAATAAACTCACTTTTATATTTAGCATCCTGCAGAAAAAACATGAAAGGAATCTGCTTACGTGTACTCATACAGTGATATATAATGTGTTGTACTGTGAAAAACATTTTTCACTACATGTGAGAGAAAGATTAACAACTCTTAAGAGACAATATCACAAGTGTCATCTGAGGTTCTTATCTAAGCAAGTGGAGATACATAGTTTCACCATAGTGCAACCTGTTCTGTGCGCTGGTAATACAACATCAATTTAATAAAGAATTTCTTTAAAATAAGTTCATAATTGAAGATTTAACTCTTTTTGTTGTTTTTAACTGCAAATGTTTTAGTGCAGCACAGGGCTTTTTATCTGATACTGCACTGTAAAGCCATTCTACCATTTGTTTAAATATACCATTATACTGTAGTGTAGAGATAACACACTACAGGCATAAAACATATTTATCACATTGTATTTACCTCTGTACTTTCAAGGTCAAAGTGCTAGATAACTTATTCCAGTAGCAGCAATCACTACTAAATTTCTATGTAAAGTGGCTATGTAATAGTCGGCCTAAAACATGCAACGTATGAAGTGTGAGTGGGCAGGATTATATTATAACACAAAAGTGTTAGAGCCATAGGTGAGCTATGAAAGTGTTTTCTTGTCCCCTCACAAGTGATGATAAACTGTTTAAGTCAGACAATTATGTATTTGATTTACATGTTAGTCTATTAGCTATACATTTTAATCTGCTGTTTGAAGATATTTACTGTTCTTTTTAATTTCAATTGTTGGCATTATTGCTGTACTAGGCAACTGTGTTGTAATCTGCTTTGCAAAAGCTGCTTCAGCTACATTGAGATGATACCCATTGACATTCCATTATGATGAAATCAGCCTTCAGAATATTATGAGAACACAACATATTTTAATATCCTGATATTAGAGTTGTCTTCAGTCAAGAATCCATTCTTATTTTGTAACGTGTACCGTATTCCTCTTGCATAAATGTAATTATAACATGAGTAAAACATTCTAGCTACCTCAATGGCTGAAAGACAAGTACAAGAGTGTAAATTTCTGGCCATATTCTAATTACACTCTTGTGTTTGTTTAGCCTGTGTACTAGTTTCTGTCATAATATCAGTACTCTGCAACTGGAATTATTGGTTTGTCTTCTGCTCATATTTCATATCAAAATGATATTTTCTAATTAAAAATCATAAACATCTTTTAAAAAAGCATTTTGTAGTACAACCCATATTACATAGAAACATAGATAATGTTGGCAGAAAAGGCCCATCGGTCCATCCAGTCTGCTTTATTATACCCTCTCCAAACCCAAGACCTACTGCCTGTATTTTTTTTAAACACACAAAGCTGCACTCAACATGGTAATGTGAAAAAATGCAAACTTACTCAACAAATATTTGCAAGCCATCCAGTGAAATTTATTTAAGAACTGCAGCCAGCACTAACACCTCAGGCGCTTCATGTCAAAAACATGATGCTTCATCCAGATACCAAATACGAAGTGCTGCTTTGTGTGTTTTAGCGTGGTTTGCTTTTTTTGGATTGCACCAGCTCTAGAGCCATTGTAAACATGATATTGTTTGTGTTTCATTTATTATGTATATATATATATTTACCCCTTTTCCCCCATGCCCTAGTTCTACCACTCTGAATAACTATTAAACCCTTAAATTCTGTCTCAGCTGTGACTGAAACCATTAATGGTTTTGGCATCCACCACTTCTGCTGGTATTCTGTTCCATGGTTCAACTACTCTCTCTCTAAGGTAATCCTTTCTCATGTTCCCCCAGAACATGTATTTTTATTTAGTTCAATATATAACTGTACAATTGCAGAAAATACCTGCTTTTGAGTACAGTATACATATAATGAATTGCATACTTCAATGTAAGATACTCTTCATCCAATGTTATTCTAGGAAGTGCTACCTAAAGAACATTTCATATAGATTACTGAAATAAATATAGAATATAGAACCTTATAAGCAGCATAACCATGGAGCAATAAGAATAACTGCAAGTCCAGTAGAGTACATCCAGCACATAATAATGTAATTGATGTGATGAAAAGTCCAAGAAAACCCTCAAATCTGTGGAAATTTTGTTAACACATTCCATAAGGAATAGATCATTTAAACTGATTAGTACAGACCATAAGCTTTTGCCCAAATTAGTAAATTATTTAAACTTGTAAAACCTTATAGATTGCATATTTATAAATGGAACTATCAAAACAGGTGGCGAGCTCTACTGATCACACAACAGCAAATCTAAACACTCACATGCTCCACTGTGGGCCAGTTCTGACCTAAGTGCTGAGCAGGGGATCGGTGAATAAAACCAAGTCCAGGAAGGTAGATGCACTCCATAGATAAATATCCAGACACTGGCTTCAATAACCCCAAAGTTTTATTTTTGGCAAATTGCAAGTACAATGACTGCCAGTGAATAAAACAGTTTCAATGGCCACTCAAGCCCTGGTGCTTTGAGTCCACATTGACCCTTCATCAGGGAGTGTGGCTGTTGGAGCCTACATGTGATTTCTATAGTGCTCATAATTAACATCAGGAGAAGTGTTTAATTGAATAATGTAGTGCCCCTAATTATGTGATATTTAAATTAAATACAAAAACACCATAATTAATAAAGAAAAAGAAAACTGATATCACTACTATCTATTTCTAGCAATCTGTAAGTTACATTTTCACTATAAATATATGTCTAAATACATGTATATAAATTCATAGATAACCCCTTGCAGTAATGAATTACCATTCAGTTTCAATCACAATAAATTGCTTTAAATATCTGTAAGGGTACTGATGCTACAGAAGTAGAGAAAGAATGGTGCTGTGGCTTTATAGTCCAGGCATAAATGTACTCACACAAACCATCAATAGGTAGTAGATGAAGTCAAAGCAATGCAGAGGGTGCTATTGCCTGCAAGAAAACAAAACAATAATACAGCATTACACAGCAGTCTGAAAGCTTGAACTAATATATTCTAATCAAATAAATGTTTTATGTACTGCTATTGTAAATATTATTATAAGGTACTTATTTACTCATTGTTCTATAATACCTTCAATACTTGAAGAAAGGTAAACAAACTAAAATTATAATTAAAAATGGGGTATAATTAAATATTCAGTTACCTTAATGTAACACCTTGCATAAGACTTTTAAGAATTTTATCTCAAAATATTCTAATGATTTAATAACCCCAGAACTAAAAGACAGAAAGGGCATCTAGTCATTAACACACTGACTTTATTGCAATAAAAGAAAATAAACATCACAACGAAGCTCCTGCTAATATTCTAATGTCAAAAGCACTCTGATGTATTTAATCAAGCAAGTAGGGCTTCAGGTCCCAGTGTTCGTTAAGCCCCAATGGTTCGACACTTTTGAGAGAATAAATCCCATAGCTTTCATGCTTTGAGCACAGGTTTGGTCTATTTCCACCTTTCTTCATTGGTGGAATATGTTCTAGACCTATAAACCTTAAACAGGCACGATTGCTATTGTGATAAGTTTGAAAGTGGACACCAACTGGAGTATCCTGTCATGTATTCCTGATTGATCTAATGTGTTCCTGATCAGTGAATTAATATAGCATACAGCGCAGTGCATAAAGTGTGCAGAAAAAAGTGTGGGGTCTCTTAGAGTCAAAATTATAAATAGGTACATGAACTAGTACTGAAAAGTCCTTTATCCTTCAAAATGTGGAATTTGCTATTTATTTTTATGTTGGCTTGCACATGCGCAGCAAACATATTGGGGCAGTAGCACATTTGGAGGCATGGTCACTGTTGGGCGAATGGAGGGCACACATTAGTAGGTGTGTCCCTCATTCACCAATCAGCCTGCATGCCGGTGCCACACCATGCAGGTGAGCACATCTAAGAAAAGATCTGCTGCAATGTGAGCAAAGCTCATCAAATGCAGTGGACCTCCCGGAGTGCTTACCCTGCTGAGACAGAAAAAAATCATCATGGCGGCACACTGCCGGTGATAATGCCGACTTCAGGGTGCCCAATCCCTAGCCGGCATGCCCTGCCCCAATGTATGCCGATGGGAAGCCCACTCTCTGTTGGCATAAAACGCCCACCCATTTATTATATGCTGAGGGGTGCCTAATCCTCTCGGCTCTTGCTCCCCGCTTTCTTGTGGTGCTGATGGGGTGCCAATCCCCCATCAGCTAAAGCATCCCCAAAAACTACTTAGGTGGCACGCTGGAGCTGACCCCAGCATATCAATCCCTGAAAAATAAAACAGTCCTGCAATTTTTTTTACCTGTGAAAAAGAAAACAGTCCTCACCGCCTTTCTGCCCTCCCACAACCCACGCCCACCCACTGCACATCCTGCCTCCCCACACCCCTCACCCCATATTTACCTCCAGAGTCTGGTGCAACAATCTTGTGGACCAGGAACATGTCTGCACTCTTCAAAGCCGACCGCTAACTGAAGAAATACCGATAAGCTGTATAATGGCATAAATAGGGTTTTTTCAACTTTGGTGCATATCTCGGGCATGTTTTGGAATTTCTGCACCAAATTTTCAACTTGGGGTTATTGGGAACCCTCCTCATAAATTCAGTCACTGTCATGGTGTTTTTCCATCCTGAAAGGTGATTTTGTGGTCACTTCATGGAATCACTTTTGGGACTGAGTAACGAAATGACAGTGCCACTGTTCATGAGGGGGACTCTGAAAAAGCCTACAGTATGTTGCAAATTTGATGGAAAAAATTCCCAAAATGGCTGTTTTATGAGCGTGCATTGCGCTGTTTCCATGCATGCTCATAACTTAGTGCATTTGTAATATTTTCACTCTGGATTTTCATAACTGGCATTTTTCCACACCACAGCTGTCATTTTACATATCCTGGCCGAAATGTATTTCCGCACGTCCGGAGCAGAATAGCGCAGTTGCTTTGCGAAATCAGTTTTCAGGACAGTTTGAGGAAATGACGGTGACACTGTATGTGAGCAGAGGTCCTAAAATGCTTATGTTTAAAATTTGGTGCCAAACGTCCGTAAAATGACTGTGTTACAAGCATGCGTTGCGCAGTTTCCATGCACCCTTGTAACTTCACAAATTTGTAATATTTTCATGCCAGACTTTAAACACTGGCATTTTCTCACACCTCCTTATGAACAGTACAGCTGTCATTTTTCACATCCTGCCCAAAATGTGTTTCTGCACATGTGGCGCACAATGGCGTGGTTGCTGTGGGAAATCAATTTTTGGGACAGATTAACAATATCACAGCACCACTGTTCATGAGGGGAGGTCCCAGAATGCCTATGTTAAAAATGTGCCTAACAAACTCCCCCAAATAATTGGATTATGGATGTGTATTGCACAGTTTCTATGCATGCTCATGACTTCACCAATTTTTCATATTTTTACTCCAGGTTTTCAACGTTGCCATTTTTTTATGCCTCCTCATGAACAATACAGTTTTCATTTTCCACATCCTGCCCAAAATGTGTTTTCATCCCTGTGTCAGCAAATGGCATAGCCACTGTGCAAAACCACCTTTCAGCTAACAAACTGATTGTGCTGCTTCATGAGGTGGGTCACAAAGTCCATATTGGAAATTTGGAGTGAAAATACCAACACACACCTATGGTGTTAGGGTTCCCAACTGTAGCACCCCACCCTGTAGAGACTTCCAGGTGTCAGGGGTGTGACTTGGGATCATAGGCTGTAATGTCACACCATTCCAACCCCACCCCCACCCTGCAGCCAATGACAGGCATCGCAGTGTGCCTTGCACTGTTTGGCGACACAGTTCACCCCATTCTCCTATACTGCACCAACCTCAGCATATTTCCTTATGGAATGGGGTAAGTATAATGCCCAAAGACCCCAAAGCACACCACCACCACATGTCAGTGTCTACAGGGTAGGGTGAGTACAATGGCATGGCGTTATAGCTGATGACCCAAAGGCACACCCAATGCCTGTCAGTCTCTTCTACAGGGTGGGGTGGGGTTGGCATCACTTCAATACTTCACTGCCATTCCTATTATGCATCTCTAACTCTGGCACTACCAATGCCAATGCCAGCGAGACAACATTCAGCATTGACAAATGCTTTTTAACCAATGTTTCAATAATAAGTCAAAACACAGGTGCAAAACATGAAGATACTGTAGAAAATAACAGTCAAAAGAACTAAGGGTTATACTGCCCTCTTAAAGTCACAGTAAGAGGAAACAAACATGGAGTAAGGGCTCTGCTTTGAGACCCTGTGAGACGCCTCAAAAATTATGCTGGGCCTGAGATGCCCTGAGACTCAGCCCACTTTAAGCCCCATACTGTGTGCTGAAGTACCTTGTGGTGGTGGCCATTTTGTGGAGGTGGTTCTCCACCTACTCAAAACCCCACCTAAGGAAACCCAAATAAAAGAAAAAAATAAAGATCCTTGACCCAGCATCAGTACCTGCTGCACCATACTTAAGCATAATGCCTGACAGAGTGTGTGTCATCTGTTGAACATCATGCCTCAGGTGGTTGGGCATGAAGCCACAGGCTGAGTGTGTCCAACAACTGAGTGAGACATTATCCCAAATGACACACACCCTGGAGGGCATTATTGCTGTTATACAATGGCTCGTTGTTATACAGAATAAAAAAAATAATTTTAAAGATGTTTTTGTGTGGAAAAATATTTTTGTTTTTTAAGAGAAGAAACAATCAATGGAAGACTCCATAAAACAATCAATGGAAGGCTCCATAAAACAATCAATGGAATGCTCCATAAAACAATCAATGGAAGGCTCCATAAAACAATCAGTGGAAGGTTCCATAAAATGCTCATCTGCAGGTTCACAGTGAGGTTGAGACTCAGACCCGTGATGTTGTACTGATAACATCACGGGTCCAGCTCAAGACTGACCAATCAGAGTCCAGGATTTTTCTCGCCATTGTATAATGTATGTTCATATGTGACCATATGTTTATATATGAACTTGTAGATTTCCTGATCAGCTGTTCCAGCAGGCAGTCATGCAGCATGTCTAGCAAGAACAAAAAATAAAGAGTGAAGCACACCCATCACCAAAAGACACTGGTGGGTTTATTCACACATTCAGGAGCAACCACTCCTACATAATGTCTACTTTCTCGGATTCATTGGGGGGGCTTGAAAGATCTAGAGTGCGGACACTACATAGGGGTGGTTGCTCCTGAGTGTGTGAATAAACCCACTTTTCTTAGTGGTATGAGCACTTTGTTTCCTTTTGTTTCAGTAGTGCTGGTATATTGGTTGATAGTAGCACCTATGGGAGAGGTAGGTGTGCATGGCTCTCCAGTTTATTTCCCAACATGTCTAGCAGGGCCTGAAATCTGGTGCAGTTAGCTGCTGAAATGTTTCAACCTATGTTTGGCAGACTGAGATCAACTACCACCACTACCGCTCCTTTGTGACCCCCCATCTCTATTTCTATACCTAGTTCCCTATTGCCCTTGTCATCCTGCCCATTGGTCTATAGACCACTCCCATGTGTAACCTCTTACTTGATGATGTTGTTGAACTCATCCCACAGTGATTCTGTTTCCTCATTTCTTCCCTTGAAGAATCTATCCTCTAATACTTCACTGCTTTTCTTAACATAGATGACTACTCTCCTGCTTTTGCTTTCTCCCATCCCTCCTATATATGGTGTAGCCTAGTACACTACTGCCAGATGTCAGGCATTATTTCCAATGGCCCATGTGTGAGGGTGTGGAATGCAGCCCTCACAGAATTGTATGGTCTAAGGCAGAGCTGTGGTGTTGAGTAGCCCCCCCTTTTTCTAGTATTTCTTCTATACTTTCTTTCTGTTTTTTTCATTTTTTCCAGTAGATGGTAAGGAGCATATCAGAAGCATGTAAGCATGTGGGGTCCCTGAGGGAAGCCTAATGCTGTGCAGAAGTGCATAGTGTATTGGTTTCTTAAATAGCAAGGAGATGTGAAAAAGTGTGTGTGGGGTGTGTGTGTGTGTGTGTGTGTGTAATTTAGAAAAAGGCCTAATGCCAAGACAAAACAAGCACTTGTCAATGCTGAATGTTGCTTGCTGGCATTAGCAGAGGAAGTACAGGAGTTAGATAGATGCAGTATAGGAATGGCAGTGATGTATTGAACTGACACCAACTCCACCTCCACCATGCTGAGATGGACAGGCATTGGGGTGTGCCTTTGGGTCATCACCCATAATGGTCACAACATTTCTCCTCACCCTACCCTGCAGACACTGACAAGTTTTGAGGTGTGCCTTGGGGTGTTCAGGCTTTACACTCACCTCATTCCATAAGGAAATATGCTGAAATGGATGCAGTATAGGAGAATGGTGTGAACTCTGGAGACAAAGAGTCCAAGGTGCACCTTGATGCCTGTCACTGGCTGCAGGGTGGGGGTGTGGATGGAAAGGCATGAGCATTACTGTTGACAATCTCCAGTCACACTCCTGATGCCTGTCAGTCCCTACAGGGTAGGGTGGACACCTGTCAGACCCTACAGGGTTGGGCATTATGGTCAGAAACCCTAAGGCCCTGGGCATTTCTTGGTATTTTTACTCTAAGTTTTCAACATGGGCTCTGTGACCCCACTGCATGAACAGTGACACTATCAGTTTGTTACCCGAAAGGTGATTTTGTACAGTGACTGCGCCATTTGGCACCACAGGTGCAAAAACACATTTTGAACATGATGTGAAAATGACAGCTGTACTGTTCATGAGGAGGTGTAAAACAATGGTAATGCTGAAAATCTGGAGTGAAAATATAAAAAAATCTGGTGAAGTCACGAGTGTGCATAGAAACTGTGCATCGCCCGTAATGCAATTATTTGGGGATTTTTGCACCAGATTTTCAGTACAGGCATTTTAGGACCTCTGCTCATGAACAATGTCACTGTGATTTTCTTAATATGTCCCAAACACTGATTTCTCACAGTGACTGCGCTATTCTGTGCCGGAAGTGTGAAAACACATTTCAGCCAGGATGTGAAAAATGACAGCGATACTGTTCATAAAGAGGAGTGAAAAATGCCAATGTTGAAAATCTGAAGTGAAAATATTACAAATTCATGAATTTGTGAGTGTGCATGGAAACTGCAGAACACATGCTTGTAACAGTCATTTTGGAGAATTTTTTCACCAAATTTGCAACATAGGCTTTTTGAGAGCCCACCTCATGAGCAGTGACACTGTTGTTTCATTAATCAGTCCCAAAATGTGATTCCACGTAGTGACCACGAAATCACCTTTCAGGACCAAATAACCAAAAGACAGTAACTGAATTCATGAGATGGGGTCCCAAGAACCCCATGTTGAAAATGTGGTGCAAAAATTAAAAAAAATGACTGAGATAAGCTCCAAAGTTGAAAAATCCTATTAATGCCATTATACAGCTTACCGCATTTCTTCAGTTTGCAGTTGGCTTTGAAGAGTACAAATGTGTTCCCACTCCACCAAGATCGTCGCACTGGTCTCTGGAGGTAGGTATGGGTTGTGGGAGGTTGTCTGGGGAGGGGGGGCACAGAGGGTGGGCATGGTTGGGGAGGGAGGCAAGAGAGTCAATGAGGGACCATTTTTCTTTTTTACAGGTTTTTATTTTACAAAGACGATGTGGGACTTTTGCCACACTGCGGTGGGCTCCCAGCATGGCACCTGGAAGTTTGTTTGGGGGGCAGTGGAGCAATGGGGAATTGGGCATGCCCATTGGCCATACAGTGTGTGGGGGGACACATGAGGATGCTGGATTTTTTCACACTGGGTTGGGCTCCCATTGTGGCACCTGGAAGTTTCTTTTTTTTGGTGGGGGACACTGGAGCTGATGAGGATTGGGCACCCCTGTTGGACATAGAGTGTGCTTGGGGGGGAGTGTGCATGAGCCGAGGGGGATAGGGCACCCCCTCAGCACACAACAAATGGGGGGCAGATACAATGAATGCTACAGTCAACAGTGGTGATGCGTAGGCAATTTGCATACTGCTGACAGCATGGCAGTATGCAAACTGCCTACACATTGCCACCGCTGATTGTAGTGGTTGTTTGTTTTCAGCTGTTCATCACTGCATCTGAACTGCTGTCATAGACAGCTGGGACATTCATTTGTGTGGTGGGGCCGTACCTGCAGAAACGCTCAGGGCATTGGAAGTGGGGGTGCCACACCTACGAAAACTCTTATGTTGGCACTATGTTTCTTGCACATGCGTGCAAGCAAACATAAAAAGGGCCGAGGCAAAATGAATCTAGTCTGTGAGTGGAGGACATATTAAAAGTATGCTAGTGATGACAAATGTGGTGAAAAAAGGTACGATTTTTGTGCTGTTGTTCACCTGTGTTGGTGAAAACCAGTGTTCCCTGTATGGATAAACCCTGTGTTCTGAGAAACTCAAACCAGCTGCTCTGCTTTGCTTTTCTTTCTTTCTTTCTTTCTTTCTTTCTTTCTTTCTTTCTTTCTTTCTTTATTTCTTTCTTTCCTTCTTCCTTCCTTCTTTTTGTTTTCATGCTAACAACACTCCTCTCTGTCGAAAAAAAGACCAAAATGTTAGTAGTAGCTCAAATATTTGTTTAAATGTTTTAAGTGTTCTGACTCCACCCCCTTCACCACCACCACCATTCTGCTGCAGTATTTCAACTTGGCTCCTCCATTTGGGAAAGTGCAGGCTTCTCAGCCAACTCAGTTTGAGACTTGGGCCCCCTTATTCAAAAGTCCACTGCAAACCTGTGCAAGTTTCTGTGCCGTGCATCTGAGATGCACTGACCCAAAATAATGAGATATTCAGAAGATGCACCATGAGATGTGCTTGTGCATGTCTGACTAAATATCCTAAAGATGCTTGATCATGCACTGGGAGATGCACAGCACAGCAAGTGACCTGAGCCCCATGCAGAACATGAGGAATGCCCAGTGCAAAGCCACTTGCACAGTTCACAAAGTTGCAACTATTCAGCCTGGATATCCAAAATGACTTCACTGCAGATTCCAAGCCCATCTCCCACATGCACAGCTCATTACTGGAATGTATTCAGGCCATTTGCATATCCCAGGCATGCTCAGTTCCATCTGTACAGGGCTGCCTCATCACTCCATAGAGGTGAACAGGAGGTACTGCAGCCTATCAGGCAGGTGTGATGGACTGTTTGTATGTGGGTGGGTGGACTGCATTGGCCTGGGTATAGTGCTATTACCCGTAGCCATGTACAGGGTCAGACTGTGGTACACGGGCCCACCTGGACAGGGCACAGGGTGACATAGTCTGATCGGTATACCACATGCATGTGATACACCAGCTCCATATGCAGTGTACAGTCACCTGTAGTGCTCCAAACTCTCTGTATGAGTGGAACATTGTGATGACTGCAAGGAATGGCATTGTGCAGAGGGTGACCAGGTACACTAGTGGGTGGGCCCCACTTATGTGCACCTATGGTGTATCACCATGGGCATGTTCCACAGGTCAGTCCATGGATTGTGCCAGGCTGCCACCCGTCCACCAGGCTACTGGGGCATGATTTCCCCAGATGCACCCTGGTTGCATGCCACTGCCAGGTGGCATCCTGCAGGCTGCATGGGTGCAGGTGATGACCCCCAGTACATTTGATGCATTGTGGCTGTCTGCTCCTCTGGTGTGACTGGGAGGCACCTGACAGCACTGGCATGTGGCTGCTGGGTGTCTGCATCCAGGGTGCGGTGTGGGGGGTTGCTTCCTGGGCAGTGCCAGTGGTGACATGGCACTTGTGACTAAAGGTTCATCAATCCCAGCATGACTGCTTTGTGTGGGTGCCTGGAGCATGTCCTGGTGCACCTCCAAGGGCTGTATTTAGATGGCTTGCCTGCAGTTCTGTGGCCTGCCTGTGGGTAGCTGGCTATTTAGGCATGCTTTTTCCAAGCCATTCTTTGGGTTACTCCTCTATAAGATGCACAGCAGATGTGCCGCACATTTTTGCTGAATATATAGATATGCAGCACATTCATGGGAACACCCCCTCTACATGTGCTGCATACATTATAGATGCACAATGGTGCACCTGGAGATGTGCAACACATCTCTCCCTTTTGAATATTGTGGTTCTACTCATTTTCTGAGGTGCGCGGCACATATTCACTTTGCACCATGCATCTCCTTGGAAAATATGGGCTTGTCATTTTCCCTGATAACTCAGCTTCACCTTTGTGTTCTTGCAAAAAAGCAGGTTGTGTTTTGTTATACTTGTTTCCCTTCATTTCATCTGAGAGAAAAATACTATAGTTAGAAGTACAGAGCAGTTTTTTACAAACAGCCTACTTCTGTTTTTGTTTTATAAAATACAACTCTTACTGTACCAAACTGAAAGAGAAAACATTTAAAAAATTGTTAAGAATGCGGTCCCTGTAATAAGCTTAAATATACAAATCTACTTGTAATGGAAACCAGACTGGAGTTTGTGGAAAAATCTGGATGGCCTGGAAGATTCTGAGCTTCCTGCCTGGGTTGCTGTTCAGGTTGCTATAGGAGTGGCCAGCCTCTACTCTCCCATAATTATACAAAGAAGGTGATGTCATGGAGATGGAGTTAGGGAGAAACTTAGCAGCTGAACAAGTAACTGCAAAAATACTGTTTTGGAAATCTTTTAAATGGGTGACCATTAGTCAACATTCTATCTGTATTTATGTAGTTGTGAAATGAATGTGTTTTTATCAGGATATATCCATGTAAATGTTAAAAATATTTGCTATTTAGGAAGTAGAGGTGTGAATTTCACTTTGAATGACACTGTCAATCATTATTAGGTGTATAAAAGTAAAGAGATAAGCCAGATTGGAAGCAGTGTGCTCAGAGTTACTGATGAGGGAGGAACCCTTGGTTCAGTTTCAGTTGATGCTCTGATGCTGGAGCTGCAATCATTTGTAGAGTTCGTGATACTGTATATATAGACCTGCGGTGATTCCCACAACCTCCACTTGCATACTGTATGACTCTAAACAAGTCACTTGATCTCCCAGCACTTCCAGATTGCCCTTGAAAACAGGCACCTGTACCTGGTGGGCTTTACCTAGTTACCAAAGGATAAAACAAAAAAATATGGAATACATATGGGTTTCAGTAGAAAACACATTTATTTCCAATAGTGAGTGGTAAGACCCATAACTCATGAGTAGCAAATCCACGAGTTGGTTATAAGGGTCTTACCACTCATGTGGAGATAAATGTGTTGTTCTACTAAAACCCATTATGTATTTGATATATACCACATCATCTGTCATGTTTGTATAGGCAGTTTGCCTTGTTTTAGCTCAAAACTGCCTTAAAGTACATTGTAAGTTCTCTGTCTGGCCCATTGTTCTGTGTGTTCTATTTCCAGATTCTAAGGAGAAATAACATGTTTTAATTTAAATACATTGTGTCCTAAGTAAAATACATCATGTTCTAAGTAAAATAAATATTTATCCCCCAAATAACATGATTTATTTACCTAATTTATTCACCACTGGTGTGTATATATATATTTATAAAATGGGTAGGGAAATTGTTGCTGTTTTATTGGATGATGAACATCACATGACCGTGCGTATGTCAGAATGTGACCACACACCTGCACTTTTACCCCCCCCAAAACAATTTTGACATTTTATAAGATAGATAATCCACTCTGAGGTGTGCGGTCGAGCTCTGATATATGCACGCCTTGGGCGGTTGACGGACTCGGCCTGCAGCCTCATGCGTACAACGCAGACCAAAGCGTGCGTATATCAGAGCGTGACTGACACCTCAGAGTGGTATATCTATTACATATATATATATACACACACATACATGCATATTCATTGCAAAAACTTTGTTGATGCATCAGTTAGGGTTGAAGCGACAAAAGTGGTGAAATTAGATGTTAGGGTTGAGCCCCTAACCCCAACCCTCCATCCTCCACTCACCAACAGGCATTGGGGTGTGCCATGGGGTCTTTTAGGCCCAACTTTCAACCCCTTGTTCATGGACAACCTTCACCCATGGAATTTTGATTAAATTATTGAAATGTGTTTAAAGTTTAATACTTTTCTGTTTAACCAAGAAATGTTTCTCCAAGTTAAGGGGACTGCAATGGGGGTGACTTGCGTCCCCTCCATAGCTAATTTGTATTCTGGCAAATGGGAGGAGGAAGTCATTTTAATGGTTGCTTGTGCAAGAAACATAGTGCGACGATCCAAAATGCAGTGCCGTGCAGTTGAAAGGGAGAGCACCGCTTGAGTGAGCAGCGCTCCCCCCCCACACACACCCACGTGTGCACGCGTGCATGCATGAATATTGCATGCTCATGTGCTCCCCCATTGCGTACGCATTGTATGGCTGACGGGTGCCCAATCCACTGTCGGCTTCATGCCCCCAAAAACAAGCTTCCAGTTGCCACACTGGGAGCCCACCCAGCATGGCAAAATTTTTTATTGCCGATGGGGTGCCCAATCCCCATTGACGCCAGGCCCCCCAAAACAGCCTTCCAACTGCCATGCTGGGAGCCCACCCCAGCATGGAAAACGTCCCGTGTCGTCTTGGAAAAAAACCTGTAAACAAGAAAACGGTCCCTCGTAGTCTCCCTGCCCCCACCCACACCCAGTCACTGCGCACCCTGCCTCCCCACAGACCCCATCCCATACTTACCTCCGGAGTCCAGAGCGATGATTTTCGGTGGACTGGGAACACATCTGCACTCTTCAAAGCTGACCGCTGACAGAGGAAATGCCGGTAAGCTGTATAATGTAATAAATAGGGTTTTTTAACTTTGATGCATATCTCAGGCATGTTTTAGAAATTTAGCACCAAATTTTCAACATGGGTTTTTGGGACCCCTCCTCATGAATTCGTGAACTGTCATGGCATTAATCGGGGCCGAAGGGTAATTTCACAGTCACTGCATGAAATCACCTTTCGGGACCAATTATGGAAACGACAGTGCCAGTTTTCATAATGTGGGCTTTCAAAATGTCTATGTCACAAATTTGTGAAAGAATTCCTAAAATGACTGTTTTATGAACGGTATTGCACAGTTCCTTCAAGACGTCAGAAGCTGACAAATTTTTAATATTTGCACTCTGATTTTCAACATTGCCATTTTACCACACCTCCTTATGAGCAGTACAGCTGTCATTTTTTACATGTCACCCAAAATGTGTTTCCGTGCATGTAGCGCACAATGGCGCAGTTGGTGTGCACAATCAATGTTTGGGACAGATTAAGAAAATCACAGAGTTCAAAGTTCATGAGCAGAGGTCTTAAAATGGCTATGTTGAAAATTCGGTGAAAAAATTCCCAAAAATGACTGTTTTTGGAGCGCACGTTGTGCAGTTCCTATGCATGCTCACAAGTTTGCAAATTTTTAATATTTGCACGCCAGATTTTCAACATTGCCATTTTACCACACTTCCTTATGAGCAGTATAGCTGCCATTTTTCACATCTTGCCCAAAATGTGTTTCTGCACATGTAGCACACAATGGTGCAGTTGGTGTGCACAAGCAATGTTTGGGACAGATTAAGAAAATCACAGTGACACTGGTCATGAGCAGAGGTCTTAAAATGGCTATCTTGAAAATTTGATGACAAAAGTCCATAAAATGACTGTGTTACAAGTGAGCATTGCACAGTTTCCACGCACCCTCATAAGTTCATGAATTTGAAATATTTTCAGTCCAAATTTTCATCAGTGGCATTTTTCCACACTTCCTTATAAACAGTACAGCTGTCATTTTTCACAACATGGCCGAAATATGTTTTCACACTTTCAGCACAGAAATGCGTGGTCGCTGTGGAAAATCATAGTTCAGGACAGATAAAGAAAAATCACAGTGACAGTGTTTATGACTGGAGGTCCCAAAATGCCTTTGTTGACAATCTGTTGCAAAAAATTCCCAAACTAATTACATTACAGGTGCGCATTGCACAGTTTCTACGCATGCTCATGACTTCACCAGTTTTTTAAATATTTTCACTGCTGATTTTCAACATTGCCATTTTTTACACCTCTCCATGAACAGTACAGCTGTCATTTTTCACATCCTGTTCAGAAAGTGTTTTGCACCTGTAGTGACAAATGCCATAGTCGCTGTGCAAAAGCAGCTTTCGGCTACCAAACTGATATTGCCACTGTTCATGTGGTGGGGGTCACAAAAAAACATGTTGAACATTTGGAGTGAAAATACCAATGAATGCCTGAGGCGTTAGGGTTTCTGACCATAACAGAGAAAAAGAGTAAACAGGGAGGAGAGAAGGCACTGTGGGTCACCTTGGAGACTGGAAAGGGCACCACAATCTGCACAGGGGTTGTGTACAGACCCCCATGTCAGGGAGGGAATGGACAAGGATATGATAGAAGGCATTCTTAGAATGGCAGAGAAAGGGGAGATACTATTGATGGGAGACCTGAATATGCCAGATGTTAACTGAGCACATTTGCTGCAGCCACATCCAAGAGCAGGGCATTCTTGATGCCCTACAGGTGGCAGGCATTAGACAGCTGGTTTCAGAACCCACTCATGAGGGAGCAATCTTAGACCTTGTACTCTCAAACGAGGACAGTGAGAGGATCTCAGATCTAGAAGTGGGTTGCCATCTGGGGACAAGTGACCATCAAACAGTGTGGTGCACGTTAAACTCAGCTACAGAGTCAAGCCGTACAAAAGTGAGGGTACTGGACTTTAGGAGAGCTGACTTTGGCAAGATGGGAGAGTGCCTCAGAAAAGCACTAGCAAACAGGCTAGAAGGATGTGTGGAGCAACAATGGGGAATCATCAAAACTGCCATCACAGAGGCAACAAGCCTTTGTGAAGCAAATAAACAAATCAAAATGAAAGAAAAAGCCACTATGGTTCTCAAAAGAGGTGGCTGTGAAAGTCAGGAAGAAAAAGATAGCATTCCGGAAGTATAAGGAAACACAGAAGGAGCAGGACAGAGAGCTATACCAGTTAAGGCAGAAGGAAGCAGGGAGAGAAGTCAGAATAGCAAAGGCCCAAACTGAGGAAAAGATAGCCAACTCAGTTAAGAAGGGGGATAAAACCTTTTATAGGTACATCAACGAGAGTAGAAAGACAAAGGGAGGGATAGTTAGGCTGAATAGAATGAATGGTGGGTGGGCAGAGGGGGACAGTGAAAAAGCAGGGATACTGAATGAATATTTCTGCTCAGTATTTACAAAAGAGGAGGGGGAAGTGCCTAATCCAATTAACAGAAGCACTCTTGATAGGGGGGTCGATCCCAGTCCTTTCACAGAAGAAAGGGTTCTGCAAGAACCCTAAAACTGAAGGTGGACAAAGCAATGGGTCCTGATGGAATTCACCCAGAATTCTAAAATAATTAAGGGAGGAACTAGTGAAACCACTGGCTACTCTTTTTAATAAATCATGGGAGGATGGTGTGGTACCCGAGGACAGGAGGAAGGCAGATGTGATTCCCCTTCACAGAAGTGGGACCAAGACAGAGGCAGGAAACTACAGACCTGTCAGTCTGACCTCTGTGGTAGGGAAAGTGATGGAGTCACTTCTGAAGGAAAGAATAGTTGAGTACCTAGAGGCCAGTGGAGCACAGGACCCAAGGCAGCATGGATTCACAGCAGGAAGGTCATGTAAGACTAATCTAATAGATTTCTTTGACTGGGTGACCAAAGTAGTAGACCAGGGAGGGGCTGTGGACATGGCCTACCTAGACTTTAGCAAGGCATTTGACACAGTCCCACACAAAAGATTAATAGTCAAATTAACCAGCCTGGGAGTGGGTCCCAGGGTGGTAGCCTCGGTAAAACGTTGGCTGCACAACAGGACACAGAAGGTAATTGTAAATGGAGTCCACTCTGAAGAAAGAGAGGTTACTAGTGGGGTACCACAGGGTTCAGTATTGGGTCCAGTCCTTTTTAATGTCTTCATCAGTGACATTGCAGAGGGACTGGAAGGAAAAGTATGCCTTTTTGCAGATGACACAAAGATCTGCAACAGGGTTGATACACAAGGAGGCGTGGAAAGGATGAAAAGAGACTTGGCAAGGTTGGAGGAATGGCTGAAGTATGGCAGCTAGGATTCAATGCAAAGAAGTGCAAAATAATGCACCTGGAAACAAGAACTCAGTGGAAGAATACACAATGGGTGGGGAGGTAATAACAACAAAAAGGAAAGGGACCTGGGGTAATCATATCAGATGACCTTAAGGTTAGCAAAATGGAGAAGGCAGTAGGGAGGGCTGGGGTATTCTGGGATGTATAGGGAGAGGCATCAGCAGCAGAAAACAGGAAGTTGTTATCCTCTGTACAGACAGTTGGTGAGACCCCATCTGGAGTACTGTGTCCAATTCTGGAGACCCCATCTCCGCAAGGACATAGACAGGATAGAGGTAGTCCAGAGGAGGGCAACTAAAATGGTGCAGGGTCTGCAGGAGAAGCCGATGAGGAGAGACTAGGGAGCTTAATATGTAAACCATTGAGGAAAGAAGGGAGAGGGGGGACATGATAGAAACTTTTAAGTACCTCAGTGGAATCAACAAAGTCCAAGAGGGAAGCATCTTTCAGAAAAAGAGACTTGCAAGAACAAGGGGACACAATTTAAAGATAGAGGGAGGGCGGTTCAGGGGCAATGTGAGGAAGTATTATTTCACAGAGAGGGTAGTGGATGCATGGAACAGCCTTCCTGAGGAGGTTGTGGGGTCTAAAACTGTGGGAGAATTCAAGAATGCATGGGACAGACATAAGGCAATTCTTGTGGGGGGGTAGGAAGAAATAGGCTGTTGGTTAACTAGGATCTACGGCCTATCCTGTAGGTAGGGAAATGGGCAGACTAGATGGGCCAAGCGGTCCTTATCTGCCGTCAAAGTCTATGTTTCTATGTTTCTATGTAGTCTATGTAACACCTCACTCTGTAGAGAATGACAGGCATCAGAGCTGTGACTTGGGATTGTCGCCTGCAGTGCTCATACCATTCCACCCCCACCCACACCCTGCAGCCACTGAGAGGCATCGAGGTGTGCCTTGGACACTTCGGCCCCAAAGTTCACCCCATTCTCCTATTCCACACCCATCTCACTGTATTTCCCGATGGAATGGGATGAACATAAGGGCCAAAGACCCCAAAGCACACCGTGACACTTGTCAGTGTCTGCAGGGTATGGTGTGGTGAAATGGTGTGGCCATTATGCCTGATGACTCAAAGGCACAACCCAATGCCTGTCACTATCTGCAGGGTAGTAATGGGGTTGGCTTCAGTTCAGTACTTCACTGCCATTCCTGTTATGCAGCTCTGTAACTCCTACACTACCAATGCCAATGCCAGCAAGCAAACATTCGGCATTGACAAATGCTTGTTTGTAGAGAGATGAATCTTTTCACAGACAAACTGTTGCTATGTAAACATTACAATGATGATATCTTAATTTTATGGCAGCGGGATGTTACTAGTCTCAATGCCTTTGTTGAATTTTTACATAGTACTAATCCCAATCTAAGATTCACCTCCACCATTTGTAAGGACTCTATTACTTACTTGGATTTGAAAACTGAATAAACTGACTTTGGTACTTTAAAAATGAATATTTACTGAAAAGAGGTGGATGGCAATACTATTTTGTTGGCAAATAGCTGCCACCTACCACATGTGGCAATAAATATACCTTACAGGCAGTTTTTAAGAACTAAACATAATTGCTCTGTTCCAAAGGCTTTTGACAGAGGTATATTTAATTTAACTGAAAGACTTACACAGAGGGGGTATGGCAGTGTCTGTATTCAGTGAGCTTATGAGAGGGCAAAGAGCACAGACAGAGAAACCCTTTTAGTTGATAAAACTGCAGAAATGAGCGGGGAAGACAGAATATTCAGCAAAATCATCAGAATTTGAAAACATAATTAAAAAACATTGGCATGTGCTGGGAGTAAAGCCAGGTCTGAAAGAACTAGCTCAGAAACCAGTCCGAATGCATTATAAGAGAGCACCTACACTTAGAGATGTTCTTACACACAGTCACTTTAAAACCAATCAGCCAGAAATGTGGCTTAGTAAATCAAAGGGGAACTTTAAATGCAGAAAATGTGTGTATTATGATTTCATTGTTCAGGGGAAGAATTTCTCTAGTTGCAATAATGATAAGATGTTTGAAGTTAGACAGTGTATAACATGTAGCTCCAAAGTGGGTTATCTATCTAGCAACTTGTGAATGCCAGGCTTTCTATGTGGGTAAAACCACTAGAAGCTTTAAAGCAAGGGTGGAGGAACATATTAGAGCCAACCAAAGAAATTATGTTACTTATGCCACAGCAGCTCATATTGCTACAGCCAAGGACAATGCACCCCATTTCTTTAAGTTTATGACTATCGAAAGTATGTCATAATCCTAGGGTGGGATTATGACAATTTAGTTTTGTGTAGGAGAACTTCTGGATTTTAACCCTGAGGGCTACTACCTAAAAATGCTAAACTAATGAATTTCATTGCATGCCCCATCTGCTTTTTGCCTTGAAATAGAATAATTACCCCTCTGACTTTGTCACATCTCTCTCTCTCTGTTCTAGGTTATATCATGACCTTTTGTATTTATGCGGCTATTAACTGAAATGAGCTAACTATATGGTACATAACAGTATATTACTCTTTTTAAATGGTATAGTATTTTTTGATATTTACAAACTGAGGTAATAATTATTACCAGTTTATTTATTAGATAGTCATTCAGTGTTTTTATTGTTGTTAGTCCTTTTGCTATAAGTTTCTTCTGTTCTTTATTATATACTGTATTAGGGTTTTTAATTGGTGTTCATGGCACAGACATTCTGATTGTTATGCACTTTAATAATCACCAATAATAATGTGGCAATTTTTGTATGTGATTCACCCGGTTGTTGCTTGTGTTTAAGAGGGGTGTGTTTTGCTTGTTCTTAGCCTTTGAAGAAGGATTGCAGACAGTCCGAAACATGTCAGGCATGATGATACACGTGATGTGTCATGGTGTAATAAAAATGGATTTACAATAATTTTTCTGCATCCCTCTTATGAGTTAGCGTGTGCCAGAACATTTTTCTTCTTATTATAAATGATACATGAAGACAGGTACTTTGCAGTTTGTGGGGTTTTTTTCAACACACATGCAATTAAATAGCCTCAAACCCAGCACAAAACATCATGGGTATACAGATGTGTGTGTGTGTGTGCATGCTGTGTACTACATACTGATCACACTACTAAGACCTCCCCAGCTTCCTCATGCACACTAAGGGTGGGATATTCAGAAGGGTTGCACATGGCGCAACACAGTTGTGCCATGCGCAACCCACTGATGCACCCCAGCGCGATATTCAAAAGGGGAAAGTGCATGGCACAAATCCCAATGCGCCGGGGTGCATCAGTAATGTATGCAGTGCAAGTGGGGGGGGGCGTGCCCATGCATACCCCCGCACATCCCGATATTCAGCCTGGGATGAGCGGAGCCCATATGGGCACAATCCCTACATGTGCCCCATACAGTTCCAAAAAATAAAGGAGCAACAGACGGCCACCCACAGGTGAGCTGCCATATTGCAGGGTGCAACATGGCAGCTGCCAGCTGTGGGTGGCCACCCAGCCCGGGGCGGCACCCTTTGTCGGGTAGCCCCTCCCTAGGTTGATCAGGGCATAAGTATAGAATAATAACTCCTATATCCCTGGTGGTTCAGTGGACTGCTTGCAGCCCAATTGCGGCAGAAGTTCAAAAAGATTAGATTCCATCCCTGGTGGTCCAGTGGTGCCTCCCTCCCACCATCTCACTGAGTTTCACCACCCCTCTCCTCCCAGTCAGTGCGGTGCAGTTTCTCATTCTTTCATTTCGCCCACTGATCGGGATAGCACAGTTGTCCAGGTTTATTGGTCCACAGCGTAATAATGAGTGTGCAGGTCAGTCCACTATTATGTCCAGATATGTGAATGGATTCATTCACATATCTTGACTGTGTTGTACGGTATGGTCTGCATGCCCATTGGCCCATGCTGTGGACCAAAGGGTGTACAGCTGTACTGTACACAGTCAGTCAGTGGGCAGCCAGGTGGCTTGTGGGTGGGGAGCTGCCACCCGCTGCAGACTGGGGGGGAGAGGGGTGGCGGAGCTCAGTGGGAGGGTGAGGAGGGGGGTACCACTGGACCACCAGGGATATAGGAGGTTATTATCTTTATACTTATGCCCACGATTGGGCTGCAAGTGGCCCACTGAACCACCAGAGATATAGGAGGTTATTATCTTTATACTTATGCCCGCAATCGGGCTGCAAGTGGCCCACTGGACCACCAGAGATATAGGAGGTTATTATTTATATACTTATGCCCGTGATCGGGCAGTGGGGAACTTTGCCGCTTGTGCAGGGGGCGTCAGTCCCTGACAGCTGCAGCCTGGCAGGATGCCAGGCGCAAGTCACCGGGGATGGGTGCACCTGCATGAAAATGGGGCCGTAATGACATGCAAATGGCCCCATTTGTGCCTTGCATGCTTTAAGGCCCCATTTGCAAGTGCACCTTTGAATATCGTGGTTGATGTGCCTAGCACAATGGCACTTGTGCTAGTGCATCCCCCTGCCCCTCACTGGCCACTTGCACTGGTGCAGTGCCACTGTGCCATGCACAGTGTGGGTGGCCACAGATCAATATTCAGTGGTGCTGAGCCATGGCATAGGATCATTGAATACCACCCTGTCAGCGCCCTGGCACATCCCAGTTGCGCTGTGCCCAGGCTTGCACCACAGCCTGGCACAGTCTGACTATCCCACCCTAAATGTAATGATAATCTGTAAAATTTGAACAAAAGAGTATGTATGACATGAAATGATGCAAGGACAGTTGCCACCTAAAAACTGCACAAAAGAGAGGACATGTATTTTCCAATGTGTGTGGGTTTACTTAATATGGATTAAATCAAAAGCCTCAAACTCAAAATGGCAGGCACTAACTCAGTGTATACATTTTTCCTACTAATAAATCCACAATGAAATGAAGAATGCCTAAGGAATCAAGCTGCAGCATTCTGCACAACATGAGAGTATCTGAAGTAGTGCCAACCTAAAGTTACACCACTGATTTACATCCCCATCTTCAGGAAAGGGACAAAACCCAACAATGTTAAATCAATAAGCCCCTAAGTACAACCCAAAAATGGAATTTTAGAGTCAGTGTAAGCTAAATTCTATATGATGGCAGATACAGTGGCTTAAATGTTACCAAAGTATTTTTAATGTTGTAGTGAGAGAAACAAGTTTTAATAATTTAAATGCTGATCACAATAAATGCTGCCAATATGTAGGGTGCATAGATGAAACAAGAAGGCAGATACTTTACAATGTGCATGGTTTCCGTAAACATGCATTCAATCAAAAGCGATAAACTTAGCACAAAGGGTTATGGATATGCAAATCCATTTTTATCTGTGTGTAAGGGGAGCTTAACTAAGGAAAGTTTGGTACTACATCTTGATTGCAATCTCACTATTGCAGCCTCAGCTTGCACAGCACAGCACAGTACAACAAACTAGTGTTGGGTGAAATTTCTAGAACTCTTGTGAAACTGCTTGAAATCATCAATTTTGCATTCACACAATTTTTGTGAAATTTAACCAAAATTCAACATAATTTTATTTTCTGTTTTTTTTTTCTGAAATTGCACATTATTTCCTTAAAGTTACAGTTTTAAAATGAAAGTTCTTAAAAATGCATAGTTTCAGCAACTAGCACGCTTCCCTCAAACTGCATATTTTTTTAAATGGGAATTCTTAAAAATGGACAGTTCAGAAAATAATGCTACAGGTTCAGCATAAACTTTCGAAAGTGCACATTTTTATAAACCATAATCTACAAAATTGTGCAGTTTCACTCATTTTGCACAAAATGCTACATAGTACTGTATAATGTACTCAGTTTACAAAAATGTGCAAAATAGGTGAAAATGGTGCAACTTGATGGAAGGTGCACAAAATGGATTTTTGCAATTTTGCCCAGCACCGCAGCCGACTTACACACAATAAATGTAACAATAATCTTTAAAATCTGCACAAAAGAGTATACTTGACAGCAATAGGTGGAGCTTTATTGCTTGCCACCCAAAAATGCATATCTTTTAAATAAATTATTTACTAATGATTTTGTGTTTTGTTGTGGTTCACTGTACAGTAGCACATGGTGTTTATGGTATCATTCAGCAGTTGCTAAACTGATCGTCCCTGCTCATACCTCTACACAAATTTCTTGCTCTACTCTCTCTGATTCTCTCTGCTCCTTGACTTCCTATCCACATTTAGTCCTATCTGTGACCTGTCACCTGTTATTGACAGAGCCCTCTGCTTTGCTGTACTCTTAATCTGGATGTCTTTCTATTACTCCCTTTTACTATCACACACTTTACTTCTCTTATAAGACCTCAACTTTAAACATCTTGGTTTTCATTTCCCATGGTACCTAGGCAGTCTTTTCCACATATTTCTTCATGGTGAGTCCTCTGCTCTTTCTATGGCTACTGAAATATTCAACTGTCTTACTGTATGCTATAATTTTTATAATTTTTTATAACTTTTACTTCATACTCTGTAAGTAAAATTCTGATATAATTTGTGTAAGTAACATGACACAACGGGGTGAGCATTAAATAGATCTGACTGGATGCTTGAGGAGTAGTAAGACACGATGCTGTAGGCTGAGTGCCTTCAGTCCCTTAAAGTACAGTCAGAACTGTTCAATGCACACCCTGGAGTGTCATATTGTGCTTAGACAATGGGACTATATACTTTATATGAATGGCATAATTAAAATGTATTATTTACAATAATAAGACATTTTATTTAGTGTCAAAATGTTACATAAAATAGTTCCTCCACCTATATCATCTGCCAGCTGCCGGGGGAATTGCCATCTACCCCTGTACATCCTGTACCTCTGCAACAACATTGTGCTGTCTTACCGGGTCAGTGTAAGACCAAGACGATTCTCATTTACTGCTTCACATAGACCTGTTTCAGTGCTGAGCTACAGAGTTTTCCAGGACTTCCACAACCAGCCAGTCAACACAGAGTGAGGGCTGGGCTAACTACTTTTAAAGCCCACACTACTTGCCATATGTGAGCATGAGGGCAAGCAAGTGAGTGGCAGGAGCACCACTCCTTACCTAAAAAACTGTTTGAAGGTTTATAATTTATTTTATATGCTCAGGACTGCTTCACGGAAATAAGGTAAGCACCATTTAGATCTAATTCCATATGCTTTGTAATTGTTTGCTGGCTCCCCGGGAACATTATCCTGAGTATATATAAAAAAGATTCATAAACAATTATTATCACTATGAAAATGTTATTCATTTCTGGTTGCCTGACTTTATGCTGTGTTCTGGGAGGGGTGGATTGTATGGAAGTAGTCTGATCAGGGAATTAATGTGACCTACTGGCCCTCATTATGTTCTGATCACCTAACCAGTAGAAAAGTGGTAAAGAAGGGTAGAAGAAATTGTTTCATCTTTAACTGGAACAACTACATTTATGCAGGAAATGTCCATGTCTGTCTTCACTAACTTTTAATAAACCACTTGAATGGTTTAGTGGAATCAGTAGTTTGGAACTTTTATTGGGGGGTGATAAAGAGTTAAATCCCTTCACTAAGGAAGAGACTCAATTAAAGATTTTACATGATAATGCTCGAAGTATATCCAAAAAAAAACTGATGTACTAACAGCCTTTCTGACTACTCACAATCCCTGTATATTAGGTCTGAGTGAGACCTGGTTAACAAGGAAAATAAATAGTGCTGAAATTAGCATTCTGGGATACCAAAGTTTTAGACAAGATTGAGAGTGTGGGGGGGGTAATGTTTTATGTTAAAATCACACTTAGGCATGTATAAGTGGTGCTTTTAGGTACTGAGAGCAACATAGAATCTTTAGTAATCAAGATAGTACAGTCCAGTTTAACAGCAGCTGTAATTTATTCCCACCCCGGGCAAATCTGAAAATTATGGAAGGGGTTTGGTCTAAAATAGCAGACCATGTCAAAGATGATTTTATGGTATTGACTGGGGATTTTAACTGTAATTGGTCTAACCTGAGAGGTAAACAATTGAAAGAAATTACTGAAGGAATGGAGCTAAAACAATTAATTCAGTCATCTACACATTTTACTAATACTACAATTCTTGGCTCTATATTGAATTTAATTTTTATTTCTGACTCTATCCAAGCTGAGGCTTTTGGTGTCTTGCTCTTCACTTTGGTAACCACAGCACTATTTGGGTAATATTACCCCCTAACCAGTTAATGTGTTCTCATGTGCACTTAGAGCAAAAATGGTCCAGAGCTATGAGAAATTTTTCTGAAAGTAAATTTTAGATAGCATAACAGAGGAACTATCGAGAGGTGCTCTTTAATTCCTGATTTTGACCTTACAGTTGAATATTTTACTAATACTTTCCAAAAAGTTGTGATTTGCATGTTCCAAAACTAAAACAAAACTAAATACTCTTCCTAGATTTCCTTGGCTCACTCAAAAATTATAAAAAAAACAATCAGTGTTTCAAACCTTATTTGGAAAAAGGCAAGGAAAATGAAATTCATTACCGATTGGGAACAGTTTAAATTAATAAGAAATGTGTGTAGGAGACTGACAAAAAGCAAAAGTAAATTACTACTGGTGTAAATGGATCAAAATGTTGATCCAAAAAGGTTTTGGTCTACTGTTAAACATTTTTCAAATCCAGGATGACAAGGTAGTCAGAAAAATTAACAATCAGATTTAATAATACTTTAGATGATGATCCAAAAACAGTTTCTAATGTATTAAATACCTTTTTTATGGATCTCCCATGGATAGAGGTCCAGGCCCAGCAGGGACTGGTTGTTGAAAATATAGATAATAAAACAACATTGGGACAGCATCCTCCTTTTAGGTTTAAACAGCTAACCTTATCTGAGGTAAAAAGGGAGCTATTAAGAAATAATATACACACATGGCCTGGTTTAGATAATTTGGAAGGACGATTTATTAAAATGGCAGCACTCTACATGCCTTTGCCTGTATTGTCCATATTTAACTGGAGCCTGTGAACTGGTAATTTTCTACCACTGTGGAAGGTGAGCAGAGTTTCACCTATCTATAAACCTGGGATTCAGCAGATCCAAAAAGCTATCGTCCTATAGTGATTTTGTCCACCTTATCAAAATGTTTAGAGAAACTAGTCTCAAGGCAAATTGGTAACTATATGGACAAATATAGGATACTAACTTCTTTTCAATCAGGCTTTCAAAGGGGCTACTCTATTTCATCTGCTTTATTAAGTATTTAATGATTTGATCAGTTCCTCCCTAAATAAAAGTAATGAAACAGCAGTGATTTTTATTGATCTGTCAAAGGCTTTTGACCTGGTGAACCACTCCACCCTGACTGAATTATTGTCTGACCAGTGTTTCTCTGAGAGCCCCCTTTTATGGTTTTCTTCCTATTTAACAGGGCATTCCCAAAGGGTCCATATACAGCAACATCTATCTGAACCATGGGCCATCCAGATGAGGTCCCTCAAGGGTCCATTTTGGGACCCCTTCTATTTTTACGTTTTAACAATGATTTGTCCTCTGTAGTAAAACATACATCTATCAGGCTTTATGCTGATGACACAGCAATAGTGGCCTCAGGGAGATCTGAGGACCTTCAGGGTAAACTCCAGGAATACTTTATCATTGTACAGGAGTGGTTCACCAGGTCACATCTATTGATAAATACTAAGAAGACCAAAGTATTGCATTTTGTCTCTAGAGACATAGCAATTGTATGCAGATATTTACAGTTAACAAATCCCCTATAAAGAATGTCACTACCTATAGTTACTTGGGATTAGTTTTTGATTCTACACAATCTTTTTGAGATACATAGATACATAGACAGTGTTGGCAGATAAGGGCCTATGGCCCACCCAGTCTGCTCATTTGAGCTTGTAAGTTCAGTTTGTTTTCCTAGAAGTCTGTTGCCCCTTACCCGTGACCGCTAGAATTCCTTTATGTCTATCCCATGCATTCTTAAATCCCGTGATTGTTTCAGCCCCCACCACTTCCTCTGGCAGGGTGTTCCACTTGTCCACCACCCGTTCTGTGAAGAAATTCTTTCTCGTGTTTCCTCCGAATAGTCCTCCTCCAACTTCATCCCATGCCTCTAGTTCTGGAACATCTTTTTCGCTTAAAAATAGTGTTTTCCTGCACCCTGTTCCTCCTGTAAGATACTTGTATGTCTCTATCATATCCCTCTCTCCTCCTCTCCTCCAGGAGTACATGTTCAGTTCCTTCAACCTGTCTTCATAGGACTTGTGATGCAATCCATGCACCATCTTTGTTGCCCTCCTCTGAACCTTTCTCTACCCTGTCAATGTCCTTACGTAGGTATGGTCTCCAGAACTGTACACTGTACTCAGGTGGGGCCTCACTAGTGTCTTGTATAGCGGAATTATGACCTCCTTTTCCTGCTGGTGATGCCCCTGCCTATACATCCCAGCATCCTATTTGCTTTACCTGCTGCCTTGTCACACTGTTTCTACCTTGAGGTCATCAGAGATGACAACCCCAAGATCCCTTTCCTGCTTGGTGCATGCTATATCCTCACCCCCCAACTGATATATTGTGCCAGGGTTTTTGTGCCCCATATGCATTATCTTGCACTTTTTGCATTGAATTCTTTCCTGCTTGGTGCATGCTATATCCTCACCCCCCAACTGATATACTGTGCCAGGGTTTTTGTGCCCCATATGCATTATCTTGCACTTCTTTGCATTGAATTTCAACTGCCAAACCCCTGACCATTCTTCAAGTTTCTGCAGGTCGCTTCTCATTCTGTCTACACCCTCTGGTGTGTCTACTCTGTTACAGAGCTTTGTGTCATCAGCAAACAGTGAAATTCTGCCTTCTAGATCCTGCGCAATGTCACTGATGAAGATGTTGAATAGGACCGGTCCCAGCACTGATTCCTGTGGTACCCCACTGGTCATTCTTCCCTCTGTGGAGTGACAGCCATTTACCACCACCTCTGTGTCCTGCCACCCAGCCAGTTACCTACCCACCACACTACTGTCCTGCCACACCCATATTCCCCAGTTTGTGTAATAGTCTTCTATGTGGCACAGTGTCAAATGCCTTGCTGAAGTCCAGATAGGCCATGTCCACTGCCCTCCCCGATCCACCTCCCTAGTCACCCAGTCAAAAAATTCAACGAGGTTGGTCTGACATGACCTCCCCCTGGTGAAACCATGCTGCCTTGGGTCCTGTAGTCCATTGATAACCAGATGTTCCACCAATCTCTCCTTCAGTAGTGCTTCCATGATCTTCCCCACTACTGAGGTGAGGCTGACTGGTCTGTAGTTCCCTGCTTCCTCTTTGTTCCCACTTTTGTATAAGGGGACTACATCTGCTGTCCTCCAGTCTTTGGGTACCTCCTGTTTCCAGTGATTGGCTAAACAGGATAGCCAGAAGTTCAGCCACCACCTCTTAGTTCTTTAAGGACCCTGGGTGCACCCCATCTGGCCCCATTGCTTTATCAACTTTTATTACTTCCAGTTCCTTCAGGACCCTTTCTCGTAAAGGGACTTGTGTCCATTTCTGCACCATTCTCACCCCTTGTACTCCCTTCAGACCCATTACCCTCCTCTTACTCAGTAAAGACTGAGCAGAAATACCTGTTCAATATGTCAGCTTTACTGTTGTCATCCTCCACGTGGCTCCCATCCTCCCCCTTCAGTCTCACTATCCCTCCCTTTGTCTTTCTTTTTTCACTTATGTACCTGTAAAAGGTTTTGTCCCCTCTACCCACTGATTTTGCAATGTGTTCTTCTGTCTGAGCTTTGGCTTCCCTTACTGACCTCCCGCCTCCCTTTGCTTCTCCTGGTACTCTCCTATCCCTTCTGCCTGTGTCTTTTGTATTGCCTGAATGCAATCTTTTGGCTTTCACTTTCTTTGATACCTCTTTGGAAACCATAATGGTCTCCTCTTCCTTTTCCTCTTGCTAACCTGCTTAATGCATAATTCTGTTGTTCTTGTAATCCCCATTTTAAATACTGCCCACTGTTCCTCAACCCCTGATTCCTGTCCCATTCCCCTTAATGCCTCTTTCAAGTATCTCCCCATTTTCCCAAAGTCTGCCCCCCTAAAATCCAAAATACGTGTTTTTGTGTGGTTTGGTTCTGCTCTTTCTGTGATTTCAAACCACAATGACTGGTGGTCACTGTTTCCCAGGTGCTCTCCACTGTTACCCCCATCACACTGTCCCTGTTTGTGAGCACAAGGTCCAGTATTGCCTTCTGCTGAGTTGGTTCCATGACCAGTTGCTTGAGGAAGGCACCCTCACATTGACATAACAATTAGTAAGATAACAAAAAACTAGGGGCATTAAAAAGGACAACAAAGTGTTTAAAATGTTTAGATAGGAAAAAGATTGCTGAGCAGTTAATTCTGTATTATAATACAGTATATGGTGAATTTATTTACAGGTCAGCAAACAAACAGCTGCTGAATAAACTTGACAAAATTCAGTATAGAGTAGGCAGATATGTCCTTGATTGTGTAATCATAGTTTCACAGTTTGGGATCAAGTCCAGGGAGACCGAGGTCCATAGATGAACTTGCCGCCATTTAAGTTTTAATGGTGGAGCAGAAATTTTATTTTTCACCCATAAAGGTATCCAAGCTGTTTTTAAAAACTATCAAACTTTCACTTTCAATCACATGTCTTGGCAATGTGTTCCAGATATTGACAACTCTCTGTGTGAACCACTGACTTCTTTTGACAGTTTTATTTATTTCTCCAATTTATCTTAGGTTATGTGACCTTGTGTCTTTATAATGAACTGTGCTTTTATTTAAACCAATTAATTCAAACAATCCTGGGTTATTGTAAGCTCTGAAAATCAGACATAATTCACCCCTCAGTTGTCTATATTCCATAGAATATAACTGTAAATGCATTAATCTGTCATGGTATTGTAAGCCCTTAACTTCTGATATTTGTCTGGTAGCTATTTTTTGTACCCTTTCTAATCTGTTTCTTCCCAGAATATAGTAGGGGGCACAAAAAGGTAGACAGTACTCCATATGTGGGCAAACAAGTGCTGATTACAGGTGAAGAATAACTGCATTGTCCCTGCTGCTTACTGACTGCAAAATACAGTGTATAATTTGATTACATTTCCTAATGGTTATATCCATGTGAAAATCAAACTTTAATTATTGGTGATCTAAACCCCAAGGTCTCTTTCATTAGTGCTGACTTTTAATAGTATGTTATTAATGCTATATTGCAAGTTTAGATCAGAGTTCCAAAGTGCATAACTTTGCACATTTGTACATTAAACACTAATCTTGTGTTCTTGTGCCCATTTAGCTAGATGATCTAAGCTATCTTGGAATAATTTGGCAGATTCTGCATTATAGACTATACCACCTATGTTGCAGTCATCTGGTACTTACAAGACCAAGTGTCTGGTGGAGCTTGCATGGAGGATAATAGAATGTTAACAAAATAGGGCTCAATACTGAGCCCTGGGGACCCGCTAATCACTTCCCCAGGGGACTTGTAGCCCCATATTGACACATATTGGGTTCTGCTGCTCAGCCAGGAGTTATTCTACCTAATTATATTCATATGGAACTGGAGTTTTATCAGTTCTATAATATCAGAAGGGAAAAATACTGGATGATCAGGTTGTAAAGTCAGTAAATCACCAGAAAACACCACTTTCTCTCTGTGTACACTAAGAAAATATTGATTGAAGGCAGAGGCCATATCCAGTTCAGAACTCGTAATTCCATTTTCTGTTAAGGTTGGCCCTACATTGTTGTGATTTCTTTTTTAGTGACCCTATATAATTAAAAATGTCTTTCTATTATCTGTTATTGTAGTAGCTAACCTAAATTCTGCATCTTTTTAGCATTTTTGATTATTTTTTTTGCGTCCTTGACAGCTTTCGTGTATGCTACCTTGTTGACATTAGTGGGGTGTGTTTTAGAACTTTTGCACAATTTCTTTTTCTTTCTTATGATTTTTTGAACTTTTCTGGTCCACCAGACAGGGACCCTATGCTTTTTTATATATTTAGTCCTTTCAGGCACCCAAGTGTTAACACACATGTTCAACTTGTTATATAGTTTATCCCAAATCTGCTCAGTGTTGAGGTCATCCAACTCATTCATCCAATTCCATTGTCCTAGGAAATATTTAATGATATGGTAATCTGCTTTAAAGAAATCCCTAAATGTGGCTATACCACTTATAGGCTTATTCACTGTGATTTGTAAATCCAATTGGATTACGTTGTGGTCACTGCTGCCTAGGGGAAGCAATGCCTTTGGGCAGGAAAAGCCTAAGTCTGGGTTTATAAATATTAAATCTATTATATTGCCATCCTTGTACCCTCATGCACCACTTATTCCAGATTACCTTGGGCAGTTATATCAATAAATTTATTGGTACATGAATTAGCTATTATTCCTGACAGTAATATGTTTGATTCAGTTGCTATTTCCATTTCATTCAGTGATAAAAAAGTTTTGACCATCATAAATGTTTATGTGCCACCAGATAAGTCAAAGGAGGGGGTTCCTGCTTTTTTTCAATTGTATTCAAAATTGATCAATAATAAGGGAAACTACTATGGTTGGTGATTTTAATCTAAATTGGTTGTCTCCAGCAGAACATGAGATTAGAGCAACTGTCGTCGATCTTGGGTTTCAACAATTGATTGATGGCCCCACCAGGGTGAATTATAAAACAGGGTATTCATCAACACTTGATTTGGTAATTACAAATAATCCATCACATATAGTTAAATGTGGAATTCTCCCTGATGGGATCAGTGATCACAGTCTGGTTTTTTTTGATTGGTCAGTCAAAATTCATAAAAAAGAAGCTAGGATTATAAAATACAGAAGGCTCAGGGATTTAGATGAGCGAAGGTTTTTTGAGGAATCACAATTACTTGATTGGTCATTTCTGGATGACCTAATTGATATTAATGAAGCCTATCAGAAATGTTGTCATTATTTTATTCTTATTTGTGATAAATTAATACCTATTAGATCTATTAGGGTTAAGGGGAAATAGCAATGTTTGGTTCACCCCAAGCTTACTGAAATTAATAAGGGAAAGAAATCAAGCATGGAAAGTTTATAGAAGGACTAAACAATTGGATCACCAATTACTTTATAAAAAACTTAGGAATAAATGCCAATTAGCTATTTGTACAGCAAAGAAGGATTATTTTAAGCAAAAATTTACAGAAGTAAAGGGGAATCCAAGTGCAACTTACAATATAATTAATCTGTTATTGGGTAAATTTAAGGGGCGTGAAAATTGTGTATTGGAGAAGGATGGTAGTATCATTATGGATCCTAAACCTGTCCCACACAAAAGATTAATAGTCAAATTAACCAGCCTGGGAGTAGGTGCCTGGGTGGTAGCCTGGGTAAAACATTGGCTGGACAACAGGACATGGAAGGTAATTGTAAATGGAGTCCACTCTGAAGAAAGAGGGGTTACTAGTGGGGCACCACAGGGTTCAGTATTTGGTCCAGTCCTTTTTAATGTCTTCATAAGTGACATTGCAGAGGGACTGGAAGGAAAAGTATGCCTCTTTGCAGATGACACAAAGATCTGCAAAAGGGTTGATACACAAGGAGGCATGGAAAGGATGAGAAGGGACTTGGTAAGGTTGGAGGAATGGTCAGAAGTATGGCAGATAGGTTTCAATGCAAAGAAGTGCAAAATAATGCACCTGGGAAACAAGAACCCAAGGGAAGAATATACAATGGAGAGGAGGTAGTAACAACAACAAAAACTGAAAGGTACTTGGGGGTAATCATATCAGATGACCTTAAGGTTAGCAAGCAATGTGAGAAAGCAGTAGGGAGGGCTGGGGGTATACTGGGATGCATAGGGAGAGGCATCAGCAGCAGAAAACAGGAAGTTGTTATCCCTCTGTACAGACAGTTGGTGAGACCCCATCTGGAGTACTGCATCTAGTTCTGGAGACCCCATCTCCGAAAGGACATAGACAGGATAGAGGCAGTCCAGAGGAGGGCAACTAAAATGGTGCAGGGTCTGCAAGAGAATCCATATGAGGAGAGACTAAAGGAGCTTAATATGTATACCCTTGAGGAAAGAAGGGGGGAGACATGATAGAAACTTTTAAGTACCTCAGTGGAATCAGCAAAGTCCAAGAGGGTAGCATCTTTCAGAAAAAGAGACATGCAAGAACAAGGGGACACAATTTAAAGATGAGGGGGCGGTTCAGGGGGAATGTGAGGAAGTATTATTTCACAGAGACGGTAGTGGATACATGGAACAGCCTTTCTGAGGAGGTTGTGGGGTCTAAAACTGTGGGAGAATTCAAGAATGCCTGGGACAGACATAAGGCAAGTCTTGTGGGGGATAGGAAGAAATAGGCTGTTGGTTAACTAGTATCTGTGGCCTATCCTGTAGGTAGGGAAATGGGCAGACTAGATGGGCCAAGCGGTCCTTATCTGCTGTCAAAGTCTATGTTTCTATGTATGTGGCAGAAGCCTTTAATTTACACTTTACTAACTTAGATAGGTATAGTTCTAATGTGGGTAATATGGATAGTTTCTGGAACCATTAGGATACATTCTTGCAACCAGTAATGATGGAATGTATGAGGGTGATAACATTCCAAAATTGTACTGTTTCTTACAAACTAAAGACGTGATTGAGTTTGTGTCTAAAATGGACCTTAGACCTTATAAGGGATCTGATGATCTTGATTATAGGATACTGAAAAGAGTTATTAATTGTGTCACAGGACAGTTGATAACATTTTTTAATCATTCTCTTTGTTTTGGGACTTTTCTTGATGTGTGAAAGAGTGCGGTGGTTAAGCCAATATATAAATGAGGATCAAGAATTGATCCTAATAACTATCGTCCAATTTCTATGCTTTCCTCCTCTCTAAAATATTAGAGAAAATAGTTTCAGTTCAGTTAACAGAGCATTTAATAAAATACAAACTTTGGTCAGACTCACAACATGGTTTTAGGTCAAATTACAATACAGAGACAGCCTTGGTGAGGTTCACTAGTCAGGTCATTAGAGCAATAGATATTGGGGATGTTGTTGTAGCAGTTTTGTGGACCTCACTAAGGTTTTCGATCTAGTGAATCATTATGTTCTTTTGAAACAGTTATCCACTTTAAAGTTGTCAGATGGGGTTATATCTTGGTTTAGTGATTATCTGGTTAACAGGAATCAGAAGACATTAATTAATAGAATATTATCTGGACCTTCATTGCTGAAATGTAGCATCCCCCAGGGCTCCATTTTAGGCCCTTTGCTTTTTTCTTTATTTGTAAATTCGTTAGCTGTTAATTTTAAAAATACTGAGTTATTGTATGCAGATAATGCAGTTTTGTTTTGTTCTGGTTCAATTTTTTTGTCTTTACATAATACTTTACAACATGATTTTAATTTGCTTCATTATTGGTTTGAGAAACATAAATTGGTGTTAAAAAAAAAAGACAATGATATTTTTCCATCCTAGGAGGGTGCTAAATCAAGAATTAAAAATAACTGATAATTTGGGTAATGCAATTGAACAGGTTAGGCAGTTTAAATATTTGGGAGTACTAACTGATTGCCATTTAGCATTTGATTCCCATATAACAGAGTTAATTAGTAAGGTACATAAAAGGTTGGGGTTTCTTTATCGAATTAGGGATAATCTTATGGTAGATGTTAAATTACTGCTTACACATAGTTTATTACTATCTATGGTGGATTATGGGTCTGTAATATATTCACATACCTCTGAAAAAGTTTTGTCTAGACTCCAAGTAACGTATCATTTTGTCCTACATTTTGCCACCGGTCAATCAAAGGTTAACCCTTCATTGTTCACTCTATAAACAATTAGGTTGTTCGTCTTTAAAGGGGTGATTTAATTTTAGGTCACTGTTGTTTTGTATAAGGTTTTTTAGGTATTCCGCTGCAAAATATTCTAAATTTATTCCCAAGGAATAGATCTGGTTGCACAAGATAACAGAGTAGGGAGGGCTTTTTGGTTCCATTCTGCCAAATAACTTTGGGCCAACATTCATTGAATTTTACTACTGTTAAGATGTATAATCAACTTCCTAAAAATGTTACAGGACAAAAGAAATTGTCTATTTTCAAGTCTAAACTTAGAAAAACTTTGTTAGAAAACTCAAACTGTAAATGTTATGTGTAATGTATATTTATACCTTGTTACTGTTTTAAATGTTGTATGCATGTTTTGTACAAACTGGTCATTTGTGAAAATGGGCTTGTCCCACAGATTTACCAGTATAAAAATAAATAAATGAAATGAAATAAATCTGTTTTTCAGAATTCCAGCCCCAATTAAGTTGGACCAGTCAATAGATGGAAAATTAAAATCACCCATAAGTATGGCATCATTTTGCATGACCATGCTTTCAGTTTCATTCTTCCATGGTCAAACTGGGGGAGTGAAAGCCCAGACCAATAATTAATTCTGCAGGAATTGCAGATAATTTTGCCTATATTATTTCATTGTCATTGCCAGAAACTTGTTTTAGCTCAGTCTCATTTGGTTTCAGTTGGTCCTTAATATAAAAAGCTACTCCACAACCTTTTTTGTGTTTATGAACTTTATTAAGCAGGGAGTAACCAGGGATGGGTATACCCCATTCTTCCTTTGTAAACCAAGTTTTGATGATACCACAAACATCGATGTCATTGTTATGCAGAAATAAATTAAGTTCCTCTAGTTTATTTTTAAACTCTGGGCATTGGTTAGCAGTAGCTTTAAGGATTTGGTATCATCGCTTTTAGGGGTCCTGTATTATTGGGTAATAATACAGGTAAAGAGTTTACTTGGTCATCACACCCTATTAGATAGAGAGAGTCATAGTCCCTCTCTCCCCTTCTGTTACTAGTTTAAATTATTATTGATGCACTCTTTTATAATTTTTCCTAGAACAGCACTGCCCTTCCTATTCAGATGGAGCCCATCCCAGCAATACAAATCCTCTTTATATTCAAAATTTTCCCAGAGGGCTAAACATTAGATGTTCTGCATTAGGCACCAACTTCTCAACCAATTGTTGAGGAGTTTGATTATTTTATTATTCAGCTGGGGTGAAAATCAGGGTACTGAGAGTATTTCTGACAGTGCTACTTCTGCTCCCAACTCAATGATTTCATTCATTATGGCCACAAACGCTTGTTTTATTTTTGAATGGGATCATGCAAAAATTATTGACACCAGCGTACATAATAAATGCATTTTTATCAATGTCATAGAGAATATCTGTGATCATAGGTGTAATGTCAGAGACTTTAGCTCCTGTGAAATAGGACATAGTCCTGTTGGCTTTATCTTGGTTACAAATGACCCTGTCTAAATGTTTAACCATCAAATCCCCTAGTACAAATATTTATTTTGGAGTTTGTATCTGCTGCAGATCAACTACTTGATGTGTTACATTATTAGTTTCAGTCCCTTCACAGTGAGGAGTAACTTCCATTATGTTATTACATTCCAGTGGTAATATCTCACATTGCCATGATGGAACATTAGCTGTAGGGGTATATGTGGAGGGAATAGGACTAATCTGCTGTTCATCAAGAGGCATATGTGTTAGTACTTCAAAACTATTCTCAATGGGCAGATGATAATTTCCTGCCCTTCTTCCTTTTTTAACTGCTTTTTTCTCTTTTGACTGAGCACCACTCAAGATTTGGTATGTCAATGTCCTGTTCATTTCTGGAACGTTTTTTATTAAAGGGTTGAGATTATTGGGTTCATTATTAGGATCATTACCATCAACTGTTTCACATCCCTCAGGATCATTAACATCTGATACATTGAGGCCAATTGTGTTGGATTTGTAATAACAGGGTTAAGCGTTATTGTACCTTTCATTAAATCTGGCCACCATTTGTTGCTGGCTATTTTCCAGACTTACTAGTCTACTGCTGAAATGAGTGATTAGGTAATGTTTTATATTGAATTATACTATACATATTTCATGTTGGACATTCAATCCTTACATTCCCCTCGATGGTCATTAGGGTTTGTAACATACTGAATGATAATCACAACGTGTACCACTGAGGCTACTAGTATGTATTAATCTTTCGAGTAGGAGCACAGCTCTCTGTTAAACCTTCAATGGAGCTGCCCAGACCCGAAATCTGTTTTTCACGGTATCATATGGGACAGTTCCTTATGTACAACAGTCATTTTTAAGCAATCCTACCTCACTTGTTTCTCCCACATTTCTTGCAACACACCAAACACGCTTCAGAACCCACCATTGCTTACTGCTGATCAGATTTCATTGGTTGCTTTAGAGACAGAATACATAAGAAGTTGGTTAATATTTATACATAAATATAGAACTAGTCATACTGATCATAATATTTAAAATATTTTATTTTTGGATACTGTAAATATAAAAGAAACATCATCTGTCTAGGTCTGTTCATCAAAACAAAATCCAACAGAACAAGCAAATTAACAGATACGGGATTATACATTCAGGTCTCTGGCAGCCTTGTATTAGAATGTACTACCTTCACTTATACATGCTGAAACAGTTCATAGTACCTTTATTGGGATGTTAAGGGGTCATTGTACCCATACCTGTCTGCGTGTGAGATAATTTCAATTTTTCCTATGCCCCTCTCCCATTACTGTGTTTTTAATATACATATTGATTTTATGAATGTACTGTTTATATTGCTTATTTATTATACATGTGTAACTTTAGGTAACAACAGGACTGTCTTGCGAACTGGATTGTTAAAATCCAAATGGCATGCTTCTGTATAAAAATAACATTTTACCATACCGTACCATGTATTTTTTTTAAATAAAGGACATATGTCCCAGTATGGCCTCCCTAGCTGTAGTTCTGTCATTCTTCTTGCCTGCCCCTCCCCCACCCAGTTTGTGGCTTTGAAAGATCATGCTTTGATTTGCTCTCTGGAGCTGTTAATGTTTTTATTTTATTTTTTATTTTTGGACATATTTCCAGTATGTCCTCCATAGCTGTAGTTCTTCCTTCCTCCTCCCACCACATGGTGGCTTTGAAAGACCATGCTTTGTGTTGCTCTCTGAAGCTGTTTATATTTTTATTTATTTATTTTTTATGTTTCATTTTAAGGTTTTGTGAGGCAGCATGCCAGCACTGTAAAAACTGGTGAAGGTGAGCCAGTTAGCATCAGTGCATCAGATCACCAGGACACGCAAAGACAGAGCTGGCAAACAAGAAACATGTAATAGTGTCCAGGACTGAAGTACATTTAAATTAAGTTTGCAACACAGCATACTATGCAGGGATCCATCTGGTGAGTGGGTTGGTAGCAGAAAGGTTATAGACCTGGATCAGTAACAGAAGAACATGCAGGAAAGTCTTGGAGTTTCAATTCAACTGGCAGTTGATTACAAACATGCCAGCCACAGCAGTCTGGGACTGGGGACTGAAGTAAGCTAAGTGAACAGGCAAAAGAATACAAAAATGTACAGTGAAGAGAGCACCTTTAATTAGTAATTTTAAAATAGAAAGTGCTGGATATATTTATTGGATGGCTTTAATGAATGGTAGTTTCCCTGCTAACATAAGGGAAAAAAATGATGGCATTCATAAACATCACTGTTCTAATAGCACAGTGATTCTTGTTTTGTACTGCAGTCCTGCTCTTTAGTATTTATTTTTACCTTTGCATTGAACAGATTCAATGCACTGGTAACAACCACTTAGAATGCAGGAATATCTCTGTCCATATTGTAATATTCTTTATTATACAGAACCTCTTTTTCTTTCTGATACACTTGCTAATCACTGTTCTATATTGCATAATACTGTAGGTGGAGATGTGGCTCATGTGAAAGATACCAGATTTAAGAATTGAGACATGAGGATGGTGTGGTGTTGTTGTGAGACATCCCCACATCTGAGGAGTGATGCAGGGCAGTGAAGCAAAGCCAAGCTCTGCCAGCACTCACAGTGTGGTTATGTCTCACAAAACCACAACACGTCCTAGTATCTTTAGCAATTATAAATTTTTGAAACAAGGTTTGTTTTAAAATGAATATTTTAACTGGCTTTGATTTAAAACATGTTTACTATTGTGATGTTCCATATGGAATGTGTCCAAAGTGCACCTTGTTAAGGGATTCCATTTATCAGAGACTACTGTTTTCAGCCTAGTCTTACCCTGTGTTATTCATTACTGTTTCCGATACAAGAAAGGAGTTGGCTGGGCCCTTGTATACATGTAGGTAGAAACTGCCAAGTTTATGTACAGGTGCCCACCAAGACATTTCCCAATATATCGCAGAACCTGCTTAAGGTCAGGAACAGCAGACAGGATCTGCACTTAGCTGCTGTCCTTGACTTTGAATTTCCCATTGTAAGCAAAAATGTATGGTGGCATAGTTCTGCTTTTATTGGTCCCAAGTGCTGGCACATGTTAGCCATTGATCTGAGGCCCTGCTGCAACTCTTGAGCCATGCCATCATGGACGATCCTTTTCTGATCATGATAGATGATATGCCAGCACCATGGGCATGCTGCACAGATACCTGTACCAGATTGTATTACTACTGGCATCAGTGCATGCAGTATCCCTGCATATGAGCTATATAACTTAGACCTCTGTACTCCCTGGTTTGAAATATTATCTAAATGGTTGGAATTTATTTTTTTAATATAATGTGTGTCAACTCAAGTGTACCATGCAATAATTATGTACTCATTCTAATTAGGGTCACCATTGTAAATGAGTGTCAGCTAAATGGTCTTATTTTCCCTTTTATAATCTTCAATAAACTGATTGATTGATTGTTACAACAGACAGCTTTATAAGGCACTGTGCCATTGTTGGTGTTGCTGTTTGATATCATCACAAGGTAGAAGAATCAGCATTTATATAGAACTTTTCACACATATTGCATCTCAATGCACTTTGCAAGCCATGATAAACTGGTAGTGAAGTGACCATAAATGTGTAGTGTCAGCCATTTTGCACATCAAATCCCACACACAGCCTTGGGCAGTTACATGGACAGGCTTTTATGAGAGTGGAACGTTAGTTAGAACACCAATTATAATTTCTTACTCTTTGGAAAACTTCCTTGGGTTCTTTTACTTAAGCCTGGGTACCACCAGGACAGCACTGGAGATGGGTGAATGGACCTCATTTAGCATGTCATCTAAGGGATGGTAGACCCTCAAGTACAGCATACCCTTACTATTGCACTCAGGTGCAAGTGTTTATGTTATGAGCCCAATCCTGTGTGGGATGAGAACATGTGATGATCTAGCCCAGGGTGGATGTGTACCAACTCAGCCATGCTGATACCCTAGAATTACTTTTTGAAAACTACAGTGCAGTATGTAAATGAACCATTCTAAAATAAAATACTGCATTGTATAGCATAGTATATGAAGCACTGTGTAGAACAATAACTTGGCTAGCCAGTCTTGGGACATTGTAAAATCAGTCTACAAGGTGAACATAATTTCTTGCAGTGCTCTAGCATGTCTATCAGTAATAGAATTATCTGAACAGAGGTACAGGTTAGTATCAGTAATAAAAATAACCCAATTAAATCATTATATAAAACATTTTTTCAGACTGGAGCCCTTTGTGGACAGTCCTATTAATTTTATAAACCAATGAAGTCTTAGAATTTTTTAAAGTTCTCAGACATGGAATATTTGTCAATATTCTCATATTTTTCTTTGTGGTTTTGAGGCTTTGGATGATTATTATGGAATGCAGCATAATTTTTGTCAATCAGTTGGAAAGTTTCAAAGTCATAGGTTTATAATATCAGATACAGTATTTTATTCTACTAGATTTGATTACTTATTCTTTGTAGCAGAGCAAGAGACTTGCTGGGCAACCAAGCCTTTCCTAATTCTGTTAGAAATGATTAAAGGCTTTCTAAGCTCTGTAAGATATAACTGACCTATAGAAATTTCTGAAAAATATTTTTTTTTTGGGGGGGGGGGATCAGTAATATACTTATCAGTTAATGTGAATGTTATAAGCATTTTCAAAAGTGGTACCTGACATTAGTCTTATAAAATGACACTATGGATCACATTCTGAGAAATGCTTATGTGCAAAAGAGGGAAATTCGGCTGTACGAAGGCTCCAATGCCTAAATCATTATTTTATGATAGTCTTAAAGCTTTTCTGCCCATATAGCTTATTAGGGTTGGGAGGAATGCAGATTGCAGAAAAAGGAGAAGAGTTGCACTTAATCCCTTTGATTTAGTATATGGCAAAATCCGTAGGCATGCTTAAAGGGAAAAGTACAAGAATATCAATGCCAGAATATATCGTGCACTGCCTTCTGTAAATCCAAGCAAAACAGTATATCTTAGAAAATATCAGGCTACATTCTTTCAAGAATGCAGTACAGAATTTCTTTCTTTCTTTCTTTCTTTCTTTCTTTCTTTCTTTCTTTCTTTCTTTCTTTCTTTCTTTCTTTCTTTCTTTCTTTCTTTCTTCCTTTCTTTCTTTTTCTTTTTTTCCCTTTATACAAAAGTGTATGCCAGCAGATTGAAATGTTGACACCATTGTGAAATCATGTATCAATTTGGCATTTTTGTTCTATTGGTTTTGTGATGTGTCTGTCCAGCACTGACTTCATATTTCATGGCACTTTATGAAAATTAATGTTAATTGATATATTTCTGTTCTAAAATGTCTTCCTAATTTATATTACACATGATAGATAATTGGCAGTATTTTGAAACTAGCTGATTTTAATGTTTGAATGTGTGTGCAGCATGAAGCAAACATCTTGTTACAATAAGGCCATTTCAGAGGTGTGTCACTGTCAGGTCCAGTGCAGCTCAAGCTGCAATGAGCTCAGCAGTGGCAGTCCAGTGATCAGCAAAGCTGATCTTGAAGTGTTTTCTTTTTGTGGCAGAAACTTCTCATAGTTGAAATTTAATGTTGCTTGGATAATGCCTCCGTGGATCCAACTGTGATCCGTTTAATAACGGCACTAAGTGGGATCTGACCTGGGATTTGGCTGAATTCAGAGGTTAAATCCCAGATTGGATCCCACATTATCCAATGTCAGATTCAGGGATCCATTGCCGGATAATGTGGGATCCGACCTTGATTGGGGGGGAGGGGTTGGAGCTGCAGTTAGATAGTGCTGCTATTCCACTGGATCTACTATCCTGCCAAATGGCAGGTATTTGGTGGCATCCTAATTGCTAGAATACTTTCTGAGCAACACTAGTTGAAATATATATTGTTTAACATACCTAGGATAAGAACTTGTTATGGTGCATCGTCACTCAATCATGCTCTCCCAACCGTGTGGAATACCCTTCAAAAGTCCTTAAAACTCACACAAATTGTTGGTCAGCATACTTTCAAATCTCTGCTGAGCCATTCATTGTGATACAATTGCAACTGGTATTCTTAATTATTCACCATAATTTCCTAAGGAACCTTTTCCTGTGTAACACTGTCCATACAGCACTTAGTCCATATAGTACTTAGTGTCTATATTCAGTCTATGGTAGGTCATATTGTAGGTCTCATGTTCTTCTTCTTTTCTCCCTTCCTTCTCCCTTGCTTTCAAAAACTATATTTCAAGAATTTTAATGCATATATCTTATTGTATTGCTGTTTTGTTTCATACCTACTGTAGATCTACTTTGTTAGGAATAATCAACGTTTGTATTGTGTTTACCAGTACCACTTGTATAAATGTAATATCTACTGCATTGTACTTATTGTATGTATTTGTATTGCTTATTCTGTTGTGTGCATCCAGGGCCACTTTGTAAATTAGTCTACTCAATGGTGTATTCCTGGTAAAATAACAATTGAATTGAATTGAAAGGAGCCAACCACTCCATTCACAGAGTGACTGGCTCCTTTTATATGAGCAAACTCACCCATCTGTAGCAGCAGCAGTTATATGGCATTGATACTATAAGACACTGGCAAGGCCAATGGCAGGTTGGAACTCATCTGACAATACTGCTAGTTGCTTCTGTTGCCCACACACCCCATCATATGCATTAGGCTCACTGGCCAGCTGTTGCTTGCCACTGCCCAGTGCAGCTAGAACAGTTGTCTCTCTACTGACACCACCTTCTGCAGCTGCTCATCAAGCTTCCACTTATTCTTGTTCCCAGTGAGCACTTCTATGGAGAAGGCATGAGTCCTTCTTTTCTCAACCATTTGTGTCTTGACCTCAGCCCTTCCTTGAGATCTTTAAGAGCGGAGCTAACACAACCTAGAAAAGCCAGAAGATGGTCACCAATGCCATAATGGAAATGATCCTGATGGGGGTGAGTAGAGTGAGCGACCATTAGCATCAACAGCACTGGTCAGCAGCAGCAGGCAGACACAAGCAAGTGCATAAGAGTGGCAGATGTGTGTTTGGATGTACATTGGATGCAGAGGCTTTTGTGAAAAAACATAAGTACAAGGATGGCTTCAGTTTCTGGTTATTTTATGGGAGTTGATCCTCCAACTGATAATGGCCTGCCATGGCATTGAAATGGTGTGGGTGCTCTTGGTCTTGTTATCTTACAGCCATGGCCAGGGAAGCACAAAAACTGAGAAATTACTCACTGACTGCCTTAGAGGGAGCACAGTGCACTCCTAGGAGCTGGACAGCCAATTTTATTCTGCTGATGGTTCAGAACTGGAGAACTCCCAAAGCTCTTTGCTGTCAGCTGCTCACACACTGGAGAAGCACTGAGGGACTTTTCTGGAAAGTCTTTGTCTCCAAAAGCCTGGGTGTCTCAGAATTTGTACTTGTAACTTTTCACAGTGTTTTTTTAATTTTTTCTGTTCCCCCATTTGGCCCTGTTTTCCCATCCTCGTGCTCACTCTTAATCCATAATTCCTCACCTCCTCCTATCCATAACTGGGTTGAACTTTGAGGATTTCTGCTGCAAAAAACCCACAGTTGAAACATTCCATGCTGCTGCTTCCTCCACATTTAACAGTTTAGTTACCCAGAACTGTTCAGTTGAGAGATCTATATCTTGTTTTTAGAGGGTTTGAGCCTCTACAAATTCCTACAGCTGACTGGTCTGAAGCATTTGGAGGTAAATTGACTTGGTCAAGGCCATACAGTGGCTGTGGGGAGGAGGGATCTGAATCTGAGGATTTCTGACTTACAGTTTTGCATTCTAACCACTAGACTGCAGTGCCTTCAAGTTTGTGTTGTCATTTAATTGTTTGGAAGCATTTATTATTTTTACCAGTAAACTAAATTGTGCTGATAGCAGCTCATTTTTCTCAAGTGCTGTATGTCCTGGCCAAGACAGGTTTCAGCATCAGGAGTAAGTCCCTGCACACCTGTACTGCACATAAGTCACCATATGTCTCACATGCTAAGGATTAGGCATAGTGTTTAAAATATTGAACCTGAATTCACCTTTGCTATATTCTACATAATGCTGGAGCTTTTTCAGGAAGTAAAAACCTCTTGGATACTAACAAGATGGTACCTGCTTATTCTTAGGATTTTTGAAATTGCCATCTGCTTGTGTCTGCTTCAGTTCTTTGGAACTCACTTACCTTAGATATCTGACTATTCCCATCAATGGGCTCTATTAAATGCAGTCTTAAATAACCACCCCTATGGGTCACTGCCAACATGTTGTGCTGATGACTCAGTTCAGAAGTGAGCCCAGGGACCTGTGTCATGAGGCATGCCAGCCCAGGACAACTGCCACCTGACAGTGCATCTTGGTTAGAAAAGATTGGTGATGGGATCTACCACCACAGTGACCCCTGCAGCTGGGTCAGAAAGGTTGCTCCTGCCATTGGAGAATTTGTGTGTGTGTGTGTGTTTGTGTGCAAGGCCATCAAAGACTTTACTTTGCTCAGGGGTGGAATGTGGGAAGAAAAGAGTAGGAGAGAAAAACATGTTAATCAGCTAAATGATGGCCTGGTAGGTTCTCAGCAGAGTATATCTCTATAAAACAGTATATATCTGCAAAGTGGGCTACCAGCCAGTAAGAAAAACATATGTAGAAAAAAATGTAAATGGCGGAAATATCTTATGGAGAAAGTGTTGCCCATGGGAATCTCAGTATGCTGCTTAATCATGGCAGTCATTTCTAGTCTGCATTGCCTTGTAAATTCCTAAACTGTTTAGCACTTTATGGCCTGATTCTCAAAAGCCTGTAGATTGCCACAAGGTGCAGTGATCTAGGACTGCAGGAAACCTGGGAGAGTGCCAGGGACCCTGTGCCTGATTCTCGATAGAGTAGGGTCCCAGCTGTAAAGTCCCATGGTTTTTGGAACCCTAGCAGTGTGCCGAACAGAGGACACACCTGGACTGGGTACTGAAAGCCATAGGCAACTGTGTGGCAATGTCCCCAGACATTCTCAAGTGGACTAGAGGACCCCCCTCCCTGAAGTCCCCATGATTAATATAGTTAGCATATGTCCCTGCTGGTCTAGTGGACCCCCAATCCTCGAGTACCCCCATAAACATAAAATAATATTAACCCTCCTGGTGGACTTCAGCAGACCTCCCTAGTTCCCAATGTTCCCATGATGCATTACTGTATAAGACTCCCTGGTGATCCCTAGTGGCACCTCCCTTCTGCAAGGCTGATCCCCTTTGCTCATGTCATGTATTGGTCAGTGGTATAGTGGCCACCCCACCAGGCAGTGTCCCCCCACACCACTCCCCATCCCCATATTGAGCTGATGACTGGTACAGCCCACCTCTCAATGCCTCGGCTAGCCGCTGACTGAGCTCTGAAGGAGCGCATACTGTATACAGTACATGTACAATGACAGCTGCCAATCACTGAGTGTGTACTGTATACAGTATGCACTCCTTCAGAGCTCAGTCAGTGGCTGTTCAAGGTAGTGAGTGGTGGGCTTTTCCAGTCACCAGCTCAATATGAGGATGGGGAGCAGGGTGGGGGACACTGCCTGGTGGGGACACTATACCACTGGACCAATATATGACATGGCATAATGGGGGATCGGGGCTTTGGGGGAAGGGGGTGCTACTATATCACCAGCATATCTTATACAGTAAAACATCATAGGGACATTTAGGATCAGGGAGGGAGATCTGCTAGTCTACCAGTGAGGGGGTTTCCAGTACTATTTGTATTTATGGGGGTACTTGAGGATCAGGGGTCCACTAGACTACCAGGGCAGTATATAACACACATATGTTTGGGGACATGGGGGGCCATGGCACATTGCTGCTACAGGTCCACTTGCTTGGTGGATAATTTTCAAGTACCCTTAGACCAGCTCTGGCTAGTCTAGCAGTACTTAGAAATGTGCCCTCTGGGGAAGTTTTGTGAATCACTTTCAAGGGATTTGGCAGCCTGTGTCTACCACAAGCCCTGGTGCCATGCCACAGCCCAGTGTGTGGCACAAGCATTGCCCATGCCCTGTTCAATTCAGGCTGCCTGCAGTAGATGCAGGCTGCCTTTGTGAAGTGCTCTTGGGGCATCATTTGGCACAAGGGGCAGTTTGTGCTAATCATTGGGATGCAAGCCCCTTGCGTTACCCTGGGAGCTTTGAGAATCAGGCCCTATGTATTTAAATGTTGCTTTTGTTTCTGTTTTTTTGGCATTATTGTCTGCCCCCAGGTGTTGTGTGTATTGCTTGTGTAATTGTATTGTAATGCATTGTCTAGCACTCTAAGCTGTCTTTGAAAAGGTATCAAACATATACCTATTATTATTTAAATTATTACATAGATAGTTAAGGACAGAAGACTAGGGCTGGATTTTCAAAAAAATTGTGTCATGTTTTTACTGCAGTTGCACTATTTGCAATTAAACTGCTAGACCACATAAAATTGGTCCAGCATTTTGCTGCAAATGCTGATGTTAATACAAAAATAATGGGACTGTCAAAATAATGATGAATGCATTTTCTTTTCATAAAGTGCAGAAATTGTCACAAATAGATCAAAATGTTAAGAAATGCCTGAAAAGATTTTAGCACATTTGAAATTATACAGGCTGTACACCAAATGAGGAATTGTGCTAGCTTTTGGCAGACAGCAATCTTGCTTTCAGAGCAGACAGCAGCTGACAAAAGAGCTAGAACTTCTCTTACTAATAGAACATTTCTAACTCAGCAGGAGTCAGACCCTGTTGGGATTAAGCAAACAGATACTTTATTAGAAGTGTGGGTCTTATTTAGGGTAAAAAAAAAGAGAGACAGTGTGTTTTTTGTGTTGGGGAAAGGGGACTGTATCAGATTCTTATTTTGCTGAGTCAGGAGGAGAGAATTAAATTGGGGACATGGCTTAGGCAGCAGAAAACCAGGTGCCTCCAATTACAGTTCCCTGCTGCTAGCTTTTGGCAGACAACAATCTTGCTTTCAGAGCAGGCAGCAGCTGACTAAAGAGCTAGAACTTTTCTTACTAATTGCCCTCCTTCCCTCACCTCCAACCTCCCACCCTTAACCAGCTCCACTTTTATAGGCACTGGATTTGACTGACAAGAGGAACTTCTTGTTTGCCAGTAGGAAGGGAAGGATCACTGAGACACATAAGTTTCAACATCCTTGAAGGAAAACAGTAGATCTCCCTCCCCTCCCAGCCTCAGGAGGTCTAAATCTGAGCAAGGAAGAAAGAGACTACCTAAGAATACAGGAAGTTACTGTCCCAGAACAGAAAGGATGAGAGCTGTAAGGGCACATAGGCATTAGGAAAGTATTTGAAAAAATAAACAGAGGGAGGAGAGAGTAAGTATACAAAGCAACAGAAAAGGGGCCACAAAATAAGATATGATGGGAATGGTGCAGTGCAATGGCTGGGGGACAGCAGTCTTTCAGGAGATGTTCTGGAGGCTGCGATGCTGCCCTATTTGCAGACACCTCTCTGGTCTGAGTGAGGATGTTGCCTATCTCCAGGCCAACCTGGCTAGGATTCATGGAAGCTCCTCCCTGCCCAGGGACCACTAGAGCCACCACTGCTGCCTAAGAGATTGCAAAGAAAGAGGAGAGGTTGGACCAAGGTGGGCTCAGGGAGGGTGAGGGTAGAGGAACAGAGGTGAATCTCTGGTTGTGCCTGTCCGCAATTCATACACCATTCTGGTGGAAAGTGGTTCCTCTATGGATGCACTGGCAGTGGAGACCAAGGAGGATGCCTAATCCTCCAAAAAGGAGACCCACAGGAGGGTTGCACTGGACCCCATAGGGGAAGGAAGCAACTCCTGGTGGGGGACTCAATTGTTAAGGTGGTAGAACTAGGGGGATAAGAAGAGAGGGAGGTAAGGTGCCTGCACCATGGCTTGGAGGGACAGGGAGCAAATCCTCAGGATCATGGGAGCAGCTGCATGGGGGAAGGAGCTGGATTCATTGTCCACCTAGGGACAAATAACCTGACAGTGAATGGGATCAAAGCAGTGTAAGAGGATTCTGTGGAGTTGAGAAGGGGCCTTTGACAAGTAGCACATACGGTAACCTCCTCTTAGGTGCTGCCTGTCTATGGCATGGGTGAGGCTAGTGTACTCTGCACCATGTGATTCAATGAATGGTTGAAAACTGGTATGGCACTCCAGGGTTTTGGCTTCATTGCAGACTGGGGGTCCACTTGAGGGACACAGGCCTATACAGGCATGATGGTCTGTACCTGTCCGGGAGGGAAACCAGGATCCTAGGTGAGAGGTTTAAATACTTCATTGGCAAGCATTGAAACTAGCCAAGGGAGGAGGGACTGAAGAGGAGCAGGAAAATCCCAACCTCCCTCCACAAGACAGGGTAGTTAGTGAGGTAAACACCAAGGTAGAGAAATCAGTAGGGAGCAGGAAAGGGGTAAATGGAGAAAAAGGCAAATGCAGTAAAGACAGGGATGGGGCTAAAAGGGGTAAGGCCATCAAGAAATGGAGGGTAATGAGTACCAATGCCCAAAATCTGGGTAACAAGCTCCCTGAACTAGTGGTCTTGATGGAAGAGGATTGCCTGGATATCGTGGCAGTCACAGAAACATGGTACACAGAGAACCATGACTGGGATGTCAACACATCAGGGTGCGAATCTACAGGAGGGACAGGGAGAGTAAAAGAGGAGGAGGAGTAGCTCTCTACATATGGGAAGGGGTTAAAGCAATGGAACTAAAGGGTAAACTGGGAGGAGAGGAGGCACTGTGGTCGCCCTGGAGACAGAAAATAGCACCACAATCTGCACAGGGGTTGTATACAGACCCCAATCTCAGGGGGAGGCAATGGACAAGGAAATGATAGAAGACATCCTTAGAATGGCAGAAAAAGGGGAGATTGTTGATGGGGAACCTGAATATGCCAGATGTTAACTGGAACACCTTTGCTGCATCTACATCCAAAAGCACAGGGGCATGCATCAGACAGCTAGTGTTGGAACCCACTTGGGGGGGGGAGCAATCTTAGACCTGGTTCTTTCAAATGGGGACAGAGGGAGAGGAACGTGAATTCAGAATTGGGTAGCCATCTGGGAACAAGTGACCAACAAACAGTGTGGTTCATGATAAACACAGCTGTAGAGTCAAACCAACAAAAGCAAGGGTATTGGACCTTATGAGGGTTGACACTGGGAAAATGGGAGAGTGCCTCAGAAAAGCACTAGCAAATAGGCAAGAAGGAGGAGTGGAGGAACAATAGGGAAAAATCAAAACAGCCATCACAGAGGCAACAAGCCTTTGTGTGAAGCAAATCAACAAAACAAAAGGAATGAAAAAACCACTACAGTTCTCAAAAGAGGTGGTGGGGAAGGTTAGGGAGAAAAAGGTAGCATTTAGGAAGTATAATGAAACACAGAAGGAGCAGGATGGAGAACTGTACCATTTAAAGCAGAAGGAAGCGGGGAAGGCTGTCAGAATAGCAAAGGCCCAAACTAAGGAAAAGATAACCAACTCAGTTAAGAAGGGGGATAAAATCTTTTATAGGTACATTAGGGAGTGAAGAAAGACCAAGGGAGGGATAGTGAGGCTTAATAAAGGAAAGGGAGGTTGGGAGAGGATGACAGTGAAAAAGCAGGGATACTGAATGAATACTTCTGCTCAGTATTCACAAAAGAAGAGGAGGGGGGATACCTAAACCAAACAACAGAAGCACTCTAGAAAGGAGGGGTTGATACCAGTCCATTCCCAGAAGAAAGGGTCCTGAAAGAACTCCTGCAACTGAAGGTGGACAAAGCAATGGGCCTGACAGGATTCACCCAGAATTCTAAAAAGAACTAAGGGAGAACTAGTGACACCACTGACTAACATTTTATCAAATCATGGAAGGATGGTATGGTACTTGAGGACTGGAGGAGGGTGGATGTGATCCCTTCACAAAAGTGGGAGCAAAACAGAGACAGGAAACTATAGACCTGTTAGTTTGACCTCAGTGGTAGAGAAAATGATGGAATCACTTCTGAAGGTAAAATTACTGAGTACCTGGAGGCCAGTGGGGCACAGGACCCAAGGCAGCATGGATTCATAGAAACATAGAAACATAGAATTTGATGGCAGATATAGACTGTTTGGCCCATCTACTGTGCCCATTTCCTGCCTTTTAGCACTAAATGTTTGTTACAAGTCAGTTTTCTAAATGCTAAGGTAGAATTTTGTTAGGTAAGATGTGCAGCTATAGGAACCTCTTGTGAGGGCCAGTATCTGGGAAAACCAAGATTGTGTGTTTCCTGGGTCATTATCGCTGTGATACAAGATATGTAGATGATGACCTAGCCTATAAAAATGACCCATGGGGGGATTGAAGGGAAAGAAGCTGTATTAAACTCACTTAATCTTTAGTGCATATATGAATTGAAACATTCTATGTTTAACCTTATTCACAATGGCTGCCATGCGCTAGATGCATTTACTGAAATTTTGTTGAAATAAAGTGTGCATGGATAGTATCCATCTAGTTGCTGTGAAAGGACACCATTTACTTTTAAAGCTATTATAAATATCATACATTTTGGCCAAAAATTAACATATTACATGGATAACAGGTTAATTCAGCCTATATTCAGCCTATATTCTCACATATGAACCTGATGGTACTAAAAGTATCACATCAAATGTATTTATTCCTTTGGGGAATGTAAAAAGATGGCAAATAGTGTAAAGTGAATAGCCAAAAAGAGAAATGCTTGTGCAACAGTAATGATATGCTCATTAGTGGGACATCAGTAAACCTGTGGCTGGACTCTCAAATTAAGTTGTGGATATTGGGTTATGTAAGAATAAATGTTGTATAATCCAAGTTGATCTGCAGTTCTGCAACAACCTAAAGATGCCAACGTTGGAGGGAGGTCACTGATTATCTGGTTGGTCGTGTTGCGTGTTTGTTGTTCACTCCTCCTAACAAACTGTAGCTATAGATTGGGAGGGGTGTTACACTACTATCAGTACTGCTGATGTGAAAAGCAAAGAAGGTCTAATATTAGAGGAAAAGTAAAAGTATTTCAGGCTTGAATATCCGATTGGGGTGATCTGCTCACAGAAACTAAAATAAGGTCAATCTGACTTACTGCCAGGACAGGATATGGTGGTGGCAGTACACCTAAAGTATATACTGAAATCACTCCTCACTGGATTTCCTCCCAATGTCCTGTACAGTTTATTATACAACTAAAATACCCAGGTTAGCTTAGCTGAAATGTGAAATTAAATTTTTCAATATGATCCTGTTTTTACCTGTTTTTAAAGCTAGGTGGACAGAAGAACTGAGGGATTAAGTTACTTGCCAGCAGTCTCATACTACATTTAAGGTCTCGGGGGGGGGGAGGGATTTCTACCTGTCTCTTGTGTCTTCTATGTCCCAAATCTGTGCTATAGGCACTACACTGTGCTGCTTTTAAGGCTCTCATTTTGCATAATTCAGTCAACCATGGCTATTCTGAAAAAAAGTTCTTGAAAAGGTAGGAGCACCAGAAAAAACATACAGAAATGATCTTCATTTTTAAAAGCAGTCAGTTGTGACTTTTTATTTCTAGAGATTGTTTTCCTTTAGCTCATTAGAATGTTTTTTAACATAGAAACATAGAAATGAGAGAATGATGGCAGAAAAAGGTCACATGTCCAGCTAGTCTCAGCTAGTCTACCTGGAGATCCTTATTTGGCCCGGGACCCAGGGTTGAAATAGCCAGCTGTCTGCCTGTCCCAGACACCCAGTTTTCCCCAGGACAGCTGGTGTCATTCATCTGCCTGACCCTGGGCAGGAACTAAGTGAAGAAGCTTTTTTGCTCAGCAACAGCTAGTTTAATTTCTCTGCCGGTCCCTGGGACAGACACTAAGTGAAGAAGCATTAATGGGTACTAGGACTCCGGAGATACTACCACCTTTACAATTGGGCTATGGACTGTCTCAACATCACAAAGTCACATGTTGAGGGACGTCCATTCAACCTTATTTCCCATGATGGCTCTTGTGTGTGTTGGCGGTTTTGTCAAGCACAAAGATGAAAACAGTGCCTTAGGATTAGACTGCGCATATGTTCCATGTCATCGAGCATGTGCAGTTGCTCATCTTCAGTTTACCTTCTGCACTTCGTGCCTCATTTCTCTGTCCTGTACTTGCACTAGCAGCCCAAGACAAGCTGTTGTTCACAGGCAGTAGAGGTTTTTTGGGATGGGGGTTAAAACCCTTTTCAAGGCTGTCTATTAACTAAGAAGCCTGGATAAGGCTAATTAAAAGCCATTGCAAGTGTTGGGAAGCAATATTTGAAAGCCTCCCGGAGGTCAGGAAGGGCTCAGAGATAGGAGATGAGGAGGCTGGTTAGATGCTCTTGTCAAGGTCAAATGCAGGTGAGACGTTTAGTGTTCAGGTTAGACATAAGAGCAAAGGAAGATGATTGGCTTGTTACAGGGCAGTGCAGAGGAGAGTTTATTAAGGCCCTTGTTAGGGCTACTACTGAGTAGGAGGGAAGTAATTTTAGGTAGTAGTAGTAGTAGTAGCAGTAGTAGTAAAAGTAGTAAAATATTTTATTCATTGTCATATGAATCGAATCCTCAGCTGAGCAGAGCTCATTTCCAGTGCGGTCCGATACATTGTACAAGATACAAGCAGAGGAACATTACAATATCATGTTTGGATGTTGTTACAATATTTGTGTCTGGGTACATTTGTATATTGATACTAAAGATGCAGTGAATTATTAATCCACCTCGAAGTGGATGAAGTGGGCACTTCACGTCCGCGAGAGCACTAACGTTAAGTGGGACCTGCAAAAGTGCTCACTTCTACATTAGTATTACCACTTCACAGCTTCCTTATTATGCCTTAATGGGGTAAGGCAAAGTGAGAAGAAAATAGGCACATCACATGGCCTGCAGTACTGTACATCACATGCTTTAGCCAGGCAGGAAGGAAGTGAGTCAGAGAAGCAGTTTCACTTTCTCGTTTGCATTTAATAATAATAATAATAATAATAATAATAATAATTTTATTTGTATAGCACCTTTCAGTATATCAAGGTGCTGAACAATTTAAAACAATTCGAACTCTAAATAAAAACATAAAATATCCATAAGAAGTCAGCATATCATCAAATAGTATATTTATAATAAAAACCAGACATTAATAAATAATTAATTATCTAAAAAGGCCATATTCCACAAATACGTTTTCAAATCTCTCTTAAATAACTCCACGGAGGTGCACTGCCGTAATTTGCACAGGGAAAAAGCAAAATTGTGTGAGGAGAGGAGTTTGCTTGGCTCTCATTTCTTGTTACTGCCAGAACAATCAAACAGCTTTTTTAAAAGCTATTTTATTTAGTGTTTGTATTGTCTTAGTGTTTTTTTGGTCAGTGAATTTTTTTATATAAATTTTGTTTTTGTTTTGTGTGTGTGACTGTGTGTGTGTGTGTGTGTGTGTGTGTGTGTGTAGTGTGTGTGTGTGTGTGTGTGTGTGGTCCCATGGACCCAGGAGGATGGAGGGTTACGTTGGAGTTGGAGAAGGTGAGTCGCTGACCCGTGGGCATGTTAGGAGATGAGGAGTGCGGACCCATCTGGGGCGGGGTGGTCTTGTGATGTTGGACCGCTCGAGACTCCTGGCCAGTGTTGCTTACCCTGCAGAAGCAACAGGAGGAGCAGCAGCAGCAGCAGAAGCACCAATGCCACCGGTGGCTGTTGCATGTCCACCTTCTCTGCCACCTTTACTAGCAGCAGCTGTTGGGGCTCCAGCAGCACCCCCTCCACCACCTCCACAGCCACAGGAGGTGGCCCCGGCAATTGTGGGTGGTGGTGGGACTCGTGCCCGATAAGTGCATACTGTGTCTTGTCCCCCCCCCGCAGCTCCCCAGTGTGGGAGTTTTTTAATTGTGTGGGGGGAGACAGCACAGTGGTGGAGTGCCATGTGTGTGGTGTGCTGGTGCACCATGGGTCCCCTGGAACACATTTGGGGGCCGGTTGCCAGAGCACCGACATGCTGAATCACCACAGGGCAGAGTGGCAGGCTGCCATGGAAGGAGCCAGGCATCCACCTGCTGGCCCTTCTGTGGCAGTGGCCGAAGGTGCTGCTGGGGTGGGAGATGTGCCTCGCAGCAGTCACTGCTGCAGCAGGAGGAGTAGAGCTACATCAGCTGCTTCACCACTACCACCACCATCACTGCCACCACAGCCACCAGCACCACCCTGTCCACCACCAGCCCCACTGCCTGGATTACCCGCTGCAGTGGACCCTGGCACAGTCCCTGTAAACCAGTCTGACCTTGTCCTGGTGTGGGCAGCACTGGAGGAAAGCAACAAGTGTTTCAGTGTTTTGGAGCAGAAGGTTACCAGAGTGGAAGCACAGCAGCAGCAAACTTTCAGTGCTGCACCTGCTGCTGGACCACCCCATGGCATCCTGGCCATAGTAAGTCCAGGTATTGTTTTGGCCACCCCACACCCACACCCAACCCTGACCCCACCCCACTACTGTTGTTGTACTTTTGCTGTGTGTTTTTTGTTTGTTATTATTAAACCATACACATTTTCCCTTCCAGGGGAATCTTTCCTGCACCACATAGTGCAATACATTTTTTTGAAAGCCAGGCGTAAATGCATTACAGTGAGTCATGTGATGGAGGCATTCCCACTCTGAAAATCTGCCCACATTCTGCCTCCCTATTCAGCAACATTAGGATGTAATGGCAGGGAAAGTGCGCGCGCGTGCTCCTTACAGTGAATATCTGATTGTGCAGATTTCCGAATGTTTCTTTATGTTAATGGTCAGTTTGTGGTGAAATGTGTGGCCATGTTTCCATTAAGAAGAGTGTTATTAGTGGAAACATCCCACATTTCACTACAAAGTGAACCTCATAGCATTAGGAAACATTGCTTGGGATAGCTGCTGGACATTCAGTATAGTGGAGCATGCACCTGCGCTCCCCCTGCCATCACGTCTTAACGTTGCTGAGAAAGTGTGGCACAATGTGGGCTGCTTTTCAGATTGTTACTTCCTCCATCATCTGACACACTGTAATGAAATTATGGATGGTTTTCACAGACTTATATTGCACTCTGTGGAGCAAGAAATATTCCAGTGGTAGTAATGCCCCCACATATTAGTTTATGTGCATCACCATAACTATGTAATGTGGTGACTGTCTGTAAAGCAGCAGCACAACAATCTGATAACTCTGACCTATATTTTTAAATGCTATGTTACAACTTCCTTTACTTACATCCTGAGTGACTGGAATGATATGATAATTTGCAGTAGTTGAGTGTGCTGTACTACCTTTTTCATGTGTGAAATAATGAAAGAAGCATTCCTTTTAAATTGGTGCTGCTGACTGAGTGTGGCCAGGTCTTTGTCATTGTTTTCCTCAGATTTTCTCCATCACATCAAGTAGCTGTCATATATCATTTTAACTAACAGTTATGCATCAGTCAGTGTTTTATATGACACCACGGAACAATAGTTATTGAAAAGCAGCTGCAACTAAATACAAAGCTGGTCAGAACAATATTGGAAGACGTGCTCATTTTGTTTTCATACATGAAAAAAAGTAGAAGTAAGAAAAGCAGACTTAAATTGTGAGAAGATTCATATCATTCAAGTCACTGATGACTCGGACATAAGTAGTGGTTGCTGTGGCAATGTAAAGTAGCATAAAAAAGTACAGTTCAGAACTGTGAGGACATTCTTGCAATGCTGCTTTAATTGTAAACATGTCACTATGACATCATGACTATGAGCTCGCAGCAACAATCACAGAACACACAAAAGTGGCACAGAGTCCCCAGATTTTTTCTGCAGGCCCACAATGCATCTTCCTTATGTGCAGAAAATTGACAAGTGATATTGAAGTGAAATGAGACTGTTTCAGCACATAGAAAGTCCCCAGAATTGATGGCGCACTCAGTCATGCATGCAGCAGTGGCACAGAGTCCCCAGATTTTTTCTGCAGGCCCACAATTCATCCTCCTAGACTGTCTCAGCACATACAAAGTCCCCCAGAATTAATGGCACACTTTGTCATGCACGCAGTGGTGGTACAGAGTCCCCAGATTTTTTCTGCAGGCCCACAATGCATCCTCCTTGTATGCAGAAAATTGACAAGTGGTAACAAAGTGGAATGAGACTGTTTCAGCACATACAAAGTCCCCAAGAATTAATGGGGCATTCAGTAATGAATGAAATAAAATATTCATACTTACCAGAATGGATTTCACATGGATATTACATCGGTTCCTCTCTGTATGGTACAGCTACAGCATCTTTCTCAATGAGTATTAGCGATGGAGCCTGTTTTTGTTCCCCTGTGAAAGAAACAAAAAGTGTACTGTATGTGTTTTGCCACGCGGCTCTGGCTTCTGAAAACAAAACATACAACTTAAGGAAGTGGGCAGCATAACAAACATGAATGCATACTCACTTTATGGTTTAAATATTAAGAAGCTGGTGGTGGTGGTACACTGGTGGAGTGGTGGTCTGTGGGGGCAGACAGACTCATGGTGGCAGACTTGCATAACATCAGTCCTGGTGGTGGTGGTGGTGGTCCGTGGGGAGCAGACAGACTCATGGTGGCAGACTTGCATAACATCAGTCCTGGTGGTGGTGGTGGTCCGTGGGGGGCAGACAGGCTCATGGTGGCAGACTTGCATAACATCAGTCCCAGTGGTGGTGGTCTGTGGGGAGCAGACAGACTCATGGTGGCAGACTTGCATAACATCAGTCCGTGGTGGTGGTGGTCTGTGGGGGGCAGACAGACTCATGGTGGCAGACTTGCATAACATCAGTCCCAGTGGTGGTGGTTGTCCGTGGGGGCAGAACAGACTCAGGGTGGCAGACTTGCATAACATCAGTCCCAGTGGTAGTGTGGTCATCCATGGGGGCAGACAGACTCATAGTGGCAGACTTGCATAACATCAGTCCTGGTGGTGATGGTAGTGGTCTGTGGGGGGGCAGACAGACTCATGGTGGCAGACTTGCATAACATCAGTCCCAGTGGTGGTGGTGGTGGTCTGGGGTGACAGGAGCACACCGCCTTTAAATACTGCAGTTAAAACCTGCCAACATTAACCACATCATCATCCTCATAAAGAAAACTGCCCTCACAGTCATTGATGTCTGAAGTCTGACCACTGGGAAATTCTTTCTCCATTGTGTTGTCATGTATGTCAGTGGTGGGCAGTTTCAGGCAGCCACTGCCAGTTCCATCAGGATGCTTCATTTCCACATGAGAAAGACAACCGTGACTAAGCTGGGGTACGAATACCGAGGCTGCAGTCTGTGCTGGTATGTGTCTCTCATTCATTTTAATGAATGTTAGCAAACTAACATTTGCAGGAGACAGGTTTGTCTGACGATCCTGGACTATTGCACCTGTTGAGCTGAATACCCTCTCAACACTTACACTGGAGGGTGGGCATGTGAGGTACTTCAGTACCACTGCAGTCAGCTCTGGCCATTTACTACCTTTCCACTCCAGTTCAAGAGGATCTTCACTTATTGTCAGATGCCTGTTTTCAGACAAATATGACTCAACCATTCTCTGTGCCACTAAGTCCAATTGTTGATGCATCAGCCTGTTCTCCAGAATCATTTATTTCACAAATACCCACTTGGGACAAAGCCTCCCAAAGCGGGTTAGCGCCACCGTATCCCATGATATGCTAGCACTGACAAAATAGCGAATAACACAATAGCGACTGCAATATAGCGACTGACAGATAATAGCGACACGGAATAAATGTGTTCCAAATATGTAATTCTTCTCTGCAATCAATGAGTGGCATGGTGTTAGAATATATAAGATGGGAGTGCAGGAGCAGCCCTTCACATATGTATTAAGTTTTCATGCCAGGAAGAACAGTTAAGCGAACAGGTAATAGCAGCTGTTCTTAGCAGTGGAAATCGCTATTTTGGCGTTCGCTGTTTTGTCAGTGCTATTACCACGTGGATACATGCCACTCACTTTGGATGACAAACCACCTGGAACTACAGTCCCCTTACCCTTGCATGATATGCTTGCTGGTGCTCCAGCTACACCTTCAGCTGGATTATGCTGCTGAGGTTTGCTTACCTTGGCACATGACTTCTGTGCCCCATGAACCAAGTGCACCAATTGGCCACTGATATTTTTTATCTGTTCAGGCCCTCCCTCCAGTACTGATGCAATCCCATATTTGTTTCATGGGTCCAGCATTGCTGCTATGGCAAAGTTGTCACTATGCTGAATGCTCACAATGTAACAATTCTGGTCGAATACTGTCAGCATGTGTTGCAGCAACATACTGCTACCACCGTCTCTGGCAACATCAAGGCTATGCTGTACATTCACCACTGTCTGCCTCAGCATCCGCAGCAGTGGAATTGATTGGCTAATGGAGGCAGACTCACCACTCATTGCCTGTGTGGCATATTCAAAAGGCCGCAAAATTGTTGTTACAGAGTCCATGAGGCGCCACTGTTCAGTCGTCATAGACATGGAGGCCCCGGAACTGTCACGGCTAGTGTGCATAACAAGATATTCTGAGATGGCTTTGTATTGTTCATACAACCTCTCTGCCATGTATAATGTGGAGTTCCATCAGGTGACAACTTCCAGATTCAAGCAGTGCTGAGGCAGGCTGTTTTGTATCTGCAACTGCCACAGCTGGTCATGGGCCTTTCCAGATCTTGAAAAGTGAGAGCAGATACACCGTGCAATGGTCAGCATTTCCTTTATGTCAGGGTGCTGCAGAAACTCCTGAACCACAAGATTTAAACAGTGAGCCATGCATGGAACATGAAAAATAACACCATTCATGATGCATTTCACCACATTTGACCCATTGTCACTTGCTATGAACCCAGCTCTCAGGGACAGAGGTTTAGCCATCTGTCAATTTCAAATGAGCATGCTCTCACTGGTGTGTGAGGAGCAGGTCACACTGCATATAGCAATTGTTGCAGGCTGGCGAATTCCAGGAAGATTGCTACCACAACAATCCACCTTACTGCACTGATTATTCACACTACCAACATCATAAACAACCCCCGGCACCTGCGCCCAGTTTGCAATTATACACAGATATGAACTCCCTGCTGTTTTGCCACTTGTCCACATATCCATACTTAAATGGATGAATGGAGAGGAGGAATGTAGAAGGGCATGTCTTACTGAGTCGGAGACAGTGCGGAACAACTCGGGAACAGCACGGGTAGAAAAGTATGTCCTGGATGGGACTTTTCATTTTGGATAGGCATGAGCAGCAAACTGCCAGAACCCAGAAATCTCCACAAAGGAGAAGGGGAAAAGATCAATTGCCAGCATTTCCGCTACAGCAGCATTAAGTTCACGTGACACTGTATGATTGGAGGGGACTTCAGCTTATGAGCAAAACACTCTGTAAAGTGGGCTGACAAGCGTTTTACACGGGGTGTGTTGGTCACAAATGGTTGTTCTCTGTGATGAATGGCATTGGCAGGGGGTGGAGTGTGGACATTTGATGAAGATGGTTGCACAGGTGATGATGACAAACCGGGGTTGTTGTATCACTTGCACTAGACATACTGCATTCACCACCACCACCACCACCACACAAAAACTGCTACTCTCACCAGCACTGAACAACATTTCAAAGTCTTTATGGTCCTCCACCTCATCATGCCTGTAGTAATCCTCTGCTCTTATTACCGCACTACTGCACACGTTTAATTTCCTACTGGGCTTAACAGTCATGGAAGGGATAGCATGCTGGCTATGGTTGCTGGTGATATGGGTGAATGCCCCACTGTGGTATTAGCTGCCAGCTTGTGCTGGGTCCACAGAGCCAAATGCCTATTCTTAAGATCATTATGCTGTCCTCCTGTCCTAGATGGCTCCCTTTTACCTCAACTCCTGCCTTACTTGGCAAACCTGGCAGATTGCAACTGAATCATCATTTGCATCTTGAACAAAAAAAACCCAAACAAGGGTCTGTGATGCTCTGCTTTTAACATGTCCATGATGATGTGGCTTATTTAAGTCTGTTATTTTAAGCACTGAAGTGGGGGGGGGGCACAGGATGTTTCTGGCACTGCACACCTGGACTGCAACTGACTACCACGACTACCTATCATATTGATTACTGGGTCATCATCATCATCATCATCATCAACTAAAACCGGTAAATCACAAGTTTTTACGGGGTGGATTCCTGCAAACAAATTCAGACACAGCCACTTTTAATTTCTTTTTCTCTGGTTCCCAGCTGGGGTCAATTACTTCATCATTATATACATCAATGTCACTGTCACACTGGATGCTAACATGTGGACTGCATGTTGCAACAACAGCAGCATCATCATCATCAGCATCATCACATTCATCATCAGCATCTACACCACCAACACCTGATATTTTTTCACCACACTGTGAATCACTGCATGGAAAATGCATGACGTTAAGTGCCATGGTGGATGGAATATCACATTGTATGTTATCGTTGACATGATCATCAGAATTCTCAGGTTCAGTTAATGGGATGTTACTGGGAAGTATGACATCATCTATGCTATCACTCACTTGCACTGCTTCACACTCAGTATGTTTGGATATGGTACACTGGTTGGAATTAGAACTTGACACAACAATGCTAATACTACCTCCACCACCACTAACACCATTAACACTAACACCACTGGCTGGGAAAACATCATCTCCTCCAACTATGAGTGAAGCTACTGATTAGGCTGTAAAAAACATTGCAGGAGAAATACCTTTCCTCACATCAGCAATGCACTTCTCCACCCACGTACTACTACCATGCCCACAGACCCTCTTACTGCCAACATTACCATGGCCAGAAACAGTTTTACTTGCACGTCTCTTTGCAGGCATTTTGGGGATCAACCACAAATATTATTACCAAATTCAGATTTTCATACATTCACTTTCTGACTGGAGGGACGCTGGCTGGATGTGAAGCAAAATTAACAACTGTGGCTTCAGCAACAGATAAAGTGGAAATTGTTTTAACCAGGAAAGGCACACTGAGCTAAAGCTTGTTTCCAGGTATGACCTGTGAGCACAAGGAAGTTAAGTGATTTGCTCAAGGTCACACAGTATGCAAGTGAGTGCTGTGGGTTTCAAACCCCGGTCTGGTCTGTTGGATGTCACCAGGTTTGCAGCTCAGAGCTTTAAACCACTATGCCATACTGCATCTACTACTGTGGCACTGTCACGGAATTAAAACAACTTCAGTAGCCAGTGATGCTGACGGGGTCACAAACTCACAAAAATAATCCAGTCTGGTAAAAAAACCCTTTTGAATGTGGAGGTGGGGGCCAGGGGGGAGCACTGAATACAGATAGTGCTGATTTTACGGCACTACAATACAAACAGCAAAACTTACAACAGAGAACACGATCGCAGTACAAAATCAGGCAGCTGCAGTAGATAGCAGGTTCACACTGCTGCGCTTAGTTGCACTTACACTAGTCTGTGTCAAAATTTTAAAAGGTGTATTATATTTGATGCACGCAACACTGCACACATAACACAAAACAGTTTGTGTACAATGCTGAACATGGAATGCGACGCAAATGCAAAAGTTCAGTGTACTGCCACGTAATGTAAATTTCTAATTTAAACAACCTGACCTTATGAAATGCTGCACCACATTCACACAACAAAAAGCAAGAACATTTCTACTATTACTGACAATTTTACTATGTGTACAGTAACACAGTCAGTTATATAACAAAAATATAACCAAAAAACAAAGAAATCACTAGTTCTCAACTTAAATCTACCTACACACCGTCGCCCTCCCACACAGCACACTTTCACTGTCTTTCACCACACACACTCAATGTTGTAAATTAACATTCAAAATCCACACACAAACAAAAACACTCGATGATGTGAGCACAGGAGGGTTTCCTGCAATCGATGAACTACAGTTGGATCCCCCCAAAAAGCAAAAATGCTTTCTGAACAGCTTTTACAAGATTCCTACAGACAGCTATCAGAACACACTGTTCGCTACTCCTTCCTACTCATTCTACCCCGAACTGAGGCTGTGCAGATCAATATAGAGCCCATGTGACCTGAACTCCCATGAATCACTGCAAAATCTGCCTTTGGAGCTCAAAAGCAAGGTGAAGTGAGGCGAAGTGAACTGCCACCAATGTACTTCACCTTAAAAATTGAAAGAGTAGTGACCAGGGGAGGCAGAGTTACGTGAAGTCGCTGTTTCTAATACACTTTGCGTTCCTCATTATAACGCAAAGTATTCTGCTTCATGTTGTGGAGCACTCCGTGAATCCACCTGTGCTCTGAGAAACGCTTTGTGGAGCGGATTGGGCCCACTTCGCCCACCACTAATTGATACAATATTTGTGTTCGGGTACATTCATACAAGCAAAGGAACTTTACAATAACATGTTTGGACATTGTTACATTAGTGTATGGGTACATTCAAGGTACATGTAAGAGCGACGTGGTAAGTGCAAATACAGATTTTTTTTTTATTCTAGGGCAAGGCAACAGAGATGAGGCTTGTTGGTCTGTTGGAGGTGCCATTGCTTGATTTTACCCATGCTGATGGATTTGCCTGCTGGTCTAAGGTGGATTGGCATTGGGTTCCAGAATTTAGGCCCTACATACAGAAAGTGTTTCTTCCCTACCTCTAGGTTTCTGGTTACATAAAAGCATAGAAGTTGATGGCAGATAAGGACCGAAAGGCAAATCCAGTCTGCCCATTTCTTTTTTTACCTTATAAATGTGCCATTGTCCTTTGCTGTCAGTGGCCTATCTATTCATACTCATCTGTATTGCTCCTTTATGCCAATCCCATGCCTGTTTGAAGCCCTGCACTGTATTCATAGCCACCACTTCCTGATGTAGGCTGTTCCATGCATCCACCACCCTTTCTGTGAAAAAGAACTTCCTCACATTACCCCTTAATCGGCCTCCCTCTAATCTCATGCTCTGTCCTCTTGTCCTGCTATTTTTCTTATATTGAAACATGTTAGACTCTTTCACCTTGTTAATGCCCTTAAGGTGTTTGAATGTTTTGATCTTATCACCTCTCTCCCTCCTTTGCTCTAGGGTATACATAATGAGCTCCATTAATCTGTTCTCATATGTCTTCTGATGCAGTCCCTGCATCATTTTGGTTGCCCTTCTCTGGACTGCCTCAATTTGGTTAATGTCCTTGTGAAGGTGTGGCCTCCAGTATTGCACACAGTACTCCAGATGGGGCCTAACCAGTCTCTTGTAAAGAGGGATTATTACCTCCCTCTTACGACTTGTGATACCCCTACTAATACACTTTAACATCCCCCTAGCCTTACCTACTGCTTTAGAGGTCTGCTTGGATGATTTCAGGTCATCGGTGATGATGTTGCCCAAGTCTCTTTCTTCCTTTGTGACTGCCAGCAACTCCCCTCCCAGCCTATAGGTGGCTTCAGGTTTCTCTTCCCTATGTGCATGATCTTGCACTTCTTTGTATTAAATCCCAGTTGCCACTCTTCTGACCATTTTGCTAGTTTATCCAGATCTCTTCTCATTCTGCTCACCCCATCTGGATCATCTACTCTATTGCAGATCTTGGTGTCATCTGCAAACAGACAAGCCTTAGCCTTACCCTCTAGTCCATCTGCAATGTCACTGATGAAGATATTGAAAAGGACTAGCCCAGGACTGATCCCTGAGGTACCCACTTGTGACTTGCATCTCTTCTGACTGCATACCATTTACCACCACTCTCTGTCTTCTGCCCGTCAACCAGTTTGCCACCCAGTTGACCAACTTCTGACCCACACAAGCCTACCCAGCTTGTATATCAATCTTCTATGTGGAACAGTGTAGAAGCTTTGCTGAAGTCAAGGTAGGCGACATCAACTGCTCCCCTTGGTCCACCACTCTGGTTACCCAGTCAAAGAAATCTATGAGATTAGTTTGACAGGACCTTCCTTTTGTAAACCCATGCTGTCTTGGATCCTGTTTCCCTATGGATTCCAGGTTTTGCACTATCCTTTCCTTAAGGAGTGCCTCCATAATCTTGCCCAATACTGAGGTAAGACTCACTGGTCTGTAGTTACCTGCCTCCTCCCTGCTACCACTCTTGTGGAGCAGTATCATATGAGCCCTTCTCCAGTCTTCTGGGACCTCCCCTGTGCTCAGAGACTCACTAAACAGTTCTGCTAATGGCTCTGCTAGTTCCACCCTTAGCTCCTTTAGTACCCTAGGATGTATGCCATCAGGTCCCATTGCCTTGTCCACCCTGAGCTTAGCGAGCTCTTGTAGGACCCTTTCTTTTGTGAAGGGACTAGTGCACACCTCCCTCCCCCCGTGTCCATGGTGCAGAGCTGTGGGCCCTGCCTTACCTTCTCTTCAGTAAATACTGAAAAAAAGTATCAATTTAGGATAGATGCTTTACAGGGTCCTCCTCCTCACATGCCCCCTTTTCTCCTTTGAGCTTAGCAATACCCCCTCTGGACTTTCTCCTTTCACTAATGTATCTATAGAAAGTCTTGTCACCTTCTTTTACTGTCTGTGCTAGTGTTTCCTCGGTTTGGGACTTTGACTGCCTTACTGCCTTCCCTGCATCCCTTAGGGCAGTTTGGTATGCCTCCCTATCTTCATCCCACTGTGTTCCCTTATATTTCCTGAAGGCCAGCCTTTTGGCACTGACCTTTGCTGCTACTGTATTTGAGAACCAAAGAGGTTTCCTTCTTCTTTTGCACTTCCTTTTCTGTCTAACACAATGGGATGTTGCTTCAAGTATTGTATCCTTAATGCTTGCCCACTTTGCCTGTACCCCCTCACCTGTGTTTCTTTTTGCTAGGGCTAGCTTAACTCTGTTGGCCATCTTCTTAAAGTCAGCTCCTCTAAAGTCCCATATTTTGTCTTGGAATGGGATGATTTAGTAGTAGTTGCCAAATTGAACCATACCATGTGATGGTCACTATTTTAGGTGACCTTCTACTTGGAGATCTGTGATCCCTTCCTGTTAGTCAGTACTAGATCTAGGATAGCCCTGTCTCTTGTGGGTTGTTGTACCAGTTGTTTAAGGCCCTCCCCCTGCAGAGAATCCACCATGTGTCTAGTTCTGGCAGATGTTCCTGCTGGTATTGACCAATCTGTATCTGGCATGTTGGAGTCTCCCATTATCAGAACCTCCCCTTTAGCTGCCGTGTTTTGTATATCTTCTAACAGTAATGTGTCTGTGTCCTCCCCCTGGTCCGGGGCCCTGTAGACAACCCCAGTTCTTATGGCTGTCCTATTTTCTGTTTCCAGGGTGACCCACAGTTCTTCTGGCTCCTTATGTGTATTCTGAATTTCTGTAGCTTTGATATTTTCATTGACATACAGGGCCACTCCACCCCTTTTGCACCTCGGTCTCTTCTGAACAGTACATAGCCAGGTACTGAAGTCTCCCAAGTGTGGTTACTGGTAAACCACATCTCACTAATTGTTACTATGTTCAGTTTAGCCTCTGACATTATTGCCTCCAGGTCTGAGATCTTATTTCCCAGGCTGTAAGCATTTGTGTACATGATTTTCCATTGGCCAGATTTTGGTGTGTTAGTTGTTGGGTGAGGTCTGGCATTTCCCCTGTGCATCGTATGGGGAGACAGACCTTTTTTATTACCTGGTGATGCAAATGAGCTGCAAACATGCTGAATCCCTGTTTGACCACTAGCTGAGGGGGGAGGGGAGTTCTTCCCATTCGATGTATGGGGTGCTGCACCCCTCTCCCCATTTGCTAGTTTAAATATTCTGCAAAGGGGTCAAACTTCTGCTCTAATGCACTGACTCCCTCCTTAGTCAGATGCAGTCCATCAAATTTAAAGAACTTTCACTCCCAAAATTGTTGCCAGTTCCCTACAAATCTGTGTCCTTTTTCCTGGCACCAGCCCTTGAGCCACATGTTCAGCTCCCCTATCTCCCCTTCTCTGACCTTCCGTCCATCTGTCCCCTCTCCCAGACTGGCAGGATCTTAGAGAAGAAGATGCCAGATGAAATGGATGATAGTTTGTCACCCAGACTGGTCAGATGTTCCTTGGTCTCCACAACTGACCAGCTGGCGAGATCATTAGTCCCTATGTGTACCAGGACGTCAAAGTTTTCTCCTGCTTCCTTAACAATTTTAGCAATGCTGTCAGTGTCTCTCCACGTTGATGTACCTGGGAGACATCTGACCATTACCCCTGACTGGAGATAGGTATCAACTCCCCGAATCATAGAGTCTCCTATGATCAGAAGTTTTTTGAATTTCCTTTTTGCTTTTTTTGTTTTGGTTCCTGATTTGGGCAAGTTTTGTTGTCCTAGCTCCTGTGATGCAGTGTCCTGCTCCGCAGTGTTCTCTGCCCCTTTGTTTGATTTCAGAGATAGAGGCTAATACCTGTTTGTAGTGTTTATATGGTTTTTGGAGGTAATATGTTGGAGAGCATCAAGTGATGGGATACCTGATTTGCCCCTCCTAACCACCTTCCAACTTCCTAGACCAACTACCCTCTGTGGTCGAAGTTCTTCTGTTGGATGTTGGGGAAATGGTGGGTGGTTCTTATAATGTATTTCCTCTTGAATATGAAATTTTGGAGGGAGGGAGCATTTGATCCCCCTTGCAGACCTTTATCACTCCCTAATGTCTCTCATGTGGATATTTTCCTTTACGTATTCTGGGGCCTTGTTACTATAGCATTTGTGCATGAATGCTAGGCAGTGCAGTTTTCTTCTCTCCTCTAACCTTTGCCATCCCAGTTTGTTAGGAGTTTGCACCTGTGCATTCTGCAGGGGCAGCCAGGGTGAAGCGGGCAAACCTGCTGTACATGGTATCCAGTTTGACCAGCTCCAGGTAGGAAGCTCCTGAGAATAACAGGTCACCATTTTCAAATAATGGTTGAATCATGGATTCTACTAATTGTTTTGTTGTCTTTGTGTCTGCTGATTGTTTGAATTTGTAATGTGCTCCTAGGCATTTCCCCAGGCTGTTTGTCAGGTTGTCTATATGGATGTTCCATTTAATTTTCTCATCTAGCCATACTCCCAAGTATCAGTAACTGTGGACTTGCTATAGCTTGACTTGGACTATGGTCTTGATTTGTAATGTATCTGTGGCAGTGTCCTGACCTTTGATTCTGTTGAAGTACATTACCTGTTTTTGTTTATTGTTCAGCGCTAGTTTACAGTGTAGATAAAAGTCCTGGAGCTTGTCAAATGCCACTTGTAGTGGGAGTGCAATGTCTGAGAGGTTTGTACCTGTTGTGTAGAGTATTGTGTTGTCTGCGTATAGATGGAATCTGACTTGGGGTTTTGATATGGTGAGGGTGTTCATGTATATGTTAAATAGCATGGGCCCTAAAATTGAGCCATGGGGTACACCTGAAACAATGGGGTTGAAGGCGGATCTTAGGCCATTTAGTGACACCATTTGTTTACGCCCTTTTAGGTATGATTTAAACCAGTTCACTGTTTCCTGTCACTCCCACATTTTTTATTCTGAACAGGAGACTGTCATGGTCCAGCATGTCAAAAGCTTTTGACAGATCGACAAATATGGCTCCCATGGCCTTCCTCCTATCCAGTGCCTCCTGGAAGTCTCCAGTGATTTTTAATCATTGCTGAGGTGGTGCTGTGGAGTGGCCTGAAACCAGACTGGCATTTGCTCAGTAGTTTCTCTGATTCCAGAAACTGCTTCATTTGTACACTTCTAGCTTTTCAAAGATCTTCGACAATAAACATAGCAGGGATTTAGGGTGCTAGTTCTCCAATTTTTTCCCGGTCTGGCTTTGTACATTGGAATGACTAGAGTGTCCTTCCATTTTGATGGGTATACCCCAGTTGTCAAGGACATGTTGAACAGTTCTGCTAATGGGGCTGCTGTTATTGGGGCTGCATATTTCAAGAGTGTGGCAGGAATGCCATCCAACCCTCCTGACTTTTTGTGTTGATTTCTAATAGCTCATTGTGGACTTGTGTTTCTGTGAGCTTGTTAAATTTGAAAGTGTTTTGGGTGGGGGTGTGTACTGGTGTTTTTGCCTGGGTGGGTGTATGTTGTTTTGTTTTAAGGCTTCAGTGCCCATGTTTATGAAATATTCATTAAATTTGTTTGCTATGTGCTTGGGTAGTGGGACCTCTACTCCATCTATTTCGAAGAGGTTGGGGGATGTCTGCCTTTTGGTATCCCTGGAGTTTCTTTATTATCTTCTTAGAATTCTCTAGGGTCTGCTCTCACATTGTCTGCCAGGGTTGTTTTGAAGAATTCCTGTCTTTGTGTCTTTAATGCTGTAGTGTATTCATTTCATAGCTGTTTGCACCTATTGCAGTCTTGATTTTTGTTTGCTTGTTTAGCCTTTTCTCATGCTATGTCTCTTTGTTTCTTTAGTCTGTGGAGGTGTGCATTGTACCAGGGGGAGTTCTTGTATTTTGTCTTACAGGCTCTAAGAGGGGCACCTTTGTTGCAACTGTTTATTAATTCATGGTAGATAAAGTTTCATACCTGGTCCACCATGGGAATGAGTTCAACCCAGTCTTTGGACTTCAGGTCGATCATGAAGTTTATGTAGTCAAAGTTTTTGTTTGATCTATAGTGTACTGATTTGCTGGGGCCACCATGCTTAACCTCTTTTTTGATACAGAAAATGACTTGTTGGTCTGAGAAGGAGTCCAGTAGTATGCCTGATGAGGTGAAGTGGTCTGGGTTGTTTGTTAATATTATATCTAGTATGGCTGAGGCTAGGTGGTCCTTATTATTTAGTCTTGTAAACTCTATTATAAGTGGTGTCAGCCTGAGGTTGCATTTTAGTTCCATTAACTCGTGACTGGTATCTATAAAAGCCCAGTCTACATTTAGGTCTCCTCATATCAACACCCCATGGGTCTTCTGGAAGTGGCCTAAATAGTTTGTTAAGCCCTTATTAGGGCAGTGAACTGGCAGCATACTTCATTAGCCATTTTCCAGGCCATATACCAGCCAGTGTGTAATATTTAGTAACCCTTTTTAGGGCACCTTACAATGGACACCATCAGTTATTAAACCCTTGTCAAGGCATTATACCAGTGAAGGGGCACACTAGTTATTATCAGCTTGTATTCAGAAACAGAAATGTAAAATTAGTAAACAAAAATCACCAGGACAGATATAAATTCTGTGGGACAATCAAAATGAATATTGTACTTGTCCTATGGACAGCCATTCACAAATGTATTTCTAGTCCTGCCCTGGACCTATTGTCCATGCAGAGTTTTATCCCACTCTGTCCAACCCCTGTTCCCCTCCATACTGCTACGACATGAATAACCACCAAACCCTTCCGTCTGTCCCAGCCATGCTTGAAGCCATTTGTGGTCTTGGCACCCACCCATCTTCTGGCAGACTGTTCCACAGCTCCACCACCTTTCCATAAAATAGAACTTCTTCACATCCTCTTAAACCTTAATCATGCCAGTTTCACTCATGACCTCAGGTTCTTGACTATTCTCATGCTAAGTAGTTCATTCAGTTCATCTTGCTTATTCCTTCAGGAACTTGATGTCTTTGCCGTATCCTCCTATCTTGCCTGGCCTCCAGCGAGTACATGTTCAGTGCCTTGAGACAATCTTCATATGATCTGCCTTTCTGGCTGTGAGTCATCTTGCTCGCTCAGCGTTTCACCATCTCCAGCCTGTCTCTGTTGTTTTTTTGATGAAGACTTGAGAACTGAGAACAGTATTTCAGGTATGGCCTCACCAGTGGCCTATATAGAGGCAGCAGAACCTCATTTTTCCTGCTGTCAGTACCTTTTCTGATACCCTGCATCTTATTCACCTAACTATAGGCCTTGCCTTGTTGCACTGGTTTGATTGTTTGAGGCAGTACCTAATGATGACTCAGGTCCCTTTCCTCTGTCATCGTGTTTAGTTTATCTCCTCCCATCCAGTACTCTGTCCTGGGTTTTATTTCCCTAGAAGCATAACTTTGCATTTTTTGGCATTGAATTTCAACTGTCAAACCTTAGACAACCTTTCTAGCTTTGTAGATCCCAATGCATCTCCCCGATCCCTTTGTTGCTATGTACTCTATGACAGAGCTTCACGTCATCTGCAAAGAGACACAACTTGCTCCAGTTTCCCTCTCCAGTGTCACTGATGAACATATTGAAGAGAACAGGACCTAGGACTGATCCTTGCAGCACCCCATTTGTTAGCTCCCTCTCTTCTAATTTGACCCTGTTTACTACCACCCTCTGCTGTCAACCATTCAACCAACTTTCTGTCCATCTAACCATAGCTGCACTCAAGCCCTCCAGCTTCTTCTGATGTCTTCTCTGTGACACCGAGTTGAAAGCCTTGCTAAAACAGAAATAGAATAAATCTACAGCATCACCCACAAGACCTCCCTGCCACAAACCCATGCTGTTTATTATCCTATGTACCATTGCTTTCTAGGTAATCCACAAGTTCCTCATGATCAGTGACTCCATCAGTTTACCCACTGCAGAGGTAAGACTGACAGGTCTGTAATTTCTCCAGTTGCTCCATGTCTCCCCTCTCCCCTGTGCAGCAGGAGTACATCTACTAACACTAGGGGTTCAGGGCAGTCCTGCAGCCAAATCTATGAGCACCACTAGGTGCATCCTGTCTGGTCCTGGGACTTTATTTGCCTTTAGGGTTTCAAGCCCCTTCTGGACCCTTTCTCTGGCAAACATGGGCTGCCTCATTTCAGGAAGGCTCCTGACAGCCACCTTGATGCCACTTTCAGGCAAGGGCCTACTGTCTTCCATTGTGATGCCAAAGCAGAAATAATTGATAAGGATAGTTGCTTTTTGTTCATCTTTCTCTCATACTATCCCCCTCTTATAGCTTAACAATACTCCCTCCCTTATTCCTTTATCCCTTAATATATCTGGAGAATATTTTCCCACCCTTGACCCCATACACAATGTGCAATTCTGTGTCTGCCTTTGACTCCATGACCATCCTCTTTGCTTTTCTAGATTTGTTTGGTACTCTCCCTATTTCCCCTTCCCCTGCTTTTTCTTGTACCTGGTGAAAACCACTCTCTTGGCCTTCACTGTTTCTCTGACCCTTTCTGAAAACCATATTGGTCTCTTGTACCTATTTCATTTTGTAACAATTCTCATGCATGACTTTGTTGCCTCAACAATGGTCCCTTTGATTGCATGCCATCTTTCCTCTACACCTCCAATGCTATCCACATGGGCAATTTGTCTCAGACTAGCTCCCTCAACTGGTTGAAGTCTGCTCTTCTGAAATCTAGGACTTCAGTTTTTCATAGTGGCATTCTGGTCCTGAGGGTCAGCCTGAACAAAATGGAGTTATGGCTACTGGACCCCAGTGACTCTCCTACCCTCACTCCACCCACCATCTCTGAGCTGGTGAGCACCAAATAGAGAATGACCACCTGTCTAGTGGATTCCTTTACAAGCTTCACCAGCAGGCGATCCTGAAATATATCTAACAGGGATTGACTTCAGGTGCACCTGGCCACTAGAATGTCCCAGTTGATATCTGGCAGGTTCAGAACACCCCCACAGCACCTCCCCTTCTTCACTGGGCTCCTATCTCTCCCTTCCCTTGTCCTGTTGGTCTATAGACCACCCCACCTGTATTTTCTTGCCTGACAGCATCATTAGGTGAACCCACAGTGGCTCTGTTTCCCCTTTTACTTCCACTGATGTGTTCATCTTCCACAGCCTCTATGCCCTCCCTGACATATAGGGCAATATATCCTACCCTTTGCCTATCCTTCTATCATCTCTAAACATTGTGTAACCTGAGACTGACAAGTCTCAGTCATTATTCTCTGTGGCTCAAGTGTTTGTGATGGCTACAAGGTCTGCATCAATGTCTGCCACCAATTCCTGCAGCTCACTAATTTATTACATAGACTTCTGGCATTAAGGCAGACCCTCTGCCAACTAACTTCAAATCCTCATATGCTGTTTTGTGATCCTATACTTGTGTTCTTTCTCATTTTCCTTACCATCTTATTTTTCCCCAGTGTGCTGGTCCCCTCTCTTGTCAGGTGAAAGCTGTTACTTTTGAAGAGCCACTTGTTCCAGAAATACCCCACAAAGAGGTACCCCTTCTCTTGACACCATCCCTTTAACCACCCATTTAATTTCTCTATATTTTCCCTCCATAGTCTATCCCCCCTCTATTCCTGGGAGGTGGAAACACAGGAACCTAGATGTGGCTACTGTGACCCTTCTTGGTTGTCAGTAGTGAAGTGGGTACCTAGTCTAGCGGAGGTTGAAAGGATGGTATCCCTGAGTAAGATTCTGAATAAAGTGCTCCATAGCTTCATTCACATTCCACTGCTTGCTTTGCATTATATATACAGAATTAGACTCTGTTTCTACTTTACCCCAGGTGGATTTTGTGATACAATATCTGCTGATACCTGAAACAAAATTGTGCCCCTAGGCTGTGCACAACCTGAAGAAAATAAACTCTGATTCTGTGAGGGCTCTGTGCCCTAAAGAACTTACTCCCAAAAGTGATACTGAACTGTGCTATGAACTTCCCTCCATGAAATCCAAATGAGTGATCTTCCCCTGCTGATATTTCATTTTTGTACCTTTACTGATAATCTAATGAACATTTATTTTTATTAAATGGTGATTGTTTGGACTTTACCCAGGATTAGAGATTCAGTTATTAGGTTGCAAGTGTTTTACCTGCTAATCCCCTTAATTTTCAGCCTGCAGTGACCCTGAGCACAACCGAGCACCCAGCAGGTCATTTCAGAGCCAGGAGGTCAAGTAGGTGAAAGTTATTTAATTTCATGTATGTCTCCCTTCCTGAAAAACGAATGATGCCTTTAAATCCTCAGTTTGTTTTTTATGGGAAGCATTCTGTACATTTCTGTTCACGTAGTAAGTAAGTTAAGAATGATTGGCTCCATCACAGTTTGTGTACACAAATTTGAGTGTTCTTAATAATCAACATCTCAGGCTTAGCCTTCTTTATACAAACCCAGGCATAGTGGGAACTCCAAATTGCTGGTTCCAAGTAAAGAACTGTACATAATGTTGTCCATAAAAATAAAATAAATAAAAATAGTTTGCCACATGACTTCTATCCAGGCACAGTTAGATATGGAGCATGTGGATGCAGGCATCATGTTGCTGTAAATAGAAACATTACAAGCAGATGGCAATTACCGTAGAAGGCATTTCCTGTCTCCTTTAGGGTAAGCCTCTGTTTACCAAGGGAATCACTGGGTACCCTTGATTGTGCAGTGGCTAGGTAATCCCAGTAATTTTGTATGTGTTTCACAGCATACTTACTGTATTCTTGATCACTAAGCAGGGGCACAGGGGTGGATGTGAAGGAGCTAGAGTCCCTTCTGACTTTAAATTACTATGCTACTTATGTATGTTCTGATATTTTAATCTGTTTTTAAGTGAGATTAAAGCATAGGATAACAGAGAAGCTTTCTTTATTTTGTTAATGTGCCATTTCAGAAAAGTAAAAGTAAATTGTAGTCTTTTTCATAAATAACATTGAATATATTGCAATCTCAGTTATAGATGTTCAGATACTCTGGGCTGGGTTTTTAAAGCTCGTGACACAAGTGCAGTTTCTGATTGTGGGTGCAGCCTATACATGACAAATGCTTAAAAAATGTTTACTGGCAATTTTTTAACATGTTGATGCATTTGCAACATTCTCAGCACAATATTGATTAAAATGATGCATGCACTGTATTTTTTTGATGCATGCATCACTTTCAGAGTGCAAGACATGGCACTTGCCACACAAAGTAAGATCAAGTTTTATGTGGTCTAACAATTATGTTGCTGGTAGCACAATTGGACTACACACATCGCAAGTCTTTGAAAATCCAGCCCTCTGTCTACATTTCTGGATGCACCTGAATGTCACAATGTGGGGCTGGTAAAGCTACAACAGACATATGGACTCTGCACTGGGGTAACTTGTATTCTTGTTTCCAGAGTGGTGCTCAGGGAGCTCCAAGGGCTGTGGGGCTCTGGGTTGTGTGCTTATCATGGACATCTACTTGACCTTTCCTGAAGTTTCTGTAGATTATATTTGTTAGTGGTAGTGTCCCCAGCTGTCCTGACTTGAAGAGACAGGAGACATTATTTTTTCAGAGCTCTCTAAAACTGAGCTAATTTTGCTAGAAAAAATAAAAATGTTGTGGACACAAATATAATTGTCTGAAGTTGTAGCACTGCAGCATAGTGTAGGAGTGAATGTTGATCTCTATCATTGCTTTTAGGCAACATCTTTGCACTGGGAATATTTTTGCAAAGTGCCTTCGTGAGTGTGGTGAGAGACATTCATTTTGCTGCCCAAATAAGATGCTAATTGGACAGACTGCTGTGGTTTAATAACTTTTTTGCAGGTGAAGTACTGTACTTCTACAAAGTGAATGTAAAATGAAACTTTCATTACATGGCAACATTTCATTGTTCACTGCTGGTATGTAAAGTGAACAACCCCCCTTCCAGCTAAATAATGCTTCTAGTTTGCAAGTGCTAAAGTATAGCCTTTTCTGTCACCTATAGCTCTGTTGTTTTATTACAGTATCCTCCTTTTCCTGTTCCCAACCATCATTATGTTGTATAACAGTGCTGGTGGTCTTCATTTTCTGTGACCTTCTTTGCTAGCTGCTTTGATATTGTTTGAATGTATTTACCTTTGCTAGGTTTTAGTTTTGTATTGTATGTTTTTGTCTATATGTAACTTTCCATGCTGGACTACAGTATGTTAGCATAGTCTTCTTATGACCCCATCTCATGAACTTTGCCCAAAAAGTGACTTCAGGGGGTGACTGGGAAATCACCTTTTGGTCCAGATTTGTAAATGTTACAGGTACCTTGTTCAAGAGGTTGGGTCCCAAAAAGGCCATGCTGAAAGGTTAGTGAAAAAATATTGCAAAACAGCAAAACGAAGTTCACATGAAACTTGGTCATTTTACTATATTTTTCACCACATTTTCAACATAGTATTTTTATGACCCCTCCTCATGAACCCATTAGGTGAAAATATTTAAATCCCACTCAACAAGTAATTTCACAAAGCAACTGGAAATTCCACCTGTTGGTACAGATTTGAAAAAAATGTCACCTATCTTGTTCATGAGGTGGGGTCCAAAAAGGCAATATTTTAAGTCTGATGGGAAAATATTTAAAATGACAAAGTTATGAATAAAAGTTCAAAATGCATTGAAATACATTAATTGCACATACCTTATTTCCTCATTTTATCATCAAAGGTCCTGAAGGATAATGTCTTTTGGTTTGGAGAGTGGATCTATGATGGAGAAATGAATATAGCTGAGTGAGAGTGTGTGGGGTGGTGTGTGTTGAGTGGGGGAGTGAAGTGGGGTGGGGGTGTGGGGTGAGAGATTGATAAGGGACTGTCTTCTTCCTTTCAGGTCTTAAACAAAATGGTCTGTGAGGGAGAGCTTTGTTGTTTTTTTTAGAGGAAAACCAGACCAATATTGGGGATTAGGCAACCCTATGTTAGTATAGTCTTTTGTTGGCAGTGGGCATGGTCAATCCAGTGTCACCACCTATCTGTGGGGAGGGCAGATGATTTCAGAGGGTTGCCATTCAGTGGTATTGGGGATGGGCATCCTGATTCATTTAAAAACATGAAAAGAAGAAAGATCTACATAGGACAATTTTCATTTTTACAGCAGGACTGGGCCAACACTGGGGATTGGGCACCCCCAGTGTCGGCATACTCTTCAGAGGCACAGGGAATGGGCAACCTGGTGTTACCAGCTATATGTGGGAAAGGTGGGTGATCTGGAGGGAAGGGGATTCATTGCATTTTATCTATTGAACAAGACAAAGGAGGGCTAGCTAATCTAGGAGGTGACAAAATGCAGCATACAGTACAGTGAGAAAGATTGATTAAACAATGTGCCCCATCACAGTTCCCATAGCCAACAGGATGAGATTACTGGTGTTCTAGATGCAAGCCAAAATTTCCCCTGTTGCAGCACTTTGTGTGAGACAGGGGAGTTCTTGGCTCATGACCCAGATAATATCTTCCCTTACAAAGCTAGTCACCCAGGTTTTCTGAGCTGCCCAGAAAAGGTATTTCTGGTCTAAATTACAAAAAAACAAACACCATAATCTAGCTAACTGGGGTCCCTATGTTTTGAGAAATCATCAGGTGTATGTCTTCCATCTTTTTTGTTTAGAAAGAAAATCAAGATAGTGACTGTCACGATCCCAAAAGTTTTCCTCATGACAGGAAAAACACTAATTTTGTGGAAGAAAAATGCTTGTGAAAGCAAATGTTTGGTGTTGTATCAGAAGGTTATCCTAAACTTCTACTGAGCATTCTGAGAAGCAAAATGTTAATACCTTATAATGTTGGAACCAATTAATATTTTTTCCCATAACCTTCAAAAGGCACACCCTTGGCACAGGCCACTTCAACCTTGAATGTTTTAGAACAATATTTTGTACCACCTAGACTGTTAAACAAACCAACAAGCAAACAAACAAACAAACAAAAAAACAGCAAAAAATAACAAAATGTGTAGCTCTTTCTGTAAATGTGACACATCCAGATCTCAAAAACCAGATAAAGGCCCATCTCAAAAATGCCCCACATTTTGAGAACTTGCACCTAGACAATGTATGCCAAATTTGGAGTGATGTTGTTAAACACTTCTGAAATTGTTAAGGTGCAAAACAAGGTCTTTAACATTAAACAGTGTGCTTAACTCTAACTATACTTTCGTTACTGTCAAGTATAATATACAGCATATTGTTTGCAAAAAGTACATTCAAGTATCTGTTAGGGTGCAATTTAATGCCAAAAAAGTAGGAAAATGTGGTACTAGGGTTTCCAACCCTAACTTCTCACTTCCAAGCAGCAAAAGGCCAAGACCACATAAGCAACCACAGGCAGTCATCTTCAGATACGACAAACAACATGCAACTGTTTCCAAATGACACAAACGCAGTAGCACTGATGTGCTACCTTTGTGGATTTTTATCTGTGGTACGCACACTACAGGACATACAAACTCATTTCTGGCTGCAGAGAGAAATCCATGATACTGAAATCACATTATTTCTATGTGAAAAGCACAGGCACCTGAAGGCACAGATACAAATCCACAATAGTCAACTTACAGGAGTTCTTTTGTCTGCAAGATCAGGCCCCTATGGGTCCAGCAGTTCTGTAGCCACAGGTACTCATTCACACTGTAAGACAGACATACATATATTCAGTTCTGTCTGCAGAAGGCAGGCTCCTGAGGGACCTGTCCTTCTGCAGCTGCAGGTATAAGACATATTGTACACACTGACATCTGGCTGCAGCAGCACAGACATATGAAATTTGTGGGCTCTACCACAATGGTTCGACATCACTAATGTTGACTGGCATTACAGTGACAGGAATCATGTTGACCACAAATCACGGTTGGCATGATTCCTTGCAGACTCCCAGTCCTTGTTTTCTATAGGGGGACTTCTCCCCAGAACCCCCCCCGACTAAAGGATTGTTAACTCCAGTCGGAATTAACTTAGGGCAGGGGTGCAGGACATGGAGACAGCATGCCCCTGTCTTGGGCACACCAACACAGAAACCTGTCAGCAAAGTGTCGATTTTGCTGACAGGAGTATAATTCACTGTGTTGGTGTTGCCCATGGGTATACTCAAATTCATAGCACCCAAATTACTACAGTTCTTCTGTCTTCAGAAGTGCAGACCCCTATGCAGACTGCACTTCCACAGCTGCATATAGAAATCCATGATACCCAAATTGCAGCAGTACTTCTGTGTGCGGAAGTGTAGGCCCCTGTAGGAGCCAGTACCTATGTATCCTCAGGTACTTATGAATGCTGTAAGAAATACACACATAGTTGTAGTTGCATAAGAACAGGCCCCTGTGGGGTCTGCGTGTCTACAGCTACAAAAAACAAATCCACAAAGGTAGCATATCAGTGCTACTGCATTTGTGTCATCAGGAAACAGTTGTATGTTGTTTGTCTTACCTGATGATTGTTGTCTGTGATTGCTTGTGTGGGCTTTTCTTTTTGTTGCTTGTGGATGGAGGGGAGTTAGGGTTAAAAATCCTAAAGCCACAATTCTTTGCATATCCTAAAGCCACATTTCTCTGCTTTAGTGGCATTATGTTGAACCCAAACTGGTGCATTAATGCAGGTTTTTGCAAATAATTTCACTTCTTTTTGAGATAGTAGAAACATATCTTCATTTGAACTTGACAAACTGATGCAGAAGCACAGGGCCCACTGGTACTGCACCAAGGAAATGTTCATCTGCTTACAGAAGTGCAGGGCTCTGCTGGCCATGCACTTCCATGTTTTAATGGATGCCTAGAGTTTCTGGGCCTATCTGGTGGGCTAGATAAATGCAGAGCCCTCTGGACCCTGTGCTTCAAGATGGTGAGAGATACAGATGCACAGAGCAAAGTGTTATTCATCAGTTGAAGTGCAGGGCTCTCTGGCACCCATGGGTGCAGAGGTGCAGGGCCCCTTGCCAAGAGAGATTTCTCTTCACTGTATGGTACTTGGGTGCTGGCAGGCAACCTTACACCTTCCTTCCCAGTCTTGGGGTGATATTGCATGACAGCACCATTCTTTCAACCATGGCCTAGTCAGCTGGCTCACTGAGATCACATCTACACTCAGCTAAACAGCATGCAATCACAAAGCACTTTCATGATAAAATAAAGAACAAAAATGAAAGATCAACAAGGGATGTTTTTCCTTTTAACAGGGGGACCAGAACAAGCACTGGGGGATTGGACACCCCAGTGTCAGAACAGTCTTGGGTGGCACCAAGGGGGGGCATCACAGTGTTGACACTTATCTACTGGGGGGCAATGACAAAGATCCATGAGGAGCTGTATTCTACTTTACAAGTTAATAGAAAAAAAAGATCAACATGGGACAGTTTTAACAGGGTAACATTAACCAAACCAGGAGGTCAGACCCCCAGTGCTGGAATACTCTTTGGTGGCACAGGAGGTGGGCACCCTGATGACGCCACCTATGCATTGTGTGGCCCGTGATTGGTGTGTGTGTGTGTGTGTGTGTGTGTGGGTGTGTGTAATGAAGCAGTAATGAGGGTGGGCACCCCAGTCCATTTAACAGTCAAATGGGAATGATGAGGGAGGGCTGACTGAGCTGGGAGGGTGAGAGAGAATAGTTAGTGATAAGGAAAGTAATTGTTAAGGATGTGGGAGTACTGGCTGAGCTGGGAGTGGGAGAGGCCAGGTGAGTTTCTGTAGTTTAGGGTGTAAGCCAAAAATTCCCCTGTTACACACACAGTGTTGGTCTTGCTAAGCTGGACACCCAAGATTTTGGGGTGCCAAGAAAAGGTATTTCTGTCACAAATTAAAAAAACAAACAAAGTCTGACTAAATGGGTCCTATTTAACTTGGTTCAGGTGTTTTTTTTTATTTTGGTAAATACATAATTTTTTGGTATTTTCCATAATTTTTGGTATAAAAATTAAAAAGATGGTGGTCATCACAACACAAAAAATGTTTTTTTTTGTGTTGTGACAACTAAGTGGTGTGAAAGCAAAATGTTCTTGTGATATGAAAACTTTCATGTTGTATCACAGGGTTATCCAAAAACCCTACTGAGCATGCTCACAAAAAAAAACTTTAAATCCTTATACTCTGGAAATGATTAATATTTTTTAATGAAGCCTTCAAAGGCATTAGCTTGGAACACATTGCTCCTACCCTTAAACTCACATATCTCATAACCCATGCAAGCTGGCATCACAAAATGTCTCACATCTTGAGAACTTGCCTTTGAAATGTATGCCAAATAGTGGGCAATTTAGTAAAATGCCACTAAACTTATTAAGGTGGACAAATTGCAGTTTAACATTAAATAACCTACTCAGCCTTAACTATACTGGTGCTACAGTGCCATACATATATATATATAATATTATAGTGCCATGGTAGTGGCACTATAGTTAGGGTTGAGTAAGCACTTTAATGTTAAATCTCAAATTTTGCACCATTTAACTTTGTCACCGTATTACAGATTTGCCTGAAATTTTGCATGCACAGTCTGGTACAATAGATCTCTGGATCTGGCAAATTGTGTTACAGTAGAATGTATGGTTGTGGAGCTACAGAACACCAAAAAACAGAAAAAAACTGACTTTTTGTGTGTTTCTTTCTCATGCTCACAGCCCACACAATTTGTCTGTTCAACCCAAAATCTTCAGGGAAGATGCAGTCTGGGTCACCAATGTGCCTTTTGAAGATTGGGTGTAGAAATATTAAACCATTCAAAAGTTATTCAAAAAAACAAATGTCCCATTATAGTCAATGGGGAAAAAATAAATGTGTCTCACGAAAGTTTTGCAAATGCAATTTGGGCCCTTTTACTTTTATGCTACAGCCATCTTGTTTTCAGTTAGTGAGAGAGAAAAATGCCTGGTGTTTAAATTTGGGACCTTCTAGGTAAATCATGGCTGTTGGGTTTACCTAGTAAGGTCCTGACGATGCCAGCCCTATCTTTTTCTTGGGTAACCCCCCCCAGAAATGCTGTTTTAAACATCAGAGAAAAAATACTTTTGCAGATCGAAAGAAACTGCTGAAATACGTTTGCAAATGCAAAAGTTTTGTGCTACTTCTTGTGAAACTTTCGTGATTGGCAGTGGAATTGTTTTTCTACCTTCTACAGTTATGGAGATATTGGCAAAAACATGTTCCAAGGGTCTCAAGGGTGCCTTTTCAGTGCATTTCAGTGCCCATATCTCATAAATGATACAGATACAGATTTGGCTAATATACTGCATAGACATCTCATCACAATTACGACACTTGAAATTTTTTTGTAGCTGCTACGGTTGCTGAGATATTGGGCACATTACTTTTACAAGGGTACCTTGCCCTATAGGGCTGCTGTATGGCTCCGTACTTATGTGTGATTGGAAGCACAGGGCCCACACTCCCACAGACACATGCCATTGTGCAAAAAATGGACAATGCGAAGGGCGCACAGGACCTGGAGGGCCCACGCTCCCACTAACACATACCACTTACCTGATACATTACACTTTCTCAAAAAGAAGTGAAATTCATGGCAAAAAACTCCATTAATGCATCAGTTAGGGTTCATACCACAGTGAGAAAAGCAAGGAAATGTGGTGTTAGGGTTACCATCCCTACCACCCCACCCCTACCCTCCACACACCACGTTGGGGTCATCATGCCTAACTCTCACCCCATTCTCCTATACTGCACCACCTTTCCTTGTTTACACATGGAATGGGGTAAGAGTTAGGCTGATGACCCCAACACACACCCCAATGCTCGTTGGTGTGTGGGGGGTTGGGATGGGTTTTTACCATATTTGTACACCAAATTAGCAGCATAGCCTACTTATTACCCCTCCTCTTGAACCCAGTACATGAACATTTTTAAATCCCCACCAAAACATCACTCTGCACCACTGAAACATCATTCCATGTCACAGGAGCAAAAACAAATTTGTTTTATTGTATTATTTATTTGCTTTTCTTTACCAGGTAAGCACATTAGACAACCAAGTGCCTGTTTTCATGTGTGACCTGGGAGATTACAGAGGTACATTCAAGCACATCAGGCAGAGACAGGTACAGGGTATAATCAAGAGCAACAACAAAGCAGGGTAATACAAGAGCATTAGGGGATTTACATTACAAGCGGGAGGATGATAAACAGCATGGTAAAGGCAGTAATCAACATACCAGGGCAACTACACCCCTAAAGATAGAGCAGTAGATAGAACACTAACAAACACATGATTAGTGAGCAGTAGGGCCAAGGTGAACTCATCACAATCAATTCAGCTAGTAGCAACACTCTTCACTAGTGTATAAGGTGCAGGGACCCGCCACCTTAAACAAAGGAGTTCAGTAATGACTCAGCCAGTCAACGTGGAGTGGTTGACGGGGTTCGATTAAGCGCAGGGGCAGGAGGAGGCCAATTTGAGGAAGCCCCAGAGAGAGACTTTAAAGCAGGGATGGGAAGAGGAGGAGCGAGTGCTAGCTGAAAGGGAGTTCCATACATAGCGAAGGCCCGGTCACCCATTTGGATGTGAGTTTTTGGGACCAGGAGGACATGAGAGTCACTGGATCATAGATGGTAGGAGGGGGCAGCAGGTAAGAGGGATGCAGTGAGAACAGAAGGGGTGGCAGTTCTGACCACATTGTCGATGAAGGTGCCTAAGACAAAGGTGCAGTGCTTTTCTGCTGGGAGCCACTCAAGCCAGAAGTAGAGCTCACAGCAGTGGGTGAGGTGGGGAGCTGAGAGTGCAAAGCAAGATACACTATTGTACACCTTGTTCCATTTTGAGAGACTGGTTTTGGTGATGTGGGCGAAGGTGACAAGCCCATAGTAAAGCGTACTGTAGTCTATCCGTGAGGTAGTTATTGAACCAGGCAAGGTCTGAGGAGGAGAGGCCAAGGGTCCAGAGGGAGGAGCACAGGAGTGAGTGGTCAGCTCAGTCGAAGGCTTTCAAGAGATCCATGAAGATTACTCCAGTCAGCTTGCCTAGGTCAGCAGCAGACCTGATCTCAGAGGTGACAACAGCTAGGGTGGTGGAGGTACTGTGCCCTTTTCTGAAGCCATATTGTGCAGGGGAGATTAGATAATGGACCTGCAGGTAGTGGGTGACCTGTGAGGCAACCACCTTTTCAAGAAGCTTGCTGATCGCAGATAGGATTGCTATGGGGCAGTAGTTCTTGAGATCTTTAGGGTCACCTTATTTGTGAACTGAGCTGACTTTGGCCACTTTCCAGATATCCAGGATGGTACCCAACATTAGCAATTAATTAAAGATGTGGGTGATAGGTCAGCTGGGATGAGCTCCTAGATGGAGTAGTTTTGGCTCAAGGCAGTTATGCCCAGCCCCAGTGTGAGGGGAGAGACCAGCAAGGAGCTTCTGGGTCTCAAGACAGAGATGACCCTGAAGTAGAAAGGAGGTTGGGAGGTTACCCCATCGGGGGTGGTCCTGGTCCTTAGGGTCATGGGGCTGGCAGGGGAGAGTTGGCAGGTCAGTGAACAGGGAGTTAAAGGCATTGGCAATTGTGAGGGGATTGTTGCAGTTTACCCCACCAATATGCATGTCAGTGACCTGAGCTCTGATGGACCCTCCAATCATGTTTTTGATGTTCTACCAGAAGTGCCTTCAGTTTCTAGCAGAGGTGAGTAGGACAGATTGGCAGAACTAACTCTTGGCAGAGTGGATGGCTCTTTTGCAGGAGTTCCTCAGCTGTCTCTACTCAAGGTGGTCTGTGCCAGAGAGGGAGGCCTTGTATCTCACCCAGCACTTGTCTCTTTGCTTCATGAGGGAGAGAAGGCTGCTATGAAGCCACTTTGTGATGGTGCCCCTCACCCTCCTTTAAGTGAGGGGAGCATGCTTGTTTTGCAGTGACTTAAAGACAGTGAGAAAGTTGTTAAGGGCCCTGGAGGGGTCATTTGCTGCAGTGACCTGGGACCAGTCAGATTGTCACAGGTCAGTGAGGTAGTCTCCAACATTAAGTTTGGAGTAGTCACTCATCTGGATCACTTTGCAGGGAATTTTGGGAGGGGAGATGATAATAATAATAATAATATTAATTTTTATTTATATAGCACATTTCCAGTATCAAAGCACTGCACATGAAAACACATCACAAATAATTTAAAAGTCTTACACAAATTCAACTTCAGTTTAAAACTTCCCCAATCATAAATATCAATCATTAAAAGCCTGTTGGAAAAGATGTGTTTTCAGGTTGGTTTTAAAGCTCTCCATGGTCCTGTACGCTCTAATATGACGAGGTAGAGAGTTCCACAGGGATGGTGCTGCAAACATAAATGCCGGGCCACAGATGGTTTAAATGCACCCTGGGAACCTCTAATAACCCCTCATCAGATGAGCAGAGAGGACGGCTGGGGCTGTAGGGAACCATGAGCTCTTGCAGATAACTTGGTCCCTGTCCATGCAGGGCTTTATAGATCAGCAAACTGACATTAAAGGTGATCCACCACTGTATAGGCAGCCAGTGCAGAACATGCAGCACAGGAGTAATATGACTAGAGTGCAATGACCCAGTCAACAACCAAACCGCTGCATTCTGCACCAGCTGCAAGCAGTGGATATCAACCCCTGGAACCCCTGGGTAAAGGGAGTTACAGTAATTAAGGCATGAAGTCACAAAGGCATAGATCAATGTGGGTAAATCATAGGATGGAACAAGGTGCTTAATTCTGTCGATATTTCTAAAATGGTAAAAGGAGGACTTGACAACTGCCGACACCTGCGCATGCAGCGTTAGCCCATCATCAAGAACCACCTCCAGATCACACACCCATTGAGAGGCAGGCAGTTGTACACCATCAAGCCAAAGCCCAGATGGAAAACCCACCACCTGACTCTCTATCCGGTGCCCCGGATCCACTACCAACACCTCAGTCTTCCCAGAATTCAATTTCAACCAACTAGCCTTCATCCAGTCATGGATCTCTGCCAGACAGTTGTTAAACAACGAGACAGCACTATCCTGGTTGGGTGCAAAAGACAGATAGAGCTGGGTGTCATCAGCATAGCAGTGAAACCTCAGCCCATATCGTCTTACAATGTCTCTAGGGCAGCAAATACACTGCGAACAACATGGGGACAGCACCAAACCCTGAGGGATCCCACATGACAGAGAGAAAGGTTCAGAGGAAAAAATCCTGGACACCACCCTCTGAGACCTGCCAGTGAGGAAAGAATGAAACCATCTGAGAACTGGACCTGCCAGGCCACAGATAACCCCAGGCTCTCAAGCAGCACCCCATGGTCCACAGTGTCAAACGCTGAGGAGAGATACAAGTACCAAGATGGAACGGCATTTCTGGTCCCTCACCATCTGAAGATCATTGAGCACTCAAACCAGAGCAGTCTCGGTACTATGTCTCTTCTGGAAGCCTGACTGGAGAGGTTCGAATATATCATGGACGGTAAGATGGTTCTCCAGTTGCAACGCAACCACTTTCTCAGTCACCTTCCCAACAAAGGGAAGGTTAGAGATAGGTCTGTAGTTAGCACAATTGTTTGGGTCCAAAGAAGCTTTCTTAAAAAGAGTTGTCACCATCACCTCCTTCAGGGAGCTTGGGAATTCTCCCTAGTCTAAGGAGCACCAAAAAATCTGTTCAAGGATCGGCCGATAAACTCAATACACCCCAATAACAGGTATGTAGGGCCTGGATCCAAACTACAGCATGTTGATAAATTCTGGACAATCCCATGATATCCACCATCCCCAGTTGGTCAAAAGAACTCCAGGATGACAGAAAGGAAGTGACCAAATACTGACTACCATCAACTCCCATAGAACATGCTGAGTAGATTTCGGCCCCGATGTCAGCCAATTTATCTGCAAAAATCGAGCAAACTCCTCACACTTAACTTAGAAATGCTCTTCAAACCTGCAGACCGAATGGGTTGTACAACCTGGCTATGGTTTGAAAGAGCTGAGCTGGTCAGTTTTGAGCAGCAGCAATCTCACCGGACAGGAACTCTGCCTTCTTACACGTGATTGCTGATTGATAGCATTGATAATGATCTATCAATCTAAGGTGGTCAGCCTCAAAGGCCGATTTCCACCAGTGACATTCTAACCTTGGTCTGACTCATCTCAACTCCCTCAAAGTTCCTTCAAACTAAGGGAACCGAGGGCAGAGAGAAAGTGGACATACATGGACTGGGGCGATAAAATCCAGGGCCTCAGTAATAGCCTTATTATAGGCCCAAACTAGACTCTCTGGGTCCTCGCCTGCCCATGGAACTCCCGATAGGTCTAATACTGCCTGAAGGCCTTCAGGAGTTACTCCCCTCAATGGGCAGTATTTGACCATCTCCACAGGGGCAGACCTATAATAGTGGGCTGGAAATTGAATCTCACTGTGTAGTGATCTAACCATACAACTGGTTCCACCACCAAGTTGAAGGACTCAATCCCCAGGAGGAAGACCAGATCAAGAGAGTGACCTTGCTTATGAGTAGCAGAGGTAACTACCTGTGTGAACCCCAATGAATGCATAAGTTGGAGGAAGTCTTGACCAAACTGCGAGAGTTCATTGTTGATCCAGGCATTGAAGTCACCCAGAACCATCAGCCTGGGTGACTCCAGCATCATGTTGATGATGAAGTCTGCGACTTCCTGCAGGAACATTTTCTCACCCCCGGGTGGACGGTAGATGAGAATGATCCTGTAGCCCACACCTGCTACTGCAGTGAACTCAAATGATCTGGCCCCTCAACTGTTACATCAGTAAGGCCAGTTCTGATCTAAAACAGATAGCCACCCCCTCGCCCCTGTGGTCTGATCTCATATGCAGTAGGTGGGAGAGTGATCCAAGATAAGATCAGGGAGAATATCACAGGAGACAATTCTTTCTGGTCAGTTGCTCAGCACCCAGTCAATAAGGGAGCACTTGTCTCCACATGAGGAGAGTCTTGTGGGTTCAGTAATGAGTTGACTGAGGGTGAGACCAGCCAGTAGGAGCTTGTATAGTTGGACATTGCAGCCCACCCAGTTAAGGTTGAAGTCACTTAGGACTAATAGCTCATTTGAGCCAACCAAGGGACTAAGACTGTCAAGAGGGAGGAAAGCCTAGCACACCACCCTTAGGAGGTTTGTAGGCACAACTCAGGAGAACTTTTGTGGTGTTGCCTAGCAGGAGGAGGCATGCAAGTACTCACAGGTATGGGATGGGTGAGGGTGTGACCATGACAGATACGTTTAAGTGTGTCTTATAGGATGAGAGCACCCACCCCTCTCTTGTTCCCTACTCTTTCTTGTCTAACAAGGTTGTAGCCCAGGAGGGCACATGCAGAGTCAGAGATGTGGGGCTTCAGCCAAGGTTTCTGAGCCCCAAGATATCAGGGTTATAATGTGCCACCCAGGCTATTAGCACTGCTATGTTAGGTAGCAAGCTGCGTGATGTTCAGGTGCACCAATTATCCCACCTCAACAGCTGCAGGACAGCAACAACAAAGGCAGTACAGGTAGAGAATTTAAGTTCAAAAGTCCACAAATTACTCTCTTTTTCCTCCATTTCGATGTCCACCAGGGAGGTCTGCCTCACCGCTGCAATCAGCCAGTGCCTCAGACCCTGGGTCTCAATGAGAACAGGCATGCTGTCCAGATAGGAGGAGGAGGGGGGACCCACTGCAGAAGGGTTTTCTTCACCTCCCTTGTTCCCTTGCAGCAGCAGGAATGAGCTGTGGGGCTCAGAAATCAGCTTAAAACACAGCTGGGCAAAATGACACGGCAGGCTGAGGAACCAATCAGGCACAGGAGCTGACATCTAAATTTGGCACCCAAATATCCTTTGCCTCCATTTCTCCAGTTCCACACAATGGCAAAAGAAATTACCCCACTGCCAGGATTTGAAAAATTACAGCTGTTCCATACATGAGGTGGTGTGAAAAAATAACTATGTTGAAAAACGAGGTTAAAATATTTAAAATTGCCAAAGTTACGGTGAGCATAGAAAATTTCAATGTACGTTCATAGCTTTGTAATTTTTATATATTTTGACCCCAGATTTTCAATATGTATTTCTCATGACCCCACCTCATGAATAAGGGCAGTAAGAAGTTTCAAATCCCACCTAAAGGTGATTTTGCAAAATAACTGTGAAATTGCCTTTTGGGCCAGATTTGAAAATTTCCACCACTATTGGCCATGAGGTGGGGTCTCATAAGGGCCATGCTAAAAATGTGAGGTCAAAATATGTGAAAATGGTAAAGTTATGAATCAATGTTAAAAACCCAACTGAAATATATTAAACTGCGCATACTGGATTTTCTCATATCACAGTCACTGGTTCCAGCAGCAAGACAGGTCTTCAATCGAAGAGTTGATCTATGCTGTTGGACAAGTTCAGGTAAGTGAGGATGTGTGTGGGGTATCGGGGCATATGGGATGGTTGATGCTGAGTGGGAGGTTTGGGTGGGGATCTTGGGGTGTGGGGGGTCAGATTGGCGAGTGACCATTTCCCTTTACAGGGTTAAAAAAAAACTTTGACAGATGCTTTTTCTTCATTTCAGGGGATATTTCAACACTGGTGATTGGGCACCCAGTGTCAAGCTACTATACATTGGCATAGGGTGGGCACCTGGGGCTAACACATACTTAGTGGGAATGGGGAGATGACCAGGAGGGAGAGGGATGAAGACAATAAGCAGTACTGGGGGTGTGAACCCCAGTCCACGCATATATTTAAAGATTTGGAAGCACAGGCAAGTGTCCTGGAGTTGAGAAGGGAAAAAGAAGTGGGACCTGGGGTGGGCACCCCAGTCAACTTAAGAAATAGATAGAGAGACAGACAGACAAATAAACAAGCAGGCACAGAGAGAGAGAGAGAGAGAGACAGTGACAGACAAATTAGTGGATGTCTGGTTTACTGCCTGAACTAAAGCTGGCAGCATAAGTCCAGATGTTTTCTCAGCATTCAAGAAAGTCCCAATGTTCTCATAGAGAGAACATGGGTGAATGGCTCTTCTCGGTAAAGTGGGCACCTTGGATTTCCGGGTACCCAGAAAAGGTATTTCTGGCATTTTTTTAAGAAAACAAACACCAGAATCTAGATTGAGCTGGTTTTTTTTTTGAAAAGACATCATTTTTATGAATTTTCAATGTTTGTGAGTTAAAAATATAAACAAGATGGCAGCCATCATGATCAGTATTTTTCCATAAGATCTGTATTTTTTCTGTATGACAGAAAAATCATGAAAATAAGCTTTCGTAATCTTTTTTGTTACCATTTGGTTCTTGATTAACTAAAAATAAATCCTTACAACTCTGGAACCATATAATATTTTTCACAAAAACCTTCAAATGGTGCATCTTTGACATGGGCCCTTTCGACCCTGAAAATTTCATGAAAGATTCCACACTGCCTAGGCTATAAGTGAGAGCAAAAATACACAATGTTAAAGTATAGGGGAAACAAATGTTTTGTTTTCCATTTTTTGGTACTCCACATCTCGAAAACTGAACAAGATGCTACTGTACAAGACTCTGACAAGCTGACTGTGCATGCCAAATTTGGGACTATTTTGTCAAATGACAGCAAAGTTATTAAGGCACAGAAATTAGGGTTTAACTTTAAAAAGCCTACTCAACCCTAACTGTAGGGGCGATACTGCACCACTATAATATGTGTGAGGAATAACACCCTTTGAGGTGTCCGAGTTTGTCCGAGTGTGTTCTGATATACAGACATCTTGGATGCATTGTGAGGCACATGGCGTATGCCAAGTGCCTTCAACTACCCAAGAAGTCTGTATATCAGAATATGCCTGGACACCTCAAAGGGTGTTATTCGACTTATAAAATAGGTCCTAAACTGATTACTCTAGTGTGAACAGTCATTTACTTCAACAGTCAACTTACCTTTACAGTTTGTTTTTTGTCTTGTACATTTTCACCCATAGGTAACCAATTCTGCTGGACTATGTTTACCTTTTGTATGCCGCTTTCCTCAATGGGACCCACATGAAATTGAGATGGTGCAGCTTATGAGGTTATCCTAGTTGTAATGATGTCAAACAAATAGATACATAAGTAAGGAAAAAATAAATTTAGTCCTGTACTGTCTGAGTGTGCTCTGATAACCGAACAGTCAGGTGATTCTCTCAGCCAATCAGATCACTAGGATTTCATCACCTATTTTATAAATATATTTTTATAAAGCATGTTTTGAGATAACTGGCCAAATAACTGTTATCTCGGGCATGTCATCCTGATATCTTTCCTTGTTGCGCTGCATAATAGTGTATTCTTAAAGGAACACTACACCCTAGCATGGGCTGTCAGAGTTAGACCAGCTAGGAGCTGGCATAATGGCCCATGTGCCAGTCCAAGTGCCCTGCTGTGGTGGGAGATGGTCTCTGCCACCCATTACCACCACTGCCAGGGGACATCTGCTGTCTTCCTGCACCCAGCCAGATGTCCCCTCGGTGGAGCTGCAGCTTGATAATTCCAGGGCCACCCCTCACTGCAAGTCACAGTGTGGCCCTCCCACCCACTGCCCACCACATATGGAGCCATGCCAGTGCCATGCTGGGGTCTGTCACCACCCCCACCCAACCTACCTCAACCTGCCCTACACAGAGCCTGCCAGCAGCTGATGGGTCTCCTCCACTGCTACCAATGCTGCCCAAAATGCCTGCAGTCTGTGGCATTCCCTGCATGTGTGCCAGTTGTTCAGCACACAGGATGACTTGTGACAAACTCAGGGAGTTTAGTGCTGGGACCCCGATTTTACACAATCAGATGCAGGGTCCCTGGCACACCCAAGTTTGCCACAGTTGGGTTGTCAAGGTGTGCCGATCTAACAAGTTTCTGAAAATCGAGCCCACTGTGTTAACAACACCCATTAATCTCTACTTGTCTCTTGAGTTACAAGAACCAGATAGCAGGAGAGATGTGAAATACCCGTTTGCCATCAGTTGGTTTCCAACATTTCTTCATGAGCATAGAGCAGGATATTTTCTCATAAATCACTTTCACTTTGTGTATTTCTTTACAGTTTTTAAAGTTATTCAGATTTGCTGTTTAGAGATGCATAACATAAGAACTGCTACTAATAGACAAAATGAACTAAAACAAAGTTTCTATTCCCAACTAACATAGAAATGGAATTAACTGGTGACAAACTTATGAAATTCACAATGGGCGCTATACACTCATGTAGACCTGGTACAGGTGAGAGGTGCATATTCAACCTGTGCAGTTCTGTTCCCATGGACAGGCACTTGGGCTGGCATGCATAAATGCTGGCCTCTACTTGGTGTCTGTCCATTACCCGCTCCTTAGCATGCTGGTGCTGGGGTGGATTAGACAACACAGGTGGACATCCAATGGATGCACAACTGGTCACTGAGTAGACCACCTGCTGCTCACGGACAAGGGGATTATGAGGTGGCATGGGACACTGTAGTATAATCTGGTCAGTCAAGTGCCTGAATGGCCATCACAGTCCTCCCTGCCCAACTGGATGCTGGGACTGCATGGTGGGGAGGGGGTTCGGTGTATTCCCATGGTTAGTGGAGGTACTCTTTGGGGGTGCATGCAACAGATATGGAAGGGTCTCTGCTGCCTTACCTTGCATCCCCTCACCTGGCACCCCTCACATTTGTGAATGGTGTGGAGTGTGGGCATTCCCCAGATACTCCCCTGGACTGCCTGTACACATAGGTGTGCAAACAGCCAGAGGTTTAAGTGTGGAAGGGATGTGTGTCCCTTCTGTGATTGTTGCCAGGGGTCCTCAGGACTCCATCTATGCTGCATTCTAACTTAGGGTTGCCTAAATAATGCAGATCCATTGCGTTTAGACAATCCACTCCTTAATGCATAGGGGCCAATATGTGAGGGTGCAATGTTCCTTAAAATGTGGTATTAGTAGATCTCAGAACTAGCCAATCCAAAACAAGCACAAACAGAACGCTACAACTGGCCACTCACAAATGATGACAAGTTGCCTATTTTGAGTCACGCTATTGTACATTCAGTACCCACAACAGTAGTTTATACGTTATAGCTTTTAATTTTTAAATTTGTTTTAAGAGTTTGCTGTTTTTCTTTGATTTTAACAGCTAGTTTCAGTGCTGCACTAGGCATTGTGATGTCACCAGCATTTTGAAAGCTGATTTCTGATTGGTTCAGTATTCAACTGTGATGACAGTAACCTTAAAAATATCCACTGTGACAACAGTAATAACATGAACATATAATGTATAAAGTGCCAGCAGAATCAGACCAGTCTAAGTCTGCTTGAGTGTGCAGCTAGCACACCTAGTTTAAGCTGCCCCACCCCCTTCCCTTTGTCATCCCACTGCCACCACCCACATCCAGCACCCTCATTCTCCCCTGTCCCATGCCCTTTTGAAGTTGTTCACAGATTTACATGTAGTGTGTTCCATTTTGCTACCATCCTCTCCATGAAATAGTGTCTCCTCATTTCCCTCCTAAATCTTCCCCCTTCTATTCTTAGCCCGTGCTCCCTGTTGTCCCTCCCCCTCCTTAGCTTAAAGATCCCATCTGCACCATCCTTATTGATTCACCTCAGATACTTGAATGTCTCTATCATGTCCTCCCTGTCCCTTCTATCCTCCAAGGTATACATATTTAGGTCTCCCCGCCTGTTTTCATAGTCTCTCCCCTCCATTCCACATATCATCTTCATTGCCCTCCTCTGTACCCCCTCCAGTAGCCTGATATCACACTTCAGGTGTGGCCTCCAAAACTGCACACAATACTCCAAGTGTGGCCTTACCAGCGACATGTAGAGGAGCAAGGTCACCTCTTTTCACTTTGGATGAAAACCCCCTCACTATGCACCCCATCATTTTGTTCACTTTTGCAGCCACTCTCCTGCACTGGGCAGTGTTGTTCATGGTCCCTGTTACCATTACCCCTAGGTCCTTCTCCTCCTCAGTGATCACCAGCTAACCCCCCCAGCCAGTTTTCTCTCCTTGGGTTCTTCACCCTGAGTGCATAACCTTACACTTCTTTGCATTGAACCCCAGCTGCCACATCTCTGATCAGTCCTCTAGCTTGCTTAGGTCCTCCTGAAGCTGCTTCCATCCCTCCCTTCCATCCACCACTGCTCACATTTTGGTGTCATCCACAAACAGACTTACCTTGCTAACCACCCCGTGTGCAATGTCTGATATGAAGAGCCCAAATAATTCTGGTCCCAGCACAGAGCCCTGTGGCACCACTCATCACTGGCTTTTGGAGATGAGAGGTCCCTCCCACCACCACCCACTGCATCCCACTCAGCCAGCTTGTAATCCATTTCATCATTTGTGCCCTACCCCTACACCATTTAGCTTCCCCAAGCCACCCATGAGGCAATGAATTGAAAGCCTTACTGAAGTTCAAGTAAAGAACATCCACCGCATTGACCCTTATCCAGATCACCTATCACCCAGTCATAATATTGTATCAGGTTGGTTTGACAAGACCTCCCTGAAATGAACCCATGCTGCCTCACATCCCAGAGGCTGTTGTCCACCAGGTATGACACCAGTCTTTCCTTTAGTATCATTGCCATGGGTTTGCACACTATGGAGGTAAGACTTACCGGACAGTAATTACCTGGTTTGTCCCTTGGTCCTCTCTTGTGTAACAGCACTACATGTGCCATCCTCCAGTCCAGTGGCACACATTCCGACTCCAGTGAGGTGCTGTACAGATCCGACAGCAGCTTCGCCACCACCTCTGCCATCTCTCTCAGCACCCTGGGGTGGATACCATCTGGCCCCGGTGCCTTGTCTACCTCAGTCCCTCTAGGACTCTGCCTCATAATTCTTCCATCTGTTGCCTCCTCTCCCCCATCCCAATCCTCCCAGCCTATGGTGGTAGTGGTCCCCTTTTCTTCCGTGAACACTGAGCAAAAGTATTCATTCAGTGCTTCTGCCTGTTTCTCACCCTTTTCTGTCAACTCTCCACCCTTTTTTATCCTCACTATTGTCTCCTTGCACTTCTTTTTCTCCCTGACGTATCTGAAAAAGGATTTCTCCCCCCTGTTAATTCCCTGCTCTAATCTCGGCTCCCTCTAGGCCTTGATTTCTCTCACTTTTCTGGTCACCTCCCTGGACCATCTTGCATACTTCTCCCTGTCCCCTTCCTTCCCCATCCTCCTATACCTCTGGTGCACCTCTAATTTACCCTCACCACCTTCACTATCTCACTGTTTAACCAGAATGTTTTCCTTGCTCTGCTCCTCTTATGTGTGTCTTGGTGTAGGCTTCCATTGCCTCTGTAATCCCCATTTAATAATATCCCATTTCTGCCCCACATCCATCTCTTGGCTTATGCCCTCAGTTTCCTTTCAGTACTTACTGCATCCTCCCAAAGTTTGCCCCTGAAGTTTACCACCCAGGTTACTGATTTCTCTGGCTCCCCGCACATTGTGATATTAAACCACACCATTTGGTGATCGCTGTCAGCTACTGGCTCCTCCACCCTTATTTCTCTTACTGCCTCCCCATTTAACAATACCAGATCTAAAGTGTTCTTTAACCTAGTAGGTACACTGAACAACTGCATCGCTTCCAGAAGCACTTGCTCCCTAGCACTGGAGGTGACTGGAATGCTCCAGACAACCCCAGGCAAGTTGAAATCCCCCACTATGACCACCTTCCCTTTTCTGCATACTTTTCTGATTTGTCCCACTAATTCCCTGACAAGTTCCTCAGACTGCGACAGCAGTCTGTATACTACCCCAGACCTCAGTTTCCTACCCTTGAGTCTCAGAGCTGCAGCCTGTCGCTTGTGCATTTGATCCTGTCCCTCACATAGACTGCCATCCCACCCCCCCCTCCTTATGATCCTTCCTGTATAATCTATACCCTTGGATTGCCAGATCCCAGTCCCAGTATTCGGTTGCCCACATTTCCATGACAGCTGCAATATCTACCCTCCACACTGCCAAAAGTGCCTGTAGCTCAGCTGATTTGTTGCCTAAGCTTCTCACTTTCAGTGAGATCATCTTCAATCCTGCCCCCTTCCCTTCATCGCGTTCCAACTTCTCCCTTCTGCTCCCTCCCTTTTCAGCTGCCACGAGTCCTTCCCTGCTAGCCTGGGGGGTAGGCTGTAATTCCAGTCTATCGGATCCCTGCCTACTTACTGTCCAACCCCCATCTAGTTTAAATCCACCTTTGTCACAATATACATCCCCAGACTTTGCTTTAATACATCCTTCCCCTCCCAGCTCAGGTGCAGCCTGTCCCTTGCAAACAGATTGTTATTATATATAATAATAATGCATGGGGTGGTGTGTTTAACTAGATTTTACACACACCCCAAGGTGCTGGATGCTACATAAACCCTGAGAGTGAGTTAAACACACCATGCCACATTTTATTTTATGTAATTGTGGAGCGTTTTCTCTCCACAGCAATTATATAAAAAAAAAAATAGTCATCATTCTGGTAGGGATGAAGCCTGTCTGCGGTCGGTGGCTGAGCAGCTGCAGAAAACCTTTCGTTTTCATTTTTCCCAATTGAAACAGAGGTTATTTGTTTACTGAGGAGGAAAAGTCAACTGCTGTGAGGCAAGGTTTTTAAAATGCCCTTACCGCCAGTGTGGGGATGTAACTGCCAAATGTCAGGCGGTGCTATGTGAAGGAAGAGCGGAGGAGGAGCATGCGTGGAGTGAGGGATCCCAGGTGTGTGATCGCCATTATAACTTGTGGGTTATAACAACAAATTATAACTGAGGTTCCTTATGGGAGAAAACACTCCCCAGACCATACACAACAAGGCTACGTTTCCATCATGGGGATGTGATGACGTCATACAGACCTCGACAGCGAAGCTTGAGAGTTCTCTATGATGGCATCACATCCCAAGATGGAAACAGAGCCTTGTTGTATATGGTCACCCATACACTATTTTATATAGTATATGGTCCCCCAAATCCTAAAAAACTTGTATTTGACAAGGTTTCATATCTTGTGTTCATGGTCCCACTTGGTCCTGGCAGCTAAGTTGGCTTGGTGTGGTCCCGCTCTGCTCTCAACCCTGCAAAGATTCTTGGCAGCAGTTTTCCACTCCTGACCCTACACACATTTTTGGTGGCAGTTATTTAAAAAAACACTTGGCAAATCTGTATAGTTTGAAAACATGGAGCTGACCACGGCAGTCCATGTCCAAACTGTCTTGGTGAAGTGCTCGCAAAGTGGCACTGCTGTATTTTCTTGAATTATTTTCTACAGAGCATTGTTTCCTCCAATCAGGTGGCAGGTGAAGGGGAAAAACGTTGTTGCAGTATTGTTATGATGTCAGAACGATACAACAACTTTCATTGACCTCTGAACTGTCTTACAACAAGATTTTGAAAGCCACCATTTTCTATGCACAATAAGTCCTAATAATATACTATAATGTTTTTGACATATTTTTATTTATTTATTGGAAGATTCGGACAATACCTTTTGGCACAAGTGCTCATTTGCAAGGGTTTCATGTCAATTTACATTGTTACAATCAAAACGAAGGCATAATGATAAAAGCAAACTCCAGAGGAAATGTTTGTCAAGCAGTCAATATGCATACATAAAATTGACTACTGTTCAGATTAAATCAGGACAAGTTCAAGGCAGCAAGCTGTTTACAGGGACAGAAGGTAAAGAAGGCGGGGCTGGATTTTCAAAGCCCGTAAAAATCTCACAGCTGTGGGAAAAACTCATTGCAAGCTGGTTGCCATTTGTGGAGCCACAGTTTTCCCTGTAGCTGTGGTAGTCTCAAAAGTGGAGCCAGTTTATGATCGACTCCACAATTTACAGCAGACTTGTGGCTGTTTTTCCTCGCAGCTGTGGAAAATATTACTGACGGTGGGTCCAGGTGTAACGTCTCCCTCAGCTGCGGGGGACTGAATATACAAATCTCCACAGCTGATGAGATTGTGGCCTGCAGCTGGAGTTGCAGAGTGAGACTTAGTGCCAGTACATTTTTAAATGTGGAAGAGCTAGCTCATTAACAGGTGCAGCTGCACTGAGTTATTAATGCAGCTCACGTGGATCTTTTGAACTGGTCAATCCTGGGTTTTTTTTGCATGGTTTCAGGCAATTGTGAGGTGGAAACATAACTGGCTGAGTGACAGGGAACAGGCAGTAAGGATTAATGGGCAATTATCAATAGAGTGGGACGTGACCAGTGGGGTCCCTTAGGGCTCAGTGTTGGGCCCACTTCTGTTCAATATTTTCATTCAAGACCTCTGTCTTCAAGGACTTATCAGCATCAGGAAGGCAGTATAGTGCAATGGTTTAAGGATCTGAGCTACAAACCTGGAGACCTGGGTTTGAATCCCATAGCCCCAACTTGCATATACTGTGTGACTCTGAGCAAATCACTTAACTTCCCTGTGCTCCCAGGTCACACCTGTAAACAAGCTTTCAGTTTAGTGTGCTACTCATGGTTAAACAATTGGGAACATACTCTCCAAAAGTGGTAACAGACTGATCAGGTTTGCTGATGACACTAAACTGAGTGGTTTGGTCAACTGTGATTCTGATAGCTCCAGTATGACCAACATTGCTGAATGGGTAGATAAAAATTACATGCAGTTCAATATAGGAATGTGTCATCATGCATGTTGGCAAAATAATTTGAAGCAGGACTATCACATAGATGAAACTAGACTGGGTAGTGGTCAGGTAACAAATTAAAGAGTAGTGGCCATAGTAAAAGTGTGATTAATAGAACAAATCACCTTACTGTGTCAGGAGGTCTTTTTTTAACAAATCAGGATCTATACTTATACCACTATATAAATCCTATATAATACCACATCTTGACAACCGCTCACAGTCTTTGAGCCCTTACCTTAGGAAAGATGCTGAGTTTTGGAGAGAGTGCAGCGAAGGTACACCAAGTTAATCCCAAGGATTACATTCAAGTCATATGAAGAAAGATTAAAAGATCTGGGATTATGGTCCCTTGGCCTAAGAAGACATAAAGGGGATTTGCTGTGGCTATAGAAATTATTGGAGGATAGGGAGTTAACAATTGAGCTTGGTCCATAGTAAAAGTGCTGTCCACATCACTTGTGAGGGCATAAACGGCAGATCCTGGAATGCACTCAAAGAACTGATCTATGGAAGTATGCATATATACTGAAATGGAGCAGAATGTGGAACCAACTCCTTGAGGAAATTGTACATGCACCCAATTTCTCCATTTTCAAATTGAAACTCGACAAGTTTCTACAAGACTGTAACTCTAGTAGTTGCATCCACTGAGTAGTGGGGACCATTATCATGGGCTTTTGCCTTCTACTGTCCTAAACCACAGTATAATTCATTTAATAAGACTGCATCCCTAGCAAAAAACAAAAAACAAAAAAGCATTTAGCCAGCTGAGTTCTGCAGACAGGTAGTTCAAGGGCATGCATTGCCATGCTCCTCATATTGTATTGATTTACAATGGGGTGGAAGCAGTTCTTTTAGAGCAGGGTGTGTTAAGCCTAACAGTGCTTTCTTGGCTATTATACAGATTTGTAACTTAATTCTACAAACAAATAATCACCCACAGCTCAAGCAACACACAGCGCTGTTATGAATAATTTTCAAAGCATTTTATATATCAAACGTCAAAAGGATACAAACGGTGGCTAAAAGCGAATAAATTAACGTTTCACCTAGACTCTGCCAGGCTTCATCAGAATGAAATAGTGCCATAATATCATACCATTTAAATACAATTTCAAACATGACCATGTGACACTAATAAACCAAGGTGACATGAATTATGATATTGCAAAACATATGCAATTGAATTATCCACAGAAACACAATTTCAAGTTTTTTGGCTTAGAACTAGTTACAATGAGTCCCCGAGGAGGGGATATTAACAGAAAAATAGGACAACGAGAAAGCTTTTGGATTTTCTGTTTGGGAGCATGTGCAGGTAAAGGACTTAATGATGGTATAGATCTCTCAGCATTCTTATAAAAATATAAAAGCTGAATTAATCAGTAGTCCATTAATTATTGATTTTATGATTGTAGCCCCCCATTGATTGTTTATTGAAAGTAACCATCTTGTTACCAAATACAATGAGTTTTAAAATGTAAGTACCTGGAAACCATTATTCTTTGTGCCATAATGGTAATTAATACAGAGAGAGGCATTAGAACAATAAAATATCATAATTAACGACTTCCATTTTTTACAATGGAAAAAACCCTGTGTTAAATACCGTAACACCTGAGTAGGTGTTACGGCATTCACGTGGCTTCTTCCAATGCTAATGCACTTGAGACAAAAGTAAAACTGAAGGAGAGTCTCACGCTGTGTTTTCTCACACAAAATCAGTCAGCATAACTTACTTCCTCACTGCCATTTGCTCCATAAAATCTCAACAACCGATATAAAAAAAAAACCATTTTCAGCACATTTCAAATCGCGGACTAATTGGAAACACAAAAGTTTGTACACGCTCCCTAACCACTCTCCCTTTCAACCCTCACCTTTCCCCTGTAGGTCAAATGACGCCAGCACTTGAAAACACTCGTCAGAAAGGACACAAGGATTAAGACAGTTTTTTTAATTTTCTTCTTAAATATTTAGTTACTTATTAAACCTGTTCTCTGTTCAAAATTACACCAGTTACTCGACAGAAGGTAAAAGTCCGTTTCTTTTTACCTTTTCTACCAGAAAAACGGAACTACCAGAAAAAATGGAAGCCTTCAATTATATAAAACAAAGTATAGGGTGCAGTGTGTTTAACTTGAATTTAACACACACCCTCATTGATGGATAAGCTAGCATAAACCCTTAGGCTTCACCCTCGGGGTTTATGTGCCATCCAACAACTCGGGTGTGTGTTAAATTCTCGTGACACACTGCACCCCATACTTTATCCTATATATAATATGATGTGCATAAATGCATTTACTATAATATGGTTAGAGTATGCTTCATCTGAGAAAGGGCCTGAATAATTAAGGTTTTCAAGTTTGTTCTATAACATAAATAGTGTATTTATGTATAGGACTATGCTACTTTTTGTGGAATATAAATACCACATTACAACATTATTTGTAAAGTTGACTGTGTGCTTGATAATATATTTATGTCATAAAATGAGATTTGTGGAACTGATTATGAAATAGTTAATAATGTAAATCTAGTTCCATTTGTTAAGGTGACTGGTTTATTAGTGACACATGGTCATGTTTGAAATTGTATTTAAATGGTATGATAGTATGGCACTATTTCATTCTGATGAAGCCTGGCAGAGTCTAGGTGAAACATTAATTTATTTGTTTTAGCCACCGTTTGTATTCTTTTTGCACGTTTGATATATAAAACGCTTTGAAGATTATTCATAACAGCGTTTTCATGTGTTGCTTGAGCTGTGTGGGTGCTTATTTGTTTGTATGATTCGCTTTGAATGACAGCACCACACAATTCCTGGTGCTCCTATTTCTTCAGTTCCATAACTTAATTCTACTAGCTAACAGCAGTCAATTGGTTTGTGTATAAAGAGTAGTTCTCATATTAGTTCATATATTAGTTTATATTTATTTGTTTGACTTTAAAAACCATTACAAACATGTTAAAAATAGCAAACACAAACAAAAAAGAACACAATGATAAAATGCAATCAAATGCTCAATAAATATAATAGCATATATGTAACAGTTCACTCTTACATGGTAATCATCCTTGTTTATACATTAAATATTTCTTATTAATATTATCATACCTAATACAGTACCAATTATAATTCACAAATTAATATCACATGCCAATATAAAAACACAATTGACTAATAAGACCAAATTGTGCAATTAAATGCTCTAAACATTTAACATATACTTATAAATTTTATGACCTGTTCTTGTAATATACAATTGCTTAAGTAATCAAATGATACCTTCTTTGGTCAATTATTTTGAGGAGGGAGACTACGGGGCTCAATACCTTGTGGTCACTGGATTTCAGTAAATAGGTCAATAAGTGTTGAGGCTGGTATTGTTGTTGACTCAACATACTACTTAATATAGAATGCCTATATGTCTCATACAATGGGCATAATAAAAGCAAGTCTACTGAATTTTCTTCCCCATAACCACATTTACAACTGAAAGCCATGGCCATTCTTCCTTCATATTGTTCCCTTTTACGATTAGTTATAAAACTCTCAAATCTAAACCTAGTCAAAATAGTTCTCTGTCTTGGGTTATCCAGGACAGAGAGATAGTTTTGAAACTTGTGCTCTCTTTTATTTTTTGTGAGCCAAGCACAGGCCTTTGAAAGCAGTGTCAGTGGCTCAGTAGGTAGCACGCTCACCTCGGAGGCTGGGAGATTAAAGGGGTTTTGGGGGTTCAGTTCCCACATCTGGTACTTGGGTTAATATCCCAATACTGACACTGTAGTGCAGCATTAGAGGGGTGCTGCACTTCTGAGGTGCCGTCTTTCGGATGAGATGTTAAACTGAAGTCCCATCCATCTGAATTGGTGGTATTTCAGGTGGATGTTAAAGATCCCATGGCACTTATCGAAAAGAGTAGGGAATTTTTATTCATATAAACAAAGAACACATAAACAAAGCAATAGGATGACATTTTGAGTCATGAAAATAAATAAAGCAAACACAAAAAGTATTACTTCATACTGCTGAGCTTATATCCCCTTCCCCTTCTTACCAAAGAGGTAGTGAAATTTGTCATTCATAACACAGAAACAAATCAGTATTGAATCATACAAATCAAAAAAAGGAAGCAAAACAGAAAATCAAAAGAGTATTGCTGCATACTTCAAAACAAAAAACTAGGATAAAGCATACTAAAACAAAATGAATCATAAATAAAAAGCATAATATATCCTACATATTGTGGAACCTCAGATATATACATCATGACATGCATGCTCTCACCCCCTCTCTTTTGCAAAAAAAATAAAAACACACTAAAAGGAGGTACCCTAGCTGGCCTCCAGTATCTAATGTAGCCAATCAATTGAGGCCCATCTACGCTGAAAAACAGCACAATGTACCGTATCAAATTCTTGTTGTCTCAAATCAATAACTGAATTTTCAATCATGAAAAATAGCTCTTCAGAAGTAAAATGCAACTGCTGTATAGTCAGCCTACACCGTACAAACCATACATAAAATTTAAAACAAAAATGAAATAACCATAAAGTCACTCTATCATGTTTTGTCCACAAAAAGGTAGAATACCCAAACACAATATTTTCAATGTCATAGGATAGAATGGAGATGTAGGCCAGTGGTGTTAGAGCATCTGTTAAAACTGTTGAATAAAAGGACAGTCTAAAAATAGATGTTCCATTGTTTCCACTATGTCAGAACAGGTATCTCTAAGGCAATATCTCACAGAGAGCTGTTTATGTTTGAGATTCCCTACATTCAAACGGCCATGCAGGGCCAACCATGTTACATCCCACATTAACACAGGGATTCAAGGACAGACTAACATCTCACCGATTAATAATTGATCAGTTAAAGGACAAGAATCAAATACAGCCATCTCCTGAAAATGTTTAATATAAGGTAATCATGCAACACTCTCCAAGTACAACTGACGAAATGATCTTTAGCAATGCCCCACAATTTAATTTTACCAAAACATGTACTGAAAGGTGTCAGGTAAATAGGAAATAGGAACTTGTCTAGGTAGAACAGCATATATAGGCCAAATAGAAAAATAGGTCCTAGGGAATCTAAAACCCAGGAGTCCACATTTACTTTTAGGGATACCAAAGGAAGCAAATTAGAATAAACATAGTAAAGAAAAATACCACCAGTTGGATCATTTTTAAACCACCATTTTTTTTCTCATAGCAATAAACTTCTCTTTAGAGGGTTAAGTCAACTTCCCAAATGCAGAAAAAAAACAACTATACATTTTGGTTTCCAGCATTGATGGAAGACTAAACACCATACTCAAATACAGAAAACTAGGTAGTAGAAATGTTTTGACCATATAAACCCATTTTAATTTAGATACTCGCCAAGTATTTCATAAATTAACTTTAGTTTGAGCCTCTAGGAGTTTTGCATCCAATTCTGATATGCCAAATCTCCGGTACCAAATAAAATCCCTAAAATAGAGATGTTCCGTTATCACTGGAATACCAGTTATCGTAGTAGCAGTAACATCCTCAATTCTGAGGGAAGGCAATAAGATTTCTCATAATTTATTGAAGCCCCAGTATGGCCGTAAAATAAGCCAATACTTTTCCAAAATCCATGCTGAAGGTAAATTCCCACTATGAAACAAATATAATCAGCATAAGCAATGCATTTTATTTCAGGGTCATCACAGGAGAGGAGACACCATGAATATCCTCAGTACTATGCACAATTCTGAGCAATGGATCAATAATAAATAAATGCAGTAAAGCACTTAAAGGGCATCCTAGTTGAACCCCTTTTAAGATACTACATTTACGTCCTAACCAACCATTACAGAAAATGTGAGCCGTAGCAGATTTATAACAAGTTTTTGTCCAATCAATAAACATTGCAGGAATCCCATACATGGCTAAGCAACTCCATAGATATTCATGATTGACATTATCGAATGCCTTCAACTGATCCAAACTAAAAATAAGACCAGTGAGCTCTCTGGTAGAACCCCTATGCATTATTTCACATAGCAGAATTAGACCATCAGTAATTTTTCTATCTGGGATCGAACAGGTCTGGGAATCATGTGGTAAAAAATCAGCATGCCACATAAGCCTATTATTTAGTAATGTTGTCAAAATCTTAAAATCAGTGTTAAGCAATGTGATCGGTCTCCAGTTTGTTAACATAGCACATCACCCTTTTTATACATAAGAACTACTAGACCTTCAGTCATACTATCCAGTAGTATCCCTGAATCGAGAATTTTCTGTAAAACCTCCATAAATTCTTGTAATAAAATTGTAAAGACAACTTTATATATCTCATAAGGCATCCCATTATTCCGGGAGCCATACCCACCTTGGTTTGAGAAAAACTAGCTGATACTTCAAGGTGGAGTAAGGTCTGCCACCAGCAGATCCTTACTACTGTATGTTTATCAAGTATGGGTGCTGAAACCCGAGCCAACCAAGAAGAATGAGGGAGACTAGGTACAACAGGGCAACCAAATAAATTTTGTATATGGTGATCCAGAGCTTGCATAATATCACCTTTAGTCATACAGCACTGCCCCATAGAATCTCAAACCTCTGCAATGTATTTCCGGTGTCTCTGCTGAACACAGAATTGATATCGGTCCATAAAGCTTTACCTTCTTGGGAACCAAACCCTCATTCCACATCCAAAGTTTTAAAATGGTTACATTGTTTTAAATTTAGCAATTTCCGAATTCTACCTAATTCAGGTAAAACCATATGATTTCCTTGTGCTGCCTGGAAATGTAAGTATAAAAACTGCCTCCTTAATTCTAGGTAGTTATCAGAGTTGTATTTCCAATTAATTTTGCCAATAATCTGAAAGTACTGTTTAATATCTAACTTTGTTTCTTCTCACCATTCCCTATAAGTATCATATAAACTGACCACGGATTTTCTTGCCTGTAATAAGGCCAATAATTCCTCTTCTACAGAAGGAAGCTTAATTAATTCTAAGTTCAATCTCCAATACCCCTGTCCTCTATGCATAACTTCATGGCTACCTACTGTGACTTCAAGCATAGCATGATCAGAAGGAGCAACTGACACAGTTACATAGAAACACAGAAACATAAAATTTGATGGCGAGATAAGGACTGCTTGGCCCACCCAGTCTGCCCATTTCCATACCTACTGGATAAGCTTCAGATCCTAGTTAACCAGCAGCCTACCTCTTCCTACCCCACCCCTAGAATGGCCTTATGACTGTCCCATGCATGCTTGTATTCCACCACTGTTTTGGCTCCACAATCTCCTCCAGAAGGCCGTTCCATGCATCCACAACCCTCTCTGTGAAAAATACTTCCTCAAATTACCTCTGAGCTGCCCCCCCTTCTTCAAATTGTGCCCCCTTGTTCTTGCACACCTCTTTTTTTGAAAGATGCTACCTTCTTGGACTTTGTTGATTCCCTTGAGGTACTTGAAAGTTTCTATCATGTCCCCCCTCTCCCTCCTTTCCTCGAGGCTATACATATTAAGCTCCTTTAGTCTCTCTTCATATGTCTTCCAGTGCAGACCCAGCACCACTTTATTTGCCCTCCTCTGGACAGCTTCCATCCTGTCTATGTCTTTGCGGAAATTGGGTCTCCAGAACTGCAAGCAGGACTCAAGATGGGGTCTCGCCAGCTGTCTGTACAGAGGGATAATAACTTCTTGTTTTCTACTGGTGATGCCTCTCCCTATGCATCCCAGTATCCCCCTAGCCCTCCTTGCTGCCCTCTCACATTGCTTGCCCACCTTTAGGTCATCTGATATGACTACCCCAGGTCCCTTTCCATTTTTGTTGTTATTATCACCGCCATTGTGTACTCTTCCCTGGTTTTTGTTTCCCAGGTGCATTACCTTGCACTTCTTAGCATTGAATCTAAGCTGCCATACATTTGACCATTCCTCTAACCTTGACATGTGTTTCTCATCCTTTCCACCCACCTTGTGCATCAACTCTGTTGCAGATCTTTGTGTCATCTGCAAAGAGACATACTTTTCCTTCCAGTCCCTCTGCAATGTCGCTTATAAAGACATCGAAGAGGACTGGTTCTAATACTGAACCCTGCGGTACCCTACTAGTAAACCCCCTTTCTTCAGAGTGGACTCCATTTACTATTACTCTCTGTGTCCTATTCTCCAGCCAATTCTTTACCCAGGCTGTCATCATGGGACCCACTCCCAGGCTGGCTAACTTGTATATTAATCTTTTGTGTGGGATTGTGTCAAATGCCTTGCTAAAGTCTAGGTAGGCCATGTCCACAGCCCCTCCCTGATCTACTATTTTGGTCACCCAGTCAAAGAAATCTATTAGATTCATCTGGCATGACCTTCCCACTGTGAATCCATGCTGCCTTGGGTCCTGTGCCCTCTGGCCTCTAGATACTCGACAATTCTTTCCTTCAGAGTGATTCCATCATTTTCCCTATCACTGAGGTTAAACTAACAGGTTTGTAGTTTCCTGCTTCTGCCTTGCTCCCACTTTTGTGAAGGGAATCACATCTGCCCTCCTCCAGTCCTCAGCTACCACCCCATCCTCCCATGATTTGTTAAAGAGGGTAGTCAGTGGTGTTACTAGTTCTACCCTTAGTTCTTTTAGAATTCTGGGATGAATCCCATCAGGCCCCATTGCTTTGTCCACCTTCAGTTTTAAGAGTTCTTTCAGAACCCTTTCTTCTGTAAATGGGCTGGTATCAACTTCTGTATCCAGAGTGTTTCTACTGTTTGTTTTAGGTACCTCCCCCTCTTCATTTGTAAATACTGAGCAAAAATATTTGTTTAGTATCTCTGCCTTTTCACAGTCTCCCTCTGCCCACCCTCCCTCCCTTTATTAAGCCTCACTATCCCTCCCTTGGTCTTCCTTCGCTCCCTGATGTACCTATAAAAGGTTTTATCCCCTTTCTTAACTGAGTTGGCTATCTTTTCCTCAGTTTGGCCCTTTTCTGTTCTGACTGCCTTCCCAGCTTCCTTTTGCTTTAAATGATACAGTTCTCTGTCCTGCTCCTTCTGTGATTCCTTGTACTTCCTGAATGCTTTCTTTTTCTCTTGAACCTTCACTGCCACTTCCTTTGAGAACCATAGTGGTTTCTTACATCATTTTGTGTTGTTTTGTGTAGTCTGAGCATTTAGTATAGTTGATGAATTTGAAAGAAACCAAAAATCTATTTGTGTAGCCTTAGTACCTTGAAAAAATATTTTGTGCGGTTTAGTTATCAAAGCAAAAACATCAACCAGTCCCGTCTGAAGCAACGAATCATTAAAACAATTAGTGTCACAGTACAATTTTGGGATCTGAAGCCTTCTATCCATGTGATACTGACTGCAATTAAAATCTCCCCCTAGGAAGACAAATTTTGATGTAAACAAACAAGGGCGTATAGTTCAGAATAAAGCAAGTCTAGCAGACTTAATTTGAGAGGCATACATGTTAATAAATCTACAATGTAAATCATTGATTATCACATCCAACATCAATACATGGCCAGGCTCAGTATCCACAATTGTACAAAATGGGTAGTAGGATTATTAACTGCTATACCTACCCCGGAACACAATTCTCCACCAACTGACCAATACGTTAGACCCCATTTCCACCGCTCAGTGGTTTGTTCTACTTTAAACTGAGTATGCACAGTAGCAGCCACAGACACTGCCAGCTATTTCCCACAATTTCTGTGATATTTTCAGAGAAATCTCCTGCTTTCTGCATTTCCACAGTAGGAGCAGCAGGGAGAAACTCTTTAGAAATTTCATGAAATATCTGGAAATAGCTGGCAATGTCTGTGGCTACTACTGTAAGCGAGTATCCTGTAAGAATACCACATCTTGTTTGCCACCATCAAAAAGGGAATATATCAACATCTGTTACCTATGAGACTGAATACTGTTGGCATTAAGTGATGCAACACTTATATTATACAGCATACGTAGTAAGAATAAGAAACAGTAAGAATTATTGTGGGCCATAATCTACTATTAGTGAATACCAAATCATTTTTTCTAGTCCATTTTCTTGTCCTAAATGAGCCTTCTTCTTTTTAACAGAATCAGCATTATCAGAAGGTAATTCAGGGTCAGAGAACCCTTCAGGTTGAGATGAATGAATAGAAGTCAAGTCAGATTCAGTACCAATATCCTCATGCAAAGCTGAAAATGCATTCTGTAAGGGTATATGTTCTTGTTCAGGTAAAGGCATCCTAGAGGTCCTAGATCTTAGGCTACTTCACCGGGTAACTACAAGGGTGTAAGACTCCTCTGGTGGAAGTGGCAGGGGTATTGAAGTAGAAATAATATGAGATGCAGCAGGAGAAGGTACCCAAGAATGCACCACCGGGGTTGAAACAGAGACCTCTACATCTGGCAGTGGAGCAGCCACAGCCTGCTCTGAAAGGTCCACCCATTCCCCATTAACAATGGTTAAGAATCGACCAGGGGGTGGAGGTGCTGGTTTCTGTCTCTGGGCTGCATGTTCAGCAGTATTAAGGTAATAATCTTGAATACAAAAGTCCCCATTTGTTTTTCTCTGAGTCGCCTAGGGCACTCCTCATAAGAGTGAGCTTCTTCACCTAGTGAACATTTAGCAGGGTGGTGACAGTTGGACATCACATGCCCCAATTCACCACACTGAACACATTTCACAACATCGCAAGTTCTACTGAGATGTCTGCCTGAACCACATTTGTAGCAATGGCTAGGCTGACCCGGATAAAAAAATAAAGCCTTTATCCCTCCCTCCTAAATAAAAACAACTCAGGAGATGTTGTAACCCATCCTCAGTTTGATTGAGGTTGATTTTATATCTCCAACCCCCATTCCAGAAACCCTCCATATCTAGAATAGGTTCAGGATTACCTTGAAGTGTACACCTTTTTTCCAACCAATATGAAATATCTTCCACATTAACCCCTTTGTTGCAGAACAACACAGTGATAACTTTAAAAGATTGTTTTGTTAGGGGAATGACTTGAAAATGGGACCAGACAGGGCTGTTTTTTTTAAGGGCGAATACTTCACAATTCAAAATCTATTCAAAATGTCAGGTGTTTGAAAACTAATATCATAGGCATTGTCACCAGGAGTATGGATTAAAGCGTATACTTCGCTGGGAGTAAAACCCAGCATCTGTTTGATCAAAATCTTACCCACGTAAAACCTATCAGGCATAGAATCTGTAGGCCCCAGAAACCTCAGTATCACAGCATTCCATCTTTAACTAGGGAGGCTGGCTTCTGGAAGAGACTAGCATAAAAGACAACTGGGGTTGAAAAACATGGTAGATCTTTCCACATCATTCACCACATCATCACTTGGGTCATCTTGTACCTTACTGATATCAGGGACAGCAGCCAGAGGTTGTATAGGGGGGTTCAAGCATTAGCCAGGTGTAATTAATGGGGAAGGATCAACCCTAATGTTCAAACCCTCCAGAGCGTGGGCTGGTTTAGAAGGAATCACATCTCCTACTGAAACAACCAGGTCTATGCCAGTGCTAGATGCAGCAGCAAGTAGTACAGGCATGCTAACCTCAAGGCAGGAGGTATTGGAAGGCAAAGGCTGTGTTATTGTCACCCTTTCCACGCCTGGGATCGGCATTGCAGGGTCAGCAATCCACTGGCCCGAGTCCAGTTGTAGCCAGCCCACACATTTACGTGCAATATCAGGGGACCAATTGTAGCAGCTGCCACCATATTACCTCCAGAAGACTGTGACGGGGAATGCAAAGTCCCAGAATCGGCTTGCTGAAGGCCTTTATGTATTTTAGCAACAATACCTGTATGACCCGAGGGTGAATCTACCATGACAGTTTTGAAGTAGAATTTAGAGTGCCTTAGTTCGGGGTCCTCCTAGAGGCTAGCTTCATGATCAATGCCACCATAGAGGGGCTGGTCTCGTATATTGCAAATGACAGCACTCATGTTAGTGAAAACTTCACTGAATCTTCTGGCTATCTCATAGGGGTTAAAAAAAAAAAACCTTTCCTGTCAACCATAAGGATTCCCAGGAATGTTTTTCCCCTTTGCCAAGAAGCTTTGAAACATTCTCCCAAAATATTTTCTTGTTTCTCCAATTAAGGGTTTGTTGGGTCTTTCAGTACTCAGATTTGGCCAGCCTAATCCCTCTGGTGCATTGGTTTCTTGCTTCTTTATATTTTTGAAGGTGAACCAGAGACCCAGTCTCCTTAACCATAGACCACAACCTGCCCTACTCTTTCCTGAGAGCATGAAGCTCAAAGATGATCCAGGAAGATGGTGTACCCCTGATCTTACCTTTTTGAGCAGTGCAAATTTGTCACAGATTTTGGTGAATTCCATAATAAAGAATTCAAGGGCTGAGTCAGTGTCAGGTATGGCATTGAGAAAACTCCAATCGATCAGAGCCACTTGGCACTTGAAATCAGGCAGCTTACTTTGGTTGATGATGGGTTAGTGATCAGTTGGGGGGGAGCTTAGGCTGTTTAACTGCCCATACACATTACACCAGTGAGTGGTCACTAAGGGTGTCAGGCAGCACATTAACAGACTAAACACTGTCTGGGTAAGTTACCAGAATCCAGTCAATGAGGGTAATTGTGCTAGGTCTGTAGCTAGTTCTGGTGTGTCCGGTGACCATTTGGGTTAGGAAAAGGTAGGCCATCCTGTCCCTGTCACCAGAGCTGGACTTAGCATCCCAGCTAATATTAAAATTGCCAGTGACTATATACTCCCAGTTTTGGTTGATTTGTTTGTAGTACCCAGTAAAGCAGTCTAAGCTAAATTGTTGTTTACCGGGGAGGATATAGACTGACATGAAGATGAGAGATTTTTGACCTTGCTCCAGCAGTATTTTAATAGCTAGGCATTCACAGTCCTTATCAAGATGTTTGAATTATAGTCTAGAGCTTTGTAGATAATGACAAAACACAAACTAATGATGAGCATTTACCACAAACATTGTATGAGATAGGGAACAAATATGAAGAACTGGTAAACAACTGGGACACAATACAAAAGCAAACTTTTAAAATAAATGATATGACACTAAAATCAAAAGGGTACCCACAAACGCTGGCCCAGACACACTCAGGATCTTCCTCCAAGAGTCACCCCAATGACAAAAGCAGGTAGGCACCTCACACTTAGAAGCCAACCACCAAGGGAAGGTGGAATCAGCCCCGGAGATGGTATCGGGGGTCGGGCCTGCCTGTGGTAGTTTCAGGGAGGAGGAGGAGATCAGGGGAGATGCCAGGGTTCAGGCTGGTAGTAGGGTGGTCTATGTGAGGCACTTTGAAGGATGCCTGGGGGTGTGGGTGAATAAATATAAGTTAAAAAAATGGTACCCGGACTTAGAAAATAGATACACTATATTAGATCCTGATCATAAAAAAAACATAAAGGACCTGGACGAAGGGCATGATTTATTATACAAAACTGATCCAAAAAATTATACAAAAATACAGGACAGAGTTAGAAATCCAAAACAAAACAAAGAGGCATTAGAAAAAGATGCAGTACATAATCAAGAAAGTGCTCCAGAAGCAGGAGCAAAACTGAACCTTTGAACTTAGACCCCTCTGTAGGAAACAGTGAAGCAATAAAAGAAAGAAATAAAGACATTCTGATAATAGGTGATTCTATTACCAGAGACATTGACTCACTGGTATGTCAAGGAAGAAAAATGTACACAACTGTGAGTTCACTACCAGGGGTAAAATAGTAGATATAGCATATTTATTGGATGGATTAATGGAAGGAATCCAAAAACCACTGGTGATACTCCATGTAGGTATAAATGATGCAGGAAATTGTAATGTAGATTCCATCGTACAAGACTATCCACATACAATAAAAAAATAGAGAAAAAGGAGGAGATATAATAATATCAGGTTTACTCCCAACACATGGTAAATACAAATTAAAAAATCCAACAATAGAGAAGCTCAACATATGGTTACATGTCTTCCACAATCAAAATAATATTGGTTTTATGGATAATTCAATTACATTCCAAAACAAAGATTCTTTCTAAATGGGATGGATTACACTTAAATAAAGCTGGTACTCATCTATTGAGTAAAAAATAAATTATATCATATCTTTTCTTTTAAACTGGATAAAGAGGGGAGAAAATGTATAACCTAGAACCAAAAGTCAAAGACCTGTAAGAAGGTTGGAGCGGTGTATTGATTAATGCAAGAAGCTTGGCAAATAAGTTTGATGAACTACAATATTTACTATACACAAAAAATATACAAATTGCACTCATAACTGAGACCTGGAGGACAAAGGACGATAAATAGGACAAAAATATAAATGGCTACAAATTATCAAGGGAGCAAAGGAAGGGAGGAGGGGTCGCTGTCTCTATTGAAGAAACTATACAATGTGAGGAAATTAAAATGGATAGGGATGATCTAGAGCTGTTTTTGGTTAAACTTATACCAAAAGGAACACGTAAAATTATATTGGGGCTATTGTATAGACCACCCTCCATCACTCCTGATAATGATTTAATATTATTAAACAGCATTAGAAACTTAGATCCAGTAGATAAAATTATACTTGTGGGGGATTTTATTTTGCCAGATATTGATTAGGAAAAACAACAAGGTAAAACCAAAACAGATATGCAGTTTTTGGACACAATAAATCAGATAGGACTCGAACAAATAGTGTTACAGAAAACCAGGGCACTAAATACTCTTGACTTGATCTTAAAAAATTTGGGAACCTTAGTAAATGAGGTACAAATCAGTAGTCCATTGGGTAATAGCAACCACCAGACTGTCTTTTTTCAAATCAAGGAAGTAGAAAATGTTACTCGAGCAGGCAAGACTACAGTAGTAAACTTTTTTAAGGCAGACTTTCCCTCTATGAGGAAGGTTATGGCGCAGTGGGATTGGAAACATGAAATTGCAAAAAGACCTGTAAATGAAATGTGGCAGTCATTAGTAGAGAAACTAAAAACAACAATACATAAAGGCATACTTAATTATGAGAAGTACCCAAATAAAAAAGGCAGACCTAAATGGTTAACCCCCAAAATACAAAAAAATAATAAACAAAGAAAAAGATGGTACTGATAACAATTATAAAAAACATACAAGTTATAATGAAATACAGAAATCTGGCTAAGAAAGTTAAACGTGATGCCAAAAAAGCTAAGAAGGAATATGAATTCAAACTTACAGCACAAGTCAAAGATAACTATAAGACCTTTTACTCATATATAAATAACAAAAAGAAAAGTAGTAACAGTGTTGGACCATTCAAAAACAAACAAGGGGATATGTTAAACAGCAAAGAAACTGCACAAATTCAAAGTAAGTTTTTCTGTTCAGTCTTGAATCCAGTTACTACATCTAAGACAAGGCACAAATTCAGTTTAGCACCTGGACTTATACAAATTAAAGAGAAAGACGCACTTGATAAATTAAAAAAGCTACATACAAATAAATCACAGGGACCTGATGAAATTCATCCAAGGGTAATTTATGAACTGGCTGTACAATTAGCTGCACCCTTGACATATATTTTTCAAACCTCATTGGATAATGGGGTAGTCCCACAGGGATGGAGGGAGGCACTAGTAACACCTATTTTTAAAAAAGGATCGAGAACAGACCCACATAACTACAGACCGGTGAGCCTGACGTCTGTCATGGGGAAGATAATGGAATCTATATTAAAAGAGTATATAATGGAACATCTAGAGAAAAGTAACTTACCAGATCCAGTACAGCATGGGTTTCAGAGGGATAGATCATGTCAGACAAACCTGTAGGTATTTTATGAGAAAGTTGGCAAGGCATTGGATGAGAGCAACAGTGTAGATGTTGTCTTTCTGGAATTTTCAAAAGCTTTTGACAAGCTTCCACATCAGGAATTAATAAATACACTTAAGGAATGCAAATTTGATACCAACATAATAAATTGGATCGAAGTCTGGTTGAGTGAGAGAAGACAGAGAATGGTGGTACGTGGCGAGATGTGTGATTAGGGTTAGGGTGACTAGTGGGGGTCCCTCAGGGCTCGGTGTTGGGCCCTTGTCTTTTCAATATTCTTGAGCTTGCAGTATAGCATAGAGGTTAGAGGAATGAGGTGTGAATGAGCTTGGTACATCCAGTAGCCCCGACCTGAGTTTGATTCTCACAACCTCCACTTGCATACTGTGTGACTCCGAGCAAGTCACTTAACCACCCAGTGCTTCCAGGTCGCCCCTGAAAAGCAGGCACTTGTGCCTAGTGGGTACTCGGTTACCAAAGACTAAATATATATATATATATATATATATACACATATACATATATATATTATATAACATCATTAAAATACCAAAGACATCTGTGTGACAAATTCACAGACAACTGCAGAAGTGGAGCCATAACAAACACACAAAAAAATACCACTGACTTACAAGATGCACTTAATACCATACAAAATTGGACTAAAAACAGCAAACTCAACTTGAATAGTGCTAAATGCACTGTTATGCATATTGGTAAAAAAATAGTAAATTATCATATAAAATGGGTAACTCTGAACTTAGGGAAACAATTGAGGAGAGAGATTTTGGGATTACAATTAGTGCAGACTTAAAATTCAGTTCCCATTGCAATAAACTAGCTAAAAAGAATAATCAGATACTGAATTGCATATTAAGACACATAACTAGTAGAGACAGGAAAGTGATTATGCCTCTTTACAGTGCTCTGGTGAAGCCTACCTGGAATATTGTGCCAAGGTGTGAGCACCATACAAAAAAGAAGATATCCACAGATTGGAGGGAATCCAACGCAGAGTGACCAGGGCTGTAGAGGGATTGGAAAGCATGTCATATCCTGAAATCCCCCTCAAAAATCTCCTTTTATCCCTCAAACCTTCCTCCTCGCTCAGCAAGCCACTGGATTTGTATTCATTATTGTTTATTTTACAGGAAAAAAGCTCCATCGAGTAATGCTCATTTACAAGGAAATCCTGGTTAGGACAGGTAATATTACAGTAGGTAAGAAAGTTAATATTGTACAGGGATTGATAAAAACACATACAGCATTTTTGGAAAAGAGGATAACATGTGAGCTCTAAATTTAGGTCATAAATAAAAAATATACAGAGTTAAGAAGGATGAGTCAAGGCTTACAGAGAATTTAGTGCAAGTGCAGTTTTAACTGTATAGCAAAACACAGATTACAGGGGGTCTGATTCCTAAAGGGGTTACACATGTTGCAAGGAGACTTGCGCCAAACCCTATGGTGCAAATCAGATCTTGCAACATGCGTTACGCCTTTTGCTATTCCCAGATGTGGCCTGCACCATGGCACTTGCGACCATCCAAGGGGTCTTCTGCCACCTGTAGCCCCTATGGCATGGTGGAAGGGGGGTTATGGTGGTGACTGAGCCCTATTCTGAAAGGGAGGCTGCCATAACACACCTACACCATTCCAGATCCCAATACGGCACTGTGGGGTTAGACCAGCACTTAACTGGTCTAAGAGGCATCCATCCTGGCAAAACGATGGATGCCTCCCAACAGTGCCATGAAATGCACATTGCTGTGCCCCACAGACTCCCCAGCACAGTGATGCCCCCCACAATTTGGGGTGCCACCTGGGTCCATATTGTGCCATTCCCTCTTGTGCCTGTGCCACCCAGCCTACCCCCCAAGACCCCCAGGGGATTGCAGGCTAGTTACTGGGTGGGGGGGCTCTGGGGGTCTGTTACTTGTGGTCTACAGCTTGCGGTACCCAGGTCTGTTGCCCCATTCCCATGGCACAACCATGCAGCTACCGCATGTCACAAGACATAAGTTCCAGGGACCCTGCCTGTTCTTGAATGGGGCACGGGGTCCCCGGTGTAGCGCCACATGGCGCAACCCGCATACACCTGCAGGATGCATCATGCATCTTGGAATCGGGCCCAGGGTGTTTTAGTAGCATTCACATTTGTCATTGCAAAATAGACCATGTAAATCCTTAAAATAGTAGGAGATGATGAACCAACTCAGTTTAAATGATTCTTGCAACTTTTTCTAAAGTGTAGGGATAACTCAATTAAAGAAATTTTTTTCTAGATTTTTGAGGAGTGCCATGGTACATTAAATAGAATAATGCTGTGTTGTCTTAGATTGTACAGTCTGGTAGTTCTCTGAAGGAGATTTGGTGTACTATATATGATGGCAGTGAGTCCTGCAGGCCCTTGTAGAATCACACATGTTGGTTTCTGAACCTTCTGATCACAAATGAAGTCAAGCCAACTACTGTGTAGAAGGAACAATGATGTGTTCGTGCATGCAGACCAGAGATAAAATGGAGTGCTCTATTTATTTTATTTATTTAAAAGCTTGTGATTGGGAGAGGCATACTGAACTGCAGCTCACTTCCAGGTGTGACCCAGGGGAAAGGAAGGGGAATACATGTTCAGATGCAAACTGACTTACAGAACCAGATTAAGCTGTTGGTGATATTTTAGTGACTGGTAGAGCACATCTGATTTGGATAGATGAGAAGCTGAGACAATTCTGTATAGAATATCACCATAGTCTAGCAAAGGAAGGAAGGTCTCTTGTTCTATCCTTTTTTGCCTCAGTGCTGAAACAGAATTTATTTCTAAAATAGAAACCAGGGGCCTGATTCTCAAAGATCCCTGAGATCACCATATGTTGCAGCGATCTAGGGCTGCTGTGAACTATGGGTGTATCAGTAACCCTACACCCAATTCCAGAAAAATAGGGGTCCCTGTACCAAAAACCCAGGAGTTGCCACACCCACAGGCTAGCGCCAAACAATAGGCACACCTGCAGGAATTGCTACAGGGATCTGACTTCCCCTACCAGGTGCACCCAAAACAAGATTTCCAGGAGGGGTTGAAGCAAAAGGGGTATGAGGGAAGCCATGGGTTGTTGGTGAGCCAGTGGGCATGCCAGGGGGTGATCTGGCACCTAGTGGGTTTACCATTTATACAACTATTATGGGAAAGGATGGCACAAGGGGGGGTTTCCGGGGACAAACATTGCCCAAGGCTGGGGCTGCTGCCAGGGCTGTGCCAAGCTGGGGCCATGGCACAGTTTGTCCCTTGAAGACCCCTGTACCAGCCATTAGCATAATAGTTACATAAAAACACTCCAATGAGTGCCCAATTACCACCTAGCATGACAACTCACTCCCCAACACCCCATGGCACTCTCCTGTCCCTCCAGCCCTGGACCGCACTTACAAAGTCCCCCTAATTTGCCACCTTGAGTGGCACTGGATGAAGGGGCTTAGATCACTTCCTGGCTGGTCTAACTTTAGATGCTTGCTGTACTCACAGTGGGGCTTCCTGAATACCAAAAGAGGGGATATGGCAGCCCCACCCTGCTTTGTGTTGGAAGGGGGGGTACAGTACCCATTTGACACAGCAGCATCCCATTCTGATGCAGACCACGTATCAGAATTGGGAATGCTACATTTTGTGATGCAAGGTGCCACTTGCATCATGAACATTTGATGCAGGTACCTTGCATCAATCTATGGGCTATCAGAATCAGGGCCCAAGTCTCTGGCACAGCTTCTCACATAGACTGATAATATGCATACTAAAGGAGAGTTTGCTATCCAACTGCAGATGCAGATACTTGAAGGACTCTACAAATTCCAGTTTATCATGCAGCAGAGTGGTGATGCACAGAGAAGGGAAAGGCAGATACTGTTTGGGAGAGAATGTCATATACTTGGTTTTTGTAGCATTTAAAAGAAGCTTTGAGGCACACAGATTGATCTGTAGGTGTTCAAACACACATTGTAGTCCATCCATTTCCATAGCTGGTGTGGGACTAGTAACGTATAGAACAGTGTCAGGATTTACTATGTTTGACCCCAGATTGTTGGTGCAAATCATAAATAAAAGTGGCCCCAGTATGGATCTTTGTGGGACTCCTTTGCAGATGTGGACACAAGAGAATGATAAGTCTTCCAGCTCTAGCTTCTGTTATTGCCCAGAAAGATATTCCCTAAACCAGGCTTCTGCAGCTGGGCTGATATAATTAATCATAAGTTAACTCAGGAGGATATTATGGTCAACAGTATCAAAGGCCTTGCTATGCACTAGGAAGATTGGTGCACTAATGAGTTTATGATCAAAGGCTGAGAGCCAGTCATTGGTTACATTAACTTGAGCAGATGACACACTGTACTGAGCATGAAAGCCTCATTGAGTTGGGGTGAAAATGTCAAACTGATCAAAATAATCTCAGAGCTGCTTATTCACTTATTTCTGTAGCAATCTGCCCAGGCCTGGGAGAATGGTGATAGGTCGACAATTACTTAAAGATTCTGTGCAATAAAATTCACAGAACTTACACTGTCAGCATCAGTCATTAAGTAATGTTATACACATATTATCTATCTGTCGTTTTATATGCAAATCTACCATTTCTTACCCTCTTTAGCCATTTATTGTGTGTTCTGATTCAGTCACACTGCTAGATGCTGAGACTTGCTGTTTCTTGTGGTAATCAGTATGTCTAAACCCTCGTGATGTCATTTGGGGTGCTGTTCTCTTTCTTCTATGAAGAAGACAGGGAGATTATCACACTGCTGAAGCCTCTAAAGATTCCTTTTATTTCTTGCTTTGTGCCTGTTACAAGAAACTGAAAGACAATCAGTTGTTTGTTTTTGGTTTTGTCATGTTCAATACTTGTAATGTGCAGAAATAATTTAAATTGATCATTTGATCCTGTGCAGATGTCAGAGATAGTAACATACATTGCAAGATTTGCGGTCTCTACATAGAAACATAGAAACATAGAATTTGATGGCAGATAAGGACTGCTTGGCCCACCAATCTGCCCATTTCCTACCTACTGGATAAGCTGCAGATCCTAGTTAACCAGCAGCCTACTTCTTCCTACCCCCACCCCTAGAATTGCTTTATGACTGTCCCATGCATGCTTGAATTCCACCATTGTTTTGACTCCACAACCTCCTCGGAAGCCGTTCCATGCATCCACAACCCTCTCTGTGAAAAATACTTCCTTAAATTACCTCTGAGCCACCCCCATCTTCAAATTGAGCTCCCTTGTTCTTGCACAATTCTTTTTTCGAAAAATGCTACCCTCTTGGACTTTGTTGATTCCTTGAGGTACTTGAAAGTTTCTATCATGTCCCCTCTCCTCCTTCCTTGAGGCTATACATATTAAGCTCCTTAAGTCTCTCTTCATATGTCTTCCAGTGCAGACCCTGCACCATTTTAGTGCCCTCCTCTGGACAGCTTCCATCCTGTCTATGTCTTTGAGAGATTGGGTCTCCAGAACTGCATGCAGTACTCCAGATGGGGTCTCACCAGCTGTCTGTACAGAGGGATAATAACTTCCTGTTTTCTACTGTGATGCCTCTCCTATGCATCCCAGTATCCCCAACCCTCCTTGCTGCCCTCTCACATTGCTTGCCCACCTTTAGATCATCTGATATGACTATCCCGGTCCTTTCCATTTTATTGTTGTTAGTATTCACACCGCCATTGTGTACTCTTCCCTGAGTTTTTGTTTCCCAGGTGCATTACCTTGCACTTCTTAGCATTGAATCTAAGCTGCCATACATTTGACCATTCCTTTAACCTTGCCAAGTCCTTCTCATCCTTTCTACCCCACCTTGTGCATCAACTCTGTTGCAGATCTTTGTGTCATCTTCAAAGAGACATACTTTCCTTCAGTCCCTCTGCAATGTTGCTATAAGACATTGAAAGGACTGAATCTAATACTGAACCCTGCAGTACCCACTAGTAACCCCTTTCTTCAGAGTGGACTCCATTTACTATTACTCTCTGTGTCCTATTCTCCAGCTAATTCTTTACCCAGGCTGTCATCTTGGGACCCACTCCCAGGCTGGCTAACTTGTATATTAATCTTTTGTGTGGTACTGTGTCAAATGCCTTGCTAAAGTCTAGGTAGGCCATGTCCACAGCCCCTCTCTGATCTACTACTTTGGTCACCAAGTCAAAGAAATCTATCAGATTCATCTGGCATGACCTTCCCACTGTGAATCCATGCTGCCTTGGGTCCTGTGCCCCTCTGGCCTCTAGGTACTGACAGTTCTTTCCTTCAGAAGTGATTCATTATTTTCCCTATCACTGAGGTTAAATTAACAGGTCTGTAGTTTCCTGCTTCTGCCCTGCTCCCACTTTGTGAAGGGGAATCACTCTGCCCTCCTAGTCCTTGGGTAACACCCCATCCTCCCATGACTTGTTAAAGAGGGTAGTCAGTGGTGTCACTAGTTCTACCCTTAGTTCTTTAGAATTCTGGGATGAATCCATCAGGCCCCATTGCTTTGTCCACCTTCAGTTTTAAGAGTACTTTCAGAATCCTTTCTTCTGTAAATCACTGGTATCAACTTCTGTATCCAAAGTGTTTCTATTGTTTGTTTTAGGTACCTCCCCTCTTCATTTGTAAATACTGAGCAAAAATATTTGTTTAGTATCTCTGCCTTTTCACAGTCACCCTCTACTCACCCCCTCTCCCCTTTATTAAGCCTCACTATTCCTCCCTTGATCTTCCTTCGCTCCCTGATGTACCTGTAAAAGGTTTTATCCCCCATCTTAACTGAATTGGCTATCTTTTCCTCAGTTTGGGCCTTTGCTGTTCTGACTGCCTTCCCGGCTTCCTTTTGCTTTAGCTGATACAATTCTCTGTCTTGTTCCTTCTGTGATTCCTTGTACTTCCTGAGTGCTTTCTTTCTCTCTTGAACCTTCACTGCCACTTCCTTTGGAAACCATAGTGGTTTCTTACATTGTTTTGTTTTGTTTATTTGCTTCACACAAAGGCTTGTTACCTCTGTGATGGCAGTTTTATTATTCCCCATTGTTCCTTCCACCCTCCTTCCTGCCCATTTGCTAGTGCATTCCTTAGGCACTCACCCATTTTAGCAAAAGTCAGCCCTCCTAAAGTCCAATACTTTTGCCTTTGTGAGCTTGACTCTATTGCTGTGTTTATTGTGAACCATACTGTTCGATGGTCGCTAGTTCCCAGAGATGGCTTGAACCAGGTCTAAGATTGCTCCCTCTTGAGTGGGTTCCAGTACTAGTTGTCTAAGGCATGCCTCCTGTAGGGCATCTAGAATCCACCTCTTTGAAGTGGCTGCTGCAACTGCACTACAGTTAACATCTAGCATATTTAGATCACCCATCAGCAATATCTCCCCTTCTTCTGCCATTCATAGGTTTCATAGGTTTATTCAAGCCGAGGATGGAATCACCATCCTATGAGGCTCGCCATCCAATTATTATTAACTTAAAAATTTGCTATCTCTAAAAAATAGGTCTATACCATTCTTGAATTCCTTCATAGTTGTACTATTAACAATATCGTTAGGTAAGTTATTCCAGAATTGCACAACTCTTAAACTGTACCAATATTTACGAAAATTGTGTTCCCAGATTTGTTGATACATTTGTTTATTATGTTCCTTAACTAACTCTTCCCTAATTTATATGTAAACCCTAGTTCCTTTAGTAGCTTGTCATCCTCAATACTCTTACATAGGAAGCAAAGATCTCCTCTTATTCTACTGATAGTGTAATGAATAAAGATTTAGACTAACCAATCTATTCAAGTATGTTTCAGTTTTCTAGTCCTTTACTTTTTGGTAAATCTTCTCTGGACTCCTCTATTAGATATGTCCTCTTTATTATGGGTGACCAAACCCTTGCACAATATTCAAGGTGGGCCTGACCAATGCGACATACAGAGGATCAACACACTCCTATCCTACTTACTATATGCTTAAGTATACAGTTTAAAATCTGGTTTGCCTTCCCTCAATTGCTTTTTACAATGTACTCTAAACTTAAAGTCCTTTGTAACTGTGATTCCCAGATCTTTTCCTCAGTTACAACCCCTAATACAATGTTATCTATTTGATAAATTGCTTCACTGTTATTTTTCCCCAGATGCATAACCTTACATTTGGTTATATTTAGCTCTAGCTTATTACTAATTGTCCAATCATGTATTGTATTTAAGTGCATGCTGAAGTACTAATGTATGTTCATCTTTATTTGACCACACCAATCTGCAATCATCGGCAAACTTGCATCCATATATTTTGTACTGATCATTAATGAGGAATGTATATATTAAACAGACTGGGACCCCACAGATCCCTGAGGCACCTCACTAGTCACCACAGCCCACTCAGAGTAATCCCATTTATGACCACCCTCTGTCTCTATCTCTCAACCAATCAGATATCCACCTACATATATATTGATGGGTAGTTTTGCATTTTTTAACACCAACAACTAATTCCTTATGTGGCAATTTGTCAAAAGCCTTAGCAAAATCAAGAAATATCACATCCACAGGGTTCCCAATATCCAATTCTCTATAACTTTTCATAAAGGTCCAACAAGTTGGTCTGACATGATCTATTTTTCACAAATCCGTGCTGTATAGGGTCACTCATATCCTATGCCTCCAGGTGTTCTTTAATAGTATCTTTTATTATATTTTCCATGAGTTTTCCCAGTACTGATGTCAAACTTATAGGTCAGAAATTTTCTGGTCGAGTGATTGGTCCTTTTTTAAGATCGGTATAATATTTGCAATCTTCAATCATGCGGGACAGTACCAGTATTAATAGATGTTTGAAATATGTATGTCAAAGGATGGGTCAATTCACATGCCAGTTCCTTTAGAATTCTGGGATGCAAACCATCTGGACCTGGAGATTTATTTGGTTATGCCAAGTAACTTGTTTATAAATATTGTCTGGGTTCAATCTTATTGTCTCTAACTCAGGGTAATAATGTATTATATGTATCCATATCGTTTGAATTATACAATCGAACAAAATATTTGTTTTGAATATTTGCCATATGTTGATTAGAAGCTGTGGGTCCTTCATCGGTAAAAAGCGACCTATACCAGTTGAAGTCTTCCTCCGTTTATTAATATAAGAGAAGAAGGCTTTTTGTTATCCTGTACTCTCTTAGTAATGTTATACTCAAATATGGATTTAGACTTCCTAATTTCCATTTTAACTTTTTTGACACTCCTTGTATTCAGTGTTTAATTTCACCATATTATGAACTTTTAGCTCTTAAATAGTCTATTCTTTTTGTTTATTAATTTTTAATTTTGGTGTGAGCCAGGCATGATCTAATAGATCTGTCCTTATGATATTTAGTGAGTTACAGGAACAAATTCAGTAGTTAAATCCTCCAGTTTAGCTTTAAGAGAATCCCACAAACTTTGAATGGGTTTATTGCCAAATTCGGAAGTCCATTCCCAACATCCTAATTTGATTTTCATATTATGGAAATCAGCTTTACCCATATTTAATTTTACGGTAGTTCCTGTAGGTTTCTTAATTTTGGTTTCCTTTATATTAAAAGATACAATATTATGATCACTGGTGCCTAATGGGGCATCTACTACCACAGAGGTTACTATGCCTTTCATATTAGTAAAAATCAAATCAAGAATATTATTACCCCTTGTGCCCTCTCGGACCATCTGATCAAGACCCTTGTGATCCATTATATCAATATATTGCCTTTCTAGGGGACAAGTACCCATGCCTTTTACCCAATCAATATTTGGTAAATTAAAATCACCAGTAATCAATAATCTAGTGTTTGGGTCCAATTTCTCAAAAATGTTCATTAATATTCTATCATCATCATGTGACATAGATGGTGGTCTATAAAGTAAACCTAATATAATTTTTGGTCTATTAGTTAGGTATTAGTTGAACCCAAAGGGTTCAATTTGACCTACATCCATTTTAGTTCTTCTGATGCAATATCTTTGTGAATATAAATTGCCAGACCTCCCCTTTTCTATACTTTCTACAATAGGAATAGAGTTTATAACCTCAATTTCCTTATCCCATTCATCATGTTTTCATCCCACCATGTTTCAGTAACCAAGGCTATATGTACTTGATTACTGTGTAGAATAGTTATTAGCTCGTCATATTTATTCAGTAGGCTTCAGGCATTAATCAGAATGGCATTCCACCCGTTTATGTCTTCAAGGGAAGATGAGTTAATGTTTAAGTTTTTATAGTCTGTACCCCCCTTCCTATCCAGTTTAAATGGAAATTAACAACCTCCTGGAATTTTTTACCCAAGATCCTAACTCCGGCATAATTTAGATGAACACCATCATTCCTATATAATGAATTTCTGCTAAATGTTTTTTCATTATCCATAAAACCTATCCCTTCTTCCTCGCAGTAATGTCTAAGTTTCCCATTAATAAATATCTGTTTATTTCGATACGATTTATTGCCTTGCATTGGGGTTAATCCAGAAATAATAATTTCCCCACCACGGTTCCTTACTGTATCAACAATAATCTTATAGTCCCTTTGCATAGAAATCCAATTTGTTTTGCCTACGTCATTGGTCCCTACGTGTAGAATGACTAGAGGGGTGACTGTGTTTTCGAAGAGACCTTGTAGCATGCCAACTATATCATGTATTTTAACTCCAGGTAAGGAGCTGACTGTGGTATGTTCATTTTGATTATAACATATGTAGGTATCTATACCCCTGATAATTGAGTCCCCTATTATCAGAACATCCCTTTCTGTCTGTTTATTTACTCCAAGTAATTTTTTTCCAGCTGGAAAGGAGGGGTTTTCCTGATTTATGTTGCTACCCGAGACCTCTTTTGGTTCCTGTATACATTCTAAATTATTAGATGTTATAAAATCCTCTGATAAACTATTCCCGATGTTTACAAAATCATCTTTAGCTAAACATTCAAAACTATTTAGTACATCGACTGTGATAAATGACTGAGGCACCTCACTAGTCTCTTTGTCATTATTTGTATTATCTAGGTGGACAGAATTATTCAAGGTCAACATTTGTCTATTACTAACATCACATGCAGCCTCGTCAATATATTCTTCTAATTTTAGAAATGTCTTTATATGTCTGTATTCTAGCCTCCAGTTCTAGTACTTTCTTTTCAATTCAGAGTTTATAATACATTTAGTACATAAAAATCTGAGTTTACACCTTCTTCCGTGTACATAAGGCATTCCTGGCATGATTTTGCCTTTTGATTTCTTTTGCCTTGTATAAGTCATTTTGCTATTATTTTTTTTTTAACAAGTTCTTTGTAAGTTAAGTTTTAAGCTTCTTTTGTATATGACTCTTGTAACTGTTAAAAGTTGGGCCGTCTTACCACTCTCCCGTTGTTACTGAGCCTCATAAGTTTTTCCCCCAGTGGTTCCCAGTGTCCACAGCGGACACAGCAGACACACGCGACAGCGTGTCTCTGCGCGTCTCCTCCAGCAGCGACTCGCTCACTCACTCTCCACTCGCCGAGTGGCTATTTTATAACGTTTCCAAACAGGAAGTAGCCCGAGAACCCCTCGTTATAAAATGCTGGTAGAATTAGTATTTTTAGCCCAGAAATCTAATAAAATATGTTTTTAAACTTTAAAGTGCAAGACGATTTAAAACAAATAAAAATAGTGTAATATCCTAGTTTGTAGTTCGATTTGTTCAGGTCCCGAACTACAAACTCTCTTCCTGCTTCCGGTTATGTTACAGGGCTCAAAACTGGTCAAAATAAACGTTTTATAAGATAATTTCTCCTAAAAAGGCACACAAGGCTCAAGTTTCATCAGTTCTGATAACACAATAATATTGTAGTGTTCCTTTATCGCTCCACTCGCCGGAGTGGCTATTTTTATCACGTTTCCAAACAGGAAGTAGCCCGAGAACCTCTCGTTATAAAATGCTGGTAGAATTAGTATTTTTAGCCCAGAAATCTAATAAAATATGTTTTTAAACTTTTAAAGTGCAAGACGATTTAAAAACAAATAAAAATAGTGTAATATCCTAGTTTGTAGTTCGATTTGTTCAGGTCCCGAACTACAAACTCTCTTCTTCGCTTCCGTTATGTTACAGGGCTAAAACTGGTCAAAATAAATGTTTTATAAGATAATTTCTCCTAAAAAGGCACACAAGGCTCAAGTTTCATCAGTTCTGATAACACAATAATATTGTAGTGTTCCTTTATCGCTCCATTCTAAGTATACTTTCTATCATTTCCTTGTCCATTTCCTCCCCCGAGAGGAGGGGTCTGCATACAACCCCTGTGCGGATTGTGGTGCCATTACATGTCTCCAAATTGACCCATAGTGCTTCTTCTCCTCCTCCCTGTTTACCCTTTTGTTCTGTTGCTTTGATTCCTTCCCTTATGCAAAGAGCTACTCCTCCTCCTCTTTTACCCTCCCTGTCCTTCCTGTAGATAGTGTATCCTGGTATGTTTACATCCCAGTCATGGTTTTTTGTGTACCATGTTTCTGTGACTGTCACAATATCCAGATGTTCTCCTCCATCAAGGCCACTAATTCAGAAAGCTTGTTACCCAGACTATAGGCATTGGTACTCATTGCTTTCCATTTTTTGATGGCTTACCTTCTGTTGCAGCATCCCCACTGACCTTTCTACCTTGGTCTTTTCTCATTTAGTACCCTGTTTTGTAGGATAGGCTGGGATTTTCCTGCTGCTATCAGTGCCTCCTTCTTGACTAGTTTAAAAGCTTGACAATGAAGCATTTAAACCGATTGCTTAAAAGACTTGTTCCCTTCCTGGACAGATGCAGACCATCCTGCCAGTATAGGCTGGTGTCCTCCAGGTGGAACCTCAGTCCCCAATGAAGCCAAACCCCTGTGCTCCACACCATTTTTTTAACCATTCATTAAACTGCATGGTGCAAAGTACCTCACCTCACCCATGTCATTGACAGGCAGCACCTCTGAGAAGGATACTGTGTGTGCTACTTGTCTTAGGCCCCTCCCCAACTCTACAACTCAACAGCTTACTCTGTACTGTTTTGTTGTAGTTAAAGGCATGAGTTATATTGGCATGTTTATGACTGCTGTGCTCATCATGCCTGACATTCAGTAAAGGTAATTTCTCAGGATTTCACAAAAACAATTATCCCATCACCCTGTAGATGGGGGTGGGAGACATAATGCTGTTTTGAAACCTTACTAAGTTTCTATGCAGTAGCCAGCCCAATGTTTTCTCCCTGGCAGGTTTTTACTTGACCTAAATGCAGGCTCATCTATTCATTACTCCTCAGTAAAATGATCTTTTTACTAGTGTTAACGCATTCATCCATAGTAGGAATTAACACTTAAACAGCCCCTATTAAAACTTATTGTAAAGCAGACACTGGCCAACAACAATGAAGTTACCAACATTAAAATACAAGTAGCAATGCAACTTCTTAACAGGCACAGTAGATTAACACCTCAAATGGCATTAGCAGCCTGGAGGCATGTTGACTTAGCATCCAGCAGCCTTGGAGAAACAGACCACACCAAAAATGCACTGAGAAAGTACACATTTGTCAACTTTTGTTACAAAACACAACACACATAGATTTTATTGCAATGTTCTTTGAGTGGTGCTGCCTGTTATATTATTGAAAACTATTGCACATGATCTTAAGGAGGCCTTTTACCTGACTTAAACAGTGGGAGCATATAAGCAGTTTTCCTCAACAAATTTCTCAGTTTGCCATTGACAGGTTGAAAAGATGAGTTATGGGAACACTTATGGTAGGGTGACCAATTTTGGGGAACAACATTTCAAGATGATCAGATGCAGCACTTTTCTTAGGATCAAGATTCTGAAGTAGCCATTCCACTTGTAAAAAGGATAATGGCTAAACTGGAAAAAGTCAAAACTATTGGCTATTGAGTTAGGCAGATGCTGACTGGATAAATGAATATTGTTCAAAGGGGAGTTTGTGTACTCCTCCTTCCAAAGGTTTTGTAAATTCCCAACATTTAGAGGAATAATCTTATTTTCTTCAAGCAGGTGCAGATAAAAATTTGCTATAGCTGATCAAATTAATTTGGTACATTGATTCTTTTTTCCTGATGGTTATCCAGGCCTATGCTGCCTTGGTAGTCCTAACTTTTACCCAGTGCAAGTCCCTGTCCCTCAAGGCTTGTTTTAGTTCAGTAAGAAATGATGGAAAGCTTATCTTTTTAGTTCTATGTTTAACAAGAGGGAGCATGCAGATTTATAAATGTTAGCACTTTTGTAAAGGTTTCAGATGCTACACATACTGAGGGGGTAAGTAAAAGTTCTGCCAACTTATGGCAGCCAGGTGGCTAAAGTATTTTTGTTCACTAAAGTGAGTGAATAAATGTTTATAAATAAAAGAGGGCTTACTATACAACTTTGCCGTACCTCTGGCACAAAACACCACATTGTGGTCACTGAAAACAGTGTCAAAGACAGTTGTAACTATAATCTTCTGAGGTCTAAAGACTAGTAGTAAGAATGATGTCTTGAATAGAAGAATTTGATGTTTTTTAGGACTGGTTTGGTGGGTTCTGACACTAGCTGTGTGAAACCAAATTCATCACACAGTAACTTTATGTCATTTAATGTAGATGTAAGTCAGTCAAAGTTTTAGTCACCCATCATAAGGGTTTGGTTGTTTTATCACTAACAGTTTTAGATAGATAGTTCAGAATATCTCTCCCACCTGTGCAGGGCCTGTAACAGCCTACCACATTAATTGATTCACTTTTTGAGATGGGTATGGTAACAATGCATTTGAATTCAATTGGCTTACCCAGAGAATTTGCTAAAGAGGATGACAGTTTGTGTTTAACATATTGTGCAAATCCTCCTCCGCACACTGAGTGGTCTCGCCTATATAAATCATAATTAGGGAGAGAGACCACATTGGAATTTATTGAGATGTTAAGCCATATTTCAGTTAATGATAGTATGTCTGAGTTAGAAGGGGCAACCCAAATTTTCAAGTTATCCTGCTTGGTAATCATACTGTGAATGGTAATGAATTTCAACCCTTTAGACTGGCGAATTCAGTGGGAGTTAGATTTGAGGAAGGAGGACCAGTATTTATTTAGGAGGACCAGGCTTTAATTCAGTATTTCCAGAACAGATTAGTAATAATATAATAATTTGTTGGCTTAGGTATATGGCAATTTTATGAAATTGTTTGTTCTGCCTGTAGTTGACTTTGCATTGAAGGCTTTGCAGGTTGGAATAGTCTTCCAATTTAGTAGTGAGCTTGCAAAGCTTAACATAAAGGTCTACAAGTTGGAGACGTACAATGAAGCCCACCAGGATGATGCTCACTGTCTCAGTTTCCTAAATGACAATAGAGATTAACTCCCATTGAAATTGCAGAATGCTGCAGAATTGGGTTTCACCTTGGCAAGCTTCTCTGTAGAGCTAATCAGGTGCATTGTTAGCTAGGTAGTGTTGGGTGACAATGGGTGGGTCAGAGCATCAATACAACTTATAGGTTCATAGATAAAAATATGAGTATAGGAGGTCTAGGCCTATGTACAACTCTTCACTTCTCAGTCATAGAATCTACACCTTTCCTCACCCATATATCTATCCAAAGATGTTTTGAACTGTTTCATGGTACTACTACTGATAACATTCTCTGGCAAAAAGTTCCAACTCCTGATAACACTCTGGCTAAACCATTTCTGCCTTTTCAATGTTTTACTGATCTCCACTCTTAATGTTAAGTGATGGGACCTAGTATTGTTATTATTTGTTTGTCTAATAAGACCAATGGTTTCCCATGTATATTGATTTTTGATGCACTATACTAAGCATAGGTCCCCTCTCACTCTTCAATATTCCAGAGAATATAATCCTAGTTGCTGTAGTCTATCACCATAATTAATATTTTCCATGTGTTTTATTTTCTTCGTGGCTTTCCTCTATACCTTTTCTATTAATCTATTATCGCTTATAGTTTGAGGAGCGCAGAATGGTGAGCAGTACTCTAAATAGGGGTGAACCAGTGATGAGTACAGTGGTATTATTACATCTTTTTCCCTACTCTTTATGTGTTTCAATATGCTCCCCAATATTTTATGACATTTCTTAACCATTACTTTCGTATGTACATCAAAGGATAGGTTATTACTAATGGTTACCCCTAAATCACATTCACTTAATGTTTTCTGCAGTTTAATACATAGAGACATACATACATAGATGTTGCCAGCAGATAAGGGCCTTGTGGCCCATCCAGTCTGCCCTATCCCTTTTTCTAATGCTTAAGGTACCCTAGATGATACAAGCCCCCCCTTCATCCTTGCTTGATAATTCCCATTTGCCTATCCCATGCATTCTTGAATCCCTGAACCGTGGCCACCCCCGCCACTTCCTGGAGAATACTGTTTCTCTCTCCACCACCCTTTTAGTGAAATAGAATTTCCTCAAGTTCCTCTAAGTTTTCCACCTTTTAGTCTCATGCTGTGCCTCCCTTGTTCTGCTATTTCCTTCATGTGAAAGATGCTCCTCTGGTACCCTATTCATCCCTTTTAGATTTTTGAAGGTCACCATTATGCCCCCCCCTCTCCTTTCCTCCAGGGAGTACACATTTAGAACTGTGAGTCTCTCCTCATATGACTTATGCTGCATCCCCAACACCATTTTTGTCACCTTCCTCTGTACCATCTCCATCCTGCCTATGTCTTTTTGGAAATGGGGCCTCCAGAACTGAACACAGTACTCCAGATGAGGCCTTACTAGGGAACTGTATAATGGTACCACCACTTCCCTCCTTCTACTTGTTATACCCCTCCTTATGCACCCTAGTATTCTGTTAGCCTTTCCAACTTCTTTGTCGCACTGTTTAGCCACTTTGAGGTTGGCTTCATGATCACTCCCTAGATCCTTTCCTCTGTGGTGGCCTCCAGTGTTACCCCATCTAGTTCATACTCAGCCCTAGGATTTCCTCTCCCTAGGTGCATAACATTGCACTTTTTTACATTGAATCCCAACTGCCATTCCTTGTACCAGTTTTCTAGCCTCTTAAGATCCCACCTCATTTTTTCTATACCTTCCTGTGTATCTTCCCTGTTACACAGCTTTGTATCATCCACAAACAGACTAACCCTCCCTTCTAGATCCTCTGCAAAATCAATTATGAATGCATTGAAGAGCACTGCCCCAGCACTGATCCCTGAAGCACGCCACTTGTTACCTGTCTCTCCTGTGAGCTAACCCCATTTACCACCGCTCTTCATGTTCTGTTACTCAACCAGTTTCTAACCCACATGACCACCTCTGTCTCCACCCCCAGATTTACCAGCTTGTGGATTAGTGTCCCATGTGGGGCTGTGTTGAAGGCCTTCCTGATGTCCAGATAGGCCACATCTACGGCTCTCTGCCCTGGTCTATTTCCTTTGTCACCCACTCTAAACTTAAGTAAAAATCAAATGTTTTTGTCCTAGGTGCATGACTTTGCATTTATCCTCATTAAATTTTAACTTGTTGTTCCTTGCCCAGTTTTCCAACTTAGTTAATATTCTTGTAACCATACAGCTGCAGATTCATTGTTGACAACTTCCCCTATTTTACTATCATCCACATATTTGCTAAGCCATATACCTCTGGATGTCAGCACTGAAGATACTACTACATTGAATAGTGCTGGACCCAAGACTGAGCCCCGCGGCACGCCACTAGTTACCTCCCCCAGTCAGAGTAAAAACCTCTGATACCCACCCTCTGGCATCTAGTGTCCAACCATGAATTCACCCATTTGACCACTTTTGAGTGCAATTGTATAGATTCTAACTGCTCTATAAGAATCTCATGCAAGACAGAATCAAATGCCTTGGAGTAATCCAAGGAAATGATATCCACCGATAGTCCCCTATCCAACGCTGCTGACACAGGCTCAAAAAAAATCCAACAAATTCATCAGGCATGACCTGCCCGATGTAAACCTGTGTTGTGTTATATCTATCATTCTCTTGGTTCTGACACATTCCACAATTAACTCATTAATGAGCCGCTCCATCACTTTTCCAAGGATTGAAGTGAGGCTTATTGGTCTATAGTTAGAAGTACTTTTCCTATCACCCTTTTAGTAAATAGGTGTGATGTTTGCCTCTCTCTATTCCCTCAAGGTTTTCCCTTTTTTTATTAATGCATTAAATAGTTTTGTTACTGGTCCAGCTAACTTCTCTGCAAGCTTTACAGAAATCTTGGATTCAGACCATCGGTCTTGCCAGTTTTCCTTGACTTATACCTTTAAGTTTGTTCAAGATATCCTGTTTTGTAAATTCAATATCAGTATATTCATCCTTAGTAGCTATATTGCTAACAGGCGTTACTACTTTAGGTTGGAATATTGTTAAAAAAGTACTTATATACTTATTTAGTTCATTAGCCATATCCTGCTCATTATGGATTTTTCAGATCCTATCTCTAGTGGTGCTATACCATTGTGATACCCTCAATGATCCTACATAACTATAGAAGCTTTTTATTATTATCTTTTACTGCTGTAGCCATTTTGATTTCGGATCTCTGTTTGGATTTACTAATAATTTTCTTGCATTTGTTTGACTACTTTTTATAATGTTCCTGGTATACACCCCCCACAGTGACAAGTTGACAGCAACCAATGACACTACAGGGACAACAGCACCAGGTTGCTGTAGTGTCAGCGCTGGACCCCAGCACTGTTTTCTGGGGGTCTTGTACCCCCTCCCCTAATCAACTCTGATTCAGAGTTGATTAGCTTAATTGGAGGGTGGAGAGGGCACAAATCCCTGCTTGGGAGGTTCAGGGTAGAAGCCCCCCTGAAGAAAACATGGGAGGCAGTGACCACCTTTATGCCAACCGTAAATGCAGTCGACATAAAGGTTTTGCTCTAACGTCGGTCGACAACATTTTTGTTGCTCTGGTGTCGTAGATCCATGCTCCCAATTTTTTTCTGTTTGCTCATGTTTATGTTTGTTATACAGTCTCTCCTTCTTTTTTACCAAACTGGAATTCTTCCCTTGTGATTATATTTAGGAATTTCTGGTACCCATGTTTTAACACAGTAGTCAATATGTTGTTTTTTTTATTTTGTCCATATTGCCTCTATTCCTAGACCCACCAGTTCAGTTTGCCAGTTCCACATACCTAGATACTGTTTGATTTTTTTATATTCTGCTTTATTACAGCATTTCAAGATAGTTCTACCTGAAATAGCATGATGTGACATATTAACTTCCAACTTAATTACATTATGGTCACTATCTCCTAGGGGATTCTGTACAGTGACACCTTGGATTTTCTCTGCAAAGTTACATAACACTAAGTCTAATATATTGCTCCCTCTGGTTTTTTTCATTTACTACTTGTTCAAGATTGTTATGCAGTGTCAGCTCAAGAAATTTATTTTCCACACTGGTTGACCATTTCAGTTTAGTCCAATTAATGTCAAGAAGATTAAAATCACCAAACAGTACATAGTTTCACTTTACATCCATACTCCACAAGGTTTCAATAAAGAGCATATTTTCTTCCATATTTAAATTTGGTGCTCTATAAGCCAGGCCTAGTGTTAGTAGTTGTTTTGGTAACTGTATTTTAATCCATAATATTTCCATATCTTCTTCTGTATTCCTTTCAGATTTTATCTCATATGCTTTTAGCGTGTCCTTTATATACAGTGCTATTCCACTCCTGTGTTTTTCTGGGTGGTCCTTTCAGAAAACAGCATACCCCATAATTCCCATACACCAATCTTCTTTCTTGAACCATAATTCAGTTATGGCGCATATAGCTACCTGTCTCTCCTTTAGCCTGTACTGCAACTCGTCCATCTTGTTCTGTAAACTTCTGGGGTTGGTCAGCAGAATTGTTATCATGTTTTCACCTATCTTGTTATGCCCTTTTTCTCTCCTTCCAGTATTTTTTACAGGTTTTCCTGCTTTCTTTTCAGTGAAGCTAAGTGGATCTCTTATTCCCACATCACTTAGTTTAAACAGTCCCTAATATGTTCAGTAAATTCTATAGCCAACCTGTTACTTCCCCTTCTACTCAAATGTAACTTATTATAACTAAATAAGGTACTGTTCCCTTCAGACATTTCCCAGGTCTTGACACATCTAGTATTCTGTGCCAGGCTCCACTGCCTCAGCCAGTTATTTAGGTTTTAAATTTTTTATTGACATTCTGGTTCATTCTGGGTATAGGTAATATCTTCAAGATTATCAGCTCACATTTTGCCTTTAACACTGTCTTTTGTATTTGCATTATAGCCCTGAATATATCTTCAGTAGAGTTGCACCCTATATCATTGGCACCGATATGTAACAATGTCACCAAATTTTCTGTTACAGTTGCTGTCAGATCCTTCACAGTTGTCAGCATGTCCCTAACCCCTGCACCTGGAAAACAACTACTAATCTATTTTTTATAAGATTTAGTAGTAATATGATCCATGTACCGAATGATTAAATCTCCTAGGATGTAAATTTTGTTAATATTCCCATCTTCATTTAATATATCCATGCCCTCTTCATTGTCAATATGTTTGGTATATACTGAGTTTACATTCCCTCTTTGTTGTCCAGTTTCTTGAGTCTCTGAGCAGGTGTTGTTAGATGTTAATGCTGACTGATTATTTTCAGCATCAGTACTATCTCTTAGTTGCTCTAATATAGCAAATTGATTTTGTGTTGGGACTGTGAACTCAATTGCTCTCCTCCCTTTCTTTGCCAGTCTAGACACTACATTGAAACATAGAAACATAGAAGTTGACCGCAGATAAGGACCGCAAGGCCCATCCAGTCTGCCCATTTCTTTTTCTACCTTATAAATGTGCCATCGGCCTTTTCTCTGTCAGTGGTCTGTCTATTCATAGTCATTTAGTGCTCCTTATGCCTATCCCATGCCTGTTTGAAGCCCTGCACTGTATTCATAGCCACCACTTCTTGTGGTAAGCCATTCCATGCATCCACCACCCTTTCTGTGAAAAGAATTTTCTCACATTCCCCTTAATCGGCCTCCCTCTAATCTCATGCTGTGTCCTCTTGTCCTGCTATTTTTCTTATATTTAAACATGTTAGACTCTTTCACCTTGTTTATGCCCTTAAGGTGTTTGAATGCCTCGATCATATCACCTCTCTCCCTCCTTTGCTCAAGGGTATACATATTGAGCTCCGTTAATCTGTCCTCATGTCTTCTGATGCAGTCCCTGCACCATTTGGTTCCCTTCTCTGGACTGCCTCAATTTTGATTAATGTCCTTGTGAAGGTGTGGCCTCAATACTGCCGCGAGTACTCCAGATGGGGCCTAACCAGTGTCTTGTACAGAGGATTATACCTCCCTCTTACGACTTGTGATACCCTACTAATACACCCTAACACCCCTAGCCTTACCTACTGCTTTAGAGGTCAGCTTGGATGATTTTAGGTCATCAGTGATGATGATGCCCAAGTCTCTTTCTTCCTTTGTGACTGCTAGCAACTCCCTCCCAACCTATAGGTGACTTCAGGGTTTCTCTTCCCTATGTGCATGATTTTGCACTTCTTTGCATTAAATCCCAGTTGCCACTCTTCTGACCATTCTGCTGGTTATTCAGATCTCTTCTCATTTCTGCCCACCCCATCTGGATCATCTACTCTGTTGCAGATCTTGGTGTCATCTGCAAACAGACAAGCCTTACCCTCTAGTCCATCTGCAAGGTCACTAATGAAGATGTTGAAGGACTGGCCCCAGGACTGATCCCTGAGGTACCCCACTTGTGACTTGCATCTCTTCTGACTGTATACCATTTGCCACCACTCTCTGTTTTCTGCCCGTCAACCAGTTTGCCACCCAGTTGACCAACTTCTGACCACACCGAGCCTACCCAGCTTATTTATCAATCTTCTATGTGGAACAGTGTCAAAAGCTTTGCTGAAGTCAAGGTAGGCGACATCAACTGCTCCCCTTGGTCCACCACTCTGGTTACCCAGTCAAAGAAATCTATGAGATTAGTTTGACAGGACCTTCCTTTGTAAACCCATGCTGTCTTGGATCCTGTGCCCCTATGGATTCCAGGTGTTGCACTATCCTTTCCTAAGGAGTGCCTCCATAATCTTGCCCACTACTGAGGTAAGACTGACGGTCTGTAGTTCCCGCCTCCTCCCTGCTACCACTCTTGTGGGCGGGATCACATGAACCCTTCTCCAGTCTTCTGGGACCTCTCCTGTGCTCAGAGACTCACTAAACAATTCTGCTAATGGCTCTGCTAGTTCCTCCTTTAGCTCCTTAAGTACCCTGGGATGTATGCCATCAGGTCCCATTGCCTTATCCACCCTGAGCTTAGCAAGCTCTTGTAGGACCCTTTCTTTTCTGAAGGGGTAGTGCTCACCTCCTCTCCCCTGTGTCCATGATGCTGAGCTGTGGGCCCTGCCCTACCTTCTCTTCAGTAAATACTGAGCAAAAGTATCTATTTAGGATAGATGCCTTTACAGGGTCCTCCTCCTCACATGCTCCCTTTTCTCCATTAAGCAGCAATACCCCTCTGGACTTTCTCCTTTCACTAATGTATCTATAGAAAGTCTTGTCACCTTCTTTTACTGTTCGTGCTAGTGTTTCCTCAGTTTGGGACTTTGCCTGCCTTACTGCCTTACCTGCTTCCCTTAGGGCAGTTTGGTATGCCTCCCTATCTTCATCCCGCTGTGTTCCCTTATATTTCCTGAAGGCCAGTCTTTTGGCTCTGACCTTTTCTGCTACTGTATTTGAGAACAAAAGTGGTTTCCTTCTTCTTTTGCTCTTCCTTTTCTGTCTAACACAATGGGATGTTGCTTCAAGTATTGCATCCTTAATGCTTGCCCCTTTGCCTGTACCCCTCACCTGTGTTTCTTTTTGCCAGGGCTAAGCTAACTCTGTTGGCCATCTTATCAAAGTCAGCTCCTCTGAAGTCCCATATTTTTGCCTTGGAATGGGATGATTTAGATGTAGTAGCCAAATTGAACCATACCATGTGATGGTCACTGGCCCCAGGTGACCTTCTACCTGGAGATCTGTGATCCCTTCTTTGTTGGTCAGTACTAGATCTAGGATAACCCTGTCTCTTGTGGGTTGCTGTACCAGTTGTTTGAGGCCCTCCCCCTGCATGGAATCCACTATGAGTCTAGTTCTGGCAGATGTTCCTGCTGGTATTGACCAATCTGTATCCGGCATGTTGAAGTCTCCCATTATCAGAGCCTCCTTTAGCTGTCATGTTTTGTATATCTTCTAACAGTAATGTGTCTATGTCCTCCCTCTGGTCTGGGGGCCTGTAGACAACCCCAGTTCTTATGGCTGTCCCATTTCCTGTTTCAGGGTGACCCACAGTTCTTCTGGCTCCTTATGTGTATTCTGAATTTCTGTAGCTTTGATATTTTCATTAACATACAAGGCCACTCCTCCCCTTTTTGCCCTCGGTCTCTTCTGAACAATACATAGCCAGGTACTGAAGTCTCCCAAGTGTGGTTACTGGTAAACCACATCTCACTAATTGCTACTATGTCCAGTTTAGCCTCTGACATTATGCCTGCAGGTCTGGGATCTTATTTCCCAGGCTGTGAGCATTATGTACATGATTTTCCATTGGCCAGATTTTGGTGTGTTAGTTGTTGGGTGAAGTTTGGCATTACCCTGTCCGTATGGGGAGACAAACCTTTTTCTTACCTGGTGATGCAAATGAGCGGCAAACATGCTGAATTCCTGTTTGACCACTAGCTGAGGGGAGGGGTATCTTCCCATTCGACGTATGGGTGCTGCACCCTCTCCCCATTGCTAGTTTAAATATTCTGCAAAGGCGTCAAACTTCTGCCCCAATGCACTGACTCCCTCTTTGGTCAGATGCAGTCCATCAAATTTAAAGAACTTTCGCTCCCCAGAACTGATGCAGTTCCTACAAATCTGTGTCCTTTTCCTGGCACCAGTCCTTGGCCACGTGTTTAGCTCCCCTATCTTCCCTTCTCTGACCTTCCGTCCATCTGCTTCCCTCTCCCAGACTGGCAGGATCTCAGAGAGGAGATGCAGACGAAATAGATGATAGTTTGTCACCCAGCCTAGTCAGGTGTTCCTTGGTCTCCACAACTGACCGGCTGGTGAGATCGATTAGTCCCTATGTGTACTAGGACATCAATGTTTTCTCCTGCTTTGTGAACAATTTTAGCAATGCGGTCAGTGTCTCTCATGCTAATGTACCTGGGAGACATCTGACCATCACCCTAGCTGAGATGGGTATCAACTCCCAAATCATGGAGTCTCCTATGATCAAGTTTTTGGATTTCTTTTGTGTTTGTTTTGTTTTGGTTCCTGATTTGGGTGAGTTTTGTTGTGCTAGTTCCTGTGCCGCAGTGTCCTGCTCTGCAGTGTCTTCTGCCTCTTTATTTGATTTCAGAGATACTAGTGTTTGTTGAGTCAGATCCTCCCCATCCCGGTCTCTAAGTCTTTTCCCCAAAGGTTCACTACTGTACTCCCCAACACTAGTAACATTATTTTGAAACCCTGTATCCCATTTTCTAGAAATATTTGATTTTAAACATTTAACTTCCAGTTCCAAACCGATTACTTTAAAACAAAGTTCCCTAATTTGAATACATTGAGTACACATGTAGTGGCCATTGCCCACCAGTTTCTCTAAACTTAATTTATTACATATAATACATTTAACTACTATGTCTCCACTCTGTAGTAGCACCTATGGATAATCCATTTATTTTTCATTAAATTCAAATCAGGAGTTAAATATACTTATAGAACTTGTTACTTACAATTGTACTACATTTTTCTATTTCCTACTACAAAGTTTCTGGCCCCTTCCCCTTCTTCCCTGTCTGATGTCATCAGATGCCACTGGCCTCTGCCCACATCACCTCCACTCTGCACTTGACTCTGCTCACGGGAGCGGAGCACTATATAGGGCACTTGGCTGTGATGTCACCCGTTGCCACAGTGACACTTGCCCTGACTACCTCTCTGTGTGGGTGGACAGTGTATATGGTCTGCCTTTAAAAAAGCAGACTAGCCAACACCAGGCATCTGTAAATCCATCCTCTCCTTAATGTCCCAGCAATGGGTGTCTGTCCAGTTCCTGGCCCCTCGATAAGACGGGAGGCACAGGAATGCCTTACACAGGTACTACCGTTTGTTTTCCAAGCTGTATTCAGCTGCCAGTACCACAGCTTCCCTTTCACTCAGCACACAGTAATACACTAAAATTGTGCTGCCTGCACCTGCAGCCTTTCAGGAGTTATGTTGGCAACAGTATCCACTTGCATATCTAGTTCACGTTCTCCCCATAATGGAGGCAAGCCAATTTCAAGGCAGAGAAATATGAACAGTATGTACCACATTTTGTGAGAGAGGGCTGCATATTTAAGGATCATCATATGTAATTAAGGTCACCCAGGCATAGAGAAATGTAAGACAATCTAATAGTTTATTTTTGTGATGCAGCCTTTTCCTAATAACCTCTGAACGTATTTGGCTGAGTAAGGGCACGCAGAAAGGTAATGGGAGGGGTTTGCTATAAAAGCTTAATTTCAGTTCACACAATACTTCCTTAGAACTCCTGCTTCAGTCAGCAATGTAAAGGTCACCCCGATAGGTTGGACTAGTGATATGTTTTATATGAGTCACCCAAAAAGGTAAAGGAAAGAGAATGCTATGAAAGTTGAATTTCAATTTGCACAATATTTCCTAAGGACCCATGCTTTGATCAGCTATGTAAGGGTCACCCAGACAGGTAGGACTAAGGGTATGCTGTGCTCAATAAAGGGACAACCAGATAGGGAATACAAGAAATCCTCAGCATATACTACACCCCTGTAAGATGTAGACAACACTGCCAAAACACCAAAGGATGCAGAACCTATAAAGACCAGCTAGTTGAATACCCTAGTGACAACTTATGAAACACATTCAATAACGTCAAAATTTGAGATATACCTGAATTAAGGTAATCAGTTATGTGGCACAATATAGCAGCTCCACCAATCAGAACACTAGGGTTGCATGAGAAGTACAATACTACAATCATTTGCTTTTTACAAACATAGAGGATATGTAACAATAACTTGATGCTACACAGAAGAGAATGTCAAGATAAACACTCTCCCCTGGCTATACTTTAGCAGTGTCTCAGGCTGATGTCCATCACCATTGATGATACCCATGGTTGATGCCCTAGAATAGTGTGTTGCCCTTTGCACTGAAGCCCAGTGCATTGCACTCTGAACTGTAGTGCTCTGAACCACTAGTTAAGAGAGTATTTTGTACAGGGGAGGAGCCCTGCCTGTGTTCTCTGGGAGAGCTGCTGTTTGTCTGAGGAACAGGAGGAGGGAAGCCCAGCATTGGAGTAGCAGTGGTGGGGTAGGCCACTAGACAGAGGTTGCCTTTAGGAAGAGAACTGGAACAAGCTGCTGAAGTCCTCTTGACCCCCTTGTCAAGCTCTGGCAGTTAGGAGCAGGGTTTGTAGCCATGGTGGAAGAGGTTGGGAGTTTTAAATCTTGGTGGGATTCCTTAACCCCATCTGCATTTGTTCTTAGAGTTGCCAGTGTAGTGGAGCAGTAGGAGAATGGAGGTTTAGCATTGGAGTGGCAGTAGCATGGTGGACCACAAGTCAGAAGCAGCTGTTGGGGGGGCACTGGAACAAGCAACAGAAGTTCTCTCAAACCCCTTGTCAAGCTTCCGTCATTAGCAGCAGAGTTTGTGGCTGTGGTGGAAGAGGCTGTGAGTTTTAAATCTTGGCAGACTTCCTTAGCCCTGCCTGTATTTGCTTCAGGAGTCACCAAGTTGGCAGAGCAGCAGGAAGAGGAAGGTCCAGCATGGAGCAGCAATAGCATGGTGGGCTGCAAGTCAGAGGTGGCCATTGGTGGAGGACTGGAACAAGCTGCTGAAATCAACCCACTAGCCTCACCTCCCTCCTCCACCCATAGCACCCAAAGTTGTCAAATAACCAAATTTGATACTTAATTACAGTGAACTCCTTATAATAAAAGACCTCCCTAAATCCTCACCTCCTCCCACCTGGCCTAAGTCACTGGTCCCTGTCCCCAATTCAGTAAAGAACCACCACCCAACACACCTATTAGCCCTGACCTCCTTCCCCATATAGCCCCCAAAGTTCTCAGAAACTCAAGCTGGATGACTAGAACATATCCCAAGGCAGAACAACTGCAGTGTCTTCACTCTGGAGGTATTCATTAATGAAAATGACATCCTCCTATTGTAGTAACACCTGATTGGCTGACAGGTGGCCAGTCAGGTATTACTACTATGGGACAATGCCATTGTCATTCATACATAGCTCTGGAATAAAGAACAAGTTGAAGCCACTCCATCGGGAACCTGTCTCAGGTGTTCGAGCACTTTGAGTGCTATGGTGGTGGGAAGTGGGGCTGGTGGATGTGTTGGTTGGGGAATTCTTTTTTTTTTCCATAATCTGCTTGTCCTCCTGTGGCCAGGCAGGCTGGGCTCCCATTAGCTCCACTCCATCAATCCCCACAGTTCTGCATCTTGTCAGGACTTACCTGAGAGCTTTAATACCACCACAGATCCCCCCATGATAGGGTCAGGAGGGGGAGGGCCATCCTCTTCCCTCAAAGCACATATGAAGTCTTCAGCCTCCAGGTCCTGGCAGTGTGGCAGGTGAGGATCAGTGGACAGGGTTTATAAAGCGTGCTGGGTGGCAGGAATCTAGACCTATTGTCAAAACATGACACAGCAGCCCAGGTGTCACAAAAAAAAGTTTATTCCCAAAACATTTAGAAAACAGTGTACCTGCTGGGAGTTCAGGGATTTCCTTAACACCGTTATGTTGTCATGCAAACTCGGAGAACAACAGGCTCACATAAACTATTATACTAAGAGATAAGAGTGCATTACTAAGTAACGGACTCTCATAAGTGGCAGAAGAACAAAATACAGCAATTCCATTGGTGGAGACTGGTGGGCAGCTCACACCTAAGACAGTTACATTTGCACATACACAGTGATAAGCGTTATGCTAACTAAGGCTGCTTTTGGATGATAATACAACGATTCATAAAATATGCTGATAATAGCATCATGACAAATGGCTGTAGGTGGTGCACAAGCACAGCAAAATAATCATGCTGAATACAGTTCCTAAGCACATCATAGTAAGTATGAATCAAGTCAAATCAAATCATCTTTATTTTATAGTGCCTTTCAAAACCAAGGTGCTCTACATAAAACCATCTACATAAGGAAAAATTATAAACAAAACATTAAAACAAATCATCCATTGCTAGGAAAGCTAAACTAAATAAATACGTTTTTAACTCCGTTTTGAATCTATCGACAGTTGGGCATTCTCTCAACCAATGAGGTAGAGAATTCCACAGGGTTGGTGCTGAAAAAGCGAAGGCATGAGATCCTGATGTCTTCAATCGTACCCTGGGAATCTCCAGCAATCCCTCATTGCTGGAACAGAGAGGACGGAGGGGGCAGTAGGCTACCAGGAGATCTTGCAGGTAACCAGGTCCCTGATCATGTAGGGCTTTAAAGGTTAGTAAGCCAACCTTAAAGGTGATCCACCACCAAACAGGCAGCCAGTGCAGTTCACGGAGCACAGGCATAATATGACTGTTTCTAGAAGTCCCAGTCAAAAGCCTGACTGCCACATTCTGCATCAGCTGCAGGCGGCGGATATCAACCCTGGGTAGCCCTAGGTAGAGGGAATTGCAGTAATCAAGATGGGTAGTGACAAAGGCATGGACCAATGTTGGAAGATCAGCCAGAGGAACCAGGTGTTTCACCCGGGCGATATTTCTCAGATGGAAAAGAGGATTTGATGACAGCTGACACCTGAGATTTTAGGGTCAAACCATCATCAAAATAACGCCCAGGTTGTGCACCTGATCAGAGGTAGTGAGCAACATACCACCAAGTAGTAAACCTGATGGTTGTCCAGCCCCAAACCCACCCCAGGATGACCTGGGTCCACAACTAGCACCTCAGTCTTATCCAGGTTCAGTCTCAGCCAGCTGGAACTCATCTAAAGTCTGATCTCAGCAAGGCAGTTATTTAGCACGGAGAGTGCATCATCTTGTCTGGGCAGAAAGGACAAATACAGCTGAGTATCATCTGCATAGCAGTGAAAACCCAGACTGTATCACCTGATGATATCTCCCAATGGCAGTATATACACTGCAAACAACATGGAGGCTAGAATGGAACCCTGCGGTACCCCACAAGGCAGGAAGTGAGCACCAGAGGAATAAATTCCAGTGGCAACTCTCTGAGACCTGTCCATGAGGTAAGAATGGAACCATTTGAGTACTGTACCAGACAGCCCACAAAAGAACCCACAGGCACTCCAACAGCACACCATGGTCTACAGTGTCAAATGCAGCAGAAAGATCAAAAAGGACCAGAATGATATGTGCCTTTCGATATCTAGCCATTAGGAGGTCATTCAATGCCTGGACAAGGGCAGTCTCCGTGCTATGCTTTTTCCTAAAACCAGAATGGAGAGTATCATAGACATTGTGAGTTGTAAGATGATCATCCAATTGCAACGGAACCGCCTTTTCAATAACCTTACTAACAAATGGCAGGTTAGAGATTGGCCGGTAGTTGGCTAGACAATCTGGATCCAAGGAGGGTTTTAAGGAGTGGTTGAATGACTGCCTCCTTGAGGGTGAGAAAGACTCCCTCTCAGAGACTTCCATACAATGTCAGGAAGGATTGGGCAGATAACTTCACACATCCCAATAAAAGGGTGTAGGACCCGGATCAAACTACAACTGGTTGGTCACAATGTTTGGATGATCTTCACAATCTCAATGAACTCCAGTCAGCGAAAATCTGACCAGACAGATCGAGTGCATGCCACTTCCTGTCAACCACTGCAATCCCTTATAGGGAGGTCGGACCGATGCCAGACCTGAAGCTGGCAAACTTATCTGCAAAAAACCGAGCGAACTCCTCGCATCTCAGCTGAGAAAAATCTTCGCTGGGCTGGAGACAGATTGGATTGCACAATCTGTCAACAGTCCAAAAAAGCTGAGCCAGTCGATTCTGTGCAGCAGAAATCTCCCTGGACAGGAATTCTGCCTTCTTACGGGTGATTCCTGATTGATAGCCATCATAATGTGCCATCAACCTAAGCCTGTCAGTGTCATGGCTGGACTTCCGCCAGGCTCTCTCCAACCTTCGGCCAGCTTGCCTTAACTCCTTCAAGGAGCCATCAAACCAAGGGCTCCTTGAATGAAGAGTGAGAGGCTGAACACAAACAGGAGCAATCTTGTCCAGAGCATCTCCCACAGCCTGATTATAGGCTAGTACGAGATCATCTGGACTCATGCATTCACCTGACAAGCCTGATAAATCCAGTACCACCATTAGGTCACTGGGGTTAATGACCCTTAAAGGGCGGTACTGAGCCATCTCCGTAGGGGCAGACCTATTGGGGGAGCCCTGAAGCTGAACCTTATGGAGTGATGGTCAGATCAGCTGACTGGTTCCACCTCCAAATCAGCAATCTCCATACCCAAAAGAAAGATCAGGTCCAATGAATGACCCCCTACATGGGTCGAGGAGGTAACCACCTGTGTTAGGCCCAGCGTCATCATCAGCTGGAGGAGATTTTGATCAAGTGAAGAGTTCATCATTGACCCAGACACTGAAGTCCACCAGAACTATCAATCTGGGGACCTCAACACCATGTCAACGATGAAGTCTGCTATCTCCTGCAGGAATTCTCCACCGTCTCCTGGTGGATGGTAGATGAGGAGAATCCCGAAACCTACACCCTCTCCCAGGATATGTTCAAAGGATCTGGTACTTCCCAATGTCACATCCACAAGGCCCAGCTCAGTCTTAAACATAATGGCCACACCCCCGCCCCTATGATCCAACCTTGGACAGTGTATCACCAAGAACCCGGCTGGAGTTGCTGAGGCCAATATAGGGCCTGGATTTTCATCCAGCCAGGTCTTGGTGATGCAAGCCAGATCAGCTGATCCAACAAAATCAGCTATAATAGCTGTCTTGTTTTTGATAGATCTGGCATTGCATAACACCGCCAAGGTGAGATGAGCTGTCGGGGAAGACCTCGGCACCTGCCCACTAAAGTCGGAGCCCTTGGGTATGGGGACAAGACAAGAATAACCTCTATCCTGACCCCATTTCACCCCAGGGCATCTCCTGGACACCACAACCCCAATCCACCCTCCCCTTTCCTGTCCCCCACCAGGCCCAGCTCTCCACCTTCTTTTACACTTCCTAAGAATGCTCAAAGCACGACACTTAAAGTAGGTGTCGGATGACAATGGGGGACATTCAAAGGGACATAATTCCCTGAGCCTGGTGGGGGAATAATGCCCAACCATCACTAAACCTCCCAACACATTATAAATAAAACCAAATAAACTGGAGAGGGTAAAACATAAATATAACAAAATAATAAACAAAGCAAAACCTATCACTCTCAAATAACCAAAAATTCACTCCTCCACTCTCTGTCACGGGGGTCAGAAAACCACACACTATCACACATTAAAAAAAAAATATATATATATATATATATATATAAACCAAACACTTAAAATTAATACTTATTCAAAAATGAAATAGAACACTAATTCATTTATAAGTCCCAATTAGTCCAGCACTTCCTAGTTACAGACCACTTGAAACTGTTGTCCTTTAAAATAGATAAATATGCCCAGGAGTTCACGCCTGAACACTACAGGGTGTCACACAATTAGGCAGCTCAGTTATAAAGTACCATACTTTATACTTCAAAAGAAAGTCAGACATATATGGCAAATATCTTCAGCTCCCCAGAGCCCTCTCACAGCATTGAGAGACTAAAGAAAAGGCACAGACATTCCCACTGTCTGTCAACTAAGAGATGGTGAAAAATTATAAGTAATTTCAGCCCCAGACCTCTCACTACCTGGGGGACTGACAGTAAAGCATAGGCACTCTCACTGCCTGAATGTTAACAATAAATAATGAAGGATAAAAATCTGACCAGGTGCAGGCAGAAGGTTTTTAAGCAAGAATCCTCACTCATGATCCACATGCCAGGAAACAAGAATTAGTGGGTCCCAAAATCCCACAGAAGGTACGCAGCCAGAAAGCATCCACAGCCACTTCCTCAGTTCTCCACCGATGCCAGCCCACCAGCGGCCTCCCAGAGAACCTAAGCAAGCCGACAACCCACCCTGAGTAAATATAAGTGTACCCCATGCTGCAGCAGCGTGTGAGTGAGCCTACATGGGGGTCCATCGGGCATGCAGGTCTACATACACCCCCTTGTTGCCTGATAAAGAGGCAACACTCATGGGATAGCAGTGCTGGGCTAAAGCTTTGCTATGTGAAGTAGCATATAGAAAGTGTAACTGTGCATGGTGTTGTTGAAGAGTGCAATGTAAGCAACATAAAGTAATAAAGTAATAATAAGGAAAAGAATCAAGAAAACTTGAATGACAACAAAACCTTTAAATGTAAGTTCCAACCATGAGTTGGCTAATGCAGTACTTAAATCGCATAGCTACATAGATACATAGACAGTGTCAGCAGATAAGGGCCTATGGCCCACCCAGTCTGCCATTTGAGCTTGTAAGTTCAGTTTGTTTTCCTAGAAGTCTGTTGCCCCTTACCCCTGACCTCCAGAATTCCTTTATGTCTATCCCATGCATTCTTAAATCCCGTGATTGTTTCAGCCCCCACCACTTCCTCTGGCAGGGTGTTCCACTTGTCCACCACCCGTTCTGTAAAGAAATTCTTTCTCATGTTTCCTCTGAATCGTCCTCCCTCCAACTTCATCCCATGCCCTCTAGTCCTGGAACATCCTTTTTACGCTTATAAATAGTGTTTTCCTGCACCCTGTTCCTCCCTGTGAGATACTTGTATGTCTCTATCATGTCCCTCTCTCCCTCTTCTCCTTCAACCTGTCTTCATAGGACTTGTGATGCAATCCATGCACCATCTTTGTTGCCTCCTCTGAACCTTCTCTACCCTGTCTATGTCCTTACATAGGTATGGTCTCCAGAACTGTACACTGTACTCCAGGTGGGGCCTCACAAGTGTCTTATATAGTGGAATTATGACCTCCCTTTTCCTGCTGGTAATGCCCTGCCTATACATCCCAGCATCCTATTTGCTTTTACCTGCTGCCTTGTCACACTGTTTCCTACCTTGAGGTCATCAGAGATGATAACCCCAAGATCCCTTTCCTGCTTGGTGCATGCTATATCCTCACCCCCCAACTGATATATTGTGCCAGGGTTTTTGTGCCCCATATGCATTATCTTGCACTTCTTTGCATTGAATTTCAACTGCCAAACCCCTGACCATTCTTCAAGTTTCTGCAGGTCGCTTCTCATTCTGTCTACACCCTCTGGTGTGTCTACTCTGTTACAGAGCTTTGTGTCATCAGCAAACAGTGAAATTCTGCCTTCTATCATCATCATGAAATAAATCATTAAAAGAATTGTCTGCTTTAGTTATATTATTACTAATATGAATGATATATGTGTCTTTTCTGTATAACAAAGAGCAAAGATTCAGGGTGAGGGGATCGAGATGCACTTTAAACACTGGTAAATACTGTTCGGTAGCATTCAGATAGTCAGGGTCACTATCAATGAAATCATGTTCTGGGGTAGGAACAGGGGTGATAACTATATGGTAAATAATAGTGCGCTCATGTGGTACGAAACAGAAGTTGGGCATGTCAGCATCACAGGTGAAAGATCTATAGGAGAAGGTCTCGTAGCTGGTCACAATGCAGTATTGTCCATCACTGTTGTAGGTAACTCGAACTTGAGGAAGGCACCACTTCATGACTTGAATGGGGTAGGTGATGGAGGCATTCATCATGTGGCTGGTGAGGCATTGCATGGCTTCCCATGAGGCATAAGTAACATTCTGATGCTGAAAGTGAGATGTGACATTAGCAGTGCCATTTGAAAAAAGATCATTATCAAGCATATATGACCAGTCCACAGAGTTCAGAGAGTAACCACAAACAGGAGTAGTTACATCAAAGACATCACATCTACACAAATAGTGGTAGCCCCGTTTGGCAACACCATGCATCCAGCTGAGGATGAAAAACCAGCAAAGGAGGCAAGCTGATCCATTATCAATAGATGCAGCCCTCTAGATGACCCAAGGAGTGGGCTTTTGCCAGCTTATCGAAGACTGAAGAATTCTTGTCAAAAATTGGTAGAGACAGTGAAGGTAATGTACATAGTGTACCTGAGAGTACATTGACCTGTAGTATAGCAGGGTCCTTGATTCGGGTGTGGCGTGACATAATCCAAGTTCCTAGCTGTGGCCAAGGAAAAGGACACAGTCCTGGCCATGCACTTGGAAGTGCATGTCAGAGTCTTACAATAGGGGCAGTACCACTTAGCCATAGGTCTATCATGGATTAAATCTGGAATCCTACCTGACTCCAGATCCCAGAAGAGATTGGTGATAGTGGATATTGCAAATCTGCCATAAACTGAACAAAAAATTTCCCTGCCTATGTGTTGTTCTTTGACTCCTTTATTGTTGTAAAAGATCAGTTCATTGATTTTGTTTTAGGTCTCATTCAATAAACATGCAATATTGCGCATGTTATACACCATGAATCCCTCCTCCCGGGATAAATCAGTAATACCATGAAACATAGGCTGTACCACATCCTGACTTAATTTGCTATTGAAATATTTCTCATGTTATTGAATTTTTTTCCAAATTGGCTCTGTTCCAAATTGACATTCCTGACCCAAACATATCTGTAACAGTGCCTGCTATGCCTGTTATGTTAGAAAATCCCAAACTGCTCTTGGGGCATTTAGGCCTGAACACCCCTCAGTGTTCAGTAGAGTATTGCCCAGCTACAGGGTCATGTGCATGTGCCTGATATGCTGCCATAAGATCCAATAGCATAACAGCATGGAATTTAGAAATATTTGTATTAGCACCATGACTGAATTCAGCCATATTCCAGTGTGTCAAATTTTAAACAACAGGAACATGCATAAATTGAACATTATTAACGAAAGTCCCAGGAACAGAAATGAGTGCCAGTCCACTTGATGGTCCTGGCTCCATGAGTGGACATTGTAAGGGTTTGTTGGATGAGGCTGGTACAACTGTAAGGAAGAGAGCAGCAGTTGTAATGTATTGTGTTAAACAGTTCTGGCACATGGTGGTGTTAGGAAATTGTTCACAAAAGTCTGGTCCCAACATAGCTGTGACATTGTATGGCCCTGTATGACATTGGGTAACTTGGTATATGCACAAAGTTCCATGTGGACAAATGTGTGTGTTGGATCAACCTTGGAAAGTTCCTTTAGCAAGGCAGGCCACTGATAGGCCCTGTTGAGTAGGGTTACCAGTTCTCCATTCAATTTGGACAATTTGGATAGCAGAGTTGTCTGTAGATGCCACCGTGTCATTAAGATAGGCATCTCTTCTTTCAGGCACAGTCACACTGACAGATGGTAGGTGAATAGCCACCCCCCCATCCAGAGAATTGGACACAGGGCTGAAGAAATTAATGAGTTCCTTTGGGCTTGATGGGCCTGTATCCAGGGTGCTTACAACAATGTTCAGCAAAAGGTAGGTTCTGATTGGGATCATTCTGCAAGACAAAACACAGAAAGGTAAACATACAGATCTCCTCCCCATCTGGAGAAGGAGTATTAATTACCCTTGTATAGTTTCAGTTGATTGGCATGGTACCATTTGTTCAAGGGTTTCTTGTGGTTCATCAACCGATACATAGTGAACAGTGGGGCTCAATTTATTGATGATGTCATAGGGACTGGTCCACTTACTTGTTAGAGAGTGTCCTGGTGTGGTGAATTTTAGTACCATGACCTGGCTGCCGACCTGCCAGATAACTTTCTTGACATTCCTGTCAAAGTACATTTTGGACTGCTCCTGGGCCTTGTCCAGGTTGCAAACAACAAAGAGATGAGTTTGGACTAGATTGTCCTTCAGCTGTGTGACATAAGTGTCCACCGACTCTCTGTCCATCATGGCAGTGTTTAGATCTATCCACAAGTGTTCTGGTAATCTCATTTGCTGGCCTGTCATCACTTCAAAGGATGTGCACTGGGTTGCTGCAGTGGGGGTGGCCCTGATTGCCATTAGAAATAAGGGCAGCAGGGTATCCCAATTTTTGGAGTTTTCATTTGTGAACTTACACAACATCAATCTGATCTGCCTATTAGCTCTTGCTACCTGCCCAGAAGACTGAGGGTGGTAAGCTATGTGGAATCTCTGACTGACCCATAGCAATTTCAAACATTCCTGCATTAATGCCCCTGTAAAGCGTGTTCTTTTGTCAGAGTCTAGCTTGAGAGGTTGGCCCCACCTGGTAAATATCTCTTCTACTTGAATGTTGGCAGTGGTTTTTGCTGTATTCATTTCTGCATGGAAAGGCCTCTACCCATTTTGAGAAGAGGTCAAGTGATCACAAGAGCATACTTGTTACTTCTATGAGTCAAGGGCAAGGGTCCAATGAAATCAATTTGTATTGCATTCCATGGTCCAGACTGCCACTGTGGAAGCAGTTTACATTTTCTTTCCTGAAATAGGGTTATTTTGAGCACAGGTGATACAGTTGTCCACATAGTGTTGGACATCAGTTGTTTAGCCAGGCTACCATCCTGCAGTTCTCAATCTCTGTAGGGTTTTATCTACACCTTGGTGTCCACCTGTAGGTGCATCATGAACCTTATGAATGAACTCTGTCCAGAGCTCCTTGGGTAGTGGCCATAGTTTTCTACTCCAACTTGGTACAAGATCAACTTCTGGTCTGGGAGAGATGGAGATTATCAGAATATTTTCTGAGGGATTTATCTGTGACATTTTCTTCTCTCTTTCCTTAGAGAGTATTTGAACACCTGTCTCAGCTCAGGATCTGCCATTTGTACTGCAGTGAGATCCAAGGGATCACTTTGGCCCTCTTGCTAGTTGTCACAGTAGATTAGTGGAGTGGCATAGTCCATACCTCCTCCCTCAAGAACCATCCTTTGCTAAGGTGTCTGGTTGACCATTGTATGCATGATATGGTTCAGTCTTTGAATGTGCCTTTACTTTATGCATGTAAAGTCTGAAACCAAAGTGTTCAGCTAGGCTAACAATGTACTGAAACAGATCCATGTATTTAACAGGGGTGCCTGCTGAAGAAGCATAATCATGGGTTCTCCAGAAGGGGGGGAACTCCATTAGGGACTTACACACTCAAGATGAATCAGAAAAGATGATGGTGTCTTCATCCTCCTCCTTGTTATGGATAATTTCTAAAACACAGGCAACCACTGCCAGTTCTGCACACTTTGACGATTTGATGGAACATTGTTTGGACACCTCTAGGGTTTTCCCTGCTGGACAGAGGACCAAGACCCCGAATCTTGAAATCTGCTCTCCTTCCTGGTAAGAGGAGGAGTCATCTGTAAAAATACATCGAAGTGCAGGATCTTCTAGGTGGTGTTTACTGGCAGGTAAGAAGGGGTCTGGTTCTGGTAATGTGGGTGGTTCAATGCGCACTCATGTGGATCTCATTGATAAAGGAGCCTGTGTGCCAAAATTGAAGATATTTTCACTGGAAGCACAGTAATGTCTCTATCTTGGAGGAGGGAACAATGAGTGAGTCATATTTTGGAGACATTTTTGTCTTTGATTTGGTCTGTTAAGAGGAAGGAAGGAGGGGTGTGGTTGGTGTGCAGTACAATGGGAGAAAAACCTGCAATGTAGGTAAAGTGTTTGATAGACCAGAAAGTGGCTAAGAGATTTCTCTCATGCACAGAGTACTTTTTCTCCACTGGGGACAGCACTTGGGAGGCATAGGCTATAGGCCAAAGGGTGCTGTTTACCTTCTGCACCAGCACCACAGACATGGTGGTATCAGAGTGGCTGTTTCAAGATGGAATGGCAGTTCTAGGTTAGGGTTAACCAGAGCTGGGGATAAGGCCAAAGCATGTTTCAGTGATGTAACTGCAGTTATATGTTCTGGGCTCCATTGACATAGGGCATCCTTTTTCAGTAGCTCATACAGAGGTGCAGCCTTTTGTGCAAAATCACAAATGATGCCTCTTGAATAGTTGACCATCCCCAGAAAATTCCTCAGTGTAGAGACACTGGTGGGAAGGTGGAGATCTTGGAAGCCCTGAACCTTGTCCAAGATGGGGCTCCTGCCTTTGGCAATAATGTGTAGACCTAAAAAGGAGACTTCAGGGAGGCAAAGTTGTACTTTCGCAGAGTTGCACTTGAGGTCTGCTCTTTGTATGAATGACAAAAGAGCCTCTAGAAGCCGTAACTTCTACATGAGGTCTGCTGTTGCCAAGGGAAGGTCATCTACATACTGCAGGAGGCAGTCGGGGAGGAGAAATCTCATACAGCATGGATGTGGAACAGGGAGGGGCTATTGTGGAACCCTTGTGGTAGGCAGTTCCTCATGTACTGATGTCCTTCAAATGTGAAGACAAACTTGTATTGGCTCTCTAGGGCCAATGGTAGTGACAAAACCCATTGGAAATGTCCAGCATGCTGAATCACTTATGATATGGTTTGAGGAGTTTTAACACATCCGGGGCAGATGACATGGTAGGGGTGCAACTCGAGGGAACTTGGTTGAGCCTTCTGTAATTCATGGTCAGTCTCCAATTGTTATTGGACTTTTTCACTTGCCATATGGGGAAATTGACTGTGGAGACACAGGGTCTGATGATCCCTTGTTTCAAAAGGGAGTCTATTGTGGCCCTTAGAGACGGGATGGCCTTGTGTAGAAAGGGTACTGTCTTTGGTGTGGTAGATCCATGCTAGTGACTTGTATGATGGTGTCCATTCTACCACAATCATGTTTGTTCTTGGTGAAGGTATCTCTGTGCCTCTCCAAAATAGGCCTCAATTGAGGAAAAAGAGTATGTTGCTGGAATATAAGAATGACATCCTATTCCGTATCATTGACTTTTACTGCTGCCATGACGTATGAATCAGAGATGAAGATTAGGTGACCCATATCAAACACCTGAAGTAGGAGCCTGTTGGCTAGGTCCACCACACATCTATGCTGACAGTGAAAGTCCTTAACAAGCATACTTTGGTCATGATGTAAAACCATGAGCTCGAAACAGTATTTCACTTGTAAATCACCAATGATGACAGGTAGTTGTTTGGACTGATAAGTCGTGATGATGGTCCCCTCAAAGGTTTGGGTGGAATTGGCCTTCCCCATTGACCAGTAAGAGTTCTGTTGATCATCCTGATGCAGCACAGAAACAGTGGCACCCATGTCCAGAAGTAATTCAAGTTGGCGGCTCCTATCAACACTTCTACACATGGGTGTCTGGAGTCATCAGTAATTAAAGAGGTGAGAATTTGAACCGGGGCCTGACACTATCAGTTCAATGCAGTTTGCTCTTGTTAAGTATCATAAAAGGTGAGGTCCACCTCTCAAAGCATCTGCACAGCTGCAGTATATAGAGGGTCTGATTGCCTGCCCCCCGGGATTCCTCCTCCAAAGGGGGAGCAGAAGGAATGGCTGCTACTACTTTTGCGGGAGTTTGGGTTATAAGGGATTGAACTTTGGTCTGAAAATCCCATAGTCGTGCATTTTCCTCCCTCAGCTCTTTATACGTGGGCCCAGACAGTTGTTTTTGTCTTCATTGCCCTTTGCGTTTTGACTTCTAATGATATTTCTGCTTGTTGTTATATCCACCTCAATTCTAGTTTGAGGACTTGCTCGGAATCCTTAGACTTCCCTTCCACCATGTACTGGGTGGATGAATCTGTGCCTCCCTGTACAGTGGCAAATTTGGGCTTAGGGCCCGAACCAAGGTCTCTCGCATAGACCTGATAAACATGCTCCACCTTCTCCATGATGTCACGGAAGTATCCCTGTCTGGGAAATATGACTGCTTCCACCTTTTTGCGGAGGGGCAGTTGAAGGTTTTCAAAAACAGGCATTTGTATTCAATCAATTCCCAGTCTGGATGTTCATGGGCCAAACCTTGAGCTGCTCTGTACGTGAGCCAGAGCCAGCTTTCATACTGGGCCGGGGTCTCTTTGATGTGTTGTTTCACCTGAGTAGCTAGCATCACGCCGACCATGTTATAGTTGTGTGCCACCAAGAGGTGGACTGCAACTCTGTTGAATGGGGCACTGGTGTCATTACGTATGCCTTCAGGCAACTTGGCCCACATCATAGGGTCCACAGTATGTTTCAAGACCTGTATCCAATGTTCAGGCACCAGGATGAGCATGTCACACAGATTCTGCACTTTTCCAAGTGGCAACTAAGGTTGTTGCTAGGGGCCATGCAGTCTATTTTGTATGCAATGTTCTGGATGGCCTATGTGGACTGTAGGGCATTTGGGCTTCCTCTCTGCCCAGTGTTGCTTTTGGTGACCACCTCCGCAGCAGCGGTGGCCACTCCCTGAAGGAGGGTCTGTGTCTCTGCCTCCGTTTTCAGCATATCGCTGACTTCTTGTTTCAGTGCTTTAGCCTCTGAATTGGAGATCCCAGCTTTTGCAATCGCTCTCTGGATTAAGGTTTACACCTTATCCATATCCTTTTTATTTAAGGTAGCTACCAGAGGGTGAGGCCTCAACCCTCCAGCATCCCAAGGTCAGCCATCTTGAACATCTCTTTCATCACTGTCATCTCCCTCTGATGATGACGGGTCAATAGATGGGGCATATCTGGCATATCTTTCACATGACCGTTCAGAATTGTCAGCTGCTGACATGATTTCATCATCTTAATTCTACACATTGAATGATCCACTCTGCCTCTGTACTGTCCCTTATTGATGTGATCCTGAAAAACTCTGTATGTGGCCCTCACTTCATGGTTCTCTCTAAGATTCCTGTCCAGTGCATTCTGACATTTCTCAAACTCCTCCTCCAACTCACATTACTCACTTCGCAATTTATCATTCATACTTGTAAGCAAGTCATTTAACTGTAACACATGCCTCTTATCCTACTGCAACCTCTCACAATCTCTTTCAACCTCAAAATCTCCTTTTCTTTCTCCTGTACCACACTTTTGAGGTCAGTCTGAGTCTCATTCCTAAGCTTTTCAATTTCTCATTCTGAGTTCCTCCATTGCTTGCCTGCTTCCCTTGTTTTGGAACCCAACTCCTTTTTCAGAGCTAGGACCTCTGTTTACACTGCTTGCAATGCAGCATATAGGGCTGTAAGCTTTGCCTCCGAGAACAATTTACAGATGTACTGCACTGGATTAGCCTGCAACTTTGCATCCAGCATGAAATCTCCCAACTTCTATGGGAGGTGAGAAAGTTTAAGACATCTAATTTGAGCTCTGTACTAATGGTCATTTTTGGAAATTCCCCTTTTTTCTGCACCAACTGAGAGTCTGAGGCATACCGGTTCACCTCAACTTCAACAACTAGCCTGCCACATGTTTTGGTACGGAATGTCTGGCAAACCCCAATGCCATTGGGTGAATGAGAGGGCATAGGTTTGAACCCCTTTGTCATTCCCAATCTCATTCGCTATGGTGCGGAAGTGACCTGCAAGGCTGTCCATAAGGATTGAAGGGGGGAGTGAAGGCTCTCATGTTTGCCATGATTCCAGTCCCACTCACCTGTGTACCCATTAGGGTACTGGTTCAGTTCTATCCAAACAGGTCCTGCCACAGTCGCCAGATTTGTTAAGGGTAAGAATCTAGACCTGTTGGCAAAACACAACACAGAAGTCCAGGTGTCACAGAAGAAAGTTTATTCCCAAAACATGCAGAAAACTGCGTACCTGCTGGGACTTTGAGGATTTCCCCGAATACTGCGATGTCATCATGCAAACTCAGAGAACAACAGGTTCACATGAACTATTATGCTAAGAGAAAAAAGAGTACATTACTAAGTAATGGGGTCTCATAAAAAGCAAGAAGAATAAAACACAGGAATTCCATTGATTGAGACTGGTGGGCAGCTACCTAAGACAGTTAGGTTTTGCATGTACGCAGTGATGTGTTATGCTGACTAAGGATGCTTTTGAGTTACAATACGATTCATAAAATATGCTGATCATAGCATCATGACATATGGCTATAGGTGGCGTGCAAGCCCCACAAAATAATCATGTGGAATACAGTTCTTAAGCACATCATAGTAAGTATGAGTAAATACAAGTGCACCTCATGCTGAAGTAGCGTGTGTGTGTGAGCCTACATGGGGGTCCACAGGGCATGCAGGTCTACAAGCCTGTCCTGCCACCATTTTCCTCCATTTTCTCCCTTCCCCACACTGAAGCACACTCATCAATGTGTGCATGTGGAGGCACACATACATGCTGCAGGGTCCTGTAGCACATCCCTTCTTTTGCTGCTTCCATCACACACTATTACCCGGCCTCCAGCTGGTGGTAGTCATTCAGCAGATTATGAAAATCTCCCCCTCCCCAGAAGATGACAGCAGTCCTTCCTCACTCAATCCTTTCCCACCTGGCCAAATCACAGGAATCCATTCTCATTTCTGAATATGGGTCACCAGCGTGGAGTGAGGTGTGGCATTCAGTGACTCAAACCTCTGTGTCACCGAGCTGGTCTTGGTTGGTAAAATTGGTTGGTAAAATCTTTCTTGACTTAGGGGATGGGGATGTGTGACTTATACCTAGCTGGGGAGACAGATAATGATTTAGCAGGAAGGTGCTTTTTTTATTATAAGGAGTTCACTGTTATTAAGCACCCAACTTAAATGTGTGAGAACAATGAATGCTCATGGAGAAAGGGAGCTGGGGGATAGTCGGTGTGTTGGATGGGTGGAGGGTTCTTGATTCATTAGGGGAGAAAAGGATTTGTGACTAATACTAGGGTGGGATGCAGGTCATAATTCATCAAAGGGGTGGGCATTTTTATATTTGACTCACACTTGCGCCGAACATCTTGCGATAGTAGCAGATTTGGAGGCTCAGTCACTGTTTAGTGAATGCAGGGCATGCATCAGAAGGTGCGTCCCTCATTTCCAAATCAGTCAGCAGCAGGTGGTGACCTCACACATCCTTAATGAGGCCCCCATATCTAAGAAAAGGTCCACTGCAATGAGAGTGAAACTCTCATGCAGTGGCATCACAACATGCCTCCCTACATGCAGGCAACATGGCAGCAGTCACCTGTCACAATGCCGATGGGGAGCCCACTCCCCATCGGCATAATTACCCCCTCCCATGTACAATGTATGCCAAGGGGGTGTCCAATCCCCTGGCATCATGTGCCCCCCAACAGTTTTTCTTTGCAGACAGGGGGGGCCCAATCCCCATCGATGTTTATCACCCCATCCCCTTTTATTTTAATGACTGGGAGCCCACTCCCCATCAGCATAATGGGTCCCACCCTTTTGTTGCTTGCGAGGTGCCCAATCCGCCTCTGCTCATGTCCCCCCCAAGTATGTGCCGCGGTGGTGCCCAATCCTTTGTCAGCTTCAGAACCCCCAAAAAAAAAACACCTAGGTGGCACGCTGGGGCCCACCCAGGCGTGCCACATGCCTAAAAAAAAAAAAGTCCTGTAATGTTTTGCTTTTTTTTAAACCTGTGAAAAGGAACGTCCTCGCCATCTCCCTGCGTCCTCTCCCGCAACCCGTGCCCAGCCTCTGTGCAACCTGCCTCCCACAGCCCTCACCCCTTACTACCCTCCGGAGTCCAGTGCGATGATCTTCGGTGGACCGGGAACATGTCTGCTCTCTTCAAAGCCAACTGCTAACTGAGAAATTGCTGGTAAGCTGTATAATGGAATAAATCAGTTTTTCGACTTTGGTGCATATCTCAGGCATTTTTTTGAATTTTTGCACCAAATTTTCAACATGGGGTTATTGGGAACCCACCTCATGAATTCAGTCACATTCATGGTGTGATTAGATCCCGAAAGGTGATTTCATAGTCACTGTGTGGAATAACCTTTTGGGACTGAGTAACAAAATGACAGTGCCACTGTTCATGAGGGGGGCTCTCAAAAAGCCTATGTTGCAAATTTGGTGACAAAACTCCCCCAAATGGTTGTTTTATGAGCATGCATTGTGCAGTTTCCATGCATGCTTGCAATGTCATTAATTTGTAATATTTTCACTCCAGATTTTCAAAATTGGAATTTTTCCACATCTCCTGATGAACAGTTCAGCTGTAATTTTACATATCCTGCCCAAAATGTGTTTTCCCATGTCCGGCTCAGAATAGCGCGGTTTCTGTGCGAAATCAGTTTTCGGGACAGTTTGAGGAAATGACAGTGACACTGTACATGAGCAGAGGTCCTAAAATACTTATGTTGAAAATTTGGTGCCAAACATCCATAAAATAACTGTGTTACAAGCGTGCATTGTGCAGTTTCCACGCACCCTTATAACTTCGCAAATTTGCAATATTTCCATGCCAGATTTTCAACACTGGCATTTTTTCACACCTCCTTATGAACAGTACAGCTGTCATTTTCACATCCTGTCCAAAATGTGTTTCCGCACCTGTGGCACACAATGGAAATGGATCACTGTCGAAATCAACTTTTGGGACAGATTAACAAAATCACAGTGCCACTGTTCAGGGGAGAGATCCAAAATGCCTATGTTAAAAATGTGGCTAACAAACTCCCAAAATAATTGGGTTATGGACATGTGTGGTGCAGTTTCTATGCCTGCTTATGACTTCACCAATTTTTCATATTTTCACTCCAGAGTTTCAACATTGCCATTTTTTACACCTCCTCATGAACAATACAGTTGTCATTCTCCACATCCTGCCCAAAATGTGTTTTCGTCCCTGTGTCACCAAATGGTATAGCCACTGTGCAAAACCACCTTTCAGCTAACATACTGATTGTCCCGCTTTTCATGAGGTGGGCTCACAAACAGCCCATGTTGAAAATTTGGAGTGAAAATACCACTGCACACCTACGGTGTTAGGGTTTCCAATTGTAACACTCCACCCAGTATAGACTGACAGGTGCCAGGGGTGGGACTTGGGATCATCAGATGTAATGCTCATGCCATTCCACCCCCACCCCCACCCTGCAGCCACTGACAGGCATCGTGGTGTGCCTTCCACTGTTCAGCCACAAAATTCCCCCCATTCTCCTATACTGAACTCACATCAGCATATTTCCTTATGGAATGGGGTAAGTATAATACCCAAAGACCCCAAAGCACACACAAAACTTGTCAGTGCCTACAAGGGTAGGGTGAGTACAATGGCATAGCGTTATAGCTGAATGACCAAGGTACACCCCAATGCCTGTCTCTCTACAGGGTGCGGGTGGGGTTACGCCACTTCAATACTTCACTGCCATTCCCATTATGCATCTCTACCTCTGAGCACTACCAATGCCAATGCCAACGAGACAACATTCGGCATTGACAAATGCTTGTTTATTATAAGGACTGTACTGAGTAATCATTTAATGTTTTTGTTACTGTATATCTAGTCAATGGGCTTGGGAGGAGGAGGGAGTTTGTGGGTTTCAGGGGTTTGATTGGGGCTGGGAGATTATTAACTATATTGTGGGGGAATCATTATTATATCAGGACAGTCAGATTTTAGGATATCAAAATCTGACTTCAATGGCATTTGATGTTAGGATCGGATGTCAGATTCAGATATTGGTTTCTAATAGCTGACTATCATAAATCAGATCAGATTTTGAGGTATCTGAGTAATGCTAGCTCTTAGGCACAAAAGTACAGCTGACATTTTATGTAAAATCACAGCAAAGGGAACCGTACTCATAGATTCATAGAAGTGTGATGGTAGAAAAGGACCAAATAATTCCCACCAAGTCTGCCCAATTTTCCAGCTATCTGCTTGGACCTGTGCCCCGCTTAACACACCCCTGTGGTTGTCCCATGCCTTTTTGAATCCCTCCACTGTTTCCTCTCCAAAGACTGCCTCTGGGAGTTTGTTCCACTTTTCCACCACTCTCTCTGTGAAATAGTATTTCCTAATGTTGCCCCTGAACTGCCCCCCCATCCACCTGCAGGCCATGCCTCCTCATCCTCTGGTTTCCCTTCATGTTGAAGATGCTCCCCCCAGCACCCTGTTTATAACCTTAAGGTACTTGAAGGTCTCAATCATGTCCCCCCTCTCCTTCTCTGTTCCAGGGAGTACATGTTCAGATCACTCAATCTTTCTTCATAGGATAGGTGGCTTAACCCTTTCACCATTTCTGTCACTCTCCTCTGAACCCACTGTAGCCTCCCCACATCCTTCCTGAGGTATGGCTTCCAGAACTGGACTCCGTATTCCAAGTGTGGCCTAACTAGATGGGTGTACAGGGCTTGGCGACCTCCCTATTCCTACTGGTGATCCGGATTCCGATGCATCCCAGAATTCTACTCCCCTGGCCTCTGCCCTCCCACACTGCTCTTTCCACCTTTGGTCCCCGATATAATGATGCCTAGGTCCCTTTCTTATTCCGGCTCTTCCAGATCTCTTCCCCATACAGTATCCTGCTTTTTGATTTCTGTAGCCAAGATGCATGATTTTATATTTTTCTGAATTGAATGCAAGCTGCCACCTCTTTGACCATTCTTCAAGCCTCCCCAGATCCCTCTGCATCTGTTTCATCCCTTCCTGTGTGTCCACCCTATTGTAGATTTTGATATCGTCCAGAAACATACTCACCCTCCCTCAAGGCCCTCCCCAATGTCCCTAAAAATATATTAAATATTAGGGGCCTCTAGCACTGATCCCTGAGGGACCCCACATGTGACCCTACCCTCTCCGGTGCCACCCCATTTATTATAACACTGCTTCCTGTCCCCAGCCAGTTTCCACCCATTTAACTACCCTCTGCCCCAGTCCCAGTCCTACCATTTTGCACAGCAGCCTCCTGTGGGGCACGGAGTCAAACGCCTTCCTGAAATCCAAATAAGCCACATCCACTGCTCTCCCTTGATACAGTTCCTTGGTGACCCCATCAGAAAACCTTATCAAATTCATTTGACAGGATCTGCCCCTGGTAAAACCATGTTGCCTTGGATTTATCAGGCCGCTTTCCTCCAGGTAGCTGGTGATCCTGCCTTTTATTAGTTTTTCCATTAGCTTGCCTACCACCGGTGTCAAGCTCACTGGTCTGTAGTTTTCCACTTCCTCCCTTCCTTCCTCCCCCCTTATGCAGTGGGACCACATCTGCCCACCTCCAATCTTCCAGCACTACCCCAGTCTTTAGGAACTGATTGAAGAGTGCAGTCAATGGTACTGCCAATATCTCCTTTAGTTCCCTTTAACACCTTAGGGCACTTCATCCAGCCCCATTGCCTTGTCCACCTTCGTCATCCTAGTTCCCCAAAATTTCCTCCACGAGAGTAGCCTCATCTCCACTACACCCTCCCTGCAATTTCTTCCCCTGCTGCTCTCATCTTCTTCCTTCCTATTGAACACTGAGCAAAAAAGTTGTTGAGCAAGTCTGCTTTCTCTGTCCCCTGTAGCATCTCCCTTTGTTTGATTTTAGCAGGAGTATTCTGCCTACTCTTCCTCTTTTTCATTTACATACCGAAGAAAGTCTTATCCCCTTTTTAACCCCTCTAGCTATTCACTCCTCAGTCTGTGCCTTGCCCTTCTTACCTCTGCCCGGCTTCTCTCTGGTTCGCCTGGTATTTTACCCAGTCCTCTTCCTCCTGTGTTTTCTTGAACTTCCTGAAATATTTCCTTTTAGACCTTACCTTTTTTGCTACTTCCCTAGTATACCACAGAGGTTTCCTCCTCCTCTTATTCTTACTTGTTCTCTTGGCACAGATGTCAGTGGCCCCTACAATAGCTTCTTTTATCCTCCCCACATTGCCTCCACTTCTGTCAACTCCTCCACCTTGCAAACCCCTCCATTATTTCCCCCATTTTTCTGAAGTTTACTCTCTTGGAGTCCCAACATTTTGAATCCAAATACTTCCTGGCTTGGGGGACCACACTGCATTATTTTGAAAAAAAAAAAAAAACATGTAAGGTTAACTACTATTTGAATTGGGCAGATCTGAAGAAGGATGACAAAGAGAGGGATTTAAGTGTCATAATAGCAGCAGACTTTAAACATGGATGCTAGTGTGAAGTAGCTTCAAAAAAGGTGTCTCAGACACTGCGTTGTATAAAGAGAAATGTTATATGCAGATTAAGGGACATGTTAGCACCATTAAACAGGTCATTTATGAGACCACAGCTGGAATACTGCTGTCAGTTCTGGAATGTGTATCACAGAGAGAATATAGATAGGCTAGAAAGAGTCCAAAGAAAAGCAACTAGGTTGATGATGAGTGGAGACAATATGGAGTACAGGGAGGGACTTAATACCCTAAACATGTTTAGCATAGTGGAAAGGAGAGTAAGAGGTGACTTACTTATTCTGTTTTTCTAATAGAGCAGTCATAATATAGGAATCTGGGATGAAATATTAAACAAAATTGACATACTCATAGGGGTCATAATAAACAACTACAAGGGGAGATGTTCGGGGACAGTGGCAAATACTACTGCTCACAAAGAGTAGTAGGTATATGAAATTCAAAACCAAGTAATTTAATAAACTGGGATGGTAAGAATAGGTTTAAGAAAAATATAGGTATATATTTATGGGAGACAACTCTAAAGAGAAACTACCACTGAGAAGCTGATGAACTGACAAGCCATCATCTGACCTTTCCTTTTTTAACTCTGTTTTTCTGCCTTCCTTCCTTCCACTGACTGTTACCTTCATCAGTCATTCACTAGTGCCACCTTTCTTTCTCCTGTGACCACCCACATGGTACTCTGGTGTTCCTGGGCCAGCTGCAACATGCCACATTAACATCCCACCAGCTTGTCCTGAGGAGCAAGGTTGCCTTCTGCTCTATGGCAAAATCCCCACACCATCCTGCCAAGCCATGGTGGTGGTGAAGTCCAGGAAAAGGATTCAGGTCCAAGCATAATAGGCCAGGCATGGGATATAGGGGGCAAGCAATGCATCACACTCCTGGCAGGCAGCATTATCCTTGTTTTTATTCTGGTCCCCTGGAGTCAAAGACATGCGATGACGCTGGTGACATGACTGTACGCATTACTGGAACACAGTGGCCATGGTTTCTTCTGTTTCTCCCTCCGGATTCTTGGACTCCCATGACCATAATCTCCAGCCACTGCTAGAGGTCAGGCAAGCACTGTGAGGCACATCTTTACCTTTCCAGTGGAGGAGAGCAGTCCATCAGATGCTGGAATGTCCTCAGTCTGGCTGACCCTCCAGGCTCATTCCTGAACCCAGTTCATCTGAGTTTCATGCAGTAAAGTTACTGCTGCACCAGTGGGCTGACCTTCAACCTATGCCTCTTATATTTATGTTCCTATATAATTATTCTAGTATAGAGCCTGCCTTTAGTAATAACAACTTATGTCACTTAGATCATACATATGAATAGTGACTGGGAATTATACTATGTATCAGTAGGCTTTGTATAGATATTTCAGTGTTCACCCTCAGTGACAGTGACTTGTATCATATAGATCCCATAGCACAGTGTGTACCAAGCCATATTTCCATCATTGTCCCATGCTGCTCTCCAATTAGAGTTTAGACACCTGAAGAGATTTAGATGGAATACTGACTTAGAAATGGATATAAAGGATAAGGTGCAAGTCTTCCTGGACTAATGATCATCTAGCCTTGGGTCCAATGAAAATGTGGCAATTATAGTACAGGAGCTAGGAAATTTCATGAAGAAATTATAAAACCTCTATATTGAAGGGACCCACAAAGAAATTACATCCCAGTGGTTTTGGTTTGACAAGATTGTAAACAGAAGAGAAGACTGATGACTTATATAAGAGCTATAAAAATCCATTTAGTTTTAAAATATGAAAGGAAACAATATACAATTTTTCTGGAGTCTAAAATCAATGAATATTACAGGAACCAGTGGGACTGTATGCTGGTAGTCATCTAAGAATAAAACCAACAGCTTTTTTGGTCCGTAGTTCCAAGCAGCGTTAATGAGTATAAAGAGGAGCTGCACTCTTATATCACTAAGGATGTTTGGGTCCGGTATTTCTCAGACTTGTTTTACAGTCCTTTGATTATGATAAATGTGGCAACTTATGATCAGAACAGACAAAGGTTAGGTTTAGAACCAATTTTTCAGCAGAAAGTTCTCTTAGCAATTACTTCTTTTAAACCCATTAAAGCCCCTGGCCCTGATAAAGTTCCAGATGAAGTTTATCTCTGCTTAGCAGAACAGTGGTCAAATGGTTTAACAACTTTTTTAAATGAATGTATTGCTGAAATGTATATTCCTAATTCATGGAGAGGGTTTGAAATTATCACAATTTTTAAACAAACTCTGGCTAGAGCCAATATGGCTGCAGCTGAGCTCACTGAACTCATGGCAGAACACGGCATAGTTTGCCATATCCAAGATGGCTGCTGGAGCTCAGTGCACATGCACAAGTTGTTGCACCTGTGCATGGTGAAGTCATGCATGCATGATGACTCACGCATGCACACTGAGCTTCGGTGGCTATCTTGGACACAGTGGACTGCATCATTTTCCACTGTGAGTTCAGCAAGCTTGGGTGATGGCAGGTAAAGTAATGTGCCCACTGGGGGGGGGGTGATGGATTAGTGCATGGATTTGGAATTGCAGAAGGAAGTACTGTGACTCCAAATCCAAATGTGTTCTTCCGTATCCCCTTTTTTGGTCTATAGACGGCAAGATGACTGCAGGATCTGCCCACCGCAGCCATAAAAAGAGAATCATTACAGTCATAAAATGTACAGATCAATTAGCCTGCTTGACAACATGTCTAAAATCTATTCTAGAGTACTATTAGAAATAATAAAGCAGAACTTAAAAGAGTGAGGATAGTTCCCCTTGCAAGCTGATTTCAGAGAAAGATTTTCAACTGTAGGTAATTGTTTCATTCTACAACACTTCCAGGAAAATATATTAGACTATGAGGTCAGAAATTTTATGCTGCCTTTACTGGTTTTAGTTTAGCATTTGATTCCATTGTCAGAAATACTTTGTGGGATATTATGATGGAGTGGAGGATATCCCCAACCTGATTAGTACTATTAAGGATCTCAATACAGATAAATGGGCATAAGTTAGAGTTGAGAATAGAGGTCAGATTTCAGACAAGTTTCCAACAAATAAAAGTTCATACTAAGGTGTGACAGAGCAAAAAGGCTTGTATGCCCATGTTGCTCCTATTTAGCATTGTAATGTAATATGGCACTATTTAAAGGAAATTATCCAGTTTGACCCTAAATTCATTTTTAGATTTACAGATCACTAGTTCCAAGGGTAATGTGTTCCAGGGGTTAATAATCCACTGTGTAAAAAGAATGTTTTCTCTTGGTGGTTTAAATGATCTGTCTTGGTATCTGAAGTGGGTGTGCTCTAGTTACTTTTATTGCCTATTTAAAGTCCAGATTTAATTATGTTACAAGATATGGATAATTTATTATGTTGAACATCATTAGCATATCTCCTCTAATTTTGCATTGTTCCAGAGTCATTAATTTTAGTTCTTGTTGTCTTGTATCATAAGATAAATTGTGTATTTTATGAATAGACTTAGTAGCCCTTTTCTAGACTCTCTCAAGTTGGTCAACATCCTTTTGTTGATATGGGCACCCCACTGGTGAAGCATAGTCCAGATGCGGTCTCACTTCAGGCCCAGTACAGGGGGAAACAGTACTGCCTGATCTCATGATTTTATATGTCTCTTGATACTCCACAGTACTCTATTGGCCCTTGCTATGGCAGATGTAGACTTTGGCCTGGGGCCAGGTTTATTATCAATAATAATGACAAGATCTTGTTAGGCAGATATTAAAACTAAGGCTTTTCCTTCTAATGTGTATGAAAAATATTTGGATTTCTTCCACCTAAATGCATTATCTTGCATTTTTCCAAGTTAAATTTCATCTCCCACTTTCAAGCCACTCTGTCAAGGAATCAATGTTTTCCTGCAGTAGCCTATGATCTTGTTCAGTAACATATTTTCCTTCAATTTATTTTAGCATCTGTTTGTGCACCTTCACTCCTCCCTAACCCCATTCTGGCTACCCTTCCCAGCCCCTGGTGACAAAAGACTCACCTTACACTGTCTCTCATCTGCAGTGGGTGCCTGATCACTAGTAGGAGACTTTGAGCAGCCAGCTGTCATCCTGTAAGGGGAGGCATTTTCCTATTTTTATCTTCCCCATACTTCCGGGGCCCCAGGCATAGAGGCATATGCATGTGGAGGCACACATGGGCCCTGCCACACCAGTACAGCCCTTCCTTCCTCCCAGCCTAGTGTCTGGCTTCTTCTTGGCCTGTGCTGCCCCAAGACCTCCACCATGAGGGCAGACAAGCGCAGAGGGAAACTCACATCCCTCCCTGGACAGGAGAGAGATGACTCTCAGCAGTGTGATCCAGCTCCATGCCTCACCTCTGACAATCTCTGGTGGCTCACCTCACTCCCGAACATGGGTTGCGGCGTAGCACAAGGTAAGAGTCCAGTGCCTCAGCCTCATTGCTACCGAGCCGCAGCACATTTTCCTCTATTTTGATATCATTGGCATATTTTATCATCCAGAATGATACATTTCTAGTTAATACAGACATAATCCAGAAATAAAGTTTCCAAAGAGTAATGGGCCCAGAACCAAACCCTGGGCACTCCACTGTTGACATGTCTACTAGTTGAATTTACTCCTCTTATGCATAGTTTCTGATGCCTATCAAAGAGCCAACTAGTCATCCATTGCATATATCTGCTGTTAATTTTTTCATCAGCTAGGTGCTGGATGATGGCCCAGTGTGGTACCATAACAAAAGCTTTTCAAAGTATATAAATACTACATTGCATGGTATACCTGAATCTAATAAATTGCTTATCTTTTTGTAGAAGCAAGGAAGGTTGGTGGTGCACAGTGTTCCCATTACAAATCTGTGCTGTTCCATATCTTTATTCTTGACTAAACTAATATGATTTAAAAAAAATTGACTCAACTATTTGCCAGGTATTGAGGTTAACTGGATAGGTCTGTAATTTTTTATGTCTGTTTTAGCGCCTTTTTAAAAAAGGGAGTCACATGTGTCAATCTCCAGTACCTCAGAACCTCTCCATTATTAATAAAATGTAAAAATAACATTTTCAGTGGCAGCAATATGTGATCATGTCATTTTTAATATACTTGCTGATATTTTGTCGGGACCGGGTGCAGAGTCATTTTTTAACCTTTTTATATTCATGCAGCTCTCTTCCTCTGAGATTCTTATCTCTTCAGATTCTGCAATATCTATTTTGTAGTGCTGTGCAGAATTTTCAAATCCTGGTGGAATGAAATTCCACAGATTTTTCAAAATTCCACTGAAATTCTGCTAAATTTTGTCACAAATGGAATGGTGAAATTCTGTGTTAGAAAATAGTTACAGAATGATTTTCCACAGAAAAAATGCTGTTCTGCTGAATATTATTCTGTGGATCTCAATATTTTCTATGGAAATTGATGTGGAATAATTTTCCATGGAAAAATTTGCTTTTCAATGGAATATTATTCTGCAGATCACAGTAGGTGGAATTCCACTGAACCAGTGAAATTCCAGCAGAACTTCCACCAGTGGAATGGCCATTCCACGTTAATTCTACCCGCGGAATCCCACATTTCGCATAGCACTACTATTTCAGGTATTTGTTTCATAGGTTTATCCTTACGTATTTTACAAAACTGGCCATTAAATTCATCAGCTAAATCCTTAGGTTCAGTAATAATACTGTTATTTACCATAACTGGTCCCACTGATTGTTTTTGCTTTTTCAGTGAACTGATATAGCTGAATAGAGATTTGCTATTTGATTTGTTTGCTTCTGTTGCCAATTTTATTTCCATTTCCATTTTGCCTTTTTTATTTATGTTATGTTTTTCTTTTGAAGTTTCTTAAAGTTTGACCATACTTCGTTGGTCCTATGTTTCTAATTTTTCTTGTGGGATTTGTTCTTTTTATTTAAAAACAATTTTACTTTCCTGGTTAACCATTTTGGTCTTAATCCACTATTGTTATATTTTTTAATGTTGAATGAGTATATAACATGCTTCTAGCACTGTGTTTTTAAATTCTTCCCACATTGTTGATATTTTTATACTACAAGATTTTAACTCGATCTACTTTAGTTAATTTGTCTGTTATACCTTTTATGTTTGCCTTTAAATATATAAACATTTCAGTGGCACCTGACATTTGTGGGCTAACCATGTTGAAGTTAAAAAATACTGAGTTATGGTCTCTGTTTGATAAAGGTGGGCCAATGTCACAGGAGTTTAAGGTGATGTTTTCTGAGGTAATTACCAAATCTAAAATGTTATCTCCTCTTGTAGGATTTTTAACGTGTTGCAAAAGGGGTCAGACGGGGTGAATACTTGCCCTTACTCTCTTTTCAATCTATATTAATAAATTATTGAAAGCTTTGGATGTTCCTGATGCAGACTCTCCCAAAATTGAATTGACAACGTGTTGTGCGTTAGCCTATGCAGATAACCTGGTTCTGTTTTTGCTCTCCTGTAGTGGGTTACAGAAGAAACTTGACATTCTAAACAAGGAGTTCAAAAGCTTAGGCCTCCAGGTAAATATTTCCAAAGGCAAGATCACTGCATTTTGTGCTCACAAGAATAAATATGAATGGAAATTGGATAACATGCTGTTGGATACAGTTAAATAATATTGTTATTTGGATATAATGTTTTCCTGGAATCTCTCATGGCAAAGTCACTTGGATCATAGTTTAGTCAAAACAAAATCATATATTACTGGTTTAAAAAGGTTCAAACACCTATATGGTGGGCACTCTAGCCATCCACTAGTTGAGGCAATAAATTCTAAATAATATGCAGGGTCTCTATGGTGCTGAAGTCTGGTCTTTGTCCTTGATTGAGGGACTGGAAAAAACAATTATACAAATATTATGTTCTGCACTGGAATTTAATAAATCTACTCCAAGCTGCTTTGTGAGAGCTGAGTTGGGTTTAACCAGTATCCAAACAATTGAAGATAGCAAACTAGTCAATTATTGGCTCAGAATAAATAAATATTATGAGGATAGATTGGTTAAAAAATGTCTATGTGAGAAAGTCTTTAGGGAAGACCTTGGAATTAAGTTGCATTATCGTGTGGGGCATACTCTTACATTTTTGCAAAATTATTGAATTGACTTCTTAGGTAGATATGTTAATAAAAAGATTGCCCTCAGTTACAAATGTAAAGTATATGTTTCTTGAACAATCAAAGATTGGCACAAGCTGAGGTATCAGAATACTATTCAGCAGTCTAAATATTTTAAGTAGAACAGTATGAATGATTGAATAAGTACCTTTAGGTTCTATCTGGAAGTCTTGGGGGACCTCACTCAAAAAAAATAACCTTTTGCAAAATACAGAACTGGCATGTTTGCATCTAATGTACAACTACAATAGCCAGATTTAATAAATCTTCTAAACCTGAAGATGAGCTATGTAAATGTAAGAACAATGATAGGGAGGATTTGCATCATGTAATGCTTAAATGTTACTGGTTTCATGAAGCTAGAGAATGTTGGTTAGCCCCACACTCAACTCCTTTGCACTGATGAAAATGAAATTTTAAATCCTTTTTTTACTCTAGAAAATGAATATATCCTTAATAGACTTTCTCACTGTTTAGTGAGAATTCAAAACATTAGGAAGAGAATGCTTAGAATACTCAAACATTCAGTTGATACTGAGTTTAGTGAAATTTGTTATGTTGTCCCTACTTATGTATATGACAGAGAGCAACCTGTTGTCCCTGGAATATATTGCTATCTTAATTTTTTTTATAAAGTAAATTATCTGTATAATTTGTATGATGATTTTATTTGTAATGATCTTTTATTTTGATTGAACAATAAAGTGATTATTGCTATTACTGTCCCATGCATACATCAATATAATAGGAGTGTAATTCTTTCTGGTACATCTGCAGCCCTTGTGAGTACTACAAATGGCTGATAAAATTAAAACAAGCAGCATCACCACTATGAATCCTCTAAACAGCACAAGAATAAAATAAAAAAACAGACAGCATCAAAGGAGGGGGGAGGCTGGAGGTGTTGGCTCTGGTGTAAAGATGGGCACAAGGGAAAGGGTGTCCCTCTCAGTGGTGTTGGAGATACTACTAATAAGAGCAAGGCAGTTGGTAGAAGTATTGTACTGGTTCAATTTACCCAGTGAAAGATATTGCTCTCCCTTTTCCTTTTACTCTTACTCCTCTTCGTCCTTCTCATAAAGGAAGGCAGGACAGAGCTTGCATGTTGTCCAGTTGTGACCATTTTAAAACTAAGAAACAGCAATTCAGACTTGAAGTGGAAGACAGAATTTTAGAATACATGCTGTATGAAAATTGGGGTTGGCACCTCTCAGGTGTTAACAAAGGAAGTATCAGGTGGTTACCCCAGAGAGTGACATGTCTAGCAAAAGTTGTGAAGTGGAGAATGATGACAGTGATGGGGTTGATGAAGGGATAACTGATGTGGAGTACATTCCATTGGACATAGTTCACTCAAGTGAAGTGGAAGGTAATTGTAAGGAAAGTAATTTAGTGAGTCAGAAAAAGGTCAGGGTGATAGCTGAATGGGATGGAGTTAAGATTAAAGAGGAAGCTAAGACAGGAAACAAGTAAAACAAGCATTTGTCAATGCCAAATGTTCGTTGTGTGCACTGGTGTCATGGGGGAGGATGTTTGAAAATTGCTTCAGTGAAGTTGTTTGTGAGGTGGGGTCCCCAAAAACATGTTGAAAATTTGGGATAAAAACATTTAAAAATAGCCAAGTTATGCCACTAAGTTGAAAATCCTATTGAAATACATTGAAGCACTTACCTCAGTTCGCGGTTGGGCTTTGAAGAGTGAAGACATGCCTGCAGTCCAAGGCAAATTATGGCGATGGACCTCCAGTTGGTAAGTATGGGTATGGGGGTGTAGGGTGGTGGGTCCTGAGTGGGAGGGTAGGAGGTTGGGTAACGGCGGAATGGACAATTATGGACGATTTTCTTTTTACAGGGAAAAAAAATGATGAGGGACAGTATTCTTTTTTTTCAGGGAGTTTGCTGAACAGATGAGAACACTGGAGGACTGGACACTCCCAGTGTCTGTATACTGCTTGGGGGGGTTACACAGTAGACAACAATGAATGGACAGATGACACTGGGGGAACTGGGCACCCCCAGTATCTGCATACTATTTGGGGGGGTTACACAGCGGACAACAATGGATGGACAGATTAGGACACTGGGGGACTGGGAACCCCCAATGTCTGTATACTGTTTAGGGGAGAGGGAAGGTTACACAGCAGACAGTGATGGCCGGTTTTCTTTTTTTTTTTAGGATAAAAAGCAAGCATTTTTCAATGCTGAACGTTTGATGTATTGAAAGATGTCCACCTCTGCACCTTGTTTATGTCCTTGAGGTACTTGAATGTATCTATCATGTTCCCCCACTCCCTCCTTTCCTCCAATAAGTACATATTGAGGTCCTTTTAATCTCTCCTGATATGTTATGTGTTGCAAGCCATGTACCATCTTGGTTGCCTTTCTGTGGACTACCTCCACCTTGTCAATGCTTTGCACATTTTCACCCTCCAGTATTGCACACAGTACTGTAGGTGAGGCCTCACTAGTGCATTATGCAATGGCATCACCACCTTATGCCTTCTGCTAGTGATACCTCTGCTTATGCACCCCAGCATGCCACTTGCCATCCTTGCAACATTTGTGCTCTGCTTTGACACCTTTAGGTAATCAGAACTGATAACTCCTAGGTCCCTTTCTTCCTTGGTGATCATCAGCACCTCCAACACATCCTGTAACTCTTCCCAGGTTTCCCTCTTCTCAGGTGCATTATTGGGCTTCTTTGCATTGAACCTCAGTTGCCACTTCTCAGACCATTTTTCAAGCCTCTCCCTGTCCCTGCTCATTTTCTCCACCCATTCTGGAGTATTCACTGTGTTATAGATGTTGGTGTCATTTGCAAACAGGCAGACAGACCTTTCCTTCTAGCCCTTCTGCAATGTCTGTAGAAGACATTGAACAGGACTGGTCATGTCCTCTCCTTTATTGGATCCCATTACCACCATACCTCCTGTCCGTCAGTCAGTTTCTAACCCAGTTTATCAGCTTGTGCCCTATTGCCAGACTACTCATCTAGTTAATCAGCCTTCTGTGTTGGACCTTGTCAAAGACTTTGCTGAAATCAAGGTAGGTGACATCAAACATCCCTTCCTGATTTACTTCCTTAATGAGGCATTAGGGTTTCCAACCCTAATGCCCCACCTCCACCCTACAGAGACTGACAAGCATTGGGGTGTCCCTTTGGGTCATCGGACATAATGCTCATGCCATTCCATCCTCGCCCTGCAGACACTGACAGGCATCATGGTGTGCCTTGAGGTCTTTGGCCCTAATGTTGACCCCATTCCATAATGAAATAGGCTGAGATGGGTGCAGTATAGGAGAATGGGGTGAATGTTTGGGCCAAAGACTCCAAGGCACACCCTGATGCCTGTCACTGGCTGCAGGGTGGAGGTGGGAGTGGAATGGTGTGATCATTATGGCCAATGAGCCCAAGGCACATGCCTGATGCCTGTCAGTCTCTACAAGGGGGTAGGGTGTTACAGTTGGAAACCCTAACACCCCAAATGTTTATTGGTATTTTCGCTCCAAATTTTCAACATGGGCTTTTTGGGACACCACCTCATGAACAGTGGCACTATCATTTCATTACTCAATCCCAAACAGTGATTCCATGCAGCAGCTGCAAAATTACCTTTTGGGACTGAGGAACAAAATGACAGTGACATGTTTATGAGCGAGGATCCTAAGAGCTCCATGTTGAAAATCTGGGACCAAAATCCATGAAAATGTCTGAGATATCAACCTAAGTTGAAACCCCCATTGGCTCCCATTATATGGCTTACCTTTCATTTTTTCAGTTTTTTCAGCTTTGAAGAGTGCAGACATTTTCCGCTCCACAGAAGATCATGTCTGCCAACCTCAGAGGGTAAATATGGGGTAAGAGGGATGTGGGGAGGTGGGAGGTGGGTGCACAGATGGAGAGTTAGTATGGTGGAGGGGAGGGACGGGAGAGAACGAGGGACAGTTTTCATTTTACAGGTGAAAAAAGAATATAAATGACTGCAAGGGAAGGTTTTCTTCATTTACAGGTAAAAAATAAATAAATATAAATTTAGACACACTGGGGTGGGCTCCCAGTATGCCACAATAGTGGTGGGAAGGGGAGATGCTGATACAGAAATTGAGCACCCCGATGTCAGCTAGGGATATAGATAAGTTGGGGGGGGGTGCATCCAACACTGGGAGTGGGCATCCTGGTGTCAGAAAGGGAGAAGGGAAATTGTTTATCCAGGAAAGAAACACTAAGTGGCAGCAGGAAAAGGGGACATTGTTTAACAAGGAAAGACACTCTAAGCCGCAGCTGAAGGGCTCACATTTCATTGGACAGAGCCATGCACAGGATTGGCTCTGTCCTTTGAAATGTTTGCCGAGATGATCCCCCTCAGCAAACCAGTATCATCAGAACACTGCCTGCTGATTTACTGGCCACAGACTGGACCCTGCAGTACCGCTGGCTATTGGGCTGGCAATCCCTCACACCTCTCTTCAGCAACTCTCATATCAACATGTTTGTCTGTGCTTACACGCATGATGAACATAAAAGGGAAACCTAAGAAAATATAGCCAAGTGAGTCTTCTGATAATTTGACAACACATGTAGAGCAACAGAAGCACTCCTTTTCAGTATGGTTATTCTTTGATATGGTTGAATGTGATCAGACTCATGTAGCCTGCAACCTGTGTGGGGAAAACATTAATTAGTTAACTTGAATGCCACCTATTTATAACCTGCACCCTGTGTGGGGAAAACATTAACCACATGAGGATTAGTTAACTTGAATGCCATCTTTTCATATCCTCCAAAAACCAAATGCTGCCATAATTGTAAATAAGCACATGCGGAGCCTGGACTGTGATCTTTGGATCCCATTAATCTTCTCCCTTATTATAGCTCAGTTCTTTGTATTATATTTTTGAAATAAACTTAGAATATGGAACAGCTCTAATGTTTTCCTAAAATGAGATATTTTGATCTATCAGATGCACAAGGTCATGACCTCCCACTCCATATCTAGTTCTGAATTGTATAATTCGAATATATCTGGCATCATAGCAAGTGAAGAACTAAGAGAAACTGAATTCATTTTTGTAAACAGTTGCTTAAAAAAGTGATTAAATAATGCTGATATTGACAGTTGTTATAGGAAGTTAGCTTGTTTCCTTCATTAAGTGTTTATACCTTGCATGAAAGATTTCAATGTAATGTTTTTTTTCATTAACTGTGTGTGTATTTCTTTAATTCACATTTTATAAACCAGGTGTGTCTGTTAATCTTCACACCTGCCCCCGATGAAGCCCTCTCTTTTGTGTTGAAGCACTGGGGCTTTAGGTTCGTGTCTGGGCACTGTTGCCACAGTAAATTTACCAGTACTAAGGATTTATGTTTGAAGTCTCTCTGTCTATGAGTGCTGTGCTCCTCAATACATATTTGTTTCTGGCTAACCTCCTTCATGGCACGGCTTCCCATTTCCATGTGTGCACACCACTGACTCTTTGCACATTGCTTGCTAGTTGTGGCTGCAGCCGGGAGCACCAGCAGGTGTTTGGGCAAGAGGACAATCAAGAGAGACAGTTTTTATTGTGACAAGCTACTTGTCTTTCCTTTACATTTTGAACTACTGAAATATGTCTAACCTGAGTGCCACACCAATTCTACCAGTGCAGAGCATCTTGGAAGGAAAACTCCAATTTTGACTGCCTAGGAGACTCGGAGGAGTTAAACAGACACTGAGAGTTAAAGAGACATAATCTATTCACTGAGGGTGAACTTGTGCCTGACAGTACAACTTTGAAAGCACTTTTTGTGAAACTTGAGAGACAGTGGCTCATAGAATTGAGCCATTATTATAATAAAATCAGTCTGGAAAAAAATATTTGCAATTGGGCATATCTCCAAGAGGGTTCTGAATTGATAAAACCCCTTCATCTGTTTTTGTCAACAAAGAGCTACAGAAAGATTGGGATGCCGCTTTAACCTAGTGCACTAATGAACGCATGACTGCATTAATTAAACAAGATACAGAACTACAAGCTGCATGAAATGTTGAGATAAAAAACACCCAAGCACAACTTACCACATTTAAAGGTAAGCAAGAATTTGCAGTTCTCAATAAAGCTTACTTTAAAAAGGTCACTAAATTTGAAAAGGACTTACTAGAAAGGAAAATACATAAAATGAACAGAGATGCTGCTGATTTTGAAAAGAATTAAATATTTGTTTGGGACAGAAAAGAGGGCTCGAAGAGCATGGGATGTTCTCATCTTAAGGGCAGACAGTATAATTCCAACCCAAAACAACAGGTCACTAAAAAAGTGGTTACCATTCAGGAACTGTCACCTAATAACATAGCAGCTGCTGCAACAACACACCCTATAACCTCCTCAACATAATCTGAAGTGTTTTTAAATAAGACCAAAAAAAATAAAACAAGCAAGAAAAACCAGCCGAAAGGGAAAAAAAAGTATTCAAAAAAGACAAGACAGTGAAGACAAGGAAAATTATCCATCTGTCAACTCACAAAGGGTTCTCAGAAACAAACCATAGAGATTATCCACTTAACTTGCATTGTACTACGTGATACTCAAAAACCAGTACTACTCAAAGGTCTCACATTTGTACCCACATCAAAACCAGGCCTTTTTCGAGTCCAAGTTGATATTTTTAAATTCATCAGAAAAATTTAACTTAAATTATTCTTTGTAAGACAAAGGAAATTTAATCCTCACCCAAATTTTTTGACAATGGGTCAATCTGAAGAAGAATCTGAAGTTGACACAGAAATGTTAATTCACAGAGGTCCCAAGAGCAATAGCAAGTGATGAGATGGAAACACCCCCCAGCTGGGACTATCAGGATTGGGACTTTGAGATAATTGATAAAATGGACATCACAGCACTTCTGAAGGAAGCAGAAGAAACCAAATTACCTGAAAGTGTGACTCAATTCACAAACCATAAAAAAAAAAATAGTTTAAACCAAAGTTTGTATTAGATCCTCAAATAACACGTCCAGCAATTGTAACTTTTGAAAAAATGATAATTGAAGAAGCTGAAAAAAACATTTCAACAACCAACACAAACATACAAAATGAATTTTAGTGATAATGAAATTAAAGTACTAAATTAAATTAAAAAATTACAGTGAGTAGTAATAAAGAGTTCAGACAAAGGTGGGAACATAGTGCTGTTGAAAGAAAATGTTTATGTACAAAAATGCATGGATTTATTATAAGACAAGTCTAACTATGTTAAATTATAGGGGGATCCTACAACAAAGTTTCAGAGTGAACTATGGGAATTTATGGATTTGTCTACAATCTGCAATTGGATTACCAATAAGCTTTTGTCAATGCCAAATGTTTGCTTGCTGGTATTGGCATTGGTACTACAGGAGCTAAAAAGATGCGTAATAGGAATGGTTGTGAAGTACTGAACTAACACCAACCCTCACCCCACCCTGCAGAGATTGACAGACTTTGGGATGTGCCTTTGGGTCTTCAGCCAAATGCTCACGCCATTCCACCTCACCCCATCCTGCAGACTCTGACAGATGCCACTGTGTGCCTTAGGGTCTTCAGCCCTTACGTTCACCCCATTCCATAAGGAAATAACCTGAGATGGGTGCAGTATAGGAGAATGGAGTGAGTGTTAGGGATGAAGACCCCAGGACACACCTCAGTGCCAGTTAGTGGCTGCAGGGTGGGGTTGGGGGTGGAATGGCATGAGCATTATGGCTGATGACCCCAAGCCACACCCCTGATGCCTGCCAGTCTGCACAGGGGGCATTACAGTTGGAAACCCTAATGCCCTGGGTGTTTGTTGGTATTTTCACTCCAAATTTTAACCATGGGCTTTTTGTGACCCCCCCCCACCTAATGAACAGTGGCACTATCATTTTGTTACTTAATCCTGACAGGTAATTTCATAAAGCAATGTGCCATTCGGTGCAACAGGTGTGAAAAGACATTTGGGTAGGATGTGAAAAATGAAATTTGTACTGTTCATAAGGAGGTATGCAAAAAATGGCAATGTTGAAAATATGGAGTGAAAATGTGAAAAATTGGAAAGCTTATGAGCATGTGTAGAAAATGCATAATGCACACTCATAACAGTCATTTTTGGGGAATTTTTTCACCAAATTCTCAACATCGTATTTTTGGGATCTCTCCTCATGAACAGTGGCACTGTGATTTCATTAATCTGTCCCAAAAGTTGATTTTGTACAATGACTGTGCCATTCTGCACCACAGGTATGAAATCACATTTCAGGTGGGATGCAAAAATGACAGCTGTACTGTTCAGAAGGAGGTGTAATGGCAATGTTGGAAATTTGGAGTGAAAATATAAAAAAAACAGTGAAGTTATGAGCATACATAAAAATTGCACAATGCGTGCTCAAAATGCAATAATTTTTTGGAGTTTTTTTTGCCAGACTTGCAACATGGGCTTTTTGGGCTCATGAACAGTGGCACTGTTGTTTTGTTAATCAGTTCTAAAAAGTGATCCCATGCAGCAACTGCAAAATCACATTTCATGACCAAGAAATGAAATGACAGTGCCAGTGTTCATGAGGTGGTGTCCCAAGAACCCCAGGTTGAAAATTTGGGACCAAAACTCCCCAAAATGGCTGAGATATCAATCCAAGTTGAAACCCCACAATTGATTGCCATTATAGGGCTTATCGTGATTTTCTTCAGTTTGTGGTCAGCTTTTGAAGAGTGCAGACGTATTCCTGATCCCCAGAAGATCATAGTGCGGACCTCGAGGTAAGTATGGGTGAGGGGTGGGGAGGTGGACTGTGCAGAGGAAGGGGTGGGATGGGGAGGGTAGCAAGGATGACGAGGGACCATTAGCTTTTTCTTTAGGTTTAAAAGAAACAAAAGACCTTGGGAGATGGTTTTCTTTTTTACAGGTGAAATAGTATAAAAATAAATTCCTGCACACTGGGTGGGCTCCCAGTGTGCCAGACTAGTGGAGGGGATCAATGCTGACCCAGGGATTGGGCAACCCAAGGTTGGCTGAAAAAAATGGGGCATGGGGGGCACATCCAACACTGGGAGTGGGCATCCTGGTGTCAGAAAAAGATAAAGAATTACTTTAGCACACTGGGGTTGGCTCCCAGTATGCGACAATAGTGGGGGGGGGGGACATGCCGACACAGGGATTGGGCAGCTTGTTGTCAACAAAAGTTATGTTCGGGCTTGGGGCGGGGAGTCATCCAATGTCAGGAGTGGGCATCGGGTCGAAATATAATTAGTTGGGCACACTGGGGTGGGTTCCCAGTGTGCCACACTAATAGGGGGAGAGGGATATATGCAAACATGGGGATTGGGCACCCCGATGTCGGCTTTGGGAGAAGTTTGTGGTGGTTAGCAGGAGCTTCCAATTATGCAAAGCCATGGCTCATTTATTTATTTATTAATATGTTACACTGGGAAAGGCACACTGAGCAAATGAGTTGCTCATAACTCCAGCCATGTGTATTACTATGCACTGTAATGTGCATAACTGGAATGTGCCTGTTTGCTGGGAAGGGGGGGAAGAGATCTGCCACTGTGATGACAAAGCTGTCCCTGACTGAAGTGGCAGATTTCTTTCAAGTCCAGTTCTCACTCCGAAACTGCCATCATTGGCAGTTTCCCTGTTGATTGGTGGCTGAGGGACACACCCATTAAAGCATCTCCTGCATTGGCCACAAGACTGCCACACCTCTGCAATGCCCTACTAACCTAAATATGTTTCTTGTGTGCTGCACACGCAAGCACACATAAAAATGGTTGGCAATCACTTGGGTTTGAGGAGCAATTTCTTAAAATGGCTATTTTTATTGTAGCGTATTACTGTTTCCTTTATCAATAAAATAAACACAGAACTAAGGTACTGTGCTATTTTGTTCAACAGAATTTTTTTTCTCAAAGGCATGATTTTAAAAATAGAATACTGTTGACCATAGCCTTAGTTTGGACTCCAAAACAATCATGTTGCTCGGGTATCATAAAAAAAAATGCATCACTCAGTCACCCACTATTAATCACAATATAAATTAAGCACTTGTGATATCCAACAATATTTTTCAGCTTTAAGTATACACACAGAATTGGGTATGAGTTGTTTTAAAAACTGAACAAATTAAAATTGCTATATATGTAACAAAATACTTATTTTGCAATAAGTTATCTTACCTACATTTTGAAGACATGATGCATCCCATTTGCCAACTTACCATTGTGGTCTGTCAAGCTTATCAACCTCCTCAGGATTAAACCCACAGACCCCTTTTAGCCCTTACCTTGAGGTCTCATTGTGGTGCTGTATGCATGCCAGGTTTTTCTTTACAGTTTGTCATGGGTGAAGCTGACACACAAGGGAATGGAGGGAGTGGGGCAGACAGCACACAGTGGGAGGAGACGAGAGGGTTTACTTGCACTCCAGGTGCCGGGATGGGGAATGGAGGGAGTGGGGCAGACAGCATGCAGTGGGAGGGAGCAGGATGGTTTACTTACACTCCGGGTGCTGGGACAGGGAATGGAGGGAGTGTGGCGGACAGCATGCAGTGGGAGGGAGTGAGAGGGTTTACTTACACTCCAGGTATCAGGATGGGGAATGGAGGGAGTGGAGTGAACAGAACACAGTGTGCATGGGCACTGGAAGATAGTAAAAGCTGAGGGGGCTGAGGATCAGAAGGGCACTTATTGGGTACAAAGGGCACTTATTCTAAACCATTTTTTTCCACACCAAAGTACAATAAATGCACATTTATGATGATGATCATAATGTTAAGAATGCAGTTATACCATATACGAATATTTAATACAGTATAGTAAGGGCTCAGCTGTCAACCCATTTCCTCCAATAGCACCATCTGAAGTCTAGACCATCCATTGCTTAACCTGACACAATCGCTGCCCCGGTGAAAATGAAATTTGACATGGTAATATTTGTATTATCAGTCTCAAGCATGCAGTCTTCACACAAATGGGTTAGGAGTTTTTGGTTCTACTAGAAACTACTCTGAGCAAGTCACTTAACTAAACAACCCAAATTGCCAATGCTCCAATGGAAGCTTTTTTTCATATGAAGAGTTATGTATTACGTGCTGTCATGGTTGTGAATGATATACATACAGTAACACAGAAACAGAATTTGATAGCAAATAAGGACTGCTTGGCCCACCTAGTCTGTCCATTTCCCTACCTAATGGATAAGCTACAGATCCTAGTTAACCAACAGCCTACTTCCTCCTATCCTTCACTAGAATTGCCTTATGTCTGTCCCAGTATTGTATCTGAGTTTGTCACTGCTCCTAGTAAGCTATAATCCCCAGTAGACAACCATTTCTGAATTTGCAAACTGGATAATATTCTGATCTAAAAACACTTATTAAAGTACTGTTTTTGTTTTAAAAATATAGCAGAAGTGAATGCCTCCTTTCCTGGATGATAACTGACCTTTAGGCATCCCTGTCAGACAGCTACCAAAGTGCTAACTGAATTACCCAAAGCAGCCACTGAAAATTACGTGCACTAGCGAATCAGTAAAGTTCTTTCATTGTCATTTTTCCTTTACAGCATCTATTGTACTGCATTTAACAGAATGCTTTCATAGACAGATATTCCTTAATGGTTATTTTAAAATAAACCTGGAATCCACTTCTGCTTATAGAAACATTCCCATCTCAACCAACCTTCTTCCCATATCAGCATTTCGGCTCACCAGAATCTGTGGGTGACCAAATTAAATTCAAGTACTAGAAGTACACACACACATTGCTTGTGGTTGTTAAGAGGTCGCCAGCATGAAACCTGTGAAACTGCCAGTATCATTTCCAGATTCCAAAATACATCAATACAAAAAGTGAACTACTTCTGAAAAAACGATATCTGATTTTCATGATGACAATGACTGTGTATTACTGTACTTTTTATTTTTTTTCTGGTTATTTAAAAACTACACTAAAATAAATACACTTCCAGCTAGGTCATCCACCTCTGCAAAAGAAAGCACATGTGCCCCTGTTGGATCTCCACCCAGACCTGAGTTTTCCCAACAAGATTACCACCAGAAAGAATAAAAATTAATGTACCTGTTGGTTGTTGTACTGCACTCCAAGCAACTTGCAACTAATTTAAGGAAGAAAAATTAGAATTTTGCTATGCTCAAATCCTTATGTAAGACTAGTGTGGTTACTCTGGTGCTAACTGCCAGGGTAATTTAAAGTACCAGTTCTGTTCAGCATTCTTGAGCTGGTTGTTCACCCTCCATCGTTATTAGTTCTTGAGCCAAGAAGTAATAAAGATGGAGGGTGAACAACTGTCACAAACAGAAACTGGTACTATAAAAACCTTTTTTATTTATTTTTTTATTAAATTCACCTGATTATAAATACCTTTGAGCAGAAACTGCTCGCTTACAAAGGTTCCATGTCAAAGGATGAGGGTCAACATACATACAGAGGTAGTAAAAGAATGCACAATAAACAACCAAAACAACTAAAAGAAAAATAAAGATACTCAGTTATAACATACTTTGAGATAATATTCATAAAACAAGCAGCTTGAGTAGGCAGCTGGCTGCGGTAACAATAAGAGAAAGAGGCACCATAGGCAGTTAGTATTGCAGGCATGTGACTGGGAGAAGTTGGCAGGCTAATGGGCCACTGTCCGATGGTAGTGGAAAATGTCTTGTACCAGGGAGATGTGAAGCAGGAAAGGAGTCACAAGAAGGCCCAGTGCCAGAGGGAATGAGATTGGGAAAGGGCAGGCTGTGAGACATGAGTGAGCTGGGAGGTGTTTAGAGATCTCTGTTCAACAAAGCAGTCACATTGAGTGGTAGAGGTGAGGTAAAGTTTGAGATTCCTTTGAAGGGTCCAAGTGTAGAGGAAAGTGATTCTTTATTGAGGAATTGAACCATTGAGCAGCTCTATAGATAAAGGACCGCTGACCCATGGAGGTATGACATCTGGGAACCTGAAAGGTTAGAGATTGGGCACCACGTGTTTGTTGAGTGCCACTGTAGGTAGTAAGGAGTGAGCTAACACCAGGTGGCATGAGACCAAGGAGAATCTTTTTGGTAAGTAAGCAGGTCTGGTATTGTATTCTGCTGCGTAGGGATAGCCAGCTGGCCTGTGCAGAGAGGTCACAGGTGTGAGTTAGTCGGGCTGCACCCGTCAGTAGTCTACTATTTTTGTAAAAAATAAGGTCATTTAATGAAATGAAGTTTGCACAGCTCTGAAACAGAAAATGTATGGTTTATTTTATAAAATATTAGATAATAAAAATATTTTGAGCCACTGAAGAAAGACTGGTATAAAGTTTTTAAGTGGCCAAACACTGAGTGCAGCTGCAATGCTAACCTTTTAGGGAAGCATCTTTCCATCTTGCAACTAAGTCTCTTAACCACCTACCCCATTGCCCCCAAATGCCAGTGCTACCTCCCAGCCTGGTCACCCACCTCTGAAAGAAAAACAGCCTTACAGCCAGCACTTCTGCCCATTGTGGATCTACACCACCTCCAGTCCTGACCTGACCAATTACCACCAGTGAGATTAAAGAATATAATAATTAAAAAAAATCAGTGTAACTGTTTGAAGCAACATCAGACAGTGGATTCCTTAGGTTCGTAGAAAGAATCTTCTTCTGATGATTCTCTGATTTCTGAGCTGAGGGCAGGCCCCAAGAGTGCCAACTGGACCGAAGGAGGGTAAAGCAACAGGCAGGCTAGGTACCTATGGACTGCACATGCACCGACTGACCCTACCCTCTCATACAGACACTACACAGGCTGGAGTGGACTCAACAACTGGTGTGGATGACTTCCTTCTGACTGACTTGGAAACCAAGCAAAGCAAGACAGACAAGTAGTGAGATAATCCAGAAAGTGGAGTTTGGTGGCTGATGAGTGGCAGCTATACAGCTGCTCTACAGTCAAGGACTGTGTCTACTATTGGCCCTGGGGCCCTTGAACTCATCTCTCTCTCACACCATCGCAACTGAACACTATGGCAGTGCACTCAGTCATGGACACTTGCACACTGGGATCCTCTGGCTGGGGTCAGGAAATTCAGTTTCACCCAAATTTAAGTTAAATTACAAAAATCATTCTGCTTCAGTCACTAACCCACCCATGGAGACAGAGATTAGTAACAGCACAGTTTCACAACAGAGCAAGTGCAGCAAGCAACCACTGGTCCACAATCTACCGAACAGAACAACCCAACAAAGTGAGGTAATTTCCTTAGCAAGGCAGGAGAGGAGCCACTATCAGTCAGTCAGGAGCAGGAGTAATGGGACATGTGGGGTGATGATTATACCACTTTGTGTTGCTAGCCTGGCCATGGCTTCTCGGACTGGAGTTGGAACGTCTCATGGGAGCGGGACATAATTAAATAAAACAAATAATTTTTCACCAATTCCTTCCTGATGATACTGCAGAGAGCAGACCTGGAGGTGCCAGCAATAGGCAGGAGGACAAGCTAGCTGTTAAATCCCCAATCCATTCTTCAAAGAGAACAAAGTGGTGTTAAGGGCAGAGGTGATGGGCTGTTTAAATAAACTAAAGAAGGCAGCTGAATTGTAAAGTAGAGCTGTTATCAACCAACTTTGCAGTCATTTAACATAATGGCTCTACTTACAACTCTGCTAGGACTGGGAGACTGGACAGCTTGTTTTTCTTTAATTGTTTATTGTTTTGTATGGGGGCGCAGCAGCAGATTCAAATGGCCATGCAGAGTCTCCCAAACTGTCACAGCACTGAACTCATCTTCTGTGCGGTTATGAAATAAATGAAAAGGGCACTAAGGCAATCTCTTTTGGCTCCAAAAACTGGAGAGGCGTTCTCTCCACCCCCATCCCTCATGGCAGTGGGAGGGAGCAAGAGGGTTTATTTACACTCCGGGTGCATTGATGGGGAATGGAGGGAGTGGGGCAGACTGCACACAGTGGGAGGGGGTGGGATGGTTTACTTGCACTCCGGGTGCCAGGACAGGGAACAGAGAGAGCGGGGCAGACAGCACGTAGTGGGAGGGAGCGGGAGGGTTTACTTACACTCTGGGTGCCAGGAGAGGAATGGAGGGAGCGGGGCAGACAGCACACAATGGGAAGGAGTGGGAGGGTTTACTTGCACTCCAGGTGCTGGGATGGGAAACAGAGGGAGTGGGGTGGACAGTACCCAGTGGGAGGGAGCGAGAGGGTTTACTTGCACTCCTGGTGCCAGGATGGGGAACAGAGGGAATGGGGTGGACAGAAATGGTTTGGCAGGCAAGGCACACCCTGCAATGATGGGGCGCTCCCTCATTGTAGCAGACAATTTCTTTCAAGTTGGTGGCACACTTGTTGAACTAGTGTCAGCAGCAGCGTGTCATCACATTAGATAAAGACAGCCAGGCCCACAAATGCAGTGGCAGCACTGGCCACCACAGTGCCGCACCTCCACAACCCGCTTTTCTCCTAAGCTGCCACATAATGTTTCTTGTGCATACGTGCAAGCAAACATAAAAATGAGGATGATTGCATTCAAATTAGCCATCCAGTAATACCAGCTTTTTACATTCTATGAAAAATGCATAAGAATTCAACTGATCCACTCTGATGACCCATTGTGTCTGGGATTGGCTCACTAACAAAACCTCAGCACATTTACAGACCATTTCTTACAACCCCATGTTTTCACTTTAAAATCTTATATAAGAGACAGTACAGTTATTGGGAAAACTGAAAGGAATGATATGGAACCCTGATTACAGTTAGGTAACAATAGATGCCTGCAGTCTGTACACATCGATACAGCACTGTTCCGGAGTCAGAGCCATTAGTAATCTTCTGTCTGATTGCAGTGATATCCAAAAGCCTTTTTTATTGAGAGCATTAGATTTCACCCTAACACACAACTATTTCATATACATAGCTACTGTCAGCAGATAAGGGTCACCAGGCCCATCCAGTCTGTCTGTTTAGGCTTCCTGACGAAGCGGCCAGTGACTCTATCTGGTCACTGGCTTTAGCTTTTTATTCCTATCTCTAATATTCCTTTATCCCTGTCCCATGCATGTTTGAAGCCTGTCACCGTACGGGTGGCCACCACTTCCTGGGGCAGGCTATTTCATGCATCCACCACCCTCTGCATAACAAAGAACTTTCTGACATTTCCCCTTATGCAGCCACCCATCAGTCTCATGTCATGTCCTATTGTTCTGGCACTACTTTTAAACTGGAATATGTTATCTCCTTTCACCTAAATTTTCCATCCAGTTTTGAACTGGGGACCTTTCACGTGTTAGGCGAATGTGATAACCACTACACTATGGAAACTATGTAACAAAGAATTAGTTGTTCAAGTCTGTGGGACAGCAAAGGGGCTGGTGTTCACACACTCAAATGCTAATCTTTTCTTGAGAGAGTTTGAACAAGAACTTGTCTTTGGTAACCAGCATGTTTACCAAGATCACATTGCTGCCTATTATAAATTTACTGATGCCATCATAATGATCTGGTTAGGAGATACTTCCCTTATACTAGAGTTCATTGAGTATTTCAATAGTAACAACAGGAACCTTAAAGAGCTGCTGACACCTCAAAGAATGCTTTGAAAAACATAATAATTATGTACAATTCAGCTTGCATTCTAAAATGTATTCTATAGATTTCTCCTCTCCATCTTTTAATTTTTATTCATTTTTTTTTTTCAACTCTCTTTTACTCCGGTCACGGTTCCAGGAACCTCTCTCAGGCATCCAACCCTTGCTTCTGCCCTGCCCTGCCTGAAGTCCCCTCCAGCTGTACCTTCCTCTCCCCACCCTGCCTTGCAGCTGGCACCCCCAGCTTAACCCCTCCAGTGTGGGTCCACCCCTTCTACCTTGGGCACTCTCACAAATAGACTCCAGCTGCAGACATGGGCCCCAGGCGGAGGATCTGTGAAGGTCGGCAGAGTCGGACTTGGTCATGGGCATGGGGGATTGGTGCCATCGCTCACTTCTGGAACCAGATTTTCTGTTTTCTCCTGCTCCCTCTCTTGCGTGGCACCCCTGACATCAAGTGCATGGCAACCCTCCAACATCAGCCACGCTTAATTTTGTGCTGTTCAAGACTGCAGTGCCCCGATCTCCACTGGGAGCCACTGGCACTGGACAAACCCCCATCCCACCCCAGGACAGGAGAGCTGTTCTGCGGAAGCTCAGTCCTCTCCCACCCCTGCTGAACCTGGGTCACTGGCATGGCACGAGGTGTGGCATCCAGCACCTCAACCCTCAGTGCCACCGGGCTGGCCTCTCCATCTTTTATTACTGAAGAACTTTGCATAAATGCATGATCTTTATCTGTTAGAGTTCATCTGCCTCTATAGCTTACTTCCTACTTCAAGTCATAATCCTCTGTTGTGACATCACAATCTGTTGCCATTGGAGTAATTGTGATGTCATAAGCAGTACATAATGACCTCAGGTGGGGAAAAAGCAACAGGAATAGATGAACTCTTCAGGAACAGAGATACTGTTTTCATGCAAATGGCCTCAGTGATCAATAATGGGGAGAAGTAATACAGAACTAATGTGAAATGTAAACTAAACTGTGTCTAAACATTATGTTTTAAGTTATCCTGAAGGTGTCAGCTACTCTTTAAATTCACTTATGAAACAGACTGGAATCATATTATGTTCCTTGATCTAATCCTAATGGGTACACATGGTAAAGAAATCTTAGCAGCTGGATTTAGAAAAGACATTGCAGCAAACAATATTCTTCATACTAGCAGTTCACACCCCAGAAAATTGAATTTATCAGTACCTCATGGGGAACTGATATGTCTGAAAAGAAATTCCTCCAATGACAGTACATTTCAGGAACAAGCAATATGTCTCAGAATTAGAATGTTAGACAGGGGATACACTGAATGAATTTTAGATGAGGCTTATGAAAAAGTCAATGGACTAAAAAGAAATTATCTTAAAACCCCTAAGAGTACTAAAAAGAATGCAGTGGATATAAACAAAACACCCAAGAGTAGTACTGTAATGTTTGTTACTGAATTCAACAAGCTGGCTGGTAGGGTGGGTGAGATAGTTTACCAACTTTGGCACATACTGCATAGTGACCCCTATATTAAGGGAAGAAACTGTAACAAAACTAGGAGTTACATTTAGTAAAGGATGGAGTATAGATGATTGTATTACTTATAGTTACTTTACCTCCACATCCAGTGCTGAAAAAAGCAAGAATTGGTTACTAAATAAACCAAAGGGCTTCTTCAAGTGTGGAAGATGCAATATAGCAAGGGTAGCATGAGCATTGATATCACTGATAGTTTATATGTACTGCACCATTTGTGACATACGTATGCTGGTGCAATTGTGTAAACCACTCATTGGGAGAACAGCAAGGCCAGTAAAAGAACACATTCAAGAGCATATTAGGGCAATCGTGAAGATTAAGATGCACAATGCGTTAGATGTCCATTTTGCTGAGGAATGCAATAACAAGCCAAATTGTTTAAAGTTCACTGTGGTTGAACATGTACCCAGGGCACAGGAGTGGGGCGGTTGAGGTGACAGACTGCAAAAGCTTCTGCACAAGGAGACTAAATGGATTTTTACTCTACAAACTACTGTTCCATTGGGCTTAAACAAAGAGATTGATTTTACATCGTATCGTTAAATGTTTATCATTAACTCTTCTTTTTATTTTTAGGAATGTTTGATTAAGATGAATTTGAAATGGAATCCCACTGACATCCTAATCTTACTACTTGCACCAAGGACTGCAACCACTGCACTCCAAAAGGCACAGTTTCAGCAAAACACTAAGTTCTGCTGAGGATGGGGTATTTCCCTATGAACTGTAATCTGTCAAGTTCCTATTTCTTTTTTAAATTTTAATTTTAGGAGTACCTATTTGTGCCCCCATTCCCCAGCTACTAATTTTTACATCATAAAATTATTTTGATAACATTACCCAAGACTATGCTCCTGCTTCACTTTTGTTAATTAAATAAATAGTTTTTGATAACCCCATTTTGTCCCCCCAGGTCTCCCCCACCTTTGCTTTTATTTATTTATTTGAAGTATGTGACTGGGAGAGGCACACTGAGCCATGGCTCATTTCCAGGTACAACCTGAGGGCAAGGGGCAGGAATATTTGTACCATGTAAACTGACTACAGAACCAGAATAAGCTGTTGGTAGTATTTAAGTGAATGGGGAGGGATTTGGCCAGGTCACTGGAAATTCCCCTACTGCATTGCTGGCAGTAGGGGGCCTGAGTGACTGAGGTCTGGTCACTTCTGTCTGGTCTGCGAAGGAAGATGGACGTTGCAGGAGAAGGGTAGCGTTTGTTAAGCTCTGACATGGATTCTATAGTTCTGAATGGAAATAATGCTGTTAATAATGCTAATAAGTTGCAAGAACTCTCAGTTTCTACAATGGATGTGACTGCCTGTAATTCAACCAATACGTGATACTGTGTTTCCTGAGATTTTTCATCAAGAAGCTCTTCAGGAGCAGCTCAGGCTTCAGCTTGCCGCTTTGGCTAAAGAGCAAGAACGTCTTCAGCAGCAGCTGTGTGCAATGAATTCCTCAGCTACGCCTATCAGTACCTCTGAACAGGCTATCATTTGTCGTGCACTGAGTCCTGCGGAGAACTTGCTGATTCTGACCAGCATGGTGAGTCTTTACAAAAACTTAAAACTGTAAATTCTTCACACTACGATTCTGTGAACACTGGTAGTATTGAATCTACAACGATTTCATGCCTAGAGCTGTCACCGGAGTTGCAAGACCAGCAACCAGGTTTAAACTTGCCACCTGCTGATTCTGCACACCTAAATGACCTGGATAAACCTGCTTTAACTAGTGAAAGCTCCGCTCCTGAACCTTGCTCTGTCACTCTAACTAAAGCTGCCGGGTTTGTGTTCTGCAGCTCCTTATCAGTTTCTTCAGCTGATAGCCCTAATCCTGCTAAGCCCTGTGTGTTTCAAACTAACCCCTTAAACCAAGACAGGGTTTCTGAATTTTTTTTTCACAAAATGCCAGCAGCTACCACAGGATAAGTTGGGGGATGACAGTAAGGATAAGCGTGAAGCTCTTATGCTTTCTAGATGCAATTTGGGGACAAGCGATACTCAGAATATCTCCACACCTCAAGGGCCTTCAGAACTTTCCTCAGGGTTACTACTACTTGATCCTCCCAAACAACCCCAGGTTGCAGAGTTAAGGTCTCCTCAAAAAGCTCTCAGTGAAGCAGGGTGGGTCTTGAAACAGGGTACCTGGCATCCTACACCTGGTTGGGACCCAAAATTAAACTTCTCCCAAAATGAGCCAGCCTGGAAACCTCAGCTATCTACTGAACCTTTGCCAACTATGGCTTGTTCAGGTGCTTTGCCCCTGGTAGCACACCCTACCGTGGCCTCCCAGTCCATTGCTTCTGTGCCTGCTGAACTCTCTGATTCTGCTATGATTTCAGGACCTAAACATCTTTCTACTTTGTCACAGCAAAAACCTGATGTAGAGAAACCATTAATGTCTGATTTATTTACTAAAATTAAGAAGGAAGCTGCACCTCACAGAAATGCAGTTAGACTGCGTTATAAAGGGGGTTAGAGCTGAGACCAGATAGGCATTATGTGGGGAAAAGTCTACTAAAGGATTCTCTGCATTTTTCACCTAGAGAAGTCTTTGCTGTTATTAACATTTCAGGCGAGGATAACTTTGACATTAGTTTTCATTCTGCCTATGCTTTAGATTTATTTTGGAAGCAATATAACCAGGTAAAGTTCTCTACCCTATTGACTCCCTTCCTCGTTATTCCATTATCCAAACCTTCAGTTAAATATGTAATGATTATATTTAGAAATGAGGGGGTTCATGTAGACGATATTTCCTTTTAGTTGTCCCAAAAAAATGAAGTTTTAAGTCCCCCCGAAGCCATTCTCAACTCTGAACAGTTTTGGACTGGAGGTTGGCGGTTTAAGGTAAAACTTCGACAAACTGATAGTGGAATGGAGCATATTCCCAACTCTTTTCTATTAGGGAGAGACAGGTGGGTTTGTTTTTATGCTAGGCAGCCTAGGGCCTGTTATAAATGTGGGCCTTGTACTCACCTGCCCAGTTCTTGTGATAGGCCCTGCTGTGATAATTGTGGGGAAATAGGTCACATTGCCTTCCAATGTGCCAATCTTTCCAAATGTGACTTATATGAAGACATTGGGCATGTTTTTCCTGAATGTATATGGGCAGCAAAAAATAAGGCTTGCAGTGGTAGCCCTGACCTTCTTATCCAGAAGGCTCAAGATCTAGTTGATAATCCTCCCCAGACAGCTGCTGCTTCCTCTGTGGATGACGCTAACCAACACCTGGACTCATCCCAGACTATGGGGCAGTCAAAAGATCTGCCTCCTCCTGGTCCTTCTGACCCCTCCCCCCTCTTCTTTCCCCTGTGTGTTATACATCTCAGCAGGAGAATCAGGCTCCAGATCCTCCAGTTCCTTCTCCTTTAGTGGCAGTTCGGAGATCCTCTAGGAACCTCACCCCCCCCCACAGGAGGAAATTGAATCCAGTAATCCCTTCACTGTCTTATCTACACAATGGGGAGTTACTGACATGGATTGTGGTGAACCAGAATCTCAGGCCCTTCAGGATAGTCCCCCCTCCCCCTTTCACCCTCAGGAGGGGTATAAAGGGAAAAAGGAAAAACAAAGGAAAAATGATGGTTGATCTTGTATTTTACTACTAAATGGGATTTACAATTGGCTCCTTAAATGTACATAGTTTGTTGAATCCCAGTAGGCATCAGACTGTTTATGACTACATTCATAGTTCTTCCATTGATATATGTTTCATTCAAGAATCATGGATGTTTACTTTGGATCAAGCCAGGTTTTTTCAAAGGGAATGGTGCTGGGGCCCTTCCTACTGGACTGCTGATGGTATATGTTTTCTTTTTAATTCATATGATTTTTCTCTTATAAAAATTATTGATTTAATTCCAGGTAGATTGATGATTCTGGATGGAAAATGGAACTCCATGGTCTGCAGATTTATTAATGTTTATTGCCCACAGATAAAGACAGAGAGGGTTACTTTCTTTTCAATGATTCAACCCTTTTTACTTACTTCTTTTCACATTTTTTTATGTGGTGACTTTAACTGTGAGTTACAGAAAGTGAAAGTTTTTGCATTACAGAGGGCATTCATATAGTTACAGGGGTTCGCCAAGGGTGTCCGCTAAATCCACTATTATATATATTTACCATTGATACATTAATACAATCATTAACACATCATCCCCAGTGGAAAGGGGTGTTGGGATCCCCCAGTTTGGATAACTTATATTTACAAGCCTACGCAGATGATATTTGTGTTTTTTTCTCTGATTATACTCAAATTCCTATTTGTTTTTTTTTTGGTTTCTTACTCACATGTTTCTAATTCAAATATTAATAAAACAAAAAGTCAGGGTATAATTCTTGGGGTAAATTATCCTGCTGAGGTTTCCATTCAGGGATTTCATATTACTTCAACTCCAATTAAGATTTTGGGGTTATTCTTTGGGCCTCAGAACCTCCCAATGCTAAATTGGGAGCAAGCCTTCTCCTCAGCTAATACTAAAGTACAGGTGTGGAAACACTGGAGATTGGCTAAACTTAAAAGGGTACAGGTAATAAGGTAGTTTTTAATTCCCAAATTTTTATACATAGCATTGATATTCCCGCTTCCTCAAGAACTTGAAACCAGACTGTACAGCCTATTCTTTCAGATGCTTTGGGGTAATAGGCTTAATCCCATAAAAAGGCAATATACCTATTTAGGAAAAGATAAAGGGGGATTAGGAATGGTGGATCCAATTACTTTTTTTATTACTTTATTTATTTCCCAAAATGTTAAAATTGGCTTATTACCATCAGCATTTCAGTGTGGTTCTTTATTGCAATGTGTTCTTGGTCATTATTTTCTGGCATGGCATACTACCCCCCCAAAACTATCACAATTTTTGCAGGTTCCTCAATTTTTTAAACCAGTAGTAAAGAAACTCTACAAATGGGGTCTTTCTAAACAAACAATTAAAGTGACTGCAGGGTCTAAATTATACGATACAGTTATATTGCTGTTATATCCTTCAGTACCTGCTTTGAAAAATTGTCCTACTACTCTTATACCAAGAGTGCTTTCTCAACTAAATAATCCAAGATTGCTGAGTTATATGTGGGAATTTTTATGGTTGACTGTATATGGGAGGATTGGGGTACGGGGAAATGCTAAACACAAGGTTAAAGAGGAAAGGGTATGTCCTTTTTCTGGCTGTATAAATCAGGAAGAAACAGTAGAGCATTTTTTCTTTCATGCTAGTTCCCTTTGGAAATTCCTGGCTTCAAAATGGCAAATGAAATGGCTGTTATATTTGAATTATGATATCCTGGTTTTGGGTTATTTTCCTCAGTTTGGGGCCAGGTATAATATAGAAACCTTACAGATTTTTTGCTGTTGTTTGAAATATTACTTATGGCAGGCTAGATGCCAGTGGGTCCTTTACCAAAGGGTGATGTCTTATGAGGCAATCAGTTTGCTGACTAAAGGGGCTATGGAGAAAGTTTATTTAAAAGACTTACAATTTGGTATAGCACAAAAGGTGACTAATTGGTGGAAAGGGTTTACATTGTTTATTAAATATAAATAGATTATGAGTGTCGATAAGGGGAGCTAGGGTTAATTTCTAACAATGGTAACATGGGGAATGAAAACTGAGTTTTTCTTTTCTTTCAAAGTCGGGTGATGACTTATGTAAATTTTGTAAATAATGTTGTTTGTGAAGATTTGTATGTTTTTCTCTTCATTTTTTAATTTGTAATTTGTTTTCCTTTATTTTTGTTATTTCTTGAATTCTTTTCATGATGTTATTGTAATAAAAAAAATCCCCTACTTGTCTGCAGGGGGCACTACACTCACTGCTGATGGCATGGAGGAGCCCAGTTCAGCTCTGGCCAAGGCAGGGGGAGGAGGTATACATGGAGCTACAGAAGCTATTTATGCTTTGGAAGCTACAGAAGGATGACCCAATACTGGTACAAGACCAGTACCAGAGACGTTGGAAGAGGAGTTAATAATGCAAGTGTACTCCTGCAAGATGTCTAGGAGAAAACTGATAAAAGGGGCTGAAGAAGTGGAGTTTCCATGAAACATTCCCTGAAAAAAATATATGGGAAATAAAAAAAATAGTTGCAGTGTGCAATCCCATTTGAGTGGAGTTCATTCGTATTTTTGATTTTGAGCAAGATAACATAGCACAAGAAACAGCACAGCCTAAAATAACTTATGAAAGTCTATTACAAAGGCTGGTAGAGAATGCTAAAAGGAGACATGCAGCCAGACTGCGGTACATGGGTGGTATGTCTATGCAACCTGACAAATTTTATGTTGTAAAAGGCTTGATCAAGCAAAAGATGGGCTTTTTGCCCTCAGATGTTATGCCCTCATCCACGCCACAGGCAAACAAACTTTTGACATCAGCTTTCATTCTGAAAGCTTGTTATAGAAATTTTGGGCCACTTACACAAAGCAAAAAATGACCACATTTAGACTCCATTTCAAGCTATACCACTAACAAAACCGGCAAAAAAATTGTTACTATCCTTTTCAGAAATGAAGGAGTAAATATTATTTATATATTATACTGGTTAGAGAAACACTGTGAAGTTCAAGGAATCCCAGATGCCAAAATTGATTAAGAAGGATTTTGGATGGGGGGCTGGAAATTTAGACTTAAACTGAGGCAAACAGAAACTGGCATTCAGCACCTTCCTAACTGTTTTTTTTGGGGGGGGGGGTAGTGATAAATGCATTATCTTCTGTCAGCGGCAAACTAGATCTTGTTTTAAATGTGTCTCTCCATGCTCCATTAGTACCAACTGTGAACACATTAAGTGTTTAGTCTGTGGATTGTTGGGACATTCAGGATACCACTGTACAGCTATCCTAAGGTGCAATCTATACAAAGCAGAAGGCCATTTATTTATGACTTGCATGTGGGCAGCACACAACACTACAAATGCTGATTATGCTCAACAAGGTTTCTACATTAATAAAGCTGCTAGAGTTCAAACACAATCACAATGTACTTTGAAAGTCCTGAAAAACACTTTCACCCCTTACACACCAGAGGAAGGGGACAATACTCAACCTCCAATTGCCATGGTAATTCTAGAGACAAACACATCAATTCTGCACTCAGATGTTGAGAACAATGTTCAACCTTCAGACTCACTACTTATTACAGAAGCAGACCAGTTACATTCCCAGGCTGCAGCCAAAGACGAAAGATCACAGCAAACAGAAATTCAATGACTGACATGCCCCCCCCCACCAAAAGACAATGACTTTCAGGTTGTCTCTAAGGGAAAGGGACACCCAATATCTAAGCAGCAAATAATAACGGAACAGATATCCACTCAAAATGAATTTCTACTCCACAGTGGGGGGACATAGAAATGGAGAAGGACTCAGACACAACCTCTGTCATCTCTTCACAATGAGACATGCTCTGGGACATGGAAGACAAAGACCCACCAGAAGAAAGCAAAGCAAAAGAAAGCATTGGGGGACCTGCTCGGTGGGTAAGAAAAATGATCTGAATCCAGTCTGAACTAACCTTTCTGCATGGAACTATTAGATCTAACAATTGCCTCACTCAACACTAGTAGCATCAAATCAGACAAAAAACATGGGGTGACATTTTTCTTTTTTGAAAGTAAATATTTGAACATTGTTTTTTTCGCAGGGCACCAGGCTTCATACCAATAGAGAAATCCAAACTGCACAGATGGCATGGTTTTGGGGGGAAACTCATTGGTCTCTGGGGGTTGATACTTGTTGTGGTGTAGGAATTGGTATTAACAATGAAAATATAAATATACATCAGTTAGTAGATATATGCCCAGGGAGAGCTTTGCTACTAGATGTGACCTCTTCTGGCAGAGACTTCAGGCTTATAAACATTTATGCCACTCAATCTAAGGCAGGGAGAAAAGAGCATCTTAAGCTTACCAGCCATACTTGTTCACATCAAAATTAGTGATTTTTGGGGGAGACTTCAACTGTGGAAGACTCAGATTGAATACAGGCCTGAAAGCCACAAAAAATATTTTGTGGTATGGCCTTTTTAAACAAACTACTTTACAGACAAATTTAATTGATTGCTTTGCAAAACTGCAAAACAAATCCAGCCCATATCTATCATACAGGTACAATTTCAACTAGAATATTTTATTATTTTTTCATCTTCTACTATACCACTGGCATTGGTACACACAACATTGCCAGTAGCCACTTTAGATCATGATCTAATAAGTATAAAATTATAAAATTTCCAAGACACTGCAGTAGGCAGAGGCTATTGAAAATTAAATAATGGTTTACTTGACAATGTTGAAATCACTCAAGGCTTAATATATAAAATTCAAGCAAGGAAATTTGTATGTATTCTGTATATAGCCCCACTACAGTGGTGGAGAGACACAAAAAAAGACTTCACAGATTTTTTATAGTTAGTAGGGAGACTTCAGGGTACCCAGAATAATCAAACATATACAGTTTTATGGGAACAATTATACCATTTAATTTCATTACAAAATTTGACTGGTCAGAACTATTCAGACCAAATTTCTAACATTAAACACGAAATGACTAAGTACCAATATGATAGAATGAAATCTTTAGTGACACAGCAACAATTTGGGACACAAGGGAAACATTTCCAGTTAATCCTTTTGAAGGGTGTTATAATAGAAGGAATAATACACAAATGAAAGCTATCCAGTCTCACACAGGAAAAATAGTCACAATTAAAACATAAATTTTACAAACGTCAGAAACATATATTTCTCAGCTTTTTGGAACAACACACCTCAAACACACAGAAACAAACTACTGGTTACAACAAGGGAATTTGCCATTATTACTACAATCTATAGCCAACACATTAACACAGCTCATCTCAGAGAAAGAAGTAATGGCTACAATAAAGCAATTGAAACCTGCTACAGCACCAGAAATAGATGGTTTAACTATTAAATGTTATTCCTGAATCATGATTGACTTAACAAAAGAATTAGCCAATGTATACAATTCAGTATTAAAATATAACCAAATGCCTGGTGATATGTACAAGGGGTTGTTGATATTTTTATTTTTAAAAGGAGATAGACACATTTTAGTAAACTGGAGACCTACTGTATCACTCTACTTAATATAGACTTTAAAATACTTACCAAACTGCTCAGTAATAGATTGGCAGTAGCTGTACCATATCTAATTCACCCCTCACAAATCTGCTCAATTCCATGCAGCAAAAATTTGGATGTTCTAATATTACTAAGGGAGATTCTAGAAAAATGAGCTGGGGAAATTAACAGGGTTTCTGGTAAGCCTAGACCAGAATGTGGCATTTTACTCCATTTCTCATGAATACTGTACCTATGGCAATGTATGAACAACTATGGCATCCCAAACATATTCATAACTCGGGCACAGACATGCTATAAATATACTGTAGCCCCTTATATTAATGGATGGATTAGTAACAATGCTTACTGCAACAAGGAATAAGACAGGGGTGCTTACTAAGTCTCCTGCTATATATACTGACTTTGGATCCCCTTATAAGGCATATACATAATACACCACTAATCAATGGCCTCTCAGTTTCTAGCCAGGATACGGAGGTGAAAACACTAGCCTATGCTGATGACCTTATTTTGATTTTAGCAGATGAAAATTCAGCTACACAAGCCAAAACTAAAATGGAGAAATTTTCTAAAATATCTGGCTCCACCAACTTCACTAAAAGTGCTTGTCTCACAGTTGGTTCCACACACCCAGACATAGGAGAAATTATTATACCTATTCTTAAGACTCATCATAAAATATTGGGAATTTATTTTGGGGAAGGGAATCAGGCCCTAGTAAACTGGGAAGATATTTTGGCTGTAGCTATTGAGAGAGTACAATTATGGAACAAATGGCAAATGTTGAAAAAGAAATGTATTTATTTAATAAAGGCTTATCTGATACCTATGTTTTTATACTTAATCCACATCTATCCTGCCCCCCCCCCCCGAACTGGAAAAAAAACTGTATGGCTGTTTTTTTTCAGTGCGTTTGGGGGAACAGGCTAAATCCAATCAGAAGGCACCTCACATATTTATGTATTCAGACGGGTGGTACTGGTATGATTAATCCCATAACCTTCTTCTACAGTATATTTTTTATACTAAGATTAAGCCTATCATATTAAGTATACCCTCTTTGTGGGCACCATGGGTACAAAACCACCTTTTTTCCATTTTAGAAGAATGGGACTTAGATGCCAGCATTCTGAAACAAAAAAGAATCCAAGATTTGCCCCAATACCTCCAATATCATTTGGGAAACTTGAAACTGTGGAGTATTACTAAACAGACTATAATCAAAATTTATAGGAAACTATTTTTTAATTACATGCGACCGTCAAAGTTTCACAAAATTCTGGCTTTCTTGAATAGGCCACAGGCAGAAATAGAGCTTATAGGGCATATGCTACAGGACCCCAGAACCCCAAAGAACATGTGGGCCATGGTATAGCTTAGTGTTCATGGTAAACTAAACCTCAAAAACAATTTAAAGCATAAAGATAAACAGGAAAGATACTGCCCAAGGGGATCTTGTCAGACTACATTAGAGACCATGCAACATCTACAGTGTGATTGCCCTTGCATTTTAATATTTTGGTGAGAGGTAAAATGACAGCAGGGTCATTCCCCCTTTTGTAATATTCCCCCAGATACACTCTTTCTTGGGATTTTTCCACAACAATGGAAAGTGTATGATTTCAGCAGCATATGACTGATACTATCTTGTATAAAATACTAGATATGGATAAATTGATGTAAACTTACTTTACAGTAGATAGTGATGAATTAAGAACAACTTTTTCAACAGATTGTAAAGACTATATAGGACATTCAAAATAAAGAAAAGAAACGCATTCCTAGAGATCAGTATTTAAGGAGATGAGGAGCAATGACTTGGCTATAAAAATAACACTGAGTCTTTTTCTCAAGACACATATAGTGTAGCCTTGAGTCTATATTATTTGCTTATTTTTTAAGGTTAGAATACTGGGGTTAAATGAATCAGAGCCTAAATGTTTGTATATAGTTTTCTTTACATTTTCCTTTGTTTTTTTCTTCTATTTTCGATTATAAAAAATTGTATGGTGATACACTATACACGGTATGCAGGAATAATAAATTCCCCTACTCTAAAGTAGTGGGAGGGTAGGGAAGGGGTATCAATTAATATTTATTTGATTTATTATTATTAATTTGATCTGTATATTATTTTGATGTGAAATGAACATGTTTGTATTATCATTTGAGTCCCCTACTCTTATAGAGAAGTGCCATGGGATCTTTAACGTCCACCTGAACAACCATCAGAACAGGCAGATGGTATCTTGGTTTAATGTCTCATCCGAAAGACAGTACCTCAGGAGTGCAGCATGCCCCTCTTGATGCACTACAGTGTCATTATTGGGAGTTATCCCATGTTCCTAGTGTGGTGCTAAAACCCACCACCTTCTGCTCTACTAACCTCAGAGGGGAGTGTGCTACCTGCTGAGTCACTGACACTGCTTTGTATCCTATTATTCTTCTCTCTTATTATAGTTCAGTACTTTGTAGTATATTTTTGAAACAAACTTAGATCACAGCCACCTCACAGGTGCTATCTTTGTGGACCTCTCTAAAGCTTTTGACACCGTCAACCATGCCCTATTGCTCAACACTCTCTCCTCCAGTGGTTTCTCCAACAACTCGCTAAACTGGTTCACCAGTTATCTATTGGACAGAACACAACAGGTCAAAGTAGGCACTGTATCATCCCTCTGCCTCCTGGTCTGCTCTGGTGTCCCACAGGGTTTGATTCTTGGCCCCTACTTTTAGCCTATACATAACCTCCCTCCCGTTGACCATCTCAGGGAACCTGCTTCTATATGCGGATGACGCCGTACTGTTCGCCTCTGACCCTGACCCAATTAAACTCCTCCAAACACTCCAACATAGCTTCCACGAAGCTGAACAATGGTTCTCCACCCAGCATCTAGTAATCAACTACAAGAAAACTGAAGTCATGATCTACTCCCACCCGCAGAACTCCCACAAGAACCACTGTCCACCATTTCTCACTATCAACCACACCCCCTTGAGCAAGTTAGCAAGTTCAAATACCTAGGGATCACCCTTGACCTGGCCCTCAACTATAAACAACACATTCACCTCCTTGCCTCAGCCCTAAACTCGAGATTAGGTGTGCTGTATAGGTACAAACACTGCCTCACCCTGGAGGCTATATGGATCTCTTTCAGCTCCTCCGTCCTTTCCCTCCTTGACTACGGCATTACCATTTATTGTGCTGCCCCTAACTCTGCACTAAACACACTTCGCTTGGTACTCAACAAAGCCTGCCACCTTATACTAGGCTGAGATCACCTCACCCATACCTGTACACTATACAACACCTCTAAATGGCTTAACCTAGATAGTAGAATCAGGTACCATACAGGCCAGATTACTAAGAAGATACTCCTAGGCTTAGCCCCTTCCTCTCTAGCCTCTATTATATGACCTACATCTCCAGCGAGATCCACACAAAACTCTAACAAGCCACTATTATGGGTACCCCGCCCCCATACCACTCAACTGCAAAGGACTTTCTGCTACCAAGCCCCCACTTGGTATAACTCTCTCCCAGTTCATATAGCCAACGAAACAAGGCTGGGTCCTTTTTAAAGCTAGACTAAGGGAACTTCTTCTTGACTCTACCGTGTGTGACTGCACCTGACTCTCTCCTACTGCACTCTGCCTTATTATGCCCATATCTATCTCTGTCCCTGTTTCAATACCTCTACTACCTCACCACCCAACTATCAGCCTCTTAAGGGTCTCCCTGCAACCTCTGTGGCTGTGCTATAGTGTGACACCTCTACTGTACACACCCTGATCGCCTGTTTGATCAACTGTATCTATAGAAGCCCCCCCTTCCTCCCATGTAGTGTATTGTACTACAATGTAATGTTATATTTCATTATACCTAATGACTACCATGTGCTGAAGTGTAATCCTCATTATGTAATGTTTGTCTCATTCTCTGTTACCTATTGTTTGCTCTGCACCCTAATTGTTTGATGGGAACCTTTTAAGTGAGTCTGTGACTCAAAGATCTTTCGAATTTCTCAATGAACAAATAATAAATAAATAGAGCAGCTCTAACTTTTTCCTAAAATGAGATATTTTGATCTATCAGATGTACAAGGTCATGATCTCCCACTCCATATCTAGCTTTGAACTGTATAAGTTGAATATATCTGGCATCACAGCAACTGAAGAACTATAAGAAACTGAATTTATTTTTGTAAACAGTTGCTTAAATAGGTGATTAAATATTGCTGACATTTGACAGTTTTTGTAGGAATTTATTTTGTTTCCTTTAAGTATTTATACCATACATGCAAGATTTCAGTGTAATGCTTTTTCACTAATTGCGTGTGTATCACTTTAATTCACATGTTTATAAACCAGGTGTCTGTTAACCTTCAGAACTGCCACTTGATGAAGAACCCATTTTGGGTTGAAACTGTGAGGCTTTGGGTTCATGTCTGGGGACTGTTGCCACAATACATTCACCAATACTAAGGATTTATGTTTGAAATCTCTCTGTCCATGAGTGCTGTGCTCCTCAATACATATTTGTTTCTGGCTAGCCTTCCTCACACCACTGTTTACCATTTCTCTGTCTGCACACCACTGACTCTTTGGATTGGGAACAGGCAGGTAGGGGATGGTACACCCCACGTGGAAGAGAAGACTGATGTGTTAGTGTGCTCTGATAGCACGCAGTGAAGTATTTTACAGTTTGTGTTTCTGTTACAGTTACCAAAATCAACCATCATGGTAGGCAAAATCAACCATTAGATACCAGGACACAAACAAGGAAGGGTCAAAGAAGGTGCTTGTTGACGTTATAGGAAACTATGCTGCACACCCCAAATTTTACTGTGAATTATACTTGAACCATGGAGACCAACCCTGCTAATGCATTTTTGATAGCTAAAAATCTGCTCTGAATTTTCCTTGTGTCAAGTAAAGGATTTTGTGAATTCATGGCCTCTCTGAAATCATGGCACACATATGCAGTACACTCCACATGATACCCTTTCAGCTGTTTTGCTAAGTTATGGTTGTGCAAAAGTGCATGTGCTTCAGTATACCATGTTGTAGGTAGGGTTGTCAGAACCCTCTGAAGTTCGGGGTTCTAGCTCTAGCCTAGAACATTTGAAAAAGTTGTAGGGTTCTAATCTTTTTTAGTTTTTAGAACTCGAACCCTATGTTTTAATTGTGCTGCTAATAATGAAGATAATAATGAAATACACAAGATATTGTGGACACGCTGTCAATAATGAAGATAATAGTGAAATAAATGTGAAATTGCACACAAAAAGAAATAAAATCTGTTCAGTACACACACACTGGATACAATGCAGCAGTCAAAGGGCACACAGCAGGATGATGGCCAGCATGCCACTTAGGAGTCATACACACACTGGGTGCCATGCAGCAGTCAAAGGGCACACAGCAGGATGATGGCTAGCCTGCCACTTAGGAGTCACACACAATTGGGTGCAATGCAGCAGTCAAAGGGAACACAGCAGGATGATGACCAGCATGCCACTTAGGAGTCACACGCACACTGGGTGCAATGCAGCAGTCAAAGGGCAAACAGCAGAATGATGATCAGTACATCATGTAGGAGTCACACACACTGGGTGCAGTGCAACAGTCAAAGGGCACACAGCAGGATGATGGCCAGCATGCCACGTAGGAGTCACACACACTGGGTGCAATGCAGCAGTCAAAGGGCACACAGCAGAATGATGATCAGGAAACCATGTAGAAGTCACACACACACACACACACACACACACACTGGGTGCAGTGCAGCAGTCAAAGGGCACACAGCAGGATGATGGCCAGTATGCCACATATGAGTCACACACATAGTAGGTACAATGCAGCAGTCAAAGGAACACAGCAGGATGATGACCAGCATGCCACTTAGAGTCACACACACACTGGGTGCAATGCAGCAGTCAAAGGGCACACAGCAGAATGATGATCAGGAAACCATGTAGAAGTCACACACACACACACACACACTGGGTGCAGTGCAGCAGTCAAAGGGCACACAGCAGGATGATGGCCAGTATGCCACATAGGAGTCACACATAGTAGGTACAATGCAGCAGTCAAAGGGCACACAGCAGGATGATGGCCAGCATGCCACTTAGGAGTCATACACACACTGGGTGCAATGCAGCAGTCAAAGGGCACACAGTAGAATGATGATCAATACACCACGTAGGAGTCACACACACACTGGGTGCAGTGCAGCAGTTAAAGGGCACACAGCAGGATGATGGCCAGTATGCCACATAGGAGTCACACACACTGGGTGCAGTGCAGCAGTCAAAGGGCACACAGCAGGTTGATGGGCTGGTCAGAACACCAGGTAGGAGATGGAGTCACTAACATAATGATATATATATATATATATATATATATATATATATATATATATTTTTGTAATGAGTAAGGGATTTTTAGTCTCTCCTCCTAGCAGGAAAATATTTCTGGCATGTATTTAAAGATACTACACAACTGGCTGCTGGGCTGCACATGGTTACACACTGGTAGGGTACTGAGAAGTCAAAGGTATAAAGCAGGATGATGAGTTAGCCAGCAGTACGCCACACAAGACAGAGTCACACACACAACACAGTGACAGATATTTTTTTGTAATGAGTAAGGGTTTTTCTGTCTCTCTTCCCAACAGGGAAATATTTCTGGCATGTATTTAAAGATACCACAACTGAAGTATTGGGCTGCAGTGCACAAGGTAACACAGTGGATATAATGCAGCAGAGTGCACACAGCAGGATGATGCCCTGTGCACAGAGACCCCCAAGGCTCCTAGTCAGATTAGCCCACAATGCCCTACTCTCTTCCCAACAAACCACTTTGCTAGATAATGCCACTGCCTGGCTGCTACTTTTGATTACCCTGTAATTTCTGGCCACACAGAAAAAATGCTTGCCACTGCAAGTGCCTGCTACCTCTGCTCTGTAACATTCCAAAACAGTGTCAGTAACAACAAAAGGTGTCAAAAAAGGAGCAGAGATGAACACACATTTGTTCTGCTATTCATCCAGCTATGCCTGCCGCGCTGATTTCCTTTTGTGAAAATGAACCAAGTTTGTCACATGACTGAACTGTACATGTCATGCCATTCACATGATTGTACAGTAACAGTAGACTAATTTAACTAGTTCCTTCAGAGTTATTTCCTCCCAGTTGTCAGTCCCTCCCCAGTGTCTCTGTCCTCCCAGCATGTGGGCTGGAGTCATACCACACCACCCCCTGAGACCAGACTCCCCACCCACTATGAGGTGGAATGAGCATGAGGAAATGGCAGGCAGTGGCACAGGAGTGCCATAGTAAATAAGAAATAGAAACACAATTATACAATGGCAAGAAAGAATCTTGGACTGTGATTGGTCAATTTGGAGCTGGACCCATGGTGTTATCCCAGCATGTCGCCACAGGTCTAGTCTCAGCACTGTGAACCAATATAGATGAGCTTTTGATTGATTGTTTTACTGAGCCTTTGATTGATTGTTTCATCTTCTCATAAAAACAAAAGTTTTTTCCCATACAAAAACATCTTTAAAATTTTTTTTTATTCTGTATAACAATGAGCCATTGTATAATAGGAATAATACACAACAGGGTATGTGTTGTTTGAGATAACGCCACGCCTGGGGCATTGGACACACTCAGCCTGCAGCCTCGTGCCCAACCCCCCCAGGCATGATGTTATCCCAGCACGACACACACACTGTCATGCATTATTCCTTTATTAAACCTTCTGTGAACTCTCTAGTGTTTGAGTTCTAAATTAGAAGCAATTAATCAATATCACCACTGACAGCTGAATCCAAGGGCAGGCCTTGAACTACATGGCAGTGACAGTACATTGTGTGTCTCCATGACTCCAAGGATTCCACACCTTCCTAAAAAGAACCATTCCAGAACAAGTCATCCAGTTTACAGAAGGCAGGCAGCCCTATAAGTGAGTGACTTGAAAAAAGACCAAACACACAGAAACATGCTGAATACTCTGTAGGGGCAGTTCAACAGTTGTCTTATTCCACACATTATAATACCACAGAGTTGTGTAACTGATAACTGTAATGGCACAGTGAAACAAATTGCTAGTGGCTTCTCCCACTCAGTAATGGAACACAATGTTCTGAAAGGCATTCAGCTGTCAAGAGAAACTGACACTACATAACCTCAAATTGAAAGTAATAATTTAATTGAATTTCACATACTATATGCTTACAACAGTTCCTGGGATAGCAGGTGGCTGTACTTGACTATCTGAAGGCAGATAAAATGACAGATGCAGATTTCATGTTTTTGGCCAGCATCTGGCAGATCATTAAGAACATATATATCAGACTGGAACCATTTGAGCTTGTAAAAACAAAGTTGAGGAAGGACCATGCCTGGGATTGGCAAGTAGAAATAGCAGGCAAAAAGTAAACTGGCACCTGCTCAAAGGCAAACACTATGTGCTCACTTATTTAAAAGCCTCTTCCTTCCAGTTTCATGAACTATGTCATTCAGGTCTTTGTGCAAAAAACATGATGTTTAATGATTCACTTGAGCTATAAAAACACATAATAAAAACTCACAGTATGTCCAGCACATCCAAGGCATAAAAGACAGTTCAAGAAAAAAATGTAAGAAGTAGGTTAGGCAACAAAATTTGGGAAATCAGTTCAGTTTGTTCAGCATCTCCAAGACTTTGAGAAAGTGAACCAATTGCAAAACACATCAGGTGATTGTTTCAAGAGGATCAAGATGGCTAAGGTTTGATTCTGAGACCTGCCATGTTGGGACACTGAACCAACAGAACTGATTTCCCAAATTCTGTTGCCAAGCCTACTTCTTACATTTTTTTCTTGGACTGTCATTTGTGCCTTGGATGTTCTGGACATACTGTGAGATTTTTATGTGTCTTTATAGCTCACTTGAATCAATAAATATTATATTTTCTACGCAAAGACCTGAGTGACATAATTCATGAAACTGGAATGGAAGAAGCATTTAAATAAGTGAAACCATTTGAGTTTGTCACATGGGTAGTCAGCTCTGAGATGGCCTCCTCAAGTGAGATTCTTCTACACATTCATTGTCTCAACTTTGCTCTACAAGACATAACAATGAACATTAACATGCAAAATAAGTCCAAATCTTCACCCTAAATGAGCCGTGCCCAGTTGTAGCAATTTTCTGTTACATTTACAGATAGCTGATTGAGCAATATTCTGTGTAATGAACAAATCTTACCACTCAACACAATATTAAATTGTCAAATGAAAAAAAAAATACCAGGCCTACTCAAAGAGTGGAAGACCTGCCCACAAGCAGTCTCTATCAATATTGGCAAGCCACTTTCATAGAAGAGTCTAAAGCAGTGCAAAGTGCACCTCTGTTTATCTCTCAGTTACATAAAAACAATACAGTTTTACCAGGAGAAGCCTGCACTATGTAATGCTCATTTATAAGGAGGTCCTGGGGAGAACAAACAAATTGTACAGAAATAAACATACTGTAATACAGATTTAGAACCAAGATAGCATATTTAGCTGCATGTTAGTTTTGTCGAAAATATCAAGGCAGTCACAAGGCAAATCAATATCAGCAGTGATGGGATAGCCAACCTCTTGGCAATTTGCAAAAAACACATCGAGACAATTACAGAAAACTAAAGTTCAGCAAAACCAGAGGGAATATCTATATGTGTAATAAATATTTTGAGCAATTACATGATACATGACAGTTACTAAGTAGACTGTTTTTCAATGGGAGGAGTGAAATAACTTGTGGCAGTCATTCGCTTTAATATTATGAATAAATTCCAATTGCAGATACAACTACAGTACAGTATCTATGCATTGGTTTCCAAGCATTGATTTAAAGAAGTTGAAACTAACTCTGCAACTTATTTAAGAGTGTACAGGCAAGACAACTGAATGTGGATTTATTGTAAAAGATGTAATATATTGGGGTTCTATATAGATTATAAAGTTATATGCAACACTCAAAGAAAAATAATTGCTTAAAACAAGCAGTTGGAGTAGATACATACATTAAAATAATGTGTCCATTCTATTTTTTTTTAAAGTTCATTGTATGGCTAAATAGCCTTCACAATTCGCATGACACAACACAATTATAAAATACAATAGAATAATAAAAAAGAGAGAAAGAAAAAGAAAAACACACTTCATAGATATAAATTATTTACAAATACAAGACAGAGAAGGATTCATTATGTTGCACAGCCTTCCAAGGTACATAATCTATTATTGTACATATCCCAATCGATTTCCAGTAATTCTCTTTTTGACCTTACTTATTGCATAAAAATATGTTGATAATCTAAGTACTGTCCATTCATTAGCAGTATGTATAAGAATAGTTGTGAGTGTATCATAATCTGTATTGCATAATGACTTAATGAATGGACCAAGCCAAAACAATCTTTCTTTCTTGTTCCAAGAACAGACCCACATTAAGTGTGGGAGGTTTTCCTTACCCCCCTTGGAACAGTTACATTCTTCCAGTTCTTTTGTTAATTTTTGGTGTCTCACTAGGAGAACGTTGTTGGGGAAAAGTTCAAATTTGTAAGCTATGAATGTCTTCCTTGACTCATAATCCTGTAAGATTTTTAAGTATGATTTAAATCCAAAAAAGGCATTGTTCCTCGAGAACCATTTGGAATATGCTGTGTTCTTAACAGCTTTTTCAACCAGTCTATTCCAATAAGCACCAATTTTCTTAACTATGTATTTCTTATATTTGAAGCTGATCAAGATTCCAGTATCCAACCATTTTTTTAAGAACTGAAAGGTTGTATCCATCCAATATCTTTAACAATGAATTGTACCACAAGCCCCTTTTTATAGCCTAAACCTTGCCACAGCTTTTTTTCAATTAGGCAGTGATATGAGAGAGAAGCCTTGGGCATCTTATGTAACCTTAACCAAAAGTTGATCTTCCTGCTATCTGCCAGGGCAGCAATGTTGGTAATGCCCAGCTCTGACCTTATGTAAGATGCAGGGCAGGAGTGCCCAAGGCCCATGATTTTCCTTAAAGTTTTACAGATTGGAACAGTTAGCTTATCTGTAGTTTTAGTTTTCCAAACTTCTGTCACATACAGGGCCTGTGTCGTATACTTAACTTTAATAGTTTGAAATAAGGGTTTAATTGATTTACCCCATACTTATAGTTAAAAGTCTATAGTCCTAATGATTTTTTAGCTTTATCACAGACTGCCTCAAGGTGTTCTCTCCAGTTGCAATTTTTATGCAAAAGGACCCTGAGATAGGTGCAAGGATTCCACTGTGTCAATTTTAGTTGGGTCTATACACCAATATCTTGAAGATTTTACTTTATAACCAAAAGTTATTACTTTCGTCCTTTTTTATATTAACATTCAGATCTAGGTAATTTGATTCTTTATACAGTAGATCTAATTTTGTTTGAAGCCCAGCTTTAGTCAAGGAGAGAATAACTATGTTGTCTGCATAGGCTAGGCAGCACATCTAACATTATTAATTTTTGGTGAATCTGAATCTAATTTATTTAAATCTAATGGCATGTTGTCTATATATAAAGAAAAGAAGATAGGGGCTGACACACAACCTTGACGAACCCCTATATTTGTGGAGTGGGGGAATGAAATTTCTCTTCTAGCACTGATTCTAATTGACACCCAGGTGTTTGAATATAGATTATGAATTAGGTACACTAAGTTCTCATTTATCCCTCTATCCAGAAGAATTTTCCATAGCTTATTTCTGGATACTGAATCAAGGCTGCAGACTAGTCTATAAATACTGCAGAAATTGGCTGTCTCCAAACTACGGTGTATTTTTCAATAAGGTGTCTCAATATAAAGATGTTATCACACGTGGAATAATTTTTCTTAAAACCCATCTGTAATAGGAGATCCCAACCATCCTCTCTATCTCAATCATAAGCCTGTATAATAAGGTTTTAGAGAAGATCTTTAAATTTATCAAGCAAGCTTATTAGGCGATACATAGCAGGGTCAGAAGTAGAACTTTTTTTATGGATTGGCATGATGTTGGCCCCCTTCCAGGTTTCAGGAAAATTATTTTCTCTTACATATCTATTGTAAAATTTAGTTACAAATTTACACCACAATTGGAGTTGGGCCACGTATATCTCTGCAGGGATTCTATCAGGCCCTGGAGCTTTTTTGGTTTAAGTGTAGCAATTGCCATTAGACCCTTGTCATAATTAAGATGTACATGTAGTGAATCAATATTAATATTTCATGGAATGCAAATGTCTGCTTTAGGATCCCAGAAGATATTTTTAAAATAATCTCTCCATTTTTCCTCTGTGATGTATGTATCTATACTATTCTTACAGTGATGTGTTCCCCTAACCTCTGTGAGGGAATTTTATATATCCTAAAGCTATATTTGCTATTATATGCCTTGAAGCTATGTTTGCTTTGTAAGCCATGTTGTAACAAAGTCATAATGAATGTAGTAGAAATTTCTGAATTCATGCTGTTTTCTACAGGGTTACAGAATGTTACTGAGGTTACTTGAGGTACATTTGTAGAAACAGAAAGCAAGATAAAACTGGGCAGAACTGGTTGTACCAGCCTGAATAATAGCAGTTCTTGGAATTTAGATACTCCTTTCATTACAATTAACAACATGCTCGGACAAAGTATAAGATAACAACACACTTGGGCAAAGTATAAGATAACAGCACGTTGAGACATTGAAGGCAAGCTTTACGTTGTTGTATGTTGCTATGGTGTGAGTGAAACTCATTGTTTCACCTAGGTCAGATTGACCCACTGGCATATGTATCAAGAAATATTGGGTAAGAAATGAAGTAAGCAGTGAAAAGTACACCACACATTGGTATCAACTTGTTATTCTGTTTTATGATTGGCTTATACTGAAATGTTGGTATTTTCAAGATAAGAATTGCAGAATCTAGCTTATAAAAAGCTGCTGTAAATTGTAATCAGGGAGCTTTCTCCTTTGCAGAACTCCCGCATGCATGTGAAAGATTTGATCAAATAAAGCGACGTTAAGACAAAACCCAGTGGTGTGGTTTTTGCCCCGTGACGACGGGAGTGGTTGCTCAGGTAATACTTACAGTGAGAGAATTTGTAACTCACAGTTTTGCGTGAATCGGCAGGATGAGTTCTTCAGTCCGTGTCACCTCGTGATCGGGTTGTTTCCCTTGGACAAAAAGAAGGACATTTTGTGGAACCCCATCAGGATGTGGCTTTAGGCCAGCGACACTCATCATCACTGTAAGTACAAGAATACCTTGAGCGAGTGTGCTCTATAAAGGACAGACCTAGATAATATGGGAAACAAGGAACAAAAATAACCTAGGTCCAGAGTTAGTATTATCTGGACCAGCAAAATGTATGGTTGATAAGTTTGGCCAGGATTCGGTCTCTGAGATAGGACAATGGCATAAGTTGACCAGGGAATATTTCCCTTATAGGTACTTAGTATAGATGTACTAAAGGAAGCAAGGATAGCATTGGAAGAAAAGAAAAGAGCAAACAAAAGGGTGAAAGGTAGACTGGTCAAGGTTTAGAATATGGGAAAGAGAGGCAGAAAGGCGACATGAAAATCAAGTGAGAGGGTTAATGGTAAAACAAGAAGGAAGATACTGACACCGCGGGAGGGTGTTTCACCATCCGATACCCTCCACCATATCGGCCCCTCCCCCAACTGCTCCGACGGACCACAGGAAGGGGTGGTGCCAGATGCACCACCAGAACAGGGAGTGGTACAGCCTGTGCAACAGGCTGCCTTGCTGTGCCTGCTGCCCTACCTGCTCAACAAGCACTGATAGTCCAACGGGCCAAGCAGTACAACCGGCATAGGCATTCAACAGGCTGCCCAATTGACTGGGACACGCTTGTTCAACATCCTTCTGTGACTCTGGTGTGGGAGGCTGCGGTCACAGTTCCCAGAAAAAGCCCAGAATCCCCACACCGTTCAGTCGGATGAGGAGGTAGGGAGTGAAGAGGGGAAGAGGACCTGGTTGACGAAGGGATCTATGTCACTGGATGGAAGGTACATGGCAAGGGAGATGGGAAGCCTTGGGTATTTAGGCAAACTGATGCAAGGACCAAGGCCTAAAACCAGGAAGGGGAAGAAAAAAAACAACAGCAGTTGCCTTTGATACGTTATCCCAACCCACACCCCGAGGCAGGAAGACCAGCTGCCAACGACCAGCCTGCAGTCCCTCAATACATTGAAGTGGACCACCCATGGAATCCTGAGGAGTTGAGAGAGGCCCTGAAAGATATACCAAAGCCTCAAAATAACATAGAAGAATATATAAAGGAGTTAACAAACTTAATAAAAATGTATGAACTGTCTACGCCTGAGGTTGGAGAGTGTCTTAGATGAACATTAAAGGGCATGTGGGAGGAAGTAAAAGAGGCCTGGGACCCAGAGAAGCCAAGGGACCAAATTATGCCACAATTTAATGCGGTGTGCATAAAACTATGGGAAAAATACAGAGATGTGACAGACTGGCTTCGCATCCAGGATACGAGACAAAAAGATGAGGAATCAGTACGTGATTACAAGGAACGATTGGAGGGGTCTTTAGGCAATTTCTCCGGTATTGGGCGGATAATCCATACCAGCATCAGTTGGGTATGGCTTTTGCACTGGACTGAGTGAGCCAATTAGATTGGGAGTTACCACAGTGTGCATTGGATGGGAGACAAAGAAATGGCCGACCTAGTGTCAGATGCTGAACATGCTGAGACAGCAGAAGAAGATACAAAAGGAAAGAAAGAAAAGCTGGAAAAGGCTCAGCTAATGTACTTTGAGAGAGACAATAGCAGCCCCAACCGGGAGGTGGAAATGGCAACAGAAGAAGACAGAGGGACGAAATAATGGAGGTTATCCACGGGAGGAGGAAAGGGCAACCATCAGAAGGATCGGCAGGACAAAGACCCGGACGGAGGTGGTATCATCCGCTTGCTTGTGGAGAACAGGGACACATAGCAGAAATTGTGTAAAGGCAAATCAGTGGCAGCGTAATCAAGATTCCAATGCCCTCTTGCCTCGCCACCACCCCTCCTGCTCCACAACAGTGGCAGCCAAATCAGCAGCAAGATTGGGTGGAAATCCTGGATCCTCAGTTCTGGACTAATAATGTTGGTTTTGCCAATGACAGCTGAAGGTTAGAGGAACACCCTCCTCCCCCTTTTCACAAATGCTATGTGCTTCAACAACGCCAGAAGGTAGTCCAGTAATAGACTTAATAATCATGAACACCAAGTTGACCTTCTTGATAGACACAGGTGCCTCGATGTCAGTAATTCAAAGAAGCAAGTTAAATGCACCCTTATCCAGTCAAATGGTGACAACAATAGGGGCATCAGGAGTACCACAAAGAGAGCAATTAACAATCTCATTACCAGTTCGGTGTGGAAAAATGGAATTACAACATACTTTCCTCAGTAGCACTACCTGCCCTGTGAATTTATTGGGAAGGGATCTCCTGTCAAAGGTAAATGCACACACATTACTTGTACCCCAGAGGGGGTTAATATAGAAGTGCCGGGGGTGAGTTTGTATCCATGTTTAGCAGAAAGAACAGGGGATTGGCTGTATAGTTGGGAATTAAAAGAACCAAAGGAGGTGGGTTGGCTACAAGAATGGGCGGAAGTAGTAACACATGGCCAGTTGCAGTTACAAACAGATTTGCATTGCACAACACATGCAGTGGGAGGTTCTAACTTATGAGTGTAAAGAGTGGGTAAAACAGCCAGTAGAACAGGCCATCTGGGTGTCAGAGATATATGTGGCAAAGGATTGTTGTGCAGCCTCAGTGAGGCTGAATGCAGAGCAATTAAAAGTATTCCAAGAGCCAGGGTCATACCCGCACATTTCCATGGCAAGAGAACCCCCCCTTGAGTGGAAGGAATTGGGGCCATGGGTAGCAAAAATGGTACAGTTGTGTGATTGGGAACGTGTAGGAAGCAAGCTAATATCAAGGGCTGGGAACTGTGAAAAATACATAATTAACAGAAAGGTTAAGGTACGAGTGGATGAAAGAGAAGTGAATGTGCGAAAGGTTTGTGAAGAAATAGGCATGCAGGAGAGTGTAAGTTGGATAAATGAGTTACCAGCAAAGCTATGGGCAGAATCAAAGTATGATGTGGGATTACTGAAGAATGCACAACCCCTTATGGTCAAGCCAAAGTCCTCTTACAGACCGAATAGGCATCAATATCCGCTGGGTAAAGAGGCGGAGGAGGGAATAGCCCCAGTGCATGCAGCATTAGTGGAAAGGGGAGTAATCATCCCCTGCCCATATGCAACAGTAAATACACCAATTTTACCAGTGAGAAAGCCAAATGGAAGTTACCGCTTTGTGCAGGACCTGAGAGTGGTAAATGAGGCAGTACATGTACGTAACCCGGTAGTACCAAACCCGATTACAGTATTGTCATCCATTCCACATAACAGCTGTTATTTCACGGTCATTGATTTAGAAAATGCATTTTATAGCATCCCGTAGAACCCAGTAGTCAGGAATGGTTTGCATTCACCTTCAAAAGGGAAAAGTGGACCTGGACTCGCATGCCCCAGGGCTATGCTGAGTCTCCAGCAGTATTCTCAGCTCAAATGAGAGAGAATCTATCCACTTTTGTGGCCCCATCGGGCAGTACCCTAATACAGTATGTGGATGATCTATTGCTTGCTAGCCCCAGTAAGGAAGCAAATGAACAGGATACAAAAGCTTTATTACTTTTCTTGGCTGAGAATGGGCATAAAGTGTCTTGAAAAAAATTGCAATTGTGTAGAGAGCAAGTAAAATATTTGGGTCAGGTGTTGTCTGGCAGTGGTAGAAAGCTAAGACCTGAGAGAATTAAGAACATAACAGCATGGCCACGCCCAGTTACCAAGCAGCAAATGATGTCTTTTTGGGTATGGTGGGCTATTGTAGAGCCTGGATCATGGATTATGCTATGTTGGCTAACCCCTCCATGAAGCCATATTTGGCAAGAAAATGCAAATGACTGAGGAGATCAGGTGGACACCTGATCTAGAGATCTGTTTTGAAACTTAAAAATGTATTGGTTACAAGTCCTGTTTGGGACTACCAAATTATGAGAAGGGTTTTAATCTGTTTGTAAATGGTAAAGGAGGTTACATGTCAGCTGTATTGACACAGGAACATGGAGGGGACAGAGCCCATAGCATATTACTCAGAGCGTTTGGACTCAGTGGTATGTGGGATGGTGTCTTGCTTGCAGTCGGTGGCAGCGGCTACTGAGCGGTGTTGGCATCGTGGATCTGGTAGGATTCTGTGCTTTGACGGTGCATGTGCCTCATTCTGTACATTCTATTCTGCTACAAGCTCGTACAGCTCATTTAATGCCTGCACGATTGCTTCAGTATCAAAATGTGTTACTAACCATGTCTAACATAACTTTGAAAAGGTGCACCACTTTAAACCCAGCGACGTTGCTCCCCACCCCGGAGGAGGGGGAGGAGCATGACTGTGGGCAAGTAATTGACTTAGACTGTAAGCCTCGACCGGATATCACTGACGTGTCCATCCAGAACGCAGACATAGAACTATTTGTTGATGGCTCAGCCAAAGAGATGAAAAGGATCCCCTTGGTAGGTTATGCATTATGCACCAAAACTGGTTAGTGGAAGGGCAAACTACTCCACGAACTTCAGCCCAAGCTGCCGAACTAATAGCTCTGATGAGGGCATGTATAATCGCTGAGGGTAAGACAGTTAACATATATACAGATAGTCGATATGCATTTGGGGTAGCTCATGATTTTGGCACCTGTGGAAACACAGAGGGTTTTAACAGTGGCTGGAAAACCTATTGCTATGCAATTTAGTAAAAATCTTTTGTTAGCAATCCAGAAGCCAGAAAAGTTAGCAATTGTAAAATGTCAGGCCCATACTTCTAACCAAGATTTTGTTTCTGCAGGAAATGCGAGGGCTGACGCAGCTGCAAAGGCAGCAGCTCTTTCTGGGAGTGTTCCGAAATTTCAAATGTCTTTGACCCTAACTAACCAACTTGATTTATTCTCAGTAAAGGATGTTGCAACTTTACAACAGTCGGCCAGTGCAAAAGAGAAACGTAACTGGCAAACAAACTGTAAATTTGATGCTAGCACTAAGGTGTGGACAAACCCCAATGGCAGGCTCTGCCTGCCCTCGGCAGTATTTCCCTTTTTGGCAAAATTGGCCCATGGGGCTGATCATGTTTCAAAAAGTGGAGTAGTCGATCTTGTAAATAAACATTGGTATGTTGTTGGCTTTACCGTATATGCTGAAGATTTTTGTAAAAAGTGTGTAATATGTATGCAAAATAATGTTGGCAGAGGACTCCAAGTAACCCCCTCTGCCCATCCTTTTCCTACATGACCTTTTGAACATTTAATGATGGATTTTATTGAGCTAAACCCGTGTGAAGGGTATAAATATTGCTTAGTGATTGTAGAGATGTTTTCAAAGTGGGTAGAGGCGTTCCCAGTACGGAAAACCACGGCCTGTACAGTAGCAAAGGCCCTGATTAGAGAAATCATACCAAGGTGGGGGATTCCCACCTGGCTCTCCAGTGATAATGGCTCGCATTTTGCAAATGAAGTCATCAGAACCTTGTGTGAGGCAGTGCAAGTGGATTTACGAATGCACTGTGCATACCACCCACAATTGGGAGGGGCAGTAGAAAGGGCAAATCAGACATTAAAGCTGAAATTGACCAAAATTAATGCAGATACTGGCCTTAGTTGGGTAAAAGGCACTACCAATAGCCTAATGAGTATGAGGGAAGAGCTGGACCCATGGGTTTATCACCTCATGAAATTTTGATGGAAGACCCCTCAGAATGACAAATGTCCCCTTCCCACAAAACCAAATAACATTGCACGGTTTAGATAATGAAATGATTGCCTACTGTTTATCTCTTAATGCTGTTTTAAGATCTCTCTATCCTAGGGTGAAAGCTGTGCTTCCGGTCCCCTTGGAGGGAACCCTGCATAGGATACAGCCAGGAGACTTTGTGGTTATCAAGGACTTCCGAAGAAAAAAGTGGTGTGCCCTGAGGTGGAGAGGACCATTCCAAGTGCTCCTGACTACCGCCACGGCCATAAAAATCATGGAGAGAGAGATGTGGATTCATGCATCTCATTGTCGCTTGGTGACAGCCTCTACAGTCAATACCAGTGAACAGTGAACTGAGCAACCATGAATATTATTATTGTTCTGTTTTCATTTGGACTATTGCTGCTATTGGTACTCTTACTATGGGGCTCTGAATACAATGGGGGACACTGCTCCTGCTGCGCACAGAGCCATTGCACACTATGAACACTGGTGGACTCTAATGAACTTTGCATGCTAATAACGCAAATATGTCTAATTGCTATGTATGTACGAGCTCTCCATTTTCTGCAGCAGTAGGTCTCCACTTGAAACCTAGACCCTTAAACAAATCTGAAGCAAATGCAGTTTTTCTTGCCATAGCAGGCATCAACATTACTGGGGTTTTCTCCACCCGCAAGGTACAAAAATCTTTCTGTCTTTCAGGGACATGATTTTGCCACCTGGTATTTTCACCGAGTGCCACAACTGTTCCGTTGTACCCTAGACATGCGAGGCGACAATGTTTCAGCCCCGCTCTGTGTATGCAATAAAACACTAACAATACCTTGGGGTGGTCTCATTGCCAGTCGTGTTGGAAACAGCAGACTGGGGGGGGTAAAACGAACTCTCACACTAATTGTTCCCAACACAATACAACTAAAGTGCCTGACGAGTATTCCTCTTTAGGCAGTCTGTCGGGTCTATACTGGGTATGCGGGGATAGAGCTTATCTCTTTTTGCCTGTGGGGTGGACGGGCTGCTGTTATCTAGCCACGCTCCACCCTGCGGCCCATGTATATGTGTACAAAGCATCTGCTACACATCGACATACAAGCTATGTAAATCAAGTTCAAAAAAGGGAGGTGCAGGATGCAAATAAACGTGTCCCAGTGGGAGAAAAATTTGGGGCAGGAATCTTCCCATGGTGGGGTGTTGTTCAAAACATGCATTACATTGACCAGTTAAGCTATAAGTTGGAAACGTTAATTAATGATACCTTGCAATCAACTGCCTTGCTGACAGCTGAAATTAAAGCCCTTAGAATCGTAGCTTTGCAGAATAGAGCTGCACTTGATTATGTATTAGCCTCGCAAGGAGGGGTGTGCGCCATTATAGGGGAGGAATGCTGCACCTATATACCAGATAACTCCCAGGAACTGGAGCAAGTGATTGAGGGAATACAAACGCTACAGCAGCATGTTCTTAGTGAGCATGCACCTATATCGCAGGGCTGGGACCCCTGGTCATGGTTCTCAAGCATATTTGGTGACTGGGGCACTACCCTCCTCCACTGGGTGGCAGTAATCGTGGTGGTGATACTGGCATTATGGCTCCTGACTGTGTTGCTCAAATTTCTCTTGCGACACCTGTGTAGCACCTTGTCACCACATGCCATCACCCAGCTGCACCCCTTACTACACCCCAAGGACCAAGACCCTAGTGAATTAGTCGGGGTGTTCCCGTTCTATGATGTACCAGACGTGACTAAAATATAATAGTTAACAAGTTGATACAAAGTATCAAAAGGGGGGAGAGTGTGAGGGAATTTTATATATCCTAAAGCTATATTTGCTATTATATGCCTTGAAGCTATGTTTGCTTTGTAAGCCATGTTGTAACAAAGTCATAATGAATGTAGTAGAAATTTCTGAGTTCATGCTGTTTTCTACAGGGTTACAGAATGTTAATGAGGTTACTTGAGGTACATTTGTAGAAACAGAAAGCAAGATAAAACTGGGCAGAACTGGTTGTACCAGCCTGAATAATAGCAGTTCTTGGAATTTAGATACTCCTTTCATTACAATTAACAACACGCTCGGACAAAGTATAAGATAACAACACGCTTGGGCAAAGTATAAGATAACAGCACATTGAGGCATTGAAGGCAAGCTTTACGTTGTTGTATGTTGCTATGGTGTGAGTGAAACTCATTGTTTCACCTAGGTCAGATTGACCCACTGGCATATGTATCAAGAAATATTGGGTAAGAAATGAAGTAAGCAGTGGAAAAGTACACCACACTGGTATCAACTTGTTATTCTGTTTTATGATTGGCTTATACTGAAATGTTGGTATTTTCAAGATAAGAATTGCAGAATCCAGCTATAAAAAGCTGCTGTAAATTGTAATCAGGACTTTCTCCTTGCAGAACTCCGCATGCATGTGAAAGATTTGATCAAATAAAGCGACGTTAAGACAAAACTCAGTGGTGTGGTTTTTGGCCCGTGATGACGGGAGCAGTTGCTCAGGTAATACTTACAGTGAGAGAATTTGAGATCACACCTCCAACATTAAAAATTTCTTTGAATCTTTTTTTTCCACCATTTCTAACATTTGGTCCTATAGTTTTGACTGGTACACCCTTTTTTCCTTCAATCAGTGTTTTATATTCTTTCTTATGACTATTAAGTTAATCCAGGCTTCGTTTACAGGGGTTTGCTATGTATACCCTGTTTAGTTTCCTAATTCCACTTTTTTTTTTTATACTCCATGTCAAACCAGCCTTCTTTATAACCTTTTTTTGTCCCAAATTGAATACATATCCCAGCCTTTCTTTTATGTTGTTAAACAGGGACAATAAGTTTTCCTTCAGGATGTTAAGACTACTTCCTTCTAGGTTATCTGAGACAATATTCACAATGGAGTTCTGGAGTAGGCTTCCGAGCTTCTCATGGGAGTCAGAATACTATATAGTTCTTTTAGAGTTCTGATTTCTTTAAAAAGGAGTCTATTGCAGACCGTTGGGACCTCATGGAATGCTTGTTTAGTCCAGTTGATAATTGGGAAATGATCTCTGTCAGCTTGATTTTTAACTTGAAGTTCTCCCCAGGTATCCAGATGACCTGACCATAGCATTACGTCTACTACTGATGCACCCTTGGTAGTTACATATGTCCATTCTCCCTGTTCATCCCCTGCTAATCTTCCATTCAATTGGAAAAAGTCATAGTCCTCCATCAACTCTATCAATTTCTGCCCAGACTCATTGATTTTCAGATCTTTAGTTTTTCTTGTAATCATGTTATCTTCATAGTTGTACACGAAAAGGAAGTTATCAATCAGCCTATCATTGCTCCCAATTTGAGCGTTAAAGTCTCCAGCAATTAAAATACCCTCCTTAATGTGTACTTGTTTGATGTTTTCAATTGTATATTTTAACTGGGACCAATAATCATTATTATAGAACCTGGAGTTTGTTGGAGGGCAATAACAATTAATACATACAAACTTGAATTTTCCAACATCCACATAATTAACAATCATGGTTTCTTCTTTTTGTTATACAATTTACTGTCTTGATATAATCCACTTTAAAATGAACATCCCCAGAACACCTACCTAGTTTTTGCATTCTTTTCCCAGGACAATGAAAGACTTCATACCCATTCAGTTACATTTTTCATCCCTCTCCTGCCATGTTTCATGAATCAATAACACATAAAGATTCTCAATGAAAACTTTCCAATCTTAATCTCCAAATTTATTTTTTAGACCTGCCACATTGCAAGTTAAAATGGATAAGTTCGTATTTTCTTTCATTTTTAGAAAGGGCTTGGTCACCTTCCCTAGTAGAATTATCCATTATATTTGATTGTCAATTATAATAACCTGCCAGTACTTGATATGTATTCAATTCTTGTATTCCTTATCATGACTGGGTCTATTTAAGTTAAACACCTGAGCATGATTCACCAATACTTCCGACTCAACCATATATAACCCCAAATTGTCCAAGATATGTTATTTTTGTTTGATTGCATTTACTAATTCTTTTCCTTTTATTAGTAGCTCACCCTGACTTTCAGTTCTATTCTACTGGCAGACAAGACATCCTCATTTTAGAAAGGGATCTGAAAAATGTTCTTTAAGAAGTTGAGGAGTGTCTCTATTAGCTTAATATCATCTTCGCTGTTCAACCGCTGTAGTCTGATCAGGCTTAGTGAAACCATTTTGCCCTTTCCTGTATCTAAAGTTACTTTATTTTTATTGAACAACTGTCTATTTGGGTAACTGATGTAAAAATCCTCATTCTGGAGTTCCAGACCATTTAAGCAAACATAATTAGCTACCCTGGTGGTAGTAAAATACACATCCACCAGGTTAGCAGAATTCAATGACAGGAGTTTGTCATCCACAATGCCATCCTCCTGTAAATCTGTGTCCAATAATAAGTTGATACTTTCCTTCACTTGAAAGCTCTGTGGCTTCTTATTGTTACTTAGCCAATTCTTTGGGACTATAAATCTAATGAGGGGTTGAGTTTCTTTTTTTGTAAAATCCTCTATCTTATGTATATTTTCCTTCTGACAATCTATTTCCATTCCTTGATTCTTGTCTCTTAGTGGAGCTTCTAAATTTTGAATTCCTATAGCCAGATTAAGCGGTTTAATTTCTAATTCCAAAATGAACAGCTGTTGGCTTAAAGGACTAGTAGTCTCCTTAGCTATGATTCCTTGTGAGGCTTCATTCCTGTATTCACCTTCTTTTAACTTATGATATTGTTCTTTATAATCTGTTCTAGATATAATGTCATTTACTGGATCAGAACGTAGAGACCCTGTTTTTTTATTAGTATCTTTTTATATTTAGTATCTTCCTTTTTGTTATTAGCATTCTTCTTAGTGTGTTTACTTTTCCTATTTCTTCTTTTGTTTCCCTTTCTTTTATTTTTTTGTTATATCTATTAGGGAATCTAGAATCACAACTGTGCTAAATTCAGGTCTCAGTTTATCAGTACTTAAGTTGTTTGTCTCTAACTTTTTACTTTACTGTTCGGCATTACTGTTCCTTACTTCATAATTTTCTATGTAAGTAATCCATTTTGGAACCCATTCTGGCCACATCCTCTCTTATCTGTTCTATCAAGTTTTTGTTTATTACTAATTGCCTCATTATTACTGTGTTGGCTGTAAACTGGTGTCCCAATAGTTTCACTAAATCATTACTAAAATTATCTGGTATATCTATATAAAGGATTTTTTCAAAAGCTCTTGGAATCAACTTCAACATATTGGTCTTACTACAGATGCAGCTTCTCATTCCAGACATCTGTGTAGCTTGTTTCTCATAATGTTTCAGACCATCGATAGTGTTTTGCAATTCTACTATAATTTTAGCCAGCCCTAGGGCCAGATATTCAAAACTTTGCACCAGAGCTAAATTAATTTCTGCTTAGCCAGGAGCAAAAAGCAAGCTATATTCAAAAGGAATAGCCCAGTGCAAAATCAGCTGAATATAGCAAGCAAAGGAAGCTAGGCAAACAGGGCCAGCAGTGTAGGACAAAAATAGCCTGGGAATAAGACAGCACTGAATATAGCAACAGGGAAGTGCACACTGCTACTGCAGCTCATTAGACCCTGGAGAAAGCCAGTGTTGCAGGTGGAGAACATTGTGTGTGATTGCACAGGGATGTCTGACATCTACTGCAAACAACAATGCAAGCCACACACTGAAGAACTGTGCTGTGCTGAAGTGAGGCTTGCCTGGGGCTAACCTGAGTAATGCAACACACATTAGCCCAGGCAAACTGGTTAGCCCAGGTAAACGGAACTATATTCAAAGCTCCCATGCACATGAGCCTACTTAGGTTATACGTGGGCAAACAGGTACATTTGCATCTCATTAAGTGCTGCTTAGCATACATTACCATGCAATTTGCCCGGTGCTACTGCATGGAGCACAGAGCTCCCCCTTTTGGTCAGAATGGAAGTACAGGCTGGATGCTGCAGGCTGTGGCATGCCCACAGCATCTCCTGTTGGTCAGAATAGAAGTACACACCAGAAGCAGTAGGAAATGTGTGTTGCCAGGCAAAATCGGTGCATACATACCTCGCAACCCCTTGCCTCCTGAATCAGTGACAAGGCTGAAACAAATCAGGGACAAAGGCCCAAATCCAGGGACACAGTTTCAAAATTGATATCCACTTAGGAAGCTGGCAGAATAAGGGACTCGGTGCAGAATATATTTCCTGAAGAATAAGAAGTCTGCAACTTTATTGGCTGACATAGGTTTATTCTTACAATCCCCACTGTTTAGTCATGGGAACACACATTTTAGGAGGGACAGAGTAAACATTTGAGGTGAAATCAGGGATGTCCCTGGAAATCAGGGACAGTTGAGAGGTATGCTGTTCTGTCACATAAACACACGTTGTATGAGGGACAGAGGAACATGTGGAGGCTACAACAGGGACCTTCCTGAAAAACAGATACAGTCAAGTGGTATAGGTGCATACAACACACCCATGCATATGTGTGCCTAATATACACAAGTGACCCTGGTAGTCTAGTGGTCCCCCCCCCTGCATGAATCCCGACCTCATGCACCGTAACAAAAGACTGTTCCCTGGTAGTCTAGTGGTTCCCCCACCCAGCAGTGATGCCCCCGCTCAGCCCAGGAACAATCCATGAACAGAGTCGGCCACTGGCTCAGCCCTCCATTCACCACCATGGCCAGCCACCGACTGAGGTATGAATGAGCTGGTGGCTTCTTTCCTTTAATGGTAATGACAAATACATTCGACAAATATCTGACACGGTGTCAAATGCACAAAATTTTGCTTGTAGTGTCTCCGATGTCACTATCCTTCTGTGAGCAGACTTTTCCTGGTTTTCCTTTTTTTCTTTCCATTTTTTCTGATACACGATTAACCCAGATTTATTAGGAGGTGTCACTAGGATCAGAAAAAGCGGTTTGTAAGTAAATGCATTTGAACCCAGATAATTAGCATACAATTTATGCTATACCATGTATCTATAGTTTGCTAATCTAATATTAGTATACAGCATGAGAAGACAACCAAAAAAGAAAAGAAAAAAGATATAAACATAGGGGAAATTTGGGAGTTGGAGCCTAGGTTTCCCACGCAGATGGGATTTTTCAAAGCTCCCAGTCTGACAATAAACCCAAGCAGAGATAGAGATTCTTACTTTTTCCTCGTCCAACTAACTTGAGTCTGTATTCTCTACATCCAGTTTCTGTTAGCATTCTCCCAGGCATTCTCCGTTACATATTGAACTTCTCCACCCTAAGCTCAGCCTGTTTTCACCATAGATGGCCCCAATACTCAGGCATGGGCTATGGGATACATAAGCTAAGAAACAAACATTGCAAAAAATATCAAACAGGGACCGGCTTTTATAACTTTACTAAAGTATTGCAGAGCTGAAAGCGACAGGAAACGGCATGCCATGGAGCAACTAACACACTGGGCTTTCCACAGGTGATTCGTGGAGCTGTATGATGTGTCAACGTAAATACCATGGGATCACATGTGAATCATTTACATATGGTGCTAATTTTAAAATAAAACATATGTATATAGTTAAAAATCAATAAAAAAAAACTTTTGAACAAAATTAGAATCCTAAACATATGTCCGCTAAACAGAAAGACCAGATGGTATCGAATTAAATGTAAAAAGGTGTAAATCTACTCCCTCGTAAGAAACTATAACCTATAACAAAACTCATGTAAAATTGAGTTCCCTTGAAAGGTTCAGAGAAGTAAAATCTGCAGTTTAGATTCAAACAATCTGTCAGACTAAGTTCAATAAAAATTCTAACAGTATTTACATATCCTTTAGAGCTGGATATATCTTTCAATAAGGCAACAGCGGTGTCTCAGGTTTTCTATAGTCACTTCGAACAGCCTTTCTCCTCTCGCTGCAGTCCCACACCATGCCAGGGAATCCCAAAGAAAACTCCTACAGTATGCCACATGTAGGCCTTCCTCCTAGAGTGACGACAGATAGAACACACCAATACTTCTGTTGGACAAAGGTGCACATTAAGATGTTCTGAAAAGACGATAAGCAATCACAAAGGCATAGGTGGCATACCTTTTCTAATTTCATATATAGCGTTATCGCCCTGCTTCTCTGTCCTACTCCACAGGGCTAGAGAGCATGTAGTGTCACATCTGTCTCACACCAGCTCCTTCCCATTTCTATGCGTAATTTGTATAATTTGATAGTATAAGTTAACAGTTTGATTTATTAATTCCAGTATTAAGTAAACAATTTACTAGTTACTTTGTATATGGAACTTTTTAGTACATTTAATAATAGTTATTTCTTATTTAATCTTTACAAAATAAGGGTGATACAAAATTAATGAGCATTTTCATTAACAGTCTACTAATTTTTAATAATTCAGAGTAAATGTAAATAAATGCAAGTGACTGCTTTTATTTAATTTTTTTATTCTCTCTGTTTATCCTCCTACCATGGAGTGGATCCCCCACGATCCACAGCCACCGACACCTGCAACCCCTTGGATCAGTCTGGTACCCCCATAGAGCTGCCCATTATCACTTACATTGCTCTGTATGCAGGATCCCTCTGGGGTAACAGGGGATGTTAGGTACAGCCATCAGCTGCCAGGATCAGACTCTGCCATTTTCTGCCTGGTTTTCTTTGCCTTGGCTAGCCGAATGTGCAATGATGTCCAGGCACATACATGCTGATGCCAACCATGCTCTCCCCATTCTGCTGCTCACTACTGTAGTGCTACTGGCCTCCACCAGTCACTGCTACAGTGCGCTGCAGTGCCCCAACCCTCTCCAGAGGAAGGAGAGCAGTCATGGGATGCTCAATCCTTCCTCTCCCCTGCTAACCCCCAGCAGCCCAAATCCATTCCTGAACCTGGGACACCAGTGTGGCAAGAGATGTAGTGTCCAGCGCCTCAACCCTCAGCACCACTGGGCCAGCAAAGTGACTGCTTTTACAAAACTAAATATCTAAAAATACTCAGATTTATTTCTGTGAGTTACTATAGCATTATTACCTTCTCTTCTACTTTGATGAACTCTGTCAGTCCTATATATTATAAGGAGCTGACTGATCCATGACCAACTTCTCTATAATGATAGGCCATGACATAATCCAAACTGCCTGTTTTTTAATCATTGATTTTTTTTTTATTTTGAATAAATAAGCATATATAGGAATAAACAACACAAAGATATAGGAGTTAAATATTACAAAGCAAGATACAACCATAATAACAAATGATAAGCATGCACAAATAAATAAGCAATTGATTTGTTTAACCAAAGATAAGAAGACCCATCCAGTCCCTTATACTTCTTTTTTTTTGCCATTAACTTTTTATTGAAAAAATAAGATGAACAGAGGCGATATTCCACATATACAGTAAGTCACAAGGTGCATGATACAACATAGTTTCCGTAAATGTAAATATTACGGAATAAATGAGCACCCCAATTAAACGCCTCTCCTCCCCCACTCCCCCAACCTCCCACCCCTGGGACCTCTGACACCCACCCCTCCCCTGGACACAGAAAATTCAAGAGCAATAGCAGACAAACATATATAAACAAAGGAGTTTGAAACATACCAATCATAAATAGGCACAGACTAATGGAGACCAGATTTTCTCAAACCTAGGAGCTGATCGCTCAAAATTGCAATCTGTCTCTCTATCCTAAGCAGAGCTAACAATTCAGATAGCCATTCAGAGTAGTGGATTCTATTGGTTTCCTTCCAATGCCTAAGCACGAGCCTTTTAACTGAGATGGAGATCAGGAAATATGAAATTTTCTGTGTAACAAAGACCTCAGGCATATATCCTAATATGCAAATCTCTGGCTTAAACAGTTTGTCTAGGCCCAAAAGTGGATTCACCCTCTCCTTAATGTCTGACCACAGTGGGGCTATCTTAGTGCAATGCCAAAATATATGCAGTAAATCTCCTCCCTCTGACCCACACCTAAAACAGCAAGAGTCCGGTAACATTTTTAGATTGAACAACTTCTGGGGGGAATAATAGATATTGTGTAAAATCTTGAACTGAGTTAATTTAAGAGGGTCCTGCTTCAAATATCTATGACAATTAGACCATATCTGAGCCCAATCGAATTCTAGATTCGAAAAAGCACTGCTCCATACTGATGGAGGAGTAAAACCATCTGGGAAAGCCCAGTTCAAAAAAACTGCATATATTTTGGATATTGCATGCGGGGTGCCCACTAAAGGTCTAATAGTATCCCAAAAGTCTATCCTAGAAGGTTTAAGACCATTCAGTCCCAGGTTCTGGAGTATGAGGTGGCGCATCTGATCGCCAAACACTAAACACAGTAGGCTCAACCTAGTAAGAATCTGGAGTTCGTATAGAGCTTGCCATCTACATTAAATAGATCACCCAACCTAATCTCTTCTAAGCCTGGCAACCATCTACACCCAATCGGTTTCCCTCCAATCAGCCAATAAGGGCTGCCTATAAGTGGTTGGAACGGATCTAACCTGTACTCATACTTCAGAAAATTACAAACTTGGTCATGAGTCTTGAGGGAAACCCAAATGGGGGAGTTCCGTGAGATAGAAACTAGTCTGGGGGGAGAAAACAGCAAGGCCTCATGATTAAGACCCAGTCTCTTGATAATAGAGAGTTCAAGATCAAACCAGAGAGGATATATTCGGGTATGCCTCAGAAACAGAAGAGCCCATCCATCTGCCATACTTGTTAATCTGTGCAGCCCAGTAATATAGTGCAAAATGGGGAAGTCAGGGCCCCTTTGGTTTAAGGCCGCTAGCTTGTTGTAAGACATCCTAGCCTTCTTGGAGTTCCAGATGAAATTGGCTATTAGTTTATGAATTCTATTGAACCAGCCCATCGGGAGTTGGATATTTAACATAGTTAGTGGATAAAAGAGCCTGGGAAAGACATTCATTTTAACTATGCTAATCCTACCCCAGAGTGATAACGGGAATTGAGCCCACCTTTTCATATCCAGATCAATTTTACGAATTAGAGGGTCTAAATTGAGGTACTGAAAGCGATCAGTATTTAAAGCTAAAGAGAGCCCCAAATAATTGAGAGATTTAGAATTCCAACCCAGACCCATCTCAACAACATCCTTTTTAAAAAACCCGTTGGAAAGAGGGAACACTACTGTCTTATCCGGGTTTAACTTATAATTAGACACTTGACTAAATTCTTTAATGACATTTAACAAAACATGGATAGAGGAGACCGGATCTGATAAATAAATCAAGAGGTCATCCGCGAAAGCGGTAACCTTGATGGTCTGGTCACTCACCTTGATCCCATGGATCGTGTCATTAAGAACAATATATCTAATAAGAGGCTCTAAATAAAGGTTAAAGAGTAAGGGAGATAAAGGACAACCTTGCCTTGTTCCAGCCTTTAACACAAAGGGATCAGATATAACACCATTACAGGTCACTCTTGCCGTCGGGTTTGAATACAAGGCCTTAATCCAGCCGACAAATTGGGCCGGGAAACCTGCCCGTAGCATCACTTAGTAAAGATATGGCCAATGAACTCTGTCAAACGCCTCTCGGCATCCAGGAGACCAAGGCCTAGTGGTTTATTCCCTCGAGGCCGCAAAATGTGAGACAGCGTCCTAAAAATGATCCGCTGAGGATCTGCCCTTCATAAAACCCACTTGTTCCTGTCCTATCAGTTGAGGCAAAATTTTGCCAATGCGCTCAGCCAGAATTTTTGCCAATATTTTAATATCGTAATTAAGTAAAGATATGGGGCGATAACTACTGGGGTTTTCAAGCGGTTTATTAGGCTTAGAATTAACACTATTAAGGCTTCAAAAGATACTTATCCACTTCTTCTCCCGATAAAATATACCGGAATAGACCGCCAGCAATGGGGTCAGTTGGGGAGAAAAGGTTTTGTAAAAATTAGGTGAAAACCCATCAGGGCCGGGGGTTTTATGCGGTGGTAGAGCGCTGATCGCATCTTCTATCTCCTTATAAGTAATATCTGCCATCAGAACCTTACTATCAGCCCTCTCCAAACTAGGAAGCGGTATTTTATCTAGGAGTTGCTGGATGTCACACGGCTGTGGGGGGACTTGCATACCTCCATACAATACCTCGTAGTAATCTCGAAAAACAAGGACAATGTCCTCTGGGGTGGTTTTAATCAATCCATCTTTACCCGATCTAACACCCTCAATGATTCGAGATGTTTCCAGCTGTGCTAACCGCTTTGCCAATAACCTGCCCGATTTCTCCCCTTGATCCGTGTACAATGCTTGGGTTTTGATGATGGCAAGTTCAGCCTGATCCCCTAACATTTTAAGATATTCATCCCTAACCTTAGTTAACTTTAACTCAGTTTCCTCTTGCGGGTTAGTGACCAATGAGGCCTGAAGTTCTTTGATCACTCTCAGTTTTTCTACCAGTAAAGCATTAGTCTCTTTTTTCTTAATAGTAGCCTGCTTGATAAGGAGGCCCCTCATGAAAACCTTTAGAGTTGCCCAGAGAATATCCGGCCTAGTTTCATGGGTAGAATTTAATGCTAAGAATTCCTCAAGCTGAGAAGATAAGCACTGCACAACTTTGGGTAGGCGAAGTAACTGGTTGTTAATTTTCCACCTATTACCTCTACCCAGAGCCGCTGGAAACGAGATTACAACCTCTACAGCTGAGTGGTCTGACATGGGGGCAGGCACAATTTCTGTGGTAAAAACCCCTTTAAACAGGACTCTAGAAAGGAATATGTAGTCTATTCTTGAGCCCGTCTTGTGCACCGGTGAGAAAAAGGAGAATTCCTTGACTTGCGGATGTAGAACCCTCCATACATCGGATAGTTCCAAACGTATCAATAAGTCAGCTAGAGCTAAGGCAGCCGGGGAGAGGTACAAGCGTTGTCCTGAGGACTTATCCAATGTGGGGTCCAGAACCATATTGAAGTCCCCACCTAAAATTATAGGTATATGGGCAAAAGGCAATAATTTAAGCAGTAATTTGATAAAAAAGTCTTGATTGTCCGAGTTCGGCCCGTAGACCGACCCCAGTAGTACCTCTCTTCTATATAGCTTCCCGACAGTAAGTATAAACCTCCCATCCTTATCTGAGATAACCTTACTAGGTACAAATGGTACCGTCTTATGAACTAAAATTGAGACACCCCTACTCTTTGTGGAACCTTGAGCAGAGAAAATTTCACCAAACTGCCTTTTTCTTAAACATTTACTTTCCTCCATTAATAAGTGTGTTTCTTGTAAAAGGCTATCTTAACTTTAGCCATTTACAAGTATTTTAATAGTTTATATTGCTTGACTCGATGTCTAGCTCCCTGACATTCAGCGTGCAAAACTTTATGCAGGTATCAGTACCCATAACCTGCAGGCCAACTGGAGAGACCTAGTCTACCTTGCTTAATCCATATAACCCCAGTTCTGTGTCCGATACCCAATTCCCCAGAAGTCAAGAGGCCCCCTTCTCATATAGAGACAAACCCACATGACTGTCCCCCCACCCGCCCCATCCCACCCAATCATGTCGGGCCCATGACTACAAAGACATAACCCCATCTCCTCCTCCCGCCTCCCTACCAGTAAATCTAACATGTGTAAATAGCTTTATGAGCAGTATAACTATTTTAACCACCACCAGTCCATTATATATAGGACATCAAGAATAAAATTATAAATCAGAGATGGATTACAACATCGAAGGTGGATATAAATATAGGTGTGAGCCGTGACATAGTTTTGAGACTCTAGTCCTATGCACCCTTGTAAACCACCTATATCAAAAAAAAGAAAACTTTCTCTAACTTTATAATGTGAGAGTCCGATTGGTCATATAACAGACCCAATGTCTTAATTGCCTAAAACTATAGGCTCTTCCTGTGGGCATCATGTTCTCACCCTGGATAAAAAAGACAGCGGAAAAAAAAAAAAAAAGTGGGGTGGGGAAACCAGAATACTGCAAGATGTCCTGGTAATTCGTAGAAGCTTCTTACTACAGGTATGTAGTCAAACAGAGATTCTTAATCATAACACAGGTACAGCTGGTATCCGAGAAAAAGCAAACTAGTCCCATGGCAAGCCTTTAAGGATTCATGTGTCCTTCAGGAGGTTTGGAAAGGCCATTCGCAACGAGACAGTCGCCGCTTCCACATCATCGAAAGAGCTCCAACCTTCCGACATTTGGACCTGCAACCTGGAAGGATAGCCCATTTTGAATTGAATGCCTGCCGCCACAAGCTTGCTGACCAGGGGGTGATAAGCCTTCCTCTTTTGACGGACCGACAGGGGTAAGTCCTGGGCAATCCTGATCTTAACTCCGGCCCATGCGATTTCCTTAATTTCTTTAACCTTTAAAATAAACAGTTGACGCCCTGGTAATTAAGGAAACGAAAGATAAAGGAGCGTGGTGGTGCAGAAACTGGTGGGGCGGGTAGAGCGCGATGAGCCCTCCTCGATCATGTAGGTAGGACCAAAGGAGAGGGGCCTGCAATCTTTTCTACCAGCCTCTGGACAAATTTGATGGAGTCAGAGCCTTCCTCCCCTTCAGGCAATCCGATTATAACGGGTTGTTTAGCCGACTTCTACCCTCAAATCTCGACTTTGGACTCGAGCTTAGCCATCGTTGCCTCATCTGTGCCAGCACCGGCTCAACTTTGGCATTGTGCCCTCTAGCAGTGGATCCTTGCTGTCGGAGGTCCGCCTAGTTAAATCTTCCATTGCCACCGAGATCGTTTTAATCTCGCCCGCAAGATCTTGCATTTGCTGCTTGAATGGGCAAAATTCTTCCAGGAACTGGGTTAATGTAAGCGGATCTTCCTCCTTGGGGCTGATAACAGGAGCAGGGTGGTGCGAGAAACTCGAGGCCCTGGATTTTTCGGCCTTCCCTGGTGAAGCCGGCGGCGTGTGTTTGGGGGGGATTTTGCGCATCTCCTCGTCCATCGGGTAGCGATTATAGCAGAACTACTGTCCGGACGTTTAGGGCTGAGTCTCCCGATGATAAAAGGCGGTGTAGGCAGTAGTAAGCAGTGTAAATAAGGTAGGGGAGATCGTAGCATCTGGAGAAAGCAGCTAACCCATGCCGTGCATCACGTGACTCCTCAGTCCCTTATACTTCTTAACACAGCAGCTATTCTATCCATATCTCATTAGCTAATTTGATGTATGTTCCTGGCAATCAGACATGTATTCAGAATGTACACAGTCAACATTATCTGTCTACTTTATCTATGGAAGAGGTGGCCTAAGTGTTGGTGTTTCACATAAATATTTCTACACTGTTTAACCTAATAGGTGCATAGTTTAATCATTGGTGTCTTGACTTAACACAATGAACTTTTGTCCCAGCATTTGTAAAATATATGTGATTTGTACAGACAACAAAATAAATCAGACACTCACTACCTTTTGATTAAAAAGCAACACTCTAGAAATGGATATATTATTAGAGCAGATGTATTTTATTCAGTGCTGAAAGATAAAAATGCTATGCTGCCTGATGCATTTTGAACAGACAGTTCTTTATCAAAGGCATAGGTTCAAATGTGCTTTTGCTCTTAAATATCCCTAATCTTGTGACATCATCTATCCACGTCACCATTCAAACTATGAACACGTGTGTAACCCACTAACAAAATAGTACAGATTTCATATATAGATCTCACTGTTAAAAAAATACAATATATTATATACACATTATATTTAAATGCACAAACACCCAAAAAGCATGATAAATATGCATTATATAGAATGTAATTCTCAAATCTGTTAACATGTTATACTTTCCCTACTAAACCTATAAATAAATACCAATCTTTGCATAGACCTTTATGAGCTCATATATACATGGTGTAGCAGAACCCACATAAAATATGAATTTAAACTAAATGCCACTGAACCTACAAATATAGCTGGCCCACCAGTGCAGTGGTAGAACTACTGCTTGCAATGCCAGCAACCCTGGTTGAGGAAGGGACACGGGCTGATGGAGGGCCAGCTGGAGGAAGGAGGATTGAGCACCCATTGGGCTGCTCTCCTCCTCTGCCTGTCCTCTACCTGCAAGGTAGCTTGCCTGTCCTTCTGCTCTACTGCCTCCTGGGTGACCACGAGTGAAAGTGCAGCAAGATGGCATGAAGTGGGGGGGAGGGCATCAGCTGGGAGCTGGAGCGGCAGTGCCTTGAAATGTGCTTCACCCCATGGATCCCCTAGTGCACCAGCATCCAATTGGGTGGCACCAGAAAAAGCAGAAAAACCCTGCACTGGATGCCTGAAGATGGGACCAGGCTGTCCCAGGAAACTGCATAATCAGGATCCTTGGAGGGCCAAGATGGATCACCTGATGCACACTCATGGACTGGGGGGACTTTGGGGGATCCCCTTTCTCCCCACTCAGGGGGTAAACTGTGGCAGGATGGGGGCTGGTCCACTGGTGCCCCAATGGAGTTACCTGGTGAGGTCCTACAGGAGCACGCACAGCTTAGGGCTCCCCAATGATAGGGGTCTAGTGTGGTGAGTAAGGGGTCATAAAGAGAAAATATGTAATAAAAAAAGAACCTGCAAATATAAAATTCAGCATTTCTTAATAAACAGCAGCAGATCAAACCTTGCAGCAGAGGAGAGGGTGGCCTTGGATATGCTAAAAATGACACTGAGCTTGTTATTAAACCTGATGATAAAGAAGGAAGTGTGGTTTTAATGAATAGGAAAGATTATGAGAATGAAGCCCTTCAACAATTGATTAAAAGGGACTTTTAAGAGAAATTGGACTATGATCCTACTTATGATTTCAAATGTAGTATTGATGAATGTATTAATGAAGCTTTCAATAAGTTAATAATACTAAGGAATATCTCATTTCTGAGCACCCTGTTAGAATGACATTTTGTTTGCTACCAAAAGTCCATTACATGGTCCCTGGGAAGGCCGATAGTAAGTGGCATAGGGTCACTTACTGAGCCACTTTCAACTTATGTGGATTACTTTTTAAGACCTTCTATTTTTCACATTAGATCTCATCTAAAGGATAAAAAGGATATCTTAGAAATCATGGAGTATGTATTGATGGACAGGGACTTTTATCTGGTCACTTTGGATATAGAGTCCCTGTATACCAACATCCCTCATGAAGGGACATTGGATACGGTTGCTTATTTTCTCAATATGAGGGCAGATAATGTTAATTCAGCAACTGAGTTTCTACTGAAGTTAACTGAATTTGTCCTGAAATGTAATATATTTAATTTTAGGAACAAGTTTTATCATCACATAAGGGAACAGCAATGGGGGCAGCATTTGCCCAAACATTAACAAATCTGTATATGGGCCACTGGGAAACTCAATATGTTTACAATGTGGTAAATAACACCTTTCTGTCTAAGGCTGCACTTTGGAGATGTTACCCTGATGACGTCATTATGATTCAGAAAGGTGACCTCATCAAATTAGAAAAAATTGTAAATTATTTACATTGCACTAAACAATTTGAGATTTACATTCATAGCAGATAAGCAGGAAATATTCCTTCTAGATTTGGAGATTTGTAAAACAGAGGATGGTGGGGTGACAACCAACATATTTAGAAAATTAACTGATCAAAGAAACACATTATTAGAAACTTCACATTGTCATCCCCATCACTTTGTGAATAAAATACTTAAGGGACAATTTTCAAGATTAAGAAGGAGCTGTGGTACTGTGGAGAAATTTGATGAGGATGCAGCATCCTTAGAAAAGAGATTTAAGGAAAGGGGTTACAATGAAAGTGTTATACAGGAAGTTAAAATGTATGTGACAGCTCAGGACAGAAATGAGTTGATATATAGGTATTAAAGAGAAGGATAATAATGGAACACATTTAAATTTTGTGACTACTTATTCAGGACAAGATTGGCTAGTTGAAAAAATGATCCAACATAATTGGCATGTTTTGTGAAATGATGAAGGATTACTGGATAGCAGTGGTAATTTACCAAGGACGGCATATAGAAGGGCTAATCCCTTAAAGGATAATTTAGGACATTGCTTTTATTTTACTGGGGAAAAAAAACCAACAGGAAACTTGGATTAGTAAGGGGATTAAACATTGTTTTAAATGTAGAAATGTGGCATTTGTCAATTTGTGGTGGAGGGTATTACATTCATTGGCCTCAGTAACAATAAGACATTTTAAATTAGACAGTTGTCCACTTGCGATACTATGGTCCATCTTCTTCCAAGCTGTGTACTGGGTGTGCTTTGAAACAACTGAGAAGCTGCGTGGGATATACTATATTGGACTAGGTATCTGTAACTAATCTCTCTCTCTTGCTTACATCTGAGAGAAGTTTTCCTCACTTTTACAGTGGTATTGCTTTGTGTTTAATTATTTTAATTTTTAATTCAGGAAGGGGGTTTTCAAAACCGCTTATCTTGTCAGCATCTTCAGAAGGGCTGAAATAACTGCATATTTGATTTGTCTTTCTGGCTAACTGGACTGATTACTAGAATTCTGTGACAATCTGCATCAATATATTTTGCAACATTTGGTGGGGTTGTGTGATTTAAAATAGCAAAGGCTGCAGTTTGTAATTGGATGCCAGACATAGACTGAGGTGGGGGAAATTGTCTTCACAAGTCAGAGGTCTGCATCACAGCCAATTGTCTAGCTTGACTATTTCAACATTGTTCAATTACTATAAACTACTGGTGTGATCCTGTTTGAGACAGAAGTCCAATCTTCTTCCAAGTTGTGTACTGGGTGTGCTTTGAAACAACTGAGAAGCTGCATGGGATATACTATATTGGACTAGGTATCTGTAACTAATCTCTCTCTCTTACTTACATCTGAGAGAAGTTTTCCTCACTTTTACAGTGGTATTGCTTTGTGTTTAATTATTTTAATTTTTAATTCAGGAAGGGGGTTTTCAAAACTGCTTATCTTGTCAGCATCTTCAGAAGGGCTGAAATAACTGCATATTTGATTTGCCTTTGTGGCTAACAAACCACCAGGCTGTTTTGGGGCTGGAGAGGTTTACCTGTGTCTGACTTGGATGTCTGGATTTTTCTCTGTTTGATTAGCAGGGTACTTTCTCTGTCAAATTGTTGTGTAGGGTATCTTGCTGACAGGAAGGCACTCATCGCAGTGGTGGGTGAGAGCTTTTAGCTGATTGTTTTGTGAGGGCACAGTTTAGGCCCAACCCCTTCCCACCCCTCACCCCTGGAAATAGTTCCTTTATACCTGAGGTTCTGACATCATTTCCTCAAGAGTACAAGGTGCATATCACTGTCATATCCTCTCTAGCACACCACACTGACAATATAAGAATACACATTGTGTAATATATATATTTCTATTTAACCAATCACACACCGCCGCACACACACACACAAAAAGTAGATAAACATGTGGAGAGTAGTGCAATGTAATGGCTGTGGGGCAGCAGTCTTCTGGGAGTCTTTCTGGAGGCTGAGATGCTGCCCTATTTGCAGACAACTATCTGCCCTCAGGGAGGAAGTTGCCCGGCTTCAGGCCACACTGGACAGTAGTAAGGAAACCTTCCCCCAGGCCACACTGGACAGTAGGAAGGGAACCTCCCCCATCCAGGGAGCACTAGCGCCACCACCACTACCTCAGAGGTTGTTAAGAAAGCACAGCAGTTGGACCACAGTGGGCTCAGAGAGGGTGAGGATGGTGGAACAGAGGTACACCCAGTCAATTGTTCCACTCCACAATCCATACACCATTCTGGGGGAGCATAGCTCCCCTATGGATGCACCCACAGAGAAGACTGATGACAACTGTCACAAGGGAGGACCACAGGAAGGAGGCAGAGGACACCAAAGGGAAAGGAAGCAGCACCTGGTGGGGGACTCAATTATTAGGGGTATAGAACTGGGGGGAGCTGGTAAAACTGAAGTAAGGTGCCTGCCTGGTGCCATGGCTTGGAGGGACAGGAAGCACATCCTCAGGATCACGAGAACAGCTGCAAGGGAGTCTGAGCTGGACGTAATTGTCCACCTAGGGACAAATGACTTGGCTCATCATGAGATTAGAGCAGTGCAGGAGGACATTGCAGAGTTGGGGAGGGCCTAAGACAAGTAGCACACACAGTATCCTTCTCAGAGGTGCTGCCTGTCAAAGGCATGGGGGAGGCAAGGATAATTAGCACCATGCAGTTTAATGAATGGTTGAAAAAATGGTGTGGAGCACAGGGGTTTGGCTTCATTGGGGACTGGGGTTCTACCTGGAGGGACACCAGCCTATACTGGCAGGATGGTCTGCATCTGTCCAGGAAGGGAACAAGTCTTTTGAGCAATCAGTTTAAATGCTTCATTGGCAAGCTTTTAAACTGGTCAAAGGGGGAGGCACTGACAAGCAGCAGGAAAATCCCAGCCTCTCCCTTCAAAACAGGGTACTAAATGAGAAAAAGACTGAGGTAGAACGGTCAGTGGGGGATGCTGCAACAGAAGGTAAAGCCATCAAAAAATGGAGAGCAATGAGTACCAATGCCTGTAGTCTGGGTGACAAGCTTCCTGAATTAGTGGCCTTGATGGAGGAGGAACATCTGGATATCGTGGCAGTTACATAAACATGGTACACACAAAACCATGACTGGGACATAAACATACCAGGATACACTATCTACAGGAGGGACAGGGAGGGTGAAAGAGGAGGAGGAGTAGCCTTTACATAAGGGAAGGAATAAAAGCAACAGAACAAAAGGGTACACAGGGAGGAGAAGAAGCACTGTGGGTAAATTTGAGACAGGCAATGGTACCACAACTGCACAGGGTTAGATACAGACCTTCTCAGGGGAGGAAATGGACAAGGAAATGATAGAAAGTATACTTAGAATGGCAGAAAAAGGGAGATAGTGCTGATGGGTGATCTGAATATGCCAGATGTTAACTGAGTGCAGTTGCAGCTGCCACTTCGAAGAGTGGAGTTATTCTAGATGCCCTACAGGGAGCATGCCTTAGACAACTAGTACTGGAGCCCACTCAAGAGGGAGCAATATTAGACTTGATTCTCTCAAATGGAGATGGAAAGAGGATCACAGATGTAGAAGTGGTAGCCATCTGGGAACTAGCTACCATCGAACAGTATGGTTCACAATAAACACAGCAATAGAGACAAGCCATACAAAGACAAAAGTACTGGACTTTAGAAGGGCTGACTTTGCTAAAATGGGTGAGTGCCTAAGGAATGCACTAGCAAATGGGCAGGAAGGAGGGGTGGAAGAACAATGGGGAATAATAAAACTGCCATCACAGAGGTAACGAGCCTTTGTGTGAAGCAAATAACAAACAAAACGATGTAAGAAACCACTATGGTTCTCAAAGGAAGTGGCAGTAAAGGTTCAAGAGAAAAGAAAGCATTCAGGAAGTACAAGGAATCTCAGAAGGAGCAGGACAGAGAACTGTATCAGTTAAAGCAAAAGGAGGCTGGGAAGGCAGTCAGAACAGCAAAGGCCCAAACTGAGGAAAAGATCACCAACTCAGTTAAGAAGGGGATAAAACCTTTATAGGTACATCAGGGAGCGAAGGAAGACCAAGGGAGGGATAGTGAGGCTTAATAAAGGGAGGGAGGGTGGGCAGAGGAGACTGTGAAAAGCAGAGATACTAAACAAATATTTTTGCTCAGTATTTATAAATGAAGAGGGGAGGTACATAAAACAAACAGTAGAAACACTCTGGATACAGAAGTTGATACCAGCCCATTTACAGAAGAAAGGGTTCTAAAAGAACTCTTAAACTGAAGGTGGACAAAGCAATGGGGCCTGATGGGATTCATCCCAGAATTCTAAAAGAACTAAGGGTAGAACTAGTGACACCACTGACTATCCTTTTAACAAATCATGGAGGATGGGTGGCACCCAAGGACTGGAGGAGGGCAGATGTGATTCCTCTCACAAAAGTGGGAGCAAGGCAGAAGCAGAAACTACAGACCTGTTAGTTTAACCTAAGTGATAGGGAAAATGATGGAATCACTCTGAAGGAAAGAACTGTCAAGATCTAGAGGCCAGAGGGGCACAGGACCCTAGGCAGCATGGATTCACAACGGGAAGGTCATGCCAGACGAATCTGATAGATTTCTTTGACTGGGTGACCAAAGTAGAAGATCAGGGAGGGGCTGTGGACATGGCCTACCTAGACTTTAGCAAGGCATTTGACACAGTCCCACACAAAAGATTAATATACAAGCTAGCAAGCCTGGGAGTGGGTCCCAAGATGACCACCTGGGTAAAGAATTGGCTGGAGAATAGGACACAGAGAGTAATAGTAAATGGAGTCCACTCAGAAGAAAGGAGGGTTACGAGTGGGGTACCGCAGGGTTCAGATAGACCGGTCCTCTTCAATGTCTTTATAAGCAACATTGCAGAAGGACTGAAGGAAAAGTATGTCTCTTTGCAGATGACACAAAGATCTGCAACAGAGTTGATGCACAGGGTGGGGTGAAAGGATGAGAAGGGACTTGGCAAGGTTAGAGGAATGGTCAAATGTATGGCAGCTTAGATTCAATGCTAAGAAGTGCAAGGTAATGCACCTGGGAAACAAAAACCAGGGGAAGAGTACACAATGGGGGGTGAGATACTAACAACAACAAAAATGGAAAGGGACCTGGGGGTAGTCATATCAGATGACCTAAAGGTGGGCAAGCAATGTGAGAGGGCAGTAAGGAGGGCTGGTGGATACTGGAATGCATAGGAGAGGCATCACCAGTAGAAAACAGGAAGTTATTATCCTCTGTACAGACAGCTGGTGAGACCCCATCTGAGTACTGTGTGCAGTTCTGCAGACCCAATCTCTGCAAAGACATAGACAGGATGGAAGCTGTCCAGAGGAGGGCACTAAAATGGTGCAGGGTCTGCACCGAAGACATATGAAGAGAGATGAAGGAGCTTAATATGTATAGCCTCGAGGAAAGGAGGAGAGGGGGACATGATAGAAAAGTTCAAGTACCCAAGGGAATCAACAAAGTCCAAGAGGGTAGCATCTTCAAAAAAGAGGTGCGCAAGAACAAGAGGCACAATTTAAGATGGGGGGGCTCAGAGGTAATTTAAGGAAGTATTTTTCACAGAGAGGGCTGTGGATGCATGGAACGGCCTTCTGAGGAGGTTGTGGAGTCAAAATCAGTGGTGGAATTCAAGCATGCATGGGACAGTCATAAGGCAATTCTAGGGGGTTGGGGTAGGAAGAAGTAGGCTGCTGGTTAACTAGGATCTGCAGCTTATCCAGTAGGTAGGGAAATGGGCAGACTGGGTGGGCCAAGTCGTCCTTATCTGTCGTCAAATTCTATGTTTCTATGTTTCTATGGGAGTAATACATATGGTAACATGTACTTGTGGCTCTTTCTACGTTAGGAAAACTAATAGGAGTTTTTAATTATGAATGTGTGAACACTGTAGAGCTGCTATGGGGGGTGTAAGCTGAAACATGTGACAACAATGCATATTAAAGAGGCATCTGATACTGTAAATCATGAATATAAATTTAGGGTTAGAGACAGGGTGACTAGAAATCCTAGAGGAGGACATTTTAATAATTTAATTTTGAAGAGAGAGGCATTTTGGATTTTTAACTTACAAGCAACTATACCTCCTGCACTTAATGCCTACGTTGGTCTGCTGCCATTTATTAAGAAATGCTGAATTTTATATTTAAAGGTTCAGTGGCATTTAGATAAATCCATATTTTATGTGGATTCTGCACCACAATGCATATATGAGCTTATTAGGGTCTCTGCAATGAGTGGCATTTATAATAAGGTTTAGTAGGAAAGTATAACTTGTTAAGGGATTTTAGAATTATGTTCTGTATATTGTATATTTGTCATGCTTTTTAGATGTTTTGTGCATTTAAATATATGTATATTATTTATTGCATGTTTTTAACAGTAAGATCTATATTTGAAATCTGTACTATTTTGTTATTGGGATGCACACGTGTTTGTAGTTTGGATAATGATGTGGATAGATGTCACTAGATTAAGGACATTACGAGCAAAAGTACATTTGATCCTATGCCTTTGATAAAGAACTGTCTGTCCAAATCGTGTTTTTATCTTTTGGCACTTTTACTGTGTATTTAGACTATACTTACTTAGGGTTTGATTCTCAAACATGTCAGGATGCCACAAGCCCAGGTGCACCAAACATGTGGTGCATGGGGCTTGTTGCATTTCCCGGTTGGCAATCGGCATTCACAATCCCATGCACCACTTGCAGTGAGTTAGGACAGCTTTTTGCTGGTCTAACTTTGTGGTATTCACATCATGTGAAAGTCAGTGCAGCATTGCGTGTATCGAGTACAGGAACATTCCAGACACCAACAGGTGAAACAGCAGGCATCAGTCAGGCATCTGTCTGTAGATGTCTTGATCAATTCCTGGACACTCTGGTGCCCAACACAAATGAATATATTCACTTCCCCATACAGAGACATGAACAGCAGACTGTCATGGAGGGGTTCTGTGGATTGGCTGGGTTCCCAAGGGTGATCGGTGCCATAGACTGTGCACATATTGCTATCAAATCACCTGCAGACAATGCTGATGTCTACATAAACAGAAAGGGTTTCCACTCAATAAATGTGCAGGTGGTGTGTGACAGTGAATGCTGGATTAGAGATGTCTGTGCCAGATATCCTGGATCATCCCACGATGCATTCATCCTGCAGCAGAGCATACTCGGCCACGTGTTTGAACGTGGTGAACTCACACATGGCTGGTGACTGGGTAAGTACTGACACACAGAAACACACAGTATGATGGAAGCATGGCAACAGTTAGTAACAACACACAAACAGTATATGTGGAGCAAGACTCATACCTTGCACAGGATACAAAGTAGGAATATATGTACAGTGCACACCAGGGAAAATGACTAACAGGACACAGGCATGTGTGCTGTAGACACAGAACTGCCACACCAGGAACAGGCATGCGACAATGGCAGAAGGCACCAAACTACAGCACAGGCTATGCAACATTAAACATATAGTGAAAGGTCACAAACATGCCACACAATAACATAGGAACACAGAATTTGAAGGCAGATAAGGACTGTTTGGCCCACCTAGTTTGCCCATTTCCCTACCTGATGTATAAGCTGCAGATTCTAGTTAATCAACAGCTTACTTCCTCCTATCCCTCATTAGAATTGCCTTATGCCTGTCCCATGCATTCTTGAATTTCCCCACTGTTTTTGACTCTATGACCTCCTCAGGAAGGTTGTTCTATGCATCTACAACCCTCTCTGTGAAGAAATACTTTCTCACATTACCTCTGAGCCGTCCCCCCTCTATCTTCAAATTGTGCCCCCTTGTTCTTGCACATCTCTTTTTCTGAAAGATGCTACCCTCTTGGAATTTGTTGATTCCCTTGCGATATTTGAAAGTTTCTATCATGTCCCCCCTCTCCCTCCTTTCCTCAAGGCTATACATCTTAAGCTCTTTTAGTCTTTCTTCATAAGTCTTCTGGTGCAGACCCTGCACCATTTTGGTTGCCCTCCTCTGGACAGCCTCCACCCTGTCTATGTCTTTCTGAGATGGGGTCTCCAGAACTGTACACAGTACTCCAGATGGGGTCTTACCAATTGTCTGTAAGAGGGCCAACAACTTCCTGTTTTCTACTGATGATGCCTCTCCCTATGCATCCCAGTATCCCCCCAGCCCTCCTTACTGCCTTCTCATATTGTTGACCCACCTTTAGGTCATCAGATATAACTACCCCAAGGTCCCTTTCCATTTTTGTTGTTGTCAGTATCTCATCCCCCATTGTGTACTCTTGCCCTGGGTTTTTGTTTCCCAGGTGCATTACTTTGCACTTCTTTGCATTGAATCTAAGCTGCCATACATTTGACCATTCCTCCAACCTTGCCAAGTCCCTTTTCATCTTTTCCACCTCACCTTGCGTATCAACCCTGTTGCAGATCGTTGTGTCATCTGCAAAGAGACATACTTTCCCTTCCAGTCCCTCTGCAATGTCACTTATAAAGACATTAAAAATGACCGGCCCCAGTACTGAACTCTGAGGTACCCCACTCGTAACCCTCCTTTCTACACCATGGACTCCATTTACTACTACTACTACTCGCTGTGTCCTGTTGTCCAGCCAGTGTTTTACTCAGGCTGCCACCCTGGGACCCACTCCCAGGCTGGCTAATTTGTTTATTAATCTTTTGTGCGGGACAGTGTCAAATGCCTTGCTAAAGTCTAGGTAGGCCATGTCCACAGCCCATCCCTGGTCTACTACTTTGGTCACCCAGTCAAAGAAATCAAATAGATTTGTTTGACATGACCTTCCTGATGTGAATCCATGCTGCCTCAGGTCCTGTGCCCCACTGGCCTCTATATACTCAACAGTTCTTTCCTTCAGAAGTGATTCCATCATTTTCCCTACCACAGAGGTCAAACTGACAGGTCTGTAGTTTCCTGCCTCTGTCTTGCTCCCACTTTTGTGACGAGGAATCACATCTGCCTTTCTCCAGCCCTCAGGTACCACATCATCCTCCCATGATTTATTAAAAAGGATAGTCAGTGGTGTTACTAGTTCTTCTCTTAGTTTTTTTAGAATTCTGGGGTGAATTCCATCAGGCCCCATTGCTTTATACACCTTCACTTTTAAGAGTTCTTTCAGAACCCTTTCTTCTGTGAAAGGACTAATATCAACCCCCTTATCCAGAGTGCTTCTATTGACTGGATTAGGTATCTTCCCTGCTTTTCCATTGTGAATACTGAGCAGAAATATTCATTCAGTATCCCTGCTTTTTCACTGTCGCTGTCTGCCCAACCACCTTCCTCTTTATTCAGCCTCAGTATCCCTGCCTTCATCTTTCTTTTGCTTCCTAATGTACCTATAAAAGGTTTTATCCTTCTTAATCAAGTTGGCTATCTTTTCCTCAGTTTGGGCCTTTGCTTTTCTGACTGCCTTCCCCACTTTCTTCAGCTTTAACTGGTACAGTTCTCTGTCTTGCTCCTTCTGTGTTTCCTTATACTTCCTGAATGCTATCTTTTTCTCCCTTACCTTCCCACCACTTTTTTAGAGAACCATAGTGTTGAGAGATCACGTGACGCTCGTGGAGTGATGGCAGCAGCCGAGGGTTCTCCGCTCCCTGCCACTCCAATCTCAACATTTGCAAGGGCAAACAGGGTTTGCAACATTTTACAAGTCAGCCAGACCCTGTAGGAATGCTTTTTACACTGTTTAGTGTTACCGCTCGATTTCGGGTAACCCGCGAGCGATCCAAAAGTCGGCGATGCTCTGCCTGAGGCTTGGCAGCTACGCTCTTTTACAGCTCCTGCCAGCAAGAATTACAATTTTGCTCACCTTTACATACAGTACCGACCCTGAGACATTGAAATCAGTCTGCCAGCACTAGTTTGGGGTCATTTGGAGACAACGCTCGTTTCCTGCTTCTTGAAGGAGACTCTACCATATTCGTCAGCTACACACTGGTGGCAAAGCTTCTGCCTGTGGGCCTTTCTCTCCCAATCAGCAGGAAATTTGTCTTACACCCCAAATCCTTTACTTTTGCACTGTAAAGCTACCTGTTTTGCTATTGGAAAATCTTTGGGTCCATCTAAGAGCGGATTTTGGAGGTAACCAGTGATTACTTTCATCTTGGAGGATGCAGACAACAGATTCAGAATTGGAGGCCAAACGTCCGCGTAGGGGGTCATCGCCTCTGCTTCAGGAACAAGAGCTAAAACCCGAGAAGATCTACAACGACCTTTCTACTATAAAAGAAGCCTTATTCAAGCTCATAGAGGAAGTGGCAGAGATAAAACCAGCCTTGACACAGCTAGCCAGAAGGGTGACCGACGCTGAGGCCAGAATCTCATCTCTGGAGAGAAAAATGGATAAATCAGGCCCCAGTATAGTGGAGTGTAAAAGAAGTATTGTCAAATTAGAGGATCGTCTCGATGACCTGGAGGGCTGTAACAGGCGTAACAATCTGGTCCTGCTAGGCCTCCCAGAAGGTGAGGAAGGGCCGAATACTATTCAGTTTCTACAGAAGCTTATTAAGAAATTGGTGGGCCCCTCACCCAATGGGCCAGAATATATTATTGAGAGGGGTCATCGGGCCCTTAGAGCCAAGCCTCCACCTTCGGAACCACCGAGGCCGGTTATTTTTAAACTTTTGAATTATTTGGACAGGGAGTACATTTTAAACGGAGTGAGGAAACTGGAGGTTTTCCAATGGGAAGGTAAGAAACTGCGTCTGGTGCCCGACTTAACCTGGAAGATGAGACAAGCTCATGCCAGTTTTAGGCCAATTATGTCGAAGCTTCTGGCAGGGATCCGGCACCGCCTTTCTTTATCCCTGCAGGTTGGAGGTTACTCAAGGAAGGCCAAAGAGGTCCAACTCACTGGAAGAAGCACTGACTCCCTGAGAACTCTGTTACCTGATTTGTTTCCCAAGGGATGAGAGAATAAGTCTGACTTTTTGGACAGCACACAGTAACTTTTTGTTTCTACCTAGTTTGGTGACAAAGACTCTTGGTTTGCTACTAATATTCACAATTTGAATTTGATTGAGGGTATTAGAGTAATATGTAATTCTGGATCGCTCAAAGATTAGTGATAAGTGGGGTTTGGTTTATATCTGTTGCTGTGAGTGATACTTAACTCCTATAAAGTTGGGTTAGTGAGTCTACCACCTATACCACTGATTTACCTTGGCTAGAAGTATTTTAGTACTCTGGATTATAACTAGAGCACGGGGAGGGTCTTTCATTAGTCCCCATATTTATATAGTCAAGGTTATTATTTTCATGAGGAGGCGGGTTACATTGTTTGAATTTACGCCCGGGAAAATTTATTTGTTCCCTTGCTTGTGACACTTGCTTTAATGGTATTTGATGAAAATAAATAGCTTTCTTAATGACAATTTATAGCTGGGGTACCAATTTAGCCATAAGGATCAAGTTAGAACTGAATTGTCAAGGGGTATAATGCTTGTCACGTTTATGGTAGGCCTAACAGCCTTGCTTGGCTTACTTAATAGTCCTGCTAGTTACAATCTGTCCGGCCTTCAGGTTTGTAGGCCAAGATAGAGCCTGTTATAGAGATTAATGTTTGGTGTGCCACGGAATGGCTTATAATCTTATTCACTAGTGTTGGGAAGGATGGAGATACTTAATGGCCTAATATATGATTTAATAGTTCAATGGAGGCATTATACCCCTTAATTCCTCTTTTTTTGGAGGATCTCTCGTCAATTAATGCATCACTATGTGACTTAACCATAGGCCTAAAGAGGGAGGTTACTTTTCTTTTAGCAGCCCAGCTCGTAGATAGAGTTTGACACAATTACATACTCAATCATAGTAATAACTGTGGCAGGGGTGGATACACCCATCTCTATGTAGCATCATGTACTGGAGAACGGGGAGTTGGCTTCGGGCAAGGAGGGTGAGTTATAAGTTATTTATGGGTATGTTACCACTTTGTTTAGGGGTTGGAGGGGCATTCCAGAAAGGTAATTTTTCTTTTGTTGTTTCGGGGGTTCTTGTATGGGGGGGAAGGGAGCAGCTATCCCAGGAGTTCTATGGTTTGTAGAACAAATGGTAGATAGGTTGAATATAATTTCCTGGAACATCAAAGGAGGAAAGGATAATTGTAAAAAATTTGTTATTCTGAATCACCTTGCCCGCTTAAAACCAGCAATAGTATTTTTGCAAGAAACTCATATTCTCGCTGACCGCTTGGCCCATTTTAAGAAAAAGTGGGTGAATCAGGTCTTTGGAGCGGGATTTTCCTCCAACAGCCGGGGAGTAGCTATTTTAGTGGCCCGGGGGATTCCATTTACGCATTCTTAAATAATATCCGACCCGCAAGGTTGTTTTATTTTTGTTTTGGGTAGTATTGGAGGGATTAATCTAGTCCTGGGTTCAGTATATGGGCCTAACTTAGATTCACCGGATTTTTTTACACAGTTAGGATTGACTTTGGCTTCTTTTGGGAACGTCCCAATAATCATAGGTGGCGACTGGAATTTAGTTCAGGCCAACCAACTAGATAGATCACATTGTAAAGGCTCTTCCCTCTCTCCAGCTCAGAAGGCCATGTGGGAGCTTATGGTATCAATAGGTCTAATAGATCCCTGGCGTACCCTCAACCCCAGCCTCCGGGAGTATACATTTTCTTCTGTAGTGCATAAATCGCACTCGAGATTAGATTTTTTTTGATCAGCCAGTCTAGTTTGTCTTGGGTCCTGGATGCCGCTTATTTTGCCCCTGTAATCTCTGACCATTCCTCTATAAGGATTGTATGTTCTCTACCGCTTTTACCAAATAGGTCATACTCATGGTCATTAAATAACAGTATTTTAAAAGAATCCAAGACATTAGCCAGCTTTAAATTGTTCTTAGAAGGCTCGATTGCCAGTAACTGGGGTTCCATTGATGCTATTGACCAAACGTGGGTGGCTCTTAAGTCTGTGTGGCGTGGCGAGTTAATACGCTTAGCAACCGTCCACAAAATGAAGTCAAGGGCACTACTGGATGCATATTTAAAAGAGATAAGGGAATTAGAAAAATTAAATGATAATCAAAGAACGGAGGAACAAATAAGTAAACTAATCTTCCTAAGAAATCAGTGTGTGGACTTGCAGAGAGAGAAAGTTATTAGTTTAGCCTCAAGGGTTAAGGCTTTATACTTGGGACAGGGTAGCAGGGCAGGGAGGCTGCTGGCTTGGCAGTTAAAACAGAAATCTTCGGCAAGGTGGGTCTCTGCTCTTAACCATCCTGAATCTGGGCAAGTGATTACGGATCCGGCTGAAATACTAGGTATCTTCAAGTCCTTTTATCAAAAGCTTTATACAAACCAGCAGCCCCCCACCCAGGTACTAGATGAGACCCAAGAGTTTTTAGAAACTATTTCGTTACCGAAACTGGCAGAAGATGCTGGTCCTCAATTGATAGCTCCTATTTCTATGGAAGAAATAGTAGAGGTTATCGATTCACTAAGCCCAGACAAAGCGCCAGGCCCGGACAGATTTTCAGCTTTCTTTTATCAGCTATTTAAAAATATTCTTGCACCTTTACTACAGGAGTTATTTTCTTTCTGGTGTGATCAAGGGATCAGGGATCAGACACCATTTGAGGCTAAAATTATTTTGCTGCCTAAACCAGGCAAGCCCACAGATGAAGTGAGTAGCTATAGGTCGATTTCATTGCTAAACTTGGATGTAAAAATTTTTGCTAAAATTTTGGCCAACAGATTAAAACAAGTTTGGCGGACTTTACTGAGCCCAGAGCAAGCAGGTTTTGTGGAGGGTTGCTCCTCAAGCCGATCATTTTCGTAAGTTGTTTTACCTGGTCTCTGAGTCAGCAGACCCTGTGCTGAGAGCGTCATTAGTTTCTTTAGATGCAGAAAGCTTTTGACAGGGTGGAATGGGCTTTATGTTCACTACCCTGTCAAAGCTTGGCCTCCCAGATAAATTTATTCATATGGTTAAGTATTTTATATTCTTGCCGGTAGCTAAAATTCAATGTAACAACTAATTTCTGAGGCCTTTCCCTCTCTAGAGGTACTCGGCAGGGTTGCCCTTTATCACCTTACCTCTTTAATTTATATATTGAACCGTTGATTCGGTCCATTAAGTCCAATAGAGAGGTGAAGGGCTAAGGATTGGAGGCACTAAGTTTAAACTATCTGCATTTGCAGATGACTTACTATTACATATTTGGACACTACCTCCTCCCTTCCCAAAGCTCTCGCTTTAATCGATAAGTTCAGTAGGTGTTCCGGGTATAATCTGAATAAGGCCAAAACGTCAGTCTATGCTTTGTCCCCACTCCTTCTTAAAAGCTGGTGCTCCTCTCTGGGACTTAGTTGGAAAACTAAATCAATAACCTATTTGGGGATTCAAATATCCAAGAATTTAGAGAACCTGATTGATTTAAATCTTAAACCGTTAGTTACATCTATTAAGGAAGATTTGGTTAGATGGTCAAAGCTCCCGCTGACCTTTTCGGGAAGAGCTAATACGATAAAAATGATGGTTATGCCCAAACTCTTTTATACATTATCTAATTTAAATGTTTACTTGCCAAAGTCCTTTTTCAAGCCGCTACTCCAACAATGCGTGGCTTTCTTATGGAATGGGAGACCCCCCAGAAGGAGTTACCTCAAACTTACTCAGCAGCGGTGATTCGGAGGGCTCCAATTACCGGACTTTTATGCCTATTACCTTGCGATTCACTTGGCGAGGGTGAGTGCCTGGGCATGTGACGAGGATTTTACATTCTCTGGCCTTTATTTAGATCGTTTATTTGTTAAAGGCTTCAAGCTAGACTTAGAGTCTTTACTTTATGTTTCATGGGCTAAAATTCCAAAGAGGGTGAGAGACTCCCCGTTAGGATGGAATATTAAAGCACTGCATCAGTTTTACGTGAAATTTCAAATTGTACATGATATGATTTATTTCAACCTATAGTAGGAAACCAATTTGATAATTGGGAAACAACCTATATCTAGTAGGGAATTGAAGGGATAGGAAATGGCCAGGTTAAGGATCTCTTTCAAAATAACAGGCTTCTTTCACCCCAGGCTCTGGCAGAGGAATTGAGAAGCAAATGTCAATCTTACCTAAAACTAAGTCAAATTTTAAGCTGCGTTAAATCGCATTTTGGTAAGGGGCTGGGGCAAGACATTTTGGGACCTATGTTTGTGGAGCTGAAAGGGTTTATACAAGTGGGCAAGGTGATATCAAAAATTTATAAGTACATAATAGACAAAGTGTCATTGAATGTGTCACCCGTCCCGATACACTGGGAATTGAACCTGTCCTTGGGTAAATCAGCAGAAACTTGGGGTAAGGCTTGGGTCGATATCTATAAACTTATCAAGCAGGATAGATTAAGAGAAGTTCAATTTAAGCTACTTCATAATCTATACTTCTCACCAGCTAAGCTTTCAAGGATGAGTAGTCATTTCACAGTGAATTGCACCGAGTGTAATGACTCTCTGGCTACCAGCTACCACAAGTTTTGGACCTGCCCCAAGGTGGTGGGTTTGTGGCACTTGGTGAAACAAAAGATTGGTCAATTTTATGATCTGGACAGATTCTTCACTCCAGAGGTGTGTATATTTGGTGTGTTTGATACAATCCATAGCAAGTTAACCAAATATCGACTAGCTATGGTAGCAGTGTAACTAAGCTGATAATTTTGTGCCACTGGAGAGGGGATTGGACTCCTTCGTAATGCGGAGTGGTGGGAGGAGTTTATGAGTGCATTGAATGCAGAAAGATCAGTTCTCTCTTTCTATAATGCTTCACCAATATTTCTACAATGTTGGGAAGCTATTTCAATGCCTGAAGGATAGATCTGAGGTATTAGTATCAAAGCTCAAAATATTACTTCTAATTATTGGTTGGATCTCGACCCCAGTTTGGCAAATCTCTTGGTGAATCCTTTCCTCCATGGTACCTCCTTTTGTAGACCTAATGAAACTACTTATAATTGGGTCTTACCTGGTTTGTTTTCCGAGGTTACACTATGACTACATTCTTTATATATGTGAGTCTGCTACAGGGATAGCTGCTAGGGGTGGGTGGGGAGGGTTGGGATGGGCACTTTTTCTTATTATTTTGGTGGGGGTTTGGGGTTCTGTTCTGTTTTGCTATGTTTTTATGATGCCTCTGTATTATGTACTATTTGGTGTGTATAATGTTTCATAAATTTTAATAAAGCTTGTTTATTTGCAAAAAGAGAACCATAGTGTTTTTCTTTCATTTTGATTTGTTTATTTGCTTCACACAAAGGCTTGTTGCCTCTGTGATGGCAGTTTTGATGTTTCCCCATTGTTGCTCCACCCCACCTTCTTGCCTGTTTGCTAGTGCTTTTCTGAGGCACTTTCCCATTTTGACAAAATCAGCCCTCCTGAAGTCCAGTACCTTCACTTTTGTGTGGCTTGACTCTACAGCTAAGTTTATTGTGAACCACACTGTTTGGTAGTTGCTTGTTCCCAGATGGCTGTCCACTTCAAGATCAGAGATCTTATCTCCTTCCCCATTTGAGAGTACCAGGTCTAGGATTGCTCCCTCCCGAGTGGGTTCCAAAACTAGCTGTCTGAGGCATACCCCCTATAGGGCATCAAGAATGGCCCTGCTCTTGGATGTGGCTGCACCAAAGGTGCTCCAGTTAACATCTGCCATATTCAGGTCCCCCATCAGCAGTATCTCCCCTTTCTCTGTCATCCCAAGGATGCCTTCTATCATTTTCTTGTCCATTTCCTCCCCCTGAGATAGGGGTCTGTATACAACCCCTGTGCATATTGTAGAGCTATTTCCAGTCTCCAGGGTGAACCACAGTGCCTCCTCTCCTCCCTGTTTACCCTTTAGTTCCACTGCTTTGATCCCTTCCCTTACATAGAGAGCTACTGCTCCTCCTCTCCTTCCATCCCTGTCCCTCCTGTAGATTGTGTACCCTTGTATGTTGACATCCCAGTCATGTTTCTCTGTGTATCATATTTATGTGACTGCCATGATATCCAGGCATCCCTCTTCCATCAAGGCCACCATTTCGGGGAGCTTTTCACCTAGACTATGGGCATTGGTACTCATTACCCTCCATTGTTTTATGGCTTTATTTCTTTTTGCCCCATCCCTGTACTTACTGCCTTTGTCTTTTTCTCCATTTACCCCCTGTCCTTATCCCTATTGACTGCTCTGTCTTGGTGTTTACCTCACTAACTGCCCTGATTTTATACCCTGAGCATAGGCATGTGTGTGTGATGTAGCACCACCAACAGACATCAAAAGGCCCTACATCATGCCAGTGGTTGTGTAGCATGCACCACAGGCCACTGGTGTGCAAACACAATACGGAGTGCATGTGGATGCAGTGGACTAGAAACACATGTCTGTGTGAGGGACAGCACAGCAACATAAGAAATGTTATCACCACAACTACATATTGCGTGCTGAAAAACCATATGGGTGCTACAGCACACACACCACCAACAGCTGGATACAACAGGCCACTGCAGCAACCCCAGACACACACTGCCACTAGGAATAAAAGCCACACATGTACAGACTAAACAACACTCTGATAACCAACATATAGCCAGACTGAGAATGCCACATAGGCAGCTGTGTATGGCACAATAGTCACACCCACTGATATGCCATACAGTCCCCACATCCATTGTACTCAATGCAAACAATACAATGTGTCACAAGGGAGATGCACCATGGTGCCAGCCACATATATGCAACAGCAACAGACATGTCTGCTGTAAATTGTTGTGTGACACTATTCCTGAGAACAATAGTTACACATTAGACAGTGCAATGCAAATGTGACTGTCAAAGTAATGTTCCATGTGCATCTCACAACTACAGTAACAGCTATCAAGATGCATGGTCACATGTGACATGCAGTATGGGCTGTAAACACACACAATGCATATCAGACAGATCAGTGTACCTCACACATATGGAACACACAGCCAACAATACACAATGATATACAAGGTGCAGCATGTATGAAACACAACCAGGACACCCAGATAGCATGGGCATGCACTTCAACAGTGCATACAACTGTACCATATAAGACGGTAGTGCAAATATGACACAGCAGTGCCACATAGCAATGATTGCAATATAAACTCGTGAACCCCTGTGTACAGCAACCTGTGTGGATGGTGCTGTAAACAAGAACAGGCATGAGTGTGTAATGGTGCACCACCCACACACAACACGAGGGTTAACATAATGGATGGGAGTGTGTGGGCTGCAATACAGGGCAATGGTGTGCTCACACATACCAGGATGCAGAGACATGTACAGGTAATGACCACATAACATTGTCCCTGTGCATTCACATGGGGATCACATGTCACTGCATAGCTATATACATGTCAGAGCACAGTGTGCCGCCATGACCATGTAAGTGCATGTCAGCTATCAAGCATCCCATCTACAATAATATATATGCCCAGTAAACTCATAAAGTGTAAGCCCCTGAGAATCAGCTGAGGCAGTTATTGTGTAACTCCCTGTCCTGGCACATATACTCACCAGCATAACACAATACACAATATGGTATGCCAATGGTACAGTATAGTGTTGAAGTGTCCAAGCACCACAATGTGCATGTACCCCCACACATGACCCACCCAACACTCCAAATAAAAAACACAGCAGCCCAGTAAACCCACAGTCACATATAAAAGTCTAAATAAAATGTATTAAAATATAAAATGTTAACAACAAAGTATGACACATGTAAACAGTTAAACCCTACCCCCAAATGCAAACTTCCAATGAACAACAACAAACATAATAAAATAAATGGCAGATAGTCAAAACCAGTGACTGGTGGTGTGCATATCCCTCATCAAGATATTTAGAAAGGTCTCGAAACTTTCCCAGTAGTGTTTCAAAGGTGTTAACAATTGTGGACAACCTACACCTCACCCCAGACACAACAGTGCAACAATTGCATGCTGCCCCCATGGCCTGCTCCATGCTCCCTGTGGATGCTGATGATACCACAGTGTCAACAGCCACAGGTGAATCCCTCAACTCCATCACCTCAACCCCAGCTGTCATGTCCTCTTTACACGCAACAGCTTTCCTGTGAGGTTGCTGTCACTGGCACATCTGGCAGATCTTGTGGTGCAGATACATGCACAACATCAGCAGTTCCAACAGTAGAAACATCTGGCCTGTGTCCTTGAACAGCACTACCATCCTCCACCCCCAATCACTGCTGATACGCTTGGGCGTACAATCTGTCTATGCAGTGGCTGGGTCACTGCACCTCTTCTGGAGTATGCATCGCTCTGCCATCATCACCCTCATCAATTTCTCCTCTCCTTCTGCACCTGACTCTAGCATCTGCAGCAAAGAAGGAATACATTTTAACTGTGAAGTGCAACATAAGTGGTAGTTCTGCTCTGTGAGCAATGCCAACAGTAAACAACACACTGTGCATGCAAGAGAGGTTAGGCTCCCACAAACAAATATGTCCATCAAACATATCATATACATACAATGTAGCACACTGTGCATGTAATCCAGGCCACACAATGTTAATCTGTGCGACAATACTAGCCAGTCAGCACCAAGGTTGCAGTACACCCATAACCAAGGGAAACAACAGTCCCGCACATAACAGAAACACTGAATGGGGAGTGGTCTGTGACATCCAGGAAATAGGCAGGGGCCAGAATGGGGGGGGGGATGATATGCTTGAAATGACCCCAGTCACTGATGTGTGGGAGTTGTACACTGCCATGATACACAAAGCCAAGGCATCAGATGTGTGTGGTGTATGTAGTGACATGGTGGACAAGGGTCAGGCCTATGATGTGGGGGACTGTACACTGACATACTAGACAACGCCCAGGCCACACGGTGGGGGGGGGATCTGACATGCTGGACACTGTCCAGGCCTCACATGTGGAGAGGGAGGTACACTGACATGCAGGACAAGGCCCAGACCTCACATCTGGGTGGTACACTGACATGCTAGACAAGGCCCAGGCCAAACATGTGGGGGGGGGTACACTGACATGCTGGACAAGGCCCAGGCTACAGAGGTGTGCAGGAGGGTGACAGTACCATGCTGGACATGGCTCTGCCTTTACATGTGGGTGTGGAACAATGACATGCTGTGCAAGGCCCAGGCTTCACATGTGGTGGTGGGGGGTACATGACATAATAACAATAATCTTTATTTAAATTGAGCGCCTTTCAAAATATCAAGGCGCTGCACAATAAGATTAAAATAACAATAATAAAATCAGCAAACACAACAATAAAATAATCTGTCAGGGTCCCTTCAGTCCATTCCTTTAAAAGGCCTAATGCCATAAAAAAGTTTTCAATGCCTGTTTAATCCCCACAGTCACGCCTCCTACAGCCGATGGGTAGAGAATTCCAGAGAGTAGGAGCCCCTTACATAAATGCACAGGCCACAGAATATTTATAAACACCCTCGGAATCTCCAGCAACCCCTCTCTTCAGCCGATGGAGCTCTCGCTCAGGACAGTAAGGTACAAGGAGTTCTTTCAAGTAGTCAGTGCGAAGCCTGTGTAGGGCTTTATAAGTCAGTAATCCAACTTTAAAGGTGATCCGACAGTGAATCGGCAGCCAGTGCAGATCGTGCAGCACAGGGGTAATATGAGAAGATCGAGAAGTCCTCATCAACAACTGCGCTGCAGCGTTCTGCACTAGCTGCAGGTGGCAGATATCAACCCCAGGTAGTTGGACAAGGCACAGGCTTCACACATGGGTGTGTGCACAATGACATGCAGTGCAAAGCCCAGGCTTCACATGTCGGGGGGGTACACTGACATGCTGGACACAGCACAGGCATTACATGTGGGATGGGTACACTGACATGCTGGACAAGGCCCAGACTGCACATGTAGGGTGGGTGTACAGCGACATGCCGTACAAGGTCGAGGTCACACGTGGGGGGAGGTACACTGACGTGCTGGACAAGGCCCAGGTGACACATGTAGGGGAGAACTGACATGCTGTAAAAGGCCCAGGCCTTACATGGGGGGTACTGACATGCTGGACAAGGATCAGGCTTCATGTGGAGGGGTACACTGACATGCTGGACAAGGCCCAGGCATTACATGTAAGGGGGTACAATGGCATGCTGTGCAGGGCCAAGGTTTCCCATATGGGAGGGTACAATGATATGCTGGACAAGGATCAGGCTTCAGGTGGGGGTGTGTGTACAATGACATGCTTTGCAAGGCCCAGGCTTCACATGTGAGGGGTTTACACTAACCTGCTGGACAAGGCCAAGGCGTCAGAGGTGTATAGGAGGGTGACAGTACCATGCTGGACATAACCCAACATTTACATGTGGGTGTGTGTACAATGACATGCTGTGCAAGGCCAAGGCTTCACATGAGGGGGGTGGTACACTGACATGCTGGACAAGGCCAAGGCTACAGAGGTGTGTAGCAAGGTGACAGTGGCATGCTGGACATGGCCAAACCTTACATGTGGATGTGTGTACAGTGACATGCTGGACAAGGCCTAGGTATACATGTGGGGGGTACAATGACATGCTGGACAAGGCCCAGGCTTCACATGTGAGTGTGTGACAATGACATGCTGTGCAAGGTCCAGGCTTCACATGTGTTGAGGGGTACACTGACATGCTGGACAAGTCCCAGGCCTCACATGTGGGGAGAGTGTACACTGACATGCTGGACAAGGCCCAGGCCACACATATGGTGCGGTGGAGCTGACATGCTGGACAAGTCCCAGGCCTCACATGTGGGGGTACACTAACACGCTGGACAAGAATCAGGCTTCACATTGGGGGAGTGTACACTGACATGCTGGACAAGGCCTAGGCATTACATGTGGGGGGGGTACAATGACACTCTGTGCAAGGCCCAGGCTGTACATGGGGGGGACTGAAATGCTGGACAAGGCCCAGGCCTCACATGTGGGGGAGGGGGTACGCTGACATGCTGGACAAGGACCAGACTTCAGAGGTATGCAGGAGGATGACAGTGAAATGCTTGACATACTGTAGCTCAGCCTTTACATGTGGGTTTTTGTACAATGACATGCTGTGCAATACCCAGGCTTCACATGTGGTGGTGGGGGTTTACACTGACATAATAATAATAATACTCTTTATTTAAATTGAGCGCCTTTCAAAATATCAAGTCGCTGCACAATATGATTAAAACAGCAATAATAAAATCAACAATACAACAATAAATGTGAGTGTGTGTACAATGACATGCTGTGCAAGGCCCAGGCTTCACATGTGGGGGGTACACTGACATGCTGGACAAGACCCAGGCTACAGAGGTGAGTAGGATGGCAAGAGTGCCATGCTGGTCATGTCCCAGCTTTTACATCTGGGTTTGTGTATAATGACATGCTGTGCAAGGCCCAGGCTTCACATGTGAGGGGGTACACTGACATGCTGTACAAGGCCGAGGCAAAACATGTGGGGGAGGGTGCACTGACATGCTGGACAAGGCCCAGACCACACATGTGGGGAGGAGGAATAGACATGCTGGACCAGGCCCAGGCCACACATGTGGGTGGGTGGAACTGACATGCTGGACAAGTCCCAGGCCTCACATGTGGGGTAGGGGTACCCTGACATGCTGGACAAGGATCAGGCTTCATGTGGGGGGGGGCACACTGACATGCTGGACAAAGCCCGGGCTACTGAGGTGTGCAGGAGGGTGACAGTGCCATGCTGGACAAGGCCCAGCCTTTACATGTGTCTGGTTGTACACTGACATGCTGGACAAGGCCCAGACTTCACGTGTGGGTGTGTGTACACTAAATTGCTGTGCAAGGAGAAGGCTTCGCATGTGGCTGGTTGTACACTGACATGCTGGACAAGGCTCAGACTTCACATGTGGGTGTGTGTACACTATATTGCTGTGCAAGGAGAAGGCTTCGCATGTGGCTGGTTGTACACTGACATGCTGGACAAGGCCCAGACTTCACATGTGGGTGTGTGTACACTGAAATGTAGGCTTCACATGTGGGGGGGCTGCACTGACATGTTGAACAAGGCCCAGGCATTACATGTGGGTGGGGTACACTGACATGCTGGACAAGGAACAGGCTGCACATGTGGGTGGGTGTATAGTGAAATGTTGTACAAGGCAGAGACCACACATGTGGGGGGGTAACACTGACATGCTGGACAAGGCCAAGGCCACACATGAGGGAAGGTGAGGAACTGACATGCTGGACAAGGATCAGGCCTGACATGTGCGAGGGGGTTGGTACAATGACATGCTGTGCAAGGCCCAGGCTTCACATTTGGTGCGGGGTACACTGACATGCTGGACCAAGCCCAGGCTTCAGAAGTGTGTAGGAGGGTGACAGTGCCATGCTGGACATGACCCAGCCTTTACATGGGTGTGTGTGTACAGTGACATGCTGTACAAGGTCGAGGCCACACATGTGGGTGGAGTACAATGACATGCTGTGCAAGGCCCAGGCTTCACATGTGGGTGCATGTACAATGGCATGCTGTGCAAGGCCCAGGCTTCATGTGTGAAGGGGGTACACTGACATGCTGGACAATGTCCAGGCATTACATGTGAGAGGGGTAATCTGACCTGCTGGACAAGGCCCAGGCATCAGAAGTGTGCCTGTAGTATGAGTACTGTACTTAATGTGTACACATTTTATATAATTATGTATTCCATACTGCATGCATTGTTACATTGTGCAAAGGACCTCACTGATAATGACCTAGTCCCAGTCAAGCTATCCAATTCTTTCAACACTGTATGTATTGAGTAAAATGTTTACTGCTTCTACTACTACTTACATGTGAAGGGGTGTACACTGATATTCTGTACAAGGCCCAGGTCACATATGTGTGTGTGGGGGTACACTGACATGCTGTACAAGGCCAAGGCCAGACATGCTGGACACGGCCCAGGCCTCACATGTGGGGGGGGAGTGTACACTGACGTGCTGGACAAGGAGCAGGCATTACATGTAGGGAGGGTACAATGACATTCTGTGCAAGGCCCAGGCTTCACTTGTGGGGGGTACACTGACATGATGGACAAAGCCCAGGCTACAGAGGTGTGTAGGAGGGTGATAGTGCCATGCGGGCAGTGCCCTGCCTTTACATGTGGGTGTGTGAACAATGACATGCTGTGCAAGGCCCAGGCTTCACATCTGGTGGGGGCTGCACTGACATGCTGAACAAGGCCCAGGCATTACATGTGAGTGGGGTACACTGACATGCTGGACAAGGAACAGGCTGCACATGTGGGGGGGGTGTACAGTGACATGTTGTACAAGGCAGAGACCACACATGTGGGTGGGTAACACTGACATGCTGGAGATGGCCAAGACCACACATGAGGGAAGGTGAGGAACTGACATGCTGGACAAGGATCAGGCCTGACATGTGCGGAGGGGTTGGTACAATGACATGCTGTGCAAGGCCAGGCTTCACATATGGCACTGGGTACACTGACATGCTGGCCAAGGCTCAGGCTTCAGAGGTGTGTAGGAAGGTGACAGTGCCATGCTGGACATGACCCAACCTTTACACGTGGGTGTGTGTACAGTGACATGCTGTACAAAGTCGAGGCCACACATGTGGGGGGGGTACACTGACATGCTGGACAAGGCCCAGGCCACACATGTGTGGGGGGGACTGACATGCTGAAGAAGGCCCAGGCTGCACATGTTGGGGGTGTACAGTGACATGCTGTAGAATGCCGAGGCCACGCATGTGTGTGGGGGTACACAGTGACATGCTGGACAAGGCCCAGGCATTACATGTGGGGGGGGGTTCAATAACATGCTGTGCAATGCCCAGGCTTTACATGTGGATGGGAGCTATACTGACATACTGGCCAAGGCCCAGGCTGGCCCAGTCCTCACATGTGTGGGGGGGACTGACATGCTGGACAAGGCCCAGGCCTTACATGTGGGTTGGGGGTGCACTGACATGCTGTACAGGCCCAGGCTTCACATGTGGGGGTTCACTGACAATCTAACAAGGCCCAGCTGCACATGTGTGTGTGTGTGGGGTTGTACAGTGACATGCTGGACAAGGACCAGGCCACACATGTGGGGGTGCAAACTGACATGTTAGATAAGGCCCAGGCATCAGAGGTGTGTAGGAGGGTGACAGTGCTATGCTGGTCATGGCCAGCCTTTACATGTGGATGTGTGTGAGAATGACCTGCCATGCAAGGCTACAGCTTCACATGTGGTGGGAGTACACTGACATGCTGGACAAGGCCCAGACTTCACATGTGGGGGTAGACTGACTTGCTAGACAAGGCTCAGGCTGCACATGTGGGAGGGTGTACAGTGACATGCTGTATCAAGGCCCAGGCTACCGTGTGGAGGTACATTGAAATGCTGGACATGACCCAGGCATTACATGTGGGGGGACTGACATGCTGGACAAGATCCAAGCTTCAGATGTGGGAGGGTACCCTGACATGTTTGATAAGGCCCAGGCTTCTGATGTGTTGTGTGGTGTATGTGCAAACATATGGGACCAAGCAATGGTCTTGATATATTGGAAAGCTGCACAGAGCACAACACAGTCATGTTTCATGGTGAAGCCACTGACAGACATATCATTACTATGGTATACAGGCTGGTCAGTTAATATATCTGCACACAATGTCAGTTGTTGTGTATACATGGAGATGTACACCACCAGTACTGTCACATGTCCCTGTGTACATCATTGCATTTATGTGGCAATGGTACGTTATAACAGCTGAAACAGTACTCACCCTGTTGCTGGGATGTTCCAGTTGCTGACTGCCTTAATGTTGATGGCTGGTTCTCACCACTCACATCCGGTGCTGTACATATAATTGAATCATTGTTAAAACCTTCTATATCCATGTCGCAATGGTTTGCTGATCAGTTCAGATGTCATATGCATTACCATGTACACAGTAGCAACCACAATTAGTCTTTACAGACTATATCAGGCGTAGTGCCAGCAGTCTGATAACAGCCCTGTGTTTTGAACAATCTCTGACCCTGTGGCCATGTATATATCATGTTGTACATACAGCGGCTGATGCACAGTTCATCACACGACACACCTTCCAATTATTATCCAGGACCACTATCAATGACTCAGTCCATGCAGCCATCCATCCATCAACATATCTACCTGTAATCTACCCATACACCCTCCTACACATCTACACATCTATCAACTCGCACACCTGTCTGTCTGACTACCTATCTATATATCCAGCCATCAATGTATCTATCAGTCCATGTCACTGCACAGCCAACTATACATCTATCTGTCTGTCTGTCTGTCTATCTATTCACTCATCTATCAATCCATCTATACATCTATATCTAATATGACATCCCATCATGTTAATATGTCCAGTGTACTAGACATTATATATCAATCAACTATATACGTCAATATTGCACCTGTCAAATGTCTTTAATCAGTGCAGATTCAAGCGTTAATAAAAGCCATTTGTGAAAGTAGACCTACCTTCTTCACTGTCTGCAGTGTTCCCTGCCACTTGACACCAGATTGGCAGTTGCTTGATCACGGTGTCGAGAAGGTCAGTCCGGCAGTGCTTTAGCTGGTTCACACTTCTAGACACACCTGTTGATGCCTTCAGTTTCTTAGCAATTTTCCCCACACCTTGTCCCTTGCCTTGGGGGTGCCCATTCCAAGGGACAGCAGTATCCCCTTGTACATCATGAGACCATCCAGGAGCAAGGCAGTCTCAATGTCAGAAAAGTTAGGGTGTCTGATAGACATCCTGATGCTCAAATGCACAAAGAAGAACACTAGCAACTGTTCTTTCAAGCTGTATATGCAGACCTCACAGTTTTCACGCACATGCATTGAGAATATGCACGTAATTGTGCACATGCATTGAATATACACGTTTCAGCACGTGTGCATGAAAAAGTGAAACTGATATCCATATTTCACGCATGTGCGTAATATTCATTCAATGTTCAATTACAAGTGGTTATCATGATTACACAGGCCACACTGTGGACAATTGCTATGTGTAAAGTCCAATGGCATGTTTTACTGAATGAGCACTGTGTAAGGCATCTAGGAGGTATGACTATCCATGCATGGCATACTGTTAAGCAGATGTGTCACATGTACCAGCAATGTGGCCATTGTTGGTCTGCATTGCCACTGGTGATACCCACATGTCATATTCATAATTAACACATTTTTCAATTATGCATTGTCTAGTATAGTACAAACACATCATGGCCACTTCATGCGGTCTGTTATTAGGTAGCTATTCATGAGGTCATGCTGTGGTGCATCCAATATCATCATATGTCACACATAACCAATTCTTGTCATGCTGTTCCTTCCTGACCTCCACTGACCCATATGTCATGTGTTACCCTCATATGCCACCCTCACACCCCATAATGAGACATGGCACATGGATGAACACTCAGGACATATGGCGCCTTATATGGAGCCACTTTATAGCATGACATCCACCAGGTTCAGCTCTGGTTTGCCTCATATCAGCTATTCCTAAATGCCATAAAGACAGTCTCCATGACCTTTACCACTAGGCAGAGACTCTCTAGGTACCACCCTTACTCTCTCTCCAGATTCTTGATGTGACCATCCTTGAGTAAAACCCATCTTTCAGATATCTTGGGTTTTTGCAGGACCAACACCTCAGCTTCTCTGGCCACATTGACCCCATTCTGAAAAGACTGCACCCCATGTTTGGAGCCCTGTACAGGAACCATAGTTGCATCCCTCCTTTGGCCTGGCAAGAACATGTCCAGACTGTGATCCACCACATTTCTGACTACTGTGATGTAGTCTATAGTGCTGCTCCCATATCTCCCCTTACTAGATTGGACTGTCTTTTTATTTATTTATTTTTGAAAGTCGGATTTACAACCTTTGAGTCAGGGACTCATTTACAAAGGCACTTCATCGCAGGGAGGGTAGACATGGTTACAGTGTGAGATACAACAGTGGTAACATACAGGTGCACTACAGATAACAAAAGAACACAATATAACTGGTTTACAGAATAAAGTTACATGCAGTAAATAGCAATCGTATAAAGTATAACAATAGTAGAAGTCACAACCCTGGTCATACTGGGGAAATACCTATGTGGAAGGGTTGGGGGGGACAGGGATGAGGAAAAGAAAAAGAAAAAGAAAGGGATGGGAAGCAATCTAATGGACATTGTCAAGGCTATGAGCCAGAATCAGGGAGGGACCCCAACATGAGGTTGATTAATGGCAACTACAGCTTCGGGCACCAAAGAGGTGGTTACGGAGAGCGACTTTAAAGGGACCAATTTTGGTAGACTTAGTGACAGAGGGTGGGAGGAGTTGAACCATGTGGGGGCGATGGTGGAAGGACCTTTGGGCTAGGGAGGTCTGGTACTGGGCACTAGAAAGGTGGCCTTAACTGAGCTATGGGTGGCAACAGATGGGGATACAAGCCACAGGGATGCGGTGACCCTGGGGAGAGTCCTAGCAGGGATTTTTGGCAAGTAAGCAGGTTTGGAAGTGCAGGCGCTCCACCAAGGTGAGCAGGTTGGCGGTGGAATAGAGCAGGCAAGTATGGGTGTGCGGAGGGATCGCCAGTCAGGAGCCTGCAGGCCTTGTTTATCAAGGTCTGGATTCTGAGTGAGGGTGGTATTGTGGACCGTAGCATAGATAGAGTGGGCCGTGATCCACTAGGGACAGGATGGAGGAGTTGATGGCCAGTCAGAGGGCGATTTGGGGAGGCAATCTCTGTGGCGATAGAAGACCAATCTGAGAGTTTATGGTTGAGGATAGGGTATTGATGTGGGTGTGGAATGTAAGAGCCGAGTCGAAGGTGATGCCCAGGCACTTGTGGATGACACTTGCTCGAGAGGGTGAGCATTACTGGAGAGAATGCAGGGAGGGCATTTTTGGCCTTATTCTGGTGATGCGAAAAGCATAGATTTGTTTTTGGGGTTTATGACCAGCTGGTGGTCAAGGAACCACTTTCCGGCTTGGTTGAATATGTGCTGCAGGGATTCCTGTAGATGACGGGATCAGGTGGGAGGCAAGGAGAACTGCATCATCAGCATTAGAGTAGCATATGTCTGAGCAGGAGCTGGGGAGAGTGTTGAGAATTGGGTGAACAGAATGGGGCCCAGGATGGAACTCTGTGGGACCGCCCAGTGAATGGGCAGGGTATTGGGCAGGGTGCCATTTACCTTCACGTGCTATGATTTGGTAGGCGGTAACTGGTGAACCAAGCCAGTGGGCCTGGGGATAAGCCAAGTTGGTGGAGGGAGTCAAGTAGGAGGGATGACAGACAGTGTCAAAAGCTTTGGAGAGGTCAGCGAACACTGCACCCATAACATGACCAGAGTCAAGAGCAAGTGGAGGTTCTGGGTTCAAGCACCCCAGGAGGGCTGTAGTGGTGCTGTGTCCAGGGTGGAATCCATGTTGTTCCGGACACAGCAGGTTGTATTTGGCCAGATACTTGGAGAGCTGAATGGCCACTATCTTTTCTAGTGCTTTGGAGAGAGGGGGGAGAATGGAAATGGGCCTGAAATTGTTTGGGGAGGTTCTATCTCCACTCATATGGATAGGGGTGATTCCTGCAATTTTCCAGGCACTGGGAATTTGACCAAGACATAGTGACCAGTTTAAAAGGTTGGTGAGAGGGGCTAGTACAGTATCTAGGACTAATTGGAGAATCCTTGTCTTGTCAACTCCTTCTGTCGATTCATTCTTGACACCCCATCTCAAACACATCGTGACCTTTACTGTGCCCTGTCCTTCCCCTCACTTGCTAACAGACGCCTGGCTCACTGTGCTAAGCTAATGTCCAATCTCTGGCTTACTGTACTTCCTTCCTACCTCTCATGCTCCCTCCCTCCCACCTGCCTTTCTCCAACTCCCTCAGATCCTCTGACACTCGCACTCTGCTAGACCCCCACCGTGCCACCCTAATTGGCCAATCAGGAATCTCCCATCGCATGCACAATATCTGGAACTCCCTCCCGCCTCACACATGACAATCCTCCTCCTCTCCCTCCCTCCCTCCCTTGGCTCTGCCTTACATAACTTTCTCTCTGCAAGCTGCTCCTGATACAGTCCTCCTTAACCTGTTCCCTATGAGCACTACTTCAGCTTCATGCACACCTCTGACCTGCAAACCCTCCCCATACCTCCTCCCCAGGACACCTTCCATTCCACCTAACTCCCATCCCCCAGTTCCCTCCTCCTGTACACCAGCTTACCATTAATACACAGTCACCTTTGCCTTGGTCTCTGGCAGGGTTCTCTGCATCCTGGAGGTGTCTGGAACCTAGGCAAACACCTTTCTTGCCTCCTACTCCCACCCCATTCTTTTCTGAGAGGGCTGGGTCTCAGCCCCTCTTCTCTCCCACCTCCCTCTGTCTTAGTCATTCTGAAGCCTACTTTCCATCGCTCACTCCTCTTGTCATGCTGTACATATGCTGCCTACAACCTGCCTCCTTCCTGTTGTGCTCTACCTCTGCCTTGTGCAGGCAGGGCCCACAGCATACTGGAGGGGCCAGGCCCTGGCAGACTCTTCTTTTCCCCCTCTTTTCCATTCTGACATGCCCTAACTCACACTGCCTACAACCTGCTTCACTCCTGTTCATGCTTGATCTTTGCCTATTGCAGCAGGGTCCACAGCATTCTGGAGGGGGCAGGTCCTGGCACACACTTCTCCATCACCCTTTTGCCCTCCTCTCCTGAAAATCCTCCCTTTACACCCCCTTCTCTCAGCCAATATGCCCCCACCCACCCGCCCACCTCCACCCCTTCCTAGCTGTAGGCATTGTCAAACCCCTAATCACTAATGCACTCATAGGCAACATTTCACCTTTGTTACACTGTCCAAGTTTCATTCTATCTATGTCTCTCCTCGCAATCTTGCCCTACTTCATCCTCCTTGTACTGTATCCATTCATTATTGATCTCCATAGCTACGTCCCACCAAGTGTTTGCCAAGATGTTTGTGCTATCGTATCCATCTAGTTCAACTGTTAGCATTGTATTCCATCTAGTTCATACCTGTTAGCATTCTTCCTGTCCAGTACTTCTGTGTAGTCTCCTCATCTTATTGAATGCAATCATATTATATATCTACATTGTGTACCAAATCTCTGTATACAATCCTCATGTTCCCCACCCCCAGGCTGCACCGGGTAGATGAGCAACCTGTTGCTCAGCGTGCCTTCCTGGAGGAACATTTCAATACATTATCTATGTGCCACTGTGGACTGCCTGTCACAATCATGTACAGTACATGGATGTGCATTGTATAGGGCAATTAATTACCATTGCTCAGGGCTGGCTATATATATGACACACAGTGGAATGGCATGTAATAATGCAACATGCCACATGGATGAACACTCAGGACATATGATGCCCTTTGAGCAGATGTTGCACACTGAAGATTGTAGGACAGTGCTTGGTAACATACAGTACCTATCCAAGAACAATGACACATGCATATAACAATACATGGAATGTATGACTGTGTCACTATTGACATAGATGTGCACATGTGTTCACCTGTACACTCCAGTGGTACATCATATGTATTATGTGGCTCATAATGTGTTTTATCTATATATAGGTGTCAGTGGATATCCACTTAGGGCATGGCTCATGACACCTGCACACAACCCACAGACACCAAAGGAAGACAGATACAGTGCCAGTCATGTGGCCATGAGAACAATGATTGAGAGGACATTTGGAGTACTCAAAATGAGATTTAGATGTCTAGGTACATCAGGAGGTACATTACAGTATCAAACAAAAAAGGCATGCAGAATAATTCTTGCATGCTGCATCCTACATAATTTTGCTATATCACACAACATGCCTGATTTACAGGGTCCTGATGATGATGATGATGATGATGATGAAAGTGGCAGCAGCACATCCAAGCCTCACACACCATCGACCACCACCAGAGAGAAAAGGTACAGCTCTGTTTGCATGACGAGCACATGATCGAATGATTCAGGACTGCTTCTGACTATCGTGGGACATACAACAGTGTTTGTGGCAGTCTGCACATGTGGCAGACAAGGACACCTCCATGATTATCAATCAAGGCCAGGGACACCTGACTGAATACTGACCTATTTATTGTGCACTGTTTAGATAATAATTGCCCATGTCATGTACATGTCATTACAGTAAAATACAGCCATTGTGGTGGCCACAACCACTTGACTTGTGTTGTCATTTGATGTCTGTATACAATATATAAATACAAGTATACTAACATCACAGCTTTATGGAATGGAATCAACAATCAAAGTGGCAGCAGGTTCTAGTGTAGCCCCCAGCCTGTGTTGCCCCTATGTATATGGTGTGGATGTTGTTGTAGCACACTAATACACACACCTCTGTTACCAATACAAATAAGTAGTGTAAACAGGTGATTATCGGTATGTAGGTGTAACCAAGGGCAGGGCAGCAGTGCACCACCATCTATGTCACGTTACATGTTCCAGGGCACACTGTACCACAGATGTGTCATAACGCAGCATGAATGCATCACAATAGGGCTGTCACACAACATTGGTGCTACATTTATATACATCTATACATACTGGCAGTTGCCTTCATAGCTACATATGTCTTGTGTATCTACAGTGTCAGAGAGTGGACATGGTATGATATGGACACAAACTGAGACAGAGTGACAATGTGTACCACGCCTCAAAAAGTACATCAACCTGCTGGAGAAGGTCCAGAGGATGGCTGCAAAGATGATAGCCAGTCAGCAGGGGAAGGAATATGGGGAGAGGTTGAAGACACTGAACATGTACTCCATGGAAGACAGGAGAGCGAGAGGGAGAGGGAACATGATTGGGATCTTCAAGTACTTGAAAGGGATATATAAGGTTGATAACAGAAGTCTTTTTAAGCTGAGTGGCAACAAAAACATGAGGGGGCACAGTCTTATGCTGGGAGGTGGAAGATTTAGGAGGTCAGGAAGCACCACTTCACAGAGGATGGTGGACACCTGGAATGCACTGCCAGAAGAGATAGATATGTATTGAAGACAGTGGGCAGCTTTTAGAGAGGCTGGGATAGGCATTGGGGTAAGGTTAGGATCATAGTTGGGAGGATGGGAGGTGTGTGGAGGCGGGCAGGGACATAGCTCAAGCTGTGGACCCTGCAATATAAGCATACTTGATTGACCAAATGGCCTTCTTATGCTAGCTTCTCCATATGTTCACATAAGTATCTTCATCATACACATGCATAGTAACACTGCAGAGAAACACACACAGGAACAGACAGAACCTGATAGATGTTATTATTGCACTCCTGTCTGCTCACTAGGTATCATGTGCCAGCAACACACATGCCATTCAGTGCCAGTGCATGGTTGAGGGATCATATGTGTACATAGCTGTCATCTTTGTCTGCAAAGGTCTCACATGACAACATCTGTGGTATTTGAGGAAATACAGGGACAACTGCAGAAAGCCACATTATGGAATACATCATAATGCATGGCTGTATACACAGAACACACTGACACAATACTTGTGTGTCACAGAAAATATCTAGTCTATCACCCTGAAGACTATGCAGGAGGCTACTGTGCTCATGTCCATTGTATGTTTCTATTGATGTACATTTATTTCCAAATCCATACATATGTACCTGACACATACTATGCGCAGTAATGTGATATAATAATGAGGAATACATATCATTTCAGGCATACATTGCCAGGTCAAGGGCTATGCATACATACATACTTTGGTACACTGTAAATTAATTCTCTGCAACAGTAATACACCCAAGGTCCCCTGTGTCTAAGTTAACAAACTGTGCAACTTTGAAACAAACAATTGTACCTCACATAACAACAGGGAAGGTTGTCACAGAAAACATTATTGATACACAGTAGATGAGTGTAATGGATACACTGTACACACGGATGACATTACACTATGTTATAGCATTACACAACTCTTATGTTAGCACCAATAGCAATCATAACATCCATAAGCAGGCCCACACTACAACTGCAACATCTCACTTGAGGAATCCATGGGGTACCTATGACATCACAGTCATATAAGGACTGATGTTGATTTACTAGTTGGGCACTATGAGTCAGTGCTGAGTACCATGCCTTCCCTTGAGCCCTCAGAATACTTCCTCTGTCCTTACTTGTCACACTCTGTCACTGTACTCTCCCTCCCTTTAGCTTTCTCTATCCATAGACATATCCTGATCCTCAGAGGATGCAACTGCAAATGTACTATACCACCTTCTGTACTGCTGGTGTGGACTCTAAGAATTAGGCCATCCTACCAGCTACATCTGTGAGTAACACATATTGACCATACCTCCCTGCCCCTCTATTGCACTCTCAATTGGTCAACAGTATCTCAGCGAACACCTTGCTTATCAAACCCAGACCCTGCTCCTGACCCTTTGTGAGTGATACTCTGCTCTTATCCCTTTCTACCAGAATCTGACATTCCTAGGATACCCTGTAATTCTATGCCTTCCATCCCCTACAAGTCATGCACTGCATGAACCCTGCTGTGCTCACTCAGAGGTCAGCCTCCTAATTCTGCTCACTATGTGCACACTGGCGACTCAATGCATCCATACATTCCATTCACCTAGAATGCCACCATTTGAGGACTCCTGTTCCCAGGCATTACCATCTGACCTACTACATAATTGCATAGTAATGTATCCCCTGGCTCTATATTTAATGGATGTCACATGCATCTTGAGTGGTGACTGTGTCTTTGTTCCTGTACTCACTGGCACTTGGTCCCTCCTCACTGTCCTGCACACAAAGTGGCTACTACTCACCTGTTGCTATCAGGAGACATACAAAGTAATGCTGGTCCTACCCATTAACTATGGCCCACTCAAACCATATCTGGCTTATCCATGCAGGGCTACATTATGCACACACGAACATCTGTAGCCTCCTTTCTAGGTCTACTATAGAGGTAGGAATATCTACTCCAACCACATGTCCATGCCATGTCAGTAACATGGCTGCTAGTGCGTACACAGGATCACACATACCCTCCCAGGGTACACTCTGTGATGCTGGGATAGGACAGGCCCTACAAAGGGTGTGGGTGTGTCCCTATAACTGAGTACCACTATCTGCCTCCTCTATATACTAATCAGACCCAAAATTCCCCAGTGATGTGAGCACTGTGTTTATGACCTGACTGCTACACTAGTTGTATGCTGTATGCATGCTGCCTCCACAACACAACAGGTAGAAACAACAGGGCTAGAATAACCCTGTCTGCCCTGGGCATTCAGTTGCATTAATGTAACAGGTTATGTTCCCTACATAACGATGACTACGACCTGCTGAAACAGCATACTATGACTAATGACTTATCTGTTTCAGTTAGGAACACCTGGAACCAAACACACCCCTAACAGACAGTGTGGGCATGGAACACAGAGGGACAAGGTACATTACTCTGGTGGTCTGCATGATTCAATCACTGATCATGTCCCCTCACATTTATCACCTGGGCTACCAGCTCAAAACATCCCCCATAAAGCACAACCTATCGTACCTGCTAGCACCCTGATATCCCTGCTGTCCTGAAAGACCAGTAGACCAATTGACTATATGGCTCTATACCACCTTATGGGCATAACTGCAACCCACAGACATTTATTCCAAGGCCCTCCAGCGACCACATACCACTATACACCTCCCACTTCCAAGAGTATGAGTGGTGGCTCCACCCGCCTGCAACACGATGCAACTCCTGCCCTTGATGAAGGGTATTACACATTCACAGGATGTGTACTATCAATCCTCCTTCCTGCTCCATCCACAACTGTAGAGATTCCCGTAATCAGTGCAATCAGTCAGCAAGAGTACCTCCATGCCATTACCTCAGTATTCAGAAGAGGGAGGGCTCAAAGAGCACGTAGTCCTGAAAAAGCTATCAGCCCACTTCTATACAATGCCATCCCATACCAGTAAAAACCAACTGACAGTCACCCAATGGTACATGAACCACAACCAACTACCATGTGTAGACATAGACATGGTCTATGAGCCTCTCCAAATCCTCCCTCACCAGATTGGACCTCTCTTTCACCCTTTCTGTTATTCTCACCTGGATGCCCATCTCATTCTCATCACTGTGACCTATACCCATACCTCCCAAGTCCTTCCTACCACTCACAACAGATGCACGCTCACTAAGTGCTAATCTCACTTCAAGATATTGGTCAGTGGAACCCCTCACTACCCTTATGCCCTTCCACCCTCCACCTCCTCCCACCTCCTCAGATCTATGGATTCTAGGACTTGATGGTCCCGTCGACCTCACTCTGGCCAGACTGGTGTCTCCTATAGGATTCCCGCACCTCTGGTTCCCTCCCCAAATAAGACCTCCTCCTCCTCCCACCACTCTGCCTTACACAACCACCTCCTCTAGCTGCCCTGCTTTAACCCTCCTTAACGTTTCCTCTCATAGGACTGTTGCCCAGGTCCAGCATACCCTGCCTGACACCCATAATGCACCCCTTCATTTTTCCTGGCCTCCTGCATTCCTCTCCCCTCTTCTCCTGACCTGTTATCCTCCTAAGTGTGTGTCTCCACTGGCGATCCCAGCTCCTGGAGGTGCTAGTTCTAGCATGCCTACTCTCATTCATTCACCTTTTCTCTTCCTATTCTCTGTTACTCTCGACCCACCTAATCCTTTCTCTCCCTTTATTTGATTTGCCTCGCTCACCTCAGCAGGGGCTCCACACATCCTGAGGTTTAAAGTATGCAATTATGGTTTCCCCTCCTCTCTATTATACTCCCCCCTTAAATGTTGCACCCACCTCTTTTCCTGGCAGGTTCTCAGCATCCTGGAGGAGCTGACCTAGCCCTAAACTCCCGACTTCCAGAACACCTTTTCTCCCAATCCCTCTCGGATTGCCTTGTACCCATTGCACTTATTTGCCCTCCCCAACATGGCTGCACCATACTATTTGCTGTTCTGTACTGCTAATCCAGCCCAAGTAAGATTGCTCCCATCTACCTACCTGTCCCAAATGCAGTAACCGCTACTGATATTGTTCTATTACCTCTGTATTGTTGATCTCACCACTCATCTAGTGGACCTCAGTTCCTTCCCCTACCCATTTAGCACTTCACCCGATTAATTTGCCCAATCATACTGCCGCTTAATAATGCTGATCCACCAGTGTGTTGTTGTTATAGCTGTTTATCCTCTGCACCTAATTCCCCCTTGTATGTTTACACTGAGTTATAGAGTATTTTAACTGAGGCTCTATGGCATCCACTGCTTTATGTAGTGTTCACCGTTATCCACTGCCAGCCCCCCCAGTCATTACACACAGTGAGATGAGCAACTTTTTGTTGAGTGTACATCCCAGGAAAATTTCAATACAAATAAATACATAACAAACTGTACAGCCTTCAGTTGTGCATTCTCACCTACATTCCAGCCAGAACAGTGTTCATGACACTGTTGATTTGTCTATGTCAAAAGGCATTATACCAGCTATGCTATCAGTATAGAAGTGATAAGGCAACACATAAAGTACAGCAACACCAAACAAACAGAACCATAGAAAGGGTCAGTGGAAGAGACCACCCAGCATATCATATGTCAACTGGTTTGTGATGCAAGGTGTCACCCACAATGCACAACCATGTCTATCCCAAGCTGACCTCCACCCTGCCACTCCCTGGTCCCAAGGGTTCATGCTGTCTGTGTGCCATGGTTTCTGCCAGCCCCATATCATGATGATCCCCATCTAGCCCACGGTGGTGCACAACACACTCATCGTATAGGGCAACATCTCATATTGGTTCTCACACCTCGCTTAATGTAGGCCAGAGCCTCGATCCACTGTTTCACCCATGTGTAATGTACCCTTTGCATGAACATTCTCTTCATGTACATGCCAATTGTATCATGTCATATCTGCCTTGCATCCACCTAGTCAATCCCCAGGTCTCAGCCTTGCCTCATAGAACCCATTCACCTCACCATTGGATGTTCCCACTGATCCTTCCAGCAGGCCTAGGCACTACGTAGGTGGGAATGTTGTACTCACACCATAGTACAAATGTTGTTCACATTAACAATGCCAGTGCTCATCACTCAACTGATGCTACAATGCATCACACCCAACATAATGTTGCCCTTCACCAATGCCTATTACACAGACTACTGTGCATCTGTACAGCCAATGTCAGCAACTCTAGATTTTAACGCTAGCATTTATCTATTGACCTACTATGTCATACTTTGTCCTAGTGTCCTCCCAGAACACATACACGATGGCAATTTGTGTGTGGTGTCTGTGTGTATGCAAAAATTCACTCGGGATGGGACAGCAGAGACAAGACATGCAGTTGTTAGCAGGATGGTACAACTGAAGCTGACAAAACACAACCCCTTGAGTATATGTGCATCAGGTTAGGTTCGATTCTGGTACACCCATGCAGCTGCATATTGCCATGCCTGCCTGTGCCTCCTCATTGTTGCTGGTCCTGGGCATTGCCAACTCCACCACCTACTTTCAAGGACCTTGACCCACAATAGTCTGCACTCAGTGACCCCTAGCATTTTGAAATATGCCCATTAGCTGAGAAACACATATATACATGTACATGAGTCAGTGGGGACAGAGACTGTATGATCATCACAGGGGCAAGTAATATACTGTGTGTCCCCATAGTTACCAGTGTAATTAGAATTGCTAGGGGACAGTTATGGGATAATGATAGGTTATGCATGCATCAGTAGGACGGTGGTAGACAACACTCCATGTATGGTGGAGAGGTCTACAGGAATTCATACTTATAGGCTGGACAAGGACATGTGGACAGACCAGAAGACATCACAGACTGCTATGTGACATCAGATGATGCTAGCAGCACCGTGACAGACCCGTTTACATTTAGTTTTGAACATTTGGCACCTATAGGACAGGGGTGCTTGAATGCAGTCCCTCTGCACAAATATTGGGACATGTTAGAGGCTCTAATTGCAGCATCAGTCCTAGTGACCCATGTGGTGGTGATACTACTTCACTAACTAATGCCATACAGATATGTGTTGGATCCTGTCCAATGGAGCACATGTTAGCGTCACTGGCTTTCTGACAGTCTGTCCACAGTATCACATATTTTATGACTGTGTGCCCAGAGGGTTGATCAGGCGGCAATGATGTTGCCCACACATATTTTCTGCATGTCTTTCCACACTGTCCCCAAGGGGCCATCACACAATTAGGACAGTCTGGGTTAGGTCTAGATGCTCAACTGGTTAACCTATTGGCTTACGAAGATTCACACTGTGTGTTGTTGAATGGACTAGTCCATAAGATCCATGTAAGGCATTGGCCTTGAGTGTTCAGTAAATGATTGTTAAAATAGTCACTATTGAATGTAGGTGACATTGCAGAGGCGGCGAAGGAGTGTGTCACATTGCAGTTGACATACATCTGCCACCTGGACACCACAGAATGGGTTGAGGCTATTAGGATGAACAGATAAGCAGACATTGGGCAGGTGTTGTAGTTCTACATCAATGTTACAGAATTGCACTGTCAAGCACCTGGTACAGGTTTGCATGATGTTAGTACAAGGGTGAGGGGTTTATATCATAGACTGGAATGGGAACCAGTTAATCACATGACATGCTCCTGGTTCAAAAACAGTGTCAGACGGCTGTAGGTGCCAGTACATGCTGTGGTGATTACAGAGAGGTATCACCACAGCTGGGGATGGTGGTGAGAACAGTATCCTGACAATCATGCACACCCATCTAGGTACAGTGTCTGGTCCTGGAGTGTGCATCCTCATGGACATCGACAGGGTAGATGGCTTTCCGGATAGGTGACATTAACTGTCCAGCAGCAATGGATCTCAGGATACCAGGTGCCTCCATTACTTCCCAAGCAGGGAGAAGAGGACATGTTGTTTCATATAATAAACAAGGCACAGCACTGAGGTATGAGGGTAGTATTGTGCAAAACAAATGATGTTCATGACCAGGACCGTGATGGCATTCCAGGTTGGTTATGTAGGTGTACTGAATGCATCATTCACACAGAGCGATGGATCCATGGGCTGCCTCACAGTGGTGTTTGTAGGGGAAACACAGTAGTGGAACTAGAACATGCATGGCAAAACAATATGGACCCTAGTACATCAGTGATGCACAGCAACAGATCATTCATGTTCAAATAATTGATAAAGTTAATTTACCATGATTGAATTATTGTCCAAGGGTGATTATCAGGCATCATGTGTAGTGGTATTCTATTGTATGTGATGTACTTCAAAGTGCAAGATACTGTATGCAGACTACATCCCTGCATACTGAAAACACGCAATTGTAGTTTATGTTTGGGTGGATGTCTCCTATGGTTTTGTTTTTTTTCTGTGTTGTTGCAATCGTTATCTGTGTTGGTGGTGTCACGCCCTCTGTGTAATCTAGAAAATCATTGTCTCCATATATGTGTGTGCCTATGTGTTATATGGTTGCAAATGTGGGCAGTCAGGCTTCATCTTAATATTTCACAACCCATTGTACACCCAGTTCCCTTTCATCTGTCCTGATCACATATGGTGTGTTATACTCCTTTAAACTCATGCCATTGTGCCCCCTGTGTGCCCCTGATGACTCCTGTGTGCTGTACTGCCTGATGTTCTGTCTGGTTGTATGTACCTCAATATGGTACAGTCGGCATTGTTATATTGTGTTTGCCCACTTATGACCACCTTCCAGTTAAACGGCATCCAATGTGGTATTCCTGTGTTCTTGTAAGTCATTGGCTGTGGTTACTGTCTATAATAAGTCTGTAATAGCTGTGTGAGTTGTGAGGTGTGCACATGGCACACGGTTGCAGTGTCTATCAGAAGTGTGTCTGTTGCCAGGTTTGGGGTATTTGCGGGTTGCTGTAGTTTGCTTTATGTTACTGGGAACTACGGTCACCTCCATCCAAGATCTATGATGAAATGCATGTGTGTCCATTGTGTCGCTAACTGCCTCGCACAGTAAATTTGTTTAGTATCGCTTGTCTGACATCCATCATTCCCAAGCCATGCTCTGGCCCTTTTTATGCCCCTCTAATGCTTCTGTTTGACGTGTGACCTGCATACCTTTCAGTGTGTCTGTCAATGTACAGAGTGGGACATGTTGCGCATGACACAGCTGTACCAACATCTGCCAGTGTCCTAACTGCTGTTGCCGCACTGACACATGCTACAGCTATGTGCATGTCCATCATTCTGGACTGGATGCTGGGCATTCATCACCATTTGTTGTGATTGTCCCATGTTATTGTTCTGCTGTTCCATGCTGTACGAATAACTGCATGATCTCAGCCACCTGGCCTCCATCAGCATCGCCCACATAGCAAGACACGCTCAGACCCGACTGTGTCCTCTGTTGCTCTGTCAGTGCCTCACTATGTAGTGTGATGATGTGCTTTCTGTATCACCGTCATTGCGCATGCGACGGTCTGAACTGGTGATGGGTCACAGCATGATAGTCCACTGGAATGTTTTCATATGACAGACATTGTCCACCCTGATATAGCCTCCACGCATTCTCAGCCTCACCTCCAGGCCAGATGTTGTTGTTGTTGTACCAGTCCCACTATCACGGCAATATAAGAACATCTCAGTGAGGCTTTGTGCTGCTGGTAATGTAGCGATTCTGTGATGCTGGCCCATAGGTGGTTTCCATGTTCACACTGCTGTGCTGTTCTTCCTTGTGCTGTTGTGCCTGGGTTCACCAACTGTCCATCCCCAGTCTGCGAATTGAAATCAGAACAATAGTCATGCTTTGGTGTTGTGATATCACTGCTTAATGAATGATTTGGTAGATCCTAGTTCAGCAACCCCACTTCCTCCTACCCCTGCTGCTCTTATGTCTGTCCCATGCATTACTGCATTCTCATGCACATTGTTTTTTTACTAGTGACCTACCTAGGAAGATGTTCATGCATCGAACCCTCTCCGTGACAAACTACTTTCACATTACCTCTGAGACATCCATGCACATCTTACCATTACACCCTTGTTACTGCACATCTCATGTTCTGAAGGATACCTCTTGACCTTGTTGAAACCCTCAGATACTATGCAGTTCAACATATCCTCCTCTCCTCTGTCCTCTTGGTATACATTTGATGCTCCTTATCTCATCAGAGTTACTTGCAGGACACTGCAATGCTTGTTGTTCTCCTCGACAGCCCAGTCTATATATATCCTGCCAGATGGTGTTTAAGTAATGCATGCAGTACCCTGATGGGGTCTCAACAACGCCTGCACATAACCCCATGACAGAGGAGCGCAATTAAGTGCTATCAAGAAGACAGACTCAATCATGGCACCGTGCACCTTCACAACACGGGGTAGCAACTGGATGGGGGTGTAGGCAAATATAGTGATGTCATTTCGCTATATTACATGGGGGCCCCCATATGATGGGCAGAACGGGGAGGGTTTGTGGGATGTGTTATGGCAGTGTGCTACCAAGCTTGGTGTGTGGTGTTGTGGGTGTTTGGGGTTGGGATGGTGACAGGATGTCCGACTGGCACACTGTTTTCACATTCAGGTTGCTTTCTACAGTTTCAACCACCCCACAACATGACCCTGGAGTTGCAAGTCCGTGGTTGGGTTGCATGTACCTCTTGCTGTTTGCCACATGTACATCTCCATGATTCAGTTTTGATGATGTACACACACAAACGCAATCGGCATCATGACACTATTGTCACATGTAACGATCTGTACGGAAATATCCTGTTTTCTACTTGTGTGCCTCTCCCATGCATCTCAATCCCTCCCACCTCCTTACTGCCTTCCCACATTGGTTGTCCACCTTTAGGTCATCTGATATGACTACCCCATGTCCTTTCTATTTATGTTTTATTAGTATCTCACTTGGTATGGACTCTTCCTGGGATAGTTTCCCAGGTGCATTACACTTATCTGCATTGAATCAACCTAACCAAGTCCCTTCATCCTTTCCACAACAATTGTGTATAACCCACTTGCAGATTCAGTCACCTGCACAGACACAGACATTTTCCTGTCCTCTCCAATGCCACAGGCGACATAGATGAGCAGTCCCAGTGCTAAACCCCTGCAATTCTCGCTACTATCTACCCTTTCTTCAGAGGGACCGCTTACTGTTACACCTGTGTTCTATTATCAGTCAATATTTACCATACTACCACCTTGAGACACACCCGCTGGCTAGGTTGTTTATCAGTCTTTGTGTGGGACTATGTCACGCATTGCTAAAGTCTAGAGGTACCCACAACCAGCCCATCTGGTCTGCTACTTTGTCATCCAGTCACAGAACAATTTGATTGACTGACATGACTTCTGTTGTTAATCCATGCTGCCTTGTGTCTCAGTCCCACTGGCCTCAGGTACTCACCAATTATTTCATTCAAGTGATCATCATTCCTACCACTGAGTCAAACTAACAGGTCTTTGGTTTCCTCCCTGCCTGCTCCTGCTTTGTAATGTGGAAACATTTGCCCTCCTACTCCTCATGCACCACCATCCCCTAATGATTTGTTAGGGTAATCAGGGTTCCAAGTGATAACAGTGATCATTGACAGGTGATCACTATAGCAGTCTACATCACCCAAATCAACACTGATGCGATGTACACCACTACAAAGCAAAGGCACCAGGGACCTCATACTTTTCTTTCTGTGTACGGCAGCCCCACACCCCCCCTCCACTTATGATCAGCTCCAGGTGGGTGCATGTGGAGGTGCAAACATTAAATACCTGGATGGGCACAACCACTGACCGTGCTCAGGACTGGACCAGTCCCTACCAACCAGTGCCTGCCACACACCTTGCCATGACATGCTTGCCAGCCAACTGCAGCACTGCCACATGCCATCCTTCTGCTTGAACCCCATTGCTTTCTCACTCCCACCATCACGCATGTGTACATATAGCGACATCATGGTGCCATGGTGGATCCCCCCATATGGTAACCTTCGCCCAGTAGACCTTGTGGACAATACCATGATTGAGCGTTATGTTTTTGAAGTGCTCACTCATGTCACCACTATCACAGGCTACCTTGTCAGTGGTCTCACGGTTCACGCTTTATCTTTATCATTCATGATGACTCCCATCAGTCCCATTGTTTTGTCCACCTTCAAGTTTGAGAGGCATATGAACACTGTCATCTGGCATTAGACATGATAATCCCCATCAAGAGTGTTCCAACGTTTACCTCCTCTTCCTCTGTGACTACTAGCAGACATACTCATCCTGCATCCTGCATTTGACTGCTCTCTGCCCACGTTCCTCCATTTATTAAGCTCAGTATCCTTCCTGTGTCTGTCTTTGCTTACTAATGTAATATGAGGTCTTATCCCCTTCTTAACAGATTTGGCATCATTTCTCAGTTTGGTCTTAGCCATTCTGATGCCTTCCCTGCTTCTTTCTGCTTTGAATCGATATTGTTCTGTCCCGTTTCGTCTGTGTTCTTGTACATCATGAATGCTATCCTTTCTGTAACCTTCACTGACACCTCATTTGAGAACCATACTGGCATCTTCCTGTATCATGTTTTGTTAGTTAAGTGACAAAATAACTTGTTGCCCCAGATGGCAAAGGGATACTTGTGAATTGTTCTTCCACCCATCCTTCTCCCTGCTTTGCGCCTTCAGTACTCTTCCATTGTGCCATAGTCAGCCTCCCACAGTTCAGCACCCTTGATTTTGTATAGCAGATCTGGCTATGTTCAGTATGAACAACACTATTTGTGTCACTTGTTCAATGATAGCTAACCACTTCTCACTCTAGCTAGACTAACAGGGAGATAGCATTATGACAATATCGCTACAGTAACTGGTTGAGAGAGGAGATCCACTAGACTAACAGGGAGATAGCATTATGACAATATCGCTAGAGTAACTGATTGAGAGAGGAGATCCACTAGACTAACAGGGAGATAGCATTATGACAATATCGCTAGAGTAACTGGTTGAGAGAGGAGATCCACTAGACTAACAGGGAGATAGCATTATGACAATATCGCTAGAGTAACTGGTTGAGAGAGGAGATCCACTAGATTAACAGGGAGATAGTATTATGGTAGTATGGCTTTGGTGACTGGGTGAGAGGGGGGGACCTCTAGACGACCTGGCAGACAGCATTATGACAGTACGCCTATGGGGATCAGGACAGGGGGATGACTGTGCATTGGAAAAGTAGGTTCTCAGAAACATTAATTAGCGGGGCATTGCCAGATTGTCAGTGCTGCCAAAAACAGTTAAATATGCCAGCGTGCAGCTATGCAGTGTGCTCTGGCATTCATTAGCATAAATGCTAGGCACCTGTTAGTGCTAATGCATTAGCAGGTTAGTGCTGTGCTAACTGGTCTTATGTATATAGCAGGGGCCACACAAATGGTCTGTCACCCGAGCTAGTCACAATGAGTGCAGTGCTAATCCTGTTAGCACAGCACTAACCTTTTGAATATCTGGGCCACTGTGCACTAAGATTAGTGCAAAATGTAGTCCTGCAACTACGCCTGAGGGAGGTCTGGTCACAATGAGACCCCCATGGACCCCCTCCTCATTGCACTGCTGCTGTAAACTGAAACCCATTATCCTTGTTCTGTATTTCCATTATCACCAGTACTGCCACTTATTGAAAACATCTGTTTTAACAAAGTCTTCCTCACAATATAGTCCTTCTGTTGGAGCATGTAGTGACATCATGGTTCAGCATCTGTGACATCATAATCTGTTGTCATGGATTCTGACTTCTCTTTATGTTCCAGCAATGGTAGTGGGTGTGTTGTGTGAGTGAAAAACATGGGATACGCCATGGGCTGACTCAGAATGGCATTTATCCTCACATGTGTGGTGAGCACAACTCATGACTCGTGGAGCCTTAAGTTTTGTAAGTCCCTGCCCCTCACAAGTACTGATAACTGCTTATTCCGAGTCAGGACACTGTGTGTCCAATTTATATTATCGTTGTAAATTACAAAGCTTTTAAATTAGAGTGTTTTATGAAGATTGACCTGTTTCTATTTGATTTCACTGCTCTGTCTTGAGCACTGTCTAAGCTATTATCCTGTCATCAGGTATTGCTCAAGGCAGCTGTTCTGCTCTTGGTTTGTGGTTCTTTTGTGACCTGTGTAAAGTGTGAATGAATGGCCAAAGTGAGGATAAATGATTTATCTTCATTTAGAATGCTTTGCAGGCTAAAATAAATAATTTATCTGTAAGGTTTAACTCTCACATATACTGTACAAGGCTTCATATCTTCCATCAACATGTGATATGGCATGGACTTTCAGAAATATATATCATAGACAACAGGATTTGGGTTATGATATTATCAGTTTTTTTCTCCACCCCCCATCTCCTACATTGATAACAGAGATTCCCTCAGGTGCTCGTCTTATGTAGCTGATAGGTCGAATGGGTAACTGTTCAATCAGACAGTCTGTGCTGGATCATGGATACAGCAGCTATCAATGCTAGTGACCTTGCTGGTACCACACTCTTTCCCTCCTTGTAGTAAGTACTGGAGAGGCGGGCATGGTACCAGTAAGGTCAGTTGTATTTTACAGCTGCAGTATCTTCGATTCTGTGCAAATTCTATTTAAATTCCCCACAGCAGATTCTGTCACTGATGGCAGCCACAGAGGGAGGTGGAAGGACTGTGAATTGAGACTGTGGGTGGGGGCAGCGAGTGTCAGGATCACCAGATAATCTTCTAATTTCAATAAACATAAAAACTACAAAAAAAAATGATGTCATCAGCTGCTTGTGAAGTTCAGGATCAGCTGGTCCCACCGTAATGAGTGACATGGTAATTTAACACTGGAAGGGACTCTGAATCAATTATGTCACCACTCCCCACTTCATAAGCAGACATGAAATAAACATGTTGTGCAGGCATGTACTAATTCATAGGGATTCCCTACCTACTCTATTACCCTGCGTAACCAGTGATTCGCTTGGTAAGCAGAAATTTGTCTGGGCTTAACTTAAAGGCCTGTACTGCCTCCATGTCCAATGTCTCAGCTGGTAGGCTGTTCCACAAGTTCACCGTTGTCTGGGAGAAAAATGTCTCCTAACATTACTCCTGAATTGGCAACCCCTGTGCTTAATGGGTGTCTCCTCATCCTGCTACTGGACACCAGATCAAACATTTCTGACTGTTTGAGCTTGTTGATGCCCCTAAGTATGATAAGACTGAGATAATGTCCCCTTTCAGCTTCTTTTTCTCCACGGTGAACATATTAAAAGTCTTGTATTTTTCACTATAGCTTTTAACCTCCATACCCCTGACCATTTTGGTGACCTTGTGTTGCACCCTCTTGACTGCCTCAATGTCCTTTTATATTAAGGAGACCAAAACTGCATGCAGTACTCCAGGTGGTCCTGGCCAGGGTGGGCCTTGTAAAATGGTGGGAATACCTCCCCTGCTCTGTTGGTCCCCCACTTTCTGATGCACAACAGCATTCTTCTGTCCCTCTTGATAGCAGCCATACACCTTCTTTGGCTGCAGCAAAAGGAGACCCACTTAGTATGTATAGGTCCTTCCGGTTTCTCCTCATGAAGTGTGGTACCTTGCATTTAGCTACACTGACGCTGAGGCCCCAGGAGTCAGACCAGTTGCCAAGCTTGTTCACGTCCTGACATTTGTCCCCATCCTAAAGGGAGTCAACAACCCTGGCTACTGTAGTTTATTGTCATCTGCAGATTTAAGCAGCCTGATGGAGACTCAGGCTTCCTGATTGTTGATGAAGATGATAAGCAGTGGCCCCTGCACCAATCCCTGACGTATTTTGTCAAGTACTCCTCTCCACTCAAAGTAGTGTCCGTCCACCTCCACCCTCTGCTGCCACCCTGTGGTGGCTACTGTTCTGTTCCCCTTTGAACATGCAATGGAGTAGACACTCCCAATAACCTCAGTGCATGCACAAATCAAAACTGCATTAGTACTGAGAATATTTCTATGGCACTTTGGATAGGAAACATTTGTTATGTCTCTTGCAAAAGCTATAGTATGTGGTTCGGTGAGGCTATAAGTGGCTTTTGCCACACACCCTCCCAAGGCTACTTAAAGGCGCATGCTCCAACCACTTTTGGAACTCCATTTGTTTGCCTCAGTCCTGCTGTTGGGGCTCCCATCTTCCTTTAGGCTTCTTGTTTTCAGCTGTGCTTCTCTCAAGTTTGGTCATGTCTTTCTTGTCTTTGACTGTCGCACAGCAGTGTGACATAGCAGTGGGCAGGGCCAGTGGGATGATGGGTGCATAGGGAGAGGTATCACCAGCAGAAGGAGGTAAGTGGCATTACTACTGGATATGTCATTGGTGAGAACACATCTGGAACACTGTGTCCAGTTCTGGAGGCTGCATCTCAGAAAGGACATAGTCAGGGTGAAAGGCAGTCCAGAAGAGGGCAACTAAAATGGTGCAGGGGTTACATGAGAAACTGAACCATACAAGGAGAGATTGAGGGATCTCAGCATGTACACCCTGGAGGAGAGGAGAAAGAGGGGGAAACATTCTAGAGACCTATAAGTACTTCATGGGGGTAAACAGGGTACAGTTGGGGAGCCTGTTTCAAGGATGGAAGTGCAACATAACAAGAGGGCAAGCAAAGAAGCTAGAAGGGGGAAGTTTAGGAGGGACATGAGAAAATACTACTTTACTGAAAGAGTGGTGGATGCCTGGAACAGCCTTCCACCAGAGGTAGTGGGGGAGAAAACAGTAGGAGGTTTCAAACATGAATGGCATAGGCATATGGGAATATTGGTAAAATGGGAGGCGGGGGAGAGTTGTTAGAGACCAGTTAGGGTCTGCAGAGAAAGAATATCAGGGTACATCTGGGCAGACTGGATGGGCCAAGCAATCCTTTTCTGCCCATGAATTCTATGATTCTATGTTTGGGGATTTTCTGTCATGTATGTGCTGTTACAGCAGCCTGCTTCAGTTAATGTTATATTCCTGTGTTCACTTCTACCTTCACTCCCAGTGGCTGTGACCTCAGCAACATCCTTATGTCTGTCCCATTCTCCTTTTCAGTTAAGATGTTTTAATACATACTGTATTTACAATACTAGCTTCTTTAAGTACATGTTCTTTGTGTCCTGTGAATTCCTCATGATATTCTAGCAAGTCAGTTCCGCAGTGTAGCTTCATATAGATGCACTCTGTGCTTTCATGGATCCAAATTTATCTTACTTTAAAAACTTTTGTTTATCCAGTTTCCCCGTTTTCTTATTAGTTCCTTTGGTTTGCCATTTGCTTTCTTAAAAAGTGACTAATGCTAGGCATTCCAAATTCCTAGCTGTTTCATACACGTCAGAGAAATAAAAAAAATCAGTAATGTTTGCATTGAGTGTCCTAATCAGTTCTGAAAGCCAGTTTCTCTTTACTTCTAACTAGTTTCAAGTGCATTATATTCCTTCTGTAAATCCCAGACTGAACTACCAATTGTGTTGTCTGTATATCCATGGCACTCCCACTTCATCACCACAGGGTTACGTACGTCTGATAGGCTGCTTAATGCACTTGTGACCTAAGGTCAAATTATAAATCCTACTCCAAGCCCCTTCTGTAGCCATGTTTTATTCAGCTTAACTTATGCATCTGATTCAGGCTGCAGCACTATCCCAAGATCCAGTGCAACAACGAACACAAGGTAATTACAAAGAACTCAGCTATATGGCACAGACAGTTTGAAACAGTATTTAGAGGGCAAGCTAATGTCAATGAATGTCTTTTCTTAAAAAAAAAGAAAGAAAAGAAAGGAAGGAAAGGGTAGTATAAGGCAAGGACAATAGATGTTCATAGAATAATATATTGCTATGCTTTGCATCATATAGCGTCGTGTTTACTCAAAATTGAGGTAAAATACAGAGATTGCTAGTACAGGCAAAAGGAAGCATGAGCCAGTCCCATTTAAATGGGCAGCCAGCCGCACTCCTCCCTCAAGAACGAGGATATCCGTCTCTAACCTCTATGCAGTCCCTGATTCAGTATCTGCATATGAGGGAGGCACAAATTAAAAAAATTTGAAAAATGTTCACTCTGTGAATAATAGCTCGGGGGAACCCAGCCCATCGCCTCCCTTACGTAGCGAGGCCATGGTGCATAGTGCCTCTCCACCCAACCTGCATGTCAGCTTAATTGGCTGAAAAGCTCTGTTTTTGTATTGTCCCCCCCCCCCCGTCCGATTTCATGGCGCTGGCTCTCGTGCTTACAAATGGCTCATTTTAAATTGTGGCCTGACCTGGTGTGCATAGAGGTGGTTTTTAGACTGCACGGACCACGAGGCAGGCAAAGGATCCATTTCAAAGATGGAGTAGGGCTTCTTCTTGTTCTGCTCAATCTCTCTCAGCCATCACTGTCCCTATGGATGCCGCACATGCCCAGTCAGACCCACACACATGCACGGTACGATTAAGCACATTGTGCATGCACAATGCCCCATAACACTATACTGCAGAGGGGCAGATGCTGCAGACAAGCGAGAAGTGCTCGCGCATGAGCTGCAGTGATCGAGATCATGATCTAGCGCCACTAATGGGGGAAATGAACAGCACAGCAGCTGTTCCACAAGGTCACTAATTGGAAAGGGGGCTACATTTGTAAAACAAGCACCAATTCAATTACCCCGAAGCAGCAGCAACTAGGCAACTGCGGCACCGAGACAAAAATTGAGCCACTTAAAGGGCCAGCACCTGAGCTCTTTCAGGTGCAGCAGACTCATATGAGGGGGAAGACTAAGCTCTCAGGGGGAGGCACAGGTCACTGCAGGCCCACTCTACCTTTCACAGCATGGTTAAGATCAGACAGCAGTCTACAACTGAGCAGTTTAAAAAAAAAGGGAGGGAGTAAAAAGGAGTTAACAAGGAGCTTCACACTAACTTTCCTTCACTTGTCTTGCAGATGCCAGCAGTAAGGGAATGTCCATCATGCGAGGTGCCTCTACTGCCCCAACAGTAGGGCCCATTGTGCCTCGCGTGAACTGGACAGCCATGACAATACAATGGATGCCCATCAATCCGCAAGGCTGGCACTAGTACCCCCTGGCATACTGACCCAGCAATTGTGGCACTCTAAAGGGCCACAGCAGCCATGATGGTGAGCCAACAAAACTTCATACTCCAACTACTGGAACGAATGTCCAGTTTCAATAATCCAAAGCCACTCCCGGGTACAACGTCTACAGCAGCTCCTCCCATTCATTCAGGGAGACCTAGAACCAATCAACCAAAGGGCTTATCCCCTGTACGAGGAACAGGGGAAAACGAGGACAACTCCATGGATGGACTTGATGAGGATGAGGCCAAGGACATTCTTTCCCATCACGACAGAGAACAGGACTCCAAGCAAGAGCCAGATACAGAAGGGGCTACAGTACCAACTCCTGAAGCCCCATCAATTGCTTCAAGACTATTCGCTTCCTAGAACATCACTGACTTGGTTTTATCAACATGCAACACATTAGGGTTCAAAAAACTGCCACCATTGCTGGACAGTGAACTGGACCCAATGCTCCAGTCACTGTCCAAGGTCGAACACTTCTTCCCAGTATGACCCACAATATAGGACATTATCACGAAGGAGTGGGAGGCATCGGACCCAGAAAGGTTGCCAGAAAAGAGGTCTCTGGACAGGCTATACCCCTCACAGGAGAATAGCCTGAGGACATGGTGCACGGCACTAAAAATCGACCCATAAATAGCGGAGCTCAACAAGAGAATGGTCCTTCCAGCAGAGGGTACAGCTGCCCTGAAGGATCCGGTAGACAAAAGGGTAGAAGATCTATTAAAGAAAATGCACAAAATGACCAGTCAATTGGTCAGAACAGCCACAACCATAATATATGCGGCACGAGCTCAGATAAGGTGGTTAGACAAAATCGCCAAAGCCCTCGCACCCAAGTCACAGCAAGCACAGCTGCTAGAACAGGCTCCGCAAGCGGCCAGGTACATAGAGCACATGTCTGTGGACACACTTAAAATGAGCACCAGAACAGCGACAGTGGCGAATAAGGCAAGACGGAACTTATGGCTGAAACTGTGAAACGTAGACAATGAATCAAAGGCTAGACTACTTAAGCTGCCTTTTAAGGGTGATAGAGTATTCGGTGATGGCCTCCAGGAATTCCTAAGGTGAAGAAACCAAGGCACAGACATCGAGGATGGTAAGGACACTGGTATCTGCCATCCCACAGAGGGAGATCCCAGTACTTTCGGCCTCACTCAGATAGGAGGTCTCACACCTCCTTTTGTGATAGGAAGGGCATGACCCAAAACAAGTACAGTTATCAAAACAGGGGACAGAACTCCTACAGAGGAAGAGGAACCACCTTTAGAGGGAGGTTCACTAACCAGAAAGGAAGAACAGCCCGGAGATCCAGTCAATGACTACCCCAGGACACCACAACTGCAAAGACCTCACACCCAGCTGTCCACAGCAAGTACCCCACCAATAGGGGGAGGCTCCAACAACTCAGTCCAGTATAGCCAAGAATAACCTCAGAGAGATGGGTGAATGAGGTGGTCACTCAAGGATATGCAATAGAATTCTGCGCACACCACATGAAAACAGAGTGGTAGTATCACCAGTATCAAAGAAAAATACCCAATATGACAGATTCAGGACATTTTAGAAATGTTACTGGCAACAAATGCCATACAAAAAGTACCTCAGGACGAGCTGGGCAAGGGAATATACTCGATCTTTTTCCTGGTTCCAAAGAAAACAGTGGACTTTTGACCAGTTCTGGACATCAAACATGTAAACAAATTCATAACCACAAAGAGGTTCAAGATGGAGACCATAAGATCAACAATCAGGTCAATCAGGGTGGGAGACTTCCTGGCCTCCATAGACCTCAAAGACGCATACCTACACATACCCATGCACCCAGCGCACACAAAGTACCTCAGATTACAAATCTTGGGGCACTATTACCAATACAAGACCCTTCCATTTGGCCTAGCATCAGCGCCAAGAGTGTTCACGAAGGTCTCAGTGGTCCTAGCAGCAAAGCTATGAGAGGAGGGAGTGCACATCATTCTCTACCTTGACGGTTGGCTCATCAGGACAAGGTCCCATCAAGAATCACAGAAAGCAACCTCAAGAACAATACAGATACTGGAAGAGCACGGCTGGGTCATAAATACTGAGAAGAGCAGCCTGACTCCATCCCAATGCATAGAGCACCTGGGGCAAGGATAGACACACGGTCAGGCCTAGTTCAGCCAACACAAATGCAAATAGACAACATCACAAGACAAGCCAATTACTGAACACCACCACACCAAACATGGCTCAGGTCTCTCAGCTTTTGGGATGCATGTCCTCATGCATCGACCTCATCTCCTGGGCAAGATGGAACATGAGGCCCTTCAAAGATTGCTACTAAATATGGGTCCCCATCCCAGGAGAACATGCAACAAAAGATAAAAATGACAGACAGAGTCAGGACATCACTGCATTGGTGGACAAACCCACTACATCTGTCCAAGGGACAGCCTCTAGAGATATCACAAGAGGTCACCATCGAAACAGATGCGAGCCTATGGGGTTGGGGAGCATCCATGGGCTACAGGTCAGCCCAGGGTCAATGGTCCCTCAAAGAAAGGAAAATGCCAATCAATGTATTGGAAATGAGGGCGGTATACAATGCATTGATAGCCTTTCAAACACAAATTGCACAGAGGTCAGTGCTGATACGGTTGGACAACAGAGCAACAGTCGCATATAATGCCAAACAGGGGGACCAAGAGTCTGGCTCTCCAATGGGAGATGACCGCCATTATGACATGGACACAGCAGAACCTCAAACACATCACAGCCATCCACCTGGAAGGCAAGCTGAACATGACAGCAGACTGGCTAAGTCACGAACAGATAAACCTGGGAGTGGCAACTCAACCACAAGTCTGTCAAACAATCCAAAGAAAATGGGGCACAGTAACCATGGACCTTATGGTGCCAGCAAGAATGCTCAATCACACAAGTTCTACTCCAGGTTCAAGGAACCTATGTTGATGGGGTGGATGCGCTATCAATACCATGGACACACAATTACGCTTTATGTGTTTCCACTACCCCTGATAACATAGGTGCTATCAAAGATCAGACAATCACGAAGAATAACACCTTGCTGGCCGAGAAAATCGTGGTTCCACAATGATCATAGCTATATCAATGGACAGAATGACCCTGCCAACATGCCCGGACATTCTGATTCAAGGATCAATCACTCATCCCAATCCAGGCAACCTTAGACTCATGGCCTGGCTCCTGAAAGGGAGAGACTGTTAAGGGTGGGTTACCATGAGACGGTCATCAACACCATGATCCAATCGTGTCAAAGTTCCACCACTTCAGCCTATGCCAGACAATGGTCAATATTTTCATCTTGGTGCAGTTCGAGGACAATTCGGCCACAATCACCCTCGGTACCAGACACCATGCTGTATCTGCAACAAGGTCTGGACAAAGACTTAGCAGCATCAACACTGAGAGTCCAAGTATTAGCAACTGGGGCAGCAACCGGCGCAATAGAAGGGGTCAGTCTGTGATCTCACCCAGACATTATCCGATTCCTCAAGGCAGCAGGCAACCTACGCCCCAGAGTCAGAGTGACCATACCCCCATGGGACCTAACACTGGTATTAAATGCCTTGACAGAGACACCATTTGAACCAATCTCAAGCATCGAGGTGTACTGGTTAGGCCTAAAAACAGCACTGCTAGTGGCAGTGTGTTCTGCCCGCAGAGTCGGGGAATTGACAGCTCTTAAAGAACCTTTCACTACATTTACGGAGCAAGGAGCCATTCTACATACGGTACCTTCATTCATTCCAAAGGTGAACACCACATTCCATATGGATCAGTTTATCGAGCTCCCCACCTTCTTTGAGGAGCCCACAAATGAGTGAGGTAGAGCCCTCCATAAATTGGATGTCAAAAGGACACTACAAGCATACATAGAAAGGACAGCACCACTCAGACACACGGAGAGGTTGTTTGTCATCTCATCGGGTCATAAAAAGGGTTCTCCAGCAGAAAAGAGCGCAATCGCTACTTGGATAAAGAAGGCTTTAACGGAGGCATATAAAGCAAAACACAAGGTACCACCCATGGGAATAAAAGCACACTCAACCAGGGCAGTTGCAATGTCCTGGACCAAGAGAAACATGGCTACAGCACAGGAGATATGTGCAGCCGCAACCTGGTCCACGACACACACTTTTACCAGACATTACAGGCTGGGCACGGAATGGCCTCAGAACAATACTTTTGGACACAAGGTACTGTTAACTGCCACTTAGGGTAGCTCCCCTCCCAACCCTAATTGAGAGGCACTGCTTTTTATGGTGATGAAGTGGGAGTGCCATGGATATACAGACAACACAATGGTAGTTTACTCATCTGGTAAAGGTGATTGTGTTACTGTATATCCATGGCACTCCGGCACACCCGGGGGAGCAGGGTACAGGAGAATGCATCCTTATTGATAATGTAAGGTTTGATATGCTAAAGATAGAGTACATACAGAAGTAGAGTACTGTAAACCAGTTTCAGTTAATAAAGTAGATGATTTGAACAATTGGTAGCCTCATTAACTGTCTGTGTAGGGAGAATAACGAAAATTTTTCACAGCTCTGGAAGTATCAAAACTGAATAAGAGATGGCTACAGAAGGGGCATGTAGGAGGATCTGTAATTTGACCCTAGGTCACAAGTGCATCAAGCAGCCTATCAGGCGTACATAACCCTATGGTTATGAAGTGGGAGTGCCATGGATATACAGTAACACAATCATCTTTACCAGGTGAGTAAACTACCAGATCCAGGTATGCATTGTCTCCGGCTATGTCCTAGATAAATTCCAGACTGGAGTCCCTGTTTCAATGGCTGTCAGTGCCTGACTACTATAATTTCATTTATAAAGCCTCTGGAGTCTAAGCCATCAGAGCCACAGGTTAATACTTTATTCTTCCTGGGCTAGCATAGGGTTTATTGCAACAGAGTTTAGTGGTAGGGCCTAGGCTGTATGGCCTAGCTGTAGTTAGATTCCTCACTTTCTTGTAGTATAATTCTCTAGCTTGAGTATAGCTTACTTTATCCCAGGCGGTATTAATAAGTTCATTCTCTGCTTTCTGTGAAGTCTGTACTCCATACTGCTCTTGTGGGGGACCTGTTAGTCAAGCAGATCTATTTTTTGGCACCTCTTGGCATACTTATCAGTCTTTCCCCTGCCTTGAATGTAGGACTCTCTCCATAGGGGCTACTTTGGCTACGCAGATTGACTGGAGAGCACCTCTGGATATTGTATTTATGACTTCCTGCTTCTTGAGGGTGGAATCCTCATGGTGTGGGGGCCCCTTTTAGCCATGCAGACTGACTCAGTGGCAGCCAGTGACTTACGTGTTGTCACCTGTGCCTTGAGGTTAGGGCTTTCACTGTAGGGGTGCATTAAAGATCATGTGCAAAGGTTTTTGCATATTGTTAATAAAGCTTGAATTCAAGTCATTTTGTCATGATTAAAGTTTCCTGAAAATGTCATGCTGTTTGGTTTTGTAGTTTTCTTTAAAGAAGCATGTGCTAACTTGCTCTATAGTGGATGAAAACAGTGGAGTTATCTCTGTCTCTCTCAGTTAGGCTTGGAGAGCGATGACATCATCTTGGAGTACTGTAGCTTGCTGCTTCAGATTGCCAGTCACAGCAGGCTATAACGTTAATGGTTTGCTCACCAGGTTTCTTCCAAACTCAGTCTATGGCTTGTGTTTAGATAGAGTAGCTTAAAATCTATCATTCTCTTCCTATGAAAAGTTGATAATGTGAGTTGCACTGCTGAATTGAAGTAGTGGAAATCTTTCTCACTTGTCATCACAGTTCTCAGTTTTTTCTCATCAAAACTGATTTTTCTAATTATATAACACAGGGTTGTTTAATGAATATAAAATAAATCTAAATTTTGTTCATTCATGGAATAGTTTGTCTTTGATGTAGCCTCCATAAATACATTCGTGTAAGAGCATTTGTTTTCATGTCAGATTGACAAATAGGTGCCTGTCACACTCTACTATTTCAAGCACATGTACTGTCTGAACTCACACATTTTAGTTCTTTGGTGGTTTCTGTGTAAAGATACATCATGTATTTGGGAGAGTGGTGCCGTTGTAAATAAACATGGCTGTGAGAAATAGCTAGTTTCTCACTCTTCCTGACCACAAAATAACTGAAGTGTGTTCTTTTTCTTTTTTTTTTTTTTTAAATTCACAGGCAGCTGCCACAGAACTAAGGGGTGTTGGGCAGGACCAGTACCTCTTGTTAAGCGAGAGAAAAACATGATGGGAATTTCAAATTTTCTCAGGTGCTTTCAGCCAATTACAAAGCAGGCTTGGCAGCACTGTAGAATGGTACTCGGTGAAGTGGCACTTGGACTGGCACTTATTTTTAGCTGGGCATCTATTGAAAAATAGATGCCCAGGTTCGAGGTGCTTTTAGCCAATCAGGAGACAGAATATATTCTTGCCATTTTCTAAGTGTATAAATAAAAACACTATATGGCATCCCAATGCACCGTGTCTCTTCCCCACAGTTGAGGCAGCTGCACTTTTCTGCCACCTATCCCCTGCCCCACAAGCCCCCTGCCTTCTGCTCCACATTCGAGGATGCTGCACTCAGCTGCCCACAGTCTTCTCCCCCACAGTTGGGGACTGTGCACCCTGCTGCCTCCATCCCCTGCCTAAAGAATCAGGGCTGCTGTACCCTGCTGTCCCCTGCCCAAACAGTTGGGGTTGCCACACCCTGCTGCCCTCCCCCACCCCCACACAGTCAGGGGTGCTGCACCTGTTGCCCCCTGTTCCTGCCTCCAGAATCAGGGCTGTTGTGCTCTACTAAGCCCTAGAGTCCTAGGTACCCTGCTCCACAGTTGGGGCTGCTGCACCATGCTGCCCTAGGTCACCTGAGGTGGGGCTTATGCTGCACCCTGCTACCCACTTCCATTGCCCCAAATAGGCAGGGCTGCTGCACCATGCACACCATGTCTCACAGTCAGGGCTGCTGCACCCTACTGCCCCCCTGTGTTTTGCCCCACAGTTGAGACTTCTGCACCATGCTTCCCTCTGTCCCCTGTCACCACAGCCAGGGCTGCTACACCCTGCTCCTGTCTACACAGTTGGGGTTACTGTGACTGGCTATGCTCTAGAGCCCCATGCCTCTGCAGTTAGGGCTGCTGCACCATGCTGCCACTTGTCACAAGAGTCAGGGCATTTGATGCACCCCGTTGTGTGCCTCCACAGTTGAGGCAGTTGCACCCTGCTGCCCCCTGTTACCTGAGTCAGATCCTTTGCTACTCCATGCAGCCCACATCCCTTGTCACAAACAGACTTGGGTGCTGCACCCTGTCCCATAATTTGGGCTACTGTACCCTGATGACACCCCTGTCTCCTAGTCAAACAGTCAGGGCTACTGCATCCTATTGCCCTCTTTCCCCACCCCCACAGTTATGGCCATGGCACCCTGTTGTGGCAGGGTGTAGCAAATGATCTGACTCTTGTGGTAAGTGGCAGCATGGTGTAACAGCCCTAACAGCAGAGGCATGGGCCTTTAGGGCACAGCAACCTCAACTGTGTAGACAGCAGCAGGTGCAGCAGCCCTGGCTGTGGTAATAGGAACAGAGGACACCATGGTGCAGAAGCTCTCAACTTTGGGAATGGACACAGGGGGGCATCAGGCACAGCAGTCCTGACTGTCAGATGGGGTATGTGGTGCAGCAGCCCTGTCCATTTGGGGCAATGGAAGTGGGTAACAGGGTGCAGCAACAGCCCCACCTCAGGTGTCCTAGGGTAGCATGGTGCAGCAGCCCCAACTGTGGAGGCAAGGGGACCAGCTGAGCACAGCAGCCCTGTCTGTGGAGACAGGAACAGGGTGCAACAGGTGCAGCATCCCTGACTGTGGGGGTGGGGGTGAGAGAGGACAGCAGGGTGCAGCAATCCTGATTCTTTAGGCAGGGATGGAGGCAGCAGGATGCACAATCCTCGACTGTGTGGGAGAAGACAGTGGGCAGCAGGGTGCAGCAGTCTCTAATGTAGAGCAGAAGCAGGTGGCTTGCGGGGCAGGGGACAGGTAGCAGCAGAGTTGAGCTGCCTCAACTGTGTGGGAGAAACATGGTGCATCGGGATGCCGTATAGTGTTTCTATTTATACACATACCTGATGTATTTTCACACAGAAACCACCAAAGAACTGAAATTTGTGAATTCAGACAGTACATGTGCTTGAAATGGCAGCGTGTGACAGGCACCAGTTTGTCAATCTGACAAGAAAAAAAGTTCTTACATAAATGTATTTCTGAAGGCTACATCAAAGACAAACTATTTCTGTAAATGAACAACATTTAGATTGATTTTATATTCATTAAACAACCCAGCGTTATATAGTTACAAAAATCAGAGTTTTGATGAGAAAGAACTGAGAGCTGTGATACAGACAAGCTGATCTCTCACAGAGAAAGATTTCCACTACTTCAGTTCAGCATTGAAATTCAAATGATCAACTTTCTATAGGACGAGAATGATAGATTTTAAGCTACTCTAAACACAAACCACAGACTGATTACGTAAGAAACCTGGTAAGCAAACCATTAACTCTACAACCTGCTGTGACTGGCAATCTGAAGCAGCAAGCTACAGTACTCCAAGATGATGTCATCGCTCTCCAAGCTTGACTGAGAGAGACAGAGATAACTCCACTGTGATCAGCCACTGTAGAGCAAGTTAATAAATGCTGATTTAAAGAAAACCACAAAACCAAACAGCATGAAATTTTCAGGGAACTCTAATCATGGCACAGGGACTTGAATTCTAGCTTTATTAACAATATGCAAAAACCTTTGCACATGATCTTTAAGCCATGCAGATCGACTCAGAGGCACTTCTTGATGCAGGCCTCCTAGCGTCTACCTATGGTTCACCTCATCTTGCTCTGTATTTCCCTTCCTGTAGCTCCCCTTATCATCTTCATTATCAGTTATAGGTTCAGCTTCCGCATGGAGTAAAGGAAAGGTGAAAGCCACCCAGCAGATACTGCTCTTCTCAGACCCACACCTTTGTTTCCAACCCGTTAGCACAACAGTAGCACTACTCCTCACTATGCCAGTGATCCAGGTTCTGGAATGGACTTGAGTCACTTGAGTCAGCCAGGGGAGAGAGGATTGCGTGTCCAAAGGACTGCTCTCCTCCCTCAGAAAGAGAGATGCTATGTCCTACAGTTCAGCTGGCATCTGGTGGAGGCCAAGAGGGAGCACATAAAACAAGGAAAGGGACAGCCGCCCAACACACAGCATGCATCTGTGCATGTCATTGCACTTCAACACCCTCAGGAAGAAAACAAGAATCTGCATGAAAATGTCCTGGTCTACCGTTGTGCTGGCATCCCCTACAGGCCCACACATGAGCCACATGAGTGGTCACTCACTGCTACTGTGGTTCTTGGGAAGTTGTGGATAACCAGATAGTCCATGAGAAGGCCAGTGACGACCATGGGGGTTGCTCTCCGACAAGCTAGGGTATGAGAAAAAGCTTAATAATAAAAAGAAATGTCTCAAAGCTGGGGCCCTTTGTGAGGGCGGAGAACCCCCTCAGGCCATGCAGATTGACTCAGCAGTACCTCGTGGTGTCATCCAGTTAGGGAGACAGAATGAGAGTCCCTTCCCTATCAAATGTTCATTAGTGTTTATAACCGATTTGAATGCTGTATTACCTGATTGGATTCCAGATTCAAGCAGTAGTTTGAGCCATCATAATTATTTGCCACCCAAGTGCTCCAACACCTACCTGCTACAGCCAAAGGCTACCCAGCAAATACCCTAGCACTGGAGCAAATGCCTAAACTCTCAAGGCAATACTGCACCTCTTGAGAGCCAAGCTGCAATGTCACACACCACAAGCCCAAGTGCTGAGTCACATCCTATTATCAGCCTACTTCTCCTGTTAAATGTGTGTACTCGATTGCATTATAAAACCAAGCTATGCCAGGAGGGATGGCAACCCAATGCCTTGGATCCCCAGAGGCTTCCTCCAGAAAGGTAGTTTCCCCTCCTCCGTGCCAAAGGTCACAATATAAAATAATGATAACTATCTTAGAAACAGAAATATTTCTGGATACGGATGGTGGCTCACCTCCTTCATACAGTCATTATCACTATTTTTTTTTTATCATCCATGGTTTCACTCTACTTATGGGAAGCATACCTAGAAAGTCATTGAACATTTCAATCCTGCTGTTTGCTACGTTCTTTTGTCTCCTTCCCTAAAATACATTTAACTGAAAGGAACGTAGTTCCCACAACACTTTAAGGGGTGAAACCCACCTTAAGAAGGTCCCTGTGCTTTCATGGTACCCTAAAAAGTTGGTAGATCCCATATTGGACAGACTGGGGCTACACATCTATTATACGAGCATTCAGACTATTCACAACCTCCAGGTACAAGTATGACCTAGACAGAATAATATACTAAGCTGCAGAAGCACCAGCCTATCTCCCTATACACAGTGGCTCACTGACCCAGTGACTCATGTCTGTGCCCACTTATGCCCGTGTCCATCAAATGGCCAGACCTGCTGCAGATATAGTAGTTCTCTGAAAATCAGCCACAAGCAGCATACAAACTGGGACTATAAAAAGACCACATTTTTCTGTTATTATCCAGTTGGTTGTGGCAGTCTCGGGGCCACTGATCATCCAGCTCCAGGTGTATAATCCCCATAATTATTTGCTGCTTTAATTTTTCTTTGCATTGATGCAGTGTTGCCCCACTTTAAATTTTGTAATTTCACTGTTGTCTTTTTCCCCTTGTAGTTAGTGCAGCAGGGCTGAAGTTCACTAAAAAAGGTATCTTAGGTATGAAGGCCCCAAAACAACAATGACTGGAATGTCCTTTAAATAGAAAGAGCTGCAGCCAAGAGTATGCCTCTACCATTGAGAGAGCAGGCCACCATTCAACCCGAAATCACATCAGAATTATTAACTATTAAATATTTAATCATTAAATATTATAACCTTCAGCATGGCGGAGGGGAAAAAACTCGCTGCGGTGGAAACCGCTTAGGACCAAAAGCTTATGTTACTATTTCTCCAAGATTGTGACCTAGGCCACAGGAATACTTTTAATAATAATCTGAATAAGCTGAATTGCATGAACTGAAATGCTGTTCCATATTAGGAGTATATCTAGACTAGTACCCATTATCGACTACTTCAGTTGACATACAACTATGTCAGACCTCTATGTCTCATGTAGGAGACTTTCACCCTTGTAAAGGAGCCACTGGACATAGCTCCATGATGAAAAAGTCAGGACTCCACCAGAGGTGACCCTGAAGGGGGGACAATGCACAGCCTGATGATGAAGGAATCGCTCTCTAGGTTTTCATCTTGGAGGTGTTCTTGCTAGTCCTCGGTGCTACAAAGACCCCATGAGAAGGTCTGAGTGGAATAGCTGCTTCAGGCTTAGCTGCTTGGTTTCTCTCCTCTGAGTGCAAGGCTCACAGAAAGTAATGGAGATGAGCCCTTCAGGCCCGAGTCATACAAAGCCAGTAGAGGTGAAAGTGTGCAAAGCCCTTGAGTGGTACTGAATGTTGGGGTAGGAGCATGATAGTCATTTGAGCATGTGCCCAGTGGTCATTGGGTGTATGCCTGAAGTATGGTAGTATGAGTGAACAAAAAAAGTGTAGCCATGTATGACATAGCAGGTATGAGTATGGTTGTAATATAATAAGCTTCAGGAGATGTTACAGCCACTATGCCAAAGGTTAATATACAGTGCCATCCATACAGTCCAAACATTTAGACAGCTACCAAGTGTATCACACAAATATAATAAGCTGCTCTTTACATAAATCATATAAACATAGGAGTGTACAGGCGAAACATAAGCCAAAGAGGGCTTTTTCCTAGTTTGTTCGCCACAACTTTGTGGGTATATCCATAAAGTCCCTTAGCACCCATATGCCTATATAACTGTGTTTTAAACAGACTCACAATATTGCTATAATGTATGATAAGCGCTTATTAACCACCATAATCAGCAGTCACACAGCTTTGTTATGCACTGTTTAGAATTTTAAAAGTTGTTAACCACACTGAACTTCTAAACAGTGGCATAAAAAAAGAATGCACCAGAGTTCCATAATTCTCACACATAGAATGCAAACAGTGTTTTTTTGACCATACACTATAAAAGATGATGGCTGGGGATCAGGTGACAACCATGCTGAAATCACCTCTCATGGTTGCTAGGGGCTACAGTAAACCTCTCGAGCTGTGCTCTCGAGGTTTACCATGTTGCCCTAGCAACCACTCGAGGTGATTACAGTGTGGTTATCACCCGATCCCCAGCCATTATCCTCTATATTAACCATACATAGTGACAAGATATTCAAAATTGAAACTACTTTCTCTGTAAAAAATATCATATTTTCTCACTATTTGCTTTTTCCCCTGGTTAGTTGCAATTCATAACTTCTAGTGACTGAGATTTTATTTTTTAATATTAAGATGGGGATATTCCCTCAGGCTGGGATCATGTATTGCCTTGTAACCCAAGAGTATATCACCCCCCTTTCTTCTTAGCATCACTAATTGCATAACACACATTAAACAAGCATTTGTCAATGCTGAACGTTCGCTTGCAGGTATTTGCAGTGGTATTTGGCACTTGGACATGGCTTAAAAAAATCAGTGACAAAGAAGTACAAGCATTTGTCAGTGCCGAATGTTGCTTGCTTCTATGTGCTGTTTAGGTATTTGGAAGTCATTGGAGTGCAAATATTGAAAATTCTCGAACTTCAGTGTGCATAGGAACTGCATAGCTAAATAAAACAATCATTTTGGAATTTTTCACCAAATTTTCAACATAGCCATTTTAAAGACCTCTGCTAATGAACAGTGTCACTGTGATTTTCTTAATGTGTCCCATACATTGATTTAAGACACCGACTGCGCCATTGTGCGCTATATGTGGAAACACATTTTGGGCAGGATGTGAAAATGACAGCTGTACTGCTCTATAAGGAGGTGTAGTAAAATGGCAATGTTGAAAATCTGGAGGAAAATATTGAAATGCGTGAACTTATTTAGCGCATGTGAGGAACCGCGCAACACATGCTCGGAACGTCATTTTAGGAATTTTTCCACTAAATTTTCAAAATAGGCTTTTTGAGAGCCCACCTTATGAACACTGGCAGTGTTATTTCATTAATCATTCTGGAAAGGTGATTTCACACAGTGACTGCGAAATCACCCTTCGGGCCCGAATACCGCCATGACAGTGACAGCATTCATGAGAAGGGGTCCCAAAAACCCCATGTTGAAAATTTGGTGCAAAAATTCCAAAAAATGCCTGAGATATGCAATAAAGTTGAAAACCCACTATCTATCCCATTATACAGCTTACCGGCATTTCCTCAGTTCGCGGTCGGCTTTGAAGAGTGCAGATGTGTTCCCGGTCCACCGATGATCGTCGCGAGTTCGGAGAGTAGTATGGGGTGGGCGGTGTGGGGAGGCAGGGTGCGCGGTGGGTGGTGCCGGGTTGTGGGAGGGGTGGGTGACAGCGATGGAATTTTTCTTATTTACAGGTTTTTTTTTTTTTTTTAATTCAGACGACGGGGACGTTTGCCACGCTGGGGTGGGCTCCCAGCGTGGCAGCAAGAAACTGTTTGGGGACGTGGAGCCGACAGGGATTGGGCACCGCCGGCCAAACAGATTTGCCACGCTGGGTGGGCCCAGCTGGCACCAAAGCTTTGGGGCGGTAGACTTGAAGCCAATGGGAGACTGGGCACCCCCGTCGGCTATAACAGTTTCCTTGTTTTGTATATTTGTATATTTCTGTGTGTCTAGCCATAAATAAAACAACGGCCAGGACAGCAACAGGATGAGGAAGCTGGACGTATTTTGTTTCGGCAGCTCATACAGAAGCGCTGCCAGCACTGATCGCAGTGGTGGTTTTCTTTGAAGTGAAGACCACTGCTGTCATACACAGCACCCACATCCATTGGTGCAGGACCGCCATGCCTGCTCAACGGAGCAGTGGATTGCACAGAACAGTCACACCTCCAAAGTGTCCTATTCTCCCAAGATGTTCCTTGCACGTTCGCGCAAGCGAACGTAAAAAGCTGTAACAATAGGTAGAAGATTTAAAAATGTTTTCCATAAACTATCCTTTTATTTTTGCACACTGCTACTACTAACCTAAAACTCATTTGACAGAAAACTAAAACTAATAGGGCCTCTCCAAGAGGATTACTGTATCTTAGACCTTTCCCACTGTTTACATTGTGGTATGTCAAATTTCCTACCTGTTGATGCACACATGCCTGACTTTATTGACCTAAGTGTGAAAATATCTGAAATGTAGGCCTGGTACTTGATTTTTTATGCATTTAAACATTAATTTCGCTCATGTAATTCCTGCATTTTCTCTAAAAGGAAGCCAATTTAGTTGGCGATGAGGAGTGTGTACTGATAACTGTGGGGCATCCAATAAAAATATGGCCACCTTAGTAACCAACACATACAATTTGATCCAAAGCTGGCTTCTTGTATCACCATACACTATATTCCAATAGTCTATAAGCAGACACTTCATGGTGTTTACAATTTTTAAATGTGTCTCTAGAGTGGGACACCCTCTGTTTATGAAGAAAACCTAATTGCGGGCTCAGTGTGTTTTTTTACAGTTGCTTAATTATGATCTCCCAATTTTAACTGAGCATCCAATCAGATACCCAAGTATTTGCAACTCTGCACCTCACAGAGTGAAACATTGCTTGAGATGCAGATAACTAATGAGGGATTATCAAGATGTATTCAAAGCCTTTTTCAACTAGCAGTCTGAGTTTTCATTTTGAACGAGTCCAATTCTAGACAAAGATCTTTCAAACAAATTTAAACTGTGCTGTAAGTTATACTGAGCTTCCTCAAAATTTTACCTAGAACAATATAAGATTGCATTGTTTGCATATAGGTGACATTGCAAGCTGCCAAGATACTGAGGCAAATCAATCAATTACCAAGAAAACAGGTGGGTGCCCAGGACAGAGCCCTAGGGCATCCCTTTAACGACTGGCAAGGAAACTGACTTTGCACCCTGTACAGTAACCAAATGTTCACAGTTGTGTAACTAATTGGACAGCCAATTCAATAGCTTTAATATAGTAGTAAGACAGGTGGAGAAAAATATCAATACAAAACAAACCGTAATAAGAACTTATAGGGCATAGCCCTGTGTGGGTAGGTGATATGAGTGTTGAGTCCTGAGCACAGGAGTTCAGCGACTTTCCTGGACTGGCTGGCAAGCATCAACTTGGATGAGAAGCAGTGGATAAAAAATAGAAGCTGCTTGGCCATAGTGGGCAGTGACTGAGAGGCCACCAAAATGCCAGGCAGGTGAAGCATGGCACAGCAATGGATGGCTGCAGTGGAGAAGGACTCTAGGGAAGGTGCACCAGGTGGCAACATGGGATATGGAGCAGTGACTAGTGGGGGAGGGGGCAGGATAACCACAGCCACAGCACTAGCAGGCAGGGCAGGAAGAATGTAGAGGGAATAGCCTGTAGTATGAATGTAGTTAGGAAAGTGGAGGTGCATAGAGGTCATAGATCATAGTAGGAACAAAGGTAGGATGGCAGCTTAAAGGAGAACAGTCAGCACTAGGAGATTCACACCCAAGTGTGGGGCTGCTTCCAATTTATACTTTGTTTGCAAAAACATTTTTTGTTTACTTACTGTTCACGGCTCTGACATGCACTACTGACTTTTTATGTTTGCTTGCACACATGTGCAAGAAACATAGTGCCATCATCCGAGTTTTCGGAGGTGTGTCACCCCCTCTTTCAATTCAGTCAGTGTGTTGGCAGGCGTGGCTGATCCTCCAATGCATGCTGGAGCTGTCTATGACAGCTCAAAATCTCCTGGTGGAGTATAGTTGAAAAGGGGGGCTATGCTTCCAGTGAGCAGCGATAAGATATCGCCTGCTCATGCAGCTTCCCCTACACACACACACATGCAGGCATACTGCGTGCGGCCCCTCCCCCACGCACACACTGTACAGCCGGAGGTGCCCAATCCTCGATTGGCCGTGCTACGCCCCAAAAGCCTTCCACATGCCACGCTGGTGCCCACCCAGCGTGGCAACACATTCGTGGAGCAGTCGACGGGGTGCCCTAATCCCCCATCGGCTCCACTGTTGTCCTCCCCCGAGTACAGGGGTGCCACGCTGGGAGCCCACCAGCCGCATCCGATGTTATGGGCCGACGGGGTGCACAACCCCATCGGCTCCACGCCTCAACCAGCCATCCTTGTGCCACGCTGGGAGCCCACCCCAGCATGGCAAATGTCTCATGTCCTCATTTAAAAAAAAAAACTGGAAATAAAAACTGTCTCCTCGGCGCTTCTCCCTGCCCTCCCACAACCTGCACCCACCCACTGCGCACCCTGCCTCCCCACACCCCCCTCACCCCATACTTACCTCCAGACCTCGGCGCAATGATCTTCGGTGGTCCGGGAACACGTCTGCACTCTTCAAAGCCGACCGCGAACTGAGGAAATGCCGGTAAGCTGTATAATGGGATAGATAGGGTTTTTTCAACTTTATTGCATATCTCAGGCATTTTTTGGAATTTTTGCACCAAATTTTCAACATGGGGTTTTTGGGACCCCTTCTCATGATTGCTGTCACTGTCATGGTGTTACTCAGGCCCAAACGGTGATTTCGCAGCCACTGCGAAATCACCTTTCCAGAAAATGATTAGCGAAGCGACACTGCCAGTGTTCATAAGGTGGGCTCTCAAAGCCTATTTGAAAATTGGTGAAAAATTCCAAAATGACTCTTTTATTTAGCTACATGCAGTTCCCACGCATGCTCGTAAGTTTGCCACTTTCAATATTTTCAATCCAGATTTTCAACATTGCCATTTTATTACACTTCCTTGTGAGCAGTATAGCTGTCATTTGTCACATCTTGCCCAAAACATGTTTCTGCCCATGTAGCGCTCAATGGCGCAGTTGGTGTGCGAAATCAATGTATGGAACACAATAAGAAAATCACAGTGACACTGTTCATGAGCAGAGGTCTTAAAATGGCTATGTTGAAAATTTGGTGTAAAAATTCTAAAAATGACTGTTTTTACGAGCGTTGTACAGTCTTACACGCACGCTCATAAGTTTCATGAATTTAATATTTTCACTCCAGATTTTCAACATTGCCATTTTATTACACTTCCTTATGAACAGTACAGCTGCCATTTTCACATTGCCCAAAATGTGTTTTCGCACATGTAGCGCACAATGGTGCAGTCGGTGTGCGAAAGCAATGTTTGGGACGGATTAAGAAAATCACAGTTACACTGTTCACGAGCAGACGTCTTAAAATGGCTATATTGAAAATTTGGTGACAAAAGTCCATAAAATGACTGTGTTACGAGTGAGCATTGCGCAGTTTCCACGCACCCTTGTAAGTTCATGACTTTGTAATATTTTCAGTCTAGATTTTCACCAGTGGCATTTTCCACACTTCCTTATGAACAGTACAGCTGTCATTTTCACAACATGGCGAAATGTGTTTCACAATTTCAGCAGGAGATGCGTGGTCGCTGTGGGAAATCATTGTTCGAACAGATAAAGAAAATCACAGTGACACTGTTCATGATCGGAGGTCCCAAAATGCCTGTGTTGACAATCTGCTGTAAAAAATCCCCAAACTAATTACATTACGGGTGTGCGTTGCACAGTTTCTATGCATGCTCATGACTTCATCAGTTTTTTTAATATTTTTACTGCAGATTTGCAACATTGCCATTTTTTACACCTCCCCATGAACAGTACAGCTGTCATTTTTTACATACTGTTTGGAATGTTTTTGCACCTGTGGTGCTAAATGCCGTAGTCGCTGTGCATAAGCAGCTTTTGGCTAACAAACTGATATTGCCACTGTTCATGAGGTGGGGTCACAAAAAAACCATGTTGAAAATTTGGAGTGAAAATACCAACGAATGCCTGAGGTATTAGGGTTTCCAACCATAACGCCCAACCCTGTAGAGAATGACAGGCATCAGGGATGTGACTTGGGATTCTTGCCTGTAATGCTCATACCATTCCACACCCTGCAGCCAGTGAGAGGCATCGAGGTATGCCTTGGACTCTTCGGCCCCAAAGTTCACCCCATTCTCCTATACTGCACCCATCTCACGTACTTCCTGATGGAATGGGGTGCACATAAGGCCAAAGACCCCAGGCACACCGTGACACTTGTCAGTGTCTGCAGGGTGGGGTGGTTGAAATGGCGTGGCGTTATGCCTGATGACCCAAAGGCACACCCCAATGCCTGTCACTCTCTGCAGGGTGGTGGTGGGGTTGGCTTCAGTTCAATACTTCACTGCCATTACTATTACGCAGCTCTGTAACTTCTACACTACCACTGCCAATGCCAGCAAGCAAACATTCGGCATTGACAAATGCTTGTTACATTTACTAGTGCTGCAGTCCTGCTCTGATGTCAGTTGCAGTGGGTTCTGGATTTGTAGTTACAGAAAATATATCAGCCTGGCAGTATGCAAAATTGAGTCTGATATATTCTGCTGTATTACAGTAAACTGTAAGTTTAAAAAAAAGTTTTACTGACAGAGTGCAAATTGGGATCAGCTCCACTCTTGGATGTGGGGCCATTGTGTTAGTGGTTCCCCTTAAACAGATGAAAGTTGTGTATGAAGTAGTAGGAGGAGTATTTTAGTATGGGCACTCTAGGTGGCAACAGCAGGAGCGTGGAGCAGTCAAATTGCTAAGGAGTCAGGAGAACCATGGCTGCCAGCAGCAGCAGTATGAAAATATGAGCATGCTCAAAGGATGGAGGCCTCCAGTGGCAGCCAAAGCAGCTAAAGTAGAGCACAAATAGTGAGGGCACCAGGGCTCAGGAAAGCAAATATGAAGACACTACCAAGCAGAAGAGGCAGAGTATGAAATGCCCAGCTGGAGTCAATTAAGACAGATGGGATGAGACAGAAGAAATAGGCAGCATGGCAATGCTAAGGGTAGCATGAAGAGAAAAGAAAAATAATAAGGACCTGGCTCAGCATCAGAATGCTGCAGCAGGAATTGAAGGGCGGGGGTATGAGGTGGCCCAGTCAGCAGTGCTGAGCCCAGATATGGGTGACCTCAGTGGAGTTATATGGAATCAGGAGAACTCGGCAGCAGCAACAGCTTTAGTGGTAACGGGGTCAGGAATGAACCTGAAAGTGTAGCATTGTCCAGAGTCAAACCAGCAGGAAGGAGAGAGCAGCTGGACATGGTGTAGTGGAGGAAGGAATTGGAGAGTAACAGGAGGCGGGATGCCTGGCTAGATGGCAACTACTAACAACCAAGCTGAGGAATGGGAGCAAGCCTGAATGGGGGAGGGGGGGATGTGGCAGCCAGCAACAAAATGAACACCCAAAGGACACTTAGACATGTACAGTAAGTTTAAAGAGCTAGTGTACTGCCTGAAACTAATATTAGTTTTTAAAAGTAGTTAGCCATTACTTTTTATATCTGAGTTACTTTTTCTTTTTCCTTTGGTTAATTAGAAGATCATTTATCTCATGTTAGTAGGTGCGGTGTGTGGGACAGCACTCTGCCTGACAGCTGACAGGCATGGGGTCATAATGTTGTACACAAAAAGATAACGCAATAATCAATGCTGGAAGCAAAACAGTGTGCACCAAAACAATGTCGGTAAAGGCAAGGCAAGACAATTTTATTTATAAGGCGCCCAATCCCGGAGCTCTGGGTGCCAAACATAAATAAGAACATACAGTGGTTAATTAAAACAAATAATAAAACATAATTAGAACCATAACAAAGTTGGTGTTCAGCAGTATTAAAAGGTTTCTAGAGGTCAATCTTCAAGGGAACTGCCAGAACTAATAATAGCATCAACAGTCAACAGTCAGGCCAAAGAGGTGGGCCTTTAGCCTCCCCTTAAACACCTCAAACAAGGGAGCCTCCCAGACTGCAGAAGGAAGTGAGTTTCCACAGGGTCAGCCCAGAGACACTAAAAGCACCATCTACCGAAGTCCTGAGCCAAATCCTGGGAACGTACAGGAGGCCCCTTGAAGAGGAGTGGAGGGAGCAAGCAGAGGACACCAGTGTCAGGTGCTCAGACAGGTAACCAGGACCCAGCCTATATAGGGCCTTGAAGATGAGAAGACCCACCTTGAAAAGGACCCTCCACCTGACTGGCAGCCAGTGCAGAGCATGCAGGACTGGAGTCACATGACTGGACCTTGAAGGCCCATCAGCAACTGGGCCGCTGCATTCTGAACTAGCTGCAGTCTGTGGAGGTCCCCTCTGAGACCCTGAAGTACAGTGTGTGAAGCTTGGCCAGCTGGTTATGATTGTTCTATGATATTTGTAATATAGAATGTGGTATGTGATTGTCTCACTTGAGACATCCTGTGCTCCTCGTGACCCCCAACCAGGTTTTAGTGAAAATAACAGGATATATGTAACTGACCAGGAGATTTCTCTAATGTAATTAACCTTCTTGAGAAGTTGCATTTCATAGCCTTTTTATGACCTCCTGTCTCTGGAACTGGGAAACTAAAATATACATTTTATGACTTCAGATAAGCTGATTCCTGTAAAGCTGTATTGCACCTGGTGAGGGATTGCAGGGTTGTAAATCTACAAAGGAACCACACAAGATCAAAAAGAAAATGTTAATTAAGGAGTCATATTGGGAAATTTGTTTTTGCTGATGTCACCTTATTTAATATCCTGTACCTCCTGATAGGACATCCTTTTTGTATATTTTTTATATTCAAAAAGGAGCTAGATGACATCATAGAAGGGGTGCGGAAACACATAGTTTGAAACTGTATGCTGTGTTTGAACTTGTTGACATATCTTTTGGCTCTTAGAAACAAGATCTAACTATAAGCACTGTAGAGGTAATACATTAGATAGAAAAGTCTAACTGTATATTGGTAGAAGTTTGTCTGTAGTTTTCTTTGCTTTTCTTTTAAGTGATTGTATGCTGTTTGATATTTATTTATTTATTTTCTTTTAACTGGGTGAGCACACTAGACAACCAAGTGCCTATTTTCAGGAATCGACCCGGGAGATTACAATGGTACATTCATGAACAGGCAAAACAAGTACGGTTCCATTTAAAGTGCATCAAACAACAAGGTCAGTACAAGAAGACAGCAGGATTTTGACAATGCAGACAGCAGGTAGGATAACATTAGGGTATTCTCAGGATAGGCAGGGGCCACCATGTCGGGTGGCAACTCAGTAAAAACTAGTAGGTAAATTGCTAGTCATGCACAGGTTATGCAGACAGTGACATTAGTTATTATCTATCACCAATGATTATGTGTATGCTAGCATGAAACCGTAGTACCCTAACTTTTCACATAGCTAGCCTAGCAATCACCCAAAGCAACATCCTAGGGAGATACAGACAGTTAGGGTATATGCTAACATGAAACCTGGAGAACACTAATACAACAGTCCAGGGTAACTTTAAAGAGTAGACAGGAGTATTCAAAAATCAATTGGTACAGGAAAATGTAAGCAGTTTGAGGGAACAAAACCCCAAGCAATGAGAGATATCATTAGCTAGTGAAAAAGACAAGGACAAAAACTGTTTTCATTTTTTAGCCACACCCAATCTGCTAATAGGGTCCCTGAACATTTAAGGGAGGGGCTTACAAGCATTTAAGGGGGGGAGGGAGCGGGGTAGGTGGGCGGGACCCAATTAGCCTCAGAAGTCCTTGTCCCTAGTGGGGAAGGAGAGGGTTCCAACGAGAACCAATCCACACCTCCAACCCTCAACGCCGAAAGCCAACAGCTGTAACTGGGGCTGAAGCCCTGCTATTTAAACTGCACCAGCAGTTTAAAATTGGAGCCTTTTTTTTCAGTATCTTCGCTTTCCTCGGTCCGACTCCATTTTGAAGGAGCCCCACGAGAGAATTAGCCTCAGAAGTCCTTGTTGTTCTGTGTTACATTTTTCATATTTTTATCAATTTTTAGTAAATATATTATTTGAAAGACTGCCTTAGGTTGTTGGCCAGTTCTTTTTGCATGTGACGTATAGATGATTAAGTCTGACAAAACCGTTCAGAAGCTTGATGGTGTTACTAAACTGGGAAAAAGGTAAGAATATACTAAGGTCTTTTATAGAGTTTAAAGGGTTCATTTGGAAGCCTGGCTGGGTTCTAGCGTGAATTGTACACTTAATCCCGAGAGAGATGCAGTCTGCGCCTGTACATTGGGTGCACTAGCATAAGGTTCACAGTTTGAATCCCCAGAACTTGAGACTAAAGGTGATTTGGACCCACAAGCAGACAGGAGGGTTACCCTGTCTGTTACCTGTTCTATACTGCGCATGGAGGTTGGCACTGTGGGAGCAGAGGGCCTGACCAGCTGAGTGCGTTTGTGACAGATTTGGTCAGCAGCAGTGTGGATAAATTTGGTAACACAACCTTTAACTGTTCAGTGTGTCAGCTTAATACTGTACAGCTCACTTGCAAAATAAGGCAGTGATTTATTTTTTTTAAAAAGAGAAACAGAACTATATCATTTTGCTAACAGTCAAGTTCCTACCCGTTTTATTTTTTTTCTAAAGTGCAAGTTAGAGTAGCCATAGTTAGGGAAGAAGATGGCTTCCAACTACAGCGGGTACACTTCAGACTACTTGAGGCAGTTGTGCCAGGACAGAGGAGTCCTGTACGAGGCGAGAGCCACTAAGCAGAATGTCGAGGATGCCCTGATGGCAGCAGATGCCCAGAGCATCGAGTCACAGACTGTGACTGTAAAGGACCAAACCTTGGGCATGAAGGGGCTAGCGGCCAGTGCAATGTCCAGATCTGGTGAGGAGGGCAGTAGGGCCAGTGCAAGCAAAGGGCCACAGCAGCAGGGGAAGGTCACCAGCATTCTGGAGCCAGAAGCAATCAGGCTACAGATTGAGTTGCGCAGAATAGAGCTGGAGTTCCAGAGAGACACTGAGCGAGAGAAACGAGCTGCAGAGGAGAAGAGGGAGTGAGAACAGCGAGAAGCTGACCGTGAACAGTGAGAGGCAGACTGAGAGGAGCGAGAGCACCAGAGGCAACATGAACTGGAGAAGCTACAACTCCAACTACCAGCACCAGAACAGGTAAGTGGCTTGGGTTTAACTGGAACTACAGGACTGGGTTACAAACTGAATTCCAAATTGATAGCTGAATTTAAAGAGGGGGAGGATATGGATGCCTTTTTAAACTCCTTTGAAAAAGTTTGTATTCAGGCTAAAATTCCTAGAGGGTCCTGAGCATCCAACTATCCTCGCTACTTACCAGGAAAGCTCAGGATACATTGGGTCAAATGGACAATAAGGACAGTAATGATTACAGCAAACTTAAAGCTGCACTTTTAAAAAAGTTTGATTTAACTGCAGAAGCATACAGAGCTAAATTCTGTAAGCTCAGGAGAAGCCCTGACATGAGGTACGAGGAGCTAGCCATGAAACAACGTCAATGTTTAAAGCGTTGTGGGGGTATTGAAGCAAACTCTGTAGATAAAATTAAAAATTCTATTTTGTTAGAACAGTTTTTTAGGGCATGCCCAGCAGAGCTGAAAACCTGGCTGGAGGGCCGAGATCCCAAAACAAGTGCAGAGGCTGCTGAACTCTCAGACCGCTATGCCAAGAGCAGACCTGCTCTAGAGCAAATGGGGTGGAGTGGCAGTGCAGAAAGGAAAGCGCACCTTCAGGCAGCTAAACCCTCACTGCCTCCACTGAAACCAGTTAGCCCCAGGTTTCAAAGAAAAGATTTCTCTGAGAAAAGAAACAAATGTTGGGTTTGTAAAGAAACTGGCCATATTGCCAGACAGTGTCCCAAAAGGACAAGCAATAAGCAGAATGGGGCTAGGAAAGAAGTAGGTTGTTTGTGTGTCCCTGGAAGCATGCCTGTGAACATGAGGGAGCACAAGCACCCAGTCATGGTGAATGGTATACAGAAACAAGGGTTAAGGGGCACAGGAGCATCCCTGACATTGGTAAAAGGGGATCTGGTAGAGCCTGGTCAGCTTATACCCAATGAATTTGTAATGGTATAAGACTTTAATGGTGAGGAGAAACCATTGCCCCTCGCTAGTGTTCTCCTAGACTGGGGTGAAACAAGGGGAACTGTGCAACAGGTGGCTGTAGCCAAAACTTTAGCAATTGATGTCATCCTTGGCAAGAATCTCAAACAGGGGATGGTGTGTGCAGTTACCTGTAGCCAAGCGGGAAGGGGAACTTGTAGTTCCCTGGCCCCACAGAAGCCAGTGTGGAAATCACTGGGAGGCTGATTCCTCAGCTTGTGTCTCCTGATATGGAGACTAATGAAAAGGGGGTAGAAGTTTCCCTAGTAGCAGGTAACCACACAGCTATGGAAGGTTACTCCAAAGAAGGACGGGTGACCCATTGTCAGAGGGTTAGTGATGACAGTGATCCTGAGTGCCCTGATGCTAGTGCTAGTGACCCTAGTTTAGAGACTGAAGGGGACCTGTCCCATACCTTTGGAATGTATAAGGAATTTGCAGCTGCTCAGAAAAGTGACCCTAGTCTAGAGCAGTTGAGGGCTTGGGCAGACTCTGACGGAGCACAGGGAGGTGACGGTAAACATAAAGTTTATTGGGAAAATGGACTGATGTATACTCAGGATGTCAAGACAGAGGAAGGGGTGATAGGTGGGCAGCTTGTCATTCCCCAGGGGTACCGTGAGCAGTTGCTCAAGATTGCACATGATATTCCCTTGTCTGGTCATCTGGGAAGCACGCGCACTATGCAGCGATTGGCCCAAATTTCTATTGGCCCAACTTTACCCAGGAGGTGAAGGAGTATTGCAGGTCATCTCACTGGTGCCAAGAAATAGGGAAGGCAGGTAAGAAAACCCAAGCTGCCCTAATTCCACTGCCCATAGTGGAGGAGCCATTCCAAAGGGTGGGAATGGATATTGTGGGGCCTTTAAATATCCCCAGCTCCTTCGGGAAGATGTTCATCCTGACTGTGGTGGATTATGCCATCCGGTATCCAGAGGCAGTCACCCTATCCTCACTGAGAACAGACAAAGTGGCAGATGCCTTACTTGGGATTTTCTCCTGTGTTGGGTTTCTGCAGGAGGTTATCCCCGATTCAGGGGGTTCCTTCATGTCGGACCTGATGAAATGTTTGTGGGAGAAGTGTGGGGTGGTGCAGAGGTACATGACACCTTACCACCCGCAAGCCAATGGGCTTGTGGAAAGATTTAATGGTACCCTGAAGTCAATGCTCCAAGCATTTGCTGAACAGCATGGGAGGGACTGGGAGAAATACCTTCCCCACCTGTTGTTTGCATACAGGGAGGTGCCCTAAGAGTCGACTGGATTTTCCCTCTTTGAGCTCTTATATGGACGCCGGTACATGGGCCCCTAGACTTGATCCAGGAGGACTGGGAAGGCAAGCACGCCACCCAGGGAACTCCCATAGTGGATTATGTCCTTAGGTTTAGGGAAAGTCTGAAGGAGCTTATGGGGACAGCCCAGAGCAACTTGGTAGCTGCCCAACAGAAACAAAAGTTTGGTATGACCAGGAGAACAGAGCTCGCTCATACACGGTGGGTCAGGAAGTCATGGTCCTTTTTCCGGTCTGGAAAGACAAGCTGCGGGTTGAGTGGGTAGGACCATACAAAGTAGTTAGAAAGGTAAATGACATGAACTATATCATAGAGTTACCTGACAGAAGACAAACAGAAAGAATGTACCATGTCAACATGATGAAGCCATATGCCAATAGGGCTGACATGGTGTTTGCAGTATGTAGTCCTGGGGAGGGGGATGGATGAAGGAGACCCCCTTCTGGACTTGCTGGAAGAAAGCAAGTAGGAGTCCTCTGTGGAGGCAGTTAAATTGTCTCCCCAGCTGGCACCAGACAAATCCAGGAAGTAAGGGAGGCTTAGCAGACTTTGCCCCACTGTTTAGCACCAAGCCTGGACTAACCTCTTAGCGATGCATGATGTGGAGGCAGGGACACAGACGCCCATATGGTGGACAGCATATCAGGTGTCAGAGTCTGTCCAAAAGGACATTAGGAAGGAAGTGGAGGAAATGCTGGATTTAGGGGTAATCCAGAGATCTCACAGCACCTGGGCCTCACCCATAGTCCTTGTGCCCAATCCAGATGGCTCTACTCATTTCTGTGTGGACTATCATGGACTGAATGTAGTCACGAAGTCAGACGCCCACCTGATTCCCAGGACGGACAAACTCCTAGACAAGTTGGGAGGGGCGACATACCTTACAACTATTGACCTGACAAAGGAGTATTGGCAGGTAGAGTTAACTGACAGAGCTAGGAGAGGTCAGCTTTCATCACTCCAATAGGCTTATTTGAATTGAAAGTAATGCCTTTTGGAATGAAGAATGCCACCACTTTCAAAGGTTGGTGAACCAGGTGTTAAATGGTGCTGAGGAGTACGCCATGGTGTACCTGGATGACATTGCCATCTTTAGTGCCAGCTGGGAGGAACACCTGTCCCACCTTAGGGAAGTGCTGGGCAGGATACAGAGGGCCAGGCTCACTATAAAAGCTGAGAAGTGCCAGGTGGCCATGGCTGAAGTGACATACCTCAGGCACGTTGTAGGCCGGGGACAGCTCCGTCTTAACCAAGTAAAAATAGAGGTGATGAAGGCATGGCCACGACCAGAAACACAGAAGCAGGTCAGGAGTTTTCTAGGGACAGCAGGGTAGTATAGGAAATTTGTACCCAATTACAGTGCCCTGGCTGCTCACCTATCTGACCTGGTAAGGAAAAAGATGCCTAAGAAAATTACCTGGAAACCAGCCTGTGAAAAAGCCTTTACCAGACTGAAGGAGGCACTGTGCAGTGCTCTTGTGTTGACAAGTCCTGACTATAGCAGACCCTTTATAGTCCAGACTGATGCCTCAGACATGGGTATTGAGGCAGTACTGAGTCAGACATCCAACCAAGGGAAAGATCACCCTGTAGTGTACCTGAGTAAAAAGTTTCTTCCCAGGAGCAGGCTTACCTACTGTGGAAAAGCATGTCTTGCTACAGTGTGGGCCCTAAGAAGTTAGAGCCATACTTATATGGCAGCATTTGAGTCACAAACTGACCACAACCCCTGATTTGGCTGATGCAAATGGGAAAAACTAATGGTACACTGTTAAGGTGGAGTCTTGCCTTGCAAGGGTATGACATGACGATCTTACATAGGGCTGGAGCGACCAATCAGAACGCCATGGCCTTGTGTCTATATGAGGAGTGAATTGATTTGAAGCTCATCCCATGCAGGGCATAGAGCCCCAAATTCAGTCTAGGTGGGAGGGGTATGACGCTTGGACCAGCTGGTTATGATTGTTGTATGATATTTGTAATATAGAATGTGGTATGTGATTGTCTCACATGACACTCCTGTGCTCCTGGTGACCCTCCCCACCCCCACCAGGTTTTAGTGAAAATAACAGGATATATGTAACTGACCAGGAGATTTCTGTAATGTAATTAACTTCCTTGAGAAGTTGCATTTTATAGCCTTTTGATGACCTCCTGCCTCTGAAGCTGGGAAACTAAAATATATATTTTATGACTTCAAATAAGCTGATTCCTGTAAAGCTGTATTGCACCTAGGTGAGGGATTGCAGGGTTGTAAGTCTACAAAGGAACCACACAAGATCAAAAACAAAATGTTAATTAAGGAGTCATATTGGGAAATAAGTTTTCGCTGATGCCCCCTTATTTACTATACCTCCTGATAGGACATCCTGTTTGTATATTTTTTATATTCAAAAAGGAGGAGCTAGATGACATCATAGAAGGGGTGTGGAAACACAGAGTTTGAAACTGTATACTGTGTTTGAACTTGTTGACATTTCTTTTTGGGCTCTTAAGAAACAAGATCTAACTATAAGCACTACAGAGGTAATACATTAGACAGAGAAAGTCTAACTGTATGTTGGTAGGAGTTTGTCTGTAGTTTCTTTGCTTTTCTTTTAAGTGATTGTATGCTCTTTGATATATTGTTCTGTGTTACATTTTTCATATTTTTATCCATTTTTAGTAAATATATCATTTGAAAGACTGCCTTGGGTTGTTGGCCAGTTCTTTATACATGTGATGTATAGAAGATTAAGTCTGACAAAACTGTTCAGAAGCTTGATGGTGTTACTAAACTGGAAAAAAGGTAAAAATATACCTAAGGTCTTTTATAGAGTTTTAAGGGTTCATTTTGGAAGCGTGGCTGGGTGCCCCGGCATAAGATTGTACTGCAATCCCCAAAGAGGGTACGAATCTGCGCCTGTACATTGGGTATGCTAGCATAAGGTTCATAGTTTGATTCCCCCCAGAACTTGAGACTAAAGGAGATTTGGACCCACAAGCAGACAGGAGGGTTACCCTGTCTGTTACCTGTTCACAATACTGCGCTCGGAGGTTGGTACTGTGGGAGCAGAGGGCCTGACCTGCTGAGTGCGTTTGTGACACAGAGCATTGCAGTAATTGAGCCTGGAAGTCACAAATGCATGCACTAGTGTTGGCAGGTCCTCGGGCGCAATGAGGGTCTTAATCCTGGCAATGTTCCGCAAGTGGTAGAAACCACTGCTGACTACAGATGACACCTGATCTTCAAAGGTCAACCTGCAATTGAGGATCATGCCCCAATTTCGCACCCTTGGAGAAACCACCAATGGTGCAGACCCCAGAACAAGTCCAGAGTCAGCTCCCAGTGGCAACCCATCATGCCTGCAACCAGGCTTGATCACCAGCACCTCAGTCTTAGCTGGGTTGAGTCTCAGCCAGCTGGAGGCCATTCAGTCATTGATTTTAGCCAGACAGCTGTTAAGCACGTCAACAGCTCCTGATGTTCCGGGTGCAAAAGACAAATACTGTTGGGTGTCATCTGCATAGCAGTGAAACTCCACACTGTATTACTGAATGATCTTGCCCAGGGGCAGCATGTACATTACAAATAACATCAGCAACAAGACTGAGTCCTGAGGTACTCCACAGGACAGAGGCATTGGGAGGAGGAGAAATTCTCCATCACCACCCACGGCACTCTGTCCAAGAGATGAGGACTCAAGCCATTTGATGACAGTACAGATGAGTCTGCAAAACTCACAGAGCCAATCGAGAAAGCGGCGTGATCCACAGTGTCAAAAGCTGAGGAGATTAAAGGAGCACAAGAACTGACCTGTGTCCTCTGTCTCTATCCCTGAGCAGGTCATTATTCACTCTCACTAGAGCAGTTTCAGTGCTATGTCTGGCCCAAAACCTGACTGGACTGGCTCACAGATATCCAAGGTCACCAGGTGATCCTCAAGCTGTTGTGCCACCAATTTCTCAACAGCCTTGCTCAAAAAGGCAGGTTGGAATTGGACAGTAATCGCCAGGACATCTGGATCGAGGGAAAATTTCTTAAGGAGGGGCTTCACCAGTGCTTCTTTCAAAGCAGCTGGGAAGACCCCTTCCACCATCGAGCACCTGGCAATCCTGGCGAACACCAGGCCAATGGCATTGACACGTCCCATTAAGAAAACGCTGGTGCCGTATCTAGTTCACAATAGGTGTGCTTCAGCTCTAAGGTCACCTTAGTCACTTCAGACACCTCCACCAGCCTAAACTCCTCCCAATGAAAACAGTGCACAGCATTAACAATAATGGAGCTTTCTGGGTTTTTTTGCAGGGATTTTCCCCTGCACCTCCTGATATGAGAGGCTTTGCCCCTCCAATTAAATAACAAGCTCCGAGAGGTATGGACTTCGGCGATGGGAAAAAACTCAGGAAGAGGGGGGACTACGTTTTGAAAGAAAAAAAAATGTTCCAACACCAGGAGACTTGGGAGGACTCGAACCGTGGTCCTAGGTCTCCAACCCTGCTATGTGGTGGTGCCTTAACCACTCCACCATGGGAGCAAGTCAACCAGGTACCACTCACACAGCAACTTGATCCCTTCCATGTATCAGCACAGAGCAACAGGGGTAGTGGTAATTCTCTACCACTGTTACCCCCCATCACTCTAAATGTTTCACAGCTTCACATAGCCGGGTTATTACCACACTGTTTTTGAAGTGACATATTGGCCCAGTACTGAACCGACATATCTATCTCTATCTCCCCACTACATCATCAGTATTCTGACTTCTGTGACTGTGACATCACTGCTGCTTTGGAACAGCCACGCAGTAGCTGCCAGATCAGTCACCTGTGATGTCACTATCAATGAGATCACAATGATGATGATGTGTGTGTGTGTGTGGGGAGGTGTAGAGATTTATTTATTTATTTAAAATATTGGTAACTGGGAAAGGCACGCTGAGCAAAGGCTCGTTTCCAGGTCCAACCTGGGGTGGGGATAAGGACAGTAACATGACATATACAGGAGGAATATAAATACAAAGACAACACCATAAAATACAATATTTAGACAGATGTGATACAAACACCTTGTAGCGAATACATATGTGGCTAATACAGCAGTAAATACATAGATGTAATACAAACACCTTATGGCTAATACATATTGTGGTTAATACAATATTTACATTTTTGTGAAGACATTGCACACTGTGGCAGTACAGCAATCAAGTGTAGATGAAAAGTAGCATTAAAGTCTGGAGATTGCTATATGATAAAAGCACAGAAAATCACAGACAGGTATGTAAGAGAATCAATATAGGTCAGTCTAAATTAGCTACGGGGAGACTGTGCTGCAGAGTAATAGTCAGTCATGAGTGCTGGGGGGCAGGTGAGGCTGCTGAGTGGTGTAAAGGGCAGTAGGGCAGCTGGGTGGAGGTGTTAATGGGATGGTGATGGTGGCTAGGGCGGTTAGGGAAAGTACGAGACAGATATGTCAACTGACAGGCTAACAGCTGTTCCACACATCCAGCACAATATTATCACATAGATTACTTTCTAATAAACAAAAGGAAATAAAAAAATACTTCAGAAATAAAAAGTTCAGATGACTACTTCTTAAAATTTGTATTATTTTCCTGTCTGCCTGTTTTGGCTCCACTAGCTCTTTAAGTACTGCTTGGGGGGGGGGCATGATGAGAGTCATCCTCTGTCTGACCAAACCACGGGCTTATAGCCTTTTATTTACAGGATATGCCCAAAGTTTTGTCAGGGTCACCTAGTGCTGTGCAGCAGAACTGCAGCTTTCCCTCTGCAGTTGGAAGCAGTTAATCCGTAGTCTGTGAGGAACAGGCCATGCAATGGGTGGTCAGCATGTATTGCTTCTCTGTTAGGCTAATCTTTTACTTGGCTGAATTCGGGCCTCCGCAGACATCTAGAGTGCTGAGCTGCTGTCTGTTTCTCAGCCCATACACCAATGCCTCAGAGACGGTATTCAGACGGTGCTCATGTCCTAAGCTAGCAGCCTCTTCTTCATAACCTCTTGAACCTTTAAAAATAGATACCAGCACAGCTGTTCACTATGGGGCCACAAGTCTCTCCCTTTAAAACTTTGAAAACAGTCTGTAAACTGTCATGTTAAGACTAATATTTTGTGACTCCTTAAAAATAGAAACATAGAAACATAGAATTTGATGGCAGAAAAGGATTGCTTGGCCCACCTAGTCTGTCCATTTCTCTACCTAACGGATAAGCTGCAGATCCTAGTTAACCAACAGACTACTTCCTGCTGCCCCCCCACTAGAATCGCCTTATGTTTGTCCCATGCATTCTTGAATTCTCCCACTGTTTTTGACTCTATGACCTCCTCGGGAAGGCTGTTCCATGCATCTACAACCCTCTCTGTGAAGAAATACTTCCTCACATTACCTCTGAGCCATCCCCCCTCTATCTTCAAATTGTGCCCCCTTGTTCTTGCACATCTCTTTTTCTGAAAGATGCTACCCTCTTGGACTTTGTTGAGCCCCTTGAGGTATTTGAAAGTTTCTATCATGTTCCCCCTCTCCCTCCTTTCTTTGAAGCTATACATCTTAAGCTCCTTTAGTCTTTCTTCATATGTCTTCTAGTGCAGACCCTGCACCATTTTGGTTGCCCTCCTCTGGACAGCCTCCACCTTGTCTATGTCTTTGCAAAGATTGGGGTTTCCAGAACTGTACACAGTACTCCAGATGTGGTCTTACCAACTGTCTGTACAGAGGGCCAACAACTTCTTGTTTTCTACTGGTGATGCCTCTCCCTATGCATCCCAGTATCCCCCAAGCCCTCCTTACTGCCTTCTCAATTGCTGGCCCACCTTTAGGTCATCTGATATGACTACCCCCAGGTCCCTTTACATTTTTGTTGTTGTCAGTATCTCACCCCCCATTGTGTACTCTTCCCCTGGGTTTTTGTTTCCCAGGTGCATTACTTTGCATTTGTTTGCTTTGAATCTAAGCTGCCATACATTTGACCATTCCTCCAACCTTGCCAAGTCCCTTTTCATCCTTTCCACACCACCTTGCATATCAACCCTGTTGCAGATCTTTGTGTCATCTGCAAAGAGACATACTTTTCCTTTCAGTCCCTCTGCAATGTCACTTATAAAGACATTAAAAAGGACTGGCCCCATTACTGAACCCTGCAGTAACCCACTAGTAACCCTCTTTTCTTCACTGTGGACTCCATTTACTATTATCGTCTGTGTCCTGTTGTTCAGCCAGTGTTTTACCCAGGCTACCACCCTGGGACCCACTCCCCGGCTGGCTAATGTGTTTATTAATCTTTTTTGTGGGACTGTGTCAAATGCCTTGCTAAAGTCTAGGTAGACCATGTCCACAGCCCCTCCCTGGTCTACTACTTTGGTCACCCAGTCAAAGAAATCAATTAGATTTGTCTGACATGACCTTCCTGCTGTGAATCCATGCTGCCTTGGGTCCTGTGCCCCACTGGCCTCTAGCTACTCAACAATTCTTTCCTTCAAAAGTGATTCCATCATTTTCCCTACCACTGAAGTCAAACTGACAGGTCTGTAGTTTCCTGCCTCTGTCTTGCTCCCACTTTTGTGAAGGGGAATCACATCTGCCCTCCTCCAGTCCTCAGGTACCACCCCATCATCCCATGATTTATTAAAAAGGGTAGTCAGTGGTGTTACTAGTTCTTCCCTTAGTTCTTTTAGAATTCTGGGGTGAATCCCATCAGGCCCCATAGCTTTATCCACCTTCAGTTTTAAGAGTTCTTTCAGAACCCTTTCTTCTGTGAAAGGACTAATATCAACCCCCACTCCAGAGTGCTTCTATTGACTGGATTATATATCTCCCCCTGCTTTTCCATTATGAATACTGAGCAGAAGTATTCATTCAGTAACCCTGCTTTTTCACTGTCACTCTCTGTCCAACAACCTTCCTCTTTATTCAGCCTCAGTATCCCTGACTTAGTCTTTCTTTGCTCCCTAATGTACCTATAAAAGGTTTTATCCCCCTTCTTAACTGAGTTGGCTATCTTTTCCTCTGTTTGGGCCTTTGCTATTCTGCCTGCCTTCTCTGCTTCAACTGGTACAATTCTCCGTCCTGCTCCTTCTGTGTTTCCTTATACTTCCTGAATGCTGTCTTTTTCTCCCTAACCTTCCCCGACACTTTTTTCAGAACCATAGTGTTTTTTTTTTTCGTTTTGATTTATTTGCTTCACACAAGGCTTTTTGCCCCTGTAACGGCAGTTTTGATGTTTCCTATTGTTGCTCCACCCCACCTTCTTGCATGTTTGCTAGTGCTTTTCTGAGGCACTCTCCCATTTTGACAAAATCAGCCCTCCTGAAGTCCAGTACCTTCACTTTTGTATGGCTTGACTCTACAGCTAAGTTTATCATGAACCACATTGTTTGGTGGCCGTTTGTTCCCAGATGGCTACCCACTTCAAGATCGGAGATCCTCTCTCTGTCCCCATTTGAGAGTACGTGGTCTAAGATTCAAATGCTTAGATCTCTAATATAAAAGTATTGACTATCCTCACTGTTGCCTTTATAGGTCATTCCTAAAGAAGATATCATAGTCAGCTGCAAACACAGTCTCTATAAAATGGCAAGAACAAATGCAGTAACCTTTTTGGCCGAAACACGTCATCTGAACGTGTTTTAAAATACAGTTGCTTCACAGACAAGTGCTAGGTCTAATTTTTAAGCCAGGAAATGGTAATGAGCTATTTTATGAGTGCAATAATACATTCCAGGTTGTGTGTTAAAGTTTTATGCATACACTTTCCGGAGAGAGTACACTGACCTCCAGCCTATACCACACCACTCTTGGGGCATACATCTCAAATGCTTTAAGACACACCCGTCATGCATTGTTGCTTGCATATTGACTATTCTCAGTACATCTACATTGGGCCTGATGCATGAAAGGGCAAGTAATACATGCCTGAGGCGTTGCCCGGCTGCATACCCTCGCGAGCCCCAGACAGGCACAGGGTGAGTGGTATGTACTACTGCTAGCACCCAAGGGGTGCCTGTCAGCAACCACACTCCTGCGGTGTGCATGGTCACATGGGTGGTCGGGGTGGAGCCGTGGACATAGGCGGGCATCTGGGTGGATTCCTTGTGCCCTTGTGGAGGTGCGGGGGAGTGAGGGGACAGCCGCGTATAGCGGCACTGGAGACACACTGTCAGACAGTCACCTGTGCCACTGCCCCATCCCTTCCCTGCAGCATAGTGGGCTGGGGCAGCATGGTGATCTGATTCATGGTGCCACTGCACCTGGCAGCTGGAGAACATGGGGGCACATACCAGGTTATGCCTGGTCTTGGCAGGCACAGCCGGTACCCCCTGAGCCCGGCACTACGTGGCTTTGTGAATGATGCGTAAAGCAGGCATGCCCCTGACACTCCCCCAGTGTAGCGTTCCTTGGGTGGCTTGGGTGGCGGGTGCATAAGTGCCTTGTGCGCCCTTGGTGAATGCCACTGGAGGTCCGCGGGATCCCTGCGGCATGGCATTCACACTTAAGGTTGCCTGTGTGCCTCAGATACATGGCGCATAGGCATCTTTTTCATTTGAGCACAGGGCCCAATAAGATTTTGAATTGACAGCTGTTTCACTTGATATAAATCCAGGAAGCAGCATGGGAATAGATTAAATTATAATAACTTGGTCACGTTTTTCCCCATAGGAAAAGCTGGTTATAATCGTCGTTATAACCAGCGGTTATAATGGCGAACATGCGCTGGTCTTTTCTAAGGAGAAACCACAAGTCAGACTGTGGTTCACACTACACTGCTCTTATAGCAGGCGCCAGATTGAAAACACTTCACATTTCATGTTGCCAAACTTGGCAAACTATTAAACTTGCAGAACTTTTGACAAGTTCAATTTGGGTTGAACTGAAAAAAAAATCTTGTTTCTCTCTCTCTGTCTCTCTCTCTCTGTCTCTCTCTCTCTCTCTCTCTCTCTCTCCCCACCCTCTATAGGTCATTCAAGTTTAACAATTTGTACTTTCCCACATAACTGCTCCATTTTTCCCATTAGCTACTGGATTTACATTGTTTTGGTACTGCAGACTGACTGGGTTAAAAAGCTACTATTTTATATAGTTGTTGAAGTGAAAAAGATGTGATTCCAGCAATTATATAAAATAAAACATGGGGTGGTGTTTAAAACTCAAATTTTACACATATCCTCGGTGTTGAATGCTTAAATAAAGCACTCAAGCTTCACTCTTGGGGTTTATGTAGCATCTAACACCAAGGATGTGTGCAAAATTCTCATTATACACACCACCCCATGTGTTATTCTATATGTAATATATAGAGCAATGAAAAAATGATATAGTATTAAGTTATACAGGGGCCAAGCATGTTGGCTATATACAGCCCAAACACTGGCACAGTGTCCAATATAGTTCTTAAAAAATCTCCTGCTGCACAGAAATAGTTCATCTGTAGATCTGAGGTTTATCAGCACCACAGAAGTCCAGTACTGCCTCACACATGATGTGGTTTGGCTAGCAAATAGTGGCAGCTGGCAGGTTATCAGCAACAAGACTCTGTTTTGTTACTTAGATCACGGGATTCTAGTTTGCAAAGTGACTTGAAAGGCACTAGCAGCTCTAATTCTATTACACCTTGGAGTCAGACAATTTTGTGACATGGAAAGTAATATTGGCTGGCTGGTAGAGACCACACACAGTGAGACAAGGGGTATATTGTATGGCCAAAAAAAGTGTATATGTGTGTGTGATGTGACATGTTCAGTGAGAGCCCACCAAATTGTTACACACCCCAAATCTGCATCAATTACTGATGAGAATGGGACGTTTTATGCACAGAAAGTAAGAATGTTGGTACTTTTGGATTTCTTTGAGAAGACTGGCACCTCAAGGACTATTTTCAGAGCTTTTCTGCATTCAGAACTGAAGGACAGGGTAAAATCTGGAATGGTTCTGGAACCAGAATGCACCAGAACTGGGGTTCCAGAACCAGAATGCAAGAACCAGCTTGAATGCAACAAGAGGAATGGTTCCATTACCATTCTGGCATGGACCCCAAACCAGCCAGAACAGTGATTCCTGACCAGGAATGCACATCAAACAAGAGTTTCATTACTGGGATACATCTGAATTATGCTGGATCCACCAGGAATGCATTACACAGCAACTGGTTTCTAAATTATTTATAGTTCTGACATTTCTGGGTGCATTCTAGTTCTGGAATCCAGTTCCAGATGCATTCTGTTTTTACCAGATTCACCAAAAGCTGCCATTCCAAACCAGCTCAATTCACATCTAGTTTGAGAACAGACTGAGTTATAAAACGAATGCTTTCAGATGGCCTTTTTAAAACTCCACCGATAGGACACAGCAAAATAAAGACTGATGAAATCTACTGCATGCTGTAAGAAGACATTTTTTATGTTTTATGTATGCATGTGATCAACAAACATTTCATTATAAAGAATTGCATTTCAGAGGTATGTCACCATAGGAGCCGACTCCATGGGTGCTCAAGCAACCACAAAGTTGACATAAGCACCCTCAATTTTGCAAGGGCAGCCTGCAACAAAGGATTACTAGGGAACCTGGTCATAGGAAAAATACTACCTACTGGCAATGAGCACCTACAAAGATTCCTAAAAGTTGGCATTCCTGTATGTCACTGTCAGGTCTAGTGCAGCTCAGGCTGAAGGGGGCTTTGCAATAACAGCCCAATAATCTGCTTGGCTGATCACGACACATTTTTCATTTTGCAGGGCAGACACTTCTTGAAGTTGAAAGAAGCCAACCACTCCATTCACAGATTGTTACTTTATACGCATAAACCCTCCTGTTCAATTTTTTTTTTTATATAATCTGCAGTTAGATGTCAATCACTCTATGTTGTCCTGGAAAGTGAAATCAAGTCCCTTCCACTGCCGAGTATCCCTCCGACTTCCCAGTCTCTTCTTGTGCACGGTCTGTGAAGTGAACTCCCTCCCACTGCCAAGTATCCCTCAGCCTCCCATTGCTTCCCATGCCCCTTCAGAATTTTCTGACACCAGGGTGCCCAGTTGCTGTTACCGGCTAGCATCCCCCCACCCTGACCATTTCCACTGTGCAATACTGGGGAGCTCACCCTTGGTGCTGCCAAATATAACACTGGCATTGGGGTGTCCAGTCTCCAGTATTGGTAGCAGAAATAAAGAAAATCATCCCTCATAGTCTTTTTTTTAATCCCTGTAAAAAAATGAAATTATCCATTGATACCTATTGCCACCACCAACCCTCCACTGCTATTACCTTCCCCCCACCCAAAACCCTCACTCAGCACCAACCGCCCACACACCCCACCCCTACTTACCTACAGGGGTTCAATGCCATAATCATCTCTGATCAGAGACCTGTCTTCACTCTTCAGTGTTAGACCAGGAACTAAGGAAATTAGGTATGCAGTCAGTGCATTTCAGTGTGCTTTGAACTTGTACTCACAGTGATGCTTGGTCAGCTGGTTATGATTGTTCTATGATATTTGTAATATAAAAATATAGTATGTATTGTCTCATAAGGCAGCCTATGCCATGGTGCCCCCAGTTTCAGTTACAGGATGTAACTGACCAGAGATCTCTGTAATGTAATTAACTTTCTTGAGAAATTGCATTTTATGGCCTTTTATGACCTGTTTCTGCCTCTGAAGTTGGGAAGCTAAATATGCATTTTATTACAGAACAGGACATAACTGATTCCTGTTGGCTATACTGCACTTAAGTGACGTATGGCAGAGCTGAAAAACACTTTTGATGTTCCTTGGGAAAATAAGAAACCAGCCACCAGTTGAAAGGAAAGGCTTGATTAAAAACTGTCATAATTTGGGAAATGAGTTTTTGCTGAAGTCACATCATTTAAAATATCTCCTGACAGGAAATCATGTTTGTATTTTTTGGGTTTTAAAAGGAGGAGCTAGATGACTCATTGAAGGGGTGTGGAGACACAGAGTTTTAAACTGAATACTCTTTCTGGACTTGGGGTCATATTCCATCTTGGGACTGTAGAGACACAGCTCTGATAGGCACTTAAAGAAGTAATACATTAGATAGAAAAGATCTAAACTGTATGTTCGATGTGCTTACACAACTGGATGAGATAATATGAGATGATGCTTGTGTAACTTGATTTGCTTTTTGGCTATCTGCCTCTCTATCCTTGGGATATACCACCCTGTAGGGGTACGACACAAGGAACCCTAGAGGAGGGTCCCCCCTACAGGTGCCAGGAATGTATGCATTGGCTAAAGTAGGTTAAGAAGAAGCCCACGGCGAAGAGAGATGAGCCGCTGGAGAGGAGGAGGAGGGGTGGATGGTGGGCAATGAAAAAGAATCCTGGCGAGGCCCAGGATGTTGTGACCTTTTAAGCTCGATGAGGGAGTGACGTTGTTGCTCCGCCCATCGAACCTCGGGCTTAAAGCCCTCCCATTCAATGTGCTTACACAACTGGATGAGATAATATGAGATGATGCTTGTGTAACTTGATTTGCTTTGTGGCTTTCCGCCTCTCTATCCGTGGGATATACCACCCTGTAGGGTTACGATGCAAGAAACCCTAGAGGAGGGTTCCCACCTGCAGGTGCCGGGAATGAATGCGTCGGCTAAAGGTAGGTTAGGAAGAAGCCCAAAAAGAATACCAAAGATGTCAAGCTTCGAAGAGGCAAGGATGATGAATGAATTCTGTGAAGAGAAGGGTTAACTTCCTAAGGAGAGAGGAGAAAGCCAGGGCCACCATACACCTCCATCCAACAGCGGAACCTAACTAACTACTGTGAAGAAAGCACTACTCTAACTAATATTATGACCACTAGCATGGAGGAGAGGGAAAATCCCCTTTGAGGAGGAAACCTCTGGGGATCCAAGGCCTAGGCTGCCTTCCCTCCAGGCTGACAACCTTTGATTTGAGGACGTATGTCGATAAAGAGAATGGTCCATAGATGAAGGATATAAGTAAAGAGGATGACGATGGGATAGGAAAAAACTCCAAAGAAGCACAGATTAAAGAAGGAACATGAGGTAGCAGGGACCCAAGGAGGGTATGCTCGAGTAGTCGATGAGAGATAGTAGATCAGAGGAGCAAGGGGTATCCATATGTGCTCATGAGGAGATTCCAGATGTGCTGATGAGGAGACTGAGGATAATGCATACTGGCTTAATTGAGCGATGAGAGTGAGCAGACACTGAGGTTGAAGAGGCATGCTTGATTATGGGATGTCAACGATTAGACCCTGAGGTTGTAGTCGATGAGATACAATGATAGGAATGCTCGAGTAAGCTATGTAAATAGATAAACCTTACGGTAAGGATGAGTGAGCGATTGGAGTTATGAACCCGATACATGCGGCAGAATGGCTGTGGGTCGATGAGGTGGCAGAGGAGTCATGATAGGTAAGACCAAAAAGAAATATTGATTGCAGGCCTCGAGTGGAGTGAAGCCATGATGGCCAATATGGAATGGAAAGAGGAGGAAACAGGAATGAACTTAAAAATGAACTGAAACATGAAAAGGAACTTGTACGGAGGTAATATACTTGAGAAAGTGATGTGAGGAAGGAGGGTCTTCAAAAGGAGGGAGACTCAAGGCCAAGAAGACATGTCGAGAACCAGAAAGGAAGCGAACCCGAGGATACACTCAGGATGAACGATCGAGAAGAGCAAAACTGGACAATGTATGATGTGGAATGAAGCCATGAGTGGAAAGAATCTATGACAGCTGGGATGAGAATAGGCACTAGGCTGAAGAAGGTAAAATAGGAACAGAAGAAGTATGATGATGGATTGAAGCCATGGAGGCTAGTGCGGGAAAGTGATGTAGGAAAGGACGAAGGACGGTAGGGAGGTCAATGGGGTAGCGGAGGACCCAGCCGGTATGGAATGAGAACTGCAATAGGGTGAGTTGGATAAGGCTGAATGGAGTCCGCCAGAGCTTCAGGCCATGGAGGATAGCATGCAGGCCAGAATGAGTCAGCTGAAGCATGGTAGGATAGGGGAACCCCAAAAGAAATGCACAGGTGTAGCAGAGGAGGCAATGGGAAGGACACAGATTGAGCAGTCGATGCGAAGGAGGAGACCCATATAGAGGTTGGAGGAGCAATGTCTCAAGAAGGAGAAGGGAAGGATACAAAACATGTAGGGGGGGAGAAGGAGGTCAGGGGAGGGACTAGAGGATCCCAACACGCCAGATGGAGCAAGCTAATATCGCAGACCCGGCAGTGAGCCACAAGAGCATGGTGGGGGAAGGTGACACTGAATCCATGCTGAAATTATGCCATCTAGAGGCTAGAATGGGGCACAGCATCAGAAAGAAGACATGGAAAATACAGGAGAGACACCAGACATGTCAGCCACAAAATGGAAAGGATCAGGGTCAAAAGCTGGAAATACCCACTCAGTATGAACAGAGCATGCCACCTTTTTTTTTTTTACAGTAACAGAAGCTTAGTTCAACAATGCCCAATACAAAAGCATCTGGCTAATCCTAATGGACTTCAGGAATGAGGCACTTGAGTGAGGGCAACAACATACGTGGCTGGGAAAGAAAGGGAAATTGCACCCTTGACACTAGGAAGCTTACCATCAGCAGGTGAAGCGAAGATCATGGCAATGGGATGAAACACCAGCAAGTGCAGATTGTAAAGATTTAGTAGATCTTTTCCCAGTCTGTAGCCTTGTCATGGTTTAAAAACATCATAGTTTAAAACATCATCTGTGTCGTTTAAGTTACAAGATGTTAAAGTTTGTAAGATCAAGTATAGGCAAGGGTTCTGAGTTCAAGATGGGAATGAACAAAAATCGAGGTGTGCAAGAAGGGGAGACATACAAAACCGGCGACTGTAATGGTTCAGTCAGAGTTGCAGCAGAAGGGGAAAAAAAACCCTGCCCCAGACATAGCTGAGAAGGAAGAAGCCATTTCGACGGCAGTGACTCCCATTAAACCTCGGGCTTAAAGCCCTCCCATTGGTAGGAGTTTGTCTGTAGTTTTCTTTGCTTTTCTTTTAAGTGATTGTATGCTCTTTGATATATTGTTCTATGTTTACATATTTAATATTTTGATAATCTTTTAGTAAAGTACCTATTATTTGAAAGACTGCTTGTGTTTCTTCCAAGTTCTTTTTGCATATGATGTATACGTGGTTTAAGTTTGACAGCTGTTCTGGAGAGCTTGATGGTGTTACCAAACTAGGAAAAGGTAAGAATATACCTAAGGTTTTTTACAGAGTTTTAAGGGTTCATTTTGGAAGCCTGGCTTGGTGCCCCTGGTGAAAGATTGTACCGCAGTCCCCAAAGAGGGTATATATCTAAGCCTGTACATTGGGTATGCTAGCATAAGATTCACAGTTTGATCCCCCAGAACTTGAGACTAAAGGTGATTCGGACCCACAAGCAAACAGGAGGGTTACCCTGTCTGTTACCTGTTCACACTCTTGCTCGCGGAGGTTGGCACTGTGGGAGCAGAGGGCCTGACCTGCTGAGTGTGGTTGTGACAGATTTGGTTAGCAGCGGTGCGATAAAAGCTGGTAACACAAGCTTTAACTGTTCAGTGTGTCAGCTTAATACTGTACAGCTCACTTGCAAAATAAGGCAGTGATTTATTTTAAAAAAAGGAAACAGAACTATATAATTTTGCTTACAGTCAAGTTCCTATCCATTTCATTTTTTTTTCTAAAGTACAAGTTAGAGTAGCTGTAGTTAGGGAAGAAGATGGCTTCCAACTACAGCTGGTACACTGCAGACTACTTGAGGCAGTTGTGCCAGGACAGAGGAGTCCTACACGAGGTGAGAGCCACCAAGCAGAACCTCATGGATGCCCTGATTGCAGCAGATGCCCAGAGTGTCGAGTCACAGACTGTGACTGTAAAGGACCAAACGTTGGGCATGGAGGGGCCAGCGGCCAGTGCAGTGTCCAGATCTGGTGAGAGAAGGGCAGCAGGGCCAGTGCAAGCAAAGGGCCACAGCAGCAGGGGAAGGTCACCAGCATTCTGGAGCCAGAAGCAATCAGGCTGCAGATTGAGTTGCTCAGAATGGAGTTGGAGTTCCAGACAGAAGAGAAGAGAACAGTGAGCCGAGAGGAGAAGAGGGAGCAGAACACGAGTGGCAGAGGAGAAAAGGAGCAAAACGGAGAGAAGTGGACCATGAACAGTGAGAGGTGGACCCAAGAGTGAGAACCAGAGGCGACATGAACTGAGAAGATGTCACCCAACTACCAGCACCAGAGCAGGTAAGTGGCTTGGATTTAATTGAACTACAGGACTTGGTTACAAACTGAATTCCAAATTGATAGCTGAATTTAAAGAGGGGAGGATATGGATGCCTTTTAAATTCCTTTGAAAAGTCTGTATTCAGGCAAAATTACTAAAGGGTTCTGGAGCTTTCAGCTATCCCCACTACTTACTGGGAAAGCTCGGGATGCATTGGGTCGAATGGACAATGAGGACAGTAATGATTATAGCAAACTTAAAAAGCTGCACTGTTTAAAAAGTTTGATTTAATTGCAGAAGCATACAGAAATAAATTCTATAAGCTCAGGAGAAGCCCTGATAAGAGCTACGAGGAGCTAGCCATGAAACAATGTCAGTTTTTAAAACATTGGTGGGAAGGAATTGAAGCAAACTCAGTAGATAAAATTGAAAATGCTATTTTATTAGAACAGTTTTTTGGGCATGCCCAGCAGAGCTGAAAACCTGGCTGGAGGACCGAGATCCCAAAATAGTGCAAGAGGCTGCTGAACTCTTGGACCGCTATGCCAAGAGCAGACCTGCTCTGAGAGTGAATGGGGTGGGTGTGGCAGTGCAGAAAGGTAAAAGTGTGCATTCATTGCAGCTAAAACCCTCACTGCCTTCACCAAAACCAGTTAGCCCCAGGTTTCAAAGAGATTTTTCTGAGAAAAGAAGCGAATGTTGGGTTTGTTAAGAAACTGGGCATATTCCCAGAGTGTGTTCCAAAAGGACGAGCAATACGTAACATGGGGCTAAGAAAGAAATGGGTTGTTTGTGTGTCTCTGGAAGCATGCCTGTGAACATGAGGGAACACATGCACCCAGTCACGGTTAATGGTGTACAGATACAAGGGTTAAGAGACACAGGTGCATCCCTGACATTGGTAAAAGGGATCTGGTAGAGCCTGGTCAGCTTATAACCAATGAATCTGTAACTGTACAAGACTTTACTGGCGAGGAGAAAACATTGCCCCTCGCTAGTGTTCTCCTAGACTGGGGTGAAACAGAAGGAACTGTGCAACAGGTGGCTGTAGCCAAAACTTTAGCAGTTGATGTCATTCTTGGCAACAATCTCAAATGGGATGGTGTGTGCAGTTAACCGTAGCCAAGCGGCACGGGAAAATTGTAGTTCCCTGGATCCCACAGAAGCCATTGTGGAACCCACTGGAAGGCTGGTTCCCCAGCCTGTGTCCCTTGATATGGAGACTAATGAAAAGGGGGTAGAAGTTTCCCCAGTAGCAGTTAACCACACAGCTATGGAAGGTTACTCCAAAGAAGGAGGGGTGACCCATTGTCAGAGGGTTAGAGATGACAGTGATCCTGAGTGCCCTGATGCTAGTTCTAGGGACCCTAGTTTAGAGACTGAAGGAGACCTGTCCCATGCTTTGGGAATGTGTAAGGAGTTTGCAGCTGCTCAGAAAAGTGACCCTAGTCTACAGAAGCTGAGAGCTTGGGTAGACTCTGAAGGAGCACAGGAAGGTGACGGTAAACATAAAGTTTATTGGGAAAATGGACTTATGTATACTCAGGCTTTGAAGACAGAGGGAGGGTGATAGGCAGGCAGCTTGTCATTCCCCAGGGGTACCATGAGCAGTTTCTCAAGACTGCATACGATATTCCCTTGTCTGGTCATCTGGGAATCGCGTGGACTATGCAGCAGTTGGCACAGAATTTCTATTTGCCCAACTTCACCCAGTAGATGAAGGAGTAGTACAAGTCTTGTCACTGGTGCCAAGAAATAGGGAAGGTGGGTAAGAAAACCCAAGCTGCCCTAATTCCATTGCCCATACTGGAGGTGCCATTCCAGAAGGTGGGAATGGATATTGTGGGGCCTTTAAATACCAGCAGCTCCTTCGGGAAGAGGTTCATCCTGACTGTGGTGGATTATGCCACCTGGTATCCAGAGGCAGTCGACCTATCCTCACTGAGGACAGACAAAGTGGCAGATGCCTTACCTGGGATTTTCTCCTGTGTTGGGTTTCCACAGGAGGTTATCACTGATCGAGGGGTTCCTTCATGTCGGACCTGATGAAATGTTTGTGGGAGAAATGTGGGGTGGTGCAGAGGTGCATGACACCTTATCATCCGTAAACCAATGGGCTTGTGGAAGATTTAATGGTACCCTGAAGTCAATGTTCCAAGCATTTGCTGAACAGCATGGGAGGGACTGGGAGAAATACCTTCCCCACCAGTTGTTTGCATACAGGGAGGTGCCCCAAGAGTCGTCTGGATTTTCCCCCTTAGAACTCTTATATGGACACCAGGTATGTGGGCCCCTAGACTTGATCCGGGAGGACTGGGAAGGCAAGCATGCCACCCAGGGCACTCCCATAGTGGATTACGTCCTTAGGTTAGGTTTAGGGAAAGGCAGAAGGAGCTTATGGGGACAGCCCAGAGCAACCTGGCAGCTGCCCAACAGAAACAAAAAGTGTGGTATGACCACAGAGCCAGAGCTCGCTCATACACGGTGGGTCAGGAAGTCATGGTCCTTATTCCAGTCCAGAAAGACAAGCTGCAGGCTGAGTGGGCAGGACCGTACACAGTAGTTAGAAAGGTAAATGACGTGAACTATACCACAGAGTTACCTGACAGAAGCCATACAGAAAGAATGTACCATGTCAACATGATGAAGCCATATGCTAATAGGGCTGACAAGGTGTTTTCAGTATGTAGTCCTGGGGAGGGGACGGATGAAGGAGACCCCCTTCTGGACTTGCTGGAAGAAAGCAAGCGGGAGTCCTCTGTGGAGGCAGTTAAATTGTCACCCAAGCTGGCCCCAGACAAGATCCAGGAAGTAAGGGAGGTTCTAGCAGACATTGCCCCACTGTTTAGTGCCAAGCCTAGACTAACCCCCTTAGCAACACATGATGTAGAGACAGGGACAGATGCCCATATGGTGGACAGCATATTGGGTGTCAGAGGCTGTCCAAAATGACATTAGGAGGGAGGTGGAGGAAATTTTGGATTTAGGGGTAATCCAGAGATCCAACAGCCCTGGGCCTCACTGTAGTCCTTGTGCCCAAGCCAGATGGTCTACTCATTTCTGTGTGGACTATCATGGACTGAATACAGTCACGAAGTCAGAGCACCCCGATGTCCCGGACGGACAAACTCCTGCACAAGTTGGGAGGGTGACATGCCTTAGGATTGTTGCCTTGACAAAAGGGTATTGCAGGTAGAGTTAACTGACAGAGCTAGGGAAGGTCGGCCTGCATCACTCCAATAGGCTTATTTGAATTTAAAGTAATGCCTTTCGGAATGAAGAATGCCCTGGCCACTTTCCAAAGGTTGGTGAACCAGGTGTTAAATGCTGCTGAGGAGTACGCTGTGGCATAAATGGATGACATTGCCATCTTTAGTGCCAGCTGGGGGGAACACCTGTCCCACCTTAGGGAAGTGCTGGGCAGGATACAGAGGGCCAGGCTCACTGTCAAAGCTGAGAAGTGCCAGGTGGTCATGGCTGAAGTGGCATACCCCGGGCATGTTGTAGGTCGGGGACAGCTCCCTCTTAACCAAGTAAAAATAGAGGAGATGAAGGCATGGCCCAGACCAGAAACACAGAAGCAGGTCAGGAGTTTTCTAGGGACAGCAGGGTACTATAGGAAATTTGTGCCCAATTACAGTACCCTGGCTGCTCCCTATCTGACCTGGTAAAGAAAAAGGGCCTAAGAAAATTACCTGGGACCAGCGTGTGGAAAAGCATTTATCAGACTGAAGGAGGCACTGTGCAATGATCCTGAATTGACAAGTCCTGACTATAGCAAACCCTTTATAGTCCAGATTGACGCCTTAGATGTGGGTATTGGGGCAGTATTGAGTCAGACATCCAAACAAGGGAAAGATCACCCTGTAGTGTACCTGAGTAGAAATTTACTTCCCAGAGAGCAGGCATACTCTACTGTGGAAAAAGAGTGTCTTGCCATAGTGTGGGCCTTAAAGAAGTTAGAGCCATACTTATATGGGCATCATTTTGAGGTACAAACGGACCACAACCCCCTGGTTTGGCCGGACCAAATGGCAAAAACTAATGGTAGACTATTAAGATGGAGTCTTGCCTTGCAAGGGTATGACATGACGATCTTACATAGGGCTGGAGCGACCAATCAGAATGCAGATGGCTTATCGCGTCTATATGAGGAGTGGACTGACTTGGGAAGCTCATCCCATGCAGGGGACAGAGCCCCCAAATTTATTCTAGGTGGGGAGGACTGTGACGCTTGGCCAGCTGGTTATGATTGTTCTATGATATTTATAATATAAAAATATAGTATGTGATTGTCTCACATAAGGCAACTTGTGCCATGGGTCCCCCCCCAGCTTTCACTTACAGGATGTAACTGACCAGGAGATCTCTATAATGTAATTAACTTCCTTGAGAAATTGCATTTTATGGCCTTTTTATGACCTGTCGCTGCCTCTGAAGTTGGGAAACTAAATATACATTTATTACAGCACAGGACATAACTTAGTTGATTCATGTTGGTTATATCGCACTTAAGTGCCGTATGCAGAGCTGAAAAAAACGTTGATGTTCCTTGGGAAAATAAGAAACCAGCCACCAGTTGAAAGGAAAGGCTTGATTAAAAACTGTCATAATTTGGGAAATGAGTTTTGCTGCAGTCACATTATTTAACATAACTCCTGACAGGAAATAATGTTTGTATTTTTTTAGTTTTAAAAGGAGGAGCTAAATGACTCATAGAAGGGATTTGGAGACACAGAGTTTTAAACTGAATACTGCGTCTGGACTTGGGGTCATATTCCATCTTGGGACTGTAGAGACACAGCTCTGATAAGCACTTAAAGAGGTAATACATTAGACAGAAAAGATCTAAGCTATATGTTGGTAGGAGTTTGTCTGTAGTTTTCTTTGCTTTTCTTTTAAGTGATTGTATGCTCTTTGATATATTGTTCTGTGTTTACATTTTTCATATTTTTATCATCTTTCAGTAAATTACCTATTATTTGAAAGACTGCCTGTGCATCTTCCAAGTTCTTTTTGCATGTGATGTATACATGGTTTAAGTTTGACAGCTGTTCTGGAGAGCTTGATGGTGTTACCAAACTGGGAAAAGGTAAGAATATACCGAAGATCTTTTATAGAGTTTTAAGGGTTCATTTTGGAAGCCTGGCTTGGTGCCACGGCGAAGGATTGTACCGCAATCCCCGAAGAGGGTACGTATCTAAGCCTATACACAGGGCATAAGATTCACAGTTTGAATCACCCCAGAACTTGAGACTAAAGGTGATTTGGACCCAAAAGCAGACAGGAGGTTACCCTGTCTGTTACCTGTTTACACTATTGTGCTCAGAGGTTGGCACTGTGGAGCAGAGGGCTTGACCTGCTGAGTGCATTTGTGACACTGATAACCAGGCCATTTATATTTGTCTAACAAATTTTCAACATTGCCTTTTGGGATCTCACCTCACAAGCGAGGTTGGTGAAATTCTCCAAATCTGGCCCAAAGTTGATTTGAAACAACTCCATGAAGTCACCTGTTGGGTGGGATTTGAACATTATCACCTACCAGGTTCATGAGGTGGGGTCATCTGAAAAGTATGTTGAAAATTTTGATACAAATATTTAAAAAACAAAACACTTTGAATATACATTGAAATTGTTCAACGCTTCCTCATAACTTTGATAATTTTCTATATTTTGACCCCAAATGTTCAACATAGCCATTTTTTCACAGCACCTCATGAACGTGACAACTGCCATTTTTCAAATCCTGGCCAAAATGTGTTTTTGCACTGGTAGTGCAAAATGACATTTTGATTGGGATTTGAAAGTTTTCACCTACCGAGTTCATGAGGTGGGGTCATACGAAGGCTATGTTGAACATTTGGGGTCAAAATATTTAAAATTACTAAAATTATAAGCAAGCACATTTTTCAACACTTGCTCATAACTTTGGTAATTTTCAATATTTTGACCCCATATTTTCAGCACAGCAATTTTTTCGCACTACCTCATGAACCCAACTGCTATCATTTTTGAATCCTGGTCAAAATGTGATAAATACTTGTAGTGCAAAATTACATTTTGTCCAGTATTTTATAAATGACATCTGTCATGTTTTGGGGGGGGGGGGGGATACTAAAAAGACTATGTTGAAATATTGGGGTCCAAATTGTTACTAAAAATATAAAGTAATGTTGTTTACTTGGATGGTCATAGTCCCAGTGGGGACCAACTTGCCTTCCGGTGCCACTGACACTAGTTCAGATATGAGCTCAGTGAGCTGACAGAATCAGCCAAGACTGGGGGAAAGGTGCTGCAGTGTGCGTTACTGATCCCAGCCTAGGGAGGGACAGAGCAGTGTTCTGGCACACACAACACTTAATGGCAGGCTGGGGAGCCTTCTTTCACAAGGGATTGAGGTAGGTGTAAAGGCCTGATGGACCCAGTTTCTAGACAAGTAGGTTAGCCTGACAATATATTACTGAGCATGCACAGACCTACAGTTAGGAGGAAGTCAGGATCCAACCTGAATTACTCATCTTCCTAGGCATGCCTCGACACACACCTGCCTTTCACACACACACCATCACAACCATTGGGCATTGACAAATGTTTGTTTTAAACATTCCTGTGCATTTACCCAGGACAGCTGAAGGGAAATCCAGCAACACATTGTCAGTTGGGGGCCTGCTTTTGCCCGATTTATAGCTGGGAAGAAGGGACTGAATGGGCGGTACTGACGCCCAGGCTGAAAGGCTAGTGACTTGCTCATGGTCACACAAGAAGTCAGCTGTAGCAGTGTGATTAGAATCTGTGATCTTCTGTTGCTCAGTTCCCTGCTCTACACCACATTGCATTCTGAATGTTGACAGATACCTTGGGGTGGAGCTAGTAAGAAAGGCCCATAGGCATCGAATATGCCACATTGTGCACTGGCGAAACAACCAGAAACCTCAACAATAAGAAGCAATCCCCAAACTCACAGGGTCCCAGCCTTCCACAGGTCTGGAGTTCACATCTGTTTGCATTGTACACCACCACCAGGGATGTTGTCAGCCTTCCTGAGCCAGCAATGCTTTTGTTTTACTGGAAAACCATCAGGTGTTCAGTTGGAAGCGAAAGCAATTATGTTCTATGGAAGTGTAACTTTTGGTGTAGGCACCCCCAATTGGAACAAGAGTAATAGTAACAATAAATAGTTTATGGTAAACCAATCCGCCATATAGTGACATGAAAGGAAATCCTTGTCTGAAATATGTATACACATGCTGGCATTGCTCCCTGATGCACAGTTATAGACCTCTGATTTGAGAGAAGAGTGAACATCCTAACAATGAACGCCCTTAGAGTCGTGATTTCAGAACTTGGAGTTCTAGATGTTCCCACGGAGACAGATGTCCAATGCTTCAATAGCGTTATGCACACGATTCTTTGTGCGATCCTGCAATAAATGCCACCTAATGTAGATATGGTTTTAGTACAATCAATGGTTAAATGGTTCTTGCGTGGGTGGGATAGGGTTAAATAATACAATCGCAGGTTACATAAACCATGCATTAATTTGGGGATAATTGCTCGAGAGCTAGACATGAATAGTTCCGTCATCTTAGCATGGTTAGAATAATATTTCTCTAGAGATAAAATATACATATTATTGGGAAACAGCTTTTTCTAAAAACGGCATAAATGCATTGCTCATAGGCTCGTCTTCCGAGTCTTCCTAGGACCATCACAAAGTGTAAATCGAAGGTCAGTCGGTGTTAGCGATCCATGGCAGTATAACAATAAGAAAAGATCATGTACCCAAGTATATATCATATGCATCCTATCTTGCCTCTGGTCTATTGCAAAAACATGCTAGGTAGTAGCTACATTAAAAAGTTACACAAGTGCAACAAGGCTGGACGTGGATCATGCAAACAGACATCTAAATGAACTGTTTAGACGGTTCTTGCGATTGACCTATAATGACATAAAAAACAGAAAACAAAGAAAAAATGTACCGTATTTGATGGAAACATTTTTGAAGCGCAAGGGGACCCTTAGATCTCATGTAACGACAAAAAAAAAAAAGAACAAAACAGAAAGACCCACCTTTGTTGTGATTTGTTCCCTTTCGGTTGCACTGAGAGATCTGGATGTATGTGTTTGACAGCTCCCGGTTTGTATGAGGCTGTTACCGTGTATGTATGTGTGTGCGTGTGCGAAAGGGTGGGGGAGTGGTAGGGACAGGAGAGAGGTAGTAGCTACTATAAACGAGCCTTTGTGCTTGGTTCTGCTGCTGGCCAGCTTGATAGGACGGACGGCCTCTCCTGGCTGGCTATTCAGGGAGCTGGGGAATGAGAGCCTCCTTCAACAGCTATGCCCCCACGCTGAAGTCTTGGCCTCCGAGACAAACAGTCCACACAGAGGACACGGTTTGCCAAGAACCTCGCTGACTACAGGGAGGTGTGTGAGCTCATGGGGGATGGCTGGCAACAACAGGAAAGGAGCCTTGCCCATGTAATATCAAATCAGCCTACTGCTCAGGAAGTTACACTGGCGAAAAACAGCTGTAATAGGTTGGTTATGTACCATACCGCTCCGGATAATTCCAGCTACCGAATTTATAGCCCTCGATGGACTGCCTGAACTACTCAGAGTAAATGGAAGCCACTGGATCAGTGCTTTTTGGTCTGATATGCCCTGGCATGCAGAAACAAAGTCGGTGACAGACTGTAAACTCTGGTTTCTGAAGCAAAATAAAAAAAATGTATTTCATAATAAAACAGAGTGCATTCAGAAACGCTTCTCAATGTTGCACGAGTGACCATTGCCACACAGTAAAATACAAGAAAGTGAGCACTTTCCTCTGTAGCTCCCTTTCATCCCCTGAAGTACAAAAAATGTTCCTTTGCTCACGTTTAGTGTGGGACGGCTGCAGGTTTCACATTTGGCCGGTGATGCATGGATAAAGTAGCGTTTAGGACATCAGTTCCCACATGCCCCTTCCCTCCGAAAGCATGTGAAATGACTATAAAATACCCATTTATAGCGAGTATTAGCGACGGGAGCAGTGTAAGAGGGAATAGCGCGAGTCCCGAGGGCTTTCTCTTAAACCTGCCTGCGCACAGCTACAGATGCTGGAAGGATATAAAGTGACAATCTGGCCATTTCAGAAATAAAAAAAAGAAACCCCTGTTTTGTAAAGCCTAATAAGGGGCCCGCTGCTCCCCCACCCACGGTGGTCTAACCTTAATATAAACATTTAAAGAAGTAATGGGACCTTCTGTAAAGGCACCGAATGGCGCCAGCTAAAGAACGATTGCACAACCACCACCACACATAAAGCAGGTTCCTACTACCCGTCCTATGGATACTGATGACGGGCCGGCCTTAACATCGTGTCAGCCCTGTCTCCGCCATACCTCTCAACCTTTCTTCCTTGAAATGTGAGACAAGATGTGTGACAAATGACCAAAATGTGTGACATATCATCAAACTTGGCACTACAGTTCAGAACACTATTGCTGTCAGTTCACTAATGTTAATAATGTTTGCTGATAACAAAGCATAGTAGATAGTTATGAATTTCTGCTTTAAAGTCTCAGTGGGAAACATGGAATATCCCTTCTTCATGTGGGGCAGAGGATTTCTGAGGGTAAAATGGTGACATACCTCCTAATGTGTGACAGTTGAGAGGTATGGTTCCCATGACGCTGGGGACCCGATGGTCGGCCGCGGTAAACAAGCTGCTGCAACATTTTTATTTTTATATAAGCAGCGGCAGCGGCCACCATCCTCACATATTGAAGCAAGACACTCATCATGATTATTCCCTTCCTTCCCCAACAAGGACCCCCGTGATAATCGTACCCATTCTTGGTTTAAAGGTTTTAACATTTATTTTATTTTCGACTGGAGATCAGAAGAGAGTACGGTGACCTGGTTCGCTGAGTGAATGAGTGTCCGACTCCGATTAAGTCCGATTATACAATGGCAAGAAAGAGTCTTGGACTGTGATTGGTCAGTTTGGGGCTGGACCCGTGATGTTATCCCAGCACAACATCACGGGCCTAGTCTCAGCACTGTGAGGCAATGTAGATGGCATTATGGATGACCTCTAGCATAATCTCTTTTTTTGCATTTCCTCTTAAGAAACAAAAATATTTTTTCACACTAATAAAAACGTTCTTTAAAATTATTTTTTTTATTTTATATATAACAAGGAGCCATTGTATAATAGCACTAGTGCCCTCCAGGGTGTGTATCTTTGGGATAACGTCATGCCTCAGGTGTTGGGCGCTTTTCGGCCCTCTGACCCGTGCCCAACCACCTGAGGCGTGATGTATCCCAGCAAGACACACACACCTCGTGGGCATTATTGCTTAATTAAGAGTTAAGTGCTCCTGCTCTATCCATCTGGCACTTCCAACTTTTTTTCTTTCTTCATGCAGCCAACAGCAAAAGAACTGAATACTCCCTGTGAATCGGACCGCTCATCATCTGGGATCACCACAATTTAAGTCTGTTGAACTTTTCATTAGCAGTTAAGTGTCACTGCCCCAAGATCATCAGCTATCTATTCTCTCTCATTCACACCTCAGAAAAAGTTAAATTATTTAAATTGTTTCTAAACTGGATTGCCAGAGTTGTGAGTGTCCTCTGTGATGTGATGATGTCCCTGACAGATGGCCTTATTCAGAAATCAATACGGTATAACGGTATTACCGTACTGACTTCAGATCTGCTCCAGGGCAGGCAGTTGCAGTCTATCAGATGAAGAGGCTGACTAAAAATAAATTAACTCAAAACAACAGTCTACCGGTCCTGTAGCTGCAGGGTGGTACAGATACCCCAGAGGGCATCAGCATTTTGGCAGCGAGATGGTACCAGTTAATATTTTATACACATCTGTATAAATAGGTAGGGCACATAGGACTATTAGGGCTGTGGTGCTGTAAAGCACCAGAGATACCCACTATGCATCTCTACATCTAACCCATTAGGACTAAAGCTCTTGTTACTGAGATTACCTGCCTGGGTACACCTGCCTAGGTACACCAACTGAGGTAGATAGCTGTGTGAAATACCTCCCTTTTCCCTGTAGTTACAGTCATGGAATGGCAACCCTACAAACTGCCAGCCATTCTGTGCACAAGCCAGACACTTTCAAATTGGGCAATGCCACAGCATAATGTGGAATCTCCCCGTGGATGTCATCAGACAGGACTTCTTGAGGGGGGTGCCCCAATGGGTTCCCACTATTCTGGTGCAATATTGCTCTTGGGTCAGGCCTCCAGAGACTCCACCCAGAGGAGACAAGTGCCACCTCTAGACCTGGGGCCCAGATGCCATGTCCCAAGCCTGGCACATGCACTTGAGCTAGTTGCATCCAGAGCCACAAACCCTGTTCTCACATACTGTAGTTCTCTTCTTCCTCCATATAGAAGCTCCTCTCTTCATGACAAAGGGGTCACCTACTTATGCTTCCTATGCTAGGGCAATCCAGATAGCCAGAGACCTCTTGTTAACAGGAACACACAGGCAGGATGTACCCTAAACATGCAAGTTCCTGGAACAGACTTTTATTGGAGCTGTAAACATAAATAACTTAATTATTTCCAAAACCAAGCCTGTACAGTTTAACCCATTGGTTACATGGGACAGAAATAAAAAAGGGTTTGGGCTGGAACTAAAAGGACTGAACAGGGCAAGCCAACCATCTGGCTTCCTGGAGGGTTACATTCTCTCCTGCCCAAATGCTCACCCCCATGAAGCCTTGTACCTCAGCTGAGACACAGAGAGGCGTCAACATTACCAAAAATATTACATCTATTTCATGGCAGGCTTCTAATTTAGATGCATGAAATGATGGACACAAAGTTCTGTACCTACCAGAGCCACTGAGTGTAGCAACACCAGTTACCAGATCTTAGAAACAGAGAGGACATTAATAAAGATGAGGTCTGAAAGTGAAACTAGGGTACATGTGATGCTTGGTGTCCCTGCACAATGAGACTGGTGCAGCATGTTGCACCAGCCACCAAGCATTACATGTGCCTAAGTTCACTTTCAGACCTCACCTTTATTAATTTATTTTGAAACTTTAAAATGAATGAAATGAGATCTGAAAAGACAGAATTGTATAATACCCCGATAATCCCACTCACCTCGCTGCGCCCAGAGGACAGGGGCTCAGCAATACCTCACTGAGGCAGGAGCTCATAGTGAAATGAGCATACATTTTCGGGTTAATGTGAAGAATGTGGCAGAGCGTGTATCTGTAGAAAGACTAGTTCATTGCTGTTTGTTGGGGGAATTGTGGTAGTATAATATGCACTTTTGGGATCTAAACTCATTAGGGCCTACGTCATACCAATTAAAATATAATGCTGTAGTAGAATTTTGGGAGAGTTTGGGCTGGTAATTTTGTTGTGGCTGTGCATGCGGCCTGTGTTTTTGTGTGCTGCTGGGCTAATGGAGTTCGTACTCACTGAGCTCGGCTTTCTCAATCCTTCCATGCTTTCTTCCCATGTGTGTGTGTGGGGAGGCCTTGTCCTTGCTGGGGGTTGGGGGCGACTGTTTTCAGGGCAGAGTTCAGTCCCTCCTGGCTGAATCCTTTTTTTTTTTCTTTCCCGGTCTGTCCCTCTCTCTCTTTCTCTCTCTGAGCTCTGCATGAACTCATGTGGAGTAAGCAAAGCTCCTTTGGGGCAGTACAATATTGTGCAGTCAGTATAGGAGAGTAGCTGTTACCGGGTGAGTTATTTACTGTAACAAGTATTGTGGGAGCAATAAAATGCACTGTTGGGAATTGAAGTTTTTAAGGGACCTGCATTCTGGCAATTTAAAGTTAAGTTGGGAGGAAGGGGGAAGAAAAGAGAGAGGAGAGAGAGTAGGGTTTAAGAGGAGAAAGGGGAGGAGGGGAGAAGAAGAAGAAAAAACCTTTCTTTCTCCCTCGATCTCCAAAGGATATCTCAATATTTGTTTTAATATGAAAAGCATTTTAGAGGGAGTACTTAGGAAGGGGTAGTAGGAATTTTAAGGCATAAGCAGGGAATTGGTGTGATGTGTGGGCCTCAAAATTTTAAGAGGTTATAGAAAAAGATAGTCAGACAGGTACAGTGCATACCAAAAAGGGGTTAAGAGGAAGAGGGAGGAAAAGAAGAAAAGAGAAAATAATGAATGTTTTGTCTCATAGGTATCACCTGCTAATCACTGCTTTGCCCTTACGATCAATAACTAAAATGGCTGAACCTCAGAATAATCAGGTTCTGGACAGCCAGGCTCCCCAACTTTCTGAAAAGGCACAGGATACAGGTCAAGACCTTTCTGAGCTAGTAAGCCAGACACAATATGTGGCACAGGCTATCCAGGCACAAGGGCAAGACCAAGTGTTCCGCGAGGCCCTGCAATGCCTAAAGGACATTGGGGGGTCAGATTGGCTGACAACTATGTCCAGATTAGAACCCGAACTGCTAAGTTGCCAATCCAGGCGGGCAGCAGCAAACTGTGGCAGACCCTCCCACTCCCACCATATTAGAGTATAGGCCACAAGAACCGGCACAGGATGAGGGTCGACAGCCTAGGCGTAGCCAGCCATCAGCCCGATTGTTGGAATCTGTGGCTCAGAAAAAATCCATTGCTAAAAAGGGGCAGGGCAAGCAGAGTAAGCAGAAGTTCCAACTAGTGACAGAGGCTGGAAAAAAGCAGACGGAGAAAAAACGGAGTAGAGCAGACGAGAGTACATCCGTGGCCCAACCCAGGACAGAGAATGAAGGAAGGAGAATACCCCAGTGGTACCAGTTGCACAGCCACAGATCGGGTGAGTATGAGGGAGATCAGGACAGTGATGTATCAGTAGATTTAGTGTGGTCCAATTCAGATAGTGAGCAGGACCAATCCAGTGATAGCTGAGACCAAAAAGGTAAGAGAACGGGAGCGGAAGAGGGCAAAGCACACGGGAGATAAGATGGGGGCCATGGTCAAAAAATGGTCGGGAAGAAATCACAAGAGGGCCAAAGGGTAAGCAGCCAATTGGGGCACCGGGGGGCTCCAGGGTTCAATCCCGGGCCAATGATGCCAGGGCATCAAACGTGGCAGCACAACCCCTTCATGTGGCCATTTATGTATGGGGGACTGGGTAAGATGCCCATCACTTGGCCAGCAATGAATCCTTGAGCCCCCTTTGTCCCCAGTTTCCCAACAACCCAGCAGGGTGGAATGACCAAACCCATCGTGGGACCCTGGACAATTCCAGCCAATGAGCCTGGCGAGTACCTCTAAGGGTATAGCAGGGGCCACTGGGTCAGGGATAATTACGGATCTGAGTGTGCACCAGGGACTGAATCGGCATGGGCAGGGCAGGATGAATCCCCCTAAGTCACAGGAGGCGGACAGCAGTTCGCCACAGGGCCAGGCTCGGTTGATCCAGCCTTCTCACTCCAGTGTCTCCCAAGAGGCCTCAGTAGAAGGGTAATGCACAAGGGCAGCTGTTCAGGTATGGACAGGTGTGGGGCCTTCAATTCAACCCCCAATTAACAAGGAAAGCTTGACACGAGACTACAAGGCCGGGAGATGGTAGCCTCTAACGTATACCATTACCAATACGACAGCAGGGGTAAAATCAAACACAATATCAGCATCTCCGAGCATTGGGCATATGGCCGGGTGGAAGACCCATTGGGGACCACTTATCTGATGCTGTCGGGAAAAAATCTGGAAAGGAATTTATAGACATGTTTTCATTATTGCATAGAAATTCCGAAATGAGTGAATAAAAAATGAATAAACAAGAGGCCACAGCGGCAAGGTACCTTTCACATTTGAGAATTGGCAGCAGCCTTCGACATATTTATGTCAGTTTATGGGATGAAACACCCTGATAAACTACTTGCTCTTCTAAAATACAGGGACACCATAAATTTGACATCTGTCATTTCATGGATATCGTGGTTTAAATATGACGAGCAGTTTCGTCTGAAACTGTCTAGGCATCCCAATCTCAAATGGGAAAACACACATAGATCTATGGGTCCGCTTATATGATGCGAGACGACCCAATGTGGAACTTACACTGACAGTGGTCATGTTTGTTGCCAGACAAACGGAGGTACAGGAAGGATCAGAGGAAGGGAGCAGGTAGGAAGGCATCCTATGATTACAATAAAGGAAAATGTTTTCATTCCTTTTGTAAGTACAGGCACATATGCGAAGTTGTGCAGGGAGAACACAGGTTATCAGAATGCACAGGTCCCCAATGACAGTCCTCAAAAATCAAACATTGAGGCAGAGGCAATGAAAAGGAAAGGGTCTGAGAAGTTTGGCTAACTCATCAGTACGGTTAGACCAAATGGACCCCAGCTCGACCGCTATCCGGAAAAACAACAGCCAAATATATTCATGACGGTTTCAAGTATGGTTTTAGGATACTGTACAAGGGCCAAGGGAAAAACCACAGCTCGCAATCTCAGGTCGGCAAACTTACTTCCCAACATCCTGGAAAGAAAATTGCAAAAGAAATACAGGCGGCAGGGTGGCGGAACCATTCGTCTACCCCCCCATGCATAACCTCAGGGTATCCCCATTAGGGCTGGTCCCCAAGAAGGAAGTGGGGGAATACAGGCTCATTCATCACCTGTCTTACCCGAGGGGCAATTCAGTAAATGACTTCATCAACCCAGAGGATTGCACAGTGCAATACACAACTTTCGATGTGGCACTGCACCACATACAAGAACTAGGCCGCAAGGCAATGATGGCAAAAAGCAACATCAAATCCGCTTTTCATCTGCTGCCAGTACATCCAAATGACCAAGATTTACTGGGTTTCAAAGTGGGAGACCAATGGTATGTGGATAAGGCTATGCCCATGGGATGCTCCGTAAGCTGCTCAGCCTTCGAAGCTTTCTCAACCTTCTTGGAGTGGGCCACCAGAGAACACACACATAACGTACATATAGTTCACTATCTTGATGATTTTCTATTTGTGGGTCCCAGGGGCAGCCACGTGTGCTGAGATGCTGCAAGGTTTCACCTCATTAATGGGGTATTTTGGTGTCCCGCTTAGGAGAAAAACGGAGGCCCGGCTAGCTGCCTCTCATACCTGGGTATAGAAATAGACTCCGAGGCTATGGTTTCCCGGCTACCACAAGACAAGGTGGCACTTTTGAGCACACTGTTGGGGGAAATGGGAAGGGCAAAGAAGGTGACCCTATAACAGCTGCAATCTGTTACAGGCCACTTGAATTTTGCATGCCGGGCAATCCGCCCGGGCAGGCCATTCCTCCGGCGGATGGCTTCAGCCACTGGGGGCCTAAAACCATACCATCACATCAGATTAACACAAGGCATAAAAGCAGACTTGCAGGTTTGGGAACTTTTCTTACAAGATTTCAATGGTATCACCATCTGGCAAACTCCGGCAGACCATTTGTTAGATTTGCATATGGTAACCGATGCTTCAGGTGGCACTGGTTTTGGGGCATTCTGGCAAGGTGTATGGTTCGCAGGATGCTGGCCGCAGGAGTGGGTATCAAGGGGGCTCACAAAAAACATCACCCATCTTGAATTGTTCCCTATCATGGTAGCCGTAAGGATGTGGGGGCACAAAAGTCAGAATAAAAAAGTGCTTTTTCACACGGACAACAGGGGTAGCGGACATACTGAACTCGCAGACATCTCGTTCTGAAGAGGTGATGAAGGTCTTGCAGGTCTTTGTGTTATGCTGCCTACGATACAACATCTCTTTTAAGGCACGTCATTTGCCAGGAAAAGAAAATGTTATAGCGGATGCCCTGTCTCGATTTCAGCTCGAGCACTTCAGACGGTTAGCCCTGTGGGAGACCAGTTCCCCACACAAATACTGGAAGTGGTCTGGAGACTTGGGAACCAAGATTGCAGCAACTGGTACAACTCGCTGTGGCCCCCTCGACATGGAAGAAGTATGTAGGTAGCTATGGGTCTTTCCAGCAATTTTGTGGTCACGAGGTAAGCGTGGTACTGCACAATACCCAAAGACAGGTTCAAAACTACATCCTTCACTTAGAGAGCATAGGAAGATCCCCAGCAGCGATACGCCTTCAACTAGCGGGCATCGCCTTTCTTCATAAGTACGAGGGTTTCCCTGACCCATCCAGTACTTTTATTCCAAAGAAAATGATACAGGGGATGTCTAGACTCCGGGAAATAGAGCGGACACAAGGAAGCCCATTGGACTACCTGAGCTGTCCAGCCTCCTGAAAGCACTGTCAGTCACTTGCAGCTCGGGCTATGAAACCAAGCTTTTCAGGGCCCTATACGTATGTGCATTATTTGGGGCTTTCCGGGTTTCAGAGTTGGTACCACAGTCTAACTCACTGTGCAGCCAGAACACCAATCTTCAGTTTAGTGATTTCGTCATCTGGCAAGACAGACTGTGTCTTCAGCTGCGAAAATCAAAAACAAACCAGTGCGGCCCCCCCTGCCATTATAACACTGTTTAGGGCTCCACCAGGGAACATTTGCCCATGGTCGGCAATGAGGGAGTATGTGGCGGGTCGTCCAATAGGAATGGGGCATTTGTTTGTGCATGGGGACGGAAAAGTGGTTACAAGGCAACAGTTCACGGCTGCCCTAAGAAAGGGTTTATGGATGGCGGGAAAAAACCCAACCTCATACAACACCCATTCATTCAGAATTGGAGCAGCCACCAAGGCAGCCAGGTGTGGGTTAAAAGAGGAGCAGATAAAAGGGGTCGGCAAGTGGGCTTCAAAAGCATACGTGGGGTACATTAGGCCTCAGCAGAACCCAACAGGAGGTGACGTTGGAACCCAGCACAAGTGGCAATTGAAGTACAGATTGGGAGAATACTCCATGTTTTTATCTTTGTATTGCAGGCACGTCTACAGCAACCCCTCAGATATGGATTGTGTGGGTCATCTTCCAGCGTAAGGGAGGCATACACGAGAGCGAGAAAACGGCTTTACACAAGACAGCTGGGCATCCCAAGAAGTCGAGCTGCGATAAAATGGGCAGGAAAAGGTGGGATGAAGTGGGGGGCATTATTCAGGACTATTGTTACATTGGGTCTACATAGGCAACCACCAGTAGTGCTCGTTATCCACCTGGGAGGGAACGACTTGGTCACCCTAGGGGCACCGAGATTAATTGGGGATATTAAGAGGGGTTTGTCCCACTTAAAACAGATGTTACCTCGCACCATTCTAGCATGGACTAGAATGATACCACGCCAGCAGAGGCGTGGGGAGAGAAAGGCAGGGGCCATGGACAAGGCGCGAAGGTCCTTGAATAGGGAGGTGTCCCATTTCGCGGTTTCAATGGGAGTGGAGGTAATCAGGCATTTCCTGATCACAAAATCAGATAAGGGCCTATATAGCCGGAATGGGGTTCATTTATCTGATATTGGGAATGACATTTTCAACAATACGCTCAACGATTTCTGCGAAACAGTACTGTTTGGAAAGATTAAGATCCCTTAGGCATTAGTGGGAGATACGTGTTGGCACCGTATGTAAGTGGCAGTAATTCATGGCTGACCCTGGGTAAGATGGACATAAGAGCTGTGATTGGGTGTCAAGGGAGACAGGCACGACCCTAGGATGGGTATGCCCTGGAAGATCAAGAGATGAAGGCACCCAGGCTGGGGCGTGCACCGAAATGCTGAGATCCAAGACTCAGAGATGGGGGGTGCGGCCCTGACGGGCATGCTCCTCGTCAAGGGTCTAGGAACCCCTAAATTCGGGTAAGGGGGGAACTGTCTTGCAGAAAGGCACGGCCCTCAACGGGTCTGTTGGACTAAAGGGCCAGAGTTCCCCTCAAACAAGCAGATGAAGGAGCCGGGGTTTCAGCAATACATGAATTAGGGCTGTCCAAGGGGTCTTGCGGGATGGGATATGTAATGTACATATGCTAAAATGTATATATGATATTTTGTAAAGTGCATACATATGTAAATTTGTAATGTACATATTAGGTTTATAAATGTGATGTCCCATGTAATGTATACAACTTTTTGAACAAGTAAAAAGAGCTGCGGCCCTTTTTTATGCCAGAACAGTGTGGTGTGTTTTTTGGTTGACTTGGGGGTCCGCTTTGGGCAAATGGCCCCACCGTCTCTCACCAGGGGGGCAGATTGCCGACGGCCCCCAAGAGGTGGGGCAAGGAGGGCCACCCACCAACAAGGAGGAGGCGCCCCGAGCAAAGAGCCCAATCCGAGGATATCCCGGAGAGGGCTGGACCAGACCCTCCCTACAGGGAGGGTCACAGCAAGTACATTTAAGGAGCTGTCCTAGGGGATCTTGCCCTCCTGGAACAGTTCCTCAGCAAGAAATTTTCCCACCCTCCCTTAAACTTAAGGCCGCAGCAAAAAGCTCTGTCACGGCTCTAGTAGTAAACCAGTTGAGAAATGTAGACAGCGGTAATTCATGGCTGACCCTGGGTAAGATGGACATAAGAGCTGCGATTGGGTGTCAAGGGGACAGGCACGACCCTGGGACAGGTATGCCCTGGAAGATCGGGAGATGAAGGCACCCAGGCTGGGCCGTGCACTCGAAATGCTGAGATCCAAGACTCAGAGATGGGGGTGTGGCCCTGATGGGCATGCTCCTCATCAAGGGTCTAGGAACCCCTAAATTCGGGTAAGGGGAACTGTCTCTTGGAAAGGCATGGCCCTCAACATGTCTGTTGGACTAAAGGCCAGAGTTCCCCTCAAACAAGCAGATGAAGGAGCCGGGGTTTCAGCAATACATGAATTAGGGCTGCCCAAGGGGTCTTGCGAGATGGGATATGTAATGTACATATGTTAAAATGTATATATGATATTTTGTAAAGTACATACATATGTAAATTTGTAATGTACATATTAGGTTTATAAATGTGATGTCCCATGTAATGTATACAACTTTTTGATCAAGTAAAAAGAGCTGCGGCCCTTTTTTATACCAAAACAGTGTGGTGTGTTTTTTGGTTGAATTGGGGGTCCGCTTTGGGCAATGTTCCTTTGCTCACGTTTAGTGTGGGACGGCTGCAGGTTTCACATTTGGCCGGTGATGCCTGGATATAGTAGCGTTTAGGTCATCAGTTCCGACATGCCCCCTTCCTCTGAAAGCATGTGAAATGAGTATAAAATACCCATTTATAGCGACGGGAGCAGTGTAAGAGGGAATAGCGCCAGTCCCGGGGGTTTCTCTTAAACCTGCCTGCCTGTGCACAGCTACAGATGCTGGAAGGATATAAAGTGACAATCTGGCCACTTCAGAAATAAAAAAAAGAAACCCCTGTTTTGAAAAGCCTAATCAGGGGCCCGCTGCTCCCCCACCCACGGTGGTCTAACCTTAAAATAAACATTTAAAGAAGTAATGGGACCTTCTGTAAAGGCGCCGAATGGCGCCAGCTAAAGAACGATTGCACAACCACCACCACACATAAAGCAGGTTCCTACTACCCGTCCTATGGATACTGATCACGGGCCGGCCTTAACATCGTGTCAGCCGTGTCCCCGCACGTTGGGGACCCAATGGTCGGCCGCGGTAAGCAAGCTGCTGCAACATTTTTTATTTTTTTTATATAAGCAGCATGCAGTGGCCACTATCCTCACATATTGAAGCAAGACACTCATCATGATTATTCCCTTCCTTCCCCAACAAGGACCCCCGTGATAATCGTACCCATTCTTGGTTTAAAGGTTTTAACATTTATTTTATTTTCGACTCGAGATCAGAAGAAATGCGGTGACCTGGTTAAGCTGGTGACTGAGTGTCCGACTCCGATTAAGTCTGATTATACAATGGCAGAAAGAGTCTTGGACTGTGATTGGTCAGTTTAGGCTGGACCCGCGATGTTATCCCAGCACAACATCACAGGTCTAGTTTCAGCACTGTGAGGCAATGTAGATGGCATTATGGATGACCTCTAGCACAATCTCTTTTTTTGCATCTCCTCTTAAGAAACAAAAATATTTTTTCACACTAATAAAAACGTTCTTTAAAATTATTTTTTTATTTTATATATAACAAGGAGCCATTGTATAATAGCACTAATGCCCTCCAGGGTGTGTATCTTTGGGATAACGTCATGCCTCAGGTTTTGGCGCACTCGACCTCTACGCCCGTGCTCCAACCACCTGAGGGGCGTGTGATATCCCAGCAGGACACACACACCCAATGGGCATTATTGCTTAATTAAGAGTAAGTGCTCCTGCTCTATCCATCTGGCACTTCCAACTTTTTTTCTTTCTTCATGCAGCCAACAGCAAAAGAACTGAATACCCCTGTGAATTGGACCGCTCATCATCTGGGATCGCCACAATTTAAGTCTGTTGAACTTTTCATTAGAAGCTAAGTGTCACTGCCCCACAATCATCAGCTATCTATTCTCTCTCATTCACACCTCAGAAAAAGTTAAATTATTTAAATTGTTTCTAAACTGGATTGCCAGAGTTGTGAGTGTCCTCTGTGATGTGATGATGTCCCTGACAGATGGCCTTATTCAGAAATCAATACGGTATAACGGTATTACCGTACTGACTTCAGTTCTGCTCCAGGGCAGGCTGTTGCAGTCTATCAGATGAAGAGGCTAACTAAAAATAAATTAACTCAAAACAACAATCTACCTGTAGCTGCAGGGTGGTACAGATTCCCCAGAGGGCATCAGCATTTTGGCAGCGAGATGGTACCAGTTAATATTTTATACACATCTGTATAAATAGGTAGGGCACATAGGACTATTAGGGCTGTGGTGCTGTAAAGCACCAGAGATACCCACTATGCATCTCTACATCTAACCCATTAGGACTAAAGCTCTTGTTACTGAGATTACCTGCCTGGGTACACCTGCCTAGGTACACCAACTGAGGTAGATAGCTGTGTGAAATACCTCCCCTTTTTCCTGTAGTCACAGTCATGGAATGGCAACCCTACAAACTGCCAGCCATTCTGTAGCACAAGCCAGACACTTTCAAATTGGGCAATGCCACAGCATAATGTGGAATCTCCCCGTGGATGTCATCAGACAGGACTTCTTGAGGGGGGTGCCCCAATGGGTTCCCACTATTCTGGTGCAATATTGCTCTTGGGTCAGGCCTCCAGAGACTCCGCCCAGAGGAGACAAGTGCCACCTCTAGACCTGGGGCCCAGATACCATGTCCCAAGCCTGGCACGTGCAATTTAGCTAGTTGCATCCAGAGCCACAAACCCTGTTCTCACATGAGTTCTCTTCTTCCTTCATATAGAAGCTCCTCTCTTCATGGCAAAGGGTCACCTACTTATGCTTCCTATGCTAGGGCAATCCAGATAGCCAGAGACCTCTTGTTAACAGGAACACACAGGCAGGATGTACCCTAAACATGCAAGTTCCTGGAACAGACTTTATTGGAGCTGTAAACATAAATAACATAATTATTTCCAAAACCAAGCCTGTACAGTTTAACCCATTGGTTACATGGGACAGAAATAAAAAAAGGGTTTGGGCTGGAACTAAAAGGACTGAACAGGGCAAGCCAACCATCTGGCTTCCTGGAGGGTTACATTCTCTCCTGCCCAAATGCTTGACACCCCCATGAAGCCTTGTACCTCAGCTGAGGCACAGAGGGGCATCAAGATTACCAAAAATATTACATCTATTTCATGGCAGGCTTCTTAATTTAGATGCATGAAATGATGGACACAAAAGTTCTGTACCTACCAGAGCCACTGAGTGTAGCAACACCAGTTACCAGATCTTAGAAACAGAGAGGACATTAATAAAGGTGAGGTCTGAAAGTGAAACTCAGGGTACATGTGATGCTTGGTGTCTCTGCACAATGAGACTGGTGCAGCATGTTGCACCAGCCACCAAGCATCACATGTGCCCTGAGATTCACTTTCAGACCTCACCTTTATTAATTTATTTTGAAACTTTAAAATGAATGAAATGAGATCTGAAAAGGCAGAATTGTACGTAACCCCCCGATAATCCCACTCACCTGTGCTGCCCCGGCGGGACCGGGGGCTCAGCAGTACTTCACCGAGGAGCGAGGCCTGAGTCCTTGCCAGTAGTTTCTGTGGTGCCTTAGTGCCTCCACCTGGGGCCCCTGCATTGCCTCCTGTGGGTAGAACAGGTTAGAATGTTTCCCCAGGATAAATAATGGTCTTCCCTCTAATGACTGCCTGTAATGACCCCCCCCAGATCCACAATCACTCCACACAATGGATTTACACACACAGCAGGTGAAACAGATGAACAATAAATATTCAGTTTATTACTACAAGCTAATACAAAGGAGGTGGGGGCTACTCCTCCAAAACCTCCTGTTTACCAAACATTCACTTATCCCCACTTCCCCCCTTTCCCCTGGGTGCATCCAGACCAGTCACAGTTGGTGGGTACCTTGTGGTCCCTTAGTCTGCAGGCCTGCTGTTTACCGTTGGGGCCCTTACACACTTGCTCAAGTTCCTTGATAACAAAGATAAACTAGTGTAGAGGACAGTTCCCTCCTGGCAAAGAAAACAATGGTCTCCCCTGAGCTGCAGCTCGGGGTACTCACAGTGCTCAGAGAGGGCAATGACCCCTGCAGTCCACAACACGTCATCTCCCATGAAATGGGTGGCATAGTTCTTCACCTGCCTGGCCTTTCCAGCTTCACCCACAGGCCTTTGTATATGGCTTTCACCAGGCAGGCCTGTTCGTCCTTTTCTCCACGATTCCTCTGATCTTTACAATGGGGGGGGGGTCACAGCAGTTCAACTCCCCCTGGTACCTTTTTAGTTTCCCCGGCTTCTCCCCTGGCAGGAAGATCTGTCCCTGATGCATCAGCCTCCCAGACACCCCAGGCTGGAGGTTGCAGTACCTTCAGGCCAAACAGTCTGCCCCAGTACTTTTGAGCAACCAACCTGAGGGGACCTTCTGCACAGCCCCAGTGGCTGTCTGGCTTCTTCCTGTTCCTTATGATTGAAAGGGAAGGGGGGGTGGAGTGGGGTGCAGCCCCAGTGCCTTTGCCAGGCAAAACCACCAAAATAGCCCTCTGGTTTCCTTTGTGGGACCTCTATTCCCTTTCCTCCTGCTCCTCCACCCTTCTCTCTCTCTCTCTCTCTCTCGGTCTCTCTCCCCCTCATCTCCACCAGCCCTGCCTTTCTCCTCCCTTTCTACTTCCTGCCACAGGAGAGGGATAGCCAGAGCCTCCCATGCCTGCAGGCAGTCTTTCTCCTGTCTTGTTTTTGGAGGGAGGGGTAGAGATGATTTCTCTCATTTAGAACCCAAAACAAGTAGCATGCACTTTTCTAGCTAGACACCTGGTTCCTAACTAGCACTAACTATAATCACAGTCACAGCTAGGCTTGCATCTGGTCCAGCCACATCAATGGACCAGGCTCAAGTACCCCCAGGAATGCGGAAGCCCCCTGCCCATCTTACGTAAGTGCCGGGCTGGGGGGGTTTACATGTATATTTGGGTATCACCACTATTATGTTTCTGTCCTGTTCACCACTGCAGGCTTACAGTGGAAATGGATGGGTGCAATTTAATTGGCAGATAACTTGGACACACAATTCTTTTTTCATAAATATGTGTCTCTTTAGTCTTATTGAAGCTAGACTTAATGCAGTTTTAGATGAGTAATAACATTATTTTGGCATGGGAATGAGAGAGTCTGTTAAACAAAATGGTGATGTCATCTGTTACAAGGCAATGATGTATCTACTTAGTCAAGGGATCCAAGGGCCTGTAGGTCATTACTCACACTGTACAGGGAAAGGGAAAGAAAGGGAACATTGTTTAACCAGAAGTAGCACATTATGCTGAAGCGTGTTTCCAAATGTGACCTGAAAGCACAAGAAAGTTAAGTGATTTGCTCAGGATCACACAGTATGCAACTAGGCGGATGTGGGATTCAAAGTCAGGTCTTGAGATCTGCAGTTCAGAGCCTTAACTCCAGGGCTGTGTTTACATAGATAGTGCCCATAGGCTTGAAACTTCAGGTGCCCCCCCACCACCACTGACCCATGCACCCAGTGTGCACCAGGCATATCCCCCCATAAAACACACACACACACCCCTCCCTGCCATGTCCTGCTGAGTTACATCCACACCACAGAGTCCCTGCCTGGTCCCACTCATACCCATTTGAAAGCTAAACTTGTATAAAACTTTCCAGAATATGAACATTTTTACAGTCAAAATGTTAAAATTCCTTTTAATAAGCTATTTATACTTATTTAGAGGTGGGAAAAAAACAGTCTATCAGCACACCAGCAAGCACAAACACTCACTTATTTATGCATTTGATCTGAACAAGGCCAAACAGTGTGCATTCTTATTCAGTCTTCCTAGTTAGAAAAAAAGTAATGCACTGAGCAGAGCAAAAGTCACTTTTACCTAAATGGTCTGAGTTCAATCACTGCAAGTCATTCAGGGTAGCATTTTAAGGATAAACTAAAGTTAGTATCATAACAGACAAGCTACAAGAATAAATGCACTGCCCAAAACTCCCGTTTAACTTCTTTAGGAGTTAGAGAAAAAATCTGCAGGTTATGGGAGGGGGCAGCATTTTAAAATGTAGGCTAGTGGTTAAACATTTTTTATCCAAGTGGTCCGAAGGTCAGGGGCAGCATTTTTGTTACTAAGTGTGGTGATAACATTATTTAAGAATAAAAGCTACTGCAGTGCCTGTCAGTGTCACTGTCTGATAATACAGAACCTGTGGGTAAACAGTCTGAACTCTGAAGCTGCTGCTATCAATTTAATTTACAGGAGAAAAAAAAAAACTCTTCAAATTCACTGCAGGTCATGGGGTTTTATTTATTTATTAAATTTTGGTGACCGGATAGGCCCACTGAGCCCCGAAGGTCCCTTTTTCAGGGGCGACCCAGGGAGGTAGCATACATCCTGAACTTTCTAAAAAAAAAAAATGGATACACTACAGATCAACCAGGAGCAGCATTTATTTTTGGTACTACATAACACAGACAATAAAATAAGATAAGCTTCAAACAAACTGTCAGACAACGTTGTGGCAATAAAGCAAAAATGGTACCCGATATGCCTTGAATAATTCTGTGGGAAGGTAAATAATCTGGCAGAAGTTGCAGGCAGCAGTTATTTATCCAGAAGCCGACCGACAGGACACGATGACCCAGTCCGTCCGACTAGTTGTGATGAACAGTGTTCCCATTAAGACTGCAGATCTGGGGGTGCACTGCACCCTGTCCAAAAATGTTCAGGGGTACAAAATAAATTATATGGGTTCATTCTACCATTTGTACAACATTTTTGTGGGGTACATATACCTTAAACAGAATTATGGGGGTACAGTGTACCCCCCTTCACACAAAAATGTACTTGAATTTCATAATTTGTACTTGAATCAAGTACAGATGGGATAAATGGGAACACTGGTGATGAATGATGCATATGCATTGATTTGGAACACACCTAGTCTACAGCTCGCACACACACACACACACACACACACACACACACACTGGCTGGCACTGCTCACTCAAAAAGATGAAGAACAGTTCTGTTTACTTACTAAAGTAAAGTGGGTCTGGTGCTGACTGTGCGAGTCTCAGTGACCTCTCGACTTGCTTTCAAACTTCTCCCCGACCAGACCGTCTACGACTACTGGGCTGGCGGCACTGTCTGCACTCACTGTCTGGCAAGGAAGGTCCCTCTCAGTCTTGGCTCTCTAGCCTACCCGAGTCCTCCATGCTCACTCAGTCAGGTCAGGAAAGGACGGAGGATTTGAATTTCTTTCACTTCAGTCCACAATACAGTTAGCTGGACTAAAATTAAGTAGCTGTAGTTGGCTGGTCTAGGTAGCTGCTCCAGACTAGTACTACCTCCGCATCTGCTGCTTGCTTCCGACTCCCAAATCTCCTACACAGTGACACTTGTCTTGTCTCTGTGATGGTGACTCTCCCAGACAGAGACCCAGCGGACTTGAAGACACAGCGGCTTGTGGCTTGCGTGTCTCTCTCTCTCTCTCTCTCTCTCTCGCTCTCTCAATTCCAGCTGGCAGAGTGATGGTTGATACAGTTCTCCTTCTATCTTCCAAGTACTTTGCTGTACTTGTACTGGGGCCATTTAAACTTGCCGCCCCTCTTACTTGAAACGGCAGCCAATCGGAGGATGCACAGTATACACCCACCTCGGACCTGATTGAAATCCTAAATCACAAGGTCCGCGGGGTGCTGCTGACTTGCTGAGGATAATAGTTTCATATGGGGGAGGGGTAGAGTGGCCGGGCGGGGCACCAACAGTCGGAGTAAGTACATTGATGTCAGCGTCAGTCAGGGTCAGGTCAGCCATTGCCTAAGCGGGGGGCGCCAGTAGTCATGTACATTGATTTCATGTCATCCATTGCCTAAGGGGAGGAGGGGGGCTTGTCATCAGCACAACAGCAGGAGCAATAAACATTTATGTCTATCATGACAAAGGGGAAGGCGGGGAGCCAATTGTTTAAATGACGCTGGCAGGGGTCCCTAAGTAGAGTCTGAACTGGAACGTCTTTAGACTTTTGTGTCTTTTTTGGTTTGTTTTTAGCAAGACACATACTGGCAGACAACACAAGCAGCCAGTCCAGAAAAATGTTTCTTTTGTTACCTTTTTTTGTTGCCTAATTTTGCAGGTGCCCCTAAATGGCTGGTGCCCCTATGCTGCAGCCTAGTTAGCCTATGCACAAAAACAGCCCTGCTTAACTCACTGTGCTGTAGTGCCTCCTTATAAAGTTAAGTGACTTGCTCAGGATCACACCATATACAAGTAGGGGTTGTTGAGATTTAAACCCAGGTCTTCAGATCTCCAAGTCTCCTGATGTGTAGTTCAGTGCCTTTAACCACCTACCTGCATACAGCTGAGTGAATGAATGAAAAGAAACATCACGGCAGCCAACCCTGCCAGCCTCGCCCCGTCTCCTGATCTCTCTGGTGATCACTGATTAATGATCCAGAGTAAACAGCAGGGACTGGGTGCCTGATAAATAATATAGGTGTCTGTCCTATCCTTTAAAAGAAAACAAACACTTCTTCCTTGTCCTCCTATCTCTATATTAAGCACCAGGTCTACTAGTTTAACTAGTAGACCTGGTACTGCTTTATTAATATAGGACAGGATGGACTGAGGGACAAGGAAGTATTTTCTTTTAAAAAGGATTAGAGTGCAGCAAATTCTGGGGTAACTGGTAAAACTAGTAGCCCATGTGACCACCTGGATCTGATTAGGGTGATACTGTTTTATTAATACAGGACAGGAGGAACACTAGGAAGGAAGTGTTTGTTTTCTTTTAAAGAATAGGATTACTTAGAAAGCCCGAGCACAAGGGATTTATTTTTAAAAAGGTATCATCAGCCACTGCACTGCAGCCTGCTAGCTCTGCTGCCAGCCAAGACAGACACCTATATTATTTATCAGACACCCCACGGTCCCTGCTGCTGACTCCGGATCAGTAATCAATGATCACCAGAGAGATCAGAAGAGGGGGCGAGGCTGGCAGGGATGGCTGCCGTGACGTTTCTTTCATTCGCTCACTCACTGAGCTGTACAGTGTGAGTGATGACCTACAGGCCCTTGGATCCCTTGACTGAGACCCTCCCCCCACCCACTCTCTCAGATCAAATGACACCCACACCTTGATGGTCCCTTGCTGCTCAGCCCTCATCGGTCAGACTGATTTCGCCCATCGTTTCCCAAAAATCTGGAATTCTCTTCCCCCCTAAAATATGACACTCCTCTTCCAACTACTCCCTTACCTCTGCCCTACACAATTACCTTTCCCTCAGCTATTCCTGATTTACCCCACCTTAATACCTATCCCCAGTTTCTGCCTTCCTACCATGACCCCCCCTCCAGCAGGGTTCTCAACATCCTGAATGGGGAAATCAGGAAATGGCTACCCTTTTCCTCATATTCAGTTCTTGCCTCTCACCCTCTCTTCTCCACCTGCCCTTCTGGGTCACCAGTGTGCACAACCTAACCCCATCCTTTTTAGTCCAACAGCACTTGCGTTCTACCTCGAGCCTGCTCCTGGTACACTCATGCAGTATAAATGGTTCTATCGCATTATTACTGTTTTGTACGTTTAATGGACTGTCTCATTCCCATGCCACACTTTACCTCCAGCTGTTCCTGTTTTAACTAGGATTATTTTTAATCTAAGTACTGTTCTCTCAAATGTTATGCTCCTATTAATGTAAATACTCAACTAAATGTCATCACACTGTATTTATTTTTTTACCCATGTCTGCACTGTACTCCCAGATCTTCCCTTAAATTGCTAATTGTACAAATCTATGATCATGTCTGTACAGTCCTAGTATGTCAATTTGTATGTGGGCCTCGGCCCGCAGGTCACATCTGGAATCGAGCATGTTGCTCAGTATGTTCTCCTGGTAAAACTCGTAAATAAATAAATATGTTCTTTTGTACAATTTTGGACTTGTATTGCAATTACCCAATGTTCCACTACTGTTTATTGTACAATACCTTGTGTTCCAACTGTTGCATAATCTTACAATGTTGTATTGTTTGTACTACCCACATACTATTGTAACTAATCATCCTTCACAACCTGTGTAACCCTCCCCAGGTTGCACCATGAGACAAGCAACTTGGTGTTCAGTGTGCCCTCCTGGTGAAACATTTCAGTAAATAAATAAAAAAGATATCATTGCCTTGTAACAGATGTCATCACCATTTTGTTTAATGGACTGTCTCATTCCCATGCCATAATAATGTTATTACTCATCTAAAATTGTAAAAGACATTAAATTATACTTAAAAATACACAACTTAATACTATATGGTACAGAACTGTGGTGCAGGAGAGGTATAAACATTGGATGTGGGGAGGCCTAACAGGGAATTGAGTGGTGGGGCCCAGCAGGGGGCTGCACAGGGGCCCAGAATGGTTAAGGCCAGCCTGTTGTAATCTAGAGCTCTTTTCGCCCAGAGATATCTCTCAACCTCCTGTCTCACAATGTATAAGACTTACAAATGACTAAAATCCTGGGCACAGAAAATTGTTTTGTTGCCGTATTGGTCCTTGTGACAAAAGATCCAGAAAAAAAATGATTTTAGTTCCTGATGAAGGACTTGACGTGCTAAAGCAGCACCTGTTTTCTTTGTAACATCTATATTGGTCCAATAAAAGGTACACAATCCTGGATGCATCTTTAATAAATGGCAACATCAACTTAGCTAGGAAGCCTGCAACAAGGGTTTAGTGTGAATGCGATTCTCTGAAGAATATAGACAATATCACTAATGTCCGGCACTGCTTTGTGATTCACGTGCTTATTCTTCAGTGATACATATGCAACATGTAGGAGAGGCTAAGGAAATTAGGTAGAATCAGTAACAGGGCTATAATTCCACAGAGGGTTTAGTGATGTCAGAACCTCAAGAGCCAAGTTCCAGAGGTTCCCCGTTGTCACCAGAATCCAGAGCTGGAATCACTCTGCATTGATACTGACATATCTCTCAACTTCTCAGCACTGAAATGCATCATTTAGCCTTCAGAATGCAGAGAGAGAATGGTAGAAATGTGTAGCACTTTCCTTTTTTAAAAGATAAGTTTAAGAATAGCAGGCCCATATGTTTAGTATCAAGAAATGTTTCTATTAAGGTAATTTTTTAAAAGCTTGTGTGTCCAAAATTAGCTTTACCGCTATGAGGAACACCAGCAAATGTTTGCAGAGCAAGGGCAAATTTCAATGTAAAATACATAGTACTATATGAAATTCGTAGTGGTCGAGAGGTATGGTTCCTGATAGTAAGCTTAGTGCTATGTGAAATTCATAGCGATCCAGAGGTATGGTTCCGGATGGTAAGCTTAGTGCTATGTGAAATTTATAGCGGTCAACCACTATGAATTTCGCATAGCACTAAGCTTACCATCAGTAACCATACCTCTCAACTGGTTGTCTTCCTTCCTTAACAAGATAGGTAATGATGCTGATGCTCTGAATCTAACACAACTGATACTGGAGCCAACTCCTTTAAATCATAAAACTCACAACCATTCCCTTATCGGTTGGGCACTCACCTCCCATCTTATAGGGTTATCCAGTCTGGCCTTCTTCTTGACTCCTTAAGTGACCATCACATAATCTGTCTAGTCCACAAAATCCACAGACCCAAGGCTCCACATAAAATCCTGCAAACCAGATCCTTCAAACCCCTTTACCTCTTCCCCCTCCTCCACGACCTTGCGAACACTGATTGGTCTTCCATCTCCACAGCTAACTCAGTGTACAAGGCCCTAGAATGCTTTAGGACTAACCTACTTCACACCTGGAACATTCATGCCCCATCAGACACACCAGGGTAGGTAAATCACATTCCCTGGGTCATCGCTGGATGTTGGCCTGCCAACACGCTCGAGATCAGGCTTGGAAGGCTTACAAAATCTTGCAGTTGTAGAGTGCACTCCAGCTTTACTGAAGACTTTGCAACTCCTGTACTAAGGTTATCAGACTGACTAAGGCCGAATATTTCCAAACTATGTTGTAGTCCAACATAGACAAGCCATCAAAATTCTGGAAAGTTGTCCATACCTTACTCTCCCCCCTTCAACACCTCCGACACCTCTCCTTAAAATAAATGGTTCCTTAATTTCAGATCTCCCCTTTAGTAGCCACAAAATTTAACACCAACTTCACTTCCTGTGCCACATCCCTTCTATCTTCCCTCCCTCCTCCCCCCCTCCACCTCCCTCCAAAACAAACACTGTACGGGACTCACTCACATCCTCAAATGTCTCTCTGGCTGAAACTCTAGCAGCCCTTCTTGCAATTAACCCCTCAAAAGGAAGCTCACCAGATGGGCTCAATACTAAACTATTATTCTTATCTGCCCCCTACAATCTCTGCAGCACTAGCAGATCTACTAAACCTATCTTTTTCAACCGCCACAGTTCCAAATGGCTGGAAATATGCAATTGTCCTTCCACTACCCAAAGGGGGCGACCCCTCTACCCCAGGCAACTACTGCCTTATTTCTTTACTCCCTACACTAGCCAAGCTTCAAGACCACTTGGTCTTTTCCCAACTCACTGCCTTTCCCTCTCTGAATCCTCCTTCTTCACACCTTTTCAATCTGGGTTCCAGAAGGGTCACTCCACCACCACCTCCCTCATCAGGCTCACTGACTCTATCCTCTCCGGGATGGATAGTGGCCAGATCACATCTGCCATCTTTATCGACCTTGCTAAGGCCTTCAATACCGTCTCCCACCCCCTCCATCTAACCAATCTAACTTCCGTAGGCCTATTAGACTGCTGTAAATTGGTTCAGGTCATATCTAGTCAGAAGGTCTCAATTGGTTAAAATTGCTGACTTTATATCTCCCCACTCCCAATTAATACTGATGTGCCACAGAGTTCCGTGCTAGGCCCATACATTTCTTTATATTCCTAAATGACCTTCCCACAGCCTGCACCACATCCTCCATCCATATGTATGCTGATGACACTGTCCTGTTCACCTCTGGCCAGCCTCCCACTGATGTAGCAACCAGACTCCAAGTGAACTTTGACAAAGTCCAACTCTGGCTTGCCTCACATCAACTACTACTGAATGCCAAGAAGACTGTCTCCATGACCTTTGGCACTAGGCAGAGACTCTCTAGGCTCCCTACCATGTCCTCCTTCCTCACCCTTGATGGAACTACATGTAAGGACACCTCCTTTCTTAGATACCTTGGGGTTTGGCTTGATCAACACCTCAACTTTTCTGCCACGTGGATGCTATCCTGAAAAACTGTGCCCCATGTTAGGCACCCTGCACAGGAACCATAGTTGTTTATCTTTACGGTAGGCGTGAACTTGTGCATAAAATGATACTCCCTATTTTTTGACTACTGTGATGTAGTCTATAGCTGCTCCCAAGACCTCCTTATCTAGATTGATACCCTTTTCAGCTCCTTCTGTCACTTTGTTTGGACTCTCCCTCACCACCCATCACTGCACCTTTACCATTCCCTAGCCTTTCCCTCACTAGACAAATGGTGCCTAGCCCATTAGTGCCAAATTTATCTCCAAATTTTGGTTTGGCTCTTTTTCCACCCTACCTCCCCTCCTCTATTAACATCCCTCCCTCCTTCTCATTCTCTCAGATTTCACAAATATGTGCACCTTGGTTGTCCCGCACTGTGCTACCTCAGCAGGCCAGTCCATATTCTCATACCGTTTTCCTAAACTATGGAACCAACTGCCACCTCAAATCAGATGTCCTGGCACATGTGTGGTCCGAGGGAAACCCAGCAGATGTTTGCCATTATAACCAACTGGTTATAATGGAAAATTACAACTGAGTTTCCCTATGGGAAAAAGCACACACCGGTTATTATGCAATAATTAACCCACCTTTGTTGAAAACGAGCAGATTCTCAACACTGAGTCAGTTTGGTAACATCAGGAAAGAGGCGAAGCTTGAGTGCCTTCCTGATGTCACCAAACTAATAAGTGTTGAGAATCTGGAGAGTTCTCAACGAAGGGGTGGGGTATGTTATTTTGTAATAATGTAAAAGGAGCACCTATTACCCACTGAAATCAAACTGTTTTCAACCCTGTAGTCCCACTATCATGATGTCAGAACCTTATAAACCCATCTCATCTGTCATGGCAGTGGGTTTGCAAAACAGAATGCCACTGTTATTCAGTATTCTAAACAAACACAAGCACTAATCTAAGTCTCAGTAATTATTACCTCACAATCCGTTACAGCGGCTTCTTTCACTGCAAAGATCCTCTGCATTCACCCGGTTGTGTGGGCCCAATTGAAAATGCAGTGTCTCTACCTACAGTTCTCCACGCATGCCAGCATGATCTCGCCGATTAACCGGATGTTTTTTTATTAGGGGGGCTGAATTAATGGACTTTCTAATTTAAACAGACTGACCTGATTTTTCAGACATTTAACAGTTGCTTTACATTAGTTTGTGTTGGTTTATCTCAATAAAATGTTTCTGTAAATGAACATATGGTCATGGTGCAGATTCTTTAGTGAGGTAAGACATATTACCTGTATTGGGGGGGGGTTGACTTCACTTTTTTGAGAACCCATACACTATAAATGACAATCCCTGGTGTGCAGGTGATAACCACGACTGTAATCACCTCTCGTGGTTGCTAGGACGATGGTAAACCTCTTGAGCTGCACTCTTGAGGTTTACTTGTTGCCTTAGCAACTACTCAAGGTGACTACACCATGGTTATCACCTGTACACCAGGCATTATCTGCTATATAATACACTTTGAGCCTGTTTTTCAATAGGGAAATATGGTTTACTGAGGTTCAAACTGCTGATTTGGAATCGGCCCGTGATGCTGTCTGATGTCTGCGACAGCTAAGCTCAGCTCACGCTTCCTTAATGGAACATACAATAACTGCTGTAGTTGGCTTAGAGAGCAACATTGTTCTTCAGATTCCGAAATATTAAGAACAACAGGTCCTAGATTCAGAAACATGAGAACAAGGTTTTGAAAACACCAGAAAAAGGCTCAAAGTGTATTATAACTTCTTAACTGTGACTAACTTGAGCACCCTGTCACATAATGTTTGCCACCATAATCTGCATCTCATGACATACTCACTCTTCTGCTGCCATGTCCACATCACTTGTACTTTTGCCATCAGAAACGCCTGGAGCCATGATGCTGTTGTGGGGAGTCCAGCCATTTGGGATCATACAGAGATGCAACTATAACCAGTGGAATTGGGAAGCTCTGCAGCTTTAGGAGGAGATAGGGCTAGGAAAATTATACACTTGCCTAGGGGGTGCTGCTGTGGGGTGGGAAGGCGGGATCACCAGAACCTGCTCACTGTCATTGTCCACACACTAAAACAGTCACTGACCAGTCTATCAAAAAGAACAAAATGCCCAGATCCTCTACTGCCATTGTTCCTGCTCCAGTTAATACCCCATCAACACAAATGTGATAAAATAGCTTACATAGAATGCAAATGTTCAGGTTGGTTGCAGAACCATTACTGCTGCCGCGAGTGCAAAGTGGCATGCACTAATGGTGCAGGATCCTTGGTGCTGATTGGGTTTCCAACCTAAATGTATGCCAAAACCAGAATGCTAGCACTTGAACTTGTGTCTAGACTTTAGAATAAAGCACAGCACAAGGAGAAGTCCTCTTCAAGAACTGAACTGCATGGTGCAAGAAAGTACTAGTGCAAAAACTACATACTGGACAAAGCCTGACTGGAGCCTCAGGTGATCAACGTGCTGGGGCAGTGAGTTGTAGGAGTGAGGCTGCAGGCAGGTATAGTACTGTATGTATTTTTCACTAGCACTTCTCTTGAAGAAGATTTATTCTTGCATTGTGCTCTAGTCTGGGGTCACGCACATGTCTGAGTGCTACTCTTTTGGATTTGCCATTACTGCTGCTCACTGCCAGTATGCATCTTCTCTGTCAACTCACCACTCCTGATCTGTCTGTATAGCAGAGCATGCACGTTTCAAGAGGTGAGTGAGTCAAGACAGAGAGGAGCAGAGATCAGATAAAAGAAGCATAGGGAGTTGCACCAGTAATGGGGCTAGAGGTAGTCTAAAGATTTGAGTCTGAGTTCATATTTTGTATTACACTGGGGATAGTGGGAGATCAACTGGGTAGAGCTGTGTGGAATGTGGCATTCTGCAGGTGGAATTCAGGTGTAATGATAATTCCACTTTTAAAATGCATTTCGGAATCTTCAAAAAAATTCAGCCAAATTCTGACTGTACTTTAATATAAACCATGGGTTAGTATTCTGTAGTTCATGCAGACTCTGGGTTAGTTTTCTGCCATTTGTGGGAAAACTAATACGTAGTTTCTGTAAACAGCACAACACTAACTTGTTGTTTATATAAACAAAGCTGTAGAAAGCAGGTACACGGTTTAGGTTTCCACTTACGCTGGTGGAATTCTGCCATTTCACTTCAGACAGATCTCCATGAAAATATTTATTTATTTAACATATTTTACCAGATAAGCAAACAGAGTCAAAAATTGGCTCATTTCCAGTTGGGAATGGGGTTGGGGTGGGGTGGGGCAGGAAACAAATCAAGAAATACAGTACAAACAACCCATGGCATATTATAGATCGTAGAAGCATCCCTGACCAATCATAGTGCTCCCTTTACTTGTGTGTGAGGTACTGTTATTGCCATAAGAGTAGCTCAGAGGTTCGCCATCACTATTGTATGAAATGCTCCAAGATAAAGTGGGGCAAAGACCCTCTTGAAGTTACCTGCAGTGACTGGAAGGACGTTCGAGCTAAGGTTGGACCTCCTCGAGTGGTGTGTAGTGTTGATATGTCGAGACCTTGCGAGGTTGCCATTGCCATGGAATGCTGGTCGAGTTGAGGATGATGGACCCCCACAGTCTGCCATTGCAGGAGTAGTGTACAGTCCAATGAAAGGAGAATAAGATCCCTAGAGGATCTGCATGTGGCATGGAAAGAATTAGTGAGCGATGAGTATATGTCCCTCGTGAGCATGGTTTGTAGGGATGGCGGACTGGTGGTCCACTGGCGCAGTAGTAAGCATAGACAGATGAGCTGTTTGAGGTTTCCTTGGAGCTGAGCTGAACAGGAAAATCCTGTGCAGGAGGACTGAAGAAGCAGAATGTCATGCTAGGAGGCCATGAATAATGACATGTTCAGTTGGCCACTAAGGCCACAGAAGTACAGGATTTGGGGTTGCAGTATGTGCTATGATAAAGTTTCCAAGCTGATGTACCCGCAGACCACAAGGAGGTCTGCTAGAGAACATGTAGTAGGCGATCGAGTCGTTTGCTAGGCCCTCACGTGGGCTAGCTAGAGTGGCAGAACCTCCACGTAGGTCTGCGACAAGGAGTAGAAGTGAAAGAATCGAGCCAGGCTTCCACATAGGCTGTGTGGATGACATGAGTTAGGTTGACAGTATAGCGGCCTCGCCATGCCTGTCAGAGGAGGGATGCCACTGAGTGGCTCATTAGCAGGAGATGTTAATGAGGCAATTGGTAAACCAAGAGGGGTATAGATGCTGGAACATCAGGATAAAGTTTTTGCATTCAGTAGAGTGATATCCTGGGATCTCCGGGCAGTAGTAATGTCTGCAACAAGCATGGGTACTCAGGAATGGTGTCCGAAGCAGCCACATGAGGGGTGTCATGAGGTGGCGGTTACAGCATACCGATACACCATACAGAGTATGTAACAGGTAGAACAAGGCAGCGTATACAACTATGGAAGGAATCAGTATGATGAGCCATGAGCAGATTAGGTACTCCATGGAAATGATGAGCCCTATCTTAACAGTACAGGAACTGATCCTAGGTAACAGCTGTGAACTATGGGTGAGAATGAAAGGGGAAGGAACTCCCATTGAGAAATGAGGAGACATCTGATGAATGAGAAGTCCATGCCCAATGCCTGCAGCCCAAGTGAAGATCATGGTGGCAAAGAGGAGAGTAGGAATCCAATGACTGAAATAGTTCTCAAGTGGCAGCAGCTGCTGCAGCAGGCGTGAAGGCACCGAAGAAAGAGTAATTCAGGGTTCCCCACCTCATAGAGTAGCCGGGGACAGGGTGGGAAAGCATGGCATGGTGGAGGTGCGTTGGCTGCAAGTTGAAAGGCGTTGAAGCCCAGATGCAGCCAGCCCAGGGAAGCCATGCATCAGTGGCCAAAGGAGGAAGGCAGTCATAGTCATCGAAGCTAAGAGGAAGCCACGGTGAGGAAGGAGTCCTGGAGGAGAAACAGCTGGATCGAATTCCGGAACAACACCGCGGTCAGGCTCAGGCAGCTCTGTAGGCTCAGAGGCTAGTAAGGAGAGAAGAACCCCAAAAGAAAAGAGAGACACAGGAGAGCAAGGTATGGACAAAACAAGGTGGTCAGGGAAGTGAAGGGAACAGGGAGAAGAGTGAAAACAAGGAAAGGGGAGAGATGAACAATGGAATGAAACCGAGAGAGGCGCTGGGGGGGCACCAGAAGCAGAGAGAGGAAGAGAACCAGCCCCAGAGCCATGCAGCACTGGAGCGCAGTCCAACTTGCTGCAGCAGAAGGATCGAAGTAGAATGTTTAAGAAGAGGTTGGGGGAGGAGCCATGTTCCCCCCATTGAACCACAGGCCAAGCCTTCCAAATATTACATCTTTGTATGGCTGACCTTTCTCTAACTTGGATGTTTCTGCATATAGTAAATGCTTTTGATCAGGTATCATTTGTTTTGTTTTGAAAATTATGTAGCTTGAGATGTTGCCATGTGTGTTTGTTAATCAGATGGAACTCTCAACCAGACATTTAACTGCACAATACCCATATCAGATATGCTTGAAACTGTAACACTTGCATTAGGTCAGAAACTGTTATGTCCTAGCAAGCCTTGGTGTCTCTATTTAGGATGCAGTGTTTGCCTAGGTGCATGTAGTTTTCACAAAATACTGTATTTGTTTGTCCCCTTAGTCATCTCTTGGACTGTGTCTCCCTTATACTTCATTATATGTTGTGAGAAATGCTTCAGACCCTTATTTATACCCCTTGATGGGGGGAGCACTTTTACTTTATGGTGAGCCACTACATGGTGCTTGGTTTGTGTGAAATACAGTTGATTTCTTTATTCAAACACATACAGCAATTTCAAAATTTGTATAAAACACCACTGATCACTATCATTTCAGTTAGTAAGCACACTAACAGCAGGACATTATGTGATACAAAAACCATGCAAATTAGTTTCCTGAGCTCAGCTGACATTTAATTCATGTTCTATCTCTGCAGCTCCAGACAGTGTTGGCCCACAAGACCTGTTCTAAGTTTTCAAGAGTGAGCAGCTACTCTTTCTTGTAGGTAACCTCCTTTTGTGCAGATTTGCCATTCTAACATCATGCCACCATGATCACCATCGAGTAAAGTTTAAGCTCCCTCCCAAAGTTGAAAAACAAAAATGTTAATGCTACAATTAAGATTCAACTCTTGGCTCTTACCTTCAGTGCAACATTATTTGGGGTGATTTTCAGGATTTGTAGGATAACTGACTGATCCGCTGTGCCATGGAGCTGTGCTTGAGTAAATGTCAGCATGCAGGAAAATGTCATGGTACTGGATAACACATGACAGGGCGAGATGCTATAAGGAAAAATGCATGCCCGGATGTTGTTAGGTAGAAGGTGTAGCAAACTGCCATGACCCCTGAGAAGTACATTATTTCCCTATGACTGCACACCCTGGAGTGTGTAATCCCACTTATAAAATGGGCTTTTGTTAAAGCATTTTTAGGTGAGGTGTGTGGTTGTTAGAAAGCCATCAAAGGCCACATGGCGTGTTTCAACCAATGAGATTACAGGAGTTTTATGGCTATTTTATTTGAAAAATTTGTTTACCAGGTAAATCCCGAGGGCATCAAATGCTTATTTTCAAAGGGACACGGAGTACAAACATATAAACAATAAAATAATGCATCATACAAAAGCTCATTTAGAAGACTGTTTGTAAGAACAGTTTAAGCAGTATTTTTTAAACTGAGTTTAAATACATTATGTGAATTAATGTTTTGAAGTGTAGAAGGTAGATTATTTCAAAGAGTAATAGCTCTATGCATGAAATTATTTTGGCCAAAGGAAGATTGAAAGAAAGGTGGGCATATGCATTGGTTTTACAGAATCTAGTAACATGAGACCCAAGGTTTGTACATACATCAGACATAAACAAAAATAATACAGGACTTTTTAACAGACATCTAAAACAAACAAAAAACTGAGTATGAAACTCAAAAAAGAGCCAATTAATTTTCCAAAAATTCCAGCACTTGAAGTAGCAAATCTACCTATGGTGTTGTACAGAATTTTTACTCTGTACAGAATGGACTTATTGGCTGTAGCACACACTGGAGGGCCATAATCCACCAATGATAGAGTAGACACTCCCTACTTCTGTATCATTGGTGGACTATGGCCTTCCAGTGGATGTTACTCTGGTAAGGATTTTCTAGATTGTAAGGATAAAAATTTCTTTCCATTGAACCATTTGGCCCAATTGTATGTGAACAGAATTAACCAAATTTGAGATGTGTTCTTGAAAAAGAGAGATGCTGATCAATGGTAAAGTTAAGATATTTTAAAATTTCTACTTTCCCAACTATAGGTCCACTGAGATCCTTCATCAGATCCAAACGGTACAATGACCTGAGCTTTCACCTGGTTCCAAAATGCATGTGTTTCGTTTTAGCAATATTTGATAAAAGTTCATTTTTTCACTAGCCACCTCTGGAACAAATCTGACTGCAAGCATCAAGTCAGGTCATCCACATCCAATCCTCTCCTGTATAAAACAATGTCATCTACATGCATTACCATACAGGTATTAGAGCCAGATGTCAGGAAGATCATTTAATAAAATGTTGAAAAGAATTGGCCCCAGGATGGATCCCTGAGGCACTTTTGTATTAACCTTTATCTGAGGCGAAGTGACTGAGTTTAATGAAAGAGATGGATATCTGTCAGTCAGATAGTTTTAGAACCAGTAAACAAATGAGTTAGCCAGGCACAGGATGCAAAGTTTGGAAAGCAGGCATCTGTGGTGCACCAAATCAAATGCTTTTGAAAGGTCCAGGAACAATGCAATCACCATGTCCCCACTGTCAAGAGACTCTATGAAGACTGTTAGTGACAGTGCTGTGATTTTCTTGAAAGTCATACCAGCAAGGTATCAACAGTTTACCAGAATCCAAATAGTCTTTCATTTGGTCAAACACAATCCTCTGTAAGACTTTGGACAGTGGGGCAAGTGAAGATACCGGACAGTAGTTCTTGGTCAAGGTGCAGTTCCTGGATTTGAAAATTGGGACCACAGTCAACTGCTTACACAACCCAGGATCTGTCCTATGACTAAAGAATGGTTACAGAAAATGCTCACAGGGTAAGCCATAACATCAATTACAATAGAAAACAGCCTCAGCTTGCTACTGTCAGGACTATCCTTTGTCTTGATGTTTGTTTCTTCAAGGTACCTCAATGTTTCCTCAATCGAAAGTAACGTAACTTCAAGGCCAGTGTCACTACCCCTGCTGTTAACTCCGGAGGAAGTTATCTCCTAAAGGAGCAAGTTTATCGGCACCACAGACACCTATATTAAGTTTAGTGGCAGTGTCAATAGGCTCTGATGAGTTCCCTCACTGAGATGTTAACAGTAGGACTGCTGTAGCACTTGACTTCCCCAAAAGCTTATTTAGAACTTGCCAGTTTTCTTTTGGCCATTAGAGCACAGAAACATAAAATTTGATGGCGAGATACGGTCACTTGGCCTGCCATTTTTCCGTCCTATACTGTCACCATAGACCTTACTTGATCTTCAGCACCCTCCTCCCTCTTGCTTCCCACTAAGATTCCCTTATGCCTATTCCATGTTTGCTTGAGGCCCAGCATGTTTTTGTCCCCACCACCTCCGCTGGAAGTCTGTTCTAGTCAGCCACCACATTTTCAGAGAAGTACTCATAGAAACATAGAAACATAGAAGTTGATGGCAGATAAGGACCACAAGGCCCATCCAGTCTGCCAATTTCTTTTTCTACCTTATAAATGTGCCATCGGCCTTTGCTCTGTCAATGGACTATCTATTCATACTAATCTGTATTGCTCCCTTATGTCTATCCCATGCCTGTTTGAAGTCCTGCACTGTATTCATATCCACCACTTCCTGAGGTAGGCTGTTCCATGCATCCACCACCCTTTCTGTGAAAAAGAACTTCCTCACATTATCCCTTAATCAGCCTCCCTCTAATCTCATGCTGTGTCCACTTGTCTTGCTATTTTTCTTATACTGAAACATGTTAGACTCTTTCACCTTGTTAATGCCCTTAAGGTGTTTGAATGTTTCGATCATATCACCTCTCTCCCTCCTTTTCTCTAGGGTATACATATTGAGCTCCATTACTCTGTCCTCATATGTTTTCTGATGCAGTCCCTGCACCATTTTGGTTGCCCTTCTCTGGACTGTCTCAATTTGGTTAATGTCCTTGTGAAGGTGTGGCCTCCAGTACTGCATACAGTACTCCAGATGGGGCCTAACCAGTGTCTTGTAAAGAGGGGTTATTATTTCCCTCTTCCGACTTGTGATGCCCCTACTAATACACCCTAACATCCCCCTAGCCTTACCTACTGCTTTAGTGGTCTGCTTGGATGATTTCAGGTCATCGGTGATGATGATGCCCAAGTCTCTTTCTTCCCTTGTGACTGCCAGTAACTCCCCTCCCAGCCTACAGGTGGCTTCACGGTTTCTCTTCCCTATATGCATGATCTTGCACTTCTTTGCATTAAACCCCAGTTGTCTCTCTGCTGACCATTTTGCTAGTTTATCCAGATCTCTTCTCATTCTGCCCACCCCATCTGGATCATCTACTCTGTTGCAGATCTTGGTGTCATCTGCAAACAGACAAACCTTACCCTCCAGTTCATCTGCAATGTCACTGATGAAGATATTGAAGAGGACTGGCCCCAGGACTGATCCTTGAAGTACCCCACTTGTGACTTGCATCTCTTCTGACTGTATACCATTTACCACCACTCTCTGTTTTCTGCCCGTCAACCAGTTTGCCACCAAGTTGACCAACTTCTGACTCACCCGAGCCTACCCAGCTCTTAATCAACCTTCTATGTGGAACAGTATTGAAAGCTTTGCTGAAGTCAAGGTAGGCAACATCAGCTGCTCCCCCTTGGTCCACCACTCTGGTTACCCAGTCAAAGAAATCTGTGAGACTAGTTTGACAGGACCTTCCATGCTGTCTTGGATCCTGTGCTCCTATGGATTCCAGGTATTGCACTATCCTTTCCTTAAGGAGTGCCTCCATAATCTTGCCCACTACTGACGTAAGACTGACTGGTCTATTTATTTATTTGGTTTTTGTTTACCGGGTAAGTACACTAGACAGCAATGTTGCCTATATTCAGGCACGACCCGGGAGAGTACAGACAGGGGAGACCAGAGTCAACATTAAAGAGTATTTCATAACGCAGCATGAGGTGAGAACAAACATTTGAACAGTATACAGCCAGGTCTATAGTTCCCTGCCTCCTCCCTGCTACCACTCTTGTGGAGCGGGATCACATGAATCCTTCTCTAGTCTTCTGGGACTTTTCTGAGTTCAGAGACTCACTAAACAGTTCTGATAATGGCTCTGCTAGTTCCACCCTTAGCTCCTTTAGTACCCTGGGATGTGTATGCCCTCAGGTCCCATTGCCTTGTCCACCCTGAGCTTATCAAGCTCTTGCAGGGCCCTTTCTTTTGTGAAGGGACTAGTGCTTACCTCCCTCCCCCCTGTGTCTGTGGCGCTGAGCTGTGGGCCCTGCCCTACCTTCTCTTCAGTAAATAGTGAGCAGAAGTATCTATTTAGGATAGATGCTTTTACATGGTCCTCCTCTTCACACTCCCCCTTATCTCCTTTGATCTTAGCAATACCCCCTCTGGATTTTCTCCTTTCACTAATGTATCTATAGAAAGTCTTGTCACCTTCTTTTACTGTCTGTGCTAGTGTTTCCTCGGTTTGGGCCTTTGCCTGCCTTACTGCCTTCCCCACTTCCCTTATGGAAGTTTGGTATGCCTCCCTATCTTCGTTCCGCTGTGTTCCCTTACATTTCCTGAAGGCCAGCCTTTTGGCTCTGACCTTTTCTGCTACTGTTTTTGAGAACCAAAGTGGTTTCCTTCTTCTTTTGCACTTTCTTTTCTCTGTAACACAATGGGATGTTGTTTCAAGTATTGCATCCTTAATGCTTGCCCACTTTGCCTGTACCCTCTCACTTTTATTTCTTTTTGCCAGTACTAGCTTAACTCTGTTGGCCATGTTATCAAAGTCAGCTCCTCTGAAGTCCCATATTTTTGCCTTGGAATGGGATGATTAGTTGTAGTGGCCAAATTGAACCATACCATGTGATGGTCACTGGCCTCCAGGTGACCTTCTACCTGGAGATCTGTGATCCTTTCCCTGTTAGTCAGTACTAGATCTAGGATAGCCCTGTCTGTTGTGGGTTGCTGTACCAGTTGTTTGAGGCCTTCCCCTGGGAAATCCACCATGTCTAGTTCTGGCAGATGTTCCTGGTATTGACCAATCTCCTTAAATTTTGCTTTCAGCTTCATTACATGTCCCTTGTTCTCGTGTATCTCTTCCTCTGAAAATACTCCCTTCCTGTACCTTATTTATCCCTGTGAGGAATTTATAGGTCTCTATCATATCCCCTTACTCTAATCTCTTTCGGTGTACAACTTGAGATCCTTCCAGTCTCTCCTGGTTCTATGTGATAATGGCAAAGCCTAAAGCGATTGCTGTTATTATGACAAGTGCAGAAACATTTTTGGCACTCTGACACTCTAAGCTTACAGGACAACGGCACCAAGGATGCAAATTTCAATGCTTTCTATGGGGGGGTGGCTGTGCCCTCCACCCCGTACTAAGGATTCTAAACTCTGGGGGGGGCTGCGTGTCGAGGGTGAAAACATGCCAACTTTAAAGGTTCAGGCTGGGCACAATAAAATTGCACCAGCGCCCAGACCCGAACCGGTACCTCACCCACCCAACCACAGACCAACCCCGACACCATGACACAGCGACCACGCAGCACCACCTTCAGCTCCTCCGCCCCTTCAGCCCATGCTCGCCGTGCTTGCTTCTCTCCCACATGTACATATAGCGACATCCTGTGGCCCATTTCTCTGACCCCTCCATCTGGTAGCTCTACCCTTCCATCACCATGAGAGATTCAGTGGGGAATGAGTTGCCATTATGGATGGCACCCTTCCTCATGCGCTCTCCTCATGGGATACCATCTCTTCTTGAAGGGCATCTGATGCAAACCATGCATCATTTTAGTTGCCCTCCTCTGGACTGCCTCAACTCTGTCTATGTCCTTCCTGAGATGTGGTCTCCAGAACTGGATACAGTACTCCAGGTGGGGTCTCACCAGTGATCTATACAGTGGCAACACCAGCTTCCTCCTTTTGCTAGTGACACCCCTACCAATGCACCCCAACATCCCACTAGCCCATCCCACTGCCTTGTCACACTGCCTCGTCACCTTGAGATCCTCAGATATGATAACTTCCAGGTCTCTTCCCTGTTTGGTGACAGTCAATACCTCTTCTCCCATACTGTACTCTGTCTCTGGGTTTCTGTGCCTTAAGTACATGATTTTGCATGGTTTTGCATTGAAACCCAGATGCCATACCCTTGACCACTCCTTGAGTTTCGCAGGTCTCTGCATTCTTTTACCCCTCTGGAGTGTCCACTTTTTTGCAGATTTTGGTGTCATCCACAAAGAGGAAGACCTTCCCTTCCAGCTCCTCTGCAGTGTCACTTATAAAGACATTAAAGAAGGGTGATCCCAGTACAAAGCCCTGTCTGACATGACCCCGCCCCATGAATATGTGTTGCTGCGTGTCTTGTAAACCACTGTATTCAAGATACTCCACAATCCTTTATTTATTTATTTATTTATTTAAAAGTTTTACCAGGAAGACACACTGAGCACTGGTGCTCATTTCCAGGTGCATCCTGGGGGAAGGGGGCAAAGGGAAACAGTACATACACATCGTCAGTAGAACAACTTTACACGTAAAGAGCACAGGGTATATTGTTGCAAGAATTTGCAGGAATATACAAGTTATACAGCAGCATTATATAAAGAGTGGAATTAATCACAACAAGTACATCTAGTAGAACAAGGAGAAAACATGACAGTAAGGGCTGTGGTCAAGATTTGGACAGTACAACCATCACGGTGGGTCTAGGCACTAATGGAGGAATCATCGACAATAGTGAGGGCTCCCCAGTTAGCCTTATAGTTTTAGTCTCAGCCTACCACAGGCACTTGATGTCGAGAAATGTGAGTTAATGAGGGAGCTGAAATACCCTTCCTGGGGCATATGCTGGATGATGGCAGGAGGGAGTTCCATAGTTTAGGCAGTCCAGTATCTGAAGGATGCTTGACCATGAGGAAGACACCCATGGGATGGCCAAGGTTCATGCGTCTGTGTTCCTGAGGGAGTGCACAGGAGGGTTAGGGACCACCATCACTGAGGAGAGGTAAGGGGGCAAGGACTTGGACCAGTATTTGGCAGTGAGCTTGACACATTGGGACAATCGGCGATCATGGAGTGAGGGAAGAGTGAGGGACCGATAGAGTACACTGTGGTGAGTGGAGGGGGGACTATCCGGTGTGAAGCAGTAGAAGGAGTGGAAGAGAGGGTCCAGTCTGGCTAGGACCGACTTGGGAGTGGCACTGTAGACTACATCGCCATAGTCAAATATTGGGAGAATCATTTTCTGTACGAGTGCATGGCGTGCTAGTGGTGGGCTGCATCCACGACTCCGGTAGAGGGCACCCAGTTTGGGGTGTAGCTTTTTGTGGATGGCATCGACATGTACAGAAAAGTCAAGGTGCTGGTCAAGCCATACCCCAAGGTATCTGAAGGAGTAGGCCTCCAGAATAGTTCCATCCAGGTGTGGAAGGATGGGGTGGCAGGGAGCGAGAGAGTCTCTGCCTTGTGCCGAAGGTCAAGGAGATGGTCTTCTTGGCATTGAGAAAAAGCTGGTTTGCACGGAATCAGAGCTGAACATCATTGAAGTCCTGCTGCAGTCTGGTTGCAACTTCAGCTGATGACTGACCAGATGTATACAAGACCGTATAATCTGCATACATATGAATGGATGAATGTGGACAGGCGGAGGGCAGATCGTTTAGGAATATAGAGAATAGGAGCGGTCCAAGGACCGAGCCTTGAGGGACCCCAGAGGTTACTGGGAGGGGAGGTGAGGTGGAGTTTCCAATTCTAACTGCCTGGGATCGGCCGACCAGGTAGGAGTGGAACCAGCTGGTGACCAAGGTAGAGAGCCCAGCCTGGGTTCTTTTAGAGGTGACTCCATTAGCTTCCCCACCTCCATCTCTGATGTCAGGTTGACTGGCTTCTAGTTGCCAGCCTCCTCCCTACTACCATGTATGTGAAGTGGGACTGCATCTGCCCTCCTCCAGTCCTCTGGAGCCACTCCCTGTTTCAGTGAGTTATTAAGAAGGACTGTCAGAGGTGCAGCCAATACCTCTGAGCTCCTTCAGTACCCTGGGTGTACCTGTCTGGCCACATAGCTTGTCCACTTTCAGATTTGGGTGTTCCTTCAGGACTCTCCCATCTGTAAAGGGACTCTTTGTGCCCCTGCTGCTTTTATATGGTCTATCCCCTTCCTCTTCCTCTGTGAAGACTAAACACAAGTATTTAGTCATGATATCTGCTTTTTCCGGATACTACACTGCACAGTCCCCACTTGCCTTTCTTAAACTCACAGTCCCTCCCTTAGTCTACCTTTTATCACTTGTGTACCTAAGGAGAAGATCGAAATTGAAGGTTTAAATAATAGTCCAATTTGTTTTTCTTACCATTTGTTTACACTGATTTCTTAGTTCTATTAAAGTCTCATTACTCTGATGTTTTCTATAAATCTTCCATGCTTTATCCCTATTCTGAGGTTTCTATACCAAACAAGTGGTAACCCATTCTTGACTTCTGTGCTTTATTCTTATTTGATGCAGAGGGGCAAAGTAGTCACAAATCTTTCCAAATTCCTGAAAAATAAAATGTAGCATTAGGTCAAAAGTTGGAACTGCATGTAAATTTGATCAATAAATCCTAGGCCACTGATTTCCTAATTCAGCAACATATAAATTACTAATGGCATGTGAAGTTATGTGAATTGGGGATGGTTGAGGCGTGTGTGTGCTCCAAAAGCAGGCCACCTGGCAGAGTCAGACTGGCCCACCAGGATACCTGGCAATTTCCAGATGGGCCCCCCTCAGTTGGTTATATGGCCACCTTCTAAACTCTGAAATTCTTTGCATCTGTCATCTTTTTTTCTAATTAAATGTGGTATGTGGGGCACTGTAGGTAAACGTAAGATAAAAACACAGAGCTAGAGTATCAAATTTAATTGGAATACTGATATGATCATGTCACCTTGGGCCCTCCCCTATTGATTTTCCAGGTGGGCCCCATTATCCACTTTTTGGTGGGCACTCTGTATCCCAGTCTGACTCAGCCACCCGGGCAGTAATCACTTAGACTATTGGACGTGAGGTAAGCTTGTCATTTATGGTCTGGTCTAGATGTAGCAACCCACTTGATTACAGATTCTGTGCCTGCCTTATAATTTAGTCTTGTAGCAGAAGATAGCACCTGTTGCGGGTGTCGAGCCCTGGGTTGGCCTTTAAACATCCAGTAAGCTTTATTCTTTCAAATTTATGTTCGTGCATCACCCAACAGAATAATTCTTTAAAATGTTGCTTTAAGATTTATATTCAGTTGTTAGTGAGAGACTATCCTCTGAAAGGCCTGGTGGAATGTAAAAAGTGGTCAGACGTAACTGCTTGACACCCCCTAAGAAGAGCAGTATTGCAAGAAAATCACATGATTGGTAGTTGTTAATAAAATCATTAACTACAACAGAAAAGTTGGATTGATAGTAAATTAACAACCCCCCTCCCCCATTTACCACACCTGTCTCTCCTAAGCAGAGGTAGATATTAAGAAAATAATCTGGTGTGGAAAGCAAAATACAAAAACCCCAGATTTGGTATTCTGTCTTAATATCTAGTATTCTGCTTATCCAAAAGAGCTGCGTTATATAGATTAAAGTGTAGAACGGCAGCATGGAGAAGTGGTATACCAGTTGAAATGCCAGTGTGATAAAAATGGTGTTCTGTTTTGAAAACTGCTATGCAAGACAGGACAGAATACCATTACTTTCTAGCCATGCTAAGCAAACTATAATCTGCTATTTCAATTTCTGAGTCCTGCACTTTGCTAGATAACCATGTTTCTGACATTGTAACCATATCAAATTAATTTCCCGTACACATGTCCAAAATTTATCAGTTTTAGATGTTAAGCTCCTAACATTAATATTAAGAATGGACTGAGCATTTTTGCCATCTACCACATAATCAGCAGGCCTTGTAACAGTGGGTCCTGGGGTTGGCTGGATATCGGCAGCTATATTACTACCCACTATGGGACTTAAATTCTTAACCTTGTACTCCAAAACCCAGCTCCTTCACCACTGCACTATAGAAGGCTCACTGACTGTCTCGAACTCACATGAAACATACATTTTAATAATATAAATGTTAATAAAAATGCTACAGTTGTGGGAATTGAATTTTTAACTTTTTATTTCAAAACCCAACCACCGCATAAAAGAAGTTTCATCAATTGAACTTGCATCCCAGTCTGTAGCATACCATAGATATTTCTTCTATCTGGAACAATATTTATTCCATTTATTTCTTAAGGGGTTTAGAGTTCAAACATAATGCATTCCGTAGTTCATGTCCATTTCTACCACCACACAAACTGTTGTTAAAATCAGACTTCATTTACTATATGATTTGCTTTTTCAACAACAAGGAGTGGGAGTCTGTTTTTCTACTTTTTGTTTTCAGAAAGAGAAAACTTAATGTGACTAGTTTTAAGTATCTGATATAAGAATGACTAAATCCATACAGAAACACTAAAAGAGCAAAGTTTGGGCACCCAGAATTGTCCTGGCAGTACCCTAAATCTCCCAACAAATTTAGTACTGTACAGATAGTCACTGTGGTAATGCATCCAGCAGCTTTTTCTACCTTGGCTGGAGTCCCTACCATAGTTCCCCTTTACTGGTGGTCAGTGTGCCAAAACTTTGCTTCATGATGTTCTGATGTATTGTGAAGAGCTTTGCAGCTATGCATAGTGTGAACTGATGTCGCATTGAGTTACGCAAAGTTCCAAAGGGAAATTTTGCCAGCTAAATCTATGTGAAAAAAAACTCTTCCCCCCACCTAAAAGCACCCTATCACAGCCTCCTCACTCCTACCTAGCTACCAGTTATGTTAGAAAAGTATCTCATTGAGACCACCCCAATGGCTCAGCAGTAGAAGTTGCTGCATCAGTGTGCCTCAGCTGCAGAGGGTCGATGGTGAGCTCCAGCACTGCAGTTACCCCTGCGGCTGGGCCAGGGAACTTACTCCTGTTGCAGGGGATGTGCTGCATGTGTGCAAAACCATCTCAGGGCTGCATTCATGTTGAGCAAGTGAGAAGGACAAGAAAAAGGGATACAACATAGTCATTTAAATGATGGTCAGGACACCTGATTGCCCCAGGTCCTAGTGCAAGACGGTGCTGGATCATAATCTACATTGTGAGCTACCTGGGGGGGCTAGGATGGCTGTCTCCCTGGAGCTCCTGCCAGTGAGGGTAACCACTGGGCTGCCAGGAGCCCATGTATGAGATTGGGTAAGGCAAGCCTGAAAAAGGTGTATCCCTGGGACCAAGATATATAATATCCCTGACAATACAGTAAAGACCAGGAGACAGAAGCTCAAGAGGAAAAAAAGCATACCGTCCCCCAGCTCACTTATCATCCCACCCCATTCTCCTCCCAGTCAGTGTAAGAGTATATACTATACAGTTAAAACTAAAGGAAAAAGCAGGCATGAAGTGATCTACCATCCCCCTACACTCGTAACACTCACCCCACCCTCTTTTGCTGGCCACAATACACATGTAAACCCCTTTCCAGTTCACTAGCACCCCATTCCAAGCTCCATCCATGGCACCCACTAAATTGACCCAATTAATAGCAACAGGCACAGCCCTGATCTCTATACCATGTCTGGCTGGCATATAAATGTAACAGTCCCCTCCTTCCTGCAGGGACTGGGGGTTGTTTACTACAATACCAGGCCTGGAATATAGATCAGTGATTGGTAGAGTCTCTAATTAAGGAATCCAGTGGAAGGAGCTTAGAATGCCAGATTGAGAAATGGGGAAGTTGTGCTTTCAGAGCACCTTGCCTCAGGTCCCTTGCTACACTGTGTGAGGGGCAAGTGCCTCATTCAGAATAGCTGCTGATGGATCCAGCTTTTGAGACCAACTCACTTCAGTGTTCATTCACATGGCAGTCTCCAGTGACAGGACCATGGCAGTAGTGGAGATTCCAGGACTGTGGAGTCTGAGGGTGTTTAGTGTCGATCGCTGTTAATTCCTAGGAGTATGTAAGGGAGACACCAAAAGGGAGTTGGAATTCTGTTGAGCTTCTCCTCAACAAGAGCCCCTGGTAGCCTTGCAGCACAGGGGGTTCCCACTGAAGATGGGGGTGTTCTCCTTTGGGGGGGGCTTTTGCGGTCTTGTACCAAAGAGATGCTGCCAGCCCAGCTGATGATGGTGACAGGGAGACCAGGTGAGATAGCCAGGCTGAGAACTAAAGTAGGAGATATGCCTATGTTGTGCATAGGAGACCCTGAGAGGTGAGATGGACACCAGAGAAACTGCCTCTTGCAGAGGAGTTGGGGCAGTTGCCAACTGCTGCCAGAGGGCAGGCTGGAGTATGTACTGCAGAGCTGTACCTAGTACACCTACCAGTGGTGGTACCATGCATCTGTGGGCATTCCGCACAGGTGTGGCACCCAGACTTCAGTAGGAGAGACTAGTTTGGGTGAGTTGCAGCTCCCACAGGACGGGGCCCACCAGATGCTGTCAGCCACAGAAGTCCTAGAATGAAAGTCCATACAGCAGGGATGTCTCTGGCACTACCCACTGACTGGAAATCATGGTGTCACGGTATGTGCAAAAGTGTTTAAACTAAAAGCGTATAGCAAGGTAGAAGTTTCTGGTGATACTGTGCAGAGTAGAATAGGCTGTGACCCAAGGTAACCAAACCCACTGGTGGTAAAAGAGGAATACAAGTGAGGGACCTGTCTGTACAATGCTTACCAGGAGAGCTTTTAGGGACTGCACTGCTGCATATGTAACTAAATGTACGTCAGTAAAAAAGAGATTACTGCTTAAAATACCCTTGCAGTGTAGTAATTTCGGCCAGAAAAGAAGTCTGAGTTCATCTCACTCCACAGCTAGAGAAGGGGTACAGTTTTCATGTAATTTGTGATAACCAGGTAAGCATACTGGAACAATCATTCCTGTTTCAGAAGTGACTGTGGGTCAGTGAAAATTCCAGTACAACTTTAAGCCATCGTCAGGACCAGTAGGAAGCCTTTGCCAGCTGCGGACTCCCATGATGACATGCGATGTTGGTGCTTATATAATGTGGGCAGCCACATTGCTCTTCAGTTCCCTGCTGGAGACAAGCTTGGAAGGCCTCTTATCATGAAGAGCAATGAGAACAAACCAGTAACACATGTACAAGGAGAGGTATGGGACTGGAAAACTACATTCATAAAGGCACATATGGACACCTCCAAGCAAGGCAGTGGACAAACCTGCCGACTAATATCTCAGTATCCAAGGTTCCCTACACTGCACTTGTCCCTATAGCATCAGCAATTTTAAGTACCTAATATGGTCTTATTTCCCCCAACCAGGTTTATGGAATATTTCTTAGGCTTTGCCACTGGCACCGATGTTACTCTTGTCTTTGTACCCCACAGAAGTTGTACTATTGCTTTTTAATTAGTTCTATTGTCTTTGTAGCTATCTGATTTCTGTATTTGCTGTTTGTTGCTTGTTGTTTATGGGGATGCCCATGTGTACTTGTTCCTGACCTTTAGAAATTGAATAAAGTCTAATTAAAAAAAAAAAGAAAAAGGGGAAAAGAGGGTGGGTGCACAGTGGCTCAGCAGAAGAGAGTCTCTTGAAGAGGTACTGTCATGGTAAGTATCTTCATTGAGGATCTCTCCTCCATTGAGCCACACCTTTGGAATGATTCTCCAGCAATACACAGAGCACACAGAGAGGATGGCAGAGGCTGATAGCAGTCAGGGCAAAAGGCCTTGCAGAACAGCAAGACCAAAGCCAGCACATATATGAGAGACAATGTCTAGACTATCGTGCTTAGTGAGAGTCTGCACAGTGCTCCATGTGGCAGCAGCACATATGTCAGCTGCAGAAACATTCTGAAGCAGGCAACAGAAGTGGTCATACCATTTGTGGAGTGGTCATGCACAGCTGAGGAAGTACATTGCCATACGTCCTGTAACAAAATTCAATACAGTGAGCCAGCCAGTTGACAGGCACTGTTTAAATACAGTGGCACCCTCTTTACCAGGTGTGAATGAGACAAAGAGCTGAGAGGAGTTTCTGCAGCCCTTAGTGTGATCACTATAGAAATGCAGTGTTATCGTGACATCATACATATGGAGCAATAACGCTACCTTTGTCAGCATGTTCAAATAATAATATGAGGGAGGTTTATGGTCTGATTTAATGTGAAAGCAGAGACCACCTTGGATTGAAAGTGGGTATCAGTCCACAAAGATATCTTGCCCTTGTCGAAAATCAAGTAAGGAGAATCATGCATCAGAGCCTGACATGCAGGAATCCTACAAGCAGAAGTTATGGTAACCAAAAACAGCATTTTCCATGAAAGGAAATGCATCACACAAATTGTGGCATGCTCAAACAGAGCCAGAGTCAACTTCTCAAGTATGAAATTGAGGTCCCAAGGTGGAACTGGTTTATGAATTGGAGGGTGGGTGGGGGCAAAGGTACAGAATATCTTTTAGGAATGTACAGGACACTTCTAGCTGTGCCACTGTGCACCCATCAACAGGGGCATGGGAAGTTGAAGTGGCTGCCAAGTGCACCTTAATGAATGAGTACTGGAGACTGGAGTCTGATAGAGACAGAAGGTAGACCTATACAGTATTGACAAGGCATGTAAATGGATCCTCCGAATGGGAAGCACACCATATGGAAATGCAGTTCCATTTGAAAGAATAAGTGGGTCTTGTGGAAGGCTTCTGAGCTATAAGCAAGACATCAGTCACCTGGGGGTAACTCCAAAACTGGCAATGGCTATGTCTTCAGGAATCATGTATGCAGATACAGGGACCACAACAAAGGGGAAGCTGAACAGGAGGCTCCACTGCTAGATGCTGCAGAAGGGAAAACCAGCTCTGGTAAGACCAGAAGGGAGCCAGCAGTATTAGGGTGGCATGCTCTGCTCTCAATTTGAGCAGAGCCCTCTGAATGAGAGGATCACAGGAAATGCATAAAGGAATCTCCCTTTGCAGGAGAGGGACAGCATGTCTTCATAAAAAAAACTCCAGAGCCTGGAGTAAGTGAGCAGAAATGTGGCAGTTGTGTGTTGTGTGGGAATGCAAAACGGTCCAACTCTGGATGACCCCATCTTTCTATGAGATCATTTACCATGGAGGTCAGCAGTTCCCATTCATGTGCCAGGGACTGATACAAGCTTAGCTTGTCTGTCAAGGTGTTTTGGATGCCTGGAAGGCATATGGCTGATACCGGAAGGCCGTCAGACTTTGCCCAGTACCACACTCTAATCGCTTCCTTGCATGGGGATATGTGTCAGTGTCCCTTTCTGTTTATGTTTAGGGCTGGGATGCTCTTGCTAGGCCTGTAGACCAGAATAGCTGTGATTCCAGAACATTGATATGGAACCGAGTCCAGATTGGTCCAGGACCCGTGGGTCTAAAAGGAACTGAGATGGTCACTCAGCCCAACCTAGAGGCATTTATTGTGAGGTTCTGTACTGGAGTCAGGAAGAAGAACAGAATGCGCTGTAACAGGTGTAGATGGTCCATCCACCATATCAGAGCATGGTGGAGGGAGGTGATGAGTACCATCTGTTCCAGCTCATCAGTCAGCCTATACCATTGTACCTGAAGAATGTATTACAGTATGGGCATGTGGAGACATGCAATTTGAGCCACTACTATAGCAGCAGTCATGAGTTCCAGAAGATGAATTATCACCTGAGTGGTATGTAATGACTTCTGTGTATTAGCAAGGCCTGGGCAACAAGTTCTTCCCCTGTCTGCTGGCAGGAAGGAACTGACCACTTCCATATGTAGCACCACACCAATATACTGAAGATGCTGACAAGGAACTAATATAAATATCAATACATTTACCATAGCACCCAGTTCCCTGAACAATTGTTTCATTCTGGTCAATGTATACTGACCCTCTTCCCTGGATGGGGCCTTCAGGAGCCAGTCATCTCCAGATAAGGAAATCGTAAAGTCCTCCTCTGAAGGACTGCTGTCACAACTGCCAAGCATTTGGTAACTATCCACAGTGCTAAGGATAAACCAAAGGGCAAGGCTCAGAACTGATAGTGGCTGCCCTCCAGCATGAAGCAGAGGTACTGCTGTGGCACTTTATAATCTTGACATGAAGGTTTGTGTCCTTCATGTCCAGGGCACAGAGCCAATCCTTCTTTTGCAACAGGGGTGGGCAGCCTGAAGAGACACCATTCAAAAATGTTTGTATTTGATGAACTGGTTTAGGTCTCTGAGATCCAGTACATAATGCACATCTCCTGCCCACGTGGGAAGCTGGTAGTATCTGGAAAAGAACCCTTTGTTCCATTCTTGGGGAGGAACGGGTTCGATAGCTTGCTTTTGAATAAGTGACTGAACCTCCTCTATCAGAAGAGACAAGTGGCCCAAAGGATAATGAGAATGAGGTGGAGGATGAACTGGAGGGTGAGACAGCAACTCCAGGTTGTGCTCCTTTCCACTCTTTCTAGGACCACTTGTCTGTTGTGATCTCCTCCATTTTCACAGATGAAGGAGCCCCCAGTTGCACTCTTGAAGCAACAGTGGAGGAGGAGGAAGTCAGGAGTCAGAAGGTACCGAGGACAGCAGGGTCATTTGACCAATTCACTTTGGGTGCCTTTGTGTAGGCATCAGTGGGGAGGACCATTTGCATGACCACGGGACTGCTGACAGGAGGCATGGCCACCACTGGCTGCAGGCCGATGAAATGAGCCTCTACCATGCCTCCTGTCAGGCTGATGGTTCAGGGATTTTATTGACCTTAAAGTCATCTTGGATAATTGAAGCTGATGTAGAGCATTTTAAACATCACAGGGAAACTGACTGGAGCCTCCAAAAGGGGCTTTTATCACAGCTTGTTGTACATGTACAGGGTAGCAAATCCAGCTACCCTTAGCTAGGAATATCTCTAAAGGCATATGTCAGAGGCAGCAACCCTAGCAGAAGCATCAGCATCATCATATGTAGAGAATAACATAGAGGATAATGTATGGTCATCTATAGTTAACCAGTTTGTTAACCATCGAGAGGTTGCCAGGGCAACCATGTAAACCTCGAGAGGCTTACATCGTCATGGCAACCTCGAGACGGCTAAACAAACAGGTTGACCATCGATGTACCATACATTATATTTTATAGTGTATGGTCATCGAAAACATTTAAATAAAGAAGTAGGATCCTCACTTTTGTCAGCCGCTCCATTACTTAAGTCACTGTCACTCGGCTCCGGGTCATGCTGTCACCGCCGTGGCCTTTTCAAGAAGGCGGTCTGTTTGAATAGCGATCATGCGCAGAGCAATCCACGTTGTTATACCATCGATATGACATACCATCGATGGGTTAACAACAAAGTTGCATCTCATCGATGGTATAACAACTGAGGGAAAAGATGAATTTCCCATATTATAAAAAGGGTCTGAGAAATGGAGCTTTCTGATTGGCTGCAAACATTCTAGCAGCCTTATGTTAATCTTTTATTAACATACATGTAGAAGCTTAACCATATGTTGAACAAGGTTTAACACTGTTTAAAAACATGTTTTATTACAATAGCAATAAGGCACTCCCAGGGATTATGTTAATGGTCAATTAATCACCCTCTAGGGGCATGTGGCACTCGGCTACACCTCGTGCCACAGTACACCCCTAGAAGGTGATTAACAGACCATTAACATAACCCTTGGTCGTGCCTTATTGCTTAAGTAACAACGTTCTACCATACATTATAGATGCTTTCCAGTATCCACACCAGCTGAAACAGTTTTAACCAATTCAGTTTTGGCAGGACTATCAGGCAGAGCCTGAATGGTAGACATAGCAGATTTCCACAGACTATTTTGATAATTATATATGGGGAAATTGTTTAACCAGGAGAGGCACGCTAAGCCGAACCTTGTTTTCAGGTGTGACCTGGGAGCACTAGGAAGTTAAGTGACTTGTTCACAGTCACACAGTATTCAAGTGGGGGCTATGGGATTTCAAACCCAGGTCTTCAGGTTTGCAGCTCAGAGCCCTAAACCACTGTTCTATACTACCTCCAATGCCTGATAGTTTCCAATTCTTAGGCCTAACAATGCAGAATACTAGTTTTTTTTTGTCCATAGCATCCAGCCTTCTGAATTCTTTGTCAGAAACAAAGCTCTGATATGTCTAGGGGCCCTAGAGCGATTATGAGCAGCCATAATAACCGCTGAATCAGTTTCAGGCTGTGAAGCATAATAAGTTTTAAATGACAGAGTAGGGTACTGTTCATCAGTCTTTCTAGCCACTTCAGGCAGGGTATTAGGCATATGCCAGGCTGCAAAGGTAGCATCCTGTAATGCAGGATATACAGGCGGTTCAACAATGGAAGGTGTAGTGGGAACCTCAAAAAACTCCATTTCATTTTTTTTACTGGAATCTTCTTCCTGATCCTCAAAACCCATGACATCCTGGATTTGTCTGAGCAAAGTCTGAAATGAGAAAACTTCATGGAGAGTACTGGGAGAATATATTATTGAGTTCTCACTGCATGAGGAGAGGGTAGAGCTGGAACGCAACCCTCCCCCTCATAGGTATTGTTTGTTTTTATTTTGTTAACTGGGTAGGGACACTGGAACTAGTCCTTTTTCAGGTCTGACCTGACACAATTACAAAAATACAATAACACGTGAAACATATTTACACAATTACAAAAAAATATAATAACACATGAAACATAATCCCAAAGATGGTCCCAGGCAATGACGCAGGGGATTACAGACCAGTCAGTCTGACCTGCATTGTGGGCAAGCTCATGGAGACCATGCTAAAGGAAAGATTGGTGGAATAGCTAGAGGAGCATGGTCTCCAGGATGTGAGGCAGCATGGGTTCATGACGGGGGGAGGAGAGATCGTGTCAAACAAATGTGATTGACTTCTTTGACTGTGTCACTAAGACAGTAGACAAGGGCCAAGCGGCAGACATCCTCTATATTGATTTCAGCAAGGCCTTTAATTCTGTGCCCCATAATAGGTTGATCAGGAAGTTGGTAGATCTCACGGTTGGTGGATGGAAAACTGGCTGAGGGACAGAACCCAGAGGGTGGTTGTCGGGGTAGAGTTATCTGGCACCAGAGAGGTAACAAGTGGGATCCCGCAGGGTTCAGGGCTGGGGCCAGTGTTGTTCAGTGTCTTCATCAATGACATTGGGGATAGCATTAAGGGAAAGATATGCCTATTCACGGATGACACCAAGCTCTGTGGGAGAGTGAACACAGCTGAAGGGACACAGGACCTATAGGATGATCTGGAAAAGCTAGGGAGATGTTCCAGGATCTGGCAGCTTGGCTTCAATGCCAAGAAATGCAAAGGTATGCATATTGGAGCCAAGAATCCTAGGACAGAATACTACCTGGGTGGAGTCCGAATATCTGCATCAGAGGAGGAGAAGGACCTGAGTGATGATCACTAGTGACCTGAAGCACTCCATGCAGTGCAAGAAAGCAGCAGCAAAGGCAAACAAGATGCTGGGATGCATATCTAGGGGATTAGTAGAAGGCAGAGGAGGTTATACTGCCCCTGTACAGGTCCCTGGTAAGGCCCTCATCTAGAGTATGGGGTTCAGTAATGGTGCCCACAGCTCAGAAAGGACATTAACCTGCTGGAGATGATCCAGAGAAGGGCTACAAAGATGATAGCGGGTCAGCAGGGTAAGGCATATAAGGAGAGGTTGAGGGAACTGAACATGTACTCCCTGGGAGACAGGGGACATGATTGGGACTTTCAAGTACTTGAAAGGGATAAGTAAGGTGGATAAGGAGAGTCTCTTTAAGCTGAGTGGTGACCATAACACAAGGTGACACAGTCTTAAGCTGGAGGGTGGGAAGTTTGGAAGCGAGATCAGGAAGCACTTCTTCACAGAGAGGGTGGTGGACTCTTGGAATGCACTGCTGGAAGAGATGATCTCGTTGAAGACAGTTGTCAGCTTTAAGAGAGGTTGGGATAAGCATGGGGAAGGTAAGGATCATGGGTAGGGAGGATGGGAAGAGTGGGGAGGGAGGGCAGGGACAGGAGCTTAAGCTGTGGACCCTGCAATACAAGCAGACTAGATAGACCAAATGGCCTTCTTCTGCTGGCTTCTTCATATGTTCATATAATTACACATTGGAAACACTGCAAACAAGAAGTGCAAGCATCCAGTTCCTGCAGAAAAACTTTCAGATTAATTTAAAAACTTTGTAGGGAAGTAGTAGATCTTAAATTTTCTGGTCATGAATTCCAATGTAGGGGAGCAGCTACTGAAAAAGAGCGAGCCCCAGCTTTTGACTTATGTGATAAAGTTTGAAGGAGAGTCTCTTTAAATGATCTCAAATTTACAGTAGTATCACAAATTGAAACTAATTTGCTTAACGAAAAAAGATCTTTAAAAAATATAGATTTAAAAATTGAACAACCAAAAAAATAAGAAAATCTAGATTTCAGAGATAACCAACCAAGATGAGAATACAATAAACAATGATGGGTACACAAAAGAAGGTCCAAAACGTATTGACAAATGTTGTTATAAACAATAGTTAAAGCTTTGGTTTCTTTTACAGATAATCTGAAATATAAACCTGCAACATAATCTAAACGAGGCAACAAAACTTGGTAGCTATACATCATCGTTTATCGGCTGAAAAACATTTTTTGGGTATCCAGTGAGGATAGTGACTGAATATGAGTGACCATCAAACCGGCGACCCATATTCAATGCTATCCTCATGGGCTACCCTGCAAGGGTAGCAACCCTATGCAAAGGCGATAATAGGGAAGGGCAACTGGGAAGGGGAATATAGCAAGAGGAAGGGGAGGGATAGGGAAGAGGGTTTGTGAGGGGGGTAGTGTGCCTGCTGCAGCCGAGCTAGCCATGTGGTGTGGTCGTGAGGGTGGCTAGCTCTGGCACAGCAGGTACTGGGTTCGGGGCTGAGGACAAGGGGGAAGAATTTTGATGCTGGCTGCCGCTGAGTTGTTTTTTTCAGGAATCCAGGTGTTGCCCCTCCCGACATGCACCCCTGGAGCTGATAATCAACTTAGCAGGGAGGTCTGTAGCCCACATAAACTTGGATTCTTTGCTGGATGTGCGCTTGCCGGGCATGTGTATATTGCCTATTTGCTTTTCAATGATATACACTCTCCGTAACAGTGATTGCTGTTTTGCGATCGCTATTATGACATGGAACCCATTTTGAATTTATATAAAAGCGCTGTTTCTGATTGACTATTCTACCGATGGCTTCAACTTGAGCCTTAAAAGTTAAGTTTGGATCTAACAATACGCCCAAGTATTTAAATTCATAAACTTGCTCTATTTTCATCCCTTTTTCTTCATGGATAATAATATTAGAATTTTCCTTTAACATAAACTGAGATCCAAATAACATACTGTAATTTTGGTTTTCTTTACATTAAGAATAAGATAATTTGCTGAAAAACAATTACATATATCTATGAATTCTCATTCAAGCAAAAAAGTTAATTCAGGAATATTATTAGCTTCTGAGTAAGGAATCAAATCATCTGCATAAAGTAACTATCACAAAATTTACAAAGAGATGGTAATTGATTAACAAAAAGGGAAAACAATAAAGGGCCCAAAATGGCCCCCTGTGGCACACCTGAATCAGTTGACTAAGTAGAAGAAACTACAGTTCCAGTATTGACAAATTGAGTCTTATTCAACAAATAGTCCTGAAACCATGAAACTACCTTCCCAGAGAACCCTAGGACACCCAGTTTAGAACATAGCAAGGAGTGATCAATAAGATCAAATGCCTTGGTCAGGTCCAGGATCATCATCTCTCTCCCATCCTCTAAATCCTTCTCCATATTACAGAGATCAGGATTAGATTCTACCTTGTTGTTTGGAATGAATATGGGGCAATCGACAGAGCTGGCAATGTAGGCAGTGGCTGTGATAGAGGAATAATAGGTGATGGAACCAGCGGGGCGGGATATTAGTAACCGTCATTGGAAGTGATGGTAACAGGCATCTGAGTTAGTTTAGAAAATGACACCAGCACAACCTGGGGTGGGCGTCTGCCATAATAGGGGTTTGTAACATGGCACAGCAGAAGCACAGGACAACAGACCAGAATAAGTGAAATCAACTGGAGGAACAGCAACATGTGACCACAGAGCAACCATGGATTAATTTCCCTTATTAATCTATGGCTTGCCATTAAGTGTGCTACAAATCATTTAACCACAGTTGCCATTGGGGCCATGCTCAGGAACACGCCAAGAAGCTGAAGTTGCAATAGGTCTTCTTTGCTCTCTTTTCAGTCATCTGTGTTTTGTAGGGTCTGCAGTGTTCCTTCCACCCACCCACCCCACGGACCTCAGGGACTGGAGTGGTCACTGTAACGGATTGGAAGCAGGCTCAGTAAACTGTAGCTGTCATTGATAGCACGCTGGAGACTGAGCACACAGAGGGCGTGCCTAAAAGCAAAAGCCATCACTGACAGAGGGGATGGGGACTGAGAGACACAGTACAGTCGCTGCCTGTCCAGCAAATGCTGTGAAGAGAAAGTCAATGGAAGTACTTGTGTGCTGTGCCATGTTCCAGCCCCAATTATTGTCTTTTTGTTGCCCACGGCAGCCCTGGTTAGAAGTGTACTCTCTGCCTGGCATTGCACAACACATGCAAATTTCTCTTTACCCATGCTGCACCTCAGATGAAGTATCTATCATGGTAGACAGATGCCATGTTTTGTAGCACACAGTTATCACAGTACTACAGTTACCAGTACATATTTGAATTCTGTCATCCATTAAAGCAATATTAGATGACATTTTTCAAATGTTTTACTTCTAAATGTTGTTATAGTTGTATAGATTTGCAAATGTAAAAATGTTCACCCATAATGCAGTAATAATAACTGGCTTTCCCTTTTTTCCATAGGGAAACCGTGGCGTAATTTGCCGTTATAAAGGAGCATTTATAACAGCAAACGCACGCACGGTTTCCCTTACTCTGTGCATGCGTCCTCCTGTCTTCCTACCATTCCAACGCTGTCTGCTTTCCTTTTCGCGGAATCGCGAACCGCCACTGGGACTTGGCGGTAAGTGTTTTTTACAAAATAAAATTTATACTCAAACAAACATATGCCTGCCCTACTAAACCAAAAAGTAAAAGAGATGTGTCAGTCCTGACGGCAACCACGGACCACGCACTGAAACTGGACCACGGTCGCAGAGCAACAGCTTTTTATTTTATATATTTGCTGTGGTAAAAAAGGAAAACCCAAAAAGGGAAACCCAGCAATTGTATAAAATAAAAAATGGGTCGGGGTGTTTAAACTCGAAGTTTACACACACCCTTGGGGTTAGATGCTTTTAATAAACCCCCTCGAGCGTTTATGTAGCATCTAACCCCTCGGGTGTGTGTAAACTTCTTGTTACATACCCCAACCCATACTTTATTCTCTATTTGCTGATGCCTGAATGGCAAGCATGAACGGAGCTCATCATGGTAAAAATATGAATTTCTATCACTACAGGTATAGCTGTTTTCCCTATATTTTGCAGTTCTCTGTGATGTAATGCTGCAAGCTATTTTAGCAGCTGAGTCATGACATTAATATATGTGCAGTGTGCAACATGCGCGCGTACAAGTTCCTCTTGTATGCAGACTCAACAAGGGCAGAGTTGAACAACACAAAATGTTTTCTAAACAATATTCTAAGTTTGTCTTCATTATGTGCCACAGTTATTTCAGTTCAAACATTCTTTTTCTTGCACTTGCCATGTTACAAGCACATTAAACCGCTCCAGAGAATGGTTCTACTGTGGAATTAATTCATGAGTGTCTGGTTGGAGGCACTCGGCCTGCAGCCGCATGCCCCAAACACCCCCCTACCAACCATAGATTAATTCCACAGTAGAACAATGCTCTGTCATGGTTCAATGCTTACTGGGACTACCAATATCAAAGAGATAGAATCCAGTGACCGGGGCTGCTTACTGTTCATAGTAGATACCTGACCTTGGTGTCTCAATGATGGTTGGGGGGCTGAAGTCATTGTCGCTGGAGTGGACAATGATGTGGACTTACCCTCCTTTAATGGAGACACTGATGTCACCAGCCAAGCAGGAGTTTATCCTTTTGCTTGTGGTGATGGCTGGAGGAGGAGGGCTTTGATAACGACTTATCTTTTCCCTTGCCCAAAGTCCTCAATGACCACTGCAGTGACAGCATCGCAGAAGGACTAAGAGTTTCCTTCCTGGTGGAGGTTCAGCTTGAGGGAGAAGCTAGCTTGCAGTGTGCAGCCTTGGCCTTGGTGGTGATGAAGGTTTCTAGAGCCTTCTTTTGGCATCTCCTTGTGGTCTGGTTGAATCCCTGGCAGATCTTGCAGGCCCTCACATTGTGGGACAGGCACAAACAGCAAAGACAAACCCTGTCAGTGTCATCCTTGTAGATCTTGTAACTGCAGGCACAAAACCTGAATAAAGGTTCATTTGACAGCAGCATACAGGGACAACATTCGCAAGTTAGGTTAAATTAGAAAAAAAATAATAAAATTTAAGAACTAACAGCATTGTTTCTCTGCACGTCCGATGAGTGGTCGATGGTAGAAGAAAGAACTGAAGAGAAATGGGCCACCCATGTCATATAGGCACTAATTGTGGGCAGCCCCAGCTACCAAAAGTTTCTGAGTGGTTCTGATGCCAATGGCTTATAGTTCCAAAGGTGTGACCCAGAAGAGGAGATATCCTCAATGAAGCTCTAACTATATGTCAGAAAAAAAGTGTGACTACTGCTTAAAATATCCTTGCAGTGCAATACTTTTTGCCACAACAGAGGTCTGAGTTGATCGCACCCTAGAGCCAGGGGGAAATGGTACAGATTTCATTTCATTTATTTTGATAACTAGGTAAGCACACTGGAACAATTGTTCATTTTTCAGAAGTGACTGGGGGCCAGAAAAGTTTCAAGTGCAACATACAATAAAAATAATAGAATCGAAAATAAAAAAAAATTAATAAAAAATTCAGACAAAACATGAACAAGTACTTTTAGTTACAGCAGTTCTGAAGGGAATCTGGGCACTCACAAGCCATGTATAACTGGACTCAGAAGTTTTAAACAAATATTACTTCATTTATTTAGAAAACAAAAAAGGTAACATAAAAATCTGTATCACTTGACGTGTTTCGGATAGCCTTCTATCCCTTTCCCAAAGGCTTTTGAGAGAGGATGGAGGCTATCTAATCGTCCAGTAGTTCAGATGTACCACTGTTCTCAGATCATGTTCTGAAACGATCCGATATGGCTGGTGAGTCTAGATTTACTCAGAACTGCAGTTCTAGATTGCAGTCTTGGAACACCATGTACCTAGTGTGCACTTTTTGTGTATGGATACTTTGAGTTACATTGTACAGTATATGTGTGACTGATGAGCGGTGAACCTTCTGGTGAACATGTCACGTACTCCTTGTTCTATGCCTGGCCCCTGCTGACAGCAAGTGAGGGTTATCATGTGGTGCCAGCTTCAGCTGAAAGGCAATACAGTAGCATCAGGGTGGATTGCATGGTTTATACACTGACCAGGGGTTGCATAAATGAATAAACTGTAAAATACTATAAGTTAATTGAGCCTCCAATGGATGTCTCTTATAACACAAGAGACTTTAAAGAGCGACACCTCAAAAGAACTTTTGGAAAACACAATATTTGGACACAAAGCAGCTTATATTTCCCATTAGCTCTGCATTTCTTAGTCCAGTTTTATTATTCAAGGTCATATGCTTGAAAACAGGATGTTTATCCTTTAAGGGTTCATTAGCTGCTACTGCTTCTTCCCAGCCAGATGTCATAATACTCTTATTGTGACATCACAGTTATTCCCATGGCAACAAAGTGTGGTGTCACAACAGAGAATTATAATTTCAAGTAGGGAATAAGCTACAGAGGCAGATGAACTCAAATGGATAAAGACCTTGATTTTATGGGAATTCTTCAGTAATAAATAATGAAGAGGATAATTCTATAGAAGCTATATAAAATGTAAGCTGAACTGTGTTTTTACCCCTGTATCCTGCTATGACCATGTATTGTTTTGCCTGTACCTTGTAATCTTCCCAGGTTACACCTAAAAATAGGCACTTGACTATCTAGTGTGCTTACCTGGTTAACAAAAGCTAAATAAATAAATAAAATAAATATGTTTTCCAAAGTTTTCCCCAAGGTGTCAGCTGCTCTTTAAACCTAAGGTTTGAGTGAGAGGTCTGAAAAGCAAAGCCGATTGGTTCTGTGTGTCCAAATCTTATGAGAGGAGACTGTTACACATAGAAACATAGAACCACAGACATTGATAACACAAAAAGACCAGTAGTCCATCCAATCTGCCCGAGTTCCGTATTTAGCCCTGGGACCTCCTGCTCCTTCAGGGTCTTCGCCCTTCCTATCCTTCCCCTCATTCCATAAGAGACTTCCTTCTAAGACCCTATTATCTTATTAAAAATCACCTGAGTTTAACTTGAATGATTTGTAATAACTTAAGAGTGTTTTTCAATATTTTTTTCGCCATCTTCCCCAGCACTGAAGTGGAGTGACTCTACCGCTCCTGCACCAGAAAACACTGCGTGCATGAAAAGAGGTACAGTGGCTCTGTTTGCTGATTGGCTGAAATCTCCTTAATGGTTTATAATAGTATTGGCACACTCTTATTCATTCATTTATTCATTCATTCGGTGGCTGGCCGAGTGGCGAGAAGGGTTGTGCCTTTCACCATTAATCAGGCCAGCTTTAGTGTATGAAATGAGGGAGGATGGGGAGTTAGTAGGTTGGTGAAAGGGGTCTACATGTGTATTGCTTGGGAGGGGTGGGTGCTACAAGTGTAGGTGAAGGGAGCTTGATTTGTGCCTCCTTTTACTTTCATTCTAACTATACAGTAAATACTCTTACACTGGCTGAGAGAGGAAAGTGGGATGGGGTGCTGAGTAACTGTGAGGGTAAGGGTATATTTTAATATGGCTGGTGGAGGGGGATGAACAGATGCTATGAGGGTGCAGAAGACACATTCTTTTATTAAAAAAGAGCACTTCCTGTTTATGCTTAAGTATGAATTGTTAAGCAGCCAGAAATTCATGGGATCATGTTTAGCACAAGTTTGACACTTTGGCAATAATCTGCCAGTGAAACAAAATTTTCATCATCTCTACCCTCAATATGCAGAGGTAGGGTCTAGGAGCATATCAGGGTCAGAATGGGGTGCAGGAGCCCACCTGGAAAGCTGAGACAGGTTCCCACCTGGAAAATCAAAGGGAGGGCCCAGGGGACACACTCATAACCATATTATATTTTGACTGATGCACTAGCTCTGTGTCTACATCTTATATTTACTTGCAGTGCTCAAAATATCCCATTGAATTAGAAATTGGATGATAAATGCAAAGATTTCAGATGGTGGGCATGTGCTCAACAGATGGGGCCCACCTGGACATTTTAGAGTATCCTTGTGGGTCAGTCTAACTCTGGAGGGTGTCAGCAGACAGGGACTGGGACATGTGAAAGGGTGGGAGGGTAGCAGCATAGTACAAAGGACTGGGAATGTGCAAATGGGCCAGGAGGTGTCCACAGATAAGGGAGATATTGGGGATAGGTTTTCTTGTGCAGGATAAGTGCAGCAGATGCAAGAAATCACTGCTTCATTCAGGGTCTGTGACACCAGCTCAGTGTGTATTATTATAACTGGTTGAGTGGTGACAGAAGAGAAACAATGTACACCTCAGTATTAATTGACTTTCCTGAACTGGGCTTTGTGGAACAAAGTGGAGGATCTTAGGATTCAGTGCCTGATTTTATTTATTTATTAAGCATCAGTTTACAACCTTTGAGCCAGAGACTCATTTATAAAGGTACCTCGTCACAGAGAGGACAATACAGTGATAACAAATTGGTACAGAAAACAGTGTACAGTTTTGAGGAAACAGAACATATGAGATCAATAATTTACAACATACAGGATTGCTGAAGTTTACATTGTTCAGGGAAATTACTAGAACATCAAGAAAAACATAAGATATCAATACAGTGTTGTTTTAGCTGTGTCAACAGGGAGGTAATAGGAACCAAGGGTAGAGAAGGTAGAGGATTTGAGCAGCCATTCAGGGCTTTGCCAGAGAGTGAAGCAAGATAGCTTAGAAACAGCAGCAGCTGCGAGTAATGAAAAGGTGGTTCCGAGGTAGTTTTAAAGCAAGAGATTGTGGGGTGTCAGAGATACTTGCAGGGAGGGTATTGTACCAAGAAGGGGCACGGTAGAGAAGGCCATTGTCCATGAGAGGTCCTTGCCTAGGTACCTTCAACTTGGTTTTACAGGAGGACCTTGTTGAAGCTAATGAGTTGACATGGTGGATAACGGCAGTCAAACCAGGAGGAAGAGCCAAGGAGAGTTTTTGTAAGGATGCAGGTTTGGTACCTAAGGCGTTCATCAAGATCGAGCAGATTTGCCTGGGAATAAAGATGGCAGTATGTGTAAGTCTGGGAGCACCTAAGATTGGTTTACAGGCCTTATTTAAGGTGAGGCAGATTTTATTTAGCGAGATCTGGTCAGCAGCCCGAGACTGGTAAGCCATAGTCTACAAGTGACAGAATGGAGAACATAACTGCAAGTCGGAGGGCACGGGAAGTATTTGTGTCGGTAAAGGATTCCCAACCTAATATTGGTAGTGGAGGCTAGAGCAGAGATGTGGGAATGGAATGTTGGGGCAGGGTCAAAAGTTATCCCAAGGTACTTGTATTGTAAACTTGTTCAAGTGGGAACAAATATCTGGTGAAGACTTGAAGTTGGAAATTACTAGCTTTGTTCTGGGGGTGGAGAAGATCATAGATTTGGTCTTTAAGATTGATAACCAGTCTATGTTCTTTAAACCAGAGACAGACAGGATTTTGAGGGACAGACTAGTAGCAAGTTTTCTGCAGAGGGGAACCAGCAAATGTTTTGTCCAGACAAGTCACAGGAACTAAGGCCCATCCTAGCTCTAACCCCACCCAGACTCCGGGAATCCATCCATTGGTATTTGTTAGGGCCCAACAAAGTTGAGGTTCTCCCTTGAAGCCATGGAATGGACAAAATGGAGCCCATATCTGAAAACAGAGCAGCCGTTATCCCCATCATCCTTGCCTTTACTGATAATAGTTGTTATCAAAAACATGGAGAAATGGAAAAACAAAACAAAACTGGAAATGCCAAGTAACATCAACTGGAAGGCAGGGAGGTGGGTAAATGAAGTAGAGGGTAGGTATGTCAGGAAGGATGCTGGTGGTCAGAGTGGTGTGGTGGGTACCACAAACATGTCAGATGCCCTAGGAATGATCTTCTGTGGAGATTTGTCTGGACTTCCAATGTATACAGGTGAAGGACGGCAAGCCTAGTATTCTCTTATACTCAATTTCCATACTGAGTGGTAGAATTCAGCACTCAGTGGCACTGAAAAATAATTACCCCCCCCCAACTCTGCCACTGCAGGGTAACTACATGGCTTGTGGAGCCTCACCATGTCCAAAACTTCACCTCCAAGTGATTGACTTGCTCAAGGCCACTGTGGCTATACTAGGATGTGAACACCAGTCTCCTAACTCACATTTGCAGTTGCATAATCCTTGCACTAACTTGCCTCACATGTATTAAGTACATTTCATTTTTCTGATAACTTCCTATCTTAGGCTTTTCAAATGCCCTGTTGCTGACATTGCTAGAAAATCTCATGTATGAGGTATATTTATAAATTCTGCTACAGAGGTATTTACAATAAGTGTGTGTGTGTTGGGGGACACAAGTCCATTTTAGAAATGAGTCCTGAAGGGACTTGCAGCTCTGACAGTAGACACGGCTATGGGGCCACACGGGATCCAGCCAAGGGCACTGAAGGAACTCAGAGAAGTACTAGCTGCCCCACAGATGGCCTAATTCAACAGCTCACTGGAAACCGGCATGGTTTCAGAGGACTGGAGGAAAGCAAATGTGGTCCCTCTACAAAAGAGTGGCAGTCTGAAGCAGGCTAGCAATTACAGACTCGTTACTGGATAGTCTCACCTCAGTGGTAGGGACATTAATGGAACCCCTGTTAATAGAAAGATTGGTAGAGTATCTTGAACAGAATGGGCTGCAAAACCAAAGGCAGCATGGATGTATGGGATGAGTGTGTGGGTGTGTTATGCCAAGATGAATCTGATTGATTTCTTTAACTGGGTGACCAGGGAAATAGATCAGGGGAGGGCAGTGGATGTGACCTATCTGGACTTTACACTGTGCCACACAGGAGGCTGCTAAAGAAACTGAGCAGGCCAAGGGTGGGATCCAAACTGGTAAATTGAGTCAGAAACTGGTTAACGAATAGGAGGCAGGGGGTGGAGGCTAACAGCATTCACTGTAGTTATGGGAGAGTGACCAGTGTGTTGCCACAGGGCGAAGTACTGGGACTGGTCCTCTTCAATGTCTTCATGAGCAATACTGAAGAAGAACTGGAAGGAAGGTATGCCGTTTGCAAATGGCAGTGTAATGGGTGCAGAGCTGCAGTCTTTTGGGTCACGATCTGGAGACTGCGTTGATACCCCATTTGCACTCACCTCTCTTGATTTAGGGCAGAGGTTGCTGGACTCTGGGACCTGCCAAGGATGCAGAGATCCTCTTTGCTCCAACCAGGGGCCAGCAAGTCTGTTGCCACCCTCCGATGATGCCTAGGCAGAACAGTTGGACCTTGGTGGGCTGTAAGGAGGGTGGGGTTGATGGTAGAGCACACATTCCTCAGCCTATACCACTGAAAAATTCCTTCACTGTACTGATGGGATGGAGCAGCCAGCAGGAGGCATCCACATCAGTGAGGAGGGAGGATGTGGGGGGCCTGGGGAGGCCCCAAGGAGTGAGGAAAATTCCCCCAGCTGGGGAGGAATTGGCTACAGGTAGCATGCACAGTGGCATTTCCCGAGGTGTTACCTGTATATGGCTGGGAGAGGAGAGCTTCAGCTACATTGGGGACTGGGGGCCAGCCTGGGAGTATATGGGCCTCTATAATGGTGAAAGCCTGTATCCTTCTAGGAAGAGGGCCACAGTCCTTAGTGGGAGGTTTAAATGCTACTTGGATGAGCATTTAAGCTAGCTGTGTGTGGGGGAGAGCTTCAATACAAAAGAAGACAAAAACTGTCCCCCCACATGATGAAGCAACAAGGAGGGAGGGCCCGTGAGGACAAAACTCTCCCAGGGCAGCAGCCCAAGATGAAAAGTGTGCAGACAAGGTAGAGGACAGGGGGAGTATAAATCAAGAATGCATGAAAGGAGGAGTAAAACTGACAGGAAACGGAGGTGTAACAAGGGAAGGCAGGGGTTGTCGGGGAAGCTTCAGGGAGCAGCACAGGCAGTAGGGGAAAGAAAGCAGGGAGGCAGGCAAAGGGGGAATAAAGTACAGAGAGCCATCTGCACCAATGCAAGGAGTCCGGGAAATAAAATTTTGGATCTAGAGGCCATGATGGAGGAGGTTAGCCTGGATTTGGTGGCCATAACGGAGTCATGGTGCACTGACAGTCATGACTGGGATATGGCCATACCACACTACTCTCTGTTCCTGAGAGACAAGGAAGGGAGGAGGGGAGGAGGGGTTGTACTATATGTGAGGGAGGGAATCAAGGCTATGGATGTACAGGAGCACCCAAAGGAAAAGGAAGGGCCTGAGGTGCTATGGGTCATCCTGGGAACAGGAGCTGGGGCTGCTATCTGTACAGAGGTTGTATACAGATCTGAAGTGCAGGGATTGGAGTTGGATAAGGCACTTGGAGAAGACATCATCAGGATGGCAAATAAAGGGGAGATGCTGCTAGGTGAGGACTTTAATCTGCTAAATGTGGATTGGAGTCTTCCAGCTGCAGCTTCGGCAAGGAGCAGGACCATTCTTGATTCTCTACAAGGAGCTCTTCTCAGACAGCTATTCAGTGAACCCACTAGGGATGAGGCAGTGCTGGACCTGGTGCTTACAAACAGGGTCAGCATTGCAGGCACCACAGTGAGCAGTCCCCTAGGTACCAGTGATCACCAGTACCTAGGGGACTGCCCACTGTGGTGTCTGCAGATTGTAGTCCTCCAAAGGCTGGAGGTTGGAGGAGCGTTGTTGGAGGAGGTTGTGGGTCAACAGGGACAGACTGGCTTTGAGGACTCACTACAGTGAGTATCAAAGAACATTTTCCCCATAAGAAGGCAGTACTCCTATATGGGGAAATTGCGGCAGAGGAAACTGACCAGCTTAGCTCTTCTGGATGGTGGACAGACTACTCCATCCGGTATGTCTTCAGCTGGTGAAAGCAAATTCATCCACATGGTACAAAGTCTTTGCTTGGTTTTCTTCTGAAAAGGTGTCCTCAATTCCGTCCAGGATTTCTGAAACCAGGTCAAGCTGGTATTAGGCAGTGGTGATCAGTTGATCTATGAAGAGTTTCGCTGGTTTTGGTGCAGGAGGTCTGTGGGGTGATCTTGGAGCTGCATCCACTTTTGTGAACTGGACTGAGGTCTGAAACACTTTGTGTAGGATTTCTGAGTCAGTGTTTGCCAAACTAGTCAAGTGCTCCCTTTCTGAGGGTGTCTTTCCAAGCATTTTGAAAAAATGTACTGGTTAGGCCACTCATGAAACCATCCTTGGTAGCCCAGTGGCACAGTGGGTTGGAGGCATCCATGCCTCCCTGCCTCCCTGCTGCCACGCTGATGACCTGGGTTTAAGAATGGACTTGGGTTGCTCAGGGCCAACCAGGAGAGGAAGATCAAGCATCCATGGGACTGCTGTCTTCCCTTGGGAGGGGTTCCCATGACTCACTGCTTGACTGCCAGTTGGCTGAAGCCAGGTGGTGGCATATTCAAGTCCCGTAACTAGGGAAAGGGTGGGCGACAGTGAGCTTGGTGTGCCTCCTTGAGGTGGCGTGTGCTTGTGCATGCATTGCACATATGCCATGTCACAGGGGTGAAAAACTGAAGGAAAAATGGAGGCGGGCTTAATGAAACCCTCCCCACTGGCACCGGCAGCCCTCCCAATCTCTGGGGATAGACAGAGACTCAGGACAGTCACGATGTATTGGGACAGGGCTGATACAGCCGCCCAGCCTGCCACGGAGAAGACAAAACCTATGCAGAAAAAAGAAACTATCTTTGGACCGGACTGTTTAGTGAATTATAGACTAATCTCTAACCTTCCCTTTCTGGGAAGGGTATTGAGAAGATGCAGCTTTTGCCATCTATGAACTTCTCAGTCTGGGTTTAGGTTGAGGAACAGCACTGAGACCATGTTGGTTAGGGTGCACAATGACCTTCTCAGGGCAAGGGATAGAGGAGAATGGTCAGTTCTTGTTCTTCTCAATTTCTCTTTAGCCTTTAACACAGTGGTTCATGGGTTGTTGCTGGATCATCTCAGGGAGCACTGTGGATTCAGTGGCACTGTCATCTGCTTGGCTGAGTCCTTCCTTTGGGACTGAATGCAAAGGGTGGTTATGGGGAATTTCTCCTCACTCCAAAAGCCCCTGCCCTGTGGTGTGCCCTAGGGATCGAGTCTCTCTCCCATGTTGTTTGCAGTGTATATCCTGCCCTGGGAGTGGTCATTATACAGTACTATCTGGGTTTTCATTGCTATGCAGATGATACTCGGTGTCTTGTCTTTTACCCAGGATGCTGAAACATGATCATGGAATGCTAAGTTTGTGCTTGGTTGAGATTCAGGACTGGATGTAAGCAAGCTGGCTGAGACTTAACCCCAACAAGATGGAGGTACAAGTGGTTGAGCCTGGTTGGCATTGAGGTGAAGAGGCTTTTGAGGATACAATGCTTCTTGTGTTCAGTTACTTTAGTTTGCTGGCCTCTGCAAAGGTGAAGAATCTTGGGGTCATTCTGATCGAGAGGCCAGCATCTCAGGCTGAGCTGTCAGCCATAGTCCGGAGTGGCTTTCACCATCTTAGAAACATCACCCACATCAAACCTTTCTTCTCCTTGAAGACTTGTCCTAACTGGTACATGCCTTTGCCACATCAAGAGTCAACTATTGTAGCCTTTACCTCAGGGTGAGTGAAGGTGTCCTACAGAATGCTGCAGCCAGGTTACTGACAAGCTTTCCTAGATCTGGTCTTGTCCTATAACTTCAGTTTTGAGTGAACTGCATTGGCTACCAGTTAAGTGGCGTATCACCATCAAAGTTGGTCTACTGACCTACAGGGCCCTATATGGTCGGGTCCTGGCTATTTGAGAGACCTTCTGAATCCCTATCAGACCTCTCATCCTCTCTGCTCCTCTGATGGATGCATCCTTGCCATTTCCAGGGCCAGGTTGAAATCCTCTGGTGATCGGGCATTTGGGCTCATGGGATCTCCCCTGTGGAACAGGCTTGCTTGACCTCTTTGGGGGCTTCCTTGGTGGAGGCCTTTAAGATGGAGCCTAAAGTCCTTTATGCTTCAGGAGGCTTTTTAGCTTGTTACAACCAGTCACTGAAGTGATGCTGCTGAACAATATTATTTATTTTAGCTATGTTGCATTTTGCGTATTTATTCTGTATTATTTTTATTATATCTGTGCCTTGGTTGTTTTGATGTACAGCCTCTGAGCCCTAGGAATGGGCACTTGACATATGAATTGTTTTACTTACCATACAGCATGGGTTTACCATTAAGATGGGAGCAGAGGACTTCTGGTGACGCCATGCACCAGACCAGACGCTAGAGGAATAGCTCTCCCAGGAGCTCTAACAAACTACCTCTTCCAATAGTGGCTACCAATAAATTTAACCTAAAAGCAGCCTAAAAGGTAAATCTATGCCAAACCCATCATGTGAACTTGCCTGCAATCCGGAGAGGTCTCAGGATGGAGAGAGGTACACTGACAGAGGATCAGAGAGTGAAAGCTCACAGGCCTTGCTCTCACCCCTGGCGCGGTTGCAGCAGAACTGGGAAGTAAGCAATACCTTTCTGCAGAAACAGATGACCTTATTCCTGGAAAAGATGCAGGAGTTCAGGAAAGAAATTAGGTCAACCACAACTGCCTTAAGAACAGACATCGGAACTTGAATCCAGGCAGGAAGGCCTGGAGGAACAGCTTGCAACCATGGACCGGTGGTGGAGGCTGTCATGGTACAGTCAGACCTGGACATTGTGGCCATCACTGAAACCTGGTGTAATGATAACCATGACTGGGAGATGGCCATACCTGGCTACAACATATTCAGAAGAGACAGAGCAGGCAGGAAGGGAGGAGTGGCACTGTATGTGAAAAATGACATAAGGGCCACACAGATCCAGGAGGAACAAAATGGGGGAGAGATACTGTGGGTTAAGCTGGAAAGGAAAATGGGGCCAGCCATCCGCACAGGTGTGGTCTATAGACCACCAGCCCAGGAGGAAGAAACAGATAGGGAGTTGATGCTAGCCATCCAAAGGATGGCAGACAAGGGTGAGGTAGTACTGGTTGAGACTTCAATATACCAGACGTGGGACTGGAGCATCCCAGCAGCAGCATCGACTAGAGCAGATTTATCCTGGACTCTTCAGGGTGCCTTCCTCAAGCAACTGGTCATGGAACCAACTCAGCAGAAGGCAATACTGGACCTTGTGCTCACAAACAGGGACAGTGTGATGGGGGTAACAGTGGGGAGCACCTGGGTAACAGTGACCACCAGTCATTGTGGTTTGAAATCACAGAAAGAGCAGAACCAAACCACACAAAACACGTATCCTGGATTTTAGGGGGCAGACTTTGGGAAAATGGGAGATACTTGAAAGAGGCATTAAGGGAATGGGACGGAATCAGGGTTGAGGAACAGTGGGCAGTATTTAAAATGGGGATTATAAGAACAACAGAATTATGCATTAAGCAGGTTAGCAAGAGGAAAAGGAAGAGGAGACCATTATTGTTTTCCAAAGAGGTAGCAAAGAAAGTGAAAGCCAAAAGATTGCATTCAGGCAATACAAAAAGACACAGGCAGAAGGGATAGGAGAAGTACCAGGAGAAACAAAGGGAGGCAGGGAAGTCAGTAAGGAAGCCAAAGCTCAGACAGAAGAACACATTGCAAAATCAGTGGGTAAAGGGACAAAACATTTTACAGGTACATAAGTGAAAAAGAAAGACAAGGGAGGATAGTGAGACTGAAGGGGAGGATGAGGAGCCACGTGGAGGATGACAACAGTAAAGCTGACATATTGAACAGGTATTTCTGCTCAGTCTTTACTAAGGAAGAGGGGGTAATGGGTCTGAAGGGAGTACAAGGGTGAGAATGGTGCAGAAATGGACACAAGTCCCTTTACCGAGAAAGGGTCCTGAAGGAACTGGAAGTAATAAGAGCTGATGACCAATGGGGCCAGATGGGTGCACCCCAGGGTCCTTAAAGAACTAAGAGAGGTGGTGGCTGAACCTCTGGCTATCCTGTTCAGCCAATCACTGGAAACAGGGGAGGTACCCAAAGACTGGAGGATAGCAGATGTAGTCCCCTTATACAAAAGTGGGAACAAAGAGGAAGCAGGGAACTACAGACCAGTCAGCCTCACCTCGGTAGTGGGAAAGATCATGGAAGCACTACTGAAGGAAAGATTGGTGGAACATCTGGTTGTCAATGGACTACAGGACCAAGGCAGCATGGTTTCACCAGGGAGGTCATGTCAGACCAACCTCATTGAATTTTTGACTGGGTGACTAGGGAGGTGGATCAGGGAGGGCAGTGGACATGGCCTATCTGGACTTCAGCAAGGCCTTTGACACTGTGCCACATAGAAGACTATTACACAAACTGGGGAATATGGGTGGGCAGGACAGTAGTGTGGTGGGTAGGTAACTGGCTGGGTGGCAGGACACAGAGGGTGGTGGTAAATGGCTGTCACTCCACAGAGGGAAGAGTGACCAGTGGGTACCACAGGGATCAGTGCTGGGACTGGTCCTATTCAACATCTTCATCAGTGACATTGCACAGGATCTAGAAGGCAGAATTTCACTGTTAGCTGATGACACAAAGCTCTGTAACAGAGTAGACACACCAGAGGGTGTAGACAGAATGAGAAGGACCTGCAGAAACTTGAAGAATGGTCAAGGGTTTGGCAGTTGAAATTCAATGCAAAGAAGTGCAAGATAATGCATATGGGGCACAAAACCCAGGCACAATATATCAGTTGGGGGTGAGGATATAGCATACCAAGCAGGAAAGGGATCTTGAGGTTGTCATCTCTGATGACCTCAAGATGAGAAACAGTGTGACAAGGCATCGGGTAAAGCAAATAGGATGCTGGGATGTATAGGCAGGGGCATCACCAGCAGGAAAAGGAGAGTCATAATTCCGCTATACAAGACACTAGTGAGGCCCCACCTGAGTACAGTGTACAGTTCTGGAGACCATACCTACGTAAGGACATAGACAGGTTAGAGAAGGTTCAGAGGAGGGCAACAAAGATGGTGCATGGATTGCATCACAAGTCCTATGAAGACAGGTTGAAGGAACTGAACATGTACTCCCTGGAGGAGAGGAGGGAGAGGGGATATGATAGAGACATACAAGTATCTTACAGGGAGGAACAGGGCAGGAAAACACTATTTTTAAGCGAAAAAGATGTTTCAGGACTAGAGGCATGGGATGAAGTTGGAGGAGGACGATTCAGAGGAAACATGAGAAAGAATTTCTTCATAGAACGGGTGGTGGACAAGTGGAACACCCTGCCAGAAGAAGTGGTGGGGCTGAAACAATCACGGGATTTAAGAATGCATGGGCTAGACATAAAGGAATTCTAGAGGTCAGGGTAAGGGAAATAGACTTCTAGGAAAACAAACTGAACTTACAAGCTCAAATGGGCAGACTAGGTGGGCCATAGGCCCATTCGCTCCACACTGTCTATGTATCTATGTATCTATGTATACGTCTGAATGGGTGATTGTACAACTCCACCAAATGGTTATGGCACTACAGGAGCAGATAGAGGACACTGAGAGTCAAAATAGAAGAAACAAGGTTCTCGAGTGTTCCTGAGGGCTCCGAGGGTCCAAACTTTATTCTATTCATTCAACAGCTGCTAAGATCTAGCTTACAACTACCAGACAGCATGACCCTAGAGACAGACAGGGCCCACCATACACTCAGCCCTTGACCCCAGCAAGGGAGTTGCCCACACACCATCCTCATCAAGTTCCTCAGATTCCAAGAGAAGGAATCAGTACTGCATACAGTCTGGAAGCAGGGAATAGTAAAGTTGAATGGTCAGAGAATCTACCTAGAAAACGATTACTCACTGGAGATGATGCAGAAAAGAAAGGCATACATCCCAATTATGAAGGTACTACAGGATGCTAATCTGCACTTCAGGACACCATATCCGATGAAAATTACCATTTTCTTCCCAGACGGCACACAACAATTCAACACACCAGAGGCAGTGATGGAAAAGCTGGCAAAGTGAAAGATGAGTCTTCCACCAGAACCCCTGCACTCGGCAGTGGCTCCTGCAACAAAACTAGTGCAGATGAGGTGGCAGCAAGGCCAGAGAGATGGACTGCAGCAGTTGGTGGTGGATGCCCTACAGAAGACTGTAGAAGACTTAAGAAATCAATGAAGACCAACACAGGCAAACTCCTCCAATGCAAAGTGACTATCCCCCGGTTTGTTTCTCGGGTCCGGGGGAGCCAGACCAAATTAAGCCCGAGGCTGGTGGAGGGTCCATTTCCTGCCATGGTCTCTGGAACTGTTGTGAGACTTTCCGTGCTTGAGTGGGTGGGGGTTGTCCCGCTAACCCCCTCCTCCTCCTCCGATGACGAAACTGAGCATCAGAGGGATGAGCCTTACCCCTTAACTCACTCCAGAATAAAATGGGATTGTGGCACTGCTTCTGGACAACTCATAAAGCCTGTGTAAAAAACAGGCCACTGGAACACCATAGTTTGAAAGCAGACATCTGAATGAACTTCTAAGCAGGGGAGGTTCTTCTGCCTCCCAACAGCCGAGCATTATACACCTGTCTTGCTTTCTCTTTTTGCCCCCTATAGATTAGGAGGTGCCAAATCTCAATAAAGAATGTGTGGGTTATGTCCTCCTGGCAGTGAGGGGAAAGTGGGAGATGTCAAATTGAACTGTTTGTCTCAGTCCCCACGTGGTCCGGCCTACATACTGCCTTTCCACCCATGCAGTTAATGTATCTTGGATGCAAGGCCTTGGTTAGAATCACACAAGAGACCAGACAAGACAAACAGCCAGAAAGAATCAGAGTGTGAGGTGGGGGTACGCACTTAACAGCTGTCACAATGCAGAGAGGGCAAAGGGAGCCCTCACGACAGTGGGAATATGTGGAGTGGGGCGGTTTCCTGCTACTACACAGCTTGATTCATGCACAGCTGGGCTAGCCTTGGTTGCTGTGCTGGAGCCTCGGGGGTGGGTATCCAACTGGTGCACAGTTTGCTCCCAGCGTTGCTGGACTATCTCATGTCTGTCATCTGGATAAAATTTAAAATGTGGTGGATTCAGGTGAGGTCTTCCCATTTTGGGAGGTGACCGATGCAGCAACCTGTGGGGAAGGAGATCGCTGGAAAGGTAGGGGGGAACAATGACCTTAGGCACCATGCACATGCATGCTATTGGACCCACAGGGGTTGGAGATGGGGGGGAGGGTGGAGAGGCACTAAGGAAGCCAAAGGGTACAAGCTAGCATGTCGGAATGGCCTGCAAAGCAGCGTATTAACAGCGAACAGAGTGCAATGGGGATATATGGGTGGAGAGGCATGATTACTGCCACTTTCATCCATCTCTGTGTCCTGATGGGCACTCCCCAATAACCCTATGGGGTGAGGAGGAAGGGGAGGGAAAGTGAAACACTTCAAAGGTGAAATAGTACCACAGCAACTGATCACTCATAGCTGCAAAACTTCTTCCTTACAGAACCAGGGAATGTCTGGATGGACGCATCTGGCTGTATGCAATCAGATAAGCGCTTGATTCTTGTACTTTCTGTTTTACAACTATGCATGGCTTCTTTATTAGCATCTAAAGCCATATAAACTTGATACCTGAAATGTGTTCCTTTTTATTCCCTTCTTTCTCTCTCTTCTCTCTCTCTCTCCCCTATGAGCTTGTGTCTTGGACAGAGTGAAACGTTGTCTCCATGTGGTCCTGACTGCAACTAAATGTGGTGACGATGCAGCACTGGGCAGCATGGATTCTCCTACGCAGTCTCTGGATGGCGTATGGACACCTGCGAGCAGGTACTGTCTGATCTTTAATTCCTCAACATTTACAAGAAAATGTAGCCATGCAAAACAGTCACTCTGGAGGGGGCCCCAATACCAGCACAGGCCCACAGGGGAAATAGAGGTAGCTCCTCATCTGGGGGGGTGGAAGGTGGGGGAAACACCCCCCAAAGGGGGTGCCGAGGAGGAAGAAGAACAACAAGCTGCAATGCCAGCCGGGTACCCCACCAGGATGGGGGGGACCCCAAAGGGAAAATAACTCTCACAAAGGGAAGGGTTCCTGGGGAGAATGGTAAAGTCACCCTCCCGAACTACTCCAATCACACTATACTAGGCATTGAAGATGTCAGAAAGCCCCTCTACAGAGGTGAAGCCTTCAGGCAGGGTGTCTGCCCTGCCTCATGGAGCTATTAAAAGGTCCACCGAAATAGAAGTCACATTTCTAGTTAAAGCTTCTATAGGCAGCCAGCTGGCACCTCAGTTCCCTACTGTTTAAAGGTTGACACAAGTAACTCAAGTTTCAAATGTTGTTGGAGTAATTGTTAGTGCACCAAGGTTACAAGGGCAGTTTAAAGAACATTGGCATACATTTCTAGACCCAAGAGATGGATAGAGAAGGGGAGGTGGCACTTTGGGCACACAGGTTAAGAAAAACATAATGTACAGGCAACTGTTATTAAATAAAAATGATGACTGATAAACTGCATTTATATTCGCTTTATGTGAATGGGTTGTCCACGCCCGTATGAATGGCAAGGGTGATGACACATATCAAGAGGGCTAAGGCAGGCCTGGTATACCTACAAGAGACTCACCTGACTAAGGGAGAGCACCAAAAACTGAAAAGCTTTGGCTACTCAGAGGTCATCTCCTCATTCCGGGAAGGGGGGTGGAGAAAGGAGGAGTTGTCATCCTGATCCCACAGAATACTCTGTTCACTATCACGTCCCAGTGGGCAGACCCAGATGGCTGCCTGGTGATTGCACAGGGGAAGCTAAATGATGAGGAAGTCACGTTGGCCAATATACATACATATATATATATATATATATACCCCCGGCCATTAATGTAGCCACAATGAAACCCCTCCTGGATAAAGTAGTCCAGCAAACAAAAGGCACTCTGATGTTGGCAGGGAATTTTAATATAGCTCCCAACCCGGGATGGGACTCCTCAAACCCAGCACCCAGGAGACAAACAGCAGCACAAAAATGTTTCAAGAGGTTTGTGAGGGAGGTGGGTTGGGTAGATACCTGGAGGCAGCTGCACACAAGCACCAGAAACTACACCCACTGTTCTGCAGTCCACAAAATGTACTCCAGAACAGATCACTGCTGCACGTAGGTGGAGCATCTCCAAAGTTTGGTGGACTGCAGAACTGGCAATATACAGATATTGGACCACGGCCTGGTAGTGAGCAAATGGGAAATAGAGTCCCAGTGCAGAAACACCTTATGGGGACTAAACACTTACCACCTTAAATCCCAGGAGTTTAAAGACTTTCTTGGGGGAAAGAATTGAGGAGATAAGGGGGGGATAACCCACCATGAGACACTACTCCAGGATTACACTGGAACACCCTAAAGATGGTTCTCAGGGGACATAACATTCAGTACACCTCTGCACAGACCAAGGCAAGGAGGGAGTGGATGGAAAGACTGCAGGAAACACTTCATTTCCTGCAAATGGCCCATAAACAGGAGGGCAACTCCACTGAACCACAGCTAAAACAGACGAGAGCCGAAGCTTGACACCCTAGCCAAACAACAAGCTGAAATCGCACTCATATACCTGAGACAGCACTACTATGAGGTGGGCTCCAGGGCCACTGGACTACTTGCCTACAAGGTATGATGGCAGAGTTGCTTAGTCGTGGTAATTTCTATTTGGTACCCAGTAGAGAGACACAGACTCACTAAATTGCACGAAATAGCAGACAGTTTCAGCACGTATTATAGGAGTCTGTTTAATGAGGAACAACAGGCCCCCAGGGACTACATCAACATGTACTTGTGCTTGCTGCAGCTCCTTAGCCTGACCCTAGAGCAAGGAGAACAACTGACATCACCAATCACCCTAGAGGAAGTATGGGCAGTCATTAGCCGATCCAAAACACAGAAAGTCCCAGGACCAGATGGATGTGGCCCACACAGTTTTATAAGGCCACATGGACACCTTCACAAGGATCCTACTGGCAATATATAACTATAACCTGGAGGGGGACCCCCACCAATGTCCTGGGACTATGCGGCCATATCCGTGCTCCCAAAGTCGGGGGCAACTCCGCAACTCTGTGCCTCATATAGGCCAATAGCAGTTCTGAACGCAGTTTATAAACTCTTTATGAGCTTTCTGGTGAAAAGAATAGACTCACTGATGTTCCAGCTTATTGTCCCAGACCAGACCAGATTTGTCAGGTCAAGGACAACTGTGGACAATGTTAATCACACCTTGCATACTGTCTATGAAATGAGCAAATCAAAGGACCCCTCGGTACTGATCAGCTTTGACGCAGAGAAAGCGTTCGATAGGGTGCCATGGCCCTTTCTATATGGGGTGATGGGTAGAATGGGTTTCCCAGCACCAATCGTACAGGCACTTAAAAACATTTACAGATCCCCAAAAGCATGTGTAAAAGTACGGGTACCATTCACAAAATTTCCTCCTCTTGAGAGGCACCCGTCAGGGATGCCCACTTTCACCACTCCTGTTTGCTCTATATATCGAACCCTGGCACAAAGGAATAGAGAATTAGCCCTGGTGGGAAGGATCCAGATAGGGAACATAGAACATAAATTGACCTTGTATGCAGATGATGTGCTCTTATATCTGACCAATCCAGAGGAAACATTGCTGGCAGTACATGACATTCTGGAGGAGTTTGGCAGTCTCTCGGGATATAAATTAAACATGTTCAAAACTGAGGTCTTAACCTTCCAGTACCAGTCATCTCAGCAAACCAGGCAAAGGTTCCCACACTGATGGGACCTGGAAATCTAAAATATTTAGGGATATACCTAGCAAGATCACATAAATCAGCACTTGATAATAGTTACACTAACTTCACGGTACAGCTGAACACAGACCTCACACAATGGAACACCTTACCTCGCAGCCTGACTAGACGTATAGATCTTATTAGGATGATAGTCCTACCCAGGACACTATACTTATTCCAGAATGTGCCTGCAGCCCTCCTGGGGGAGCTCTACTGACAATTGAATAAGAGTATCTTCAGGTTTATTTGGGCTGGACATTAACCCCATGTCCAGTTCCAGATAGTGTGCCTTCCCAGAGGAAAGGGTGTAATTTCCTTGCCACACCTACAGATCTACTACACAGCTGTTCAGCTGGGACACCTCCTAGCAAGACAGTTAGGTACAGCAAATTCACACTTGCAAAGGACTGAAGAAGTAATACTCCCTGATAAGGAGTACTTTCAAACCATATATGATGCAGGACGTCTGGACAGAGGCATACCCACAGACAACCCCTGGTTCCACCACAGACAAAATGCCTGGGCCACGGCCAGATGCCTCCTTTGCATGATCCCCTTTTTGCCACTACTTTGCCTGATTTACCGTCTGCCGGGCTTTATTACAAACACAATGGATGGCAGGTTTAAGGAATGGGACTCCCTTTCACTTCATTACCCATCCCAATTCACTGTTATGAGCACATTCAGAACATTCAACACCTTGCAACAGGAATACAGACTGAACCGAATAGACTTTTTCAGATTCCTACAAATTAGGCACTACTTTTCACAACTACCACATGCTACTAGGCAGCCTGAACTTTACTCACCAGTCCTGACACATATGTTGCTACTCATTCACACTGGGGGGGGTTGCCCACCTGGTGTCCACCTTGTACAGGCCACTGATGGAGTCCCTTGGTGGGCTCACCAGACCCATAAAGTTGAAGTGGGAGGAGGAGCTGAGAGGCCCAATCTCAGAGATCCAGTGGGCGGTGGCAACACAAAGAACAGCTAGGGTGTCGAGCTCAAATCAGTTGAGGGAATACTCCTGGAGACACCTGATAAGGTACTTTTCAACCCCAGCTATTACTGAACACTACTTCATATCTGGTTTCTCTAGCTGCTGGTGTAACTGTGGTGAAGCAAATGTGCATCACACGCATGTGATGTGGAGCTGCCCCATCCTGGCTCCCTTTTTTCAAAGCATTCAGAGAGAGCTTGGGTAGCTCTTCAGGAGGAAAGTTCCTCTGACTCCAGAATCTTACCTACTACTGCTATGCAACAAACCAAATGAGGATTCAAACTCCCAATACTTACTGGTGATCTTACTAACCGCATCAAAAAAAGCGATAACCTTACCTTATCTCTCTGTGAATCTCTTCATTCTATCCTACACCTAGGCACAAAGAAATTACACATAGTTTGCACCTATAACTCTCCCCAAAGTGGGCTCGCAGGCCTTGGGCAACTGCTTGACCAAGTTGCCTTGTCTACTGGATGAAATTAGGTTCTCATTCTGGGTGACCTAAATATTAACTGGCTAGGTAAAACCAGTGATCAAATTCTATTCATAGTTCAAAGTTTTAACTTTCACCAACTCATCAAAAATCCAACCAGGGCTGTGTCTTCCTTCGAATCTGGTATCCTGATAGACTGGATACTATCAGATCGTATTGACAGAATCTTAACATCCGGAACCTTGGCTGACGCCTTAAGTGACCACTCCCCCATATATTGCATTTTGGCACTCCACATCTACTCAGGCCCCTCCACACAAGTACATTGCTTTCAGAAACTTTGCCTACCTTGATCAAGCTAAATTTCTGCACAACATCTCACTAGTTGATTGATCCTCCGTCTACCATGCCCCTTGATCCTGAGACTGCTCTGCACTATTTTACAGCCCTATTTAGTGCACTCCAGGATAAGCACACACCCTCCTGTATGTGTAGAGTCAGGGGCACTTAAACGAGGTGGCTATGCAGACCTTCATGCACAGCTTAGAGTGTGGGACAATTCCTGGAAGTGTTTAAAACTATCCCTCTGATTACAATACCTATAGGGCACAAAGAAATGCTTGTAAAAGGGAAATTCGTTTAGCAAAAAGCTCTTACTGTAAAGGACTCCTGATTGATGCTGCTGGTGACTCTTGTAAATTCTGGTCTCACATAAAAACCTTCCTGGGGTCCAATCACTCCCAATCAGCTAGTGACATGGTTATTAATGGCACCCATTGTAATAATCCTACTATTATTGCTAACTCTTTTAACCTCCATTTCTCAGATCTATCCACCTATACATCTTTGTTCTCTTCCTCTCAGTCCACCACCCTCCATGTTGAACCCGATCCCACTCTTACACATCCACCCTACCATTTCAAAACCATAACCCGGGCCCAGGTCCTTAAGCTTTTAAATGCCATCTCAGACAGTACTAGTGTGGGCTCTGATGGTCTTGAGCCCAGGCTACTGATACTTGCTTTCCCCTTTATTGCCTCCCCCTGACTAGGATCTTTAACCTTTTTCTTCACCATAGCCTAGTCCCTAGCATTTGGAAAATCATTAGAATCACTCTGGTTTTCAAAAAAGGGGATCCAAAGGACATTGCAAACTATTGCCCAATCGCTATTCTCTCAGTACTGGGCAAAATTCTAGAGAAGCTGGTGGCAACTTAAACCTTATCCTTCCTACTGGACAATAACCTTCTCTCTGATAGGCAGCACAGATTCTGCAAAGGTCATAGTACTACTACAGCCCTTCTTAGATTTACTAATGATGTCTTTTCGGCCATGGACAAGGGCATCACTGGCCCTAGCTATTCCGGGGCCCTGTGCGAACCTCTTTGCTGGGGCCCCATATCAGAAGTCGTGAAGCCCCCCCAAGAAACATCCTCCTCCCTATCGTGGCTTTCCTGTAGCTTCATTTTTAGCTAGTTTTGTACCATTTTGCACTTTACTCATATTAGTACATACAGGACTAGGAATAAGGAGGCAAACTGGACAACTGAGTTTTTTGGGGGCCCCTCTGCTCTTGGGGCCCAGTGTGAATGCACAGTTTGCAACCCCCTAAGGCTGGCTCTGGACAAGGGTCTTCTCACAGGTGCAATCTTTATAGATCTCACCAAAGCATTTGATCTTGTTGACAATCCCCTTCTCCTTGTGAGCCTGTTTATCTCTGGGCTTCTCCCCACAGGTAGTGGACCGGTTCAGTAACTACCTATCAAACTAGAATCAGGTTGTGCATTTCAACTCTACATCATCAAATCCGGCTGTTATTAATATAGGAGTTCCTCAAGGATCTATCCTTGGTCCTCTCCAATTTACATCTTTATAAACATGATCTCTCTGTATACCCCTACATGTTCATCCTTGTTGTATGCTGATGATCTGGTCCTTTATTATAGCTCTAGGAACATTGCTGACATCAACCAAACCCTCTCCTCTAGCCAACCCGGTGGCGCTGAGGGTTGAGACACTGGACGCCACACCTCGCGCCACACTGGCGACCTGGGTACAGAAGTGAACCCAGACCACTGGGGGTCGGCAGGGGAAGGAGAGGATTGAGCATCCTGTGGACAGCTCCTCTTCTGGGAGGGAGGGAGGGGGGCCTTATCCCTTGCAAATAGAGACTCCCGGTGGTGACCAAGTGTACTACAGATGTCAGGATCACATACAGGGGAAGGACGTTGAGCGGCTGCCTTTCAGACGTGAGTGGGAGCACTCATGTAATGAGTTGGGTGGCATTGCAAGACCCATGTCTAGGGGAGGGATTAGGAAAAGAAAAACCCCTCCAGCCCAGTTAAGCTGGATGATCTGTCAGTCTATAGAGTGCATCCTGAAAACGACCCATGGGTTGTCAAGACAATGCACATGAATCACCTACTGCCAATTAGTCAACTCATCACTGATTTTGCACCACAAGCCACTGCCCCTCCTGGGCCTGTAACCAGGGCTGTAGCCAAAAAGAAACAGTTAACCTGTTCATCAGTTGTCAAAGATTCCAGGCCTTCTCCCAGGCAGGCCCAAAGAGACACTGATTGGCAGTCTGAATCTGATGACAGTGAGTGTGAAACACCCTATTATCCATCCTATGAACTGAGTCAGTTGTTCTAGGGTAATCCCATATACAATTTGGGAGATGAAGCTGGACCTTTAGGACTCTCTAACCCCCCAGCCTTCTCCACAAACCCTGTGCCCTCTGAAAGTGAGGTGCAAAGTGTAATTTCTGAAGCAGCTGAACCACAAGAAAGAGAATGGGGCAGAAAGTCCCACTGATGACATACCAGCAGATAACGAACTGTTTGAGAGCAGTGAAGCTGCCAGCATTATGGAGAATGATGTGGAAAGTATTAGCCAAGCGTTGCACGGTTTCAATTCAATAGAATTTCCTCTGGGTGATCAGCTTGATACTTCTTCTGAGCCAAGTATGGCCAATAATATTACTGAACCAGAGCAAACAGAATCAAGGGCTGAAAGAGTTCCTAATGCAAGACAAACCACAAGTGCAGCGATAACCCCTTCTACAGAAACAGACTTGTTGGAAATCAATGAGCCGGGACTGGAAAAAACCCTGCAAGAGTTGAAAAAACAATCCCTGTGCCTATCCCTCCTCAAAAGTCAGGGAGAGCTACTAAACCAGTGATACGCCTCAGTTATGACTCCCCAGGGAGACCTATAGACATTCCACTACATGTTGTTCACAAGAGAGTGTATATCTCTGAAAGCTCTCTCCCCAAACTGAGCTATTCTGCTACCTCAAAGTTGATAGTTAAACCTTCGACTCACAGAACCAATGCCCTTGCTTCATGCAGCCCCAATGTAGGTAATAGGGACAGGTCCCAAGCCATATGGGTTAAAGTACAGGAGGTGGTACAAACTAGAATGGCGAGAGTAATGTGGTTAACGGTTTGAAACTGTCTGAACAAGTTACTATGTTTGTGAAATTGTATGCCAATGTGTCACTGTGGAAATGTCATTGTTAAAGTGAAAAAGTATAGCAATGCTTAGAACCAGTTTAATTACTGATGCAGCAGCTTTATGTTGTGGTATACCAAGCAAAACATGCATGAATTTTATATAGTGTTTTTCATATAGACTCATTTAGTAAGTATAGACTTGACGCAGATGCCAAGTTTTTCCAGGCAGGGAAGGAAGAGTGTAACCCCCTTACAAATTGAGGTTTACCAAACTGTCTTCCTGGGCTCCTAAATGCCCACTGTCAGGATGGTGTCCTGTTCTGCAGTAGTTCTATTTGTCTGCATGAGAGCACCCTAGCAAGCCTCCATGCCTGTCCCTTTAAGAGAGCACCTAGTCTGTGTTTAGCAAATCAGTCTGGGCTAAGTCCGAGTAATTAAGGCTCGTGACCAGCCAGACAGCCTGTTATATTGCTCCATTCTGCAGTCACTAATAGTGCAAAGGAAGCCCCACTGGGAAATGTAGTTATTTACTGTTTGTCTGTTAGAGCAATAATGGAAAAGGAATTTGTCTAACCTGCCTTCATTTGCAGCTTGAGCTTACAAATGGAGCCACTATTTTGTTTCCAGACAGCCAGTATTGGACCAATCGAATCTCTGGGGAGCTAAAATGGAGACTGTCCCCAGGGGTTGTGTGGGAAGGAAATTCTGTAGTATTTGTAGCTTTAGATGTCTGGCACCTAAATGGACCTGGAGGGGGAGCCCCTACTATGACGGACAGCTCTGTCAACCAACTGAACAGTGTGGATTACAGAGAAATACCCAGAACTGCCTGAAGCAATATGTCAGTCAAGAGTGGAAGCTGGAGAGTGAACAGCTTGAGTTGAGCAGCTGCTCCTAGGAGGAGCATAGGATAATCAGCAGGAAGGCTCTGTAGGCCTGCCTGTCATGTTCTCTGGCCTATAGAGGTTGTCTAGTGCAGAAGATGGACTGTTCCGATTGCCAGCTCAGACATGCAGTAAATGAAAGAAAGTGTGTCAGTACTACTTGCAAGTGGGACCGAAGACTTGCTCCAGAAGTGATTGGCCTGCCTGAATGAGAGAAAATAGTCTTGGGTTGAAAGGTTTGCGCAGTGAAGCTGTAATTCACAAATGGACTTTATCCAAGTTGTGGCTTAGAGAAATAACTGATTTCAGAGTGCTGAATGTGTTTCGTGGGTTGTGATTTGGTTCCCCTCAGTTCATCCTGTTATGCCAGCTGGAGGCTTTCTAGCAACAGATCACAAACTTTTCCCAGGACTGTTCTGCCTGCTTGGGCCTGGCCATCTTGGCCCAAGTCCCTGCCTGCAATCCAGAGATCATCTTGGCGAAAGACCAGCTTGGGGATTTGGCCCCCTGCTCAACACCACTGAACACGTAGTGACTACCAGGAGGTGAGTCATGTAGGCTCTGCTTCCCCAAGCACATCGCACCAACTCCATGAGGTCTTCATCTCGCCTGTTCTACATCCTGGTCCAGGTTGTGTGAGTACAAACCAGGAAAGCTTCCTGCAGCAACCATTACAAATCATTGTGTGTCATCTGATTGCTTGTTTTGGGTTATTGCTAATGGACTGAGCCTTCTGGCTCAGGATTACAAATATTTTGGTTGTGCACATGCTAACTGTCTTTCTTTCTAAAGGGCCCCAACAACAGCTGCAATGCCGACCACCCCGGGCAAAGCTTCAGGTCAGCCTGTATAAGATCTGGGTACCCAGGGTTGCAAGACTAATCATCAGAGACTTACAGCACATGCTGAATCAGCCTAAAGTAAATCAGAGTGTCTATCATTTGACTAAATTCATGCCCCTCCCTTGTTCACTTCCCCTGAATAAACCTGATAATTTGTTCCATGTTTAATCTGGCTAGTGTGCATATTCTTGGTTGGGTCACATTGAAAGGCTTTGCATTGTGTATCACCGATCTTATTTTCCAGGGGGCCTCCAGGGCAATTGCAGCAGATCCAGCCCTGGTGTAAGTGCAAGGGATGTGAGCATATTCTTAGTGTTATCCAGTGTATGCAATGTGTTCTACGGTATTACTGTTTAGGCCACTAGAATAGTTGGTGGGTGGTTATAGCATCTCGGAGAGCTATACCAAAGCAGTCAAGCTACCCCAATACCATTCCTCTGGGTGGAGGCACCCGTTTACAGAACTCAGGCCCCTCAACCTGTGTCTATTCCCACAGGCAGGGGTAGTAGCCCATAGGATAGCACCACCTAAGGGTTACAGAAGGGTAAAGCATAATGACATACACTATGTCCTCTCAAAGCTGTATGTATCAACTGCAAATGTATATGAATGTAATTAATTTTGCCAATGTTTAAAATTGTTCAATAAAAATAAATTTACACAAAAAGAGATGGAAGCAGAGGCAAATCACACCATAACAAGGGTCCTGGACTTTTGGAGGGCGGATTTTAAAGAAATTGGAGACTGCCTAGTTGGAAGGGTAGGATGCCAGGGAGGGGTAGAGGAACACTGGAGAACAATAAAGAGTGGCATAATTAAGGCAACCAGCCTTTACGTGAAGACAGTGACTAAAAGCAAAAGGAAAAATATGACTGAATACTGTATAAATAAATGGGTACCTCCGAGGGTCAAATATAATAATAACAAAAAAGAATATCCCTATGGTGGACACATGAAATAAAAAGAAGTATAAAAAAATGGGCATACCATAAGTATAGTAAAACTCATAACACTAATCATTGGTTAAAATTCAAAAAATTGGCAATAAAAACTAAAAAAACTTACACGCAGAAAAAAACAGGATTTAGAAGTCCAACTAGCTACTAACACGAAAAATAATAACAACTTTTTTTTAATTACATCAGATCCTTAAAAGGTAACCAGAGAAGCATGGGACCACTTAGAACAAAAAAATAAGTCATAACAGAGGAAAGGGAGATTGTTAAAGAGCTCAATACATATTTTTTGAATGCATTTAAGCAAAAAGAAGATATTATGATAGAACAACCCACTAGTTATGACACTTCAATTCATATAACAGAACAAGAAGTGAAGGATGTAATACTGAAGCTTAAAGTGGACTCTTCCCCAGGCCCTGATGGAATAATGCCTAAATTTCTTAAGGACCTTGTTAAGGAACTGACTGGGCCGTTAGTAATACTGTTTAATACATCTCTTAAACATGGTAGAACCTTAAAAACATGGAGATGCGCTAACATCAAACCAAAACATAAGGATGGAAGTAAACAACTTGTTGGGAATTATAGGCCTATAAGCCTGACTTCCATAGTGGGCAAGATGATGGAAAGGTTAATGCAATCAAGAATGACTAAGCACATTATTAGGGGGGATATTTTGATATCCCACAACATGGTTTTATCCCAGAGAGATCATGTCTCACTAACCTCATTAACTTTTTTGAACCAGTTAGTGCAGCCCTAGACAATGGTCTGCCAGTAGATGTTGTTTATGTGGACTATGCTAAGGCTTTCAATACTGTTTCACACAAACTTTTAATAGAACAGCTTATTAATATAAAAGTAAACATAAACATTATAAATTAGATCTCCTCATGGCTTGATGAAAGAAAATGAGTGGTACTTAGAGGGTATGAATCTGACTGGGGCCCTGTTACTAGTGGAGTACCACAGGGCTCAGTGCTGGGCCCCTTGTTTTTCAATATCCTGGTGTCAAGCATGCAGGTAACGGAACAGTTTTGGATAAATAAATATGCAGATGGCTGCAAAGTTGGATGTATAGTTAACAATCCTGAATCAGTAATTACATTTCAGGAAAGTCTAAATAGAATAAGCCTGTGGGCAAAAGAAAGTCAAATGGCATTTAATGAGATGAAGTGCAAGGTAATGCACTTTGGTAAAAATAATATGGGGGCATGTTACGCTATTAACAACATAACAGTACAAGCAATTACGGAGGAAAGGGAGTTGGGAGTGATAATAACTGATGATTTAAAATTTGATAAACACACAAAGAAAACAGTTAAAAAGTGTTATTCTATACTCAGATGCATACATAAACATGTAAAAAGTAGAAAACCCGAGGTTTTGATGCCTCTCTATGTGAGCCTTGTGAGACCCCACTTGGAGTACTTTGCTCTGTTTGTTTGTTTGTTGAATTTTGTCGACAGTAAGCCCACTGGGCCTAGAAGTCCCTTTTCACAGTGCAGCGAGCAGGGGAGGGTACAGATGGTACGCAATTGAATTTGAACCAGATTAAGCTGTTGGTCATATTTTAGTGAATGAGGGAAATCTGGCCAGGACACCGGGGAAATTCCCCTACTCTTTTCAATAAGTGCCATGAGATCTTTAACATCCACCTGAACTACCACCAATCCAGGCAGATGGGACCTCGGTTTAACGTCTCATCCGAAAGACGGCACCTCAGAAGTGCAGCACCCCTCTCATGCTGCACTACAGTGTCAGTACTGGTATATTAACCCAAGTGCCAGATGTGGGAACTGAACCCACAGCGCTGTGATCTCCCGACCTCAGAGGCGAGTGTGCTACCTACTGAGCCACTGACACTGACACTGTTCTGTGCCCCAACATCAGCTCAAGGTCAGAGCATGGCAGAAAAAGTTCAACATAGGGCCACCAGGAGGATAAACCATCTGTCAGACAATATTTCTAAAGACAGACTTAAAACACTTAATTTGTATTCTCTAGAATATAGACTGTTAAGAGGGGATCTCACATACATATATAATGCACTACATAAAGGCAAGCCATTAGACACTATCTGTCTTGAAAAGAATTCAAATAGGAACAATACTAGATCACACAAGGATAAATTACAATGTTCCCCTAGTAAGGCACTAAGGAGACAGAGTTTATTTAGTCCCTCCATTATGGAATTCCTTACCATCTCATGTTGTAATGAGTGAGACTGTAGAATCCCTTAAAATACAATTAGACAAGTACATGGGAGAAATGAAATACAATTTCCACCATTGAATAGAAGGTGGTGAGTTCATAATGGGCTTTGGCCTTAGAAACTCATAATCCTACTATGAAACAGAGACCATTATGGTACTCTAGGGAAGTGCCCATGGTGGTGAAGGAAACTGGCATTCAGGAGGTATCAGGAAACACAGAAGTGTTCCAGGTAAAGCAAAGGGAAACAGGTAAGGCAGTGAGAGGGCAAAGGTGCAGACAGAAGAAAGGATAACTAAAATGGTAGTAAATGTAGATAATACTTTCTTCAGGTACGTACGTTAGAAGATGGAAATAAGGGAGGGGCAGTGAGGATAAGGAGGAAGATAAAGGGACTGCACAGAAGGGGACCAAGAAAAGCATACATCCTAAACAGGTACTTCTGCTCAGTCTTCACGGAGGGTGTGGACTACCAGGGAGCAGCAGGAACAAGGGGGGGAGGCAGACTGAATTCCATTTTCAGAGGAAAGAGTCCTGAAGGGACTTGCAGATCTGAAATTGGACAAGGTTATGGCACTGGGCAGGATACATCCAAGGGTACTAAAGGAACTCAGGGAGGAGCTGGCTGCCCCACTGACAGCCCTATTCAGCAACTCACTAGAATTGAGTGTGGTTCCAGAGGACTGGAGGAGAGCGGATGTGGTCCCTCTACATAATGGTGCAGCAGGGAAGAGGCTAGCAAGTATAGGCTGGTGAGCCGGGTCATAAGACACCAGGTGCAGCCAAGGGCCTTATGCTCCAAAGTTTGCATTAACAAAGGTAAAACAACCTCTGGGGTGTCTTAATACTATTATAAATCAAAATTTAATGAATGTATTTATTGTTAAAATAATTGTTCTTTTGTACATGATGGTTTCCAGATGTTAACTAACCCTTTTAGAATGTTGCCAGCCAATCAGAATGCTCCTTTTCCTGCCATTGTTTTCTATTATATTACCTCACTGGGAGACTCGGCTTTGACAGTTTTCTGAGCTGTCTTGTGGTTGTGTGCTCAGTGAGAAACACAGTTTCCAGTGTAATGTAGCCTAGCTTATTGCCATCATAGTTTCCGCAGTTTTCTGTGCCTGGGATTCCAACATGCAGTAACATACAGCCAGTTTTGTTGAAGGTCTCGGTGAATGCAGGTGACTCAGACTTGGAAACAAGACATGCCAATACCAGATGAAATCAGTAAACTAAGGGCTCTGGTCAACAACACAGTGCCCTCTTTAATCACTTTCTCACCTAATATATTAAGTAAAGAAACAGTGGCTCATACAGTAAGGGTGCAGTAAGTGTTTACTGCCTCTTGCCCAGAGTTTTTCCTCACATTGTTGTTAAACCCATTATTGCTCCTTATACTGTCCCCAACCCCCACCCCCAGGTTGACATTTTGCTTTTTTTGGCCACATCCCTATGACTGCATCTCAACCATGAGTGGCGGGATTTCTGATGGTCTGGTTTTGGCATGAGGGATAACTGAGACCAGATATTGATTACTATTGATCTTACTCAGTTATATAGACATTTTGGACTCAAAGTATTTTCAAACTTTTGCACCGCAAGCCAGGAGACAGTCAGGCAGGGGGAGAGGGAGTCTGTGCACTGGAGCCACTAGTCCTTCTTCAGAATTCCTCCATGCTCACTAGCCAGTAGGACTAGGAGTGGTCCTAGCAGGGTATTCCACACAGACCCCTCCTAAGGGGACAGCCACCAGGGTTACAAAGATGAGCAGAGCCCCTCCTCAGTGTGCCAGCCTGACATTTTGAACTCAAAGCATTTTCTAAGTTTTGCATCTCCTGATGTGAGTCAGTTAGGCTGTGGGAGTGCATGTCTCTGCAATGGAGTCTCCAGCCCTTCCTCAGCTTCCTTTCCCTCTATGCTCACAAGCTGATAGGGCTATGTGGGTCTCAGCAGTGGATTCCATGAGGCCCCCTCCTAAGGGGATGTTCATCAGCGTTGGGACATCAGAACCTATGGTGGGGTTGCAAGGGTGAACAGAGCTCAGCCCCCCCCCCACACACACACACAAACACACATCATCCTGACATTTTGGACTTAATACATTTATAAACTAATGTGCCTCCCACCAGCAGCCTGTTAGGCTTCAGGAGAGTGTGTCTCTGGCCCCCCTCCCTGTTAAAGGGCGTCTTTTTGAACATCCCCCCTGTGAGCAACCCTTTGAGTGGCACTGTGGAAGTGTCATTGTGATTCATGTGCTACGGCTGTGTGCGCTACTCCTCCATGATATGAGCCTTAAAGGAGAACTGTGCTGAATCTGTTATTTTTCCCAGAAGCATTTTTCTTAAATCCTGGTTAAAAATCTGTTATTGCTTTAGCTATATAGGTGTTTTAGTTAACCTAGTGGGTGTTTCTGATTTACATCCTGCTGGTAAGAATTATTTTAAAAAATGTATGATGTAGTTTGTGTCCCTGTTCTATTCTTCTATCGTTGGCACAATGCATCCATGTTCTACTAATTCAACCTGAAGCATATGTTGGAGCCTCACAAGCTCCAAGAGGTACTGTATGTCTTGGGTATGTGGCTTGCTTGTGTGCAGGGTGCTCAGAAGACTGTGGAGCACTATAATATGGTGTTTGCAGCTCCGACATCCCAGCACCTTACTGTTTTCATCCTTTGACATCCTGTTGCATCTCACCATGGTACTGGTATGAGCTGCATCTGTTGAAGAATAAGGAACAGAAGTTGGAGCATTCTTGGAGAAGATCCCAGTCTGAGGAGAATAAGTTGGTGCTGAGAACTCATTGTGGTGAGTACTGAAGGACAATCAACCTGAAAAAGGCAGAGTACCTGTCAAGGTCAATTTGCTGCAGGGAAAAATCGACCAACTCAGCTTTTTTTGCACCATAGTCAGTTTGTTAAATCCTCCCTGCCTGCAGTCAGTTAGAGCTTTTTCATCAGAAAAGTATAAGGAGTTTGGTACATTTTTCTCTGACATAGTGTCCTTCATTAGCTCGAGTATTTCTCTGAGCTGCCTGTTATGGACCAGTAGTGGCTGACCATCTGGTGATGTAGACTGGCCTACCTGGTGCGAATTTAGGCCAGTTTATGAAGTTGAGGTGCGCTGCGTAATCTGTAGTTTCTGCCCCACCTGCTGTATACTGGACCTGGAACCAACATGGCTGATTTTGGGCTGCAGCGAGTCCTTGGGTTTGGAGTTCACTGAGATTGTCAGTGATTCCTTGAGGGAGGGTGTTTTTCCATCTGCCCTGTGCAGCCAGCATCCCCCTTTAGCCCCCAGTGGGTCTGCTCACCCCAACACATCTAACCATTGAACAGATGGATCAAGAAATTGAAGAAATTATGGAAAAGTAGACTGTCCCAACATCCCACCAAGGGATCCACTACTGGACATTATAAATGAATCTTGAATAATGTCAAAATGTTCTGGTGAATTACAGACCTGTCTCAATCCTTCCCTTGCTGGGCAAGGTTATCAAGAAGGTGGAGGTGCATCAGCTTGCAGATGGCATGGAAAATTATAACATTTATAAACCTCTCCATTTGGGTTTTTGGCCCCACCATAGCACTGAGACTGCACTTGACAGGGTAACTTATTATCTCCTTCAGGCAAGGGATGAAGGACTTTGTTCCATATTGGTCCTTCTTGATCTCTCATGGGTATTTAGCATAGCTGACCACAGGGTGCTATTGGATCACCTGAGGAACTGTGTGGGTCTCTCCAGCACAGTTCTGGGCTGGTTTGAGTCCCATATAACCAGGAGAATGCAGCAGGTTGCCCTAGGAAATTTAATCTTTGGGGCTTCTGCTCTCTCCTGTGGTGTTCACCAAGGCTCCATCCTTGTCCCGTGTCGTTCTCTGTACACATGTTGCCTTTTCATTGTTATGCAGATAATACTCAGCTGTGCATATCTTGTTTCCCTAGTGGGGATTATGTGGCTTTGGTGCTTGTTCGATGTCTCACCAAGACAAACAATTGAATGGCTACAACTGGCTATGTCTCAACCCAGAGAAGACAGAGGTCATGGTGACTGAGCTGGGTCGGTGGGGCTCAGCGGCATCGGATGGTGTGGCAGTCCTTCCTTTCTTGGGTGGCTAATCGCTCGCAGTTCTTGATGCAGTCAAGAATCTTTGGGTCATTTTGAACTGCAGATTGACACTAGAACAGCAAGTGTTGGCAGTGGTCCAATCTGGTTTTTATAACCTTTGAAACACCACCAGAATCAAACTGCATGTGGCTGCTGCTGACCTAGCAATGATCGTGCTTGCTTTTATTACCTCAAGGTTGGATGCGACACCTGCAGCTGGTCACAGTGTTGCAGCCCAGCTGGTGGCAGGATAATCTTGGAGTGACCACATCATGCCTGTATTACATGCACTGCACTGGCTGTCCATGTCGTGGGGCATCACCTTTCAGATATGCTTGTTAGCGTATAAGGCCCTACGAAGTCTGGGACCTGACCACTTGAAAAATCTGATGATTTGTTGCCTCACAGTCCTACCCCTCTGCTCTACCAATGTGGGCTTGCATGTGTCATCCCCCTTTCCCGCCTGAGACTATCCTGGACAGAGCTTATGGAGTCATGTCTCTGATGCTGTGGAACTTGTTGTCTGGGAGCATTTATTTGGCTCACATGGTGTGGGCCTTTAGGACTTCTCTGAAAACATATTTATTTGAACGATCATTCCCAAGCTAGTTTAGTTTTAGCAAATGTGCATGTTATTGGGGGGCATGGCTAACCGGCAAACAAGATGGCGACTTAAATTTTCAGCGCTGCTACCCAGAGCCTAGAACCTTTTAAAATCCTACTTTTTGCCAAAAGTCAGGAACCCTTTACAACAGCTTTAGCAATCAAAAGTCTTTACCCTGCTTCAGACAGATTTTGAGCGAAATTCACCCCGCAGATTGCAGACTTACCTCACCTTCTGCTCTGCGACAATCTCTACATGCAAGCTGCATGGTGCACAGCACTAAAAGAACCCTCAATATGAGAAATGTTCACATCCATCATCACCAGCGTAGATGCTTTGACCCTTGCATCTAAAACTACTGCTTCGGTTCAACAACTGGATGTGAGACTCGATCACGTAGACCAAAAAACAGTGTCCCACGATGAGATCCTCCAGGGTCATTGTGCTACCATGAGGGAACAGTCGTGGAATTCAAGCATGCATGGGACAATCATAAGGCCATTCTGGGGGGGGGGAAGAAGTAGGCTGCTGGTTAACTAGGATCTGCAGCTTATCCAGTAGGTAGGGAAATGGGTAGACTGGGTGGGCCAAGCGGTCCTTATCTGCCGTCAAATTCTATGTTTCTTCAGGACAAGCTAGACGACCATGAGAACAGAGGTCGCCAAAACAACCTGTGTTCTTGGGATTCTCAGAAGGGTGCGAGGAGGGCAAAACCTTATCCTTCCTTCAACAAGCCCTTCCAGAGCTCCTGAAATTTCCTCCATCCACCAGAATAATTCTTGAGGCGGGTGCACTGCTCTCTCTCCAACCTAAGCCTGCAGCTGGTGACCAACCGAGGCCCATCATAGCATGGATCCTTAATTTTGCCGAAAAAGAGGCCATGCAAACAAGGGTCAGGGAACTAGGTACACTACAATGGAGGGGACACCGAATCATGGTCTTTAGGACTACTCAAAAGACCTAGCCGCTAAGAGGAAGGCCTACACTGAGGTGCACAGAAGACTCCATGAGCTGCAGATACCCTTTTCCCTCAAATACCCTGCGATCCTCAAAATAATGGTGAACAGTACCTCTCGTCAATATGCCACACCAGAGCCAGCCATGGAGTATATTGTTCAAACTTGGCCTATGGGCCCCATCATATCTCACAGCCTGAGCTCAGGCCCGTCTGACACACTTGATGGCCCTCACTTAGATCACCGATCCCCACTGAAAAGGGACTCACCAAAGGTATCAGCTAAATCTTCCCTCCCAACCCCAAGGAAGGAACTCGAACCCTGCCATCCAAAAACACACAAGAGGCCTAACACAGTACCTCACTCTAAAAGAGAGCACCCTCAGGACAGAAGATGGGCTGCTGTTTGTTTTGTTAATTTGTTGACCAGTAGGCCATTGGGCCTAGAAGTCCCTTTTCTGGGGCGACTGGGGGGAGGAGATACAGATGGTAAACAAATGAAATTGAACCAGATTAAGCTGTTGGTGGTATTTTTAGTGAATGAGGAAATTTGGCCAGGACACCGGGAAATTCCCTACTCTTTTCGATAAATGCCATGGGATCTTTAACATCCACCTGAACTACCACCAATCCAGGCAGATGTGAACTCAGTTTAACGCCCCATCCGAAAGATGGCACCTCAGAAGTGCACCCTCTCATGCTGCACTACAGTGTCAGTACTGGGATATTAACCTAGTGCCGATGTGGGAACTGAACCCACAGCCCTTTGATCTCCTGGCCTCAGAGGCAAGTGTGCTACTGACTGAGCCACTGATACTGACGGCCTGCTGAGCAGCTTGACTAGAATGCCCGCTGTGAAGAAATAAAGGAGCAGGAATACACAAGCCCCTACTTCTCCTAGAACAAATTTGCACTCCTCTCTGTACACCCCAGCGGTGATGATCCACCCATTGAAATGAACATTAATGCTCCGGTTCCTGATGAATCCAAATTTGAAGATGCAGAAGGCTCATGGACGGCTTCCAAGGATGCAGCACTGCCGTGTCCAGACTTGGAAAAATATGCCGAGGACTTGGACGTTCCATTAGGCCGCAACCCGGGGAATGCCTTCCGAAATGGAAAGAAGACCATCCAGGAAGATCTCCTGGTCTGACAGGATCTGTAACTCAGATAAGTGTTTATGGGGAGTAATGGGGAGGGCTCTGTTTGGGAAACAGCTGTGTCGGGATGTTTAATGGCCCTGCATTAGGTGCTGCCATTTGACGAGGCCCTCTCACCCTCTGCCACGATACAATCATGGGTAGCCAAGACGGGCAGAGTTCTTCCTTAACTTTGTCTCCCCCATAAGACACTCTACCTCCATGGCACCTCCAATGTCCTCAGCAAATGTTTCTGACCTATTTTTGCTTTTCTTTTCTGCAATAGGATATATAGGATATATACAGTGTGTCTCTCCATATTTGAATGGTCGCTGTAGTACAGTGGGATTGCTCACTGGTAAATACAGTTTTTCTTTGTTGGAGATGGCACAGACAGTACATTTCTGGTTTTGTTCCCCTTCGCCGAAGGCTCGATTTTGCCTAGCCTTTCAATCGCCCAACCCCACTAAAATACAGTGTAGCACATTATACACTCTCACTCCATACCAATCCAAGCCACAGAGGACACTGGCCACTGACATACTCATCCCGCTGTGTAAGTCCCTCCTCCCCTCAAGCAGTCTGGGACCATCAGCCTCGACTCAAGTGCCTGTCTCCTAGCTCCCAGGGCCTGTATGAGCTCTATGAACCCCATAATGTAGATTGCTATGCTGTAGATCCTTCTCTCATCCTCTCTGGCTTGCAAAGGCCAGTACAATATTGTGGCTCTGGGTAATGGCTAAGCTAACTGTCTACCCCTCTTCCTCCTAAGAGTTTCCACTGCCTGTGCTTGTTTGCACTAGTTTTCTCTTTTTTCTTGTTCAGTGCAGCGAGTACAGGTGTCCCCCTATTTTGCTGCTGTGTCTCCACCTTAACCGCTCCACAGACATGAATTTGCATGCCATTGGCTGGGGATCCAGCCGGCTAAGTACACTCATGACTCTCAAAAGTGCTCTTGTGTTTAGGAATTTTACCATATTGTAAATAAGTTAGAAGTGTTATAAGTGTGTTTATTGTTTATTATAGAGTATTCTCTCTACTGTTTCTCTTGTTATAACCTGTAAGCCTGCTTGTACTAGTTAAACGAGTATCAACCGATTACTGGTTGCTCTATTTCCCCTTTACTCAGGCATACTAGCGTAACCAGACTTGACTCCGCAAACTAACTATTAGGCCCCCTCTCTCTCTCTCTCTCTCTCTGCTTAGGCTTATCAGTGGTTTCCTCTCCAGTGCCCGATTTACAGGGCACTCTCGCTGCTCTTTGACCCTCCTCCCCAGCCCAAGATGTCAGATGCAACTTTCCATACGTGGAATGTCCGGGGCTCAACTCCCCAATAAAGCAAAAAAAAGTCCTGGCCCACTTGAAGCGACTGCACTTTAAGGTCTCCTTTCTGCAGGAAACCAAACTAACAAGTGAAGACCATGCTCGCATGACAAAGGACTGGGTGGGGCAACAGTTCTATTCTAGTGCTCCCACAAGGAAGCATGGTGTTCTTATTCTCCTCCACAAATCACTGCCCTGGACCCTCACCAAAACACTTTCTGGCCATGATGGTAGGTGGGTGATCACTACCTATGACACCTCATCTGGTCCTATCACCCTTTGTAACATATATGCCCCCAACGAGGATGCCCCACAGTTTTTTCATGCTCTGGCAGAGATGATAGCAGGATTTACACCCCCTACTTGCCCTCTCCTTCTCACTGGGGACTTTAATCTCACCCTTGTTCCCTCCTTGGACAGAAACAACAGCAGGAAAGAAGCCCATACCAGAAGCTGTAGAGCAATACATCAACTAATCTCAGATCAGGGACTCACAGATGTCTGAAGGCTATTCCACCCACGGACCAGGGACTACACCTTCCACTCAGAACCTAATTCCTCCCGTAGTAGACTAGATGTCTGGTTACTCTCCTCTACTTTACTGAGCAAGATTACTGATACCACAATCCTACAAAGGGTTATCTCGGACCACGCCCTGTCCAACATCTTCTTGAATGGGGTCCCGCAGCTCCCCCACCTTGCCAATGGAGACTAGCCCCCTTTCTTATGAGAGATCTAATTTCATTCCTTGGGCAAAAAAATCAGGCCTCTTTATTCATCTCAGACAGCCCTACCTCAGACACCTCTGCAGGTAACACCTGGGAGGCATTTAAAGTTACCATGAGAGGCAACATTATGGGGTTTGCTGCAGCTAAGCGCAGAGAGTGAGAGCAACATTTGGCTGCACTCGAGCGACAACTAGTCACAGCGGAAGCTGAGTTTAAAACTATGTCCTCCCTGCCACTAACTCCCCCAGAGGTAGGATTATCCTAGGCTTGAGTCTTGAGATCGACCAGCTTCTAAACAGAAAGGCCGAAGTAGCCATTCTACGACTCCGACATACCTTCTGGGAAGGAGAAGACAAAGGAGGTAAAGTACTTGCTTACCAACTTAGAAGACAGCAAGTCAATAGGTACATACCGGGCCTGAAAGCTGCTCATGGTGTGACTTCCACTACCCCAGCGGCGATAAATAGATTATGGCATCCTTCTACAGGCAACTTTACTCCTCTACACACGCGGGCCCAAACAACGACACTCAACCCTTTCTTGGTGGCCTTCAACTGCCCAAACTCACTACACACCAATCCCAAACCCTTGAACTTCCTATCTCCCCAGAGGAAGTGAGCTCTGCCATCCAGAGTCTCCGGACAGAAAAATGCCCTGGTAGTGACGGCTACACTGCAGACTTCTACCAGACTCTAGCCCCCACTATTACCCCTCTCCTTACTGAGATGTTTCAAGAAGTAGAACTTAAGGGTACCCTCCCATCACCCCTTAGAGAAGCCAACATTTTACTTATCCCAAAAAAGGGTAAGGATCCCACAAACCCCAGCAACCACCCAATTTCACTAATAAATCTAGATAGTAAGATATATGCTAAAATTCTTGCCTCCAGGTTAAGTCCCCTACTACCACACCTTATACACCCCTCTCAGGTGGGCTTTGTCCCCGGCTGGCATAGCTCTGACCATCTCAGAGTCCTGATGAATCTCCTGCATATCTCCTGCCCTTTGCCGACCCCAGCGGCTGCTGTTGCAGTCAATTTTGAGAAAGCATTTGATTCTATCGAATGGGACTACCTGTACCTAGTCCTGGCACATCTTGGAATAGGCAAGAGATACTGATCTAGAATACATGCCATCTACACACTACCTACAGCTCGAGTCACCACAAACTCCATACTCCCCCCCCCATTTCCACTAGAACATGGGACCCGACAGGGATGCCCTCTCTCTTTCTTCTCTTCTTTCTTCTGGCTGTCAAACCACTCATGAGGGCTATAAGACTCCACCCAGACATCAACGGCATCAAAGTGGGGACTACAGGATACACAACCCTTATGTATGCAGATGACTTTCTCCTCCCTCTGGCAGACGCTCAACTATCAGCTCCTCCCACTACAACTTCTTGAGTCCTTTACTGTTTACTCGGGTTTGAAATTAAACCAAACCAAAACCAAAATGCTCCCCCGAATGAACACTGTACCCAACAGATGGCTATCACAGCTGGACTTCTGTGGGCTCCCAAAGGGATCACTTACCTGGGGATCATCCTCACCCCAGCCCTAGAGACAATCTGGTAAGCCAATATACACCCTCTGCTCTCTTCCATAAAGTAAGAGTTTGATCGATGGAAAATGCTCAACCCCACCCTAGCAGGGAAGACTGCAGCTATTAAAATGGTAACCGCCCCTAAACTGTTCTATATTCTGGCACGTATTCCCATCCTGCTCCCCAAAACATTTCATGTGGCCATAGACAGACTAATTGGGGACTTCCTCTGGGAAGGTTCCGAACCAAGATTCAGTTACTCTAAACTTCGAGCACATTGGTCTCAAGGTGGCTAGAACCTCCCCTGGATGGAGGGATACAGGAGAGCCTTCCTTCTGGTCCAAACAGTAAAGTGGATGTACCTTCCCACCCCATCATCTCCACAATGGGTCCAGCTTGAGCTGGACATCACTGGGACAATACATCCCTCATCCCTCTTTCCCTCACTGAAAGAAATCAGACTCCAACCGAATAACAGGGAAAGTAAGACCTAAACCTCTCCCAAGGTGGAGGTATAAGGAGCACCACAGCTAGCTGGAGTGAATAGATACAGAGCTTTGATGGTCAAGGTCAGCATTGTGTTTGGAAACTGACTGCAAACACTCAGCCTGCAAAAGGACGGACTGATTTATGCATCTCTGGTGAGAGGGATTGTTTGGGCAGGTTGCTGTGGTTACAGGGGATTGCGTAAGTCCTCAGGAGATCACTAGCTCTAGCCCAGAGCCTCTCATAGTAGCTCCTAAAACTTCAACCAGTAGTGGACAGGTAGCAAGCATAGTGCTCCTGGGCATTAAATCCACCGCATGAGGTGGTATTTTATGTCTTAAATTGTTAATTTTTAAAATATTAGTCAATAGTGTGGCTTGCTGTGCAGGAAGTAGATCCAGCTACACTTCCTGAGGGGCCTGCATATAAGGAGTGCCACAGCGAGCGGAAGCGAATAGATATGTAGCTCTGGTGGTCAAGGTTAGCATTGTGTTTTGCAAGCACTCAGGCTGCTAAAAGACGGACTGATTTGAGCACCTCTGGTGAGAGGGATTGTTTGGGCGGGTTGCCATGGTTACAGAGGATTGCGTAGGTCCTCAGGAGATCGCTAGCTCTAGCCCAGAGCCGCTCATAGTAGCTCCTAAAATTTCAACCAGTAGTGGACAGGTAGCAAGCGTAGTGCTCCTGGGCATTAAGTCCACCACATGAGGTGGTATTTTATGTCTTAAATTGTTTATTTTTAAAATATTAGTCAATAGTGTGGCTTGCTGTGCAGGAAGTAGATCCAGCTACATTTCCTAAGGGGGCTGCATATAAGGAGTACCACAGCGAGTGGCAGTGAATAGATATGGAGCTCTGGTGGACTGCAAATACTCAGGCTGCTAAAGAACGGACTGATTTGTGCACCTCTGGTGAGAGGGATTGTTTGGACAGGTTGCTGTGGTTACTGGGGATTGCATAGGTCCTCAGGAGATCACTAGCTCTAGCCCAGAGGCACTTGTAGCATCTCCTAAAACTTCTTCCAGTAGTGGACAGGTACCAAGCGTAGTGCTCCTGGGCATTAAGTCCACCACGTAAGGTGGCATTTTATGTCTTAAATTGTTTATTTTTAAAATATTAGTCGATAGTGTGGCTTGCTATGCAGGAAGTACAGTAGATCTAGCTACACTTCCTGAGGGGGCTGCATATAAGGACCACCACTTGTCTGCTGTGTCCGCTGTGATGCCAGGATCAGGTGCCTGAACAAATTTTCTTTGTTTTAGTCAGGTAATCTAAGTATCAGTTAAACAGTCAACATGCCTCAAGGTAAGGGAAGCTCTAAGCAGTTACTAAAGCAATGTAAGATTTGTAAAATGTACACCTAGGGTAGTAAGGAGCAACAGTTTAAGTGCAATAACTGTTCATTAGTGGAAACACTTCAAGAAGAAATTAAACATTTATTAGAAAGACTGGAGATCAAAAAAGAGATAGGTGAATTAGAAAAATTCATTGATACCATGTCAGAAAGCCTCTCAATGGATGAAATAGGGGTTACAACTAGTACTCCTAGTTGCATGTCACTTAAAAAAAAAGATCACAGTGAATAAAAAGGGTAACAGTCTAACAAAAGTAGTGAGCAAGAATAAAAAAGAAATTCTTCCAACTAGAAGCGTGGAGGATAATTTCCAACAAAGTAACCCCCTGCAATTGAGCAATGAATTTGATTTCTTTGGAAAAACTTTGGAGCTGGAAAATACAGATAGTCAAATTACCAGAGAAAAAATGAATGCTAGCAACAGAGAGCAACATAAGCAGAGAAAAGATGAAATACAAGCTAGGATAGCTGATAGCTTGCATCTTGAGCTAGAAAAAAATAGAGATATCCTTGTGATAGGTGACTCATTAACAAGAGGGATAGATGAGATAGTTTGTAAAAAGAAGAAACTGTATACGACAGTTAATACATTGCCAGGGGTCAAAATAACAGATTTGCATAACTTGTTTGATGGACTGATGGAGAACTCACATAAGCCCCTTGTTATTTTACATGTAGGAATTAATGACATAGGAAAAAATAAGCCAGAAATTACACAGGATGGCTTCAGGAAATTGGTGAACGAAATTCAAATCAAAGGAGGTGAGGTCATAATATCAGGAATTCTACCAATGCAAGGCCCACAAGAATATAAGAACTGTGCCATAAATCAAATCAATAAATGGTTACATTCCTATTGTACTGAAATGCATATAGGTTTCATAGATAACACTGGGTCATTTCAAAATAAACATCTTTTTAAGCATGACGGGCTGCATTTAAATAGGGCAGGTAGTAGGATGTTGGGGATTAAATTTAATAGGGTAATTAAGTTTCATTTAAACTGGAAGGAGAGGGGCGGGTTTTTGCAGACCTGAGTAAAGCAAAAAATGAGGGCAAAAAGGAAAATATAAGTGGTGATTTGAATGTAGTTTTATTAAATGCAAGAAGCCTACTAAATAAATTTGATGAGTTCCAGCACTTGCTGGTTTCTGGAAACATTGATATAGCATTGATTACGGAGACTTGGTGGAATGAAGCTGACCCATGGGGAAAAGATATCTCAGGCTATAAACTATATTCCAAATCTAGAAACCACAGGAGAGGTGGTGGAACTGCTGTTTATATCAGATATAATATAAATAGTGAACAGGAAAAAATTAATTGTGATAATCTTGAAATGATATGGATAAAAATATTATATAAAGATCAGCCTAAAACTAGACTTGGATTAGCGTATAGGCCTCCTTCTATAGATAAGCAAGATGATGACCATCTCCTTGAATTTATCTCAAATTTAGACCCAGCTGAGGATATACTCCTAACAGGGGATTTTAACATGCCTGAAATAGATTGGAAAAATCAGATTGGGAAATCCAGCACAGCAAATACATTCTTGGAAGTAATGGAGCATGTGGGGATGGAACAGAGAGTAATGGATGCAACTAGGGGCCAGAACATCCTGGATTCGGTATTAACAAATATGGGAAATAGAATTGGTGATTTAGAGTTGGAAGTCCCTTGGGAAATAATGACCATTGTAAAATCTGTTTTACAATACCAGGTAAAGTAAACATTAAATGTGCACAAGGATTAACACAAATGCTTAATTTTAAAAAAGCTAACTTTTCTGGTTTTAGGATTAATTTGGTGGCCTGGGATTGGTATACAGAGTTTTCCAACAAAAATGTTGATGACATCTGGGAAATTTTGTTAAAAAGAATTAACATGGGGGTGCAAAATTGTATACCTAGTAAGAAGAAATATGTCAGTAAAACAAGAAATTCTAAAGGCTGGTTTAACTCTAAACTTAAAAAAATGATTAAAGAAAAGGATAAGATCTTTAAAAGGGTTAATAAACAAAATCAAAATCTGGAAGGGTGGGTTTTGTATAAAGAAAAAGTTAAACATCTTAAAAAAGAAATAAAGAAAACCAAGGCAGAATATGAACTTGATCTAGCCTACAAGAATAAAGGACAACCATAAGGCCTTTTATAATTACATCAATGGAAAAAAGAAGGGATCTATCAACATAGACCCCTTTGTAATGAAAAAAATGAATCTATAACTGACACTAAACAAATGGCTGACATACAGAATTCTTATTTTTCTTTCGTACTTGATATAAACAATTCTAGTAGTTCTGTGAACAAGTTTAGTTCCCAGGTAGGGCAGGTTAAAATTGACCCTAAAGATGTACTGGCTAGGCTGGAAAGCTTAAGTATAAACAAATCTCAGGGACCGGACGAGCTCCATCCTAGGGTACTAAAAGAATTGGCGGCCCTTTTGGCCCATCCAATAACATATTTATTCCAGAAATCTTTAGATCAGGGAATAGTAGTACAAGCTTGGAGAGAAACTATAGTTGTCCCATTGTTAACAAAAAGGACCGACTACAAAACCAGAACATTTTAGACCAGTGAGTTTAACATCTGTAGTGGGAAGCTATTCGAGGAATACTGAAGGATATAATTTAAACCATTTGTCTTCAAACAACTTAATTGATACAACTTTAGTATCAAAGCTCAAAATATTCGCTTCTAATTATTGGTTGGATATCGACCCCAGTTTGGCAAATCTCTTGGTGAATCCTTTCCTCCATGGTACCTCCTTTTGTAGACCTAATGAAACTACTTATAATTGGGCCTTACCTGGTTTGTTTTCCGAGGTTACACTATGACTACATTCTTTATATATGTGAGTCTGCTACAGGGATAGCTGCTAGGGGTGGGTGGGGCGGGGTTGGGATGGGCACTTTTTCTTATTATTTTGGTGGGGGTTTTGAGGGTTCTGTTCTGTTTTGCTATGTTTTTTATGATGCCTCTGTATTATGTACTATTTGGTGTATGTAATGTTTCATAAATTTTAATAAAGCTTGTTTATTTGCAAAAAAGAGAACCATAGTGTTTTTCTTTCATTTTGATTTGTTTATTTGCTTCACACAAGGCTTGTTGCCTCTGTGATGGCAGTTTTGATGTTTCCCATTGTTGCTCCACCCCACCTTCTTGCCTGTTTGCTAGTGCTTTTCTGAGGCACTTTCCCATTTTGACAAAATCAGCCTCCTGAAGTCCAGTACCTTCACTTTGTGTGGCTTGACTCTACAGCTAAGTTTATTGTGAACCACACTGTTTGGTAGTTGCTTGTTCCCAGATGGCTGTCCACTTCAAGATCAGAGATCTTATCTCCTTCCCCATTTGAGAGTACCAGGTCTAGGATTGCTCCCTCCCGAGTGGGTTCCAAAACTAGCTGTCTGAGGCATACCCCCTATAGGGCATCAAGAATGGCCCTGCTCTTGGATGTGGCTGCACCAAAGGTGCTCCAGTTAACATCTGCCATATTCAGGTCCCCCATCAGCAGTATCTCCCCTTTCTCTGTCATCCCAAGGATGCCTTCTATCATTTTCTTGTCCATTTCTCCCCCCTGAGATAGGGGTCTGTATACAACCCCTGTGCAGATTGTGGAGCTATTTCCAGTCTCCAGGGTGAACCACAGTGCCTCTCTCCTCCCTGTTTACCCTTTAGTTCCACTGCTTTGATCCCTTCCTCACATAGAGAGCTACTCCTCCTCCTCTTCTTCCATCCCTGTCCCTCCTGTAGATTGTGTACCCTTGTATGTTGACATCCCAGTCATGTTTCTCTGTGTATCATGTTTATGTGACTGCCATGATATCCAGGCATCCCTCTTCCATCAAGGCCACCATTTCGGGGAGCTTTTCACCTAGACTATGGGCATTGGTACTCATTACCCTCCATTGTTTTATGGCTTTATTTCTTTTTGCCCCATCCCTGTACTTACTGCCTTTGTCTTTTTCTCCATTTACCCCCTGTCCTTATCCCTATTGACTGCTCTGTCTTGGTGTTTACCTCACTAACTGCCCTGATTTTATACCCTGAGCATAGGCATGTGTGTGTGATGTAGCACCACCAACAGACATCAAAAGGCCCTACATCATGCCAGTGGTTGTGTAGCATGCACCACAGGCCACTGGTGTGCAAACCAGTCTGAGTGCAGTGGATGCAGTGGACTAGAAACACATGTCTGTGTGAGGGACAGCACAGCAACATAAGGAATGTTATCACCACAACTACATATTGCGTGCTGAAAAACCATATGGGTGCTACAGCACACACACCACCAACAGCTGGATACAACAGGCCACTGCAGCAACCCCAGACACACACTGCCACTAGGAATAAAAGCCACACATGTACAGACTAAACAACACTCTGATAACCAACATATAGCCAGACTGAGAATGCCACATAGGCAGCTGTGTATGGCACAATAGTCACACCCACTGATATGCCATACAGTCCCCCACATCCATTGTACTCAATGCAAACAATACAATGTGTCACAAGGGAGATGCACCATGGTGCCAGCCACATATATGCAACAGCAACAGACATGCTGCTGTAAATTGTTGTGTGACACTATTCCTGAGAACAATAGTTACACATTAGACAGTGCAATGCAAATGCGACTGTCAAAGTAATGTTCCATGTGCATCTCACAACTACAGTAACAGCTATCAAGATGCATGGTCACATGTGACATGCAGTATGGGCTGTAAACACACACAATGCATATCAGACAGATCAGTGTACCTCACACATATGGAACACACAGCCAACAATACACAATGATATACAAGGTGCAGCATGTATGAAACACAACCAGGACACCCAGATAGCATGGGCATGCACTTCAACAGTGCATACAACTGTACCATATAAGACGGTAGTGCAAATATGACACAGCAGTGCCACATAGCAATGATTGCAATATAAACTCCGTGAACCCCTGTGTACAGCAACCTGTGTGGATAGTGCTGTAAACAAGAACAGGCATGAGTGTGTAATGGTGCACCACCCACACACAACACGAGGGTTAACATAATGGATGGGAGTGTGTGTGCTGCAATACAGGGCAATGGTGTGCTCACACATACCAGGATGCAGAGACATGTACAGGTAATGACCACATAACATTGTCCTTGTGCATTCACATGGGGATCACATGTCACTGCATAGCTATATACATGTCAGAGCACAGTGTGCCCATGACCATGTAAGTGCATGTCAGCTATCAAGCATCCCATCTACAATAATATATATGCCCAGTAAACTCATAAAGTGTAAGCCCCTGAGAATCAGCTGAGGCAGTTATTGTGTAACTCCCTGTCCTGGCACATATACTCACCAGCATAACACACAATACACAATATGGTATGCCAGTGGTACAGTATAGTGTTGAAGTGTCCAAGCACCACAATGTGCATGTACCCCCACACATGACCCACCCAACACTCCAAATAAAATCACAGCAGCCCAGTAAACCCACAGTCACATATAAAAGTCTAAATAAAATGTATTAAAATATAAAATGTTAACAACAAAGTATGACACATGTAAACAGTTAAACCCTACCCCCAAATGCAAACTTCCAATGAACAACAACAAACATAATAAAATAAATGGCAGATAGTCAAAACCAGTGACTGGTGGTGTGCATATCCCTCATCAAGATATTTAGAAAGGTCTCGTAACTTTCCCAGTAGTGTTTCAAAGGTGTTAACAATTGTGGACAACCTACACTCACCCCAGACACAACAGTGCAACATTGCATGCTGCCCCATGGCCTGCTCCATGCTCCCTGTGGATGCTGATGATACCACAGTGTCAACAGCCACAGGTGAATCCCTCAACTCCATCACCTCAACCCCAGCTGTCATGTCCTCTTTACACGCAACAGCTTCCTGTGAGGTTGCTGTCACTGGCACATCTGGCAGATCTTGTGGTGCAGATACATGCACAACATCAGCAGTTCCAACAGTAGAAACATCTGGCCTGTGTCCTTGAACAGCACTACCATCCTCCACCCCCAATCACTGCTGATACGCAGGCGTACAATCTGTCTATGCCGTGGCTGGGTCACTGCACCTCTTCTGGAAGTATGCATCGCTCTGCCATCATCACCCTCATCAATTTCTCCCTCTCCTTCTGCACCTGACTCTCAGCATCTGCAGCAAAGAAGGAATACATTTTAACTGTGAAGTGCAACATAAGTGGTAGTTCTGCTCTGTGAGCAATGCCAACAGTAAACAACACACTGTGCATGCAAGAGAGGTTAGGCTCCCACAAACAAATATGTCCATCAAACATATCATATACATACAATGTAGCACACTGTGCATGTAATCCAGGCCACACAATGTTAATCTGTGCGACAATACTAGCCAGTCAGCACCAAGGTTGCAGTACACCCATAACCAAGGGAAACAACAGTCCCGCAATAACAGAAACACTGAATGGGGAGTGGTCTGTGACATCCAGGAAATAGGCAGGGGCCAGAATGGGGGATGATATGCTTGAAATGACCCCAGTCACTGATGTGTGGGAGTTGTACACTGCCATGATACACAAAGCCAAGGCATCAGATGTGTGTGGTGTATGTAGGTGACATGGTGGACAAGGGTCAGGCCTATGATGTGGGGGCTACACTGACATACTAGACAAGGCCAGGCCACACGGTGGGGGATCTGACATGCTGGACACTGTCCAGGCCTCACATGTGGAGAGGGAGGTACACTGACATGCAGGACAAGGCCCAGACCTCACAGCTGGGTGGTACACTGACATGCTAGACAAGGCCCAGGCCAAACATGTGGGGGGGGGTACACTGACATGCTGGACAAGGCCCAGGCTACAGAGGTGTGCAGAAGGGTGACAGTACCATGCTGGACATGGCTCTGCCTTTACATGTGGGTGTGTGAACAATGACATGCTGTGCAAGGCCCAGGCTTCACATGTGGTGGTGGAGGGGGGGTACACTGACATAATAACAATAATCTTTATTTAAATTGAGCGCCTTTCAAAATATCAAGGCGCTGCACAATAAGATTAAAATAACAATAATAAAATCAGCAAACACAGCAATAAAATAATCTGTCAGGGTCCCTTCAGTCCATTCCTTTAAAGGCCTAATGCCATAAAAAAGTTTTCAATGCCTGTTTAAATCCCCCCACAGTCACGCACTCCTACAGCCGATGGGGTAGAGAATTCCAGAGAGTAGGAGCCCCTTACATAAATGCACAGGCCACAGAATATTTATAAACACCCTCGGAATCTCCAGCAACCCCTCTCTTCAGCCGATGGAGCTCTCGCTCAGGACAGTAAGGTACAAGGAGTTCTTTCAAGTAGTCAGTCACGAAGCCTGTGTAGGAGCTTTATAAGTCAGTAATCCAACTTTAAAGGTGATCCACAGTGAATCGGCAAGCCAGTGCAGATCAGGCAGCACAGGGTAATATGAGAAGATCGAGAAGTCCTCATCAACAACTGCGCTGCAGAGTTCTGCACTAGCTGCAGGTGGCAGATATCAACCCCAGGTAGTTGGACAAGGCACAGGCTTCACACATGGGTGTGTGCACAATGACATGCAGTGCAAAGCCCAGGCTTCACATGTCGGGGGGGGCACACTGACATGCTGGACACGGCACAGGCATTACATGTGGGATGGGTACACTGACATGCTGGACAAGGCCCAGACTGCACATGTAGGGTGGGTGTACAGCGACATGCCGTACAAGGTCGAGGTCACACATGGGGGAGGTACACTGACGTGCTGGACAAGGCCCAGGTGACACATGTAGGGGAGAACTGACATGCTGTAAAAGGCCCAGGCCTTACATGTGGGGGGGTACACTGACATGCTGGACAAGGATCACGCTTCATGTGGAGGGGTACACTGACATGCTGGACAAGGCCCAGGCATTACATGTAAGGGGGTACAGCTGGCATGCTGTGCAGGGCCGTTTCATGGGAGGGTACAATGATATGCTGGACAAGGATCAGGCTTCAGGTGGGGGTGTGTGTACAATGACAGTTTTTTGCAAGGCCCAGGCTCACATGTGAGGGTTTACCTAACCTGCTGGACAAGGCCAAGGCGCAGAGGTGTATAGGAGGGTGACAGTACCATGCTGGACATAACCCAACATTTACATGTGGGTGTGTGTACAATGACATGCTGTGCAAGGCCAAGGCTTCACATGAGGGGGGTGGTACACTGACATGCTGGACAAGGCCAAGGCTACAGAGGTGTGTAGCAAGGTGACAGTGGCATGCTGGACATGGCCAAACCTTTACATGTGGATGTGTGTACAGTGACATGCTGGACAAGGCCTAGGTATTACATGTGGGGGGGTACAATGACATGCTGGACAAGGCCCAGGCTTCACATGTGAGTGTGTGTACAATGACATGCTGTGCAAGGTCCAGGCTTCACATGTGTTGAGGGGTACACTGACATGCTGGACAAGTCCCAGGCCTCACATGTGGGGGAGAGTGTACACTGACATGCTGGACAAGGCCCAGGCCACACATATGGTGTGGTGGAGCTGACATGCTGGACAAGTCCCAGGCCTCACATGTGGGGGTACACTAACACGCTGGACAAGAATCAGGCTTCACATTGGGGGAGGTACACTGACATGCTGGACAAGGCCCAGGCATTACATGTGGGGGTACAATGACACTCTGTGCAAGGCCCAGGCTGTACATGGGGGACTGAAATGCTGGACAAGGCCCAGGCCTCACATGTGGGGAGGATGCGCTGACATGCTGGACAAGGACCAGACTTCAGAGGTATGCAGGAGGATGACAGTGAAATGCTTGACATACTGTAGCTCAGCCTTTACATGGGTTTTGTACAATGACATGCTGTGCAATACCCAGGCTTCACATGTGGTGGTGGGGTTTACACTGACATAATAATAATAATACTCTTTATTTAAATTGGCGCTTTCAAAATATCAAGTAAGCTGCACAATATGATTAAAACAGCAATAATAAAATCAACAATACAACAATAAATGTGAGTGTGTGTACAATGACATGCTGTGCAAGGCCCAGGCTTCACATGTGGGGGGTACACTGACATGCTGGACAAGACCCAGGCTACAGAGGTGAGTAGGATGGCAAGAGTGCCATGCTGGTCATGTCCCAGCTTTTACATCTGGGTTTGTGTATAATGACATGCTGTGCAAGGCCCAGGCTTCACATGTGAGGGGGGTACACTGACATGCTGTACAAGGCCGAGGCAAAACATGTGGGGGGAGGGTGCACTGACATGCTGGACAAGGCCCAGACCACACATGTGGGGGGAGGAGGGAATAGACATGCTGGACCAGGCCCAGGCCACACATGTGGGTGGGTGGAACTGACATGCTGGACAAGTCCCAGGCCTCACATGTGGGGTAGGGGTACCCTGACATGCTGGACAAGGATCAGGCTTCATGTGGGGGGGGGCACACTGACATGCTGGACAAAGCCCGGGCTACTGAGGTGTGCAGGAGGGTGACAGTGCCATGCTGGACAAGGCCCAGCCTTTACATGTGTCTGGTTGTACACTGACATGCTGGACAAGGCCCAGACTTCACATGTGGGTGTGTGTACACTAAATTGCTGTGCAAGGAGAAGGCTTCATGTGGCTGGTTGTACACTGACATGCTGGACAAGGCCCAGACTTCACATGTGGGTGTGTACACTGAAATGTAGGCTTCACATGGGGGTGGCATGACATGTTGAACAAGGCCCAGGCATTACATGTGTGGGGCATAATTGACATGCTGGACAAGGAGTAGGCTGCGCCATGTGGGTGGGTGTGTACAGTGAAATGTTGTACAGGCAGAGACCACATGGGGGTAACACTGACATGTTGACAAGGCCAAGGCCAAGGCCATTACATGAGGGAAGGTGAGGTCTGACATGCTGGCAAGGATTGTGCTTGGCAGGCAAGGGGGTTATAATGATACATGCAAAGCCTAGGCTTCACATTTGCTGGGTAACACTGACATGGGACCAGCCCAGGCTTCAGAAGTGTGTAGGGAGGGTGACAGTGCTATGCTGACATGACCCAGCCTTTTACTGGGTGTGTGTACAGTGACATGCTGTACAGGGTCGAGGCCACACATGTGGGTGGAGTACACTGACATGCTGGACAAGGAGCAGGCATTACATGTGGGGGGTACAATGACATGCTGTGCAAGGCCCAGGCTTCACATGTGGGTGCATGTACAATGGCATGCTGTGCAAGGCCCAGGCTTCACGTGTGAAGGGGGTATACTGACATGCTGGACAATGTCCAGGCATTACATGTGGGAGGGGTAATCTGACCTGCTGGACAAGGCCCAGGCATCAGAAGTGTGCCTGTAGTATGAGTACTGTACTTAATGTGTACACATTTTATATAATTATGTATTCCATACTGCATGCATTGTTACATTGTGCAAAGGACCTCACTGATAATGACCTAGTCCCAGTCAAGCTATCCAATTCTTTCAACTGTATGTATTGAGTAAAATGTTTACTGCTTCTACTACTACTTACATGTGAAGGGGTGTACACTGATATTCTGTACAAGGCCCAGGTCACATATGTGTGTGTGGGGGTACACTGACATGCTGTACAAGGTCAAGGCCAGACATGCTGGACACGGCCCAGGCCTCACATGTGGGGGGGAGTGTACACTGACGTGCTGGACAAGGAGCAGGCATTACATGTAGGAGGGTACAATGACATTCTGTGCAAGGCCCAGGCTTCACTTGTGGGGGGGGGTACACTGACATGATGGACAAAGCCCAGGCTACAGAGGTGTGTAGGAGGGTGATAGTGCCATGCGGGGCAGTGCCCTGCCTTTACATGTGGGTGTGTGAACAATGACATGCTGTGCAAGGCCCAGGCTTCACATCTGGTGGGGGCTGCACTGACATGCTGAACAAGGCCCAGTCATTACATGTGAGTGGGGTACACTGACATGCTGGACAAGGAACAGGCTGCACATGTGGGGGGGTGTACAGTGACATGTTGTACAAGGCAGAGACCACACATGTGGGGGGGTAACACTGACATGCTGGAGATGGCCAAGACCACACATGAGAGAAGGTGAGGAACTGACATGCTGGACAAGGATCAGGCCTGACATGTGCGGGGGGGGGGTTGGTACAATGACATGCTGTGCAAGGCCAGGCTTCACATATGGCGCTGGGTACACTGACATGCTGGCCAAGGCTCAGGCTTCAGAGGTATGTAGGAAGGTGACAGTGCCATGCTGGACATGACCCAACCTTTACACGTGGGTGTGTGTACAGTGACATGCTGTACAAAGTCGAGGCCACACATGTGGGGGGGTACACTGGACATGCTGGACAAGGCCCAGGCCACACATGTGGGGGACTGACATGCTGAAGAAGGCCCAGGCTGCACATGTTGGGGTGTACAGTGACATGCTGTAGAATGCCGAGGCCACGATGTGTATGGGGTACACAGTGACATGCTGGACAAGGCCCAGGCATTACATGTGGGGGTTCAATAACATGCTGTGCAATGCCCAGGCTTTACATGTGGATGGGAGCTATACTGACATACTGGCCAAGGCCCAGGCTGGCCCAGTCCTCACATGTGTGGGGGGGGACTGACATGCTGGACAAGGCCCAGGCCTTACATGTGGGTTGGGGGTGCACTGACATGCTGTGCAAGGCCCAGGCTTCACATGTGGGGGGTTCACTGACAATCTGAACAAGGCCCAGGCTGCACATGTGTGTGTGTGGGGGTTGTACAGTGACATGCTGGACAAGGACCAGGCCACACATGTGGGGGTGCAAACTGACATGTTAGATAAGGCCCAGGCATCAGAGGTGTGTAGGAGGGTGACAGTGCTATGCTGGTCATGGCCCAGCCTTTACATGTGGATGTGTGTAGAATGACCTGCCATGCAAGGCACACGCTTCACATGTGGTGGGGAGTACACTGACATGCTGGACAAGGCCCAGACTTCACATGTGGGGGGGTAGACTGACTTGCTAGACAAGGCTCAGGCTGCACATGTGGGAGGGTGTAGTGACATGCTGTACAAGGCCCAGGCTACACGTGTGGGGGGGTACATTGAAATGCTGGACATGACCCAGGCATTACATGTGGGGGGGGACTGACATGCTGGACAAGATCCAAGCTTCAGATGTGGGAGGGGGGTACCCTGACATGTTTGATAAGGCCCAGGCTTCTGATGTGTTGTGTGGTGTATGTGCAAACATATGGGACCAAGCAATGGTCTTGATATATTGGAAAGCTGCACAGAGCACAACACAGTCATGTTTCATGGTGAACGCCACTGACAGACATATCATTACTATGGTATACAGGCTGGTCAGTTAATATATCTGCACACAATGTCAGTTGTTGTGTATACATGGAGATGTACACCACCAGTACTGTCACATGTCCCTGTGTACATCATTGCATTTATGTGGCAATGGTACGTTATAACAGCTGAAACACGTACTTACCCTGTTGCTGGGATGTTCCAGTTGCTGACTGCCTTAATGTTGATGGCTGGTTCTCACCACTCACATCCGGTGCTGTACATATAATTGAATCATTGTTAAAACCTTCTATATCCATGTCGCAATGGTTTGCTGATCAGTTCAGATGTCATATGCATTACCATGTACACAGTAGCAACCACAATTAGTCTTTACAGACTATATCAGGCCGTAGTGCCAGCAGTCTGATAACAGCCCTGTGTTTTGAACAATCTCTGACCCTGTGGCCATGTATATATCATGTTGTACATACAGCGGCTGATGCACAGTTCATCACACGACACACCTTCCAATTATTATCCAGGACCACTATCAATGACTCAGTCCATGCAGCCATCCATCCATCAACATATCTACCTGTAATCTACCCATACACCCTCCTACACATCTACACATCTATCAACTCACATACCTGTCTGTCTGACTACCTATCTATATATCCAGCCATCAATGTATCTATCAGTCCATGTCACTGCACAGCCAACTATACATCTATCTGTCTGTCTGTCTGTCTGTATCTATTCACTCATCTATCAATCCATCTATACATCTATATCTAATATGACATCCCATCATGTTAATATGTCCAGTGTACTAGACATTATATATCAATCAACTATATACGTCAATATTGCACCTGTCAAATGTCTTTAATCAGTGCAGATTCAAGCGTTAATAAAAGCCATTTGTGAAAGTAGACCTACCTTCTTCACTGTCTGCAGTGTTCCCACTGCCACTTGACACCAGATTGGCAGTTGCTTGATCACGGTGTCGAAGGTCAGTCCGGCAGTGCTTTAGCTGGTTCACACTTCTAGACACACCTGTTGATGCCTTCAGTTTCTTAGCAATTTTCCCCCACACCTTGTCCCTTGCCTTGGGGGGGGGGTGCCCTATTCCAAGGAACAGCAGTATCCCCTGTACATCATGAGACCATCCAGGAGCAAGGCAGTCTCAATGTCAGAAAAGTTAGGGTGTCTGATAGACATCCTGATGCTCAAATGCACAAAGAAGAACACTAGCAACTGTTCTTTCAAGCTGTATATGCAGACCTCACAGTTTTCACGCACATGCATTGAGAATATGCACGTAATTGTGCACATGCATTGAATATACACGTTTCAGCACGTGTGCATGAAAAAGTGAAACTGATATCCATATTTCACGCATGTGCGTAATATTCATTCAATGTTCAATTACAAGTGGTTATCATGATTACACAGGCCACACTGTGGACAATTGCTATGTGTAAAGTCCAATGGCATGTTTTACTGAATGAGCACTGTGTAAGGCATCTAGGAGGTATGACTATCCATGCATGGCATACTGTTAAGCAGATGTGTCACATGTGCCAGCAATGTGGCCATTGTTGGTCTGCATTGCCACTGGTGATACCCACATGTCATATTCATAATTAACACATTTTCAATTATGCATTGTCTAGTATAGTACAAACACATCATGGCCACTTCATGCGGTCTGTTATTAGGTAGCTATTCATGAGGTCATGCTGTGGTGCATCCAATATCATCATATGTCACACATAACCAATTCTTGTCATGCTGTTCCTTCCTGACCTCCACTGACCCATATGTCATGTGTTACCCTCATATGCCACCCTCACACCCCTATAATGAGACATGGCACATGGATGAACACTCAGGACATATGGCGCCTTATATGGAGCCACTTTATAGCATGACATCCACCAGGTTCAGCTCTGGTTTGCCTCATATCAGCTATTCCTAAATGCCATAAAGACAGTCTCCATGACCTTTACCACTGCAGAGACTCTCTAGGTACCACCCTTACTCTCTCTCCAGATTCTTGATGTGACCATCCTTGAGTAAAACCCATCTTTCAGATATCTTGGGTTTTGCAGGACTAACACTCAGCTTCTCTGGCCACATTGACCCCATTCTGAAAAGACTGCACCCCATGTTTGGAGCCCTGTACAGGAACCATAGTTGCATCCCTCCTTTGGCCTGGCAAGAACATGTCCAGACTGTGATCCACCACATTTCTGACTACTGTGATGTAGTCATAGTGCTGCTCCCATATCTCCCCTTACTAGATTGGACTGTCTTTTATTTATTTATTTTTGAAAGTCGGTTTACAACCTTTGAGTCAGGGACTCATTTACAAAGGCACTTCATCGCAGGGAGGGTAGACATGGTTACAGTGTGAGATACAACAGTGGTAACATACAGGTGCACTACAGATAACAAAAGAACACAATATAACTGGTTTACAGAATAAAGTTACATGCAGTAAATAGCAATCGTATAAAGATATAACAATAGTAGAAGTCACAACCCTGGTCATACTGGGAAATACCTATGTGGAAGGGTTGGGGGGACAGGGATGAGGAAAAGAAAAGAAAAAAGGGATGGGAAGCAATCTAATGGACATTGTCAAGGCTATGAGCCAGAATCAGGGAGGGACCCCAACATGAGGTTGATTAATGGCAACTACAGCTTCGGGCACCAAGGGGTGGTTACGGAGAGCGACTTTAAAGGGACCAATTTTGGTAGACTTAGTGACAGAGGGTGGGAGGGAGTTGAACCATGTGGGGGCGCGGTAGTGGAAGGACCTTTGGGCTAGGGAGGTCTGGTACTGGGCACTAGAAAGGTGGCCTTAACTGAGCTATGGGTGGCAACAGATGGGGATACAAGCCACAGGGATGCGGTGACCCCTGGGGGAGAGTCCTAGCAGGGATTTTTTGGCAAGTAAGCAGGTTTGGAAGTGCAGGCGCTCCACCAAGGTGAGCAGGTTGGCGGTGGAATAGAGCAGGCAAGTATGGGTGCGGAGGGATGCGCCAGTCAGGAGCCTGCAGGCCTTGTTTATCAAGGTCTGGATTCTGGTGAGGGTGGTATTGTGGACCGTAGCATAGATAGGTAGGCCGTAGTCCACTAGGGACAGGATGGAGGAGTTGATGGCCAGTCAGAGGGCGATTTGGGGGAGGCAATCTCTGTGGCGATAGAGAAGACCAATCTGAGAGTTTATGGTTGAGGATAGGGTATTGATGTGGGTGTGGAATGTAAGAGCCGAGTCAAAGGTGATGCCCAGGCACTTGTAGGATGACACTTGCTCGAAGGGTGAGCATTACTGGAGAGAATGCAGGGAGGGGCATTTTTGGCCTTATTCTGGTGATGCGAAAAAAGCATAGATTTGTTTTTTTTGAGGTTTATGACCAGCTGGTGGTCAAGGAACCACTTTCCGGCTTGGTTGAATATGTGCTGCAGGGATTCCTGTAGAGATGCGGGATCAGGGTGGGAGGCAAGGAGAACTGCATCATCAGCATAGAGTAGCATATTGTCTGAGCAGGAGCTGGGGAGAGTGTTGAGAATTAGGGTGAACAGAATGGGGCCCAGGATGGAACTCTGTGGGACCGCCGAGTGAATGGGCAGGGTATTGGGCAGGGTGCCATTTACCTTCACGTGCTATGATTTGGTAGAGCGGTAACTGGTGAACCAAGCCAGTGGGCCTGGGGATAAGCCAAGTTGGTGGAGGGAGTCAAGTAGGAGGGGATGACAGACAGTGTCAAAAGCTTTGGAGAGGTCAACGAACACTGCACCCGCAACATGACCAGAGTCAAGAGCAGAGTGGAGGTGCTGGGAGAACCCCAGGAGGGCTGTAGTGGTGCTGTGTTCAGGGTGGAATCCATGTTGTTCCGGACACAGCAGGTTGTATTTGGCCAGATACTTGGAGAGCTGAATGGCCACTATCTTTTCTAGTGCTTTGGAGAGAGGGAGAATGGAAATGGGCCTGAAATTGTTTGGGGAGGTTCTATCTCCACTCCATATGGATAGGGGTGATTCCTGCAATTTTCCAGGCACTGGGAATTTGACCAAGACATAGTGACCAGTTTAAAAAGGTTGGTGAGAGGGCTAGTACAGTATCTAGGACTAATTGGAGAATCCTTGTCTTGTCAACTCCTTCTGTCGATTCATTCTTGACACCCCATCTCAAACACATCGTGACCTTTACTGTGCCCTGTCCTTCCCCTCACTTGCTAACAGACGCCTGGCTCACTGTGCTAAGCTAATGTCCAATCTCTGGCTTACTGTACTTCCTTCCTACCTCTCATGCTCCCTCCCTCCCACCTGCCTTTCTCCAACTGCCTCAGATCCTCTGACACTTGCACTCTGCTAGACCCCACATGCCACCCTAATTGGCCAATCAGAATCTCCCATCGCGATGCCACATATCTGGAACTCCCTCCCGCCTCACACATGACAATCCTCCTCCTCTCCCTCCCTCCCTCCCTTGGCTCTGCCTTACATAACTTTCTCCTGCAAGCTGCTCCTGATACAGTCCTCCTTAACCTGTTCCCCTATGAGCACTACTTCAGCTTCATGCACACCTCTGACCTGCAAAACCCTCCCCATACCTCCTCCCCCAGGACACCTTCCATTCCACCTAACTCCCATCCCCCAGTTCCCTCCTCCTGTACACCAGCTTACCATTAATACACAGTCACCTTTGCCTTGGTCTCTGGCAGGGTTCTCTGCATCCTGGAGGTGTCTGGAACCTAGGCAAACACCTTTCTTGCCTCCTACTCCCACCCCATTCTTTCCTGAGAGGGCTGGGTCTCAGCCCCTCTTCTCTCCCACCTCCCTCTGTCTTAGTCATTCTGAAGCCTACTTTCCATCGCTGCCTACTTCCCTCTTGTCATGCTGTACATATGCTGCCTACAACCTGCCTCCTTCCTGTTGTGCTCTACCTCTGCCTTGTGCAGGCAGGGCCCACAGCATACTGGAGGGGCCAGGCCCTGGCAGACTCTTCTTTTCCCCCTCTTTTCCATTCTGACGTGCCCTAACTCACACTGCCTACAACCTGCTTCACTCCTGTTCATGCTTGATCTCTGCCTATTGCAGCAGGGTCCACAGCATTCTGGAGGGGCAGGTCCTCACACACTTCTCCATCACCCTTTGCCCCTCCTCCTGAAAATCCTCCCTTTACACCCCTTCTCTCAGCCAATATGCCCCCACCCACCCGCCCACCTCCACCCCTTCCTAGCTGTAGGCATTGTCAAACCCCTAATCACTAATGCACTCATAGGCAACATTTCACCTTGTTACACTGTCCAAGTTTCATTCTATCTATGTCTCTCCTCGCAATCTTGCCTCTACTTCATCCTCCTTGTACTGTATCCATTCATTATTGATCTCCATAGCTACGTCCCACCAAGTGTTTGCCAAGATGTTTGTGCTATCGTATCCATCTAGTTCAACTGTTAGCATTGTATTCCATCTAGTTCATACCTGTTAGCATTCTTCCTGTCCAGTACTTCTGTGTAGTCTCCTCATCTTATTGAATGCAATCATATTATATATCTACATTGTGTACCAAATCTCTGTATACAATCCTCATGTTCCCCTACCCCCAGGCTGCACCGGTAGATGAGCAACCTGTTGCTCAGCGTGCCTTCCTGGAGGAACATTTCAATACATTATCTATGTGCCACTGTGGACTGCCTGTCACAATCATGTACAGTACATGGATGTGCATGTGTATAGGGCAATTAATTACCATTGCTCAGGGCTGGCTATATATAGTATGACCACACAGTGGAATGGCATGTGTGGCTAATGCAACATGCCACATGGATGAACACTCAGGACATATGATGCCCTTTGAACAGATGTTGCACACTGAAGATTATTAAGGACAGTGCTTGGTAACATACAGTACCTATCCAAGAACAATGACACATGCATATAACAATACATGGAATGTATGACTGTGTCACTATTGACATAGATGTGCACATGTGTTCACCTGTACACTCCAGTGGTACATCATATGTATTATGTGGCTCATAATGTGTTTTATCTATATATAGGTGTCAGTGGATATCCACTTAGGGCATGGCTCTGACTTTTGACACACAACCCACAGACACCAAGGAGGAACAGATACAGTGCCAGTCCTTGTGGCCATGAGACAATGATTGAGAGGACATTTGGAGTACTCAAAATGAGATTTAGATGTCTAGGTACATCAGGAGGTACATTACAGTATCAAACAAAAAAGGCATGCAGAATAATTCTTGCATGCTGCATCCTACATTATATTGCTATATCACACAACATGCCTGATTTACAGGGTCCTGATGATGATGATGATGATGATGATGAAAGTGGCAGCAGCACATCCAAGCCTCGCACACCATCACCACCACCAGAGAGAAAAGGTACAGCTCTGTTTGCATGACTAGCACATGATCGAATGATTCAGGACTGCTTCTGACTATCGTGGGACATACAACAGTGTTTGTGGCAGTCTGCACATGTGGCAGACAAGGACACCTCCATGATTATCAATCAAGGCCAGGGACACCTGACTGAATACTGACCTGTTGTGCACTGTTAGATAATAATTGCCCATGTCATGTACATGTCATTACAGTAAAATACAGCCATTGTGGTGGCCACAACCATGACTTGTGTTGTCATTGATGTCTGTGTATACAATATATAAATACAAGTATACTAACATCACAGCTTTATGGAATGGAATCAACAATCAAAGTGGCAGTGCAGGTTCTAGTGTAGCCCCCAGCCTGTGTTGCCCCTGTGTATATGAGGTGTGGATGTTGTTGTAGCACACTGATACATACACCTCTGTACAATACAAATAAGTAGTGTAAGCAATTACATTATCAGTATGTAGTGTAACCAAGGGCAGGGCAGCAGTGCCACCATCTATTATGTCACGTTACATGTTCAGGGCACACTGTACCACAGATGTGTCATAACGCAGCAGTGAATGCATCACAATAGGGCTGTCACACAACATTGGTGTACAATTTATATACATCTATACATACTGGCAGTTGCCTTGCTGTGCATATGTCTTGTGTATCTACAGTGTCAGAGGTGGACATGGTATGATATGGACACAAACTGAGACAGAGTGACAATGTGTACCACGCCTCAAAAAGTACATCAACCTGCTGGAGAAGGTCCAGAGGATGGCTGCAAAGATGATAGCCAGTCAGCAGGGGAAGGAATATGGGGAGAGGTTGAAGACACTGAACATGTACTCCATGGAAGACAGGAGAGCGAGAGGGAGAGGGAACATGATTGGGATCTTCAAGTACTTGAAAGGGATATATAAGGTTGATAACAGAAGTCTTTTTAAGCTGAGTGGGCAACAAAACATGAGGGGGCACAGTCTTATGCTGGGAGGTGGAAGGTTTAGGAGGGAGGTCAGGAAGCACTACTTCACAGAGAGGATGGTGGACACCTGGAATGCACTGCCAGAAGAGATGATTGTATTGAAGACAGTGGGCAACTTTAAGAGAGGCTGGGATAGGCATTGGGGTAAGGTTAGGATCATGAATAGGGAGGATGGGAGGTGTGTGGAGGGCGGGCAGGGACATTAGCTCAAACTGTGGACCCTGCAATATAAGCATACTTGATAGACCAAATGGTCTTCTTATGCTGGCTTCTCCATATGTTCGTATTAGTATCTGTTTCATCATACGCATGCATAGTAACACTGCAGAGAGAACACACACAGGAACAGACAGAACCTGATAGATGTTATTATTGCACTCTGTCTGCTCATAGGTATCATGTGACAGCAACACACATGCCATTCAGTGCCAGTGCATGGTTAGGGGATCATGTGTGTACATAGCTGTCATCTTTTGTCTGCAAAGGTCTCACATGACAACATCTGTGGTATTTGGGGAAATACAGGGACAACTGCAGAAAGCCACATTATGGAGATACATCATAATGCATGGCTGTATACACAGCACACACTGACACAATACTTGTGTGTCACAGAAAATACTAGTCTATCACCCTGAAGACTATGCAGGAGGCCTATTGTGCTCATGTCCATTGTATGTTTCATTGATGTACACATTTATTTCGCAATCCATACATATGTACCTGACACATACTGTACGTCAGTAATGTGATATAATAATGAGGAATACATATCATTTCAGGCATACATTGCCAGGTCAAGGGCTATGCATACATACATACTTTGGTACACTGTAAATTAATTCTCTGCAACAGTAATACACCCAAGGTCCCCTGTGTCTACGTTAACAAACTGTGCAACTTTGAAACAAACAATTGTACCTCACATAACAACAGGGAAGGTTGTCACAGAAAACATTATTGATACACAGTAGATGAGTGTAATGGATACACTGTACACACGGATGACATTACACTATGTTATAGCATTACACAACTCTTATGTTAGCACCAATAGCAATCATAACATCCATAAGCAGGCCCACACTACAACTGCAACATCTCACTTGAGGAATCCATGGGGTACCTATGACATCACAGTCATATATAAGACGTACCAGTTGATTTACTAGTTGGGCACTATGAGTCAGTGCTGAGTACCATGCCTTCCCTTGAGCCTCAGAATACTTCACTCTCGTCCTTACTAGTCAACACTCTGTACTGTACTCTTCCCTCCCCTTTAGCTTTCTCTATCCATGGAACATATCCTGATCCCCTCAGAGGCTGCAACTGGATATGTGCACACCACCTTCTGCACTGCTGGTGTGGACTCTAAGAATTAGGCCATCCTACCAGCTACATCTGTGAGTAACACATATTGACCCTATACCTCCCTGCCCCTTCTATTGCACTCTCATTGGTCAACAGTATCTCAGCGGAACACCCTTGCTTATCAAACCTGTGACCCCTGCTCTGACCCTTGTGGAGTGATACTCTGCTCTCTTATCCCTTTTCTACCAGAATCTGACATTCCTAGGATACCCTGTAATTCTATGCCTTCCATCCCCTACATAAGTCATGCACTGCATGAACCCTGCTGTGCTCACTCAGAGGTCAACCTCCCTAATTCTGCTCACTATGTGCTGATGACTCCACTGCATCCATACATTCCATCTACCCTGAATGCCACCATTTGAGGACTCTTGTTCCCAGGCATTACACATCTGGCCTACTACATAATTGCATAGTAATGTATCCCCCTGGGCTCTATATTTGATGGATGTCACATGCATCTTGAGTGGTGACTTGTGTCTTTGTTCCTGTACTCACTGGCACTTGGTCCTCCCTCACTGTCCTGCACCTACAATGTGGTCTGTTCTCACCTGTTGCTATCAGGAGACATACAAAGTAATGCTGGTCCTACCGATTAACTATGGCCCACTCAAACCATATCTGGCTTATCCATGCAGGGCTACATTATGCACACATGAACATCTGTAGCCTCCTTTCTAGGTCTACTGATGTAGAGGTAGGAATATCACCTCCCACCCCACATGTCCATGCCATGTCAGTAACATGGCTGCTAGTGCGCATACAGGATCACACATACCTCCTCCCAGGGTACACTCTGTGATGCTGGGATAGGACAGGCCCTACAAAGAGGTGTGGGTGTGTCCCTTTATAACTGAGTACCACTATCTGCCTCCTCTATATACTACTGTGACCCAAAATTCCCCAGTGATGTGAGCACTGTGTTTATGACCCTTGGACTGCTACACCCTAGTTGTATGCTGTATGCATGCTGCCTCCACAACACACCAACAGGTGGAACAACAGGGCTAGAATAACCCTGTCTGCCCTGGGCATTCAGTTGCATTAATGTAACAGGTTATGTTCCCTACATAACGATGACTACGACCTGCTGAAACAGCATACTATGACTAATGACTTATCTGTTTCAGTTAGGAAGCACACCTGGAACCAAACACACTCCCTCGTAGACAGTGTGGGCATGAACACAGAGGACAAGGTACATTACTCTGGTGGTCTGCATGATTCAATCACTGATCATTCCCTTACATTTATCACCTGGGCTACCAGCTCAATACATCCCCCTGTAAAGCACAACTCTATCAGTACCTGCGAGCGCCCTGATAGCCCTGCTGTCCTGAAAGACAGTAGACCAATTGACTATATGGCTCTATACCACCTTATGGGCATAACTGCACCCACAGACATTTATTCCAAGGCCCTCCTTTGACTACAATACCACTATACACCTCCCACTTCCAGGAGTATGAGTGGTGGCTCCACCCGCTCTGCAACGATGCAACTCCTGCCCTTGATGAAGGGTATTACACATTCATGGGATGTGTACTATCAATCCTCCTTCCCTGCTCTCATCCACAACTGTAGGAGATTCCGTAACTAGTGCAATCAGTCAGCAAGAGTACCTCCATGCCATTACCTCAGTATCCAGAAGAGGGAGTGGCTCAAAGAGCCACGTAGCTCCTGAAAAGCTATCAGCCCACTTCTATACATGCCATCCCATACCAGCACAGTTCAACTGACAGTCACCCAATGGTACATGAACCACAACCAATGGAAGTATACCATGTGTAGACATAGACATGGTCTATGGTGCCTCTCCCAAATCCTCCCTGACCAGATTGGACTCTCTCTTTCACCCTTTCTGTTATTTCACCTTGGATGCCCCATCTCATTCTCATCACTGTGACCTATACCATACCCTGTCCTTCCTACCACTCACTAACAGATGCACTGCCCACTATGCTAATCTCATTTCAAGATATTGGCTTGGGGAACTCCCCACTTACCTCTTATGCTACCTTTCCACCCCTCCACCTCCCTCCCACTCCCTCAGATCTATGGATTCTAGGACCTTGATGGTCCCCCGTCATTCCACTCTGGCCAGACTGGTGTCTCCTATCGATTCCCGCACCTCTAGGATTCCCCTCCCCCCCAAATACGACACTCCTCCTCCTCCCTTGCCTCTGCCTTACACAACCACCTCTCCTCTAGCTGCTCCTGCTTTAACCCTCCTTAACGTTTCCCTCTCATAGGACTGTTGCCCAGGTCCATACCCTGCCCTTACCCTTAATGCACCCCTTCCCATTTTTCCTGGCCTCCCCTGAATTCCTCTCCCCTCTTCTCTGACCTGTTATCCTCAAGCAGTGTGTCCCCTCTGGCAGGATCCCAGCTCCTGGAGGTGCTAGTTCTAGCATGCCTACTCTCATTCATCACCTCTTTCTCTCCTTCTATTCCTCTGTTACTCTCGACCCACCTAATCCTTTCTCTCTCTTTATTTGATTTGCCTTGGCTCACCCCTAGCAGGGTTCTCCACATCCTGGAGGGGTTTAAATATATGCAATTATGGTTTCCCCTCCTCTCTATTATACTCCCCCCTTAAATGTTGCACCTACCTCTTTTCCTGGCAGGGTTCTCCAGCATCCTGGAGGAGCTGACCTAGGCCTAAACTCCCCCGACTTCTGAACACCTTTTCTCCCCATCCCTCTCGCATTGCCTTGTACCCATTGCACTTATTTGCCCCCTCCCCCCACATGGCTGCACCATACTATTTGCTGTTCTGTACTGCTAATCCAGCCCAAGTAAGATTGCTCCCATCTACCTCCCTGTCCTATGCCTAGCACCGGCTACTGTTATTGTTCTATTACCCTCTGTATTGTTGCTTCACCATCATCTAGTGGACCCTCTGTTCCCTTCCTCTCCCCAATTTAGCACTTCACCTGATTAATTTGCCTAATTGCTACTGCTGCTTAATTGTAATGCTGATCCACCAGTGTGTTGTTGTTATAGCTGTTTATCCTCTGCACCTAATTCCCCCTTGTATGTTTACACTGAGATTGTAGGTATTTTTAACTGAGGCTCTATGTATATCCACTGTTTTTATGTATATTCACCGTGTTATCCACTGCCCTCCCCCCAGTCACACAGTGAGATGAGCAACTTTTTGTTGAGTGTGCCATCCTGGTGAAACATTTCAATACATAAATAAATACATAACAAACTGTACAGCCTTTCAGTTGTGCATTCTCACCTACATTCCAGCCAGAACAGTGTTTCATGACACTGTACTTGATTTGTCTATGTCAGGCAAGGCATTATGGCCATAGCTATGCTATCAGTGTATAGTAGTGTTGACTTAGCAGGCAGTATATGGCACAGTAACACCCACAAACAATACAGAACCATAGAAAGGGTCAGTGGAGGAAGACCACCCAGTATATCATGTCAACTGGGTTTGTGATGCAAGGTGTCACCTTACAATGCACAACCATGTCCTATCCCCTAAAAAGCTGACCTCCCACCCTGCCACTCCTTGGTCCCAAGGGTTCATGTTGTCTGTGTGCCATGGTTTCTGCCATGCTCCCATGTCCTTGATGATCCCCCATCTAGCCCACTGCAGGTGCACAACACACTCACTGTATAGGGCAACATCCTTACATTGGTTCTCACACCCCCGTCTAATGTAGGCTGTGAGCCCTCGATCCACTGTTTCCACCCATGTTATGATATGTACCCTTTGCACTGTGAACATTCTCTTCATGTACATGCCAGTCTGTATCATGTCATATCTCTGCCTTGGATCCACCACATAGTCAATCCCCAGGTCTCCCAGCCTTGCCTCATAGAACCTATCTTGTACACCTCGATCACATTGGATGTTCCCCACTGGATCCTTCCAGCAGGCCTAGGTGCTACGTAGGTGGAGTATGCTTGTACCTCACACCATAGTACAAATGTTGTTTCACACATTAACAATGTCAGCATAGGCATTCATCACCTCCAACTGATGCTACAATGTGCATCACACCCTAGCATAATGTTGCCCTTCACCAATGCCTATTTACACAGACTACTGTGCATCTGTACAGCCAATGTCAGTACCTCTAGATCTGTTTCCACGTTGTAAGCATTTATCTATTGACCTACTATGTCATACTTTGTCCTAGTGTCCTCCCAAGAACACATACAATGATGGCAATTTGTGTGTGTGTGTCTGTGTGTGCATGCAAACATTCACTGGGATGTAATTGGGACAGCAGAGTACAAAGACATGCAGTTGTCTAGCAGGATGGTACAAACTGAAGCTGTACAAGGCACAGACCCCTTGAGAGTATATGTGTGCATCGGGTTAGGTTCGATTCTGGTACACCTATGCAGCTGCATACATTGGCATGCCATGCTGCCTGTGCCTCCTCATTGTTGCTGGTCCCTGGGAAGCATTGCCAACTCCACCACCCTTTCAAGGACCTTGACTTGCCATAGTCTGCACTCAGTGACCCCTAGCATTTATGAAATATGTCTATGTCAGCTGAGAACACATATACTATGTGTACATGTGCAGTTAGTGCAGTGGGGGACAGAGACTGTATGGATCATCACAGGGCAAGTAATGTACTGTGTGTCCCTCATAGTTACCAGTGTAATTAGAATTGTCATAGGGGACAGTTATGGGATAATGATAGGTTATGCATGCATCAGTAGGACGGTGGTAGACAACACTCCATGTATGGTGGAGAGAGTCTTACAGGAATTCATGACTTATAGGCTGGACAAGGACATGTGGACAGACCAGAGACATCACAGACTGCTATGTGACATCAGATAGATGCTAGCAGCATCCGTGACAGACCCGTTTCACATTTAGTTTGGAACAGGTTTGGTACCATAGGACAGGGGTGCTTGAATGTAGTCCCTCTGCACAAATATTGGGACATGTTAGAGGCTCTAATTGCAGCACCAGTCCTAGTGACCTATGTGGTGGTGATACTACTTCAGTAACTAATGCCATACAGATATGTGTTGGATCCTGTATCCAATGGAGCACATGTTAAGTGTCAGCCTGGCTTCTCTGGATGGAAGTCCTGTCCACAGTATCACATATTTCTTATGACTGTGTGCCTAGAGTGGTTGATCAGGAAGTGGCAATGGATGTTGCCTAACATGTTTTCTGCATGTCTTTCCACACTGTCCCACCTTAGGGGCTATCACATAGTTAGGACAGTCTGGGTTAGGTCCTAGGATGTTCAACTGGTTAACCTATTGGCTTAGCGATGATTCACATTGTGTGTTGTTGAATGGATTTCAGTCCATAGTAAGATCCATGGTAAGGCATTGGCCTGCAGTGTTCAGCATAAATGATTGCTTGCACTAGTCACTATTGTGAATGTAGGTGACATTGCAGAGTGGCAGTAAGGGAGTGTGTGTCACATTGCAGTTGACAATACAATCTGCCACCTGTTGACACCACAGAATGGGTTGAGGCTATTGGGATGGACAGATGCAAGCATGAACATTGGGCAGGTGTTATGTAGTTCTACATCAATGTTATAGAATTGCACTGTCATGCACCTGGTACACAGGTTTGCATGATGTTAGTACAAAGTGGGTGAGGGGTTTACAGTCATAGACTGGAATGGGAGCCACAGTTAATCACATGATATGCTCTACTGGTTCACAAACAGTGTTGTATGGCTGTAGGGTGTGCCAGTGACATGCTGTGGTGATTACAGAGAGGTATCACCAGCAGCTGGGAGATGGTGGTGATAACACAGTATATGACAATCATGCACACCCATCTAGAGTACAGTGTCTGGTCCTGGAGTGTACATCACTCCTTGGACATCGACAGGGTAGATGGCTTTCAGGGATAGGTGACATTAACTGTCCATGTGCAGCAGCAAATGGACATCTCAGAGGATACTACAGTGCCTCCATTCACATTTCCTGGCAGTGAGGAGAGAAGGGGGGACATGTTGTTTCCTGTATAATAACACAAGGCTGTTACTGAGGTATGAGGGTAGTATTGTGCAAAACAAATGATGTTCATGACCAGGGGACCATGTGATGGCATTCCAGGTTGGTCTATGTAGGTGTACTGGAATGCAGTCATCATTCACACAGAGTGTAGTGGATCCATGGGGCTGCCTCACAGTGGTGTTTGTAGTGGGGAACACAGTAGTGGAACTAGAACATGCATGGCAAAACAATATAGGACCTCTAGTGATACATCAGTGATGGTCAGCAACAGATCATTCATGTTCAGCTTACCCGATAAAGTGACTTGCTCATGATTGAATTAGTTGTCCAAGGGGTGATTATCAGGCATCATGTAGTGGTATCTATTAATGTATGTGATGTACTTCAAAGTGCAGAGATACTGTATGCAGACTACATCCCGTGCTTATGCTGAAAACACGTATAATTGTAGTTTATGTTTGGGTGGATGTCTCCTATGGTTTTGTTTTGTTTTCTGTAGGTGTTGTTGCACCGTTATCTGTGTTGGTGGTGTTTCCATGCCCTCTGTGCATCCAGTAATCATTGTCTCCATATGTGTGTGTGCCTATGTGTTTATATGGTTGCCAAATGTAAGTGTTTTCCGGTGACTTCGTCTTAATATTTCACCAGCCATTTGTACACACCCAGTTCCACTTTCATCTGTCCCCTGCTCATGCATATGGTGTGTTTTATACTTCCTCTTTTGGGGAACCATGCCATTGTGCCCCTGTGTACTCCCTGATGACTCTGTGTGTTGTACTGCCTGATGTTCTGTCTGTTGTACATGTGTACCCTTAACAGTGGTACAGTCGGTGTTTTGTTATATTGTGTTTGCCCACTTTGTTGACCACCTTCCAGTTCAACTGCATCCAATGTAGGTATTCCTGTGTTCTTGGTAATGTCATTGGCTGTGGGTTGGTCATGTTCATATTGCAGCTCTGTGGTTGTGGCTGTGTGAGCTGGTGTAGTGTGCACATGGCACATTTGTTGTGCAGTGTCTGTCAGAAGTGTGCTGTCTGTTGCCAGGTTTGGTGTATTTGCGGGTTGTTGTAGTTTGCTTATGTTGTACTGGGGACTACGGTCACCACTCCATCCCATGATCTGTGATGTAGTGCCTGTATGTGTGTCCATTATGTCGTTAACTGGCCCCACAGTAAATTTGCTTCTTAGTATCGTTTGTCTGACATCCATCATTCCCTGGGACATGCTTCCTAATGCTTTTGTCTGCCTCTCTAATGCTTCTGTTTGATGTTGTGTGGATTCCTGCATACCTTTCAGTGTGTCTGTCAATGTACTGAGTGCCAGGACATGTTGCAGCATTATGTCATTGTGCTGTACTGTAACATCTGCCAGTGTCCTAACTGCTGCTGCCAGTACTGACATGCTGTTGTTATGTGCATGTCCAATTACCCTGACTGATGCTGTATTGCATCCACCATTTGTTGTGATTGTTGTCCCATGTTATTGTTCTGCTGTTCCATGCTGTAATGAATGTGCTGCATGATCTCAGCCACCTGGCCCTCCACATTCAGCATCGCCTGTCCATAACGTACACGTTCAGACTCGACTGTGTCCTCCTGTTGGTTTGTCAGTGCCTCACTATGTAGTGATGATGGTGTGCTTTTCTGTGTATCACTGTCACGGTGACTCATGGACGGGGTCTGAACTGGTGATGGGTCAGCTGTGCTTGGCGATAGTTCCACTGGAATGTTTTCATATGGACAGACATTGTCCACCTCTGGTATTGCCTCCAATGCATTCTCAGCCTCACCTTCCAGGCCAGATGTTGTTGTTGTTGTACCCAGTCCCACTATCACGGCAATATGTTGATCATCCTCAGTGAGGCTTTGTGCTGCTGGTAATGTAGCGATTCTGTGATGCTGGCCCATAGGTGGTTTCCCATGTTCACACTGCTGTGCTGTTCTTCCTTGTGCTGTTGTGCCTGGGTCTCCAACCTGCTGTCCATCCCCCTTGATCTGCGAATTGAAATCAGGAATATAATAGTCATGCTTTGGTGTTGTGATATCACTGCTTAATGAATGATTTGCAGATCCTAGTTCAGCAACCCCACTTCCTCCTACCCCCCGTTGCCTTATGTCTGTCCCATGCATTACTGCATTCCCACATTGTTTTTTACTCAGTGACCTACTCAGGAAGGATGTTCCATGCATCGGCAACCCTCTCTGTGACAAACTACTTTCTCACATTACCTCTGAGACGTCCATGCACTATCTTACTATTGTACACCCTTGTTACTGCACATCTCATGTTCTGAAGGATGCTACCCTCTTGGACCTTGTTGAAACCCTTGAGATACTATGCAGTTCCTAACATGTCCTCCCTCTCCATCCTGTCCTCTTTGATATACATTTGATGCTCCTTTAGTCTCACTTTGTATTGCTTCTGGTGCAGGATACTGCACCGTTTCTGTTGTTCTGCTCTGGACAGCCCTCCATTCTGTCTATATCCTTGCTGAGATGGTGTTTCAAGTAATGCATGCAGTACTCCTGATGGGGTCTCAACAACTGCCTGTACATAACCCCATGTACAGAGTGACTGCAATTAAGTGCTGTCAAGAAGACAGACTCAATCATGGCACCCGTGCTCAGCACTACCTTGCAGGGTAGCAACTGGATGGGGGTGTAGGCAAATATAGTGATGTCATTTCGCTAGTATTACATGGGGGGGCCCACGCCATGTGATGGGCAGAACGTGAGGGAGGGTTTGTGGGATGTAGTATGGCAGTGTGCTGCCAAGCTTGGTGTGTGGTGTTGTGGGTAGGTTTTGGCTGGGGTTGGGATGGTGACAGGATGTCTTATTGGCATGACTGTGTTTTTGCATACAGCCTAGGGTTGCTTTTCTTCACAGTTTTAACCTCCCCCCAATATGCAAACCCCTGGAGTTGCAAAGTCCGTAGTTTGGGTTGCATGTACCCTCTTGCTGTTTGCCACATGTGTACATCTCCATGATTCAGTTTTGATGATGTACACTCACCCAAACGGCAATCGGTATTCCGCAATCACTATTGTCACATGTAACGATCTGTACAGAGGGATAACAATATCCTGTTTTCTACTTGTGATGCCTCTCCTTATGCATCTCAGTATCCCTCCTAGCCCTCCTTACTGCCTTCTCACATTGGTTGTCCACCTTTAGGTCATCTGATATGACTACCCCCCATGTCCTTTCCTATTTATGTTTTTATTAGTATCTCACTTACCCTTGTGTACTCTTCCCTGGGATATAGTTTCCCAGGTGCATTACATTGTACCTTCTGCACTGAATCTAAGCTACCATACAGTTGACAATTCCTCCAACCTTGCCAAGTCCCTTCTCACCTTTTCCACACCACCTTGTGTATATCCCATCTTGCAGATCTTTGTGTCATCTGCACAGACACAGACATTTCCTTCCTGTCCCTCTCCAATGTCACTTATAAGGACATAATAGATGAGCGGTCCCAGTGCTAAACCCTGCGGTACCCTGCTACTATCCACCCTTTCTTCAGAGTGGACTCCGTTTACTGTTACACTCTGTGTCCTATTATCCAATCAATTATTTACCCATGCTACCACCTTGAGACACACTCCAAGGCTGGCTAGGTTGTTTATCAGTCTTTTGTGTGGGACTATGTCAGCTGCATTGCTAAAGTCTAGAGGTAGGCCATGTCCACAGCCCATCCCTGGTCTGCTACTTTAGTCATCCAGTCACAGGAATCAATTTGATTTGACTGACATGACCTTCCTGTTGTTAATCCATGCTGCCTTGTGTCCTGTGTCCCACTGGCCTCTAGGTACTCACCAATTATTTCATTCAGAAGTGATTCCATCATTCCCCCTACCACTGAGGTCAAACTAACAGGTCTTTGGTTTCCTGCCTCTGTCTAGCTCCTGCTTTTGTGATGTGGAAACACATCTGCCCTCCTGTACTCCTCATGTACCACACCATCCTCTAATGATTTGTTAGACAGGGTAATCAGGGTTCCAGGTGATGACAGTGATTGTTGACAGGTGATCACTATTAGGGTCAGTGTACATCACCTAAAATCAATGTATGCGATGTACACTACTGGCGCACAGCAAAAGGGCACCAGGGACCTCACTTTTCTTTCTTTCTGTGTACGGCAGCGCCCCCACACCCCCCTCCACTTATGATTCTCAGCTCCAGGTGGGTGCATGTGGAGGGAGTGCAAAACATTAACATATCCCTGGATGGAGCACAAATCACTGACCGTGCCCAGGACTGGACCAGGTCCCTACCAACCAGTGCCTGCCACACACACACCTTGCCACATGACATGCTTGCCAGCCAACTGCAGCACTATGCCCTACATACCATCCTTCTGCTTGTGCCCATTGCATGGCATGCTCACTCCCACCATCACGCATGTGTACGTATAGCGACATCATGGTGCTATAGGTGGATCACCCCCATATGGTAACCTTCCCTGCCCAGTAGGCCTGTGGACAGTCACCATGATTGAGTTGCCATGTTTTTGAAGTGCTCACTCGAGGTTACCATTGTCACAGGCTACCTCTTGTCAGTGGTGTCACTGGTTCACGCGTTATTCCTTTCATCATTCTGTGATGACTCCCATCAGTCCCCATTGTTTTGTCCACCTTCAAGTTTGAGAGGTATATTAGAACACTGTCATCTGTGATTAGACTTGTATTGATCCCCCTATCAAGAGTGTTCCTAATGTTTGTTACCTCCCCTTCCTCTTCCTCTGTGACTACTAAGCAGACATACTCATCCTGTATCCCTGCATTTAGACTGCTGCTCTCTGCCCACGTTCCCTCCCATTTATTAAGCCTCAGTATCCTTCCCTGTGTCTGTCTTTGCTCACTAATGTACCTATGAGAGGTCTTATCCCCCTTCTTAACAGATTTGGGTATCATTTCCTCAGTTTGGGTCTTTCTATTCTGACTGCCTTCCCCTGCTTCTTTCTGCTTTGACTGATATTGTTCCCTGTCCTGCTCTGTCTGTGTTCCCTTGTATATCATGAATGCTATCCTTTTCTCTGTAACCTTCGCTGACACCTCATTTGTGAACCATACTGGCATCTTCCTGTATTATGTTTTGTTCAGTTGCTTTACACAACAACTTGTTGCCTCTGTGATGGCAGTTAGGATATTTCAGAATTGTTCTTCCACCCATCCTTCTTCCCTGTTTGCTAGTGCCTTTCTGGGGTACTCTTCCATTGTGCCATAGTCAGCCCTCCTACAGTTCAGCACCCTTGATTTTGTATGGCTTGACTCGACGGCTGTGTTCAGTGTGAACAACACTGTTTTGTGGTCTCTTGTTCAATGATAGTTAACCACTTCTCACTCTGAGATTCTCTCTCTCCGTCCCCATTTGAGGGTACCAGGTCTATGATTTCTCCCTCCCATGTGGGTTCCAACACTAGCTGTCTGAGGCATGCCCCCTGTAGGGCATGTGGAATGACTCTGCTCTGAGATGTGGCTGCAGTGAAGGTGCTCCAGTTCACATCTTTCATATTCCAGTCCCACATCAACAGACTCCCGCCTTTGTCTGCCATTGTTATGATTCCTTCTATAATATCCTTGTCTATTGCCTGCCCCTGAGACGGGGGATCTGTATACAACCACTTTGTGGATTGTGGTGCCATTTCCTGTTTCCATGGTGACCCACAGTGCCTCCTCCCCTACCTGTTTACTCTTCTGTTCAGTTGCTTTGATTCCATCCCTCATGTAGAGAGCTGCTCCACCTCCTCTTTTACCATACCTGTCCCTCCTGTAGATTGTGTACTCATGTAAGTTGACATCACGGTCATGCTTCTCTGTGTACCATGTTTCTTTGACTCCATGATATACAGGCATCCCTCTTCCATCAAGCCCACTAATGCAGGAAGCTTGTTACACAGACTATGGTCACTGGTACGGATCGCCCTTTGTTATTTTTGATGGCTAGCCTGCTCGGTCCATCCCTGTCCTCACTGCCTTTGCCTATTTCTGGATGTACCCCTGTCCTGCTCCCTATCAACGTATCTACCTTTGTGTCTAGTTCACTATCTACCCTGTTTTGTGGTGTGGGGGGGGCAGGAGTTCCCTGTTTGTCTTCTGTGCCTCCCCCCTTGTCTTCTTTCAATGCCTTACAATGAAATTTTTAAACCTATCACCTGGATTCCTGGTTCCCCTCATGGACAGATGCAGACTATCATGCCAATATAGGCCTGCATCCCTCCAGGTGGACCCCAGTCCCCAGTGAAGCTAAGTCACTGACCTCCACACCAGTTTGCCAGCCAGTCTTTGAATCCCATGTTGTGGAGTACCCTAAACCTACACATACCATAGACAGGCAGCACATCCGAGTATTTTACCATGTGTGCTACTTGTCTAAGGACACTCCACAAATGAACAAACACCTTCTGCAGTGCTCTGATCCCATTCACAGCCAGGTCATTTGTCCCTAGGTGGACAATTGCATCCAGCTCCATACCCTATGCAGCTGCTGCCATGGTCCAGAGGATTTGCTTCCTGTCCCTCCAAAACATGGCACCAAGCAGACACCTTACATCCCTCTTCACTCCCTCCCCCGGTCCTACCCACCTTACGATTGAGTCCCCCACCATGGTTTGTTTCCTTACCCTGTGGTGTTCTGTGCCACCCTCCTGTGAGTCTCCTTTGTGGAAGTTCCCAGCATACTCCTTGATCACCAATTCGGGTGGCTCCATAGAGGGACTACGCTCTGCCAGTATGTGGAATGAATCATAGAGTGGTACAACTGGGGGGATGCACCTCTGTTACACCACATTCACCATCCCGGAGCCCACCATGCTCCAACTACTTATGTTTCTTGGTGACCTCTCAGGCAGTGGTGGTGGCCTGTGTAGTCCCTGGATTGGGGAGGAGGTTTCCCAAATCCTCGCCAGGTCAGCATTGTGACAGATATCCTCCTCCATCAGACCAGAGAGGTGCTTGCGAATAGAGCAGCACAGCACCTCCAGAATGTCTCTCAGATGACTGCCTCTCCACAGCCAATGCATTGCTCCACTTCTCACATGTCTATGTCCCTTCCTGTTTAAGATGTGATTGTTATATTATTTTAATTGTTTTAATGTGTGCAAGCATGTGTGTGTGTTTACCCCCTATTCAGTGGTGGTAAACACAGCAGGTCATATGGGGGCCAGTTACATAGAAACCTAGAAACGTAGAATTTGACAGCAGATAAGGACCGCTTGGCCCACCCATTCTGCCCATTTCCCTACCTAATGGATAAGCTGCAGATTCTAGTTAACCAACAGCCTACTTCTTCCTACCCCCACCCCCTAGGATTGCCTTATGACTGTCCCATGCATGCTTGAATTCCACCACTGTTTTTGACTCCACAACCTCCTCCAGAAGGCCGTTCCATGCATCCACAACCCTCTCTGTGAAAACATTTCCTTACATTACCTTTGAGCTGCCCCCATCTTCCAAATTGTGTCCACTTGTTCTTGCACACCTCTTTTTCTGAAAGATGCTACCCTCTTGGACTTTGTTGATTCCCTTGAGGCATTTGAAAGTTTCTATCATGTCCCTCCTTCTTTTCCTCAAGGCTATACATATAAGCTCCTAAGTCTCTGTCTTCATATGTCTTCCAGTGCAGACCCTGCACCATTTTTGCTTGCCTATCTGGACTGCCTCCATCCTGTTTATGTCTTTGTGAGATTGGGTCTCCCAGAACTGCACATAGCTCCAGATGGGGTCTCACCAGCTGTCTGTACAGAGGATAACAACTTCCTGTTTTCTACTGGTGATGCCTCTCCCTATGCATCCCAGTATCCCCCCAGCCCTCAATACTGCCCTCCCACATTGCTTGCCCACCTTTAGGTCATCTGATATGACTACCACCAGGTCCCTTTCCATTTTTGTTACTGTTAGTATCTCACCTCCCATTGTGTACTCTTCCCCTAGGTTTTTGTTTCCCAGGTGCATTACCTTGCACTTCTTAGCATTGAATCTAAGCTGCCATACATTTGACCATTCCTCCAACCTTGTCAAGTCCCTTCTCATCCTTTCCACACCACCTTGCGTATCAACTCGGTGGCAGATCTTTGTATCGTCTGCAGAGACATACTTTTCCTTCCAGTCCCTCTGCAATGTCGCTTATAAAGACATTGAAGAGGACCGGTCCTAGTACTGAACCCTGCGGTACCCCACTAGTAACCCCCATTTCTTCAGAGTGGACTCCATTTACTATTACTCTCTGTGTCCTGTTCTCCAGCCACCTTTTACCCAGGCTACCATTTTGGGACCCACTCAGGTGGTTAACTTGTATATTAATCTTTTGTGTGGGACTGTGTCAAATGCCTTGCTAAAGTCTAGGTAGGCCATGTCCACAGCCCCTCCCTGATCTACTACTTTGGTCACCCAGTCAAAGAAATCAATTAGATTTGTCTGACATGACCCTCCCTCTGTGACTCCATGCTGACTTGGGTCCTGTGCCCCTCTGGCCTCTAGGTACTCGACAATTCTTTCCTTCAGAAGTGATCCCATCATTTTCCCTATCACTGAGGTTAAACTAACAGGTCTGTAGTTTCCTGCCTCTGTCTTGGTCCCACTTTTGTGAAGTGGAATCACATCTGCCTCCTCCAGTTCTCAGGTACCACCCCATCCTCCCATGATTTGTTAAAGAGGGTAGTCAGTGGTGCTTACTAGTTCAAACCTGTAGTTCTTTAGAATTATGGGATGAACCTCATCAGCCCTCATTGTTTGTCTCACCTTCAGTTTTAAGAGTTGTTTCGGATCCTTTCTTCTGTAAATGGGCTGGTATCAACTTCTGTATCCAGAGTGTTTCTATTGTTTGGTTTGGTACCTCTCCTCTTCATTTGTGAATACTGAGCAAAAATATTTGTTTAGTATCTCTGCCTTTTCACAGTCATCCTCTGCCCACCCCCTTCCCTTTATTAAGCCTCACTATCCCTCCCTTGGTCTTCCTTCACTCCCTGATGTACCTATAAAAAGTTTTATCCCCCTTCTTAACTGTGTTGGCTATCTTTTCCTCGGTTGGGCCTTTGCTATTCTGGCTACCTTCCCAGCTTCCTTTTGCTTTAACTGATACAATTCTCTGTCCTGCTCCTTCTGTGATTCCTTGTACTTCCTGAATGTTTTCTTTTTCTCCCTAACCTTTACTGTCACCTCCTTTGAGAACCATAGTGGTTTCTTACATCATTTTGTTTTGTTTATTTGCTTCACACTAAGGCTTGTTGCCTCTGTGATGGCAGTTTTGATTATTCCCCATTGTTCTTCCACCCCTCCTTCCTGCCCATTTGCTAGTGCATTCCTTAGGCACTCACCCATTTTGGCACAGTCAGCATTCCTGAAGTCCAGTACCTTTGCCTTTGTATGGCTTGACTCTACTGCTGTGTTTATTGTGCCTTTGCCTTTGTATGACTTGACTCTACTGCTGTGTTTATTGTGAACCATACTGTTTGATGGTCACTAGTTCCCAGATGGCTACCCACTTCTAAATCTGTGATCCTCTCGCCATCCCAATTTGAGAGTACCAGGTCTAAGATTGCTCCCTCTCGAGTGGGTTCAAATACTAGTTGTCTAAGGCATGTCCTCTGTAGGGCATCTAGAATGACCCCACTCTTAGAAGTGGCTGCTACAAATGTACTCCAATTAACATCTGGCATATTCAGATCTCCCATCAGCAATATCTCCCCTTTTTCTGCCATTCTAAGGATACTTCCATCATTTCCTTTGTCCACGCCCTCCCCTGAGATGGGGTCTGTATACAATCCTTGTGCGGATTGTGGTGCCATTGTCTGTCTCCAAATTGACCCACAGTTGCTCTCCTCCCTGTTACCCTTTTGTTCTGTAGCTTTGATTCCTTCCTTTATGTAGAGAGCTACTCCTCCTCCTCTTTTACCCTCCCTGTCCCTCCTGTAGATAGTGTATCCTGGTATGTTTACATTCCAGTCATGGTTCTGTGTGTACCATGTTTCTGTGACTGCCACAATATCCAGATATTCCTCCTCCATCAAGGCCACTAATTCAGGAAGCTTGTTACCAAGACTATGAGCATTAGTACTCATTGCTCTCCAATTTTTGATGGCTTTACCTCTCGTAGCACTATCCCTGTCCTCATTGACTTTGCTTTCTCCATTCACCCCGGTCCTGATCCCTACTGACCTTTGTACCTTGGTCTTTCCCTCATTTAGTACCCTGTTTTGTAGGGGAAGGCTGGGAATTCCCTGCTGCTTATCAATGCCTCTCCCTTGACTAGTTTAAAAGCTTGCCAGTGAAGCATTTAAACTGATTGCCCAGAAGACTTGTTCCCTTCCTGGACAGATGCAGACCATCTTGCCAGTATAGGCTGGTATCCCTCCAGGTGGAACACCAGTCCCCAATGAAACTAAACCCCTGTGCTCTGCACCATTTTTTTAACCATCCATTGAATTGAATGGTGTGAAGTATCCTCTCCTCACCCTTGCCATTGACAGGCAGCACCTCCGAGAAGGATACTGTGTGTGCTACTTGCCTTAGGCCCCTCCACAACTCCACAAACTCCTCCTGAACTGCTCTAATCTCATGTTGAGTCAAGTCATTTGTCCCTAGGTGGACAACGACATCCAGATCAGTCTCCTGTGCAGCTGTTCTCAAGATCCTGAGGATGCGCTTCCTGTCCCTTCAAGCCATGGCAACCCACATGGGTGGTATAGGGCGTCCAGGACCTGTACATTTAACAGTGTTTCTAAATAGCACAATACCACATGTCCACATTGTTCTGTTGATGTTGGGGAATATGACAGCTATGGTGACGACACACAGTTGTGCTTCCAATAATTATGATATACTATGGGTTATTTCATCAGTGTTCCATCTCCAATGTTCACAACACCAGACGATCATGTGATCGACTTTTCATTGCAGGGTAATGTTTAGCTATGCAGTGTCCACGTGTTGTGCGTGTGTCTATGCACGTTAGGATTGATCTTGTATTACACCCATGTTCTATCATTGTTGCACTTCTGCTAACCCACCCATTCCTGTGATGTATGTTTTAATGTGTTGTGTGATTCTGGTGTTCCATGGCTTATATTGGTAATGGACAGGGTGTTTTCCCCAGCATAGTCTCACTTTGCAAATTACATTGTTCCCTGCCTGCAGCATCCGCACACATGCCTGTGTCCTTGACTATTTGATAATTTCTGTTGTTTTTTGCCATTGCTGCATGTTCTGTCTGCTAATTCCTGTTGTGGGATGAGTCACGGTGTAATTTCCTGAGCAGGTTCCAGATTCATCATGTCTTGGTTCCCTGACTCAATCATATGGCACACCAGCTTGTCCCTTGGCTCATGCAGCCATTGTGTTTTTGTCTGACACTTTGTCCCTGTTCAGTTCTATATGTGTTACTGAGGGCTAAGTCCTGTTGTTATGTCCCGACCTTAGTTCTCATTCTCCATGCCATATGTCCCTGTCTGCATACACACACGCACCTACACATGTCCAGGCACAGGCGGACATTATATTGTGGGCAGACAGTATCGCCCCTTTTGTGTTCTGTCTGTCTGTCCTGCTGAGGGCTGTGTCTGCTTTTTGGATAGCACACCTTGCTTCCATTCTCCATCCCCTGTTTCTGTGTGCGTAATGTCACGCACATGTATAGGTCATATTATGTGTTACCTTTGTAGCTCATTCTGTGCACAATGTTGATCATGTCATGCAGATCTACATCCATGTGGTGCTGGCCTCTCCACGTATTTGCTTCCTACACTCAGGTACCACAAGAGAACATGTGTTGACACACCCACACACCATCAGACCAATGTGTACACCAGACATGCTTATTATGGTTTATGTGACAGTCTTGCGGATATTGGTGTTGTGTCTTCTTACTTACAAGATTGCTGTGTCTGCATTCTTAGTGTCTTTACATCTCCGATGCCACTGATGGTCTCCTTTCTGATATGGGACACCACCCCTCTCCTCCAGGGCCATCAACTGCATTGGTTCATGGGGTCCACCACCTGATGATGATCAAAGGTGTTAGATATCATTGTGGCTTACAATTACAGTAGTGCTACCTCACAGTACCTCTCCCTGCTCTGTCTATACAGGCAATGATTGTTTACTATGTGCTAGTGCGTTGCTCATCTGGAAATGTTTGTTGAGTACCTCTGGTCAGTATCTACAACAGGGACAGGGTGATCTATGCACAAAGGGGCATGGGTGTGTGCTGTTGGGGTGTGGACAGATGGGAATATCACAGTGTCCCTGTTACTGGAAGCATGGGGGGGCAATGAGGGTTGACAAAACACCTTGGCCAGATGGTATGCACCCCAGTATGCTACAGGATCTGGATGAGGCATGCCAGATCACTTGACAGACGTGTTCAATGTCTCCCTGGACTCATGCACTGTACCTCAGCACTGGGGGATGTTGCATGTGGTACCCTTCTACACAGGTGGCCCCATGGATGAGCTAGGTGACTACAGACCATTAGGCCTTAGCATCCATCATAGGGATTCTGATGGAGACACTTCTGAGGATGAGGGTGATTTTCCTTGTCATGGCTGATGGGCTGCAGGCAAGCTAACAGCATAGATTAGTCTCAGGCAGATCCTGTCAGACTGACCTTGTGGAGTACTATGACTGTGTAGCCAGGCAATTAGACATGGGCCATGCAGTGGATGTCTTTAATCTGGACTTCAGCAGGGCATTTAATGTGGTACCACATGACAGGCTGCTATATCAGTTGGAGGGCACCTGGGCATTTTCAGGGTTAGTTGGATTGGTAGTACAGTGGCTGACAGGGTAACGGCAGTAGGTGGTGATGGAGGGGGTGCTGTCATCTCCCAGGGTGGTGACAAGTTGGGTGCCACAGGGCTCTGAACTGTGTCAGGGGTTATTTGAGATCTTCATATCTGACATCTCAATGGTCATCAGGTGTACAGTGTGTCAATTTGTAGATAGCACCAGGATGGGATCAATAGTGTTTGCTTCAGAGGGTGGCAGGTGATGCAGGATAATCTGGCCAAATTGGAGGACTGGTCAGACATCTGGCTGCTATGTTAAACTGCTAATATATGTATGGTACTACATTTTGGTTGCAAATGACACAAGGATGGGCTAACAGCTAGGGGGGATTCAACTTGCACAACCAGTGTTTGAGAAAGTTCTGAGGTGCTCATGATGGGATCAATGAACACTCAGCACAGTGCAGACAGGCAGCAGTGAAGGCTAACAGGATGATGGGTTGTATTGCCAGGGGTATATCCTCCAGGAAGGGGGAGGTGCTCCACATGTGACATGGGTCGGTTGTTGGGACCACACCTGGAGTACTGCATACAGTTTTGGTGACCATGGCCACTGTCGGACATTATGTTTCTGAAGGTTGTGCAATGAAGGACAACGACAATGCACTATGGCCTGGGGATGTTCCCTATGGGTACATGTTGATGGAGTTGAACATGTGCTCCCTGGTGTGATGGAGGGATTGAAGGGACATAATTGATACATTCAAGTACATGATGAAAATACACAGGGCAAGCACAGGGTGTTTTTTTAGTTTAATAAGAAGGGAGGCACTAGCAGCCATGATATGTGATTGGATGGAGAAAGATTCAGGGGTGATGTGGGGACACTTATACGGGAGGGTGGTGTCTGCATGTACTGCATTGCCAACGTTTGTGGTATCCAACAGAACAGTGTGCTGCTTCCCATGGGGTGGGACAGAGTAGGGGGTGGTCACTGGAGTGGGTGGGGAGGAAGTGCTTGGTGAGATACTCAGAGTGCAAGCAGCATTGGGGTTTTCAGGCTTTGGTGAATTGTGCTGCTGTGCAGACACAAGCAGCACCTTCAGACACCAGTCACAACACTTTATTTATGTTATTTGTACAACATTGACTGTTACAGTCTCAACACAGTGTAAATTGCCTGTTATATGCGGCATCGCATTATATGTTGGGATCACAACACTTTTCCTATATACGCATATTCAAGAGCATGTAGGGGCCAATATAAGTGGCAATACAGAGTATGCACTCTGAGCATACATTAACGATTCCCATAGGAGCTATCCAAGGGCATTACATTCTATTGTTTTGGATTCCCCCCACTACGGTTGATTGTGTATTTTATTTTGACTGGTGTGTTACTAGGTGGATATGTCTATCCGGTGTTCTCACCCCACTAGGGCTACCTGACCAGCTTGACTATGGTCCATATTTGTAGATGACACCTTCTCTGTTAGCAATATGCCCTCTGAACAGTCATCATACACAATGTGACCCTACATATGTTTATACATTTCAAGGTATAGTTGGGCCATATCCATTTGTCTGTGAACATGGGATTTACTTATGAGACTTGAACATGTTTTCTGTGTATTGTATTTAATTAGCTGTTTGATTGGGCACCTTATAGGATCTGTACAAAATGAGTATTGCACACTTGTCCATGATGTGATGATCACTATTCAGATAGCACTTTATTATGCACATGCATGTGACAGGCATCTTGTCCATGTCTTGACACTTACATTGTGCTGTTCTTTATTCCTGTGTTATGTGACTATCAGTTATTATAGCTGCCTTGCAGGGCATTCAATATATCTGTTGGATGACCTCTTGTAGGGGTGTTTGACCTTTTGCAACTTGCATTGACCTCCCACTGGCATTGTTTGTGACACAATGTTGTTGTGTACCTTTTCAGACTGTATGTTCAGCAGAGTATTTGAGGATGTCTACATTCTGAGTCTGTATTATTTTAGTGGTCTATTTACTTCCCTAACGGTTATTATGTATTATGCAGCTTGTACTATGCAATATTGTAGGTGTCATGTCTATTTGTAACATGGAGATCTGTGGCACCCTGTGATTGTATGTGGTTCAATTTTGGTCTTCAGTTCTGTAAGTAGCTTACCTTGCCTTAAACGCACAGATGTCTAATATCTATACATTGATTTCTATTTACTGAGTGACATGCTATTGACCCATAGGCTGACATGTTATCACATGGTGACCTTTTGCTGTGTGTATTGACCTCCTGCAGTGCACACTTTGTATACGCAAGCATTTGTTACCATGGAATGTTTTTTGGTAAACCTTATTCAGGACTAATAGGTTAATTGTAGTACAATTATAAAGTAACCAATTCATGCATCATTGTACTAGTGCTGTGTCTGACTTCTGCAATGTCTGATGACTATAATGCAATGCTGCTGCACATATTAAGTAACTGTATTTGGGTTTTTATATTGATGCATGCCGGGGACTGACTCTAACCCCTGCTGGAGACCCACAATGCAGGGTCACTACATAGGGGTGTTTGTCATGTCTACTGCAGTACTTGCTTTGAATGGTGCTATATATCATGATATGTGCTCATCTCACCAATGTGCTGTGTGCCAAGATGTTAAGTTTGTAATACCTTTCTTGTACCATCTGTGTTTCCTTCATTGTACATGAGTAGTGCCAACTCATTTGTCTGCACTGTGTACCATTCCTTCTTCGGTCTCTACCTATTGGTGTTGACTTGCTGATGGTCACATGGGCCAGTGTGGTACCGGGACTCCATTCCATGTTGGCCACATAGTGGCCTTCACATCAGGTGCATCCCAGTGACTGTTGACATTGTTCGTTCCTGTTACCTGCTGTATGATTATTGTTTGTGTCTCCATGCCAGAATAGTGATGCAGCAGGTGCACGTACAGTACATTTGTTGTATCACACAGTTTGGGATCCATACACTGAGCCTGGTCAGTCTGCACTGTTGCACATCCCTCATGGTAATGATTATATCTATTGGGTGCCCCTGACAGTCAAAGTGTGGCATTGTTATTTTATCAGTGGTTTTCAGTCCAGGGATTGGTAGCGGTAATATGTTGTATGCAGCATGTAATCACACACACATTCTGTGCTTTGTACATACCTGTTTGTTGTCTTGACCTATGCATGTTGCAAGCTTTTCTTTGGAATGCCTCTGATGTTATCATGTTTTTTTTGATGGCATCTACTGTCTGACTGGATGTGCCCACAGCATTCACCTTTCTTGCTATTTTCTCCCATATCTCATTCTTTGCAGCCTTCCCAGTCCCTTTACCACACAGTTGTGGATAGTTAGCCTCAATCTCTTCAATCAGTACATCCATCTCTAGGTCGGTCCAGTTGGCAGCTCAGGGGCCTCTGCCGCCCTCCTCCCATGTTCATCTGGCATTGCCCCGACTGGTGCCTGCACCCTCCTGTTGGAATGTTGTTTGTTGTTCCCTGTGTGGTGCTGGTGCTGCTGCTGCTGTTGCAGGTGGTGGTGGTGGTGTGGCTGCTGCTGCTGTGTGTGCCTGCTGTTGCATATGCTGGCTCTGCTGGTACTGGCAGTGCTGGTGGTTATGGGTCTGCATGTCCAGTTGTTGTGGCACCTGTTGGGAATACCATTGTGGATGTATTTGACTTGTGCTCTGTGGTTGTATGTGTGCTGTTTGATGGGACATCCTGTTCACTGGCCTTGTTGTTGCACTCACACTTTAGCTGTGGTATGCTGGCTGCTGATATTGCTGCCCCTGGCTGTATTGTGTGTGCTGCTGTTGCCGCATGTCTGGTAGGCCTCCCTGTCTGTAGTTGCTCACCATTGCATGCTGTTGGACCACCACTGGTTGTACGGGGTTTGTCTGGCCATGTAGTTGCTGTGTGGCCAGCTGCTGGTAGACTGGTGGCTGTAGTGCTGCCAAGCATGGGTCATGGTGCTGGCCTCCATCACTTTATCTGCATTGCATTTTACCCTGTTTTGCTCTGGCTTCTGCTACAGGGTCTGTCAAAACAGATTCCACCTGTCTAATTGGCTCTCTTATATTTTCTGCACGTGCAGGTGCGCACGTGTGGTATTTTTCATCACTAACGCACTTTCTGCAGGTGCGCATTTGTGTAACTGTGTCGTTTTACGTTTTTCCACCTGTGCGGTATTTCCTTTCATGAATATCACGCATGTGCGTTTCCACAAGGAGTATGGTCCTTTTTCTTGCATGTTCCCATTTTTAGCCTCATGTTGTGAATCCAGCCCATTATTTTTTTAAATACCAGTTTTCATTTTGTTACTGCTTAATCTGAACTGGCCTTTTGATAAATTCAGTGAGGGTTTTGATTCACACACTGCTGGCATTGGCAATGTTAGAAAAGTATGATCTTGTCAGAGCTTACATTGTTGGTATAATGCACCTGTGTTCTAATTTAGAATTCTTAGGTTCATGGGGACATACATATCATACAATTCTTAGACGTCACACTTTGCAGCAGTGTAGCCCATAAATATCCAATGGGTTAGCTAAAAGGCCAGCAAAGTGGGGCAGAAACAGAAGGGGACCCACTATATGAAAACAAGCTCCTACAGGAAATATTACTCACAGGTTCAGTGCAGTTCTCCTTTAACTAAGCTTGTAGGGAATGTCGGGTATTTTATCTAAATGGTAAGGAACTCTGTTTACAGGGATTTGGAGCCATCTACAGGGAATTCTTCCCATAGACTTGCATTAGTTACATGGGAAAACAGAGGAATTTGGCTTCCATTGGAAATAATGTAATCTACAGGAAAACACAGGAAAATTGCCCTGCTGTTATAGAAAAAAGGCAAACTTAATCTGGGAGCAGACACAGACACACACACACACACACACACACACACACACACACACGTAGCATTTACTCTGACTAAATAAATTCAAGAGGACTGATTTAGCAGCATGGCAGTTTTTGACAATTGTGACTAAACAGCACTATATGACACCAACAAGAAAATAACTTTGGTCATTTGGTAGCTCTTCACAGCCCTATCAGCACTGGCTAGACTTTGTTTCATAGGGTACCCCTTTTCTGGCAAAATAAGACATGTCAGAATGTCAGTTTCGATTAGCAAGCTATATTTACAGATGGTTGAAAGCACTCAATGCAAGGGCCTCATGCCTCATACTGCACCTGGACATGTCATTTATAAAATGAAAACACACACCTTCTTGTGTCTTACTGCTTACTTAACAAACATTCTGACATGACAAAAGATGTTGAAAAATGTTTTTTTCACAATTTATGGAAGTAATGGTTTTACATAATTTAGTCTGTATTAAGAAAGGGCAGAGAAAACTGATTCTAGGATGAATGTTTCTCCAGATTCTCCACACCTTCAAAGTGGGTATTGTTCATGTCATAAGCAATTGGATTTGCAATCGTTTTTCAGTGTAGTGTGATTAATTATATTCTGTAGGTTTGGAACTTTATATTTAATGGTGACTAGAGATGCAACAAATTTAAAATCCTCTGGCGAAGTGCACGCGAAGTAGGCACTTCTCGTTGCCACTCCGCTATGCAGAGTAGGCAATGCAAAGTGCTCACTCTGCTGTGTAATTACCACTTCGCATTGGGCTGAATGACAACACGAAGTAAGGCAAAGTCTTTGATTTCAATGGACTTTGCATTCCTCATTATGATTCTAAGTGATTCACTTGGTGTTTCAGACTTGGCAGCCCCCCTCACACATCACATGGCTTACAGTACTGTAAGTCACATGCTTTCTAGCCAGGCAGGAAGGAAGTGAGTCACACAGACAGTTTCACTTACTCCTGTGCAGACTGAGAGAGAGGAGTATGCACTAGAGAGAGGAGTGTTTTGATTGCAGAGGAGGAGAGTTAAAATTTGATAACTAACCCAACAGCTTTTTTAAAAGCTATTTTTTTTGTCTTTTCTGTACTGTTTTTTTACATAATTTGTTCTTTCTGTAAATTTTATTTTTCTTACCTCTATACTTAGTTGTTTGTCTGTGTTTGTGTGACTGTGTGTGTGTGTGTTGTGTTTGTGTCGTGTGACAGAGTAGTGATTGCTCAGACTGAGGGAGCACAGTAGGAGAGATGGAGCAGGGTGAGGGAATGTCTGGGGTGGGGGCAGCTCTGGGAGAGCGTGGTAGTACGCGTCTTACTGCGCATGCATGTGGGGCATGGGTGCCCATTTGTGTTGGACCGCTCTAAACTTGTGAGTGTCCAACCCCCGGAAGCAGGACCAGCACAGCCTCCTGAGTCTGAGGCAGTTCAACCACCACCACCACCACCAAGTCCAGCACAAGGTCCTTTGGAGCAGGATGTGCCTGTTCCCCAGTCCCAGGTGTGGATCCCATCAGTACTGTTGAGCAGTGTGAGCAGTCTACTGCCAGTTCATCTGGCCCTCCCCCCTGCCTGTGCCTGGTCCTCCCGCACCTCCATTGTTTGGCAGCTTTTGACTGTGTTGGGGATAGCAGTGTGGTGAAGTGTCACCTATGTGGTGGAGGACAACCGTGGCCCACGGTGGAGTCACCTGGGGACTGGGGCCAGCGCACTCATATGCTTAATCACCACCAATTGGAGTGTCAGGCTGCCACAGAATGGACCATGTCTGCACCTGCTGGCCATTCCGTGGCAGAGGGTGCCTCTGTGCATAGTGGCATCCCTAAGAAGAGGAGGGCCACAGCAGCACCCGTTGCTCCACCAGCACCCCCACCACCACCACTATCACCAGCAGGTCAGCGTGTCGAATGAGTGGACACAAGAGAAGTGCTTTTAACACTGTCTGACTTGGCAGTTCTCTGGAGTACTGTTGAGGAGAACAGAGAGAGGATGAGTGCTGTGGAGCAGAGATTGGATGACATAGAGGAACATCAGCTTCAAATTATGTCCATGCTGGAACTGCTGCTGGATCACCATAGGATCCCACATTAGTTTTGTTTCCTCACACCATGTTCCCCCACACCTTCCTTGCTGTGTCATAAAATGTATTCCTCCACAATCCCTGACCCTTGTATGTAATTATGCCCTTTTTTTGTTGTCTTTAGTATGCGTTACACTTTGTATTCTGGGGCCTCTTCCTTCTGTTAAGTGTCTGTGTGTTTTGTGTGTGCGTGCTGTTTTGGTGCCTCATTTATCTGCATCCAGCAAAAGGCATCTGTCTTGTGTCCAGAAAATTGACAAGTGGTAACACAGTGAAATGAGAGTGTTTCATACATATAAAGTCCACTAGAATTAATGGTGCACTCAGCCATGCGCACAAAAGTGGCACAGAGTCCCAGATTTTTTCTGCAGGCCCAGAATCCATCCTCCATGTGTCCAGAAAATTGACAAGTGGTAACAGAGTGAAATGAAAGTGTTTCAGCACATACAAAGTCCCCCAGAATTAATGATGTACTAGTCATGCGCACAGAAGTGGCACAGAGTCCCAGATTTTTTCTGTAGCCCCAGAATGCATCCTCCATGTGTCCAGAAAATTGACAAGTGGTAACAGAGTGAAATGAGACTGTTTCAGCACATAAAAAGTCCCCCAGAATTAATGACGCACTCAGTCATGCGCACAAAAGTGGCACAGAGTCCCCAGATTTTTTCTGCAGGCCCAGAATGCATCCTCCATGTGTCCAGAAAATTGACAAGTGGTAACAGAGTGAAATGAGACTGTTTCAGCACATACAAAGTCCCCCAGAATTAATGGCACACTCAGTCATGCGCCCAGTGATCCCCAGATTTTTTCTGCAGGCCCACAATACGTCCTCCTTGTGTGCAGAAAATTGACAAGTGGTAACAGAGTGAAATGAGACTGTTTCAGCACATAAAAAGTCCCCCAGAATTAATGGCACATTCAGTCATGCGCACAAAAGTGGCACAGAGTCCCAGATTTTTCTGCAGGCCCAGAATGCATCCTCCAAAGTGTCCAGAAAATTGACAAGTGGTAACAGAGTGAAATAAGACTGTTTCAGCACATACAAAGTCCCCCAGAATTAATGGCGCACTCAGTCATACGCACAGTGGTGGCACAGAGTCCCCAGATTTTTTCTGCAGGCCCACAATGTGTCCTCCTTGTGTGCAGAAAAGTGAAAAGTGATCATTTCAACTGGATTGAATGGTGCCCTTTGGATGTATAGTAATAGTAGCCTTGATGAGTAGATATATATATAGATATATGGTTGTGTAGTTTGTAGCTGATGATGAAGGGGGCTGAACTTGACATGGACATGTACTCATGCTATTGTTCTGCATCACACAGGTGATTCCATCTCCAAACTGTTGCTGTGCACCTTCCAGTGCTCAATGAGAATTTTTTGCACTTAAATGGAAACGGATAACTCTCAAGCACATGAAACATAGAAACATAGAAACATAGAATTTGACGGCAGATAAGGACCGCTTGGCCCACCCAGTCTGCCCATTTCCCTACCTACTGGATAAGCTGCAGATCCTAGTTAACCAGCAGCCTACTTCTTTCTACCCCCAACCCCCAGAATTGCCTTATGACTATCCCATGCATGCTTGAATTCCACCACTGATTTTGACTCCACAACTCCTCCGGAAGGCATTCCATGCATCCACAACCTCTCTGTGAAAATACTTCCTTAAATTACCTCTGAGCCACCCTCATCTTCAAATTGTGCTCTTGTTCTTGCACACCTCTTTTTGAAAGATGCTACCCTCTTGGACTTTGTTGATTCCCTTGAGGTACTTGAAAGTTTCTATCATGTCCCCTCTCCTCCTTTCCTCGAGGCTATACATATTAAGCTCCTTAAGCTCTCTTCATATGTCCTCCTGCAGACCCTGCACCATTTAGTTGCCCTCCTCTGACAGCTTCCATCCTGTCTATGTCTTTATGAGATTGGGTTCCAGAACTGCACATAGTACCCAGGATGGGGTCTCACCAGCTGTCTGTACAGAGGATAATAACTTCCTGTTTTCTACTGGTGATGCCTCCCTATGCATCCCAGTATCCCCCAGCCCTCCTTGCTGCCTTCTCACATTGCTTGCCCACCTTTAGGTCATCTGATATGACTACCCCCAGGTCCTTTCCATTTTTGTTGTTGTTAGTATCTCACCCCCATTGTGTACTCTTCCCTGGGTTTTGTTTCCCAGTGCATTACCTTGCATTCAGCATTGAATCTAAGCTGCCATACATTTGACCATTCCTCTAACCTCTGCCAAGTCCTTCTCATCCTTTTCCACCCACCCTGTGCATCAACTCTGTTGCAGATCTTAGTGTCATCTTCAAAGAGACATACTTTTTCCTTCCAGTCCTTCTGCAATGTCGCTTATAAAGACATTGAAGAGAACTGGTCTTAATACTGAACCTCAAGTGTACCCCGCTGAAGTAACCCTCCTTTCTTCTGAGTGACTCCATTTACTATTACTCTCTGTGTCCTATTCTCCAGCCAGTTTTCTTACCCAGGCTGTCATCTTGGGACCCACTCCCAGGCTGGCTTATTATATTAATCTTTGTGTGGGACTGTGTCAAATGCCTTGCTAAAGTCTAGGTGGTCATGTCCACAGCCCTCCCTGATCTACTACTTTGGTCACCAGTCAAAGAAATCTATCAGATTCATCTGGCATGACCTTCCCGCTGTGAATCCATGCTGCCTAGGGTCTTGTGCCCCTCTGGCCTCTAGATACTAGACAATTTCTTTCCTTTAGAAGTGATTCCATCATTTTCCCTATCACTGAGGTTAAACTAACAGGTCTATAGTTTCTGCTTCTGCCTTGCTCCCACTTTTGTGAAGGGGAATCACATCTGCCTCCTCCAGTCCTCGGTACCACCCCATCTCCCATGATTTGTTAAAGAGGGTAGTCAGTGGTGTCACTAGTTCTACCTTAGTTCTTTAGAATTCTGGGATGAATCCCATCAGGCCCCATTGCTTTGTCCACCTTCAGTTTTGAGAGTTCTTTCAGAACCCTTTCTTCTGTAAATGGGCTGGTATCAACTTCTGTATCCAGAGTGTTACTACTGTTTGTTTTAGCCTCCCCTCTTCCTTTGTAAATACTGAGCAAAATATTTGTTTAGTATTCTGCCTTTTCACATTCTCCCTCTGCCCACCCTCCCTCCCCTTTATTAAGCCTCACTATCCCTCCTTTGGTCTTCCTTTGCTCCTGATGTACCTATAAAAGGTTTATTCCCTTCTTAACTTGAGTTGGCTATCTTTCCTCAGTTTGGGCCTTTCTATTCTGACTGCCTTCCCAGCCTCCTTTTGCTTCAACTGATACAGTTCTCTGTCCTGCTCCTGCCATGATTCCTTGTACTTCTAATGCTTTCTTTTCTCGAACCTCTTCACTGCCACCTTCAGTAGAGAACCATAGTGGTTTCTTACATCGTCTTGTTTTGTTTATTTGCTTCACACAAAGGCTCGGTACCTCTGTGATGGCAGTTTTTTTATTCCATTGTTCTTCCACCTCCTTCCCACCCATTTGCTAGTGCATTCATGAGCACTCACCCATTTTAGCAAAGTCAGCCTCCTAAAGTCCAGTACTTTTGTCTTTGTACTTGACTCTATTGCTGTGTTTGTATGAACCATACTGTTCGATGGTCGCTAGTTCCCCAGATGGTACTCCACTTCTACATCTGTGATCCTCTCTCCATCTCCATTTGAGAGTATCAAGTCTAATATTGCTCCCTCTCGAGTGGGCTCCAGTACTAGTTGTCTAAGGCAGCATGCCCCTGTAGGGCATCTAGAATAACTGCACTCTTCAGTAGCAGCTGCAACTCCGCTCCAGTTAACATCTGCATATTCAGATCACCCATCAGCAATATCTCCTCTTCTGCCATTCTAAGTATACTTTCTATCATTCCTTGTCCATTTCCTCCCCCTGAGAGGAGTCTGTATACAACCCCTGTGAAGGTAAGTATTTTTTTTTTTTTTGGGGGGAATCATATTTTCAGTTTTGTCTGTAACGGTTTCTTATTCTTTTATTTCTTCACAGATTTCATCAGCATCCTTCTGGAGTCCGGTTGTTAATGATGGTCATAGTCATCTAATGAAACGACTTCTGCATGTTGCATGTGTGCCCAAGCTCGGGTCTGGGGAGGGGTGTGCCTGATCATGTTGATGAACTTTTTTGGATAAGGCCACTTTGACAGAACTACAAAGTATCGCGAATTTACCTAAAAAAAGAAATGAATGACTTCTTAAAAGTTACAACTTCATTGTTATGTGTCCCTCCCTAGTTCTCAAATCTCAATCCCTATTGTCAAGTTACATTTCAGAGGCACATCTTGACAACTACTAAGACAACCTGCTATGTGCAATATTTGCAGCAGTCTTTACAAATCAATGAAACGGATGAAATGAAATCTTCATACTTACCAGAATGGATTTCACATGGACATTACATCGGTTCCTCTCTGTACGGTATAGCTACAGCATCTTTCCCAATGAGTAATATTAGCGAAGGAGCCTGTTTTTGTTCTCCTGTAACGAAACAAAAGTCTGCACTGTGTTTTGCCACTGCGGCTCTGGCTACAGAAAACCAACAGACAGACAAAGGAAGTGAGGCAGCATAACAAACATGAGTGCACATACTCACTTTATGGTTTAAACTATTAGAAGCTGGTGTGTGGTGGTGCACTGGTGGTCCGTGGGGCAGACAGACTCATGGTGGCAGCAGACTTGGATAACATCAGTCCAGTGGTGGTGGTCCGGTGGGGGTGTACACTGCCTTTTAAATACTGAGTTAAAACCTGCCAACATTAACCACATCATCATCCTTCATAAAGAAAACTGCCTCACAGTCATCGATGCCTAAATCTGACCACTGGGAAATTCTTTCTAGTGTGTCATCATCTACATTAGTGGTGGCTGTTTCCAGGCAGCCACTGCCAGTGCCACCAGGATTCATTTCCACATCAGCAAGACCACCATGACTAGGCCGGTATGAATACGAGGTTTGCAGTCTGTGCTGGTATGTACTCATTCATTTTAATGAATGTTAGCAAACTAACATTTGCAGGAGACAGGTTTGTCTGGCGATCCCTGACTCATTGCACTGTTGAATAGAATACCTCTCAACACTTGCAGTGGAGGTGGGGAATGTGAGGTACTTCAATTGCCACTGTAGTCAGCTCTGGCCATTCACACCTTTTCCACTCCAGTACAAAGAGATCTTCACTTATTGTCAGATGCCCTGTTTTCAGGCAAATATAACTCAACCATTCTCTGTGCCACACTAAGTCAGATTGCTGATCATCAGCCTGTTCCTGAATCATTGATTTCACAAATACCCACTTGGGACAAAGCCTCCCAAAGTGGGTTGACACAACCACGTTGGATGACAGACCACCAGGAACTACAGTCCCTGCCCTTGCATGATATGCTTGCTGGTCCTCCAGCTACACCCTTCAGCTGGATTATGCTGCTGAGGTTTGCAGACCTTGGCATGTGACTCTGTGCCCATGAAACAAGTGAACCTGTTGACCACTGATATTTTTTACCTGTTCAGGCCCTCCCTCCAGTACAGATGTGATTCCACGTTTGTATCATGGGTCCAGCATTGTTGCATGGCAAAGTTGTCACTTCGCTGAATGCTCACAATGTGACGATTGTGGTCGAATACGTCAGCATGTGTTGCAGCGACATGCTACTACCGTCTCTGGCAACATCAAGGCTATGCTGTACATTCAACAATGTCTGCCCCAGCACCTGCAGCCAGTGGAAATTGATTGGCTAATGGAGGCAGACTTGCCTCACTGCCTGTGTGGCATGTTCAAAAGGCACAAAATTGTTATTCAGGGTCATGAGGCACCACTGTTCAGTCGTCATAGACATATAGAGGCTCAAGAAACTGTCACAGCTAGTGTGCATAACAAGATATTCTAGTTGGCTTTGTATTGTTCATACAACCTCTGCCATGTATAACGTGGAGTTCCATCGGGTGACATTTTAGCTAATGGATGCTGAGGCAGGCTGTTTTGTATCTGCAACTGCCGCAGTTGGTCACAGCCTTTCCAGATCTTGAAAGTGAGAGTAGATTACTGTGGTGCTATGGTCAGCATTTCCTTTATGTCAGGGTGCTGTAGAAACTCCTGAACCACAAGATTTAAACAGTGGGTCATGCATGGAACACGAAAAAAACACCATTCACGTGCATTTCACCATTTGACTCATTGTCACTTGCTATGAGCCCAGCTCTCAGGGACAGAGGTTTAGCCATCTGTCAATTTCAGTCAAGTATGTCAACATGTTCTCACCAGATGTGAACAGGGCCACACGCATAGCAATTGTTGCATTCTAGAAAATTCCGGAAGATTGCTACTGCGACAATCCACCTTCCTGCACCTGATTATTAACACTACCTGCGCTCACAAACAACCCCGACACCTGTGCCCAGTGTGCAGTTATACACAGATATGAACTCCTGCTGTTTTGCCGCTGTCCATATATCATACTTGATGGAAGAATGGAGAGGAGGAATGCTGAAGGCATGTCTTACTGAGTCTGATACAGCGGAACAACCTGGAACAGCAGTAGAAAAGTATGTCCTGGATGGGACTTTCCATTTTGTACAGGCACGGGCAGCAAACTGCCGGAACCCAGAATTCTCCTCAAAGGAGAAGGGCAAAAGATTGATTGCTAGCATTTCTGCTACAGCAGCATTAAGTTCACGTGACACTGTATGATTGCGCTTATGCACAAAAACACTCTGTAACATGGGCTGACTTAAACATTTTACACGGGTTGTGTTGTTGGTCACAAATGGTTGTGCTCTGTGATGAATGGCATTGGCAGGCGATGTAGTGTGGACATTTGATGAAGGCGGCTGCAGGTGAGTGATGACAAACCCAGAGTATGTTATTTTTCAGATTTGCCAACTGGGCTTGATGTACCACTGAACATACTGCATTCACCACCACCACCACCACCACAAAACTGCTACTCTCACCAGCACTGGATAACATTTCAAAGTCATTATGGTCCTCCCACCTCATCATGCCTGTAGTAATCCTCTGCTCTTATTACCCACTACTGCATACATTTAATTTCCCTACTGGGCTTAACAGTCATGGAAGGATAACATGCTGGCTATGGTTTGCTGCCTGTGATACGGGTGAATGCCAAGTCTGGTATTAGCTGCCAGCTTCTGCTGGGTCCACAGAGAAGAGTGCCTATTCTTAAGATGTTATGCTGTCCTCCTGTCCCAAGATGGCTCCCCTTTTACCTCGACTCACATGCATGGCAAACATGGCAGATTGCAACTGAATCATCATTTGCATCTTGAACAAAAATCCCAAACAAGGGACTGTGATGCTCTGCTTTTAACATGTCCATGATGATAGTAGCTTATTTAAGTCTGTTATTTTAAGCACTGAAGTGAGAGGCGTGATGTTTCTGGCACTGCAGACCTGGACTGCAACTGACCCACTGACTACCTATCATATTGAGTGCTGAGTATCATCATCATCATCCACTAAAACTGGTAAATCACAAGTTTTTACGGAAATTCTGCAAACAGATTCAGAGACAGCCACTTTTATTTTTCTCTGGTTCCACAACTGGGGTCAATTAAATCATCATCATATACATCAACATCACTGTCACACAATTCCACATCTTCTGTTGGATGCTAACATGTGGACTGCATGTTGCAACAATGCATAACATCATCATCATCAGCATCATCACATTCATCATCAGCATCTACACCACCATCACCTGATATTTTTCACCACACGTGAATCACTGTTGCATGGACAATGAGTGCGTTAAGTGCCATGGTGGATGGAATATAACATTGTATGCTATCATTGACATGATCATCAGAATCAGGTTCAGTTAATGGGATGTTACGAAATATGACATCATCTACACTGTCACTTACTTGCACTGCTCACACTCAATATGTTTGGATACAGTACACTGGTCGGAATTAGAACTTGCGCAACAATGCTAATACTACCTCCACCACCACTAACACCAACGGTTGGGAAAAACACCATCTCTCCAACTATCAGTGAAGCTACTGATTGGGCTTAAAAACATTGCAGGAGAAATACATTTTCTCACATCAGCAATGCACTTCTCCATCCGCGTACTACTACCATGCCCACAGACCTTCTTACTGCCAACATTGCTATGGCCAAAACAGCTTTCTGCACGTTTCTTTGCAGGCATTTGGGGATCAACCACAAATATTATTACCAAATTCAGATTTTGATATGTTCACTTTCTGACTGGAGGGTCACTACTCGTTAGCTGGATGTGAAGCAAAATAAACAACTGTGGCTTCAGCAACAGTTAAGAGACTACTGTGTTGTGACACTGTCATGGAATCAAAACAACTTCAGTAACCAGTGGTGCTGATGGGATCACAAAACAATCCAGTCTGGTAAAAAATACCTTTTCAACATGGGGTGGGGGTCACTGAATACAGACAGTGCTGATTTTTACAACACTACAAGCAGCAAAACTAAGAACAGAGAACACGATCGCAGTACAAAATCAGGCAGCTGCAGTGGATAGAGGTTCACACTGCTGCGCTTATTGTACTACACTGATCTGTGTCACAAATTTTAAAGGTGTATTATATTTGATGCACGCAACACTGCACACACAACACAGAACACTTTGTACAATGCTGATGAGGAATGCAATTCAAAGCTCAAAAGTTCAGTGTACTCAGTGCGACTTAGTGTAAATTTGTAATTTAAACAACCTGACCTTATGAAATGCTGCACCACATTCACACAACATGCAGCAAGAAAGTTTGTACTATCACTGACAATTTTACTATGTACAGGAACACAGTCAGTTATATGACAAAATATTACCAAAACGCAAAGAAATCACTAGTTCTCCAACTTAAATCTACCTACACACAGATACGCCCCTTCCCCACACAGCACACTTCACTGTCTTTCACCACACACACTCAATGTTGTAAATTTACATTCAAAATCCACACACAAACAAAAACACTCAATGATGTGAGCACGGAGGGTTTTCTGACAATCAATGGAACACAGACTGGATCCCCAAAAAAACAAAATTGCCTTTTGAACAGCTTTTAAAAGATTCCTACAGACAGCTATCAGAGCACACTGTCTCTACTCCTTCCTCTCATACTGTACTACCTCAGACTGAGGCTGTGCAGATCAATATAGAGCCATGTGACTGAACTCCCATGAATCACTGCAAAATCTGCCTTCAGGCTCAAAACAAAGGAAGTGAACTGCCTCCAATGTGCCAGCCTTAAAATGAAAGTGACCAGTGGAGGCGAATGTCTGGCTAGCACTGTTTCCAGCACGCCGCGTTCCTCATTATACTGCGAGTACTCCGCCGTGTTGCGGAGTACTCTGCAACCGCCTTTGCTCCATGAATCACTTCATGGAGCGGATTGAGCCACTTCGCCCACCACTATTGGTGACTTGTTAAGAGATAAAAATCAATCTCTCTCTCTCTCTCTCTCTCTATATATATATATATGTATATCCCCCAGCTTTTATATTTTAGTTTATTTTCCTTAAGCATTTCCAAGCATTCAATATGATAAGAAAGTTTAGTTCAATTATTTCACAGTACAGGTTAGATTTATCTCTTGTGGGTGGATTGTCAGTGTCAGTGTCTCAGCAGGTAGCACACTCACCTCTGAAGTTGGGAGATCAGAAGGCTGTGGGCTCTAGCCCCACACCAGGCACTTGGGTTAAATCCCAATACTGACACTGTAGTGCAGCATGAGGGGGGTGCTGCACTAGTGAGGTGCCATCTTTCAGATGAAATGTTAAACTGAGGTCCCATCTCCCTGTTCTGGTGGTAGTTCAGGTGGATGTTAAAGATCCCAATGCACTTCTCAAAAAGAGATGGGGAATTTTTATTGGATAAGTAATTTCCATTTTATACAAACATATCCATCCACATTTACAGGCATTTACACATAATAAACAATAAATGCAATATTCCAACCATTCTGTCACTTATTTTTCCTTATTCATTTACTTATCCATTATATATTTCAATAGTCTTTTATGTGTATGATGCAACATATTTTTCATTTCAAAAAAATAGACTTTTATAATCTCTCCTGCAATCATATTTGTTAGCTCTTCATATGATGTCACTTTTTGCTGGAGTACCCACGCACACCTTGCTTGCCATATATAATACTTACATATTGTTCCAATTAACTGTAATGTTTCTTTGTCATATTTTCTCCAGGCTTCCCTGTACAAACCCAGTATTACTTCTTCATATTCAATGTGATCAAATAATGGTTCTTTCCATCTCATTGCTAGATATTTCCAGTAATTATGAGTATATGGACATGTTATATATAAATGCTTCTGAGTCTCTAATTGTTGTACATTCTTCTCTTATACAGAATCTATCTTTTAACTGCTTGTGTTTATGACTGTTCCATACCCTATGCATCCATGGATAGTTAGCCAATGTACATCCCATAATTGTCTGGGTATTCTGTTATTATTTAAATATTTCAAACGTTATGTATATTCATTTCTAGACAAGCTGGTATATGCAGTGTCTCATAGAAACAAGTTTGTTGTATGATTTGATATAACATCTTCTTATCTTTATTTATTAATTTATTTATTTGCTTTTGGTAACCGGGTAAGCACACTAGACAGCCAGCGCCTATTTTCAGGTGCGACCCGGGAGAATTACAAGGTATACATAGGAGAAATACATTGTCAACATTACAAACCAGAAGCAGCATGCTCCAACAGTGGGGTAAAACAGCAAGGGTATTTAAGGGGTAACATAGCCAAGGAATTACAAATCAGCAAACACAGTGGTCAGTAATAATTCAAACAGGCCCAGAGGCAATATGGTGGTATTGGACCACCCTAGGTTGAAAAAAGAAACAATATATAACATAACCACTAGTAAATATATAACATAACCACTAGTAAAGTGCATCACCAAGGTGGCGAGGGAGACAGAGCCTAGCTGGTGTACCATAGCAGGTGGGTGGGCTGTAGGGCTTGGAGTTAGGCAACACACAGGCAGGTCGCAGCAGATTTCAGGAAGCTCCAGAGGGAGGTTTTGAATGTGGAATGGGAGGGGGAAGCACAAACTTGTGAAGGAAGGGAGTTCCACAGCTTGGGTGCGTGGGTGGTAAATGCCCGATTCCCTGCGAGAGTGCGGGTCTTGGGGACCTGGCGGATCTGGAACATGCAGGACCTGAGGTGGTAGACAGAGGAGACATGTTTCAGGGGGAGGGCAAGCAAGGTGGGAGTGGCTGTTCAAATTATGTTGTCAATGAAGTTTCCCATGATGTAGATCTGATGTTTTCTGGGGGAGCCATTCCAGTCGAGAGTAGAGCATGCATCGGTGTGTGAGGCAGAGACTGTGGGTGCAAGGGGCAGATATTGTTGTACATGGTGTCCCATTTTGCTAGGCTAGAGGAAGGGACAGAGGCAAAGGCAATGAGACCATAAGAGAGGGTGGGAAGGAGCATCCCCCTGGCTATGGCCAGCCAGGCAGCCGGGGTAAGGCAGTCTTTGGCCCTATATGCTAGGCCAAGTTTGTCATTTGTGGCATTGCAAATGCTTCTGATGTGTCCAGTGAGGTCAAGGTGAGGGTCAAGGGTGACTTCCAGGTACTTAGCAGAGTTGATTGTTGGCAGAAGGGAGTTGCAGGACCCTTGGATTTTGAGGGGCATTGTGCAAGAGAAGATTTTGGCCACGGAGCCAAAGAGCATGGTCTGTGTTTTGTTTAGGTTGACTGTGAGTTTGTGCCCATCAAGCCACGCTTTGATTCAAGAGAAGTCTGAGTGGAGTTGGTTAGTGATGCTGGTCACATCAGGGGCACAGGCTAATAAGACCAGGTCATCCGCATACATGGATAGGTGTCCTTCTGTGGCAACAGAGGGTAAATCATTGATGAACAGGGAGAACAGGATAGGTCCAAGGACAGATCCTTGTGGTACCCCACTGTTCACAGGTAGGAGAGGCAAGAGGGTACGATTGAAGCAGGTGAGTTGCTGCCTGCCCCCAAGGTAGCTGGCAAACCAGTCGAGGGAACAGAGGGAGAAGCCAAGGGTCTGTAGTGAGGAGAGGAGGAGGGAATGATCCACATGGTCAAAGGCTTTGGATAGGTCCACAAATATAGCGCCCCGTCAACTTGCCCTGGTCGGTTGCCGTCCTGATTCTGGTGGTGACCTCAGCAAATGCCGTTGAGGTGCTGTGGCCTTTACGGAAGCCATGCTGACATGGGGAGAGGACATTGTATCCCTGTAGGTAGTGGGCTAGTCACGATGCTACAGCTTTTTCCAGGAGCTTGCAGGCAGCCGATAGTATGGCGATGGGGTGATAATTGTTGATGTCCTTAGAGTCACCATTTTTCAGGACGGGGACAACCCTGGCAACTTTCCATAAGTCAGGGATGACCCCTACGATAAGAAAGGCATTGAATATGTGGGCAAGTGGTCTGGCGATGTAGGGGGCCCAAGGCTGAGTAGTCTGGGTTCCTGGCCATCCTGACCCGCTTCTGTGTGGTGAGAGAGACCAGTAAGGAGAGCCTGGGTCTCACTCACAGTGATCTTTTTGAGGTAAAAAGGCAGACAGAGGGGCACGGAGCTGCAAGAGTGAGCTGGGGCAGAGGACTGTAGATGGGTGGTGGCCGGCAGGTCCATGAAGAGGCGGTTAAAAGAGGAGGCAATAGTATGGGGGTTATTGCAGTTGGCCTCACCAATTGTCATGTCAGTGACTTGTGCTTTGATCAAACTACTGACTAGATTTTTTATGTTCTTCCAGAAATGTCATGGGTCACTTGTGGCAATCAGTGCAGCACTGCAGTACTCACTTTTGCAGTACGTATTGCCCACTTGCAGGAGTTACTAAGCTGACGTACTCCTGAAGGTCTTTTAGCTGCTGTGATGCCTGTATTTTGCCCAGAACTTGTCACACCACTTCATAAGAGATAAGAGCTCGCTGTGAAGCCATTTAGTGACTGATCCTCTGACCCGCCTCTTGAAAGGAGAGCATGCCTATTTTGAAGTGGGGCAAATGCCACAATGAAGAGGTGAGGGCTACTACAGGGTCATGTGTAGCCATGACTTGGGTCCAGTCAGCACCCTGTAGGTCCTTGAGGTAGTTCGGAACTATAAGTTTTGAGTAGTCCCTAATTATGACCACTCTGCAGGGAACCTTGGGTGGGTTTGAGCCCCATGTGCAGTAGATCGGTGAGTGGTCAGAGATGGAGTCAGGAAGGAGCCCCGAGTTAACAATTTTGTCAAGTCAGTTGCTCAGGATCCAGTCAATGAGTGTCCCCTTGTCACCATGATAGGAGAGCCTGGTGGGTTCCATAATGACCTGACTGAGAGAGAGGCCTGAGAGAATTGGTTCACACAATTTGGCATTTGGCCCCAACCAGTTAAGGTTTAGGTCACCCAGTATGAGGAGCTCACTGGAGCCCACCTTCTCCCAGAGTTGGTCTAGGAGAGTTGAGAGTCATGGCAATCCCCTTTGGAGGGTTGTGTGCACACTATGTGCACCTTCTTGGTGTTACTAAGTAGTAGAAGTGTGGGAGAAACTCTCAGGAAGAGGGTCCCTGGGTTTGGTGCGACACAGTGGAGAGGTTTAGGTGGACCTTATGGTAATAAGTACTTCTCCACCTTGTTTATTACCAATCCTGTCGAGTCAGACCATGCCGTGAGCCCAAGAGGGAGCAAGCAGAGTCGGGGGTGTGAGGTTTGAGCCACGTTTCTGTAATACACAGGACATCAGGCTTGGTAGACAGCCCAGGCAGTTAAGCGCCGCTTGATTTTGCAGGAGGCTGTGGATGTTCAGGTGGGCTATCTTTAACCCTTGGCCACCTCCCAGGAAGGGGAGGGCTAAAGAGACCAGGTGCACGGGGACCCTGGCAGTTGGCTGAGGGACCAGTCTGAGCAAGGGGACCCATGTCTCAGAAGGCGTGCAGCCCAGACACAGCGCACTTCATGGGGAACAGTGGACCCTAATAGAGCGTCGGGTGAGTTGTGGAGGGAGGGACTAGGGAGAAGGTGCACAGGAATGAGACCGGAAGGTCATCTCATACTAGGTAGTTAGAGACCTTGGGTGAGGTGCATAGGGAGTGAGCAGGCACAGAGATTCTGGAAGGTGGAGGAAGCTCCTAGAGGAACAGCAGGAGCTTGCAGTTAAGAAATCTACAGGTGTTTAGGAGAGGATTAATGCAGGTTGTGGAGAAACGCCTTGTGGCTGAATGGTATTGCCTCCTTATGGAGAAATGGGCTGATGGGTTTCAGCACCACGTGACCGTCACTATACAAGCGAGTGACGACCAAGGGTGGTGGTGGGGGCAGTGGGGCAGCCGGTGCAGCTGGCGGGGCCAGCACCAGGAATGCAAGCGGTGATGAAAGGACACAGCGCACTGGCAGTCACAATCCCAGGTAGGAGGCATTACTCCCAATTGAGTTGGAAAGCAAGTTACAGTTCTGGCAAAAATAGAGCATAAGTCCAGGTAGGACAGTGACTACGGAGAGTCACTGTAACAGCACTCCCTCTCCAGCTCTGGGTTGAGAAAATTACCTTCTTTCGTGCAGATCCTAGCTTGAGTGAGTTCTCGGGGGGTGGGGTGGTGGAAGGCCAATTCGGCAGCCCTCTCGCACCACTGGACAGTCAGAACCTCCGTGCACCCTGTTGGGAATAAGGAGAGATCGTAAGTTTATATAGGCGTCCGGTTGGTTGGGGGGAGGGTAAGCAAAAGTGGAACAGTTGGGGTAGGATTCATGGTGAGAGCAGGGGGTCACTCAGTAAGGCTGTCTGGTGAAAGCTGCTTCAGATGAGACACAAGCTAACCTTAAAGACATCAAGTTGCAGTCACAGTAGAACATTACTTAAACAATATCATCTGAAATGTAATATTCCATTGTTTAATCTTTTTTACAGTATTGATCATAGATTCTGGACCCTTTATCCGTTTAACTTTCCTTATATGTCCCATTTGCCACCTCTCTATATATGGATCTAACCACCTCTTCACGCCTACCTCCCAAATTCTATTGTGATTATTCAAAACTTCTGCAATATTATATGAAAAAAATATACAGTAAAAAGACAATAGTATTTATCATTCCACATCCTCCTCTGCTTCACTCCTAAATATGACATTCCTCTTAATAGGGTTACGTCGACTCCCCCAAAATCCTTGAAAAAATATACTTAATATCTTAATTTCCATCTGATTTGGAATTGGATATGCCACACTTACATACAAAAATATAGGGAGTATTAATGTTTTTAGTAACAATACTCTCTTCAGTTTGGATATTTTATTGTTTCTCCATAGCCCTACTTTATACTTTGCTAATTCTAAACATGCTTCCCAGTTCTTTTCTGCTACATTTTCTTTCCCAAATGTGATTCCTCATATTTTATATCTTGTTTTTTATCATGATACCTGCCATCATCTGCTTAAGAGATGTTATAATTCCAATATACTTTCCTGTACTTTTATTGTAATTTATCTTAGATCCAGATATATTGGCATACTGTTCTAGTGACTGTTTTAATGTACTTTCATCTGTGCCTTCATCTAATGTTAGTACTATGTCATCAGCATATGCCAATATTTTGAATGCTGGTGTTTGTTCTTCCAGAGGTATCCCTATAATGCTTTCTTGTGTTTAAATATGTCTTACTAATGGGTCTATCTCAAAAACATATAACATAGGGCTTAACGGACACCCTTGCCATACACCTCTAAAGAAATTTTGTTCCTGTCCTAGCCACCTGTTTATTAATGGGGTGTTGCTTGCTTTTTTATAAATACACTGTATCCATCCTATAAAACTTCTGGGATATCATATACTTTTGAAGTCTGAAAAAGGTATTTATGAGCTATTTTATCAAATGCCTTTTCTTGATCAATATTTAAAATATACCCTCCTGCTTCCCTTCTCTTCCCATGTTCCCTAAGCCAAATCAAGTTATCCCACATGTTTCTATTTTTGATAGAACAGGACTGCTACACACTAGTACATTTCTCAGCCACCTCTGCCAATCTGGGTTGTAAAATGTTTGTTAAAATTCTTGTAGTCCACATTAAAGAAACTCAATGGCCTCCAATTATTTAAAGCTGTTTTTTTCTCCTTTCTTGTGTGCTAATATAAGTAAAGCCTCATTTTGGCTTGTTGGTAAATAACCTCTTTTCAAACTACAGTTATACACTTCAGCCAGAGCATGGGGCTAATTGCTTCCAGAATTTTTTATAAAATTCTACACTTAAACCGTCTTTCCCCGGGGTTGTATTATTTTGCTGCATTTTTATACTTTGTTCTACTTCTACCTCTGTTACTGGTTTTACCAATTCCTTCTTTTCCTTTTCCATTAAACCTGGTATATTCAATCCATTTAAAAATTGTTCTGGTTCCACTATCTCTGGGACCTCACCAAAAGTTTGTTGTACATCTTTATTCAAAGTCTGCAATATAACTTGTTTACTGGTTTGCAAAATTCCTTCATCATTCTATATTTCATTGATTATTCTTTTATCTGTCTTTACACTGCAATCTTTATATGGGTCAAATGTCTGTCTTTTATTTTGGGTTCCAAACTGTAGTTCTTGTTTTAATGAATATGCTCTATCATATTGTACCTCTTTTAGTTCCTTTTGTATTTGTTTGATTTTTTGACTAACGTCTTGGTTTTCTGTTTCTGTCCTTGAAACTAATGTTTGCAATCAACGTCTTAGCTGTAGATATTTTTGTATTCTTTCCATGTTTTTTCCCCGTATACCTACTGAATAATGATTTTATGTCTTTTTTACTATCCTCCCACTATTGTGCTTCATCCTCATATATACACTTCACTGATTTCCTGGCTATCCATAATTGGCATAATTGTTTTAGCAATGATTCTTCTTCTAATATGCTATTATTCAATTTTCCATACACCTTTTCCATGCATGGGCACTGCTGCCCACTGTGAAGTACACTGTACCATTCTGTGGTCTGAGAATTCATAACTACAGAGTTGACTAAACTGTATTTTGATGGTATTTGTAACAAAAATAAAATCCATTCTGGTTTTAATGGTTCCCTAAAATATGTGTGCCCACCAGTCTGATGTATTTTCTGTAAGCATCTGACAATTTACTTAATTTAACTATTTCATTTAATTTGTTTGTGTCACTAAATAATTTTTTGTTACCATCCATCTATCTGATAGCTCTGTACTACAATTAAAATCCCCAGCCCATATTACTGTCCTAGATGTATATAAAAAAGCTTGGATGTCAGTGTGTAGCTGTACTCTTGTAGCTTTCGTTTGTTGTGCATATAGCGTTATTAATCTTAATCTGTGTTGCCATAATTCATATCTAAAGCTAAGGCTCTACCTGGCACTATTTATATTAACTTAGTTAATTTTATTTCTTTGGTTTTAACAATATCCTGACCCCATTACATCTGTCTAATCATATTAACCAAAAGGATGGTCCTGACAACCATAGTCTTGATGCCTTAGACAATTCATACTTTGTTTTCAATCTTGTGTCCTGTATCACTATTATTTGATTAGCTACAGATGATAAGCTAGTGAGTACTGATAACATTTCCTATGTCATTTTAATACTATTCACATTAATAGTTGAAATGCTAAGTGTGTCCATAATATTTCAACTAAAGCGGGGGTACATTCTTATTTCTCTGTTTTCTTCCTCTGTGATCTTGTTCTTCTACCAATAGTTTCTTGAGGGGATCTATGTCCTTATCTTCTAAATCTGACAACCCATCTCTAGTGAAAGAGGAGGCAGAAGAATTGTCTGAGTCTCCATCCCCAGAGCTAAGCATATCTCCCTCTTCTTCAGTCTTCTGTTTAAGTGCAGAATACTTCTTTTCAAATTTTTCCCTAACCTTTTTGTTTTTCCATCTTCCCTTTTTCTTCCCTTTTTATGTTTGCTTGCGTGCATGTGACAGCTTAGGAGAGAAGCGGGTTGTGGAGGCGCGGCACTGTAGCAGCCAAGGGAGGCACAGCATTTGGGGGCTTGGCAGTGGTGGGCCAATGGAGCCACAGTGTGCTGATAACACTGGCTTCCAAAAGTTGCACCTAGTTGCAACATTTTCGCAGCAATCAGGGGCTGCCTTGTCATTGCAGCATCAGTGATTCCGCTGCAATGAGGGAGCGAACCGTCATTGTTGGGCGGAACTTGCTGACTGTAATATTGTTTGTGAACATGATGGGAGGCTTTCTGTCTGTTCACAAACAATATTAAAGTTGCCCTGAGCTGAGGGTGGCCAATCCCCTCAGCAGCATGTGCCCTGGCACAACAGTGTTTTTTGCTGACGGGGGGCCCAATCCCCATCGGCTTCAGTCCTCCAATTTAAAGTTGCCAATGAAGGAGCCCACCCTGTCAGCATCATGTCCCCTCCAATTTTGATTTGTCGACAGGGAGCCCACTCCCCATCGCATAATGCGCCCAAAACAAAGTAATTTGTGCCGAGGTGCCCAATCCCCTCGGCTCTTTCGCCCCTGTTTTTGTGCCGACGGGTGCCCAATCCCATCAGCTACACCCCCAGAAATTGGTGGTACACTGGGAGCCCACCCCAGCGTGCCCAATGCCCTGTAATGGAAAACCATCCTGCAATTTAAAAAAATTTTTTTTAAACCTGTAAAAAAAACTGTCCCTCTTAGTCTCCCTGCCCCCCACAACCCACAGCCACCCACTGTGCACCCTGCCTCCTGACACCCCCTCACCCTATACTTATCTCCGGAGCCCAGCATGACGATCTTAGATGGACCGGGAACATGTCTGCACTCTTCAAAGCTGACCACGAACTGAGGAAAAGATGGCAAGCTGTATAATGGCATAAATAGGGTGTTTTCAACTATTTTGCATATCTCAGCCATTTTTTGGAATTTTGGCACCAAATTTTCAACTTGGGGTTTTGGGACCCTCCTCATGAATTCAATCACTGTCATGGCATTAATCGGTCCGAAAGGTGATTTGCGGTCACTGCAGAATCACCTTTGGGACGATATAAAAATGACAGTGCCAGTGTTCATGAGGGCTTTGCTTATAAAAGTGTATGTTGCAAATTTGGTGGAAAAATCTAAAATGACTGTTTTACGAGCGCTTGCACAGTTGCTACACACGCTTGTAACTTTGAATTTGCAATGTTTTCAGTCCAGATTTTCAACATTGTCATTTTGCACACCTCCTTATGAACAGTACAGCTGTCATTTTTCACATCCTGGGTGAAATGTGTTTTGCACTTCGTGCAGAATAGTGCAGTCGCTGTGGAAATCCATGTTGGGACACATTACAAAAATGACAGTGACACTGTTCATTAGCAGATGTCTAAAATGCCTATGTTGAAAATTTGGTGACAAAGTCTATAAAATGACTGTGTTACAAGCATGTGTTGTGCAGTTTCCACACAAGCTCATAACTATGCACATTTGCAATATTTTCACTACAGTTTTCAGCATTGCCATTTTCCACACTTCTTTATGAACAGTATAGCTGTCATTTTCACATCCTGGTCAAAATGTGTTTTCGCACTTCCGGCACAGAATCACTGATACGCTGTGGAAATCCATATTTGGGACACATTACAAAATCACAGTGACACTGTTCATTAGCAGAGGTCTAAAATGCCTATGTTGCAAATTTGGTGAGAAAGTCTATAAAATGACTGTGTTACGAGCATGCATTACACAGTGTCCATGTACACTTGTAACTTGCACATTTACAATATTTTCACTCCAGATTTTCAATATTGCCATTTTTCCGCACTTCCTTATGAACTGTAGAGCTGTCATTTATCACATGCTAGCTAAAATGTGTTTTCGCACTTCTGGTGCACAATAACGTGGTCGCTGTGGAAAATCCATGTTCTGACACATTATGAAAATCACAGTGACACTGTTCATTAGCAGAGGTCCTAAAATGCCTATGTTCAAAAATATGGTGACAAAAGTCCATAAAAGACTGTGTTACGAGCATGCATTACACAGTTTCCACGCAGGTTCATAACTTGGCACATTTGCAACATGTGCACTCCAGATTTTCAACATTGCCATTTTAAGCACTTCCTTATGAAGAAGTGCAGCTGCCATTTTCACGCCCTGGCTGAAATGTGATTCTGCACTTTGACACATTACAAAAATCTCAGTGGCACTGTTCATTAGCAGAGGTCCTAAAATGCCTATGTTGAAAATCTGGTGAAGAAAGTCCATAAATGACTGTGTTACGAGCATGCGTTATGCAGTTTCCATGCACGCTCATAACTTCGCACATTTGTAATATTTTCACTCCACATTTTCAACATTGCCATTTTTCCACACCTCCTTATGAACAGTACAGCTGTCATTTTTCACATACTGGCCAAAATGTGCTTTTGCACTTCCAGCACACAATACCGTGGTTGCTGTGGGAAATCAGTGTTCAGGACACATTAAGAAAATCACAGTGACACTGTTCATGAGCACAGGGAACGTGCATTGTGCAGTTTCCACGTATGCTCAGAAATGCGAGCATGTGTAATATTCCCACTATGCATTTTCAGCATTGCCATCTCTTCACACCTCCCTATGGATGGTGCAGCTGTCATTTTTCACATCCTGCCTGATCTGTGTTTTCATACATGTGGTGCAGAATGGCACTGCTGCTCTTGGAACTCAATGTTCGGGACACATTGACAAAATCACACTGCCACTCTTCATGAGAAGAGGTCCCAAATGCTTTCATGAGGTGGGGTCACAAAAGGCCATGTTGACAATTTGTTCTGTAAATACCAACAAACGCCCACAGCATTAGCGTTTCTACCCATAATGTCCTACCCTGTACAGACGGACAACTATAAGGATGTGCTTTTGGATTGCCTACTGTCCTGCTCATGCCATCCCACCCCCACCCCCCGCCACTTACAAGCATCAAGGTGTGCCTTGGACTCTTCGGCCCCAGACTTCACCCCATTCTCCTATGCTGCACCCATTTCAGCGTATGTTCTTATGGAATGGGGTGACTGTAAAGCTGAAAACCCTAAGGCACACCTCAACCCATGAGGGTGTCTGCAGAATAGGGTGAGGTGACATTGCATGACCCTCATGGGTGATGACCCAAACACTTAACTCAATGCCTGTCCATCTCTACAGGATGGAGGTGGGTTAGCGTGAACTTCAATAGTTCACTGCCATTCCTATTCTCAACTCTCTAACTCCTGCATTTCCAGTACTAATACCAGCAAACAAATATTCCACGTTGGCAAATGCTTGTTTTCTTACTACCATGGTAAATTCCTCCTTCTCTACAGTGAGATCCTTTTGTTGGGGGACCTGGTTAGTATCTACCTCATTGTCTTTCCACTACAGTGTTTCTTGATTTTCCTGACCAACCTCCATTTCTTCAATGTTTTGCCTTGCTCTCTTTGCTTTAGAAGTGCTCCTTATCTTTATCCTGAGATACTGGTTCATTATCAGTTTTTCCTTCCTCTACTGTATTATTTCTTTTCTTCACTTCCTCTTTTTCCTTCAATAACATCCCTTCCAATCTTTTTTCAGACATTTGTAGGGCACCTTTTTGTTGTGCTTGAAAAATCAGTTGCTCATGTGATACACTTTCTCCTTTTTGGTGGGAAGCCCACAGACATTTTGTATATGCATGTCCCCTCCTTTCACATAAATTTAATTTAAAACAGTTAGTACAATCAGTAGAGACATGCCCATATTCCAAGCATTTGTTACACTTACTGCTGTCACGCATTGCTTAAATGCCCTCTATCTCCACATTTAAAACAAGTTTTCGGCTGTCCTATATAAAATAGTGACCCCCGATCTCACCCCAAAAAGAAACTGCCTGGAAGATGAAGTACCCCCATGTCTGTTTGTTTTAATTTTACCTGGACTTTCCACCCCATCCATATTTGTTCTGAATTTATAATGGGGGAGGGATACCCCATCACCTCACACCTTTGTTTTAACCAGAAAATTATATCAGATATGTTAATGCCCTCATTTCTAAATAAAATAGTCATATTTTTATCACTGGTTTCATTAGGGGAAGTGCTAGAAATGGGCTCCATAAAGGATTTTTACATTGCATTTTATATTTGGCCCAAAACCTTCAAGTCCTGCTACAGACCTGAAATTAATGTCAATTTGAATCTCCAATGTACAAGGGCATATATTTTGACGAAAGAATTTCATAGAATTTTTAAGTGATGTTCTGTTATGTACACTCTGTCTGGTATTATCTCTAACCCTCCTTTGTAAATTAACTTAACCATATTCCTTCTCGAGCAGGTTTCCCACCAGAAGCAACTGTTCAGAAAGTAGTTTTTCTTTGTTTTATTCTGGTCCACATTCTCTGATTCTGACATCTTGCTTAAATCTTCAGTGCCAGTATCTTCTTTAGAACCTCTGTTTGTTTTCCTCTTTCTGTAATAGAGGCCCTTGCTCTCAAAGTTGTAGGTTGTTCATCCTCTATTTGCACTCTAGTTGTGTTACGTATACTCAAGCCTCTCATATTGTATCATTTTGGGATCCAAAAGTCTGGTTTCCACTGTCCCTCCTTTGTTTTTAACCATCCTGCCACTTCTAAAGCAACATCTGCATTCCAATCTTGGATTTCTTTCTTGCTTTCTATTTTTGTCTTTCCTAATCCCAAAGTTTTTATCACTTTTTCCTTTTCAGTTTTCTTTTCAGAAACTGTCTCATAAGCCACAGAGTTTAAAAGCAGGTTCTCCACTTGTATTAGTTGCTCAGTATCTTGAACATTTTCCCTGTATACTGTATTTTGTAAAGGTACCTGGTTCATGTTTTCCTCTTTGATGAGCCCAACACCATCCATTTTAGGCCTGTCTTGTTCAGTTTCAAAGGCCTCTGATGCTGCCACATCATTGTTTGTCTCAATCAGTTATGGAGTCTTCGCACTGTCCTGTTCTTGTTGCTGATGCTCTGCCTCTGTATTCTGTTGCATTTTCTCCATGCAAATTGCTGACTCAGTCTCAGAAAGCAAATCAAGTAGCTTTAACTTCTTGTTTTCCAATCTTTGTGAGCAGGTCCACATCTTGGTTTTCTGCATTTCAGACTCAGATGCAATCATATTAGTATTCACTTCCTCTGTCTTTCCAGTCATATTTTCTTCAGCCTCGAAGTTTGAAGAGCAGGAGAGGAGACCTGCTCCCCTGCTCCTGACACATCCATCCTCTTCTCGGCAGCCATCTTGGAGACAATGGTTCCCCTACAGGTGAGTAGGGAATTTCCCTGTTCCCTAGCCAAATTTCCCCAGTCACTAAAAAAATTACCACCGACTGCTTAATCTGGTTCATGGTCAGTTGGCATTCACCTGCATCCCGCTCCCCCAGGCCGTGCCTGAAAATAGGCAGAATTTGTCTAGTGCACTTACCCAGTCAAGAAAAACTTGAATAAAAAAAATTGTAATTGTTTGGTCCCACTATGCTACAATTTCCAATCTAATTTTAAAGCACAGTAATCATTTTGCTAGTGTTTTGAAAGGTTTTCTGATATATCAAGGCGTACATTCAAATATTTTGCTCTTCATGGAGGTTGTTTTCAATTCTGATCCAGGTAATGATGGAATTGGGTTTCCTTTACTTGTTTTTGACCATGACAGATTAATGTGGTCTTAAAGAAGTGATAGATGTAAAACTCAGGAGTTGTAAACCATCTGTGTGGGGGTATGCTTAATAGTTTGAGTGAAGAAAATCGATGTATTTCATATGACCAGATACATTTACGGGTAAACCTGTGTAATTGTTTAAGCTTTATTATATCTACAAAGATTGGTAATATATGTAAGAAATAATACATTTTTAGAATGAGGTACATTTTTATCTAACATGTTCTTCCCCAAATCCCTAAGTATGCAATATGCTATGATAAAGTATGGAATTCTAGAGCTATAATACACATAGTGGGTAGATTGGAAGGCACAAGGCCAATGTCAAAATGCTTTTCAGTGCACCCATGGAGTGCATTAAATCCCAGGAAACCCATGCCCAGAATGTGGTATTGTGCTTATAAAATGGAAAATATTTTTGTTATTGAAAAAGGATTTATTTTCTTGTAGTTATGCTGTTTCTGGATAGAATATGTGAGTTTGGTAATGAAGGCAGAATGCTTTTAAATGATTCTGGGAAGTGATTTATTCTGAAGAAATCTACACCCTGGTGTGTGTTACTATGTTTAAAAAGTGTATTAATTTTGTATTTTAATGCAAAAATGCTTCATTTTCATTTAAATATGCTTTTGCTTGGTAGATAAGGGTAGGATAGTTATAAATAATGTGGTTGCTAGGAAACTAATCATCAGTGGTCAGGTAACGGTTTCAACAAATGAAGTTTTAGATTTGACCACTTTATTAATCCCCATTTTATTAAGCTAGCTTACACCAACTACCCAGATCTGTCTGAATATTATTTAATGAATGATTTGAGTTTCTATTTCAGATTTCAGAAATATGTTTGAGATATCTTAATTTTTTAGCATGTTTATACCCGTTTTGCCCATACCAAGCAACATTTGGCAACAGTTCATTTATAGCAGTTAGCTGTAATCACCAATACCTCTGAAATGATGCTATATATGATTAAAAGTTTAAGCATCATTGCTACAGATGACAAATAATTAATAAGTGTTAATATGTAATCTGTGTGGCATGGACATTATTATTCTTTTTCTCCAAATTGAATCCATTTTATTTTCTTAATAGAATTAATGTTTCTTATTAGCGAGTGGATCAGTGCTGGATTGAAAAGAAAAGGCAAAGGGGACATCCCTGTTTCTTGTCACATTTATGCTCAACAAACGTGGACAAACATCTGCTTGTGAGAACTGCAGCTTTGGTAAATCAGAAAACAAAGACATCCATTTAATACATTTTTTGTAGCATGTTATTCTTATGCCTTATAGCAAATAGATATTCCCAAGATACACAATCAAAGGCTTTTCCTTCAAAGCTGCCATCTAATGCTAAGTTTGAGCTCTAAATCCAGTATGGATGTTCCTTGTATTTTCAGAGGTTAGTTTATGTTTTAAAAAGTACATTTCTACTGAGTCTTTGAGACAGGGTAGTGCCCTTTTGAGTCTTTTAGCTAGCATATTTGTCAACAGTTTAGTGTCCATGTAAATAAAGTAATACTGAAAATTGAAAAATACACCCTTTAAAGATTTATCCTCTGTATGTATGTATGACAGTATATGTTAAATCTTACACACCAATATTTCAGGGCTGTTTTCAACCACCGTAAGTCATGAGGCACAGATGGCAGCTGGAGGGGAAAGACCAAGGAGAAAAAATAAATACTTTCTCGGAACACTCATGAAGCAAAAAACAACCAATCCAAAAAGCTGGTAAAAATCTCAGAATCAAAAAAAATTGAGACAAAGGATGGCAAAATATTAGATGTAAACATTACAGAGCAATTGCCAACAGTCAACCTTGGAAAAAGAAAATTACTATAACCCATTAAAACAACCAAATGATGACTGACTAGATGAAGATGAGCATAATAGGAAATATTTACAGAACTCCAACAGACGTTGTTGCTGTGAGGATGAGGAAGGGGATAGTATAAAATAGTTTAATGGATATAACAGGGCTTCTAAACAAGCTAGCACATACAGAATTAATGGAATTTCTAATGGACCACAATATAATTATTTTACAATAAATATGGATAGACAATGATGTCACCTGAAATATTAATGGATATTGCAGACACAGTAAACAAAAGGAGAGTAGCTTTATTTGGGAGAAATATGGGAGGTGTGTGTGTATATATATATATATATATATATATATATTATGACAAAGAACCTGTGTGTGCAAGCACTGAGGCAATGGTTACTCAAGGACATTGGCGGGAAGCCAAGTTTGAAAGAAATACAAAATCACACATGCCCATAACACACAGCATCATGGGCTGTATAAGCAATGTATGTATGTGTATATATCTATCTATCTATATATATCTATCTATATATATATATATATATATATATATATATATATATATACACACATACATACATGTATAACATGGGTTTGCTGACCAACAAGTTATTTGGTCAGAAAGCACCACCACTGACCATTGATTAAATGCCTGTACCAGCACAGTTAGGGTTATGCTTCCCAGAAAATAATCTCTCAGCTTAGCGGAACTCATTACCTGGCTAGCAAGTGAAAATTGACTGTCATCCATTTAAATTCATCTGTAAGTGAGTGAGAGCTGCTGTATTGTCAGCTGAAAATAGCACCATGGCATTGGTGACTGCTCCCCGTCAGGTCAGGGCAGCTCATGTTGGGCACAGGGAGGGATGTAAAGGCAGAGGCAAATTGTTGAATTGTGTCATAGCCTCTTCTGTATGGAGCCAATTGTGCCCCCACCTACCCATACTGTGTCACCAGTAGTACACCCTTGCAGCCCTCCCCATACAGTAAGCAGCTCACCCTGGTCCTGTGTGTTGCTGTTACATAGAAATGGCAGCTTACACAGTGTGAGACAATAAATACAACAGATGAAATTGTGTCCTGGGTGTCCCTTGTAGAGCATCAGATAGTGAATGGAACATGCCGTATGTTTCTGCTCCACAGCAGTACCATTAGTAAGGTATGCAGCATGGCATTGCAGGGAGAGAAAGAAAGAGAGAAGGACATTGGGAGCAGTGTCTCCAAGCAGCCTCTCTCTCTCTCTCTCTCTCTCTCTCCTGAGGGTGCTGTGTGTGTTGGAGAGGAGCCATCGGCAAGATTTACAGTAGCGCAACATCTCATGTTGGCATGATAGAGACCGGGATATGTAGGCAACCTCTGTCTCTCTCTCTTCAGTGGTGTACAACTTCACAGCATGGTGTGGAGCCTGAGAGAGAGAGATAGAGAGGTGAGACACACACACACACATAGACAGGCACCCAATTTCGCAACCTCCCCCCCAATGAGACATACTGCTCCCTTCTGAATGTGCAGCCAAACAAGACAGTGTCCTCCATTGTGCTCTCTACTTGCCAGGGCTTCTGGGGTCACCCATGCTTTTCAGACAGTCTAGATCCGCAGTGGTAGTGAGAGACAGACAGACAATGACAGGGCCTGGGACATGAAAAGCAGAACTGCTTATGTCTCTCTCTATCTCTCTGTCTCTGTCTCTGTCTCTCTCTCTGTTCATCATCAGGAGGATGTATGTAATGTGGAGCAGAGATGCTAGGAGTCTAGGATATGCAAAATAAAATTCCTTCTGTCTGTCTTTCTCAATACATGTGTGTGGGGAGCTACATGTGATCAGAACAGGGCAGGTACCTTTGTCAGTCAGCACAGAATGGAATTGATTTTTTTTGAGGGACTACTTTGGCAGGTGGCCAGATACATTCACTTTTCTTCTGTTTAGACACAATAAAAACATGTTTCTGAGACATGTTTCACTGCACCCATGTTATAAGTGCAATAACCCACTCCAGGGTGTGGGGTTATAGACATGTAATCCACACCTGGGGTGCTGTGAGAACACTCGGCCTGTGGCCTCATGCCTCACAATGCACCTCAGGTGTGGATTAATGCTCATGATATAACCCCACATCCTGTCATAGGCTATTGCCTACATTGCCAGTAAATACCAATGGCAGATTGAAGGTCCTTGCTTTATTGGATCTGTGCGTGGTTATAAAAGTTGAAACCAAACAAGACCATTTCCAAAGTTTAATAATTACAAATCTGCATATGCATGAGAATCATCCTTTAAAGAGCTCCTGATGCAGTTGAGGCAACTCTGAAGAAATGGAATATTGAGACATAAATGTAGCTTATGTTTCATATTTTATTATGTAATTCTCACTTTATCTCCTTATTACTAAGGATATTTGTATGAAATCAGTATATCTGCCCTTTCAGCACTGCCTGCTTGCTTACACCTAAAAGTACACTTCTGTTTATGGCATGAGAAATCTGTTGCTGTGGAGATACTTATGATGTCATAAACAGGGAATTATGATGGCAGGTACAGGGAAGCAGGCAGAGAAGATAAAGTTTAGGGGACAAGGATCTTGTTGCCATACAACTGCTTCAGTAATAAAGAAAATGGGGAATTTATTATTGAAAATATATGAAGTAATAAAGAAAATGGGATGGTGTTGAATACAAATCTTACTCTTATCAAAGTTTTCCAAATGTTGTGAGGGGTTCTTTAATGTATCATTTCAACATTTTGGAGATAATGTAAACACATATTATACAGTAGTAGCCACAGACATGGTCAGATAGTTCCAGATATTTTGCGTAATTTCTAAAGAGTTTCTCTCTGCTGCCCTTACTGTGGAAATGCAGAAAGCAGGAGATTTCTCTAGAAATATCACAGAAATTTCAGGAAGTATCTGACGATATCTTTGGCTATGACTGTACATATCCAAATAGACAAACCAAATGATGTTCTTCTGATCAATGGTGACTTTAAGTCAAGAGTAGAAATAAATAAGGTGGGACAAAGAATGCATGTATGCTGTTAAGATGCATACAGAAAACAAAATGACAGGATCAATATGAAAATGGAATTATGCCAGATGTAGGATTCTGTTATATTAATGTTCATACAGATAAGGATAAAGATTGAAATCACAAACTCATTTAACAGGCTAATGGGCATGCTAGCATTATAGATTACATTTGGACATAACTGGGAAGTTGGAACTTAGTCAATAGTTTTGGAATAATAAAAACAGTAGAGAGTGATCATTTTGGGTTCACCCCAATCAGTGTGACGGTCATTTTGTTGACACCAATAGGGGCACAGGCAATACTGTGCCTGGCTCCCGAGCACCAGACATTGCAGCTACCTTGTGCCAGAATGCTAAAGTGCCATGGAGAAAGATCACTGTTTTCAGGGGCTTCACCCCACACCCTGAAAGAAAATATAAGTGGCTCCGGGGTGGCATGCCCCAAATGAGAGAGAAACTGTTGGGGTGCAAAACACATTGAGAGTGTGGGTGATCAAAAATCAAGATCACCCCAGTCATGCTAGCTGTTGTTGCAGTGCCCTAATTGAGGTGACAAAATTAAGTCACTGTCCTAATATACCATCATTTTCTATTGTGTTACAATTTAGAAAGGAATGTGAAGATGACCACTTGATCACCAACAATGAAACAATTTTGAAGAGATCTAACCAGTTGAAATCTATGCAGCTTTTAAGAACACTCACGAGGACTGAATGACTTAACAAGTAAAGTAGATCATCAAAAAGTAAGAGTCAGAGAAGAATAAAGAATGCATGGTGTGATAAGAATGCCAGCAGAAGAAAATTCAGTTCAGAAATGCCCCCAGGATATTTGCACGAAATTAACAGAAACATAGGGATGCAAAATAAGAACTCATAAAAAAAGAAGAGAAAAAAATCATGATAAAGAAAGAAGCCAATATAAAGAATCTCTGATCAGAGTTTAACATGGCTGCAGTAAAGAAAAATATAGTAACATTTCATAGAATTGTAATGCAAGATAAATGTAAATATAAAAAAGGACACGCTATAAATACAAAATCACACATGCCCACACAATGCAAAGCATCATGGGCTGCATATGCAAATCACCACAGAATGTTATGCTGGTTCAATTTTAAGCAGAATTGCATGGTGCTGAAAAGCCTCTCACACAGTTTGCAAAGGTGCTAACAGATGACATAGACACGTGTTTCGTCCTACCAGGACTCATCAGTATGCCTCGTCTGTTTGACATCCCAGTGGAATGAACCAGGTACCCTAAGACGGTCTGTCTGGGTTATGTTGTGTTAAACCCATTAAAATAAAAACTATTTAAAGACAAAGAACCTCTGTGCAAACACTGAGGCAAGGTTACCCAAAGGGCATTTGGCTGGGAAGAAAGTTTCAAGAAAATACAAAATCACACATGCCACACAATGCAAGGCATCATGGGCTGTATATGCAAATCACTACAGAATGTTATGCTGGTTCAACTTTAAGCAGAATTGCATGGTGGTGAAAGGCCTCTCACACAGTTGCAAAGGGTGCTAACAGATGACATAGACACATGTTTCATCCTACCAGTACTCACCAGTATGCCTTGTCTGTTTGACACCCCAGTGGAATGAACCAGGTACCCTAAGACAGTCTGTCTGGGTTATGTTGTGTTAAACCCATTAAAATAAAAAAAATATTTAAAAGACAAAGAACCTCTGTGCACAAACACTGAGGCAAGGGTTACCCCATAGGGCATTTGGCTGGGAAGCCAAGTTTCAAGAAAATACAAAATCACACATGCCCACACAATGCAAAGCATCATGGGCTGCATATGCAAATCACCACAGAATGTTATGCAGGTTCAACTTTAAGCAGAATTGCATGGTGCCGAAAGGCCTCTCACACAGTCTTAGGGTACCTGGTTCATTCCACTGGGGTGTCAAACACACAAGCATACAGATGAGTCCTGGTAGGACGAAACACGTGTCTATGTCATCTGTTAGCACCCTTTGCAAACTGCATGAGAGGCCTTTCCGTGCCATGCAATTCTGCTTAAAGTTGAACCAGCATAACATTCTGTGGTGATTTGCATATGCAGCCCATGATGCTTTGCATTGTGTGGGCATGTGTGATTTTGTATTTTCTTGAAACTTGGCTTCCCAGCCAAATGCCCTTTGGGGTAACCCTTGCCTCAATGTTTGTGCACAGAGGTTCTTTGTCTTCATGCTATGAATGTTGTAAACAAGACATGGGTAAGCTATCTATCAGATACGTTCAGGGATAACAATTCCTTCATAAACTAGAACAACATTTAGGGAATATAAGTGGTGAAGATTGGCCGCCAGTCACTAAAGAACAGGTGGCTGACTAGATAGGGAGGCAATCAAGACATCAAACAACAGGGGAAAAAGTACCTTTGTAGAAATTAATAGATACATTTTGAAATGGTGGTCACCAGTCATAATAAAAGACTTCAATTCTGTGATAATAGTTGCAAGTTTCCCAGAAAGGTGGAAGTGGTATACCATAGATGTAACCTTCATAAAGGATGACCAATTTAACCTAGCAAACTATAGAGTTATAACATTTATAAATATAGCAGCAAAAATCAGTGGAAGGTACCTGTTGAATAGGGTCCAAATTTGGATTACAGAAAACAAAATCCTTCATGAACAGGCTGATTTTGTTCTGGATGTAGTACTATAGATGATCTCTTTGTAATGCATTTTCTAAAAGGAATTTGTGAAAGTGAAGCAGGCATGATTGTTTCTGATATACATAGACTTTAAAGACACTTTTGGTACAGTTAAAAGGTAAGAATTATGGACTAATAGAAATATGCAAATTGATCAATATTTGTTAGTTTTGATGAAGCCTTACCATGAAAATAAAAGACTTGAAGTTAAGGTGGGATCTTAAGAGAAATTGGCAGAAAAAATAAGTTCTGCAAAAGAGCAATACAAGAGTGCATATTGGCAATAGTAGGATTCAATCTATATGTTAATGACCTCATCCAAATAGTGAAGAATATTTTATTTCAACAAAAAGTCAGAAAAAAAAATCACATTTCTAATGTATGCCAGTTACCTTATAATATTATCATTGTACAGACCAAAAGAGCTTAGACAGATCTAAGAGCTTAACTAAATACTGGGTATGAAATTAATGCAGACAAATCAAAATAGTAATAGTTGGGTGGGCAGGAAAAATTCAGTTGGTTCATAAGCAAAGAATATTTAGACAAAGTGGCATATCATAACTACAGTACTATGGAATACATATATTGGATCATTTAAGATGGGCAAAAACATACAGCAGAGATGTATTGGGTTCAGACAAATGGCCAAAGGAATTCATCAATTTAACAAAAAGCATGTTGGTTAAAGTCCAGAAGTCACACTGAATGGCTACAAAAGCAAACTGAATTCACAATTCCTATATAATATAGAAATATGGGGAGGTCATGACTTAAAATTTATGGAAGCCATACAAAATACTTTCCAGAGAACAATCTTATAAGTACCAAAGGGTACCCCAACAGCATATATATAGAATATGAGGAAACAGAAAAACAAATCTCAATTTCAACAATCGCTCAGATCAGAAAGGTACCCTATTGGGAAATGTATATAAATAAAAGATAAAAGACTACCCAAAATGTTTCTTATGCAGGCAATGTAGTCATCAATATGTGAGAATTATTGATATGAAGATTAAAGAATCTGAGGGATTTGCTTTATTTTTTTTTTTGCTGTTACATCTTTTATTAATATTTCCATTTCTTTACAATAATAAAACACTTATTCTAAACATGAGTCTGATAATGAGTTGTTGGTTACATATCAACTCCACATAGAGGCAGAGAGGGCAATGTTATGTTTGACCTGTACTTACCCCACTATATACGATTCTATATCTTAAAGCAATGGAGAGGCAAGGCTTCCATGCTCCATAGTCACATCCCAGACCAAAAGAAGACTCTTATATGCTTCAGGTGCTGTCCAGGCTTCTGGCACCCCAGCTAAAGAGAAAAAAAAATACAAAAAGAAAAAAGAACCACTATTCTATATAATATTAGGTACATTACATATGAAAGAGGGGGCACTGTAGTACCTCCCATACATACAATCCTGGTTAGCCAAGTTTGACAGTTCCCTTTATATAATCCTGTTACCATGGCAGTAATCCTGGTTGTACAGCTTCAGCCCACTCCAGTCTTAGGGGTGGCATATTTGGCAAAAGGAGTCCAACACTCCTCATATTCTACTAGAGAATTGCTTACCAAGTGGGAAAGTTTATCCATAGTAGCTATGTGAATCATGGAGCAAGGAGCTCCCTGTGTACTAGGTATCAGTGTGGTCCTCCATCTGCACACAAAAGCCTCTTTCGCTGCATGGCGACAATGCCAGCCAGCTTATATTCCAACTTCCTTAACTGGGGTGCTTTTGTCTATACACAGATTACCATTACCCCATAGCGGAGTTAATTTAATAGGCATTAAGTCTACCTTCAACTTTCTCCTTACTTTTCCCAGCATTGCAAAAGCCGCCGCCATCGTGGGGTGATTTTTAAGTTTGTTGGAGGACTATTATAAACAAGCAGTGACAGAGAGACTTTTTGACTTACAGCTTGCTCTATATCCACCCATTGTGGTTGGGGGAAGTACCCAATCCCAACCAGCGATCGACTGTGCCAAGTGAAATGCCCACTTATAACCTGTAGAACCATGGAAGACACCACCCCCATGCTCCAATGCACCCGAGTTTGTTCCTACTATATCTGGGGGCTTCCTGTCCACAGAAAACTCCCTATTGCCTTGTCTATCTTCTGGGTCCAGTCTTGTGGTAATAAAGGGAATATGTGCCAAAAATAAAAATTTGGGGGCCAGGATCATCTTAATCATGGCTATTTTACCCGCTAGGGTTAAATGAAGTTTGGTCCACCTGGATATATCCTCATGTAATTCCACCAAGAGAGGGTGGAGATTATATTCCCATAGTTTCAGATTTCGCAGAGAAACAAATACCTAAATAAGTAATGTTTTCCCTGCCCACTTCAAACCCGTGTCTCCTAGTACCACTGGTTGACATCTGGAGTTGAGGGAGAACTTTGGTTTTAGTGGCATTTAATTGAAGTCGAAATTCTCTTAAAGTGGCACAGGGTAGTGAGTATAGAAGGTAGCGCCTCAGCCGCATCCGCAACTAGAACCAAGAGGTCATCTGCATATAAAAGGGTAGTGTATTCTGTATTCCCAGCTACTATTCCCTTTATAGATCTACTACCACGAAGGTGCACCGCTAAGGGCTCTACAGCCAACACAAATAGGAGGGGAGAGAGTGGGCAACCTTGCCTGGTACCACGTGCTAACTCAAAAGGTGGGGATAGGGTAGAATTTGTCAATAGTCTGGCCGTTGGGGAAGTATACAGGGCTGATACCAGGATCGAAATCTAGGGCGGATTCCCAACTTACCCAACACCTCGTGGGTAATACCCTCCAAGGAATCGAGCCTTTTTAAATCTATAGCTACCGCTGGGGTATCTAATTGAGACGATAAGAGCTAAATTGGTTAAGGTTCTAAGATGATCTGCACTGAACCTACCAGGGACAAACCCTACTTGGGAGGGGTGTATTAACTGCGATAACAGGGGACCCAGTCTTAATGCTAATGCTTTAGTAAATATTTTACTGTCTACATTTAAAAGTGAGATCGGCCGGTAACTATCAGGGGAAGTGGGATCTTTCCCTTTTTTGGGTAATATGGTAATAACCGCTTCCTGCAACGTGGGTGGAAATACCCCCTGCACCTCTGCCTGAACATAAACTTGTTGAAGTATTGGGGCAATAATGTCTGCTAAGGCCTGCCAAAATTCCACTGAATAGCCATCCCCCCCTGGAGCCTTCCCTGGTTTAAGAGAAAATAAGGCCTCTTTTATTTCTTCTATAGTTAATGGGGCATCCAAAAGCTCCGCCTGCTGTAAGGTTATAGAGGGGAGTTTCAGTGTTTGTAGAAAAACTTGAATTACTTGGGGATCCACCTGTCTAGCTGATGCATACAAGGATTGATAATATTCCGCCATGACTGCATTTAATTCTTCACTGTTAGTATGCACCCGTCCTGCAGTATCTTTCAGTCCAACTATGTATCGATCCATTTGCTGTTTTTAACCTATATGCTAACACTCTCCCCTTTCTCTCCCCTTCCCAATATTTGTGCTTCAACCTCATTATAGAGTTCAGCCCTACGTGACAGAAGAGAATTTATCTCCATTTGAGACCTACTATCTTCCTACGGAGAAAAATCATGCCTGCTTTCCTCTCTGCTCCTTATGCTGTCTCTGCAATTCTTTGATCTCCTCTTCTAATTCCTTTAATTTTTGGTCCTCTCTCTCCTTCTTGCCCCTGCATAGGTAATGATCCTACCTCTCATGGTGGCTTTAAAAGCTTCCCACCCAACCCCAGCTGTGGTATCCTGTGCTGGGTTTTCCAAAAAGAATCTCTGAGCCCTCACCTTAGCCAATTCTAGGAACTTTACATCTTTTATTAACAAGGGGTCTAACCTCCAAGATGTAGATTTGGAGGTACAAGGGCCCCATGCTATAGACAGACACACAGGGGCATGGTCCGATATTACAGTAGGAGGTATAGTTGACTCCATAGCTGCCTGTGTAATCTGCAGGGACGTTAGAAAAAAATCAATATGGCTATAGGAATTATGTACCAGTGAGTAAAATGAATAATCTGTCCCCTAGGATTCAATGCTCGCCATATATCTGTCAAGCCTTGTCACCCATCCAGTTCATCAGGGCTCTCCTACCTTTCCCATGGCCAGTGTCTTCCTTTTTAGGGTTTTGTCCACCATAGGGTCTGGCACTAAATTGAAATCCCTCTCCAAAAATGGTGGGCATATTGTCTTTTATTGGTGGAAAAAGGCCGCATCGTCCTCGTTTGCCCATAAATATTCCCTAGTACTATAGGCCCCTTAGAGTCTGAAATGTCCCTGTCACCCATCTGCCCTGTGGGTCCTCCCTTGAAGCAGTAAGAGACCAGTGTAGCTGCTTATGTACTAATATTGCTACTCCACATTTTTTGTAGCAGCTGAAGCATGGATCTCTATGCCCACCCAGCCCCTATTTAGAAGCCCATGGCCTTCCCATCTAGTTTTGTCTCCTGCAAAAAAAACACTTGGGCCTTATTCTTTTGCAAATATGACATCATCTTCTTCCTCTTCACCGGCGTGTTCATACCCCTCACATTCCAAGTGATACAGGATATTTCAACCATAGTCATAACCTTCGAGAATCAATGAAATGTGAAATGCTACCATCAAACCGCCGGTGAGGATGGAAGGGCACCAATTTACCAAACACCAGTACCCATGGCTCCATCTAGATTGGAGTTCCAGACCTTGAGACACTGTTAGGCTCCCTTTACCCTGTACAACCAGTCTACCAATACTTCTGTACAAACCCCTGACCTTCCTTGGCAGCCAGGTTACATTATAACACAAGTACCACCCTAAAATCCTAACGATAACCCCTCCAAACAACCACACGCTAAACCTATTTACATACTGCACTTCCGTGCTTCATTGGAACCATCCTGCATATAGGGTCCTTTGCCTCTCAAGAAGAGACCTGACCTGCAGAGTAGTTCCTGGAGACGTGGAGGTCTGGCCATGGCTCGACCCCACCATACCTTGTTTATCCAAGGTCATAGCAATTGGGGAGCTGCGTGCCAAGACATACCCCCAGGAGATCGGCTGCATCCTCCTAAATGCCTTCCCCGACCTAGCGGTCAGTTGGCCATTTCGAAACAAGGCTAGGGTTACCCATGTATGGAGAAGTTCCGTCTATATATTCCATGGTACTATATCCCTTCCCACAGCATCCTTTGAAATGAATACAGTTACCCTTTGACTAATAGCTCATCAGGCTTATCCCATACCCCACCCGGCTACCATCCTTTATACCCGTTATAATCGGGGTCTATCCTTCAGGCCCAAAATATGTAACAACGGCTGGCTAATCTTCCATCTTAAAATGCACAGACCCATCTGCATCCTGACCCCCACTACCCAGCCTTCAAACGCTTCCCAACTCCCATAACATACCCAGGGTTCAGTTGCACCCACAGCTTTGTATTCTGTTTAGTTACTACCCCTGCCCCCCCCCATATAAAACTCCTCTAGAAGGTTTAACTCCAGCCCTGAGATCAAAACCCTGAAGGGTCAAAGTCTCAATGTCTCGTGATCTTCTGGGCCATGGTTTTAAATCGAAACCATAAACAGCTCCCCAGCCCTAGCAATATCCACTATGCCCGGATACCATCTACTGCCCAGGGTTTAACATAGATGCGGTACTTATCTAATTCGCATCCCGATCTGCTGTTCCTTTCAAGGGCTCTAATGCCTCGGTGCCGCTGCTTCAGCAGCCTGGTCCCCTTCGCGGTCTTCGGATGCTGCGCCAGTGGAATGTTGCTCCTTCTGCAGTTCCTCATCCGCGCTGCCTTCCAACACCGCCACGTTCCTCATACCACAACTAACCTGGGAGTCTGCTTCTGCCCTAGAAATTTCCTCCTCGGAGTGCGCATTGGGGGGAGGTGAGGGAGATCTCAACGCCTCATAAGGATTGCGGGTCATGTAACGCACCAAGGCCGTACTTTCACTGCGTTGCACCTCTCTATCCGCTGTCTCAGTTTGCAGGCTGGTTCTGATATGGGGGTGATCCCTTCGCCTGTGACTTTCTCTCACTGCTCTTTTCCTACTTTGGTGAGGGAGGCCAGTGGATGACTCAGGCTGCACTCCAAGGTCTGTCACCATCTCTTCTAGTTCCGAGGGGTCAGGGCAGGTGGATAGGCTAGACGATTCCCCTGGCTGTCTGTGCAAAAATTCCTCCAGGGCTTCGGGAGTTTCAAAAAGGAGCGGGGTCCCATTGTGCACTATCCGCATTGTAGAGGGGTACCTTAAGGAGTACTGAATCCCCAGTTTCTGCATCTTATGGTGCAAGGGGGTATATTCTCTTCTCTTAAGCGATAACTCCCTGGAAAAGTCCTGGTACAGCGATATAGGATGCCCCAGCCAACTTAAGCGACCCACCTCCCTAGCACGTTGTAGCAAAGCCTGCCATGTTTTGAATGAAAGAAGCTAAACAGAATAGCCCTTGGTTTGCCCCCTTTAATCGGCACTGGGACCGTAGCTCTATGCGCCCTTTCTATGTCTAGACAAAGTCTGCTTGCAGGCCCAGGATCTCAGGGAGGCGTGCTGCTGTAGGAACAGAGCCATATCAGCTTTTCACACCTCCGGAACCCTATTACCTGCAGATTATTTTCTACTCCAGTTTTCCAAATCGTCAACTTTAGCCATTAACATATTAATTTTCCTTGCTGGTCCCTCTGCATTCCTTTAAATCTCTCAATCTCTGATTCCTGCGCCTAACGTTTTTGTTCGATTGTTACTATTCGCCTTTTAAATTTTAATTGCTTCTTGTGGTATGGTGCGACGCTTCCGCTACTTCATCCATCCTGTGAAGTAGTTTCTCAAATAGGCTATTGAAGTACACCAGATCGAGCCCTGAGCCCGGCGCCTCCGCCATTTTGCAGGCCGCAATATTGAGACGGGCTTTCAAACATGTTTTCGACCAACTATCTTTAAAATTCTTTTATAAACATGTACTGGAGCTCTTTTAGATTTATATCTCAATTCTTCCACTTTGTTTAAACCTCCACAGATATGAGATCGTCGGATATAAACGTCTACACACGCAGCTCCAGCAGATTAAGCTGCCATTTAGTTCAGCAGCTAAGCCACGCCCCCGGGATTTGCTTTATAAAATAGGATGTAGGGACATTTGAACAAGACAATCTGAGTTAAGTTGGGATGCTCTGGTACAAAACGTCAATTTAAGGCTGCTAGATAGTGCAAAACAAAAGGACTTGTAAAATTAGCAGAAACAGCACTATACTTACAAATACATAAAGAAGAAGAAAAAAAAAGGAAAGAACAGAGGGAACTATATACTGTAGGTAACATAAAACATCCAGGGATAAGCACCTCATCCACAAGACTGGAAGTCATACCATCTGCAATAATGGAAGGTATTCATATGTGAGAAGACAGAGAAAGAATAGTGTCTTTGCCTTTGAGTGGCAAAACTGAGTCAGAGAAACATTCTTGTACATTGCCATTTGTATAAAGAAATAAACGACTGAACAATATGACCTATATAAACTAAAGTGTGCGTATAAACCTTCCTTAAAGGGACACTGTCAACCCCTTAGGCCTTGGAGTGTTCCTAGTTTAAAGAAACACATCGTATTTATTTATTTATTAGCTTTTGTTGACCAGGTAGGTGCATTAGGCAAAAATCCTGCCTATTTTCAAGCACGACCTGGGAGAGTACAATATACAGTTGACAAAAACAAGACAATGGTGAAGTACAAAGCAGTAAATAATACAAACTAATAGATATCCTCACAGGGACAGTCAGGGAAATGAAACATACTTTTAGCAGTAGCCATCCTCACAGGGATGGAGGGGAGCAGGTAACAGAACAAGGCAAAACATTCAAAATTACAGTGACAACGGTAAGCTAGTTTTAGGAAGAAGCAAGAGAAGTGGAGTGGGGTTAGGTATAGTCACAGGAATCAAGTGTATGTAGGTAGGAGAAAAGTGCAGTGTTGAAGGAGGAGTGAGATAGGAGCACTTAAGACTGGGAGGTAGAGGAATTTGGGGCAAAGTGAGAGAAGTTCTCCCATTTTTGTAGAACAATGTGAGACAGAGAGCAGAGAGGAGTTCTAGGATCTCATTTGGTGGGGAGTGAGGCACGGGTTGAGCATAGCCCCAATGCTGTCATGGCAGGAGTGTCTTATCATGGAGTCAGTGAAGCAACCCAGGTGTATTAAGCGCAGATTATTAGGGGACAGCCAGTGTAGGTTGGAGTACAGGAGACAGTGGTGAGTAAGGCGAGGGGCCAACAGGGTGAATCTACAGATGTTGTAGGTGGTCTCCCATTTATGAAGAATCCCAACATTAGCGTGGGAAAGATAGGAGGGCATACTGAAGCCTAGGAGCAGACACCTCTAGCCACCGAGATCCTAGCAGCAGGGGTAAGTGAGAAACACACCCAGTATGAGGCACCAATCTTTATGTTGACAGATTTGCATACCTCATTTAAATGAGAATAAAATCAAGAGCAGGATCCAGTGTTACTACAGAGTTTAAAGGAGTCCATGCACAGGACTGTAGACCCATCAAGGCAGTGCACCTAGCTTAGGGGTCCTGGCATGAACTTTTTATAGCCGACCCAGAGCATAGCCTGGTTCTTTGTAGATTGAGGATTTGGGAGTTGGTTTGGAGCCAGGATTGAATCATTTGGAACACAGATGACAGGTGTACATTAAGGTTTGCTACAGAATGAGCAGCTGAGTAGAGCACCAGATCATTAGTGTACATGATGGAGCTGCAATTGATAAAGAAGATGGAACAATCATTAACAAAAATGAAAATAGCAAGAGTCCCAGAATGGATCCTTCTGGGACACCACAGGAGATGGAAGCCGGAGATGAAAGGATTTTATTGAAGAAGATGAATTGGGAATGGTTTGAGAGGTAGCTGCTGATCCAGGATAAGGTGGAACCAGAGGTACCAAGAAAATGTAGTTTATGTATGAGCAGAGGGTGATTAACCAGATCGAAGCTTTTGAGAGGTCAGTGAACACAGCCCCGTAAGTAGGCCTTTGTCCATGTTGGACTTAACCTCACTAGTGAATAGGTTAAGAGCTGTAGTGGTGCTGTGACCAGCCCAGAAGCCATGTTGAGCTGGTGACTGAAACTGAAGTTTAATAAATGTGCAGAGATCTGACAGTGAATAAGTTTTCCAAAGTCTTGCTGAGGGTAGGTAGTAGTGCAATGGGATGATAATTGGACAGATTTTTAGGGTCACCTTTCTTGAAGACCAGCATAATCCTGGCAGATTTCCAGGCCAAAGACACTATGGAGGTGCTGATGGACAGGTTAAAAAGCCCAGTAACAAGAGTGGCTAGGAGTAGGGCACCAAGTCTGAGTATCCTAGGTTCAATATCATCCGAGCCAGCACTGCCATGGAGGGGAATGGACTGTAGTAACCTAAGAACATTCAGGTGAGAGATAGGAGAAAGCACCAGGGCAGGAGGAGTATCTGGAGGAACTATAGGAGGGCTGGAGCCACTGGGTCCTAGAAGGGAGAAATTAGGAACCTCCATGAAAAGCGAGTTGAAGGCGTTAGCAATAGTGAGGGCATTGTTGCAGAGGAGTCATTTTATAACAAGTCTTTGGAGGTCAGCAGAGATTAGTAATACCCATGATTTCGACTGTACACATTCTGTAGATACTGCTGATGTAGCTGGTTGTTTGATTCTTGTTCTTTTTTCTTTTAAACAATGTAAAACAAACTGCCCACCATACTGGTGTTACCACACCAAAATATGTTTGTTTACATTCCTTGATCAAGTCCTACTCATTGTTGCTGGACCTAGGAACATCCCCAACATGGTCTAGCCACTCATTATGTAATGAACGTAAAGGAGACTATTGCATCATGAGTGGCTGGACTATTTGGGGGTGTTTCTGTTGTTCAGGAAGTATGTAATAAAAATATATCCAAGATTCAAAACAAAACAAAGTTGTTTATTACTATACAGTTGCATGCAATTCAGTCCCGCTAAGCAAAAAGGCAGATACAAAAAACAGCAACATCCCTGGATTTTAGATTAGGTAAGCACTCCTAAAATGTAGGGTGTTAACTAGAAATAATATATGCAAAAGGTTGACAATGTCCCTTTAATCATGTGTTTGTTGAGGCTGACAATAACAGATTTGATAGAGTGGCGTATTTCTCTTATAAAGTGGAGCAAAGGAGAAAACAGTTAAAGTCCAGAAAAGTAAAATTGTAAATGATGAGGTTTAGTTTAAAATGAGAAACAGTCTGTCATTTATTTTCAAATGTATCAAGTTAAAAGTGTTTTTTTAATAATTGTGTGAATTTATGATGGAGAAAGTTATATATAGGGACTGTATAACAATCTGAGCTGAATTTACATCATAAGGCAAAACGTTTTCTTCACCATTTTAACCCTTCAGTCTATTTTATTTTTCATTTAATTATGCAGAAATTATTCTTTTCTCTTGTAAGTTCATTGTAAGTCACATTTAGGATGGACTATGGTTCTTGTAGAGTGTCAGAGGTATAATAATCAATCAGTTTCCATTTTAATAGCTTTAAGTATCTCCTTCTGTTTCTTCATTTCCTTTTCTTTCCAAAGAATGTATCATTCAAAATCCTCTAACAAAGCACTTAAATGAGTCTCACATATTAGCCAAAGATGAATATAGGAACTTTGTTAGATCAATAAAACATATTTGTCTCTTCTAGAAGTTTTTTGAAGAATCATCATTGAAAACAAAATTACTCCACTAGGGGATTTGTTATAAGTACCAGGATGTTGAAATAGCAGGTATTTCAGGTCATGATCAGATAAGACCATCAGTTTGATGTCTGCAGCAAGGGGAAAGTGCATTAAAGATTAACAGCAAATATAATAGTTTATTCTAGTGCATATTTTTGTACATTTAGAACTGTCTGCGTATTCTTTCTCATCAGGATACAAGCATCACCATTGGTCACGTGGCCTACATTAGATCCTCCATAGGATCCATACAAAATTCTGACAACCGGGATCCCAACAACAAAAAGCCTGACACTGCAGTCCTGACATGGTTAAAATCCAGCCAAACATTTGCCCATCTGACCAAATCCTGACAACTGGAATCCTTTAGCTCCTGTAACAGATCAGGTAATAATCATTTGCAGCTGCAACCTAGCCCTTACAGCAGTCACTGGGGATACTACAACACCACTGGAAGGTCTGTAAATATAAAAAAAAATCAGGGGATGGCTGGATCAATAAGATACTGGGTTAAATAAGGATTTGAGACAGCGAATTATGCTATAGAAACATTCCCAACTGGGGGTTTATACCTAGAGGTTGCTGATAACTTAATTGTCAGGAAAACTGAACAGTATCCTTTTGCCAGTGTTTCCAGCAATCTATCACCACAATATTTTACAAAAATGTAAAAAAATGAAATACATTTAAAATAAGTATCTCCAAAGAATGTCTTCCAGAACCTGTTACCTACATTTATAAACAGTAACAAAAAAACTATCCAAGTTAAACCAAATCATAACAAGCTCCTGCATTTTAAACTGTGACTCCTTTTAGGTATTGAGAAACCTCTGCTGATTTTTTTTTAAAGTAGAAAAATAATTGGTTTGTGAAAATGCTGTCGAGTCAAATCAGGCTCTTCAAAAACAGAAGTCCTCTCCCACCAACTTCATGTTTTCTGCTTTGGGAGCAGAGTACTGACTGCGATTGGTAAGTAAATCACTAAACCCAGCCTCAAGAACTGTATCCAACTGCAATACAATAGAAAGGAGGGAGGGATGAGAGCAGACAGCAACTGAAAAGGGTGAGGGACTGAGTGAGTACATCATCATATCAAACTATGTTTAGAGCAGAAGAATGAGTTTGGAGTATGCCTCAGCACACCATTATGATTTGTTGAGATCTCATTACGTCAGCAGCATTTTATGTGTGTCAGCATTTTAATTTGTGGGATTACAGTGTTGGGCAATAATCTGTTGGGACTGCAGGTGTCGGGCTTCTGTACCTAACCCTCCATCATGTAATTAATTGATATAACTAATCTGGACCCTCCTTTCCAAATGCCTCTACTATTATCTAACATTGGATTAATAACCTAGAAACAAAGAAACAAAGAAGAAAAAGAAAGACCTGAACAGTCCACCCAATCTGTTCCAAGATTCCTTAACTCAGTATCTTTCTGGCATCCATTATTCCTCACAGGCTCAGCCTCTCTGTGTCATCCTGCTTTATCTTGTCTGAAAACTTATTTGAATGCATCAAAATCTTTCCTGACCCCATCTTTTGTCTTTGCTTTCACAACCTTGTTCGGAATATTGTTCCACCATTTCACCACCCTTTCCATGAAGCTGGCATCCCAACTTGTCTGTTCTGTGCAGTTCTGTGTTACCTTTAATGGTAATTTAACATTTATTTTATTTATCCATTCATACATTTGACCAGAAAAGGCACACCCAGCTGTGACAGTTCATTTCAATGAAACTGCTGCTTGCATGGACCTATTTTACTGACAAGACAATGATGATGAGGACACCAAAGAAAATGTGTTACTCTAATGATACATGAAGAGGAACTTTCAGTTTGCCTACACTGCTATATGAGATGGACAGAAGGGACATTGACTTAACATATCTACAAAAGAAATAGTTAAAAATGGACATTAATACATATAAATCATAAAACTGGTCTTGCAAATGCTAACATCTTTGATTAACAACTTTACACATATGTCTAGCTGCTAAATGAATTCTCTATTCCCTGCTATTAGCCCAGTTACTTGGGTGCCATGCCCATAGATTTAATATACTCTTAATGTTTTCTAGAGGGCATGTTTGATACACATTGTTCCTATAGTTCTTGTAGACCAATTGATCCCAAATCATGGTTTCTCATTTGTATTGTGCCTGGTGTTAGCATAAACATGTAAAACACTTGCAAATAAAGACTTTTTTTGGCAATTCAATATGGCATTAAGTGGTAAGTAATGTTTATTATAGAGAATGTTGATATGTGATCTATGGATAAATGTATAAGAATTGCTAGAGTGGTGCACAATACATTGCAAGTCATGAGATGAACACAATTTGCCTAATAATGTTTGTATGTTCTTTATAGCAAGTAACATAATGAATTTTAACACTGTCAAGGTTGCAAAAAGTTGATAATGACCGTATTTTAAATATACCTGAATCTGTAGCTAAATTTGTTTCTTCCAGTTACTTCTGAATGTTAAAAACAAAATACCCAAATTTCAGAATCAGAAGAACCTAGTGAAGAATCTTTCTTTAAGGGGTTATGCTGTACACGGGCAGATGACACAGGACTGAATACTATGCTCAAATGAAGCACTACATGCTGCCATTATTGCATAATCCATGTTTCAAAACAAAATGCAACTGATTCAGCTTGAAGGTGTGGACACAGATATTTCAAAGGCAATCATGTCGAACAGGTGACAGAAAAGTTAAGAACCAGAACAGGAAACATCAATGAGAGGAAAAGAAAAGGCAGCCAGGAAATGGAGGACTCACAAGAAGACTTTCAGTGGGACTGGTCTTTGAAAAATTACACCACCACCCGATATATCATAAAATGCAACATTATTCACAAAGGACAGTCAAACTGTATGAACAAATAGCATCGTGATCTCACCTAGAGATCAGATGAGGTGCTGATAGTCGTTGATGCAGTTTGACAGACCTGTGTGACCACAACTGCATTTTATGATATATATGGTGTGTGTGGTCATTTTTCTAAGACCACTCTGGCTGTAAGCATTTTGCACTGTCGTGGAACCGACCCTCCTGATTTCTTTTTCTTGATTGTTTCAGGAGGGCCAAACTTTCTTACTGATGTTTAGATTGACAAAAAGGGCCAGGCCAGTCTAGAAGAATTCACTAATTTTCCTCAGGAAAGACAAAATCTGACAGCAGTGGCATACAGTCCTTGGCTATGGCCAGTATAACAGGACAAACATTACAACTATCCAGCAGAGTGGGCACCAGTACAACTGCTATGCTGCAGGAGTACTTCACAGTCAAGACGGTATTCTATGTACATCTGTATCTATTCCTTTTTTTTCAGTTTTTGGTTACTGGGTAACTGCACTAGACTAAGACATTCCTCTTTTCAGGCATGACCTGGGAGGTTATAAGTAAAGATATTAATACAATACAACATAGTTAACGAAAATCATTGGTACAGCAAAGCAAAGTATAAGCAAGCTGCAACAACATGAAACAAGATACAAAATACAAAATACAATTTCTAGAAAACTGTTTCCTTTCTGTAAAGAAAGTGGACAATGTGGCTAACAACAGCAGAAGCCAGCTTTTAGTTTAGCTCCTCTTGATCCAGTGTGACACTGGAGTGAGTCTTTAGTGTGCTGGAAGTATCCTGCCCAAAACACTAGAAAACGAATAAGGAATATCCAATGGAGGGCAACAAAATTATTCAAAGTCAAAGAGTGGACATATCTAAAGAGCTTACATTTATTTATTTACTTCAAATCCAGAACAAATGGGTTGATACGTTTTACTGGACCAACAAGGATGTTTAAAAAAAACAAATATCTTCAGCTTTCAGACCAACAAGTCCTTCTTTGAAAGCTTAAACTTTACACTTCTGAAGAAGGATAAAGGTATCAAACCATTTGTTCTGGATTTGTTCTTACTAGGACCAATACAGCATTAAATAGTTGTTTATTTACTTCAAAAATCTCAACAGAAAAGACATACTGAGCTGGTAACAGCTTATTTCCAGATGCATTCCAAGGAGCTGGGGAAGGGGAATATATAGTGCATGATATGCAAGTGAAAATATATAATATAAGGCACAGTAGTAATAAAAATAAGTACAATAAAAATGCATACAATGAAACAGAGTAACAATAAATGACAGTGTACAGTCACAGTTTACATGCAGAATATTCAGGAGTACAAAACTGAAGATGAGACAAAATGCAAATGAAGACACAAGTGCTATCCAGTACAGGGAGAGAAAACAGATAGTAGCAGGATTAGCGCAACCCAGACTGCTGAGGTGTGAGCAAACTAAGTTAATGTAGGAGGTAGACTCAGAAGCAAAATGTTGCCAGATGGATTAATTGATTAAGGCACAGTTAGTCTGGGGGGGGGGGGTTAAAGTTGCTCACAGGCAGGGGGGACACAAGGGGATGTCAACAACACAAGAGGAGGGAATACAGGGGTCAGAGATCAGGAACAGTTGCAAGAGAGGTTGAAAAAGATACAAAGAAGGAATTTAAGGGAAGAGAAGGATGGGGCTGAGTGGATAGATGGGGAAGGTGGATCAGAGTTTAGGAAAATGATATGAGAAGGCAGTTTGACCCATGGAAGTCTTCCTAGGGGGAGGTAGAAGGAAGGGGAAGCAGTGTTCCATGGGAGCAAGAGAAAGGGGGAAACAGGAGGGAAGAGAGGTGGGGAGAGAGCCAAACCTGAATTTCCAAGAGAAAGTGGAACAGTGTAGAGGCATATGGCATCAAGGAAGGGAGGGAGAGTGAGGTAGAGAGAACAGTGGCATGTATGAGGGGGGCAGTTCAAGGCAAAGCAGCAGAAGGAGTGGAAGAGGGATCCAGTCTGGCAAGGGTGTGCTTGGGAGCAATGATGTAGACAATCTCGCATAGTCAAAGATGCAAAGTATCATCTTCATAACTAGCTCCCAGCAGACAGGGATACTGACTTTGATTATATACAGCGCACCCAGTTTGAGGTGAAGCTTGTGGTGAATTGCATCAATGTGCACCAAGAAACCAAGGTGCTGGTCCAGCCAAAGATAGTTGAAGGTGGACATCAGCAAAGATTAAAAAGCAGGAAGGAGAGAGTCTGACAAGCCTCTGCAAGGATCCAAATGTCATGGACTATGACACAATTTGAAGGACAGAAGGAGACAGGGATGTGATAGAAATGTAGTAATATGTACAAGGATCTAACAATGTACAGTTGCAGCAACTGACATGGCCAGATATTCCTGAACTTTCTGTGCTAGTACTAGAGACATTTCCTGTCTACTTGTAGTAGTACTGTAAGGCCACCAGAGAGAATCACTTTAGAAATATCGCAAAATATTGGAAAAATCTGACCCTGTCTATTGCTGCTGATGTAGACAATGCACATTTATTTATGATAAAAGTCAGACAATCCCCAGTGGTCACAATTTCAAACTAGAGGGGGCAATTTTAAGAAACGCATAAGGAAGATTTTCTTTACAGAAATGGTTGGGGATAGCTAGAACAGGTTGTCCAAAGTCATAGCAAATTCCAGTACAATCTTGGGGCTCAAAATACCAATGGGATAGCTACATGAGTGTAATTAGAAAAAAGGGAAGGCTGGGTGGACTCATGCCTTTATCTAACCTCAACTCTTTATGGGCCTGATTCCAGGATGGCGGTGTAACTCACAAGCAGTTGTGAGTTACCCGGTTCTCCTATGCCAGGGACCCTATGCAGCATTCCAGAAGTGGCAGGGTTCCAGCAATTGCGACTCATGATGTATGCCATGCATGTGGCATTAGACCATGAATGGTGTATATCTGCTGCAGGTAGCAACTCATGTTGAACACAAAGACCCCACCCCAGAATACCACCAGCTGCACCAGGGGCATGGGATGGTGCAGGATAGATGCCACAGGTGTCAGGGTGCACCAGAGAATGGACCCCTAGGGTCCCTGGTGTTCGGGGGTTGGGGCAGGGGTACATGATAGGAGACACAGGTGACACATCTGCACCATTGCTGCAGTGCCAGGAGGTGGGCAGCTGACGGATGGCACCGTCAGTTGCACATAGAGCAGCTCGAGCTGCCATAATGTAGCCACACCACGTGGCTTCTGAATTACACTTGTGGGATTCTGGCAGCCGCGCCTTACTTGAATCGGGCTAGGTTGCTGTCGTAACCCACAGTTGCACCAGGTGGTGCAGGCTGCAGCATAAGAGCTAGTGTAAACTGTGTTTGTCACAGCCCACAAATGCCAGGGTGCAACCCACCTCTTGGAATAGGGGTTGGTGTATTGACCAGCATAAGTAGCGAGATATGCCATGGGATTTGATGTATCTTGCCTTACGACGGCATGTGCCCTTCTGGAATTGGGCCCTATGTAGCTGTATTATTGAAAACATGTCAGATCATGATTGCAAGCTTGTAACATCCAGTGAGAAACATTCAACTGTCTTAATTGTAAACTTATGTTGATATTTTAAGGCTTTAATTGTTTTTCTAAATAGCATTTACGTAGAGAAATGATTCACTATATAGGCAAAGGGTGAAAAAAAACAGCAGAGCAGGGGCACAAAATTAATAGTTGTAGACAAGGTGGAAGACAAGGGAGGTATGAACAAAGGCAGAAAGAGAAGTGTACTGGAGACAAGCAACAGAGAGTAATGAGGGAAGAAGGGAGTCAGGGGAGTTATGGAAAGCAGCACAGGCAGAAAGGGGGAGGAATGGGGTGTAGACAGGGGGAGAGAAAGGTCTGAAAAGCCTTGGGGAACAATGTAAAGAGTCTTGGAAATAAAATTCTGGACCTGGAGCCATCACGGTGGAAGCAGACCTGGATATGGTGGCTGTAATGGAGTCATCATGCACTGAAAATCATGACTTGGACATGGTCAGACTAGGTTACTCTCAATTCAAAAGAGAACAAGAGGAGGAGGGAAGGAGGGGTTGTTTTGTATGTGAGGAGGGTATCAAGATTATCAAAGTGCAAGGAACCTAGAGGTAAAAAGAGCTGGAGGTGCTGTGGGTCTCCCTGGAGACAGGAGCTGGGGCTACTATTCATAATGGGTGATATACAGACCTCTAGCACAAAGGAGAGAGTTGGATAAAGTACTAGGGAAACCATCAGCAGGATGGGAAATAAAAAGAGGTGGGGCTACTTGGGGACGTTAGTCTCCCAGATGTAATTAGAGCCTTCAACTGTAGCTTCAGCTTGAAGCAGGGCCATACTTGACTTCAGCAGGGAGCATTTTCAGGCTGCTAGTTGATGAACTCGATTATGGATGGGGCAATACTTGACTTGGTGCTTACCAACAGAGACAGTATTGCAGATGTCACAGACCAAAGATCACTGTACAGCATGGTTCAACATTAACACAGGTGCAGAGGCAAACTACACAAAGATGAGGGTCCTGGACTTTAGGAGGGTAGATTTTTTTAATCAGTAGTTTTATTCTACCTTCTAGTCTGCCCAATGGCACCCCTTCAACCCATCACTGACTTTCTCAATGAATTACTAGTTATTCACCCTTGCTCAGAACCTTGATGGGTGGGTGGCCCATCATGTTGGTTATGCAAGAGCCTGTGCATGGTGCCAGCTATGGAAAACTTAATGTCTTTTTCCTCTATTTTTGCCCTCTGCGCTGCAGCATCAGGAAGTGTGCACCATGCACATCATGCAGCTCATGCTACATCCCACACCCTTGTTCACTCCCGCTGCACTGCCACCCAGCCTCCACCAGGTAGCAGTCTCTGCAGTGGGACCTGGTGTCTTCCCAAGGAAGAAGAGCTGCCTTCATATGCTCAATCCTTCCTTATCTGGCTGGTCCACTGAGCGACCCTTGTCTGTTCAGAAACATGAGCTGCCATCATAGGGAGTGCAAATACTACCACCTCCACTGGACTGGCAAGGAGGGTGGGTTGAAGAAATGAGAGACTACTCAGAAGCAGCCTAGCACAGGAAGCTGCCAGGGAAGGTTAGAGGAATAGTGGAGAAATTAAAGGAAGGCATAGGAAAGACAATTAGCCTCTGTGAAGGAAGTGAGCAAAAACAGGAGGAAACAAAAGACCATTATGGTACTTTAAGAAGTGGCCACTAGGTGATATTCAGGTGGTACGAAATGCAGAAGGATGAGGATAGGAGGTGTACCAGATAAAACATGGGAAGCAGACAAGGCACAGAGGGGAGCAAAGGTGCAAACAGAAGAATGGATAGCTAAAGGGGTAGCAAAATGGGACAATATTTTCTTCAGCTGCATAAGCAAGAAGAGGAAGGTAAGGTAAGGGACAGTGAGGATAAGGAGGATGGCAGAGGGAGACAGTGCAGAGGAGGATCAGGATAAAGCAGACATCCTGAATAAGTGCTTCTGCTCAGTCTTCACAGTAGAAGGAGAAGGTGATAAAGTACCAAGGAGCAGCAGGAACACAGGGGTGGTGTGGGCACAAATCCATTTTCTGAGGAAAGATTCCTGAAGGGACTTGCAAATCAAAAAGTGATAAGGCAATGGGGCTGGATGGGATACATCCAGGGGTATTAAGGGAACCCAGGGAGGTGTTTGTTGCACCACTGGAAGGTGCAACAATGGAAGGTCAGAGAAGGGGAGATAGGGGAGCTAAACACGTGGCTCAAGGACTGGTGCCAGGAAAAAGGACACAGATTTGTAGGGAACTGGCAACAGTTCTGGGAGCGAAAGTTCTTTAAATTTGATGGACTGCATCTGACTAAAGAGGGAGTCAGTGCATTGGGGCAGAAGTTTGACGTCTTTGCAGAATATTTAAACTAGCAAATGGGGAGAGGTGCAGCACCCTACGACGAATGGGAAGAACACCCTCCCCTCAGCTAGTGGGTCAAACAGGAATTCAGCATGTTTGCCATTCATTTCATCACCAGGTAAGAAAAAGGTTTGTCTCCCATATGACGTACAGGAGTAATGCCAAACTTCACCCAACAATCAACACACCAAAATCTGGCCAATGGAAAATCATGTACACAAATGCTCACAGCCTAGGAAATAAGATCCCAGACCTGCAGGCAATAATGTCAGAGGCTAAACTGGACATAGTAGCACTAGTGAGACGCGGGTTTACCAGTAACCACACTTGGGAGACTTCGTACCTGGCTGCGTACTTTTAGAAGATAATGAGGCAAAAAGGGGTGGAGCGCCTAGTATGTCAATGAAAATATCAAAGCTACAGAAATTCAGAATAGACATAAGAAGCCAGAAGAACTGTGGGTCACCCTGGAACAGGAAATGAGACAGCCATAAGAACTGGGGTTGTCTACAGGCCCCCAGACCAGAGGGAGGACATAGACACATTACTGTTAGAAGATATACAAAACATGACAGCTAAGGGAGGTTCTGATAATGGGAGACTTCAACATGCCAGATACAGATTGGTCAATACCAACAGGAACATCTGCCAGAACTAGACTCATAGTGGATTCCCTGCAGGGGGAGGGCCTCAAACAACTGGTACAGCAACCCACAAGAGACAGGGCTATCCTAGATCTAGTACTGACTAACAAAGGAGGGATCACAGATCTCCAGGTAGAAGGTCACCTGGGGGCCAGTGACCATCACATGGTATGGTTCAATTTGGCTACTACATCTAAATCATCCCATTCCAAGGCAAAAATATGGGACTTCAGAGGAGCTGACTTTGATAAGATGGCCAACAGAGTTAAGCTAGCCCTGGCAAAAGAAACACAGGTGAGGGGTACAGGCAAGTGGGCAAGCATTATGATGCAATACTGAAGAAACATCCCATTGTGTTAGACAGAAAAGGAAGTGCAAAAGAAGAAGGAAACCACTTTGGTTCTCAAATACAGTAGCAGAAAAGGTCAGAGCCAAAAGGCTGGCCTTCAGGAAATATAAGGGAACACAGCAGGATGAAGATAGGGAGGCATACCAAACTGCCCTAAGGGAAGCAGGTAAGGCAGTAAGGCAGGCAAAGTCCCAAACTGAGGAAACACTAGCACGAACAGTAAAAGAAGGTGACAAGACTTTCTATAGATACATTAGTGAAAGGAGAAAGTCCAGAGGGGGTATTGCTGTTTAATGGAGAGAAAGGAGCATGGGAGGAGGAGGACCCTGTAAAGGCATCTATCCTAAATAGATACTTTTGCTCAGTATTTACTGAAGAGAAGGCAGGCAGGCCCACAGCCCAGCATCATGGACACAGGGGAGGGAGGGAGGTGAGCACTACCCTTCACAAAAGAAAAGGGTCCTACAAGAGCCATAAGCTCAGGGTGGACAAGGCAATGGACCTGATGGCATACATCCCAGGGTACTTAAGGAGCTAAAGGAGGAACTAGCAGAGCCATTAGCAGAATTGTTTAGTGAGTCTCTGAGCACAGGAGAGGTCCCAGAAGACTGGAGAAGGGTCATGTGATCCCGCTCCACAAGAGTGGTAGCAGGAGGAGGTGGGGAACTACAGACCGGTCAGTCTTACCTCAGTAGTGGACAAGATTATGGAGGCACTCCTTAAGGAAAGGATAGTGCAACACTTGGAATCCATGGGGGCACAGGATCCAAAGACAGCATGGAGTTACAAAGGAAGGTCCTGTCAAACTAATCTCATAGATTTCTTTGACTGGGTAATCAGAGTGGTGGACCAAGGGGAGCAGTTGATGTCGCCTACCTTGACTTCAGCAAAGCTTTGACACTGTTCCATAGAAGATTGATAAATAAGCTGGGTAGGCTCAGGGTGGGTCAGAAGTTGGTCAACTGGGTGGCAAACTGGTTGACGAGCATAAAACAGAGAGTGGTGGTAAATGGTATACAGTCAGAAGAGATGAAAGTCACAAGTGGGGTACCTCAGGGATCAGTCCTGGGGCCAGTCCTCTTCAACATCTTCATTAGTGACCTTGCAGATGGACTAGAGGGTAAGGCTTGTCTGTTTGCAGATGACACCAAGATCTGCAACAGAGTAGATGATCCAGATGGGGTGGGCAGAATGAGAAGAGATCTGGATAAACTAGCAGAATGTCAGAAGAGTGGCAACTGGGATTTAATGCAAAGAAGTGCAAAATCATGCATATGGGAAGAGAAACCTGAAGCCACCTATAGGCTGGGAGGAGTTGCTAGCAGTCACAAAGGAAGAAAGAGACTTGGGCATCATCATCACTGATGACCTAAAATCATCAAGCAGACCTCTAAAGCAGTAGGTAAGGCTGAGGGGTGTTAGGGTGTATTAGTAGGGGTATCACAAGTCGTGAGAGGGAGGTAACCATCTCTGTACAAGACACTGGTTAGGCCCCATCTGGAGTACTGCATGCAGTACTGGAGGCCACACTTTCACAAGGACATTAACCAAATTGAGGCAGTCCAGAGAAGGGCAACCAAAATGGTGCAGGGACTGCATCAGAAGACATAAGAGGACAGATTAACGGAGCTCAATATGTATACCCTTGAGCAAAGGAGGGAGAGAGGTGATATGATCGAGGCATTCAAACACCTTAAGGGCATAAACAAGGTGAAAGAGTCTAACATGTTTAAATATAAGAAAAATAGCAGGACAAGAGGACACAGCATGAGATTAGAGGGAGGCCGATTAAGGGGAATGTGAGGAAATTATTTTCACAGAAAGGGTGGTAGATGCATGGAATGGCTTACCACAGAAGTGGTGGCTATGAATACAGTGCAGGGCTTCAAACAGGCATGGGATAGGCATAAGGAGCAATACAAATGACTATGAATAGATAGGCCACTGACAGAGCAAGGCGATGGCACATTTATAAGGTAGAAAAGAAATGGGCAGACTGGATGGGCCTTTGCGTCCTTATCTGCCATCAACTTCTATGTTTCTATGTTTCTATGTTTCACTGGTAGCTTTATTCAACAACTCACTGAAAACAGGAGTTGTTCCAGATGACTGGAGGAGAGCAGATGTGGTCCATGTTCCATAAGATCAGCAGCAGGGAGAAGGTTAGTAACTATAGGCCAGTAAGTATCACATCACTACTGAGGAGATGAATGGAAATCTTGTTAAAAGAAAGGCTAGGGGAGCATTTTCAATCCAAATGGTTACAAGATCAAAGACAGCATGGATTCACTGGGGGGTGGGGCATGCAAGATGAATCTAATTCATTACCTTGACTGGGTGACCAAAGAATTAGATCATAGAAGGGTAATGTATATGGCTTACTTGGACTTCGGCAAGACCTTCAACACTGTTCCACATAGGGGATTTATGACTGGTAAAGGAACTGGGCAGTCTAGGGGTAGGACCCTTAGTGGTGAAAAAAAATGCTTATGAATATGCGACAGATGGTGGTGGTAAATGACACTCACACTAATGAGGAGAGAGTGATCAGCCGGAGTGCCACAGGGCCCGCTACTGGGACCAGTCCATTTTAATGTCTTCATAAGTGACATTGCAGAAGATCTGAAAGGAAGGTCTGTCTTACTGCAGGTAATGCCAAAATCTGCAATAGGGTGGATACTCAAGAGGAGATTGAAAGAATTTATGTTGGGACCTTAGAAAACTCAAGGAGTGCTCAAGGGCATTGCAGCTGGGGTTCAGTGTCAAAAAGTACAAAATCATGCACCTAGTCAATAGAAGTCCAGGACCTGAGAATAAAATGGGAAGGGGTATCGATGGTCACTAAGCAGGAAAGAGGCATTTAGGTTATCATATTTGATTACCTCAAATTGGTGGGGCAGTGTGGCAACATGGTGGAAAGCATGGATAGGATGCTGGGGCATAGGGATAGGTGTCACCAGCAGGAGGAGGGAGGTAGTGTTACTACTGTATTGGTCACTGGTGAGACCTCGCCTGGAGTGCTATCTACATTTCTGGTGGTCGCATCTCAGAAAGGGCTTAGACAGGATGGAGGCAGTCCAGAAGAGGACAACTAAAATGGCTGAGGGTTTACACCAAAAGATCAATGATGATAGACTGAGGGAATCTCAACTTGTGCACCCTAGATGAAAGGGGTGAGAAGGGTGATAGGATAGAGACCTACAGGTACCTCATTGGGGTGAACAGAGTACAGGAAGGAGTCTATTTGAAATAAGGAAGTGCACCAGGAGAACAAGAGGGCATGCAATGAGGCTGGAAGAGGGAAATTTTAAGGAGAGGTGAGGAAGTACTACTTCACTGAAAGAGTGGTGGACACCTGGACAGTCTGCCAGCAGAGGTGGTGGGAGCAAAAACAGTGGAGGGCTTCAAACATGCATGGTATAGGCATAAGGGAAATATTGATGAATAGGCAGGGAGGGGGAAGGTTGACAGGGACCGGATAAGATCTGTAGAGACAGAATAGGCAGGAGAAATCTGGGCAGATTGGGTGGGCCAAGTGACTGTTCTTTTCTGCTGACAATTTCCATGTTGTTTGTAATCCAGAGCTCCCTACCCCAAAACAAACAAGTAAACAAAAAAAAAACTGCTTCCTAGAAGGGGCTTGACTACTCAAATCATTTTTCTTTTCTTATTTTCTAGTTCATCTGATTTCACTGAACTGACTCTCTTAACCCATTGACACACTGTTGTAGAATTTCCAAAATTCACCTAGAAAACCATTCATACTACAAAGTAAGATGTGTTCACATTTCCACACTAATAGCAAACACACCGTTTCACACAGTGAGGGACATAGAGGCACTACCAATTAATTCACATTGTGCTGTTCTGCTTTCTCATGGCAACCTGCCCTCTATCTTTTGTAATGAAAGTCACATACCCGCTCATAGCCCCTCCGACTCAGGTGACAGATATTCCTGGTCATTTCTAAACCAGCAGTTGGCAACAGCTTCCATCTTGTTCACCTAGTCTGTGTGTGCCTACAGCCTTACATTGATACACCGCCAATGCTAGTGGGCATGACAGGTTTAACTGGTCATTGACTGTATATTTACACACAGTGGTTTGACAGAATTTATAGATTCTAAATACCTACAGTATGTATTTTCTATTCTTAATTTGCCTTTCTTCTCTCAATAAAAGTGTCATGTCTTGTGTATGCAGGCAATATAGAGTTAATATCTATATCACTATTAGGTTTACAATGCAAATTAACATTCTTTTCAAAATTATGAAAACAATATGGTTTGACTATCAATAGAAACAAAACCAACTTGGTGATTTTGAAACAAAAGTAAACAAAAATTCCAGTCTTATTTTTAGATAACAATAAGATAATCTCAGCCAGATATTATGATTATCTGGGTCTACGATTCTCACAGAACTGTCTTTGGGACTTCACATGTTAAAACTATGAAACAAAATTGAAAACAGCTTTCAATGCCTTTAGAAGGTTTAATGTCAAGACAGGGCAAGGTCAATCAAAGGCCTACATAATGTGATAAATGCAAAAATAAAGACTAGCATAATGTATGTGGCAGAAATCTGGACCCCTACAAATGTTAAACTTCTAGAAACTGAATTAAATCAAATACATAGATGTATACTTAGAATTCAAAATTCAGTATCTTCAGAAATAGTAAGGAAAGAAGTTGGCCAATATTCCATAAATACACTGGTCACAGAAAAAGAATAATATTTATGCTAAAATTATTCAGATTCTCAGAGAAGAAGTTGCCAAGAATGTGTTTAGAAGAACAATTAATCTACCTTCATAAAGGATTTACTTCTGAAACAATTAAAGTAATAAAGGAAACTCTTCTCTTTGGGTTTAGGGCACCTGCTTTATGAGATTTACTATGTCCCTATGGAAGACATAGTGGCTCGGTAAAGACAAGGGTTTGAGATATATCAATAGCACAAGATACAGATAAATATCTAAACTTAAACCTTTTAGTTGGCATAAACAGATTAAGACAACTCATAGACTAGTACCATATTTAGCAATCTTGTCAGACCCTGAGGACCATAGAATTATGACCAGATTTCATATAGAATTGTATGTATAATTATATCTATTTTGATCAAAATGTCCAGGTTTCATAGACCATCTGTATAAATGTAACGAAGGAATGGAAGATAATCTCAAACATGTCATTCTTCACTGTCCAATCTATGAATTATCAAGGAAAAATGGCTGAGTCCTATCTCGCCACCATTGCCCTCCAAAGATCTGGTTATGTTCTTGATGAGAAATATTATAGAACTGATGTACATTTTTGAAAGCTATTAGGTTACAGAACATCTTTTAAGAACAAACTATATTTGTGCCATCTTGATTTATGTTGTATATATGCAAATTAGATGATTCCCTTTATGGTTGTGCAATGTTTAAAATGTAATATTTGAATCTGTATGTAAAGTGCTTTATATTTATTGGGAATTTTATGGAAATGTCTATAGTTTAGAAAGACTTATGTCAAACAATAAAATGTATCTACCTACCTACCTATTCTTAATTTGGTATTTGTATAGCATTTGTAGTTCCCTATAGTTCTACAGTTGAATGATTTATACTTTAACGGTTGGATTTTCAATAGTCTGCTAGCAGCACTTGCCGCAGTATTCCTGCCACAGCTGTATCACTTTAAATGAATCGGAGTGTTTGTGCTGAATTTTCAAACATTCTGATGCATTAAAAAAAACTATTTTCAAAACTGAAAATATGGAAGAGCCCAGAATTATAAGACCTATAAGTATTATTTTGATAGTAGGAAAGTGATGGAACCCATGTTAAAAGAAATAATTATAACCGAATACAACACACCTGCTTCTGTTGATAATTTACAGCATGGATTTAGAAAGGAGAGATCATGCAACATCAGTCTTACCAGTTTTGCTGAACCAGTAAGTAAGGCTTTGGATGAAGGGAGTATAACTGATGTATTCTTTCTAAAATCTGAGCAAAGCATTTGATGTGGTACCTTATCATAAACTTATTTACAAACCTAGAACAAATTATCCGAATACTACTCAAACTGTAGTCAACTGGGTTGATAATTGGCTGCCTGAAGAACTCATTGAGGCTAAATGGATTCCTCTATAGTGAGAGGAATGCCACTAGTTGGGTCCTGCAGTGCTCTTTGTTGGGCCTGGTGCATTTTGGGTTGTTCATCGCAGACCGGGGTAAGGATGCCAGAACTGGTGTAACAAGTTCGCTGATGATACTAAATTGGGTGGTTTGGTAAATAACTTGGTGGAATGAAACAACTTACAGAAGGATATAGGGCTTATGTTGACTTTGGCTAATAAGTTAGAAATGAAGTACAATGAGGACAGTGTACAATAATAGGGCGAAAACAACCCTCAGAAGTTGCTATCTAAATGGTATTAAGTTGACCTCAGTTTCCTCTGAAAAAGTCCTAGGTGTAGCCCATGGAACAGCTTAATGACATTTTAATAAAAGCATACCTCCTTGTGAACAATAGCAGGAGACATTTCAGTCATAAATCTAAGGAAGTATTACTCCTACAAATCAAATCAAATCATATTTTATTTCTAAAGCGCTTTTCTTGAATCAAAGCGTGTATACAAACGAAAACAACCAATAAACAGTTAAAACACAAAAAATTAAAAGACAGCATACATATGACTAAATATCCTCCCCAAATGCTAGGCCAAATAAATATGTTTTTAAGGAGTATTTAAACATCTCTGTGGACAGGCAATCTCTAATCCAACGAGGTAGAAAGTTCCACAGGGTCGGGGTTACAAACGCAAAAGCCCTAACACCTAATGTCTGTAGATGGACCCTGGGAACCTCTAGCAATCCCTCGTCGGCTGAGCAGGGAGGGCAGAGGGGGTGGTAAGGTCGAAGGAGGTCTTGCAAGTAACCCGGTCCCTGTCCATTTAGGGTCTTATAGGCCAGCAACGTGACCTTGAAGGAGATCCTCCGCACCGGCAGCCAGTGCAATTCACGCAGCACAGGTATGACATGGCAAGATCTTGACTGTCCTGTCAACAGCCTGGCCGCTGCATTCTGCACCAGCTGCAGGCAACAGGGATCCAGCCCTGGTAACCCTAGGTATAGAGCATTGCAGTAGTCAAGGTGAGAGGACACAAGGCGTGAACCAACACAGGAAGGTCATTGGGCTGGACAAGGTACTTTATCTGGGCAATGTTCCTCAGATGGAAAAATGAGAACTTGACAACTGCTGACACCTGTGCTTTAAGTGTTAGTTCATTGTCAGCACAACCCCCAGATTCCACACCATCCAGAAGGTCTCAACTGGTCACCCCCAGCACCAGGCGGACGGTTGCCTAGGAGTCAACTTTTCTACCTGGTGACGGGGTCCACCACCAACACCTCAGTCTTATCTGGATTTAGTTTCAACTAGTTAGCATTAATCCAATCCTGAATCTCGGCGAAGCAGTTGTTAAATACCGAGACAGCACTACTCTGTTCGGGTTCAAAGGACAAGCAGAGCTGAGTAGCATCTGCGTAGCAGTGAAAACTCAGCCCATACCACCTTATAATGTCTCCCAGTGGCAGCATATACACCGTGAACAACATAGGGGACAGTACGGAATCCTGTGGAACCCCACAAGGCAGGGTAAAGTGGGCCAAGGACAAAATTCCCGACACCACCCTCTGAGACCTGCCCATGAGAAAAGAATGGAACCATCTGAGGACCGTCCCTGACAGTCCACTGATTAACTGCAGGTGTTCCAACAACACCCCATGATCCACTGATGATGAATGTGGCAGAGAGATCAAGGAGGACCAAGACTGAATGTGTCCTCCAATCTCTCGCTAATAGGAGATTATTCATCATCCGAACTAATGTTGTCTCAGTACTGTGCCTCTTCCTGAAACCAGACTGGAGAGGATCATAGACTTCTTGAGTGGTAAGAAAGTTCTCAAGCTGCAACACAACTACCTTCTCAATAACCTTACCCAAAAAGGGTAGGTTAGAGACCGGTCTGTAGTTTGCAAGACAGTCTGGATCGCTGGACGATTTCTTTAAAAGGGAAGTCACCACCGCCTCCTTTAATGGATCAGGGAACACCCCTTGATCCAGCGAACACCAGACTATCTCTCCGAGAATCACTCACATGACATCTATACACCCTAACAGGAGGTGTGTTGGACCAGGATCCAAACTACAGTAAGTCGGTTGCAAAGCCCTGAACAATCTTCATGATATCCATGATCGCTGGCCTGTCAAAACTATCCAGACAGACTGGGTGTCTGTGCCCTCACATTGACCTCCGTCATACTCATTTGAACGAGTTGAACAGATCTCCGACCTGATGGAGGACACCTTATCTGCAAAAAATTGAGCAAACTCCTCACACTTATCTTGTGAAAAGGCTCTCCGGCCCCAAAGACAGGCTGGATTGCACAGTCTGTCCATGGTCTGAAAGAGCTGAGCAGGTCGATTTCTCACTGCAGTAATCTCCCTGGATAGGAACTCTGCCTTCTTACAGGAGATTTCTTATTGATAGTCCAAATAATGGGTGATCAACCTAAGTCTGTCCTCCTCCAGGCCAGATTTCCACAATGAGTTTCAACCTTAGCCCTCTCTCTCAACTCCCTCAAAGTCCTGTCAAAACAAGGGGCTTGAGGACGAAGAGGAGGGTGAACTCAGAACAGGCACTATGGCATCCAGGGCCTCAGTACCACTCTATTGTAGTGCGTTACTAGATCTCCTGGATTCAAGCATTCCAATGGCCAACTCAATAGGTCCAGCACTGCCAACAGACCTCTGTGGTTACACCCTCAAAGGGTGGTACTGGACCATTTCCAAAGGGACTGGTCTCACATTGGGAGCCACAAACTGAACCTGATAGAGTGATTGTCGGACTATCCAACTGGTTCCACCACCAAGTCAGTGGCCTCCATCCCCAGGAGGAACACCAGGTTCTAAGGAGTGACCCTGACAATGGGTTGCAGCAGTAACTACCTGTGTAAAGCCCAACAAAGTAATCAGTTGGAGGAAGTTTTGACCAAAAGACGAGAGTTAATCATCGACCCAGGCATTGAAATCCCCCAGGACCAACCACCTGGGGGCCTCCAATACCATGTAGACCATGAAGTCTGCAACTTCCTGCAGGAAGACTTTCTCATCTCCAAGTGGACGGTAGATGAGAAGAATCCTGCTACCCACACCTGCCCCTAGGATACACTCAAAGGATCTGGTGATGCCAACTGGAACCTCCACCAGGTCCAGTTCTGTCTTAAAACAGATGGCTACACCCCCGCCCCTTCGATCCAATCTCAGGAGGTGTATCACCGAGTACCCAGCTGGAACTGCTTATTCCAATATCAGACCAGTATTTTCATCCAGCCAGGTCTCGGTGATGTAGATCCTACATTTTGTAAGACCTCTCATAGATTGCTGCCCTTAGTTCTGGGGGTCTAAACCAAAGTAAAAGTGTAAACCTAGGCGGGATCCAATATAAAGAAACTAAAATGACAGGGCTATAGGAACTTATGCATTATGAAGACAGATCAAGTTCCTCAGTATTGCACAGTTTACATAGGAGATGGATTAGAGGAGGTCTTTTATTTTACAATCTACATAAGGATAGTGACCAACTGAATGATTTAAACATTAACCTTTACACTGAGACACAACACTCACAGTCATATGAGGCAAATCCAAAATACTAATTTCAAAACTAATAGTTAGAAAATGTGTTACACTCAGAGGGCTTTTGTATATGGAATTCACTGCACAGGAAGTAATCAATAGTAATAATACTATAACTTCTAAATTTAACTAGGATAGGAATGCAGGGGTGGAAGAGAATGGAGAGGAGGCTATCGAAAGCTTTTAGGATGGGAGTCAGGACATCAGGAAAGAAGTTGGCCTATGTGGTTTATAAGGGAAGAAGCGGAAAAGGTGATGGCCAAGAAAAGGGCATTTTTGAAATTTAAGAAACCCAGAGGTATGAGGACAGGGATCATTACCAGGCTGTACAGAAGGAGGCAGGGAAAGCAGTGAGGAAGTCTAAAGCACAGACAGAATTAAATACTGCAAGTACAATTAAGGGCAGGGACAAGGCATTTTATCGATACATAGTAGAGAGGAGGAAAACCAAAACAGGGATAATAAAAGTGAGAGTGAAGGGTGGGCATGCACAGAGAAGGAGGATCAAAATGTTAATAAACTGAATAAATACTTCAGCTGAGTTTTTGCAAAGGAGTATGAGGAGGATATGGGGCCAAAACTGGAGGGCAGGGGTTTGGGGTAGGGGTAGATACCATCCCTTCATGGAAGATAGGATCATGAAGGAACTACTGAGGTTAGGGTGGACAAGGCAATGGAACCAGATGCAGTGCACCTAGAGTACTGAAGGAACTCATGGAGGAAGTGGCGGCACCACTGGCAGAGCTGTTTACTCTATCGCCAAATGGGGAGGTCCCAGAGGACCGGATAAGAACACATGTGGTTCTGCTACATGAGAGGGGGGCATGGAAGAGGTGGGTAACTACAGGCCTGTCAGCCAGATGTTGGTGGTTGGGAAGATAATGGAGGCACTCTTAAAGGAGCGTAAAATAAACTATCTCGAGGGGAAAGGGCTGGTTGACCCAGGGCAGCATTGATTTACCAAAGGGAGATTCTGCCAAACAAACTAAACAGAGTTTTGACTGGGTGATAGGGGTGGTGGACTGTGGAGAAGCAGTAGATGTGGCCTATCTGGACTTCAGGAAGACTTTCAACACTGTTCCTCATAAAATGCTATTGAACAAACTGGGCAGTCTTGGAGTGGAATCAGAAATAGTTAAGTGGGTTGAAAACAGGTTCTATGTCAGGACCCAGAAGGTGATGGTAAATTGAGTACTCACTAATGAGGGGAGAGTGACAAGCAGGTACCACAGGGGTCGATCTTGGCCAAGTCCTATTCAATGTCTTCATAGGAGACATTGCAGTAGGGCTGGAGGGGAAGGTGTGCTTATTCTTGGATGATATGAAGACTTGTAACAGGGTGGATACACCAGAGGATCTTGGCAGGATGAGGGAGGACCTTAAAATGCTGGAGCAGTGGTCCAAGCAGTGGAGACTGAGGTTCAATGAGGAGAAGTGTAAAATGTTACACTTAGTACATAGTAATACTAGGGCAAAATATGTGCTCGAGGGGGAAGAAATAGCAGTCACCGACCAGGTGAGGGACCTTGGTGTCATAATCAGGACTGACCTCAAGATGACAAGTCAAAGCCAAAAGGCAGTAGGAAAGGCTAACAGAATTCTGGGATGCATAGGGCTGGGTATTACTAGCAGAAGGATGGAGTTCATTATGCTCCTGTACAAGACACTGGTCAGGCCCCACCTTAAGTACAATGTCCAGTTCTGGACACCGCATCTGAAAAAGGAGATTGAGAGGGTGGAGGCTATCAAAGGAGGCCACTAGAATGATTCATGGACTGCAAGGGACGGCATATGAGGGCAGACTGAGGATCTAAATATGTACTCCTTGGAGGAAAGGAGGGGGATGATTGAGACTTTCAGATATCTAAAAGGGTTAAAAGGGTAAAGAGAATCTTATTTCAGATGAAAAGGGCTCATCCACCGGTGTCATGGCATAAAGCTAGGGGAGGAATATTTAGGGGAACTATAAGAAAATACTTTTTGATGGAGAGAGTGGTGGATACCTGGAATGGGCTACCTGATGAGGTAATACGGCTGACACTATCTCTGGTTTCAGGTATGCATGGGATGGACACAAGAGGATGTTGAGGGTGTGGGGGTGGACTTAACTGGGGGAGGTCAGGGGGAAGCAAGGCAACAATCAGAGGAGGGCAAAGGGATATTCAATTGTCAGGGGTATCATAGGGCAGACTAGGTGGGCCATATTGGTCCTTATCTGCCAACAATTGTATGTATGTATGTAACTTAGATGCTTTTATGGATGGGGAGATACTTAAATGAAAATTTTATTTAATTTTGAGGTAGTGTTAAATGAACATATTTGGCTTCTGCTATCTTGCTCACTGCAAGTATAAACTCCAAGAATTTATTACACTTTGCTTACTTTATGGCACAAACAGTCTCATTCCCTCTGGCACTGGGCCTTCCTTGTGACTCCTTTCCTGCTTCACATCTCCACTGGTACAAGACATTTTCCACCACCATCGGACAGTGGCCCATTAGCCTGCCAACTTCCTCTCCCGTTGCATGCCTGCAAAACTAACTGCCTATGTGCCCTCTATCTCTATTGTTACTGCAGCCAGCTGCCTACTCAAGCTGCTCATTATATGAATATTATCTCAAAGAATGTTATAACTGAGTATCTTTATTTTTCTTTTAGTTGTTTTGGTTGTTTATTGTGCATTCTTTCACTACCTCTGTATGTATGTTGACCCTCATCCTTTGACGTGGAACCTTTGTAAATGAGCAGTTTCTGCTCAAAGGAATTTGTAATCCAATTTAATAAATAAATAAAATAAAAATGATGCATGCATCAGAAATCTGATGTGTATCAATTCCTATATGCATCTTGCAGTAATTGCATCCAGAATTTAGATCACCTTCTTGTGGTCTAAACAGGTTGAAAGCAATTATTACAACTGTATCACAATTGTGATACAAGTCTTTGGAATCAGCCCTAGATTTCTACAACTTAGTTCTGAGATATGAAATTACATTTATAAAACATCTGGGCAGAAAAAATTTTGATCCTAATCATTCATTTTCAGTAAGTTCTAACACATATACACAGCCAGTATAATGCTTTTAATAAACATGACTCCACAGCTGTTCATCTGGCAACCTTATTGTAAACCCTTTCCTTACTGTAATAAAAACATTTTCTTTACAGGCATGTCATAAGCAGGGGGGCATAATAATGATGGGGTTTCATATCTTCAAGAGAGGGTGGAATCCCTAGGATGACAACATACCAGTAGCCCAGTAGAGAAATCCTGGGAATCCTGGGAATCAGTGTCTTTAAATTGCATTTTCCATTCTCACTGTATAGAACCAGTTAAAGTTCAGCATGCAAGCATTTCTAGGCTAGCAGAGGAGCTGACAAAAAATCAGAGCACCTTCTCTGCAAGTTAGAAAGCAAATTTTCAGAAATATGTGACAGACTGTCCCACTATTAACTAATTTGGCTGAACACCTTTTGGGGACAGTTTAAAGCCACTCAGTGTTGAAGGTTTTCGACTGCCCTAACATGCATTTTTCTTAGTGTACCCCTTCCCCTCCATATTCAGTTGTACTTTTCCATAGGAAAGGAACCCATTCAAAGTTTTGCTGAAGCATACCTACTAAACAGTCTGCTAGTTTCGAGGTTCAAAATGTCTGGAAATGCCTATGCAGTTAGCATTGCATTAGGCATGGCAAGGCAATTTTATTTATAAGTCACCCAATCCTGGAGGCTCTGTGTGCCAAACAAGTATCAGTACAGGAAGCACTATTTAAAACACACAAAAAAGTATGAAATACAAACAGTCATTGTAAAACACATCTTTAAATAATGTATTAAAAAGCTTCAGGATGTCACAGCCGGGGACTGGACATTGATGGAATCAGTAGTCTGCCAAAGCCAAGGCAAAGAGGTAGGCCTTCAGCCATTGCCTAAACACATCAATTGAGGGGGCCTCCCAGACTGAAAATGGTAGAGAGTTCCACAGGACACTAAAAGCTCAATCTACTGAGGTCCTGAGCTGAACCCTGGGAACATCCAGGAGGCCCCTCAAAGAAAAGCAGAGGGAACAAGCAGAGGTTGCTGGTGTCAGGAGCTCTGACAGGTAACCAGAACCCAGTCTGTATAGGGCCTTAAAGATGAGAAGACCCACCTTGGAAAGGATCCTCCACCTGAATGACAGCCCACGCCAGACCGGAGTCACATGTCTGGATCCTGAAAGGCCCGTCAGTAACCGGGCTGCTGTGTTTTGTACCAGCTGCAGTCTGAGAAGGGTCTCTCCCATGGCCCCGAAGTACAGAGAGTTACAGTAGTTGAGCCTAGAGGTCATAAAGGCATGCACTAACATTGGCAGGTCCTTGGGTAGAACAAGGAGCTTAATCATGGCATTGTTCTGCAAGAGGTAAAAGCCACTGCTGACAACAGATGACTCCTGATCTTCAAAGGTCAGTCTGCTATCAAGGATCATGCCCAGATTTAGCACCCTTGAGGAAGCCAGCAGCGGAGCCGATCCCAGGACAAGACCTGTATCAGTCCCAGGTGGCAAACCATCATGCCTGTGACCAGGCTTAATCACCAGTACCTCCATCTTGGCAGGGTTAAGTCTTAGCCAGCTGGAAACCATCCATGCATTGATTTTAGCCAACAGTTGTTAAGCATTGACAGCTCCTGATGTTTTGGGGCAAAGACAAATACAGTTGGGCATCATCTACATAGCAGTGAAATTCACATTGTACTGTCCAATGATCTTGCCCAGGGGCAGCATGTACACTGCGAACAGCATCGGCTACAAGATCAAACCAGTAGACTCCACATGACAGAGGCATTGGGAGGAGAAGTTCCCCATCAGCACCCACTGCACCCTGTCAGAGAGGTAGGTCTCAAATCACTTGATGACAGTCCTGGCAAGTCCACAAAACTCACAGATCCAATCAAGAAGCATGACATGATTGACTGTGTTAAAAGCTGAGGAGAGATCGAGGAGCACAAGAATTTACCTGTCTCCTCTATCTCTAGCCCTGAGCAGATTATTATGCACCCTCACTAGAGCTGTTTCTGTGCTATGTCTGGCCCAAAAACCTGACTGAAATGGCTCATAGATGTCCAAGGACACAAAACAATCCTCAAGCTTTTCTGCCACTAATTTCTCAACACTCTTGTCAGGAAAGGGCAGGTTGGAGATAGGATGGTAATTCACCAGGACATCTAGGTCGAGGGAAGATTTCTTAAGAAGGGGCCTCCCAAACGCTTCTTTCAAAGCAGCTGGGAGGACCACCTCTGCCAAAGAGCACCTGGCAATCCTGGTGAACACCAGGCCAACAGTCTTGTTACCCCTTTATGAAATACGTCGAGGCTGGGGTCCAGTTCACAAAAAGTGTCCTTCAGCTCTAAGATCACCTTAGTCACTTCAGACACCTCCACTGGCCTAAACTCTCCTCAGACACATGGAGTACCTCTGAACACCCCGGCCCGACCACTGCGAGGTGAATGTCTTCCTGGTGGAATCCACTACTGGATGGCTGACACGCTGTCAGAGAAAAACAGAGTAAATTCCTTACATAAAGTGGATGACAATGTTTTTTTTGGCTGTAGGCAGGCAGGGTGTAAGAGCCTGTCCACAGTCTGACAATAGCTGGGATGGTCTGTTTTTCCCAGCAGCAATTTCCTGGACAGGAATTCTGCATTCTTATGGAAATTGCTCCCCTGGTACTCAACATAGTAGGCACGCAGGGCTGGCCTGTCAGCCTCCAGCTGGGTCTTCCGCCAGCATTGCTCCAGCTTCTGGCCCTTGATCTTCCTCACCTTGAGATCCCCGTCAAACCAGGGAGATATCAAGTGAGAGGATCTGTGTCATACTACAAACTGGTGCTAAGGCATGATGAGCTTTGAAACCACCCTATTATAGGTGACCACTGCATCTTTGGAGCCAATGCTCATGCCACATCAACCCTAGATAGGTCAGCTAGCACCAACAGTCCCTCTGGTTGCAAGCCCCTTAAAGGGTGATAACTGACCATCTCCACAGGGAGGGACTACCGGGGGGCCACAAATGGGAACTCCACGGTACAGGGATCAGACCAGAAAACCTGATAATTATTGAGGTTATCAACCTCAAGACCCAGCTGGAACACCAGATCAAGTGTGTGACCATGCTAGTGGGTTGCAGAAGCAACAGCTTGTGACAGGTCTAGTGAATACATCAGTTGGAGGAGGTCATAACTGAAATGTGATGATTCATCATTGATCCAGGCATTGAAGTCTCCCAAGATTAAACACCTGGGGGAATTCAACACCTGGTCAATGATGAAGTCTGCCACCTCCTGCAGGAATTCTTTCCATGCCCCAGGAGGGGGGTAGATAAGGAGAATCCTGCAACCTGCACCTGCACCCCCACGCACAGTGACGCACTCAAACAATCGGGTGTCACCAACTGGGTGCACCGTGAAGCCCAGGATAGATCAAAAAACAATGGCCACTCACCCACCCCTGCAATCCTTCCTCAGGCAGTGCACTACGGAATACCCTGTAGGGATGGCGGCCTCAAGATCTGGGTCGGCATCGACACCCAGCCAGGTTTCATAATGCAACCCAGGTCAACAGAGGAATCAAGTCTGCAAAATAGCAGTCTTGCTCTCTAGCAACCTGACATTGCATAGCACCACCGAAGAGGAATAGAGGACATGGCCAGTCCTCTAGCTACCTGCCCACATGGTCATGGTGGAATCCTGGGTACAGAAACCAAACACATCTGGCCTCTCCCTAGACTCCGTTTACACCCATGACATCTCCTGAACTAGACAACCTCAATGCTGTTCACCACCACCTCCTCAGCTGCCCTAGGCCCTCGACAAACCATTTGCCTCCTAACAATCCTGACCTCCCTACGGTGCCTAGCTGCGATGGCAGAAACTGGGAGATCAGTTAAGGGGCAAAGGTCGTGGAGCCGAGTGGCATCATAGGTAATTCTGATGGGGCTGCGGCATCAACACATCTCTGCCTGGCTAGTCCAGTCCCCCAGAAAACCAGAATACACTGGATTTCAAAGTGCAAGAGTAAGCTTAGCTCAAATACCACTCCCGAACAAATAAACAAGCAAAGCCCCCCAAAACTAAACTATCTCCCTCTAAAACATACACACCTCATACATACAATCCATACAAACACAATACAAATATGCTTATTTATATACACACTCCAAACAAACCTCTATAAACCCAACCCCAAAGAAACAATCCCCCCCACCTTACAAATAAAATAAAAACAAACAAACAGCAGGAAACAACAAGAATATGAGCTGCAGCAGGTCAATTCAATGACAAAGTGTCCAGCAAAAAATGAAGCTAATGTCCAAGTTTAAAACCAAGCCTCAAGGCAGATAACTGTAAATGTTTCATTTCAAAACCAAACTGGAGCTCACACCACCAGAGTTTAGAAACACTTTGGAGCTCTCATCCGCAAGTCTTGCAGTTCTTAAATGCGTGCACCACTATTTTAATGAAATAATTTTGGCATTCCCAGGAGTTGAAACTCAGAGTACTCAGTTGGAAAAAGCGGCCCGACTCTCACTGAATCTGAACCAACAAACAATTTAAACTGTCAGGCATTCACGCACTGATTCCACCAGGAGTCCTGAAAGCCACCAAAAGCTGACCTCACCACAGCAGCTGAAAGTCCTCCTCTCCCATGCCAACAAAGTCAGGAGGAACCAGTGAGCAGGCGGCAGCAAAACAAGCTGGTAAACAGTAAGAACACATACCAGGAGTGTACGGGGAAAGGTCCTCCTCCTGCAGGCAAAATAAGACAGGCCTCCTCTTCAGGCCTCAGGATCAGATCAGCAACTCAGACCCGGCAAGAGACATGTGAAGTTCTCCTGGCAGGCCTGAGAGCTTTCACCTGCACTATCAGTTCCCTCATTGCTTAACCACCGACTCAGGATCCAGAGAATCACCCTGGGTCGACCAGCCTGCAGTGAACACACCGGCTTCCACACACCAGCTTCAACACAAGCAGCAGCCCAGTTCCAACACTAACAGCAGCAGTCCCAAGCAATGGACTAGCCAGTAGATCTGACCCCGCGGCAACGCCACTTCACAGTTTCACAAAGGTCCAGGTGAGTGCACATGATTTCAAATCCTTCAGCAGAATTATTTTGTTTCTTGGCTGCAAATTTCATCATATTTATTTTTAATATTGATGTATTTCGCAGAAATATGCATATTACGGGATATGCCATGGCCTTCCTCAGAATATGTCAGTTACCTTTATGGGTTAGGGTGAAGGATATTACTCACATATGGCATAAGTGTATTATGAAGGTTAAGCCCCTTAACAAATGATGAGAAATGTCATATTGTGTGTCATGCTATTGTATGTTTAATCCACACATTTTCAAATGTAAACCTTTCAAATAAGCTCTTTTTGGAGAGCTACTTATTGTTACCTTATTATTCATTTTTCATTATAAATACACTAATTATGCTAGTCATTAATACATAGCATCATTAACTATGGGGCACATAATGGTGTGCATTGGAATAACATATTTATCTCCACTAATGAGTGCTAAGACTAACTCACAAATGACAAGACTATGATTTAGTGATGAAGATCTTACCAATCAAGTGAGGAGATAAATGTGTTGGTATTCCAGTGCAAACCATTATGTATTTAACATATACCACACTATTTCAGTGTTTTTATCAGTGTTTTACAGAGTTTTAGATAAACCTGTCTCTTTCCATTGTAAACTCTCCATCAGGCCTATTGTTTTCTGTGTTCAATTTCACAATTCTCAATGGAAATATCTTGTTTTAAATAAAGCAATGTTCTACATAAAATAATGTGTTCTATGTGAAAATAAAGATTTATTCTAAAAATAACATGATTTATCTACCAGATTTAGTCACCACTGGTATAGTATATTTAGGGCATTCAATAAAGATGTCAAGGAATATGTATTTTTTTATTCGGTTTGAATATTTGCCAACAATGCTTCCTAGCAGTAAGTGGCAGAGCAAAGTGAAGCCACAAGTGCTAGAACCACAGTGTTGACAACATGACAGAGTAAATGCAAGAGTGCATCCCTGAACACCTATGGAAAGTCTTATTTTATTCCATGTGATGTATTTCAAATTGATATAGGTGGAGAACCAACATGTGTGATAGCTGCAGAAAAAACGTTGTTTTTGTATCAGGAAAAACAGCATGAATTGGGTCAAATTACATGTTATTCACCCTTGAGATGAATATCACATTTTATTTGCTATGTTGTTTATCACTCTGAACTCTAGATCACTAGTCAATAACTAGTCATCAATAGAATAATAGTCATATTATTCAGATTCATCCATTATATTGTAAAACAAATGACACATCAATATTTCATATTTTTAGAGCAATATCTATATAATTACTCCACTATTTTTCCAGTAACTTCGAAGCTTATCCCGCACGGAGCTGCAAGAGTGAGCTGGGGCAGAGGACTGTAGATGGGTGGTGGCCGGCAGGTCCGTGAAGAGGCGGTTAAAAGAGGAGGCAATAGTATGGGGGTTATTGCAGTTGGCCTCACCAATTGTCATGTCAGTGACTTGTGCTTTGATCAAACTACTGACTAGATTTTTTATGTTCTTCCAGAAATGTCATGGGTCACTTGTGGTGGCAATCAGTGCAGCACTGCAGTACTCACTTTTTGCAGTACGTATTGCCCACTTGCAGGAGTTACTAAGCTGACGGTACTCCTGAAGGTCTTTTTGGTTGCGTGATGCCCTGTATTTTGCCCAGAACTTGTCACACCACTTCATAAGAGATAAGAGCTCGCTGTGAAGCCATTTAGTGACTGATCCTCTGACCCGCCTCTTAGAAAGGAGAGCATGCCTATTTTGAAGTGGGGCAAATGCCACAATGAAGAGGTCGAGGGCTACTACAGGTCATGTGTAGCCATGACTTGGGTCCAGTCAGCACCCTGTAGGTCCTTGAGGTAGTTCGAACTATAAGTTTTGAGTAGTCCCTAATTATGACCACTCTGCAGGGAACCTTGGGTGGGTTTGAGCCCCATGTGCAGTAGATCGGTGAGTGGTCAGAGATGGAGTCAGGAAGGAGCCCGAGTTAACAATTTGTCAAGTCAGTTGCTCAGGATCCAGTCAATGAGTGTCCCCTTGTCACCATGATAGGAGAGCCTGGTGGGTTCCATAATGACCTGACTGAGAGAGAGGCCTGAGAGAATTGGTTCACACATTTGGCATTTGGCCCCAACCAGTTAAGGTTTAGGTCACCAGTATGAGGAGCTCACTGGAGCCCACCTTCTCCCAGAGTTGGTCTAGGAGAGTTGAGAGTCATGGCAATCCCCCCTTTGGAGGGTTGTATGTGCACACTATGTGCACCTTCTTGGTGTTACTAAGTAGTAGAAGTGTGTGGAGAAACTCTCAGGAAGAGGGTCCCTGGGTTTGGTGCGACACAGTGGAGAGGTTTAGGTGGACCTTATGGTAAATAAGTACTTCTCCACCTTGTTTATTACCAATCCTGTCGAGTCAGACCATGCCGTAGCCCAAGAGGGAGCAAGCAGAGTCGGGGGTGTGAGGTTTGAGCCACGTTTCTGTAATACACAGGACATCAGGCTTGTAGTAGACAGCCCAGGCAGTTAGCGCCGCTTGATTTTGCAGGAGGCTGTGGATGTTCAGGTGGGCTATCTTTAACCCCTTGGCCACCTCCCAGGAAGGGGGAGGGCTAAAAGAGACCAGGTGCACCGGGGGACCCTGGCAGTTGGCTGAGGGACCAGTCTGAGCAAGGGGACCCATGTCTCAGAAGGCGTGCAGCCCAGACACAGCGCACTTCATGGGGAACAGTGGACCCTAATAGAGCGTCGGGTGAGTTGTGGAGGGAAGGACTAGGGAGAAGGTGCACAGGAATGAGACCGGAAGGTCATCTCATACTAGGTAGTTAGAGACCTTGGGTGAGGTGCATAGGGAGTGAGCAGGCACAGAGATTCTGGAAGGTGGAGGAAGCTCCTAGAGGAACAGCAGGAGCTTGCAGTTAAGAAATCTACAGGTGTTTAGGGAGGGATTAATGCAGGTTGTGGAGAAACGCCCCTTGTGGCTGAATGGTATTGCCTCCTTATGGAGAAATGGGCTGATAGGTTTTTCAGCACCACGTGACCATCACTATACAAGCGAGTGATGACCAAGGGTGGTGGTGGGGGCAGTGGGGCAGCCGGTGCAGCTGGCGGGACCAGCACCAGGAATGCAAGCGGTGATGAAAGGACACAGCGCACTGGCAGTCACAATCCCAGGTAGGAGGCATTACTCCCAATTGAGTTGGAAAGCAAGTTACAGTTCTGGCAAAATAGAGCATAAGTCCAGGTAGGACAGTGACTACGGAGAGTCACTGTAACAGCACTCCTCTCCAGCTCTGGGTTGAAAATTACCTTCTTTGTGCAGATCCTAGCTTGAGTGAGTTCTCGGGGGGGGGGTGGTGGAGGGCCAATTCGGCAGCCCTCTCGCACCACTGGACAGTCAGAACCTCCGTGCACCCTGTTGGGAATAAGGAGAGATCGTAAGTTTATATAGGCATCGGGTTGGTTGGGGGGAGGGTAAGCAAAAGTGGAACAGTTGGGGTAGGGTTCATGGTGAGAGCAGGGGGTCACTCAGTAAGGCTGTCTGGTGAAAGCTGCTTCAGATGAGACACAAGCTAACCTTAAAGACATCAAGTTGCAGTCACAGTAGAACATTACTTAAACAATATCATCTGAAATGTAATATTCCATTGTTTAATCTTTTTACAGTATTGATCATAGATTCTGGACCCTTTATCCGTTTAACTTTCCTTATATGTCCCATTTGCCACCTCTCTATATATGGATCTAACCACCTCTTCACGCCTACCTCCCAAATTCTATTGTGATTATTCAAAACTTCTGCAATATTATATGAAAAAATATACAGTAAAAGACAATAGTATTTATCATTCCACATCCTCCCTCTGCTTCACTCCTAAATATGACATTCCTCTTAATAGGGTTATTGCGACTCTCCAAAATCTTGAAAAAATATACTTAATATCTTAATTTCCATCTGATTTGGAATTGGATATGCCACACTTACATACAAAAATATAGGAGTATTAATGTTTTTAGTAACAATACTCTCTTCAGTTTGGATATTTTATTGTTTCTCCATAGCCCTACTTTATACTTTGCTAATTCTAAACATGCTTCCAGTTCTTTTCTGCTACATTTTCTTTCCCAAATGTGATTCCTCATATTTTATATCTTGTTTTTTATCATGATACCTGCCATCATCTGCTTAAGAGATGTTATAATTCCAATATACTTTCCTGTACTTTTATTGTAATTTATTTTAGATCCAGATATATTGGCATACTGTTCTAGTTGCTGTTTTAATGTACTTTCATCTGTGCCTTCATCTAATGTTAGTACTATGTCATCAGCATATGCCAATATTTTGAATGCTGGTGTTTGTTCTTCCAGAGGTATCCCTATAATGCTTTCTTGTGTTTAAATATGTCTTACTAATGGGTCTATCTCAAAAACATATAACATAGGGCTTAACGGACACCCTTGCCATGCACCTCTAAAGAAATTTTGTTCCTGTCCTAGCCACCTGTTTATTAATGGGGTGTTGCTTGCTTTTTTATAAATACACTGTATCCATCCTATAAAAACTTCTGGGATATCATATACTTTTGAAGTCTGAAAAAGGTATTTATGAGCTATTTTATCAAATGCCTTTTCTTGATCAATATTTAAAATATACCCTCCTGCTTCCCTTCTCTTCCCATGTTCCCTAAGCCAAATCAAGTTATCCCACATGTTTCTATTTTTGATAGAACAGGACTGCTACACACTAGTACATTTCTCAGCCACCTCTGCCAATCTGGGTTGTAAAATGTTTGTTAAAATTCTGTAGTCCACATTAAAGAAACTCAATGGCCTCCAATTATTTAAAGCTGTTTTTTTCTCCTTTCTTGTGTGCTAATATAAGTAAAGCCTCATTTTGGCTTGTTGGTAAATAACCTCTTTTCAAACTACAGTTATACACTTCAGCCAGAGCATGGGGCTAATTGCTTCCAGAATTTTTTATAAATTCTACACTTAAACCGTCTTTTCCCGGTTGTATTATTTTGCTGCATTTTTATACTTTGTTCTACTTCTACCTCTGTTACTGGTTTTACCAATTCTTCTTTTCCTTTTCCATTAAACCTGGTATATTCAATCCATTTAAAAATTGTTCTGGTTCCACTATCTCTGGGACCTCACCAAAAGTTTGTTGTACATCTTTATTCAAAGTCTGCAATATAACTTGTTTACTGGTTTGCAAAATTCCTTCATCATTCTATATTTCATTGATTATTCTTTTATCTGTCTTTACACTGCAATCTTTATATGGGTCAAATGTCTGTCTTTTATTTTGGGTTCCAAACTGTAGTTCTTGTTTTAATGAATATGCTCTATCATATTGTACCTCTTTTAGTTCCTTTTGTATTTGTTTGATTTTTTGACTAACGCCTTGGTTTTCTGTTTCTGTCCTTGAAACTAATGTTTGCAATCAACGTCTTAGCTGTAGATATTTTTTGTATTCTTTCCATGTTTTTTCCCCGTATACCTACTGAATAATGATTTTATGTCTTTTTTACTATCCTCCCACTATTGTGCTTCATCCTCATATATACACTTCACTGATTTCCTGGCTATCCATAATTGGCATAATTGTTTTAGCAATGATTCTTCTTCTAATATGCTATTATTAATTTTCCATACACCTTTTCCATGCATGGGCACTGCTGCCCACTGTGAAGTACACTGTACCATTCTGTGGTCTGAGAATTCATAACTACAGAGTTGACTAAACTGTATTTTGATGGTATTTGTAACAAAAATAAAATCCATTCTGGTTTTAATGGTTCCCCTAAAATATGTGTGCCCACCAGTCTGATGTATTTTTCTGTAAGCATCTGACAATTTACTTAATTTAACTATTTCATTTAATTTGTTTGTGTCACTAAATAATTTTTTTGTTACCATCCATCTATCTGATAGCTCTGTACTACAATTAAAATCCCCAGCCCATATTACTGTCCTAGATGTATATAAAAAAGCTTGGATGTCAGTGTGTAGCTGTACTCTTGTAGCTTTCATTTGTTGTGCATATAGCGTTATTAATCTTAATCTGTGTTGCCATAATTCATATCTAAAGCTAAGGCTCTACCTGGCACTATTTATATTAACTTAGTTAATTTTATTTCTTTGGTTTTAACAATATCCTGACCCCATTACATTTGTCTAATCATATTAATCAAAAGGATGGTCCTGACAACCATAGTCTTGATGCCTTAGACAATTCATACTTTGTTTTCAATCTTGTGTCCTGTATCACTATTATTTGATTAGCTACAGATGATAAGCTAGTGAGTACTGATAACATTTTCCTATGTCATTTAATACTATTCACATTAATAGTTGAAATGCTAAGTGTGTCCATAATATTTCAACTAAAGCGGGGGGGGGGGTACATTCTTATTTCTCTGTTTTCTTCCTCTGTGATCTTGTTCTTCTACCAATAGTTTCTTGAGTGGGATCTATGTCCTTATCTTCTAAATCTGACAACCCATCTCTAGTGAAAGAGGAGGCAGAAGAATTGTCTGAGTCTCCATCCCCAGAGCTAAGCATATCTCCCTCTTCTTCAGTCTTCTGTTTAAGTGCAGAATACTTCTTTTCAAATTTTTCCCTAACCTTTTTGTTTTTCCATCTTCCCTTTTTCTTCCCTTTTTATGTTTGCTTGCGTGCATGTGACAGCTTAGGAGAGAAGCGGGTTGTGGAGGCGCGGCACTGTAGCAGCCAAGGGAGGCACAGCATTTGGGGGCTTGGCAGTGGTGGGCCAATGGAGCCACAGTGTGCTGATAACACTGGCTTCCAAAAGTTGCACCTAGTTGCAACATTTTCGCCGCAGCAATCAGGGGCTGCCTCATCATTGCAGCATCAGTGATTCCGCTGCAATGAGGGAGCGAACCGTCATTGCTGGGCGGAACTGTTGACTGTAATATTGTTTGTGAACATGATGGAGGCTTTCTGTCTGTTCACAAACAATATTGTGTGTCCTGAGCTGAGGGGTGGCCAATCCCCTCAGCAGCATGTGCCCTGGCACAACAGTGTTTTTTGCTGACGGGGGGTCCAATCCCCATCGGCTTCAGTCCTCCAATTTAAAGTTGCCAATGAAGGAGCCCACTCCCTGTCAGCATCATGTCCCCCCTCCAATTTTGATTTGTCGACAGGGGAGCCCACTCCCATCGGCATAATGCGCCCAAAACAAAGTAATTTGTGCCGAGGGATGCCCAATCCCCTCGGCTCTTCCCCTGTTTTTGTGCCGACGGGTGCCCAATCCCCATCAGCTACACCCCCAGAAACATTCAGGTGGCACACTGGGAGCCCACCCCAGCGTGCCCAATGCCCCTGTAATGGAAAACCATCCTGCAATTTAAAAATTTTTTAAACCTGTAAAAAACTGTCCTCTTAGTCTCCTGCCCCCACAACCCACAGCCACCCACTGTGCACCCTGCCTTCCTGACACCCTCACCCTATACTTATCTCCGAGCCCAGCATGACGATCTTAGATGGACCGGGAACATGTCTGCACTCTTCAAAGCTGACCACGAACTGAGGAAAAGATGGCAAGCTGTATAATGGCATAAATAGGGTGTTTTCAACTATTTGCATATCTCAGCCATTTTTGGAATTTTGGCACCAAATTTTCAACTTGGGGTTTTGGGACCCTCCTCATGAATTCAATCACTGTCATGATTAATCGGTCCCGAAAGGTGATTTGCGGTCACTGCAGAATCACCTTTCGGACGATTAAAAAATGACAGTGCCAGTGTTCGGAGGTGGGCTTAAAAAGTGTATGTTGCAAATTTGGTGGAAAAATCTAAAATGACTGTTTTACGAGCGTGCATTGCACAGTTGCTACACACGCTTGTAACTTTGAATTTGCAATGTTTTCAGTCCAGATTTTCAACATTGTCATTTTTGCACACCTCCTTATGAACAGTACAGCTGTCATTTTTCACATCCTGGGTGAAATGTGTTTTTGCACTTCCGGTGCAGAATAGTGCAGTCGCTGTGGGAAATCCATGTTGGGGACACATTACAAAAATGACAGTGACACTGTTCATTAGCAGATGTCTTAAAATGCCTATGTTGAAAATTTGGTGACAAAAGTCTATAAAATGACTGTGTTACAAGCATGTGTTGTGCAGTTTCCACACAAGCTCATAACTATGCACATTTGCAATATTTTCACTACAGATTTTCAGCATTGCCATTTTTCCACACTTCTTTATGAACAGTATAGCTGTCATTTTTCACATCCTGGTCAAAATGTGTTTTCGCACTTCCGGCACAGAATCACGCAGTCGCTGTGGGAAATCCATATTTGGGACACATTACAAAATCACAGTGACACTGTTCATTAGCAGAGGTCCTAAAATGCCTATGTTGCAAATTTGGTGAGAAAAGTCTATAAAATGACTGTGTTACGAGCATGCATTACACAGTGTCCATGTACACTTGTAACTTTGCACATTTACAATATTTTCACTCCAGATTTTCAATATTGCCATTTTTCCGCACCTCCTTATGAACTGTAGAGCTGTCATTTATCACATGCTAGCCAAAATGTGTTTTCGCACTTCTGGTGCACAATAGCGTGGTCGCTGTGGAAAATCCATGTTCTGGACACATTATGAAAATCACAGTGACACTGTTCATTAGCAGAGGTCCTAAAATGCCTATGTTCAAAATATGGTGACAAAAGTCCATAAAAAGACTGTGTTACGAGCATGCATTACACAGTTTCCACGCAGGTTCATAACTTGGCACATTTGCAACATGTGCACTCCAGATTTTCAACATTGCCATTTTTAAGCACTTCCTTATGAACAGTGCAGCTGCCATTTTCACGTCCTGGCTGAAATGTGATTCTGCACTTTGACACATTACAAAAATCTCAGTGGCACTGTTCATTAGCAGAGGTCCTAAAATGCCTATGTTGAAAATCTGGTGAAGAAAGTCCATAAAATGACTGTGTTACGAGCATGCGTTATGCAGTTTCCACGCACGCTCATAACTTCGCACATTTGTAATATTTTCACTCCACATTTTCAACATTGCCATTTTTCCACACCTCCTTATGAACAGTACAGCTGTCATTTTTCACATACTGGCCAAAATGTGCTTTTGCACTTCCAGCACACAATACCGTGGTTGCTGTGGGAAATCAGTGTTCAGGACACATTAAGAAAATCACAGTGACACTGTTCATGAGCACAGGGAACGTGCATTGTGCAGTTTCCACGTATGCTCGGAAATGCGAGCATGTGTAATATTCCCACTATGCATTTTCACGCATTGCCATCTCTTCACACCTCCCTATGGATGGTGCAGCTGTCATTTTCACATCCTGCCTGATCTGTGTTTTCATACATGTGGTGCAGAATGGCACTGCTGTCTTGGAACTCAATGTTCGGGACACATTGACAAAATCACACTGCCACTCTTCATGAGAAGAGGTCCCAAATGCTTCATGAGGTGGGGTCACAAAGGCCATGTTGACAATTTGTTCTGTAAATACCAACAAACGCCTACTAGCATTAGCGCTTCTACCCATAATGTCCTACCCTGTACAGACGGACAACTATAAGGATGTGCTTTTGATTGCCTACTGTCCTGCTCATGCCATCCCACCCCCACCCCCCGCCACTTACAAGCATCAAGGTGTGCCTTGGACTCTTCGGCCCCAGACTTCACCCCATTCTCCTATGCTGCACCCATTTCAGCGTATGTTCTTATGGAATGGGGTGACTGTAAAGCTGAAAACCCTAAGGCACACCTCAACCCATGAGGGTGTCTGCAGAATAGGGTGAGGTGACATTGCATGACCCTCATGGGTGATGACCCAAACACTTAACTCAATGCCTGTCCATCTCTACAGGATGGAGGTGGGGTTGGCGTGAACTTCAATAGTTCACTGCCATTCCTATTCTCAATCTCTCTAACTCCTGCATTTCCAGTACTAATACCAGCAAACAAATATTCCACGTTGGCAAATGCTTGTTTTCTTACTACCATGGTAAATTCCTCCTTCTCTACAGTGAGATCCTTTTTGTTGGGGGGGGGGGGACCTGGTTAGTATCTACCTCATTGTCTTTCCACTACAGTGTTTCTTGATTTTCCTGACCAACCTCCATTTCTTCAATGTTTTGCCCTTGCTCTCTTTGCTTTAGAAGTGCTCCCTTATCTTTATCCTGAGATACTGGTTCATTATCAGTTTCTCCTTCCTCTACTGTATTATTTCTTTTCTTCACTTCCTCTTTTACTTCAATAACATCCCTTCAATCTTTTTCAGACATTTGTAGGCCTTTGTTGTGCTTGAAAAATCAGTTGCTCATGTGATACACTTTCTCCTTTTTGGGGAAGCCCACAGACATTTTGTATATGCATGTCCCTCCTTTCACATAAATTTCATTTAAAACAGTTAGTACAATCAGTAGAGACATGCCCATATTCCAAGCATTTGTTACACTTACTGCTGTCACGCATTGCTTAAATGCCCTCTATCTCCACATTTAAAACAAGCTTTTGGCTGTCCTATATAAAATAGTGACCCCCGATCTCACCCCAAAAAGAAACTGCCTGGAAGATGAAGTACCCCCATGTCTGTTTGTTTTAATTTTACCTGGACTTTCCACCCCATCCATATTTGTTCTGAATTTATAATGGGGGAGGGATACCCCATCACCTCACACCTTTGTTTTAACCAGAAAATTATATCAGATATGTTAATGCCCTCATTTCTAAATAAAATAGTCATATTTTTTATCACTGGTTTCATTAGGGGAAGTGCTAGAAATGGGCTCCATAAAGGATTTTTACACATTGCATTATATTTGGCCCAAAACCTTTCAAGTCCTGCTACAGACCTGAAATTAATGTCGTAATTTGAATCTCCAATGTGTACAAGGGCATATATTTTTGACGCAAAGAATTTCATAGAATTTTTAAGTGATGTTCTCGTTATGTACACTCTGTCTGGTATTATCTCTAACCCTCCTTTGTAAATTAACTTAACCATATTCCTTCTCGGAGCAGGTTTCCCACCAGAAGCAACTGTTCAGAAAGTAGTTTTTTCTTTGTTTTATTCTGGTCCACATTCTCTGATTCTGACATCTTGCTTAAATCTTCAGTGCCAGTATCTTCTTTAGAACCCTCTGTTTGTTTTCCTCTTTCTGTAATAGAGGCCCTTGCTCTCAAAGTTGTAGGTTGTTCATCCTCTATTTGCACTCTAGTTGTGTTACGTATACTCAAGCCTCTCTCATATTGTATCATTTTGGGATCCAAAAAGTCTGGTTTCCACTGTCCCTCCTTTGTTTTTAACCATCCTGCCACTTCTAAAGCAACATCTGCATTCCAATCTTGGATTTCTTTCTTGCTTTCTATTTTTGTCTTTCCTAATCCCAAAGTTTTTATCACTTTTTCCTTTTCAGTTTTCTTTTCAGAAACTGTCTCATAAGCCACAGAGTTTAAAAGCAGGTTCTCCACTTGTATTAGTTGCTCAGTATCTTGAACATTTTCCTGTATACTGTATTTTGTAAAGGTACCTGGTTCATGTTTTCCTCTTTGATGAGCCCAACACCATCCATTTTAGGCCTGTCTTGTTCAGTTTCAAAGGCCTCTGATGCTGCCACATCATTGTTTGTCTCAATCAGTTGTGGAGTCTTCTCACTGTCCTGTTCTTGTTGCTGATGCTCTGCCTCTGTATTCTGTTGCATTTTCTCCATGCAAATTGCTGACTCAGTCTCAGAAAGCAAATCAAGTAGCTTTAACTTCTTGTTTTCCAACTTTGTGAGCAGGTCCACATCTTGGTTTTCCATTTCAGACTCAGATGCAATCATATTAGTATTCACTTCCTCTGTCTTTCCAGTCATATTTTCTTCAGCCTCGAAGTTTGAAGAGCAGGAGAGGAGACCTGCTCCCCTGCTCCTGACACATCCATCCTCTTCTCGGCGGCAGCCATCTTGGGAGACAATGGTTCCCCTACAGGTGAGTAGGGGAATTTCCCTGGTTCCCTAGCCAAATTTCCCCCCAGTCACTAAAAAAAATTACCACCGACTGCTTAATCTGGTTCATGGTCAGTTGGCATTCACCTGCATCCCGCTCCCCCAGGCCGTGCCTGAAAATAGGCAGGATTTGTCTAGTGCACTTACCCAGTCAAGAAAAACTTGAATAAAAAAAATTGTAATTGTTTGGTCCCACTATGCTACAATTTCCAATCTAATTTTAAAGCACAGTAATCATTTTGCTAGTGTTTTGAAAGGTTTTCTGATATATCAAGGCGTACATTCAAATATTTTGCTCTTCATGGAGGTTGTTTTCAATTCTGATCCAGGTAATGATGGAATTGGGTTTCCTTTACTTGTTTTTGACCATGACAGATTAATGTGGTCTTAAAGAAGTGATAGATGTAAAACTCAGGAGTTGTAAACCATCTGTGTGGGGGTATGCTTAATAGTTTGAGTGAAGAAAATCGATGTATTTCATATGACCAGATACATTTACGGGTAAACCTGTGTAATTGTTTAAGCTTTATTATATCTACAAAGATTGGTAATATATGTAAGAAATAATACATTTTTAGAATGAGGTACATTTTTATCTAACATGTTCTTCCCCAAATCCCTAAGTATGCAATATGCTATGATAAAGTATGGAATTCTAGAGCTATAATACACATAGTGGGTAGATTGGAAGGCACAAGGCCAATGTCAAAATGCTTTTCAGTGCACTTGATGGAGTGCATTAAACTCCAGGAAACCCATGCCAAGAATGTGGTATTGTGCTTATAAAATGGAAAATATTTTTGTTATTGAAAAAGGATTTATTTTCTTGTAGTTATGCTGTTTCTGGATAGAATATGTGAGTTTGGTAATGAAGGCAGAATGCTTTTAAATGATTCTGGAAGTGATTTATTCTGAAGAAATCTACACCCTGGTGTGTGTTACTATGTTTAAAAAGTGTATTAATTTTGTATTTTAATGCAAAAATGCTTCATTTTCATTTAAATATGCTTTTGCTTGGTAGATAAGGGTAGGATAGTTATAAATAATGTGGTTGCTAGGAAACTAATCATCAGTGGTCAGGTAACGGGTTTCAACAAATGAAGTTTTAGATTTGACCACTTTATTAATCCCCATTTTATTAAGCTAGCTTACACCAACTACCCAGATCTGTCTGAATATTATTTAATGAATGATTTGAGTTTCTATTTCAGATTTCAGAAATATGTTTGAGATATCTTAATTTTTTAGCATGTTTATACCGTTTTGCCCATACCAAGCAACATTTGGCAACAGTTCATTTATAGCAGTTAGCTGTAATCACCAATACCTCTGAAATGATGCTATATATGATTAAAAGTTTAAGCATCATTGCTACAGATGACAAATAATTAATAAGTGTTAAAATATGTAATCTGTGTGGCATGGACATTATTATTCTTTTTCTCCAAATTGAATCCATTTTATTTTCTTAATAGAATTAATGTTTCTTATTAGCGAGTGGATCAGTGCTGGATTGAAAAGAAAAGGCAAAAGGGGACATCCCTGTTTCTTGTCACATTTATGCTCAACAAACGTGGACAAACATCTGCTTGTGAGAACTGCAGCTTTGGTAAATCAGAAAACAAAGACATCCATTTAATACATTTTTTTGTAGCATGTTATTCTTATGCCTTATAGCAAATAGATATTCCCAAGATACACAATCAAAGGCTTTTCCTTCAAAGCTGCCATCTAATGCTAAGTTTGAGCTCTAAATCCAGTATGGATGTTCCTTGTATTTTCAGAGGTTAGTTTATGTTTTAAAAAGTACATTTCTACTGAGTCTTTGAGACAGGGTAGTGCCCTTTTGAGTCTTTTAGCTAGCATATTTGTCAACAGTTTAGTGTCCATGTAAATAAAGTAATACTGAAAATTGAAAATACACCCTTTAAAGATTTATCCTCTGTATGTATGACAGTATATGTTAAATCTTACACACCAATATTTCAGGGCTGTTTTCAACCACCGTAAGTCATGAGGCACAGATGGCAGCTGGAGGGGAAAGACCAAGGAGAAAAATAAATACTTTCTCGGAACACTCATGAAGCAAAACAACCAATCCAAAAAGCTGGTAAAAATCTCAGAATCAAAAAAATTGAGACAAAGGATGGCAAAATATTAGATGTAAACATTACAGAGCAATTGCCAACAGTCAACCTTGGAAAAAAAAATTACTATAACCCATTAAAACAACCAAATGATGACTGACTAGATGAAGATGAGCATAATAGGAAATATTTACAGAACTCCAACAGACGTTGTTGCTGTGAGGATGAGAGGGGATAGTATAAAATAGTTTAATGGATATAACAGGGTTTCTAAACAAGCTAGCACATACAGAATTAATGGAATTTCTAATGGACCACAATATAATTATTTTACAATAAATATGGATAGACAATGATGTCACCTGAAATATTAATGGATATTGCAGACACAGTAAACAAAAAGGGAGAGTAGCTTTATTTGGGAGAAATATGGGAGGTGTGTGTGTATATATATATATATATATATATATATATATTATGACAAAGAACCTGTGTGTGCAAGCACTGAGGCAATGGTTACTCCAAGGACATTGGCGGGAAGCCAAGTTTGAAAGAAATACAAAATCACACATGCCCCATAACACACAGCATCATGGGCTGTATAAGAATGTATGTATGTGTATATATCTATCTATCTATATATATCTATCTATATATATATATATATATATATATATATATATATATATACACACATACATACATGTATAACATGGGTTTGCTGACCAACAAGTTATTTGGTCAGAAAGCACCACCACCTGACCATTGATTAAATGCCTGTACCAGCACAGTTAGGGTTATGCTTCCCAGAAAATAATCTCTCAGCTTAGCGGAACTCATTACCTGGCTAGCAAGTGAAAATTGACTGTCATCCATTTAAATTCATCTGTAAGTGAGTGAGAGCTGCTGTATTGTCAGCTGAAAATAGCACCATGGCATTGGTGACTGCTCCCCGTCAGGTCAGGGCAGCTCATGTTGGGCACACAGGGAGGGATGTGTAAAGGCAGAGGCAAATTGTTGAATTGTGTCATAGCCTCTTCTGTATGGAGCCAATTGTGCCCCCCACCTACCCATACTGTGTCACCAGTAGTACACCCTTGCAGCCCTCCCCATACAGTAAGCAGCTCACCCTGGTCCTGTGTGTTGCTGTTACATAGAAATGGCAGCTTACACAGTGTGAGACAATAAATACAACAGATGAAATTGTGTCCTGGGTGTCCCTTGTAGAGCATCAGATAGTGAATGGAACATGCCGTATGTTTCTGCTCCACAGCAGTACCATTAGTAAGGTATGCAGCATGGCATTGCAGGAGAGAAAGAAAGAGAGAGGACATTGGGAGCAGTGTCTCCAACAGCCTCTCTCTCTCTCTCTCTCTCTCCTGAGGGTGCAGTGTGTGTTGGAGAGAGCCATCGGCAAGATTTACAGTAGCGCAACATCTCATGTTGGCATGATAGAGACCGGATAGTGGGCAACCTCTGTCTCTCTCTCTCTTCAGTGGTGTACAACTTCACAGCATGGTGTGGAGCCTGAGAGAGAGATAGAGAGGTAGAGACACACACACACACATAGACAGGCACCCAATTTCGCAACCTCCCCAATGAGACATACTGCTCCCTTCTGAATGTGCAGCCAAACAAGACAGTGTCCTCCATTGTGCTCTCTACTTGCCAGGGCTTCTGGGGTCACCCATGCTTTTCAGACAGTCTAGATCCGGCAGTGGTAGTGAGAGACAGACAGACAATGACAGGGCCTGGGACATGAAAAGCAGAACTGCTTATGTCTCTCTCTCTATCTCTCTGTCTCTGTCTCTGTCTCTCTCTCTGTTCATCATCAGGGGGATGTATGTAATGTGGAGCAGAGATGCTAGGAGTCTGGGATATGCAAAATAAAATTCCTTCTGTCTGTCTTTCTCAATACATGTGTTGTGGGGAGCTACATGTGATCAGAACAGGGCAGGTACCTTTGTCAGTCAGCACAGAATGGAATTGATTTTTTTTGAGGGACTACTTTGGCAGGTGGCCAGATACATTCACTTTTCTTCTGTTTAGACACAATAAAAACATGTTTCTGAGACATGTTTCACTGCACCATGTTATAAGTGCAATAACCCACTCCAGGGTGTGGGGTTACAGACATAATCCACACCTGGGGTGCTGTGAGAACACTCGGCCTGTGGCCTCATGCCTCACAATGCACCTCAGGTGTGGATTAAATGCCTATGATATAACCCCACATCCTGTCATAGGCTATTGCCTACATTGCCAGTAAATACCAATGGCAGATTGAAGAGGTCCTTGCTTTATTGGATCTGTGCGTGGTTATAAAAGTTGAAACCAAACAAGACCATTTCCAAAGTTTAATAATTACAAATCTGCATATGCCGCCAGAATCATCCTTTAAAGAGCTCCTGATGCAGTTGAGGCAACTCTGAAGAAATGGAATATTGAGACATAAATGTAGCTTATGTTTCATATTTTATTATGTAATTCTCACTTTATCTCCTTATTACTAAGGATATTTGTATGAAATCAGTATATCTGCCCTTTCAGCACTGCCTGCTTGCTTACACCTAAGTACACTTCTGTTTATGGCATGAGAATCTGTTGCTGTGGAGATACTTATGATGTCATAAACAGGGAATTATATGGCAGGTACAGGGAAGCAGGCAGAGAAGATAAAGTTTAGGGGACAAGGATCTTGTTGCCATACAACTGCTTCAGTAATAAAGAAAATGGGGAATTTATTATTGAAAATATATGAAGTAATAAAGAAAATGGGATGGTGTTGAATACAAATCTTACTCTTATCAAAGTTTTCCAAATGTTGTGAGGGGTTCTTTAATGTATCATTTCAACATTTTGGAGATAATGTAAACACATATTATACAGTAGTAGCTACAGAACATGGTCAGATAGTTCCAGATATTTTAGTAATTTCTAAAGAGTTTCTCTCTGCTGCCCTTACTGTGGAAATGCAGAAAGCAGGAGATTTCTCTAGAAATATCACAGAAATTTCAGGAAGTATCTGACGATATCTTTGGCTATGACTGTACATATCCAAATAGACAAACCAAATGATGTTCTTCTGATCAATGGTGACTTTAAGTCAAGAGTAGAAATAAATAAGGTGGGACAAAGAATGCATGTATGCTGTTAAGATGCATACAGAAAACAAAATGACAGGATCAATATGAAAATGGGAATTATGCCAGATGTAGGATTCTGTTATATTAATGTTCATACAGATAAGGATAAAGATTGAAATCACAAACTCATTTAACAGGCTAATGGGCATGCTAGCATTATAGATTACATTTGGACATAACTGGGAAGTTGGAACTTAGTCAATAGTTTTGGAATAATAAAAACAGTGAGAGTGATCATTTTGGGTTCACCCCAATCAGTATGATGGTCATTTTGTTGACACCAATAGAGGCACAGGCAATACTGTGCCTGGCTCCGGAGCACCAGACATTGCAGCTACCTTGTGCCAGAATGCTAAAGTGCCATGGAGGAAAGATCACTGTTTTTCAGGGGGCTTCACCCCCACACCCCTGAAAGAAAATATAAGTGGCTCCGGGGTGGGCATGCCCCAAATGAGAGAGAAACTGTTGGGGTGCAAAACACAATGAGAGTGTGGGGTGATCAAAAATCAAGATCACCCCAGTCATGCTAGCTGTTGTTGCAGTGCCCTAATTGAGGTGACAAAATTAAGTCACTGTCCTAATGATATACCATCATTTTCTATTGTGTTACAATTTAGAAAGGAATGTGAAGATGACCACTTGATCACCAACAATGAAACAATTTTTGAAGAGATCTAACCAGTTGAAATCTATGCAGCTTTTAAGAACACTCACGAGAGACTGAATGACTTAACAAGTAAAGTAGATCATCAAAAAGTAAGAGTCAGAGAAGAATAAAGAATGCATGGTGTGATAAGAATGCCAGCAGAAGAAAATTCAGTTCAGAAATGCCCCCAGGATATTTGCACGAAATTAACAGAAACATAGGGATGCAAAATAAGAACTCATAAAAAAAAAGAAGAGAAAAAAATCATGATAAAGAAAGAAGCCAATATAAAGAATCTCTGATCAGAGTTTAACATGGCTGCAGTAAAGAAAAATATAGTAACATTTCATAGAATTGTAATGCAAGATAAATGTAAATATAAAAAGGACACGCTTATAAATACAAAATCACACATGCCCACACAATGCAAAGCATCATGGGCTGTATATGCAAATCACCACAGAATGTTATGCTGGTTCAATTTTAAGCAGAATTGCATGGTGCTGAAAAGCCTCTACACAGTTTGCAAAGGTGCTAACAGATGACATAGACACGTGTTTCATCTCTACCAGGACTCATCAGTATGCCTTGCCTGTTTGACATGCCAGTGGAATGAACCAGGTACCCTAAGACGGTCTGTCTGGGTTATGTTGTGTTAAACCCATTAAAATAAAAAACTATTTAAAGACAAAGAACCTCTGTGCAAACACTGAGGCAAGGTTACCCAAAGGGCATTTGGCTGGGAAGAAAGTTTCAAGAAATACAAAATCACACATGCTCACACAATGTAAGGCATCATGGGCTGTATATGCAAATCACTACAGAATGTTATGCTGGTTCAACTTTAAGCAGAATTGCATGGTGCTGAAAGGCCTCTCACACAGTTTGCAAAGGGTGCTAACAGATGACATAGACACATGTTTCATCCTACCAGTACTCACCAGTATGCCTTGTCTGTTTGACACCCCAGTGGAATGAACCAGGTACCCTAAGACAGTCTGTCTGGGTTATGTTGTGTTAAACCCATTAAAATAAAAAAAAACTATTTAAAAGACAAAGAACCTCTGTGCACAAACACTGAGGCAAGGGTTACCCCATAGGGCATTTGGCTGGGAAGCCAAGTTTCAAGAAAATACAAAATCACACATGCCCACACAATGCAAAGCATCATGGGCTGCATATGCAAATCACCACAGAATGTTATGCAGGTTCAACTTAAGCAGAATTGCATGGTGTCAAGGGCCTCTCACACAGTCTTAGGGTACCTGGTTCATTCCACTGGGGTGTCAAACACAAGATACAGATGAGTCCTGGTAGGACGAAACACGTGTCTATGTCATCTGTTAGCACCCTTTGCAAACTGCATGAGAGGCCTTTCGGTGCCATGCAATTCTGCTTAAAGTTGAACCAGCATAACATTCTGTGGTGATTTGCATATGCAGCCCATGATGCTTTGCATTGTGTGGGCATGTGTGATTTTGTATTTTCTTGAAACTTGGCTTCCCAGCCAAATGCCCTTTGGGGTAACCCTTGCCTCAATGTTTGTGCACAGAGGTTCTTTGTCTTCATGCTATGAATGTTGTAAACAAGACATGGGTAAGCTATCTATCAGATACGTTCAGGGATAACAATTCCTTCATAAACTAGAACAACATTTAGGGAATATAAGTGGTGAAGATTGGCGCCAGTCACTAAAGAACAGGTGGCTGACTAGATAGGGAGGCAATCAAGACATCAAACAACAGGGGAAAAAGTACCTTTGTAGAAATTAATAGATACATTTTGAAATGGTGGTCACCAGTCATAATAAAAGACTTCAATTCTGTGATAATAGTTGCAAGTTTCCCAGAAAGGTGGAAGTGGTATACCATAGATGTAACCTTCATAAAGGATGACCAATTTAACCTAGCAAACTATAGAGTTATAACATTTATAAATATAGCAGCAAAATCAGTGGAAGGTACCTGTTGAATAGGGTCCAAATTTGATTACAGAAACAAAATCCTTCATGAACAGGCTGATTTTGTTCTGGATGTAGTACTATAGATGATCTCTTTGTAATGCATTTTCTAAAAGGAATTTGTGAAAGTGAAGCAGGCATGATTGTTTCTGATATACATAGACTTTAAAGACACTTTTGGTACAGTTAAAAGGTAAAATTATGGACTAATAGAAATATGCAAATTGATCAATATTTGTTAGTTTGATGAAGCCTTACCATGAAAATAAAAGACTTGAAGTTAAGGTGGGATCTTAAGAGAAATTGGGAAAAATAAGTTCTGCAAAAGAGCAATACAAGAGTGCATATTGGCAATAGTAGGATTCAATCTATATGTTAATGACCTCATCCAAATAGTGAAGAATATTTTATTTCAACAAAAGTCAGAAAAATCACATTTCTAATGTATGCCAGTTACCTTATAATATTATCATTGTACAGACCAAAAGAGCTTAGACAGATCTAAGAGCTTAACTAAATACTGGGTATGAAATTAATGCAGACAAATCAAAAATAGTAATAGTTGGGTGGGCAGGAAAAATTCAGTTGGTTCATAAGCAAAGAATATTTAGACAAAGTGGCATATCATAACTACAGTACTATGGAATACATATATTGGATCATTTAAGATGGGCAAAACATACAGCAGAGATGTATTGTTCAGACAAATGGCCAAAGGAATTCATCAATTTAACAAAAAGCATGTTGGTTAAAGTCCAGAAGTCACACTGAATGGCTACAAAAGCAAACTGAATTCACAATTCCTATATAATATAGAAATATGGGGAGGTCATGACTTAAAATTTATGGAAGCCATACAAAATATTTTCCAGAGAACAATCTTATAAGTACCAAAGGGTACCCCAACAGCATATATATAGAATATGAGGAAACAGAAAAACAAATCTCAATTTCAACAATTGCTCAGATCAGAAAGGTACCCTATTGGGAAATGTATATAAATAAAGATAAAAGACTACCCAAATGTTTCTTATGCAGGCAATGTAGTCATCAATATGTGAGAATTATTGATATGAAGATTAAAGAATCTGAGGGATTTGCTTTTATTTTTTTTTTTTGCTGTTACATCTTTTATTAATATTTCCATTTCTTTACAATAATAAAACACTTATTCTAAACATGAGTCTGATAATGAGTTGTTGGTTACATATACAACTCCACATAGAGGCAGAGAGGGCAATGTTATGTTTGACCTGTACTTACCCCACTATATACGATTCTATATCTTAAAGCAATGGAGACAAGGCTTCCATGCTCCATAGTCACATCCCAGACCAAAAGAAGACTCTTATATGCTTCAGGTGCTGTCCAGGCTTCTGGCACCCCAGCTAAAAGAAAAAAAATACAAAAAAGAAAAAAGAACCACTATTCTATATAATATTAGGTACATTACATATGAAAGAGGGGGCACTGTAGTACCTCCCATACATACAATCCTGGTTAGCCAAGTTTGACAGTTCCCTTTATATAATCCCTGTTACCATGGCAGTAATCCTGGTTGTACAGCTTCAGCCCACTCCAGTCTTAGGGGGTGGTATATTTGGCAAAAGGGAGTCCAACACTCCCTCATATTCTACTAGAGAATTGCTTACCAAGTGGGAAAGTTTATCCATAGTAGCTATGTGAATCATGGAGGCAAGGAGCTCCTGTGTACTAGGTATCAGTGTGGTCCTCCATCTGCACACAAAAGCCTCTTCGCCTGCATGGCGACAATGCCAGCCAGCGATATTCCAACTTCCTTAACTGGGGTGCTTTTTTGTCTATACACAGATTACCATTACCCCATAGCGGAGTTAATTTAATAGGCATTAAGTCTACCTTCAACTTTCTCCTTACTTTTTCCCAGCATTGCAAAGCGGCCGCTATCGTGGGGTGATTTTTTAAGTTTGTTGGAGGACTATTATAAACAAGCAGTGACAGAGAGACTTTTTGACTTACAGCTTGCTCTATATCCACCCATTGTGGTTGGGGGGAAGTACCCAATCCCAACCAGCGTATCGACTGTGCCAAGTGAAATGCCCACTTATAACCTGTGAACCATGGAAGACACCACCCCCCCATGCTCCAATGCACCCGGAGTTTGTTCCTACTATATCTGGGGGGCTTCCCCGTCCACAGAAAACTCCCTATTGCCTTGTCTATCTTCTGGGTCCAGTCTTGTGGTAATAAAAGGGGAATATGTGCCAAAAAATAAAAAATTTGGGGGCCAGGATCATCTTAATCATGGCTATTTTACCCGCTAGGGTTAAATGAAGTTTGGTCCACCTGGATATATCCTCATGTAATTCCACCAAGAGAGGGTGGAGATTATATTCTCCATAGTTTCGAGATTTCGCAGAGAAACAAATACCTAAATAAGTAATGTTTTCCCTGCCCACTTCAAACCCGTGTCTCCTAGTACCACTGGTTGACATCTGGAGTTGAGGGGAACTTTGGTTTTAGTGGCATTTAATTGAAGTCCCGAAATTCTCTTAAAGTGGCACAGGGTAGTGAGTATAGAAGGTAGCGCCTCAGCCGCATCCGCAACTAGAACCAAGAGGTCATCTGCATATAAAAGGGTAGTGTATTCTGTATTCCCAGCTACTATTCCCTTTATAGATCTACTACCACGAAGGTGCACCGCTAAGGGCTCTACAGCCAACACAAATAGGAGGGGAGAGAGTGGGCAACCTTGCCTGGTACCACGTGCTAACTCAAAAGGTGGGGATAGGGTAGAATTTGTCAATAGTCTGGTCGTTGGGGAAGTATACAGGGCTGATACCCAGGATCGAAATCTAGGGCCGATTCCCAACTTACCCAACACCTCGTGGGAGTACCACTCCAGGGAATCGAACGCTTTTCAAATCTATAGCTACCGCTGGGTATATCTAATTGAGACGATAAGAGCTAAATTGGTTAAGGTTCTAAGATGATCTGCACTGAACCTACCAGGGACAAACCCTACTTGGGAGGGGTGTATTAACTGCTATAACAGGGGACCCAGTCTTAATGCTAATGCTTTAGTAATATTTTACTGTCTACATTTAAAAGTGAGATCAGCGGTAACTATCAGGGAAGTGGATCTTTCCTCTTTTGGGTAATATGGTAATAACCGCTTCCTGCAACGTGGGTGGAAATACCCCTGCACCTCTGCCTGAACATAAACTTGTTGAAGTATTGGGGCAATAATGTCTGCTAAGGCCTGCCAAAATTCCACTGAATAGCCATCCCCCCCTGGAGCCTTCCTGGTTTAAGAGAAAATAAGGCCTCTTTTATTTCTTCTATAGTTAATGGGGCATCCAAAAGCTCCGCCTGCTGTAAGGTTATAGAGGGAGTTTCAGTGTTTGTAGAAAAACTTGAATTACTTGGGATCCACCTGTCTAGCTGATGCATACAAGGATTGATAATATTCCGCCATGACTGCATTTAATTCTTCACTGTTAGTATGCACCCGTCCTGCAGTATCTTTCAGTCCAACTATGTATCGATCCATTTGCTGTTTTTAACCTATATGCTAACACTCTCCCCTTTCTCTCCCCCTTCCCAATATTTGTGCTTCAACCTCATTATAGAGAGTTCAGCCCTACGTGACAGAAGAGAATTTATCTCCATTTCGAGACCTACTATCTTCCTACGGAGAAAATCATGCCTTGCTTTCCCTCTCTGCTCCTTATGCTGTCTCTGCAATTCTTTGATCTCCTCTTCTAATTCCTTTAATTTTTGGTCCCTCTCTCTCCTTCTTGCCCCTGCATAGGTAATGATCTTACCTCTCATGGTGGCTTTAAAAGCTTCCCACCTAACCCCAGCTGTGGTATCCTGTGCTGGGTTTTCCAAAAAGAATCTCTGAGCCCTCACCTTAGCCAATTCTAGGAACTTTACATCTTTTATTAACAAGGGGTCTAACCTCCAAGATGTAGATTTGGAGGTACAAGGGCCCCATGCTATAGACAGACACACAGGGCATGGTCCGATATTACAGTAGGAGGTATAGTTGACTCCATAGCTGCCTGTGTAATCTGCAGGGACGTTAGAAAAAAATCAATATGGCTATAGGAATTATGTACCAGTGAGTAAAATGAATAATCTGTCCCCCTAGGATTCAATGCTCGCCATATATCTGTCAAGCCTTGGTCACCCATCCAGTTCATCAGGGCTCTCCTACCTTTCCCATGGCCAGTGTCTTCCTTTTTAGGGGTTTTGTCCACCATAGGGTCTGGCACTAAATTGAAATCCCCTCCAAAAATGGTGGGCATATTGTCTTTATTGGTGGAAAAAGGCCGCATCGTCCTCGTTTGCCCATAAATATTCCCTAGTACTATAGGCCCCTTAGGAGTCTGAAATGTCCCTGTCACCCATCTGCCCTGTGGGTCCGCCCTTGAAGCAGTAAGAGACCAGTGTAGCTGCTTATGTACTAATATTGCTACTCCACATTTTTTGTAGCAGCTGAAGCATGGATCTCTATGCCCACCCAGCCCCTATTTAGGAGCCCATGGCCTTCCCATCTAGTTTTGTCTCCAAAAAAAACACTTGGGCCTTATTCTTTGCAAATATGACATCATCTTCTTCTTCTCAACGCGCAAATCATACCCCTCACATTCCAAGTGATACAGGATATTTCAACCATAGTCATAACCTTCGAATCAATGAAATGTGAAATGCTACCATCGAATCGCCGGTGAGGATGGAAGGGCACCAATTTACCAAACACCAGTACCCATGGCCCCATCTAGATTGGAGTTCCAGACCTTGAGACACTGTTAGGCCCCTTTACCCTGTACAACCAGTCTACCAATACTCTGTACAAACCCCTGACCTTCCTTGGCAGCCAGGTTACATTATAACACAAGTACCACCCTAAAATCCCAAAGATAACCCCTCCAAACAACCACACGCTAAACCTATTTACATACTGCACTTGCTTCATTGGAACCATCCTGCATATAGGGTCCTTTGCCTCTCAAGAAGAGACCTGACCTGCAGAGTAGTTCCTGGAGACGTGGCGTCTGGCCATGGCTCGACCCCACCATACCTTGTTTATCCAAGGTCATAGCAATTGGGGAGCTGCGTGTCAAGACATACCCCCAGGAGATCAAGGTATCCTCCTAATGCCTTCCCCACCTAGCGGTCAGTTGGCCATTTCAAACAAGGCTAGGTTACCCATGTATGGAGAAGTTCCGCCTATATATTCCATGGTACTATATCCCTTCCCACAGCATCCTTCAAATGAATACAGTTACCCTTTGACTAATAGCTCATCAGGCTTATCCTATACCCCACCCGCTACCATCCTTTATACCTGGTATAATCGGGTCTACCTTCAGGCCCAAAATATGTAACAACGGCTGGCTAATCTTCCATCTTAAATGCACAGACCCATCTGCATCCTGACCCCACTACCCAGCCTTCAAACGCTTCCCAACTCCCATAACATACCCAGGGTTCAGTTGCACCCACAGCTTTGTATTCTGTTTAGTTACTACCCTGCCCCCCATATAAAACTCCTCGCAGAAGGTTTAACTCCAGCCCTGAGATCAAAACACCTGAAGGGGTCAAAGTCTCAATGTCTCGTGATCTTCTGGGCCATGGTTTTAAATCGAAACCATAAACAGCTCCCAGCCCTAGCAATATCCACTATGCCCGGATACCATCTACTGCCCAGGGTTTAACATAGATGCGGTACTTATCTAATTCACATCCCGATCTGCTGTTCCTTTCAAGGGCTCTAATGCCTTGGTGCCGCCTTCAGCAGCCTGGTCCCCTGTCTTCGGATGCTGCGCCAGTGAAATGTTGCTCCTTCTGCAGTTCCTCATCCGTGTTGCCTTCCAACACCGCCACGTCCTCATACCACAACTAACCGGGAGTCTGCTTCTGCCCCAGAAATTTCCCCTCAGAGTGCATTGGGGAGGTGAGGGAGATCTCAACGCCTCATAAGGATTGTGGATCATGTAACGCACCAAGGCCGTACTTTCACTGTGTTGCACCTCTCTATCCGCTGTCTCAGTTTGCAGGCTGGTTCTGATATGGGGGTGATCCCTTCGCCTGTGACTTTCTCTCACTGCTCTTTTCCTACTTTGGTGAGGGAGGCCAGTGGATGACTCAGGCTGCACTCCAAGGTCTGTCACCATCTCTTCTAGTTCCGAGGGGTCAGGGCAGGTTGATAGGCTAGACGATTCCCCTGGCTGTCTGTGCAAAAATTCCTCCAGGGCTTCAGGAGTTTCAAAAGGAGCGGGTCCCATTGTGCACTATCCGCATTGTAGATGGGTACCTTAAGGAGTACTGAATCCCCAGTTTCTGCATCTTATGGTGCAAGGGGTATATTCTCTTGCTGATAACTCCCTGGAAAAGTCCTGGTACAGCGATATGGATGCCCCAGCCAACTTAAGCGACCCACCTCCCTAGCACGTTAGTAGCAAAGCCTGCCATGTTTTGAATGAAAGCAGCTAAACAGAATAGCCCTTGGTTTGCCCCCTTTAATCGGCACTGGGACCATAGCTCTATGCGCCCTTTCTATGTCTAGACAAAAGTCTGCTTGCAGGCCCAGGATCTCAGGGAGGGCGTGCTGCAGGAACAGAGCCATATCACTTTTTTCCACACCCTCCGGGAACCCTATTACCTGCAGATTATTTCTTCTACTCCAGTTTTCCAAATCGTCAACTTTAGCCATTAACATATTAATTTTCCCTTGCTGGTCCCTCTGCATTCCTTTAAATCTCTCAATCTCTGATTCCTCATAGCGTTTTTGTTTGATTGTTACTATTAGCCTTTTAAATTTTTAATTGCTTCTGTGGTATGGTGCGACGCTTCCGTTACTTCATCCATCCTGTGAAGTAGTTTCTCAAATAGGCTATTGAAGTACACCAGATCGAGCCCTGAGCCCGGCGCCTCCGCCATTTTGCAGGCCGCAATATTGAGACGGGCTTTCAAGCATGTTTTAGACCAACTATCTTTAAAATTCTTTTATAAACATGTACTGGAGCTCTTTTAGATTTATATCTCAATTCTTCCACTTTGTTTAAACCTCCACAGATATGAGATCGTCGGATATAACGCTACCACGCGCAGCTCCAGCAGATTAAGCTGCCATTTAGTTCAGCAGCTAAGCCACGCCCCGGATTTGCTTTTATAAATAGGATGTAGGGACATTTGAACAAGACAATCTGAGTTAGTTGGGATGCTCTGGTACAAAATGTCAATTTAAGGCTGCTAGATAGTGCAAAACAAAAGGACTTGTAAAATTAGCAGAAACAGCACTATACTTACAAATACATAAAGAAGAAGAAAAAAAAAAAGAACAGAGGGAACTATATACTGTAGGTAACATAAAACATCCAGGGATAAGCACCTCATCCACAAGACTGGAAGTCATACCATCTGCAATAATGGAAGGTATTCATATGTGAGAAGACAGAGAAAGAATAGTGTCTTTGCCTTTGAGTGGCAAAACTGAGTCAGAGAAACATTCTTGTACATTGCCATTTGTATAAAGAAATAAACGACTGAACAATATGACCTATATAAACTAAAGTGTGCATGCATAAACCTTCCTTAAAGGGACACTGTCAACCCCTTAGGCCTTGGAGTGTTCCTAGTTTAAAGAAACACATCGTATTTATTTATTTATTTATTATTAGCTTTTGTTGACCAGGTAGGTGCATTAGGCAAAAATCCTGCCTATTTTCAAGCATGACCTGGGAGAGTACAATATACAGTTGACAAAAACAAGACAATGGTGAAGTACAAAGCAGTAAATAATACAAACTAATAGATATCCTCACAGGGACAGTCAGGGAAATGAAACATACTTTTAGCAGTAGCCATCCTCACAGGGATGGAGGGGAGCAGGTAACAGAACAAGGCAAAACATTCAAAATTACGGTGACAACGGTAAGCTAGTTTTAGGAAGAAGCAAGAGAAGTGGAGGGGGTTAGGTATAGTCACAGGAATCAAGTGTATGTAGGTAGGAGAAAAGTGCAGTGTTGAAGGAGGAGTGAGATAGGGAGCACTTAAGACTGGGAGGTAGAGAATTTGGGGGCAAAGTGAGAGAAAGCTTGTTCTCCCATTTTTGTAGAACAATGTGAGACAGAGAGCAGAGAGGAGTTCTAGGATCTCATTTGGTGGGAGTGAGGCACCGGGTTGAGCATAGCCCCAATGCTGTCATGGCAGGAGTGTCTTATCATGGAGTCAGTGAAGCAACCCAGGTGTATTAAGCGCAGATTATTAGGGGACAGCCAGTGTAGGTGGAGTACAGGAGACAGTGGTGAGTAAGGCGAGGCCAACAGGGTGAATCTACAGATGTTGTAGGTGGTCTCCCATTTATGAAGAATCCCAACATTAGCGTGGGAAAAGATAGGGAGGGCATACTGAAGCCTAGGGAGCAAGACACCTCTAGCCACCGAGATCCTAGCAGCAGGGGTAAGTGAGAAACACACCCAGTATGAGGCACCAATCTTTATGTTGACAGATTTGCATACCTCATTTAAATGAGAATAAAAATCAAGAGCAGGATCCAGTGTTACTCCAAGGTATTTAAAGGAGTCCATGCACAGGACTGTAGACCCATCAAGGCAGTGCACGCAAAGCTTAGGGGTCCTGGCATGAACTTTTTTATAGCCGACCCAGAGAGCATAGCCTGGGTCTTTTGTAGATTGAGGATTAGGGAGTTGGTTTGGAGCCAGGATTGAATCATTTGGAACACAGATGACAGGTGTACATTAAGGTTTGCTACAGAATGAGCAGCTGAGTAGAGCACCAGATCATTAGTGTACATGATGGAGTTGCAATTGATAAAGAAGATGGAACAATCATTAACAAAAATGGAAAATAGCAAGAGTCCCAGAATGGATCCTTCTGGGACACCACAGGAGATGGAAGCCGGAGATGAAAGGATTTTATTGAAGAAGATGAATTGGGAATGGTTTGAGAGGTAGCTGCTGATCCAGGATAAGGTGGAACCAGAGGTACCAAGAAATGTAGTTTATGTATGAGCAGAGGGTGATTAACCAGATCGAAAGCTTTAGGAGGTCAGTGAACACAGCCCCGTAAGTAGGCCTTTGTCCATGTTGGACTTAACCTCACTAGTGAATAGGTTAAGAGCTGTAGTGGTGCTGTGACCAGCCCAGAAGCCATGTTGAGCTGGTGACTGAAGACTGAAGTTTAATAAATGTGCAGAGATCTGACAGTGAATAAGTTTTTCCAAAGTCTTGCTGAGGGTAGGTAGTAGTGCAATGGGATGATAATTGGACAGATTTTTAAGGTCACCTTTCTTGAAGACCAGCATAATCCTGGCAGATTTCCAGGCCAAAGACACTATGGAGGTGCTGATGGACAGGTTAAAAGCCCAGTAACAAGAGTGGCTAGGAGTAGGGCACCAAGTCTGAGTATCCTAGGTTCAATATCATCCGAGCCAGCACTGCCATGGAGGGAATGGACTGTAGTAACCTAAGAACATTCAGGTGAGAGATAGGAGAAAGCACCAGGGCAGGAGGAGTATCTGGAGGAACTATAGGAGGGGCTGGGAGCCACTGGGTCCTGGAAGGGAGAAATTGGGAACCTCCATGAAAAGCGAGTTGAAGGCGTTAGCAATAGTGAGGGCATTGTTGCAGAGGGAGTCATTTTATAACAAGTCTTTGAGGTCAGCAGAGATTAGTATTACTCATGATTTCGACTGTACATTCTGTAGATACTGCTGATGTAGCTGGTTGTTTGATTCTTGTTCTTTTTTTCTTTTAAACAATGTAAAACAAACCATACTGGTGTTACCACACCAAAATATGTTTGTTTACATTCCTTGATCAAGTCCTACTCATTGTTGCTGGACCTAGGAACATCCCTAACATGGTCTAGCCACTCATTATGTAATGAACGTAAAGGGAGACTATTGCATCATGAGTGGCTGGACTATTTGGGGGTGTTTCTGTTGTTCAGGAAGTATGTAATAAAAATATATCCAAGATTCAAAACAAAACAAAGTTGTTTATTACTATACATTTGCATGCAATTCAGTCCCGCTAAGCAAAAAGGCAGATACAAAAAACAGCAACATCCCTGGATTTTAGATTAGGTAAGCACTCCTAAAATGCGGGGTGTTAACTAGAAATAATATATGCAAAAAAGGTTGACAATGTCCCTTTAATCATGTGTTTGTTGAGGCTGACAATAACAGATTTGATAGAGTGGTGTATTTCTCTTATAAAGTGGAGCAAAGGAGTAAAACAGTTAAAGTCCAGAAAAGTAAAATTGTAAATGATGAGGTTATAGTTTAAAATGAGAAACAGTCTGTCATTTATTTTCAAATGTATCAAGTTAAAAGTGTTTTTTAATAATTGTGTGAATTTATGATGGAGAAAGATATAGGTACTGTATAATAATCTGAGCTGAATTTACATCATAAGGCAAAACGTTTTCTTCACCATTTTAACCCTTCAGTCTATTTTATTTTTCATTTAATTATGCAGAAATTATTCTTTTCTCTTGTAAGTTCATTGTAAGTCACATTTAGGATGGACTATGGTTCTTGTAGAGTGTCAGAGGTATAATAATCAATCAGTTTCCATTTTTAATAGCTTTAAGTATCTCCTTCTGTTTCTTCATTTCCTTTTTCTTTCCAAAGAATGTATCATTCAAAATCCTCTAACAAAGCACTTAAATGAGTCTCATATATTAGCCAAAGATGAATATAGGAACTTTGTTAGATCAATAAAACATATTTGTCTCTTCTAGAAGTTTTTTGAAGAATCATCATTGAAAACAAAATTACTCCACTAGGGGATTTGTTATAAGTACCAGGATGTTGAAATAGCAGGTATTTCAGGTCATGATCAGATAAGACCATCAGTTTGATGTCTGCAGCAAGGGGAAAGTGCATTAAAGATTAACAGCAAATATAATAGTTTATTCTAGTGCATATTTTTGTACATTTAGAACTGTACGCGTATTCTTTCTCATCAGGATACAAGCATCACCATTGGTCACGTAGGCCTACATTAGATCCTCCATCAGGATCCATACAAAATTCTGACAACCGGGATCCCAACAACAAAAAGCCTGACACTGCAGTCCTGACATGGTTAAAATCCAGCCAAACATTTGCCCATCTGACCAAATCCTGACAACTGGAATCCTTTAGCTCCTGTAACAGATCAGGTAATAATCATTTGAGCTGCAACCTCAGCCCTTACAGCAGTCACTGGGGATACTACAACACCACTGGAAGGGCTGTAAATATAAAAAAATCAGGGATGGCTGGATCAATAAGATACTGTTAAATAAGGATTCGAGACAGCGAATTATGCTATAGAAACATTCCCAACTGGGGTTTATACCTAGAGGTTGCTGATAACTTAATTGTCAGGAAAACTGAACAGCATCCTTTGCCAGTGTTTCCAGCAATCTATCACCACAATATTTTACAAAATGTAAAAATGAAATACATTTAAAATAAGTATCTCCAAAGAATGTCTTCCAGTACCTGTTACCTACATTTATAAACAGTAACAAAAAACTATCCAAGTTAAACCAAATCATAACAAGCTCCTGCATTTTAAACTGTGACTCCTTTTAGGTATTGAGAAAACCTCTGCTGATTTTTTTTTAAAGTAGAAAAATAATTGGTTTGTGAAAATGCTGTCGAGTCAAATCAGGCTCTTCAAAAACAGTAGTCCTCTCCCACCAACTTCATGTTTTCTGCTTTGGGAGCAGAGTACTGACTGCGATTGGTAAGTGAATCACTAAACCCAGCCTCAAGAACTGTATCCAACTGCAATACAATAGAAAGGAGGAGGGATGAGAGCAGACAGCAACTTAAAAGGGTGAGGGACTGAGTGAGTACACATCATCATATCCAAACTATGTTTAGAGCAGAAGAATGAGTTTGGAGTATGCCTCAGCACACCATTATGATTTGTTGAGATCTCATTACGTCAGCAGCATTTTATGTGTGTCAGCATTTTAATTTGTGGGATTACAGTGTTGGGCAATAATCTGTTGGGACTGCAGGTGTCGGGCTTCTGTACCTAACCCCCTCCATCATGTAATTAATTGATATAACTAATCTGGACCCTCCTTTCCAAATGCCTCTACTATTATCTAACATTGTATTAATAACCTAGAAACAAAGAAACAAAGAAGGAAAAAGAAAGACCTGAACAGTCCACCCAATCTGTTCCAAGATTCCTTAACTCGGTATCTTTCTGGCATCCATTATTCCCTCACAGGCTCAGCCTCTCTGTGTCATCCTGCTTTATCTTGTCTGAAAACTTATTTGAATGCATCAAAATCTTTCCTGACCCCATCTTTTGTCTTTGCTTTCACAACCTTGTCTGGAATATTGTTCCACCATTTCACCACCCTTTCCATGAAGCTGGCATCCCAACTTGTCTGTTCTGTGCAGTTCTGTGTTACCTTTAATGGTAATTTAACATTTATTTTATTTATCCATTCATACATTTTGACCAGAAAAGGCACACCCAGCTGTGACAGTTCATTTCCAATGAAACTGCTGCTTGCATGGACCTATTTTACTGACAAGACAATGATGATGAGGACACCAAAGAAAATGTGTTACTCTAATGATACATGAAATGGGAACTTTCAGTTTTGCCTACACTGCTATATGAGATGGACAGAAGGGACATTGACTTAACATATCTACAAAAGAAATAGTTAAAAATGGACATTAATACATATAAATCATAAAACTGGTCTTGCAAATGCTAACATCTTTGATTAACAACTTTACACATATGTCTAGCTGCTAAATGAATTCTCTATTCCCTGCTATTAGCCCAGTTACTTGGGCTGCCCATAGATTTAATATACTCTAATGTTTTCTAGAGGGCATGTTTGATACACATTGTTCCTATAGTTCTTATAGACCAATTGATCCCAAATCATGGTTTCTCATTTGTATTGTGCTTGGTGTTAGCATAAACATGTAAAACACTTGCAAATAAAGACTTTTTTTGGCAATTCAATATGGCATTAAGTGGTAAGTAATGTTTATTATAGAGAATGTTGATATGTGATCTATGGATAAATGTATAAGAATTGCTAGAATGGTGCACAATACATTGCAAGTCATGAGATGAACACAATTTGCCTAATAATGTTTGTATGTTCTTTATAGCAAGTAACATAATGAATTTTAACACTGTCAAGGTTGCAAAAGTTGATAATGACCGATTTTAAATATACCTGAATCTGTAGCTAAATTTGTTTCTTCCAGTTACTTCTGAATGTTAAAACAAAATACCCAAATTTCAGAATCAGAAGAACCTAGTGAAGAATCTTTTAGGGGTTATGGTGTACACGGCAGATGACACAGGACTGAATACTATGCTCAAATGAAGCACTACATGCTGCCATTATTGCATAATCCATGTTTCAAAACAAAATGCAACTGATTCAGCTTGAAGGTGTGGACACAGATATTTCAAAGGCAATCATGTCGAACAGGTGACAGAAAAGTTAAGAACCAGAACAGGAAACATCAATGAGAGGAAAAGAAAAGGCAGCCAGGAAATGGAGGACTACAAGAAGATCTTTCAGTGGGACTGGTCTTTGAAAAATTACACCACCCACCCGATATATCATAAAATGCAACATTATTCACAAAGGACAGTCAAACTGTATGAACAAATAGCATCGCATCTCACCTCTAGAGATCAGATGAGGTGCTGATAGTCGTTGATGCAGTTTGACAGACCTGTGTGACCACAACTGCATTTTATGATATATATGGTGTGTGTGGTCATTTTTCTAAGACCACTCTGGCTGTAAGCATTTTGCACTGTCGTGGAACCGACCCCTCCTGATTTATTTTTCTTTGATTGTTTCAGGAGGGCCAAACTTTCTTACTGATGTTTAGATTGACAAAAAGGGCCAGGCCAGTCTAGAAGAATTCACTAATTTTCCTCAGGAAAGACAAAATCTGACAGCAGTGGCATACAGTCCTTGGCTATGGCCAGTATAACAGGACAAACATTACAACTATCCAGCAGAGTGGGCACCAGTACAACTGCTATGCTGCAGGAGTACTTCACAGTCAAGACGGTATTCTATGTACATCTGTATCTATTCCTTTTTTTTCAGTTTTTGGTTACTGGGTAACTGCACTAGACTAAGACATTCCTCTTTTCAGGCATGACCTGGGAGGTTATAGTAAAGATATTAATACAATACAATACAGTTACGAAAATCATTGGTACAGAAAGCAAAGTATAAGCAAGCTGCAACAACATGAAGCAAGATACAAAATACAAAAATACAATTTCTAGAAAACAGCTTCTGCCAAGGTTAGCCACATTGTCCACTTTCTTTTACAGAAAGGAAACAGACAGCTTTTAGTTTAGCTCCCCTTGATCCAGTGTGTACACTGAGTGAGTCTTTAGTGCTGCTGGAAGTATCCTGCCCAAAACACTAGAAAACGAATAAGGAATATCCAATGGAGGGCAACAAAAATTATTCAAAGTCAAAGAGTGGACATATCTAAAGAGCTTACATTTATTTATTTACTTCAAATCCAGAACAAATGGGTTGATACGTTTTACTGGACCAACAAGGATGTTGCAAAAAAAACAAATATCTTCAGCTTTCAGACCAACAAGTCCTTCTTTGACAGCTTAAACTTTACACTTCTGAAGAAGGATAAAAGGTATCAAACCATTTGTTCTGGATTTGTTCTTACTAGGACCAATACAGCATTAAATAGTTGTTTATTTACTTCAAAAATCTCAACAGAAAAGACATACTGAGCTGGTAACAGCTTATTTCCAGATGCATTCCAAGGAGCTGGGGAAGGGGAATATATAGTGCATGATATGCAAGTGAAAATATATAATATAAGGCACAGTAGTAATAAAAATAAGTACAATAAAAATGCATACAATGAAACAGAGTAACAATAAATGACAGTGTACAGTCACAGTTTACATGCAGAATATTCAGGAGTACAAAACTGAAGATGAGACAAAATGCAAATGAAGACACAAGTGCTATACAGTACAGGGAGAGAAAACAGATAGTAGCAGGATTAGCGCAACCCAGACTGCTGAGGTGTGAGCAAACTAAGTTAATGTAGGAGGTAGACTCAGAAGCAAAATGTTGCCAGATGGATTAATTGATTAAGGCATAGTTAGTCTGTGGGGTTAAAGTTGCTCACAGCCAGGGGGACAAAGGGATGTCAACAACACAAGAGGAGGGATACAGGGTCAGAGATCAGGAACAGTTGCAAGAGAGGTTGAAAAGATACAAAGAAGGAATTTAAGGGAAGAGAAGGATGGGGCTGAGTGGATAGATGGGGAAGGTGGATCAGAGTTTAGGAAAATGATATGAGAAGGCAGTTTGACCCATGGAAGTCTTCCTAGGGGGAGGTAGAAGGAAGGGGAAGCAGTGTTCCATGGGAGTAAGAGAAAGGGGGAAACAGGAGGGAAGAGAGGTGGGGGGGGAGAGAGCCAAACCTGAATTTCCAAGAGAAAGTGGAACAGTGTAGAGGCATATGGCATCAAGGGAAGGGAGGGAGAGTGAGGAGTAGAGAGAACAGTGGCATGTATGAGGGGGGCAGTTCAAGGCAAAGCAGCAGAAGGAGTGGAAGAGGGGATCCAGTCTGGCAAGGGTGTGCTTGGGAGCAATGATGTAGACAATCTCGCCATAGTCAAAGATGCAAAGTATCATCTTCATAACTAGCTCCCAGCAGACAGGGATACTGACTTTGATTATATACAGCGCACCCAGTTTGAGGTGAAGCTTGTGGTGAATTGCATCAATGTGCACCAAGAAACCAAGGTGCTGGTCCAGCCAAAGATACTTGAAGGAGTGGACATCAGCAAAGATTAAAAAAGCAGGAAGAGGAGAGAGTCTGACAAGCCTCTGCAAGGATCCAAACGTCATGGACTATGACACAATTTGAAGGACAGAAGGGAGACAGGGATGTGATAGAAATGTAGTAATATGTACAAGGATCTAACAATGTACAGTTGCAGCAACTGACATGGCCAGATATTTCCTGAACTTTCTGTGCTAGTACTAGAGACATTTCCTGTCTACTTGTAGTAGTACTGTAAGGCCACCAGAGAGAATCACTTTAGAAATATCGCAAAATATTGGAAAATCTGACCCTGTCTATTGCTGCTGATGTAGACAATGCACATTTATTTATGATAAAAGTCAGACAATCCCCAGTGGTCACAATTTCAAACTAGAGGGGCAATTTTAAGAAACGCATAAGGAAGATTTTCTTTACAGAAATGGTTGGGGATAGCTAGAACAGGTTGTCCAAAGTCATAGCAAATTCCAGTACAATCTTGGGGCTCAAAATACCAATGGGATAGCTACATGAGTGTAATTAGAAAAAAGGGAAGGCTGGGTGGACTCATGCCTTTATCTAACCTCAACTCTTTATGGGCCTGATTCCAGGATGGCCGGTGTAACTCACAAGCAGTTGTGAGTTACGCCGGTTGCTCCTATGCCAGGGACCCTATGCAGCATTCCAGAAGTGGCAGGGTTCCAGCAATTGCGACCTGCGATGTATGCCATGCATGTGGCATTAGACCATGAATGGTGTATATCTGCTGCAGGTAGCAACTCATGTTGAACACAAAGACCCCCCCCACCCCAGAATACCACCAGCTGTACCAGGGGGCATGGAGTGGTGCAGGATAGATGCCACAGGTGTCAGGGTGCACCAGAGAATGGACCCCTAGGGTCCCTGGTGTTTTGGGGGTTGGGGGCAGGGGTACATTATAGGACACAGGTGACACATCTGCACCATTGCTGCAGTGCCAGGAGGTGCAGCTGACGGATGGCACCGTCAGTTGGCACTTAGAGCAGCTCAGAGCTGCCATAATGTAGCCACACCACCGTGGCTTCTGGAATTGCACTTGTGGGTTACGGCAGCCGCCTTACTTGAATCGGGCTAGGTTGCTGTCGTAACCCACAGTTGCACCAGGTGGTGCCGGCTGCAGCATAAGAGCTAGTGTAAACTGTGTTTGTCACAGCCCACAAATGCCAGGGTGCAACCCACCTCTTGGAATAGGGGTTGGTGTATTGACCAGCATAAGTAGCGAGATATGCCATGGGATTTGATGTATCTTGCCTTACGCCGGCATGTGCCCTTCTGGAATTGGGCCCTATGTAGCTGTATTATTGAAAACATGTCAGATCATGATTGCAAGCTTGTAACATCCAGTGAGAAACATTCAACTGTCTTAATTGTAAACTTATGTTGATATTTTAAGGCTTTAATTGTTTTTTCTAAATAGCATTTACCTAGAGAAATGATTCACTATATAGGCAAAGGGTGAAAAAAAACAGCAGAGCAGGGGCACAAAATTAATAGTTGTAGACAAGGTGGAAGACAAGGAGGTATGAACAAAGGCAGAAAGAGAAGTGTACTGGAGACAAGCAACAGAGAGTAATGAGGGAAGAAGGGAGTCAGGGAGTTATGGAAAGCAGCACAGGCAGAAAGGGGGAGGAATGGGGTGTAGGCAGGGGGAGAGAAAGGTCTGAAAAGCCTTGGGGAACAATGTAAAGAGTCTTGGAAATAAAATTCTGGACCTGGAGCCATCACAGTGGAAGCAGACCTGGATATGGTGGCTGTAATGGAGTCATCATGCACTGAAAATCATGACTTGGACATGGTCAGACTAGGTTACTCTCAATTCAAAAGAGAACAAGAGGGGAGGAGGGAAGGAGGGGTTGTTTTGTATGTGAGGGAGGGTATCAAGGTTATCAAAGTGCAAGGGAACCTAGAGGTAAAAAAAGAGCTGGAGGTGCTGTGGGTCTCCCTGGAGACAGGAGCTGGGGCTACTATTCATAATGGGTGATATACAGACCTCTAGCACAAAGGGAGGAGTTGGATAAAGTACTAGGGGAAACCATCAGCAGGATGGGAAATAAAAAGGAGGTGGGGCTACTTGGGGACGTTAGTCTCCCAGATGTGAATTAGAGCCTTCCAACTGTAGCTTCAGCTTGAAGCAGGGCCATACTTGACTCCCAGCAGGGAGCATTTTTCAGGCTGCTAGTTGATGAACCGATTATGGATGGGGCAATACTTGACTTGGTGCTTACCAACAGAGACAGTATTGCAGATGTCACAGACCAAAGATCACTGTACAGCATGGTTCAACATTAACACAGGTGCAGAGGCAAACTACACAAAGATGAGGGTCCTGGACTTTAGGAGGGTAGATTTTTTTAATCAGTAGTTTTATTCTACCTTCTAGTCTGCCCAATGGCACCCCTTCAACCCATCACTGACTTTCTCAATGAATTACTAGTTATTCACCCTTGCTCAGAACCTTGATGGGTGGGTGGCCCATCATGTTGGTTATGCAAGAGTCTGTGCGTGGTGCCAGCTATGGAAAACTTAATGTCTTTTTCCTCTATTTTTGCCCTCTGCGCTGTAGCATCAGGAAGTGTGCACCATGCACATCATGCAGCTCATGCTACATCCCACACCCTCGTTCACTCCCACTGCACTGCCACCCAGCCTCCACCAGGTAGCAGTCTCTGCAGTGGGACCTGGTGTCTTCCCAAGGAAGAAGAGCTGCCATCATATGCTCAATTCTTCCTTATCTGGCTGGCCCACTGAGCGACCCTTGTCTGTTCAGAAACATGAGCTGCCATCATAGGGAGTGCAAATACTACCACTCCTCCACTGGACTGGCAAGGAGGGTGGATTGTAAAGAAATGAGAGACTACCTTAGAAGCAGCCTAGCACAGGAAGCTGCCAGGGAAGGTTAGAGGAATAGTGGAGAAATTAAAGGAAGGCATAGGAAAGACAATTAGCCTCTACGTGAAGGAAGTGAGCAAAAACAGGAGGAAAACAAAAGACCATTATGGTACTTTAAGAAAGTGGCCACTAGGTGATATTCAGGTGGTACAACGAAATGCAGAAGGATGAGGATAGGGAGGTGTACCAGATAAAACATGGGAAGCAGACAAGGCACAGAGGGGAGCAAAGGTGCAAACAGAAGAATGGATAGCTAAAGGGGTAGCAAAATGGGACAATATTTTCTTCAGCTGCATAGCAAGAAGAGGAAGGTAAGGTAAGGGACAGTGAGGATAAGGAGGATGGCAGAGGAGACAGTGCAGAGGAGGATCAGGATAAAGCAGACATCCTGAATAAGTGCTTCTGCTCAGTCTACAGTGGAGGAGAAGGTGATAAAGTACCAAGGAGCAGCAGGAACACAGGGGTGGTGTGGGCACAAATCCATTTTCTGAGGAAAGATTCCTGAAGGGACTTGCAAATCAAAAAGTGATATAGCAATGGGGCTGATGGGATACATCCAGGGTAGTGCGGGAACCCAGGAGGTGTTTGTTGCAACACTGGAAGGTGCAACAATGGAAGGTCAGAGAAGGGGAGATAGGGGAGCTAAACACGTGGCTCAAGGACTGGTGCCAGGAAAAAGGACACAGATTTGTAGGGAACTGGCAACAGTTCTGGGAGGCGAAGTTCTTTAAATTTGATGGACTGCATCTGACTAAAGAGGAGTCAGTGCATTGGGGCAAGTTTGACGTCTTTGCAGAATATTTAAACTAGCAAATGGGGAGAGGGGTGCAGCACTCCATACGATTTAATGGGAAGAACACCCTCCCCTCAGCTAGTGGTCAAACAGGAATTCAGCATGTTTGCCATTCATTTACATCACCAGGTAAGAAAAAGGTTTGTCTCCCCATATGACGACAGGAGTAATGCCAAACTTCACCCAACAACTAACACACCAAAATCTGGCCAATGGAAAATCATGTACACAAATGCTCACAGCCTGGGAAATAAGATCCCAGACCTGCAGGCAATAATGTCAGAGGCTAAACTGGACATAGTAGCAATTAGTGAGACGTGGTTTACCAGTAACCACACTTGGGAGACTTCAGTACCTGGCTATGTACTTTTCAGAAGATAATGAGGTGCAAAAAGGGGGGGTGGAGCGGCCTTGTATGTCAATGAAAATATCAAAGCTACAGAAATTCAGAATAGACATAAGAAGCCAGAAGAACTGTGGGTCACCCTGGAAACAGGAAATGAGACAGCCATAAGAACTGGGGTTGTCTACAGGCCCCCAGACCAGAGGGAGGACATAGACACATTACTGTTAGAAGATATACAAAACATGACAGCTAAAGGGGAGGTTCTGATAATGGGAGACTTCAACATGCCAGATACAGATTGGTCAATACCACAGGAACATCTGCCAGAACTAGACTCATAGTGGATTCCTGCAGGGGAGGGCCTCAAACAACTGGTACAGCAACCCACAAGAGACAGGGCTATCCTAGATCTAGTACTGACTAACAAAGGAGGGATCACAGATCTCCAGGTAGAAGGTCACCTGGGGCCAGTGACCATCACATGGTATGGTTCAATTTGGCTACTACATCTAAATCATCCCATTCCAAGGCAAAAATATGGGACTTCAGAGGAGCTGACTTTGATAAGATGGCCAACAGAGTTAAGCTAGCCCTGGCAAAAGAAACACAGGTGAGGGGTACAGGCAAGTGGGCAAGCATTAATGATGCAATACTTGAAGAAACATCCCATTGTGTTAGACAGAAAAGGAAGTGCAAAAGAAGAAGGAAACCACTTTGGTTCTCAAATACAGTAGCAGAAAAGGTCAGAGCCAAAAGGCTGGCCTTCAGGAAATATAAGGGAACACAGCAGGATGACGATAGGGAGGCATACCAAACTGCCCTAAGGGAAGCAGGTAAGGCAGTAAGGCAGGCAAAGTCCCAAACTGAGGAAACACTAGCACGAACAGTAAAAGAAGGTGACAAGACTTTCTATAGATACATTAGTGAAAGGAGAAAGTCCAGAGGGGGTATTGCTAAGCTCAAAGGAGAAAAGGGAGCATGTGAGGAGGAGGACCCTGTAAAGGCATCTATCCTAAATAGATACTTTGCTCAGTATTTACTGAAGAGAAGGTAGGGCAGGCCCACAGCTCAGCATCATGGACACAGGGGAGGGAGGAGGTGAGCACTACTCCTTCACAAAAGAAAGGGTCCTACAAGAGCTTGCTAAGCTCAGGGTGGACAAGGCAATGGGACCTGATGGCATACATCCCAGGGTACTTAAGGAGCTAAAGGAGGAACTAGCAGAGCCATTAGCAGAATTGTTTAGTGAGTCTCTGAGCACAGGAGAGGTCCCAGAAGACTGGAGAAGGGCTCATGTGATCCCGCTCCACAAGAGTGGTAGCAGGGAGGAGGTGGGGAACTACAGACCGGTCAGTCTTACCTCAGTAGTGGACAAGATTATGGAGGCACTCCTTAAGGAAAGGATAGTGCAACACTTGGAACATAGGGCACAGGATCCAAGACAGCATGGGTTTACAAAGGAAGGTCCTGTCAAACTAATCTCATAGATTTCTTTGACTGGGTAACCAGAGTGGTGGACCAAGGGGAGCAGTTGATGTCGCCTTACCTTGACTTCAGCAAAGCTTTGACACTGTTCACATAGAAGATTGATAAATAAGCTGGGTAGGCTCAGGGTGGGTCGAAGTTGGTCAACTGGGTGGCAAACTGGTTGACGAGCAAAACAGAGAGTGGTGGTAAATGGTATACAGTCAGAAGAGATGCAAGTCACAAGTGGGGTACCTCAGGGATCAGTCCTGGGGCCAGTCCTCTTCAACATCTTCATTAGTGACCTTGCAGATGGACTAGAGGGTAAGGCTTGTCTGTTTGCAGATGACACCAAGATCTGCAACAGAGTAGATGATCCAGATGGGGTGGGCAGAATGAGAAGAGATCTGGATAAACTAGCAGAATGGTCAGAAGAGTGGCAACTGGGATTTAATGCAAAGAAGTGCAAAATCATGCATATAGGGAAGAGAAACCCTGAAGCCACCTATAGGCTGGGAGGGGAGTTGCTAGCAGTCACAAAGGAAGAAAGAGACTTGGGCATCATCATCACTGATGACCTAAAATCATCCAAGCAGACCTCTAAAGCAGTAGGTAAGGCTAGGGGGTGTTAGGGTGTATTAGTAGGGGTATCACAAGTCGTAAGAGGGAGGTAATAATCCCTCTGTACAAGACACTGGTTAGGCCCCATCTGGAGTACTGCATGCAGTAATGGAGGCCACACTTCACAAGGACATTAACCAAATTGAGGCAGTCCAGAGAAGGGCAACCAAATGGTGCAGGGACTGCATCAGAAGACATATGAGGACAGATTAACGGAGCTCAATCTGTATACCCTTGAGCAAAGGAGGAGAGAGGTGATATGATCGAGGCATTCAAACACCTTAAGGGCATAAACAAGGTGAAAGAGTCTAACATGTTTAAATATAAGAAAATAGCAGGACAAGAGGACACAGCATGAGATTAGAGGGAGGCCGATTAAGGGGAAATGTGAGAAATTCTTTTCACAGAAAGGGTGGTGGATGCATGGAATGGCTTACCACAAGAAGTGGTGGCTATGAATACAGTGCAGGGCTTCAAACAGGCATGGGATAGGCATAAGGGAGCAATACAAATGACTATGAATAGATAGGCCACTGACAGAGCAAGGCGATGGCACATTTATAAGGTAGAAAAGAAATGGGCAGACTGGATGGGCTTTGTGTCCTTATCTGCCATCAACTTCTATGTTTCTATGTTTCTATGTTTCACTGGTAGCTTTATTCAACAACTCACTGAAAACAGGAGTTGTTCCAGATGACTGGAGGAGAGCAGATGTGGTCCATGTTCCATAAGATCAGCAGCAGGGAGAAGGTTAGTAACTATAGGCCAGTAAGTATCACATCACTACTGAGGAGATGAATGGAAATCTTGTTAAAAGAAAGGCTAGGGGAGCATTTTCAATCCAAATGGTTACAAGATCAAAGACAGCATGGATTCACTGGGGGCATGCAAGATGAATCTAATTCATTACCTTGACTGGGTGACCAAAGAATTAGATCATAGAAGGGTAATGTATATGGCTTACTTGGACTTCGGCAAGACCTTCAACACTGTTCCACATAGGGGATTTATGACTGGTAAAGGAACTGGGCAGTCTAGGGGTAGGACCCTTAGTGGTGAAAAAAAATGCTTATGAATATGCGACAGATGGTGGTGGTAAATGACACTCACACTAATGAGGAGAGATTGATCAGCGGAGTGCCACAGGGCCCGCTACTGGGACCAGTCCATTTTAATGTCTTCATAAGTGACATTGCAGAAGATCTGGAAAGGAAGGTCTGTCTTACTGCAGGTAATGCCAAAATCTGCAATAGGGTGGATACTCAAGAGGAGATTGAAAGAATTTATGTTGGGACCTTAGAAAACTCGAGGAGTGCTCAAGGGCATTGCAGCTGGGGTTCAGTGTCAAAAAGTACAAAATCATGCACCTAGTCAATAGAAGTCCAGGACCTGAGAATAAAATGGGAAGGGGTATCGATGGTCACTAAGCAGGAAAGAGGCATTTAGGTTATCATATTTGATTACCCTCAAATTGGTGGGGCAGTGTGGCAACATGGTGGAAAGCATGGATAGGATGCTGGGGTGCATAGGGATAGGTGTCACCAGCAGGAGGAGGGAGGTAGTGTTACTACTGTATTGGTCACTGGTGAGACCTCGCCTGGAGTGCTATCTACATTTCTGGTGGTCGCATCTCAGAAAGGGCTTAGACAGGATGGAGGCAGTCCAGAAGAGGACAACTAAAATGGCGCAGGGTTTACACCAAAAGATCAATGATGATAGACTGAGGGAATCTCAACTTGTGCACCCTAGATGAAAGGGGTGAGAAGGGTGATAGGATAGAGACCTACAGGTACCTCATTGGGGTGAACAGAGTACAGGAAGGGAGTCTATTTGAAATAAGGAAGTGCACCAGGAGAACAAGAGGGCATGCAATGAGGCTGGAAGAGGGAAATTTTAAGGAGAGGTGAGGAAGTACTACTTCACTGAAAGAGTGGTGGACACCTGGACAGTCTGCCAGCAGAGGTGGTGGGAGCAAAACAGTGGAGGGCTTCAAACATGCATGGTATAGGCATAAGGGAAATATTGATGAATAGGCAGGAGGGGAGGTTGATAGGGACCGGATAAGATCTGTAGAGACAGAATAGGCAGGAGAAATCTGGGCAGATTGGGTGGGCCAAGTGACTGTTCTTTTCTGCTGACAATTTCCATGTTGTTTGTAATCCAGAGCTCCCTACCCCAAAACAAAACAAGTAAACAAAAAAAAAAACTGCTTCCTAGAAGGGGCTTGACTACTCAAATCATTTTTTCTTTTCTTATTTTTCTAGTTCATCTGATTTCACTGAACTGACCTCTCTTAACCCATTGACACACTGTTGTAGAATTTCCAAAATTCACCTAGAAAACCATTCATACTACAAAGTAAGATGTGTTCACATTTCCACACTAATAGCAAACACACCGTTTCACACAGTGAGGGACATAGAGGCACTATCAATTAATTCACATTGTGCTGTTCTGCTTTCTCATGGCAACCTGCCTCTATCTTTGTAATGAAAGTCACATACCCGCTCATAGCCTCCCCGACTCAGGTGACAGATATTCCTGGTCATTTCTAAACCAGCAGTTGGCAACAGCTTCCATCTTGTTCACCTAGTCTGTGTGCCTACAGCCTTACATTGATACACCGCCAATGCTAGTGGGCATGACAGGTTTTAACTGGTCATTGACTGTATATTTACACACAGTGGTTTGACAGAATTTATAGATTCTAAATACCTACAGTATGTATTTTTCTATTCTTAATTTGCCTTTTCTTCTCTCAATAAAAGTGTCATGTCTTGTGTATGCAGGCAATATAGAGTTAATATCTATATCACTATTAGGTTTACAATGCAAATTAACATTCTTTTCAAAATTATGAAAACAATATGGTTTGACTATCAATAGAAACAAAACCAACTTGGTGATTTTTGGAAACAAAAGTAAAAAAAATTCCAGTCTTATTTTTAGATAACAATAAGATAATCTCAGCCAGATATTATGATTATCTGGGTCTACGATTCTCACAGAACTGTCTTTGGGACTTCACATGTTAAAACTATGAAACAAAAATTGAAAACAGCTTTCAATGCCTTTAGAAGGTTTAATGTCAAGACAGGGCAAGGTGCAATCAAAGGCCTACATAATGTGATAAATGCAAAATAAAGACTAGCATAATGTATGTGGCAGAAAATCTGACCCTACAATGTTAAACTTCTAGAAACTGAATTAAATCAAATACATAGATGTATACTTAGAATTCAAAATTCAGTATCTGCAGAAATAGTAAGGAAAGAAGTTGGCCAATATTCCATAAATACACTGGTCACAGAAAAAGAATAATATTTATGCTAAAATTATTCAGATTCTCAGAGAAGAAGTTGCCAAGAATGTGTTTAGAAGAACAATTAATCTACCTTCATAAAGGATTTACTTCTGAAACAATTAAAGTAATAAAGGAAACTCTTCTCTTTGGGTTTAGGGCACCTGTTTTATGAGATTTACTATGTCCCTATGGAAGACATAGTGGCTCGGTAAAGACAAGGGTTTGAGATATATCAATAGCACAAGATACAGATAAAATATCTAAACTTAAACCTTTTAGTTGGCATAAACAGATTAAGACAACTCATAGACTAGTACCATATTTAGCAATCTTGTCAGACCCTGAGGACCATAGAATTATGACCAGATTTCATATAGAATTGTATGTGGCTAATTATATCTATTTTGATCAAAAATGTCCAGGTTTCATAGACCATCTGTATAAATGTAACGAGAATGGAAGATAATCTCAAACATGTCATTCTTCACTGTCCAATCTATGAATTATCAAGGAAAAATGGCTGAGTCCTATCTCGGCCACCATTGCCCCCAAAGATCTGGTTATGTTCTTGATGAGAAATATTATAGAACTGATGTACATTTTTGAAAGCTATTAGGTTACAGAACATCTTTTAAGAACAAACTATATTTGTGCCATCTTGATTTATGTTGTATATATGCAAATTAGATGATTCCTTTATGGTTGTGCAATGTTTAAAATGTAATATTTGAATCTGTATGTAAAGTGCTTTATATTTATTGGGAATTTTATGGAAATGTCTATAGTTTAGAAAGACTTATGTCAAACAATAAAATGTATCTACCTACCTACCTATTCTTAATTTGGTATTTGTATAGCATTTGTAGTTCCCTATAGTTCTACAGTTGAATGATTTATACTTTAACGGTTGGATTTTCAATAGTCTGGTAGCAGCACTTGCCGCAGTATTCCTGCCACAGCTGTATCACTTTAAATGAATCGGAGTGTTTGTGCTGAATTTTCAAACATTCTGATGCATTAAAAAAAAAACTATTTTCAAAACTGAAAATATGGAAGAGCCCCAGAATTATAGACCTATAAGTATTATTTTGATAGTAGGGAAAGTGATGGAACCCATGTTAAAAGAAATAATTATAACCGAATACAACACACCTGCTTCTGTTGATAATTTACAGCATGGATTTAGAAAGGAGAGATCATGCAACATCAGTCTTACCAGTTTTGCTGAACCAGTAAGTAAGGCTTTGGATGAAGGGAGTATAACTGATGTATTCTTTCTAAATCTGAGCAAAGCATTTGATGTGGTACCTTATCATAAACTTATTTACAAACCTAGAACAAATTATCCGAATACTACTCAAACTGTAGTCAACTGGGTTGATAATTGGCTGCCTGAGAGAACTCATTGAGGCTAAATGGATTCCTCTATAGTGAGAGGAATGCCACTAGTTGGGTCCTGCAGTGCTCTTTGTTGGGCCTGGTGCATTTTGGGTTGTTCATCGCAGACCGGGGTAAGGATGCCAGAACTGGTGTAACAAGTTCGCTGATGATACTAAATTGGTTGGTTTGGTAAATAACTTGGTGGAATGAAACAACTTACAGAAGGATATAGGGCTTATGTTGACTTTGGCTAATAAGTTAGAAATGAAGTACAATGAGGGACAGTGTACAGTAATGCACTTAGGCGAAAACAACCCTCAGAAGTTGCTATCTAAATGGTATTAAGTTGACCTCAGTTTCCTCTGAAAAAGTCCTAGGTGTAGCCCATGGAACAGCTTAATGACATTTTTAATAAAGCATACCTCCTTGTGAACAATAGCAGGAGACACTTTAGTCATAAATCTAAGGAAGTATTACTCCTACAAATCAAATCAAATCATATTTTATTTCTAAAGCGCTTTTCTTGAATCAAAGCGTGTATACAAACTAAAACAACCAATAAACAGTTAAAACACAAAAAATTAAAAGACAGCATACATATGACTAAATATCCTCCCCAAATGCTAGGCCAAATAAATATGTTTTTAAGGAGTATTTAAACATCTCTGTGGACAGGCAATCTCTAATCCAACGAGGTAGAAAGTTCCACAGGGTCGAGTTACAAACGCAAAAGCCCTAACACCTAATGTCTGTAGATGGACCCTGGGAACTCTAGCAATCCCTCGTCGGGCTGAGCAGGGAGGGCAGAGGGGTGGTAAGGTCGAAGGAGGTCTTGCAAGTAACCCGTCCCTGTCCATTTAGGGTCTTATAGGCCAGCAACGTGACCTTGAAGGAGATCCTCCGCACCGGCAGCCAGTGCAATTCACGCAGCACAGGTATGACATGGCAAGATCTTGACTGTCCTGTCAACAGCCTGGCCGCTGCATTCTGCACCAGCTGCAGGCAACAGGGATCCAGCCCTGGTAACCCTAGGTATAGAGCATTGCAGTAGTCAAGGTGAGAGGACACAAAGGCGTGAACCAACACAGGAAGGTCATTGGGCTGGACAAGGTACTTTATCTGGGCAATGTTCCTCAGATGGAAAAATGAGAACTTGACAACTGCTGACACCTGTGCTTTAAGTGTTAGTTCATTGTCAAGCACAACCCCCAGATTCCACACCATCTCAGAAGGTCTCAACTGGTCACTCCCCAGCACCAGGCCGGACGGTTGCCTAGGAGTCAACTTTTCTACCTGGTGACTGGGGTCCACCACCAACACCTCAGTCTTATCTGGATTTAGTTTCAACTAGTTAGCATTAATCCAATCCTGAATCTCGGAGGAGCAGTTGTTAAATACTGAGACAGCACTACTCTGTTCGGGTTCAAAGGACAAGCAGAGCTGAGTAGCATCTGCGTAGCAGTGAAAACTCAGCCCATACCACCTTATAATGTCTCCCAGTGGCAGCATACATCGTGAACAACATAGGGGACAGTACGGAATCCTGTGGAACCCCACAAGGCAGGGCAAAGTGGGCCAAGGACAAAATTCCCGACACCACCCTCTGAGACCTGCCCATGAGAAAAGAATGGAACCATCTGAGGACCGTCCCTGACAGTCCACTGATTAACTGCAGGTGTTCCAACAACACCCCATGATCCACGGTGATGAATGTGGCAGAGAGATCAAGGAGGACCAAGACTGAATGTGTCCTCCAATCTCTCGCTATTAGGAGATTATTCATCACCCGAACTAATTCTGTCTCAGTACTGTGCCTCTTCCTGAAACCAGACTGGAGAGGATCATAGACTTCTTGAGTGGTAAGAAAGTTCTCAAGCTGCAACACAACTACCTTCTCAATAACCTTACCCAAAAAGGGTAGGTTAGAGACCGGTCTGTAGTTCGCAAGACAGTCTGGATCGCTGGACGATTTCTTTAAAAGGGAAGTCACCACCGCCTCCTTTAATGGATCAGGGAACACCCCTTGATCCAGCGAACACCAGACTATCTCTGCCAGAATCAGTCACATGACATCTATACACCCTAACAGGAGGTGTGTTGGACCAGGATCCAAACTACAGTAAGTCGGTTGCAAGCCCTGAACAATCTTCATGATATCCATGATCGCTGGCCAGTCAAAAACTATCCAGACAGACTGGGTGTCTGTGCCCTCACATCGACCTCCATCATACTCATTTGAACGAGTTGAACAGATCTCCGACCTGATGGAGGACACCTTATCTGCAAAAAATTGAGCAAACTCCTCACACTTATCTTGTGAAAAGGCTCTCGGCCCCAAAGACAGGCTGGATTGCACAGTCTGTCCATGGTCTGAAAGAGCTGAGCAGGTCGATTTCTTACTGCAGTAATCTCCCTGGACAGGAACTCTGCCTTCTTACGGGAGATTTCTTATTGATAGTCCAAATAATGGGTGATCAACCTAAGTCTGTCCTCCTCCAGGCCAGATTTCCACCAATGACGTTTCAACCTTCGCCTACTCTCTCAACTCCCTCAAAGTCCGTCAAAACAAGGGCTTGAGGACGAAGAGGAGGGTGAACTCGAGACAGGCACTATGGCATCCAGGGCCTCCAGTACCACTCTATTGTAGTGCGTTACTAGATCTCCTGGATTCAAGCATTCCAATGGCCAACTCAATAGGTCCAGCACTGCCAACAGACCTCTGTGGTTACACCCCTCAAAGGGTGGTACTGGACCATTTCCAAAGGGACTGGTCTCACATTGGGAGCCACAAAACTGAACCTGATAGAGTGATTGTCGGACTATCCAACTGGTTCCACCACCAAGTCAGTGGCCTCCATCCCCAGGAGGAACACCAGGTTCTAAGGAGTGACCCTGACAATGGGTTGCAGCAGTAACTACCTGCCTAACCCAAAGTAATCAGTTGGAGAAGTTTGACCAAAAACGAGAGTTAATCATCGACCCAGGCATTGAAATCCCCAGGACCAACCACCTGGGGCCTCCAATCCATGTAGACCATGAAGTCTGCAACTTCCTGCAGGAAGACTTTCTCATCTCCAGTGGACGGTAGATGAGAAGAATCCCTACCCACACCTGCCCCTAGGATACACTCAAAGGATCTGGTGATGCCAACTGGAACCTCCACCAGGTCCAGTTCTGTCTTAAAACAGATGGCTACACCCCCGCCCCTTCGATCCAATCTCAGGAGGTGTATCACCGAGTACCCAGCTGGAACTGCTTATTCCAATATCAGACCAGTATTTTCATCCAGCCAGGTCTCGGTGATGTAGATCCTACATTTTGTAAGACCTCTCATAGATTGCTGCCCTTAGTTCTGGGGGGGGGGTCTAAACCAAAGTAAAAGTGTAAACCTAGACGGGATCCAATATAAAGAAACTAAAATGACAGGGCTATAGGAACTTATGCATTATGAAGACAGATCAAGTTCCTCAGTATTGCACAGTTTACATAGGAGATGGATTAGAGGAGGTCTTTTATTTTACAATCTACATAAGGATAGTGACCAACTGAATGATTTAAACATTAACCTTTACACTGAGACACAACACTCACAGTCATATGAGGCAAATCCAAAATACTAATTTCAAAACTAATAGTTAGAAAATGTGTTACACTCAGAGGGCTTTTTGTATATGGAATTCACTGCACAGGGAAGTAATCAATAGTAATAATACTATAACTTCTAAATTTAACTAGGATGGGGAATGCAGGGGGGTGGAAGAGAAATGGAGAGGGAGGCTATCGAAATAGCTATTAGGATGGGAGTCAGGGACATCAGGAAAAGAAGTTGGCCTATGTGGTTTATAAGGGAAGAAGCGGAAAGGTGATGGCCAAGAAAAGGGCATTTTGAAATTTAAGAAACCCAGAGGTATGAGGACAGGGATCATTACCAGGCTGTACAGAAGGAGGGGAAAGCAGGAGGAAGTCTAAGCACAGACAGAATTAAAATGCAAGTACAATTAAGGGCAGGGACAAGGCATTTTATCGATACATAGTAGAGAGGAGAAAACCAAAACAGGGATAATAAAAGTGAGAGTGAAGGTGGGCATGCACAGAGAAGGAGGATCAAAATGTTAATAAACTGAATAAATACTTCAGCTGAGTTTTGCAAAGGTATGAGGAGGATGGGGCCAAACTGGAGGGCAGGGGTTTGGGGAGGGTAGATACCATCCCTTCATGGAAGATAGGATCATGAAGGAACTACTGAGGGTTAGGGTGGACAAGGCAATGGAACCAGATGCAGTGCACCCTAGAGTACTGAAGGAACTCATGGAGGAAGTGGCGGCACCGCTGGCAGAGCTGTTTACTCTATCGCTGGAAATGGGGGAGGTCCCAGAGGACCGGATAAGAACACATGTGGTTCTGCTACATGAGAGGGGGGCATGGAAGAGGTGGGTAACTACAGGCCTGTCAGCCAGATGTTGGTGGTTGGGAAGATAATGAGGCACTCTTAAAGGGCGTGAAAATAAACTATCTCGGGGGAAGGGCTGGTTGACCCAGGGCAGCATTGATTTACCAAAGGGAGATTCTGCCAAACAAACTAAACAGAGTTTTGACTGGGTGATAGGGGTGGTGGACTGTGGAGAAGCAGTAGATGTGGCCTATCTGGACTTCAGGAAGACTTTCAACACTGTTCCTCATAAAATGCTATTGAACAAACTGGGCAGTCTTGGAGTGGGATCAGAAATAGTTAAGTGGGTTGAAAACAGGTTCTCTGTCAGGACCCAGAAGGTGATGGTAAATTGAGTACTCACTAATGAGGGGAGTGTGACAAGCAGGTACCACAGGGGTCGATCTTGGCCAAGTCCTATTCAATGTCTTCATAGGAGACATTGCAGTAGGGCTGGAGGGGAAGGTGTGCTTATTCTTGGATGATATGAAGACTTGTAACAGGGTGGATACACCAGAGGATCTTGGCAGGATGAGGGAGGACCTTAAAATGCTGGAGCAGTGGTCCAAGCAGTGGAGACTGAGGTTCAATGAGGAGAAGTGTAAAATGTTACACTTAGTGCATAGTAATACTAGGGCAAAATATGTGCTCGAGGGGGAAGAAATAGCAGTCACCGAGCAGGTGAGGGACCTTGGTGTCATAATCAGGACTGACCTCAAGGTGACAAGTCAAAGCCAAAAGGCAGTAGGAAAGGCTAACAGAATTCTGTGATGCATAGGGCTGGGTATTACTAGCAGAAGGATGGAGTTTATTATGCTCCTGTACAAGACACTGGTCAGGCCCCACCTTAAGTACAATGTCCAGTTCTGGACACCGCATCTGAAAAAGGAGATTGAGAGGGTGGAGGCTATCAAAGGAGGCCACTAGAATGATTCATGGACTGCAAGGGACGGCATATGAGGGCAGACTGAGGGATCTAAATATGTACTCCTTGGAGGAAAGGAGGGGGGGATGATTGAGACTTTCAAATATCTAAAAAGGGTTAAAAGGGTAAAAGAGGGAATCTTATTTCAGATGAAAAAGGGCTCATTCACCGGTGTCATGGCATAAAGCTAGGGGAGGAATATTTAGGGGAACTATAAGAAAATACTTTTTGATGGAGAGAGTGGTGGATACCTGGAATGGGCTACCTGATGAGGTAGCACGGCTGACACTATCTCTGGTTTCAGGTATGCATGGGATGGACACAAGAGGATGTTGAGGGTGTGGGGGTGGACTTAACTGGGGGAGGTCAGGGGGAAGCAAGGCAACAATCAGAGGAGGGGCAAAGGGATATTCAATTGTCAGGAGTATCATAGGGCAGACTAGGTGGGCCATATTGGTCCTTATCTGCCAACAATTGTATGTATGTATGTAACTTAGATGCTTTTATGGATGGGGAGATACTTAAATGAAAATTTTATTTAATTTTGAGGTAGTGTAAATGAACATATTTGGCTTCTGCTATCTTGCTCACTGCAAGTATAAACTCAAAATTTATACACTTTACTTACTTTATGGCACAAACAGTCTCATTCCCTCTGGCACTGGGCCTTCCTTGTGACTCCTTTCCTGCTTCGCATCTCCACTGGTACAAGACATTTTCCACCACCATCGGACAGTGGCCCATTAGCCTGCCAACTTCCTCTCCCGGTTGCATGCCTGCAAAACTAACTGCCTATGGTGCCCTCTATCTCTTATTGTTACCGCAGCCAGCTGCCTACTCAAGCTGCTCATTATATGAATATTATCTCAAAGAATGTTATAACTGAGTATCTTTATTTTTTCTTTTAGTTGTTTTGGTTGTTTATTGTGCATTCTTTCACTACCTCTGTATGTATGTTGACCCTCATCCTTTGACGTGGAACCTTTGTAAATGAGCAGTTTCTGCTCAAAGGAATTTGTAATCCGAGAATTTAATAAATAAATAAAATAAAAATGATGCATGCATCAGAAATCTGATGTGTGTATCAATTCCTATGTGCATCTTGCAGTAATTGCATCCAGAATTTAGATCACCTTCTTGTGGTCTAAACGGGTTGAGGCAATTATTACAACTGTATCACAATTGTGATACAAGTCTTTGGAAATTCAGCCCTAGATTTCTACAACTTAGTTCTGAGATATGAAATTACATTTATAAAACATCTGGGCAGAAAAAAGAGAATTTTGATCCTAATCATTCATTTTCAGTAAGTTCTAACACATATACACAGCCAGTATAATGCTTTTAATAAACATGACTCCACAGCTGTTCATCTGGCAACCTTATTGTAAACCCTTTCCTTACTGTAATAAAACATTTTCTTTACAGGCATGTCATAAGCAGGGGGCATAATAATGATGGGTTTCATATCTTCAAGAGGTGGAATCCCTAGGATGACAACATACCAGTAGCCCAGTAGAGAAATCCTGGGAATCCTGGGAATCAGTGTCTTTAAATTGCATTTTCCATTCTCACTGTATAGAACCAGTTAAAGTTCAGCATGCAAGCATTTCTAGGCTAGCAGAGGAGCTGACAAAAAATCAGAGCACCTTCTCTGCAAGTTAGAAAGCAAATTTTCAGAAATATGTGACAGACTGTCCCACTATTAACTAATTTGGCTGAACACCTTTTGGGGGCAGTTTAAAGCCACTCAGTGTTGAAGGTTTTCGACTGCCCTAACATGCATTTTTCTTAGTGTACCCCTTCCCCTCCATATTCAGTTGTACTTTTCCATAGGAAAGGAACCCATTCAAAGTTTTGCTGAAGCATACCTACTAAACAGTCTGCTAGTTTCTGAGGTTCAAAATGTCTGGAAATGCCTATGCAGTTAGCATTGCATTAGGCAAGGCAAGGTATTATTTATAAGTCACCAATCCTGGAGGCTCTGTGTGCCAAACAAGTATCAGTACAGGAAGCACTATTTAAAACACACAAAAAAGTATGAAATACAAACAGTCATTGTAAAACACATCTTTAAATAATGTATTAAAAGCTTCAGGATGTCACAGCCGGGGACTGGACATTGATGGAATCAGTAGTCTGCCAAAGCCAAGGCAAAGAGGTAGGCCTTCAGCCATTGCCTAAACACATCAATTGAGGGGGCCTCCCAGACTGAAAATGGTAGAGAGTTCCACAGGACACTAAAAGCTCAATCTACTGAGGTCCTGAGCTGAACCCTGGGAACATCCAGGAGGCCCCTCAAAGAAAAGCAGAGGGAACAAGCAGAGGTTGCTGGTGTCAGGAGCTCTGACAGGTAACCAGAACCCAGTCTGTATAGGGCCTTAAAGATGAGAAGACCCACCTTGGAAAGGATCCTCCACCTGAATGACAGCCCACGCCAGACCGGAGTCACATGTCTGGATCCTGAAAGGCCCGTCAGTAACCGGGCTGCTGTGTTTTGTACCAGCTGCAGTCTGAGAAGGGTCTTCCCATGGCCCCGAAGTACAGAGAGTTACAGTAGTTGAGCCTAGAGGTCATAAAGGCATGCACTAACATTGGCAGGTCCTTGGGTAGAACAAGGAGCTTAATCATGGCATTGTTCTGCAAGAGGTAAAGCCACTGCTGACAACAGATGACTCCTGATCTTCAAAGGTCAGTCTGCTATCAAGGATCATGCCCAGATTTAGCACCCTTGAGGAAGCCAGCAGCGGAGCCGATCCCAGGACAAGACCTGTATCAGTCCCAGGTGGCAAACCATCATGCCTGTGACCAGGCTTAATCACCAGTACCTCCATCTTGGCAGGGTTAAGTCTTAGCCAGCTGGAAGCCATCCATGCATTGATTTTAGCCAACAGTTGTTAAGCACATTGACAGCTCCTGATGTTTTGGGGCAAAAGACAAATACAGCTGGGTATCATCTACATAGCAGTGAAATTCACATTGTACTGTCCAATGATCTTGCCCAGGGGCAGCATGTACACTGCGAACAGCATCGGCTACAAGATCAAACCCAGTAGCACTCCACATGACAGAGGCATTGGGGAGGAGAAGTTCCCCATCAGCACCCACTGCACTCCTGTCAGAGAGGTAGGTCTCAAATCACTTGATGACAGTCCTGGCAAGTCCACAAAACTCACAGATCCAATCAAGAAGCATGACATGATTGACTGTGTTAAAAGCTGAGGAGAGATCGAGGAGCACAAGAATTTACCTGTCTCCTCTATCTCTAGCCCTGAGCAGATTATTATGCACCCTCACTAGAGCTGTTTCTGTGCTATGTCTGGCCCAAAAACCTGACTGAAATGGCTCATAGATGTCCAAGGACACAAAACAATCCTCAAGCTTTTCTGCCACTAATTTCTCAACACTCTTGTCAGGAAAGGGCAGGTTGGAGATAGGATGGTAATTCACCAGGACATCTAGGTCGAGGGAAGATTTCTTAAGAAGGGGCCTCCCAAACGCTTCTTTCAAAGCAGCTGGGAGGACCACCTCTGCCAAAGAGCACCTGGCAATCCTGGTGAACACCAGGCCAACAGTCTTGTTACCCCTTTATGAAATACGTCGAGGCTGGGGTCCAGTTCACAAAAAGTGTCCTTCAGCTCTAAGATCACCTTAGTCACTTCAGACACCTCCACTGGCCTAAACTCTCCCCAGACACATGGAGTACCTCTGAACACCCCGGCCCGACCACTGCGAGGTGAATGTCTTCCTGGTGGAATCCACTACTGGATGGCTGACACGCTGTCAGAGAAAAACAGAGTAAATTCCTTACATAAAGTGGATGACAATGTTTTTTGGCTGTAGGCAGGCAGGGTGTAAGAGCCTGTCCACAGTCTGACAATAGCTGGGATGGTCTGTTTTTCCCAGCAGCAATTTCCTGGACAGGAATTCTGCATTCTTATGGAAATTGCTCCCCTGGTACTCAACATAGTAGGCACGCAGGGCTGGCCTGTCAGCCTCCAGCTGGGTCTTCCGCCAGCATTGCTCCAGCTTCTGGCCCTTGATCTTCCTCACCTTGAGATCCCCGTCAAACCAGGGAGATATCAAGTGAGAGGATCTGTGTCATACTACAAACTGGTGCTAAGGCATGATGAGCTTTGAAACCACCCTATTATAGGTGACCACTGCATCTTTGGAGCCAATGCTCATGCCACATCAACCCTAGATAGGTCAGCTAGCACCAACAGTTCCTCTGGTTGCAAGCCCCTTAAAGGGTGATAACTGACCATCTCCACAGGGAGGGACTACCGGGGGGCCACAAATGGGAACTCCACGGTACAGGGATCAGACCAGAAAACCTGATAATTATTGAGGTTATCAACCTCAAGACCCAGCTGGAACACCAGATCAAGTGTGTGACCATGCTAGTGGGTTGCAGAAGCAACAGCTTGTGACAGGTCTAGTGAATACATCAGTTGGAGGAGGTCATAACTGAAATGTGATGATTCATCATTGATCCAGGCATTGAAGTCTCCCAAGATTAAACACCTGGGGGAATTCAACACCTGGTCAATGATGAAGTCTGCCACCTCCTGCAGGAATTCTCTCCATGCCCCAGGAGGGGGGTAGATAAGGAGAATCCTGCAACCTGCACCTGCACCCCCACGCACAGTGACGCACTCAAACAATCGGGTGTCACCAACTGGGTGCACCGTGAAGCCCAGGATAGATCAAAAAACAATGGCCACTCACCCACCCCTGCAATCCTTCCTCAGGCAGTGCACTACGGAATACCCTGTAGGGATGGCGGCCTCAAGATCTGGGTCGGCATCGACACCCAGCCAGGTTTCATAATGCAACCCAGGTCAACAGAGGAATCAAGTCTGCAAAATAGCAGTCTTGCTCTCTAGCAACCTGACATTGCATAGCACCACCGAAGAGGAATAGAGGACATGGCCAGTCCTCTAGCTACCTGCCCACATGGTCATGGTGGAATCCTGGGTACAGAAACCAAACACATCTGGCCTCTCCCTAGACTCCGTTTACACCCATGACATCTCCTGAACTAGACAACCTCAATGCTGTTCACCACCACCTCCTCAGCTGCCCTAGGCCCTCGACAAACCATTTGCCTCCTAACAATCCTGACCTCCCTACGGTGCCTAGCTGCGATGGCAGAAACTGGGAGATCAGTTAAGGGGCAAAGGTCGTGGAGCCGAGTGGCATCATAGGTAATTCTGATGGGGCTGCGGCATCAACACATCTCTGCCTGGCTAGTCCAGTCCCCCAGAAAACCAGAATACACTGGATTTCAAAGTGCAAGAGTAAGCTTAGCTCAAATACCACTCCCAAACAAATAAACAAGCAAAGCCCCCCAAAACTAAACTATCTCCCTCTAAAACATACACACCTCATACATACAATCCATACAAACACAATACAAATATGCTTATTTATATACACACTCCAAACAAACCTCTATAAACCCAACCCCAAAGAAACAATCCCCCCCACCTTACAAATAAAATAAAAACAAACAAACAGCAGGAAACAACAAGAATATGAGCTGCAGCAGGTCAATTCAATGACAAAGTGTCCAGCAAAAAATGAAGCTAATGTCCAAGTTTAAAACCAAGCCTCAAGGCAGATAACTGTAAATGTTTCATTTCAAAACCAAACTGGAGCTCACACCACCAGAGTTTAGAAACACTTTGGAGCTCTCATCCGCAAGTCTTGCAGTTCTTAAATGCGTGCACCACTATTTTAATGAAATAATTTTGGCATTCCCAGGAGTTGAAACTCAGAGTACTCAGTTGGAAAAAGCGGCCCGACTCTCACTGAATCTGAACCAACAAACAATTTAAACTGTCAGGCATTCACGCACTGATTCCACCAGGAGTCCTGAAAGCCACCAAAAGCTGACCTCACCACAGCAGCTGAAAGTCCTCCTCTCCCATGCCAACAAAGTCAGGAGGAACCAGTGAGCAGGCGGCAGCAAAACAAGCTGGTAAACAGTAAGAACACATACCAGGAGTGTACGGGGAAAGGTCCTCCTCCTGCAGGCAAAATAAGACAGGCCTCCTCTTCAGGCCTCAGGATCAGATCAGCAACTCAGACCCGGCAAGAGACATGTGAAGTTCTCCTGGCAGGCCTGAGAGCTTTCACCTGCACTATCAGTTCCCTCATTGCTTAACCACCGACTCAGGATCCAGAGAATCACCCTGGGTCGACCAGCCTGCAGTGAACACACCGGCTTCCACACACCAGCTTCAACACAAGCAGCAGCCCAGTTCCAACACTAACAGCAGCAGTCCCAAGCAATGGACTAGCCAGTAGATCTGACCCGCAGCAACGCCACTTCACAGTTTCACAAAGGTCCAGGTGAGTGCACATGATTTCAAATCCTTCAGCAGAATTATTTTGTTTCTTGGCTGCAAATTTCATCATATTTATTTTTAATATTGATGTATTTCGCAGAAATATGCATATTACGGGATATGCCATGGCCTTCCTCAGAATATGTCAGTTACCTTTATGGGTTAGGGTGAAGGATATTACTCACATATGGCATAAGTGTATTATGAAGGTTAAGCCCCTAACAAATGATGAGAAATGTCATATTGTGTGTCATGCTATTGTATGTTTAATCCACACATTTTCAAATGTAAACCTTTCAAATAAGCTCTTTTTGGAGAGCTACTTATTGTTACCTTATTATTCATTTTTCATTATAAATACACTAATTATGCTAGTCATTAATACATAGCATCATTAACTATGGGGCACATAATGGTGTGCATTGGAATAACATATTTATCTCCACTAATGAGTGCTAAGACTAACTCACAAATGACAAGACTATGATTTAGTGATGAAGATCTTACCAATCAAGTGAGGAGATAAATGTGTTGGTATTCCAGTGCAAACCATTATGTATTTAACATATACCACACTATTTCAGTGTTTTTATCAGTGTTTTACAGAGTTTTAGATAAACCTGTCTCTTTCCATTGTAAACTCTCCATCAGGCCTATTGTTTTCTGTGTTCAATTTCACAATTCTCAATGGAAATATCTTGTTTTAAATAAAGCAATGTTCTACATAAAATAATGTGTTCTATGTGAAAATAAAGATTTATTCTAAAAATAACATGATTTATCTACCAGATTTAGTCACCACTGGTATAGTATATTTAGGGCATTCAATAAAGATGTCAAGGAATATGTATTTTTTTATTCGGTTTGAATATTTGCCAACAATGCTTCCTAGCAGTAAGTGGCAGAGCAAAGTGAAGCCACAAGTGCTAGAACCACAGTGTTGACAACATGACAGAGTAAATGCAAGAGTGCATCCCTGAACACCTATGGAAAGTCTTATTTTATTCCATGTGATGTATTTCAAATTGATATAGGTGGAGAACCAACATGTGTGATAGCTGCAGAAAAAACGTTGTTTTTGTATCAGGAAAAACAGCATGAATTGGGTCAAATTACATGTTATTCACCCTTGAGATGAATATCACATTTTATTTGCTATGTTGTTTATCACTCTGAACTCTAGATCACTAGTCAATAACTAGTCATCAATAGAATAATAGTCATATTATTCAGATTCATCCATTATATTGTAAAACAAATGACACATCAATATTTCATATTTTTAGAGCAATATCTATATAATTACTCCACTATTTTTTCCAGTAACTTCTGAAGCTTATCCCTTGTTAAATAGTATGTTTTGCTACAAGAAATGATTGGATAATGAGACTTACTGACATATAATATGGCTCATATGATCAGTGTGGCTTGACAAATCCTAAAAGAAGGAAAACACATAGGAGGAGTCTGTTCCAATCTTACTAGCATTCATGAGGCTTGATTGGACTGATAGGCTTACTAACCAATATAAATTAATAATCAAGTAATTTGTTTATTGGACCTGAGACCCCCTCAGTTTACAATGCCCTGTTATGACCAACATTTCATATGCTACTGCCCACTTCATGAGGGTTAATAGTTACCAGGAATCTCTAAAATATTTCAGTCAATGCTATCTTCTAAGTTACTGTATGGATGATGTGCTCTAGAAAGAGACGTGACACTCTGGCACATAACTCTACCATCTTAAGAACTTAATTTTCAACTTTGACATATTAAAGTGCATGCTGGTCTATAGTGGTTGATTCCAGAATTCATTTGGGCTGCTTATTTTACATTAAACATGATTTATTTCAAAGTAGAGACACAAAACAATAACTATTTCATGATATATTCAGACAAGCTAGCTATTTATTTTGACTATATTGCTCTGGTTAGAATACTGAAGAGCCACACATTGCTGCCCATATGCATTTGTTATGCTGGTCTCCCATTGGTTTAAGTATGGCATTTTTTGCCACCATTAAACCTGTTTTATCTTTGTTTGTGACATATCTAACATAATGCATCTTGTTACTTTAATAATACATAAACTGCACATTATGTCATCAGCAAAATTAACATTTACACAGCAAAATGTACTATCACTCTTATGTGGTATAAACCCATTCTCTTGTTTTATATCATTCTTATACTGAGATACTGTACATGAATTTTGAAATTTTTAAAAGGTCCTACTCTCTTGACTTACCCACCATGAAAATATTACATTTGTTCTTGTGGTGCTGTGGTGTTTACCATTAGAAACATGTGCTACTGTAGTACCATTTTAATATACTGTATCTGCAGTATAAATTCATTTTCTACAGTCAAACAGCACCCTCAGTGAAAACGTTTTTAAATAGTGCTGTTGGCAACTATATGTTTGAGTTGTTAATTACACAATTGGTTGTAAAGGCTGTTATAAAAACTATCTGTGGGAATTAAAAATACACTGATGACAACTATACGAATGTAAGAAACAGATTATTGCTGAAAACAATCTGATGATTTCTTTTCTTTTTGCTGAATAACAAATATCCCTGCTTTAACCTGTATGTGGTTTTGTTTAGGGCTCTAGTATGCAGTTTGAAAACATTTTTGGATAGATTAGCAAAGCAAATGCTCTGAAGATATTATAGTTGAGCTCAATATTACTGTTTATTCAATTTATTTTCAACTAAAAATGGAATTACTCTGCACTGATTTATTTTAATTATAAGTACTGATGTACAGGGACCAGTGTTTCCAATCTTTATATTACGAGGACAACATTATAACATCAGACAAGACAGGTGTTTGATTTGCAGTTTCTCATTGTCCTATATTTTCCTGCCCAATAATGACAGACAACCATATTCAGTGGTGCTCAGATTGGCAATTAATTTATTTTACAATTTCACATACAATTTGTTTTTTTAACATCACCATTTCATCATTGTGTTTATAGTCCACTCAGTTTCTTTAACACTGTCCATTCAAACTATATATGTCTTCCTTTTCTTTTCCTTCTTCTTCTCCAGGGTGAAAACCTGGGTGACTTCTTCACTTCTTCTCTTGTAGGTAACAATGGAAACCAATGCCACTTTTCTCACTTTCTGTTTATTCTATGTACTGTTTATTCCCCCTTTTTATCCCCCCTTTTTCTCATAGTCTGTCTCCAACTTGCATTGGATGACTGGCCTTCCCCTTTTCATTTCCTTTCTTGCCTCCTCCATGCTTCTATAAACCCCATCATTTCTGTATTAAACATATCTATTCCCAAGTCTGACAAGTGTATCCCGTCAGATTGGTAAAAATCATCCACCCTCTCTTCTACCGCCCTCAAGATGACATGGCTACTCCTGCTTCAGAATAACATGCCCATCCTCTTGTTCATCTTACATCTTGCTCTCTCCACTGCTAGGTGACTGTGCTCCTTCTTCCATACCCTTCTTGGTATCATGTCTGACCATGCTAAACTAACTCGGGCCACCATTGTTTTACTTTCCAGGTCTTCTTTTATCTGTAAATAAGTCATTGTCCCCTGGTGAATGATAATCAGATTTGAAGTGGGTGGTTTTTCCCTTATCTCTGAAAAGGATTGGCAGGAGTTGTGCCTTATCTCTCGAATTCCTCTCCATACCAGCTTACATTTCCTGACATCTTGATATAGCTGTTTTCCCTCCTGCTTTCCTTTCTGCTCTCCTTTGATCCAATAAATGTGGAATGTCCACATATCCATACTTCCATGCATTGTTTGTGACCTAATTATCAAGAGACAATTTTGATTAACTTATATTTCTCCTTTTCCCCACCTCCTTTTCTTATTTATTCCTTTCCTGCTCTTCCTGTCCCCTCATTATATGTGCTATCATTCTTACTGTTCTGTACCTGAAGACAAGGGAAACAGGTTAGTACTATTAGTTCATGGCTCGTGTGTATCTTTTTAGCTACTGGACTTCCAATGTTCAATCTCTTGTACCCTAGCTACTGAGTCTCCTTCTGTGGCCATTTAGATGCCACTCCAATTCTGAAGGAATGGGAGGAGTACTTTGTTGGGTCTTCCCCTAAAAATTCCATGCCCTTTTTTAGTTTGGCCATGACTTGGTAGCTCAAAACCTTTTTCCCAACCCCATGTACAAATAAGTGTCCGACCTTGACATGTCTTTCTGCAGTGTAAGCCCACAAATCTTTTATTGGGCACAATATTGGATTGGTATGCGACCAAATGGTCACAACACTTCCCTTCCCCTCTTGGTCCATTTTGGACATCTTAATCATTATCTGCATCTGCTTCATTCCCCATGTTATATCTTCCCACTCTATCCCCCAATTTTGTCCTTTTTCCCATGTCCTACTGCCTCACTCACTCGTAAGGCACCCACAAACATTACTAGGTACACCACATGGAATAACCTCCACCTTATTCCTCGATTTTCATATTGTGGGCAAGATTCCACCAACCTGTCTAACAACGGTATGCTATTGGGTGCCTTGTATCCATTGTCCTTTGTTTTATCCACCCCCAGCCTTGCACCATTCACTTAATGAACATGGTTTTTGTCGGGTCCTGCCATCCTTTTAAGTTACAAACTATACTAATCCCTGCTAGGTGCATCCCCATTGTATTGTGAGCCATCCCTCTGTCCCACTGAGACACTATACATTTTCCTATTTGTTCTTCTGTGACTGGCCCACTTACCTCCATGAGGTGCAACTCCCTCAATGCTTGAAATGCCCACCATGCCCCTTAGTATACTGTCAAGGTCCTGGGCACCCAGGAATTATGAAACAGCAATTTGGCTCCTTCTTGTCAATGTCCCAAATGTTTGGCGGGATAGGTGTTTTTGTCCCTCTGCTTTCCAGTGCAAGTGCCCAGAATCAGTCCCACTGCAGACAGGAAAGGCTGTCAGCCACTATGTTCGAACCCCTTCTATGTGCCTGGCTCTAAATTACATGTTCGGTTGCAGCCCAGTCAATACTAATTGTCTAAGTACTTTCATAACTGTGTCTGATTTTGCACCTCTATTGTTAAGTATGTCTACTACCATCCGGTTGTTGCACAGAAGTCACATTTTGATTGCAAAGCTCCTCCTCCCACAATAAAGTAAAAACCCAAATTGGAATAATCTCCGGTAGCATAATATCTCATGTCAGCCCCATTCTTACCCACTCCTCTGGCCATGGTTTGGAAAATCACTTTCTCTGGAAATATCCCCCCATTCCTAAACCCCCTGCTGCATCTGTCTATAGCTCAAGGTCTGTGTTGTAGACCCAGTCATCCTGCCAGAAGGATCTGCCATTGTAATTCTGTATAAATGTCTCCCAGACCCAAAACTTGTCTTTTAGTCTCCTTGTAACATCTTGTCAATGGTGTGGTCTGGTAATCCCCGCTTTTGCCCTAGCCAAATGATTGGTGAATATTCTCCTGGGGCCTATGTCCCTGCAGGCAAAGTTGAGGTGCCCTAACAGCTGCTGTACCTGTCTTAGTTGTACCCTTCTTCTGGTCATGTGTACCCCAATGAGCTCTTTTAGCCTCTCTACCTTGTTGGCCAGTAACCTGAACATCTCTGCCTGTGTATCCACCTCACTCTATAATAATTCTATCACTCTAATAGGCCCCTCTGTTTTCTCCAGTGCCAGTGGAACCCACAGCTCTCTACACATTTCCTGGAAACATGCTAGCATGTGTTCTGCCTCTTGTTTTCCATTTCCTAGTAGGAGAAAATCATCAAGGTAATGTATCCCCGCCATGTAACCTGTTTCTTGTTGAAAAATCCATTGGAGGCATGTGCTGAATAACTCAAAAGTAGCACAGGCTGTGGGACATCCATCGGCATGGCCTTGTCAAAGTAATACTGTCTGTCAGTTTTAAAACCCATATATCTCAGTCTTCTGGGCATACTGGCAACAATCTAAATGCTAGTTCTACATCTGTCTTGGCCAGCCAAGCCTCTGGGTTGGCCCTGATAATCTGTATCGCTTCCTTCAGTGTGGCATATGATACCCTGCTGTGTTCTTTGCCTATATAGTCATTGAGTGACTCCCCATCTGGAAAGGAGATGTGGTGTATGACCTGAAAGTCCCCAGGTTGTTTCTTTGGTGCCAAACCTCATGGGGATACCCATAACTCCAGGAATGGGAGGACCTTGAATGGTCCTTCCAGTCTCCCTACATCTTTCTCTTTCTTGATCTTGTTCCTTAAGATGTCCTCCTTTCCCTTACAGATGCCAGGTTTTTACTTACCTCGCCTCTCTAGAACCTCTAAATTGTAAGTGAAATCTTTCCCAAACCTTACCTGATTTTGTCAGCTGCTTCCCTGTCCGGTACTTTCATAACACTTCTCGAAAAGCCTGAGCCTGATGGGGTCTTGGCCTTTGAAAACTTACCCTGTGTTCTGTGCCCTGGTTTACACCTCCTGTCCCTTACCCTCTTCCATTCTCTTAGTATGCTTGACCCCCTCCTCATGTACCCTCTTCCTCTGGTTCCAGTGTTGCGTGGTTGCCATATGTACCCCAGGCTGCCCCCCTGAAAGGACTGGCTGATCATACCTTGTGTCCCCCTGTGCTGTCCCCCCTGACTCCAAGTTGTCCAACATCTCTTGGCTGGGTGGGAGCCCCTGCATTTTGAACAAGCATGCCAGAACTGGCATTGTGGCCATGAACAAAATGTCCTATTGTATCTCCAACAACAGTTTTGCATGAATGTCCCTTTTCTGCCCCTTCACCTTCCAGTGTGGCCTGATCAGTAACATAGTCCATCCATATGTCTAATTGTTTAGTGTCCCACCTCACATCCCCATAAGTTGCCATCCTTTGCTGAAAAAACTCGTCATAGTTCAACCACCCATCTCCCCCTTTTGCTTTTGCTCTTTCTTATGATCAAGGAATACATGATGGGAAGTATCCCTAATTCTGGCTTCTTTTCCATGACTATGGCTGAGTAAATGGCAAAACCAACAAATCACCCATCCCATGTCTTTCCTTTTGTAAATTTATCTTCCTCATTCTTTCCCAAGAGAACCACTGCTGCTGCCATCTCACTCTTGTCTATTTTCTCTGCCTCTTCATATTTTGTCATCACCTCCCTGCTCACCAAAGCCAAAACATCTACATACTCTCCTTTCCAAATGTTTTCTTTTGTGGCCAGCAGTCATGCTCTCCTATCTTCATGCCTGGGGCTCCTACCTCTCTTGGCCTTTTCCTACTCCTAGCCCTTCTTTTGTGTTATCATCATCCCCACCCAAGGCTACATCTTGCTTTATCAGACAATGCTTTTTCTAACTATCCAAAACCCCCAGTCCCTAGTGATGATATCAACTGCTCTACATACTCCTTTATACTGTCCCCGACCATCCCTACTCCCTTACCTGGAGGCATCTCTGCTCCCAATGTTTTCCCAGGCCATCTGGGGCAGCTCTCTTGCCCTGTATTGATGAGACTTGTAGGGTTGTCGGGGAAGCTGACTCAGATTTGGCAGGACCCCTGGCATGGGCTCTGGTGTTGACACAGGAGTTGGCTCAAGCCAAGGTGAAGGCATTCTGGGTGTACTTGGGTGCAGTTGTATGGGGCTGATTGGTCTGGTCAGACCCACGGGTGTTGTCTGTGGCCTCTCAGGGCTGCGTGGCCTAACCGGTGGTCTCTTCCCCTTGCCACCCTGCCCTTTCAGCTTTTTGCTTTTGTCCTGGCCTCCGAGGTTCCTTACCCTCCACCAGTTCCCACATCTTGTTGGCCTTCTCCGCCAGCTCCACTGTACACTGTCACACTGTAAGTATTTTATTTTGTGGGCCTGTTCTTTTCAGCACCATTTCTTGTCCTGAAGTTCCTAGTAAATTTGAAGAAAGCTGATGTTAGCTCATGCCAGTTAGACCTGTAATTTTGCTCTGTTCCTTGTGGTTCTAGCTGATCTCCTCCTTCCTCCCTCCCTCGATGCTCCAGGGCCCTTCTTCTGATTTCACTCCCCGCCCCATGGTGCACTTGACTCCTTTTTGTTTTCCTTTTGACCAACCCTCCCCACCCTATGCACAAAACTGCACTTTTTATTTTTGACGCTTCAGTCCCAAGCATACTTGCAGGTGGGCCTCGGTTCAACCTTTTCTGAGGCCCAGTCCTTGTATACCCACGCATATATGTCCTTGTACTTCCACTTCTTCCTCTTTTTTTTTGGTTATAATCATAATAATATCCCATTAATTCTCAGGCTCAATCCATGAATTTGCGTCAATGACATAATGCAAACACCTCTTCCTCTGGATGTTGTCTGGCAATGCCTACTTTTTCCATTTATTAATTAAACTGGATATTGTACCACCGTGCAGTGCCCTTAAGTGTCCTTATTAGATTGCTCACTTAAAATGTATCCATCCCAAAATCAATATTTTCCAGGCCTCTCTTTTTTCATTTTTTACTGGATCCCTCCTTTTTTCTCCACTTTGTCTTTTTCCTCCTGTTGTTGCTGGGCCGCTGATTAGGCCACATGGTGCTGACATCAGATGCCCACTGACCGCGTGGTGCACCCACTTAATTGTGATTTGTTTGTGCCCTTATTAGCTTCAATTCCCAGAAAATGTGCTAATTTTAATCATGAATATATGCCCAGGCACTCCCTCTAGTTTTTATGTTTGCTTGTGCGCATATGAAACATTCATCACAACTTAGGAGAGAGTGGGATTTGGAGGTGGGGAACTGTGGGGGCCAATGTCCCTAGTGCCTTTTTGAGGCTTGGCCTCATTTTCCCACAATGCGGTGGCACACTGTGGCTAACACTAGTTCAGCCAGTGTGCCACCACCTTGAAAGGAATCACTGTTGTAATGAGGAAGTGACCCATCATTACAGGACGGTCCCTTGCCTGGTGTAAAATTTCTTATAACATGGCGGTGGGTGGCGAATCTTGCTACCTGCTCCAGAGTCCCCATGAAAGCTGACTTGGGTTTCCAGTCCCTGTCAGCATGTCCCCATCCCCAGTTTATTTGCCGATGGGTAGCCCAGTCCCTGTCGGCATGATGCACCCCCTTTGTTATGTGCTGAGGGGGTGCCCAATCCCCTCAGCTCATACACTCCTACTCCCCCCCACCACACTGTATGACTGATGGGGTGCCCAGTCACTGTTGGCTCCAGTACCCACCTTCCCAACAAACACCCGGCCAGGTGGCACACTGGGAGCCCACCCCAGCATGCCAAAAGTGTTCCACGATGTCTTTATTTAATTTTAAATCCTGTAAAAAAAGAAAACAGTCCTTCGTTGAGCCCCATGCCTCCTCCCCAACCTGCGCCCACTCGCTGTGTGCTCTACCTCTCCACACCCCCCTCACCCCATACCTATCTCCAGAGCCTGGGGCGACGATCTTTGGTGGACCGGAAACACATCTACACTCTTCAAAGCTGACCACGAACTAAAGAAATGCTTGTAAGCTGCATAATGGCATAAATGTTTGGTTTTTTTTTTCAACTTTGGTGCATATCTTTGTCATTTTTTCAAATTTTGCCTCCAAATTTTCAGCATGGCGTTCTTAGGATCCCTCCTCATGAATCCAGTCACTGTCATCTCATTATTCGTTCCCAAAAGGTGATTTTGCAGTCACTGCACAGAATCACCTTTCTGGACTGATTAATGAAATGGCAGTGTCACTGTTCATGACATGGGCTCTCAAAAAGCCTATGTTGCATATTTGGTGAAAAAATTTCAAAAAAATGACTGAGTTATGAATGTGTGTTGTGCAGTTTCTATGCATGCTCATAACTTCATGAATTTGTACTATTTTCACTTCAGGTTTTCAACACTGGCATTTTTTCACAACTCCTTATGAACAGTACAGCTATCATTTTTCGCATCCCAGCCAAAATGTGTTTTTGCATTCCTGGCACAGAATAGCGCGACCTCTTGTGGGAAATCAGTGTTCGGGACAGATTAAGAAAATCTCAGTGACACTGTTCGTGAGCAGAGGGCCTAAAATGCCTATGTTGAAAATTTGGTGACAAAAGCCCATAAAATGACTGTGTTACAAGCTTGTGTTGCGCAGTTTCCACACACCCTAGTAACTTCTCAAATTTGTAATATTTTCACCCCAGTTTCCAACATTGGCATTTTGTCACACCTCCTTATGACCAGTACACTATATTTTTCATATCCTGCCTGAAATATGCATTTGCACATTTGGCACACAATGGCGCAGTCGCTGTGGGAAATTAATGTTTCAGACAGATTAAGAAAATCATAGTGACAGTGTTCATGAGCAGAGGTCACAATGCCTATGTTGAAAATTCAGAAATAATTACACTAAATGACTGCGTACAAGCATGTGTTGTGTAGTTTCCAAGGCACGCCAGAACTTGAGCATTTTTATATTTTCACTACAGATTTTCAACATTGCCATCTCTTCACACCTCCCTATGAATGGTACAGCTGTCATTCTTCATATCCTACCTGATCTGTGTTTTTGCACATCTGGTGCAGAATGGCATGGTTGATGTGGGAACTTGAAGTTCAGGACACATTAACAAAATCACAGTGTCACTGTTCATGAGAAGAGGTCCCAAATACTTTCATGAGGTGGGATTCACAAAAAGGCCATGTTGAAAACTTGCACTGCAAACACCAACAAGTGCCCAGGGTGTTAGTGTTTCTAACCATAACGTCCCACCCTGTGCAGACTGACAGGCATCAGAGGTGTAACTTTGGATAGCCTGCTTTAATGCTCATGCCATCCCACCCCCACCTTGAAGCCAGTGACAGGCATCGAGGTGTGCCTTGCATTCTTCAGCCCCAGACTTCACCCCATTCTCCTGTACTGCACCCATTTCAGTGTATGTCCTAATGAAATGGGATGACTGTGAAGCCGAACACCCCAAGTCACACCTCAACACTTGTCAGTTTCTACAGGATAGGGTGATGTGAAATGCCATGAACATTATGGGCAATGACACACAGGCACACCCCAATGCCTGTCCATCTCTGCAGGGTGGAAGTGGGATTGGCGTGAGTTCAATACTTCACTGCTACTCCTATTCTACATCTGTCTAACTCCTGTACGTCCAATGCTAATATCAGCAAGCAAACATTCAGCATTGACAAATGTCTGTTACTTTTGTACTGGTATCCTCTCCCTTTTTCATTAGGCCACATCCAGTCCACATGGCCCTGATGTCAGGCACCACTTGGCCACATGGCTCCACTCGCTAAGCCCTCTGCCCTCTCCAGCCAGCCGTGCACTCTCCAAGATTGTGTCTCACACCCAGATGCTCTACTTTTTCTTCCAAACCAGCTGGCTGGTCTCCCCAAATTTTTTCTCCCTTTCTCTCAGCCATGCCCTTTAACTTCTGCCCCACAGAGCTCCTCTCCATGTCTGCTTACTGCTGACTAATCCCCTTTCCTTCCCTTCTCCCTTCTTCCGATACTCCTGTACCCCCAAAGAAAATGTTGGGACCAGTTGTGTTGTTGCTTCCCCCACCCCGAAACAAAAACTTCTCCATACTCCTGCCCAGCCAACTTCTCCGTACCTCAGAAGGCCTCCCAAGTGCTCCCCTTTCTGTCCAGTCTTAGTGGTTTTGTAGACAAAACTTTCTTACACATTCCAAATTCATGCGATTGACTTCTATGTCTCTTATGTCGCCTCTTCCTCTAGCACCCACTTGTTCTCCAGTAATGCTGCTATCCAGTTGTTGACTTTCTCAAAGTCACCTAGTACTTCTTGCCTTCCTAAACTCCTGCTTTAATGTTTGAGCTTTTTGGTTGCCAAATCTGATGTACTGCTCTCTAACACAATTTGACAGCAAAAGAGACTGATTTCCTCTGTGCAGTCCTTATACCTTGGGATTTGGCCCACTTCCTGTTCCCTCTTGCCCTATTGCCTTTGGCGTATCTCCCATCTTGGTCACTCCACTTTCATGATGTTATCACACCTCCTATGACTCCTCACTGTTTCTCCCCTTCCCCTCCATCTTTCTGAGCAATTTCACTTGGTGAGTCCAGCAGGACAACTTGGTCTGCCCTTTTAATGGGCAAACTCCATTATCAAGCCAGTTAATTAACAAAACAATCCTGCATACACTTTTAAATTCTTCTATGTCATAGAATTTGGTAGGTTGGATAGTCAGCCCTTTGTGGCCTCCAGTATTTTATATACAATAGTACAGGAACAGAAATAATTCTGCCTTCGAGGTGCATCAATATGAAATCTTTTGAGATCCAATATGTTGCTGTAAGCTGTGATACACCACCAGAGTTCATGTCTGAGGCATCATCTTTACTGAGCAAATAAATCTATTTCTATAGTGAGAGCCCGGTTTATATAGTTTTAGAACTCCCAGGAAGGTATGTCCTGGGGAGTGCCTTCTTATTCTGATCCTTGGCCTTAGATTTGTTGGGCAATATTATGGCAGGCAACCTTGTGTCATTATAATGATCTTTTGGAGGTTTATACTCTGTGTACTAATGCACCTTGTGTGTTGCTTTAAAAATGAGAGAACTGAGTACATTAACACATCTCCATTCCAAAGACTGTTGACTTGCAGTAGCTTTGACTGGGGCCCCCATGACTGGTGGGTGGAGGGGTTACCAGCAGCTATTGCTGCTGATGGTACCTAATGATGGGTTGGCTCATGTATTATTAGACCTTATATAGAAAGAAGCATAGCCGAGAGAGACAGAGAAAAGGAAATTCTTAATTACAATGACCGGAGCAATGCAAACCTACATGAATCAGTCACATTTAACCACAACCACCTTTAAGGTCCTTATACACAGACACACACACACACACACACACACACACACACACAGCAAAATTATAAAAGTAGTTTCAGTACACTTTTCATGAAATTGCATACATTTTGTATAATTTCATTACATTTCTTGAACAAGAACAGCAGTAGCTTTGACTGGGCCCCCATGACTGGTGGGTGATGGGGTTACCAGCAGCTATTGCTGCTGATGGTACCTAATGATGGGTTGGCTCATAATGAGCAAAAATACATTTTTTTGTTACGAACAATGAATAATCAGAAAATATCACGAAAAGTCAGTTGAATAAAATAACATTCATGAAAAGTACTGTAAATACAGATTGTTTTTCTAGTAGAAGTGTGCCTTAACAAATGTTTTAAATATAGCCACAGAAGTCTTTGAAGACATGTAAAGTAATCCATATAAGCCTATGTATAGTAATTTGATAACTAAAGCCAATTATGATGAGATGGAAAATAAACTGTAAATGAAGAAATTCAAGTAAACATACATTTAAAGCTCATTTTGGAATTTCTCAAAAGATGGATAAAAGAAAACTATAGCTGATATTTGAAGTAACATTTATTGCACTCCTCCATCAACAGCTACTAATCAAGCAAGCTATTGCCTCACACAGTTCCTGTAGCAACATTAGCCTAATTTGAGCATTTGTTAAGAGAGAGTTCCACCTGCTTTTGGGTAGTAGTCTGAGCTTGCAAACAAATAGCATACTTTTAATAACATAATCCAAAGCATGTGTAACTTCTTGGGATATATAATTTCACTAGTAGGGTGTTTCCTTGTTTAAAGGAATTAATAGAAATATACAGTACTCGTAACATAAAACAAAAGAGTTAAATTATGTTTGCACAATAAAGGAAATAAAGTTGGATACAAATTGATTAAAGCTATTTTTTTTAGCATTTATTTAATCTTACTATTTTGTACTATTGGACCTTATATAGAAAGAAGCATAGCCGAGAGAGACAGAGAAAAGGAAATTCTTAATTACAATGACCGGAGCAATGCGAACCTACATGAATCAGTCACATTTAACCAAAACCACCTTTAAGGTCCTTATACACAGACACACACACAAACACACACACACACACACACACACACACACACACACACACACACACACACACACACACACACACAGCACAATTATAAAAGTAGTTTCAGCACACTTTTCATGAAATTGCACACATTTTGCATAATTACATTTCTTGAACAAGAACAGTGTGTTTAAAAGACACAGTTTGAAGGGCCCCGAATGGAACAATTTAGGACTTACCTTCTGAGCATGCTGAGGGTCCTGCACAAAATAAGCCAGGTCTTACATCCTGTTTTACAGCCTGCTTCTTGCAGGGTCTGATGGACTCTGTGTGAAGCAAGTTAGAATGCACCTCCTGTGAGAAGCAAGGTATGAAACTATGCTAATGAATATGTTGGGACTACAAAGCCACAATGGGAGGGAAATGTGTAATTGTGGCTTTTTAAACACTAAAATCTACCCCTGCCCCAAGACCCTATCCTTATGACCCAATGCCAAGCTTCAGGTATAGGGCCATATCCCATTTACTGGTGCTTGAAACTATAGGTCTCAGGCCCTGTGTGAAGAAATTTATCACTTATTTCCTGTGCAAAGAAAGTTATTACATATCTTGTGCTTTGGGAAGGGCCACTGGGCACTGCAATGGAATGTTATGACTGATTCTGCAGGCCCTGTTTGAAGGAGAAGACTTGTGGGGCATATCTCTGGACATGTAACTTGAAGCAATAGACCTGTGGACATGGCCCTAGACCTGTAGCTTGGTTTTGAGTCACAAGGCCGGGGCTGGGACTGGGATTTGATTTGTTAGTGGTGAAAAAAACATAATGTCATATGTTCCTCCCTTTGTAGTTTTGTAACCCTAGTGTATATTTTAATGTAGTTGTTTACAGTGACTTTATATATTGTATTTATCTATCTATCTATCTATCTATCTATCTATCTATCTATCTATCTATCTATCTATCTATCTATCTATCTCTCTGTCTGTCTGTCTGTCTGTCTATCTATGTATCCGTGTGTCTGTCTGTCTATCTACCTACCTATCCATCTAATATATGTATAATATATATTCCTGTATATATATTTATATATATATATATATATATATATACATATATACACACATCACATATATATATATATTTTGGGGTGTGGTAGCACCCCTATAGTTAGGATTGAGTTGGCTGTTCATGTTAAACCCCAATTTTTGCACCTTAATAACTTTGATATTGTTTGATGACATAGCACAAAATACGGCAAACATGGTCAAACTGTCACTGTCTTAAGATGTGAAAAGTTTCATGATGGCCTTATATACAATTTTTGAGATACAGAGTGCCAAAGAAAGGAAAAAAAAAAACAACAAACAATGCATTGCATTTTTTTGCTCTCACCTACAGACTAGATGGTGTGGAATTTTTTCATGAAATTTTCAGGTTTGAAGGGGCCTTTGCCAAGGGTGTGCCTTTCAAGGGTTTGGTGAAAAAATATTGTCATTTTAGGGTTAGAACGATTTTTGAGTTACCATTCAAGTTAACTAGTAAAAAAAACAAAACACAAACATTTTCCAAGTGCTTATTTTCATGATTTACCTCTTGTATTAAAAAAAAAATACGAGTCATGACAGCCACCATTTTTTATTCATTTGAAATTCACAGACATTAAAATTAGATAAAACTCATCTCTTTTTAAAATATAAATATCTGAACCTAGCTAAAAGGCATCTGCTTAGCTAGATTCTGCTCTTTTTTTTCAAAAAGTTGCCAAAAAATGCCTTTTCTGGGCACCCCAAATCCAGGGTGCCCAGCTTAGTGAGAGGAGCTATTCACCGCATTCTCTGTATGAGAACAGTGGGACTTTCTTGGTATCTGCAGCCACAAATGGAGATGGGCTGTGGGCTACAGTGAGAGAAGTGAGCTGCTGATCCCTCTTTGTCTGTCTGTCTTTCTCTCTCTCTCCCTATCTATCTATCTATCTATCTATCTATCTATCTATCTATCTATCTTTCAATTAAGTGGACCAGGTACCCACCCTGGTACTGCTTATTCTCTCCCTTCCTTCCAAATTGTTCAATTTTTAATGAATTCTTCACATCTGTTCCTGCACTTCTGTGGGTGAATGGAGTCTTCCATTGGCACAAGGCATCTGCATCTGTTCATGAGTTAATGAAGATACAATTCCACTATGTCAAATAGAAAAGGTAATTCTTGCAAAATAATAACTTTATTAATGCTAAGTTGAGTCAATTAACACCACAAAAGCAGGAAATGTGGCATTAGGGATTGCAATCAAAATCTCCACCCCACCACCCAAGCAGCAAAGGAAAAAAATTAGGTTTTGGGTCTCCTAAGTCTTGGTGAATCAGTGGTGGGGTCTCTCCGTAATGTCAGCCCTAATACTTGCCCCATTCCTGAACAAACAACATCATTATTGATGGTCTCCTTTTTTTCTTCAAGTAGTGCCTGCTGGCCCTGCTTAAAGAAAGTTATAGCAATTGTGTTGTGGTGAGACATACTTCTTACCTTTGAACAGTGTATCACTGTGAGGCACTGAGTTGGAGTTATACATTGTGCTTGGGTCAGGAGGCTATGATCTGGGGGAAGGGGGAGCAATAGACTTGACAACCACAAGGAAGACCCTACAACATATTCACCAAGACTTAGGGGACCCAAAACCCTATTTGTTTTTCCTTTGCTGCTTGGTGTGTGGGGTGAGGAGTTAAGGCTGGAAACCTAACACCCATTTCCCTACTTTTGTGGTATTAAGTTTCCCTAACTGGTGCACTAACAATTTTATTTGCAAAGAATCTATATCTATCTATCTATCTATCTATCTATATACCGTATTATAGTGGTGCAGTAGCACCACTATATTTAGGGTTCAGCAGGAGTTTCTATGTTAAACTTCAAACTCACCTTAATATCTTTTACAACCATTCAATAGCTTTGCAACAATTGTGCATGTGTGGTCTCGTGGGGTAGATCTCTTAATGCCAAGTCTGTTTTGGTCAGATGTGCAGACTCAGAGATGTGAATTGTGAAAAACATTAAACAAATCACTGTTTTCTGTCATCTTCTTGCTCCCAGACAGTTTGGAATGTTGGTTTGAAATTTTCAGGGTAGAAATAGCTTGTACCACAGTAGTGCCTTTCACTGGTTTAGTGAACATTTTTAGTCTATTCCAGAGTTATCAAATTTTTAGAATGTAGGGTTCTGCACATGGTCAGTAAGCACTTCAAGACAGCTGTATGAAATGAAAAAAAAAATAATCCATTTTAGTATGGGACCAATCCTTTCTGGTGTGGGAAAAATATATTTTTGTATGGCCATCACTTTTTTTTTACTGTGTAAACTTACAAACTTACATTTAAAGCACATAAAAATACTGTATTTAAAAAAAACAAACATCTGACCCTAGCTAAACGGCACCCAGTTAGCTGGAGTCTGGTGTTTGTATTTTTTTAAAACTTGCTAGAAATAGATTTTCAGGGCACCCAAAATTCAGAGTGCCCAGTTTAGCAAGTGGAGACGTCCACCCCATTCACTATATCAGAACAACAGGACTTTCTTGACTTCTGCAACCCTCAAGCTGTGGACTGCAGTGAGAACAGTGAGCTGCTGTTTCCCTGGTGTTTAGTTGTACCCCCTTTTCCTATCCCTTTCTGCATGTACTGTATGTGGACCAGATTTATAACACAAAAACTGTAGTGTCCTTAGTGTCTAAATTTTTTCTCCAGATGCTAGATTTATTATGGAAAATATTAATTGCTGGTGCTCCATTTGCAATAACAATGTTCACTCACTCATTTATTTATTTAGTTTTTGTTGACCGGAAAGGAGGACTAGACAATTCTGCCTAATTTCAGCCTCATCCTGGGGGAGGTGGATACTGATGAATGCCAACTGACATTGAACGAGATTAAGCTGTTGGTGGTATTTTTAGTGAATGGGGGAAATTTGGCCATGACACCTGGGAAAGTCAAAGTTCCAAAATGTACAACGCCTGTGCTTGAGGAATGAGGGTTGTGCACTGCTGCAGGGTGGCTATCCCAAGAAATTACCAATTCCAAAAGTGCTTCGCTCAAAATACCAAAACAAAAGAACAACCACAATGATTTCAGCAACTGTTGTTGATTTATTTCATCATATGTGAGCCCCTAGTGATTCAGCTCAGTGCACAAGGGACATTAATTAACATCTGGGATATCATAGGTTCTAAATACAAAAGCTGTGACATCACAAAAGTGCTACACTAATCACCATACATTAAGACAAGTTTGAATACAATACTAACTACTAATGTAAAATAGATTATTTGCTGCTTTTGCTGTTACCACTCTGTCTCTTAGCTAATTTCATAAAAAAATCACCTAATTTGTGAAACAAAATAACAGAATAAAAAAGGGCAAATCTGAAAAAGTACCATCTCATGAAGCTGTAAACAAAACTATCAGTATTATATTTAATCAGCTACTGGGATCGCCTTATGGGGAGTCTCCAGCAATTGCCATAATTTCATTCAAATATCAATATTGCATTTTATATTTACATTGAAACACAGGGTACATTTCCAAAAGGGGAATACTGTTACTAGCCTTTGGAAGACAGAAATCTTGCTTGTTGAGCAGAAAGCAGTTAACTAAAAGAAGCTACTATTTTCTTACAATTTAGCACTCTATCTCAGCAGGAGTCAGTGTGTGTTGAGATTAAGCAGACAGACACTTTTATTAGAAGTAGAAGGGTCTTATTTAGGTTTAAAAAGAAAGAAAGAAAGTCAGTGTGTTCTGTGATGGAAAGAGTACTGTATCAACTTACTTTGCTAAATCAGTAGGATGAGAGCAAGCTTAATTGGGGGTGTGGCTTAGACAATATAAAAGCAGATGACTCCAATTACAACTTCCTGTTGCTAACCTTTGGAAAACAGAAATCTTGCTTGAAGAGCAGAAAGCAGCTAACTAAAAGAAGCTACCATTTTTCTTGCTAATTGCCCTCCATCCCACCCTAAGCCAGTTCTACTTTTATAGCCACTGGATTTGACTGACAACAGAAAATTCCTGTTTGACAGTAGGAAGGGAAGGGAAGGATCATATAGAAACACTAGTTTTGTCAACCCTAAAGGAAAAAAGTAGCTCTCTTCCCCCCAGCTGCTGGTGGTCTGACACTGAGCAAGGAAAAAGGAGGCTACTGAAGAATATAGGAAGTTGCTGTCCCAGAACAGGAAGGGTGACAGTTGTAAGGAGAGGAGAGAGTGAGCATACAGAGAAACAGGAGAGGGGACACAAAATAAGACAAGATAGGTGTGGTGCAGTGCAATGGCTGTGGGGCAGCAGTGTTCCAGGAGACATTCTGGAGGCTGCAATGCTGCCCTATTTGCAGGCACCTCTCTGGTCTGAGAGAGGAGGCTGCCCATCTCCAGGCTGACCTGGCTAGGATTTGTGAAACCTTCTCCCCACCCAGAGACCACCAGGGCCAATGCCACTACCTCAGAGGTTGCCAAGAAAGAGGAGCAGCTGGACCAGGGTGGGGCTCAGTGAGGAGGGGGTGGTGGAACAGAGTTGCATCCCTCCAGCTGTACCTCTCCACAATTCATATGCTGTTCTGGTGGATAGTGGTTCCTCTATGGAGGCATCTGCAGTGGAGACCAAGGAGGATGCTGGGAACATTCACAAAGGAGACCCACAGGAGGGTGGCATGGGACCCCATGGGGAAAGGAAATAACTCCTGGTGGGGGACTCAATCATTAGGGAGTAGAAGTGGGGGGACGGGGAGAGGGAGGTAGGGTGCCTGTCTGGCACCACAGCTTGGAAGGACAGGAAGGAATCCTCAGGATCATGGGAGCAGCTGCATGAGGGAGGGAGCTGGATGTCATTGTCCACCTAGGGACAAATGACCTGGCTAGGAATGGGATCAGAGCAGTGCAAGAGGAGTTTGTAGAGTTGGGGAGGGGCCTTAGATAAGTAGCGCATATGGTAACCTTCTCGGAGGTGCTGCCTGTCTATGGCAAGGGTGATGCTAGGGTATTCTTCACCAGAGAATTCAATGAATGGTTGAAAAACTGGTGTGGAGCTCATGGTTTTGGCTTCATTGGGGATTGAGGAGCCACCTGGAGGGATGCAGGGCTATATTGGTGTGATGGTCTGCAACTGTCCAGGGGGATCCAGGATCCTAGATGAGAGGTTTAAATGCTTCATTGGCAAGCGTTTAAACTAGCAAAGGGGGGAGGCACTGAAAAGGAACAATGAAATCCCAGCCCCCCACAAAACCACAGTAATTAGTAAGGTAAATAACAAGGTAGAAAGTCATTGGGAGCAGGACAGAGGTAAATGTAAAAAGGCAAAGGCAGTAAGGACAGGATGGAGCAAAGGGTAAGGCCATCAAAAAGTGGAGGGGTGATGAGTACCAATGCTCAGTCTGTGTAACAAGCTCCTAAACTAGTGGCCTTGATGGAAGATGGTTGCCTTGATATTGTGGCAGTCACAGAAACATGGTACACAGAGAACCATGACTGGTATGTCAACATACCAGGATACACAATCTACAGGAGGGACAGGGAGGGTAAAATAGGAAGAGGAGTAGCTCTCTATGTAAAGGAAGGGATCAAGGCAACAGAACTAAAGAATAAACAGGGAGCAGATAAGGCACTCTGGGTCACCCTGGAGACAGGAAATGGCACCACTGTCCACATGGGGGTTGTATACAGACCCCCATCTCTGGGGAAGGGAATGAACAAGGAAATGATTGAAGGCATCCTTAGAATGGAAGAAAAAGGGGAGATATGGTTGATGGGGGACCTGAATATGCCAGACACTAACTGGAGCACCTTTGCTGCAGGCACATCCAAGAGCACGGTCATTCTTGATGCCTTACAAGAGGCATAACTCAGACAGCTAGTATTGGAACCCACTAGGGAGGAAGCAGTCTTAGACCTGGTACTCTCAAATGGGGGTGGATAAAGAATCTCAGATTTAGAAGTGGGTAGCCATTTGGGAACAAGCGACCAGCAAACAGTGTGGTTCATGATAAACACAGCTACTACAATCAAGCCATACAAAAGCAAGTGTATTGGACTTTAGGAGGGCTGACTTTGGGAAAATGAGAGAGTGCCTCAGAAAAGCACTAGCAAACAGGCAAGAAGGAGGGGTGGAGGAACAATGGGGAGTAATCAAAACAGCCATCACAAATGCTATAAGCCTTTGTGTAAAGCAAATCAACAAAACACAACAAAGGAAAAAAATTGTTATGGTTCTCAAAAGAGGTGGCAGGGAAGGTTAAGTAGAAATGGATAGCATTAAGGAAATATAAGGAAACACAGAATGAACAGGACAGAGAACTTTATCAGTTAAAGCAGAAAGAGGAAGGGAAGGCAGTCAGAATAGCAAAGGCCCAAACTGAGGAAAGGATAGTCAACTCTGTTAAGAAGGGGGATAAGACCTTTTATAGGTACATTAGGGAGTGAAGAAAGACAAAAGGAGGGATACTGAGGCTTAATAAAGGGGAAGGAATGTGGGCAGAGGGTGACAGTGAAAAAGCAGGGATACTGAATGAATATTTCTGCTCAGTGTTCACAAAGGAAGAGGAGGGGGAGGTACCTAAACCAAACAAGAGAAACAGTCTGAAGATGGGGGTCAATACCAGTCCATTTACAGAAGAAAGGGTTCTGAAAGAACTAATAAAATTGAAGGTGGAAAAAGCAATGGGACCCAATAGGATTCACCCAAGAATTCTAAAAAACTAAGGGTAGAACTAGCGACACCGCTGACTAGTCTCTTTAAAATCATGGGAGAATGGGTGGTACCTGAGGACTGGAGGAGGAAGATGTGATCCTCTTCACAAATGTGGGAGCAGGACAAAGGTAGGAAACTACAGACCAGTTAGTTTGACCTCAGTGGTAGGGAAAATGATGGAATCACTTCTGAAGGAAAGAATTGTTGAGTACCTAGAGGCCAGTGGGCACAGGACCCAAGGCAGCATGGATTCAAATGGAAGGTCATGTCAGATGAATCTAATAGATTTCTTTGACTGGGTGACCAAAGTAGTAGACCAGAGAGGGGTGGACATGGCCTACCTAGATTTTAGCAAGGCATTTGATACAGTCCCACACAAAAGATTAATACACAAGTTAGCCAGCCTTGGAGTGGGTCCCAAGGTGGTAGCCTGGATAAAAAATTGGCTAGACAACAGGACACAAAGGGTAGTAGTAAACGGAGTCCACAGTGAAGAAAGGAGGGTTACTAGCGGGGTACCGCAGGGTTCAGTACTGGGACCAGTCCTTTTTAATGTCTTTATAAGTGACATTGCAAAGGAACTGGAAGGAAAAGTAAGTCTCTTTGCAGATGACACAAAGATCTATGACAGGGCTGATATACAAGATGGAGTGGAAAGGATGAGAAGGGACTTGGCAAGGTTGGAAGAATGGTCAAATGTATGGCAGCTCAGATTCAATGCAAAGAAGTGAAAGGTAATGCACCTGGGAAACAAAAACCCAGGGGAAGAGTATACAGTGGGTGGCAAGATACTGACAACAGTAAAAATGGAAAGGGACCTGGGGGTAATTATATCAGATGACCATTGTGGGCAAGCAATGTGAGAAGGCAGTAAAGAAGGCTGGGGGGATACTGGGATGCATAGGTAGAGGCATCAATAGTAGAAAACAGGAAGTTGTTATCCCTCTGTACAGACAGTTGGTGAGACCCCATCTGGAGTACTGTGTGCAGTTCTGGAGACCCCATCTCCGCAATGACATAGACAGAGTGGAGGCTGTCCAGAGGAGGGCAACCAAAATGGTGCAGGGTCTGCACCAGAAGATATACGAAGAAAGACTAAAGGAGCTTAATATGTATACCCTTGAGGAAAGAAGGAAGAGAGGGGACATGATAGAAACTTTCAAGTACCTCAAGGGAATCAACAAAGTCCAAGAGAGTAGTATATTTCAGAAAAAGAGATGTGCAAGAACAAGGGGGCACAAGTTGAAGATAGAGGGGGGATGGCTCAGAGGTAATGTGAGGAAGTATTTTTTCATGGAGAGGGTTGTGGATGCATGGAACAGCCTTCCTGAGGAGGTCATGGAGTCAAGAATAGTGGGGGAATTCAAGAATGCATGGGACAGACATAAGGCAGTCCTAGTGGGGGGTAGGAGGAAGTAAGCTGTTGGTTAACTAGATCTGCAGCTTATCTGTTAGGTAGGAAAATGGGCAGACTAGGTGGGCCAAGCGGTCCTTATCTGCCATCAAATTCTATGTTTCTAAGAAAAGAAAAGCAGGGACAGAAAAGAGAAAGAATGAATTTTTTGCCCTTTCTGCAGAAAAACTTTTAGGCCATCTGTTCTGGAAATAAAAGGGGGGAAGGGGGTTTGAATGTCCCCTACTCTGCAGTTGAGAGCGATATGGCACTTTTTTTCATGGATGGCCACTTCTGGTGGAGTTTCAACTTACACAGATGCAGGAGAGGCTAAGGAGTGGTTCTCCTCCCTTGCCTCAGAGCCGATGAAGACCACCTCAGCTGATGTTGCTAATGCATTTGTCGGAACAATGGAGGATCACTTACAAGAAGCTGGCCTCCGGCAGGGAGCTGGTTCATCGTCAGAGAAATCATCATAGGAGGAGTGGAATGCTTGCTCAGCAGAGAGCTGCTAAGCATCTCTACAGCAGGAGGAACATTGTTTTGCAGAACGCCATGCACAACTGGAAGAGGAGATCTGGAGGAACAAGGTGGACATCCTGCCAGGAATGGCAAACAGGAAGCCACTGCACAAGCTGTGGAGGAGATGGATATCACAGCAGTACTATTGGAAACTGGAATATTACCTGTAATGATGAAACAGAGCATCAGAATGTGGAAATGGAAGGTACTGTACAAATGGGGGATAAACATTTACAAAAACCTGACTTTGCAACAGAAACAGTGTTAAAAAACAGTGGGCCACAAGAGTGTGGACAGGAAGAGGACTTGGGATGTGACCTGCAGCAAAAATCTGTTATGCAGGCACCACGAGATGGCAGCCAACTTCCTCAAGCCAGGTTCTCAATGGAGACTGGGAAAGGAAGTTCCCAAAACCTCAAACAAAAATAGAAGTTTGGGGCTACCTGTAAAGAATGGGGAGGATGGTAGCAAGTGTCTCTGACAATAGTGCATAAAGTCCTGCTACCCAGGCACAAGCAGGCCTTCTGATAATTACCCCAGCTTGGGTTACAGTGGCTCTTGAAAATGTTGACTGGGTTAAAACCTTGGATGGCAAGGAATGGGATGCTAATCTCCAGGGGATTTTGATGGCTGTATCAGAACAGCCGTTAGCCAACTTAATCAATAAAATGTCACAGGAGGCCTTGGTGTCAGGGTCCCACTCATAGATCCCTCCTTGACAGCAAGATGGCCCCTCAGTCCAGGCTGGTCCAGTAGTGACTGTTACAAGAGTAGTTGATGTCTGTCCCAGTCATGCTCTAGTAGTAGATATTGTTTATGCTGCTAAAGCTTTTAGACTTATTAATGTATATGCTCCACAGGTCAAAGCAGAGAGAACTAAACTCTTATATCAGTTAGTTCCATCCATATTACATACATCCAAATTGACTCGGGAAGTGTGATTTAACCGTAATATGAAAAGGGATCAGGGAAGAAGTCTGGTAAAATCTTTTGTGATAAATCTGCTGAAATCCATCTTATATCTCTCAGGTTTCAAAGATGTATATGATATCCTAGGAACTACAATCATGCACACCTTCTACAAAGGAATTTTATCTTCCAGAATTGACTTCTGGTTTGTACAGGATAGGATACCAGTTAGTGCTGCTAGAAGTATACCTCTGGAAACATCAGACCATGCAGCAGATGGGTAGACTTTAGATTTAGCACAGCATGCACAACTGGGGCATGAATATTGGAGAATGAATGCTTCCCTGCTACAAAAGGACATTATTAAGATAAAGTGACAGAAATGCTGGAGGCCAGACAATTGGTGAGGTGTCTATATGACAACCTTTGGACTGGTGGAAGAATACAAATGGGACATCAAACAATTGATGATACAGATTTCAGTGGATAGTTAAGACTAATTATAGTCAATATTGAGTTGGCGAGCACAGTATTTATTGCTCCTTACTCAAATTAGGGATACAGGAACGGATTTGGCAATACAAATTGAAGAAGTGAAACAGAAAATGTTTCAATTCCAGTATGATAGGAAAACATCCTTATGCATGGAGCAGAAGTTTGGAACCCAAGGTTCTAGGCACCATGTTACCCCATTTGAAAGTTACTCTGACCGACTTAAAAAGAAGATATGGCCTCCTTGCAAGATGACACAGGTAGGATAGTAGCAGACATGCCCTCCATTAAAGTGATTGTACAGCAAACCTTTCTTGATTCTTTGGTTACCCTACAGGTGTCAGATCTGGATCATAAACTGTTATGTGAACCCATTCAAAGTAATGAAACTGAGGGTGCTATTAGGTCTCTATCAGCCAATGCAGTGCCAGGGCTGGATGGCATAACTAATGAGTTTTACATGCTCTTTTCAGAGCAAATTTTTCTCATGCTTGCTGAGGTTTTTCATGCTCTTTCACAGGTGGGGGGACTGGGCTCCAGCATGCAGGATGGAGTAATGTTCTTCCTATTTAAATCAGGAGACCCAACGGATGTTAAAATTGGAGACTTTGAGTCTGTTGACATCAGAATATAACATTTTGGCAAAATCATCACTGTAAGATTTGCACGAGTAGCAAAGCATATGCTCTTGAGTCCCAAATGTGAACAATTCTGGGATGGAATTTAAATCAGAACTTGATGTTAATTGAGAAATAGTGGCACAAGGCCTAGGCATGACTTTAGAGGGCTATGTTTTGACTATTGATCAAGAAATGGCCTTTGAGTCAGTAAACTATGACTACATGTGGAAGGCTTTGCAAAGTTATGGTATTCCTGATGATTTCCTTGCCCTGATATGAATATTGTACAGTGAGGCACAGGTGTGACCCTTGGTAAATGGGCATTTGGGGACACCTACGTTTCTTCATAAAGGAGAGCAGCAGCAGGGGTGCCCTTTGAGACCTTTTTTATGTTTTTTGTTTAGATCCTATTCTACAGACAATAGAGGAAGACTGCCTGATAGCTCCTGTAAAAATTGTTGTAGGTGTATCTCTTCATAAAGTTTCAGCTTATGCAGATGATTGGGTATTAGTAGTATCAGACTTGACCTCTGGAGCACGTGCTCTGGATGTCTTTAACAATAGTTGTATGGTTATGGGGATTAGTATCAACACTAGGAAAAGTACTGCCTTAGCACTAGGGTGTGCAGCCACTCCGGGTAACTTTGTTATACCAGTCACTAAGGGGCCTGTTAAAATTTTTGGTTTACAATTTGGGGATTGAAGTGCAGCACAGATAAATTGGGAAGGGAAACTGTGCATTGCCCAGCCTAAAGTACAACAGTAGAAGTCTTTGTCAATGACTTAAAAGGATTTTTTTTATTAAGAACTTTTATGGTACTTGTTTTTTTTTAATGTGGCGCATATTTTTCCATTGCCATTTCAATTACATGCTAAAATTTTAGACCTTTTTTATTCAACTGTTGTCAGGTAGTAGCTCAACCCTGTCAAGTGTAGTCATACTTATAGGGGATGGAAAGAAGGAGGTCTGAATATGATACAACCTATTGTTCTTTTTAGTATCTTTTTTTACATGAACATTAAACTTTTGTTTAGCAGGGTAGCAAGTGTATGGGCTCCAGCAGTACAACAATGGCAGACATATTTTTTTTTCCTGCCTGGGGACTGGTGAAGGGAGTTCAAAAGAAAAGATCTTTCCAGAGCATGTGCATGTGTGTCTCAAATATGTAAGGTTATGGAAAATTGATTCATTATGGTTTCAAGGTGTACCCAGTAAACAATTTTATAATGAAATTGTGGTGGCATGCTATTACGAGGATGCAATCTTTACAGTAGGCCCTCACATACAGACAAAGTGTCTCCTAGATACTATGTTGGACAAAAGAATTCCACCTAAAATGCAGGATACCATGTAGTTCTGTGATCATGGGACACTGAATGTGAGGTCTAACCATAAGCATAAAGCAGTTGGTGAGTGTATATGTTTACTAGCAGGCACTCAGGAATTATTAGAGATGATGCAACATTTATTTTTGAATGGCCATTTATACAACCCCTATGGAAAAGTTTGAATGATTACTGGAACACAACCTGTTTTGCACATATGACCTATGATATGTTGAGTTATGGTCAGTTACCAGCAGTTTGGCTAAAGTGGAACAGAAGTACAATATATGTAATATTTGTATGTATAAATGAGTAATTTGGCAGGTTCACTGCCAAGTATTCTTATAGGGGAAGAAGCGACCTTGAAAGATTTATTTTTTAAATTACAAACAAAATTGGAGGCTGTTTATCAGTATGAGCTTAAGCATGCAGGGGAGGCCAAGTGTCATCAATATTGGAAAGGCATTGGGTGGGTAGGATAAAGAGGATGCAGTAGTGTTTTCCTGTTTTTCCTTTTAGTTTTAGATGTATTTGTAGTATGATGTATGAAACTGGTTTCTTTTTCTTTTTGTTTAGACATATTTTTTTTTTAATGTTAAGCAAATGTATTTGATTGTTCTTGTTTTTGATTTTTCCATAAAAAATTTCCCTACTCTTTTCAAGAAGTGCAATGGGATCTTTAACATCCATCTGAACTACCAGCATAACAGGCAGATGGGACCTTGGTTTAACGTCTCATCCAAAAGATGGCACCTCAGGAGTGCAGCACTCCCCTCATGCTGCACTGTAGTGTCAGTACTGGGATTTAACCCAATTGCCTGGTGTGGGGAAAGAACCCACAACCTTTTGATCTTCTGGCCTCAGAGGCAAGTGTGCAACTTGCTGAGCCACTGACACTGTGTGCATGCATGTTTGCTTTTCAAAAGCCCCAGAACCCAATATTAGTCTCACTGTAAACATTGCTGCTTAAAATGTGACTGAGAGTAAATATAAAGAAACCACAAATAACTTAGCATGTCAACATTATCACATTCGAATAATTCTGTTATATTTTCAGGCCTTCTGGTGTGAGAGAAGTGTCTGAGATTTGAAATGGACAGCAATAGTTTACAGTGCTACTCTAGTATGAACTGCAGCAGAAATTGGTGAAATGAGAACTATAACATACAGAATTGGTGGAAGAGTTGGGGTCAAACATCGGGCAGAACATGGAGTACAAGTGAAATGTTGCTGACAAGCAAGCTTTACTACAAACACTTTACTATGAAATGCTCAGCTGTACCTTGACAGAGCCTTTAGCCAATGGTCTTTTTTCTCAGTCAACTACTAGAGATTTTTTTCAGTACATCCCACAAACCTCCTATGGTAACTGCCAGAACACTACCAGTTGCAGTATAATAAAGGCAAGCAACCACTTTTATAATGTTCCATTTTAATTTGTAATACAAATCTATTGGAGAGCAAGCCAAAGTCATTCTAAGGAGAACTGTGTTCTATGCTGCTCCCTAACTGGTGTATGGTGCCAGCGAAACTGAGTTACTGTAAAACAGCTGCTGTGTCGGCTCACTTTTTATTTATTTATTGCAATTGTTTCACCAGGAAAGGCACACTGAGCAACAAGATGCTTGTCTCCTGGTGTGACCTGGGGGTACATGGATATGGATAACACACAGGTTGTCAAGTGAACAGTTAACAGAAACAAATAAAAAGCAGCATAAGGATACATTATTGCATGAATATATAAGCAGCGCACATTGAATGCTTAGAATATTATAGTATCAAATAACAATTTTTGTGACAAGAAGCAGCAGACAAGGTAAATTAGCACAGTAGTAACAGCTGTAAACAACAGAGGATATATATCACAGTTATACACAGTACATAGGGCAAAATAGGCCCAGGACATCAGTGCAAGGTTGGAGTTATATGCCAACTTCTGTAGCAAGGCTAAAGCTGCTGGTCAGGCATTGGGGAGGGGATAGTGGGGCATGGCAGGTTCAGTGACAGAAGCAATTTGTAATAAGGAAGTTTGCTAGAGTGGTAGACAGAGAGTAGGAAGAGGAGGAGTGCTGAATTTTCAGTGGGAGGGCATTCCAGAGCTTGGGTAGCCGATGTGAGAAGGCAGCTTGACCAGCAGAGGTCTTCCACCTAGGGACTGAAAGTTGGCGGGAGTCACTGGATCTAAGATGATGGGAGGGGGTGGGGCATCTGTTAGCATGGTGGCAAGGTAGGAGGGGATGGTCCTGAGACATAGGTTGGAGACAAATTTAGCACAGTGAGAGATGCGGTGGTTTTTGAGGGATGAAAGGCAAGGCTCGGTAGAGGCCGCAGTGGTGGGTGAGGGGAGAGGCATTGAGAGCAAAGTGGCAGAAGGCATTATAAAGTGTGTCCGGTTTAGATAGGGTGGACTTAGGGGCTGCACTGTATACAGTGTCACGGTAGTCGATGGAGGGCAGTATCATCTTCAGGACAAGTTCACATCAGATTCAGGGAGGGAGGCTGCTGTGGTTCCTATATAGTGCACTGAGCATGGGGCATAGTTTTTTTGAGATAGCATGATGTGGTCAGAGAAGGAGAGATGGCTGTCAAGCCAGACCCCCAAGTAATGGAACGAGGAGACATCTTCAAGTTTTTGGCCATCCAGGGTGGCGAAGTAGGGAAGGGAGGGGAGTCTGGCCAGGTGTTGTCATGTGCCGAAGGTCATAGTGACAGTTTTTTTTGGCATTTAGGAGAGCTGGTGGAGCTAAACCATTGCTGTACCTTGTTGAAGTCAGCTTGGAGGTTTGATTGTACCACATCAGGGGCAGAGCCCGAGTAGTAGAGTACAGTATAATCTGCATACATGTGGATTGAGGAAGTAGAGCAGATGAGTGGCAGGTAGTTTAGGAATATAGAGAACAGAATGGGACCAAGAACCGACCCCTGTGGGACACCGGTAGTTAAGGGAAGGGGGGTGGAGATCGCATTTGAGACTCTAATGGACTGAGTTCTATCAGAGAGGTATGATCTGAACCAGTTTGTCACTGGGACAGAGAGGCCTGAGTCAGCGAGACTCAAGAGCAATATGGGGTGGGAGATGATGTTGAAGGTTTTTGCAAGGTTGACAAAAATGGCTGAGGTGATCAGTCCACTGTCCATGCCTGTCAGAATAGTGTCTGTAAGCCTTATCAGGGAGGAGGTGGTGGAGTGTCCCTTCCTGAAGCCAGACTGGAATGGCGTGAAGAATTTGGAGTCAGTGAGGAAGGAGGTAAGTTGGGTGAGCATGAAGTGCTCTTGTAGTTTTGCTAGGGCTGGGAGGAGGGAGATAGGGAGGTAGTTAGAGGGGGAGGTAGGGAACCTCCTTAGGGCAGAGGGGATGACAATGGCATGCTTCCATGCATGGGGATGGCAGCAGCAGCAAAGGATTGGTTTAGGAGTTTGGCAAGCGGAGTTGCTAGCGGGCGGAATGGTAGAGTAAGTTTGGGGTCTAACCCATCAATGTATTTGCCTTTTGAAGGGTTGAGTGAAAGTAATGCATCTAGGGCCTCAGTTGCAGAGATGTCTTTGAAGGAAAAGGAGCAAGGCCTAGTCTGGGTCTTTATGTCTGTAGGCAGTGCGAGAGGTGTAGTGTTGGGTAGGGAAGAGAGGAGGGTGGCAGCACAAGTGGAGAAGTACATATTGAACTCAGTGGTGACTGCTGTGGACTCTGATAGGAAAGAGTTATTAACATTTAGCTTTGGAGTGGGATGGGCAGCCAGTGGGGTTAAAAGGGAGTGAATGACCTTCCAGAATTTTGAGGGTTTATTTAGGTTTGACTGGAGGGAGTTGCTGAAGTACCTGCTTTTGCAAGACGAGTGGCTCTGGTGCACTTGTTCACGGAGCATGCGGTTTGTGGAGAGGTGTTGGGAGGCGGAGGATTTATGTGCCCAGGCTTTGTCCTGTGTGATTTGACATGCAATCAGTTCTGGGTGATCCACAGGTGGTTTCTCAGACTTGCACGACGCAGTGGGGCGTGTGTGTTTCAGATGCTGAGGAATGTGTTTTTAAAGTGTAGGAAGACATCATCAATGGAGATTGTAGGAGGGCAGGGAGTCCAGTTTGCTAGTGCAAGGTCATCCAATACAGGGGCTAGATTGAGGGATTTATAGGAGCGTTGGACTACAAATTTAATGGGGGATTTTGGGAGGTGGATTTTACACACTAAGACGGTTACGTGATGATCGCTGAGGAAGTCAGGAAGAATACCGGCTTGTTTGACCCAGTGGGGTGTGTGGTAAGGACCCAGTCGATGAGCGAGTGGTTTCCAGATTTTAGGTTAAGCCGGGTGGGCTCAGTAATGATTTGTGAGAGGTTTAGGGTGGAAATTTCAGTCCTGGTTTTGTTGAGGGCAAGAGCTAGCCAATTGTGGTTAAGATCGCCCATAATGTAGAGTTCCCCTGTTGTGGTTAGGCAGCAGATTTGCTTGAGGTCGGTGACAGCAGAAGCTGGTGTACCAGGTGGCAGTATATCCCAGCAATGTAGATTGGTAGCAGAAGGGAAGTACAATATGAATTAGTATTACTTCAAGGACTTTTGGTTCGGACTTGGTCAGGACCACTGAATAGTGCAAGTCCGAGTTTACGTAGATGGCTATTCCACCGCCTTTAGATGCTCTGTCCTGGTGGGCCATAGTGTAGCCTGGGATAGTGACAGAGGAGTCGTTGATGTTTTTGTTGAGCCAGGCTTTGGACAGGGTGATGATATTTGGAGCATAGTAGATGGCAAGAACCTGAAGGGAGTCAAGCTTGTGGACAAGGCTTCTTATATTTAGGTGCAGGAGGCACAGGTCACGTGAGAGAAGGTCCCCAGAGTGAGGTGAAGAAGAGGCCAATGTTGGAGAGGGGCATGAGGGGGGTAGTATTGGGGTCATGGTTAGGGTGGATGTCACCGGCTGCAAGGAGCAGGAGAGTGAGAGTTAGGTAGTGAGTGAATAGCTGTATATGACTGACTGACTGAATGCGAGTGGATATCTCTTAGATTGGTGGTGTGTATGAGCTGGGCAAAAGGGAATAAGTTGAAAAATTACCCAGGGGAGCGATGGGTTGAAAAGAAATGGGCTGGGATATGTGGCAGAGTGTGTACATGCTTGGGTGAAAGGGCAGGTAGAGGCCAGGCTGGAGGGGTGGAAAAGCTCAACGAGGTTTGGCAGGATTTGGGAGGTGGGCATGGGAGAGGTGGGTAGCATGTTGGAAAGGAAGGGAGGGAGGTAGAAGAGAATAGGGATGAGCAGGGCCAGGTGGCCTGGTAGAAGCATCATGGTGCAGATCAGGTGCTGGGAGGACCCTACTGCTGTGGTTACTTAGCAGGGAAGGTAGGTGCTGTAGTTACTTAGTGGAGAAGGTGGAGGGCTGGGATGTGGGGGCAGGGAAATGATAGGGACCTGTAAGAACTAGGAACCAATGGGGGAGCAGAGGGAATGATGGTTTTAGGTAGCCAATGAGGGAGCGTGCAATGCTGCTAGGCTTATTAGCCAATGAGGGAGCAAGTGCTGCTAGGCTTACTAACCAATGATGGAGCGAGAGGGAATGTGGGCTGGCAATAGGTGTATTTAATCAGTGGAGGGTGTGTGTGGAGGCCAAAAATCCTTCTATGAGACACTTGAATTTTGCTTAGTTGCAACTAAATATATTTGTAAAAAGCACCAGGTGGCAAAAGCAGGGGAAAAGTCCTGGCCAATCGGAGCGGGTTTGCTGGAAGTGCTCATGTTCCAATTGGCTGTGCTGTCGCCGTACCTTCCAAGGAGCTGCAGGCAGGCGTCCTGGTCTCGGTCGGCTGGGTGCCATCTGACTGTGGGAGAGCTGAAGCAGCCCTGCTCAAGGGCAGGCAGCCGGAGGGAAGAAAAATAGCAGGGGTTAAATAGCGAGAGGCAGGACAGGTTTAGATTGAGCAATTTAGCAAGACAAAGGAGAGTGAGACTTTTCGCCAAGGCAGAGTGCTTGGATGGGGGGTGTGGGTGCAGGAGCAAGGAAACTACAGAAGAGCTGTAAGCACTTTAAAACAGTAGTAGAAATTACAATTCAGCTAATACAGTTGAAATCCTTCTACGGGACACTTGAATTTTGCTTATTTGCAGCTAAATCTGTTTGTAAAAAGTGCTAGGTGGCAAAAGCAGGGGAAATGTCCCACACTGGAGCGGGTTTGCTGGAAGCACCTGCAGTCTCTGTTGGCTGCACCGTCACCATACCTTCCAAGGAGCTGCATGCGGGCGCCTGGGTCCTGCACACTGGGTGCCATCTGACTGTGGGGGAGCTGAAGCAGCCCTGTTCAGGGCAGGCAGCTTCCAAGGAGCTGCAGGTGGGCATCCTGGTCTCGGTCGGCTGGGTGCCATCTGACCATGGGGGAGCTGAAGCAGCCCTGTTCAAGGGCAGGCAGCTTCCAAGGAGCTGCAGGTGTGCGTTCTGGTCTCATTCGGCTGGGTGCCGTCTGACCGTGGGGGAGTGGAAGCAGCCCTGTTCAAGGGCAGGCAGCCTACCAACACTTCAAAACATTAAGTACTACCTGAAATAACTGAACTGTTGTACACACATGTTAAAGACAATTGTTTGTAAATTCTGAACTACATTTCCAGAACATCCCCAAAGTTAAACACTGTATTAATTTCATGCCTGAACTTTTCCAAGTGGCTGTCATAACTTAATATGCATGTTTCAAGTCATTATAGATCATTTCTGTAATTTCAGCACTCAGAACCACAAAGCCTCATCCTCTGTACAGTTGGTTTGTTCAATAAAGGAATAATGCATGACAGAGGGTGTGTCATGCTGGGATAATCGCCATGCCTTGGGTGGTTGGGCATGAGGCCACAGGCCACATGCATCCAGCACCTGAGAAGTGATGTTATCCCAGCATGACAGCCACCCTGGAGTGCATTATTCCTATTATGCAATGGCACTTTTAAAACAGAATAAAAAAAAAATAAAAAAAAAATTAGTATTTGATCTGATTTTTCTGTGTGGAAGTATATTTAAACAGAAAGAAGTTCCTGTTTTTTGTTTCTCCACTAGGTGGAGCTGTGTGTATGTCCAGTATGTGGATTGTGTCTGTGTATTTTCTGTGTTCTGGCTCCCAGTTGCTTGTGGCTCTGTCTTTCCTTTTTGTGTTGGGATTAGCCAGGGCTCTACCGAGCACCCTCTCCCATCTTGTTGCTCCATTTCTTTTTAATTTTCGTAGCTGGTGAAATGTGCCCTGCTGTACCACATGAACCATGTGACACTAAACCCTTCTTTTGTGGTTCATCTTATCTGTGTCACCCTACTGATCGGCAGTTCATTTAGCGTGCTTTGTGCTGTGCTTTCTGTCTTCCACGCACTTTGACTCATGCTGACATGACTGTGTACTTTACCAGAGGGTGTTCCGGTACAGTTGGTGTGTGTACCATGAGAGTGAAGAAGTTCATAAGCAGGTGGTAAGTTATGCTATCTCACACATCACCTTCTAGAAGCTATTGGGACAGGAAGTGAAACAGATTGTGGTGTTGGCAAGAGGGCAGTGGGGAAGCCACATGCAGTCTTGGCTTGTTTCCATATTTGTTTTGTAAAAAAAAGAAAAAAAGAATGAAGAAAAAAAAGAACAACAGCAATTAGAGGATTTATGTCAGACAGGGTTTTAAATAATTGATTAGCATTTTTTTTCCTGGGACAATACTAACTGTACAGAAAGTATTTACTGTATATAGGTTTTCTAGAAGTGTTATGTTTGTTAAACACAATGAGGCAAGTGCTATGCATTTTTACAATGTTTTAGCACTTTTATGAGCAAAACACTAATCAATTTTTAGAGTTAAATAAAACCCTGCTGTCATGTTGGCCACATAACATATGGGCTGGATTGTTTTGTGTTGGTGCATGGCACTGGGACTGAGGTATGTACCCATGTAGACTGACTGATTTTCACATTTGATGTGGTCTACTTTGTGCTGGGACTAGATCCATGATGTTATGCTGGGATAACATCACAGGTCTAGACCTAGACTGACCAATCAGAGGCCAGCATTCTTTCTTGGCATTGTATAATAACCTTTAATGGAGTGCTCCATTTCAAAGGCAGGGAGAGCAGCATTTCTTTTGCTTTTATTTTAAAAACAAGGATATAAAATGTTTAATGTTTCCTCGGTGTCTAGTGGCACCCCCACTCTACAATTGCTGCCCTGTGTCAAATAAAGAAAATGGTCCCTCGATTTTGTCTGTTTTTAAACCTGTAAAAATGGTCCTCACTGATCCAACTCCCCACCCAACTTCCCACTGAGCACCCACCACCCTGCACTTCCACACCTCCTCACTCATCTGAACAGGTCCCAGGGTGAAGATCCACTCTCCGATCGAGGAGGTGTTTTGCTGTTGGAACCGGTGATTGCAATATGAGGAATTAAGGTAAGTGTGGTTTAATGTATTTCAATGGGGGTTTCAAATGTGATGAATAACTTTGCCATTTTTGCATATTTTGACACAAAATTTTCAACATGGTCTTTTTGGAACCCCACCTCATGAACAGTGGTGGTGGAATTATGCAAATCCAGACCGAAAGACAATTTCGTGGTTGCTTGGTGAAATCTCCTTTTGGGCAGGATTTGAACATTTTCACCACCATGTTCATGAGGTGGTTCATCAAAAGAACATGTAGAAATTTTGGGGTCAAAATATGTAAAAATTGCAAAGTTATGCACATCCATTGAAATTTTGCTATGCTCATTCATACCTTTGGTAATTTTAAATATTTTGGCCCCAAATGTTCAAGATACCCATTTTTTATACCACCTCATGAAAGTGACAGCTGTCATTTTTCAAATCCTGGCCAAAATGTCTTTTTGTACCTGTGGTGTGGAATGATGTGGTGGTGCAGAATCATGTTTTGATGGGGATTTGAAAATTTCCAGTACCGGTTACATGAGGTGGGGTAATAAAAAGGCTATGCTGACAGTTTGGTTGGTGTTGTCCTATAAATGGAAGTGCAGGGCCTCAGAGCCCCGTGATCTCACAGCAATATACATATACACATCTATGGAGGGATGGGACACAATTATACTGTCTCAAAAAGTAAGGACATTCTTTGCAAAAACTGCATTAATGCAACATTTAAGGTTCAGGCTAAAGCAAAAAAAAAAAAGTAGGGAAATATGGTTTTAAAGTTTACAACCCTAAAACCCCACCCCACCTCCAAAACAAATCAGAGGTGTAGTCTTCTTTGGTGTTGTCATCCCTAACACTCACCCCATTCTATACACTCCAGAAACATGCACACCTAATGGGGTGAGCTTTAGGCTTTACAACCCAAGGAAGACTGCACCCCAGATTTATTTTAGGGGTGGGGTTATAGGGTTAGAAACATGTCTCCAGTCAAGAGATGATTATGATATTGGACCCCCGTTATGAAAGTAAGGGCTTGGGGGGTGGGTGCTGAGTTGGTGGGCTGGTTGGGGGGAGAGTTCTGGCTGCAGTGGCAACAGTTATCGATGGATGATTTTCTTTTTTACAGGGTGCTAAAAAACTATGAGGAATGGTTTTCTTTATTTCAGGTACCAACACTGGGATTGGGCAAAACAGAGTAGGTGTTATGTTTGGCAGCACCAGGGGTGGGCTCCCCATTGTCACATACTGAAAATGGGCAGGCTGTGGGATAGTAGCTGGCACGGGACACTGGGTACCCCTGTGCTGGAATTTTAATGCTATGAGTGCAGTTTTCTTTCTTTTAGGTACTGACACTGGGATTGGGCACCCAAGTGTCAGTGTTATGTTTGTCAATAATAAAAACAGAGAGGGTGGGAGTAGCAGATGGCACAAGAGGTGGGCACCCCATGCTGTAATTTTAATGGCGGGAGAGATTGGGGGGGCATTATGTTTGATGGCACTGGGAGTGGGCTCCCCAATCTGCACAATGAAGATAGGTGTGGTGGGGGGTGCTAGAGGATGACATCATGGATGACATGGGGGGGTACTACAGCAGGCTGATCATGATAGATCAGTTGAGCTTGCTGGGCGGCATTATGTAGATCAAAGGAAAGCACCACCCTATCATTGGATTGGCTCTTTCCTTTGAACTTCACAAAGTTTCTGCCCAGCAAGCCAGAATACTGTCGTGATCAGCCTGGCTGAGGATTGGTGTTACACTGACAAGCCCCTTGCTGACTGCTCTGCATTGGACCAACAGTGCTCATCCCCCAAAACCCACTTTCATAGCAAAATGTTTGCTGCATGTGCATGCACAGTGAACATAAAAAGGAAGCTGAAATTGACAGGAACATAATCTATATTGAAGGGCACCACAAATCAAGTTTTTCTATACATTATGTTTCAGTAAAATTTGCTTTTGTGATTACTTACACAAAGTATATATCTAAATGGATAAACAATACCTGGCAAAAATAATGGAGGACATCTGTCTGGTTCATAGTTAGATACTATCTAAATGGATAAAATGCACCTGCCAAAAATAATGGGGACATCTTTTGGTTCATACAGTAGTTGGATCTTAGATACCCCTCAAGAAAAGGCAAGACAAAGAAAATTAAAAGCCCTAGTAGGCTTTATTAATCTATGAGACACTCTATGCTGGTCTATATAGAACTAGAACAATTAATCTTTGCAAGAGTGAGCACTTATCACCTTTGGGACAAAATCTCAAACCTAATTTAAACCCCAAACAAAATTCCAGGATTCTCACTAGTTTATTTAAAAGGTCATTTCAAAACATTCATTTCAGGCATGGATTACAGCATAAGTGCTGATCCAACAAAGGAATAGCTGAAATTAAAGAACTGCATGACAAAAATATCTTTATGACTTACAGTGTTATTAAAGAAAAAAGTTAATCTTCCAAACCACTTTTTCAGATATTTCCAGATTAGAGTCTACTGTGTATTTCCAAAGCATTTTCCTGTCAGACCCCCTACACACTCTCCCATAGAGAAAGTTTTACCAGCACTGACCTTACTAGATTTATAGAAAAATGGAACATAGAACTTGGCAGCAGGTAAGTACAACTTGGCCCACCTTGCCTGCCCATTTGCATCTGCCTATACTGTCTCCACAGACCATATCTGATCTCCAACTACCTCTGTCTGCTTTTCAACTAAGGTTCATTGTGCCTATTGCATGCATGTTTGAAGCCCACCACTGTTTTTGCCCCAACTACTTCTGCTGCATGTCTGTTCTAGGCATTCACCGTTCTTTCACTGAAGAAGTGCTTATTCACATCATGCCTGAACACCCCTTCCAGATTCATTGCATGTCCCCTTGTTCTCATGCCCTTCTCCTCTGAAGAATACTGCCATCCTATATATTGTTCAGTCCTGTGAAGTATTTATAGGTCTTTGTGATTTCCCCTGTCCTACCTCTCTTCAGTCATTGCACTATTTTAGTTGCAGTCCTCTGGCCAGCCTCCACCCTGTCTATACCCTTTTTGAGATGTGGTTTCCAGAATTGGATGCAGTACTCCGGGGGGGGGAGGTCTCACCGATGAACTATACTGTGGCAACAGCACCTCCTTCCTTGTGCTAGCAATACTCCTTCCTATGCACCCCAGCATACCACTGGCTGTACCTACTGCCTTATTGCACTGCTACCACAATGAGGTTATTAGATATGATTACTCCAAGGTCCCTTCCCTGTTTGGTGACTGTCAATATCGCTTCCCCTACTTTATACTCCGTCTCTGTGTTAAAGAGCAGGTACCTATTGCCAGGCACCCAGCTCCCCACAAACATATATAATAGTAGATCTGCTCTACTGTTGAGGGGCATGTAAAATTCTATGTGCTTCCCACTGGTTAAAAAGTTATAGCACCCCAAAGTTGTATCCCCATAAAAACAAAGCCTTGTCTGACATGCCTCCTTTTGTGATGTCAGAAAATGAAGGCTGTTTGTGTGTGTTCCATAGATCTATATTGGTGCCATTTGTCAATGACATTTAGTACTATTTATAGTTGCCACTTGGAACAATGAACGTGACTGCTCCCGTAAACAGGGACTGTTACTCCAGTGGGTGCTTTGATATTTCTACATGGCACCTCTAAATAGTACTAAATGCCATAGACATATTGCATACATACAGATTAATGACATGCACTCTCAGTATTCATTTTCTGACATCACCAAAGGAGGTGTGTCAGACAAGGCTTTGTTTTTATGGGGGTGCAGCTTTGGGGTGCTATAACTTTTTAACCAGAGGGAAGTGCATAGAATTTTACATGCCCCTCGACAGTAGAGCAGATCTACTATTATATATGTTTGAGGGGAGCTGGGTGCCTGACAGTAGGTACCTGCTCTTTAATGTGCCCTAGGTGCATGATTTTGCACTTTTTCACATTGGCACCCAGCTGCCATACACTTGACGACTCCTTGAGTTTTCTCATGTTTCTGCACATTCTCTCCACCCTCTCTGGGGTATCCATCAAACTGAATATTTTTGTGTCATCTGCAAAGAGCTATACTTTCCCTTCCAGCTCTTCTGCAGTGTCATTAATAAAGACGTTAAAGAAGACTCATCCCTCAGGTACCATTGCCCTGAATGAGTTCCATTTATCATCACCCTCTGCTGCCTATTCATCAATCAATTTCTTACCCAGCTTACCACCTTAACATCCACCACCAAACTTGACCAGTTTCCTTATGAGCCTCCTATGTGTTACTGTGTTGAAGGTCTTGCTGAAGTCTAAGTGGGCTATGTCCACCCGCCCCATGATCTAGTTCCTTGGTCACCCAGTCGAAGAAATCTATCAGGTTCATCTGACATGACCTCACCCCATAAATCCATGGTGTCACAGGTCTTGTAACCCACTGGATTCAATTTTATCCACAATCCTATACTTTATCAATAACTCCATTAACTTTCTTACCACTGATGTCAGACTGACTAGCATATAGTTGCCAGCCTCTTTCTTGCTATGGCTTTTATAAAGTGGGACTATATCTGCTGTCCTCCAGTCCTCCGGAACCACTCTGGTTACCAGTGATTTGTTGAATAGGGCTGTCAAAGGTACATCAGTCTCTTTTTTCTGATTTTGCTCACTTCTTTTGCCTAGATATTTTCTGCCTTTACTATGCCATCCCTTAACTTGGCCCACTGTTTCTTGACCCCATCCAGCCCCCCCTCCCCACTAGGCTTTCTCTGGGGCATTCACACACTTTTTTATCTGTCCTCCTGAAATCCAGGACCCTTTTCCTTGTTGGGTACTTCTGCTTCCATCTTTATATTGAACCACACTGTATGGTGTTCACTGGTCCCCAGCTGGTCTCCCACCTTTCTGCCTATTCCAATGTCCCTGTTTGTGAGCACCAGGGACCAAATTCACCAGACTTTGCCTGGGCACAAACCCAGGTTGTCCAGGGCAAACTGGTTTTGCCCAGAGTTGGTATTCACAAAGCCCAGTTTGCCCAGGCAAACTTTGTTTGCACCTGGTCAAAGTTGGGAGGGGGACCGCAATGCAAATGAAGGGTAGGGGACCTGGTATTCCTGCAGGAGTATTCACAAATGTTTTGCTCCATGCAAGGGCCATTTGCAAAGGCCCTTGCATGGAGAAATTACCACTGACAAAAACCTGGTGGTAATCCGTGCAACCCTAGTGGTTGGTGGAGGTACTGCACCTCCCTCCCTGTTTATCGATCCCATAATAGAAAAAAAACAAACAAACTATTTTCCATAGTGTAGTGTCCCACCCCCTTCCCATCACTGATTCCTGAATATTAAAGTATTTTCCATAGTGTAGTGTCCCACCCACTTCCCGATCACCTATCCCCATAGAAATAACTCAATTTCCATAATGTAGTGTTCCTCCCCCCTCCCAGGTCCCTGAAGTCCCATCCAAGATATTACAATAATTTTTCATAGTGTAGTGGACCCACCGTGGTCCCCAATCTCCCACCTGAGATGTGACAAAAATTTTCCATTGTATATTGGTCCCTACACCCTCCTCGGTCACCGATCATTAGGGATGTAAGTTTGTCATGGATGAGGTTTTAATGATTCATTGTTTGTTCATGAACTCATTAGTAAACAGTAGTAAATGTTGTGGCACTGTCATCATTGCTACATTCTGATGACACTAGTGAAAGTCATGGAACTCCTGAATAAAGATCAAACGTCATGGAATCAATGACGTGTATGACTGCCATGACAAACTTACATCCCTACCTATTCTCATCCTCAAATACATCAAAATTCTATTCCCTGGTAGTCTAGGGTCCCTCCCCATCCCCCACCCCACCAAGTGTGACCCACCACCCTGCTCTTCCCCATCCCAATCTTCAGTCAGTGACCAGCATAGCCCTCCTCTCACCACCATGGCTGGTTGCCAACTGAGCCATCTGGGAGGGTGTACTGTATATAGTACAGCTACTTGACTGTGATTGACCAGTCACAGTCAAGGAACCATACTGTAAACAGTACCCACTCTGAGAGGGCTCATTCGCTGGCCAGCCATGGTCATGAAAGGAGGACTGTGCTGGTTGCCAACCAAAGATTAGGATGGGAGGGAGCAGGGTGCTAGGTCACACTTGACAGTGGTGTGGGTGGGGGAGGGACCGTAGACTACCAGGGAATGGGATTTTGACATATTTGGGGATGGTGATTGGTGACCAGGGAGGGACTGCTACACTCTGGAAAATTTTTGTCACATCTCCGGTGGAAGATCGGGGACCGAGGTGGGACCACTACACTATGGAAAATTATTGTAATATCTTGGGTGAGAGATTGGGGAGCAGGGGGTGGTGGGACACTACACTATGGAAAATACTTTGATATTTAGTGATCAGTGATCAGGGAGGAGGCTGGGCCACTTTACTATGAAAAATGTGCTATTACATCTGGGTCGGTGATCAGGGCGGGGGAGAGCTCCACTAAACTACCAGGGAATGTGGCTACATGGTGTTTTGGCTCAGGAGGACATGCAATACCACACTAATGCCATGAAAATGAGCCCATAGTAGGCATGCTAATGGCCACTAATGCCTTACATGCCCAATGGGCTCATTTGCATGGCCTTTTTAGTGAATAGTGAATGGTGCCTGTGTGCTATTGTTGCTGGCCCATTCTCCTGGCTGGCCATGGGGGCAGCGCTACTGTGCTTCCTGGTGGTTTTCCTAGGTTAACGCTACTCCCACCTACCCTTATTCACAGTCAGACAGCGCACTGCACTATCCAACTGTGAATAGCACGATTGCCCACCAATGCAACCCTGAGGTGCAGCACAAACATTTGCACTGCACTTTGCATTTGTCAGTGAATCCTGGCCCAGGTCCAGTATTAATCCATCCTGAGTGGGCTTCCTGACTAGTTGACTGAGAAACACCACCTGCAGAGAGACTTGAATGACCCAGCTTCTACCTGAGCCTGTGGCTCGGGAGACTCCAATCTGCATCCAGCAGATTGTGGTCTCCCACCAGCAGCACCTTCCCCTTTTTCTACACAATCTATAATCTTCTGTTGAACCTCTGAAGTAAGAATTTTACTAAACTTATGAGAAAATAGGAAATTAAGTTGAGAGTCACCCTATCTGATCATGATTGGAACTCTGTCACAGGAACAGTCATGACAGGCAACATTTCTTTCAAATACAAGCAGATCCAGTTTAATATTCTGCATAGAATTTATCATCCTCCCAGTTGTTTGAATAAAATGAATGCAGAAATTCTGGATTTATGTTCTAGGTGTACTACTTGTACTGGCCCTGTGGAGCATATGTTTTTAAATTGCAAAGACCTGCAATGCCCTGAAAAATGTATTGCTGCTTAACAAGAGCTGCTTTTATAAAGCCATCAAAAGAAAATGCCTTGATTGCATTAGGTCTGCGAATCTGGTGAACTCAAACACCACTGTACATAAGTAAATTAATCAGTGAGGGGCTTATAAGTGCAAAGAAATGCAAACTGCTAACGTTGAAAGTTGCCCCCTTGACATGAAGACATTGCTAGATTTTATGATAGCAGTCCATAAGATTAACAAGGTACATTATATGACTGCAAAAGATTTATCTTTTTATAAAAAATGAGGCTCTCTTTTAGGAACATTATCAGTAATGGTTTAATATACAGTAGGTTGATTTTCTGTCTGTATCTCTAAACAGAATTATTACAAGTCTTCCTCTCCCATTTCAATGGATATATAGTTACGCTTTCTCACATTTAACTTCTTATATATAATGTATGTATATATATTTTATTTAGTTTTTGTTAACTGTGTAAGGTACCTAGACATGGATATGCCTATTTTCAGGCATGAACTGGGAGAGTACATAAGCAGACCTTTACAGTGCACAAAGAAAAACAATGACAAGAAACAGAGTTGTACAATACACAAATTGGATAATACAAAACATTAACGTAAACATTAACATAAAGACCAGAGAGGTACACTACATAAGTTGAAGATTCAATGGAGTACAAAAACATTATAGCTCCAAACAGTGAGCTGTACATTTTGCTAAACAAAGAATAATAAGAGAGGAAACACTATATGGCACTTGCTTGATAAGGCAGGGAGGTATTCAGAGATAGGTAGAAGTAAGCACAGAAGTGCAGATAAAGGAGTAACTAAGTGCTGCTAGTAGACAATTGTGAGCAGGAGGGATAGCACTGAGGTTAGTGATTAAGAACAAGCACTTATAAAATGGCAGGGTAAAATCATGTAATCTTACTGGCTGTCATTGATGTGTAAAATATGATTTACATATGGTTAAAAAAAGGACTGCTCAGCAGTGAAGAGTCTGCAACACAGATCAATGGGCATTTGGAACACAGTCATTTCAGTTATCCCCCTACTGCCAGAACTGATCTTACACCACAAACATGGCTGCTACCTTTACACTGTAAAAAAAAACTTCAGCTGGGCCCTAAAAATAAAACTACCTTAAATAAAAAATAAAACAAATTAATTAAATGTTGTTTCCCTGATTATCACTCTCCTTACATACAAAAATAAATTAGAAAACACAAGTATTGTTTATAGTTTTCACTACAACTGTTTCTTTGCTGACAGTGAAAAATCCCCCTTCTGTCTTTACCTGCTTATCAGGGAACTCTTTTCTTCTTGCCCTGACAGTGAGATAACTGAGTCTCTGACCGTAACAAAGGCCTTTGTTGTCTATGTCTACAATGTGTTGGGAGAGAAACATTCTGCCAGTAGAATTGAGCATAATTCTGAATCCATGTATTCCATGGTAAACATTTCATGATAAACATTCCATATCTTTAATGTCGAGAACAACAGAGAAAAAAAAACAAGAAGAAGAAAGTAGGCAATAATACAATGACATCATCAATGACATCACTTGTCAGAGGGCGGGAGGACTATTTTGTCACAAATTCACACAAGTAAATCTATTTTTTCTACATATAAACATGCTTTTCCCAATAATCAAAAGTAAAAAAAAAGGGGCTAATTTTATAAGCACAATAAGGCACCCAGGGGTGTGTGTAAACCATATTTTACAGCATGGCCAGCAGCTGAAGTCACTCAGCCTTCATCCTCGTGCCTTACTACAACCCTGGCTATGCTGTACAATATGGTTTACGCACACCCATTCATGCCTTATTGCTTACATATTGAGCACTGGAGCAGGTAAGATCAGAACTGGTGTTGGAAGGTGTTGACAATGGGGCATTGACATATGAGAGGTGGGACACTGTTCCATAATATAGGAACTGTAGTAGCAAAGGTCATTTCACAATACTTAGTTCTTGTCCTAGGGATGGATAGCTGGTCAAGGTCAGAGGATTTGACGGAGCATGAATTTTTGCAAGACACAAGCAGGGAGGTTAAGGAGTAAGGCACTAGGTTCAGCAGAATACTATGGAAAATTCATCCAATACAGAGGTCCTGTAGAGCAGAAGGGGAGAGTCAACCTAATTTGGAATAGAGTGTACAATGGTGAGTGAGTCAATCGCACACAAAGGCAAAACAACAAACAACATTGTATGCCACTTCCCACTTACACAGCATGGAGCAGGAGACATGGGCAAAGATGGACAGGCCATAGGTTAACTTGGGGTGTAGTAAGCCACGTGCAATTGTTATACAAGCTGATAGGGAGAGCTTTGACTGGCTCAATAGGTTAGTACAAGACTGATGTTAACAGCTTTACTGACAAAAGATATATATAAAGAGAAGTCAAGGGAGGGATCAAGAGTCACACAGAAATATTTAAAGGCATTAACAGTGTCCATTATGTATATAATGTACATATATTCTGTATACTGATGATACTGATGAACAATTTGTATAATGTTCTTGTGTGTCTATCTGTCCTTGCATCTTAATTTAATTTAAAAAGTGAACAAAAATACAAACAAACAATTGATAGGTCTAGTTCATTCTACAGGACAGGGAAATGCTAGTACATTAAATAAGGAGAGAAAAACAAAAGAAGAAAGGAAAATTATAAGCAGACTGCTTAATACTGAGACAATTTATTCATTTTCTTTATGGAAATAGTTATGAGCTACTCAACCCGTGAATAGGTACTAAACTGAAATACATACTCCTAAAATTTAATATTTCAAAATTCAACTTAATACTATTACACTGGTTGCTATGTAATAATAACAACACCACAATATCAGTAGGAGTAATGAAAAAAGGAAGAACAAATATATCTAATCAAAATAATAAGATAATCAGAACAATCAAGATAGTTAGAACTACCCAACCAAAACCAAGAAAACATTTCAATTATTTGGTTGCATTGTCTTTGATGGATTCTGTCAGCTTTGATAACTCCTTGTCTGATCCAGATGTAGAAATACTGGATGATCCTGCATTATTTTCATAGCTTAGCCTTTGGAATGCCAAAAGCTGACTGACTTCCAAAAATACATACTGTGGCTTTATGGATAATATTCACTTTTGTAGGTCTCATGAGATAAAACTCAGCTCCCAAATCAAGAATGTCTTGGGAAACCTACTTTGCCTCTCTTGAGCAGACAAAAGGAAATCAGGGTATGCTTAAAACCTACAAGAATTATAAAGCAACAAACTTTTTAAATGAGCAAGTTTGACTTAATGATCACAACATGCTTCAAAGGCAAAAGAAATTGGGTTTGAGTTTGGCCCACCAGCACAACAGTAGCTTTTCTTGTAATGTTGACAACTCATGTTTCAAAATGAGTTGGTAACATCAGAAGGCCTGCCACAGGAGGAGGTTTGAGCATCCAGAAGACAGCTCACCTCTTCCAGGCAGGATAGGAGATGACACCTGGTGATAGCTTGACCTGTAGTGGTGGTTAGAGGTTGGTAAGCCTGGTGATCACTGCAGCTTGGGGAGTGTAGGATCAGTGTTACATTGCTGCATCAAGTGCCTGTAGCACACATGACTTTACCTTGACATCACTGCATATCCTTTGCTCCAGGAGCATGGAACAAAGGATACTGCTGCTGACTGGGCAGGTGACCACCATACCATGCTCACCACATCTGCCACTGGATCTTGCCTGCGATGTCCCTGGGGAATCCTGGCCTTCCCCCTGCCTGCAGGGGACAAGATCATGTGGGGACTTGACGTGGAGCAGAAGGCAAACCCACTGTGGGGGGAAAGCAGAAGTGAAACACTGCAGGTGAGTTGTGGGTGGACTGGGGGACCAGGAATTCAGGCCAGGAGGCTTCAAGATGGCAGGTATCAGGTGCTGGTGATGGCCAAAGGAGGCCCCAGCCAATGGTGGGAGATGAATAGGCAGAGAAACAAAATGGGGCTAAGGGAAGCTTTTAGGAGGATAACTGGTAGGGCAAGTTCAACAAATTTTATGAGGGGTTAGGAATGAAGCATTTAAGATAGGTTTTAAATTCTTGAAAAAATAAGAGACAGAACTCTGAGTTGAATAGAAGGGTACACATTTTGGGATGGGAGAAAGGCACATAGTTTAAGAATTGTGATTGATTTAAATCTTGTTACTTGTTGGCATACACATCTTGGTTAAGAGGAGGATGTTTGGGAGAGGTGAAGGGTGAAAGATTTAAGAATCATAATGGCTATAAATGTTAAGAATTGTTAGAGGAGCAAAATGTCTACAGGCTATGGGGAACAGCTTTGGGGAAAGGTAAGAGTTGCAAATTTCAGGGGTGGCTTGAGTTACACATTTCAGTAATGGAGGGATCACACATTTGAGGAATTGCAAGACACAAAAATTAAAGGAATGGAATGATGCACAAGTTTTGGGAGTGGTGAGTGATACATATTGCAGAAGATGTGAGGGGAGCAAATTTTGGAAGGGTGAAATGTGTGAAGTTTAGATGTGCATGAATGCCAGAATTTGAGGATTAATGCAGGTCACACTGACACATTTCCAGAATTACAAGGGACGTAAACTTTGGAAGTAGAAGAAGCTCAAACGTTTTAAAAATCTTTTCCTTAGATCTTTCCCCTTTGTCAAGGAGTGAGACTTCCTTTCATAATCCTCACACCATGCCCTGCCTCACTAACTTCTCCATTTTGGTGCCTTACTTACCAACACCAGGCCTGGGCAAACTTACTGCCTCTCCCCTCCACTGGTTCTGGCACAACCTCTGATTATACTTCACCTCCAGAAAATCATAGCAAATGGTAGGCACCTTTAATGCCCCTAGTTGACTTACTCCACCTCTCAGACTCTAATAGGAAAGAGTGAGCTCCTCTTGTGAGAATGGATGGACCAATTGGGGATGAGCTACTCCATCCAAGAGGGGTGAAGTGACTGGCCAGAACAGCTCCTTTATGGGCATAGTGGTGGTGGCCATTTATCTACCCAGCCCTTCCCATTTTGTCACTTGCTCATCTCTCCCCCAATGGCAGGAGATGACTCCTTCATTAGTCCTACAGGTGTTGTTTTGCCAGTTGTTTGTGACCACTGAGGCTGGCACAGGCCATAATGTTGAGCTGGAGTAGGCAACTCTGATATAATAGGAAACTCTGCTCTCACCACTGAACTTCACTAGCCTGGCTTTGGGTCGTAAGGAAGTGAATCTGTGGTCCCTGTAAAACACTATTTCCAGTATCACTAGACCCACCAAAAAGCTCTAATTTATGAGTACAAATGAAGCACCCATTTTGTGAGGGTTAGGACTGCAAATTGTAGTTGAGACAAGGCGCTTAACATATTGTGTGGAACACAAATTGCAGGAAGGTAAGAGGTGTGAATTTAGGAAGGGTCAAAAGCTCAGATCTCAACATAGACCAGGGTACAAATTTTGAGAGCGGCAGTTACACAAATCTTGGGGAAGAACAAATGAGATGCAATAGGCATATGAGACAAATTTCTGGACGAATGCAAAGGAAAGTGCAGATGTACTTATTTATAGATGGTTATGGGCACACATTTCCAGAGGACCATGCACATTCTGAAAGGGGAAGGGACATTTCAAAAGGAGATGGTTACAGAAACACAGTGGGTAAGCAAAGAGATTCAGAGTGCTGCCTGAGGAAAGTGGACCATGCTAAGAGTACTCAGTCACTTGGCTCACAATAATTCAATGCAATACATGACAACCTGCCAACAAACCCCAAATACACACACCAACAATCAAAATTTAGCTTAGCAGACAAACCAGAAAATGGTTATTTAGATCAACAATAACCACATGTAAAAATATATGGTGCTGTGAAACAAATGCAAGCAGGAGTGAAACTATATACGAATTGCCACAGCTGAGCAACAAGGAAGAAATGATGTCATAATCTAAGAAATCTCCAGTGGTCCCAGCTGCTGCACACTTTGGCTCACTCTACATCAAAGGAGCTGAATTAATTAAAAAAATGATGTAATAGTGTGAAGGCTGCAATCTATTGAAACATTATGAATTAAAAAAGGACCGGCTCCAATAAACATAAAAATAATAATTTATTTAAATCATTTGCCATTCACTTTTTATTTCATTTATTCAATTTATTGTCATTTTCAGTCTCTAGCCTTCTGCAATGCTTCCCTACTTCAGTCAGCCATCATGGCTGCTTACTATTGTCACACCTCTCTGAACCTGACCTGCCCTTCAGATGCTATGACTTGTTTAGCAATCCCAGTAGGAACTCTCCCCCATGGTGTGGCCCTGTTGAGCCAGTACTGACACTAACTTCCATTGGTGGAGGTTGGAAAGACATGTCAGAACAAGAGTGTGGTGTTATGGGGGCCATGACACCTATGTCTTTTGCACAGTGCTGGATTTTTTACCCATGTAGGACTTTCCACCATCCTCTAATGACCTCCCCATCTAGCCCCTCCTCTGTGATGGGATGGCTTACCAGAGGAGATGCTCAGTCAGTTGGGTATGTGTCTCCCTTCTTCTGAAGTCCAGCAGTGATGACTCAGCAAGGCTTCATGACGTCACTACTGCAGAGAATGGAGTCAGGAGTTTGGTGCAAATCTGGGTCTCCAACAAGGCAGTGTGACACTTTCTACTAGTACTATGGGTCTAGCACATTTCCCCCCTAATGAAAAAGAATAAAAAGAAAATATATCAGGCATCTGTTCACAAAATGAAGGCCCTTTCTTAAACTTGTACAATAGAAAATTAAAAGTAAAGTCCCTTAAAGAATTATACCCTTGACTAAAATCTGTAAATAATGCTCCAAATTAAACTTTCTAAGCATTAATGGAATTTTTTTTATCAAAGTAATCTTGAATAATATCTTTAAAGTGATATATAATATCATGTTGACATATATTTGGTGTTGTACATGTTGGAATGTAGAATATAATGACTAGCAAAGGTACTCTCTATAGTAACACAGTGTTTCTAACATAACCCCTTATAGGGACACTGAAAATGAATGGCAAATTGAACATGATAGATTGGAATTATATAGTATATACAGTATTGGAAAGGTCATGTTCCTACAGTGGAGATACTATGAAACAGTAGCGCAAGGCATAACAATGAACTCATTGTCATGACTGAGAATGTTCTGGAAAATATGATCAGGCAGAAAAGGATTTGCGCAGGCCAGTGAAGCAAAATTATTAATAACTCTTAATTCTATGATTAAATGTCAGAGGCCTGCCATCAGAGTTAATCAATGCTTCTCTTTACCATCAGGTCAGCTTTCCTCCTAAGAGGCTGACTAAGAAATGAGAGTACCAATGCTGAGCTTTAATACCATAAAAGGATATGAAATCTCCTTCATTAGATCATTAAGTTTTGACTGTTGCTAATACTTTTTATATTTTTTAGAGAGCTAGCTCATCTACTGGACAGCTGTGCAAGATAATAGAAGTGGTGAACCCTTTACACTTACAGAATTTTTCCTGTATAACACCCAATAAATCCACCATGGCAGGCTGAACAAGATAATGCAGCACTTATCAATTAGAGATCCTTTCCTGCCAACTGATTTTCTATTACTTTATAGCTTTGTTAAGCCTGAACAATTTATCAGGGTCTGAATCCCTACAAAAAATGGAATGGCTGGTGTCAGCCACCCTATTCACCATAAAATAAGACTAGAAAATGCACAGAGCTGAGTTTTATTTATAGTGCTTTGATAGATTTACATTCTTATTCAGGTAATTGTGTATAGTGGTGTTGAACTGTTATGTAGGGGTGTTGGGAGGATTTATTAAAAGTATAACAAACAATAAATCTGTTAGGCTGTATATTACTTGTTTTAAATAAAAAGTTTTTTAAGAATGTGGATAGCAGTGAGAAATAGCCATTGTATACATTTCATGGGAACTTCTGCTGAGAGAATGTTTGCAAAACATCTTCTGTTAGTAAGAGATAAGATTCCTCATACAAATCTATTATGTTTGTATTATTGAAAAGTTGAATTTAACTGTTGAACAATGAAGAGTGTTACTTCTTCACCAAAATGTGAATTAAGACTATCATGTCATAATGGATGTTATGTAAAAATGACAAATATTAGAAGTACACATTGTAGCATTATACTCTATATCAATTCTGTTTGAGTGTTAGACATTGCATTAGATTTAGTAGACACAACTGCTAGTTGCTCACAAAGCAGAATTGTGCAGTATGGATTCTACATCTAAAATAAAACTTTGTGTCTGAACATGATTTGAGATCCCTTAAACCATTTAGCACATTGAGTAAAGGTGTATTTATAGCTGAGAGTTTGAACTGTGTATACAGTGTCATTGTGTTTGCCAGCAGTTCTAAGCTGTTGGCTCTGCAAAGTTTCTTACTAAAGTATGAAGAGTTGTTTAAACAGAAAGATACTGAAATTCCCAACTTAATTTTCTCAACATTTTAATATATTAGCTTTTGTTGAACTCCTGAATCATGTTATCTGCCAGAAACTAGAAACTGATATTTACTGTCTGAATGTCTTGGTATTTTATAAATACCTAAGAATACTTTTTTTGGTAGTTTGTATGCAAAATGAATACGAAATGAACTGGAAAGTTTAACTGGTACAATAAAGAGATAAATTAAAAAGAAATGTAAAAATTAAACATGTGAAGGTATTTTGCAAATTACTTTATAAAGTGACCTTTGCAGCACCACTGATCTACATTCTTTGTAGGATATTGCAGAATTATTTTGAAAACAAAGAAATGCCAATTCCCTATGTGCAACTCACATCAGAGTGTACTAGTTATGCAGCTGGTACCAATGTGTTCCAGCATGCAACATCATTTGGCATCTATCCACAGTTTTTACCTTGCCAATTCAATGTTCAAACCAACAGCTGCAGAGGAATGGTGCCATGTAATTCCTTCCTTCCTTCCTTCCTTCCTTCCTTCCTTTGAAGTTTGGAACCTACTGCCACTGGTGCAACTATCTGGCATACTGTGCGTGTGTGTGTGTGTGTGTGTGTGTGTGTGTGTGTGTGTGTGTGTGTAGTGGAGTGAGTAGCGAACTCTTCATTGACTCTCACTAGGTAGTGCTGCTGTGCAAGTTGACCAGGTTTGAGCCACTGATGTGTATTTGTGGAGTAATATGTCTGGAATCTTGTCAGTGCTTGAAGCATGCTGTTTATTTCATGTAGTGATGCCAGTTTAGCCATTTAATGGTGAGGATTTCATCTGCTGGCCACAGTGGGTAAGGGTGGGAGATCCTAGGTATCGGGACTTTGATAACTTGCGGTTTTATTGCCTCAATGTAATGGATGATTCAGTGATGGAGCGACACATGCACAGAGAATGTTATACCTTTTTCTGTGAATATCTATATACATTGTCCTTTAATGCTCTTTGTTTGTTTTTCAAGTCCCATATGGTTAGCTACTTTTGGGCATCTTGGGTATCAGGACCCCTGAAAAGATGTTCTGCTGCTCATTGCTGCCTAGTGAGGGTGATTCTGGGCAGCAAGACTCCAAAGCAGTGCACTTGCAACCTGTTGTACTTCATGTAGTGGGATCCTGGTCAACAGGACCCTCAATATTTTTTCTGCCACACAGTGTAGTAGTTATATCTAGACCTAAATAAACAGATGCATGGTGATAAATGGGAAAAAACATGAAAGGCATTTCTCCACCATAGGTTAATAGTGTGAAGACCCCTAGTACAAAATTTCAATCCCAGGTTCTGGGTTAGTGATAATAATGAGGTCTTCACTGCCCATATGGTGTTACCCAGGCAGCAGAGTTCACCATAGTAAAACCTGCTATCCCTGTAGCCTCTACATTTATCAATGTTTCTCTGATGCAGTTTGGCCCTACATTTCTTTTCAAATAGGCTTGTATGTCATCTATCTGTGTTAAGCAGAATAAAGGTGCATCTCTGTACCCCATACACCTCCACCGAGACTGATGAGATCAGTCCTTGCTACTGTAAACAGATAAATGCTGTTAAAATGATTAACTTAATCAGTTTCAATTCATGTGTAGACCACCTGTTTTGGGTATGACATAGGGGGTGTGGCCCATGAGATATCTGTTAATACTGTTCAGTCTAATATTAACATTGGTAATACACTACTAGAGATGAAGCAAATTTTAATCCACTGGGAATGAGCATAAGTGAGCCACTTCGCTGGCAGAGCACAATGCGATACTGGCCACCGCAAAGTGCTCACTTTATTCTCATTATTACTGTGGTTGTCATTTGCCTCAACGCCAAGTAAGGAGAAGTGACAAGAATAGGCAGCCCCCACACATCACATAGCTTACAGTACTGTAAGTCACTTGCCTTAGCCAGGCAGGAAGGAAGTGAGTCGAGAGGCATTCGCCTTCTTTGCAGTCAGAGAGGGAGAAGGTTTTGTGAGAGGAGAGTGTTTTGAGCCACTAGAAAGTGCTTTTCCTTTGTGTCTGGAAACAACAGCTTTTTTAAAAGCTGTATTTTCATTTCTTAATCCACACCCATATCCCTTCCCTTCCTCCCTTAACCCATACCTAACCTCCACAATGCTACTTTGCTCCCTGTTGCTCCTGAGCCTCGTGATCTCACCCAATCCCTATGATATCAATGCTATACCCAGTGTCAAGATAAATATCTCAGTTAATATGACCTGCCCATTTCTGCCATCCACAAGGGCCAACCACGGATTCCTTATTCACCCCGAACCACGTTTATAATGCAAACTCTGGGATATCCCACATAAGGCCACCTAACAATTCAGCACAGCCCTGTATCTTACTTGTATCATGGCTTTTTACTAACCCACTATGCCTGTCCATTAAAATATTATGCTATGAAAAAATTTTGCATCTATATATCAGGACCATCACCAGCTCAGAGCAGGCACCCAGGATTAGAGGAAACGCTCTGACTATTCACTATCCTTGTCCCTTGGTGCCCTCCTCAAATTAATCTTCACCTTCTGATCTGTTTTGGTATCATTGAAATAAATCCTGGCCCCATCGAAAGTATTCTTTCCCTGCTGATCTGTCCTCTATAAATGGCCTAAGCTTCCTACATATCAATGCCTGCAGCCTTTAAAAATTTCGTAATACAGGCCTGGGTGGCACATACCCTGCCTGACTTTCTGGTCATCTCTGAATCTTGGCTCAGACCATCGACCAAAGACAGTGTTGTAAACCTTACCAACTATCAGCTCTTCAGAGCAGATCGCCTCTTCAGGGGTGGTGGTGTGGCCATATACATTAAGGACACCATCTCTGCTACCTGCCTCATCATCACATCCGAACCAAAGGAATTTGAATGTTTATCAATCAAAATATCCTTCAAACTTATCTCCATTTAAACTGATTGGCTGCTATAGTCTCCCTCAGCAGGCCTCAAATTACTATCTCACCTGGGGTCAATAACCAATCTAGGCCCTGAAGATACCATCATCCTTGGTGACTTGAATTTAAACTGGTTATCTACTGCATCTGCTCCATTGGTAACCTTCTGTGACACCTCTGGCTTTACACAGCTAATAAAAGACCCAAACCAGGGTTAACCTAAAAATTCTAGCAACAGCTCACTCCTGGATATTATGTTGGTAAATAAGCTCCACTTATATACTCATGCAGGAGTACTACCGAATGATGTAAGTGACCATTGTCCCATAGCTGGCATAAGATCCTCACCCAAACCATCCAACCCTGCTGAATTTGTCCTCAAAAGGTCAAAAAAGAAGTTCAATATACCAGGTTACCTCCATGACCTGAGTAACACAATATATTGGCAAGATTTCTACCTTACAACCTCAGTGGAAACAGCTCTCCAGATCTTAAAAGACATTATCACTAATGCTCTAAATATTCATGCACCATTCACCAAAATCAGAACTAAAGCAAGGTCCTGCCCTGGTTCACCACTGATCTTAAACAGCCTTGCTAGCCAGAGACAAACTGTGGAAAAAGGCAAGAAAAACTAAGGACTCCATGGACTGGCTAAATTTCAGAAAAGCAAGAAATTCATGTACTACATAAATAAGATCTGCCAAAGCTGCCTATTATAGAGCTGAATTGGATGCCTCTATAATAACTCAACCAGGCTCTGGGAACTATAAAAGGGTATCTTGGGCCAAAACTCTACTCCTGCCTTAACCTGCAAACTGCTACTAAATAACACAGAAATTACGGATAAACAAGAAATTCTAAATACCTTCAATGACCACTTCACCACAGCTGGACTAGTATTTGACTCTTCACCTGCAAATCTCTGAGATCTTCCTTGAATCTTCAATCCACGTGGGCTAAAAGGCTACATCAACCTTCTCCTTCAACCCAATATCATTGAAAGAAGTGGAAGATCTCCTCTCCAATTTAGATACCTCAAAAAGTGCAGGTACAGACTCCCTGGACCCCTACTTCCTCAAGATTGCATCTCAAGTCTTATCTGCCCCCCTCACTCATCTCTTCAATCTTTCCCTCACCACTGGATCCATTCCCTCCATTTGGAAAACAGCTCAAGTAGTTCCTTTACTCAAATCTGGTGATCCCATGGATCTCAATAATTACAGGCCCATTTCCATCCTATCTGTTCTGTCCAAGATGCTCGAAAAGTTAGTAAACTCACAATTAAGGGTCTACCTGGATATCAATAACCTCCTAAACACAGCAATCAGGATTTAGATCAAGGCACAGCACCATTTCAGCCCTAGCCAAAGTAACAATGACTGGCAGATTGCTATGGATAAGAAGAATAGTACCTGTGCTGTGTTCCTGGATTTGAGCAAAGCATTTGACACAGTGGATCATGAATCACTGATCACCTCCCTTGGCTCACTAGGGTTGGATTCCCTTCACTCAATTGGTTCAAGTGCTATCTATCAGACAGATCACAACTGGTAAAAATGGAATCTACCTATCCACTTCAAAACCACTGCTAAGAGGTGTACCGCAAGGCTCTATTCTTGGCCCCATCCTTTGCCATCTATATTAATAATATTGATGCTAACCTTACTCAATCAAACATCCATCTGTTTGCTGATGATACTGTACTATATGTTAGCAATCCTTCATTATCTAAAGCCTGTGAACTGCTACAATCTGAATTCTCCATCCCACAACACAACTTATTGGATAAAAACTACTCTAAATGCCAAAAACAAAAGCTATGCTCTTTTCCTCACAAAGTTGCTCTGCCACTACCCCACCATCTACCACCCTACAACTAACCACCTTACTTGGAGAGAAGCTGGAATCTATGTTGATAACTCCAAATATATTGGTCTGATTGATAACAAGCTTGATTTTCTGTCCATATTGAGGAGCTACTAAAGAAACTGAGACAAGGCTTGGTTTATTTTTTAGAATAAAGCACTACTCAACAAAGACTCCAAAAAGATTAATCCAGGCTCATTCCTATCCTCATTGATTATGCTGACTTTCTGTATGGACACTGTTCACTCCCTCTTAAATAAACTGGACACCCTATACCACAGGTCCATCAGATTCATTACTGACCTTCCCTTCAGCACCCACCATTGCTCCCTTTATAAGGCAGTTAACTGGTCATTACAACACAGAAGAAATAGGAATGCTGCAATTTGATATTCAGCCTTTATCAGGCAAGCTACCTACCACATCTCGGACTGTTTTACTCAAATTACTTAGGCCATACAACCTAAGGATCAGCAAAATTATCACCCTAAGGTCCCCAATGTCAGACTCCAGCTTGGGAGGCTGCTATCAGCTACTCACTAGCAAATGTTTGAACTCACTCCAAAAACCATGAAGCAATATCCTCCCACCCTTAATATCCTTCAAAGATTATTCACCACCCTATTCCCAGAACTCTCCACCTGCTTCCACAAGGCTCTAATTTCACTGCCCTACCCCCCTTTTTCTGGTCGTGTTTCTATATGCTGAAAAAAAAAACCCAGTTCCCAGTATCAAGATTCACCCTCAAAATGCCTGCTAGGTCCTATAATCTACATATTAATTTCTGATGTGCCATCTGCCTACTGTCTCACTGATTAAAAGTGTTAATGCCTTGTACATATGTATATTGTTCTATACTAGCACTTATGTCACTGTATTACTGTTTTTTGTTACACCTGTCATTGTATTACTGTTTATGATACCCTTGTCTATGTAATAACACTTGCACTTCTTGACCACTCAGGTCCATCTTGTAAATGAACTATGCTCAATGATGTTCACCTGATTAAATAAAGATTTGATTGATTGATTGATTGATTTAGTTTTTGTATTGTGTTTGATTTTTTTGGTAGTAAATTTGTTTTATAAGTTTTGTTTGTTTTGTGTGTGTGTGACTGTGTGTCAGTGTGTGTGTGTGTATGTGTCTGGAGTGCAGAGAGGAGTGCGCCAATCGTGAAGGCTAGGCATCGACTGTGGTTGGACTTTTTATAGTCAGGTCAGGGACTTGTGTGGGAAGGATGCACCCTGGAGAAGGAGAGTCGCTGTCCAGTGGGTGCGGTCAAGGAGGGAGTGCACACATGGGGAGGTCGTGCTGGTCGGCTCCCAATCTTGAGTGTTGTTTCCTCCTGTGGAAACAACAGCAGCACCAGTGCCACCAGTGGCTGCTGCACATCCACCTACTCCGCCACTACCACCACCACTGGTAGCAGCTGGGGGCATGGCCACCTCTCCACCACCTCACAGCCACAGAAGGTGCCACAGGAAAACATAGGTTAGTTACTGGGACTGTATCTGGTCCCCCACAGTTCCCCAGTGTGGGAGTTTTTAACTCTGTGAGGGAAACACAGTCATGGTGTGCCGCTCAGGTGTCATGTTGGTGCACCCATGGCCCGGGGACAGCATTTGGTGACCGGGTGGCCAGCATATCCTGACATGTTGAACCACCACAAGATGGAGTGGCAGGCTGCTATGGAAGGCCAGGCATCCACCTGCTGGCCCTTCTGTGACAGTGGCCAAGGGTGCTGCTGGGGTTGAAGTTGTGCCTTGTCACTGCCACAGGTGGAGGGCCAGTACAGCAGCTGCACCACCACCACCACCACAACACCCACCAACACCACCCTTTCCACCTGGGTTTCCATCTGTGTGGACCCCGCCACAGTCCCTCCATCAGAGGCAGACATTGCCCTGGTATGGGCTGTTCTGGAGGAAAATAATGAGAGGGTAGGTGCTGTGCAGCAGCAGGTCGACGATAATCCAACAACAGCAGCAGCAACATCAATGCTGCACCTGTTGTTGGACCACTGCAGCATGCAAAGGCCAAATTAAGATTGTTTTCTGAACCCCCACCTCACTACTGTGCTGTACTGTTTTGTGTGTTTTTTTTTGTTGTTGTTTAATAATACACATTTTCCCTTCTGTAGTTGTAGTGCCTCAGTAATGTTTACTTTTTGTTTTGGAGTGCTTGTGTACAAGCTGTTGTGAGCAGTGCAAGTAGGATGTGTAAAATTGCATGTGTGTAGTCAGTGTTGTTTCCTGTGTGTGTCTGTGTGTCTGTGTGTGTGTGTGTGTGTGACATCAGACATTGTGCAGCGTTTTGCAAACATATATTGCTGTTGCTGACTTGTTGCAGGCAGTGCTTATGCTATAAAGAACAGCGAGCAGAATATGGTATATTTTACTGTCACCATCATCATCAGTGGACTAAGTGGTACGATACTTTTTCAGAGGTGTCTCACCAGAGTGCACCTTAGTTCCATTATATACTATACTGCACACATAACTTTTATGAGAGCATGTGTTTTTTGTGCTATGATCTCTGCAAAATCATGTGTGCACTTTGAGTGACTGAGGTGCACAGTGAGTCGATACCTTTGAAAAAATATCATATCACTTAATCCACTGGTACTGATGGTACCATTAAAATATACATCAGGTATTCTTTGTAATCTTTATTCTTGATACTGCAACAAGTCTTACCATATATATGTTTGCATGAAGCCACACAATGTGTGCACACACAGGAAAGAACAGTGACAGCACACATGCAGTTTAGAACAACATACTCGCATTGCTCAGTCTTCATGCTGTTTGTGAAACATTTAAAATCTGATTCATGAGTCCTGACACAAAGTAAACATTACTGAGGCTCTATAACTATTTTGCTTGTGAAATAGACATAAAAATTCAGCAAGTTACAGCATCGCACCTTAATAGTCGGCGCCTCAGGGAGTGTTTTTTGCTCTACAGTGCAATAGATTTCGTGAAAACCACCTGTAATATCATTGTGGCTTGTCAGAGAATTCCATTCAGAAAGCTCACTTTCGTTCTCATTTTCAGCAGCAGTTAGGACGTGATGCCAGGGTAGTGCAGGTGCGCAGCCATATAGTGATGTCCCGCAGCTATTCCACCGTTTCGTATGTTATAAGGTTCACTTTGTGGTGAAATGAGAATGTTTCCACCGACAAGGGTCTTTCTTACTGAAATGTGCCCACACATTTCACCACAAACTAACCATTATAACATAAAGAAACATTGGGATAGCTGCCAGACATTCACTATAGTAGAGCACGCACCTGCACTCCCCCTGGCATCACATTCTAACATTGCTGAGAAAGTGGGGCAGAATGTGGGCGGCTTTTCTGAATGGGAATTCCTCCATCATGTGACACACTGTAATGAAAATATGGGTGTTTTCTCAAAAATGTATTGCACTATGTAGAGCAAGAAATATTCCACTGGAAGTAAGGCACCCGCATTTCAGGTTATGTGCATCACCATAACTATGTAATGTGGTGAATCTCTGTAAAGCAGCAGTGCAACAATCTGTTGAGAACTCTGACCTATATTTTTTAATGCTATGTTACAACTTCCTTTACTTACGTCCTGACTGGAATGATATGAGAATATCCAGTAGTTGAGTCTGCCGTACTACCTTTTTTCATGTGTGAAATAATGAAAGGAGCATTCCTTTTATACTGGTGCTGACCAGATCTTTGTCATTGATTTTCTCTGCTTTTCTCCATCGCATCAGTTAGTTGTAATATATCACTTCTGTTGTAAATTAACAGTTACGCAGCAGAAAGTGTTTTATGACACCATGGAACAATATTTATTGAAAAGCAGCTGCAAATAAATACAAATCTGGTCAGAACAATGTTGAAAGGCATGCTCATTTTTTTATGCATGAAAAAAGTAGTCAACTAAGTAAAGCAGACAGAAATTGTGAAAAGAAGCATATCTTTCAAGTCATGGCTCAGAGGTAACTAGTGGCTGTGGCAATGTAAAGTAGCATAAAAAAGTACAGTTCAAAATTGTAACGACATTCTTGCAATGCTGTTTTAATTGATAATGTCAGTATGACATCATGAGCTCATAATCACACAACACACAAAATGCATCCCCAGAATTAATGGCGCACTCAGTCATGCCTCATGTGCAGAAAATTGACAAGTGGTAACACAGTGAAATGGGAGTGTTTCAGCACATACAAAGCCCCCAGAATTAATGGTGCACTCAGTCATGTGTGCAGTGGTGACACAGAATCCCCAGATTTTTTCTGCATGCCCAAAATGCATCCTCCTTGTGTGCAGAAAATTGATAAGTGGTAACACAGTGAAATGGGAGTGTTTCAGCACATACAAAGTCCCCCAGAATTAATGGCACACTCAGTGATGTGCACAGTGGTAACACAGAGTCCCCAGATTTTTTCTGCATGCCCAAAATGCATTTGCCTTGTGTCCAGAAAATTGACAAGTGGTAACACAGTGAAATGGGAGTGTTTCAGCTCATGCAAAGTCCCCCAGAATAAAATGATGACCGAGAGCATACTGCTGCTGGTTCAATGTGTTCTGCGAGGCGATTCAAGCAAATGCAATGTGATCATCTCAAATGGATGGAAGGGTACCCTTTGTCTGTACATTAATAGTAGCCTTGGTGAGTAGATATATATAGATGTATGTTTGTGTATTTTGCAGGTGAGGAGGGGGGTTGACATGGACATGTACTCATGGTATTGTTCTGTATCACAGGTCACAGAATCTGTTGATGTGCACATTCCAGTGCTCAATGAGAATTGTCTGTGTTAAAACTGGAAATGGATAACTCTCAAGAACATGAAGGTAAGTATTTTTTGGGGAGAAGCAGATTTGCAGGTTTGCCTGTAATGGTTTCTTATTTTGTTACTTCTTCACAGATTTCATCTGCATCCTTCTGGCATCCAGTTTTTAATGATGGTCATGGTCATCTAATGAAATGACTTCGTGCGTGTGGCATGTGTGCCCAAGCCCAGGAGAGGGGGGTGACTGATATTGAAGAACTTTTTTGGATAAGGCCACTTTGACTGAACAACAACAACGCATCTGGAAGTTTCCTAAAAAAAGAAATGAATGATTTCTTACAACTTATTTGTTATTTGTCCCTCTGTGGTTCTCAATCTCAAGTAAAGTTACATTTCAAACTGACATCTTGTCAACTAACACAACCTGTGTGCAATATTTGCTGCAGTCTTTCCAAAACAATGAAATGGATGAAACAAAATCTTTATACTTAACAGAATGGATTTCACATGGATATTCCATAGGTTCCTCTCTGTACGGTACAGCTGCAGTACCATTTCTACCGAGTTTTAGCAATGGACACTTTTTGTTAACCTGTAAAAAAACAAAATAAGTGTACCATATGTGTTTGACCCTTGTGGCTCTGAAAAGCTACAAAAAACAAAACATACAACTAAAGGAACTGAAACAGCATAAAAAACATGAGTACACATACTCACTTTATGGTTTAAATATTAAGAAGCTTTGTGTCTGTGGCTGATGGATGTGGTGGTCCAGACAGATTCATGCTCAGTGGTGGCAGTGGCTAACATAAGTCCCGGTGGTGGTGGTCTGGAGGGCAGGCAGACTCATGCTCAGTGGTGGCAATGGCTAAGATCAGTCCTGGTGGTGGTGGTCCGGGGCGGACAGACTCATGCTCAGTGGTGGCAGTGGCTAACATCAGTCCCAGTGGTGGTGGTCAGGGGACGGACAGACTCATGCTCAATGGTGGCAGTGGCTAACATCAGTCCCGGTGGTGGTGGTCGTGGCCTGACAGACTCATGCTCAGTGGTGGTAGTGGCTAACATCAGTCCTGGTGGTGGTGGTCAGGGGCAGACAGACTCATGCTCAGTGGTGGTAGTGGCTAACATCAGTCCTGGTGGTGGTGGTCCAGAGTGGACAGACTCATGCTCAGTGGTGGCAGTGGCTAACATCAGTCCTGGTGGTGGTGGTCTGGGAGGGGCAGACAGACTCATGCTCAGTGATGGCAGTGGCTAACATCAGTCCCAGTGGTGGTGGTCTGGGTGGAGACGACTCATGCTCAGTGGTGGCGTAGCTAACATCAGTCCGATGGTGGTGGTCTGGGTGGTAGACAGACTCATGCTCAGTGGTGGCAATGGCTAACATCAGTCCGATGGTGGTGGTCCCGGAGGGGGTGAACAGACTCTTGCTCAGTGGTGGCAATGGCTAACATCAGTCCTGGTGGTGGTGGTCTGGGGGGGGTAGACAGACTCATGCTCAGTGGTGGCAGTGGCTAACATCAGTCCGTGGTGGTGGTGGTCAGGGGCAGACAGACTAATGCTCAGTGTTGGCAGTGGCTATCATCAGTCCCGTGGTGGTGGTCTGGGGCAGACTGAGTCATGCTCAGTGGTGGCAGTGGCTAACATCAGTCCCGGTGGTGGTGGTCCGGGGCAGACAGACTCATGCTCAGTGGTGGCAGTGGCTAACATCAGTCCCGGTGGTGGTGGTGGTCCAGGGTGGCACACCGCCTTTTAACAACTTCAGTTAAAACCTTCCAACATTAACCACATCATCATCCTCATAAAGAAAGCTTCCCTCACAGTCATCTATGTCTGAAGTCTAACCACTGGGAAATTCTTTCTTCATTGTGTCATCATCTACATTAGTGGTGAGCTGTTTCAGGAAGCCACTGCCAGTGCCACCAGGATGGTCCATTTCCACATCACCAAAACCACCATGACTTGGCTGGGTATGAATACTGCAGTTGCAGTCTGTGCTGGTATGTGCCTTTCATTCATTTTAATGAATGTTAGCAAACTAACATTTGCAGGAGACAGGTTTGTCCGACGATCCCTGACTATTGCACCTGCTGAGCTGAATACTTCTCAACACTTACACTGAAGGGTGGGCATGTGAGGTACTTCAGTGCCACTGTAGTCAGCTCTGGCCATTCACTGACCTTTCCATTCCAGTACAAAAGAGGATCTTCAGTTATTGTCAGATGCCTGTTTTCAGACAAATATGACTCAACCATTCTCTGAGCCGCACTAAGTCCAGTTGTTGATGCATCATCCTGTCCTCCTGAATCATTTATTTCACAAATACCCACTTGGGACAAAGCCTCCCAAAGTGGGTTGATGCCAGCCACTTTGGATGACAGACCACCTTGAACTGCTGTCTCCTTCCACTTGCAGGATATGCTTGATAGTCCTACAGGTACACCTTCAGCCAGATTATGCTGCTGAGGTTTTCTGACCTTGGCACGTGACTTCTGTGCCCCATGAACCAAGTGCACAAGTTGACCACTGATATTTTTTACCTGTTCAGGACCTCCCTCAAGTACTGATGCAATTCCACATTTGTATCGTGGGTCCAGCATTGTTGCTATGGCAAAGTTGTCACTACACTGAATGCTCACAACGTGACAATTCTGGTCAAATACTGTCAGTATGTGTGGCAGCAACATACTGCTACCACCGTCTCCGGCAACATCAAGACCATGCTGTACATTCACCAATGTCTGCCTCAGCACCCACAGCAGTGGAATTGGTTGGCTAATGGAGGCAGACTCATCACTCACTGCCTGTGTGGCATGTTCAAAAGGCCTCAAAATTGTTATTACAGAGTCCATGAGGTGCCACTGTTCAGTCATCATAGACATGGAGGCCCCGGAACTGTCACAGCTAGTGTGCATCACAAGATAGTCTGAGATGGCTTTGTATTGTTCATACAACCACTCTGCCATGTATAAAGTGGAATTCCATTGAGTGACAACTTCCAGCTTCAAGCGGTGCTGAGGCAGGCTGTTTTGTATCTGCAACTGCTGCAGTTGGTCACGGGCCTTTCCAGATCTTGAAAAGTGAGAGCAGATGCGTCCTGCAATGGTCAGCATTTCCTTTACATAAGGGTGCTGCAGAAACTCCTGCACCACAAGATTTAAACAGTGGGCCATGCATGGAACACGAAAAAAACCACCATTCGTGATGCATTTTACCACATTTGACCCATTGTCACTTGCTATGAACCCAGCTCTCAGGGACAGTTGGTTTAGCCATTTGTCAGTTTCAGTCAGTACCATGTCCAACATGTTGTCACCAGTGTGTGAACAGGTCACATTGTGCATAGCAATCGTTGCATGCTGTTGAATTCTTGGAAGATTGCTACAGCAACAATCCACCTTACTGCACTGATTATTTATTTGTTTAGTTTTTGTTTATCGGGAAGGTGCACTAGCCATAGCAGTGACTATTTTCAGGCATGACCCGGGAGGGTACAGTACAAAACAGGGCATGTACACATAGAAATTCAATCGATCTGACATAATAGAAACAATTTGAATACATAGGAATTATAATCGTAATAGGAAGCTTGATAACAGGTCAAGAGTAGCTAAAATTTAACAGTCTTAAAATGTACAAAAACAGAGAAATTTATTTAGTTTTTGTTTACTGGGTAGGTGCACTAGCCATGGAAATGATTATTTGGTGCGACCCAGGAGGGTACAGTACAATCAATGCATACAGAAACAAACATGACTGATAACAACATACTTTAGCGATAGCCAATATTTCAACTGACACGGAGGTAGAACAAATGGGAATACATTTGGGTAGGGGAGAGAACGGTATTCAAGAGAAACCAAGTGTTACACAAGGTCCCTGCACCCTGATTGGTACCCTCAGAGCTACACCGTAGACAGCTAGCATTTAGGTATATGTTATACTAACATATAGGGCTAAGGACATCTACTGTACAAGAGTAGATGTCAGGATATGAATGCATATTTTTGTAATACACTTTGCTTGCTAATACATATATTCTGCCTTGTATTTTCTGTGTATTTCTTAATAGTCAGATGCCTAGACACCTGTGTTCTTGAAGCAATTATAGTATGTAAGACAGCATTACCACCTTTTGGTGATTTGTACCACTACACTGAGTTATGTAAGACTCTGTATAAGAACTCCTTTGTTCTCAAACTGATGACTTTACATAATTATATAATGTTATCTTGGACCGTGGAGCCACCTCTAATTTAACCAATAGGGCTCATCTCTGTAACTAGAAATGTTTCTATCCTTTGGTAACCATAGTAATTATCATAGATATATAATGTAATGCACAAGCCTTACACTTAGGAGACCTGAGAGACCCCAAGAGACACAGAGAAACTTCGAGGTGTAGGGAACGCTTAGCACTGGCTCCCAGTTCGTATCGGTAAGAACTGCTTAGGGCAACTGTGATTTATCCCTTTTGTAGTAATAAACTTGTTTATTACTCTAATGCAATGTGTCTGTGATTACTTGCATTCCCAATATCATCAAGAATCTGAAAGTGAGGCTTAGACCTCCCAACACAAGGTACACAAGTACATGGTTGTTTACAGTAAAGTTATAGAGTTTGGATACAAAACAGAGTTCAGATAACAGTAACACAATTAGCAAATGACAGTTTGGTATAAGTGGCATAGTTGGTTGAGACATAAGTACCTTGAACTGGGTAGGCTGGATAAGTTTTAGGGTTCGGCTAGCAGCAGTGGGAGGTAAGTCAGCAGGACCGTAGAGACCATAGAGATGAACTGGCACGTTTAGGGGGGTTTGAAACAGGTACAGGAGACCTGACTAAAGAGGAAGGAGTGACATTTGCTTTTAAATTGGGCATGACTGGGAGCTAGGCAGATGTCCAGAGGTAGAGAGTTCCAGAGTTTGGCCTCCGAGTGTGTGAAAGCTAGGGTCTCTTTCTTAGATTTACATCTAGTTATAAGCAGCATTCACACTACCAACATCACAAACAACCCCCGGCACCTGCACTCAGTGTGCAGTTATACACAAATATGAACTCCCCCGTGTTTTGCCACTTGTCCACATATTCATACTTAAATGGATGAATGGAGAGGAGGAATGTAGAAGGGCATGTCTTACTGAGTCAGACACAGTGCGAACAACTTGAGGACAGCAATGGTCGAAAAGTATGTCCTGGATGGGACTTCCCATTTTGGACAGGCACGTTCAGCAAACCGCTGGAACCCAGAATTCTCCACAAAGGAGAAGGGTAAAAGATCAATTGCCAGCATTTCTGCTTCAGCAGCATTAAGTTCACGTAACACTGTGTTATTGGGGGGGTACTTCAGCTTAAGCCAAAAACACACTGTAATGTGAGCTGACTTCAATGTTTTACACGGGGTGTGATCACAAATGGTTGTGCTCTGTGCATTGGCAGGGGGTTGAGTGTGGACATTTGATGAAGACAGTTGCATAGGTGATGATGACAAACCCAGAAATGGAGTTATTTTGCCAGATTTGTCAACCAGGGTTGATGTGCCACTTGCACTAGACATACTGCATTCACCACCACCACCAAAACTGCTACTCTCACCGGCACTGGACAACATTTCAAAGTCATTATGGTTCTCCACCTCATCATGCCTGTAGTAATCCTCTGCTGTTATTACCTCAGTACTGCACATGTTTAATTTACTACTGGACTTAACAGTCATGGAAGGGGATAACATGCTCACTATGATTGCCAGTGATGATGGTGAATGCCCCACTGTGGTATTAGCTGCTAGCTTGTGCGGGGTCCACAGTGCCAAGTGCCTATTCTTAAGATGCGTATGCTGTCCTCCTGTGCCCAGATGACTCCCCTTTTTACCTCGACTCACACTCGCATGGCAAACCTGGCAGATTGCAACTCACTCATCGTTTGCATCTTGAACAAAAAAATTCCAAACAAGGGATTGTGATGCTCTGCTTTTAACATGTCCATGATGTTGCTTATTTAAGTCCGTTATTTTAAGCACTGAAGTGGGGGGGGGCACGTGATGTTTCAGGCACTGCACACCTGGACTGCAACTTACTACCATGACTACATATCATGTTTATTACTGGGTCATCATCATCAACTAAAACCAGTACATCACAAGTTTTTTTTGTGGGGGGGGGATTCCTGCAAACAGACTCAGACACGGCCACTTTGAATTTCTTTTTCTCTGGTTCTCAACTGGCGTCAATTACATCATCATCATATTCATCAATGTCACACACACCCACATCTTCTGCTTGGATGCTAGCATGTGGATTGCATGTTGCAACAACAGCAACATCATTGTCATCATCACATTCATCATCATCATCTACTGTACATCACCATCACCTGATATTTTTTCACCACACTGTGAATCATTGCATGGAGAATGCATAACATTAACCACCACGGTGGATGGAATATCCCATTGTATGCTATCGTTGACATGATTATCAGAATTCTCAGGTTCAGTTACTGGGATGTTACTGGGAAGTATGACATCATCTATGCTGCCATTCACTTGCACTGCTTCACACTCAATATTTTTGGATATGGTACACTGGTAGGAATTCGAACTTGATGCACCAATACTAATACTACCACCACCACTAACACCAGTAATACTAACACCACTGGCTGGGAAAACATCATCTCCTCCAACTATGAGTGAAGCTACTGATTGGGCTGTAAAAAACATTGCAGGAGAAATACCTTTCCTCACATCAGCAATGCACTTCTGCGTCTGCATACTACCACACCCACAGACTATCTTACTACCAGCATTGCCATGGCGAGAACCAGCTTTGCTTACACATCTTTTTGTGGGCATTTTGGGGAATCAACAACAATATTATAACAAAATTTAGATTTTGATATGTTCACTCTCTGATTGGGGGGACACTGGATGTGAAGCCAAAAAAACAACTGTAGCTTCAGCAACAGATAGAGACTAGTCTGTAATGCAATGAAAACAACTTCAGTAACCAGTGGTGCTGATGAGGTCACAAAAACAATCCAATCTGGTAAAAAATTCCTTTTGCCGGTGGGGGTGGGGATGGAGCATTGATTGTAGATTTTTACAGCAGTACAAGCAGCAAAACAAAGAACAGATACCACGATCGCAGTACAAAATCAGGCAGCTGCAGTGGATAGCAGGTTCACACTGCTGTGCTTGCAATTATACTAGTCTGTGGCACAATAAAAGATGTATTATTTGATGTCATGCAACACCGCACACACACTCACACACACACACACACACAGAACAGTTTGTCTACAATGGTTAATGAGTAATTTGTAGCAAATTGAAAAGTTCAGTAATATGCCACGTATTATAATGTACAACCTAAAATTATGAACTGCTGCACCAGATCCACACCACACACAATCAGCAAGAACATTTCAACAATTATTGACAATATTACTGTGTGTACATTAACACAGTCAGTTATATAACAAAATTATAACCAAAAAACAAAGAAATCACCATTTCTCCAACTTAAATCTGCCTACTCCACAGATACACCCCTTCCCCAAAGTACACATTCACTGTCTTTCACTAAACACACTCAATGTACATTAACATTCAACATCCACTCAAAAACAAAATTGCTTGATGGTATGAGCACAGGAGGGTAATCGAAGAACTAAAGTTTGAGCTCCACAAAAAAATGCAAAAATGCTTTTTTAACAGCTTTTAGAAGGTTTCAATCACAGACAGCTTACAGAACACACTGTCTCCTACTCCTTCTTACACACTCTACCCCAAACTGAGGCTGTGCAGATCAATATAGAGCCCAAGTGACCTGAAATCCCATGAATCACTGCAAAATTTGCCTTCAGAGCTTAAAAACAAGGTGAAGTGAGGTGAAGTGCATTGTTTTTAATGCACTTTGCCTTAAGATTTTGGTGGAGTAGTGGTCTGGGAAGGCGGAGTAATGTGAAGTCATTGTTTTAATGGACTTCGCATTCATCACAATGCTAAGTACTACTATTGTGGATTCACGACCCATTCCTTGTTCGCGGAATCACTTCAAGAGCAGATTGAGCCCACTTCGACCACCACTATACACTACCTAACTCTTTAGCACCTTCAGTTATAGGTACATAAGATGTCTTGGTCTCCTATAACAAATTCTTATCTAAATTCACCTTCATGTCTCCAGACAAATCTGACTGTTCTCGTTTTCCTTAAGGCTTGTGAACTTGACTTGCAATGCTTAGCAGAGAATAGTAACAGACCAACACATGTTAATATGTCCATGGACAAGTTCAAAGCCTTAGAAACTTTAAGTGAGAAAGCAAAAATAACTACAAAAAAGGAAAATAAAGGTGGAAGTGTCATAGTCATGAACACAGCAGACTACAAGGCAGAGGTTAGGAAGCAACTAAGCAATCGTACGTTTACGTATCTCTGTTGGGGGACCCCACCCTTGTGTTTAAACAGAAAATCAATGACTATATTGAGCTTGCCTTTGGTTCTCACATCATAGATGATGATGTTAAATGTTTTGTTAACACCACCCATCATATTCATCTGACTATTTATACTTTGTCAAAAGTACACAAAAGCCTCACTGACCTGCCTGGATGCCCAACTATATTGGGCAAAGATTCAGCACTAAGCTGCTGTCATCATACCTAGGCAGGTTTATCAGACTTTTTGTAATGGGCTTAAGGTCATATGTTCGGGATACAGCTCAGACTCTGGCATTACTTGACAATCTCTATGTTGAGGATAACCATTTTCTGGTAACACCTAACATGGAATCATTTTATACGAACATTTTGTATGAGGGCGGATTACATGCTTTGGGCAACTGCCTTGCCCAGCTTCCAGCACACAGTATGCCACCCACAGAATTCCTTTTACAGCTCTATAAGTTTGTTCTGGAGTGCAATGCATTTACATTTTTATGAGCATTTTACCTTCAAGTGAGTAGCACCACTATGGGTGCCATTTTTGCACCCCATTTTGCTAACCTTTATATGGAGCGCTGGGAAGAACAATTCCTATATGATAGGACTAATAACCCCTTTCTGGCCAAATAGCCCTGTGCAAAAGATACATTGACGATTGCCTGATGATTTGGCAGGGATTCATGAAGGAACTGGATGAATCTGTGGACTACTTACATACTACAAACCCCAATCTGTGGTTTTCAGTATTGAATAGTCTGACACATATCTATTTTATCAATATCTGCATAATCAAGAATTCAGAAAATGGCATTGACACTGCCCTCTTCTGTTAGCTGACAGACCAAAACACGGCCCTGCTTGACACTTTCTGCCACCCTAGGCACACAATTAGAGCTATACCCACTGGCAAGTTCATTAGGTTGCACCACAATAGCAGCACACAGACTGCATTTGATGAGAATGTGGCTATAATGAGCCAAAGGATTAGGCGAGGGGGTTATCACAGCATGAACATTACCAGGGCTTGGTCCAGGGCAACTGTGACTGAAAGAAGCACTCTATTGGCTGACAGAGAAAGAAAAAAACAAACCTAACTGGCTACATTTTGCCAATATGTACAGCCCGAATGCAGCAGAAATTAAGGCCATTGTAAAAAAGACTTGGTCTATACTACATACCGAACCCAGACTGCATCAGTTCATTGCTGAGTGCCCTTGCATGGTCTACTGCCATCAGCAGAATATTACTGATAGGGTTACACACAGCTTTCAACCCACACGAAACCCAAGCACTTGGTTGCCAGCTTTGCCACCTGGCTTCCACAAATGCCAGCACTGCAAGTATTATGATGTTATATACTCCACAACTACCCTTGTAAATCCAAGGAATGGGGCTATATTGAACATCAGAAAATTTATGAACTGTGAGTTGACATACATTGTTTTATTGTTTAATGAGCCCATTATATGGGTAGAAAGAAGTGGAAGCTGAAGAAGCAGGTAGGAGAGCATATATGAGCAATCACATATTGTAATTTGGATTATGTCAGGTAGGGGAGCATATATGGGCAATCACATATTGTAATTTGGATTATCATGTAGGAGAGCATATATGAGCAATCACATATTGTAATTTGGATTATGTCATGTAGGAGAGCATATATGAGCAATCACATATTGTAATTTGGATTATCATGTAGGAGAACATATATGAGCAATCACATATTGTAATTTGGATTATGTCATGTAGGAGAGCATATATGAGCAATCACATGTCGTAATTTGGATTATGTCATGTAGGAGAGCATATATGAGCAATCACATGTCATAATTTGGATTATGTCATGTAGGAGAGCATATATGAGCAATCACATGTCGTAATTTGGATTATGTCATGTAGGAGAGCATATATGAGCAATCACATGTCGTAATTTGGATTATGTCATGTAGGAGAGCATATATGAGCAATCACATGTCGTAATTTGGATTATGTCAGGTAGGAGAGCATATATGGGCAATCACATGTCGTAATTTGGATTATGTCAGGTAGGAGAGCATATATGGGCAATCACATGTCGTAATTTGGATTATCAGGTAGGAGAGCATATATGGGCAATCACATGTCGTAATTTGGATTATCAGGTAGGAGAGCATATATGGGCAATCACATATCGTAATTTGGATTATCATGTAGGAGAGCATATATGGGCAATCACATATCGTAATTTGGATTATGTCATGTAGGAGAACATATATGGGCAATCACATATCATAATTTGGATTATGTCATGTAGGAGAACATATATGAGCAATCACATATTGTAATTTGGATTATCATGTAGGAGAACATATATGGGCAATCACATATCGTAATTTGGATTATGTCATGTAGGGGAGCAGATATGAGCAATCACATATTGTAATTTGGATTATCATGTAGGAGAACATATATGAGCAATCACATATCGTAATTTGGATTATCATGTAGGAGAACATATATGAGCAATCACATATCGTAATTTGGATTATCATGTAGGAGAACATATATGAGCAATCACATATTGTAATTTGGATTATGTCATGGCACAGCATTCCCTTCAACCTTCCAACACCAGCCAGCACCACTGGAACTTTACTGGCATTGAAAAGGTTTCAGTGGGATCCCGAGGTGGGGTCATTGATTACCAGCTGGTGTTCAGGAAGTCCTTTTGGATTCACAAACTACGAGTCACTATCCCCCCCAGGATTCAATGATAGGGTTGAGATGGTACTGTTTTTGTGCAAGTGGCCAGTAACTGTTTTGAGGTCAGATTGACCTTTTGACCCTCACATGGCTTTCACTGTTCTGTATGTCTTGACTTTTTGCACACATATATACATAACATGTCTGTCGTGATGGGCTGACAGTCTGCAGCAGCACATTTGTTCTAGAGGAAAATGCCTCGTTTCACTTGTTTTAAAGACTGTTTTTAAATATTGTTATTTTAAACTGTGTAGTCTTGTAGCTGTGTAGTCAGAGAACTTCAGTGAGGTAGCTTAGATAAGAATATTTGGTGTTTTGTTCCATCTGTTTTATCACCCCCTTGTATGCCCAGTGTTACTGCAGTGCTCTTCTATTTCAAGTAGCACGTACAGCTTTTGTAGACTGCCTGTTTTGTGGTCTGTTTCCACGCTCCTCAGCATCCTGCTGTTCCACAACTGCATTGGTGCTGAATCCGGAAGTCGGCTTTGACTGCCAGGGCTTACTGACATACTCTGTGAGCCACAGACAGCGTTGATTGTGTGGCAGTGCCATCTGGAGCCATGGAGGAGTTGAATTCTATGGCAGTCGTACCACTTGAGTCTACTAACTTCTATCTGACAGCTTCCCCATTGGGGCCTCTTCATGCCTCTTGTAGATGATCTGGTAACTTTTTATCTTCTGGTGGCATCAGAGTGATTCATAAGGCTTTGTAAGTTGGGGAACAGGGCTGTCTGCAGTGCTTTGGACCAGAGTGCTATCTGAAGAATCATGAGCATTCAGGCCAGCTTTGCCCTGCATTCCTGTGGACACCTTTATAATCCAGTATTGCAGCCTGGACAAGTTAGAACTCCCACCCCCACGAACTGTGAATTTCTGTTGTTCATGGCATGAAAAACTTTGAAGAGCTATACTGTGGACTGCATAGCCTGGACCTCATTTGCAAGCTTGTGAACTTCCTTAATTGGTGTTTTGGTAGGCCTTTCCTCAGGGAAGCTGTTTGTTCCTGACTTTTCATCTATGTGTTTGGACCTACTGTCCTGGTAAAACTGACCCTGTAAAGTTTAGTTGCTGAGAGGGACTAGCCAACTGGGCTATGCAGAGTGAGAGTGTGCCAGGTGTCAGGATGAAGAAATCCATGCTCTGTGGTCCTGGTGAGAGCATGGGCCTTGTGGTGGCATGATGCTTATAGGTGAAGACTTGGGCAGAAGTTAGCTTTCTTCTGATGTGGATCCTGGACTGTGGGTGGTCAGAAACTGAAGAAAGGCTGGACAAAGCACCTGTATTATTTTTGGGACTTTTTTTGATTTCTAAATGTTATAATAATGAGGCAGTGTCAATTAACTGGACCCGTGGGGGTGTTGAGAAAAAAATCTCCAATGGTTTTAGAAATTTTACTTATTGTTTGGTATGTCTGGCGTGAGCAGGGATAACTGGGTAAGTGACTGGTGTTTTCTTGGGTGTATGCTTTGGTCATGGGAGATTTGACTGAGAGGAGTGGAGTGTTGGTTTGGATGTTGTGGGTTTTGGATATTTGTTTTGGTGAGGTTCTTTGGGATTGAATTTCTGTTTTGCATCATATGTTTGTCCCTTAAAGACCCAGCTGCCCACTCCTTCGGGTGGTCAATCCACCCCTCTACTCTCCCAGTTCCACGGCTCCTCAATTGCCACCTGACTGAACCAACGTATCCCTTGGTTGGGGGGGCCCCCTTACCTGTGGGGGCAACTGGGAGGGGAGATTGAAGTGCCTGTAGGCACTTCCTTGCATCTGCACCAGGTGGCAAGGGTGCTGCTCGGGCTGTCCTGGGCTTCACAGGAAGGGGAGGCAGGCCGCTGACATCTGGATGGCTGGGTGGACATTTTTCTCTCATTTTTCTGCTCTCCCACTCCCACCCTGATTGGGCCTTGAGTGAGACAGTGATCTGAGGGGGGGGCATGTGGGTGTGTGTTGAGGCTTCATACCGCCTTTCACGTCAGCCAATCCACCTCCAGATGCCGAGGCTCTGTCCACCCCCCTGGGAGGGAAGCATCCAATGGATGCTCTGGAATCCCTCCCTGCTGGTCTTCACTCCTGACACCTGGGCCTGGGGCATGAACCTGGGTCACCAGTGTGCACAGCAAACCCCTTTGCTTGGTGCCACAGAGCCGGAGGCATTGAATTTTTAATGGATTTTAAGAGTAAGGATGTGTTTTGAGGTTGCTAGTAGGACCTGCATCTCCTATTCATTGAAGCAACTCCATTGACTCCTCCCATTCAGCTGCCCCTTCATCCCTGCAGTTGCTCTTTGTTGATGCATTGAAGTGGGGATAACAAGAGGGCAGACAAAGGTTTGCTCCTGGAGTGGGAAATGAGCTGGGTAGGATGAGGAGTAGGATAAGGAGCTGTCCTGGGTCAAAATGGAACCGAGACAAGGGTACTCTCTGCCTGCTTCCTATCCTAAAGGCTCCTGAAATGTCATTGGATGTGGTAGTCAAGCCCACCAGCATGACTCCTCCTCCGAGGGCAATTCTGTGTAACACCAAGTCCATCAGGAATAAGACCTCAATAATTACATGTTTTGTTGTGGATTCCTCTGTAGACCAGGTGTGTATCACTGAGTCCTGGCTGGGGGGTGATTCTGGTCCTGTGCTGGAGGCAGCCATTCTGCAGGGCTATGCTGTGTTGCACTGCCTTAGGTGGAAGCACAAAGGTGGTGCGATGACCATCTGTGTTAGATCTAGCCTGAGATATGCGGCCTACACAGAGGGACAAACCAGGTTGTTTGAATGTGTGGCTGTTAAGGGTGATGCAGGTGTGGGGGCAATGTCCTTCTCATTGACCATCCACCTGATTGTGAGAGTGGATTCTTGCTAGAATTTGGGGAGTTCAAGACTGCTCTGGCTTTGTACTCCACAGTCATGGATGGCCTGACTGTGGAGTTCCTAAGGTGATTGGTGTTGGGTGACTTCAATATGTGGGTCAATAGTGACTCCCTTTTGGCTGGTCTGCAATTCCTCTGACAGATGGCGCTACTGGGCTTCACACAGGTTGTTAGTTCTGCCACCCATCAATGTGGCCGCACCTTGGACCTGGTTGTCCCAGTAGGTTTTGACGTTTTTAGTGTCTAGGTTGATCTGGTCAGCTGGTAGGACCATCATGCTGTGAATTTTCAGATCAGACCCCCCAAATACATTTTAAAACCCCTGTGGAGTTAGTTCATTACTGAACTTTAAGATGTGCGGATTCATGTAGGTTCCTGTTGAATCTGAGCTGATCAAGTCTGCAGCAGGTGTGTGCTGAGGGGGTCAAAAGTGCAGTGGAAACTTCTCATAATCTGTACTACAGAAACAATTGTGTACATGGTTGAATGTAATTGTGGGGGGGGGGGTTATGTTGGAAAGACACTTAGGCAATTTAAACAGTGATTGGAGACTATCTCTGTGCTATCAAAAAGATACATTTGGAAAAATACCAAACAAATGCTTTGGCTATGCATGTCCTCGGTGAGGGACCTGAACATACTGAGATTTAAATTTGTTGCCCTAGAAAAGGTAACATTGTGACCAAGAGGAGGTAACTTGGACAATTGTATACTACAACAAGAGACCTACTGACAGTATATGCTAAGAGCACTCACTCCACCAGGACTAAATGACAAGTTCAGTTGAGGCCATATTTAACATCATAACAATGTAAATATTTTGATGCATAAAAAATCTTATGCCTGTTTCTGCTACTGGTTAAAAACTGTAAATAAAATTAACAGATGCTGACAGAAAGCATTGGATGAATTAATAAACAGCAGATGGGAATCTTGACTATTGCAATCGCAATGTGAGGGAATTACAAACATTACAGACACTGTAATTTTGTGTACTATTTTTAATTCTTTTCTACCATATTTGCATTGTACTTTTCCCTCCCTCACCCCTGTTCCCCTCCTTTCCATGCCCAGTCCTATTACTGAGTCTTTCTCTATTTAACCCTTGTCCCCCCCTCCCCAGTTTTCTTTGATAGAGATTATGAGTACAACTGTACTGAATTATAATAAAGAATGGGTTCCAGGGGTGTCTATTTAATCTGGTTTTTTTATGTTTTAACATGTATGTAATTTGCGCTTAAACTAACTGTATTTAATTGTGAATTGGATGATGTGATGGGTTTACCATGTGATGCCCATAAGGGTATTTATTCAAGACATACTGACACTCATTCACTTCTTGATAAAGAGCCAGTGCAGCTTGAAACATAGAAGACTTTTTTCTGTGGTGTACGTCTGGGGTGTTTTTTAATGTTTTTTCAGTTTTTCAACTTGAATAAATTATGTATCCTCTGAAGTATCAAGGACTTCTGTGATGGTTTGGGGTTGAAAGCTGTCAGGTCAGCTTATTCTCTTTTTCACCTGTTGGCTTTATGCTGTGAATTCACTTGCATCCCAACTGTGCAGTCTTGCTGCTGGTAATTGATTGATTGATAACTGCATGTGTGAGCCACACCTTTCCCACATGATGGCTGCAGGTAATGCCAATGCTGAGCACCCCAATGTCCCGCTAGCAAGCACATTGCCTACATCAACATTTGTAAATTCCATTTTTCACAAAGAGGTGGAAGAGAACCCCTTCTTGAGTGATTAACCAACAGCTTATACTTTAGCAATAGTACATAATAGCAGCAACACAACAGAGATACACCAGGCTGCCAATATTTAGGAAGCTTTTATTACCCTGGTGAGGATAGCACCAATGGCGAGGCATTTATATTGGCAGCAAGCGAACTTGAAAGCCTACCTACAAGTGGACAGTATAGCAAGAGGTTTGTGACTGACAAAGTTTACAACATTTGGCCTCGATAGAGACATTTTTTTAACCAAGTGGAAAAGATTTTCTTCTGACCTCTTCAGCAGGACTCATCAAAATAATTTTGAAAGATGCAAAGGATATTGAAGAGCAAGTGAAACAAGGGCTCATTCAAAAGGAGGTATCAGCCAACCAATTCACAACACCTGCTGAGTACACTAATTACCGCATTCAATTAGCTGAAACAATTAAGTATCATGATGTAAAAATCAAGAAAACAAATGACAGAAAGTTTCAGTGTGATAAAAAGGACTTTGAACAAGGATGGATTTTCAACTGGAGCTGTAAGCAGAGGGAACAACTGAGACCAATTTTACGATGACAGAATCCAGTCACACCAATCCCCACCAATTTAGAGACTGAATAGAGATACCTATACCTCAGGTAGTGATATGGAGGACAGTAATCCTGTAAGAGGCTATGGGGTACAGATGGACTCAGACACAGATGATTTTCTTAGGTTGATCTCCACAGTAGCTTTATTGGAGAATTCCGAAACAAAATGGAGTAGCATATAACATCATAAGTACATTTGTACAACAAGCAAAATAAAACAAGCGAGTCTACTTTAGTTATAGTAACTAGAGACCACTAGTTAAGGGTGTATATGCTCCAGCACCCTCAGCCACATCTGATCTCTCTCTGGAGAAGCTAGCTATATATATGCTAGGAGTATTTCTGATTGGTTGGAATACATATCAATCAGCTAGATCAAAATGATTTTTACAAAAAAGCTCATTTATGTGATACAAAGCTTATAGAAAATCTCTACAGCAACCTTATTTCCATATAGCATCTCTATAAATCATTAATATTGTTTAAAGCTTCAAAAACATAGCTTTTGTGGAACAAGCCCCTCCCCTTCGTATCTCTTTCCTTATAAAATAAACAACAATATGGCCGTCCGGCTCCTAGGGAGAGGATCCATCAGGGAGAACCCCTCAGATATCTCCATACATCATTTATTATACAGCAGGTAAAAATATCCCCCTAGCTTTCTTCTGTTTCTATTATGTCCCTGCATATTATATTGTGCTTTAAAAGTAAATGAGCTTGACTGAATGTTGAGCAAAAGGAAAACACTGTGCTGCCTGCTGAACTGTGGATGGCAAAAGCTCAGCTCAGGCACAGCCAGAAGAAGAAGGACTTGCTCTAAATGCAGGCTGAAAATAGCTTCAGCGCCAGGAGAAAACGCTACACAGAGCCTGGGGTTTTCAGCACAAGAGGAAGGCTTGTTTTGACGTTCACCGCTTTCCACAGCTGCACGACAGTGCGACTGCGTTCATGCAGCCTGCCCGGAACGCTTGAGAAGGAGCGCTTGCAACACGTCGCTTTACAGCTTAAAATAGTGTAACCAACATTTATTTGAGAAAGGGAGTCACTTTTGGAGCCTTCAGAGGCAAGAAGGGCAATTTTGAGGGTTCCTAATTTTTGAACGGTTTAAAAGGGCCACGCTACTTCTGGCTGTAATATGTGAAAAGAAATGTACCCATTTACTTTCTAGCATGTACTACTTGCTGCTTCTTTAATTCTTGACTTGCTAGGATGGGAAAATGACAGAGAAACAACAGACAGACAAAATATATAAAAATAAAATGCATAGGTGGCCAGTCTATGCACAAAAAACGTCACAATCACAAAACATACACAAGGGGCAGACATATGGGGGGGAGCAAGCCACGGCGCAACAGTAGTATCCTTGTTAGAAATATGATAGGGCTGGCCTGGAACTGTACCACCAGACCCTTTGACAAATCCAGGGTCCCCTTTTTTATCACATCAGGTGGAGCAGCAGCCCACATTTCAACCTGCTGCAGCCACAACAGCACCTTAAATGAGGATATATTATGGGAACAGTCCATGGAGGAGCCTGTGGTTCATCAGATTTCAGCAACAACAACAACAACAACAACAGCATCGGCAATACCAGCAATTTCATGACAAACATGATGGGGTAAGAGGAGTTCAGGACAGCAACAGAGGCAGATACCAGCGGAGACCTTACCAAGCCAGGAAGCTGTGAGCAATGAAAATACCATATTGAACTCAGAGATGTTTAAATGTGGTGAATATCAATACTTATACATTAACCAAGATAGAACTAATAGTATTTCAGAAGGGCCTTACCTTTGTGGCTACTAACTCCATTAGGGAATTCGACACAATAGTTGATTTGCACAAATTTACTGGGAACATCATGCTTAAAGCTATATAGTGAAACACTAATGCTGATGTTGAACGGGGGGGGGGGGCAGAGATAGTATAGCATTACAGGACTCGGAAATGAGTCAATTAAAGAAAAGATCTACATATATACCAGTTAATTATCCATCAGTAGCTATTTTCAAATGACTCTGTGAGCATGATATTCAGAAATTGTATAAGAATAAACCCAAACTAAGATTTCACAATTATACAAGGGAGGAAAATTAGCTATTGATTCACTGCAAAATAATCAGTCCATAGTTATTAAATCAGCTGGCAAAGGGGGGGGGGCACAGTTGTTATGAATACAGAAGATTATGAGCAGGAGATACTGGGACAATTGGCCAACAGCGAGTTTTATATAGAGATGGAGGCTGATCCAACTATGGATTATAAAAGAGATACAGACTGTTATTTGTATGAGGCACTATGTAATGGTTCAAATACCCAACAGACCTATGAATTTTTGACTGTCAATTTTCCCATTCAAGCTAGATTGTATTGCCTTCCCATAATCCATAAAATTTTGAGTAAGCCACCAGGATGGTCAATTGTCTCCAGTAAAAGTTCATTAACAGAGTCTTTGACTCAATATGTTGAATCCCATAATCAACAAGTCTCCACTTCGTTTCCATCATATGTCAAGGAAATCTCCCACATGCTGGAATTGTTACGTGATATGCAGTTATCCCTAGGTTGGAAAGCAGTGACCCATGATGTATAAGTGTTGTGCACTAATATTCCCAGGGGAAGGGGCTCAGAGCCCTAGAAAGAGCCCTATATTCTAAAAGGCAAATCAACACTGAATTTATAGGGTTTATTGCAGAACTTAAAGAAATAGTGCTCAAATCTAATTTTTTTAGATTAATGAGAAAACACTATAAACAGATAAAGGGGACTGCAATGTGGGCCTTGTTTGCCCTCAGTTATGCCAACATTTACATGGGCATGTGGGAGGAAGAATTTGTCCTGGCAGAACAGGTGAACCCCTTCTTTAATCTCATTTACACATACAAACATTTTTTTTGACAGTGTTTTTATCATTTGGAAGGAGACAGACCAGGAATTGACCAATTTTGTGAATTACTTGCAAGAAAGTAATCACAATTTAAAATTGTCAGTGATTTGTGAAGGAGATTTCCTATTTTGTTTTTAGGATTTTCATTCATCAGGATTGCAGAATATAAACAGATCTTTTTAGGAAGCAGGCTGACAGAAATTCAAGTTTAAACTTCACTAGTTGCCATCCCCATCCGTCTGCCCCCCCCATTATATCTCCTGAGCTCCCTTGCTCACTTTAAAATGCTTTGTCCCATACCTTCTCACCTCTGATAAGGCCCCTGGGCTGATGCCACCCCTTACCTTGTTGATTATTAGATATTAGGCTGAGTCTGTTCTCATTTTCCTGTAAAGGGTTGTTTCATAAGGCCCCACCCCCTCTAATATGACCCTTTGAATTCCAGGTTTTAATCAGATACACACCTTGGCATACATTGTACAATGCCACATGTATTGGAACATTTCTAGTTATATACTGTTGTAATGTTTTGTATAACTCCTTGTTTTGTTTGTTCTCTGTCTCATACTTTTCCAATATGTATTGTTCATCTGACGTGGAACCTATGAAATGAACTTGTTCTCAAAGGTGTTATCTGAAATTTCAATAAATAAATTAATCCAGGTCATCAAGTGGAAAACATTCTAATTGGTGAGTACATTAGGGCAAAAAGAAATTACTCAGTCCCCAGTGATTTTGAAAACAGGTCAAGAGAACTGGGTTGAAGATTTCGACAAAGAGGTTACAGCAGGAGTCTATCTCTGGGGGGCAGGGCAAGAAATATGGAGTAGCAGCCTGGAAGAGACACTGAGACAACTAATATCAATAGCACTAGAGACCAAAATCTGAATTTTGTGACTATGTTCTTCCACAGGCCCATAAGGTAAAACTAATCCTTGAGAAACATTGGCACCATATTACAGACTGACAAGAGACTGGAATCAGTAATCAGTATGGGTCCAAAAATGGTTTAGAGGAGGGGCACAAATCTAGGGGATTGTATAGTCCAAAGCTATCATGCACATGAAAAATGATGGTTTCCCAAAGGGATGCCATCCATGTGGATACTGTCATTTTTGTACTTACATGAATAAAAGAAACTACTTCTCTAGCCCCAACAATAATCAGTAATTCAAACTAAAACAGCTCATAACCTGTACTACAGAAATGATTGTACAAATGGCTGAATTTAATTGTGGGGGGTTTATGTCAGAAAGACACTTAGGCAATTTTAACAGTGCATTCTCCCCTCACCCTTCATTTTCTTCCTCTCCATGTCAAGCCCTTTTACTGAGTCTTTCTCTATTTTACCCTTTTTCCCCTCTTCCCCCCATTCTCTTTGGTAGAGGGTATGAGTGCAACCTTTACTGGACTATAATAAAGAATGGGTTCCAGGGGTGTTGACTTACTCTCTGTTTTTTTAAATGTTTTAATATGTATGTAATTTGTGTTTAAACTAATTGTATTTAATTATGAATTGGATGATGTGATGGGTTTATCATGTGATGCCCATAAGGCTATTTATTCAAGACATACTGACACTCATTCACTTCTTGATAAAGAGCCAGTGTGGCTTGAAATGTAGAAGTCTTTTCTCTGTTATGTATGTTTAGGGTGTTTTTTAATGCTTCTTCATGTTTCTCAATTTGAATAAATGATATATCTGCTGACATATCTAGGACTTCTGCAATGGTTTGGGGACCAGTGTGGTGAGAACAGCTTATTCTTTTTGCCTTTTAGCTATGGCTTTTACTCTGTGGATCCACTCACATCACTACTGTGTGGTCTTGCTGCAGGTAATTTTCTTGTTATGTAAGGCACCCAGAGCCTGCGGGATTGGGCATCTAAGAAATAAATATACTACTGTTATATAGTTATCTTTGCAAACTGTCTGGAATTAAAGGAAAACTGTACTCTCATATATTCTAAATGTCATTTACTTCCATGTCAACAGACAACTCTCTTCATGAAGCTGTTAAAGATGCATGCAACTGTTTCAGTTAGTTTTAACACTTCATACTAGGCCCTGTCACTCTCCTGGGAAGGTCCATTTTGTGGTTGTTGAAATCTCATTGTCCCTGGGAGCTGGGAGATGTCTTTACTCAGCTCCTCGGGGTACAAGACAAGGTTGTCCTTTGAGTCCTCTTTCATTTTTACTGGCTATTGATCCATAGCATTTGGCTTGAGCCAGCACCTGGACATACATGGTATCTCTGTGAGTGGTAGGTCCTATTCTATAATATTATATTATATGCTGACAATCTCCTTTTGATGTTATCAAGAGTTGAGACTTCTCTCCCAAAAGCTAGGGAAGTTTTTGACTCCTTCAGATCATTATCTGGTCTGTGTGTTAAGTTGGGAAAAGCAGAAATATTTCCCTTTATAATGTGGATTATTCCTGGGCTTCCATGGGATCTTCCACTTTAAAATGGTCTCCCACTGGTATAAGATATATAGGGTTGTTTATTTCAAGTCAACCAAAGGAAAAGTGTTATAAAAATATTGTGAATATGTTAGAGGATATTTCAGTTGACATGTGTTGGTGGTCAAAACTACATCTGTTCCTCCCAGGTAAGATTGCCACTGTCAAAATGGTGATATTTCCCCATTTATTCTATAGATTAAGCAATCCGACGATGGGTATACCTTTGGAGCATTAGAACAAGATTGACAGGTTACTTTCTAATTTTATTCGGGATGGGGAAGCCCCCTGCTTTAGCAGAAGGGTATTCTGTGCACCTGGTGCCTTCAGGGGTTGGAATATGCCATGGTCATGGGCATATCATACTTGTCATGGTGAGAAGCAGACTTTATGTTGGTTTCATCCTTTATGTCAAAGTTCACCTTTATGGGTGGAGATTGAGAAAACTCTGTCAGGGGATACTCCTCTGATGGTGGTATTGAAGATTCCTTTAATTAGTTCTACAGGTGGAGACATTCTCCATGGTCTTTTCTAGACAGGTCTGGACAAAATATTTTAAGATGGTGGGGTAGAATTCTAACTATTTGAGTCCTTATCAACACTTATGGAGCAATCCAACAATTCAGGTTGGTGACTCAAGAATTTATTGGAATGCCTGGGCTTCCAAAGGCCTTCATGTGCTGGGAGACCTACTTGATTGGTAAACTGGCTCTTTGCTATGATTTCATGATTTGCAGGCTGCTTATGATATGCCTTTGCATGATTTGTGGAAATATTTTCAATTACGTCATGCTCTTTTCTCCAAGTTCTTTAAATCTTCTCGTATTTTTCATACTGAACTTACCAATCATTTATATAAATGGTTTAAAACTCCTAGAGGTCATACTAACCTCCTGTACAAAGAGCTGCCAAGAGTCACTCTTCCTGATTGGGAGTCTCACAGAATTAAATGAGAGAACGAATTGCAGGATATTCTGGACCTTGAGGGTTGTGCCAGGTGTTGGGTAGAGGCACACAGGGCCTCCCAGATCCCAAACTGCAGCTCATCCAGAAGAAGGTATTGAGCAAGTTGTATCGCACACTGGATAAATTAGTTAAAATGGGACTTTCAGGATCAGACTTATGTTGGAGATGTCAACAAGGATCTGGTACGATATATAATATTTTATGGGACTCTGAAATGTTAAAAAATTGGTGTCAGGTATTATCAGCTTTCTTGAATGAGCCCTGCAGCTTCCCATTCCTCACTCCCCCCAGTTTGGGATTTGGGGGGATTTAGGGCTTTTGGATGTTAAGGCATTGGAATGTAAGGGGTTGATTTATTCAACTGCTCTGGAAGCTAAAAGCTCCTTCTTTTGTATTGGAGGACTCTTACCATTCCCTCCTCCCCCAATTCAATGGTAGCAGGCAGTTTCCAAGTCTGCTTTTTATCATTAGGTTATTTTTTGGAGAAGGAATACACTTTCTAAATTCTACAAGATGTGAGGTAAATGGTTGATCTCTGTGGGGACAAAGAATAGGGATCCTGCAGGTGCTGCATCATCAGCTTTGGTAGGTCACTGAAAGTAAAAATTGAATGGCTAGGTAGATGTTATGGTAGATTGGTGCCAGTACTTTTTGTGTTCTTTCAGTTTCTATATAGGGCTGTTAGGTCTTAGTTTTTTAAATGATATGTACCCTGGGACATAGTTTCTGGTTTATTATTTTTCTAGCCCATCAGTTTTTTGATGGTGATTGTGTTTCACTATCTCAGTTGTTTTAAGCTTATGTATTTCAATAATATTGTATTCTGGAAATTTCTAATAAAGTGTTTATATACAAAAAAAAAGAAAAGGTACTGTAACCTGTTCTTCCCACTGTTATCATCAGTAGATTTATCACAGTGCATTGTATACCAATATTGATAGGTAGAAAGGGTCACGATGTGTGTGTGTGTGTGTGTGTGTGTGTGTATGTGGGATGGGGTTGGGGAAGGGGGTTTACTGGTCAGCAATATAGGCAGAAGGTGAAGAACACAGACCACCGCAACTAGAAAAAGTAAAGCCACAGCTATCACAGCGAAGGCCTGTGATCACTCTGAAGTTAGGTGTAATTGTCATTTTTTTTTTGTTAAATCTCTCTCTCAACAAGGGACATATTCATTAAGTACACGTGTAACACTTTTGTTTTTGTTTTGTTGTTTTTATAATTGCAATAAATCACTCCTAGGGGTTGGAATGACAGTCTGGTAATCACCCCCTAGGGCCAATGTGGCACTCACCTTCCCCTCATGTCACACTGCACTACTGGGGGGTGGTGATTAACAGACTGTTAATCTAACCATTGCTCATGCCTCATTGCTTAAAAGTAGCTCCACAATCAACTGATTAGGAATGTTGATTCAGAATAAAATGCCTCACTCCACTCATTTAGCAGTGTTGGAGAATGGAATGCTGGCATGAAGATTTCATGCACCATGATGATGAGGTTGTACATAATAGTGGGACAGTGATTACTGTAAGACTGTTATAATCCTTACAGCCTGTCACATAGCATCATTTCTGACCCCCTTTTCATAATAAGGTGTAGTATAATGAAGCACTTCTTCACATAAAGGGTGTTGAATATCTGGAGTAGAGTCCCTGGAGAGACAGTGTAAGTGAAAAATTCAGGAGACATATAAAGACATGTGACAGACATAAAAGTGCCATATAAGCAGCATGAGGGTGTGGGGGTAAAATATAGCTCAAAAATAATGTACAGGTATATAGTTGGTGGTTAACAAGACCACATGAGGTATGACAAGCAATCATTACCAAAAGTAATATTCTTCATTTGTTGTGTGTAGCATAATTTCCCAGTGCCATTGTGTGAGTAGGTTATGGACAACACATCAAAGGCATAACAATTAAGGGACTATATATACAACTGCAAAGTTTTAAAAAAAGGAAACATAGGGCTAAATCCATCTCTGTCTTCTTCTTATCTATACAGAACAACAACACAGATACACATCAAACATCCCTGGAACATTCCATGATCAACAACTGCAGGCACACTCAGGTCACTGAAGCGTAACTGGATATGATGGAAGGAACTGTAATGAGAGGAACACAAGAAAGGCTGCACAGTGGGTTGTTAGACTTTTGAGAGAATGGCAAGCAGACAATAATAAAAGCACATAGATTCTGAATATTTGTATGTAACTGACTTGTGTAACATACTAAGGCAATTCTGTGACTCAGTGCACAACAAACACAGTAAACATTATTTATTTATGTATTTATTTATTTCATAATTTGGATTTACAACCTTTGAGTCAAAGACTCATTTAGAAAGGCACCTCGTTGCAGGGAGGGTAGACAAAAATTGGTGGTGGAGTACAACAATGGAGAACATTACAGGTGAGGTACAATAAAAGAACACACAAAGCAATTCCAGTAATACAAAGGTGTACAAAGGCTTCAATTAGTTACAGTGAGTCTAGTATGTAAATAATAAGGTACCGCTAGGGGTTCTAGGGAGTGATACCTGGGGGGGAAGGGGTGGTTGCTGTAGGAGAAGACAGTCCAGAAGGACGTTGTCTGTAAATTGGGCCAGGCGAATCTCTAGGTATGGGCCAGTCAGGGGCATTTACAGCTCTGAGTGTCAGTGAGGTGGTTTCAGAGGGCAATTTTCAAGGGGCGGATTTTGGGGATGTTTGTGATATGAGTGGGGAGGGAGTTGGGGGCTCTGTGGTGGAATGATTTTGGGCAAGAGAGGTCCTGGCTCTTGGGACCTGGAAGGTGGCTTTGGTTGTGGTTTGGGTGGTGACCGAGTGGGAGGCCAATTTTAGGGATACAGCAACCCCCTGGGGGGGAGAGCCCAAGTTGTGATTTTTTGCCAGTGTACAGATGTGGTAGCGCAGGCGCTCATCAAAGGTGAGTAAGTTCGAGGAGGAGTACAGCTGGCATGTGTGCATTCTGCTAGGGGCAATGATCAGGTGCCTGCAAGCCTTGTTGATCGAGGTCTGGACTTTGGTGAGGGCAGTGGAGTCAGCAGCCGCACAGCTAGGGAGTCCATAGTCAACCAATGACAGGATGGAGGAGGTGATAGCCAGCCAGAGGGCATTCTTAGGGAGGAAATCTTTGTGGCTGTAGAGAAGTCCAATCTGGGTGTTTATGCAGTGGACAGGGAATTAAGATGAGAGTGGAAAGACAGAGCCGAGTTGAAGTTGATGCCCGGATATTTGTTTGCAGACACCTGTTCAAGGGGGTGTAGGGGGCTGGGGAGTATGAGAAGGGGGGCGTTTCTGGAGTTACTCCGGTGGTGGACAAAAAGCATAGCTTTTGTCTTCTTGAGTTTCAGAAGTAGACAATGGTCGAGGAACCATTTTTCAGCTTGGCTGAAGGTGAGTTGCAGAGAGTTCTGGAGGGTGATGGGGTTGGGGTGGGAGTTGACGAGAACCGCATCATCGGCATATAGAAGCATACTGCCCAAGCAGGAGCTAGGAAGGGTGTTTAGAAAGAGACTGAACAATGTGGGGCCCAGGATGGAACCCTGGGGGACACCTGAATGAACAGGTAGGGCAGCTGATAGGGTACCGTTTATCTTGACCCATTGAGATCTAGCATGGAGGTAACTGGAGAACCAGGCAAGGGGGCCAGATGAGAAGTCTAGCTGATGGAGGAAGTCAAGCAATAGGAGTTGACACACAGTGTCAAAGGCCTTAGATACGTTAATGAACACTGCCCCAGCAATGTCCCCAGAGTCAAGTGCAGAGTGTATTTGCTGTGAGAACTCTAGGAGGGCTGTGGTGGTGATGCATCCAGGACAGAAGCCATGCTGTTCTGAACATAGTATGCTGTATTTGGTTAGATATTCCATAAATTGGGTGGATACTATTTTTCCAGGGGTTTAGAGAGTGGGGGGCAGGGAGGATGGAGATCAGTCTGTAGTTATTTGGTAATGTGTGATCTCCATTTTTATGAATTGGGGTAATTTCAGTTGAATTCCAGGCACTCAAGGAATTGACCGAGGCACAGAGACCAGCTTAACAGGTCAGTGAGAGGGGCTAGCATGACATCTAGAGTTAGACGGAGAATCCTGGAGTCAATGGGGTCACAGCTGGGGTTGTGGCTGGAGAGGTCTTTTAGTAGGAGTGGTTTGGCTTCATGGGGGGATATGGTGCGGAGGAGAAATGAGGGGCAATTCAGGGTGGGGGGTTGAGGTAGGGATAGGGTCAAAAAAGTGGACAGGAAGGACTGCGCTTAGGTCAGAGAAAGCCATGTTGAGGTAGTCGGCAATATGTGGGGGGGCAGTGGTAATAGTGCTGTTGACAGATATCTGAGATGGGGGGAGTGAGTTTTTCCATTGAGCTCCTTAATATTATCCCAGAATGCATGTGCAGAGCCCCAGAAGGTGGCTAGGGTGGTTTGGTAGTATTTGGACTTGGCTTGCCTTATGGCCCAGGTGCATTGGTTACGAGCGGCATTATAGGCCTGTCTGTCCACTGTCCTGCCTGACTAGACCACGACATGCCAGAGGTTGTCTCGCTGCGTCAGTTGTTGAATAAGGGAAGGGGAAATCCAGGCAGCATTATGTCTTTCGGAGCGGGTACTGGTAAAGGGGGCAAAGAGGTCACAGGCCTTGCAGAAGGCTCTGGTGAGGTAGGCTAGCACAGTGTCTATATCAGTATTATATTCTCAGTAAGTATGTTGGGATTCCAGCTGGCCTCAACCTTCACTGGAATGATCCACCTTTTAGCCAAAAACTAAACATCATGCATGGTGCAGATTTTCAAACAGCCAACAATGTCTTCCTGGGATTATTCAATATCACTGCGTAAAGGGGAGGACAAAACTCCACATTATCTGCACATAACAGACAAGGACCTAGCAAAATTATGAGAATCAGCAGCAATGAACACCACAACAGCAGTTGGTCGTCTACAAAAAGTGTGGTTTGACATTCAGCTGCACTTTGCATGGTGAGGATGAGAAGGTTTACGTGACCTAACACCGGCATCATTACCTATAAAGACTGATGAGAACGAACTTGAATATGTCTCACTACCATTTAACAAGTACAAAAAATATCACCACAAATTACATGAAGACTTAAGGGGGCAATGTATCAGATCCCTGGTGACCCAGGCTGTCCTGTGTCATTATTTAATAAATATCTTTCAAAAATATCCCCTGATGCACATGCATTCTACCTGCACCCAAAGCGATTAGCACAATTGCTAGACTCCCAGCCCATATGGTACTTGAAAACACCATTGGGCATGAAATATTTGGATGAAATGATGCAGCATCTGAGCAAGCTGGCAGGCCTTAGTCAAAGGTATGTGAATCATTTAATTTGTACTATGGCCATGCACTTGCTACACAGTGCAGGACTTGATACAAAATCAATAATGTCTGTGACTGGGCACAAGTGTGATTCATCTATAAAAAGCTATTGGTGCGCAAGTAACAATGACAGAAATGCATGGTCATCAGCACAGTTGGATAAAAAAGTAGATACTGAAAGTGAAAACACTGCATTGCCTGATACACAATGTTCTGTAAAGGTAGCATCTGGCAATGCAGTTCTCACAGACATAAGTAAGTTTGTACCATTGCCTGATAATTTCCTTCCAAATTGCACAATAAATGGTGGTGTACACATTTATGTCAGCAAACAAAAAATCTGTGGAAAATACGTACCCACAACTAGAGTACCCCATATTAGTTTACAAAAGTTGCAGGGAACATTCTGGGAAAAGTATTGTAGCCTCCATAAAAAGTTCATATGTAAAAAAAAAATATGCTACAAATGTTTGTGATTGTGCTGAGTAGTCCAATGAGTAAAAATACTGCCTGGTTATAAGTTTATCTGCTGTATTACCTTCATAGAGTTTGTTTATGTTAAAGCAGCAGTGCAACAAAAAGAGTTTTTTAAAAAAATGCTTGTTTTAGCTACAATTAAGACACATATTAGCATTCCTATCAAATGTACATCTCTAGTACCTCTTATGCTGCTCACTATGAGTCAGTCCTAACCCATAACAGAGCTACAATGCTATTTCTATGCAAAATGTGGCACCCATCTTTTTTTATTGAGAAAAAACTCAATTAAAACATTTATAAAATACTCAGATTTTGGTGGAATTAGGAAATTGAACCACCAAATAAAACTGGAAGATGCCCGGAATCTTTTATAGTTAAAAAATGGTAGGGTCACATTTTTGCCCAATTTCATTGCACTGCTGCTTTAAATAAATGCAGTTCACGAATTAAGATGTATGAGTCATTTCATTTTTCTTTATACAGATTGTCACTGTATAGTAAAAGAGTAAGACATGTTTAACTGCCAGTGAATATGCCAGTATCAGAATCCCACCCCAACAAACCACAAAAAAGTAACGTTGATCACATTTGTTGTGATACAAGAACACAATGCCAACATAACAGTAGGCAATTAAGCAATAAGGTAGGAACAAAGGTTAGATTAACAGTCTGTTAATCACCCCCTTGGGGTATAATATGGCACGAGGCACAGCCAAGTGCCATATTACCACAAGGGGGTGATTGACTCTTGCTGTAACACCTGCTCATACTTTATTTAAACGATGAGGAATGAGCAGAGGCTAGATTAACAGTCTGCAAATCACCCCCTTGGGGTGTAATATGGCATGAGGCATAGCTGAGTATACTATATAAAGGGTGATTGACTCTACTGTAACACCTGCTCATACCTTATTTAAGCAAATAAGGAATGAGCAGAGGCTAGATTAACAGTCTGTAAATCACCCCCTTGGGGTGTAATTTGGCATGAGGTGCAGCCGAGTGCCAAACTGCCACAATGGGGTGATTAATTGACTATTAATCTAACTCATACCTAATTATTATTATGTCACTTTTTTGTCTAATGTTTTTTGAGTAATCTAAAAATGCTTATTTTATCAGTTCAGCATGATTTTATATGAAATAATCCTTCCACGCTAGCCAGAATTTTTAATGACTAGTCAGTTGCTCAGTGAACCATTTGATACATGGTGATATCTGAACACTGGCTTGGGCATTGTAAATCTGCACTGTACAGTAAATAGTGGTGTTCTGTTGAATGGGTGATGTCACAGTGCATTACTGAGTAGGGCTGAGTTTGGAATAGTTTTTACCCCTGTGGCAAGATATGCCTCACTTTGCACAGGAAATAATTAGAAATGTTTTATTTCTTTGTTTTTTTAGACTAGAGAAACAAGAACACAATGTCAACATAGCAGTAGGCAATTAAGCAGTAAGGCATTACCATGTATTAGATTAACAGTCAGTAAATCAGCAATGTGATCAATTTGGCAATACATCACCATACTTGTACATGCTGTGCAACAAGGCCCATCTACATGCCATGTTGTGGCAGTGTTGTGTGCAACAGTAACTGTTAATTACACTGTGACTGTTATCATGGTAAGTGCCCTGAGTGCAGTACTCAGCATTTGCGCAGTCATGCAGTGTGAGTGGATGTGGAATCGCGGTTGTAGCTAGCACCCCAAAAAGCTTGCTCATTTCTGACTGCTGACTGCTTTAAATCTGTACCTGTGAGTACTGGTAGGAGGTTAACTGTCTTGGTCAAAATCGTACATAATTGACAAAAAGATTGCAGACATAAAATCAAGTATAATTGGGAGTAACAAAAGACAAAAAAGAGCAAATAGCCATCAATGACCATATAGGTCCAACCAGGCCAAATGCCTGAACCAAGCACAAACATAGTAACAGATTAGTATTTAAGGTGACTTTCATAGATTCTGTGCAAAAAGCAAGCTGAGTTAATGAGTATGATCAATTCCTATTTGATAGGAGGCAAATAGCTTCATGCCTTAAGCGGATAAATTCCCACAATAGGGGGTTAAGAGAGGGATAGAGGCAATATAAAACAGTAAAGCTTCACTGACTCCAGTAGGCAGTTCATTTCAGAACCTGCTAAGATTCAAGCCAGGTCAGAGAGTAAAGCACAATTATCAGATAAAGACAGGGTGAGGTACTTACAGAGTAATAGTGCAGATGGCAATTGGCAGGCAACAACCTAGCGGTCTCTTGAAGAGATGAAGATTTCTGGATTGCATGCAGCACAGGGTAGTACAGGCAGCAAATAATTAATGCACACTTCTGGCCTTGCTGACAGTACACAGTCACATATGCCCTGGGGTGTCTGCCTGCAGGGTCATATAAATTGCATGTAATGCTGTCATGGAACTGGTGCCCCCAAAAAAAAAAAAATCAATGAATAAGGTGCATAAAACAGCATCCTGAATGCATGCAAAATTTTGCATCATGGCTGTCATAGCAACCAGCCATACCCCGCCCACCGCTGTCTCACATGTGCTATTATGTTTAGGTTAACCATTATTCGCCCATGTCTCAGCTCAAAAAACAAAATTTGATATCCTCGCTAATCATAGATCACAAACTGTCCAAAGAATCCTTGAAAGAAAAATAAGAACAAGAGTTAAAAATAGTGTTTGAATAAAAATAAATGAAGGACACCTCCTACCCATCCCCCCTGCAAAAGAGATTTGTAATGTAACATGCCACCGAGAAATGGTTACTAGGCAGCTCTTGTAAGTTATGGAGATGTATCATGGAACATCACTGAATGAAACAACACTCATTTCATACTGCTTGCATGCCCCAGTAACAACAGTTCAAGCAGATAAAGTGTTTGTCTGTGAAGATTTTACAGCTGCCAACAATACTACTGACAAACTTTCCCCACAAGGTCCTGCTGCCGACCAACTTGGGGGGGGGGGGACGGTTTGACTGTAAACTAGCAGTCAATCATAGAGTGCATACTTTCTTTATATATATAAAAAAGACATCTTTTCACAGATGGCACTTTGGCACATGAAAACATTTTTGCTGTAAAAAATAACTGTAACAACAGGCATGTGTCAGCCACCTCACATCACAAAGGCACATGTGCACAAGACAAACTCCCAGTCAAAAAAAAAAAATGATGAAATAAAACATTTATAGTTATTTCGTACAAAATGATGGCATATCTTGCCACAGGGGTAAAAGCTGTTTCAAACCCAGCCCTCCTCAGTAATGCATCGTGACATCACCTGTTCAGCAGAACACCACTATTTACTGTACAGTGCAGATTTACAATGCCCAAGCAGGTGTTCAGATATCACTATGGATACAACTGGTTCCCTGAGCAACTGACTAGTCATTCAAAATTCTGACTAGCACAGAAGGACTATTTCACATAAAATCATGCTGAACTGATATAATAAGTATTTTTAGATAACTAAAAAAAAATGAACAAAAAGTGACTTTATAATAATAACAATAAGATACAAGCAGATGTTAGATTAAAGGAGTAGTCCACCCAGAATTTGCAAAAACCAAATGTTATGCAGAGTGTTTTGCTATGTATGTTAAGTCCTAGTGTGTCCTTCCCTCTGTCTGCTATTAGGAGTTTTTCTTAAATTAGCCTGCTAGCTGTATGGTAGTTTTACGACCCCTGGGGAACTCCATCAGAAATAGATTTATTTGCTTTCTTTCTCCTACAATGCACCCTGTCTCATGTGACACTGATATAGCCATGCCCTTAGATTTATCATGTGCACTGCTTTAAAATCAGTTTAAAATAAGTTCACAACAGCAGGTAACTGTTCTTATTCAGGGAGCACAAATGGCAACAATTAGTTTAGCAGATACCTGAGAGAAAGCTAAGTGGGGTTTCTGTAAGACACCAGCTACTAAATAGCTCTAATTCACTATTTTTGTTTTCTATGTGCATCAGGTCTAGCTAGCAGGAGTGTTTTAATTATAAAACTTTTAATTTTATCAAATTTTACACAACCATTAAAGCACAGAAACTGCCCAGAACATCAATGCTACCTATAATTAATAAAGGCTCTAGCCGTTTTCTTACAGAAACCCCACTCAGATGTCAAGTATTTGCTAAACTGTAAATGTAGGCATTAACATTCTATTAGCAGCAATTAGTGCTGATGTTGCTCTGTGACAAGATTTTCATATTCATTTATTTATTTTTACAAATGAAGTGTATGGTATGAAGCTGCAGCCTAGAAACTGCAAATACTTTGAAGTCAGCTTTTCTCCTGCCTGTGGTATGGCGTGAAAGCAACAGGATGACAGTGACTATTCCAGCTACACATTTGATTCCATTTTAGAATGGTTCACTGCACTACACATTTAGTGTATCACACTTTTTCAAATAATAAAATAAATATTCTCCATGCTAAATAACTCACACATACATATTTTTATACTTTATTAAAAAGACATTTCACATTTGTAACAAAAAACAAACAAAAACATAAATAAATGAAAGTGATGTTACAGAGCAAAGTCAGCCCTAACTCCCAGCTCCTTCTAGCAGAATGATGGTACCTACATTTATGGTTTAGCAAACACTTGAGAGCTGAGTAGGTGTTCTGTAAGAAAACAGCTACAGTCTTTACTAATTATAGCATTGATGATCTGGGGCAATATATGTGCTGTTTATTGTTGTGTGTAGTTTGATGAAATAACATTTTAAAATGAAAACACTTACTACTGCTAGCTAGACCTCACACACACCAAAAACACAAATAATGAATTAGAGCTATTTAGCAGCTGTTTTCTCACAGAAACTCCAGTTAGCTTGCTCTCAGGTATCTGCTAAACTGTAATTGTTGCCATTTATGCTTCCTGGTTAAGAACAGTTACCTGCTGTTGTGAACTGATTTTAAACTAATTTAAAGCCATGCACATGCTAAATCTAAGGGCATGGTTACATCAGTGTTACATGAGACAGGGTGCATCATAGGAGAAAGAAAGCCAATAAACCTATTTGTGATGGAGATCCCTAGGAGTCATAAAAGTACCATACAGCTAGCAGACTAATTTGGGAAAAAATCCTAATAGCAGACAGAGGGAAGGACACACTAGGACTTAACATACATATCAAAACACTCTGTATAACATATGTATTTTTGCAAATTCTGGGTGGACTACTCCTTTAACAGTCAGTTAATCACCCTCTTGTGAACATATGGCACTCGTCTGTGCCTTATGCTATATTACACCACAAGGAGGAGATTAACAGACTGTTAATCTAACCTCTGATCATACCTGATTGCTTAATTATTTATTTATTTAAAATTGTGCCCACCAAGATAATAATTTATTTATTTCATTGTTGTTTACCAGGTAAGTGTATCAGACAACAAAATGCCTATTTTCAGGAACAACCTGGGAGAGTACATTAAGATGCTCAGTAATTTATTTTTATTTATTTTATTTAATTGAATCTCAGAATTAACACCTTTGAGCCAAGGGCTCATTTACAATGGCTCCATGTCAACAAATGAATTGTACAGAGGAGGGAGTAACAGACATAGGTACATTCTGAACACATTAATACTGTTAGAACAGACAAGCAGGATGTTAGACAAGCAATCAGTTTTACAAGTTAAAAGCAATGATTAAGTGCTTGTAGTGAGAGAGAAGTCAGAGGTTGGTAGACATAAAAAAGTTAGCATTGCAAGGGACCGCAGACTCGATGGTCACACAGAGAAAGCAGCCCAGGGAGCATTGTCAACAGAAGGCTGGTAGGATCGAGGCAGCAGGTCACTAAGGTTAAGGGTGACAGTTACATCTGTTGAGGTTGGCTAGGTGTTGCTGGAGACAGTTTTTGAAGGAACCAATTGTGGGAGTGGATTGGATAGGTTCTGGGAGATTATTAAACCAACTGGGTGCTCTGAACAGAAATGCTCTTTGCCCTTGGGATGTCCGGCAGAATGGAGCTTGAAAGGCTTGATTGGGCGCACCTCTCATGCAGTGTGAGATTGCGGGGGATTTCTTAAGAAGCAGCTAGATAGGAGGGGGGCAAAGTCTAAGGAGATCTTTTTTGCCACATTGCAGGTGTGATACAAGATTCTGGTTTGGAGGTTGAGCCAAATGGATTGCACATAGAGGTCACATGTATGTGTGTCATGGCTAGCACCAGTAAGTAGCCTGAAAGCTTTGTTAAGGGTGATTCCAATCCTTCTAAGGGCAGTGGCAGAGGCAGCGCCATAACATACAATGCCATAGTCAGTGATGGACAGTATGGAGTTGGTCATAGCGAGGCGTAACGCCTCTTGGGTCATACAGCGTTGGTGCATGTAGAGGAGGCCTAGTCTGATATTAGCAGTTTTGGAGATGTTCAAGATGTGTTCTTGGAAGGAGAGGGTGCTGTCCAGGGTGATGCCCAGGTATTTAAAGCTGCTTACCTGTTCAAGGGGTGAGCCAGTATTGTTGGTAATGGCTAGTCAGGCTGTTTTAAACTTGTTATGAGAACCAGCAAAGACCATCAATTTGGTCTTTTCATAGTTTATAATTAATCTCTGTTTGGTGAACCATGTTTCAACAGAGGTAAAGCTGCATTTCAGGTCACAGGTAAGGGGTGCAGGATCAGACTGGCTTGAGTAAATCATAGCATCATCTGCATAGAGGAGAAGGTTGTTAGGGCAGACTAGGGGGAGGCTATTGAGGTAAAGGCTAAATAGGAGAGGGCCTAGGATTAATCCCTGTGGAAGACCGTATTGCACAGGACGACCAGTAGAGAGTGAGTCAGAGATTTTTACACACTGGGTTCTGCCTCCTAGATAACTACTAAAACAGGTGGTAACATCGTTCATGAGTCCAAGTGAGGGTAGGATCAGGAGTAGTAAGGAGTGGTTGACTGTATCAAAGGCCTCTGTAAGGTCTATGTAGATAGACACAACAAGGTGACCATGGTCAAGGGCTTTATGGATAAAGTCCATATAGGTGAGCAAGGTAGTGGCAGTACTATGATCCTTCCTAAACCCATATTGCTGTGGGCATTGGATGCTGTGAACAGAGAGATACGCTGTTAGCTGTTCAGCCACAATGCACTCAAGGGCTTTCGAAAGAGGTGGTAAAATTGAAATGGGACTGTAGTTGGTGAGGTTGGTTCTGTCATTACTCTTGTGGATTGGTGTCACAACTGCAGCTTTCCAGACAGATGGAAATTGACCGAGGAGTAGGGACAAGTTCAGGATCCAGGTGAGTGGGGCCAGAACAGTATCAATGGTGAGGAGAATTAGTTTGTGGTCAAGGGTATCAGAGTTGTACCTGGACTTAATGACCACTTTCATGAGGTGTTTCCTGGTGATAGAAGGGGCTATTGACCTATAATAAAATTGAGGGCTGTTAGGCGGGATGCCTTCTGGTGGGCAATGTCAGCAGTGGATGGTTCATAGAAAAAGATTTAGGGGAGGACTCCACTCAGGTCAGTGAATGAAGTGTTGAGGATGTTAGCAATTTCATTTGGGTCTTGAATGGTGCGCCCATTGTAGTTTAGTAGGATGGGAAAGGATTGCTTTGGTTTTCCCATAAGGTTTTTAATATTGTCCCAAAGTTTCTTACTAGTATTGCATGGAACAGCCTTCCTGAGGAGGTTGTGGGGTCTAAAACTGTGGGAGAATTCAAGAATGCATGGGACAGACATAAGGCAATTCTTGTGGGGGTAGGAAGAAATAGGCTGTTGGTTAACTAGGATCTGTTGCCTATCCTGTAGGTAGGGAAATTGGCAGACTAGGTGGGCCAAGCGGTCCTTATCTGCTGTCAAAGTCTATGTTTCTGTGTTTGTATGTTTCTATTCCATGAGCTTGCAAACATGCCCTGGTAGTATGAGACCATTGCAAGCCAGATGGCCCGGGTGCATTTATTCCTGGCAGTCCTATAGTATTGCCAGTCACTTGATTTGCCAGTGGCTTGTGCTACCTTCCACAGGTGGTCCTGAATGGCCATAAGATGCAGAAGAGAGGGTGTGATCCAAGGGTTAGATAACCCTTTCACCTTGCACTTCTTGAGGGGGGCAAATATGTCACAGGTCAAACCGAAGCAAGAGATGCAGTGGCTTAGTGCCTCATCAACACTATCTGTAAGGAAGACTGGGGACCAGTCAGAATTGTGGAGATATTCTTTGAGATATTCCAGATGCCCTTTCCTGAAGACCCTCTTATAGGACGTTACGCATGGTGATCTAGGGGCTTTATTGGTCCAGCGGCAGGTTATTGGGGAGTGGTCACTCAGGGCATCCGGTAACACTGTAGTGTCAGTGATCCTCTCAGGATGGTTAGAGAATAATGGGTTGATGACAGCACTAGAGTTGGTCACATAATTTATTTGACTAGGAGAGGAGATGAGCCAAGTGAGGTTGATGGCTGCTGCTGCATCTTTAAGAGGGTTAGAGTCAGAAGATAGACAATTGGAATTGAAATCTCCCAGTGCAATGACCTCAGAGCTATTAGTGAGGTTAGCAATAAGGTCCAGGAATGTTTGGAAGCCTTTGTGATTTTCCTTGGATGGAATATAAACTGAGAGGATGTAAATTGACTTCCCTTTATTGCCTAAGGTAATTTTTACCACTAGTGATTGAGCCCCGTCATTAGGGGACAGTATTGGGAAAGCCTGGAATTGAAGTGAGTCTGAGATGTAATGACCAGATGATTGAAGCATGGCATAATACAATAAATATACATATAAACAAGCAACATACTAGTAATATGTAAATCAAGCTGACAATCAAACAGACATAAATTTATGTCAATGGCTAGACAAACCCATGAGATTAAAACTTTCCTTTCCATGGGAGTCCAGGGAGAAGTAGGCAAAAGTTCAAACATTTCTGAAAGAAAAACAGTAAATCCTGTGAATTACATAGCTCTCATATTAACATGTACATAACAAATACAAATCATATGTCAAATTACAGTGGCATGGTTGTGCCACTATAGTTAGGGTTGCAGGGCCATGTCTATGTTAAACCCCATATTTTGCACCTTAATAACTTTGCAATCATTCGTCCGATGTGCCAGAAATTTTGCATGCACTGTCTGGTACCATAGATCTCTGGATCTGGCAAGTCTTATTCCAGTTGGATGTGCAGTTGCAGAGCTGCAGAGTGCTAAAAAGTGTAAAATTTACCATTTTCTTTGCAAATTCTTTGCTCATCTGTAAGACTGAAACAGTTTGGGGGTTTGGTCTGAAATTGTTAGAGTATATGGTGTCTGGGTCACTGATGCACTTTTTGAAGGTTTGGTGAAAAAATATTAATCAAAAGTTATTACGGTTTAAAGTTTCCCATTATAGCCTATGGGAAAAAATATATGTCCACCTTGAAAGCACTTTTTGCTTTTGCGAAAGTACTTTTGACTGCTGCAAAAGTGTTTTGTAGTTTTGCACTGCCATTATCTTGTTTTCAGTTAGCGATGCGTAAAAAATGCTGTAATTCAAAAAATACTGCCCCTTGGTAAACACCAACAGTTGTGTTTACCTAATTGGGGCCCGAGGGACATGATCCTGGCTTTTTTTTTTAAATGGGTGGCTGGAAATATGTTTTTTGCATTTATTCACTGGTAGTGTCACAAATCTGCAGTTCTACTTTTGCGAAACTGCTGCAAATTGCGGTTGTTTTCACACAATTAATGGCACTGTTGTGCGAAAACTGCCACAAATTTGCAACACTTTTAGTGAAAACTGATGCAATTTTGTGGCACCACATGAATAAAAAAAAAAACATTGACCTCATAAATGGCCAAACTCTTTCCTGGCCACTTTTTGACTAAAAAACTCCATAATCATGTTCCTCTGCCCCCCGTTTAGGTAAACACCTGTTGGTGTTTATCTAATAAAAGGAGGTTTTCTCCTTTCACTGCTTCCAAGGGCAGTATAGCACAGTGGTTTAAGGCTCTGAGCTGCAAATCTGGAGACCTGGGTTTGAATCCCACAGCCTCCACTTGCATACTGTGTGACCCTGAACAAATCACTTAACTTCCCTGTGCTCCCAGGTTGCACCGGTAAACAAGCTTTCAGCTTAGTGTGTCTCACCTGGTTAAACAATTTGGGAAAAAAAAAAAAAAAGAAAGGGGGCGGAGGCATGGTTTATTGTAAAAAATAGTTTTTGCTGCCAACGGGGTGCCCTATCCCATTGTTGGCATTTACCAATCCTGCAGTAGTGTGGGACAAAGGGGAGCCCACCCCCTGTGTCCAGAAATCCTGTACTAATTCTGACACCAGGATGCTCACCCCTGGTGTTGGATGCCCCCCAAAAGGCCTCTGTTGAGGTCCTCCCCAGCAGTGTGGGACACTGGGGAGCCTGCCCCCAGTGTCCTGAAATACTTATTTTATTTGCTGTTTATTCTGACACCGGGATGCCCACCCCCAGTGTCAGATACCCCCCAACCTCAAATCTTATGTTTGCCAACATTGGGGTGCTCAATCCCCATGTTGGCATTCTGAAGCCCCTCCCAGCACTATTGGACAATGGGGAGGCTACTCCCAGTGTCCAGAAATAAAGATTTTAATCCTGTAAAAAAAAAGAAAACTGTCCCCTGTCTTTTTTTTTAAACCTGTAAAAAAGAAAACTGTCCCTCATCATCTCCCCATCCCCCCTCCCCATCCTAACACTCCTACTGAGCAACCCACCACCCACACACACACACCCTTGCCCTATACTTACCACTGGAGATCAGCATCTGTCATCTTCTGTGGACCGGGACACATCTGCACTCTTCAAAAGCCAAACCGTGAACTGAAAAATCAAGGTAAGTGCAGTACAATAGCTGTCTATGGTGTTTTGAACTTATGTTGATATCTCAGCCATTTTCCAGAATATGTACACCAAATTTTCAAAATGTGCTGTTTGGGACCCCACCTCATGAACACTGCCACTGTCATTTCATTAATTGGATCCATAAGGTGATTTTGCGGTTACTGTGTAAAATCACTTTTTAAGACTGAGTAATGAAATAACAGTGCCAGTGTTCATGAGGTGGGGTCCCAAAAAGCCCATGTTGAAAATTTAGTGCAGAAATATCAAAAAATGCCCAAGTTATGTGCGGTCATTGAACTTTTTCTTTGCATGCTCATAACTTTGACAATTTTTTATATTTTCACTCCAAATTTTCAACATTGCCATTTTTTCACACCACCACATGAACAGTATGGCTGTCATTTTTTCATATCCTGCCTGAAATTTATTTTCACTATTGTGGCACAGAATGGCATGTTCACTGCATGAAATCACCTTTCGGGACTGATTAACAAAATGACAGTGCCAGTATTCATGAGTTGGGGTCCACAAAAGGCCATGTTGAAAATTTGGTGAACAAGTTCCTAAAAATGCATGAATTACATGAGTGCATTGAATTTATTCCACACAAGTGCATAACTTTGGTACTTTTCAATCTTTTGATGCCAAATTTGTAACACAGCCATTTTTTCACACCACCTCATGTACAGCTGTCTTTTTATAGCCTGCCCAAAATGCAATTTCACACCTGTGGCACAGAATAGCATTGCGGTTGTGCATAATTACGTTTTGCCTTGCGTTTCGCAATTTCTCTGTACCGGTGTACATGAGGTGGGTAATAAGATGGATATGCTGACAATTTAGTCACTATTGTTTGACACATGGAAGTGCGGGGCCCAGAAGGCTCTGCACTTTCATACCTACATATGCATGCTCATCTACAGAGGGATTGGAGTGCAGGATCTGAAGAATCCTGCACTCCCACAGTAAAATAAGGATACTATTATACTATCTCAAAAAGTAAGGAAATTCATTACAAAAAACTCCATTACTGCATCAGTCAGGGTTTCTATTACAGTGACAAAAGTATGGAAATTCAGTATCATGGTTCCCAACCGTACCACCCCAACCCCTCACCCTTTACATACCAACAGGTGTCGGGTGTGCTTCGGGGTCATTGACTCTCACCCCATTCTCCTATACTGTAGCATCTCAGCTTCCTCACACATGGAATATGGTGAGAGTTAGGGCTGTTGACCCCAAGGCATGCCCCGATACCTGTTGGTATGTGGAGGGTGAGGGTGTGGGGTGTGGTGGTAGGGTTGAGAAACTGAACACCAAATTTCCATACTTTTGTTGCTATAATAGGAACCCTAACCAATGCATTAATAGAGTTTTTTGCAATGTATCTCATATAAATATGACCCTTCTGAGAAATGATGATCTTAATGAAGTGAACCAAACAATTTTCTAAAAGCATCTATTCAAGTCCACATGTGCAATGCTTGTTCAAGTATTGTATAACCATTTTTTTGAATACGCCATGACTATGTATGTTCCTCAGTTTTTTTAAAGAGGTTCTATGCTGGGTATACCATTATATGGCAACTGAATATTGTCACCTCAATTAGGGCACCGCAACAAAGGAGACAATGACAGTGGTGATCTTGATTTTAGATCTCCCTCAGTTATGCCACTCTTTGTACCCACACTGTTCCTATCCCCTTCAGGGCATGCCCATCCCAGAAGTTATTTTCATTTTTGGGGGTGCAGGGGGTGAAGCCTCCCTCAAAACAGGATGGTTTCCCGGGATAGCGCTTTGGTGCTATATGTCCCGGCAGCCACAATGCCTGGTGCCCTAATGTCAGATGGTGTATTGCCTTCACCAATATCAGCATCAACAAAATGACTGTCATGCCAATATGGGTGAACCTCTATGATTATGGGGTGAAATAATTTTTTTCCATATCAGCTCTTAGTCATCATTGCCTCTAGGCAATTGTCATTGGTTAATGTTAAATTAAATGATTTTCAGCATATATTTAACCTAGAGGTTAAGTAGGATGGCAATTGTATATTCATTGCAATATAAGCAGCAGCAAATGCAAATTTGTTTTGGTATCTAAAGGCATGAGATTTGTTTTCTCATATAAAGTATGATGATGCAAAAATAAACTGTCTTTGTTCAATGCAAATTTCAGAAATTTATTAAAGGCAGTAGATAGCCCAACTAAAGCAAATTTCTTTCCATGCATGCAAAATATGTTACCATAGTCTACCCTGTGCCAACTTGATTGGCTGATAGGACTTTACCTGCTGACATTTTATATGTGTCTATGAGGACCATTTGGAAAATTACCTTCAGGCAAAAGAAAATCATACACTTGGTGCAACAAAGCACATACTCAGGCTTACAGACCAGTTATTATTTATTAATACTCCATATTACAGTATGCAAAATCAAGTTGCAAGAAGAAAAACTCAATGTTTTACACTATGACCACTTTGCCAAGAGTAAAAGTGTACCCCAACAGCTGCCCTCAGAGATGAGATATCTTAAATGAGCCACAGGGGACTAATTACGAAAGGGACAAGTGCTCTCATGCAGTGCATCCGCTAGTACAGTGTTAAAAAGTGCAGAAAAAAAAGACTAAACTCAGCAAAAAAAAAAACTGGCCTTCTAAACTGATAATCTGGAATGCTATAACCCTTTTTAGTACAGTACAGGATAGTTCTGAAAAAAAGGAAAGAAAGATAAAGTTAATTGCTTGCCATAATGGAAGAAGCCAGCATAGTACTATTAGATAGATATTCTACCTGACTAGACAAAAATCACAATAGACTTGCCCAGGATAAATTTACAGAAAGTGAACAAGGCCTAATTTATCATTTAAGCCAGGGTTAGTGGTACCATTAAGTTTAAAAAAAAGCCCCTTTATGCAAAATTATTTACTATCCCTCCCCTCAGACCAACACTGGCCTTTTCAATTCCCATGAAAGTTTGACTTTTAATGTGGGTAACCAAAACATACTTTAGATTTTTGTTAGTTACTGCTGTCATAGTTCCCCAACCTCTTCTTTGAATTTTCTTTTTGTACATCAATGTAATAAATTGCACAGCTTTAGATAGCCATAATGCCCATGAAGGTGTTATCCCAGTAAATGAATTTCTGTATTGAAAAAAAATTATCATCCTCTGACTTCTAAAGAAAGGCTCGTCCCTAAAAGGACAAGCACCACTGTTCAAACCTGGAACCTTGAAGGTGCTCAGAAGGAAAGGGGAGGTTAGGGTAGGCAAGAAAGGAAGGGAGTGGGGGTGGGGGTAGGAAGGACTACGACATCAGAAAGGGAGGGTAAGGAAAAAGAAAAGAAAGAGAAAAAGGGCTCAGTCGAAGGGCTATGACATCAGAAAGGGGTGGCAAGGAAAAGGATAGGCTAGAGGAAATAGAGAGAGAGAGGAATTAGAGCAAAAGGGTGAGGGGCTTCTAGGGTTCATAAGATACTGCAGTGGAGGGGATCACCTTTACTTTTGCTATCTAAACATTTTGTTTGGGTAGCACATCAGTCGGTTCAGCATTGTTCCTGATTTATTCCTGTGGTAGATGTTGTTTCAGATAAGGAAGTTTGGTTTGCATTTGAAGAGTTTAATACCATCTAAATGGTAAGAGATTTGATAATGTAAGATAAGAAATTTTAGTTTGTGCAGTATTTATTTAGAACCAAAACTACAGTAGAGGCTGTTTTTGTTTTAGGCTGCAGGTTAGCACTCAGAGCTGCAGCATATGTTTTATTTAGCTGAGCTGCAGCATATTTAATTTTCTGACTCCATGGTAGTTACCTTATAAAACATTTGTTACTCTCAGAACATTGGGTAGGATGCTAGGAATTGCAGTTTTCTCCATTTGGTGGTTTTAGCCAGGACTCTGCTTGAGCATTGAAGGATCAGTGTGGTGGGGAAGCAGGGTCCAGGAGTTTTCTTGATAGTTGTTTTGATGGTTGCAGTATTTGGTTTTGGGAGGTTTTTTTGCCTACATGCTGGTGAGATTGTGTAGTGTTGGGGCCAGTTGGGTGCCTGTGTTTTCTCCATGGGTTTCTGAGGAGAGCAGCTACGGAGCCCGACGTAGACTGGAGGGGCCACGTTGTTGCAGCATTCAGGCCCGAGTTACAGAAGGGCCATTCACCATGATTACAGGCCAGAGAGCAGCAGCTAAGAAAAGTGAGCTAAATAAGCTGCAGATGGAGCGGCAAGCAATAAAAAACAAACAAACAAAAAAAAAACCTTGCTGTTGCACTCAGAGAGGGTGCGTCTCACACCAGGGGACTGGTACTGTACAAGCATGAGGAGGAAAGGAGCCAGCCACAAGGAACACTGGAGGGGTAAGGTGGAAGAGTGTGGGGGCAGGTCAGCATGGCTCCCACTACCAGGACACCAATTGGTTTGAACGGCAGTTCGATACAGGAGTCTAAGGGGTCCAGTGGCTTGGTTTTCATTTGTAAATGATTGGATGGGCTGCCAGAGAACTACAGGGCCTCATGGCGGCCACCATATTAAGAAAACAGTGCATCAGCTGGTTTTGAGGGTGGGGATCACAGTAGCAGCTGCCTTTTGAATTGCAGCTCACAGAAGATGGATAGGGTGAAAATTTAAAAGCGGGGTGCCTGGAGACATTCGCTGTGTATTGGAGACTAGAGCAACTGCGTGGTGGATGCCATTTTGGAGTCAGGTGGCCAAGTGGTAGCTGCCATTTGGGAGAAGTGTGTGACCATATGGTGGCTGCCATTTTGGAAGCTGGAGGCCATGTGGCAGCTGTCATTTTAGGAAGCCAGCAAGCCGCGGTAGCCGCCAGCTTTATAAAAATGGGGCATTCAGCACAAGGGCAGGCGGATAAGCAGGATGCTGTGTTTGAGTTTTTAGAACAAGGGCAATATGACTATTCATCCTGACAATTGAAAAACAGATGACAGCAATACAAATGTACATAAAGAAGGTGCAAAAAAAAGGGGGGGAAGAGGACACAGGATGGAGTAGAGGTTTAAAGAGGATACTTTCCAATGGGTTATTACAAGTAGGATTTTGTTTATTGTGTGAGGAAGGGGCCGAGCATGGCAAGGTGGACAGGAGCAAAAATTGTTTTTTAAAAAAAAGAGAACCACAAACGGAGAGGGTGGACTTGATCGGGAGCTCACATTTGTTTTTCTTTATTTAAGAGCAAGTGTTTTTACAGGAGCTATGGATACCAGAGAAATGAAGTCCATGAAAGCTGATGCTGTGAAGATGATTATGGATTTGGTGGGGAGAGCCCACCATGTTTTGGACACAGTGGAGGACACAGAACCAGACACTGGGACCCCAGTGGGGAAAGGGAAAAGGAGGAAGGACAGGGTGGGTTCCGGAGGCAAGGGCAAGGGTCAGCATAAGGGTGGTGTCCTACAGGCACCTACACCAAAGGCACTGAGACCCAGACTACCTCTACCAGAGCTGGTACCCCAGCCTACTCTGGTGCCTATTCTGGTTCCTCAGCTGGTGCTGCTGCTGGCCCCAATCCCAGTGCCAGGCCCTGTGCCACAACCAGTGCCAGTTCCCAGTCCTGTCCCAGTGCCAGAACCGCTACCAGCTCCAATGCCACAACCAGTGCCATTGCCTTGCCTTGCACTGGAACCAATTACAGTTCCACAGCCGGTCCCACTCTGTCACCAGTGCCACCACTGATGCTAGTGCTGGTGCCAGCTCCAGGACCGGTGCCCTCCCCTCAACTGCCAGGCCTGATACCAGTACCAATTTCAGACCCAATGCCACAGTCAGGACCAGCTGGCCTTCTGAAACCCGGCACAGGTACAACTGATGTAACAGTAGAGAGTAGTATTAAAGAGTATGTGGAACAGTTGCTGGAGAGCATGGGGGGTAATGGGATTGGAAAATTAAAAAATGTTTTAAACGAGTTAGAGAAAGACAAGAGCAGGGGAGAAGGTAATGAGGCTGGGGGGGCAGATAAGGAAGAGGTCATGGAAAGGCTATTAGACACCCCTGTGGTGTGTATGGTGGATCATGTGCCTGTAGCAATGAAGGAAAAAATATGGAAAGGGGAGTATGTTGACTTCTTTGCCTTAGTGGACAAGATGATGGCAGAAAAATATGATGAGAAAGAAGGTTTTTGAATGAAGGAACTAGCAGCTGAGGTAGTTTTGGTAGGAAAAGGGGAAGAACAGGAAGGGCCAAATGTTAAGGGAAAGACCTGGGATGCTTGGTCCATAGGTTTTACCTATTTTATTGCTATAGTACAGGAGAAGAAACTTGAGATGGGTATTGCTTTTTCGGCATATTCCTTGATAATCAGGAGTGCATATAAGATTAGAGGGGGCACTAACTGGCTGCAGTATGACAAGAGATTTCGGACATGGATGGAGGCCTTCAGTGGGGATTGCCACTGGGATTCTAAACACAATGACCTTTGGTGAGAAACAATAACAGTAGCCGGTGGGGTCAGAGGTGGAATGGTCAAATGGCTCGAATGGTTACCAGAAGTGTTGTTGGGGATATAAATGAGCATTTTGCTCATTTCCCAATTTTAAATTCAAGCATGCCTGCTCCCGGTGTGGGGGGTTACACCCAGTATCGAAGTGCAGAACACATGGGGATAACAACACGGGGGGTGCATACAGAAGGCAGTCCTTTGAAGTGGCCAGAATGGTCAGAGAGGTGGGCATTGGGGAATGAGGGAAGAGGGAGAGGATCTCAGGGGAAGGGGGTATAACTCTGGTGGGAGATAATTGGATGTTGGAAGGTGATTTTCAATTGGTAAGGATGCCCATTAAGGGGGAGGTGGTGACAGAGTGGGTACGGGATTACTCAGACAGAAGGGCAGCTTATTTGCTAACTGAGGGATTTTGGAAGGGTTTTAATTTACAGTACGCCATCAGTACCAGACCATGCAATCAGCCTTCCTGGCTACAACGTCTTTAGGCTGGATCACCTCTCCAAAAGAGGTGGGGGCTGCCCTCTCTACCTAAAAGACTCCATACAGCGGCACCACATCATTACCTCACTCCAACCCACAACTGCTCAGATACTGCCAGTGAGAATCCTCCTCAGAGCCCAAAACAAAACCCTCCATCTACATCCTTCCCAAAGAACAGGGAACTGGTCTAACAGCTGTTCTTGACTTTGTAAAGTCACTCCCACCTGACACCGAATCCATCCTCCTAGGCAACTTCAACATCAACTGGCCTGCGGCCGATGCTGATGCACACAGAGAAACCATTGCTGTGGCGAACTTCACACAAATGATTGACTCACCAACCAGGAAAAATTACAGGACCGGCACCAGCACACTCTTGGACTGGATCCTTACCAGTCACCCATCGCGGATATCTAACACTAATGTCCTCCCTGACTCTGTCAGCGACCTCTCCCCTGTTAGCTGCACCTGGTCAAATAAATTCATCAAACAACTGCCAAAAACTATCACCAGTAGGGTTCTACCCCATGGTCACCTTCCTCGACTCAAATCCCACCTCCTCCATCAAGACTGGTCCCCTATCTTCAATGCAACCAATGTAAACACTGCCCTTGACCACTTCATAAACATCTTCACTGTGGCCTGTGACACGTATGCTCCTATTAAGAAATGCAAAGTCAAATCACTCAGTAACCCTTGGCTCACAGGTGACCTCCTCAGGATGCTAAAAACAAGAGACCACCTATGGGAGTGGACCAGAAACTCTGGAAGGCAAAACGTCATTCAAAACTACAAACATGCCCACAATGACTGCACCAAAACCATCCAGCAAACAAAGTCCACCTACTATAACCATGTCCTTACAAACTCCTGGGACAATGGTCGAGAATTCTGGAAAAACATAAAGGAACTCACCGGGAATCCACCCAAACCCCCCCATCAATACTCAACATCAATGGAACCACAACCCTCAACCCAAAAACCATTGCAGATACCTTTTAACAAAGCCTTACCGACCTCAGCGCTGTCCTACACCAGGACTACTTCAAAGATGGTGAAGACCCTCTGTCTGCAATGAGCACTACTCCCACCAGCTCCCCCCGCTTCTACTTCAAAGCAGTCAAGACTCACCAAGTATGCAAATATGTTACCAAAGCCCTTGGTAAATCAAGATTCAGTAATGACTCCCTCGATCTCAAAATCCTGTCTCTCACACTTGATGAAGTGCTTAGTCTGCTGACCAGAATTTTCAACCTCTCCCTCAGCCTTGGCCAGTTCCCGGAGAGATGGAAATCTGCCACTGTCGCCTCAATCCATAAAAGTGGTGCCAAAACTGCCCACGATAACTACAGACCTATCTCCCTACTACCCCCACTCTCCAAGGCACTAGAATACATCGTCTCAGATCAGCTCACAGAATACCTGGATATGTTACAACATCCTGTGCAAGCAATAACACGGGTTCCACAAAGGTCACAGCACCTCCACAGCCCTACTTGAATTCACCGGCACAATCCACAATGCACTTGACTCTGGTGAACTACTAGGCTCAATCTATATTGACTTAACTAAAGCCTTCGACACCATCAATCACCACCTCCTGCTTGTCCAGCTTCAGAACACTGGGCTGTCAACTGACTCCATTGGCTGGTTTAAGAGCTACCTTGAAGAACGGTCCCAAACAGTAAGAATCGCTGATACACTCTCGGACCCTAGACCGGTTTGCTCAGTAGTCCCCCAGGGCTTCATTCTGGGACCCCTCCTCTTCAGCCTATTCTTAAACTCACTACTGGACAGCTGCCAAGAACAAATAATTTTCTACGCCGACGATGCTGTGGTCCTCACCTCGGACCCTGATCTAATCCAATTACAAAATAAACTTCAGCGGGCCTTCTTCTCCATCGAATCCTGGTTCCTAAATCATAAACTGCTTCTCAATGAGTAAAAAACAAGTCTATGGTCTTCTGCAGCCCCCACAACAAAAACAAACAACTCCACCTCTCCATTGCAACCGAACAAGGAGCCATCCTAGAGCAAACACAATCATTCAAGTACCTCGGCATCACCCTTGATCCCCACCTCTCATACGCTGTCCATATCAGCAATGTTGCAAAGTCTGCCAATGCAAGGTTAGGCATATTATTCCAGCACAGGAAATACCTAACCCCAGAAGCACTGTCAGTGGCCATTCAAAGGTCCATCATCTGCATCATAGACTATGGTCTTATCATATATGGGTCTGCAACTACCACTACTCACAAATGTATCATGACCTTCCTGAATAAGGCCTGTCGTCTCATCACTGGCTCACATCGCCATACCCACACATGTGACCTTTATTCCCAATCTGGATGGCTTCAACTGGACAAACGCATAAAATACCAAACCTGCATCAGGGCCAAGAAAATTATAATGAGGCTTGTCCCACCTGGTGTCTGTGCCCTCCTTAGCCTAGACATGGGAACGTCACTACAAGAGATCCAGTTCCCATCTACTACATATCCCACAGTGTCGTATGACCCAAGGATGAGTCATTCACCTAGTGGGCATCAACTGGCTCAACTCTTGGCAGCGACATAGCGACCACTAAAACACTCAGCCTCTTCAAGTCCAAGCTGTGCCTCTCACTGCTTGTATCCTGTGATTGCCCATCTTAACATTTCCACCATTCCAGCTGCACATGCCCCAGCACCCAGCACTTACAATCACTTACAATCAGTCTTTGCACCCCTAGCACCTTACCTGTCATATTCCCTTGACAAGGCCCCCTGACTGCACTGTCTCCCACCCTCACCCACCTCCCCGTGTCTCCCACTTCTGTCCCCACCCCAACCACCTCCCATACTCCTCCTTACCCCTGCACCTCCTTCCCCTTTGATCTCCTACCTCACTTCCCCCCACCCCCCACCCCCTTCCCTTGTCTGGCCTTATAGCTCAAGTATTTGTACTGGTTATTACATGTCTGTAAGTCAATGACTATATGTTTGTAACTAAAAATGATGACTGTTGCACACACTGACATGGAACCTTTGTAAAAGAGCCTCAGCTCAAAGGTATTGTAATCCTAGATTGAAATAAATAAAATAAAATAAATAAATAGTACCAAAGGGAGAGGGCAAGCAAATGGGCTAAGAACTTGTGATCTATAAAAGGGAAAGAGGAGCTGTTGGCATGGAAAATTCACAAGGAGAGGGAGGCCGGGAGGGTGGAGGGTCCTTTCCAGGATCCTCCATTTGATCACCTCAGGGTATCCCCCTTGGGACTGGTACCCAAGAAACAGCCAGGGGAGTTTAGGGTGATTCATCACCTATCATACCTTGAAGGGGATTCAGTAAATGATTATATTAGTGAGGAAGAGACTAATTTCTCATATAGTAGAGGATGCGGTGGCACTGATTAGGGCCTCAAAAGAGGCGTGGCTAGCAAAAACAAACATTTAATCAGCTTTTAGACTACTGCCAGTTCTGAGGGAAAACTGGGAGTTGCTAGGCTTTCAAATAGAGGGTTTGTACTATTTCGACAAGGCCATGCCCATGGGATGTTCATGGCTTGTGCTATATTCAAGATGTTTAGTACGTGGCTTCAGTGGGTTTTTGAAGGGAGGTACAGGCAAGGGTCAGTAGTGCATTATTTGGATGGTTTTCTGTTTATAACAGAAGGCAAGGTAGGTGTAGAGAGAATGCTCAAAGACTTTAAAGAAATGTGCTAGGAAATGGGGGTTCCATTGGCGGCAGACAAAACAGAAAGTCCTAGTGATTGTTTAGAGTTTTTGGGGATAGAGATCGATGCAGCTGAGGGCCTGTTTCAATTGCTGGCAGATAAGGTAGACAGGTTAAGGGAGCTCCTGGGAAACATAAAAAGGAAAAGGAGGGTTAAACTACAGATGGTCCGGCAGGTGCTGTCCATTTGAATTTCACTTGTATGGCCATTGGACCAGGGTGGGCATTTACATGTCATCTGGTAAGGGCTACATGAGGAGCACAACAGCCATGCCACTGGGTGGATATAGCCACGGCTATCTGGGAGGACATGATGGTCTGGGAGCAGTTTTTGCAGGCATATAATGGGATCACCTTTTGGCAGGAGGAGTGGTTGTATAATACAGACTTGGAGCTATACACTGATGCTTCAGGGGGTTTAGGTATAGGGGCATTCTTCAGGGGGCAATGTATTGCGGAACCATGGCTGCAGACATGGAGGGAGAGGGGGCTCACTAAGGATACCACTTTATTAGTGATTTTCCCAATATGGGAAGCCATATAGGTTTGAGGAGACCTCCACAATGAAAAAGTGACATTTTGCTGTGTTAACTATGCAGTAGTGGAGGTATTAAACAGCGGGGGCACATCGACCACGGTGTTGCGGGTGCTACATCGGCTAGCACTCCAGGGTTTGCAGCTTAATAAAAGTTTTAGGGCCAGGCACATTGAGGAAGCATGAAACACTGTAGCTGACAGCCTCTCCCATTTACAGATGGAGAAGTTTCAGGTCATTACTCCAAAGTCGGCCATTATAGGGATGAAGATCCCAGCAGGACTGTGGGAAATTGGCTGGAAGAAGCAGAGTTTCTATTTCAGAACTCTTGGGCAGACAGCACCTTGAAAGCCTACAAAGGGTCCTGGAGGACTTTTCAGGCTTTCTGGGTAAAACACAACATGGAGGTAAGTGGGGGTAGTTACCGAGGAACAGGTAGGTAAGTTTGTAGAAGTAGGCTGGCAGGATAGGGTGGCCCATGTTACTATGGGGCGCATTTGGCGACCATCGATTGGGTTTGTATCATCTGGGGGTTGGGAGACTCTTGTAAAGGGAAAATTATAAACTGCATGATGATGAGAAGGCAGAGGGTTAACGGAAAGAAAAGCAGGACAAAAGGCGACCCATTTTGGAACACCTTTTGGGGAGATTGATAGGTGTCTTGCCACAAGTATGCTATTCAAGTTATGGGGTTGTCCTGTTTACAGCAATATTCTCAATCATGTACAGTGGGGCATTTAGGGTTGGTGAGTTATTGCTTAGGACAGGGACAGCACAGGGTTGGGGGTTACAATGGGAAGATGTACAGTGGAGCCAGGATATGATCACAGTAACACTGAGAAAGTCAAAGATGGATCAGGTGGGACAGGGGGCCCACATCTTTCTACACAAAAATGTAAACAAGGTTATTTGCCCTGTACAAGCATTATGGGAGTATGGGGCCATCAAGCCACAAGGGTCAGGGATATTGTTTAAGCATCAGAATGGTGCAGTGGCAACAGGGACCCATCTGGCTGGGGTATTGAAGAAAGGATTATGGTTTTGGGGGAGGACCCAGTGAGGTACACTTTGCACTCATTTTGGATAGGGGCTGCGTCAGAAGCTGCTGCCAGAGGGGTACAAGAGGAAGGGATTAAGAATATGGGAAGATGGACGTCCAGCTGTTATAAAAAATATGTACAGAGTTTGAAATACTAATGGATGCTGTTGTTTTTCTTTTCACAGGAGCTGGAGGAGTATGAGTAAACATAATAGAAATAAAAGGGAAATGGGAGTGGGGAGGGGGGTGACAAGAAAGTGTCTCACATGTTTCTTTTTATATATTTTAGAAACACCATGGTGTGCAGAGGTGTGGATCATAGACCACTCATACATTTATTAGGTGGAAAAGCAAGCAAAGCAAAAGGCAGTGGAAAAGCAACTTTACTACACTCATCAAGAGGTGCGCATACTACGGAGAGGAATCAGGGGGATGCATCTGAGATGGGCAATCACATTTTCATCACAGAAATAAGGTGGGGCATAGATATGTAGTACAAAGAGGTGCAGTGTAAATATACAAAAAAGGGGGGGGCAGTTTTCTGGTTTCACAGAAATTGGGGTGGGGGTGTCTGCCTTCCAATGCAGGTTGGAAGCAGACTAGTGGAAGAAAAAAGAAAAGGCAGTAATAGGGGAGGGGAGGGGAGAGAAACACAACTTTGGTTTACACAAAGGTGGGGGTAGGAAGGATACTCAGGGGTGTGGACACCCAAGGTAAACACAGGGGCAGGAATGGACACCTGGTACAGGAATAAAGAAGAGACCCCTCAGGTTTACATTTGGGGTGAAAAGATAAGCAGGATTAAGGAAAATACTCCCTCAGATTTACATCTGGGGAAAAGGATAAAGGAATGTGATATTGTAATATGATATGTAAATATGGAATAATGTTAATAAAGGAAAAGAATGATGACATTATAAATGGATTGAAATAAAAGGAATGCTAAAATGTATTGGTATTGATGTGGATAAATGAACTTGTTCAGAACTAATAAAACATGTGCCAACTGAGCAACTAACATAGTGATATGTGTGGTGTCACTTCAATGGGGAGGGCTCTAGAACAAGAAGGCTTGTCCCCTTAAAGGACAAGCACCTTTGTTCTGTGCCTGGAACCTTGAAGGTGCTCAGAAGGAAAGGGGGAAGGTTAGGGTAGGTAAGGGAGGAAGGGAGTGGGGGGTGGGAGTATGAGGGACTATGATATCAAAAAGGGGTGGGGTAAGGAAAAGAAAAGAAAAGAAAAGAAAAGAAAAGGGGCTCAGCTGAAGGGCTATGACATCAGAAAAGGGCAGACCAGGTTATAAAGGGGGCAAGGAAAAGGATAGGTTAGAGGAAAGAGAGAGAGGAATTAGAGCAAAAGGGGAGGGTCTTGTAGGGTTCATAAGGGGCTGCAGTGGAGGGGATCACCCTCACTTTTGCTATATAAAAATGTTGTTTCCTGCCCACCACCCAGACAGAAGTGAAGAAGAATGGGAAAAGAAGAAAAGGAAGAAAAGAGAAAAGGCACTTATGGGGGGGGGGCAACCTTGGTTTACACCAAGGTGGGGGTAGGAAGGATACTCAAGGGGCATGGACACCCAAGGTAAAAATGGGGGCTGGAATGGACACCTGGCCCAGGATTAAAGAAGAAACACCCTCAGGTTTACATCTGGGGTTGAAAACATAAACAGGATTAAGGAAAAGACCCCCTCAGATTTACATCTGGGGAAAAAGGATAAAGGAATGTGATATTGTAATATGATATGTAACTATGGAATAATTTAAATAAAGGAAAAGTATAATGATGTAATAAATGGACTGAAATAAAAGGAATGTTAAAATGTATTGGTATTGATGTGGATAAGTGAACTTGTTCAGAACTAATAAAACGTGTGCCGACTGAGCAACTAACATAGTGATATGTGTGGCGTCACTTCAATGGGGAGGGCTCTAGAACAAGTCACCCATCATGATAACTTTCAGTATTTGCACTTACCACTCCTAAGGCACACACAAAGAGGAGGTGGTAACCATGTACTGGTATGGGGGATTGGTTGCAAACTGTGTGTAAGGCAGTCCCCAAGATTCGAGGCCCTACTCCTCTCTGGAATTTGCCAGTTCTCCTGGAGAATCTGTTCTACTACTCAGAACTCAGTGCAGTAAGTTGTAATACAATTTGATTTGTATTGTACAGTGCTAGAATGTTTTTGATACCAACAAGCTAGACCTTTTCAGCGGAAGCTGCTCTGGATCTAGCCTCAGTGTCAGCAATACTGTAGTCTCCACCAGAGAACATTTCATTAAGATCAATAGTATCTTTTGCAAAGGACTCTTCTGTGTTACAGTTCCTCCTCACTTGAAGAAACTGGCTGGTGGGGATATTCTTGATGGTGTGGTGGGTATGACAGGATAGTGTTCCTATCAGTGGCCTTGTAGCATAGATCTGTATTGATACCACACTCGGCATTCTTGGTAACATGTATGTGAAGAAATGACAGATTTTTTTTTTTGCTATATGTATTTTATCCCACTGGTCTTCCTGTGGCCCCCATCTGATCGCCCTCCCAACCCTATCACTCAGCTCCTCTGGGACTTACCTTCACCATTGTCCTCTGTCACAGGACTGTGGCTGTGTCTGGCCACTGGTGTGGAGCCTGTGGGGGTTGATCTTTAAACTGCCATCCGAGAGTGTTTTCCCGTGTTCCGCTCCTGTTGCTGGGGCATGGTACATCAGAGTGCATATGTGGAGGCATATGTGTGCTGCAGAGTCCCGCAATACTCTCCCTTCATTGGCATCCCTGACCCTTTCTGCCCTGAGGTCTCCACTTGGGGGCAGTCATTCAACAGGACTGCCATGCCACCCTCCCCAGGACCGGAGAGCTGTCCTCAAGACACTCAAACCTCTCCTTCCCTGGTCAACCCCCATCAACCCACGAACACCACAAACACAGGTTGCCAGCGTGGCAGGAGGTAAGGCATCAATGTCTCAACCCTGTACTCTACTGTGCTAGTTATCAGACTTTTTCTTAAATGAGTATACTTTATTAAGTTCATAAAACAGCAAAATACAACAACAATAACAAACAACATAGAACAAGAGATTACAGAAAACTGGTGTACAATAATCTATGCCCCACAAACTACCATGGGGGTTAAAAGGAATCAAGTGAATAGGATATGCCAGAAAATTACATTAGATACATAAGTGCCTAATCAAGTAACTGACTTATGCATAGTCTTATCATGCATGAGAAACCAGAGGAAGAAGGACACTGAGGGGTATCACTCTATGGGAAAGTTAAATGTTAAATGAAAGGAGTGCTTAAAGAGATTCCCATTTAATTTGATAAGTTTTGCACCTGTTTCAGACACTTGCAATCGTCCTTTTCATGCACACGGCCTCTATAATTGTTTATGCCAATCCATGTAAGTGAATGTTTCCTTGTCCATCCAGTGTTTTAATACTAGTTTTTGGACAGCTGCAGCAATGAGCATGATGTGATACTTCCTGACCCCCATAATGGAATCAATGCTGAGGCCTAACAGGCAGATCTGCAGGGTAAATGGAGAATCAAGATCCAGGAGTGGTCAAGGCTAGACTGAATATGCTCCTATAAGGGTCTGACCTTAGGGCAATCCCAAAGAATATGCTTTAGAATCCCCACCAAATTTTGGTGGAGGAAACATAAATCAGAGTTTGGGGTATCCTGCCATGCTAATTTGACCAGTGTGTAGTATAGATTTAGGTTCATTTTATATTTTATAAGATGAAGGCCATAGAATTTTATATATTTGTGGAAGGATCACCACCATTTTGGCCTGGCAGGCTGCATAGAAAGCTCAGGGAATTCCCTTGCCAGTAAGCTCATGAGTCTGCAGTATTGGGGGTTAGTAAGTAATTTATCTTCTAGTATAAAATGGAAGTGAGTACTGGGGTTGGTAAGTGGTGTATCTTCTGGTATAAAAGGGACATGGTGTGACACTGCTCTGCAAGCAGGGTAAGGTCATCCCAGTGAGGGAGGGAGTGGGATGTCCAGGGTTTCGGGCCCAGATCTAAAGCCACTACGTGCTGTAGTTGTAGATGTTGGAAGGCAATACCTGGTCTTAATTAACAGTGTGCTGTGAGGGAAGCCAGGGAAGCCATGGAGTCACCCTCCAAGACATCTCCAAGGGTATGACTCAAGTAGGAATAGAGGAGGGGGATTATTCTGTATTTGGAAATTTTTGTTGACTTTTATAGGTTGAAGAGTGTCAAACAGGGCCAGACTGGTTGGAGGAATGGTCAGAAGTATGGCAGCTAGGATTCAATGCGAAGAAGTGCAAAATAATGCACCTGGGAAACAAGAACAGAGGAGAAGACTACACAATGGGGGGGTAGTAACAACAACAAAAAAGGAAAGGACCAGAGGTAATCATATCAGATTACCTTAAGGTTAACAAGCAATGTGAGAAGGCAGTAGGGAGGCTGGGGGATACTGGGATGCATAGGGAGAGGCATCACCAGCAGAAAACAGAAAGTTGTTATCCTCTGTACAGACAGTTGGTGAGACCCCATCTGGAGTACTCGTCCAGTTCTGGAGACCCCATCTCCACAAGGACATAGACAGGATAGAGGCAGTCCAGAGGAGGGCAACTAAAATGGTGCAGGGTCTGGAAGAGAAGCCGTACGAGAAGAGACTAAAGAAGCTTAATATGTATACCCTTGAGGAAAGAAGGAAAGGGGGACATGATAGAAACTTTTAAGTACCTCAGTGGGATCAACAAAGTCCAAGAGGGTAGCATCTTTCAGAAAAAGAGATGTGCAAGAACAAGGGGACACAATTTAAAGAAAGGGGGGGGCGGTTCCAGGGCAATGTGAGGAAGTATTTTTTCACAGAGAGGGTAGTGGATGCATGGAACAGCCTTCCTAAGGAGGTTGTGGGGTCTAAAACTGTGGGAGAATTCAAGAATGCAGACATAAGGCAGTTGTTGTGGGGGGGTAGGAAGAAATAGGCTGTTGGTTAACTAGGATCTGCAGCCTATCCTGTAGGTAGGGAAATGGGCAGACTAGGTGGGCCAAGCGGTCCTTATCTGCCATCAAAGTCTATGTTTCTATGTTTCTATGGACTGGTGGCACTAAGGGTTGAGGCGCTGGATGCCACACCTCACTCCATGCTGGCGACCTGGGTTTGGGAATGAACCCGTGTTGTCGGGGGTCGGCAGGGGAGGACTAGGATTGAGCATCTGATGACAGCTCTCCTAGTCCTGGGGAATGGTGTGTATGCACACCACGCTCTGGTGGTCCCTTGGGATGCCTGGAGGTCCTTAAGACACACAGGTGCCAAGTGGTGGGGAGCATGGTGGATGTCCGCACATTGTGCATGGACATCATTGCACATCTGTGCTCCCATTGGGGAAGGGAAAAAAGGGAAAATGGTGGCATAGTCCACAGCAGCTTGATGGCCGCAGCTTCACTGGCCAATGATGTCTGGAATAAGGTGTGTGCCAGTACTGGATCCTGGCCAGGCACGGGGGCATGGGGGGCCCCTTTCAATGGTACAGCTGCACATGCCAGCTGGGCATGTCATCTTCGGGGTTGGCAGTGAAGGAGGAGCGGTGATTGGAAATAGGCAGGACTGTGGCTGCAGGTGAGAAAATAGAGATGTAAAAAAAAAAAGAAGAGTGTCGAACAGGGGTGTTGCACTCAGGGCCCTATGAAGTTGTCAGCACACCTGACCGAAGTGGCCTATAGAGATGGATTTACGTTGAGGGGGAAGCTTCTGAAAAGGAATATTAGGTAGGGCATGAACTGAAATACCTGCTACGATGCAGAGGTCAGTTTCAATATATTTCCATGCTGGAAATAATTGGGACTAGAGTCCTGATTGGGGAGGGTTCTCCACCACAGGAACTGTCTGGCTCTAGTGGCTTAATAATAGATTTTGAAATCTGGGAGTTGCAGGCTGCCTTTGAGTTTATGGGGAATGAGTCTGTTATATGCTCCTCTGGGTTGCTTTTTGTTCCACAAGAAGGTGGATATAGTTGAGTGGAGGTGCGAGAACCAGTTGAAGGGTATGCAGTAGACCATGCCTAAAAGGTTAAGCACCCTAGGCAGAATATTAATTTTGATAACATTAATGTGGGCCCATAATGTTAATGGAGGGCAGACCAGCATTTTAAATCCTGTTTCAATCTTTGAACTAGCGGAGCTAGATTTTTAATGAACACCTCTTTGGGATTTCTGGATAAAAATATTCCTAGGAATTTGAGCCCATCAGAGGACCAAGTCCCCACCACCACCACTGCATCACATCTGCCTGATGAGTATGAACATTAAGAGGCAAAGTCACAGTTCTTAATGTGTTGAGTTTGTAGCCAGCCAAATGGCCAAATTGGTGAAGAACATCTAGGGCTGCAGGAATTGACTGCATTGGGTTGCTAAGGTGAAGCAAGATGTCATCTGCATAAGTAGAAATGTTATACCTCTGCTTTCCAGCTTGGACTTCCTCTATGTTCTCATGTGTAAGGAGTGTCCTCATCAGGGGCTTTAAATATGAATTAAATGGAAAAGGGGATGGGGGCAGCCTTGTCTGGTGCCCTTACCCAGGGGGAAGCTGATGGAATGGACTCCGTTACAAACTATTTTAGCAAAGGGGTGGGAGTATAGAAGGGTGATACATTTGAGAAAGGTCTGAGGTAATCCAAATGATTAAAGACTTTGGAGCAAGATGGCCCAATAAACCCTATTGAATGCCTTCTCTGCATCCACAGACATGAGCACCGTGGGGGAATCCAAGTCCCTAGATGTGGAGAAGATATGGGCTTCCTGAGCTGGTCTGAGGAGAGGCTATTGTGCATGAACTTGACCTGTTCTGGTCCTATTAGCAAGGACCAGAACCTTCCCACTCTGGTGGCCAAGATTTTAGCAAGGATTTTGAGATCAGTATTAAGAAGGGAGATAGGCCTGTAATTGGGAATGTGTTCAGGGTTTTTGCCAGGTTTTAGAATGAAGGTAAAGTATGCTTCCTGCATAGAAGGATCCAGATGGCCAGTTTCAAACACTTCATTAAAAAGCTTAGCAAGTGAGGTGCTAGGTCCTATTTAAAGGTCTGGAACAGGTTAGTGGAAAAGTCATCTGGCCCTGGGTCTTTGTCCGGGATGAGTTCTCAGGTAGCTTACAGGATCTCAGTTGTTGTTACTTCACCTTCTAGATGGTGGGAAAGTTGAGGTAAAATAGATTCATTAAGGAATATTTGCCTTTCCTGAATGGTTGCAGGGGTGTCTAGAGAGTATAGGGAGTGACAGTGTAATTGAAAGGCCTCTGCAATATCCCTGGGTTTTGTTAATAGGATATCATCGGGGGTCTGATGTAGTCCTTTAATTTGCTTCCAAGATTCCTGTTGCCTAAGCCTTAAAGCTAGGAACTTTCTGTCTTTTTCTCCCTGATCCATGTAATTGAGCTTGGCATGGAAAATAGCATGTTATTCCTGTTCCCTGAGCAGTTCATTATATTTGGCCCTGGCTTCATTAAGCCTAAGCCAATCCTCTTCAGGGGAGCTGGAGGTAAGATTTTGTTATCTTTCCCAGATTTCTGATAAAAGGAGGGTGCAATGCTCCTGGCGAATCTGCATCCTGGTCAGTATTAAGCATATGAGCTCCACCCTCTAGGTGCATTTGAAGAGGCCCACAAATGAAATATATTGATGACAAAACTGTGATTTTCTTCAAAAAATTGGGTAGTGCAGGCTTTAATTTTTTTAAGACAGTCAGGGTCTTTTAATACATGATTGTTAATTTTCAAAACCTTATCTCTATCTGCTGGATCTCCCAACTGTACTTTGAGAGTGGCTGGGGAATAGTTGGAGATTACCCATGGGAGGTTTTCACAGGCCTGGGTTACACGAATGAGCTCAGTACTCAGCAAGAAAAAATCTAGTCTAGAAGAGGATTTGTGCACAGGGGAGGTGAATGTAAAAACTCTCTCTCATTTGGATGGAGGAACCTCCAGGGCTTTAGTAGACCAAGAGTATCCTGCAATACTGAACAAGAACTCTGACTAGGCAGTGGGGGAGATTTCCATGCACCTGTCCTGTCCAGCAAGTTATCAGGAACAAGATTTCAGTCACCTTCTAGAATGATCTGAAGGTAGGAAAAATTTGCTAAGTCTCTAGCTAGTTGGGTGAAGAAAGTGGGGTTGTCTTTGTTGAGGCCATAAAAAGAGGCAAGGGCCAGTACTGAGTTACCCAGAATACCCACTACCATAACATATCTGCCATCTGGTCCAAGGATTTGGTCCTGCAGCTGGAAGGGAGTGTTTCTATGGATGAGGATGGCGAAACCTTATTTCTTATTGCTATTATCTGTGGTGTACACCTGGTCTTGATGCCACTGGTGCCTATCTACCATTTTGGTGTGTGTCTCCTGTTTAAAAGTGATGTTTGCCCCTGTGGCTTTTAAGTATTTTAAAACCTGATAACATTTTTCTTTTGTCTGACCACCGTTAAAGAGCAGCTGACACCTTCAGAAGAACTTTAACAAAATATAATATTTAGACACAGTTCAGCTTGTATTTCACATTAGTTCTGTATTCCTCCTCCCCATTATTTATTACTGAGGTCATTTGCCTGAAAACAGGGTCTTTGCCCTGAACAGTTCATCTATTCCTATTGCTTTGTCCCTAGCAGAGGTCATAATGCACTGCTTGTGACATCACAGTTTCTCTCATTGCAGTAGACTGTGATGTCACAACAGAGCACTAGGACTTGAAGTAGGGAGTAAGCTACAGAAGCACATTGACTATAATGGAACTCTACAGCATATATATCATATATTCATGCAAACTGACTCAGTAATAAATAATGGAAATAGAAATACATAGACTATATATGGACTGCAAGCTGAATTGTACCTAATTATTATGTTTTTCAGAGTTTTCCTTGAGGTGTCAGTAGCTGTATAATATTCCAAGTGAGGAAAGTAAAAACTCAGTTAGCCACTGGGTAAGCAGTAAGTTGAGTAGGCCATGAGTGCAGGGTAGTATCCCTTAATCAAACCATCAGGACATAGGACTTCTATCTACCAGCGGTAAGTAGGGTTTTGGGGGCCAGAAAGTGTAAGGTGTACTGATATAGGAGTATTAATTTTGGGTGGTCAAAGAGGGTGGTAGCTCATAATTAAGGTATATCCCTTGCAGTTGACAATAGCACCAGTAAAACAGTATATATGTAATAAAACTACCATGCTGAACATTAAAGTAAAGGTGTGATATTTTATATAGGACTTTGTAGCACGATAGCCTAGGGAGGAGATATCCCCTTTCTGTTAAAATTTTAAATTTTAAAGCACAGGTGCATGGAAGGGAAGGGATCATAACAGTGGCTGAACTACCAGCCAGAAGATCACTTTCAGTTCTGATCACCTGCTCCACCCCACGCTCTCACATCTTGTGACGTGTGCCCAGGAAACACCAGATGCTGCCCCATACAAGTCTATGGGGCTCATTTTCAGACATTTTACTTATCTTAGGCAACTTTGATATAAATGAAATTCACGTCAACCAATAAGGACCCTATTAGTTGAGCAGTGGCTTTCATTTTATCAAAAGGCTGCTTAAAGTTCTATAAAAAAAGATCTGAAAATGAGCCCCATAGACTTGTATGGGGCACATCCCCATACTCTCCCTGGGCACACATCACAAAACGTGAGTGCACGGGAGTAGAACAGGCAGACCAGGAAGTGAAAAGGGGTCTCTGGCTGGCAGTTCAGCCACTGCTAGAATCCTTCCTTCCATACACCTGTACATTAAAATGTAAAATTTAACAGAGGCTTATCACCCCAGGCTAGCAGGTCATGAAGCCCAAAACCTGAAAAAAAAGATCTCACACCTTTACTTTAAACATGATTAACAAGAAAAACAGTGAGAAATGTAAACGCATTAGAAACAAGGAAGACCCTGATGAGTCTAGGATATATGCCTGAGCTGATCAGCAGCAGAAGGTTATCCTTGTTCGACTGGTCCATAAGGGTCCTCTCAAGGGGGTGCTCCCTGAGCCCTGGAACCCTATTATGGGTAGTCTACAACAGACAGTAGTGAAAGAGCCCACCTCAGGCAACTAAAGGGGATGCGGCAAGGGAAGGACCCCCCACCCCTCTGAGACAGAGGCATGCAGGGAGGAGAACAGAAAAAAAACAGTCGGAGCTCTTGCAGGAATTGAAAAGACAAGTAGCTAAGAGATGAGTTTAGGGAAAATGGTGGAAGCCAAAGGCTGACAAGAAGCCACTGGTAATGCAAATGCTAAGAGGGGGAGAGGAGCGAGCTTTGGCCCATATATCTTAACTCTTGGGGAGGGTAAACAAGCTAAGGAGAAACTTACATGACCATAAACTGAAGACTGGGAATGGATACAATCAATATATTCAATTCACCCAACTAGACAAGTAGAAATGTGAGCAGCTAGGAAACCCTCCCCAAGTCCAGAAAGATATAATCTGCCAGCCCCCCTACAATAACTAGGGAGTGCTCTGGGTCCAGTGAGGATCTGGAAGGTGATGGTGGCAACCAAAACTTGCGTAGAGAACTTGAACATGGCTGTAGAAAAGAGGTTGAATTAAATGTATGAGGTGTGCCTTAAGCAAAGTTGGTCGGCACACAGCTCGAGTGTTATCTTCTTAGACATGCAGGGGTGAGTGTGGCCGAATATATTCAGAGTCATTAGAGGTGTTGTTACCTAGATTCCTAGAGACAATCACAGAAGAAGGTGTGTAGAAGAGGTGGCAAGCGAAGCTGACTGTCAAATTAGTTTGACAGAATCAGTTGTTGCTGTAGTGGAAATCCTGCAGCTGTGCATCCAAGGGAGCTCAGGTGGGAAAAAAAAAGGCGACAGAGGTAGATAATGTTTATAAATAATGTCTGGGATGGGCAAGTGAAAGAGAAAGTTCACCATATTGTAAGGGGCTTGGACTCTGATGATACAGGCCTGTATTGCATTCCAAACCTAGTAAAACTAGTCCAATCATAGGGAAAAGGCCAAATAAAGTAGTCAGTACAGAGACGAATGCAAAGCTCACAAAGTGAACTGCCTCCAAGGTGTGTGTGTGTGTGTGGGGGGATCCACTACATCCATACAGAGGTTAAGGCTCAAATGAGCAAATATACTCTTAGCAGACTTCACTTGCCTTGTAATTTGTTGTTCCCTGACTTATTAAGATAAACAATCAGATGTTGTGGGAAGACATGCAGCAGCAGCTTTGGCAGTTCTAGCCTGGTCATCTCAGCACTGGGAAATACTTTGGTGTCCTGGTCAGTTGTAATGATAAAGCGTGCTGGATAAGGCATACTAATTTGATGTTAGCACTGTGGAGAGACTTTTTAATGTTTTTGTAAGCTAACTTCCTAACCCTCACAACTGGTATGAAATCGTTAACGATGTAGAAGCAATGGCTTTCCCAAGATAGAATGGGGTTTTTCCTTGTTTGGGATTGAATATGTAACTTGTCCTGGAAATTGGGGCAGTGGAGAATAATATCCTAAGGTTTGTTGCCTGGAGACCACTGGGGGTGTAGAGAATGATGTGCCTTCCTGAGCAGAGGACCTGCGAGAAGGGTAGTGTGGTGATTGTGGGGGACTTCAACATGCCAGGAGTGGACTGGAACACCCCAACAACCAGGAACAGAAGGGAGCAGGTACTGCTGGATGCCTTCCAGGACAGCTTCCTGCTGCAAATGGTCAGTGAACCAACCAGGTTAGGGAATACCCTTGACCTTGTGCTGGCAAATGGGGACTTTGTGAGAGAACTTACAGTGGAGGAACCGCTGTCAGGGAGTGACCACCACTCAGTATGGTTCACATTGGATATGGGCAAGGAAGGAGTGGAATCTGGCACAATAGTGCTGGACTTCAGGAGAGCCGACTTTGGGAGGATGGGGGAAGTGGTAAAAGGGTACCTGGCCAGAATTCATTCTAGTATGGACACTAACCAGAGGTGGGAGCTCATAAAGCTGGGGATAGTGGAGGCAACCAAAACCTGCTGCAAAGCCCAGAGCAAGAAGGCTAGGCTAAGAAACTGATCTAGTTAAGCAAGGAGGTCATGGAAAAGGTAAGGAGGAAAAGAGCTGCCTTTAGGAAGTACAAGAAAACAGGAGGGGAGGACAGGGAAGAGTACTTGACAGAATCAAGGAGGTGACAAGGGCAGGGGAGCCAAAGCATCTACTGAACTCAGGCTGGGCACAAGGCATTAAGAAGGGGGAGAAGGACTTCTTTAGTACATCAGGAGAAAAGGAGCTGTAAGGACCACATAGTAGGATTAGGGAAGGAGGGGTTGGTGGAGGCAGAGATTGAGTGAGGCGGAAGCACTAAGTGAGTACTTCTGCTCAGTATTTACTAAAGAGAAGAGGGGGTGACACCCAAGGTGGGAGAAATGGCAGAAGCAGGGTGGGAAGTGGTGACAGATGGGAAAATCATGGAGAGCAGAGTTCAAGAGGGTTTGAAGGCACTGAGGGTGGACAAGGCGCCAGGCCCAGATGGCATCCACCCCAGGTACTGAAGGAGTTGGCAGAGGTCCTTGCAGGACCTTTGCAGACGATGAAGGCCTCACTACATCTGGGGTGTGTACCTCAGGACTGAGGATGGCTCATGTGGTGTCCTTCCACAAGAGTGGCCCAAGGATGAACTGGGAAACTACAGACCAGTGAGCCTCACATCCATCGTGGGTAAGCTAATGGAGACTATCCTGAAGGAGAGGCTGGTGGCCCTCCTAGAGGCCAAAGGACTACAGGACAGCAGACAGCATGGCTTCATACATGGCAGATCCTGCCAAACCAACCTGGTCGAGTTCTGTGACTGGGTAACTAGGCAACTGGACAGGGGCAATGCAGTGGATGTCCTGTATCTGGACTTCAGTAAGGCATTTGACTCAGTGCCACATGGAAGGCTGGGAAGGAAGTTAGTAGGCACAGGGGCGGGTGCAAAGCTGGTGAGATGGGTAGGAAACTGACTGCAGGGAAGGCAACAGAGGGTGGTGGTGAGTGGGGAGCTCTCACACCCAAGGGCAGTGACGAGCGGTGTTCCACAGGGCTCGGTGTTGGGACCAGTGTTGTTTGGGATATTCATTGCAGACATATCATGGGACATCAAGAGCAAGATCAGTCTGTTTGCTGATGATACCAAGGTAGGCGCGGTGGTGGATGACCTAGGGGGATGGCAGGGGTTGCAGGATGATCTGGCAAAGCTTGAAACCTGGTGAGACACCTGGCAACTGGGGTTTAATGCCAAAAAGTGCAAGGTGCTGCATTTTGGGATGAAGAACCCGAGGAGGAGTTACCAGCTGGGGGGAGTGCAGCTAGCCCAGACAGAGGAGGAGAAGGATCTGGGTGTGCTCATTACAGGGTCAATGAACAACTCGGCACAATGTAGGAGGGCAGCTGCAAAGGCCAACAAAATGCTGGGTGGTATTGCAAGGGGTATATCCTCGAGGAGGGAGGAGGTGATTCTGCCACTGTATAGGTCATTAGTTAGACCACACCTGGAGTACTGCGTGCAGTACTGGCATCCGTATCTGAAGAAGGACATTAAGTTACCAGAGGGGGTGCAGCGCAGAGCGACAAAGATGATCAAGGGGCTGGGGGACTTATCATACGAGAGGAGGTTGAAGGAGTTGAACATGTACTCACTGGAGGAGAGGAGAGACAGGGGTGACATGATTGAAACCTTTAAATACATGAACGGAATAAACAAGATGGGTACAGAGGGGCTGTTCAAAGTAAGGGAAGGGAGGGCCACCAGGGGCCATATAAGACTGGAGCAAGGAAGGTTAAGGAGGGAGATGAGGAGACACTTTTTTACAGAGAAGGTGGTGGCTGGGTGGAATGCGTTACCTGCTGAAGTGGTATGCAGTAGAACAGTGGACTGCTTCAAATGAGGATGGGACAGGACAAGGGGGAGGGTTAATGAAGGGGAAGGGTGGAAGGGAGGGGCAGCTGCAGAATAAGGGATGCTAGCTGCACATTCGAGCAGACTTGATAGACCTCTAGGCCTTTATCTGCTGGCAAATTTCGTATGTTCGTATATTAGACTCCTCTGCATCCTCTAGTATGTCCACAAGGATGAGGTTGTTCCATCTACTCCTGCCCTCCTGGTCCTTGATGCAATCTTCCAATATGGCTAATTTGTCTTTAAAGTCGCTATCTGGACATCATCCTGAGCCATCTTGTCTTCTAGAGTGCTGATGCGGACTTCTATGTCCGAAACTCAGTGAGTTAAGGCTTCAGGGGCAGGCGTATATGCTTGGAAATCATGTGCCATCACGAGCATGGCTTTCTTGATAGATGTTAGTTCAGTAAAAAGCAATCCAGTTTATCAGAGGTGCTTTTACGTATTGTATCTTCAGTTGGGGATGATAGGCCAGTCTTGCTTGTGCCTTTCATGCACCAGGAGTGCGAGGGAACTGGCGAGCCTCCGATGCTGCAGAGGTGCCCATTTCATTCATATCTGTTGGAGCTGCCATTCAGAAAAAATGGTCAGGATATTCCAGAGAGCTTCCAAAAAGTCTTGACAGACAAAATGAGGTGAGTGGGTTTGAAAACTGACTTAAAATAGTTGCATTTAGAGTTAGGGATCCAGAGCCAAGGAAAAAGCTATCACTCATGCTGGACATATCATGTGACAAGAAATGACATACTCTGAAGATCATAATTTGAGTGTGAATCTCAAATTAGGGTTACTAGCTTTAAACAATTATGCAAATATTCTTAGTAATTCCACCATTTGCTGCCACATCACATATTGTTTACAGTATATACTGTTACAGAATTAAATTTGGGGAGATTCAACAGTCCATTATATATCATTTTCTACTCCTAAGGCCCAAATACAGATTAACATAGTTGGGGGTAAATGTTGCCCCTATTGCTGTCCTGATGGTCTGGAGATAAAATTATGTCAGGAATGTAAAATCATTATACTCCAAAACAAATCTAGAATGAGCCACTAGAAACTCTGTAGAGGGTTTAGTTTCCAGACCCTGTAAGTTCAGATAATGCTGTAATGTTTACAGCCCTTCATCATGTAGCAAGTTTCTGTATAAGAATTCCACATTGAGGGTAACTAAAAAGCTTCCCTCCTTGATATGGAGATCCTCAAGGGCACTCAAGATTTCACTTGTGTCCCATAGATATGAACATAAATTCTGGATTAAGGGTCTCAAATAGCTGTCACCACATTGGGACAGTGGCTCTGTAAGGGAATTGATCCCAAAAATTATGGGCTACTTGTGCTATTTAGGAATTTTGTATATTTTAGATCTCATGGAGTGGGGGGAATACATTGTATTCTTGACAGTATTACTATTGGAGCATTTTTGCGTATATATTCATTGATTGATTTCTTGAAGGATAGTGTCGAATCACATAATGTATAGGAATAGAATTTGTCATTAGCAAATTGCCTTTTAAATTCTGCTACATAATCACTAATATCCTTAATCACAGCACTGTCCTGCCATGTCAGCTAGTTTGATGGTGATACTCTAATTAGACCCAGGATCCTTCAAACCTTGATATTCAGTTTTACTCATTTTGACACAATACTGAAATTCCTTCAAGAAGGGATCATGTCCTTTACAGAGCTGCTTTCCCAATATGTCAACAGCTATTTATGACCCTTGGTTACTCCTTAAGAAGTCCATGGATGGTAATATTTTTTCTAATACAGAAATTCATTAAACTGTGATACCATCTTCATGGTCTACATGGCCACTGGTAGTTGTAGAAGTTCTTAAAATGGATGTACAAAAAAAGAAATTCAAAGAAAGGTTTTGGGGATAAATGAGGCACTAACTAATTAAAACCTTGAATATTCGTTGACCAACCACGTACTTAAAGCTTTTGACCCTAAAAGTCAGAAACTTACTTTCATAGGAATTCAAAAGGTCAGTGCTAGTCCTGGAGTAGAGGACATTGAGTTTATTCTGGTCAAAAGGGAACATTTGGGGATTTTAAACTGAATGCTACCACTAAAGCTGGCTTGAATGATAAATTAGAGCTTGCTCCTTTTCTGTAAATTTATCCTGGACAAGTCTAATGTGATTTTGTCTTGTTGATTTTGTAACATAATTATCTACTGTATTAGTAGTATGTTGGCTTCTTCCGTCATAGCATGTAACTATCTTCACATTTCTTTTTTTTCCAAACTATCCTCTGTTCTGAAAAGAACAGTGATATCAAATTCGAATTAGCAATTTAGAAGCCCTGTACTGAGTTTTGTTGAACTACAGTATTAGTCTTTTTAACATCATGCACTATATGATAGCACTTATCACTTTTGTAACTAGCTCCCTGTGGCCCTTTAAGTAATCTGATATTTAAAGGCAGCCATTGGGGGTGCACATTTACTCTTGACAAAGTGCTCATGGTGTGAAACACTGAGTTTGTGTGCTTCCACCTTGTTTTTGTATGCTGGAGTATGAAGCGTTAATAAATAAGAACCAGACTCTAAACCTGGGTGTGTGCTTTTGTTGCACCAAATAAGTGCATGGTTTTTCTTTTGCCTACAGTTAGTTTCACTGGTAACACCCAATGTTTAATGAGCAGCCTTCTGCTTTCTCCCAAATTATTATCCTTCTAGTTTGTATGCCTCCCGATATGTACTGTCAACAAGTATGCCCTGAGAAGCGCTTCCTACATTGCTCTGTATGTATATAAGGCAAAATTGCATTTCGGCAGAGCGGCCATAAGCTGTGTATTACCTCAGATGTGGAACAAGTTGCAAAAGACTTTGAAACTAACCCATCCTATCTCCCTATCTACCTTCAAATCCCTTTACCTAAGTCACAACAAGGAGCCATGCACCTGTTTTACTTGATGCCTGATATTCCTATAATCCTAGCCCAGATGAGTCCTGCCTCCACAGATATACTGTATTTATTTATAATTCGGGGCTCCCCCATTGCCTTTCCCTACCCCCTGCTCTTGCTCTCGCCTCTTCTATCATCTCTGGCTTGTATAACCCTGAATTTATTTTACTTGCCATCCTCCTAACCTCCCATGTCTCTCTCCTCCTCCTTGAATCCTATTGTTGGCAGAACCTAGATTCCCTGCTACTGTGGCGGTCCACATATCAACAACGTATGTTTTTTTTTCTTCTTCACCTCCCCTATGGTCCAGTTCCTGACTGTACCCTTATTCTGTCATTATTACCTCCTCAGAAATACCATCTAGAGCAGCCTTGTAACCCTCTCCCCTACCCTGGACCTCTACATATAGTGTATATTGGGTGCTTTTTTAATCTGTTGTACCCATCGACTGTTATATCTATACATGTATACTCTCATATATACTTAGTATGATGTGTTACCAGTTTAGATTCCTGACCCATATCCCAATTGTCTTTCATTACTGTACATGCCTCTTGTTGTTAATTATTCTATATATATATATTTTTTTTATTGTATTTATTCCTGCCTTGTACATTGTTCATTGTATCTTTCTGATTTGTTTTATCCTGTATACCTCAGGTTCACCTCGAAAATGAGTTATGCTGAACAGTGATCACCTGGTTAAATAAAGATTTTGATTGATTGATTGATTGATTGGTATGTTTGAACAATGTTGTATTTGGCATGGCATAATAGCAAACTACATATAAGAAGATAAAAGCCATTTAAATTCCTTACTGTAGCTTACATGTAGTAGGTGGATTAGCATGCAACTGCTGGAGATTGGTGTGACAGTGTGTATAGCCCAGTATGACTGTGATAGCCCAGTGCTAAGCTACAGTAACAGTTAATATTCATTGCTGGGATCAAGGCTTATGCCCTTCCCCCAACCCCATAATCTCTGTTTTACCTCCAGTCAAAATAATTTATTGTGCCTGGCCCCATAGATTTTTAAATGATATAATAATACTGTACTTCCCCTTGCAATTTCTGTTTACTTATTTACATGCCGAAAACATGCTTGAACTGCTTAAAAAGTTCATGGAGCTGGCAATACCAGACCTAGCTCTTACTGTAAAGGGGATGGGCTTGGGCAGACTGGGCCACCTGGCCATGCAAAATCTATTCCTGCAGATGCCGTACCCTGTGACCAGTGAGACTGAGGTAGTGACCAATGTCTGGCTCCCACTGTTGCAGCTGCAGCTGATGCAGCTCATGATGTTGCATCTGATTCCACACCATGTAGACCAGGGCAGGGTCCTGATGACTTCTGGGTTTTTACTTTAGCTTAATTTCATTTATTATTATTATTTATATTTCATTCATGTAGAAAAGTGTTAACTCATGATCTGTGACTTCGGGTTTGTGACTTACGACTCAATAATGTGATTCATGATTCATAATTCATGAGTTGTTCTTTGATGTATAATTTGTCACCTTATTTTAGATGAATTGGATATTTAGATGACTGTACTCCAGTCCTCCCTGGCTCTCTCAATTACAGCTTGCTTTGGTGGTGGTGTTACTTTCTTCCTTTTGTAGATTTGCAGGATCAGTGGTCCGCCTTGACATGCTTGCCCTTACCCCCATGAACAATAGTAATGTCCCTCTGATGAGAATATGACAGGAGTATCTGAGATTTCAGACCCAGACTAATTTTCACCTTCCTTACACCTTGACTGATGAGCAGCAAGGGGCTAGTTGCTGCTGCTACTGATGTGTGATTTAGGGGCCAAGAGGCATCATGTGTTGGTTCAAGGTAGACTGGCAAGTGTTGCTGCCCCTACACTGGTGGCTGTGGCAGTTGCTGTTATATTGTTTATGTAAGATGGGTAAGGTAAGGGTTTGCTTTTATATTTTTGGACAGACCACCTACTGCCCACTACTACCCACTGCTGCCTCACTCCCCACCCCACCATCACTGTAAGGGTCCCCTAGCTCATTCATACATGGTGGGAGGGTGGGAAAAGCCTGCTATAATGTGACTGGTGCAACAAGGAAGACTCTCTTCCAGGTTGCAGTCACCTATATGGAAGACTGACTCCTCCTCACAACCTCAGACACCTTCTCATCCTATGTCCCACATTGCTGTCTTATTGTTAGTTGGCAGTATGAGCTGCTCCTGCTAAGCACCTTCCCTTGGGCTTTCAGCCAATGTGATGATGAGTAATGCTGATGATATCAATCACCAAACCCCCTGCTGTGCCACAGCCATCCCAGCATTCTTAGAAGAAATGTGAGGAGCAAAGTCACTCAAGGTTCCAGCCTCCTCCCCTATCATCTGAACAGGCTGCTGGAAGAGGGTATGGTTTCTCCTCCATGGTGGAATAAAATTGGCTGCTGCAAGGCTATATGGCCATACTTGTATTTCCATTCCTATCTTCCTCTCCCCTTGACCTATCTTCCCTGTAGCTCCTCCAAGTGGCAGAGGGGATGGGAGGAGAAAAGATGTACTGGTTGCAGTAAGTGGTTGAAAATGTGGTGCTGTCCAGAGTGCCAACTGCCCTTGTTGCCTCACTGCAGCAGGTTACCTGCCTTCAGCATACTTACACATGCTCCCTGTCATCCCATATGGTGGCTGGCTGAAGATTTGAGAGAAGAGCTATACCACTCATCATATTGGGATTGCCACTTGGCCCTGTCTGAGAGGTATGGGACTGAAGGGTTGGCTGTGGAGTGTGCTCAGTTCTGGCAGTGCTTGGTGCTTCTAGTCACCACAGCCTGCTCAGAGGAACTAACGGAATGGGTCGTCAGTGGCCAGGGGGTACTAGTAGACAACAGGGAAAGCTGACAAGTTGGTATGATAAAGTGGCAGGTGATCAGAGGCTGGGGGTACCAGTAGACACCAGGGACACCTTAAATAGTACAGTGGCAGGCAATTGGAGGATGGTGGTGCTACTAGACACCAGGGAAAAGCTACACAGTTATGGGTATGGGTGATCAGTGGGCAGAGAGTGCCACTGGACACCAGGGACTCATCCTTATAACAGGGATGGGCAACCATTGGGTGGGGGTGCCACTGGACACCAGGGATGTCATTCGTATGACAAGAACAGAGACTGGAGATTGGGGCAGTGCCACTGGACAGCAGGGCTGTCATTTGTACTATGGTTCAGGGTTCAGAGGAAGTGGGGTGCCACTAGACACCAGGGAAGTCTTTGCATCAATGGGCCAGGGTGGTTGTATGCAGTCCCTTTGGCAGCCACCAGGCCCTTGAGCCCTGTTAAGCCAGGGTTTGCAAATGTGGCAACTTGTGTCTGTTTGGGTGGCATTTACCTCCTGTGCAAACCTCTCAATTTCCTGCTGCACTGTATGCAGAGGGAGTACCCCCTCAATTACATGGGCACAGTGGTAATTTGTGCTAGGTGCTAAAGAGTTTTGCCTGCACTATGGGGATGTCTAAATATAGACCCACCCACAAATTGGGTGCAAGACCTGGTTACCATGGGCAAACACCCCTTAGTGCATGGGCTAAGTTTTAAGTATCTGGCCCCTGAAGTTTGAGGTGTTTGATTCTTGGGTGTAACTGACTTTCAACTGTATTCCCCTACTGTGTAAGGATGGAAGCAGTGTTGGGTGTCATTCTGAGTGACATCCACAAATCATTTGTCCCTTCTGGCTCTTAGCCACCTGCCTCACCCAATCTAGGCTCTTAACCACATGTCTCCCCAAGCCTATGCTGGGAATGTTAAAGTCTCCCACTGACACTATTTCTCCCAGTCCTGCTGCTTTCCTTGTCTCCTTCTAGAGTGTGTGAACCAGTTCACTGTTTGATCTGATGGTCTGTACACTACACTTTTCCTGTGCTCCCTCCTTCCCTTCTATCACCTGAAGCCATATAAAAAACTCTGCCCCTTCCCCCTCCTTGCCTGGAAAATCTTCCAGCACCCTAATATCTTCCCTTATGTACACTGCTCTCCCTCCCCCTCCTGTTTCCCATTTCCTTCATGACAAGCTTGTATCCTGGAACAATTAGGTCACCACAGTTGTTTGTATTAGCCCAGCAGAAAATGGTTCTTTATCCATCTACTTTGGGTACTGTATCATTAGAATCCCACAAGGTACAATTATCCCCTTTTGTCTTGCTGCTTCTTTATGGAAAGGTATTGCAGCCAGGTGCATGCAATAAAAAGATGTGTAGCTGAGAATATATATTTATAATACTGTAGTTGCATAAAAAATGATGGTACAGTCTTCTGCCCCCCTTTCATTTTCTGCCATTGTAAATTTGTATTTTACCCTTGGCCTTTTGCCTGCTCATAGAAATCTAAAGATTGTTTTTGCCCAAGTTCTAATTAATTTCCAATGAAGCTATGTCACTGATGTCTGGAAGAGATAAAGTATTAAGAAAAAAGTTAATTTTTAATAGAGTCTACATTATTCTCCCTGTATTTGTACTCCTTTGTAGCGGAAGGGGGAAGACCTCCTTCAGCCATCTCCATAACATGGACCTCTCTCACTGGAAGGCTTACCTTCAGCTGGGACATCATCCTGGTTCACCCCTGGCACTTACACCAGTAGTACAAATCTTACTCCCTGGGGTGATGTTCTCTCCTCCAGTACCATGGAGAGCAGTCCCTCATAATCTGGAGGTTGTGGTCTATGGAAGAAAGAGTGGACCACATTACTGTGCAGGTAGGACACAGCAGTTATCTTCCAGTTCCCCTTCCCTTTTTCCATCTTCTACCTCAAAATCCTACCTATTGAAATGCAGCAGCATGATCATGCTTGGTGAATCTAATGCACCATGCATGTCACCCTTCTGAACTACATGCTTTTGGTTGCCTTGTCACCTCTAGTCACTAGTGACAATATTGCAGTGGTAGCTGCCACTATCTCAGCAGAGGTGAAAACATTTGCTTGGATTGTTGATCCACCCCCTGATGACATTTTCACACTGAACTTGAGATGCAAATCAAGGGTGCTGGAGGGACAGTCTGCACCTGCTACTACTATGTGGTTGGGCTTGCTATGGATACTACCTAGTTTCACCCTCTGAAATGTTGCCATTGTCTTTCTAAGCAGGTATTCTAAATTTTGTTCTTGTACATTTTCAAATATTTCAGACTGGAATAATTCTCTTTCAGTTAAAACATTGTTTAATTTACCATACAATAGTTTAGCAGGTCCTTTCTATCTCTATTCACCTTATAACCAGAGACCTTCACATCTTTATCCTATGCAATAAATTATCCAGATACATTTCTACATATATCTATATATATATATATATGGACATCACCACATAAAACAACCTTGTGCTTTTTATATGTAACTTTAATACTATGAATTATTACACTTGGCTTACCAATTGATTGAATGGTCTGATTGTCAGTGCAATACCTAGTGATGACACACACAGTATCTCTCTCTTGTCTTTAAATTCAAGGGAATATACTCCAATAATGTTCATCACTGATACTGGATCGATGTGTTCAAATATTAATATTCATATTTATATTTGATTCAGGCCTGACATACAGTGCTAGTGTGAAGTCAGGAATTACTTTAAACAATGCTTTGTGATCGGACATCCTTATGTAAACCCTATCCCCTCTTTGACCTTTTTGCCTTTTCCCAGATATTCAGCTGGCTGCATCAAAAGTGCTTTCTGTCCACCACCACCTAAGCTTTACTGTCATGTTTTAGACTAAGAGTAGGTGCAGTAGTAAATATGGGACATCAGAGATGGGAGAGGAGCAGGCATTGGTGTATTCTGAAGGATTAGGAGCACATAATTAAAAAAGTCAATGCCTAGGAGTCTTATCTCCATGGAACTGACTAGATTCAGAGTAAGAAACAAGCCTCACTATGAAATACAGTATACCACAAGTAGGCTGGAATACCTGGGGGCAAAATGGATGGGGACACACAGTGCTGAGTCCCCAAGCTATCAGGTGTAAGGTAAGTGTAGCTGTGGGAGAATGGTGGAATTATTTAGAAACTGGGTTTTGATCACCATCAGAGAAATCATAGCTGGCATTAGCAGAACTCAGATGCATACACTCAGCAAATTATAGATATCATACAATGCTGTTCATTTTTATTCAGAGTATCCATGTGAAAAACTAGATCTGTGTCCTATACTGTTCACTTAAAGTTTGAGAGTTATTCAGGAACACAAATCATAATATTGGACTCTGTGATTTTATGTATGAATCTCCGGAATACCCTGCCAAATGTCTTTTCTGTAAACAGGTATTCAATATATTTATATTTCCTCATCTGTTACTTTCTTTTCCATCATAAGGGATCTTCTTATACTATCACTCATCCATCTACCCACAATAAAACTTGCCTCAACTGAATCAAACAACTGCTTTTTTTTTAGGCACCGATAAGCATAAGCTTGCAAGCACCTCATGTAATCAGGCATGTTCTTTTCTGCATTTATTCAAATTTAAGGTTACATTCAGTTTGAGTGATTTGGCTGCATGATGTCAATGATGATGTCAGTGACTGGGATTTAATGTTTTAGCATGCATTCCAGACCTACCCAATCCTTGGCTCACTCCTCAGTGTGGAACATTTCTTTCTCTCTAACTTATGTAATATTAGAGAAATTGCAAGATATCATTGCTGATTTCAGCAAGGTTTGAAGCCAATGTTTAGAAAATTGAACTGACACTTCTTTGCTAAAGTCAACTTAATCAGTAATATATGAGACTTTGAGTCTTGTCTAGTTTTAATGCAGCTTGTTGGGAAGCATTACTTCAAGTAAGGTAGGTGAGATAGGTAATGATTTTTATTCATAGAATGCACATGGTAGTAACCCATTGAGTATAAAAATATGCTCATTTACAAGGGACTCCATGCAAAAGAGAGACAATGTTCCAGTTACATATAAAGTACAATTATTACCATAAATACAAACACTGACTATAAATATAATCTCTAAACCTAATACAATACAACAATATATATTGCATGTATATTCCTATATCACATCCAGCACTATCCTGAACAATGAAATTCTGCACCATTATCCAACTTCCTAATAGTTACAACAGTCTCTTGGTATACCAGTTTGGTCTATAAACCATCTATTTATATGTGCTCAGGTCACATTAGCTCCTTGGAATCTAAGGTGGGGGTAACTTATTCCAACTTTGGTGTCCCAAACATGCAAGTGTAGCACCTCCATGCTTTGTTCTCTTTCTGGGAACTGTGAATTGCAAATAATGTGTTGATCTCAAATGTCGAACCGGGGCTTTCAATTTAAACTCATTGTCAATATATCCCGAGACTTTTTTCTTAATAACCGTTAACATTAATTTAGTCATATGATGAGTTATTCTACTGTCTAAATGTTTCCAATGCTATTCTCTATAAAAGATATAATGATCGGTCAACCTTGGAGCTTCCAAGATATATCTGGCCATTATATTATACATAGTATCCACTTTTTTAAATCTTCCTTGAGGCCCCCACATAAATTGTGTCTGCATACTCTTTGACTGGTACCAACATGGTTCTAACTATATGCAACTTGATATGTCTGGAAAATTATTTTTAATCCTATAAAGCATCCCTAACTGTTGTCCTAATCTCTTTACCATTTTAATATGCAATGTACATTTACAATGAGAATCAATCCATAGGCCGAGATACTTATATTCCTCTACCTGTTATAATGTAGAGCCATCGGCCAATTTGATATCCAGAACATTATTACTGTGCAAAACTGTATTCTTATGCCTAAATAACATCACTTTAGTTTTCCTGCTATTTAATATTAATTTATTAATCCTATAGTAATTTTGTAGTTTGTCAAAGGCTTCCTGTAAACCATATTGTATGTTAGTTATTTCATCCCCTGCCAGTTACAAAATTGTGTCCTCCACAAACTGATGGAACATTATGTTCTGGTTTCTGAATATCACATAGTTTGTATACAAATTAAAAGTTAGGGGCCCCAGAATCAATCCCTGTGGTACTCCCTGCACCAATGCTCTACAATTTGAATAATATGAATTAAGGTAGACTGTTTGTAACCTACTTTTTAAATAATTACTGAACCAGGCAATTACATTATAAGAAAAAACAAAACAGTTTAATTTGTATAACAGAATGTCATGGTTTAAAGTGTCAAAAGCCTTCAACAAATCTATTAAAATAGCCCCATCATTAATCCTTTATCCATAGCTGTCTGAGTATCGCCAGTCACCTTTACCAGTGCAGTCTGTGTGCTATAATTTTCTCCAAAACCAGATTGGTACCCTGTCAGAATATCTTGCTTATTTAAAAGCTTTTTAACCTGTATTGCAATTAATTTCTCAAAAACTTTAGCTACAACTGGAAGAAGCGAAATTGGCCTGTAATTTGAAATTTCTCTCTTGGACCCAGATTTGAAAATAGGGACCACAATTGCAGACTTCCACTTCACCTGCCTCTCCATGGTGGTCAATGACAAATTATAAATATATGAAAGTGAGTATGCCATTACTGCAGCATATATTAGCAGTTTCCTAGAAATTTCATCAGGCCCAGTAGCTTTTTTATCATCTATTTTAAATAATTCAGACAATACTTCCTTAATTTTTATATATAAAAAATTAAATCCTGTTTCCTCCATTTTCTTATAGGTTGTATAATGTCTTTTTCAACATCTTTCACTAGCCTCAAGTTCTCAAAATAATCATTAAAATCATTTGCCAGTGTTTGTCCCAGTTCTATGTCCCTACCATTTATACAGAACATATTTAGGTATCTGGTTTTACCTGGATTTTGCAGTTTATTAATTAAATTCCAAAATTTGCCCAGATGGGAAAATTGTGTTTCCTCCAACAGGGTCTGTTTATAATATTCAGCCTTGACCTTCCTCACTTGTTTTAAATATTTATTTCTTAAATACCTACACTGATCCCAGTCTACCTTCCTCATTGTTTTGTTGTTAGCTTTTCTCCACTGTCGATTTCTTTGTATTCTAATATCATGCAAAACCCCTTTGTACCATATAGCATTATTTTTGGCTGTGAAAAATCTTTTCTAAATGGTGCATGTCGATTACATACTTCGACAAATTCCTCCTTAAAGTACTGCCAAGCCTCATCAACTGTTGGGATTAACATTATCCTATCCTCAGAAAACCTTTTCCAGATCTAACATAAATTGGACATAATCAAAATGTTTAAATTATCTTTTAAACTCCCAGCTTCTGGTTACCACTCCTGTTTTACACATACTGTATAATGCCTTGATGGTCACTAAAGCATCTGAAAGAACCCCACTCTGTTTGTAATTATCTTTCTTTGAGGTGAAAATTAAATCCAAGATTGATGAAGCATCACCATTCCTAGGGTTAATTCTTGTTAACCCCTCAATCAATTGGCACAAGTCCAAACTAATGGTCATATCTATTAATTCATGTTCAGATGCAATCACTTCCAAGTTTTCATTAAAATCTCCAATCAATAATATTTCATGGCACAATTTATATTTCTTCAAGAAATCATGCATGATGTCATAATTAGATGAGTGAATTTTTAGTGGTTTAGAGACCCCCCATACCAAGTGATCTAAGAGTTCATTACTAAACTCCACTGCAAACCATGTATGGGGGTCTGCACTCACTGCAGGGTGTACTTTCTTATAGCACTGATCTCTTACTGGAAACCATCTGTCTCACAATGTGGAATGACAGCATTGTGGAAGGACAGAAATTCAAGGAGGCCTGGGTTCAATCCACAATGTGGAACATTTTTTCCCATTACAGTTTATGTAGAAATATAGAAACATAGAATATGTTAGCAGAAAAGGACTGTTTGTCCACCCAGTCTGCCCAGATGGTCCCTGCAGTGGCTGCCTCCACATATCCTAATTGGTCTCTGGCAAACTTCTCTTCTCCCTGCCTATTCAATAATATTCCCATGTGCCTATCCCACACATGATTGAAGCCCCCTACTGTTTTCACCTCCACAGCATCTGAGAGAATGAGAGAAATTATTAGATGGCATTGCTGATGATAGTAATAGAGTTTCAGCAAGGTTTGAAGCAGACTTTCAGAACATTGAACTGTTGCTTCATTATTGCAGTTAGCTTAAATAGTTCTATTTGAGACTTTGAGCCTTGCCCAGGTTTGAATGCCACGTAATGGGAAACATTACTACAAGTGGGTGAATAATTCTTTACTAAACCCCACTGCAGTTGTGTAACGGGGGAGGGGGTCTGTATTCAATGCAGAATGTGCTTTCTTATAGCATTAATCTTTTGTCTAGAAATTTTCTGTATCACAATGTGGAATGACAGCACAGTGTACAGCACAAGGCCAGTAGATGAAAGTGTCAAACACAGGAGCAGCACACAATAGAAAGAAGCAGCTTGACAGTTAGCGATTGCTCCAAAAAGTGTTATTATTGCCATTTACAGATATGAGAACAACTACGTTTCTGCTCCATAGTTTTCATAAGTGTAAACTGCCAAAAATGCACTTTTTGGAGCAATTCCATGACTGTCAAGCTACTTCTTTCTTTCGTGCACTACTCCTGTGTTTGGTTCCTATGGAGTTTCTATCAGCAACACCGTCAGAGGATCTGAGTGCCCCATGTTCTTGGTTGTCAGTAGCTGAAGTTGGCCTAGGTTTGGTCCCCAATGTGGAATATGTTTTCTTCCTCACTTCAGTTTATGTAGCATTAAGTAAATCGTGAGATGTCATTGTTGATGACAGTGATAAAGTATCAGCAAGGTTTGAAGCTGACTTTCAGAACATTGAACAGGTACGTCTGTGTTGTAGTAAACTTAATTAGTTCCCACTGAGGCTTTGAGGCTTGCCTAGGTTTGAATGCAACTTGGTGGGAAGAATTATTTTATCACTACAATGTATGTTATTAGCATGCATCTATTGTATGAGAGAAATTGTTAGATGTCATTGCTGTTATTAGTGATAGGGCATTCATGGTTTGGAGTTGTTTTAAGACAATTGAACTGTTTGAGACCCAGGAACAAAGAACATAGAAACTGCAACTGTCCCACTCCATCAAGATTAATCAATCACAAGGGAAAGTAGTGGAGACTCATCAGTTATAGTTTGAGATAGTTTTTTGTTTACAAAAAGATAATAGTTACTCCAGAGGTCTTAGTGCAGAAACTGATCAGGTTAATATTTCAGAGTCTGTGCATTGTGTGGGGGTATGATTGTTTATTTTGTGAGCTGTATCTGTGTGCTTGCATGCATGCACATGTATGTGTTTGTACTATGCAGCATCTACATGCTCATTGTTTAGCATGTATATACAGTATATATCTATATCTATATCTATATCTATATCTATATCTATATCTATATCTATATCTATATCTATATCTATATCTATATCTATATCATAGGGATGCAGTTGTGCCCCTAAGGTTAGGGTTGAGTAGGCAGTTTAATGTTAAACCCCATATTTTGTACCTTAATAACCTTGCAACCGTTCAACAGATTTGCACAGAATTTGGAATGTGCTGTCCCGTGGGGTAGATCTCCTGATATGCTAAGTTTTGCTTTGATCGGATGTGTGCTTTTCATGCAGCACATAGTGAAAAACATGTGCTTTTCACTTTTTTTTGCCAGTTTTTGCTGATATTTGCTCATCGCACTGCAGCCACACCGTTTGGAATTTTGGCCTGAAATTGTCAGGGTAGAAAGAACAAGGAACAAGCCAGCATTAGTTTAGTGAACAAATATTACTCAGTTCCAAAGTTATTCAATTTTGAAATTTCAGGCTCTGAGCATACTCAGTTCAGTCTTTTGGATAGGGGTATTTTTTTCCAACACGGATTTGTCTCATGGAAAGGGATTTTGACAGCTCATGAACAGGAATCCCCATTCAGGAGAAAAAATCCCTGTTTATGAGCTGCCATCTTGTTTTTACTTTTTGCCCAAAACAAACCCCTGTATCTTGCTCCATGGATATATTTGTTGTGAACAACTCTATGGGTTTTGTTCAGGGCAATGCCCTCTACAAGCCCATGTCTTTGGTTTCCCTCACTGTGTTAAAAAAAAGGCTGTTTTTTGCTATGGGAAATCCCCATTCATCACTCGTTTCCGATCCCTGTTCATGAGCTGTCAAAATCCCACTTCGTGAGATAAGAACCAGATGGCCCTGTTTCATGAATGGGGATTGTCTGATGAATGGGGATCCACAATAGCTGATTTTCTCTAGTAAAAAATGGCCTCAGCACATATTCTTTAAATGCCAACATCGGGGTGCCAAATTCCCGTGTCAGCCTGTATCTCCCCCTCCTCACTAATATGGCACACTGGGAGCCCATCCCAGTGTGAAAAATATATATGTATTTTTTAAATTTTATTTTAATGCTTCTGACACTGGGATGCCCACTCCCAGTTTTGGATGATGCCCCCCCAAAGCCAGTAGTCTTCAATTGATGACACAGGGTGCCCAGTCCCCGTGTTGGCCTCTAGCCACCCCACCCACTAATATGGCACAATGGGAGCCAACCCCATTGTGCCCAAATATGTATTTTGAAATACCTGTAAATAAAGAAAACCATCCCCCAATCTCTTTAATTTTGTTTTTTTAAAACCTGCAAAAAAGAAAACGGTCCCTCGTCATCTCCTCGGTTTCATCCATCCACACCCTCCCTCTGTGCACCCACCTCCCCACACCCCTTACCCATACTTACCTCCAGAGGTTGGGAGCAGTGATCTTCTCTGAACTGGGACATGTCTGCACTCTTCACAGCTGAACTGCAAACTGAAGCATCAAAGGTAAGCACTGTATAATGGCAGTCAATGAAGGTTTCAGCTTAGGTTGATATCTCAACCATTGTTAGGAATTTTGGCCTCACATTTTCAACATGGGTTTCTTGTGAAACCCCACCTCGTGAACACTGGCACTGTCATTTTGTTTTTCTGTCCTAAAAGGTGGTTTCTTGGTCACAGCATGGAATCACCTTTTGGGACTGATTCATGAAATGACAGTGCCACTGTTCAGGAGGTGGGGTCCAAAAAAGCCCATGTTATAAATTTGGTGAAAAAATTCCAAAAAATGACTGCGTTATGAGTGTGCATTGTGCAGTCTCTACGCATGCTCGTAACTTCACCAATTTTTAATATTTTCACTCCAGATTTTCAACATTACCATTTTGTCACATCTCTTTATGAAGAGCACAGCTGTAATTTTTCACATCCTGCCTGAAACGTGTTTACACCCGTGGCACAGAATTGCACAGTCACTGTGCAAAATCAACTTTTGGGATGGATTAACAAAATCACAGTGCCACTGTTCATGAGGGGAGATCCCAAAAATCCCATGTTGAAAATTAGGAGAAAAAATGTCAACAAATGACTGCGTTACGAGAGTGCGTTGTGCAGTTTCTACGCATACTTGCAACTTCACCAATTTTTCATGTTTTCAATCCAGATTTTCAACATTACCATTGTTTCATACCACCTCATGAATAGTGCAGCTGTAATTTTTTAAATCCTGCCAAAAATGTTTTTCCACACCTGTGACACAATATGGCGTACAGTTGCGAAAAATTACAATTTGACACTGATTTGAAAGTTTTCTGTACTTGGCACATGTGATGAGGTGATAAAAGGATATGTTGAACATTTGGGGTGAAAATTATTTAAGCTGCCACAGTTATGACTATTTGTTGCAATTTCAGTATGCCTGCTTGTAACTTAATGTATGGAAGCACAGGGGCCAGAGACTCCTGTTTTTCCACAGTTACATATATATGTGCATTTGTGGAGGGCTAGAGGACCCTGTGCTCATGCTGTGACAAATGGATACCATTGTACTATCTGGATGGAGGGGTGGCATATGGATACTGTTGTACTGTCTGGATGGAGGGATGGGAGTGCAGGGTATGAAGGACCCTGCGCTCCCACAGTAAAATAAAGATACTATTATACTATCTCAAAAAGTGAGGAAATAAATTGCAAAAAACTTCATTAATGCATCATTTAGGGTTGAAGCAACAAAAGAATGGAAATGAGGCATTAAGGTTGAGCCTAACCCACATACCCATCCCATCCTCCATACAACAACAGGCATCGGGGTGTGCCATGGGGTCATTAGGCCTAACTCTCACCCCATTCTCCTATACTGTACCATGTCAACCTGTTTACATATGGAATGGGGTAAGACTTGGGCCTAATGTCCCCATAGCACACCCTGATGCCTGCAGGTGTCTGGAGGATGGGGGGTGGGGTGGAAGGATGGGGGGTTAGTGGCCTAACCCTAACGCCTTATTTCCATGCTTTTGTCTCTTCATCTCTAACTGATGCATTAACAAAGTTTTTTGATATCTATGTCTTTTACTATACAAAATGACACATCCATACTCTGGCTTCTGCTCAGCACCATTGATACTTTGATTATTCTTTTCTTTTTTTTATATTCAGGATAGTTGTAACTATCTTCACACTACCTTCATATGTGAAATGGGTCTATAAGATCCACATCTGGTTCAGTATTTTCCATTACAGTCCATTTTTTTGGTATTTGTTTATATGTTTTATTTGTAATCATTGACCAGGAAAGTCACACTGAGCATTAGCAGTTCATTTCCTGGGTTGCATGGAAATGTTTTATTGCTGGGGGAATTTTGGCTAGGTCTCCAAGGAAAATCCCCCACCCCTACAATTATTGCCATAGGATCTTTAAGTTCCACTTGCATATTGCAGCCACTCCAGATGGCAAGAAGGCACTTAGGTTTAACATCTAATCTGAATGATGGCACATCAATAGTGGTGCATCCTCTTACTTCTGTACTATGGTGTCAGCATTAGGTATTAGCCATTGTTCCTGGTGAGGGACTAGAACCTATTATCTTCTGATTTTTCAGCCCCAGAGCTGAGCATGCAATCTATTGAGCCACTGAAACTGTCATCTCTCCAGTATTTAATAGCTAACTATTATAATAATGAATGATTCTCTGATGGTTTTAGCACACTGTCAATCAGAAACAACTGTTTTCAAAATAACTAAAGACCTATGCCTCTCAGTACACAGATATTCTTTTCTAACAAAAGGGAGCTGAAAATGTCATCTAGACATGTGTAGCATTAGAACATTATGATCTTCAGTGTTGCTGAGTCACTTCTGCAGGTCACTTGACTTGCATGAGCTTGCACAAGCTCAGTGTTTGTTCCCTTAAAAAAACATTATGTCATGCTATTGAAGTACCAAAGAGCAATAGTGGAAAGGAAGAAAACTGTGAGTCCCTCTTATTACCAAACTCAACAGTAACAGTTTTCAGGAGGTCCATTAAACACAACTATGATACCAGCTCAACTTTACTGTACTTGCACCCCTTTCCTTCAAGGTTCTTATCTAGGTTAAGCATTTGTACTTGTACTTGGTATTTATACTTGGGTTAAAACAGTAGGAGACCACTGGTCCATATAAACTGTTCCCACATTAGTGGGTACGTGTCAACTTACTCCCTGTGAATAACTAATCAATCCTTTCCTTGAATTCTATAGCTGTTTTACTATTTACTACATCCACTGGCAAGGTATTCCAAACTCTCACTGCTCTATTCACAAATGAATAGTATGCCTTATTCTTTTTTACTGTTCTCAACTTAATCTGCTTCTCGTGCCCTCTCAACCCTTTTGGTTTCTCCTGCATTCCCAATCCCATTTCATTTGCTAATTCTTTATCATTTATTATTCTAAATAGCATCATTAAGTTCCCTTTTACCCTTCTTTGCTGTAGTGAAAATAGTCCTGTCCTTTTTAATCTTTCACTATATTCATATCTGTTTAAAGCTCCTATCATTTTAGTGTATCTTCTCTGTACCCCTTCAACTCTTTTTATCTCATTCTTTGTATATGGACTCCACAATTGTGACCCAAAATCCAAATACAGCCTAACATAGGACCTATATATTGGAGCCATACATCCCAATAATTTATTCATCAAGCATCAAGGTAAAAATAGAGCCACCCAAAACCACTTGTTCTGGAAGTCTGCTCCAAGTGTCCACCACTCATTTTACGAACAGGAGTGGGCAAAATAGCTGAAATTTGTCTCATGAATTAATTTGTGAAGTCTATGAAATTCAGAAATTTTTAGCTGGCAAAGTTGCTTTTTTGGCAAATTAACTAAAATTCACTTATGAAGTGGCCACTTTGCTAAAAAAAAGGTAACTTCAGGTAAAAATCTGCAGTTTCAGGAAAGTCAAAGTTCTTAAGGTTCACAGAAACTTTGCAAAGCTTTGCAAAGGCAATTTTGGCCAATTCTCAGCCATTTTGCCAGTGAAGTTTACTTTCACAACTCCTCTATCTACTGTATCAACTTAAAAAATGATCCATACAAAGACATTGAGTGCTCCTTTGTACTCTCATTTCTGAAGATCTGGATTTGGTCAGATGGTGCTATCCCTTTCCAATATATACTGTAGAATAGGAAATGTACACATAGGCCCAGATATTCAAACTAAGCCATTCTATATAATAGCTACTCAAAAATTCTGCATGAGGTGTAGCCAAGGGTGATATTCAATGGAGCTGCGCTGTTGAGCAACTCCTCTGAATATAAGCCCCTAGCTCACAACCACTATGCACGCACACAGTGGAACTTGCTCCACCACAAGTGGTCAAGTGGAGCATTCAGATCTGCGGTGGCGCCAAGTTCCATCTGCGCCATGCGCAAATCTGCGATATTCAAAAGGTGACATGCAAATGGGGCTATAATTTATGCAAAGGTGTATGGGAGTTCATTCATCTAATTATAGCCCGTTGCATGCCATTAGCATGCAGGTGCTCTGATCCCCAATGACTTGCGCCTGGCGCCTGCCAGGCAGCATCCGTCGAGGACCGACGCCTTGCAACCTGATCACGGGCATAGCGTAATTCAACCCCGACTAGCCTGATTGCGGGCATACCTTTAACCCCGACTGGCCCACTCCGGGCGCCCACTTCCAACCCCCACCCCTGACTAGCCCGGTCACGAGCACAACTAACCCCAAGACCAATATCCCTGGCAGTCCAGTGGACCGTGAAGCCCGATCACAGGCATATAGTCTAACCCACCCCCAAAGTCCAATAGCCTGGTGATCTAGTGGCCCCCACCCCACCCACCACGAGAGCCCTACCACCCCACTCCCCCTGTCAGCCGGAGGGTGGCAGCACCACCACCTGCCGCCTACCACCCACCGACTGACAGCTGGGTAGGGCTGCGTGCCCATTGGTTCAGAGCAAGAGCCAATGGGCGTCCAGCCCATACTGTACAAGGCAGTCCAGATATGTGAATGAATGCTAGTCGGGGGGGTGGGGGTAGAATTCCTTATGCCCGCGATCGGGCTGAGTCGGAGGTGGGGGGATACTCTGCTGCCGCGATCGGGCTATGGGGGGTTACTATTATGCCCGCGATCGGGCTGCAGGGGGTACTGGACAGGGGAGGCCACCCACAGGTGGCAGCTGCTGTGCTGGGCGCCTGCAATGTGGCAGCTCACCTGTGGGTGGCCCTCAACGATCCTTTTGGGGCTCAAAGTTGTGCAGGCGCAGGTAGGGGTTGCGTCTGCATAACTCTGCACAGCCTGGCCGAATATCGGGCTGTGCAATTTATGCATGGTTCCTCCCCCTTCGGTTGAGCATGCCTTCATTAGCATTGCACTGTTGCTCAGCATGATTTGGGGGGTGCAACTGCCTCCTGCTGAATATTGCAGAATGGTGCATTTCGGACTTGCGCAGGCACAACCCTATTGCGCATGGCTCAGCTCTTTTGAATATCTGGGCCATAATGTATATTTCACAGGTCTGTTCTCAGTGGTATATTACCATACTTTGATTTTTGCACTATGAGACCTACAGTGGTTCTTTGTGAGCTGCCGATCATAAGTATACAAAAGGCAGAAAACTGTGAGCAAAGTTTAGAGAATGTTGCAGGCAGCAGCATCAGGACTCAATAGGTAAGGGACAGAGCACAGCACCTCATGATTTTGGCTTGTTATGGAAGACTGTGGGCCTGATTCTCAAAGCTTGGTGCAGCCACGCCAAAGGTGGCTTGTGCCGATCATCGGTGCACCATGGACCCTGCACCTGATACTTTATCGGGTAGGGTCCCAGCATCAAAGTCCCACATCTTGCAGCAACCACAGGGGCATGCCAAACAGAGGGTGAACCTATACAGTTTTCTGCAAGCCATGGGCAGCTGTGCAACAATGTTCTTGAGAAGGCAGTCTATCGTTCCCCCTTCCCAAGCCCCGATCACCCATCATATTTCTTTAAATACCCCTGTATTTGCTAGGTGTCAATAAAGTATATGATAGATACAAAAATATCCCTGGTAGTCTTGTGGCATCCCCCCAAGCTCCAATCAGCCATCATATTTCTTTAAACACACATTGCCACAAAGTTCTCAACTCACCCAGAGGGCAAATTTCTAAGTACCCTTAGGCCAGCCCAGCCTGGTCTAGGGGGACTTAGATATTTACCCTCTGGTCGAGTTTTGTGAATCTCAGTTGGGGAGCTTTGACAGCCTATTATCTGCTGCAAGCCCCTAGCACCATGCCACAGCCCATTTTGTGGCACACAGGTGGTGCATGCCTCCTTTGATGTAAGCTGCATGCAGTAGGCGCAGGCTACCTTTGTGAATTGCTTTTGGGACATTGTTTGGTGCAAGGGGCACTTTGCACCAATTTTTGGATGCAAGCCCCTTGCACTGCACTGGGAGCTTTGAGAATTGGGCCCTGTGTGTCCAACTGATCTGCTGACCACCAAAGCACTGAAGGACATCACCAGGTACTGTCTGCTAATGCATTGTGACTTTAGTAACTTCTAGTGGTGAAGGGGTGAGTTACTGTGAGCCACAGGAATTTTTTTCATATAGATTAAAGGAAGATTAAACTAAATAGAAATAGTTTGCATTCTTTGTTCTTAGTTTAGATTTTTTTTTTTTTCCATTACAGATGTGACCCCATGGCCTGAAGGACATCACACACCATCACAACACCATGCTGCCTAAGCACATCTGTTTACTTGAATCATTTGGTACTCACAGTAATCTTGGCAAACTTAAGAATTAAATTTAAAATGATAAATTTGGTTTTGTTTGTATCTTTATTATTTTCACTAGATACTGTTTTGGCCTAGAACCAGAATGCTGGACCTTATTAGACTATTTCCATGACCAGATTGGACCTTCACTGAATTGAACAAGTAATGTACAAAACACACTTTTATTTCAACTACCTTGCAAGTTTGTTAATAGGAGACATCTGGAAATGAGAGACACTGCTCAGTATGCCTTTCCTGGTGAAACTTTTTTTAAAAAAACAGCTATTTCTATTTTATTTCAACTTGGTTTGAGATAAGGGATAGACACCAAATGGCACTGTAAGGGGGTTTACTATAACTCCATTGGAAATGTAGTGGCAGCACTGTTTGTAGTGAGAATGAGTGAGTTAAATAAACACTCACTGTGCTTTTATTTTCATGGGACATGGTAGATGCATGAACATAGCGAAAGCAAAAGTACAGTGAATATCTCCTATTCTACAGTAATTCCTGTAATTGTGGCACACTGAATTTCTCTTTTCCACGAAGAACAGTCCTAAGTCTGCCAGTTGGTACTGATAGACCATGTTTTCCAAACCTTTAACCACCAGTGCGGTGGAGAATCTTCTTCAAGGTGATCTTACTCACCTATAAGGCCCTATACAAGATGGGCCCTGGTTATCTGAGTGACCTCTTGAACCCTGTTTGCCCTGTGCACTCACTCTGCTCCTCCACCGAGGGCCTTCTAGCAATTCTGAGGGCCCAGTTGAAAACCTCAGGAGACTGAGCATTTGAGGTGGCAGGCTCCACCCTCTGGAACTCACTCCTGAGTTCTCTGAAGGAGACCCCAATGGTGGAGGTTTTTAAGCGGGGTCTGAAGGCATATCTATTTTGAGAAGCCTTTGGAAGCCAGTTATAATATGAGTATTACTGAAGTGCTGTTATTTTTTATTATGATCTTATGGAGTTTTATTGAATTATGAATTTTTTAATGAATATTGTTATTTGTGTTTGAATTTATTTCACAGTATCTTTACCTCTGCAAAGCACCAACAGCCCTGTATTGGACACTCAAGGAATAAATGTTTACTTACTTAGCTTGGTTGCTCTCCTCTGCACCTTCTGTATCCTGCCCATATATTTTCTCAGCTATGGGTTCTAGAACTGTACAGTGTACAAAAGATACTTTTGACCAATGATCTGTAGAGGGCCATTCTAATATCTCCCAGTCTGCTTAGGAAACTTCTTTTGATGCATGCCATAATTTTATTTGCATTATTTGCTGCTGCCTCACTTATTGCCCCTATTTAAATTTGTTGCTGATCATTACCTAAGGTTTCATCAGTGTACAGTATGAGTTATTTATACAGGATTTTGCTTTTATATTCATTTACCTAGATGCATCACATTGAATATTTTAACACTGAAGTTCATCTACCATTGTTCTGCCCACTTCCTTGGTATATCCAGGTTGCTCTGCATTTCATTAACCTTATGCTGAGATGCAACTACCCTTCCTGTTTTGGTATCATCAGTGAATATGTAACCCAGCTACTAGGTCCCACCCCCAGATCACATATAAATGTAAATGTATTGAACAATGTTAAGCACTAGCACAGAACCTTGAAGGACTGCACTGATCAATTGTTTTCATGTATGTAGATTACCTGTACAGTGCCGTGTCTTAACCATGAAAGGAAAAAGGATAACAATATACAAGGCGAAATCAGAAGCGTGATGGTGCACTGTCTTCCTTATGCCCCCCATACGGTGGTTGCTGCGGCTTCGAGGATGGTTATTTCTGTATTCTGTATGTTTATTTAAAGTCATCTAATTGTCAGGGAACAAAGGTTTTTTTTTGTTTTTTTTTGTTAAGGGAGTTTACTAGGAGCTTAATCAGAAAAAATAATTCCATTAGCTGGATGTTGGGTTCCAGGAGAACAGGAACAAAGACAATTGTTACTGTAACTCTGAGACTGCTTATCAGGAAATGAGGTTACAACCAACAGAAGAAAAAGTTGATTCATATAAAACCAATTGAAAGTGGCAAAAAAAAGAAATGATCAGAAAGGAAAGAAGTAATATAGAGATCAAAACTGTTCAAAACTGCACACAGTTAAGATAACACAAAATTTTGTTATGCTTACATGAATAATGACAAGGATACATTATTGACAGGACCATTAAAACATAATGGTACTGAAATTAAATAATAAAAGGAAATTATCTATTTAACAAATATTTTAGTTCAGTTTGTACTAGTTATATCACTTATAATAGGGTACAAGGATGTAAACTGATGGAAGGAAAAACAAATAAAAAAAAATCTGACATTCTGACATCTGACAAATCTGACAATCTGACAGAGCATTCTAAAACTGTTATGTAAAACAGATAGCAATAAGGCAACTGGGCTGGATGGGATGCATCCTAAAATGTTAAAGAAAATAGCAGAGGAAATTGCAGGACCTAAGACACACATTTTCAATAGATTATATCAAACAGGAAATATACCGAATGACTGAAAGAAAGCAATAGTGATACCCATATAAACAAACTCTGGCCAGAGCTGACATAGCTGCAGCCATGTTTGCTGAGCTCACAGCAAAACAGTCCACCATGCCCAAGATGGCTGTGGTGCAGTCATGCATGTGCAATTACTCATGCATATGCAATAAACATCGATGGCCATCTTGAGAACAACTGGTGACTAGCAACCAAAATAGTGCACCAATGGGGGAGGTAGAGGAGCAGTGGACTGTTTTGGAGTTGCGGAATGATCATACTGCAACTCCAGAACAGTTCTGTTCTTCAGTGTCCATCTGGTGACTAATTTTTAGAACTACTGCAAGATGGCTGCAGGATCTGTCCACTGCAGTTTTAAACAAGGCAATCAGACCTGAACTAACAAATTATAGACCTGTGAGTTTGACATCAGTTCTGAGTAAATTATTGGAAGTATTGATGAAGAATGAAATGGAAAATGGAATTATTTACAGGGGTTTAACTGATAGTAGTCAACATGGTTTTAAAAAACAGATATGAAACAACAAATATGTTAACTTTTTTTGAAACAGTAAGTAGATACCTAGATAAGAATAAACCAAAAAATGTGTTATACCAGGATTTTGGGAAGATATTCAGTGTCATTCCTCATGAAATAATAACAACAAAACTGAAGGAAGCAAAAATAAATAACTTAATAACAGACCGGGTACAAAACTGGCAGGAGAACAGGTCACAAAAAGTGATAATTAATGGTAATCTCTCAGGTACTGCAGAAGACACAAGCAGGGTGCTGAAGGGGTCCATACTGGGGCCTGTGCATTTCTCCTTCTTCATTTCAAATATGCATAAAAAGTAAAAAGGATTCATAATAAATTTCACAGATTATACAAAAATAGGAGTAAGGGTAGACATACAATGCAACAAAAAAAGTGTCAATGATCTAACTTACATAGAAGACTGGGTAGATGGAATTTAGTTTTACTACATTTGTACTAACCCATGCCAGTGTGCAGTCAAGTACTGCGGGATGTACTTTAGGGTGCTGACTTTAGCAACTCAGAAAAGAGAGTGCAAAACGTTACTAAACTTGGCACCAGTGCTGCACCGTCATGTGTAAACCACACAAGCACAGTGCATATGGGCAGCAAACCATAGCAGAATGAGCAACTACTGCTGTCTTTGCAAGCACAGGTATGAAGCTGGTATTGAGGGGGAGGGGGGCCCTACCACCCTTCCCCCTGAAGAGTATTATAACAAACTCCAAATCACACCTGTAGTGGAGGAAGGTGCAAATTAGAGGTAAGTCAGCTAAGTGACACAGGGCTAGACCACATGCAACACTATTTTATTACAGTGCTGTGCTATCTCTGGGCACAATACAGTGTTAGTAAAGCAAGCATCACAGACCAGTACATGACAAAGCAGTGCAAATGAACATAAAGCACATCAATCAATCAATCAAAATCTTTATTTATTCAGGCGAACATCATTGAGCATAGCTCATTTACAAGATGGACCTGAGTGGTCATAACAAGAAAAGGTTACAGAGTGTATACAAAAACATGATATTGAATAAGCACAAATACAATCATTTATGAGTGAGATAGATGTACAAATATTTACATACATACAAGGCAAAGGACAGTAAACCAAAAACCTAATAAAGGAGAGAAAACAAACAGTCTAGTAGGGATAAGGCTTGATAATGGTACATGGGTAGGCATATATGTTTGAGGTTTGATGTGGAAAGGACTAGGAGGAATAATAGAAGATAGGAGGAGCTTTAAAAGAGGGGTGGGGAGAGAGGGTGTGGGAGGGTGGGGTGTGGGAGGACTAGGCCTTGTGGAAGCAATTGCACGAATCTGGGATTAGGCTGGTGTACAGCTTTTGAAGGATGTAAGGGAATCAGTGTTTCCATTTTCAATGTCTTTGGATAGAATTCCAGATAAGTGCCAGGGAATAACTGATTGCAGCTCTTCCATACCGGGTGCAGGTGATAGGAATCTTCAGCAGGATCAGTTTGTTGATCCTCAAGGTGTAGGGCCTGGATGTGATCTGGTTGAAGCAGTCTGAGATGTGGAAGGAGTTTGTTTGTCAGAGCTTTGTAGATCCAGGTAGCAGCATTTTTCTTCTTCTATGTTGCAGGGATGTCCAGCTGACTGCATTGTAGAGAGAGCAATGATGGGTGCTAGAGGAAGGTCAGTAATGAATCTAATAGCTCTATGATACAGGGTGTCTAGTTTGTTTAGATGGGAGAGGAGCAATGACCATAGAGGAAGTCAGCATAATCAATGAGGGACATGAATGATGCAAGGATTAATCTTTGTTTGGAATCTTTGGTCAGGTAGTGTTTGATCCTATAGAACAGACCAAGTCTTTGTCTTAGCTTTTCAGGAGCTCTTCAACGTGGGTAGTATAGTCTAGTTTATTGTCTATCCATACTCCTAGGTATTTGAATTTGTCAACATATTCCAGATTTTCACCAAGGATGGTAGAGAGTTGTGGGAGGGTGAATGATGGGATAGTGGAAGAACAGTTCTTGGTGGCAAAGAACATAGCTTTTGGTTTTCTTGGCATTTAGTAATAATTTATTTTCTAATAGGTTGTGCTGAAGGAGGAGAATTCAGACTGTAGGGCTCACAGGCTTTTGATGGTGAGGATTGCTCACATATAGTACAGTGTCATCTGCAAAGAGGTGGATATTAGAAAGTGAGAGATTGGAATCAATATTGTTGATATAGATGGCAAAAGGATGGGACCCAGGATGGAGCCTTGCGGTACACCTCTTAGGAGAGGTTTAGAGGTAGATAGATCGCATTCATTTTTACCAGTTGTAATCTTCAGGAGATAGCATCTGAACCATTTACGAGAGAGTGAGTCAAGGCCTATGGAGTTCAGAGGAGATTAGAAGATCATGATCCACAGTGTCAAAGGCTTTGCTTAGATCCAGAAACACAGCACAGGTGTTATTCTTTTTGTCTAGGGGCAGTCTGCCAGTCATTTGTGACTTTTGCTAGTGCAGAGATGGTGCTATGCATAGATCTGAACCAGATTGAGCTGGATTTAGGAGATTGTTGGTATCAAGGTAGGCAGTTAACTGAGAGTTTACCAGCTTCTCAGCATCTTGGATAGTACTGGTAAGATAGAGATGGGCCTATAATTATTGAGGTCCATGGCATCACCTGCCTTAAGTAATGGAAACACTTGAGCTGTTTTCCATATTGAGGATAGAACCAGTGGCAAGTGATAGATTGAAGAGGTGGGTGAGGGGGCGGTTAAGGCATGCAGAGCTACTTTTAGAAAGTAGGGGTCCAGGGAGTCTGCACCTGCACTTTTGGTGGTATCTAGCTGGAGTAGAAGGTCTTCTACTTCTTTGAAGAATATTGGCTTGAATGAGAATGTGGAAGCAACCTTTTGACCCTCAGTAGATTGTAGGTTTAGAGATGCACATGGTGTACATATCAAATTCCCCAATGCAGTACATCACAGTTACATCTGTAAAATGGCAGTGGGATGCAGCGCCGCACCTGGTTGCTAATGTCCGGGTGCTAAAAACACAGACAGCTTACAACAACTGGACACCCAGAATACTCGTGCTCCCATTCCCACATGCACTTCACAGTGCTCTAATTGCCGCACCCTTATAATGGGATACCATAGTAATCCATATGGGGAAAATAACAGTAGACAGAATTATGCACTGTGTGGAAATAACACAAGGTAGATTCCAAAAGGGACCAATGCATCATTATAAGTGAAGATCTCAAGCTTATAAAACATTGTAACACAATTTCTGGGGTAGCAAACAGCTTAGTAAAAAAGTCTGAACAGAAGATAATAGTGTATATGACATACATTCGACTGAGTTTGGACTATGGATCATAAATATGGAACCCATACAACCTACTATAAAAAATTAAGCAGCTGGAGAATGTACAGGATAGGGTTACAGAAATTGTGCCTAGACTAAGAAATTTTAGCTACCAGGAAAGACTCCTGGTACTGGGTTTGTTATCCTTGGAGGAGAGAAGAAAAAATGGGGACTTACTTGAACTATGCAAAATTCTAAGGGACCAGAAAATTATGGAAAATTTACAGATTACTATACAAACTTAAGAATGCATTTTAAGGCCAGATAATCAGCAAATACTGCTAGAGAATTCAATTAAAACAAGCATTTGTCAATGCCAACCATTTGCTGCTTGTTAAACATTTTTTTTTTATTCTGACACCAACTTTTGAAGATGCTTGTTTAGGATTTGCCTTATAGACAAGGCATGCATCATTCAGAGTGTACTGTCTGAAATGTCATTTCAAACCAGAGGTGCAAAAACACATCTCATCTAGGATTTAAAAAATGACACATATCACGTCAGTGTCAGTGGCTCAGTGGGCAGCACACTCGCCTCTGAGGCCAGGCGATCAGAGGGCTGTGGGTTCGGTTCCCATATCTGGCACTTGGGTTAATATCCCAGTACTGACACTGTAGTGCAGCATGAGGGGGGTGCTACACTTCTGAGGTGCCGTCTATCGAATGAGACGTTAAACCGAGGTCCCATCTGCCTGGGCTGGTGGTAGTTCAGAAGGATGTTAAAGACCCCATGGCACTTATTGAAAAGAGTAGGAGAATTTTCCCAGTGTCCTGGCCAAATTTCCCTAATTCACAAAAAAATACCATCAAATGCTTAATCTGGTTCAATCTCAGTTGCTTACCATCTTTATCTCCAGATCACCCCTGAAAAAGGGACTTTTAGGCCTAGTAGGCTTACCGGGTCAACAAACAAACAAACGTTTATGAGGTGGTGTGGAAAAATGGTTATGTTGAAAGTTTGGAGTCAAAATATTGAAAATTAGCAAAGTTATGAGTGAACCTAGAAATAGTGTAGCTCTAACTCATAAATAACCTGGGCATTTTACTATATTTGTACACCACATTTTCACCATTGCCTTCTTATTACCCCACTTAATGAACCCAGTATGTGAAAAGTTTCAGATCCCAGCCAAAAGATCATTTCACTCAACTGAAATGTCATTCCACACCACAGGTATGAAAACATTTTGTCCAGGATTAAGAAATAACAGCCATCACATTCATGAGGTTCTGTGAAGAAATGGCTATGTTGAAAATTTGGGGTCAAAATATTGACAATTACCAAAGGTACAAGGCTGCATTCATAAATTTCAATGTAGGCTCATAACTTTGTTGTTTTTACTATTTTTTAAGCCAAATGTTCAACATAGCCTTCTTATGACTCCATCTCATGAACAATGGCATTAAAAATGTTCAACTTCTACCCAAAAGGTGATTTTGTGCAGGGACCACAAAATCACTTTCTGGGCAGTTTAGCCTAATTTCACTGCAATTGTTCTTGAGGTCGGGTCCATAAAGAAGCATGTTAAAAATCTGGGGCAAAAATATTTAAAATTGGCCAAGTTATGCCACTAAGTTCAAAACCCCATTGAAATACAGTACATTGAACCAGATATCTGATTTTCTCAGTTCACCATCTGGCTTTGAAGAGTGAAGATGTGTCTGTGGTCCAGAGAGGATTATGACATTGGACCCACGGTGGGTAAATTTTATTTTATTCTTTGGCAACCGGGAAAGGCCCACTAGGCCTGTTTTCAGGGGCAACCCGGGAGCACTGGGTGGTTAAGTGACTTGCTCAGAGTCACACTGTATACATGTGGAGGTTGTGGGACTCAAACCCAGGTCTGCTGGATGTGCTGTACCAAACTCATTCACAGCTCATTACTCTAATCTCTAGGCTATACTGTCAGGCTTGGGGGCAGGTGTGGGGTGTTGAGTGCTAACTGGAAGGGTCATGTGGGGAACTAACTGCACAACAGACATTGATGGATGGTTTTCATTTTCACAAGGTTTAAAAAAAAACATTAAGGGATGGTTTTCTTCATTTCAGATACATTCCAAAACTGGGATTGGGCACCCTAGTGTCAGGCTTGTAGGGGAACAGTGGTGGGCAACCTGGAGGGGGCAAGGAGAAAGGGCACTCCACTCCACTTAAAGGGACATTGTCAGCTTTTTTCAGAATTTAAATCCCACCCTGTTTTATAATTGTCTGCAGCTAGCTACGTGGCTATAAATTTTATGTGTGGCCCATATTTTTTTTAAACAGGCATATTTTGAGATTTCATACCTTTGTACATTAGATTCATCCTGATCTAAAAAAAAAAATCTCCTGCAGCCCGATGGTCTGGTGCTTCCCCGTAATAACCAGATATTAAATTTGTTCATGGATGTGGTTTTGAATTTCCATACAGTATTAAATAAAGACTTCCTTTTATAGTATCCATTTATCTAAGCTATATAAAGTAAATACTGTGTTTAAATGAGTGTGGGATCCTGATTAAATGTCTGTTTAGAAAGTGAAGCCATGATTATGGACATGGGTCACTAATGCGCAAGTCCAGAGTCATGGCTTCACTTTTTAAATAGACATTTAACTGGGTTCCAGCACTTGATTAAACACTGGGTTCACTTTATATATCTTAACAAGATGTATACTATAAAAGAATCTTTAACACTATATGAAAATTCAAAACCGCATCCAGGAATGAGTTTACTATCTGGTTGCCACGGAGACATGCTGGACCATCAGGTTGCCTGAGACAAAGGCAAGCTGCTGGTGTTGACAGCCAGTCAGTTACTTGCTGACCAGCTTTATGCAAATCAAAAGACTGAGGCCCTCTCTGATTGGAGTGGCTTGTTCCTTTGAAGTTCAAGAAGTTTCCACCCAGCAAGCAGTGAATGGTGTCACGACCTCATTTGTTTAGACTGCCGAGACCCTTCTCATTTAAACTGCAATGGGCTCAGCAGTGACACATCCCCAAAATCCCCTTTTACTTGTAACAAAATGTTTGTTATGCATGTGCAGCAAACATGAAAAGAAAGCTTCTTTTGAAATACATACAATGCAGGTTTGTAAAATACTCACTTAACTGTTCATAGGGAACAACTTTATGGTTAAATTCATAATAAGTTGACTATGGCTAGTTGTATTTTATTTTGTTTAATAATTAGTCAGCTACTTAAAGAATCACTTTCATACATCTACCCCATATGCTTTGGGCATGCTTTGGGCATGCAGACTCTATTCTCTTCAATAACTCCCAGCACATTATAATAACCTTAATATTTCTTCTGCCATGTTCCAATTAAAAGATTATTTTTTTTCCAACTCTTGGAGAACTTCTTCCAGTGACCACGGGCTACCCACCTCTACCTCCCACCATGACCATTCCCTCTCCTCCTGCCACTGAGCATCATCTCCGGGTCTAAACTCTCCGGAGGTAGGGCCACCCCATCCACCTGGGGTGCTCTATCTAGTAGGGCAAAGTGCCCAGCACACACGAGCCCTGACAGGAGTAGGGAAATGGCACAGAATTGAGAGTGTGGGCAGTGAAGGCTGTGGTGCCTTCATCTATCTCCAGGTTGTGGTATTTATTCTTTTTGTTTCCCATCCCACCAGAGCACGGCTAGCAAGGCAACATAATGCCGTGGCTCCGCCCAACCCTGGCGTTCACAGTGCTGCTGAATGCGCTTGCCCACCAGAGATCACTCAATGAGAAAGCAACTCCACACCCATCCTCGGGAAGAGAGCAGTCCTCCGGATGCTCGATCTCTCCCCAGCTCCAATTAAAAGATTAATAGCCCTGGAAACAGAGTTCATGTGGTTCAGTTTACCCTAGCCTCTACTCAGAAAGGGATTTCTGATGGGATCCCATTATGTGTTTGAATGAGCCCTTTCCTACCACAACCCTGGGACTCCAGAGTGTCTAGTGTTGCCTTACAACACCTTATCAGTCAGGCGGTGAACATTGCAGCCCCAGTCCAGCACCCACAACTAATGCTGTCAAACAGAATCCACTGGATATGAGAAATATTCCCAGCAGACAAGCTGGGCAGAAGGTTCAACCCCTTTCAAAGAATGGAAATTTCAGAGGAGAGCTGAGCAGCATTGTGTAGTCAAGTAAAAGGAGATGCTGACTTCTGGGAAAGGGAAATATAGGCAAAGTCCCTGCAGCATGGTAATAGCATTTTACCTAACTTGAAATATAAAATTGAGAAACATGCCAGCACCAAGCTTTGGAGCCCCTCCCCCAAATAAAGAATTGTGTTTAAAGTAATAATAAACACACATCAGGTCAATTGCATTGATGTTATAGCAGCCTGTGAAAATAAAACAAAACTCTAGAATTCTAGTGCTGTGTAGAACAAGGACCTGCCACTGTATTTCTTGTTGCTGGCATTGCTCCAGTTTCCTCCATAATTATTGAACTTCATCTCACAAATGAAGTAGATGAGACTTGGTCAGGTACTGTAAATTGAGGGTATAGTGTCTAGCAGAGCAAGGGCCCACATGGGGAATCTTTCAAAAGGCAGCACAAGATTTAAAGAGAAATCTCCCAAACTGAGCAAGTAACTGAACAGGTATCAATAAAAACATTAAAGAATGAAGACAGAGTCCATCACAATGTATGACAGATTTAGCACCCCCCCAATAAATAAATTTTGTACTGTATTTTTAAAATGTAAACTGCATCTGTTTTGTTCTATGGATGGAGTCAACAGCTTGAAAAGGTCAGTTGCTTTGAGCCATTTTCAATGCACTGAGGTTTGACTAGTCATGGATGATGTTGACTGCCTGTGTCATTACATGTGTAATGCACAGGCAGTCAATATTGTCCTGTAGCTAGTCCAACTTCAGTGCATCAAAAGTACCACAAGGTGACTGACCTTTTCAAGCTTGAATAAAATGATATGCAGGGATAGAATCTTATCTCCTTTGTGCCCCACTCGAGTTTTTTAGACTTTTTGGCTGGGAAATGTACACTGAGAATTAATTACTAGACAGCACTGAGTCATGGTTTTTATTGCCTCTCCATTGCTTGAGGTTAGCATCTCACTAAAGATGCACTAAAAGTGGTTGGTTGCATCAGCTAATCATGAAACTGTACAACAGTGGCCTGGGATTTCTGAATTAGTATGGGTCAATAAAAATTGCATTTTTTTTCTAGAAAGAACTTGAATGCATGGTGTGCTTATGAGTTCAATTTTCAATGTTTATATAAAATGTTTGCAATAAGGCCCAAATACGCCATATTAATTTCATAGTTGCCAAAACGTATCTATCTTGACAATTTCCAAAACACACAGGTAAGATTCAGTCTTTGCTTGCACCAAGCTGTGAACCAGTTGATCCAACAGACCTGGATTTGAAACCCACAATTGCGGCTTGCAAACTGTGACATGCTGAGCAAGTCGCTTAACCTCCCTGTGCTCAATGGTCACACCTGGAAACAAGTTTCTACTCAGTGTGCCTTCCCCTTCCAAAATGCTACTAAAAAGTTTTTATATCAGGTCAGGTGGAACATACACCTTATACTGTACCAGTGGCCTGCAGTGTGTGTGTGTGTGTGTGTGTGTGTGTGTGTGTGTGTGTGTGTGTGTGTTTGTGTGTGTGTGTGAGAGAGATGTGTTTTCTGTATCCTTCATATAGGCACTATGTTTTCTCTGATGAAGCACAAAGGCACATAACCCATAGCTACAGGAATCAAAGGTGGGTGCCTGCAGAAATAGGAAGCACAAAGTCCAGGAATGTGGTGCACACAGGAACAAAATACGAAATAAAAATTCATACCAAAAGAAATAGCCAGAAATAAGCCATTGCAGTAAATATTTAGGAAGCCAAAAGAGAGCAGTGGCTGAAACCTGGGCACTTCGACTCCATGAAAAGTTTTCTTCGGGGGAAGTGGCTTAATATACTTAACAGTGTAATTTATACAGACACAGTACAGGTGGATGTTATAAATTCATTCAACACAAACAGAAAAAAAAATGATAATTAAATGACCACAATGCATCAAGACCACATCTGAAAAAACGTTAAGATAAACCAAAATGTGACTTACAGATAATCAACATTTTGTATCAAACCCAATTTATTAGTGATACAAATAGCTGTTTAAAGGTGGGTAAACTCATTGAAACTACATTGTAAACAGACCCTAGGGAAAGGAAGTAAGGGAAACAAGTACAGCAGTAAGTTATATACATACACACACACATATATATATATATATATATATATATATACAGCACAGTGTAGAAGGATGGACGTGCCTTCATTCACAAAAATGCAGAATAAGGACCATTGTAAGTGAAGCTAACCCAGAGTGAAAGAGGCTAAGTTAGCAAAATAATAATAACAAGGGAATAATACAAATATTTATGATTTAGTGGGAAATTCCTGAGGTAAAAAGAATGGGGGAAAAAGCAGTTAAAAACAAAAGAGGAGCTGAGCGACCCACAGCCAAAAACATGCTCCTGTTTGCTAGTATGTAGAATGCAAATGGAAATGGGAGAGCCTAAGTAAGATTCATTACATAAAAGGGAATAATAGAAAGGTGGGCAACCTGGAGCCATGAAAGGCTCATAACTAACAGTACAGTAGCCATATGTAAATTGCAAGAAGAAACAGGAAAGCCAAAAACAAAATTCATTGAAAAAGGGGGATAGAAAACAATTCTATGTTTAAACAGTTGTTTTTATGGAAGTGCTGGGGTTTCAGCTATGGTTCTGTTTTGGCTTCATGAATATTTATTGCACTTTACTGACTTATTTCTGGCTATTTTTGGCACCCAGTTTCATTTAGTATTTGGTTCCTGAGTGCACTGTACTGCATTCCTGGTCTCCAGTGAAGCACAGGGCAAGACCTTACTGTATATAATACTCATCTTTATTGTTTTGGGATCATATCCATGTGCACCATGATAGTGACACTACAAACATGATGCTTTCTCTGCACAGGAGCCTGGGAGATGTGTTTCACTTGGCTGAGCAGGAATAACAGATGAGACAAATACTAGTTATACTGATTCCCTCCAACCAACCCTTAGCAGCAGCAACAGTAGGTGAGACTCATACCCGAGTGCCAGTTCTCCAGGGCTAGCAGAACTCATCTTTCTCTCAGTAAAAATGCAGCAGCATCCTCGGCACAGTGAGAAATTGGCATGGGGATGCATCTAGGGAGCAGAGGACATCTCTAGTAGCCCAATGGTCGGGCGCTTCCCCACAACAACCAGATAATAAACTCGTTCATGGACAAGGTTTATAATTCTACACAGTGTTAAATAAAGACTTTGTTTTATAGTATCCATTTATCTAAGCTATATAAAGTGAATCCAGTGTTTAGATGAGCACTGGAATCCAGTTAAATGTCTGTTTAGAAAGTAGAGCTGTGACTCCTGGCATGCGGGCATTAACACCCATGTCTGGAGTCACAGCTTCACTTTTTAAACAGATATTTAACTAGGTTCCTGCACTCAGTTAAACACTGGATTCACTTTATATAGCTTAGCTGAATGTATACTATAAAATGAAGTCTTTTATTTAACGCTGTATGGAAATTCAGAACCTTAACCAGGAATGAGTTTACTACCTGGTTGTTGCAGGGAGGTGCTGAACCATCGGGCTTCTTGAAATAAACACAGGCTGCTGGTGTTGACAGCCCATCAGCTGTTTGCTGACAGGCTTCATGCAAATCAAAGGACTGAAGCCCTCTCTGATTGGAGCAGCTTCATTCCTTTGAAGTACATGAAGTTTCCACCCAGCCATCGGCGAGTGGTATCATGACCACAGTGTGTGGACATCAGTTTAGACTGCCAACCCCCTTCCAATTTCAACTGCAATGGGCTCAGCAGTAACACCCCCACCCAAATCCTCTTTTACTTGTCACAAAACATTTGTTGTGCAAGTACAGCAAATGTAAAAATTACATACATGGATTTTTTTACACAAAGAGCAGGCAGGTTGAGGAATAGATTACCAAGGGAAGTGATAGAAGTAGGAAACCTAGAAAATTTCAAGGAAAAGTTAAATGAGTATATTTTGTCAACAAGAGGGGAAAGTGGGTCAATTAAAAATTGGCTGATAGAGTACATTTGCATATTGACTTCTTGTGTCCTTTGCACTTAATATAAGTCTCAGTAATGGGTTTTTTTTGAAACATAAAACAATTTTCTTTCAATTCAATTAATTAACTAATAAAAGTCTATGCTGCTTGTGGATAATTATTTTGCAAGAAATGAAATCAGTGTAGCTCCTCCATCTTAGTTCTACAATTGCCAAGTCTCCTCACCAATCACCATTTCTGTACCATCTTCTCTCCTTGAGAAGCACTACAGATGCCTACAGATGCCTATAAAAGCTCACAATGTCCATTATAAGCAAAGTTTCTGCCCATTATAATGAGAAGAAAATGTATTGGTTGTGATATCTTTAATTTGAAAAATCAGTTTTTGTCTGCTACAACTGATTGTCCATTATATCAGTATGCATTATAAGTGGAGTGCACTGTATTGTAACCCATTGTTTGCTGTCATACAACCAGTTTCTCATCCACTTGACTGGTTATTTCTAGGTTCTCTAGTTTAGGAACTAATCTCCTATATGGCACAATGCTGAAGATGTCGCTAAAGTCCTGCTACACAATATTTACAGGTTTCTTTCTGTTAGTCTCCTTGATGACATTATCAATAATGTAGCAAGTTTGATCTTGCATAATTCCCCCTTGCAAAATCCATATTATACCACCATCCCCAAGTCATTTTTCTGTAAGTGTTCAATAATTATGTTTCTTAGAATTGTCTTTTGCACCATTCCTGGTACAGTATGGGCATTAAAAAGCATGTGACGTCTCTGAAAAAAAAAGTTAAAAAGCACAGTATTTATATACACTTCTGTTAATAATGCATATGTTGTTCTGTATTACTGTAACTTCTTTATATTCTTTATTACTAAGGATGGCTACTTGAAAATAGGAACTGTGTCCTAAAGACTTCATTTGCTCCTTCTGCCTGACTACATGTGATTTCATAATCCTTTATTTATGGATCACAATATGGTTCCATGGCATGGATTATGATGTCACAGTCAATAGATATGCAGTATGATATAATGACAAGACAAACAGCAGGAGCAGATACAGTTCAAATGGTACTTATCCGGTTTCTATACAAATGTCCTTACGAACAAAGAATAAGGGGAAGCAAAACACAGAAACACAATAAATACAAGTAGAACTTTCTGTGTTTTCCAAAGTTTTCATAGGGGCATTACAGACTCTTTAAGCTGATTGGTCTGTAGTTAAATTAAATTTAAGCAATCAGCCAACCATTTTTTCCTCTTTGTTTATTAAGCAGCCATTTATCTGATTCTTCTGTGGTACAACACTTGTCAGAGTTTTCCTCTTCTAGTTACCATATCTGATGAACTCTTCATTGTTGGATTTGACTTGAAGAGCTACAGTACATGTTCTTCTGCCATTCTTTCTGCTGCCCTGACTCTACATTTGCTCCCTCTGACTTTGTCCATACAGACCTGTCTGTATTCAACTGTGTCTTGAAATTTATTCTTCATAATTGACTCCTTTTTGCCCTATTATGCCCAGCACCAGACATATAGGTGTGTGTCTTCTACTATTGTACTTTCTGTTTCATGGTTCACATTCTTGTTTTAAGAAGTGAAACTTGATTTTGAGGGTGCTACATTGTTGTTGAATGTTTCTGCCTCTAAGTTTACTTTCTCAAGGCATTGTCACCTGTAGAAACAGTACTGGGCCTCCTTCCCCTATTTTGTTTCACATCTTTCATCCCTTTCCTTAAGCATTACTTGATCAAGTGTCAGTTTCAAAGGCAGATGTCTCCTCCTACGGAACCTTCCTCCCACTGGTTCTTTTGCTTGAGTACCTTTAATCCTGAGCTCTTTAACAGAGGTAAGGAGCCCCCATGTTTCAGTTGCTACACCCATAGTGAGGAGTGAACTGCATGATGGCACCAGAGGGGGATGTATCCTTGGCAAGTTTTCTTTGGGTACCAGTTACTTATCATTTTAGGCACTTTGGTGTAGAGATACTGAGTTTTGGGTGGAGGGATCTACTTTCTATTATGATTACCATGCCTGAGGCACAGAAAGATCCTGGTTTCAACTTGTTGCCAGCTACTTTTGTCTTTGAGTTTTTTACATGCTGTGTTTGATATCATTGCTGTGTTTACAATGCTGTGTTTACAATGTCCTGCATATGCAGTATATTCCATCTATTGTGTCTTAGGCCTGCTGCTTGTTGTTGTTTTGTCTGTACTTCTGAAAACAGTTAATAAAAAGATTAACTACACAAGGCACCTATGCTGTGAGCTCCCCTTCCAGTCTCAGTAGCTGAAATACCACATGAGCAACATACTTCCTTTGGCCATTGCCTTTTGTATTACCATGTGAACTATGATATTCTGACTCTCCTTCTGGTCCAGTGGTCTATAGCATAGGCCAGCAGTGTCTGTTGGCTTGATTCTCAAAGACTGACATTGATGCAAGGTTTGCACAAGCCCTGTATCAAACCCTGTGCTGTGTCAGAAACAGTGGTGCACCTTGTACCTAATTCTAAAAGGTCACATGCATTTGTGACACTATTCTTTTTATGGTGGCATGCACCAAATATTTGGCACAAACCCCATAAAAAGGTCAGCAAGGTTAGACCAGTGAAAGCTGGTCTAACTCAGAGCTAGTGGTGCATGGGATCAAGAATCCCAATTGATGGCTGGAAAATGCCACAAGCACTATGCACATTGTGTTCTGCACACCCAGGGCTTGTGGCATTCTAAATCTTTTGAGAATTGAGCCCTGTACTTTACTTCCATTTGAGACTCTGAAACAGAGAGTCACAGTCTCATCAATCTGTGCTAAGATCCATATTTCAGTTATCAGCTATTGGCTGACTTAGCTTGGCTTATAATACTAGCCCTCCTTTTTTCTTGTCTTGTCTATTCTTCATGTAGCATGTGTGACTGTTTTCACTCCCCACAGATCATTATCACACTGCCATATCTCTGTTACTCCCATTGTGACTGGTTGACCATCCATGGCACTCCAGACATTACCTCATGGGTTTTAGCCCACCTGATAGGCTAGGTGATGCACATGACTCTAGGATCAAATTTCTAGTATATCCAGGTCCCAGAAACCCCTGCTCTCCAGTTCAAATCGTGCATCTGATCAGGCTAGCACACCAGGATCCCTGCTGTCCTAATTTTCAAGGTAGGCCTCTTTATATTCAGCATTTGCTCACTTATCAGAAAATGCATCCTACCAGATCTACAATTGTTCTTTAAATAAGAATTATCTCCCATTTGGGAGTATACCTTTCTCTCAGCAAGGATTGTTGTTTACCATGTTTTGCTTGTTCTGTGTTTTATTGCCTTGCTTCTTGTACTTTGTGTAGTTAGCTCTGAGATTCAGATTAGAATTACATTAGCTCTGATGAGTAGGGAAACCCCACTCTGTGACCCTTCCCTATCCAGCTCAAGCATACAGTGCTAGTTTGTCATTCTTGTGCTTTTCATGCTTTAAAGTAACTGTTGTTTTTGTTGAAAAGAGTTAACGAAATACAGTGCAGTATTGTGTTGCAACACTGCATTATATTTATTATGAGGCTTATGATTACATGCCTCCAAAACGCTTAAGCATGGCCCGTGATCTCTGCTTGCTTGTTTGGCCTCCCCATGCACTCCCAGCTTAGCCTGCTAATCTGTTTTCCAAACCACGCTACACAGCACTCTGATTGCTTCCTGCAGCCCTAGGGGTTGAGCGCTGTGTACCCAGCCGCTTGTCGGCTTTTATTTGCGCTCATTTTTTCCGGCACCAACAGTGCTCCTTCCACCAAAAGCACCTGTTCTCTCCCCTGGCCTGCTGCACCCCATCCACGTGCGCTGCCGCAAACATCACAGGCCTATGGCACAAGACCCCCCCACTATCGCTCGCATCCCGCCAGCTATCAGGCAGCCAACACCACATTATGTGGTATATTATCCAAAAAAGGGATTGCCCTCATTAGAGAAACCACCACAGAGGGATTTACACCTCCCTACCTTGAGGAGGCACACCCTCGTGACCATGAGCCTCAGCGTGCCATGCCTACCCCTCCCCCCAGCCTCATGGCTTGGCTCCTCAGCCACACACTACTCCACGACTGCACCACAGTACAGAAGTGCTTGGTGGGGCCAGACCAGTGATTCAAATGCCCAGAGGTGCGGTCTTCATAGCCTCCAGAGGAATTTCCTTTTATAATCTCACCCTCACGCTGGACAGCCAAGGCCCAATGCTACAGCTCGGCGATTGGAGAGGGGTGGAGTGGGGTGAAATTGTTTTCATCTATACAGACGCGTGCATGCGGGCATCTCAATCTCTAGGGCACAGCTACATTTCTAGAGCTAGGAATGGCAATAACGACCCTGATTTTCAACTTTTTTGGTACAACCGCCGTTATCATGGAAGGATAAGACACTAGTCAGTCATATCCACAGCAGGGCAGGGATATGGCCATACAATTAAACACTTCCCACTTGCAGGAGGCTTATAGGTAGCTTACAAGGGGCCCACAGACACCTTTTAACTCCAGATGGGGTCTTCTTAACTTAGCGACCTTACACTCCAAAATTGCCCCCCCATATGGGCTCCTCCCCATAGCAGCCCATATGTACAGTACCTAACATGCTGCTGTACTGGTGGTCCCTCTCCATAGTGACCTCCAGTCTGCTTGTCTCCATGTGGGTCCCTCTCTCCAGCGACCCCCATGAGGAAGACAGCCTGCATCTCACCTCACATCATAAGGAAAGCCCATCAGCAGCACTACACAAAGTGGGCCAACTACAAGTTGAAGGCCCATTGTTACTCAAGCCTAACAAATACCATCCATCTTTTTGTCTTCTCCAGATGGTCAAGGCCAAGAAATGCATGGCTTGCAGCACTAACCTCCTGCCCCACACCCCTGGTCCCCTATGCGCCGCCTGTCTCCATGATGATGATGACCTATCGCTAGAGCAGACCGCTGGCATGGGCCCCAGTAACCCGGGCCCCAGCAGTTCAACTTGGATTGATCCAGGTGCCTTTTTACTTCAGAACCAACAGGCCAATGTGGCGATGATGGAGAGTCAACAAAATTTCATGCTGAAGGTGATGGAGAAGTTAGAATCCCTCACTCAACACAGGACACTGACTGCACCCCCCCCAGAGCCAGACAAAGCAGGAGGGGCCAACGAGAACCACCTGGATCATACAGAGCTGGTTCCAGATAGTCACAAGCCAGACTCCGGGGAGGACAAGGACATGCCAGATGAAGAAGACAGGGCCGACACTGATCAAGAGGACATGGAGCTGCAATCCGTTCCATCCCTCATGTCCAAACTATGCTCCTTTGACATGGTTCCAGGCCTCATGAAAATTGTCAAGGCCACTATGGGGTTTGAGGTCGAGGAAAACAAACCAGAATCGAAGCTGGACCCTCTGATTCAGCAGAGGACAACTGTTAAGGAAACATTCCCAATCTGTCCAGCGATCGAGGATATTGTCACCAAGGAATGGCAGTCTGCTGAGCCCAACAGAATGTCGAACAAGAGAAACCTGGACCGCATGCACCCCATTCAAGAGGACAAGGCCAGCAACTAGTGCACAGCCCCGACCATTGATCCTCAGGTGGCTGCACTCAGTAGAAGGACTATCCTACCATCTTGAACCATATCTCTGAAGGACCCCACAGACAAAAGGTGGAGGATATGTTAAAGAAGGCTTTCGAGATGGAGGGAATGGCTGCAAGGGCATCCACTATGGCCATTTACACAGCACGGGCTCAGATACGCTGGCTAGAAGAGCTTATTGAGCAGGCCAACCCCAAATCGAGAGAGGCGGAACTGTTGGAATGCACTCTTGATGCAGCAAAATATCTAGCTGATATGGCAGTGGACTCACTCAGACTGAACGCAAGGGCCACAGCCATCACTAACCGTGCTAGATGGGCATTGTGGCTTAAACTATGGGAGGCCGACAATGAATACAAGACATTGCTGAATTTACCATGAAGGAAACATGTATTTGGGGAGGGCCTGCAGGAGGTTCCTAAAGCAGAAAGAAGAGGGCAAGGAACTCCTCAAGAACAAGAGTCAGCACTCCTATCTACCCTCCGCTAGATGGAGGTTTTGGGGGGGGAACAAATCTTACCACACACGTAGAGATACCTCATACCCAACCACTACATTTCGAGGTAGAGGTACCCACACCACACAACGTACCCCTTTCACCCACTCCTACCAGCCCTCCTCCTTCAGATCCCGCTGGTCAAGGTTCGGAGGAAGAGGTTGAGGTCAGCGAGGAAAACAGCAATGACTACTCGCACAGACCCCCATGCGGGCAGAAACGGTGTCCCCCTGTGGGACAGAGACTATTGCTCTTCAGCCACCAGTGGTTTTACACCACCTCAGACAAGTGGGTTCAAGAGGTAGTGTCAAGAGGATACTCAATAGAATTATCAGAATCCCCCATTACACACAGGTTTATCACCTCACCCATTGCCAAAAGGAAGGCTACAGCCCATCAGGTGCAACAAATCCTGTGGGACCTGATCCACAACAGAACGATACAAGCTCATACCTTCTGCATGAACAGAAGCTAGGAGTATACTCCATCTTCTTCCTCGTCCCAAAGAAATCAGGTGAACTACACCCCATAAACACTAAAGTCAACCCTACGCAGTATCCGCATAGGCAATTTTCTGACGTCCATAGATCTAAAGGACGTGTACCTTCATATCCCCATCAGACCGAAACACAGACAGTACCTCAGATTCCATATTCTAGGCCAGCATTTCCAATATCAGGCACTACCCTTCGGGCTTACCTCAGCACCAAGAGTGTTCACCAAGGTGTCGGTAGTGCTAGTGGCCAGGCTTCGAGAACAAGGTCTCAACATTATCCCCTACCTCGACGACTGGCTGATTCGGGCGCGCTCCAGAGATCGATCCCTCCAACACACCAGTCTCACCCTAAGAGCTCTTGAGGAGCACAGCTGGGTGGTGAACCTAGCCAAGAGCCATCTGGTGCCCATGCAACAGATAGAGCACCTAGGGCAAACATCAACATGTCACAGGGCTGAGTAAAACCATCCCAGACAAGGGTGCTCAACCTGATCAGTTTATCATGCCGCGTGCGGAACAGTCATCAGGCAACCATGGCATGACTAGCACAGCTACTAGGATACATGGCATCTTGTATCGACCTGGTCCCCTGGGCCAGGTGGCACATTCGACCCCTACAGACATACGTCCTTGCATGGGGGTCTCCGAATGAATACAACTTGAATGTCACAATCCTGATACCACCATCAGTGAGAAAATCACTAACATGGTGGACAGTTCGCACCAATCTCACCAGAGGGGTGCCACTGGAGGCATCCTGCCATGTCTCCATAGAGACGGACGTGAGCCTTCTGGGATGGGGTGCTTGCCTAGGTGACAGAATGGCACAGGGCCAATGGACACCATCAGAGGCCCAGTTGTCCATCAACGTCTTAGAAATGCAGGCAGTATACCACGCTCTCAGAGACTTCAAGACCTTCATTACCGGACAGTCAGTCCTGATACACTCCGACAACCAAGTCACTGTGGCCTATATCACCAAACAGGGAGGCACCAGAAGCAGAGCTATGCTGAGAGAGGTGGCAAAGGTCCTCAACTTGGCACAGATCCACCTCTTCCACCTCGGCGCTGTTCATCTCGCTGGAAAGCTCAACATTTGCGCTGACTGGCTCAGTCGACAACAAGTCCACAGAGGGGAGTGGCATCTACACCCCAGCCTTTTCGTTCTCATCCAGGAGACCTGGGGACCTATATCTATGGACCTCATGGCCAGGGCACAAAATGTGCAGGTCAGGAGATACTACTTAAGATACAGGGAAAGTCAGTCCCAGGGGACTGACGCCCTGTCACAACCATGGTTCCGGGATCAGTCGTACATTTTTCCACCCATCCCTATGCTACCACAAGTTCTAGCCAAGATCCGATCTTCAGGATGGACCATCATTCTAGTGGCCCTTACTGACCATGGAGAGCATGGTTTGCCACAGTACTGGCAATGATGTTGACCAGTCTCAAGTTACCCTACTAACCTGACATGTTGACCCAGGGACCGGTACTGCACCCAGCCCCATGGACCCTAAAGCTCACAGCCTGGCTCCTGAGAGGAAAAGACTGATGAACGCTGGATATCATGACTCAGTCATCTCCACAATACTGCAATCCAGACTGTCCTTGACCACTTCTACCTACGGTAGACAATGGTCGGAGTTCGGGAGGTGATGCCAAGATCAGGGCACAGATCCGGAGCTAGCAGACATGTTTACTATCCTCTTATTCCTTCAACAAGGAGTAGAAAAGGGATTGGCCCACTCATCCCTTAGAGTACAGCTGTTGGCCATTGGGGCAGCCATTGGCCCTATAGGGGGACACAGCCCCGGTGATCACCCGGACACATTGCATTTTCTAAAAGCAGTCGAGATACTGCGTCTCTGGGTCCGACCATCCATTGCTCCCTGGGACCTCCCACTGGCACTAGACTCCCTCAGTACAGCTCCCTTTGAACCGCTACAGGAAGTAGACCTGTTCTGGATTGGTCTGAAGACCTGCTTCTTTGTCGTGATATGTTCAGCCCACAGAATTGGGGAATTAGGGGCTCTGTCCTGCAGGGAACCCTACACAGTGTTCACCCTCGGGGGTATGCCTACATCGGTCCAGCCTTCCAACCAAAAGTCTCCTCCGCCTTTCACAGGGAACAACCCATTGAGTTACCCACCTTCACAGGAGACACTCAAATGGGAAACAAGACCGTTCCACATCACCTAGATGTAGGGATCACCCTATCCATGTACATATCTAGGACCGTACCTCTACGCAAGACTGAGAGGTTGTTCATTGTCACAAGGGGACAAAGACAGGGAAAAGCCGTATCCAAGACTACTATTGCTGGCTGGCTAAAGAGAACCATTCAGGAGGCTTACAAAGCAAAACAAATGACACCTCCCCAGGGTATCAAGGCACATTTCACCAGGGCAGTAGCTACCTCCTGGGCAGAGAGGGACAATGTCTCGGCAGAAGACATCTGCAAGGCAGCAACTTGGACTTCCATCCATACGTTTGCCAGGCATTATTGATTAGAGCACCTGTACCAGCTACAGCCAACCTTTGTGACACAGGTCCTCTCCGCCGCCAGCTCTTCCCCTCACTCCTAGACCACTCTGTCTCTCTCCCGTGGGTACAGTACTGCTTCTTATCTACCCATGAGGTAATGTCTGGAGTGCCATGGATGGTCAACCAATCACAATGGGTGTTTACTCACCTGGTAAAGGTGATTGTTGGTTGGCATCCATGGCACTCCATGACCCACCCGACACAGTGATCAGAAGTGACTAGGATTAGAAGAAAATATATTGTCTGGAAATAACTGATTCCATTTTTCTCAAAAAGGACATCCAGGATGTCCACCGTCGACCCCTTAAGGGCCAAGTTTTAGATTGTATTAATAGGAAAATAAAGTAGGGGCCAACGACCCATTTTTACATGTCACCTCACTCTGCATTATTTATGCAGGATGGTTACTGTTTCTTTCTTTTGTTAGTACTGGCTGTTACTAACCTTACTTTCAGCTTTGGAAGATTCGAACTGGACAGCAAGGGTTTCTGGGACCTGGATATACTAGAAATTTGATCCTAGAGTCATCTGCATCACCTAGCCTATCAGGTGGGCTAAAATCCATGAGGTAATGTCTGGAGTGCCATGGATGTCAACCAACACAATCACCTTTACCAGGTGAGTAAACCCCTTATATCTAGTTCAGCCATTGTGACAAGTGTCTCTAATTCATCCAGTTTGCCTCTCAGGCTTCTTGCATTAGTGTACATACTTTATATCACCAGTCATGGTCTTGTTTCTTTTTTTCCTTTTCTTAGAATCTTTTGTTTTGCTGCACTTGTGTTGCTTGCCACCTTCTCTGAATAAGATAATCTGATAGTACTTTATTCATTTGTCTGCCTGCCCAATCAATTTCAGGTCTTCTCAATTATTGTGTTGGCCTTGCAACTGTACTGTGGAGTATTACTGCACATGCTTAGAATAATAAATGTAGTTCTGGTTTCAGATAGCTGGGGCTGAGGCAGTACTAGCCACTCCCATAGTTGTTAAGCAGAAAGCATGATTCATTTGACAAAGTCCACTTTTAGTATCAAAGCAAAACTACAAATTAGCCTTAAGTTTCATGTCTTATGCGGTATTTTCAAACAGCTTAGATTGCCACAAGCCACAAGTGTGCTGACAAAACGGCGCATGGGGCTTGCGGAAATCTAATGAGATTTTCCATCCTGTGTGGTAATTGCCACAAGTTAGACCAACTTTTTATGGTCTAACTTGCAATAATTCTGGGGGCCTTTTTTACAGAGCTTGCACCAAATATATGGCGCAAGCTGTGGTAAATTCTGAACACTGTCACAACTGTGCCTGAGATTGTAAAATCAGGTGCAATTGTGGCAACAGGATTTGGCGCACTTCCAGAACCTATGTGTCACACTACAGGGCTTGGTTCAAGTCATGCACCATGCTTTGAAAATCCTGCCGCTTGTGTTTATTTTCCAAATTTTACCATTTTGTTTGCAGATTACAATACTGTCTGTGGCCATCATAGCTGACAAAACTTCAGCTAGAAGTGACAATTCTTTTGGTATTCTGATCCACTCTGTCTTCAATCCCCTCCACCTTCTGCTCCTAGAGTCTTTATGGCTGATGGCTCTCAAGTTTCTGACCCATCCTCTGTTGCTGCTCTCTTCAATGAGTTTTTCACCACTTGTGCTCTCCCCTCTCAACCGTCTCCTAGCTCTTCTCCCTTCCCTCTACTCCCTCACCACTTTATGCCCACCTCTACTTGAGGGATTCACTTCCATGCTGGATCCCTGCTGGCCCTCTCCTTACTTAATCAGTCCAAAGCTAGCCCAGAATGCCTAGATCCTAATCTCCTTCATCTCTCTGCTCCTGCTATTGCCTCCCCCCTCACTCACTTCCTAAACCTTTCTTTCACACTATGCAATATCCCTCAGGCTTGGAAGCTGGCTAAAAATTTCTCCTCCACAAAGGGGGTGATCCCTTCTCCCCTGGCAACTTCCATCCTGTTTTCCTCCTCCTCCTCTCTCTTGCCGAGTTGAAGGAGAAACTGATCTACTCCTAGCTCTCTGACTTCTTGTACTAATCTAACTTAATTTCTCCTTTTCAGTCCGGTTTTTGGAAGCACCATTCCACTGTGTCATCCGTGTTATGTGTTCCATTATCTCTGGGATGGATATGGGGCACATCACAGCTGCCATTTTCATCTGTCTGGCCAAAGCCTTTGATTCAGTGGCCCATTCACTTCTTTTGGACAAGCTGAGTTCTGCTGTCCTCTCAACCTCTGCTGTTGCATGGTTTAACTTCTACCTCTCTGGCCACCAGCAGTCAGTTCAGGTCAGTGGTGTCCTGTCCCCTCCATTTCCAATCCATGCTGGGGTCCTTCAGGGCTCCATCCTGGATCTCATCTTCTTTTCTGTCCTTCTCAATGACCTCCCCTCCATCTGTGTCAACTCACATATTCATATGTATGCAGATGACACAGCTTTCCATTCCTCAGGCCCATTGACAGAAGCTGTGGAAGTCTTCCTCCAGCAAGACTTCCACAATGTCTTACATTGATTTCAGGCCAACCAGTTCAGGGTAAACACCAAAAATACAGTGTCCATAACCTTTGCTTCCAGTCAGAAACTGGCTAGGCTTGCTTCCCTCCTTTCCTTTACCACCCAGGATGGTTCTTCCTTTGAAGTTGTTCATGGTCTCAAGTATATTGGTATGTGGCTTGACAGGGGGCTTGACCTCTCTGTCCTCATCAGTGCTGTCCATGGAAAACACTACCCCAAGCAGGGCGCCCTGTACTAGAACAAGGACTGCTTGACCCCACTTATCCTCTGGGAATTAGATACAAAGATGGTGCTCCCAGTCTTTGACTATGCAGATATGGTCTATGGTACCACCTCTTCCTCTGTCACTTGCCAGACATGATGCCCTGTGTAATGTCATCTGTCATTTTGCCACCAACTCCCCCCACATACTTATCATTGTGTTCTCTATTTCTCCCTCTCTATATTCCAGCTTTCCTCCCATTGCCTGCACCACTGTGCTTGTTTCACCTCTACATACTGGTTTTGAGGCAATGCCCTCATATGTTTCCACTCTCATATCCACACTCCATGCACCTCGTACTCCCTTCATTTCAGGGATCCCCACTTCTTCTCCCTCCCTCGCCCTCTCTTCTCCACTAGAATATCTACCTTCTCCTATCCCCTTGCATCACTCTGGAACCTCCGCTCCTCTTCTATTCATCTTTCACCCTCCCAACTTATCTTAAGCATCAGCTTAAACTCTTCCCCTTCCCCTCCTTGCATCTGTCAAATCCCCTTCCGTCCTGCTTTTCCCCACCTCCCTGTGTATCGCTCTTCCTGGGGTTGATTTTACTTCTCATAATGTTCTTCACACTGACTGTTTTAATCCATTTGTTGATTGCATCTAGGAATGTTTAGTGTATCATGCCCCAAACAGCTGCTGCACATGATGCATCTTCCTGCCATGTTTGCACTATTTTTGTTTGCACTTTACTTGTATTGTTTTGCTCAGTCCTGTTCTTATTGTTTGACTGTATCCTTACCCTCACCCTGTGTTACATTTGGAAATGAGCCTTGACTCGGTGTGCCTTTCCTGGTTACTAAATTTTATATACAATAATGGATAGGGAAGTGTGCTTAATGAGAAATTAATGGTTGCCCAAGGTGTGGGATGCTACGCATAAACCTCAGAAAGAGCCTCAGGGGTTTATTAAAAGCATCCACACAGGAGCAACTCATAATTTAATTAAACACTTCCACATCTTTATTATTTATAGTGCTGGTCTACAATTTTTTTGCTGCACTCTTTACTGGTGCTCTTTCTCAGTCATGCAGGCAGACACACACACACACTCTCTCTCTCTCTCTGTCACTCTGATTTTCTGTGACACAGTCTTTTTTTTTCTTTTTTAATTATTGTTGGTTGTTTTTTGGAGTGCTGTGTCGTTACGTGCCCAAACACTTGCAATAATGCTTACCTTACTGAGTGACATCTGAATCATTCTTGGTGGCAGCTGTAGCATCGGGATGGTAGGATGAAGCAGACAGTTTTTTAATGTAGAACTTGTGTTTTGCTTTTTAAAAAAAAATAAAATAAAATAAGCAATGATGACTCATCTGCCGGCTCTCGCTAAGCTGGTAATAAACTGCCATGTTTCGGAAACTGGAAGCCCACCCTGGACAACCCGCACAGCCAATTAGGGAGCAGTTTTTGTTGACTGACTCAGAAAGTGTTCCCCGTTATAACACGGGAGTTATAATGGGAAATTATAACTCGGTCAAGCAATGGAAAAAATTGCTGACCAGTTATTATAAATAAATAACAATAAATTCTCAAACCAGTTCAGTAGTGCAACTTGTATTTCTGGTTATCATACAGGCAAGAAAAGACTCTTGCTGCAGTAGTATCTCACCAATTTGTATTTTTTTCATCTCAGAAACAGCTTTTGTGTTCATCTGGATATGGATTAGTACTTCCATTAGTTTACTGTTAGTAATTTCACACTCCTTTTTTAACTATCCTGTTAGACCTGTCTGGGCCTTGCTCTGTAGCAATAAGTGCTAATTTCTCCAAAATAGTTTTACTTGTCTTAGATGTTTTTATTACTTTTTTTATGTTGATTGCATGCATGCACAAGAAACATGTTGCGGCAGCTTGCTGCAGAAGCAGGTTGTGGAGGTGCGGCACTGTTGTGGCCATTGCCCCCACTGCCTTTAGAGGCTTGGCCCGCTTTTTCCAATGGGGTGGCACGCTGCTGCTGACACTAGTTCAGCCAGTGTGCCACAACCTTGAAATGTTTTAGCCACTGCAATCAGGAGCCATCTCATCATTGCAGCATCAGCCATTCTGCTGCAATGAGGTAGCGACCCATCATTGCAGGGCGGTCCCTTGCATTCCCCCAACCCATTTGCCGATGGGAAGCCCAGTCCCCATCACTTTCTGTTATCTGCTGAGGGGGTGCCCAATCCCCCACAGCATCATGTCCCCTCCCCCTGTTTCTTTGCTGATGGGGGTCCTAGTTCACGTTGCTGACAGGAGCCCACTCCCTGTCAGCATAATGTCCCCCACAAAAAACAGTAGATTTGTGCTGATGGGGTTCCAATCCTCTCAGCTCTGTACCCCCCCTTTATGCCAATGGGGTGCCCAATCCAGGTTGACTACAGCTGCCTCCAAACAAAATCGCTCAGGTTGGCATGTTGGGAGCCCACCCCAGCATGCCAAATGCCCCTGTAAAAATAAATGTCCCCTGGTGTTGTTTTATTTTGTTGTTAACCTGTAAAAAAAGAACACGGTCCCTCGCAGTCACCCTGCCCTCTCCCACAACCTGCACCCACCCTCTGCGCACCCTGCCTCCCCACACTCCCTCGCTCCATACTTACCTCTGGAACCCTGCGTGATGATCTTCGGTGGACCAGGAACACGTATGCACTCTTCAAAGCCGACCATGAACTGAAGAAATGCCAGTAAACTGTATAACGGTATAAATAGGGTTTCTCCAACTTTGTTGCATATCTCAGGCATTTTTTGGAATTTGGGCACTACATTTTCAACATGGGTTTTGGGACCCCTCCTCATGAATTCAGGCACTGTCATGGCATTATTCAGTCCTGAAAGGTGATTTCTTGGTCACTGCGCGGAATCACCTTTCGGGACCGATTAATGAAATGACAGTGTCAGTGTTCATGAGGCAGCCTCTCAAAATGCCTATGTTGCAAATTTAGTAGAAAAAATCAAAAAATTACTGTTTTATGAGCTATGCTGCAGCAGTTGCGACGACGCCGTAATCTCACACATTGTAATATTGTCACGCCAGATTTTCAACACTGGCATTTTTTCACACTTCCTATGAACAGTACAGCTGTCATTTTCACACCCTACTGAAATGTATTTTGCACTTCTGGCACAGAATTGCACGGTCGCTGTGGAAATCAGTGTTCAGGACAGATTTAGAAAATGACAGTGACACTGTTCAAGAGCAGAGGTCCTAAAATCCCTATGTTGAAAATTTGGTGATGAAACTCCATAAAATGACTGTGTTACAAGCGTGCGTTGAACTGTTTCCATGCACCCTTGTAACTTCGCAAATTTGTAATATTTTCACACCACATTTTCAACACTGGCATTTTTTCACACCTCCTTATGAATGGTACAGCTGTCATTTTTCACATCCTGGCCAAAATATGTTTTTGCACTTCTGGCACAGAATAGCACAGTCGCTGTGCGAAATCAGTGTTTGGGACAGATTAAGATCGAGTGAGTGGGGGGGAGTGACCAAGCTCAACTGAGCACTGTCAGAACTGCTGCAGATTTCTTTGTGGGCAGAAAAAGGCCCCAACACAGGCAGGAGTCCAGTACAAAAGGGCAGCCTGCAGTGCCGGGAGAAACAGAATGAGAGAGTGAGTGAGGGAGGGGGAGTGAGCGAGCTCAATGGAGCTCTGTCAGGACTGCTGCAGATTTCTTTGTGGGCAGAAAAAGATGTCAATGCAGGCAGTGGCCCAGTACAAAAGGGCAGCCTGCAGCGGTGGGAGAAACAGAATGAGCGAGTGAGAGAGGGGAGTGAGTGAGCTCAACGGAGCTCTGTTGGGATTGCTGTGGATTTCTTTGTGGGTAGAAAAAGGCACCAATGGAGGCAGAAGCCCAGTACAAAAGGGCAGCCTGCAGCATCAGGAGAAACAGAATGAGCAAGTGAGAGAGGTGGAGTGAGCGAGCTCAATGGAGCTGTGTCGGGACTGCTGTGGATTTCTTTGTGGGCAGATAAAGGCACCAACACAAGCAGGAACCCAGTACAAAAGGGCACCCTGCAGCATTGTTTGTTTGTTTGTTTGTTGAATTTTGTTGACCTGGTAAGCCCACTGGGCCTAGAAGTCCCTTTTTCAGGGGCGACGGGGGATACAGATGGTAAGCAACTGAAACTGAGCAAGATTAAGCTGTTGGTGGTATTTTTAGTGAATGAGGGAAATTGGCCAGGACACCGGGGAATAGAATGAGTGAGTGAGAGAGAGGGAGTAAGCAAGCTCAATGGAGCTCTGCCAGGACTTTAGAGTTGCTCACCCTCCCACCCAGGGTCCTCTGTGGTCCTATATTACAGCAGGGTCTCTGGAGTGGAGACAAACAAATGATTGGATACTTTTAGGATTGCTGTAATAATACAGGATTAAGTTGTTCTGTTTATTTCTCTAACTGAGCTGAGTAATACTTAGAGTGCAACAGGATTTCTAACTGGCCTAAGTGAAACTATATGAGAGCTAAGAAGAAAAAGTATGGTAGCTGAGGGGTGAAAAACAGACAAGAGGCTTTAGGATTGCTACAGTAATACAGTATCTAATGGATGAGATTTGAGACTGAATTACTCCAGTCGGCAAGGGGTTGCAGCGGGATTAGTGTGTGGGGGACAGGAATTTGAGTAAATAGGGGCCTAACAGTTATAGCAGGGTACATAACTTGGGAGTAAGAGCCCGTAACATAAGATGGGGGCCAAAATGGGGCAGCTGCCACATGTCAATAGGGCAGGCATCTTTGGAAGGGTGGAGGGGTGTACAGAGTGTGGGTCTGCCATGATCCTGGACTGGGCTTGGAGGATGGGGGGGGGTGTAGGGTCTGTAGATGAGTGGCTAGTTTGAGGGAGGAACTGTAGAGGTTAGGGAGGAATGTAAGTGGCAGGGCAGATGAGTATGGTAGGCATCCTGGGGGGGAATAGGGAATGGCAAAAGGGGGGATGGACAAAGAATAACTAGGGACTGAAACCAACCTCAGTATCAGAGACACTAGCAGAAAAGAGAGGAGAAGGGAGGGGGTGCCCGAAGCCAGGGCAGGGGGCCTTCTGATGGGGGAGGAAGAGACACGAGGAGTACCAGGAGAGAGAACAGATGGCTGTGGGTAGGGATGGACCAGGGGTGGCATGGAGGGGAAGAAGTAGGAAGGGCAAACCAATAGGGGGAAGAGATGTGGGACAGGTATCGACTACGAATAGATTCGAACCTCTGCTAAGGATCAGAGAGGGGAGGAACATACTGAAGGGGAGGACAAGCGGGGCATGAGAGGGATGGCAACAGGTGGGGGAAGAGATAGTGAGGACAAAAGAGTAGAAGGGGGTTAGTAAGGAAGGAGGGGGTGGTGACTGAGGGAGAGAAGGCGACGGGAAGGAGGAAGGATGTGAGGGGCATCAATATTGGGGTAGAAGGGAATGGGGACTCTAAATTGACAACAGCGGGGATAGAAGAGGGGTTAGAAATCAGCAGGGAAGGAGGGGAGGTCGACATGGGAAGCCCAGTAGGAAGTAGTCAGGCTGGGAAGGGGTTCAAGGGGGTTGGGAGGAATAAGGCAGAGAAAAGGGGTGAGGCGGAAGTAGGGGGTACAGATACGGAAGTCACAGAGGGTGCAGTTGGTGGGGGTAAGGGACAGGGAAGAATGAATACTGGGGTGGTGGAAGGGGCATTAGAAGGAAAGGGGTAGGGCCAGGGGGGTTTCTTGTCCTGGAGAATTCTATACTGAAATGAGTGAGAAGGACAGAAAGGGGGAAGGCACAGCCATATTTGGGTTGAAGCTGTCCCCAGGTTGACTGCAGGATGGGCAGGCACTGCTCAAGCATGCAGCGAGGGGGAGGAAGAAACCTCATTTATTGTTGCATGTGGGTACAAACAACTTGCCAGGGGGCACTGTGGAAATAGTGAGGAGGAGGTTTGAGTACTTGGGCAGTCAGTGTGAGGGGGTTGGGAAGTCGGTGGTATTCTTGGAGGTACTGCTGGTACCATGTGCAAGCATGGGGAAGAAGGGTAGGATTGAGGAGTTCGAGTGGCTGAGGGATTGGTGCCACATGAAACATTATGGTTACTGACTAACTGGGATAGGCTCTGGGTGGGAATACTGACTTGTACATGGGGGACAAGGTACACTGCAGCTGGAGGGGAGTATTAAAGGCAGCATTGCTGTCGGGCCACTGGCGCTGAGGGTTAAGGTGCTGGACGCCACACCTTGCACCATGCCGGCAACCCAGGTTCGGACGCAAGCCCGGGCCACCTGGGGTTGGCAAGGGAGGGATAGGATTGAGCATCCGGAGGACTGCTCTCCTATCCCGGGGCCGGATCCAATGACCCACTGCTCTGTAGTGGCCCCTGGTGGTGGCCATGGGCACTACTACAGCGGTGTAGTAAAGGGTGGCAGAGTGTCGTGGACATTGGCACGCTGTGTCTAAGCATCATTGCATGCCCGCACTCCACAAAGGGGAGAAAAGTAGAAACTGGGCACGGTCAGGCAGCATGAGCTTCGACCCCCCAACCACGAATGGGGCCTCCTCAACCGGATCCTGCTCCAGTGGGTCAACTTGAGAAGCTCCTCACCACTCCACCATGGGGTAATCCGTGGAGGTGAGCAGGTCGGCCCTGATGTCAGGGGCAGGGCTAGGGGGGTCATTCGGGGTGACCAAGCCGAACATAGCCCGGTGAGAAAATATGTTAAAAAAAAAAGGCAGGATTAAAGCAGTATATCTCTATTAAGATGGATTTAAACAAATGTGTGTGTGGCCAAAAGACTGAGGTTGGTAAAAAGATCTGGACAGGGAGCCTGATGAGCTCACCACCCTAGATATAGGTACAGGTGGAGGAGTAGTAACCCTGGAAGGGGGAAGACAGAGTGCTCAGAGTGTAAGACAGAAGGCACCACCACCGGTAAGAATAAGGAGGAGAAAGGGTGCAGACTACCAGGAGGAGGGACACAGGCTAAGGAGGAGAAGAGTGAGGAGAAGGAGGGGTACGTGTGGAAGGTGATCTGAATAAATGGATATAGAACTGCTTACATGGGAGGGTGCAGAGGGTGGTGGTGGGGGTGGTAGCTCTCGGCACCAAGAGCAGTGACAAGCAGGGTGCCGCAGGACTCAATGCTTGGCCCAATGCTATTTGGGCTCTTTATCTTCGATATAGCACACAGAGTGGGGAGCAGGGTTAGTCCGTTCGCACATTATACCAAATCAAAAGCAAATAGTTACAGTAGCAGAGCCCCCCCCCTCCACACACACACATACATACAAACTTCCCAAAAGCTGCTTAAAAGCCTGCAATTTATTCAAATCAATTCCATTTTCTTAATTACTTGGGGTTCAATTCCAACAACTGTAAAATCATGTACCTAGGGCATAAGAACCCTGATGCTGGGTATAGGATGAGGGGAGGTACTGATACTCATTAGACATGAAAGGGTCCTTGAGGCTATTATATCAGAGGACCTCAAGATGGCAGCACAGTGTGACAAGGCTATGGTCAGGGCAAATTGGATTCTGGGGTGCATAAGGAGTGGCATCTCCAGTAGGAGGAGGGATGTTGTGCTGCCATTGTATCACTCCCTAATATGCACCCAGCTGGAGTACTGTGTCTAGTTTTACAGTCCACACTTCAGAAAGGACATAAGGTGGAGGTTTTCCACAGGAGGCCAACTAAAATGGTTCAGAATTTTCACAGGAATCCCTACAAGGAAAGGCTGAAGAATCTCAACATGTACACTTTGGAAGAGTGGAGGGCGAGAGGTGACATGATCAAGACCTACAAAGTACCTCACAGGGGTAAAGAGGGTACAGTTGGGGAGTTTCCTTCAAATGACAATGAGCACCCAAACCAAGGGACATACAATGAAGCTGGGGGGGCATTCAGGATAGATGTGAAGAAATATTTATTTACTAAAAGGGTGGTAGACGCCTTGAACAGACTGCCAGGAGAAGTGGTGGAAGCTAAAATGGTAGGTAGCATGAAGCATGCATGGGATAAACATAGCGGTATATTAGAAAAAGGGGAAGGAAGGCATCAACAGAGATCAATAGGGCTATGGAAGTGGAGTAGGTTCAAGTTCATGCAGGAAAAATCCATTAAGCAAGCTCATTCACAAGGAGGTCCTGATGGACGCAGGTAGCATAAGACATGCAGTAACATATACAGGCAGGAGTTACAAGTAGGTACAGAACACTTAGGCAGACTGGGTGGGCTGAGCGGTCCTTTTCTGCTGACAAATTCTGTGTTTCTATGGCATCATGTGTTAATTCAGGTGCAGTGTTTATTTAAAGCTGGGCCTACCATACATCCAGATGTAAGGTACAGTAAATTACCGAATTAGATGCAGCCCACTTACAGTACAATAAACAGAACCCCAGTGCTTCAAGAAGCCTTTACTCTTCATAAGGCTGCGTAAAGAGCTGGAGTTCTGTTTGCAGTGTCCACACCAGTATGCTGATCTTAAAATCGATGCCACATCTGAATGAGTACTTGATTCCTGCTCACTCCATTTCTTTCCCTCTTTGAAACCTGCTTATCCTGAGTTAGTTTTGGGCTGGCAGCACCTCGCCTGTGTTGCAAGATGACCAATAAGCAGCACTGAAAGACATCAGACTTCACAGACTGTGTCGGCAGCTGCTTACGGACAGACATAAGGCAATTCTACTGGGGGTAGGAGGAAGTAAGCTGTTGATTAACTAGAATCTGCAGCTTATCCATCAGGTAGGGAAATGGGCAGACTAGGTGAGCCAAGTGGTCCTTATCTGCCCTTAAATTCTATGTTTCTATGTTTCTTACCCCCCTTCTTGGCAAGAAGAAGGCTGCAGCTGTGGCCACTGATGACTGCTGGGGTGTGGGGGATGGGGGGACCAAAGGGGACAGACATAAGGAGATAAAATCATAATAACAATTGTGAGACCTTCACCAGCTTTCCAAAATGCTTACCAGTACAAGAACACTCTATGAAATTTTTCAAATGGCAACACAATCTGGTGAGCCCGCTGTCTGCCATCTGACACCAGGCATCAACCAGCATAAAACTGCCTAAAGAAGGCAGTGTGGTCATGTGGTTACTGAAATACTGGAGATTACAGATTTATAAGAACAAAAGAATATCACACAGAAGTTAGCACATATGCCTATAGCAGCTGTCTCCTGCTTCTCAGTAGTTATATTTATACCCTTGAGGTACTTCAACGTTTCTATCATATCCCCTCTTTCTCTCCTTCTCTCTTCCAGTGAGTACATATTGAGGTCCTTTAATTTCTCCTCATAAGTCTTGTGTTGCAAGCTCTGTGCCATCTCATTCGCCCTTCTCTGGACCATCTCCAGCCTGTTAATATCCTTATGAAGGTGCGACCTCCAGAACTGCACACAGTACTCCATGTGAAGCCTGACCATGGTTTTATATAATGGCATTACTACCTCCCTCCTTATGCTGGTGATACCCCTGCCTATGCACCCCAGCATGTTACTGGCCCTCCCAGCTGCCTTACCACTTTGACATTTTCAGGTAATCTGAAATAAGAACCCTCAGGTCCTTTCCTTCTTTGTGACTGTCAGCAACTCCCTCCCCATCCTGTACCTTTCCCTAGGGTTTCTGTGTCCCAGGTGCATAATTTTACACTTTTTTGAATTACACATCAGTTGCCAGTCCTCAGACCATTTCTCAAGCTTCCCCAGGTCCCTCCTCATTTTCTCCACCCCCTATGGGGCATCCACTGTGTTACAGATCTTGGTGTCATCTGCAAACAGGCAGACCTTTCCCTTCAGCCCTTCTGCAATGCCACTAATGAAGACATTGAACAGGACTGGCCCCAGGGCCAATCCCTATGGCACCCCACTGGTCACCCCCTCTCCCCAGACTGCACCCCATTTACCACCACTCTCTGCCTCCTGTCTGTTACCAAGTTTCTAACCCACTTTACCACCCTTTCCCCCATGCCCAGCCTACTCAGCTACTTTATCAGCCTCCTATGTGGGACAGTGCCAAAGCCTTTACTTACATCAAGGTAAGCATTGTCCACTGGCCCACCCTGATTTACTTCCTTTGTCACCCAGTCAAAGAGATCAACCAGATTTGTCTGGCATGACCTCCCCACTGTGAATCCATGTTGCCTATGGTCCTGGGCTCCGATGGCTTTTACATGCCCCACTATCCTTTCTTTAGGGGGGAGAGGGGGGACACGATAGAAACATTTAAGTACCTCAGTGGAATCAACAAAGTCCAAGAGGGTAGCATCTTTCAGAAAAAGAGATGTGCAGGAACAAGGGGACACAATTTGAAGATAGAGGGGGATGGCTCAGGGGCAATGTGAGGAAGTATTTTTTCACAGAGAGGGTGGTGGATACATGGAACACCTTCCTGAGGAGGTTGTAGGGTCTAAAACTGTGAGAGAATTCAAGAATGCATGGGACAGACATAAGGCAATTTTTGTTGGGGGTAGGAAGAAATAGGCTGTTGGTTAAATAGGATCTGCAACTTATCCTCTAGGTAGGGAAATTGGCAGACTAGGTGGGCCAAGCGGTCCTTATCTGCCGTCAAAGTCTATGTTTCTGTGTTTTGATGTTTACCCAATGTCTCCATGATCTTCCCCACTACTAAAGTGAGGCTGATCACCTATAGTTCCCCGCCTCCTCCCTACTGCTGGATTTGTATAGAGGGACCACATATGCCCTCGTCCAATTCTCTCGTACCACCCATGTGTTGAATGACTCACTGAACATGGCTTCCAGAGGTACTGCTATTTCCCTTCACAGTTCTTTTAATATCCTTGGGTGTATGCGATCTTGTCCCATCACTTTGTCCACCTTCAATTTACTCACCTTCTGTAGGATTCTTCTACCTGTGAATGGACTATTGTCCACCTCTTCATGCCTTCGTGACTGCTGTACTGCTGCACCCCTTGGCCCTCCCCTCTTCTGTGAATACTGAACAGAAAGACACAGTCGATGTCTTGAGGGGGGCACATGACAGTTCTTAAGCATGGTACTATCACTTCTGAATACCAAAAGCAATCAACATTCGGCATTGACAAATGCTTGTTTTTGATTTTGCAGTGCTACACAACTTATGAGGCAATGCTTTAAATCCTAAATTTAAAACTTTTAGTTGAGAAAAAACTGGAGACAAGAGCAGGATCTCCAAGCTCATGCATCTACTATCACTCAGCTTACTTACTGTATGCTCCAAGAAAGCCATCATTTTGTCCCTTTTTAACTACAGCAGGAATTGAAGTGTCAAGCACTAAAAAATTTTAAACATCTGAATGCTAAATAAAGGATGTACATAGCATAATGTGCTATATTTTTAGGATAGCACCACTGCACTGTACATCATTCTGTTGAACTGAGAGTTCCTACAGTATCTGTACAATGCAAACTATGCAATGCAGTCCTATTACTCAGTTTGTAGACTTATTGTAATCAATATTTATTTAGAGGTTGTCAACATAAAATTTTATTCTATGCTTATTACACCTTCAGCATCCACTGTTACTCTGGATGAGCAATATTGCCCTGTTCAGAATTTAAAATGTCTCTCACTTGAACAGCAAAGGTGTAGCTACAAGAGTGCAGGAGGTGCAGTCGCACCCGGGCCCATGAGGTTTGAGGGGCCCAAATCATAATTCTGATGTCTATTCAAAACCAGGGGGGCCCTATAACATACCCTTGCACCCAGGCCCTTTGGGAATTTGCTACACTACTGTGAACAGCAGAAAAAGAAAAACACAGCCCTCTGCCTTTTATTGATTTATGTGTTTAGTTTACACCAATAGTGATCACGAAACAATCAAAGATTTTCTCATATTATATTAAACAAATCATTTGCAAATGGATGCTTTTGGACTAGCTTGCCTGAAAACAGATCCTTTTGATCGGTCTACTTCCTGGTTAAATGGAAATAAAAAAAAAGCTGAGAAGACATGTATAGTTTTTGGAAGGGGGTTACTCTGACATCCTCACTATGATAACAAAATAACAATCAGTAGTTATTCAACCAGGAGGAAGGAGAAATCTCACCTTTTACAGCTGTCATGGGGGCATATCCAAATCAAAGTTTGTGAGGCAACTATAAATTATATACTGCAGTTCTGATTTGTTGTTGCATATCAAACCATTGGTTTAGGCTTTAGAAAGGGATGTGATAAACAGCCTTAACACTTACAGAGGAAAATGTTTTATGCTGATTTATGGTCCCATAAAAGGCAACTTACACTGTTTACACAGTTTACTAATCCCCTAGTATGCCTGCAGGAACAAAGGTCTCTGGGTTTGTAGCATACTATGCAAACAAAACCTGTCCCCAAGGTTACTTTTGCCTCTGTGTTATCAAATCAGTCACTGGCATATTTACAGTAGTCTGGCGATACATTCCTTTTCAAGGTTAACCATATCAACATAACATAAACAATGTAGCATGAAACCTATTCTTACATTATTTGGTCAACATTGTTTAACACATGACTCATATGGGCAGACAGATCATTTGGTTTTTATGGGTAGGAATGAACACCCTCATCAAATCAACTTTTGTAAAAATTTTAAAATTTACCTTTTTGGGTAAACTTAAGATTCCCTAATTTCCCTATTTAGTTTCAAAGCCTGTTTATGTAAGTTTAGGAGACTAGGAATATACAGTAGGTTTGTGGCAGATGTATGTGTATGACATGGAGGCTATTAAAGTATATTATTTTTTGATACTCACACAACTGGAAACCTATTTACTGTAAATGATGCCAGCTATTGCACAATGCAGTAATGCTGCAGTATATCACAACATGCTGCAGTATACTATAGGACACAATTTAATTCAATGGCAATTAAGCCCTTTTGTCATGCAGTATTTTGTGATGCGTCATTTTCTGTAAGTTATTCTGTTTCAGTTTCTCTCACTCTGGTGTATGCTTCAGAATATAGAAATGAGACACTGGATAGAGACCACTTCACTGATTTGAAATAAACTGCTGTATATGTAAGTACACAGCATGACAGTTCTGCATTCCACTAGTTACTAGACCCTGGTGGAGGGGTGACTTTTCTATATTCTCCTTCATCTCACTTTAAATCTGTTGCACAACAATATCTTTTTGTGCTATTCTTTACCTCTTTCTAGCCCTGGTGTAGGTTGGCCATCTACATCAGCCTTTTTTTTTCTCACTCTACATGTCTCTTTCCTACTGCTTTATGTTTCCCATTCTCTACACCTGTCCCTTACCACCATTCCCTGCTAGCATCATGTTCAGTCCAGCATGCCAGCTGGCAATGAAAACAATTAAGGTGCTTATATGGCATTTCATGCCTGGGTTTCAATAAAGTGCATCTGTGCCTTTAAATATACTTTGAAGAATGAAGTAAAGTGCAACAGAGCATTTAAATATGTTTTTTTTATGAAATGATGTACAGTGATTATGGTGTGATTAAAGTGCTGCAGTGCAATAGAAACTATGTAGTAAAATGCAGCATACTAAATAAATATGTGAGAAGTTTAAAAACAAGCTGCTGAGCTGCCAAAAAGGTATTGTAGGGCTTTTAAGTAAAGCCAATAATTATAGGAGTAAAACAGAGTGGCATGTATGAATATAGTTATTTAATTTAGCTACCGCTCTGTTGTATAGTGTTTAAATAAATCCTGCATTGAAGCAGGATTCATGGTTAAACAGGGCGGCATTTCTTTACTTTCAGCCGCCGCTCGGTATGTAACAGATCCCCCCTTGATTTTGTTAAAATGTATTCATGTTTCCAGGCTGCTGGCAAAGTAATACATATGCTATGGTGCAAGGGACAATGGTGTTCCTAAAAACCTTAATGAAATATACAGGGGCTAATCAGAGGGTTTTTCAGTCCCACAGCAGAGCGGCGAGTGTATGTCTTTTTCTTGCAGACTACTGCTCTGCTGCAACCTAAAGAGCCAGGAACATTCCTATGCAGGAATGTCTATGAAGCAGTATGCAGTTTAAGGGTAGCAACCCTCAGAATAAAATAGAGGGCTGCAAGAGAAATACCGTGTCACTGTTAAGTGTACAAAAGAGCTACTACCTAAGGTAATTTCTGCAGGTAGTAAGCTCCTAGAAACTTAAAAGCAGAAATGCTTGTACAGCAGGTTAGAGAAGTCAGTGGCTGAGGAAGCATTTTGACCATTTCAGCCGGCCGCTCCTTATACTGCATGAAACACTTTTTCCTATCTTCTTCTATAGCTGACAGTAGGAATAAATTCACTGCCAGTTAAGAAGAAAGCATTAGACTAATTAAGCAGCCCCAATATAAATATCTGTAGCTAATTCATAAAGGAGTACCTGTACATAGTCCTTGGTATGGGTAAGACAGAAGGGCTCCTGTAAAACTGAAACTGCTGTTAAAGAAAGGTGTTTTTCTTTTCTCTCTCTGGGACAATCCATTTTTCCAGGTCCTACCAATTCCCCTAGGCAGACCTCTGTCCATCTGTGATGCCAGAAAACTGTGTTGTATAGGGAGATCAGTGCCCTCTCTGGTCTAGTGTTATAGGACCATTTTGTCAATGAAATATAAATGGGAGGAGCTTAAAGCTTATTAGGGACCAATTTAATATGGAAAATGGTGTTCAAAGCTTCCAAAGGGGATCTAAAACTGTCAGTGTGCATTTATACAATGTTGTTTATTATAATAGTACTGGGATTGAGTCCTCCCACCTGTTTGATGTTAGTCAGTAAAAAATTGTCTGTATAAGTTAATGACCAAGTCAAGTGACCCCTGCCTCTCCTATATAAACTCCTGCTAAAGGGAGCCTTATCAGATGAGTCTTGGCTGTGGAGTGAGAAAGTCTACAGCGCAGGTAGACAAGAGTGATCAGGGTTGTTATTGATCTGAGACTGTATTCCAAGAAACCACTGATGTCAAGTGATCATTCTGACTTCAATTTCTTTTGATGTTCAATTATTTATTTTCCTATTTGTAAATAAATGTCACATATCTGCGTGTTTTAAATCCTGACAGGTTGCCTCGTCTGAATATTTCCCACACCTGTGACACACAGACACACACATTTTTGGAAATATTGATATTTCTCATTCTGTTTTTATTTTACAAATTTTTTTTATCCAGGGTATGCAAACTGAGAAGCAACCTCTTTGTTTTTCAGTGATATCCTGCTTCATGTCAACTTTAAAACTGGAAAACATAGACGACAAAGTACTTTTTCAAGGACAAACTCAGTTTGCCAGTGGCAGTGATCAGATGTATACCTGTAATTTCCCAGTTGTTATTTTGTACAGCATTCTCTAGACTTCATTGTTTTAACCAATTCCTACCCTTTCTAACTTTTCTCCACGTTTGTGCCTGCACACAAGGTCCAGACAGGCTGAGTCATAAAAACAATGTTTTGGTGTTACTGAGTGGTATTCTACAAGAAAGCAACAAAGTGTTGTGATCCACAAGTGTATACAATACAATGCCTTGAATAAAACCAAATCATCTTTATGACATTTGACAGCAAAAAGCCTCTTGACAGATTTCACACTCTCTCGGTCTTCAGGACACTGGATAGTTGTTCCTTGACAAGTTCTCCAATTCAAGAACCTTTCTGTGTATATGAATTAAAACTTCAACAATTCCTACCACATTAATGCCATTTATAAGAAGTCTCTCTCAAAATTGTACCACCACATATCCTGCTTCCAACTCTCAGTCACCCGTGACAGCATCTTTAAGATGATCCTCCTGGTGGTTGATTATGCTAATGTGATGTACAGTGCTACTCTAAAATCTAATCTGACCAGGTTGGATCTCATCTTCAACTTGTTCTTACATTTTTCCCTCAGCTGCCCTCCCCACACACTAATGGTCAAGCTCCTCTTAACTCACTTTTCCATCCACTGATTTCTGGTTCCTAGATTATGATGTTCTGTTCCTCTCCAAATTCTGGTTCAGTTCTCTTTCCTGATATCTCTCCTCCCTCCTTTTATAGCGCCATTTCTCCCCCTTCTCTCTCTGCTAATCTGATTCCCATTCTGTTGATGTCCTCTGCTCCAAAACCTCTGCTGGGTAGCCTTCCTTTTCCTGTAATACCCCCTCCCCATTCTAGACAACTTCTCCCTACTCATCCACTCCTCTCTACCCATCAGAGTCTTCTGTGATCTCGCCACCCACATATACTACTGCAGCTAACACTCTCCCCTTCCCCTACTTATTCTTCTACTATTAAATCCCTTCTTTTCCCCCTTTTTCCCTACAGCTGACTTCTGCTCTTCTTGTCTGTTTAGGAATAGTCCCTGCCTGCTCAACATGTTCCAGCAGGGGCATTCATGTCCCTTTTACCTACCTTGTTTGGACACTTCTAGCCCCTAAGAGTCAACATTGGATAATGTTTACATGACAGCCCTTCTTGCTCTTTGGTTTTGTTCCTTGGAGTGCCTTCCACATTACCCATGGCCTTGTGGAACATGCCTAGCCCTCTGCAGTTTACCTCAGGTAAACTCTTCATGGTCATGCTACAATTGTATTTGCAGTACCTTGATTTTAATTTAATTTGACCCTGTCTTATTTACTTATGTGTTGCACTGAGTTATATTATTTTGCATTCATTCATGCACCATTTTACAATACTGGAATTGCTCTGTCTGAATTTGTCAGTGTTATTATTATAATTTGTTTGTTGTTTTTTCTGCTCCTCCATCTCTATCTGGTCATACCTGTTAATGTGCCTTTGCTTAGTATGCCTTTCCCAGTTACCAACTATGTAAATAAATTAAAGATCAACTGCATATATATTATAAACATTGTTTTTTGTCCCTAAGAGAAGGACAGCCAGTCCTTTTTTAATGCATATTAAATGAAAAAAATTCCATCTGTCATGTACAGAAGCTATTTTAATGTTCTCCTAATTGATGGTTTCACAGAAAATTCTTCAGACATTTTTTGACCAGCTAGCAGAATCTTGGGTGAGTGCTGATGTCATTCAGGCAGCAATGACATAATTTTCCTCAAGGTCCTGGCAGTTCAGTATACACACACACACACAACTGTACATCAGACTGTAAAATGGCAACAACTCATTTTTACTTCCAGTTTTCTGAGGGTATTTGCCTACTGAATTTTATCAATGCAGCATTGCAGATAGTTACTTTTAAAGATTAATCAGTGATTTTCTTAGGGGACAATACTTTATTTGAAATAAAGAGAAAGCTGTGGGGCTTCATTTGGGACTGGGAATGAACAAAAGACAAAAATATTAGGTTAAGAACCTGTCAGGTTTTTTTTTTTTGGGGGGTACTGAGCATAAAGTGTTGGTGATCAGCTATGGGAAATTGCCAGACATTTACTCATGGTGTTTTACTGGAATAATTCATTAATTAAGGGTCACCATCAGAAAACTAGAAGCAAAGACTGATTTCTGAATGTCAATCTGATGTACTCTGTATGTAATACGCTGTCAGGACCTTGAGGAAAGTCATTGTTGCTTGAATGACATCAGCACTCACCCAAGATTCTGCCAGCTGGTCTGAAAATGTCTGAGGGATTTTCTATGAACCCTTCAGATAAGATATGCAAAAAATAGCATCTGGACATGTGAAATGACAGTTTCTGCACTTTACTTGAAAGACATATGAACTTAGTCTCATGGTGGACAAACAAAATATGTTAATAGCATTTAAAAAAAAACATTGCAACTGATCTTTAATCTCTAGTCTCTGTAATTCTATTAATATTTTGTCCTGTACTTTGCAAAATATCATCCATGCTCACAAAAGTTTTTTGCATTAAAAAAAAACAGACCTGTCCATCCAACTAGCACATAATTTCGGAAGCACCTCTAACAACTTTAGAATAAAATGATGTGATATAATATTCATGGCGCAAACCAATTTAATGTGTTTTGGAAAGGGCTCCAAAGAGCTCTCTATAGTTATTTATCAAACATTTGTATGCCAGGAAAACGTCAGTGAGATAACACAACTTATTTTCCCATGGGAGACCCAGGGAGGAAGCAGCTAAATTTTACAAAAATAATATAATCATCTCAGCATTAACAAAAAGATAGTAAACATATATGTATCCAGACATCTGTACAGCATGCCTTACATAAACAATCCAAACAGTATATAAAACAAAGGATTAATATACACTCGTATGTGCCTGTCTACACAGTACTGAGGTATTCATATGGGTTTGCCTTAAGGTATCAGTGGGCAGAGCATAGCCTTAAAATTAATGTAAAGTTTTCAGAACATCTCTAGCTGCTAGTGCTTAATGATGTGTAATAACCTTCCCCATGATTTATTATAGCAATTCATATTATTTAATACTGAAGCAATAGGTGGACTTGCACTATATATGACAATAGCAGATGCAGTACACACTTTACAGTGTTTAGTCTATGTTAAGAGGTGACCTAATTATTGCAATAATAAAAAAAGAAAGATTATACTTTCTTGTTAGTATTATGTGACCTTATACCATGCCTAGGCAGCCTGTGATTAACATCTGTTAAATGTATTACATTTTATTGTGCAGGTGGTTTGGTGTTCCTGTTACCAAAAAGGTACAATACAAATTTTTGAGTAAGCCTGTATCCGACAATCTAGCTGTTTTATTGTGAAGATCTGAATGCACTGCAGCTTTATAACTCAGATCTTATGGGTCTCCGGTAAGTTGTAAACACTATCTGGAGTGAATATGTTAAAGACAAATGAAAGTTGTTCAAGCTTGAAACAAGTTATTATGGGCGGAACCTATTGCTTCCTATGAGAATAAATTGTAATAGATTACAAAGTAAAGGATGCATTTCATAATTCCACTGTGTGATCTAGTGAAATGTTGAAGTTCATAATTTGGAGAAAAGCAAGAGCCAACAGATTAATAAATCAGGTTAGTAATACTTTATAGATTACATTATACAATTGGTCATCATGGTTATTGGCTGTTGAAATTCAAGTGCTCTATTCTGGAAAGTTTATTACATTAACAGTACAAAAAGCAGACCCTTGTCAAGAATTTTTAACCTAGAAAAGCATCAGTTTATTTGAATACCTTCTTTTCTCCCTGAAGACTAGGACCCTGATAAGCATAGGTTGGAATGACAGTGAAGGCTGACATCTGGAAATTATTTTTGGTAGAGATTTAACCACATCTATATCACTCAGGCTATTTAAACATTGAATCCCCCCTCCCTTCCCCATGGAGTAAAGCCATACCCAACATATTCCACTTTATTTTGTGAGTAAATGTTTTCAGCAGGGTAACATGCAGAACAGTCATTTCTGTTATACGGGAGCCCCTTATCTTGTCCATTCTTTTTACCTGGGTTGACACTGACATACGGATCAAGTATTTTATGCAGCATTGGATATACTACAGGTAGTTGAGAGACAGTAATGCTGTGCGTGGGCAGGCACGTAAGTATTTAACAAACTCAGACTAAGTTCCTTATATGGGAGTCCATTTATTTGCAAACTCCAAACATATATAAAATTCATGAAGTTACATTTTTCAGCTTCTATCATAGTTTTTACAGTTTGGGTTAAAATGCCTCTAATATACTGCACAGTATATCTCCAGGATATCAGCATATTGCAACAATACCATTTTCTATGAGAAAATGTATTTCTTTGATTACAATTTAGTGATTCATTTCACTCATATTTTATTTACAACACATATAAAGTAGTTGTATTACTATTCTAATGTAGCTTTTTTTTGCTCCCACCCATTGAAACTGCACTCTTTCTCAGAAAATTCATCCGTATTTTTCCATTTGAAGTATCCTGGATTCTGTTGGGCTTAGTTTTCTGATGACACAGACAATTTTATGGAGATCATTATTTCTCAGTTCCTTTGTTATTTAATAACATCCACTCTATGTAAGAAACAAAACTGCTGAAATTAGCTCTTTACAGCTTGAAAGCTACATGGCCACATTCAGCTATAGCATGATCCCAAAGACTTACAAGCCAATATACAAACATGATTGTCATTGGGGCAAATGTGCTTTGGGGTATGCCAGTTCTATACCTACAAGTGTACAACAGTGTAGTATACTTGATGGGCTTACAATTAAAAAAACAAACAAAAAAAAACACTTTCTGTTACTCCTTTAAACATGGAAGTAAACATTGGTTCCTTATTAATAGAGGGTTAAGTCATGTGCACTTTAATGCCATTTGACCCTGGTAAGTTGCTTTACAAGTCAGCTGCTCAGCAGATATATGATTCATCAAAAAGTTTATAATGCAAATCTCATTAAAAAATAGATTTTGAAAATGTTTTATTCTAGGAGATTGTTTTTAGGAATGGAATTGACTGTTTCAGAATCAGCTAAAAATTGCTCAGCAGCACCATTTCAACCACACACAATATTTGGGTATATACTACTGGGATCAAGTTTGCGTGTCAGTACAGCTACTGGCTATTCATGTGATTCAGTGGTCCAGTAGGCAACTAAGTATGGAGCAACTAGTACAGTGGGTTGCTTGATGTGTTGTGGTTGTGCAACATACAGATTTCAAGCATAATTAGTGTGTGGTTTATATTCCCTTTTCCAGTTTCTGTACCTAGTGAACAACCACTTTTAGGGGTACCGGAGGCACAGGAACCCTCTTCAGTAGGGTTTCACCAATAGATGTACACAGGTTCACATTCCATTGGTAAGAGGTAATTTAGAGAAGAAGCCAAAACCTCAAAGTCAAGAGCATGTTGTGGAATTTTCAGAACATTGAAAGTCCACCAAGCAGAGGTCCACCAAGCAGAATGGGAAGGCCACAAATCTGAGTGACCAGAGGAAAAAGAAAGAAGAGCCACCATCAAAATTCTAACCCAGACAGTAAATTACACCCAAGTACATACTAGAAAGCTAACCAAGTTCATGACCATCAGCACAGAGGAGAAGAAAAACTCCTCTTGTGGAATAAACATCTGGGGATCCAAGTCTTCAGGTCACCACCTAAGATTAAATTAAGAATTCAGGCATCAGCTGGGCCTGCTATACACTGCTGCATGCTAAGGAATATACAAGCTTCTCCTTCCAAATAGAGGTATTTCATCACATTGAGGGCTGAAGTCTTGCCATATGGGAGCATAGCTGAAGCCATGCCAAGGAACACTGGGGTTCAACACCCCAATGTAAGGGAAAAGACTGGCAATAGCAGCATTGGGTCTGGCAGTCCAACATTTTCCTAATGGTGCTTGTGGGTATATGAAATTGATCCTTTGAGGGATTCAGGTGATGGTACTACAAAGCCAATGAAGGTGAAAGCATACTAATCATTGCAATGTGAAGCCTTAGGAGGCAAAATCATATTGGGCCATTGATGGGTAGAGAGTGTATACCCAGTTAATTGGGCATGTAAGCCAATGTGTCATTGTGCAAGTTGATTGCTGGTGGGGCATTTGCCTAGAATTAGTAGGTAGAGTAGGAATGGCAGGTGATCATGCTAAAAGTGAGCTCTGATAAAAGGACTGGACAGCCACCTAGGCAGGTTCATGGGGGCTGTGGTGCAGGAGAGTGTGGGCAAATGGAACACCTGGGTTGAGCCCTTCAGGATGAGACAAGGTAGATGCTAGAGGCCAAAAGGGCAGCAGAAAGCCCCCACCCAAAAGGAAAAGTGAAGCATGACTAGAGTTACAGCCAGGAGAAGCATGAAGGCAGACAGTCCATGGCAGAAGGCAGGGAGGAAAGGAGACAGTGAGGCAGGGTGAACAGAGAGAAGAGAGCCAGCCCCAGCAAATACCTCCGACCACCAGGAACAGCAGGAGGCAAGGGCCAGGAAGACAGCACAGCACTGGAGGCAGCCAAAGAAACAACAGTGGGACAAGAGTGAAGTGCAGCAGTCAGAGATGCACCACAGGAACCCCATCAAGAAGCAGCAGAACTCCTAGCAGAGCAAAGCAGGAACCAGGGCAGCAGGCTAGGAAATACCAAACCAGAAGTAGGCAAAAGTCAGCCACAAAGGCCAGAAACACTGGCAAGGAACAACACCACAGGAACCACTGAAGAAGCTTCAAGCACAGAGAAACACAAACAAAGAAGGTCAAGTGGGCAGGGAGGCCTTCCCTCCCCCAACAGCAGGAGTGGGGTATGGGGAGCTGCAACAGAAGGCAAACTGAGGTAGGCCAGCCCACCAACCAACAGCAGGAGCAAGGGGAGATGGGAGCAAGCAGCATGAGCCATGGAGGTGGCAGGGCACCACAACAAAAGAAGAACAGAGACAGGACAAGAGGAGGAACAGCTACACCCCAAGTAAGGTAAGGGGGCTAGATCGGATGAACAGGAAGTAAGCAGCCCTACAGCCACAGCAAATGAATGAGCTTTCAGAGGATACTTGGGACATGCATACTTAAGTAACACTTGGTGAGGGGTGTGGTTTGGTGTGGCATGTACTGCCCACTGCCTCAAGAACCCCATGCCTTAGCTTTACAATTAATGTATCTGGTTCAGCTTTCAGGGCATAGTGTAATCTAAATTGCAGTTGAACAAGAAGAAACAAGCATTTGTCAATGCCAAATGTTGTCTTGCTGGCATTGGCATTGGTTGTGCAGGAATTAGAGAGATGCATAATAGGAATGGCAGTGAAGTATGGAACTGACGCCAACCTCACCCCACCCTGCAGAGACTTTGGTTCATCGGCCATAACGCTTATGCCATTTCACCTCACCTTACCCTGCAGACTCTGATAAGTGTTGTGTTGTGCCTTGGGGTCCTCAGGCCTAATGCTCACCCCATTCCATAAGGAAATACATTGAGATGGGTATGGTATAGGAGAAGGGGGTGAACTTTGGGGCCGAAGAGTCCAAGGCACACCTTGATGCCTGTCACTAGCTGCAGTGTGGGGGTGGAATGGCATGAGCATTACAGCCGACAATCCAAAGTCACACCCTTGCTGTCTGTCAGTCTCTACAGGGTGGGACGTTATGGTTAGAAACCCTAACACCCCGGCATTTGTTGGTATTTGCACTCCAAATTTTCAACATGGGCTTTTGTGACCCCACCTCATGAAAGCATTTGGGACCTCTGCTCATGAACAGTGGCACTGTGATTTTGTTAATCTGTCCCGAACGTTGATTTCCCACAGCGACCGTGCAATTCTGCGCCAGATGTAGGAAAACACATTTTGGGCAGGATGTGAAAAATGACAGCTGTACCATTCATAAGGAGGTGTGAAGAAATGGCAATGTTGAAAATCTGGAGTGTAAATATTACAAATTCTCACAGTTATGAGCATGCATGGAAAGTGCACAATGCACACTTGTAACAGTCATTTTGTGGAATTTTTTCACCAAATTTGCAACATAGGCTTTAAGGGAGCTCACCTCATGAACAGAGACACTGTTGTTTCATTATCCATCCCGAAAGGTGATTCCACGCAGTGACCACGAAAACACCTTTTTGAGACCGAATAACAAAATAACAGTGACTGAGTTCATGAGGTGGGGTCCCAAGAACCCCATGTTGAAAATTTGGAGACAAAAGTTGCAAAAATGGCTGAGATATTCACCCAAGTTTAAAACTCCACATTGATGCCATTATACAGCTTATCATGATTTTCTTCAGTTCACGGTCAGCTTTTGAAGAGTTCAGACGTGTCCTGCTCCACAGAAGATTGTCGTGCTGGGCTCCGGAGGTAAGTATGGGGTGTGGGTGGGGGTGCAGGGAGGTGAGGTATGCAGAGGGTGGGTGCGGTTTGGGGGAAGGGGTGCTTAGACTCAATGAGGGACCGTTTTCTTATTTTCGGGAATGGACATTGCGGGAAGGTTCTTTATTTACAGGTGAAATTAAACAACTGTTGGGCACACTGGGGTGGGATCCCAGTGTGCCCCATGACTTTGGGGGGTCATGTTGGCCACACTGGAGTGGGCTCCCAGTGTGGCACACACTGGGGTGGGGTGGGGGGGGCAGGAACATGCTGATGTGGTCGGCTTTAGAAAACACACAGGCACACTGGTGTGAGCTCCCAGTGTGCCACACAATCTTGAGGGGGGTTATAAATATGCCAACAGGGGGATTGGGCACCCCCAAAGTCAGCTTGCTGGGGACTGTGAGAGGCAGACAGCAACAGCCACCTCCATGTTTATTGAAATGTTTCAGCAGGCAAGGCACACCCTACAATGACAGGGCACTCCCTCATTGCAGTGGCAAAATTCTTTCAAGCTGGTGGCATGCTTCTCAAGGGCAGTCATAGAGAGGGTGCTCATTCATTGGTGCCACAGAGACCAGCCCAAAAAGCAGTGGCACCATTGGCCACAACATGGCGCACCTCCACAACCTGCTACTCCAGCAAGCTGTCACAAAATGTTGCTTGCGCTGCGCATGCACAACAACACAAAAATATTTGTATTTCACTGTGACTACATGTATGAAAAAGAGCCTACTATGGTGATTTGGTGAAGCTAAAGATCTAGTGTACTGCCTGAAATTAATATTACCATTCAGAAGTAGTGAACTATTACTTCTCATATCTTAAGTATTTTTCCTCTTTCCAATTAAAACATTTATTATCTGACAGTACTAGGTGGGATATGCGGAACAGTACTATACCTGAAGGCTGTCACATCTAGTTCTGTTCCTCTTCATACATCATCAACATTGTGGCTTCACTGATCCTGACACCACAACTGTAGAAGAAAAGCAACTCTCCTGCTGCTAGATCAGTCAGTTGTGATATCACAATGAAAGAGGTCTCAATACTGATGCTATAAAAAGAGAAATGGAACCAGCTATGGCAGTTCCCGGGTAAAGTACTGCTCTTCACATCACACCTAATACTATCAGGTAAAAAAAATTCAAAAGAGCAAATGGAAAAATACAAATACTTCAGAAATAAAAAATTAATAACTGATTATTTTTAAAAATTAGCAACATTTTCTACCTATTTTTTGCTACTAGCTCTTTAAATCCTCCTCTTAAATGTGCCTTTACAGAATGCCTAAAAGTAGGAACTGAATTGGTCTAGCCTCCTTTCCTGTTCATATTCTTCTCTGACCAGCACAGAACAGGTCAAAGAAGCTCTATAGAGGGAAATACTGTTCAAGAACATACCTATAAATACACTGTATCAAATGATAAGGACAGAAAAAGACTCTAAGTCCATCAAGTCTGTCCTGAAAGCCTACAGTGAATTACCTTGAAAAAGTCTTTCCATGAGAGTTTTTCCTGCCTCCTACCATCCTTTTCTTCCTAATAACCCCCTTAAAGGTGTCCCATGGTGTTTTGAAACTAGCTGTTATCTCAGCATTGACCACATTGTTGTGTAAAATATTCCACCAATCCACCACCTGCTTTGCAGCAAAAAAAATACTTCCTAATGTCCATTTTAAACTTCTCCCATTCCAGACTGAAGTTTTACCCTCTAGTGGATGAATTGCTCCTAAGCTTGTATTGCACTCCTGTATAAATTTGAATGTTTCTATCCTACTCCCCTGTCCTCTGGAGAATACATATTGAGAATTTCCTGTCTCGACTCACGGGATCATTTTCATTGCCCTTCACTGTACATTTTCCAACCTGTAGTTGTCCTTTTTCAGATGAGGACTTCAGAATTACATGCAATCATAAAGGTGTGGTCGAACCAATGACCTGTACAGTGTTAGTATTACCTGCCTCATGTGACTGGTGAAGCCCCTCCTTATGCATTCTAACATCGTTTTTGCCTTCCTGTTGCTTTACTGTACTGGGATAAGCTTGAGGTATCTAGACTATTGCTAAAAATCATCCTCAGGTCCCTTAAATCCTTTTTTTGGATTTTATTTGTTTTAGTTCTTTTCTGTTTTGTTACAAAAGAAGTACAAAGAAACAGCAAAAAACAACAATGGTGTCACCCAGCAAATACAGATCATATTGCAGTTGTTAAACAAACATTTGTCAATGCTGAATTTTTGCTTGCTGGCTTTAGCAGTGGAAGTGCAGAAGTTAGACAGATGCAGTATAGGAATGGCAGTGATGTATTGAACTGACACCAACTCCACCCCCCACCCTGCAGAGATGGACAGGCACTGGGGTGTGCCTTTGGGTCATCACCCATAATGGTCATGACATTTCACCTCACCCTACCTTGCAGGCACTGACAAGTGTTGAGGTGTGCCTCGGGGTGTTTGAGCTTTACACTCACCTCATTCCATAAGGAAATACACTGAAATGGGTGCAGTATAGGAGAATAATGTGAACTCTAGGGCCTAAGAGTCCAAGGTGCACCTTGATGCCTGTCACTGGCTGCAGGGGGTGGGGGTGAAATGGCATGATCATTGTGACATTTGGCCAGCTGGTTGGGATTGTTCTATGATATTTGTAATATAAAAATGTAGTGTGTGATTGTCTCATATAAGACAGCTGTGCTATGGGTGCTCCCCCCTTCCAGGTTTCAGAGAAACTACAGGATATATATTAATCTGAAACCAAGAGGTAATTAAAAGACTAGAGAGACTTAATTAAGGGTCTTCTGTTTTCCTGTCTTAATTAGAACTGACCCAGCCACCAGGATATAGGGCTTGTAAACTTTTATGATGTTTTAGAGGAAAAACATGTTATACCACCATGGTGTTAAAGTTGTAAAAAATTTGATGTTCCTTGGGAAAACAGGAACTGCTCAAGATCAAAGAGGAAAGGCTTGAATAAAGACTGTCATAATTTGGGAAATTAGTTTTGCTGATGTCACCTTATTTAATATACCTCCTGATAGAACATCCTGTTTGTATATTGTGTATGTTCTAAAAGGAGGAGCTAGATGACATCATAGAAGGGGTGTGGAAACACATACTTTTAAACTGTATACTGTATTTGAACTTGTGACATATCTTTGTGGGCTCTTAAGAAGCAAGATCTAACTAAAGCACTATAGAGGTAATACATTATATAGAAAAAGTCTAACTGTATGTTGGTAGGAGTTTGTCTGTAGTTTCTTTGCTTTTCTTTTAAGTGATTGTATGCTCTTTGATATATTGTTCTGTGCTTACATTTTTCATATTTTTATCCATTTTTAGTAAATATATTATTTAAAAGACTGCCTGGGCATCTGCCATCCCTTTTTGCATGTGGTGTATAGATGTTACATTTGACAACTGTTGAAGGGCTTGATGGCACTGCTAAACTGTCAGTGTTAGTGGCTCAGTAGGTAGCACACTCGCCTCTGAGGCCAGGGAGATCAGAAGGCTGTGGGTTCAATTCCCACATCTGGCACTTGGGTTAATATCCCAGTACTGACACTCTAGTGCAGCATGAGAGGGGTGCTGCACTTCTGAGGTGCCATCTTTTGGATGAGATGTTAAACCGAGGTCCCATCTGCCTGTATTGGTGGTAGTTCAGGTGGATGTTAAAGATCCCATAGCACTTATCGAGAAAGAGTAGGGGCAATTTTTATTGGAAATAAACACAAGGCAAACATAACAGGTATGAAAAAGTAGAAAAAAACAATAAAATTATAAATAAGAAAAACAACTATTACAGAATGTGCTGATATTGTACACTGAAATCAAATATGCTCTAAGATACAAAGGTTACAAATTAAACAACTCTCCAAAAATCTAAAACTAAATATCATATAAATCTAAAGGAAAGAAATTGAGATTAACAACAGAAAAGATAGACTAACAGCATCATTTGAATTTAATAATATGGAGAAACCTTTCCACCACATCCTAACTTTTTACCATTAAATTGTTGACATTCTGAAGCAACAATGTTATTCTAAAACATTTGTAACATAAGCCCGAAAACCTTGAACTGATTTGGTTTATTTTGGTATAGAACCCATTGGCATCTTGTTTGCCATAGACAATATCTTAAACAAGCAAAAAATCTGTAAGGTTTCTTTATGAAAAATCTGAAAAATACCGGAAGGACCCTATTACCAAGATGTCATAGGTGAGACGTGCCAAACAAGGAACTTCAAACTATAGCCAAATGATCCCACATTTGGCTTGCTATTGACAATGAAGAAAGAAATGTTCCATAGTTTCCTCCTGATTTGCACAGGCTAAATATGGACACAGTCTTTCCGTTTTGGCCTTATATTGTAGCTGTTCCTCTTACATTTAATTTACCATATAAGGTAAAGCCATTGTGATTCCCACATAAAATTTGGTAACCTGGTATTATTCAGTTGACTCAGAATGTCCTCATTACGATTTTAGGACAATTCCTAAACTCTGGGTGTCTGAATATACAAATGTCATGAGTTCCTTATAAAGTTTTGACGAGCATCTTAACAGTTGATCTTTTTGTAACCTGCCATTTGAATAATTTCTGTGCTGCTGGTTTAAAATAATTTGGTAAAGCTAGATGGGTAGAAACTTTGGGAGCACAGTGTAACTCATGCTGTAAAATATACGCTTTAATAAGCTATGAAAAAAGGTAACTCCTGTCTACAAGTGCCTCCCTAGACAAGTTTTCAAAGAGCTAGAAAAAAATTGCAAAACAAAAGAAAACTGGATCAACCATACCTAAGCCTCCCTTTTTTTGTCAAGATAGGTACAACATCTCTTGACTGGGTTCAGTCTGTTACCCAAAGTAGCTGGAAACAGATACTATATAATCTAGTTTCAAGTTTAGTTGGTACAGAAATACTGCTGCAGTATGTTGCAAACAGGGTAAAATAAATTGTTTCAAAACCTGTATCCTCTTCATTTTAGTAAAACGAAATCTTTTCCACCTATGAACTTTTTTTCAATTTTATCTAAGACAAGAGTCCAATTCTCTTCTGGGCATTTCTGAGGGCCAAATTTAATCCCTAAAAAGTGATAGGTTCAGCTGTGAATGTAATAGAGTTCCAGACAAGTGGTGCCTGAAAATTTCCCTAGAAATAAACCTCTCGTTTTGAGTAGATTAATCTTGGCGTTAGCTACTCCTGAGTAGTCCTTGAAGTTGGTAAAACAAGTCAAGCTGAGTGATGTGTAAAAATAAACAGATGTCATCTGCATAAGCTCGGATGGTTAGAGATGCATCAGAGTTCGAACCTTATTCCTTGCCACATAAGGGGAACATGCTTATTGACCTTAGAAAAGGTTCTAGGGAAAAATTATATAATAGAGGGCTTAACGGGCAACCCTGTCTCACTCACATTTAACTGGGAATCCTTTCCAAGATTCCCATTAATAAAAGGAAACATTTACCAGAATTATAAAGATTTCAATCAAATTCGTAAGTTGAGGGGACTTTAAAGAATTCTAATGCTGAAAAAAAAAAACATGATTTACTCTATCGAACGCTTTTCTAAATCTAATGAAACTAGAAAACCGCTGTTTCCCAATTCATTGACTGTTTCAATTAGATCTCTGATTAAACATAATATAGCCTGAATACCACGTATCAGGTATACCACAATGCTGAATCGGAGAGAAACTATATTTAGCCAATTCTCTAAGTCTATTATTAATTACTGACATCAGAATTTTATAATCAGAATTCAATAAAGTTATTGGCCTCCAATTTTGAAAGGACCCCTTATCACCTGATTTATGGATGTAAATTTGTATACCATCTGAAAAGATACTAAATTAACTCCGTGATCCAAAAAAATTATAGACAATTACAAGGATAGAACTAAGTTCTTCAGGGAAATGTTCTATAAAAGGAGTTAGAAAGTCCATCTGGGCCTGGGGCCACATTGGGCTTTAAAGATTGTAATGCCTTCTTAATTTCCACTTGCGGAAAGGGTTGTGTAAGAATAGTGGATAACTCTGGTGTGAGGGTCTTTGTCATAGGGGATCCTAACACTTTATTTATCTGATATTGGGATGGGTTTTGAAGAGGCTCTAAATCCCTAAAATGTTTATGAATTAAAGCTTCCAAGTCCATAACTGAAGAGACTGTCTTGGCACCATCCTTTAGAAAGGTTAAAGATCCATGCTCTTGACCTCTTTACATAGTTCAAAGGGGTCTCCAAACACCGACTTTTCACATGATTTGAAATAACCGCTTGCAAAGTGTCTGCTCGATTGTACTGGAAGACTTTCATTTGTGTTTAACTTCCTCAATTTGTGAAGAAAAATCCTCTCTAGAAGAGTTAGCTCTAGATAATAAAGTGTATAGCTGATTCCTAAGTTTGAGATAGCAAACAAATTGTTCTTCATTTGGATTTTACCTTGTTTCTTGAACCAATTAATGCAATCATTTTTGTCTCCAGCCACCAATGCCCCATATCTTGATATAGAAAACTAACAGACAACCTTGCTTGTAAAATTAATTGAATAGAACGTAAGACCAAAGGTTCTTGTAACATAGCAGTGTTAAGTTTCCATCTTGGTTTTTGTTTATTATTAGCACTCGTAAGGGCCTATGTTAGTCATTATAAGAGCATGGTCTGAAAATTCAACTGAATAATTTCTGAGATGGTTTAAATGAAATAATTAGAAACTAAAAGATGATCAATAGTATAACTAACGCCACTTTTATAAAAGGTACCTTTCATACCCAATGCCTGCTTGTTCACACAGGAATTAAATCAACACACTTTAATGATGTCAGCCAGACATGTTGTGTCACAATACACCTTTTAGAGCTTCAGTTTTCCTTTTTAAATTTATCCATGATTAAAATCTCTGCCCCAGAAGGTAGGGATAGTAGTCACTAAATAGGGTTGTATTTGTCTCATGCATGCAACCCTGCCGGATTTAGTCTGGGGAATATATATATTAATTAAACGGAGGGTATAGGAGAACCAAGACCCCTCTAAAATCAGTGACCTTCCCGGACATAAATCAATTAGTTTATGTAAAATAAAATTGTAGGAATTAAAAAGAATACCAACCCCATCTGCCTTGTCCTCCCCAAACGACCAATAAGATGGACCCCAAGGCCAATCCCTAGCAAAAGCAGATCACTGAGTTTTATCCCACATCCAAGTTTCTTATAAAAATATAATCGAAATGCTGAGATCATGAAGCATGTGGAAAGTGCACATCTTTTCTTGAATTTTAAAAGGCTGTGTGTATTTAAAGTTGCCCAAGAAAACTTAACTCCATCCATAGTTTTAGCAAAAAAGAACATTATTTTTTCCTCCTCTTCTTTTCTTTCCCTTATAACTTTCACTAGCTATCCCTACAAGCCGTCTTGCACCGAGACTTGCATAATCCGTATCACCCATTTCGACCTCAGAATCCCCAACTTAAAACCTCATATGTATTTTTAGATTCTATCCTTTGGAATCTGGGATCACCAGAGGTTTGAGAGATCTACTCGATCTCCTAAGTACTGAGTGGAGGTTTAAGGAAACATCTCTTTGTCCCTGGGGGCATCCGTAGAATCTGCATAAACAAACTGGCTGCAAAGAAACCGGAATGTTCTTCTCTCTGGCAGTCTCTTTGAAACTATCTGACCCACAACACTCTCAGACTTAGCGTCCCTAGGCAAAAAAAAAACCTCAGGACGTTGTTGATTTGAGGAGGAACTTATAATAGGCTGAACTTGTACTTTATGTCCCATATCCTCTTGAGCTTTTTGTATAAAAAATCTGATTTACAGTTAATATTTTATTTTGTGCTGCCCAAGGACACTCTCGAAAGCGCGCGCTTTGCTCTTCACAGAGGTCACATTTGATCGGATTATGACAAAACATAGTAACATGCCCTATTTCCCCACAGTTATCACATTTAGGCTGGTCACAAGTGCTTGATAAATGGGTTTTAGCTCCACACCTATAGCATGCTCTAGGTTGACCACTATAAAACACACCCCCTATCCCTACCTAACAGAAATGAATTAGGGATATGTTCAATAATTCAAGCTGTTTGGCGTAATTTAACCTTGAATTTCCACCCCTGTCCAAAATTGTTCTGCATCTAAAAGTGGTTCTGGTCCACTTTGGACCTCACATTTTGTGCCAACCAGAATATAATATCTTCAACATGCACACTCGTTTCTGAACATAACAGTGACAAACTTAGTCAGGGTTTGGACAATAGAATAACCAGAAAAGGAGACCAAAGGGGGGAAAATTTAACCTGATTGTATCGATCCCAGAATAGATCTAATAAAGCTGGAGATTGAAAGCTAACATCAAAGTTATCCTCACCAAATATTGATAAATGCAAAAACATCACGAGGGTAAAACTTTAAAGACCTTCAGTAATAATTTACCTACATAATATCTGTCTGGTTTTTCCTTCAACCTACCTTTTCTACCACTGTCTCCGCATTCCTCCTGGGTGCTGCTTCCCTTTACATTGTGTAAACAAACTTGACATAAGAGGTTTTCCACCACCTTCTCTTCCCTGTATCTTCGCGCCTTAGAATGTGAATGTGAAGATGCCGAATTCCAATTGGACTAATACTTCACGTCCTCTATACCTCCCTTCAACATTATCCTTCAGCTAGTACTAGGTATAGACTTTGCAGTAGTAATACCAGGATGCCATTTAGGACTAGCTTTTTAATATCAAGAGAACTATCCAAGCAGAATCTGGTGACCAATCCCTTTCCCAAAGATTTCCAACCTGCAGCTGTTAAAGCTGCCTGAGGGTCCAATTTGCATGGTGTTCTAATTAGAGAAAGTGAAGGCAAGTTCAAAGAGACTGTATCCTGAACTGCAGTCAGCTAATTCAGAGGTTTTAATGTTTTTTTCATGAGGAAAGAAAAAGTCCGTTACCCCCTCTTGTGAACCCAACTTAGACTGATAAATTACAGTATCACAGTTCGGTAAGGTCTCAAGAAATATGTTCAGGAGGTTTAAATACAAACCCCATGTCCTTGTTGAGAGTAAAAGTCGAGAACACAGAGTTGGGTACAGAACGAAAACCTGCACGGGAGGCACAGAAACCGAAAAGGCGTATGGCTTACCTCTGCATTGTGCGCTGGAAAATCTTTGTGCTGTTCTCTCTTCCTTCTCCATCTCGACCGCCTGTCAGTAATCTCTCTGTCTCCACGATGTTAGCTGTGTACACCTCTGAAACGCCCACTGCTGCCAACACCAACCGGAAAGCTGTGCAATGCACTTCCTGGTCCCTGTTCCTCCTTCCTGTAAGCTGGCCAAGTGCCTTTGTTCCTCCTTCTGAATTAAAGGCACCACCATTCCTGCCGAAGAATTGCCTGCAAACTCAGTGTCCACCTCCAAACTGAATTCTCCTGCCAGTAAGTCCAAGGACTCAGAAATACGTGAAATAGCGTGTGCTGTAGAAACTTCACTCAGTTGAATAGTCGTTTGAGCTTCCGACCGCTCATAAGCCATAACCGACCGTCTCACTTCAGAGACCTCCTCTAACGCCACCTCCTCCTCCTCCATCTTCCGTACAGTGGCCATTACTGACCCTCGCATGCCTCTACTGGCCTCCCAGCGCCAGCAGAGTAGGGGAATTTCCCCGGTGTCCTGGCCAAATTTCCCTCATTCACTAAAAATACCACCAACAGCTTAATCTGGTTCAAGGTCAGTTGGCATTCATCTGTATCCCCCTCCCCGGTCAGCCTAAAATAGGCAGGATTTGCTCTAGTCGCTTACCCGGTCAACAAAAACTAAAAAAATAAATAAATAAAAAACTGGGAAAAGGTAAGAATATACCTAAGGTCTTTTATAGAGTTTTAAATGGTTAATTTTGGATACCTGGTTAGGTGCCCTTAGGTGAAAGATATATTGAATCCTCCAAACAGAATATTATCTGAGCCTGTACATTTGGGTACGCTAGCATAAGGTTCACAATTTGAATCCCCCCCACAACTTGAGACCTAAGGTGATTCGGACCCACAGACAGACAGGAGGGTTACCCTGTCTGTTACCTGTTCACACTCTTGCGCTCTGAGGTTGGCACTGTGGGAGCAGAGGGCCTGACCTGCTGAGTGCATTTGTGACAGATTTGGTTAGCAGTGGTATGGAAAATTTGGTAACACACGCTTTAACTGTTCAGTGTGTCAGCTTAATACTGTACAGCTCACTTGCAAAATAAGGCAGTGATTTATTTTTAAAAAGGAAACAGAACTATGTCATTATGCTTACAGTTAAGTTCCTACCTGTTTTATTTTTTTTCTAAAGTGCAAATTAGACTAGCAGTAGTTAGGAAAGAAAATGGCTTCCAACTACAGTGGGTACACTGCAGACTACTTGAGGCAGTTGTGCCAGGACATAAAAGTCCTGCATGAGGTGAGAGCCACCAAGCAGAACCTCATGGATGACCTGGTGGCAGAAGATGCCCAGAGCATTGAGTCACACACTGTGACTGAAAAAAACAAACTTTGTGCATGGAGAGGATAGCGGCCAGTACAGTGTCCAAATCCGGTGAGGATGACAGCAGGGCCAGTGCAAGCAAAGGGCCACAGCAGCAAGGGAAGGTCACCAGCATTCTGGAGCCAGAAGCAATTAGGCTGCAGACTGAGTTGTGCAGAATGGAGCTGGAGTTACAGAGAGATGCTGAGTGAGAGAAATAAGCCACAGAGGAGAAGAGGGAGTGAGAACAGTGAGAGGCTGACCGTGAAGAGCATGAGCGCCAGCGAGCTGCAGAGGAGAAGAGGGAGTGAGAACAATGAGAAGCTGAATGTGAACAGAGAGAAGAGGACTGTGAGGAGCGTGAGCACCCGAGGCGACATGAACTGGAGAAGTTATGACTTCAGCCACCAGCACCAGAGCAGGTAAGTGGCTTGGGTTTAACTGGAACTACAGGACTGGGTTACAAATTGAATTCCAAATTGATAGCTGAATTTAAAGTGGGGGACAATATGGATGCCTTTTTAAATTCCTTTGAAAAAGTTTGTATTCAGGCTAAAATTCCTAGAGGGTTCTGGAGCTTCCAGCTATCCCTGCTACTTACCAGAAAAGCTCAGGATGCATTGGGTCAAATGGACAATGAAGACAGTAATGATTACAGCAAACTTAAAGCTGTACTTTAAAAAAGTTTGATTTAACTGCAGAAGCATACAGAGCTACATTCTGTAAACTCAGGGGAAGCCCTGAAATGAGCTACGAGGAGCTAGCCACGAAACATCAGTTTTTAAAACATTGGTGGGAAGGAATTGAAGCAAACTCTGTACATAAAATTGAAACTGCTATTTTGTTAGAACAGTTTTTCTGGCATGCCCAGCAGAGCTGAAAACCTGGCTGGAGGACCGAGATCCCAAGACAGTGCAAGAGGCTGCTGAACTCTCGGACCACTATGCCAAGGGCAGACCTGCTCTGAGATTGAATGGGGCAGGCATGGCAGCACAGAAAGGGAAATGCGCACCTTCAGTGCAGCTAAAATCCTCACTGCCTCCACCGAAACCAGTTAGCCCCACGTTTCAGAGAAAAGATTTCTCTGAGAAAAGAAACGAATGTTGGGTCTGTAAAGAAACTGGGCATATTGCCAGACAGTGTCCCAAAAGGATGAGAAATACGTAACATGGGGCTAGGAAAGAAGTGGGTTGTTTATGTGTCCCTGGAAGCGTGCCTGTGAAGATGAGGGAACACATGCACCCAGTCATGGTGAATAGGGTACAGACACAAGGGTTAAGAGACACAAGGGCATCTCTGACATTGGTAAAAGGGGATCTGGTAGAGCATAGTCAGCTTATACCCAATGAATTTGTAACTGTACAAGACTTCACTGGTGAGGAAAAAACATTGCCACTCTCTAGTGTTCTCCTAGACTGGGGTGAAACAGGGGAACTGTTTAACAGGTGGCTGTAGCCAAAACTTTAGCAGTTGATGTCATCCTTGGCAACAATCTCAAATAGGGGATGGTGTGTGCAGTTACCCGTAGCCAAGCAGGAAGGGAAAACTGAAGTTCCCTGGACCCCACAGAAGCCAGTGTGGAAATAAATGGGAGGCTGATTCCCCAGTCTGTGTTTTCTGATATGGAGACTAATGAAAAGGGGGTAGAAATGTCCCCAGTAGCAGTTAACCACACAGCTACAGAGGGTTACTCTGAAGAAGGAGGGGTAACCCATTGTCAGAGGGTTAGGGATGGCAGTGATCCTGAGTGCCCTGAGGCTAGTGCTAGGGACCCTAGTTTAGAGACTTAAGGGGACCTGTCCCATGCCTTGGGAATGTGTAAGGAGTTTGCAGCTGCTCAGAAAAGTGATTCTAGTCTAGAGAAGCTGAGGGCTTGGGCAGACTCTGATGGAGCACAGGGAGGTGATGGTAAACATAAAGTTTACTGGGAAAATGGACTGATGTATACTCAGGCTGTGAAGACAGAGGGAGAGGTGATGGACAGGCAAGATTGTCATTCCCCAGGGGTATCATGAACAGTTGCTCAAGATTGCACATGATATTCCCTTGTCTGGTCATCTGGGAATCACATGCACTACGCTGCGGTTGGCTCAGAATTTCTATTGACCCAACTTCACCCAGCAAGTGAAGGAGTATTGTCACCACTGCAAAGAAATAGGGAAGGCAGGTAAGAAAACCCAAGCCACCCTAATTCCATTACCCACAGTGAAGAAGCCATTCCAGAGGGTGGGAATGGATATTGTGGGGCCTTTAAATACCCCCGGCTCCTCCAGGAAGAGGTTCATCCTGACTGTGGTGGATTATGCCACCCGGTATCCAGAGGCCATTGCTCTATCCTCACTGAGGACAGACAAAGTGACAGATGCCTTACTTGGGCTTTTCTCCTCTATTGGGTTTCCACAGGAGGTCATCACTGATCGAGGAGGTTCCTTCATGTCTGACCTGATGAAATGTTTATGGGAGAAGGGTGGGGTGGAGCAGAGCCACACGACACCTTATCACCTGTAAGCCAATGGGCTTGTGGAAAGATTTAATGGTAACCTGAAGTCAATGCTCCAAGTGTTTGCTGAACAGCATGGTAGGGACTGGGAGAAATAACTTCCCCACCTGATTGCATACAGGGAGTTGCACCAAGAGTCTACAGGATTTTCCCCCACCGAACTCTTATATGGATGCCGGATACATGGGCCCCTAGACTTGATCCGGGAGGACTGGGAAGGCAAGAACACCACCCAGGGAACTCCTATAGTGTATTACGTCCTTAGGTTTAGGGAAAGGCTGAAGGAGCTTATGGGGACTGCCCAGATCAACCTGGCAGCTACCCAACAGAAACAAAAAGTGTGGTACATCCGAAGAGCCACAGCTTGCTCATACATGGTGGGTCAGGAAGTCATGGTCCTTAGTCCAGTCTGGAAAGACAAGCTGCAGACTGAGTGGGCAGGACCATACAAAGTAGTTAGTAAGGTAAATAAAGAGAACTATATGATCTATATCGCAGAGTTACCTGACAGAAGACAGACAGAAAGAATGTACCATGTCAACATGATGAAGGCACATGCTAATAGGGCTGACATGGTGTTTGCAGTATGTAGTCCTGGGGAGGGGATGGATGAAGGAGACCCCCTTCTGAACTTGCTGGAAGAAAGCAAGCAGGAGTCCTCTGTGGAGGCAGTTAAACTGTCACCCCAGCTGGCTCCAGACAAGATCCAGGAAGTAAGGGAGGTTCTAGCACACTTTGCCCCACTGTTTAGTGTCAAGCCTAGACTAATCCCCTTAGCGACTCACAATGTAGAGACAGGGACACAGACGCCCATATGGCGGACAGCATATCAGGTGTCAGAGGCTGTCCAAAAGGACAATAGGAGAGAGGTGGAGGAAATGCTGGATTTATGGGTAATCCAGAGATCCCACAGCCCCTGGGCCTCACCTGTAGTCCTTGCACCCAAACCAGATGGCTCTACTTGTTTCTGTGTGGACTATCATGGACTGAATGCAGTCACAAAGTCAGACACCCACCCGATGCCCCGGATGGACAAACTCCGGGACAAGTTGGGAGGGGCGACCTACCTTAGAACTATTGACCAGACAAAGGGGTATTGGCAGGTAGAGTTAACTGACAGAGCTAGGAAGAAGTCAGCCTTCATCATTCTGATAGGCTTATTTAATTTAAAGTAATGCCTTTCAGAATGAATAACGACCCTGCCATTTTCCAAAGGTTGGTGAACCAGATGTTAAATGGTGCTGAGGAGTATGCTGTGGCGTACCTGGATGACAATGCCATCTTTAGTGCCAGCTGGGAGGAAAACCTGTCCCAACGTAAGAAAGTGCTGGGTAGGATACAGAGGGCCGGGCTCACTGTCAAAGCTGAGAAGTGCCAGGTGGTCATGGCTGAAGTGGCATACCTCATGCATGTTGTAGGCCGGAGACAGCCCCGGCCTAACCAAGTTAAAATAGCGGTGATCAAGGCATGGCCCAGACCAGAAATGCCAAAGCAGATCAGGCATTATCTTTTTTTTTGCATAATATGTTTATTGAATTTTCCACCATAAAACAGAGGTACAATCACATATACTCCATACTAGTCAATAACACATTAATTCAACATGTACCTATAACCCCCCCAATATATCCTTCTTACATCAATTTATTAGTTTATTCATTCTCCCTCCCCCTTCCAAAAAAAAGGTTATTTTTAAAACCATACACATCTCATATTCATTGACTCTACATTGCTAGTTTGTTCATATTCATTGACTCTGTACATTGCTAGTTTGCTATAAACACTTTGTCTCTCATCTGTTTACCCTCTACCTTGGTCAGGCATTTTCTAGGGAAAGCAGGGTACTATTGGAAATGTGTACACAATAACAGTGCCTTGGCTGCTCCCCTATATGACCTATTAAAGAAAAAGATGCCTAAGAAAATTACCTGGGAACCAGCCTGTGAAAAAGCCTTTACCTGACTGAAGGAGGCACTGTGCAGTGCTCCTGTGTTGACAAGTCCTGACTACAGCAAACCCTTTATAGTGCAGACTGACACCTCTAATGTGGGTATTGGGGCAGTACTGAGTCAGACATCCAACCAAGGGAAAGATCATCCTGTAGTGTACCTGAGTAAAAAGTTACTTCCCAGGGAGCAGGCTTACTCTACTGTAGGAAAAGAGTGTCTTGCCATAGTGAGGGCACTAATGAAGTTAGAGCAATACTTATATGGGCAGTATTTTGAGGTACAAATTGACCACAGCCCCCAGGTTTGGCTGACACAAATGGGAAAAACTAATGGTAGACTATTAAAATGGAGTCTTGCCTTGCAAGGGTATGACATGACGATCTTACATAGGGCTGGAGCGACCAATCAGAACACAGATGGCTTATCATGTCTGTATAAGGAGTGAACTGATTTGGGAAGCTCAACCCATGCAGGGGATAGAGCCCCCCAGATTCAGTCTAGGTGGGGAGGAGTGTGACACTTGCTAGCTGGTTATAATTGTTCTATGATATTTGTAATATAAAAATGTAGTGTGTGTGACTGTCTCACATAAGACAGCTATCTGAAACCAGGAGGTAATTAAAAGACTAGAGAGACTTAATTAAGGGTCTCCTGTTTTCCTGTCTTAATTAGAACTGACCTAGCTGCCAGGATATAGGGCTCGTAAACTGTTATGACGTCTTAGAGGAAAAACATGTTATACCACCATGGTGATAAAGTTGTAAAAAAAAAAACTGATGTTCCTTGGGAAAACAGGAACTGCTCAAGGTCAAAGAGGAAAGGCTTGATTAAAGACTTTCATAATTTGGGAAATTAGTTTTGCTGATGTCACCTTATTTAATACACCTCCTGACAGGACATCCTGTTTGTACATTTTTTATATTCCAAAAGGAGAAGCTAGATGACATCATAGAAGGGGTGTGGAAACACAGAGTTTTAAACTGTATATAGTATTTGAACTTATGACATATCTTTTTGGGCTCTTAAGAAACAAATTCTAACTAAAGCACTATAGAGGTAATACATTAGATAGAAAAAGTCTAACTGTATGTTGGTAGGAGTTTGTAGTTTCTTTGCTTTTTTTTTAAGTGATTGTATGCTCATTGATATATTGTTCTGAGTTTACATTTTTCATATTGTTATCCATTTTTAGTAAATATATTATTTAAAAGACTGCCTGGGCATCTGCCAGTCTTTTTTGCATGCGACATATAGATGGTTAAATCTGACAACTGTTTAAGGGCTTGATGGTGTTACTAAACTGGGAAAAGGTAAGAATATATCTAAGGTCTTTTATAAAGTTTTAAAGGGTTCATTTTGGATACTTGGTTAGGTGCCCTTAGGGAAAAGATATATTGCATTCCCCAAACAGAATATTATCTGAGCCTGTACATTTGGGTACGCCAGCATAAGGTTCACAGTTTGAATCCCCCCAGAACTTGAGACCAAAGGTGATTCAGACCCACAAGCAGACAGGAGGGTTACCCTGTCTGTTACCTCTTCACACTCTTGCGCTCTGAGGTTGGCACTGCCGGAGCAGAGGGCCTGACCTGCTGAGTGCATTTGTGACAATCATTACTGTCAACAATCCCAAGATACACCCCTGTTGCCTGTCAGTCCCTAGACAGTGGGGCTTTATGGTCAGAAACCCTAAGGCCCTGGGGATGTCTTGGTATTTTTACTCTAAGTTTTCAACATGTGCTTTCTGTGACCCCACCGCATGAACAGTGACACAATCAGTTTGCTAGCTGAAAGGTGATTTTGCACAGTGACTGTGCCATTAATGCCACAGGTGCGAAAACACATTTCCAACATGTTGTGAAAAATGACAGCTGTACTGTTCATGAGGAGGTGTAAAAAATGATAATGTTAAAAATCTGGAGTGAAAATATTACAAATTTGTGAAGTTACAAGGGTGCATAGAAACTGCGCAATGCACGCTCATAACACAGTCATTTTATGGGCTTTTGTGACCAAATTTTCAACACAGGCATTTTAGGACCTCTGCTCATGAACACTGTCACTGTGATTTTTAATCTGTCATGAACACTGATTTTCCACAGTGACCACGCTACTCTGTGCAGGAAGTGTGAAAACACATTTCGGCTAGGATGTGAAAAATGACAGCTGTACCGTTCATAAGGAGGTGTAAAAACAATACCAATGTTGAAAATCTGGAGTAAAAATATTACAAATTCATGAATTTGTGAGTGTACATGGAAACTGCACAATGCACGCTCGTAACATAGTCATTTTTGGGAATTTTCTCACCAAATTTGCAACATAGGCTTTTTGAGACCCCACCTCATGAACAGTGACACAGTCATTTCATTAATTGGGCCCAAAAGATGATTCCACACAGTGACCACAAAATCACCTTTCAGGACTGAATAACCAAATGACTGTCACTGAATTCATGAGATGGAGTCCCAAGAACCCCATGTTGCAAAGTTGGTGCAAAAATTCGAAAAAATGACCAAGATATGCACCAAAGTTGAAAAAACCCTATTTATGCCATTATACAGCTTACCGACATTTCTTCAGTGTGTGGTCAGCTTTGAAGAGTGCAGATATGTTCCCGCTTCACAGAAGATCATCGCGCTGAGCTCTGGAGGGAAGTATGGGGTGGAAGGGTGGCTGGTGGGGTACGTAGAGGGTGGGAATGGGTTGCGTCAGGGGGGCAAGAGAGTCAATAAAGGACTGTTTTCTTTTGTTTTTGGGGGAAGGGGGCACTGGAGCTGATGGGGATTGGGCACCCCCGTCGGACATACAGTGTGCTTGGAGAGGGAGTGTGCATGAGCCGAGGGGGATTGCGCACCCCCTCAGCACACAACAAAGTGGTAGGGGATGTGCATTAAACCACCGCTACAATCAGCGGTGGTAACGTGGAGGCTATTTGCATACTGCTGACGGCAGGGCAGTATGAAAATTGCCTACACATTAGCACCGCTGACTGTAGAGATCATTTGCTTTCAACTGTATGCCACTGCAATCTGAACTGCTGTCATAGACAGCTGGGACATTCATTGTTGCAGTGTGGCCATGCTTGCAAAACCACTGAGGGCATTGGAAGTGGAGGTGCCAGACCGACGAAAACTCGTATACATGCAAGCAAACATAAAAATGCAGCTTAACTGTAGACATCTTGCATGTGATAACAACAGTTGCCACCAACACCAGTAATTACAAATGTAAAATAAATAACAAAGACAGTAACAAGAGAACAAACATGTGAGATCCTTTGTTGTAAACCTTTTGACTAGCCAATATAGTTACCTAGCCCTGTGTCTAAGGGACACATGTGGGATCTAGGTTCATGATGCACAGAAGCCATGGTTGCTATATCTCCATAAATTTTTGGATATGGTCACAGATGAAGTAGGTTGATTTTTCCTCCTGGTATAAATTTACTGACTAAGTCTACCCACTGTTTCAGGGTAGGCGGCACCTTCCATAACCACAATCTAGTGACAGCCTGGTGAGTCCATAATAGCAACATAAATAACAGAGTCCCCACAACCCTAAACACCCCCAAGGGGACACAAGGAAGAACCAATGATGCTGAAAGGATTGCAATTGTGAGAATTTTTTATTTTGCAGTGAAATAGTTTATTGAACTTTTTCAAAATACAAACCAGAGGATCTATGCACAAAAGATGTGGATGGGCTACACGTCGTGAAACCCCAGCGCATAGCCCAGCCACACCCACATTAGTGAATAGGCACCTTGGCCATGCACGCTGCACCCCCCCCCTTTGTGTGCTATACATGATCCCACTATGCCTCCTCTATGTGTCCAAAACCCTGAATGAACACGAAACTCCACATGGGGGGGCAGGCCAATGACCAACATGGGGGGTTTCTGTACACCGCTCCATTCATGATGGTGTTGGTGCAGTGCATGGGAGAGCAATGGCTATATCTTCTGAAGGCAGCATAAGTGTTACATGCGCCCCCCGGGATGCCGCTGCTGATCATGGCGGGAATGGTGGGGGTCAACAGACCCCACACTGAGGCTGCCCCTGATGTCAGAGCACATTGGGAGGGCTGGGGGACAGTCATCTGGGGGACTTCCACCCCGCTGTGTTGTAGGCACATTCATGCCTGCTGCACAGGGGCTCCAGCAAGGGACACCGGATGGGCAGCTGATTGGCTGCCTGCCTGGGTCTGCAGCTGTGAACCAGACTGCCTCCCCATGAACCTGTGTGCCAGGGGGATGAGGCCAAGGACAGGAGCCATGTGTTGGCTGGTGTTCGAGAATATGGCCAATGTGCGCAACTCCCAAGGGTGCGGAGCTGCGTGGGGGAGTTACGTGCCTTCCGCATGTAACCCCATCCATTAAGTGAATAGGCACCCAGGAACATAAACATGGTAAAACATATTGATTCAGGGTACATTTATAGCAGTATAAACATTGTATACTAAAACATGATGTTAGAAACTCACCTATTGGCAAATGTATGACAGATCCTTTGAGGAGAGTGAATATCAAGGCATCCTGCACCCTGTAACAGAATAAATTCACAGTGAGAAAAGTTATTTTAAATGTGTCTCAATCTCGAGCCAAAATGGAGCAAGTCCTGGGCAACCCCTGAAAATATGAGCATAGTCAGCCTTTTGCTCCCCACATTTCCTCCAACAGTATCCTCAGCTCTCCCCCATATATGATGCCTAAACTGCTGGTGGTTTGAAATGAAACTTCCAGTATTTCCAGAAGAATTCTCTCTAATATGGCAAGGATGTCACCTTTACAGATAAAAGTGAGTATTAGGTCCATGTGTGATAATTGAAATCTATCAGATCCTGATTCCATATACATACTGTGACTAATTTGGAGGCATACCTGCATCTTCAGAGAATACCCAGGGGTTTGAGATTAATTAAGAACCCTGCATTTGGGACTGACAATGCGCTTTTTATGCAGGAGTGGGAGAATATACTTAGTGAAGCCAGCAGTAAATTAATGCAGTTAATCATTAAGTATAGTAAAGAACGAGAGGCTGTTCTGAAAAATGAGTTAAAGCAAATAGAAACGGAGGCATTGAAATTTCAAAATGTGGAAGGCTTTGATTCATATAACAAGAAACTTCAGGATTTTATTGCTAAATTGGACTGTGATCTGAAAAGCATCAAGCAAACCAAATTTATTCGTGATAAGGGTGACTATGAAAATCATCGTGTGTACTCATGGAAGAAAGAAACCAAAGAGGGATCTTCAATACCTACTACGTTTAGTTATAGTACAGAAGACAGTGGATCAGAGGGTGAAGATATTACACAAAACCATTTTTTTCAGGGGGATTCAGACAGTATCGAACATCCACCGCAACAAGAACTACAACGGAGCCCATGATTGGTAGATTACGGTACAAGAAACGCACAAGAAGGGGACAGAAAAAACGTAGTTTACGGCAAACTGAGGGGGCGATACAATTGGAGGAGGAATGGCAACAGGTGGAACGCCAGAACAATGAAGAGGTGAGTGGAGAAATACAAATTATCAACATCTCTGAGCATATATTAACTGACTCTGAGACATCTTTATTGAAAAAAGGTTTGAGTTTTTCACCTACAATTTCCCTGAATCCAGTACAGACTGTGATAGATCTACATTTGATGTGTCGAAATTTGAATGTGAAGGCGTTCTACAACAGACAAATAAATCGAGATTTAAGTCGTTCTGCCACTAAAGTCGATACATTTAAACCTAATTCGGTCTTTAATCCACCCCTCTGTAGTGCAGTGAGTGTATTTCGAGATCTTTGTGAAATGGATTTTGAGAATTTGTTTGCGAATCCACCACGGATACCATTTAATAATATGACTAGAAGTGAACGTGAAGCTCTTAAATCTTTACAAGGTGATTCTACAATTGTGATCAAACCTGCAGATAAAGGTGGTTGTGTTGTACTGTGGGACATTAATGCATATAAACGAGAAGCAAGGAGTCAATTGGATGATGTGATTTTTTATGAAAAATTGAGATCTGATCCAGTCTGGGAATACAAAACTTGTATAGATGAAATGATTGATGAAGCCTTTAAACAGGGCATCATTACTGATCAAACTAGGAAATTTTTAAAAGTTGAATATCCTGTAAGACCGACTTTTTATATCCTACCAAATGTACACAAGGATAGAAACAATCCACCTGGTCGTCCTATAGTTAGCGGTTTGAAGAGTTTAACTGAACCACTGTCACAATATGTAGATTCTGTTCTTAGTGGTTATGTGAAAAAAATCAAATCTTATGTGAAAGACACTAAAGACATTTTAAAGTTGTTAGAAAATTGTAATTTGGAAAATGTCTGTTAGTCACACTTGACATTGAAGCCCTATATACTAATATTCCCCATGATGGGGCAATGGATGGTGCCGCTTATTTTTTGAATCAGTCTGGAGATAAATCTGATTTAGAAATTGTCCTAATACTAAAACTTCTTGAACATGTTTTAACTAAGAATGTGTTTACTTTTGATGGGGATATTTTCAGACAGGTGAAAGGGACCGCGATGGGGGCCACTTGTGCCCCATCTGTGGCTAGTTTGTATGTGGGACAGTGGGAAAATGAAATCATCTTTAATGATGGTATTAATCCTTTTTTCTATAATATAATATTATGGAAGCATTTTATTGACGATATTTTGTTGATTTGGCAAGGAAATGAAAAAATGTTAGCAGAATTTGTGGAGTTTTTACTCAGGACTACTGAACATTTAAGATTTTCATATTGTGTGAGCGATGTGTCTGTGAATTATTTAGATCTGTAGATAGCTTTAGATTCACAAGGACAGGTCAAGACAAACCTTTTTAGGAAACCCACGGATGGCAACACTTTACTATTTGCCACTAGTTGCCATCCTAGACATACAATAGAAAATATCCCCAAAGGTCAATTTCTACTTTTAAAACGAAATTGTAGCACACATAATGATTTTGAGATAGCAGCTGACTCATTGAAAAAACGACTTGAAAGTAGGGGGTATTCTCAGAACACCATTTGGAAAGGTTATGAGGCAGCATCAAGTGTGGAGAGGAGAACATTGTTAGCAGATAAGAATGAGAGTACACAGGGAGATAAAAGTCAGAGGTTTCATTTTGTAACTACCTATAATAATCAGAGTTATGTAATAACAAAAATCATTAAACAACATTGGCATGTACTTAGGGCAGAAGCAGGTCTACGAGATGTGTGTAAAGAGTTGCCCATGATTACTTATCGACATGCACCGACTTTAAAGGATTCTTTAGTGAAGAGCCATTTTACACATACAGTGGCACACTCCAGCGGTTGGTTGGGAAATTACACTGGTTGCTTTCAATGTAAAAATTGTTGTGCCTGTATGTATATATTAAATTTAAAAAAATTTAAGGTAGAAAGTGACCCAAATAAATTTTATGATATTAGACAGTTAATTTCTTGTAATACACAGGGGGTTATATATTTAGCGATATGTAATTGCGGTGCATTTTATGTTGGAATGACAGAACGATCCTTTAAGAGTAGAGTGATGGAACATGTTCATGCTATTGAAAAAAATGATTTAAGCTATGCGACGGCTACACACATTTTTAGTAATAAAGTATCCCTGAATTCACATGGATTTAAGTTTTTGGGTATTGAAAAAGTTTTTCATGATCCTAGAGGGGGTAATTATCGTAATAAAATCCTGAAGAAAGAGAATGAATGGATATTGTGTCTTAATGCTTATAAAACACCTGGGATTAATGCACATCTGGAATTAAGACCATATTTAGAATGCAGATAGTGGTTATATTTTAGTATAGACTTTTTGTATTGATTGTTTTTTATTTATTATAGTAGCCCTTGTAATATGTGCCTATGTCTTTAAATTATCCAGTGATTTTAGAGGTGATGGTGTCTATGTTTAACAACCAATGATTTTTTAGATATTATTGTGATGTAATAATTGATTGCAGTATATAAGCTGGTGTTCTTTATGTTGCTTTTAGCTTTTGATAGCTGTTGTCCGAAACGCGTCAGGCGGTTTGTTGTTTTTTGGTGCAATAAATAATAATTTTAAGCTCTGGGTCTGTTCCATTATTGGGATACAGTGTGTGCTTCAGCTTTTTTGAGGAACATATGTAATAGATATACCACTCTGAGGGGTGTGCGGTTGCGCTCCGATATACGCATGGTGTGAGTCAACCGCCAAAGCGTGCATGATATCAGAGCCACCACACACCTCAGAGTGGTATATCTATCTTATAAAATGTCAAAATTGTTTTGGAGGGGGGTAAAAGTGCAGGTGTGTGGTCGCTGCCTGATATACACACGGTCATGTGATGGTGTTTGTCCAGTGCTGTTGCTCTAGATGACCATTTTTTGTCTCACCCACCCATTTTACATATATATATATATATATATATATATATATATATAAATACATTCATTGCAAAATGTTAATGCACCAGTTAGGGTAACTTAATGTCACAAAAGTAGGGAAACGTGGCATGAGGGTTTCCAACCCTAACTGCCCCTCATCCAAGCAGCAGAAGGAAAAAACATTAAGAGTTTTGGGTCTCCAGACTCTTGCCAAATCAGTGATGGGGTCTTCCTTGGGGTTGTCAACCATACTGCCTGCACTGTTCCCTGAGCACACAACAGCTCCTGCATGATGAAAGCTATAAGAAACTGTGTTATCAACATGTTGTGAAACATGCTTCTTTACCTTTGAAGAGTGTATCACTATGAGGCACTGGCTAGGAGCTGTACCCTTGTGCTTCAGACAAGAGGCTTCAGGCTGGGGGAAGGGGGGAGCATCATGCCTGATAACCAGAATGAAGACCGCACCACTGACTCTGGAGACCCAAAACCCTAATGTTTGTTTCTTTTGCTGCTTGGGGGATGGGGATGGGGAGTTAGGGTTGGAAACACCAATGCCACATTTCCCTACTTTTGTGGCATTAAGTTACCTAACTGGTGCATTAATTAAGTTTTTTGCAAAGACTTTCTTTTCTTTTTGAGAAAGTGCATCTTTCATTCCCTGGCTGTGGGGTGGTGTCATATAACAGCACCATTGCCCATCCTCACCCCATCTACCTGGGTCACTGATCTCACCACTGAAGTCAGCTCACTAGTACAGGATCACCAAGCATACCCACTGGAATCAAAACTGGCACTACACAGAAAGTTTGTTAACAATTATATATATTTTTTTAATTTTGACCCCAAATTTTCAAGATACTCATTTTATGATTTGCCTTATAAAGATGATGTGCCATTTATAGTATATTGAATAAAATGTAATTTCATATTAGAAGTATGCAAACACATCTTGTCTAGGATTTAAAAAATGACACATCACGTTTATGAGGTGGTGTAGAGAAATTGGCTATGTTGAAATTTTGGAGTCAAAATATTGAATATTAATGAAGTTATGAGAGAATGTTGAAGGTTCCATGTCATAACAGTGATCGCCAAATAGCAATCGCCATTACAGCAAGTGTACATTGCCAAAAAACCAAAACAGAAATGTACACTTCCAGTGAGGCAACACCAGTGAAAACAAATGGTTTTTATGTTATTTATGTGGGGGGCACAGAGGGATTAGCAACCCGCAGCCCCCTTAAGAAAGATTCTCAACTCTAGGGGAGTGCATGTCAGGGAGGGGGAGAATCTTGTAAACAAACATTAACTCCTGCAAGCAAAACACAAAATATTGTGCTCCTCCCCAGCCCCCTCCCCAGCATAGCCAGCAACCATCACCACCACACCACATGGCTAGCTCGGCAGCCTCTCGCCACACTAGCTCCCACATACCTTCCCTCCTCTTCTGTTACCCATCCTGTGCTTCCAGTCATCTTGCTGTTCACCCATCACTACCCTTTCAGGGTAGCTCACATAACGAGCACTGGACTTGAGTCACTCATATCTGAGTTGCTCAAGTACAAGTCACCATTTTGACAGGTTACCAATGTGGAAATACTGCTATGTTCACTCATAACCTTGGCATTTTACTGTATTTGTACATCAGATTTTTAACATAGCCTACTTATTACCCCTACTCATGAACCCACATAGTGAACATTTTCAAATCCCTGCCAAAATGTCATTCCACACAACAGGTATGAAAATACATTTTAGCCAGTATTTGAAAAATGATGGCTATCACATTCATGAGGAGGTGTGAAAAAGTGGCTGTGTTGAAAATTTGGGGTCAAAATAGTTAAAATTAACAAAGTTATGAGTGAGTGTAGAAAACATATGTACAGAGCTTTGCCATTTTTCCATATTTTGACCTCAAATTTTCCACATAACTTTTTATGACCCCACCTCATAAACAAGGGTAGTGAAATTCTTCAAATGCCACCAGAAAGGTGATTTTGCCAAGTGACCACAAAATCACCTCTCAGACCCGATTTGCATAATTCCACTGCCATTGGTCATGCAGTGGGGTCCAAAAAGGCCATGTTGTATGTTTTGGGTCAAAATATGCAAAAATGACAGTTATGTATCACAATTCAAAACCCCACTAAAATACATTAAAGCACACTTACCTTAGTTTCTCATATTATAGCTGGCATTTGCAGCAACAAGACATGTCTTCAATCAGAGTAGATCTTCACCATGAGACATAGATACATAGATACATAGACAGAGTCGGCAGATAAGGGCCTATGGCCCACCCAGTCTGCCCATTTGAGCTTGTTAGTTCAGTTTATGTTTTCCTAGAAGTCTGTTGCCCCTTACCCCTGACCTCCAGAATTCCTTTATGTCTATCCCATGCATTCTTAAATCCTGTGATTGTTTCAGCCCCCACCACTTCCTCTGGGAGGGTGTTCCACTTGTCCACCACCCATTCTGTGAAGAAATTCTTCCTCACATTTCCTCTGAATCGTCCTCCCTCCAACTTCATCCCATGCCCTCTAGTCCTGGAACATCTTTTTCGCTTAAAAATAGTATATTCCTGCACCCTGTTCCTCCCTGTGAGATACTTGTATGTCTCTATCATATCCCCTCTCTCCCTCCTCTCCTCCAGGGAGTACATGTTCAGTTCCTTCAACCTGTCTTCATAGGACTTGTGATGCAATCCATGCACCATCTTTGTTGCCTCCTCTGAACCTTCTCTATCCTGTCTATGTCCTTACGTAGGTATGGTCTCCAGAACTGTACACTGTACTCCAGGTGGGGCCTCACTAGTGTCTTGTATAGCTGAATTATAACTCCCTTTTCCTGCTGGTGATGCCCCCTGCCTATACATCCCAGCATCCTATTTGCTTTACCTGCTGCCTTGTCACACTGTTTCCTACCTTGAGGTCATCAGAGATATAACCCCAAGATCCCTTTCCTGCTTGGTGCATGCTATATCCTCACCCCCAACTGATATATTGTGCCAGGGTTTTGTGCTCCATATGCATTATCTTGCACTTTTCATTGAATTTCAACTGCCAAACCCTGACCATTCTTCTCAAGTTTCTGCAGGTCCTTCTCATTCTGTCTACACCCTCTGGTGTGTCTACTCTGTTACAGAGCTTTGTGTCATCAGCAAACAGTGAAATTCTGCCTTCTAGGTTCTGTGCAATGTCACTGATGAAGATGTTGAATAGGACCGGTCCCAGCACTGATCCCTGTGGTGCCCCACTGGTCACTCTTCCTCTGTGGAGTGACAGCCATTTACCACCACCCTCTGTGTCCTGCCACCCAGCCAGTTACCTACCCACCACACTACTGTCCTGCCCACACCATATTCCCAGTTTGTGTAATAGTCTTCTATGTGGCACAGTGTCAAGGCCTTGCTGAAGTCCAGATAGGCCATGTCCACTGCCTCCCTGATCCACCTCCCTAGTCACCCAGTCGTACTTCAACGAGGTTGGTCTGACATGACCTCCCCCGGTGAAACCATGCTGCCTTGGGTCCTGAAGTCCATTGACAACCAGATGTCTCCACCACTCTCCTTCAGTAGTGCTTCCATGATCTTCCCCACTCACCGAGGTGAGGCTGACTGGTCTGTAGTTCCCTGCTTCCTCTTTGTTCCCGCTTTGTATAAGGGGACTACATCTGCTGTCCTCCAGTCATTGGGTACCTCCCCTGTTTCCAGTGATCGGATAAACAGGATAGCCAGAGGTTCAGCCACCACCTCTCTTAGTTCTTTAAGGACCCTGGGGTGTACCCCATCTGGCCCCATTGCTTTATCAACTCTTATTACTTCCAGTTCCTTCAGGACCCTTTCTCATTTCTGCACCATTCTCACCCCTTGTACTCCCTTCAGACCCATTACCCTCCTCTTCCTCAGTAAAGACTGAGCAGAAATACCTGTTCAATATGTCAGCTTTATTGTTGTCATCCTCCACGTGGCCCCCATCCTCCCCCTTCAGTCTCACTATCCCTCCCTTTGTCTTTCTTTTTTCACTTATGTACCTGTAAAAGGTTTTGTCCCCTCTACCCACTGATTTTGCAATGTGTTCTTCTGTCTGAGCTTTGGCTTCCTTACTGACCTCCCTGCCCCCTTTGCTTCTCCTGGTACTTCTTCCTATCCCCTTCTGCCTGTGTCTTTTGTATTGCCTGAATGCAACTTTTGGCTTTCACTTTCTTTGCTACCTCTTTGGAAAACCATAATGGTTCCTCTTCCTTTTCTCTTGCTAACTTGCTTAATGCATAATTTGTTGTTCTTGTAATCCCCATTTTAAATACTGCCCACTGTTCCTCAACCCCTGATTCCTGTCCCATTCCCCTTAATGCCTCTTTTCAAGTATCTCCCATTTTCCCAAAGTCTGCCCCCTAAAATCCAGGATATGGGTTTTTGTGTGGTTTGTTCTGCTTCTTTCTGTGATTTCAAACCACAATGACTGGTGGCTCATTGTTCCCCAGGTGCTCCCCCACTGTTACCCCCATCACACTGTCCCTGTTTCAGTGAGCACAAGGTCCAGTATGGCCTTCTGCCGAGTTGGTTCCATGACCAGTTGCTTGAGGAAGGCACCCTGAAGGGAGTCCAGGATAAATCTGCTCCTAGTTCATGCTGCTGCTGGGATGCTCCAGCCCACGTCTGGAATATTGAAGTCTCCAACCAGTACTACCTCACCCTTGTCTGCCATCCTTTGGGATGGCTAGCATCAGCTCCCTATCTGTTTCTTCATCCTGGGCTGGTGGTCTATAGACCACACCTGTGCGGATGGTGGTTCCCATTTTCCTTTCCAGCTTAACCCACAGTATCTCTCCCCCATTTTGTTCCTCCTGGATCTCTGTGGCCCTTATGTCATTTTTCACATAACAATGCCACTCCTCCTCCCTTCCTGCCTGCTCTGTCTCTTCTGAATATGTTGTAGCCAGGTATGACCATCTCCCAGTCATGGTTATCATTACACCAGGTTTCAGTGATGGCCACAATGTCCAGGTCTGACTGCACAATGACAGCCTCCAGATCTTCCATCTTGTTGCTAAGGCTCCTGGCATTTGCACACATGGCTTTCCATGATTTGACCTCCTTAGGCTGTTTCACTGTTCTACTCCAGCCCCTTCCTTGGTTGTCCTTTATCCCTGGTTCTCCTTGCTGTCTGCTCTTCTGCTGAATTTTGCCCCTTTTCTGCCTATCCACCTCTTGGGCACTAATCTCCATCTTTTGCACACTGCTTTGCAGAGATATCCACTCCTCTGGTTCACTGGTTCCACTGCTAGCTGTGGGGGGTGAGCAAGTAGGTACCCTCCTTGCTGGCCTGCCACCCCCCTTTGCTAGTTTAAATGCTTGTCAATGTAGCATTTAAACTTATCATTGAGTGCTTGGATTCCCCTCCAGGATGGATGCAGGCCGTCAGGCTTGAACAAACCTCCATCCCCTCCAGGTGGGTCCCCAGTCACCAATGAATCCAAACCCTTCCTCACAGCACCAGTTCTTCAACCATGAGTTAAAGTTCCTGGTGTATGCACTCCTATGCTCTCCCTTGCCTCTCGCAGGTAGTACTTCTGAGAAAGTGACAGAAGTAGCTATTTGCTTGAGACCCCTCCCCAGTTTCCTAAACTCTTCCTGAACTTCCTTTGGCTCCCCATTTGCCAGGTCATTAGTACCTAGGTGGATAATGACATCCAGCTCACACTCCCATCTTGCCTTCCCAGTGATCCCCAGGATCTTCCTTCCATTCCTCCATGCCGTGGCACCTAGTAGGCAACTCACCTCCCTGTCATCCCTCCTGTGTTCCTAGCTGGATCCCTCTTATGATGGAGTCCCCCACCAGGATTCGCTTCCTCCTCCTCTGGGGTCCACTGCTTTCCCCGCTGAGGTCATCTCCTTGGCTAACCTCCACATCCTTTCCTTCCACTTCTCTGGGTACCTCTATTTGGTTGTCCTCATTTGCCAGTGTGGCATATGAGTTCTTGAGTGGAATAGGATCTGGGATGTGCCTCTGCCTGACCGCTCTAACCCTCCCTGAGCCCACTATCACATGTTCAGATGAGTGAGGGTATGTGGAGGGTGCTGAGTGGGAGGTCGGGGCAGGGGGAGGTTAAGATCGGAGAGGGATTGTTTTCTGTTTTGCAGGAAAAAACTAAATAAAACAAACAAAAAAAACAATGGGGGACAATTTTTTTCTTGCAGGGTACACTGATATTCTAACGCTGGGAATTGGGCACTAAAGTGTTGGTCAACTGTTCAGTGGCACTAGAGGTGGGGACCCCAGTGCTGCCACTTAGGAAATGGGACCCGGTGCAGGTGACATGGTGGGGGAGTGTAACGAGCAGTACTGGGGGTTGGCATCCCGGTTCACTTATAAAACACATTGAAAATATTATAAGACATTGGGAAGTGCAGGTAGATAGACAGACAGACAGAGAGCAGGGGATTGGCAGCCAATTGTTCTCACTGCAGCTTGCAGTAGGACTCCAGCTGTGGCTGCAGAAGTCAAGAAATTCAGTTTGTTCTCACACAGAGAACACGGGTGAATGGCTCCTCTTGCTAAGCTGGGCACCCTGGATTTTGGGGTGCTCAAAAAAGGTATTTCTGGCAATAATTAAAAAAAAAAAGGACACCAGAATCTAGCTAAACAGGCCCCATTTATCTAGGTTTATTTTTTTTTTTTAACTTCAGCATTTTATTTTCCATGTTTTTTATTTTGAGGGGAAAAACAAGATGGTTCTCAAAGCACAAAACACATTTTTGGTGGTGTCAGAAGCAACTGATGAGAAACCAAAACTGGTCTTGAACATGGATGTTTTGGTGTTGTATCAGAATGTTATCTCAAAATCCCTACTGAGCATGATCAGAACAGAAACAAAACAATACTTCAGGTCTTTATAACTCTGGAACCATTTAATATTTTTTCACCAAACCTTCCAAAGGCACTGCCTTGGAACAACATGCTTCTACCCTGAAAGTTTTGGGAAAACAAATTCTATTCTGTGTAGACTATACATGACAGCAAACCCAACTCCCATGTTATGTACAGGAAAAAAAATTGACATTTATAAGAAAATGACATATGTGGATCTCAGAAACTACACAAGCTGCTATCACAAAACTTTCCACAGATTAAGACCATCCTCCTAGACAACACATGCAAAATTTCAGCTAATTTCATCAAACACTGGCAAAGCTATTAAGGTGCAAAGTTAGGGGTTAAAATTAAACACTCTACTCAACCTGAACTATAGGAGCGCTACCACACCCTTATAATATCATTTTTGTATCCACTTTTTCAAGCTCCTGAAAACCTTTGCAAAAATTCCTTGCCAGATGTTTCCACCTATCTCCCCAAAGTGTATGGATAGAAAGGCCAGCTAGGGAATTGGATGGATCTGGCAACTTAGCTCAGTCCCATCCCAGTTGTAATGAGTAGGATCAAATTTGGAGATACCAAAAATGCTCCTAATTGGTTAAGCCATATTTGCTCTGTAACTCCCCGAAGGGCAGTACTCCATTTACATCCAGAAATTGGAAGACATGACCCAGTCCAAGTTGCCTGCTTGCACTGACAAATTGTATAATCGATGTGGACTGGTGAAAAGTCTGCGTTGGGCTGAAGTCACAACAACTACAAAAAAATGTCAAACTTGACATCACCCATGGCTTCATCCATGGCTACAGAATACTTCCAGAATAAGTTGTAAAGCTACTAAGTGGGGAACGTTTCAAGGGGTGTGCAAAAGGATGTTGTTGGAATGTTTCATGCAAAAAGCAAGTAGTAAATAATATGGCGATGGGAAGCCAGACCATACAGTTTTAGGTTGGGGAGGATCAGCCAGGAAAAACTCCAGCACTACCCACCAACAATGCTGGACACAAAAGACAACATGAAAAAGTCAAGTTTATTCACATTTGCTCACATAGCATGTGCTAGACGTTTTACCATAGTGGTGTAGGGGCCAGTAAATACCCCAAAAAACTGAATGGTTTCACTAATGCATCCTCAGGGAGTAACCCACTATTGTGAGACCACTCCTTCAAGATCAAATGCCAATGTTGTACAGATCTACAATAAACACAAGACTTCAAGTCCCTGCATCATGATTAGTGTTTCCTGAAAATATCATGTTGTTTGGTTTTGTGGTTTTCTGTAAATCAGAGTCTGTTAATGTGCACTGCAATAACTGAAAACAGTGAAGAACACTGAATATATTTCTTTCCCTATTAGAGAGTGATGACATCATTCCTGCCCAGCCTGTTGGTGCAGCAATGAAGTCCTTAATTGCCTGTAGTAGCTTCCCAGTCAGAGTAATCTGTAGAACTAATTGTCTTTACTTCAAGTGTGTTTATATGGAATAGGTTACAATCTAGCATTCTGTTCTCATAAAGAGTTGGTCATTTGTGTTTCAGTGAGTAACTGAAGTGGTACAAATGAATGTGTGTGAAAAATCTCCTCTCTGTATCACACCTGAGCACTGTCACATAAGAAGTCTGCATTGTTATTTGGCTATATAAATCCAGAATTGTGTAATGGATATCAAATAAATCTAAAGTTCAAGTAATAGAAGTAGTGTGTCCTTGATGTAGCCTCCATACATATGTTTATGGGATAACAGCATTGTTATGTCAGATTGACAAAACAAGTGTCTGCCACACTTTGCTATTTCAGGAACCTGTACTATATGAACTCTCAGTTTCATTTCTCTGAGGGATTCTGTGTGGAAATACATCATGCATGAGTGCAACTAGACATACTATGTGTCACCCTGATGCCCCTGTCTCATGCTCCTCAGTTGAGGCTACTGCACTCTGCTTCCCACTGCCCTCCATTCAGTCAGGGCCAATACCGCCTGTTACCCCCCTGTTCCAGTCTCCACAGGCAGGACTGCTGTGCTCTGCTAAGCCCTAGAGTCCCAGGGACTGTCTCCACATTTGGGGCTACTGCACCACGCTGCCCAAGGCCACCAAAAGGTGGGGCATTTGCTGCCCTCTTCTACCCACTTCCACTGCCCCCTAATGGGCAGGGCCACTACATTATGTGCACTCTGTCTCACAGTCAGGGCTGCTGTACCCTGATGCCACCCTTTGTCCTGCCACATGATTGTGGCATCTGCAAGATGCTGTCCTCTGTCTTTGCCACCACATCCAAGGCTGCTGTACCCTGCAACCATTTTGACATATTCAAGGCTGCTGTGGCCTGCTGTGGCCTAAAGCCCCATGCCACCACAGGAATGGCTGCTGTGCCCTCCTACCCTCTGTCTCCACTCTATAACCCAAGATGAAAGTGCTTGTTTTTTTCTTTCAAGCAGCTTGGGTAGTGTACCAAAGGATCTGACTCTGGTGGCAGTGAGCAGCATGGAGCAACAACCCTGACTGTGGAGTCAAGAGGCTCTATGATGCTGCAGGGCACAGTAGTGGCAGGGGGTAGAGGACAGCTTAGTGGAGAAATTTTGACTGTGGGGCAAAACACAGTGGAGTATCAGGGTACTGCAGCCCTGGCTGAGACAGGGTGCACATGTTGCAGCTGCCATGCCAATTTGGGGCAGTGCAGGGTGCAGCAAAAGTTCCACCTTTGGTGGCCTGGAGCAGCATGGTGCAGCAGCCCCAACTGTGGAGGCACAGGCCCTGAGACTCTAGGACCCAGATATTCAAAGGGGTTGCACCTGGCACAACCCACTTGCACCTGTGTGATATTCAAAAGGGGGATTTGTGCAGTGCAAGTCCCGATGTGCCTGAGTGCATTGGTAATGTATGTGGCACATCTGAAGGGGGGCGTGCCCATGCATATGCAGCACATTCCAATATTCAGCCCGGGATGTGCAGCACATCTGCTGGCACAACCCCTAGATGTGCCACATACTGTGGCACAAAGTTGAGCTAGAAGAAAAAAGGCTCAAATACTGGCAACCCACAGGTGGGCGACTGTATTGCAAGGCGCAACACAGCAGCCACCAGCCGTGGGTGGCCACCCACCCACAACCCCATCCACACACCCATATGGTCCCTGATACTCCAGTGGTACCCCCTTCCTGTAGCCCGATCACAGGTAATATGAAATATAAAACATGCCCTGCTAGTCTAGTGGTACCCCATTCTCTCTCCGTAAGCCCAATCACGGGTATTATTAATTTAAATAATATGCTCTGGTAGTCTAGTGGTAGCCCCCTCCCTCCTGTAAGCCTGATCATGGGTATTATTAATTTAAATAATATGCTCTGGTAGTCTAGTGGTAACCCCCCTCCCTCCCGTAAACCCAATCATTGGGTTAAATAAGCGTAGGAATCTGGTAGTCTAGTGGTCCCCCAACCCCACCCGATGACCCAATCACCGGTGCTCCATACTGAAAGAGATCCCTGTTGGTCCAGTGGCGCTCACACCCCCACGCTTTAGGACCCTGCACACCCAGTCCCCTTATCAGTGGACAGCTGCAACCCACCGCATACCGCAGCTACCGCCAAATGACAGCTTACAGTATGTGCTGTAAGCCATTGTCCGCACTGTGGACCAATGGGCTTGCAGGACATACTGTACTAGGCAGTCAAAAATATGTGAATGACATTCATTCACATATCTTTAACTGTATAGGACAGTATGCCCTGCAAACCCATCGGTCCACAGTGTGGACCGATGGGCTTACAGCTCATACTGTAAGCTGTCATTCGGCAGACAGCTGGACGGTATGCGGGTGGGTAGCAGCTGCCCATCGATGATGCAGGGGGAGCTGGGTGGGTAGGGGTCCAGCGTGGGGGGGTTGCCACTGGACCACCAGGTATCCATTTCAGTATGGAAGTACTGGTGATCAGTGCATCGGGTGGGGTGTTGGGGCCACTAGACTACCAGGGCTTCCTTACGTTTACTCAACCTGGTGATCGGGCTTACGGGAGGGAGGGGGATACCACTAGACTACCAGGGTATAGTAATTCATTTAATAATACCCACGATCGGGCTTACAGGAGGGAGGGGGGCTACCACTAGACTACCAGGGTATATTATTTAAAATTAATAATACCCACAATCAGGCTTACGGGAGGGAGAGGGGTACCACTAGACTACCAGGACATGTTTTATATTTCATATTACCGCAATCGGGCTATGGGGAGGGGTGTACCACTGGACTACCAGCGACCATACGAGTGCTTGTGTACAGTGTTCTGGGTGGGTTGGTGGCCACCCATGGCTGGTGACTGCTGTGTTGCACCTTGCAATACAGCCACCCACCTGTAGGTGTCCAGCATTTGAGTCTTTTTCTTCTGGCTCAAATTTGTGCCACAGTATGTGGTGCATCTAGGAGTTGTGCCAGCAGATGTGTTGCACATCCCGGGATGAATATCGGGATGTGCCGCATATGCATGGGCACTCCCCCTTCAGATGTGCCACATACATTACCAATGTGCCCCAGTGCATCGGGACTTGCGCTGTGCAAGTCCCCCTTTTGAATATCACACTGGGGCACATTGCAGGGGCTGCACTGGTGCAACTTGGTTGTGCCAGGTGCAACCCCTTTGAACATCTGGGCCATAGAGTCTCAGGGCCTGTGCCTCCACAGTTGGGGGTGCTGCACCATGCTGCTCCAGGCCACCAAAGATGGAGCTTTTGCTGCACCCTGCACTGCCCCAAATTGGCATGGCAGCTGCAACATGTGCACCCTGTCTCAGCCAGGGCTGCAGTACCCTGATGCTCCACTGTGTTTTGCCCCACAGTCAAAACTTCTGCACTAAGCTGTCCTCTAACCCCTGCCACTACTGTGCCCTGCAGCATCATAGAGCCTCTTGACTCCACAGTTAGGGTTGTTGTTCCATGCTGCTCCCTGCCACCAGAGTCAGAATCTTTGGTACACTACCCAAGCAGCTTGAAAGAAAAAACAAACACTTTCATCTTGTGTTACAGAGTGGGGACAGAGGGTAGCAGGGCATAGCAACCCTTCCCGTGGTTGCATGGGGCTCTAGGGCACAGCAGGCTACAGCAGCCTTGAACGTGTCAAAATGGTTAGCATCAAGGTACAGCAGCCCTGATTGTGAGACAGAGTGCACATAATGCAGTGGCCCTGCCTATTTGTGGGCAGTGGAAGTGGGTAGAAGGGGGCAGCAAATGCCCCACCTTTGGTGGCCTTGGGCAGCATGGTGCAGCAGCCCCAACTGTGGAGACAGAGTCCCTGGGATTCTAGGGCTTAGCAGAGCACAGCAGTCCTGGGGGCAGTGGGAAGCAAAGTGCAGTAGCCTTAACTGAGGAGCAAGAGCAGGGGCATCAGGATGATATACAGTATGTCGTTACACACATGCATGATGTATTTCCACACAGAATCCCTCAGAGAAATGAAATTGAGAGTTCACACAGTACAGGTTCCTGAAATAGCAAAGTGTGGCAGACACCCATTTGTCAATCTGACATAACAATGCTGTTCTCACATGAACATATATATGGAGTCTACATCAAGGACACACTACTTCTATAACTTAAACTTTAGATTTATTTGATATCCATTACACAACCCTGGACTTATATGGGCAAATAACAATGCAGAGTTTTTATGTGACAGAACTCAGGTGTCATACAGAAAGGAGATTCCTCACAAACATTCATTTATACCACTTCAGTTACCCACTGAAGCACAAATGGCCAACTCTTTATAAGAACAGAATGATAGATTGTAACCTAATCTATCTAAACACAAACCAGGTGGGTTAGTAGCACACTTGGAGTAAAGACAATTAGCCCTACAGATTATTCTGACTGGGAAGCTACTACATAAGCATTAAGCCACGATGAAGGTGGCATCTAATGCTGGATTAATGCATGGTTGGGAGGGTTGTGGCCCGAGGCCGCACACCGAGGGCGTACAACAGCCCAACCATGCATTAATCGCATGTTTCTGGAAGACTGGCAAGCGAGAGTAGAACCCAAAACTGCACCCCTCAGGCAAAAGCTACATTGACTAGAAGAGAAGCTCGAGGATCTAGAGGGATGCAGCCACCAAAATAATTTGGTTATTATAGGGCTCAGGAGGCCAGCATATAGTTAATTTCATTCAAACCTTTCTTGAAAAAAATGGCAGGTCCTTCCCCCAATGGCTCAGCCTACATAGTCGAGTGAGCTCAAGGGGCCCTGCATCCCCCACCTCCACCTGGTGCAACCCCTCGCCTGATGATCAGGTTAATTAAACTATCTGGATAAAACCCATATTATGACTAAGGTCCAAGAGGCAAAAGAGATTACATGGGACTGAAACAGAACTATGGATTGTCCAGGATTTACCTTGCTCCTTCAGGCTCAAAAGAGCAGCCTATAGTCCTGCAATATCTAAGCTAATGGCAGCCCAGACAAGGTTTTGCATGTTGTACCCAGTGAGACTTCAAATCACCTTCAGAGGATCTCCTAAAACCTTTGACTCATACGACTGATCTAAGAGGGACTTGCAGATGTGTCCTGATCTGTTAAATATTTCCACCTGAATTTCATTACAGTGCCAGTCTACCAATCTCATTATATTAATTGTTTACACGTGGTATGAACTCAGCTGTTACCCTTTCTAATTGGTTGCCGGTAGATATTACACAGTGGACATTAAAGTTGCAGATATGACCTTATCTTCATATTCTAATTTGGTCTAGGATACACCTGTCCCTCTGACTTGTGTGAGACTCTTGTGCGATTTTGATTCAGTGGGTAAAGTGTGTTGGTCTTGCTTGGATTGTGGAGAGACAATAACATATCCCATGGTTGCTCCTGAGTGGTTTGATCACATCGGTAATGAGATGGATCGGTGGCCTTCGACTGAACATCCTGCTTCAAATCTATATTGTGATTCGATGGTCCATGATATTTCGATCCAGGAATAGAGATGCAGCGAATTTAGATTCCGCCAGCAAAGTGAACGCGAAGTGGGCACTTCCTGTTGCTACTCCACTTCACGTTAAGGCGGAATGGCAATGCGAAATAAGGTGAAGTCATTGTTTTTAATGGACTTCGCATTCCTCATTATGATTCTAAGTGATCCACTTCGTGTTTCAGATTTGGCAGCCCCCCCACACATCACATGGCTTACAGTACTGTAAGTCACATGCTCTTTAGCTAGGCAGGAAGAAAGCGAGTCACACAAGCAGACACTTTTACTTTCTGCTGTGCAGACAGAGCGAAAGGAGTGTGTTTTGTGACTGCTGATATTTTGAGATCAGAGCGAGGAGGAGATTTAAACTTTGATTTAGACCCAACAGCTTTTTTAAAAGCTACATTTTTTTGTTTTTTCTGTCTGTACTCTTTTTTACTTAATTTGTTCTTTCAGTAAATTTTATTTTTCTTACATACACGGACATTAGTTGCAAATTATGTCCATGCTGGAACTGCTGCTGGATCACCATGGGATCCCACATTAGCTTTTTTTTCCTCACACCATGTGCCCCCCCACACCTTCCTTGCTGTGTTATAAAATGCATTCCTCCACCATCCCATACCCTTGTATGTAATTATGCCCTTTTTTGTTGACTTTCATATGTATTCTGAGCAGTGCAAGTATACTGTGCTAAACTGCATGGGTACAGTCTTCTTTCCAGTCTGTGTATGTACTGCAGACACTGTCCAACTCCCTGACTTAAAAACACGTATTAATGAGTACAATGGTAGGATGGTGAAGCCTGGAGAGATACTACAAAACAGGCTTACAATACATCCAAGTAACTAGTAAAAAAAATGAATGTTGTGATTCGTGACGTGATTGTAAATTGTGATTTGTGACTGTATTTGTGACCATGATGATGAAGAACGTGATTTGTATCACTAGTGACTCGTGATGATGGTCCTGACTTAAAAACACATATTAATGAGTACAATGTTCATGCTGAATTATGCACCACACCTGTCCAGTACTCTGAAGGGAAGCCAAAAAAACAACTGTGATTTAAGTTAGAGATGGAGATTGGGCCCTAAAGAGATGCAAATGCACAGACAGATTAAGATTGCACTTCGCACTGAAGAGATGCAGGTGCAAAGGCACAACACCTAACCAGTGCTCACCATCAGAAATTCAAGTCTGGAAAAGAATACTTTTGCCGGTTGGGGCGGGCCACAGGGGGGGCAGTGTACTGCACTGCAGCAGTAACAGTCACTAGTACTAGTACCAGAAAAGAAACCCCAAAGAAGTACAAAAATTACACAGCTGCAGTGGGTAGCAGATTCACATTGCTGAAATTATGTGGCACAATAAAAGGTGTCTGAATTGATGACACAGGTCACACACATACTCATATACACACTAAGTAATGCATAGCAAATTGAAATCTTCAGTAATATAACCATATATTTTAAACAAACTAAAATTATGCACTGCAGCACCACAACAATCAGCGAAAAAATGGCAAGAATTATTGAAAATATTACTGTGTGTACATTAACACAGTTATACAAGAAAAATATCACCAAATCAGAAAGCACTGTATTTTTCTCCAAGTTAATCTACCTACACCACAGATACGCCCCCAAGCACACTTCCACTGTCTCTCGGTACACAGACTAAATGTTGTACATTAACATTCAAAATCCACACACAAACAATAAACGCTCAATGATATGAGCACAGGAGGGTTTCCTATAATCGATGAACTAAAGTTTCAACAAAAAAAATGACTCAAAAAGGCTTTTTTAACAGCTCTTAGAAGGTTTGAATCACAGATAGCTCTCAGAGCAGATTGTCTCCTACAGCTTCCTACACACACTACCCCAAACTGAGGCTGTGCAGAACAATCTAGAGCTCATGTGACCTGAAATCCCATGAATCACTGCAAAATTCACCTTTGTAGCTTAAAAGCAAGGCGAAGTACATTGTTTTCAATGTACTTAGCCTTAAGAATTGGTGGAGTAGTGGTTTGGGAAGGCGGAGTAATGTGAAGTCATTGTTTTTGATGGACTTCGCGTTATCCATTATAACGCATAGTACTCCTCTTCGCGTTGTGGAGCACTCCGCGAATTGGGGCCACTTCACCCATCTCTATCCAGGAACATATGGAAATACGAAATATGGCTGTGGGCTATAATGAGATTGAGTTAAGGCTGCCATGCCAGTTTCATAATATTTTTGATCTTAGCATTTTCTGTAGGTTTTTGGTATTAGGGCCTTTATACAGGAACCTCTGGACTGCTTACATTAGGTATGTATATGCATATGTTGATGGAATTGTGAACTAACATCGGGGTGATGTGATTCTGCATTGAATCGGGAATATGCACCGATCTTTCTGTTGCGACTTAGATTAGAAGCATGGTTAGTTTTTAACTGTTTTCTTTTTTTCTTTTTTTGGGGGGTGTTACTTGGTATTGTATTACTGTTTGGGCTTGATTTGGGGGATGTTACAGGGGGTTCTAGGATGGTCAGGATGTTCAAATGTTGGACATAACCCCTTCCTCCTGGGGCTGTTTGTGTTTGTAAAATAGAGCAGATAATGTTTTTAGTTTCTGTCTCTGGCTATTTGGGGAGCGCCAACCGGATTGTGCAGTGGGTCCTGTTTGTGGCACAAGTTGAATTTGCTACTTTTTCTTTATTTGTTTTTTACTCCCCATAGTACTGTTTCTATTCACTTCTTAGCTTATTTTTATTTAGTAGTAACCTAACTCAGGCTTCAGGTACCACTTTATAATATTTGGGGTATGTAAAGGGATTGCTTTCCCTAGCTGTTATAACCCTTTATGGTGCACTGTCTGGGATGAGGGAGAACAAAGAGCTCCTTGCTTTCCCAGTCTTTGGTATTGACCCTGAACCTTGATGTATTTTCCCAGTACCTTCTCCTCCTACTCAGAGTTGATCTGTTTAATGTAGACAGTAAGGGAGACCGCCCAAGGTCATTGGCAGGGGCTGAAAGATATGCAGCCTCCCTTGCCCGAGGAATTTATTTCTGCTCTTGAATCCAATGTTTCTATGAGTCTAATCTGGGCTCAGTGTTGGTGGAGTTGATTCGGTTTGCTGGATCTTCCCCTTGAGGTAGCCCAATACAATGCTGGGCCCTCAGAAGAAGGGGGCAGAATTCTCTTGTTTGTGCCGAGTTTGGAGGGAGGAAGGCCTTATACTTCATGTTTCTTTATTATTTAAAGAGGGTCTGCCATCAACAATGTTAACCTTAAGATATCTGTGGTTGTGGCTGTGGCTGGCGAGAGCTCTCTCTACCTGCCCCTATCAAGACTCACTTGAAGGTAAATTTCATAGGCCATTTAATGGCCATGCACTGGGGGTGAGTGACCCCATTCCTTAAAATAAATAACATCATATAAATAAGTTGAGTTACCACTGTTGCCTGAGCAATGTTGGTTATCTAATTCAATGTTGGGAATATATTAACAACATTGATATCCCTTCTTATTTACCTAGGAGAGATCAAATGTTTCTTTCTCCAATTTATGCTGGTTTTAGAGCCCTGGTCTCTCTCTCTTCCATTCTTATTTTCCATTTACTTATTCAGTTTTACTGCTTTTCTCAGCTAATGGCTTAAGATGTCTATTCCACATCAATCCAGACTGTGCATTTTTTATGGCTAGATGTGTAATATAATATAGAGAGGAATGTCTGAAGGGTTTTGATATTATTCCGGTACACTGTGGATAGGTTAGTCAAATTTGGTACTATAAGGCACTGTTCATTATTACCTTTAGATTTTAGTGCTATTTGTAAATTGCCATTTATAGTCTTAATATGTGCTATACTTTTCTTTCAGTGATTATATATCACTGTCTGTCATAACGGGGGGTGGGGGTTGGGGCAGAGGGATTGGGATTTGGTGGGATAATATCCATCAGGGACCAATTTATTGGAGGGTGCAGGTCATTGGGACTGGGGGTGGTTCTTTTAAGTGGGATAAATCATCTTTCTTAGGTTAGGTGGGGGATTGTTTTGTTGTTTTTATTGCCAGTTTGTTGCTGTTTAGTGGGAGGTTTTACTTGGTGGGTGGGAGGAGGGGTAGCCTTTCCCTTCAACCTAATTCTCTTGCAGTTCATTACTATGCCCATGGTGAGCCCAAGCTCATTACTCTTTTTGGGTTATCATAGTAAATGGACTATTAAGGGGGGACAAAACAAACATAAACGCCACATGGTGCTTTATCACTTGAAGAAACAACACCCACATTGCTTATCTTCAAGAAACACATCTTAAAAGGGAGGATATCTTCCTTTTCTGGATGTAGTTTGCAGAGAGGTGGGGTTGCCATATTAATAGCTTACAGTATCCCTTTTACTCTGGAAAAATAATCTTGGGATACCAAGGGTCGCTACCTACTTTTATATGTGAGATTGGGTCTTCCATGGTAGTACTAGGATCTGTTTATGGATCTACCATAGATTCCCCTGTTTTTTTTGAAGAGTTAAGTTCCACCCTTTCTCCTATATGTAGTCCCACTACTTTAATCAGGGGTACTGGAACCTGATACATCAATCCGAGATTGATAAATCAGGGTTAGCTCGATGGGGTTTGTCATCAGGGCAGTGAGGATTACGAAACTTTATGGATGATTTGGGCCTGGTTGATCTGTGGTGCCTGACCCATCCTACTGATAGGTGTTGTACCTTCCATTCCCTACCTCATGACGCATACTCTAGGCTGGATTATGTTCTTATTTCATAGGAAGACCTTCCTGGTATCTTCTGTTCTGATATGCTCACCATTGTGATATCAGATAATGCTCCTTTTAACTTAAGCCATAATGTTAATAAATTGGAATACCGAGATTTTGTTTGGTGCCTTAACGCTCCACTAGTCCAGGACTTGGATACCTTTCAGGTCTTATCTGACTGGTTGGATAATTTTTTGGCATTAAATGTAGGATCTGTCCCCATGGACGATGTGCTCTGGGGAGCTCTTAAGTGTTCCTTTAGGGGTGAGTGCATACATCTTGCTTCCAAACTTCTGAAGCAACATCAAGCCCACCTTTTTAGAGTGCCTCGACAATATTAGACAGATTGAGCATGCCCTCTCGACCTCCTCTGATTCAACAACATGGCCTAAACTACATGGCCTTAGAGCCCAGTATTTTGATTTGTTGGCTCAAAAAGTGGAGCTGGCTTTTCAGTGCACAAAAACCATATACCTTGAATCTGGGGAGAAAGCAGTCACATTATTAGCTATCTGCATCTGTACTATAGAGCTGGATAACTATATTCCTTGTATATATCAATCTGTTCAAGGTACACATTCTACTCACCCTAGGAAAATAGTGGAAGTATTTCATTCCTACTGTTCTAGTCTGCATGCATTCAATTCTGAATCCTCTTCTTCTGCGGTAGACATGCAAAAATACTTAGTATTCCCCTTTCCACGCTTGCCCTGGACCAACAGGATTTGCTTAGTGCCCCCTTAACTGCTGCGGAAATTCATCAAGCCATCAAACAGCTCCAGTTGGATAGGGCCCTGGGATCAGATGCAATTATTAATAATTTCTGTATTTCATTTATTGACAAAATAGTGCCATTGTTGATGAATGTTTATAACTTTTGGCACAATTCAGGCTTTTCCAACCATGCCTTTACTGGGGCCATAATTACAGTACTCAGAAAACCCGGAAAGGATGGTATCATACCTGACAACTACCACCCAATCTTAGGAGGTGTACCCATTGAAAAGGGGGCTTGGTGGTGAGCCAGTCAGTGAATGGGTTTGCCTTTGGGGAGGGGCTCCTGGCTCTTTAAATCTCAGAGCCGCACTACAGCATGAGCACTGGACATGAGCATGAGTGGTCCTAGAAGTATTCTCATATTGCTGCCTAGTGGGTAGGTTGGAATTATCTATTTCATTTAAAAATCGCTTTGGTCTTTTACCATTATGGGTCTTTTATATTATATTTTGCTTACTGCACTATTAGCAGGTTCTTTATCTTGGCAGGCAGATGATACCTGTTCTCAGGGAGATATCTACTTAAATGGACTGGTGTTGGATAGGACGATGCTGGGTACTGATAGTAGTGCAATCCCTTTTAAAATACAGTGCATGCCTGCAAATAATGACAATATTTTATTACAGGGTTTTTGGTACACAGAATTTGTGGATTTAACTCAAACATGCCATGTTAAAATGGGAATGGGTTGGTGTTTGGGGCATGTTTTTGTTAATTCATACAAGCTTGTTTATAACCCACTTCCTTTTTCAAAATGTTGTGTCTCAAGAATTTGTATTTTATTAGGATTACTTTTGAGCAGAGATGTGCCTAATCCAGGACCCCTGCCTACCTGTTTTAAAAATAAGACGGGCATCTCTTTTTTACATGCAAATGTGAGAAGTATCTTACCTAAAATTGATATGATCAGAAATTTTATGTTAGACAGTAACCCTGATTTTTATGATGTTCTGAGAAACTTGGTTACACGCACAAATTGGTGATGCATTACTAGATATATAAGGCTATGATGTAATGAGAGCAGATAGAAACAGTAGGGGAAGGGGTTTAATTTTTTTAGTATTCTGAGAAACCTATTCCAAAACGCTTATGTTTGGATATGGGTATTAATAGTTGTGAATATCTGGCAGTTGAAGTTAAACTTCATATGGGCAAACCTTTACTAATTTTTGGTGGTTACAGGCCTCCTCATTTTCCAGTGCATCAATTATCTGTTGTTTCCATGGTACTTTCCTCTTTTGTTTCTACCCATGAAATTTTGCTCCTGGGTGATTTAAATGCAGACTGAATGTGTCCTATTAAGTCAAAGTGCTTACAATCAATAGCATTGGATTTAGGTTTATCTCAGTTAATAGAAACCCCACCCCTGTTAATATAAGGAACCTCAAAGACTCTACTTTGCTTGATGTGATCTTAACTAACCTTCCCCATCTTTATACTGAGGTGGGTATCTCTATAGACATGTTTATTGATAATAACATGGTATATTGCGTTAGGGGTTATAATAGAGTTAAAGGACCAGCAAGATGTATACAATGTTCTTACAGGAATTTTGATTATCTAGGAAAGTGTGTGTGTGTGTGTGTGTGGTGGGGGAGAGTAGCCAGAGATCAGGAAGGACCTGCGGTGACAGTATAGACAGGGAGAAAATGGGCAAACTGGGTGGATCAAGCAGTCTTTATCTGCTGGCAAATTCTATGTTTCTTTGCTTCTATATATTATTATCAAAAGTTGTAAGTTACAACATCACCATCATAGAAGCAGCAGATCTAAGGAAGGTTGGGTTCAACGAGCCTGTCACTGGAACTGCTTAAGTATTTGCTCAACTGTGTTCAGGGCTTCTTGTGAAAGCAAGTTCACTGGTCCATCTCATCAGCTAGAGTCGATAGGTCCCAGGGCCCACTATTAGCCATCTCTAGCAATCACCGCAAAGGTGTGAAGGAGCTCATGGGGGATCATGCAACTGTAATCCCCTCCTCTATAAGTCCTACTTAGCCTCCTCAGCAGTTTGGTATAAAATGTCTCCAACTGAGATGGCCAAACGGAGTCTGGCTGGGTAGGGGACTGAAACCTTAGGACAGCTTTCTTTAATGCCTGCTGGCAGGATGGCTGGAGCAAAATCATTGTCAAATTAAATCTGTACTTCTCCCCATAGCACTTTTTTCTGCTTCCAGGCTTGCATTAACATTTATTCCTTAGTCTGAAACTTTAAGAGTTAATACAATAGTGCCTCAACAATCACAAGGGACTGGCTCTGCATTTATGACCTGCCAATGCTGTATCACAATCCATGGGGCAACCACCAAGATGGGACTCAAGCGGACTTGTTATCACATGGGTCTTTGCTTCAGTGCTGGGTCTATATCTCCCCTTTGTGCCTGTCTACCAGAATTCTAGTCAGAATTCTAGTCAGTGACTTGACAGGATCTTACGATTCCATATTTGTTTGGCATAATCTAAGGAAAAAGTTCAAAACAAATAAAAAGAGGGCAGTGAAAAGAATCCTTAATTTCCCTCTCGAAGCAATCATAAAACTCCTGATATTCCTACTATTCTGTGCCGGAAATGTGGAACTTAATCCAGGTCCAACAGAGCGCATCACTGCTCCAATTGATATTGTCAAGATTAAAGGACTAAGCTTCCTGCATATCAATGTATGCAGCCTGCTAAAAAAGCTAACGATGATCCAAGCCTGGGTTAACCACATATCACCAGACATACTAGTCGTGTCAGAGACATGGCTCAGACCTGCCACGGCAGACAGAGACATAAACTTACCCAATTATCAGGTCTTCAGAGCTGACCGCCTAACAAGGGGGGTGTAGCTATATATGTGAAGGACAACTTACCTGTAACCTGCCTTGATTCATCATCTATGGCGAAAGAATACGAATGCCTCTCCCTCAAAGTGGCCCTCTCCCATGTCAGAACACTCAGCTAATTGGCTGCTATAGGCCCCTCAGCTGACCTCAAGTTACTATCTCATTTGGACGATCTAATTATTAAGGGAACAGAAGAAACTATTATATTAGGTGACCTAAACCTAAACTGGCTTTCCAAGACAGCGGCACCCTTAATATCATTCTGCGACACATATGGGCTTACACAGCTCATTGATGAACCCACCAGAGTCAATAAAAAAAAAACAGAGCAATAGTACCTTGCTAGATGTTATATTAGTGAGTAAACCTCACCTCTTCTCGCATGCCGGAGTTTTATTCAGTGATATCAGTGACCATTGCCCTATTGCAGGAATAAGATCAGCTCGCAAGCCATCGTCCCCTGCTAAGTTTATACCAAGGAGGTCGAAGAAAAAATTAAACATTGAGGCATACCTGCATGATTTAAATCTCTCAACACGCTGGCAAGAATACTACCTAGCAAACACAGTGGAAAAAGCGCATGAAGTATTGAACGACATAATCACAGATGCTCTTAATATCCATGCCCCAATTTCTATGGTACGCACTAAAAACAAATCCTGTCAATGGTTCACATCTGAGCTCAAATCCGCTCTTCTTGACAGAGATAGATTATGGAAAAAGGCACGTAAAACTAAGAGTCCGACTGACTGGATCCTGTTCAAAGAGCTAGAAATAGCTGTACCAGGAAAGTGGATGCTAAAGCTGCATAATATATGTCCGAACTTAACTCCTCCTACTATAATCCTGCCAAATTCTGGAATACCATAAAGGACATAACAGGTCAAGACCCTAGCACTACACTCCCAGTCAAAATTCACTATATTAATGGACCAGTCTCTGATAGATTGGAAATACTGGAATCGTTTAATAATCATTTTGCAACTGCTGGCCTAACATTCGACATCTCTCTCCGGCTAGCCATCTACGCTCTCAGCTAGGCATTAAGAGTCCTGATGTTCGGATGACTGAATCTACCTTCTCCTTCAAACCAGCCACCTTGAAACAGACCTAATCTTATCCTTCCCCTCCTCAGTCAGTCAGTCCATGGAATGATTCCACCCTTATCAAGTGCCTCTACCCCTTAGATGTATTACACCCCACCCTTCATCCAGCTCCCATCACTTCCTTAACCTCATCATAGCCCTATACCCCTGTCATTCTACCGCCAGTACAGGCCCCAGCCCTTTCTTAGGCATCACTTATCACTTATCCATCCACCTTATAATTAATATCATCTTCTACGTTCCCCGCCAACTTGCATCCCACCACTCCTGCTCCCCTCCTCCCCTTGTCCACACTATCTATGTTATTTATCGAAATATTGAACATTTTGCTTAGAATGTATGTTAGACAATGTGATTTATTTTCGAATTTTGTATATAATAGACCTTTTGTATGTGTTGTTTATCTGTTATATCTATGTAAGTTGAACCTTGACCTTACCAGGTCCATCTTGCAAATGAGCTGTGCTCAATGATGTTCACCTGGATAAATAAAGATTTGATTGATTGATTGATTGATAACTACAGATCTGGGGTGGTCACTGGGGCCAGGTTTAGGTCCCAGTGCTCTGTGCACATGCACAATCTGAAGTGGAAGTCTGTGGGTAACAACAATGTAGTTCTTTAAAATTCTTCTAGAAACCCCAGTCATGTTTGAGCATTCCTCCCCTTGTGGTGCTCCATAGATTTGCAGGTGTTTCTTATGGAGCCATCCTTCCAAGTCCATGCACTTGTTATCTAACTGTTGCTGACAGTGATGCAAGTGTAATAAAAGACCACATGTGATTAGAATGCTCACTCAGCTCCATAGTTGCAACAGTTAAAGGAGTTTTTACATGGCACTTACTTGTACCACTGTTTTTTGTTACGCTTGGCTGGTTGCGTTCTCTGCCACCTTGTATATGTATCTTCTGTTTCATTTGCTTGTCTCTTCTGGTGTTTTGGTGGTGTTTCCTGCGATCCAGGGTCTGGTGGTATCACCTCAACTTCACAAGCTAAAATGGAGCTTTGGACTGCCATTCTTCCTGGATTTCATGAGCTATAAGTTCAATACAGAATTCATTTAGGGAAGATTTTCCCTAATGAATTCTATTGAAAACATTAGAAAATTTGTCTGAGGTTATATGCAGAAAGTTAATTCTGAGATCTCTGAGTTACTGCACAAATTTAATAACAAATACAATTCCACAAGGATGATTTTTCTAATGTTTTCAACAGAATTCATTAGGGAAAATCCTCCCTAAATTAATTCTGCATTGAACTATAGAACTTTTATAGTGAAATCCAGAAGAATGACCATCCAAAGTTCTGCTCTGTTTGCAGAAGGGAAGGAGGTGACATGTAACTGGAGTCAGGCTACCAGTTCACTGAAATGAGTAGAAAACCCTGATTATGTGGCAGGGTAGAATGGAAAAAAACAACAACTCTGCAAACCCAGAAAAACAGGGAATGCGGAATTGTGAATGTTCTTTCCTCTTGCAGAATGGATCCCCTGTATATGCAAAAAAAAGTAATGTTACAGTTGATCTGTATCGCTCATTGTGATACAGATCACTGCGTGTAAAGGGGCCTTAGGTCACTTGACTCCTGCTTCAGTTTATCCACATATGCTCTGAGTGTCAGGAATGCCACTGGAATCTCAAGTTTAAGTTTCAAGTTTATTGCAGGAAAACTCCATTGAACAAGCTCATTCACAAGGAAGTCCTGAAGAATGTATACAGACAAAGGAAATTACATACATAAAATCTTGGTACATAAAAGTATATGGTACATGTGGTACATAGTGCTCAAAATAAGACATAAAAAGACAATATTTACAAACATAACCTGGAGAAATAATTAAAAGTAGAGAAACTACAGCCAAAAAAGTTGGAACAAGAGCAATAGGATGCATAAGGTGAAGGGAGAGTATAAGATAGGTGCAAAGGGGAGTGGAGAGGGAGGATCTTGTGAGGCAGGAGGGGGAAGGAAATGGAGGAAAAGTGCAAAGGAATATCAAAAGTAAGGATGACTGAAATTAAGAGTAAAGGGGGGTTGGGAAGGAAAAGTAGAGGCAAGTAGAATTAGAGAAGTAGAATAATTAGGGAAGGGAACTGAGTTGTTGATATAAAAGTCAATGGTCAAGTAAGGGCTAGAAACAGCTGCAGGTATTTTTTATTTGGTTGCAGAAAAGGTTTTAAAGAGATTGACAGAAACAATGCTAGAGAGTTTCAGTATAAACTAGAGCTGGTTCCAGATAGTTGGAAGTGCGTATGAGATGGCATGTTTACCAAAGGAGGTACGAGTCCTAGGCACGTCTAGAAGGATAATGTCAAACTTCCTAAGGGAATGTAAACTGTGGGAGATGTGAATAAGAGATGTTATATAGCTTGGTAGTTTGCTCAGGAGGCTTTTAAGAGTCCAAGTGCCAGAGTGAAACAAATGTCTGGTAGTAAGTGGTGTCCAGCTGACAGCTGCATACAGATCACAATGGTGAGTTTGAAAAGGGGAGTTAGTAATGAACTGTAGTGCACGATGGTAGAGGACGCCCAATTTGTTCAGGTTTAAGGGTGAAGTAGAATTGTAGATTATGTTACCATAATCGAGTAAAGGCAGGAATGTGGCCTGAATAAGCCTAGTTCTAATCTCAATAGGGAATACAGACTTGTTTCTGAAGAATAAACCTATTCTGGATTTTAACCTGCTAGTCAAGTTATCAATATGGTAATTAAAGGTGAGCTTCTTATCTAGCCATATACCTAGATATTTGAATTTGGTGACAACCTCAAGAGATTTATCTAGAGAGGTGACAATAAAGTCATTAGGCAGGTTTAGAGAGGCAGTGGTGGTGGTGTGGGAGAGTAAACATCATGCCATAGTTTTTTTTGGCGTTAAGAAGGAGTTTTGCATTAATGAAGTTTAGTTCAAGCTGCACAAAGTCGGCTTGTAGTATGTCTCTTACTTCAGACAGAGTTGAGCTAGAAGTGTACAGGACTGTGTCATCAATAAAGAAGAAATGCAATTTGGAATTATGTTATGGTCAAGATTATTAATGTAAAGAGAGAAAATAAGATGGGGCCTAAAATGGAACCTTGTGGGACTCCCCTAATGATCAGGAGAGATGCTGAAGATAGGCCATCAGCCTTGACTTTCTGAAGCCTCCCTGTTAAATAACTGGTAAACCACTGAGCAGTGGAGGGGGTGGCACCTAGGTTAATAAGGCTACTTAAAACTAAGTTGTGGTCTACGGTGTCAAACGGCTTACTGAGGTCTAGGAAGATTGCACCAGTGATCTTTTTGGAGTCCAGAGCTGAAACCCAGTCATTAGTAACTTTAGCAAGGGTCGTGATAGTACTATGATTAGGCCGGAAACAAGATTGAGCTGGGTTGAGAAGGGAGGAGGTTTCGGTATGTTGTTTTAATTGGGAGTAAATCAATTTTTCAAAGATTTTGGAGAGAATGGGCAGGATAGAGATGGGCCTATTTTTATTTAAATCACTTGGGTCACCTGATTTGAATAAAGGAAGGATATGTGCAGATATTTAGCAAGACGAAACTGTGGCAGTGACGACAGAGAAATTGAATATATGAACTATGGGGGCTGTAAGATGGAAGTAGCCTAATTTTAAGAAGAATGGTTCTAGTCCATCATCACCAGCACTTTTCTTAGTGTCTAAGTTGAGAAGTGAATCTTTAACTTCTTTGTAGGTGACTGGATGCAGCTGGAAGGGATGAGGTGAGGTTGGGACTTCAGGGATAGTCCTGGCTGAGGGACAATTTGCAAGGCCTGCATATGGAGAAGAATCAAAGTCTAAGCCAGTTGTAGCAAAATGTGAATTACATACTTACAAACATACAAAATGCCAGCAGAAACAGGCCTCACAGTCTAGCGAGTCTGCTCGATTATGCAGCTAGCCCCTCAACTTGTAGCTGCCCCACCTCCCCTCCCCTCCTCATAACCACTCCCCTCACTCTGTCCTCCCACCGTTCTACACAATACCACCTCCTTCGGCAGAGTGTTCCACTTATCTACGACCCTTTCTGTGAAAAAGTGTCTCCTGATTTTCCCTCCTGAATCTCTCCTCCCTCCAATCTCAGCCGATGCCCTCTAGTGCCCCTCCCCCTTCTGATCTGAAGAATCCCTTCTGTATTAATCATGTAAGTACCCTTTAGGTACTTAAAGGTTTTGATCATATCCCCCCATCCCTCCTCTCTTCCAGGGAATACATTTGCAGCTCTCCCAGCATCTTCTCGTAGGATTTTCCCTCAAGTCCCTGTATCATCTTCGTTGCCCTATGCTGCACCTCCTTCAGCAATCTGATGTCCCTCTTTAGGAATGGACGCCAGTACTGCATGCAGTATTCCAGGTGCAGCCTGACCAGTGACCTGTACAGGGGTAGGATCACTTCTCTGTGCCTGGAGAAGATTCCTCTCACTATGCACCCCAGCAACTTGTTTGCCTTTGCAGCTGCTATCTTGCACTGGTCTGAGTGGTTCATGCTCCCCGTTATTAGTACCTCTAGATCCTTTTCCTCCACTGTGCTTTCCAACTGTACCCCTCCCAACTGATATTTTCTCCCCTGGTTCCTTGCTCCGAAGTGCAGTACCTTGCACTTCTTGGCATTAAACCCCAACTGCCATGTCTCTGACCATTTCTGTAGTTTAGTCAGGTCTTCCTGCAGCCCCTCCACCCCTCTATGTCATCTACCACTGCACTGATCTTAGTATTGTCTGCAAACAGACTGATCCTACTCTAGATCCTGTTTGAGATATCTACTATAAATATCCCGAACAGCTAGGGTCCCAGTACTGAACCCTGAGGCACCCCACTCGTAACATCACTTAGTGATGAGAGTTCCCCCACCACCACCACCACCTTTTGCAGCCTACCGCTCAGCTAATTGGTGATCCAGATGACCATTTTTGTCCCCACCCCAGTGTACTTCAGTTTTCCCCAGCCTCCCATGTGTCACAGAGTCAAAGGCCTTGGTGAAGTCCAAATATAGGATATCCTTTGCATGGCCCCTGTCCTGTTCCCTGGTAACCCAGTTGTAGTACTCTACTAGGTTCGTCTGACAGGATCTGCCCTATACAAAACCTTGCTGATAGCCATCTTGGAGCCCATTGTCTTCCAGAAAGGACACCAGCCTCTCTTTTAGGGTTGACTCCATGAGTTTCCCCATGATTAAAGTGAGACTCACCGGTCTATAGTTGCCTGGATCATTCTTCAGCCCACTTTTATGAATGGGCACAACATGGGCCATCCTCCAGTCCTGTGGCATGCATCCTGTGTCCAGTGATGTACTGAACAGGTCTGCCAGTGGTCCCGCCAGGATCTCTCCTAGCTCCCTAAGTACACTAGGGTGAATGCCATCCATCCCTAGCACCCTATCCACCCTCAGTGCCCTTAGTCCCTCTAGCACCCTGTCCTTTGTAATTCTGATATCAGTCACCCCCCTTCCCCCATGCCCACTCCATCCTTCCCATGGGGTATCTGCTTCCCTCTTTCATTCTTGAACACAGAGCAGAAGTACTCATTCAGTGCCTCTGCCTGGTCCTCCCCCTTCTCCACCCACCCCCCATCTTTCTTAATCCTCACAATCTGGTCTTTGTTTCTTCTCTCACGAGTGTATTTGAAGAAGTCCTTTTCCCCTTCCTTAATTCCCTGTGCCAGTGTCAGCTGTCTGGAAGCCTTGGCTGCTCTGACTAGCCTGGCAACCTCCTTGGACTTCTTCGTGTTCTCGTCTTTGTCCCCTCGCCCTCCCAATTTCCTAAGCCTCCGGAATGCTTTTCTCTTGGCCTTCACCCCTTCCATTACCTCCCAAGTCAGCCAGCTTGGCTTCTTTGCTCTCCCCTTCTTGCTCCATGTCTTGGTGCAGGAGTCAGTCGCCTTTGCCAACCCTTTCTTAATGATATTCCATTTTTGGCTGGCGCTCATGCATGTCTGAATTCCCACCAGATGCTCAACCAAAATTTCCTCCAATCTTTTAAAGTCCACTCCCTTAAAATCAATCACCCTGGTACCTGTTCCTCCTGTTACCCTACCATATTGAGTGTGAACCACACTGTATGATGGTCGCTTCCAGCCAAGGGTTCCTCCACTCCCAGATCCCTTACAGCCTCCCCGTTTGTTAATACCAGGTTGAGAGTCCTACCCTCCCTAGTCGTCTCATGGACCAGTTGCACCAGGAAGCAGTCCTGAAATGCATTTAGTAATCGCTGCTCCTTTGCATACATGGTGGTTGGGGTGTTCCAGTCCACCCCAGGGAGGTTGAAGTCCCCCACCACTATGGTGTTCCCTTCCTACAGACTCTTCTACTCTGCTCGGCCAACTCCCTGTCCAGGTCATCCCCCTGAGCTGGTGGCCTGTACACTACTCCCACTCTCAGTGTCTTCTTTTATAGTCTTTAAACTGCATCCATAGGGCCTCTGTCCTGTCATCCACCCCCTCCTCTCTCATACACCTTATCCCCTCCTTCACATAGATTGCCACTCCCCCTCTTTACCCCTAGTCCTGTCCTTCCTGAATATCCTGTACCCTGGGATCATCATATCCCAGTCCTGGTTCTGGGTGGCCTATGCCTCCGTGATGGCTGCAATGTTCACCCTCCCCACAACCGAGAGCCTGTAGTTTGGCTGATTTGTTACCTAAGCTTCTCACATACAGCAAGACCACCCTCCAACCTGTGTCTTTCTCCCCCCCACCCTGGTTCCCCCTCTCCTAATCCCTCCTTATGTCCCCACCTCAAATACCTCTCTGATAGCTTGGAGGGTAGGCACACTTTGCTCCCCCCTCTGGGATCCCAGCCTACTAGTTATCCTCCTGCCACACCCCCACCTAGCTTAAATCTATCCTTGATGCTATGTACCCCTCAAACCTCTGCTTTAATACCCCTTTCCCCTCACTGTTCAGGAGCAGCCTATCCCTTGCATATAGATCCTTATTTTCCGAGGTACTGCCCCAGTCCCCCACTACCCTGTACCCCTTAGACTGACACCATTCCCCCAGCCACTTGTTGAACTCCCCAATCCTCCCTTTCCTTCCTGTACACATGCAGGGTACCGGAAGCACCTATGAAAAGGCCACTGATTCCCCCACTTCCTCACATAGCCCTCCTAATTCCTCAAACCTCCTCCTCACTACTTCCACTGTCTCCCCACCAGGTCATTAGTGCCCACATGCACCACTACATGCAGTTTCTTCCTGCCCCTCATGCACTTAGGAACCGCCTGCCCCACCCTGTTCATTATCCCAGGTATAGCCTCCACCCATATTCTACTATGCCTCTCCCCTCTGCCGCCCCAACTGATCCCTTTAAGTATGGAATCACCCAGCACTAGTATCCACCTTCTGCATTCCTTGTACCTGCCCCCACCCCTTTCCCAGGGTATCCAATCTTAGAGCATGCCAGCTCACTAACTCCACCCTTCCTCCCTACTGCTCTCTCACCCTTTCCCCCTGTCTTGTCCCCTGTCCCCTTTACTGCTCGCTCCCTATCCCCCACATCCCTCTCCTCCACCCTGGCCCCCCTCTTCAACTCCGCCTTTGTCATCCACCCCACCAGCAGTGCTTCCCTTCCCTTCACCCCTGTCACCCTCCTCTGACTAACTCCTGCATCTTGTGGGTTTTCCTCTTCCTCCCTCTCCTGCTCTCCCCTGGAGATCACTGCCCCCCTCCTCATCCTCCACCAGTGTCACTAGCACAGCAAACCTATTTCCTGCCCATCCTGCCTGGCTGTGCTTCTGCTCCCTCTCCCGACTCTAGCCTTCCCACTAATGCTAGGCCCCTTGTTTGTTCTGCGCCTGCACTGCCTCCCCATCACTTCCCTTGAGCCACTGTTCCTCCCCCAAGGGGTCCTCATGTTATTTCCCGGATGTGACCCTCCTGCCTCCAGGCCCCTTCCCCCTCCCCTCATACTCTCCAGCTCTCTACCAAGCCACAGCAATTCCTTACCAGCCTCCTCAACCAGATACAGATTGGACACCTTCCTAGCCTCCACAATATGTTAATCCAAACTGCTGCCCCACATCCATTATAGCACACCGTCCTACCAATGATACCAGTACTAACTACAAAATACAGTTCTATCCATAAGTTTCTAACCAGTCCAGTCCCTACTTAAAAATACAATACCAACTCCAGTAGCAGAGAAGCATAAAACACTAACTATGATACCACACCGTCCATACATTTCACAGCAAAATACAGCTTAAGGTGCTACACCTAACTACAAAACACAGTACTATCTATAAGTGTATAACTTTTATCTCTTTAACCAGTGCTACATATCACTCCATAACATTACAAAGAACAATCCCCTCTGTTAGGGCACGTTAGTAGATGCACCTGGTAGTGCTTCCCACCAATCCCAATGCAGCAGCACCCCAATAAGTGTGGACAAGCTGGGGGAGGGAGGGATTAGGGACCACTGCCACTCCTGTGTGAGTCAATCAGCCTCTTACACAACTGTACACCTCAGCTCCTTTCCTGAGGCAGGAGCAAACACTTCCCTGTAGTTCATGCTTTTTCAGTTTCCAGCTCCAAACTGAATCGGTTTAAAATGTCTCTGGCTAATCTCCTGCCCCTCCCCCAAGTCTACCGCTGCAGTTTCCTTTCTTTCAACTGGCACAGAATTGAACTCCAAAATACAGCCCTAAACCAACAGCACTATTTAAACACCCAAATACATATCCCTCTACCAGTCCAAGCTATTTGAACTAAAGCAAACTCAGGAAAAAAAATTCCCTTTAGTGTAGCCTCACACAAACACCAGGACATCCCTGCAGTTCATGCTTCTTCAGTTTACAGCTCTTCAAGGATTTGATTATTGCTTCTGATGACCTTGCCATTAGCGTATAATTTGGCTGGAATGGAGGGAGCAGCCCGATGTCCTTCAACAGATTTGAGTGTCTTTCAGATTTTATAAAAATTCCCATTTGCCTGTTCTAAGGTAGTGATATAGAAGTTTGATTTGACAGCACAAATGTGTTTAACACAGGCGTTCCTTGCAGCTTTGAAGGTCTGGCAGTCAGTTAGACACTTAGTATTCCTAGCCTGAGCCCAAAGTTTGTCGTGATTTGTGAGCTCAGCCTTGAGGTCAGGCGTGAACTGGGGTGAGAGGATTTATGTACTCTAGATTTGATGAAGGGGACATGCTTGCTAGCCAGGGCATTAAGATTGTTATTCAGGATAGTGACAGCCTCATCAGCCAGTTTAGTAAGATAGAGATATTGCCAGTTTAAGTTATCTAAATCCAACAGTTAATTCGCTGCATTGAACTTGCAGTAGGACTGTTTATTAGCTTGGGTTGGTGATGACCCTTAAGTTGTGACCTTGTACATACTACAGCCCCATGCTCTCTCATGTCATTGCGGAAAACTGCAGAATGCAGACTTTTGTGAGGGTGATTGGTTAAAATGACATCGATTAGAGAACTAATGGCGTTATTTACAGTATTGATCCTATTGGGTTTATTAACAGTCTGTGAGAGGCCAGGCTCATCACAGAGACATTTCAGCCAGTGCAATTTAGAGGTAAGTCAGTCCATGTTAAGAGCCCCAGTGATTTTAATTTTGTTATTGGTAGTGGAGGCTAGGGTTTTTAGAATATTGAGGATGTCAGTGCCACCAGCAGGAGGCCTATAACCACCAATAATAGTGATACTTTCCATGGAGGGAAGGTGGAGCTTCAGGGATACGATTTCATATTCCTTGGGTTTGGATTTACAACAGATGTCACTAATAGAGTACTTGTTTTTAGAGTAGACAGCGACCCCACCCCCTGGAGTCCCTATCAGCCCTAATCAGTTTGTAGCCTGGTAGCCATATTTGCTGGTCAGTACTGCACTTTTTGAGCCATGACTCTGTAGTGATAAGATCCAGTTCAGTGTGAGTGGCCCAGGCTTGTAGCTGGTCACATTTCTTGGTCAAGCTTAGGATGTTAACCAGCATCATTTTCAGCCCGGGGGCAGTCACAGAATCAGAGGGTGATACAAGAGGTAATGGACGACCAGGATTTAGCTCCACATTGCCCAAGAAGAAGAGCAGCGGGAGTAGCAGCTTCTTTAAAAAGCACTTGACAGATATGAGTGCTTTCTTTCTTTGTGATCGCCCACGTTTTGCGGATGAAGATAGGGTTTTTGGGTTTGGGAAGAGGATACTAACATAATAGTTAATTAAGATTAATGAAAGTGCTCTGATTGTCATAGGAGAGAAGAAGTGAAAAGGGAAGGAACAGGGATGGGGCAAGATAAAGGGAGGGCAGTGTACTAGAAGTAGGGAGGTACACTGCATGAGGGCAGTGGAAGGTTATGAGGAGAGTTCTAGGGCTGGACAGAATCCTGTAGCAGTGTTCAGAATTAATACTTTGAACATGCTGGGAAGTGATAATATTATAATAGTAATGATAAGCACCATAGCTTATACCATAGCTCCCTTCTAAACACTACCAATTCTGCTAGAAGCCTTCCGTTTGTGACCCTGGCACTGTAGTCACCACACTGACAGGTCCCACTGTTTGCTGCCTGCTTCTGTGCTACTTATCTTTTTTTTTTCTTTTTAGAACCTTCCATTCTTCTTGCACCAACATTTGATAAATAGCTGTAAAGTTTTTCTTTAAGCAATAAGGCATGATGGAGCATTGGCGGTACTAGGTTTCCCCCATGGTCAGGGACCTAGTGAGGCATGAGGTGAAAATGAGTGTCTTTAGCCCCCTGTCTGTGGGGGAAACCTAGTACCACCAACATCCACGGAGTGCCTTATTGCATATATAAAATGGACCCATAGTCAACTTTTAAAAAACAAACACTCTAAAAGCTTTCAAAACCACAAAAATATAATAAAATGTGGCTAAATTATGTAAAATAGTCTCTCAAGAGAGTTTTTTTACCTGCCAGTCATCTGTCTTTTTTCTCATTCAAAACAGTGTGTGATTGTTTACCATGGAATAGAAGAATTCAAAGCTCTTCATTATTCCAGTAATAGAATCCCCCCCCACACACACACACACATATATGGAATGGTAACATGTAATGCATGAATTCAAAATCCACTGGTATACACACACACACACAGACACTCACAGGCCTCAAGTGGAGCCAGAACCTCAATTTTATCTGTTGCCAGGTAAGGAGCAGGGATCTCGCTAGCAAACAGGTAGGGATGGGGGTTCATTGTCATCAAAGGAACTCCAACAATGGAAACTCTAAATAGTACTTGATTTTTTAAATTTGTGTATGTCTGCAAGGAGGATCTCTTGAGTGTAAATAACATTACATTATTTACTTACTTTATTTAATTTAATGTACTTTTATTTTTAGGGCCTAGTTGAAGGTCTTTATACATGAGTAAAGGTTGCAGCCATGTTTGTGATGGGAATTGGGAAGTAAGTGGCTTATGAATTCTATATGTGACTTGTGAGTTGCCGTGGTTGACGGGGCTTGTTTTTAGCCATTGGTAGTGCTATCTGAAGGCAATGGTTAGAACCAAGTCTTAGCCAATCAGGACACAGGGATTTCCTTGCTCATTTTATTTTTAAGTAACAATCAAAGTTTGGAGATGCAATGTGCAGGTTATTCAAAGCAGAATGGTCTCATTAGCCCTCCACTGCCTGCAGTGATGTCACCATAAGTTCTCCCTTTAATCCTTTGAGTGCTCTACCTCCTTTACCCTATTGATGCATTAATTTGTATATGGATTTCTGTTACTAATGTGTATTTACCTTTCTTGGCATTGACTATCCATTAACAAATACTAGTCCACTTCTCCAGCTTCTGTGCATCCTTCATTCTTCTAATTCCCTTCTCACTATGCAGTTTCCAACTGAGTTTATAATTTGCAGTTTCACTGCCTTCTGCAAAGCTGGCAGGCAGATCATCCATTGGAGGAGCTCACCTCTCCCACCCGGCATCCTACACTTATCCTTCCCCAGGAGATCCTTCATGGGTTACCCCTCCATGACAGGGCCAAGGAGAGGAATGTTGACTTCTCCCTTCCCCAGAAGCCAACATCCAGATTCCAGGGGGGGACAGTGCGGGAGCAGCTGGGCCATCACGGAGCCTGCCAGCTCCAGTTTTTCCTCCTGGTTTTCTCCCCAGGACACACGAATGAGCATTGGGTGAATGGCTGGGCTACACCTCTGTGGAGGCAGCCTCATGCCTTGCATTTGGGTCCCACCCCCTTCTGGCTGCCACCCTGTAGCAACACCCAGTCACCATTGGGTGTCAGTCTACAGTGCGCGGCACTGTCCCCCTCCTCCCCGAGGAAGGAGAGCTGTCTACTGATGCTTCATCCTTCCTCACCTCTGCCAACCCCCGAGTGACCCAATTCCTTTCCCGATCCTGGGTTGCTGGCATGGCACGAAGTGTGGCATCCAGCCCCTCAACCCTCAGCACCACCGGGCCAGCTTCCAACTGAGTTTTATATCATTTGCAAACAGACTCACTTTGTTCTAAAACCACATCTCTATATCACTTTTGTAAAGTGTAGTGGCCCCAGGACAGAACCCTGAGACACCACACTAGTTACCTCCACGTCCCTGATATCACAGAACTTTCTGTGCTGGACCACTCTTGAGTCCTCTCCATTAACCAGTTCCCAGTTTACTTAGTTGGCCCTTCCCCTAGTTCTAAGTCTTATGTTTTCTTCACTAGTCACCTATGCAGCACTGAATCACAGATCTTACTGAAATCCTAGTACAGGAGGTTGACTTCCTGGCCTCTTTCACCAAATTGACAAAATCAAGCAAGTTTGCTTGACATGACCTGTTTCTCATAAAACCATGTTGGTTGCTGTTCATAAGTCAGTTTACTTACAGGAATTTACCTATCCAGTCCATTATGTTTGCAGTGCAAAACTGGGCTCACATGCCAAACAAGACTCTAGGTAACAACATTTATTACAGTTAAAAACACATTCATTAAAAAATGTTAATGTCAGGCAGGCATCAGAACATGCATTCAGTGTTTTGCACTGATATGCAATTTCTCAAGAGTGTATAATGTCCTCTTGTGGTTGCCTTTTATACTACAGATTTAAAGTAGTAAGTGCATATATACTAAAAACATGCAATTAAACTGACACAGAAGCAGAATAATAAATAACACAATCAAACAAAACCTCAAAAATCTGTAAAGTTAATAACTGCAATTTAACAATATTGCTATGTTAGCAATTCATGATGATATTACAAAGTTAGTCATTATGTATTTCTTTCCAAGCAACCAATTGGATGTTTCTATAGTTACTATAGGAGGCAGTGTAGCACAGTGGTTTAAGGCTATGAGCTGCAAATCTGGAGACCTGGGTCTGAATCCCACAGCCCCCACTTGCATACTGTGAGATCCTGAGCAAGCCACTTCCCTGTGCTCCCAGGTCGGACCTGTAAACAAGCTTTCAGCTTAGTGTGCCACTCCTGATTAAACAATTGCAAAAAAAAAAAAAAAATAGGAGGGCATCATCATTCATTCGTATCACCTTGACTGAAGACGAGCACAAGCTGCTCCACAGTGAGACCATGGGTCACCAGAACCAGATATAAGAAACATTTGGGTGCCATGGGAGGAGGAGGAGGAAAGTGGGAGCTACTGGATGTGTTGATGGGGGGTCTTTATTGAGCTAAGGGTTTGTGGCTTGTGCCAAGGGGAGGTAGGAATGTTCCAGATTTAGCATGGGTGGGGGCAGTTTTTTTCTTATAAGGACAACATAGTTCCTTCTTCTTATAATAAGAAATATGTGATCTCAGGAGCTTGGGGTGAGGAGGGAGGTAGGGTGTTAGAGGGTAGCTTGGGTGGGGGATGTCAGTTAGAGGGGGTATATACTTGCTGGGATGGTATGGTTTAGGTTTTTTTTCTTTTCACAGGCAGATATCAGATTTCAGACTAAAATAGTCCAAAATTCAAAAGCTGACTTTTGGATCAGAGTTCAAGCTATCTAATCAACCCTAGTCAGACAGTGAGTGACAGACATTCTAACATGATAAAGCGCCAGGTTTTCCGTGACAGTCTTTACAGGATTGACAGTGTATGTGCACTGCTGTGCATTTACTCACACAGTAAATTTTATTATCCACCTAAGTCTCCTCTTCCTTTCTTCTTGGCAGGACAGGAAAACATGCATCATGTTCAATTTTTGAAATGCTTTCATTTAAAGCCCCACTGCTGCTGCTGGGTTGTTTATCATCCTGTGCTGCATGGTTATTGGCACTGAAATCTGTGGTATTTCTGGTTCAAACAAGTTCCCTTCGGAGTCTTTATTTTGACAGCAGTTCTGCTTGCTACATATAACTTGTAGTCCCAAATATCAAACAGTGTTCACAAGTTAAATATTTATTAACATTGATAATACACATTGTCATACTATTTATTAATAATATACAAGTATTGCAAAGCAGTAGATGAATATGGCAATATTATCATCCTCCTGCCTGCCCAGTGGCATGGCAGGAGCACTGCCACCCACCATATTAGCAACCTGGGATTGGGAGCAACCTCTGGTTCCTGGGGGCTGACCAGGAGAGAGGATCAAGCATCTGATGGACTGTTGTCCTATCCTGTGGGGGTGGCTTGCTGGCTCCACTGAATCACTGCACCAGTTGGAGGCTGGGAGTGGTGTGGGATAGTAGCAGCAACATAGGGGAAGGAGCTGCAAGACCATGCAATACATATGTGCCATCACACTCCTGTGCTTGACCTGAGCACCCTGGCAGTATTGGGGGGCCGGACTGGAGGAAAATGCAGAGTGGTGGGTGGGTGTGTATGAAGCCCTGCGTGCTTTCCCTTACCCGCTCCACCATTAGGACCCAGAAGGAAGCTTTGGACCGAAGGCAAGTCCTGGCAAGGGTGGTAGACAGTGAGGGATGGTAGGAATAGGGTGGAAGGGAGCTGATTGTTCTACATACAGACAACCATGTGAACATATGAAGAAGCCAGCAGAATTATACCTTTTGGTCTATCTAGTCTGCTCATAGTCATAGTACAGTATTCTTCTGCATAGTATACATGCGTCTAGCAAGCAATAAATAATATTTGGAGGTTGCAAATAGTGGGCTGGATTTTCAGACCCCCTGAGACTGGTGCCAGTGTGGGGAAAAACTGCCACAAATGGGGCTTCAATTGCAGAGCTGCAGTTTTCCCGCACCCACCATATTATCAAAGTAGGAGCCGGTTTTCAACTAGGACCAGGCATATCCCTCCCTGTCGTTCCACTCCTCCCTCTCCTGCACTCCATGCTCCACTGCTTTTCCCCTTCCTGTTAACTCTCTTAAGGTCCTTCTACTCTAATTGCCCTTTCTCCTATTTCTAAGCCTTCTTTCTCTTGCACCAATTCTTACTCCTTGCAATCCTGGCATGTTATTCAAGCTCAAACTGCTAATGATAAATCTGTCTCCCATTCTCTTTTGTGAACGAACCCAAACTTTTAAATTGACCTATGTAAAACTGAAACACTGTCTACATAGACACATAAACTTGCACTTTGAATAATGCTACCCCAGTAATGCAACTTAAATGTACGATTGCCTACTTGTAAATTTCTTTGTACTGCTCAAACTGTATCCATGATTGTCCAAACTGTTGTAAACTTTAAATTGCAATCCATGTGTATTTTTGTTTATCAGTATCTATGAATGCCCAAACTGTTGTAGTACAAAGACTACTGTAAACCCCCTACCTTCTCCCTGGGTCGCACCTGGAAACGAGCCTCTGCTCGGTGTGCCTTTCTCGGTTACCAAACTTTAAAGAAATAAATATCGTCTCCTACAGTTGTACTTGCAGCCATGCAGAGCATGGGCTAAAAATAGGAATCTCTGCATGTGTGAAGATTTCATGATGTAGTGTTGGCTGTGGCATAGGACTCAGTCCCGAAGTGTTTTGAGAATCTAGCCCCTTAATTGTAAAGTGCTAATGTGGTACCTTGCCCAATTGGGGGGGGGGGTAGAGTCCCAAAGGCACAATTTCATAATACACTGAACTAACAGTGTTTCTCCCCAGAATTTTGCTAAAGACCTCCAACACTCGTGTGCATAAAGGAACAGTGGTAAAAAAATGTTCATGGGTTTCAAAATTTTGTGGACATGTTTGCTTGGACATACTTACAAAAAAGTAGGGAAACATTTTTATTTTAAAAAAATAAACTGTACAAATATTCTTTGAAAAGCAAAAAGCAAAAAAAAAACACCTTTACATAAGGAAAATGAGTGCATAGTAACATAAATCCTCAATACTGAGATGTGCAACAAAAAAATCAATACATATAATGAAATACAATAACTAGTTCTATTCCTGCATGGTAAAATGTTCTACTGCCTTTTAAAATTGTCATAACATAAACCAAAAAGGGAAGGAAAACCCCAATGTTCATAACCAAGGAATTTATCTCCAGGAAGGAAAAAAAGGTGTTCTATTTAAATATGGTTGTGCTTCTAATTTTATTTCCCTAAGTGCTGCTTCTGACATTCCAACTATCGAGAGATAAGTAGATTGTAGTCATGGCAACAAATGTTGGCACCTTGCCTACCACAAATAAACTTTAGGTAGGCAAAGATCACTATGTGTGTGCTACTAATGTAACTATTGGAATGAGGAGGAAATTCACTACAATCAAATTGATTTTATACATCAGTCTCTCCAGTCATGGAAGTTGCCACCTGAGTGCCAGAAAAGTCCAAAATCCTTTTACATATGTGCATTCTAGGAAGAAATGTTTTTGAATCTCCTCCTATAAAACACACTCTGATCATGGACACATTATTTCTTCTATCCACTTGTGCTTCATGTTTGCTTTATTAAAACACTCAAGTGCCTATAACAACTGAACCATTATATTTCCCAAATCTTTTGAAGAACCTTTTTATCTATAAGCTGTGTTAGATTAAAGGAACTTTTAAAAAAATGACAATATTTAAATTCTGAGCCTTGCACATGTATACAAGGCATTACATCTTGGTATAATTTAAATCTATTTAAGGATGTTACAGACTGGATATTTTTTATAAAAACAACATTTTTGATACATGAATAATACAGGCAGAAACCTGTATATTATGTAAATTCCTTGGAGCAATTGAGGTCCACTTAGTGAAAAAGGGATGGAAACTACTTCATACCCAGTCATGCCATATCATTGTTCTGTTCTGGAGTCCTGATATTAAGGTAGAAGTAATAAGGTATGAAAGAAAGAAATTTGGTCTAGCATATCAAATCCCCCTTTTTAATAGATAGATAGATATGTATAGGCTCTCTTTAAAGTGTTCAGCTGACTACCTCAAATAAGTTGAAAAAAATACTAAAAATTTTGTTTTCCAGATGCACAGGTGGAGAAAAACATGAATATGCAAAAAGTGGAAGAAGAATTTTTGTTTTATAATGTATACTATTTTCAGTTTAGAAAATCTCCAGGTTTTCCAAAGTGAAAATTTTGATGCACAGGGCCATATTTTTAAAGGAAAAGTTTGGATTGCTGCGACATGCACCAGAAGTTGCAACAGATGGGATTCAGAAACACCACATGTGCCAATGCAGTTGCGGCCTTTGCCAAATAGAAATGCACCAGGGATGCATCCAGAACAGGTGTGCAACATGGCACTTTGAGAATTGCACCATGTAAAAGCAGCAGCAACCCCTTAACTCAGATGCAAGAAGCTAGGAACCATGAGGATGCTTACAACCAAATCCCAAGCCCCTAGACAACGAGGAAGTGGTCTATGCATACCACAGTATAAAAGGGCCCAAAGCAAAGTTATAGACTAGTGTCAGACAAGAGTCAGCAGCTTGCAAGCTACATCCTGGCAATGAGAGAGGATGACAATGTCAGCACCTCTAGACCTACTGGGCATAATGTTGGCAGCAGGAAGGTGGTGGAGGCACAGGAGACATCATGATGGCAGGGTGCAGGGCAGTGCCAAACCACAGCAGTAGAGGAGAGCCATCAGGAGATTTGCCCCACATGTCATCCATGCCAGAACCTCATATGAGGAGCTCACTGAGGAGCATTGCATAGCCCGATACCAGCTGAGCAAGGACGCCATCAGGATGCTGTGCCAGGATTTGCACAAGGACCTGCATAGTGCAACCTGAATGGGACATGCCATACCTGTTGAGGTCAAAGTCAGTGTTGTACTGTGTTGTCTTGCCACTGAGACCTTCCAGACACTAGCTGGTGATACAAAGGGCCTATCCCAGTCTGCTGTATCCAGGCGATTGAGACAGCTCATGGATGCCTTGGTGTGGAGGTCCAACAGGTACATCAGCTTTCCATGGGTGGTACAGCAGCACCAGGCAGTGAAGCAGGCCTTCTACACCATGGCACAGTTCCTATACATCCTAGGCACCATCAGTTGCACTCATGTGGCAATTAAAGTACCATCTGCAGAGGGAATGCCTACTTGAACCACAAGGGATACTACTCCATGAATGTGTAGGTGGTGTGTGACAGCCTGTGCCCCATACTGGATGTGGTCACACTGTATCCCAGATCATGCCATGATGCCTATATATTCCAGCACAGTGGCCTGCATGAGGCATTCCAAAGTGGTGCACTGAAAAGTGGATGGGTCATAGGTAGATGACAATGTGGCAGTCATGTGCAGGTACAGGAAATAAAATATATATTTAGAAATGTATTGAAGTGTGTCAACTGGTTAGGCCCACTGAGAGTAGAAGTCCCATATTCAGGGGCAATGGGGGGGTACAGACGGGAACCAACCTAATTGACCTGATTAAGCTGTTGGTGGTATGTATTGAGAATGGGTGAATGTGGACATGACAATGGGGAAAGTCCCCTACTCTTTGATAGGGGTGCCACATGTCCAAGATGGTGGCCATGAAGAAACATTTGCTGCAGGACATGGAAGGAGGGGGGCTGGATTTTTGATCCTCAGAAGCCCAATGCAGTGTAGCTTCTATGCAGCAAAATGCAGCTACAGGAATTGTGCTGGTGGCTAATGCCCAAGATATGGAAGATGGAAGCTCTGTAATAGACAGAGGACTATGGAGCTTTGGAACAACTATGGTAACCTCGCAAGACATTGAAAAACATGAGTGGAGAAGAGCACAGTTACTGGTACGACTGCAAGAAGAAGAAAGACATTTAGTGGTGGCAAAAACTGCAGTTATTACAGGGAAGTCACTCACTGTTTGTTCTGAGGAGAGGACAGAGGAACGGTGGCCTGAGGCAGCCGTGTCAGCAGCTGGAATCCATGAAGAGTGCCTGCAGGAGCTTGAACAAAATGTGTACAGTCCAGAGAAAATGGGGTACACTGCAGCATCTGGAGACACAGCGTGGTCACCAGAAAGGGCATTGGCTGCCACGGGATGGATTCAGTCAGTAGCAGGAGAGTGGATCCCCGATGAAATGGATCCAACTGTACAGTGTCAGTCACAGGGAGCCCATCCGAAAGCGGACATTGTGACAATCGCGATGGAGAAAGCAAGAACACCACAACTGCAAAAAGGAGCTATAATCTCTGAAACACCCAATATGGATGAACCCCTCTCATCTCAGGGTAAGAATATCTCTATTCATGAGAAGCTAACTGTTGGTAATGACAGGAGCAAGGGGAAGACACTGGGACATGAACTAAATGAGCCCATAACTTTGACTACAAATATAAATGATGTTCTTAATGGTACAAATGAATCAGAACAAAGTACCAAGTGCAGGACAAATGTGCAGGGGGGCAGACAAGTGAACAGGGGTGCCCCTGACAGAGAACTGGTACAGAGTACGAGGGATAAGGAAAATGTACAAAAAGAACCTCAAACAGATGGGGAAGAAGGAAATGCCACAGCAGGGCCTGACACAGGGAACAGACAATACTCAGATATTTTTAGACCCTTGGGGGAACCTGCACCAAGAAGAAATGCAATGCATTTAAAATACAAGGGAGGTTTGGGACAACCCCCAGATAGGGCCTATATTGCCAGAACTTTGATCAGAGAATCACTAAAATTTTATGCATCTGAAATCTATGCAAGGATTCATGTGAAGGAATCAGATTACGACATCAGTTTTAAACAAATTCAAAATTTGGATAGGTTTTGGAAACAATATAATCGTTTAAAAGACACACCACTGTGGCTCCCATTTTCAGCCATTCCCCTGACTAAACCAGTGGTGAGGACAATTACCATCCTATTCAGAACAGAAAACGTCAACAGCTGAGATATCCCATATTGGCAGAGACAACGCTGCAAAGTATTGAAAAAGCCTGAACCTTTAATTGATACAGAGCAGATATGGACTTGGGGGGTGGAAAGCAAGGATTAAATTACAACAGACAGACTACGGTATTTCTCATCTTCCGAATAGCTTTGTGTTACGCGAAGACTCAAAAAAGGCAATAGTGGTTCCACTTGACAAATCAGGCAGATGCGAAGAGGCTAGTAATTACAGACCAGTGAGCCTCATATCTACAGTAGGGAAACTAATGGAGACACTACTCAAACAGTGGATCATAACATTCCTGAAACTAGCATCCAACAAGACCCTAAACAGCATGGTTTCACAGCAGGTAGGTCATGCCAGACCAATCTGCTCACGTTTTTTGACTACACTACAAAAATAGTGGATGATGGTGGGGCAGTAGATTTGGTCTACCTAGACTTAGTAAGGTCTTCAACTCAGTTCCACACAGAAGGCTGGTAAAGAAGCTTGACCACACAGGGGTTAATCCAGAAGTAGTCAGATGGGTACAGAACTGGTTACAAGGCAGAACCCAGAGGGTGCAGGTTAATGGAACACAATCGATGGAAGATAGGGTGACCAGTGAGGTGCCCCAGGGCTCAGGGTTGGGGTCTCTGCTCTTCAATATTTTTATAGCAGACATCGCTGATGGACTGGAAGGGAAGGTGTGTCTGATCGCAGACAACACAGATATGTAACAGGGTGGGACACCTCAGAAGGAGTGAGAAAGATGGAAGCTGACCTCAAGAAACTAGAAGAATGATCTGGAGTGTGGCAACTGAGATTTAAGGTCAAAACTGCAAGGTCATGCACATAGGAAAGAAAATTCCAAGAAAGGAGTATTATCTAGGAGGTGCAAGACTGGCAGTCTCAAACCAGGAACGAGATCTGGGAATCATAATCTCAGACAACTTGAAGGTTAATAAACAATGTGAGAAGGCAACATTGAAGGCCAACAGAATGCTGGACTGCACTGTGAGGGGAATCACTAACAGGAGGAGTGAGGTGGTGCTACCACTGTATAGCTCTCTGGTCAGGCCTCACCTGGAATACGGAGTCCAATTCTGGAGACCTCACCTCAGGAAGAGGACATAATAGGATTAAGGTTGCAACAAGCCTTTGATGAGGCCCAGGAATTTTTTAGGAGGCATCATTTGATTTTGAATGCAAATAAAACACAGGTTTTATTGTTTAGGAGTAAATATAATAAAGTGTGTGATCTAAACTTGGAAATTGTTATATCTGGGGGTTCAGTTATAAAACAGGTTGATCATTATAAATATTTGGGAATGTGGCTTGACTTCCACTTACGTTGGGATTTACATATTGATTCCTTAATTGGGAGTATGAATAAAAACTTGGAGTCCTCTACAGATACAAAAGTTTTATGTCTAGGGAGGTCCGTCAGAATGTGGTTGCTACCTTACTACTCCAAGCAATTGATTATGGAGATATATTCTATGGAGGGGCATCTGAGGTATTGTTAAATAGAGTGGACAAGCTGTTTCATAGGTTGGCTCTCTTCATATTGGAGGTCCTGATTAGAACTCTCAGATGTTACTTATTTAATGAATTACATTGGGATAGACCACCTGTGAGAAGGAATATACACTTATTGCATTTCATGATTAGGGTATGGAACCATAAGGTTCTGGAGTATATTGCTGGGTTGTTTGAGGTCAGAAAAACTGGGAGGAACCTGAGATCGACACATGGTGCTCAATTTTGTATTCTCAGCTGTAATTTGAATATTGGAAGATCTTCTATTCTATTCAGAGGAGTTTCCCCTTTGGAATGAATCGCCTCAATATTTAAGAAATCCCGGGGTTAAAATCAGTGCTCCTAAACTTGTTCAATGGTATACCACTTGGACAAAGTCTGTTTATATTTGCAATCAATGTAATGTATTTTGAAGTTTGATCCACTAATTATATATGCTGACGTTGGTCACGTTTTTGTTTAATTTATTGTGTTTAATGTATGTATGTAAGTGTTGTCTAATTTATGTGGAACTTTGCACTATATTGGACCTGAAACATCATTGAAAATGAGCTTTGCTCAATGGAATGTCTCCAGCATTCTCCTTTGAATAAAAATGATTTACTACTTACTTTATTTACTATTGAATGGGGCGGAAACAGTACAGAGAATGGCAACAAAAATGATTCAGGGTCTGCAGTACATGTCCTATGAGGAAAGACTTGGGGAACTGAATATGTACTCCCTGGAGCAGAGAGGAGAGAGAGGGGACATGATTGAAATATTCAAGTACATAAAAGGCATTAACAAGGTACAGGCACAGGAGCTTTTTCACTTCAAGAAGGGCTCCAGGACCAGGGGACATGACCTCAGGCTGCAAGGAGGGAAGTTCTCTACCAACACTAAGATGTTTTTCTTCACAGAAAGAGTGGTGGACGCCTGGAACAGCCTGCCCCAAGAGGTTGTGAGGGTCAACACTGTGGGGGGTATTCAGGAATGCATGGGATAGACACAAGAGAGCCCTGACTACAAAGGGCACCTAGAGTATCAAAAAAGGTCTAAAACAAATGGGCAGACTAGATGGACCTAGCAGTCTCCTTCTGCTGTCAACTTATATGTTTCTGTGTTTCTTTGTTTCTATGTGTTAGGAAGGGATAAAGGCATGCTGTTCTATGCAGGACAGCCAAAATCATGTTTTAAATGTGGTTCTATGTCTCACTGTTGCAATGCTTGTGATAGCACAAGGTGTGCACACTGCATGGAATATGGACATGTTACTTCTAGTTGTAAAAATACCTTTAGATGTAATCTATGCTTCAAGGTAGGGCACTCTTTTGCTAAATGCCCCTGGGCAGCACACACAAGAGGTATGAGAGTGTCACAAGAAGAGATAGTCACAAGAGCCCAACACCAGGAATCCACCAGGGCCTGTGAAAAGCATATGAAGGAAATAAGAGCCCAACAAAAGGCCTCAGTTAACATGCATGCCCCCCGCCCTTGGCAGAAGAAGGGTCTGAGGAGTCTTTTGGACAACAATCAGAACTAAGAGAGGACTTAAATGTTGATGGAATGAATGACACTGCAGAACAGGCAGACCACTCAGGAGAACCTGTTTAAGTTATCTAAATTGAAAAGGTGGCCATGGTACCAGACTTGGAGCCATCAGCATCTTCATCTATGATGCCCCCCCCCCAAGGAAATGCCTTTACTGTGGTAAAAGCTAAAGACAATAAGAAGAGTACTGTCAGGGTCTACACCGACATCTAAAGTTAAAACAAGGGATATATTGCTACAGAACAGATACCAAGTGCTACGGAAAGGGAAGGACTGCGGAGAGTCTGATGATGAAGGGAATGACTGAGAGTCCTCCCCTATTTCATAATCTGTTCCTGATCATTCTTCAGAGTTAGAGGAAATGGAAGCTGAGGAAGTAGCGCAAAAACCTCAGAGAGTGACTAGGTCTGCAGACAAGACAGTAAAAAACTTATGAACTACTGTTAAATAAGACTCCCTCTTAAGTTATTATACTAAATGGGTACCCTCATAGGTCATACATTAAATGGAAACAGTATCTAGAACTATAAAAAGAGGGTATCTACACTAACTACATTGTTAGTAAGGTGCAAATTATTTTTTTATAGGACACCTGATTTGAAGACACAATTTGAGATAGCCCAAACCAATAAACTATGGACTAAAGGACCATCTTTCTGGTCCATAGGAACAGAAAGATGTGATTGTGTTGGAATTTTGTTGGCAGGTACACAGTTCCAGGTCTCAAAACTTATAGAAGTGGTCCCAGGATGAGTCATGACTATAGATATGACATATTTGCTTACCAGATTTAGGCTGATAACTGTATATGCACCACAAACTAAGGCAGCAAGGATGGAATTATTTCAGACCATACAGCCATATTTACACACCTCTAGAGTAATAGTGTGGGGAGGAGACTTTAATAGTACCATGGAAATAAAGGATTGAGGTCTGCGCACAGATGAAATGTTCTGTGACACAAATTGCTTAGAAAAAGTAATACAGCAAGCTGCTTTAAAAGATGCACATCAAGTTAAGCATGAGATGAGGGGAATTTGCATTTTTGAAAGAACCTTTAAAAACCAGAATAGACTTTTTGTTAATTTCTACTAGTCTAGAAGTCTTGCAAGCAGTTACAACTGCCACATAAATATTTGATCATAAAAGGCTCACAATAACAGTGCAATGGGGACAGATTCCACCTATGGGCAAAGGACCATGGAGGATGAATATACAGGTTATATCTGAACCACGTTTTGAACAGCAATGAAATCCAACATGGAGGGCCAGGAAATCAGTAAAGTGTTTTTATGACGATCTATTAAGTTGGTGAGAAGACACTAAGGAAGCAATACAGTAACTGCTAAAACAATATACAGGAAAGAAAGCTACAGATAATCTGAAGTATTTGCAGCTATGTGCTACCTTACATAAAGCAATATCTCAGACAGAGAATTATGGTGATAATAATACAGTTTTGATAAATAATTTAATCCAGGAAATGAGTCAACCACAATACGATAGATGAGCTTCATTAAAACAATAAATGCACACAGCAAAATAAACAAACATTTGATCCCTTCACTGAGTGCAAGAAAAGGGTAGATGGCAGGAAAATGATACAAGTAAATACAGAAAATGAACAGGCAGCCACTAACAGACCAGATATTCTAAGGGAGGTGAATAATTATGTGAAAAGACAGTTTTGTGTAAGTGGGGGTTTGGAACCAGACCCAACATACTTTGCACAATTAAATCTTCCAGGACTGCCAGAACAAGATATGAAAGACTTATTAACACCTATCACAGAAGCAGAAATAGAGGCAAGTATGTTGTCACTAAAGAAGAACATATTGCCAGGACAGGATGGGTTAAGCTCTGAGTTACATCAAGCATTCAAAGAACAAATGGTGGCACCTTTAACAGAAATTTTTAATTACTGTCTGCAGACAAGCACTATATCATATACTATGGCAAAAGGGCTTATGATTTTTATGCATAAGAAAGGAGACAAGGCATATTTGAATAATTGGAGACCCTTAAGTCTTCTGAATACAGATTATAATATTTTGGCAAAAATATTGACTGCACATTTAGTTAAGGTTGCGGAGTGAGTTATCAGTCCAAAGCAAACATGTGCTTTAAAATTAAGAAGCATAAAGGATAATTTAATCTTGGTGAGACAGCTGTTTTATAGAGGGAACAATAAAAACATTCAAGGTTTCTTGCTCAGTATTGACTAGGAGAAAGCCTTTGACCAAATGTTACATACAGTATATATACCTTTGTTCAGTATTAAAGGTTGATGGAATTCCAGAACAATTTATTAATTGGATAGCCAGTTTATACAAAACAGCTTATGTAACCGCACTTGTGAATGGGTGGTTCGGGGGTACATATACACTAGGAAGAGGGGTGCAAGAAAAATTCCCATTGAGTCCATCACTCTACATGTTTGGCCTATATCCACTACTCAGACACATTCAAGAAAACCCAAGAATAGTGGGGAGAAGCATAACGCCAGGTACACCACCAGTCACAGTAATGGCATATGCAGATGACTTTGGTAATAAGTTTGGCAAATGACACATCGGGGGAGAACTAAAAATAGCATTGGAAGAGTTTAGTCTTTACTCAGCATCAAAAATAAATTACCAAAAGAGTAATGGATCACCCCTTGGGGAACAGGACCTACAAACACCTTTATATATAGCAGATATACCAACAGATGATTCAGAGAAAACTATATTAGGAGTGACATTTGGAAAGCAGGATATGGCCCTTACAAATTGGAATAAATGTATAGGTCCTGCAGAACATAAAGCTGCAGCTTGGCAGGGTAAACAATATCCAAGTTAAAGAGAATCACGTTAATTAAAACTTTATTATTGCCTATTTTTACATATGTTGGCTACATTTTCCCTCCCCCTTAAGTGCTGCAGGCAAGACTATATAGCATTTTTTTCCAGGCCCTCTGGGACAGCAGACTGAGCCCAGTGAAAAGGAACATAACATGTAAAAGGAAGGAACAGGGAGGACTGGGGAGGATAAATCCAGAGGTTTTCTACTACAGTGTATTTCTAGATACTAACATAGGGGCCATATGCAGACGGCATACTCTAGAATGGGGTGCACATATTAACTCATGGAGTGAGGCATTATGGCCTATCTCTTGGGGTTAGTGTCTCCAAATGTTTAGGGATTTCTAATACCATGGCAAGAATGGACCCCATTCTTTAGCCAGGGCATATTCAAAACTCAAGAAATTAGTACTGTATTAATCTTTGATGTTTGCTGAGAGCGCTCTTCTCAGCACACGCAATGTCCCCAAAATAGCTTCCTTTTGAAGTTCGTAAGGTGTCACAAGTATTGGTAGCATATTTAAATGTGCCTGAAAGTTCTTTTTGATTAGTCCCATTGCTCCAAGCACTACTGGAACAATCTGTGTGTCCTTATTCCACATCAGTTTAGTTTCTGACTGCATATCTTGGTATTTCATGATTTTGTGTCTCTCTGTGCAGCACACTGTAGTCACTAGGGTGGCTATTTCAATCAGTAATGCTACCTTTGTTCTCTTTTCTTGTATTACAATATCAGGTTTCTTGCTTCCACTTTCTTGGCTGTTGGTATTGGGTGATCCCATGTGATCATTACTTCTTCATTCTCTGTGATTCTTTGTGGTTCATGTTTCCAGTGTCTCTCTGCTACCTGTATGTAATAGTGTTTGCACAGTTTCCAGTGGATCAATCTTGCTACATTGTTGTGTCTTTCAGTATACAGGCCTTCTGCCATGAGTACTTCACATCCAGCCACAAGATGTGCAACTGTTTCTAATTCTGTACTACAGAACCTGCACTTGTCTGTTTCTCCTGTTTTTTCTATGGATTTTGTGAACCATCTTGTGCATAGCCCACTATCTTGGGCTGCCATTATTAGTCTCTCATCTCATGGCCTAAATTCACCTTTTTAACCACTCATGGGTCAGGGCTTGATCGACCTGTGGTTGCTCCAGTAGCTCCTGTATTTTCCACTATAATTATGGACTTTCCAATTGTTTTTCTTTTCTGTTGGTCTTTATCCTTTACTCCTTTTCTGATTCTTTGCGTTTTCTGTTGCTGACAATTCCTTATCTACTTTTGGATTGACATCAATCTCTACTACCCTTCTGAAGGCTTCTCCTAATTTGATGAGTGAAGTCATTTTAGGCTTATTTTCTTCATGATGCAAGACCTTGGCTATGTTGGGTCCAAGGATGTCAAGTAAGTATGTAGTACTATTGTGGATCTATATGTGTAATCAATCTCAATGAGGCCCATGCCTCCCTCTGCCCTTGGGATGTATAATCTTGGCATGCACTGATTTTTGTATATTAATTGGTGAACATGAAACATTTTTCTTGTTTTTATATCTAGCTGGTTCAACACTTTCTGTGGCCAGTCTATCACACCAAAGCTGTATGATATCACTGGAAGGGCGAGTTGATTTATAGCTTGCACTTTATTTTGTGTTGTCAAAGCAGTTTTCAAAATTAGCTTTAACCTTCTAAAATATTCCTTGCTTACTTTTACTCTCATTTGTTCATGTTGTGCTGTTGTTCCTTCATCTATTCCCAGGTATTTATACACTCCCTCTTGCTCAAGTTCTTTTATGTCACAAACCTCTGCCAGATTCACGTTTTCTTTACGAGTTAACTTTCCTGCTACAAATGTTGCTTTGGCACATTTGTCTAGGCTAAACATCATCCGTATGTCATCAGAAAAGGTCTTAACAATTTGTAGTTGTTCTTTCAAATGTTTGTCAGATGAACTGTAAAGTTTTAGGTCATCTACAAATAGAAGGTGAGATGTTAGCTGTTGATTATTTTTGTTTCTGGGGTTCAAGCTGTATCCATAGCCTAGGTTGTTGATTAGGTTACTCAAGGGATTGAGGGCAAGGCAAAACAGAAGTGGCGACAAAGAGTCACCCTGAAATATCCCTCATTGGATACTTATATTTGGGATGGTGATTTGACCTTTCTCATGATTTAATTGCAGGGTGGTTTGCCACTTTGTCATTGTTGTTGTGATGAAGTTTATCAATGTAGGGTGTATCCTGTAGATCCATAAGCACTCAGTGATCCAGGAGTGTGGGATACTGTCAAATGCTTTTTTGTAGTCGATCCATGCTACACTAAGATTTCGGCATTTTTTGCAGCTCTCCATAATGGCTTTGTTCAACAAGAGATGGTCCTTTGTGCCATATGATTTTCTTTTACTACCTTTTTGTTCTATTGCCATGAGTTTATTGCAGTCTAAATGATTGTAGACTCTATCTGCATCGATTCCAGTATATAGTTTATATGTTGTTGGTAAACAGGTTATTGGGAGATAGTTCTTGGGGAGACTGGCAGATTCAGATTTAATAAGAAGTGTGGCATTCCCTGTCGTTAACCAGATAGGTGTTAAGTCAGGATGTCCATATAAATAGTTTTTTGAGGTAGCTAAATCTTGGTGCAAAGATGTTAGTACTTTCAACCAGAAGTTGGGTACTGCATCTGGACCTGCGGTTTTCCAGTTGGATGCCTTCCTTATCTTCATTTCTATCTCCTTAGCTGTTACATCAGGCCACTCCATATCTCTAGTAGTACCATTTCTAATGCTGTCTTTTATTTCCTGTATCCATTTTGCATCCCTATTATGTTCAACTGGATCAACAACAAGCTTATGAAAGAAAAGAAAACAAGATATCATCCAGATTACATTCTAGAGGTCTTTGTCAATATAAAGCAATGGAAAATTTCCTATGATTTAATGACCATGTGCACCAGAAAGCAATTATATCAGGAGATAATGCAGGTTAATTTTGAGGAGACTGTTGTCTTTCACTTTTGTCCAGATACAGAACAAGGGAAAGTATTAAGCCTTTTAAATAATAGAAGGGTTCCTGAATATGTGTGGGATGTACTCTGGATGAGTTTTCATGGTAAACTGGGGGTTAGGAATGCTCACAAACATAAACCACTTGCAGAAAGGTACTGCCCTCATCCTAGATGTGGGAATAGACTTGAGACCCAAGAGCATTTGTTCTTACAATGTCCATATGCTTCCTGATATCTGGAAATCTGCACTTGTTTCACCTGTCTTCAAAAGCAGTGACAGAACCAATATAGCTAACTACAGGCCAATATCCATCTTATCCCCCGGTCTCTAAAGCACTGGAGAGGATTGTATCAGACCAATTGAGAGAATATCTTCACAAGTACAGCCTTCTATGTGCACAACAGCACAGCTTCAGAAAAAAAATCACAGCACCCTTACAGCTCTGACTGATCACAGTTCCCAACTTTATGAAGTGCTGGACTCTGGTAAGGCAGTGGGGTCTATCTTTATAGACCTCATTGAAGTTGTTGGCACTGTTAACCATCAACTGCTCTTCAACAACCTACGCTCCATTGGGCTATCTCCCTGACACAGTTGCCTGGTTTAACTGTTATCTAACTGGCAGATAAGTGTGTTTGCATTAATAGCATCCTCTCTGAGCCATAAGTAGTAACCCATGGTGTCCCCCAAGGTTCAGTACTTGGACCACTTCTGTTCAGGCTCTTCATCAACTCCCTACCAACAGCTTGCCTGGCTCATCCAGTGCTCTATGCTGATGATGCCATCATCTCAGCATCTGGCAGGGAGTTGTCCAAGATCTCTAATGATCTGCAGTCCTATTTCCACTTACTGGAAACCTGGTTTAAGAAGAATAAATGCTTACTGAACTACAAGAAAACCAAAGGCATGCTCATCACAATGCCTCAAAACAGAAGGAAGTACAGCCCACTCCTTATCAAGAGTCAAAAAGGGGAGACTCTAGAACAAGTGAGCACTTTTAAATACTTTGGGGTACACCTAGATGACACCCTCATCTTCTCAATTCATGTTGATCATGTCATTAAGTCAGCAAATATTAAGCTCAGCATGCTATATCAGCATAGGCATGCTATGACACGTGATGCACTCAAACTGGTCACATGCAGCTGTGTCCTGTCTTCTATTGATTATGGGCTGGTGATTTATGGGGCTGCATCTGAAACAGCACTAAAAACAGTAAATACTCTCCTCAATAAGGCCTGTAGGCTGGTACTTACATAGATACATAGACAGTGTCGGCAGATAAGGGCCTGTGGCCCACCCAGTCTGCCCATTTGAGCTTGAAAGTTCAGTTTATGTTTTCCTAGAAGTCTGTGCCCCCTTACCCCTGACCTCCAGAATTCCTTTATGTCTATCCCATGCATTCTTAAATCCCGTGATTATTTCAGCCCCCACCACTTCCTCTGGCAGGGTGTTCCACTTGTCCACCACCCTTTCTGTGAAGAAATTCTTTCTCATGTTTCCTCTGAATCATCCTCTCTCCAACTTCATCCCATGCCCTCTAGTCCTGGAACAAACTCTCTCACGCATACCTGTGCACTTTATGAAAATACAAGATGGCTCCCTCTCCATCTAAAAATCATCTACCAGGACTGCCTTGTGGGGAAAAAAGCACTCCTCGGCCTGACTCCTGTATCAATATTCAGCCTGTTCAAGAGTGCAAATGCAGCAAAAAACACCAGTAGTACTACCAAGGGTGGGCTCCTGGTGCCTTTCAAGTGCACCTTGCTTGCCCAGAGATCCATCTCATATAGGGACCCAGAGTAGTTCAACGAACTCCCTGCTACCCTTATTGAAAGCAGAAAGATTGGCCCATTTAAATCAGGACTCTGCTTGTACCTAACCCTCCAAAATGATTGATGCTGCTCTGGTTAGCCTACGTAATCTTTCGAGTCCCCAATGACAGCTCACTCTTCTCTGACACTTCTCTCCCACTTCCACTGTGCCCATGTGTCCCCTACTCCCTCATCCTTCACCCTCTACACTTCAACCCCCTCTGCAATTCTTGACAGACCCTACCCTGTTGGCTGAAACTAGTTTCTCCATCTCCCCACTTCCCTCCTCTACCATCTATTCTCCCATCCCCTCAACTCCACCAACCTCTCCCCTGCTTCCCCCTTAGAGCTAAGACAAAGCCTCCTCTCTGTGGCTGCTGATAGTTTTCCTTTTGACCTACATTTTGGCAACCATAAGGCTATTTGTTAAGCTTGCTCAAATTGTGTAGCCACATTCCTATTTTTATGTACATTACTTTATCCTACTATAGCACTTCAGTTTACTTGATCTCTTCATGATTGCAAAGTATATAACTTCTGATTTTGTTTGTCACTTTTATGTACTCTGTAGTGTTCATGCCTGATTTGGAACCTTTGTAAAAGAGTCTCTTTGCTCAAAGATATAAATCCAAAGCATGAAATAAATAAATGCTACAGGATTTTGGGTCAACATTTCTACATTATGGCACATCCCTCAATATGTGGGAAATACATATCAAGAACTGGTGTTGGGTGTTTATGCAACAAGATGGGTGGCATATCATAGGAACACCTTGCAAATATTAGGAATTATGATCTTATATTACCAGTGGCAGTCTAGATGCACCTGGCTTCTCCCGCAAAAGATCGTTTTTCATTAAGAAGTACTTCAAAATATAGGGAAGGCATTGCACACTTTGTATAAAAAAGAAACTCAGATATTCAGCCAGGTTAAAGTACAAGCATTATGGAAAAACTGTCAATACCTTCTTTCAATCTAAATGATAACTGACATAAAAACAAAATGTATGGATTGAATTTTGTAAATCTGATCAACTTGAGAAGGGCTGTTCTTTTTGTTTTACAAAATAATGGAAAAATGAGAAATCACAGGGTAGGGAAATATTAAAAGAATAAGCTCAGGAAAAAATTGAATTGGTATGAAATTAGTAAAATGGAATTTTTAGCTTAATATGAGAAATTACAAATGTTGACATATAAATGTGGTTACTTTCTTTTTGCTTACTTTCAGTAGGTGAACTGACTGCATGTCGACACCACCACAGCGAAGACCATCACAGCTCAGAATTCGACGGAAAGTGTCGGGTCACTGTGATGGTCCCTACTGGCACCAGTGCTGCATCTCCCAGTGTTTCACCCCCTTCCTGAGACAACTCCAACTTGGAGTTGTGTATATATAGAGACCAGAGTGTGGGGAGGTTGGTGGGTGAAGCCCCCTGAAAAGAAAACACACAGTGCAATGCTGACACTCAGAATTGTGTCTGTCACTGTCAGGGATGTCGACAAAAAGAGTGTTGCCTTGCATGATAAAACCCTTTCAGTAATATGTACGGTGTTAACTTTTGTATATAGCTGATATTTTTTGACAAGAATGGTGTAATGTAGTATTTTTATTTTATTTTTATGAAATGTGATGAACTGTATGTATTTTTTTTTAAATAACAATTCCCATACACAATTCGGGTTGTGCCATGGGAGCGTTAACAGCCACCTGAACAAACACCAGAACAGGCAGACAGAACCACAGTGTAATGTCCCATCCAAATTACAGCACCTCAGGAATGCAGCACCCCCATATGATGCACCACAGTGTCACTGTTGTGATGTACCCCAGGTGCCAAATGGTCATTGAATGGCACATGCAGTGGAAGGCTGGGCTGTAACATGTGCATATGTGTGAATGGGTCTTCATGGGACAGTCAAGGGACACTGGCCCGCAAGGTGGAGTGCAGTCCATACAAAGGGCATTTATGTGGTAGGCATGTGCATGGGGGTGCCAAGCACAGGCATGGCACCATGTGACAGAAGGCGAATAGCTGGAAGGATAGTAGATGTGTCCCTGTGTGATACCACCATACAGTGAAATTTATCAGGTGTGGGGCATGTAATTCTAGTCCAACTGTGTCTGCATGTGCACAGAAGGGGGGGCTGCCAAGAGCAAACATGGCTGAGCAAACAGAATAACATGTCCCCTCCCAACCCACAGGTGACAGCAGATACCTACAGCTGCCATGGTTGATGACACCAATGAGGCTGAGGAGAGCTATAATGAGGCACTATGTAGCAGCAGGTCCATGAATGAGAGAACATTTGGCATACTCAAGTCATGGTTCAGATGTCTGGATTGGTCTGGAGGGGCAGTGCAATACACACCTGATATGGCATGCAGGATATTCATTGCATGCTGCATCCTGCACCATATAGCCATAATGGAGGGTGTGCCAGTGCCAGATGTGGACAACAACAATGGTGAGATGGACATGGACAACCACGCCCCAGAAGCAGATGGTGGACAACCCCATTGTGCAGCAGGGGAAGCAGCTGTGGCACAGCATGTGTGGCAGAACTCATAGCAAATCGCTTCAGCTGAGGGACATCAAGGTCCTTGGGTGGCACTGGAAGCAGCAGCTAACAAACATAAGCAGGACTAGTCAAAGGATAAAACTGCTGTGGGGGAGGCCCAGGCATGGCATACAAGCAAGAAGGACTGTCCATCCAGTGCAGCACCTTGGTGATGGTAACATTGTGACCATCCAGTGGCTATTGCCAGTGTTTTACCCCTGCTGGACAAAGCACCTTGCACACGTGGATATAGGACTGAACGAACCACACACAATAGGGTGTGTCACATTTGTCAGAATGGTCAAACCAGCTGCCTGTGCCAAACACAATAGCACAGTGGCAGTGTCTGACTGCAGAGTGCATTGGACATATAAGGATGACATTAATGGACATTGTGCTGGAATAGCTGTTGAGGTGATGGCACTGCTATGGACCATCTGGTGACCATGACCAGCTGTGTGACATGGGTCTATCAATGGGGACATGCCTGCGGGGGCAGGCCCCACATCTACAACCATGGATATCCATCAGGTGAAAGTACCAGAACTACAGTAGCATGATTTCCAACATGCCATGAATACCGCACATGGCACGGGTACACATGTGCTACAGGGAATTTGCAGTCGGCACCATTACAAGACACACCTTTGGTGTGTGTGGTACAGAGGTGTATTTTGCCCACACTAATGGGCAGGGTGCAGGACCTGACAACATCTGCAGTGTGTGTGATGGCCAAATGCATGTAGTTGCAGCCTTTGGACCACTGCAATGGCAGTATGCTGACCAGATATGTGCAAGTTAATATCCCAGTACTGGCACTGTAGTGCAGCATGAGAGGGGTGCTGCACTTCTGAGGTGCCATCTTTCAGATTAAACATTAAACCGAGGTCCTATCTGCCTGGATTGGTGGTAGTTCAGGTGGATGTTAAAGATCCCATGGCACTTATCGAAAAGAGTAGGAGAATTTTTTTATTAACAGAACTTCAAAACAAAATAAGGAAAAACAATGTTAATTCACAATGTTTACAAAAATAATTGCAGATAAAAAGAAAACAAAAGAACTGTGTAAAAAGAAAACCAATGACAAAGAAAACCAATACAGAAAGAACACAAGTTTCAATATTACATCATACTGGAAAAAGGAACAAAAAGAACACAAAATTGCAAAGAAAATGTAAATTCATGTAACAGGAACATCATTGTCCATTACCCATAGCAAATTTGCTCCAATTCATCCTTAAAATAGCACGATTATATAATCCAGCTTCATATTTATAAAGAGTAGACAATTCTGAGCGAATTTTCTGCAAAAGTTCCATATAAGAAAGATCTTTCTGCTGCAAGGTAAAAAGACACATATTTTGCCAAATAAACCACTTAAATACTGCAAAAAGAACATGCAGTGTACTAGTATCCCATTTACTCCAATCCAGAGTATATGAACCATAAATCAGAATTTCATAAGTGACATTTTCAAATACAGGTTCTTTCCAAACATTGGCAACATAACCCCAAAAATTAGAAATATATGGACATAAAAAGTATAAATGTTACATAGTTTCAAGTGCTTGAGAGCAACCAGGATGAGAACAATTGAGTTCCTGCACCTGTTTATGGAACTGATTACCTTTAACATTAAGCCTCTCGTGACCACACAACCAAGTGATGTCCCATAATTTAGGGGGAATACGTTTATTAGCTGTTAAACCCTGTAAAGACAAGAGCTGCGCATCTGGACATTTCAGAAATGTAACATGTTCCAAAAAATGTGAATCAAGGACAGACTGGTATAGAAATGTCTTGTGTTTAGAGAGTAACCAGTCACTTGGTATGCCCCACTGTCTTAATTTAATAAAAATCTCACACTGATAGGGTCTCACAATGGCTGTTGTGCTAAGACAGCCTAGACGGCCTTCCACCCAATCTTGATACCAAGTCCCTATTGCTTGCTGAAAGAGACCTGTCCATAATTTAGGGAGGTGTTTTAATAATGGAGGGAAATTAATACAAAAAAATTGACAATAAAAAAACAGTAAGGGATTTACCATATTCAAACCACCCTGAGATACAGGCAAATAAAGAATATTGCATTTTATAGGATTGAGGCGGCTACCCCAGACTGCCTGAAAAAAGATACTAAATAAAGTTGCTTCCCTTTGCTTAGGTGGGGAAAAATATTACTTAAAAAGGAAAAAAGAGGTAGTAAATATGTCCATATCATGTAAATACGTTTAAACTTAGAAAACTGCCATTTATTGCAATTCTGCACCATAAATTTACCTTTTTCAAGTTGTATATTCCAATTGTAGATAGCCGGGGTTGGGGAACCATAAACAATACTCAAAATCCGTATGGGGTTTAATGGAAAACTTATATCAAGGACAGGAGCCCGGCCAAGGGTACCTCCACCCAATTCGTACTCAAGACATTTGTTTTTATTTAAAGATGTACCAGAAAGGGAACCAAAGAAATCACACATTTTAACAACTGTCTGAACTGAAGAAACAGTAGAAGTGCAGATACAAATATCATCTGCATAGGCAAGGGCTGAAAAAGGAATTAACACTCCTGGAACTGTAATAGGAGGTATTAACTTATTCAAAGTATGTAACAACGGATCTATACTAAAAACATATAATAAAGGGCTAGCTGGGCAACCTTGCCTGACTCCCCTTTCTACTGGAAGCATAGGCCTGAGATGTCCAGGAGACACTGCAGCAGACTTATAAAGTTTTCGCAACCAAGAAATAAAAATAGAAGGAATACCGTAATGCTGTAAAGTAAGCCATAAAAAAACATGATTCACAGAATCAAAGGCTCCCTTTTGGTCTAAGGACAAAACAAACCCAGGTAGTCCAACTGTATGGGATCTATCAAAAAGTTCATGCAAAAAAAGCAACTGATCAAATATGGATCTGTTTGGGATCGCACGGGACTGTGCTGGGGAAATTAAGTGTTGGGATACTGCCAAAGGACGTGTATTCAAAATTTTCATTAAAATGTTTAGGTCAACATTTAATAAGCCAATTGGTCTCCAATTTGAAAGGAGTTTCCTATCACCTTTCTTATGTAGAAAAATTAAAATCCCCCCCATCATCTCTAAAAGGAATTCAGAATTCATTAACAGGTCGTTATAAACATCGGCAAGTTCCTGTGATGACACAGTGCTGATTATTTTATAAAACTCGACAGTCAAACCATCTTTACCTGGTGCTTTATTATGAGAAAGGGAATGAATGGCAGTAAGTACTTCTTGGGGTGTGAGAGGACTCACTAAACAGGATAGTACAGAAGGAGGACAGTCTGGAACATCTACATTATGTAGATAAGCCTGAGCAGAAACTAAATCAACAGGCTGTGCTTTAAAAAGCGAAGCCGTGTATGACGTCACCTCTGACATCATATCTTGTGAAAACTTCTCCTGACCATCTTCCCCTATAAGACTGACAAAAACCTTTTTCCCCAACCTTTCTTTACTACCAAGAAAGGGCCAAATGGTTGCAAAATTTCCCTGCGTACCAAATTTCTGTTGAAAATGTAAAATTGTTGATTGATGCTTGTGAAAGGGTACCATTTTCTCCTTAAGTATTTTTATTTGAGATGAAAAATCATGCTTAGTGGTTTAGGCCATAGACATTATTCTCTGCATCTGCTTTCTAAGTTTTAAATAAGAAAAATAGGCTGTTTCAAGCTGAAACTTCCTGAAAAATTTTAATAGTGAAATAGCATCTGCTTTAGTATCTGCCCACCATAAAAGGGGGTCCTCATACATCTCATATAAGGACTTTCTAGCTTGTACAAAATATTGCAGATGTTGCAAGATGTCATGTTGTAACAACAGCTGAGAGTTAAGTCTCCAGAGGCCCCTACCGAAGGAAAATGCAACTGTAGACCCAACTGTTATACATAGGGCACAATGGTTGGAGAATTCCACTGGGGTAACCCACACCGAATTCAGTGGTAATGTTTTATTAATAAAAAAGAAATCAATCCTGGTGGCCAGGGTTCCTTTATGAAAGGTAGGAACAGTAGTCTCATGCAATCGAGTGTATGCATCAGTTAAACCTGCAGTCTGAACAACCTTAGCCAAGCAGGACATATCACAAAAAACTTTAGTGGTTTTTACACTCTTACCCTTATCCTTATTAGATAAACCACAATTAAAATCACCCCCCAAACAACATGAAAGGAGGTATGCAAATATGGTTGTATAAGCTGGAACAAATCAACCCTAGTTGCTTTGGTTTGAGGTGCATATACATTAATTAATCTAAAACAAACCCCTTGAAGTATGACATCCAAAATTAATACCCGGCCCGGGACCAGATCAATTAATTTCAAAACTTTGACATCAAGCTCATGAAAAAGTATTGCTACCACAATACACGGTTCTAGTCCTAATGACCAATAAGAAACCCCTGTATGCCACCATTTTGAAGCACTAGAGATCTTAGTGACTGTATGTAATCATGTATCTTGTAAAAAAAATTATCTTACAATGTAAAGACTTCAAAAAAGAAAATAGTGCAGACTGTCATAACTTGTTTTTGATACTGTTCACATTTAGTGAACAGAAAGTTAGTAAAGGAAGCATTCAGATAATGGGAAAGAGATTTCACGGGAGCTTACATTTGTTTTTCTTCCCTTTCTTGGTAGTAGTGGAGATAGATTTAAGCGGGAAAACTGAGAGTTGATCCCCTTCAGACTCCACTTCCAAAGCCTTTTCTGAGGGATCTTCCCCTGGCTGGGAAGATTCGGATTCTGCATCGGATACATCCTGAGCAAGGATAAGGGCATGGAAATGATTAGTTGTGGGAGTACTAACTAATTTTGCGACCTTTGAGGCTGGTTGAGTTTTATAGGACTAACGTCTCGTTTCCCTAGAATGAAAAGGTACTTCTTGAGGGAGCTGGGGGGGGGCATGGACTGGGTGTCGAGAAGGGTTGATGCCTGAGGCAGAGGGTCACTTAGTAAAACCTCAGAAGAGATTTCCAAAGGGGGGGTGAGCAGTGGCCAAAGGATCCGGAACAATATTAGAAGGCTCCGAAAAAGGTGGCACAGAAAGAGGGGGGACTGAAAGTGGTGTGGATACTTTAGTGTGAGTGGCTCATGAATGCTGTGCAAGAGCAATCAGCAGTCTTTGTTCTTCAGAATCATGTGGGTCCGATTGCTGATGAGCTGCCTCAAAACAAGTGGTATAAGAATGCCCGAGTGCACTACATAAGGAGCAAACTGCTATATTTCTACAGTGTTCACTCACATGCCCCAAAGAATTGCAAAGTGTACAACGCAAACAGTCACAGGCACTACTGATGTGACCTGATTTCCCACATCTATAGCAGGATTTGGGTTGTCCTGCATAAAAAAGAACCCCTCTATCCTGCCCCAAGAAAACACAATTTGGAAGGTGCTGTAAGCCATCATCTGCAGAGCGTAATATCACCCTAATTCTCCAACCCCCTGTCCAGATGTCCACAGAATCAAATATTGCTTCTGGGTGTCCCAATACCGTGCATCTCTGTTTCAACCAATAAATGAGATCTGTATCACTTACCCCCTCATTTCTAAAAAGAACAGTGACTGTTTTATGAGCAGGTTTAGTTAGTGGAAATACATCAAAAGGGGACCATAAAGGAGTTTGTCGAACTTTGTGATAATTAGTTCAAAATTTATCTAGCCCACTGTTTAACTTAAAGCTGACATCAAATATATTCTCCCCTGAAACATGTATTAAGGCATACATTTCAGTTGATGAAAACTGTAAACTATCCTTCAATAATGTTTTTGCTACAAATTTCCTATCTGGAAAAATGTCCATCCCTCCTTTATAAACAAAACAAACTGCATTATGACTTTTAGCAGAAAAATCAAAAGAATGAAAAAAAGGAGCAAAAGAGCATGGAGCAGTTTGTTCTAGGCCAGATACAGATCCTGACAATGGGCCTGCAGGGGCTTCCTCAGAGGCCTGGTCATCTATTTGCTCCATAGATGAAGAGGGCACCAGCGAGGGGAAAGTTCCTCAGTAGAAGGCAGAACTCCCTGTGGTTTCAAACAAAGTTCTGGGTTCTGTGTAAAAGATAATTTGGGAGGAAGGGCTAGAGGCAAACTTGCAGTGTCCAAAGGTTGGGCCCCCATAGGGTGGGCCTGACTGACCATACTTTGAGGTACAGAGGTAGTAGTAGGTTTTGCAGCCAGTGGAGATGAAGCATGCAGGTCTTTCCCTCTCATTCTAACCCCAGGAATAACAATTGGGGGAAAAACAGAGATCCATTTACCAGAATCTGGAAGCTGCACCCAGCCCGCTGATGTCAGAGCTTTACTTACTGACCATGAAGCATCAGCTTCTTCTACCTGGTCAGCCCAAGAACGTTTCTGTTCAGAAGAAGATTTGGTCACATTTTTAAATACCTGCTGTTTAGCAGTGAAAGAAAAGACCGTTGCTTGCTGTTGGTCAGAGAAACGGAAGAAGTATAAACAGTACCTGTGACCAACTTTCCAGGGCAAAAAGATTGTGGGTTTGTAGCTGTAGCTGTACTAACTTGCAAGTTAGTTTCAGAATTCTGTGGTGTGTTGGCCTCACTGTCAGTCTGCAATCCCTCAGCTGTCAGAGATAACTCTGATGATGCTTCCGCATTCTGCTGCTTGTCAGGAGGCAAAGACTGCACAGAATGACAGGCAGTCAAATCCATTCGGTGTTCTGCAGAAAAGTCTGAAATTGGCAAGAAACGTGTAATCTTACTCGTTTGCAGAGCTGAAACATCCATCAAGCTTTCCATTTTGGCATATAAACCTTATAGGGAAAGATCACCATGGGGGGACAGTGTATGTGGTGTGACCTGCAATGGTGGCCCTGAGGGACAAGCATTGGTAGGGTGGCAGAGTACAACCAGAACCCAAGGCTGCAAACACAGGTAGCCTCAAATATTGATAACTGCAAACTATAATGATGCAGGCTGCAATTTTCAGTGGTGACGTGTGGTACAAGCACACGCATATTGCGACTTGCGGTACAAATACTGTTGATTATTGGCATTGCTGCTGTATTAGCTGTGAATAGTAGACCCTCAGCAACTTGCCTATATGCTGCCTGCATGTGTGTGGCCTGCCCAGGACTACCAATGATGTCAGTGCATGTCCTAGTCTGCAGGGGCAGTTAGTCTGAATACATGCCACTCTTGCCTTAGCAGACCAAGAAGGTATAATTTTACAATATTGCTGGTGGGAATATGGGCAATGAGTCCACCGTCTGCTAAACAATAACCAATACAGCCCCATGATAAGGACATCCCTCCTAATACCCTTTTGAATTCATCTGTTCCTCATTATGTCCACATGGTAAAGGTTCTCCTCACACAGAAAAGGTGCATAGTTAACCTCAGACATTTAAAGTAGAACCTGCTAGTTCTTTATGATAGCAGACAAGGGGATATTGTTGCTGTATGATGTGGTGCAGTGTGTCTGAAGGCAACATTTTTTTTTTATTTATTCTTTGTGTTCCTACCTCCTTGGCTGGGGGTGTTACCTGTGGTGCCTCTTCATCCCTGTAACCTCTGGCTCCCCACCAGCCGCATCTCCTTATCTCTTCCTCTTCCCCCTGCACACAGCCCAGGTCTCGAGCCAGTGGGTACGTACTCCACACACTGGAGAGTTCCTGCTGAGCTGGGCTGCAGGGAGAATCCTTTTGGTGCATCTGGTAAGGCACCAGTAGGCCGGGCCTCATCATGTGGGAGAACTCCTTTTTTTCTCCTTCCCATCTTCCGGTGCAGGCATGCAATGAAGTCTGGGACATCATAGCGCGTGCACCCACACACTGTACATTCGACGTCTGCCCCACCAGTCCCACATTCCTCTGAGCTACCATGCACCACCACCTGGTTGCCACCAGGAGACAGTGCTGCAGCGACTCTAATCCCCCACCCTCCCCAGAAGAGAGCTGTCCTCCGGACACTCAATCCTCTCCTTCCTAGCCAACCCCTGGCAACCCGAGCCCGTTCCCAACCCCAGGTCACCAGCGTGTTTCGAGGTGCGGCATCCAGTGACCCAACCATCTGTGCCACTGGGCCAGCTCTGTCTGAATGCAACATTAACAAAAACACATATTGCTGTATGTGTCAGAAATCCACACACACATTGCAAGGTGTGGCAAAATGAAATGAAATTGTGTACAGTGTCAACACACAGTGTGACAACGTGGAAGTGTGGTACCACATGTACATTCTGCATGTGGCCCTGCATGTGCAATGAGCAGCACTGCCAGGCAGGCCTGTAGAGGTGTTAGCTGAGCTGCAGGTGGCTGAAAAGGTACAAGGCACACAACTAGCCCAAAGCCAATCCAGCAATGACCTCACTCAGTGGAAGAGAACCAAACTTTAGCCCTGAGGAGACAGCATTGTGTGTTAGCCTTTTACAGCAGTGGGGGAGATATTTACTGCCATCAGGCTGTCATAGGCATTCCCCCAGTGAGAGGGACCAAATATGGTGCCAGATAGGGGCCAGACTAGAGAAGCTGACAGGATACCAGAGATAGCCACATCAGCTTAAGCATAGATTGCAGGACATGGCCAGGAGGGATCCTGCACCACTGGAGTGCCTCAGGGGGATGGCGAAGACTACCGATGTTGCTATGAGAACTGGCCACACAGCAACGGAAGGTAGGTACCATAGCTAGTAATGTGTCAGGCAGTCATAATGGATAACGTGTATCAGTATATCAGAGCCAGCATTTGCAGTGTGTGCCATGCTTGTGTTCCCACAGATGACCATGATGGTGGTAGGGATGGAGACTGTGACAACGGAGAATATGGACATGGCAGCAGTGGCAGCCAGGCAGCAGCGGAAGCAGTTCACAGTGGTCAAGGTAAGTGATGACCTCTACAGTGGTATACCAGCAGTTGGGGGCATAGTCCATCAGCAGCAGTGTAAGGGGCACCACACACCATACTAGCATGCATAGACATAGGCGTACACACACATGGACACCACTATGTTGTATTCCACAGGGTGCACAGGTGTGGTGTCACAACATTTAGGCACACGGATTGTGTGTCTGGACACATGACACATGCCACAGCCTGCTGCTGTAGTCATGTGTCAACTGGGATGTGGGCCCTGGATGGTCAGCATGTGATAGCACAGCTGCGTGCATCACCATCATGGATTGGTCAGTGCATAGTGTGGCTGTGGTATGCATACACGATATGGGCCTTGGCAGGTACACATTGTGTGCATGTGATAGAGGCTGGTTCATATGCCACCAATGGCATGCATGCCATTGCGCATAGCTACTCACCACAGTGCCAAGGCACATGCAAGTCCAAATGGGATTGGGGCATCTCAGGCACAGGTGCACACCATGGTGGCAGGTGGATGTGTGGCCCTGCCAGGGAGGTGCAACAGATGTCTGCAGGGTTGGTACACCACTGCATGCATAGCCATGGTGTGGCATATGCCATTGTCCAATGGATGCTGTGTAGTTGAGGGGCACTGTGGCCTGTCATGTGTGTAGTGTGTGTACACCACATCACCTCATATGTCTGTGTTGTATCATGGGTATCTACAATTCATGGATTCCATGTTCCTCTACAGTTGGGTATTAGGAGTAGGCACAGTAGGGGGACAGCCCTTGTGTGGCTGCTCATTGCACTTCTTGTGGTGAGTGTTAGGCATACGATTCACCTATACCTCCCCGATCCCTAGGCTGTGGTGTACAGTGTGGACCATGGGGTGCTGTTGGGGCACACGTGGGTCTGTTGTGGACTAGCAAGTACAGTTCCCAACAGGATTCACTCGGTCCACACTTGCAGGATGCACCGGGTAGTGGGCATGTTTCAATAATTCATGTGGGACTGGGGACAGTGAAGCATTGCAGTTTGCTGTTCTAAGAATATTTTATTTTACATCTGAACAAACCTCATAAGACATCAATGAAGAGCTCCAAAAACCAATACAGCAATGGTTCACTTCACAGGGACTGTCAGTTGGCTTTATAGTTGCAGATAATGGATCCAACATAAGGAAGGCCTTGGAGGAGGGGGGCTTTGTTGACATCCACTGCTTTGCGCATTGATTACATTTAATAGTTCACAATTTTCTTGATGATGACAGGGAGATTAAGGCTCTCATTAGCACTGCTAAAAGAATATGCAGTCATTTCAGTCACTCAAGCAAAGCCCTTCACTTGTTTCAAAAAATACAGCAGAAGCACAGTTTACCTTTGCACAGACTGATTCAAGACATTTCTACTCAACGGAATTCAACCTTTTATATGTTCCAAAGGTTGCCAGATCAAAAGAAAGCTGTCAGGCAATACAGCTTGAAAAATAAAATTGGTGCTGCAGACATCTGTGTTACTCCACCACAGTGGGCCAAGCTACAGTTTCTAATTTTCCTGCTCCAGCCATTTGAGGAACTCACCAGGGAGGTTAAAAATAACGCAGACTTCATCACATGTAACTCTGATTATGTAGTCTATTGCATAATATGTCCCTATTCTCTTTATTACATTGGACAAACAACCAGACCATTAAAGCAAAGAATAACTGAACATAAAAGCAATATCAGAAGGGAAGATATTAGATTACCTATAGCAAGACATTTTTTTGGAATTTCATCATCTATCATCTCTCAAGTTTTTCGGTCTAGAAAGGGTGATGGAACCTAATCGTGGAGGGTACAGGGAGTCTGCACTATTGAGGCATGAAGCCTGGTGGATTTTCATGCTGAGAACTTATAGGAAAATATATGGACTTGATGAGAATCTGATATGGACTACTTTCGAATAATAATGTGATATGGAATAAATGAGAATTTGATATGGACTATTTTTGAACCAGAACGTGGTATGATTTGAACTAAATCTTATTGATTTAAACATTTTTTAGACTGACTGATATATATACACTTTTTTAATTTTTGTTAATTTTGGCCATTTAGATTAATTTTACAATATTCTTTATTTTTCCTTTTGTTTTTTTTTCTTTCAAACACATTTTTACCATGATTAGATATGCACCTATTTTTAGTTTCCCACACATATCAAACATTAGGATTGTGATCATTTGCAACAATAGTTGACCTCCCACATATAAGTAAACACTACTTTTGACCATCATACTTGGTTTAAAACCAGCTATGAAGCCAATCACATAAAACATTTAATATTAGGTATGTCACCTTTTGCAACGATAGCAGACCTCCCATATTTAAGTAAACATTGTTTTGACCTTCATATTCAGTTTGTGATCAGCTATGAATTTTTATTTTACCTTTTATACCATTTTTGACCTCCCTGTTGAACCAGCCCAAATTTCTGTTCATCCTTTGGCCGGGCCCTTTTCATACGGGAGGTTGACTCCCCCCCAAACTCATATATGCTTAAGGATACACCCCTTTACTTTCTGTGCCCCCCTCTTCCCCCCACTTCTTTCTTCAGTACACTCAGTCTTGTGATTTGACATCCGGTCCCATTTGTCACACATAATCCTTTACTGAATTCATTTTTAGTTTTCATTTTATCATGGCCAGTGGCTCTGAAAGGAATCCCTATTGAGGTGCAGTATCCTCTTTTCTTGAAAAACCAATGGCTAAGTCAAGCCAAAAAAGAAGGGAGATCTCTCCAGTATACAGGTTTCCTGGTTGGAGAGGTTTCTTTAATTGATCGGTCCACTCAGGGTGACGTCACTCGTGATGTAATCACACCTTCTGGCATGTTCACCTTGTGGCCTGGCCCCATCTTTTACCTTCAGGAAGAAGGTGTTTTTTTGTTACAAAGAGTTTGGATAATAGTGGTGTGGAAATAAACGGGTGTGCTGCTCTGTATCAATGAAATTTAACCAAGTCGAATGTCGATAGAGAAGAGGTACAAAATAATTGTAAGCATATTTGAAATGACCACTGTTCTTTACATTTTTTAGCTCATTTGGATTAAGTTCCTAAACTTAAGTGAGCTTTCCTTTTTTGTTACATTTTGTTTCAGGGCCATTTCTGAATAAGAAATATAAGCCATAGGTTGAGACAGTGCTACAAGTAATATATTGCAGGTATTGGCAAAACAAACTCGTTTTTTCAGAACAAAAATATTTTTTTGTTAACCTAAATCCCGTAAAAAAATAAATGGATATATAAAAAATATTGGTTTTATACTCACAGATTCTGTTGAAGAGAGCAGCAGCACGCCCCCACCCCCATTACCAGGGCTACAAAGATTTAAGCAATTGATTTGGTAAATAAAGATAATATGCTAAATAAACCGGTGTGTTCCCCCTGTATAATTTCATTAATTTTATTTGTATGGAGCTAACATTGTAAAATAAGAGACACACATTTAAGAATTAAATGAAAAGTAAATTTTATTTAGGTTTTATAACAGACGTAAAAGATTCAAGCAACTATTATAAGTAACAAGGATTACAAACAGTGAATTAAAAAGCTCAAAGTTTAAGGAAGAAAGAATTTGGCTCTGAAAAGTTACAAAGAAAACACATCTCAGCAAAAGAAAATTAATAAAAGAATTATTGATGCTGTATTTTAGTCTTTTATGTCTTGGTCGAGTGAGAAGCACACATTTTTTTGAATTTGTTAAAAGAATATGCACTTGTGTCAGTCACTCAAGCAAAGCCCATCACTTGTTTGAAAAAAATACAGCAGGAGCACAGTTTACCTTTGCACAGACTGATCCAAGACATTTCTACTCAATGGAATTTAACCTTGTATATGTTCCAAAGGCTGCTGGAACAAAAGAAACATGCCAGGCATTACACCTTGGAAAATAAAACTGGTGATGCAGACGTCTGTATTACTCCACCACAGTGGGCCATGCTGGAGTTTCTAATTTTCCTGCTCCAGCCATTTGAAGAAATCACCAGGGAGGTTAATGCAAACACAACAACTCTCAGCCAGGTGATACCCCTAATAAAAATTTTAAAATTCAGATTGAATCTGATTAGGGAAAAGTTAGAGAAGCAAAACAGTTCCATGATCACACAGGCTGCCAGTGGTGTTGCTGACACATGCAGGTTGCCCCCCCTCCCAGGATACAACAAGATCTAACGAGATGTATTATCAAAAAAGTAAAAGAAGATGACAAACTATGTAAAATGGTTTATTTTGAGTACTACATTAAAGCAACAATCTTGGACCTATGATACCAATCAAAGCAAATATTGAGTGATGATAGAAACATAGAAATTATCAGCAGATAAGGACTGCCTGGCCCATCTATTCTGCCTGTAAGTCCTTGTACTGGATTACTGCTTCTAACCCACCCACTACTGTACCTCTATGGTTCCCCTATGCCTGTCCCAAGCATGTTTGAATCCATCAACAATGCTTGCTCTCACCACTTCCTGAGGTAGACCATTCCATGCATCCTTCACCCTCTCTGTAAAGAAGAACTTCCTCACATTCCCTCTTAACCTCCCACCTTCCAATTTGATGTCATACCCCCTCGTTCTGGTACTTCTCCTGTATTGGAAAATGTCTCTCCCCTGCAATGAGTATCAAACTAAAGTGGTTCAAATTATATGACTTAAGGGCTAGTCCAGGATTTGAACCCAGGATCTCTCACACCCTGATTGAGAATCATACCCCCAGACCAACAAGCTGAATGATGATGACACAATGATGATGACGCTTGTTTTGAGATAAACAAACAAGAAATAATTGACAAGGTGTGTGCTGTCATGGAACAAAGTACAACAGCATCACCACATTCAGAATCTTTTTCACACCACATCAGCACAGCATCAGGTGGCCCATCCTGTACTGTTGTGGCATTTTGTGCCTTTTCCTCCTCAGCCACTGCAGACGAATCTTCTTCTTCACCACCAGCCAAGCATAGCACTGTCCCACTGTCACTTGGTTCAGCTTCATGTCTCTGGAGTCACTTAGAAGATGTAATTGTAACATCTTCTTCATCTGCCTCTTGTAACACAGCCTCAGCACAGACCATTGTTGAAATGTACCTGGCAGAGCCCAATCTCAGCTGGAATGCTGATCCTTTGCAATACTAGAAATCCAAACAAAATATGTGGCCTGCTTTAGTAAACAGTGCAATGAAGTACATGAATTGCCCTCCATCTAGTGTCTGTTCAGAATGATTGTTTAGTTCAGTTGGTAACATCATTACTGATACATGATCCTGTTTGATACCAGAAAATGTTGAGCACTTCACATTTCTCAAAGTTAACATTCCTCACTTTTATTTCAGATATGATACTTAAATAAAACATATGCTGACTGCTCTGAGCAGGCCCTATCCACAAACACTTTCAAGAATTTGTGCCTGTGATGAAAATCTTTTGTGAATAGGGTCTACTACATGAAGTAGCAATTAATTGCAACAAGTCGGGTTAGACGGAATAGGCCAGGTCACTATTACTTGAATGATCACATAAGCAGCACAGAATGGAAAACAAATAATAACATCAGTGGGTTCAAAATCCAAATACAGAAAGTAATTGTATTTCATGTCACAAACTTACTTGGTGGTACCTGGTATCACTATCTGATCTGGAAGGTAGAGTACTGCTGTCTACTACTACTACTGCTACTATCACTTTTTGTCCTCACGAGTCACAACTATGATTTATCACTTTTTGTCCTTACTCCAGTCCTTACTGCTACTCACTTTTTTTTGCCCTCAGCTAATTATCCTGACTGTACTGTTTTAATTTTCATACAGAGCATGGATTAGCAGATACCGGAAACCTAGAAACTGAATACTCATTTATATTTCTCACGTCCCCCATATTTGGCTCTGATTACTCCACAGAAAAAAATGCTACAAAATTGAAAATTTGTATTTTTGCTTTATTGTTTGTGTGTGCGTGGTATGTTAGCCTGGTTACATCTCACTTACAGAAACCTGGCTGAGATTATTGTATTACTATATTTTATTTTTGATATTTAAATTACTTGGTAGTGGCTGGCAGCAACTGTGTAGCTAGGAAGGATGTAATTGTGTTGTGTGTCTGTCATCAGGTCTTAAGGTGGCAGAAGCAAATTTTTTTATGACTGCATTGTACTTGACCGATGTGATGTGTGACTGGCTGCCTGCATGGGTGGTGGTGATCATGTGTCTTTCATTTTTTTCTAATCTATAAGGATTTAGCATGTTGATCAGATTCAGTAGAAGTAGTCATAGTACTAGAAAACATTACCACCTCTTGGACCTGGTAGTGTACCATGTACCACAGTACACCGGGATATGTGAAGCAGTTGCATCATTCACATGAGTAGGGAGGGTGGTCTCTCTTAGTGCTGCTCATTTGATCATTCATATCCATTTCTTTGGCCTGTTTGGCTCTGACTAGAACATCCACCAAAATAATACCCATACAGCACCATTAAAAAAAAAATCTTAGCTACCTGGCAGTGCCTGCAGTGCTGGTGGTGCTATGATATATGTATTTGAATCTGTCTGTCTGTCTGTCTGTCTGTCTCTCTCTCTCTGTCTCTCTCTCTCTCTCTCTCTCTCTGTCTCTCTCAGCACACTCATTTCATGGACCCAAGCAGGATATGTCACTATTACAGGCCAGCCATGAAGGGGCTAGTAGTGAGTGATTGCTTTTTTATTTAACAGTTTTACATTAATTTTTATTCAAATAATCCATTAAATTATTTCCTTTGGGCCTCTGTGTCAAATGTGACTGACTTTGGCCACTTTTATGCATTTTGTTTTGCATTTTTTTCAAATATTTGTCAATTAATCAGAACAAATCAGAACTTCACTGTGTTCCAGTTCTTATTTAATAAGGGTCAAAACTTCACCGAGTTCTCCCAGCCATACTATACATGTATAACAGCAAATGCACCCTGATCTTAGGTTCTGGTTCAGGCCACAGGATTCAGAGTTTCAGATTCTGTGTCATATTACTATTCTTATAGAACTACAAATGCTCTCAGAGCTTAGTGTGTGTGCTAGACCTCAGGATTCATCACACTGTATGTGTACAGCAACTGCACTCGGAGCTTAGGTTCTGGGCTGGGTCACAAGATTCAGGGTTGGGGTTATAGTTCATGGTAGTATACATGTATAACAGCAAATGCACCTTGATGTTAGGTTCTGCTTAGGGCCACAGGATTCAGAGTTTGGGATTCTGCATCAGAATACTATTCTTGTAGGACTACAAATGCTCTCAGAGCTTAGCGTCTGTGCTAGGCCTCAGGATTCATCGGACTATACACGGACAACTGTACTCTGAGTTTAGGTTCTGGACTGGCTCACAGGATTCAAGGGTTGTGGTTATAATTCATATAACTAACCAGGTACAATAGCAACTGTACTTTGAGCTTAGGTTCTGGTTTGAGCCATAGGATTCAGAGTTTGGGACTCTGCTTCAGAACACTATTCTTGTCCACTAGGAGAAACATTTTTCATATAGTGGTACAGCTGGTGTTGCAGAGAGTCTCTGATGGGGAAATCTAAACCCTGACAGTTTTAGTTAGTCAATGTGCTTCCTTAATAGCCTGACAAAGCATTCTAAATTTAAGGGTAGTTAGCGAGCAGTGAATAGGTTAGGCGCTAGATAGGGCGTTTAGTATAGGCATTGTTTTTTTTAAGTGAGTTAACGTTAGGAGCTAGTTTTATTATTTTTTAGTTGTAGAGTACTTACTGAGGCAAGTCCTGAAAACCAGGGAGTTCAGGAGCAAAGTTGTGGCAACTGGGAGAAGAACAAAGAGCTGAAATCATCTACCAGTGAAGAATATCCTCAGGAGGTAAAGCGACTAAGGTGGCTTGCTAATTGCTGTTGGGACTGCTGCCGGGGACAGGAGGAACACTCTGAGAGGGGCTGTGTGGAGCGGGGGGAACACATCGGGGCTGGACTCGTATCAGAGGAGAAACTTGTGGGTCTTAGCTCAGAGTCTAAAGACTAACTTGATTTACTGCTTCCGGGTTTTGTTTTCCTGCGCTGTTATCGGTCTGTGGCGCTGGGAGATGACCAGCCTTATTTCTCACCTGCAGTAGCTTGTTGGGGTTGGGAATGGCTGGAGGCCGAGTAATTCCTTGATTGAGCCCAAGAGTGACTTCTTGGCCTGCTGATTGTGACAGCCGGACTACTTCTGGAAGGCAAAGCAGGGGATTATTGGTGATCATTCTAGCACTGGGGACCCCTTTGGTGGCTGTTGTGGACTTTCACCATCTCCTGCAAAGACTTATTTGCTGAGGACTAGCAAGACTGGTAAGCGCTGTGCCCCCCCACCCGACAAAAATTTGGTAAAGTACTTGCTACTAGCTAGTGATGGTGAGAGCTCCACTCACTAATTCCAGCTTGGCTGGGTTAAAGAGCGGATGGTGGCCTGAGCACCATCCAAAAAGCACAAACTGGAATCTGCTCATCTTCAACCAGTGGTAAGAGCACTGATACTGCTGTTGTTTTGGTTAACCACCACTGAAACTATTGCACCGTAATACTCTCTGGTGCTGTCTCAGGACCTAAACCAATATAGGACTTTCCTTCTTTGTGGACTAACTGTTATTTATTTATTTATTTTATTTGGGGCTGGTTGTGGGAAGGAGGGGGTGGTTGTGGTTTAGGTAATGGATGAGTGTGTTGGCTTGAATGAGTAGTGAGGTTATACTGTAGTAAATTGTTCGGATGGTGACTGAAAGTTTAGTTAGTTTAATTTATTGTCTGGTTATTAAGGTAGCTGCTTAGCTATATGTAGGAGTCTTGGTCCTCTCCTAATCAGCTACCCAGCAGCCCAGCTGCATGACCTCCACCCCTTTTATGAGTCCCTCTTCCTGCTGTTGCTGCTAGACAGTGCTGAGAGGTGGGTATCTGTAGGGGGATGGGGGGTCTGTGGCAGAGCACCGAGGGCTCAAAGGAGGTGAGAGAGATTGGGATGGTTAGTGGCAGGAGGCACCCTAGGATCAAATGAAGCATTGAGAGAGGCCCAATATGTTTGGCCTCCATTCCCAGGGATCCTATCAGACCATGTCAGTAGGTAGCTAGAGGGCCTACAGCCTTCACTGATCCCATCTGGTTAGTGTTGTGCAACACCAGGTAGATGAGATACAAGACCGCGATTATGCCAGACTTGGTTTCCTCAGTCGACCTAGCATGCATCATGGAGATTTAGCTGGGGGATGATGCTGGTACAGTTTTGGAGGCATCGGTCCCTGCCAGGTACTGTGTGGTTCCTGCCCGAGAAGGGATCGCAGGGGTGGATGTGGCCATCTGTTTTAGATCCAGCCTGAATTTCTCCGTACATCCAGTGGGTTCTACCTAGTCATTTGAATGTGTGGCAGTGGGGGTTGTCCAGGTGTGAGTTGCAGAATTCTCTTGGTTTACCACCCTTCAAGGTCAGGTGGAGAATTTCAGCAGGAGACTGCGGACTTCATCGCCGATAGGGTATTAGAGTCACCCAAATGGTTTATTCTGGGGGACTTAAATGCCTGGATCGATGATGAATCCTGGCAATTTGCTTGTAACCCCCTCCAACTGATGACATCACTGGGCCTTGCACAGGCAGTTGCTTCTGTGACCCATCACCATGGCCACACCTTGGACTTAGTATTTTCACCGGGTCTTGGGGTTACTGACCTTAAGACTGATCAGGTCACTTGGTCCAATCACTGTACAGTGAAATTCTCATTTGGGGCCACCCTCAATAGTCCTTTCCCTGTTGAGATGATCAGCTATCATCCTTTAAGGGTATTGTCCCCAGAGGGACTGATGGTGGTAGCTGATTTTTCTGGTGTGAGTGCTGCATGTGCAGTTGGCTTGGGTGAAGCAGTGGCAGCCTATAATGGGGTGGCCTCAGCTGCACTCGATGCCATCACACCGGTCCGCATACAACCCAGGTCCTTTCACCCAGGAGCCCCGTGGTTTGATAGAGCTCTTAAGGCGATGAAGTCCATGGGTCAGAGATTGGAGCACTGCTGGAGGAGTACTGTATCAGAGGAGGATAGACTGGCTTTGAGGAATCACTATGCTGATTATCAAATGGCAATCAACTGTAAGAAGGCAGAGTTCCTGTCTAGGGAGATTGCTGTTGGGAGGAACAGACCAGCTCAGCTGTTTCAGACTGTGGACAGATTGCTTTATCCAGTCTGTCTACAGCTGAAAAGAGCCTTTTCAGTAGCATTTTGCAAAGAGTTTGCTCTTTTTCTGTCTAACAGGGTTTCCTCTATTCAGGCTGGGATCTTGCTAGTGGGTCTAGTTCAATCCTGCAAAGTGGGGCCTGGGTTGAGCAGAGACACTCCAATTGTCTGGATGGAGTTTCAACCAGTGGAGGTGGCTGAGATCTCCAAGGTGATTTCAAAGCTGTGGCCCACTTGCTGTGAGCTGGACCCTGGCCCAACGTGTCTCTTGGTTGGCTGCATTGAGGCCATTGGTCCAGTGTTCACTGGAACAGTCAGGTGTTCGCTTTCAGAGGAGGGGTTCCCTGATGCCTTGAAGGAGGCACTGGTGAAACCCCTTTTGAAAAAAAAACATCTCTTGACCCCGATGTCCTGGCGAATTATAGACCTATCTCCAACCTCCCATTTTTAGAGAAGGTTGTCAAGAATATAGTGGCTCTTCAGCTCAAAGAGCACCTGTAGGCTTTTGACATCTATGAGCCATTCCAGTCCAGATTTAGGTTGAGGCACAGCACAGAGATGGCACTAGTCTGGGTGCATAATGATCTGCTCTGGGTTAGAGATCGTGGGGAATGGTCATTTCTTATTCTCCTCAATCTGTCATCAGCGTTTGACACCGTGGACCACATTGTGTTGTTGGATCGCCTTAGAGAGCATTGTGGACTCGCCAGTACAATTACCAACTGGTTTGAGTCCTTTCTCTCAGGCAGGAGACAGTGGGTGGTGATGGGGAATTTCTCCTCTTCCCCAATGCCCTTGACCTGTGGAGTTCCTCAGCATTTGATCCTATCACCAATGTTGTTCACGGTGTACATGCTACTGTACCTCTGGGCAGGCTCATTAGACAGTACAGCTTGAGTTTTCACTGCTATGTAGATGATACTCAGCTGTAAATGTCTTTTGCACCAGGAACAAGTGATGCCATTGAAGTGCTGAATAAATGCCTTGTGAAGATCCAGGACTGGATGAACTCTAACTGGTTGAGACTTAACCCAGATAAGACAGAGGTACTGGTGATAGAGCCGGGTCATGTGTGTGATGGGGATGCTGGTGGGATGAGAACATGTTTGGTCCTGGGATCGGTCTAGTTGATGGCATCATCTAGGGTGAGAAATCTGGCCATTGTCCTTGACAACAAGCTGTCATATCAAGCTCAGGTGTCAGCGGTCATCAAGTGGTTTTTACCACTTAAGGAACATCACCCAGAATAAACCCCTAATTCTGCCAGAAGCCCTTCCATCACTGGTACATGCCTTTGTAATTTCCAGACTCAACTACTGTAATGTTCATTATCTAGGGTTCAGTGGAGAGAACCTCCATTGGCTGCAGCTTGTGCAGAATGCAGTGGCCAGGCTGCTGACAGGACTACCCAGGTCCTATCAGGTGACCTTGGTCCTGTGGAGTCTGCACTGGCTGCTGGTGAGGTGGAGAGTTCTCTTCAAGGTGGGCTTGTTCACCAATAAGGCCCTATATGGCTTGGGTCCTGGTTACCTGTCAGACCTTCTTACCTCTGCCATCCCATCCCGCTCCTTTGTTTCTCCACTGAGGGCCTCCTAGCAGTTCCAAGGACCAGGCTAAAAACCTTGGGTGAGTGTTCATTCAGGGTGGCCAGCCCAGTCCTCTGGAACTCACTCCCAAGATCTCTGAGGGAGGCCCCTATGGTGGAGGCATTCAGAAGGGGCTTAAAGACTTACCTTTTCAATCTTGCATTCCCTGCTGATGCCTATTAATGCATTTTAAACCTCACTTGCAGAATTTTTAATTATTTATGCTGTGGTTTTATGTCTGTAGTTTTATTGTTTTATCTTTTATTGTACGGTACCCAGATCCTCTGGGATTGTGTGCCTAACAAATAATAAATTGATTGATTGATTTTAGTACTATAGCTGCTCTCAGCACTTAGTTTCTGTGCTAAGCCTCAGGATATACAGCCTGGGATTCTAATTCATAGCACAACACATGTACTTCAGCAACTGCACTCTTAGCCCTTACGTCTTGAGTTAGGACACAGGATACAGAGTTTGGGCTTCTAATTCATAGCACTATTCATGTACAACTGCAACTGCCCTATGAATGTAGGGTCCATTCTAGTTCACCGAATACAGATTATGGTATTCTGATTCATACTGTAGCACTATAATTGTAGAATAGCAAAAAGTTCTCTGATCTTATGGTCTTGGTCAGGCCATAGGATACAGAATTTGGGAGTCTGATTCATAGTACTATACGGTACATGTATAACAGCAACTGCACTTTGATCTTAGGGTGTGGTTTTTGCCACAGGAGCAAGAACTTTTGGATTCTGTGAAACATTTACGATACTTTTAAATAATACACAAAAATAAAACGGTTTATTCTTTATTTATTACTTTTCAGTCCACAATCATATAAAAACAGCAATACTAATTGTTGACTTTTGTCTAAACTATTTATAACAATAGTGATGTAATATAGTATTTTTAAATCCTATTTAAAGTTTATCAGTAAAAACATACAAAATGTTTTCATATATTTTACACATCATATTTTCAAATGATTTTTTTTTTTATGAACTGGTACTTGCCATTGTATCAGTACTGTAATAAATCATAACATGGTTTGTGAATATGGTGCTGGGGTGCAGTTTAATTCATAGCACCGATACTCATTGAAATATTGAAGCAATAAACCATGACATGCTGTGGCTTATGCTGTGATTAATCTTAGTCTGGGTTGGGTTAGTCACACAGAGACATATGCTGAGTGACAAAATCCACACCTGAAGTGGGTAAATCTCAACATAACATGACTATCTGGTCTAGGATATGTTGGTCTGACCTAGGTTTCCTGGATCTCAACTAGTATCCATCACTGTCTGATTCTGGATCCTACCTATCTGACCTAGGATCCCTGTTTCCTAAGTATGATCCTTGTATCCTAAATAGGATGCCTGGATCCTAACTAGGATGCATCGCTATCTGACCCTGGATCCTCCATCTGTCTTTGTTAGGACATCTAGTAGACTTCTATGTAGGAAACCAGCACAATCTGACTAATAGTGGTCGTATCCACAAAAGCACTGTCTGAGAGACAGAGTAGTATTACAGATGGTATAGTATTAGATGGTGTACGGAGTTTTGCTGGCAAACTGAAAGATATTTTGATGTTTGGTGTTTAATTGCATAAGGTTATGACCATAATATTGTAATAGGCACACTCTGTTGACAAGTAAAGCATGCTAATCTGTCGCTTAAATAAAGTTCACTAAATGCCTGTGCTTAGCATATCTAATCTCAATACCTTTCTTGAACCAGCATTAAAATCTTTTTTTAAATTTTATTCTCAAAAAAATGGAAGATGTACATAATGAACATTCAATTAACTTTGATTCAAGTGAGGATAGCAAACATACAGTACTTCTGAATTCTCAGTCATTTGATGAGGACATCATATTGCCATTCCCTAATAAACAACAATTTGGAATTAGGCCTTATCAATTTGAACCATCTGATTCTGAATCCGACATCCATGATGACCCTGTAAAGGTAGAAGAGAGTGATCAGGCTGTTAGAAAGAGGAATGTTAACTGGTTTGTTATGATATCAATGGCGGATAACTTGGATTACAGAAACTATATAGTTAATCAATTTGCATGTTGATATGCTGAACATTGACTCGAACTGATTTAATATATAAATCTGTATCTGTTAAGATAGATCACCCCCCCCTCAGGGTTATGTTGATGGCAAGTTAAACCTATATATGTAAATTTGGCACTTGGAGAGTCAGCAAAAGACTATGACATACTACATGAAGATTGGCATACCGCTAACATAGTCACTGGTTCTGCATTGCTCACCATGTCATCTATCCAAAAGAATACATGAATGTTTTCAAGCCTTTGTACAATTCCTGTTTTAAACTACAGACAATTATTACCCTTTACTTTTCAATAAACACCTTAAAATAGTCACGGAGGGCTGCATTAATAAATCCTTACAATGGTTGCAAGTTGTTTGAATCCCACAGCTGAAACTTGCACTTTGCATTAAAAAGTGTTGCATTATCGGTACTGAAATGTGTTATTCTCCTAAAAATGGTGACACTGTGACCTTGTGGTACTGCATCACCTCAGTCAGTCATGGTGATGGTGAGCCAAACCATGATGGTGCTTGCACCATGGTGGTACTCTGACATCCCCCTTTCTGAGATGTCAGAAGCCCTGCTGAGGCCACAGCATGATGATTTGAAAATGATCAGATTAGACCAGGTCAAATCCACATGTGCCAGGGAATGAGGATATTTTATTTTTTATATGGAGGGGCAATCAGTGGGTGGGGGGGACTGGACACCAACATTTTTTTATATGGAGCCAGTGATCAGCTGGTGGGGGGCCACTAGATACCAGGTATTTTTTCTGTGGGTCCTACAATCATCGGGTGGTGAGGCCACAAGACACCAGTTTTCTGAGGTTTTTTTCTTATGGGTCCAGCAATCAGTGTGTGGGGCACTAGAAACCAAGGGCCATTGTCCAGCGATTAGCAGGGGGGCTGTATCACTAAATAATACATTAAACTGTAGAAGGAATAAATTCTGCAGTTTAATGTATTATTATGCAGTTCAGCCCAAAAATTCTGCAGAAAAGAGTGAAAATCTGTGGAAAATGGTCAGAAGATTCTGATCTCGCCATAGGCGAAAATGTGAAAACCTTTGAGGAATTTCCAAAATTCCGTGAATGTTCTGCCAAGATGGAATTCGCAACTTTCGCCCAGCCCTACGAGTCATTCCTCATACATTATAGTTCCTATTTTTATGACTAAAGCACAAATATAATCATCTCACTGTTTCTTCTTTGACTGGATGGTCATAAGTTGAACACAAAGGTGGTGGTACATTTATATTCAAAATGTGTTGTGATGTCATCACACATGTCAATTCTTCAAACAGCTTTATAATATATTCTGTGAATGAAAATAGCATATAAAAATAACCAACTACTGTAATGCGTGTCTTTCAAATACTAAGTATGTGGAACTAATTACATACATTTTTTACTACCGGCTGTACTGTGTTTCTATGGTTATGATACTTTGCATCACTTCACAGTGCAGGCAGTACCTCCCAATTCACCACCACATAGTTCAATAACTTGATGGGTACCATATCGCCCCACTGCATTCATGCATTGCTTCTCAGCATTGTTACTCCATGCAGGCCATCCTTTACCATTCACCAGCACACAGTACGCAACCTTGATGAGCGGCATGTCACCCCACTATGTACATGGGGCAAAGCTGTTTATCTCCTTCATCACCCTGACTTGTCTTCATCTGGGCTAGATTTCCCAGTAACCTCACCCACCTTTTCTGGGACTTACCTATACAGCTGATCCTGTCACAGGACCTTGAATTAATTAATTATTTTATTTATTTCAAAGATCGGAAATACACCTTTGAGCAGAAATGCTTACTTGCATAGGTTCCTCATTAGAACAACAATTTGTTTACACCATGTCAAAGCCAGTATTAAAAACTGATTAACAAAGGCTGGACAATATTGATTCAGTGACATAACAAAACAGAATAAGTAACATAAGTACTGTTTCAGCAACACAGAGTGAACACAATTCAACAATCAACAGGTCAAATAATACAAAGCATAACATAGACACTAGGAGCTATAAAAAGGTAGCAGCCCATATGGGCATTATCAGAGGTTAAATCAGAGGTGCCTAGTCATCAGTGTGGGTCCTGCAACAGGGCATGCCATCTCTGTTCTACAGTCAGAGTGGTTTTCCACCTATTTTCTCCACTGTTGGGCCCAGACATGTGTGTACTCAGCCTCCATGGAGACACATTATGCATCCAGCAGTGTGGTCTCTTCCCATGCTGTCCCATGGTACTGCCACCTCAATTCCTCATCCTGTCATACAGATTGGCATTCTTCCACCCAGGCCACTCCCCAAATGTTCCAGGTTCATTCCTGAACTCAGGTTTCTGGCATGGCAGTTAGTGGATTAAAAGCAATTCTGTTGGTGACTAAAAGCTTGAAACAGAAATAGGCAGACAAACCTTTAGTTTGAAACCAGAACTACACAGAGTAATTTCCCCATTCACAAATCTGGACTGTCATGTACGGTATGGGCTGCATGTCCATTGGCTCTAGCTCTGCACCAATGGGCGTGCAGCCCTACCGGACAGTCAGCCCGCGGGCGCGGGCGGCAGGCGGTGGGATGCTGCCGCCCGCCGGCTGCTGGGGGAGCGGGTGGTGGGGCTTCATGGTGGTGGGTGGGGGATACTAGACACCAGGAAGATGTTTGGGGGTTGTCACTGGACATTCTGCCCTGATCGGGCATTATGGTCCACTGGACCACCAGGGAGATATTCGGTTGGGGGTCTTTTACATTCTGCCCGTGATCAGGCACTGGGGGTTGTTTTTACGCTCTGCCCACGATCGGGCATTGGGAGCTGTTTGGGCGGGGGTTGTCATGATATGTTCTGCCCTGAATCGGGCATTGGGTGATGTTTGGGGGTTGTTTTTCGTTCTGCCCGCTGATCGGGCATTGGGAGCTGTTTGGGCGGGGGTTGTCATGATACGTTCTGCCCACAATCGGGCATTGGGTGATGTTTGGGGGGTTGTTTACGTTCTGCCCATGATCGGGCATTGGGAGATGTTTGGGCGGGGCAGTTCTTTTACGCTATGCCCAGCGATCGGGCTGGTGGGGGGCACAGGGACTGAGTTGGGGCCAGTCACAGGTGGCAGCTGCTGTGTTGCGCCTTGCACACAGCAGCTCACCTGTGGGTGGCCCTCAACTTGATCCTTTTTGGCTCAAAGTTGTGCAGGCGCAGGCTGGAGGTTGCGTCACAACTCTGCACAACCCGACTGAATATCGGGTTATGCAGTTTATGCATGGTTCCTCCCCCTCCTGTTGAGCATGCATTCATTTGCATTGTGCTGTTGCTCAACCTGTTTTCAGTGGCGCAACTGCCTCCTGCTGAATATTGCAGAATGGCGCAATGTAGGACTTGCGCATGCCAACCCTGTTGCGCATGGCGCAACCCTTTTGAATATCTGGGCCATTGTCTCCATGTTTGACGATCTGTACAATAACAGCTATGGCATAAATTAGCATAGGTTTATAGTGATTACTATCACAAGTGCACTCCCTGGTTACCTTCCTAACGATATCGCCACCATGTTTAAACTTTGGGAAAATGATATTAAAAACCTTTCCTCCTTTCCTGTTAATGTACTGTTCTCTCAATGAATTCTCATTGTACAGCAGTACATATAGAATTAGTCTGATTTTTAATAGTAAGTCGAATAGTTGTGAATATCATGGTTATATAACTAATTTTTTTTTTCAAGATTTCGGCAATATGTTCAGACAAGAAATAATAACATGGTTTTCAAGTTAAAAATAATCTGCTACAATTATTTACATATAATACTGCAACTGGCAACAGTTAATCATATCTGTTGCACTCTGGCTATTACAATCACTGAGATGCTCACAGTGCAAATGACATGATGGGTATATAGTGCAATGATGTCTGACTCGACAGCCGCTATGTTTCCCCTACCCCTAAAAATAACCTGCTCTCTAAGTATGGCCTATGTTTGACATTATATTCCTTAACATGTTTAACAACAACCAGTGCAGTTACTGCAGTAAGCTTACAAACAAATCATGCATGGGCAAGGAGATAAACTCAATGTCTCCACTGTACTGTTTTAGCAAGATCAAAATTAACATTCTCTATCACTATTCTCTGGAAGTATAAATGTTTACCATAGACTTTTACCTGCTTTTCATCCCCATGAAAGAACAGTTGTAAGGTTTAGGTGCAAAATAATTAATAACTGAATGGGATGCCTCAGTCAATGATGTCTTCCCATAAGGTGATAATTTCCTAATATCTTTAACAAGACCTTTATGCTGAAGAGTATCTGTAACCCTATTTGCTGCTTTTGAACCTCTCAAAAGAGGAAATCAGATAAGATTGACATTATGATTGATTAGCTCATATACAATCTAATGTATTTAGATTCACCACCGGTTTGAACATGGCAACAAAAGGGTGACTATTAATGAGTGGTTCTGTATCTTATTTTTAATCCATACAGTCTTAAGCTCCCTGTGCTGTGAATGATTACATCATGTACAAAAATTACAATACTTCTGTAGCCATGGGTCATCTTACATTGATATCAATAAAAGATGGGAAAATGGCTGCTTTTTGGAGGTTCAGCTGAATCCCTTACCCGTGGGCTGGTGCCGGTTACCCATGTACCATGATTACCCATTCGAATATACCAGTTAATGTAATACTACTAAAAAAATTGAATAAACTCATCTAGTGCTTACTATTATACTATAATATTGATTCTGAAATGTTATAGTATGAACCAGGGACTATTCATTTTTGACATGTATGGGCCCCTTCAAGTGGTCCATGCTCACAACAGTTGTAAAATTTACCATGCCAGTGTAAATAGTATAGACGTGATTTACCACACTACACCACTTTGCCTGTGCTAAGACTCTGTCTCCATCTGATGTACATGCCAACCAGTAGATGTGGTTATTTATTGACTGTTTCCATTTTCCTATAACTGCACAGTCTTTCTGAATGGGTATTTTATATAGTGTTTTTGTTATACCTGAAAAAATCATCTACATTTACTGTTAATCATGATGGCTAAAAAAATCAGTGACAGACAGTATCTGAATTGATTTTAAAACACAAGTAAGAAGTGAACTGCCTTTAGTAGAGTGCCAAACATCAAAGTTATAACTGATATCAGATGACCAAGTTTCCTTAACATACTTTTCAAGTCTGTCTGTGTTAATCAGTAACAAGCATCTCTACTGGACCCCACTTTGTAACTTTGTCTAAACATTTTTTCATATCGTCCAACTTCATGTGGTAGCTCCCATTGGTTTTGTTTCTCTGTTATTTTAAAAATAAGTTTGATACATGGGTCCTATGGTAAGTAGGTAGATGATAATATATGTACATAACTGAAAAATAACTAATTGACTAACATCATAACCCTATAGAAATGCAATATTACTATTATAATAATTACAAAGAAATAGTTTTAAGCCTTGTTCTCTAACCTTTCTCCCTCCATATTATAGTAGTGCAACCTTGTCATAGAACATATTTACATCTGGAATATAGTCTTTACCCACTCTTTATTCTTGCATGTGTGGAATTTAAATGTCTAACCTGTATCCACTACATCCATGCTCTCCTCTAGAGATGGCATATTAAAAGCATTTAGTCTGTACTTGGACTGCACCATTTTGGTTGTTGTCCTCTAAACCACCTTCACTCTGCCTATTTCATTTAGAAGATTAGTCCTCCATAACTGGACACAGTACTCAAAGTGTGGCCTACATATTGTTTTATATATTGCGATATTCTTTTTTTTAAATTCCACACTTTTTATTGAAATTTTCAATTAGCCACCTTGGCATGACATTGGCACAAACAGAAACAGTAGAACATGGAGCAGTAGAACTCACAAATGTCAGGCCTACCCCCCGCTTGGCATCAAGGAATAATGTACTCTGAGCAATTTGGAGACCATCATAAACCCTACAACTGATCACAGCGGACACCCTTTGCCAGATTAGCCTGGAGGACTGCCATCCTGTAGCAGGTATAAGGCAAGAAAACCTTCCCAAATTGACTTATAATGAGATATAGTGCCCCAAAGGCTAGCTTTGAGCTGTTCATTTCTGAGATTAAACAACAATTCCTTCAACCATTTAACATATAATATGTCCTCCTTGTCCAGTCGATGCCTTAACACTAATTTCTTTACTGAGAGGGAAATTAAAGCCATATGATATATGCAAATACGGACAGGGATTTGAGTAAAATCCTCCAGGAGGCAAATCTCAGGGGTAAATAAATCTTCTAAAGCCAATAAGGGATTTGCCTTGATTTTAACCCTCAGATGTTGCACTGAAGGACAGTCCCAGAAAATATGAAGTAGGTTACCTTCTTGAGTCCCACATCTGGAGCACATAGAGGAAGAGATATGCCCCACCCTTTGTAACTTCAAGGGGGTCCAATACATATCCTGCAAAATTTGAAACTGGGTGAGACAGAGTCTATCCTGGGGCATGTTTGTGTGGAGGTCATCCCATATCTTCTTCCATCTACCAGCATAACTGGGGAATTGGGAAACCCAAAATTTGGGGTCTCTGTATTGAGAATCAAATGATTTGGACAATAGTGCGCGTAAAGCAACGATATTGCATGAGGCTTATGTGTGTGTATCCGCCAGCCCTTGGAGCCAATCTGCCATCTCTGAGTCCCAGACCATTTCCTTTGAAAACTGGACCAGAAGGTGTAGTAATTGATAGACTTTAAAGACATTTTCCTTCAGAATTTGAAAATGGGACAAGAGGGCAGGATGCACTTTCCCTGTAATTTAAAATTATGATTCCCTACCACTGGCTGGAAAGAGTTGGAGGTATGCTTATATTTCAAAAAAGTGCACAATTAGGTATGTATTCTGATTGAAGAAACAATAAGTGAATAATACAATTTCTTAGGTAAGACCTTAGGGGATATGTGTAACATTGTAAATGGGGAGATACCAGCATTGGAAATCAGTTCACTTTCAAGAATCAACCATGCAGGAATATCAGGGTCTGAGACTAGGTTTCCAGGAAGCAGAAACCACCATCAATACTTGACCAGCTGGACTACCCAAAAATATAGACCAAAATGTGGAAGCCTTACACTCCCAAACCATTTGGAGGCAGCTAGTTTATTATAGGCTCTTCTGGCTGCTTTGCCCCTCCAAATGAATGAGGATATGATTGAATGTGTTTTTTTAAACCCAGTTTAAGGGGATCCATGAGTTTAGCACACTTAGGGGTAAAATAATCTTTGCAAAATGTTCATTTTAATCAAATGAATATGCCCCCATAATGAAATGGAGAGGGATTGCCATCTGGCAAGATCTTGTTGGATGACAGGAAGTAAAGAGTCGAGGTTTGCTTTCCTTAATTGGGTTTCTCCCCTAGTTGGACTAAGCCCCAAGATGTTTTAAGCTAGACTGACTCATTTGCAACCCTAATGGAGAGATATCCTGCTTGGATAATCTCCCATTCAATGGAAAGACTATGGTTTTACCTAAGTTAATTTTATAGTTGGAAAGTGCACTGTATTCCTCAAGTACAGGTAGAACAACTGGGATTGACTGCAAGGGGTGCTCGATATGAAGCAACACATTGTCTGCATAAGCAGACAGTTTAAAGGTCTGGGATCCCATTGTGATGCCCTGAATGTCTTTATGATTTCTAAGTTTACTTGACAAGGGTTCCAGGTAAATATTAAATAGGAGCAGGGATAATGGGCATCCCTGCCTTGTACCCGAATAGAGTGAAAACCGATTCGAGAACACCCCATTGCAATAAATCCGGGCCAGAGGTTTCTGGTAGAGGGAGGAAGTACAATCAATAAATTTAGAAGAGAATCCAAATCTTCACATAGCTCTGAAGAGGAAATCCCAGTCCACTCAATAAAATGCCTTCTCTGCATCCAGAAATAGCAGGAACTTCTGCAGCTCTGGACGCAGAGAAGATGTGAGCCAGTTTCCTAAAATGGTTGGAAGAATGTCTGCCAGAAATAAAACTAACTTGATACGGGTGTATTAAAGCTGGCATTATCTGTTTAAGCCTTTTGGACAATAATTTTGCTAAGATTTTAAGATCGCAATTTAATAGTGAAATTGGTCTATAATTCCCAACATCTTCCTGGTCTTTGTCTGGTTTTGGAAGAACTATGATCAGTGCTTCCAGAAGGGTATTATCTAATGGGTAGGCATCCAACATCCAGGCAAATAACCATATTAACCAAGGTGTGATTTGTTTAGAAAATGTTTTATAAAGAATTGGGGAAAACCCATCTGGACCAGGAGCTTTATTTGCTACATGGGATATGATTGATTCCTGCATCTCCATGATAGAGATGGGGACAATCAGGGAATCCTGCTGCGTCGAATCCAGGGTAAGCAAAGTGATAGAGTCCAAGTATGCTTGAACTCAGGCAGCATCAGGTTTGGGCATCATGGGACTATATACGTGAGCATAAAATTTGGCAAATTCCCCAGTGAACTCTTTCGGAGAAAGTAGGAGAGCTCCATCTGACTGAGAACGAATGCTCTGCACAGTTTTAGAGGATTCTACTTTTTTAAGCCTGAGGGCTAGTAAGTGACCTGTTTTCTCCTCCTGATCAATACATTTTGTGCCTGTTTTGAGAATCACATATTCTGCCTTCTCACAGAGAAAGGCAGAGTACTGATCCTGGAGGATTAGTAATCTGATTCTATCAGACTCCTGAGTGTTGGGGGGGGGAGTGGGCTCTCCAGACCTCTGATATCAGCTAGGAGATCTAGGGTCTTTTGATCCCTACATTTTTTCCTTTGTGCCGCCAGCTTAATAAATAAACCCCTTAATACACATTTTAAGGTGCACTATTATAAATCTGGACGGACGGTCTAATTTAAATTGACTGCTGTGTACCGGTCAATTTCCTTCCCTATACATTCGACAATACCTTGGTCCTTGAGCAGTTGATTGTTTAACTTCCAACTGGATTCTTTGGGTATACAGTGGGAAGCCTTAGGGAGCACTATGTTACCACGTGGTCAGAAATAACCCCAGGTTCTATTTTTGCATCTGTCAGACCACTAAGAAGTGACTTAGTGATTAATAAGTAATCAATTCTGGATTGGGATTTGTGAACTTTGGAGCAGAAAGTGTACACTCTTATACTGTGACCAATACCCTCTTTAAATATACTGCCCTCTGGACTCCCTTCCTTCTTTTTTTGAAACCTAGGGATGGAATCGGCTGAATAGGTCCAACTACGCTACTATAATTGTCTCCTCTCATGGTGCATTTAGGGGCAAGTGTTGGAGAGTTTGTTACCAAGTTATAGGGGACCCTGCTCTATGGATGACATGATATAATATCAGTAAAGGATAGTATCTTCACTGACAATGAAGACCTGTTTGCTTTGTGTGTGTGATCTCTTGTATTTTATAGGCTTAAAGTAGAGGACAGCAGCCCTTGAACTCTCATAATTTCTGATGCTTTGTCAAATACTGTAGAAACTAGCAGGATGGATCCAGGTAAGATATGTTTGTATGAGTTAGCCATAATGCAATGCACCAACTGCTAATACTTTCAAAGTTAATCTCCAGCTGGATAGGTGTTGTACATCCAGGCACAGAGTATTATCCTGCTGCTTACCTGGCTAGTATATTCAGTTTGTTACTATTTGGCCAGCATGTTCCATTCTCTGCTTCTACAGACATATGTAACAGTCTGAAAGATCTTTGCAATGTACCAGGCTGTTTTAAAGTTTGTATCGTCTTAATAAGTCTAATCAATAAAACTTATTAACCACAAAAAAAAAGAAAGTGTACTCCCTTGAATGCGGATAGAGAGTTCTCCAAGGATCGGTCAACCCAAAGTGGTCTATCAGATTTCTAATGGCTCTCTGTGCTGGTGTCAATCCTTTACACTTGGGACTGGATTTATCTAAAATTGGGGAAAATGGGAGATTCCAGTCACCTCCTATTATAATGGGTAAATTAGTAAAAGAGGCTAATACCTTCAATATCTCAGTAAAGAACCCTGGGGAATCTGTGTTTTTTGCCATAAATACTGCCTAGTATCATGGTGGTTCTCTCCAACCTACCTAAAAGAAAAATGTATCTTCCATTTTGATCCTTACTAGTCTGTTCACACACAAACTGTACCCCTCGTGTAATAAGAATTGCGACCCCCTGACTTTGGCTGCTATCATCTGCAAAAAAAGTCTGCCCTAAAAACTGTCTGTGAAAGAGAGTGCCCACTGTATCCTGCAGATGGGTTTCCTGCATAAAGGAGATGTCATTCCTAAGCAGATAATATGTTTCAATATCTTATATCATTTGACTTTATTGAGACCCCCATGAATATTTCAAGATAAGAACTTTTTAGGGATAGTCATTTGAACAATCAAATATCGGGCACTTCTGTGTTTTACCATATAATGAAACCACCTGATAAAAAGAGAGGATTAACCCCCTTGACACCAAGCTACCCCACCCACCTCACCCTCCATCCCCCAAACAGTTTCCACATAACTAAAGAAACTTCCCCAATAGAACAAACACACCCTTCCCACCCTGAATCCCTTAGAATCAAGGCCATGGCAAAAGTTCCTAACACACCATGCTTGGGGTCTTGATTCTGACTCATAACACACTGGTACATGATGTACCCTCAATGGTAACCTCCCCCCTCATTCCAACCGTCTTTGACATCAAACACAAAAATTTACATTGACTAAATATCCATCCATATTAACCCTCAGCCGATAAGATGGCTACCAGATCTGGGCAGGTAGATCCAATTTAAAAAAAAAAAAGGAAAATTAGCCCTCTTATGGCTTATAGGAGGAAATCAGATAGACTCACTGCCCTATAAAAAAAAAAAGCTCAAACAACTTCAATAGATCTCTCTGTTCTGTCGGTAACAAGCTCCATAACCCTAAGGGCCAAAAAGTCAGAGTGGAGAAAGTTAAGCAGAGAGGAGCTGTGATAAAAGGATAAACACACTGCAGGGGCAATTATTTAAAATTTAACCTGTCACCAACACAGTCTCTGAGGAAAAAGAAAATAGAAAAATAGCCCTCTTGAGGCTTGTATGGGATAGACTGGATAGTTACACTGCCCCTTTAAAAAAAAATCAGATAAACTCTCTGTTCCATTGTTTGCTCACTCCAAAACCGAAAGGACCAAAAAATTAAAATTAAAATGGAGAAAGCTAAGCTGAGAAGAGGTTAATAAAAAAAATAAACACATCCAGTGAGGAAAATCAAATTGAATGAGTCCTGTTCATGCCTGCACTCTTGGTCACCATTCAGAGTGAATACTTAAGTAAGACTGAAGCTGGACTGTTGCTAAGTGAGCAAAAGCTCATACGGTGGCTATGGTTTAAAATTTAGACTCCCACCATCACAAACACTAAGGATAGAGAAAAAGGAAAAGTAAGTACAGTCTGTAAATCCTTGCAGACTTTCACTCGCTTCCGAGAGTTATGGCAATGTGACTTGCTACAGGCAGGACAGACCAGCAACCATTCTCAGCCTACACAGAACAGGTCGAAAAGCGCCTTCTTAAGGGACTCCTCAGCTGTCTTTGGGTCATCAAAGGGAACCATTTCCCATCAATGTGCACCTGGAAATTTGTGGGATATCCCATGAGACATTTTATATTTGCTGCCAGAAGTTTAGTAACTATGCCGCTGTATGCCATTCTCCATTGTCTCACTGATAAGGGGAGATCTTGGGCCACATGTATTGCCTTGCCACACCATTGCACTTCTTTGATTTCTTTAATCTTTGCCATGAAATACTGACGTTCCTGGTAATTTAAAAACTTAAAGATGAAGGTTCTTGGTGGGGCACCAGGTGGGGGCATGGCTCTTAATTTCCTCTGAGCCCTTTCTATGATGTAGGATGGGCCAGATGGAGAAGGGCCTGCTACTTTTTCTACTAATTTTTGTGCAAACAGCACCATGGTGCTCCCTTCTTCTCCCTCTGGTAGGCCGATTATCACTGCATTGTTGTGGTGACTCCTCCCTTCCAAATCTTCTATTTTGGCCTCCAATTTAGTGAGGCATTGTCGGGTAGCAGCCATAGCTGGATCCAGTTTATCCACTTTGTACTCTACTGAACTAAGACGTGCCTCACAGTTTCCAGTACGGATTGCCAGATCTTCCAGTTTGGATGAAATTACATTAAATTCATCCATTAGAGACTGCAATTCATCCCTGAATGGGCGAAATTTGTCTAGAAAGCAATCGAGAGTGAGAGGGGACTGCTCATGACTGCCAGAAGATTGCTGTCCCGTGGGCCCTGCTTGGACCTTGGATCTCTTTGTGATTTTTTTCGAGTGTTGTCGGTGGCATGTGTAGCGGTAGAGCTGACTACATCTCTGCTTCCATCTCCTCAATTTTGTCCCCGAAGATCTCATTGAAATGCTGCAGGTATGTTAACTTCTTAAACAATATTGTTAGAAAACTGTTCTTTGTGGGATATTCAGAGAAACTGACGGTTGTACAGGAGGAGGTATTTAGAGCGCTCTAAGAAGCAGCTACCCAGAGGATTTCATCACGTGATCTCTATATTGTGGTATTCTTACCACCACCATTTATCTGCTGGTTATTCCCCTATATATGCAAGCTTGTAGCCTGCCAGCCTTGAGTACATCAGAGATGATAAACCCCATGTCCTTTTCTTGCTTGGAGCTGTCATTTTCTCTCACCACTACACTAAACAATTGATATGATGCTCCTAACATTTTGTGACCCATGTGTATTGCCTTGCTATTGTTCACATTCAAATATCGCTGTCAATCCATGGACCACCACTCCACCTCTATTTGGCATCTCACCTCCTCCAATACACTCCACTTAGTGTGTCCGCCTTGTAAAATTGTTTAGAGACATCTGGAAATAAACTAGTTATCCCTTCTAGACCTTCTGAAAAGTCACCAATAAAGAAATTGATGAGTAAAGGACATGGCAAGTATCCCTATGGGAGCACCCATGCTCCATCTAGCATTTATCGAATGAATACCATTCACCACCACCCACTGTGATCTGCCTTCCTGACAATTTCCAAGTTACTTCACTACATTGTCTCCAACCCATACGTTCCCTAGTTTGTTAATTAACCTTGTATGTGGTACAGTGTGAAGGGCCTTGCAAAAGACAGCAAAAGGTTGGTAGTATCTATTATTATGAAACTAAACTGCAAAAGTTCAATAAGCAGCACCTTGCTGTTACACACATTCATTAAAGTGTAACATCCAAATTTAGCACAGAAACCCAGGCTGTCACACCTAGCATCACCTGCTAATAGCATCAGGGCCTTCATGTGTGCTATCTTAATTCTGAGTTTACTCTGTTCCTTATGTTATACAGTACGTTCATAATGGTAGAGTGAAGATATTTTTTTGCTGTTTGAAAAATGATGACCGGTTTATGCATGCAACATTGGCAACTGCATTACCCTCAATTCCTTAGATTGCAATGCACCAGCAAATAGTACTGCTGCAGATAGACACATGTTAAAATTCATACTCCAGATTAAATATTTTGCCCTTTCCATGTATATATTTTCCTGATAGTTAGGTTAGACAAGATTAAATGCAAAAGAAAAACAATGTTACTAATAACATCGTCCATATCAATTCTCATCTCATGTATTGTTATTATACTTAACAGACTTGGTAATACTAAATTCAACTATCAAATAGCATTTAGTTACTATAAATTGCATGTACTGCCCTGCACTTCATTTTATTTGAGTACTCTGGTTGGGATACCCAAGACTGGTATTGCTTTACACTAGTCTATTAAAACAGTACTAGTTGTCACTATTCCAGTTACTCTTATGCAAATATTATTAAAGATTTAAAAAAAAATCACTTTTTCCAGTACACTCATCCATAGTTAAAGTTTACCTTTCAATCAATCCACCCCAACTCCCTCTTGAGTTTTTACCCACACTTCACTCATATATAATGCACACCACTTTCTCAGTAAATTGTCAGATGATCTAGAGATGTGAGTGCATGGCACTGGGTGAGTGTGGATCTGCTAGATTAGTAGGCAAATGGATGATTGAACATAAGATGTAAAATGAGGGGTTAACACCATCAGCCCCTGCCCCTCCACTGTCTTTGTCATTCTTCACAACTGATTGTCACAACCTCACTCAGCAGGTCAGGCCCTCTGCTCCCACAGTGCCAACCTCCGAGCACAGTATTGTGAACAGGTAACAGAACAGGGTATCCCACCTGTCTGTTTGTGGGTCCGAATCACCTTTGGTCTCAAGTTCTGGGGGGATTCAAACTGTGAACCTTATGCTAGTGTACCCAAATGTACAGGCTCAGATAATTCTACTCTTTGGGGAATGTCATATATCTTTTGACTAAGGCCACCTAACCAGGTATCCAAAATGAACCCTTAAAACTCTATGAAATGACCTTAGGTATTCTTACCTTTTTCCAGTTCTGTAAGGTTATGAACAGTTGTCAACTTTAACAATCTATACTTCATTCACATATATGGGACTGTCTAGCACAGTATTCTCTGCAAGCCCATTGGTCCACACAGTGGACCAATGAGAACAACATCCATACTGTACCTGTCATTCGGCAGGTGGCTGGTGTATGTGGGCGAGTTGCGGCTGCTCCGCCTCGATGACGGGGTGGGGTGGGTATGGGATTCTTTGTGGGTGGGAGGGGTGGAGGTGCCACTGGATCACCAGGAAGTGTTATATGGAGCCGTACAGTGATTGTGGCAATGAGAGGGAGGGGAGTACCACTAGGCTACCAGGACATAATTAAATCTTCATTTACCACCAATCAGGGTCACGAGAGGGAGGGGGATACCACTAGACTACCAGGGTTATGTGGATATTTCATGACAGTGTTCTAGGTGGGCAGGCAGCCACCCGCAGCTGGCGGCTGCTGTGTTGTGCCCTGCAATACAGCAGCCCACCTATGGGTGGCCGGGAGATGTTCCATTCTATCAGGGGCTCAACTTTGAGCCCTCTATATGGTGCAATGCAGGGGTGCACTAGTGCATAAGTGCTGCACATCCCGGGCTGAATATCGGGATGTGCCGCATGTACATGGCACACCTCTGCATCTGCCCACGACAATTACATTGTCGCGATCGATTTTGCACTGCACCAGGGAGCCTCTCAATATCCCACCGGGGCCCAATGTGAAATTGCACTGGTGCAACTCTATTGCGTCAGGTGCAATCCCTTTGAATATCCCGGTCAAAGAGTACTGCACTGTATCTGCATGTCAAACAAGTTTTCTTGACTATCTCCATTGTTCCTACAATCTGACTTATAACTGCCAGGCGATTTGGCATGTAACAATACATGCAGAAGGTAAATAGTTGCATTAGACCATTTTCAGGTACGGCAAAGAACCTTTCACGATCGCCATGTCCACTTGGGCTGCTAATAACAAAGAACACATGAAGAATAAGGAAAAAACGGACTTGAAGCATGTCAATAAATAGATTCCATGTCATAATAGCGAATGCAAAACAGCAATCTCTGTTATGGTGACTGTATATCATTGAAAAGCTAATTGGCAATATACATTTCAGGGCCACCCAACATCCAGAATTAAAAAAAGTGTTTTTATGTGGAGGGGGGGTCTTTGCCCCCCGCACTTCCCTAACTTAGGATTCTCAACTCCATGGGGGTGCATACCAAAGAAGGGGCAAAAATATGGATTTCGGCAAAGTTTAAGTGCCACAGGTTGCAGCTATGGCAAAATGTAACCCACTCCTATTCTTGAACCCAGTACCTGCTCTGCCAGAACTAGCCTCGTACACCACTGTGCCACATGGCTAGCTCGGTGGTAGCAGGTACACCAGTGCCTGAAAACACCTTCCCTGTCCCTCCCCTTCCCCTCGCTATTCCTCCCTTCTGTTCGCTTTCCCCCTTGTTGATATCCCATATCCTCACTTTTCTGCATGGTAGCCACCCTAAAAGCACCCAAAATGAGTCACGATATTTCTAGTCACTCATTTTGAGTTGCTTTTATGACGTGATACCAATAAATACACATACAGTATCTAGGTAACTACCCATTCTTATTTTATATATACTGTACACGTACATTACCTGGCATCCATTGTTTAAATAATTTAAATAATTTATTATATATAATTTTTTACTCATCTAACATTCTTCTGTTTAGGTATGTTTACTTTCCCTCACTTAGCCAGTTGTGTTTAACATGGCCATGAAGTATTCTAACTTATGACAGTTTTATGCAATAGAGTATCCTAACATTATTCAGGTTACAGTGACTGGGTAGTATATTGCTTAATGAACTACCAAACATAAAAAGAGCAGAGTCAGTGACAGAAAACTACGTTGAAATACTATAACGGGTATACTATAAAAAGTTACTGAAATCAAACACTACATAATCAGTTTATTGTTTTTAAACTGATAATGAAGTAGGAGGGTCAGCTAATGATTATTACAGCTTATTTGTATATTTATTAATTACCAAACCAATCTGCTGTACCCCTTTTACCTAACGTCTGATGTATCATCACGTTCATTCTCAGGATTATAATCCTCATTGTTTGGGTCATCAGATGAATCCATACTGTTTTCAGCCTGACATGTTTCATACTGTTTCAGCAGGATATTGTGTTTCACTAAGGTACCAACTGTTCATTGTTTAACCTTTGCCTGTACTCCTGAGTTCAAAATTTAGGATACAACAGTGTCACAATTAAAGTGAATTGGAATCAGTTTAAAATTTGATGAATGAACGTAGCTACACTAATCTACTACTCATACACCTTCCCCCACAATGAAACACACATTCTTCCCTTGTGACATAGGTCCTTCAGATTCCAGGTTGAATACTGTGCAAAAGTACTCTGACACCTCATAACATGTTCAGTATTAATTTTGCCAATCAACAAAATACCTTTTAAGTGTGCCTTTCTGGACACTTGGGTCTACCTTATTTAGATGCCTGTGTGGTGCTTACAGTGCCTTATTGTGCGGTGTCTAATCCACACTCCCACCAGCCCAGTACCCATTTGTTCCACACATTTCCTGCAGCCATAATTAGAATTACTCTGTCCTTATCTACAGTATCTTACCATGCATGTCCTCTGGTATGGCAGTACCTAAGTAAAAACTACTAATTATCACACTGATCACAGATCAAGCATAGTATGGAGAATATTACTTGACCCACCTTCTCCACACACTCTGCAAAAATCATAGGTGACAAAATTTATCACACTGTTAGACTTCCCTTACACCACACATTGTGGTATACTGTCAAACTACGCTCTAATGTTTTACATGAACTTCACTCCACATGACTCAACTGACGCCTGATACCTGTAACCACTTTCCTGCGTTGTGACTATCCTCTTCTTCTTAAACCCCCTTTAAGTGTTTCTACCTCTGCCTGTCCCTGCTTCACATGCTTTCCTCCTTTCTCTTTGTCAGCCAGAGCATGCAAATTTTTTAACCATAAGTTGGTATTTCTCTGGCGTCCCATTACTATGAGATAATTTACTTATAAAAACTTTTAACAACAGTATGAGTACGCTAATCAAAAAAACTACTACGCCTAAACAATATGTGGACGTTATACTGTACTATCAGAATGTATAACTCTGTGGTGTGAGAAATGCTGAAAATTAACTGGGTACAGATTGAAAACCACACTCTCCCTTTAACCATTTGAATAGCATATACCAGTCACTGACCAGTTCATGCATTAACCCAACCACGTCATTGGACATTGTAGAGATGTGATAATACTTCAGTGAAAATTTAAACTAATACACATTTTTTTGGACACTTAAGAATTACTGAATAGCTATTATATATTAAAATCTGCTAACAATATTTGCTGTCTGTTTTACCTGACTTCTTTCTTTTTTTTTTTTTAAATTAAATCTTTATTACAATTTTAGGCATACAATACATCATAATCCAGGTATATTTGATGGAGACGTGCATTTGGGGAGTAAAACAAACAAAAAAAAGGGGGGAACCCCCCAATCCTCTTGCCCCTCCCTCCCCCATTCCCTGCCGTCCCAGGCACAGCTACTCAGTGTCATACGTTAGTGTAACTACCGGAAGTCTGACTTTACTGTGGCTGTGGGGATTGTTCAGAATATAAAGCAAGGAGTGGGGCCCAGATTTTATTGAATTTACTTAGTTTGTTTTGTAAGCTTAAGATCATCTTCTCCACTCAGATACTATGTAGCAACTCTGTCAACCATTCATTGTATGTCAATGCCTCATTGTCCTTCCAATGTCTAAGTACTAGCTTTTTAACTGTCATAGCTATAAGAGCCATTTGATACTTTCGTGAGTTTACTGAAATTCCTGAGTAATTCCCTAACAGGCAGGTATCGATCGAGAACAGCTCATCCAGTCCTAACAGGGGGTCTGCCCTCTTCCTGATCTGCCCCCAAAGGGGGGCTACTTTGGGACAATGCCAGAGAATATGCACTAAATTGCCTTCGCCTTGGCCACACCGCAGACAGGTAGCTGCTTGTCCCCTGTTGAACCTAGCTATCTTCTGGGGGTGTAGTACAGATTGTGTAGAATACAGAACAGGATGAGTCGGAGCCTATCCTGAGTAATAAAGTGGTGACATCCCCACCAGAGTGTCTCCCAGTTGATAGGAGTCTCCGGTAGGAGAGTTTCCCAGTAAGCCCTGGGTCCGAAAGGTCCAGGGTATAATCTGTTGTATAAAGTTTTGAATATTTTGGAAACTGCATGAGGGAGGCCTACAAATTGAGCCAGTTCCACCCAAAAGGGGGTGACATCTGGCATCGGGGGGTGCGATCCAATAGTTTTTACTGAGATATGTGGCAATTGGAATAATTTGAATATGTTGGAGGTTGGCAACCCTGACTTTCCTAAAATATCAGCAGAGGAGGCCCATTTTTGTTCTACCCCTGCCCAAAAATAACTGAGCTTGAACTCCTGGAATTGTGGGATCCAGGAGGGGGAGAGAGCTTTCCCTTATAGCCTGATATTAGGGTTTCCTAAAAGAGGTTACTCCAAGTCTCCACGATGATTATATTTGATAATCAAGCAAAGCTAGGAGTGAACCTTCACCAATGTAGCGATTCATGATCCAAGCCAAGGCTTAGGGAGACTCTTAGGTAGCACAAATAGCAGCGCAGTCAGAGATAGATTGTGACGGTGGATTTGGGCGGACTCTATTTAGACCCATAAGGGTATATATTTATCGGGATGGCCAGGGTCAGGAGGGGAAAGCCATCTTAGATATTTGATTGTGTGGCTGGCCCAATAATAAAGGCTGACATGTGGCACCCGTAGGCCCCCTTTAAGCTTAGGGGCAGCTAGCTTATGAAAGGCCAGCCTGTGCCCTTTGCCTGCCCACATAAAATTAGCGAAGATATTATGGACTCTTTTAAACCATGAGTGAGGTAGCCAGATGTTAAGGAGACTGAGAGGATAGAGGAGCCGTGGGTAGACATTCATTTTGATGAGGCTGACCCTGCCCCAAATCATCAGAGGAAGAAGGGACCACCTATTCAGATCTTGGACGATGGTGTTTAATGAGTCTAAGTTAAGTTTGCACGTGAGGGAGGTACTTCTTGAAAGTGTGATGCCTAGGTACTTCATTGTTTTCCTTTCCCAGGATAGGTCTAGAGCATCAACCTCACTCCTCATCACTCTTTGGTTAAGGGTAAAAAACACTGTTTTCTCTACATTTAGTTTATAGTTTGATAATAAGCTATATTCTCTAATAACCTCTAGTAGGTATGGGATAGTTTTTCCGGGATATGATGTGCAGAGAAGTAGGTCATCTGCGTAGGCCAATACCTTGATTTCAATGTCCTGTACTGGTATTCCTTGGAACCTGGGGTGAAGCCACTAGTCTACACTAGTCTACGAATAAGGGGTTCAAGATATATGTTAAAGTAATGGGGATGGGGACATCCTTGCCTTGCAGAAGAATGAAGAACCTATCGGAACAGCGCCCGTTGCAGAAAACTCTGGCTGTCGGATCGGTGTAAAGGGCTTGAACCCAATTCTGGAATTTCCGGGGAATGCCGAAAGCATTCAATGCCCAGAAAAGGAAATTCCAATTGACTCTATCAAATGCCTTCTTGGCTTCCAGAGAGACCAAGGCCACTGGGAACCCATCATCTCTGGATGCCGAGAAGGCATGATCCAGAGTTCTAATGTGATCACTGGCCAGCCTGCCCACCATGAAGCCCACCTGCTCATTTCCAATCAAGTCTGGGATAATGGTACTCAATCGATTTGATAGCAGCTTACTTAAAATCTTGATATCCTGATTGAGTAGCTAGGTCGGCCTATAACTTGCTACCTCTTCAGGGGCCATACCTGGTTTTAAAATGAGAATGATTATCGCTTCAAAAAGTGATGTATCTGTACTCTTTCCAGCTAGGATCTGCTGAAAGACAGGGAGAAGTAATGGGGCGAGATTCTTTGCAAATACTTTATAGAAGTTCAGGGAAAACCCATCAGGCCCAGGAGATTTATCATTGGGGAGACTGTCTACCACACCCAGAATCTCTGCCTCTGTTAAAGGAGCACATAGAGCAGCACACTGCTCTGCTTTGAGGATGGGGAGGTGCAACTCCTTTAAAGTAAAGATCCAGCTCCGTATTTGGGAGGGGGGTTACCATTGGTAAGTATAGAGATTGATAAAATTTCTGGAATTCTGAGGTGATTTCTTTGGGGTCAACCAATAGAGATCTGTCATGTGCTCGAATTGCAGGGATACATCTGGCAGACTCCTGCTGCTTGACACGGGCAGCAAGGAGATGGCCTGCTTTCTCCCCCTGATCAGTGTATGTAGCTTTTGTTTTGAGAATCAAATACTCTGCTTTCTCTCTGAGAAGTTCCATATAGGTACTTTTGAGTTTAGTCAGGTCTAATAGGGTCTGTTCTGATGTGTGGGGGGACAGGTTTTTCTCAATATCCCTAATCTGTCTGAGGAGTTGTACTAATTCTTGCTCCCTCGATTTTTTCCTTCTTGAGGCCACCCCGATAAAAATACCCCTTAGGTAAGCCTTAAGGGTCCCCCATTCAATATCAGGCTTTCCCGTGGAATTAGAGTTAACTGATATATATTGGGAGATATGGTTATTGATGTATTTTACTATTACTGGGTCTTTTAGAAGTTGGTTGTTAATTTTCCAACGACCGTTCTTGGGGATATCCAGTAGGGAGAGGTGACATGTGACCAGTGAGTGGTCAGAGGGTGGACCAGGATGTATGGTGGAATCAACGATTCCAGGAACCAGACAGTGCGAGATCAATATGTAGTCAATCCTGGAGGATGTCTTATGGATAGGAGAGGTGAATGTAAAGCCCCTCTCAGAGGGGTGCAATATGCGCCACACATCACATAATCTGACCTTGTCCCAAAGATCCCTAAGGGCCCTTTGAGCCAGTGTTAAGCCTCTAGGCCTGAGTCCTGTGCGGTCTATACTAGGATCAGAAACCACATTGAGGTCCCCTCCCAGGATCATCGGGATGTTGATAAAGGGGATTAACTTATTTGTGAGTTCTACAAAAAAACTCCGGGGAATCAGAGTTGGGTCCATAAATACTTCCCAGTAATATTTCCACGTTGAATATTCTTCCCTGAACTAGAATGTATCTCCCGTGGGTATCTTTGATAACCTCATTTGAGACAAAGGGGACTTTGCTACCTATCAGTATCATGACTCCACAGCTCTGTTTTGTGCCCTGAGACGCGAATACCTGTCCTACCTGTTGCTTCTTCATATTTAGTTCTTCCGAGATCAGTAGGTGAGACTCCTGTATAAACGAGACATCAGATCTCAGAAGTCTAAGATGTTTACATACCTGCTACTGTTTAATTTTCTGCCTGACACCCTTAACGTTCCAAGAAGAGAAATTTAAACTACTCATTCTTGGTTAGGGCTATTCGTTCAGAACATCATGGGCCACCGAGCAGTGGACTAATCTTGCCAAACCCACATTGAGTTTGTCTGAAAAAGCCTGGTCTGGGTGACCCCCTTCCTTCCCCTCCACCCCCCCACAATGCCCCAATATGACAATTAAGATTATATGCAATAACAACAGAAATACATTCCAGCCCTCCCCCTCCCTATCACAACAACAGGCAGTGAACAACAGATCCCCTAGCTATACCCTACCATCCCCCAGCCCCCCAAACCTAATCTGCAACCCCACCAGCTTGAAATATTAGCTGTAAACCATTGCAACTGACTGGGGGGGGGGTTGCGGTATGCCTGAAAACATAACCAAGAATGTCCAGAGTAAAGTCCAAACAACTAGCGTTATTAACTATGCTAAATACAGAATTTGTCAGAAAAACATAATTCTGTACATTCAAACATATGTACCGATCTAAAAGATTAACATGATCCAGACTTGCTGGTTAACAATGCGGCCGTTATCAACCTAATGTGGCAAGCTGGGTTGTCACAAATCCTCATAACGTAACAGTGATCAGAAACATAGAAATTAGAACACTAATGCCAGTAAAAAGGGAAAGAAAGATTGAACAGCATCACTTCAAATGATGACAATAGGGCTGGTCACAGATAAACATACTGTTGGATAGCATTCATTCCACAGGGATACGGAACCAGTAAGAAAGTCCAACCCGCAAAGTATGGTTCGTGTCATCAGAAGTATAGCAGAGTCGTATTACCCACATAATTTAAACTCCCTCGGGTTGTTGCTGTGTGTATCGAATGAGAGGCAGAATCGGAACAGCTGGAAAAAGTTAGTTTTGTTTAAAAGGAGGTGTAATATGAGCTACAGGTTTTAGGAACTCCCCGTACAAGTGGAGAACCACGGCTATTGAGGTCGGTCCTGAGAGGGGTCAAAGGAGAGAGCAATGCGTTGCTAGATCCTCTTGCGTACCCAACAAGAGACGCTTTCGGATTAATCAGGGCAGCACCACCACTGATGTGAGGTGTCACAGGCAATTGTATACCTGCATTCCATGATGATGTAGCCCCTCAAGTGACAACAAATAGAATGGCTGGATGAACATAGAGATCAGTACACCTTCTGAGGAGATTCACCAGGAGAGGGACCAAATATGGAGTTGTCCTGGGGGGTGAAGATCCAGGAAATGTCACATTTATGCCATAGAAAAGTTGTTTAAATGGCGAGGTGGGAGATAGTCATGACTGCAATGGCTCTCTCTTTGCACAGAAAACAGCTGGGTTGGAGCAAGAGGAGGGAGGACCATTACAGGGGAGCCAAAATTAACATTCCAAGGAATATGTAGGCTCTGAAGAATTGAAGGCAGGTCTCCCACCATAGTTTATGATTCAGATGCCTCTGAATAAATCTGGGAAGGCACTAGCAAGAGCCTTTGCAGCTATATCCGGATCCTCAAAGGTGGCCCAGGCTCCCAATATCATGACCCCCAGCTTAGCAGGGTAGGTCACACAGAACTTAACACTGGTAGCAATTAACTTGGAGGCCAGGTGGTGGAACTGGGTTCTCCTCTGCCTGATTGACGCCGGTAAATCTTGTGCAATTCGGATCTTTGTGCCCTCCCAGCACACCTCCTGTAAGTCTTTAATTTTGGCAAACAGATGCTGACGCTCAAGAAAATTCAGAAATTTGAAAATCAGCAGGTGGGGGGGGGGCACCAGGTGGTGGCTTGGAGCGAAGGGCACTATGCGCATGTTTGATGATGTATGTTGTGCCAAAGGGGGATGGCCCTGCTATCTTTTTGATCAATTTTTCGATAAAGGTGATCACATCTGTTCCTTCGGCTCCTTCTGGGAGACCTATGAGGACCGCGTTGTTTCTGAAGCTGCAGCCCTCAAGGTCCTCGATTTTCATTTCCATTCTGGTGAGTTTCTGGTGGATCATCACCATCTCGGGATCCATTTTGTCGGCTCGCTTTTCCACCGATTTAATTCTGGCATCTGCATCCAAAGATCTCTGCTGCAGATCTTCCACTGTGTGGGTAAGTGATTTGAGCTCCGATGTTATCTCTGCCATGCTTTCTTTTAAAAGGAAGAATTTAAGAAGAAAGCATTGCAGGGTGAGGGGTTGTTGGTCCGCATCAGAGGCTGCCAGCATCGTTTCGTCTTCCTCCCGAGGCCAGGCTCTTGAGTTTTAGGTATCAGACTGGAGAAGTATGCTTTGCGGAGTTTTTCTTGGATTGCATCTCTGCCAAGTAATGTAAGCTTCGCGATTTGAACTCGATCCTTTCTTGGAAGTGTAGAGCTCTAATCCGCTTGTCAATCTTCAGGTAAATCGCTAAAATAGTTAATTAATTGGGTCAGAGAGCTGGAGCTACGGTGAAAGGCAGTTACCTGGAGGACTGCATTACGTGACCACCTGACTTCTTTCTAAGCAACACTCTGATGCCCTGGCCTTTTTTTTGTGGTGGTTCGACACCAATATTTGAATGCCCTGGAATTGCAGCTTCTGGAGGTCTCCTCCTAAGTACATCACATTAATGTTATTAATTTTTTGAATACACCATAACTAAAACCACAATAATATAGAATAAGAATGAAATTGTAGTATACTACATATGGGTAATTTAGCAGTAATGCAATCTCAGGAGTTGGAGTAACATTCTTTTAATCACAACCTATGGGTGTAATGTTGCATGAGGAGCAGCTGAGTGTCATATTTCCTCTTGCTGGATATTAGCTGACTGCTAATCTAAATACTGGGAGTGCCTTGCTGATATTATAAGAAATAATTCCAAATGATAAATGCAAAAAGTAAACTGTTTGAATTATTACCTAATTTAGAGGGTGATTTTTGATAAAATAGTTCTTCCACCGACAATTTAAGAATGCTGATTCATAAAATATAATGCACCATCACAGTCATTCAACAGTGTGAGAGGATATAATGCTGACAGGAAGAATAAATGCTCCCTGGTGATCAGGCTGTACATGACAGTGTATCAGGAATTAATGTTAGACTGTTGGAATCCTAACAGCCATTCAAATCACACCATTTCAGAGACCTTTTCCATAATATATTATTTTTATTTTATTAAGCCTTGGATTACAACACCTTTAAGCAATATATCTCTTTTGCAAAGGTTCCACATCAGTAGAATAGGGCACAAACATCAATGGTAAACATTTATCAAAGATTACAGGTAACAGCACAACAGACTAAACATATGAACCCAAATAAGGGAAGCAGCATAAGAGGTCTTGTCAACATTGTAAGAATAGATAAAAGGGGTTGATAGGTACAGGTGGTAGGGGTGGAGACAGAGCATAATGGTGGGTGATAGGGAGAGGAGTGGAGTGGAAAGGAGGGAAAGAGTAGTGAAGAGAGAAAAAGGGGATTAAGCTGAGAGTGGGGGGAGGTTACCATCAAGGCTCCCTGTATTGGGGCATGATTAAAGTGCTTGGAGAACAACACATAGTAGTGGTGACAGCTAGGGGAAACAATCACAGCTACTGTTTGCTGTGAGGTGTAGATGAAGCCTGTGTTTGAACAGGCCCAATTTTACTGTGGCAGAGATATCGTTTCATACTATATGGTCATGAGCTTTCTATATCCTTACTTACAATCTTACAATTACAGTATTGCATCAGGAGATGTTCTAATATGAATCCTCCATCTAATTTATCTATTAATTTATTTGTATTGTTCCATCAGGAAAAACATAATAAGCCATAATAGCTCTTTTCAATATTTGTTATGGTGGGGGGGGGGGGTTAGGAGGGATTGCATCATGATTACATTACATTTGAGCAGAATGTAGCACACCCATGAAGACAGCACTGATAATTTGTCTAACATGTAATGAATTTACAGAATGGTTTATTGACACTTTTCAGTGTGTCCTTTTTTTACTGCTCCATTGATAGACCCAGAGTGCGGTTGTATGGGGTAGATGGATGGACTTATCTCACACCCAGTATTGGTGGTTTGCTGTGAACTAGAAAATAGGAACAATTAAAGCCCATTATCTCAGTACAGTCTGTACAGTACAGACTTGTGCTCCGATTTTTTTTATTTGCTGCTTTGACTTTTTAAAAATGGCAGCATCAGAGGGCATGAAAAAGATGAAAATAGGCTATACAGTTTGTATATCTTAGTGCCTATATAATTAGATCAGCTCACAGTCACTAGAGTAGGGCTGCTAAAATTCAAATGTAAAATTCTGTATCAGTCTGAATTGTTAAGCAGCCAGACCACCACAGATTGAGGGTGTGAGAGAACCCTCCTACCACCCTATATGACCATAGAAACATAGAAACATAGAATTTGATGGCAGATAAGGACCGCTTGGCCCACCCAGTCTGCCCATTTCCCTACCTACTGGATAAGCTGCAGATCCTAGTTAACCAGCAGCCTACTTCTTCCTACCCCAACCCCCCAGAACTGCCTTATGACTATCCCATGCATGCTTGAATTCCACCACTGATTTTAACTCCATAACCTCCTCCAGAAGGCCGTTCCATGCATCCACAACCCTCTCTGTGAAAAAATACTTCCTTAAATTACCTCTGAGCCACCCCTCCTCTATCTTCAAATTGTGCCCTCTTGTTCTTGCACACCTCTTTTTTTGAAAGATGCTACCCTCTTGGACTTTGTTGATTCCCTTGAGGTACTTGAAAGTTTCTATCATGTCCCCCCTCTCCCTCCTTTCCTTGAGGCTATACATATTAAGCTCCTTAAGTCTCTCTTCATATGTCTTCCGGTGCAGACCCTGCACCATTTTAGTTGCCCTCCTCTGGACAGCTTCCATCCTGTCTATGTCTTTGCTGAGATTGGGTCTCCAGAACTGCACATGCAGAACCATGGACCTGAAACTGTACTGAAACCACCTCAGACAAGTTTTGCAGCATGATCAGGTAAAAAGGTGAAAGCAGAAATGGTGCACTGAGTGTAATTGTATTTTAATTAGGTATTATCAAATATAATTGTAGAAACATAGAAACATAGAATTTGACGGCAGATAAGGACCGCTTGGCCCACCCAGTCTGCCCATTTCCCTACCTACTGGATAAGCTGCAGATCCTAGTTAACCAGCAGCCTACTTCTTCCTACCCCCACCCCCCAGAATTGCCTTATGACTATCCCATGCATGCTTGAATTCCCCCACTGATTTTGACTCCACAACCTCCTCTGGAAGGCCGTTCCATGCATCCACAACCCTCCCTGTGAAGAAATACTTCCTTAAATTACCTCTGATTGTGTTAATTATTTTTATTTTATTGGAGGTGGGGGGCGAGGTTCAGAAATGTTAATCTGTGAATTGATTGGGAGCCAACAGCTGCAACCTGCACATTACTTTCTATTCAGACACTGTGGATATGCTACTAAAAAAATTATGCTATCTTGAAACAACTCATGATTCAAATAGGGGTAAATCAGACTGAAATTCACCACTGGGTCAAGCTAAGCTGTGCACCCAAATAGCAGTAATACTGTGTTATATTAATCTTCATTTGTGCCTACTGTTGCACAGCCATACAGACAGCACTGATGATTTGAATAGCATGTAATAAATTAACAGAATGGATTGTTGATGCTTTTCAGTCTATCATTTCATACTGTTCCATTGATAGACCCAGAGTGCAGTCGTAAGGGGCAGTGGAATAGACCTATCTCACACCCAGCATTGGTGGTTTGCTGTGAACTAGAAAATAGAAACAAATAAAGCCCATTGTCCCAGATTTCCAAAGAAAGAGGCTTACACAGCAGTGGTGGGTGCTCAGATAAGCCAATATTTTATTATTTTTATATATAGCCCCAGATATCATAATTTTCATTAAAATCATGTTTCCAAATTTGAAGATCATTGGTCCCAAATTTACAAATGTCTTCCCAATTTTTGTACATTATTTTTCTGCTTATGTGCATTTCATTTTATACAAAAGTTCCATACATTGATTATTCATTTCTTATGTATTACTCTTTCTTCATCTTCTCATCCCCACAGACGTAGAATCTGGGGGGCCCTTCTCCTTCTTCTTGGGAGGTAACGGCATGACACCCATTACCTCATCTCTTCTCCTCTTTTCTTTGTTCTCCATTTGTGTATGTTCTCCCCCCCCCCTCCTGGCAGCTCTTATAATCTTTTTGGTTACCCTCTTTTTGCTTTCATCCCCTCTCAGCCATCCACCTTTGGCTGTCCTCCTCTTTTGTCATTCTTATTCTCTGGTTATTTGTGCTTTCCAGCCACCACCTTCGGCTGGGGCCAAACCTTATCCCTCTTCCTCTCCTTTTTTGGACTGGTGGGTGGGTTTTAATAACTGGTGAGTAGCAAGCTAAAAGAGGGCTCTTCCTACCCTGTTGCCCTTTAAAAACCAGCTTAGCCCCTCCGCTTCCTGCGTATCTTAACCAATTGCTTGCTACTCCCTACCCCATGATAGCACCACCCCTTTGTGATATCACCTCCTTGTCCCCCTCCTCCACACCTCCCCCTTCTTTTCTTCTGAGTCACCCCTTTGCTCCTCCTCTTTTATTTATTTTCTTCATTTGGCCCTTCTTGGGTGGTTACCAGGACAATCTGGTCTGCCCTTTAGAGGCAAACTCCACTATTCTAGCGCAGTCTGTATAGTACAGACTTGAACTCTGATTTACTTTTTCTGCTTTGACTTTTTAAACACATCAGCATCAGAGGGTATGAAAAAGACAAAAATAGGCTATACAGTAAGGTATGTCTTTTTTGCCTATACAATTAGATCAGCTCACAGTCACTAGGGTAGGGCTGCTAAAATTCAAATGAAAAATTCTGTATCACTCTGTACTGTCAAGCAACCAGCTCGCAAGAGATTGAGGGTGCGAAAGGACCGTCCCACTGCCCTATATAACCATGGTCCTGAACATGTATTACAACTACCTCCCATGAGTTTTGCAGCATGACCAGGGTAAAAAGGTGAAAGTAGAAATGGTGCATTGTCTGTAATTGTATTTTAGTTACAGTAGGTATTTTTCAAATAGAATTGTGCTAATTATTTTTATTTTTTTGGAGGTGGGGGGGTGAGGTTCAAAAATGTTAACAATCAGTGCCTTAGTCGGGGGCCAACTGCTGCAACAAGTGCATTTCTTGCTCTTTTTGACACTTGCTATGCTACTAAAATACTTATGCTTTATTGACACAACACATGATTCCAATAGTGGATAATTCGACAGAAATACACTACTGAGTCAATCTAAGCCATACACCCAAATAGCATTTACACAGTTCTATATTTGAGTTAACTTCATTTGTGCATTTTTACTGCTCCATTGATAAACTAAAAGCACAGTCAAATGAGCAGTGCGAAAGACTTATCTCACCTAGCATTGATAGTTTGCTAATAACTTGACAATAGAAACAGATAAAGCACATTATCCATGTACAGTCTGTAAAGTACAGACATGAGCTCTGATTAATTTTTTATGCTTTGACTTTATAAAAATGTTAGCTAATGAGTGCATGAAAAGTCAAAAATTGAGAATACAGTACAGTATGTCTTTCTGCCACTGTGATTTGTTCTGATAACAGTCACTAGCGGAGTGCTGCTAAGTATTATAAAGCAAATACAGAATTGATAGTATTGCCAAGCAATCCGCCCACCACCGATGAAGGGCAAGAGAGGTCTGCCCCCCTGCCCTATAGGACAAGGGACCTAAACATGTATTGCATTATCTCTGGACGTGGTTTGAGGAATTACCAGGCAAAATATTGAAGCAGTAATGGTGCAGGAACTGTAATTCTTCTTTACCTCTGATTGTATCACACATTACTACTTTACGTTGCCGGGTTGGGGGAGGCAAAGAAACGGAACTGATCAGGAAAAGCTGTGTCTTATTACAGTGCCAACTGTTGTTGGATGAACAATACTTTCTTTTTGGAAACTTTTACAATGCTGAGAATATATTTGTTTGCCTTGGTGTCAATAAACAGGATTCTGCAGGTGGAAATGGTATGCTACATTACTATACAGGCTACATATGTCATGGACATTGTCCTTCTAAAAAATCTGACAACTACTTTTCTTAAATGCTGAACTAGATCCCCTTTACAAATTTACACTTAGTATTTTATTCAGATTCTTACCAGTGACAATGGGCTGGCTGCAGTGACTGTTTCAAAACAAAGCTCAATTCAAAATCATCGGGCAAGAAATGTGAACTGTAAATAACAGAATGCTATGACCATGTGAAGTTTCCTCGGCCTCTGTTAACAAAGTCTATCCATTTTTTTGTACATTCATCTGAAGAGAAGTAATACCCCGCTTGCAGAAGCATTTCCGCAGCTGAAAACTATACACTGTTTAGGCATTATATTCTCAAATTAGCCGTGTTTTAGAATCTATTAAAAAAAACTTGAATAAAAAAAGAAAATGGACTATAGCTGGTATGTTCAGAAAAAGAGTTTCAATGAAAAAGTCTGTTTATTTTTTTACAGTAGTACCAGTGTATAACTACGTACACCAATAAGTCAAACTGTGGCACGCAGTACACAAGTGTAACCAAAATTGAAAAAATCATCGGTTAGTGAAAAAAATATAATCCACAATCTGATTAAATAATTTAATCAGTAATAAACAAAACAAATAATTTCAACATCTTGCTTCTTCACAAGAAATTAAAATAACTCAACTGAACAAGTCACCATCAAAACAGACTGATGCTGTGTACGCGCCCACGAAGCAGTGATGCAGCATGAGTTTCTGGTGGGTAACTTCCCTCTCACATGCCATTAGCCAAGCCACGCACTACTCCCCAACAACTGGCAGAATGAGACACTCAGTCTAAAATCAAAATATCTAAATCAGCAATATCAGTGTAATACAATTAAAAAAAAAAACTTGGATGTAGATATTTGTTCAGTTTGGGACTTCATGTATCACTTCACATAAATGTTTTTGGCTACACAAGCTTTTTAATATTCCCTAACTAACATGTTGGTGCTTAGCTTATTCATTCTTATGCTGAACTGAGGCTTTCTTCAAACTCATTGCTTGAAAGGATTTAAACCAGCAACTTATTCTATCTAATTATTTTAATCAGTTCACATCACTAGTGGACCCATAAGGATGAGCACACCTCCCACATTTCTTTAAAGACAGAAAAATAATACAAAATAACTAAGTGTTACATTTCTTCTGAAGTTTTTTACCGTTGTTGTCATCTATGAGGTTCTAACACTTCTGTGTTATCTGAGCTGTTGGATAATATTTTATTTTAGTACACAGATTCATAACCATCTTTTTAAATCCAGCGCGAACAGAAATCTTAGTAATGCAAACTATAACACCTTGCTTACCACACAAGGATTTTCTTCAGCATAGCGTCCTGCCTACCAACAAACAAGAGCACTAGTTTGATATTTCCTGGAGCATTTAAAACTCCTTGCTGTTCTCCTGGCCACTCACAGACCAGCCTGGGAGCTAACATCGTCATGTGGGGTGAGCATGTATGACGTGATGATGTCATTATGCTGTCACTCCAATGAGTGTCGGAAAACAGGAAACCTGCTCACCCTTGACTGGCCTACTCCACCATTTCCTAGGTTATGTAATATGTTATATTCTTTGGTAACTGGGTGTCTGTTTTCAGGGGCAGCACGAGAACACAGGGGAGATTAATTGACTTTCTCAGAGTCGCACAGTATGCAAGTGGAGGTGGAGGTTATGGGAATTAAACCCAGATCTGCTGGAGTTACCAAGCTCATTTAGAGTTCGTTACTATAACCTCTAGACTATACTGCCAGTCCCAAGGTAATGACAGACCCATTCTAAGTAATAAAATGAGAGTAACAAGAGCCAGTGTTTAATGCTAGTAAATGATGTATGTTCAATCCGATATAATGCAACTAATATTTTTAAGGAGAAAGCGGCATATGCAAGTGGAATCCTCAGCTACTATCCCATTTCTAATACACTTATATGTTTTTTTTTAATCCATATACTGTTACCTTAATACTGGTAAGTAGAACAAGGGAGTATAAATCTATAATTTTGCTTAGTTTTGCCTTCAAATCTGACCAGGATCTTCTTTTTAAACATTCAAAAAATAAAAGGGCAGTCATGCCAGCCTGGTGTGCTGAGGGTTGAGGCACTGGATGCCACACTTGTGCCATGCCGGTGATCCAGGTTTGGGAGTAAGCTCTGGTCACTGGAGGTTGTTGGGAGTGGGGTGGGGGAGGGCATGGAAATGATAGTAGTGGTGCTAGGATGCTGTCATCTCCAGGATTGGGGAGGCGAGTTTCCTCACTCTTGGCTGACACCTGATGGAGGCTGGGTGTCAGAAGAGAGGTGTGAGGAACTGACGTTATGGGAGGAGGGTGGAGGGAGCTGTGGTTCTGAGCATGCATGCGCAACTTCATGCACATGCACCCACTGTGTATGGCACAGTTCTGGGTCAGGACAGGAGAATACCCAGAAATGCCTATGTCTCTCCATTGCTATGTGTTATGACTCCTAATGCTCTTGGGCCCTGCTCCTTTTGGATCCCCACTGGGAAGACGATGGGGGAGAGGCTGACAGGCTTGGTGTCTGAAGGAATTGGTGGCAACAGAAGAGCAAAGAGCTACTGTATGTAAAAAAAGATTAAAAGGACAGCTCGTATATAAGAATGCATACTTTTTCATTTACCTGGATTTTTTTTTCTCACCCAGCAGTAAAGATGGAAAATTTTAACATACCATCAAGAAGTTTTGGAGCTGGGAGGGACTTTCCATCTCTGAACACCAGCAAAACTTTACATCACTTTAAGAGACTAACAGTATACATTTTTTTAACTAGGCTATTTGGTACAGTAAATTTTCTGAAAGCTCAGAACTATCCAGATTCCTCTAAGGAAGGAGAAACAACCTCAGAATCAAATGAAGAAATGTCTGCAGTGGCACTGGATATAAAGGACCAAATATGATTACAAAACTTCCACAGGTTTTGAAATAAAATTGCATAGTAAATAACTAATAGTAACCAATTTAAGTTTATAACATTATATAAACTGTACTAATATGAGTTTATATCAACATTAACAATAGCAGTTTGTGGGGTATGTATGTAAGAATGGAGTTAGAAAAAAACTGTAAATATTGCAAATGTAATGTAGTCAAGCAATGGTTAAATAAGTGATATTAAACATCAGTATAGTTCATTATTTGAATGGGTGACAACATAAAATGGTTGGAAATCAGAGACTGGGCTAGTTTTGGAACAGACGGTGTAGGACATGCAAATATATACATGATGAGTGTTATCAAAATATGTTCAAAACAATGTAGAGTGTTGATAGTAACAAACAACATGTAAAAAGTTATTTACAATGATGATGGCTTATGGAATATGAACACAGAAGCACTGAGAGGGAATGAGAGGGAGGGTGAAAAGGATCTCCTGAGCATCTGTAAAGACTAATACAAAAATATTTTTTTTAATGATAAACATCAGAATAATTTGAAAAAACTTATACACAGTTTTTACACAGACTTTGCAATAATGGTTCTTGAATCAGTTATGAAGTTCACTGAGTTTATAATTCTTCTCAGAAAAATAAGAGCCAATCCATGTCCTCATTCATTCCACATCTTGGATCAATTACCTTGAATCAATCTATCCTAAATCCTTTACGGTACAAGAGTTTCTTCTCCCAGTCCCCTCATCTTTGTAGTGGTTTGAAATTGCACAAGTTCAGACAATTTCAAGGATGGTACAGGGTGTTTTTCTTGTTGAAAATGTCCAACAATTGGTGATTTGTCATCTTTACACCTAATGTTGTTCTTTTGCTGTAGAACTCTCTTTTGTAAGACTCTAAGGGCCAGATATTCAAAATTTTGCTCTGGGCGCAAACTGTTTGCGCTTGGTTTGCACCAGTCCGCTATATTCAAAAGGCCAAATAGCACAGGCAAACTGCATTAGTGCAGGGCAAAAGTATAATGTATACAATGGGCAAAAAAGGGGGCATGTACCTGAATACAGGTGCAATGCTATATTCAGTGCATTAGCACCATGCAAAGTGTGGCTCGACTTAGCATGACACTTTACGCAGTGCAAAATACTGCATAGGAAAAGGTAGTCTTAACTCCAGGCAAACCAAGGTTGGGGGGCGTGGACACAGCAGCAACAGGGAACAAGGCCGTCTGCAGCCAATGAGGAGGCAGTGTGGGAGGACTGCCTCCCTAGGCCACTCCACATGCACAGGCGCCCAAACTGTGGAATACAATGCAGTTATACTGCTTAGAAGGCAACCAGCCAGTCAGTGATAGAACTGTTTTGAAGCAGCACCTGCAGCAGTAATGGTTTGAAATGTGACAATATGTTGCACAGTGTAAATTGTGTGTTGTATTAATGGTCTGTGTTTAATGTACTCTGTATCATCCCAGCAGCACATGCTGTGGCTCTGGGAGGTGGCTGGCACTGTGCCTCTGCCCAGTGTACTTACCCAGACAACAAGGTGATAAATAAACATAGACAGGCACCAGATATGGTATAAACATGCTGCACACTAATGGCACTATGTTGCCATCATCTGCCACCGGTCCCAACAATGCTAGGCATTAATTGGTGACCCAGCACCCAGTGGACACCATGGCAGTGTCTCCATAAAGCACACAACTGCAGATCACCCTTTGGTGGACACCAACAGAATCCAGCACACACATGCAGTACTGGGGTCATGGAGGATGTTGAGGGGAGGGTGTACAGGTGGCCAGGCTGCACCACATACTGGGTGCTGCCACAAGGCTGGGGCAATCTATGCAGTGCAAATGGTCCAGTGTAGGTAATACCCCAACACCAGTCTGCCTGTCTGATGGTATGTGCCCCCCTAGCCACATACCACACATCTGTATAAACACTGCAGCACACCCAGCCAGTCATGTATATGTCACTGTGAGTATCCCATGCCAGTGGTGCAGTGTCTGTGGGTCACATAGCAGCATAACAGTAATGTCCACTGTCAGTACACACCTGCAAGATGGGCCTGTCACTGAGTAAAGTGCAGCAGTCATTGATGCCCTACACACCACAGACATTGTTGTGTCCCTCACACTACTGGCCCCCTTGTTACTGTAGTGTTTGCTGTGCACTGTAGCAGGAACTACAGTTTGGCTATTGCCTGCAGCATCACCACTCGTGTCTGTGCTGTGTAGTCCTCTGGAGCACAATAGTCTATGCAGCTGTGTACAAACATAGCCTGCAGCTACCACCATGCTCTTCCAGACTGACCTACAGGTGGAGCTGTAGGGAAACCCAGCCAGCCCCTGTACTTCCAGACTGACCTACAGGTGGAGCTGAGAGCAGACCCAGCCTGCCGCTGTACTTTCAGACTGACCTGAAGGTGGAGTTGTGGGGCCTTGCTATAATGCTGGGCAATCTACATGCAAATCAGGCCATAATGAGATGCTAATCTGGATGTTTGCCCATTGACTGCCTAAGTAGGCTCATATGCATGTCACTTTTGAATTTAGAAAATTTGTGCCCCAGGCAAATGTGATAGCATTGGGCAAATGTCTTAGCTCCATGCAAAACCTGCACAAAAGTGTCTGTGCCGTGCAAACATTTTGGAAACATGGTACATTTCTGCAGAATTTCACATGTGCTGGTGCTTGCAACTTTAATGAATCCACTCCTTTGCTAGCACACACATTGGCCACATAGTTCACCTTTACCTTCCTTCACATCACTGTGCACTGGGTTGCTGTTGTGATTTGCACTTCCTGGTTGCTATATTCAGAGCTGTCTTATTTCTCAGGCTATTTTTGCACTGCACTCCCAGCCAAGTTTGCCTGGTTTCCTTAGCATGCTGTATTCAGCAGATTTAGCGATCCTGGTTCTGGGCTAGTTTAGCACACCGAGCAATGCTAATTTAGCCCAAGGGCAAAGTTTTGAATGTCTGGCCCCGTGTTTGTCCTATGTACACTAGATCACAGTGGCATTTGCAAGCAATAATACCCGACAGGGTGGGTGGTATTGGGCAATTCTGGACTGCCCAAGGGCGTAATGATGCCTGACACTGCAGGCGGTGGGCCTTATAGCCCCTGGGTGGTCCGGTATGGTCCATACCGCCCTCCCTGGAGGGTATTAGTGCACTTAGAAAATGGGCATCTGTGTAAATTTTAATTAGGATATTGAATAAAAGAGGACATTATTTTGAAATTGGATAGAAGCAGCAGAAAACTATTTTTTGTGGTAAAATAGTCCTTTGTTTTTGTGCTGTTCCATCTGCTGTTGCACCCCCCAGCTATTCTGTTGTAATTAGCCCCACCCCCTCCCCCCACACACCACTGTTTACGGAAGCAAAGAAGGAGTATTTTTTGAAGTTCCCTTCAAGCAGTTCATTTTGGTATTTTAAAATGCAGCATGTTTTAGCCATGCAACGTTGCGCGACTCTGTTACGTGAAACCAGGAAGTGGAGAAGCCAATCCTGCAACAGGTGTATGATGCTTAACTCCCGCATGTTTTTTTTTTAAACCCAGGCAGAATAGTGAGGCAGTTTAACTAAGGTAACGGAGAGAGAATGAAGGGCGAGTTGAAAGTGTGAGCGTGAACGGGAGCCAGTTGTTCAGTTTCCCGGTCCTCCCTGCCTGCTGTAACTTCCAGGACTCAGTTATTTCTGTTTTTTTTTATTTTGCGAGTTCCCAATCCTCACTGCCTTCCATGAGGACCGGGAGTGTGATGAGGAGCTTCCGGTTTGTCCAGCGAGAGCGAATGAGCCTGCGTGAGATACAGAACCAGAGGAGCCGTAAGTTAAACAAATCAGTCAGTGACAAGAATGAGCTGCGTGCTGTGGGCATGTTAGGAGGGGTTTGTATGCTGTGGCAATGTTTTCTCTTTTTTTTGGTCAGCTGGGGAGAATGAGGGCACAGCACAGTGGTGAATGATCATACAATGGAGGTGGCATGCTTGATCGTTCGCTCCATAAGCGAGCGGAGAAAAAAAACTTAATTCTCTAATCGCTGTATGTTTAAACATTAGGGTATGGGAGGCTGTTTGATTAATTTTGTATAATTGCTGTTGCTTCTGTTGTACATGGTGAGAGGAGTGGGGTCTGCTCACTCGCTAAGTGACCTAAAAACAATGGCGGTAGTTTGAAATTTTCCAGGGTGCTTTCACCTAGTGAGGAAGCAAGGTGGGCACCAGGATATCAGAGAGGGTGTAGGGGCCAGTTGGGCTGGGACTTTTTATTTGGTGGGCATCTATTGACAAATAGATGCCCACCTCAGCCATGTTGTCAACCAATCAGCTTCCAGGATTTTTTTTGAGATTTTCTAAAAGAATATACACAATGTGGGAAGTCTGACACATGATGAAACCCTTAATATCAGTGTTCCCATTTCCTGCTGTTTCTTATAGCTTTTACCCTGCATGTGCTAGTGCAGGCACCACAGTTTCAGCATATGTAGTTTCCCTTAATATGTAGATTAATAGTACTTGTGTGGTCAATACCTTATTGTATGAGTGGAAAAGTCTGTCCTTATACTCTTAGGTTTTTCAGCTACCAGTAATGTTCTGTTTTTTAAAATCTGTTCCCCCATGGTGCTTCCTTTAGAAGGTGCCAATGGCTTTTTAATGGCATTTTTAATTTTATCAAAATGTTCTGAATAGGTTGTTATACACATTATCCTACTAATGTCTGTGTCTTTTAGTTTTGGAGTAAGGTTTTCTTCCTTAGTAACATCTCTATATCTCCACTTGGAATACTGGATAACTATCTCCTAATATCCCCTGTCCGAACTTATTTTTTCAGTTCTTACATGCTTCATTGAAATCAGACTCCTATGAGCAGTTTCGTTTAGCAAGTATAACCTTCCCCAAGGTGATATATTCCTTCGGATGGCAATAATGGAAACAGTTGCCTCTTAGGATGGTATTCTTGTAATTTTGTTCAGTATAGTTTAGTATGTAAAGTGTTATTCGTAAAGATTTCCAAATCCAGGAATGGAACACTGGTGTAGCTGGATGTCAGTGTGAATATGATGTATTCCATACCACCATTCAAGTAAATAATAAAAAAAATCTTATAGCTGTGTTTCAGTGCCATTCCCTAATAGGAAGCAATCAGGTGGATATGAATACAGTGCAGGGCTTCAAACAGGCATGGGATAGGCATAAGGGAGCAATACAATGAGTATGAATAGATAGGCCACTGACAGAGCAAAGGCCGATGGCACATTTATAAGGTAGAAAAAGAAATGAGAAGACTGGATGGGCCTTGTGGTCCTTATCTGCCATCAGCTTCTATGTTTCTAATCATCTATGTGACACCCCAGTATTTTATGCATCTGTATTATTCATTATACAGAGGTGTTAGGACAATTTATCTTCAAAGCTTGACATAAAAAGGCAGGCATATGATGGGGCCACTGGTGACCCTATTGCCATGCCTTTTATTTGGTAGTAATTTTTTTTTTTTAATTTGAAGTAGTTCTGCCTTAAAACCATCTCAGCTAGTGTCAGAAGGAAGTTCTCTTTACCTGGTTCTGCATCTTCTTGCATTTGATGAAATCTTTTAGATTCTCCAGGACTTTATCATGGGGTAATAAAGTATGCAGATTACTGACGTGTAAGGATACTAAAAGCATGTCTGATATGTTCAGTTCCCTTTGGTCGATTGTTTTTAATATTTCAATGACATGTTTTGTGTCTTTTATATAACCTTGTTGCTGTATAACAAGGTCCTGAATATAAAAAATCTACACATGTAGAGAGTAGTTGTAATATAGAATCTCTCACTACTACTGTTGACTTGCTTGGTGGGTGCACTGTGTCTTCGTGTATTTTGTGAATTGTGTAGATAACATTCACAGGTACATTTTGCTTTAAAACCTGTTTCTATGGACTACCTAATCATATTTCTTATTTCTACAATGGGATTATAACTCTCATTTTTGTAGTTACTTTCCTCTTCCCATTGTCTTAGACATTCTGTCTGGTAGTCCCTATAGGTTTGAATAATTACCAATACCCCTTATCAATTGTTTTTATGACTATGCCATCATTTAATTCTAGTATTTTCAGAACCTCATATTCTTTATATGTTAAATTAAACTGTGTCCTCTTTCCTTATTTAATTTCATTATCTATTAGATTTCCTATTTTTTTCTGTAAGTTTTCTGTGTGCTTATAAAGCTTGGGGGCTCAGTTTTGGGGACAGAAAAATGGTTTTACATCTAAGCCCTTATATAAATCTGATGTCCTGTTTAAAGTAAGCACTGTTACTACAGGAGCTTCTGACAATAAGTTCTTAAACACAAAATAAACACAAAATAATGTATTAAACTTATTTTTCTAAAAAAAATTGTGTATCCAACTTGAGGTTAAATAAATTCAGTTTCAGGTGTGGGTAAAATGTAAGGCCCATACTTAATATCATTTTCTCTTCTTGCCTTAGTCTACAGTTGTCAAACTATAATTTATCTGGGTGCTTTGTTCTGGGCTGACCGAGTTGTCATTTTCTCATTGTTACCATCTTGTCTGTCTGTCTCATTTTTTTGTATTCTTGTCCTTGTCTGCTTCCTCCTGCAGTCCCTTCTTCTGTTTGTGCATCTGTGTCTGACCCTTTCGCTATTGTTTTATAATTTTTTCCTCTGTCCCTGAAAGTCCCCTCTACACTGCCTGCTCTGTCCCCTGCTACCTCTCCATGACCTATACCTTGTCCCCATTGTCTCCCTTAAAAAACTCTCCTGAGTTGATAAGTCTTTGGGTAGCCACTGTCCAGGCTACTATCACTCATGTAGTTTGCATTGTCTGAGTCTGGGTTATAAATTCTCATCTGTAGTTGTTTATTTTTGTTAGATCAGTTCTAAACCTTATTATTTATATAATCTTCCAGGCCTCATTTTGAGTTTTCAGATTTTTATTGCTTGAATTACCTCCTCAAACTCTTCCAATGCTTTATTAGCCATGCAACTCTGATTATGTGATTTTCTCTTTTTGGTCTTCTGATGGGGTATTAATTGGGCAGGCTAGATGGATCCTTGGTCTTTTTCTGCTGTCATTTGTCTATGTCTAATCTCTGTTAATAACTTCCCTTGTTCTGTAGCAATGGCTACTGTTAGCAACAACATTAAATGTAATGAACGTCTGTTTCTTGCACCATCCCAAAGTTTTATTAGATTCATGTTATTAAATTCTAAATTAGATTACAGCAGGATTCATAATCCATGAGGAATATGCTTTTGTTTAAAATATTCCCCGTACGTGGTAGTATGCCTGTCTGGTTTTATCTTTTTTCGTTTTAATTGTTCTAACCAGGAAGATACAGATTTTTACTGTCTGGGGCACTCAGCTTTCTGTTGGTCTAAATACTGCTTGAAATTCTTGCTTCTTCTTCTTTAGTTATGATTAAAGGTAGTGATCAGTTCAAACAACATGAAGTCTTGCTGTATTATGACAATCTGCAGTTAGCTCCAGCCTTTGAACTGCCTCAGAGAGTAGAGGGTTAATTTTCTATGCAATGCATAGAACGTTGAGCTCAAGCTTGGTTGAGGTCTCTGTCTGCAGCACTTTGAAACCCAACCATCAGATTCTTTACTCTGCCTCACTGAACAGTCACTCTGGAGATTTCTCCTTCTGCTCGGTTCAAAGTCAATTAAAGTTGTCGGTTTCTTTCTGAAATTATTTCCGCATTGTAGGTTCAGGCTCTGTCTGTGGTACCGTGAGTACTTTAGATAGTTTTTCTGTTTACTTTGTGGAAATTGTAAAACTGTATTTCAATCGGTTCGACTGAACTGATCCAATATATTGAATTCTCGTGTGTTCTTTAGTGTGTGGTTACCGGTCCTTATTGGTTTTAAAAAAAATGTGTTTTAACGTTTTTTTCCAATACCCGTAACACAGTTAGAAACTGATAAGGGAGTCTTGCCTGGTGGTTGCTGAAAAAAGGGTAAGTTTGGTTAGGTTGGTTAGGTCTGAGAAACCCAAGAAAAAAAATGGACCCACTGGGTTTCAACACTGCAGTGAGTGTGGGGAGGTCTTTGCTAAGGCCAATCCCCACACCACCTGTGTTTATTGTTTGGGGTTTCACCACCTCGATATAGACTGCCAAATTTGTAAAAACTTTCCTATGTCTACCCTGGAGAAAAGATTAGGTAGACTTAGGGAAAAGGAGGCTGACAAGTCCACTGACCCGGATGGTCAGCCCCGTTCGATTCCGACCGAACCAGAAGGAGTGCCCTCTGACCAGGGCAATACTTCTTTGGCCAAGAGGAGAGCCGATCCTGAGGGATCAATTCCTATGAAAAGGAAACATAAAGACAAATCAGCCGGTTCAGATCTGGAGGGTCATGTTCCGACCACTGATGAGATTGCCCGAGCGATTTGGATTGTTGAATCACTTCGCCTGGTTCCATCCAATCCAGCTCCGTTAGCTAGGGTTACAGTTCAGTCAGTTCTTCTGGTTCAGGATTATGCCACTGAAGATTTTTATGAACAGAAATTTGAGGAGGAGGGGGATTATGAACAAAATGATGAGAATGATGGAGCAGAAAGTCTGGATATGCCCATTGAACTGGACATCTCCCCAGAAAGACCTTCTGATGTTTCTCCTCCTAGGCTCTCTGAGTCCCCTGCCCACTACCTGTTCTACAGGAAAGTGGCTGAAACTCTCCAGCTCCCTATGGAGGAGGCTACAGAGGATCGGGAGGAGCCTGATTTTGTTGAAATGATGGACATCCCAGAGTCCAGGAGGCTGTCTATTCCCCTGCACAAATCATTTGGGAAAGAGACACAAAAAAATTTTAATGTCTCCTAATTCTGTACCTCCTGTTGATAGAAGAATGGACAAGAGGTACACCTTATCAGGCTCAGACATGGAGTATTTCTATCAGCAATGCAGCCATGTTAGGGTTGTGCAGGCTGCAGCCTGTGACAGGGCTAATGTTCCCTTGGCTTCACACCACCCAGATAAAGACTCCAGGAAGATGGATGCCTTGGCAAAGAAACAATACATAGCATCCTCTTTGGGACTCAGGCAGGCTAATTATATGGTCTATGCAGCCAGGTACCAGAAGTTCAGATGGTTCACTGTACTGGCACTGTCTAAAAAGGCTTCCCCCCCCAGCTGACCAAGGAGCTGGAGGAGGTGGCTGCTGATGGGATTGAGGCATCTAAGGTACAATTTCATGCTGCTGTGGTCTCCAATGATGTGTCATCAAGAGTCATGGCTAAATCTGTGGCTCTTTGGAGAATGGCTTGACTCAGATGTACTAGCCTCTCACAGGACACCCAGGCTAAGGTCATGGATTTCCCTGTGGAAGGTAATTCTCTGTTTGGGGAGCAGACAGAGAATTACATGAAAAAGATGACGGAATATAGGACCACTTATATGAGTGCACAGACCAAGGAGAGGCAGGTAACTCCTCAAAGGCAGCAATCTAGGGGCAGGGGCAGGCCTTTTCATAGGCTTTTCTACCAAGCACAGGCATCTTCTCCCTTTTCACAGAGGGGATTCTTCAGAGGGAGAGGCAGAAGGGGGATGAGCAGGGCTGCATCCACTCCTCAGCCTAAGGCCCCTGCCAAGCAGACACCCTGATGGGCCTGCCTGGGTCAACTCTCCTATCCCTGTAGTCAGCAGGCTGGCTTACTTTGTCCAGGACTGGGTGTCTGTTACTTCAGACAAGTGGGTCCTGGAAGTAGTAAGCCAGGGACTGGTTCTCAGCTTCAAAAAATTTCCGAAGATGAGAGCCAGATCTTTTTGACCTGCAAGTCTCTCCGAAACCCTTGCCCTAGAGGCAGTGGTTTAATCTCTTCTGGCCTTAAGAGCCATAGAGAGAGTTCCTACCCTGCACTGGGGAACAGGTCCATACTCCAGGTACTTTCTTACCCCCAAAAAAACAGGAGAGTGGCAACCCATCCTAGATTTAAGATACCTGAACAAACATCTTTTAAAGCCAAGGTTCAAGATGGTGACTCTGGGAATAATTCTTCCCTCTCTAAGGCCAGGGGACTGGCTAGCCTCCCTGGACCTCAAAGATGCCCACTTTCACATCCCCATCAGGTGCTCCCACCAAAAGTACCTCAGGTTCAAGTTTCCCTCAGGCCATTATCAGTTCAAAGCAATGCCCTTTGGTCTAACACCAGCTCCAAGGGTTTTCACAAAGTGCCTGGCAGTAGTAGTTGCCTTTTTAAGAAGGTAAAAGATTTCCATTTTCCATATCTGGACAACTGACTCATAGTGGGTCAGTCTCCAGACCAAGTCAAATCAGACCTGTAAGTGATCCAGCAAGTGCTCACTTCCCTGGGATTTCTTCTCAACCTCCCCAAGTCAGCTCTTGAACCAGTGCAGCTTCTTACCTTTATAGGGGAAGAGTTAGATACTGTCAAAGCAAGAGCTTTTCTTCCCCTTGAAAGGGCAAGAGTTCTTATAGAACTGGCTTCTTCCTTCAGCCTTCAGGTGTCCTGACTAGAAAGGCACTTCCTTCAGCACTTGGGCCACTTGGCAGCCTCTACAGCAGTGGTCCAAGGGGCAAGATTCCAGGTGAGGGACATTCAGTTCCATCTGAGGGCCTTTTGGTCCCAAAGGAAGGATCCTCTTACCAAACTGATTCCAGTGACACTGATCCTAGCTCTTCAATGGTGGCAGGATCAGGACAATTTAAGGCAAGGGGTCCCATTTGTTATTCAGTCTCATTCGGTGGTCCTTACCATGGATGCTTCCCTTCTGGGGTGGGGAGCCCATCTGGGAGCTCTCACTGCCAAGGGACTGTGGCCCCCTCAGGAATCCCTTCTTCATATCAATCTCCTGGAACTCAGGGCAGTTTTCTGGCCCTGCAAGCTTTCTCTCAGCCAGTGTAGGACAAGGTGGTTCAGGTCAGAATAGACACCACCACCACCATGTGGTACATCAACAAGCAGGGAGGCACTCAGTCCATGGCCTTGTGCATGGAAGCCATGAAATTGTGGTCCCTGGCTTATTCTCTGCAGACCTCTCTGATAACAGTCCACCTTCCAGGGAAGGACAATGTGCTAGCAGATGCACTGAGTAGGATCTCCCAGGGCCATCATGAATGGTCCCTGGACCCTCTGGTGTTAAAAGTGATTTTTTCAAGGTGGGGCACTCCAGAGATAGATCTCACAGCCCCAGACAATCACCAACTTCCTCTGTTTTGTTGCAGACCCTCAGTCTTGGGCTCAGTCCCTCTGGATGATCTGATGTTGAATTGAGAAGGGAAATATCTCTATGCCTTCCCTTCCTTTCCTCTACTGTTCAAGGTTCTGGACAAAGTGAGGTCACAACCCTGCAAAGTGATTCTGATTGCTCCAGATTGGGCCAGGCAGCCCTGGTACCCCCTCTTACTGTCCCTAGTAGTTCATCTTACCCTGTCTCTTCCCAGGAATCACAACCTGTTAACCTCCTCTCAGGGGAGGATTTGGTACCCCAATCTTGGGTCGCTCAATCTCAAGGGATGGCTCTTAAAGAGTTAGAGAATGCAGATTTGCATCTGTCTCAAGGGGTTCTGGATATTCTCAAAGCCTCTCAAAAGCCTGCCAACAGAAAGACTTATGACTCCAAATAGAAAAGATTCAGCATTTGGTACTCTGGTTCTATTTCCACACTGTGGAAGACAGCCCAAGTGGTTCCCCTTCTAAAATCAGGGGACCCTATGGAACTTAATAATTACAGGCCCATTTTTATTCTACCAGTGCTATCCAAGATGCTGAAGAAATTAGTGAGTAACCAGTTAAGGGAGTATCTTGACAATGCTAACCTCTTGAATCCAGCTCAATCTGGATTCAGGGCCAAGCATAGCACTATCACTGCACTAGCCAAGGTCACAAATGACTGGCAAACCAAATTAGATAAAAAGAATAATGTCTGTGCAGTATTTCTGGACCTGAGCAAAGCATTGATACTGTGGACACAAGCTTCTACTATCATCCTTGCACACCCTTGGTACCTCAGATCCACCCTCCCTTAAGTGGTTCAGGTGTTATCTCACTGGTAGGTCACAGCAGGTGAAAGCTGAAGGTGACCTATCCCATTAAAACCACTGTTAGAGGAGTCCCCAAGGTTCTATCCTGGGTCCTATCCTTTTGCCATTTATATAAATAACATTGATTCACCCTCACCAATTCCTCTGTACACCTCTTTGCTGATGACACTGTTTTGTATGTCAGCAACCCTTCATCTGCAGCTGCCTGTGAAATCCTACAAACAGAATTCTCCTTGATACAATATCAGCTACTTGGGAAAAAGTTTCTGTTGAATGCAAAGAAAACTAAAGCAATGATGTTCACAAATCAAAGCTCCACCAGCACCTCCTTCTCAATCATTCTCCCCCAGCTATGCACTATACTTGGAGAAAACCTGGAGTATGTAGAAAATTTCAAATACCTAGGTGTGTGGATTGACAACAGACTGGACTTCATTCATCATTTAGAAGAACTGCTAAAAAAGCTTCACCAAAGGCTTGGCCTTTTCTATAGATTAAAACCCTTCCTAAACAGAGATTCAAAGATGAGGTTAGTCCAGGCCATTTTTCTCTCAGTTGTTGACTATGCAGACTTCCTTTATAGTCACTGCCCCACCTCCTACCTATGCAAGTTGGATACCTTATACCATAGAGCAGTAAGATTCATTACAGATCTGCCTTCTAATACCCATCACTGCTCTCTTTATGCTGCAGTTGGATGGGTTTCCCTTCACCTCAGAAGGAACAGAAATGCAGCCCTATGGATTTACAGAGCGTTATCAAAAAAACTTCCAAACTATATTCTGGACTGCTTCACCCAGACCATTCCTAGCTCCTATGCCCTAAGAAGCAACAATGTCATCCTGTTCAAATTGCCCAAATTCAACACCCGGCTAGGGAGGGCAGCAATCAGCTATTCTCTAGCTATAGCATGGAACACCCTACAAAAATTCCTAAAACTGTCCAATATTATTCAATTTGCATCCTTTAAACAGCGTTGTACAGTTTTCTTCACAGAGAAATGCAGTTGCTATCGCTAGAGCTAACTTTGTAATCTCACAGTCTCCCTCCCCAAAATTAACCATATATGGCATAATCTTTGTTCTTCAGTTCTCCCTCCCAGGCAGACACCCCATCTTATGGCACCCAGTAATACCCTCACCATCCTAGTATTACATTATGCTGTGTGTTTGCCATCGCCCATCCACTGGGATATATATATATATATATATACTGTATATACTGTAAATATTAGCTTAACTCTCCTATAACCCATTTTTATCATGTGACTTTTACTGTACATCACTGTGTTTATAAATATTTTTTTCCCCTTTATGTATAACTGTTTCATATTAGCGTATGATGTATCTGTTATGTATCAACTGTTGAACCTTGACCTTATCAGGTCCATCTTGTAAAAGCCTTGCTCAATGATGTTCGCCTGAATAAATAAAGATTTGATGATGATGATGATGTTGCTATGTCTCCTGACACTGCTGAATTGCCTACAGTTCTGGATTATCTGGTCCATCTTATTGGCCTAGGCCTCAGACCAGCTACTCTCAAGGTACACTTGTCAGCTGTTTCTGCTTTTCTGTCAGAGAGAAAGACTTCCTCACTGTCCTCTCACCCTGTGTTCTGTAAATTTTTTAAGGGATTGCTTCATACCCATCCTCCCTTTAGGGATCCTGCCCCTGCCTGGGACTTAAATGTTTGCATTGCCAAACTTATGCAACCCACATTTGAGCCTATGTCCTCAGCAGAGCTTAAGTGCTTGACTTGGAAAACTGTGTTTTTGGTAGCCATTACCTCTGCCAGACATATCAGTGAATTGCAAGCCCTGTCAGTGGAACCTGATTTTATCTCTATCCATAGAGATAAAGTGGTCCTTAGAACCAATTGGAGGTTCTTGCCCAAAGTGGTCTCAGATTTCCATTTGAATCAGTCCATTTCTCTCCCTGTTTTCTTCACTGATCATTCTTCCTCAGAGGAGAGAAGGCTTCACAGTTTAGATGTTAAAAGAGCCCTTAGCTACTACATAGAGCGTACCAAGGGTCACAGGTTTGATTCCCTCCAGTTGTTTCTCACTTATGGTGAAGTGGGAAAGGGCAAACATGCCACCAAGAGAACTATTGTCAGGTGGATTGTTTCTTGTATACAATTCTGCTATGAGAAACTGGGAAAATTCCACTCTCAGGCCTGAGGACTCATTCCACAAGAGGTACAGCTGCTTCCCTGGCTGCTGCCAGGGATATCCCTCTGTTAGAAATTTGCCAAATAGCCACCTGGAACACAGTCCATACCTTTACCAAGCATTTCTCTCTGGATATCCAGGCTAGGAGTGATGCTCGGTTTGGTACAGCAGTACTTCAGAGCCTATTCCCAAAGTAGGTTCTGTCCCTCCTCCATGGAAGTATTGCTTGGTAGTCTGCAGACTGTCAGAATACAGCAAGGCTTCATGTTGTTTGAAGAAAAAATTACTCACCTTAGTAATTGTGTTTCTTCTAATGGAGTATTGCTTTATTCTGACCTCCCTCCCTGCCTCCCCTCTCAGAACCTGGTTTTGGGAAGTTGGTGGGCAGGCGCAGTGTTGCAACCCAGGGGTGCTTCATGTACACCCTCCTTTTTATCTGGGTGCTTTTGTATTATGATCTTTTATTTTTGGATAGGTTTTGGTTTTGCGTTTCCTGACTTGAGTCTTCCTTTGGAATCCAAAACTTTCTGTTGCCAGTTGGCAAGTTAAAATTTTTACAATTTCCACATAGATAGTGAGTGTTTGCTCATAAGAATCTGATGGTTAGGTTTCAAAGTGCCACAGACAGAGACATCAACCAAGCTCGAGCTCAACGTTCTATGCACTGCATAGAAAATTAACCCTCTACTCTCCGGGTCAGTTCAGAGGCTGGAGCTAATTGCAGATTGTCAAAATACAGCAAGACTCCATTAGAAGAAACACAATTACTAAGGTGAGTCATTTTTTCTTATCTACCAGTGGCACTATTTCTGAAAATGAGTTCATGGTAAGTCATTATGTAACCAATATCCCTATGTAGTATGGCTGTCTAAGGTGGTGGTGGTGAGAGTGGGGAGGGGGGAGAACAAAACTTGCACAGTCTGTCAAAAAAACTTCCAGGAGCAATGGTTGATTTTGGCAGCTTAGGTAGAGGTTGTATGAGGATATGCATTTAAAACAAGATTATAACAATGTGTGCTGAAAAAGTTGTTTTGTATATTAGTCCCATCATAATGGTTTAAAACAAGTACTAATGGTGAGGCCAAGTTCCCATCTGCAGGAGTTCTTGTGTGAAGTGTTTTTGTTGCTTTCAGTCTACTGGTTGGATTCCAATTTTGAAGTCTGGACTCCTGGACAGGATGATAGATAGAATCTTCCTATGTAAGTTGATACTGGAATTCCATGTGATCCAACCTGCAAAATAAAGAGCAAAGAGGAGGACTCTTCTGCAAAAATGCATAGATGATGCTGTTGATTTGGAGATAAGAATCACTCACCACTTTTGTATCAAAACATTTTTATTGTCCCACATGGTGTCAGCACTGCAATAACATCAACTTAGCTAATGGTGCAAGGACCTCTTCTTCAGGGCATGTACAGTAGTTACTAATTACATTAAACATGGTTGACATTTATATAAGGATGAATTCATTTACTAGCATTGCTCTCTATTGTTAAACTGCAATCTCATTTTCACTTATGTAATTATTGGAGAGACCCAGAAATGGTCCCCACTATTTATATTTTCACTATTAGTAATATGTTTTTGTATTTGTAAAAAAAGTAGTTATGCATAGGCTATTTTGTGTTTATTTGGCAACCAGTTATATAATCCAATAGTTTAGGCAGGATGCGTGTTGTCTGAACAAAGTATGTTTTAACAGTTTCTAGCTGTGTCGTGTCCTATCAATACAAGAAGTGGTGAGTGCCAGAAACCTTTGGTGAATAATTCAATAATCTCGACTTTATTTATAAGTAGAAAAAAATATAAGCAGTGGTGGCCATTTTATGTGTCTCTTTAATAATTATATAAGAAAATGTCTGACTCAAAAGGAGAATGCACACGCCATCCACACAATCAGTAATTCCAAACTGTTGTTCATTCAAGTCATAAACAGTTTATTGACCAGTACCATAGACAAAGGCATCAGCTTACATTTCACCCTGCTTCCAGGGCTTCCTCAGAGCTTCTTAAACAACATGAAGACATGTTTTAAATACTAAACACAAATATATTCAATTAGTGTGTCCACCAATAGGTGTAAGTCTTTCATCAGCAGTGTTCAAATTACTATCAAAGGAAATGTGAACTCAGTGAAAAAAACTAATAACACCACAAATGCCATCTACAAAATACAATATACAGTGTTTTTTTCTTTATTTATTTACTTTCTTCAATCATATCTTCAGTATCCACATAACCTTATGTATGTTAGATGACAGCAGGCAGATTTTATTCTTAAATGGGAGATGATCCTACATGAGGCAACAGAAAAGCTGATCAAGCTAATTTTGCATGACAGCACCGAACAACTACAACTATCTTTAACTGAGCTGAAAACTCAAGAACTGAATATTCAGACCTTTAATGCACATAAGGATTTGGTCACATGCCAAAATAAATTTAAAGAGTACATGTGGCAATATGATAATAAGTTAAAAGCCCAGAATCAAAAAAAAGTTTATAAGGGACACGAAGGATTATTTACTGGGATGTGTCTTTAAATGGACTAGAATTGAATCACCCGGGACTGTACCGCCTAATGCAACCTCGGTAATAATTACACCAGGCGGCACGGAGATTCCACGTTCTATTTTAAAATAGTCTACTGGCACAACTTCTGCTGAAACTAGCACAGGGGAGAGCTCGACAGATATGGATGAAAGTGAACAAGAAACTGATTCTATTTTGGACAAGCTCCTCCTTGGGAGATTTTACCCAGGAGGAGCAACAGGAGAATGTGTTTTGCATTCAAGATGGGTACACCTGTCCCAGGAAGATGAGAAGGGGTAAGAAAATCCAAGGGGTTGAGGATGGGGTTGACTGCCTCAAGCATCAGTGGCAAACAGATACTAAATGTGGTAAACCTATCTTTACAGACACTGACTGAACTAGAGACACAGGTACTTTCAAAGGGTTTGTCCTTTGTACCAATGTATACTGTTAATAACTTTACTTTTTTTGTTGATTTACAGAAATTTGCTTGTAAACTGAATCTTAAAGTGTTTTTTCACAAACATGACACTAGACATGTTATAAGTGATGCAGCTGCAGTTCAGGAAGGGATTAATAACATTGCCCGAGAGAATGATGGCTTGAACAAAACTTTTTTAAAACCACCTTCTACTTTTTGTCCCTCCTTGCATCCTGCAGTTGGGACATTTCTCCAGTGCTGTTTGCAAGATCTGGAAGAACTATATAATAATAAACCTAGGATGCCTAGATTTAATTTAACTAAAACAGAAAGGGAAGCCCTGGCAAATTTAGCATCAGATAGTAGCATCACTATAAAACCTGCAGATAAGGGGGGCAGTATTGTGATCCAGGGCACTGAGAAATACATGACAGAAGTTAACAGACAACTTTCTAATGCTACTTTTTATCAATTACTTACTTTTGATCCCACTTCTAACATTAAGAAACACATTGAGAGTGTATTGTTACAATTACATGAGAATGCCCTCATAACTACAGATGAATTGTTTTTTATGTCTGTCCAAGAACCCTTTATACGGTCTACCTAAAATCCACAAATACAGTGTTTCTCCACCGGGTCGTCCAATAGTGTCAGGGGTGGGCTGGATTACTGAGCCTATCTCTAGATTTGTGGACAGTTATATCAACCCCCTAGAGCCTATCTCTAGATTTGTGGACAGTTATATCAACCCCCTAGTGGAGAAGTTATGGAGTCATGTTAAGGACACTGGTCATATGTTAAACATTTTAGAGGATATACAGGTTGATAGGGAATAGAATCTGGTTACTTTGGATGTGGACTGTCTCTCTAGACTAATATTCCCCAGAAGAAGGGTCTACTGGCTATAGAATATTCTCTTCTGAAATATACTAATCTTCCTCAAATGACTATTAATATGGTTACTTCACTTATAGAAATAGTTTTGAATAATAACGTCTTTATGTTTGAGGGCCGAGTATATAAACAAATCAAGGGGACAGCCATGGGTGCTACATTAGCACCCAATCTGGCTAACCTGTACCTTGGAGAGTGGGAAGAACGGGTAATATATGGATGCTAGCCCAAATCCTTTTTTTTGATTTGATTGATATTTATAAATGCTTTATTGATGATATATTTATCATATGCATGAGAATGACTCTGAATTACAGGACTTTATAACTTTTTTGGAAAGTAGCAACTGTAATTTAAAATTTAAATCAACAGTGGGGATAAACAGTATACATTTTTTGGACATGACTATCATTAAATCAGGTGATGGTACACTGTACACTGATTTATATTCTAAGCCCACAAACAGTCTCCTCCATGCCACAAGTTGTCACCCTCCTCACCTGATACGTAATTTACCCAAGGGACAACACATAAGAGTGAGAAGGAATTGTTCGACTGTAGAATTGTTTGACCAAAGAGCTGAACAACTTACCAGTAAGTTTTTGTATAGGGGTATTCAAAAGGGAACTGCTAAACTTTTCCAATGACATCAGAGAAAGAAATAGGGAAACATTGCTTCAGCCTAAACAAAAGAATAGACAGTTCGATCCTGGTATTTCTTTTGTAACCTCCTATGGGGGAGGTAGTACAGAAGTTGTGGATATGGTCAAGAGAAATCTGTCTGTACTTAGAGGGGTGACTGAATTACATACACTCCTTGAACAAACTCTGAAAGAAACATACAAAAGAGGGAGTAACCGGAAGGAGAGACTGGTACATAGTTACCAGCCTGATATTAGAGCAAGTCAGACTATTTCAAATTGGGGTTCTAAACCCTGTGACTTCTGTAAAATTTGCCAGTATATGGAAAGAAAAGTAAAATTTGTGAATCCAAGTGTTGGCAATTTAGAAACTATAAGAAGCCGGATTGACTGTAATTCTGAGGCGGTTATTTATCTCCTTACTTGTTCCTGTGGGGGGGTTCTATGTGGGTAGGACAAAGCGCAAACTGAGGTTCAGAATCAATGAGCATTTGCAGGCCATTAAGAAAAAGAACCTGAGTTATGCAGTGGCCCATCATATACATAATAAACCAGGGGTGAAACATAGGATTTCAGTATTAGGTGTAGAATGTAAAACAAAGGATGTCAGAGGAGGAGACCTGGAGTGTGCACTTAACTGTGCAGAACAAAGATGGATTGTTATACTAGGAGCATTAAAATGTCCTGGACTTAATGATAAATTTGAACTGGCTCCTTTTCTGAAAAAAGTTAACAAGTGAGCAACTTCTCTCCCCTCCCTTCCCCCCTTTTTTCCTAACCAGAGTATTTAAATTGTATTTATGTATTCATTTACTCTGATTAAATGTTGCCTCTTTGCATTTTTATAGGCTGTCCTTGGAACATACTTGTTCAATTGAATGGGAGGCCAAGCCTGCTGTCACCTAACATACATACGGTTATGTGGTTACTGAAGATTTGATTGAAGAAAGTAAATAAATAAAGAAAAACACTGTATATTGTATATTGTAGCTGGCATTTGTGGTGTTATTAGTTTTTTTCACTGAGCACACATTTCCTTTGATTGTAATTTGAACACTGCTAATGAATGACTTATGCCTATTGGTGGACGCACTAATTGAATATATTTGTGTTTAGTATCTAAGACATGTCTTTATTTTGTTTAAACAGCTGTGAGGAAGCCCTGGAAGCAGGGTGAAACATAAGCTGCTGCCTTTGTCTATGGTACTTGTCAATAAACTGTTTATGACTTGAACGAACAACAGTTTGAAATTACTGATTGTGTGGATGGTGTGTTCATTCTCCTTTTGAGTCAGAGATCCTACTTTTTTTGAACAGCACTGCTACCTTGTGCTCCACCCTTCTCCTTTGCTATATAAGAAAATATTTGTGGTAGAGACTGTAGTTTAATAACAGAGAACAATGTTAGTAATTTTTTTTCAGATCCAGATATATATATGGGATATACAATGGAGAGCTGTCAGATAAATTATTTATCTACACAAGTGCTATTTATGCCATGAGTGAGGTGTCTGGGGTCAAACAGCACAAGTGTAGATAAATCATTTATCTGACGGCTCACCATTGTATATTTCATTTATGCAATAGGGATTTTTTCAGTCAGTGCAGGGACATTTGCTTTTGATTGCTTATCTTGTTTTTGCATATGTTTGTCAAAAAAGTGAACAAAAAATTGCATTTTCTGCTCTTTCTTGCTAATTATGAAAAATATATAGGGTATCTATAAATTAAACACCACTCATTTTGTAGATAATTTTGTGCTGAACAACTTTCATGCTCGCAGTACCATGCTATCTTTTTTCATTTTAAAGTTATTCGCATTTGAATATGGGTAGTACTGCTACTGAGGCTGAACATTCTAAATGAGTTCTGCAGTGATTGTGACATAGCTACTATATGGATACATTTTATTTATTCAATGGCTGTGAAGATAAATGGATTTATTCGATGGCTTCTGAGTCCACACCTATTGCATCAATAAATGTATATATATATGTACACCATGTTTAATTTAATTAGGAACTGAACTCCCTTAAGAAGATGATGCTGGCCTTTGAAACATTGGCTAGGTTGCTGTTATTGCAGAGCTGACATCATCGGGGAAAAAACAACCTTCTGAGGGAAAGTATTATTCTCACCAGAATCCAAGATATGCTGTGAGGTTGGCACATTGTGAATGGGGTTCTCACAGCTGGGGGCAGGAAACTGAGGGTTAAGATAAGAGGCCTTACATCGCTCATAACCAGGACATGCAGTAACAGTTCCCTAATTAGTATTAACACCCATGTTTACTACCTTAGTGGCAACAGAGTCAAGTGCATCTCTCCCCAAAACAACATTACTCTTCTCCTCCACATCAGCAGATTTAGTTCTAAGCAACACGTTTCTGTTCAAACTATCATTTTCACCTCTAGAGTTCACAGTGCCAAGTCCACTGGGGGTTGATTCCTAGTTACCATCATGCACAGTCTCCACATCAGCTACAGTGGAAAATGTCTTTATTTGTTATTGATTTGAATTGATTTGAAGTTCACTGCCCAAATCTCCTCTGCTTACTCACAGTACCTGCATGGATTTCTGTTGCTATCAGGTGAACACAGTCTTTCTGATGGATTGAAGGGAGCTTCAGAGGCTGTGCTACTAAATGCCATTAAGACACCTCTCACTGCTGTCCCGATATGCCCACCACCTCCGAGTTATCGGAGGAAACAGTTTTGTGTGTAGAATCAGCTAGCGTCTAGCTGGCTAGTGCAGGGGTGAAATCCAAATCTTTTCTCATCTGGGCTGTTTTTCAAACACTCTCACTCATGTAAAAATTTTTCCTCATCTGCCACCAGCAAGGCCATTGGGTGAAAATGCGTTTTTGCTTCCAATGCCTGTTTCACCTTTGCTTCTCCAGGAGCCAAATCACTTCCATTTCAGAAGAGACTAAACCTCCCTTAGGTTCAGGGTCCATATCAATATCTAAACTCTCAGGAACAGCAACATCATCATCATTCTTTCTATTTTCCAAAGTGACCTCACGCATACAAGGAGCTTGGAATGAATGCTACTCCCTGCTCCTGCTCCATCCACCTCCCCCTCACTACTGTCCACCATACTGATCAGATAGACAGTATCTCCCCTTGAAGGAAGGGTGGGAGAATTTTTATTTAAGAAGAATACATGCAAGGTAACATCACAAAATCATCAAACTTCTCTATTCAGTATATACGTAAATAAAAGAAAAACAAAATCAAAACAATACAACTCAGGTCATTGGTACTCACATCAAAGTAATACATACAGTTAATCAAAGTAAAAGAATCCTCAAAAATGTTTCACTGTTCACTGAGAAATAATGAAAAATATCTTCCTAACTTCATACACCTTCTATATTTTTAAATCTCATATTCACTTTACACTAAATAGTTTTTCCATAATCCCCTCTCTCTGGACTCTGGACATCTCTTGCAATCCTGAAAATATATTTGAGTTAGGTCTTTCCCGACATTTTGCAAGATCTCTTGGTATAACACATTTTTTTGCTGAAGCACCCAGGTGCATCGTGCTTGCCATATATAGTACATCAAAAGAATCCCTAACATGTGCAATGTCCCTTTGTGATACTTCTGTTATCTCCCTGAGAATATTCCTAATACTAATTCTTGTTAAGACAGAGTCTGGAATAAAGGCTCCTTCCAGTGTGCAGATGCATATATCCAGAAATTCACTAAATACTGTGTGGACACTGTAGAAATAGGCATTCCTGTGTTTCTAGGTCTATGTCACGTCCCTATCTTAAACAATACTTTTCTGTTACTTGTTTATGTTTATAAGAATTTCTCACTCTTAACCTCCCATGGACTCTAAGTCATAAAACATCCCATACATGTGCTGGGACTCTTTTATTGTAAAGATAACCAATCACCATCTGGGACTGGGTGCTTGGACATGACGGGATTGTCATCTCAACATCAAAAGTTGCATTATTTTTTTTTTTTGCTGTTTCTTTCTCCCCCCCCCAGCCCTGATTGGCTATTTGTCCAGCTGCCATTCCCATGCTTCACTCCTTGAGGCCTTCACCCCTGCATCTTCCATGGCTTACCCCCATGGCAGGGCTGGGGGGGAACCCCCTCACTTACCTGCCAAGTAGGATTTAGATCAGGGTGTTACCTCTGGAGATGAAGCACCAGGAAACAGCCATCAAGCTGCCATAATCAGCCACCAGGGTCTTTTTCCTCCATGTTTTTTCCCTATGGATGTTTGGCATGCAATGACACCAGTAGCAGGCACCCACATGCACCCACATGCATCCCTGCCAAGTGTTGCTGCTGAGCTGATATTCCCCTTACTTGCAGTAGCGTAGCACCAAGCCCCAGCTTTCGCCAGGGGTCAGACATGCACTGACTGCAGATCACCCCCCCTCCCCAGAAATGGAGAGCAGTCCATCAGACACTTGATCCATCTCTTCCCTGCCGACCCCTGGTGGCCTGTGCTTGTTCCTGATCGTGGGTCACAAAGCATGGTGCGAGGTGTGGTATCTAGTACCTCAGTCCTCAGCACCACCTGGCCAGCATCAAAGGTTGTTTTTAATATTTCCTGATACAGCTGTTTCCTTGTGTAAGATTGCACAAAGGCACAACCCACTTTCCATGATTTTAATTTGGAAAAAGTATTGCTTATGTAATCTGGTATAAAATATGGTTTCTTGATGTTTCTCAAGCTTTGAGCTTCCCATTCTGTCATAAAATATTTTGTCCATTCTTTAATTGCTGCTTGCCAAACAGTATTTTGTGCTTTAAGAAGGGTGCATATTTTAACCAACATAAAAAGTCTAAAAATAAAGGACACAAGGGTTTACCATCCCTAATCCTCTCTGCTTTTTTAATTTGTAAGGTACGGTTCTTCTAATTGGGTTTAACTGGCTTCCCCATACTGTCTGGAAAAAAATACTATATAACCTGGATACTAGTTTGAAGGGTGGTGGAAATATGTAACTAATATATATAAAAATAGGAAGTATCAACAAATAAAATTATTTCCAGTTTTGATATTGTCTTCCATTTCTGTGAATTTACCTAAGCCTGAGCCTTATTTAAACATTGTATCCAATTTGATTCTGCCATACCTGCAGCACCCAAAGTGATGCTCAAGATTTTAACATCTGATGAATCCACTCATATGGAAGCTATGGTTCTAGGGGGTTGCAAGGCTGTCAAGCCAAGGGGAAACACCACACTTTTATTAAAATTTATCTTGGACTTGGATTTTCCCTCAAATTGTATAAAAGTATGTTGTACTTCTATACCAGACTCTTCATTTGCCAGCAAAATGATGACGTCATCCGCGTATGCTAAAATCTTTACTGGAGGGTGGGTAGGTACTAATGAGTTTCCTTCTATCCATGGATTGTTCTGAATAATCTGTAACAAAGGATCCAGTCCAAAAATATATGATAGTGGACTCAGGGGACAACCTTGTCATACTCCCCTTTGTAATGTGCAAGAGCTTCCCAACCATCCATTAACCAAAGGCCTCATCATAGCTGAGCTATACAAACATTCTACCCAATTTACATAAATTTCCAGGATCTCATAGGCACATAAAACTGAAAATAGATATTCATGTGAGAGGCTATCAAAGGCCTTCACTTGGTCTATACTTAGAACAAATCCCTTTGCCTTATTCTCCATCCCTCTATAAAACAGCTCTTGTAGTGTAATTAGGTTTTCTTGAATGGGTCACTTTAAAAGGGCACATGTTTGTATGGGACTTATAAGCTCCTCTGCAACTAGTGCCAGTCTCCTTGCCAATATTTTTGCGAGGATCTTATAGTCAGCATTCAATAAGCTAAGGGAACTCCAATTTCTCAAATCTTCTTTGATCCCTTTCTTATAACTATATATTTATAGTCCTTGCATCATTGATGGGTATAGTGTCATGTGTAAAAGACAACAGTGGTAATGTCAACTGTTCGTTAAAGTGCTGGTAAAACTCAGAACTTATGCCATCATGTTCTGGGACCGTATTTGTATTTAAAGAATCCATACATTCTTCCACCTCCTGTGTCATAATTGGCTGAATCAGGACATGTTTCATATTATCAGGGACTTCAGGGATCACTAAATTCTGAAAAAATAAAGTCCTTTCCTGGAGTATTCCCTACCATTGTATCAAAGGTTCTGCTCACATGTTGATGTACTTCCTGAAGGATTTTCTGTTTTGTTTGGGCCAATCTACCTGAATTTGTGTGCAGCCAGTGTATGGTCCTGTTATCCACCCTGTTTGTACAATCTTTGTAAGGATCATACATTTGTTTTGTGTTTTGCGTTCCAAATTGCATCTCTTGCTGTAAAGATTTCCCTTGATCATACTGGATAGCCCTTATTTCCTTAGTCAGTGATGCAATCAGTGTTTTGTGATATTCACCGAGAGATTCCATTCGTGACAAAGCAATATCCAGCATTTTCCTCAACTGTAAGTATTTAAAATATGTCCCTGTTGCTTTCTGACCAGAGTATTTTTTAAAACAGGTCCCTGATTTCTGTTTTGCTATCTTCCCACTACTGTAAATAATCATCATACATACATACATACATAATACTGACATTCTGGCGTCTCATAGTATATGCCACTGTTTAATCAAATCTGGGTCATCCAAGACCTGGGTATTTAATTTCCATACACATTTCCCATGTGGAAGGGAGTGCCCCCATTGTACACTTATCTCCAACATCTTATGATCCGAAACCTCGGTATCTTTTGTATGTGCTGATAAAACTCTCAAAAGTGGGGAGACAAAGAAGAATTCAATTCTGGTGTTTAAAATATCCTTTGAGAAAGTATGCCCACCTGTTTTATGTACTGTTCTGTAAGTGTCTTGTAGGTGTATTTGATATACCATTTCTCTAAGACAGTTTGAATCACAGAATATTTTTGTCATCGCCAAACCTCTATCAGCCAACTCCATCAGTTAAAATCCCCACCCCAAATAATGACTCTAGAAGTGTGCAGGTATGGGTGCTCTAACTGAAATAGATCTACCCTAGAGGGCTTTGTTTGCAGTGCATATACCACAGTTAGTCAGAACCTTGTGTGTTTATGTGACAGATCTAAAATTAGAGCCCTTCCTGGGTCTACATCAATTAATTTTGGCACCTGAAACTGTGTGCCTGCTAAAAGAATACCCATGCCATCACATCTATCAGGCCCTATGGACCAAAAAGCTGGTCCCTTAGTCCATAATTTGGATGCCTGTGAAATGCCATACTGGGTCTTAATCCTTACAGGGCCACAGACTCATATATCCATCCAGAACTCCAATACTTTCTAATTATGTCAGTAGTTTAAGGGTTATGTCTGGTGTCCTGCTAAAATATTTTTTGTGCTTGACAATCAGATAAGGAAGTGAATGCTGCTACCCTCTTCCTATCATTCTTAATACTGTTCACATTTAGAGTGATAGCTTTATGGATTTCCATTTTATGTTATGTTTTTAAGTGATCAGTTCATGGCAAGGTACTTTGCTTTGCTGAAAAGTGAGTCACTCTTGTGCTCCTTGTGTGTAGATTCTCTGGGGGTGGTTCATCCTGATCAGAGGATTCATCCTGCATTGAGGAAACAACAGAGGATGATTCAGATGCTCCGTCCTCCTCTGTTTCCCCCCAATTCTTGTTCTGGCTCAGTGCAACAAATCTGTTATGTACTGTCAAGTCACTATTCTTCCCTCAGGGTGTAGGGGTACTTCCAAACCTTGGTCTCTTTTTTCTACTCTTAGACTTAACCTCTACAAAACCATCCGGGGTGGAGGTGCATATTTACTGCCTGTTTCTGTGACTTTTGTGCAGTGCCAGGGGGTTCTTGTTCTGAAATAGATTTTTCCACTTGCTCCAAATTCCCAATATCACTTTCTGTTTCCATCAGGGCAGAGGATGTACCAAGGTCAGGATCTAAATCTGCATTGGGTTCCTGTGAGCCTGGGCCCACCTGTGACCTAGCCTGCCTTTCTGCTTCTCTTTTTTCAGATGCCCTAGAGGCTCCTTGCTGCTGGGCCTTATTTACCCAATCCTCCTGATACATGCCAGTTCCTTTATTGTGGGATGTCCAAGGGCACTTAGCAAAGAAATGGCCCCTCCTCTCAGACAGGTTGCACTGAAACTCATTCTTACAATCAGCTGTCACATGGTCATATTCCATACAGTGGGCACACTTTGTACTGTCACATGCATTGCTAAAATGTGTTCTTGATCCACATTTATAACATGATTTAAGCTGTCCTGCATAAAACAACATGCCGCTATTTATTTATTTATTGAAATGTTTCACCAGAAAGGCACACCGAACAACAAGTTGCTTGTCTCCTGGTGTGACTGGGGGGGTATAAGTGGATGGAAACAGTGGTTCTACAAACAGTTACAGTTAACATACATGGCCGATATGGTACAGAGAAATAGAACTCCAATATCACCAACACTCTGGTGTTGGTGTTGTTACAAATAGAAACAGATATACAGTGCATTAAAACATTAATCAATTTAAGTGCTAGTAAAAGGAAGAGTAAGAGGGAACAGGGGGACTAACTAGAGGAAGGAAGAGCAAGGCAGCAGATGGAGCCAGGGCTATTAACAGAAGCAGGTACTAAGCCCAACTGAGTGATGCATTTCAGAACTGGACTAGTGATGCATATCAGAACCGGTCTAGGGGGAGCTGAAGTAGAAGCTCTGACACACAATAGTTTAAACAGGACCTATGGGGACAGGGATAGGCTAGATAAGTGCATTGGGGTACAGAGGGGGACGAGAGGAGTGGGTGGAGCAGGGGGGAGGTGGAGGTCAGGGAGAGGAGGGAATACATGCCTAACTCTAACCCCTCCGTGATGCAAAGAGCCCTGCCAGAGGAAGAACCAGTTGATGACATATACGTTGAGTTAAGTTGAATAGGAATAAGGAGTAGATTAGGGAGAGAGGGGGAAATCTTGCCTAGATCCAGCCACTCCGGGATGCTGTGAACTCTGCCAGGGGCAGAGCCAGGTGAAGACAATTTGGATGAGAAGGAAGAGGAAGAAGGGCAGGTGATAAAGCAGGGAAATAGTAGGTAGGGAAGATAGGTAGATGTGGGGGAGAAAGGGAGCAAAAAGCATGCTAGAGCTAGCCCCTCCAGGATGTTGGGAACTCTACAAGACAGCAGAGCACAGGCAAGCAAACTAGGTAAGAGAAGATAGACGGGGAGGTGGGAGAGGGCAGGGTATAGGCTAGGAGGGCTATTTTGGATGGGAGGGAGGGTATCAAACTGGGGAAACAAGCTCTGGGAAACAGGGTCAGGAAATGAGCTTAAGGAGAATTAAAGCAGGAGCAGCTAGAGGAGAGATGGTTATGTAAGGCAGAGGCAAGGGAGTAGGAGGAGTGCCATATTTGGGGGGATAGAGAGTTCCAGAGTTTTGGGAAGTAATGGGAGAAACAGGTCTGTCTGTCTGAGGGTGGAATGGTGAGGGACCAGCAAGGTGCGAGTATCAGTAGATCTGAGGAAGTGGGATGGAGGTGGAGGGGTAGAGAGGGAGCATGAGAGGTAGGTGGAGAGTTCGATGAGCCAAAACTTAGAAGTGAGTTTGGCACAATGAGCGATGCACCTATTTGCAAGAGGGGGAAGGGCAGGAGATGGTAGAGGTCACAAGGATGAGTACGAGAAGGGGCATCGGGGCAAAGTGACAGAAGGAGTTAAAGAGGGAGTCCAGTCTAGTTAGGGAGGATTTGGCAGTGGCACCATAGACTACATCACAGTAATCAAAAATGGGGAGAATCATCTTCTGAACCAGTTCACGCCAGTCCATAGGAAGGATGCAACTATGGTTCCTGTAAAGGGCACCAAGTTTGGGGCACATTTTTTTCAGGATAGCATTGATGTGGCCAGAGTAGCTGAGGAACTGGTCCAGCCAGACCCCAAGGTATCTGAAAGAGGACGTGTCCTCAAGAACTGTCACATCCAAGGTGTGAAAGGAGATTAAGGAATGATGCCTAGCAAGTCTGACTGGTGCCAAAGGTCATGGAGACAGCCTTCTTGGCATTCAGAAATAATTGATGTGAGGCAACCCAGAGCTAAACCTGATGGAAGTCACGCTGTAGGGTGTTTGCTACATTGACAAAACAGAAAGTTGTTGTCCCTCTGTACAGACAGTTGGTGAGACCCCATCTGGGGTACTGCGTCCAGTTCAAACAGAACAGTGTCATCAGCATACATGTGGATAGAGGAGGAGGGTGAGCAGACTGAGGGTAAGTCATTGAGGAAGATGGAGAAAAGAATGGGACCTAGCACAGAGCCCTGCGAGACTCCTGTGGAGATGGGGAGGGGAAGGGAGATTGCATCCTGAATCTTGACTGATTGCATTCTGCCTGTGAGATAGGCTCCAAACCAGTTATAGGCAGGGTTAGACAGACCAGGTGCCACGAGGGAGTCAAGAAACAGGGCATGTGTCAAAAGCCTTGGCATGGTCGACAAAGATAGTGGAGGTGATGAGGCCCTTGTCCATCCTGGTAAGGATGGAGTCGGTGAGCCTGAGAATGGAAGTGGTGGTTAAGTGGTTCTTCTGAAATCCAGATTGGAATGGGGTGAAAAAGGAGGAGTCAGAGAGAAAGGAGGTAAGTTGTGAAAGAACAAGGTGTTCTTGGAGGTTAGCGGGTGGGGAGAGATGAATGATACTTGTTAGGAGAGGCGGGGTACCCAACCTTTGGAAGAGGGAGGGCAACTGCATGTTTCCAGGATGAGGGGATTGATGAGGATGAGAAGCAGAGGTTTAGGATTAAAGAGAGGGGTAGAGAATATCTGGAGCTGATAGTTATAGAAGTTTAGGGTCAAGGTCATCAGGTGAAGAGCCTTTAGAGGGATTGAGATACAGAAGAGCAGCAAGTGTTTCATCCAGAGATATGGCGGAGAAGGAAAAGGAGAAGTGGGCACTGGAGAGATGGAGGCAGGGGGGGGAGTGGGAGGGGAGAGGTTAGTAGGGAGAGACTTAAGGAGGGCAGAGGCACATGATGTGTAATATGAGTTTAACTCATTGGACACTGGGCTAAGATTGGACACTAGCGTGTTATTTATTTTAAGCACTGGCGGGGGTGGGGGAGAAGAGGGTGTGAACCACTTTCCAGATTTTGGAGGGGGTGTTAATATTGTTTAGGAAAGTTGATTTAAAATATTCAGACTTAGCTAGTCTGGTAACTTTTGTACAGACATTTCTTAGCATTTGGTACTTGGTGTAGTCTGTTGGAAGCTGAGTGACCTTATGTTTTCTCCAAGCTTTGCCGTGTGCCCTAAGGCAGATCAGCAATTCCGGGGTGATCCAGGGGTGATGGTTTCCATGTATTCTAGTGCATTTGAGTGGCGCAAAAGAGTTCAAGGTTACCAAGAATTTTTCTTTGAAGTATGCAAGGACTTGGTCAACAGAAGAGGTGGAGGCTAATGGGGCCCAATCAGAGGTGGCTAATTCGTGAAGAAGGTGGTTAAGGTCTAGAGGGAACTGAAAGAGTGGCACTGCAGGAGTTTATGTGGTGGTTTGGATCTATGGACCATTCTAATTATATAGATTGGGTGGTAATCACTGAGGGCATCCAGAAGGAAGCCTGAATTAATGACTCTGTGGGGTAAGAGGTGACAGCCCAGTCTATCAGGGAGTGGTTTAGAATTTTATGATTTAAGTGGGTGGGTTCTATGATGAGTTGAGAGAGATTGAGGGCAGAAATGTTATTGCATATTTTGGAGGTGGAGGAGGCCAGCCAGTTTAGATTTACATTGCCCAGAATGTATAACTCACTGGCATTTGAGAGGGAGGTTATATTGTTAATGAGTTCGAATGTATCAACAAGTTTGGTTCCAGAGTGACAGTATAGTCCAGCTACGATGACTGTAATGGAGAAATGTAGGGTAATGTCAATAACTAGGGCTTCACAGGAGGTGGGTGAGGAGGATGAAAGAATGATTGTGTATTGAAGGGAGGACAGGATATACATAGTGACTCCACCTCCTCTGCCAGCCCAATCCTGCCAGACTATAGAGTAACCTGGGATGTGGATGGAGTGGTCAGGAATTTTGTCATTTAACCAGGTTTCCATTAGTATTAAAATATCCGGTGTGAGTGAGATGATCATTGCTTGTGAAAGGTCTATTTTTGAAATAGGACTGCAGATATTTAGATGGATGATTTTCAGGTCTTTAGGGAGGGCTGAAGAAATATGCGAGTTATGCATGTTAGAGTGAGGAGTAACACCAGTAGCAATAGGGGCAGTAGGGCTTGGATTGGGATGGATATTACCTGTCGTGATTAGCAGGAGGGCAATAATAAAGAAGTGGAGTTTGGTACTTTTGACTATTTAGAAATTTTGGAGGGGGAGGTGAGGACATGGTGCAAAGGGGATTAGAAGAAGGAGGAACACCAGCTGGCAAGGTATTGAGGATAATGTGGCAGGGGGTGAGGGAGGAAAGGGGGACCGCTACCACCATGGGCTGGGAGGGTGGGACTGGGAGATAGGAGGTGACAGATGGAGGAATTGAGGCAAGTAGAGTCCTAGAGGGACTGAGAGCACTGAAGGTAGACAAGGCACCAGGGCCAGATGGTATCCACCCCAGGATGCTGAGGGAGATGGTGGAGGTGTTGGCGGAGCCACTGGTAGATCTGTACAGCACCTCACTGGAGTCAGGATGTGTGCCACTGGACTGGAGGATGGCACGTGTAGTATCATTTCACAAGAGTGGGCCAAGGGATGAACCAGGTAATTATCATCCAGTAAGTCTCACCTCCATAGTGTGCAGACTCATGGAAACTATACTAAAGGAAAGGCTGGTGTTGTACCTGGAGGACAATGGCCTCCAGGATGTGAGGCAGCATGGGTTCATTTCAGGGAAGTCTTGTCAAACCAACTTGATACAATATTATGACTGGCTGACAGATGAGCTGGATAAGGGCCATGCGGTGGATGTTCTTTACTTGGACTTTAGCAAGGCCTTCAATTCGGTGCCTCATGGGTGGCTTGGGGGGGGACCTAACTGGTGTAGGGGTGTGGGCAAAAATGATGAACTGGATTACAGGCTGGCTGAGTGGGAGGCTGCAACGGGTGGGGGTGATAGGGGAGCTCTCAACTCCAAGGCTGGTGATGAGAGTGGTGCCACAGGGCTCTGTGCTGGGGCCTGTACTCTTTGGGCTCTTCATGTCAGACATTGCACATGGGGTGTTGAGCAAGATAAGTCTGTTTGCTGATGACACCAAAATCGGAGCAGTGTTGGATGGTGGGGAGGGATGGAAGCAACTGCAGGGGGACCTAAGCAGGCTAGAGGAGTGGTCAGAGAGGTGGAAGCTGGGTTTCAATGCAAAGAAGTGAAAGGTTATGCACTTTGGGATGAGGAACCCAAGGAGAGAATACTGGCTGGGGTGGGGGGGGGTGTTAAGCTGGGGATTACTGAGGAGGAGAAGAACCATGGATTATGATAACAGGGACCATGAACAACACTGCCCAATGCAGGAGAGCAGCTGCAAAAGTGAACAAAATGCTGGGGTGCGTAGCAAGGGGGTTTTCATCCAGGTGAAAAGAAGTGATCTTGCCCCTCTACAAGTCACTGGTAAGGCCGCACTTAGAGTATTGTGTACAGTTTTGGATGCCATACCTAAAGCATGATATCAGGCTACTGGAGGGAGTGCAGAGGAGGGCAACAAAGATGATATGTGGAATGGAGGGGAAAGACTATGAAAGGAGACTGGGAGACCTGAATATGTACACTCTGGAGGATAGAAGGGACAGGAGGGACAGGAGGGACATGATAGAGACATTCAAGTATCTGAGAGGAATCAATAAGGATGAGGCAGACAGGGTCTTTAAGCTAAGGAGGGTGAGGGACACCGGGGGCATGGGCTAAGAATGGGGGGGAGATTTAGGGAGGAAATGAGGAAACACTATTTCACAGAAAGGGTGGTAGCAAAATGGAACACACTACCAGAATGGGTGGTATCATGTAAATCTGTGAACAGCTTCAAAAGGGTATGGGACAGGGAGCAGGGGAGAGTGAGGGTGGGGATGGTGAGGGTGGCAGTGGGATGACAAAGGGGAAGGGGTGAGACAACTGCAAACTAGGGGTGCTAGCTGCACACTCAAGTAGACTTATATAGACCAGATGGTCTGTTTCTGCTGGCACATTTGTATGGTCATATACTTATATGAAAATGAGACCAGAGTACATTGGGGGTGCAGGACTAATGGACAGAATAGATGTAGGGGCTAAGAGGGCAGGGGGGGACAGGCACAGCAGGTTTTTTTGATAGGTGAACATGGTGAGCTGGGGAATATAAGAAATAGATTAGAATCAAGAGAAGGGGGATAGAAGAGTGAGGGGTGAACATAATGGAAGGTGGGCGGTGGTACTAAATAAGACTATGGAAGTAGATTGAGTTGAAGATCCTTGGAATTTGATAGAGGTTAGAGGTGTAGTAAACAAACGTTAGCAGGTAGGTTTACAAAAGCAAACAGTAGCAGCTAGGTTCTGAAAAAAAAAATCCAAAAGGGATTAGACAGTCTGCTAGTGATTAAAACTATAGGGAACATGGAAGTGTAAACTGGGAATGGCCTAGGCACTTTTTTTGTGCATTATCTGTTTGTAACCTCCTCTTCTTCCAGCAGCCAGGTCCTGCCGTTGCCTCCTCCAACCAATCCACCACCCAGCTGCTCCGATGCCCCCATTGTCCTGGTTGTATCCCTTCACTGGGGGGGCTTTCCCTTATCCTGCCGGGGCCGTCGGGAGGAGAGACTGGAGTGCATGAAGCACTCCGTTGCAGCTTCACCAGGGTGTGGAAAAGTAGCCTGGAGGCATCACGGTTGGGAGACGCAGCAGGGCAGCCATCATCCAGACGGCATGCATGCATTTTCATGCTTTTCTTGTCCCCTTTTGTGCACCACTCTCGTAATACTCCCCGGTGTCCACCGTGGGACACTACAGAGCGAGGCTTCCCACCCAACTCCACCCCAGGAGAGGAGAGCAGTCCTCTGGATGCTCAATCCTCTCCTTCCCCTAACAGCCCTTAGCACCCCGAGTCTGTTCCCAAACGTGGGTTGCTGGTGTGAGGTAAGGCGCCAGTGCCTTAGCTATTTTTAATAGAGGTTGGGGTTGGAGACAGTAGGTGGGACAAAAAATACAGTAAAGCAGTGAATCAGGAAGGGATTTTAAAAGTTAGTGCTTCAAGCTGAAGAGGGCAGCGGTGTCCAATGGGGAGCCTAGGAGACCCAGGAGCCGTCCAATAGTAGCCACAGCATGCAAGCCGCTGAAGTCCAGAAGCTCAGCAGTCATACTGGTGTTGTAGGGATGCAGGTGCTCGATCTGAGGAGTGGCTGGCTGGTCCGAAGCCTGGCCGCTGTGCAGCAGAGAGCCTGGTCAGGGCTTGATCCTGTGTTGTAGGGATGCAGGTGCTCGATCTGAGGAGTGGCTGGCTGGTCCAAAGCCTGGCCGCTGTGCAGCAGAGAGCCTGGTCAGGGCTTGATCCTGTGTTGCAGGGATGCAGGTGCTCAATCAGAGGAGTGGCTGGCTGGTCAGAAGCTGGGCCGCTGTGTGGCAGACAGCCTGGTCAGGACTTGATCCTGCAGGAGAGGGAGAGTCAGGGTCAGTGAAATTTAAGATTAGGCTAGGGGGACAAAAGGTAGGAGTAACAGGCAGCATACAAAGAGAGAGGGAGGGAATGAGAAATAGGGGCGGGCAAGAAGAGAATGCAAGTGGGGGGGTGTCAGTTCTTCAGCACCAGCAACACCAAGCAGACAAGAATAATTAAGTAATTAAGTGGTAGAAAAGAATGGGGGTGGGTCAAACAGCAAATAATTGTTTGGGGGAGAGGTGTCTGTGCTTTGGTGCCAATGGCCCGAGCAGCCCAATAGCAGACTGAGAGCAACTTAATTCAGTCAGGAATTTGCCGGCTGAGGGAAAGTAAAAGGCAAGCAGTTTAAAAGGAGTGGGCTAGAAGCGGACTGAATGGTCAAGCAAGGTGAAAAAATATCAGGGGTAACTAGCAGGAGAGAGAGAGAGAGAGAGATGTGGGACAACAGTATAAGGGGCAAGGATTGAGCGAGAGGGAGGATAGCGGGGTAGTAAAGTCTGTAGAGGCAGAAATATAGAAACAACAGACTCATGCTGCAGGGGCTAAAAACAAGCTAGCAGTTGGAGGAAAATTAAGCTGAAATCTCTATGTGGGCTAAAAAGTGGTCACTGTTGCTAATCAGTATTTGTGGCATTAGTTTAAAAAGCTAACAGTTAAATGAATTACACAGTTTGCTATGCAGGCTGTAATTTAAACACAGTGGCTAAACAATAATTACAACATTAATTTCTGCACAGTTCACTAAGCTGGCTGTAAATTCATCACTGGGGCTAAACACTAATTGCAGCATTAATTTAAACAGAGTTTGCTAAGCAGGCCGTGAATTAAAAACTGCGGCAAAACAATGATTACCGCCTTGATTTTCAAAAATACAGTGAAGCAGTTATACAGAGAGCAGCAAATCAGGCAGGGATTTTAAAAGTTAGTGCTCCGAGCTGAAGAGGGCAGCAGCATCTAATGGGGAGCCTAGGAGACCACCCAATAGCAGCAATGGCATACTAGCTGTTGGAGCCCAGAAGCTCAACAATCATACCTGTGTTGAGGGGATGCAGGTGCTCGATCTGAGGAGTGGCTGGCTGGTCCAAAGCCAGGCCACTGTGCAGCAGAGAGCCCAGTCAGGGCTTGATCCTGTGTTGCAGGGATGCAGGTGCTCGATCTGAGGAGTGGCCGGCTGGTCCAAAGCCAGGCCACTGTGCAGCAGAGAGCCCAGTCAGGGCTTGATCCTGTGTTGCGGGGATGCAGGTGCTCGATCTGAGGAGTGGCGGGCTGGTCCATAGCTGGGCCACTGTGCAGCAGAGAGCCCAGTCAGGGCTTGATCCTGTGTTGCGGGGATGCATGTGTTCGATCTGAGGAGTGGCCGGCTGGTCCAAAGCCAGGCCACTGTGCAGCAGAGATCCCAGTCAGGGCTTGATCCTGAAGGACAGAGAGAGTTGGGGTTGTCTCCACAGGAAACGATTTGGTAGATGCATGACTGCATAATCCGTTTGTAACAATTTAACCCTTACCTTCCACCCTCCCATCCAAATCTGTTCTGTGCCAATAATAGGTTCTGGTCTATCCAGAACCTCACACTTCTGTTCCAACTAATACATTATATCAGAAATATTGACACTTTCATTTCAAAACAAGATTGTTATTGTTCGTAGTGCAGGTCTAGTAAGTGGAATAGCCATGAAAGGCAGCCATAAGGGAGTTGCTTTTAACATATTGTACTGTTTCCAGAATCTCTCCAAGTTGTGAACCATCTTAAAGCTCACATCATAATTGTAATCCCCCATATGAATTAGGGCATAAATCTCAGAAGCAAAATACTTCATTGAGTTTTTCAACAATGTGCAAGCCACATAATGTCTGTCTGGCGGAGACTCAAGACCTCCTTTATAAATGATTTGTACCGCATTTCTTCTGGGTGCAGATTCCTCTGTCGGCCAAAAAAGGTCTGAATATGTTTTTTTCCTGAGGCCTTTCCCAGCCTGTTGTCTTTCTTGATAAGGGCCCATTCAAGGACCTGCATGTCCCCTTTGGGTTTGGCAGTTTTGTATCGGAGGCACCTCCAAGTGCCATCCATGTCGTCACTAGGTGTAACAATACTTTGTTCTTCCTTATCCTCATTCAGCCTATCATCATTTACTGTTTCCCTGTTTATTGCAGCCACACTGTCAGGATTTGTCTGTGACCCAGCAGTGTGTAATACATCCCCCGTCCCTCTATTTGCTGATCTAGGGACTTACCCAGTCCATTTAGTTTTTTGTCCATCTCTGTCTGCAGGGAAATGCTCAGTGTAGTTGCTGGTTGCATGGGTGGCTGCCATTCTGCTGTGTATTGTATATTCCCTGGATCCTTCAGACTGGTGTCTGGAGCACTCCTGTATGTATTCAGGTTCCTCCTGGCAATTGCACCAATCCTGCCAACAATAGCGCTCTTTCTGGGGACCAAGCTTCTCTGTGCGTTCTGGACCTAATCCCTTCCCCCCAAAAATTGACTCTTTTCCATATTATCAGCAGATGCTGAGGGCTTTGGCACGGAAATCTTCCGTGCCTCAAAAGTCATGCTTGTACCCCTACTACAGGTGCTTCTATTTTCTCTTTGCAGTATTGCACTGGGCACTCCATGCACTGTTTTGCTGCCACAAGTTTGCTTTACCTTTCAGCCAATAAGGCCAGTAAGAACTCCTGTTGCTGTTCATGTTTCTCTATTGTGCCAGACCCTGGCATCATGATTTCAGGGTGGCGCAGATCAAACACAATGTATTTTATTCTCTCTTCTTCGTGGCACCTTTCTGACATTTCCCAAATACAACTGAGAGCCAAATTCCATTTCTTTCTTCTTCAAAATCTCCAAGTTAACCGATGTTAGAACCTCTGACTTGACATCCACGTCCTCCTCCTTACCCTGCTCAGCAGAATCTGCCAACTTGGTCAATGCCAGCTCCCCCTCTGTCAGAGTACAGGAATTTCTCTGTTGTCCTGGCCCAATTTCTCCTATTCACTAAAAGACCACCAACAGCTTAATCTACTGTAGTTCTGTATTTCGGCTGTCCCCAGATGAAGCTGAAATTAGGGAGAATTGCCTAGGCCTCCTTTCTCGGTCAGTAAAACTAAATAAATAAACTCTGACCTTTTAGTGCAGCAGATCGAGAACTGTTGTCTAGAAGTATGTGTTTATATATTAATTTATTTTTTACTAGCTATTACAGTTTTGGCTGTGGTCTAGTTCTGGTCCAATTTGTTTGGCCTGATCTTGTTCAACCATCAGTACTGGAAAAGCAAACACCTACACCTCTACTGGTGATATCAAATGAGAGAAAGCCTGCAAGGGAAAAAATAACTTCACTCCGGGCATCAACTCAACTGATGTCACTGAGTTTCAGAACTGATAGGTACTTAAAATTGTAATATTGGATGGGGGAAAAACATTAACCAGAGATCCCAACTAAAGAAATCATTATAGACTATTTCAAAACAAATATTAACCAGAGCAGTCAGGAGATTAAACAGAATGCAGACAGTACACGGCTAAATTTCCATTTATATTAAAAATGTCAAAACAAAGGATTATGGTAATTTTAATTAAGGGCTAATGTGACCTAGATAAAACCAGTTGCTATTTCTTTTACTTTGTTTTATTTTTACAAGAACTACATATGAGTAAAACTGAAAGATATCATTAGTTATATATAGCACTATAATTCCATCTCTTTTGCATACAACTTCTTCATATATGTCCTTACTAAAACCATGCTTGAGCTTTCAAACCATATAAGATGGAAGATCAAAGGCACAATATGTGAAATATTCATAGCAATGTGTACATACAATCAACAGAAGTTGTTCATGCACCCCCCTTTCTACTGGAACACAGGGAGGAATGTTATTAACCTTGCACTCTCAACTGTGTCCAATTCTGGTTCTTATGCCAGGTACCATTACTCTGATTGTTTTACACTGTTACTATTTACCTACTGTACCTTATTGTAAAATTATATACAATTGATTTAGCCTGTTTATTATGTGCTTCTTTGATTACTTTGTACTTGTTTGATTACCTTCCATTACATTCCACTAGAATTCACATTTTGTATTTATGTACCATTTAATCACTGTTGTTAATGTGAAACCTTTTAAAAGAGCACTTGTTCTCAAAGGTATTCTGCAAAACATTCAATAAATAACCTGCACAGATGCACAATGTTCAGAACCACACTGAATCCTTTTGTGGACTGTACATGTGTGTGCATAAGTGTTTGACTAGTGTTTGACTGGTAGCTAGTACTACTCCCCATCAGCCAACAAACCACCAGAGGAAGAAGCATTTTAATTTTATCTGAGGACATTAAAGCACAAAAACATAAATTAAAAATGAATGGGAAGGAAGTAAAAAACCGTAACTTGTGGAATGGTCCCATTACCTTTAGTGGACCATATTATAATTTAATAATTTCTCATTTCTTTTCCACATTGTCTTCACTGCTTTGGGGATGTGTATTTGTAACTGGGCTACATATTATAAAGGGTATTAAACTGAGAGTAGACAGTTAATGAGCTAGGAGTTATGTAATATCTGTGTTGCATTGTATTTTGTAATTGGTTTATAAACTACTGAGTTTGTGGCCTGGCTGTCTTCCAGAGAAGAAGTCTACTCCTGTATTTGTTAATAATGTGCATGGTGTGGCTCTGTGAGACAGAATATTTACTTATTACAGTTTACTGCTTTTAATTTATTTATTTTCATGTATGTACTGCTTAGGAAGCATGGCCAAGAAAGGAAAAAATAAACAATAACATGTCTTCATTTTTTGTTCATTAATTTTTCAGGTACTCAGTGTCAAATAACAATTTACTTTAACTGTATACATCACAAGTGCCAACATTAACAGTTCTTAGCACTGGACTTTGGCCAACTAATTTTTCCAAAAAAATAATATGAAACATTAACAGATATGTCCTTTTATTCAAAGTGCTTGTTATAATAACTTGCTTTCTATATTTAGGTACAGTATATTGAAGCATGAGGTCAAATATCCCTGATGTTTTGTTTGGTGTTTCAAACATAATGAATTGTGTCCATTTCCTCAAGTGCAAGTGGCACATTTAGTGCTCCTACTAGTCATTGGTGCTAACACCTACTGACACCCTGTATTACACTTGTGGAAAACAAATTACCCTTCACCAATTTTATTTTGACCATATTGTCAAAATCACAATTTATATAGCATTAAAGGTCACCCCCAAGACTACATCATTCATAGTGGGTGTTATGGCATGGGTCCAACATTTTTATCGCTTTTGTATTTCTCTTATGTGCATTTGACATACACTTGTGCATGGAGAGGGACCTGTATACAAACTTAGGCTGGTTCATGGGCTACGCTGAATGCAGTGTACCACAATTCCTATACGTCAGCTTTGCATTACTAGCCTGATGTTATAAGTAGTCCACAGTTGTGATTCATATGTGTCTGAGTGTGAATAAGGTCAAATGAACAGCAGAGGCAGAAGAGCATGGACAAAATAAAAGGGGCATAGTCAAAATAGATACACTCATGTTTGGAACAAGGCCATGCTATCATGTTTTGGGAGAAATGCAGAATATTATTTTTTTCCCATTTGCAATGACATTTTATCAGATTTAAAAAATAAAGAGGGGATATGACATGGCTTGACCTAAAAAATGATTGTTATCCCTATGAAATAATATTGGTTTGTTGACAGCTCATAAGGGAGATAGCAAAACCCAGTACCCTTAAATTAAGATATGAATGATTTCTTAAGTCAGATTTGCTGGATCTCTGAACTAGGTTCCTAGTCTGTGGATCCTTTACGTGTCACTGGGACTCCAACCTGCTAACTCATCTGCTTGCCTTTAAGTCTTAAATCTGTATGCCCCATTTGGCTCCTGTTCTGCCTCTAACACTTGAAAATGTTTTTGGCTACAACTTCACAACAGCAAGACACTGACCTGCAGAATGCCTGCCAGGACTATTACTGGAGGTTCTCCACTGCTTACCTCCAAGACTATACAAGCTTGCCCATGCATGACTCTAGCACTCTGAATTTGGAGTTGTCACCCAGTAATCAATGACATACATGACTCTCTCACCCCTATTACATTGTAAGCAACTGTCCTCCCACATAAGGAATCATGCTATCCCTTTAGCCACTCTCTACAGCCATCAACCAAGAGCACTAATTTCCCTTCTTTCTCTTCTGATGTATGATGTCTTCAGTTCACTAAATAATTTGTATTTGCACACACAAATCATCTGACTACTCATATTGGTATTCATTAATCTCATTCCTGGTACTGTTTCCTGCTGCATTGCATCTGCCTAGTAAGCCCCTTTTAGCCCTGTTTGTTTCATAGCTAGCCCAATTTCAAAGGTACTCAAGCCACAAATTCTAGTGGCCTCAAAATGCATCCATCAGAAGTGTGACATTGTGTCATTCTGCTGCCTCCTTTCCCTATGAACTTCTCATGTGCAGATTCTTATTCTCCTGCTCACTTTCCATTTTTTATCTGTAGTGTTTTCTCCTCCCCTAAAGTTAGTCAGACACCTGTCCTGAGACCCTTTCATCCATTTCCTACCTTTCAGCTTCAGATAAGCTCTCAGTCCTCGAGGATCTAATTATAAATTGGCTGTCCCTCTTGTCAAAAATACCATTCACCAAACTGAGACCCTCAGTCTCATATAGCTCATTACTGAACCAACCCATGTGAACCCCAGCTCTACAGATCATTTTCTCTTATTGATCGAGTCCTGTCCTCACACCCACAATACATTATTTCTGTTGGCACCCTACTGGATGCTTTAAGTGACCACTGCATTGTTTACTACTTATGTAAGATCCAGCAAAATAATGCCCTACCAAAGTTGATCTGGTCTAGGTCACTTCAGTTACTTGACCTCCCTTCACTGCCAGACAATCTACAGGCCACTGACTGTTGAGAACTCACATTATCCATCAATATACAGTAGATGTTGCTCTAACCTCTTTCATGTCCAAATTCATTGCAGCATGGGACAAACATGCCCCTTTCAGAAGATCTCATGTCCATGGGTTCCACCTTCTGTAGATCTCTGCAGAGGTCACTCAACTTCTCAAACTTCATGATTCTGCCTGCCATCTCACAAAGCCTCATGTTCTCCTAAAGATTTGTTGAGCCACAATCCACTACATAATGCCAGCACTAAGGCCACTAGGGATGCCAAATCAATTTACTTCACCTACAGACTACAGAATAACCCTAAATTCCCTGATAGATTTTGGAAGGTTACTGTCTCTCCTCTTGACTTCCCCACTCAGTCTACCTCCACTATCCTCAGGCAAGGAAACTCACCTGTCTCTGACCTAATGAGATCATTAACACCTTTAACAATTTCTTCACTTTGTGTGCCCTTTCCTTACTTCCTTTTCCCCTCTCTTCTATCCCTACTGTTTGCCCTGTCTCTCCCAAATATCCCCCTACCTCACACCCTCGACCTCAACATCTTTTTGATTTTTCCTAGTCCCCACAGAGACCACCCACACTGCCTTACACTCTGATTATTCCTCTAAGGGGCACAGACTTGATGGTCTGGATACTAATCTTCTTCATCTCCCTGTGCTGGCCATCACTGCCCCTCTTGCCTCTTCTTTCTATATTTCTTTCCAACTTGGACATGTCCCTATGTCCTGAAACAGAACAAAAATATGCCAGGCATTCAAGGAGAAACTGACTGCCAGTGTTGTTGAAAAATCCACAGGAAGCATGCATTAAATCAAAGTTTTTATTGGGGTGGACAAATGTGACAGTCAGAACACCAGGGCATCTTGTGGATGAGTAGATCACTCACTCACCTCTACACCTTTTTCTGCTACAGTAAATGCTTGGATTCAATGCATGCATCCTGTGGATTTTTCAACAACTGTGGATTCCAGTTTCTAGAATTTAATGCTTGTCTCCTGTGGAGTTTTTTAACAACACTGGCTTCCAGTTTTTCCTCGAGGGTCTTGTTTATTTTGGTTTTGTTGTGTTGTCTTGGGGGGCTAGCAACCTCCTCCAAGCACTGGACTCCTGACACCATTAAGCACACTTATTCTTGTCTTCCCAGTCATGGAAGCAGGCTAAAGTTCTCCCCCTCCTCAAAGGGGGTGACTGATCTTCCACATGCAATTAACAGTCCATCTCACTCCTCCCTTTCCTGGCTAAGGTGAAGGAAAAACATGTAGTTTCCCAGCTATCAGCCTTTCTTCACTCCTCTTCTTTCTTCTTTGCTTTTTAGTCTGGCTGTCACAAACACTATTCCACCATCTCCTTCCTCTTCCAGCTGACTGAGTGTGCCAAAAGGCACAGACCAAGGCTTGTTGACCATGGCCAATTTTCATAGACCTAACGGGATGGGCATGAGTTGTCATGCAGCCCTAGTAGCAAAGGCCTTTAATACTGTGGCCCACTGTCTTCTCTTAGATAAGTTAGGTGATGCAGGCCTATCCTATTTGGCAACTGGGTAGTTCCACTCCTATGTCTCCGTTCTCTTTCAGTCCAAGTTGCTGTTGCCCTGTTGATCCCTGTCCATCATGTCCAGTGTTTCCCAGGGCTCTATCCTCAGCCCAAACGTTTTCTCCTTCTTCTTAAATGACCTACTCCCTCACTTGGGCCTCCTCCCACATACAGCAAAGCCCACCAGGATGAAGCACAGTGTCACAGGTTTACTGCATGACAAAAGGGATTAACTACCATTGAAATTGTATTGTTTGCTGCAGTAACTCTACTGCAGAATTCTGCAGTGCTGTGCTTCATCCTGGTGGGCTTTGCTGTACATATGTATACAGGTAAGACAGTTTTATTTGCTTGAGGTGTTTCAGCCCTGAGCTGGAATCATCCCTACAGCATCACTTTGTCAGCGTCCAAAATTGGTTCCACTCAAATCAGCTCTCACTAAATGCAAAAAAAAATGTTTTTGTGGCATTTGGCACTAGAAAGAAACTAGCATGGCTACAGCATACACCTGTCTTCAAAACTCTGGACAGCAGCCTGCTTGAACAGGTACACCACTTTAAGTATTTAGTGGTGTGGTGGGATCAGAATCTCAGCTTTTCTACCCATATTGACACCATGCATAAGAAATGTTGTCTTAAGCTTTGTGTGCTGTACTGAAACAAATCCTGCCTTCCTCTTCAGGTTTGCAGAGAGATCATCCTTAAGATGATACAGCAGGTGTTTGATTACACATTTGTAGCCTACAGCATTGCCCCAAGCTTTACAATTGTCAGGATGGACATCCTTTTTCATACCTTCTGCTGCCTTTCCCCTGGTGCTCCATCTTTCACCCATCACTGCTTTCTACAGCATATGCTAATCTCTCTTTATTCTCCCTTAAGGCCCAGCTTCTCACACACTTTTCTTCCTTCACCAAACTCTGGCTTATCACTGTTCCCACTTACCTCTCTTCTCTCCTTAATGGGAAGGTCCCCTTGACCTTTTTTTCTGAATACACATGTAAAAAGAGATGCATGTGCAAGTGCTTCCATTTTGGATGCAAACTTTGGACACTGGTGGGCTAACTAACAGTCTAACAGATTGGGATGCATTTCTGCTTTGAAAATAACAGTGGGGACATCTTGGATAGATCTCTGAAAATAACAGTAGACACATCTTGGATAGATCTCTTTGAAATAACAGTGGACACATCTTGGATAGATCTCTTTGAAAATAACAGTGGACACATCTTGGATAGATCTCTTTGAAAATAACAGTGGACACATCTTGGATAGATCTCTTTGAAAATATCAGTGGACACATCTTGGATGGATCTCTTTGAAAATAACAGTGGAGACATCTTGGATAGATCTCTTTGAAAATAACAGTGGAGACATCTTGGATAGATCTCTTTGAAAATAACAGTGGAGACATCTTGGATAGATCTCTTTGAAAATAACACTGGACACATCTTGGATAGATCTCTTTGAAAATAACACTGGACACATCTTGGATAGATCTCTTTGAAAACCCTCAAGTGAGCCAAATTGCAATTAGAAGGGAGATAACTAAAGCAGAGAACAAACCAGTGAATGAAAAAAAAAATGAGGTAAAGAAATGTTGCTGTTATATATTCTCAGTCAAGGGAACACATCGAACAGTTGCCCCCCCCCCACCCCCTTTTATGGTTAATAGTAACAAAATTGAGCAGAATCAGGATGTAGCCAACAATTTTAAAAGAATGTTTGATATGAAATCAGGCACAGTGGCCCAAAATGAATGAGCTGGTGTCAGGCATGACATCAGCAGATTATCCCCTGCATAAAAAAAGCTCTGACTGACCAAACATACATAAGAAATTGGTTAAAGATTGTGAATAGGTTGAAATCCTCAGGACCACATGGACTTCAGCCTTTCCTTTTACATGAACTGGCAAATAAGATTTTGGGCCCACTTAGTATTATACTCACTTGTTCTATAGTCTTAGGCTTTGCCCCCCCCCAAGACTGCATTTTTGATACCTGTCTTTAAATAATTCAACAAAATACAGACCATCAAATATACAAACAAATTAGTTTGGCATCAACACTGGAAAGGACTCTGGAAACCTATGTAAGGGATGAGAAAGAGGCCCATTTATCTTTAATAAGACTTGACCCAACACAGCATGACTGTAAAAGAGGGAGACCCTCCTTAATAAATCTTGTTGAGTGGGGGGCATGGCCTAGCCCTGATCCAGTATGGTCGCATAGAGAGATAGCTCTTGCAACACGGGGATAAATCTGACGTTATACCATGGTCCTCGGAAAGCAACCAATCAGAACGGCAGGCTGGCACCTTACCTCCATTGTAAATCCTCTGATAATCACTGCAAAAGGTGCCAGCCAGCCGCATATTAAAAAAAAATCCGACCCCTGAAATCACTTAACTTTAGCTGCCATCTTCTTTCCCCACTAAACGCAAATCAGCATGGCATCCCCCAAGCCTTCTCCCATAGCTCACGATACATTAAAAAAAAAATGCCTGGCATAAACACAAATTCCACTCTTGCATTTCTTCAAAAAGTAACAGCAGCTTAAAAAACATGTGGCAAACCTTTTGAAATAAGTCCCTGTAATGCTCGCTCCCACCGAATTCCATCACTCTCGCTGCTTCCGGTCTCCCAGCTCCTCGCTCATACCTCCTACCCGCCGCAGTGCCACGTCCAGGCTACCTTCACAGTGTTAGTGACAAAACTCCATATTCCCACATAAAAAAGAAAATTCCATGTGTTACAGGGTTTATTTTTTTCTTGTCAGCAGCTTGTACCCTGAGGCAGCAGTTCAAAATATCGCGCTGTCTCCAACACAAACTGTAAGCAAAAATCCAAACAGCACATAATGGCATGCTATGTAGTTTTGTACAGGGGAGGGAGAGCCTGTATTAGAAACTGTGCAGTGCCTGAAAGGGGCGGGACGGTGGGGGTGAAGTTGCATTACAAACTGCACAGCACATCTTCTGCCTAGCAACAGGGCACTATTTACTATAGAGTAAGAATACCTCACATTAAAATCAATTAAAAAAATTTTGTTTTACTTTTTTAATATCATATTTTAATATTTTTACTTCCCTCCCATAGTATAATCGCAATAAGCCACTTGGGGGGGGGTTATCAGAGGATTTACCACGGCTGGCGAGGATTTACCCACTTGGCTGCGCCTCATGGGCAAACCACACCAGCTGTGGTAAATCCCCCGATAACCCACGCCCCCTCGGGGCTTATTGCTTAATTAGTCATCACTAAGACCCTCTATTTCTGCCAGAATTTTTATCATAGCAGAGAGGAATCTCCTGGGCATAATTTTTGGGTCTTTTCTTGCAAGTTCTCTTTTGGAAATCACTCGTCTTTTCTCTTGGAAGGTGGATTTGCAGTGCGGCCTACAATATGCAGCCTTTTGCAGAATCATCGAGAACTGAAGCAATGTTCAGCCAGTTTATGACCCAAATGGCACAACTCACAATTGCAGTCAATGCCACTATGCACACTTTGCAAGGAATTGAAGTTAGGCTTTTCCACAATGAAAGACAAATATCCTCTCATAATGCAGCTCTTCATGAAATGACTGCTACTCTGAAGAAACAGGCCAAGCTTATCCACACACTACAAAATAAAGTAGATGACCTGGAAAATCGCAGCCGTCAAAACAATATACAGCTTATTGGCTTTCCGCAAGGTGCAGAACAGAAATCAGCCATTGACTTCTTACAGTCAATCCTCCTGAAGCTGCTCAAACTACCAGCTGATTTTCACCCTCAGATAGAACGAGCGCATTGCTCGCTTGCCCTGGTACCAAGGCCGGGAGCAAGGCCTAGACCCCTACTTGCCAGATTTTTGGATTTTAGGCAAAAAGAATCTATTATGGCTGCTGCTCGAACTGCAGGGAAAATTACTTGGCAAGGGCATCATATCCAACTCTATCAGGACTATTCTAAAGAACTCTCCAATCGCCGTAAGGAGTATGCCCAGGCACGGAGACTGTTACAAAAACTAAACTACTCTTACTCACTGCGGTATCCAGCGACCATGCGGATTATGCACAGTGGGTCTCCCCTTCTGTTTGAGACCCCAGAGAGCTTGATGGACTTCCTGTGGGATAGACACTCTGCAGAGTTTCAGGACCCTAACAGTCAGAGTGAGCAGATACAACACTCTCCCTCTCCATCTGCAGCGAATATTTCCTCAGCTCCTAAACAAGACATACCTGAGTCTGGCGTGTGGATTTTTGACACATTGCTACCATCGAGGCCAAGGAAACGGCAACCATCTCATTGTCATGATCGACGACAACATCCTACTGAAAGAGCCGGTTCCCCGAGCCCACAGGCGACGGCTCACTCAGACCAACTTTCAGATCAGCAAGATCCCATAGATCTGCAGACTTTCTTCTCACCCAACCCATTTGCCATTCTACAACCGGACCTGCAGGTCTCAGATACCACACAAGGGATTTCAGAAGGGGCAGAGATGGACATATGTGGGTCAAAATCCTCAAGACCTATGCTCTCCACGTCTCAAAGCAAATCCAGGGCTGACATTGCTGCCGCATCCCCAGATCTTGCAGCCGTCCTTCCCACAGCAAACTCAAGAGATGGAATTCTCGATGCTACAATTGGTCTTCCCAGACCTGGCTCAGAACCCCCAGACTGAGGACATGTTTCAAACTGTATGGTACCAGTTTAATATGGGGGGTTGAGTATGTAATAAGGGAAAGGGAACCACCTCTTTTTTTTTTTGTTTGGTTCTTCCTCTATGTGTTAACTTCTTGTCCCTTGGCTTGCCATGGGATCTAAGTTGCTGGGAGTATTAAGCTCAGCTCTCCCTATCACTTGTCTGTAGGCTGGGAATATAGGAGTATTGTAACTCCTTTCGGGACATGCCTTTGAGGATATTCTGCTATGTGCTTAGGGCCCCATGGTCCTAGGGGGATTCCTCTCATACGCCCTCAGGGTGGTCTTAGCTGTAACTGTATTTTTACACCCCGTAGTATGGACAAGCTGTTCTGGAGGGTATTTCCTCCTGTCCTGATCCCAGGCCAACCCCCATGGATACCAAAGGAGGTCTTGCGACTTCCGTAGGTGACATATTACCTTTGGGACTCCTAATGGCTGTGGACAGGCTGATATGTGTATATAGTTGGTTAAATGTTATCAGTCAATATTATGTTTTACAAGTTGAAATTGTTTATAGGTTTTTCCAGATCGTGATTAGTACATGCTTAAGAGGGAGTGATTGTGTGTGTATTTGGGGTCCCTTGCTGGTGGTGTTTAAATTGATTCTAACAGATTTTCTGGTTCAGATGATATGGGGCAGACCTTCACTCTCAGTCTCTATTAGGTTCTATAGCTCGTTCCCTTCTAAATCAGACCTCCCACTTCTAGACTATGGCTGACATTCGCTATATCACCTGGAACGTATGGGGCCTTAATACCCCTATGAAGCATTCTCAGGTGCTGAATCATTTCAAGAGACTGGGTGTGCAGGTAGCCCTACTACAAGACACTAAGTTGAAAAAGTTGGACCATGACAGGTTGAAAGGCTCTTGGGTGGGATAAGTTGTTCCTTCTTCAGCCTACACCTGCAAATGGGGGGTAGCTATTTTATTTCACAAATCCCTTCACTGGACACAACTAAAAGTGCAGCGAGATAGAGATGGCAGAAGGGTGGCGGCTTTGATGGATACTCCGACAGGTACCCTAGTGATAGCTAATGTGTATGGCCCTAATGATGACCAGCCTGAAGTGTTTCACTCACTGGCCCAAGCTATTAGCTCCTTAGCCTCTCCACAGGTCCCTATAATCTTAGGGGGTGATTTCAGTCTCCCCCTGGACCCTTTTCTAGATCGCACGTCCACCTGCCCAGATCATCACCAGAAATTTCGCCTCTCACTGCAGTAGCTGATTACAGATATGGGGTTACAAGACCCCTGGCACATTCTGCACCTGCGGGACAAAGATTATACATTCTTTTCTCCGGTGCATAACTCACACTCTCAGCTGGACTACTGGCTTGTATCCCCTTCTATTATGAACTGCACCAATGATGCTGTAATTCATCCAATTATCATATTGGATCATGCTCCAGTACAACTTCACACGCTAAGTAGTCCCTCAGCCCCTAGATCCCCAAGCTGGTGTTTGGACCCACTTCTCTTGAGGGACCCTAACTTCCCTCAGTGGTTTCGGATACAGGTCACTAGTTTTCTACAAGATCATGCTACAATGGAGGTCCCCCCAACAATGGTTTGGGAGGCACTGAAAGCCACCATACGAGGTGCTATCATGGGATATTCAGCGTATCGTAGGCTGCAGAGAGAACACCAGCTTAAAACATTGGAATCCTGTCTTATAGAACTCGAGACCAAATTTAAAAGTATGCCACACACTTCCTTATATTCTCCAATAGGCAAGGAAATCACTAAAATCTGTCATCAAGTACAGGACCTACTTGCCAGAAAAGCTGAATTGGCCTTCCTCAGACTACAGCATAAATACTGGGAGGGGAGAGAAGGCTGGGAAAGTATTAGCCTACAGACTCCGGAAACAGAGGGCCGAGAACCATATTCCCAGACTCAAAGCACCAGATGCCCCTGTGCAAATTCAACCAGAATGCATAAATGAAATTAAGACAGATTTCTATAAACAACTATATTCTTCCTCCAGCACTTTTAATGTTGCACAGGTACGAACTTTTCTGATATCTATACCTATTTGTCATCTAATTCCTCAGCAAGCTGCTACCTTGGAGTCTCCCATTACCCCTCAAGAGGTCACAGATGCACTTCGCAAATTAAATCATGGTAAGGCCTCTGGTGGGGATGGATTTCCCCCTGAAATGTGGAGCCTAGTTGCAGCACTGATCTCCCCCCTCCTTAGTGACGTTTTTAATTTGGCCCTTAGTTCAAGATCCCTCCCCCAATCCCTTTGGGAGGCGATCATTACTGTATTTCCCAAAAAAGGGAAAGATGCGACTTTACCATCCAGCTATCACCCTATTTCACTTATCAATTCGGATAGTAAGATATTTGCAAAAATTCTGGCTACCAGGTTAAACCCCTTGCTTCCCCACCTTATACATCCTTCACAAGTCGGTTTTGTCCTGGGTCGGCTCAGCAGAGATCATATACGTTCCCTTATAAATATTATATATCAGGCCAGTAACTTCCCGGCACCAGCTGCTGCAGTAGCAATAGATTTTGAGAAGGCATTTGATTCTCTCAAATGGCAGTACCTTCAACAGGTGCTAGAAGCCATGGGCTTTGGTCACAATTTTAGAAGCTGGGTGACAGCTCTGTATCATAACCCTTTGGCTCGGGTCCTCACCAACTCTACTCTGTCTGCACCCTTCCCTCTGGGGTGGGGCATGAGGCAGGGCTGCCCCCTTTCTCCCTTACTTTTCATAATAGCAGTGGAGCCACTTGCGATTGCCATACGCCACTCTTCAGCCATAACAGGTTTTCCTTTGGCGATATCACTTTCCCCAATTTTTGTAAGCAGATGATTTGTTAGTCCCATTAGTGGATGTCACTACTTCCCTCCCTGCTCTGCTTTCCCTCCTTGCAGATTTTACGAGCTACTCTGTCCTAAAAAGCAGTGTCAGTGGCTCAGTAGGTAGCACACTCACCTCTGAGGCCGGGAGATCAGAGGGCTGTGGGTTCAGTTCCCACATCTGGCACTTGGGTTAATATCCCAGTACTGACACTGTAATGCAACATGAGAGGGGTGCTGCATTTCTGAGGTGCCGTCTTTCGGATGAGACGTTAAACCGAGGTCCCATCTGCCTGAATTGGTGGTAGTTCAGGTGGATGTTAAAGATCCCATGGCACTTATCGAAAGAGTAGGGAATTTCCCGTGTCCTGGCCAAATTTCCTCATTCACTTAAAAATACCACCAACAGCTTAATCTGGTTCAAGGTCAGTTGGCATTCATCTGTATCCCCCTCCCCCGGGTCGTGCCTGAAAATAGGCAGGATTTGTCTAGTGCACTTACCCGGTCAACAAAAGCTAAATAAATAAATAAAAATAAAAAAATCAACAGGTCTAAAACGGAAGTACTCCCCCTCAATAGCTTGTGCACTTTAGATCAAGTAGCCCATCTCGGCCTTCATTGGGCCCCAAATTCCCTTGTGTATCTAGGGGTACGGCTCACAGTAGATCTTACTGAAATATGAGATCTGAACCTTAAACCCCTTCTTGAAGATATCAAGACTGAATTTGTGCACTGGCGTGGTCTTCAACTTACACTAGCAGGTAAAATATCCGTGATCAAAAAGGTGGTAGCCCCTTAACTTTTATATATCATCTCACGTATACCATTTACACTACCGGCCTCATGGGTTGAAGCCATAGACCAGGCCTTTTCCAATTTTATTTGGGAAGGCACCAAACCCCGTTATAATAGAAATAAACTTAGAGCCCATTCGTCACAGGGAGGCTGGGGCCTTCCTTGGCTGGAAGGGTATAAATGGGCCTTCACTGCAGCTCAGACCCTAAACTGGTTCTTCCCACAGACATCTGAGTGACCACAATGGATATACATGGAGGCGTATATGGCCCAGACCCAATCCCTAGCAGTTTTACTTTTCAATCCCCTTCCCAAACATTTGTCTTCCTGCCAAACAATAGCAGGCTCAGTACTGACATAGCATTTAGTGGAAAAGAAATTGGAGGCATATTTATGCCCCCTTCTGGCCTCCCCTACATGGGGGAACATGCTCATAAAAGTGGATGGCAAACCTTTGCACTGGTCCCTATGGCAGAGTAAAGGAATTTTTACACTAAAGGACTTGATGACAGATGACAGTCTCACTATCAAAACATTTCAAACATTAGATCAGGAATTCCAGTTAGGTAAGCAGGCCTTTTGGCAGTACTTACAGCTCAGAAGCTCAGTTTTAGCTTATATTAAACAACAACACATGACAGATATAGCAAGGTCCCATTTGTTAATTTAATGGCTGACCTATAAAAGGGGTAAAGCCAGTCTTATATATGCCTATCTTAGGAATCATCTCCCTGCACAATCAGCTCAGGCTAAAGGTAAATGGGAGCAAGCTCTTCATCAATCCATTTCGGATGGACAATGGAAGCTATGCTGGAAATATGCTCATTCTATGTATCCAGATATGAGAAGTAAACTTATGCAAAACAAGATACTGCTGCATTGGTATGGCACTCCTATTGTCTTGTACAGAATGCATCTCATGGACAACAGTCATTGCTGGCGATGTCTTTTGGGACAGGAAGACCTTTTGCACATACTTTGGCTTTGCCCACTTCTCATTCCATTCTGGACGGCTGTCTTGGATCTGGCTCAACAGGCCTCAGGCTCTGCTCTGACTCTAGATACCCTAGTTTGGATTTTGGGCCTTCCTCCTGTGCTGAGAGCATTCACTCGTCAACAGCAACAGATGGCTGACACTTCTTAGCCTCCAAACTAAGAGACTTATCCTCTGTAGGTGGAGAACCACAGAGGTACCCACCACCTCTGAATTATATAACACCCTCTCTAATGTAGCAGTACTGGATCATCAGTCCCACTTAGTTACCAACACTCTCTCACAATATTATCTTACCTGGGCCCCTTACTTAGCTTATCTCTCCCCACGTGCAGGGATTGGCTGACTTCCCCTGTGGAATGATCTGGACCAACATAGGAGATACATCAGTAGGAAAAGGTTTGGAACCCCAAAACCCACCCCCTCCCTGCAAGGACTGTTATCTTTTCTCCTTATATGATAAGAAATCAGTTCTGGACCTTAAGGTTGCTAGTATTTTGTTATTGCGTCTGCTTTTCAGGCTTTTTTCAGGTATCAGGAGACACTTATGTATTGTGCCCATATTAGACATCTTAACTAATCTAGATGCGGTGGTAATCGTGCAATTTCTCATACTTTTCTGTTTTGGGGGGGGGGGCACAATACCACAATACAACTCACTGTATAATTTCTTACTGTATCATTATTTAGCAATGTTCTTTTCTATGGGCTAGACTTTGTCAATTATATAATGACACTGCAGTCAATGTGTATGCATATGTGTCATGTTGTATCTTCTTTATGTACCTGGCTATATTATCTTTCAAACTTAATAAAAATTATTAACTAGAAAATAAATCTTGTTGAGTTTTATGACGAGGTTAGTAATGAGTTACATAAAGGTAAACTAGTCAGTGTTATATAACTCTGTCTTAGAAAGGCCTTTGGCACACTTCCCCATTAATTGGTTCAAAGCCTACTGTATGCACCATTAATTTGAGCATAAATTTAGTACAATGAATAGCTATATAAGATTTTATTACTTCAGGAGGCAGAACCAGTTTATTATTGGGACGAGAGATGCAGTGAAGTTTTACTCCCCTAAGTGAAGCAGACACAAAGTCGACTACTTCTCATCTGTTTGGAGCTACGCAAAGTCTCCATTGAAAAGGGCTACTTTACCCTTAAATGACTTTGTGTTCCTGACTTCGTGTTCACTTCGCCTTATTTTTTCAGAAAGGCGAAGTGTGTGAGAATTGAAACAGCCACAGATCACATGACTCACAATCTGCAAGTCACATGTTGCAGGCAGGAAGTTAATCAGGCAAGACAGTGAACTAGTTTCACTTTCTCCTAGCCAAGTGTTGGAGAAAGAGTTACCTATGTGTGTGTGTGTGAGAGAGAGAGAGAGAGAGAGTAAGATTGTTGTTCAGTTTTCTTATTTTTTTGCAGTTTAGTGCCATATTTCTTGTTTTTAGTTGTGCCCTGTTTGATTTTCTTTTGTTTTTAATTTTTTGTTACTAGTTGTTCTTAATAGTTTAATTAATTTCTTTGTTTTGTAAAATGGAGAGAGGAGGTTTCAGTTCAGGGGCACGTAGAGATCGTCATGTCGGGCCAAGGATGAGTGGTGGTACCATGTGCATCAACTGCAAGAATTTGTTCCCGGTTAGTGCTCCCTCACCCTGGAAGTGGAGATAATGGTGCCATGATACAGACACCCCCTCCAGTAGCACCTAGCATGGCCCCCCCACTGCTGGCCATGGCCATGGCAGTTCAGCAGCAGCACCAGCAGCAGGAAGAGTTACAGGAGCCACCACAGCAGCAAGAAGAACAGCAGCAGGTTGTCCCCCCCCCAAGTGTCCAGCAGACAGTAACATTTGGGGCCCCCCCACTGCTGTGCCAGGTCCACCACGCAGCTCCGTAGTGTGGCATTTTTTTTCATCACTGCCTGGTGACACCAGTGTTGTGAAATATAACATCTGTGGTGTGTTGGTGTGGCTTAGGCCCAGGGTAGTCATCTTGGGACAGGTGGACAGTGTACTCACCTTGTAAACCACTACCATGCGGAGTGGGAGGCCAAGTCAGTGGAAGTTTCAAGCAATGCATCTGATGTGCAACAGGTGGCAGCATGGCCTCTACCTGCACAGGGTCAGAAATGGAGAAGGGAGTAGGACCAAGTGGTTGCTCCCACACCTGAAAGGGAGTGCAACCCCTAAAGTCCTGCTACACAGGCGGATCTTGGGCTGCTGTGGAGTGAGGTAGACCACCTTAGTAATGTGGTGGAGAAAATGGAGCAGCAGATGGAGAGAATTGACGGTAATCAGCTGCCAGTCATGGCAATGCTGCAACTGCTGCTGATTCATCACAACCTGGATCTGTAATCTTTTTTTTTTTGGTATAACTTTCATTGTGTGTTCTGTCTTTCTTTTTACTAACCTTCTTTCTTCTCAAAACATTGTAAAAACACACCCCAAAAAAATGATGAAAGAAAATAATGTAAAAAATGCTGTCCTTCCTTTCCTTCTTTTCCTACCTAATAATCTTTTTACGTACAGTAAAAGTATTTTTTTTGCAGTAATGTTTTCTTCTTGTCGTACAGCCCCTTGCAAACATATATGATAGCTGACTTGCTCCAGTGTTGAGGGGTATTAATAATACTGTGTGGTTCTGTCTAGTAAAGTAGGAGCAGTCAGTACAGTTCTCAGTCAGTATCCACAGCTTAATAATCCAGAGGGATTGCAGTAGGACAAATTCCTCAAAAGTTTATTTTACCAGCATACAGATACAGGTGCCCCTCCCCAGTCCCCACATAGTAAGTCAAACTATATTGTGCGGTACCCGCGCTTTGTCATGGCTGAGGTGGTAATTGGCATTACACTGTATTTAAGAAGTTTAATTAAAGTGACAGTGGTAAAAAGCGCAGACATAAAGCACAAAATGTTTGTGCAAACAGGATATGTTTTTTAGACACCTTTTACTAAATCTTACATTAAATTCCACCACAAGTCACACAGTTTATAGATCTGCCTTTGTAGGTGCAATACATACACATAGATCACGTACTATTATTTAATGACATACCCCTTTATTATCTTTATTTATTATTATCCTTTGCACAAACTTTTTGCACTTTACATCTGCGTGTCTTATCACTGTCATTTTAATTAAACTTCTTAAATATGGTGTAATGCCAATTACCACCTCAGCCTTGACAAAGTGCAGGTACTGCGCAATATCGTTTGACTTACTATGCGGGGACTGGAGAGGGGCACCTGTATCTGTATGCTGATAAAATAATCTTTTGGGGAATTTATCCTACTGCAATGTCTGTCGATCATTAAGCTGTGGACAGTGACTGAGAGCTGTACTCACTGGTCATCTTCTTTCAGTAAAAAAGTTATAGCACCTCAAGAGTGTACCCACAGAAAACAGAGGCATTTCCTGAACCTGCTGACATTCCTCTATGCAGGCACCCCATGTTAATTTTGTGACATTAGAAAATGAATGCTGACTGCCCACTCCATTGACCTGTATGGGCGTAATCTTTCTTTGGCCGTTAATACTATTTATCGCTGCAATTTAGAAAAATTAAAGCGACTGCTGTAGTAAGAGTGGCTGTTACTCCACTCCAGCGGTCACTTTGATTTCTGTAAATTGTAATAATAAGTAGTACGAAAAGCTGTAGAAAAATCATGCCCTTATATGCCAATGGAGCGCAAACTCTGATTTAAATTTACTGACATCACAAAAGGTTGCTGGGGGTGCCTGCCTGGGGGTGTGTCACCCGGTTTAGGACACTGCTGTGTTTTTCTGTGGTACACTGTCCTGGTGTCATTTTTTTTTTACTGGACCGGACCGCTTGGTATTATTAATACGCCTCAACACTAAAGCATGTCAGCTATCATATATGTTTGAGGGGTGCTGGCTAGGTAACCACCTAACAATTCACATCTGCTCTTTAACAATTTTGACCTGTACAGTTTTATTCTGTTTTCAATTGTCCCTTGTTTGCTGACTTGTATGTATGATACCATTCCTTCCATAATTAATGTTCTTCTGCAGTATAAAAAGGTCATTAAGGGCCAGCCCAGTGATGCTGAGGGCTAAGGCACTGGACGCCTAACCTTACGGCATGTCGGTGAACTGGTTTCAGGAACGAGCCCGGGCCATTGGAGGCAGGCGGGGGTGGGTGGGTGGAGCTGGATGGAACTGCCAACAGGCAAGCTCTCCTCTCTGGGGAGGTGGGGTGGGTACTACTGGCTAATGGCTGCTGCCTGGTGGAGGCTGGGGACAGCACAGGTCTAGGGAGGAGCCAGGTGCTAGGCCAATGGGGTGGGAGGAAAGGGGCTGTCACTGGGGCAGTGGGACTAATGCCTGCCTCCGCACACAAGTGTACCCATTCCTGGAGCCCATGGGAGAAAAACTGGAGGAGAAAACATCACCAGCGGCAGGACAGTGACTGACTCCCTGCAGGCACCACTCCCAGGCCGGACGTAAGGTAAGCCCAGGGGACAGGGCTGGAGGAGTTGGTCAGCTTGGGGCTGTCGAGGTGAAGGGTGTAGAAAATATGATGTGATAAAAAAATTAAAAGATCATTAATGAAAATTCAAATGTGACGACTTGCCATTTGGCAAGAAGTGTCACCTGGTCATTCATTAATGAATAAAAAGGTTTTTATTTTTTGCCTTTTACATTTAGCTAGCCCGTTTTATAAGTATGATAAACCACGCCAACCAATGGGTGTATCAAGGCATTAATGCACTTCCCAGCTGGTGTAAGTCACTCTGGCAAGCCTTTGTGCCTCACATCACACCCAGGACATGCATTAATGCCCTGACGCACCCATTTTCTGTTGTGGGTTCTTTGTAGCGTACTTACACTCTTTTTTCAGATATGAAATAACAGTAGTGCTCCTTTTAATCTTATTCTGAACCATTGTTTTAATCAGTATACCCAGCTGTTTTTGAACACATACTGCTCATAATGTAATGGAGGTGTACCATGTCCTGCTGGATAGCATGGTACATCGTTTGAGTCACAACAGAAATGATTTGAAATGATAGATGTACAAACACAAGTGTGAATACTGGTGAAAACCTGTCGCAACCAAGATTAAAAGTGGCGCTGTGTTTATTGTATCATATGTGAAAAAACATAGTCCAGCTGTCGTAAATTGTGGAAATAAGAGTATCATATAGACAAGTAAGTAGATAACTACTACCAATCGAAAATCACATAGAAAAGTACAGGTAAAAATTGTCAACGGATTATTGCACTGCTGCAGTAGTTGTCATGCAATATAAGTTTTTGGGTACTGTTGACTGTGTTCAGTTTTCTTAGTATACCCACAATGGTCACAGTAAAAATATCCTACCATCACCCAATGCAAATACTGAACAACCCCCCAGAAAAAAAAATTACTATGCTATGCGAATGTAGCATGCTTACACTACTATCTTACTACGTCATTCAGCATGCAGTATTAGTGCCCCGATTCCTGATGAAGAATAATCACATGAGAAAATGTTCTGAAAAGTCACAATTACTTCAAGATGCACTGATTAAAGTGTGCACCAACAGCCACAACTCTGCATAAGTGTGACCATTAAAATGACTACTGTTAAAATGACATAAAAAGGCTCGACTCCAGATTAACAGTAATCACATGAGAAAATGTTCTGAAAAGTCACAATTATTTCAAGATGCACTGATTAAAGTGTGCACCAACAGCCACATCTCTGGTGCATCCTGCTGCTGCTGTTGTCCTCCTATTTTCTGCTACTGCTGTTTTCTTTCTGTTTTCTGCTGCTGCTGAGTGCTGACTGAGCTGATGCACAGTGTGTTGCCAAATGATGATAGCCACAGATGACCATGGGGTGAACCATAATTTAATGTCCTGGAGTACCATTAATCTGCTGCACTAACTGAAACATGCTGCCCTATGTGTGTGTGTATTCATACCACCATTGGTAAGTTACTGTACATGTCAAGCTCAGGTTTTTTCAGAGACCCAGACATTTACTTTCTATATATGTAATCATTTCTTTTTTTTTTCTCTCACAGGTCATAGAGTCCTACTTTGGTTGTGCACATTTCTGCTTGCTGATGACTTTGGCTGTATGAGAACTGTCAAGCTATAAAAGGTAAAAATTTCTCTTTTTGGGGGGTGGGGTGTTTGGGGCATCATTTGAAAACAAGTTTCAATAATGTTTTTGTCTTTTTTAGAGATTTTCTGTGTATCCTCCAGATTCATACCAGTTACACGTCTTCTGATTTGAATAAAGCACCAATGGCAGCACACAGCACCTGAATGTTCCTGCAAACAGATGAAGAAATCATTCGGATTTCATTGCACTACCACATTCTGTTCCAAGTGTGGCTGTTCCTGTCTGCTATATCCAGCTTAGAATACCAAGCTATTAGTAAGCCAGTCCAAGACCCACTAACACATTTAGTGCATGTGACATGCACTGGCACAGTGTCTTAAGTTACATTATATGATGTGTTATCATGACCAGGATAAAATGTTGTAGAACCATGGTGTGCTGAAATATGCCAGTGACAGATTTGCATGAAAAAATATATTATCTGACCTGTATGTCACCTCCATTGCATGTGTAACCACCCAGTCCTCTGGGGTTACTAGAATCTCCTCAGTGTCAGTGCAGTGGTGATCGTATAAAAGTTTGGAAGTGCTGAGGTATATCTCGAGGCACCATAGAGGTACTCAAGTTCATGTGGTGATCGTATAAAAGTTTGGCAATGCTGAGGAGGTTCCTGGTACCTTGAGGTATACCTCAGCACTGCCAAACTTTAATACAATCACCACGTGAATTTGAGTGCCTCAGTGGTACCTTGAAGTATACCTCAGCACTTCCAAAAGGCAGCTTGGGAATAACTAGTTAAATGGGGTTTAGAAACATAGAAACATAGAAGTTGATGGCAGATAAGGACCCGCGAGGCCCATCCAGTCTGCCCATTTCTTTTTCTACCTAATGAATGTGTCATCGGCCTTTGCTCTGTCAATGGCCTATCTATTCAATAATTAGTGATGTTTAATGTTTAATGGTCTCATTATTTGTAAATTCTATGTCCTTACAGCCTGCATGTCTTCCACTACCTGCTGCCCGTAAACATATGTATTCTTACTGTTAAAAACTACTCAGTCTCCTGACTGTACTGATCTGTTACCTGTATGTTTGTTGCTTCACCCGGGTCGCCCCTGAAAAAGGGACCTTTAGGGGCCCAGCGGGCCTACCCGGTCATCAAAATTCAATAAATAAATAAATAAATAAATTCATACTCGTCTGTATTGCTCCCTTATGCATATCCCATGCCGGTTTGAAGCCCTGCACTGTATTCATATCCACCACTTCCTGAGGTAGGCAGTTCCATGCATCCACCACCCTTTCTGTGAAAAAGAACTTCCTCACAGTACCCCTTAATCGGCCTCCCTCTAATCTCGTGCTGTGTCCTCTTGTCCTGCTATTTTTCTTATATTGAAACATGTTAGACTCTTTCACCTTGTTAATGCCCTTAAGGTGTTTGAATGTTTCGATCATATCACCTCTCTCCCTCCTTTGCTCTAGCATATACATATTGAGCTCCGTTAATCTGTCCTCATATATTTTCTGATGCAGTCCCTGCACCATTTTGATTGCCCTTCTCTGGACTGCCTCAATTTGGTTAATGTCCTTGTGAAGGTGTGGCCTCCAGTACTGCACGCAGTACTCCAGATGGGGCCTAACCAGTGTCTTGTAAAGAGGGACTATTACCTCCCTCTTACGACTTGTGATATCCCTACTAATACAGCCCAACATCCCCCTAGCCTTACCTACTGCTTTAGCGGTCTGCTTGGATAATTCAGGTCATCAATGATGATGATGCCCAAGTCTCTTTCTTCCCTTGTGACTGACAGCAACGCCCCTCCCAGCCTATAGGTGGCTTTAGGGTTTCTCTTCCCTATGTGCATGATCTTGCACTTCTTTGCATTAAACCCCAGTTGCCACTCTTTCAACCATTTTGCTAGTTTATCCAGATCTCTTCTCATTCTGCCCATCCCATCTGGATCATCTACTCTGTTGCAGATCTTGGTGTCATCTGCAAACAGTCAAACCTTACCCTCCAGTCCATCTGCAATGTCACTGATGAAGATATTGAAGAGGACTGTCCCCAGGACTGATCCCTGAGGTACCCCACTTGTGACTTGTATCTCTTCTGATTGTATACCATTTACCACCACCACTCTCTGTTTTCTGCAGTCAACCAGTTTTCCATCCATTTGGCCAACTTCTGACCCACCCCAAGCCTACCCAGCTTATTAGTCAATATTCTATGTGGAACATCATTGAAAGCTTTGCTGAAGTCAAAGTAGACAACATCAACTGCTCCCCCTTGGTCCACCACTCTGGTTACCCAGTCAAAGAAATCTATGAGATTAGTTTGACAAGACCTTCCTTTTGTAAACCCATGCTGTCTTGGATCCTGTGCTCCTGTGAATTCCAGGTGTTGCACTATCCTTTCCTTAAGGAGTGCCTCCATAATGTTGCCCACTACTGAGGTAAGACTGACTGGTCTGTAGCTCCCTGCCTCCTCCCTGCTACTACTCTTGTGGAGCAGGATCACATGAGCCCTTCTCCAGTCTTCTGGGACCTCTCCTATGCTCAGAGACTCATTAAACAGTTCTGATAAAGGCTCTTCTAGGTCCACCCTTAGCTCCTTTAGTACCCTGGGATGTATGCCATCAGTTCCCATTGCCTTGTCCACCCTGAGCTTATTGAGCTCTTGTAGGACCCTTTCTTTTGTGAAGGGACTAGTGCACACCTCCCCCCCCTCCGTGTCCATGGTGCTGAGCTGTGGGCCCTGCCCTACCTTCTCTTCAGCAAATACTGAACAGAAGTATCTTTTTAGGATAGATGCTTTTACATGATCCTCCTCCTCACATGCCCCCTTATCACCTTTATTCTTAGCAATACCCCCTCTGGACTTTCTTCTTTCTCTAATGTATCTATAGAAAGTCTTGTCACCTTCTTTTACTGTTTGTGCTAGTGTTTCCTCAGTTTGGGCCTTTGACTGCCTCACTGCCTTCCCTGCTTCCCTTAGGCAAGTTTTGTATGCCTCCTTATCTTCATCCTGCTGCATTCCCTTATATTTTCTGAAGGCCAGCCTTTTGGCTCTGACCTTTTTTGCTACTGTTTTTGAGAACCAAAGTGGTTTCCTTCTTCTTTTGCACTTCCTGTTCTCTCTAACACAATGGGATGTTGCTTCAAGTATTGCATCCTTTATGCTTGCCCACTTTGCCTGTACCCCCTCACCTGTATTTCTTTCTGCCAGGGCTAGCTTAACTCTGTTGACCATCTTATCAAAGTCAGCTCCTCTGAAGTTCCATATTTTTGCTTCGGAATGGGATTATTTAGTTCTAGTGGCCAAATTGAACCATACCATGTGATGGTCACTGGCCTCCAGGTGACCTTCTACCTGGAGATCTGTGATCCTTTCCCTGTTAGTCAGTACTAGATCTAGGATAGCCCTGTCTCTTATGGGTTATTGTACCAGTTGTTTGAGGCCCTCCCCCTACAGGGAATCCACCATGTTTCTAGTTCTGGCAGATGTTCCTGCTGGTATTGACCAATCTGTATCTGGTGTCTTGAAGTCTCCCATTATCAGACCCTCTCCTTTAGCTGTCATGTTTTGTATATATTCTAACAGTAATGTGTCTATGTCCTCCCCCTGGTCTGGAGGCCTGTACACAACCCCAGTTCGTATGGCTGTCCCATTTCCTGTTTCCTGGGTGATCCACAGTTCTTCTGGCTCCTTATGTGTATTCTGAATTTCTGTAGCTTTTATATTTTCATTGACATAAAGGGCCACTCCACCCCCCATTTATGCACCTCAGTCTCTTCTGAACAGTACATAGCCAGGTACTGAAGTATCCCAAGTGTGGTTACTGGTAAACCATGTCTTGCTAAAGGCTACTATATCCAGTTTAGCCTCTGTCATTAGCCTGCAGGTCTGGGATCTTGTTTCCCAGAATGCGAGCATTTGTGTACATGATTTTCCATTGGCCATATTTCAATGTGTTAGTTGTTGAGCAAGGTCCGGCATTTCCCCTGTTTACTTGGCCTCAGCTGAGATGAGAGAGATTGAGGTAATTTAGAATTTTCACAGAAGCATAAGCCACAGCAGCTGTAAGTGGGGATTTTTAGAACCTTGGGTTAGTAGTCAGTAGTAGTCTATGTAGTCAGCAGTTGTAGTGAGTCAGTGGAGGGAGTTGGAGCTGCAGTTTGAAGTGTGAGGAGAGCATACTTTCTCACCCTAGTCCTGGTATTCTTCAGTCTGCCGAGTGAAGTGGTGGAAACCATTGTCTACAGCAGGATCTTCTGATCTTCATCCCCAGAGGGGTGAAAAGGACAGCTAGTGTATGGATCCTAGGGGCAATCCCCTTTTGATCCATGACATTTTGAAGCTGCCGGTAATGTTCTAACAGTGAGTAAGATCTAACTTTATGTTGCCAAAGGAAAGTACCTGTGTTTTGGTGTTTCTCTGACTAAAAGGGAAATGTTCACCAGTTCTGTTCAGATGTTTGAGACTGTTCTCAGTTTAAAGTTGGCTGACAAGTGTGAGGTCCAGATGTATGACTAATTCAAATTGTTCAGGACTTTAGTTCTCATAGTGCTAGTGTAGTGTTTCTAAATGCTGGATATGAAAGTTCATTCAATGATGCATTTACCCAAGTGTGTTCCAGATGTTTAAGGTGTAACTCTGAAAGAATGGCTGGGTATGGATTTGGGAGCAAATGGTGGGCAGATCCCCATCTGCAGTAACCAGTTCAGGACTATAGGTTCTGTAAGGGTGCCTGGTTACTTTAGACATAGTGGCCAATGTCTGAAGAGGATTTTACCCCCTGAAGTTGGTTGCGCTAATTATTAGCCAAATGTATGTTCAGTTGTGGCCAGTGCCACTAGAAGTATTTTCAGTTGTGGCCAGTACCACTGGAAGAAATGTAAAAGTCCTATGCCATATTTGAAATGTGTGTTCATTTGTGGCCAGTGCCACTAGAAGAAATGTTCATGTTGTGGCCAGTGCCACTGAGAGAGTGTTTAAAAGACCTCTGCTTATGGAAATGCCAGTGCAAGATGTACAATGTCCTATGAAATATAGGAATATGTAGAGTTTCTCTCAGATACAGTTGTTTTGTTGTTCTGCAAAGTCCTTGTGCCATGATGTGTAAACCTTGGGGGTCCACCCTTGCTTTAGAGACCATCTTTTTTGGAATAAAGTCACATTCTGGAACCCCAACTCTGGTTTGGACAGTTACGTTATTGCTTCCTGTGTTTGTGGAATTACTGGGTACCCCTCCAGAAGTATAGGTCTAGCATAGCCCTAGCATAAAGTTCTCTCCCCAGGACCTGGTTGTTTGTAAATACCTTATAGGTTATAATAATTTGCTTTTGCACACCCCCACCTCTTTTGACCTCTAGACATAATGAGCCTGGTATACCTTCCCAAAGTTATGGATGGTACCAATTGACAAAATGTGTTTCTGAAGTAGTCTGTGCCCAGTCAAGGGTACCAGGGGTAGCTAACATTGTAAAGTAGTCCAGGGGGGTTAAAAATGTGGGCTCATCTGGTGATGTTTAATTTGGAGAGAGAACCAGAGATTTTTGCTGAGGGTATGTCTAGCATCTTTCTGTCTGGTAGCAGTGTAGCCCAAACAGAAATGAAGCCTTGGAAAAGAGGAGTTTTGCCTAGAAAAGTGTCATGCAAATGTGCTGCTTGTGTGCCTTCTAGCACAAAGAAAAACAGAGTGCTGCTTGTGTGTTGTCAACATACAATGGACAGTAAAGCATTGAAGTGTATGTCCTAGTATCTGCATCAGAAGGTGCTTAAGGAACTTTTAAATTGCAATTTTCAAATGCCAAAAGTAGTGTGGACTTTAAGGAACAGACTCAGATTCTGTATGTGCCCTTTAAGTTTCATGTGCTTTGTGTGCAAATTGGTGGAGTCACTACATAAATTTTCCAGAAACTGTAGTAAAAATTGTCAAAACGTCACTCCCATCACTGAAATTGCAACCAAGAAAAGAAGTTACAATTTGCAGTTTAAATTTGCTCCTGCTCGACGATCGCCATGTAGGAAGAGCAAGTGAGGAGAGAGAGAGCGACAGAGAGGCTCATCTGCATGACATCAAGTAATTGGTGTGGTTGCATCCAGTCCTGCCCCCTTGCCAGCATCTGTGCACAGCAGAGTGTTTTGAGGAGGAGAGAGATAGTGGTGTGCGAGCTGGTTAGAACATGATCAATCATTGAGGGGCTTGTGAGCATTCTAAACGGTAGTAAACAGACTAGTACTGTGTAATTTTGGGCTCAACCCATTGTCCGACTGACTGGAGAGTGATCAAGGCATTTGTGGCTATCATCGGCATGACTGCCAGCCTGTTTCACCCCAGAGGCCTTCCCAGGATTGGCACCAGGTCAAATATTTCCATCGGTGGGAACCAGCTACTGAATTCAATGAGTAAACTAATTAATTGTGCAAACAAACTGTGTGTGATTATCAAGCCAGCTGAATCTGTGTACAAGCAGTGTGATTTGTTTGCAAAGAAGGACTGTGTATTGTAGAGCAGGTAAACAAACAGAAATTCTGAGCATAGACTGTGAGCAATGATAATGGTTTCAGCAGCAGTAAATTTTTCTAAGCAAAAGGAACTGAGGAGAGGATGCAACAAACAGGCAACCCTGTGCAAAGAAAGACTGTGGGGCTTACAAGTGACTTTGAGCATGTGTAAATAGTTTTTCTGAATTGATGCTGACCGCAAAGCCAAGTTAAAAATCTTATGAATGTGCTGAAATGTACCAGCAGAGCAATCAATTACAGTTTTAAGTAAATTCAGTAGCTAGAAAGATCAGAAACACATTTTTGAGTGAGTGAACAGAGTTTGATGCATGAGAAAAAGTTACCAATGCCATTACAGGGTGGGGTCAGCAATGTAAACCCAGCAGCAGGGAGCCATTTTGTGAGACAATATGTGACTAGTAAGCATTTCAGTAACAACAAGTTTGTGTGTTTGCTTTAGACATGGCTTCAGGAACTACCTTATGTCTGGATCGTGCCTGAGCTATGATTGCCAAGGAAGTGGCAGCACTAAGAGAAATAGAGAGAGCTTTCTATGGTGAAAAGTTGCCTCCAGATGTAGCAATCCCTAGCTGTCCAGTGAGACTGTGCATAGTGTGTCTAAAGGCTGGAAGGGATGTGTTTCTGATACCCCACTGCTTGGACTGCCTTGCGAAGTATGGAGTGAGCGGGGGTGCAGTGCCAGAGAGGGCATCAGTAATTCATTTGGCTTGCATGTGGACCCGAGTAGGGGACCCTGACTGCAACAGCACCAGGTTAAACCTGTTGGGGAAAGTTCTTCAGAATATGTAACAGAAGGAGCAAGTAAAATTGATGTTGATCCACTTCAAGGGCAGGAAGAGAGAGAAGTTTCCATGCCTGTGTCCCAGATGGACAGTTCAACAGAGGAATCAGTGGACCCTTGGAACCAGGATCTGAGTCCTAGCCTAGTGGGGGAGGAAGAATTGCAAGAGATACTGAATTGGGAGTGTCTACCTCTGTGCCCAATGAGGAATGGAATGTCTCAGGAGTGAGGACATTTGCTCACTCTTGGGCACAGATCATGAGTGAGGAAGAGGAGGATGAAGAAGTGTATTTTCATGTTGGGACTCCAGTGAGTCACCTCAAGCTCTTGCCTCAGAGGAGCTAGAGACAGCTGGAGAAGGCTCTAGTAACTTGCCCACAGAGATAGTAGGGGACAAGTTCTTTCATTCTTTGAGTATGATACACTGACTCAACCAGGACTGGCCACCCAAGTCGGGCCATGGGTTGCAGCCTAGTAAAGCGTAACAAGAAGGAGAGACTGATATGTAGGAGGGCTGACACAACATATGGGAAGTCCTTTCCTCACTGAGTCTGGAAGGAAATCAAAAAGGACAGGCAATCTTGATTGTTGGAAGAGGCAAGCAAGAATTTGTATTCTGGTGCAGCAGAATGTATAAGGGACAAAGTTATAAGTGATCACATTAAATTTTTGAGACTGGGCAAGACTCTGTTTATAGACACTGTGCAAACTGTGGATGGAGCTGGGAATGAGACATTCCACTACATCAACTTTGAATGCCCAGACAGAGTCATAGTCCTCGCCCCACACCCTGAGTGGTACTACCCTAATGGTGCCACTCCCTGTGAATATTCCCAGCATGCTTTAACGAAGCTAGCAGTGGCAGGTCAGTGTCTGTCATCAGAAGCAGCAGTATATATGGAGGAAGATGCAGCTCTTCTGATGTCTCAGGATTCTTCAGGTGTATCCAGATTCATCAACCCAGCAGTTTTCCTATTTCATCATCTGGCCTTCTAGAGGACATCAGCCAGACAGTTTTCCTGTTTCATCGTTTGGTTTCCAGATGACACCAGTCCAGCAGTTTTCCTGTTTCATCATTTGTTTTTTATGGAGTACATCACCCAGCAGTATCCGAAGATGCCATCTGGTCTGAAGGGAGAAGGTCCTCATCATGTAGAAGTAAGGTGATCCTTTGTTTTCATTCTTCAAGAAGCTGGTAAGACAACTTTTTATTTACTTTAACTGACTTTGCACAACACATCCTACATTTGAAGACTATCCATGGAACTCTAATTTTCATCACAGACTCTCCCCAAAGATTGCAGTGCTATACAGGCCCAGTCCTGTTATTCAGCAGGCTTTTGGCCTATGAGAGACTCTTTAATGGACAATGCCTATGGGCATCAGTAATCTTGTAACTAGTGTTGAACATTGTAGGGCATCCCATCCCTGAATGTGTTGTATAAATGTCTTCTTTCCATTTTTTACTTGTGTACGTTTATAGAAAAATATTTTGGGGGTTATTTAGTTTTTAGGAGGAGGTTTAGGCACTGTGTGGTATGCAGAATGTATTTGTATTTTTCATTCTCTTGCAGGTGTTCCTGAAGAAGAAAAGAAGAGGATATTGAAGCTCATCCGGCTTCCCCTTTTCTTAGTGTTTTAAGAATTGTTTATGGTTAACAGGGTGTTAACATGTTTTCTTCACAGGGGTGAAATTGTGGGGAAATGTAATGCAATGTAATGTATGTTTCTTTTGTTGTTCACAGGTACCCTGTGAAGGGGGGTTAGGTTCCCCAGTAGGTAGTTTAAGTCAGATAGATTTTCTCTAGAGGGCTAGGGGGATAGACAGGCTTGGGTCCTGATCTGCAGTAGGGGCTCTCAGTACTGGTCTATTGGGGCATGTTTCAAGCAGTTTTCTTGGAGCCACTGAGTATCCAAGATAGATCATAGGATTGGGGCTGAAGTTTCATCAGCTGGCCTCTGTTCCTTTAGTGTTATCTGCCTGTGCCTGGCACATGGTGGGGGAGAACTTGCGTAACCTCCCCGTAGGTGACTTAGAGGTGGGCAAAGTGCTCTCACTTCACGTATTGTTCCTTAATCTGTGTAGTGCTCTGCAAAGCAAAGCAAATTGCTTGACCTTCAAACTAGGAATGCCAAGTGCATTGTTTCAATGGACTTCACGCTACTTCACCTTGTTTTACTGCCTCCCCTTAATTTTAATGCAAAATGCCATTGATTTGAATGTACTTTGCATTTCTTTGCCTGTTTATTGCTTTGTGAGGTGAATTTTGCATTGATTCATGCAATGGCAGGTCACATGGGCTCTATATTGTCTTGCACAGCCTCAGTTCTGCATAGTGTGTAGTGGAAAGCTGAAGATGGTTTGCTCTAAGACTCAAACCATCCCAAAAACTTTCAAAAATCACTTTTGATCCAATTATTTTGGTCAAAATTTAGTACATAGATTGTAGGAAACCCTCCTGTGCTTATATCATCGAGTGTTTATTTTTTTTTGTGTGCATTTTCAATGTTAATTTAGAACATTCAGTCTGTGTACTGACAGACACTGTAGAAGTGTGCTTTAGGGGAGGAGCAGATCTGTGATGAAGGGAGATTCACAATGAGAAAGGCAGTCTTTCTAACTGTTGTTGGGTAGCTAGTGTGTTAGTATTTGTGTGGTCATGTATACATAATAATACTTGTAGTAAGTTTATATAATTTTTTGCTGTTTGCTGTGGTGCTGTACGTTTTTTCAGTCGGGTTAAAAGATTTAGTTGTAGTGTACTGAACCGTAAAATTTTCTGCGCTTTACCTTTAGTGTGTGTGTGTGTCAAGTCAGACACATTTTATTGCGTCACACCGTAATCGCAGCACTCTGCATCTCTAATCCGTCTGCAGTAATTTTTACTGCTTCATTCTATTTTGGTGGTGGACTGGTACTGCAGCTGTTGCCCCCTTCCCCTGCGAAAGAAAGTATTATTTATCCAGTTTTGGATTTGTGACCACTGGTTAAGGCATTGTTGTGCCTGTTTAGCTGCATCCCGAGTGCTCAATCTCCATCTATCTGTGTGTCTGCATCTGTTTAGGGCCCAGTCTCCATCTATAAGTCACAGTTGTTGTTTTTTGGCTTCCCATCCACCACAAAGTTCAGAAATCTAAATTTGTTGTTAATTTTCTGTGTAATCCCAACAAATGCCCACGAAGAGATGTGCATGCAAAGATGTTTCTGGCCATGGCACTGCTGCCCGTGGCAAGAGTGGCCATGGGTGTGTGTGTGTGTGTGGTAGTATGCAGCATAAGGGCATAGTTGATGGCAGTAAAGGGATTTCTCTGACTATATTTTTCATAGCGCAATCAGTTGCTTCAGTGATGGTTGGAGATGCTGTTGTCCTCGCTGGTGTTGGTAGTGAAGTTGGTGATGGCATGAGTATTGCCCCAATTTAACTTATGACAAGTTAACAGGGTGCCAAAATATTGTGGAGTCCAAGGATGCGAGTCAGAGCGTAGTTGATATCACACTCCCCATCCCCATCCCTGCAGTAGTTGAACATGATTATGATCCTGATGATGACTCACAATCACAATCTCATGTTTCCAGTGCTGTTGAGGTTATGCCTGGGCCTTCTAATTATTCAAATGTTGAAAAAAAAATAGTGGATGATCATACTGAGGCTGTGATTGTACTTGGAACATGTTCTCCACAGGACAGCATCCAAGCTGAATTTGTTAGCAACCCACAAAATTAGAAAAAATAACTGTTTGCAAGAAATACATTTATTTTCTTGGTGACTATGTAATCTAAAAAATGCCCACAAAGACACAGTTAGGCAAATGTGTTTCTGACTGTGACGTATGAGCCACATAAGTCAGTGGGGTATAAGCTTTGGGTCTGTGGGCAGGGCATTCTGTCACATCACATGGAATTAATAAAAAAAGGAAAAATTCTTGAAGAGAAATAGTACTGTGTCAGAGAGGATTAGGGCCAGGCAAGGTCCCTGAATCTGTGGTGGTAACAGCAGTGACTGCAGCACCACCCTTTAGTGTAGGTGGTGTGCGAAATACATTTTGTGTGTCTGTCTAAACTGAAATCTGCCAGCCAGTCCTCAAGTAACAACAAGTAGCCATGTAGGTAAAAGCTGTGAATTAACACTGGAGGTTTACCACAGGCATGAGGAGGAGGACTTTGAATGTTCAAGTAGTGTTCAGAGTACCAGCATGGTGCATATTTCACTTTGAACATTGTAGTCATTGTCATGTCACAATCACGAGTCATGAGACAAATCATGTTCTTCATCATCACAATCACGAATCACACAACTTTAACTTTTTTGGGTCCAACATTGTTTTTTTTCAAATCTTCGGTTTCATAATGAATCAGGACTGGGTGACACCAAGTTATCATGTCACATCACTCAAGATCCTTGATCTAGTGCAATGCTTCTGTTTGTGCACACATTCTGTAGGCTGCCCTACTTGAATCTTTGTCCTCACAGGAAGAAGGACCTATTTAATCCAGTAGATATCTCAGCATGAACATTATACAGTTCCGGGAAGTTCATCATGACTGAGTCACGTCATGTCATGATCACAAGTCATGAGACCTTAGCGTAGGTGGTGTGTGAAATAAATTCTGTGTGTGTGTCTGAAATAAAGTCTGTCAACCAATCCTCAAGTAACAGCAATAGCCATGTAGGTAAAAGTTGCAAATTAACAATGGAGGTTTGCCACAGGCATGAGGAAGATGTCGGCGAATGTTCAAGTAGTGTTCAGAGTACCAGTGTGGTGCATATTTCACTTTGAACATTGTTCTCATTGTCATGTCATGATCACAGATTCACGAGTCATGAGACAAATCATGATCTTCATCTTCACAATCACGAATCACATAACTTTAACTTGTTTTTGTCCAGCATACAAAGCAGGACAATCACATCTATGTTTATACCCAGTCACGATGATGGTGGTGCTCAACAATGCAGGTGAAACAGAGCATCCTGGTGCAGTGTAAAACAGTGTACCATTGAGGTTGCTGATGCAGTCATGGAAAAAAAATTTCCAAGTGGGTACAACTTCGGCATTGAGGATTGCGAGGGCTGCTTTCCTTTTTTTTTTTCCCTTGTTTTCTGCTGGTGTAAAGTACAGTATTTAACAATGGTGACATACAGGCCAGATGGTGGATATTAGAAAAGACAGTAACAGCTCCATGGGGAACTGATACTAAATGGGGTACTGGAATGAACTCAGAACAATTTCTTTTTCATCTGTTTGTAGGTAGCATTGAGGTATTGTGGACTGGCGGTATGTTCCAATCTGAAGATGGACAACAGTTTTTTGGATACACTGAAGACCTGGAAAGAAGACAAAAATATTAATGAAAATTGTTTTCCAAATGACCCATGCAACCGCCCCCAAAAATACTTACCTTTCATGGATTGGCATTGTTCGTACAGCCGAAGTCAACAATCAGACACATGTGGAACACATGTGCAGTGGTAACATGGTTTCATCACTATGGTTGTAAATCTGTGTGCTGTAACCTGAGGATGTAAAAGAAAAGAACAGTAATGAGAAATGGTATTAATTCACTCACTCACAGCAGTCCCCCCCCCACAGAAAAAAAATTTAATTTTACAGTATCACATTAGATGGCGGCAGATATATATGGCAGGTGAATGCGACCATGGCCAACACACCAGTGAAGGGGAAACATTCAATATGTACTGTATGATGATGATTTCCTGCAAAGGAACAACACGACAGAATGCTCAGTGCTTACAACAAAAAACAAGATCCAATACAAATTAAATAGCAGTGTCTCTGAAAAAACATGACAGTGACAAGTGTACTAATTTACCAGTGTTAGTATGAATACACACATAGTGCAGCATGTTTCAGTCAGTGCAGCAGAAGAATTTCCCAGAAAATCAAATTATAGTTCAACCCCACGGTCATCTGTGGCTACCATCATTTAGCAACACACTGTACCATGTACATCAGCAGCAGCAGAAAACAGATGGACAACAACAGCAGCAGGTGCTAGCAAGACATTTTCTCACTTGGGAGTGGGACACTTATGCAGAGTTCTGGCTGTAGGTGCATGCTTTTAGCAATGTGTCAAGAAATACTTATGACTTTTCTAAACAGTTTTTCATGTGATTATTCTTCATCAGGACTTTTCATGACATTTAAACAGCAGCAAGAACCAGCAAGCCATTTTCTAGCTTGGGTCACTTATGCAGAGTTCTGGCTCCAGGTGCATGCTTTCAGCAGTGTATCAAGAAATACTTGTGACTTTTCTGAACAGTTTTTCATGTGATTATTCATCGGGACTTTTCATGAAATGGAAAGAATTGGCCAAAACCAGCAGCAGCAAGTGTCGTCACAATGCAATGATGTCATTTAACACACTGTGATGCATTCCTGGACTGGTATTAATTTTCATCTGGGCTTTTCATGAAAAAAAATGGGGACATTCAGACACAAAATAGCACATCGTTGGGTGGCATGCTAGGTGGTGTTATGTTATTGTGAATATTGCCCTGGTGCTTTAACTACATGTTCAGAAAAGGAAAAAGTATTTTCATGGTTATTTTATTTACTTTATTTTTTACATGACTGATGGTCATGAAAATGGCGGACACTGCATGCTTTCAACTGTCAGGCCGCAATGCACACTGCATTACAAGTGTCTTGCAAATGACATTTTGGAGACCCACGATTTAATTATAGGCAAGCACAAAGTGTCTGGCATGTCTGCAAACTTGGCAGCCACAAGACTTACTACATAAAATACAGTAATGAGTATGAACTTAAAAATTTTTAAGGCTGAACGCATAATGGCTGGGGGGAGTACTTAGAGGTAGATTAGGAATCAGATTTACCATTCTGAGGCTAAACAAATACAGGATTAACAACATTAAAATCACAAAGAACACTTCAACAGAACATACATGTCATACTAGTATGTAATAAAAATAAACAGGGCTTAAGAAAATAAATAAAAGCAAATATTTATTTCTTTGGGGGGGATTTTGTTAATCTTGTTTTTCTTGATTTTGATTCTACTTCTTTACCCTCATAATGGTAAATGCAATTCACTGCCTCCCCAAAAAGTTCAACCACCCCACGCCATTATGTTTTCCCCAATAATAATATATTTTTTTTGTTACTCATCATTACTTAATTTTATGTAATAAGTCACGTGGCTGCCAACTGTGTGGACAATGTGTGCTTTCAGCGCAGTTGCAATTGTGCAGGCCAAAAGCCATCTTCAAAATACTTTTATTGCAGCATGCGTAATGGCACAACAGTTTCACCTGTAATGAAAGCATGCAGCATCCACCATTTTGCATGCCATCAGTCATGTACGACGTAAAGTAAATTAAAGGGGACATGAACTGAATAATTATGTGCAGCTGCTTGTAATGTTTCTATTTTCATAAATTATATTCATACTTCTCTAAAGGATCCCTATTTAACTGTGCCTGAATAAAAGCTGAAGCTGTCAGTTGTGTTTTGTGTTGTTTTCTTTGTATGGACAACATTCTTTGCAGTTGTTTTCACGGAACCAAAAATTTGGAGTTTTGACTATGTCACTTCATGGTTTTAGACATGTAAGCATGAATTTATCAGTACAGTGCCCATGGTTATAAAACCATGAAGTGACATAGTCAAAACTCCAAATTTGTGGTTGCATGAAAGGAACTGCACAGAATGTTGTCCATACAAAGAAAACAACACAAAACACAACTGACAGCTTCAGCTTTTATTCAGGCACAGTTAAATATGAATCCTTTACAGGAATTAATATAATTTATAAAAATAGAGCCATTTCAAACAGCTGCACATAAGTAATTAATTCCTGTCCCCTTCAAGTAACACGTAATACAAATCGCAAATAAAACGTTAGCTGAACATAAATTACATACTTAGTGTGCATCAAAACAAAAATATTAATTAGGAAAAAAATAAAATAAAACTAGAGGAGATGCTTGGGGGGTTTACATTGACATACAAAGTAATTTTTTGAGGGGCCTGTGGGGGCGGTTGCTGACCACCACTTATATTATACAGCAAGCCTATTATCTCCTCCTTCTGCTCCTTGATACAAGAGAGACGCTGCATGGCTGCCTCCACCACCATTTGCATGGCATCAACCTCTGCCCATAGCACAGCCAGATCCACCATGGTCACAGGACACTGTGGGTTATCTTCTCTGGGTGCATCTGCAAGAACCTCCACCTCTGCTGCCTGCATTTCCCTGTGCCACCGCTGATGCACAGGTGGACAAGGTGCTTTGGCCACAGCTGCAGGAGTGGCTGCTAACTCCTGCAGCTTGGCCTCCCATTCAACCCAGTGGTGGACAGCTAGGTGGGTTTGCTGACCACCAGTGCCAAGGTGCCCGACCTTGGGCCCTTGATGGACAAGCACCTGGCACAATTTGCACTGTACAACACTGGGGTCCCCAGGGAGCCCCATGAAGAACTCCCACATGGGAGAGATCCATGCAGGGCCCTGTGCAGGCAATGGGAGGCACTGCTGGCCACCTGCTGTGCTGCTGCTGCTGCTGGTGATGGTAGAGGAGCTACAACCTGCTGTGGTTGCTGCTGCTCATCTGGTTGCTGCTCCTCCAGCTGCTGTGCATCTGGCTGCTGCTGCTCATCCAGCTGCTGCTATTGCTCATGCTGGCAGACCACTGCTGCTGCAGAGATGGCTGTGCCTGCACTTAAGGGCACAAAACTGGCCCCGTTTAACATAACTGGGTGGACAAGGCTGCCCCGTATCCATGACCCTTGCTGGCCCCTGCTTTTCCTGCCATGCTAACAATCCATCACCAAAGAAAAATCCTAGTACAAGTACTATTAACTCTATCAAAAACAAAGTACTCACAAAAAAAAGACTGTAAAATTAACTTAAACTTTCTACACTAATTAACAAACTAAATCTGAAAAAGTTAAAAGTGAAAGAAGCAAAATCAAGCAAGTTTTGCAATCTGTGATCACCAACAACCCACACACACAAACTGCTCTAAACAGATCAGTGATGTGCACAACTCTTTCTATAAGAGAAAGTGAAAGTAAAAACTCACTTCCTGCCTATTTAAGGTTCTCCCCGAATCATGTGACCTGCAGACCTGCAGAGACAGTCAGGCATGTGACCAGTGTCCTGTTTATTACCAACTTTGCCTTCTCCAACTACAACTCAAACTAACCAACGTGAAGTACATTAAGGTGAATTCTGACTTCTTTATGGGAATTTCGTGTAGTGATCTGCAAACTCAAAGTTGTCCACTTACTGTTCACTATGCCAGTGAATTTAAACTTTGCTGCATCTCTATAGGTAACACAGAGGGTAGGATGGTCTGGTGCCGGGTGGATATATGACTGCGGACAGTCATTTGCCTGGCAGAGGTGAGTGTAGCCACCCAGTCTCCTAGGATTACTAAAATCCCCTCAGTGTCAGTGCTAGGTAGGGAAAGGCAGCTGGTGAATAACTAGTTAAATGGGGTTTTCACCTACTCACTCTCTTGTTTACTTGGCCTCAGCCGAGATGAGAGAGATGAGGTCATTTAGAACTCTCACAGCAGCAAAAGCCGCAGCAGCTATGAGTGGGGAGTTTTACAATCTTGGGTCAGTAGTCAGTAGTCAGTAGTAGCCTGTGTAGTCAGCAGTTATAGTGAGTCAGTGGAGGGAGTTGGAGCTGCAATTTGAAGTGTGAGGAGAGCCTACTTTCTCACCCTAGTCCTGGTATTCGCCAGTCTGCCAAGTGAAATGGTGAAAACCATTATCTACAGTAGGATCTCCTGATTTTCATCCCCAGAGGGGTGAAAAGGACTGCTTATGGATCCTAGGGGCAATCCCCTTTTGATCCAATACATTTTGAAGCTGCCTGTAATGTTCTAACAGTGCAAAATATCTGACTTTATGCTGCCAAAGGAAAGCACCTGTGTTGTGATGTTTCTCTGACTAAAAGGGAAATGTACACCCATTCTGTCAAGAAGTTTGAGACTGTTCTCAGTTTAAAATTGGCTGACAAGTGTGAGGTCCAGATGTATGACTAACTCACATTGTTCAGGACTTTGGTTCTCACACTACCAGTGTAGTGTTTCTTAAATGCTGGATGCAAAAGTTCATTCACTAATGCATTTACCCAAGTGTGTTCCAGATGTTTAAGGTGTAACTCTGAAAGAATGGCTGGGTATGGATTTGGGAGCAAATGGTGGGCAGCCACCCATCTGGAGTAACCAGTTCAGGACTACAGATTCTGTAAGGGTGATGGTTACTTTAGACATGGTGCATAATGTCTGAAGAGGATTTTATTTATTTATTTAATTTTGTTGACCCGGTAGGCCCACTGAGACTAGAAGTCCCTTTTTCAGGGGTGACCCGGGTGGGGGGGGACACAAATGGTAACCAACTGAAATTGAACCAGATTAAGCTGTTAGTGGTATTTTTTGTGAATGGGGGAAATTTGACCAGGACACTGGGGAAATTCCCCTACTCTTTTCAAGAAGTGCCATGGGATCTTTAATGTCCACCAGAACAACCACCAGAAAAGGCAGATGGGACCTTGGTTTAACATCTCATCCATTTTACCCCCTGAAGTGGGTTGTTCTTGTTATAAACCAAATGTATGCTCAGTTGTGGCCAGCACCACTAGAGATATTTCCAGTTGTGGCCAGTGTCACTGGAAGAAATGTAAAAGTCCTATGCCATATGGGAAATGTGTGTTCAGTTGTGGCCAGTGCCACTAGAAGAAATGTTCATGTTGTGGCCAGTGTCACTGAGAGAGTGTTTAAAAGTCCTCTGCCATATGGGAATGCCAATGCAAGATGTACAATGTCCAATGAAATATAGGAATATGTAGAGTTTCTCTCAGATACAGTTGTTTTTTTTTGTTCTGCAAAGTCCTTGTGCCATGATGTGTAAACCTTGAGGGTCCACCCTTGCTTTAGAGAACATGTTTTTTGGAATAAAGCCACACTCCAGAACCCCAACTGTGGTTTGGACATTTATGTTATTGCTTCCTGTGTTTGTGGATTTACTGGATACCACTCCAGAAGTATAGGTCTAGCATAGCCCTTGCAAAAAGTTATCTTCCCCAGGACCTGGTTGTTTGTAAATACCTTATAGGTCATAATAATTTGCTTTTGTACACCCCACCCCTTTTGACCTCTAGATGTAATGAGCCTGGTATACATTCCCAAAGCTAGGGATGGTACTAATTGTCTAAATATTTTTCTGAAGTAGTCTGTGCCCAGTCAAGGGTACCAGGGGTAGCTAACTGTGTAAAGTAGTGGGGTGGGGTGGGGTGGTTACCCATGTTTTACACTGACTTGAAAAAATGAAATACTAGAAAGAACAGAGGAAATAAGATTGATACTTACCTTGAAAATTATATCCTTTAGGTGGTTGGAGCACTACAGTAGTCCTGTCTTGTTACACTGTTTGTAACTTGAACCTGTTACAATAGAAAATCAGTTGCTGGTATTTGGTGACAAAGGCATCTATAAAAAGGTTAAGGAAGCATTCACACCACAGTTCAAGGAAAAACCATAGTATGAGACATTAGTACATACTCACTGTAAACTACTGATAATAAGAAGCATGGTGGCTGTGGCTGGCTGCGAGTTCTTACATTGTGCATGGGCACAGATACACATTCTCTGTCTCTCATTTTCATGAAGACAGGTGGTTGTGGCTGGCTGCGAGTTCATACATTGGACAAGGGCACAGATACACATTCTCTGTCTCTCATTTTCATGAAGACGGGTGGTTGTGGCTGGCTGCGAGTTCATACATTGGACATGGGCACAGGTACACACTCTGTCTCTCACTCTCAGGAAGACGGGTGACTGGTTATGGTGTGTTACAGTCTTTTAGTGTCATGAGGAGGATATCTGTCATTTAATCAGCAGGATTTAAGTTGCTACAAGTTGACATTTGTGTTTATTAGGCTGACTGTGTTTGTTAATGACAGCACACATTATGTTAAGTGTACTCACAAAATATACAAAAGGGAAGGTAAAATAGAATGATGGGTCATTATTTGTACACATCTGTCAAATGTCAAGGACACTGTTTTTCTTTTATGAAAGACAAATAAATGTTATCATTGCAGAAATGTGACAGCCTTTAAACCCGTTACGCACTACTACCAATATCCTCCTCATCCTGCTCAAACAGGAAGCTGCCCTTGCAGTCATCAGGGTTGGAGTTGTACCCACTAGGGAATTCTTTTTCCATGACTGCATCATCAGCCTTAATGGTACACCATTTGACACTGCCACCAGGATGGTCTGCTTCACCCACATCATCAGCACAACCTTCATCATGATGGGGTACAAACACAGATGTGGTTGTTCGACTTTGTATGTGACCTTCATTCATTTTTATAAATGTCAGCATGCTGACATTTGTATGTGATAAGTTAGTATGATGGTCACACACTATGGCCCCCGAAGAACTAAATACCCTCTCCACACTTTCACTGGAGGGTGGGCTGATCAGGTACTTCAGTGCTACTGAAGTCAGCTCTGGCCATTCATTCACCTTGCCACGCCAGTACACCAAAGGATTGTCAAGTATTGACAGATGTCTATTTTCTGCCAGATAGACGTCAACCATGCTCTCTGCTGCATGCAGTCCTGATGAGTCATCCACCTGTTCACAGGACTCATCAAGGTTACAGATTCCTACTGAAGACAAGGTACCCCAAAGTGGGTTAATCGCAACCTGATTTGATGACACCCCCTTGCCCTACAGCCACCTTACTGGACGTGCTCACTCCACAGTGACCTTCAGCCTTGTTATGCTGCAGCTTGCAGAACATTGCCTGTGACTTCTGTGCCCCATGAACCCATTGGACCAGCTGTCCAGTCAGATTTTGAACCCAATCAGGCCCTCCCTCCAGTAAGAATGCAATGCCACATTTGTATCTTGCATCCAGCATTGTTACTATTCCAAATTCTGCACTTTGCTGAATAGTGGAGATGTGCTGATTGTGGCTGAATATTGCAAGCATGTGTTTCAGTGATGCACTGCTTGACCTGTCTCTGGACACATCAAGGCTAGGCTGCAGATTCAACAAAAGTCTGCCTCAGCACCCACAGCAGTGGAATGGCTTGACTAGTGGATGCAGTGTCACCACTCACTGCCTGTGTGGCATGTTCAAACGGCCTCAAAATTGATATCACTGACTCCATAAGGCATCATTGTTCAGTTGTCATAGACATTGAGGCCCCTGAACTGTCACGGTTAGTGTGCATTACTAGGTATTCATAGAAGTTCCAGCACATGACAACTTCAAGCTTGAGGCGGTGCTGAGGGACGCTGTTCTGAATCTGCAGCTGCGTAAGCTGGTCAAGGGCCTGTTCAGAGCATGGAAAGTGTGCACAGATGCAGCATGCAACTGTCAGCATTTGCTTGATGTTATGGTGCTGAAGAAACTCCTGTACCACAAGATTTGAACAGTGGGCCATGCAGGGAACCCTCACAAAGCCACCATTGCTGATATATTTAACAACGTTTGATCCATTGTCACTAGCTATAAAGCCAGCTTTTGGGGACATGGGGTTCAGCAACTCATCAATTTCTGTCAGTAGCAAGTCTAGCATATTTTCACTTGTGTGGGACCCTGCTACACTGCGTATTGCAAGTGTTGCATGCAGTCTAATTCCCTGAAGGTTGGTACCATGTCAGTCTGATTTATTACACTGATTTCCAATCCTGTCAGCACAGACAACCCCTTGGTACCTGCATCCAATGCGCAGTAATACACAGACAGGAACTACCTGCCATTTTGCCACTTGTCCATATATCCATACTTAAGTGAATGTATGGTGATGAGGAATATTAACGTGCATGTCTCACAAGCTCTGTCACTGTTCAATATAATTCTGGGACAGCACAGGTGAAAAAGTAGGTCCTGAACAGGACTTTTTATTTGGGACAGGCGCATGCCACAAAACACCAGAATCCGGACATCTCCACAAAGGAGAACGGCAAAAGGCCAATTGCCAGCATTTCCACTACAGCAGTATTCAGTTCACATGATACCGCATGATTTGGTGGATATTTCATGTTCCAGGCAAAAACACCGTGCAATGTGGGCTGCATTGTTACCTGTTTTGCACATGGTGTGCCAAATGGCTCTGCTCTGTGAACTGCCATGGATGGGGTGCTTTTGCCATGTGATGAGGGGTGCACAGGTGGTAAGCCAACAAATGATGTTATTTTCCCCGTTTTAAGCACAGGGTTGATGTACTAGAAATACTGCATAGACCACCACCACTGCTACTCTGACCGCTACTTGACAATTCAAAATCCTCCTCCTCCTCCTCCTTATGCCTGTAGTAATCCTCCAGTGTTATTTCACCACTACTACTACTACAGACATGACTACTTGGGCTACTTACAGTCAAGGAAGGGAATACCATGCTCAATAAGGTTGATGAGGGTGAACGCCCCACTATGGCATTAGCTTCCCTGTGGTGCCAAGTCCACAGTGCCATGTGCCTGCTCTTCAGATGTGTATGCTGGCCCCTGGTGCCCAGATGGCTACCCATTTTACCACACCTCACATGCTTTTTGCAAAGCTGGCAGATTGCTACTGTTTCATCACTTGCACTTTGTATGAAAAAATCCCAAACTAGGGATTTTGATGCCCTACTTTTCACATGTCCCTGATGCTGCATATTGGGCTCCAGTTTTTTAGACACTGAAATGCAAGGTGTACTGCATGATTTCTGTTGTTGGGAACACTTGGACTCTACCTGACCATCACAGTCTATGACTATTACTGGGTCATCATCATCAACAGACACAGTTGCATCACAACTTTGAGGAGAGGGGAATTTAATAACAGACTATTTACACACAGACACCTTTACTTTCCTTTTCTCTGGTTTCCAACTGGGGTCACTGAAATCATCATCATAATCATCATCCACATCCACCAATTCAGCTTGGATGCTGTCCTGTGGAGAACATGTTCCAGCCACAGCCACAGTATAATCATCCACTTTTTTTTAACATTTGAATCATTGGATGGCCCAGGCATAACTTCAACAGCACTGGAAACATGAGATTGTGATTGTGAGTCATCATCAGGATCATAATCATGTTCAACTACTGCAGGAATGGGGATGGGGAATGTGACATCAATTACACTCTGACTCACGTTTCTAGACTCCACAATATTTTGGTAACCTGTTAACTTGTCACGGGTTGAACCTGGGGCAATACTCATGACACCATCAACTTCACTACCACCAGCTGCAGTACCGGTATGCTACCTACATAGGACGAAGCAGTAAATACCGCAGACAAAGAAATTCAGAGTGCTGCAATTATGGTGTGGTGCAATAAAATGTATCTGACTTGACGGCAAGTACACATGCACACACACACATACTAAAGGTAATGCACAGAAAATTTAAGTTTAGTACACTACAACCAAATCTTTTAAACTGACTGAAAAAGGTGCAGCACAACAGCAAACAGCAAAAAATTATCAAAACTTGCAAGTATTACTGTGTGTACATGAACACACAAATACTAACACACTAGCTACCCAACAACAGTTAGAAAGACTGCCTTTCTCACTGTGAATCTCACTTCACCACAGATCCTCCCCTTCCCCAAAGCACACTTCTACATTGTCTGTCAGTACACAGACTGAATGTTCTAAATTAACATTCAAAATGCACTCAAAAACAATAAACACTCAATGACATAAGAACAGGAGGGTTTCCTACAATGTATATACTAAATTTTGACCAAAACAATTGGCACAAAAATGCTTTTTAAAAGGTTTTTAGATGGTTTGATTATCAGAGCTCTGAAAGCAAACTATCTCCAGCTTTCCACTACACACTCTATGCAGAACTGAGGCTGTGCAAGACAATCTAGAGCCCATGTGACCTGCCATCCCATGATTCACTGCAAACTTCACCTTAAAGTCCAAAACAAGGTGAAGTCAGTGTGAAGTCCATAGAAAACAATGACACTTCGTGTTAAAATTCCGAAGATATTTTGCTTAGCATTGCGGAAATACTGCGTAGTGTTACTGTACTCCATGGTATTCAAAGTGCATGGACTTCCACAACTAACTGGGACCAGGTGCCCCCAAATGGAATATACGTATTGGCAGCAATTATGGCAGAGTGCTTATAGATACATAAAATAGGACTGGTACAGGTTTATGCAGTTTCAGGTATTTCATAATATGTATTATACCTCGGTTAAACTGCATAGAATGGGCAAGATCCCTACTCCTACATGTTCTAGGTGTGGTAGGAGACAGGAACATTATTGCATATTCTCTGGACCTGTGAGAAGGTAGATCCCTTCTTGGAGACTATACATCAACAACCAGATCCCCTATTGGGATTAGAAGAAGCCTTTCTTCCTGACGCATGTTTACTTGGAGCTTTTGAAAATCTTTTAATTGGGAACCAGTGATCTCATATGGCATTAATCTCTGCCTGCACCAAGAAATTTGGTGTGATACATTAGTTCCCCAATACCTGGAGTGGTATAAGGGAATTTTGTTTGCTTTGCAGGTGGAGCAGATTATTTCCAGTATAGCAGATCATCTGGAAGGATACAAAAAGGTCTGGGAACCTCTTTATGTTTTATTAACTTTATAATAACATAGATCTCTGTGTTATATGGTTTATATGGAGTAGCTCCACTATCCTCCCTTTCAAGGTATTTCCTGAAGTAGTCTCCCATTTCTTAAAAATGTGCTCTACTGAAGTCCTGGACCACCATCCTAGTATGGTTTTTCTTCTGCCCAATCTGTGTGATAAACCACACTGTACAGTGATCATTTGAACCCAGTGGGTGACCCAGTCTGATGAATTCAAAGTTATTCTTGTTTGTGAGTACCGGATCCAACACTGCCCCATCCCTAGGGGGATCTGTAACCAGCTGTCTAAGAAATGCCCTTTACAGGGAGTCTAGTATGACCCTGCTCCTAGTTGTAGGTGCAGCCTCAAAGTTACAAACCACATCTGGTATATTAAAATCACCCACAATTATTACTTTCCCTTTGCCATTTTGCCTGTGGCCTCCCCCGAAACACTGTCCATGTCCTCCACCTGTGCTGGAGGCCTGTACACTACACCCACCCACACTTATAAAGGCCACTGATCCTGTCACCAAGCCTATCCAGTGAATCTTCAGTCCCTCTTTCTCCCTGCTGTGATCTTGTACTTCTGTGGCCTTAATACCTTCCTATACATATAAAACCACTCCCAATTTCTCCCTGCCCTGTCATTTCTAAACATGTATGGCCAAGTCCCAGTTGTGGTTGTCAGTGCACCATGATTCTGTTATGGCCACCAGATCCTGGTCTGCCTCTGTAACGGTAACCTCAGGGTCAGGAATTTTATTTCCTAGGCTCCTTGCATTGACACACATGTCTCTCCACTCACCTTGTCACTCCCACACTTTGCTTTGCCCTCCCTTTCAAAAGCCCATCCTTTAATCTTCTTTTTTCACTGATAATATCTTTTCCCTTTTATCCTTCCTCTGCCCACCATCTCAAGTAGTTTCCTCCACCCTAGTACCACCTCTTGATTCTGCCATCCCTCCTCCCCCTTGTCCTTACTCCTCATTACCCCAATGGGAATTGTTCCTTGGGCTACCCTCACTGCTACTCCATTATCTGGGGACATTCATTGCTTCCCATCTTACTTGTGCCACCACCCTTTGCTAGTTTAAATGCTTTTCAAAGTAGCATTTAAATCTCATAACTAAGAATGACATCTCCCTCATGGATGGATGGAGGTCATCTCACTTGTACAGGCCTCCACCCCTCCAAGTAGGACCCCAGTCCCCAGTGTAGTCAAAATCTTCCCCCTGCACCATGCCTTCAACCAGTTGTTGAAGTTGACAGTGTGGTATGCCCTCTCCTTCTTCCAGCCTTGCACAGGTAACACCTCAGGTAAGGCCACCATTCATGCTATCTTCTTCAGGCCCTTCCACAGTTCCATAAACCTGTCCTGCACCACCCCGGCTGCCTCTTCTGTCAGGTCATTTGTTCCCAGATGGACAATGACATCCAGATCCCCCTTCTGCCATGCTGCCTTGGTGATCCTAAGGATCTGCTCCTCATCCCTTTGTGCTGAGGTACCAGTTAGGCTCCTCACCACCCTCCTTCCCTCCTTTGGTGTTCCCAAAACTGTCTTCCTGACAATTGAGTCTCTCACCAGAAGTTGCTTTCTCTTCTACTGGGGTCTTCTTCCTCCTACATTGGGACCTCAGCTCTGAAGAACCCCCACATCCTCCCTTGCCACTACCAAGGATTCCTTATCTTGGCAGTCCTGTCCTGCCACAGCAGTGAAAGAGTTCATTAGCAGCACAGGCTGAGGACTGCATTAACTTATGCACACCCCCACCCTTTTGGAGCCCACCACAGTCCAGCTGATCCTCCTTATAGGCACCCTTTGAGGCAGCAGTGGTGGACTTGGTGACCCCTGTATGGGGGAAGAGTGCTTCTGACTCCTAGTCAACTCTGCCCAGAATCTAGAGACCTCTTGCCTCAACCCAGGGAGGTGCATGTAAATGCTGCAGCACTTCAGTCTCCAGAAGGTCTCCCTGAAGACTGCTGCTCCATAGCCATTGCACTGCATCATTCCCCTCATTTCCAAATCTACCCCACATTACCTATGAAAAAATATATACCTTTACCTTAGATAGTCTGTCTGTTGGTTTCCATTTGTTTGTCTTGGTTTCCCTTCTTTTTTGTCTTGAGTTCCCCCTTCTGATATATGCTAGATAGTTACCAGTCTGCTTCCCCTTGAGGTTTTAAGTACACTTCTGCCTGCTTACTCTCTTGTACCCTGACCCTAGATAAGGAATGTATTTGATTTCCTCCATTCCCCCAATCCTTCTCTACTACTGCCCTAGATAGGATGTTACAATGATTCCCAGTTTTGATCTACCTTGATGCTCCACCATTTCCATCAATGAATTTCAGAATAGCAGTGAACAGGTGTCTTATCTTAGTCAACTGGTAGAGTACCCTGCCTTCTGCTTTCTCCTGCAGATTTCTGCCAATGCCTAAGATGCCTGTCTTACCCCTTTTTCACTTCAGTACTGTTTCGCTCACATGCTGAGAGACACATGTGTGGGGACATGTTAGTAGTGCCTGCTTTTATTTCCCTGTAGAACCTCTTCCAGGTGGGACTTCCTACTAAATCCTAGTTGGTCTATGCTTGTCCCCCAGATGTGACTTCCTGCTCAATCCCAGTTGGTCAATGCTTCTCATGTGACCCTCCAGGCAGTGCTGCCTGGAACCAAAGAATCAAACTGACAACTGGTTAGTTTCTAAGATAAAGCTGATTAAAAACTCAGAAAAAAAACTAGAATGTTTCTGGTATAAAATGCTCTTAGTGCTTGTCTGTGTAAGTCCCACCTGAGTTTAGCACTGCTCTGTTACCCTTCCTCATAGCCTTCAACTGAGAGCTAGAAATTTTCAAATAAAAAGCCAGCAAGACCACCTCCCCCATGACCCTTTCCTGACTTCCTGACTAGAAACCGTAGTCCTTACTTCAGCTCTGGATTTAGTGTTGAGGTGAAAGGTACAACCCTGTCCCTTGCTGCTGCAGGTTAGAATGTGCCCAAACTCAGGAGACGCCAAGGATTTTATACTTGCCTCAACTCCTTGGTACATCTTCCAGTTGGTCTGCATTACTCACATGACCCTCCCTGCAATGCTGCCTGGAACCAAAAAATCAAGCAGGCAACTGGTTAGTTTCTAAAGTTAACTGAGATCTTGAAAGTATAGTATCTGTAGTTTGGAAAAGAGAAGACCATGAGGTGACTAAGTGTTTATGCACAAAACTGCATACAGTAATTACCAATTAATGAACTTAGGCCTGGATTTACAGGTCAGAAGTAATAGAACAAGAGGACATAGTATTAAACTGCAAAGTTTACAGTAGATACAAAAGAAGAAATGCACGTGTTTCCACAAGGCATTGCAGGAATCTATAATCCAGTACTGACTTAATAAGTGGAAAACAGCAATGAGGTTATCTTCAAATATGCTCTAAATGATGTCTTGATCAAGAGTAACCTACAGAGGTATTGTCAATCAATTAAAGGAGCACACACATTAAAATGCTGTTGTGATTGATATCTGCTGTTTTAATGTGTGCGCCCCTTTAATTGATTTTTTGTACTTAAGCACCTAGTACTTTACGTCCTATACACCTTTGAGGAAGTTGCTATTGAGCGAATGTGTCAGGTGACCCAGGATGCTACCAGGAAGTAGGAAGTAACCCGTAGGGAGTGGTGCATGTGCCTCACTGCAAATTGTCTGGATTATATCTTCTATCTTGCTGTTTGCACCAATAAAGGAATTATATTTTGCATAACAAGGAGATTCTGGAGTCGGTGAGTTTTGCAATCTAATTTTGACTGTGACCATAGAGATATTCTCGAGCTTTGGCAAAGGTGCGGGTCTCCATTTTACTTGTTTGAAGTTTAATTTCACCAGCAAAGTTCCAATAAAGTCGAGAATTTCACCCTGTGGAATATTTCATGAAATCTGCGCATTTAGTGAAATATTTCAAGGGTGCAAAATACAAAATTTCACATGAAAAATACAGAATTTTACCCATGAACTGTAGAATTTTACCCACAAATAGCGGAATTTCACCCATGAGTTTTCAAATACCACCATTTAGGAGGCAAAATTCTGCATTATGCTGGCAGAATTTTGCACTTTACACCCACAAAATATATCTCGAAATGTACAAATTTTGCAAAATATTTTGCAGAGTGAAATATGTAGACTTCGCCCATCAGATGTGCTCAGTGACCTCCATACGGTATACTGCATGTGCAAAATTCACTGCCCCAGTGTCCCCCCAAAATTATCCAAATCTGGTCCTTCTGGTCAATCGACTTGTCCTTGCTGCATGCTGACCTGCACTGACTGGTTCTCTGTGTCTGTATCTTTGTGGCCAGCAACATCAAGCAAGCCCTCAATTACTTTTGTGCCAAATTTTTATCAATTTGGGATCAGCATGCTCCCCTACAAAAAATCAGGGTCAGAGGTTCTCACCTTTCCTGAATCTTGGCTGAATTTCTGGCCTGCCTCCTGGCACGTGACCTTGCATGGAAGACGTACAAAATCATTGGGACACAGGCAGACCTTAACAGGTACCGTGCCTCAAGGAATTCTTGTACTAGAGCCACCAGGCTAGTGGAGGCTGAGTTCTCTTCCTCCTCTTGCCAGAATAATCTTAACCACCCCTCCAAGTTCTGGAAAGTCACCCATGCCCTCTTCTTCCCCCACACAGTCTGCCCCTCCTGTTCTCAAGATAGGTGACTCCATCAGCCAGGACTTCAGATAATTATTTTTGGGTGGAAGTCAAATACTTCCATGGGTTGAAATTTGGGAGTCATTTCAGTTTTACTGGAGTCAAAATACTTCCAGCTGTCATTTTTTGGAAGTCAAAATAATTCCAATCCACAGATTTTGGAAGTCAAACTACTCCAAGTCCTATATTTTTTTGAAGTCATAGTCCTTCTAAATACCTCATGATACCCCATCCATGTCACAGTCACATAAATACATTTTTTAAGTGCCTGAGCAGGTTTTAAGGGAAGGAGATTATTGGCCAGGACATCAGGGAAAATCCTCTACTCTTACTAAAATTGTTTTGGGTTCTTTTACTTTTTCCTGGACACCCACCAGGGACAGCACCAGAGATGGGTAGAAGGGACCTCAGTTTAACATCTCATCTGAAGGACAGCACCCTCCAACAGTACAGCACCCCCCCCCCTCCAAACACACTAGTGCTTTATTAGGGTGCCAATGTTTCTGGTATGATCCCAAGTCCCAGTATGGGACTAGAATGTGTAAGGCTCTGGCCAAGATGCAGATGTCCTGCCAGCTGAGCTATACTGACTGTTGTGTTGAAATATATTTTCTCACTGTTTTGTCTCTTACCTTCAATGTACTAACCAACAACATTCATTCAGCACTCCTGTGGTATAATCATGGGATGGCACAGCTCCCTATCCAGAGATCCACTCCTTTGGTATAACTGAGCACTAACACAGGCCAGTTCAGCTCCCTGTCCTGTGGCCCACTCCTGTTGTATAATCATGCACTGATACAACTCCATCCAGTGCCCTTAACTTAGTAACAGAAACATAGAAACATAGACTGTTTTGGCAGAAAAGGACCTCTTAGCCTACCAGTCTTCCCATTTATTTTACTACAGCAAACTCTTAAGTGGTCTCCTGTGACACTTCTCACTCTTTTTATTCATCAGTATTCTCCGCTGTGTCTAGCCCATGCATGTTTGAACACCCCCATCCCCACAGTATTTGCCACTACTACCTCTTGTGGCAGGCTGTTCAGGCATCCACCACTCTCAGCTGAGTAATAAACAAAAGGAAGAGAAATCGATATCATATTTCATATATACATGCTGTCTGGATGTTGTCTTAATATTACGTTTTCCAAAGTTTTCCCAGAGACATCAGCAGCCCTAACCATCACCTTCCTTTGCTGGGGCCTCTGCCTACCCAGCTGTGAAACAGAAATGCCAGCCCAGAATAGTTTGTGAAACTTTCTGACAGATTTCAGGATTTTCAGTCAACGAAGGTAACACAATCTGCGTGAGCTCCACACTCATAGATACATTTTCAAGAGTGGATTCTCACTACATGGAAAGTGTATCTGCCTCACTAGTAGTGGTACGACAACCAGATTTACTTTGGCTGCATAGTCCTGGATAGTTTTGACAGCTGGTAAAGCAAATGACAGATTCCTCATTATCTGCTCTGGACAAAGAATTTGGGGTCCAAATTGTAATTCTTGTGGTATATTAAAGCCTCTCTATAATGGATAAAAACATCAGGAAAATTAAACATCCTGAAAATCTGAACCAGGGTAGATGTATGCTAGTAGAGTAGTAGACTAGTAATACAATATTTATTCAGACATTTACAAAGAATAGGATAAGCATGTCTGCAAAATCTTCTGGAGGTTTTTTTTTACAGAATGTTCTGTTTCACTTACCTCCATGCTGTAAATCATTTTATATGCTTTTATTGCATTCTTGTACCTTTGTAGATGGCTGACTCAATCTTGTGTTGCGTGGTTCACCACATGCTTCAGCCTCCATCCAATCCAGCTAGGCTGCCGAGGCACCCATGACCCTGCTAGACCTTGCCCCATCGACGCACTTCTGATTTCCCTGCACCAGCAGCAAACACTCGGGGGACTAAAGTTTGTTTTTGGCAGCTCCCTGGCTGCACTGAAGGGGTTTACAGCTCCTCCACTGCACATTTGGTCCATGGCCCTCCAGTCCTGACTGCTTCGCTTCGAATCAATGGCACCAGCTAGTCTGCTCACTTTCCTCTGGTTCCACTCCTTGGTCCACCATCCTCTTCTCCCAGCTAGCACACATATATGCTGCATGAGTAGCACAGCACAGAATGGCGCCAAACTGCCTGTGCTGTGCTGCACATGTGCAAATGTTGCCGGCGCGACAGCGATTCACTCCAGCTGGCAAGGGGGTGGATCAAGCAGGAACCCAGGAAAAAAACAATTTGCTGCCAGCTGCTGCTGCTGTCTCTAGTGGACATCCAAAAAAAAACGGCGTCCACTGCTGAAAAAAATGGACATCAGCTCTTAAATATGGATGTTACATGGGACGTAAATGACTCCAAGGAATCTATTTTTGGACGTTTTTGACAAATTTCAGGACGTATAATATGTCCAAAATACAGTTATCTGAAGTGCTGCCATAAGCTCTCCCTCTCCTTCTGTAGCCCCTGCTTTCAGCTCATACTTCACAACCTGTGCTTCCTCACTCCTCTCTGCTTCCTCCCGCCACCTCCCACCTTCCCCGCAGGACCCCTATACTCCCATTCTCTTTCTTACCAGTTACCCCAGCTACAGCCCTAAAAGCCCTCCTGAGTCTCAACCCCCATAAAGGTGGAAGCCTTGATTTACTAGACCCCAAGCTTCTTCACCTCTCTGGTCCTGCTATTGCCTTTCCCATCTTCTCCATTATCAAACTCTCCTACTCTCTTGCTTCTGTCCCAGACACCTGGAAGCATGCAACTGTCATACCCCTACCAAAAGGAGGTGACTCTTCCTCTCCCAGTAATTTCTGCCCTATCTCCCTCATCCCAACCCTATCCAAACTTCAAGAACACATAGTCCTGTCCCAACTCTCCCCTTTCCTCGATTCCTCTTCCTTCTTCTCTCCCTTCCAGTCTGGCTTTTGCAAATACCAATCCATCATCTCCTCTCTCTTTGGGCTCATTGATATCCATCCACACAAGGATGGAACAGGGCCTCCTCACCACCAGCATCTTTGTTGATTTAGTGAATGCTTTCAACACTGTCTTCCACCTGCTTCTCCTCACCAAACTGAAGTCAGCAGGCCTCTTGGACTCTGCAACAAACTGGTTCAGCTCTTACCTATCAGGTAGATCGCAGTCAGTGAGAAATGGTGAATCCCTATCCCCAAACCTCTCCATTCACACCAGTAATTCCCAAGAGTCCATCCCTGGTCCTCCATGTTTTTCCACTTTCCTAAACGACCATCCCTCTGCCTGCTCATCAGCATCCCTCCACAAGCATGCAGATGATACAGTCCTGTTTGCCTGTGGGTCTTCTCCAGCCTGGGTCTTCTCCAGCTGAGTTAATATCCAAGCTCCAATCTGATTTTGATGCTCTCCAGAAATGGTTCAGGTCAAATCAACCATCCCTAAATGCCAAACAAATGGTATCTATGTGCTTTGGCAGTAGGCCGAGGCTTTCCAAGCTCCCTTCCCTTCCCTCCTTCCACACCCTAGAGGGGGGCATAATTGATGGTGTGCCCTCATTCAAATACCTTGGTGTCTGGCTTTACTGACACCTTGACTTTTCACAGCACATAGATGCCATTCACAAAAAATTTCACCCCAAGCTTGCCCTTTTTAGAAACAAATATTGCATCCACTTGCTGCCCACCATGATATCATCACTAATATGATCCTCCCCATCTTTGATTATGGTGATATAGTCTACGGTGCTACCCTGAAAACCATCTGGACCAGACTGGGCCCCCTCTTCCACTCCTTCTGCCGTTTTGCCTTGAACTGTCCTCCCCATACCCACCACTGTTCTCTGTACTCTACTGTGTCTCTTCCCTCCCTGGAAGATTGCCACCTAACCCACTGTGCCTCTTTCATCTCTAAACTCTGGCTGGCTTCTCTCCCCCCATCTGAGCTTCCTTCTCTCACCTATGCCCCCCTCCTATTACTCCCTACATAACCCAGGCTATCTTTCACTCCTGCTCCCCTCTCATAAATCCCTTGCCAGCCAGGCTGCCTTTTCCTTCTGCTTTCCTAAACTCTGGCATTCTCTCCACCTAACCATTCACTCTGCATCTTCCAAACACTCTCTCTCTTCTTTACTCCAAGTCCACAGTGCTCCCTCCTGTAACTGCCCCTGCTAACTGCCCTACCACCTCACCCAATCTCTTCCTAACTTCACACGCCCACCTAACTCATGGCCATTCCTAACCCTTACTCTCTCTCCATCTGATACTCGTACAATCCAGATGCACAATTGTACACTGTTAATACTTACCCCCATGTTATAATATCTTATTGCAAAATGCCGTGTAATTATTGTATTTTTGTATGATTATATATACAATTGTTTATCTCTGTACTGGTCCCTCTCCCCCTTCCCCAGGACACATCTGGAAACAAGCTGTTTTAAAGCTTAGTATGTCTCTCCTGGTGAAACTCTTTTCAATGAATACTGAATAAATATATCAGTGAAGAAGTACTTACTCACATCTCTCCTAAATTTTCCCCCTTCTAGCTTCAGTGCATGACCCCTTATTCTTGAGCACCATTTCTGCTGAAAAATACTCCCGTCTTGAACCTTGTTCAACCCCATGAGGTATTTATATGTCTGTCTCTTTTTTTTCCAATTTTTTAACTAGGTGAGACACACTAAGCTGAAATCTTGTTTATAGGTGCAACCTGGGAGCATGAGGAAGTTAAGTGACTTGCTCAGGGTCACACAGTATGCAAGTGGGAGCTGTGGGATTCAAACCCAGGTCTCCAGATTTGCAGCGCAGAGCCTTAAACCACTGTGCTATACTGCCTCTTATCTCCTCTCCTCTCTTCCAGGGTGTATGTATTGAGATCCCTTAGTCTCACCCCTCACAGTGCATCAGATGCAGCCTCTGCATCATTTTAGTTGCCCTCCACTGGACAGTCTCCACCATGTCTATACCCTTCTTGAGATGTGTCTCCAGAACTGGAAACAGTACTCCATTTGTAGTCTCACCAATGATCTATCCAGTGGTAGCCCCACATCCATGCTTCTGCTGGTGATATCCTAACCTATGCACTGCAGCATCCCACTAGCCCTACCCACTGCTTTGTTGCACTGCCTCACCACTTTGAGGCCATCAGTTATGATTGCTCTCACGTCTCTTTCTCGTTTGGTGACTATCAATATTTCTCCTCCATATTATAATTTGCCTCTGGATTTCTGTGGCCTGGGTGCATAATTTTGCAGTTTCTAGCAGTGAAATCCAGCTGCCATACATGTGCATTCTCTCTACTCCCCCACTCCACCGTATTGCAGATTTTGGTGTCATCTGTAAACAGGCATACCTTCCCTTACAGCTCTTCTGTAATGTCACTTATAAAGACATTAAAGAAGACTGGATGCAGTACTTAGTTATGAGGTACTCCACTGGTCACTTTCCCCTCCCCCGGGTGAACTCCATTTACCATTACCTACTTTCATCTATTCTTCAACCAATTTCATACCCAATTTATCACCTTAGGACTTAACCCCCAAATAGCACAGTTTCCTAATTAGCCCATTATGTGGCACTGTGTTGAAGGCTTTGCTGAAGTCTAAGTACATCATGTCCACCATCCCACCCTGATCTATTGCCCTGGATATCCAATTGAAGAAATTAAGTCTGTCTGATTTAACCTCCCCTAATGAATCTGTGCTGTCTTGTGCCTTTTAACCCCCTGCATTCAAGATATTACCCAATATTTCCCTCAGAAGTGACTCCATTAGCATCCCCACCATTGTTGTCAGACTGACTGGCCTGTAGCTGCCAGCATCCTCCCTGCTACTGCTTTTATGAAGCAGGACTACATTTACCCTCCTCCAGTCCACTGGAACCAGCCCTGTTTCCGGTGAGCTGTTCAATAGGGTGGGCAGAGGTGCTGCCAATACTTTCTTGAGATCCCTCAACATCCTGGGTACCCGTCTGTTCCTATAGCTTTGTCCACATTCAGATTTGCTAGTTCTTTCAATACTCTCTCCTCAGTAAATGGACTTGTATTTACCGCCCTCACCCCATTATATCTGCTGATTGTATGTGGTCCATCCCCTTCCCCTTCCACCATGAAGACCAAACAGAAATATTTATTCAGAATATCTGCTTTTTCCTGATCCTCCTCTGCATAGTCCCCCCTGCCTTTTTAACCTCAGAGCCTCTCCTCTTCTCTCCCTCTTCTCACACACAGTATGTACCTCAAAAAGGTCTTGTACTCTTTAGTCACTCCTTTGGCTATCCTTTCTTCAGTTTGTGCCTTTGCACCCCTCATTGCTTTCCCTGCGTTCCTCTGCCACATCTGGTACACTTCCCTCTCCTATTATACTGTTACCATAATGAGTTTCAGAAGTGTGTCACTGTTGGGTCCAATGCAGCTCAGGCTACAGGGGGCTCAATAGTGATTTCCTAATGATTAGCGAGGCTGATCATGACATTGTTATTGCTTGAGAGGCAGAACCCTCATGTTCTGTAGCCGAAAGAAGCCAGCCACTCCTTTCAAAGAGTGACTGGCCCCTCTGATCTGTATGTTGCCACCCAGCAAGCAGCTGAGTGGCATCATTATCAGCCCAGTCTAATACAGTCATGGCCCAGCAGGACCTGGGCTGGGGTTTTCAGGGAATGTGTTAAAACATTTGCAGAATTATGCAAAATTTGTTACAGTATAATTTCTGAATTTGTAGGATGGTCCTGTTGGTATTTGATGTTGGAAAGAAAGGGCTCTGCTCTTGGGGCACATGTGTAGAACATTGTTTGCAAGCAGTATGCACATAGTTTCAATTTCTGGACACCAATCATTTCAGTAGTTATTGCAATCATCTGCCCCACTCCCAGGCTCCTGGATCATGAGCTAATTACAATTAGTAGAAGGTGTGCCTACCATTCAAAATGTAATTTATTATCAAAGTTGCAGGCTTGGTACCAATCCTCATTTTATGTTCCTAATGATTCTTGCACACCAGTGAATGTTAATGAAACAAAAAGGAAGTGATAGCTCAGATGCATGATGACTGCTCACTATTTGCATTCAGTTTTGATCTATTAATGCAGTACATTGAAGGAGGATACCAGAGAGGATGCATGTGCCCTGCTTCCAGTATTTATAATAGAACAGCATGCACTCTGGAAGATGCTGCTCATTTTTGTAATGTAACTATTTTTGAAAAACTGAAGTTTGAATTTTGACATTCATTTGTATGTTAACAGTACTGGGTACTAGGCAACAGCCTGTTTTCAGGACCCTCCAGTGTACAAGCAGATAAAGTTACAATAAAATAACATAATAATACTACAATAAAATGATACATTTAAAAAATACTCAAGTACAATCTAACATCAGTTGGATGAGACATTAAACCGAGGTCCCATCTGCCTGTTCTGGTGGTTGTTCAGGTGGATATTAAAGATCCCATGGCACTTCTTGAAAAGAGTAGGGGGAATTTTCATTTATTATGAAAGCAAGCAGAACAAACATCCATCAGTAAAAAGATCATACAAAAACAAACCCCAAAGAACACAAAAAAAGGGGAAAGGAAAAATCAACCCCTAGTGCTGAAAAGAAAATATTTAAGTACATATCAATACAGTCACCATCACTGTGAAACACATGAACAACCATTGCAAGGTCATATCAAAGAAAAAGGAAATCGACCAGACACTGCTGGTAGAGACACAATCACCAGTGCAGGAGGGTAGCAAAATAATGCCATCTATGAAAGAACAGTCACAATTCCAAAGAGCATGTCTCAGACCAATAAAAATTGAGTAATTCATTCTGTCTTACAGAGCAGCTCCAGAGGAGTCAAATTCTGTTGCTGAAAGATCCAGACACATCTGGAGTGCCACATATAATATTTAACAACTTTAAAAATCAAATGTACAATCTCACTTGTACAAGGATGTTTACTCTGTAGACATCCCAGGACAATAGGGTCATTGGGGAGGTCAGCCCAAGCCAGGTCACCCCAGCAACAGGCTAAAGTACACCAAAAATGTGTAGCATATGGGCAGTACACCAGGAAGTGTTCCATGGTCTCCAAGATCATCACACAACCTGATCATGAGCAGTATTGGTCAAACGCACCCTTGTGTTTGGCATTTGCCTTAACATTTAAACATCCACGACAGCATAACCACAGCACATCCCACATTTTCACTGGAGTCCACTTATCAACTAAGTATAAATTAATCTTACCCTGCTCCTGCAGAGAAAATTCCAGATGAATTACAGGGACAGATAAATTATAGTCCATATTATAAGCATAAATATTTTTTTTGAGAGAAAAGATGAAATTATGTAAAAGGAATTTTCCATCTCCAAATGTTATCTTGAATAGCAACCAGGTAGGGTGGCATCTGCTGTGACTTTTGAAGATGTGAAAAGGAAAGCTGCCAAGCTGCCAACATGGGGTCCAACTACCATGCCATCCAAGGATGCCAATACTAAGCACTCCCAGACATATACCTTTTTTAATTTCTGAGTATGAAACATACAAAATAGCTAACTATAGGGTTAGTCATGCCTAAACCTCCCTGAGAAATGGGCAAATACAAAACATTACATTTGATTGGGTTCAATTGACTACCCCATAATAACTGGAAAAATAGGCTCAATAAATACGACTTCAAGTCCAGTGGAAGAGGGTAGACCACATAGAGATATGTAAAAATTCAGAATAAAAACATTTTAGAAATTGTAATTCTCTATTTTTTCTTTGATGCCACCACTTAAGGTTTGAACCTTCAAATCACAGGACCGTAATTTACCATCCTAGTTTAGTCTGTCTATATTGCCAGGTCCAAAAAGGATACTCAAGATCCTGATTGGGGAGAAACCAATGTCGATTTCACCAATGTGTGAGCAAGGATCTCCTGTATGGTCATTAACTAGGCCCTGACATTCGTACACATTGAAGAATGCTCCAGATAAGGGAGAAAATGAACAAAAGACTTCCAGTGCAGGAGACCAGAGTGATGCTCTGCAACCAGCAAGGTGATATTGTCAGTGTATGCCATAATTTTAATTCAATAAGTACCATCTGGTGTGGCAATACCCTGGATTTTTGTGTCACACAATTTTCAGTATAACAGTCTATACAAAATGTGTATAGGAGAGGGCTCTATGGAGAGCCCTGTCTAACCCTCCATCACAAAGGAATATGGTGACCCATATGTCAATAAGGGGCACAACACTGGCCAAAAGATACACAGTCTGAATCCAGGCACAAAACTGACAGGGAATAGCATAATGGTGCAATACCACAAACACGTAAGAATGAGAAACTTTATCAAAAGCTTTCTCCTGATCCAGGGAAAGCAGATAGCCTGCAACCCTACCCTGCTCACCCAAATTAACTACGTCATGTAAAAGGAGTAGGTTATCCATAGTATTCCTGCTAGGAACAGAACACGACTGAAATTTGGACGGATCATGAGTCGTTACACGTGCAAGTTGAACCGTTAAAATTTTCATGAAAATTTTCAAATCTGAATTGAGGAGACACAGAGGTCACCAATTGTGCAAATCTGACACATTACCCTTTTTAAAGACTAAGATCTGAAAAGCTTTACAAAATTCTGTTGGAAGGAAAGGCACTGGATGACAACATCCAATTAAAAACAGGAACCAATATACTCTAGGGGCAAGGTCCTCAGAAAAACAGGTATAAAAATCCATCGTAAGGCCATCTGGGTCAGGGGCAGTGTTAGGTTACAACCGAGTAATAGACAAAGAAACCTCAGCTTTAGCAATTGGCCAAACCAAATCAACCAAAATATCTTGGGGGATGGAGGGAACCAACACAGAACTCAGAAAGGCTGTAGCAGATGGCAGGGGGTCAGGAATACCAAACTGCAGGTGTAAGTGATCTTGTACTGCTTTGAGCACTCCAGATGCCTCTGTAACTGTCTGTCCTGTAGGAGACAGAACAGAAGAAAGATGTTGATGAACCACCCTGGCCCTGGAACTGTTGAATATAGTCCCTACTTTCCCTGGGTGCCACTATGATGTTCCACCAATAGGGACTCACCCCTATCATACTACATGCCCCACATGTGGCATTTCATGGCTGAAAGCTGTGAACTATACTCACCCAATCCAGAAGACTAGAGCATGAAGGTGTGCAGTAAACGTGATCTAAGGTTTAAATAATCTGCATACACATTGCGGTGTTTAGTGCAAGAGACTAATCAGAAAAATTTCCTCAGGACCAATTTAGTTTCCACCCACCAGGTCCCCAAATTTTCTGACATGCTTATCAGGGATAGTCTATTCTGAATCACTGTTTGAGTTCTATGCAGTAGAGGTATGGCATCGAAAAGGGAACAGTTCAATTTCCAATACCTTGGACCAGGAGAAAGAAACTCTTTACCCCCAAAGGTACCACCAATAACAAGTGCTCTGAAGTTTTTAAATTGGAATGAGGGAGCTACAATGAGGGGACAAGTGAGCAGAAATTAACAAAAAAATTAATACATGTAGCCAGTTGATTTTTCCACCTAGGACAAATGATCTGGCTGGGAAAGGGATCAGAGCAGTGCAGAAGGGGTTTGTGGGGTTGGGGAGGGCCTTAGATAAATAGCATGCATGGTAATCTTCTTGGAGGTGCTGCCTGTCTATGGCATGAGGGAGGATAGGGTGCTCTGCACCATGGGATTCAATCAGTGGTTGAAAAACTGGTGCAGAGCTCAGGGTTTTGGCTTCATTGGGGATTGGGGGTCTACCTGGAGGGATGCAGGCCTATCCTGGCAAGATGGTCTCCATCTGTCCAGGAGGGGAACCAGAATCCTAGGTGCTAGGTTTAAATGCTTCATTGGCAAGCATTTAAACTAGCCAAGGGGGAGGCACTGAAAAGGAGAAGGGAAATCCTAGCCCCCCCACCAAAAAAATCATGGTAGTTAGTGAGGTAAAGACCAAGATAGAGAAGTTGATTGGGAGAAGGACAGGGGTAAATGGAAGAAAAAGACAAAGACAGTAAGGACAGGGATGGGGCAAAAAGGGGTAAGGCCATTAAGAAATGGAAGGTAATGAGTACCAATGCCCATAGCCTAGGTAACAAGCTTCCTGAGCTGGTGGCCTTGATGGAAGAGGGATACCTGGATATCATGGCAGTCACAGAAACATGGTACACAGAGAACCATGACTGGGATATCAACATACTAGGGTACACAATCTACAGGAGGGACAGGGAGGGTAGTAGAGGAGGAGGAGGAGCTCTCTATGTAAGGGAAGGGATCAAAGCAATGGAACTAAAGTGTAAACAGGGAGGAGAGGAGGCACTGTGGGTTACCCTGGAGGCTGGAAATGGCACCACAATCTGCACAAGGGTTGTATACAGACCCCCAACTCAGGGGGAGGAAATGGACAAGGAAATGATAGAAGGCATCCTTAGGATGGCAGAGAAAGGGGAGATATTGCTTATGGGGGACCTGAATATGCCAGATGTTAACTGGAGCACCTTTGCTGCAGCCACATTCAAGAGCAGGGCCATTCTCGATGCCCTACAGGGGGCATGCCTCACACAGCAAGTGTTGGAATCCACTCAGGAGGGAGCAATCTATGACCTGGTACTCTCAAATGGGGATGGAGACAGAATCTCAGATCTAGAAGTGGGTAGCCATCTGGGAACAAGTGATCACCAAACAGTGTGGTTCACGATAAACTCAGCTGTAGAGTCAAGCCATACAAGAGTGAAGGTACTGGACTACAGGAAGGCTGATTTTGTCCAAATGGGAGAGTGCCTCAGAAAAACACTAGCAAATAGGCAAGAAGGAGGAGTGGAGCAACAAAGGGAAACATCAAAACTGCCATCACAGAGGCAACAAGCCTTTGTGTGAAGCAAATAAACAAATCAGAATGAAAGAAAAATCCACAATGGTGCTCAAAAGAGGTGGTGGGGAAGGTTAGGGAGAAAAAAATAGCATTCAGGAAGTTTAAGGAAACACAGAAGGAACAGGGCAGAGAACTGTACCAGTTAAAGCAGAAGGAAGTGGGGAAGGCAGTCAGAATAGCAAAGGCCCAAACTAAGGAAAAGATAGCCAACTTGATTAAGAAGGGAGATAAATCATTTTATGGGTACATTAGGGAGTGAAGATAGACAAAGGGAGGGATACTGAGGCTGACTAAAGAGGGTGGGTGGGCAGAGAGGGACAGTGAAAAAGCAGGGATACTGAGCGAATACTTCTGCTCAGTATTCACAAAAGAAGTGGAGGGGGAGGTACCTAGTCCAGTCAATAGAAACACTCTGGATGGGGGGGCGATATCAATCCTTTCACAGAAGAAAGAGTTCTGAAAGAACTCCTGAAACTGAAGGTGGACAAAGCAATGGGGCCTAATGGGATTCACCCCAGAATTCTAAAAGAACTAAGGGGAGAACTAATAACACCACTGACTACCATCTTTAACAAATCATGGGAAGATGGTGTGATACCTGAAGACTGGAGGAAGGTGGATGTGATTCCCTTTCACAAAAGTGGGAGCAAGACAGAGGAAGGAAACTACAGACCTGTCAGTTTGACCTCAGTGGTAGGGAAAATGATGAAATCACTTCTGAAGGAAAGAATTGTTGCGTACCAAGTGGCCAGTGGGGCACAGGACCCAAGGCAGCATGGATTCACAGTGGGAAGGTCATGTCAGATGAATCTAATTGATTTCTTTGACTGGGTGACCAAAGTAGTAGACCAGGGAGGGGCTATGGACATGGTCTACCTAGACTTTAGCAAGGCATTTGACACAGTCCCACACAAAATATTAATAAACAATTTAACCAGCCTGGGAGTGGGTCTCAGGGTGGTAGCCTGGGTAAAACATTGGCTGGACAACAGGACATAGAGGGTAATAGTAATTGGAGTCCACAGTGAAGAAGGGGGGGTTACTAGTGGGGTACCACAGGGTTCAGTACTGGGTCTGGTCCTTTTTAGTGTCTTTATAAGTGACATTACAGAGGGACTGGAAGGAAAAGTATGTCTCTTTGCAGATGACACAAAGATCTGTAACAGGGTTCCTGTTCCTGTTTCCACACAAGGTGGGGTGGAAATGATGAGAAGGGACTTGGCAAGGTTGGAGGAATGGTCAAATGTATGGCAGCTTAGATGCAATGCAAAGAAGTGCAAAGTAATGCACCTGATAAACAAAAACACACGGGAAGAGTACACGATGGGGGGGTGAGATACTGACAACAACAACAAAAATGGAAAGAGACCTTGGGGTAGTTATATCAGATGACCTAAAGGTGAGCAAGCAATGTGAGAAGGCAGTAAGGAGGGCTGGGGGATACTAGGATGCATAGGGAGAGGCATCACCAGTAGAAAACAGGAAGTTGTTATCCCTTTGTACAGACAGTTGATGAAACCTCATCTGGAGTACTGCGTGCAGTTCTGCAGACCCCATCTTCACAAAGACATAGACAGGGTGGAGGCTGTCCAGAGGAGGGCAAACAAAATGGTGCTGGGTCTGCACCAGAAGACATACAAAGAGAGACTTAAGGAGCTTAATATGTATACCCACGAGTAGAGGGGGGACATGATAGAAACTATCAAGTACCTCAAGGGAATCAACAAAGTCCAATAGGGTAGCATCTTTCAGAAAAAGAGATGTGCAAGAACAAGGGGGCACAATTTGAAGATGGGGGGACAGCTCAGAGGTACTGTGAGGAAGTATTTTTTCATGGAGAGGGTTGTGTATGCATGGAATGGCCTTCCTGAGGAGGTTGTGGAGTCAAAAATAGTGGGGGAATTCAAGAATGCATGGGACAGACATAAGGCAATTCTAGTAGAGGGTAGGAGGAAGTAGGCTGTTGGTTAACTGGTTGCTGGTGGACCCGGGAGGTTCAGGAGGTGGTGAGGGACAAGATGGTGGCCTATAGGCACTTCAAGCACTCAAGGAGTGAAAGAAATCAGGGGGAGTATGAGCTGATAGCCAAAAGAGTCTCCAGGGTGGTGAGAGCAGCTAAGGTGAAAAAGGAGCAGTCCTTGGCCAGGGGGATCCAGAGGGGGACAAGGGGTTCTTTAGATACATGGGGGGGAAAAGAAAAAAAGAGGGGCAGTTCAGCAGGATAAGGATGGGGAGGGTTGGGAACAGGAGGCGGGGGAACAGGCCAAGGTCCTAAATTAATACTTTGCATCAGTTTTTACTGGGGGGGATGGAGAAGCTGTGTCTTGTGGAAAGGAATGGGGGCAAGCTGGAGGAAGGGATGGGACCAGTAGAGATCAGGGGCCCTGGCAGGTCTGGGAAAAGGGAGTGGCCACCACAGACAGGTAGGTGGCCAGCAGTACAGGGTGCCAAGGGGGAGGAGGTGGAGGCTGAAATCCCAGTAGAGAGAGTAAGGAAAGCCCTCAGGTCCCTTCAGATGGAGAAGGCACCTGGGCCAGATGAGATACATCCCAGGGTGCTGAAGGAACTGGCAGATGTCCTGGCAGTCCCTCTGGCAGAGCTCTTCAGCATCTCTCTGAGGACTGGATGGGTGCCCCAAGACTGGAGGGTTGCCCATGTCATGCTGATCCACAAGGGGGGGTCAAGGGAAGAGGCAGGAAAGTACAGGCCCATTAGCCTGACGTCAGTGGTCAGAAAGGTGATGGAGGGTATTGTTAAGGAAAGGCTAGGGGGATTACTGGGGTAAAGTGGGTATTTGGACAATAGACAGTATGGGTTTTTCCCAGCCAGATCATGTGAGACAACCCTTGTGGATTTCTATGACTGGGTGATGAGGGCCCTGGAAGGGGGTAGACCAGTGGACATCCTCTTTCTGGACTTCAGCAAGGTGTTTGATTTGGTACCCCACAATGGCCTGCTGGCTAAACTGAAGGAAATGGGGGTAGGGAGACAATTGTTAAGATGGATAGGAAATTGGCTCTCCGAGCATACTCAGAGGGTGGTGGTTGGGGGGCTAGCCTCATGCCCTAAGTGGGTTACTAGTTTGGTATCCCAGGGGTCAGTGCTGAGGCAACTCCTGTTCAACGCCTATGTCTCAGACATAAGGTAGGGGGTCAGGAGTGAAATGAGTCTCTTTGCAGATGACTCAAAAGTTGGGTGCAGTGGTGGATGAGGAGGAGGGGAGGGTGACCTTGCAGAAGGATCTGGAGGCTATGGAAAGGTGGTCAGGAAAATGAAAACTAAAATTCAATGCAGGGAAGTGCAAGGTTCTACACCTGGGAGTCTGAAATCTAGGCCAGGGGTATACCCTGGGAGGAGACAAAATTCAAGTCATACAGGGTGAGAGGGACCTGGGCTCGAATGTTGTGTGCAGTTTTGGAGACCACATTTAAAGAGGGACGTTACACTCCTAGAGAGGGTCCAAAGGAGGGCAACCAAAATAATCTGGGGCCTGGGGGAGAGGACCTATGAGGAGAGGCTCAAGGAGCTCGACATGTACACCCTGGAGGAGAGGGGAGGAGGGACAGGGGGATATGTTAGAAGTCTTTAAGTACATAAGAGGGATCAATAAGGGGGGCCCAGTCGGGGTGCTTCAAATGAAGGAGGAGGGGGCAACAAGGGGGAATGGGTGTAAGCTGGAAGGGGCAGGCTCAGAGGAGAGAGGAGGAGGTGTTATTTCACTGAAAGGGTGGTGGAGCTATGGAATCCACGCCGCCCAGGGAGCTGGTAGAGGCAGAGACTGTGGATGGGATTAAGAGGGGATGGAACAGGTACAGGCGGAGGGTGAATCTGACCAGGTCCAATGCAGGTGCAACATCTGGGACTGGGAACAGTATAACCCAAGGGGGAAGGGGGACACCAGATTCAGCCCTCAGTGTGGGTGCTGAAAATTGAACAGACTCAAAAGACCATTAAGCCTATTCTGCTGGCATTTTAGTACGTTAGTATGTTAATATGTTAACTAGGATCTGCAGCTTATCCATTAGGTAGGGAAATGGGCAGACTAGGTGGGACAAGAGGTCCTTATCTGCCATCAAATTCTATGTTTCTATGTAGTATGTATAGCCACCCATAGGGTAAAAATATCCACAGGCATCCGAAAGGGAAGCCTCTTTAATTAATTGTCACAAAAAGGTGGTTTCACTAAACAATTTTGTTATTTTTGCACCCCAATCCCAAATAGCTAAAGGACAGTTAAAATCCCCCCAAAAAGATGTGCCTAGCAGTATACAGAATGGGCTGGACCGCATTTAACAGCTCAACCTGATCCTTCTTGGATTGAGGGGTATAAATGTTAACCAGGTGAAACAAAGAGTTCTGATTGGAATGTCAAGCAAGAGCACTCAGCCAGGCTTGATATCCACCATTCTTTGTACTGTTAGCGAGGAACCCTTAGAAAAATCCCACCCCATCACATAAATCAAGCCCAAAGGACCAAAAGGATGGCACTCAGCACCATTTTATCTGTACTCTAGCAATGTCAAGTAAAGAAGTCATCCTGGTTTCCTGTAAAACGAAAACATCAAAATGTAATTCATGAAATGAAGAAAAGGAAATCATGTGTTTATAAACAGATTTGATACTGTTGACATTGATAGTGGCCAGATATAAGAGAGGGAACCATGAGAGTAGTGTAAAGAAAATGGAGGAAAGAAAAGGCACAGATCAAGTTACAAACTCAGAATCAAGAGATTTAGAGCTTCTCAAGATCCTCTTCAGCTTCTTCCAAGGCTTAGGCTTGGACAGTGTAGAAGGAGGAGGTTGAGAGGGGATTTCCATGGAGTTCAAAGGAGCACACTGCTCAGTGGTGGTAGAGGGGAAGGAACCCAAATCCTAGTTGTTCTCTGAAGCAGCAGTGGAGGGACGCAGAATGAGAATCCATTGCATGGAATTGAAGGGAGCGTTTCTTTTGGGACACCACAGTAATTACTGGTGATAGTTGCAGAGATCCCTGTGCTGATCGGAGCATAGAGTCATCCAGCGGAGATCACTAGGAGGGACAAATGGCTTCTCTGCAGCAAGCAGCATGGAAGACTTAGGGGGTTCCACCTGTTCCAGGAGAGGTGTAGTAGTTGGCACAAGAGAGGGTGCCATAGACACAGGAGGATCCAGAGAATCATCCAAGTGAGCCAAGTTGTGGGTCAACTCCTTATGCAGATGCTACTGGTGTGTTTGTTGGGACTTGTTGAGCATAGCATTCTGAGAAGGGAAATTTGAATAATTGTGGGAGGCTCACAGACAAGATCTATACGAATGGTCACTGTCCTCGTAGAGGTTGCAATGGAAGTCCTGAGTCCAATTGGAGGCAACATGACCAAAGGACAAACACAGGCAACAGCGCATCCTGTCGCAAGCAGAGCTAAGATAAATATCAGCATCATAGTGGAAGCAGGGCTTGGGCTGATTTGGATAGAAAATATGAGCCCTATCATGGCCAGTAAAGAAAACACTTGGAAGATGGGGTAACACGTCAAAAGGGCAACTGAATAATGGCAACCCATCAGAAGGGTGATGGAACAACGGTGCCGACACATTTGGGCAAATCAGGTTTGCCCCATCCCTGAGTTGTGTCCCCCCCAAGTAGGAATCTATAGTAAGGGGGGTGTGGGGGGGCAAAGCCCCCACAAGGGGTGCAGGGTGAAAAGCGCCCCACATGAAAACACTATCCTAAAAGTTGTCACCCTGGGGGTTTGGCACCCTTCTGACGGGTCGCTGTTATTCATTTGCCCTTATGACATGGAACGAAAGATGGTCCAAACCTGAAAGAGAATGTCTAAGTTGAACCTTGAATCTCCAATTCCCAGTCCAGAAGAGCTCTGAATCAATTACTGGTTCAGGATACCCCATTATGAAGCAACGCTACTCCAACCAAAACCTAATGTCATTAACATTGATCCCTTCATTTTTTAACACAATGTTACTGTACAGAGCACAGGCTTAGTTATAGGGATAGCCTGAAAAGGATTTCACAGGAGGGATGATTTTAAAAGGTTGAAAGAGGCCCAAAATCTTTCCAGAAGCACAGGCATCTTGAAGCTGATGTCAAAGTAGCCTTTGGTAGGGGAGTGGATAAAGGCAATCCAATCAGTAGGGCAAAACTGTAGAGATTCTTTTAAGAGAGCTTTCCCAACATATGTTTGATCTGGAGGCAAATCCAAACCCCTTTGTAGAGCAAATGAACCACATAACTACATTGTGCCTGCACCGGAGCAGCAGAAGAGCTGTCATGTTTCTGGAAAGATGTCCAAGCATGGGCTGAGGAGTCAGCCTCTGTCCCAGGGCCAGACAAAAGTGCCTCTGTTTGTTCTACCCTGTCAGCCCAAGACAAAGCTGAGGTATCAACATGAGAAATGTCACTGGGTTGTTCCTGTGGTCAGCCAGGGGTAAGGAAGAGGACCATTTATCAGGAGACTACAGAGGGGCCACAGGGGAGTTAAGTCCATCTGGGACAATCCCTCAAAGCCAGCCATCTCACAAGCTGTAAAGTCTATCATAGAAGTAGGTGAAGGTGGCTCCGGTGAAGGCTCAGTCTAGGTCAATGGAATAGGATGTACAGAAGTGACCATGGGTGGGGGGCAGGCACCATCAGGGACTGAGTGTTATGGTCCTGTGGTAGATCCAACTGAGAATCCCCCAAAGGAACAGGAACTGAATTAGAGAGCTCAGAACAAGGCATCAAAGAATCAGAAACAGTAGGCAGCACCAGTCCTAGAAGCGCAGCAATGGGAGTTCCCTTGTCCCATCTGGATGGCTTGCTTGGTTAGTGACCTGTGCCTAGTATGCAGTATGGGGCCTATGAGGAGCCATGGAGCATCTTCCTGCCACTGGTGGTGTTTTCTCCTTGTTCTGTGCCCTGATCCATGTATGCTCTGTGGAGGTGATGGCTGATGTCCACACATCACTGGATGTGTCTGTCATCTTCCATCAGGAGTGTTAGCACTCAGAACTGCTGTTCTTGTCCACACTGCTACCTATGGTCACCTAGGTGGCACTGTTACAGTGTAGAAAGCTGCTCTCCCACCTAGTAGAGGGAGAGCATTTGCTGGAGCACCTCAGTGCAATAGCATCTGGTGGAGCATTGATTCTCCTCCCTGGCTGACTCTAAAATGGCCCAGTTTCTTCCTGAACCTGGAGTGCCAGCATGGTGGCAGGTGGTGCTGTGAATGCCCCAGTCTCCATTCCACTGAGCTGGCCTGAAGTACATTCTTTTATTTATTTATTTATTGAAATCTTGGATTAATACGTTTGAGCAACAGCTCTTTACATAGGTTCCATGTCAAAAGAAAAACATCATCATGATAACAATTACAATACCAGGTACATTGCAAGTATCAACAGGCTTTAATACAACTAGGCAGAATACAGCAAAAGCCGTAGGTTCACTAAAATGCAGATTAAAATCGAGGTGGGATCTAGACAAATTGGGATAGGTAGAGGACGGAGACAAAGAGGTTTTAAATAAATACACTCCAAACAGACAGTACGATTCTATGTGAACAAAGGAGACAGTGTACAAGGTATGCCTGAGTCAGGTAATGGCTAGCTTACAAAGGGCAGAAAGGTATAGCAGGTCAAAAGTGGAGGGAGGAGCTGGACAAGGGAAGGGGAAGGAGGTGGGTGAGAGGGAAGGACATGGGAGGAAAGGGATAGTTGGGGATAAGCAGGGGAGGGGTTGCAGAGGGTAAGTGCTGAAAGGGTGATGGTACAGTAGGATAATGCAGGTAGAGTGTGAGACATAAGGAGCATGTATGGAGCGAGGAGGCAGTCATAGTGATAGCAGTCACAGGAAGCCTCAGTGGCTAGGCACATCATCGCAAATGTTTGAAGGAACCCAGTGTGGTTCTATTTAATATATCAGATTGCAGCAAATTGCTCCAGTGCAGGGCTCTGTATGTGAAAGCACGCTGTCCTAGTGCAGTACAGCACCTTGGGGTTCTGAACATCTGGCTGGAGGAGTTTCTTGTAGCTTGCTGGTTTAATGGAGGAGTCAGAAGGGCTTGGATACTGGGTGGCATCATTCCAAGGCTGACTTTTTTAGCAATCAGACAGGTTTGAAATTTGACCCTGCTGTCAAATTGTAGCCAATTGGCCTGGGAGTAATGATCACATGGGTGGGTCATTCAGTCAGCACCGGTGAGAAGATGGCAGGCTTTATTTAAGGCTGTTTTGATGTGCCAGAGGGCTGTTTCCATAGCTGATCCATATATGATGATGCTGTAGTCAACGAGTGAGATAACAGAGCTATGAATGGCAAGGTGCAAAGCGTCTGGGGTCAAGTTGCATTTGTGTCTGTAAAGCATACCTATTCTTCTGTTTATTGTCTTCAAGATGTTGTCAATGTGCTTGGTGTAGGACAAGGTAGAGTCAATAGTTATACTCAGGTACTTAAACTGTTGGACTAGCTCTAGGGGTGATCCCTCGACATTGGTAATGGTGAGTGGAACGTTTCTGTGCTTGCTATGGTTACTGGTGAGCATCATAGTGTTAGTTTTTTTGTAGTTCAAGGTATGCTTCTGGTCAGTAAACAATTTTTCAGCAGATGTGAAACCTTGCTGGAGCTGGTCCTGAAGTTGCTTTGGTTGTGAGTGACTAGTGAAAATAACAGCATCATCCGCGTAAAGAAGTATGTGGTCATTGCAAGAGTCTGGGAGCTTATTTATGAGGAGACTAAATAATAGTGGGTCCAGGATGGAACCTTGTGGGACCCAAAGTGTACTGGCCTGCTTTCAGGGTAAGCATCTCTGATTTTCACTTGTTGTGACTGGTTGTTTAGGTAACTAGAGAACCAAGGAAGGTGACTGGGGAAAGTCAGATGCTCGTGAGTTGTTCAATAAGGCATGTGTGATTAACAGTATCAAAGGACTTGGTTAGGTCTATAAAAGTTGCCCCAACCAATATCCCATCTTCCAGTGAGTAATGGATGAATCCCATAAATTCTAGTAAGGCTGTGACAGTACTGTGACCATGATGAAACCCATGCTGTTGGGTGCATTGCAGTTGATATTGCTCCAAGTATTCCACAAGTTGATCAGCCACAATGTGCTCCAGGGCTTTGGAGAGTGGAGGGAGGATTTAAATTGGGCAGTAATTTCCAAGAAGTGCACAATCACCACTCTTATGCACTGGGGTGACCATGGCAGATTTCCAGCATTCCAGGAATTGTGAGAGGCTGAGAGATGTGTTGATTATTTTAGTAGGGGTGCAAGAACTTCATCAAGTCAAGGTTTATGAATTTAAGATCTAGGAATCCCTACCATGCATTGATTTTCCCAAGTACTTTCTGGAGGTATCACCTTGCTTTGCCTTCAGAAACAGCCTTGAAATAGAATTGTAGGGTGGTCATGCAGTGGGCTTGTTTCACCTGGTTCTACCTGTAAGACACTGTTGAAATAGTCTGGGGCATAAAGCTGCTGAGGTCAGAGAACACCCTATTGAATGTGTCAGTGATGATTTTTGGCTCATGTTTGGGTTCCATCAAGATTCGCATGTTGGGGATAGTCTTAGGATCTTTCCCTGTGATATCATGGTGGATATTTTTCCAGAATGAACTTCTTCTGACATGAAACTTATAAAAAAGGTATCACATTGGGTTGTCAAGAAAATAAGATTACAATGTATGCTGATAACATCATGCTCCACTTGTGTAAGCTAGAAGATTAAACACAAACAGTTTTAAATGAAATTAAGTTGTTTAGATAAGTATTGGTATAAAATAAATGTTCAGAAAACCTCTGTTTACCCTATTACACCTTATACTTTTAGTTCAGAGTTTGAAAATTAGTCTTTTAAATAGTATGGGGATTGTATAAAATATCTGTATCTCACTCTTCATACATTACTCCTGGCAATTAAAAAGAATAACTTTGAGAGGTCTATAAATTGTATAAATGCTGAATTGGAAAAATGGTAAAACCTCCCAATATATTTAAAGAAGTTGTATCACTACAGTATAATAAAGATAAATATTTTACCCAGATTAAATGACTCTGTCAGTATGTTAGATGTGGTACTAACAAAAACTTTCTTTAATAACATTACTAGTAAACTTTCAAGATTTATACACGGAGGGAAGTCTTTCAAGTATCCATGAATAACTCACGACAAATTATCATCTAAAGAAACAGGCAGGTTTAAACGTCTAAATGTTTTGCTTTATCCAAGCTTCCCCGTACCTGAAATGGATACATCTAAACAAAGGGACCAAGAAAAAAATGGAAAATTTATGAAATACTTGGGACACCTGAATACCTGCTTAGCATATAAATAAATGTGTACTCATTGTCAGACTGAAATAAGGCCAGCTAAGGTTGATTATCATAAAGAAAGCCAAAAAGAATAATTTTGAAGTGATGCTTGGTAAAGCTGGAATGCCCTTAATAAGCCTCTAGGGAGAAATAAAAGCTTTAGTATGTCTAGCCTAAATCTGAATAGAAAATTGTGTACAGACTTTGAAGGTATGGCTACACCTTAAATCATTTTTTTCTGCAATCTTTCATCTGATGCACCTTCTGGAAATGTACTAGGAATGTTATCAAGTATCTAGAAAACAGATTTAAATATATCACAACAGTTTTGCTTTAATAGTCTACATTTAGAATAACTGACTAAATATTTGAAATGTATAAAGCCAAGCCCCAGAGTAGGTACAGACAGAATAAATGCATCCTTGATTAGGTTGGTTGCTGAATTGGCCGTAGTACCAATTTGTAAATCATATCATTTGATATTGTTCAGGTTCTGTAGTAGTTCTTTAGAGACAGGCTAATATCTCTCCTATTTTTAAGTCTAGTGTTCCAACTAACATTAATAATTACAGGACAGTTGTGTTACTCTGCCCTTTAGCTAAGGCCCTCAAATGCATTATTTGTTGATCAGATGCAAGAATATTTGAAAGAAATGAAAACTTTGCCTGATGAACAGCATGGCTTTAAGCCAGAGCATAGTATCACAACAGCATTGGTGCTGGTCACCCAAAATGTGCATGCTGCATTAGATGCTGGTGATCTGATTGCTACCATCTTTGTGGACCTCACAAAGCCTTTCAGTTTGGTTCACCGTGAAGAGTTTAGTTGAGATGTTGTTAGGTTTGGTTTCCCAAAAGAAGTTTGTGTATAGTTTAGGGATTATCAACAGAACCAACAGCAGAGATTAAATATTTGTGACAATTCTTCCCCCATTTCTACAGATTCCCTTTGTGTTCCACATGGGTCGATATTGGGCATTGTGATTTAGAATTTGAGCAACTCGTGTTCAAAATTCTTGAGTTACTTCATTCACTCCTGATTGCCATCACAAACAGTGATGCAACCTTTAGTCACATACAGGAACCTTCAGATAAGTCCTAAAAATAAAACTCTCTTAAACTAAACAAAGTAAATAAATAATTGAGTGTTCTTTTTCTCATGTTCCTCTGCTTATTCAAATAAACATTTAAAAAATCAAGTGCTATTCAGAGATTCCATTTAAAGTGTTTCTTTTCAGGACCATGAAAAATTCCCCACCTGTTTTTTCAAGTTTGCCAGAGAACCCTTTGTTGCTTACCCTGTCATGGATTAAATTAAGGTTCTAGCTCCACTTTAGGCCTATGTATATGTGTATACCAATGGACTTCTGTATAATTCTGAATTCATGTATTTTATGTTACAGTTCTGTGTGTGTTGGGGGGGGCATTCAACTAGTGGATCACTGCTGAAATCTGAATTCTTGTATTCCATTTTAAACAAATACACAATTTTACTGAATGTATGCAAAGGCAGGCAAATGACAAGTTGAAACATCTGAAGAGCAACCTTTTTATATTTTTAGTAATAGTGTATTACGCAGTGGAGCCAGCCAAGATGCAACACTGTGTCCTGATTTACTGCATGACAGAAAGGATTAACTGCCATTGAAGTTGTCTTGTTTACTGCAGTAACTCTACAGCAAGTATGCTTCAGTATTCAGTTGCATCCTGGCTATCACCACTCTATTTTTGTTTGTTTGTTTATTTGTTTTTTTAAACTTAGGGAGTTTTATTTTTAAATTTACCTATTGACCCAGTTTATAAGTACAATAAGACACAGGAAGTTGGTTGTATTGGTTTGGGCCATATTTAATGATGGCACTCATTATCATAATAATAATTATCACTGTATTAGTAATGAAAACTAAACCAGGTATGGTTTCTTATTAAAACAGCAAAGTCACATTAATACTGTAGCTAAGAAGGGAACTCATGCACAGTATAAATGCTGTACTGCAACATCTGTGTTGGACACAAGAAGAGTTCCCAGTTCTGATATCAGAACGGAATGCTAAAAGAGCTGACACTGCAGGTCAGATGCATGAAGTTATAGTACGATATTGTACCTGGCAGTGCTGGCTGTCACTATATATCAATATATCTTTTATTACAGCTAATGGTGATATGCTCAACCAATCAGATTGCTTACCTAGCATGCCTTTATCAGGCTACAAAGACACAGCAGGTACAGTATACAAATTAGTTGATAACAGCTCATTAATTATGATCATGTATTTGATTCCATACAGTATGCATCATTCACCTCAGTGATTGTTCTGTCAGAAACTACAGTCAAAGCTAGAAAAATTGAAGTCAAGCTAAACTGCACAATTGTTATCAATTGCTGTACAAACTTGTTTACACTCTATATAACAATCACATGCCACACATCCAATTTCATCCAGAAGTAGTTGTACAAGTGTTGTGCAAAAATGAAAGTCCACAATGGGAATTAAAGCAAACGTCAGAATTTTACTTCCAGGAAATTTCAGAATGTACTTTGCCAGTCTTTATGAAATTCCAACCTAGAATGGTGTAATGAATGTATTTATTTCAGACTGATGTACTGTATTAAAATGCAGAATGGAATTATATAGAAAGATCACTCTGTAATCTATAGGAATGTGGAATAATTGCATGTATTGTGGACTGATGTATTAAATTACTGATCAGATTCTGCAGACCTGTTATTCTGCAGTTCATGTTTATCATTCCACAATACAGCAAGAAAATCTGATTACAGGATAAAACTCTGTGGAACAGATTCTGAGGATTTGGATTTTGCCAAGGTTACAAGCTCAAAAATTGGGGGGAAATCTGCAAAATGTTGTGAATTATTTTGTGAATTCAGAATGTGTAGTTTCCACCCAGGATTAAATTATAAAGTTGTTTCATACAAGTTTACATGAAAAATGCTGCACAAAATGCTCCCACAGTTACTCCAATTAGTTATGCATCATAGCAATTGTTATACAAACATTGTCACTTCTCCATGCCTTTGTTCTCATCACATTTGCATTATAAAAGCATCCAAGTAAGCATGGTTAGCATTGGCCAGTTATTGTTATGTGCATGAAGGATTAAGTTACCTTTCCATGAAAAAGGAAAATATGGATTTTTGTTTCAATTAAAAAATAAATAAATAAAATAAGTATAATATATCATACTGGTAAATTTTAACCATCATTTAAGATTATTTTTTATCAGTATTGTATGGTATCCTAGCAAGGCTTGGAGCCTCGTAATTTTTACAAATATTTATAGCATTAACTACTGTATTTACTGGGCCTACGCATCAAAAGGCTGATATTGTGAGTTCCTATGAAATGGGGTGATAACAAAGATTAAAGCATCGTAAGAATTCATACCATTGTCTTTATAAAAATAAAATACTTTTATAAAATATTACCCATGTTTCAGGTTGAATTTGGGAATTAAGATCAGTTGCATAAGATACACAGTAGTACACTTGCAGCAAGTGACCAAACATTCTTTGCATTTTTATTTCCATTAGAAGTTTTTAAAGGTTTCCATTGTGACAAGTAATATTTATTTTTTCTTCATTAAAATATTTTATATAGGTGGACCGGTGGTGCTGAGGGTTGAGGTGCTGGACGCCACACCTCATGCCACGCCGATGACCCAGGTTCAGGAACAAGCCGGGGCCACTGGGGGCCAGTGGGGGGGAAGAGATTGAGCGTCTGTTGACTGCTCTCTCTTCCCATGGGTGGGTATGGGGAAGCGTTCACTCCTGTAGTGACCTCTGGTGGTGGCTGGAGATTGCTAGTGCAGTGACGCGGTGTAATGCTGGGGGGCAGAGCCACGGCAATACATAGCCTTGCCGCGGGGGGTGGAATGGGAAAAAAATACAAGATAAAGCCTCCTATCAGCCAGAAGATGATGGTGGCCCTGCTGGACCCTCCCACATCCCAAATACCAGCTATGACATGCCCAGGATATCTCTCAGGGTGACCTGACAACTTACAGGTAGGCCCTTCATACTCAGGAGGTAGCTGCTGGGGGAGAGCAGAATCAGCCCGGAGATGGTACCAGGGGTTGGGTCTGCCTGGGGTAGAATGGGGGGAGAGAGATCAGAGTAGATGTGAAGGTTCAGGTTGGGAGTAGGGTGAGATCCAAGATGGGCACTCCTGAAGGATGCCCAGGGATAGGTGAATAAAGAAAGTTTAAAAAAAAAATGTGTTATATTCTTTTCTCTTTTAGTCAGATTTGGTTTTCAACTAGCTTATTCTCACTCCTTAACTCACCTGACACACTCCCTCTGGCCCCATCACCAACCTTCTTATGGACTTACAGATTATCCACCCCACTCACCCAGAACCACACAGGTGGTGGGCGGCCTCCACTGTCAGTCACTCATGAGCCGCTGGGGAAGGGGTGTCAGTGCAACAGTAGGTCAGAGCTTGTTTACTCCATCTCCTTTTTTCTGTCCCAAAGGATGCTGATGTGCAACGATGGACACACATGCACATAGTATTGTGTATATGCACCGGTGCCTGGTGGCTGCCCCTGCCCTTATTATGGTTCTGCAGTGCTGCCTTGCAGCCTCTGCCAGGTGGCAAACATACAATGAAATGCTGTATCCCAGAGATTCAGTGAATACAGCACTAACAGGTAAGGGAGAAAGGGTGATAGTTGAGAGCTTAGCTTCTCCTATTCATTGACAGTGTCAAACAAAAGGCAACCACACTCTGGAGTACTGTGTGGTACATCTGGCAAAGATGCTCTGTAATATAAATTTCTTCTAAAACAAAATACAAGTGCATTGATCTGGTCACCCTTGAGAAAACTCTAGTGAGTGAAGCACCGGGGCATCTGGGTAGTGGTCCCAGTGGCTCTTGTATTGCTATGTCTGTGTGGTGACCTGATCAATAAACTTGTATTTTGTTTTAGAAGAAATTTTGGATTATGGAGCATTTTTTACCAGAGGCACCACAGAGTGATCCAGAATGCTGTTGCTTTTTGTTTGACAATGCTGTATCCCCCCTACCAGAGGGAGGAGACCTGTCACTTGGACGCTTCATCTTTCCTCCCCCGGCTGGCCTCCAAGTAATCTGAGTACATCCCCTGAACCCAGATCCACAGCATAGCGAGATGTAATCCTACCGCTGCACTATCGGGTCAGCTCAAGATTTTTTCATTTTTTTTATTTAGCACATCTGTAATTAAACCAAGAGGCCTTATTACTGTTTTCACTCCTTATCAAACTGTCAATACATGCATTCAAAGTGTGAAGAAACTTAACAATATTTTATAGTTATTTTTTCTATCCTAGCTTGGGCTGTGATATTCAAAAAGTATTTAATTTCTAGTACATTATTAACTTTACATATGAGCGGTACAGTACATCCCAATAAATTCTCTTTCTATGGTATATTGACATAATCTCAGACTCAGGTAACAGATTTTTATATGAAACTTTTTGAACACAAGGAAATAATCATTGGAAGATCAGAATCAACTGTAGGGAGTATTTTCAAATCAGTAATGAGTTCCAATTCATATGCATTTGGCCATAGTAAATATATACATGACAAACCATTTTGCCAAAGGTAGGTAAATTCTCTTTTTACATCACCACCCTACTATTTTTCACCCAGTATTCATTTGTCATCATATCCATTAATATCTTCCTGTACTCATTTACATTTTGATCCTTACTTTGCCTAATAGGTCTTACATTCTTATTTAATATGGTCCCCAAAAGAGAACCCGACTCAGGACATAAGTAAATGTGTAGCCTAGGGTGTTGCAGGGAAGGGATACCAGTGGAAATCAGGGAGTGACTTGCATAAAAAGTATAGAAAATACTAGCCAAAGGCTAGCACTTTCAATGTGAGTTGATGTGCATCTGGTAATTAATTTCCTTTTACAAAAATTGGTGATTAACTTCAAAAACAAACAAACAACTACTTTTAGGTACCAATTAAGGCTGCAACTTAACACCACAAAAGAAGAAAAGTGCAACATTAGGATAATGTGTTTCCTGAGTGTTGATATTTGTGTGGTGTGTTCCAAGGGTTTGAAAGATTGTTTGAAGCAGCATTGGTATTCCCATATCTTCAGCATCATCTCTCAAAGCATAATAAAGAAAGCATAATAAAGGAAAGTTGAGTGTGAATAAATTTTCTTGCCTTAAAACACAGTACCGAAGTCTGAAATCAGTAATTTCTGCCAAAAAAAAAAAATTGACTTGTTTAAAACTTAAAACCAACAAAGTAGTAAATGCAACCTTAGAGTTAAATGTTCCCTGAGCCATGGTGAAAGTGTTCTGGTGCTCACCAGAGTTTGAACAATCACTAAATGTACTCTTAGCCTTGCCCTCATTTTGGCATTTTCGCTCCATGCACCAACAATGCTAAGCCAGCAATGCTTGCAGACTGGATTCTGATGCTAGGGTATTGCCAAAGGTGCGTCATGTGATTGTTAAAAACCCAAGAAATGCCAGGGCACAGATTCACCATAGTTCAGAAGACATTTAACCCTAAAATTGCATTATTTAACTTTGTGGCTTCAACTCTAACAAATTCTTTAACTTAGTTTTTGTTCTGCAATAAACTTCCCTTAAAAACACATATATATAAAGCACATAGGTTTATGGAGTGCTTTGTGAATGGCCCTTTGAACATTCACAAAGCTGTAGACTCATCCCATATGACTCTAAGCCTTTTAATTGCCTTTGTTTGCATATGCTTTGTCTCAGGTGGGTAAAAACCAAGTCCATCTGTGAAAGTGTCACAGATGCATGTTTGCCTAACTTGGCTTTTAAGTCCAATTGCAAAACTTTCTCAGATCTATTTTTATTTGTAACTTTTATATTTGTAAATTTTTACATTCTAATTTTGAAAAATAACCTAATTTTAACCTTCCTGTTTACCAAAGAAGTGTCAAATTTTTATCCCTCCCATTTATTGTCACTAACGTTGACTGCCAATTTCATATCTGCACTTTCTTAGATGTGTAAAATACTAAGTCCACCTGCAAAAGTGTTGCAGATGCACATTTCCATAACTCACTTCTAAATGCAACTGGGAAACTTTTACAAATCTGTTTTTGTCTGTAACTTTTTTAATTTTAAACTTTTGTAACTTCTAATTTTCATCAATATGCTAATTAGTGCCCCTCCTCGAGTCCTCATGACCCCAGAAGTGTCAAATTTTAAATCCCTTCCATTTTACCATCACTAACCTTAAAGTGACACATTTGCAGATGCATGTTTGCAAATGAACTTAGAAACAAAACACTTGCAGATGCAAAAGTCTAACTGCAAACTTTCAAAAATCTATTTCTTTTTTGGTAACTTTTCTTTTTTAAAACTTTTTAACTTCTAATTTTCAACAATTATGACCACAAAGTACCACATTTTAAATCACTTGTTTTACCATGGTTACATTTCCACTGACATTTTGCAGATGCACTTTCACAAATGGACGTAAACCCACTTTTGTATCTGTGAAAGTGGCAGCTAAAATGAGTACATAGTGTTCTATCATGGGCACAAGGCCCACATGTGCCTGTCTTATAGGATGTTGGGCACTCCATGCAGAGTGCTATCATGACCTATGTGATGACAAACATGTGCTATGCATGATCTGTATTCCATTTGACTCATCTATGCCTGCAAAGAGTTCTTCATCCTCCTCCTCCTCTTCTTCCTTCTTCTCATCCTCCTCCTCCAACCTCCTTCTCCTTATACAGCTTCAGTGTGCATGCCCTTGTATGTATGTGAACTTGTCTAGCATCCTCCTCCTCCACATTATCAACCAAATCATTGTGCAGTACCTAGGTGTCATCCTCCTTTATACATCATCATGCAGCTGCTGGTACTTGACATCTACATCACCAATATGTGCCATGTATCTGCATAAATGGGATGTTCAAGTCACCACAGGTGGTGCACTTAAAAATACAAAATCACACATACCATCACAATGCAAAACATCATGGGATACATATCCAAATCACCATGAAAATTTAGACTGGTTCTGCTTTTAAGCAGGAATGCATGGTGTCAAAGGGTCTCATAAGCTGCAAAGGGTGAGAACAGAAGACACAGGCACATGTTCTGTCTTTCACAGAAATTATCAGTACAGTATACCTCATCTGTATCTCACCCCATGGTAAAATGAACCAGCCCTATTGTGATCATATAGAGGTTTTGGTTATGGTGGGTCTAAAATAAGAATATTTAGTAACAGAAGACAACATAGATACACCATGTGCTATAACCTAATTCATGATCTAAATATATGGGGTATGCACCATAATCATTTTGGTGCCTGTACCAGGTCTATTATATGTGTGTATGATGCTTCCACATATTTAACATTTACAAACTAAACCATATCTGTGTCACAGTCAGTAACTGTATATATCTGTGTTTGTGGCAGTCATGCAGCAAACTGCAGTGCACCGGCAACTCTGCCCCCTGACTTTTAACATTGCTAGGTCCAGTACATCATCAATAACAGTCAGTGACTCACCTGTGCTGCAAGGGCATTGCTTATCCTATCAGTCATTACCTCTGTTTTATACATGCCATCTATCATCCTTTAGTCCTAATGCACTTCCCAACATGAGTTGATATGTATGGTTTCTTGTCAGCATGTCTTCTCTCCCTCGCTGTCTCTCACTCTCACTCACTGTCCATTGTTGTCGTCTCGCTCACTCAAAGGGCACTTTGGACAACATGCCCCTATGTCACCAATGTGTACCATTTATATTGCCACAACTGTGACACAACTGTGATTAAATTATGACAAAAGTTTCTACTTGTAGCATGTCATGTCATTTATGCACAAGTATGAAAACATGACAAAGTATGTTGCCACATCTGCATGATACAATTTTTTCCTGTTTATAACAGCTGCATAAATTTCAGATACCATTCTATATTCCACCCAGTGTCCAAATATCATTCAATTTTATAAGCACAAAGACATATCAACATAGAACAATAATGCTTTTGTTTAAGGAGCATTAACTTCCTGATTGAGCTAACAGAGCCTGGAGACCTAAGTTCAAATGTTGTTACTGGCAAGAAAAGGAACACCCAGCCAAAGGTAATTTTCAGATGTAGCCTAGGAACACAGGGAGATTCATTGACTTGCTCAAGGTCACAAAGTATGCAAGTTTCAGGTGTGTTTCAAACACCGGTCTGCGGGGTCTCTTCATTCAGAGCATGGTGTACCTCCACCCAGGTCCTGTAGTGTATTCAGCTTAGCCAATCTGGATTACATCTACTACTTGTGGAGTCCTCCATGAGGAGTAAAACAGGAACCTGTATCTGGGATCTAAACATTTTAGACAGGTTTGTCAAAACATATCCAGCATATGGCTGCCTACCCAGTTGTGCACTGTTAGTGCATCTATTAGCTGGCCTAATAGTGTCAGTCAGTCAGACAGGGTTGCATCCAAAATTGCTGTCACTTGCAGCAAAATAATTATTTTTGCATCATTATTTTGATGCACACTGTCACAAAGTCCACCCATTGTTGCAATGCAAACTACCCACAGCATTTAAAATAGCTTTGGACAACACAAGTAGATCTTCAGTGGATCTTGCTCCTGCATCCACATTGGAGCCTCTGAAAACCTTGCCCTTGTTTCCTTTTGTTTTTTTTTCAGATCCTGATTGACATCAGTTTGACAATGACAGGGTTGCTATTGGTCAAAATCATTCTGCCTTCAAAATGGGAATGGGCCAGAAAATGGAAGCTTTAGATTATTGCATGACAGAGAAATAATAAGTCAACAGTAACATAATTCTATCATGAATAATCATTTTCAGATGAAGAGCATGCATAACCTCTAACAACCTCTGGCATACTAAAATGCTTGCAAGTCCTAGTTTGTTACTCATTGCTGCCTAAGCAAACAAAAAACCTGTTATTAATCACACATATTGCACTCGAGCAGTCAGGTGTTTGTAGTCAGTTTTAATTTTGGTTTTATTTCATTCTTTGGTCTATAGGGTTCTATGTCATCACGGCGGCTGCCAGAAGGTGATTGCCATTAGGGCGATGTCACATTGGCGAAAATCAGTTTTAGTGATGTAACCCCCCCAGCGCACAACAAAATTGCACCGGGGACTTACAATTTTGAATGTTATGTGGTGAGGCTGTGCCCTTCACACACCCCTACTATAAGATTCTCAACCCCAGGGGGTGCATGTCGGGGGGGGGGTGGAGCAAATCTGTGGAAAAGAAAATGCAGGCCAGGCACAACAAAACATACCTATGCCTGGACCCAAACCCAGCACCCTGTGAACCCCAGCCCTGAACCCACCCACCATACCATGGGGCTAGCTCGGCCGCACCATGGCACCACCCTCAAAAGCTCCTCCTCCCTCCCACCCTCACAGAGTGTGCTCACTCCCCCACATGCTATATGTGCAAACTCCCCAAATCCAGTCACCCTCTCTGGTACATAGCCCCATTGACATGCGCCACGATTGAGTTGCCATTTTTATATGCGCTCAGTCACTGTCGCCCATGTCACGAGATACCGGTCTGTGGAATTTAAGACCTCATTTGAGTCAAAGATTTGAACAAAATGCCTGGCAGTTTGGAGTACACATTAACATTTATAGGGGTATTATTTTCTTTAGTTTTCTATGCTTTTAATATACTTGAAGCTTTTTATAAAGTTATACCAGGTTTGCTTAGTTCAAGCAGCTTAGCAGTTCTAATGTGCATGAATCATGGGGACGTAAAAAATGCTCAAATGGGGGTTTGAGAGTGTGCAACAGGGTAAAATTGGCTTCAGTGTTATACAGTGACATTCCTCTATTTTGTAGTCCTTCATTTGTGATAAGATAAGAACTGGGGGCATTTGCTTTTTATCAGTTTAGACCCCACCCCTAGTTTTGTACCTAAGTTAAATAAGCTGTGCTAAAAAGAATTCTGAGTGCTATAAACGGGTCAATAATAAAGGCCATATCACAAAAGAAAAATAAGTTCATGTATGTGTCACCACTCAAAATGAAACGTCATGGATAGTCCATGCTTATATAACCGTAGAAATTCAGATACTGAACATGTCCAAATAATGCACAGTTATTATCATTAAAGGATACACAGGAAGTCATGTTTACAAAGCCCCACTGGGTAAGAAAACTGCTCTTTGCAACATTGGTGAATGTTTCTTCGTGAGATAAAACTATTTTTCTATTTTTCTCTTCTTGATAAGTACATTTTGTCTTTGCAGCATAACTGCCCAGAATGACTTTCCTAGTCCAAAACTTAACCATAAAAATCCAAACTTATTTTTCATACTCAACTTTTGCTTTAGGCTGAAGACTACCAAACTTTTTGAATCTCCTCATTCAAAGGTGGCCCAGCATATATGATTGTGCAACTTTAGAAAAAGAAGAACATTTGTCCATTGCATGTTTTCGTCCACTAGCTTAGTGGGAATACCAGTTTTTTCTTGTTTCTTCGAAGTACCTTTCAAAGTCCCAATTTATAAGTAGATGCAGAATCAGATGATATCACCTGATCTGGAGTCTGTTACCACATTCACTGCTCAGTCCAAGGAATAGTTCTGCTTGATAAAGCCCTTGAATTTTTCTCCTTTAGTGACTATCACAGACTGTGGACCCATCTATCTATTATTTAGAATTGCCACAAGCCCAGGTGCATCAAATATGATGATTGGGGTGTGGCAATATAGTGGATTTCCTTATCCTTTGCATCAAACCAGTGCTTGCTAAATCACATTTTGTGGTCTAGCTTGCATCATTCTTGGGGACCTCTGTCATGCAGCTTGTGGCAAAGTTTGCTGCAAGCTGTAGCAAATCAGTCTGAATGCTGCAACTGCACAAGAGATTATAAAGTCAGGTGCAGTTGCAGCAATCAGCAATGGCACAGCTGTGGCAGTGCAAGGGTTTGATGCAGGGCTTGATACAAGTCCTGTGTCAACCATTCAAAATCTGACCCACATGTCCACAACAGCACCAGCACCCTCTTGCACCAGCTTGTCCTAAACTTCCAGCTTAGTTTGTCTTGTTCTGTGTCCTGCATCCAAATCAATTTCCTTTGTTTTGCTGGTAAGTTCTAGACACTTGGGTCTGGATTTTCAAAGCAGTTTACTTGATTTAAGTCCATACTATGTCAGACCTTTGGTGCAAGGGACTTGCATCAAACACTGGATTTTCAATCAGTGATCTTAAACACATCCTGCTAGACCACATTCCTTTACTCTACTATAAATCACATTTGGGGCTTCCTGCATGCACCCTCCAAGCTGCTTACACTTAGAATTTGATGTAGGCTCCTTTGAAGCACATCCAGTTGCTGCAAAATAGATCAATATTTGAAAATATGGTGCAGTTGTGTCTAGTGGTCTAGGTGCAGTAGCTGCTCCAAAGTCTAAAGCAGCACCTGAAACCATAGTCCTTTCACTAATGTTTGAAATCACACCACTGGGCCCATTAGCCCAGTCACCAGGGACTAGATTTCCAAAACGTGTGACATGGACCAAGGACTAAATTCAGGCCTGACATGGCCAAGAGACTAAATTCAGGCTGGCATGGCCCAGGGACTAAATTCAGGTGTGATGTGGCCCAGGGACTAAATTCAGGTGTGACATGGCCAAGAGACTAAATTCAGGCCTGGCATGGCCCAGGGACTAAATTCAGGCCTGACATGGCCTGGGGACTAAATTCAAGCCTGACATGGCCCAGAGACTCAATTCAGGCCTGATGTGGCCAGGACTGGTTTCCTGTGCAACTCCTTGGTAATTGAAAACTCTCTGCACCTGCAGTGAGTGGTATTTTCAGCATTTCGTGTGCACAGGCAGAATTTTCTATTTTTAATAATAGTAATTCCAGGTGTAGCATTTATCTGCAGTTGCACAAAGAATGTGTGTAATTTGCCATAAACTGTGAAAAATGTTGCAAAAAGGCAAATTGCGTGTATGTGGAACATACTGTGCTTGCACAATGAAACCCAACCTTGCATAACTTTTATTTCAGCATGTGCACAAATATTCCACATTGAAAATCTGTCCCCAGTTCCCTTGGATCAGAACAAGCCTGGCAGCCCAAAACCTTAAGCAGGACTTGGTATTGTTTTCCATGCTCTGGGGGGATTTTTGAAAGTCAAAAAATGGGCAAAACTCCAAGTTATGCCAAACGGGATTTTTAAAAGTCATAAAATGGACAGCACTCCTAGTTACCTCAGGGAAGGATTTTTGAAAGAGATAGCATGGGGCCATTTTTAAATGCTCAGTTTACCCAAAGAGTTTCTAGCTATTTTATGTACTTTACATTCAGTTTTTGGATGACCAAAAGGCTATACATTGATGTAAATGACTCAACAAGTTACACTTGCTCAATAATTTGTCTCCAGGCACATTTACAGTATATCTGAGCTTTGCAAACTGGATATAACTAAGTCAGAGTACTGAAAACTGGACACAGGAGCAATTTTGCTCAAGTCCAAACCTGTACAATGGAAAATTGCTTGCAGACGGGGGTAGGGTAGGGGTATTTTCAATGTCTATGCCTAAGTGTAGTTTTCTATTGTACAACTTTGGACATAAGCAAACTTTCCAATACTGTGCAGTATGTCCAGTTCACCAAGTTAGGACATAACTAAGTCTAATTTTCTAAACTGTCATTTAGTAATGTCCAGTTTCATATCATCAGATATAAATTTGCCTGGACACAATTTTCAGACCTAGTGTAACCTGGTCTAAGTACCATAAAACAGCCACAAAGTCTACAAGTAAGTCACACTTTTAAAAATAGCTTTTCTTTCACTCCTTCTGTCAATTTGCCCATCACAGACACCTGCATACTCATCATTGCTCTTGGTACACTTCCCTTTCCTTCTTGTCTCTTGATACCATCTGCTTTACCCACTGTGCTTCCTTCATCTCCAAATTTTGGTTTGGTTCCATCCACTCGTATCTTGCTTCTCTTCTCTTCTCTTCTCTTCTCTTCTCTTCTCTTCTCTTCTCTTCTCTTCTCTTCTCTTCTCCCCTCCATCTCTTTCTCCCTTTACAATGTTTTCTCTTGCTCTCTCACTCTCCCCTCAGTGAAATCTACTGCTGTTCAATCCATCTTCTAGTTCAACTTTCCTAAATGATGTGTCTCTCTTCTCCCTTCTGTTCACTCCACTCCTTCACTTTACACTTTGAAGTCCCTCCCATGTGATTCCTCTACTCACTCTTGCAGTTGCTCTTGATACTGAGGTGGGCTTCTCTCCACTACATTACACCTTACGCTGACGTTAGAACAGCCCCTCTCCCCCAGTTATCCATCACTATCCTCTGCCTCTAATATCATTGCATTGTTGGTTACTGCTTAATGTTCTTTTTCTCCTTTCTGCAATTTATTATATTGTTATTATTTAAAAGCATTTTCCTGTAATTTGCTTATTTTTGTGTTGTTTATTTCCATGTTATTATATTATTTTTTAAATTGTACTTTGTAACTGCACTGTTCTCTACTCTTCCAGTTCCTCTAGGATGCATCTGGAAATGGGTTGATACCAGCTTAATATTACTTTCCTGGTAAAACTTTTGAAATAAATAACTAAAAAAATATATATATATTCAAGTTTTTGTCTAACCAAGGCCTTTCACAAACAGGCACACCTTCCTTGACCTGATCCTTAACCCCCCGTACATTGCATTTGCTCTCTTGACTGTGGCAGAATATTTTTACCTGACCTCATCTTACTGTCCAGTAGCACTGCGATAGCCTCCTGGCTTTTACCTATAGAAGTAGTTTAAGTTCATGTTCAAGTTTATTGAATCTCACAAATATACTTAAAAACAACACATTTATGGCATATGAAAATAAGTAAAACTACCATTACAATTAGGAAGAGCATTAGAATAAAAAAGAACAATACATTAATTGATGAACAAGTTATAAAAACTTTATTTTACCCATATAAGAATACATTAATTACATTTGTGTCATAGCATAATAATGATTTGTTGGGAAATGTGCCATAGAAAACAACACAGACCTATTATTTGTAAAAGGAAACATTTTGGCTATATCCTTCCCATTATAATGCCTCCATTTGGTTAGTAATCAAGGTTTTCAATGTCATTCTTTCTTGGCTTACAAATGGACAACTTATATATAGTTGTACAACATTTAAATTAGTATTTGGGCCACAAACAAATTGGCTCAGATATTCAAAAGTGTTGCGACATGCGCAATAGGGTTGCACCTGCGTAAGTCCGAACTTGCTCCATTCTGCCATATTCAGCAGGATGCAGTTGCACCACAGAAAACATGCTGAGCAACAGCGCAATGCAAATGAATGCATGCTGAATTGGAGGGGGAGGAACCATGCATAAACTGCACAGCCAGATATTCAGCAGGGCTGTGCAGAGTTGTGCAGGTGCAACCCCCAACCTGCGCCTGCACAACTTTGAGCCAAAAAAAAGGCTTAAGATGAGGGCTACCCACAGGTGAGCTGCTGCATTGCAGGGTGCAACACAGCAGCTGCCACCTGTGCTGGCCTAACCCAATCCCTGTGCCCTCCCGCGGCCCGATCGCGGGCAGCTGACTGTCAGGGAGTTAAGTCCATCTGGGACAATCCCTCAAAGCCAGCCATCTCACAAGCTGTAAAGTCTATCATAGAAGTAGGTGAAGGTGGCTCGGTGAAGGCTCAGTCTAGGTCAATGGAATAGGATGTACAGAAGTGACCATGGGTGGGGGGCAGGCACCATCAGGGACTGAGTTTTATGGTCCTGTGGTAGATCCAACTGAGAATCCCCCAAAGGAACAGGAACTGAATTAGAGAGCTCAGAACAAGGGGCATCAAAAGAATCAGAAACAGTAGGCAGCACCAGTTTCCTAGGAAGCGCAGCAATGGGAGTTCCCCTTGTCCCATCTGGATGGCTTGCTTGGTTAGTGACCCTGTGCCTAGTATGCAGTATGGGGCCTACGAGGAGCCATGGAGCATCTTCCTGCCACTGGTGGTGTTTTCTCCTTGTTCTGTGCTCCCCTGATCCATGTATGCTCTGTGGAGGTGATGGCTTGATGTCCACACATCACTGGATGTGCTGTCATCTTCCATCAGGAGTGTTAGCCACTCAGAACTGCTGTTCTTGTCCACACTGCTACCTATGGTCACCTAGGTGGCACTGTTACAGTGCAGAAAGCTGCTCTCCCTACCTAGTAGAGGAGAGCATTTGCTGGAGCACCTCAGTGCAATAGCATCTGGTGGAGCACTTGATTCTCCTCCCCCTGGCTGACTCTAAAATGGCCCAGTTTCCTTCCTGAACCTGGAGTGCCAGCATGGTGGCAGGTGGTGCGTGAATGCCCAAGTCTCCATTCCACTGAGCTGGCCTGAAGTACATTCTTTTATTTATTTATTTATTGAAATCTTGGATTAATACGTTTGAGCAACAGCTCTTTACATAGGTTCCATGTCAAAAGAAAAACATCATCATGATAACAATTACAATACCAGGTACATTGCAAGTATCAACAGGCTTTAATACAACTAGGCAGAATACAGCAAAAGCCGTAGGTTCACTAAAAATGCAGATTAAAATCGAGGTGGGACTAGACAAATTGGGATAGGTAGAGGACGGAGACAAGAGGTTTTAAATAAATACACTCCAAACAGACAGTACGATTCATGTGAACAAAGGAGACAGTGTACAAGGTATGCCTGAGTCAGGTAATGGCTAGCTTACAAAGGGCAGAAAGGTATAGCAGGTCAAAAGTGGAGGGAGGAGCTGGACAAGGGAAGGGGAAGGAGGTGGGTGAGAGGGAAGGACATGGGAGGAAAGGGATAGTTGGGGATAAGCAGGGAAGGGGTTGCAGAGGGTAAGTGCTGAAAGGGCGATGGTACAGTAGGATAATGCAGGTAGAGTGTGAGACATAAGGAGCATGTATGGAGCGAGGAGGCAGTCATAGTGATAGCAGTCACAGGAAGCCTCAGTGGCTAGGCACTATCATCGCAAATGTTTGAAGGAACCCAGTGTGGTTCTATTTAATATATCAGATTGCAGCAAATTGCTCCAGTGCAGGGCTCTGTATGTGAAAGCACGCTGTCCTAGTGCAGTACAGCACCTTGGGGTTCTGAACATCTGGCTGGAGGAGTTTCTTGTAGCTTGCTGGTTTAATGGAGGAGTCAGAAGGGCTTGATACTGGGTGGCATCATTCCAAGGCTGACTTTTTAGCAATCAGACAGGTTTGAAATTTGACCCTGCTGTCAAATTGTAGCCAATTGGCCTAGGAGTAATGATCACATGGGTGGGTCATTCAGTCAGCACCGGTGAGAAGATGGCAGGCTTTATTTAAGGCTGTTTTGATGTGCCAGAGGGCTGTTTCCATAGCTGATCCATATATGATGATGCTGTAGTCAACGAGTGAGATAACAGAGCTATGAATGGCAAGGTGCAAAGCGTCTGGGGTCAAGTTGCATTTGTGTCTGTAAAGCATACCTATTCTTCTGTTTATTGTCTTCAAGATGTTGTCAATGTGCTTGGTGTAGGACAAGGTAGAGTCAATAGTTATACTCAGGTACTTAAACTGTTGGACTAGCTCTAGGGTGATCCCCGACATTGGTAATGGTGAGTGGAACGTTTCTGTTTCTTGCTATGGTTACTGGTGAGCATCATAGTGTTAGTTTTTGTAGTTCAAGGTATGCTTCTGGTCAGTAAACAATTTTTCAGCAGATGTGAAACCTTGCTGGAGCTGGTCCTGAAGTTGCTTTGTTGTGAGTGACTAGTGAAAATAACAGCATCATCCGCGTAAAGAAGTATGTGGTCATTGCAAGAGTCTGGGAGCTTATTTATGAGGAGACTAAATAATAGTGGGTCCAGGATGGAACCTTGTGGGACCCAAAGTGTACTGGCCTGCTTTCAGGGTAAGCATCTCTGATTTTCACTTGTTGTGACTGGTTGTTTAGGTAACTAGAGAACCAAGGAAGGTGACTGGGGAAAGTCAGATGCTCGTGAGTTGTTCAATAAGGCATGTGTGATTAACAGTATCAAAGGACTTGGTTAGGTCTATAAAAGTTGCCCCAACCAATATCCCATCTTCCAGTGAGTAATGGATGAATCCCATAAATTCTAGTAAGGCTGTGACAGTACTGTGACCATGATGAAACCCATGCTGTTGGGTGCATTGCAGTTGATATTGCTCCAAGTATTCCACAAGTTGATCAGCCACAATGTGCTCCAGGGCTTTGGAGAGTGGAGGGAGGATTTAAATTGGGCAGTAATTTCCAAGAAGTGCACAATCACCACTCTTATGCACTGGGGTGACCATGGCAGATTTCCAGCATTCCAGGAATTGTGAGAGGCTGAGAGATGTGTTGATTATTTTAGTAAGGGGTGCAAGAACTTCATCAAGTGCAAGGTTTATGAATTTAAGATCTAGGGAATCCCTACCATGCATTGATTTCCCAAGTACTTTCTGGAGGTATCACCTTGCTTTGCCTTCAGAAACAGCCTTGAAATAGAATTGTGGGTGGTCATGCAGTGGGGCTTGTTTCACCTGGTTTCTACCTGTAAGACACTGTTGAAATAGTCTGGGGGCATAAAGCTGCTGAGGTCAGAGAACACCCTATTGAATGTGTCAGTGATGATTTTTGGCTCATGTTTGGGGTTCCATCAAGATTCGGCATGTTGGGGATAGTCTTAGGATCTTTCCCTGTGATATCATGGTGGATATTTTTCCAGAATGAACTTCTTCTGACATGAAACTTATAAAAAAGGTATCACATTGGGTTGTCAAGAAAATAAGATTACAATGTATGCTGATAACATCATGCTCCACTATGTAAGCTGAAGATTAAACACAAACAGTTTTAAATGAAATTAAGTTGTTTAGATAAGTATTGGTATAAAATAAATGTTCAGAAAACCTCTGTTTACCCTATTACACTCTTATACTTTTAGTTCAGAGTTTGAAAATTAGTCTTTTAAATAGTATGGGATTGTATAAAATATCTGTATCTCACTCTTCATACATTACTCCTGGCAATTAAAAAGAATAACTTTGAGGTCTATAAATTGTATAAATGCTGAATTGGAAAAATGGTAAAACCTCCCAATATATTTAAGAAGTTGTATCACTACAGTATAATAAAGATAAATATTTTACCCAGATTAAATGACTCTGTCAGTATGTTAGATGTGGTACTAACAAAAACTTTCTTTAATAACATTACTAGTAAACTTTCAAGATTTATACCCGGAGGGAAGTCTTTCAAGTATCCATGAATAACTCACGACAAATTATCATCTAAAGAAACAGGCAGGTTTAAACGTCTAAATGTTTTGCTTTATCCAAGCTTCCCTGTACCTGAAATGGATACATCTAAACAAAGGGACCAAGAAAAAATGGAAAATTTATGAAATCTTGGGACACCTGAATACCTCAGTATATAAATAAATGTACTCATTGTCAGACTGAAATAAGGCCAGCTAAGGTTGATTATCATAAAGAAAGCCAAAAGAATAATTTGAAGTGATGCTTGGTAAAGCTGGAATGTATAATAAGCCTCTAGGGAGAAACCAAAGCTTTAGTATATCTAACCTAAATCTGAATAGAAAATTGTGTACAGACTTTGAAGGTATGCTACACTAAATCATTTTTTCTGCAATCTTTCATCTGATGCACCTTCTGGAAATGTACTAGGAATGTTATCAAGTATCTAGAAAACAGATTTAAATATATCACAACAGTTTTGCTTTAATAGTCTACATTTAGAATAACTGACTAAATATTTGAAATGTATAAAGCCAAGCCCCAGAGTAGGTACAGACAGAATAAATGCATCCTTGATTAGGTTGGTTGCTGAATTGGCGCACACCAATTTGTAAATCATATCATTTGATATTGTTCAGGTTCTGTAGTAGTTCTTTAGAGACAGGCTAATATCTCTCCTATTTTTAAGTCTAGTGTTCCAACTAACATTAATAATTACAGGACAGTTGTGTTACTCTGCCCTTTAGCTAAGGCCCTCAAATGCATTATTTGTTGATCAGATGCAAGAATATTTGAAAGAAATGAAAACTTTGCCTGATGAACAGCATGGCTTTAAGCCAGAGCATAGTATCACAACAGCATTGGTGCTGGTCACCCAAAATGTGCATGCTGCATTAGATGCTGGTGATCTGATTGCTACCATCTTTGTGGACCTCACAAAGCCTTTCAGTTTGGTTCACCGTGAAAGAGTTTAGTTGAGATGTTGTTAGGTTTGGTTTCCCAAAAGAAGTTTGTGTATAGTTTAGGGATTATCAACAGAACCAACAGCAGAGATTAAATATTTGTGACAATTCTTCCCCATTTCTACAGATTCCCTTTGTGTTCACATGTGTGCGATATTGGGCATTGTGATTTAGAATTTGAGCAACTCGTGTTCAAAATTCTTGAGTTACTTCATTCACTCCTGATTGCCATCACAAACAGTGATGCAACCTTTAGTCACATACAGGAACCTTCAGATAAGTCCTAAAAATAAAACTCTCTTAAACTAAACAAAGTAAATAAATAATTGAGTGTTCTTTTTCTCATGTTCCTCTGCTTATTCAAATAAACATTTAAAAAATCAAGTGCTATTCAGAGATTCCATTTAAAGTGTTTCTTTTCAGGACCATGAAAAATCCCCCACCTGTTTTTTCAAGTTTGCCAGAGAACCCTTTGTTGCTTACCCTGTCATGGATTAAATTAAGGTTCTAGCTCCACTTTAGGCCTATGTATATGTGTATACCAATGGACTTCTGTATAATTCTGAATTCATGTATTTTATGTTACAGTTCTGTGTGTGTTGGGGGGGGCATTCAACTAGTGGATCACTGCTGAAATCTGAATTCTTGTATTCCATTTAAACAAATACACAATTTTACTGAATGTATGCAAAGGCAGGCAAATGACAAGTTGAAACATCTGAAGAGCAACCTTTTTATATTTTTAGTAATAGTGTATTACGCAGTGGAGCCAGCCAAGATGCAACACTGTGTCCTGATTTACTGCATGACAGAAAGGATTAACTGCCATTGAAGTTGTCTTGTTTACTGCAGTAACTCTACAGCAAGTATGCTTCAGTATTCAGTTGCATCCTGGCTATCACCACTCTATTTTTGTTTGTTTGTTTATTTGTTTTTTTAAACTTAGGGAGTTTTATTTTTAAATGTACCTATTGACCCAGTTTATAAGTACAATAAGACACAGGAAGTTGGTTGTATTGGTTTGGGCCATATTTAATGATGGCACTCATTATCATAATAATAATTATCACTGTATTAGTAATGAAAACTAAACCAGGTATGGTTTCTTATTAAAACAGCAAAGTCACATTAATACTGTAGCTAAGAAGGGAACTCATGCACAGTATAAATGCTGTACTGCAACATCTGTGTTGGACACAAGAAGAGTTCCCAGTTCTGATATCAGAACGGAATGCTAAAAGAGCTGACACTGCAGGTCAGATGCATGAAGTTATAGTACGATATTGTACCTGGCAGTGCTGGCTGTCACTATATATCAATATATCTTTTATTACAGCTAATGGTGATATGCTCAACCAATCAGATTGCTTACCTAGCATGCCTTTATCAGGCTACAAAGACACAGCAGGTACAGTATACAAATTAGTTGATAACAGCTCATTAGTTATGATCATGTATTTCTGACCTACAGTACAGTATCATTCACCTCGTGATTGTTCTGTCAGAAACTACAGTCAAAGCTAGAAAAATTGAAGTCAAGCTAAACTGCACAATTGTTATCAATTGCTGTACAAACTTGTTTACACTCTATATAACAATCACATGCCACACATCCAATTTCATCCAGAAGTAGTTGTACAAGTGTTGTGCAAAAATGAAAGTCCACAATGGGAATTAAAGCAAACGTCAGAATTTTACTTCCAGGAAATTTCAGAATGTACTTTGCCAGTCTTTATGAAATTCCAACCTAGAATGGTGTAATGAATGTATTTATTTCAGACTGATGTACTGTATTAAAATGCAGAATGGAATTATATAGGAAAGATCACTCTGTAATCTATAGGAATGTGGAATAATTGCATGTATTGTGGACTGATGTATTAAATTACTGACTGGAATTCTGCAGACCTGTTATTCTGCAGTTCATGTTTATCATTCCACAATACAGCAAGAAAATCTGATTACAGGATAAAACTCTGTGGAACAGATTCTGAGGATTTGGATTTTGCCAAGGTTACAAGCTCAAAAATTGGGGGGAAATCTGCAAAATGTTGTGAATTATTTTGTGAATTCAGAATGTGTAGTTTCCACCCAGGATTAAATTATAAAGTTGTTTCATACAAGTTTACATGAAAAATGCTGCACAAAATGCTCCACAGTTACTCCAATTAGTTATGCATCATAGCAATTGTTATACAAACATTGTCACTTCTCCATGCCTTTGTTCTCATCACATTTGCATTATAAAAGCATCCAAGTAAGCATGGTTAGCATTGGCCAGTTATTGTTATGTGCATGAAGGATTAAGTTACCTTTCCATGAAAAAGGAAAATATGGATTTTTGTTTCAATTAAAAAATAAATAAATAAAATAAGTATAATATATCATACTGGTAAATTTTAACCATCATTTAAGATTATTTTTTATCAGTATTGTATGGTATCCTAGCAAGGCTTGGAGCCTCGTAATTTTACAAATATTTATAGCATTAACTACTGTATTTACTGGGCCTCACGCATCAAAGGCTGATATTGTGAGTTCCTATGAAATGGGGTGATAACAAGATTAAAGCATCGTAAGAATTCATACCATTGTCTTTATAAAAATAAAATACTTTTATAAAATATTACCCATGTTTCAGGTTGAATTTGGGAATTAAGATCAGTTGCATAAGATACACAGTAGTACACTTGCAGCAAGTGACCAAACATTCTTTGCATTTTATTTCCATTAGAAGTTTTAAAGGTTTCCATTGTGACAAGTAATATTTATTTTTCTTCATTAAAATATTTTATATGGGTGGACCGGTGGTGCTGAGGTTGAGGTGCTGGCGCCACACCTCATGCCCTTCGATGACCCAGGTTCAGGAACAAGCCGGGGCCACTGGGGCCAGTGGGGAAGAGATTGAGCGTCTGTTGACTGCTCTCTCTTCCCATGGGTGGGTATGGGGAAGCGCTCACTCCCTGTAGTGACTCTTGTGGTGGCTGGAGATTGCTAGTGCAGTGACGCGTGTAATGCTGGGGGCAGAGCCACGTGCAATACATAGCCTTGCTGCGGGGGTGGAATGGGAAAAAAATACAAGATAAAGCCTCCTATCAGCCAGAAGATGATGGTGGCCCTGCTGGACCCTCCCACATCCCAAATACCAGCTATGACATGCCCAGGATATCTCTCAGGGTGACCTGACAACTTACAGGTAGGCCCTTCATACTCAGGAGGTAGCTGCTGGGGGAGAGCAGAATCAGCCCCGGAGATGGTACCAGGGGTTGGGTCTGCCTGGGGTAGATTGGGGGGAGAGAGATCAGAGTAGATGTGAAGGTTCAGGTTGGGAGTAGGGTGAGATCCAAGATGGGCACTCCTGAAGGATGCCCAGGGGATAGGTGAATAAAGAAAGTTTAAAAAAAAATGTGTTATATTCTTTTCTCTTTTAGTCAGATTTGGTTTTTCAACTAAGCTTATTCTCACTCCTTAACTCACCTGACCACACTCCCCTCTGGCCCCATCACCAACCTTCTTATGGACTTACTGATTATCCACCCCACTCACCCAGAACCACACATAGTGGTGGGCGGCCTCCACTGTCAGTCACTCATGAGCCGCTGGGGAGAAGGGTGTCAGTGCAACAGTAGGTCAGAGCTTGTTTACTCCATCTCCTTTTTTCTGTCCCAAAGGATGCTGATGTGCAACGATGGACACACATGCACATAGTATTGTGTATATGCACCGGTGCCTGGTGGCTGCCCCTGCCCTTATTATGGTTCTGCAGTGCTGCCTTGCAGCCTCTGCCAGGTGTGAACATACAATGAAATGCTGTATCCAGAGATTCAGTGAATACAGCACTAACAGGTAAGGGAGAAAGGGTGATAGTTGAGAGCTTAGCTTCTCCTATTCATTGACAGTGTCAAACAAAAGGCAACCACACTCTGGAGTACTGTGTGGTACATCTGGCAAAGATGCTCTGTAATATAAATTTCTTCTAAAACAAAATACAAGTGCATTGATCTGGTCACCCTTGAGAAAACTCTAGTGAGTGAAGCACCGGGGCATCTGGGTAGTGGTCCCAGTGGCTCTTGTATTGCTATGTCTGTGTGGTGACCTGATCAATAAACTTGTATTTTGTTTTAGAAGAAATTTTGGATTATGGAGCATTTTTACCAGAGGCACCACAGAGTGATCCAGAATGCTGTTGCTTTTTGTTTGACAATGCTGTATCCCCCCTACCAGAGGGAGGAGACCTGTCACTTGGACGCTTCATCTTTCCTCCCCCGGCTGGCCTCAAGTAATCTGAGTACATCCCTGAACCCAGATCCACAGCATAGCGAGATGTAATCCTACCGCTGCACCATCGGGTCAGCTCAAGATTTTTCATTTTTTATTTAGCACATCTGTAATTAAACCAAGAGGCCTTATTACTGTTTTCACTCCTTATCAAACTGTCAATACATGCATTCAAAGTGTGAAGAAACTTAACAATATTTTATAGTTATTTTTCTATCCTAGCTTGGGCTGTGATATTCAAAAAGTATTTAATTTCTAGTACATTATTAACTTTACATATGAGCGGTACAGTACATCCCAATAAATTCTCTTTCTATGGTATATTGACATAATCTCAGACTCAGGTACAGATTTTATATGAAACTTTTTGAACACAAGGAAATAATCATTGGAAGATCAGAATCAACTGTGGGAGTATTTTCAAATCAGTAATGAGTTCCAATTCATATGCATTTGGCCATAGTAAATATATACATGACAAACCATTTTGCCAAAGGTAGGTAAATTCTCTTTTACATCACCACCTACCATTTTTCACCCAGTATTCATTTGTCATCATATCCATTAATATCTTCCTGTACTCATTTACATTTTGATCCTTACTTTGCCTAATAGGTCTTACATTCTTATTTAATATGGTCCAAAAGAGAACCGACTCAGGACATAAGTAAATGTGTAGCCTAGGGTGTTGCAGGAAGGGATACCAGTGGAAATCAGGGTGACTTGCATAAAAGTATAGAAAATACTAGCCAAAGGCTAGCACTTTCAATGTGAGTTGATGTGCATCTGGTAATTAATTTCCTTTTACAAAATTGGTGATTAACTTCAAAACAAACAAACAACTACTTTTAGGTACCAATTAAGGCTGCAACTTAACACCAAAAAGAAGAAAAGTGCAACATTAGGATAATGTGTTTCTGAGTGTTGATATTTGTGTGGTGTGTTCCAAGGGTTTGAAAGATTGTTTGAAGCAGCATTGGTATTCCCATATCTTCAGCATCATCTCTCAAAGCATAATAAAGAAAGCATAATAAAGGAAAGTTGAGTGTGAATAAATTTTCTTGCCTTAAAACACAGTACCGAAGTCTGAAATCAGTAATTTCTTGCCAAAAAAAAAAAAAATTGACGGTTTAAAACTTAAAACCAACAAAAGTAGATAAATGCAACCTTAGAGTTAAATGTTCCCTGAGCCATGGTGAAAGTGTTCTGGTGCTCACCAGAGTTTGAACAATCACTAAATGTACTCTTAGCCTTGCCCTCATTTTGGCATTTTCGCTCCATGCACCAACAATGCTAAGCCAGCAATGCTTGCAGACTGGATTCTGATGCTAGGGTATTGCCAAAGGTGCGTCATGTGATTGTTAAAAACCCAAGAAATGCCAGGGCACAGATTCACCATAGTTCAGAAGACATTTAACCCTAAAATTGCATTATTTAACTTTTGTGGCTTCAACTCTAACAAATTCTTTAACTTAGTTTTTGTTCTGCAATAAACTTCCCCTTAAAAAAACACATATATATAAAGCACAAGGCTTATGGAGTGCTTTGTGAATGGCCCTTTGAAACATTCACAAAGCTGTAGACTCATCCCATATGACTCTAAGCCTTTTAATTGCCTTTGTTTGCATATGCTTTGTCTCAGGTGGGTAAAAAACCAAGTCCATCTGTGAAAGTGTCACAGATGCATGTTTGCCGAACTTGGCTTTTAAGTCCAATTGCAAAACTTTCTCAGATCTATTTTTTATTTGTAACTTTTATATTTGTAAATTTTTTACATTCTAATTTTGAAAAATAACCTAATTTTAACCTTCCCTGTTTACCAAAGAAGTGTCAAATTTTTTATCCCTCCCATTTATTGTCACTAACGTTGACTGCCAATTTCATATCTGCACTTTCTTAGATGTGTAAAATACCAAGTCCACCTGCAAAAGTGTTGCAGATGCACATTTCACATAACTCACTTCTAAATGCAACTGGGAAACTTTTACAAATCTGTTTTTGTCTGTAACTTTTTTATTTTTAAACTTTTGTAACTTCTAATTTTCATCAATATGCTAATTATTGCCCCTCCTCGAGTCCTCATGACCCCAGAAGTGTCAAATTTTAAATCCCTTCCATTTTACCATCACTAACCTTAAAGTGACACATTTGCAGATGCATGTTTGCAAATGAACTTAGAAACAAAACACTTGCAGATGCAAAAGTCTAACTGCAAACTTTCAAAAATCTATTTCTTTTTTGGTAACTTTTCTTTTTTAAAACTTTTTAACTTCTAATTTTCAACAATTATGACCACAAAAGTACCACATTTTAAATCACTTCTGTTTTACCATGGTTACATTTCCACTGACACTTTTGCAGATGCACTTTCACAAATGGACGTAAAACCCACTTTTGTATCTGTGAAAGTGGCAGCTAAAATGAGTACATAGTGTTCTATCATGGGCACAAGGCCCACATGTGCCTGTCTTATAGGATGTTGGGCACTCCATGCAGAGTGCTATCATGACCTATGTGATGACAAACATGTGCTATGCATGATCTGTATTCCATTTGACTCATCTATGCCTGCAAAGAGTTCTTCATCCTCCTCCTCCTCTTCTTCCTTCTTCTCATCCTCCTCCTCCAACCTCCTTCTCCTTATACAGCTTCAGTGTGCATGCCCTTGTATGTATGTGAACTTGTCTAGCATCCTCCTCCTCCACATTATCAACCAAATCATTGTGCAGTACCTAGGTGTCATCCTCCTTTATACATCATCATGCAGCTGCTGGTACTTGACATCTACATCACCAATATGTGCCATGTATCTGCATAAATGGGATGTTCAAGTCACCACAGGTGGTGCACTTAAAAATACAAAATCACACATACCATCACAATGCAAAACATCATGGGATACATATCCAAATCACCATGAAAATTTAGACTGGTTCTGCTTTAAGCAGGAATGCATGGTGTCAAAGGGTCTCTTACAAAATCTGCAAAGGGTGAGAACAGAAGACACAGGCACATGTTCTGTCTTTCACAGAAATTATCAGTACAGTATACCTCATCTGTATCTCACCCCATGGTAAAATGAACCAGCCCTATTGTGATCATATAGGTTTTGGTTATGGTGGGTCTAAAATAAGAATATTTAGTAACAGAAGACAACATAGATACACCATGTGCTATAACCTAATTCATGATCACATATATGGGGTATGCACCATAATCATTTTGGTGCCTGTACCAGGTCTATTATATGTGTGTATGATGCTTCCACATATTTAACATTTACAAACTAAACCATATCTGTGTCACAGTCAGTAACTGTATATATCTGTGTTTGTGGCAGTCATGCAGCAAACTGCAGTGCACCGGCAACTCTGCCCCCTGACTTTTAACATTGCTAGGTCCAGTACATCATCAATAAGTCAGTGACTCACCTGTGCTGTAAGGGCATTGCTTATCCTATCAGTCATTACCTCTGTTTTATACATGCCATCTATCATCCTTTAGTCCTAATGCACTTCCCAACATGAGTTGATATGTATGGTTTCTTGTCAGCATGTCTTCTCTCCCTCGCTGTCTCTCACTCTCACTCACTGTCCATTGTTGTCGTCTCGCTCACTCAAAGGGCACTTTGGACAACATGCCCCTATGTCACCAATGTGTACCATTTATATTGCCACAACTGTGACACAACTGTGATTAAATTATGACAAAAGTTTCTACTTGTAGCATGTCATGTCATTTATGACACAAGTATGAAAACATGACAAAAGTATGTTGCCACATCTGCATGATACAATTTTTTTCCTGTTTATACACAGCTGCATAAATTTCAGATACCATTCTATATTCCACCCAGTGTCCAAATATCATTCAATTTTATAAGCACAAAGACATATCAACATAGAACAATAATGCTTTAGTTTAAGGAGCATTAACTTCCTGATTGAGCTAACAGAGCCTGGAGACCTAAGTTCAAATGTTGTTACTGGCAAGAAAAGGAACACCCAGCCAAAGGTAATTTTCAGATGTAGCCTAGGAACACAGGGAGATTCATTGACTTGCTCAAGGTCACAAAGTATGCAAGTTTCAGGTGTGTTTCAAACACCGGTCTGCGGGGTCTCTTCATTCAGAGCATGGTGTACCTCCACCCAGGTCCTGTAGTGTATTCAGCTTAGCCAATCTGGATTACATCTACTACTTGTGGAGTCCTCCATGAGGGAGTAAAACAGGAACCTGTATCTGGGATCTAAACATTTTAGACAGGTTTGTCAAAACATATCCAGCATATGGCTGCCTACCCAGTTGTGCACTGTTAGTGCATCTATTAGCTGGCCTAATAGTGTCAGTCAGTCAGACAGGGTTGCATCCAAAATTGCTGTCACTTGCAGCAAAATAATTATTTTTGCATCATTATTTTGATGCACACTGTCACAAAGTCCACCCATTGTTGCAAATGCAAACTACCCACAGCATTTAAAAATAGCTTTGGACAACACAAGTAGATCTTCAGTGGATCTTGCTCCTGCATCCACATTGGAGCCTCTGAAAACCTTGCCCCTTGTTTCCTTTGTTTTTTTTTTCAGATCCTGATTGACATCAGTTTGACAATGACAGGGTTGCTATTGGTCAAAATCATTCTGCCTTCAAAATGGGGAATGGGCCAGAAAAATGGAAGCTTTAGATTATTGCATGACAGAGAAATAATAAGTCAACAGTAACATAATTCTATCATGAATAATCATTTTTCAGATGAAGAGCATGCATAACCTCTAACAACCTCTGGCATACTAAAATGCTTGCAAGTCCTAGTTTGTTACTCATTGCTGCCTAAGCAAACAAAAAAAAACCTGTTATTAATCACACATATTGCACTCGAGCAGTCAGGTGTTTGTAGTCAGTTTTAATTTTGGTTTTATTTCATTCTTTGGTCTATAGGGTTCTATGTCATCACGGCGGCTGCCAGAAGGTGATTGCCATTAGGGCGATGTCACATTGGCGAAAATCAGTTTTAGTGATGTAACCCCCTACGCACAACAAAATTGCACGGGGACTTACAATTTTGAATGTTATGTAGGTAGGTGTGCCCTTCACACACCCCTACTATAAGATTCTCAACCCCAGGGGTATGTCGGGGTGGAGCAAATCTAAGTGGAAAATGCAGGCCAGGCACAACAAAACATACCTATGCCTGGACCCAAACCCAGCACCCTGTGAACCCCAGCCCTGAACCCACCCACCATACCATGGGGCTAGCTCGTGCCACCATGGCACCACCCTCAAAAGCCCTCCTCCCTCCCACCCTCACAGAGTGTGCTCACTCCCCCACATGCTATATGTGCAAACTCCCAAATCCAGTCACCTCTCTGGTACATAGCCCCATTGACATGCGCCACGATTGAGTTGCTATTTTATATGCGCTAGTCACTGTCGCTTATGTCACGAGATACCGGTCTGTGGAATTTAGAGACCTCATTTGAGTCAAAGATTTGAACAAAATGCCTGGCAGTTTGGAGTACACATTAACATTTATAAGGGTATTATTTTCTTTAGTTTTCTATGCTTTTAATATACTTGAAGCTTTTTATAAAGTTATACCAGGTTTGCTTAGTTCAAGCAGCTTAGCAGTTCTAATGTGCATGAATCATGGGGACGTAAAAAATGCTCAAATGGGGGTTTGAGAGTGTGCAACAGGGTAAAATTGGCTTCAGTGTTATACAGTGACATTCCTCTATTTTGTAGTCCTTCATTTGTGATAAGATAAGAACTGGGGGCATTTGCTTTTTATCAGTTTAGACCCCACCCCTAGTTTTGTACCTAAGTTAAATAAGCTGTGCTAAAAAGAATTCTGAGTGCTATAAACGGGTCAATAATAAAGGCCATATCACAAAAGAAAAATAAGTTCATGTATGTGTCACCACTCAAAATGAAACGTCATGGATAGTCCATGCTTATATAACCGTAGAAATTCAGATACTGAACATGTCCAAATAATGCACAGTTATTATCATTAAAGGATACACAGGAAGTCATGTTTACAAAGCCCCACTGGGTAAGAAAAACTGCTCTTTGCAACATTGGTGAATGTTTCTTCGTAGATAAAACTATTTTTCTATTTTTTCTCTTCTTGATAAGTACATTTTGTCTTTGCAGCATAACTGCCCAGAATGACTTTCCTAGTCCAAAACTTAACCATAAAAATCCAAACTTATTTTTCATACTCAACTTTTGCTTTAGGCTGAAGACTACCAAACTTTTTGAATCTCCTCATTCAAAGGTGGCCCAGCATATATGATTGTGCAACTTTAGAAAAAGAAGAACATTTGTCCATTGCATGTTTTCGTCCACTAGCTTAGTGGGAATACCAGTTTTTTCTTGTTTCTTCGAAGTACCTTTCAAAGTCCCAATTTATAAGTAGATGCAGAATCAGATGATATCACCTGATCTGGGAGTCTGTTACCCACATTCACTGCTCAGTCCAAGGAATAGTTCTGCTTGATAAAGCCCTTGAATTTTTCTCCTTTAGTGACTATCACAGACTGTGGACCCATCTATCTATCATTTAGAATTGCCACAAGCCCAGGTGCATCAAATATATGATGATTGGGGTGTGGCAATATAGTGGGATTTCCTTATCCTTTGCATCAAACCAGTGCTTGCTAAATCACATTTTGTGGTCTAGCTTGCATCATTCTTGGGGACCTCTGTCATGCAGCTTGTGGCAAAGTTTGCTGCAAGCTGTAGCAAATCAGTCTGAATGCTGCAACTGCACAAGAGATTATAAAGTCAGGTGCAGTTGCAGCAATCAGCAATGGCACAGCTGTGGCAGTGCAAGGGTTTGATGCAGGGCTTGATACAAGTCCTGTGTCAACCATTCAAAATCTGACCCACATGTCCACAACAGCACCAGCACCCCTCTTGCACCAGCTTGTCCTAAACTTCCAGCTTAGTTTGTCTTGTTCTGTGTCCTGCATCCAAATCAATTTCCTTTGTTTTGCTGGTAAGTTCTAGACACTTGGGTCTGGATTTTCAAAGCAGTTTACTTGATTTAAGTCCATACTGCGTCAGACCTTTGGTGCAAGGGGACTTGCATCAAACACTGGGATTTTCAATCAGTGATCTTAAACACATCCTGCTAGACCACATTCCTTTACTCTACTATAAATCACATTTGGGGCTTCCTGCATGCACCCTCCAAGCTGCTTACACTTAGAATTTGATGTAGGCTCCTTTGAAGCACATCCAGTTGCTGCAAAATAGATCAATATTTGAAAATATGGTGCAGTTGTGTCTAGTGGTCTAGGTGCAGTAGCTGCTCCAAAGTCTAAAGCAGCACCTGAAACCATAGTCCTTTCACTAATGTTTGAAATCACACCACTGGGCCCATTAGCCCAGTCACCAGGGACTAGATTTCCAAAACGTGTGACATGGACCAAGGACTAAATTCAGGCCTGACATGGCCAAGAGACTAAATTCAGGCTGGCATGGCCCAGGGACTAAATTCAGGTGTGATGTGGCCCAGGGACTAAATTCAGGTGTGACATGGCCAAGAGACTAAATTCAGGCCTGGCATGGCCCAGGGACTAAATTCAGGCCTGACATGGCCTGGGGACTAAATTCAAGCCTGACATGGCCCAGAGACTCAATTCAGGCCTGATGTGGCCCAGGGACTGGTTTCCTGTGCAACTCCTTGGTAATTGAAAAACTCTCTGCACCTGCAGTGAGTGGTATTTTCAGCATTTCGTGTGCACAGGCAGAATTTTCTATTTTTAATAATAGTAATTCCAGGTGTAGCATTTATCTGCAGTTGCACAAAGAATGTGTGTAATTTGCCATAAACTGTGAAAAATGTTGCAAAAAGGCAAATTGCGTGTATGTGGAACATACTGTGCTTGCACAATGAAACCCAACCTTGCATAACTTTTATTTCAGCATGTGCACAAATATTCCACATTGAAAATCTGTCCCCAGTTCCCTTGGATCAGAACAAGCCTGGCAGCCCAAAACCTTAAGCAGGACTTGGTATTGTTTTCCATGCTCTGGGGGAATTTTTGAAAGTCATAAAATGGACAGCACTCCTAGTTACCTCAGGGAAGGATTTTTGAAAGAGATAGCATGGGGCCATTTTTAAATGCTCAGTTTACCCAAAGAGTTTCTAGCTATTTTATGTACTTTACATTCAGTTTTTGGATGACCAAAAGGCTATACATTGATGTAAATGACTCAACAAGTTACACTTGCTCAATAATTTGTCTCCAGGCACATTTACAGTATATCTGAGCTTTGCAAACTGGATATAACTAAGTCAGAGTACTGAAAACTGGACACAGGAGCAATTTGCTCAAGTCCAAACCTGTACAATGGAAAATTGCTTGCAGACGGGGTAGGGTGGGGTATTTTCAATGTCTTGCCTAAGTGTAGTTTTCTATTGTACAACTTTGGACATAAGCAAACTTTCCAATACTGTGCAGTATGTCCAGTTCACCAAGTTAGGACATAACTAAGTCTAATTTTCTAAACTGTCATTTAGTAATGTCAGTTTCATATCATCAGATATAAATTTGCCTGGACACAATTTTCAGACCTAGTGTAACCTGGTCTAAGTACCATAAAACAGCCACAAAGTCTACAAGTAAGTCACACTTTTAAAAATAGCTTTTCTTTCACTCCTTCTGTCAATTTGCCCATCACAGACACCTGCATACTCATCATTGCTCTTGGTACACTTCCCTTTCCTTCTTGTCTCTTGATACCATCTGCTTTACCCACTGTGCTTCCTTCATCTCCAAATTTTGGTTTGGTTCCATCCACTCGTATCTTGCTTCTCTTCTCTTCTCTTCTCTTCTCTTCTCTTCTCTTCTCTTCTCTTCTCTTCTCTTCTCTTCTCCCCTCCATCTCTTTCTCCCTTTACAATGTTTTCTCTTGCTCTCTCACTCTCCCCTCAGTGAAATCTACTGCTGTTCAATCCATCTTCTAGTTCAACTTTCCTAAATGATGTGTCTCTCTTCTCCCTTCTGTTCACTCCACTCCTTCACTTTACACTTTGAAGTCCCTCCCATGTGATTCCTCTACTCACTCTTGCAGTTGCTCTTGATACTGAGGTGGGCTTCTCTCCACTACATTACACCTTACGCTGACGTTAGAACAGCCCCTCTCCCCCAGTTATCCATCACTATCCTCTGCCTCTAATATCATTGCATTGTTGGTTACTGCTTAATGTTCTTTTTCTCTCCTTTCTGCAATTTATTATATTGTTATGTTATTATTTAAAAGCATTTTCCTGTAATTTGCTTATTTTTGTGTTGTTTATTTCCATGTTATTATATTATTTTTTAAATTGTACTTTGTAACTGCACTGTTCTCTACTCTTCCAGTTCCTCTAGGATGCATCTGGAAATGGGTTGATACCAGCTTAATATTACTTTCCTGGTAAAACTTTTGAAATAAATAACTAAAAAAATATATATATATTCAAGTTTTTGTCTAACCAAGGCCTTTCACAAACAGGCACACCTTCCTTGACCTGATCCTTAACCCCCCGTACATTGCATTTGCTCTCTTGACTGTGGCAGAATATTTTTTACCTGACCTCATCTTACTGTCCAGAGTAACTGCGATGAAGCCCTCCTGGCTTTTACCTATAGAAGTAGTTTAAGTTCATGTTCAAGTTTATTGAATCTCACAAATATACTTAAAAACAACACATTTATGGCATATGAAAATAAGTAAAACTACCATTACAATTAGGAAGAGCATTAGAATAAAAAGAACAATACATTAATTGATGAACAAGTTATAAAAACTTTATTTTACCCATATAAGAATACATTAATTACATTTGTGTCATAGCATACATAATGATTTGTTGGGAAAATGTGCCATAGAAAACAACACAGACCTATTATTTGTAAAAGGAAACATTTTGGCTATATCCTTCCCATTATAATGCCTCCATTTGGTTAGTAATCAAGGTTTTCAATGTCATTCTTTCTTGGCTTACAAATGGACAACTTATATATAGTTGTACAACATTTAAATTAGTATTTGGGCCACAAACAAATTGGCTCAGATATTCAAAAGTGTTGCGACATGCGCAATAGGGTTGCACCTGCGTAAGTCCGAACTTGCTCCATTCTGCCATATTCAGCAGGATGCAGTTGCACCACAGAAAACATGCTGAGCAACAGCGCAATGCAAATGAATGCATGCTGAATTGGAGGGGGAGGAACCATGCATAAACTGCACAGCCAGATATTCAGCAGGGCTGTGCAGAGTTGTGCAGGTGCAACCCCCAACCTGCGCCTGCACAACTTTGAGCCAAAATTAAAAGGCTTAAGATGAGGGCCACCCACAGGTGAGCTGCTGCATTGCAGGGTGCAACACAGCAGCTGCCACCTGTGGCTGGCCTCCAACCCAGTCCCTGTGCCCTCCCGCAGCCCGATCGCGGGCAGCTGACTGTAAATCCCCCCACTGACCCGATCGTGGGCATAGTATAATCCCCCCCCACCAGCCCGATCGGGGAAGCAATGTTGCTACCCCCCGAAAGTATCCCTGGTGGTCCAGTGGACCGAAAAGCCCGATCATGGGCAGTAGTTGTTTAAGAACCACCCCTCCTCCCGCATTCATCCCTGGTGGTCCAGTGGACCGAAAAACCCAATTGCAGGCAGTGGTTGTTTAATAAACCCCCCCTCCTGCCGAATTCATCCCTGGTGGTCCAGTGGCACATCCCGATCATGGGATGTATATGTTGAAAAACCTCCCCAGGAACATAGCCCTGGTGGCTAGTGTCCCCCCACCCACCCACCCATGAAGCCCCACCACCCTGCTCCCCGGCGGCCAGCGGGTGGCAGCATCCCTGCCTGCTGCCCGCGCCTGCCGACTGACTGCCGGTAGAGCTGCACACCACTGGAGCAGAGCAAGAGCCAATGGGCGTGCAGCCCATATTGTACATGACAGTCCAGATTTGTGAATGAATACATTCATTCATTCACAAAACTGGACTGTCTTTATGATTATGGGCTGCACGCCATTAGACTCTTGCTCTGCACCAATGGCTTGCAGCCTACCAGGCAATCAGCGGAGTAGTGAGGCGGCTGGCTGAGTGGGATGCTGCGCCCGCTGGCTGCTGGGGGCGGGGTGGTGGGGCCGTGGGTGGGTGGGTGGGGGACACTAGCCACCAGGGCTATGTTCGGGGTTTGTTCAATATATACATCCAGTGATCGGATGTGCCACTGGACCACCAGGGATGAATTCGTGGGGGGTTATTAAACCACTGCCCGCGATCGGGCTTTTCAGTCCACTGGACCACCAGGGATGAATGTGGGAGGAGGGGGTTCTTAAACAAGTACTGCCATGATCGGGCTTTCGTCCACTGACCACCAGGGATACATTCGGGGGGGGACACATTGCTGCCCACGATCGGGCTGGTGGGGGAGATTAAACTATGCCCACGATTGGGCCAGTGGGGGGTGGTGGTGGGGATTGTACACTGTTTCACCTGTGATCTGGCTGCAGGGGGCGTCTGTCCCCAACAGCTGCTTCCTGGCAGGTTGCCAGGCACAAGTCCTCGGGGATCAGTGCACCTGCATGCTAATGGCATGCAAATGGAGTCATAATCAGATGCAAATGGCCCCCCCTGTGCCTTGCATGAATTATGGCCCCATTTGCATGTCATCTTTTGAATATGGGGATTTTGAGCATGGCGCAATGGTACTTGCGCCACGCCAGTTGAATGCTCCACTCTGACAACTGCGGTGGCGCAAGCTCTCACGCCATGCACAGTGGTTGTGGTTAGGTGATATTCAAAGGAGCTGCTCAAGGGCTTAACCCTTTGAATATCACTCTGACATTAATTCCCTATGCAACTGATATTTTGTGCAGCGCAAGGGCTTGCGCCTCAAAATAGCGCAGTTTGAATATCCAGCCCATAGTGTATTTAAAATATTCCCTTGCCACATAGAAATACTATTTTTCTCCTAACTTAAATTTTCTAGTGTAAATTTGTATATGGCTTTATACATTTTTTTTTTGTAAAAAAAAAAGACGTGCTTCAGTATATGGTTTTGTTAGCTCTCAGAAGTGAGTATAATAATAGGTCATGTATTTTATTCAGATCATTTTCCACTGAAACATCAGTAAGTCATTGTATAACTTCCTTAGCAAATAGATTTGGATCCCAGAAACTTTCTAAGCCCAGCCTCCTAAATTTCCCTTCCAAACAATGCAACCAAGTGGTTTCTCACTCCATAGAGTGTGAATCCACCTAGTATTTTCTGGACAAACTCTGGCTTTCTATAACTTTAAAGCATGAATGCATTCTCTAGACCCTATGAACAAGGAGCCCAATTCAGCACATGTATTATTACTCTCAGAGTATATTTTGATAAACCCAAGATAATTCTTGAAAAAGGAGTTTTGTGCCAATTCAAGAACTTTTATACAACTACGAATTCCTCATATCTCATTTCCCAAAAGTGTCTGAGAGTTATCTTTACCTCAAAGCATGCCTTTAAAGCTCTAAAGGAATCATCAACAAAGGCATTATCAAAGTGAATGATACACAGAGAAGATTTTATGGCAGATTCTTTTACTCTCTTAACATGGGTTTCCAGTTCATGTTGCTGTCAAAAGTAATTCCGAGATTACAAAAGCTTTGCACTTCCTGGAATCTGAGATCACCTATTCTCCCTTCCTTCATTTGACTTTTTAGCTCCAAGCATCAGTATTTAAGCCATATCTACATTTAGCTTGAAATCCAAATGCATTAGTTGTTCATTCACCATGCTAAGTCCCAGTGGGAAATGTGAAGCAACATGTATCATCTGTATACAACAGTATTTTTATAGAAGACCCATCAATCTCTGTGGGAAGTTTATCAACAGATTCCATCCCTTCTTTTTATGTTCACTGTGCTTGTGTGCAGTGAACATTTTGCTATGAAAGTAGGTTTTGAGAAGTGTGACACTGCTGGTCCAATGCAAGCAATCTGCAAGGGACTTGTCAATGTCACACCACTCATCAGCCATGCTGGGGATGACACTGTTCTGGCTTGCTGGGCAGAAACTTCATGTAGGTCAAAGGAAAGAGCCAATCCAATCATAGGGCATCTCTTTACTTTGATCTACATAATGCCACCCAGCAAACACATCTGATGTGCCATGATCAGTCTGCTGTGCCCCCAAAGTCATCCCTGATGCCAGCTATAACCCCAAGTTCCTTGAGCACCCCCCCACTATACCAATTTTCATTGTCCAGACTGGGGAGCCTACCCCTGGTGCTGCCAAATATAATGACCCCCCCAATCTCTCCCATGCTCTCCATTTCAAAATTCTGGCAGAGGGGTGCCCAGTCCCCCATGCCAGCTGCTACCACCCACCTTGCCCATTTTCATTATATGACACTTGAGAGCCCACCCCCTGTGCCACTAAACATAACACCAAAACTGGGGTGCCCAGTCCCAGTGCCAGTGCCTGAAATAAAGAAAACTGTCCCTCATAGCATGTTAAAATTCCAGCACTGGAGTGCCCAGTCCCCTGTGCCACCTCCTACCCCCCACTCTGCCCATTTTTGATTATGCAACACTGAGTAGCCCATCCCCAGTTCTGCCAAACATTACACCAACACTGGGGTGCCCAATCCCAGTGTCAGCACCTAATATAAAGAAAACCATCCCTTGTATTATTTGCAAACATCCTGTAAAAAAGAAAACTGTCCATTGATGCCTGTTGCCACAGCTGCCATTAATGCCCCCACCCAACCCTCCCACTCAGCACCCACCACCAGCACACACCCTCAAGCCCTTACATACCTACCGGGGGTCCAATGCCATAATCCTCTCTGGACCAGAGATATGTCTTCACTCTTCAAAGCTGAACCACAAACTGAGGAAATCATGTATGTGGTTCCATGTATTTCAATGTGGTTTTGAACTTATCTGCATAACGTGGTCTTTTTAAAATATTGTTGCCCCAGATTTTCAGCAAGCCTTTTTTGGGACCCACCTCATGAAAAATCACAGTGAAATTAGGCAAATCTGTCCCAAAAGGTGATTTCATGGTTATCAGTGAAATCACCTTTTGGGCAGGATTTGAAAATGTTCTCCACCCTTGTTCATAAGGTGGGGTCATAAGAAGACTATGTTGAAAATTTGGGGTAAAAATATTAAAAAAAACAACAAACGTATGAGGCTATGTTGAAATTTATGAACTGTGGTAATTGTTGAATATTTTGACCCTAAATTTTCAGCATAGCCATTTTTTCACAGCACCTCATGAATGTGACAACTGTCACTTTTCAAATTCTGGCCAAATTGTGTTTTCACACTTGTGGTGCAAAATCGCCTTTTGGGCAGGATTTGAAAATTTTCCCCACCTTTTTTTATAAGATGGAGTCATAAGAAAGCTTTGTGGGGTCATAAGAAGGCTATGTTGAAAATTTGGAGTAAAAATATGAGAAAACAGCAAAATTATGAGGCTACATTGAACATTTTTATCACTCTTTTAACTGTGATAATTTTCAATATTTTGACCCCAACTTTTCAACAAAGCCATTTTTTCACACAACCTCATGAATGTGACAGCTGCCATTTTTCAAAACCTGATCAAAATGTGTTTCCTCACCTGTAGTTTGAAATCACCTTTCGGGCATAATTTGAAAATTTTCTCCACCCTTGTTCATGAGGTGGGGTTGTCAGAAGGCTCTGTGGAGTCATAAGAAGGCTAAGTTGAAAATTTGGTATGAAAATATTCAAAAAACAACATAGTTATAAATGTACATTGAAATTTTGCAATACACACTCATAAATGTGGTCATTTTCAGTATTTTGACCCCAGATTTTTAACACAGTCATTTTTCACACTACCTCATGAATGTGACAGCTGACATTTTTCAAACCCTACCAAAATGTGTTTTCAAACTTGTGGTGCAAAATGATGTTTCAGCAATTGTTTTATAAATGACATCTGTCATGCTCATTAGGAGTGGTCATAAAAAGATTACGTTGAAAATTTAGGGTAAAAATGTAAAAAAAACAACTAACTTATGAGGAAACTTTGAATTGTTACAACATTTACTCATAACTTTAATTTTGCCAATTTTGGCCCCTAATGTTCAACATACCCCTTATGTTACCCACCACCTGAAAATGGCAGGTGTCATTTTTCAAATCCCCTCTGAAACATGTTTCCATAGTCACACAAAGAAATCACCTTTTGAATGGAATTTTGAAAATTCCACCTGTCTTGATCATAACATGAGGTCAGAAAAAACTGTTGGACATTTTGGATCAAAATTTGGGAGCCCACTTAAAAGCAGATATTGTCTTTCAGCTGGCCTATCCTGGGTAACTATAAACTAGCAAAGTGTAAATGTAGAACAGTACTGAAAATGAGACACTGCATCTTCACTGCTCTATCCAGGGTAAATACAGTATATAGTTACAGAAGTACAGGGAAGAAAGGGGGAGGCTGAGGTGATGCGAGTCACCCTTGAAACAGGGAATGACACTGCACTACGTACAAGGGTGATCTATTGACCTCCAGCACAGTGGGAGGAAATGGACAGGGTACTAATGGAGGAAATTCATGACATGATGACTAAAGGTGAAATCCTGCTGATGGGGGATTTCAATATGCTGGATGTGGATTAGACTACCCAGGTAGCTGCTTCAGCCAGAAGCACAGCCATCCTGGAATCCCTGCAGGGGGTTGGACTCAGACAGCTGGTGCATGAGCCAACCAGAGAAAAATCGATTCTGGACCTAGTATAGACCAATGGGAACAGTCAAAAGAGTCCAAGTGGAAGGGTAGTTGGGATCCAGGAACCACCACATGGTGTGGTTTGGCATGGAGATAGGGACTCAATTAAACCACACAAGGGCAAAAATATTAGATTTCAATGAAATGGGTAGATGTTTAAGAGCAGCCCTGGAGAATGGAGAGGTAATGGAGGGAGTGGAGGAACAGAGGGGGAAACTAAAAGAAGCCATAGTGGAGGTAACAAACCAATGTGTAAGGATACTGGCCAAAGGGAAAAGAAGAAGGAAACCGCTATACCCTCCCCCCTGCTACCCTTCCCCTTCACCTTTCCTCCTCTCTACCTAATGCCCCCCCATCTGTCCTGACAAGGTCTGTTGGCTGACGTCAATGTACCTTATGATTTTACCAGTAACTGACAAAGCTTGTTTTGGCTGATTTTCAATTTACTGTATGCATTCCTGTGCATGAAACTGCTTAGCATTACTTGTTTCTATTCTTTAATTCACTGTGGATGTCAACTATTGCTTCTTTTCTTATTTACAATGTATTTTACCATACCCTGTTTAGTCTGTAAACCTGTTGATCTCCTTTCTCTATGTATACTGTTTTGCCATACTTTTTGTTCTGTTAACCTGTTGTATTATGCTGCTGACATGGAACCTTTGTAAAAGAGCTCTAAGCTCAAAGGTATTTGTAATTAGAGATCTAAATACATAAAAATAAAAAAATAAAACTATGGTTCTCTAAAGAGGTGGCAGGCAAAGTAAGGGCTAAAAGAGCAAGTTTTCAGGAAGTATAAGGGGACCTAAAGGGAGGAGGACAGGGAGGTGTACCTTGAATGTTTAAGGGAAGCAGGGAAAGCTGTTAGGAGAGCCAAGGCACAGACAGAGGAAGGTTTAGCACGGACTGTGAAAAAAGGACACAAGACATTCTATAGGCACATTAGCAATAGAAGAAAACTGGGGGATTGTGAGGCTCAAAGGGGAGGAGGGAGCATGTAAGGAGGGGGATCTGGACAAAGCAGAAATACTGAACAAATACTTCTGTTCAGTATTCATTAAGGACGGAGATGGTCAAGGACCACAGTTGGGGAGCAGAGACAATGGGGGGGGGAGTGGACACCAGTCCATTCACAGTGGAGAGAATTCTGGAGAAACTCACAAAACTGAAGGTAGATAAAGCCATGGGCCCAGATGACATAAACCTGAGGATATTAAGGGAGCTGAGAAGGGAACTAGCATCACATCTGGCTGCCTTGTTTACGGTTACTCAACATAGGCATGGTTACAGAGGACTGGAGGAGGGTGCATGTAGTTCCACTACACAAAAATGGGAGTAGGGAGGAAGTGGAGAACTACAGGCCAGTCAGCCTCACCTCAGTGGTGGGGAAGATCATGGAGACACCGCTGAAAGAAAGGATAGTGGCACACCTGGAATTCAATGGTGCCCAGGATCTGAGGCAACATAGATTCACAGCAGGAAGGTCTTGTCAAACAAATCTGATTGATTTTTTCGATTGGGTGACTAGGGAAGTGAATCAGAGAGGGGTGGTAGACATTGCCTACCTAGATTTCAGCAAAGCCTTCAATACTGTCCCACAGAGAAGGCTGATTAACAAGATGAGTAGTCTGGGCATGGGACATATGGTGATACATTGGGTTACAAACTGGTAGACAGACAGAAGGCAGAAGGTGGTAGTAAATGGAATCCAATCCAGGTAGAAAGAGGTGACCAGTGGAGTACCATAGAGATCAGTACTGGGACCAATCCTGTTCAATGTTTTCATTAGGGACATTGCAGAGGGGCTGGAAGGAAAGATCTGCCTATTTGTAGATGACACTAAGATCTGCAACAGGGTGGATACTCCAGAAGGGGTGCAGAAAATGAAGAGGGACCTGGAGAAGCTTGAAAGATGATCAGAGGTGTGGCAACTGAGGTTCAATGCAAAAAAGTGCAAGATAATGCACCTGGGTAGGGGGAGCCCTGGGGAGAGCTACAGAATGGGGGAGGGAGGTGCTGACTGTCACAAAAGAGAAAAGAGACCCAGGGGTTATCAAATCTGATGATCTTAAAGTATCAAAGTGGTGCGCAAAGGATGCAGGGAGGGCCAGTGGCATGCTGGGTTGCATAGGCAGAGGCATTACTAGCAGGAGACGGCAAGTGGTGATGCCATTATATGAAACACTGATAAGGCCTCACTTGGACTACTGCATGCAGTACTGGAGACCTCACATGTGTAAGGACATAAACAAGGTGGACGCTATCCAGAGAAGGGTGACAAAGATGGTGCATGGCTTGCATCACAAAACATATGAGGAGATTCTGAGACCTCAACATGTACTCATTGTAGGAGAGGAGAGAAAGGGGGGACATGATAGAAACTTTCAGGTACCTCAAGGGCATAAACAAGGTGCAGTTGGGGGATCTTTTCCAATGTAGAAAAGATATCAGAATGAGGGGACACAATATGAAATTGGAAGGGGAGGTAGATTAAGAGGAAATGTGTGGATGTTTTTCTACACAGAGAGGGTGGTGGATGCTTGGAACAGTTTGCCACAAGAGGTGGTGGGGTCAAGCACAGTGGAGGGGTTTAAACATGCTTGGGACAGGCACAAGGGAACACTGAGTGGGGGAGGGAGTGATGAAAAGCCATTGATCACTTAGGGTCAGTGACTGCATACAAATATAAGGCTTATGGGCAGACTGGATGGGCCTAGCAGTCCTTATCTGCTGACAATTTCTATGTATCTATCAATCTATGCATCTATGTAGTAAAAATGTGTACAAGCAAGACCCAGCACAACAACAGCACCAGTAGTGAACATTTGGCATTAACAAATGTTTGTTTTTCATACAAGTTTTTAATCCCTCCATGTGGCTAGGACAGACTAGGCTCCCATCTGCATTGCCCAGTTGACCCCCACCACCTTGCACCTCCTCAGGACTTACTTTGAAGGCTGGATTACTTTTACAGATTAACTGCTGTGGCAGGATCAGGAGGGGGAGGGTGATCCCCTCCTGAAGCACACACAAATCCAGTTTTCTACTCCCCTGGATCCTGCTGATGCTGTGGGTGGGGAGAGGAGGGCAGGCATCATACCTGCAACCCTTTTCATCTGTTTTGTCCCTTTTCCACATGCTGAGGCACATTTATCAATGTGCCTGTGTGGAGGCACATGCACGATACACAACCCCACAGCATCTCTCTTCTACTGCTTCTCTCCCACACTGCCCCAGAACTTCACCTGGTGACAGTAATTTTACAGATAATGCAGTCCTCTCCCCCCAGAAGAGAAGAGCAGTCCATTGGATGCTCAATTCTCTCCTCTCTTGCCCACCCCCGCAACCCATGCTCATTTCTGAACACAAGGTAGCGATGTAGAGTGAAGTGTGGCATCCAGTGCCTCAACCCTCAACACCACTGAGCCGGCCGATTCCAACCCTTCTTCTAATTTTTCTGTATATAGATTAAACTATGTAGATGCAAGTAAGAAGGCCTGTTTGACTCCTTTTTATCACAACGGGGTCAGACAAAGCTCCATCTGTAGTAGAAGATACAGAAAAAGAGCTCTGCACACCAAACTGTGGCTCGGTTTCCAAAAAGCAAACTATGACACAAGGTGCCTGCACCAAATGAGTATGATGCAAGTGGAACCATGTGTCATAGTTTATGGCAATCTTGATTGTTGACCACCAGCTGCAGCAAAATTGGGATGCTGTGCAGAAAGCCCCACTGCATCACTCTTGTGGCAAAAGAGCCCATGTGCGAGGTCGCAAGGGTGATTATGCTTCAGCTGGGCTGCACCATCCCATTATTTGATATTCTAGATGCTCCACAATGGTTGCGACAGGGGGTTCAGGCTAGCCCAGTCAGGAAGTGGTCTAAGAGCCCTGCACCACTGCCTGGCTGGATGGTAATTGGGAGCACAGCAAGATGGTAACCCGGGGCAGAAGGAGCCTGAGAAGTGGTATAGGGAGTGATGGGGGTATAACAGCAATGTAAGGGTGCTGAGGTGGCACCCTGTGAGGTGCCCTGCACAACTGTAGACAGCCAATTGGCCAGGGTACAGAGGTTTAGCAGAAGGGACCAGGACCTGGCCTTAGCTCTTGCAGCTGCCCCATAGATGCCAATGACTCCAACACCATAGACAGGCAGCAGCCTGCCTTCACATGGGGAGTTGAGTACAAGGGCACTGTTGTGGTGCCCAGGGATCATTCCCATCCACCACCTTCACCCCGCACCCTGCAGTCATTGCTGCCTGCCTATTGTGTTGGGGTCATTGGCAACTATGAGGCAGGTGCAAGGGCTGCGTGCACCTGAGGTCATGTCCTAGTCCCTTCCTACCAACCCCCATACCTAGGCTTATCAGCTGCCTACACTTGCACAGGGCACCCATGCGGAGTGCCACCTCAGCACCCTCACATTGCTACCATGCCCCGTCACTTTCTGTGCCACTCCCAGTGTGCCTTTTGCCCCCATTCACCATCTTGCAGCCATATTCACCCCCCTCCTTCATGGCCCCTCAGTTGTTGAGCTGTGAAACTCTTCATGTGCTCCACTTCTTCAGTGCAACCCTGGAACTGCAGCAAATCTCAGGTCTTGGGTACAGGGACCCTCATTTTATAAAATACAGCACAGGGTCCCTGACTCACCCCAAGATTGCCACAAATTGCAACAATCTAAGGTCTCTGAAAATCAAGCCCCAGGACTCCTGAAAAGTATTTATTTTAGCAAATTTGCATGTACAAATTGCTTGGCTAACACTTCTGCATATCACCACCTCATGCAACTCAGTAATGTTGCAGTATATCACAAAATGATGCAATATACTTCAGGGAACAGTGTCATTCAATGGCAATTAAGCCATTTTGTTATGCCGTATTCTGTGACATGTCAAGTTACTGCATTGCATCTTGGTTGGCTCCACTGTAGCTTCCTCAGGGGTAGAGTCAGCCAATTTTTTACCCCTTTATTCCCCATCTAATTAGCATATTGACAACCATTGGTGCATACATAATGGAACACAAGGTGCAAACATATAAGAGTGCAATAGGGTACATGTATGACTCATCAAAAAATATATCACGTAGGGCAAAGCATCAAAAACCCTTATGTACAAAAATAATCTTAATTGCAAAGATGTCTCAAAAATAAATTTTTTATTTCATGGCTACCATCACCCTGATCCTGATGTGGGAGTAGGACCCACAGCCTTCTGGCCTAGAGACAAATGTGCTACCAACTGAGCCATGGTCCTACAGTATTTAAAAAATATAATTCTGGACTCATGGCTTTAAAAAACAAATTTCAACCTCTGAATTCCACTGGTGGATTCTAGCGACATAAACCACAAGAGCTAAGCACAGTTAGAATATTCCTATTTTGTAAACTTTAAGATCAATCACTGTTGGAGTTTTCTGGAAGACTGTGAATCAAGCCAGCATGGTTTATCTCAAAATATTAAGGAGGAAAAGCAACACTTCAAAGGTGACAGACAAGGGTTATTTAGGAAATTAAGTTATCAGCCCAATCAGATAAGTCCAGTCTAATACAGTATCATATTACAACCCATGTAAGAAAAAAACATAATTCTAGGAAAAGTAGTCCTTTGACCAATGGAACTCCTTGGCTGCAAAGGGAAAATAACTACAGTAACCAGCAGAATTCTTGCTGCAAATTGTCTTTTAATGTCTTGCCGCTTCAATGCTCTAGATCTATATATTGGCTATACCATTACATTACAGCTGTACACAGGTCACATTTTGCTGAGTTGTTCTCCTTTAGAGGACTCAAAATAGGGTAATTTGCCTTTTCATTCTTCAGACACTCCTGTCTCTGCCTCAGCAAAAAAGTCTGCTTTTGGCTCTGCAGGTAGCCTTACAAAGTCAGTTATCTTCTAAATAGACAGTGACTGCAATATGAACCAGGAGATTACACATTGTAATTCCATTCTATTAAGTGGCCCACTGTGTGACCTTGAGAAAGTCAATTAATTTTGCTGTGCTTATGTCCTCTCAGCTGTGAAACTAAGTAGAAGCAGGACACTCGTACTGTGTAGAATTTTCTGATTCTGGCAGAACTGAGTTCCACGTAATATAGGAAAAGTCCAACTAATTCTGTCAGAAACAGAATGACAGAATTCTGACATGTAGTGGCATTACACCATTCTGCTTGTCCATGTTTTATCCATGGAATTAGTTCCACTTCCATTATATGCAATTCCATGGAAGTAAATTGGTTAATTCAATCAAAACTGTACCCACTTGCTTCCTTACAGTCCTCACACACCTGTCTGCAGATCTGTCAGATATCTTAATGGCCAGTTGTCTGTTCTGAAATCATGCCCAAATTCTGCTGTATATACAGACTTTGCAGTATGAACCACAGAACCCTATTCTGCCACTTACTTGCAAAGCAGGGTTGTTTTCTGGGTAGTTACTGATACCACGTGGGTGCCTTTCAGACAGAATGTCCATACCAGGTGAATTCCTTAAGGCGTCTTATAGTCCTACTGAAATCATGAGGCATTTGAGAAAGAAGGATCTGCTTTCTGGAGCTGCTACTGATTTATTGAAGAAATGTGATCCCAAATCTTGCTAACAACTTGTTCATTTCTGCAGATGTTTACTGCAGGCTTGTAGATAAGGCACCAGCGAAATCTTCAGTGCTTTTTTTACTAGATTTTGCATTTTCCGGTTTGATCTAGCAGGCAGTACTGTAGTTGATGTAGGGCCCTGCATACTCCACAGTAGCACCAAGCAGCCAGAGAAAAGCATATAACTTCAGCTGTAAAAGGGCTTTGATACCATTTATTTTCTCACAGCCTCATAAAAGCCAACGTGAGCAATAAGCAAAAACTGAGACTGAGTGCTTAAATGTTTTGCTGTCTGGTGAGTGAGAGGAATGTGTGTAGTGTGCACTTGCTGCTGCAACAAAATAATTTATTTTTTCAGTGTGGTACTGATGGACAGTGATGTTAGTGGTGCAAGGGTTGGGGGAGCCTGTTTGGAGCATAGAACCAGGCCCATGAACTGAGTGGATGATATGTGGTGAAGTGAGAACTGGAAGAGAAAAAATTATTGTTGAGCACAGAATGGGGTGTAGAAGAGAACAGAAGAAGTCATATGTCAAGCTCCAATCATGCCATCCTATGCCCAATACAAGTGGCACCATGGCAACCACAATGGTGTTCAAATGGACTGTGGTGACTCAGACTGATAGACTGGCAGTTGGAGTTCATAACAAGGGCCCACATAAATCATGTGACCAAAAAGGAATGGCGAGGAAGCTTTATGTTATTGCCAGCTAGCTGCCAGCATCAGCACTACAGCCAGCTGCTACACCAGCACCACCTCACCATATCACAATTAGAAGTGCCTTAGTGTTCAGTTATATAATTTCCTTAAAATATTGCAATGTTTCATGTTTAATATGATAGAAAGAAAAAGGTTTGCTAGCACTCACCAGCTGTGTCACAGTGGCATTTCTATCCTCTTGTCATGGTTATAACATCTCCAAGTGCCTCTAGCATGTCAACTCTTGTTGTTAAATGTTGTATCAGTGATACGTTAACTGCTCCACTATTCAGATCTCTGTCTCTCTCTCTCTCTCTCTCTCTCTCTCTCCTCCACCACTGCTTCAAATGTTCTACACTGCTAAATATTTTGCTACACTATGTCCCATTTGATGTATGGCAGTGTTTTTGTCCCCAAAAAGCTGGTCAACATATTTGGTGAATTCGCTGACCAAGATGCTTATCTCCTCTGGTGAAAAAGGTGCAGATGAATGCATAGTAGAGAAAGAGAGAGACAGAGAGAGGGACAAGGCAGAGAGCAGACATATTTTTCTTAAGAAAAAAATACAATTTTAAACAATAAAATGTTCTGGAAAACTAGAGGGTAAACTGTTTCTTGTGCAAAGCCAAACTGCTGCTTTGACGAGATCCTGGATTTATATTTAAACTTCAGGTCAATTAACTTTGCATGGTATGGTTACCAAAATCCTACCAAATCCAGGGTATGATTCTCAAACTATAAAATATCAAATGTTTGCTTTTCATCATATGGTCCCTGTATAGCTGTTTTAATAGTCTGGCTTAGGATGCTCAAATAAGTCTGAAGCTGGTATAAACTGCTACTTTGCAAGTCTAAAGTGAATAAAGAAACACAGTTCCATTATTTTGGTTGTACAGGGTTTATCCAGGCTGCTTATTATGTAATGATTTGATTTTAAACTACTGTACATCTTCAGTGTTTAACTGCCTTTAGATAAACCACCTCATATTTTTATTAGCACTTTATTAGTAATTTTTGTATATGAGCAGTTTTTGCACTTAACTTACCATCACTTACTCTAAGGTCAACAACAGGTTCTTAATTTCTTTTTCCTAAAAATTGAACAGACAACCCAAGGTGGAGAAACCTTTGTATGTTTAGCTCCATGGATTTGGAATACATTGCAGTACCTTTATCAGGTTGATCTGCACCAGTCTCGTGTGCACTTTTAAAGCTCCATTAAAATATACACCTTATTAGAATTACTTACTGGAATATTTATTTTATCATTCTTGTTGCTGCATTTAAGGTGTAAAGAACACTGTGACACATATCATGTGACAGGCATTATATTTAATTTTGTTAAATGATTTCAAGGAATCCATTGCTTAAACTATACAATCTATGAACACTGTGTCATGTTTATATACTCCAATGTGACAGAGGATTCTTGGATATTGTTGCAGCTTTGTTCTCCAGATGTTCTTGGTATAAACACTCTGTTGTGGTAATACAATATTATCAGGTATGCTCATTATATATGATGTATAAAATAATATTTTGCTACCTTATACCTTACTTATTTTTGCCCCCAAGTCTATTTCTAGAAACACATTGTCTACCATTTCATGGGTCACCAACTGCCTGTTCACCAAGCCCAAGATTAAACAGGATCTGCAGTGATACTAAAGGCAGGGAAAAATGGGCAGATTAAGTTGTCCAAACAGTATAACATCTGTCTGAAAATTCTGTTTCTATGGTTATGTGTTTCCCCCTGACATAATCAGATGAGTCACTGCTATCTCTAGCTGGCCTCTCCTTTCTCCAGACTCACTCAGCACATCAGTCCCATATGTGCTGTTTACATGCTCAGTGCAGGGCTGAATGTGTTAATGATTTTGGCTGTGATACAAGAGTAAGAGTGGAGTTAAACAGGGCCTACACCAAGATCAGTCTTTCTGCTCCACACCAGGGCTCCTGTGGGACGATTTACGACCTGTAGAGGAGGGTAGGAAAATAAGAGAACCATTAGTCTGAACACCACAACTGAATGGTTGATGTGCATGGTAGCCTTATCTGCTAAGAGGGGCCATTTTTCAAATATTATCCCCCAGTGCTCCCTGCCATGAAGATGTAGAGGCATGTCCATACACATGTGCCATCCCATGCACAAGTGCTTCTCATCAGACATACTGTAGGCACAATTGTTATCATCCTTGAGAAATAACATGAAACTGGCAATTTTGCATACTCACAATGTTTTGGTGTCCACCACTATGTGCTCAAAAGTAACAGTAACCAGTGGTAGGGTAATCAGGAGTACTTTGTCTTTTTCCCAACATTCTTTACCTTCTGGAATTCTGCACAAGTCCAACAATGACTGCAACTGTTGCAGTGTCAGTGGCTCAGTAGGTAGCACACTCGCCTCTGAGGCCAGGAGATCAGAGGGCTGTGGGTTCATTTCCCACATCTGGCACTTGGGTTAATATCCTAGTACTGACACTGTAGTGCAGCATGAGAGGGGTGCTACACTTCTGAGGTGCCGTCTTTCGGATGAGACGATAAACCGAGGTCCCATCTGCCTGGATTGGTGGTAGTTCAGGTGGATGTTAAAGATCCCATGGCACTTCTTGAAAAGAGTAGGGGAATTTCCCCGGTGTCCTGGCCAAATTTCCCTCATTCACTAAAAATACCTCCAACAGCTTAATCTGGTTCAAGGGCAGTTCGCATTCATCTGTATCCCCCTCCCCCGGGTCGTGCCTGAAAATAGGCAGGATTTGTCTAGTGCACTTACCCGGTCAACAAAAACTAAATAATAAAAAAAAAATAATGCTTGGGAATTTGTTTGGGAATGTTGGGCGAAACAGATCAGACAATAGCCAGGTCAGGGACCATTGCTGATCATCATGTCCAGCTAGGGGTATGTTGCTGGCTATATGTAATAAATGGGTCTGACATTCTTCTGAGACCACTGGCTGCTCTATCCTTTCTGATATGTTGGGATTAGTACATACCTTATACAAGATTATTTCTATAATTGTATGCATAGTTTTGTCCTCTTCCTGTTTAACCCAAACCATTGAAAACAAAGCAGTCAGAGAAACATAATTTTGTTGTACAGTACTCATATTTATCACATTTGAACTTTTCAACAGTCATAAGTCATTGATGTCACTTTGTATTGTTCAGTCCCCACTGTTTCTTATCTCTCCTTTTCTTTCAGGATTTCCTTATTTTATTTCTAGACTGAATTATCTTGATCTTCAAAAGGGAATATATAACCCAACACTGGTTCCCTCTTTCTCATGGTACAAGTGAACATGACAGCAGACAAATGTTCTGTCAGTTCTTGTGCCACCACATTGGAGAACCCTGGGACGTCATGCCCAAGAATGGCTGGTACAGGAAGGGTAGGAACCACACCCATTTTAACAGGATGTGATTTTTCATTCATGTTCATTTCCATCTGAGTAATGGGGTAGAATGTTATGTTACCATATAGACAGATGATCCCTGTGTGAGGACTTCTTTTACTTTTCCCAGGTACCTTATCAACCCTCACCAGAGTCTGGGTACTACCAGAATTTATAAGACTTTGCACCCACTTTGACCCATTTCCACTTTGGTAGTATACTATCTATAATTAGCTGAAACTGTAAGAAATGAATCCTCATTCTTCTTTCAGCATTTACAAGATATATGTCCTACCCCTGACAGTTATGACAGATAACAATCACCCACCTTTCAAATTTTAAAACTCTGGTCAGGGTGGAGGCTTAATCCCTGAAGGATAATGTAGTCTTACCAAATAGAGTCTTCTGGAAACTCTTGAGGTCTGCTGTGCCATCTTATTATTGTTTACTAAGGTTATCACCTTCTTTCTGGAGTCTGCTCAATCTCTCAGACATACATCTTCATGTCAGGAGGCTGTATATGGATGACATGTTCTAATGATTTCCAAAACCTGCTACACAGAATTTCCCTCTGGCTGTATCCATTTTACCAATAACTCCTTCAAGTCAATGTATACCTCTTGGGGGTATTGTTAGATCAGTGATTGAAATGACTGGTGGTAGGTTTCACAGTTGATATTGCATCTTAATAGAATTTCCTGTTTTACAAGTTCATAGTTGTTAGAATCGGCTAAGTTCATATGATTGTATTCTATTTATGCTTTAATATAAGATCGGCACTGGAAACCTCAAATCCTGATTGGCTAGAACCAGTCATTTGACTGTGTGGTGATGCAGTACTACTCATGGTCATCATGATATTTAACCTTGCCACACATTACTAGGCTATTATGGAATTTTTTTAAAGTGCTTGTTAGCCTTTTTGTTTTGTCTCGGTAACACCTCACCTAATCCTTCACCAGTGCTTGGAGTCCCCTATGGAGACAGTCAACAGCCAACACTGATTTACAATTTAAATATTGTATTAAATACACTATCAATTTTAAATATGAAATGCACAATGAATTGTAAAACACAAAAAATAAAACACTTTAACTTTGAAAACTTGTGATTGACCCAGAGTCGAGGCAGGTAAAATGGAGAAGGCTACAACTTTTATCTTCTGGTCTCTCTTCATCTTCAGTGTCTACCAGTACCTCTTGCTGGCACAGAACAGTCGACGGTGACATTGAGCAATGGGGTATTAGAGACAGGGGGGCTGATGGACAAGGAAAAAAAAACAGTTACTGTTTGACTTTAAATGTCTCCTGCTTCCATCTTTCAAGCACTCTGCTCCCAGCCTACAAGCATAATGGGCACAGATCACACGTTAATTCTGGAGATGTGTGCAACTTCTGAACTACTGATGTGCATGCACCCTCCAAACAGACCTTGTATTGTTGTGGTTTTGTGAAAATGAACCAGCTGGCGTTGGCAGCTGAGTGAGTGAGCATGCAGGCAGCCAGGCGAGTGTTTGGGCAGGTAGCCAAGCAAATGAACAGGAGGGTGGGAGTTGGGACCCAAATTTAAATTACAAAATAAAAAGATACATTAAAATATCTGAGCTTAGCATAGAAGCAATAGCCTAGAAAAATAACCAATCACCTGGCCCTCCCTCACATTCTCCATTATCAGAGTGAATGACACAACTTAGTTGTAAAAATTTTTTTTATTTTTTTTACATTTTTTATTTATTTATTTTAGTTCTTGTTGACTGGGTAAGTGCACTAGACAAATTCTGCCTATTTTCAGGCACGACCCTGGGTAGGGGGATTCAGATGAATGCCAACTGACCTTGAACAAGTTTAATCTGGTTAAAACAAATAAAAGAAATAGCACTCAACTTGAAGTAAACACTCCAACAGAGGACAGGAGCACATAACCACCCAATTGCTGTCCTCTCAGCTGCATTCATTTTCTGGCCTGATGACATCCTGAACCCATCTCAGTAGCTCACCTGCACCCCTCCATCAGCATACTGAATGACACTATCGATAAAACAAACAAAAAAAAGAAATAGCACTTGACTTGAAGTAAACATGCCAGCAGAAGATAGGAGCACAGGAACACACTCTCACTTTGCTCTCAGCTGCTTCACTTTCCTGACTGATAATATCCCAAACCCCGCTGAGACTCTCTTTCACTTACTGGTCTTCCACTCAGAAGAAATGGAGCAATGACTGGGGTACTAGACAAACACCTGCCTCTATCTTACATTTATATTTATTTTCAAAACAAGAGTGGTCCGGGTCAACAAAATTTGATAAATAAATAATGACTACAAACAAAAAACTAACACTACAGAACCCACCTTAGGTCAATCAATCAATCAAGCTTTATTTTACCAGGCTAAACACCATTGAGAAAAAAGTCATTTACAAGATGGACCTGGACATAGGGTGGACAAAGACAGCAGTGCAAAACCAACATAATAATACAATAATAATGGAGTTGGGCTAATCTAACAATCAGGATAATCATTTCACACACAAGGGGTAGAAGCTTTATACAATATATTTAATCATTTTACACAAGTGGAGCCACTAGTTTGTTTAAGCAAATGTAACAGATTGGGGGAAAAAGACATAAGTGCTTATTAAGGTACAAGGTAAAGATCAGTGTCAGGGAACTGCAGACAAGGAAGGAGACCAGAGGGGGGGAAGAGGTGAGGGGGCCACATAACATATACACAGGACAAGGGGGAGGTAATATGAGGACAGTATAAGGGGAGGTGCAGGGAGGGAGAAGACAGAGAAATGGTATGAGGGACACAAGTGCTGTACAAGAGACAAGGGACAGGCCCTATGGCTGGTATTTAAGGAGGTAGTTGTTTCCTGCAGTTACAGGATTCTATGACGGTATGGGTGAACAGGGTTTTGAATGTTGTTAGTTTCAAGGGTGAAGCTAGTTTAAGTGTTTTTTACGTGTTGTTCCATAGTGCAGGGAGGGAATGGCTTATGGCAGCTGCACCAAAACGAGATCTGATTCTGGGAATGACCAGGGATAAATGAGAGAGACTTCTCAGAGTGTAACTACCTGGAGGACAGATGGGTAGACAGTCAGAGATATATTGAGGAAGCTTATTTAAGATGGCACAGTACGTCCAAAGGATTGCATTTCTCTGCTGTCTGTAGCAGAGTGATGTCTGCCCCATTAGTCCATATAGCGAGCAATGGTTCGAACAGTAGGGAGCACCTGTAATAAATCTTATAGCTCGGTGGTATAAGGCATCTAGTTTGGACAGGGCTGCACCAGTAGCTTGTCTATACAAAATATCTGTGTAATCCAGCAGCGGAAGGAATGTGTTTTGGGCAAGTCTGAATCTTGCTTCTACAGTGAGAAGTTGCTTTATTTGAAAAAATAGGCCAAGTCTCTGCTTAAATTTTTTGGTGAGTTCCTTTATATGTTCTGAGAAGGCCAGTTTGTTGTCAATCCAGACAACCAGATATTTAAATTTAGTTACAAATTCAAGAGGCTTACCTAGGAGGGTACAGATCAGGGATATGTCACCTGACTTAGTGATATGTGACTGCTTGGTGAAGGGAGAGAGAGAAGTTTTGCCTTTGTTTTTTTGGCATTTAAAAGTAGTTTTAGTTGTAGCAGTTTTTTCTGGAGCTGGCTGAAATCTAGTTGCAGTTCCATACATGATGTTTCTGGGGATGGCCTAGCAATATGCAGAACAGTGTCATCGGCAAATAGGTGTATACTAGTAGCCTTTAACCCTGAATGAATGTTGTTAATATACATAGCAAACAGGAATGGACCCAGGATGGAACCCTGTGGAATGCCTTTCAATAAGGTTCTTGTGGAGGAGAGAGCTCCTTCCACTTTTACTTTCTGGGTACATCCAGTCAGGTAGTCACCAAACCATTTGAGTGCTGTATTGTCCAGGCTGAAGTTGTGGAGGGTGCCCAGGAGCAAAGAGTGGTCCACGGTATCAAACGGCTTGCTTAGATTCAAGAACAAGGTGTATACATATTGCGTATTATCCAGGGCAGTTAGCCATTCATTAGATACTTTGGCCAGGTCTGAGATCATGCTATGGCAAGGTCTGAATCCAGACTGCACCAAGGTAAGTAAATTGTTGGAATCCAGGTAGTTCCTGATTTGCTGATTAACTAATTTTTCTAGTAGTTTGGAGAGGGTAGGAAGCAAGGAGATAGGCCTATAATTGTTGAGGTCACAAGGATCTCCTGATTTCAGAAGGGGAATGATGAGAGCAGTTTTCCAAATAGGAGGAAGGGAGCCCTGTGTGAGGGACAAATTAAATAAGTGGGTAATGGGAACCGTCAGAGAGTGGTATGCTATTTTTACAAAATATGGTTCTATGAGATCTGCGCCAGCACGTTTCCTTGTGTCAAGTTGTAGGAGCAGGTCCTCAACTTGTTTAAGCATAATAGGGCTAAAGCTGAAGATTACCTTAACCTTAGGGGAGGAATGGGTATCCAGGTCAATATCCTTACCAAATAATTGGTCTCGAAGTCTGTTGGCAGGAGATGAGTCAAAAGCCAGTCCCGCCATAGTGAACTGACTGTTGAACAGATTTAGGATCCCAACCTTGTCAGAGATGGAAGTGCTTCCTGATGTGATTTTTGTGGGAAAGGAGTTGGCTGATCTGTGCCCCTCTACCTCTCTTATGGTTTTCCAAAATAGTGATGAGCATGCAGTAGAAGCGTCCAGTTTGTTGTTGTAATAACTAGTTTTCACTTCTCTGGTGATCTTGGTACAACAATTTCTGCCCACTCTAAAGGCTGTCCAGTCAGATGGGAGTTTAGTTGACTGTGCTTTTTTCCACAGGGCATTCCTATGGAGTAATTCGGACTTGAGGCTGGCAGAAAAACTAGGGCATGATATTTATTTTGTTCATATTTTCACAAAGGGTGCATGTCGATCTATAGTATTAAGAAGAGTGTTCAGGAACAAGTCATAGGCTTCATTAATTGTTGGAGCAAGATAAAAGTTTTGCCAACAGGTATGATTCAGATCTGATAAGAAGGCGAGAGGGTCAAAGTTGCAATGGCTTCTTTTAAAAATATATCTAGAGTGTGAAATTGGCTTTGATAAGGACCTAACCCCAAGTGATTACACAATGATCACTAAGGTCATTAAAGTAAATACCTGAGTGAGTTACCAGATGTGGTTTGTTAACCAGTATAATGTCCAGAATCGTGCTGTTGGTAAGGCTTTTCTTGTTAGGACATGTGGGTTCTGTAATGATTTGAATCCGTCCAAACGTGTCACAGAGATCTTTCAGTGGCTTTGAACAAGATGTTAGCCAGTTCAGATTTAGGTCACCCATAGCTATAATTTCTGAATGGAAGCTATCAAGTATATGACTTAGGTGATTTATTATTTTGGTCCCGGTCAAAGGGTGTCTGTAACATCCTGTGACAAGAAGCGAATGAGATGCTGAGGCTTGAACCTTGAGTGTAAGGCATTCAAACTCCTTGGGTGAAGTAGTGGAGTTGACTCTAGTCACAGGAAATCTATCCAATACGTAGATGGCCACTCCACCCTCCCTCTAGTCTGACAGTCTGTTCTGAAAATGTTATAAGAGGTAAAGTGAATTTCAAGGTCCTGTACGGTTGGTTTTAGCCAGGATTCAATTACCACTAAGACATCCAGAGAAACATGGATTATCCAGTTTTGAACAGACTCAAATTTCTTTGTCAAGCTGCAGGTGTTGACACGGAGCAGGCTCAACCCCTTTAAGTTGATCTGTTCTCACGGAAATGTGATAGGGGCTATGGGACCAGGATTCATTTCTATATCCTCTGAGCAGAGTAGTAAGATCAAGAAAAGCTTTTGTAGGGCATTCAGTAGTAACTTCAGTAGCCTGGTGTACCCCTTTTTGAGCTGGTGTGTGCAGGTAGCTCTAGGTTCTAGGGGCAGGTTAATGAGGGTCCTAATGAAGTGAAAAGACCCTCCCTAATCTTGAGAGTAAGGGTCAGGCGATCGTAATGAGCGGGTAATACTGGCGGAAAGATCTCTCTGACGTGGTGTGTAAGACACCCCCATTTCAGCAGGTAAGAGGTGAATACAAAACTACAGAGCACATTAGTGATGTAAGGACCGTTCATGTCACACTGCATATAGTGGGATGAGACAGGCTGTATAGGGCTGGTATGCAGGTTGAGGCATGTGAAAAACATGCCAGCAAGCTGGCAGTAAAGGAATTCAGCTCAGATCTTGCAAAGCCAATAGCAAACAGCTATCCTGCCTACTTCTGCCAGTGGGAGTCACTCTGTAGTAGGGGGTGGGGATATAGAGTATCTAATAACCGAGGAGGAAAATCAAATTACCTTAATCAAACAAATACATTAAATCTAGTCCCAGCATGTGGAAGGACTAGTTTAGCTAAAAACAACACAATTGTTTAAGCTTTTACATGGCAGAGGGGGGCGTGGCTACCAGCTGAGCTGAATGGACGCTTGATCTCCGAACTCCTGCTAAAACCCCTAAATAATCCGAATTTAATCTGTTGTTCTTCTACCTAAACAGTGCGACTAATCAGTATCTGGTGCCCAGGTAGCTTTTGCTCGTCGAGCGACTGATTCCTAGTCCTTGGCTGCTCTGTATCCATTAATTTCGGCGGTTTCTGTCTGAGTCACAGGGCCTAATCACCCGTCGAGATGGATTCGGTTTCGGGTCCCAGCCAGCGGCAAGGCGACATGCCCGAAATTTGACAAATGTTCGCGGAGATTCTGCAGTGTATGGAGAAGCTTGACTTAGCCGCTAAACAAAATTCAGTGGATATTATCAACCTCTTTCATCGTGCGTGTGTTACCGAGCACAGACTGGCCAAAGCTGAGGATGGGTGGCAGAAAGCTAGTGCTCGGCTTTAAGAGCAAGAACGTCTTATCCACATACTTTGGGGTAGGGTGGAAGATTTAGAGAACCGGAGCCGCCAAAACAATCTGCGGTTTGTCGGATTCCCTGAGGGCTGTGAGGGAACTGATGCAATTCTCTTTTTGCAAAAGGAACTGCCCAGCTTGCTTGACTGGCAATGTATGGCCCCACCTGAAATAGACAGGACCCATAGAACTTTAGCTCCCCGCCCCAAAGCTGGTGCTCATCCACGCACAATTCTGGCCCATTTTCTTTGCTTTCAGGACCGTGAAATCATCACCAGGCTGGCACATACAAAGAAGGATCTGTACTGGAAAGGGCATAAAATACAGATCTTCGCGGATTACTCTCAGGAGGTTACTACTAGGTGTAGGGCCTTCACAGCTGCCCGCAGAGCCTGCGCTGAATTGGGATTAGAGTACTCCCTAAGGTATCCAGACTCACTCAGGATCATCTATAATGGGGCCCCCAGAGTCTTTGACAATCCTACTGCTGTGGAGAATTTCCTTTTGACACAAGCTCTTAAATTGTCCTGGGGCCATCTGTATGAGCTTCCTGGCTCGCAGGCCTACTCAAGCAAGTCGTCGCCGGTGGAGACATCATCATCACAAGTTTCTGATCATTCCACTCCAAGACTCCCTAAAAATCAGAGCACCCCTAACAGTCTATTCCCACAAAAAACCCCGGGAAGCGACAGCAAGAGACGAAACAGGAGACGGCAAAGACTTGAGGGGTCACATGTTGATAAAACCCCACGTCTCCGGTCGAGAAGCCAGAGTGGAAGCTCCAATTCATCTGCATCGCAAAACTCTTTCCACCCTGATATGAGCAATAATAAGTACCAGGATCTGTTGGATTTGCCGACCGAAGGCTCCCTGGTTGTCTCTCCTCTGCCTCCCTGAACTGCCCTTCAAAAGATACTGGGGCTAAAGTGGAGAGAAATACTGCATGAGCCGATGTACAAGATCCACCCTGGGATGCTTCGCACTCATCAGACAACCTGCATGAACTAAAGCCACTGGAAGACTCGACTTCAGTCACTGAGACCGTGGGCTGATGTCTCCTTTGTTATTATGCTCGTTGCTTTTGGTTGGGCTGGTATATAATCTCTGTGATACTCCCCCATGTATAAGTGTTTTTACTAAGGTGTTCCCCTTGTCCCCCCCCTTGGGGCTAATGGAGGTTGGATGAAGGGGGGATTATATCTAGTAATTGTTGTAATATTTCCCACCTTAGTTTAATGACTTGAGGGGTTTCACTGGGACTTGCTTGTGCACATTTCCCCATCAGGAATGCATGGGATATAAGTGTGGACTAGCTGGCTCAACTCCTTGGTTACCAAGCTACCTAGACCCCTTTTTGGGCTGCTGGGGTCTAATGTGAACTTCCTAAAAATTTTTTTTTCTTCTGTAATGAAGGCTTGGGTAGAAGGACTCTTTTGCTGACAGGGGGTTGGGAGTAGCAGTTGTCGGATTTCGAAGAGTCCCCCCTGTTTAGCGTAGTCCTTGATTACACTACCCCCAGCGACCTCACGCTGGTATCTGGGCCATTTTAATGGTCGGTACATTCAGCGGTTGCCGGTCAGACAAGGGACTGTTTCTGAGTCAGGGTATGGGGTGGGGGTTGGTTCATGTTATGGTTGTTTTTTAGTTACACATAATTAGTTTGTGTACTTTCTTGTTAGGGATGGTTTTTGTCCCTGGAAATATTTTTGGAAACCGTTGTTCTGTGTGTTACTATGGCAATCTACAGTCTAGTGCTATATATGGTATTATGGATATAGGTAGGGAGATTGGACTTATTGGGCATAGTGTACCTGAGTGGTGCTTCCTCTTGTACTTATTTTCAGCCATGCTATTTCAATGGTCATATGGGGACTAGATTTATCTCTTGGAATGTGAGGGGGCTCAATTCACCGATTAAACGTAAAAAGGTTTTGCTCCATTTGAAGAAGTTGCAACCTATGGTGGTGTTTCTCCAAGAGACAAAGCTGTCCACTTTTGCAGTCAAGAAGCTCAAGTATGATTGGGTAGCTGCAGAGCTACATAGTGCAGCAAAGACCCACAAAAGGGGAGTTTCTATTTTATTTCACAAAAATCTGGTGTGGCAAGTAAAGCGGCATAAACATGACAAGGAGGGAAGGTGGATCTTGGCAGATGTGGAGACCCCAGAGGGCTCTCTGATTCTAGTCAATCTTTATGCCCCTAATCAGGACTGCCCTTAGTTCTTCTTCGCCTTCAACCAGGCCCTTACTGATTTTAATGAGGCTAATGCCCAGGTGATAGTGGGTGGAGACTTTAACTTGGTTTTGGATTTCTCTATGGACAGAAGTAATAAAACCCCTGAACCCCATAGACAAGTGCTCAAAGCAGTCTAGACATTAATGTCAGAGCATATTCTGCTGGATGCCTGGAGAACTATGCATCCAGGTGTTTATGATTATTCCTGTTTCTCCCAGGTTCATGGCTCATCTAGCAGAATTGATTTTTGGCTTCACTCATCTGGTCTATATGAAAAAGTAACTAGTTCTGATATGCATCCAATATATGTCTCGGATCATGCCCCTTTAGAGTTAAGGATCAAACTGGGATCGGACCCCCCCCCCAATTCCTACATGGCGGCTGGACCCCCTTTAACTGGAAGATGTCGACTTTTCTCGTTAGTTGGGACCTGCAGTGCAAGAATATTGAGAAATTAATGATAATGGGGAAGTGAATGATTCAACTCTATGGGAGGCCTTTAAGGCCACCCTTCGAGGTAGAATCATTGCATATGCCTCTGCCAGATGAAAGTGGCAACAATCAAAGGGCTCTAGAGAAGCAACTAGCCTCCCTGGAAGCTCAGTATAAATCCTCAGTCCCCTCTCAGTCCTTATTAGCACAATTAACCAGCACCAGGATCTCTCTAAATGCTCATCTGACCTGGCAAGCGGAATTGAATCTCAGACGGTTGTGTCATTCCTACTGGGAAGGGGGTGAAAAAGCCAGCAAACTTCTGGCTTATCGACTTAAGCAACAGCAGGCATCCAGTACCATTCATGTATTGAAAGACAAGCATGGGGTCATGACTCACTCCCACAAAGGGATGAATGGGATCATGGCCCAGTTTTATGAGGCACTGTATGCAGCCCCTCATCCCCCTGATCCATTGATTATTCAAAAGTTTCTGGATAAACTTCCTATTCCTCACTTAACAGTCTCTGACACAAAATTGTTGGATGCACCTCTTACTGTGGCGGAGGTGGAGAGGGCTATTACATCCCTAAACCCTCGGAAAGCTCCAGGAAAGGATGGACTCCCCATTGATTTATATAAAATCAGAGGAACAAACTTGGCTCCATATCTGATCAGGATGTTTCGACACTCATTACAGGTTGGACTTCTGCCCCCGTCTCTGAGAGAGGCTGTTATTACAGTGCTTCCAAAAAAGGGGAAGGATCCTCTTCTCCCTGGTAGCTACCATCCCATTTCCCTCATTAACGCTGATGCTAAAATTCTGGTCAAACTCCTTGCAACTAGGCTGGAATGCCTCATGTTAGATCTGACTCACCCTGCCCAGGCGGGCTTTGTTCAAGGGTGATTGGGGTCGGATCATCATAGATCACTGCTCTCACTTTTGCATCACACTACATTATCTAATAAGCCCTCTGTAGCATTAGCAATTGATTTTGAAAAGGCATTCGACTCTGTTCAGTGGCCCTTTCTCTTCCTTACTCTCTCTAAAATGGGTCTAGGACCTGGTTTTATTGCCTAGGTAAAATTGCTTTATGCCTCCCCTATGGCTTCGGTCCTGACAAATGGTATTATCTCTCCATCCTTTCCTTTACAGAAAGGAACTAGGCAGGGGTGTCCTCTCTCTCCTCTTCTTTTTGTCCTGGCTATAGTGCCCTTAACCATCGCCCTTAGAGAATCCTCTAAAATCCCCGGATTAAAAGTGGGAGATAATATTTTCAAAATGTTCTTATATGCAGATGATTTGCTCATCACCACGGAGTCCTCCCCCAGGTGATCGATAATATCCTTGAGATTTTGGCTACTTTTGCCGAAGTGTCAGGTCTTAAGATAAATCACTCCAAAACCGAGGTGCTTCCCTTGAATTCAAGGACTCCCGGAACCGACTTTATAACTAGAGGCCTTCACTGGTCCCCTAATGTTATAAAATATCTGGGTATTATCCTCCATTCAAATGTAGAAAAAATGCTCTCTGCTAATTTTACGGCTTTATTAGACTCCCTCAGACAGGACATGGGAAGGTGGAAGGCCTTAAGATTGTCGCTTGCTGGTAAGATTGACTCCATCAAAATGATGACTGCCCCTAGGATATTATACTTACTAGCTCATTTACCCATTATCCCCCAGAGATGGTTTCAGAAACTTGATGCATTAGTGGGTAACTTTTTATGGAAGGGGGCCCAGCCTCGGAATAGTAAACTCAAATTACGTCAACATTGGAGAAGAGGAGGTTGGGGCCTTCCTTGGTTTCAGAGATACCATATGGCCTTCATTACTTCACAGACTATTAGATAGTTCACTAGGACTGGTCTGGCCTCCCCAACTTGGCTCCCTTTGGAGACATCACTGGTTTAGGCTCCTTCACTGGCAGTGGTGCTCTATAGCAAGAAGAAATTACCCCTGGATATCTCTCCCCCTATATATGTTTCCATTTTGTACTGGAAGCAAGCCCTCTCTTTTTTGGGACAAGGCCAAACCCCATGGAGACATATGCCCCTGTGGAATAACCCAGCTCTACAGATAGGGAAGTCCCCAATATATTGGAAATATTGGGAGACCCAAGGTATTTTCATGATCCAGGATTTATTACTCCCCAGTACTGTCACACTGGATACCTTTGAATCATTGAAAGACAGATATGGTCTCCCCTAGTCTCATTTCTGGAGATATCTTCAGATTAGGAATGCTATACTTCACTTGCCTAATGCCCTTCAGGATGGGGGAGTGCAGCATTGACCTCACCTGTTAGCTGTATGGGGAAGCAAAATAAGGGCAGGGCCAGTGGGATTTACTCGGCTCTTAGGGATGCTACTGTAGACCCTACCCAGCGGGCTAAAGCACAATGGGAAAGGGACCTCCAGGTCTCAATCTCTGATCGGTAGTGGCAACATGGCTGGATCAGAGCGCATATGGCCTGTCGGGATGGGTGCACCCGTCTTATTATGACTAAGACCAGTTACAGATACTATAGGGATCCAACCAAGCTTCAGAAGATGGGTCTTCTTTCAAAGGACACCTGTTGGAGATGTGGCAATTCTGGGGCACACTTGTTTCATGTTCTCTGGGACTGCCCCAATCTGCATTCCTTTTGGACATTGATTCAGGGCATGTGCCAACAAATCTTCCCAGACATAATTTCAGATTCACCCCTTTTGCTTTTAGGCTGCGCACAGCCTAATGTGTGCAAATACAACCATGGGGCTAAGTGGGTTACTGCAGTTGGGGCTGTAGCCAAACGGCTCATATTACTAAACTGGAAATCCTCAGTGACACCAACCTTTCAAGATTTTCTACTGGCATTAATCCAGGGGGCTATATTTGAAAGAATTTCTAGCTTTGCAGTTGGCTCAATGTACCAATTTGAGAAATGTTGGCAACCCTTCCCGTAGTCTAAATTTTGTCATAATCTCCCCACTTGACCTGTTTCACAGCCTATTATTATCTCTGGGCTGGATACTTGCTCTCTACTGGAGGAGGTGCCTTCCCCCCTCTTGGGCCCAGCCTGCCCCTTTATATAGCTCCTTACCTAGTGAAAGATTGCCTTCTTGTATATAGTTGATATGGTCACATGGATTTTAGATAGGCACACACATGGTTGCAATCTGGTATTGGAATTGATCCGGCAGGATTATCTATTCTAATTTTTTTTATTCAATGTAATCAAGTACCGTAAGCCCTAGAGGCACCTGGAATTCAGCCAGACCCTTGTTAATTATGCCTAGCCAGCTGTCTGTCTTTGTCCCGGTCTGTACATTTTTAGTCAATATCATTAGATATTTAGTTGCATTGTATTGTATCTTTATCTTTATCCGTACCCTCCTGGCCTTTCCAAATGTTGCGGTTTGGCCTGGTATTTGTGTATTACTGTGTGATTTGTGTGTATCATACCAAATAATAAAAAAAACTGTTAAACTTAAAAAAAAAAAAAAAGCTTTTACGTGGTAAAAAATGGTCTATTTTGAGAATTAAACCTATTTTAAAAATGAAAGCCCAAAAGTACAGAAAGCCATGGCTGGGTGTTGGTTGTACTGAGATACCCACACACCTAGGGGCTAAAGGCACTAGCAACACCCAGTCATGTCTTATTGTTTACCTAGTCAAATAGGGTGCAAATCTTAGCACTTGTTGCATTCTGGGCAACTGGCAGGCCCTGGCCACATTCATGAAGGCAGTGATGTATACTTCAGAGTCATCTGCCTGGTTAAGCTTATTGATTTTAATGTCCTTAAGGCTGGCACAGTCTCAAGAACCCTGACTAGCATCTGCATTCCCTCTGTGTAGTGCTCATAGAGATTCTGTCCACCTGGCATCCTGTCTTTATAGAGTTTGTTCACTTTGTTTATGTCTTTCCACTTGCCTTATCTCTAGTCATCTCAGGGGCACTCATCCCTTCTGGGTATTCATCTATTATCTGTTTTCCTCTTTCTTCCATGCCAGTGACAGGCAGAAATGGCTATTTCTTCACATTTTTTCTGACCTATAACTGGGTTTTCCCATTCTAGCAGTTGCACTACCCTCTGCTTCTCAACCATGCAGTAGCTCTCATGAGAACAACTCTTTCTACACAAGGGGTTTACCTGTCCATGCCTGGTCCTTTTGTGCTTCTGTATACAGTATACACCTTTGTCTTTCTGATCATATTGCAGGATCCCAGTTCTGGCACACTCTAAACATATTCCCCTTTGGCCCTAAAGTGAGTCAATATTGAAAAATTAAAGCAAAACGTTTATTTTAAGTTTTTACAAGAATAGTTTTTCACCACAGGATACACAGTATATTGGTTATCTGAGAGCAGATCAATATACTGTAAATGACCAAGTAAATGTTAAACATTTATCAGTTCATATGAATTCCCTCTAACTGATTGAAATTCCCTCTACCTGCAGTGGTTGAGCAGGTCTCAGTTAAGAACTAGCCCTCCATTTCACTTGACTACATTTTCTCAGTTTAGGAGAAAGGTCCTCCAATCACTAAGGTTAGAACAGAACTGAACTGCTCCCTTTGCCTACTTTTCCCTTGAACTTGTTATACCCCTTCCTCTGGGTCATTTGAGCTGCCCTCTTTGGCAGGTAGGGAATAGAGCTTTTGCATTACATTACATTACGTATGCTTGTTCTGGTGGTTGAGCAGGTGGACATTAAAGATCCCATGGCACTTCTCAGAAGGAGTAGCAGAATTTATTTATTTAAAACACTAGAATGTGGCTATAATGTTGTTGTAAAGATGCTATATGATATCTGTCGTACTTGTTAATGTCTTTGTATTCTATGTTAAACTGAGAATGAACAGGAGCATTTATTATATAGGACTTGTCCTAAAGATGTTTTATACCAGCTTGTCCTGTATAAAAATAAAGATTTTTACTACTACTACTATATCAGCAAGCAAAACAATGCTCAGCACAATATCAAAACAAAACTAAACAGATATACAGTTGTGCAATAGTCTAGACATCTTCATGCTCAAAAACAAATCATTAATATAATGTCACTCAACATATAGGAAGGATAGGAAAGAAGTACTGGTGCCAACACCTTCAGAAAGAAAACATAAGACATGTTTGCACTGTCACCTTTGCAGTGCATCAAGTTGTGCGCATGGTTTGAAGTGCTGCAAAGTCGGTAGTGGAAACACTTCCCAGACCATGCTAGGAGCACTTTGATGCCTCTTTTAGTTTCAGCACAGGAGTGGGTATGTTTATCAGAGTAAGCATATTATGCGGCAGTGTAAGTGGGCTGAAACACATGCTATGATAAAAGAATCCACTCCCAGATTCCTCCACTGTTCCCAACTTGACGTCACAGCCCTCTCCAGCGTAGTCTGTATGGATGTGAGGATGGTCTGTGTGAATTATTAATTGAGCCTGCTGGAGCAATCTGAGCAGGAATGGAGAGGCACAGGTCTTGTAGTGCTACAGCCCTGTGAACACAGTCAGAAACAGAAACTATACCTCCACAGACCAGCCATGAAAACAACCTAGAAGTTTTCCTCATTTGGAAAGAAGAAGAAGAATCAGCGTTTATATAACGCTTTTCTTACACAGTATCCCAAAGTGCTTTACAAGCAATGCTAGACTGGTAGTGAAGTGACTGAATGTGTGGTGGCAGCCATATCGCACATCATCACCCACAGCCTGGATAATTGCATGAACCAGTTTATGGGAAGGGGAATGTTGGCCAGGACACCGGGAATGTCCCCTGCTCTTTGCAAAGAGTGATCTGGGTTATTTTACTTCCACCTGGACACCCACCAGGACAACACCAGGATGGGCAGAAGGGACCTCAATTTAACGTCTCATCTGAAGGACAGCACACCCCAGCAGTACAGTACCCCCCAATACTGCACTCAGATGCCAGCAATTTTTAGGTGCAAGTCCAATCTGGGTGTGGGACGAGAACCCACAACCTTCTGGTCCAGAGGCAAATGTGCTACCAACTGAGTCACGCTGACACCCAGAAAAAGACTTCTAGGCAAACCTTCAAATTCTTTGGTTCACATAAACCTAATTTTAGAAGTAATGAGTTGAATCAGAGTCTGGGCTGAGTGTTTCTGACGTTGAAGAATAAAACAGCACCAAGATTGCCAAATATGCCATTTCAAGCATGCAAAAAAATAAACCTGTACTCACATTTCACAAGGACCTAATGCCTTTTACATCACCAAGCATAATAATCTGAGAAGTGAGAGATGTGAATTGTAGAAAGCCCCAGATCTGCACCAAATGGAACCAGAACTTCAGGATAAAGGAACAGAGAAGAAAGAGATGATCTGTGGTCTCTATCACATTCCCAAAAGTTGTTCTGAAACACATTTGGTTACTTGTTGTTTATGCTTCTTGTTCTTATTAGCTCCTACATTCAGTCTACCATATGCCCCAACCATACAGCAGCCCACATTTGTTCTGGAATATTCAATTCAACTTTTATTTTACCAGAAATAACGCCATTGAGTGCACTCATTTATAAGGTGGTCCTAAAGGGACACAGCAGAATGAGAGTACAAGATATAACAACATAAAAGGACATTACACTTATATAGTACAAATGAAAATGGCAAATACAGTTACAAAACATACATTAATTGTTACTAATAATGTAGGTCTAGCTACACAATAAGGCAGTAGATGCAGTGCTATAAACATAAAGGTTTGTAAAGTATGCTTTTTGGGAGCAGGAGGGAATGGGGAAGAAACGAAAAACTCTTGACATTCAACAGGCTGAGAGGGGACAACAAGCATGCTGAAGGGGACAATAGATGTAGAATAGCTAACAACTGACTAAGAGAAGACAATAGGTGCTGTGTGGATGACACAACAGGTTCCTCAGGGAGAACTGGTACAAGGTTAAGAATAACAATTGCACTAATCCTGCAACAAGTGGCTCAGCAGTGATTTACAGATGTGCAACCCAACAATTTGTGTGACTTTCAAGGACTTTTGGAATATGTTCCACATGGTAGAGAAAGCATGACTTAGAGATGAGGTGCCATAGAGATCTTTTATCCTAGGTATATCAAGTAGTATATAAGAGTACCTTCTGAGGAAGTAACCACCATGAGTATGCTTGAGTAGATCAGATATATAGGGAGGAGTTTATTAGAGATGGCTCTGTAGGCCCAAAGGGAGGTGTTTTTCAACCTCCTGATGCAAAGTGACAGACAGCCAAGTTGTGCATAGAGGGAACAATGGTGGATTTTAAACAGGGGCATTAGTATTGAATTTTAATGCTCTGTGATACAGTGTATCCAATTTAGCTAAGACAGCATTTGAACAATGGCTATAGAGAAAGTCAACAAGGTGGAGAAATGTGGTCTGTACCAGCCTTTTTTTCACTTCCTGGTTAAGCAGATGTTTAATTCAGAAGAATAGATCTAACCTTTGTTGGCACTGGGTCCAAACAGTACCGACAATAATAGCGTCGGCATGGGGCGCGCCGTGAAAATGATGCCTTTTTTGGGGGTCTTTTCCCCCCGCACCCCCATCTCTAGGATTCTCACTCCAAGGGGGAATGGATCCTGGGGAAAGTTAAATTTCATGAGGCTGTAGAATACTGTTTCCATGGCCCCATGTAAAAACAAAAAAAAGTCCCAATATGCAAGAAAATGTCAGAGACCAGGATTAGAGCCCTGGTCTACATTGCCACTGGCCAAGTTACTCCATGCTCCAGCCCTCCATGCCATGGGAGCAGCTCAACCAGCCTCCTGTTCCCTACAGCCCTTGTCTTGTGTACAGGACCACGGACAGTGACCAGGGGAGTGCTTACAGCTAGCACTGTGAAACCCTACTCACTGTCCATGTGAGCGCTTACCAGACTAGCGCCATATAGTGCAGCGCTATTCTGGTAGTGCTGAATTGATGGGATACCCCTTTGTCTTAGCTTTTTGAACAGTTCCTCAAAAATCAAGCCAAAATCCCATGTATTTGAATGTATCCACTACCTCAAATGGTACCCCTAGAAGAGTCATCATCTGAAGCTTGGAGCCCAGGAACTTTATGTTTACCGCATGGGCTTGAGGGGAGAGCAACATGACTTTAGTCTTTTTTGCATTTAGCAGCAGTTTCAGATGAGGAAAGTTTTGCTGTAGCAGGTTAAATTCCTGCTGCAACTCTAAACATGCAAGCTCAAGGGTCAGCCTAATGACATAAAGTACTGTGTCAACAGCAAAAAGTGGACATTTGCTCTCCTGATTTTAGCATCAGTGTCACTGATATAAATTACAAATACTAAAGGCCACAGGATTTGTCCCTGAGGAACTCTTCTGTGCAAGGTTTTAAGAGGGGAGATGACACTTTGACCTGTTGCTGCCTACCGATGAGAAAGCAGGAGAATCATTGCAAGGCAATGCATCGAGGCCAATGTCGCATAACTTAAGCAATAATAAATCATGGTCTACAGTGTTGACTGCCTTGCTCAAGCCCAAAAACACTGCACTGACAAGTTTTTTAGAGTCCAGTGTGGTTTGCCAATCATTTGTCACCATAGCCAAGGCGGATACCATTATATGATTTGATCTGAATGTGCTTGTCTGATAATTGTTCAGCAACAGTACAGTCTTGTAGCCATAAACAACTCCAGAACTGGATCCAAATAAAAATGACTTGCCATAATTGAAACATGAGTTTGTTTAATATTTGTGTTCTTCACTTGAGAAAAGGTGGAAGACTAGGTTTGCTGGCAAAGGCACCTAGCTTCACCTGAACTCTTTTCTTCTAGGTTTGCTTGTAAGGACAGAGCAAGGAACAACATTATCAGAGCAAGGAAAAAGATTAAAGCTTCATTTTGCTAGGCAGATTTACTGTGTGTTGTTATTTTCTTTTGTGCTTACAAGATTTGATATTGTTTTTTGCTTACATTTTACTGCTGTAATCTTCTTTGATTCAAACTGCTGTTGCAGGGTATACTTTCTGCTGCATTGTTACAGGGTATGCCTACAGGGTTGTTACTGTTTTGTGCATACAGTTTACTACTGTACTCTTCTCTGATTCAGATTGTTTTTGTGGCAAGGTATACCTTCTGTTACTGCTTTATTTTTCTCTGTACCCTTTGAATATCTCAGCCATACTACATGTTTCCAGTGGTTTGCTTAGCCCATTTTGTGTAGAAAGGTAAACATTCAAAATACAGTGTGGCTAGCATCTAGAGCACTGGCTTGGGACCCAGAAAAAGTCAGGTTTATTTATTTTTCCATAAGTACTTTCTGCTCCCCCCCCCCAAGTCCCACTCCAGCGCATCCCCAACGTGATGCACGCATGTGGATGCATGCATACACATGCATTGCGGGATGCCCCCACCCCACCAGTTGTATCATTGCCACCTACGCCTGTCACTGGACCTCCATCTGGTGATGGTGGGACAATAGGCAGGTGAACCCCTTCCTGGAGAGAGGAGAACATTGCTTGATCCTGCTCCCTCCCTCCCCTCCCGCCAGCACCCCAGTGACCCAAGGTCATTCCTGAACCCAGGTCACTGGTGCAGCATGAGGTAAGGTGTCCAGTGCCTCAGTCCTCAGCACTACCAGGCCAGCTAAGAAGACAGGTTTAAACCTAGCTGGAGCCAAATGCTTGCTGTTGTTATGTTATAGGATGTGGTTTTGTTGTTGTGCTATAGTCTTTCTGCTGAGTGAGGACATGCAAATTTAGTTCAGCATGAAGCATATGGTTTCTTATCTAAAGTTTGACCAGCTCCCTCTCCCCACACTCACACAGCCACCCACCATGGGAAACAATAACATACCATGTGAGAAAAACGAAAACATTTCAATTGAAGCTGCTACTAGCAGGCTAGTAAGTTATATATGGATCTGTTTGATTATATACCAAACAGCATTCTCAGCATGGCAGACATGGGAAGTCATTTTTTACCATAAAGTTTCCTCTGAGACAGGGATACCTCAGAGGCTGCAGTTTAATGTTGTGCTTTTTTTTTCCTAGTTAAATCCCTTTTCTACATAGTTACTATTCTAAATCCATGGCACAAGCAGACTATGGTGCCCCACCCATACTTAACAAAAATGTGTTTTTCATATATGACAACAACTACTTGAAAGCAGCCATTCATATTCCAGTGACAATATCATACTGATCCCTATTCTTCTAATTTAGATCGCCCCCTTTCTCCTTGTCATTTAAGACACCTTTCCCATTTCAAGTGGGATGTGGAAAACAACTGTAAACATGAAAAAGTGGGTGTTGAAATCTATTCGAACACAGCAGATACTGTTTAATGTTCCGTATAGAATGTATTATACCCAGGATTGATTACATAAAATAAATCCAGCTATAACTTTAGGGTACACTAGATGTGAAAATAATGTGGGCACTTTAGAACATATGCTCATTACTTGCCCCCAGCTTACTTTATGGTGGGATCAGATTTTAGGGGTACTGTCTAAAACCTTAAAAGTGAAGCTGGTTAAGAACCCAGATTGGATGCTTATTAGGATTGGTAACACATACAGAAATCTTCGACCTTCACATCAATATTTGATTAATATTAGTAAGTCAATGGCGTTTAAGTAAATTTTGCTTAAATGGAAGGATAGTACACCGGCATGTTTAGATGTATGTTTGAATTTGATAAGTGCGATTCATACCCTTGAACAGATACATTATTGTACTGTTAAGCAGATGGTGAAATTTAATAATTATCTGGCTTCACTTCCATGAAGTTCTGATGACCAAAAAGTAGAGGCTTTCTTGCCTCTGAATCAGCAGTTATGTACATTTTATATTGTACTAATATGTGGATGTATATTTTTGTGACCCTTGATGTTAAATTGCTTTGTCATTTTTGCTATTATTATTAATTAATAAATAAAAAAAGACACCTTTTCCTTTTGGAGTCAGTTTTAGCTTGTGTTTGATTTGAAATAATTAAAGGCACACTTCATTTAATCTGGCTAGCTCCAGGTTTTCATCAGTACTCTAAGCTGTTTATGAATACCTATTATAAAATGGGTAGACTAAGCCAGTCAATCAGAGACCTAGCTCACCATGGATGAAATATGTTCGATGCATGGGTAAAAAGACAAATATCATTAAGCATTAGAACATTGGCATTTAAAAATGTCGCCATTGTTCTTTTCTCGCTAACATTGATTCACCCACAGAGCAGAGACAACCATTTCATCCCCACTACGAGCTGGAGAATCGCTCGCCATGTTAATTTCACACCTGCGAAATTGACAAAAAAATCTTGCCTCTCTTTCTTTCTGTCTCACTCTGCTGCACTAGTTCACTCCAGTCCTAGTAAAGATTCAACCAACAGTGCTTGCTGAAGCACCAAAGGTCCCTTGCTGCAATCCTTGAAATGGCTATGTGTGGAAGGTGCAAGGCAGCAGTGCATTGCTAGTGCACTAAATCAGGACCTCCACTGCCACTGTTCCTGAAATAGCTATGTGTGGAAGGTGCAAGGCAGAGTAATGCTAGTGCTCAGCAGTGGGTGTTTTTAAAGGGAACATGCTGAGATGGGACCTCCACTACCACTGTTCCCTGTGGAAGTGTATACTATTTTACTAAACCTCCATATGCAAATGAGCTCATCAGTATTAAACGATGCAGGCAGAAGGGCTATTTTATCATAGATTAGCAGAATAAAATGAATTTTCAACACACAAGCATGGTTTTTTAACTGTGCAAACTAAAAAAAAAATAAAAGCCAATTTTATAAGCACAATAAGACACTCCAGGGTGTGCATGGAACATATTTTACAGTCCACCGGTGGCTAAAGGCACTCGGCCCCTCATTATGCCCCTGGCCATATAGTATAATATGTTACATGCACACCCTGCTGTGTCTTATTGCTTACCTGCTTAACAGTGCTAATCTTATGACTACTGTGAAATGACATGCAACAGACACCACCCTTTGATCTTAAAAGGACCAGCATAGCCCAGGGCCTAGGACCCTGTGTCCAACTCACTGATGCAGGGAAAAATCCTCACACCAGGAATAACACTATTTTCAGCAATTTTTTCTCATGAGTGGTATTTTCCTTTTTGTGCACAGGTGCACATAACATGCTATGTATGGTAGTATCAGATGATGGACCATTTCAAACTACCTTGAATATATACAAACTTCATAAAATAGGATCCTGATGGGGTTAATATTAATGGGGGGGGATAAAAAATTAAATCAAATGAAATTGAAAAATGGGTTCTATTACATTGTACTGTAATGCAAAGACGATCACACTGACAATAGTTTATATGAAGATAGAATTTTTTTTTCTAATCTACTTTTTTGGGGGGGTGTTCTTGCTTTGGTTTGTTAATACTTTACTACTTTTTTATATCTTTTTTCATAATAAACTGATTTGGTTAGAAGATACTAACTGGGAGGTATCTCGGATTTACAGTAAATTAAGTAATCTGTTTGCTGAATGTCTCCCAGATCAAACTCTGCATGAAAAATTTAACAGCCTGTGTAATAGAGAGGCACTTTATTTAATAAATTCTGTAGCAAGCAGAGATGTAAAACTGGCTTAGACAATACACTGCTGAAATGGACTGATCACACAAAAATGGTGTATTCTGATTTTGGCATCGACTGTAGGCAGTTATCAATTGGCTGCATTTATTGAATTAGTCATACTTCATTGCAATTTCCTGACTGATATGTGAATTACATTACTATATTCGGCAGAGTAGTGTTTGATTTCAGCATCAAGAGCTTGGCTACCGTGTGATTCTGCTAAATGCACTTCTCAGTCCCAATTCTGCACATTCACCACTGAAATTAGGCAAATGGGCTACAGTAAATATGATATCTGTTGTGGCATTCTATATCTGGAGGAACACCAGGAGCACAGGAGTCATGAGACATTCCCCAGTTTATCTGCAATACTGGTACAGTCATAAAACATAGTTTTAAATTCTAATTATTTTTTGCCACTTATTGATCCACTTGCACCCCACCCCATTATCAAGTCTACACTGACTGCACCCTTTATCCAGCCTGAAGCACGAACAGGTGGCAGCATTCACATCTTATGACAGAGCCAATTTGAAAATTTTTATCTGTCAAAACAGATAGCGTTGCCCTCTATGATCAATGATGGACCATTTCAAAATACCATGGATATGTACACTGCATAACATTGTACCCTGAAGGGAAAATATGAAAAGGTGAGGGATAAAAAAAACTTAAATTAAAAATAATGAAATTACTACATTGAGCTGAGTCACAAAGACAATCAGATGGGCGTGAGCTCATACGATTCTTACTGTACCTGGCATATCATTACTAGCTCAGCACTCGGGTAAGGTAGAAAAGTTTAAGAAAAAAATGTATTTGCTATGAAGTGAAGGATTGGGAGAGAGAGACCAACTAGTGGAATCTGGGGATAAAAAGGAGTTTAAGAGGCAGCTAAGTGTAAAGGCAGCCTTGTGGGGTACTATGTCTGGAAGGCAGTGGTCCCAGAATCACACATGCTGACTAGCCATGTGCCAAGCATGCCATGGAGGTGAGGCATGCGACTGCCATGGGGGAGGAATGCAACCCACAAGGCATTTGCACATTCTATGCTAGGCAGCTAAGGAGCAGCTTTGGTGTTTGCTGAAAAAAGGAGCTTTCATTTGTTATTTTACATCTCTTACATGGGATAGCACAGTTGAGCTTTAATGAAGTAAATTTTAACCTACTTAAACATTAACATATTGGGTATTGCAAAATGCCATAGTATCAGTAAAAAATATGTCCTGGTCTACATTACTCTATGCAAATGGCAGAGTAACATGAGTTGTCCAACCATATTTTTAATTTTTTTTTCACACACCAAGAGAAGTTGCATGGTATACAATGGAATTTAACAGATATGCAATGATGTCCATTCTGGGAGAAATGCCGTTAGGTGGCTTTGAAGGTAGTTAAATTATGATATTTTGTATTCTGTACTGCTGATTAATATTATAACTTACCCATGTTGTGCTTGGTCATATGCTCGGTGTGTGTGTGTGTGTGTGTGTGTGTCCTGTGAGTGTGAAGGGGGGACAGGTGAGAGATGTGTGTGGGTGAAAAGAGTTTGGTGGTTGAGAAAAACAGAATTCAACTGTAATCTAACCAACACCTGGTACCGTAGCTACATGATTACACCGGGGGAATGTAGCTGGTGATGGGACTTGATTACTGGCTGGGGAGATCGGGTATGTGTAATGCAATCGAGCCATGAAGGATTGCAAGCAAAACTCATTTAGCATACAACAGCAATACAATGACAGCATCATACAAGTTATAGGGTGAGACCACTGTGGTGCCAAATTCACCACTCTACTGGAGCTGTCGCTACATGAGTACCATAATGCTTTGAGAGCACACTTTACATATCAGTGCCTAATGAAAAATACAAAGTTTTCACATTATGAGAAGGTACAGTGATCGGGACTGACAGAATGGAAGGTCATGACATTAGGGCATGTCCAGTCAATGTTTACACTCCACACTCCACAGAACTACAAGGTTGGGTTGTGTGTGTGTGGGGGGGGGGGGGATTAATGTCTGTTCTTAAAAATCGGCAAAGAATGACTGCGGCACAGCCTGTGAGGGTATCAACTAACACTGTATATTCAAATGTATAGTACAAATGGCAGCCTTGGTAATAAGAGCATATTTATTTTATTATAATCCAAACATCCAACACACTCATTTTGTCCCAATTATCGTGTGCCACAGTACTCTTGAAACTCCGATTGTATACTCCACGACAAGAAAATCACATTTTTATGATTGCAAATGTACTTGCACAAATGAAATTCAGTCCCTTGAGGATAATTAAAATCTTATCAGTCCTGCAATTATTGGCACTCTCAACATTAAATAACAAACATCTAAATAAGACAGTGCTAGGTGTAATAGCATTAGTCTTTACTTCCTGGATGACAGTTTCACTGAAAGTGTCACACAGTACACAAGGCATGCAGTTGCCATGGAATACACGAATGGCAATGTCAGCATTTAGTAGACTCGCTCCCAATATCTGTGAGAAAACAGGAAAGGAGCAATGGGCAGCCCCAGTAACAGCCATGATTATATTTACAGCTTGTTGGTAAAATAAAAAAAAAGTGAATCAATAACTTTCATAGCTAATAATGAAAAAAACAAACAGTATTTATTTGAAACAAACCATGACACATAATGTGGGTTTCAACTATTTAATTTCCTGCCCCCTTTAAAGCAGGAATACATGGTGCCAAAGGCCCCCTCAAACAATCTTTAATTTACATGCATTTTAAAAAACACTACTAACTTAATTTGTATAACACAGTCCCCTAGTAACTTTTTACCTTCATCAAAAGCACCTAGTGCCGTTGTATTTTCAACATTTACAGGTTTCATACACATAAGGCATATACATTAAGGTATTTTATGACACAGTGCTTTTGCATGCTAAATCCAACAATGAGGAACACAGCCAGTTGTTTTACATCAGCTCGGAGGTTACCACAATAACCTTCCTGTACGAGGACCTGAGAGGGAAAAGGAACAATTAAAGAGGACACTATAGCATAGTCAAGATAGGGGAGGGGTGCCCATAGGTGGCCAATCTTATGGACTAGAAATTGTAAAGGACAGATTAGGCTAAGAAATAGAAGAACTGTTGAAACAGATTTAAGAAAAGGTTGGTCCTTAAGCGTGGCAAGATCTGCCTGTCACAGCTGTCAGGGTCCATGGAGGGTGGGCTAGGGGAAGGTTGGGGGTTAGGGGTGTCAACTGACTATGGCTCCATCTGTAGTGGGCAGTGTGGATGCAGTACCACAACTTGTGAGGGGGATCTGGATCTCACAAATGGTAGCCTCCCCACTCAGAGGACACTTGGCTAGGTGCAGCAGGGTGGCAGATGCCCACTGGCAGGGACTATAATCTGGGGAACGGCCACCATCCACCGCAGCAGAGCACATGGAGTGGAGCACAGAGTGGAGCATGAGCTCCTGGCTGTTCTAAATCTGACAGCCCATGCTCCCTTTGCCAGGGGTTGCAGAATCAATATTTATTTTATTTATTTATTTGTACATTAGTTTACAACCTTTGAGCCAGAGGCTCATTTTCAAAGGTACCTCATCACAAAGAGGACAAATACAGTACAACAATTTTGTTACATCATTGTGGATTACAACAATTGGTAATGCATGCTGTCATATCTTAGTTGCAATTTTAAAGTTACAGGATTAGCAAAGCATAGGTTGGTACAGATATTTAGTACTTCATAGACAAACAGTGGTATGAGCATACATGCAGAGGGATGCAGAGACAGGAGGAGGTGATAATTGATAGGGCTATGGGATGTGGTTGGTAGTAGGTTGGGTGCAGCCACTCAGGGAGCTTTGTCACAGCATTGAGCAAGAAACAACTTGGTAACAGTCACAGCTACGCGTATTAAATAGGTGATTTCGAAGGGAGGTTTTGAAACTGGAGATCATGGGGGCATCAGAGATAGAGATGGGGAGTGAGTTGTACCAGGATGGGGCTCTGTAGCAATAGGCCCTTTGACCGTGTGTGGTCCTTGCCCTGGGGACTAACAGTGTGGTTTTGCAGGAGGTTTGGATTTGTACTAGGGGTTTTGCTTGGTGGATGGAGGCTGTCAACCCTGGTGGGGATAGTCCAAGGAGAGTTTTTTTGGTTATGAGGCAGGTTTGATATCTGAGACGTTCATCTAGGTCGAGCAGCATAGCCTTTACATATAGTTGGCAGGTATGTGTTAACCTGGGGGCCCCTGTAATTAGCCTACAGGCCTTATTTAGTGTGAGGCGGATTTTGTTGAGGGCAGTCTGGTCTGCAGCACCATAAACTGGTAATCCATAATCCACAAGGGACAATATAGAGGATGTGACTGTGAGTTGGAGGGCATCAAGGGGGAGACAATTTTTGTAACGGTATAGGATGCCTAGCCGAATACTGGAAGCTGAGGCTAGGGCAGCTATGTGGTCATGGAAAGTGAGAGCAGGGTCAAAGGAGATCCCAAGGTACTTATACGAGTAGACTTGCTTGAGTGGAAACTTGGTGCTAGAGAGGACATGGAGTAGGAGATTGCTGGCTTTGTTTTGCGGGTGGGCGAAAAGCATGGTTTTGGTTTTTTTGAGATTTATTACAAGCCTATGCTCTTTGAACCAGGCTTCAGCATCATTATAAGATATTTGCAAGGTATCCTGGAGGGCGATAGGGTTTCGGTCAGAGGCAAAGATGATGGCATCATCTGCATACAGCAACATTTTTCCAGTACATGCACCTGGTAGGGTATTGAGGAATAGTGAAAAGGGCAAGGGTCCAAGGATGGAGCCCTGGGGAACACCAGAGTGGATAGGACATGTGTTGGAGAGTGTCCCATTAATTTTAACACACTGAGAGTGGGCAGACAGGTAGCTGGAGCTCCAGGAGACAGGCCCAGTGGCAAAGCCAGTGTGGCTGAGGGCATCCAGCAGGAGGGGATGGGAAACAGTGTCAAAGGCTTTTGATAGATCTATGAACACTGCCCCAGCCAGAGAGCCCGAGTCCAGAGAAGAGTGTAGAAAATTTGAAAACTCTAGGAGGGCAGTGCTGGTACTGTGACCTGTACGGAAACTGTGCTGTTCCGGGCAGAGGATGTTGTATTTGGTTAGGTAATCCGTAATTTGTGTGGCCACCACTTTTTCTAGGGCTTTGGAGAGGGGTGAGAGAATGAAGATAGGCTGGTAATTCCTGGCTAGGGACCTGTCTCCACCCTTGTGTATGGGTGTGACTGTAGCAATTTTCCAAGCTGAGGGAAATTGCCCCAGGCAGAGAGATTTATTGAGGAGACTAGTGATTGGGATGAGGACCAGATCCAGAACCTGGCGAAGGACACAGGGGTCCAAGGAGTCACTGCCAGTACTATTGCTCTTTAGGGCATTAATTAGGTGAGGTCTGACTTCTTGGGCTGTAACCCAGTGTAAGTGGAAGCTAGGGCGTATGAGAACAGGGGCAGGTGGGGGGAGGGTCAAAAAAGTTGCTAGGGAGGACAGGGCTAAGGTCCGTGAATGATGTATTGAGGAAGCTGGCTATAAGGGTTGGGTCAGTAGCGATAGTGCCATCAATGTTGATCTGGGAGGGTGGGGGCATGTGCTCCCATTTAGTTGTTTGATATTGTCCCAGAAGGTTCCTGCATTCCCCCAAGAGGAGGTGAGCGAGGCCTGATAGTGATCAGCCTTAGCCTTTCTGATGGCCCAGGTGCATTTGTTTCTTGCAGCAGTATATGCCTGTCTGTCTGCCGGATGGCCACTTTCAGTGGCCAGGTGCCATAAGTTGTCCCTATGCTTAAATAGTTGAAGCAGGGCAGTGGTAACCCAGGGAGCATTCTGCACTTTGGAACGGAGTTCTGTTAGAGGTGCGAAAATGTCACAGGCTTTGTTGAAAGTTTGGGTGAAAAAGGTTAGCGCTGTATCAATATCAGGGGCGTACTGTATGGGAGACCAATTAATTTGGGCCAGAAGTTGCTTAAGGCTTTTCAGACCACCTGGTCTAAGGCACTGCTGTAGGATGGGCTGTGCTGTGGGTTTGGGTATGGAGGTTGTCCAGCTGAAAAGTATAGGGGAGTGGTCACTAAGTGAGTCAGGAAGGACTTGGATATCTTAGATTTGTTTGGGATGATTGGTGATGACCACATCTAGAAGTGTGCTTGAGCCCCTCTTAGAATTCACTCTTGTAGGTTGGGAAATGAGTTGAGTCAGATCAATAGCTGCAAAGGAGTCATGGGTAGTAGAAGATGAAGAACTAAGCCAGTTAATGTTTAGATCATCCACTAGGATTTGGTCAGATGAGTGGTGCAGAGTAGTAAGGTACTCTGTTTATGAGACCAGTGCCAGGGTTTGATTTTTAGGGGGTACGTAGGCAGTAGTGAGATATAGGGGGCCCCTGGAGGGATCCGGGGTCAGTTTTAGGGTCAGAGCCTGCACCCCAAATTCGAGAGCAGGGGCAGGGAGGGCTAGTCCGGTGAGAGAGTCTCTGGTGTAGATAGCGCAACCCCCACCCCGTCTTCCAACTCGGTCCTTCCGGTAAAGGGAGTAACCGGGGAGGGAGACAAAGGAGTCAGGGGTGGATTTTGACAGCCAGGTTTCCACCATGGTAATAATATCAGGTTTATGGAATGTGACCCAACATTGGAGTGAGTCAAATTTTTTCAGAAGGCTACAGATATTCATTGATGCAATGTGAAGCCCAGGAGATCCTGCAGGTGAGCTGTTGTGAGCTGGGCCTGGGTTGGGATGTATATTACCTGCCAAGAGTAGTAGAATAACTACTGCCCTGGCCAGGGGGCTGTGGAAGGTGTATTTGCGATGGACATGAGTGGAAGAGGAGGGGAGCTTCAGGGCACGGGGGTAGGCAGGGTAGCACAGGCTGGAAAGGCTAGAATGATAAGCCTTCAGTAGGAGCTGGGGGGGTGAGCTGGGTGGTGACTGGAGGGTGGGTATGGTGAGCTGGAGCACATAGTGAGTGTCGGGTGGGAATGTGCCAACTCAAGGACACAAAAAGTGGGTAGTGTCAGTGTGCATGGGCAGGCATCAGTTAGGTGAGACTGCGGCAACACTGTGACAGATGGGTGGGACAGTGGTCTCAGAATAAGGATGAGAGAGAGGCTTAACAGTAGGAGGTGGGCAGGCATTATGCTAAGGAGCTCAGCAGACCAGGTAGAATGAAATAGCTTGTTGCCTACCAGTAAGCATTAGTGCCACTTTGGTTCAGTGGTAGTGACACCGCCTTTGGTGTACAAGGTACCAGGTTCAAGACTCTCCCAGGGTATTTGGAGATGGACCTGGGTAGGAGCTGTGTGCCACAATCCAGGTGCTGGCCACAGGCAGTGTTTGGGCCTGAAATGGGGTGCTAAATAGTGACTCCTAGTGGTCAATAGATGCAGGCTTGTGGGAGATTGTGGGGTCTGAGAGAGGGGTAGCTACAGGGTTGGGTGTGAAGGAAGTGGGTGCAGGGTAGCAGAAGCCTGGGGGTAGGAGAGGAGAAATGGGGCAGGTGGATAAAGGTGATCCAGAAATGAAGAGAAGGGGCTATCTGAGAAGTGGAGTTTGCAGAGGGAACACAGGGTCCCTCTAGTGGCTAGCAGGTATAACCTGCAAATGGGAAAATGGAGACTCAGTAAAATGGACAACAGGATGTGATGTTACTAGACAGGGACTACAAAGGAAATGCCCAGCCAGTGTGGGTGGGGCAGTCGACGCACAGTGTGACGATGGGCTAACCCCCCCACACAAGGGTGCTGCAGATGGAGGTAGCTTATTACCTCAAGCCACCCATGTGAATCTTTGCTCCTGCTTGTGGAGGAAGCTGTGAAGGGGGGTTATCCTGGCGATGTTAATGTGATACCGCTGCACTGCCCAGGCAGGAGCCCCACTCCACCATGCTGCACCATTGCACCATCACAAATATGGAGCAAGGATGACCGGTGCAGGCAGACCTCCAGGTGCTGTATGGGGGTGTATGAAAATTGGGACTAGAGATATTGCAAAATTATATTTCGCTGACAAAATTCTAGTGAAATTGGCAATTTTTCCATGTGAAATTCACCATTACGTGAAATATTTTGCTAGGTCCGAAATTAAGAATTTTAGCCTGCGTAATGTGAAATTTCACCTGCAGAAGGCGAAATTTCACTTGTGAAAGACAAAATTTCACCTTTTTCAGGCAAAATTTCACATTATGCAGGTGTAATTCTGAATCTCGCTTTCATGAAACATTTCATGAAATGGGAGAATTTTGTAAAATATTTTGTGTAATGAAATTTTCCAATTTTGCACATCTCCAATTGGGACTGGCGCAAGCTGAGGAGCAAGGTACACCATGTGCTGTTTCTCTGTGATGCAAGCCCCTTGCACCAATCCTGAACCTTTGAAAACTGAGCCTTACATCTCTGGAAGGACATAGACAGAGTGCAGGCAGTCCAGAGGAGGGCAACTAAAATGGTGCAGGGTCTGTATAAAAAGCCCTATGAGGAGAGACTAAAGGAACTCAATATGTACAGCCTGGAAAAAAGGAGGAAGAGGGTAAATGTGCTGGAAACATTTAATATCTCAAGAGGTAAATAAGGCACAGGTGAAGCTGGAGGGGTTAGATTCAGGAGAGATGTGAGGAAGTCCTTCTTCACAGAAAGAGTAGTGGATTCTTGGAACAGCCTTCCATAAGAGGTGGTTGGGAAAAAGACAGTGGTGGAGCTCAAGAATGCATGGAATAGGCATAAGGGAATCTTAATGGAAAGGAAGGGGGTAATGAGAAAGAGCCAGAGATCAAGTCGTGTCTGGGGTGATACTGCAGGTAGGCAAAAATGGGCAGTCTGGGTTGGCCAAATGGTCCTTATCTACCAACATATTCTATGTTTCTATATTTTTAAGTTCTTCTCTTAAGACCTGCTGCACCCTGTTCTGTGTATGATTTTGGTGACTTGTCACTGAACAGTCTTTAACCTGTCCCTGATCTTCCTCAATTGTGGGCTCCAAAACTGTACACAATATTTCAAGTGAGGGTGAACCAGGGATCTATATCAGGGCTTCTTCACGCCCCCGCCCCACTAGTGATTCTCTCCCTATCCACCCCAGCATCCAATTTGCCTAGCCTACAGCCAACAGAAACAACTACAACCTGTCATGTAGTATGCCAGCATACTTTTGCCTCCTTGTAACAAACTACCAGTAGAAGAACCAGTAAACCAGTGGACTACCAGTACAGAAACTCTTGTATGACTTGTACACATTTTGTTGGAAAACATTTAATTTTTTTCTGAATTGTTTTGGTTGTGCTCAGATGACCACACTTCCAGGGGCTGAAGGAGCTTAGCCTGTGACTTCATGCCTCACAACACCCCTGGAGATGCAGTTATCACAGCATAACAAATTCCATGTTTTATCTTGTTGCTTACTTAATAGTCATTCTGCTAAGACCAGTGGATTAATTTTGGTTCAGCAGTTTGTCGTCTTTTATGTCTAAGACTACATGACTGTGATATGTGTCTGTCATTTACAAATATTGAAATGATATAAATAACGATTTAAAAAAAAGAAAACTACAGCTTCCAGAGTGATGAAGGTTTGGGGAATGTCTGCACAGACATTGATAGCACCAGTTACTCTGGAAGGTGTAGTTTTCAAGAATTTGGTTTTGTATGTAGCCTTTTATATACACTGCATCCTTAATCAACTTAAAAAGCAATGATAAGTAGGATTTATTTTACTGTAGCCCTATTTAAAAGCCCAACATGTTTTACAAGTTAGCAATGTACAGTATTAGTCATTGGTTATGTAGGCAATGAATGTGGCATATATCTAGCAGCCATTAAGCATTCTTATACCACAGACACAGTCATTTTGAACCTTTGTTATTGAGATGGGGAATGTTGACATTAGGAGTAACGTCCCTACTTTTTTTAAAGTGCCATGGGAATCTTAACTTCACCCTGGGCAGTTTGGAAGATGGGAACCTGGTGTAGCATCTTATCTAATAAATGGTACTCCCAGTTATACAGCACACCCCTAGTGCAGCACTACAGGGCCAGTTTTGGGTGTTACAGTATGTAGTTCAAGAACCTGGTGAGGTACTTGAACCTATTGCACAGAGGTGATAGGGGTGTAGCCAAGAAACTGAGGCCCTGGCACTACCAGATTTTATTGGTGTGGGACTTAACAGTAGATTACAGGATAACAGATGGAAAACCACAGTGCCCAGGATTAAACAAAATATTAAAGTTCCTGTAATGATGGATTATAGTTACACAGACACATATAAAATGAAAGCACAAAAAGGTCTTTTGGCCCATCCAGTCTGATCACCCTATTTAACTACTTTGCGCTGGTCCTAGTGGCCATCACTATCCTTCGATTCTCCCCCCCCCCCTTTTCTAACTAATCTCATATGCATCTTCCAATCCTCCTTGAAACAGTTTGCTGATTTATCCTGTTCCACTTGCTTTGGCAGCTTGTTCTTCTTGTTCACCACTCTTTCTGTGGCAAAGTGCTTATGGACATCTGTTTTGAATCCCCCCAATGAGTTTGAGTTCCCTCTCATCCTAATATCTGAACTAAAGTTGAACAATTTCTTGGAATCCAACCTATTTATCCCATGCAGGTACTTACATGTCTCAATCATACCACCCCTTTCCTTCCTTTTTTCCAGGGTATATGTGTTCAAGTCCTGTGGTCTCTCCATGTACATCTTGCCCCAGTCAATGGACCATCTTGGTTGTTTTTTTTTTTGTTAACTTTATTTATGCCTCTTCAGCACTGGCCCCTTAGACCTTCTCTCAGGTGAGGATACTGGGTCACGGCATTCTTCCACTCTGCTGAGGACCTCTGGCCCGACCTTCATCCCAGGATTCCCCCCCCTTCGTTCTGACCAACCAACCCCCCCAGCGCTGAGCCCCATGAGGCAGGGCTGTCACTCCTCTGGCACTCAATCTAGAATCTACTAGGTGACTGGAGGAGGGGGAGAGCCAGAAGCCAGTCAGAAGGGCCTGGCATTGAGCATGAGTGCCGTACCACAGATCCCACTATTGCCTAACTGGGTGCCAGGGATTTTCCTATTTTCTTGGTTTCCAGAGGGTGCAGATGTGCAGTGGCATCCAGTGCTTGGCGGGTGCACTCTCAAACCCACCTGCAGGACGTCTGCCATCTTCCCATACCCCGGAGTGTGCTGCCATAAGTCACGATCCCGCCAGTCACCACTAGGAGCTGCTGCACTATGGGAACCATGCCTCACACTACCCAAGGAGATGAGAGAAGTCCTCCAGATGCTCAATCCTCTCCTGCCCCTGCCGACCCCTAATGACCCAAGTCCGTTCCCAAACCCGGGTCACCGGCGTGGCGTGAGGTGTTGGGTTCAGTGCCTCAACCCTCTGCACCACTGGGGTGGCTGGACCATCTTGGCTGCCCTGTTCTGTACTGCTTACACCTTGTTACAGTCTCTCCTCAGGTGTGGACTCCAGTGCTTTGTGCAGTATTCCAGGTGTGGTCATACCAATGACCTGTACAATGGAAGGATGATCTTCCGACTTCTATTACTTATCCCTCTCCCTCTGCTGTCCAGCATCCAGTTTGCTTTGCCCACAGTTCTGTTACAATGTGCTGTTGTTTTTAGGCTCTCTGATATCATGACCCCAATGCCCCTTTCCTCTGTGGTGCCTTTCAGCTCCACACCCCCCATTTCATATTGTACTTTTGGATTCCTCTTCCAGGTGTACATCACTTTACACTCATTTTGCATTGAAGCCCCACTGCCAGTTCTTTGACCAGCTTTTGAACCTGCCCCGACCCTCCCTGTATTCCCTTATTCCTTATTCTGTATCCACCCTTGCACAGATCTCTGTCATCTGTGAAGAGGCAGATCTTTCCCTTGATGCCTTCTCCTATGTCACAAATGAATACATTGGAAAGGACTGGGCACAGAACCAACTCCTGAGGTACTACATTTGTTACTTCCCTTACCTCTGAAAACTCTCTGTTAACTACTACCATTTATGTTCTTCACCCCAGCCAGTTCTCCACCCAGGTTGCCAATTATTCCCCTACCCCCCAGATCACTTAGCTTTTTGATCAGTCTTCTGTGGGGGACTGAGTCAAAATCCTTCCTGAAATCCAAGTATACCATTTTTACTGCCTGTTCTCTATCTACTGCCCTGGATACTCAGTCAAAGAAGTTGACCAGATTTGTCTGGCTAGACATTCCTCTCATGAGCCCATGCTGTCTGGGATCCTGTAGACCATTTTCCTCTAGGATGTCCATTGGTTTCCTTCCTTACTAAAGGCCATAACTTTTCCCAATATAAATACCAAGCTGACAGGTTTATAGTTCCCAGACTCATTCTTTCTTCCATTCCGGTGTAGAGGGACCACATCTGCCACCTTCCAGCCCCAAGGGACCACCCAGATGAATAGCAAACAGTTGAATATATCAGCAAGTGACCTGGTATCACTTCTACCTTCCTCACCAACCTCAGGTGTAAGCTATCAGGTCCCATGGATTAATCTACTTTCAACCCTGTAAGCTTTTCCAACACCCTTTTCTCAGTTATTTTGACCAGACTACTTGAGTCCCTGCTGTCCTCACATCCCCATATATCCTCACATTCTGGCTGTATTTATCCAGTATCTCTGCTTTCCCTGTGTTCCCTGCCTCCCAACTTTCTACACTCTTCAGTCTCACAGTACTTCCTTTGATCTTACACTTCTCCCTAATGTACCTGAGGAATGCCTTTTCCCCTGATTCACTCCCTTTGCCAGTCAGAATTCTGCCTTGGCCTTGGCCTCCCTCAATTTCTTTATTTATTTATTTAAATCTAGGATTACATAATACCTTTGAGCCAAGGCTCTTTTACAAAGGTTCCACATCACAAGAACAGACAATACAGTTTATGAAATTACAGAGTAAGACAGTCATAATGCCTAGTGGTTATAACAACTTGATTTCAAGTACAAGTAACACAAGTAACGTTGTTGCCACCAGGTACCTCTCCCTATCTTCCTCCCATGGATTTCTTTTAGACTTTAGGAATGCCAATCTTTTGACTCATACCAATCTCTTTACTAAGGACATGATCTACATTGGACCCTTTGCCCTTTTTCTGTTTGATACCTTCAGAACTGAGTTTTCTGCTGCTGCTATCATTGCCTTTTTAAATCCTTCCAATGTGTCCTCTATCCCCTCCACCTTCTCTATGCTCCTTGTGGTTTCTTCTAGCTGTTCCCTTATTTTGCTGAAATCTTCTTTTTTGAAGTCCTATACCCTTCCTGTGTGCACCCTGTTAGTTGTCCTTGTCTGGACTTCTAGTGCCACTGTTTGCCACTGTTCCGTGGTCACTGGAACAGAGTGGTTCTAGGACTATAACATTTTGAATTCTCTTACTGGCATTGAACACCAGATCTAGCAGAGACCCTTTCCTTGCCAGGCCCTGGAATAACTGAACTCAGAACAGCTCTTTGCATGTATCCACCAGGCACTGGACCTTAGAACTTATTGCAACTGACACTTTTCAGTCCACAGTTGGCATATTGAAGTCCCATACTGCCACCAGCTCCCCTAAACTGGCTGTCATCCTAAGTATCTCTCCAAGTACCTTGTCTGCCTCTTGATCTTGACCTGGTGGCCTATAGATCACCCCAGTCATGATTTGTTTCTATTTCCTGTTTCTGCCAGAATCCACTGGGTTTTAGCATATGTGACTCCCTTAAGTTGTCTGTTTCATTTTTTTCTATTCCCTCTTTTAAATACAGTGCTAATCCTCCTCTCTGCCGCTTAAACTGTTCTTTCAGAAGAGTGGGTATCCAAGTATGGTCATGCCCCATTTGTGGTTTGAGGTTGTTCATATCTCTGTGACAGTTGTGATATCATCCACTTTTTTATATTGTGTCTGGTCTATACTCACAGCAGCAAAGTTCATATCTCTGTGATGCTCCCTTCTGCAACTTTCACCTCAAGTTATGGCATGTATGCACTGAGATGGCTGGTTTTACTGCTGACTCCTATGTTGTATAATGATGCCACCCAATGTGCCCCCTCTGTAGTGTGGCTTTTGGCCTTTGGATCATTGGAAACCATGTTCATGGCTCAGTGTGTGACCCTGAGCCAACTGCAGGTCCGGTATGGATGGGGTGCACAAGTTATTTTGCAGTTTTTGCAGAGTGCTCCACTTGTGTGGAAGAGGCACTCAGCTGAAATTCATTTTGTAGATCAGACCCTAAGTAATGCCAGTGCACCATGAATGAAAGCAAATATTTTCCAAAAATTCAAATCTATAAAAATAAATAAATAAACAATATGCAAACCAGTATTTTTTTTCAGCATGTTTTATTTTAACATTTTTATGATTTTAAATAGCAACCTAAAAATAGACATGCTACTCTTTAGAAAACAGCAATGCATGAGGCAGGACACAAAAGTTGAGACTATCAGGTAAATCAAAAAAATAGCAACACTTCCATCATTTGTGAATATTGTTGATGAATATTTGTTTTGTCATGCAACTGGATGTATTCGATATATGTTGTATTATGCTTCATGTGTTTGCTGCTGTGAGTATAGACCAGACACAATATAAAAAAGTGGATGATATCACAACTGTCATGTTATTCTGCATAAAATGACTGCTCAGTGCTCAGAACAGCCATTTTATTGTCAAAAAAATGTCCATAGTGACATCTTCCTCTTTCTTGCATTCTGATTCATCTATACTCACAGCAGCACATACATGAAGCGTTATAGGGCTAGTTGGTTCACAATCCTCGACAATAACGTGAGTGCCTCATGAAGACAAAATACTTAGCATTCGGCCTCATACTTTATTCACTCAACAATCACATTATTGCTGAGAATAGTGACCCAACTAGCACATTATCACTTAAATAACATTTATTTACTGTAACCAATTATTTTCTACAGGTCACCTATATAAACAGACTATGCCTAATATCTTTTAACAGCATAAAAACACATTGTAGTATTACTAATACTGATTTTTACACATGATTCTCCATAGTCCATTTGTATGTGCACAATACTTGTTTATGCTGGTTTCATATTTGTTCTAACTCTGAGACTGATTTTATGTGAATTCTGCTTTTGTTCTGTATGTCACACTGATCCTCTGGGGAAGGGTGCCAAATAAATAAAGCTACAACCACTACTACTACTTTTAATCAAAACACATGTACTGCATTACCAGATATTTAAGTACTAAACAGCATAATGAACAAAACAGAAAAGAAAGTTGGACTTTAAAACAATGAAGGCTGAAGCAAGACCAATGAGAGATCTAGGATCTTTGTTAACTCATACTCAGCCACAGAATAGCTTGTTTAGCTTTGCTGAGCAAGCATAAGAAGGTAAAATACCCCTTAGCCAAAACTAGATTTCTAGATTTCCAGTGGAGCTCTGCACACTGTGTAAGCTCCTTACAGAACCATTTTCCCATGCTTTTCAGTGAGATGATTTAAGAAGCATTGTTTTTGTTAGGGTAAAAAGAAATACAGCAAACCCTTCAAATGATTTAGACACAGTCCTTTTTCAAATCTCAAGTCAGTAATAGATAAATACTGGACAGTAGCAAATCATGTATTTTGTTGCTTCCATGAAAGACAGGAGAACATTTTCTAGTAAAGAAGATGCCAAATGCACCAGAATTCCATACTGCTTGTTTTGGGAATGTGGCCCGGTTTTACTGACATTAAACTGCACTTGAAACCACGATGCATTGACAGACTAAGACAAATGGCTTCCTTTAAATTAGAGTATATCCACAGTTGTTGGCTTTGAAGATTCCATAAAATGTGTGTTCAGTTGGAATCACTATAAATTTATAAGCTGTTCTCTGCAGAAGAAATGCTCCTCCTGGGGGAAATAGACATAAACCTGTAACATTTTCATGAACAATCTGCTTTTACGATTGACTAAAGAACGTCAAGATTTAGAGTAGCAAACCTTGTCTGTTTCAACATTAAAGCATCATGAAGTCATATGTGAACTAAATACCTTGTTTAGTCACCAAGTTTGAATATCATTAGATAAATGTAAAAGTGCAGTTTTCTAGGTTATTTCAAGTTTAAAAGTGCAATGCAAAAAAGTACACATCTCAGATACCCAATGCTTCATTATAAGTACCTTATGTGAAACATACAGATGGAAAAATATAAGCTTTATTGGTGGAACAAGAACAAAGGCATTAAACTTTACAACCAAGTGGCACATTAATCAATCAACAACATCATAATGAGGAAGTACTGAACAATGCTCACTTACAAAACTGAAAAAAGTACATTTAATTACAAAACTGCTCATATGTAGGAATATTGCAAAACACTGAACAATTATAATCCTGCCTACATATCTTAACATTTAAGACATTTTATTACAGTTAGTGCTATTAGAATAGCAAAATATATTCCAAATCCAGTTATCCATCAATATACAGCTGCATTGTTATCCTCACAATTCAGATTGGATATTAACTATCCAAATGTATTTCTATGCAAAAGGATACAGGGCCCTATATTCAAAACATTAGTACTGCTCTAACAAGTGTAGCACCACATTAATGGGGTATAGCAGGGTGAGAGCCTATTAATGCAACCACTGCTATATTCAAAGGTATACTTTGCAGGTTGCTAAGTGGTTAGCATGGTCATGCTAATATACTATTATACCCATGCAAATGAGGTGAGTCTTTTGAGTACAGGGGACTGTGATATATAAGAAGGGTTTGGGGGAGTGCTACAAGGCTGCCATCACAGTGCTATTTAATGCTTCCAAAACCTTACTCTAAGCAACATGCACAGTAGTGTACAACCCCACCCCCTGCAGCACAGGTACCAGGAACAGATGCACAAAATTTACCCATTCACTCACACTATCCCCAAGTATAGCAAAAACATTCCTGGTGCTATCGGAATCCTTCTACCACAACAAAAGCATCCCTGCTGTTAGTGGTACCCCATGCCTGGCCTGATTCCTCTTTGAATGGAAATTGCATCCCTGGTGCTAGTGGTACCCCCTACCCTCACCTATCTTCATTGTATGATAGTATGTATCCCCAGTAGTCTAATGGCCCTTTCCACCTCTCTATAGACCATCAGTAGCAGCCATTTACATCATCATCTACCCTCATTCCCCTGTAAAACAGCACAAACCTTCTGCCCTGACACCCACTTAGCACCCATCATCCTCTGATCCCCCCATCTGGCACCCAGCCTACCCACAGAAACTCATTGTCATCAGTGGGCAGAGAGGTGGACGGTGACTGGCACAAACCCTCCTCTTAACTCCTCAGCCAAAAACAGTCTGAATGAATGGGGAAGAGTGTACTCTTATAGTAAAAACTGCTGTTTATACTAGAAGCACATGATCATTAATCACTCAACAGCTGCTCCTATGCCCCACCAAAAAGATGCATTCACCAAAACAACCCACCACAATGGGCACCCAGGAGAGGAAGAGGAGCAGGAAGTAGTAGCCAGCCAGCTGAGTAGGTGGAGGTGTCCGCAGCATGTGATAACTGGGTTGGTATGTGAAGAGCATCCTTCATCTGTAAATAAGAATGTTTCCAACAGGCCAAATTAGTGAGCAGTTTCAAGCACGTATATGACAGGCATATTGGGGTAGCAATGAAGGGGCTGTAAGGAAAGTGCAGAGTACTTAGGGTGAGCCGACTAGATGGGCCGATTGACTTTTGTCTGCCCTTATTGTCTATATATCTACTGGATAGCCTGTTATGCAAGTTGTTAACACCTATAGCTAGTGAGATGGCATAACCAACCTGTTGCATAAACTGTGTAAATAAGGTTGGTGATAGATCTCTGCTTGCTGTTAAAGTAACAGCAGTAATGATTGCAAACTGTATTTACTTTTACTGAGGCATCAGAGAAACAGACAATTTGCCTAATGTACAGGTGTGCCTTTATGCAGTAAAGAAAGTGATATGGCCTATAACATACCATTCCCACTGGGCAGAGGGGAGACCACACCTGCAAGCTAAACAGAATGAGAAAAACAAGGAATGAGACAGACCACTCAGTGAAAACAAACATGTGTAACACTATCACTTCAGACTGCAGTGCAGCACTGTCAAGTTTTAACACCATATTGAATATATGATCATATGAAAAGTAGAACAGCAGAAGGCTTGATGTCTATCGGGAATGATCCCCCCACACACACACACACACATTTCAGTGGTAACACGTTTTTATAGTGTCTTCCTTTAAATACATATCCATCCATTTCTTAAGCACTTCTATAGTTTCTGAATTTGCTACATAAGTTAGAAGAAAGTTTCAAATTCCTACCAGTCTCGTAAGGAAACAATGTTCTCCTTTTTCCCCTGAATATTTACCCTCGTAACTGCTTGTTATGACTCCTAGTTGTAGTTTAAGTAATTTTCTGAGATAAGTAGCTCCAACTCATGACATAATTCTAGTTCTTTTAGTAAACCTTATAGAGCAATTAGATCACCTCTGATTCTTTTCTTTTTTTAGACAAAACATGTACCGTGTACTTTGTCTCTCCACATATCTAGCATTATCATTCTTGTCACTCTTTACTGAACCCATTTCTATCAATCTACATCCTTTCTGTGATATGGATTCCAGAACTGACAGCAGTACTCTTGTTGATGTCTCTCATATCTCATATGCCTTAAATAGGAGGATATCACTTCTATTGCTTTGATTACAAAGTTCCACCTTATAGGCCCAATACATGAGTTGTTTTCTTTGATACAGATTCACAATGTTGCCCTGTTTAAAGTTTGTTTTTATTAAACTTAAGCCTAGGGCTTCCTCTACCTTTCCTAATTCACTCTCCTGTAAGTAAGTGTTCACCCTTCTGTTTTCCTTTCTTAAATGTAACACTGTACACTTCTCATCATTAAACCTCACACCCCACCTGTTAGGCTATTCAGGTATACTTGTCCCTCTGAGTACTGTTGATCCTGTCTGTTCCTGTTACCTCCTCCCAGATTGGTGTCATTTGCAAATGTCGCTGCCCAGTATTCTGTGCCTTTACTGGGATCTTTTATCCGGCAGGGTTCTCAGCATCTTGGAGAGGTTTAGCACTGGGAAAGCCTCCTCCTTCCCCTCCCCCCTCTCTTTTTCTACCCAACTTGTTCATGCCTAAATCCACCCTCTGTCAAGATTCTTAGCACCCTGGCAATGTCTAATCTTAGGTAAGTTTTCTTCCCTCCCTCTTTCTTTTTTCCTTTCCTCTTTTATCCCCCCATTCCCTCTGCCCAACTTGTCCTCGCCTAATTCTATCCCCTGGCAGGGTTCTCTGCATCCTGGAGGGGCCCAGCACTGGGCAATTACTCTTCCTTCAATCCCCCTCCCCTACATCCTTTCTACCCAATTAGTGCTCACCTGAGTCTGCACTCTGGCAGGGTTCTCAGCATCCTGGAGTGGCCTAGTCTTAGGCAAGATTCTTCTTCTTTCCCTTCCCTTCCCTCCTTTCCCTTCATCCTTTCTTTTCTCTCTTCCCAACTTGTCCTCACCTAGTTCTGTCCCCTTGCAGGGTTTTCAGCATCCTGGAGGGGTCCAGCACTGGGAAATGACTCTTTCTTCCTGACCCCTTCCCCTCCATCCTCTCTACCTAACTCATCCTTGCTTGACTCTGCTGTCTGGCAGGGTTCTTAGCATCCTGAAGAGGCCAATTCTGATGCAAGTTTCTCCCACCCCTCCTCCTCCTTCCCTTTACCATTCCCTGTACTATCTCTACCCAACTTGTCCTTGCCTACTCCTGCCCCTAACTCTAAGTCCTCAATTCATTCCACCACTGGCAGTCATCTCCACACTCTGAAGGGGCCAGTTCCAGGTAAGACTCATCCTTCCCTTCCTTCCTTCCTTCCTTCCCTTCCTTCCTTCCTTCCCTTCCCCATCCCTTACCCCACCTCTCTCCTGTCCCCCTCTCTACCTCCCTGCCCTTAATCAAAGGAATTAGTTCACCTGAGCTAATAATTTGCACTTTTTGCTCTGTCTGAGGTGCTCCCAGATTACACTAGCACTGTGTTAACTTGCCCTTCACAACTGATTTATTTATGTTTTGCTCACTTTTCTCTGGTAATGTTCACCCATCTTTATCCTCTCCTTCCCCCAGCTTATTTCCCCTGTCTATCCCTCTACCCCCCTTCATGTCTCCTCACTGGACCTCATTTATTCAATAATTGCTAAATAATCTGCCTCTTAACTGTGATCCATTCCTGCAAGGAGTTGACTCCAAGGCTACATTAAATTTCTGTAATATGTTCCTCAGATATGCCACTTGTAATTAAATGCATATTCCACAGGTATGATATCTTTAATTGTATATTATGTTACAAATGCAACTGTATGATTATTTATGATATTTTTTTTAAATGTCTTGTTACAAATGTAAATAAATGTTTAATTTCTCAGATATAAGAAATGTTAAACTGCATGTCTAATTCTTCATCAATTGTACCCCACCCAGGCTGCACCAGGAGCGAGCAACTGGTTGTTCAGTGTCCTTCCTGGTGAAACATTTCAATAAATAAATTAACTCAATTTGCATTTCTTTCTTTCTTTCTTTCTTTCTTTCTTTCTTTCTTTCTTTCTTTCTTTCTTTCTTTCTTTCTTTCTTTCTTTCTTTCTTTTCCTATATATCTATCTATTTACTGTAATCCATCTGTCTCTCTTTCTGTCTGTCTGTCTGTCTATCTATCTACATATCTATCTATGTTAAATAATATCAGATCTAGCACTGACCTCTGAGACACCCCACTCATCACATTTCTTTCCTTGGATAAAAGCCATTACATTTCTATTTTTATTTTCTATTACTAAGCCAGTTACTTATCCAGTATACTATCATACAATATATCTAATGCTGATAGTGTCCAGTGTGTAAAGCATTTTTACATCCAAAACTATATTAAATGCTTTGCTGCAGTCCAGAAATATGACATCCACTAGTTTATACCTGCCTATATGTTTAATGACTGACTCATTAAAGATCAATAGATTAGTCAGACATGATTTCCCCTTTGTGAAGCATACTGTGTCTTGTCCATCAACCCTAATTCTTTCAGTTTCTCCACACGTTTTTCCTTTAAATAGGATTCCATTATTTTACATATGATTGCTGTAAGACTGGTCAGTCTAAATTTGCAAGTTTACTTCTGTCCCCCTTTAAGAGTAATGGTGCAGTATTACTGTGGCCTCTTTCCAATCTATAGTTACTGTCCCTGTTTCAAATGATAAATTAAATAAGTTAATTGGGGGGTGCTATTTCTTCAACCAGTTCATTAAATACCCTTGGGTGGAGTTCATTTGGCCCTGCTGATTTATCCTGCTTTAAATGTTTCAATTTTTTTTAGACTTATGACTAGACTTCTGTGGTATATAGTTTTGTGCCCCTATTTTAGTCCCACTATTCTGTTACCCCTACTACTTGTTTATATTAGTTTAGCTTATTTATTAATTGTTCAGCTATAAGTTTTTCACAATTTCACAAACTGTTAAAAATATAAAAAAATATCAACACATTTAAGGTTCAAATTCAAGCATTACAATAAAAGCAAGTGCAGAAGTATGAAAGTTCAAAGAGATGTTTGTTAATAAACAACATGATTACAACATTTTATATGAAGGAGGCAAAGTAGAGCCATTAGAAAATGGCAGGAAAGATATCCCAATACATGTATTTGAAAGGTAAATAGTCTGAAGTTCAGGTCTGGTTACCTAAATTCCAGAAAATACCAGTTACTCGGAATCCCTAACTGAAAACATACTCCTAGGAGCTCTAAATGAGTATATTTTGCTTTCTTTCTACAAAAGCATTATCCAGTCTTTAAATGCAGTCTTTGTCATGTAGCCAATATTTAACACTTTTTAAGAAGCAACAAAAACTGTTTTTCAAAACATGTTTAAATGTTATTTTGAAAAACAGCTATCTATTTGCTCAGTGCCCAGATAATGAGTTTCCAAATGCTGTCCTAGAAATAATTTTCTTTCAGCAAAAAACAAGCATTTGTCAATGCTGAATGTTTGCTTGCTGGCATTAGCACTGGAAGTGCAGGAGTTAGACAGATGCAGAAAAAGAACGGCAGTGAAGTACTGAACTGACACCAACCCCACCTCCACCCTACTGAGATGGACAGGCATTGGGGTGTGCGTTTGGGTCATCACCCATAATACTTATGCCATTTCACCTCACCCTACCCTGCAGACACTGTGTTGAGATGTGCCTTGGGGTGTTCGGGCTTTACACTCACCCCATTCCATAAGGAAATATAGTGAAAAGGGTGCAGTATAGGAGAATGGAGTGAACTTTGGGGCTGAAGAGTTCAAGGCACACCTCGATGCCTGTCACTGACTGCAGGGTGGGGCTGGGGGTAGAATGGCGTGGGCATTACTGTCAACAATATCAAGTCACACCCATGACACCTGTCAGTCCCCATAGGGTAGGGCCTTATGGTCAGAAACCCTAACGCCATAGACGTTTCTTGGTATTTTCACTCCAAGTTTTCAACATGGGCTTTTTGTGACCCCACCTCATGAACAGTGACACTACCAGTTCGTTATCCAAAAGGCAATTTTGCACAGTGACTGCGCCATTTGGTGCCACAGGTGCAAAAATACATTTTGAATGTTCATGAAGAGGTGTAAAAAAATGCTAATGTTTAAAATCTGTAGTGAAAATATAAAACAAATTGGTGAAGTCATGAGCATGTATAGAAACTACGCAATGCACAACCGTAATGCAATTATGTTGGGGATTTTTAAACCAGATTTTCAACATAGGCATTTTGGGACCTCCACTCATGAACAGTGGCACTGTGATTTTCTTAATCTGTTCCAAACATTGATTTTGCACAGCGACCACACCCATTGCATGCCACAGGTGTGAAAACATGTTTCAGGCAGCATGTGAAAAATGACAGCTGTACTGTTCATAAGGTAGTGTCCAAAAATGACAATGTTAAAAATCTGGCGAAAAAATATAAAAAAATCGGTGAAGTTACAAACGTGTGTAGAAACTGCACAACACACGATGGTAACACATTCATTTTTGGGAATTTTTTCATCAAATTTGCAACATTGGCTTTTTGGGACCTCTCTTTATGAACACTGTTGCTGTGATTTTCTTAATCTGTCCTGAAGATTGATTTCACACAACGGCCGTGCCATTGTGTGCCAGATGTGCGAAAACACATTTCAGGCAGGATGTGAAAAATGACAGCCATACTGTTCATAAGGAGGTATGGAAAAATGGCAATATTGAAAATCTGGATTGAAAATATAAAAAATTCTCAAAGTTCTGAGAGCATGCGTGGGAACTGCACAATGCACACTCATAACACAGTCATTTATTTGAATTATTTTACCAAATTTGCAACATAGGCTTTTTGGGAGCCCTTCTCATGAACAGTGACACTATCATTTTGTTAATCAGTCCCAGAAGGTGATTCTGCACAGTGACTGAGAAAACACCTTCCAGGACCGAATAACAAAATAACTGTGACTGAGCTCATGAGGTGGGGTCCCAAGAACCCCATGTTGAAAATTTGATCAAAATTCACAAACATGGCTGAGATATCCACCTAAGTTGAAATCCCCATTTATGCCATTAAACAGCTTACTGGCATTTCTTCAGTTCACAGTTGGCTTTGAAGAGTGCAGATGTGTTCACGCCCACTGAAGATCAAGTGTGCCGGGCCCAGAGGTAAGTATTGGGTAGGGGGTGCGGGAGGTGGGTTCACAGAGGGTGGGTGTGAGTTGGGGAGGGGACACCACACAAAACAAGGGACTGCCTTCTTGTTTCAGATACTGAAAAAAAAAACACTAGACCTTGCAGGACCGTTTTCTTTATTACAGGTGAATTCTGACAAATGTTGGGCACACTTGGGTGGGCACCCAGTGTGCCACCTGTGTTTTTGGGGAGGGGGACTGAGGCCAATGGGGATTGGGCCCATCATTGTCAAATAAAGCCTGTCTGTGTTTGGGGGGGCCATGATGCCGAGGGGGATTGGGCACCTCCCTCGACAGACAAATTTCAACAAGGGCATTAAACTGGCGAGGATTGGGCTCCATCATTGGCAAATGAACTGGGAGGGCATTCCAGCAGGAGGATTGGGCACCCTGACATTGGCTGGGTGGCGGATGGCGACAGTCACCACCATGTTTCTTGAAATGTTACACCAGGCAAGGCACACCCTGCAATGAGGCGCTCCCTCATTGCAGTGATGAATCTTTTCAAGTTGGTGGCACATTTCTGAGCTGCTGTCATAGACAGTGTGCTCATTCATTTGTACCACAGAGACAAGCCCCAAAGGAGTGGCATTGGCCACAACACTACTGCACGCTTACAACCTGCTACTTCAGCAAATTGTTACAACATGTTTCTTGCTCATGTGCACAAGCAAACATAAAAAAAAGGCAAAATAGTAATACATAGAAACATAGAAACAGAATTTGATGGCAGATGAGGACAGCTTGGCCCACCTAGTCTGCTCATTTCCCTACCTAATGGATAAGCTGGAGATCTTTTTTAACCAACAGCCTACTTCCTCCTACCCCCCACTAGAATTACCTTATGTCTATTCCATTGCATTCTTGAAATTCTTCACTGTTTTTGACCCCACAACCTCCTCAGGAAGGCCATTCCATGCATCCACAACCCTCTACATGAAAACATATATTTCCTCATATTACCTCTGAGCTGTCACCCCTCTACCTTCAAATTGTGCCTCCTTGTTCTTGCACATCTCTTTTTCTGAAAGATGCTACCCTCTTGGACTTGGTTGATTCCCTTGAGGTACTTGAAAGTTTCTATCATGTCCCCCCTCTCCCTCCTTTCCTTGAGGGTATAAATATTAAGCTCCTTTAGTCTCTCTTCATATGTCTTCTGGTGCAGGCCCTGCACCATTTTAGTTGCCCTCCTCTGGACAACCTCAATCCTGCCTATGTCCTTGCAGAGATGGGGTCTCCAGAACCGCACACAGTACTCCAGATGAGGTCTCACTGACTGTCTGTACAGAGGGATAACAACTTCTTGTTTTCTGCTGGTAATGCCTCTCCCTATGTATCCCAGTATTGCCTCAGCCCTCCTTATTGCCTTCTAGCGTTGCTTGCCCACCTTTAGGTCACCTGATATGACTACCTCAGGTATCTTTCCATTTTTGTTATTGTTAGTATCTCACCCCCCATTGTGTACTCTTCCCCTGGGTTTTTGTTTCCCAAGTGCATTACTTTGCACTTCTTTGCATTGAATCTAAGCTGCCATACATTTGACCATTCCTCCAACCTTGCCAAGTCCCTTCTGATCCTTTCCACCCCACCTTGTGTACCAACCCTGTTGCAGATCTTTGTGTCATCTGCAAAGAGACATACTTTCCCTTCCAGTCCCTCTGCAGTGTCACTTATAAAGACATTAAAGAGGAATGGTCCAAGTACTGAACTCTGCAGTATCCCATTAGTAACTCCCCTTTCTTCAGAGTGGATTCCATTTACTATTACCCTCTGTGTCCTGTTGTCCAGCCAATTTTTTTACCCAAGCTACCATCGTGGGACCCACTCCAAGGCTGGCTAACTTGTATATTAATCTTTTGTGTGGGACTGTCAAATGCCTTGCTAAAGTTTAGTTAGGCCATATCCTCAGCCCCTCCTTGGTCTGCTACTTTAGTCACCCAGTCGAAGAAATCTATTAGATTTATGTGACATGACCTTCCCGCTTTGAATCCATGCTGCCTTGGGTCCTGTGCCCTGCCGGCTTCTAGGTACACAACAATTCTTTCCTTCAGAAGTGATTCCATCATTTTCCCTACCACTGAGGTCAAACTAACAGGTCTGTAGTTTCCTGCCTCTGCCTTGCTACCACTTTTGTGAAGTGGAATCACATTCACCCTCCTCCAGTCCTCAGGTACAACACCATCCTCTCATGATTTGCTAAAGAGGATAGTCAGTGGTGTCACTAGTTCTACTCTTAGTTCTTTTAGAATTCTGGTGTGAATCCCATCAGGCCTCATTGCTTTATTTACCTTTAGTTTTAAGAGTTATTTCAGAATCCTTTCTTCTGTGAATGGACTGGTATTGATCCCCCTATCCAGAGTGTTTCTATTGCTTGGTTTAGGTACCTCCCCCTCCTCTTCTTTTGTGAATACTGAGCAGAAGTATTCATTCAGTATCCCTACTTTTTCACTATCACCCTCTGCCTACATTCCCTCCCCTTTATTAAGCCTCAGTATCCCTCCCTTGGTCTTTCTTTGTTCCCTAATGTACCTATAAAAGGTTTTATCCCCCTTCTTAACAGAACTGGCTATCTTTTCCTCAGTTTGGGCCTTTGCTATTCTGACTGCCTTTCCTGCCTCCTTCTGATTTAACTGGTACAGTTCTCTGTCCTGATCCTTCTGTGTTTCCTCATATTTCTTGAATGCTATACTTTTCTCCTTAACCATTCCTGCCCATGCTTCAAATCTTCATTGTTTGATGAACTACAAAAACAATGCAGTGAAATTACTCCATTTCTTCCTTGCATGAAAAATAGTGTATTACTATCATGTAGTTCCCATTTGAAGTTAATGAAAATTCTTCTGTCTTCTGAGCATTCAAGAAATATCCAAGAAGGCTTCCTTCCTATGATTTTTTTGTTTGTTTTTTGGCTAACCATTATAAATCTGTGAACATCCTAATGTTGATTAATCTTGTTGTCTTGAGATTTCTCTTACTTGGCCTTTATCAAAAAAAGTATCACTTACCAGGGTAATCTATGAACGTCACCAAAAACATGTGACATATCAGTCATACAAATGTATTCATGGAGGAATGTCATATAGAAGCAATGAAAAAAAACTGTGAGAAAGATCTTTCTGTGCAAATTATGAGAAGTTTATCAGATGGTAAATGAAGAACCCTAATTAAAAAACATGATGCTTTCTTTAGTCAAACCCTCAATTGATAGCTGCCCCAGTTCTGCTCCAAGTACAGCAGACAAGAGATTGACTTTGACAACATACCTATATAGTTTACTCAAAATGTTTTCTATCCTGATAGGTCACTCATACCCATATCTTGATTATATCAAGAAGCAATGATTTAAATTAAGAATTAAGTTCATTTGAAACACCTGCAATACATTCATCTCTATATTTATTATGAAAGGTCTTATGGCTGACAAGGAGGATTCTGTTCTGGTTTTCAATTGATTGTTCTGTCTTATTTTAGATAAAAATGTAATACCTAAATAAGAAAAGGAAGTGAGTGTTTCTATTGTACTGTTATTCATGTAGAGGTTCATTTTTACTGGGTTTTTATCAAAAAATGATAAGCTTAGTTTTATCAAAAAAAAGTAGATAGCACCTGGAACTAGTTGTGGTGCAAACAAGTTAAACATTAACAGTAGCCAAAAAGGAAAAGAGCACCCACTGTAAAGCCAAAAACCACATAGATGGATATGCTTTAAACCATCATTTTATTTTAAAAGTAAAGCAGTAATTCCTCCTTTCAAGTCAGTGGTGGACAAACTGCAAGTAGCATCAAGAGAAAAGACTAACGTTATGCAAAGGCATCCCCGTGCTTCATCAGAGTGAATTTACAAGTGCTCAGTGAAATCTTAAATATTGCTCTAAAACAAAGAAGATGTAATGGATATTAATTAACTGCCATAGAGAAGATGGGTTGCATTTAACTCAAGCTCAATTGCTTTAAGTACTTGTGCCTGACGGAGCATATTTGTGGCTACCATTAAGGGATATATGCACATGAATAAACGTGCTGTTATTAATTACGCAATTTAGAGAGCACTATTTAAGATTGCATCTGAGCACTTGTAAATTCATTCTGATGAAGCAAGTGGGTGCCTTTGGGAAACGTTAGTCTTTTCTCCTGATGCTACTTGCGGTTTGTCCGCCACTGACTTGAAATGAGGAATTACTGCTTTACTTTTTAAATAAAATGATTGTTTAAATCATATCCATCTATGTGGCTTTTGGCTTTATAGTGGGTGCTCTTTTCCTTTTTGGCTACTGTTTAAAGGGAAACGTCATCTAGGATTAAATTAATCAATGTTGTTACCAGTTGAAATCTGCTTTACATAAGCTATTGACTGAACCAATAACACATTTAGGGCCAGGATTATAACTCCATTCAGCTGCCCTCCCTTTATATCTGCAGGCATCCATTTTGTAAATCACAGGCACAGGAAATGATATCACATCAGGGAAAACACCTATAGTCAATAAATATTTTAACCAGGAGAGGCACTCTAAGCAGAAGCTTGAATTCAGGTGCAACCTGAGAGCATAAGAAAGTTAAGTTACTTGCTTAGGGTCATACAATTATGCAAGTGGGAACTGTGGGATTCAATCCGATGTCTCCAGGTTTGTAGCTCAGAGCCTTAAACCACTTACTATACTGCCTCTTCTAAGGGAAGAGGAAAAGAAGAGTTAGGCCTCTTGATGAGCTGTCACAACCAGCCACTTAATAGTTTAGTGATTGCACCTGGGAGCATCAGGGAAGTGAAAAGTGTTTGTCTCAAAAAGAAAGAGCTACTGGAGATTTCCTGCTGGAAAAACAGAGTGAAACACTTGGAATCATGAAATGAAAAACAAATCTGCTGTATTTGTTTTTCTTTTACATTGGTGAAAAGAAACCTATATCTGTATGGTGTTTAAATAATGATTTTTTTGATGTTGCAATCTTCAGAAGGAGTGGTGCTAGAACATGGGGAAAAGTGAGTGTGTATGTAGGGGGAGGAGGGCAATGTAGTAATAAGAGACCATGATTGCTTTTCTTCTGACATTGCATGCATTTGTGCACTTTGAATGCTCATGGTAAAGAAGGGTGTGTCCACCCCACACACACAACTGTAGTTTCTGGCACCTATGTTCAGAAGGGTTCAGTACTGACAGCCATGTATCCTGTCACACACTAACACAAAACAATCATTTTATTACAACTTATTTACCCAGGATAGTCCAGCTGAGATGTGCCTCCTCATTACCAGTGAGTCCTGCTGCTATTCATTTCTGCTGCTAAGTGGACAGGAGCACTGGGGGTTATCTGACTCATTTAAGGTCACACAGTTAGTGTTTGACTTTTCAGAGGCTTTAAATTCTCATCTCCTGGGCCCCAAGCTGGTGCTCTAGCCACTAGATCGCACTCCTACAAATGATAGAACATGATGCCAACAAAAAAAAATGTAAACACAACTACTTCAGGGCTAACAAACACTGAAACTAAATAGGTACTGGAATAAAATTTATTTACAGTGTTACCACAGTAGCAGATTATTCTGCAAATCACACTGGCACTAAATATTATCCTAAACTGAAATGTCACAAAACATAGTACAAAGCAATACAAACCCCAAAGGAGCTCAGAAACTGTTGGCACTGGCAGCACACAACTTTTATTTATAGCAACCCCTACAAGTTTAGACACAAGTTCACATCCCCATAGACTGGGTAAAAAAACATGTTGTCTTTTCCATTGATCTTCAAGGAGGCAGTATAGCACAGTGGTTTAAGGCTCTGAGGTACAAAGCTGGAGACCAGGGTTTGAATCCTATAGTTCCTACTTGTATTAGTGTATGAGCCTGAGCAAATCACTTAACTTTCTTGTGCTCTCGGGTCACACCTGGACTCAAGCTTCAGCTTAGTGGTCCTCTCCTGGTTAAAATCTTTATCGACTATATGTGTTTCCTCTGATGTGACATCATTTCCTGTGCCTGTGATTTAGAAAATGGATGCCTGCTTCTGTAAAGGAAGGGGAAACTGAATGGGTTATAATTCTGGCCCTAAAGTGTTATGGGTTCAGACAATAGCTTATGTAAAGCAGATTTCCATTGGTAACAATATTGATTAATTTAATCCTAGATGGACATTTCCCTTTAAGTTTAGTTTTATGTAAATTCATTCTGAGCCTCTTGAGAGTGCAGAGATCAGTGAATATTTTCACCTTCTTCTGTAGGCCAGGGGTCAATTCAAAATTAAGATTACATCATCAATTTGTGTGGATTGTATCTTAGAGGGGAAAGGAGGTTTGTATCATATAAATGTGTTGTTACTACATTTACTGTATGCACTATAAAGATAATTTTTCTGCCAAAAAAACATCCTTTGTAAACTTTCAGATAAGGCGACATCTTGTTAATTAACTTCCTAGAAACTGAAACACTTTAAAATGTTGAGCAGAAAGGGTCCATGCCTTTATCTATTAGAATGTCCAACAAGAAGGTCCAACTAATGCTATCAAAAGCGATCCTGGATCTACAAAAAGGCAGTTTAGCTTTTTTCTTACTTTTACTTATTTAAAAAATCAGATGATTCAATAAATAGCAATGTTCTATTATAGAAAGATGATTCCTAAAGCTGTTTTGTGATATTTTGATGATGTCATTTTTATTCCCCAACCCTCTATATGTGACAGAAATATTTACAGGATAAATTTTGAGAGGCCTCTATTAGGCTTATGGGTTTGAACATTGTGGGATCAGTGGATGAGCTCCTGCTGTGTAGACAATACCTTATATTACCCTGACATAATTGTGGAAAACATCTATTTTGTATAAAGAAGTTGCAACTATGATAACAAATAGGTAACCACCATTTAGTACTGAATTTATATAAATAAATGGGAACTTGATCAAGACCTGGGGCCTTTTTTAATTTGGCTGATGCCTCTCAAAAGTTATGTTTTTGGGTCCTATGCTCCCATGCATCCATAATTTTTGAGAGATTGTAATTGTACCCTTATTTCCCTATGAGAGTGCAGGATACTCTGAGCCCTGCACTCCCATCAATCTATAATGCTATGTGTATTTGTGTGTGGGAATGCAGGACCATGCATCAATAAGGCCTGTGCTCCCATCACTCCATAATGGTACTCATATTTGCGTGTGGGAGTGCACATTGCCATCCATCCATCATTTTTATAATACTGTAATCGTATCTCTATTTCCCTGTGAGGGCCCTGTGCTCCCATCAATCTACAATGGCACCAGTATTTACATATGGGAGTGCAGGTCCCTCTGGATTCTGTGCTTCCATCCATGCATAATATTTGAGATAGTGTACTGGTATCCTTATTTGTTTGTGGGAGCACATGGCCCTCTGGGCCCTACACTCCTATGCCATACTGTACAGTGCCAAAGAAACAAATCACATTGCAATGTTATCCTATAGAAAAACACAATAAAATTTGAAACCTGGGGAACTTGACACCAGGGTAATATATTTTCACAAAACCAGCAAAGGCAGTTTGGTTGGGGAAGTCCTTTATACCCTGCAAATTTTGGAACATATTTGCAAACTGGTTCTTCACAGTTGAGTGACAAAGAAACAACTGTGAACATCTCACATTACAATGTTATCCTATGGGAAGACAAGCACAATTTAACCCCCCACAGTTCCAGAGCAAAGTAATATTTTTTCATTAAATCAGCAAAAAGCACATTGGTGGGGCAAGCCCTTTTTACCCTGAATGTTTCAGAGCAAAATTGCAAAGTGTTTATTCACAGCGGAGAGACAATGAAATAACTGTGTTCACCTCAAATTACAATGTTATTCTACATATGAAAAGAAGCAAAATTTAACCCCCACAACTCCAGAGCAATGTAATATTTTTTCACCAAACCAGCGTAAGCCACATCTGTTGGGCAAGCCCTTTGTACCATAAAAACTTCATAGCAAAATCAGAAATGGTTTAGGAACTGTGGAGTGACAAAGAAACAGGTAGTACCATTGTGGTCAATGGTAGAGCATGATAAAGGGTTCTTTTTCATGAAACAGGACTCAAAATTGTGTTAATCCCATTGTAGGTAATGGGAAAGCATGACAAGGATCCTTTTTCATGAAACAGGATTCTAAATCATGCTAATCCCATTGTAATCAATGGGGAGCACAATAAAGGATCCGTTTTCATGAAACAGGATTCTAAATCATGCTAATCCTATTGTAGTCAATGGAAAAGCATGCTAAAGGATAATTTTACAGTAAACAGGATCCTATTTTGTGTTAATACCATTGTACTCAATGGTAAAATATATTTCTTGGAAGTTTAGTGGTCCCTTCCCCCTCCACGAGGTCAATCCCTGTTCTGTTCATTTATCTTAGATTGCTGTCCCCCTATAAAAAAAATATAACCTTGCTAGTCTAGTCACCCCTCGCCATCCTCATATAAAACAATATATTTCCTGGTAGTCTAGTGGTCCCTCTCCCCTCCGCTGATGACTGATCACTGCCCCTTATAAAAAAAATTCCCTGGAAGTCTAGTGGTCCCTCCCCATCCTCAATCCCCATCCTGTGAAAACACACTGCTATCTGTGGTGGTCTCGTGGACCTCCCAGCCCATCATGTAATCACCCATGCCCCACTCTCCCCCATCCCAAGTCCCAGTTGGTGACCAGCACCACCCTCCTCTCACCTCCACAGCTGGCCACCAACTGAGCTATGAATGAACACATGCTAGACAGGTGTTATGTTCATGAGGTGGTATAAAAAATGGCTTTGTTGAAAATTTGGGGTCAAAATATTTAAAATTACCAAAGTTACAAGCAAGCATAGTAAAATTTCAACATATGTGCATACCTTTGCCGTTCTTACATCTTTTGACCCCAGATTCTCAACATAGCCTTCTTATGACCCCATCTGATGAACAAGTGCTGTGAAAATGTTCAACTCTAGCCTGAAAGGTGATTTCGCTAAGTGACTACAAAATCACCTTTTGGGCTTGATTTGCATAATTCCACTGGCATTGCTCATGAGGTGAGGCCCCTAAAAGGCCATGTTGATAATTTGGTATTAAAATATGCAAAAATGGTAAAATTGTGCATCGATGTTCAAAATCCCATTGAAATACATTGAACTGCACTTACCTTAGCTTCTCATATTGCAGTCGGCAGTTCCAGCAGCAAGACTTGGATTGGAGAGTAGATCTTTGCCCTGGGACATGTTCAGGTGAGTGAAGGTGTGTGTGGGGTCTTGTGTGGGTGTGGGGTGGTGGGTGCTCAGTGGGAGGTCTGGGTAGGGGGATTGGATCAGCGAGGGTCCATTTCCTTTTTTACAGGATTAATTAAAAAAACATCAAGGGACAGTTTTCTTTATTACAAGAAAAACAATGTGGGATGAGGATGGGGGCACCACTAAACACCAGGGATACATTATAAACATAAGGAGATTACTATTGGTGAGTGTTAGTGCCACTAGACATGAGGGAAACATTATAAAACAAAGGGAATGGTGATTGGAGTTTGGGGGACACCATTAGATACAACTAGACTCCAGGGAAGTATTATAAAACTTAGGGGACAGTGATTGGAGGGTGAGAAGCACCACTAGACACCAGTGATACTTAAGAGAATGATGATCAGAGGGTGGAAAGCACCACTAGACACCAGGGAAACATTATAAAAGTAAGGGGATGGTGTTTGGAGTGTGGGGGGTGCTACTCTACTAGCATACCAGAGTCCCTTCTTGAGCTTGTGTCTTTAATTTCTGCTTTTAGTCTTCTGGTGAGCTCTTGATACCTGAAAACCTTAACAAATGACTTTCCCATTCTATCACAAACATGCCAATAAATGTAATCCCTTGATCTCATGCAATTTATTTCTGAGCCCACATGCCTTAATCACAACTCAGCTAACCACACCTCATTTCAGTGCATTCTCTGGTTCATCCCCACTGCACTGTGGAAGCTGTCACTCTTCCTGCCACTCTCTAAAGCCCCCTCCCTATCTGTTCAGGTTCTATCAGAATGCATCCTGTGCTCAGTCCTGTTCTCTGTTTTCCTTACTGCCCTCCTCTTAGTCTGTGTCTCTCCCACACATACAGTGCATTGAAAATTGCAGCCATCTTAGCATTGCCGAACTCCTCTGGCAGATGGTCCAATGTTCCACCCACTACTCAGAGAAGTATTTCCATATGTTCTTTGAAAAAGTTTTCTAATAGCAGCTTGTAGCTGTGGTGCACTGTGATGGACACCTCCATAAACTGAAATGGTTGTTGGTGGTCCACCCTGTTTTTACTTTTCAAGTATTTGGATGTTTTCATCATGCCACCCTCTCTCCTTGCCTCTAGTGAATAAACATAGATGCCAGACAGCCATTCCTTATAAGACCTTTTCTGCAGGCCATAAACGTTATAGCATTTAAGGAGTCCATGGAATTTAAAGATCAAAATGAATGGTTGACCAGTTTGATGGAAGATCAAAATGTGATTTCTGTCATGACTGAGCAAATATTATTAATTAGCAATTTCTTGCAGTTACTGAACATCTAGCTGCATTACAAGAGATGAAATATATGACATTCCTGTCCTGGAAAGGTATTATCCCTCTACCATAAAAGCAGTACTTCAAAGGGGTGCCCACTCACTTAGGGTGAGATGATGCTGAAGTTGAGTTTGGTGAACCTGCTGAAAGCCACCACTTTTGACTCTGGTAAGGGGGGTGAAGTTTAATGGATTCCATTCAGTTCTTTGGTGACATGGTGTGGTATTTTTCTTCACAGGGATCACCCACTTAGCTCTCGTCAGTCACATGGAAAAAGTGCAAGGTCATGCACATGGGGAGCAAGAGCCTCAGGGTTAAGTACAGATTAGGGGGCATGACCATCATGGTGTCCAAGGAAAAGAAGATTGTAGGGCTTGCAACTCTATGCAGTCTGGAACTACTAATGAAATGCAGCAAGGCAGCAGTGAGGGCAAATAGGATGCTGGGTTGCATATGCAGCGGTTCACCAGCAGAAAGAAAGAGGTTGTACAGCCGCTGTACAGATCAATGATATGTCCTCACCTCAAGTACTGTGTGTAGTACTGGAGCCCCTACCACAAAAAGGACATTGATCTGCTAGGTGTGATACAGAGAAGGGCCACAAAAATAATTCTGGGCCAGCAGGGCTCTAATACATGCAGAGACTGGAGAACCTTAATATGTACTCACTCAAGGAAAGAAGGGAATGTGGGAATATGACAGAGACCGTCAAGTACCTCAAATATATAAACAAGGTTGACCCCAGTGAATGTTTTAAGGATTATTGAGAACAGAAACATGAGGGGAGACAGCTACAAACTGGCTAGAGGAAGGTTCTGGAAGAAGGCCAGGAGGCACTTCTTCATGGATAGAGTGGTGCAGGGTTGAATTGGCTACCAGAGGAGGTAGTGAACCAGAACACAGTTGGGGGAATTAAGAGGGGGTGGGATAATGTCAAAGAGAGGGTCAAAGTGTCAAAGGATGTGGGGCAAAGTGATGTAACAAAAGTTGCATGAGTTCCACTTTTGGCAGACACAATAGACCATAAGGCCTTCTTTTTCTGGCATATTTGTATGTTTGTATGACTCACATTAACCAATCAGCTATACTAAAGATCACTGGCAGATGCAGGATTTTACAATGGGGTGGGGTGGGGGTGCTGTGGTGGTGTGTGTACTTGATATGTAACTTTTTGAAATGTTTTTAATCTTTTATATTATCTTTTTCATTAAATGTTTGACTGAAGATATAAAATGTAATCTATTGTTTTGATTGTAGATTTTCTTACAATCAATATATTAGACTTCTTCAGCAAAGTGAAATGCAACTGTAGCAAGCAGGTAAGTTACAACGGGGGGGGTGCAGCTGCACCCTTTAAACACCCCTAGATCTTCTACTGGTAAAGATTGTGATCTCCTTCAGCTGCACATCTCTCTGTGCCATTTCTAGCTCTCTATTAGCAGTGTGAATATTGAAAAGTAAAGCGCTTCAGATTTCTTGTATAGTTCTTTTTGATCCAATAACACTTTAAAAATCATCAGACAATTGTTCATCATTAACAGCAGTTAACTAAATTTTCTGTGCAGTGTAGGTCAGTTAATTTGTGTGCTGCTACAGAGAGGAGTGCACAGTGGGTGTGGTGGGTGCTTTTTGCAGCTGCAACCCGAAACAGGGCAGGGAGATATATCAAACCAGCAAGGGATGGGAGGTGTAGTTTTTTATTTTCTGTTGTTAAATGTTTTATTGAGATTTTCCAGTAATGAAAAAATATACAAAAAAAAAATACAACAAAAACAACAGAAATACAGCAAGAGTGCACAAGGCCATTACAGGCTATATATATATATATATATATATATATATATATATATACACATGCTGGTTGACTAAGATTTCTTTGGATTGCCATTCAGTACTGGCACTGGTCCTTTGTAATGTCTTATTAGTGACATTGTGGAGGGACTGAATGCCTCTTTGCAGACGACACAAAGATCTGAAACAGGGTTAATACACAAGGGGGGATGGAAAGGATGAGAAGGGACTTGGCAAAGTTGTAGGGATGGTCAACAGTATGGCAGCTTAGATTCAGTGCAAAGAAGTGAAAAGTACTGCACCTGGGAAAAAAAAAAACAAAGGGAAGAGTACACAATGGGGGGAGGTGTAGGTACTAACAACAACAAAAATGGAAAGGGACCTCGAGGTAATCATACCACATGACCTAAAGGTAAGCAAGCAATGTAAGTAGGCAGTAAGGAGGGTTGGGGTGTACTGGGATGTATAGGGAGAGGCATCACCTGTAGAAAACAGGAAGTTGTTATCCCTCTGTACAGATAGTTGTGAGACCCCACCTGGAGTACTGTGTGCACTTCTGGAGACCCCATCTCCAAAAGAACATAGATAGGATGGAGGCAGTCCAGAGGAAGGCAACTAAAATGGTGCAGGGTTTGCACCAGAAGCCATATGAAGAGAGACTAAAGGATCTTAATAAGTATACTCTCGAGAAAAGAGGCGGGTGACATGATACAAACTTTCAAGTACCTCAAGGGAATCAACACAGTCCAAGAGGGTAGAATCTTTTAGAAAAGAGATGTGTAAGAACAAGGGGGCACAATTTGAAGATGGGGGGAATGGCTCAAGAGCAATGTGAGGAAGTATTTTTTTCACAGAGAGGGTTGTGGATGCATGGAATGGCCTTCCTGAGGGGGTCTTGGGGTCAAAAACAGTAGAGGAATTCAAGAATGCATGGGACAGACATAAGGCAATTCTGATGGTGGGTAGGAAGAAGTAGGATGTTGGTTAACTAGGATCTGCAGGTTATCTAGTAGGTAGGGAAATGAGTAGACTGGGTGGTCCAAATGGTCCTTATCTGCAGTCAAATTCTATGTGTCTATGTTATACCAGCATGAATAGTGAGCACAATCAGTTGTTACTAAATAAATTTCTTCAAGTACCCCTTACTGAGATACTGGCCTACTGCACCTTTGCTCATCTAAGTAGGATATATTTATCCCATCTAAGATTAAGAAGGGTTGCCTGAGTAAGAGGCAGACCCCTTTGTCCTGGGCACTTGACCAATGAGGGAACGGCTCAGTCAGGTATAGGAAAGGGGGAAGGGAGAGAGAAAGGGGAGCCCGGGGGAGGGGATGATGAGGTCACAAGGGGGCAGAGAGTAAGGAGAGAAAATCCAGAAGGGAATTGGTAGATGGAAAAGAGAGAGTGCAAGGAGGGGGGGTTATAAGAGGCTGCACAGGAGCAAGAAGACCTCCTTGTTCTTTTGCTAGCCAGTAATTTTCATTGTCTGGTAAGCACATCAGTCAGTTGGTGATTTTTGTTTTCAGCAAGATTGGTACAAGTATTTTTTCTGCTTCACTTTAGGTACTGTAAGTACAAGTCTAACAGATTTGGAGAGTATTTGAAGGGTTTTAAGAGCTTATTTTGTGACTATAAAAATATATAATAAGTAAATAAACATAGAGAGAAATAAATAGATACAGTTACAATGGAAGTTTAAGAATGCAGAGTTCAAATAAGCTGAAAACATTCCTGGCAACATATGCAAGTGTTTGTAGTAGAGAGAGTAAAAAGCTGCAGGGAGTTTTTTCTGTATTCATATGAAAATATTTATATTTGAGGTAGAAAAATGCTGCAGGAGATTGTGATATATTAGAAAAACACCGCAGGGATTTTTGTGATGTATTAAATCAAAAAATGCAGGCAGTCTTTGTAGAATAACAGCAGTACTTTGAACGATGCATGCTTGGTTGGATTTAAAAGTCAGTTTTGTTTTGTTGGGACAAACGGGGTTTCTTTGTTTATGGCAGACGTTTACAGAAAATTAAAAGTGATGGCTATTTAGCAGCATGGGGAACATTTTCTGCAGTGGTGGCTTTGCTTTGTCTTTTATGGAAGAAAGAAGTGGCAGGCCTAGGACCAATTGCAGATGGCTAAGAGACGTCAAGGGGGGTTCCCTGGATATAGGCTGGAGGCCGGGTTGTTATGTTGGGAAGGTGTGGTGGGAAGCGGTAGTCCAGATATGGCCTCACATGCTGAAGAATAGAAAAAGGGGAGGTAAGCAATGGCAGAAGTTAGTTGCAGAAGGGGATTTAACAACAGAAAGCAGCACACACAAAGAGAAGGAGCTGTGAGAAAGGGATCTAAAGGCCGGGGTACACCACGTGGTTGGACGCTCAGGGGAAGGGGGCTGCACAGGCCAAGGGAATGCACTTGGGTCTATGAGTGCTTGATTGTGCACGAAACTGCAGAAAGAGGGGGTAACAAACAATACAGGGGTTTTCTAGGCATTTAGGTGCAAAACATAGAGAGGCAGAGATGGAATGAACGGAAACTCTGGTCACAGACGGGCATGGGATGGGGCAATGTGGGAGGCCTAAGGTTAGGCCTGAGTAAACCACAGGCATAAAGGAAGGCCAAAAAATGCACCTCATGTGTAGCCACCATTTTTATGATCAAAGACAAAGAATGGTGGCCACCAGTTTGAGGATGGTAGGCCACGTGGGTGGCTGCCATTTTAGTAGAGGATGGCCACGTGGGCGGCCAACATCTTGGGTGCAGAAAAAGCGGACACCATTTTGGGAGCATGGGGATAGATGAGCTCCCACCATCGGGAACACAGAAAGGTTTGGCAAGGGTTTAGAGAGTGGTGCAGGGTGGGATGGGCTGCCAGAGGAGGTTGTGAACCAGAACACAGTTGGGGGATTTAAGGGGGAGTTGAATAAAGTCAAGGAGAGGGTCAGAGTGTCAAACGAGGTGGGACAAAGTGGTGCAACTAAAGATGCATGAGTTCCACTTTTGTCAGACACAATAGACCATAAGGTCTTCTTTTTCTGGCATATTTGTATGTTCATATGATCCACTGTAACTAATTAGCTATACTAAAGATCTTGATATCCTTCAGCTGCACTTCTCTCTGTGCCATTTCCAACTGTCTATTAGCAGTGTGAGTACTGAAAGGCAAAGCTCTTCTGATTTCTTGTATAATTCTTTTTGATCCAATAATGCTTTAAAAATCATCAGATAATTGTTCATTATTAACAGCAGTTAACTGCATTTTCTGCACAGTGTAAGTCAATTAAGTGCTGCTGACAGGGGTGCACAGTGGGTGTGGTGGGTACTTTTTGGAGCTGCAACCTGAAACAGGGCAGGGAGATAGATCAGCCCAGCAAATGATGGTGGGGGGGGGAGTGTAAGTTTAATTTTTGTTGTTAAAAGTTTTATTGAGATTTGCCAGTAATCTAACCTGGATGCTGTGTCCCAACGGGCCACCTACCCTGCCTTGCAGAACTGACCAAGGTTGAGGGGCCTGGGTTCCTTTGTCTGTTATTAAACTACTTCTTTCCTATAGGTAACATTATTGTGCAGTGCCTCCACCCAGAGTATACTTTTAAGTGGGTTAGAGAAAACCTGTTACAACCCCCTGGGATGCTGTAACCACCCACATTACCACTCTGTCATCCCACACATGGATTGTTAACCAAAACCCCACATGTCATCATTTCTGAATTGAAGGCTCTTTTACTAATAATGGGCCCTGTGCACTATTGTATGGAGTGGCTACGTGCCACATATCTGTGGTGCAAGACCACTCCACACATATTGCGTCCCACACCGAATTCATCAACTGGGGCACACAACTCCTTGGCACTCGATACCCTGACCATGCGGACAGCAATGCACTGGGAAGGGAAGGGGCATATCAGGGACATGCCCACACTCCATGCCATGTACAATGGTGCAGAATGCTGGGCTGAGGAGGTGCACCTTATACTGGGTAACACCCAGCTCTAAGGGATACATGCCCCCCCCAGGATGCCATTGCCGGTAGTGGCACTGACATGGAACCACTGCAGACCCCCCCACATGCTGCCCCAGCCGATGGATTATCAAGGAGGGCTGGGGCAGCTGACTGGGCACCTATCTGCCCCAAGCTGGCAGCGCACATCACACCCTCTAATGTTTTCTGCACCCCGTGGGCACAAGGGATCCATTCATGGACCAGGTTCAGGCATCCTGTTGGATGCATGCCTGATCCACGGAAATGTCCTCTGCACATCTGTGCACTGGGGTGTGTGTGGACAGGTGTTGGCCAGTAGTGAATACCAGCCGGTGCACATCTGCCTGCAGGTGTGGAACTCCGCGGGCAGGTAACGTGCCTCCAGAGCGTATTACCTGCCCATATCTGAATAGGGCCCAATTTGCTCACACACCAAGATTTTATAAAAAAAAGCAGTTAACCAAACATTGATTTACAAGGGGTGGCTGTTAGGAAGGATCAAATGGATATAGAGGTTAAGTAACAGATTGATTTGCATTTCAGATTGGCATTCTTAGCATTGCAATCAATATAATCATTTTTCATTCTAAATTCAACCCCCCTTAGCATATTTGGCACCCAACAACTTTCTGATGGATTCAGGTCTAAGATACTACCAGCTATATAGCTGCATATATGGCAGATACATACTGTGTGCCGATACTGGTACCAGTCCCAGACTATTATAGAAACCTGCAATTCTACACTTTAAACCTGGATACCCAGTACTAAATGTAAGTTGCAGACCTGATACAGTTACAGCTGAGTTGGCCAGTGTTGGGGCCCTTAAAAGAAAATCAGATTAGCATCCTTTCTTTTGATTATTGTTTAATCAAGTCTGCAAAAACAGCTCCTTTGCTTTAGTGCTCAGGCTTTTGTGCTAAAGCTTAGCAGAACTTGAAATAACTATTTACAGTTCCCTCTGGTTTTTGCAGAACTGAGTCTGCATACTCACATTTCTGAAGTCATCATTTGGTGCAGAAAGGTAATCATATTTCAGAAGAGAGCTTTAAGCTGAGATGCAGGTAGGAGCTTTGGTTGACCCTTTTGTTGACAGGCTCTTGCAGATTGCAGGCTGGAACATTTTCAGATGCCCCTTTCTCTGGACTTGAAGTCACATCACATCTCTGGAACATTCTGAAGAAATAGACCAGGCTGGGACTAGGGCCAGCATGCCTCAAACCCCCATGTCTAGGCTATGCTGCACAGGGGGAAGTGCATATGGCAGCACCAAGGCTAGCACACTACCAGGATGACTCCCAGGCCAATCTAAGACTGTCTCTCTTTCTCATTCTTTGACATTCAATAGCTTTATCTCCTCACAGGCATTTCAGTCAGTCGGCCAGCATGGCAGACATGGTCTTTTCAAACATTAAGGATACAGCCTTCACAGTCGGTGCATCCCCCTGGGCTAGGGAGGACCCAACTCTAGCACAGTCTTAATCAATAAGCACATTCTCTTCCTCTTTAGGCAATGCATTAGCTTAAGGCATGACTCCCCACCACGATAGCAGATGGAGCTTAAGGCATGGCTCCCAACCAGGTTAAACACTTTACTTGTCAACAAATCCCTTTCACAGACACTTCTCAAAGCACAGCTATGTGCTTCTCTCAAGCCAGATTACACAGCACAGCTCCTTTTGGCCAGCTGGTGCTTTGCAGCTCCAACATGAACATTTGGAAAGTCCTCGCAAGCAACTTCCGACAAAGCTCCAACCTCAAAATACCATCCATCCATATTTCTAGGCACATCAGGCATGTCGCATACACAAGACCATCCATGGTCATTCTTGCATCAGATGTCCACCCTTTACAAGGCGCTGATCAGATGCAGGGTGCCGACAGATGAGCCACTTGTATGTTAAGTAGAAGTTTACTCACTCTGGATTTAACAGTGCAGCTTTCTATTGTCTGAAGTCATAGGCATCATCCACACTCTCACTGCTGAGGCAGAAACATACATGCAACCCTCTCACAACTGCAGACAGACTTATTGCAGCTCTCTCACAGCTGAAGTTAGCTCAGATTTCTTCCCCCAAATTTTTCCAGAATGTTGAAAGGGAAATGCTAACCCTGGGGTACTAGCATTGTATGAGATAGCAGACTATGAGACCTGGCTGGGAGACCTGAATATGTACACCCAGGAGGATAGAAGGGACGGGGAGGACATGATACAGACATTCAAGTATCTGAGGGAATCAATAAGGATTGGGCAAATGGGGTCTTTAAGCTAATGAGGGTGAGGGACACCAGAGGCATGGGCTAAGAATAGAGGGGGGGGGGTTTAGGAGGGAAATGAGGAGACACTATTTCACAGAGATGATGGTAGCAAAATGAAATGCACTACCAGAATGGGTGGCATCATGTAAATCTGTGAACAGCTTTAAAAAGGCATGGGACAGGGAGCAGGGGAGAATGAGGATGGGGAGGTGGGGTGGCAGTGGGATGACAAATGGGAGGGGTGGGGCAGCTGTAAACTAGGGGTGCTAGCTGCACACTTGAGCAGATGTAGATAGACCAGGTGGTCTGTTTCTGCTGGCACATTCGTAAGTTTTTTAAATTTATTTATTTGGTGATTCAGAAAAGACCTTTGAGCACAAGCTCTTTTACAAAGGTTCCACGTCATAGATTGCAAAACAAAGTACGATAGTAGAAAGCAAGGGTATATTACAATAAATGATACAGCTTGGATTCAGAACTTACAGAATAACTCAAAACATAGGTACGAGTTAAAATAACAAGAACAACACTTTATGAGGGTGGTGGGGGGGATAAGCAGCCAGAAAGTGCCTTGTCAGTAGTTCAGAGGGACAGGGATAGCTGGCAGAAGGGTGAAGGAAGGAGTTACGAGAGAGAGAGAGAGAGAGAGGTATGTACTGCGGTGGAGGTGAAGGGTGGGGGAAGAAGGGTGATAAGGTATAGGGAGAAATGGTGAGGGTGAGCAGAGGCTGAGTGGAGAAGACTTACTAGAGTAAAATGGTGGGGTGTGAGGGGGCATGGTCAGGCAGCCTGCATTAATAGTGACTGTTAGGGAAACTTATGGGACTGTGAGTTGGGGGAGGGGAAGGGGGTAGCAGGTGCTGAAAGAGCATGATGGAAACTGATTGCTGAGGCAAATTATGAGACGGGACAGAGGGAGGGGGTACCTGAGGCCTGCCTAGTGCTTGCTGGGGTGCAGAGAGAACAGGTGTGGCTGTAATATGTGGCATCCCCCAAGCCAGCAACTCCAATTCCTTGCAGCCACATTTTTTCTTGGCAGATGCCACATCCCCCTCCCCATGGAGGGGCTTCTGCTGAATGGAACAGGCCCATTCTCTTTGGCAAGGGACCTGAGCCCCCTTCCCTGTGGAGAGGCTCCAGCCAAACTGACTTACAGGCCCATTCTCTTTGGCAAGGGGCCTGAGCCCCGCTCCCTGTGGAGGGGCTCTAGCTGAACTGAATTCCAGACAGAAAAGTCCCTGGGTTTTGGGAGCTTTTTGGCAGTTCTGATTGGCTGAATCCCTTGTTTGTCTCAAAAATTTATATTCATTAGGCTTCCATTATGCCTGATAGGCTCCTTGTTTAGGTGCAAATATTGTCCCTGATTTTCCCCCACAAGACTTAACACAATCCTATAATTCTCTGTAATTAATCCTGGCTTTCTGATTGGCTGACATTAGGTCAAAGGCTGCAAACATGACTGCAACTAGTTACAGTCCACAAGCAGCCCATCAATATCCCCACAACATGTTCTGGTGCAGCCAGATTAAACATTTATTTAAATAATAGCCCCACAGTTCAATAGCCCCCCTTTTGCCCTGATAAGTGCTCACACTATTTTACATTTAAGTACAATCCTGCACCTGTCACTAGTGCTAGAATCTAAAGTCACCAGGTGCTAGACAACATGCTCATGAATATTAATGCTACCCTCATTAATGTTCATAAGCCGAAACACAGCACAGTTGGTGCTCTTCATTTAAAATATAAAGGACACTCCCAGGGGCCTTGTTCTAGTCACCAGTCCCCACTTTGCCTTTTACAGGGACTGGGACCACTGGGAAGCCATTCATTGGATCGCAGTCGTGGTCGTAAAAATTAAATGCGCTTCCGCTCATGCATGACGCATTAAGGGGGAGAAGGCGTACCTCAAGGTTCTTTAAGCCCATTGTGGGCAAAATTAATGCAAAGGTTGCCTGGAAGCCCCAGAGGCACACTTGGACTCAGGCTGTGATGGTGCATGAACGGGGGAAGATCAGGGGACACAATGAGCAATACAGGAGGCAAAAGGAGTATGGGGGCAATTAAGGTAAGCCCCCACAAGGGGGTTACAGTAATTAAAACAAAAAAAAAGAGAAATACAGCAAGAGTGCACAAGGTCATTACCAGTGGTGCATATATATGCTGGTTGACAAGACTTGTACGGATTGCCATACCAATATGAATAGTGAGTACAAGCAGTTGTTGCTAAATACATTTCTTCAAGCACCCCTTACTGAGATATCGTACTACTGCACCTTTGCTCATCTTGGTAGGATATACTGTATGTATCCTATCTAAGACTAATAACATAACTAATAAGCCAGAAACAGCTATGGTATAAACATAGACTTCACAAACACAGGTCTACAAAAGACAATCTGAAAGTCATGGATAATGGTGGGTTCACCGGTTACAGCACTCACAACATTTTAAATTTAGCTATTAGGAACTGCTAGGTCTAGGGCAGGAATAGACTGGGAAGGTGAAAAACTCATGAATCCCCTGATGTGCTAGGGCCATCTGTATTCCAGATGTGCAGAGGCCTACAGTATGTGACCTGGCCATCCATGTAATCAAAAAAAAGGCCCCAGTTAAACCTAAAATCGAGGATCTTGGATAAGCCGATGTGATGTAAGCACTTATTGTTAGCCTGGGTTGCCAGAGATGACATGCAAGACTGGAAAGAAGGGATATCAACAGAGCACTACCTCTGTAAGTGTAGGCATTTAGCCTCTGTAACCACCGCTGCAAGCCACTTTGGATGTCTGGTAAGTAACTGTGGGGCCACAGAAGGCATGTTTAAAACAAATAGTTTAGGTGAGAGTTCAAATTTTGTATTCAGAACCCTCCCACAAAGGTTATGTACTCCTACCCACAGGGTTTTGATTTTGGGAAAGGCCCACCTGATGTGAAGGAGGTGCCATCTGCTGTCTCACATCTCCAACATCAGTTAGATTGGAAGACTCCTAGTTTATGGAGTATCGCTGCGGTAAGTTACTGGTAGTGAAGAATTTTATTCTGTGTAAGATGGTTTCTGGCATCTCTGTGAGCCTCTTCAGCCAGAGCCCAGCAGTGACCCAATTCCTCTGAGGTTATCTGGACTGCTAACTTTTGCTCCCAATAGGCCTTGGCCCCCTGAGTTTAATCTGTCATGGCATCTCTCCAGGGTTCTATATATGGCACCTGCCCTACCTCTAGAGAGATGAAGCCACAGATTATAGTGGGATACCCTTTGGGGATTCGGGTAAAGGGAGGGTGCTTTGAGAATAGGTAGGAGCACACTCTGAATCTGGAGGTACAGTACTTTCAAATGTCCTTGCATCCTGGCCAGCTCAGTGACTCAAAGGCCTGGAGTTGTCTAGTGTGAGGAATCATCAGGTCCCTGACCTGTATGATGTCTCGCTCCTTCCAGGAGTTCCAAATAAAAGATTGTTGTCAATGAGGAGAAGGGTGTAGGTTTTATTTTGCAATTAATTTTTTGTTTTACTGAGTGCTGGTCATGTAGGGCAGAATATCCACAGTTTTATTCTTTTTTCTCTGCACATAAGCCAATCATTCCATCATTGAAGTAAACGGCAGCCCATGACGTGCACAACTGCGACAGAGCGAACCGCAAAATGGCAACTCAATTGAGGTGCATGACATGGGGGCTACTGAAGAGGTAGGGCACCCGGAAGGGGTGGGTTCGTGCATGTAGTGTCAGGATGTGGCTACACGTACACGCGGAGGGGTCTGAGCGAGCATGCTCAGAGAGGGACGGGAGGGGTTTAGAGGGGTGGTGTCATGGTGGGCTGCCGAGCTGGCCCCATGACATGGTGGGTAGATTCACGGCTTGGGTGGACAGGGTGCTGGGTTCAGGTCAGGGCACAGATATGTTTTGTTGCACCCATCCCACATTTTATTTTAACATTTTGCACCCCACCAACATGCATCCCCCTGGAGTTGAGAATCCTTAAGTAGGGGGGGTAGGGAAAAAAGCCTTGAGGAGAGAGAACAGCCCCACATAAAATTTAAAAATGTAAGTCCCTGGTGCTGTTGTGCTGTGCATTGAGAGTCCAGCGCTGAAATTGATTTTCAGCACTGTGACTTTGCCGTTATGACATAGAACCGAAGTAAACTGTTAATGAAAGTGAAGTATGGCAGTAAGTCTAATGGGGCCTGTTAGTGGAGCCAGAGGGTGGTCTCACGTTGGCTCATTATCTCCTTCTCACACATGAAGAGATTTGTTATGTAGTTGTCTAATCTTAAGCAGCTATGAGGGTAACGTGCCCAGCTGGAACCTTCGGAAATATTTTATTGTTTAATCCTTGACATATATATATTATTATCATCCTCGTTTGAATTGTATCCTGTTTCATTATTCTGTAGTTTCATCTGTCATGTAGAAAACAAAGAAAATAGAACAGGAGGAGAAAGAGGTAGAGAGGGAAGAAAGCTGAAGATAAAGGTCCCATCATGCCACTTCCAAGTAAGGATGAGAGAAACGGGTCACTGACAGCTTTGGTTTAAGCTTTTAGTTGGGGCCCATATATTTTGTTTGCTTTGAGAATTCAAGGGAATCCCTTCAGCTGCCAATGTAGTAAGTGGCATTTGGTAAAGCAGACTACTAATGGAGAAAGGGGCCTTGAAGTCCACAATGAATATTAATTACTGCAGATTACTTGTAGCAGGTTGCTGTCAGCATGCATCTGCTGTAGATTACTGTTTGTGGTGTGGTGACTCAGATGAGCTAGTGATGTCACCATCTCCAGCAATGAGGGATTTCAGTCCTATTGTACCATCTGTTGTGCAGGGAAGAAGGCGATGTTACCCCCACATCACAGAGATGAATGATGAGAAAAATGGGATTCATGATGAAGCGAGGAGGAGCAGGAGTATGAAGAGGATACGCTGTTTTAAGAACAAGTGGGCTCTATGGTTTTCATATTAATGTAATTATAAGTCATATTTATTAATAAATTTGGCTTTGTTAACACGCCAAGAAAATGTGATTTACAATGATTGGAGGAAGAGGAGGATGGACAGAGAGATTGGGTTGTTTTCATGACCAGTCAACTTCTAGGGGTTTTGTTTTCATGTAATTATTATTAACTATTATTATTCTTGAATTATTTTGCTTTATTTATATGCCGAGAAAACATGATTTGTAATTGGGTGAGGAGAAAGATGGTTAACAGGATATGTTGTTTGCAGAACCAGTTAAGGTTTATTGTTTTTGTGGTGTTAGTTATTTAAAAATCTGACTTTATTTATATGCAGAAAAAATGTGATTCATGATGAAATAACTCAGGAAATCTATTTTTTTTTGTTGCAAATTCAACCCCAGCTGGGTGGGGGGGGTGTATTTTGGCCCAGGCCCCGGCATTTGGTTGTATGATGTAGACTAGTGTGTGTCCAGTACCAAGAAATGCACCAGTTGGCTCAGTCTGCTGCCACCCATGGTGGCTGGATTACATGATTGAATCATCTTATCCTATCACTTCCCATACCTAGTTGACCCAATGGTCCCAGCTGCTGCTACCCACCCAACTGACTAGAGTGGGGATTTGGAGTGGATGTGGAATGTAAAGCATACCGCTCCAGCTCCAGACCAGCCAATGTGGGACAAACAGTTAAACTGTGAGTGAGACACTCATCTTCCAAAGTGGGTACAATTGCACCCCTTTCAGAACCCTCTTAAGAAAAACAAACAATTGAGAAATATCACCATTTCTTGATAAGTACATTTTATTGCACACACAGGTAAGAATGGCAAACCAGTAAAAAAAAAGATAAAAGTAACATATTTCCACATTTAATATTCCGTTTTCTTTCTCATTTAAGAAAAGGCACATCAAGCTTACTTTTTAGCAGGATCTGAATGTTCTCTGTTATGAGCAGCTGTGGCTTTCTTTTCCATGTCCAAAATACGTTTCTGCTGTCAAGCACTAAAGCACTCTAAGTCTTCATTCATTTTGATTGATAAAAGAGAATTTAAGATCTCACATTCAGGTAGTCCTGCAATTCAGTCTTTATTTTCTTCACCACCTTTCTGGTTTTGCAATAGAGTGGGGTAAGCAGAGAAAAATCGGCATCAGTTTCCTGAGCAATGTGTTGTGCTCCTTTGTTACCATCTCTCTCAGAACAGCCTCCAGTCTGTTAAGATTTCTTCATTTACAGGGCATCTTACAACTGTACCTGTTTCAGACAGATAATGGAAACATAAGTTGACAGCAGAAAAAGAACACAGGTCCATCTAGTCTCTAGTATTACCCTAACCTATCATGTACACCTAGTGTCTATACAGGGTTTATGCCCACTCTATCTGCCCAATATTTCCTGCCTTTGTGCTACATCCTGGGTAACTTTAAACCCCTTAACTCTGTTTCAACTGTGTTTGAAACCATTAATGGTCTTCTCATCCACCATCTCACCCAGCAAGTTGTTCCATGGTCAGGCGAAAGAGTATTACCAGGAGAAATATGACATGATAGATGGAAAACTCATCAAGGAGTCTAAATCTTTCACAGTGCAATACTCAAGATGTTTTCTAAATCCTCCACTGTTTTATTTTTTAGTTAGCATTTTGCTGAAGAATTCAGGAATGTTGCCACATTTTTCAATACTTTGTCTTTTAGGGGAAACGTTTTCATCATCTTGCCTAGTACTATAATGCAAATGGCAATTACTTTTTTGCAAAATACTGCCTTAATCAAGGTGCCACAAATAGCATTCTCACATGTCTGCATATATCTCTCAGCCTTTAGAACATCTCTAATACTCTCTTTTGGCAGAAGACTTTCACTATTTTTAAGAACTGTAAAGTCTTGCCTTTGTAGCAAGTGAACTGTTGGTTTTGCTTCAGTAAAGCTGAGTCTTCTTGGTCTGCATTTTCACCATTGCAATCTTGCAGAGGAGTAGGTTCCATAGCATGAAAATCATTGTTAGGGCATGACTTTAAAGGTGTTTTCAAATGAGTTCTACTTTGGCAGTTCGATGTGCACAACTGAGGAAGTATGACGGCAGTGCAGGCCACATGCCCACTGTATGTCTCAAGACTTTATGATAGGTAAGCAACCTGGCTGCTACATATTTGATGATTTTTAGTTGCTCATCATCCACTAATATAGGAAGTCATTCAATGTTTGCAGTTCCTGACAGCTGGAAGAAAAATAACAATATATGTCTGAGATCAGCTCCTTCCCTCTGAACATACTGCATAGCCATTCAAGAATGCACAGAACTGGCTTGTCCTTCATTAAATACTACAGCAGCATCAGACCTAAAGGCAACCAGGTTGCTGACAGGGGATATCAAAGATATCCCGGGTCTTCATGAGATAGTTAAACATTGCTTGTCCTTTTCCTAATAAGTACTGTGACATGTCTAGAAAGCATATCACTGTTACTTCCTGTCCAGTATCAAAAAATCCCGCCATGATTTCCAACCATGTTTTATTTCCCAGGTATTCACTTTGATCCATGTTAATGCAGAATGACATTTTTTTGACAAGCTGCGATGACATCTTGTTGGTACTTTGGATAAACTCCATCACAAACAATTCAGGTTCCCTTTGTTGCTCTGCAGCTCCTACAGATATATAGTTTTTACTGTTAATGGTTCTTAACAATACCTTTTCATAAACTTCATAATCAGGTCTGCACAGGCAAATGAGAGGCTGTGCTCTGCAAGCATGATCACAAATGCCATCTCTGCTTCCATGACCTCTGAATCAGTCTATGCAGTGAAAAACTGTGTGAGCTTTGTGAGATGCTCTGTTGGAGATGTCAACTAATATGGAAATGATGGGATGTTGGTTGTACAAATTGCATGCCAAATTAAACATCATGGGGCTCTTAAATTGCCTAAATATGAATGTAGTGAATAGACACATAAGTAAATAGTATACTGATTAGGCTGCACTGTGAATTCATGATGTGAAAGGACAACAGGATATGGTACAAGTTCATGAATTGCAAATGCTCTGGGAGTGAAAAAGTTCAAAATCATCTAGGGACAAGAAGCTTATTTACAGTTTTGTAACAATTATGAACACAGAAGAAATCTAGTACAGTTACCTTTTCAGCTTAGTCTTACATCTCAAGTGCCACTATATGAGCAGCACATCCCAAATTGTATGTGAAATTTGAGGAAAAATAGTCAATATACTATTACTTATATATTTTTTTTATTTACTATGGTTTGTTCCCCTGCAGCCTGACTGGCCCCCATCAGTCCCTGGTGCTCCACCCAGCCCCATTGCCTACCATATCGGGGACTTACCTCCACCTCACAGTTTCTCCATGGATGAATTCCCCTAATGGAAGATCTGCTGGAGGGTCAGGCCCTTATTCCCCCCAAGACAGAACTTCAGTGTCAGATGGCAAAGTGGAGAACCCAGTCAGTAATGCATTGCTCATGGCAGGTGACACACTGCAGTTTGCTTCAGCTGAAGTTTTCAATTTTCTGTCTCACCCCCTGACATTGGGAAGGTCTTGACTGATGTGTAGCAATCATTCCACTGATGTATCCCTCCCTCAAGCCTTGGCTTCAGCTGCACTGCCATCTGTGGTTACCCTGGTGGTGGTATTGCAGTGAAGATCAGACTCCCTCCCATCTCTGATGAGGCGAGTACCCATGGGACGCTCAGCCATCCTCCTCCGGTCGGCCCTCCAATGTCCTAGGCAGGTTTCTGAACCAGGGTCATCGATGTTGCAAGTGGTAGCATTGCTGCTGCACTGCTGGGCCAGCCCTGACCATTATACATTTGAATGTTCAACATATGAAATCACTAGATTAAAGTGACATCAACCACTAGACATATGGAATACTTACTGTACATGCAAGCTGATGATAAACTTCAGGCACTTCGTTGTAATACTAGAGACAGCACACTGTTATACCTTCCTTTGCATTCTTATGAGCTAGACTTTTTTTAAATAAGATGAACTCTGAAGAATATTTGACATCGGAACTTAAATGCTTACTGTATACATGTGATTTAAAATATGACTGTGGATAATAATTCATATGTATCATATATTTATTCATACTTGTTTTTACTTTCTGTACATTGTTTGTCAAATAGCCTATGACTTGCCTTAATAAAATCTGAACCTGAACATGTGAGCTTTTTGCCTCCAGCTTGCTTGGTGTTTTGCCTGTGTTTCTCCACCTCAGCAAGTCTCTGCAGATTATGCCATCTACCATTGCAAATGGTGAAATCACTTCCTGAAATAGAGGAAAGGGGAAATTGTTTAACCAGGAAAGGCACGCTAAGCAGAAACTTGTTTCCAGGTGTGACCTGGGAGCACAAGAAATTTAAGTGACTTGCTCAAGGTCACAAAGTGTACAAGTAGGGGTTGTGGGATTCAAACCCAGGTCTCCAGGTTTGCAGCTCAAAGCCTTAAACCACTACGCTATTGATGTTGTTTCCCATTTTATGTTTGCTTGCATCAATGTGCAAGAAACATAGTGCCATCATCTGAGTTTTCAGAGGTTTGTCACCCCTTCCTCCAATTCAGTCAGTGGGTTGGCAGGCGCAGCCCATGTAAGCCAATGCATGCTGGAGCTGTCTATGACAAGCTCCAAAATGCAGTGGCATACAGTTGAAAGGGGGAGGTACGCTTCAGTGAGCAGCGATAAGATATCACCTGCTCATGCGCAGCTCCCCACACACACACACACACACACACACACACACACACACACACATACACACACACACACATGCGTGCACGCATACTGCGTGCTGCCCCCCCCACGCACACACTCTATAGGCGATGGGGTGTGCCCAATCCCCTCAGCTGAGCTGCGCCCCCCAAAGCCTTGAAATGCCATGCTGGGTGCCCACCCCAGCGTGGCAAATTATCGTATAGCTGATGGGGGTGCCCAATCCCAGGTCGGCTCCACTGTCCTCCTCCCCTCGAAAGTACCGGGTGCCATGCTGGGAGCCCACCCCAGTGTGGCAACTGATGATATGGCCTATGGGGTTGCCCAATCCCCCGTCAGCTTCATGCCCCCCCAGCCATCCTTGTGCCACGCTGGGAGCCCACCCCAGCATGGCAACGTCCCCGCATCATCTTTTAAAATAAAAAAACACCTGTAAAGCAAAAACAGTCCCACGCAGTCTCCCAGGCCCCCCTCCCACAACCTGCACCCAGACACTGCGCACCCTGCCTCCCCACACCCCCCTCACCCCATACTTACCTCTGGAGCACGGTGCGACGATCTTCAGTGGACCAGGAACACGTCTGCACTCTTCAAAGCCGACCGCGAACTGAGGAAATGCCGGTAAGCTGTATAATGGGCTAGATAGGAGTTTTTCAACTTTATTGCATATCTCAGGCATTTTTTGGAATTTTTGCATCAAATTTTCAACATGGGGTTTTTGGGACCCCTCCTCATGAATTCTTGCACTATCATGGTGTTACTGTGGCCCGAAGAGTGATTTCTCAGCCACTGCAAGAAATCACCTTTCCGGAATGATTAATGAAACTACACTGCCAGTGTTCATAAGGAGAGTTCTCAAAAAGACTATTTTGAAAATTTGGTGGAAAAATTCCTAAAAATGACTGTTTTATGAGCATGCATAGCGCAGTTCCTACTCACGCTCGTAAGTTCACGAATTTTCAATATTTTCACTCCAGAATTTCAACATTGCCATTTTACCACACCTTCTTATGAACAGTACAACTGTCATTTTTCACATCTCACTCAAAATGTGTTTCGCCATGTAGCGACAACGGCGGGAGTCGGTGTGTGAAATCAATGTACAGGACACATTAAGAAAATCACAGTGATACTGTTCATGAGCAGAGGTCTTAAAATGGCTATGTTGAAAATTTGGTGAAAAATTCCAAAAATGACTGTTTCTGATGCGGCGTTGTACAGTTCCTGTGCAGCCGTAAGTTCAAGAATTTTCATTATTTTTCATTTCCAGATTTTCAACATTGCCATTTTACCACACCTCACGAGCAGTATAGCAGTCATTTTTCACATCTTGGCCAAAATGTGTTTCCGCTATGAAGCATAATGGCACAGTCGATGCTAAGAAATCAATGTATGGGACACATTAAGAAAATCACAGAGACACTGTTCATGAGTAGAGGTCTTAAAATGGCTATGTTGAAAATTTGGTGAAAAAATTCCAAAAAATGACTGTTTTACGAGCGTGCGTTGCGCAGTTCCTATGCATGCTCGTAAGTTTGCGAATTTAATATTTTCACTCCAGATTTTCAACATTGCCATTTTATTACACTTCCTTATGAACAGTACAGCTGCCATTTTTCATATGTCGCCCAAAATGTGTTTTCACACATGTAGTGCACAATGGTGCTGTTGGTGTGCGAAAGCAATGTTTGGGACAGATTAAGAAAATCACAGTTACACTGTTCATGAGCCGAGGTCTTAAAATGGCTATGTTGAAAATTTGGTGACAAAAGTCCATAAAATGACTGTGTTACAAGTGAGCATTGTGCAGTTTCCACACCTTCTCGTAAGTTCATGACTTTGTAATATTTTCAGTCCAGATTTTCACCAGTGGCATTGTTCCACACTTCCTTATGAACACTACAGCTGTCATTTTTCACAACATGGCCGAAGTGTGTTTTCACACTTTCAGTGCAGAGATGCATGGTCGCGGTGGGAAATCATTGTTCCGGACAGATAAAGAAAATCACAGTGACACTGTTCATGATTGGAGGCACCAAAATGCCTGAGTTGACAATCTGCTGTAAAAAATCCCCAACCAAATTATATTACGGGTGTGTGTTGCACAGTTTCTATGTACGCTCGTCACTTCACCATTTTTTTAAATATTTTCATGCAGATTTGCAACATTGCCATTTTTTACACCTCCCCATGAACAGTACCGCTGTCATTTTTTACATCCTGTTTGAAATGTTTTTGCACCTGTGGTGCTAAATGCCATAGTCGCTGTGCATAAGCAGCTTTCGGCTAACAAACTGATATTCCCCCTGTTCATGAGGTGGGGTCACAAAAAAAACATGTTGAAAATTTGGAGTGAAAATACCAACGAATGCCTGAGGTATTAGGGTTTCCAACCATAACGCCTAACCCTGTAGAGAATGACAGGCATCAGGGGTGTGACTTGGGATTCTTGCCTGTAATGCTTATACCATTCCACACCCTGCAGCCAGTGAGAGGCATTGAGGTATGCCTTGGACTCTTTGGTCCCAAATTTCACCCCATTCTCCTATATCGCACCCATCTCACCATATTTTCTAATGGAATGGGGTGCGCATAAGAGCCAAAGACCCCAAGGAACACCGTGACACTTGTCAGTGTCTGCAGGGTGGGGTGTGGTGAAATGGCGTGGCTGTTATGCCTGACAACCCAAAGACACACCCCAATGCCTGTCACTCTCTGCAGGGTGGTGGTGGGGTTGGCTTCAGTTCAATACTTCACTGCCATTCCTATTACGCAGCTCTGCAACTTCTACACTACCACTACCAATGCCAGCAAGAAAACATTCGGCATTGACAAATGCTTGTTACTTGGTGCAACAAAGCTGAACATAGATTTATAGGAAATCTCTTTTCTGGAGTGCTCTCACCAATGATATTTGGATTGATATTCCATCAAACTCACTGCATCAAAGCATTTGATAGCAATCCCAGAACCTGACCATAAGCTCACCAGTAGTACTGCAATTTTGCATTTTATAGTGGATGTACCCATTACATGCTCTCCTTGTGCCATAAATCACTTCCTGCATTACAGTGCTCCCTCCTGTGTTCTCCCCCTTTCATCCACCACTCTTGCTTACCACCAGTATGAGCTCCTATCCCATATTCTAGCAATGTTATCTTCTCATTTAACCACTACCTTCAATTATCAGCCACCCTCTTTTTCCACCAACATTTGGGATGTAAAGAGATTGGTGGATAAAAGAGAGTACACTGTATTTATATGGCTTTCTATCATGCTATTATATATATTCAACAAATACACTAAAGATCCTGGATCTCATGTAATTCCAAAATTGAACTAGCAGTCACAAAATTTTAAACCTTGCCAACATCCACCTTAAATAAGTTGTCCATATCTGATGAACTACCTCCCTTCCAGGGTCGAATCAAATGGAAAAAGTTTTATTTTCATGATAAAAACATAACTGCAGCAACTCATTCAGTAACCCGAAGAAACATAGGGATAACAACTGATCCAACTATTTAATTTTATTCTTGAGGCAAGATAAGTGTTGTTGGTATATCAAAAAATCCTGTTTCCTTTTCAGGCTCTGAATAATATCTTAAGTTGGTTGGGGTACAACTAATCTGTGGGTTGTCATCATAAATACAGTAGGTGCTCTGTCATGCAAATACAGATTTTATAGCCAAAGAGTGACCTCAAGGAACAAGATTTAAAAGCAATTGATTGGGAATGCTATCATTATTGAGGATCTGCTCTAAAATACAAAACAGATTTTTTTTGTACCAGTTTTATCAATACAGCTTAACAGTTGTGAAATGGACAAATATATATTGTGACAGAGGATCGAAGGATGTCAGGAATACACACTGTAGATGCCCCAAAAAATTGTATTCTCAAACATGAGCTGCTGCACTAAGGCACCTATGTGGTGCAACAACAGTTGCCAGTAAGTAACTGAAATGTGCCACTATACATACCGATGCACTTGCCACACAAGGAAGTCAAAGCAGTCATTCTATGAGAATACAAATAGATAAAATATAAATGCTAGAACTTACCCAAATAATATAAATGTTACAGTTGTTGCACAACATTTTTTAATCCAATGCATAAAATCCATTAAAACATCATACATATTTTGCTATACTTTATATTTAGTTGCCATTTTTAAAGGTAAGAATTAATATGCATGAAATAAAGAAAAATGAATATATTTAACAAAATAAAAACAAGCATTTGTCAATGACCAATGTTGATTGCTTTGCTCTGTTGAGCTTGCTCACTCCCCTTCTGTCAGTCGCTCATTCTGTTTCTGTTGGTGCTGCAGGCTATGCTTTTGTACTGGGCTCCTGTCTGCATAGACAACTTTGTCTGCCCACAAAGAAATCCATAGCTGTCCCAACAGAGCTCCATTGAGATTGCTCACTCCTCTTCCCTCACCCGCTCATTCTGTTTCTCTTGGTGCTGCAGGCTGCCTTTTTGTACTGGGCTCCTGCGTCAGGGCCTTTTTCTGCCCACAAAGAAATCTGTAGCAGTTCCGACAGAGGTCAGTTGATCTTGGTCACTCCCCCCCCTCTCACTCGCTCAATCTTAATCTGTCCCAAACACTGATTTCCTACAGCAACTGTGCTATTCTGTGGCAGGAGTGCAAAAACATATTTAGGCCAGGATGTGAAAAATGACAGCTGTGCTGTTCATAAGGAGGTGTGGAAAAATGCCAGTGTTCAAAATGTGGCATGAAAATATTATAAATTTACAAAGTTACAAGGGTGCATGGAACCAGTTCAATGCACGCTTGTAACACAGTCATTTTATGAACTTTCGCCGCCAATTTTCAACATAGGGATTTTAGGACCACTGGTCATGAACAGTGTCACTGTCATTTTCTTAATCTGTCTCTAACACTGATTTACCACAGCAACTACGCAATTCTATGTCACAAGTGCAAAAACACATTTTGGCCAGGATGTGAAAAATGGCAGCTGTACTGCTCATAAGGAGGTGTGAAAAAATGCCAGTGTTGAAATTGTGGCATGAAAATATTACTGATTTGCGAAGTTACAAGGGCGCATGGAAACTGCACAACGCATACTGGTAACACAGTCATTTTATGGACTTTCATCACAAAATTTTCAACATAGGCATTTTAGGACCTCTGATCATGAACAGTGTCACTGTGGTTTTCTTAATGTGTCCTGAACACTGATTTCCCACAGCAACCACACTATTCTGTGCTGGAAGTGTGAAAACGCATTTCGGCCAGGATATGAAAAATGACAGTTGTACTGTTCATAAGGAGGTGTGGGCATATCTACTCATTGCTTTGTCGCCACTCCACAGACCCTGCTCTAATTTAGGACCATGGAGGACCCTGTGCGGGAGGGTGGGTAACTCTAAAGTTCCAGCACAGCTCCATTGAGCTTGCTCACTTTCTCTCTCTCACTCGTTCATTCTATTTGTCCCAACGCTGCAGGCTGCCCTTTTGTACTGGGCTCCTGCTTGCACTGACACCTTTTTCTGCCACAAAGAAATCCGCAGCAGTCCCAACATAGCTCTATTACATAGATACATAGATACATACATAGATACATAGATACATAGACAGTGTCGGCAGATAAGGGCCTATGGCCCACCCAGTCTGCCCATTTGAGCTTGTAAGTTCAGTTTGTTTTCCTAGAAGTCTGTCGCTCCTTACCCCTGACCTCCAGAATTCCTTTATGTCTATCCCATGCATTCTTAAATCCCGTGATTGTTTCAGCCTCCACCACTTCCTCTGGCAGGGTGTTCCACTTTCCACCACCTGTTCTGTGAAGAAATTCTTTCTCATGTTTCCTCTGAATCTCCTCCCTCCAACTTCATCCCATGCCCTCTTGTCCTGGAACATCTTTTTGCTTAAAATAGTGTTTTCCTGCACCCTGTTCCTCCTGTAAGATACTTGTATGTCTCTATCATATCCCTCTCTCCCTCCTCTCCTCCAGGGAGTACATGTTCAGTTCCTTCAACCTGTCTTCATAGGACTTGTGATGCAATCCAGGCACCATCTTTGTTGCCCTCTTCTGTACCTTCTCTACCCTGTCTATGTCCTTATGTAGGTATGGTCTCCAGAACTGTACACTGTACTCCAGGAGGGCCTCACTAGTGTCTTGTATAGCAGAATTATGACCTCCTTTTCCTGCTGGTGATGCCCCTGCCTATACATCCCAGCATCCTATTTGCTTTACCTGCTGCCTTGTCACACTGTTTCTACCTTGAGGTCATCAGAGATGACAACCCAAGATCCTTTCCTGCTTGGTGCATGCTACCTCCCCAACTGATATATTGTGCCAGGGTTTTTGTGCCCCATATGCATTATCTTGCACTTCTTTGCATTGAATTTCAACTGCCAAACCCCTGACCATTCTTCAAGTTTCTGCAGGTCGATTCTCATTCTGTCTACACCCTCTGGTGTGTCTACTCTGTTATAGAGCTTTGTGTCGTCAGCGAACAGTGAAATTGTACCTTCTAGGTCCTGCGCAATGTCACTGATGAAGATGTTGAATAGGACCGGTCCCAGCACTGATCCCTGTGGTACCCCACTGGTCACTCTTCCCTCTGTGGAGTGACAGCCATTTACCACCACCCTCTGTGTCCTGCCACCCAGCCAGTTACCTACCCACCACACTACTGTCCTGCCCACACCCATATTCCCAGTTTGTGTAATAGTCTTCTATGTGGCACAGTGTCAAAGGCCTTGCTGAAGTCCAGATAGGCCATGTCCACTGCCCTCCCCTGATCCACCTCCCTAGTCACCCAGTCAAAAAATTCAATGAGGTTGGTCTGACATGCCCTCCCCCTGGTGAAACCATGCTGCCTTGGGTCCTGTAGTCCATTGACAACCAGATGTTCCACCAATCTCTCCTTCAGTAGTGCTTCCATGATCTTCCCCACTACCGAGGTGAGGCTGACTGGTCTGTAGTTCCCTGCTTCCTCTTTGTTCCCACTTTTGTATAAGGGGACTACATCTGCTGTCCTCCAGTCTTTGGGTACCTCCCCTGTTTCCAGTGATCGACTAAACAGGATAGCCAGAGGTTCAGCCACCACCTCTCTTAGTTCTTTAAGGACCCTGGGGTGCACCCCATCTGGCCCCATTGCTTTATCAACTCTTATTACTTCGAGTTTCTTCAGGACCCTTTCTCTTGTAAAGGGACTTGTGTCCATTTCTGTACCATTCTCACCCCTTGCACTCCCTTCAGACCCATTACCCTCCTCTTCCTCAGTAAAGACTGAGCAGAAATACCTGTTCAATATGTCAGCTTTACTGTTGTCATCCTCCACGTGGCCCCCATCCTCCCCCTTCAGTCTCACTATCCCTCCCTTTGTCTTTCTTTTTCACTTATGTACCTGTAAAGGTTTTGTCCTCTACCCACTGATTGTGCAATGTGTTCTTCTGTCTGAGCTTTGGCTTCCTTACTGACCTCCCTGCCTCCCTTTGCTTCTCCTGGTACTTCTCCTATCCCTTCTGCCTGTGTCTTTGTATTGCCTGAATGCAATCTTTTTGGCTTTCACTTTCTTTGCTACCTCTTTGGAAAACCATAATGGTCTCCTCTTCCTTTTCCTCTTGCTAACCTGCTTAATGCATAATTCTGTTGTTCTTGTAATCCCCATTTTAAATACTGCTCACTGTTCCTCAACCCCTGATTACTGTCCCATTCCCCTTAATGCCTCTTTTAAGTATCTCCCCATTTTCCCAAAGTCTGCCCCCCTGAAATCCAGGATACGTGTTTTTGTGTGGTTTGGTTCTGCTCTTTCTGTGATTTCAAACCACAATGACTGGTGGTCACTGTTTCCCAGGTGCTCCCCACTGTTACCCCATCACACTGTCCCTGTTTGTGAGCACAAGGTCCAGTATTGCCTTCTGCTGAGTTGGTTCCATGACCAGTTGCTTGAGGAAGGCACCCTGAAGGAGTCAGGATAAATCTGCTGCTAGTTGATGCTGCTGCTGGGATGCTCCAGTCCCATCTGGAATATTGAAGTCTCCAACCAGTACTACCTCACCCTTGTCTGCCATCCTTTGGATGGCTAGCATCAACTCCTATCTGTTTCTTCCTCCTGGGCTGGTGGTCTATAGACCACATCTGTGCGGATGGCTGTCCCATTTTCCTTTCTAGCTCAACCCACAGTATCTCTCCCCATTTTGTTCCTCCTGGATCTCTGTGGCCCTTATGTCATTTTTCACATACAGTGCCACTCCTCCTCCCTTCCTGCCTGCTCTGTCTCTTCTGAATATGTTGTAGCCAGGTATGGCCATCTCCCAGTCATGGTTATCATTACACCAGGTTTCAGTGATGGCCACAATGTCCAGGTCTGACTGTACCATGACAGCCTCCAGATCTTCCATCTTGTTGCTAAGGCTCCTGGCATTTGCACACATGGCTTTCCATGATTTGACCTCCCTAGACTGTTTCACTGTTCTACTCCAGCCCCTTCCTGGGTTGTCATTTATCCCTGGTTCTCCTTGTTGTCTGACCTTCTGCTGAATTTTGCCCCTTTTCTGCTTATCCACCTCTTGGACACTAATCTCCATCTTTTGCACACTGCTTTGCAGAGATAGCCACTCCTCTGGTTCATTGGTTCCACTGCTAGCTGTGGGGGGTGAGCAATTAGGTACCCTCCTTGCTGGCCTGCCACCCCCCTTTGCTAGTTTAAATGCTTGTCAATGTAGCATTTAAACTTATCATTGAGTGCTTGGATTCCCTCTCAGGATGGATGCAGGCCATCAGGCTTGAACAAACCTCCATCCCTCCAGGTGGGACCCCAGTCACCAATGAATCAAACCCTTCCTCACAGCACCAGTTCTTCAACCATGAGTTAAAGTTCTGGTGCATGCACTCTATGCTCTCCTTGCCTCTCACAGGTAGTACTTCTGAGAAAGTGACAGAAGTAGCTACTTGCTTGAGACCCCTCCCAGTTTCCTAAACTCTTCCTGAACTTCCTTTGGCTCCCCATTTGCCAGGTCATTAGTACCTAGGTGGATAAGACGCTCGAGTCACCTCTCCGTCTTGCCTTCCCAGTGATCCCCAGGATCTTCCTTCCATCCCTCCTTGCTGTGGCACCTGGTAGGCACCTCACCTCCCTGTCCTCTCCTCCTGTGTTTCTAGCTGGATCCTCTTATGATGGAGTCCCACCAGGATTCGCTTCCTCCTCCTCTGGGGTCCACTGCTTTCCCGCTGAGGTCACCTCCTTGACTAACCTCCACATCCTTTCCTTCCACTTTTCTGGGTACCTCTATTTGGTTGTCCTTATTTGCCAGTGTGGCATATGAGTTCTTGAGTGGAATAGGATCTGGGATGTGCCTCTGCCTGACTGCTCTAACCTCCCTGAGCCCACTGTCATCCAAGTGCTCCTCGTTCGGCATCCTTTGAGGCAGTTGCATTGGACTGGTGGTCCCTGGATAGGGTGATGGTACTCCTGACCCAGTTTACTTCCGCTCTGAGTCTGGCTACCTCATCCCGCAGTCCAGAGAGATGCAGATAGGGCAGCACCTCAGTGTCCAGAAGGTCTGCCTGAATATGGCTGCCCCACAGCCACTGCATTGCACCACTCCCCACATTATACTGCAATTCCACTACTTGTCTGCTACTGAAGCTCTCCTAGTTCCCTTTTTATTAATTTACTGTACTAAAAATCTGGCCACTGATCCTCAGATATTTTTTTTTTAAAGAAAAAGAAAGCAATAAATAAATAAATGAGTCAAAACACTTGCCGTGCTGACGGTGGGCTTCTTCCCCCTTATGCTCCTCCTACTTCACACCCCTTACTATACCCTGTGTTTAGCTCCTGTCAATCAGATTTAACAGGGCATATAATTAAGAGTTGGGGGAGAGGCAAAAATTTGCAGAATTAAAAGACAGCACAGAATTACACCACCACTATGTTTTAAATTTTCAACCCAAAACGATTATAAGTAAGACAACAAAGAAAGTATAGTGTCACTAAAAGCCCACAATCTAAGTTAAAAAGAAAATAGTACATTACCAGTTACTCTAAAGCACTGAATTGAATATGTTTCCTTCCTTCCCCTTCTGGCTTCTTCTGAGAAAATAAAACTCTGCTTGCTACTTTAACCCTGACTAAGCCCCAGTTCCAGTTATCACGTAGCTGAGGTCAGAGGCCAGACAATTAACACCCTTCACCCAACTACAGGGCAGTCAGACAAGCCAAGATAAAATTTGCAGCAATTAAAGACAGCACAGAATTACACCACCACTATGTTTTAAATTTTCAACAGCCCAAAAACAATTATAAGTAAAGACAACAAAGAAAGTATAGTGTCACTAAAAGCCCACAATCTAAGTTTAAAAGAAAAATAGCAATTGCCAGTTACTCTAAAGCACTGAATTGAATATGTTTCCTTCCTTCCCCTTCTGGCTTCTTCTGAGAAAATAAAACTCTGCTTGCTACTTTAACTCTGACTAAGCCCCACCTCCAGTTATCATGTAGCTGCGGTCAGAGGCCAGACAATTAACACCCTTCACCCAACTACAGGGCAGTCAGACAAGCCAAGATAAAATTTTCAGCAATTAAAGACAGCACAGAATTACACCACCACTATGTTTTATTGAGTTCACTCACTCCCCCGTCTCACTCGCTTGTTCTGTGTCTCCCCGTGCTGTAGGCTGCCCTATTGTACTGGGCTCCTGCCTGTGTCAGTGCCTTTTTCTGACCACAAAGAAGTTCACAGCTGTCCTGACAGAGCTCCGTTGAGATCGCTCACTCCCCCGTCTCTCACCCGCTCATTCTGTTTCTCCTGGCACTGCAGACTGCCCTTTTGTACTGGGCTCCTGCCTCCATTGGCATCTTTTTCTGCCCACAAAGAAATCCACAGCAGTCCTGACAGAGCTCAGTTGAGCTTGCTCACTCGCCCTCTCTCAGTCACTTGTTCCATTTCTTCCGACGCTGCTGGCTGCCCTTTTGTACTGGGCTCCTGCCTGCATTTGTGCCTTTTTCTGCCCACAAAGAGATTTGCAGCAGTCCTGATAGAGCTCCATTGAGCTCACTCAGTCCCCCTCTCTCACTTCTCTTACTTTCTCCCACTGCTGCAGGCTACCCTTTTGTGCTTGGCTCCTAACTGCATTGTCGCCTTTTTCTGCCTACAAAGAAATCTGCAGCAGTCCTGACAGAGCTCTGTTGAGTCCACTCACTCCTTTTCCCTCACTCAGTCTCTTGTTCTGTTTCTGTCAATGCTGCGGGCTGCTCTTTTGTACTGGGCACCTGCATTGGGGCCTTTTTCTGCCCACAAAGAAATCTGCAGCAGTCCCAGCAGAGTTCACTTGAACTCGATCACTCCCCCCTCACTCGCTCGATCTTAATCTGTCCCAAACACTGATTTCCCACAGCGACCATGCTATTCTGTGGCAGGAGTGCAAAAACATAGTATGGCCAGGATGTGAAAAATGACAGCAGTACTGTTCATAAGGAGGTGGGAAAAAATGCCAGTGTTGAAAATGTGGAATGAAAATATTACAAATTTGCTAAGTAACAGTCATTTTATGCAGTTTCATCACCACATGTTCAATATAGGGATTTTAGAACCTCTACTCATGAACAGTGTGTTTGTCATATTCTTTTTTTTTGTGGTTAATAAGTTTTATTGATTTGACTTATTAAGAAGATACAAACATTAAACAGTCGGATACATTGCAAAGATCTTACAGACTGTTACATAAGTCTGTAGAAGCAGAGAACGGAACATGCTGTCCAAATAGTAACAAACTAAATATACTAACCAGGTAAGCAGTAGAATAATACTCTGTGCCTGGATGTACAACACCTACCCAGCTTGAGATTAACTTTGAAAGTATTAGCAGTTGGTGCATTGCATTATGGCTAACTCATACAAGCATATCTTACCTGGCCTCATCCTGCTAGTTTCTGCAGTATTTGACAAAGCATCAGAAATTATGAGAGGTCCAGGTCCACTGTCCTCTACTTTACACCTACAAAATACAAGAGATCATACACACAAAGCAAACAGGTCTTCATTGTCAGAGAAGATACTATCCTTTACTGATATTATACCATGTCATCCATAGAGCAGGGCCCCCTACAACTCAGTAACAATCTCTCCAGCACTTGCCCCTAAATGCACCATGAGAGGAGACCATTATAGTAGCATGGTTACGCCTATTTAGCCTATTCCTCCCTAGGTTTCAAAACAGAAGGAAGAGAGTCCAGGGCAGAGTATTTAAAGAGGGTATTGGTCACAGTATGTGATATTCTGGCCCAGTTGGCAACTTGAGCCATGGAGGTAAGTACCTCCCCCAGGGAGGGGATTATCTGGGACCACCATTTACACAGTAGGAGTCTTTTAACCTGCATACAGAGTGTCAGAAGTAGTTTCAACTCAGAGAGATGAAGGTGAGGGGCTGGGGGCTGGAGTCCTAATAACAGCAACTCAGGGGAATGAGGCACAGGCTTCCTAAGTATTTTGGACCCCATCTCACAGGTAGCCTGCCATAGGGGCTGGATCAGCCTGCAGGACCAAAGTATATGGAACAGGTCACCTGGGAGTTCCTGACACCTCCAACACAGGTCAGACTGAGCCAGCTTTGCCTTGGCGAGGACTACAAGAGTCCTGTACCAGGAGTGAATTATCTTGTTCTGTATTAATTGACTACTGGTGTCAGGATATGCTCCGTGAGCTGGTTTTAGACAAGACTTCCACTCCAGGTTCATAATAGGGGCATGCAGTGCTTTCTCCCATTTATGCTTGGATTCTTCTGCTTGGGACGGGATGGTGCTCCGAATGGCCGCATATACCTGGCTTGACTGTCCTCTTTCTAGGCCCAGCCATGACTCTACCTGGGAGATTTGCTACTCTTGGTGCTGCTTATGCCTGTACATAAGGATGGCACTTCATATCTGAAGGACTCACCAGACGTCTTTGGGAGAGATCCCGTAAGAGCTCCGCAGGCCCTCAAAGGAATTAAGGGTATCTATACCAGGAACGAGCATATCTCAAAGCAATGAGATACCACCACATTCCAATGAGGGCCATGCAATTGGTTATTTATTGATGGTAATCTTATTATTGCCCCATAGTGGGGTAAGTCTTAGGGGAGATGGGGAGGTGCCCAACTTCTTATGCACCTTGGCCCAATATTCCAGAGAGGGCCCTATAGTAGGATGAAAGTGAGTTCCCTTAGGGGGATGGTTAAATAACAATAGTACCAAGTGAGTATGCTGGCATACCTCTCTCTCCATATCCAGCCACTGGGGAGCATTGTGTTCAGGGAAAAGGAACCATTTTAATGTCTGAGCCAGCTGAAAGGCCCATTTATATCCCTCTAACCACGGAAGACCCCAGCCCCCTTCCTACCAATGAGCTCTGAGCTTATTTCTTCTGTACCTAGGTTTCTTACCCTCCCACAAAAAGGATCCCATCAGGGAGTCTAACTTAGTAAACCAATAATGAGGTATTTTCAATGGAATGTGGGAGAGAAGATACATAATTTTTGGTGCTGTAACCATTTTAATTGCGGATATTTTACCTACAAGCGACAGTCGAAGAGATTTCCATCCGTCCAGTTCTGTACGAATGGATGCAAAAAGTGGTTTCATATTCAGGTCCCAGATTTTATGCAGATTAGGAGAGACAGTAATGCACAAGTAGGTAATCCCCTCCGGGGCCCATCGGAGCCCATGCTGAGTAACCATTTGAGAGGTACACTTAGAGTTTAAAGGAAGGACGTCTGTCTTGGCCTGGTTAATCTTGAGCCCTGAAAATGCAGAGAAATCTGACAAGGTGGACAGTAGGGGAGGGAGGTAGGTGATGATATTGGCTATAGGGAGCAACAGGTTATCCATATACATAAGAGTAGGGTATGCCCTTGTTCCCACCTGGACCCTGGAAATTAGAGGATTTTTCCTAATAGCGGCCACCAGGGGTTCTACTGCTAATACAAAAAATAATGGGGAAAGTGGGCAACCCTGATGGGTACACCTACCCAGTATGAATGGGGGAGACAGCATCATATTTGTGAGTATCCGTGCAGCTGGGGATGAATATATTGCCCCAATCCAGGCCCAAACACCGCCCCCAAGCCCATAGTGCAAAGTACTTGTTAGACATAGTCCCACTCCAGGGAATCAAGGCCTTTTCAAAATCTATTGCAATGGCAGCAGCGGAGGAAGATAATGTTTGGGCCTTATGGATTAAATTTACCAACGATCTAATATGGTCCGCTCTAAAGTGGCCCTTACAAAACCTATTTGGGATGGATGGATCAAACTGGGAAGAAGAGGATTACGTCTGTTAGCTAGTATCTTAGCTAGCACCTTGCTATCAGCATTCAATAATGAATTAGGGTGGTAGCTGGATACTTTAAAAGGGTCTTTACCTTTTTTTGGTAGGATAGTAATAGTCACCACCCTAAGGGATGAAGGGAGAGACCCTGTTTTCAATGACTCAGTAAATACGTGTTGCAATACAGGAGAGATTATGGGATGCAACAGCTGCCACACTTCAATAGGGAAACCGTCCCCTCCTGGGGCCTTTCCCTTTTTAAGGGAGAGGATGGTGTCTGCCACCTCCTGGGTTGAGATCGGGGCATATAGGGTATTTGCTTGGGCTTCTGAGATTTTGGGGAGATGTAGGGACTCCAGAAATGGGCGGACCCCCTGGGAGTCTGGGGACCTGGAGGATTTATATAATGAGAAGTAAAAATTCATCATTATTTGATTAATACCTTGCACTGAGGTCTGGGTACTACCCCCTGCATCTTCTAAAGCCGCTATGTGTCTTTTGGCTTGCTGCTTTCTGAGACAGTATGCCAGCAGCTTACCCTCCTTTTCTCCCCCTTCCCAATATTTATGCTTGAGTCTAATGTTCGAAATCTTTGCCTTTCTAGATATCAGCTTGTTCACTTGCATCTTCAGAGAGGTGACCTTGTGACCTGCCTCTGACCTAAGGGAAGGGACAAGAAGGGCCTTAAAAGCAAGCTCCGCTTCTCGGAGTTGTCATTCAAGCCCCCTCAAATGTTGTTCCCTCCTCTTTCAGCACCAGCTCGCATACCCTATTATCACCCTTCTTAGAGTAGCTTTGAATGCCTCCCATGTGGTACCCGCAGAGGTATCTGCTATGAGGTTATGCCAAAAAAATTCCTTTGCATCCTTTTGAAGCCAAGGGGAAAAGTCTGGGTCACGGAGTAGCAATGGGTCCAGACTCCATGCCGGACACTTAAGGAGAGGGAGGCCCCATGTGAAGGCAAGATGCACAGGGGCACAATCCGAGATAACTAAGGGATGAATAAGGGTATTAACAGTGTTACTAGTAATAGTAGAAGAGATGAGCCAGAAGTCTATTCTACTAAGAGAACTATGTACTGGGGAATGAAAGGTGTAGTCCTGCTGGGAGGGGTGAAATATTCTCCAAATGTCCGTAAGGACCAAATCTTGTTGTAATTGAGACACTGCCATTACAGCCCTGGAGTGGGGCTCAGTATTGGAAGGGGATCTATCCAGGAAAGGGCCCAGAGTAAGATTAAAATTGACCCCTAATAAAATGGGGGTGTCTTCCGGAGCTATGGATCCCAGCACCTGGGCCAACTTGTGAAAGAAGGAGGGTGAGTCCTCATTCGGAGCGTATACATTACCCAGGATCAGAGGGCCCTCCCCAGTATCCATGAGTACCACCACCCATCTACCCATCGTGAGTGGGGGACAGATTTGCTGATCATTGCCCCCTTTTTCTTCCTTGCAATTTTATATATTTTTTCCAGTCCGGAAGAAGGGCCAGTATAGTGATTTGGTTGTGGGTCTTTGTCCCCCCCTCCATATTGGTGCCTGGGTAATTCTGTTGTCACCTGGAACTGAGTGGGAGCTGCTCTACTCTTCCTTAGGGAGCTAGGTATTAGTGGGGGGGCTCCTAATTTAACCCCGGGTTGGTCCTCTTGGCGTGACCTTGGGATATTTGTGGCTGCAGGTCCTTGGGGGTATAGCTGGACCTGATAAGGCAGGTTGGGGATGAGGTGGGGGAGCCCCTGCTTTCCATCTATCTGGCCTGTATTTACTTCTGTTTTTTTTTTTGAGATTTTTGTTCCCTTCGTAGGATATCCATTGAGATTGAATATTTTTGTGTGTTGGAAACATCTATTCTGTTCTATGGGACTTGATATTGGGTTTATTACACGTTGGATTATTCGGATTATTATGGCTCCTCCTACTATTTGATGCCTTTTTCCCTTATTTTTCAATTATTTTAGTTACCTAGTAGTGAGAGTACTAGTGAGCCTTGTTATTATTTTTTCTTTCTTTCTTTCTTCAGCTGTGGGAGGTCTGAGGGAAAGTTATGTTTGTTTGTTTGTTTTGAATATCCTGTGAGAGGGAGTTGTTTTATTATTCTTCCCCCTCCTTGGTTGTGAGAGGGCTGTGGGAGTGGAATTTTTTATTTTATGTTTTGATGTTTTATTTTATCCTGTGAGAGGGGGTCGTGTTATTGTTTTATTTTTTAGTTTTATTTTTTCTTCTTCTGGGGTTAGAAGGTTATCTTATAGTGGGAGAGGGTAGTTTACCTGTAGTTTATTTGATTTATCATGGTTAGGATGGATATTTAAGTTGTTTATGTTTTGGGGGTTTTAATTCTGTTTACATTATCACCTTGTGATTTGGGATATTTGGAGTTTTGTTCTTTCCCATTATTTTAATAGTGTTGTTGAAATGTGCCTGCTTGCCTCTCCTGTCCTGTGCTATTCAGCCTCCGCTCTCCGAGCCCTCCACCCTTTCTTCTCTCCCCCCACCTGCTTTTATTTATCAACATTGTTAGGCATTGGGGATTGCTCGTGGGGGGAGGAGTCGGGGTGGATGGGGGGTTGCAGACAGCGGAGTGAGTGGGGCTCTCCCATAGGTGTGGTTAAGCCCAGAAGATGCCCTGGAGCGAGGAATGTGATGATTGCATTCTGGTTCCCATACCCAAGGGCACCTCCAATTTGGGAGGGCAAATAGTTGAGACAGCTCACCAACCTTGTCCAACTCGGACGCTAGTATGCAACACCAGATCTGTCTGCAACAAGACTGGTCTTATTGCAGATTTTGTTGCTAGGGCAGATCTGGTTTGTATTACCAAGACCTGGTTGGATGGGAATGTGGCCCCTTTTTTAGAGGCCACTGTTCCCACAGGGTACTCGGTTGTACATTGCCCAAGATTGGACCATGGGGGGGGGGTTGTGGTCTGTTTCAATATCGAATTGGGCGTATCGGGTATACCAGTTGAGGAAGCCAGGTCATTTGAGTGTACCGTGGTAGCTGGTGTTGGGTGCAGGATCGCCCTCATTTACCATCCACCAGGTGATGAGAAGCTATTCCTGCAGGAAATAGTAGACTTCGCCGCCTACATGGCTTTGGAGTAGCCCAGTCTGATGGTTCTGGACAACTTCAATGCCTGGGTCGATGATGAATCCTTGCTCTTTGGTCAACATTTCCTCCAGGTTATGACATCTCTGGGCTTCACACAGGTTGTTTCCTCAGCTACACACAAGGGAAGTCACTCTCTTGACCTGGTTTCCTCCTTGAGATCGAGGTCTCTGATTTAGTGGTGGAACCAGTCAGTTGGTCTGATCACTACTCAGTTGGGTTCAATTTTGCGGTCCCCCTGGGTAGGTCGGCCCCTGTGGAGTTGGTCAGGTACCACCCTTTGTGGGATGTGGTCCCTGAAAACCCGATGGTGGTTATTGACCTCTCGTTGTTTGACGAGTCTTGCACAGATCCCGAGCAGTTGGTTGTGGCCTATAATGGGGCCATATCTTCAGCCCTCGATCTGATTGCTCCTATCCGAGTTTGCCCCTTTCTGCATCACCCTGGAGTTCTGTGGTTTGATGGCTTTCTGAGAGAGTTGCAGAAATTGGGGCATAGGTTAGAGCGTCATTGGAGGAAGACTGCTGCTGATGCCGACCATCGTATTTTGCTAGAGCATTATAAACTCTACCAAACAGAAATCTCCCATAAGAAGGTAGAATTCCTGTCCAGGGAAATTCCTGTTGCACTGAACCGACTGGCTCAACTCTTCAGAACTGTTGACAGGTTGTGCAACCCAGCCTGTTGGCAGCTCCGTCGAGTCTTTACACAAATTGATTGTGATGAGATAACTCACTTCTTTGCGCATAAGGTGGACAACATCAGGAGGGAGTGCCACCAACTTCACTCTAAGGGGGTTGCTTTTGATCAGTGCTCTGTCACAGAGCCCAGAGTTTCCTGGATTACCTTTGACCTGCCAGATTTCATAGACATTATAAGGATTGTCCAGGAGATGTATCCCATGTGCTGTAGTTTAGACCCAGGCCCTACTTCCCTAATTTTGGGTTGTAGTGAGATCATTGTCCATGTCTTAGCTCAGATTGTCTGGTGCTCTCTACATATGGGTGAGTTTCCTAGCTCCCTGAAGGAGGGGTAGTGATCCCTCTTCAGCAAAAAGCTTCTTTAGACCCGGAGAACCTAGCAAACTACAGGCCTGTCTCTAACCTCCTTTTTGTGGAGAAGGTTATTGAGAAAGGTGTGGTTGCTCGACTGGATAACCATTTAACCATCCATAATTTATACAAATCTCTGCAATCGGGTATTCATAAGAGGCATAGTACTGAGACTGCTCTGAATCGGGTGCTATATGATCTCCTGATGACGAGAGATCAGAAACACTGTGCTATCTCGGTTCTCTTGGATCTGTCATCAGCTTTTGATTTTGTGGATCATGGGGTTCTGCTCAAATGCCTGAGATTCATCTGTGGGCTGTTGGGTATGGTCCTCAGATGGTTTTCATCTTTCCTCGCTGGGAGAACACAGAGAGTGTTCTCGGGTCTGTTTTCATCTGGGGCTTTCTCTCTGCCTTGTGGGGTACCTCAGGGTTCAATGCTGTCCCCCATGTTATTCGCAGTATGTATGCTACCCCTTGGAGACATTGTAGGACTGTACTGGCTGAGGTTTCATTGCTATGTTGATGATACCCAGCTCTACCTGTCTTTTGTGCCTGACCAAGTTGGTGCTATCTCAGTACTGAGCAGCTGCCTCGCAGAAATCCAAAATGGGATGAATTCCTGTGGTCTAAAGTTGATCCCAGGAAAGACTGAGGTGTTGGTTGTGGACCTGGGTCATAGGGTAGAGGGGTTGAGGACTTGGCTTCCTTCTAGTTTAGTCTTGGGGAAGGCCCAGATTCTCACCTCTGAACGGGTGAGTAACCTGGGGGTGGTGCTTGTCGATGGTCTGACTCTTTGACATCAGGTATCGGCAGTCGTCAAGCTGGCCTTTTACCATCTTAGGAACATTGCCAGGATTAGGCACCTTGTTCCATCCAGTGACCTGCCTGTTTTGGTCCATGCCTTTTTGACATCGCACCTTGATTATTGCAACTCCCTTTACCTAGGGCTTCCTGGGGTTGATATCTGCTGCTTGCAGCTAGTGCAGAAAGCGGCAGCACGTTTGTTGACTGGGGCATCTAGAAGATCACATATTACCCCTGTGCTGCGCACTCTGCACTGGCTGCCAATACAGTGGCGGATCACCTTTAAAGTAGGTCTATTGACTTACAAAGCTCTACACGGATTGGGTCCTGATTATTTGAAAGAGCTCCTGGTTCCTTACAACCCTTTGCCACAGCTCCGCTCAGCTGATGAGGGGTTGCTGGAGATTCCGAGGGTTAATTTAAGTCATCTGGTGCGTGTGCCTTTGGGTTTGCAGCACCCACCCACTGGAATTCTCTGCCCCGTCAGGTCCGGGAGTGCAGGATGGTGGGGAGTTTTAAACCAGCACTTAAGACTTTTTATGGGGGAAGGCATTTCCTGTATTGTTCTGATTTTATATTGCAAGTATTTGTACATGTGTTTTGTTTTATGAATACTGTACAGCGCTTTGAAATTTGAAAGGTGCTTAATTAAATAAACTTTATTATTATTTTTTTTTATTATTATTATTATTATTATTATTACCCCCCTCAGGGTCTCTCACTTTTCTCTGCAATTTCCATTGTAGTTGCTTGTGAAGCAGAATCGCCATTCCTCGCTTTCTAGAGGAGGCCGAGGCTTGAATGATCTGACCTACCCACTCCCTCTTCAGTCTCTCATGATCCCCCCGGTAAGTTTGGTCTCCTGCAGGAAGATGACCCTCACTCCCCATCTCTTAAGGTGGCCCAAAACTTGCTTCCTCTTGTTTGGGGTGTTAAGCCTTCTGATGTTCCATGTCAGACAAGTGATATCACCTGCTAGTAACAGGGAGCAAATATTTAATTAAGAGATATATCAAGAACAACCAGCAGATGGGGGGTGAGAGCAGCCCAACCAGAAGAGGCGACTTTTTATAGAGTGCTACCAGGTATGGAGAGAGTGGGTAAAGCCCAAATACCCTACCCCTACCAGATGACCTTATACTAACAAATAATGAAACATCTGTGTGTGTCTCTTGTGAAACAAACACACATAAACACATTAACAAACTATATACATTGTGCACAGTGTACCATGCAATTTGGGGATATAGAGGTGTCTCTTCGGCTGCAGATCCCTGCTGTAGGCCAGCCCCTATTCCCAGAGCATTATCAAGTGGTATCCATCTTTCCTTAACACTACAGTGAGTACAGGGGGGTTTGCCCCCCAAGAGAATCGAGCAACCCGATAAGAAGGTTGGACCATGTGGCTCATTGCAACCCCAGAGGGTTGAGAGAGCTGCTCCAGTGGTGTAGCACAGAAGCTGGGGTAGTTAAAGTTGGACTACACAACACTTCTAATGAGGTGGGGCTTTGCAGGAAAGAAAGTGGGGGGGGAACTGCCCACTATTTTGGCAAGCCTAGGGTTATAGCTGATGGGTGCCAACGTGTTCTAACAACAAAAATCTTGGTGAGGTCAGGCTCGTCACACCTATGAAGAGTGTACTGTAAGCCACCCAATGTGGGGGCTGGGAGATCTCCCTTTGATAGAAAATAATAATAAAATAAAAAAAACATACCAGAGGGGAACAGGCCTGTGCCATTCACCACTTAGGGTCTCATGAAACCACATCCTGGCTACCCATTCAGCACAACAGTTTACGCATGGCGACAAATACTTTCATATTATATGACACAGCTTCCCAGCAGACCTCACCCCCACCACACACAAATAAGCAAGGTAGAATCCACAAAAGTTCTGCTGTTTAACCAGATGGTACAAAAAAGGCCTTCTTTGCCATCTAGATGTGTCTGGACCTTTGATCAGGACATCCACTGAGAGTTTGTTGGTAGGCCTCGTTGAATCCCTCTCAGTATGGGAGTGATGCATCTTCTCTGCCATATGGAAGTGCAAGTCGGGGGTCAAGGTTGGGGTGTAAAGGGGCTCAAAAGTTCCCTTACATAGGTAACATGGAGAAAGGGTAGCAGATGGGTCAGCCAAAGAGATTGTCCACTGACAATCAATTTAGACACCCCAAACTCGCCCCATACCTACAAATTCCCGGGGATTAAAAGAACAAGAATAGAAAGAAAATAGATGGATGACTACTTATCTGACCACGCTGGTGGGTTTTCTCTGATTGATTGCCCTGGAGATGTAGAGTGCTCAGGATGGTCCACACTGAAGATGAGATCTCCGCTGGTAGAGGAGGCCTCCCTCATAGTCTTTGGTGGACACTGCCCTCCACTATCTGTAGCTCTGTTCTGCGGCTGGTGAGGAGTTGCCGATGGGGACAGGTAGCTGGGCTGCAACATAGGAGTAGGCCTGCCTTCCACAGTCGAATCCACAATGCCTGGGCGTTGATCCAGAGAGCTGGGGCATAAAGCTTCATATCTATTAGTAGTGTGGTAGGCCTGTAATGGATCTGGAACAACATTGTCCATGCTTTTGGCCTCTTCTGTGTCGTCTGGCCCTCTCTCCGAAGGATGCTCCCAGCGGCAGTGTTTCTTTGAGGATTGCCTCTTTCGGTGTGCTTTTGAAGGGAGTTCCCAGTGTTGCTCCCTGAGGTCTTGCCAAACTGCAGGCCTGCTCACTGATGGAGAGGAGTGGCAATCCAACCCGTTGGTAGCAGTTTTTGCTGAAGGGGCTCCCAGGGTAGTGGTGGTGAATTCTTGTGGCCAGTTGCACCATAAAAAATCCATGAGTGCATCAGGAGATTCAAAACTGTTCGGGACCCCATTATGCACAACCCGTATTGTGGCTGGGTAACGCAAGGAAAAGGACAGTCCAATACTGTGCATTTTATGCCTTGCCTCAGAGTATGCTTGGCGTTTGTCTGACAGATCCTTAGAGAAGTCCTGAAAGATGTGTATCCTATTCGATTTCCACACTACATGTTGTAACTCATGAGCTGTAGTTAGGACCTTCTCTTTGTCCCTAAAATCAATAAATCGAGCTATGATAGGTCATGGTCTGTCCTGGGCCTGAGACATGGGGGCTAACGTATGGTGTGCACGTTCCACCTGGAGTGGTATCAATGGGTCCAACTGCAGCATTTCAGTGATGGCTAATTGTAGAAATTCCTCAGTATCTTTGCCTTCTACACGCTCAGGGAAGCCCAGGAAGCAAAGATTATTATGGCGACCTCAATTCTCGAGGTCATCCATCTTACTGCGCAACATCTGTATGGTCGGTTGTTGATCTGTTAATTCTGCCCTTAAGTCCTGAACATACCCCTCCATCGCCGAGATCCGCTGTTCCATATGCAGCATCCTGGCTTCTAAATTTTGAACCACTTGGGTATTTCGATTAGTTGCCACACAGTTACTTGTGCCATGTGGGCCATAAGTTGGCTGAACATGGCCTCAACTGAGGGTTGCTCCCAGGTTTATGGCAAGTGGCCTTCAGCCATATTTTCAGGCCTACCTCGTCCAGGAGGCTCTTCAGTAAAATAGCAGTTTCCACACAGCAAATGAAGGCTTTTTGTATCAATGAAGCTAAATTAGTGTAGCTTGAGTATTACCCCACAAGTTACAGTAGAGTGAGGATATAATACCAGCCAGTAGAAAAAAAGATTTTAAAGGATATTTCCCTCTGGGTTGTGGAGCTAATCTTTAAGCTGCCATCCTATTTAGTGCCCCTAGTTGCTAGTGTTTGTTGTTTTCTTAATCTGTCCTGAACACTGATTTCCCACAGCAACCGCACTATTCTGCACCAGAAGTGTGAAAACACATTTCGGTCAGGATGTGCAAAATGACAGCTGTACTGTTTATAAGAAGGTATGAAAAATGCCAGTGTTGAAAAGAGGCATGACAATCTTACAATCTCGAAGTTACAAGGGTGCATGTAAACCGCGCAACGCATCGCTATAAGACAGTCATTTTGGCGGAGTATTTGTCACCAATTTTTCAACATAGGCATTTTAGGACCCTCTGCTCATGAATACAGTGTCACTGTCCTTTCTCAATCTGTCCCTAACACTGATTTCCTACAGCGACCATGCTATTCTGCGCCGGAAGTGCGAAAACACATTTTGGCCAGGATGTGAAAAATGACAGCTGTACTGTTTATAAGAAGGTATGAAAAAATGCCAGTGTTGAAAAGAGGGCATGACAATCTTACAGATCTGCGGAGTTACAAGGGTGCATGCAAACTGCGCAATGCACGCTTGTAAGACCGTCATTTTATGGAGTATCATCACCAAATTTTCAACATAGGCATTTTAGGACCTCTGCTCATGAACAGTGTCACTGTCCTTTTCTCAATCTGTCCCGAACACTGATTTCCTACAGCGACCATGCTATTCTGCGCCGGAAGTGCGAAAACACATTTCGGTCAGGATGTGAAAAATGACAGCTGTACTGTTCACAAGGAGGTGTGAAAAAAATGGCAATGTTGAAAATCTGGCACGACAATATTGTAAATTCGCAAAGTTGTGAGCGTGCGTAGAAACTGCATAACACACGCTCGAAAAACAGTCATTTTTTGAATTTGTTCCACCAAATTTGCAACATAGGCTTTTTGAGAGCCCACCTCATGAACACTGGTACTGACATTTCATTTATCAGTCCTGAAAGGTGATTTCACGCAGTGACCACGAAATCGCCTTTCAGGGTCAAATAATGTCATGACAGTGGCAGAATTCATGAGGAGGGGTCCCAAATACCCATGTTGGAAATTTGGTGCCAAAATTTAAAAAAATGCCTGAGATATGCACCAAAGTTGGAAAAAAAAACGATATATGCCATTTTACAGCTTACCGGCATTTCTTCAGTTCGTGGTCGGCTTTGAAGAGTGCAGACATGTTCCCGGTCCACCGAAGATCATCGTGCCAGACTCTGCAGGTAAGTATGGGGTGAGGGGTGTGTGTGGGGAGGTGGGGTACACAGTGGGTGGGTGCAGGTTGTGGGAGGGGAAGGGATACTGCGAGGGATCTTTTTCTTTTTTTACTGGTAAAAAAAAGACATCGCAGGACTTTTTTTTTTACAGGTGCATTTGACATACTGGGGTGGGCTCCCAGCATGCCAACTGACTGTTTGTTGGGGCCAGCGTGTAGCCAACGGGGATTGGTACCCTATCGGTGCAAAGAAGTGGAAGCAAAAGCCGAAGGTTGGTACCCTCGGCACCACTGTCCCGCTATTCTTTCTGGGGGAACTTATGCCAATGGGGAGTGGGCTCCCCCATCAGCAACTCACACTTGGAGGGGGGACATAATGCCGATGGGGAGTGGGCTCCCCTTCGGCAACTGCACTAGCACTGGGGACTGAAGCCGACAGGGATTGGGGCCCCTGTCAGCAAAAACACGCTGTTGTGGGGGGGCACATGCTGCCGAGGGGGATTGTGCACCCCCTCAGCACTGAGGCCAGATTAATATTGTTTGTGAACATGGTGGTAAGCCACCCCCATGTTCACAAACAATATTACAGTAGCAACGTTCCACCCAGCAATGAAGGATCGCTCCCTCATTGTAGTGAATCGCTGACGCTGCAATGACGAGGTGGCCCCTGTTTGCAGTGGCTGAAACGTTTCAAGGTTGTGCATGCTGACTGAACAAGTGTCAGCAGCAGCGTGCCACCCTATTGGGGAACAGGGGCCAAGCCTCAAAAGGCAGTGGGGTCATTGGCCACCAGCAGTGCTGCACCTCCACAACTGGCTTCTGGAGCAAGCTGCTGTAATATGTTTCTTGCACATGCGTGCAATCAACATAAAAAAGTAAAACACAAATGATTTCTAGATGAGGCTCCCCTCTTATGGGAATACAGATTGGGGATGTGGTTAATCAGTCTGGAGCCCAGCTGAGCACACATGCAAGCAGCAGTGCTGTATGACTTGTGAAGTTACAGGGAAGAGGGACACCACTGGGTCATACATGTCTATTGACAGGTTACACCCTATCTCACTGAGACCTTATGTCTCAGCTGTTTACTTTTTACTCACTGATTGGTAGGCTCACATACAAATAGACAAAAAATTAGAAAGATTAATTTCTATGCCAAGCTGTCCCACCAGCAGTCAGTAAAAACAATTATCTGTCAAAAAAACTCTACAGAACCCCCTTGCACCTTTCCCAGTTGATTAAATTCACTCTGTCCTGCACTTGCTGCAGTGGGCAAAAATAAACACATACGGATTTCTTTGCTCTTTACTCCTCCAGCACCCAGTACAACACATCTGTCATACAAATCTTTTAAAAATCCTCCTTGTACCTTTTTCAGCTTGCTGATTTACTCTGCCTTACTCATGTTGCAGTCTTTTACAGGTACACATGAACTCTTGGTTCACTATCTGACTGTCAACTTCTCCTCTATCCTCTGTCTGTTTCAAAGGATGACTGTAAAACAAAAAGGAGAATATGAAAACTGAAAGATTTTGTGCATTTGGCAAAGTAAAGTTTTCTGTACAACACCCTATCCCAAGAACTCATGGGCCCAGATATTCAAACTGTGCTCAAAAAGTGCGGCTACAACGGACCAGCGCCAGGTCCACTCGCCCATGTAAGCTAATATTCAAAAACTGCGCAGATCAAGATGCGCCTGGGGCACACGACTAACTATCGCACCACCTTTGCCATAGTGCAACCAGGGATGTGCAGTGGCGCAGTCCAGATGTACCATAGTGGAACCAGGGATGATCAGTGGAGCAATTCAGATGTGCCATAGCACAACCAGGGATGCTCAGTGGAGCAGGGCAGCAGTGCAACAGCACAACCAGGGATGCACAGGGACAGGATGCAGGAGCCCACCACCCATGCCACAGATGGGAAGAGGAGCACACAGCAGAACGGACATTGCCCCCCACACTCCATGCACTGCACAACCAGTGGAGAGCTGGAATAATTACCTGCCCATGGATACCAGCAACACACCCACAGCCCAGGCATGGTGCCCCAGCACACCCCCTGGCAAGCTGTGACTGGGACACAAGGAGGTCCAACCACCCCATGCCACACCATCCCACCAGTGCAGAGCACACCCCGCACTGTGATCCCCAGACACCCTGCCCAGGAGCAGTGTCCACCACTGCAGGACACCCCATGCATGCTACCACCCCCACTGTGACAATGCAACCCTGTGCACCACACAACCATGCAAGGTAACCCCACCATGAGCACCCATCAGTGGGTGGCAGCACACAGTGGTGCAACGACTGCATACACAGTGCCACCACGCATGTCCCCCCAAGGTACAGCTGAAAGAATGACCATGCATCTGCACATGAGGTACCCCACACATGACAGGGCTTGCCCCGGACCCCACCACCAGTGGTACAGCACCCTGAACACCCTCCCAAGGACACATTCTGACCCAGCACTGGCCACAACGGCCAGTGCAGACACCCACAGTGGTACATGGAAGCATGTGCCACACAGGATGCAACACAGTGCATGAACAAACACCCACCCATACCTACGGGCACACCAACACAGGGACACAGTAGCGGGGCAACCAAGCCCCCAGCGTGTGGCCATGGAAACTGTGTACACACAGCCAGCACCCCTCCATGGCACAGGAGTGCCAGCCACCCTGCGCAGGAACCATGGAGCTGTACGCCACCAATATGCACCCGGAGCACAAGTGACAGACAGTGGTGCACATCTCTGTGACACACACAAGCGACAGCATGCAGGTGGGACAACAACAGCGGAGGCCACACTGTCACCCGAGGCAGACATGCACCACACCAGTGACAGGAGGCAACCCGGCATTGTGCCGGGTACAGTGGCTGTCCAACATGGACAGCCACCACTGACATGCCAGTGGGCCGTGCCAGTCACACACATGCAAGGGTGTCAGCTGCACAGGCCATGGATGGCCTGACAGGTGTGCCATAGACACAGAGCATGCACCGTGGACCACTGCACACAGCCATCCAGTGCGCAGTGAACAACACACACACACCACAGACAGTGAGTGATTCCCTCACCCACACCATTGTCACTTCCCCATGGACACACACACACATGCACATGACTGCACCACCCCTGATGCCATGCACACTACTACAGCTGAGCACCTATAGCCCGCTGCAAATCAGAGACCACCACAGTAGGCATATCAAAGCAAATGTATTGTAACACATCCAACAAAACTGTATACATATATTTACAAAAGGTTGGGGGGAGGGCCACAAACAAGGTGGGGGTGGGTAAGGGCAGAGGTGAACAAATGGTAGAGGAAAGGAGGGAGTGAGGGTGGGTCCAGGGGTGGGAAATCAGGGGCAGTGGTACACTCAGTGGGAGCCCCGCTCCCTGCTCTGGCTGCTCCTCCCACCATGCCACCATCGTACTCCCAGCCTGTCTATCCTTTCAAGGATCTCCAGTGAGGCCCTGGCAACTTGAAGGATCTCCCGCAGCACCTCTCTGATAGCCTGCAGCTGCTGTCCACCTAGGACAAGGGAGCAGGGTCAATAGGTGTGAATGCACAGCCCCATGCAACCCGCCCACTGTGCATGGCATATGGCCATGGGACATGTCTCTGTGATGGTGTGTGACCACCCACAGTGATCATGTCCACAAGACCTGCCCACCCAGGTGCACACAGTCATGTGGACCACTGCACACACCCACTGGCCAAGTCCTGCACAGCACCACCGTGGCTGTTCAGTGACATGGCTATGTGTTGGGAAGGCAGTGGCACAGCCATGTACCCAGTGCACGATGGACACTCATTGGACGACTCCCAGACATGCAGTGCCACTGGACAGTGCTGACTGTACCAAGTTGCGTGCATCGCAGTGGTGTCAATGGATGGTGGCCATGCCCCGCTGCCCAGCCTGTTACACAGCATGAAAAAGTAATCATGGATGTAATGCACTCACCATCATCAGGCTGGTCCCTGCGCTGTTCTGGTCCGGCAGCCCTCTCGGCATGCTGTGGCTCACGGCACAGCCTCCCCTCCCTCGCACGCTGGCACTCCTCTGGGCCTAGGGTGCAAACATGGAGAGAGGAACATCAATATAATCCAGTAGCAAAGTCCTCCTGCTCCCATGTGTGTGCAATCCCACACAGCCATGACCATCCTCCCCCCACCCTGATACTACCACCATGGCCCACACTGGATGGTCCCCTCTCATGTGCTGGACACATGACACTGTGATACCCATATGGACGTTATCAGTGTAAGGATGGGGCACCTACCTGGTCATGGCACTGTGCCCCTCCTGGCATGTGCCCGAAGGTGGGCAAGCCTTTCTGGGTCCCGGTGCTGCAGGTCACCATAGCGGTGCCTGCACTGCTCCGCTGTGCACTCCATGCCAGTGGTCTCCTCCAGGGCTACAGCCACCTCCTCCCACACCACACTCCTGGCCCTGTCCAGGGGTGCCTCCCCAAATAGGGCAGCAGCATGGGGCTCCGCTAACTGAACCAGATTGGCCAGTTCCATTTGGCTCCAGATGGGTGCCCGTCTCCTTGCCATCCTGCAATGTTTCAGTGTCAAAATGGTGCTCTGTAGCACATGTCAACCACGTGCAGATGCTGCACAGTACTGCTCTGCCATTCCCCATCGTGCTGTCACTGAACAGTGTGATAGAGGTGCGCTCATGCAGATGCATGGCACCTAGGGGCAAAGGTCAGCACAGGGTCAGGGGTCTCTCGTGCATGGACCACCACAGCGGGATTGATACTCACTGAGTGTAGCACAGCTGGGTGCCTGTATGCCACTTCTTGTAGCGGCCTACCGCGCTGTGGCCCCAGTGCACCTACAGCACCCCACTGCCAGAGCGCCATACATGTGAACAGCGCAGTAGCTCCACTGGCACAATAGTGGCCATGCCCTGTATTGCCTCTCATGCACAGCATGTCAGCAGCATGGCAGGCATCAGCATCAGCACCCTGGGCATGTGCCGTTCAGTGTCCACTGTGCATGTCACAGAAATGCGCCCTTGCCTGAGCACGTTCAACACAATTGCGCAAAGCGCAACTATACGATATTCAGCCAGCATATGCAAATCAGCTAATCAGCTATTCAATGCTGCAGATACCACATTAGCATCCACTTAAAATTGTGCCTCACCTCATTTGCATGCGTTGCACTATATAAATGTGACATTGGGCTACAGAGACCATAGTCTGTTATTGCAGACTATTGTGGTGAGTTGCATGCTGTTTGAGAGTGTGGACTGTGGTGTGTGGGACATGCATGGGACTGCACAGTCACAGGTAATACCTGTCATTCCCACAGGAGCAAGAATGAGAGATTGTGAGGTGGAGGAAGAGTAACAGGGATGTGGGATGAAGAGGAGGCCTAACTTCACCAAGGCAGAAACAGATGCCCTGTTTGAGGCCTACCTCGAACAGGAGCTGCTGCTCAGCGGGCAGTGGGAAACACCACAGGCCTGTGCTGCTGCATGGGGAGAGGTGGCGCGTGCCATTAACCTGCATGGCAGCCACCAGCAGTCCATGCAGGAGTGCAAAAACAAGGTGGGCATGGACAGGTGGAGGATTAAGGACAAGGTGGCTGCCATCAGGGCAGCATGGGCTGTGACTGGTGGGGGACAGCTGGCCGTGCAATACCTGACCTTACAAGAAGAGCGGGTTGCTGGCAGTGTGCAGCGTTGTGCCATCGAGAGTGTTCCAGGTGGTGGATTCCAGAGGGGTGGTAGCCCTTCACTGCATGGTAGGTCCTGATCTGTCACTGGTGGGGGAGACAGGGTAGGGCAGATACATTAATGGTACTGTGTTCCCTTACAGCTCCTGAGCATCTACATGGGTCAGCGGTGGTGGGCTTGTCCACTGAGAGCGATACCATGGACATAGAGGAGGGCCTGTCCACCTCCACAGGTGTCCAAGGGTCAGGGTGACAGTGGGCCCGCCTGGCTGTCAGGGCTGATGTTGGTAGAGCAGGTGTGGAGGAGGCCCTGCCCATGTCCCAGCATGCCAGCATCCATGGATGCCATCTTGCTGAGACTCAGACTGGTGCCGAATCCATCACTGATGATGATGGAGCTCACTTCATGGACAGTGATATGTGTAGGCTGCAGGATGGCCACACAGCAGGCAACAGCATGGGCATGGCCATGGGTGATGCCACCATGGAGGCCTGCGTGACATCACTGTCCCAGCCTGTGCCTGTCTGCACCAGTGGGGCAGCACTGGTGTGTGTCCAGGAAAGTGGGGCTGTTGCGGCCACTGTGGTTGCACCGTTGAGCCCTGGAGAGCAGCAGCCAGAGGGGCAGTGTCAGCAGTCGGCCAATGGCCATGGGGGGTACAGTGTCAGGGGTGGCATCAGTGCACCACCTGTGGACATGCCCAGGCATGGCCCTGGTGTGCAGTGCCCACCCTCAAGGAGTGCTGCCCCTTGGGGCTGCAAACACTGTGAGGGACAGCATGCCGATCAGGCAGATGACCTCTTAGAAGAGCACACCCGCATACTCCAAGATTCAATCAATCAGCAGTTGCGGCTTGTGACGGCAGTGGATGCACTCAGTACGGCCCTGCACCAGGCAGAGGAGCAGTGCAGGAGGGACACCGGTCTGCTCCTGGCAGGGATGGACCAGATGCAGGAGGATGTGACCATTGCCATTAACAGGCTGACACAGACAATAACAGCTGCCATGGCCACAGTGGGCACACAGTTATTTGCCCATACATTGCAGACACCACTAGTGCAATGTCCACCCCTGTTCCCGGCATCATGCGACACCCTCCTTGTCGACACTGGGTTTCAGCTGTGGGCATCCTGAGCATGCCTGGCGGGGCATGCTGGTGTGCACTACCCCGCGCGAGCACAGTGTGTTCACACAGCGGAACCCCTGGGGGACCGTCGGTGCCACCCCATGAGGCCATTGGTCAGCCTGTCACTACTGGCGGGTCTCGGCAGGGCCGCCCACGCATCCATGGAGGATGTGGCACTGTGGCACGTGACTGATCTGTCTCCCACCAAGGTTACTGTCTGATGCTGCCCTGTGTGAAGTGCATTGTCCATCGGTGGAGTACCTGGCCCTGCACACACACACATTCCATCTGCACACCCTCCCGGCTGCTGTCCACTGTGGTGTGTGCATGATGATGCCTGCATTGTGCTGTCCACCACTGTGCAATGGTGCCCAGCGTCTGACACACGTACATGACAGGCAATGGGCATGGTGGTCTGTGGATGTGTGTGTGGCTAGGGGTGGCAGTTGGGGTTGGCGTGCCTCCTACCCTTTGTGCATATCTTGTGGTGTGTGTGTGTGTGTGTGTGTTTGTGTGTGTATGTGTGTGTGAGTGTGTGTGTGTGACTGTGTGCCGTGTTAGACCTTGCCCATCCCTGACAGAGTGTGCGGATCCATGCTCAGCCAATTCCCTTTATGACATGCGCCCCTGGAGTTTGTACATGCGTGTTTGTGGGTTGTGCCCTTGCCACTGGTGCTTGCACATGGCCCATGACTTACCTGGGTTGGTTGAAGTGCTCCTCTGTGATGCTGCCCAGGTGCAGCTGTGCCATCCGGATCAGTCGGGGTTCCCTTTGACCAAGGGGAGCTGCCCATCACCATCTTCACCAGCGTCCTCATCATCCCCATCGTTGTCCCCCTCTTCGACCTGTATGGCTATCCCACAGTCATTAGCCATGTTGTGCAGGATGCAACAGGCCAGGAATAGCCCAAAGGCCTTTTAGGGGCTGTACTGTAGGGCACCGCCAGACGTGTCCAGGCAACGGAAACATGCCTTCAGCATCCCAAACATCTGCTCGAGGACATTGCATGTGGTGGCACGTGCCTCATTGTAGCATTGCTGCGATGGGGTTGCGGGCTGCTGGTATGGTGTGAGCAGCCAGGGATGGAGTGGGTATCCACTGTCACCTGTGTGTAGAAGGTGGACATTAGTTTGGTGATCAGCATCACCCTGCCATGGGCTATCTAGGCCACTAAACATGTCACCTCTGACTATGCCCCTCCCAAGCTCCATGTCTTTCTGTGTGATTTGCATACTCACCCACTAGGTGGCCAGTGGGGATGTCCCCACTTTCAAACCTGTGGCACAGTGCAGACCGTGCCAGATGAAGGCATCATGTGCTCCCCAGGGTGCATGGCACAGACATTGATTATGCACCCCTGGCATCGCTCACACCACCTGGCAGTTGATGCTTGCATACCCCTTCCGATTTATGTATGCAGCCCCTTCGGGGCCAGGTGGTGTGCGGATGGCCAAATGGGTGCAGTCTATTGCCCTGAGCACACCAGGCATACGTGCTACCCTGTGGAACTCCTGTATGTTTGCTGTGCACTCCGCCGGTGTGCTGGGGAAATGGATGTACTCCGCAGCATGTGGCAGCAGTGCGTTGAGGAATTGGGTGAGAAGGTGTGACGTGGCCAACTGGGTTATGCCTGTCGTGTCCGCTGTTGGTCTCTGGAAGGTACCCGTGGTGAGCAGGCACATGACAGCTGTCACTTTGATCTCCACTGACAGAGCATGGCTCCATCGTGTGGGTGCCTGCACCACATTACTGCACAGCTTACAGAGCCACCTCAGGATCACCCGGTTCAGGTGGTACTGGCCCACGATCTCAGTATCAGTGTATAGCTCGAAGCTAGTGCGGTCTCAGTACTGCCTGTTAGGGGGCATACCACCAACGGGCCCTTCCACGGCTGCGCCCCCCCCTGCTGCCTGCCTTCTCATCCCCTCATTATTGCCTCCATCTGGATGGTGGCACTGTCCATGTCCCTGGCTTGTTTTACCCCCGGCAGCTGTTTTACCATCCCCCCCGCTATCCTTACTGCTACTCCCCCTGCACTGGGAACACCTCCCATTAGTGGCCGTACTGCCCACTGCCTGTGCTCTCAGTGCTGTGTGGTACTTCTCAATTTTGTCCTGCGCAGTGGCACAAGCTCCCCACACCTTCCCTGTTCTTAGTGGTTTCAGGTGCTCTGTTCTGCTCCTGCTCTGTCCTGCTCACAGTTGCTGTGTGCCTGTGTGCCTGCCTGCAGTTCACCAACATGTGGCTTCCCTGAAGCATTCTTGCACCTCTCTCTTGTTCCTTTTTATTTTGGATCATTTCCGCTATCGCGCAACTTCCGATTGCTCCCCATTGCACATGGCGCAAGTTGTTTAATATCGCACTGCACCATTTATTCATGGTTCCTCCCACTTCAGTTGCTCATGCATTCATTACCATTGCACACTTGTGCATTGTGATTTGGGGGGGCATCTGCCTCCGGCTGAATACCGCACAATGGCGCATTTTCAGATTTGCACTGGTGCATCCCTGTTGCACATGGCGCAACCCTTTTGAATATCTGGGCCATGGTGTTTAACATACATAAAACAATTTAGACACATCAAAATCATCTGTTCAATAAATATTAAAAATAGTCAGAGGTACAGGTGAAATAAATCAAGTATCAGATCCTTACACTACGTCAAACAAATGACTTTTCATGCTTCATTTGAACATCCCCACTGAGGGGGAACTCCTAGATGGTATGGCAAGCATTTCCATATTGCTGGTACAGCCACTGAGAACACCCTGTCACCAGATTGTTTCAGGCAGGATTTCAGGATGGTGGAATGGAGAAAGTGGTTGGTAGCATACCAAAGCAAGAAGCCTTTGAAATATGCAGTACCTGATCCATCCAGGGCTTTGTATATTGGCAAAGCAATCTTGAAGATAGTACACAATATAACTCAGAGCAAATGCAGCTGCTGCAACACAGGTGTTATATGACCTCTATCAGGCACATCTGCCACTAAACCTGGCAGCAGCATTCTGCACCAGCTGAAGGCAGTGCATCAAACCTCAAAGATTGCCCCAGGTATAGAGTGTTACAGTCGTCATGTCTCAAGGCCATAAAGGCATGTACTAGAGTAACCATGTCCTTTTACCCCAGATAGAGTCTAATCTGGGAGATATTCCTTAGCTGGAAAAATCCATTGTGGACCACAGTCAACACCTAATGTTTTAGTGTCAGCTGTGAGTCGACAATGAAATGTTGACAATGTGATGTGAGTTGTTAAACTTGTATTGCCTTACATATTATAAACCCAATCTTTTCCGGCATGGCTGAAAATGGGTCTTTGATCTAGACCACTTTCCTGGTAAAGCAAAATAAGTGAAATGGAAGGAAAAATGACACTCAGATTTTTTACTCTATCCACAGCTGTCAGAAATATGTCCTTCAGATGGTATTTTGATAGCATATCATCCAGCTGGTCATCAAGAACCTGGATCTATCAGTAACAACTCCACCTTATTCAGATTCGGACTCAGCCAGCTGAAGGACATCTAACTGGCAATTTCTTTAAGGCAACACTTCAGTACAACAGTAGCCTCCCACCCGTCCAATGTAAAGGATACGTACTGTTGAGTATCATCGGCACTGCAGGGAAAACTCGCACCATTCTGAGTAATGGACTGCACCAACAGCAAAATATGCCATGAAAAACACTGGGGATAGACTCAGACCCTGAGGAACCCCACAGCTGACTGCTACCAGTGTCAGTGTCAGTGGCTCAGTTGCTCAGTTGGTAGCACTCTCGCCTCTGAGGCTGGGAGATCAGAGGGCCATGGGTTCACTTCCCACACCTGGCACTTGGGTTAATATCCCGTACTGACACTGTAGTGCAGCTTGAGAGGGGTGCTACACTTCTGAGGTGCCGTCTTTCAGATGAGACGTTAAACTGAGGTCCCATCTGCCTGGATTGGTGGTAGTTCAGGTGAATGTTAAAGATCCCATGGCACTTATCGAAAAAGAGTAGGGTTTTTTTTAATAGAAAATCACATAATGTACATATAGTCAGAAAATCAACAATAGTGAAACAGTTATATATATATATATATATATATATATATACACACATACATATCCCTAAAAACGAGAGGGAAGGAGGGTAGGGGAGAAAGAAAAAAAAAAGGGAAGAAAACAGAAAGTCCAACTAAGGTTACTTATACTTTACAAAAATTTGAAACCCTTTCCACCATCTATACACCTTAGCACTTGAAGAATGCAACACATCAGAATTATACACTGCAGTCATTGCCTGGGCAACCAGAAAACTATAAACAGAATATGGCATCAATTTCTGGGAAAGAACCCATTGGCAATGAGCTTGCAATAGGTAAAACCTTAAACAACATAAAAAAATAAAACAGGTTTCCAAATGAAGATCAGCATTCTCAGTAGACAAAAGGCCTAAAACTAACGTGCCAAAATCTAAATTAAACAACCAATTCATATGCCATTTATCTGCAAGAAAAGTCCACAGAGGCTTTGAATATGAACAATGTAACAAAAAATGAGACATAGTTTCTTCCATATTGATACATGTCAAATAAGAGCAATTTCTGTCCGCCAGATTTTTATGTTTAGCATTTCCTCTGATGTTCAGCTTACCATAAAGTGTGAGCCATAAAACCTCCCACATATTTGCAGGCACCCTAATGTTTGTAAGCTGTTTCAAAACATGTCCAGTAAGTGCAGGGGGACAATTTTTAAAACTGGGTTCAAGAGGGTACACACGAGCCAATAAAGAAAATTAAAAAATTTTCCTGAATGTTGTAAAATCTCAGCTTGAGAAACTTTCCATTTATAAAGTTTTGAGCCATGGGGTAAAAAATAATCTGGGATTTGAAGTCTGGAATGAAGCTTTGGTGCTATATCTAGCCATTTAGAGACATACTGTGCCAAGACTTGCTGTACCAACCCTCTAACTCCATCAGAAATAGAGGAAATGCTATACAAAACCGTGTGATAAATAATAATGAATGAAAGAAAATCAATGGTTCAATCCCCCTTGCTTCTTACTTAAATATGTGTAGCAACGTTTAACAGGGTTAAGTTTATTGCTTCAGAGCATCTGAAAAAAAAATCCTGTATAAAGTAGTCTCTAAAGAAGAAGGGAGAGGAAAAATATATGCAACAAATTGCAATTGCGGAACTATAAATTTCTTCAATATCTGTATTCTTTTGAGTTTGGAAAGTTTCCAGAACTGCCATCTCCTTACTTTAGCCTGAGATTTTAGTAATACAGACTCCCAATTTTCTAAAGGAAGGTTAGTTGGACCAAACTTAATACCCAGAATGACTATAGGTTGTATAGAAATATTAATGTCTGATACCTGACCTGATGTAAAACCCCAAGGGCCTATCATTAACCCTTTACTTTTGGAAACATTAAGCCTAGAATTAGAAATACCCGCATATTTGTATAGTTCTTGCAAAAACACAGAAATATGATCTAAATGAGAAGAAAAACCACAAATATCATCTGCATATGCTATTACAGAGAGGTTGGCAAAAGTAACCCATCCTGATGTTCTATTTAACTTCATTTTGTCAGGAGTTGAAGTAAGGGTCAATAGAGAATAAATAAAGTAAAGGGCTAAGGGACATCCTGCCTAACCCCTGTCAGGATCATAAAACCTCTGTGATTTGTCCTTTTAACAGAACTTTCAAAGAGACTGGGAATATAGTGATTTTATAAACTTTATAAAGGCTAAAGGAACCCTATATTTAGCCAAAGTAGTAAACAAAAACCTATCAATATGATCAAACGCTTTTTCTTGATCTAAGGACACTATACAACCTGTTTGACCCTTCATCAATAAAACTTCAATAAAATCTCTAATAATAACAAGGCATCTTTGAATCTTTTTTCTGGTAGACCACCAAATTGTAATGCTGAGAGTACTGGGAAACTTAAAGCTTAAGTCAAGTGTTAAGGATATGGGTCAAAATTTTATAATTAGAGTTCAATAAAATAATTGGTCTACAATTGGAGATGTCAGTTCTAGCTCCTGATTTAAATAAATAAATCAATAACCCTTCAGAAAAGGAAACCGGGATCTTTTGCTGTTGAAAAAAAAAAAAAAACAGCATGTAAAATGACAGAAATTTGGGATATGCAAGTTTTATAAAATTTATTTGGGAGACCATCCAGTCCCGGAGAAGTACCTGCATTAAGGCTATGAATTGCCTCTTCAACTTCCAGCACAGTAATCTGTTTCAACAGAAACAAAGCCTCTTACGAAACTACTGGAACATCAAAATTACCTAAATATTCTGAAATCTTCTCTCTAGAGGAAATTTCCGTGGGTTCTAAGGATTGGTAATGTAGTTTAATAAGGTTTTCCAAATCTAAAACCGAATTAACTGAATTTCCATCTGCATCCAGTAAAGAGTCCAAAGACATATCAGACAGAATCTTTTTACAAGCTTCATAGGGATCCCCAACAGGTGATTTCTGGGTTCCACTAGAAAGCATAGTGGTTATAATTGTAGCTCTATCATATTGATATATCAACATATCTTTTTTGATTTTATTAATTTGGAAAGAAAAATCAAATTTTGTAGGATAAGAAATGGAATATAAGTGCTGCAATTGAGTCCGAAGAGAGAGATATTTTAAAAACCGCTTGTTTTCCAAAGATTTGCTATAGCTAATAAAACATTTTTGTATATCTTTTTTGGAATCTAACCACCATTCTTCTATATTATCATATAAACAAAAGACAGAGAGTCTAAAGGACAGCAAAGAAGTAAGCTGCTTTCGAAGTTCCAAAGATGTCAGCAAAGATGGATTTAATTTCCATCTGCATCTAATCTTAGTGTTATGGCTAAATTCCCCAATAATAAATTTTAACAATAAATGGTCAGAAAATTCAGAGGGAATGATGGAGAACTGCCCTTTAGGAAAATTTTGGGAGAGAAATAAATGATCAATAGTAGTTCGAAACTACCTCTAAAATATGTAAACCTAGGACCTTTATTGTAAATACTACAATCTATTAAATTCTGTGCTAATGATAAAGTAGTTACCATATTAGAATCACAGTATACTTTTTTGTTTTCACCTTTGACCGGGATCCTAGTTATATCACAGTTAAAGTCACCTCCTAACACTATCAAATAGGAGGAAACTAAGTATGGTTGAACCATTTTAAAAAGACCCACTCTATCAGCTTTGATTTGAGGCCCATAAACATTGATGAAATGAAAAGCAGAAAGTTTCCATGTGCCATCCAGTATCAACAATCTACCTGGAGCTAAATCCATTAATTTAATCAAAGAAAAATCATAAGAACCAAACAAAATACCCAACCCATCTGCACGATCTGGGCCAAAAGACCAATAAGAGGGGCCCCAAATCCAATGTTTTTTAAATGACAGAAGCTGTTCCTTTGAACACATCCATGTTTCCTGTAAAAAAAACAGATCAAAACCAGAATCATGAATGAAAGAAAAAACTGCTTGTCATTTAACTGGATTTAAAATACTATGGATGTTTAATGACCCAAATGAAAAGCCAACCATAAGGAATTTTAGTTAGGAAGCCAAATATCAGGCAGGAAAAAAAAAAACTCTTATTTTTTTCCTTTTTTTCTTTTTTTTATCTTTATAGTCCCCCTGACTTGCAGCCATGGAAGGCTGATTACTCCCTACTGATTGAGAATCCATCTCCCCATGGTCCGTATCAGAACCTTCATCTGGCAAAACAAAGCAGCGTAAGTGTTGTCATGCTCACTCAACACGGAGGCGCAAAGAAACAGGAGGTTTGTTGTTCCCAGAAGAACGCCTTCTTGTTACTGGCTGAAAACCTTGCTATCAACTACCTCACTCCTAAGGACAGCAGGTTCCTTATAACAGACTTAGGTTAAAGGGAACTAATAGGGTCTTCTATCCTCAGAGAAGAAGCAGCAAGTTTGTCAACTGGAGCCACCTCCAGTTTTGGGGGCCTGAATTAGGACATCAACCAGAGGAGGGATTGGCTTAGAAGCAGAAGATTCATTTTGAATCACCTTTTTCTCAGCAGTTGAGTCTTGTGCTTGCTGTATTAATAACTCAGGACTGGCACAAGAGGTCTTGTTCTTAGCAGCCCAAGGGCATTCACTAAAGACGTGGCCATCATCCTCACATAAGTCGCATTTTCTCAAATTTGCACACTGCATGGCTATATGGCCAATTTCACCACAATTATCGCAACGGGCCTTATCACAAGTAGTAGACAGATGAGTCCGTGCCCCACATTTGTAGATGGCCCTAGGCTGTCCTGCATAAAAACAAACTCCCCTATCTCTGCACAATAAAAAGTAGTTAGGGATATGTTCCATTCCAGAATCTGTCGCCTTTAATTTGACTTTATACTTCCATCCCCCCTGTCCAGAAAGACTCTGAATCTAACAGGGCTTCTGGAGTACTGAGAATCTCACACTTCTGAGACAACCAAAAAGTAATGTCATCAACATGAACCCCCTCATTTCTGAACATGACTGTCACATATTTAATTAGAGGTTTAGTTAATGGTATGACTAAAACAAGGGCCCAAATGGGAGAAAATTTAACATTAGCATATTGTTCCCCAAAAAAGGTCCAAAGCATATGCTGTATGAAAGCTGACATCATAGTTATCCTCCCCAGAAATATTAATTAGAGCAAAAACATCTTTGGGAGAGAAAAATAAAGATTCTTTTAATAAAGTCCGACCAGCGTAAGTCCGGTCTGATCTATTCTCCAAACCACCTTTATATCGTAACCTGACAGCATTCGGCCTAGAAGCGGCTTCTTTTTTTGTTCTAGAGAATAAGTCTGATAATAAGGGAGGGTGATCCAAACTAGGGTCAGGAAGCTTTGAGCTCTGTTTAGTTGGAATTTTTTCTTCTGTAGGAGGTTTAACTGATTCCAACACTTGAGAAGCTTTACCGACCTCAACCTTAGAGGGTTTCACGCAGGGGAGGATAGAAGAAAATTAAGGAAGAATCCCTAGGGTCTGGGCCAGATTCCTTGCTCATTTTGCAACCATCCTGCCCCCTGCAAGGCTTGTTGAGGAGTCCAGTGTACAACAGAGGTAGTTAATAATGAAGCATCAGTCGGTAGATCGGGGGAGGCAAAGGGAAGGTTATTTGCTGGCCCAGGGGTTTAGAAGAACCCTCCCTGGAGGCATAGCCTTGCTGGGCACTTTCGTTTTGTTTCTGCTTAAAGGAAAAAATGGTGGCCTCCATCTGAATATTTGGTTGGGTCTGGTAAATAACGTTACCTTCTTTTTCTTGTTGCCTATCCTTTTCACCAAATGTTTTAGGCAAACGAAAAACAAATCCTGCTTCAGTTAGTAAAACCAGCTTTGTAGTGGTTACTGCAGAGTTTGTTAGTCCTGAAGGGAGCGCAAACCCTTCCAGAGCACTGCCGCTGTGTGTAGTCAAAGATTTACTTGCCATGGAGTGTGACTTGTTTGCTTTGGGCTTTTGGCACAAACCTGCTTCAGTGTTAGAACTGCCAGCCTGAAAAGAAGAGACAGAGCGAGTTTCAGGAAAACCATCGCCATCGGCACACACTAGCTTCGCTTAGGACTGCCAGCCAAAGAAAAATGTAATATATCAGCACAAAATTCAGTAGACAACTCATCATGCTCCGAAATGGAAAAGATCCATTCGACTGTTTTTCAATAAAGGCATCCTGCTCAGGTACAATAGAACCTTCCGTGGCAATTGTAGTAGTTGCAGATAAAGGCAATATATCGGCTGTCTGCCAAATATCCATCTCGATTCCTTCAGTAAAGTAGAGCCATCCGTAGTTAAATCTTCAGTAGAGACAAAAACCTCCGTACCATTGCCATCGAAATCCAAATCCAAGCAGGCATTTAGGAGAGCCTCTTGCTGAACAGGAGAAGGAGAGGAGGCTCGCTCTCCCAACTCCGCTGCAACCTGCCAGTCCAATGACTCACTCCAAATGGCCATCGCAATGGCCCATAGTCCTCTACTGGCCACAAAGCAACAGCGTCGGAGTAGGGGAATTTCCCTGGTGTCCTGACCAAATTTCCCACATTCACTAAAACAAAAAATACCACCAACAGCTTAATCTGGTTCAAGGTCAGTTGGCATTCATCTGTATCCCCCCTCCCCTGGGTCATGCCTGAAAATAGGCAGGATTTGTCTACTGCACTTACCCGGTCAACAAAAACTAAATAAATAAAAACCAGCTAAGAAGAGAATGTTCCCATCACAACCCACTGCATTCTGCTAAAGAGAAAGGACTCAAACCACTTTAAAGTTGTCCCAGCAAGTCCTCCATATTTGCCAAGGTGACGGTGTCAAATGCAGCTGAGAGTTCAAGGAGAATGATAATATATAGACTAGTGTATGGGAACAGTGCACACCGGGGCTGCATTTCCACTGAGGGAAGTACCATGATGACAGCGTGACCTCAAGAGTGAAACTCAGGAGGTCCCTGTCATTATGGAAACCATGAAAGTGGAAACTCAGCCTTGTTTTGCACTGTTCCCATAACAACTTCACATACTTTTCTGTATTGCATATGGGGTTGCATTACCAAAGGCACTCAATGGGATAAACTGGAATCAGACAGCATTCTAACGTAAACTTGGCTCACTGTTTTGGACCTTCTGTAAGTGTACTCCCTCTTTCCCTCTCGGCATTGTCTTCATTATTAGAGACGTGGTAACTGTCTTGCATAACATTCATTCCCCTAACCTCTGATTCACAGTTTTTATATATTCACTGTACATAGATTCCCTTCCCCTGCAGCAGTAATGTTTTCTAAAGAGAGCTGTCAGTTTGCAGCATGAGGTGTTCTGAATAGCTGATTACACAAGGAGCTGATACGACTGCCTGGTGGTACAGATCAAAGAACTACAGCTTGTTCCTACATGACGTAGATTCTGCAGCATAACTTGCAGTCATTGTGCTGTAGTAGGTATGTCACCACTACAGCAAAATGATATTCGCAGGTGTATGGATGTCCATACACAAAAAGGTTTCCCCATACACTATAGAGTGATTCCTCATCCTTCCATAAGAGCAAATGTTCAAATACCTTGATGAGCATGGACTCCGTACTGTGGTGAGGCCTGAAACCTGGTTGGAGAGGTTTGTAGATACTTAAACACTCAGTCTAAGCCTCCACGAGTGCAACTACCACCTTCTCAATAACCTTCCCTAGAAAGGGAGGGTTCAAGACAGGTCTGAAGTTTGCCAGCACCTCCAGGCTCAAAGATGGTTTCTTTAAGAGCTACAGTATATCAAGGTGGCAGTTCACGAATAATTGTTTAGGCTCTGGATCTGATATTCACTAGGTGGAATGCAGTGCAAAATTCACCTCAAGTGCCTTTTCCATACCAATTGACTATAACTCATTCCAGACCACAGCAGTACCTCCTTGCCTCTCCACCTTAACTCTACTGGCTCAAAATAGGCCACCTTTTGAGATATCCACCTCAAATGGAGGACACTCTGTCCAGAAAGAAAGACCCAAACTCCTCACACTTTTCTTGAGACAAAACTCCTCTGGCCTGTAGACAGTAAGAATGAAGTAACCTGTAAACAGAGCAGAAGAGTTAAACAAGCCTACTTCCTCTTGAAGTACTAACCAGTGACAGGTACTCTGCCTTTCTCAGGATAATTACTCTCTGATAGTTCTTATAATGGGACCTCAAAGTCATCTCTTTTGATAAGTGGCTAGTTAAGTAGATCTCCCAATCTAATATGATTTGATGAAATTTGCAAAGAAAAAAAAACACATTGTCCTTGAAATATGTTGATGACTATCCCATAAAGTAGGGTGTATGTACCTTCTTGGTACTTTGTATTATTAATTACTTTGCTTTTGGCTCTTTGCATTGTAAGTCATTTGTTTACTTTTGTGCTTTAAAATTGTGGAGAATATTTAGTTAAGATTGTCCTATTTATTACAAGTAAGTAATTGGACACTGAGACCCAGATATTCAAAAGGGTTGTGCATGGCACAACAGTGTTGCACCATGCGCAACCTACTGATATGCCCCAGCGCGATATTCAAATGAGAATTGCACCTGGCACAAATCCCAATGCGCCGGAGCACATCAGTATTGTATGCAGGCGCAGGTGGGGGGTGTGCCCATGTATACTCTGCACATCCTGATATTCAGCCCGGGATGTGCTGAGCCATGCATGCGCAACCCCTACTTGCGCCACACAAAGTCGATCCCCCCAAAAAAGGAGCAGCGGTCGGCCACACACAGGTGATCTGCCCTATTGCAGGGTGCAACACAGCAGCTGCCACCTATGGGTGGCCACTTGAACTGTGGCTGCACCTCCATGGTGGCGCCCACCCCATGCCCGATTGTGAGCTTCAGTTAAAATGAATAAGGTCCAATATCCCTGGTGGTCCAGTGGACCACTGTCTGTCCAATCGCGGGCTTAAGTAAAACAAATTAAGACTCCTATATCCCTGGTGGTCCAGTGGACCCCTGTCTGCCCGATTGTAGGTTTAAGTAAAGAAATAAAAGAATCCTATATCCCTGGTGGTCCAGTGGACCGCTGTCAGCCCAATCACGGGCAGTAGTAAAATAAAAAAGAGTCCAATATCCCTGGTGCTCCAGTGGACCCCTTTCCCCACCTGCCCACTGATCCCCACTGCCCTGCTCCCCCGGGTCAGTGGCGGGTGGCAGCACCCCACCAGCCTGCCATCCCACCGCCCGCCGACTGACACCGTCGGTGGGGTTAGACGCCCAGTGGTCCACAGCGAGTCAATGATTGTGCAGCAATACGTCAGACACAATTCCAGATATGTGAATGGATCCATTCACATATCTGGAATGTGTAGTACGGTATGCGGGCTGCATGCCCATTGGCTCATGCTGTGGACCAGTGGGGACAGCCCTACCGACGGTGTCAGTCGGCAGGTGGCAGGCGGGTGGGGTGCTGCACCTCTGCTGACCGGGGGGAGTGGGACGGTGAGGATCAGTGGGCAGGTGGGGAGGGGGTCCACTGGATCACCAGGGATATAGGAGTCTTTATTTCTTACTTAAGCCCGCGATTGGGCAGACAGCGGTCCACTGGACCACCAGGGATATAAGAGTCTTTTATTTCTTTACTAATGCCCGCGATCAGTCTGACAGCGGTCCACTGGACCACCAGGGATATTGGACTCTTTTTATTTTACTAATGCCCGCAATCGGGCTGACAGTGGTCCACTGGACCACCAGGGATATAGGATTCTTATTTTATTTTACCAATGCCCGCATCAGGCTGAAAGCGGTCCACTGGACCACCAGGGATATAGGATTCTTATTTTATTTTACCAATGCCCGCGATCAGGCTGAAAGCGGTCCACTGGACCACCAGGGATATAGGATTCTTATTTTATTTTACCAATGCCTGCGATCGGGCTGACAGCAGTCCACTGGACCACCAGGGATATTGGAATCTTTTATATTTAACTAATGCCTGTGATCGGGCTGTGGGGCACATTACCACGCTGCAGGGGGCATCGGTCCCCAATGGCTGCTGCTGCCTGGCAGGGCGCCAGGTGCAAGTCATCAGGGATTGGCGCACCTGCATGAAAATGGGGTCATAATGACATGCACATGGCCCCATGTGTGCCTTGCATACATTATGGCCCATTTGGCGTGTCAGCTTTTAAATATCGCGATTGCTGCACCTTGTGCAATGGAACTTGTGCGAAGTGCATCTCCCTGCTCCACTCTGGCCACTTGAACTGGTGCAGTGCCACTGTGCCATGTGCACTGCAGGTGGCCGGGGTGTGATGTTCAACAATGCTGAGCCATGGCGGCTCGTTGACCATAGCAGTCAACCCCTGCGCAGCCAAGTTGCGCTGCGCCCAGGCTTGCGCCACAGCCTGGCACAGTTTGAATATCTTGGCCTGTGTCTTGAAGAGATGATGTGCATTTAAAGAGACAGCACACAATATTTCTGAGTGCATGGGGGGCCTCTACCCCTGAGAAAGCAATCTATTAAGAAACAGATTAAGTGTTTGTGATTACCTGTTTACCTGGATAGAAACATAGAAACATAGAATTTGACGGCAGATAAGGACTGCTTGGCCCACCCAGTCTGCCTATTTCCTACTTACTGGATAAGCTTCAGATCCTAGTTAACCAGCAGCCTACTTCTTCCTACCCCACCCCTAGAATGGCCTTAAGACTGTCCCATGCATGCTTGAATTCCACCACTGATTTTGACTCCACAACGTCCTCTAAGGCCGTCTCCGCATCCCACAACCTCTGTGAAAAATACTCTAAATTACCTCTGAGCCACCTCCTCTATCTTCAAATTGTGCCTCTCGCTCTTGCACACCTCTTTTTGAAAGATGCTACCTCTTGGACTTTGTTGATTCCCTTGAGGTACTTGAACATTTCTATCATGTCCCTCTCCTTTCCTCGAGGCTATACATATTAAGTTCCTTTCATCTCTCATCACATGACTTCCGGTGCAGACCCTGCACCATTTTAATTGCCCTCCTCTGGACAGCTTCCATCCTGTCTATGTCTTTGCGGAGATTGGGTCTCCAGAACTGCACACAGTACCCCAGATGGGGTCTCACCAGCTGTCTGTACAGAGGGATAATAACTTCCTGTTTTCTACTGGTGATGCATCTCCCTATGCATCCCAGTATCCCCACAGCCCTCCTTGCTGCCCTCTCACATTACTTGCCCACCTTTAGGTCATCTGATATGACTACCCCAGGTCCCTTTCCATTTTTTTTTTATTGTTAGTATCTCAACCCCCATTGTGTACTCTTCCCCTGGGTTTTTGTTTCCCAGGTGCATTACCTTGCACTTCTTAGCATTGAATCTAAGCTGCCATACATTTGACCATTCCTCTAACCTTCGTAAGTCCCTTCTCATCCTTTCCACCCCACCCTGTGCATCAACTCTGTTGCAGATCTTTGTGTCATCTGCAACGAGACATACTTTTCCTTCCAGTCCCTCTGCAATGTCGCTTATAAAGACATTGAAGAGGACCAGTCCTAATACTGAACCCTGCGGTACCCCACTAGTAACCCTCCTTTTCTCTGAGTGGACTCCATTTACTATTACTCTGTGTCCTATTCTCCAGCCAATTCTTTACCCAGGCTGTCATCTTGGGACCCACTCCCAGGCTGGCTAACTTGTATATTAATCTTTTGTGTGGGACTGTGTCAAATGCCTTGCTAAAGTCTAGGTAGGCCATGTCCACAGCCCCTCCCTGATCTACTACTTTGGTCACCCAGTCAAAGAAATCTATCAGATTCATCTGGCATGACCTTCCCGCTGTGAATCCATGCAGCCTAGGGTCCTGTGCCCCTCTGGCCTCTAGATACTCGACAATTCTTTCCTTCAGAAGTGATTCCATCATTTTCCCTATCACTGAGGTTAAACTAACAGGTCTGTAGTTTCCTGATTCTGCCTTGTTCCCACTTTTGTGAAGAGGAATCACATCTGCCCTCCTCCAGTCCTTGGGTACCACCCCATCCTCCCATGATTTGTTAAAAAGGGTAGTCAGTTGTGTCACTAGTTCTACCCTTAGTTCTTTTAGAATTCTGGGATGAATCCCATCAGGCCCCATTGCTTTGTCCGCTCCATTCTGAATAAAAGTTAACACTTTTTATAGCTATATAATGAAAGTTATGCAATGCATTGACAAGCAAGAGGAGAAGGAGCAGGGCAGAAGAAGTATGCAACAAGAACTGACACAGGTTAGCTTCTGCTTCCACAGAAGCATCTCTCTAGCTTCATTGTTATGCATGAGATCTCTGCTCTTCTGTGTCTGTCTATGACCCCATTTCACTCCTGATCACCTTGCCCTTACTATATCTACTTTATTCATGAATCAACAGTTGTGGCACTTGTTTTCTGTGCCACTTCTGCAGCTGGAAGAATACTGGTAACTACACAAAATACTTAACATAAAAGGGCCAAGTGTCAGTAACTGAAGAAAAATTCTATCATCAACTAATGTAGACTTCACATACATTAGTAGAAACATTGTTTTATCAAATTAGTAGAAACATTGTTTTATCTGCATAGTATGTACTGAGAGACAGATAAATGGTGGAGAGCGGATACGCACACTTAGTCATTATGATGACAATGACTCCAATTTACACAGATATGCAGGCAGTGGCATTCTGAACTATAACCTGAGTTCTGATTGGACTATTTCACTGCTGCTTCTAGCCAACAGAAGCATCTCAATCATAAAGAGACTGTGCCATTTTGTGGCCTAGGTAAAACAGTTGCAGGTGTAGGTGCAGATAAAGCATGAGTCAGAATCCTAACAACAAAAACTCAATACTTAGTTCAGCTAGTTAAAGCTGTGGATGCAGCATGGATCAGGTTCTATCACCAAGGACCTCTACCACTTTTCACCCAAGGCTGGTCAGTTAGAACTGTGTTGCAGCATACCAGATTCCTGTCCTCAAGGAACTCAGCACTAAATAGACTCTGTCTCTCCCTCAACAAGACCTGTCATCTTGTGTTCTGGACTGCGACCACCTCACCCATACCTGCACACTATATAACTCTACCAACTGGCTTAACCTGGACAATAGGATCAAATTCTACACCTGTCTTATGGCCAAAAAAATCACCCACAGTCTGTCCCCTCCAGGTCTCACCCCCCTACTCTATCTGTCCACTGCCCCTAAAGAAACATGTAGTTCCTGTAAGAAACTTCTCACAATTCCCTGATGTCAAATCACCCAATTTCAATGGCCTTCAGCTACAAGGCCCCCTCCTGGATGAATGGCTTACCTAGCTCCATCACAAATGAAAACTTTATTGGCCTCTTCAAGACCTACCTCCAGTGTCATCTCCAGTCCTCAAACAGATGTGACTGCTACTGAACCGCCACTCATCCCCCACAATGACAATGGCCTCTGGCTGGCTTAACCTCCCATTTCATGTTCCTTCTACTAAATGTCTACCTGTGTCTCCATATGACTGTTTTGTTACTGATTCTGAGCCTCATTGTTGTACCATTTCCATGTATCAAAGTGTATGTTACCTTAATTTCTGTATTGTCCAATCTATGTGACGTGGAACCTTTATAATTGAGTCTCTGACTCAAAGGTACTTTCGAATCATGAATAAATAAATAAACTGTACCACTGCATGAGCATCATACAAGTAATTAAACTGCTTTGCATCAGAATAGATGAAAAATGTAGCACCCGATATAGCAGGTGATAACTTTATTGACTAAGAAAATGTTTTTGAGATTAGCTTTCATGTTAAATTCTTCGGTATGTCAGTAGCCACTGACCTGATGGAGCTTAACTCTCAAAAGTTAGTCTCAAAAGCAGTTTTGTTAATCCAATAAAATGTGTCACTTTCAGCATGTTTTTTTTTTCCTAATAGACTAAACTATCATGGTGGCCACAATTCTTCATAAGAGTAGACCAAACTGTTTTGATCCGCCCCATTAGATACTAATGCTGAAGTCGCACCTTCACTTGGATCCACATTGCTATTGAAAATGTCTTCTGCAGAAATCAGTAGTGGGGGAAGGGGTTAAGAAATGATAAAGGTGACTGCAATAGTTTTTGTTGGGGAAAATAAACTTCAGCATCTACTTCTTGATAGAAGCAGAGCAAAACCTAGTTTAACATGTTGCAAAATACCATAATTCCTGATATCTCATGGACCTTGCTCTTACACTTACAGTAGAGCAGATTCTAAGTAAGTGGCTGTAGTGATATTTGAACCTTAATGAGCTAGTTCCCAAACCTGCGATCTAATCTCTAGACCCCACTACCATCCCTTTGTCACATTGTTAAGGCAGCTTTGTGAAGCTTAAAGCAGACTGAAGTGGAAAGGGGAGAGACCCGGTGTAAATCAGTTCTGGGAAAGAAACTAAATGTCTGACTTGATTCAAGGAATAAAAGAATGTAAGACTTCTATTTAAAATGTACTCCTCTAAAGGCATAAACATGACAAAGGCAAGCACAAAATGCAACTTATAATGAAGAAACATATTCCCAGACCCTTGTCAGATATTTTCAATACTAAACAAATATGATGGGGTTCCCTAAGTGAATTATTTCCATTTCCATCTCTGAAAGCAGACTTCTTGTTAGATGTCCACTGGTCATGACTAGAACTGGAAAAGCTAAACTCTGTTGTTTTAACCACTCTGAGGGAAAAAGTCAGTGTTGTGCCAACCACAGCACAGATATAATACTACGTAATAGATTGTGTTGGAATCTATAGCATTGCATTGAAGCTACTTATCTCCCCCCTCCCCATGCATTCAAGAAATTCCTGGAGGCTAGCTGAATCTGTGCTACATAAAATGCTTCCCTGTTGTCCAGTAAAAATGTAGGATTTTTATACCACAGTAATGGAACATGTACAGTAAATTACAGGAACTTCTCCAGATATATCACAGAAATATCAGGAAATATCTGAACATGTCTTTGGCTGCAACTGTACAAATAAACCACACATTATTCTATGCCCTTTATCCAGCCAATGCATTGGCAGCCATTTTGGTTCTAGTCAGAGTTTGTTGAATTTGTAGTGTATCTTCTTTTTGTCCCCTTAAGGGTGTTGTGCACATTTTTCTTTCATTTGTTTCAACTATTTGACTAGACTGCAAATTGGGGAACAAAAGTACAAACAGGAACACACTAACCTGGCAATATTCAAGTTCATACCAATTAGTGTAGGTATTAGAATAGTCTTTGCACATGCTTCATATAGAGATTGAAGCAGGCACCTCTGGCTATATGTCAGGAGAATTCTCACAGTACTCTTTGGATCCCAGGCAGGATGTTTTGTGCAGGATTGAGCAGACAACACAAGGAACTGATTGGATGCCAAGCATATCTCTTCCTCAAGAGATTAAACTTTCCAGATAAAAATGCCTTGAGCTCCCATGATCCTTCAGGGCTGGTACATTAAGTTAGCAACAGCCTGCTTTTCAGTGATACTTAGTCTGCCCAGGAGTTTCAAGCCATTTGAACTCTTAGGTTAAAAACTGAAATTTCCCAAACAATAAGGCTTTAGATAGGGAATACATAATGGTTAACAGTGGCATAACTCACTGATTTCCACCAGTGAGTGGCAAGATCTGTAACTCATGGGTAGGGAAGCAAGTTATGAACGTCTTACCACTCATGTGTGGAAATAAATGTCTTACTCTACTGCATTCCATTATACATTTGATATACACTACACTATTTGCAATGTTCTTATTAGTACTTTACATTGTTAGAGCTTAAACTGCCTTTCTTTCCCTTTTCTTTATCTGACCTATTGTTCTTTGTGCTCTATTTTAAAATATAGTGTAAACAGCATGTTCTATTCAAATAACACATATTCTAAGGAAAATAATATGTGCTAAGTGTCAATAACTAGTTATCCAAAACAATGTAACAGACTCAGATAGCCTGTTCCACCAAGAGTATAGGGACAGCCTAAATAGTTTCATTATAGATACGCATTTAGTAAAGGACTCAGGTTCAAAATCCAGAACAGGTAGGAGCTGTCAGAGATACGTGGGACAGTCCCTGTAGTAATAAAAGACTAAACTTGGCTTCTGTAATTCTAGTACAATAGAAATCAGCAATTTTAAATGAGTTTGTTTGTAAACACACAGTGAACATATTACTAATTGGTGACAGTGGGATGCAGCGCAGCGGAAAGAGACATGGACTCCTGGCTTGCTGTTTTCTCACCCCCACACAGTTTACACTTAAATATACTGTAGTAACTGGCAATGTTTTGTGGAAAAAATAGTAATATTTATAATGGTAGAAATAGAGACTGATTTGATGATGGCCAGTTGACTAGTTAAATGATAGCCCTGGCTACTGACACAAGCACTGGTTAGAGAGTGTACAATTGGGCTGCCTGGGTTGCCTGTGCCATTTTTTTATGTAATTTTTGTTTATGTTGTTAAATAATTACTCCTGACAAAGTTATGCTGCTCTGAGAAAATTAAATATTGTAGGCAGAGTGGCAGCTGCATGCGCTACTGGTGCCAAAAACTGAGTGAGAGGACAGTGAGAGATTGAGTATCAGTCCCCAACAGAGCAATCATCGCTGTACCTGAATCCTGGTCTTGCTCTGGGCAGCCACCTCACTCTGCAGCTGACCGGAGAGCACACTTCTGCCTGCCAGTGTTGCTTGATACAAGCAGGATTGAGAGGATGCAGTATAATGTGTTCCTCTCATGGTAGGAGCAACCAAATAAAACATTTCCCTCAGTATAGTTGGCAAGACGAAAAGCACCAGGGAATGTTAAAACTGGGGACTGGCTCCGAGAAATAAATAAAATATATTTGTGTAGAGCACATTCTGGCAATTGGGGCTCAAGGAGAATCCACAGTAAAGTACACAGCAGAATGAAATAAAGCTCACAGGAGCCATTTTGTGCTGAAAAAGGTACAATTAGGCACAGGAGCCCATGACTTCACATGCATTAAAAATACATTGAAATGAATTAAATAAATAATTAAATAAATAGGCATGTGGAGGCAACGGAAGTCCTGGTCACAGCACACAGTCATTGTTTGGTCACAGAAACATTCAAAATACAAAACATAGCATTTTAAAGAGGAGGACAGTCAGAAAGTGAAGCACAAAGTCATAACATAGTGTACATATTCAGCAACATGCGGCTAAGCCGATTTTTAATGAAAATCAACCAAACTTGTCACACTTGTTCAGTTTAGTGTTCTACACATTTGAAAATAGTTTGAGATGTGTAGAATTTAAAATAAGGGAGTCGCTAACCTTTGAGTGGTCCTTTGTGAAGCAAATCCATGCAATTACTCTAAAGGTGGAGCTTAGCATGGAAAATGCATAACTAATGTCTGAGAGAAAATAACTTGTTATGACCAGTTCAATTAAAGAGGAAATGACTATTTTGACAGGAAAAAGTATAGGAAAGTGTTCAGAACTCATTATTTATTTGGTTTATTGTCAAAATATGAGAAGTCTTAGCTACTATGCTTACCTGGGGGTTACTGTGAACAGAAAAAAATTCAGCAGAAAGCTTAGAAAGTCAACTGTCCAACCATTATAGTGAGAAAGTTATTGACCCTTGAGAAAGTGTTTGTTTTGTGTGACAAAGAAAATGTATTTTAAAATGACCAAACTTTAGAAAAAACAGGGGAAGCCTTAGAATGTTCAGGAGAGCAGCTGGGCTTCAAAATGAAGGATTCCATTGTAGCTTATGCTGCTGCAGGGAGGAATCTGATTGGTGCTGAGCTGCTGAACAGGTCAGTGTCCAATCAGTGACCACAAATTTAAATATGCTAATGAGATTGTGAATATAAAAAGAGCTGTACAGCCAGTGTGCAGTCAGTCTGATCTGGGAGGGTGACCAGCAAGAAAGGTGCCCATGCCAAGAGTTATCTGTCTGAAGAGGCTTACAGAAGAAAGAAAACCTGACAGAACCAGCTCAGTTTAAATACAGTGTAAGGATAGGGATCACCTGTATCCCAGATTAGTGACAGTACAGGGCAATAAGTGAGAACAGTGACTAGTGTAGAAAGACTGTTGCTTCAAGTGCCTGTTGTTCCTGTGTAACCAGTTTCCTTACAGAAAGAATCTGCAAATCTGAAGAAATCATTATCATCAATCACCTGCCAACTCAAAAGATGGCCCTCCAACTACATCAAGCTGCACCATCTCTACAGAGTTTCTTCAGTATTTCCAAAGGAGTGTGGTATAGTAAAACCTTGTTGATAAAAAATTGGGACTGTTTTAAAAACTTCAGTGACACCGCTTTTACAGAGAATTTACCTCGATCTTTTGAATTTAAAATATTCTGTCAAAGTAAAGGACTGAACCTGGTGGGACTGAAGGAGATTCTGTCACAGCTTTTAATGTACCAGTATGCAACATTGTTTAATGCCATTACTTAGTTCAAATGTGATTAGTAATGAATGTGAAAGTGTGTTAACTGATTTGTTGATTTTATAGTATGATACAGTAAAGTGAATAAGAATTGAAGGGGCGTGATCTAGCCACCATAGGAATGGCTGCCTAAAATCTTGTGCTCATCCAAATCTGCCAGTAATTTGTGCTTGCTTGGCCTAACCCCTGGATTTCTTTTAATTTCAATCAACGTACTCCACGCGGGTGGTTCCCCCTAATCGTCCGGTGTGACTATCTTGCGGTTTTAAGGTGTGATGGAGCTAATTTAAGCACCGGTACTCGCGAGTCGCATGGTATAAGTAGGCCGTGAAGCCTCAACTGCAGTCTGCAGCCTGACACCCCAACTACACTCACTCACAGCTGGGCGTGTTGTAAGACCTATAAGTAGTGATCCTTTTTTGTATCTGGAGAATGGCGTCGGGAGAATCTCTGAATGCCCCCTCGTCTGTGCTATCTGCATCCACTGCAACTAATTTTGTTAATGACTCCCTGGGCTATATTACTCGAATGCTTGAAGCCTTACTAGTAAGGGTAGACGATATCGGCACCATGCTCACTGACACTATGACCCATGTTCATCAATTGCAAGATAGAGTCAATGTGTCGGAACAACAAGTTGAAACCCTAGAACAACAATGTAAGCACTTACAGCAAAAGGTGCAGAACCAGGAGGGCAAACTGAAAGTTTTACTGGCCAGAATAGATGATAAATGTAACCCCTTTGTTACCCGGGGTTACTAGAATCCCAGTAAGACCTAGTGGTAGGTAGGAAGGCAACTTGTGAAACTCCAGTTAAATGGGTTTCACACTGTCTCACTCTGTCCTCAGTCACAGCTGAGACTAGAGGATGACATCATTATAGAATTGTCACAGCTGCATGAGCCACAGTTGGAATCTTCAGCTCAGAGTAGTTCTAGAATCTTGGGAATTCAAAGTCAGTCTTCCGTTTGTCCTTAAGCAAGAAGGAAGCATTATTGTGCAGTGTGATTTCTCTCTCAGAGAAAAAGTCTTCAGTTTGTCTTCAAGCAAACAAGAAGGACACCAGTAGTGTCTGTTTCCCCCTCCCTCTGGGGGGGTGAGGAAAAGTTCTTTGTGGGTTCCAGGGGCAATCCCCTTCTCCCACCTTGGGAAGAAAGCTGCCTGTTTTAATTTAAGTTCAGTCTGTTCATGTATAACAGCAAAGGTTACATCTCTTCGCCTGTGGGGCACCTGAAATGAATGGGTGAGTGTTTGGCCTCATTGAAGGGGCAAACAACTTCTTTTCTTCAGTTGGATTTCAAGTATATGGACTGCTATTTGGGAGAACTATGTCAACTAGGACAAACAAATAGAGCAGTCATCTGTTTAAAGTGTTAAAGTTCATTGTAGAGGGGTGCTTCAGGTCATCCACCATCAATCTATAGTTTTAAAGTCTAAAGTTCTGTGTGTCCAGAGAAATTGCCGGTATGGGCTGGGGAGCTGGAGGTGGATAGATCCCCATCTTTAGTGACCAGGTTCACCTCACGGATTTCTTCTGTGTTTTTGCTACTTCCCTCATGCACTTGGCCAGTGATGGGGTGGGTACCCAGACATGGGTCACAACTTGAAAATCTCTCTAGGAGTTGTAGACTTCAAGTGGTGTGGGGAGCCACAGGATGGGAACATACTCCTTGTTTGATGGGAGTCTCCCTGTTTGATGGGAGCTTCGAATTGGAAGTACGAAATCAAAATCTCTCTAGGAGTTGTAGACTTCAAGTGGTGTGGGGAGCCACAGTTTGGGAGCCTCCTTGTTTGATGGGATGTCTTTCTAAGTAGAGTTTGGGTTCATTGCCAAGTGGACCATCAGTCAAGTGGCTGGCAGGGGAGCCGGGCCAGTCGGGCTGTGTATCCAATGCGCATGCAAAGTCCAGGCTGAGTGCCTGGTGGGTCCAAAGCCAGACAACTGTTGTAGTGTTCATTCCTCAAATGGACCGCTGTGTTTAACCTCTAATCTGCATTACAGTTATGTAGCCCTGTGGGGACCATACAGAGCTTTGTTTATGTTCAGTGAGTTAATAAATAAAGCCACACTGAAAAATCTCAATTCTGGTTCTGGACATTACGATTGCTTCTTGTAGTTGGATTTACTTGGGTGCCTATTGCAGAGTAGTCAAACCTAGGTCTCTTTGTGCCAGTAGCCTCATCCTTCCCGAACCCGTAGATACCCTATGTATATCCATGCTGCAAATCTGGACACATAGATGCCTTACAAAAATGGAGGCACCGCTTTGGATTTGTTTGGGAAGGAAGGTGCTTGGGCAAGTAGGCTAGCGTTTTGGCTATCTGTCAGTCGGTAGCCCAAAAAAAGTTGAAGCAATTTCCCTAGTGTGTGCTTAGAGCTGTGAATCTTGTGCTGATGTTTAACAAATGCCAACTGTTTACCAAGGAGCTGTAAAGCCAAAGTGTGTGTCCTTGTCCTGCATCAACATAGTTTACAGCGTTTGCCAGTTTTAAAATAAAGTTCTGTGAAGGAAAGTGTGGAAAACTAGGGGTAGCAACAGAGAAATTATGCCCTGACATTGGAAATGCTTTCTGTGCAATACTAGAAACTGCAGAGTTAATGGTAATGTTACATGGTTGAAATGGGCTCCCGCAGTGGAGTCAGTTAAAAAAAAAGTGCATCTTTTCGTTTAAATTTGCCTGCTCGACGATTGCCATGAGGAGAGGAGCCCTCGTGAGGAAGAAGAGGCTCATTTGCATGGCATCGTGTGGTTGGTCAGTTTGCCATTAGTCCCACCCCACAGCCAGCTCTTCAGTGTCTGCTTCAGCATTTGAGAGGGAGACAGAGAGTAGTGCGTGTACTGGCAGTGGAGGAGCATTCGCAAAGTGTTCAAAGCGCTGTAAACAGTGAAAAGTGACTTTTCTAGTTCAAAATTGGGCTCAACCCGCTTATCGGTCGTGGGATCAGTGAATTGTGTGATTAATACTACGATCGCGGAGACTGCCTGCCCGTTTGAAATCCGAGGCCTTCAAAAATCTGGCTGCAGGACGTTTTTCTCCATCGCAGCAATCTGCTACCATAACAGTGAGTAAACGATTTAAACTGCTCAAATCAGTGATTTCAGTAATGCCATATAAATGTGAGTGCAGCTGTATAGTCGCTTTGCAAGTAGCGATTGTGTGATATCCTGCTGGCAAGTGCAAGTCTGTAAAGTCATTAAATGTGCATAGCAATAAAAGTAGCCTCAGTTTAAAGTTTGCAGCCAGAGGGAGACTGTGGGTTGTAAAATAATTGCAACACTAGTAAAAGCAGGCAATCCTGTGCTGAAACCTGAAGTTTTAAAAGGACTGTAATTAAATAAATGTTGCCAGCATGTAAAAAGTCCAAGGAAAATTCTGTAAATGTGAGAACAGCCAGAAAAGAGCAAGTTGCAGTTGAAATAAAAGTTATTAGTAGCTGATGTAAATCGGTGCGCAGTGGCTTGACCCAGAGTCTGAATGTTGATGCACAGGAGTGCTGCCGCAGCCATTACAGGGTGGGGTAGTGTAAGTAAATACAGAAGCAGAGGAGCCATTTTAAAGCTACAGAGTGTGTGTCATTTAAAGTGGGACTTTCAGTTACAGTGAACTTTTGTTTGTTTTCCTGCAGTTATGGCCTCAGGACCAGCTCGTTCATCGGATCATGCCCGGGTTGCAGTAACAGCAGCAGTAAATAGATTGAGAGACATTGAAAATTGGTGCTATAGAGGGCAACTCCCTCCTGATGTGGCAATTCCTAATTATCCAGTGCGTGTATGCCAGATGTGCTTTAGTGCTGGAAGGGATGTCTTCATGATTCCTCACTGTGCTGGTTGTCTACAAAAATATGGTTTGTATAAAGAGCCTAAAATTCGTTTGGCTCCCACATGGACACAACTTCAAGAATCTGCAGTTGGCAGCACACAGCATCAGGCAGAGCCTGTGGAGGAAGGTCCCCCGGGGGAGTGTGTTACAAAGTTAGAGAGTGCAGAATTAGAGACTGAATCTGAAGTTGAAGTTTTGGATGCTGGATCTCAGAAGGCAAGTTCAGATAAAGCATCAATAGACCCCTGGGTGGGGGGGTCTAGCCCAAGTCTCGAAGGTGAAGATGAGATGCGGGAGGCCGTTGAATGGGAGGTGTTGACCTCCACCCTAGTGATGAATGGATAGTCTCAGGGTGAGAACTACTGCTCACTCCTGGGCTCAGATCCTCAGTGAAGAGGAAGATGAGGAGGAACCTTAGTGGCCTTGTGAGATAGGAACGGGTACACAGCCTCAAGATCTTGCCTCGGAGGAATGTGTTAAAAAAGGTGGTGATGCCACTGCCCTAGCTTCACCAGAAGAAGAAGAAGAAGTCAGGGATCCGTTTTTAATTTTGTTGAGGATGTGAAGCTGGCAGAACCAGGACTGGCCACCCCCAAGCCAGGCCAGCAGTCTCAGATTGACCAAAGCAAGTAAAGAGGAGAGACTGGTTCGTAGAAAGGCCTAATGAAATCTTTGGTATGACCTTTCCTACCTTTCCTTGGAGAGTCTGGGAGGAGATTGAGAACTGCAGGAAATCCTGGATCTGGGATGAAGCAATGAAATATGTGCATCCTGGGGCTAACCAGCATGTAAAGAATAGACTGTTCCACGAAAAGTATACATAGTGGAAGAGAGGCAGGACACTGTTTATGGACAGAGTGAGAACTGTGGACGGAGAGGGACGCAAAGTCTCCCACTGTGTGAATTATGTGCATCCAGATGGAGTAATAATTCAAGCCCCTGACCCCCTCTACTATCGGCCTCAGTGCAAGGACCTCCCAGTAATTAAGCCCGTGCCTACAAAATGGAGAGCTAAGCAGTGGTAGTCAACACTGCCACATCTACATTGTGAAGTAACCTTATTGAACTGCCACATATGAATAAACAACAAATCAGGTGCTCCACATTTTCAGTCCACAGTGTACTGCCCTAATCAATAACCATCTACTGCTACCATCAGATGACTTCAGATCCAGAGAGGACACCAGCCCAGCTGTTTGCCTGTTCATCGCTTGGTAATCGGATGACACCGGACCAGCTGTTTCTCTTTTGTTCCTGTTCTAGTGTTCCTTCTCCAGTTATGACATCCGCCAGCTGTTTCCAGATGTGCACTCCTGTGGGTTCCCGAAGATGTCCGCCCAGCTGTATCAGAAGAAATGCTGCCAGGGAGAGTTTTCGAAGGACCAGGTTTGCTTAGTTCAATACTTCAAGAGGCTGGTGAGTCACAATCTTTTATTCTATCTTTATGACATTGCAATACACACCTTACACTACAGACTTCAAACAGTGTGTAATTGTCCCAAAGACTCTCCCCTTCAGAATTATGGCCTTAAAAGACTATGTTCATGGGGCTCCGCCCAGGAGAGACTGTTTAATGGACTGGCCTTCGGCCTTGTAGTCACTAGTGGACATTTAGGGATTCCATCCCCAAAAGGTGTATTGTTATCAATGTCATTTCTGTACTTAATGTATATACTGTATTTTCTACTTTTCTAAAAAAATATATTTTTTGTTTTGGGATTGTTTAGTGTTCTGTTTTTCCTGTATGGTAAGGGTTGTTGCTGTTTTTGTCACTGTTGTTGTTTAGGTAGATCGTAAATGCAGATTAGGGTGTGTTTTTTTGGTTTTTGTTTTTGTCTTATCTTACAGGTGTTCCTGGAAGACAAAAGAGAAGACAAGAAGAGGAGGAGGGGCTCATCAGAGTTCCTCGTTTCAGTGCTTATGTTTAGAAATTAAAGTGCTGTTTGTGTTTCTAATGTTGTAGTTGAAGGCTGCCCAAGGTCGGGGAGGTCCCCGGGTTTTGTTTTTGTATGGGATGTTATGTTAGAAGCAGATAGGTTTCCCCTAGAGGGTTAGGGAGGATGGACAGGCTGTGGCCCTGACCTGCACTAGGGGCCGTAGTGCTGATCTATCAGGACTATGCTCTGGACGGTTCTACCAGAGCCACTAGGTGTCCATAGTAAGTGGATAGAGTAGAGGCTGATATGTCAGCTGTAGGCCTCTAGGCCCTTAGTGTTGCCTACCTGTGCTCGCACATGGTAGGAGGGGGCCTGATCACCCCCCTCCGCAAGTAGCACATAGGGTGGGATGGCCTAAGGCCGGGTGCATAATGACTGGGGACAGTCATTTTCCTGGTCAAGGCCGAGTGTAACCCCTTTGTTACCCGGGGTTACTAGAATCCTAGTAAGACCTAGTGGTAGGCAGGGAAGGCAGCTTGTGAAACTTCAGTTAAATGGGTTTCACACTGTCTCACTCTGTCCTCAGTCACAGCTGAGACTAGAGGGATGACATCATTATAGAATTGTCACAGCTGCATGAGCCACAGTTGGAATCTTCAGCTCAGAGTAGTTCTAGAATCTTGGGAATTCAAAGTCAGTCTTCCATTTGTCCTTAAGCAAGAAGGAAGCATTATTGTGCAGTGTGATTTCTCTCTCAGAGAAAAGTCCTCAGTTTGTCCTCAAGCAAACAAGAAGGACGCCAGTAGTAGTGTCTATTTACCCCCTCCTCGGGAGAAAGTTCTTTGTGGGTTCCAGGGGCAATTCCTTCTCCCACCTTGGGAAGAAAGCTGCCTGTTTTAATTTAAGTTCAGTCTGTTCATGTATAACAGCAAAGGTTACATTTCTTCGCCTGTGGGGCACCTGCAATGAATGGGTGAGTGTTTGGCCTCATTGGAAGGGGGCAAACAACTTCTTTTCTTCAGTTGGATTTCAAGTATTGGGGACTGCTATTTGGAGAACTATGTCAACTAGGACAAACAAATAGAGCAGTCATCTGTTTAAAGTGTTAAAGTTCATTGTAGAGGGGGTGCTTCAGGTCATCCACCGTCAATCTACAGTTTTAAAGTCTAAAGTTCTGTGTGTCCAGAGAAATGGCCGGGTATGGGCTGTTGGAGCTGGAGGTGGATAGATCCCCATCTTTAGTAACTAAGTCCACCTCTACGGATTTCTTCTGTGTTTTTGCTACTTGCCTCATGCGCTTGGCCAGTGATGGGGTGGATACCTAGACGTGGGTCTCAACTTGAAAATCTCTCTAGGAGTCATAGACTTCAAGTGGTGTGGGGAGCCACAGGATGGGAACATACTCCTTGTTTGATGGGAGTCTCCCTGTTTGATGGGAGTTTCGAATTGGAAGTACGAAATCAAAATCTCTCTAGGAGTCACAGACTTCAAGTGGTGTGGGGAGCCACAGTTTGGGAGCCTCTTTGTTTGATGGGATGTCTTTCCAAATAGAGTTTGGGTTCATTGCCAAGTGGACCATCAGTTGAGTGGCCGTCAGGGGAGCCGGGCCAGTTGGGATGTGTATCCAATGTGCATGCAAAATCCGGGCTGAGTGCCTGGTGGGTCCAAAGCCAGACAACTGTTGTAGTGTTCATTCCTCAAATGGACCGCTGTGTTTAACCTCTAGTCTGCATTACAGTTATGAGCCCTGTGGGACCATACAGAGCTTTGTTTATGTTCAGTGAGTTAATAAATAAAGCCACACTGAAAATCCCAATTCTGGTTCTGGACATTACAGTTATTGCTTCCTGTAGTTGGATTTACTTGGGTGCCCCTGTGCAGAGTAGTCAAACCTAGGTCTCTTGTGCCAGGTAGCCTCATCCTTCCCGAACCCGTAGATACCCTATGTATATCCATGCTAGAAAAATGGAGCATATGGGTGCTACATAAAAAGAGGCCGGCGTAATAACCTCTGAATCATAGCAGTACCAGAGGAGCTGAGGAATGTCTATGGAGAGATTTTTGAACAAACTCCTGCCCACATTACTAGCGGAGCACTGAGGGCCCGTGAAGGTGGAGAGGGCCCATTGTATCACTGGCAGGAAGGACAGGCCGATGCATTCTCTGAGGCCTATAGTGGCCTATTTCCTCAGATTTTTAACCAAAGAGTATATTTTATGGGCAGCGCGTGATCTGGGGGAAATTAAATGGTGAGGAGTATCTATCTCCTTTTACAGAGATTTTGCCCAAGACATGGCTAACAAACATAGGGCGTATGGTCCCCTGAAGAAATTTCTAGCTGCTTATGGTTTCCACTATAGATTTTGGGGACTCACTAATAATAGCAGCCAAAGGCATTGTCAAGGAATTGTGTTGTGAGTTAATTATACAATACAAGTCATAGGCAGCTTAGTGAAGCTTTGTTAGGAGTGGGTTAGTGGGAAAAGAGAAAGAAGAGTGGTGGTGAGGGGGTGGTATGGGAGAGAGAAAGAGGGAGGAGGGGAGAAATGGGGAGGGCATTGCGTTGGGTATGTGGTAGATAGGAAACAGCAAGGGAGGAGGAAAGGGTTGGATGAAAAGGAGACAGATTCATCCTATACCCAGTAATGGAGGGTAAGAGAGGAGGAGGAGGAGCTCAGGCAGTGAGGAGGGATGCTTTTGGGTAGACTGCCTGAAGGGGATTATAAGAAGCAATTACAGAAAATACTAGCCACGAGGTGTTGATGCAGTTTGTACTTAAAAGCACCAATCCTGGCAATGTTGGAGATTTCTGTAGGTAGCAAGTAGAACCAGGTGGAAACTCTGACAAGGTAAGAACACTGAGCTTGAGAGGTCCGACAGCGAGGTATTATAAATGTTAGACTGTCTGATCTTCTAGTTAGGTGGCAGACATGCTGCGGGGTCAATATTGATTGGACTCAAGGGGGCATAAGGCCCAGTGATGCCTTCTTAGCTAGGATGCAGGTCTGGTACTTTAGCCTGCCAGATAGCTGGAGCCAGTTTGCCTGCTCGCAAATGTCACACGTGTGAGAAAGGCAGGCAGCTGAAATAAGGTGTCTACATGCCTTATTAAGGGCTACAGCTATGCGCTGGAGTGCAGTATCAGTAGCGGATCCATACATAACGAGCCTATAGTCAACAGTTGAGATAATAGAGCTCTGGATAGCGAGGTTCAAGGCTTCAGCCGTTAGGCAATGTTTATGCTTGTATAGTAGCCCTATACAGGAGTTCACAGTTTTAGCGATATTGTCAATGTGTTTGGTATATGAGAGGGAGCAGTCAAGGGTCAGGCCCTGATATTTAAACATATCCACCTGCTCAAGAGTGACGCCTTTGTGGTTGTTAATTATGAACTCATGGTCCTTGTACTTGTTGTGGGTTCCATGGAACAACATTGTTTTAGTTTTTTTGTGGTTAAGGATGAGTTTATGTGAGCAAAACCAGTCTTCCACGTCTGCAAAACTTTTCTGTAGTTGAGACTGAAGGGAGGTGGGGTTGTGGTAAGTGAAGATTATTGCATCATCTGCATACAGTAGCATTCTGTCATGGCAGGAGGCAGGAGATTGTTCAGGAATATCCTGATAACAAGGGACCCAGGATAGAACCTTGGGGTACTCCAGAGTGGATTGGTAGAAGACCTGTTGGGTCTGGTTACTGAGGTAGCTTTGAAACCAGAGGGTAGTTTCACTTGAAAGACCAAGGAGGGATAGTTGTTTGAGGAGAGTGGAGTGATTGACAGTGTCAAATGCCTTAGTCAGGTCAATAAAAGAGGCGCTGACCAACTGGCCCTGATCAAGTGCATGATGGATATGTGTGGTGAATTCGAGGAGTGCCGAGTTCTTGTTTAAAAAGTGTGTTTCTCTCAGTACTGGTGTTTAGACTACTTTGTCTGGTATACCCCCTGTATCTATTTTTATTTTCTGATCAACAGTGTTGTTATATCTTCCTGATACCCACTGCAGTTACCCCCTGATACGGACTAGGTTGGCAACTCACCCAGATACGTCTTTTGGGTTAGCATTTTCTTATTTAGTAATAAGGAGTGAGTACCCAGTTGTTACTTCAGGGGTATACCATGTCCTCCTCTATACCTCAGGGCTTATGCCTAGTGTCACGGAACATTAAAGGCCTTAATCATCTCATTACGCGTACCAAGGTTATACAATTTCTTTGTTCCTTGCACACAGATATAGCCCTTCTTCAAGAAACACACCTGCTCCGTAAATCTGTCCCCTGGCTAAAGAAATCATGGGTTGGTGCGGTCCATGCTAGTACTGCCACATCTAAGTCTAGGGGAGTTGCCATCCTAATTTGTAGATCTAGCTCATGGGTGGTGGAAGAGTCTAGATTGGACTCTCAAGGTAGATGGATTCTGTTAAATTGGCATCCTGGTGGGTTCATTGATTCTGGGTAAGTGTATGCTCCCAACTCTGACCAGGCTGAATTTTTTCCAGGTTTGTGTCAAGCCATTTCCACGCTGAGTCAACCTAACTCCAATATTCATCTTATTTTAGGAGGTGACTTTAATTTAGTATCTGACATTTTCTTAGACAAATCAAAACCCACCCCACAAACACACCCTCGAGCTCATGCAGTCTTACTAGATCTGCAGGCCAAGTGGGGTCTAATTGATGTATGGAGATCTGATATCCCCTCTGGGCATGACTATTCTTATTTTTCCTCTGTCCATGGAGTACATAGCCGAATTGATTATTGGCTGGTGAATAGTGTGGCATAGGGAGCAATCTCTCAGAATTCTATAGGTAGTATCCTCATTTCAGATCACGCCCCTGTTCTCACTATGTATACCCTCACAGGCCACAGAACTACGGGTACGAGATGGCGGTGCAACCCTCTGTCAGTCAAAGACCCGAAGTTTAAGCAAGCAATGGCAAAAACTGCCAAAGATTACTTTGCCCTTAATTTGGCCTGTGGTGTATCCCCAAGTACTGCATGGGAGGCCTTCAAAGCCTATATTAGGGGCCATATAATAGCATTCACAGCACACCGTAATAAAGTTAGGAAGAAGTCTATGGAGGTTTTGCAGGCAGAGCTCAGGACTGTAGAGTCACAATTTAAGGCCTCACCAGCTGCTACCAGGGGCACATCCCCATACCGTAGAATAGTGGGACTTAAATATCAGATCAATGCTCTGCTACATAACAAAGCTGAATGGCTAATGCTGAGGTCCAAATACTCACACTGTGAAGGGGGCAAGAAGGGAGGTAAACTCCTTGCTTTTCAGTTGCATAAACAGCAGGCTTCCACCAAATACATGCCCTCCGTATCTCTCTGGTTCACTAACCTCTGATCCTGTAGGAGTTAACGAGACCATGGCATCTTTTTATCAAACACTATGTAAGTCTCAAGCATCTCAATCATCTAACCAGTTGTCTCAAGATTTCACCACATTTTGTCGACAGTTTCCTATACCTGCCCTGCTACTCGAACAAGTTGCATCATTGGATGCCCCAATTACTACCAGTGAGATACAGCAAGCTCTCTCCCAGATGGCCCAGGGGAAAGCTCCCAGACCCGATGGGTTGACCATCAAACTATATCGTATAATAACACAGAAGAATGCCCAACCCTTGTTAGTTCTACAGGATGCCCAAGCCAGAGGCTCCCTCCTTGCTATGATGAGGGAAGCTTTAATTACACTCTAACCTAAAAAGTCTACTGACCCCTATAGTTGTGCTAATTTTCGACCAATATCACTGCTGCCTGTAGACACTAAGATCATGGCCAAGATCTTAGCTACCAGAATGCACAAAGTTCTTACATCCCTAATACATCCCGCACAGGTAGGCTTCATACTGGGTAAGGTGGGATCTGACAATATCAGGTTTCTACTCAGCTTAAAATGGATTGTGTCTAGGGCCAAGATCCCTATGGCTGCTTTAGCGGTAGATTTTTCTAAGGCCTTGACTCCATTGAATGGAATTACTACATGAAGTTCTTCACCTCTGTGGATTTGGACCTCAATTCCACCATTGGGTCTTGACTCTATATAATTCCCACTGGCCAAAGTTTTAACAAATTCAGATATTTTCCCACCTTTCACATTATCCAGAGGTACCCGCAAGGTTGCCTCTCTCTCCACTGCTCTTTCTAGTTGCTTTGGATCCACTAATCAGGGCATTGGCTACCACACCTGGGCTGTCGGGTATCTCAGCATATGGTAAGTCCTATGTTGCAGCTAAGCTGCTGACGACCTATTACTTACCCTTTCCCACCCTCAACATTCTTTGCCAATAGCCTTATCAGTACTGCAGGACTTTTCATTACTTTCTGTGCTGCTGGATAACCAGCAAAACAATGTTTTCTCCTTTTAATAATTTATGCACGCAGGACTGCCTAATAGATACAGAATCGAAGTGGGCACCCAAGGTTTCACTTATTTGGGAATATATATCCCTACAAATGGGCAGACTTGGAAACCTCAACTTTGTACCTTTGTTGAAACAATGGCCACAGAAGTGAGAGGGCGAATTACACCTCTCATTACCTGGTAAAGGAGCTGCCATATGTATGCTTTTACTTCCTAGAGTCACATACTTATTCAATAATCTTCCGGTCTATATCTCACCCAAGGTATTTTCCTCTCTAGAAAAACTTGTATTTTCTTTTCTCTGGGAAGGAAAAGAGCACAGATACGGGAAACAAAAGCTCTATGCACATTGGTTGAAAGGAGGCTTAGGGGTTCCGTGTTTCCAGGGCTATCATATTGCAAGCGTAGTTGCTCAACTTACAAAATGGTTCATACCTTCTAGTGCTACGCCCCCCCTGTGGGTAGGCCTTGAATCTAATATGTCACCTACCCCGCTCCGGGCCCTCTTGTGCTCAAGTGGGTTGACTGATAGAGGGCTTCCCCCAGTGTTACTGGGGACTCGACATGCTTGGCGTCGTATCATGACTCATTCATACACCCCCAAGGATGCATGGCCTTCCCCTGTGTGGTATGCTGAGTTGTGGAGTAACAACTTTGTCACCCTTGGAAAACAGCCCATTAAATGGCCCTCTTGGGAAGCTAAAGGTATCCACCACATACAAGATTTAATGTTGCCAATTCAGACATTATATTATCCTTGATCAGCTTAAACAGAAATTCCATCTTCCAATAAGGATTTTTGGTGCTTTTTACAAATACGAAGCATTCTTCGGGACCTTATTTCCAAACAAAGACACATAATCAATGGGCCTGGCTTGCTACACTGCACCAGTCCTCGATGGCCAAAGGTAGGATAGGTAGGTTCTATGCCAATCAGAGACCACCACAGTAGGCATATCAAAGCAAATGTATTGTAAATACATCCAACAAAACTGTACATATATTTACAAAAGGTGGGGGAGGCCACAAACAAAGGAGGGGGTGGGTAAGGGGCAGAGGTGAACAAATGGTAGAGGAAAGGAGGGGAGTGAGGGTGGGTCCAGGGGGGGTAGGGGAAATCAGGGGCAGTGGTACACTCAGTGGGAGCCCCGCTCCCTGCTCTGGCTGCTCCTCCCACCATGCCACCATCGTACTCCCAGCCTGTCTATCCTTTCAAGGATCTCCAGTGAGGCCCTGGCAACTTGAAGGATCTCCCGCAGCACCTCTCTGATAGCCTGCAGCTGCTGTCCACCTAGGACAAGGGAGCAGGGTCAATAGGTGTGAATGCACAGCCCCATGCAACCCGCCCACTGTGCATGGCATATGGCCATGGGACATGTCTCTGTGATGTGTGTGACCACCCACAGTGATCATGTCCACAAGACCTGCCCCACCCAGGGCACACAGTCAAGTGTGGACCACTGCACACACCCACTGGCCAAGTCCTGCACAGCACCACCGTGGCTGTTCAGTGACATGGCTATGTGGTGGGAAGGCAGTGGCACAGCCATGTACCCAGTGCACGTATGGACCACCATTGACGCACTCCCAGACATGCAGTGCCACTGGACAGTGCTGACTGTACCAAGTTGCGTGCATCGCAGTGGTGTCAATGGATGGTGGCCATGCCCCGCTGCCCAGCCTGTTACACAGCATGAAAAAGTAATCATGGATGTAATGCACTCACCATCATCAGGCTGGTCCCTGCGCTGTTCTGGTCCGGCAGCCCTCTCGGCATGCTGTGGCTCACGGCACAGCCTCCCCTCCCTCGCGCCTGGCACCCTCTGGGCCCAGGGTGCAAACATGGAGAAGGAACATCAATATAATCCAGTAGCAAAGTCCTCCTGCTCCATGTGTGTGCAATCCACACAGCCATGACCATCCTCCCACCCTGATACTACCACCATGGCCCACACTGGATGGTCCCCTCTCATGCTGGACACATGACACTGTGATACCCATATGGACGTTATCAGTGTAAGGATGGGGCACCTACCTGGTCATGGCACTGTGCCCCTCCTGGCATGTGCCCGAAGGTGGGCAAGCGCTTCTGGGTCCCGGTGCTGCAGGTCACCATAAGCGGTGCCTGCACTGCTCCGCCATGCACTCCATGCCAGTGGTCTCCTCCAGGGCTGCAGCCATCCTCCCACACCACACTCCTGGCCCTGTCCAGGGTGCCTCCCCAAATAGGGCAGCAGCATGGGGCTCCCCTAACTGGAACCAGATTGGCCAGTCTCCATTTGGCTCCAGATGGGTGCCCGCCTCCTTGCCATCCTGCAAATGTTTCAGTGTCAAAATGGTGCTCTGTAGCACATGTCAACCCACGTGCAGATGCTGCACAGTACTGCTCTCTGCCATTCCCCATCGTTCTGTCACTGAACAGTGTGATAGAGATGTGCTCATGCAGATGCATGGCACCTAGGGGCAAAGTCAGCACAGGGTCAGGGTCTCTCGGCATGGACCACCACAGCGGGATTGACACTCACTGAGTGTAGCACAGCTGGGTGCCTTGTATGCCACTTCTTGAAGCCTACAGCTGCTGGCCCCAGTGCACCTACAGCACCCCACTGCCAGAGCGCCATACATGTGAACAGCGCGAGTAGCTCACTGGCACAATAGTGGCCATGCCCTGTATTCCCTCATGCACAGCATGTCAGCAGCATGGCAGGCATCAGCATCAGCACCCTGGGCATGTGCCGTTCAGTGTCCACTGTGCATGTCACAGAAATGCGCCTTGCCTGAGCACGTTTCACACAATTGCGCAGCGCAACTATACGATATTCAGCCAGCATATGCAACTAGCTAATCAGCTATTCAATGCTGCAGATACCACATTAGCATCCACTTAAAATTGTGCCTCACCTCATTTGCATGCGTTGCACTATATAAATGTGACATTGGGCTACAGAGACCATAGTCTGTTATTGCAGACTATTGTGGTGAGTTGCATGCTGTTTGAGGAGTGTGGACTGTGGTGTGTGGGACATGCATGGGACTGCACAGTCACAGGTAACTACCTGTCATTCCCACAGGAGCAAGAATGAGAGATTGTGAGGTGGAGGAAGAGTAACAGGGATGTGGGATGAAGAGGGGCCTAACTTCACCAAGGCAGAAACAGATGCCCTGTTTGAGGCCCACCTCGAACAGAGCTGCTGCTCAGCGGGCAGTGGGAAACACCACAGGCCTGTGCTGCTGCATGGGGAGAGGTGGCGTGCCATTAACCTGCATGGCAGCCACCAGCAGTCCATGCAGGAGTGCAAAAACAAGGTGGGCATGGACAGGTGGAGGATTAAGGACAAGGGTGGCTGCCATCAGGGCAGCATGGCTGTGACTGGTGGGGACAGCTGGGCCGCAATCACCTGACCTAAGAAGAAGAGCGGTTGCTGGCAGTGTGCAGCGTTGTGCCATCGAGAGTTCCAGGTGGTGGATTCCAGAGGGGTGGTAGCCCTTCACTGCATGGTGAGGTCCTGATCTGTCACTGGTGGGGAGACAGGGTAGGGCAGATACATTAATGGTACTGTGTTCCCTTACAGCTCCTGAGCATCTACATGGGTCAGCGGTGGTGGGCTTGTCCACTGAGAGCGATACCATGGACATAGAGGAGGGCCTGTCCACCTCCACAGGTGTCCAAGGGTCAGGGTGACAGTGGGCCCGCCTGGCTGTCAGGGCTGATGTTGGTAGAGCAGGTGTGGAGGAGGCCCTGCCCATGTCCCAGCATGCCAGCATCCATGGATGCCATCTTGCTGAGACTCAGACTGGTGCCGAATCCATCACTGATGATGATGGAGCTCACTTCATGGACAGTGATATGTGTAGGCTGCAGGATGGCCACACAGCAGGCAACAGCATGGGCGCGCACATGGGTGATGCTACCATGGAGAGCCTGCGTGACATCACTGTCCCAGCCTGTGCCTGTCTGCACCAGTGGGGCAGCACTGGTGTGTCCAGGAAAGTGGGGCTGCTGCGGCCACTGTGGTTGCACCGTTGAGCCCTGGAGAGCAGCAGCCAGAGGGGCAGTGTCAGCAGTCGGCCAATGGCCATGGGGGTACAGTGTCAGGGGTGGCATCAGTGCACCACCTGTGGACATGCCCAGGCATGGCCCTGGTGTGCAGTGCCCACCCTCAAGGAGTGCTGCCTCGGGGCTGCAAACACTGTGAGGGACAGCATGCCGATCAGGCAGATGACCTCTTAGAAGAGCACACCAAGATACTCCAAGATTCAATCAATCAGCAGTTGCGAGCCAGGACGGCAGTGGATGCATCAGCACGGCCCTGCACCAGGCAGAGGAGCAGTGCAGGAGGGACACCGGTCTGCTCCTGGCAGGATGGACCAGATGCAGGAGGATGTGACCATTGCCATTAACAGGCTGACACAGACAATAACAACTGCCATGGCCACAGTGGGCACACAGTTATTTGCCCATACATTGCAGACACCACTAGTGCAATGTCCACCCCTGTTCCCGGCATCATGCGACACCCTCCTTGTCGACACTGGGTTCAGCTGTGGGCATCCTGAGCATGCCTGGCGCAGGCATGTTCGGTGTGCTGCACACCCCTGTGCGAGCACAGTCGTGTTCACACAGCGGAACCCCTGGGGGACCGTCGGTGCCACCCCATGAGGCCATTGGTCAGCCTGTCACTACTGGCGGGTCTCGGCAGGGCCGCCCACGCATCCATGGAGGATGTGGCACTGTGGCACGTGACTGATCTGTCTCCCACCAAGGTTACTGTCTGATGCTGCCCTGTGTGAAGTGCATTGTCCATCGGGTGGAGTACCTGGCTCTGCACACACACACATTCCATCTGCACACCTCCGCCGCTGTCCACTGTGGTGTGTGCATGATGATGCCTGCATTGTGCTGTCCACCACTGTGCAATGGTGCCCAGCGCCTGACACACGACTATGACAGGCAATGGCATGGTGGTCTGTGGATGTGTGTGTGGGTTGGGTGGCAGTTGGGGTTGGCGTGCCTCCTACCCTTGCATATCTTGTGTGTGTGTGTGTGTGTGTGTTTGTGTGTGTGTATGTGTGTGTGTGTGTGTGACTGTGTGCCGTGTTAGACCTTGCCCATCCCTGACAGAGTGTGCGGATCCATGCTCAGCCAATTCCCTTTATGACATGCGCCCCTGAGTTTGTACATGCTGCTTGTGGGTTGTGCCCTTGCCACTGGTGCTTGCATCAGGCCCATGACCTACCTGGTTGGTTGAAGTGCCCTCTGTGATGCTGCCCAGGTGCAGCTGTGCCATCCGGATCAGTCGGGGGTCCTTTGACCAAGGGGAGCTGCCCATCACCATCTTCACCAGCGCCCTCATCATCCCTCATCGTTGTCCCCTTCTCGACCTGTATGGCTATCCCACAGTCATTAGCCATGTTGTGCAGGATGCAACAGGCCAGGAATAGCCCAAAGGCCTTTTAGGGGCTGTACTGTAGGGCACCGCCAGACGTGTCCAGGCAACGGAAACATGCCTTCAGCATCCCAAACATCTGCTCGAGGACATTGCATGTGGTGGCACGTGCCTCATTGTAGCATTGCTGCGATGGGGTTGCGGGCTGCTGGTATGGTGTGAGCAGCCAGGGATGGAGTGGGTATCCACTGTCACCTGTGTGTAGAAGGTGGACATTAGTTTGGTGATCAGCATCACCCTGCCATGGGCTATCTAGGCCACTAAACATGTCACCTCTGACTATGCCCCTCCCAAGCTCCATGTCTTTCTGTGTGATTTGCATACTCACCCACTAGGTGGCCAGTGGGGATGTCCCCACTTTCAAACCTGTGGCACAGTGCAGACCGGTGCCAGATGAAGGCATCATGTGCTCCCCCAGGGTGCATGGCACAGACATTGATTATGCACCCCCTGGCAGCGCACACCACCTGGCAGTTGATGCTTGCATACCCCTTCCGATTTATGTATGCAGCCCCTTCGGGGCCAGGTGGCGTGCGGATGGCCAAATGGGTGCAGTCTATTGCCCTGAGCACACCAGGCATACGTGCTACCCTGTGGAACTCCTGTATGTTTGCTGTGCACTTCGCCGGTGTGCTGGGGAAATGGATGTACTCCGCAGCATGTGGCAGCAGTGCGTTGAGGAATTGGGTGAGAAGGTGTGACGTGGCCAACTGGGTTATGCCTGTCGTGTCCGCTGTTGGTCTCTGGAAGGTACCCGTGGTGAGCAGGCACATGACAGCTGTCACTTTGATCTCCACTGACAGAGCATGGCTCCATCGTGTGGGTGCCTGCACCACATTACTGCACAGCTTACAGAGCCACCTCAGGATCACCCGGTTCAGGTGGTACTGGCCCACGATCTCAGTATCAGTGTATAGCTCGAAGCTAGTGCGGTCTCAGTACTGCCTGTTAGGGGGCATACCACCAACGGCCCTTCCAGCGGCCGCGCCCTGCTGCCTGCCTTCTCATCCCTCATTATTGCCTCCATCTGGATGGTGGCACTGTCCATGTCCCTGGCTTGTTTTACCCCCGGCAGCTGTTTTACCATCCCCCGCTATCCTTACTGCTATTCCCCTGCACTGGGAACACCTCCCATTAGTGGCCGTACTGCCCACTGCCTGTGCTCTCAGTGCTGTGTGGTACTTCTCAATTTGTCCTGCGCAGTGCACAAGCTCCCCACCTTCCCTGTTCTTAGTGGTTTCAGGTGCTCTGTTCTGCTCCTGCTCTGTCCTGCTCACAGTTGCTGTGTGCCTGTGCCTGCCTGCAGTTCACCAACATGTGGCTTCCTGAGCATTCTTGCACCTCTCTCTTGTTCCTTTTTATTTTGGATCATTTCGCTGATCGCATAACTCGATTGCTCCCTCATTGCACATGCATGCAAGTTGTTTAATATCGACTGCACTCATTTATTCATGGTTCCTCCCACTTCAGTTGCTCATGCATTCATTACCATTGCACACTGTGCATTGTGATTTGGGGCATCTGCCTCCGGCTGAATACCGCACAATGGCGCATTTCAGATTTGCACTGGTGCATCCCTTGTTGCAATATGGCTTAACCCTTTTGAATATCTGGGCCATGGTGTTTAATCATACATAAAACAATTTAGACACATCAAAATCATCTGTTCAATAAATATTAAAATAGTCAGAGGTACAGGTGAAATAAATCAAGTATCAGATCCTTACACTACGTCAAACAAATGACTTTTCATGCTTCATTTGAACATCCCCACTGAGGGGAACTCCTAGATGGTATGGCAAGCATTTCCATATTGCTGGTACAGCCACTGAGACCACCTGTCACCAGATTGTTTCAGGCAGGATTTCAGGATGGTGGAATGGAGAAAGTGGTTGGTAGCATACCAAAGCAAAGCCTTTGAAATATGCAGTACCTGATCCATCCAGGGCTTTGTATATTGGCAAAGCAATCTTGAAGATAGTACACAATATAACTCAGAGCAAATGCAGCTGCTGCAACACAGGTGTTATATGACCTCTATCAGGCACATCTGCCACTAAACCTGGCAGCAGCATTCTGCACCAGCTGAAGGCAGTGCATCAAACCTCAAGATTGCCCCAGGTATAGAGTGTTACAGTCGTCATGTCTCAAGGCCATAAAGGCATGTACTAGAGTAACCATGTCCTTTTACCCCAGATAGAGTCTAATCTGGGAGATATTCCTTAGCTGGAAAAATCCATTGTGGACCACAGTCAACACCTAATGTTTTAGTGTCAGCTGTGAGTCGACAATGAAATGTTGACAATGTGATGTGAGTTGTTAAACTTGTATTGCCTTACATATTATAAACCCAATCTTTTCGGCATGGCTGAAAATGGGTCTTTGATCTAGACCACTTTCCTGGTAAAGCAAAATAAGTGAAATGGAAGAAAAATGACACTCAGATTTTTACTCTATCCACAGCTGTCAGAAATATGTCCTTCAGATGGTATTTTGATAGCATATCATCCAGCTGGTCATCAAGAACCTGGATCTATCAGTAACAACTCCACCTTATTCAGATTCGGACTCAGCCAGCTGAAGGACATCTAACTGGCAATTTCTTTAAGGCAACACTTCAGTACAACAGTAGCCTCCCACCCGTCCAATGTAAAGGATACGTACTGTTGAGTATCATCGGCACTGCAGGGAAAACTCGCACCATTCTGAGTAATGGACTGCACCAACAGCAAAATATGCCATGAAAAACACTGGGGATAGACTCAGACCCTGAGGAACCCCACAGCTGACTGCTACCAGTGTCAGTGTCAGTGGCTCAGTTGCTCAGTTGGTAGCATACTCGCCTCTGAGGCTGGGAGATCAGAGGGCCATGGGTTCACTTCCCACACCTGGCACTTGGGTTAATATCCCGGTACTGACACTGTAGTGCAGCTTGAGAGGGGTGCTACACTTCTGAGGTGCCGTCTTTCAGATGAGACGTTAAACTGAGGTCCCATCTGCCTGGATTGGTGGTAGTTCAGGTGAATGTTAAAGATCCCATGGCACTTATCGAAAAAGAGTAGGGTTTTTTTTAATAGAAAATCACATAATGTACATATAGTCAGAAAATCAACAATAGTGAAACAGTTTATATATATATATATATATATATATATATATACACACATACATATCCCTTAAAACGAGAGGGAAGGAGGGTAGGGGAGAAAGAAAAAAAAAAGGGAAGAAAACAGAAAGTCCAACTAAGGTTACTTATACTTTACAAAAATTTGAAACCCTTTCCACCATCTATACACCTTAGCACTTGAAGAATGCAACACATCAGAATTATACACTGCAGTCATTGCCTGGGCAACCAGAAACTATAAACAGAATATGGCATCAATTTCTGGGAAAGAACCCATTGGCAATGAGCTTGCAATAGGTAAAACCTAAACAACATAAAAAATAAAACAGGTTTCCAAATGAAGATCAGCATTCTCAGTAGACAAAAGGCCTAAAACTAACGTGCCAAAATCTAAATTAAACAACCAATTCATATGCCATTTATCTGCAAGAAAAGTCCACAGAGGCTTTGAATATGAACAATGTAACAAAAATGAGACATAGTTTCTTCCATATTGATACATGTCAAATAAGAGCAATTTCTGTCCATAGATTTTTATGTTTAGCATTTCCTCTGATGTTCAGCTTACCATAAAGTGTGAGCCATAAAACCTCCCACATATTTGCAGGCACCCTAATGTTTGTAAGCTGTTTCAAAACATGTCCAGTAAGTGCAGGGGGACAATTTTTAAAACTGGGTTCAAGAGGGTACACACGAGCCAATAAAGAAAAATAAAAAATTTTCCTGGAATGTTGTAAAATCTCAGCTTGAGAAACTTTCCATTTATAAAGTTTTTGAGCCATGGGGTAAAAATAATCTGGGATTTGAAGTCTGGAATGAAGCTTTGGTGCTATATCTAGCCATTTAGAGACATACTGTGCCAAGACTTGCTGTACCAACCCTCTAACTCCATCAGAAATAGAGGAAATGCTATACAAAACCGTGTGATAAATAATAATGAATGAAAGAAAATCAATGGTTCAATCCCCCTTGCTTCTTACTTAAATATGTGTAGCAACGTTTAACAGGGTTAAGTTTATTGCCCCAGAGCATCTGAAAAAAATCCCGTATAAAGTAGTCTCTAAAGAAGAAGGGAGAGAAAAAATATATGCAACAAATTGCAATTGTGGAACTATAAATTTCTTCAATATCTGTATTCTTTTGAGTTTGGAAAGTTTCCAGAACTGCCATCTCCTTACTTTAGCCTGAGATTTTAGTAATACAGACTCCCAATTTTCTAAAGGAAGGTTAGTTGGACCAAACTTAATACCCAGAATGACTATAGGTTGTATAGAAATATTAATGTCTGATACCTGACCTGATGTAAAACCCCAAGGGCCTATCATTAACCCTTTACTTTTGGAAACATTAAGCCTAGAATTAGAAATACCCGCATATTTGTATAGTTCTTGCAAAAACACAGAAATATGATCTAAATGAGAAGAAAAACCACAAATATCATCTGCATATGCTATTACAGAGAGGTTGGCAAAAGTAACCCATCCTGATGTTCTATTTAACTTCAATTTTGTCAGGAGTTGAAGTAAGGGGTCAATAGAGAATAAATAAAGTAAAGGGCTAAGGGGACATCCCTGCCTAACCCCTGTCAGGATCATAAAACCTCTGTGATTTGTCCTTTTAACAGAACTTTCAAAGAGACTGGGAATATAGTGATTTTATAAACTTTATAAAGGCTAAAGGAACCCCATATTTAGCCAAAGTAGTAAACAAAAAAACCCTATCAATATGATCAAACGCTTTTTCTTGATCTAAGGACACTATACAACCTGTTTGACCCTTCATCAATAAAACTTCAATAAAATCTCTAATAATAACAAGGGCATCTTGAATCTTTTTTCCTGGTAGACCACCAAATTGTAATGCTGAGAGTACTGGGGAAACTTAAAGCTTAAGTCAAGTGTTAAGGATATGGGTCAAAATTTTATAATTAGAGTTCAATAAAATAATTGGTCTACAATTGGAGATGTCAGTTCTAGCTCCTGATTTAAATAAATAAATCAATAACCCTTCAGAAAAGGAAACCGGGATCTTTTGCTGTTGAAAAAAAAAAAAAAACAGCATGTAAAATGACAGAAATTTGGGATATGCAAGTTTTATAAAATTTATTTGGGAGACCATCCAGTCCGGAGAAGTACCTGCATTAAGGCTATGAATTGCCTCTTCAACTGCACAGTAATCTGTTTCAACAGAAACAAAGCCTCTTGAGAAACTACTGGAACATCAAAATTACCTAAATATTCTGAAATCTTCTCTCTAGAGGAAATTTCCGTGGGTTCTAAGGATTGGTAATGTAGTTTAATAAGGTTTTCCAAATCTAAAACCGAATTAACTGAATTTCCATCTGCATCCAGTAAAGAGTCCAAAGACATATCAGACAGAATCTTTTTACAAGCTTCATAGGGATCCCCAACAGGTGATTTCTGGGTTCCACTAGAAAGCATAGTGGTTATAATTGTAGCTCTATCATATTGATATATCAACATATCTTTTTTGATTTTATTAATTTGGAAAGAAAAATCAAATTTTGTAGGATAAGAAATGGAATATAAGTGCTGCAATTGAGTCCGAAGAGAGAGATATTTTAAAAACCGCTTGTTTTCCAAAGATTTGCTATAGCTAATAAAACATTTTTGTATATCTTTTTGGAATCTAACCACCATTCTTCTATATTATCATATAAACAAAGACAGAGAGTCTAAAGGACAGCAAAGAAGTAAGCTGCTTTCGAAGTTCCAAAGATGTCAGCAAAGATGGATTTAATTTCCATCTGCATCTAATCTTAGTGTTATGGCTAAATTCCCCAATAATAAATTTTAACAATAAATGGTCAGAAAATTCAGAGGGAATGATGGAGAACTGCCCTTTAGGAAAATTTTGGGAGAGAAATAAATGATCAATAGTAGTTCGAAAACTACCTCTAAAATATGTAAACCTAGGACCTTTATTGTAAATACTACAATCTATTAAATTCGCTGTGCTAATTAAAGTAGTTACCATATTAGAATCACAGTATACTTTTTTTTGGTTTTCACCTTTGACCGGGATCCTAGTTATATCACAGTTAAAGTCACCTCCTAACACTATCAAATAGGAGGAAACTAAGTATGGTTGAACCATTTTAAAAAGACCCACTCTATCAGCTTTGATTTGAGGCCCATAAACATTGATGAAATGAAAAGCAGAAAGTTTCCATGTGCCATCCAGTATCAACAATCTACCTAGCTAAATCCATTAATTTAATCAAAGAAAAATCATAAGAACCAAACAAAATACCCAACCCATCTGCACGATCTGGGCCAAAAGACCAATAAGAGGGCCCCAAATCCAATGTTTTTAAATGACAGAAGCTGTTCCTTTGAACACATCCATGTTTCCTGTAAAAAAAACAGATCAAAACCAGAATCATGAATGAAAAAAAAACTGCTTGTCATTTAACTGGATTTAAAATACTATGGATGTTTAATGACCCAAATGAAAAGCCAACCATAAGGAATTTTAGTTAGGAAGCCAAATATCAGGCAGGAAAAAAAAAAACTCTTATTTTTTTCCTTTTTTTCTTTTTTTTATCTTTATAGTCCCCCTGACTTGCAGCCATGGAAGGCTGATTACTCCCTACTGATTGAGAATCCATCTCCCCATGGTCCGTATCAGAACCTTCATCTGGCAAAAACAAAGCAGCGTAAGTGTTGTCATGCTCACTCAACACCGGAGAGCGCAAAGAAACAGGAGGTTTGTTGTTCCCAGAAGAACGCCTTCTTGTTACTGGCTGAAAAACCTTGCTATCAACTACCTCACTCCTAAGGACAGCAGGTTCCTTATAACAGACTTAGGTTAAAAGGGAACTAATAGGGTCTTCTATCCTCAGAGAAGAAGCAGCAAGTTTGTCAACTGGAGCCACCTCCAGTTTTGGGGGCCTGAATTAGGACATCAACCAGAGGAGGGATTGGCTTAGAAGCAGAAGATTCATTTTGAATCACCTTTTTCTCAGCAGTTGAGTCTTGTGCTTGCTGTATTAATAACTCAGGACTGGCACAAGAGGTCTTGTTCTTAGCAGCCCAAGGGCATTCACTAAAGACGTGGCCATCATCCTCACATAAGTCGCATTTTCTCAAATTTGCACACTGCATGGCTATATGGCCAATTTCACCACAATTATAGCAGGGCCTTATCACAAGTAGTAGACAGATGAGTCCGTGCCCCACATTTGTAGATGGCCCTAGGCTGTCCTGCATAAAACAAACTCCCCTATCTCTGCACAATAAAAAGTAGTTAGGGATATGTTCCATTCCAGAATCTGTCGCCTTTAATTTGACTTTATACTTCCATCCCCCCTGTCCAGAAAGACTCTGAATCTAACAGGGCTTCTGGAGTACTGAGAATCTCACACTTCTGAGACAACCAAAAAGTAATGTCATCAACATGAACCCCCTCATTTCTGAACATGACTGTCACATATTTAATTAGAGGTTTAGTTAATGGTATGACTAAAACAAGGGCCCAAATGGGAGAAAATTTAACATTAGCATATTGTTCCCCAAAAAAGGTCCAAAGCATATGCTGTATGAAAGCTGACATCATAGTTATCCTCCCCAGAAATATTAATTAGAGCAAAAACATCTTTGGGAGAGAAAAATAAAGATTCTTTTAATAAAGTCCGACCAGCGTAAGTCCGGTCTGATCTATTCTCCAAACCACCTTTATATCGTAACCTGACAGCATTCCGCCTAGAAGCGGCTTCTTTTTTTGTTCTAGAGAATAAGTCTGATAATAAGGGAGGGTGATCCAAACTAGGGTCAGGAAGCTTTGAGCTCTGTTTAGTTGGAATTTTTTCTTCTGTAGGAGGTTTAACTGATTCCAACACTTGAGAAGCTTTACCGACCTCAACCTTAGAGGGTTTCCACGCAGGGGAGGATAGAAGAAAATTAAGGAAGAATCCCTAGGGTCTGGACGCCAGATTCCTTGCTCATTTTGCAACCATCCTGCCCCCTGCAAGGCTTGTTGAGGAGTCCAGTGTACAACAGAGGTAGTTAATAATGAAGCATCAGTCGGTAGATCGGGGAGGCAAAGGAAGGTTATTTGCTGGCCCAGGGTTTAGAAGAACCCTCCCTGGAGGCATAGCCTTGCTGGGCACTTCGTTTTGTTTCTGCTTAAAGGAAAAAATGGTGGCCTCCATCTGAATATTTGGTTGGGTCTGGTAAATAACGTTACCTTCTTTTTCTTGTTGCCTATCCTTTTCACCAAATGTTTTAGGCAAACGAAAAACAAATCCTGCTTCAGTTAGTAAAACCAGCTTTGTAGTGGTTACTGCAGAGTTTGTTAGTCCTGAAGGGAGCGCAAACCCTTCCAGAGCACTGCCGCTGTGTGTAGTCAAAGATTTACTTGCCATGGAGTGTGACTTGTTTGCTTTGGGCTTTTGGCACAAACCTGCTTCAGTGTTAGAACTGCCAGCCCGAAAAGAAGAGACAGAGCGAGTTTCAGGAAAAACCATCGGCCATCGGCACACACTAGCTTCGCTAGGACTGCCAGCCAAAGAAAAATGTAATATATCAGCACAAAATTCAGTAGACAACTCACTGCGTTCCGAAATGGAAAAAGATCCATTCGACTGTTTTTCAATAAAGGCATCCTGCTCAGGTACAATAGAACCTTCCGTGGCAATTGTAGTAGTTGCAGATAAAGGCAATATATCGGCTGTCTGCCAAATATCCATCTCCGATTCCTTCAGTAAAGTAGAGCCATCCGTAGTTAAATCTTCAGTAGAGACAAAAACCTCCGTACCATTGCCATCGAAATCCAAATCCAAGCAGGCATTTAGGAGAGCCTCTTGCTGAACAGGAGAAGGAGAGGAGGCTCGCTCTCCCAACTCCGCTGCAACCTGCCAGTCCAATGACTCACTCCAAATGGCCATCGCAATGGCCCATAGTCCTCTACTGGCCACAAAGCAACAGCGTCGGAGTAGGGGAATTTCCCTGGTGTCCTGACCAAATTTCCCACATTCACTAAAACAAAAAATACCACCAACAGCTTAATCTGGTTCAAGGTCAGTTGGCATTCATCTGTATCCCCCCTTCCCTGGGTCATGCCTGAAAATAGGCAGGATTTGTCTACTGCACTTACCCGGTCAACAAAAACTAAATAAATAAAAACCAGCTAAGAAGAGAATGTTCCCATCACAACCCACTGCATTCTGCTAAAGAGAAAGGACTCAAACCACTTTAAAGTTGTCCCAGCAAGTCCTCCATATTTGCCAAGGTGACGGTGTCAAATGCAGCTGAGAGTTCAAGGAGAATGATAATATATAGACTAGTGTGTGAACAGTGAACAACGGGCTGCATCCACTGAGGGAAGCAACATGATGACAGCGTGACCTCAAGAGTGAAACTCAGGAGGTCCCTGTCATTATGGAAACCATGAAAGTGGAAACTCAGCCTTGTTTTGCACTGTTCCCATAACAACTTCACATACTTTTCTGTATTGCATATGGGGTTGCATTACCAAAGGCACTCAATGGGATAAACTGGAATCAGACAGCATTCTAACGTAAACTTGGCTCACTGTTTTTGGACCTTCTGTAAGTGTACTCCCTCTTTCCCTCTCGGCATTGTCTTCATTATTAGAGACGTGGTAACTGTCTTGCATAACATTCATTCCCCCTAACCTCTGATTCACAGTTTTTATATATTCACTGTACATAGATTCCCTTCCCCTGCAGCAGTAATGTTTTCTAAAGAGAGCTGTCAGTTTGCAGCATGAGGTGTTCTGAATAGCTGATTACACAAGGAGCTGATACGACTGCCTGGTGGTACAGATCAAAGAACTACAGCTTGTTCCTACATGACGTAGATTCTGCAGCATAATCCCAGAAGTCATTGTGCTGTAGTAGGTATGTCACCACTACAGCAAATGATATTCGTGTAGTATGGATGTCCATACAAAAAGGTTTCCCCATACACTATAGAGTGATTCCTCATCCTTCCATAAGAGCAAATGTTCAAATACCTTGATGAGCATGGACTCCGTACTGTGGTGAGGCCTGAAACCTGGTTGGAGAGGTTTGTAGATACTTAAACACTCAGTCTAAGCCTCCACGAGTGCAACTACCACCTTCTCAATAACCTTCCCTAGAAAGGGAGGGTTCAAGACAGGTCTGAAGTTTGCCAGCACCTCCAGGCTCAAAGATGGTTTCTTTAAGAGCTACAGTATATCAAGGTGGCAGTTCACGAATAATTGTTTAGGCTCTGGATCTGATATTCACTAGGTGGAATGCAGTGCAAAATTCACCTCAAGTGCCTTTTCCATACCAATTGACTATAACTCATTCCAGACCACAGCAGTACCTCCTTGCCTCTCCACCTTAACTCTACTGGCTCAAAATAGGCCACCTTTTGAGATATCCACCTCAAATGGAGGACACTCTGTCCAGAAAGAAAGACCCAAACTCCTCACACTTTTCTTGAGACAAAACTCCTCTGGCCTGTAGACAGTAAGAATGAAGTAACCTGTAAACAGAGCAGAAGAGTTAAACAAGCCTACTTCCTCTTGAAGTACTAACCAGTGACAGGTACTCTGCCTTTCTCAGGATAATTACTCTCTGATAGTTCTTATAATGGGACCTCAAAGTCATCCTTTTTTGATAAGTGGCTAAGTTAAGTAGATCTCCCAATCTAATATGATTTGATGAAATTTGCAAAGAAAAAAAAACACATTGTCCTTGAAATATGTTGATGACTATCCCATAAAGTAGGGTGTATGTACCTTCTTGGTACTTTGTATTATTAATTACTTTGCTTTTGGCTCTTTGCATTGTAAGTCATTTGTTTACTTTTGTGCTTTAAAATTGTGGAGAATATTTAGTTAAGATTGTCCTATTTATTACAAGTAAGTAATTGGACACTGAGACCCAGATATTCAAAGGGTTGCATGGCACAACAGTGTTACACCATGCGCAACCTACTGATATGCCCCAGCGCGATATTCAAATGAGAATTGCACCTGGCACAAATCCCAATGCGCCGGAGCACATCAGTATTGTATGCAGGCGCAGGTGGGGGGTGTGCCCATGTATACTCTGCACATCCTGATATTCAGCCCGGGATGTGCTGAGCCATGCATGCGCAACCCCTACTTGCGCCACACAAAGTCGATCCCCCCAAAAAAGGAGCAACGGTCGGCCACACACAGGTGATCTGCCCTATTGCAGGGTGCAACACAGCAGCTGCCACCTATGGGTGGCCACTTGAACTGTGGCTGCACCTCCATGGTGGCGCCCACCCCATGCCCGATTGTGAGCTTCAGTTAAAATGAATAAGGTCCAATATCCCTGGTGGTCCAGTGGACCACTGTCTGCCTAATCGCGGGCTTAAGTAAAACAAATTAAGACTCCTATATCCCTGGTGGTCCAGTGGACCCCTGTCTGCCCGATTGTAGGTTTAAGTAAAAGAAATAAAAATCCTATATCCCTGGTGGTCCAGTGGACCGCTGTCAACAATCACAGACGTAGTAAAATAAAAGAGTCCAATATCCCTGGTGCTCCAGTGGACCCTTTCCCCACCTGCCCACTGATCCCCTGCCCTGCTCCCCGGGTCAGTGGCGGGTGGCAACACCACACCTGCCATCCACCGCCCGCCGACTGACACCGTCGTGGGGGTTGTACGCCCAGTGGTCCGGCGTCGAGTCAATGATTGTGCAGCACATGCCGTACTACACATTCCAGATATGTGAATGGATCCATTCACATATCTGGAATATGTAGTCTCGAGCAGCTGCATGCCCATTGGCTCATGCTGTGGACCATGCGCGCTAGCCTCACTGACGGTGTCAGTCGGCAGGTGGCAGGCGGGTGGGGTGCTGCACCTCTGCTGACCGGGGGGAGTGGGACGGTGAGGATCAGTGGGCAGGTGGGGAGGGGGGTCCACTGGATCACCAGGGATATAGGAGTCTTTTATTTCTTTACTTAAGCCAGCGATTGGGCTGACAGCGGTCCACTGGATCACCAGGGATATAAGAGTCTTTTATTTCTTTACTAATGCCTGCGATTGTGCTGACAGCGGTCCACTGGACCATCAGGGATATTGGACTCTTTTTTATTTTACTAATGCCCGCAATCAGGCTGACAGTGGTCCACTGGACCACCAGGGATATAGGATTCTTATTTTATTTTACCAATGCCCGCGATCAGGCTGAAAGCGGTCCACTGGACCACCAGGGATATAGGATTCTTATTTTATTTTACCAATGCCCGCGATCAGGCTGAAAGCGGTCCACTGGACCACCAGGGATATAGGATTCTTATTTTATTTTACCAATGCCTGCGATCGGGCTGACAGCAGTCCACTGGACCACCAGGGATATTGGAATCTTTTATATTTAACTAATGCCTGTGATCGGGCTGTGGGGCACATTACCACGCTGCAGGGGGCATCGGTCCCCAATGGCTGCTGCTGCCTGGCAGGGCGCCAGGTGCAAGTCATCAGGGATTGGCGCACCTGCATGAAAATGGGGCCATAATGACATGCACATGGCCCCATGTGTGCCTTGCATACATTATGGCCCATTTGCGTGTCAGCTTTTAAATATCGCGATTGCTGCACCTTGTGCAATGGAACTTGTGCAAGTGCATCTCCCCTGCTCCACTCTGGCCACTTGAACTGGTGCAGTGCCACTGTGCCATGTGCACTGCAGGTGGCCAGGGTGTGATATTCAACAATGCTGAGCCATGGCGCAGCTCCGTTGAATATCGCCAGTCAATGCCCCTGCGCAGCCAAGTTGCGCTGCGCCCAGGCTTGCGCCACAGCCTGGCACAGTTTGAATATCTTGGCCTGTGTCTTGAAGAGATGATGTGCATTTAAAGAGACAGCACACAATATTTCTGAGTGCATGGGGGGCCTCTACCCCTGAGAAAGCAATCTATTAAGAAACAGATTAAGTGTTTGTGATTACCTGTTTACCTGGATAGAAACATAGAAACATAGAATTTGACGGCAGATAAGGACTGCTTGGCCCACCCAGTCTGCCTATTTCCCTACTTACTGGATAAGCTTCAGATCCTAGTTAACCAGCAGCCTACTTCTTCCTACCCCCACCCCCCTAGAATGGCCTTAAGACTGTCCCATGCATGCTTGAATTCCACCACTGATTTTGACTCCACAACGTCCTCTGGAAGGCCGTTCCGTGCATCCACAACCCTCTCTGTGAAAAAATACTTCCTTAAATTACCTCTGAGCCACCTCCCCTCTATCTTCAAATTGTGCCCTCTCGTTCTTGCACACCTCTTTTTTTGAAAGATGCTACCCTCTTGGACTTTGTTGATTCCCTTGAGGTACTTGAACATTTCTATCATGTCCCCCCCTCTCTCCTTTCCTCGAGGCTATACATATTAAGTTCCTTTCATCTCTCATCACATGACTTCCGGTGCAGACCCTGCACCATTTTAATTGCCCTCCTCTGGACAGCTTCCATCCTGTCTATGTCTTTGCGGAGATTGGGTCTCCAGAACTGCACACAGTACCCCAGATGGGGTCTCACCAGCTGTCTGTACAGAGGGATAATAACTTCCTGTTTTCTACTGGTGATGCATCTCCCTATGCATCCCAGTATCCCCCCAGCCCTCCTTGCTGCCCTCTCACATTACTTGCCCACCTTTAGGTCATCTGATATGACTACCCCCAGGTCCCTTTCCATTTTTTTATTGTTAGTATCTCAACCCCCATTGTGTACTCTTCCCCTGGGTTTTTGTTTCCCAGGTGCATTACCTTGCACTTCTTAGCATTGAATCTAAGCTGCCATACATTTGACCATTCCTCTAACTTCGTAAGTCCCTTCTCATCCTTTCCACCCCACCCTGTGCATCAATTCTGTTGCAGATCTTTGTGTCATCTGCATGAGACATCTTCCTTCCAGTCCTCTGCAATGTAAACATAAAAGACATTGAAGAGGACCAGATCCTAATACTGAACCCTGCGGTACCCACTAGTAACCCTCCTTTCTTCTGGAGTGGACTCCATTTACTATTACTCTGTGTCCTATTCTCCAGCCAATTCTTTACCCAGGCTGTCATCTTGGGACCCACTCCCAGGCTGGCTAACTTGTATATTAATCTTTGTGTGGGACTGTGTCAAATGCCTTGCTAAAGTCTAGGTAGGCCATGTCCACAGCCCTCCCTGATCTACTACTTTGGTCACCCAGTCAAAGAAATCTATCAGATTCATCTGGCATGACCTTCCGCTGTGAATCCATGCAGCCTAGGGTCCTGTGCCCCTCGCCTCTAGATACTCGACAATTCTTTCCTTCAGAAGTGATTCCATCATTTTCCCTATCACTGAGGTTAAACTAACAGGTCTGTAGTTTCCTGATTCTGCCTTGTTCCCACTTTTGTGAAGAGGAATCACATCTGCCCTCCTCAGTCCTTGGGTACCACCCCATCCTCCCATGATTTGTTAAAAGGGTAGTCAGTTGTGTCACTAGTTCTACCCTTAGTTCTTTTAGAATTCTGGGATGATCCCATCAGGCCCCATTGCTTTGTCCGCTCCATTCTGAATAAAAGTTAACACTTTTTATAGCTATATAATGAAAGTTATGCAATGCATTGACAAGCAAGAGGAGAAGGAGCAGGGCAGAAGAAGTATGCAACAAGAACTGACACAGGTTAGCTTCTGCTTCCACAGAAGCATCTCTTAGCTTCATTGTTATGCATGAGATCTCTGCTCTTCTGTGTCTGTCTATGACCCCATTTCACTCCTGATCACCTTGCCCTTACCATATCTACTTTATTCATGAATCAACAGTTGTGGCACTTGTTTTCTGTGCCACTTCTGCAGCTGGAAGAATACTGGTAACTACACAAAATACTTAACATAAAAGGGCCAAGTGTCAGTAACTGAAGAAAAATTCTATCATCAACTAATGTAGACTTCACATACATTAGTAGAAACATTGTTTTATCAAATTAGTAGAAACATTGTTTTATCTGCATAGTATGTACTGAGAGGACAGATAAATGGTGGAGAGCGGACATGCACACTTAGTCATTATGATGACAATGACTCCAATTTACACAGATATGCAGGCAGTGGCATTCTGAACTATAACCTGAGTTCTGGATTGGACTATTTCACTGCTGCTTCTAGCCAACAGAAGCATCTCAATCATAAAGAGACTGTGCCATTTTGTGGCCTAGGTAAAACAGTTGCAGGTGTAGGTGCAGATAAAGCATGAGTCAGAATCCTAACAACAAAAAACTCAATACTTAGTTCAGCTAGTTAAAGCTGTGGATGCAGCATGGATCAGGTTCTATCACCAAGGACCTCTACCACTTTTCACCCAAGGCTGGTCAGTTAGAACTGTGATTGCAGCATACCAGATTCCTGTCCTCAAGGAACTCAGCACTAAATAGACTCTGTCTCTCCCTCAACAAGACCTGTCATCTTGTTCTGGACTGCGACCACCTCACCCATACCTGCACACTATATAACTCTACCAACTGGCTTAACCTGGACAATAGGATCAAATTCTACACCTGTCTTATGGCCAAAAAAAATCACCCACAGTCTGTCCCCTCCAGGTCTCACCCCCCTACTCTATCTGTCCACTGCCCCTAAAGAAACATGTAGTTCCTGTAAGAAACTTCTCACAATTCCCTGATGTCAAATCACCCAATTTCAATGGCCTTCAGCTACAAGGCCCCCTCCTGGATGAATGGCTTACCTAGCTCCATCACAAATGAAAACTTTATTGGCCTCTTCAAGACCTACCTCCAGTGTCATCTCCAGTCCTCAAACAGATGTGACTGCTACTGAACCGGCCACTCATCCCCCCCCCCACAATGACAATGGCCTCTGGCTGGCTTAACCCCCCCTCCCATTTCATGTTCCTTCTACTAAATGTCTACCTGTGTCTCCATATGACTGTTTTGTTACTGATTCTGAGCCTCATTGTTGTACCATTTCCATGTATCAAAGTGTATGTTACCTTAATTTCTGTATTGTCCAATCTATGTGACGTGGAACCTTTATAATTGAGTCTCTGACTCAAAGGTACTTTCCGAATCATGAATAAATAAATAAACTGTACCACTGCATGAGCATCATACAAGTAATTAAACTGCTTTGCATCAGAATAGATGAAAAATGTAGCACCGATATAGCAGGTGATAACTTTTATTGGACTAAGAAAATGTTTTTTGAGATTAGCTTTCAAGTGTTAAATTCCCTTCGGTATGTCAGTAGCCACTGACCTGATGGAGCTTAACTCTCAAAAGTTAGTCTCAAAAGCAGTTTTGTTAATCCAATAAAATGTGTCACTTTCAGCATGTTTTTTTTTTCCTAATAGACTAAACTATCATGGTGGCCACAATTCTTCATAAGAGTAGACCAAACTGTTTTGATCCGCCCCATTAGATACTAATGCTGAAGTCGCACCTTCACTTGGATCCACATTGCTATTGAAAATGTCTTCTGCAGAAATCAGTAGTGGGGAAGGGGTTAAGAAATGATAAAGGTGACTGCAATAGTTTTGTTGGGGAAAATAAACTTCAGCATCTACTTCTTGATAGAAGCAGAGCAAAACCTAGTTTAACATGTTGCAAAATACCATAATTCCTGATATCTCATGGACCTTGCTCTTACACTTACAGTAGAGCAGATTCTAAGTAAGTGGCTGTAGTGATATTTGAACCTTAATGAGCTGGTTCCCAAACCTCGTCTAATCTCTAGACCCCACTACCATCCCTTTGTCACATTGTTAAGGCAGCTTTGTGAAGCTTAAAGCAGACTGAAGTGGAAAGGGGAGAGACCCGGTGTAAATCAGTTCTGGGAAAGAAACTAAATGTCTGACTTGATTCAAGGAATAAAAGAATGTAAGACTTCTATTTAAAATGTACTCCTCTAAAGGCATAAACATGACAAAGGCAAGCACAAAAATGCAACTTATAATGAAGAAACATATTCCCAGACCCTTGTCAGATATTTTCAATACTAAAACAAATATGATGGGGTTCCCTAAGTGAATTATTTCCATTTCCATCTCTGAAAGCAGACTTCTTGTTAGATGTCCACTGGTCATGACTAGAACTGGAAAAGCTAAACTCTGTTGTTTTAACCACTCTGAGGGAAAAAGTCAGTGTTGTGCCAACCACAGCACAGATATAATACTACGTAATAGATTGTGTTGGAATCTATAGCATTGCATTGAAGCTACTTATCTCCCCTCCCATGCATTCAAGAAATTCCTGGAGGCTAGCTGAATCTGTGCTACATAAAATGCTTCCCTGTTGTCCAGTAAAAATGTAGGATTTTTATACCACAGTAATGGAACATGTACAGTAAATTACAGGAACTTCTCCAGATATATCACAGAAATATCAGGAAATATCTGAACATGTCTTTGGCTGCAACTGTACAAATAAACCACACATTATTCTATGCCCTTTATCCAGCCAATGCATTGGCAGCCATTTTGGTTCTAGTCAGAGTTTGTTGAATTTGTAGTGTATCTTCTTTTTGTCCCCTTAAGGGTGTTGTGCACATTTTTTTCTTTCATTTGTTTCAACTATTTGACTAGACTGCAAATTGGGGAACAAAAGTACAAACAGGAACACACTAACCTGGCAATATTCGAAGTTCATACCAATTAGTGTAGGTATTAGAATAGTCTTTGCACATGCTTCATATAGAGATTGAAGCAGGCACCTCTTGGCTATATGTCAAGGAGAATTCTCACAGTACTCTTTGGATCCCAGGCAGGATGTTTTGTGCAGGATTGAGCAGACAACACAAGGAACTGATTGGATGCCAAGCATATCTCTTCCTCAAGAGATTAAACTTTCCAGATAAAAATGCCTTGAGCTCCCATGATCCTTCAGGGCTGGTACATTAAGTTAGCAACAGCCTGCTTTTCAGTGATACTTAGTCTGCCCAGGAGTTTCAAGCCATTTGAACTCTTAGGTTAAAAACTGAAATTTCCCAAACAATAAGGCTTTAGATAGGGAATACATAATGGTTAACAGTGGCATAACTCACTGATTTCCACCAGTGAGTGGCAAGATCTGTAACTCATGGGTAGGGAAGCAAGTTATGAACGTCTTACCACTCATGTGTGGAAATAAATGTCTTACTCTACTGCATTCCATTATACATTTGATATACACTACACTATTTGCAATGTTCTTATTAGTACTTTACATTGTTAGAGCTTAAAACTGCCTTTCTTTCCCTTTTCTTTATCTGACCTATTGTTCTTTGTGCTCTATTTTAAAATATAGTGTAAACAGCATGTTCTATTCGAAATAACACATATTCTAAGGAAAATAATATGTGTGCTAAGTGTCAATAACTAGTTATCCCAAAACAATGTAACAGACTCAGATAGCCTGTTCCACCAAGAGTATAGGGACAGCCTAAATAGTTTCATTATAGATACGCATTTAGTAAAGGACTCAGGTTCAAAATCCAGAACAGGTAGGAGCTGTCAGAGATACGTGGGACAGTCCCTGTAGTAATAAAAGACTAAACTTGGCTTCTGTAATTCTAGTACAATAGAAATCAGCAATTTTAAATGAGTTTGTTTGTAAACACACAGTGAACATATTACTAATTGGTGACAGTGGGATGCAGCGCAGCGGAAAGAGACATGGACTCCTGGCTTGCTGTTTTCTCACCCCCACACAGTTTACACTTAAATATACTGTAGTAACTGGCAATGTTTTGTGGAAAAAATAGTAATATTTATAATGGTAGAAATAGAGACTGATTTGATGATGGCCAGTTGACTAGTTAAATGATAGCCCTGGCTACTGACACAAGCACTGGTTAGAGAGTGTACAATTGGGCTGCCTGGGTTGCCTGTGCCATTTTTATGTAATTTTTGTTTATGTTGTTAAATAATTACTCCTGACAAAGTTATGCTGCTCTGAGAAAATTAAATATTGTAGGCAGAGTGGCAGCTTGCGCTACTGGTGCCAAAAACTGAGTGAGAGGACAGTGAGAGATTGAGTATCAGTCCCCAACAGAGCAATCATCGCTGTACCTGAATCCTGGTCTTGCTCTGGGCAGCCACCTCACTCTGCAGCTGACCGGAGAGCACACTTCTGCCTGCCAGTGTTGCTTGATACAAGCAGGATTGAGAGGATGCAGTATAATGTGTTCCTCTCATGGTAGGAGCAACCAAATAAAACATTTCCCTCAGTATAGTTGGCAAGACGAAAAGCACCAGGGAATGTTAAAACTGGGGACTGGCTCCGAGAAATAAATAAAATATATTTGTGTAGAGCACATTCTGGCAATTGGGGCTCAAGGAGAATCCACAGTAAAGTACACAGCAGAATGAAATAAAGCTCACAGGAGCCATTTTGTGCTGAAAAAGGTACAATTAGGCACAGGAGCCCATGACTTCACATGCATTAAAAATACATTGAAATGAATTAAATAAATAATTAAATAAATAGGCATGTGGAGCAACGGAAGTCCTGGTCACAGCACACAGTCATTGTTTGGTCACAGAAACATTCAAAATACAAAACATAGCATTTTAAAGAGGAGGACAGTCAGAAAGTGAAGCACAAAGTCATAACATAGTGTACATATTCAGCAACATGCGGCTAAGCCGATTTTTAATGAAAATCAACCAAACTTGTCACACTTGTTCAGTTTAGTGTTCTACACATTTGAAAATAGTTTGAGATGTGTAGAATTTAAAATAAGGGAGTCGCTAACCTTTTGAGTGGTCCTTTGGTGAAGCAAATCCATGCAATTACTCTAAAGGTGGAGCTTAGCATGGGAAAATGCATAACTAATGTCTGAGAGAAAATAACTTGTTATGACCAGTTCAATTAAAGAGGAAATGACTATTTTGACAGGAAAAAGTATAGGAAAGTGTTCAGAACTCATTATTTATTTGGTTTATTGTCAAAATATGAGAAGTCTTAGCTACTATGCTTACCTGGGGGTTACTGTGAACAGAAAAAATTCAGCAGAAAGCTTAGAAGTCAACTGTCCAACCATTATAGTGAGAAAGTTATTGACCCTTGAGAAAGTGTTTGTTTTTGTGACAAAGAAAATGTATTTAAAATGACAAACTTTAGAAAAACAGGGGAAGCCTTAGAATGTTCAGAGAGCAGCTGGGCTTCAAAATGAAGGATTCCATTGTAGCTTATGCTGCTGCAGGAGGGAATCTGATTGGTGCTGAGCTGCTGAACAGGTCAGTGTCCAATCAGTGACCACAAATTTAAATATGCTAATGAGATTGTGAATATAAAAGAGCTGTACAGCCAGTGTGCAGTCAGTCTGATCTGGGAGGGTGACCAGCAAGAAAGGTGCCCATGCCAAGAGTTATCTGTCTGAAGAGGCTTACAGAAGAAAGAAAACCTGACAGAACCAGCTCAGTTTAAATACAGTGTAAGGATAGGGGATCACCTGTATCCCAGATTAGTGACAGTACAGGGCAATAAGTGAGAACAGTGACTAGTGTAGAAAGACTGTTGCTTCAAGTGCCTGTTGTTCCTGTGTAACCAGTTTCCTTACAGAAAAGAATCTGCAAATCTGAAGAAATCATTATCATCAATCACCTGCCAACTCAAAAGATGGCCCTCCAACTACATCAAGCTGCACCATCTCTACAGAGTTTCTTCAGTATTTCCAAAGGAGTGTGGTATAGTAAAAACCTTGTTGATAAAAAATTGGGGACTGTTTTAAAAACTTCAGTGACACCGTTTTACAGAGAATTTACCTCGATCTTTTTGAATTTAAAATATTCTGTCAAAGTAAAGGACTGAACCTGGTGGGACTGAAGGGAGATTCTGTCACAGCTTTTAATGTACCAGTATGCAACATTGTTTAATGCCATTACTTAGTTCAAATGTGATTAGTAATGAATGTGAAAGTGTGTTAACTGATTTGTTGATTTTATAGTATGATACAGTAAAGTGAATAAGAATTGGAAGGGCGTGATCTAGCCACCATAGGAATGGCTGCCTAAAATCTTGTGCTCATCCAAATCTGCCAGTAATTTGTGCTTGCTTGGCCTAACCCCTGGATTTCTTTTAATTTCAATCAACGTACTCCACGCGGGTGGTTCCCCCTAATCGTCCGGTGTGACTATCTTGCGGTTTTAAGGTGTGATGGAGCTAATTTAAGCACCGGTACTCGCGAGTCGCATGGTATAAGTAGGCCGTGAAGCCTCAACTGCAGTCTGCAGCCTGACACCCTAACTACACTCACTCACAGCTACGGTTGTAAGACCTATAAGTAGTGATCCTTTTTGTATCTGGAGAATGGCTGCCGGAGAATCTCTGAATGCCCCTCGTCTGTGCTATCTGCATCCACTGCAACTAATTTTGTTAATGACTCCCTGGGCTATATTACTCGAATGCTTGAAGCCTTACTAGTAAGGTGAGGCGATATCGCACCATGCTCACTGACACTATGACCCATGTTCAATTGCAAGATAGAGTCAATGTGACGGAACAACAAGTTGAAACCCTAGAACAACAATGTAAGCACTTACAGCAAAAGGTGCAGAACCAGGAGGGCAAACTGAAAGTTTTACTGGCCAGAATAGATGATAAATGTAACCCCTTTGTTACCCGGGGTTACTAGAATCCCAGTAAGACCTAGTGGTAGGCAGGGAAGGCAACTTGTGAAACTCCAGTTAAATGGGTTTCACACTGTCTCACTCTGTCCTCAGTCACAGCTGAGACTAGAGGGATGACATCATTATAGAATTGTCACAGCTGCATGAGCCACAGTTGGAATCTTCAGCTCAGAGTAGTTCTAGAATCTTGGGAATTCAAAGTCAGTCTTCCGTTTGTCCTTAAGCAAGAAGGAAGCATTATTATGCAGTGTGATTTCTCTCTCTCAGAGAAAAGTCTTCAGTTGTCTTCAAGCAAACAAGAAGGACACCAGTAGTGTCTGTTTCCCCCCCCCCTCCCTCTGGGGGGGTGAGGAAAAGTTCTTTGTGGGTTCCAGGGGCAATCCCCTTCTCCCACCTTGGGAAGAAAGCTGCCTGTTTTAATTTAAGTTCAGTCTGTTCATGTATAACAGCAAAGGTTACATCTCTTCGCCTGTGGGGCACCTGAAATGAATGGGTGAGTGTTTGGCCTCATTGGAAGGGGCAAACAACTTCTTTTCTTCAGTTGGATTTCAAGTATATGGACTGCTATTTGGGAGAACTATGTCAACTAGGACAAACAAATAGAGCAGTCATCTGTTTAAAGTGTTAAAGTTCATTGTAGAGGGGGTGCTTCAGGTCATCCACCATCAATCTATAGTTTTAAAGTCTAAAGTTCTGTGTGTCCAGAGAAATTGCCGGGTATGGGCTGTGGGAGCTGGAGGTGGATAGATCCCCATCTTTAGTGACCAGGTTCACCTCTACGGATTTCTTCTGTGTTTTTGCTACTTCCCTCATGCACTTGGCCAGTGATGGGGTGGGTACCCAGACATGGGTCACAACTTGAAAATCTCTCTAGGAGTTGTAGACTTCAAGTGGTGTGGGGAGCCACAGGATGGGAACATACTCCTTGTTTGATGGGAGTCTCCCTGTTTGATGGGAGCTTCAGATTGAATCACAATCAATCTCTCTAGGAGTTGTAGACTTCAAGTGGTGTGGGAGCCACAGTTTGGGAACCTCCTTGTTTGATGGGATGTCTTTCTAAGTAGAGTTTGGGTTCATTGCCAAGTGGACCATCAGTCAAGTGGCTGGCAGAGCCGGGCCAGTCGGGCTGTGTATCCAATGCGCATGCAAAGTCCAGGCTGAGTGCCTGGTGGTCCAAAGCCAGACAACTGTTGTAGTGTTCATTCCTCAAATGGACCGCTGTGTTTAACCTCTAATCTGCATTACAGTTATGTAGCCCTGTGGGACCATACAGAGCTTTGTTTATGTTCAGTGAGTTAATAAATAAAGCCACACTGAAAAATCTCAATTCTGGTTCTGGACATTACAGTTATTGCTTCTTGTAGTTGGATTTACTTGGGTGCCCCTGTGCAGAGTAGTCAAACCTAGGTCTCTTGTGCCAGGTAGCCTCATCCTTCCCCGAACCCGTAGATACCCTATGTATATCCATGCTGCAAATCTGGACACATAGATGCCTTACAAAAATGGAGGCACCGCTTTGGATTTGTTTGGGAAGGAAGGTGCTTGGGCAAGTAGGCTAGCGTTTTGGCTATCTGTCAGTCGGTAGCCCAAAAAAAGTTGAAGCAATTTCCCTAGTGTGTGCTTAGAGCTGTGAATCTTGTGCTGATGTTTAACAAATGCCAACTGTTTACCAAGGAGCTGTAAAGCCAAAGTGTGTGTCCTTGTCCTGCATCAACATAGTTTACAGCGTTTGCCAGTTTTAAAATAAAGTTCTGTGAAGGAAAGTGTGGAAAACTAGGGGTAGCAACAGAGAAATTATGCCCTGGACATTGGAAATGCTTTCTGTGCAATACTAGAAACTGCAGAGTTAATGGTAATGTTACATGGTTGAAATGGGCTCCCGCAGTGGAGTCAGTTAAAAAAAAAGTGCATCTTTTCGTTTAAATTTGCCTGCTCGACGATTGCCATGAGGAGAGGAGCCCTCGTGAGGAAGAAGAGGCTCATTTGCATGGCATCGTGTGGTTGGTCAGTTTGCCATTAGTCCCACCCCACAGCCAGCTCTTCAGTGTCTGCTTCAGCATTTGAGAGGGAGACAGAGAGTAGTGCGTGTACTGGCAGTGGAGGAGCATTCGCAAAGTGTTCAAAGCGCTGTAAACAGTGAAAAGTGACTTTTCTAGTTCAAAATTGGGCTCAACCAGCTTATCAGTCGTGGGATCAGTGAATTGTGTGATTAATACTACGATCGCGGAGACTGCCTGCCCGTTTGAAATCCAAGGCCTTCAAAAATCTGGCTGCAGGACGTTTTCCTCCATCGCAGCAATCTGCTACCATAACAGTGAGTAAACGATTTAAAACTGCTCAAATCAGTGATTTTCAGTAATGCCATATAAAATGTGAGTGCAGCTGTATAGTCGCTTTGCAAGTAGCGATTGTGTGATATCCTGCTGGCAAGTGCAAGTCTGTAAAGTCATTAAATGTGTGCATAGCAATAAAAGTAGCCTCAGTTTAAAGTTTGCAGCCAGAGGGAGACTGTGGGTTGTAAAATAATTGCAACACTAGTAAAAGCAGGCAATCCTGTGCTGAAACCTGAAGTTTTAAAAGGGACTGTAATTAAATAAATGTTGCCAGCATGTAAAAAGTCCAAGGAAAATTCTGTAAATGTGAGAACAGCCAGAAAAGAGCAAGTTGTGCAGTTGAAATAAAAGTTATTAGTAGCTGATGTAAATCGGGTGCGCAGTGGCTTGACCCAGAGTCTGAATGTTGATGCACAGGAGTGCTGCCGCAGCCATTACAGGGTGGGGTAGTGAAGTAAATACAGAAGCAGAGGAGCCATTTTAAAGCTACAGAGTGTGTTCATTTAAAGTGGGACTTTCAGTTACAGTGAACTTTTGTTTGTTTTCCTGCAGTTATGGCCTCAGGACCAGCTCGTTACCCGGATCATGCCCGGGTTGCAGTAACAGCAGCAGTAAATAGATTGAGAGACATTGAAAATTGGTGCTATAGAGGGCAACTCCCTCCTGATGTGGCAATTCCTAATTATCCAGTGCGTGTATGCCAGATGTGCTTTAGTGCTGGAAGGGATGTCTTCATGATTCCTCACTGTGCTGGTTGTCTACAAAAATATGGTTTGTATAAAGAGCCTAAAATTCGTTTGGCTCCCACATGGACACAACTTCAAGAATCTGCAGTTGGCAGCACACAGCATCAGGCAGAGCCTGTGGAGGAAGGTCCCCCGGGGGAGTGTGGTACAAAGTTAGAGAGTGCAGAATTAGAGACTGAATCTGAAGTTGAAGTTTTGGATGCTGGATCTCAGAAGGCAAGTTCAGATAAAGCATCAATAGACCCCTGGGTGGGGGGGTCTAGCCCAAGTCTCGAAGGTGAAGATGAGATGCGGGAGGCCGTTGAATGGGAGGTGTTGACCTCCACTCCTAGTGATGAATGGATAGTCTCAGGGGTGAGAACTACTGCTCACTCCTGGGCTCAGATCCTCAGTGAAGAGGAAGATGAGGAGGAACCTTAGTGGCCTTGTGAGATAGGAACGGGTACACAGCCTCAAGATCTTGCCTCGGAGGAATGTGTTAAAAAAGGTGGTGATGCCACTGCCCTAGCTTCACCAGAAGAAGAAGAAGAAGTCAGGGATCCGTTTTTAATTTTGTTGAGGATGTGAAGCTGGCAGAACCAGGACTGGCCACCCCAAGCCAGGCCAGCAGTCTCAGATTGACCAAAGCAAGTAAGAGGAGACTGGTTCGTGAAAGGCCTAATGAAATCTTTGGTATGACCTTTCCTACCTTTCCTTGGAGAGTCTGGGAGGAGATTGAGAACTGCAGGAAATCCTGGATCTGGGATGAAGCAATGAAATATGTGCATCCTGGGCTAACCAGCATGTAAAGAATAGACTGTTCCACGAAAAGTATACATAGTGGAAGAGGCAGGACACTGTTTATGGACAGAGTGAGAACTGTGGACGGAGAGGGACGCAAAGTCTCCCACTGTGTGAATTATGTGCATCCAGATGGAGTAATAATTCAAGCCCCTGACCCCCTCTACTATCGGCCTCAGTGCAAGGACCTCCCAGTAATTAAGCCCGTGCCTACAAAATGGAGAGCTAAGCAGTGGTAGTCAACACTGCCACATCTACATTGTGAAGTAACCTTATTGAACTGCCAATATGAATAAACAACAAATCAGGTGCTCCACATTTTTCAGTCCACAGTGTACTGCCCTAATCAATAACCATCTACTGCTACCATCAGATGACTTCAGATCCAGAGAGGACACCAGCCCAGCTGTTTGCCTGTTCATCGCCTGGTAATCGGATGACACCGGACCAGCTGTTTCTCTTTTTGTTCCTGTTCTAAGGTTCCTTCTCCAGTTATGACATCCGCCCAGCTGTTTCCAGATGTGCACTCCTGTGGGTTCCCGAAGATGTCAGCCAGCTGTATCAGAAGAAATGCTGCCAGGGAGAGTTTTCGAAGGACCAGGTTTGCTTAGTTCAATACTTCAAGAGGCTGGTGAGTCACAATCTTTTATTCTATCTTTATGACATTGCAATACACACCTTACACTACAGACTTCAAACAGTGTGTGAATTGTCCACAAAGACTCTCCCCTTCAGAATTATGGCCTTAAAAGACTATGTTCATGGGGCTCCGGCCCAGGAGAGACTGTTTAATGGACTGGCCTTCGGCCTTGTAGTCACTAGTGGACATTTAGGCATTCCATCCCCCCAAAAGGTGTATTGTTATCAATGTCATTTCTGTACTTAATGTATATACTGTATTTTCTACTTTTCTAAAAAATATATTTTTTTGTTTTTGGGATTGTTTAGTGTTCTGTTTTTCCTGTATGGTAAGGGTTGTTGCTGTTTTGTCACTGTTGTTGTTTAGGTAGATCAGAAATGCAGATTAGGGTGTGTTTTTTGTTTTGTTTTTGTCTTATCTACAGGTGTTCCTGGAAGACAAAGAAGACAAGAAGAGGAGGAGGGGTCATCAGAGTTCCTCGCTTCAGTGCTTATGTTTAGAAATTAAAGTGCTGTTTGTGTTTCTAATGTTGTAGTTGAAGGCTGCCCAAGGTCGGGAGGTCCCCGGTTTTGTTTTGTATGGGATGTTATGTTAGAAGCAGATAGGTTTCCCTAGAGGGTTAGGGAGGATGGACAGGCTGTGGCCCTGACCTGCACTAGGGCCGTAGTGCTGATCTATCAGGACTATGCTCTGACGGTTCTACCAGAGCCACTAGGTGTCCATAGTAAGTGGATAGAGTAGAGGCTGATATGTCAGCTGTAGGCCTCTAGGCCCTTAGTGTTGCTTACCTGTGCTGCACATGGTGGAGGGGCTATCTATCACCCTCCGCAAGTAGCACATAGGGTGGGATGGCCTAAGGTCAGGTGCATAATGACTGGGGACAGTCATTTTCCTGGTCATAGCAGTGTAACTTCTTTGTTACCCGGGTTACTAGAATCCTCAGTAAGACCTAGTGGTAGGCAGGGAAGGCAGCTTGTGAAACTTCAGTTAAATGGGTTTCACACTGTCTCACTCTGTCCTCAGTCACAGCTGAGACTAGAGGGATGACATCATTATAGAATTGTCACAGCTGCATGAGCCACAGTTGGAATCTTCAGCTCAGAGTAGTTCTAGAATCTTGGGAATTCAAAGTCAGTCTTCCATTTGTCCTAAGCAAGAAGGAAGCATTATTGTGCAGTGTGATTTCTCTCTCAGAGAAAATCTCCAGTTTGTCCTCAAGCAAACAAGAAGGACGCCAGTAGTATTGTTTACCCTCCTCGGGAGGAAAGTTCTTTGTGGGTTCCAGGGCAATTCCTCCCACCTTGGGAAGAAAGCTGCCTGTTTTAATTTAAGTTCAGTCTGTTCATGTATAACAGCAAAGGTTACATTTCTTCGCCTGTGGGGCACCTGCAATGAATGGGTGAGTGTTTGGCCTCATTGAAGGGCAAACAACTTCTTTTCTTCAGTTGGATTTCAAGTATTGGGGACTGCTATTTGGAGAACTATGTCAACTAGGACAAACAAATAGAGCAGTCATCTGTTTAAAGTGTTAAAGTTCATTGTAGAGGGGGTGCTTCAGGTCATCCACCGTCAATCTACAGTTTTAAAGTCTAAAGTTCTGTGTGTCCAGAGAAATGGCCGGGTATGGGCTGTTGGAGCTGGAGGTGGATAGATCCCCATCTTTAGTAACTAAGTCCACCTCTACGGATTTCTTCTGTGTTTTTGCTACTTGCCTCATGCGCTTGGCCAGTGATGGGGTGGATACCTAGACGTGGGTCGCAACTTGAAAATCTCTCTAGGAGTCATAGACTTCAAGTGGTGTGGGGAGCCACAGGATGGGAACATACTCCTTGTTTGATGGGAGTCTCCCTGTTTGATGGGAGTTTCGAATTGGAATGTAATCAAAATCTCTCTAGGAGTCACAGACTTCAAGTGGTGTGGGGAGCCACAGTTTGGGAGCCTCTTTGTTTGATGGGATGTCTTTCCAAATAGAGTTTGGGTTCATTGCCAAGTGGACCATCAGTTGAGTGGCCGTCAGGGGAGCCGGGCCAGTTGGGATGTGTATCCAATGTGCATGCAAAATCCGGGCTGAGTGCCTGGTGGGTCCAAAGCCAGACAACTGTTGTAGTGTTCATTCCTCAAATGGACCGCTGTGTTTAACCTCTAGTCTGCATTACAGTTACGTAGCCCTGTGTGGGACCATACAGAGCTTTGTTTATGTTCAGTGAGTTAATAAATAAAGCCACACTGAAAAATCCCAATTCTGGTTCTGGACATTACAGTTATTGCTTCCTGTAGTTGGATTTACTTGGGTGCCCCTGTGCAGAGTAGTCAAACCTAGGTCTCTTGTGCCAGGTAGCCTCATCCTTCCCCGAACCCGTAGATACCCTATGTATATCCATGCTAGAAAAATGGAGCATATGGGTGCTACATAAAGAAAACAGGGGCCGACGTAATAACCTCTGAATCATAGCAGTACCAGAGGGAGCTGAGGGAATGTCTATGGAGAGATTTTTGAACAAACTCCTGCCCACATTACTAGCGGAGCACTGGAGGGGCCCGGTGAAGGTGGAGAGGGCCCATTGTATCACTGGCAGGAAGGACAGGCCGATGCATTCTCTGAGGCCTATAGTGGCCTATTTCCTCAGATTTTTAACCAAAGAGTATATTTTATGGGCAGCGCGTGATCTGGGGGAAATTAAATGGTGAGGAGTATCTATCTCCTTTTACAGAGATTTTGCCCAAGACATGGCTAACAAACATAGGGCGATGGTCCCCTGAAGAAATTTCTAGCTGCTTATGGTTTCCACTATAGATTTTGGGGACTCACTAATAATAGCAGCCAAAGGCATTGTCAAGGAATTGTGTTGTGAGTTAATTATACAATACAAGTCATAGGCAGCTTAGTGAAGCTTTGTTAGGAGTGGGTTAGTGGGAAAAGAGAAAGAAGAGTGGTGGTGAGGGGGTGGTATGGGAGAGAGAAAGAGGGAGGAGGGGAGAAATGGGGAGGGCATTGCATTGGGTATGTGGTAGATAGGAAACAGCAAGGGAGGAGGAAAGAGGTGGATGAAAAGGAGACAGATTCATCCTATACCCAGTAATGGAGGGTAAGAGAGGAGGAGGAGGAGCTCAGGCAGTGAGGAGGGATGCTTTCGGGTAGACTGCCTGGAGGGGATTATAAGAAGCAATTACAGAAAATACTAGCCACGAGGTGTTGATGCAGTTTGTACTTAAAAGCACCAATCCTGGCAATGTTGGAGATTTCTGTAGGTAGCAAGTAGAACCAGGTGGAAACTCTGACAAGGTAAGAACACTGAGCTTGAGAGGTCCGACAGCGAGGTATTATAAATGTTAGACTGTCTGATCTTCTAGTTAGGTGGCAGACATGCTGGGGGTCAATATTGATTGACTCCAGGGCATAAGGCCCAGTGATGCCTTCTTAGCTAGGATGCAGGTCTGGTACTTTAGCCTGCCAGATAGCTGGAGCCAGTTTGCCTGCTCGCAAATGTCACACGGTGAGAAAGGCAGGCAGCTGAAATAAGGTGTCTACATGCCTTATAAGGGCTACAGCTATGCGCTGGAGTGCAGTATCAGTAGCGGATCCATACATACGAGCCTATAGTCAACAGTTGAGATAATAGAGCTCTGGATAGCGAGGTTCAAGGCTTCAGCCGTTAGGCAATGTTTATGCTTGTATAGTAGCCCTATACAGGAGTTCACATTTTAGCGATATTGTCAATGTGTTTGTCATATGAGAGGGAGCAGTCAAGGGTCAGGCCCTGATATTTAAACATATCCACCTGCTCAAGAGTGACGCCTTTGTGGTTGTTAATTATGAACTCATGGTCCTTGTACTTGTTGTGGGTTCCATGGAACAACATTGTTTTAGTTTTTTTGTGGTTAAGGATGAGTTTATGTGAGCAAAACCAGTCTTCCACGTCTGCAAAACTTTTCTGTAGTTGAGACTGAAGGGAGGTGGGGTTGGTGTGGTAAGTGAAGATTATTGCATCATCTGCATACAGTAGCATTCTGTCATGGCAGGAGGCAGGGAGATTGTTCAGGAATATCCTGAATAACAAGGGACCCAGGATAGAACCTTGGGGTACTCCAGAGTGGATTGGTAGAAGACCTGTTGGGTCTGGTTACTGAGGTAGCTTTGAAACCAGAGGGTAGTTTCACTTGAAAGACCAAGGAGGGATAGTTGTTTGAGGAGAGTGGAGTGATTGACAGTGTCAAATGCCTTAGTCAGGTCAATAAAAGAGGCGCTGACCAACTGGCCCTGATCAAGTGCATGATGGATATGTGTGGTGAATTCGAGGAGTGCCGAGTTCTTGTTTAAAAGTGTGTTTCTCTCAGTACTGGTGTTTAGACTACTTTGTCTGGTATACCCCTGTATCTATTTTTATTTTCTGATCAACAGTGTTGTTATATCTTCCTGATACCACTGCAGTTACCCTAACGGACTAGGTTGGCAACTCACCCAGATACGTCTTTTGGGTTAGCATTTTCTTATTTAGTAATAAGGAGTGAGTACCCAGTTGTTACTTCAGGGTATACCATGTCCTCCTCTATACCTCAGGGCTTATGCCTAGTGTCACGGAACATTAAAGGCCTTAATCATCTCATTACTGCGTACCAAGGTTATACAATTTCTTTGTTCCTTGCACACAGATATAGCCCTTCTTCAAGAAACACACCTGCTCCGTAAATCTGTCCCCTGGCTAAAGAAATCATGGGTTGGTGCGGTCCATGCTAGTACTGCCACATCTAAGTCTAGGGGAGTTGCCATCCTAATTTGTAGATCTAGCTCATGGGTGGTGGAAGAGTCTAGATTGGACTCTCAAGGTAGATGGATTCTGGTTAAATTGGCATCGCTGGTGGGTTCATTGATTCTGGGTAATGTGTATGCTCCCAACTCTGACCAGGCTGAATTTTTTCCAGGTTTGTGTCAAGCCATTTCCACGCTGAGTCAACCTAACTCCAATATTCATCTTATTTTAGGAGGTGACTTTAATTTAGTATCTGACATTTTCTTAGACAAATCAAAACCCACCCCACAAACACACCCTCGAGCTCATGCAGTCTTACTAGATCTGCAGGCCAAGTGGGGTCTAATTGATGTATGGAGATCTGATATCCCCTCTGGGCATGACTATTCTTATTTTTCCTCTGTCCATGGAGTACATAGCCGAATTGATTATTGGCTGGTGAATAGTGTGGCATAGGGAGCAACTCTCAGAATTCTATAGGTAGTACTCTCATTTCAGATCCGCCCCTGTTCTCACTATGTATACCCTCACAGGCCACAGAACTACGGGTACTAGATGGTGCAACCTCTGTCAGTCAAAGACCAAGTTTAAGCAAGCAATGGCAAAACTGCCAAAGATTACTTTGCCCTTAATTTGGCCTGTGGTGTATCCCAAGTACTGCATGGGAGGCCTTCAAAGCCTATATTAGGGGCCATATAATAAGCATTCACAGCACACACGTAATAAAGTTAGGAAGAAGTCTATGGAGGTTTTGCAGGCAGAGCTCAGGACTGTAGAGTCACAATTTAAGGCCTCACCAGCTGCTACCAGGGGCACATCCCCATACCGTAGAATAGTGGGACTTAAATATCAGATCAATGCTCTGCTACATAACAAAGCTGAATGGCTAATGCTGAGGTCCAAATACTCACACTGTGAAGGGGGCAAGAAGGGAGGTAAACTCCTTGCTTTTCAGTTGCATAAACAGCAGGCTTCCACCAAAATACATGCCCTCCGTACCCCCTCTGGTTCACTAACCTCTGATCCTGTAGGAGTTAACGAGACCATGGCATCTTTTTATCAAACACTATGTAAGTCTCAAGCATCTCAATCATCTAACCAGTTGTCTCAAGATTTCACCACATTTTGTCGACAGTTTCCTATACCTGCCCTGCTACTCGAACAAGTTGCATCATTGGATGCCCCAATTACTACCAGTGAGATACAGCAAGCCTCTCCCAGATGGCCCAGGGAAAGCTCCCAGACCCGATGGGTTGACCATCAAACTATATCGTATAATAACACAGAAGAATGCCCAACCCTTGTTAGTTCTACAGGATGCCCAAGCCAGAGGCTCCCTCCTTGCTATGATGAGGGAAGCTTTAATTACACTCTAACCTAAAAAGTCTACTGACCCCTATAGTTGTGCTAATTTTCGACCAATATCACTGCTGCCTGTAGACACTAAGATCATGGCCAAGATCTTAGCTACCAGAATGCACAAAGTTCTTACATCCCTAATACATCCCGCACAGGTAGGCTTCATACTGGGTAAGGTGGGATCTGACAATATCAGGTTTCTACTCAGCTTAAAATGGATTGTGTCTAGGGCCAAGATCCCTATGGCTGCTTTAGCGGTAGATTTTTCTAAGGCCTTTGACTCCATTGAATGGAATTACTTACATGAAGTTCTTCACCTCTGTGGATTTGGACCTCAATTCCACCATTGGGTCTTGACTCTATATAATTCCCCACTGGCCAAAGTTTTAACAAATTCAGATATTTTCCCACCTTTCACATTATCCAGAGGTACCCGGCAAGGTTGCCCTCTCTCTCCACTGCTCTTTCTAGTTGCTTTGGATCCACTAATCAGGGCATTGGCTACCACACCTGGGCTGTCGGGTATCTCAGCATATGGTAAGTCCTATGTTGCAGCTGCTTTCGCTGACGACCTATTACTTACCCTTTCCCACCCTCAACATTCTTTGCCAATAGCCTTATCAGTACTGCAGGACTTTTCATTACTTTCTGTGCTGCTGGATAACCAACAAAAAAACAATGTTTTCTCCTTTTAATAATTTATGCACGCAGGACTGCCTAATAGATACAGAATCGAAGTGGGCACCCCAAGGTTTCACTTATTTGGGAATATATATCCCCTACAAATGGGCAGACTTGGAAACCTCCAACTTTGTACCTTTGTTGAAACAACTGGCCACAGAAGTGGAGAGGTGGCGTAAATTACACCTCTCATTACCTGGTAAAGGAGCCGCCATATGTATGCTTTTACTTCCTAGAGTCACATACTTATTCAATAATCTTCCGGTCTATATCTCACCCAAGGTATTTTCCTCTCTCGAAAAACTTGTATTTTCTTTTCTCTGGGAAGGAAAAGAGCACAGATACGGGAAACAAAAGCTCTATGCACATTGGTTGAAAGGAGGCTTAGGGTTCCGTGTTTCCAGGGCTATCATATTGCAAGCGTAGTTGCTCAACTTACAAAATGGTTCATACCTTCTAGTCTACGCCCCCTGTGGGTAGGCCTTGAATCTAATATGTCACCTACCCGCTTGGGCCCTCTTGTGCTCAAGTGGGTTGACTGATAGAGGGCTTCCCCCAGTGTTACTGGGGACTCGACATGCTTGGCGTCGTATCATGACTCATTCATACACCCCCAAGGATGCATGGCCTTCCCCTGTGTGGTATGCTGAGTTGTGGAGTAACAACTTTGTCACCCTTGGAAAACAGCCCATTAAATGGCCCTCTTGGGAAGCTAAAGGTATCCACCACATACAAGATTTAATGTTGCCAAATTCAGACATTATATTATCCTTTGATCAGCTTAAACAGAAATTCCATCTTCCAATAAGGATTTTTGGTGCTTTTTACAAATACGAAGCATTCTTCGGGACCTTATTTCCAAACAAAAGACACATAACCAATGGGCCTGGCTTGCTACACTGCACCAGTCCTCGATGGCCAAAGGTAGGATAGGTAGGTTCTATGCCACCTGGAGAGATTCCCAAGCCGATCCCACTGAAAATTGCAAGACTAAATGGGAAACAGAGATGGGATTGACCATATCTATGGAATCTTGGTCGTCTTGTCTTATGGACTCACATAGAACATATAGAGACTCCAAAAGCCATTTCTTACAGCTCAAGATACTCCTGCGATGGTACAGGACTATGGCAGCCTTGCAAGCAGCTGGACTTCTGTCTCATTCCAAGTGCTGGAGATGCCAGCAACCTGAAGCCCACCTGTTTCACATTTTGTGGACATGCTCCAAGACAACTACTTTTTGGTCTGCTGTTGCCTGTGATTGCTCTCAGGTCCTGGGTATTGATAAGCTACCTTTGGAACCCAGATTGCTATTGGGCGACACTTCTGAATTAACTCTTTTGTCCAGGCCACAGAGGGAATGGACCATGCTGGCAATTTTAGAGGCCAAAAGATTGATATTAACGCATTGGAGACAACCCTCACACCCACCCATTGCCTTATGGCAGGCAGCTTTAGCACATCTGGCCCTGATGGAGCATCTTTCACACTCACAGCATGGCCAATTAGAATATTATTCTAAGAAATGGGACACATATCTGCATTCTTCACTATGTAAAATCCCCCCTCCACTGGAGAATCCTCCCTTCTTCCCAAGATCCAGGTAGAATATGGCTCCTGTCCATGTTTGGTGGTTGTATTATGGGTAAATGTGATCAGCAGTGGTGTGTAAATAGTCTGTTATATTTCTACTAGTGCTATTGAAATAATGATTGCTGGTTTCCTTTATTATATATGTGATATATCACTGTATGTAATGTAATGAGTATGTTATGTATCTGAATGGTATAGAATGCTTTTTTAGTACAGAGGGTAAATGTAACATGAGGTGTGCTGTCTGAAATTTAAAACCTTGATAAAACTTTGTATGATTAAAAAAAAAAAGTGAATAAGAATTGGATACCGGGGGTATCTGGCAGAAAGGGTCAGTGGGTTGACTGAGGAAGGTAGGCCTAGTAGTCACTCCTGAGCCATACGGTCACAGTAATTGGATACCAAGGGATATCTGGCAGAAGGAGTTGGTGGACTGACTGATTGGAGGTATGGCCCAGTAGTCACTAATTGCCTTAGTTCTAAGAATACAGTATACATGGTAATTGGATACTAGGGAGGGTATATGGTAGAAGGGGTCAGTGGACTTACTGCTCGGAAGTATGGCCCAATAGTCACTGATTGCCTTAGCTCTACAGAACAGAAAGCTCAGGGATGAAGGCCTAGGTGAGTGCTTATCCTGGGAAAGTGTGATATCTGGAGGGAGGTGTGTGCCTGCAGTCTCCAGGAGTGATTTCAAAGTGAATAGTGGAGTGGAGGTACCTTGCTGGGATATATAGAGTATAATAATAAGTGACTGATGCATAAGAAGTGTTGTTTTTATCCAAATTTTAACTGTGCCATTTGTAGCTGTATTTGCAAAAATTTCTCAGACTTTTCAGTAAACTTTTACCTTTCTGCTTATCTGCCCAAGCGTCAGACTCCTTACTTGCAGTTCCATTGGCTCATAGTCCTGAAAGTTTCAAGGTCATTCTTGTGCAGTTTTCCCTACTCTTGGCAGCTCTTAGCTCTTCCAGTTGGGGAAGTAAGGTATTGTACTGAGGTAGTACCCAACTGGGAAAGGGTTGTCACAGAGGAAGGAACACAGACTCCTTTATGTCACCTATCTCTGTATGGAATGGTCCCATCTGTGGCCAGAGGTTAATATAGTAGTGGGTGGGCTATCATAATAACATGATTTATTTACCCAGTGTATTCACCACTAGGGTGGTATACATAAGGGATATTCTACAGGACATTTTAAAATAAGCTTTTTATTCAGTCTGGAATGTTACCAACAATGCAGCCTAGCAACAAGGGGTGGAGCAAAGTAAAGCCCTGAGTTCCAGGTCAGCATTACTTGCAATATTCTAGACTGAGTAAAAAGCTTACTCATTGATGCCCTATGGAATGTCCTATTTAGATCAAGGAACACTGAATGGCACTGAAATAAGGCTACAGGAAAAACAACGTGGTCCACAGGGAGAATACTATAACATGTTATTCACAACAGAGACAAATAAGAAGGTTAGATAACCATTTTTATTCAGCCCTGTTATTCATCCCTGCCATGGTGTAAATTTGTATTTTATCAGCACATGCTAAATAATGAACTTGCTGTGTATGGCCATAAAACTTCTATGCAGTTGGGGCTAGGCCTGTTGTCTTCTAAATAAAGACTCTTCTTGAACTGTAACTACTGTCTGGTATTTTCTTGGCTCTCCCAAAACAAACTGCTTCTCAGCTCTAATAAGTCTCACTTCAAGTAATTTGGATCTGTTCCTAAGCTGAAAAAGTGTTCTGGTAGCTTGGCTATCTCCAGCATAGCTAGTACCCTTCTCATACCTATTATATCATTTAAATATCTTGATCTCACCAATGACCCTTAACTGGACTTTAGACTGCACATTTTCAATACTTGCAAAACTGTAAATACCAAAATGGGCCCTATCCCTCTCTGCCTGCTTGCCATATCTCATGATATTCTTCCAATCCTTTCTTATGGTTTTGTCAAATGTGACTTCTTACAAAGGAACTTGAAGCTCTCTATCATATCACCCCTCTCCTTCTGGTCTCCAGTGAGTATATGTTCAGTGCCTTGAGGCACTCCTCTTAGCACACACTGTGTTGACTCTGAATAATTTTTGTCACCCTGTGCTGCACTGTCTGCAGCCTATCCCTGTCCTTCTGAGTAGAGGACTCCAGAACTTGGTGCAGTATTCCAGGTGTGGCCTCACAGAGGATTTATATAGGGGAAGTGTTACCTCATCCCTTCTGCTATTAATACTCCTCCTGATACATCCCAGCATTATACTCACTTTGCTATATGCCTTGTTGCACTGACTTGGATGTTTGAGGGAGTCACTGATGGTAACTCCAAGGTCCCCTTCTTCAGCTGTAGTGCTAAGTCTCACCCCAGCCATTCAGTACTCTGCCCTGGGGTTCTTGTTCCCTAGGTGTATTACCTTGCAATTTTTGGCATTGAGTTTCAACTGCCAAACCTTAGACCACCCTTCTTGCTTTTGTAAGTCATTCAGATTTTCTTGATGCCCTCATTGCTATCCACCCTCCCACAGAGCTTAGCGTCATCTTTCCCTCAACAATGTCACTGATGAATGTACTGAAGAGGAAAGGATTCAGGACAGATCCCTGTGGTACCCCACTCATGAATGCCCTCTCTTCTGTTTTGACCTTGTTGACCACAACTGCCAACTGTCTCCCTTTTAGCCAGTTACCTACTCAGTTTACTATCAGTCTACTATGACCATAGCCACACTCAGATCCTCCAGGGAGATCTGGCACCTGTAAAGCATAGCAAATAAAAAAAGGGTAGAGCAAATCCACAGTGTAGCCTCTATCCAATTCCCTTGTCACACTGTGAAATTAAAGTATCAGGCTGGTCTGTCAAGACCACCTGCCATGAATCTCTTCTGTTTACTCTTCTGGAGACTGTTACTTTCCAAGTAATCCATAAGGTCCTCTTTGTCTGTAGTTCCCTTTGTTTCTGTCCCCCCCCCCTTGTGAAGCAGAACTATGTTCACCACCTTCCAGTTTTTCAGAACTACCCATATTCTTAGTGAGCTGTTGAACAGAAATATAGTTGGTTCACCAGTGTAAACTCCCTGAGTAACCTCAGGTGCTACTCATCTGGTCCAAGGGCTTTTCTATCTTAAGGCCTGCCAGCCTTTTCTGGACACTTTTACTTGTAAATACTGACTGCCTCATCTCCAGGACTCCCTTAATGGCCACATTGATGCTGCTCTCTGGCAAGGGCCCACGGTCCTCTCTAGTGAAAACTAAGCAAAAATTATTCTTATAATTCCCCCTCCTTTCTTCCTTTTTCCCCTACTACATTGCAAGAACTGTTCTTCCCTGCTTTTGATCCCCTCCCCAATACACAGCTCTGTGTCTGTTTTTGCTTCCCTAACTCTCCTCTTTGCCTCACTATTTTTCAGAAAGTATTCTCCCATTCTTCCTCTGCCAGCTTTTCTTTACACTCCTGGAAGACGTTTACCATGACCCTCACCACTTCCCTGACTTGTTGAGAATCACAACAGTCTCTTGAACCTCTTCTTTTTTAGTTAAAATTCATATGCATAACTTAGATGCCTTGAGAATGGCTCTGTTTATTGCCCCATCTCTCTTCCACCCCCCATGTTGTCCACCCTACTTAACTTTTCCCTGACCAGCTCCCTCAGTCTGTTGAAGTCCACACTTCTAAAAACAAGGGCTTTACCTTTTATTGGGGTTTTCTGGACCCAACAGTTCAAACAAAATGGAATTATGGTCAGTGTTTCCCAGTGGCTCCCCTTTTCTCACAGCTCCTACCACCTCTGAGCTGGTAAGCACCACATCGAGAACTGCAGTCTGCCTGATGGGTTCCTTAACTAGTCAGTAGACAGTCCTTGAAGGCTAACAGCAAGGCCTGAAGAGTTCCCTGTAGGGGAAGTCCCCTCAATCCCCTACAAAGTGGTACCCCTTCTTCTGACACCATCCATTAAGCCATCCATTAAATTCCTCTATTACACCACTCCTTATCCTATCCTATCCTGCTTCCCCTCCCTGCCCACATGGAAAGAACTTCAGAAAATGCCAGGGATGCTGAGTGTGCCATCAAACTGTCCCCCAGTCTATGAAAGTTGTGCTTCCCCATCTCCACCAACTGAGTTATCAGATCATTGGTACCTGATGTTAACCTGGGGTGCTGTGCAGAATTTTCAAATTCCAGCAAAACAGAATTCTGAAGAATTTCAGGAAATTCCAGCATTTCCGTGGAAGTCCATCAGTTGTGGAATTCAGACCCTTCAAAAGCAGAATCATTCTCATGGACTATTAATCCATAGATTACATAAACCACATAATCCATTTTTAAAATCTTCAGAAAATAATTCCAGGATTTACACAATCTGAAAAAAGTTATTCCTCAAATTACATAGAAATGCTTTTTTTGGAATTCTGCAGCGCCAAAAAAGAAGTTCCAAAAAGCCTTTTGGCAGTAGAACTGGCATTCTGCATGAATTCCACTGTACAAATGCCACATTCTGCACAGTTCTATTAACATGCTGACTGCTGTTATCCTCTCTGGGGCCTCCATGAAACTGAGATGCTACATATCATGGGGTTATACCACATGAAATAATTTAAAATTAATACATTTGAAAAAATAACATGGACCCTGTAATGCAGTGCAGAGTGGATAGTGTGATTTGGCTAAATACACCACTGCAGCAATGTAAATGAGGGAAACATAGAAACATAGAATCTGATGGCAGATAAGGACCATACAACTCATCTAGTCTGCCCATTTCCCTACTCAGTGTTGACAGCCCAGATCCTAGTTGATCTGCAGCACACCTTCTCTGACCATCTCTAGGGTACCCTTATGTCTATCTTATGTGGTCTTGAACCCCCGTATTGTTTTAGCCCCCACCACCTCCACTGGATGGCTGTTCCATGGATCCACCACCCTTTCTGTGAAAAAGTACTTCCTGAAATTCCCCCTGAGCCTTCCTCCCTCCAACCTCATATCATGTCCCCTTGTCCGTGTGCAATACTTCCTATGAAATATGCTTCCTTCCAGTACCCTAACACCCTAAGGTACTCAAATGTCTTTATCATATCCCCACTCTCTCTCTCCTCTCTTCCAAGGAATCAATATTAAGGTCCCTGAGTCTTTCCTTATATGACTTCCGGTGCAGCCCATTTACCATTTCCGTCACCCTTCTCTGGACTGCCTCCATCCCGTCTATACTCTTCCTGAGATACGGTCTCCAGAATTGGACAAAAGTACTCCAGGTGAGGCTTTACCAGTGATCTGTATAGTGATATCACCACCTCTTTCTTTTTGCTGGTTATGCCCCTGGCTATGCATCCCAGCATTCTGTTTGCCTTCCTCACTGTTGTTTCACACTGCTTGCTCACCTTTAGGTCATTTGATATGATGATCTCCAGGTCTCTGTCTTGCTTTTTGGTGGCCAGAACCCCCCCCCCATCCTGTACTCCTCTCTTGGATCCTTGTGACCCAGGTGCATTATTTTGAACTTTTTAGCCTTGAAACTCAACTGTCATACACCTGATCATTCTTCCAATAAGCTCAGATCCTTACTCCTTCTTTCCACCCCTTCCAGTGTGCTAGCTCTGTTGCAGATCTTGGTATCATCCGCGAACAGGCATATCTTTCCCTCTAGAGATTCCGCAATGTCACTAATGAAGACATTGAACAGGACTGGTCCCAGCACCAATCCCTGTGGTACCCCACTGGTCACCTCCATCTCTTCTGATTTCATGACATTTACTACCACTCTCTGAGTCCTGTCCCTTAACCAGTTCTCAACCCATTTTACTACCATAGGGACCACTCCCAGGTTTCTCAATTTATTTAGCAATCTACTATGAAGGACGGTGTCAAGGGCCTTGGTGAAATCCAGGTAGTCCACATCCACCGCCCCTCCCTAATCTACCACCCAGGTCACCCAGTCAAAGAAATCAATTAGATTTGTCTGACAGGATCTTCCCACTGAGAATCCTTGCTGCCTTGGATCCTGTGCCCCGCTAGTCTCCAGAAACTTCAAACTCCTCTCCTTAAGTAAGGACTCCATTAGCTTCCCCACTACTGAGGTCAGGCTTACAGGTCTGTAATTGCCTGTCTACTTCCTACTGCCACTCTTGTGGAGAGGGACTACCTCTGCCCTCCTCCAGTGCTCAGGTACCTCCCCTGTCTCTAGAGATGAGTTGAAAAGGTCAGTCAGTGGACCTGCCAGTACGTCCCTGAGTTCTTTTAATACTCTGGGGTAAATCCCATCTGGTCCCATTGCTTTGTCTGTTTTTATTTTCCCCAGTTCCTGTAGGACTCATTCCATAGTGAATAGGCTGGTGTCAACTTCCCTACCCTGACTACCCGTCCTAATGAGTTTTGATCCCTCAGCTTCCCCTTCCCTGGTGAACACTGACCTAAAGTATTTGTTCAGTACCTCAGTCATTTCTATATCATCTTCCTTCCGCCCTCCTACTTCTTTCTTCAGCCTAACAATACCATTTCTGGTCTTTTCCTCTCGCTAATGTATCTGAAGAAGGTCTCGTCTCCTTTCTTAATAGTCTGTGCCATACCTTCTTCTGACTGTGCCTTAGCTGTTCTGACTGCTTTCCCAGATTCTTTCTCTTTCTCCAGATACTTCTCCCTGTCCTCATCCTTTTCAGTCTCCTTGTATTTCCTAAAGACCTTTCTATTTTCCCTTACTTTCTTGGCCGCTATCTTTGAGAACCATAGTGGCCATTTCTTTCTTTTACTCTTTCTATGCATTCTAACACAGTGTCTTTTTACTTCTGTTATGACTCTTTTTTGAGTCTAGACCACTGTTCCTCCACATCTCCCCCATACCTTCTGCTGTGAGGGCACTTTTAAGCTGTCCCCTCATTTCCTTAAAGTTGGCCTGCCTGAAATCCAGAACCCTAATCCTTGTATGACTTTCCTTTACCACTGTGGTTACAGTAAACCATACTGTCCTGTGGACACTGGAACCAAGGGGTCTGCCCACCTCAACATCTGTGATCCTGTCCCCATCAGCCAGCACCAAGTCCAGTATTGCCCCCTCCTGGGTGAGTTCTACTACTAGCCGCCATAAGTTTTCTCCATTCAGGGCAGTCATGAAGTCCCTGCTCCTTGTTGTACCTGCAGTCTGAGTGCTCCGATCTGCATCTGGCAGGTTGAAGTCTCCCATAAGCAGTAGTTCCCCTTTGGTTGCAGATTTGTGGATGGTCTCCACCGGAACTTCATCTGTTTCCTTCCCCTGTGCAGGAGGCCTGTAAACCATGCCAGTGTGAATGGCAGTCTTATTTCTTGCCTCTAGGGTGACTCACAGTGCCTCCATTCCTTCCTGTAACTCTTGAGCCTCTGTTGCATTAATCCCCTCCTTCACATTCATAGAGAAGCCACCCCAGTCCCCACTTCCCTTCACTATCCTTTCTAAAAAGTATGCATCCTGGTATGGCTGTATCCCAGTCATGGTTCCATGTGTAGCGCATTTCTGTAATAGCCACAATGTCCAGGTTTGTGTCTGACATCAGTGCCATTAGATATGGGATTTTGTTTCCCAGAATGTGGGCATTTGGGCACATTACCATCCATCCTGTGCACACACACCCCTCTTTCCCATTTTCTGGTCTGTGCCCTATGACGTGTTTGAGTTATATTTTCTGTTTTCCTTCATATTGTGAACAATTTGTTTCTTGTTTTTTTCCGGGTCCATCTTCTAATTGGGGTCTCTCTAGTTCCAGATATGTTGTGAGGGGGGCTACAGTAATCCCCCTGACTGCATTTGCCCCCCCCCCGGTTAGTTTAAATGCCTGCTGAGAAAGCATTTAAACTTTTCAGTGAGGATACCTTTACCCCCCCGATAGATGTAGGCTGTCTGGTGAATACAGTCCTTCATCCCTCCAGGTGAGGTCCTAGTCCCCAGTGAAGCCATACCCCACCTCTCTGCACCATTTCTTCAGTCATGTGTTGAATTCCATGGTGCGGACATCTCAGCCCTCTCTCTTGCCATGGATAGGTAGAACCTCCAAGAAGGTTACAGAGTGTACTACTTCCACAAGACTCCTCCCCAGCTCCCTGAACTCCTCCTGTACTTTACCTACATCTACTCCCCCTCCTGCCAGGTCATTTGTCCCCATGTGGATAATGATGTCCCGGTCCCCCCTCTTTGCCACCGACTTAGCGATCCTTAGGATCCGCTTGCCATCCCTCTAAACTGTGCCTCTAGGTAGGTACACTACCTCTCTTTTCCTACTGCTGCCTATCCCCAGATCTATACCCCTAATGATGGAGTCCCCAAACAGGATTTGCTTCCTCCTCTGGTGTGTTCTCCTTCCAGTTGCCCTTGGGGCCCCATTCTGGATGATCCCCTCATCCCCCTTGATGCCCACTTCTGGAGATGCTGTGTGATCATCCAGTGAGATTATGAGTTATGAATTGTCACTGGCTGGGGAATGTGCCTTCGTCCTACCTCTCTCAACCTTCCTGAGCACACCGTAGTCCATCCATCTCCGCCTTCTTGGCATTCTCTGAGGGAGTGGTGGTAGACATGGTGGTCCCTGTGGAGTGGGGCTGCCTGGATCCTTGCCAGCTCTGCTAATAGCCCTGCAACCTCCATCCTCAACACAGAGAGATGCCTGCTGATAGGAAAAGACTGCAGTGTCCAGAAGGTCTTCCTGAACACTGCTGCCCCACAACCACTGCATTGCACAATGCCCATCATCTTTCCTTGCCTATCCTTTCCTTATCCTTTGTTCATCTTCGGTTCTTTATCCTTTTATGCACCTACCCTTTGCTTTGATGCAGTTTTCCCTTGTGTACACTGTAGTTTTTTCTCTTCTCACTCCACCTTTTACAAAACCTCTTGCATACATGGTGCAGTTGTATAGTTAGAAGACTTTCAAAGTACTAAAAGGCAGTGTAGGCAGTGCTGTTTACTACCTCAAAAAAACCCACTCTTTTAAAAGTGTGCAGTGGTGCATGACCCCTGCCCGCCCCACCCTGGCAGCAGTAATGCCATGCAGTCCTATGAAACCCATTCCTCCTGCCCCAATCACCAATGTAAAAGTAAAATACTGCTTAGTAGTCTAGTGGTAGATCACTTTGACCTTGATTCTCAATATCAAAGTAAACAACACCCTGATTGTCTAGTGATACTCCCATTACCTCACAGACAGGTCACATGTAACAACTACTGAAGGTCATTCATCTTCCTCTAAACTAATCGGATGTGGTGTCTCCCAAGGTTCTTTCCTGGATCCACTTAATTTTTTCTCTTCTTATGAACAATGCTCCATTCTCTTGTCCATGTAGCTGTACTATAATGTACGCAGATGATGTGGTTATCTATGAGGATAGTTTAAATCCAAAGGAGGCTTTGGATAAGCTTCAGGGTAATTTGGATTCATTTCAAAATTGGTTATTTGCCAATTCTCTTGCGCTTAACTCAGTAAAAACAAAAATTATGCTTTTTACTAATAGAAAGATAAATTTGTCTGACCTTCCACCTGTCTGCGATGTTAAGGGAAATATCATCAAATTAGTTGACACATTTAAATATTTGGGGCTCGTTTTTGATGCCAACTTTACCTTTGAACAGCATGTCATCTCCATTATAAAAAAAGTACACCAAATACTTGGATGCCTTTACAGAGTCAAACATTACTTAACATCTGAATCTAGGAGGCTCCTGGCACATAGTTTTCTTTTTAGTGTTTTAGATTATGGGCTGGTGGTTTATGCTCCCATGAACTCTAAACTCTTAGGAAAGTTGACAGTTACGTACAACTCTATATTAAGATTTATGCTTTCTGTTCCAGCCAGAACTCACCACTGTTTATTGTTAATATCTTCCAACTGTCTTTCTCTTATAAATAGAATTCAGTCTAAGATGTGTTGTTTCTATTCAAAATCAAAGCCGGTTTGTTACCTACTTCAGTAAGTTCGTTTTTTTTCTAAATATGTTAATTCCAACTGCACTAGAACCCAGTCAAAGTTCACATTTAATGTTCCATTCTTCAAGAGAACTTCTGGACAATGTTCATTGTTATATAGGGAACCAAGTTATTTTAATTCACTCCCATGTGATGTATCAAATTTTATCTCCTTATTCTCTTTAAAGTCAAAGTTGAAAAGGTACCTACAGCTTACTCAAGAATGTACTTGTTAAATGTCTAATTGTATATTGTCATAATGTATTGTAAATGTTATTGTATTTGTTCTTTGTTTATTGTAATGCTTGTCATCCGTGAAAATGGGCAATTTGCTCATCAGACTTACAAGGGTAAAAAATGAAATGAAATGAAATACCTCTCTCCAACTCCATTCCCTGATGTCAAAGTATTAAACACTCCGGTAGTCCAGTCATCCACCTACCAATCCTGATCCTGTTGTTAAATGTAAAACATACCATGGTAGTCTAGTGGTCCCACCACCTGCCCCAGTCCTGTTGTTAAATGTAAAATACAATGTGGTAGTCTAGTGATACCCCACTCCCTTCTCGATCCTTAATGTCAGAGTAAAACATATCCTGGTAGTCTAACAGTAACCCCTCCTGCCCCAATCCCCATTGTAAAATGACTTTCCCCTACAACCCTTTAACCATTTGGCACCTGAGTCAACCTACAAAACCTCTCCAGGACTGTGGGAAGATTGTTGGATGGCATCCTAATAACAGGTATTGAGCATGTGCATACTACAAAACACACATCCTTGGTCCCTGCAATTTAGATGGCAGTTGGCCAAAGCTATGAGTGAAGGGTCTGTTTTTATCACAATCTGCCCACAGTCCTGGATGGGTATTGTAGGAAGTGTCAGATTCTGGATGGGGGTTAGAGGGAGGTGGGTGCTAAGTGGGTGGGCCTGGTGAGGAGTCATTTTGCAACAAACATCCAGGCAGGAGGGGGATACCACTGGACTGCAAGGGTTAATTACTGTTACATTGGGATTGGAGTGGGATGGGGTTCCCTTAGACCACCAGGGTGTGTTACACTTTGACATCAGGCATCTGGGTGAAAGGTGGTACCACTAGGCTGTCAGGGTATGTTTTACATTTAATAATAGGATTCTGATGGGTTGGGGAACCACAAGACTACTGACCTGTATTATAATTTGATGTTGGAGATGTGGGCCGGGGTACCACTAGATGACTAGGGTGTGTCTCACTTTTAACAAAGGGATTATGCTGGCTGGGAGGATATCACTAGACTGCCAGGGGTTGTAATGTCACTGAATGGAGATCAGGTGCGGGTGGGGGCAATGGCCAAGGCCCTTCACAATGCCTTTGTCCATTTGTGCATTGAGGCATAGACCAGGACTGGTAATGGCCACATAATGTCATGAAAAATAACCTCTGAGTGTATTGCATGCCATATTTGATCATTAGCATGCCAACCTCTGAATGTCACACCCAGGAGAAAAGGCACTCACTGACTGATATGATTCATCCTTCTTTGCTCATAGGTGTCTGCTGCCAATAGGGATCTGTGGTGTGCAGCACAAATACACATTGCATGGGGCTACCACAGCACAGTAGCCAAACTGGGTGTTCTGCCTGTGTGAATATGCCTCCCTGATGACCACATGCTGTGTTTTACATGCCACTTTGTTTTGCATAGTTCAAATAGCCACATCTGAATATTGAGGCTCTAATGTATTTTCACACCAGTGATCAAAAACTAATTAATTTAAAATGATAAAATAGTTAATTTACATACTGAAAAATGACTGGCCTAAAACAATTAGAACGTATGGAGTAAATAGCAGCATTACTCCTGGACTGGAATCTTACAGTGCCCTTCCATTCTCTTTACTTGTTTTTCTTTCTCTAATAAAACTATATTTTTGTTCTTTTTTAATTTTTTAAACCTTTTAAAACTAGTCATTTCATAATTGCAATAAGGGATCCCAGGATGTCTGACACTGTAGGATTTCACCACATTTTGGGTGGTTTAAGCCTGTTGCCTGTGCTTCACATCACACCACCCAAGATTTGGATAAATCCCACAAAAGCCCACTATCTGTTGTGCTTTATTAGGGGTTTGCAATACATACAAAAGAAATAAGATGTTAACCATTCTGCACATTTCATACTGATATATTTTACCAGTGGGAAAGCAATTTTGTCAGTGCATGATGATGTACTTGTAGTAACATAGCAAAGTATGGTCAGAAGGGATACCAGGTCCATCATGCCTGTCCCCCACTTCATAAGCAGGGAATAAGAAAAAAAGTATTTTGTGCACACATGTAATACATCACGGGAATTCCCTACCTACTATAGCATGAAGGGTATCTATTGAGTTCTTTGGTAAGCAGTAATTTATCCAGGCTTGCTTAAAGGCATATACTGTCTTCACATCCACAGGTTCCCCACTTTCTAGGAGAAAAAAGTGTTTGCTAATGCCTCCCCTTCCCTAATTTATGACATCTAAGCTTCAGGTGTGTTTCTGCATCCAACTGCAGGTCACAGATACATGTTTGAAGACTAGAGCAGGTATATTCAAGGGTAACATTGGTAACATCACATTATAGAGACCTTGTGGTTCCCGTGTTGTTCCTTTGAACATCTGCAGGTGATATCAGACAGGACAGTTAATAAACTTCAGTAAAGAGCTGTGTTAAATGTTTTACTTCTTACAACAATGTGCATAATAAAGTACTCTGTGATAATGACATTTATCTCCACTATTAAAGGACAAAACCTCATAACATACTTGTGGATTCTCTCTGGATGAGTCACAGGTCTTATCCTGACATATAGAGATAAATATGATTATCAAGTGCAACCCTGTGCCTTGGCTATTACTGCACACCCTGTCATGTGTTATTACTTACATACTGATTGCTGATGTTTAGATACTACTGTCTTATTACCCATACCCTGTTTTCATTTTAGATGTTCTTCATAAAATATGATCAGCACTTAGCAGTCTGTAAGTCACTTACTGACACGTATAATTACATTTGCCTTGGCCAACTTGAGTTTATTGAGTTAGATTTAATCAGATTGGTGTTACAAACTTTTTTACTTTCTATTTTTGCCCTGCACGTCAGGCTGCTCCCTTTCTGTCATGTTTGTTTTGCCTGACCCCTCCCAATCCTGACAACCCCATCTCTGACCTACAAGTCCATGGCTCACTTTCCATGGTTGGTCCAATGGGGGAAGGGATTCCCTACTGGAAACTCACAGATTCATACAGTAGAGGTACAGTCAAAGAGTGCCTGGATTATGACCCTGATGGGCTCAAGAGGTCTTTTTTCCTTAAAATCTCCACCCTCTCTGGGGAGGCAGTGGCAAGAGCTCAAGGCATACAATACTGATAAGCTTTTGCTAAATTTGGATTCTATGAATGTGCCAAATTCCAAACTTTTGGACACTGGAGGTGGGGCTTAGTCAGAGTTGAGGTAGCAAGTGAGTTTTATTTTCTCAGAAGAAGCCAGAAGGGGAAGGAAGGAAACATATTCAATTCAGTGCTTTAGAGTAACTGGTAATTGCTATTTTTCTTTTAAACTTAGATTGTGGGCTTTTAGTGACACTGTACTTTCTTTGTTGTCTTTACTTAGAATTGTTTTTGGGCTGTTGAAATTTAAAACGTAGTGGTAGTGTATTTCTGTGCTGTCTTTAATTGCTGCAAATTTTCGTCCCCCCTCCCTCTCCTTCCCCCAACTCTTAATTATATGCCCTGTTAAATCTGATTGACAGGAGCTAAACACAGGGTATAGTAAGGGGTGTGAAGTAGGAGGGGCATAAGGGGGAAGAAGCCCACCGTCAGCACGGCAAGTGTTTTGACTCATTTATTTATTTATTGGTTTCTTTTCTTTTCTTTTTTTTTTAAGAAAATTATCTGAGGATCAGTGGCAGGATTTGTAGGACAGTAAATCAATAAAAAGGGAACTAGGAGAGCTTCAGTAGCAGACAAGTAGTGGAATAGCAGTATAATTGCAGTATAATGTGGGGAGTGGTGCAATGCAATGGCTGTGGGGCAGCCTTATTCAGGCAGACCTTCTGGACACTGAGGTGCTGCCCTATCTGCATGCATCTTTCTGGACTGTGAGATGAGGTAGCCAGACTCAGAGCAGAAGTAAACTGGGTCAGGAGTACCATCACCCCTATCCAGAGACCACCCAGTCCAATGCAACTGCCTCAAAGGATGCCGAGAATGAGGAGCGCTTGGATGACAGTGGGCTCAGGGAGGGTTAGAGTGGTCAGGCAGAGGCACATCCCAGATCCTATTCCACTCAAGAACTCATATGCCACACTGGCAAATGGGGACAACCAAATAGAGGTACCCAGAGAAGTGGAAGGAAAGGATGTGGAGGTTAGCCAAGGAGGTGGCCTCAGTGAGGAAAGCAGTGGATCCCAGAGGAGGAGGAAGCAAATCCTGGTGGGGGACTCCATCATAAGAGGGATCCAGCTAGGAACACAGGAGGGGAAGGACAGGGAGGTGAGGTGCCTACCAGGTGCCATGGCATGGAGGGATGGAAGGAAGATCCTGGGGATCACTGGGAAGGCAAGATGGGAGGGTGAGCTGGATGTCATTATCCACCTAGGTACTAATGATCTGGCAAATAGGAAGCCAAAGGAAGTTCAAGAAGAGTTTAGGAAATTGGTGAGGGGTCTCAAGCAAGTAGCTACTTCTGTCACTTTCTCAGAAGTACTACCTGCGAGAGGCAAGGGAGAGCATAGGAGTGCATGCACCAGGACCTTTAACTCATAGTTGAAGAACTGGTGCTGTGAAGAAGGGTTTGGATTCATTGGTGACTGGGGACCCACCTGGAGGAATGGAGGTTTGTTCAAGCCTGACGGCCTGGATCCATTCCGGAGGGGAATTCAAGCACTCAATGATAAGTTTAAATGCTACATTGACAAGCATTTAAACTAGCAAAGGGGGGTGGCAGGCCAGCAAGGAGGGTACCTACTTGCTCACCCCCCACAGCTAGCAATGGAATCAGTGAACTAGAGGAGTGGCTATCTCTGCAAAGCAGTGTGCAAAAGATGGAGATTAGTGCCTAAGAGGTGGATAGGCAGAAAAGGGGCAAAATTCAGCAGAAGGGCAGACAGCAAGGAGAACTAGGGATAAAGGACAACCAAGGAAGGGGCTGGAGTAGAACAGCAAAACAGTCTAGGGAGGTCAAATCATGGAAAGCCATGTGTGCAAATGCCAGGAGCTTTAGCAACAAGATGGAAGATCTGGAGGCTGTCATGGTGCAGTCAGACCTGGACATTGTGGCCATCACTGAAACCTGGTGTAATGATAACCACGACTGGGAGATGGCCATACCTGGCTACAACATATTCAGAAGAGACAGAGCAGGCAGGAAGGGAGGAGGAGTGGCACTATATGTGAAAAATGACATAAGGGTTACAGAGATCCAGGAGGAACAAAATGGGGGAGAGATACTGTGGGTTAAGCTGGAATGGAAAATGGGGACAGCCATCCGCACAGGTGTGGTCTATTGACCACCAGCCCAGGAGGAAGAAACAGATAGGGGAGCTGATGCTAGCCATCCAAAGGATGGCAGACAAGGGTGAGGTAGTACTGGTTGGAGACTTCAATATTCCAGATGTGGACTGGAGCATCCCAGCAGCAGCAGCATCAACTAGGAGCAGATTTATCCTGGACTCCCTTCAGGGTGCCTTCCTCGAGCAACTGGTCATGGAACCAACTCGGCAGAAGGCAATACTGGACCTTGTGCTCACAAACAGGGACAGTGTGATGGGGGTAACAGTGGGGGAGCACCTGGGGAAGAATGACCACCAATCATTGTGGTTTGAAATCACAGAAAGAGCAGAACTAAACCACACAAAAACACGTATCCTGGATTTTAGGGGGGCAGACTTTGGGAAAATGGGGAGATACTTGAAAGAGTCATTAAGGGGAATGGGACAGGAATCAGGGGATTGAGGAACAGTGGGCAGTATTTAAAATGGGGATTACAAGAACAACAGAATTATGCATTAAGCAGGTTAGCAAGAGGAAAAGGAAGAGGAGACCATTATGGTTTCCAAAGAGGTAGCAAAGAAAGTGAAAGCCAAAAGATTGCATTCAGGCAATACAAAAGACACAGGCAGAAGGGGATAGGGAGAAGTACCAGGAGAAGCAAAGGAGGCAGGGAGGTCAGTAGGAAGCCAAAGATCAGACAGAAGAACACATTGCAAAATCAGTGGGTAGAGGGACAAAACCTTTACAGGTACATAAGTGAAAAAGAAAGACAAAGGGAGGATAGTGAGACTGAAGGGGAGGATGGGTGCTGCATGGAGGATGACAACAGTAAAGCTGACATATTGAACAGGTATTTATGCTCAGTCTTTACTGAGGAAGAGGAGGGTAATGGGTCTGAAGGGAGTACAAGGAGTGAGAATGGTGCAGAAATGGACACAAGTCCCTTTACACGAGAAAGGGTCCTGAAGGAACTGGAAGTAATAAGAGTTGATAAAGCAGTGGGGCCAGATGGGGTACACCCCAGGGTCCTTAAAGAACTAAGAGAGGTGGTGTCTGAACCTCTGGCTATCCTGTTTAGCCCATCACTGGAAACAGGGGAGGTACCCAAAGACTGGAGGACAGCAGATGTAGTCCCCTTATACAAAAGTAGGAACAAAGAGGAAGCAGGGAACTACAGACCAGTCAGCCACACCTCGGTAGTGGGGAAGATCATGGAAGCACTACTGAAGGAGAGATTGGTGGAACATCTGGTTGTCAATGGACTACAGGACCCAAGGCAGCATGGTTTCACCAGGGGGAGGTCATGTCAGACCAACCTGGTTGAATTTTTTGACTGGGTGACTAGGGAGGTGGATCAGGGGAGGGCAGTGGACATGGCCTATCTGGACTTCAGCAAGGCCTTTGACACTATGCCACATAGAAGACTATTACACAAACTGGGGAATATGGGTGTGGGCAGGACAGTAGTGTGGTGGGTATTTAACTGGCTGGGTGGCAGGACACAGAGAGTGGTGGTAAATGGCTGTCACTCCACAGAGGGAAGAGTGACCAGTGGGGTATCAGTGCTGGGACTGGTCCTATTCAACATCTTCATCAGTGACATTGAGCAGGACCTAAAAGGCAGAATTTCACTGTTTGCTGATGACACAAAGCTCTGTAACAGAGTAGACACACCAGAGGGTGTAGACAGAATGAGAAGGGACCTGCAGAAACTTAAAGAATGGTCAGGGGTTTGGCAGTTGAAATTCAATGCAAAGAAGTGCAAGACAATGCATATGGGGCACAAAAACCCTGGCACAATATATCAGTTGGGGGTGAGGATATAGCATGCACCAAGCAGGAAAGGGATCTTGGGGTTATCATCTCTGATGACCTCAAGGTAGGGAAACAGTGTTACAAGGCAGCAGGTAAAGCAAATAGGATGCTGGGATGTATAGGCAGGGGCATCACCAGCAGGAAAAGGGAGGTCATAATTCCACTATACAAGACACTAGTGAGGCCCCACCTGGAGTACAGTGTACAGTTCTGGAGACCATACCACGTGGGACATAGACAGGATAGAGAAGGTTCAGAGGGGGCAAAAAGATGGTGCATGGATTGCATCACAAGTCCTATGAAGACAGGTTGAAGGAACTGAACATGTACTCCCTGGAGGAGAGGAGGGAGAGAGGGGATATGATAGAGACATACAAGTATCTTACAGGGAGGAACAGGGTGCAGGAATACACTATTTTTAAGCGAAAAAGATGTTCCAGGACTAGAGGGCATGGGATGAAGTTGGAGGGAGGATGATTCAAAGGAAAAGTGAGGAAGAATTTCTTCACAGAACGGGTGGTGGACAAGTGGAACACCCTGCCAGAGGAAGTGCTGGGGGCTGAAATAATCACGGGATTTAAGAATGCATGGGATAGACATAAAGGAATTCTGGAGGTCAGGGGTAAGGGGCAACAGACTTCTAGGAAAACATAAACTGAACTTACAAGCTCAAATGGGCAGACTGGGTGGGCCATAGGCCCTTATTTGCCGACACTGTCTGTGTATCTATGAGAAACAGGTCCGATGAACTCAGTTTCCCTTTGGCATTTTTATGCTTTGATGTCATGATGCAGCAGTTTTTACAGGAAGCACACACTAATCATTTCCAAGTTGTTGGCCAGTCACCTGACCTGTGGCAGCAAATAAGTGGCAATGGAGATGCAGAACTTCTCGTGCTGCACACACTGTGGTGCAATTTACAGCTCTCTCAGACAGGTGAGTGACATGGCTACAGAAGAAGCTCCTTTCCTGTTAAAAAAGTGACTTTTGATTAGAAAACCTTCAAAATCATGACAGAATAATTCACTATTATTCCAGTTAGCTAATCTTTACTGTCTTTAACTGTAGTTTCTGGCAGACAGGCTTGTGAAATTGGACTACAGATGACTGAGAGGAGAGAAGAGGAGAAGAGAGGAGAGGAGAGGAGAGGAGTGTAAGCTTGCACTGGCAGCTGCTTGCCATGCAGCAGGAGCAGGCCGAGTGAATTTAGCAGCCTGGGAATGATGCAGGGGGAATTTGGGAAAGATTTTCTTTGATAAATATTTTTTCTCTCAGTGCTGAGTGTATAGGGCACAGAAGTTTATTTGTATTTTTTTATTACATTTTTTCCCCTGCAGCATGGTCAGGGCAGAGTGAATTTAACAGAATGGGAAAGGTGCAAGGTGGAGTTAGAAGATTTGACAAATAATTTGACTGCTTTTGGTGCAGAGCACAGAAATCCATCTTTTTGCCTGGCTGTTGGTAAAAACCATGGGAACAGACTGCTGCAGTAAGACACTAGGGGCTCAGTTCACAAAGGTTGGTTCCAGCTGTGCTGAAGGCAGCTTGCACAGATCTCCAGAGCATCAGGGACCCTGTGCCTGATTCACTATTGGGTTGGGTCCTGGCAGCAAAGTCCTATAGCTTGGGGCAACCTTGGCCCTGTGCCTAACAGATGGTACATCTGGAAAGTGTGCCACAAGCCAGCTATAGGACAAAGGTTGGTTCCAGCTGTGCTGAAGGCAGCTTGCACAGATCACCAGAGCATCAGGGACCCTCTGCCTGATTCATTATTGGGTTGGGTCCTGACGGCAAAGTCCTATAGCTTGGGGCAACCTTGGCCCTGTGCCTAACAGATGGTACATCTGGAAAGTGTGCCACAAGCCATGGGGTGGCTGTTCAGTAGTAGAACCATGGACAGCAGTCCCAGGTCTCTAGCATCCCCACAGCCCCATTCCCCTTCTAAAGAAAATTAACATACTGTATGTCCCTGGTGACTAGAGGCCCCTGCAGCAATGATCTCCATTCAAATATAGCCAATTAATATCCATGGTGTCTAGTGGTCCCTCCATCCCCCAATCTCCCCAGAAATAATTAAATAACATACCTGGTGGTCTAGTAGACTCTCACCATCCCCCCCACCCCAGCAGGCAGTGCCCCACCACCCCACTCCCCCATTCCATCTTCAAGCCAGCAACCAGCACAGCCTCCTCTCACCACCATGGCTGGCCACTGTCTGCTGTATACAGTATGCACTCAATGACTGACAACTCAATGAGTGAGCTGTCAGTCAATGAGCATGTACTGTATACAGTATGCGCTACTTGACAGTTTGGTCTGTGGCCAGCTGTGGTGGTGAGAGGAGGGCTGTGCCAGTCACCAGCTTGAGGATGGGGAATGTGGAGCAGGGTGGTAGGGCATTGCCTGTCAGGGTGGTAGAGTAGTGGGGGGGTCCACTAGACCACAAGATATGTTATTTAATTATTTCTGAACAGATTGGGGATAGGAAGGGGAGGTCCACTAGACCACTAGGAACAATAAATAATGTTATGTGAACAGAGATCAGGGCTGGGGAGGATCACTAGCCAGCAGGGACATGAATTGATTGTATTTGAAAAGAGATTGGGGCTGCAGGGGCCATGCCACATTGTTGCAAATGTCTAAATCCTCCCAGAGGATACACTTCTAAGTACTCTTAGACCAGCCCCGGCTTGTCTAACACTACTTAGAAATTTGCCCTCTGGGAGGGTTTTGTGAATCACGACTTAGGGGATATGGCAGTCTGCAACAGAAAAACCCAAATTGCTTAGCGCTTCACAAGTTCAGAAAAATGGTGCAGTCTGCATCTGCTGCAAGCCTCCTAGCACCATGCCTCAGTCCATTTTGTGGCACAAGGCTAGTGCAATCCACATTTGGTGTAGGCTGCCTTTGTGAATTGCTCCCAGCACATTTTGTGATGCAAGCAGCCCCCTGGCACCAATCTTTCTGGTGCAAGCCATATGCACCATTCAGGGGAGCTTTCCCAATCAGGCCCTAGGTCTCTCAGTGAGGGTGAGGAGCAGGGTGTGCCAGTGGGCAATGCAATGGGAGTGTTTGTATGGATGTCTGCTGTTTTAAGGTGTAGAAACCATGAGGAAAGAAAAGTGGAATTGCTGGGCAAGGGCAAGGTTTACAAACCTCACAGTTTTTTAAAAGCAAGCCAGTAGTGCCATCAGCAAAGCAGTTTGTACTAGAAAAGAGTGCCAGTGAGGATGATATGGAATTGAAGCTATCAGAGCAAGTGGGGGTGGGGATTGAGAGTGAGATGGTAGAGATAGACGAAGCAGAGGCACATGAGGCAGAGGTGGTAAAAGGGCAGGACAAAGCTGAAGAATCATTCAAAATTGAAATGGAAGGGCCCAGGAAGGGGAAGAAGCCAAAAAGAAGAGAAGTAGTGGAGCACAGCAGGAGAGGAAGAATCAGGACAGGAGGATATACATGCAGGAGAGGAGGAGGAGGATGAAACAGAGAAGGTTGAACATGTTCTGTCAGTTACATCAGCAAACTCTGATGGTGAGTATAATACAGAGGAGTGGAGGCAATCCTGAGGCCACCCTTTGATGAGATGGCCGAACTGAAAAAAAATGAACTGCAAAAGAGAAAAGAAATAAAGCAAGTTGATTAGGCAGAGAAATTTAAAGATCAGACACATCCCCAGCAGCCAAATAATCAAATTAATTATAGCCCTAGTGCTACTGCTGCCAGTGCTGCCAGTCAAGGCATCCCACCCAGCCATGGCATTCCACAATGGCAGAAAAAATGAATCATCTCGTAGTTTCCTTCGTATCACTCCCAAGGAATCCCAGCAGTCCAGTCATGTAGCTAAAAAGCCATATGAGATCTGCTGCAGTGTTGGCATATTTCAATGATGGCCCTAAAAATCCATTAAGAGAATGGTGCAGTCTGTGTGACTGAAAGAGCAACTGGGGTCAGTCTACTCAGCCATTAGGAACCAATGTTCTGGATGATCATCTGAAGCATGAACAGGCCATCTTTCTAACAGTCACATTGATTCCCTATTCCCACTCAGGTCACATGGGCCAGCAGAAGCAGGGATAGTCTGGCATGAGTAGTGGGATAAGACAGTTTGTTCAAGTAATGCAACAATCACAGTCATCATGGCAGTTGCAACAGACAACTAATGCATCCCCGGATACAGGCACTGCTTCAAAAGCACCCTTCCAACCACCAGCAAAAAAACAAACCACACTGCCAGAATCTTTACAAGCCCACACTGCTACCAACTCACCCAATGTATTTTGGAACTACACAACTAATTGGGGAGTTGATAGCCCTTGATCTTCAGCCATTCTTCATTATAGAGGACACCAGCTTTCAATGACTGTTGCATGAACTAAAGCCCAACTACAACATTCCAAAATGTGTAACATTTTTCAAGGCATGTACTCCCTAGTATGTATAAGTCAATACACATGGTGACACTTCTGAAGGAGATGGGGGGGTCACTACGTTTTGCTAGCGATATATGGAGCAGTACAGCAAACCAAAGCTTCCTATGTCTCACTCCCCCATTGGGTTGGAGTCACATCAAGCAGTACCACCACTGTTCCCATCCCATTTCCCCTATCACCAGCCCCCGCAGGAGTTATATTAATGTTAACAGACTCACTGAGGCAAGTTAGTAGAGGAAGTGCTTACTTTTGTGCCAGTCATGGAGGGGAAGCAAAGTGGGGAAAACATTCCATAATTTATCTAATCACTTCTGGATATCTGTATATACCCTCGGGATCTGACAGTGCAATGGTTGTAATGTGAGTCAGAGTAACATTCTGAACTCCATGAATGATGGGGATTAAGGCCATCCAATTTGTTTTCCAAATGTACTAAATACGGTGGAGAGTCATGTGCTTGACAAATATGTACAGCTAAAAGAAATACTTGATACTATATGGGACATCACTAGATATTTCCATCATTCCACCAAATGTACTGAGCTCCTCCACTAGTACAAGCAGAACAGAGTGTTCTGCAGAATTGATAAAGATGTGGGAATAAGGTGTAGCTCTTTCTTTTGTATGGTGAAGAGACTATTAAAAAATGATGTGTTCCAGGTTATGGAAAGTGGAGGATATCTATCCTGGCTATAGTACACTGCAAAAGCTTCTTCTATATCTGTGACCATATAAACAGGACCTTATGGATACCAGTGCTGAATCAGCAACCCTCAGTATGGACCTCACCACTGCAAATCTACTTGATCACTACACACACACCATTTTTTATGATCCTATGCAGCAACCCAACAAAGCAATGCTGGTGGTGGCAACTGAGGCAGTGATACTGGTGGTGCTGGTGGTGGTGAGACTGACAGCAAAGATGGTGGTGACACCACTAGTTCATCTGAGTCATAGCAATAGAAGCAGCAGGATGCTATATTCATTAGGGAAGTGGCAGAGATATTTCAGACAAAACTTATGGACAAATTTGACAGCATTAAATTGCACATGCTAGGTGACATTTCTGGATCCCATATATAAAGATGTGCACATTCCCCTCTGTACACATAGAGTATATCAAACAGAAAGTGTAAGCACTTACAATTGATCAGCAAAGATATCTTGAAGAAATCAATAAGAATGTGTTTGCCCTCTCCTCCAGTTATCCTGCTTCTCCTCTTTTGCTGGCCTTTTGCAGTGCCACTGCCAGGTGTCAGCATGATTAGGAAGAAGACTTGGATAGCGATGATTATGAGAGAACCAAGAACATTTATTAGCTTTTCAACAGTGCATGTTGGATCACTCAGACTCTTTAGATGAAGACACAGACATATGATTAGAGTACATAGTGAAGACTGTCTAGAAAAAGTAGTGATCTTATCCAAATGTTGGCATTGACATTTAACCTACACTGGACTTAAGTGGCTTTGTATTTTGTCCACAGAACAGCTTGGGCACTCACCACTACATATTACGCTGCAGACCAAATTAAAAGATAGGAAAACTTTTTATTTTATGGTATACATATGCCTTATGCATTTCTGGTCCATCACTTGACCCTTTCTCGAGAAAGGGTCAAGTGATGGACCAGAAACGCATTAGGTATATGTATACCATGAAATAAAAAGTTTTTTTTATCTTTTAATTCGGTGTGCAGTGTAATATGTGGTGATGAGTGCCCAAGCTATTCTATTTACAAATATGCTTTTTTTTTTGCTTGAGAGTACCTATTCTTTGTGCACACCGTTTTGTGTTTTTTTTTTATGTTGGCTTTGTATTTTATAAGATGCCCTCCAAGCCTTTTGCTTTGGAAAGATATTTCAGCACAACTGGGGTTATTGCTTCACTTAAGGCTAAATCCTGAGAACATTATATTTTTAGCCTTTCTCAGACTTACCATTTAGGCTTAGGTTTCAGAGGGATATGAGGAAGTTCTATTTTATGGAAAGGGTGGTGGAGCCATTAAATGATCTACCAGCAGAGGTGGTGGGGGCCAAGACCACAAATGGTTTCAAGCATGGCTGGGACACCGAATGAAGGGTTTGGTGGTTGCTCAGGTTGGTAACAGTAGGAGGGGAGCAGGGATTAGACTGTGGGGGATAAAACTGGGTATGGATAATAGGTCCTGGGACAGATAGGGAACTCCAGGGAGATTAGATGGATCTTTGGCCTTTTTCTGCTAACACTGATAATGTTTATTTGTTTAAATGGCTATCTAGAGAATGTACACTCACCCCCTGACAAAGCCCTCTATGTCGTGCACTACTGTATGTAGCTTCTTTTTTTTTTTGCACTGTATCTTGCACAGCACTTTGGCAATAAATATTTAAACCCTGTCTCAGTGAGTGCTCTGCTTTTTGCTTTTTTCAGTTGCCAAACTAAGAGATATATCCTCAGATTTTATAAAAATAATTCACTTCAATCTGATGTATTTTGCATACCAATCTGTTTTATGCAGTAGTGCATGTTAGGGTGAAATTCTGTACCTACACCTGTTGATTCTACTTCAGATTTAGAGAATAAGACACAGCGGGGTCTGGGTTGTTGTGAAATTTACCCGTACCTTGTGTGGTGCAACACGAAGTTCAGCCAAGTGCTTTAACCCATTTTTAAGTTGGAAAATCCCATGAGTACCTTATTGTGATTATAAAAGTCTATAAATGACAAAAAAGGAGATAACTCTCCTTTTATTAGTAGAAACAAATGAATGGCATTCAAGGACAATGCAAGATTCCAGACTGGAAGTCATATTAAGGTTTATCCATTAGCTGTAAACATCAATGCAAATTAACTGAAAAAGTGCAAACTTCTCAAAGCTTGAACATGCAAACATGGTCCATCAAAAAGGAAATGTTTGCCAAAGTTCTTTTATTTGCAAAGTAGTTTGCCATGGTTTGACTGTAGAAGAACACTGTTTTTAAAATGTAATGTTTACGGAATTAAGCACATACAGGGAATTTGTAATGGTATACTCTAATGTGCAAGAAGTATTCAGAACAAATTTCTACATGTTGCTGTAATAATAATATCCAATCTAACAACAATAATCAGCATGGTTCAAGAGTAAAAACTAAAGTCTAGGCCTAACCTCTATCAGTTTGATTAGTGACATTTCAGTCCTGTGCCCTTAAATATTAAGGATTTAGTTTCTTGATGGAACACTGTGTACCTATTGAGGTATATTGGGTTGGGTTCACTTGCTCCATTAGCTGTTGGTTTATGGGAGAGGGCTGGGTGACATACACATATTGCCTCCATAATGCCGTGTACCTTTGGCTGTGGTTAAGGGACCTAATCCTGGTGTTGTTGGTAATGGAGCTTGTTGGGAGGCATCCCTTCCAAATAATGCATTAACATGATTCAAAGTAGTTGGTCCATTCTGCCCAATGTTGATTTACAGTAGTTTGCCCAGGCTGCTGAAATGCACCCTTTCTAAGCTGGCTATTTTGCCTAGCTCTGTCTGCCACTCTTCAGCCTTTTGAGGTTCTAGCTGTCATTTGCACCTTGGGTGTCTGATGCAGCTAAAGCACTTAATTTGTGTTTTGCAGAGATCTAGGACAGGACTGGATGACTGACTGGGACTTAACCCAGACAAATCAGAGGTACTGGTGAGTGAGCCAGGTTGGAGGAGGAATGTAGATGCAGCCAAAGAAGTGACGGAGCTTATGCTCAGGTCATTTAGACGTGTCACCTCCACTAAGGTGACAATTAGACACATAGAATTTGATGGCAGATAAGGACCACTTGGCCCACCTAGTCTGCCCATTTTCCCTACCTGTTTTATATACCACAGATCCTAAATGATTGCTGTGGTTAAGGACAATGCCCTGGTGTTGCCGGTAATGGGGCTTGTTGGGAGGCATCCCTTCCCTTTAGAATAATGCAGTAACAGGAGTCAAGGTAGTTGGCCTATTCTGCCCAGTATTGATTCAGTTTTCCAAGTTTGGGTCTGGGTGCCATTCTGGATGATATTTGAAGCTTGCATGTCAGCAGTAGTTCAGAATGGCTTTTATCATCTCAAGAATATCACCTGGATTAAATCCTTGGTCCCTTCTGAAGACCTGCAATCACTTGTACATGTGTATGTGTCATCCAGGCTTGACTATTGCAATAATCCAAGAAAAGATTAATGGTGAACTCAACAATTACAGTTGAATGACAGTGCAGGAGATAAGGTCTGGCTAACACCCTTTATATATCATGTTCCATCAAAACAGTTTATGCACTTAGCTGGGATACTAGGCACACTGAATTTCAAACAATTGGTAATGTAAATCGAGCAGAAAAAAGGGCTTTATTAGCAAAGTAAGTCCAGAAAACCTCATGTCATGTTTATTACAATAGATGCCATACATAGATCCATAAAATAAGCCAAAATATCTGTAAAGCACAAAAATGCAACAATGTGAAAACCAGCAAGGATACAATTTTGTACTCCCAGTTTCTGAGGGTGCGCAGGAACTGTAGTGAAGATGATATGTTTAATATGCAAGATGACAAGCTGGAGCAGAGATTCCATAACAGAGGGTATGAAGATAAGATTTTAAATACCTTTAGGCAGCGGGTTATGAATAATCCCAGACAGTAAACATTGGTTATAGGGTCCAAGCCTCAATTATCAAACCAGCCAGTAACCCTCTCGATTGAATATAACTCAGTGGCAGGGAAGATAGGGGCAATCATGTATAACTATTAAAACATTTTGATGTCAGATAATTTGTTGAAACAAGAACTAGGAGAGCAGTCTAGGATCTTCTTTTGAAGAGTTCCCAATTTACGGGACAAAACAGTTCATAACAGATTTTCTGTTTCAGGGTCACCTCAGGGTGATAGTAATCGGCTGCCACAATATCCCATGTGTTTTTTACATGCAAAAGATGTAATATTGATAGATACAGTATTGTGGTACAACTAAGAACTTTCAGGATCTTGTAAATGGTGCTAATTACTTAGTTAAGGAGCTTATCACCTGCAGCACAACATTTATTGTGAATAGGATAATACACAGATGTAACAACATTTATATTGTAAACACAGTAAGAATTTTGTAAATGTGTATTCAGGAGCACCTGTATCACATTATTCTGGGAAGGGTTGATAAACCATTGGGTGTACATTTTAAAGAGGCATATGATGGGAGCCCCGATGGGATTTACTGTTAAGGTACTGAACATGTTAAACTGTAACCATGATGGGGTGACAGACAAAGAATTTTATCACAGAGGATGGCAGAATGGATCTTCTGTTTGACGAGTTTAAAACCAAGGGGTCATAATAATGAACTAGACCTTAAAATGTTTTATGCATTAAAGGTGTCCATCAGTATCTAGATGTTTCCTTCCTTTTGTATGAAAATGAATTCTGGTGGAGCTGTATTGGCCTGGCGGTAATCTACTCTTTTAACTGAAAGGAAGTATGAGACCCCGTGGATGTTTACTACCAACACATTGGAATAGAAGATGTTGGAAGATTAAATGGAAGGGTTTCTCTTTGTGGAGCATTTGATTGACTGATAATTTAGAAGAATAATTATAAATGTGCCAAATCCCTCCAACCTCATATCCTACACTGACTCTTCTACTCCCCCTTTAATCCTAGCTGGCTTCCACAGGACATAGTCCCACCGGGCTCCCACAATTTAGCCCTAGCAACTACTGTCCTTTAACCAGTTTTAGCTGCCTACCCATCTTCCTTTGATGTAGAAGTGTGGCTGCCCTGGAGTTGACTTGGCTGTGGATACAAAGGAAGTATGAGACCCTCTGGATGTTTGCTACCAACAAATTGGAAGAATGGAGCACTGTCCATAACATTCCACCGAACCTCACTAGGGCAGCACGCTTTCTCCTATTGGGCCCCCCCTCTGGATAAATGAACTCCCAATGAAATTACAAACAAACAACAGCCTGTCTCAATTCAAAGCACGCCTCAAACAGCACCTAATGTCTAGCTCAAAATGCACCTGCTTCTCAGGCCCCACTTGATAGACAGGCTTACCCCCAAGGTAGCACCCAGTAGGGCTACTTAGAGAACCCTGATTCCATTCAAGCCTAGCCAAGGGCTTAAGTAAGCTATCAGTCCTCTTTAAACACTCTTGGTACTGCCCCTCCCTAACCCCCCACACACACCCTACTCAACAAAGCCCTCTGAAGCTGCCCCCATCACAGCACCCCCTGCTTCACTATCCCCCACCTCTCACTCTCTGCGTGTTGGTTCAACCCCAGTCCCCTTGTTTCACTGTCACCCAGCCTCTCCGCCATCTGGGATAGCATTAAACCCTATGCAGTTACTCTGCCATAGTCTATCAACGGATTTGGAGGTTTCCAGAGGTGTGCTACCTAGGGCAACCAATTAGAAATAGCTTAGTATTCTATTACAGCTGCTCTGTTTTTCTCCTATTTGTCTAATTCTCATGTAATCACTCTTTAATGCCTAATGATCAGGCCTCTGTAACCACTGAATATGTGTATTGTCTTATTGTCCACCCTGATGTGGAACCTTTGTAAATGAGCTCACTCTCAAAGGTCTTTCTGAAATACTAATTAAATAAATTAAAAACAATATTGCTGCTACAATGTATTCATTGTGCATTCATTATGAATGTTGTAAATATTGCTTATGTATCTGGTTGCACTTGATTGTAATGTACTTGGCTGCAATGAATTCTTTGCGCCCTTACATTTATGTTGTAAATCCTGTGTAATATCAGTGTGCAACTAATGTAGTGTATCTGGCTGCTATGTATACTGTTCATTTATTACTGTTCTCTATATAGTTCATTTGTCTATATACTTGTACTACTCCTCTGTCTCTTCCTCCCATGATACATCTGGAAATGAGCTATACTGCTCAGTATGCCTTCCTGGTGAAACACTTTAAATAAATAAACAAATGTGTGACTGTATACCTATAACATAGTCCAGTTTCTGGGCGGGAGGTTAAGATTATGGGCTTCATTGTATAAATTTGTTTAATTTGGTAACCATATGGTATTTATGCATTTGCACATTAAATATTTTTCACAAGGTGGGTTTCTGTGGTTACGGAGCACTATTTAAGGACATGAGATATGAGTTTGGTCATACCCCCGCCCGCTCGGGTGTGACTCAGATCCTCCATCGACTAAGCCCAGATCTCTCACCTAAGCACACCCGCCACTGACACTTAAAATTCAGAAAGGATACCCCCACCGGCTCGGGTGCAACTTGGATCCTCCGGGGACTAAGCCCAGATCTCTCACCTAAGTGGTCCTGCTAGCAGGAGACTGCCCGCCACCAACAATAAAAATTCAGAAAGGATACCCCCGCCCATTCGGGTGTGACTCGGATCCTCCATGGACTAAGCCCAGATCTCTCACCTAAGTGGTCCTGCTAGCAGGAGACAACCCACCACCCAACACTAAAAATTCAGAAAGGATACCCCTGCCCGCTCGGGTGCAACTCGGATCCTCAATGGACTAATCCCAGATCTCTCACATAAATGATCCTGCTAGCAGGAGACCGCCCGCCACTGACACTAAAAATTCAGGAAGGATACCCCCGCCTACTTGGGAGTGACCCAGATCCTCCACTGACTAAGCCCAGATCTCTCACCTAAGCAGTCCTACTAGCAGGAGACCACCCGCTACTGACACTAAAAATTCAGAAAGGATACCCCCGGCCGCTCGGGAGCGACTTGGATCCTCCATGGACTAAGCCCAGATCTCTCACCTAAGTAGTCCTGCTAGCCGGAGACCGCCCGCCACTGACACTAAAAATTCAGGAAGGATACCCCTGTCCGCTCGGGTGCAACTCAGATCCTCCACTGACTAAGCCCAGATCTCTCACCTAAGTGGTCCTACTAGCAGGAGTCCACCTGCCACTGACATTAAACATTCAGAAATGATACCCACGCCCACTCGGGTGCGACTCGGATTCTCCACGAACTAAGCCTAGATCTCTCAACTAAGTGGTCCTGCTAGCAGGAGACCACCTGCCACTGACACTAAAAATTCAGAAAGGTAACTGTTAGGGGCACGGACCTTGCCACCAGCCAGCGCGGTTGCTTGCTAATTGCTACTATGAAGTGGAGGTTTTTTTCTAATTTTAACATTGGCACCTTTTCTCAGCCAAGCCGTAGGACCACAGATTTCTGCTGGAAGTCCCTCCTGGATGCTGTTTGGGGACACTCTTAAGCACTTGAATTTTATTAACTGCCTAAGCACCGAGCTTTAATATTTGCTAAGAAGTAGCACAGTTTAAATTTATCTGCATTTAGTTAGAACATAATGGTAAGCCTATGCCAGCAAATTAATTCCTAATCTAGCAAATACTACAAGTGTAAGTTGGGGGCTGAGTCTGCAAAGAAATTGAAATTATTTTCTGCTGCTGTAATGCAAAACCCACCCCATTTCTTTGTTTAATCTGGGAGCACTGCCTTTCTCTCCCCACTTATATTCCTTCCTTATTTCTCCTCTTTCCCCAGGATACCCCCGCCTGCTCGGGTGTGACTCGGATCCTCCATGGACTAAGCCCAGATCTCTCACCTAAACAGTCCTGCTAACAGGAGACCACCCACCACCAACACTAACTATTCAGAAAGGAAACTGTTAGGGGCACAGACCTTGCTGCCAGCCAGCCTGGCTGCTTGCTAAACACTACTACTAAGTGGAGGATTTTTTTTTATTTTACCTTTGCTGCCTTTTCTCAGCCAAGCCGTAGGACTGCAGATTTCTGCTGGAAGTCCCTCCTGGATGCAATTTGGGGACACTCTTAAGAACTTGAATTTTATTAACTGCCTTAGCTGATACCCCGCCGGTGCTGCGTGCTGGCTCCCCACCCTCCTCCAACCCACGCGCCCTATCTCAACATTTACTTATATAGACTCATTTTGTCAATTTCAGCTGACGTCTAACAGGCCACTTTGCCATTTGCTCCTTATCGCACACTACCACTAGGGGCATTGGCAAATCTTTAGTGCTCTTCGATTATTTGTAATTGATGTTCTAGCTGAAATAGTGCTGCTTCCTCTTCTTTCTGCATTTTGGTATCTGTGGTGCTTGCTGCTCACCATGATACTTAAAGCTCTAGTCCTGCTCATGACCAGCCTGTTGCTCTGTTCACTTGCTAGACTCTCCCTACCCCCTTGTTCATGTTTATTTTTCCAACATTCTGGTTAGACCTACTGAATGCCTCAATCTCACTCCACTATTAGTCCCTAGGCATATCAGTTACCTTATGACTGCGTACCTAGATTATACTCTCTGCTCTAAAACTACTATACTTACTCCTTTTATTCATCACAAGCTCTGGTATCGGATGCTGCTTGCTATCCTGTTGGCAGGTGATGTGGAACAGAATCCTGGTCCCTTACACCCTCAACCATGCAATAATGCCTCCTGAGCTACTGCTTTTGGGCTCCACATAGCCCATCTAAACATAAGGAGCCTCACACATAGCCTCCCAGAGCTGGAGGCCTGGATCACCACCCATAATCCAGATATACTGTGCCAATCTGAGACATGGCTCAAGCCCGCTACCTCCGATTCAATCTGTTCGCTACCGAACCATTGCCTTATCAGGAAAGACAGGTCATCTTCTAAGCAGGGTGGGGGTGTGGCACAGTTTTACAAAGCGCATCTAAATGTCTAGTTAAAAACTAAACCCCAATCCTCAATCTGTGACTCCCTTCATGCAATTCTCTGCCTGGGTGCTAAAAATCTACATATAGCTGTTGCTTATAAACCCCCCCAAGGAGGATTGTCTGCATTCACTAATATACTGGAGGATACAGTAAAACTGGCAGGCCAAAATGAACTGCTTATCCTAGAGGACATGAATTTAAACTGGCTTGGACATACTCATGAGTCACTTATATCTATAACCCAGAGCTATTACCTTCATCAAGTGATAACCGAGCCTACAAGGATCTCCCCTAAGGAAATGTCAAGTGCGCTACTAGACTGGGTGTTAACAAATAGAGTCAACAGAATTGCGGATGCCGGCACCCTGCCAGATAGCATATCTGATCACTCCCCTATATTCTGTGTGTGACAACACTCTTGCTCCCAGACTCAACCACTGCGCTATATCACCTTCAGGAACTATGCTAAGCTGAACCAGGTGAAGTTCCTACATGAAGTCTCATCTATTGACTGGTCTTATCCTTCTCCACCTCTGGATGCACAAGCGGCACTTGACTACTTTCTAGAACAATTCTGTGCAGTTCAGGACAGACATACACCCCTTGTGACCCAATGGGTTCGTGTAGCACCCACAAAGTGGTTACACAAAGATCTCCTGGCTGCATTGCATATCAGGGATAAAAGCTGGAAGCGTTTCAAAAAAACTGGGCTTACTGCGGACTACCAAACCTATAGGACCCAGAGAAGTGAGTGCAAAAAGTGGATTAAACTAGCAAAAAGCTCATATTGCAAAGGGCTTCTACTGGAAGTGTCAGGTTACTCCAGGAAATTCTAGGCACACATCAAATCATTCCTAGGTGCTAAGAATACTCACTCGGCTGATGAAATGATCATTAATGGGGTCCATTGTAACAACTCTAGGACCATTGCGGAAGCATTTAATAAACAATTCTCTGCCCTATCCAGCTTTACATCTGGCTTCTTCCATGGTTAGTCCTTACCTCCGACCACTCCACGTACCCCTACTGCTCTTCCTCCTCCATTCTATTTCAAGGCTATTTCTAAATCTGATGTCCTAGGCCTGCTGAATACCATTTCTGACAACACTAGCATAGGCTCTGATGGTTTAGATCCCAAATTTCTAAAACTGGCTGCACCATTTATTATTCAGCTGTTATCACAGATATTTACTCTCTCACTTTGCAATGGAGTTGTCCTGGATGTATGGAGAATGGCCAGAATCACTCTGGTCTTTAAGACAGGTGATAGAAGAGATATGGCTAACTATCGGCTGATAGATATACTATCAGAACTAAGTAAAATAATGGAAAAGCTAGTATCAATTCAAGTTACTGAATTCATGACTAAATATAACCTTCTCTCACCAATTCAATATTGCTCTTGTAGAGGTCATAGCACCTCCACGGCCTTGCTCCACCTTACAAATGATACTTTAACTGCTATGGACAGTGGCCACCTCACGGGTGCAGTTTTTATTGACCTGACAAAGGCATTTGATCTCGTTGATCATCCTCTTCTACTAGATAGTCTCCTAGCTCTTGGGTTCTCACCTAACTTGGTTGCCTGGTTTAATAGCTATCTATCAAATAGAACACAGCTTGTTAGATTCAGTTCCACTGTGTCCAGCCCCATAACAAACAACCTAGGTGTTCCCCAGGGATCGATAGTAGGACCCCTCCTCTTAATAGCATCTCGTCAAATAGCTCTGACTGCTCGTCTATTCTTTACACGGATGACTTGGTACTGTACTGTAATGATAAGAATATACACCATATAAACCAGACACTTACCACTGCTTTTAAGTCTATTCAGTACTGGCTTTCCTCCATAAACTAATGCTTAATGTTGATAAAACGCATACTATGTTGTTTAGTTCAACAGTCAAATTAAACAACAACCGTGATCTATTTGAAGTATCTGGTCAGAATGGCACAGTCCTCAAACCTGTACACTTTTTCAAGTATCTTGGAGTACTCCTTGATGAAAACCTCAACTTTGATAAGCATATGACGTCTTCTTGTAAATCAGTCAATACTAAAATTGGAGCTGCCTTCAAAACCAGCTACGTCCTTATGCAATCGGCTAGATAGCCATAGCCCATGGGATCTTGCTCCCGTCATTATCCTATGGGGTAGTCACTTATCTTAGTTCATCCACTACCCTCCTTAGAAAGCAGGATACAACTTATAACAGCATCTGTAGGTATGCCTTGGCCTCACCCTGGTCTAAACACCCTTGTCAGCTCTATGCCTACTTAAATTGGCTACCTCCTGCTTCAGCTTGAACCTTTGCCCTTGGCTCCCTGACTGACAATGTTATAAGAACAGGGATCTCTGTATCGCTGGCCTCCCTACTAACTCCTCTGTCCCCCTCCCATGGCCTCAGATCATCTGAAAAATCACTGCTGAAAATACTGAGATGTAAATCTAACAAAGGAACCCTTGCTTTCTCTTCTTCAGTGGCTAAACTCTGGAACTCTCTACATCTTAATGTTCACCTAGCCCCCAGCCATGCCCAGTTTAAAACCAACTGTCGCAACTTCCTCTTCAGTCAGGTCTCCTGTGCCTGCTTTAAACCCCCCTGAACTTTTGCTTTCAGACCTCATCTCACTTCTTCAATGCTGAAAACTGTTCCTTTCTCAGCCTACCCACCTGGTTATGTTATTAATGCATGTATGTCTCTATTGGTTATGCCTTTAGGTGCTCTTAAGCCAGTTGTGTTTAGCCACATTGTTTGTAATCACTGAATTGTTGTTACTGTTAGTGAACCACTGACCGGTCCTGTTACCCAATCATGTAATTTGTCTAATCTTGTTCCTACTCATGATTTGTCAAATCTTGTTTTCTCTGTATCTTTTCTTCCTGATATCAAATGTCATTCCCTAACTACCTATTGTATTGTCCCGGGTCATGCCTGAAAATAGTCATGTCCTGGCTATGGTACTTACCCGCTAAACAAAAACTAAATAAAATAAAATACCCCCTGATGAAGTTAATGAAGAATGAAGCACTGGGACTTGGAAGGCAGCATAAGTTTGGCCAGAGCAATTTCAAGTTCAGGTATTTGTATCCTTGCTGATTTTCACACCTGTTGCATTTTTGCACTTTACAGATATTTGGGTTTATTTTATGGATCTGCATAATGAAGCAGGGTGATTCTCCATGTGTACAATCAGGCTTGCCAATAAAAGGCAGGCCAGTTTGTCTAATGTTCCCCTGCCAGAAAAGCAAAGGGGGGAAGGGGATAGGAAAGGGAAGGGGGATGGGATGTCAGAGAGGGTGTCAGAGAAGGCCAAATGACTAGGGACAGGAGAGCTTCCCAATTGGTCACGGGAAGGGGCCAGAGAAGGGGGCTGGGAGGTGGGGCATGCTTGGGCTATGTAAGAGCAGGCAGAGCCTTGGGTCTCCCTCATTTGCTGGGATAATTATTGAACTCAGCACATCGTTGGCAAGCAGCAGGTAAGGCACAAAGAACTACTAGGCCTCTAGGCCATGCAGGCCAGGTGACTGGGCCCAAAGCAGTTTGTGTGTGTGTTTTTTGCCTCTCATTGCTTACATTTTACAGAAGCATAGACTAAGCTGATGATAAACCTGTATTGGAATGATCTTTAATGTGGTTTGCAGTAGGGAGTGGGTGAGCCTGAATGTGAGCTCAAAGGTTTTTTTTTATACTTTGGAGCAAGGTGTTTGGCACTGAGAAATAGGCCTGGGGCCTGAAAGAAACAAAGGGTACAGGAAGGCAGGTTGTTTGTTTCAAGTGCGTGTTTAGCTAGAAGAAAGCTGTGATAATTTGTGGCTCAGCTGTGCAGGAATTTTTTCTAGCAAGGTTGTAGGGTTACCACCTTTTTAAGGAGCCCAAAGTGGGACATTTCTTACTGAAATATGATTTTTAGCAGGGCAATATGTAACCTCAACCAACACAACAGACTTTTCCTCTAAAAATCAGAATTAAGACTGAGTGTTGCAGTTTTTTAGATGTTCCCTAGTGTTTCTAATCATTTTAAGGTATTTTAGTTAAGGTAGTATAGTTTTTGCAGCATTTGGAGAAAGTCTGAAAATATTTTTTGTACTATAATGTCTATATGTACAATAATGTCAGGACATTGGTATTTTTCATGTTTTTTCACTGGACACAGCTTCCTAAATCAGGACTGTCCTATGAAAATAGGGACAGGTGGTAACCCTAGAAGGTTGTGGGTTTAATCTTTGGGGGGGGGGTCCTTACAGAAAGGTTGTTCTGAGGTGTTTGCAGTAAAGGATCATTTGTGTTTTTCCTTTCACTGGACATGCTGATCTGTGCCAGGTCTAAAAAAAAAAAAAAAAAAAAAAGAATAAATAAAATAAAAGAAGCAGAGAGAGAAGCAAGAAATGGCCACAAGAAGGCAGGATCTTTGGGGTGTTGTGTTTTTCAGTCATTAGGCATTACAAGGTTCAACATTTTTCAGTGGGGCAAGCAGAGATGCCTCATCGCAAAGGCCTGCTCTCAAGGAGTAATGCTTGGAAGCTTTGTGATAGCAGCATATGCGTGGCAGAACTTTTAAGCCGCAGGGAGGATAAGGTAGCCAACACTAAAGAAGCACTCTTTTCATTGTAATTGAGGGGTATTTCATCTGTTGATCTAAAAATTGTGGTTGTGCAGTAGAGTGCAGGGGGAGTGGTGCTTCCCAGTACGTTTATATGGTGATGCACTGAAGGCAGGCATCACGACACACGTTCAGTTGGTTGGTGATTTGTGGCATGCAGGCTGATTTGGTCGAAAAGTCTGGTGAGGACTCGCATGGCCTGAATCTGCAGTGTGCATCCCCTGAGGCCACGTGATCCATGGTGACCGGGCAGAAGATGGATGGGGGGGTTTATTCTTGCCCTGCTTAGGTGGGGGTATGGGGAGAGAGCTTGGCTGTGTCTGTGGGAGTGAGGGGAAGTCAGCAGATAATGGGAGAAGATTACTCCTTTGTGTCCGGGTTACCAGTGATCTTTGTGGCACCTTGGGGGTGGCCTTTTTTCTCTGAGCAAAGCCAGGGATGCAATTTGGAAGAGCAGCATTTGCTGCAAGGGGGTGTTGGACAGGGTGTTTGTAGCCACACGGTGTGTGTGGAAGGGCAAAGGTCAATGGTGCAGCTGAAGGTCAGGCACCAGCAGAGAGGCGTCTTGTTACCGGGGCTTGCTGGCAGTGTAAAGGTTGGGCCTGCAGGAGTGGGCCAGCATGAGGGAAATGCACCCATTGCAGGCATATGGTGCAGCAGTCAGCGCGAGTGGATCAAGGCACCGCACTAGTGTGTTTTTGGTTTAAAAAAAAAAAGAGGGCAGGGACACCCCCAGCCATTTTCAGACAAACAGGGTTGTTTTTGTGTTGGCATGGCGGTGTTGCATGACTATGCTGGAGGGGGTGAGCACACATGGGCAGATCTGGGGCCTAACTGAGCAGGCCCAGATCAAAGGTACAAAGAGGGGGCATACCTCATGGTAGAGGCATTGCTCATGACACAGGGGCGGGTCCATGATGCCAGTAGCGGGGGCATGTAGCAGGTATGGAGTGGTGCGGGGGTTGTATTTGGCACCAAAAGACACCTGTTTGATGTGGAGAACAGCACAGTGGACAGAAAAGGGGAGTTTTGGTGGGAATGCAGCAGAAGGGTCAGGAGAGTGACCGTGGTGCAGCCACCATTTTGATTAAGGACACGTGGCAGTGCCATTTTGTACAGGCAGTGTGGCGGCCATCCTTTATATATGGATACACATATCAGTAATAAAATAACATAATAGGAAGGGTCTTTGATTCCCCTTGGTGGAAGGCATGGTGACATAGGAGGGCTAATGTATAGATTAGCATGCTATCGAATAAAGTTGAGAAATACGTTGAAATAAAAAGAATGCAAGGGGGTATGCTGCAATGCTTTCATGATTCCATACTGTGGTCACAAGGGGTGGGATCATTTTGGGTGGGTCAAGCAGGACATGGGTGGCCACCACTTGATAAAGGGCACGAGCGCAGCCATTTCTGGATAGGGGAGTTTAATGAGAATGGTGCAATAAGGCTGAGCCAGCACGGGGGTACCAGAACTGCGTAGTTGGTGAAATAATGCTGAGGTATGGGCCAGCTGCTGTTAGGTTATAATCACCTGCAACATTAGTGGAATCCTACAAGGTGTGGGTACTTGGGAAAACACCCAGTGCTAAAATGGACAGCATGAACTACCTGCTCCTCCCAAGAAGAGGGCTTACATTTGAAAGCATCCTGGATAGCTTTCTCTGGTAAAACATGGGTGAATTAACCCTTCTTCTGGAATTCTGTTAAAGCAAAACCAAGAGGGTGAGTCAAAAAATAAATTTACTATTATGGTGGGTGGCAGACTGCTTAATCTTCAGACAACCTTTTTAATATCTGATGTTTCTGAAAATGTAAATTGATGATGATATAATTAGGTAAAGCTGACACCTAGGAGAATTTTAACTGGAAGTCTGATGTATTCTTGTGCTTTGTTCAATATTTTGATGGAAAGTGCTTTGATGTTTCGAATTGTGCTATATAAATAAAAAGATTATTATTATTATTACTATTATTATTATTTCAGCCATTCGAGACACCTGGTGGTGAACTGGGTAAAATCCAAGGCTACATGTTGGATTTGAATAGCTGGGATCTCCCAGTTGTACATAGAGGACCAGGAGTAAACCTATGGGCCATAAAGGGACTGGCGAGGCCTACTAACTGCTTCTGTTTTTTCCACTATCCAGGTACTCGATATTTCCCCCACCATCTGTGTGCTGAGGATCCTTGGTCAGTTGAGCTTTAGCTCAAAGGTGGTAATTCCAATTCAAAAAGTAAATAAATAAAATAAATAAAAAGTGGCAATGCCAATATTAGATTTTACTTGTATTGCAGTAAGCAGCAATTGGATATTATAGCTATCGTAGGGGGCAGAGGGTAGTCAGGCTTGCCAGTGGGCACAGTACCACTACCACTGCCAGGGCCAGGCTCTCAGCCAGGTATGTCAAAGTATGGAGCATGGGCAGATGAGGGAAAGCTTAAGATAGTAAGGATTGACTGGCAAGAGGCAATACAGTCTCAGTAATTACTTTCGGGGGCAATAGGGCACAGCGGTCTTGTGGCTCCTGGCTGCATGACCAGGAGTCATGGATGTGGGAGGCCCAAGGTTTCCACTTGCATCGGCATGCCCAACCGAGGCAGATCCTTGGCATGAAAAATCATGGGGAGGGAGTATGGGAGGAGTGGTGAGGGCAGGGACATTAGCTCAAGCTGTGGACCCTGCAATACGAGCAGACTTGATAGAAAAAATGGCTTTCTTCAGCTGGCTTCTTTGTATGTTCGTGTGTTTCCCCAGGTAGAAAGGAAGGGGATAGCAAAGTGGGAGAGGCCCCTAGGATCCTGAGTGGGAAGAACGGGGGGAAGGGGAGGACACAGAGAGGGGGTTAGGGTATAGGCTAATGGAGACCATCCAACATCTTTGTGATCAAGGACAATGAATACATGCCGAGGGAAGGGCAGCAGACTGATGGAGGTTAGTACCAGCAGGTGGAAATCATGGGGCTGTGGTGGTCAAGCATAGGCCCAGGGGTGTGGCATGTCCCTCAAGTTGGGACAGGACAGATTTATACAAAAGTGGGCCCGGGGCCAAGGTTGGGCACACCTGGATGGGCGCTCTTCATACAGGGAGCGTGGGGCTGGTATCCACCTCTGCAAGGGGGATATTTTAAACCATGAAGCAAGGGACCCTGAGGTTTTTGGAACAAATGTAGTTCTCTGGGAAAGGTCGAGGATGACCAAAGGGGTTCAATGCACCAGAGGGAAGGGAGGGCAGATCAGACAGGCAGGAGGAGAGCCTGGATATGCTGAGAATGGAGATTCAGTGAGGAAGGCCAGCTGATCAGCAGTGGATGGGAATGGGGACCTATTGGAGGCGGGTCAGGAAGGCGATGACCAGCAGGATGATGAAGGTTATTGCCCGTGGGTAAAACTAGGTGGCCACAGCAATGCAGGGAGGTGGATCCATCAATTACACCAGCTGGTTCTCCTATCAAAGCCGAGGGAGGAGGGCACTGGCAGCTGGGTATAGCAAGGGTGTACCACTCCCAATCCCCATGCTGTGTGACCGGCAGGGGCAAAACTGGGGTGCACACCAGAAATGTAGGTCCACTAGCAACAGGTTGCTGAGCAGGAGGGCAGGAGCAATTAAGGAATCCAGGCCACTACAAACTTTTTCAAGTTATACTGCATGAGGGGCTATTGGGGAAGCCTCAAGGAGAAGTGGAGGAGCATGCAGGAACTTGGGATCCCAGTAGGGGAAGAGAAACCTGAGGACCTGGGTCACTGTACTGGAGTTAGGTGGAGCTGACGGGGTATGGGTCAGTGAGATTCACAAACTGTGGTAGACAGGGAGGGTTGAAGCTCCCACCCACCCTGTAGAATAGGGGCTTGGGGGGGCAGTTTTCACACATAGTGGAGCAGGCATGGAAAAGAATGCGCCCACAGGGCCCTGGTCATGGGGGGGGGCAATACTTATGAGCTGTGAAGGGGCAACCGAGGGCTGGAGGGCTAGGGAAGCCCCATTGGGTTGACAAGGTGTTCCCAAAAGGAAATGGTGGCATACCACACATCTTGGGGCGGGGGGTATGCTGGGGCAACAATGGCCTGGAAAAGGCACTAGATATGGAGAGGCACAAGGAAGGAAGTGACCTCTAATGGGGCCCGGCACGGGCTTGGTGGGGCCTCAGATGGGCGGCCGGTGGCCAGGGGGCTAGGTGGAGCCCTGCCAGATGGTAACAGCCGAAAAGGGAGATGGCAAGATAAGGGGAGAAGGGGTTTTGGAGTATAGGGGAAAGGGGGCAGGTATGAACAGCCATGTAGGGGGCACCAGGGGGGCTTCATGCGCTATGGGGTGCTGGCCAGGTCACAATGGCCTGGGTGGTGGCAGGGAAGGCTGGAAAAAAAGTATGGGGGCATCCATGTTCATCTCAGGGGCATTGCATAGGAGAGAGAGTATACCTGCATGGCTGAGGAGGTGGGTATGCTGGTGGCAGGGAGAAGGGGCAGGCCCGGCATGGGGCAAGTGGCCCTACCGAGGGCTGTGGGAGCTATGGGGGTAGGAGTGCTAAGGAAGAGGGAAGGACCAGGTTTTTGCCAGCCCACAAGGGGGGGGCCCCATCGTCCTTCGCAGGCTGGAGATGGGTCAGTGGAAAAGGGGAACAAAAGGGAAAAGGAGGAGGCAGGAGAGGGGGTAGGGGTGGTAGCAGCATGGGCTGGGGCAGAGGAACCCAGGCATGGAAGTAGAGGGGGAGGGGGGAGGGGATAGATACTAGAGGCAGGATCACGTATCTGGGCCTAGTGGGGTATGGACTGGGAACTGGCCCTATGCGGGTTGGGCCTGGGTAAGTGGAGGTACCTGCTAGTGGTACTAAGTGGTGGTGGTACCTGGTGGTGGTACCAAGGGTGGGTACCTGGTGGTGGTACCTGGTTCGGTGATGATGGGGGGGCCGGATTAGATGGTGTCCAGACCCCAAAGCGCTACAAGCAAGGAGGAGAGAATCAAGTCAGAAGAAGGTTTCCAGAAAGAAGAAACAGAATGAATTATTGTGCGGGTACTGTACTGTACTGTATACTGCTGAAATTGAAGTTGGGAATGTAAAGATAACTTGAGTGCCTTTAATAGATATTGCCAGCGTGCATCCAACAGAAATAGTTGTGGAGAGATTTATTTCTGGGAGGGGGGGTCAGAAGACAATCAGGCTTGCCAATAAAAGGCAGGCCAGTTTTCCTAATGTCCCCCTGCCAGAAAAGCAAAGGGGGGAGGGGGATAGGAAAGGGAAGGGGGATTGGATGTCAGAGAGGGTGTCAGAGAGGGTCAAATGACTAGGGACAGGAGAGCTTCCCAATTGGTCAAGGGGAGGGGCCAGAGAAGGGGTCTGGGAGGTGGGGTCTGCTTGGGCTATGTAAGAGCATGCAGAGCCTTGGGTCTCTCTTTGCTGGGATAATGATTCTCACCCACCCACCCTACACTAAGTAGAGAGGTTTGCTGCTGGCTGGCACTGCACAAGAAGTTGAGGGTATAAAATACAGTCCCTGTTGGACCCCAGAACGTGGTTGGTGAGCTGCATGAGGTCAGCCTATGGATCAGGGGAGCTGGCAGGGGCCCTGGTGGCGGGCAACAGGCAGCCTACAGAAAGGAGAAAAGGACAAGAAAAGGAGGAAATGGGGAAAGGGAAAAAGGGGGAACAAAAGGAAAAAAGGGGGCAAGAGAGGGGGATGGGGTAGGCAGCATGGGCTGGGGCAGAGGAACCCAGGCGTGGAAGTAGAGGGGGGAGGGGGGAGAGGATAGATACTAGGGGCAGGATCACGTGTCCGGACCTAGTGGGGTATGGACTGGGAACTGGCCCTGTGCAGGTTGGGCTCAGGTAAGTGGAGGTACCTGCTAGTGGTACTAAGTGGTGGTGGTACCTGGTGGTGGTACCTGGTGGTGGTACCTGGTTTTGATGATGATGATGGGGGGCCGGATCAGATGGTGTCTGGACCCCAAAGCACTACAAGCAAGGAGGAGAGGATCAAGTCAGAAGAAGGTTTCCAGAAAGAAGAAATGGAATAAATTATTGTGGTGGTACTGTACTGTACTGTATACTGTTGAAATTGAAGATGGGAATGTAAAGATAACTTGCGTGCCTTTAATAAATATTGCCAGCGTGCATCCAACAGAAAGAGTTGTGAAGAGATTTATTTCAGGGAGGGGGATCAGAGGACAAAGGGTTATTGTGACTTGAATGTGATGTAGTGGTCCAGACACAGTATTTGAGCTTCTGTTTTGTATTGAACATGATATGAGAGCTTGCTGAATGTATATTGGTAATAAAGCCCCTTTTCAGCTTGAGATACATTATCCATTGCTTTAAATTCAGTGTGCCTAATATTCCAGCTACGTGGAGAGATTATTTTGATGAAATGTGACTATTGCAATGCCGTCTGCCTCAGGGTCAATGGAGGTATTCCTTGGCACTTGGAACTGGTGCAGAACACAGTGACAGGTTGCTGACAGCCTTCCCAGGTCCTGTCATGTGATCCCAGTCCTGCCTGAACTGCACTGGCTGCCAGTGAAGTGGCATTTTACCTTCAGGGTCAGTTTACTGACCTATAAGGCCATGTATGGACTGGGCCCTGGTTACCTGAGGGAACTTCTGACTCATTATCCCTACCTCCCACTTCACTCTTCCCATGTGGACCTCCTGGCAGTTCCCAGGTCTAAGCGTAAATCATCAAAGGACGTGGCATTTCAGGTGGCTGGTCAAACCCTATAGAATTTTCTACTTATATCTCTGAGGTAGCCCCCTTTAGTGGAGGCTTTTATGAAGGTCCTTAAGACCTTTTTATTTAACAGGGCCTTTGGTCATATTTAGTAGCCTTCCTTTTTGCTGCTGCCATCTGCTTTTATTAGTGTATTAGTATATATTTATTTACTTATTTAATGTTGTTTTAAATATTAGGATAGTTTTACTAATTTTGTTCATGCATACCACTTGTACCTCTATGTAAGGTGTTCTGAGTCCCTGAAAAGGGTGCTATACAGAAGTAAACTACTACTACTACTACTACAGACAACCTGCTCAGCCCAGGTTCACCAGTGAGAGAGTACATTGCCTATTTGTAGGCTGAAACGGTCCCACATGGGAAAGTGTGGAGATTTTCAGGTTGACCACTTTGTAATTTTAGAGGCCCATCTCCAGAATGACTTTGTGCACTGCAGTGTGGGATAGGTGGAAAAGTGCCCCGGTAAGGTTCTGAAAAGAATAAACAATTTTTTATGGTGTAAGAATGTATTAGAGATTATTTTCTTTGTGCCAGGACACATAAAGTACACAAAGCAGCAGAATGGTACAGCAGCCAACAGTGAAGGCTACCGGTCCCAAAAATTGTGTCCATCAAGTCAGTGCAAAACATAGAAAATGCCAGTAAACAAGAGTACATGGCTAACAGTGCTCACAATACAATGGCTTGTAAGGCTTATGTATGGCTACAAAATATCAGTACAGAACCCACAGCATAGGCTATTGGTTCCAAAAATTGTGTTTTCATTGGGACAGTGCCACACATGGACAAGGCTTCCAGTTATGCCATAGATATTTGCAAAAGTGTGATACACACTGGTTTCATGGGCAACATAGCCCTTAAATTATTTATTCAGCCTGTGTTGGCCTGCCCAAAATTGACAAAACATTGATCTGAAGAAGACTGAATGAAGAGAAATGTACAGTATCCCACAGCGTAGGCTACTGACTCCAAAAATGGTGTGCCCATTAAGACATTGCCACACATGGACAAGGCTTCCCGCTATGACAAGGAAAAGTGTTGCACACACTGTTTCATCAGCAACATTGCCTCAAAAATGATTTATTCAGCCTGTGTAGGCCTGACAAAAATTCACAAAACATTAACCTGATACTGAAGAAGACTGAGTGAAGACAACAATGTAGCATCCCACAGCATGTGTGTGTGTGTGTGTGTGTGTGTGTGTGTGTGTGTGTGTGTGTGTGTGTAGGCTACTGGTGACAAAAAGAAAAAAATGAATGGACACATAAGCCATCCCCATCCACCTCATCATCTTCTGTCTTTGGCCAGCCAGAAATGTAGGAGCTTCATCATCCATAAACCATGTCAAAATAGGCTTTGGAAATTGTGGCATGCTAAATTTGAAAAAAGTGAGCAGGCTCGATTATCAGAGAGCCCTTAGGTTACTGAAATTTGTGGTGATCTAGGGATGCGGCAAACCTCGAGTGCATCAAGAACCCTGCACCCAATTTTATAACATTTTGGGTCCCTGCACTGAAGATCCTGGAGCTGCTGTAGCTGCAGGGTTGTGCCAAACATTGGATAAACCTGCAGAGTTTGGTGGAGGGATCTGTCTATATGACCTGTGAAGGTGGGGGGGGGGGACTCTGGCTGGAAGCTGGGGAACAGTGGCTGCTGTGGCAGTGAGGGTGCCATAGGGCATGAAGGGAGCATGATGTCAGTTACAGGAAGCAGAGAAGGCACCTAGCAGGGGTGCAATATTGTGTATCTGTCAGTCAAGGGGGGTGGGTAGGGGTTGGCATGGTGATACTATTATGACCTGGCCCCAGGTGGAAGCAGACCTGACAGCTGCTCCACAGGAACTGGGTTCTGTGGGGTAGGTGCCAGAGCTGCTTCTACCTGGGGTCAGGTCATAATACTATCACCATGCCAACTCCACAACCCTGTCCCCTTGGCTGTCAGGAATGCTGTATGGCACCCCTGCCAGGTGCTACCTCCACTACCTGTAACTGCTGCCATGCCCCATACATGCCTTATAGCACCCTCACTGCCCCAGTAGCCTCCATTCCCCTTCTAGTTCCCACAGTTCACTCACTGCCTTACCAAGCAGAGGCACAGGGTCCTTAGACTACCTCTTGGCTGGTCTAACATGAGTCCCCTGCTGAGGCCATGTCAAGGCTTATAGAATCCCAAATAAGGGGATGGTGCAGCCCCACCATGGCACACCCACCCTTGCGATCTGGTGCAATGATGCATTTGCCACAAGGGTTGGGCAGGGGTAGCGTTGCCACACAGCATCCCAATTTCTCCACCGCCAGCATTTGAAAATCAGGAATGCCACAAACTATGACACAAGGTGCCACTTGTGTCATACACCTTTGGTTCAGTTACCTTGAATCATGCTTCATTGTTTGAATATCAAGCCTCACTTCTCTACATTTTGGGTTAAAAGGCATGTTCTCCTGTTGGTGACAATATTGCCTGCACCACTGAACATTTTCTACCTGTATGTACTTGTAGGTATGCAATTGAGGTGCTCAACAGGTACTGTTATCAAAGTGGGCCAAATGGTCTTTTTTTGGTAACAGTCCAGTAGAGGCTCATCTTTGGTTAGTGGCACATTCTCATCCAGAAAATCCTGCACCATTTATTTTGGTGGCATTTCAGACACCACTGTGTCAGGAGGTGACTTACCATGCTTTTTCATCAAGCCCTAATCAAACAGTTGTTCCCAGAGTGGTTTGTCATCATTGGCATTCTTTTCTGGGGATCTAGAAGTAGTAGCATCAGTAGGTCGTAGTTGACTTGAAGGCAAAAATGAATACTACCTGTAGCATTCAGTAGTTAAAGTGACAACACATTGGGGTCCTCCTTCTTCATTCTCCTTTACCTGGCCTATCAGTGCAATTGCAAGGGATGATGATGATGAGTGTTGTTCTTGTTCTCTGTTTGTGTTCCTGGTCTTGTTTTGTACTATACACACAGTGTCCAGATGGATAAGCTAGGCTTTATAGACTGCTGGTCCTTACCATTTTCTTGTGCAGCAAATAATGTATCAAACATTTCTTTGAAGTGAGGGTCCAAGAGAGTGGCTAGGATGTAGTGGTCAGCTCTATGCATTTCTGAAATGAGTGTGTTATTCTAGAAATGTTGGCTAATTTTTCTATTAAATTGTCAGCAGTGGTATCCTCCATATCCTCACATTGAGTTTTAATAGAATCAAGTTGCAGGTTAATGAGGGTAAAGGGAGGAAGTACCCGGTTGAGACCAGCTGCATGAGCACTTACCTCCTGTATGGCCTCCTCAAAGGGCTTCAGCATAGTCCAGAGGGTCTTTATCAGGCACCACCAATTTGAGCTGATGTTTACATCTCCCATTGCCAATGCCATGCTAAACGGCATACTGGTGGATAGCCTTCTGCTGTGTAGCAGCTGTTACATCATGCAATAGGTGTAATTCTATCTTGCTGCCACATCTTTTGGTGGGTGGTGGAAGAGAAGATGATTCTACTGCTGAATGTTTTGGGTAACACTTATGTAGAGGGCTGATTATTGAGTGCTGCACTTTTGAACAACTCAATAATAGCGCTCTACAAGAGAACGAGAGGAGCAATACGTCGCTATAGCCTGTATAGCGAGTATAGCAAGGAGCTGTACTCACTATTACAGGATGTAGCATCCTTTGCAGCTGATTCCCATTGAGCTGCTTGCTTAGTGTAGTGGTGTACACCACCGCTTGCATTGCATGAAGACCTGGGTTCAGGTCCAGCTATAGACAGAATCCATTTTTTTTCTAAATCCAATAACTTGCCCAGTGGTCCGCATCCCCTGGGAGTTGATTATTAAAGTTTTGGGAATGCAGGGGCTTGCCCCTCCACAAGGGGAGCATGGGGGGTACAGCTTCCCACGAAAAATGATTTCGTGGGTTTGGCAGCATTGTAGTAAATCACACCATCTGCAATGACAAGGTTTTTAATAGCTTTGTGCTTCAACAGAATGGCTTAAATGACCACAAGCCTTTTTTTTCCAGAAGTACATATGTTTGCACAGTGATGCCTTCCTCATCTAGGAATCCCAGAACTACCAGATTTATACAGTGAGCAAAACATAGAACATGTGTTATAATCCCCATTGTCAACTGTCTTTGCAATGCTCTTTGCATTATCTGATACCATAAAACCTGGTGTTAATGAGTGTGGTGTCAGCCACGCATCAAACTATTGCTGAAGGAAGTGTAGCAAGTTTTCTGCACAATTGTCATTGTCAAAGTCAGCAATACATAAAGATGCCTACTTGGAGAGAATGGAGGGCCCCAGTGACTTGTGTCAACTGCTGCTGCTGGCACTTAACCCAGATGAGAAAGAGGAAAATGAAGATGGGACATTGACCCAATGGGCAGTCATTGCCATATAATCAGTGGTATGATCACTGGTCCACATGTTAGTGGGGATGTGAACAGCTGGAACAAATGATGCTTTTAGAGTACGTAACAGTCTTGTAGACACAGTGATACAAATCAGGAAGTGCCTCTGTGGAAACATAGTTATGCCTGGACATTTGATACCTTGACATTGCAGCTTGCATTAGTGACAGAAAACCTCTATTGCTCACCAAGGAGAATGGCAGCAAGTTGGTGGCTAACATTTCCACAGTTGCTCTTCTTAACCATTTTGTCTCTGGTCTGCTGGCTTTATATTTCTGGCCCATTTCCAGGGAACTCACCAGTCAAAGTTGAGCACTTCCCTCCCTAAACATGACTGTTGGTTCATATTTTTGCCACCACTGGAGGTGGAAGAGGCTGGGGATTTGAGGCCCTCAGAAGGTGTGGGAATCAATGGGCTGAAGAACTGATGAATGGAAGAAGTTGGAGTTGGGTGTCACCTACCACTTGAAGGACTTTCTACCTGCTCCCATAACATCCTTCTCCTCCTGACCATCTTCATTATCATCATCAGCTTCACTTTCTGGTGGAGCTGCTACTGACACCATGTGTTCGCACATCTTTTCATACTGAGATCTGTGGGATTTCATCAAATGCCTTTTCATGGTGAATTTCCCAGCCTTGTTCCCTCTTTAACCCAACTCAGCCTGTCTTTATACAAAAACACATTACATGTGACCATGATTCTGTGTCCACTGAAAAGAAATTCGACACTACCAATGTCACCGGTTTGGACTTTCCTGCTGGCACTCTCTGCTTTTGACTAATGTGTGGGCTACTGTGGTCTGCTTCCATATCACCCTCCTCCTCAGCTGCCACCAGTTTGTCAAGGTCAGGAAATGGTTCTTCTTCCTCTACCCTGTGTCCTGGGACACAAGTCTTGACTATGTCTCTATCTGCTGTTATTTCAGATGTTTGTTGTTTTGTTTCCCTTTGTCATTTTGTGTCCTCTTTAATTGTTTAACACCACTTTCAATCTTTTTTGATCTCTTATGTGCACCTGCCCTAAGTCCAACTCCCACCCTTTCCACCCCTCCACCTCCTCCTCAGAACAGCTGCTGCTATCACTTTTATTAGGTATATAGTCACACTCTGTATCTATGTCCTCAAACTCCATCAAATTACTTGGTTTCAACTCCTCTGCCTATGTCACTACCTGATGCACTGTTTTTTATTTTTTCTACAATGATTGCTCATGTCGCAACCCTTGAAGTATCACTTTGAGTGGTTCCTACAATGTGTGATACTTTATGGACTATTTGACTACTGTCGTCTTCCTCTACACATGTAGTAGCCACTGAAACAGAAGGTCTTTGACCAAGTCAACTCTGCTTTAGGTTTTTTTTTTTTTTTGACGTGATTGGAAGTTTTCATGTCACCATCTCCTTGGCCTCTCTATTGTTCTATTGCCTAATGCATGCTACAGGACTCATCCACTTGGGTGATGAAGATTTTTTTCTTGCATTTATTACGTTTTTTTTTAATTTTTTATAATTATTTTACTTTTATACACTTTTGTTTATTTTTTAATTTTATTGCCACAAAGGACTACAAGTGGCCAGGCACTGACTTGCTGCCAGCTGACACATGCTTGCTGCCTTCAGCTGAGATCACACTGCAACAGTCCAGCTCAGGAAGACATACACACACAGGCTGCTCAGGACTGAGGAAGTGAAAAGAACTGCATCCATAGTGGCATCCCATAAAAAGATCAAAGTGCAAGTGGTACTTAAGGTGTGAAATAAGGTCCGTAAAGTGTGAAATATGTATGCATTAAAATACAATATACTGTACCTGGATTCAAACCACTGATCCTTTGGCTGCTTAAAGAAGACACATTCAGTGTACCACTGAGTTGCAGGTAAATAAATTTCAGTTTCTCTGGTGTAGATGTTAAATCACAATCCGCAAAACAGGTGAATGGAGATCTAATCCAAGCAGACAATTTACCTTCACAAATTGTTGTCCTTAGTTAAATGTACCTCTCATATAATTTAATATTGTGCTCCATACCACCATGAATCACCACTTTAAGTGAGTTTCCATATTACAAAAAAATGTAAAAAAAGATTGCATTCCCTACCATGATTTGAACTACTGATTCTTTGCCTGCTAGACAAACATTCATTCACTGTACCACTGAGTGGCATGTAAGTGACTTGCAGTTCATATGGTATAGAGGTATGTCACAACCTGTAAAATAAGCAATTGGGGATCTAATCCCAGCAGGTGATATAACATTAAAAAATTGTTGTTCTTATCTAAATGTACTTCTCATACAATTTACTATTCCAGCTCCACATTATCATGCATCTCCACTCAAGTGAATTTCCATTTCACAAAAAAAAAAATTGAAACACATTTAAGCCGCTGCCAAGGTTTCAGCTACTGATTGTTTGCTTGTTAAGTGAACACACATTCAGTGTGCCACTGAGTTCCAGATAAGCCAGTTATAGCACTTAAGGTGTAGAAGTTATGTCACAACCTGATAAACATGCAATGGGGTATCTAATCCCAGCAGGCAATTTACCTTCATAAACTGCTGTTCTTAGCTAAATTTACTTATCATATAATTTAGTATTCTAGCTCCACGCCATCATGAATCACCACACAAGTGCATTCCTATCTAACAAAAAATAGGAAACCAAAAATATCAATCCCTTTCCAGATTTGAAATGTGTCTATCTGTAGCTGAACCACTGATTATTTGCCTGCTAAGCCAACATAAACATTCACTGCACCACTGAGCTACATGTAAGTGAGTTACAGGTCTTATGATATAGAGGTTATGTCACATCCTGCAAAACAGGGGACTGGGAGTCTAATCCAAGCAGGCAATTTACTGTCACAAGTTCTTGTTCTTAACTACACTTACTTTTCATATAATTTACTATTACAACTGCACACCACCATGAATTATCACTCAAATGAGTTTCCATTTTACAAAATAAGAAAAAAAGTTCCTGCACAGGTTTGAACCACTGTTTCTTTGCATGCTAAGTAAACACACATTCAGTGAGCGACTGAACTATAGGTAAGTGAGATGCAGTTCCTATGATACAGAGGTTATGTCACACCTGCAAAACAGGTGACTGGGGATTTAATCCCAACATGCAATTTACCTTTATAAATTGATGTTCTTAGCTAATTTACTTCTTATACAATTTAGTATTCCACTCCACACTACCATGAATAACTACTCAACTGAGTTTCTGGCTTACAAAAAGTTGAAAAAAGTGTGTAAGTCCATTTTGTAACCCTGATTTTACTCCCTGTTCAGAAAAGCCAGTTTTAGTGAAGAGCTACTTATGATGTCATAACCAGAATGCACATCTCTCCATTTCTTTCTGTTGAGCATTAATTACACATTCTGAAACTGTGGCATCACCACATTCCAAAGTTGTGTGTCATAATTACCATGTGAAATTGTGTATCCCTACCACATTCTGAAATATCCTGTTTCCTCATCAGTTTCTATTATTGCATGTCCCAGTCATATTCTGACACTGTGCATTCTCACCACATTCCAACATTGTGTGTACCGATAATATTTTGAAGATGTGTGTCCCAGCCACTTTCTGACATTGTGCATTCCTGACACATTCTTAAATTGCATGTCACCACCATATTATGGAATCACACATCCCCACCGCATTTGGAAATTGTGTGCCTTGCCACATTCTGAAATTCTGCAACCCTGCAACATTTTGTAATTGTGTCAATACTATATTTGAAAATTGTGCAAACTCATCACATTCTGAAAATGCTTAATCTCACTACATTTCAAAATTATGCATCTCTGCCACATTATAAAATTTCATTTCCCAGACACCATATTCTAAAATGATGTGTCCCAGCTACAGATGTGCCAAAGTTTTAATTCAACAGTGAAGTTTCACAAAGTTTTCCCTACCTCAGCAACTTTGTCTTCACCAGAAATTGTAAGTTGTCCATGTGAACAGTGATATTCTACCCACAAAGTTCGGAATTTCACCCACAAATGGTGGAATTTCACCTACAAACAGCAAAATTCCACCACTTGTGAGTAAAATTCCATACTTCCTGGTCAGAATTCCACCATTCATGGAGAAATTCCACACTTTGCAGATCAATCTGCACTTCATGAATTGTGCTACATTTGCAGATTAATTTGCTGAGTGAATTTTACTCAACTTTGCCCATCTCTAGTTCCAGCCACATTCTGAAATTGTACCTTCCTGCCACCTTCTAATACTGTTGTCACAGTCACATTCCTTACTTGTCTGTCATCATCACAGTCTTAAAATGCACATCCCTACCATGTTCCAAAATTGTGCATCACCACCACATTCTGAAAATGAGTATCTCTGCTGCATTCCAAAGTTGCATATCCATGGCAAATTCCACGATGGTTCATCCTTGCCAAATTCTGAAAGTGTGCATCCCCTCCACATTGCAAAATTGTGGGTGCTCTTTACATTCCTAAAATGCATTTCCCTTCCATGCTGTAAAATTATGCATCCCCGCATATTCCAAAAATGTGCGTCACTTACACATTCTGAAATTGCAATTACCACCACATTCTGAATTTGTGCCTTGATATATCCTGCAATTCTGTTTCCATTCCACATTGTGAAATTTGCATGTTGCCACACCGTCTGAAAGCATCATCACCACCACATTCTGAAATTGTGTGTCACGACCAAATGCTGAAACATTCTATAACTATGTGTCTCATGAATTTCAAAATTGTATATTTCTGGTATCTCTGCCACATTCTAAAAATGTTTTACACCACAACATTCCAAATTTCATCATCCCTTCTGCACCTCAAAACTGTGTATTGCAGCTGCATTCTGAGAGGGTGTCATTGCTGAATTCTAAAATTGTAAACTGGTAGCATTCTGAAATCTCATCCATGCAGTTTTCTAAAAACTGCAAACAACCTTGGCATTCTAAAGCCATGTTTGCCTCTGTATTTCCCCCCTCAAACTCTTAAATACCTTGCACATTCTGGAAATGCATGCCCAGAACACACCCAGTGTCAGCTTTCCTTTTCAAATGTTTACTACAGCTGCAGTTTTATGTAATGTGGTTGAAACAAGGCCTAAAAGGTTGCTTGCAGGGATGGCTAGGCTGTGAGCTCTGATTATGACATCTTCAGCAGCTCTCCCCTGAAACTGTTTTTCTTTTTTAAAAACAAGCAGTAACACCAAGGCTACAAAATGGCTTACAACTTTCAATAAAAGTGACTTAGAATTCTCTTTTTTGGCATAAGGCTGAGTGGGATATGTTGATCCTAATTCTGAATTTTTACTGATGCTAGAAATTTTTGCCAGACTCCCATATTAAGTGAATGCACATTCAGTGTGCCCATGAGCTGCTGGTGAGTCACATTTCCTATGGTGTAGAGGTTATGTCACAACCTGCAGAACAGGTGACTGGTAAACTAATCCCAGTAAATAATTTACCTTCAAAAATTGCTGCTCTCAGTTAAATTTACTTCTCATATAATTTACTATTCCAATCCACACCACCATGAATTGCTACTCAAGTGAGCTTATATCTTAAAAAAATATAGAAAAAATGCTTACATCTATGCTTATGTTGGAGCCACTGATCCTTCACCTGCTAAGCAAACACACATTCAGTGTGCCACTGAACTGTATGTAAGTGTGTTGCAGCTCCTGTGATATAGAGGTTATCTCACACCTGCAAAACAAATGACTAGGGATCAAATTCTAGCAGATGATTTTTCCTTCACAAATTATTGTTCTTAGCTAAATCTACTTCTCATTAGTGTTGTGCAAAATTGGAAAATTTCACCTGGTGAAATATTTTGCAGAATTTGCACATTTTGTGAAATATTTCACTGGGAAAAATGTGAAATTTCACACATTGGGTGGGTGAAATGTCACCCATGAACTGGTGAATTTTTTTTTTTTTGAATTCAATACTCTTTATTAAGTTTGACAACAACATATCAATAGCAGTTATGCTTTTGTTCCAGCATTTTAAACATCAAAAATAAAGGGAGAAAAGAAACAACCACCCAAGGACCTATGCTAAGCCAACAAGTATCCCTTAGCTAAATAACGAAGCTAAAAAAAAAACATAGACAAACTAATTCTTTCCTCCCTCCTCTCCCTCCCCAATCTTGTGGTGCATATCAAACTGTTCACTAGATACCCAGGTACCAGGAATTGAGTAGCTACTTATAAAACGACCTGCATACAATCCGCTAACTTCATTGATGGCACATGAAACAAAGAGGAAGCATATTTAATATAGCATACTTAATGTACTTAGTGTAGAGGGGCCCGCAGCTTATTATTTTGCCTAATGCCTCCTTAATAATAAGGCATCTAATTTCCCCCATTTTTTCCTATAGGAGGATAAACGTCTGTTCACCTGTGCTATGAGGTTCTCCACTCGTAAGGCAAAAGTTGTCTCATGTAACCATTCCGTATAAGTTAGTATGGAGCGGTCCTTCCAATGTCTAAGCACTAATTTTTTGACTGCCATGGATATTAATGCCATGTGATATCTCTTCTCCTTCACCTGTATCTCCGAATAATCTCCCTAAATACAAATTTTAGGGGAAAAGAGACCTTGTAGTCCCAATAGGGGGTCTAACAGGGTTTCTATCTGAGCCCAGAGGGGAGACACCGACTGACAAGACCAAAAAATGTGCAGGGGAGAACCCTCTTCCTTGTCACATCTAAGACATCATGTTGAGGTAGCACGTTTCATCTTTGCCAGCCTAATCAGAGTGTAATAGAGATTATTCAAAATACAATACTGTGTAATTCTGTATCTATCTATCTTGCGTATGATAAATACATAAGTTCTTCCAAATGTTCTGCCAGTCATTATCTCCATCGGAGTAAAGACCTCTCCAAATACTGGGACAAGGGATCAAAGGGATTTCCAGGAATTTATGTAATAAACTATACAACTCTGAGATACTATGTGGCTTATTAACAATCACCCTGACCTGAGAGAAGAAATTTGCAAGGGGTGAACTTTTGTTGACTTTCCCGAATTTACTAATCAGGAGATGTCGTAACTGGTATGCTTTGAATGCCATTTTAGCTGGCCATTGAAATTTATCTAGAATCTCCTTCGTATCTAGAATGCAGTCCGACGAATAAAAATCGTTTACATTACAGTTTGATATCAGTGGCAGCCACTTTTCAGTTATCACTGACTTGCCTACGCGAAGGTTGGGGTTGAGACATATAGGTTGTGATAGATCCCCAGTTTGGGAAATCTTAAAATGCTTATATATCTGGAATACCACTTTCAAAGAGATTCCGAGAGGTAGGGACCAAAATAGTCTGGGAATCTGTTTGCTTGACCCATAAAATAGAGCCTTCGGATCTATATTATGAGATTTCATGAAATCCTGTTCTATTTGAAGCCATAATGGTTTGTACCCTTGAGCAGACTGAGAATCGGCATTGGATAGCCATTTCCCACATTTACTAAGGTGCGAGGCCCAATAATAATATAAAAAGTTAGGAAGGCGAAGTCCTCCATGTTCCTTGGGTTGGGAAAGCTTACTATAAGATTTTCTAATAGATTTATTATTTCAAAGGAAAGTACTTATTCCAGAATGAATACCCTTAAAGTAAGATTGGGGGATCAACAAATTTAACATATTCAAGGGGTAGAATATTCTGGGTAGCACATTCATCTTAATAGTGTTAACCCTGCCCCACAATGATAGAGGCAACTTAGACCACCTAACTAAATCCTGTTGGATCTCCCGCCAGAGGTCATCTAAGTTTAACTTTCTCATCATTGATGGGCTAAGAGAAATGTGTATCCCTAAATATTTAATGGAACGCGCCGGCCCACTTCATTCCAAATTCGAGAAAATCCGCACTGTAGGTAACATGATTGAGAGGGAATATTTCAGTTTTATTGATATTGAGTTTATAGTTAGAGTATACACTAAACACCTCAATCTTGCCTAACGCTGCCCTCAACGATGAAACTGGATTAGACAAATGTAGAAGTAAATCATTCGTGAACACTGAGATTTTGAGGGTACTATCGGCTACTGGGATACCCGATATTAATGGTGAGGAGTTTAATGATCTAAGAAGGGGCTCAAGATACAAATTAAATAGGAAAGGAGATAGGTGGCAGCCCTGTCTCGTGCCTCAAGTAAGTGAGAAGTATTCGACATGACCCATTGCATACAACTGGCTGGCTATAAATATATAAAGTTTGTATCCATGTGATAAACAATGGTGGGAAGCCCATAGCTTGTAAAGTGGCCCAGAGAAAGGTCCAGTCGACCCTGTTGAATGCTTTTTCTGCGTCGAGGGATACTAAGATCATCGGGGACAGAGATGCCTGGGCCGTCTTAAGTAGATATTGCAACTTACGGTGGTGATCGACTGGGGATCTATTTGCAATGAATGCAATCTGTTCAGGGCTAATTAATGATAGCCATACCTGTTCAATCCTTTTGGCTAATATTTTTGCTAATATCTTAATATCACAGTTTAATAACGAGATGGGACGATAACTAGAGGGAAGATGTGAGGGCTTGCCTGGTTTGAGAAGAAGAATAATAATGGCCTCTAAGAGAGTGGGGTCTTGAGCCCCCCCTGCTAATAAGTATTGATATAAATGATGTAAGCCCGGTACTAAGTCACTGGCAAATAGTTTGTAAAAATTTGGAGAGAGCCCATCGGGCCCTGGGGCCTTGTCAGGAGCCAGACTTTTTATTGCGGCCAATATCTCTTGAGTAGATATAGGAGAAGTTAACAGCAACTGTTGGTCAGGGTCTAACAAAGGTAGGGGAAGGGTTGCAAGGTATTTAAACATTTCGTCCATGGAGGGAGAAGAACTGCCTCTATTATATAGTGAAGCGAAATAGGTTCTGAGCACTGAAATTACTTCCCTCGGGTTGGTTTTAATCTCCACCTTGGAGTCCTCTATAGAGTTAATGGCCCTAGAGACCTCTAATTTTCTTAACCTCAGAGCTAATAAGTGACTAGCTTTCTCTCCGGACTCTATGTACTTTGCACGGGATCTCAAAATGGCAAACTCAGTCTTTTCCTGCAATAACATCGAATACTGATTCCTCAGGGATAGGAGAGTTTCCAGTGTATCCGTTGATGCAGAGAGGATTGTTCTATCCCTCTGATCCGAGTGAGGAGTGAAAGCCTTCCTCCGCCTTCCTTTTTGTATAGGCTAAGCGAATAAACTCACCCTTAAATAGCACTTCAACGCATACCATTCATGATCTGCCCTATTTACTGAACCTTGATTAACAAGATAGAAACTTGAATCATCTCTGATATCCTTTTACTAATATATTCTTCCTTCAGAAGTTGATTATTTAGTCTCCATAATGTATCCCTCTTAATATTGGCATCCAGTAACGCGGTCATCCAGACCGGGGCATGGTCCGATACCGCCATGGCTTCTATACCTGCACTGCCAATACTTTGCAGTATCATACTACTAACTAAAATATAGTCGAGCCTAGTCTATATGTTATGTACCGTAGAATAGAATGTGAATTCCCGCGTCGTCGGGTTCAGTGATCTCCACGGGTCACAGAGGCAAATGTTTCCATAAAGTTCGCCAGTGCCCTCTGGGCAGCTGACGGGGGTTTAAGTGCAAGGTTGGATCTATCTAAGTCTTGGGTGGGAGGTAGATTCTAATCTCCTCCAAGTATCACTGGTAGGGATAGGAAATCTTGTAACTTCTCTAAAAGACTGACAAAGAAGGCTGGATCCCTCCCGACTGGGCCATAAATACTCCCTAGCAAGACCTCAGTGTAATTTAACATACCCCTAACTAAGGTATACCTGCCTCTGGGATCAGATATGGTCGTGATAGCTTGGAAGGTCACTGACCGGTGAATAAGGATCGCGTGCCCCGGCTTTGGATGAGTCACCGAGGCAAAATCTGCCCAATACCTCGCTCACGCAAACCAACTGCTTCATTTGAAGTAAGTGTGTCTCTTGTATAAAGGAGACTTCGCTTGCAGATGTTCCAAATGCCTTAATATCCGCATTCTTTTTAGCGTGCTGCGGGCCCCTCTCACATTCCATGTAACAAACTTAATATAATTGAGTGCCATTTACCCTTGGCCAGTCTGATGCTACCCCGGTACCTAAAAATATATGCACCACCATCCCCTGATTTGAACTAAGTTCCACCCACAAAAAATAAAAGTTGAAAAAATATGATCCTTCCATAATAGTACCCTTCCCTCCCCTTGCGTCCGACAATAACCGTAGGTCCTTCTTGTATCAGAAAGAAGTAAAGGTAAAAACCCCTTTTCCTTATATAGTTAGCTCTTAAGAAACTAATTATCTGCCCCCTACCCCTCCTCCCCCCACCTATAATGTAATAAACAGTATATAATCCTATTGTAATTCCCCAAAAAATCCTGACCCTTATCCCCCCATTGGAAGAAAGAAACAGTACCCTATGAAATATTATAACAGCAAATATAAACCGATATTGGGCAGTACCAAAGTTTTTCCCCAAATATTTCCTCCATATTGTTGGGATTGGTCCCACCCAAAATGAAATACTAATAGTTACTATAAAGTAGGCCAGGTGTAATTCCCCTAAACTCCAGCCCGCATGGCTAGACATGCCCGGGTTCAAATCCAGTGCTCCCACCCCCCATCCATCATGAGGTCCGGTCTAGAAATCAGCAAAAAAAAGGGGGAGAGAAGAAAAAGGGGAGAAAGGGGGAAAGAAGGGAGGGAAGGGGAGAGGAGGGAGGATTCTATAAAGGAGGGGGGAATGGGAAGGAAGCAAATTGAAGATAATATATGTTTCTTGCACTGTCCTTCCATCTTGATCCGTCTTCTCCATCTTCTTCTGAATATTCCTTGTTGCCCGATGAGGTAACTTGATCCATATTAGTCCTCAACTAGGAAAATAAGACAGAGTCCTCAGTCTTTCAGGGGAACCTACGGTCCGTCATTTGAGAGCCCTCTGGGACTGCATATAAGGGACACCCAGACAGTGGTGTGCTTTATTGTGCGCCCCCCAGAAACACAGGCTCACAGTAGGAGTGCCCATCCAGGGCTATGTGATTTTCCTCCCCTGCCAGACCACCAGAACCACCATCGGATCTTCATTCCATCAGAGGGGGAGCAAATCACTCCATAGAGGAAAAAAAGGAGGGGAATAGATACCGGGCCCTCTCTCGCAGCCCAATAAGAACCAGGAAAGGCCCCTCAGTCCCAGAGATAGAACAAAACAGCCTTCGCTCAGTAAGTAAAATGGTAACAACATTAATTCTCCTGGACCAGTAAAAGAACCACAGTGATGGCCATTAGTTTCAGCCTCCTAACAAGTCATGGGGCTTTAAATAGTGAGGGTAGCAGACGGGATAAATCCTCCTGAGCTTGAGATACTGCATCATAACTGTGCCACTTGCCTTCCAGTGAAACTTGGAGCCGAGCAGGATAGGCCATCCTGAACTTAATGTTCTCAGCGATTAATTTGGATACAACAGGATGAAATGTGGCTCTACCCTGCCTTGTTTCCAGTGGGAGGTCTTGTGTTATTCAAAGCCTTTTCCCTTCCCAGGAGATGGAGTGTAGCTCCTTAATCTTCGCCAGAATATGCTGCCACTCCAGGTAGTTGAGTAATCTAATTATAATTGGCCTGGGAGGGGCTGGGGGTTCTGTCTTGGGCCATAGCGACCTATGGGCCCTCTCAATAATATATGCTGGGTTATGAGGGGATGGGCCCACCACCTTATTCAGTAAGGCCTGGATGAACATGATGCAGGAGGAGCCCTCCTCTCCCTCAGGCACTCCATGAATTAAAACATTGTTCCTGCGAGAACGACCATCTAGGTCTTCTGTCTTTTGCTGCAGCTTATTGATTAATTGCTTCATTTTCACAATGTCGGGATCCAGCTTACTCCTCCAGGTTTCAAGTGAAATGGAGCGAGTTTCGTTGTCTGAGACTCTTTGTTTCAGATGGGAGACCTCCCCTCTCATATTTTTGAGTTCAGTAGTTATTTCCAGCAATGCCTCTTTAAGAGGCTGCATCTCCTCAAGAAATCTGTCCTCCGATAGCGGGCTGGAGGTGAGCAAAGCTGAGATTTGTGGCATCGAGGAGGAGTGAGTTTGTTGTTTGGCCTTCTTGGCCTGCTTCTCGGGGGTAACTGGCGGGGTTCGCTTAGGGAGTGCCGTTTTCATCTCGGATTCCATCCCGTCGATACTGCGCGGGTAGCGCCACTGATTCTGCCCCTTAACCTTCCTCGTTGTTTCCCCCAACAGATAAAAACAAAAAAAGAGATCGCGGGCTGTTATAGGTATTTAATTTGTAAACAAATTAGCGGAGGCAGGGCGAGAGCACCGGAGCAGTCCCGCTATCACGCTACGCGCATCACGTGATCTCCGAACTGGTGAAATTTGCTGCTCATGGGCAAAATTTCACCACCCACAGGCAACATTTCTTAATTTTGCCACCAGCCCACAATCTGCCAAAGAAAAACAATCCCCTTCCATGTCCCTGGTGTATAATGGTTCCCCCCAGGCTGATCTACTGAGTTCAAATTAAGTACCCACCCCAATACCCTGAGCCCTGACCCCAATCTTTGTAATAGAAAAACAACAATCACCTCCCATGCCCCTGGTGTCTAGTGCCCCCCCGGCCAATCACCGGACAAATTCAAATCAAGATAGAACCTTCCCTCCTCCCCCAGTTACCCTGAGCCCTGGCCCCATATCTTTGTAAAAAAATAATAATTTTTTAAAAATCCTAACCTCTCTCCCTGGTGTCTAGTGGATCCCCACCCCCCACTCCCTATGTACCCTTATCAGGCCACCGGCACAGCCCTCCATTCACCTCCATGGCCAGCAGTTCATCTGAGTGCTCATTTTCAGAATGTGCTGGTGATGCACAATTTTGGAACATGTTGGGGATGTGCATTTTAGGACTGTGATGATGACAGGCAAGTATGGAATTTTACAGTGACAAACAGTATTAGAAGGCAGCAGGAAGCTACAATTTCACCAATAGTAGTGAGAGTATGCTGCCTGATTGTAATGAATGAGCGTGGCTTGCACAAGCACTCGGCCATTCATTAAGTACTAGACAGGCTGCTGGCCATGGAGGTGAGTGGAGGGCTGTGCCAGTGGCCCAGTCAGGTATGGGGAGTAGGGTGGGCTCTCTCTGACTAAGACAGGGTGGGGGTCCACTAGACACCAGGGACAGGGAAGGGAGTTTTCTTTACAAAAATATGGGGCCAGGGCTCCGGTGATTGGGGAATTCTATTTTGATTTGAATTCAGCCAGCAATTGGTTGGGGGGGCTCAAGACACCAGTGATATGGGAGGGGATTCTTGATATTTTTTTATTACAAAGATTGGGAGCCTTGGCTCAGGGTGACTGGGGTTGGTTCTTGATTTGAATTTGACCTTTGATCAGCCTGGGTTGGGGACCACTAGACACCAGGGAGTCGAAGGGGCACAGAATACTGGCATATCAGATGCAGGTGAAATTGTGGGCTAAATTAACCATAATGTCACAAAATATTTCACATGGTGAACTTGCCGAACTTGTCAATTTCATGGCAATTTTGGCGATGAAATAAAATTTCGCAACTTCTCTACTTCTCATATACATGTAATGTACTATTCCATTCCACACCACCGTGCCTCACTTCTCAAATTAGTTTCCAGCTTGCAAAAAGTTGAAAAAAACTGTTTAAGTCCCTGCCAGGATTCAGACTATGTCTTCCTAAATTAAACCACTGACTTTTTCTCTGTTAAGCAACACACATTCAGTGTGCCACTGAGTTGTAGGTAAGTGAGTTGTATTTCCTATGGTGTAGAAGATATGTCACAACCTGAAAAACAGGCAGCTGGGGATCTTATCTTAGCAGATGAGGTATCATCACAGACTGCTATTCTTAGGTAATTTTACTTCTCCTATATTCCAACTCCACAGCACCATGAATCACCATTCAAGTGAATTTCCATCTTACAAAGTAAACATTTATGTTCCTGTCAGGAACTGAGCTACTGACCCCATGTCTGCTAAGCAAAACACACCTTCAGCATGCAACTAAGCTACTGGTAAAAGAAATACTGTCCCTACAATGTAGAGGTTATGTTACAACCTGCAAAACAGGCGATAGGGATCTAATCCCAGGAAGTGAGGTACCTTTACAAATTGATGTTCTTAGCTAAATTTACTTCTCGTATAAACTAGTATTCCACTCCACACTACCAAGAATTGCTACTCAAGTGAGTTGCCATCTTACAAAAGGTTAAAAAAAGTTTAAGATCCTTCCATGATTCAAGCTATGTATACCTGAATTTAAAGCAGCAGTGCAACGAAAATGGGCTAAAATTTGATACCACCTTTTTTTCTTCCTAATCGATGCCAGGTGTCTTCCAGTTTATTTTGGTGTTAAACTTTTCATTTTCAGTTATCCCTTAAGAATTTTATGAAAGTTTTAAAACAATTATTTCTCCAGGAAAAAAGATGGCAGCCTCATTTTTGCATAGAAATAATACTGAGGACCTGAAGAGGATAAAAAGCCAGACAAAAATGAAGATGTACAATGCATAGCATATGAAGCATCCAGAAACCCCAAATCAACAGTTCTGCCAATATTTTTCATAACCATAGCAGAGAATTATCTTATTGGAATAACTTTGTTTCATTGCACTGCTGCTTTAAACCACTGACCAACCACCAAACTTTGCCTACTAAGTGAATACACATTCAGTGTGCCTCTGAGATGAAGGTAGGGAACTTGCATTTCCTATGGCGTAAAGGTCATTTCACAACCTTCAGAACTGATCTAATCCCAGGATATGATTTACCTTCACAAATTGTTGTTCCTAGCTAAATTTACTTCTCATATAATTTACTATACCAACTACACAGCACCATGACTTGCCAATCAAATAAGTTTCCATGTTCCAGTAAGAATGTCTGAGTACCTGCCAGTATTTGGACCACTGATCCTTTGCCTACTAAACAAACACACATTCGGTGTGCCGCTGAGTTATAGTAAATGTGTTGCAGTGCCTGTGATGGAAAGGGTATGTCACAACTTGCAAAACAAGTGACTTGAATTGTATTCAAACCTATACAAGCCTCAGCTAGGACTAATTTAATTGAATACAACATAATGTAGAACTAGGTTCAGTTTTCTGAAAGTCTGTTTTTTAGCTCTGCTAAAACCCTTTACTGCATCAGCAATGACATCTAACAATTTCTCTCATACAATAAAAGTTGTAGTGAAAAAGAAAAAAAAATGTTCAATACAGGAGATCAAACCAGGGTTGTATAGGTCTGAAACCCTACACATACACCTCAAAGCACTGTCACTGACATCATCAATGACATCATGCAGCCAAAACACTCACAGCGAATATAGCCTTACACTTGACTAAATGCACAAAAGAGTATGCATAACCATAATAGGTGCTAACAGCTAAGCTGTTGGCACCTAAAAAACATAAAGTCATTTTGGGCCCATGGTGAACACCAAAGTGAAGTATTCATTCCGCATCTGAGACATTCTCTTTGCTCACTGGTTCCTCTATCTGTTTCCCTTCCCTTAGAGGCCGTTTCCCCTCCTTTAACTTACTCCCTCCATTTATGAACTGGAAAATTGTTTTGGTGTTGCCTGAAGCTCCTACTGGTATCCTGGTTTCTGGTCCCTCAGGCTTTCTTAATTTGAACCTTGCTGTTCCTCAGTGCTGCTCTGTACTCTTCTTTGGCCTGGAGTGAGCCTCTCTCTTTCCAGCAGTCATGGACTTCCTTTTTGTCCAAGGAACACATATTACAGGTCCCTTTTTTAATGCTTTGGGACCAAATGAGGCTCACTGGGCACAAGGTCCATTTACAAGGATGATCAGGAAGCACTGGAGGGGTTAAATAACTTGCTCAGAGTCATGCAGTATGCAAGTGGAGGTTGTGAAATAAAACCCAGGTCTGCTGGATGGATCAAACTCATTCGCAGCTCATTACTCAAATCCCTAGACTACACCAACAGCCCCCTGTTGAGCCAGAGGGCACCTTTTGATCATTTTCACTTTATTGCATACAGGGATACAAGTCTCTGCAGCTGCTTCAAGTACCCTTTGAAGAAAGGTCCTCATGTGCTGTGCATAACCAGCCTCATGCAGCTTTTCCAGACTTCTAGGCACCAGGTCCTTCACCTTGGTAATCTGTCTTTCTGCAGTTTTGGGTCCAGGGGGCTAAGGTATGGGTAGTCTTCCAAGGCATCAGATAGAAGATTACCCAGTTAAAGTTGTGGTCACTGCCTCTCGCTGGTTCCTTTATGTTTGCACTGGAGATGACTCCATTACTGATACTGAGAACAATGTTAATCTCCTGTTGGGCATGCTGCTGTAGAAAGCAGTCATTAAAGGTGTCAGTAACTCTGTTTCAGTCCTACCATTAGCCAATTCAAAATGCTAGTCTATACAGCATGGAGTCATTATACTGCAGATGAAATTGTGCAGCCAAATAATGCTGCAGGCAAAAAACGCACAAGGCAAAGCAATGTCAGAAAAAATAGTGACATTACACGGACCATGGATAGCCATTGTATTTATTTATTCATTTGATAACCGGGTTGGTGCACTGATCAGAAGACCTTTTTCAGGCATGGCCTGGGCCAGATACTGGCAAACAAAGAGGTAACAATATCAGAGCAACATACAATTGCAAATAGTCTGAAACATCAATGGAAACAAATATAAACAAATGAGTATGGATTACATAACAGGCATAATACAAGTAAACTAGTCAGTACAACATTTGGGGGGGGGGTAACAGTGACTTCACAAAAATCCAGAATACATTGAAAGGAAAACTTACGAATAATTACATAAGAAGGGCAACTGATGAGTACACAGGCAACATTAACTGCAATGGGATGTTATCTTTTTTGCCCCCCACACCTCCCAGAATTACTATAACTAACTCTGAAGGGGTGTGGACTTCAGGGATGGGGCAAAACATTGAAGGCAATCTCATTCCTTTTTTACAAAAAGAAGAACAATGCCACAACAGTACAGGATGAGACTTGAACCATGGCCCCAGGTCCCACAGGCTGCTGGGCCAAAGTACTCCAGCCACTCCACCATGGGAGCAGCTCGGCCAGACACTGCAATAGCTGCCTACTTAACACTTCCCCAATTCACCACACGGTAACAGGAGTAGCTATTATTTCTGATTACTGTAAAACCCCTCTTGCTGTATTGCCTTTAGCGCTTTGTACAGTGTGGTATGTCATGCACTGTTTTGATAGCACTCTATTAACCTGGTACTGTCTATACAAGGAAGAATAAAATCCCAGAGGGTCACCAATGCATCTGATTCGGCAGCTCTTTTAATTCACTGAGCTGTTTTTTCCTCTCAATTTCCCTAGTAACAACTAAATATGCACATTGATTTGCATATCAAAATTCAGACTTTGATACCTTAAACTAATATAGTTTCATTTTGTTTTGCAATTTATGAAAACAATATGATTTAGACAAGGATATTGATTATTTGAGCATTTTTTGATGAAAACTCACATCTTAAAAAGTTTCATTTTATGGTGGTATAAATAGCAATTAAACCATTTTATCAGTTATGACTGCAGAGAGATTACATACTAACATACTATTTGGCAACAGATTAGGCCTTACAGTCTATCGAGTCTGCTCGAACCTCAGATCCCTAGTTGGGTCAGGCCCTCCCTTGTGTTCCAGAAACCCTATCATCCATCCCACCCCCGGGACAGGCCATCATCTGATACATCCACTTTCTGTGTCTGTCCCACCCTCTCTTGAAACCCTCCTGTGGATCTCTGGACCAGCTCGCCAGGTAGTGCATTCCAAGGGTCCACCACCCTCTCAGTGAAAAACCTCCTCCTCTTTTCCCCTCTCACCCTTCCACCTTCCAACTTCAAACCATGCCCTCTGGTGATACCTCCCTGCTTTAGTCTAAAGATCCCCTCCATGTTTACCCTATTTATTCCCTTGAGGTACTTGAAGACCTCAATCATGTCCCTCCTGTCTCTCCTCTCCTCCAATGAAAACAGGCAGAGCTCCTCAAGTCTCTTCTCATACTTCAAATCCCCTAGCCCTCGTATCATCTTAGTTGCCCTCCTCTGTACCCTTTCCAGGAGCTGTATGTCCCTCTTCAAGTGTGGTCTCCAGTACTGTACACAGTAATCAAGGTGTGGTCTAACCAGTCCATTGTACAGTGGCAGAATCACTTCCTTGATCCTAGAGGTGATCCCCCTTACGATGCATCCCAACATCCTGTTTACCTTGCTAGCCGCTCTCCTGCACTGCTCAGAGTTATTCATATATGCATCCACCATGACCCCTAGGTCTTTTTCCCCTATTGAGGCCTCCAGCACCTCCCCTCCCAGGGTGTACCTGTGTTTAGGGTTTCCCCGCCCAAGATGTAACACCTTGCACTTGGCGATATTGAAATTTAATTTCCATGTGTGAGCCCAGCTTTCCAGGGTGTCCAGGTCCCCTTGCAGGCCAACCTCCCCTCTTCTCCCTCAACTACTGCTCCCATCTTGGAGTCATTAGTGAAGAGACTCATTTCACACCCTATACCCTCCCTTATGTCCGATGTGTATGCATTAAACAGGATCGGACCAAGGACCGAGCCCTGCGATAGCCCACTACCAACCTCTCTAGGGTTCGAGAGCTCCCCACAGACCACTACTCTCTGGTTGCTTCCAGCTAGCCAGTTTTCAATTCCATTCCATTAGAAAGTGGAGCAACAGTAGTAATGGGTAAGTACATGAAAGCTATTTTAAAAGTATGTGTGGATAATATGTATTTATAATACAGACTGCCAATGTTGTTGGAAACAAATTAAATTACCTGAGTTGCATAGAAAATTGTTTTAAAATGTGGAAATCTTCTGAAATTACCATCCATAGATAACCATACTCAACCTGAACAATTTTCAGACTATAGTTGCAGCCAAAGAAGTAGTCAGATATTTCCAGATTTTTCATAGTATTTCTAAAGAGATTCTTTCTGGTGGCTCTGATGTGGTACTTCGGGCAGCCAAGAATTTCTCTAAAGATATCACTGAAATGTCATGAAAATTGCTGACCATGTCTTTAAAAGGAACCAACCCTTTACTGTTTTTCCCACCCACCTCCCAGATGTTTTCCCTGATGCTCCATTTCCTACACTTGAAAATAATAAAATGGTCCAGCGATGACTTCTGTCCCCCATGCCCCAACCCCAATCCCCTTTTACTTTATATTAACCATGACCTTCCATGATCTGTCCAAGGTCATTTACCATTAGTGGTTCTCCATAGATAACCAGTGTAAAATCATGGTCAAGTCATGAATGACTATGTACAACTGCGGTTTAACCATGTACAACTATGCTTTATCTATGCTCCTAAAAGCAGGACAGTCTGTATCCCTCTGTTCTGGTTGTCCAGTCATTTGCCTTACTCCACTGGATCCTTGTGAGTGCTTCTATAACATAGCCTTCAAAGTGCATTAGGCCATCAAGCTCACCCATTTTGCTTAGTGAACTGTTCATATTGGTGTACTTGCAAGTGAGGGTAGATCCTCTCTTTTCTTCCTTGCCCCCTGGCATATATCCTGTCCTGGTACTCACCTACTCTGCTGTCTTTTTGCTGGTAATCCTTGGTGATCCCTTGCAATTACATCCATGCTCCATCCTGTAGTTTATAACCCCCTGACTGGCCAGTCCATTCTCCTTACTAATTCACCCACTCCCTCCAACAACAGGTGCTGTCCATCCTGGGCATACAAGCATTTCTCACCTCAGAAGATGCCCCAGATGGCAGAAAAAATAAGACCCTCATTCTTGCACCAGACTCTTTGACAAGCATTATCCTACATTATGGGCTGCTGCCACTTCTCACTTCTCCTTAGGACTGGTAGGTTCACAGTAGATTCCTCTCCATTCAAAAGCATGCCCAGTTCTATGAATGACCTCTTCATGCCCTCAGGACTTGTGTTCCTATGTTGTTAATGACAGCATGGATGACAGCAGTCTGCTCCTCTCCCAGCTGTTACCTGGTCTTAGACCACCCTCACTCATGAACTTGAGCAAGTAATTTTGAAACATTCACAATTTTAACACTATATAGAGCAGGGTCCCTTTTACCCAGTTGTTGCACCCTAGAGAAGAGGCAATGTTACCTCAAAGCACTGGGGCTACTGGGTCGGCACTTTCCTATTGCATCATTAGGCAATATTTGTTGCACGTAATTAGTGTACATCAAACTGTTTATTCCTTTGTGGTGAAAAACTAATAATGCCTTTTGGACACTGAAGTCAACAGTATTCATTCAGACTCCTAGTAAGTGTGCTTCCTCTTTTCTGTTGTTGCCTCAATCTTGGCAGGCACACCACATTTCCAAGAATACCTTCCTGATCTAGCAATAAACCTCTACTTTACCCACTGTTGTGACTCTTGAGTCCCCAATGACTAATACTTTGCCCCACCTATGCCTACCTCCTTCTGGGCAGGTTGTGTTTCCTTGTGCCTGGAAGGTTCTATGTTTAAAGTATGAGTCAGCTAATGCATAGCAAAGTCTCCCAGGTTGTTCCCCTCCAAAGACTGTGGGAAGCCCAATAAACTAAATGCTGCTTGCTCTGGACATGTTTTCTGGATCTCCAACCAAAACCAGAGGACTTTATTTTCTTTGATATGTCCCGCTGTAGGTGTGAAGGCTCTCAGTGCTGCACTGGCCCCCTCTTTTACCTCAGAGACAGCTGACAAAGATTGTACTTCACAAGCCTGCAACCTTCTCTAAAAATTTGTAACTTTTGGATCTAGTGCTACCATGTGCTGTTCAAGCACTTGTCCTGCTTGAAGCACATCATCATTAGTAGTGGCAGTGTTGTTGCCCACAGCTTAAAGCCCAGGTTGCAGAGGACCATTCTTTCCTCCACTATCTGGCATTGTGCTTTTGGGGTTACCCATGTCTGGACCTCACTAAAATCTGGCACAGTCCACCACAAATAGGTTTGCGAAAGCTGTCACCAATATATTCACTTTACACTGCACAGAAAATGAATAAAAACAATAAATTTCTAGTCTGTTTGCAGTGGGATTGAACATGTTTGATCCCACTAGAGGCTAGCTCCACCCTCCTTGGTGCACCCTCCTGTTACATGCTCTCTCCCTTCTTTCTCTGCTCCATCACCCATTCCTTTTATCACACTTCCAGCCACCCTTCTCCCTACCCTACCCTACTCTGCCTGTAACTATCAACCCCCTAGACCTAGTGCTCAAGTTCCTACATCTAACGTCTCTACACTCTTGTTGTACCTCTGTCTGTCTACCACTCAAGCCAAGTAATGTGCCTCCTCAGAGTGTCAACCTCCCTTCAGTGGATGATCTCTGTAGGCAGGATGGTGAACAATGCACAGCAATTGCAGTGTGCAAGGCATGCTTCACTGCCAGTGTTCTGGTGTCCTGGTTATTAGTATGCCCACCTCACCCCAAGTCCCTCCTTCCTGTGCCCCCATGATGCAGCCTGCTGCCATTCCAGATCAGCAGCATGCCTCTTCAGAACATGTACCACCTCATGCAGTAGCTGCTGAACAATTGTTAATGTATTTTTACTCTTGCACCTTATTGCGTTGTCTACTCCACCTCACCTTCCAAAGAATGCATCTGGAAGTGAGCTGTTACCAGCTTAGTATGTCTTGCCTGGTAAAACTTTTAAAATAAATGAGTAAATTGCAGTGACTGCCCATGTTCCCCTCATGACCCTCTGTAGGGAGAATGGCATAAAATACAGTACATAAAGCAGAAGTGCACTTTCATCCTCCCTCATAAGCCACATTGTAAGAAACAATAGTTAGTCCATGGGTCTCTTCTACTCAGCCCAGCTCCCATAAAGCAAACTTCAGCACTGTTTGTCTTGTGACCATTTGTAGTGACCTACCAATAATTGGAGCTTGCTTCAGATTTGCTACTTTAGACATGCAGCTTGTCTCATGATACAAGGAGAGGCAGACATAACTTTCAGATGCAACAGAAGGTTTACTAAGAAAGGACGGGAGTGCAAATGTCACATCAAGATTTAATTTAACATTGTAACAGAGTCAGACATTTATGTCAACAAGGCTCTAAACTTCAAACTCTATATATTGACTTGGTACTCTATATGTAACCTTAGTGCTCTATATGACTTCACCAGGGGCACTCTGTTCACTTCTCTATTGATACGGACTAATGATTGGAGAGTAACATGGAGTGGCCTGGCCTGACTGTCAACCTAGCCTAGCTTGATGAATGGTCCCAGGACATATGAGTGTTTACCAAGGCTGACACTGATTGGAGCAGCTGTTTGAATAAAGTCTGTTCCAGATCTGGAATTGTTTCTTTAGTATGCGCAGTTTAAGGTCTCTTGCACACTAAGGCATTTTGAAATTGTAGAATGCCAACTAGGCAGTTCAGTTATGGGCATTTTAACACAGTAGGGAACAGTTCCATTATGGGCACTTTTTTTTTTTTTTTCATTTAGTTGTTTAACCAGGTATAACACACTAAGCTGAAAGCTTTTTTACAGGAGCAACCTGGGAGCACAAGGAGGTTAAGTGACTTGCTCAGGGTCACACAGTATGCAAGTGGAAGCTGTGGGATTCAAACCCAGGTCTGGTCTGCTGGATGCCACCAGATTTGCAGCTCAGAGCCTTAGACCACTGCGCTATACTGCCTCTAAACACTTTGGAAAAGCAGGTTACAGTTTAGGTATGGACAATTTAGAAAATGCAAATAACAGTTTGGTTATGGGCACTTTAGACAAAGCAGGTACACGCTGCAGGGCACCACACATTTAAGGCAAAGCATTCAGGAACATCAACCCATAAGTAAATGGGAAGTCAAAATAGGGGTACTAAATGAGTAAGCAGATGTTTCACAGTGCAGAGAGGCAGTCACTTATAACCACTTTTGAATAATGTAGTATCTATTGTTAATATTGATACTCTTCTATCCAATTTTCACAATATACTTCGTCAAATGTATGCAACCTCTCCTGAATGTACAGTAAATGTTTTGATGTGCCATGATTTTATTGACTATGTTAACATATGGGGTCCAATTTTCAAAGGGTTTGAATCAGTGTAGGGGACTTGCATCACAGAGTTTGATGCAAGGAGTGACTTATGTCAGAAATTGTGGCAATCATAATTTTCTAATGCAGCCTGCATCAAATCCCTGATGCAAGTCCCTTGCACCAAATGCTGTAAGTTAGACCAGCTCCCTCCTGGTCTAACTTGAACCATTTGGGGACCCTTTTTACGGGGCTTGCACCAAATCTTTGGCACAAGCTACCATAAACTGTGGAAACTGTCACAACTGCATCCAGTGTACCAAAATTAGATGGAACTGCATCAAAGAAGTTTTGCACAGTTCCATCAAACACTGCAGTTGACGCAGTGCTTGACGCAAGCCTTGCGCCAGCCTTAGAAAATCAGGCCCCTGAATTTCATTCTTATGTTATTTTGCTTTGTTGTTACTGTATAATATATGCTTTTGTGTGTGTGTAGTATCTTTTTGTCCAACATGTCTGAAAAAGGGCATGTCCCAATCTGCTTTCTGATTAAAAATAAAGTAAACAAACCAAATAACCAGAATACTATCCCTTTAAATGCAGGTAAAAATAAGCAGTTTCCAAGCATGCACATTGTCTCTTTATATGCTGTTCAGATAGGTAGGTTCATAAATATAAACCATAGCTTTGAACACAGTTCAGTTAGGCAGGTTCATAAATATTCAGCAATTCATTAAAATAATTATGCCCCTTGAACTTGCTTCTATGGAACTTTCCTGTCCTACCTCACTGTTCATTAGATCCTATTGAGCTTTCTTATAAATAAAACCTAAGGCTGGCCATTTTTTCCCTCAGGACCTAGCGTGCCATGAATCTGCTCCGGTAAAGCATTCCTTTTTCCACCCTCTAGGCAGTTTGGGTGCCCAGTGGAGCTCACTCCCTTCAGACCTTCTCTCTAGTGGAGCCTTAATTTATTACTTCCTATGAGGGGTCTTTCAATCAGGCCTGACTTGCCCCTGAATAGCTCTTGTTGTGCTCCTTCACTTTGCTTCCTCTATGGGCAGTCCTGGTGCCTGGGACTAACCATCCACCCTTCCACGTGGCATCCACCATTTTCAATGTGAGTCAAGTGGTGCTTTCTATTTATTTTAACAAAATTAGTTTCTGCAGACAGCGGTCAACACTAGTTAAATGTGGTACTGTCCACTCACCGCCACAACACCACCTGCCTGTCTGCCTGTGAGGGGCCTGGAGGGATAAGACTGGGAATCCATGTGGGAGTAACCACTCCCACTGACATAGCTGCCGCTGGTGGTGGAGGAGGGAGGAACAAAAGGTTAAGCCTGACCAGAACCATATGGCTGAAAATTCTACCATGACTGAGGGGGGAAACACCAACTTAAACAAAAATAGATAAGCTTTATTGAAAATAAACTGAAAAACATCACAAAACAAGAAACAATACAATCAGTATAATCCCTTACCCCCAGCCACCCCTACCCTTAACCCCCCCAACGATGCCACCACAAAGAAAATCAGAATAAGAACACCACAAAAGGGGAAAAACCCCAACAGCATAACGTGTCATAATATAACACCATAGGAGCCAGGTAAAACAGTATACTACAATGCCACAGATAAGGATACTGAAATAGAGGTAATCTAAATAGTATAGAAAGTGCACAACTTGCCCCATCTCTTACCAAAGAGAGGGAGCCAATGCCACAAACTCACTATCATATGTCCAACTCTAAGATTAAACAGAATTTCCTAGAGCCATTCTTGTTACGAAATAGTAGTCTAGTCAAGCCAGTGCCTCAGGACCACCTTCTTCAAGGATGGGGAAAGTAAAGCCATATACAATTTGAGCTCCCTGACTAAAATTTATCTTTAATCCCCTAAAATACATATCTTGGACTTAAATAGACCTTGCAATCCTAAAAACATGTCTGCCTTGGCTTCAGTAAGCCTCCATAAGGGGGTAATCTTAGGGCAGTACCAAAAAATATGTAGAAGAGAGCACTCATCCTGCTCACATCTAGTGCAGACAGATGAATAAAGCCTACCCATTTGGACAGCATTTTAGAAGTGAAGTAAAGATTATTCAAGATACTAAACTGAGTAAGTCCCAGTCTGTACTTGCAACATAGCGATATAAGTCAAGCCAAAGAATTTGCCATTGCAAAGTAGTTAAGGTGAACAAAGCATTCCAGGAGAGAGGAGAGCCATCCAAATCAGAGAAAACCTCTATAATAAGCCTAGAATACAAGGTAGACACCACATGTCACTGCAGAGCGAGAGATTGAAGATCGGTTAAGAACTCTGAAAAGTCAGTGGTCTAACTGCCTGGCCCAAACCAGTGAAGTAACACATGTCTGAGCTGAAAAACTTTAAAGGTGTGAGAAATCCTCAACTGGAAATGACTGATTATATCTGCTGTGGACAACAGAGACCTCCAATCAGCAAGTCACATACTCTGACATTATCCAGCTGGGGAAACCAATCAGTAGTAATGTTGTGACCCCTCAATCCTAAAATTACAATTATGGAGTGTAGGTTGGAAAATGTCCTTGAAAACTGGGTGCTACAACAAGGATCAAAATTGGGAATATACCCTGAGTGAGATGCCCATGACAGTGTTACATAATGTAGAGGGGAGAAACTTGAAAGAAGTAAAAAAACAGGGATGTCACTGACAACCCAAAATGATTAAGTAAATCTAGTTCTACCTCTAGCCATATAGGAGTGTAGGCAGAGTGGCCATCTTCGGGCGGGGAGGGGGAGCCACCAGAACACTTTACTGAAATGATTAGCAAAATAATAAATAAGGAAATGGGGAAGTTTGAGGCCACCCCAATATTTTGTGGGCAGCAAGTTTCTTATATGCACGTCTCTGGGACTTTCTTAGCCCAAATGAATTCTGCAATCATACTGTGTATTTGCTGAAACCAGATCAAAGGGAGCCAAAGATTTAACATGTTAGGGGGAAAAAAATACAGGGAAGGACAGTCATCTTAATAATATTAATCCTCCCCCAAAAGGACAAGGGGAGAGCTTGCCATCTCTACAGATCTTGCTGCAGCTTGACCACAAGATCATCCAAGTTGAGTTTGCACATCAAGACAGTCTCCCTAGAGAGGTGCAGACCAAGATATTTAATGGTACGGGGGGACAAAGTCATACGAAGCAAGATGATAATGAAAACTTTATTTTTATACAGGAAATTCTAATCATTAGGATTATACAATCCTGTTCATAAGATAGTCCTGTTTATATTTCACTTAGTTACATCTAAACATATAATATATAACAATACTCACATAAAGACAAAACATAAACAATACACAACTTTTCAAATATCCAACAATACATTAAAACTCAAATTCAAATGAAGAAGAAAATGCAAAACATAAACGTATATCCCATACATATTCATGTGCAACAACATTCTATTTTATAAGATTTTAGAATTTCATTTTTAAAAATCGTGTGGTCTTCTAATGATCTTATTGGAGGGGGTAAGATATTCCATACTTTAGCTGCCTGACATAAAATGGAACCATTACCGTATTTATTGTAAATTCTTATGGGACAAACTCTATGTCTATGCACAGATCTTAACAACTCATGCCTACCTTTACTAACTTTAGAAAAAAGTGTTTGTGTAATATAATGTTCTGGATGAAGTGATTTAAATTTATGTATCAGTATTAACCAATTTTTTTGAAAAATCATTTCTAAAGACTGCCAATTCAGTTTTATAAGCATATTACAATGATGAGTTCTATATGAACACTGTAAAACATATCTAGCTATTCTATATTGCACCCTGTCCAATCTAATCAACTGATATTTACTCGCTGTTCTGTAAATTTAATCCCCATATGTCAGGATTGGCATAATTAGCTGTTCAGCCACTTTTTTCCTGTCCTTAATTTGTAAACATTTGGTAGTTCATCTCAAAGCTCCTAATTTCTTGGTCACCTTTTTATATCATTATTTATGTGAATATCAAAAGTTAACATGGAATCAAAAGTCACCCCCAAATAGCAGTAACTATCCACCTGTTCTATGAGTCTATTTGTGTGTGATACAATATGAATCTGTGATTTAGGCTTCTTATTTGAAAAGTGCACCAATTTAGTTTTTTTAGTGTTCATCAAGAATCTTGACCTGGTGAGCCACTCCCCCCCCCACCCCGGCAAAATCTGTTTGAAGCTTCTGTTGGAGATCCATAACAGAACTACCGGTGGTGATGATCTCAATATCATCAGCATAAAGCCTCACGGCTGAATGTCTCATCACCTGGGGCAGATCATTAATAAACAAGAGGAATAACCAGGGCCCTAAAATGGACCCCTGTGGAACTCTTCTGCTTACATTTCTAGATGTAGAAAAAGTCTGTAAGATCTCTACCCTCTGGGTACGTCCTGTTAAATAGGATTTTATCCAATTTCTAGGCCCATCAACTATACCTATATCTTTCAATTTGTCCAGTAAAAGGGAGTGGCTCACCAGGTCAAAGGCCTTGGCCAAATCCACAAATACAACAGCAGTTTCCAAACCCAAATTCAAGGAAGTACAAACCAAATCTTTAAACTCCAACAATGCTCCAACAAGAGAATGTCTTCTTTGGCCATGGTCAGTATAAGGGGCAGGACTTATGTTTTACTGAGATTTAATTTATAATTGGATAGCTGGCCAAATTCTTCTATAATATGGAGGGCAGCCAGCAATGAGGTTCTAGGGTGCACAATAAAATGTCATCTGCATAAGCAGACAATAGTAGATTATGAGGGCCCACAGGGATACCATTCAGGTCTGGACAAGACTTCAATTTAAGGATGAGAGGTTCCAAATACAGGTTACAAAGAAACAAGGATAGGGGGCAAGTGCCTTGACAAGTGCCAGAATATAAAGCAAAAGAAGAGGAAAACACCCCATTGTAATAAATCCTGGCCATCGGGGAGGAATATATTACCTTGATCCATTGGAGTAAAGACTGCGGGAAGCCAAATTTTTCTAGTGTCAGCAACAAAAGGTTCCACCTAACCCTATCAAATGCCTTCTCCATGTCCAGAGAAACCAGCACCATTGGAGTGACAGAATCCCTGGATGCAGAGAAAACATGGGACAGCTTCCTGAGACAATCCACTGAAGACATCGTAGACATGAACCCCACCTGCTCCCGACTAATAAGCTCCATCCATACCCAGCTGACTCTGTGCACCAGAATCTTGGATAAAATCTTAATGTTGTGATTCATTAAGGAGCTAGGTCTCTAATTAGAGACAGAGTCTGCAAGTCTACCAGGCTTCAATAAGAGGATTATCAGCACTTCCAGTAGAGTAGGGTTCAAGATCCCAGACTTGTAAATATATAGATAGAAGTGATGAAGGATAGGGATTAGGTCAGTGTCAAAGATTTTATGAAAATTAGCCAAAAACCCATCGGGGCTGGGGGTCTTCTCCAAAGACATGCTCGAAATGGCCACCCAAATTTCCTCTTTCAAGACTGGTTGAGAGAAGAATACTTGCTGTGGTGCAGAGAGCTTTGGAAAGGGAATGCTGTCTGGGTACTTCTCAATGAGGGAGTTCGGCAATGGGGAGGAACTGCAACTATACAACTCTTTATGTTAAAGGATGCAAATTCCTGGGCAATGTCTCTAGGTTGGGTTTTCAGGGTGTTATCAGAGGCCCTAATCACAGGGGTCAACCTGAAAGCCTCTCATTGTTGAAGATGCAGCATAAACAGGCAACTGGCCCTTTCCCCCGATCAATATATTTGATTGTGTCCTGAAAATTGTGTATTCGGCCTTTTCCCACAGAAGATCCACATATCTATCTTGAGAGGACCAGCAGCTCATGTTGAATACCTTCTGGAGTCAAGGGGAAAAAGGAGTGTTCAATAGCAGTGATACGTTTTAAAAGGTCCGTAGCCTCCTGCATGAGCTGACACTTACACTTAGAGGAAATCCTAATAAACTCCCCTCTAAGAAAGCACTTAAGAGCTGACCATTCTAGATCCCCTTTAGCAGTAGAGCCAGAATTATGGTGGGAAAATATTGCAGTTTGGTCCTTAATTATCTCCATTATATATTTATCATGAAGAAGCTGATTTTTAAGCCTCCAGGTCATGTCCCTCTGTAGATTAGGAGCAACCGAAAGCCATACCCACACTAAGGAGTAATCCGAAATGACCCTGGTGCCTATCCCTCCATCAGTACTCCACTCAAAATGGACTTACTGATCAAAATATAGTCAGTCCTGGAGTATGACCCATGTACAGGGGAGAAAAAGGTATAAACCCTATCCTGCGGGTGGAGTATCCGCCAGGGATGACAAGGCCGCAGGGATTCTATCATATCTCAGATGGAGCACTGGATGTGTGACAGGCCATGTAAAGATCCACTAGACCTATTTAAGTCAAGTGTGAGAGAAACATTCCAGTCTCCCCCTATAATGAGTGGGGTGGGGAGAAAAGGAGAAAGGTGACTCGTCAGTTCCATAAAGAAGGAGGGGTCTGCCATATTAGGGCCATATACACAGCCCAGGATGATCTCAGACCTATCTAACACACCCCGCACAAAAACATATCTCCCTTGGGGATCCAAGAGGCACTGATGGCTATAAAAATTAACTGATTTAGTTATCAAGATGGCCACTCCCCTGCTGGCATGTGTAAATCCAGCTGCAAACATTTGGCTCACTGTCTGTCATTGGAACAAGTTACCCTCCAAGGACAGCAGGTGAGTTTCTTGCAAGAAAGCAATGTGGCATTGTAATTGTGCCAGATGTTTAAGGATTTGGTATCTTTTGGAAGGGGACCTGGCCCTTTTAATATTGCAGGAAGCATATTTTAGTAAGTTAGACAGTTACATATATTAGGTATATATCTAAAAGCACAATCAAATAAACAAAACAAAACCATATCTCAGATAGACTCCTCATCCCACTCCCCCCAAATCACCCCCACACCCCAGCCTTCTCCAACCATATACAAGTAAGTAAACCCAAACCATTGAAATGGATATAAGATGCCAACACATCCATCCTCAGTGTCCCCCCCCCCACACCCATATGAACATAACCAAACTCCAAATTCTGAAACAGGTAAAAAAAAAATCAAACCACACACAGCCCACCAGCCCCCAACTCCAAACTGCGTAGTAGGATCATAAAGTATATACCGGTATTCCCCTATACCTAGCCACCCAATTAAACCCCCCCAAAAAACAATGCCTCTGAACATTTCCCAATAAAATATTCAAGAACCAAACTTAACCCCATAATAACAAACCCAAACAGTAACAACCCTGAACCCTTTGCCAGGACATGGGAGACACCGCACAAAAAACACAAAATGTGACTGTCCCACAGTCAAGTGGCAAAGGGTTCTGCACCCTTAACCCAGCTCATGACATCCGTCCCCCCAAAAGCAACATATATTACCCCTCCCCGACCCTGCTCTAAACAGTACTATAAGAAAATTGCAGCAATACCTCAAGAAAACATCTAAAGTATTATAAAATATGCAAAAGACCCACCACTAAAACTTAGAGGTAACCCTTTAACCTTGATGACCATAACCCCAGCCATCTCCTGTACAATGGTGGTGAGATCAAAAGGAATGAGGAACTATATATGCATATAAACTGGTCAACATTAAAATAGATAAGTAAACAGTTTTAATAATGGTCCACCAGTCCTGAAACCAAATGCTAAGAAAGCCTTCCAACAGTAATCGATAATTCCGGGGCACTTGATAGAACCAGCACCACTAAAGGAGGTATTCAGTCCACAAGCAGCAGTCCTGTACTAGTTAAGGGTAAAGAAGCCGACTATCCCCACAAAAATGTGCACTAAAACCAAAGGCATGTGGGGCAAAGACACAGAAATAGAATGCAACAGTCATTAAACTGGAGGAAGCTCCATTCCAATAAAACTCAATAGGACATCCAGAGAAGAAAAAAAAGTCTGCATAAGGGAAATATGTGCAGCTGATAAGTAAGGTCTGCATTAAAGCTGGTGCTGCACTACGTACATTACCCCCAGAATGAGTACCAGTCTGCATACCTGATAGTCCAAAAGACAGGAGGTATAGAGTTACTCTGCAGACCTTCCATAGCTACCAAAAGTTAGGAGCCAAAAGTAAACCAGCAATCTTTTCCTTTGAGTCAGGAATCATAGCAGTCCCTGTGCGTATCATCAAGAACATTAAAAAAAAAAAAACGCTTGTTCGAAAAAAGAAACTACTCCCCTCTAATCAAAGTTGGAGACCAGAGAGAGGCATCCATCTCCTAAGGATTCCTATAGAAAAAAAAAAAAGGATGACAGACTGTCCCCAGTAGGGTTGGACCGAACAATAGCCTTCAACAAAATAAAAAAGAAACTGGGAAGCTATGCACAAAGTCCACCGGGTGGGCCACCGATCAATCCAGCTAAGTAGATCAAATCCAGGGCAAACAACAATCTAGGTAATATAGCCCACAGTACATCACAGCAATAGCGCAGCAGCAGGATCCCTCAGGCAGGATAGGCATCAGGAGACAGGAATCAGTGATCCTTAAAAAGGTCAGGAAACGCTTTCTTCAGTTCTGGGGAGGCTTGCTCAGCCAAATCAGAAGAAAGCCAGGATCCTTGGTGAAGGACTGACAACCGGGCTGGGTAGGCAACCTTAAAACAGACACCAGAAGCTATAAGTTAGGTCACTAGTGGGTGACATGCAGCCCACTTCTGTCTAGTGGCCATGGATAGATCCTGGGCTATCCAAATTTTAGCGCCCTCCCACAATATCTCCCAGAACTCCCTTGTCTTTGTTAGCAAGTGTTGTTTATCTAAATAATTCAATAGTTTTAAAATAAAGGGATGAGGAGAGGAGTCTTCTGCCTGTCTTGGGTGCAGGGATCAATGAGCCCTTTCAACAATATAGACTGGGTTATTAGGGCATGGACCAGCAATCTTGGCCAGCAGCTATTGGGAAAAGAGCACAGGTGCACTACCATCAGCATCTTCTGGAAGACCAAAAATTACTGTATTATTCTGGTGACTTCGGTCTTCTAGATATTCCAGTTTTGCTTACATTTTGGTGAGCTTCTGCCAGAGGGAGGTAATGTTGGGTTCTACCCTGCCGCATTAGTGTTCTAATGTGGAGGTGCGGGTGGCCACATCCAAGATTGCTTTCGTGGTTTCTCCAAGATCATCCTGAATAGATTTCAATTCCTTTGTAAGATCCTGTAGAGCCGACTTAAAAGGCTGAAATTCCTCCAAGAACTTGAACTCAGTTAACAAGGCAAGCACCAGAGTGGTAGTGGCAGTCTTCCCAGTCACTGAGTTCTGGCCCTTGGTATGTTTAGAACTTTTTTGCAGGGTCTGTGGTGGTGTATGGTGAGGAGGTGCCTGGCACATTTTTGAATCCATCGTTGCCACAAACTTGAAAAATCAGTTGCAAACTCCAACAATAAGCTATCAACAGAGATCCACCAACCCCTAATAGTGCTCCAATAAAAAAGAATAAACCCAAGAGCTGCAATAAAAACAGATTAGGGCAAGTAAAGAGGGAGCAAGGTAGAAGAGCTGCTACTCAGAGGGCTACATTATGTGACTCCCCGGGAAATGTTAACTTACTGTTGCAGCTGCTGAGCACTTACTGAAAGAAAGACACTGGGAAGAGCCAACAGGACCACTTTAACTTGCTCAAGTAGGCCTTTCAATTTTCTGTTGCTCTCCATGTCCTTCTCTTTGCTGATCCTGCCGCTCTGTCTCTCTCTCTCTTTCTCTCTCTCTCTCTCTCTCTCACTGCCCCTATAACAGTTGCTCCGGGGCTTCTCAGGAGCTTGAGCTTTTAACTCTCAGACCTCAAATTTGAATCACACAATGGCTTTTTTTGTTTTTAAATTAACCATGCGCTGATCTCAAACAGATGCCTCAGTGCATGACTGGCTCCTCATATGCTGCTTGTCTTAAAGAGAGGACGTGTGCTGAGAAAGCAGGCAGTGAGAAAAAGACAAGAAAAAAATAGGTTTTAGATGTAGCCTAGGCATGAGCGTTTGCTGCAGGGACTGAGGCTTTTGCTGACCACTGGTGATAAGAGGTGCTGGTGGGGACTGATACTGGGCTTCTGGGGATAGAAGCTGCTGGTGGGGACTGCAGGGGAGTGATAAAAAGTACAGAGGTGTTTATTGTCTGGCTGTTTGCAGGGGCACTGGTATGGGCAGAATGTCTACATTAAATATAGTTTCCACCTAATAGCCCCCACTCTCTGTTCCACATGGCCCTGGCTATTCTTACATAGGCCATAAGGGGTCCCTGACTTCCTATTGTGCCCACTACTGTATGTGTCCCTGTGGTCCCAGGCCCACAGCCCCTGGTCCACTGGAGCCCTACACATTCACCACTAGGATTTCTCAACACTTGCTTGATCTGTGTCTGACTGATAAGGCAGTGAGTCCCTGCTGAAATGCTACGTGCTAAGCCTGGTCAGTTCCTCCCCCAATCTGTGACCTCCTTCACAGGCAGTAACTGCTCAGCCCACAATAGGCTATAATATTCTGAACAGCTTATTTCACCATATTGTCTACTAAAATTAAAAAAAAACTGCATCAAAATTCACTCAAAAGACTACTTACCTGAAGCTCTGCCACTGCCTCTTTAAGTCTTACAGTAAATATATTTTCACTGTAATCTCGGTGTGCCTTTCCTGCTCTCTGTCAATATTCCCAGCACAGGGTCTCCAGCTAAACTAGCCAAAATATCATAACATAATTCAAATAGGCGGCTTACATTTCCTAACCTAAGTTCCTAGTCTTATTATGTTACATCTTTCATGTGACTCACTGAAGACCATTTAAATAGCATGCCTCAAAGTACTTCTGATGCCATAAAACAAAAGTTTACAATCATCCTTCAATACAGAAGCTTTTCTTAACCTAGAATTATGTATAAGGTTACATCTTGTCTTAAAGTAAAATGTGGCAAAGCTCGCTGGGGCTGGATTACTAAAACTACTTCCATATGTACTTACACAGCTTAGTAATGGTTGGTAGTATGGTAACATAGGTTGATTGACCGCAGGTGCTGAAGGAAAACTGAAAAATGAATCATGTTGATTGGCTTGAAGGCAGAGTTATGTTTTAATATTCTCTATCCATCTGATATGCTACATGTCTTCTAAACAATAATTGAAAGCTAATGAATAGGTTTACAAGTCTAGTGACTCCTATATCATTTTGCTTAAGTAATTGACTTCATCAATACCAAATCAATGGGACAGTTTCCCTGTGTGGGGGAAAATTTGGTTGTTGGGTAGTTGGGTTCCTTTGGTGGCAAATGATAATAATTTATGGTTCAGTGTGGCTGTGTTTGGAAATCCATATAACTTCAGGTGTTGTACCACAGTAGTGATGTCAGAATGATGTACCACAGAAGCTATGTAACTATTTAAGCAACAATGACCTAGAAGTCAGTCATTTCTGAGGGATTAATGACCAGTTAGGGGGTGGGTGACCCTGAGGCTGCTCCCTCCAACCAGTCATTAATCCAAGAGAATGACCAGCTTTGAGGCTGTTATTCTGATTATAATTTTAACATCAATAACAACTGTCAGTTTACCATTTTTTTAAATTACTTACAGGTTTTGAGTGGAGTGGCATGAGCCATGCATGGTATGCAGCATAAGTTGGCAGCTAGAAAGGTCATTTCTAAAATGTTAGCAACTGATGCAATAGCCAATCAGGATTCTCAATAAGCCCATGAATATCTAATTAGACTTAAAATATGGTACAGCAGCACAGAATCTCATGTCTACTAAGATTCTTCATGCTTAATGCCTGTGCTTCAGGTTATTTATAATTAATGTATAAGCATGACTGAAAATATCCCAAGTGAATGGTTTGTTAAATGATGAACTGTTAGAACTGTTGCCAACTAATGTAGCTATTACTTAAATCACGTTAAATGTTTTTGATCTTATTTTGTTGTTTGCTCTGTTTTCTCTTTATTTGACCACAGTTCAAGACCGACAATAAAAACAAGGCTTGCAGTATAGCCTAGAGGGTAGAGTGACAAACTGTGAATGAACTGAGTGCCTCTAGCAGAGCTGGACTTGATTTCCACAACCTCCACCTGCATACTGTGTGAATCTGAACAAGCCACTTAACCTCCCCAGTGCTCCTGGCTTGCTCCTAAAACAGGCACTTGTGCCTAGTGGGCTTTACCTGGTTACCAAGGAATATAAAAAAAATATATGGTACCTTGCGGGGAGGAACAAGGTGCAGGAAAACATTATTTGTCAGAGGAAGAGATGTTCCAGGACTAGGGGTCATGGGACGAAACTGGAGGGAGAGAGGTTCAGAGGTAACATAAAGAAGTGTTTCTTCACAGAAAGGGTGGTGGACAAGTGGCATGCCCTGCCAAAGGTGGTGGTGGGGGCTGAAATGATTACTGGATTCAAGAATGCATGGGATAGACATCAGAGGATCCTAGCAGTTGGGGGAAGGGGACAACCCAATTCAGGAGAAGCTTGAAGAGGCAAAATTACATGTGCAATTGAGCAGACTATGTGGGTCAAATGCCTTTATCTGTAATCAGTATCTATGTAAGACAGAGTTAGAAAGCAGGTAAATGAATTAAAACAAGCACATTCTATGCATAATAATGTATGTGTAACTATACACAACAAGGCTGATGCTGCCATCTTGGGCTGAAAGGACATTTATTTATTTAGTTTTTGTTGACTGAGTAAGTGCACTAGACAAATCCTGCCTATTTTCAGGCACGACCCGGGGGAGGGGATACAGATGAAAGCCAACTGACCTTGAACCAGATTAAGCTGTTGATGGTATTTTTTTTAGTGAATAAGGGAAATTTGGCCAGGACACCGGGGACATTCCCCTACTCTTTTCGATAAGTGCCATGGGATCTTTAACATCCACCTGAACTACCACCAATCCAGGCAGATGGGACCTCGGTTTAACGTCTCATCCGAAAGACGGCACCTCAGAAGTGTAGCACCCCTCTCATGCTGCACTACAGTGTCAGTACTGGGATATTAACCCAAGTGCCAGATGTGGGAACTGAACCCACGGCCCTCTGATCTCCCAGCCTCAGAGGTGAGTGTGCTACCTACTGAGCCACTGACACTACACATCATAGAGACCTCTTGACATTCATTCTTGAGATCTATGCTGTCATCTTACACCTGGAAGGAATCATATCCTTGTTGTGTATGGTTGCCCATACATTACTCTATATACAGTATACTGTAGCATAGTTACCCTTTGTTGTGCATGAACTTTCATCCTAAGTAAAATGTTGTTGTACTATAGTTTAAAGATCATACTATGAAGTTGTAACCTTCTGTGTTATAAAACAGCATTCTAATTAGAATGAAGTCATGCTACCCACTATTTTACTTTCATTTACGACCCACTGAGAGTTGCAAATGCATTGCCAACTTTGAGAAGAATAATGGAAAGTCAACTCATTGATGTGACAATGTAATGCCAATTGTCCTGTAGTCAGACATATGCATCAGAAAACAAAAATCTGCTTTTCTCATAAGTCTTCAATTCATATTGAAGGGTTGCACTTACCCATCAGTAGCATATATTCTGTCAGATCTACAGTAGTAGCGCCTAATTTGTCAAGCAATTTTGTGAGATTCCCTATTTATCCTTCACAAAATTTAGGGGAAAAAATTCTCTAAAATTCTTTTTGTTATACCTACAGAAAGAGGCTAGTTCCTATTACAGTACTTAAGTGCCATCTTGTAGATTTTCAACTACCCTATCAGATTAGACAACCCTCTTTGCGTAGCAGTTAACACACTAACAAACAAAACATAATCCCTAACTAAAGGCTTCATAATTTTCAACAGGGATTTTTAAAAATCCTTAAAAATCCTTTGACTAATCCAGTGCTACTACTGTAAGTAAGATCAAGTCATGGATTGAAAGCTTAGATATACTGTTCAGTGTGTAATTCCCTGTGTCTCTCAATGTGCTATTTCCCTGATTATAAAGTCAGACTGACAATATTTTTAGAACATTGCCTTTTGAAATAAAAAATAATAAGAACCAAAAACCTTACTAACTGAAGGTATGTATGTAAACAAATAAAATAAATACATTTTAAAAATGGCCATAAATTGCTACAAAAAGCTGCCTCTTTTCTACATATCCCTCTCCAGTAAAATACTGTATATTAATGAAAATCGAAATTATTTCTTATTGTCAATAAAAAACTAAGTCCCATAAAAATGTAATATTTACAGGTAGCTCTGGAAGAGAGAGAAGGCACTGAGGTTTCAGTAGTACTCTATATACCACCTACTGAGCAAAATATATTTTACCTATAGAATAGGGTTGGACCAATTATGCCTCATGATAGGTAGAGACCTGGTTACATGGAGTTAGGTTAGCATAACTTTCTATATGGCTAGGGATATGCCAACAGACACTAATAATTCTCCATGGTCCAACACTCATCATAGAAATTAAACATAACCACATGACAAATCACCAACACCCACACCGTGAATAGAAAAAAAGTCAAACTAAAATTTCACATTACATATAAAGTCTAAAGGCACACACTTAAGAGCAAATTCATCAAACTATATCATACAGACCACACAAAAAGCAAAACAGAAAATAAAGTAAGCTAAAATCTCCATTAGATACAATGCTCAAAATTTCACATGCCCAAAAAAAATGACAGCAAAACACTCCTACACCAACCAAAACAGAAAAGAAGCTAGCAGAAACGTCACATTGAATGCAACATGTAAATTGAAACATTCAAGTACAACTTCATTAAAGGGCACATGCCCCCTCTCTTCCCCTCAAACATTACCATAATACCAAAACAAAAGGGAAAATAACTAAATAAACAATCAAAACATACCTAACTTATTACCCTCTGTCTGCACTCTTGGATGGGTGTGGTGTTACCCAGCAGAGAGCTTTTTCATCCAGCAAAAAAGCTCTTACAGGCACAACATCATTACTATTCAAAGCTTAGATACTGACTGAAACTATCCTTAAAAACACTATAATTTTTACTATTGAAAAACCTTCTATAAGTGGAATATAACACTCCATAGTTTGGGTATTATACTACAGTACTGTATGTAAATGTACTTTATAGTTGCTGAAACTCAGAAGTCCTCTGTTTCACCTCAGGTACAGTAGTCATTTAGCAAGTCACTTTAAGTAGGCAATAAGCTATAATGAGTGTGTAATTATGGTGAGATAATTACACGCCTCAAGTGCATTATTAGGCATGAGGTACAGCAAAGTGCTAATAAATGCAGCTGAGTTTCACCATAACTGCATGCCATGGAGTATTTTATTGTGCTCAAAAATGATTTTTTTTAATGGGTCTAATTTAAAATGAATGAAAATAAAATAAATTATTTTTAAACTATACAGTACAAATGAAGACATTACATTTGAGCATACTTTCATTTTAACTTGAAATATAACAAAAGTCTCTATGTTGATAACTAAGGGGGTATCTAAAACAATAAAAGAAAATAAAAAATAATAACGGCACTTTTTTGTAAAAAAATTAAAACAAACACATTAGTTACTTAATTTGAATTTCAGGTCACCTGGCATGTTAATTGGAATGCTTACATGCTCAAAACTGTTGAATTCGCTAGACTGTGGGGGTGGGGTGTACATTTTTCCTTAACAGGATCACCCATTCCTCCTTCCAGTATATGTGCTTTTAAGAAACACATGACTCTTTTTAAAGAATAACTCTATTATAATAAAAAACTTAAAAAAAACATAGATTTACACCAATTATGTTTTAACTTTACTGTTTTCTAGTTCTTTGTTCTTTTTCTCCCCCCCCCACTGTCTACTAAATATTGTACATAATGCAGCAGTTATGTCACTGAGTCTTTCAAACTGTATCGGACTCTCTCCTGCTAATCACGCAGTTGCCGTTTGTGACATCACAGTCTGTTGTCATGGTAAGCACTAAGATGTCATAAACCAAGGCACTGTGTGATTAACTAGAGAGAGGCAAATGTTTTCAATGTTTCCTATACAGACCTTTTAGATGGACTAACCATATGTGCTGTAAATCTCGGAAAGGGAGTGGGACATTGAAAATGAACGAATGTTTTCTCTCATAAATTGTAACAGCTCAGACAACTTATTTATGAAAGCTCACGCTGAAGTGCATAGTTGCTCTTTAAGCACTTTGAGTCTGTTTGCCCATTAAAATGTACATTTCACGCTTTGTCTTTCTAGTAGTGCCACTGTCTCTCACCCTGTTTATTTTTTCTGTTTTCCCCCACATTCAACAGATGAAATGTTTATTATATTATAGAATGCAAGGATTCAAGATCCTGCACAATACTGTTAGCAGAATCTACTCCCCTCCACACACACATACACATTTGCAACCACAGCAAGAGGCCTTCCATAGAGATAAGGATTCAATTTTATCTGTGGCAAAGTAAGCATTAGACATTTCCCTGATACGCAGATAAGAATACAAGGGGGATTTTCTAAGGGTAGCAAAAGAATTCTAGAAATTAGAACTAAGTGGGATTTCATCTTTCTAATGCTTGTGTGCGTGTTTGGGGGGATGGATAGTGTGAAGAAGCAACATTTTAATTATTATTTTTTTGTTTAAAGGAGTTTTGTTTTCAGAGCCTAGTGGAAGGTTTGAGTAATAGTGACAGCCGTGTTTGTGATGGCAGTTTGCATCCTAGGTATAGCAGGATTGATTTGCTAATTGTGTGCTGTGACAGATAACATGTCCCAGTCATAATGTATACAATTTTAATATATGGATACATAAAATAATACCCTTGTAAAGTATACAAAAAATTCCCGGTAACACCATCGCTCCTGGAGCTACAATACCACCATTCATGAGTGATAATACTATCATTCAGGTGCTGTAATACCATCTGTTGGGACCTGAACGATAGTATTATCAATAAACCTCAACTGCACAAGTGAAGCTTTGACAATGGCATCATCCTAAATGTGCCTTCCTGTTGGCTGCTTTTCTGGTGTGGGTGGGCAGAACAATTTTGAAAAAGATGGTGGCACTTTCACTCGCTTAGCAAGAAAACGTCCTTGGGCTAGCACAGTGCTATTTTTATTTGTTTAATTTTTCCTTTCCTTTTCCAGCGCCTCAAAAAATATCTGGTTGATCCTGCTTTCACACATCTCACCACAGAAATACAGGTAAGACTCAGAACAAGTGAGTCTTCAGTGCAGGGCAGAGTAGTAGGAGTAACAGTCGGGCACTCAAGCCGAAGGCTTACCAAAGTAGTTGGGCGCCCATTATTTTCATAAGAAAAATTGTTGGATCCATATATTAAAAAAAATAAAAAATAGGTGAGTGCGTATGACGCAGTAGTAAAACCATCTCGAGATTCTGGGGACAAGGGAAGCTCGAGAGCGAATGGTTTTACTGCCTTGTAATACACACTCATCTATTCATTATTCTATTTATAATACATACTTGCACACATACTCATTTGATGATGACATAGTATAATAGACTGAGGGAGTACTCTTGACCTACTGTAACAGAGCACTCCTTTTCTCTTGCATACTGTATATGAAACTCTAATTCTGTAAAGAGTGTCTCACATGCAGATGTCCCAGAAACGGACATGTTCAGGGTTTGTTTTTAAAGAGCAACTCTACACTTCAGCATCTGCATTCATAAATAAGAAGTTTCAGCTGTTACAGTCTACTAGAGAATGCATTTTTTTCATTTTCAGTGTTCCTTTCCAAGATGTAGAGCATATCTTAGTAGTCCAGCTAAAAAGCTGGTATAGAAAACATATAAAAACATTTGCTTGTCCCATTAACCTCACAGTGCCTTGGTTTTATGACATCATAGTGCTTACCATGATAACAGACTGCGATGTCACAAACAGCAACTGTGTGGTGAGCAGGGGAAAGTCAGATACATTTTGAAAGACTCAGTGGAGTAACTGCAGCATTATCTACAATATTTAGTAGACCAAAACAGGAGAAAGTAAAGAAAATAATAAATAACTAGAAAACAATAAAACATAATTTGTGTAAATCTAATATTTTTGAGCTTGTTATTATAATAAAGAGTTGCTTTTTAAGAATTGTAATGTACTATTGATCAGCCTCAAACAATATTATATAAACACAGTCACCAAGGCCACTCTTAGAGTTGTAAGAGTTGTCTCACGTACATTCTCAAGGTACCAAACCCACTCACTTTCAGTTCATTGTTGTTGACCCTATAAATACTGCTGTAAGAGTGGCCTTTATGGCCGTATTAATTCAATAATAAGCTGTGACTATGGATTAGAATAATTATCTGGTAATTACCTCATGGGGCATAATGTGGCATGAGGTAAAGCTGAGTGCCACATTACTCTAAAAGGGGGGGGTAACTGACTGTTAATATAACCCCTCAGAGTGCTTTATTGAAATTATGAAAATTGGGTTGAGTAAAAAAGTATGTTTTATCTTTGTTTGATGTTTTTGTGTTACAAGATTTTACATGTATAAGTAAGCAATAACACATAACGGGGCATGGGTTATGCTCTGATAAACACACGCCTTGGGGCATAGTGAAGCACAAGACCAGAGGTCGAGTGCCTCACTGCCTCAAAAAGTGCATTTATCAGAGCATAACCTACCCCCCCGGAATGCGTTATTGTTCTTATAAAATGGTTATATGTTGAGAAATGTTGTAACTTTTCCAAAAAAACTGAAAAACATTAAAAGCTTTTATTTTGGGGGTATAAAATAGTCCTTCTGCATTACTATGTCAGAAGTGGTAGTGGAGAGCTAGAGTGCTAGGGCAGGAGGGAGTGAGTCTCAAATTACCTTAAATAATCTGCACTGTTTCAAAAGGTACTTGCAGAGTTACTGTTTGTAGGCAGAAAACAAGTCTGAAACTATGGGGAGAAAGTCTAAAATCATCTTTATTGTAAGAAAAGGTACCTGCAGAGTTACAGTTTGTATGCTGTCTATTTATTCTGCAGAGTCTCGTCCCCATTCACCAGACTCCTCACACTCACTTTTAACTAAGCTTCCAACTCTTGCTGCTTGTAAACTTACAGTCTATTGCAATTGTTTGTCATTCAGATGTATGCATTTTTTGGATGTATTCACAAAATTGCCGTGTCCCGATTTTCCCCCTATTCTTCCCAATTCTGAAACAACCATTTGTATGCACATATTTTTTCAGATTTATACACATTTTATTGGTCAGGTTGCTGTGTTTTCTTTGGGGCTAGGGTGACAATCGGTGATATTTGGTCTGACTCAGACTTGAACGCATGGCTTATAGTGCTAATTAGCAGTAACTACGGTAACAAACTGCCTTCATCTTGTAGCCATTCATGATCTGTTAATCAGCTAAACAGCTTGGTGAGGGTTTTTAATGGGATGTGAGATCTGCACATGCATTCCTTACCTGTCACAATGGAAAAGGTGTCATGCAAAGTTCTTTCGCTGGAGCAGAGGATAAAGCTGTTTGAGAAGTCCGAGCTCCCCGGTGTGTCCAGAAAACAGCTTGCCCAGGAGTTCAGCATTAACGTGTCCAGTGTTGGCCAAATTTTAAAACAAGAAGAAACTCTCCAGGAAGATCGGGCCCACGGCTGTAACAAGGAAAGAAAACAAAAATGGGAGGAGAAGGATGGCCGTGTTGAAGAAGAGCTTTTCGCTGGTTTACCCTGCCTCGGGATCGTGAGGTACCCTTGTCTGGCCCAATTCTACTAGAAAAAGCCAAACAACTTGCTCAGACAATGGACATTGATAAATCTGAGCCAAGAGCAGGCTGGCTATCATGGTAAAAGGGCTGTAATCAAATCAGCTAATGCTACATATACGTCAAAAAGGCAGTCTGATTTTGCGGCATCTGAGGACTGGCTTTGTAATGTGCTGCCTGACATTCTCCAGGGTTATTCTCGATCTGAAATTTACAATGCCAATGAAATGGCTCTATTTTTTCATGTTACACCTGATGGAACCCTAACTTTTAAAACTGAATCAGTTTGTGGCTACAACAAGGCAAAGAAAAGATTGTCTGTGCTGCTGGCAAGTAACACTGATGGTTCAGATAAGCTTCCACTCCTGCTAATTGTGAAATCCTAAAAAACTAATTGTTTTCATGGTGTTGTTGTGGAAGCTTTGCAGTTCAGTGCCAGGCAAATGCAAATGCCTGGATGATCACTGACATTTTTGATTCTTGGTTGATTGAGTTGCACAAAAAAATGATCAGAAAACAAAAAACGAAATCTGCATGATTGTTGACAATTGCTCTGCCCATAAACCAGTCCCACTCTGCAATACCAAACTTATTTTTCTCCCACCAAATTATACTGCCATAGTGCCACCTATGGACCATGGGGTAATACAGAATTTAAAAGTCCACAACCGAATATGGATAGTCAGCAAACTGATTGGTGCCATAGATGAATCCCAATGAGAATTCCAGAAATTGGCAAAGGAGATCAGTCTCCTGGATGCAATTCATTTATTGCAGGCAGCATGGACAGATGTTACTGTGGCAACATTCTGGTATTGCTTCCAAAAGGCTGCCATAGGTATCAGCACAGATGAAAGCAAGCCCCATCGCACCACCTCCACCTGTACTGCTGCCTGCTGATATGGATAAGCCACTTTCCTGGCTTACACACAGACTGATGCCACAGAACTGACTACAGGAACACTCACAGATGTAGACATCTGCACCTCAGTTCGATTCAATGCCAAGGAAGAAGATGACGATGAGGGGGGGTCAAGAGATTGTTCTACCCACTATGGCTGAGGTATGGAAAATGCTGCTTAAAATCTGCCACCATGTGGAGAGAAAAGCGACAAGGGACTTTGCATGGTTTTATGCATTTGAATCATGCCTTGAATCAATATTGGCTAACTGCAATAAACAAAGCTACATCACTGCTTTTTTTAAACCTGACAATGAAAAATACTGTACATGTTTACATTAAGTGTATTTGTTTTTAAAGATTTATAAAGATATTATAGTAAACATCAAGGCCCAGATATTCAAACTGCGCCAGGCTGTGGCGCAAGCCTGGGCACAGCTCAACTTTGTTGCGCAGGGGTGTGGCCTGGGCGATATTCAACGGAGTTGCACTATGGCGCAGCAGCTTTGAATATCGAACCCTGTCCACCCCCACTGTGCATGGCACAGTGGCACTGTGCCAGCGCAAGTGGCCAGAGTGGAGCATGGAGATGCGCTGGCGCAAGTGCCATTGCGCCATGCACAGCACCAGTGATATTCAAACCGGGACATGCAAATGGGCCATACTTTATGCAAGGCATACAGGGGTCCATTTGCATCTCATTACGGACCCATTTGCATGCCATTAGCATGCAGGTGTGCCGATGCCCGACGACTTGCGCCTGGCACCCTGCCAGGCAGCAGCCGTCGGGGACCGACGCCTCCTGCAGCCCGAGTGCAGGCATTCCTGTAATATAAAAGAAAAACCATCCAATATCCCTGGTGGTCCAGTGGAGCTCTATGTGCCCGATCATGGGCATCAGTACAGTTCCCCCCCAAGTCCAATATCCCTGGTGGTCCAGTGGACCGATCATTCACATATCTGGACTGAGTAGTACGGTATGGGCTGCACGCCCATTGGCTCATGCTGTGAACCAATGGGCATGCAGCCCTACTGAGCTGTCAGTCAGCGGGTGACGGGGCAGCAGGCGGGTGGGGTGCTGCCGCCCACCAGCCAACGGGGGGGAGCGGGGCGGTGGGGCTCAGTGGGCAGTTGGGGTGGGGGGTACACTAGACCACCAGGGTAGTAGGGGTATTTGATGGGGTACTGTTGCCCGCGATTGGGCAGTGATCGGTCCACTGGATCACCAGGGATATTGGACTTGGGGGGGGTTCGATTACAGATGCCCACCATGGGGCATGGGGGGGCACCACCAGGTGCGGCAGGAACTCTGGTGGCCACCCACAGGTGGCAGCTGCTGTGTTGTGCCCTGCAATGCGGCAGCTCACCTGTGGGTGGCCATCACTTGTTCCTTTTTTTCCTGGTGTAACTTTGTGCAGGAGCAGGTAGGGGTTGTGCATGCATGACTCTGCACATCCCGGGCTGAATATCAGGCTGTGCAGGTTATGCATGGGGACACCCCCCCTACCTGTGCCTGCATTCATTACTGATGCACTCCGGCACATTGGGATTTGTGCGGCGCAATTTTCCCTTTTAAATATCATGCCTGGGAGCATCAGTGGGTTGTGCATGGTGCCACACTGTTGCACCATGTGCAACCCTTTTGAATTTCTGGGCCCAAGTGTGCTGCACTTACACTGCCTGTGTCTGACTCCATTAATTTCTTAGCATTCCGGTTGTATGCACATTCCGGTTGTATGCAAAATTTGGTTTGCCCAAGCATTAACATGATACATCCAGGATCCACTGTGGTTTGTTTTAACATTAAGTTCATCTGTAACATCAGGAGAGAGCTAGGGTTATGTTTGCAAAGGGTGACCATGGCAGTTGCTAAGCTGCCAGCAGCACCGGTATTTCCTAATGGTATTGCCGGCAGCATGCTACCATTTACAGCAGTGACTTTCACAAAACTACCAGCAGTCTCACTCTCTGCAGGTTGGCAGGGACAGCAACAGACTGTGGATACTTCAGCCACAAAGAAGGAATGTCAGTGAGTCAGAAGCAAGACCAACACTGCTTACTGTAAAAAATTAAAAAGATTTTGGATAAATGAGTGGGATTTCTTTTAACAGAGAAATAACAGCTTTTATAACAGCTTACACATTCATGCCACTCAGAGGGCTCAGCATGTAGGACTGGGAGGGATGAAAGAAGACTTGTCAGGGTGGCTCATAGGATATCCTTGGTTAGTGGGTCACTGGTGGTGGCTCTTGTTTTTGGTGTGGTATAACCAAAATAAAAGGCCTAACTGGCAAGGGCTGCCAGCTAATCAGATTGTTTAAATGTCTCTACCCTTTTTGTAACAAGAGATATAATGTGAGGCTCTTGAAATGTGAGGAACAAATCAGAAGGCCGAATTCTATTGTATATCATCAAGATCACATCAGGATGTCAGCTCAGTGAAATGTGTGCTGTGAAAGTGAGTATGAGTGAAACAGTTACATGGATATAGCAGCATGGATGTTATAGCACTGTACATGTAGCTGCTTTCACTCACGCCAGGTTGTTTAAGAATGTTAGTGAGTGCTGCCTATCTATGCTGGCAGCGTAATGTAGAGGTTAGAGTCACACCCTATGAATGGGCTTGCTGCATGCAATAGATCTGTGTTAAATAGGGTTGCCACCTTTGGATGAGATGAAAACCGAATACTAAACCACACCCCCAGACTCCACCCCTAACCCTGCCACTTTTATGACTAATGAGGGCATCGCTTGGACTCTGATTCACTTGATTTATTCAGAATTGCTGCTTATATAACATTGTGTACAACTTCTTTAAATTACATCTTGATTATTATTTTTGGTTTATTTGATTTAGATTTCAATATTTTAAACTTCAATGTGTGTTAACATTTGGTAGGTGTTAGAGAGGGGGGTTCAGGAGACTTTCTATCCTGTGTACACAGCTTAGCTGACAAATCGAGTGACTACAGGACATCTCTGACAACTGGCTAGTTTGGATCAGGTGGCCTTTTCTGGTAAAACTCTTTCAATAAATAAATAAACTACATCAGTAATGGTAGAAGAGATGTAATTACAAATATCATTTGACATTTTAAGATGTGCTACTGTCCCTCCCATTGCGCCTACTCCAAAGTTATTTGTAATGTCAGAGAAGATTTTAAAAGTGGTAGGAACTATTCTATGCTGTTAAATACCCTATTTTTGTTTTCCATGTCAGTCATACATCGCAGAGGGCATGATATGTAATATGTAGTGTGGAGGCAGTATAGTGCAGTGGTTTAAAGCTCTGAGCTACAATTCTGGAGACCAGGGTTTGAATGCTATAGCCCAAACTTGCATACTTTGTGACCCTACACAAATCACTTAATTCCCTTGTGCTCTCAGGCTGCATCTGAAAACAAGCTTCAGCTTGGTGTGCCTCTTCTGGTAACAAAAATAATAACATTTTGAAACATTTTTGATAACTTGCCTAAATTTGCAGTGCCATCAAATCTAGATTGTGTTCCTGTCACCTCATCAACTACTGCTCTCTCTCTCTTCCTTTTCTCATTTCTGTAGCTTAGCATGGCATTAGCCACATTATTCTGTGCTGTTCATCTGAAAGGCCTAGATTGGTTTTACTGGAATATCCAGGTAGTATGAAAATTGACAACAATAACTACTGAGGAGAGAGAGAGAGGCATAGTATTGCTAGAAATTAAATAAAATATTAGATTATTAATTTAACAACAAAAGGGGTAACAAATATTAAAATATAGGATAGACCCTAAAAGAAAAAATGGTGAACATTTAAAGGTATAAAAGTATTCCTTATCACAGCAGTCAAAGACCATACTCACAATGCAGCCTGGAAAGGATTAGTTTGATTTGCTGCTAATGGTCTTAATAGCCCTACTTTACACCTTTCAGACTGACTGGTATACAAACAAACGTCTGCATGACATCAAAATTTGTTTGTAATCTGACCATGCTAGTAAAATGGTGAAGGATTTAACAAAATCTGTTTTACAAGCATGTGAGCATTCAAAATGACTGAAAAAGTACTACCTCTGAATAAAACTGGATTAGCAGGTAAAGTTTCTGAAACACATTGTACAGTCCATACTGGGACAGGAAGCTACCCTAATGTGGTGCCTGTCTGGTTTCAGAAAAATGAAGGTGTTAATTAAGGTGGTATTGTTTACCCTTCCCGTGAATAATCTGAAGTTAGAGGTGACAACTGAGCAGACAGGGACACATTTGGTGGCTCTTTAAGTGCCCTGCTCTTGAAGGCACTTCCTGATTAGCATGCACTGCAAGCAAGCAATCACATTAAAATGTCAGACACTTGCTTACAGTCAGATGAGAAAAAAATGAAACAGTTAGTGGGGAATCTAACAGGTGCTGCTTGACCCACCATAAAAACCGAATTTGCAATGGTGAAAACAGGAGGACCGAATCTGGACCTAGAAAACAGAATCATTCGGTCAAAAACCGAGTAGGTGGTAACCTTAGTGTTAAATTCTGAAAGATTCCTTTTTTTTTTTTGCCATTGCACCCACCATTGCATAAATCCTTCTCCCTACTTCTGCCTTCCTCTGGAGTTGGGCCCCCAGAGTTACAATAGTAAATCCACCCCTGACTGTCTCCTCCCCAAATTGCTTCCCCTGGAGTTACAATAGTAAATCCACCTCTGACTTTTCCCTCCCTAGTTGTATCTCTCCTCAGAGTTACAATAGTAAATCCACCCCAACTTTCTCCTCTCCTTGATTTGCGCCCCCTAGAGTTACAATACTAAGTCTGTCCCCCAAATCCCCTCCCCTGAGTTGCCTATGTTGTGGTGCTATCAATGCAGAGCACAATATTTGTGATGCGCAGGTTGTGCTGTTGCCATTTTGCCTGCATTGTGATCAACTGCACAGCGTTTCTTTTAGCATCATTGTGGTAGAACTATATTATATAGCCCTTTTTTATAACACACAAAATATCCACTCTGTCATGACTTATTCCTTATACAGTATGGCATATCAGACATTTACTATTCTTGCATTATGATCTTTGGGAAGTTGAAATACTGCTAACTTTATTTCCCATTTTATTCTTTTAACAACTCTGTCACAGTAAAGGACACTTACTGTATTACGGTTGCAATGAGTTTTTCAAGGAATGGATTACATTTCCAGGTGTATGGATTGTAAATTGAGTGGTAATAATATTCTACAATACTTTATGTAAAATGATTTTTTGTTACAGTAGTTTAATGAGGAAAAGTTGGGGACAGTAGAAATAAATTCATCTGAGACAGATACCTCAAGGTAAGAAACTTTTCGATAACTACCACTGTATGTTAGAAGCAGTGGCAGTATAGCATATCCTTGAAGTATCTGTCCTTAAAGCAGCTATTCATAAAGCATCTATCTAGCTCTGAGCTGAAAGCATGAACAGTGTTAGCTTCCACAACTTGATCAGGAAGGCTGTTCCATATGTTAACCACCCTTTGTCTGAACTAAGGGTCTCTAATGTTTCCCCTTATGCAGACCGCTGTTATGAGTGAATGTCCTCTAGTTCCGTTAGCACTCATCAACTCCATCAGTCAATCAATGCTTTTGATTGTTCAGCTTATACAAGTCTTTACAATATATAAATAACATTACATTTCAGAAACACAATACAAAACAAAATTCAAAACCCCACAACCTTTTTTTTCCCCATAAAGGTGTTTGTTCTCCTGGGCTGAAGGGGAACTGTTCAGCCCCATCCCTGGATGCCATTGACCAGCCTGCTGTCTCTCCCCTTCTGGGGGTAGTGAGGTGTTTCCCCATGGACTTCCCCATGTGGTAGGGTCAGGTGGGAGGGTCACCATCATGTCTGGTGACTCTCATCCACAATCCACCCACTTACCTATAGATAGATACCAATAGATGTTCATCATAGTTTAATTGATATGGCCACAACTTTACATTTAATACAACTTATAAGAGAAGTTACTAGGTTAAATGTAAAAAATCCTGATAATTCAACCATTTTGGACCTCATATTTACTTCAGATCCTAACAAATATGTCAGTAGTGGGGTGTTGCCAGATTCAATGTCTGATCATCAGATAGTTTTGTATAAGAAATCAAAAACAAGGAAAGTACTAAGAATATTATACATACTAGGGCATACAAGCATTTTGACTATGTTGCATTTATGCAGGATTTAGTAGTATGATTGGGAAAGATTAGATCTAATTCCAAATGTGGGATGCATGGATATGTTTCAAAAGGATTTTCTACAAATATGTGACAAATATGCCCCAATAAAAACTAGGTTGATTAAATCAAATAACTAGCATGGTATGATTCTGGATTATTTAAAATTAAAAAGAGCTAGAGATAAGGCATGGAAAAAGCTAAACTAATCAAAGGAGATCAGGAGTGGATTAAGTATAAACAATTAAAGGAATTTGTACACTAAAGAAATTAGGAAGGCTAGACAGGATTACTGTAATAAAAGACTATCTAAAGAAATGATGGAGAACCCAGGGTATTTTGGAGTACAATAAATAAATTACATAAGGGTCCAAATATGGGTTACCCCAATCAATTTCTGATTAATGGGGTTAAATTAGAGTTAGGTCAGGATGTAGTAAATGAGTTTAATGCATTTTTTACTATTATGGGTACGGATGTAGTAAGAGCTGGAGGGAATAATATGAATCAGGCCTCACAAAGCATTATTGAGTTAGATAAATTAGGTATAGAAAATGTACAATCTGATGAGAATGAGGAGTTTGTATTTACCCCTATTACATATGGGGAAGTTAGGGAATTACTATTCAAAATTAGTATAAATAAAGCAGAAGGTATGGATGGGATCCCTAATATCTTATTAGAGTATGCAGCCCCATTATAGATCAACTCTTAGCAAATTTATTTAATATATCTCTTCTTTCTACGGCATTACCCTTAATATGGAAAACAGCAAAAATTGTGCCAGTGTATAAGTCAGGATCTAGGATGCTTTTGGAAAACTATAGGCCAATTTCCCTGTTGCCAACAATATCAAAAATCTTGGAAAAGATTGTAGCGGAACAATTACAGACATTCTTAAAAGATAATGGTTTCCTTAACAAACATCAATCAGGCTTTAGACCAGAACATGGAACCACTACAGCTCTATTGAAGGTCACGGGTGACATTGTAGAGGATCTGGACAGGGGGATGCCAGTGGGGGCCATTTTTGTTGACCTTTCAAAGGCATTTGATACCTTGGACCATGACATCCTCCTGTCCAGATTAAAACTCTGCGGTATATCTGAGCCAGAGGTGAGTTGGTTCAGAAATTATCTGGACTCAAGACAGCAACAGGTAACAATTAAGGAATGATCATCAGGTTTAAAGGTAATTGTCTCAGGTGTGCCGCAGGGATCTATATTGGGACTCATATTGTATAATCTTTATATGAATGATTTGAGGTTTAAGCAACAGGGGGTACAATATCATCTTTATGCTGATGATACAATTATATATTTGGCTGACTCATCTGTGGTACTTATCCAGACAGTATTACAGCAGACTTTTGACTATCTACAGGATTTTTTGTTGAGATCTAAATTAGTTTTAAATGAAAAAAAATCCCAGGTAATGGTATTTCACAGGGGGAATGGTGTAAACTTGGCACAAGATGGGCTGCAGATTACAACCTATACTGGTGGTAACCTGCAGCAAGTTGATAAATATAAATATTTGGGGGTTTATTTAGATAAAAGACTTGATTGGCATAGTCATTTTCAGTATATTTTGATGAAAATAGGAAAGTGTTTAGGATCCCTATATAGAATAAGGAATAGTATGTCTCCGGATGTTAGAAAACTCGTGATCACTGTGGTGGTACTACCCATGTTAGAATATGGGAACTTGATTTATATGGGTGCATCAAAAGAGCAGTTATATAAGCTTGATATTATGTATAATAAATTGGCAAGATTCATATTAGGTGTACCAAGGATGACACATAGATTAGATATGTATAGGGATTTGGGATGGTATACCTTATCTCAAAGGAGAGGTTTAAGTCTAATCCTATTTGTGACCAAATGTCTATCCAGAAAAGTACCAGATTATTTGGCAGGGTGCATTGTAGTTAAGAATCCTATAAGGGGATTGCGCTCTGCAAGTAATTTGGAATGTTTGATACCAAAATGGAGAATGGTTTGGGGAAATAATCATTTTATAAGTGCTGGACCTCTACTGTGGAACTCCTTACCTGGGATATTAAGACCATTAGATAAAAAATTCCAGTTAAATGTAATAAAGAAATGGCTTATTGAGCACAAAAGTATTGAGGGGGAACTAGTTTAGGAAGAAATATAGAAAATTGTCTTTATTTATATTATGTGTTGAGTGTGTTGTGTTATTTTTAAGTTACTGTAAAGTTATATGTATTTCTGTTTTCCTTTGTTATCTTGTTTAATGTAGGGATATTATATTTATTATATTGTTATGATTAATTGTATAAATGACCTGCAATGTAACTGGTTTTGATTCTCTGGACCTCACTGTAAATGAGCTTTGCTTAGTGGAGTAATCCATATTCATTATTCTATGAATAAAAATGTTACCTACCTACCTGTGGAGCAACTGGACAGGCCATATCAACTCAGGCAGGGCTTCATAAAGCCTGGTCCCCCTTCCAGTTTCCTTATTTTTTGTCCCATGGTCCTGGAGCCACTATGTGGCACAGAAGCACATTCTCATGGAGGTGCACATGTGCTCCTGAAACACAGCCTCCTTCCATCAACCATAAATTTGTTTGGCCCCCAGTAGCATCAGTTCTACTACCAGGTTTTCCAGTAGAAAACAGAAGTTATTATCCCTCTGTACAGACAGCTGGTGAGACCCCATCTGGAGTACTGCGTGCAGTTCTGGAGACCCAATCTCCACTAAGACATAGACAGGATGGAAGCTGTCCAGAGGAGGGCAACTAAAATAGTGCAGGGTCTGCACCGGAAGACATATGAAGAGAGACTTAAGGAGCTTAATATGTAGAGCCTCGAGGAAAGGAGGAAGAGGGGAGACATGATAGAAACTTTCAAGTACCTCAAGGGAATCAACAAAGTCCAAGAGGGTAGCATCTTTCAAAAAAAGAGGTGTGCAAGAACAAGGGGGCACAATTTGAAGATAGAGGGGGGCTGCTCAGAGGTAATTTAAGGAAGTATCTTTTCACAGAGAGGGTTGTGGATGCATGGAACGGCCTTCTGGAGGAGGTTGTGGAGTCAAAAACAGTGGTGGAATTCAAGCATGCATGGGACAGTCATAAGGCAATTCTAGGGGGTGGGGGTAGGAAGAAGCAGTCTGCTGGTTAACTAGAATCTACAGCTTATCCACTAGGTAGGGAAATGGGCAGACTGGGTGGGCCAAGCGGTCCTTATCTGCTGTCAAATTCTATGTTTCTATATGTTTCTAGGTCTCTGCCAGGTGGCAGTCAAGGGCCAGGAAGGCAAGCCACCCCACCCAGAAGAGGAGAGCTGACTGGCAGCTGCTCTTTCCATCTCCCAGCCCCCTGCCCGATAGCCCCTGGTAAACCAAAGCACATTTGCAAACTGCATACAAGTTTAGGGCTTATGGGCAGACTAGATGGGCCTAGAGGTCCTTATCTGCTGACAGTTTCTATGTATCTATTTATCGGTTTGCCGGTGTGGCATGAGGTAAGACACTCCACAGTGCCTCACCCCTCTGTACCACTGGGCCAGCTCTGAAAACATCACTGTCTTGATATAGACATTGTACTTACTTATTGCACTGGCTGATGCTAAAAATTCCAAAATTCATGATAATAGGCTAAAACATCCATGTATACTCCACCATATCTCCTTTAGTATTCAGAACACATGATGATGTCCCCTTTCAGAATTCATTTTCTCTTAGCTAAATACTATAATAAAATAATGTCCCATATCTCTACATAGCTCTTGCCAACAACGCCATAAACCAGCTTGGTAGCTCTATGCTGGACTCTCTCAATTTCTTCGGTGTCCTTTTTGTACTACAGTGACCAGAATGGGACACAGCACCCCAGTTAAGGTCTATCCAAGGTCTTATACAGGAGGAGGACCAGCCTCCTTCATTTTCAATCAGTCCTGACAGAGGACACACATGGTGTTCACAGAGGTCCACAGTCACTGAATGATTGGTGGGTGACAGTGAGCCAATATACTGTCAGTCATGTTGTGATGCCTCTAAACATTCCAAGACCAGCAAGTGTGTATGTGTGTTCTTTAATTTACAGGTGACAATTGTTGCCCATTTAACCCTTATCTTTCAGTAGCCTTCCTAAACCATATAATAAATGCTTAGAGGTAGTTCAGTGATGCCCACAGGAGGACCAGAAATGTGATGAAGTATATGTTTGGACTCCTAAACATGAAGTTTCATTGCCTTGACAAGTCTGGTGGGAACATATGTGTTGTCTGGCCAAGGTATGCCATCTGTTTCTGCCTGTTGCATTCTCCATTATCTTACCATGTATAAGAAGAATCAGCATTTGCACATAAATGCACACTACTACTTGTAGGCCTACTTGATTCCATAGCAGAGGAGGAGCTGTTGGGCAGAAGGATGCTGCTAATGAGGTGAGCATTCTGTCTGGTTGTCTGGTAGGCAGATGAAGCATGGACTTGTGTGCAGTGCATCCGGGTGTGACTCTTTAACTGGTGACAATCACAGTGCCAACATGGCATGTACCTATTGTCCACAGTGATGATGATCCTTCTCTGAGTGGTATTGGTGTGCCATCTGATGTGTGCCCACAGTGGTTGTTGCTTCCATGGTTTGGAGGGCTTGATGATTTTTTGGACTCCAAATGCCTAATCTTGTCTAGGGCTTTGCATCCCCGAGCCTGGACAGCAGTATGTGTGCATGTTGTTGTGCGATTGAGCAGTGGTGTTTCTTGTGGTGGTGGGTGTGGTGCTAATAGGGGGTGTGCCTGTTTATCTGCAGCACTGGAGCTGAGTAATATTGCCTGTCTTTGTGCTTCTAGCAGCTGGCTGAGATTGTCATCAGTATAGTCCAGTGATACCTGGGATCCCTGCTGCACATTTTGTGTTGGCATGTAGCTCCTGGTAGCTGGCAATTGCACTCTCTCTAACCTACTCACAGTGCAGGCATAATTCCTTGGTGTTTGCCCCTACTGTCTCTGTGTGTTCATGTGACTGTCCCACTTGTGCTTTTGCAAGTTGCAGATGTTACAGTACAAGACTTTTTACAATCAGAAATATGTTCTAACTTCATACCGCCAGCAATACAATATGTTGTCCTACCCCCTTTTGGCTCTTGTCCAGGGCCTACAATATCCAGCATCTGGTGTCATTTTGACCAATGACCACACAATCAGCAGCACCATTACTGCCTGCCTGGGGCATGGTGATGGTTGTCCTGTGCTGTGGGACTATGCTTGAGCCCTCACATGGCATGGTTGTCCCTGATGTAGTCCCGAGAGGTTTTGTGGCATGGAAGATACTGTGCATGTATTCACATGGTAGTGATGGTTGTGGTATTATATGAGCTGGTAACTCATGCTGTTGGTCCACCTGAGCATTTTTATGTTGGAGTGATCATGTCAGGACCTGTTGGTGTTTGTGGCCAGTTATATACATGTATGTTGTTTTCTCCCCTGGGCCTCGTTCTCCTGATGGGTAAACTAGGCTATTGTTGTTTTTGGTTCTCAACTGTGGAGGGGAAGGGGGTCCTGTAATCCCATGTGTTTCCTTGCATGACAGTGCATACCACTACTGCATTGCATCACTAAAGTGATGACCAGCATCATGTTCTCTCCTGTCAATCAGTATCTTGAGTGAAGAACCATCGAGAAGGCTTGTGGAGGCACACAGATATGCAGCACTGTTTCTGTAGAATATCACCTGCTGACTCTTTAACAAACCTACAGATGACTATGTATAATTTTAGCCACTAAAAACAGTGACATCAAGCATTACAACATGTTGTTAGTGAGGACATTGTGATAGCAGCATCTGAATATATTAAGTCATGGGGTACCTGATACTTGGTACCGCTGTACTTCACTTGCTATTTACCACTATGCCAAGTGTTACTCACCAAAAGTGTTGGATTCTTTAGTGCCTGCTGGTTGCTGAGCACTGCTGGTGCTGGATGCTGCTGTTGCAGGCTCATCCTATGTGCCCTTATCTGAGAAGTCAGGGTGATTGTCTGCTACAGTTATGGGAGGTCAGACAGAAAGACATGTATTAAGCTACCTGATTGTCACTCTGGTGAACTGGCACTTAACTTTCAGAGACTTACCGGGTAGTCTGTCAGGCCCATCATTTTCGCCCTCCATACTACGAGCAAGTATTATTATTTATGTACATATGTAAGTACATACATATGTACGTGCTTGTATGTATGTATGAGTGTATTTATTTATTCAAAAAGTTTTAGCAGGAAAGACATGCTGAGCTGGTAGCAACTCATTTACAGATGTGTCCTATGGGGAGGGGACAGGGGAACAAACAATGCAAAACAGAAATACAGTTATAAGATGCAAACAAAACTTAAAACATAGCACATAAGTGTACAGAGAAACAAGGATCTAACTAGTTACAAACACACTGTAGGAGAATTAGTACACCATGGACAGTTTCAATGATGCCAATGCAGCAGTGCAATTGTAATAACCAGATAGAGGATATAGTCATGCAAATTTGGGCCTGCAACAGCCTCCTTTACTTGTGCAAGCTCTGAGACATCTGCAAGTGTTCTGCTGAATGCACCCTGGAGCTGCTGAATCTGTGCTAGTTTGTACCTGACCAACATCCATTGATCATGCCATTTGTGCTTTATGACTTAGCTGGATCTTAGTGTTGTTTCAATGGTATCCACTGCCTTTTGAATCTTTATTTGCCATAGCCAAGCTTTTTTTCTATGAGGCACCTATTAGTTTGGCCCCACACCAAATAGATGTCTGTTAGTAACAGTTTACAGTATTTAATTAACCAGTATGAATACCTGAAATGTGCTGCCCTGGCTTAATTCCCCATCACTGTAGACATGATGAACTTCCTTGTTGCACACTACAGGATGTATGTTGGTTATCGAGGTGACTCTGTGCTGACCTTGATTTTCCATTGTCTTACTCATGCGTTGTGGTGGGAACATTGCACTATTCTTGTTCCTCTCATTTGCAGGTGTTTCTACTACTTAAATAATTCCTTATATTGTGCATTTATGGGACATTCCTGGGTTGCAGAGGGGCAGAACACTCCACCTTTGCACATCTGTGTGCATTGCTAAGTGCATCATTATACACTACTGTTCAGAATGACCCTCATTAATGAATACCATACATACATGTCACAATCCCAGCAAATCCATCTTGTGACAGGGGTCAGGGATACCTCTCCTCTGTCCTTTTAGTATGCTCATTGTTTCACAACTGAACATATGTCAGAAGATCCCATGGCTCCCTCTCTCATGCAAGAGGGTGCAGAATAGAATCTCGAGTCTGTACTCCTGGTAGAGAACCCTCTCAGTTACTTCACAATGAACAAGAAAAGCCATAGACACTTATAGATCTTTGGGGGGCCCTATAAAACCCTACTTGTGTCTTTCCCCAGAAATGTAGAGACCGGTTCAAACCCTCACAGACCCCTCCTGAGATCATTCATATTCTTCCCTTCCTTGCATCCACAGAGTCCCTTGTGATACTTTATTTGGTAGTGTATGGCCCTTAGTAGTCAAACAGGTGTAGGATAGTTTGAACAAACTCTGCGCAACACACACACACAAATGACACTGGCAGAATTATCTTAAAGTAAGCCAAAAGCTTTACTAATTAATTAATAACTGCAGTGAATAACTTAAAGACAGATAATTTTAGACACTGGTTACAGGATATGGAAAAGAAAATGGAAAATATGCAATAAAACCTAAACTATGAAATTCTGCTTTTAAAGTTCTACCTCAAGTCCTTGGTTGCTGTATTTGAAGTGCAGTCTTTAAAAAGGTATTTGAAAATCTTGGCTCTTGGTAGTGCAGAAGAATTCTTGACAGAAAAATGTCTCTGCTCTCTCAGCAGGGTCCCATGCGCAATGTTCTTTCACCGAAGTCAAAGGGGTAAAATGGCAAACAGGCAGCAGACAGAAGCAGAAGGGTAAAAAAAGCTCTGATAATCTTCTGCACCCTTGTTTTAAGGGTTTCCAAAAGGACAGGCCCAGTGGATAATGGCTTGCCCTGTGGTTGGCTAGCATTCCATCTGCATGGCTACACAACCGATCAGGGTTTACTATTTTATTAAAAAAAACCCCACAAATATTCATTTCTAGCAGGGAACAAAGGGCTTAGAGGCAAACCAGTTTCAGCTTGAATTCCAGGGGCAGATTCCAGCATCACCCTCATTACTAACTGTATTTAAGCTACACTCAATACAGCTATTTACTGGGTGGACAGACTGGGTGGGCCAAAAGCCCTTATCTGCCTATAGTATCTATGCATCTATGTATTTACTTAAAATGCACATCCATCTAGCTGTAACTAGATTAAGTCAGGGTAGGCCTCTCAGGACAAAAGGGACCATAGACATCACTGCTCCTTTAGTGGTCCTGGCCTTTCACAAGCAAATTGGGCTACCTGGCCTACCACCTATGCTTAATTAGCCCATTGGTTTTCTTTTAAATGGTTTAATCAAACTTTCATTCCCTGGATAAGCAGCCAACAATTTCTCTGCTCAGTAACACGAAAATCACATCAGTTTTGGGCCCATGGCTTTCTTTGTACCCATGATCCCTTGCAAGTTACACTGGGCCACCATGGGCATCTTTGATGTTATTACACACATAAAATAACATGAAATATGATTAGAACAATAAGATATGGCCTTATCTCACCACATTCCTCCCTCCTTAACAGAACCTGGGGGAACATGCCCTCTTTTTAGCAAGGGTTTCCACCAGTTCTGTCCCTTTCTCCGATTGGTGGGATAGGCCATCTGCATTGTCAGTAGTCCCCTGATCTATGTTACATGTCACACATTTGATGCCTCAGCCATGGCCACCTTGCACTTTTTGGCTTTGAAAGTGAGTCCTGCTTTCAGTATTCTGCCCAACACTTCCTTCAGATGGGTCAGGTGTTCCTTCCAGCTGGTACTGAAGATGGCAATATCATCCAGATGAGGCACTGCGTACTCTTCAGCACCCTGTAGCACCTGATTTACTAACTATTGGAATCTGGCAGGGGTGGTGTCACATGATGCATGTGCTATGTAGGCAGCTTGGACCCTTGGCTCTGCTCCTCACCTCACCTCACCATTTTTTATAATTATTTCTTACCTGCAACCTGAATATTGGGGAATTTTGTAGTTAATCTCACTGCTGTTACTCCAGTGTGTATTTTGGCAGTATAAAATTCAGTAAAAATGGATGTGGAGATGAAGGCAACAGCTGTGCACCCATACCCCTCCATCAACACAGGAGAGAGATAAGGCTTCACAAAGGAACAAAGGAACAAAGTGCAGGCCTCGACTGGGTCTAAACCCTTGACTTCTTCTCAAGTCTTAACTGAAGATCGATTCCTACAAGAAATTTCACCACTCAAGCAGGCTTTACCAACAATTACTGATGAGTAAAAATCTATTCAAGCTTCAATGGAAAGGTTAACTCAAAGGATGGGTGATGCTGAAGTCAGAATTAGTTCAATAGTGGATTGGCGCAACCAGTTAGATTCTGAGACTGTGTCCCTCCAACAGTCATTTACATGCTTGGAAGATAAAATAGAAGATTTGGAGGGATGCAGCAGGAGAAACAATATTGTAATTATTGGTTTACCAGAAGGTTCAGAAGGACAGAATGCAATTGGTTTATCCAAAGGTTTTGCAAGAGAATTGCTGGTGTTTCTCCTAACAGTCCTGCTTACATAACTGAACATGCCCATACATCTCTCTAGACCACCCTTCCACCGGTTTCAACACCTCACCTCCTGATTTTTTATTTCTCAAGTTACCTAGACAAAATACACCTTCTCTCTAAAATTTGGGAAGCTAAAGAAATATCCTGGGAAGGGAATAAACTGTGAGTTGTACAGGACCTTCCTCGCTCTGCCAGACAGAAGAGAGCGGCATATGGACCAGTTGTCTCCAAATTCATGGTGGCCCAGATCAGATTTTGTATGCTATACCTGGCCAGACTACAGATTAACCTTCAGGGTACTCCTAAAACCTTTGAATCCTTCAAATAAGCAAGACTCAAACTACAGAAGTTGTACCCATATTTAAGTCCTTCACCTGAAGTCATTGATTCTGGATTCATTGTCTTTGATTAAACTGGTATAAATGGTTCAAAACTGGTCTGACTGGACTTCTTCATAGTTATTTGAACCTTTAGTTGCTAGTTTTTAGACACTTGGGTCACTGAACACTTTATGAGCTGGCTCCCCCTCGTCCCAGAAACAGACTTTTCTGCATTTAACAGCATTTTCTTCAGTTCAATTCTTTATTATTTATTCAGTCCAAAATCCCATTTAGCTTCACCTGCTCCAGGTTCATATCATCCTTGTTTCAATTTCGGATCAGGACTGTGTTGACTTGCATTGGCCTGAAGCAAGCTGCAACTCCACGTCGTGGAACAGCCAGGACTTGGTTGCAATTCTTATTCGATCGAGAATCCAGCTTGGATCTGCCCCTCCCCCTTTCTGCAATATATTCTACTTCAGTCTAGGATTCTGTTGCCATTCATTATATTGCTGTGTAAACATAACCCACTTCAATTCATTTTCTTTGATGTGGTAGAGCTTCCAGCACTGTTATTGGAACAACTTTGCATTATCTGGATTATTGATCGTGTTCTTCACAGTGTCTGACCACGATAGACAGACTTTGTCTGCCTTTCTCTTTTCCATTACAATTTCTGGGGGGTGGAGGTGCTCTGGCTCCTCCCTTGGAGGAACTCACCTCTCTGTTCCAGTACCCTGCACCCAATCCTCCAGGGAATCCCCAATGGGTTGCCACCTCATGACAGGGCCAGAGAGAGGAGTGTCAAATTTCTCCACTCCCTAGAATTCAACATTCATATTCCGGAGGTTGGCACAGGTGCAGTCAGCCATCATGGAACATACCAGCTCCATTTTCTACTTTTTCTCCCTGTCCTGCAAACTGTGCAATGGGTGGGGTGGCTGGCCCCCACCTCTGTGGAAGCAGCCATATGCCCCAGATGGGGGGATCACCACCTTCTGGGTGGCATGCCTGTGCTGGCACCCAGCCACCACTGACTATCAGACTACAACATGCAGCACTGTCCCTGCTCCCCAAGGAAGGAGAGCAGTCTATAGACACTCAGTCCTTCCTCACCCCAGCTGACCCCCGAGCAACTCTAGTCCATTCCCGAACCCAGGTTGTCAGTGTGGTGAGAGATGTAGCATCCAGCACCTTAACCCTCAGTGCCACCGGGGCTGGTGCCTGCCTCTCTCCTATCTGTTTATCTCACTGACTACTGAAAGACCATTTAATTATGAGGCTTTGATCAGTTGGGAAAACCATGATGTCTGCAGACTGAGGATTCTCATTTTGAACCTAAATGTCTGTGACCTGCTGCTATCTCATGCAGCCACCTCTGGACCATAATTTATCTAAATGCCTGTGGTGAAGTCACCAGGGTCAATCCACGGAGTGTCAAGGAGAATTCTTATTCTCTCTTTTAATAAGGTATCAATCAGTGCGACAGCTCTAGACTCCCGTTTATCTAGTCTCAGCATCTCCCGATGGCCAGCTAAGTTAATTAGTTGCTGTATGTATCTGATTATTCGGTTGGTAAATGCTATGGTGCTTTTTTTGCCACTCATGTTTTACATCCATTCCATGGTGATAGTGGGGGAGAGGGGGGAGATACCCACCTTCTGCAGTCACTTGTCAGGACCTATAATCTTTGATACTTTTGATGATATACATGGCCTCCTTTCTCCTTTTGGATTTGGACACTCCAATGTCTTTGTTGGAAGGTAACAGAGGAGGTAGCCATATGGCTTACTTTTGATGATATACCCAGCCTCCTTTCTCCTTTTTCTATTCAGATACTCCAATGTCTTTGTTGGAAGGTAATGGAGGAGGTAGCCATACAGCTGTAGTGCCCAGCTGGACCTGGTCCTCTTTTCTGTCTGGTGCATCACATTCAATTACAATCTGACCTTTTTTATACATTCTGTAAATAATCAGGGAGTTCAGTGTCAGTGTGGAGGGCCTGGATCTCCCAGTTCTCCCTTTGAGGAAGCTCTTCAATCCTGTAGCCATATAAGAGAATTGCACCGGTCCTAGCCAATCTTTTATCACAGCATTTCAGTACAGGGAGATACAGTATTGAGGGACATGGTGGTCCTGCTCTAAGAGTTTTAACACTGATGAACCTTATTGAGGTACTAGGAGGTCAGTCATGGGCTGGTTTAGTGGGGAGGATCCCCTCCACATTGAGCTGTTGCTTTAGGGATGAGAATGTGATGAAGGCATGGCATGATGGCTATACAGCACCAGCAGGTATGCCTAATCTTTATTGGTATAATTTCTCTATTACTATGTTAAGGGTGAGGTATTTTTTCCCTGCTTGCTTACTATATATTTAAATGTCCTAATTAATAGACTCCTTGATGTTATATATTTATCCGTCTTTCGGATGAGATGTTAAACTGAGGTCCCATCTGCCTGTACTGGTGGTAGTTCAAGTGGATGGTAAAGATCCCATGGCACTTCTTGGAAAGAGTAGGGGAACTTAATATTAAGAACAAAAGCAAACATTACAAATATTATTTACATTTCATTACATCCAATGCATTATCAACATCTTTTCCCACCCTCTTTATCCAGTGCCTTGTACATTTTTCCATAACTCTGTAACTTTTTCTTCCCCAATTTACTTTCTTCTTGGTAGACTTTGTCCATTTCGTCTTGTATTTTAAATAATACATCTTGTATTGTTACTTCTTTATTCTGTAAAAATCTTTGACATCTCACTTGCCAAATAGCCCACTTCAATATAGCAAAAATAACATATATGGTCTATTTGTTCCATTTTCCCACTCTTTTATTAACTGTCCATATAGTAAGATGTTGTATGTTATTTGTTTAAAAACCTCCATTCCCCAAAAACTTGCTAAAGCTTCCCAGAATGGCTTAATAAATGTACATTCAAAGTAGAGATGTTCCATACTTTCTTCTGTTATTCCACAGCTAGTTACTGCACATATCCTGTTTTCTCTGCTCTTATATTTCTGATTACCTTTCACGTTTCATTTTCCATGACTACACATCCATACAACTTCTTCCATTTTTTTGGAATCCTTTTTTCCAATGTTATTTCTATAATTTTTCCGTGTTTATTCCTTCATCTACCTTAAAAACTGTGGGTTCATAATAATTATTTTCCACTATCTCTTTGTGAGCTTGTTTCCTATTTTTCCTTAATAACAGATCTGCTGTTATGCCCCACAGTGTCATACATTTCCTACATGTCTCCATGTAAGCTGGTACCTCCTGTTTTTCCTGTATGTTTCCTACCTTTCCTATATTTTCTATCATTCTAGAGCTCCACCTCTCTATTAGCTGTTTCCAAAGTGTCTTCTTCCCTTGCAGGATAGGTACTATATTTGCATAGAAAAAAATATTAAACTAAAAAACAATTGGTTGGATCATATTTAATCCCCCTTCCCTTATTGGTCTATGCGTATGACACCTTTTGATTGGGATTAATCTTGATCCCCATAAAAGCTGAAAAAAGATTCCCAAAATGTGAGTTTGCATTTGCTGTGGGACTGGAAATATATGGGCCACATATAAAAAACTTGGTACAATAAATGTTTTTAACAGGTAAATTCTTTTCTCTTTTGTCATGCTCCAGTTCTTCCATCTACTTACTTTTGCTTGTGCTATTTTATATTTCTCTTCCCAAATTATACGGGCAGCATCATTTCCTCCAAGAGTAATTCCCAAAATGTCTATTTCACCTTGAACTATTTATAATTCACCCTCTTTCTTATCATTCACTTTCCCTAGTGGATAAATCTTACTTTTTTCCAGTGTTTATTTTAATTTCAGCGTATGTATTGTGATTTTTAATTATTTCTAACATTTTCTTTTCAGATGCTTGATCTCTTACATTTATAATGCAGTCATCTGCATAGGCACATGTCTTCTGTACTACCCCTTTCCCCACACAATACTTTTAATTTAATTTTCTTCCTCAATTCTCCTTAATAATGGATCCAAGCAAAGTACATATAATAATGGGCTTAGTGGTCAGCCCTGCCTTACCCTACTTTGTACATACATTGGGATCCTCAAATGTCAATTTATCATAGGACAAACTTGTACTTCTGATATAATATTTTTATTATGATTCTCAAATTGGCAGGAAAGTTGTATTTTTCTAAAACATCCCACATATATTTATGCCGTATGGCATCAAAAGCTGTCTCTTAATCTATTGTGTATAGATACCCCTCTAGTTTTTGCTTTGTCCTTCTTTGATTATCTCTGTTATATACATTAGATTATGTATAATACCCCTACCAGGTATTGCACAGGTTTGTGTTTGTAAAATTAATTGGTCTGCATATGTCATCGACGTTTTGTTTATTACTTTTACTAGTATTTTATAATCTGTTGTCAAAAGGCTTATAACTCTCCTGTTTTTAATATTTGTCTTATCACCTTTTTTTATACACAAATAGTTATTCCTGTTTTCATGCTTTCTGACATTCTACCTTCCAGAAATATTTCATTATAAACTAAAGTTTACATTTTTGTAACTTGTTCTTCATATTTTTTTATAAAATGCATTTGGTATGCCATCTATCCCTGGTGATGTATTGGTTGTAAAAGATTTTTATCACTTCCTTTACCTCACACTCTTTTATTTTCCCATTCAAAGATTTTGCTCCTTCATACCCTAATTTCAGAATCTTTACAGTATCTAACAGAACCCCTTTTTCCTCACTACCTCTTCTTTGAAATTTCTCCCTTAGATGTTCTTGTATCATATTTTTTATATTCCCTATGTTTATTTATTTTATTTATTTGAATCTAGGATTACAAGTAACTTTGAACCAAAGTTTACAAAGGTTCCGTGTCAGATGAGGGACAATAGTAGACAAGTCAATTAGAAAATGGGGGAGATCATGTGATGCCTGGCTAGTGAAGGCAGTTTTCCTCTCTCACTCCCACTCTCCCGCTTACTTTTTGGCTTCAATTCTAGGTGAATTTCATTTGAAATGGTCTCTCTTCCTGAGGAGAAAGCACTTAACAGTATACCAAGGCATTGAATGGGGGGAAAATTATTACCTTCGCCATGGAGGTCGACATGAAGCAGGAGCTCCCGCACCATACTCCTCCTACTTCTCCCATCAAGGCTGCCACAAAAAAAGCCAGACAGCAGCCTGCTAAGCCAGTCTGCATGCCTTCACTCCAAACCACCACTACACCACTTACAGAGGAGTGCTTTTTGTTAGAGATGAAACCACTCCAAGAAGCTTTACTTCTATTAACCTTGGATGTAACTGTCTTGAAAAAATATATGGTGGACATTGCCAGACAAATAAGAGACACTGAAGTACGGGCTATATCGCTGCAAAAGTGAAGAGTGACTAGGGACCCTAAGATCGTTGCTTTGAGGAAACAAATGAGCAAAATGGAGCTTAAACTGGAAGATCTTGAGGGCCATAGTCACCGCAACAATCTAGTAATCATTGGCCTCCCGGAGGACAAAGAAGGGTCCTCCTCAGTTGTTTTTGCTCAAAAATTACTGCAAAAGGTGGCTAGTCCTTCACCGAATGGGCCCTCATATGTAGTGGAACAGACCCACCGTGCATTGCGTCCCAAACCAACTCCAGGATCATCCCCTCGGCCTTTCTTCCTAAAATTACTGAATTACTTGGGCAAGCAACATATCCTGCTCAAACTGAGGGATGTACAATCATTGATGTGGGAAGGCCATAAGATATGTATTGTGTAAGACCTACCTGCTTCAGTCCTACAAAAGAGAGGCTCATGCCACACTACAATTTCCCATCTTATTCCCACGGGAATCCATTTTCAGATGCTATATCCTGCCCAGTTACAAGTCTGGGTGGAGGACAGGTGGCAGTTGTTCGACACCAATGAACAAGCGGTGAAAGAGCTACAGTGGCTGTTGCCAGATCTCTTCAAGAAATGACTTGCTGCCCAATGGCTGTGGTTTTACTATAATGACATGTTTTTGTGAATGGAGCTGCAGGTGACATGAAAACTGAGGGATAGTGGATAATCAAACTGGTCCCTTTTGTGAAAGTTTCCGATCCCTCCTGACATTGGCTAGTGTACGTATCTTTGGATAAATCACCCGGAGCCCTTTGCTTTCTGCCTTAGTAGCAGTCCATAAGCTGAGTCTCACAGTGTTTGTGGCTAGGACAGTAGAGGCATAGACCCAACAGGAAGATCATTGCCATTGGTTTCTGCAGCAATCTAGTGATGAACAATAGACTGGAGGTAATGGCGCTGCTGCTGCTCGATGGTACGCATAACCACGAGGCTACAGCTAAGATATTTTGCAGATAAGTCTGCTGTTTGAAGGTGCACTTGAACGTGGGGCTACAGCCAGTTCAGTCTAGTCCTGCATTTTCTACTTGCCTGAGCGCATGCTGAATTTGCAGAGGATAGGAATGTGAAGCTATGCTATCACCCTAGGGTCCTAGATAGAATGTATCTTTTTGGTTGGACAAGGGAGCTTTTTCTTTCATTTTCTTCCATTTGTGAACTATTTACAGCTCCTGGACTTGTAAGGTTGCTACAGGGCTACCTTAAAAGTTAGAGTTGATTACATTACATGAATTGATCTTTTCTAGTCAGCTCATTATTTGCTTAGGTTCAGAGGGAGAGGTATGGGAGATCAAATATCCCTCTGGGCTACAAGAGGGTGTTTCATAGTTGCCCTGAAATTCTAGAATGTTTGTGTTATTGTTAGATTACTTAACTTCTCAACACTATGTTAAGTGGGGGTAGGAAGGGGGCCTTAAATGCCATTCCTGGCAATGTTGCATACCGTATCAAGGGAAGGGGGGTTTTCACCACTGCTCATTTCAGTATCTGATTTAAATGAGTCTGGGTGCTTATTCAGTGGTTGGAAAAGGGCATTTTTATACATTTTGTATAACTGTTTCAAACCAGGGAGTGGGGGGACAGGAGGAGGGGGGATTGTTGTGGATTGTCTTGTCTCTAAGGTTTGGTTCTTGGGAGGGAGAAGAGGTGGGGCCCATGGTATCAGTTGAGGTATTCATCATGGTAGTTCCATAAATGGATTTCTATTATTATTTGTTTTAAAGATTATGGCTAATCATGTAAAAGTTGTCTTGTGGAATGTTAAAGGAGTACTAACAAGCATAAACATTATAAAATACTAGAACATTTACATATGGTTAAAGGGCAAATCTCTTTCTTGCAGGAGACCCACCTCCTTGATATGGAAGCAAATTTACTAAGGAGATTACATGTTGGTCAAGTTTTTGCTGCAGGGTCTAGTACACAGAGTAAAGGAGTGGCCATATTCTTATGCAGAAACCTGGGGTTTAAATGTAACCAAAGTATTGTAGATCCCTTGGGCAGATACTGTATGTGTTTGTGATAGGTACCTTGAGAGATCTGACATAGTCCTCGGATCCATCTACGGCCCTAATATGGACACTCCCTCCTTTTCATGGAATTGATCACTCTCTTGTTGCCTTTCCTGTCTACACCACTCTTGTTAGGTGGTGATTGGAATCTTCCTTTTCCCCAGATGTGGACAGGACAGGACAGGTAAACAGAGGGCAGGCTCATCACCAGCCCAAAGAGCTATAAGGAGTTGATAGATAAATTAAGTTTGTGTGATCCCAGGAGGGTCTTACACCAGCCAAAGGAATACACCTTCTGTCCCCAATGCATGGACTTCCTCCCATATAGACTACTTTTAATAAGTAAATTACTCCTTCCAGGACTTATGGAATGCCAGATCTCTTCAGAGGTAATTTCAGACCACTCTTTGATGTTCTGTGCCATATCAATATCTCCAAGTCACCAGGTGGAGACCGTCTGGAAAATGAACAATAGATAATTGAAGGATCAGTGAGTGTTAGACAAATTAAAATCCTGTATTGCACAGTACACACAAAGTAACCTAAACACCACGGGCTGGCCTGAGATGGAATGGGTAGGCCTGAAGTGTTTTCTAAGGGGTGACCTCATCCAGATTGCCTCTGTGTGTAAACATAAACGGAATCTCAAGCCAAAGAACTATTGAACAAAATTAGACAGTTGGAAAAGACTGTCTCCCCCTTGTCTAAGAAATGGCATCGACAAGAATTGATCCATGTTAGGGCATGGTATAATGACTTGCTGGGTGAAAAGGCAGAATACGCCATTCTTAAAAGAAATTACACTTATATTGACCAAAGCGAGAAGGCTGGATGCCTTTTGGCACTGAGGGTAAGGAAGCAGGAGTCCTCTTGGTTGGTCACTGCAGTCTGTTCTAAGATAGATAGCCATCTCTTAACAAGCCCTAGGGATATTGCTACCATATTCCAGACCTTCTATGAGGGTCTATATAGTACTCGACCTGACCCTCCTTCGGTGGCTCAGGTTGATGCCTATCTGGCCACATTGAACCTACCCATCCTCTCTAGAGAGCAACAGTCCTTTCTGACTTCTCCACTTTCAGAGGCGGAAATTAGGTCAGTCATTCATAATTTGCCACTGGACAAGGCTCCAGGCCCAGATGGCTTCTTCTCTAATTTTTATAAAGTACTGGAGGATGAGTTGGCTCCATGGCTACTTCATTTGTTCCAGGTTATTCTGGATGGTGAGTATCAAGATCCACATCTTTTTGAAGCCCTTATAGTTGTCTTGTACAAGGAGGGAAGGGTCCGAACAGGTCTCAAACTATTGACCTATCTCACTTTTGGAATATGATATCAAAATCCTTGCTAAAATATTAGCAATCAGATTAGGTTTGTGTTATACTGTACCTTGATCTGTGCAGAACAAGTGGATTCATGGTGGTAGGTCATCCTCTGATCATGTGAAGAAATTGAATCACATTTTCTCCATATCTCAATCTAACACATTTGCGGCAGTACTGATGTCCCTAGATGCTGAAAAAGCATTCAACAGGGTGGACTTGTGCTTTCTCTTTGGAACATTATGTAGGTTCAGTCTCCCTCCCCTCTTTGTGCAATGGATCAAGGCCCTATATACTAACCCCCACCCATGTCTATTGCAACAGAACCTTTTCCTCTTACTTTCCCCTCCACTCTGGCACTAGGCAAGATTGTCCACTATCCCCCCCTTCTATTTAATCTGTATCTGGAGCCACTTTTTGCATGGATCAAAACCAATCCAGAGATACAGGGAGTGTCTGTAGGCTCACAGGAATTCAAGCTATCAACATATGTTAATGATATTCTTCTCCATTTGACAAATCCAAGGGCCTCGATCATCAGGGCCTTGACTTTGATTCAAGAATTCAGAGTTTTAGCCAACTATAAATTGAACTTGGAGAAACCATACTCTTCCACCTTAACTCAGTCACTTACCACAGGAGGTTGAGGGTTTAGGGCTACGTTTGGAACACCAAAACATAAATATCTGGGTATATTTCTGACTAGGATTCCAAATCCCTGAAGGTCAATAATTTGGATACTCTGGTACATGCAATTCAACAAGATCTAGAGAGATGGAGGATGCTGCCACTATCACCTGGGGAGAGTAAATTTAGTTAAAATGAACATTCTACCCAGTATTTTTATCCCTTCAATATTTTGAATATATGGTTGCCTCAGGCCTGGTTCTCCAGGTTAAACTCTCTGATCACCAAGTTCATATGGAAGGGTAAACATGCCCGTAGGGACTTATGGGAAACTCACTGTCCCTAAAACAAAAGGAGGTTGAGGCTCTCCCACTTCAAATTGTATTATTGGGCCAGCCATGCAGAAAAATATCTATGATGGCCACAAAAGTGTGAAGATTTAGGCTCTGTTCAGTATAGCCCTCTATGGTTAGGGCTGGAGAAAGAGTTTATTTCAATTCTAGGCTTGTCTTCTCTTGCCCGTCTTCATATTCACCCTAAGTTGATCCCCCTTGACCTAGCTGAGACACTGATTGGTACATCTGTCAGAGTCCACTCTCAAATGTGTTCCTCCCTGTCCTAAAGAAATACATTAGATCCTGCCCAGCCTCTAGTGGGTAACCCGAACTTTGAAATAGGGGGGGAAGTTGATTAAAGCTTCCTGGCTTCCCCAACTGGCTGAAGTCAAGATTGTTGACTTATGGCATGATGGGTGAATCAGGACATCAATTGACATTATTAACAGTTTTAATCTAAGACCCTACACTAGTTTTAAAGTGCTCCAACTCAGACACTTACTAGCCGTTTCTCAAATAAAACAAGGCACCGAGGATGGGAGAAGGTTCCTGAAGCCACTTAGTGTCATAGCTACACAACCACATCCAGTTTCTGGTATATACAGGATACTTTTAGAGAGGGTCTTCCCGCACTTAGATGGGTCTTCCAGCTATTGGAATTCTCATTTCCCTGAGATTATACTCAGGTGGGGAAAGATCTGGAAAGACACCCACCAGTTTATTTCTCAGGACAGATTGTGACTGATGCAATTTCAGATCATTAATAATATGTACTATACTCCAGTCAAACTGGCCAAGATGAACAGGATTTCCTCCCCAACCTGCACGTGTTGCATGCAGGAGATGGGTTCCCTATACCATATCTTTTGGGAATGGCCAAAGGTTGCACCCCTCTGGGCCCTCATAAAACAGAGTAGACCCACTAATGGGTATAGCTGAATATATAGAACCAAGGGCCTGCCTGGTGGAATTATTCCTAATACACATCACAGAGAAGAAATATCACTTAGCATTGATGGCAATGTCAGTCAAGAAGTTAGTACTCCGGCATTGGTTGGATAGAGAAATCATAACCTATTCAGAATGGTTGTGGAAATTTTGTTCAACCTCTCAGTGGAGAAGGTAATTGCTAATGTGCACAATAGGTTGCCAACATCTGAGAAGTATTGGAGCAAATTGCAAACACTATACTCTATTTAAATACGCTGTTCAGGTCCTGAGGGCACTCCTACTAAATCAAGTCCGCTGTGGCAATACTGATACCATGGGTGGGGTGGGGTGAGGGAGGGTTCATGTTTTGTCTGTGTAATCTCATTGTTTGTGATTCTGTTGTGTTTGTAAAACAGCCTGTTAGAGCTGAAAGAAAAGAAATTAAGCATTTTGAATTTCAAAAGAACAATTAGGAAATGGACAACTGGAAAGAGCAATGCAATTTGAGATGGCGGATTGCAATACAGAATACAGTCAATTCTGAACAGTTAAAACTCACAGTACTGTGGTACAGGTGCAGCCAGTGGCAATTGTCAGGAACAAAAAAGTGCAGAAAGGGAAGGGGGGAGAGGGTTAGGAGGGAGGGGGGTGCGGTAGATGAGGAACCAGGGGTAAGTAAGAGCATTAATTAGGTGGAGCAGGTTAAGCCAGACAATCACAGGAGCTGGCAGCAGAGAGTAGGAGGTACATAGATACATAGACAGTGTCGGCAGATAAGGGCCTATGGCCCACCCAGTCTGCCCATTTGAGCTTGTAAGTTCAGTTTATGTTTTCCTAGAAGTCTGTTGCCCCTTACCCCTGACCTCCAGAATTCCTTTATGTCTATCCCATGCATTCTTAAATCCCATGATTGTTTCAGCCCCCACCACTTCCTCTGGCAGGGTGTTCCACTTGTCGATCACCCGTTCTGTGAAGAAATTCTTCCTCACGTTTCCTCTGAATCATCCTCCCTCCAACTTCATCCCATGCCCTCTAGTCCTGGAACATCTTTTTCTCTTAAAAATAGTGTATTCCTGCACCCTGTTCCTCCCTGTAAGATACTTGTATGTCTCTATCATATCCCCCTCTCTCCCTCCCTCTCCAGGGAGTACATGTTCAGTTTCTTCAACCTGTCCTCATAGGACTTGTGATGCAATCCATGCACCATCTTTGTTGCCTCCTCTGAACCTTCTCTACCCTGTCTCGTCCTTACGTGGTAAGGTCTCCAGAACTGTACACTGTACTCCAGGTGGGGCCTCACTAGTGTCTTGTATGGTGGAATTATGACCTCCTTTTCCTGCTGGTGATGCCCTGCCTATGCATCCCAGCATCCTATTTCTTTATCTGCTGCCTTGTTCCCTATCTTGAGGTCATCAGAGATGATAACCCCAAGATCCCTCTCCTGCTTGGTCATGCTATATCTTCACCCCCAACTGATATATTGTGCCAGGGTTTTTATGCCCCATATACATTATCTTGTGCTTCTTTGCATTGAATTTCAACTGCCGAACCCCTGACCGTTCTTCAAGTTTCTGCAGGTCCCTTCACATTCTGTCTACACCCTCTGGTGTGTCTACTCTGTTACAGAGCTTTGTGTCATCAGCGAACAGTGAAATTCTGCTTTCCAGGTCCTGTGCAATGTCACTGATGAAGATGTTGAATAGGACCGGTCCCAGCGCTGATCCCTGTGGTACCCCACTGGTCACTCTTCCCTCTGTGGAGTGACAGCCATTTACCACCATCCTCTGTGTCTTGCCACCCAGCCACTACCCACCACGCTACTGTCCTGCCCACACCCATATTCCCCAGTTTGTGTAATAGTCTTCTATGTGGCACAGTGTCAAAGGCCTTGCTGAAGTCCAGATGAGGCCATGTCCACTGCCCTCCTGATCCACCTCCTAGTCACCCAGTCAAAAAATTCAATGAGGTTGGTCTGACAGACCTCCCCTGGTGAAACCATGCTGCCTTGGGTCCTGTAGTCCATTGACAACCAGATGTTCCACCAATCTCTCCTTCAGTAGTGCTTCCATGATCTTCCACTACCGAGGTGAGGATGACTGGTCTGTAGTTCCCTGCTTCCTCTTTGTTCCCACTTTTGTATAAGGGACTACATCTGCTATCCTCCAGTCTTTGGGTACATCCCTGTTTCCAGTGATCAGCTAAACAGGATGACAGAGTTCAGCCACCCTGGGGTGCACCCATCTGGCCCCATTGCTTTACCAACTCTTATTACTTCCAGTTTCCTTCAGGACCCTTTCTCGAGTAAAGGGACTTGTGTCCATTTCTGCACCATTCTCACCTTGTACTCCCTTCAGACCATTACCCTCCTCTTCCTCAGTAAAGACTGAGCAGAAATACCTGTTCAATATGTCAGCTTTACTGTTGTCATCCTCCACGCGGCCCCCATCCTCCCCCTTCAGTCTCACTATCCCTCCCTTTGCCTTTCTTTTTTCACTTATGTACCTGTAAAAGGTTTTGTCCCCTCTACTCACTGATTTTGCAATGTGTTCTTCTGTCTGAGCTTTGGCTTCCCTTACTGACCTCCCTGCCTCCCTTTGCTTCTCCTGGTACTTCTCCCTATCCCCTTCTGCCTGTGTCTTTTTGTATTGCCTGAATGCAATCTTTTTGGCTTTCACTTTCTTTGCTACCTCTTTGGAAAACCATAATGGTCTCCTCTTCCTTTTCCTCTTGCTAACCTGCTTAATGCATAATTCTGTTGCTCTTGTAATCCCCATTTTAAATACTGCCCACTGTTCATCAACCCCTGATTCCTGCCCCGTTCCCTTAATGCCTCTTTCAAGTATCTCCCCATTTTCCCAAAGTCTGCTCCCCTAAAATCCAGGATACGTGTTTTTGTGTGGTTTGGGTCTGCTCTTTCTGTGATTTCAAACCACAATTACTGGTGGTCATTGTTCCCCAGGTGCTCGCCCACTGTTACCCCCATCTCACTGTCCCTGTTTGTGAGCACAAGGTCCAGTATTGCCTTCTGCCGAGTTGGTTCCATGACCATTTGCTTGCGGAAGGCACCCTGAAGGGAGTCCAGGATAAATCTGCTCCTAGTTGATGCTGCTACTGGGATGCTCCAGCCCACATCTGGAATATTGAAGTCTCCAACCAGTACTACCTCACCCTTGTCTGCCATCCTTCAGATGGCTAGCATCAGCTTCCTATCTGTTTCTTCCTCCTGGGCTGGTGGTCTATAGACCACACCTGTGCAGATGGCTGGCCCCATTTTCCTTTCCAGCTTAACCCACAGTATCTCTCCCCCATTTTGTTCCACCTGGATCTCTGTGGCCCTTATGTCATTTTTCATATACAGTGCCACTCCTCCTCCCTTCCTGCCTGCCCTGTCTCTTCTGAATATTTTGTAGCCAGGTATGGCCATCTCCCAGTCGTGGTTATCAATACATCAGGTTTCAGTGATGGCCACAATGTCCAAGTCTGACTGCACCATGACAGCCTCCAGATCTTCCATCTTGTTGCTAAGGCTCCTGGCATTTGCACACATGGCTTTCCATGATTTGACCTCCCTAGACTGTTTTGCTGTTCTACTCCAGCCCCTTCCTTGGTTGTCCTTTATCCCTGGTTCTCCTGGTTGTCTGCCCTTCTGCTGAATTTTGTCCCTTTTCTGCCTATCCACCTCTTGGGCGCTAATCTCCATCTTTTGCACGCTGCTTTGTAGAGATAGCCACTCCTCTGGTTCACTGGTTCCACTGCTAGCTGTGGGGGGTGAGCAAGTAGGTACCCTCCTTGCTGGCCTGCCACCCCCTTTGCTGGTTTAAATGCTTGTCAATGTAGCATTTAAACTTATCATTGAGTGCTTGGATTCCCCTCCAGGATGGATGCAGGCCGTCAGGCTTGAACAAACCTCCATCCCTCCAGGTGGGTCCCCAGTCACCAATGAATCCAAACCCTTCCTCACAGCATCAGTTCTTCAACCATGAGTTAAAGTTCCTGGTGCATGCACCCTATGCTCTCCCTTGCCGCTGCATGGTAGTACTTCTGAGAAAGTGACAGAAGTAGCTACTTGCTTGAGACCCCTCCTAATTTCCTAAACTCTTCCTGAACTTCCTTTGGCTCCCCATTTGCCAGGTCATTAGTACCTAGGTGGATAATGACGTCCAGCTCACCCTCCTGTCTTGCCTTCCCAGTGATCCCCAGGATCTTCCTTCCATCCCTCCATGCCGTGGCACCTGGTAGGCACCTCACCTCCCTGTCCTCCCCCTCCTGTGTTCCTAGCTGGAGCCCTCTTATGATGGAGTCCCCCACCAGGATTCACTTCCTCCTCCTCTGGGGTCCACTGTTTTCCTCTCTGAGGTCACCTCTTGGCTAACCTCCACATCCATTCCTTCCACTTCTCTGGGTACCTCTATTTGGTTGTCCCCGTTTGCCAGTGTGGCATATGAATTCTTGAGTGGAACAGGATCTGGGATGTGCCTCTGCCTGACTGCTCTAACCCTCCCTGAGCCCACTGTCATCCAAGTGCTCCTTGTTCTTGGCATCCTTTGAGGCAGTTGCATTGGACTGGGTGGTCTCTGGATAGGGGTGATGGTACTTCTGACCCTGTTTACTTCTGCTCTGAGTCTGGCTACCTCATCCCACAGTCCAGAGAGATGCATGCAGATAGGGCAGCACCTCAATGTCCAGAATATCTGCCTGAATATGGCTGCCCTACAGCCACTGCATTGCACCACTCCCCACATTATACTGCAATTATACTGCTATTCCACTACTTGTCTGCCACTGAAGCTCTCCTAGTTCCCTTTTTATTAATTTACTGTCCTAAAATTCCTGCCACTGATCCTCAGATACTTTTCTTTTTAAAAAAAGAAAATAAACCAATAAATAAATAAATGAGTCAAAACACTTGTGCTGACGGTGGGCTTCTTCATCCTTATGCCCCTCCTACTCCACACCCCTTACTATACCCTGTGTTTAGCTCCTGTCAATCAGATTTAACAGGGCATATAATTAAGAGTTGGGGGAAGGGGGGGATGAAAATTTGCAGCAATTAAAGACAGCAAAGAAATACACCACCACTACGTTTTAAATTTTCAACAGCCCAAAAACAATTCTAAGTAAAGACAACAAAGAAAGTACAGTGTCACTAAAAGCCCACAATCTAAGTTTAAAAGAAAAATAACAATTACCAGTTACTGTAAAGCACTGAATTAAATATGTTTCCTTCCCCTTCTGGTAGAGGTTATATTTGAAGGGGCCTAGCTTAGGCAGGAAGGAGATGTCATTGCCAAGGCCATCAAGCCAGCTGGGAGCTCTGTAAGCAATGGACCTTTGCCCCTGCATGGAACGGCATTGTGGAATGTGCAGAAGCTATGATTCAGAGCCTCTGGTTGGGTGAGGATTCTGCGCCCTGCAGAGAAGTGCTTGAACACCTGGGGGGCTAAGCCCATTGTTATTTTTTTTTACCATTAAGCAGGTCTGGTACTTGATACAATTAGACAATTGGAGCCAGCCTGTTTGAGAGTATAGATCACAGGTGTGGGTGAGGCGGTGGGAGCCAGTGATGAGCCTGCATGTTTTGTTAAGGGTCAAGGATACACGCCTAAGGGAGGAGGCTGAGGCTGAGCCATAGATGATGAGGCCATAGTCAGTTAGGGAAACCACCGAGCTCTGCACTGCAATCCTTAAGGCATCAGTGGTAAGGCATTGCCTATGCATCTGTATCTTTCCAGTTTTGTCTTTTAATCCATATATTACTCTGTTACTTAACCTGTCCTTGTTACTGTCAGAGGGGTTAGTTTGAAATTTAATTCCATGTATACCACTGTTTTGGTCCATTATTAAAGACTTATGTCGCAGCTCGCAGGCATATGTGAGTTGTGACATTCACCACTACGCCGGGGACCCTGCATCGCATTTTAAGAGCAGCAGGGTCCTGGCACTTATGACCTGGGACTTGGGGCATGCTTAGGCTACCATCATGGGCATGGCATACTAGTTGTGAATGCTGCAAGTCATGGCCCACTGCAATCTGCCCCACCAGAGCTCCCCAACTCAGAAAACCACAGCAAGCACCAGAGGGCATGGGAGGGGCTGGGCAGGTGGCACAGGTGTCCAGAGGGGCACATTGGAAAATGGACTCCCGGGGGTCCCTGACATTCGGGGGTGGGGGCATGGACATGTTTGTGGGGGCATGGGAAGCACAGCAGGACCTTTGCCGTGGTGCTGTGGAGTGGGCATCCATGGGATGGCACTGACAAATGCCCCTTAGAGCATCTCCGAGATGTTCTAACTCCACTGCATCATTGCAGCTCCTGGAGTAGCATAAGTGGGTTACAGCAGCTGCGCCTTTGGAATAGGGTGCAGTTGCTGCCATAACCCACCCTTGTGCCATGTCATTGCAGGTTGTGGCGTAGTGGGTGGCGTATCCCACATTTGGCGTAACCCACAGAGGGCATGGCACAAGGCGTCTTTCAGAATTGCAACTGGCATAACGCATGGCGCAGGTTGTGAGTTACACCATGGGGATTGGCGTAACTCAGCTTGCACCAGCATAAGCCGTCCTTGAATTGGGCCCTTAGTTATGTTATACTGGTAATTTCTTATAAATTTTTTTATTTCTTCTATCTGCTCTGTTTCATCCACTTTAAATTTTGTTTGGTGTGTAATTAATTTATATAACTGAGCCCTTAAACTTGGGTATTCTTTATAGTTTGTCATTTCTATTTTCTGTGATTCTTCTATCATTAGTTGTTTAATGTCCCTTTTTGTATCCTCCCACCACTCTATAACTGAATCGAATAGCTCTAAAACTGATTCCCTAGCCTTAAAAAAATCCATTATATTGTCATTACAACTATCACTCTGTAGCCTTTCCGTGTTCATCCTCCAATAACCTTTTTCCAGACTTTGTTTGTTGCCCCAAATCTATGATTAATTTAATCCCCATATGATCTGATGTTTCTATTGGATCTACCCCTTATATCTTCAACTTTAGTTTCCTTTGGTATCATCCAAAAATCTATTCTTGTTGAGCATGCACCCTTGAAAAAGTATGGTCTACTTTTTTCTTCTTAACTTGATACGTCTCCACTAACCCCCCTTTTTTCCAGAATTTCTTTTAAATTGTTTGTACCACAAAACTCTTTTTGTGTTTTTCTTCCCCAATCCCCTCTTCCCAATCCACAGTTGAAATCCCCATCCCATAAAATTAATTTAGAGGTATGAATATATGGCTCAACTATCCCTATAACCTTATTCCTTTCTGACTTTGTCTGAGGATTATAAATTTTTGATAATCCTAACTGCTGTTCTTCTTATTACTGCATCTACAATAAACACCCTCCCTGGTACTGGGTCCACTGATTTTAGAATTTTAACCTCATCTGTTGTAAAAACAATCCCAACCCCTAAACATATTTCTTCCCCAATAGCCCATACTGTAGCAAGGGGCCCCATCTCCAGTCTTTCTGTGCTGGTTTCAGTTCCACCACTGTCTGTAATCTTGTATCCTGGAGTATCATTATTTCACATTTTAAGTCACTTGGAATTTTTAAAGTGGCTAATCTCTTCTGTCTGTACTTTATACTATTTACATTAATGGAAAAGCAAGTTAGTTTGTCTATTGTCATTAACCACAGGATTTAACATTTTTCTTCATATATTTTTCTCTTTTTAGACACTTGCGTGTCTGTCGTATCTCTGTCAGCTGAATCATCCACATCTGATAGGTCTACACATGAAGAAACAGATTCTTCCTCCATCATGGCCCATTCTTCATCTTGTAAAATGGTATATCTGTTTGTTAACTCAAATCCTTCTCTGTTCCTCTCCATGGACAAAACCTTCAGGATTTCTGAAATGTTTCTTCTTTTTTTTTTTTTTTGATCTAGTTACCATAGTGAATTTTGTCTCCATATTTTTCTTCTCATTCTTTTTTATGGCTTTATTCTTACTGGTCATTTTTCCCTCTTCTTTGTCACTTTCCATTAATTCCTTGTTTCTGTTTTGGTCTGGTTCATCTCCTGATCAAGGAGGGTGGGGGAGAGGGGGGAGAGACGAAGGGGCCTTAGATGATCCTGTTTGGAACCTGCAAATTTCTGACTGTATTGTTTGCCTCTCTCTGTATTTCTAGTATCATATATAATGTTGTCCTCTTTTCCTTCTTCCTTCTGAACTACTGCCAAATATACATCTTATTCAGCCATTTCACCTGGGTCTGGACTATTATGAGCTGCTCAATGGCAATATAAAAAGAAATGGCCTTCCACTTCACAAAGACTGCATATTATTTTATTTTTACAGTCTGCCCCATGATGCCCTATAGCCCCACATAGACCACATTCTATCTGTCCACAGGCTGGTCAGCTTATACTCAATAAATACATCACTGTACAGGACTTTACTGGTGAGGCAAAAACATTGCCACTGGCTAGTGTTCTCCTGGACTGGAATGAAACATGGGGAACTGTGCAACAGGTGACTGTAGCCAAAACCTTACCAGTGGATGTGATCCTGGGCAACAATCTAAAACAAGGGATGGTGTGTGCAGTTACCCATAGCCAAGCAGCAAGGGAAAATTGTAGTTCCCTGAACCCCACAGAAACCATTGTGGAAACTATTGAGAGGCTGGTTCTCCAGCTTGTGTCTCCAGATAGGGAGACCAATGAAAAGGGGTTAGAAATTTCCCCAGTAGCAAGTAACCACAAAGCTACAGAGGGTTACTCTGAAGAGGGAAGGGTGACCCATTGTCAGAGGGCTGGGATTGTCAGTGATCCTGGATGCCCTGACACTAGTGCTAGGGACCCTAGTTTAGCAGCTGAAGGGGACCTGTCCCATGCCTTGGGAATGTGTGAGGGGTTTGCAGCTGCTCAGAGAAGTGACCCTAGTTTAGAGAAGATGAGGGCTTGGGTAGACTCGGATGGCACACAGGGAGGTGATGGTAGATATAAGGTTAATTAGGAAAATGGATTTATGTATACTCAGGCAGTGCAGACAGAGGGAGGGGTGCTAAGCAGACAGCTTGTCATTCCTCAGGAGTATTGTGAGCAGTTGCTCAAGATTGCACATGATATTCCCTTATCTGGTCATCTGGGAATCAAGCACATGATGCAGCGGTTGGCCCAGAATTTCTATTGGCCTAACTCCATCCAGCAGGTGAAGGAGTATTGCAGGTCTTGTCACCGGTGCCAAGAAATAGGGAAGGTGGGAAAGAAAACCCAAGCCACCCTGATTCCATTGCCCATAGTGGAGGAGCCATTCCAGAGGGTGGGAATGGATATTGTGGGGGCCTTTAAATACCCCCAGCTCCTTAGGGAAGAGATTCATCCTGACTGTGGTGGATTATGCTACCCAGTACCCAGAAGCAGTCACCCTATCCTCACTGAGGATGGACAAAGTGGCAGATGCCTTACTTGGGATTTTCTCCCATGTTGGGTTTCCACAGGAGGTAATCACCGATCGAGGGGGTACCTTCTTGTCAGACCTGATGAAATGTTTATGGGAGAAGTGTGGGGTGGTGCAGAGATGCACAGCACCATATCACCCACAAGCCAATGGACTTGTGGAATGATTCAATGGTACCCTGAAGTCAATGCTCCGGGCATTTGCTGAACAGCATGGGAGGGGACTGGGAGAAATACCTTTCCCACCTGTTGTTTGCATACAGGGAGGTGTCCCAAGAGTTGACAGGATTTTCTCCTTTCAAACTCTTATATGGACGTCGGGTATGTGGACCCCTAGACTTGATCTGGGAGGACTGGGAGGGCAAGCATGCCACCCAGGGAACTCCCATAGTGCATTATGTCATTAGATTTAGGGAAAGGCTGAAGGCGCTTATGGGGACATCCCAGAGCAACCTAGCTGCCCAATAGAAACAAAAAGTATGGTACGACCGCAGAGCCAGAGCTCACTCGTACATGGTGGGTCAGGAAGTCATGGTCCTTATTCCAGTCCAGAAAGACAAGCTTCAGGCTGAGTGGGCAGAACCGTACAAAGTGGTTTGGAAGGTAAGTGACGTGAACTATATTGTACAGTTACCTGACCGAAGACAGACAAAAAAGGATGTGCCATGTCATCATGATGAAGCCATTTGCAAATAGGGCTGACATGGTGTTTGCCGTGTGTAGTCCTGGGGAAGGGACAGACAAAGGAGACCCCCTTCTGGATTTGCTGGAAGAACATAAGTGGGAGTCCTCTGTGGAGGCAGTAAAATTGTCTCCCCAGCTGGTCCCGGACCAGATCCAGAAAGTAAGGGAGGTTTTAGCAGACTTTGCCCCATTGTTTAGCGCCAAGCCTGGACCAACCATCCCTTAGCAACACACGATGTGGAGACAGGGACACAGACACCCATATGGCAGACAGTATATCAGGTGTCAGAGGCTGTCCAAAAGAACATTATGAGGGAAGTGGAGGAGATGCTGGATTTAGGGGTAATCCAGAGATCCTACAGCCCCTGGGCCTCACCTGTAGTCCTTGTGCCTAAGCCAGATGGCTCTACTCATTTCTGTGTGGACTATCGTGGACTGAATGCAGTCACAAAGTCAGATGCCCACCCGATGCCCCAGGCCAGACAAACTCCTGGACAAGTTGGGAGGGGCGACCTACCTTACGACCATTGACCTGACCAAGGGGTATTAGCAGGTAGAGTTGACAGACAGAGCTGGGGAAAGGTCGGCCTTCATCACTCCAATAGGCTTATTTGACTTTAAAGTAATGCCTTTCGGAATGAAGAACGCCCTGGCCACCTTCCAAAGGTTGGTGAACCAGGTGTTAAATGTTTCTGAGGAGTACGCCATGGCATACCTGGATGACATTGCCATCTTTAGTACCAGCTGGGAGGAACACCTTTCCCACCTTAAGGAAGTGCTGTGCAGGATACAGAGGGCTGGGCTCACTGTCAAAACCGAGAAGTGCCAGGTGGCCATGGGAGAGGTGGCATACCTTGGGCATGTGGTAGGCCGGGGACAGCTCTGTCCTAACCAAATAAAGATAGAGGTAATCCAGGCATGACCCAGACCAGAAATGCAGAAGCAGGTCAGGAGTTTTCTAGGGAGAGCAGGGTACTACAGAAAATTGGTACCCAATTACAGTGCCCTGGCTGCTCCCCTATCTGACCTGACAAAGAAAAGGATGCCCAAGAAAATTTCCTGGGGCCCAGCCTGTGAAGAAGCCTTTACCAGATTGAAGGAGTCACTGTGCAGTGCTCCTGTTTTGACAAGTCCTGACTATAGCAAACTCTTTATAGTTCGGACTGACGCCTCAGATGTGGGTATTGGGGCAGTACTGAGTCAGACATCCAGCCAAGGAAGGGATCACCCAATAGCATACCTGAGTAAAAAGTTACTTCCCAGGGAGCAGGCATACTCCACTGTGGAAAAAGAATGTTTTGCCATGGAGGAGGTAGAAGACTTGGTTTGCTGGCCAAGGCACCTAGCTTCACCTGAGCTCTTTCCTTCTAAGACTGCTTGAAAGGCAGAGTAGAGAAACTTACCAGAGCAAGGGAGAAGGATTAAGACTTAGTTTGGCTAAGCAGATTTACTGTGTGGTGGTGTTTTTAATTTTTACTCACAGGGATTGCTACTGTTTGTTGCTAACATTTCATTGCTTTATTTTTTCTCTGATCCAAATTGTTGTTGCTGGTATACCTTCTTCTGCATTATTACAAGGTGTGCCTACAGGTGTGTGCTAACAGATTACTGCTGTAATCTTCTGATTCAAATTGTCTTTGCAAGGTATATCTTCTGTTACTGCTTTATTTTCTCTGGAGCAAAGTGTTTCTTACAGGGTATATCTTCTCTGAAATTACTGTATTACAGGTGGAGCTTACATTTTGTGACTTTTTATCATTGGGCTAAGCAAAATTACTGTTTGACACTGTGTTTTATTTTATTCTTGTTTGTTGAAAAGGTTTGTTGTCTCAGAGGTTTTCAGTCTCCTTCTCACATTGAAGGAACTAATTGCTTTTCCTCCACAGCTCTTCCAAAGGATTAGGTGTGTATGTGGGGGTGGAGCTGGCAAACTGTCAGTAATTTCCAACAGAAAGAAGGGTTAAAAGTCAGGTTAGTTGATAACTTGGAGGTAGAAGACTTGGTTTGTCATGGCCAAGGCACCTAGCTTCACCCGAGCTCTTCCTTCTAAGACTGCTTGAAAGGCAGAGTAGAGAAACTTACCAGAGCAAGGGAGAAGGATTAAGACTTAGTTTGGCTAAGCAGATTTACTGTGTGGTGGTGTTTTATTTTTTACTCACAGGGATTGCTACTGTTTTTGCTAACATTTCATTGCTTTATTTTTCTCTGATTCAAATTGTTGTTGCGGAATACCTTCTTCTGCATTATTACAAGGTGTGCCTACAGGTGTGTGCTAACAGATTACTGCTGTAATCTTCTGATTCAAATTGTCTTTTGCAAGGTATATCTTCTGTTACTGCTTTATTTTCTCTGGAGCAAAGTGTTTCTTACAGGGTATATCTTCTCTGAAATTATTACAGGTGGTGCTTTACAGGTTTACAGTTTTATCTAACATTAGGATAAGCTTTCCAGGTTACTGCATTTGTTGTTGACTGATTGTTTCTGCTCTTACCCCTTGTTCTTTCGTCCGTGGTTCTTCTTTTTAGGCAGGGAAGGGCCCAACCACCCACCCCATCCCCAACCACCCACGCTACACTCCTTTTATAGGGTACCACAGTTGTGACATTTCCTGTGGCAGAGCAGGAAGGGCGGATCAGTGGGGCCTCCACAAAGTGATCTCATTTACAGGGCACTAGTAATTTAACTTGTTATAACAAGTTAAACAAACACAATTAAACCATTACTTGCATTTTTTCCTTCTAATTACTCTGACTAGGTTACAAACCCAGCAACTTATTTGGAATGGATTTCATTAACTGCAGGTACTGTGGAACAATTTTCAGAAGGACAGTCTTACAGGATTTAGGACACTGTCCTACATGCTGAGCCTTTGGAATCTTAGGTCTCAGCTCTGGGCAGCATGGGCAGAGATTGCCGCCTCAAATTTCATATTGAAGAGGAAATACATTATAAGAACCACCCGCCATTTCCCCAGCATCCAACAGAAAAACCTCGACCGCAGAGGGTAGTTGGTCCAGGAGGTTGGCAGGTGGTTAGGAGGAGCAAATCAGGTGCCCCATCACTCTCTGCTCTCCAACACATTACCTCCAAAAACCATATAAACACTACAAACAGGTATCTGCCTCTATCTCTGAAATCAAATAAAGAGGCAGAAGACACTGCAAGAGCAGGACACTGCGCACAGGAGCTAACACAACAATACTCACCCAAATCAGGAACCAAAACTAAACAAGCACAAGGAAATCCAAAAACTTCTGATCATAGGAGACTCCATGATTCGGGAGTTGATACCCATCTCCACCAGGGTGATGGTCAGATGTCTCCCAGGTACATCAGCATGGAGAGACACTGACCGCATTGCTAAATTGTTCACAAAGCAGGAGAAAACATTGATGTCCTAGTACACATAGGGACTAATGATCTCGCCAGCCGGTCAGTTGTGGAGACCAAGGAACACCTGACTAGGCTGGGTGATAAACTATCATCTATTTCATCCGGCATCTCCTTCTCTGAGATCCTGCCAGTCTGGGAGAAGGAGCAGGCAGACGGAAGGTCAGAGAAGGGAGATAGGGGAGCTAAACATGTGGCTCAAGGACTGGTGCCAGGAAAAAGGACACAGATTTGTAGGGAACGAGCAGTTCTGGGGCGAAAGTTCTTTAAATTTTATGGACTGCATCTGACTAAAGAGGATCAGTGCATTAGGGCAGAAGTTTGGCGTCTTTGCAGAATATTTAAACTAGCAAATGGGAGGGTGCAGCACCCCATATGTCGAATGGAAGAACACCCTCCCCTCAGCTAGTGGTCAAACAGGAATTCAGCGTGTTTGCCGTTCATTTGCATCACCAGGTAAGAAAAAGGTTTGTCTCCCATACGATGCACAGGGTAATGCCAAACTTCACCCAACAACTAACACACCAAAATCTGGCCAATGGAAAATCATGTACACAAATGCTCACAGCCTGGAAATAAGATCCAGACCTGCAGGCAATAATGTCAGAGGCTAAGCTGGACATAGTAGCAATTAGTGAGACGTGGTTTACCAGTAACCACACTGGGAGACTTCAGTACCTGGCTATGTATTGTTCAGAAGAGACCGAGGTGCAAAAGGGGAGGGTGGCCCTGTATGTTAATGAAAATATCAAAGCTACAGAAATTCAGAATACACATAAGGAGCCAGAAGAACTGTGGGTCACCCTGGAAACAGAAATGGGACAGCCATAAGAACTGGGGTTGTCTACAGGCCCCCAGACCAGGGGAGGACATAGACACATTACTGTTAGAAGATATACAAAACATGATAGCTAAAGGGAGGTTCTGATAATGGGAGACTTCAACATGCCAGATACAGATTGGTCAATACCAGCAGGAACATCTGCCAGAACTAGACTCATAGTGGATTCCCTGCAGGGGAGGGCCTCAAACAACTGGTACAGCAACCCACAAGAGACAGGGCTATCCTAGATCTAGTACTGACTAACAAGAGAAGGATCACAGATCTCAGGTAGAAGGTCACCTGGGGGCCAGTGACCATCACATGGTATGGTTCAATTTGGCTACTACATCTAAATCATCCCATTCCAAGGCAAAAATATGGGACTTCAGAGGAGCTGACTTTGATAAGATGGCCAACAGAGTTAAGCTAGCCCTGGCAAAAGAAACACAGGTGAGGAGTACAGGCAAAGTGGGCAAGCATTAAGGATACAATACTTGAAGCAACATCCCATTGTGTTAGACAGAAAGGAAGTGCAAAGAAGAAGGAAACACTTGGTTCTCAAATACAGTAGCAGAAAAGGTCAGAGCCAAAGGCTGGCCTTCAGAAAATATAAAGGAACACAGCGGGATGAAGATAGGGAGGCATACCAAACTGCCCTAAGGGAAGCAGGTAAGGCAGTAAGGCAGGCAAAGTCCCAAACTGAGGAAACACTAGCACAAACAGTAAAAGAAGGTGACAAGACTTTCTATAGATGCATTAGTGAAAGGAGAAAGTCCAGAGGGTATTGCTAAGCAATGGAGAAAGGGAGCATGTGAGGAGGAGGACCCTGTAAGGCATCTATCCTAAATAGTTACTTTTGCTCAGTATTTACTGAAGAGAAGGTAGGGCAGGGCCACAGCTCCAGCATCATGGACACAGAGGGAGGAAGGTGGCACTACTCCCTTCACAAAAAAAGGGTCCTACAAGAGCTTGCTAAGCTCAGGGTGGATAAGGCAATGGGACCTGATGGCATACATCCCAGGGTACTTAAGGAGCTAAAGGAGGAACTAGCAGAGCCATTAGCAGAATTGTTTAGTGAGTCTCTGAGCACAGGAGAGGTCCCAGAAGACTGGAGAAGGGCTCATGTGATCCCACTCCACAAGAGTGGTAGCAGGGAGGAGGCGGGGAACTACAGACCAGTCAGTCTTACCTCAGTAGTGGGCAAGATTATGGAGGCACTCTTAAGGAAAGGATAGGCAACACCTGGAATCCATAGGGCACAGGATCCAAGACAGCATGGGTTTACAAAGGAAGGTCTTGTCAAACTAATCTCATAGATTTCTTTGACTGGGTAACCAGAGTGGTGGACCAAGGGGGAGCAGTTGATGTCGCCTACCTTGACTTCAGCAAAAGCTGTTGACACTGTTCCACATAGAAGATTGATAAATAAGCTAGGTAGGCTCGGGGTGGGTCAGAAGTTGGTCAACTGGGTGGCAAACTGGTTGACTGGCAGAAAACAGAGAGTGGTGGTAAATGGTATACAGTCAGAAGAGATGCAAGTCACAAGTGGGGTACCTCAGGGATCAGTCCTGGGGCCAGTCCTATTCAACATCTTCATTAGTGACCTCGCAGATGGACTAGAGGGTAAGGCTTGTCTGTTTGCAGATGACACCAAGATCTGCAACAGAGTAGATGATCCAGATGGGGTGGGCAGAATGAGAAGAGATCTGGATAAACTAGCAGAATGGTCAGAAGAGTGGCAACTGGATTTAATGCAAGAAGTGCAAAATCATGCACATAGGAAGAGAAACCCTGAAGCCACTTATAGGCTGGGAGGAGTTGCTAGCAGTCACAAAGGAAGAAAGAGACTTGGGCATCATCATCACTGATGACCTAAAATCATCAAACAGACCTCTAAAGCAGTAGGTAAGGCTAGGGGGTGTTGGGGTGTATTAGTAGGGTATCACAAATGCGTTTGAAGGAGTAATAATCCCTCTGTACAAGACATTGGTTAGGCCCCATCTGGGTACTGCAGTGCAGTATTGGAGCCACACCTTCACAAGGACATTAACCAAATTGAGGCAGTCCAGAGAAGGGCAACAAAATGGTGCAGGGACTGCATCAGAAGACATATGAGGACAGATTAACGGAGCTCAATATGTATACCCTTGAGCAAAGGAGGAAGAGAGGTGATATGATCGAGACATTTAAACACCTTAAGGGCATAAACAGGTGAAAGAGTCTAACATGTTTAAATATAAGAAAATAGCAGGACAAGAGGACACAGCATGAGATTAGAGGGAGGCCGATTAAGGGGAATGTGAGGAAATTCTTTTTCACAGAAAAGGTGGTAGATGCATGGAATGGCTTACCACAAGAAGTGGTGGCTATGAATACAGTGCAGGGCTTCAAACAGGCATGGGATAGGCATAAGGGAGCAATACAAATGACTATGAATAGATAGGTCACTGACAGAGCAAATGCCAATGGCACATTTATAAGGTAGAAAAAGAAATGGGCAGACTGGATGGGCCTTGCGGTCCTTATCTGCCGTCAACTTCTATGTTTCTATGTTTCTATGCCATAGTGTGGGCCTTAAGGAAGTTGGAGCCATACTTTTATGGGCAGCATTTTGTGGTGCAGACTGACCATAACCCCCGGGTTTGGCTGACACAGATGGGAAAGAACAATGGTAGATGAATAAGATGGAGTCTTGCTTTGCAAGGGTATGATATGACAATCGTACATAGAGCTGGAGCCAGAAACCAGAACTCAGATGGCCTGTCTGGTGTTCATGAGGAGTGAACTGATTTGGGAAGCTCATCCCATGCAAGGGATAAAGCCCCCAAATTCAGTCTAGGTGGGGATAATTGTGACACGTGGACAGCCAGTTCTGAGTACACTATGATTTTTTGTAATATAAAAATGTGTTATGGACTGTCTCTCATGAGAGATGCTGAAACAGCATGTGAGATAACACACACACTCCCAGGTTTTATCTACAAGGTGTTACCTGGAAGGCCAAGAGCTAATTATAGACTAGAATAGGCCTTAATCAAGAATGTCCTGTTTTTCTAACTTAAATATAGCTTTAACTGCGAAGAGGGAAATCAACATCCATTTTATGATGTTAGAGGAGGAAACCAGGTTACGGCACACTGGTGCGAAATCATAAATGCTTCGATGTCTGTGTGAGAGAGGATACTGCTTATAGATGAAAGGAAATTGACAGACTTGATTGGGGAAGTCATATGGGGAAAGGAGTTTCTGCTGATGTAACCTTAATTATCTTACCTTCTAATATGATAAAATATCCTTGGTGTATGATTTTTCATAAACAGAGGAGAAGCTAGGTGACCTCACACAAAGGGGTTGGCAAAGACAGTTTTTTAAACTGATTCTGTTTTTCTTCAGAGACACCTTTATCTACACTCTGACAAAGAAACATCTTTGATCACTTTAATAAAGTATACAGGTAGAGAGAGACAAAATCTAAGTACTGTAGTAGGGATTGCACTGTTAAAACCTTGTTCTTTTAAAAGATTGTATGGTTCTTGTGATACAATGGTTCTGTATTTTATGTTTTACATACTTTTATCTATTTTAGTAAAACTCTATTTTTAGAGCCTACTTGGTCTGTCTTTGAATTTCTTTTCTTTAACAAGTGAAGTACTGTATATATGGTTAAAGCAGACACTGTGCATAAGCTTGAATGGTGGTACCAAACTGTAAAAAGGTAAGAGTAATCTGAAGTCTTTTATTAGAGTCTTTAAGGGTTTATTTCTGTACACCTGGTTAGGTGCCCGTAGGCAAAGATATCTGTCCCACCGAAGACAGAATTATCTGAGGCTGTGCATTGGGTACGGTAGAAAGATGTTCACAGTTTGAATCCCTCCTAGACTTGAGACCAAAGGTTGATTCAAACCCACAAAACAGACAGGAAGATTACCCTGTTTCTGTTAACTGTTCACAAGACTGCACTCAGAGGTTGGCACTTTGGGAGTAGAGGGCTGACCTGCTGAGTGGTTTTGTGACAGATAGTATTTCATACACTGTCTGAGTAATTGTCTCCCAATATATACCCTGTTTGGGGCATCTGCAGCTGCCTCTTTATATCTTAGTCTCACAACTTTTCTTCTTTTAGCTTGCTGGAGTTGTTGGGAATAGTTTTTCTTTAGTATTTTCTCTGCATATTGTTTTCTTTTGGTTTATTTTCTCCATCATTTAACTCTTTGTCTGTTTGTATTGTTTTTTGTTCTACCTCCATGGAGGTGTCCTCACTTTCATTTTCTTTTATTTCTTTGTATCATCTGCATCCTCCATTTCTATAATATCTGCCTTTTTTTCCACATTCTCACCTGTATTTGGTTCAATCTCAGTATTTCTATCCTTTGTACTTTCCTCTTGCTTTGAGGTACTGGGCTTATTTGGATCCCAGCCAGCCCAATCCTCCGTTCTTTTCCATCCTGCGTTTATCAAAGCCTCAGCCACCCAGGCTGGGGTGTCTCTAAATTCCACTGGTGACTCTATCTGTCTCTTCCTTTTTATTTGCTTCTTGGGGATCCCCTTTATGTTCCTCTTTATCATTTTTCTTTACACTTTCCATTTCTTTTTGTCTAGGTTTAGCATTATTTTTTCCTTTAAGCTTCCAGTCCATCTTAGGCCGGGTCTTTTGTGACCCTCTTTGGCCATTCCTTTCAGGGCTGTCACTTTCCTGACTTCGGTGTTTCAGTTTTACTGGGTGTGGCCTGTTTGCTTGGTGCCATGTCAGCCTGCAACAGCTGTTCTTGACAGGCCACTTCCCTGTCACTGCCCTCTGCACTCACTTTCTCTATTTCTTTTAAAACCTGTAATTTTTCCTTTATTCACAATCTTTTTCTAATTCAGACAACAGTACTGTATTTCTTTGTAACTTACTGCAAGTTTGCTCATTCTCTGTAACTGCAGAGGTCTCCGCCTGAGTTTTCTTTACCACATTTGCTTTTCCCCTTGCTCTATCCTTCGCAGACTTACTCCTGCTCGATTCTTTCACTGCAGCATCTCCTTCCACTACAACGCTGGTGTCCATGGGTATGTAGGCTAGACTGAAGACCTGTTCCCCAGCCTCCTGCAAGTCTGCACTCATCAATCTCCTCGGACAAACTGACAGCTCTCAGTGCTCTGTCATGGGATCCCCCTACAGGACAGTAGTGGAATTTTTTATTTACAACAAACATAGACATATTTATATGGACATTATTTACAATGTTATATACACAAATCTATTTACATCTTTTTAACCAATTTCAGTAATGTTTTTTCCACATTTCCCTTGCCCTGTCTTCCCCAAACATCCTGCATCCCTCCTGATAAACTTTATCTACCTCCATTTGTACTTTAAACAAAAGTTCCTGCACAGTAACTTCTTTTTTCTGCAAAAATCTTTGGCAGCTATTTTGCCATATCACCCATTTTAATACTGCCAGAATCACATATATTGTCTTTTTGTTGAATTTATCCTACATTTATGGGAGCTGCCCATAAATCAAAATTTCATAACTCATATAACTAAAGCATTTCATCCCCCAAAATTTGGACAGCATACCCCCAAAAGGATTTAATAAAAGAACAAAGTACATATGCATCATTGTTTCTTCTGGTAACCCACAGTTACCCTCCCCACATATTCTTTCATCAATTATTTTGTGCTTATGATTGCTTCTCACATTCAGCTTCTCATGACTACACATCCAAACAACTTCTTTCATTTTTTTAGGAATCCATTTCTCTAATGTTGTAGCAAGCAAGTATTCTATCACTATGCATTCTTTCACCTTAAATAGTTCTTTTTCATAGAAATTATTTTCTATTATTTCTAATATACTTGTTTCCTATTTTTTTCTAGTTAAGGAGTCTACGTTAACCCCCCACTGTGTTAGATAGCTCCTGCAAGACTCCATACATCCAGACCATATTTTCCCACCTTTAACATTCCCTTTTTTTCCTATATTTTTAATCAAAGCATCCCCCCAACCCTGCATAAACTGTAACCATCCTATCTTTTCCCATTTTATTACTGGTACTAAATTAAATGTGGTAAATATCCCTACTAAAAAAAATTGGCTGCAACATCTTTAAACCACCTTCTCTAACTTCTCTGTATGTTATTCCTCTTTTAATAGGATTCAATTTGCTCCCCCATAACATCTGGAAAAATAAGGATAATATCTTCATCTGCACTTGTTGCGGGACTGGATATATATATGCTAGGTATAGAAAGATTGGCAAAATAAAGGATTTGATCAAATATATTCTTTTTTCTTTAGTCATATTCCATTGTTTCCAATTGTTTACTTTCCTTTGTGCTATCCCAATTTTCTCCTCCCAGTTTTATTGTACTGCTTTTAAATTCCCATATATAATCCCCAGTATCCTTATTTCTCCTTGTACAATTTCTAAATTACCTGGTTTCTCTATTGTCACATTCCCTAAAGGGTATATTTTACTTTTCTTTTTATTTATTTTTATACCCGTGTATTGACTATTATATTCCACCAAATCCAGCATCTTGTCCCCTGCTTTCTGATCTTTTACCAACATTATGCAATCATCTGCATATGCACTCATTTTATTTAAACATTTCCCTTGCCCCATTATACTATGAATATCTCTTTCTTCTTCTATCTTCCTTAATTAAGGGTCCGAACATAAGACATATAACAAAGGGCATGAAGGGCAGCCCTGTCTCACTCCATTCTTGATAAACATAGGTATCCCAATATGATCATTAATCACTGGGCACACTTGAGCCTCCTTATACAGGATTCTAATCAAATTGATCAATTCCTCTGGTATGTTGTGTCCCTTTAATACTTCCCATATGTATGTATGTTTAATTATATCAAATGCAGTCTCCTGATCCAGTGAATACAAATATCACTCTATTTCATTCTCTTGTCCTTTTTGTATGACCTCCCTTATATATGATAAGTTTTGTTGTCTTTTCCTCCCCAGTATCACACACATCTGGATTTGTAACTCTAATTGTTCTGCAAAAATTCTGAGTGTACTATATATTATTTTAGCCAGTATTTTATAGTCTGTTGTTAATAGAATTGTTGGTCTCCAGTTTTGTATTTGTGTTCTATTTCCTTTTTTTGAATAAAAGTATTGTTATTCCCAACTTCATACTCTCAAACAAATCATCACTCCTATATATGTCATTGTACAGTTGCCCTAGCATTGGTGTCAGTTGTTCTTCAAACATCTTATAAAACATATTTGGTATTCCATCTATCCTTGGTGAGGTGTTATTTGATAGCGATTTTATTGCTACTTTTATTTCTTCTTCCTTAATTCCCATATTTAATAAATCCACTTCCTCTTTTTTTATTTTGTAATCTTCAAGTTCTTAAAAAAGTCCTTCCCCTCCTTACTTTTTTCCTTCTGATATTTTTCTTTTAAAAATGTTTGCACTATCCATTTCATCTGTCTTATGTCTGTTTGTACTTTTCCTTGTTTGTCTTGCAATTCATATTTCCTTAATTCTATCTTTATTGCTATCAAAGGGATTTGTATGCAGTTTTGTGCCTTGAGTCCCACTCTTCTGTTCCATTATTAATGATTTTATTCTATTGTACTGATATTCCCCATTTCTTGTTTCACTTCCCTTATTTGTTGTCCTTAATTTATTCCTTTGCTTACCTGTCTTGTTAATAACTTATATAACTTAGCTCTTAACGACACATATGTCCCATGCTTCTCTGCTTCCATTTTTTCCCCTTCCTCTATCAGTAATTTTTTAATGTAATTTCTTGTGTCTTCCCAACAATCTTTGTTACTATCATAAATTTCTTTCACCATCTCCCTTGCTTCTAATAATTCTTTTATATTTTCTTTATATTTCTCATCCTCTAGTTTTGCTACATTCATCCTCCAAAACCATTTACCATATATCATTTTCCCCCCCAAATTTATGTTTGACAGTCATATGATCCATTGTTTCTATCAGAATACTTTGTACTTGTTCTAGAACTGTATCCTTTGGAATCATCCAAAAATCTATCCTTGTGGATCTTATGCCTTTAAAATACGTATGTCCACCTTTTTCCCCTTTGATTTTATATGCATCTTCCAGCCCTGCTTTGACCATAATTTTCTTTAACTGATTTGTATCACAAAATACCTTCCCTGTTACCCTCTCCCAGTCAGCTCTGGTTAGTTCACAATTAAAATCCCCCCCATATCACTCATTTTGATGTATGTAAAAATGGCTCTATTGTTTCCATTAATTTATTCCTTCCTGCTTTGGTTTGTGGGTTATGAATCACTACTATCCTTATTGATATATTTCTCAGAATACAGTCTACAATAAATGCACTTCCTGGCACAGGTTCTATTATTTTAAAAATTTTCACATCTCGAGACATGAACATTACCCTCACCCCCAAGCATCTTTCTTCCCCTTTTGACTATAAGGATGGTCCCCAAATCCAGTCCTTCTGTGTCTGCTGTAGTTCATTTATAGTGTGTAGTCTAGTATCTTGTAATACTACAGTGTCACTTTTTAAATCACTTAGATTCTTTAAAGTGATAAGTCTTTTTTCCTGTTGTGTATACTGTTCGCATTATTTGTTATACATTTTAAATTGTCCACTTGCTTATTTTGGTACCAGTAACTTTTGCTTTACTATTATCCAGTGTCCCACACTTTTTTCCATTTTTTTTTGATACCTGTGTATCTGATGTCCCCACATCTGTTCCATCTTCCCTTAGCGATGAGTCAGAGTTGGCCTCTTCTGACTCTTCCTCCACAGTTGTCCCTTCCTTATCTTGTAAAGCGGTATATCTATTGATGAATTCCACCCCATCTCTATTCTTTTCCACCAGCATTTGTTTGTTTTCTTTGGTTTTGATCCCTATTTCTGGATCTGGCTACCATGGTGAACTTATTTTGGATTTGTCCCATTTCCTTCTTCTGTGCTTCTTTTTGTCCTATGCCTTCTCCTTGCCCTTGGGTCCCTTTTTCCTCTTTTTCTTTAGTATTCTGGGCCACACTTCCTGCTTCCTCTTCTTTCCTTTTTTGTTGCAATTCATCTTCATTTAATGCCTCCCTCACCACTTTCTTCTACTTGTCTTTTTCTTTTTGTCCCACCACCAAAAAAAATCCTGTTCATCTCTCTCTCTCCTACAGTACATCTGGGCTGTTGTGTGATGCTCAGGGACATTTTAAGAACATGCGACCTTCTTCATCGCATAGGATGCACTTAACTTTATTTTTGCACTCATCCCCATAATGTCCCAATGTTCCACATAATCCACATTTTACTTTTTCACAAGCATTACTTAAATGCCCCTTTCCCCACACTTATAAGAAGCTCTGGGTTGGCCAGCATAAAACACTATCCCACAGTTTTGTCCTAGGTAAAAGCAATTTGGGAAGTGCTGCATTTCTCCCTCCACCTGTTTCAGAGTTATGTTGTATTTCCAACCTCCAGTCCATATACATTCCTCATCAAGGATTGGTTCTGGTGGGCCATGCATTGTACATCTCTGTTTTGTCCAAAAATGAATGTCTACAACATTAACCCCCTCATTTCAAAATAGGACCGTAATTATTTTAAAGGCTGGTTTTGTAAGGGATATTGCAATCATGTTCCTCCATAGTTCTGTATGTTTTAACTGCTGATATAATTTTCAGAACCTGTCTAGACCACCTTGATGCTTAAAGCTAATGTCATATTCTGTATTTCCTGGGACATGAATGAGGGTGAAATTTCTTGCTTTCTTTCAATAACCTCTTTCTCACAAAAATCCTATCTGGTGCATCTGCTGTTGATCCTCTATATTTCAACAGTACAGCATTTCTCCTTTTGGCCTGTTGTGGTTTATTCTCATTTGGGAACAACTTCTCTTTTGTGTTCACCCTTCCAGGCTTTCTGTCTTTCTTCCCCTCTATTTTTATTTTCCTCATCCATTTGTGTAGTTTTTTTGTTCCGCTTCCATCGATGTATCCTCACTTTCTGTCAACCCATCTACTATTAATATTTCCTTTGTATCATCTTTCCTTCATTTTTCCTTTTTCTATTTCTGTTTTATTTTCTAGTATTTTTTTACCATCTTCCGATGTGCTAGGCACATTTGGATTCCATCCAGACCCATCTTCTTTTAATTTCCAGCCAGCCCCTATTAAGGTTTCCATAACCCATTTCGGATTGTCCTTATAATTTTTGAAAGTATTATCTTCTGAGCTTTCCTCTACATCCTTTTTTGTTCTACTTTTTCTTTACTTTGAAACCCCTCCGGTTTTGTTTCAGACTTTTCTTATTTTTGTTTTAACAGTTTCCACTTTTTTTCCTTTATTTTAACATAACTTTTCTGTTTGTCTCCTTAGGCCTAGCTGTTTCCAACTTTTGGCCTTTCCTTTTATGGTTTCCATGTCTTGCATTTCCTCAGAGCTACTAGGTGTGGTTCCCTTTGATGCTGCTGCATCTTGCTTTTGCAGCTGATTTTGAAAGGCTTCAGGCCTGTCAGACTCGCTATTATGCACTTGCTGTCTGTTTTTTGCTTGTTTTTTCATCATCCTTTTTATTTTTGCAGGCATTTTTCCCTTTAGCTGCTACAGGTATAGAAACCATATTACTCACACTCTTGTTGTTTTCAGCATCCTCCATCTCCACAAAAGATCGCTCTCCTTCTTGTTTTGCAGTTGGCTCATTGTTTTCTCGACGCTGTTTCTGCTCTTCATTCATTCTTTCCTCCTTGTCTCACTCCATGGCCTCTAATGCAATCAAGACTGGGGAGGAGGCCATCTCCACAGTCTCCCACATGTCCTTCCTCACTTGCTCCAACAGGGAAAATGACACAAAAATCTGTCAGCCCAGCATAGCGCCCCCTACCACAGAGTGTGGGAATTTCCCCGGTGTCCTGGCCAAATTTCCTCCATTCACTAAAAATACCACCAACAGCTTAAAATGTGGTTCAATTCCAGTTGGCATCCATCTGTATCCCGCCTCCCCGGGATGAGGTTGTAATGGGCAAAAAATTGACTAGTCCTCCTTCCTGGTCAACAAAAACTAAATAAATAAATAAAAAATATTTCTTGTTACAAGACTGTGGAAATGCTATAGTAAATGGTATAGAGGTCATTAGAACTTAGTCGCTGGGTATTATGTTATCACTGTTTTAGGTCTTGGTGCAGCACCAGGTTATTTTGTATTATTTTATCTTATACTATTGTGGTTTATTTTTATTTTTGAATGTTAGTTGTAACACTAGTTATTGTTGCTAGCACCTTTTATTGTTAGCACAGATATTCAACATATACTTCCTTGTTTTTTTTCTTAAATGAGAGGGTTGCCATGTTTCAACTAAATACTGTTTAGTAATGCTTTATTGACTTCATATTTATATGTTCTTTGCTAGCATAGGGAATAATAAGTTTATTAGATTATATCAGTGATTGTTTGCAGTGATAGTGGGGACAGAGGGCGGGAGGTTAAAGGTGGATGATGGATACCATCATGGGCCTGCTATTTTGAGAGATGTGGTCAGTAGGATTGGGAGAAGATTTATTTGTAATGAATAGTTTTCTTTTGTATAATTCTTTTCATTCAGAAGGAGGGAGGGTTTACTGTTTTGTGTAGTTCGTAGATGTTTGCTATGGGAACATTTGGGGTGGGAAAGGGTGGGGAGGGGGGTTTAGCTTTCCCTGGAGCTCAACTTCTTATCAGACAGATCTCTTGGATTGGATGAGCAGGGGGCTTATCACTGTATTTGAAAGGTATGGCTAATTATACTTTTATAACATGGAATATACAGGGGGGATAAAATAAATTAAAGTACCATATGGTACTTCATCATCTTAAGAAATTAAAGGCCAACATTGTATATCTTCAAGAGACACATTTTAAAGAGAAGAGTTTCTTCTTTTTAGGTGGCATTGTGTAGGACAAGCCTATGGTGCAGGCTGTTGCACACAGAAGGGAAGTGTGGCCATCCTAATAGTTCAAGGAGTCCCATTTGTTTTAGAAAAATAATACTGGGATCCAAAGGGACACTTTCTAGTTTTCTATTTTCCCATGGTAGGTTAGGGTTTGAAAGTGATGGTCTTTGCCTTGGTCTATGTACTAATATAGATTCCCCTAGATTTTTCACCAATTTAATTCCCATCATAGCCTCCTTACCCCATCAGTCTCTCCTGGTTGGAGGGGACTGGAATATTGTCTACCAGACTGTGATAGATAAGTCAGGATTGCCACGCCGGGGTCTTTCCCAGGTCTAAAAGGATTGCAGAATTTGATGGATAAGCTGGGCTTGGTCAACCCATGGTGCATACTCCACCCCACTGATAGACATTATACTTTCTACTCCCCCCTTCCCCCATGGTACATTCTTTAGATTGGATTACTTTTTGATATCACAGGAAGTCCTGTCTGGAGTCTTGTCTGCTGATATACTTACCACAGTTGTTTCTGATCACGACCCAGTTAAATTGCTTCAAACTGATAGAGGGTTGATGGATCAGGATTTCATCTGGCATTTTAATGCACAATTACTTAAAAATCCAGACATGCTTCAGTCCCTACGAACCTGGTTGAAGGGCTTCCTGGAGATGAAAATTGTGTTGGTCCCAGCTGTAGATGTATTATGGAGAGCACTGAAATGTGCTTTCAATTCAATTCAGTTCAATCTTTATTTATAAAAAAGCTCATTTCTTTCAACCAAGAGGCTTGCAACCTTTGAGGGGTGAGTGTATACACCTTCCCTCTAAATGCTTGACAATACATCAAGCCCTCCTCGTGGAGCTTCTCAGGGACATTAGGCAGATCAAACACACTCTCACATCACAGACCAGTTCAGTGGCCTGGCTCAAACTGCATGATCTTAGAGCACAATACTCAGAGTTGTTAACCAAAAAGGCTGAACTAGCTCTGCTTAGGAGTAGGATAAAATATTTAGAATCAGGTGAAAAGGCAGGCAAATTATTGGCCCTTTAACTCCGAGCTTTGGAATCTGTAAATTATGTCCCTCAATTACAACAGAAATACTGAGGATTTTCCATCTATTTTACTCTAATCTGTATGCCTCCAACCTTTCTAATTTTCCCTTCTTGATTAATATTATTTAGATCCCATCCTCCTCCCAGTACTTGATCCTGCTCAGCAGGAGTTTCTCAAAGCTCCTATAACCACAGTGGAAATTCTACAAGTTATCAAACAATTTCCACCTGATAAGGATCCTGGGCCCGATGGTCTTCTTAACAATTTTTATACCACGTTCACCGAGGAACTAATTCCTCTTCTTCTCAAGGTATATAGTCACTGGTATGAGTCGGGCTTCTCTAACCTTACTTTTATGGAAGTTCTGAGAACCATAATTAAAAAACCTGGTAGAGATGAAACACTTCCCAATACTTAATACAGCTATAAAGATACTGGCAAAAATTTTAGCCAATCAGCTGGCTTCAGTTCACAATGGTTTAATTGGTCCAGCACAGGTCAGTTTCATGAGGGGTTGCCTCTTTAGCAACCATCTCAGAAAATTGCACTATTTAATTTTGACATTTGGGGAGGGCAGATCCCTCATGGTTCTGGTCTCCCTAGATACCAAAAAAGCTTTTGACTGGGTCCTTTGGCCTTATTTATTTGTCCTTTATGGGCCCTAGACCTTGGGTAAGGTGGGACTCGACTATTCTTGATATGCATGTAGTATCTAAGCTCTACCGGCTTTTTCAATCTCTTGACCAAAGTAACCCCCTAGGAGTATGTTTCTACTGGCAACAGGCCCTTGGACTTAAGGAGGAGGTCACATTTTGGCAGCTGTCTGGCAAAAAAACTATTTAAATATCTTAAACAAGACAGTTTTCACTCAATACAGTTTCATATACAACACAATTTATATTGCACACCGTCCATTTTGTTCAAGATGGGTAGACTGCCCTCATCAGTATGTAGTAGACGTGGTTTGGCTTATGGCATGTTGAAACATGTGTTATGGGATTGCCAAAAAGGTAACTCCATTTGGCATACCCTTAGAGATTCTCTTGCTCCCCTTCTTGGATTGGAGGACTTATTTACTTTTGAAATTTGTCTGATAGGGCTTTACCCTTCTGATCTTTCAGGCTTATAAAGCCCACGTGGCCTAATAGCTATACTTGCCAAACTCATTATTCTTTGTCATTGGAGGGATAATGTTACACCTCAGTATAAAGAGTGGCATCAGGAAATATTATCAGCCTTGATGGTTGAAAAGCATATAGCCTCCTTATGGAGATGCCCCACCTACTACCACACTATTTGGGATCCCATATATACCTTATTATCTTGCTCTCCCTCAGGATCAATTTCCTAAGTAATTAGACCCATATCTTTTTAATTAATAGTACTATCTATCCATGCCCATCCATTTATAAGATTAAGGAATGCTTTAGCTAGTTTTCTACATATGACACAATTTTTGCTCCAGGGAAGGGTTGGTGCTGGGAATGGTTGGTCAATAGGGAGGGGAGAGGGGTTTGTTGTGTGTTCTCTTTTTCTTATATTTTTGATTACTGTTCAGTCTAATTACTTTACTGATTCTGGTATTGTTGGTTGTCTTTTAGAAAATCAATAAAGTATATTTGATTAAAAAAAGGAAAGAGGCAGGGGCATTCTTCATCCCAAAATGCATCACCTTAAATTCAAAGAGACTTATTGGGGTAATGAAGGCTGACCATTCCCTAGCTCTGGCAGTCAACTCCACCTGCCAGTACCCCTTGATCAGGTCTATAGTTGTTAGGTAAGTTGCCCCCCGAACTTGTCCAGCAACTCATCTTTCCAGGGCATTGGGTGATCATCGGTCTTTGTGACTGTGTTGAGTCCACAATAGTCCACATAAAAGCAGGTAGACCCATCCAGCTTGGGGACGAGGACTATGGGTGAGGCCCAGGGACTGTGGGATTTCTGGATTACCCCTAAATCCAGCATTCCCTCCACCTTCCTCCTAGTGTCCTTTAGGACATCCTCAGACACCTGGTAAGTTGTCTGTCATATGAGCACATGCATCCCCGTGTCCATGTCATGGGTCGCTAAGGGGGTTCATCCTGGCTTAGCCATAAATAAAGAGGTAAAGTCCTCTGAAACCTCCCTCACTTCCTCGATCCATTCTGGTGTCAGCTGGGGCAACAGGTTGATTGTCCTCACAAAGGACTTATGCTTGGTTTCCTCTAGTAAGTCCAGGAGGGGGTCTTCTTCATCCATCCCCTCCCCAGGACTACAAACTGCAAACACATTGTCGGCCCTATTTGCATATGGCTTCATCATATTGACATGGTACATTCTATGGTTATGTCTCCTGTCAGGCAGTTGCACAATATAGTTCACGTCATTGACCTGTTGGACTACCTTGTATGGTACCCCCCACTCAGCCTGCAGCTTGTCCTTCCGGACTGGAATTAGGACCATTACTTCCTGACCTACGCTGTATGAGTGAGCTCTGGCTCTGCGATCGTACCAGACTTTTTGCTTCTGTTGGGCAGCTAGCAGGTTACTTTTGGCTACCCCCATAAGCTCCTTCAGCTCCTCCCTGAATTTAAGGACATACTCCACTATGGGAGTTCCCTGGTATGGTGTGCTTGCCTTCCCAGTCTTCCCGGATCAAGTCTAGGGGCCCATGCACCCTATGTCAATGTAAGAGTTTGAGGGGGGAGAACCCTGTCAACTTTTGGGGCACCTCCCTATATGCAAACAACAAGTGGGGAAGGTATTTCTCCCAGTTCCTCCCATGCTGTTCAGCAAATGCTTGGAGCATCGATTTTAGGGTACCGTTAAATCTTTCCAAGAGCCCACTTGCTTGTGGGTGATAAGGTGTCATGTCTCTGCACCGCCCCACACTTCTTCAACAAACACTTCATCAGGTTCGACATGAAGTTACCCCCTTGATCAGAGATAACCTCCTGTGGAAACCCAACATGGGAGAAAATCCCTATCAAGGCATCTGCCACTTTGTCTGCCTTAATTGAGAAGATGATGACTGCCTTTGGGTATCAGGTGGAATAATCGACCACCATCAGGATAAGCTTTTTCATGGAGGAGATTGGGGTATTCAGGGGTCCACAATATCAATTCCTACCCTCTGGAATGGCTCCTCCACAATGGGCAAGGGAATAAGGGCAGCTTTGGTTTTACTACCTACCTTCCTTATTTGTTGGCACCGGTGACAAGACCTTCAATATTCCTTCAGCTGCTGGGTGAAGTTGGGCCATCAGAAATTTTAGGCCAATCACTGCATGGTGCAAGCGATGCCCACATGGCTGGACCTGGGGGTGTCGTGGGCGATCTTGAGCAACCGCTCACGATAACCTGGGGAACAACAAGCTGCCTGCCCCTCAATCCTCCCTCTGTCTTTATGTCCTGTGTATACATAGAAACATACTTACATAGAATTTGATGGTAGATAAGGACCGCTTGGTCCACCTAGTCTGCCCATTTCCCTACCTAATGGATAAGCTGCAGAGCCTAGTTAACCAACAGCCTACTTCCTCCTACCCCCCCACTAGAATTGCCTTATTGCTGTCCCATGCATTCTTGAATTCCCCCACTGTTTTTGACTCTACGACCTTGTCAGGAAGGCCATTCCATGCATCTACAACCCTCTCAATGAAGAAATACTTCCTCGCATTACCTCTGAGCTGTCCCCCCTCCATCTTCAGATTGTGCCCCCTTGTTCTTGCACATCTCTTGTTCTGAAAGATGCTACCCTCTTGGACTTTGTTGATTCCCTTGAGGTATTTGAAAGTTTCTATCATGTCCCCCCTTTCCCTCCTTTCCTCGAGGCTATACATCTTAAGCTCCTTTAGTCTTTCTTCATATGTCTTCTGGTGCAGACCCCACACTATTTTGGTTGCCCTCCTCTGGACAGCCTCCACCCTGTCTATGTCGTTGCGGAGATGGGGTCTCCAGAACTATACACAGTACTCCAGATGTGGTCTTACCAACTGTCTGTACAGAGGGCCAACAACTTCCTGTTTTCTACGGGTGATGCCTCTCCCTATGCATTCCAGTATCCCTTCAGCCCTCCTCACTGCCTTCTCACATTGCTGGCCCACCTTTAGGTCATCTGATATGACTACCCCCAGGTCCCTTTTCATTTTTGTTGTCAGTATCTCACCCCCCATTGTGTACTCTTCCCCTGGTTTTTTGTTTCCCAGGTGCATTACTTTGCACTTCTTTGGGTTGAATCTAAGCTGCCATACATTTGACCATTCCTACAACCTTGCCAAGTCCCTTTTCATCCATTTCACCCCCTTTTTTGTATCAACCCTGTTGCAGATCTTTGTGTCATCTGCAAACAGGCATACTTTCCCTTTCAGTCCCTCTGCAGTGTCACTTATAAAGACATTAAAAAGGACTGGCACCAGTACTGAACCCTTCGGTACCCCACCAGTAACCCCCCTTTCTTCACTGTGGACTCCATTTACTAGTACCCACTGTGTCCTGTTGTCCAGCCAGTGTTTTACCCAGGCTACCACCCTGGGACCCACTCCCAGGCTAGCTAATTTGTTTATTAATCTTTTGTGTGGGACTGTGTCAAATGCCTTGCTAAAGTCTAGGTAGGCCATGTCCACAGCCTCTCCCTGGTCTACTACTTTGGTCACCCAGTCAATGAAATCAATTAGATTTGTCTGACATGACCTTCCTTTTGTGAATCCATGCTACCTTGGGTCCTGTGCCCCACTGGCCTCTAGGTACTCAACAATTCTTTCCTTCAGAATTGATTCCATCATTTTTCCTATCACTGAGGTCAAACTGACAGGTCTGTAGTTTCCTTCTTCTGTCTTGCTCCCACTTTTGTGAAGGGGAATCACATCCACCCTTCTCCAGTCCTCAGGCACCACACCATCCTCCCATGATTTATTAAAAAGGGTAGTCAGTGGTGTTACCAGTTCTTCCCTTAGTTCTTTTAGAATTCTGGGGTGAAACCCATCAGGCCCCATTGCTTTATCCACCTACAGTTTTAAGAATACTTTCAGAACCCTTTCTTCTGTGAAAGTACTAATATCAACCCCCCCATCCAGAGTGCTTCTATTGACTGGATTAGGTATCTCCCCCTACATCAGTCTGTTGTCCCAAAATACCCTATGTCTCATGTCACCTCTCTGTGTCCCATCAGATGCTGCACAAGCCCTCAGCTTCTCCAAACTAGGGTCAGTTCTCTGAGTGATTGCAAAATCTTCACATTTTCCCAAAGTATGGATCATGTCCCCCTTAGTTCCTAAACTGGGGTCCATAGCTGTAGTGTCAGGGCATTCAGAGTCACTGCCATCCCTAACCTTCTGACCATTTCTTACCCATCCCTCCTCAGAGTAATCTTCTGTAGCTGTTTGGTGAACGGCTACTTGGGGAAGTCCTACCTCACTTTCACTACTCTCCTTTTCAGAAGATGCAGGCTGGGGAACCAGTCTCCTAGTCATGTCCATTGGGGCTTCTGTGGGGTTCAGGGAATTACAAGTGGCCTTTGCCATCTAACTGTGAGTAACCACACACACCGCCCCTGCTGTAGATTATTCCCTAAAATCACATCCAGGGCGAGGTTGTCTGCCCCTGCCACTTTTTGTATCATCTCTCCTATCTCATCCAAATCCAGGAGAACACTAGCTAGTGGTAGGGGTTTCTCCTCCCCTGTGAATCCCCTCACAGTTACAAACTGATTAGATATAATTTATTCATGCCCATTTGAATCCCCTTTTACTAGGGTAAGAGACACCCCCATGTCCCATAATGCATGTGTCTGCACCCCATTTACTGTAACTGAGTGTATGTGCTCCCTCATGTTTACAGGCATGCTCTCAGGGATACACAGTGCACCCACCTCCTTTTGAGGGAAACTTTGCCCACTCTGTGCCTTTTTAGGACACTCTAGCAAAGTGTCCTGGTTGCTTATAAAACCAACATTCACCACTTTTTTTATTGAGGAAATCCCTTTTGCGTGACTTTGGGTTTCCCCCTTTCTGTAGAGGTGGTGAGGGTTTTAGCTGCCCTGAAGGAATGCTTTTCCCTTTTTGCCCTGCAGCACCTGCTCCCCCACTTCCTTTCAGAGCAGGCCTGCTCCTAGCATAGTGATCCAAAAGCTCTGTAGCCTGCTGTGCTGTTTTGGATCTCAGTCCTCTAGCCAGGTTTTCAACTCTGCTGGGCAAGCCCAAAAGAACTGCTCTAATAACACAACCTCCTCAATTTTCCCCACAAAGTTTGCTGCCACCCCTTCCCACTAACATTTCAAAAACTGATGTTGCTTTGTGGTATGTTTCTCAAAGCTCATGCCAGGGCTTTTTCAGAGTTTATGGAATTTAACCCTGTAGGCCTCAAGAGTTATTTCATACTTTTTAAGTAAAGCAGTTTTAAGTTTCTCATAGTCTCTGCTGTCCCCATTGTCCATTTGGACTAGCGCATCATGCCCTTTTCCAGTAGGCAGTAGGGATAGCTGAAAGCTCCAGGCCTCCCTGGGTATCTTGGCTTGGATACAGACCTTTTCAAATGATTTCAAAAATGCATTCATATCCTCCTCCTCTTAAAATTCTGCTATTAATTTGGAATTTAATTTATACCCCGGCCCTGGAGTTTCAGGTTCACCCGTGCCACTTATCTCCTCTGGCACTGGTCATTGGAGTCTTAGCTTCTCCAGTTCGAACTCTCTCTGGCAAAGCTGTTCCTTAGCTTCTCTCTGGCTTTGCTTTTCCTCATCCTCTCTCTGGTGCTGCTTTTCCTCAGCCTCTCTTTGGTGCTGCTTTTCCTGCATCTTCATTTCAAACTTTCTCTGCTCAAATTCCCTCTGCTGCTGGGCTTTCTACTTTCTCTATTCCAGCTCCAATGTCCTCAGCTCACATTGTAGCTTCAGCCTCTCTAACTCAGGATCTGTTGTGAGCTTCACTTGGTGCTGTGCTTCCAGGTCCTCTCTTGTCTCACTGTCCTCCTCCCTAGGACTGGACACTGCAATGTCCCTTGGCACCCCCACACCCAAGGTCTGGACCCTTTCAGTCACCCGCTATGACTCAAGGTCCTGTGTGGTTGCTTGCTCGTCGGCTACCACAGAAGCCTCCATGAGGTTGTTTTTGCTTCACCCCTCATAATGGACCCTTCTCTCCTTACACAGCTGCTTCAGTTGTTCTGCACTGTAGTCACTGTACTTGGAAGTCATCTTTCTTCCCTACACTGACACTAGTCTGCCTGTTACTTGCAGCAAAAAAAAAAAACAGGGTAGGGAACTATATCTTTAAACCAATTTTCCATTTTCCAAATGTCTGCCCTCTTTGTGTGTGGTTTGTTCAAACAGTTTGCCAATCCCACAGCTGCCACCAAATCTGTCACAGGCCCACTCCTGTGTGGTGGGATTCTCTATGTCACAGCGAATCACTTTTGTGACAGGGGTCAGGGATACCTCTCCTCTGTCCTTTTAGTATGCTCATTATTTCACAACTGAACATATGTCAGAAGATCCCAAGGCTCCCTCTCTCCATGTAAGGGGATGCAGAATACAATCATGAGTCTGTGATCCTGTAAAAGAGCCCTCTCAGCCACTGCACAATGAACCAGAAAAGCCAGAAGCATGTGTAGGTCTTTGGGGAAGGGGCCCTATAACACCCTATATGTGTCTTTCCCCAGAAATGCAGAAACCAGTTTGAACCCTCACAGTCCCCTCCTGAGACCTTTTGTATTCCTCCCCCTCCTTGCATCCACAGAGTCCCTTGAGGTACTTTGGTTTAGTAGTGTATGGCCCTTAGCAGTCAAACAGGCATAGTTTAGTTTGAACAAACCCTTCCCAACACACACACACACACACACAAACACAAAACACTGGAAGAATTATCTTAAACTAAGCCAGAAGCTTTACTAATTAATTAATAAATGCAGTAAATAACTTACAGACAGATAATTTTAGACATTGGTTACAGGATATGGAAAATAAAATGGAAAATATACAATAAAACCTAAATTGAGAAATTCAGGTTTTAAAGTTGTAATTCAAGTCCTTAGTTGTTGAATTTGAAGTGTAAAGTCTTTAAAACGCTGGTTAAAAATATTGACTCTTGTTAGTGCAGAAGAATTATTGAAAGAAAAATGTCTCTGCTCTCTCAGCAGGGTCCCAAGTGCAATGTTCTTTCACCAAAGTCAATGGGGTAAAGTGGCAAACAGGCAGCAGAGTAACAAAAAAGGCATTGATAATCTTCTGCACCCTTATTTTAAGGGTTTCCAAAAGAGCAGGCCCAGTGGATACTGACTTTCCTTGTGGTTGGCTAGCATTCCATCTCCATGGCTGTGCAACCAATCTAGGTTCACTATTTAGATATAGATATAGATATAGATATAGATATAGATATAGATATAGATATAGATATAGATATAGATATAGATATAGATATAGATTATAATAGCACAGTAGGATTGAGGAGCCATTTACATGTTAAACCCCAAATGTTGCACCTTAATAACTTTTCAACTGTTTGATGGATTTGCCTGGAATTTGGAATACTCAATCAAGTCCCACATGCCTTGGGATATTCCAAGTTTCGTATTGGTAGCTTTTATGGCTGTGGAGTTATTAAGCATGATCGGCGCACGCGTTTACGCTTTTCTGGAATTTTACTGTCGCATGTACAGGTCGCATGGTTTGTGCGATAGGTCCAAAATATTTAGGGAATGTGCGGCCGGGGTCCCCGATGTGCCTTTTGAAGATTTCGTGAAAAAATATTAAAAGGTTCAAACGTTATTCAAAAAACAAGTTTCCATTATAAGTCAATGGGAAAAGTTAACAAAAAGTTCGACAGTGTTGCAAATGTAGTTTTTACTTTCGCAAATGGACCTTTTGCTGTTTCAAATCCACCATTTTGTTTTCAGTTAGCGATCAGAAAAATGCTTATCATTTAAAATTGGGACCCTCTAGCAACCTAATTCTTTTTGTATTCACCTAGTTGGACCCTGAGGATGCTAGCCACGTCTTTATTTTGGGGTAAAACACCCCAGAAATATGTTTTTCAAATTTCTGGAAAAAGTACTTTCACAAAGTACTGTCGCACTTACGACACTGTAGAATAAATTTGCGAAAGCTTTCGCAAACTTCAACAGTACTTTTCTAGGCTGTGGGAAAATTACAGCAATTTTTTGGCACCCTGCTGCAAAAGAAAGGTTTGGTGTTTTGGCCTGAAATTTGGAGGGAACGTAGCCAATATCTCACAGATGTGCCTTTCAGTATTTTGTTGAAAAAATATTACATTGCGGCAAAGTTACTACACTCCAAAGTTGATGCTTTTTCCCATAGGATAACATTACGGCGTCCAACGCATTACAGGAATCCTTTGGCGCCCTGCTGCAAAATAACGGTTTGGTCTTTTGGGCTGAAATTTGGAGGGAACACAGCCAACATCCCACAAATGTGCCTTTTCATAGTTTGGTGAAAAAATATTACAGGGAGCCAAAGTTATGGCACTCCGAACTTCTCTTTTTTTCCCATAGGATAACATTACGGCGTTTGCCGTGTCTTTCAGGGTCCGTATATCGGAAACAGTGTGAGATACGGACTTTTCCTCAGAAAAATGCTTAGCCCCCTCCTAGGGACTAAGTAAAAAACTAGCCATGAAAGTCATGAATCATATGACTTTTAAATTTTTTCTACATCGTATGGTTCCTGACATATAAGCAATTTAGTATTCCAACTCCTCATTTTCTGCTCCGAGAACCATTATCATGCATACATTCGTTGTACTCACTGTCTTTCTCTATGCAGCTTTTGGAGAAAACCAGCCTGTGCGCTTAAATTACTGTTACCATTACTGTTTCTGCTTGTGGTTCCGTTCCTGTTTCACTTAACGTTCACGTCTACTCCACCATGTGCGTTACCCTTTGCGTTTTCATTTGCACTTGCTTTTGCATTGTTTTTAACATTTCTGTCTACACTACTGTTTCTCTTTCTGTTTTGCTTTGCATCACAATGCAAATTACCATTTGCGTTTGCGGGCACAATGTTCCTATGTGACAAGACATCATGTGGAGGGAGCATGGGGCCCGAAGGGCTCCATGCTCCTGCCGCCGCATTACATTCACTATTTCTCATTATCATTCTTAAAAAGAAGGGAAATTAGATGCAAAAAGCTCCATTTAATGCATTAGTTAGGGTTGTTCCACACCGACAAAGCAGGAAATTCAGTGTTAGGGTTGGCGCCCCTTGGACCCCCCGCCCACACCCCAACTGGCAGTGGGTGTGCATTAGGGTTGTCGGCTCTAACTCTCACCCCATGCTCCCACACACCTCTGCTTCTTTACACATGTGATGGGGTGAGATTTATGGCTGACAACCCTACCTGCACCCGATGCCGTTGGGGTGTGGGCGGGGGTCCAAGGGGCGCTTTCAACCCTAACACTGAATTTCCTCTCCTTTTTCAGTGTGGAACAACCCTAACTAATGCATTAAATGGAGTTTTTTGCCTCTAATATAGATATAGATATTTATACAATGGGGGTGACTCGGTGAGAGCTATTCCAGTGCAATAAACTGAGATATTCTCACAGCGGTGAGAAAATGCTCATGGCGGTGAGATAAATGCTGATGACATCAGTGGAGTGAGATATATTCAATTTATCCATACTCTGCTGATGTCATCACTCACTCACTCACTCACTCAAGTTAGCATTCTAAATGAAAGTGCTTCAAAAATCAGTTTCTGTGTCACACCGAAGTCTTCAAATAACTCAGTTAGCATTGCAAAACACTTACCTGTGTCCCAAAGACACAGAGAGCTAAGGGTTCAGTTCCCATATCTGGCACTTGGGTTAATATCCCAGTACTGACACTGTAGTGCAGCATGAGAGGGGTGCAGCACTTCTGAGGTGCCGTCTTTTGGATGAGACATTAAACTGAGGTCCTATCTGCCTGGATTGGTGATAGTTCAGGTGGATGTTAAAGATCCCATGGCACTTATCGAAAAGTGTAGGGGAATTTCCCTGGTGTCCTGGCCAAATTTCCCTCATTCACTAAAAATACCACCAACAGCTTAATCTAGTTCAAGGTCAGTTGGTATTCATCTGTATCCCCCCCCCCCCGGGTCATGCCTGAAAATAGGCAGCATTTTTCTAGTGCACTTACCCAGTCAACAAAAACTAATTAAAATAAAGTTTCCAACACTCCTAGCCCATTTATGTGCTAATCTCAGCATAAAAGCAACCTGAATTCAAATGAAACTCAATTACAAAGCCATTTCTTTCTCACTGCAAGCTGCAACTAACACAAATAGCATAGAAAAATATACTTACGTGTTCCAAAGTTTCCAACATCCCTAGCCCATTTCTGTGCTAATCTCAGCATAAAAGCAACCTGAATTCAAATGAAATTAATTTACAAAGCAGTTTCTCTTTCTCACTGCAAACTGTAGCTAACACAATTAACACAGCCAAACACAATCACCTGTGTTCCATAGTGCTTCTAACAATCCCAGCCCATTCAGAAACACTCCCACATTCTCAGACCACAGGCAAACAGTGATTTCAGTATAGCCTAAAGCTTGGAGTAATGAGCTCTGAACAAGCTTGGTACAGCCAGCAGATCAAACCTAGGTTTGATTCTCACAACCTCCACTTGCATACTGTGTAAACCTGAACAAATCACTTAACTGCCCAGTACTCCTAAAAAACTCACCTGCCTACCAAAAATTAGTTACTGAAGGAATAATGCCTGACAGGGTGGGTGTTATGCTGGGATAACATCCCACCTTGGGTAGTTGGGCCCGAGGCCACTGGCTGAGGGCGTCCAACACCTGAGGAGGGATGTTATCCCAGCATAACACCCACCCTGGAGGGCATTATTCCTATTATATAATGGCTTGTTGTTATATGTAAAATAAAAAAATAATTTTAAAGAATGTTTTTATTAGTGTGGAAAAATATTTTTGTTTCTTAAGAGGAGATGCAAAAAAAGAGGGCAGGCATAATGCCCATAATGATGACAGTAGACCTGTGAACAAAAGGGATGTTATGTCAGGATAACATCCCTGCTGTTTTGGCCAACTGACCAATCAGAGCCCTGGATTCTATCTTGCCATTGTATAATAAAGACTAAAACTCAAAAAAAAAAAAAAGTACAAATACAGGAAAAAAGACACAGCAAAACATGACACTTCATACGCTGTCACCTCATTTGTATAAATAGCATACAAGATGTGCATGTTGTAAGATATGGGAAATTGTCTCCCTCATGCAGAGTGAGCTGTGCATTCTCACTTGTGCCTTCAGCACTCATGAGAATACAGAGCTGCAGGAGTGAGAATATTTCCCATATCTCACTCCTGCCCATCATGTATCCCATATATATATATATATCTACATACTATATATATATATATATAGATATATATATATATATATATACTATATATATATATAGATATATATATATATATATATATATATATATATATATATATATATATATAGATACATGATGGGCAGGAGTGGGATATGGAAAATATTCTGATTCCTGCAGAGTGAGCTCTGTATTCTGCATGAGTGCTAAAGGTACAGTGAGAATCGCACAGCTCATGATGCATGAGTCAGAATATTTTCCATATCCCACAATCTGCACATCATGTGTACAGCTTATACCACTGGGGTGAGAGCTTTAGGAAATTATTTTCTGTTGCTGTGTGTTTCCTGATCATTCTGTGTGTGGGGGGGGGGTTCTGAATGGACTGGGAGTGAGAAACACAGCTGAGGGTGTTTTGGAAAGCTAATTGAGTGATTCAGAGGCTCACTGAGAAAGACAAACTGCTGTAGGTAACAATAAGAGAGAGAAACTGCTTTGTAAAAGTGTCATTTAGAATTCAGGTTGTTTTCAAGCTGAGATCAGCACAGTCATGGGCTAGGAGTGTTAGAAACTCAGAGGGACACAGCTGACAATATTCTGCAGAGCTAATTGAGTGAGTCAGAGACTCACTGAGAAAGACAAACTGCTGCAGGTAGCAGTGAGATGAGAAACTGCTTTGCAAAACAGTTTCATTTAGAATTCAGGTTGTTTGGAAGCTCAGATCAGCACAGCAGTGGGTTAGGAGTGTTAGAAACTCAGTGGGACAGAGCTGAGAGTGTTTTGCAAAGCTAATTGAGTAAGTTGCTGCTTTAGTGAGAAAGAGAAACTGTTTTTGAAGCAGTTTCCTTTAGCGTGCTATCTGTAGTGCAGATATTCTCACTCCAGTGACATCAGCAGAGTGAGGATAAATGTGATATCCTTACTCTGGTGATGTCACTAGGATTTCTACTCCCTCCAGAGAAAATAACACAGGTTATTCTACTGGAATAGCTCTCACCCCAGTGGTATACATCGTATATATATTCATTTCTGGCAGGGAACAAAGAGCTTAGAGGCAAACCAGTTTCAGCCTGAATTCCAGTGGCAAATTCCAGCCTCCCCCCCTTACTGACTGTAATTAAGCTACACTCATACCTCTCAACCTTTCTTCACCAAAATGTGTGACACAATATGTGACAAATGAGCAAAATGTGTGATATATCATCTAACACGTCACTGCAAGCTTAGAATATTATAGCTATCAGTGCAATAATGTTTATAAAGTTTTTTGATAACTGATCAAAATAGATTATGAATTTCTGCTTTAAAGTCTCAGTGGGGAATGTGGAATATCACCTTCCCCGTGATGGACAAAGAGTTTCTGAGCGGTGAAATGAGTGACGTACCTCATAATGTGTGACAATTGAGAGGTATGGCTACACTCAATACAGCTATATACTTAAAAGGCTCATCCATTTAGCTGTAACTAGATTAAGTCAGGGTAGACCTCTCAGGATAAAAGGGACCCCAGACATCACAGCTCCTCTAGAGGTCCTGGCCTTTCACAAATAATTGGGGCTACCTGGCCTCCCAGCTATGCTTAATTAGCACTTTTGTTTTCTTTTAAATGGTGTAATCAAATTCTCAGTCCCTGGCTAAGCATCCAACTGTTTCTCTGCTCAGTAACAAGAAAATCACATTATTTTTGGGTACATGACGTTCTTTGTACCCATGATCCATTGCAAGTTGCACTGAGCCACCATGAGTGTCCATGAAATTATTATATACATAAAATAACATAAAATATAATTAGAATAATAAGGCATGGCCTTATCTCACCACAGTGCACGTTGGCATTTCACCTGCAGTAAATTCATGTTCAGTGTCAGTTGGTGTGCATAGTGACTTAAGCCCTAAGAATTAAGTCATTTGCTGTCACAGTTGCTTAACAGATAATCCCTTAGTTTGCTTTTATATTTATTTAAAATATGTCTTACGGGGAGGGGACAAGGGAGCAAACAATGCAAAACAGTAATACAGTTATAAGATGCATGAGTAGCAGTTGGCACAGTGGTGAACAGCAACTGAAGTACAGTGGTACCATTATTTTAATTTGAAATATATCTTAGAGGTTGTTATTTTTGGTTTGGATTAGAAGTCCCTTTTTGGTGCTCTTTTCTAATACAATTTAGTTTCTAGTTGAGGTTCAAGTTTATTTGTTTAACATGTATAAAAATATACATTTGTTACATGCAATATAATAAAATCATCAGCTATATCCACTTCAAACAACATTCATCATGTAACTAATACATGCATATATACTAACAACATACACTAATCTATTTCGTATTTCCCTATATTATCTCAGGTAGCATTCTTCTTAAAGTGCCAAGTGCTTTACAACTTCTATTTATATCGCTTAGCAATTTGATATGCAAGACTAGCTAATGCAAAGATTTTTGATTCATTTTTGGTGTTACATATCAAATTCCATCTGATCTTCTTTCGACAATCCCTCTAAATTTCCATGCACATTACCAATAATATCCCGCCTCTCCTTCTGTAACTTTGGACAGTATAGGACTACGTGTGTCATACTCATTTTTGCATTTTTATAAACAATACATGCTTGGACTGCACTTCCATTATATTCCAGGCTTCCCCATTGGGTATACAGTCCCATTCTTAACAATGTCAAGGCTTTCCTGTATTTTCTATTTTCACAGGACATTAAATATCTTTAGACTTCAAATGATGTTTTGATATTTTTCAAATTTTAACTATTCCAAGCCGTTCTTATCACTTTTAGGTCCTTTTGCTTTACAATATCTATAACTCTTTTCAATTGCTACCTGTGCAAATTTAATAGGGTTGGTTTTTAAATCCAAAACTGCATTAACATCAAGTTCATATCTATTCAGCACGTCATTCAACCTTCCCACCCATGTTAGTTTGGACTGCACCTGTCTTTGAGTTATTTCAATCCAACAGTTAAAAAGTAAACTGTCATTTTGTACAAATCTAATCTTTTTCCAATATAATATACATTTCTTTATTATGGTTGCATAGATTAGTACCGCGCCAGTCTCTGCTCTAACCACAGCATTTGAAGTAAGTAAAGGTACACCCAAGGCCATTTTCAAATACTGATTTTGTATCATTTCTACATCATTTAGTTTACAAAACAAGCCCCAGACTACTGCTTCATATATCAGTTGCAAATGTACTTTTGCCATTAGGCAACAGTATTGTGCCATATAGGAATCTTTTGCCATGACATGGCGAAGTGTGTAATACCATTAAGTGTGTTGGTTGCATTATCTTTTACTTCGTTAGCATGCTTGTTCCACTTAGCATCTTTACTAGGAAGAACCCCCAGGTATTGGAATTAATTTACCACTTCTATTCTTCTCCCATTTGTTTCCCAATTTGTCTTTCCTTTTCTTTTTTCTCCAAATTCCATTATCTTGGTTTTCTCCAGATTAAGTTCCATTCCCAATTTCTCTACTGCTCTCATCGTTTGTAATGCTCTTTTTAATTGTAAAGGAGTTTGAGAGAGTAACACCGCATCAGTGGCGTATAATAATATTTTTATTGGAATTCTGTTTATTCTTGGTGGAAAGCTCTCTGTTCCTTCTAATTGATCCATTATTAGATCTATATACAAATTAAATAGAGTTGTGGCAAGTAACATCCCTGTTTTACTCCATTTTTAACTTCTATTCCTTGTGTTAATGTACCGTCTTTGCCATATCTGACAGCTACTTTACTACCTTCATGCAGGATCTTGATGATTTCCAATAATTGTATTTCCATCTCTTTAGTCTCCAAAATTTGCCATGAAATGTTCACTGAATCAAATGCCAATTTGATATCTATAAAAACTGCATATATCTTTCCTGTCTTTATCTGAGTATATTTATCAATGACATATTGCAAAATGAACATTTGGTCTGTTGTTGATTTCCCTTTCTGGAACCCCACCTGGTATCTGGATATTATTTTCTTGTCCTCTATCCATATTTGTAATCTGTCAAAGAGTATCCTGGAGAATATCTTAAAACTAATATTCAGAAGAGTGATAGGTCTACAGTTCTCTGGTAAATGCACTGACCCCTTCTTATGTAGTGGGACTATCATGCCTGTATTCCAATTCTCTGTGATTTTTTTATGTTTTACTATATTTTGAAAAACTCCTAGCAGGAACTCTGCCCACCATTCTGGATCTATTTGATATATTCCAGCCCCCACCTCATCTCTTCCTGCCACCTTATTTTTTTTTCTGACCAATAATTGCTCTAAGCACATCTTCCTTTGAAATTTGAAGATCTTCTCCAGATTCTTGCCCCTGAGTTATCTCTTGATTGTCCATTTCTTTTCCATAACATTTATTAAAGATGCCTTGAAAATATTATTTCCATTCATCCCCTGTAATTACTCCTAACACATTATACCTTCCCTCTTCCAAGCCAAATGCCACTAAATTCCTGAAGGCAACATTAGCTTTTTATTTTATCGCCTTCTGTAAGCAACTCTACTGATTGCTATTGAAGTTGTTTATTTTTATAAGTAAGTTCTTGTATTCTTCCTTAAGATGTCATATTGCTTTTCTATCTTCTATATTATTATATTTTCTTATTCTCCTTTCTACCATTCTGATCAGTTTCCTTTTATCGAGGCATTCTTTGTTAAACCATTTGCACCTTCTTTACTATTCTGCTGTTTAGACCTTAAACTTTTTTTTACTTCCCAAATAACTCCTTGTTCTACATTTTGGCATTGTTCAAAAATCTCTTCTGTAATACTCTTAGGTTCAGATATTCAAAACTTTGCCCCAGGGCTAAATTGTCACTGCCCGGCAGGCAAACTTAGCCCAGAGCAGAAAGCAAGCTATATTCAAAAGGAATAGTCCAGTGCAAAACCAGCTGAATATTGCAAGCAAAGGAAGCCAGGCAAACAGGGCCAGGAGTTCAGGGCAAAAATTGCCCGGGAATAAGAAGCACTGAATATAGCAACAGGGAAGTACACACTGCAACTACAGCTCATTAGACTCTGTAGCAAGCCAGTGTTGCAGGTGAAGAACATTGCTTGTGATTGCACTGATATATCTCACATCTACTGCAAACAAAAATGTAAGCCACACACTGCTGAACTGTGCTATGCTGAAGTGAGGTTTACCCAGGGCTATTCATTTCAGTAGCACTCCTGAATACTGCAGTCGGTGGCTGGCCGTGGTGGAGAAAGGAGGGCTGAGCCAGTTGCCGGCTCAATAGGTATGACATGTTAGGGGGTAATGGGAGGTGCACTGCCAGGTCGGAGGACCACTAGACTACCAGGGAAATCTTTTATTTAACCGTGAATGGGGGTCAGGATTCATGATGGGGGGGACCACTAGACTATCAGGGAAATATTTTATTTAACCACAAACGGGGGTTGGGATTCATGCTGAGGTGGACCACTAGACTACAAGGGGAATCTTTTATTTAACCATGAATGGGGGGTCAAGATTCATGCTGTGGGGTGGGGGAACCACTAGACTACCAGCAAAATCTTTTATTCAGCCATGAATAGGAGTTGGGATTTTGTGCTGGGGGGGCACTAGACTACCAGGGGAATCTTTTATGTAACCATGAACAGGGATGTGATTTGTGCTGGGGGGATGGGGGATCACTAAACTACCAGGGAAATCTTTTATTTAACCTGAGATGGGGTCAGGAAGGGATTTGTGCTGGGGGGGTGCACTGCCACATTACCACCAGCTTTTTTTCGGCAGTATCTAGCACCGTGCTACAGGTTGCACTAATGCCTGTAGAGCAGTGCTATACCTTTGAATATGCCATGCTGCTGGCATTCATGGACGCTCCCCTATCCACACCCCTTCATACCATTATCTATTAGCATTGGCACTACCACATAGTGCCGGCACAATCAGGCTTTTGAATATTGCAGCCTTATGCAAATCCAGCACTATTCCAGTGCTATGGATATGCACTAGGTGCAAAGGGTTGAATATCTGACCCTTAGTATCCTCCTGTACTAATTGTACCCTTAACCCTTAGGCTGCCGCCGACAACATATCTTGTCCTAAAAACCTATGCATTCTAAATTTTCCGGCAGCCTAAGGGTTAAATTACCTATCTCTTGTTCTTTAAGTTCAACAATGTTTTTGAACCTAAGAACATTTTTCATTAGGTTTGGATCTATTTTTGACCATTTTATTCATTTTGTGCCCCTAATCTGCATATCCTTATCCATGTTCAGTCTTTGGTATTGATCTTCTACAAATGCCCCTATTACTACATCAAGTTTAACTTTTAATGGACGATGGTCACTGCCCCAATTATTAATAACTTTGAAGTTTTCTATATTCTTAAATGAGCATATATCGACCAAAATATAGTCCAACACACTATTTCCCTTCATATACTTATTTGTAAAGTTTATGACTCTGTCCCCTTTAAATCTTCCATTGATAACGCTTAGGTTCAACTTGTTCAAAATCTTTAACAGTATTTCCCCTTGTTTATTTACTTTCTTGTCCATTGACACCCTTAATGGATAATTGAAAACATCATCCAAACTCCAGTTTTGGCAACAATCTTCTGCTCTCTCTCCAATCCAATTTTGACATTAAAATCCCCACCAATAATTAACATTTACCCTGGATATTCTAGTTCTATATTTTGGATGATATTTTCAAAACTTTTAAGGGCATTCATTATTGGTGAGTCCTCAGTATCTTTTAAAAAGTACACATTAACCAGTATGCACCTTATATAACCCTTATAGGACACTTCTATTACCAAAATACAAAACTTTCATCTTTCCAAATACATTTTGCAGACATATCAGGTCCTATTTTCATGAGCGTTGCAATCTCACCAGAGGCTGTCCCATATTTTTTCCTCTTTTTAGCTGGAATATTCCACCATTGATAACCCTCTATATAGTTACTTTCTGTCTCCACTATCCATGTTTGTTGTATCATTACAATAGGAAAGTCCTCTAAAAATTTCATCACTCCAGTATCTTTCAATTTCCCATTTAAACAAGTTATATTCCAGCATAGGATCTCAACGTTCTGAAATATTAAATCATTTACATCAACTTGCTGTCAGTTTTCATCCTGGGTTTCATCCAGGACAAAAACAGAGCTGTTTTCCAAATTTAACTCAGGTTCTACAGAGATTTCTGAGTTGGACTCTGTATCTACAGTTATTCCAGAGATATGTAAGGATTCTAGGATAGAGCTATTTTTTATTCTCTTTCCTTTCCTCTTCCTCCCTCTGATTTCTGTATACATTCCTTCTTCACAATCCATATAATCTGGAAGTAGAGAATGTTCTTGATTTGCTGGTCTCCTATAATGAGAAATTTTCTTTTGAATTTTCCCATTCCTCTTATATACATATCTTGATAGTTTTTCAGTAGTACTGTCCCTATCCTTTCATGTTCTTTCTGGTACTCCTTAAGACATTTTTTTCCACTAGCATTGTACTCTCAGTTTTCACCCCGATTTCCCTGAACAATTCTCTTTGGCTTAAAATGGACAGTCTGATATTTTTATTCTTTAATACCAGACAAATCCACCCTTTTTCCTTTCCATTTCAGTATCTATATATTGAACAAATATCATTCCAATCAAATTTCTTTCCTATGATCCCTTGAAGATATTATACACATAGAGTTTTAGTGTTATGCAATTTTCATTATTATTCTTTTGTTTTCCTTTAAGGAAAATACATGGCAAAATGTCCCCTCTCTCTATGAAATCTTTATTTATACCAGAGTTCTTTTTCCCTTAAATTTCTCCTTTCTTCTTAATCAACCCTCTATTTTCTCTTTTTTCTTCTCTTTTTCCACACTTGTACTTTTTTTTTTCTTCTTTCCTGGGTTTTCTGGTTTGCCTTTATTTTTCAATTTCCAATGAATCCCCAATATAGCTCATCTTTAATCTACTATTTCTTTTGTCTCTCTGAATGATCTGTTTTCCTCCATTTGCCCCAGACCCTTGATTTTTACTGTCCTCCACTTTGTTCTTTTCCTTGGTTTTCTTTAAATTACCCACAAGCTGTTCAGTCTCCTTCTTTTCTCTTTCACCTATTTCCTCTGTTACTTGTTGAATTGTTTTTTTGAATTATTTCTCCTTCTGGTCTTCTGACTGTTGTTTTTCCCTTTGTGGCTTCTAGAGCTGTTCTTTTTCCTCTATTCGTGCCACTAGTAGAGATGTGAAATTTACCAACAGCTCATTATTTAGTAATATTCCATCTCTAATTTCTATTAACAGTTCTTTTACCCCATCTTTTTTTTGTTCTATTCCATCTTGATTTTCAACTCCACTTTCTACTCCAGGTTCTTTTTGGTCATTATTTATTATATGCAAAATGTCTGGGGACTGCTCAGTTGGTCTTAATATATATGGTGTTAAAAATACTTTGAATTCTCCTAAGAAGGAGGCACTAGGACATTGATGGGATTTATCCATCAGCAATCTTTTATCACTAGTCTGCTCATGACTTTTCTCTCCTTTCAAGTCTTTATATTTAAAGTTTCCCCCTCCATTTTCCTTCTGGGGTCTTTTATCGCTATAATTTAACCTCTCATCCCTTTTGTTTGAACTAGGTCCAGCTCTCTCTTCCATATCTTTTATACTTTTAATAAGTGGATGTTCTTCTACAGAATTCTGTAAACTCCCTCCTGTCTTTCCCATTATGGGAGAGGAACTAAAAACGGGCACCAAGGAACCTTGTATTCTCAATATCTCCTTTATCCCTACTAAATTAAGTTGGCTACCTGGTGCCAGAATGTAGCTGATCATTTTTTTTATCAATTAATACTTTATTACCTTCTTTTTTTCTCAGTCACTTTTTCACCCTTGCATTTTTTGGTTTTACTTTTATTTACATAATTTCTAGGATTTGCTACCATTTTCTTTCTTGTTTGTCTTGTTTGTACCATTTTCTTATTAAGTTTTCTGATTTTATGGTTAACCCAAGCTCAATGTATTCCTTAAGTGCTAAAAAAAAGTGAGATCTAATCCTGGGCTTGCCCTAACCAGTTCAATTATCAAAATAATTTAAACTATCCAAAATTCCCAGAGTCAGGCTTATTAAGGCCCCCCAAAATTATCTGCCTTTTTGTAAAGCACAAAACAACCTTTAGAGTCTGTGTATAGTTCTATAATTCGATTGTCCAATAAACCAGCTAAGCCAGCTAGAGCCACAAAGACAGGAATTCAGAAACAATATATCCTTCACCAGTCCCATCAGTATAAGTTTCCTTTTCTTCCTTGGGATTGCACCCACCACTGGAGAAATAAATCAGAAAAAGGAAATGTAACACTATTTTAATTAATGAATTACATAATAGCTCTCTTTTTTTAATTTTAAAAGCAACACTAGAATCACAGAGAAATTAATAAAATAAAATAAAATAATGAGTAAAATAATACAAAACACTACAAGAACTTTAATTTCTACCTACTTGTTTAAATTCAGGTCTCTTTTTCTGTTTGTCACCCAGCAATCGTTTTAATCAGCATCTTCTTCTGTGCACTGCTGTGTCTCTGCTGATCTACAGTTAATTGCTGTCTAGAGAAGAGATCATAGTATTACCCCCCTAGTAAAAACACCAAGCTCCATTTTTAAAGAGAGAGGTACCCGCAGTGTATAAATTTCACACTTAATAGTGTCTGAAGTATACAATTTAAAACAAAGGCTGCTAGAGACAACTCCTAAAAGTCCAAAACAATGGAGCTCCAAGCTCAATGTGCAGCAGCAGTTACTACACACTTCCAACTTGCTTCTAGAATGGTGACTGCTCAATTCAGGATGCCATGCATGTGCATTTTAACTCTAGAGTCAGGGATCACGTGACCAATTTATAGCACAAAACTTTTAACATTTTAAAGTTTTAAACTTTTAAATTCATTTAAACTTCTAGTTTATTCAGATTTTTGTAAATTTGACCCCACATTTCACTACTGAGCTCTGCTAAAACCCCTTGTCTCTCTACATACAGCTATTGAAGCTGGCAGAGAAACACAGAAGATGCAACACCATATCTATTAAATCTAAAACCTAAAAATGTGCAATACGCCATGGAAAGCTTTTAAAATGCAATAAAACTTTCCTCCTTGACCCAGGGATCCAGCTAAAATAAGCACCCAAAACAGCAAAAACACAAGCAGAACACTACAAATACTAAGTGAGCGAGTGGACTTAGAACGTGAGGCATAAGAACTAAAAAAAAAAACACAAATGTTTACAGAAAATTAATCTGTTTCTAGTTCTAAGCTGCTCTGAGCTTGGGGCTGCTCAAGCTACTCAGAACTACTCAGACACCAAAGAAAACATGCTAGCAACATACTAGCAAGACTCAGAAGACTCACAGAAAGTTCTCTAGTTATGCACTGCACTGCTCCACGGCTCCCATTTCTTTCCACCGTAGCTTCAGCAATAGAAACCTCCTTCAACCTGCTTATTTTCAGCAATCACTGGGCAACACTAAGCACCAAGTGCTTGAGTCCCCTTGCTCTCCTGGGACTAACAAAGGTGGCCGCCCAGCTCCAACTCTGGATCCTGCATTCATCCACTTACTTGCTGCGCTCCCACTCTCTCCAGTAGTCTATGAGGGATGCCCCTCACTGCCTTCTGACAGCCCCTTCTTGCTTCTCCTGGCTCCAGTTCAAACGCCACTACAATGATCTTCCTCCCTGCAGAGACAAGAAATAGACAACTGGCAGGGAAGGAAAACTCACTGGAACAAGTAAAAGTTCTTCTGGAAAGACCACATTTCAGGCAAAGGTGGCATACCTGTTCTTAATAATAAATTCACCTAGCAGTCCTGCATCTGTCAGTTATTCCTCAGCTGGCAGAGCTTGGTCCTCCTCCAGTGCTTCAAAAGCATATGGGGCTTTCAGAGTGGTCTTTCTGTCCTATGTCTAACTGCTTGCCTATGTCTTGTGGGCATTCTACCACCTTAGAAACACAGTTTTCAGCCAATGATATGGAACAGGATCACACACAGAAACACAGTGCCTGGTCAGGAATTCAAACCCTGCAAATACTGCTCTCTAATATAATTTGCTCAAACTGATAGTCTCTGCCATTTCAAAGTTCCTGTACTTGTCAAACTTGGGGACTAGTTTCTGAAGGTGTGCGTACATTTATCTGCAAAGTAGAATTAATGGTGGCTACTCTTAGGAGAGATTTTGTGAAACTGGAAACAGTAAGGATGTTCTTTACTGATAGAATACTTGCTTTTAGGAATAAGAGCCTTTTAAGCCTATACTACAATTTAATTAAATGAGAACTACTGGCAAAAGTAATGCAGCAATCACTGCACAGATCATGGCTCCAGTACCCTAATCCCCTCCTGCAGTCACAGTATATATTGCCATGTTTAAATACCTTATCACTTATAAATCCTGATAATTCTCCAGGTGCAGCTGGCATTTTGTAACAGGGAGTACTCACCGCTGGAGATCATTCTGCAAACAATGCGATATGTTGACACTCCACTGCCCCTTCCTATATTGTGCCCATATATTTGGAGATTTAATAATCTCCATATCTCCCATACCCTGCTCTATTTTCACTACCTTTGCCTAATTACAGTGTGTTTGCCTGCCATACACATGGCATTAACACAAAGTCAGTGAAAATAGAACAGGGCATGGGAGATGCAGAGATCATTAAATCTCCGTACATTTGGGCACAATACAGGAAGGGGCAAAGGTGCATCATCATATCATGTTTTTGTAGCAGGATCTCCAGTGGTGAGTACCCCCTGTTACAAAATGCTGGTTGCACTGGGAGGAGTATCAAAATTTAGAAGTGATAAAGTATTAAAATATGGCAATGTACATTGTTACTGCATGGGGGGTTGGGTACTGGAGCTGCAATTTGTGCAACAGTCGCTGCAAACTTTTGACAGTAGTTCTCTTTTAAAAAATGAATACATGGTAGTGCCCATAAAGCTGACATTTTTTATACAATGTGTTTATCTTTACTCTTATGCAGGGATATTAACCGGTACCGACTGATATTAAAGCCTCTGCTGAGGTTTTAATAAATAATGGCTTTAGTATTGTACACTTTAATGCCAGGAGCATTGCTCCTAAATTTGACCAAATTAGGGAGTGGATCTGCTGCTATAAATGAGATCTGATCATTATCTCTGAAACTTGTTTAAGCTCTAGCATTTCTAATTTATCCCTCAGCACTGATGAATACAAGTTTGGTGAAAAGATTGCAACAAAAAAGGGGGTGGTTTGATGACTTATGGTAACGTCAGCTTGATTGGGAAAGAAATAGAGTTAACAACAAAGTGTGATGGACTGAAACTTTTGTGTATTGAGATTAAACTTCCTTTTGAACTTCCGTTACTTTTGATAGGACTATACCGCCCACTTAAGATTAGCACAGAAGTATTCCACAATCTAGAAGATGCACTGTGAAATTATAGATTTAGTCATGAAATCCTGTTGGCATAGAATTTTAATGTTAACTGGGCATCTATTAATCCCTCAGATAGCTTAAAAGATTTGCAAATTATTTAGGTATGGAGCAACTTATAACTGAGCCTACTAAAATTAATTATGATACTCCATCTCAATCAACCAAAATTGATTTCATTTTCTCAAATAGACCAGTTGATAATAAACTGAGTAGAGTTTTACCAGATTCTTTATGTGATCACCAGTTAATATATTTTGTATGGGCAAAAGAACAAAGTGTGGAAAATGAAAACATTGTTATGTATAGATCTTACAAAAAATGTGATTATACCTTTTTTATGCTAGACCTGGAAATAACTGATTGGTCAAGGTTAGATCTAGTACCCACAATTGATGATGCTTGGGGCCTGACTCTCAAAAGGTGACACAAGATGCACCAATTGCAGCTTGCGCCGAGTGCCAGTGCACAAGGGACCCTGAGCCTGATTCTCTATTAGGTAGGGTCAAAGTCTCTTAGCTTGCCACAAACGTGACCATGTGCCACACTGAAGACACACCTGTGTGGTTTGCCACAAGCTGTGGGGCAGTTGGGTGGCACCCATGGAAGGGTAGATATAATTTGTGGGTTAATGCAATGAAGCCAGACACTTACGTGATTATAAATGATGTAGCCAATGGCACAAATATATCATAAGTAGTCATCAAGAAGACAAAATGACATGAGTCAGACATTGAACAAATGTAACTATTTTACATCCATGCATGCTAGTTTAGATAATATAGATAATGTAAGCTATATACCCATATATGGATGTAATACCATTTCCTAGGGTACCTATTGGTGACACACAGGTCTTTCTAATATGTTATGTCTTTGTATTGTACAACCTTTGGTCAGGGAAAAACACACTGCCAAGGCTGTTGTGGGGGTGTGCATGCTTGCTGGCAGGCAGCGGAATATATCTCCTCCTGCCCAGAGAGGGCTCAACAGGTGGCACATGGACCATTAGACTATCCCTGGCTGGTCTAACAGGTGTTTGTTTTTATTGCCACTGCACACCTTTGAGAATATTGAATAAGGAGATGTAGTGGTATTTCCCTGGAGCAAGCCGCCCCCTAGCACCCTGGCACACCCAGCAGCTTGGAACAGATCTGGTGTAGGGCTGGTCTGGCACACTGGGTGCTGGTGTGGTGTAGAGGCCTATGAAAATTGCAGAATCTGAATGTTTTGAGGCATGCTGCCACTTGTGCCACTGCTATGTGATGCAGGCACCTTTTATCAAATTTTTGCTTTTGTGAATTAGTCCCTTGGTCATTGTTTTTTCTAAAGAAAAAAATAAAATGTAGCAATGTGGCTTGGCATACTTCGAAATTACAATATATTTCTTGAAGAAACAAACTGATAAACTCTGGAGACATGCCAAAAAACTAATGCTCAAAGGGACTGGTTAATTTATTGCCAACTGAGGAATTTATTTATGAAGAGGATAAGGAAGGTTAAAGAAGATTACTATAAAGAAACTTTTGATGTTATTAGGAAACATCTCCCAAAAAAGTTTTGGAATGAAATGAGCAGACTGTTAAACAAACATGATTACAGTTTTCCAGAATATTTTGATATAAATGGACAATATATTCCATTGGGTACTACAGCAGCAGAAGAGTTTAATAAAGCCATTATCAGTTTGGGTTGTGAGCAACTATGGAACAAAAACGAGTCAACCATGCCCGATTCTTCTAATAGTGTACAAATGCAAATACCTCCTATCACATTTTATTTTGTTTATTAAAGTGGAAGATGTAATGAGGGAACCACTAAATTTGAATATTAACGAGGCCACAGGTCATGATAACATTCCATCAGTAATGTTAAAGTATGTTGTCCCAATGATAACCTATCCACTAACTAAACTATTTAATTGATTGCTACTAAAAGGAGAAGATCCCATGACATGGAAAACTGTCAAGGTTACCCATATATTTAAATCTGGTAAAAAGCTGATATACATAGTTACAGACTAATCTCACTCATACTAATTGTGTCTAAGATACTGGAGAAATTTGTGAATACTCAGCTTGAAGTTTTTCTGGATGAAAACAATATTATGAAGGCAGTCCAATCAGGATTTGACCCAAAGCATAGCATAATTTCAGCCTTGATTAAGGTGGTTGGTGATATACAGGAGGATATTGACATGGGGATGGCAGTGGGGACCATCTTTATAGACTTCTCCAAGGCCTTCAATACCTTGGATCATGATGTCTTTCTGTCAAAACTATATCAATTGGGTCTAGCACCAACTGCCCAAAAGTGGTTTAATGAATACCTAAAAAACAGACAATTGGTATCGGACAAAAAACATGAATCAAAAGTTACTAAAATAAAATCAGAAGTTTCACGGGGTTCAATATTAGGCCCTTTATTTTTTAATTTATCCATGAATGATCACCCTCGAGAATATAGAAACTCAGATTTATTTTTACATGGATGATACAATTATCTATACCTCTGGGTGTTCCCTAATGCAGATTGAGTCAAGTTTACAAACTGCATTTAATAAGGTTCAAGATTTCTTTTTACAGAACAAACTAGTACTTAATGTAAAAAAATCCCAAATTATGGTATTTGGAGGAAATTCTAACCTGATTGCCCATGTAAACTACTATGAACTCAAACTTCTGAAGGCATAAAATTGGAGCAGGTTAATTCCTACCATTATTATTAAATGACTCCCCTCTTAGGGTGTCCCCAGATCACTCTCGTCTTGGCTGGTTCCTGGACTCTGATCCCAGTTTCTGCATAGTCATCTCCCTCTCTCCTCCCCCCCTTCCTCCCCTTCTCTCTATCTCTTCACCTGTTGATCTGTTGACCCTGAACTCAGCCTCTGCTTGGTCCTCTCCCTTCCCCTCCATCCTTTCTTCTCTCCTCCTTATCTTTTACCCACCGTTCCATTCCTTATATTATACCTACTCTCCCCTTCACCCTCCCCCCCGACTAGTTCCTCTCATCTGGTTCTTCATTTCTCCACTTGTGGTTCACATTCCCTCTCCTTAAGCCTCTGACTTTTATGCACTTCACTTCTTCCTTTCTCCTCTGCCCCTATTCCATCCCCCCTACTTGTGCCTAAGGGCCCAGTTGAATTATCATGGTGTTACAGGGCCCAGTCGAATCGTCTCAGTGCTCCAGGGTCCCAGTCAAGTCGTCATGGCCCTTGTCACCCCATCATCTCACAGCTGCCGACCTTATCTGTATTAGTGTTACTAGCTCATTTTATTATCTGTAAAATATTGTGTTACTTATCCTGTATTTGCTTACAATTTATTATCCATGCTGTTGTTGAGCAAGTCTGTGTATTCTATTTTTGTGTATTACCTTGTTATTTTGTATTTGTACCCTCCCAGGTCCACTTTGAAAAGGAGCTTGCTCAATGGTGTCCACCTGGTTAAATAAAAATTTTGATTTATTGATTGATTGACTGATTATGGTTTACGGCTGGACACGACTTATAGTTTGAATATCCATATTGAAAAACTAGTGGTAAATATAAATAAAAAAATTAGGTATGTTACATAGAGTGAAAAAGTGTCTCTCCATTAGGCTATGAAATACATTGTAAATACAATGATAATTCCAATTCAGGATTATGGGGACATATTATTCTCCTGGATGCCTGGACAGGATCTGTCAAGGTTAGATGTGGTACACAAAAGCTTCACTTGCTTTATCCTCAGTGCACCTTGGAGACTACATCATTGCCTCATGTACTCTGAATTAGGATGTTTACATTTATATAAAAGAAGAGAGCGTTGCTTAATCAAGTATATGTATCAATGTTTTAAAAATAGAATACTGAACTATATCTTAGATAAATTGGAATTCAGAAATATAAAGGCAGGCCTAAGAGTTGCTCACAGCGTAGAATTTATTTTGCCTATAAAAAGAATGAATCTTGGGAGCTCATCCTTTTTTTACCTTGGCCTGAAAATTTGAAACTCCATACCTTGCCATTTGAAACCAGCTACAGGCCTAATGTTATTTAATAAAATCAAGCATTATTTTTTTTTGATACTACAAAGTCCTCATTACAGTGTTGTCCTATCTTTAAAGTCCCCTAATTATTTGTAGGTACTGGAACAGAAGACATTTAACACACCAATTGACATGACCTAGAATATTGTTGAATAAGGTATATGTTTTACATGATTGTATAGCTTTAGGGACTTGTTCAATATATTGTATTTTGTTGTTACATTCATTCTGTATTTCACATTTGAAATTTGTATTTGTATTTCTGTTGTAATTATGTGTCATTTATTTTATTTTAATTCCTCACTGAACTATGTATATTACTCAGTTTGTAATCGTGTATGTTTTGTGATGCATTGGACCCCATTGGAAATGAGCTTCAGCTCAATTGGGTTATCCACACTCATAGAAATTTTATGAATGAATGAAATAGGTTCATAGGTTCATAGGTTCTTGGTTCAAGTCAGGAGGCTATTGTAGCCATAGGAGACTTGCCACTTATCAGTAGTAAAATTCCCCAGTTTTGTCACCCATATAAATATCTAGTCTATTTTAAAATTAATTTAAATTGGGTGCTTTGACCACATCATTCAGAAGTGCATTCCAAATACCCACAACTGTTTAATTGAACAAAAGACCCCTCCTAGTGGTTTTATACAGCTCATCCCTCAGTTGCAGATGATGGGCTCTAGTTGATCTAGCTGTAATTTTTTTAGTAAAACCTGCAGATTCCCAAAGGATCTGATCCTGGAATGCTCTGTAAATAAAGACTAAATCCCCTCTAAGTTTCCTGTAAGCTAGGGAATACAACCCCAATTCATGCAGTCTTTCTTTTTAACTGTATTCATTTGTTTGTCATTCTCTTCTGTACTCTTTCTACTAACTTGATGCAACCTATACTCGGGGGATGAGAAGGGAGTGTCATATTCCAAACCTAGTCTAACCAGTGATCTATACAATGGAACCAGTACCTCCTTCCTTCTGCTTTTTATATTTCTCAAGATGTTTCCCATAATCCTTGTAGCTTTCTTAGTAGCATCTTTGTTATGCATATCAACATTTAAATTATCTGTTATTATTTAGCCCCAAATCCCTTACATTTACAGTGCTAGATATAATCTTATTATCTATTGTGTACTGGGCATGAGTATTATTAGAGCCAAAATGCATGACTTTTCAGTTATTCTCATTAAATTTCAACTTGTGCTTCTCAGCCCATGCCTCCAGATCTTTAAGCTGATTTTGGAATGCTTTACTAGATGCTGCATTATTAACAATTGCTCCGACTTTTGTATCATCAGCATACATTCTGAGACATACACTCCCAGAAACTTGCATACTAGATGCAAGGGTTGCAAATAAGACAGGGCCCTGAAGTGATCCCTGTGGGTACGCTGCTAGACACTTTTCTCCAGTCAGACAAATGAGCTCTAACCTGAACACTCTGCAGTCTATTATCCAGTCAAGATTGTATCCATTGTATTAGACATTGGTACACATCTATTTCCTATAAAGTTTCAATTACATTTTTATAGGACACAGAGAAAAATGCCTTACTGTAGTCTAAATACACAACATCTACTGGAAGACCCTGATCAAGGGCCTGACTCAGAGGTTCAAAAAAATCCATAAGATTGCTAACACAGGATCTTCTTTGCATAAAGCTATGTTGAGAGAAACCAAAAGCTCCCAATTGCCTAAGATATTCTTCCAAAAACTGTCTGATAAAGCTTTCCATTATTTTGCCTACTATAGAGGTGATACTAATGGGACGATAGTTCTCTACTCTAGCTTTATCCCTGTTCTTGTAGATGGGAGTATTATAGGCCACTCGCCACTCTCCAGTCCCTTAACACCTTGCCTTTGGCTAATGAATGATTAAACATATGTACCAGGTGGCTGGCCAGTTCTTCTGCCATATCGTTTAGTATATAAGGGGGGATACCATCAGAGCCATATGATTTATGTTTGTCTAACTTTTTTAAACATTCATATACTTTGTTAAGTAGAGATGCATTGAAATTAAATTCCACTGATGAAGTGAATGCGAAGTGGCCACTTTGCATTGTCACTCCACTTTGCAGAGTGGTCAACAGGAAAAGCTCACTTCACCTTGTAATTATTATGTTGTTATTCTGCCTTAATGTGAAGTAAGGCAGAGTGGCAACAATATTGGCAGCACCCCCATGCCCCCCTACACACACAGTCACCAGAATTAATGTGCATCCCCAAAATGCTACTGTCTTGTGTCCAGAAAACTCCCCAGTGCTGACAAAATGAAATGAGAGCACAACAAGAAATACAAAGTCTCCCAGAATTAATGGTGCACTCAGCCATGCACACAGTGGTCACACACATTCACCAGAATTAATTTGCATCCCCAAAATGCTACTGTCTTGTGTCCAGAAAATTCCACAGTGCTGATGAAGTGAAATGAGAGGTTAACAAAAAATGCAAAATCTCCCAGAATTAATGGTGTACTGCAAATGCACAGACAGATTAAGATTGTGATGGGCACTCAAGAGATGTAGAGTTAGATGCAAAGGCTCAACAACACCAAACCAGTGCTCACAAGTCACAAATCTAGATCTGGAAAGGAATACCTTTTGCTGGTTTGGGGGGGGGATTAGTGCACAGCAGAAACAGTCCACTACCAGTAAAGATACCACAAAGTAGTATAAACAATTCATGCAGGTGTGGTGGATAAAAGGTTCACACTGCTGCAATTACTCTGACACAATTAAAGTTGTCTAATTTAATGGTACGCATCACACACCCACTCACACACTGTAAGTATTGCATAGCAAATTGAAAACCTTTAGTAATATAACCAAATGTTTTAAACAAGCTGAAATTATACACTGCTGCACCACTACAATCAACAAAAAATGTCAAGGATTACTAAAAATATTACTGTGTACATTAATACAGTTGTACAAGAAAAATATAACCAAAACAGAAAGACTGTCTTTTTCTCCCAGTTAATCTATCTACACCACAAATACACCCCTCCCCAAAGCACATTTCACAGTACACAGACTGACTGTTTTAAAATAACTTTCAAAATCCACACACAAATAATAAACTCTCGATGATATGAGCACAGAAGGGTTTCCCTGCGATCGATGCACTAAATTTTGAGAAAAAAATGGCTCAAAAAGGCCTTTTTAACAGCTTTTAGAGGATTTGAATCACAGAGCTCTGAGAGGGAACTGTCTCCATCTTCCAATGCACACACACTACACAGAACTGAGGCTGTGCAGAACAATCTAAAGCCCATGTAACCTGCAGTCCCATGAAGCACTGCAGATTCATCTTGGAGCTCAATAATAAGGTGAAATGATGTGAAGTAGATTTATTTCAATGTACTTCACCTTAAAATTGGTAGAGAGGTGTTTTGGGGAAAGTGGAATAATGCAAAGTAATTGTTTTCAATGGACTTCACGTTCCCCATTATAATGAGAAGTACTCCGCTTCATGTTGCGGAGCACTTCACAGATTCTGTGTTACTCCATGCATCACTCCAGAGAGCAAATTTTGGCCTCTTCACCCACCTCTATTGTTAAACTGTAATGATGAAATCTTTGTGTTTCCCTTAGTTGCAACCAGTAACTTTTATTTCATTTATTTCATCCTGCTCCTGAAATACATTGGGGAAATACAAATTAAATGTATTGACAATATCTGTTTCATCATCTATTATTGTGTCTCCATCTTTATTATTAGAAATATATTTGTAGCCACTTCTCAAGCTCCCTATATAATTATAAAATTGCTTACAATTATCTTTATTATTATGGACCAATTTTAGTTCAGCTTTGGCTTTGTCCTTTCTTATTGCCCTTTTGCTTATTTTGAGTTGCTGCCCATATGTATCCTTCCTTTCCAGTGTTGGGTTAGCCCTATATTTTTCATATGCACTTTCCTTATTTTTTTATCATTTTATGTAGTTGCTTTGTGAACCACTTTGGTATACATCTGTGTCCATTATATTTCCTTACTAGAGGAACAACTCCATCTACCCCTATACTTATTTCATCTTTTATCTCAACTCACATTTCCTCCAGTGTTGCATTTTTAAATCTGTTTGCCAGTCCCAAACTTGTAAGTGTCATTTCATTCCATTGATGTTCATTTTTGCAAAGTTTCTTATTATTGTTTTCCCTGATATTATTTGAGAATCCTCTGATAGGGAGCACAAGACCATATTATGATCACTGGACCCAAGGGGATGTAAAATATAAATATTATTTATTCCTCCATCTATATTACTAAGAATTAGGTCTAGGATATTAGTATGTCTTGTAAGGTTACATGTGATAATGGTGAAAACCTAAAGGTGATCACTGTTATCGAGAAGTTAAGAGTGGCAAAAATTTATTTTGGCACTCTGACACCCCGGCACACAGCAAAAACGGTGCCAGGGACTTCATTTTTTAATGTTTTATGTGGGGGGCTGCACCCCCCATGGGGGGATTTGCCACCCACACCCTCCTACTTAAGGATTTCTCAACTCCGGGGGGGGTGAAAACATTGTTTTAAAAAAGGTTCGTGCCTGGCACAACAAAAATGCACCAGTGTCCAGACCCGAATCCAATACCCTGCTGACCAATGCTGCCAACCCACCCGCCACACCACAGGGCAGCTCAGCAACCCTCTGTGGCACCACCCCTCACATTCCCTCTGCCCCTCACTGTGTGTGCTCACTCCCCCTCCACCACCCACATATGTATAGCGACATCCCATCACTATATTCACCAACCCCCGCAATCCGGCCACCCTACCTTACGGTAGTCCTGGAGACATGTGCTGGAGATTGGGTCACTAGGCACCTAATCCCCTCTTGTACTGTTCATTAGGTGCTGTTCCAAACTGTTGCTTAAGCAGATCTCAATAAACTTATTTTCTATCTTACTGGTACCCTGGAGTAATTTCCAAACAATTTTTGGAAAATTAAAATCTCTCATAAGGATACAATTGTCAGTCATGTTAATATTTTACAGCATGTCCAAAAATGTGAAATTCTCATCATCATTTAAACTTGGTGAGCAATAGCAAACCCCTAGCATTTTAATTCTATTCTTTGTCCAAAACTCGACCCACAGCTGTTCTGTCTTAATATTGCCTTCATCATTGTGGGTAACTTCATGTGCCTTCAGATGGGATGCTATTAACAGTCCTACCCTCACCCTCCTTTTTTATCATTCCTATCTTTGTGAAAAAAGTCATACCCCAGGATTTGTTCCACCCAATCTCCAGCTCTCAATGAAGTTTCTGATATTGCACAGATATCTATTTTCTTAGTAAATAGTACATGTTTTAGTTCATCAGATTTATTTTTAATGCTCCTAGCATTTAATAGTAGAATATTTAGATCTTTATCCTTACTGTCCCCCCCATACATATCAGTTTGTTCTTATCCATATGCACTGCAAATGACATACTATTACTGTGGTCACAATGCCTTATTGTCTCATTTATTATTGATATGTTATGATATAATTCAGGTACCCCTCTCCCCTTATGTATTAGTTTAAATTCTCATCAATTTTTTCTTTAAAGAGCCTTCCAAGTTCTCTACTCCCCTTTCTATTCAGGTGAAGTCCATCCCTGCTATAAAAGGACCAGTTATCTTTAAACAGTTCCCAGGATTTAATGCATTGTAAACCCTGGATTAGGTCCCATCTCCTAAACCAGTTATTTATTCTTACACTGCTTTGATTTGTCATTTCACTGGCCCTGGGTACCGACAATATTTCTGAAAACACTGCTATACCATTTACATTATGTATGGTTTTTGCAATATTCATGAATTCTAGATATATTTGGTCCTCTAGTTCCTTTAAGATCTTTAGTGTCCTCATGTATTAGTATAATAAATAAACTACTACTGAAAAAAACTGCTACTACTTGAGATGTTTCACCAGTTAGACATACATAGATGTAATAAACTACTGCTAAAAAAATAAAACTACTACTGATTAAAATGTTTCACCAGCTAAGACATACATAGATGTAAAAACAATTGTGTTTACAGATGTGACCTGGAGGAAGGAGAAAGGGGAACAGAACAGCAATACAAAGCACCCACTACATACAGATAAGATATAATATATTGGAACATTAAACTATATCAACAATATCAACAAACATCTGGTAAATATAGTAGCCAGAAGAACAGGTGATACTGGTAACAGAATTAAGTACAATTGTAATAGGACACACTTGATTTTTTGAGTAGCTGTTTGGCAGCAGTATGATTAGACAGAATACAATTGCCTAAATTAATGTTGTTCCAGACTTGAGGGTAACAGAAACAGAAGGCAAGTTTCCCAGTCCTCAGTTTCTGACATGGAATCCTGTACCTGCTGCCAGCATGGGAGTGGAGATAGTGCCTGAGCAGTACAGCTGGGGACAGGACAGATCACAGATAGTTCAGGAGATTGTTAAAGCAATACTTGAACCCAGACAAGGCTATGTATTTCAAAATCACACATGCCCTCACAATGCAAAGCATCATGGGCTGCATATGCAAATCACCACAGAATGTTATGCTGGTCCAACTTTAAGCAGAATTGCATGGTGCTGAAAGGCCTCTCACACAGTTTGCAAAGGAAACTTTGCACGAACACGAACACGTGTCTATGTCTTCTGTTAGCACCCTTTGCAAACTGTGTGAGAGGCCTTTCGGCACCATGCAATTCTGCTTAAAGTTGGACCAGCATAACATTCTGTGGTGATTTGCATATGCATCACATGATGCTTTGCATTGTGGGGGCATGTGTGATTTTGTATTTTCTTGAAACTTGGCTTCCCAGCCAAATGCTCTTTGGGGTAACCCTTGCCTCAGTGTTTGCACACAGAGGTTCTTTGTCTTTTAAATAGTTATGTATTTCATACTCTTTTCTGGCAGTAAGGGCCAGCCCAAATGATTGTAGAGTGTGCAATGGAGGATGAAAGCAGAGGTTCACAGGATAAATCCACAGAAAGCATTATGAAATGTGTCAAGTTTTGATAAGTGGTAGTTTGGGGCAGCATTATACACTACATCACTGAAATCAATGGCTGGCAGGACTGCCCTTTCAACCAGGTATTTGTGCAATCCTAATGAAAGGCAAATACCAACTCTGTAGAGAGCACCAAGCTTTTTCTGTGATTTTGAAACAAATGCTTTAATATGCAGAGGAAAATCAAGAGGGTTGTCCAAGATGCCCCAAGGTATTTGTACTGGGACACAGGGATTGGGGAGGTACTATCAGGGGTGTTTATAGTCAGATCTGGAGCTGTAGCAAGAGATTTTATGATACTGAAGAGCATGGATATTGTTCTGGATTAACTGAGGGCCAGACCATTTGTATTGAACCAGCTGGTGACGGAGTTACAGTCCACTTGAAGGACAGCATCAGTGTCAGCTGGATAAGGTCAGAAGGCATATAGAATGGTGTCATTAGTGCACATGTGGATGTTGCAGGTTTTTACAGAGACTGGAGATCACTGAAAAAATGGTAAATAGGAGAGGTCCTAGAACAGAGCTTTGCAGTACCTCCATAAAGATTTGACTGGGTTCAGATAAAGCTAAGCCTGTAATGACAGACTGAGAATGAGTACCATTTGAAATGAATGGTAGGAAGTGAACCAGGAGAGGAGGGAGCAGATGAGGCAGAGGCAGCAAGTTTGTTTAGTAGGAGAGAGTGGTCCACAGTATCAAATCCTTAGCCAAATCAAAGAAAATAACACCAGTCTGAAAACCAACATCTGTTAGAAAAAATGATGTCAGTTAGCCTGAGTAGGGAAAGAGAGGTGGAATGTGAGTCATGAAAACCAGATTGGTAGATGGAGAAAAAGGATGTATGACTGAGGTATTTAGAAAGCTTATTGGCAACTAGTCCCTCACGTAGGAACAAAAAGGCAGCTCAGGGTCATGGGTGTTACATTTATCACCCGATAATCAAAAGAAAATACAACTCACTCTCACATACCAGTTAACAATTATTGGAAAACTCCTTTATTCACAGATATGAAGCATAGAAGCAGTGCAAGAGCCACTCAACTCCCAAAAACAAATGGCTCAACATTTCATGCAGCTACACTTTGTCAAGAAGTCCTTCAAGTAGTTTAGAGAGAACCGTGAGTAGGTATATGGGTTAACAGGTAGCAGGAGAGTTTGCAGGACTACCTTTGTGTAGTGGAATAACAGTGGCATGCTTCCAGAGAACAGGGAAATGCCTGTTGCCATGGAAGAATTAAAGATATGGGCCAATGGAGCATTGATGCCTGAGGCTCTTAATTTCAGTAGGCGAGGAGGGAGAGCAGCAGGACCAGCACAGGAACTTTGATGCAGAAGAGTTCTGAAAGAACTGCAGAGGGACTAATATAGGTGAAAGCAAATTTCACATCAACAGAGTGAGGATGAACAGAAGGAGGACAGGTAATTGAACCCAGGGGAGGATGTACAATGACCAATGGTCCATCAACAGATTGAGAGCTTAAGGCTTTAGCTATTGCACTTTGATCAGTGACAGCAGAGGCACAATTTAGTTGTGTGATCTCATGGCAAGTGCTCAAGGGGTGAAGCAGCTTATTTGCTACATCCCAGAACTTTTAGGAATTAGATGATTCATTAATAAATTCAGAATGAAAATAGGATGCTTTGGCTTTGTGGATGGTAGCTGTGCATAGGTTTCTAAGTCTATTGTAATGTTGATGGTCTGCAAGAGTATCAGACATCTTATGGGCACACCAAGCTGCATCTGTTATTTTGCAGGTGCACTATAATTAGTAGTGACCCAGGAGATATTGGCACCCCTCACACTGACCAGCCTGATTGGATCACTGGAGTCAAATATGGCAAAGAATATTGTATAGAGATGAGCTGGTGCCCGGCCAGGGTCAGAAGATTTGTATACAAAGCTCCAGTCAGCAGACATAAGATCCAACAGAGACAGAGGCAAGGACAAATTATGGTAAGAGCAACCCATGATGCTCTTAGGTAGGGATTTCTTCTTAGTGATTCTGCAGACACAAAAACTAATGCAATGGTCACTGAACAGATCTAGAAGGGTATCTGCTGTCACAATGCGATAAGGGTGGGTGGATAGGATCTAATCCAGTAGGGAATAGTTGGAGGAATGACTATTGAAATGGGTAGGGTGGGGCTATTAGTAATTGGAGATGTAAGGATTTGAATTTAGAGTGGAGAGAAAAGAACTTAGGACTAAACCAAATAAGATTTAGATCACCAAATAAGATGGCATGCCTTGAAGTACTAATATTTGAATAGTAGCTTGATATGATATCAGTAACAACTTCATCACTTTTAACTGGTAAGAAATAAATGCCAGTGATGAACAGGTGAATGTAATGGGGAAACACAATTTTTCCATTATCTCATGTGACCTGGGAACTACTACCTGGGAGGTGAGGGTAAAAGTCAGGGCAGAGGTTTCATAGAAGGTAACCTGCACCTCTCTTGTCTCTGTCTGACCAAAGTCAGTGAAATCTGAAAAATCAATGTCAGACAAGAGAATCTTAGCAGATAGCTAGGTTTCAGAATGCACTAAAACATCATGGGTCATTTGAGATACCCAAGACCTTAATATGGTCAGTCTTGGGTAGTAAGTTACAAATATTGATGTGATTAAGGTGGAGATCTTTAAGCTGAGGCATAGGTAGACTGGGCAGTGAAAGGTGCTGGGATGGGCCTGGATTCTGCTCAATATCACCTCCCAATAATAGGAGTAGTATTAGTAGCCTTTTATAGACACTAGTAAACCACCAGATAGTCAGCTTACTGGTATGTCTTACCTTGGGGGAAGAGGCGATTAGGATGGGGGGTTGGCAAAAAAGAGATAAGAGCAGAGGTAGTCACCATTTAGTAAACCAGCATATATGAGAGAGTATGAGGAGACAGTGGACATAGGAGTAGTTACAATATGATGGCAGTGGGAGGAACTGGAATCTGGAAATAGAGCAGAGGCTAACAAAAAAAATACAGTAATAGCAGCATGGTAGAAATACAAGAACTGTGTAAAATTGTAAAAATGTTGACAAGCAAAAGGCAACACAACAATGCACTGAACAACTAGCTATCAGCCAAAATGGGCAGAGGGAGTCAAGGCAACTGAGCAACAATATGCAAGGAGTAATTAACTCTCAGATTAAAATGTGCAGTAATGGGACCACTCACATAGGGTAGATCAGAAATATACCACAAAAATAGCAGAAACTAACAACTCAGGTAGAAAATATGACATTCCAGTGAGCTTGCCCAGATAGTCAAACATTACAATGGACAATTGTAAATATACTTGGCAGATAATAATAACCCAAGAGAGCAGGTAGCAAGCAATGCAAATTGTCAGCAGAGTGAACTAGGCAGCTCAATACCTTTCATACATGAGAAGGGCAATTGTCAAGAGAACAGAGAGTATTTAGAATATCAAGAACGTCCAATAATCAACAGGCAGTATGTCTAGCTGCTAGCTGCCTCTATGGCTGACTCCCAGACAGACTTCTCAGTTTTGCTTTGCACTGTGACCCTTAGTGCTCCAGATCACATTGCAGAGTACTGTTTGGGAAGTCAGTGCTTTGTAGTAAGCAGTCCACCCCCTGGATTCTGGGGATGGCTCTTGATTAGCAGCAGGGAGGAAGTGCAAGTGCTGCTTCAGATAGTTCAGTCTCCTGGTTGGTGGCTGCTGAAAGACTAGAGGTGTGGCTGAGATGCTGGTTTTAAGGCTCTGGGAAACCACTCCGGGTTGAGGTGGTGTTTTGCAAGGGATGGCAATCCTGGCTTCAGCCAACCTTCTCAATTTGCTGATGCAAAGTAGTAGTTCTTAAAGGGGAAGAGTAAGCACTAACAGCCCCACACCTGAGTGTGGGTCTAGCCCCAATTTTCACTTTCTGTGCAAAAACATTTTTTTTACTTCCTGTTTACTGCTGTATAGTAGGTTTTTCCGACTGATTCTGTTGACTTCAAAGTTGTCATTTGTTGTAACCAGAAATATCAGAATCCCCCTGCAGTTGACATCAGAGCAGGGCTGCAATAGTGAGAGATTTAAATTGCTTGCAGTGGATGTAAGTGCATGTAAGAGTTTTTATAAGCACTGATCTTTTATTTGCAGATTGCTGTCTTTATTGGGCTAACTAGAGTCACAGAGGACTTTTCTTAGCCCTTTGAGATCAGCAGGACTGCCAGACATCTGATCTGAGCTTATAAAAGCTGTAGCACTGCAGGCTATTGATTCTCCCACTGCTACAGCCCTGCTCTGATGTCAGCTGCAAGGGATTGTGGGATTTCCAGTTACAAGAATGTCTACTTGGAAGTTAGTGGAATCGGCCTAATAAATCAACTAGACAGACCCAGGTAGGAAGAAACTACAATTCAAGCAGTGCAGGATTGGTGTTCTTACAAGAAGTAGCCCCCCCTCAAAAAAAAGCAACAACCAGAAGAAAGTGTTAGGAGCACTCACGAGACAACACACAAGCAGGCAACCAAACATATGGTAAAGAGTTAATGAAGTGTTTACTTTATTTTGCTAATGCACTATTTCTTAGCAGAGTTAGTAAGCAGGAAAAATGTAATACAAATTCATCACAGCTTAATAGCCTTGTAAATCCTGTTAAATGAACCCATCAAGAAACTACAGGAAAGTTCTCCCATGAAGAATCAGTGGATTCAAAGCATCAGGGAGACAGACAGTTACTTCTGAGTTCTCAGTGTGCATATCAACGTGCTAGCTTTTCAGCCTGCATAGCAGAGCTTTCGCACAGATTGTCATTGGGTTCATTTAAGGGGACTTACAAGGCTATTGAGCTATGAATCCTATGGACAGGTGCAATTTGCTTTTCTGGTGAATTACCTGTATATATCTTGATGTTTGTTACTGTGAGAACTGAACTTACGCTGTATGCTGCTGACTACCTGTGCTGGGAAACTGCATCAGCAAAATAAAGTATGCACTGCATTAACACTTACTTGTATGTCTGGTTGCTTACTTGTGTGTCATCTTGTGTGTGTTCCTAACACTGTGTTCTGGTAATAAATCAACTAAACTGCAGTAAACAGTAAGTCTAAAGAAAAGTTTGTGCACACAAAGTGCAAATTGGGACCAGCCCCAATCCTGACTGTGGGGTTGTTAGCGCTGACTATTCTGTTTAATATAGTGAGCTTGAATTCCAGAGTTTAACTGCGTGGCATTATGTAAGAAATAATACCCGACAGGGTGGGCATTACTGAGATATAATGGACCTGATGCTGCAGGTGGAAGCCATTATAGCCCCTGGAAGTTCTGTTATATCCCATAATGCTCACCCTGGAGGGTATTATTGCACCTAGAAAATGGGCTTTTTATGTTTTATTTTAGAAAAAATGGTTTATAAAATTGTAACAAATAGGTTAATTGCTTAAATTTATCAATAAATTATTTTTTGTCTATAAAGTAGTCTCTTTGATGCTGTTTCTATTATTGCATACTCAGTAAATGGTGCTGTTAAATTTTGTGTTCAGGTATTGGGTTGCATGTCATGCCTTCCTTTGAAGTAGCAATGTGTACTTTAAGATTCGGTTTCTGTTTTAATGTTATGAGTTTCCATCTCTCCCTACCCCCGAGTAGTATTTTTTTTAATTGTCAGGGATCAGGAGAGGGGTTTCACTAGGATTAGGAGAGAGGTTTTGCTTGATGTTGTGGATTGTGTCTGGCAATGGCACTAGCCAGCTGCCAAGGAGGGACTGAACTTCTGAAGCTTAACATGGAGAAGGCAGAAAGGAAAACTACTGCTATAACAGAAGGCACATTACTGTGGTTTTGTAATTTTGGTGGTTTTGGGTATTTGTGTGCTTGAGCTGGGATGTTAAGCCTGCGCGACTAGTGCATTGAATGGGAATTGGGCCGAGGAGCATTCACGACACTTTCACTTTTACTCACCATACGTGGAGATGGGCTGCCGGCTTGAAGGAGGTACTAGATCAGCCGGCCTGTGGGTAAGTGTGGGACATGACGTCTCTTAGATTTTGCAGTTTGCTGGGAGTGAGCAGTGCAAAATACATGTTTTGTTGTGGACAGGAGAATAAAAAAAAATGTCAGTGTGTTTACAATGTACTGTTCTGCATTTGGGGGAGGGGAGGGGGAAAAATGGCGGCTGATAAGTTTCAAAATTTGGGGTGCCCAAGGATACCCTTAGTAATAGGGCACCCCAAACTGGCACTTGTTTTGAACCAGATGCTGTTAGGAAATAACAGCCTGGGTGCAGGGTCTGCACCAAATGACATATGAAGAAAGACTAAAAGAACTTAACATGTATAGCCTCGAGGAAAGGAGGGAGAGGGGGGACATGATAGAAACTTTCAAACACCTCAAGGGAACCAGCAAAGTCCAAAAGGGTAGCATCATTCAGAAAAAGAGATGTGCAAGAACAAGGGGCCATAATTTGAAGATAGAGGAGGGACAGTTCAGAGATAAAGTGAGGAAGTATTTCTTCACAGAGAGGGTTGTAGATGCATGGAACAGCCTTCCTGAGGAGGTCGTAGAGTCAAAAACAGTGGGGGAATTCAAGAATGTATGGGACAGACATAAGGCAGTTCTGGGGGGGAAGGAAGAAGTAGGCTGTTGGTTAACTAGGATCTGCAGCTTATCTGTCAGGTAGGGAAATGGGCAGACTAGGTGGGTCATGCAGTCCTTATCTGTCGTCAAATTCTATGTTTCTATGTGCCAGACTGTTTCAGCTAATCAGGATGCAAATTTTCCAGTACCCATCTTCTAATTCATTATAGTATATGGTCAGGGCTTATTCTGTATGGAAATCAGCAGTTCTCATAAAGTTGCTGTGCATGTTCTGAAAGTTGCTGGCCACATTCTGAAAGTGGTTGTGCACTTTCTATCTTCAAGTGCACCTGTGTTCTTGCTTGTGCTAACTCCCGCCTGGCATCCGCTTTCATTTTCAGTCAATGTGACTTGTGCAGACCACAGCCTGCCTTCACAGCTGCACTAGCGGTTCATGATAACTGCCCTTAGCATGTTTGAGGGGATTCCCCTGGGCATAGTAGCATTTACTAGGCTGAGCCACTGCCTGGCTCACACTTTTTCTCACTTTCAATATCAGCACAACTGCCACAGCTGTACTGCTGCATGAGGTTTCTACGTGTTGGGCTTTGATACAGTTAGCAAAAATAATCAGTCCTTGGATTTTCCCTTCTTATCTACACTGTAAATTAAAATATGTACCTGTAACGCTTTCTCACTAGAGATACTCCTTAGCTCAATCTATCTCTGTCTCTCAGCCCTGGCTAGTTCCTTCTACAGAATCATATACTATAAAAATAAAATATGGGTGACCATACACAACTTGCCATGTGTGTTTCCATCTTGGGGTTGTGATTACAGAATGGACCTCCTGAGCTTTGCTCTCAAGGTCCATATACTATTATCTCAACCCCTCAATGAAAACACAGGCTTGTTGTGTATGGTCATCCCTATATTATTACTTATATTTTGTATACTGAAAACTGTTATGTTTGGCTATCTGTAGTCATCGCAGAACACCTACAGAAATTAGGTACATTTTGCGTCTTGTGGGGCTTTCTTGAATAAAATGTTGTTCATCATTCAATAAAAAATACTTTTTTTGCTTTCCATTGTTAAATCACATTCCTACTGCACATCATTTTCTATCAGCCAGCTATTTATTTATTCAAGTCTTGGAATTATAACCTTTGAGCTGGAAGCTCATCTACACATTCTCCACATCAGTAGTGTACAATAAGTAGAGATGCAGTGAATTTAAATTCTGCAGGTGAAGTGGGCACTTTGTGTTGCCACTCTGCTACACAGAGTAGACAATGCAAAGTGCTCACTCCTCCTTGTCATTACCACTTTGCGTTAAGGCAGAATGGCAATGCCAAGTAAGGTGAAGTCATTGTTTTTAATGGACTTTGCGTTCCTCATTATGATTCTAAGTGACCCACTTGGCAGCCCCCCCCACACATCACATGGCATACAGTAATGTAAGTCACATGCTGTTTAGCTAGGCAGGAAGAAAGTGGGTCATACAAGCAGACACTTTTACTTTCTCCTGTGCAGATGGAGAGAGACAGTAGTGTGTTTTGTGACTGCTGATACTTCGAGATCAGAGCGATGAGGAGATTTAAACTTTGATTTAGACCCAACAGCTTTTTTAAAAGCTACATTTTTTTGCCTTTTCTGTACTCTTCTTTTACTTAATTTGCTCTTTCTGTTAATTTTATTTTTCTTACCTTTAGAAGTAGCTAGATGTTTGTCTGTGTCTGTGCGACTGTGTGTGTGTGTGTGTGTGTGTGTGTGTGTGTGTTGTATGACAGTGTAAGTAGTGATTACTCGGACTGAGGGAGCTCAGTAGAAGAGATGGACCAGGGTGAGGGAGTGTCTGGGGCAGGGGCAGCTCTGGGAGAGTGTGGTAGTGGTAAGCATCATACCATGTGCATGTGTGGAGGGCATGGGCACCCATTCCCATTGGACGACTCAGAACTTGTGAGTGCCACCCTCCTCAGAAGCAGGACCAGCACCGCCTCCTGTCCTGACTCTGAAGCAGTTGAACCATCACCACCACCACCAAGTCCAGCACCAGGTCCTCTAGAGCAGGATGTGCCTGATCCACCTGGCCCAGGTGTGGATCCCGTCCCTGTTCAGCACTGTGACCAGCCATCTGCCAGTTCATCTGGCCATCCCCTGCCTGTGCCTGGTCCTTCCAACACCTCTGTTGTTTGGCAGTTTTTTGACTGTGTCAGGTGGACAGCAGTGTGGTCAAGTGCTGTCTATGTGAGATGGAGGTGTGCCGTGGTCCCCGGGGGACTCACCTGGGGACTGGGGCCCAGCACACACATATGCTCAATCACCAGCAGTTGGAGTGGCAGACTGCCAGAGAACGGACCATGCCTGCACCTGCTGGCCATTCTGTGGCAGAGGGTGCAGCTGTGCATTGCAGCATCCCTAAGAAGAGGAGGGCCACAGCAGCACCAGTTGCTCCACCAGCGCCCCCACCACCACCACCAATAGGTCAGCCTGTAGAACGTGTGGACCCCAGAGAACTGCCTGTAACACAGGATGACTTGGCAGTTCTCTGGAGTGCTGTCAAGGATAACAACAAGAGGGTAAGTGCTGTGGAGTAGCTGCTGGATCACCTGGACATCAGTTGCAAATTATGTCCATGCTGGAACTGCTGCTGGATCACCATGGTATCCCACATTATTTTTTTTTCCCTCACACCATGTGCCCCTCCACACCTTCCTTGCTGTGTTATAAAATGTATTCCTCCACTATCCCTGACTCTTGTATGTAATTATACCCTTTTTTTGTTGTCTTCCATATGAGTGACACTTTGTATTCTGAGCAGTGCAAGTATACTGTACTAAACTACATGTGTGCAGTCAATCTTCTTTCCAGTCTGTGTATGTACTGCAGACACTGTCCAACTCCCTGACTTAAAAACAAACATTAATGAGTACAATGGTGGGGGGTGAAGCATGGAGAGATACTACAAAACAGGCTTACAATATATCCAAGTAACTATTAAAAAAAATTAATGTTGTGATTCGTGACATGATCGTGAATCATGATTTGTGACTGCATTTGTGACCATGATGATGAAAAAACGTGATTGCCTACTTCCTACGACTGTACTTCCCCGATGAGCTGTAGTTTAAAACTCCCAGACTTAAAAACATGTATCAGTGAGTACAATGGTGGAGTGGTGAAGCATGGAGAGATACTAGAAAACAGGTGTACAATATATCAAAGTAACTAGAAAAAAAATTTATGTTGTGATTCGTAACATGAATGATCGTGAATCATGATTTGTGACTGCATTTGTGACCGTGATGACGAAGAACGTGATTTGTATCATGAGTGACTCGTGATGATGGTCCTGACTTAAAAATGCATATTAATGAGTACAATGTTCATGCAAAATTAAGCACCACACCTGTCCAGTACTCTGAAGGGAAGCCAAAGAAACAACTGTGACTTAAGTTACAGATGGAGATTGAGCCCTAAAGAGATGCAAATGCACAGATGATTAAAATTGCGCTGTGCACTGAAGAGATGCAGACACAAAGGCACAATGCTTAACCAGTGCTCACCATCATAAATTCAAATCTGGAAAAGAATAGCTTTGACAGTTTGGGCAGGCCGGGGGGAGGGGCAGTGTACTGCACTGCTGTAGTAACAGTTACTAGTACTAGTACTAGTAAAGATACCACAAAAAAGTACAAATGTCACACAGCTGCAGTGGATAGCAGCTTCACATTGCTGAAATTATTATGCGGCACAATAAAAGTGTCTAATTTGATGACATGCATTACACACATACTCACACACACACTAAGTAATGCATAGCAAATTGAAAACTTCAGTAATATAATCACATATTTTAAACAAACTAAAATTATACACTGCTGCACCACAACAATCAGCAAAACAATGGCAAGAAATATTGAAAATATTACTGCGTGTACAGTACATTAACATGGTTATACAAGAAAAATATCACCAAAACAGAAAGCACTGTCTTTTTCTCCAAGTTAATCTACCTACACTACAGATATGCTCATCCCCCTAAGCACACTTCCACTGTCTCTCAGTATACAGGCTGAATGTTGTATATTAACATTCAAAAGCCATACACAAACAATAAACGCTCGATGATATTAGTACAGGAGGGTTTCCTATAATCGATGAACTGAAGTTTCAGCAAAAAAAAAATTACTCAAAAAGACTTTTTTAACAGCTTTTTGGAGGTTTGAATTGCAGAGAGCTCTCAGAGCAGATTGTCTCCTATAGCTTCCTACACACACTACCCCAAACTTAGGCTGTCAGAACAATCTAGAGCCCATGTCAGCTGAAATCCCTTGAATCACTGCAAAATTCGCCTTTGGAGCTTAAAAACAAGGTAAAGTGAAATGAGAAATGATTTCAATGTACTTTCCTTAAAGTATTGGTAGTAGTGGTTTGGGAAGGCAAAAGTAATGTGAAGTCAGTGTTTTCAATGGACTTTGCGTTACCCATTAATAATGCAAAGTACTCTGCTTCGGTTGCAGAGCACTCTGCAAATTTGCCTTCACTCCGTGAATCACTCTGCAGAGCGAATTGGGGTCACTTCACCCATCACTAACAATAAGAGAACACACAGATAGTTATACAGAGAATTGTGCACATAACACAGAATAACAGAAGCTACACTTGAACACACAATTTTCAGTATCTTTAATGCAAACCAAAATCAGTGTAATGAGGGAGAAGGTGTCAGGGGAGGGTGGGGGCAGTGAGGGAGCAACCAGATTCCATTGTTGGGGAGGGAGAGGAGGGGAGGAAGGGGAGGGTATGGAAGTGCCTTGAATTAACCAGATCCCAATGTCTGGGGAGGGAAGGGGAGGGGAGGAAGGAGGAGGTATGGAAGTGCATTGAATTAATGTTGGGAATGGAAAGGGATGAATTGAGGGAAGGGGTGTGGAGGAGAGGAGGTGTGGGGAGGGAGAGTAAGAATGGGAAAGAACAGTAGAAAGGGGAAGGAGAGAGAGGAGCAGTAGATGGGGAGGGTGGTTGGGGCAGGGGGAAGGTTATGGGGAGGCTATGGAGGTAGCAGGAGAGATATGTAAATGGGGAGGGAAGGAAGGACTTAGAGGAATGATAAAGGGGATTACCAAGGAGATGTAGTGCAAGGGCAGAGAAAGCCAACTTTATAGGGAGAATGAGTGCTAGTAGGAACTTGCCTGGTCTGGGCAACAGTGGTTGTCATAGGGGGCAGGAGCATGCCATTTGTAATGAGAGCAGAGCACGGAGTTTTTATTTGAAAGCTCCTATTTTAGGTTCAGCAAAAAGGTTGCGTAATGGAAATTGGTGAACACTGCATAACATTTTGTTTCCCCTTCTGAAAAAATTTTAACAATATGGGATGTCAATGGGACAGTCCGTATAATTTAGACTTTAACCCCTTCAAAACTGCTGAAGTGTCTGCTGGATCTGAGTCTTCTGTCACTATTGGTGAGACTGGCTGGGCTGGTGGACTACATACTGCAGAACAGCAAGCAACACAAAACCTAATGCATACACACAGCATTATGTCTGATATAGCCTTGTCCCCTTTTATTTCATATAAAGTGCAGAATACATGGCAAATGTGGTGCAGGCAAAAGGAAAGGATGTCAGCTGAGCAGCTCTTAGACTTCTGAATCTATTCAGAGACATGATTACAAATCCAAATGTCTGGTTGACATTAAAGACAGCTGCACAAAATTAAGTGAAAAACAGGAGAAAACATTATTGTTCACATGGAGTTTTATTCAGGTACAATTAAATACAGAATGGATTATTTGGCAGTATCAATATCATTTCTAAACATAATAGCATGACAGGTGAATATTCAACAAATTCCCTGTCCCCTTAAGGTGATGATACTGAGCAGCCCCAGACTACTGGAATGCAGACTCCTCCAGTCAGTGATATCATCCTATGGGATGACCAGCAGTTTCCAAAAGTGGGGGAGGGTTCACCCATCAGGTCTTTTGTCACTAACAGCAATACTTTGCAGCCCGCCTGCCATCTTGAAGCAGCAAATGCAGTTTGGGAAGCACTTGAAAAATATATTCTCATCTTGTACTGCATGTCAATAGCCTTGATGCCATGTTTTGTAATGACTGCTGATGTCAAAACTCACCAGCCATCAGGAGTACATGGCCTGGTGGAAAATCAGGGGTAATGACAAATGTATCTATTATCTGGGCATAGCCATTTCAGTATGGATGTAACTTGTGTCTGTATCCTTCTACTATCTCTCTTGAACCCTTTCAAAAATGAAATGTGCCTTGTTGATGTCAAGTGGTTCACCCTAATGAGGGAAATTTCATTATCTGTCTGTCTGTCTGTCTATCTTACTTCTTCTGTATAGTAATTATTTTAAATTTAGAACTTTTTCCTTAATCCCAAAATTCTTCCACCAGGTCGCAATTGAAAGGGAGATTATGCATGCTATGTCTGCTTTGCCTTGCCTAAATTGCATACATTTTAATCAATCAGTCAAGCAATCACTCAACTAACAAATCAATTTATCATTTAAATAAACTAGAAATGAATGTGTTTATTCTTAAACAGAAAAACCACAAACATTTTCCGACCATTCCCACAAATATATTTGTATGCTAATTTATAATGCCTGAAATGATATTTCAAAAGGTGAAACCTTAGAACTGTTATGTGTTGATAATCCAGACAGCCTGACCCACCAACCTCCCCAGCAATGTCATCTGCCTTCTCTCCAGAGTTACCTCCATCAGTCTTGAAGCACTGGGCCTTTCCCAGGCAGGGACTTGTATTTTGGAGCAAGGGCCCCCCAAGGTCTGGATCTCTGGCTGTGCAAAACTGGAGCACTGCAGTTGGCAGTGAAAGGCCTACCAGAGGTCAGGCATCATCCTACTTGGCCAGCATGTTTTTCTCCTCTGTTCATTTTCTCCCATAAGGGCTGTTAACATGCAATGATGCATGCAGCATCTGATGTCGGCCCTCCCCATGGTGTGTGTGTTTCCTGCTGTGCTGTCACCACCTGACTTCAGCCAGACAGTGGTCAAGCAGTGGGAAATACTGTCTCGCACCCATGAAAGAGGAGAGTTGTCCTTAGGATGTCTTATCAGTCCTTCCCTGGCAGATCGCCAATGACCTGACTTCGCACTTGAACTTGGGTTGCTTGTATAGTGAGTGGTAGTGCTACCACTTCACAACCAAGCCAGCTATTTTTTTAAGTGAAAGCTTGGAGTTCAGTCAACATCAGTAGATCATAATTATATTGTTAACATGTGTTGATACATGTTTATACATACATATATAATATGCAGTTAAAAGTAACAGTATCTAAAAACTATGAACCAATTTACAGTTTTATATAGTGATATATGGAAGATATGGACACACCATAAATTGTTATACGCTATCAACCTAGCTGACTCCAAGATCTCACTGGTTGTTTTTTTTTAATATTACATTTCTAGATCTAATGGTTCCAAAGTTAACCTGTTTTAAAGACATTTTCTTTTGAAAGGACTAATTTTGGAATCATTGAGGCTAAATTTTTTTTTTAAATTCCAGCTTGGAGTCAGGTAATTAAGAATCAATTCTATTGATCCAGTTTCTATGTGTCAGTACCATCTGCATATTCATAAATTCATTCTGAAACTACTTTCTGAGTATCATTACTCAGGAAATGGATTAGCACTTAACCCCAATTCATAGAGAACACAGCACTCTGTTTGATATTGTCTTTTCCTCCTTTATTTCTTATAAAGCAGAGGATACAGTGCAAATGTAGTACAAGTAAAAGCAAAAGATGATAGCATTTCCACTGATCTAACATTTCACTCCTATGTACTGGGAACTTCGTAAGAAGTTAGTGAGCCAATCACTGACTTACATATAAATACAGATATCCAAAGTTATGGGATCACAAGCAATAACTTTGTAGGATCACATACAACATATACCTCCACAAAGTGTGAAAAAAAGTGCTGGCGCTATTAGAAATAAACAGATAATAATTAACTACTCCATTTTCAGTCATTGATACGTATTGTACTTTCATGTATTGTGGCAATCCTTTCTTTCTGCCACTGCTTATGTCTAGGACTAGATGAAATTAGTATATTGTGATTTCATGTAATTTTAGCAAAGTTCAGTGAAATTCTGTAAAATTTTATAAACGTTTGTGAAATTGTGTGAATTTTTCCAAAATTGTTTAATTATTCATACTCCAGTCAGTGATATAGTTAGAGAGCTGCAATTTGGCATGCATATCTAAAAGGCATGAACAAGCTTAGAACAGAGGGCATTTTCAATTTATAAAGGGAGGGGTCCACAAGGGGACGTAATCAGAAATTAGTGGGAGGAAGATTTAAAAAGGAAATGAGGAAGCACTAGTTCACAGAAAGGGTGGTGTCAAAGTGGAATGAATTGCCATAGGAGGTGATCTCACTGAAAACTATCAGCAGTTTTAAGAGGGGGTGGGACAGGATTAAAGGGAGGGTCATGTCTTGAGGGGGTGGAGGGAGAAAAGGGGGATGATAACTCTGGAGTGGAAAGGGGTGGGGGGCAGCCACAGAAAAATAAACTGTGCTGCACACTCAAGCAGACTTAATAGACCATTATGGCCTGTTTCTGCTTGCATTTTTCATATATCCATATCCGTATGTTCATGTGTCAGATGCTCTAAATTCGCTAAGTTTCATGACATTTGAATAAGGGGTCAGGAAGTTATGGGGCTCAAAGTCTGGCAATTTATTATTCATATGAAAAAGTCTGCAAATATTTCTATGTTTACAACCCAGCCACTATTAGAGCTAGATAATTGAACATTTAGATACCATAATTTCATGGAGAAGTCACAGAATCTGCTAAACAGAGAGGAAATTGGTTATATAATTTGTAAGCTAAAGGGGTTTGAAATTTCACAGCATAATTATTTAAGTTGTGAAAAATCTTTCAAAACATAGCTTCACTGCTGTTGCAGGTACACACTCAAGATCTGACATGCATACAAAAGTAAAATATGTCCTGGAATCTAATTAAGCTGGATAAGTGTGGTTTGGTGGGTTAAAATGTATTGTAGATACTTTAGAAATTAACCATTTGCAACATTTCTCAAGAATTCATGAATGCATAATAGGTAATGTCACTAGAATTCCACTTGTGGAACTTAACTTTCACAAAACACATCACTACTGAATCATCTTACCTGACTCAGCATCATGGCTGTGCAATAACCCCTCCCCCAACACTCATGCAACCATGATGCCCTGCATCAGGCTCCATCATGACTAAAGATATCTAGATACTTCTGCCACAATGGCGTAAGACACAACTAGTTGTAAGATTTGCTGTCACTTGGTGCCACTGTTTTCAAACAGTAAAAATACCAGTATACAGTACATTGTTATCTACAGGGGTGTTAAGGAGCCAGCTGTGACATTGTACAAAAACAATTCTGCAAGTGCATGTGCTTCCACAAGTCATTAAGTCAATGAGATCTAGCAGTTACCTGGCATATGGCATGAATTCAGGTTAGTGCACAGTGATGTGACGTCCATGACTATTCTTCATGGTTCATCACTCAGGATGGTGACCAGACACTTGACACCACTATGGTTTTACTATGGAGCCTGCTATGAATGCTGCCATATTGCCACTTTGCATAATCTTAACCTTGCTCTACAATGGAAACTCAAGCATGTGACTGGGCAAAATGCATAGACATGGCTTGGACAAAAGAATCTCAGCATTGTACAATTTCACAAATGCTCATGAAATTCAACTTTAATTTCTGATGTCATTTTGGAATTTTTGGCTGCTTATAACTTAAACAGTCTTTGAGCAAAGGATTAGAGAGTTGACACACAGTCTCTTTTTTTCCAGATTTGTTTTGCTCTATTAGGCAGTACATCTTATTTATTGACTGATTTATTTATTTATTTATTTATTTATTTATTTATTTATTTATTTATGTCTTTGATTACTGGGTAAGTGCACTGATTCAAGGGACCATTTTCAGACATGGAAATGGCACAATGAGTACATACAGCAGAAATTACATGACAAATGGAAAAGCAGATGACAACAATAAGGCATAAACTTACAGCAATTGAGCTATTCATACAAAATACAGTTTGGTAAGTGAGAGAGGTAACAATTCAATAGGGAGTGAATGCAGACACAGGATAACTAAGTGCCATACTGATAACAATTCAAAGGGAAAGAATGCAGGAACAGGAAAAATAATTGCTATACTAAGACAATCATGGGGAGAGAGCAGTAGAAATAGGTATGATGAAGGTGTACTCAGAGGGGTGGGACATTCTTGACTGGGGATGGGGAAACAGAAAGGAACCAGAAAAATAAAAGGGGGTAAACGCATATTATAAAATAAGGAAATAAGTTTACCTGGGTGGGCATAAGCATTTGGCTTCAGTCAACAGCCAGGCTTTGAAATGAGTTTTGAAAGTGAGATGGGAGTCGGTCGAGCAGAAGATGCGGCGATCTTGTTCCACAGTGAGGGGGCAGCTACAGACATAGCTTTACTGCCTATGATGGTGAAGATTCTAGGGACTTCCAATACAGGAACCGAGAATGCTTGGAAACACCTGGGCGTTAATCTGGCCTTGATGAGGGATGAATAAGGAGACAGTTCACTGCCTCTAAGGGTGTTATGGATGATGCAGCTTAGAGCATTGTCGAATAAACCTTGAGTGGGAGCCACCATAGCAACATGTACAAGTCACAGTGATGTGTAGAGTAGGGTGACAGGAGCACAAACCTACAGATGCCGTTATATATAGTTATATACTGAGCTGAGTCTGGTGTGCAGGGCCGAGGACACAAAGGAATAAATGGGGCAGCAGTAGTCAATAATGGGAAGAAGGTTGCCTTTGGCAATTGCTAGGTGCACCTCCATGGTCAGGTAGCACTTTTGATAGTAGGCAGACCCAAGTTTCTGGTTTACCCTCTGCACTACGTTATTGATCTGTTTTGTGAATGACAGGGAGGGATCGATTGTTACACCCAAGTATTTAAAACAGGGAACATTCTGCAGGGCAGGACTGTCAGGTGTGAGCACTGAGAGAGAGGAGTTTGATTTGAAGATATTAGAAAAGTATGGTTTGGACCCGAGGAGCTTAGCATTAGTTTTTTTTTTTTACATTTACCAGGAGTCTGTTGGATAGAAACCAGTTGTGGGCTGTACAGTAGTTTTCTCAGGCATATACCTTTTTCACAGGGATATACCCTGGCCAGGCTGAACCCAGCCATCATTCAGTTGGCTACCAGGTTTTTCTTCAACATTTTTTCCCTCTCATCTCCAATGGTGGGGGAGGTGCTTGTATCAGCCTCACACAGACACAGCTTTCTCTATGGCAGGAGCAAGCTCCCTGGCCCTGCCACAGGAGTTGATGTGTTGGTGGAATCCACAACCACCCTCCTCAATCAAAATGCATTGTCAAGTGGCAGCTATCTAGACCATGGCCTGCCTCCTAATGCAACTTCATGGGCTCACTTCTGAACCCGGGTTAGCAGCATTGTGGTACAATGCTCTTCTGCTGGGCCATGGTGATGGCCTAAAAGCCTAATATTCAGGATCAATGAGCCTAACAAAATTGGTGATATTCCAAATTCTACAATTTACATAATTGCAAAATGTAATTTTAAAATTTCTGAATTTTTGGAAGTTATAACTCAGTCACTTTAAAGATAGAAATCTAAAACTTTGTACACTTCTGTATGGACCTTGGGAAAGTCATTCCAAAGTGGTACAATGTGAATAAATACTTGTCAAATTAGATGGAAATAACTGAAATCAAAACTTTGGTGATATTTCACAAATTTTTCATGAAAAGTTTGCTAAAGTTCATAAAACAAAATTGAAATTTCATCAGAATTTTGCTGGCAGAAGATAAATTTTGCCCAGCCCTATTTATTTCTATTTCTCAGTCCAATAGTGCTCTCATAAATATGAGTACAGCCTGCAAGCAAAAAAAGTGGAAATCACTGATCCCAGCTTAGCGATTGCAGTCAGAAACTAAAGATCAAGAATTAATGAAAATAGCAACATGGTATATGTGGTATATTTAAGAAAAGAGTTCTGGTACATTTAACCTTTTTGTATAACTGCTTGTTATTCTAGCAAGGTGGTACAGAATAATATATTTCCAGAGATATATAAAATACAGATTTTGACAAAAAGGCGCAGCTAGATTTTCAAAGGTGTTGGAAAAAACTGGCGTAAGTGGATCTCCACTTGCGGAGCCAGTTTTTCCTGTGACCACAGTATTGTCAAAGGTGGAGCTGGCTTACAATCAGCTCCATGATTTATGGAAGCTTGCAGCCAATTTTTCTGTGCAGCTGCAGGGAAACGTTATGCCTGGTAGAACCAGGTATAACATCCTCCAGCAACTGCGCCGGCTGAAAATCCAAAACTCTGCAGGTGCAGAGATTTCATCCTGAAGGGTCAGCTATGGGGTGGGACTTAGTCACTGGGGGCTTTAAAATCTAGCCTACTCTTCTTAAATGCTATTACATAGCCATAAATATCCATGTTACTATTGATCACTAAGCTGGGATCAGTGAGTTCCTTTTTTGCTTGCAGACTTTATTCAGATTTATTTTACTCACTATTGGACTGAGAAATAGACATAACCAGTGGCAGGAAGATATGATTGCTACAATACTTTAAGTAACTTTATGTAATGATGATTGGAAATGAAGACTTTTTTATGTTTTACTGTTTTTTTTTTTTTGGTAACCGGATAAGACCTACTGGGCCATAAGACCCATTTACAGTTATGACCTTGGAGCACTGGGAAGGATAAATGACTTACTCAGAGTCACACAGTGTGCAAGTAGAGGTTGTAGGAATCAAACCCAGGTCTGCTGGATGTACCAAGCTTTTTCACAGCTTTTTACTCTAACCTCTAGGCTATATTGCCAGCCCATGTTCTGTTTATTAATTTTTCCCTATAGAGATTTTTCTTCCCCTTGGTTACACACATGGCTTTTCAGCTTGTGCTCACTCCATCACCAGCTGCCATCTCCCACTTGGATTCACCTGCCACTTTATCATCCTCACGGCTTGCCCCCCATGGTGGAACAGGAGGGAGCCCTGCTCCTGAGTCTAAATCTGGTTCCTCTTGTGGCAGAGTTCCCAGGGCACTGAAGTGGGTCAGAGTGGCGAAAGGGGCATTGTGTGCCTGTCCTTGATTTTTCTACCATTGACAGCCGACTTGGTTATACAATCGAACATGCTCATAGAGGAACACACACACTACGCACCACCTGCCATTCAATTTCAGAGTGGCATACCCTCATTCCTCCATGTGGTGGTAGTGTCTGGACAACGTGGAAAGTCCCCCCCCCCACCACGGGAAATGAGAACAGTCTGCAGATGCTCAGTTTTCTTCATCTGAATGCTCCCAAGCTGCCCAAGTCTGTCATTGAATTTGGTCTGCTGGCAGGAGAGGAGCCAGCACATCAGCAGTCTGCATGACTGAAAAGGCATGTTATATTTATTCTTAATTGCATCATCCCCTTTGTTCATGCCTTTTAGGGCTATATCTTGAAAGTGAGCTTATGATGTTGCTGACTTCGATCACATGACTTTTGATATTTGTATTTAAATATAAGTCAGTGATTGGCTCGCTAGCCTGTGATGAAGCTCCCAGTATGTAGGAGAGAAAAGTTAGGTCACTGGACATTTATTTATTTATTTATGTGTTTATTTATTTACGTATGTATGTATGTATGTATTTATTTACTTATGTATGTATGTATGCATGTATTTATTTACTTATGTATGTATGTATGTATTTATTTACTTATGTATGTATGTATTTACTTATGTATGTATGTATTTATTTACTTATGTAGGTATGTATGTATTTATGTAAGTATGTATGTATTTATTTACTTATGCATGTATGTATGTATTTATTTATTTATGTATGTATGTATGTATTTATTTGCTTATGTAGGTATGTATGTATTTATGTAAGTATGTATGTATGTATGTATTTACTTACTTATGCATGTATGTATGTATGTATTTATTTATTTATGTATGTATGTATTTATTTACTTATGTATGTATGTATTTATGTATGTATGTATTTATTTACTTATGTATGTATGTATTTATGTATGTATGTATTTATTTACTTATGTATGTATGTATGTATTTGTTTACTTATGTATGTATGTATTCATTTATTTATTTCAGATTTGGATTAATCACTTTTGAGCCAAGAGGCTATTTTACAAAGGTTCCAAGTAAAGACAATATAGCATCTTTTGCATTTAGCTGCACCACATTTGCAATATATTCTGCACTTTATAATAAAAAAGGAGGAAAAGACTACATTTGAAATTCAGAGACATAAGTGCAAGATGATGAAAGTAAGGAACAATAACCCCAGGACAGAGTACTAGATTGGGGGGGGGGGGTTAAAGCTGGGAATGATCTCTGAAGAATTAACCTAGGGGAGATCATCAGAGTCTCCCTAAAACAATCAAGCCAGTGTAACAAGACCTACCATAAGGCAAACAGGATGCTGAGGTGTATAAGAAGGGTAATGACAGCAGAAGGAAGGAGGTATTACTACCTCTCTATAGATCACTGTTGTGGCTCCACTTGGAGTTCTGTGCCCTGTTCTAGAATTCTCACCTAAGGAAGGATAGGCACAGGTTGTTGACAGTGCAGTGTAGGGTGACCAAAATTATTCAGGGTTAGCAAAACAGATCTTATGAGGATTGTCTCAAGGCACTGAACATGTACTCACAGGAGGCCAGATGAGAGAGGGGAGAAATTATGAAGACCTTCAAATTCCTGAAAGGAATGAACAAGGTAAATAGTGAGGAACTACAGAATTTTGCATGACTAAGGGATCAAGAACATGAGTGTATGAATGGAAAATGTTGGGGGAGAAATTCAAGAGGGACATGAAAAAGTTTTATTTTACAGAAAGGGTGGTGGAGCTGTGGAAATATCTAACAGCTGTTGTGGTGGGTGTAAAAATCATCAATGATTTCAAACATGGCTGGGATAGAGTGAAGGGCTTAGTGGTTGCTCAGGATGGTAGTGGTAGGGTAGGGAGCCTGCTGGTTGTTAGTGTGGATCAGAATCCTTTGTGGACAATAGGTTCCAGTTTGTTAAGGTTTTATGGCAAACCAGATGGACCAATAGTCTTTTTCTGCTCTCATTCTCTATGTTTCTATGTTTCTGTTTAAGAGAGTGCTGCATTGTGTATGAATTGGGGGTGAGTGCTGATCCTTTTACTGAGTACTGTAATGATATTGAAATATGGAGCTAGGCACTACCATCCTTTGAGTGAACCTTTAAGCTGCAGTTTTTGAGTTTATTACCAATATGTAGAAACACAGATTTTGTCAGCAGAAAAGGACCACTTGATTCACCCAGTCCACCCAGATGGTCCCTGCTTAGACTGTCTCTGCAGACTCTTAACTGGTCTCTGGCCAAACTCCCTCCTCCCTGCTTATTTATTAATATTCCTCTATGTCTTTCCTATGTATGCTTGAAGCCTCCTACTGTATTCATCTCCACCATTTCCACTGGTATTTTTTTCCAGGCATCTACCACTCTTTCTGTAAAGTAATATCTCCGTACATCTCTCTTAAACTCCCCCCCTACTTCATTGCATGACCTGTGGTTATGGTGCTCTTCCTCCTTCAAGAGAGATTTCCATCCTGCACCATGTTCACCCTTGTGAGGTGCTTTTATGTCTCTATCATGTCCCCTCTCAATCTCCACTCCTCACCTCCAGGGTGTACATGTTGAGATCCCTAAGTCTCTCTTCTTGTAGGGCTTTTGTTGTAACCACTGCACCCAGGGCCAGATCAAGTCTTTGGGGGACCTGGGGCACTTGACTTCTGGGGGGCCCATGAGTATGCAGGTTTTATGATGGGTCAAAATTCCCAACCAATCTAGCGGGTCCGGGGGCATGCCCCCCCCCCAAGGAAAGTTTGAAAAATGGTTGAAAATGGTGCATTTTAGGGGGTTTTCCTTACTGTTTTCTAATTTTTTCTACTGAAAAATGTTACATTTTATGCTGGAAAAGTACTGTACTGTACTCACTGCCTCAAATCATATATTGTATGTTTCCATGTTCTCATATCTGGATAGTGCAAATTTCTATGTACTTTCAGGATATGAATATGTAAACATACATTGGTTATTACTACAGATATAATATTTGCATTAAAATGGGTGTAGAATTTAGTTTTCCTGGCGGGGGGGCTCAGGATGAAAACTAAAACATGTCAGACAGTGTAGGGTAAGGGCTGTGTTTAAACATTGGGGAGGTGTGGTGGGGGGGGCTTGAGTCTGGAAGGTGTGCACTACTCCCTTCAGAAAAGACAGGGTCCAACAAGAGCTCTCTAAGCTCAGGGTGGACAAGGCAATGGGACTTGATGGCAAATACATCATATGGTACTAAAGGAGCTATGGATGGAGCTAGGAGAGCCATTATTGGAACAGTTTAGTGAGTCTCTGAGCACAGGAGACACCCCAGTTTATATATATATATATATATACTGTATATATTATTTTTTTTTTTGAGAGTGACATCCCGAAGGAGTGCCTAAAGAATTGTTAGTAAAGAGAATACTCAGCAGTCGAGGACAAGTACAGTATAAAGATGATTTACAATCCACTGAGGTGGATGTCGATGGGGATAAGGCACTGACTCCAGGGTCTGTTGGTGCCAAGAGAAGGGCCAGAATTGGACCACATCAGAGTTCCTTTGGAAGATATCTAGGGCACCAAAAAGCTGTCTGTATTTCTCCTACATTAGTGGCCCATAAGGGCCTGAATGTGGGCAACCTCTCTAAAAAGTGGTGAGGCCCCAGAAGAAGACAAGACTCAGTGTGTACATCAGGGAGAAGAAAGGGGACTGTGGATGAATATGGATTTGCAGGACTGGACTGGACAGTCCAAGGTGGTAGAGATGTGTCCATCTCCCCCAGCACCCTTACAGGTAGTGGGCAAACAGCCCAGTTACACAAGAATGAAAGGGGCATACCAATAAAGACAGTCTGACATAGTCAATAAGAAACAATTTCATCAAGAAATGGGCCAGCTTCTCCAGCAACCACAGGGATGTACCCTGTGTAAGAGCTAGTGTCAATCCAAAATGGTGCATAGCACCACCCATGCGAAGAACAATTTCTAAGCAAAGTTAGACTGAATAGTGCACAGGGACATGTTCTGCATTTAGTAACTAATAGGGATATACCCCAGGCAGGGAGAAGGAGGACAAGAAAGAAAAATGGAGAAATGAGCTGCGTTCCAGAAAAATCCCTTCTTTTGGTTGGTGGAAGGGCCCACGAGATCTTCACCCGAGACAGTTGGTCGATTGTCACGCCATTCTCTATTCGGCATATTTTCTCCAATAGAAAACAAATTTATGCAAGGAGAACATGGCATTTGCGTGACTTAGCAGTTGCAAATGCATCAATAATGTCATCAAAGCTGATTTGTCGTAGTATATCACTTTCAATACTTAGAAGAGTGAGTACACTAAAACGCTCATCTTGGATTGTAGATTGCAGCTTGTTTTTAATGAGGGCCATTTTGCTGAATGAGTGTTCACCTGAGCAGTTAGTCACCATGAGTGACAGGTACATGTGAAGAGCAACAGAAACATTAGGAAATGTCTCTTGCAGTTCTTCAGTATGCAGTAGTGATGCTCGAGATAGTGGTGAATCTCAGCCTCTTACCTTTGCAAAGCTGATGAACTGAGACATTTCACCAGGGAAGACCTCCACAGACAAGTCTGATGGATATTCTTGAGCTAATTCCTGAGCCTCAAGATGTATTGCCTCATCAGTTAACACATCAGAGTCCACTATAACTTTAAAGCGATCATAGACTGTTTGGTAAGCTGAAATCCTGTGATTCAAAGCCATGATGAGGCAATCAATTATAATCAAGTAGGTCTCAGTATGGAATTTCTCTCTGCCAGTTAGAACAACTCCCTCAGATTGCACGTCATCATATCGCATGTCTCTTTTCCCCTTACTTGAGTGATCAGTCCTGTAATTAGAGGAACCAGATAATTCTTGTGCTCGCATTTCAAATGTGTCAAAACGATCACGCAATGTGTTGACAAAGCTTCCAAGAGATGTCAGTAATTCAACAGCTGATTAAAGATATATTTTGCTATGTTGCAAAGATTTGCTTGTTGCATTGAATCTGACAAGAATGGTATTCCACAGATCACAAAGAAATGCTGTTTCGACTATCTCCATAGTTTGGGACAAGGAGTCTGCCTCGTGTCTTCAGGTGCCATTCTGATGTTGATCATCAGTGATTTCCTCCAGAGCAGCTTTGATGTCGGCATAGCTGTCAAAGAGTGCCTTGGTTGCATCAGCATCTGCAGACCACCATGTGTCAGACAGTGACTTCAATGTCAATCCACCACCTTTCTCCTTTAAGTGTTTCATCAACACTGACCAATGGTGAGTAGATGCAGAAAAGAAAGTGTATAGTTTCTGCAGAAAGCCAAAGAAGCTGACTGCCTCGAAGCAGCAATCGACAGAATTAGAACCAACTAGGCTCAGAGAATGGGCAGTGCAAGTTACAAATACTGCGAGGGGGTTAACTTGTCTGAGTTGTGCTTGCATGCCAGAGTATTGTCCAGCCATGTTGTTCACATTGTCGTAAGACTGGCCATGGCAATCCATGAAGTCAATGGCTTCAGTCTTTAAGTAGTCTAGCAGACTATTTGCTAGGTCTTCAGCCATAAGACTGCTGATTTGCAGGAAAGTCAAGAACCACTCAACTGGCACACCATTTAACACATACCGAGCAATCACAGTCAGCTGATCAACGTGAGTTACATCAGGCATTGAATCAACAGATACCGAAAAATACTTGGCCATTGTGATTTCTCTAACAATAGTGCCTCTAACATGGTTCGCCATGATTTGAATGAATTCTTCAAAAATAGTTGAGGACAAGTAAGCAGGCTTTCCTAGACCATCATTACCAAAGTTTTCTATTTGTGTGGCCAGAAAGGGATCAAACTTCGCTATCAATTCCATGCAACCAAGGAAGTTGCCATTATGTTTTGATTCAATTATCTCATCATTTCCTTGGAGGGCCAGGCCTCTCTCAGCCAGAAGAGTAACAACAGCCACTACCCGACGTAATACATCACATCAATACTGCTTTATCTCCTGACACTGCTTCTCCAAACTTCAATCAACATGGCAATATTCTTTGTGACGGTTGCAAATGCTGAGAATGCAATCTCTGTGCATGTCACTTTCTTCATGGGTGCGGATTCTCTCGTCAGCTTTTTTCCAGTCACTAAAACCCTCAACTTGTGAAAACTGATCTTTCTGACTTGTCATCAGTGTGCAGAAGAAACAGTATAGAGATGCTTTTGAAGGACTATTTAGCATTCATTTCTGCAGATGCATCTCACCATTCGGCCGCCTGGCATAGAACGTGATTTTTCAGGAAATGGAAATGCCCCTTTGATTGTCTTTGTGTCGGGTTGTAGTAATGCTTTGACTTCATGTAACTGTCAGAGTCAGTCTTATTCTGGCAACTGTCTGGTCCTTTCTCAATCCAGAAGTCCACTGTGGCAGAACATATGGGGAACCACTCTGCAGGATCTGTTGATCGACATTCACATTCATCATGTATTGGGTGTGATGAATCGCTGTTAGGCTCCTCCTGAGCCAAAGACATGTCATCATTATTTTCATTTGTGGTAGTGGCAGTCAAAGGACACTTGTCTTCAAAATTTTCTAAATCAGATTCAGTGTCAGGATGTACTGTGAAACTTCAGAGTTGATAGTAGCATTCACACATGCTGAGGGATAAGTAGATGGGGTGATAATGACTTCAGCTGACACAGAAGCATTAATCGCTAAAAAATGGCTGAGTCGAGAGGTCTTTGCCAACACAGAATTCAGTTTATCTTGCTTCTCCTTTGCAATGCGACGTTTCAGAGCACCTGATTGCAAAACCCTTTGTGGCATTTTCTTTAATGTTATACACACACTGTTTCCACATGTCCCAGTCAGACCTGGGGAACAAAATGAGGATTGGAAAAGCACTGCATACGGTAGTACTTGTTAGTAATCACACAGTTAACTGGCAACATAGTTTGGATCTTCAATAATGTTAGTCTCTGGCAAAAACTTTAAGACACACATTTTTCTTTTCTTTCATTCCTGAACCAAAATACTACAGGATGAAGTTTTTAAATGTTTCCTCTCCCAAGCCATATCCACCACATAAAAATGAAATTGATATCCTTTGTACAGTATTAAAGCTGCAGTGTAACAATCCAGTGACATTTTGACCTATACTCTTTTTTATGCAATTTTAGATTGTTGGCACTCACCTCCTGAGCTGTATGATACCCTTATTTCCACAAGTTGAAGCTGCTTTAGAACTTTTTTCCCTGTTTGAAATAATAAAAGTTCTCTTTTTAATATGGCTCAGACAAGGACTTCATCAGTATTCTCTGCTGTGGTTTGGGGCAAAAGGTGTTTGCCCTGTATAAGCGGGTTGTCCAGCTCAAGATCATGGCGAGTGTGGGGGTCTTGCCCCCCACATTGCACTAAGACCTTGTCAGTCTTCCAATAGTCAGTCTCCTAAACTCGGGCTTATGGAGTTCGGGAGACTGACTGTCGGGATTTCGTAGTAGATTCCGACAAAACCACATAAAAAAGACAATCTTACTTACCTCTGATAATTTAATCTTCCTCTGTCACCTTCAAAGAAAGAAATACTCTGGACGGTGTCTCCTTGTATTGTACTATTCAGTGTTATCCACTAAAACAGGAAGACATAAAAACAAATCAAATACAGTATGTTATGGCCAAAGAAAGCCCTCCAAAGCCTGATAGGTTTGATCCCTTTCTGGCCACACATATAGAAAACTTTGGTTGTACTGGTTATAGGCACTATTGCTGCTAGAGAAATTGCAACGACCAACTATTTTTTGGTATCTGAAGCCTGAACACCCTTTATAGTAGCTACAGCAGTGCTGCTACTACATCGACCGTGCCTGCATGAGGATGTTTAATATCAGACACACCTTGTTTTTTTTTTCAATATACATGACCTTATATGCACTTGTTACATTTCTTGTTGCTTTACTTTACCTGATTAACTTCAGTTGACTGATACTTTATTTATTGTAAAGTTTGTGACCGGGAGAGGCACACTGAGCTGTGGCTTGTTTCCATTTGACACCCGCCTGCTGTGCCACTCAGCAGCAGCAGAACCAATTGAATTTCCTCCCATCAGCATGTAGCTGTCAAGTCTAACCACCTTAAACTAATTTAGTTGTACTGTTTATAGCAGCACTGTATAGCAACAACACAGGATTGTACCAAAAGGTGTGGGGGGGCAGGATTGCATATGTAACAATCCAGCCCCTTGGGGTTATTAGAATCCTATCAGTATTATTATTGGGAAGGCATCAGGCAGTTGCCAGTGCCCCTAGTTTCACCCAAGTGAGTGAAATACTGTTAAACTGTGTACCCAGGTGACTGCCATTCATTCTGTGGTCACCACAGTGTGTGACAAGTTAAAGGTGGAACCTCTAGCATTTCAGTGTGGAATGGGTGTTTCAATGGTGTAACCCTGAAGAATGGCAGAGACTGTCTGTTGGGGCCAAGGGTGGGAGGAATGCCATCTAAGTGCTTACAAGGCAGGGCTTCCTGGTTCATAGAGGGCACCAGTATTTTTACCTGAGCGAAGGCAAAACTGCAGGTTAAGGTGTGTGGCTGACTTTTACTTATTGAACCTGTGTTCAAAGAAGAGTTCTGAGTGTGTGGCGTAGTTTCACTTAAAAACACTCATGGGAAGAAAATGTCCAGGTGTGTGGCCAGGTGTCCACCAATGCACCATTTGGAAAATGGGAAGAAGATGTATTTTGTTGTTAGTTCATGAACTGTACTACATGCAAGGAGAGTTTGTGAATTGTACCTGTCCAGCCTGGACTGACCCTTGGGGGGTCCACTTCTGCTTTTACTTTCCACCTGTTTAATAAAGTCTTACCGCACAATCCCAGTCACTGTTATGGGCATTCCGATTATTGCTTCTGGTTGTGTCTATTTACTGGGGCCCCCTCAGATGGTTAGATTGAACATATGCCTAACAGCTCCCCCCCATGACCTGGGTTATTAATTACACAGGGTTCAAGTTGTTTTGTTTCTGTACCCCACCCCTCTCTTCCTCTAGAAAATAAACCAGGTATACATCCTAATGCCAAGGGTGGTACCTACCCTTGTGTAAAGTACATTGGTATGCCAGTACATGGGCAGTAGTGTTTCCATATACTAATGAGGGGTGTGTGCACTAGTTAAAAAAGTGACCTGGGAGTTACATGTATAATATCGCTCAGCCTGGGGCACTGTTCAAATCACTGTTGTCTGACCCTTCAGCTACAAAGGTGAATGGTCACCTGCCCCTCCCTCCGGTCCCCGGGCACCACCGCCTGTGCTGTATAGCATAGAAGATAATGCCTGAGTAACAGTGGTTGACCACAATGTAATCACCTCAAGCAGTTGCCAGGATTAGTGGTGGGCGAAGTGGGCTCAATCTGCTCCGCAAAGTGATTCGCCGAGCAAAGGTGGATTCGTGGAGTGCTCCGCAATGCGAAGCAGAGTACTTCACGTTATAATGAGGAACACGAAGTGTATCGAAAACAGCTACTTTGCGTTACTCCGCCTACACTGGTCACCTGTCTTTCAATTTTTAAGGCGAAGTACATTGGTGGCAGTTCATTTCGCCTCACTTCGCCTTGTTTTTGAGCTCCGAAGGAGGATTTTGCAGTGATTCATGGGAGTTCAGGTCACATGGGCTCTATATTGATCTGCACAGCCTCGGTTCGAGGTAGTATGAGTAGGAAGGAGTAGGAGACAGAGTGCTCTGATAGTTGTTTGTAGGAATATTTTAAAAGCTGTTCAAAAAGCATTTTTGCTTTTTTGGGGGGGATCCAACTGTAGTTCATCGATTGTAGGAAACCTTACTGTGCTCACATCATCGAGCATTTTTGTTTGTGTGTGGATTTTGAATGTAAATTTATAACATTGAGTGTGTGTAGTGAAAGACAGTGAAGTGTGCTGTGTGGGGGAGGGGAGGAGTATCTGTGTGTAGGTAGATTTAAGTTGGAGAACTAGTGATTTCTTTGTGTTTTGGTAATATTTTTGTTATATAACTGACTGTGTTACTGTACACATAGTAAAATTGTCAGTGATAGTACAAATTTTCTTGCTGCTTGTTGTGTGAATGTGGTGCAGCATTTCATAAGGTCAGGTTGTATAAATTACAAATTTACATTACGTGGCACTGAGTACACTAAACTTTTGCATTTGCATCGCATTCCTCGTTCAGCATTGTACACAAAGTGTTCTGTGTTGTGTGTGCAGTGTTGCGTGCATCAAATATAATACACCTTTTAAAATTTGTGACACAGATCAGTGTAAGTGCAGCTAAGCGCAGCAGTGTGAACCTGCTATCCACTGCAGCTGCCTGATTTTGTACTGTGATCGTGTTCTCTGTTCTTAGTGTTGCTGCTTGTAGTGCTGTAAAAATCAACACTGTCTGTATTCAGTGCCACCCCCCACATTGAAAAGGTATTTTTTACCAGACTGGATTGTTTTTGTGACCCCATCAGCACCACTGGTTACTGAAGTTGTTTTAATTCCATGACAGTGTCACAACACAGTAGTCCCTTATCTGTTGCTGAAGCCACAGTTGTTTATTTTGCTTCACATCCAGCTAGTGAGTAGCGACCCTCCAGTCAGAAAGTGAATGTATCAAAATCTGAATTTGGTAATAATATTTGTGGTTGATCCCCCAAAATGCCTGCAAAGAGACGTGCAAGTAAAGCTGTTTCTGGCCACGGCAATGTTGGCAGTAAGAGGGTCTGTGGAAGTGGTAGTAGTATTCGGACAGAGAAGTGCATTGCTGATGTGAGGGAAAGGTATTTCTCCTGCAATGTTTTTTTACAGCCCAATCAGTAGCTTCACTGATAGTTGGAGGAGATGATGTTTTCCTAGCCGGTGGTGTTAGTGTTACTGGTGTTAGTGGTGGTGGTGGAGGTATTATTAGCATTGTTGCGACAAGTTCTAATTCCGACCAGTGTACCGTATCCAAACATATTGAGTGTGAAGCAGTGCAAGTGAGTGACAGCGTAGATGATGTCATACTTCCCAGTAACATCCCATTAACTGAACCTGATTCTGATTATCATGTCAATGACAGCATACAATGTGATATTCCATCCACCGTGGCACTTAACGTCACTCATTTTCCATGCAGTGATTCACAGTGTGGTGACAAAATATCAGGTGATGGTGGTGTAGATGCTGATGATGAATGTGATGATGCTGATGATGATGATGTTGCTGTTGTTGCAACATGCAGTCCACATGTTAGCCTCCAAGCAGAAGATGTGGATGTGTGTGACAGTGACGTTGATGAATATGATGATGATTTAATTGACCCCAGTTGGGAACCAGAGAAAAAGAAATTAAAAGTGGCTGTGTCTGAATATGTTTGCAGGAATCCCCGCACTGTAAAAACTTGTGATTTACCAGTTTTACTGGATGATGATGATGATGATGACCCAGTACTCAATATGATAGGTAGTCGTGGTGGTCAGTTGCAGTACAGGTCTGCAGTGCCAGAAACATCACGTCCCCCCCCCTCACTTCAGTGCTTAAAATAACGGACTTAAATAAGCCACATCATCATGGACATGTTAAAAGCAGAGCATCACAGTCCCTTGTTTGGGATTTTTTTATTCAAGATGCAAATGATGATTCAGTTGCAATCTGCCAGGTTTGCCATGTGTGTGTGAGTCGAGGTAAAAGGGGGAGACATCTTGGGACAGGAGGACAGCATACACATCTTAAGAATAGGCACTTGGCTCTGTGGACCCAGCACAAGCTGGTAGCTAATACCAGACTTGGGCATTCACCCGTATCACCGGCGGCAACCATAGCCAGCATGTTATCACCTTCCATGACTGTTAAGCCCAGTAAGAAATTAAACGTGTGCAGTAGTGCGGTATTAGAGCAGAGGATTACTACAGGCATTATGAGGTGTAGGACCATAATGACTTTGAAATGTTGTCCAGTGCTGGTGAGAGTAGCAGTTTTTGTGGTGGTGGTGGTGGTGAATGCAGTATGTCTAGTGCAAGTGGTACATCAACCCCGGTTGGCAAATCCGGAAAAATAACATCATTTCTGGGCATGTCATCATCACCTGTGCAACTGTCTTCATCAAATGTCCACACTCCACCCCCTGCCAATGCCATTCACCACAGAGCACAACCATTTGTGACCAACAACACACACCATGTAAAACGTTTAAGTCAGCCCATGTTACAGAATGTTTTTGCACATAAGCTGAAGTACCCCCCCAATCATACAGTGTCACGTGAACTTAATGCTGCTGTAGCAGAAATGCTGGAAAATGGTCTTTTGCCCTTCTCCTTTGTGGAGAATTATGGGTTCCAGCGATTTGCTGCCCGTGCCTGTCCAAAATGGAAAGTCCCATCCAGGATATACTTTTCTACTCGTTCTGTTCCCGAGTTGTTCCGCACTGTCTCAGACTCAGTAAGACATGCCCTTCAACATTCCTCCTCTCCATTCATCCATTTAAGTATGGATATGTGGACAAATGGCAAAACAGCAGGGAGTTCATATCTGTGTATAACTGCACACTGGGCACAGGTGCCGGGGTTGTTTGTGATGCTGGTAGTGAGAATAATCAGTGCAGGAAGGTGGATTGTCGCGGTAGCAATCTTCCTGGAATTCGCCAGCATGCAACAATTGCTATGCGCAGTGTGACCTGTTCACACACTGGTGAGAACATGTTGCACATGGTACTGACTGAAATTGACAGATGGCTAAACCCTCTGTCCCTGAGAGCTGGGTTCATAGCAAGTGACAATGGGTCAAATGTGGTGAAATGCATCACGAATGGTGTTTTTTTTCGTGTTCCATGCATGGCCCACTGTTTAAATCTTGTGGTTCAGGAGTTTCTGCAGCACCCTGACATAAAGGAAATGCTGACCATTGCACGGCGTATCTGCTCTCACTTTTCAAGATCTGGAAAGGCCCGTGACCAACTGCAGCAGTTGCAGATACAAAACAGCCGCCTCAGCACCGCTTGAAGCTGGAAGTTGTCACCTGATGGAACTCCACGTTATACATGGCAGAGAGGTTGTATGAACAATACAAAGCCATCACAGAATATCTTGTTATGCACACTAGCCGTGACAGTTCTGGGGCCTCCATGTCTATGACGACTGAACAGTGGCGCCTCATGGACTCTGTAATAACAATTTTGTGGCCTTTTGAACATGCCACACAGGCAGTGAGTGGTGAGTCTGCCCCCATTAGCCAATCAATTCCACTGCTGTGGGTGCTGAGGCAGACATTGGGGAATGTACAGCATAGCCTTGATGTTGCCGGAGATGGTGGTAGCAGTGTGTTGCTGCAACACATGCTGACAGTATTCGACCAGAATCGTCACATTGTGAGCATTCAGCGTAGTGACAACTTTGCCATGGCAACAATGCTGGACCCACGATACAAACATGGAATTGCATCAGTACTGGAGGAGGGCCTGAACAGGTAAAAATATCAGTGGTCAACTGGTTCACTTGGTTCATGGGGCACAGAAGTCACGTGCCAAGGTTTGCAAACCTCAGCAGCATAATCCAGCTGAAGGTGTAGCTGGAGGACCAGCAAGCATATCATGCAAGGGTAAGGGGACTGTAGTTCCAGGTGGTCTGTCATCCAAAGTGGTTGGCATCAACCCACTTTGGGAGGCTTTGTCCCAAGTGGGTATTTGTGACATTAATGATTCCGGGGAACAGGCTGATGCATCAACAATTGGACTTAGTGTTGCACAGAGAATGGCTGAGTCATATGTGTCTGAAAACAGGCATCTGACAATAAGTGAAGATCCTCTTTTGTACTGGAGTGGAAAGGTCAGTGAATGGCCAGAGCTGACTGCAGTGGCACTGAAGTACCTCACATGCCCACCCTCCAGTGTAAGTGTTGAGAGGGTATTCAGCTCAGCAGGTGCAATAGTCAGGGATCGTCGGACAAACCTGTCTCCTGCAAATGTTAGTTTGCTAACATTCATTAAAATGAATGAGGCACATACCAGCATAGACTGCAACCTCAGTATTCGTACCCTGGCCTAGTCATGGTGGTCTTGCTGATGTGGAAATGGAGCATCTTGGTGGCGCTGGCAGTGGCTACCTGAAACGGCCCACCACTGATGTATATGATGACACAATGGAGAAAGAATTTCCCAGTGGTCAGACTTCAGACATCGATGACTGTGAGGGCAGTTTTCTTTATGAGGATGATGATGTGGTTAATGTTGGCAGGTTTTAACTGCAGTATTTAAAAGGCGTGTGCCCCCACCCGGACCACCACCATCAGGACTGATGTTATCCAAATCTGCTGCCACCATGAGGCTGTCTGCCCACCCTGGACCACCACCACCACCGGGACTGATGTTATCAAGTCTGCTGCCACCATGAGGCTGTCTGCCCCCCATGGACCACCACCACTGGGACTGATGTTATCCAAGTCTGCTGCCACCATGAGGCTGTCTGCCCACCCCGGACCACCACCACCAGGGCTGATGTTATCCAAGTCTGCTGCCACCATGAGGCTGTCTGCCCACCCCGGACCACCACCACCACTGGGACTGATGTTATCCAACTCTGCTGCCACCATGAGGCTGTCTGCCCACCATGGACAACCAGTCTACCAGTGCACCACCACCACCAGCTTCTTAATATTTAAACCATAAAGTGAGTATGTGCACTCATGTTTGTTATGCTGCCTCACTTCCTTAAGTTGTCTGTTTTGTTTTCTGTAGCTTTTCAGAGCCGCAGTGGCAAAACACATACAGTACACTTATTTTGTTTCTTTTACAGGAGAACAAAAACAGGCTCCATCGTTAATATTACTTGTTGGGAAAGATGCTGTATCTATACCGTACAGAGAGGAAGTGATGTAATGTCCATGTGAAATCCATTCTGGTAAGTATGAAGATTTTATTTCATCCATTTCATTGCTTTGTAAAGACTGCTGCAAATATTGCAAACAACAGGTTGTCTTAGTGGTTAACAAGATGTGTCTCTGAAATGTAACTTAGTTGACAATGGGGATTGAGATTTGAGAACCATGGAGGGACACATAACAATGAAGTTGTAACTTTTAAGAAGTCATTCATTTCTTTTTTTAGGAAAATTTGCGATACTTTGTTGTTCTGTCAAAGTGGCCTTATCCAAAAAAGTTCGTCAACATGATCAGGCACACCCCTCTCCGACTCGAGCTTGGGCACACATGCAACACGCAGAAGTCATTTCATTCGATGACCATGACCATCATTAAGAACTGGACTCCAGAAGGATGCTGATGAAATCTGTGAAGAAATAAAAAAATAAGAAACCATTACAGACAAAACTGAAAATATGACCCCCCCCAAAAAAAATAAATACTTACCTTCATATGCTTGAGAGTTATCCATTTCCATTTAAGTGCAAAAAAAATTCTCATTGAGCACTGGACGGTGCACAGCAACAGTTCAGAGATGGAGTCACCTGTGTGTGATGCAGAACAATAGCATGAGTACATGTCCATGTCAAGTTCAATCCCCCTCAACATCACCTATAAAATACACAACCATATATCTATATATATATATATATATATCTAGTCACCAAGGCTACTATTACTGTACATCCAAAGGGCACCTTTCAATCCAGTTGAGATGATCACTTTTCACTTTTCTGCACACAAGGAGGATGCATTGTGGGCCTGCAGAAAAAATCTGGGGACTCTGTGCCACCACTGCACACATGACTGAGTGCGCCATAAATTCTGGGGGACTTTGTATGTGCTGAAACAGTCTCATTTCACTGTGTTACCACTCATCAATTTTCTGGACACATGGAGGATGCATTCTGGGCCTGCAGAAAAAATCTGGGGACTCTGTGCCACTTTTGTGAGCATGACTGAGTGTGCCATAAATTCTGGGGGACTTTGTATGTGCTGAAACAGTCTCATTTCACTCTGTTACCACTTTTCAATTTTCTGGACACATGGAGGATGCATTCTGGGCCTGCAGGAAAAAATCTGGGGACTCTGTGCCACTTTCATGCGCATGACTGAGTACACCATAAATTCTGGGGGACTTTGTATGTGCTGAAACAGTCTCATTTCACTGTGTTACCACTTGTCAAATTTCTGCACACAAGGTGGATGCATTTTGGGCATGCAAAAAAAATATGAGGACTCTGTGCCACCACTGCGTGCAGAAGTGACTGCGCAATAAATTCTGGGGGACTTTGCAAGTGGTGTGATGATACCATTTCACTTCCTTGGCATGTGTCAATTTTCTGGACATAAGACAGATGCATTTTGTATGTTGTGATTATGAGCACATAATGTCATACTTAAATTATAAATGAAAGCAGCATTGCAACAATGTGCTGACAATTTTGACCTATAGTTTTTTATGCTATTTTACATCACCGCTGGCGCCGCCGCCGGTGCAGGCCACTAGTTACCTGCTGACTTGTATGATACCCTTCTTTTAACAATTTGTGTCTGCTTTACTACTTTTTCTCATGTCTGAGAATAAAAAAGGAGCATGTCATTTAATATTGTTCTGACCAGGTTCTTAGCACTATTTGCAGCTGTTTTTGAACAACTATTGTTCTGTGATGTCCTAAAACACTGCCTGCTGCATAATTGTTAATTTGACAACAGAAATAACAACAGAAACAATATATAACAACTGATGGAGAAAAACAGTGCAACATACTGACGAAGAACTGGTCTGCACCATATTAAAAGGAGTGCTCCTTTTATTATCTCACACATGAAAAAAGTACTAAAGCAGACTCAAATACTGGAAAGAATAGTATCATACAAGTCAGGATGTAAGTAAAGTGGCAATGTAAAATAGCATAAAAAAGTATAGGTCGAAATTTTCAACAGATTGCTGCACTGCTGCTTTAAAGAGATTCACCAAGTTACATAGCTATGGATGGTATTGCACCCAATATATTGGTGCCTAACCTCCAGGGGAATCTTCTTGCTCCACATGTTCTTAAACAGTGCAATACTTTTCTGGCAAAAACGTTCGTAATTTCGGTAAAATGGGTCCCGGAGGACTTCTCATTCTGAAGAGCCGCCCAAGTTCTGCCACCCGTGTTCAGCAGCGTTGTGGTGAAGCGTGGAGCGTTTCAACTAACAAGAGCCTTGTTGGTGGAAGCGTGCCACGTTCTAAACCTTAACCATTATAACATAAAGAAACTTTTGGAAAGCTGCCAGCCATTCACTATAATAAAACACGCCCCCGTGCTCTCCCTGGCATCACGTCATAACATTGCTGAGCAAGTTGGCGGAACTTGAGCGGATCTTCAGAATGGGAACTTGGGAAGTCTTCTGGGCCCTGGTTTATTGAAATTACAAGCGTTTTGGCCAGAAAAGTATTGCACTATGGAATGCAAGGACATGTGGAGAAAGAGAGATTACCCTGGAGGTAAGTTACCCATATAAGGAACATGTATGACTGTATGTGCATGTAATATTTAAAGGGAAGCAGTCAGCAACAGGAGCTCCTGCGACCTGCCCAGTGCAAGGCTTACCCTCCGGTTAAGCCTTTTAAGTATGTTGCAGCGTTTTTCTCATGACGCAACATACTTTATTTTAAGAAAGAAAGGTCAGCGACCCAGAAGGATGCCGGACACTATGGGGGCCACATTATGTGTAAAGGAAAGATGCAGCGGAGATGCACCATGCGCTTCAAATGGTTTTGTGTTGGAGTGCGCCGGGTGGCGTCAATACGCAACTACGCGCAATGGAGCCCCATAGCATCTGCCATACTACTGGGTCGCTGGCATTTATTTAGTATAATAAAGTATGTTGCAGCATGAGAAAAATGCCGCAACATACTTAAAAGGCTTAACCAGATGGTAAGCCTTGCAGGGGGCAGGATGCAGGCACTCCTGCTGCTGATGGCTTTCCTTTAAACTATTACTGTGGCCTTCCCTCTGTCTGGTATGAAACAAACAAAATACAAAACAGTACAGCACGGTGGGGGGGCAGAAAACAAAACCTAATGCTTGATCCCATGATGTTCCAGCAGTAGATGAAGCATCGACACTATTTGTAGCTGCTCTTGCTTGATCCGCTCCATCTGCTGCTGGACAACACCCATCCTCTGATTATTTTCCTCTATCGCAACCCATAGCAGTGCTACTTCTGACTGCGTTGCAGGCATGGTGGACTCCCCTGCTGCAGGAGGAAAGGCAGGTAGTGGTGGTGGTGAGGGTGGTGCTGGTGGCAGTGGTGGGGGTAGTGGTGGAGCAGCAGCTGCTGCTGTGGCCCTCCTCCTGCTCTGGTGATGCACAGCAGCAGCACCCACTGCTACTGCCACAGAAGGGCCAGCAGGTGGAAGCCTGGCCCGTTCTGTGGCAGCCTGCCCCTCCACCTTGTGGTGGTTCAGCATGTGTGTCCTCTGGCCCCCAGTCCCCAGATGTGTCCCCCGGGGGCCACGGCGCACCTGCACACCACAAAGCAGGCACACCACAATGCTCCTGTCCCCCCGATGCAGTTGAAAAACTGCCAGACTATCGAGCTGTCTGGGGGACCAGGCACAACAGGGGCAGATGTATTGCCAGCAGCAGCATCATGCCCCTGGGGGGGCTCCACCTGCTGCTGTGGAGTGGGAGCTGCTGCTGCTGGAGCTCCTGCAGCTGGTACAGATGGTGGTGGTGGTGGTGGCGGCGGCGGACTTGCTGGATGTGGCGGTGGCACTGGTGGTGCTGCTGCTTCCGGAGGGGGGGTGGATGAAATATTCTGGAGCGGTCCAGCGACACCCGCCCATGCTGACCCCCATGTGTCCGCACTCCCCTCTGTCCAACATGGGCCACAGACTGTCCCTGGTCCATAACTCTCCTTCCCTCTCCTCTCTGGCGCGACACACCAAGAAGACCAACTCACATGCACACACACACACACACACACACACACACACACACACAGTCACACACAGACACACACACACACTTACACAAAACAAAACTTATAAAACAAATAATTCAGTCACAAAAAAAGAACTCAAAACAGTACAGCAAAAACTAAAGAATTAGCTTTTAAAAAAGCTGTTGGGTTTTATGATGTTGAAGCAAGTTAAACAACAAATACACACTCCTCTCCTACACTATCATTCCTTCTCCTATCTCTGCAAAGGAGAAAGTGAAAGTATCTGCTGGTATGACTCACTTCCTGCCTGGCTGGCTAAAGCAGCATGTGACTTACAGTACTGTAAGCCATGTGATGTGTGAGGGGGGGGCTGCTTAAAGTGCCTATTGCTGTCATTCTGCCTTACTTCGCGTTAAGGCAGAATAACAACGCAAAGTCAACTCATTATGAAAAGGCAAAGTCAGTACTCCTCAATGTCCACTTCGGGTAGCCTGCAACTAACGTGAAGTGGGCACTTCTCATTCACTTTGCCTGCGGATTTTAAATTTGCTGCATCACTAGCCAGGACAACCAAGTAAACCTCGAGAGTGCAGCTCAAGATGTTTACAGTTGTCATGGCAACTGTGAGAAGTGATTACGTCCATGGTTGACCATCGTTACTCAACCATTGTGTTTTATAGTGTATGGAGAAAACTAGCCACTGTGGGGAAAAAAACGTTTTTTTTTTATGTGCGTTTTTTTCTCCTGCTCGGCTGTGAATGCCTCCTGGTTTGAATATACAATAAGCCAAAGCTTGTTTCCAGGTACAACCTGAGAGCAAAGGAAGTCACTTGCTCAGGCTCATTCAGTATGCAAGTTGGGGCTGTGGGATTAAAACCCAGGTCTCCATATTTGAATATCAAAAGAGCAGTAAACCAGTACACAGCCTATACTGCCTCCTTTGGCATCATAAGGGGTACAAAGAATCTCCAGACTCCAACACACTATCAAGCAATCTATAACATTTTATCAGAAGTGACTTCGCTGATCAAGTAAAGTTATGGTTAGTGGCTGACCTGATCGGATACCATACTGTCAAGTTAGGGTACAGTATGGTGCAGTGGTTTAAGGGTCTGAGCTGCAAACCTGGAGACCTACGTGTCAATTCCACTGCCCCCACTTACATAGAACATAGAAACATAGAACATAGAATTTGACGGCAGATAAGGACCGCTTGGCCCACCCAGTCTGCCCATTTCCCTACCTACTGGATAAGCTGCAGATCCTAGTTAACCAGCAGCCTACTTCTTCCTACCCCCATCCCCCAGAACTGCCTTATGACTATCCCATGCATGCTTGAATTCCACCACTGATTTTGACTCCACAACCTCCTTCGGAAGGCCGTTCCATGCATCCACAACCCTCTCTGTAAAAATACTTCCTTAAATTACCTCTGAGCGCCCCCTCTATTTTCAAATTGTGCCTCTTGTTCTTGCACCTCTTTTTTGAAAGATGCTACCCTCTTGGACTTTGTTGATTCCTTGAGGTACTTGAACGCTTTCTATCATGTCCCCTCTCCCTTCTTTCCTCGAGGCTATACATATTAAGCTCCTTAAGTCTCTCTTCATATGTCTTCCGGTGCAGACCCTGCACCATTTTAGTTGCCCTCCTCTGGACAGCTTCCATCCTGTCTATGTCTTTGCGGAGATTGGGTCTCCAGAACTGCACACAATACTCCAGATGGGGTCTCACCAGCTGTCTGTACAGAGGGATAATAACTTCCTGTTTTCTACTGGTGATGCCTCTCCCTATGCATCCCAGTATCCCCCCAGCCCTCCTTGCTGCCCTCTCACATTCAATGTGGTACCATGAACAAGTCATTGACTTTCCTGTGCTCCAGGTTGCACCTGAAAATGAGCTTTGGCTAGTGTGCCTATCCTGGATAAACAATTTTTTTCTCCCCTGACACAGTACTCTAAACAACTAAGGACAATCAACTTGCAATACTGTCAGACTGTCTGACTCCAATAAAGTTATGGTTTATACCACAGGTTTGTTGTGTCTTTCTTTTTCAAAACAAAAAAATGAAGGGGGGGAAAAAGGCAAGATGATCCCTGATCCTGTGTTGCCTCCTTTATCACCCATCCCATTCTGAATGTGATGCCTTAATATCTAGTAGCCACAACTCCCTTCTCACCTATCCACCACTGATCCATGTATGGGCCTGGTTTCGTTCTTTGTCCCCCATCCTCACCTCCCCAGTCCCTATCCCACTACCACTACTACAGTCCTCTGGTTTACATTGGCAAATCCTACACCCTCCTCCCAGATAGCCACCACCAGCACAGACCTCTCCTCACCTTCTAGGCTTGCTACCAAGAATCCTTTATCATTAAATAATGTGCTTAGTGCTTGTATTTCATACATGATGTGGCCACATTTTTTAATAACACACAACACTGGTATTTTACAAAGCACATGATAAAGGATTATGGTTTTAAATAAATTCTTTGCGTTTCTTTAGCTATACTTAAATAGTTGCATTTCACTTTATGGCAGTATAAACTGCAGATGCAGATCTTGGGCTTAGACTGTAATAAAGTGACAGTCTGTGATGCAAGTGTGTTGTATCTATGCTGTTCTTTATTTTGTTAGTCTGGCAACCTTGGCATACACTGGCTGGATCTCACGGTCATATCACAAGCAGAACTGTGTTTGTGATTTTCGGTGATGGACTGGTCACATCTGGTGATGTGGGACTTAGCAATGGAAGCCAGGGGACTGACTGGGAGGGATAGGAATGTACAAGGCAAGAGTGGGGTGCAAGTGTAACATTAGACAAAAAAAAACAGTGTTTCAATCAGTGGGTGGTGAGAAAGGGAGCACTAGACACCACTGGGAATAAGTTAGTTAAGAATGGGATAGGATGAAACTAGTCACAGTGGAGTGTATTGTATCACACACTGTCTGGGATGGGCAGAAGGAGGGGCACATTTATCATTAGACACTCAGAGGCAGTAGGGAGAAGTGTAGACAGACCCTACAACAAAGTGCCAGGTCCTTGCTGTCACCACTGTGCCTTCTCAATCTCAATAGCAGTTAAACAACTGCATGGGGTGAGGGGTGTCTTTTTTTTCACACACACACACACACACACACACACTCACACTCACACACACACACACACACGAAAACCAGGATATTTTAAATTAGTTGTGCAGTTTGCTGTCCTCAGCTCAGACACAACGCTGCGTCTCCCGAGTCTGCAAGTCAATAATTGTATTTGACTGTACTGACGGATTGAGCTGAGCACTTTATGTAAAATGCAAAAGAACTTCATGCAAGCAGTCATGCCCATCAAGCCAGGATATTTGTGCAGTACAGTCAGAGTCTGAAGCTCTGTTGTAGGGTCCGTCTACTCTGCTGCTTTGACCATTCATTCTGCTGTCCTGTCCTCCTCAGTGCCAATCTGCTCAGTCAGACCCAACACTGTCTCTCTCCAGGAAGAGACATTTATTTTACTTGACTCACTGTCACTCTGTGGAGAATTTTAACCAAAAAAAGCTTCCAGCAAACCGGGATATTTATTTTAATTTCAATTAGTTAGTCGTGCAGTGCTTTGAGTTTGACTCATGGGGCTAGATTTTCCCAGGAGTTGCGCCCGGTGCAACCCCAGTAATGTGCCCCGGGGCAATATTCAAAAGGAGGACTAGGGCAGCAGTCCTGATGCACCAGGGCACAATGATAATATATGTGGCACATCTCCGGGGGTTATGCCCATGCATATGTGGCACATCCCAATATTCAGCCTGGGATGTGCAGTGCATATGCTGTTGCAATCCTGGGATGCGCCGCACAACCCTGGGCAAAATTAAACCCCAAAAAATAGGCTCAAATGGCAGACACCCACAGGAAAGCTGCTGTACTGCAAGGCACAACATAGCAGCCGCCAGCCGTGGGTGGCCACCTGCCCACCCAGAACACCATCCACAAGCACAGATAGGTACCCTGGTGGTCTAGTGGTACCCCCTTCCCACCCATAACCTTGATCACCCAATAAATATATGTAAATACTTCCCTGGTGGTCCATTGATACCTCCTCATCACCCGTAACCCCAACCACCTGATAAATATAGTTATTCATCTCCCCGGTGGTCTAGTGATACTCCCCACCCACTGTAATCCCGATCACCTGATAAATATAGTTACGTATTTCCCTGGTGATCTAGTGGCACCCAACCACCCACACAGGACTCCCTGCCCACTCAGCCCCCCCCCCATCAGCAGGCAGCTGTAATCCCAGCCGCCTACCACCTGGTTGCCCACCAAATGACAGCGTACAGTATGGGCTGTAAGCCCATTGGTCCACATTGTGAATTCACATATTGTGAATGACTATGACAGTATGCACTGCAAGCACATTGGTCCACAATATGGGCCAATGGGATTACAACCCATACTGTATGCTGTCATTCGAGAGCGAGACCGAGTGAGGCAGCGGGATTACTGCTGCCCGCTGACGGGGAGCTGGTGGGAGGGCGATCCTCTGTGGGTGGGGGGGTGCCACTGGACCACCAGGGAAATACATACCTATACATACGTAACTATATTTATCAGAAGATGGGGGTACCACTGGACCACCAGGGCTTTTACATGAATCCTTTGTTATGCTCACGGTTACGGGGTGGTGGGTTCCACTAGATGTCCTCTGGGCGCACCGCATGCTGTGCAGGGTGCCAGGAGCATTTCGCTGGACATTCCTGCACAACACATGCAAATGGGACCATAATGATATGCACATGGCCCCATTTGCACCGTGCATACATTATAACCCCATCTGCATATGGCCAGCTGAACATCAGGACTTTGCGCACAGAATAACTCTTTTGCACTGGCGCAGTTCCCATTTCTGTTATTCAGCCATGTCTGGGGGGGATACACCAGCGCATGGTAGTTGTGCTGTGCACATTAACCAGTATATTCAGAGGGGATGCGCCATTGCTCATCTCCTTTGAATTTCTCCCTGTGTTTCACCGGTGAAACACAGTTGCGCTGCACCCCTTATGAGCCATTCTGAATATATAAGCCATTGTGTGCCCTCATCTTTAGCTCAGAGTCCCAACAACACAACACTTTCTCCAGTCTAGACAATCGGACATTAATTTTATTTGACTGGACTGATTCAGCATTATTTTAAGGAGCTCCTCTAGATCTGTCTGTCCATATTATTTAAATAATCAAAATATATATATATATATTTCTGTTTAAATCATGAATATGTAGCTGGCCAGGACTCCCAAGATGACATTTATTTTAGGACTGTCAACTGCAACTCTGTGGAGTATTTTATGTAAAAGAGCTTCAGCTTCCTTTCCTGCAAACCTAACCACGAGTATATATTTATTTTAAATTTGTTAGGTGAGCAAGCAGTGCCTTGAGTTTTTGACTCATTGTGTGCCTGCCTGTTCTGTGCCCTCCAGACATTATTTAATTTTGACTGGACTGATGATTGATTCAGCATTTTGTTAAGGAGCTGAGCTCCACTCTAAATCTGTTATTTAGTTTATTAAATTAAAAAAATGCATATACTTGAATATTTCATTTCAACACTGCAAGATCCAAGCACAAGCAAGCAGCCTGCACACAGCCCAGCAAAGCCAGCATCTGCATCACCCCATCCCATCCCTCAGCCTCGCTTGTCACTGCTACCGGCCTCTCACTCATGTGTCCCAGAGTCACTGGCTCACAGTGACAGGCTGAGGCTAGTAGCTAGCAAAACAAAATACTTTTTAGGGTTTCAACTTTTTCTGCAATGGGAGTGAGCTGAGCGCCGAGGCAAGTGATGATAGATTGAGTTGAGCGATAACAGTTGAGTAACTTATTCCCGGCACAAGGCCCGGAGCCGGAACAGAGGGGAGTCAGTCAGTCGGGATTGGGACCTCCACACGGCTGTGTCTTAACTAACTCTGCTTACACACTCACAGTCTGTCATTATCATCACAACCATTATGGATTTCTGACTACTACCTCACTCGCTGCTACCTGCTGCTGCTATCATCTTTTGGGCAGGCTGCCTGCCAGCAATTGGTAAGTCAGTCCTCTCCTCTCCCCTTCAGATTAATTCAATTCTTTCTGTCTTCTAGTTCTGACTGTGGCCTGTCCCGACTCCCTACAATTTTCCCTTGCCCTGCCTAAGATGCCCTTTTTTTTGCTTCTTTCCGATTCTAACCTGGAGATGGAGTAGAGTTGAGTTGGTGCAACTCAAATTGATGAAATTATTTTTCAAAAAATAAGTGTCTGAAACAGAGCGCGATCGATCTACAACTCTTCTCTGCAGAGATAGACTGTACTAGATAGCTGACGGCTAGATCTCTAGTGAGTGACTCGGAACATCTGAAATGGGGCAGGGTGGGCTCTCAGAGACATACACATTAGGTGCAAAAGCTGCGCAGTACCACCTGACTGCCGGTAGACTGGGTAGAGTGAACATGTGATGCGCTCCACCCCCCCCCCCGCTGACAAGCAAAAATGTGAATTTTTTTTCCAAGCAGCCTGTTTTCAGTTATTGATTGCTAGCGATCGGTATTTCAGAGGACTGCTGGAGGAGCAAATGCACAGGAGATCATGGGGGGGCCCCTTTTGATGGGAGCTCTGGGCATTTGCCCCATTTGCCCCACTGCCTTGACTGCCCCCCTTTCTATGTACTTTCTGAGATATGGCTTCCAGAATAGTCCAGGTGGGGTCTCACTAGTGATCGATACAGTGGCAATACCACCTCCCTCCTCCTGCTGGGGATATCTCTTCCAGTGCATTGCTGTTCACACTGGCCATATCTACTGCTTTGTCACACTACCCTACCAATTTGAGGTAATCATATATGATATCCCCAAGGTGCCTTTCCTGCTTAGTGACTAACAGTATCTCCTAACATCCTACACTCATTTTCTGGGTTCCTATACCTAGGTGAATGGTTTTGCACTTTTTGGCATTTAACCCCAGCTGCCATGTTCTTGACTACTCCTCAAGCTTCCCAAGATCCCTACACATTTTTCCAACCCCCTCCTGATTGTCCACCCTATTACAGATGTTTGTATCATCTGCAAAATAGCATGCTTTCCCTTTCGGTTCCTCTGCAATGTCACTTATGAAGGCATTAAAGAGTACTAGTCCCAATTCTGAGCCCTCTAGCACCGTGCTGGTCACACTTCCATCATTAGAGTGAGTGCCATTAACCACCACCCTCTGTCATCTGTTCATTTCCAGTTTCTAACCTAATTCACCACTTTGGATCCCACCCCTAGGCTGCTCAATTTCTTAATCAGTCTCCTTTGGGGAATATTGTTGAAGGCTTTACTAAAGATCAGATAGGCCATGTCCACTACCCTTGCCTGATCTATTTCCCTGATTACCAAATCAAGAAAATCAATCAAGTTCATCTGGTATGACCCCCCATGAATCCATGCTGCCTTTGGTCCTGCAGTCCATTAGATTCAAGATACTTTATCAACCTTCACTTTACCAGTTTTTCCATTAATTTCCCCACAAGTGAATTGAGAGTCACCAGCCTATAGTTGCTAGCTTCTTCGTTGCTGCTGCTGTTATGTAAAGGGACCATGTGTGCTCTCCTCCTGTCCTCTGGAACCACACCACATTCCAGTGAGCTGTTGAATAAGGCCATCAGTGAGGAATCCAACAACTTCCCAAGTTGTTTTAGTACTCTTGGGTGTATCCTGTTGGGTCTGATAGCTTTGTCCACTTTCAGAGCTGCATGTCCCTTCAGGATTTTTTCTCTAAAAGTGGACATGTATCCATCTCCCCCCTTCCTTCGTTCCTGCTGTTCCCTGGTGATCTCTCCCCCTCCCTCTACTGTGAAGACTGAGCAGAAGTACCATTTAGGGATGCCTGCTTTTTCTTGGTCCCTTTCCACACAGTCTCCCTCTGCCACCCTCCCTATCCTCACTATCCCTCCCCTTGCTTTCATCTTCTCGCATAGCTGAAGAAAGTCTTATCTCCTTTGCTACTCTTGTGGCAATCCTTCCTTCTGTCTGCATGTGCCTTTGCCCCTCACTGCCACTGCCTCACCTGCTTTCCTCTGTTTGACCTGGTATACCACCATGTCTCCCTGAAGCCCTAAGCTTAGCTGTTCACAGCTCAGTGGGTTCCCTGGAGGACTACGGGCTGGCCATATGTGACTCTGCCACAGATACTGTGCTTCAGCGCATAAAAACTGCACTCAACAAAGCCTGTCAGCTCGCTACAGGTGCGCCTCAGCTGACACATACCTGTGACATCTATGCCAGGGCAAACTGGCTCCTGCTCAGTGGCCATTTAGAATACCAAACCTGCCACCTGGCCAAAAAAAATCTGCCTTGGTCTACTGCCACCAGGGGTCCAACTCCTTTTTCCTTGCATTAACCCTTGACCCACTCGAAACTCCGTGCACCAGTTCTTCCTAACTCCTAAATGCTAAATGTCCCAAGGACAAAGGTCTTTTGCATTCCGAGCTCCGCAGTGGTTCAGCTCTCTACATGATAATATTGCACACCTGCCCATGCTGAGGACCTTCAAAGTGAACCTTAAGCAGCAGATGGTTCTTGATTCCCACTGCGACTGCCAGCACTAGTCCCACTGCCCTGTCCCCCTTGTCTACCCCCACTTACGTCACCACCTCCACATTCTCTTTCCAATGAATAGGCCCTCTTACTGCTCATACACTCTGTACTCACACTGTCTGCCTCCACCCATGTCACCTCCTCCCCATTCTCTTTCTGTTGAATAGGCCTTGACTGCTCACCTACTCTGTACACACACTGCAGTTGGGGCCCTGTCCCCTATAGCACTTAGCAACAATGCCTACTGACATGAACTACCATTGGGCTCCATATCTTGTCTGTTTTGTTGAAGCCCAACTTTTCCATGTTTGCAGTCTATATGTTGTTATGTTACATAATCTGCTGTATACCCTGTATTTGCTACGCCTATGTATAATTGTCCTGCTATTGTTGTTTTGTAATATTCCTGACGTGGAACCTATGTAAAGATCTTTTAGCTCAAAGATACTAATCCAAGACAGAAATAAATAAATAAATAAATAAAATTATGTCTTTCTCTCTTTATATTTCCTCATTCCTCCTGAATACATGTTTTTTTTTCATTTAAGACAGAGACACAAAATGGAAAACCCATTGCATTGGTACTATTTCTTGTACTGATAGAATGTTTTGAGGCAATATTTTTGTATCAATAAATAAAACTGCGTGACTTTTAAAAAGAACTGTTTTCTAATGTTATCAATTTTTTTTTCTGAATTTTGGTATTGCCACATTATTTATTTAGAAAGTGACAAGTCTGTAACTCAGTTTTATCTGTCTTATGCCCTTAATCACACTGTGAGCATTCATCTCCCCTCTAGCAACCTTCATTCTTTCTTGCTTTTGCAGGTGCTGCCTGCAAAAGCATCAGAAGGTAAAGTGCTAATCTTTTTGCATGCTCAATGTACTGCAAACACAAGCCCTGATTTTCAAGGAAGCACCAAGTTTTGTCAGCAGCGACAATGCCGACTTCCCCCACAGTGATGGCACAGTACCGAAGCAGGTATTGTGCCGCCTATTCCATGGGTGTTTTCTGTGGGGGGCTGCACCCCCACATCCCCCATGTGGGGGACTCTGCCCCCCATACACCCTGGACTTTAGGATTCCAACTCCAGGTCGGAGTTGGTCTGGGGAGGGGGAGGAACACTGGGGGAAGGTGAAACACAGAAAAAGGACCATTACCACGAATGTCACCGTAATGGTCTTTTTTCCTGTTTCGCCATCGGGGTTTCGATGTAAAGGGGTACACCGGATTTGCAAAACTTGGTTGGTGTGATTTGTTTTTTTGGATTTATGTATTTCAAACTGTATTTTCAACAGATTTTTTGTTCCACTTTTGAGAAGTGGATCATATAAACTAAGTCAGCTCCCTAGAGCATGAACATGAAAAAGTCCATTTGAGGAGAATCACACCAGCACTGCTGTTCTCTGAGTGGGCTTTCATCTGTCTCTGTTTCAGACACAGATGCATGTTCTATGGTGTACAGTACAAAAAAAATGTTTTTAATAAAACTGTAGCACTAGTTCTTATTACATTAATCCTATAGTTGTATCATAATGTTTTTTTTTATTCATCTTTCAATACTTACCATGGGTTTTGTTCAGGAGGTAAATGTAGTAAGCACCAAGGAAAGGGTCTTAGCTGCTTGGCATCATACTGTGACCTAAGGATTTGATAGCATCTCTGTAACCATAAAAAAGTTATTTTTATGCTAAAGTTTCTGTATTAATTTAACCATTGACAAGAACAAGAAAAGTGATTCACTTTCAGGAAAATGTAATTAATTACACAAGCATGTACCTTTTTAAGCACATGTGGTTTATTATTAATTTTCTTTGATGGAAATGGCATTTACTTCTGTGACAGCATGCATCTGTGGTCTTCACAACCAGCTGAAACCATATCCTACTGTCTCAGTGGCAATCACTAGCATTACTTAGAAAACATTTACAAACCACAATCTAGATAATTTACAGTATGAACATGCAACCCTGCAGCTAGGAATATCAGTGTAGGTTAATGTCTAGCTGTTCAACTTACTGCAATGAAACACGTTTTTCATAAGTGGGTATGGTACAGGAGAAATATGTTATTCATTATTTCATATTTGCTTCAATTTTTCTGAATTCTGCCAGACATAGAGGGTAAGTAACTTCACTTGATTCATGTATTCAGTAATTATCTTGTTTACAGATTCATAAATTAAAGTATTTAAATAATTTATAATATTCCACCTGATTGTCAATTTGTTTGCCTGATCCCCTGAAATTATTTCTAAGTATGCCTCTTAATTTGTATTACTGACAGTACTCTTTTCAGTACCATCAGACACATTGTTAATTGAATCAGTGATAGGATGTAAAGAGACTGTGTAAGCCTCACATTATATACTGTACATATAGGATCCTATGCACTACTTCTATGCCCTGCTATTCAGAGCACATGAGCAGTACTAAGTGTACCTGCCACATAATGGAGGTCCAAAGAGACCTATGCGGCATGCATGATGCCTCCCCTGCTGGGGCACTCATGTACACCCCCATTAATCCTTGTAGTCACACTTAGAAATGCACATGGCCAGTGAGGGTTCAAGGTGGTGCAGTAGCTGCACTGTGTGACATTCATGATGCCATCTATGTGTGGTTAATAGAGCAAGGGGTGTGTGCTACTTATGCTGGGAGAAACCAGATAAGTGACTCTGCACCCCCACCACCAAAACTACTGGGACCTGACAGCCCTGAATGGACAGCACTAGCCTGTGCCAAACCATCCCCTTCACCATGAGGTCCTGCTTACAGAAAAATCATGCTGTAGTTTTTTTGGACACTGATGTCCCTGTCAATATGGCAGTCTCCTTCAGGAGGTGTCATATCTCAGGATTCCCAGTAAGTGCACAGCATAGAATCCACAAGGAGGCAAAATGTGGCATCTGATAGGGTGCCCTGTAACCACCATGAGTCCTTCAAACTGGCTGTGCCCACTGCCTTTTTTTTTTATCTATTTATGCTCCACCCCATGGAACTTCCCCTGTCCGATCACTCCTTAGGAGTGCCTAGGTCCTACGCCCCCAACCGAACCCTGCCACCAGCCACCAACTCCTACCTAGAGATGCAGCAAAGTTTTACTTCTTAAGTGAAGTAAACGTGAAGCTGCCTACTTTGCATCCATTTGGGGCTATTCTAAGTCTCTATTGAAAAGGGCTACTTTACCCTTAAATGACTTTGCATTACTGTCTTCACATTCACTTTGCCTTATTTTTAAGAAAGGCTAAGTGTGTGAGAACTGAAACAGCCACATATCACATGGCTTACAATCTGCAAGTCACATGCTGCAGGCAAGAAGTTAATCAGGCAAGACAATGAACTAGTTTCACTTTCCCCTTGCCAAGTGCTGGAGAAAGAGCTACCTGTGTGTGAGAGAGAAGAGAGATTTAGATTGTTGTTCAATTTTCTTATGTTTTGCAGTTTAGTGCCATATTTCTTGTTTTGAGTTGTGCCCCTTTTGATTTTCTATTCCTGATTCCTTATTTTACCTATTTTCATTTCTTTGTAAGTAGTTGTTCTTAATAGTTTAATTCATTTCTTTGTTTTGTAAAATGGAGAGAGGAGGTTTCAGTTCGGGGCACGTAGAGATTGTCATGACAGGCCAAGGATGCATAGTGGCACTGTGCGCATCAACCACAGGAATTTGTTCCCTGTTAGTGCTCCCCTTCCTGGAAGTGGAAATAGTGGTGCCATGATGTAAGCAACCTCGCCGGTGGCACCTAGCACTGCCGCCCCCACTGCTGGCCATGGCCATGGCAGATCAGCAGCAACACCAGCAGCAGAAAGAGTTACAGCAGCCACTGCAACAGCAAGAAGAACAGCAGCAGGTTGTTCCCACCCCAAGTGTCCAGCAGCCAGTAACATCCGGGCCCCCCCACTGCCTGTGCCAGATCCACTACGCAGCTTTGTAATGTGGCATTTTTTTAGAACTGCCTGGTGACCCCAGTGTTGTGAAATGTAACATCTGCAGTGTGCTTGTGTGGCGTGGGCCCAGGGGTAGTCATCTTGGGACAGCTGGGCAGTGTATTCACCTTATAAACCACCTCCGTGCAGAGTGGGAGGCCAAGGCAGTGGAACTTTCCAGCAATGCACCTGCTGTGCAACAGGTGGTAGCATATTCTCCACCTGCATGGGGTGAGAAATGGAGAAGGGAGCAGAACCAAGTGACTGCTCCTGCACCTGCATGGGAGCACAAGCCCTTACCTCCTGCTACACAGGTGGATCTTGGGCTGCTGTGGAGTGAGGTAGCCACCTTAGTAATGCGGTGGAGAACATGGAGCAGCAAGTGGAGAGAATTGAGGGTAATCAGCTGCAAATAATGGCAATGCTGCAACTGCTGCTGAGTCATCACAATCTGCAGTTCTGTCTAGTAAAGTAGGAATAGTCAGTACAGATGTCAGTCACTATCCACAGTTTAGTAATCCATAGAGGCTGCAATAGGATAAATTCCTCAAAAGTTTATTTTACAAGCATACAGATACAGGTGCCCATCCCCAGTCCCCACATAGTAAGTCAAGTGATATTTCGCAGTACCCATGCTTTGTCAAGGCTGTGGTGGTAATTGGCATTACACCACATTTAAGAAGTTTAATTAAAATGACAGTGGTAAAAAACACAGATACAAAGTGCAAAAAGTTTGTGACTTACTATGTGGGGAGGGGAATCTGTTTATGTATACTGGTAAAATAATCTTTTGAGTAATTTATCCTTCTTCAATGTCTGTGGATCATTAAGCTGTGGACAGTGACTGACAGCCGTACTGACTGGTTTTCCTCTTCCAGTAAAAATGATATTACACCCCGAATGTGTACCCACAGAAAAACAGAGGCATTTCCTGAACCATGTAGGCACCTCATGTTAATTTTGTGATGTTAGAAAATTAATGCTGAGTGCGCTCTCCATTGAGCTGTACGAGCATGAGCTTTCTTTAGCTGTTAGTACTATTGATCACTGCAGTTTAGAAAAATGAAAGTGCTGTAGTAAGAGTGGCTGTTACTGCACTCCAGCGGTCATTTTGATTTCTGTAAATTGCAACAATAAGTAGTATGAAAAGCTATAGAAAAATTGTGTCCATACTGTTCATGTCAATGGAGTGCACACTCTGATTTTAATTTACTGACATCACAAAAGGTTGCCGGGGATGTGTCACCCTGTTTAGGACACTCCTGTGTTTTTTTGTGGGTACATAGTCCTCGTGCCATAACTTTTTTACTGGACTAGACCGCATGGTATTATTAACACCCCTCAACACTGGAACACGTCAGCTATCATATATGTTTGAGAGGTGCTGGATAACCACCTGACAATGCGCACCTGCTCTTTAACAATTTTGACCTATACAGTTTGATTCTATTTTCAGCTGTCCCTTATTTACTAACTTGTATGTCTGATACCATTCCTTCCACAATTAATGTTCTTCTGCATAATAAAAAGGTCATTAATGAAAGTTCAAATGTGACAACTTTCCATTTGGCCAAAAGTGTCACCTTGTCATTCATTAATGCCTCACTCGACCAACAGTTGGCATGCTTATTGTAAAAAGGTTTTGATTTTATGCTTTTTATGGTTAGCTAGCCTATTTTATAAGTGTGATAACCCACTCCAGCCCATGCGTGTTTCAGGGCAATAATACACTTCCCAGCTGGTGCAAGTCTCTCTGGCAAGCCTTCGTGCCTCACAACGCACCCAAGACATGCATCAATGCCCTGATAAACCCATGTTCTGTCATGGGTTCTTTCTAGCGTGCTAACTCCATATTTTCAGTTATGAAATAACAGTAGTGCTCCTTTTAATCTTGTTCTGAATCATTGTTTTTATCAGTATACCCAGCTGTTTTTGAATACCTACTGCTCCCTAATGTAATGGTGTACCATGTCCTGCTGGATTGCATGCTCCTTCATTGAGTCACACCAGAAATTATCTGAAATTATAGATGTACAAAAATAGGTGGGAATACTAATGAAAACCAGCCACAAGCCAGATTAAAAGTAACACTGTGTTTATTATGTCCCATCTGAAAAAAATGTAGTATAGCAGTTGTAAATTGTGGAAATAGGGGTATCATATAGACAAGTCAGTAGATAAGTACCAATTGAAAATTGAAAAGAAAAGTACAGGTAAAAATTGCCAACTGATTATTGCACTGCTTCTGTAGTTGTCATGTAGTATAACTATTTGGGTACTCTTGACTGTGTTCAGTTGTCTTAGCACACCCACAACCACAATAAAAATAGTATATCATCACCCAACAGAATTACTGTACAACCCCCCCGAAAAAAAATTACTATGTTATGCGAATGTAACATGGTTGTACTGCTGTCTTGCTATATCATTCAGATTAGTAAGTGTTTGTCCCATTTCTGACTCCAGATGAAGAATAATCACATGAGAAAACGTTCATAAAAGTCACAAGTCTTTCAGGATGCACTGATTAAAGTGTGCCCCTACAGTCACAACTCTCCATAAGTGTCCCCACTAAAATGGCTACTGTTAAAATGCCATGAAAAGTCCCTACTCCAGATGAAGAATAATCACATGAAAAAATGTTCATAAAAGTCACAAATATTTCTCTTAGTTCACACAGGTAATGAATATTAATTCCTTCTTATTATTTATCTTCCCCAGGGGTGGGATTAATTTCATTGGCTCTTATTCAGATTCCCTAGCCTGTTACTGTACGTACAGTAGTTATATTACATACTGTCACATTTTTGAAATCTAAACATATTGGGGTGCAGGATCCCATTTGCATGGAGGTCCTTGACAGATTAAACTACATTGAGCTAATATTGTAGTGATTTGTGGAAAAGAAGGTATGTTAGGACTCTTGTCTTACATACATACTGTTCATTTACTTCTAGTTACCTTGCCCTGGGGAAGGAGGAAATATTTTTTTCTAAAATTGTGATTCTATTCAGAATCCTTGGACTGTTACTGGACAGATAGTAGTATGGTTATGTAGTGTTGCGTTTTGAACTCTGTACGTATTAAGATACATGATCCCTTTTACTTGAAATTTCATGACAAGTTTAATTCCTTTGGGTAACAATTGGAGTGATTGATGCGAATGATGGTGCATTAGGACTCGTGTGTGAGTGTGTGTGCATGCACGTGTGTGTGTGTATAGGTATATATCTCATTAAAACTAGTTACCTTCCACTCGGATATGGGGGGAATTTAATTCCTATGATTTCTTATTTAGATTCCTTAGACATTTTCAGTACATCAAGTTGTTATATCATAGACTGAGAATTTATTGAAATCTGTACATATCAGGCTGTATGGTCTTAATTTTTTGGTGGTCCTTGACAAGCAGCTTTTTGTTTGGCACTTATACTGCCAATCTATATTATCATTTATAGACTCTTGTTACTACACAATAGGTCTTAAGGTTTATGGGTCATAATAACTAGTTTGAGAGTATACTTGAGTAATGGTTCCAGCTATGTTTTACATTCCATATAGTGTGAAACTATTGCTCACTTTAGGTAAACTGTACCTGTTTACTCTTTGTATGCCATATATAGCTACTTTTTGTAGTCCTATTTTGTGGGGCTTATTTTTAACTTACAATTTTTGCATGTCATTAATCTGGGTGGGTTTTGCTTTTCAGTAATTGCATTATTTTACACACTGTGACACTTATAATTGGATTTAAGAGCTCTTTGCTTGAGTAGTTGTTATCTTTTTCTGAAAATATATCTAAGTCATTTTAACTTATGTGCAGTGCACTCCCAGCATGGTGTTATGCCCTAAGCACATCTGACCTTTAGGTCCTTTCATCTAAAAGTAAATTGGTACTGCTTAGCTTCTCTGATATTTTCTTCTGTTATTTTTTAAATGAGTATTTTGACTCAATGGGAATGTTTTCTGGGTTTTTTTTCCTGCATGATCTGGGTGTTAAACATATGGGATTTTCTAAATAACTGTCATTAAGCTCCAGAGAAAGGACTTGTTGGCCCAAAAGCTAAAGCACTTTGTTCTTTTTGTTATGTCTATGTAACCAGGTCCTGAACGTAAGGTTTTTTTTTATGTTGTGTAGCACCTGGTGCCTCTATTTATATAACCCATTACCTAGTGAGCCTGGGTTTGGGGAGAAAATATTCACTCGGCATCAGGGCTAGGTTTGTACTTCTGGACAGGGGCACCCAAGTAACTCTGGACACAGGAAGCAAGAACTGTGAATGTCCAGACCAGGAGTGGGATTCTAAAGTGGGGCTTTTATTCACTTACACACAGGAATACAAAGCAGGATGGACCCCCACCAGGCTACACTCACTGGTGGTACAGAACTATAGAGGTCAGAACATATCTTCTTCATCATCACAGCATCCTTTCCCTCAGGATCTGAACACACTGGGCTCTCAGTCTGAACTGGTACTCTCTCTATCCTGGATTCCCTGGCATGGCCCTAAGCCAGCAATAGTACACACTTTCCACATGGCATGGACATTTCTGCTGGTGGCTCCCTCTACCACCCATGAGCACTTCCAAGCTCGAAGGTAAAACACATATCCTAATCCCACGTCTGGGTACTTTCTGCGAACACTGGCCAAGTGCCTGGGAGAAAGCTATAGGTGCCCGAAGTGAATCCGTGGAGGTGAATCTGGATTCTCCAGATGGGGGGTTTCCCATCTTTTGTCCCCAAATTCATACCCGGCCATTCATTTGGAGTCAACACCTTTCCTTTGAAACTCTCTGTTTGTAGATTGCTATCTCGAAATGTATATCACATTTAACAACCTACTGTCTCTGGTAAATGGTGTCCTGACTTGTAACATTCTTTAAGTGGCTATGTCCATCCCTGTCGACCCCCACTGATTAGATGCATTCAAGCCATACACAAACTTAAGTACTGAACTTGGCTGTCCTTTCCTGACCCACAGTAGCAGATACTTAACACAGCAGTCTCGGTGAAACATAGGTTTTCTGGCAGAGCAGACTCACCCTGGTTCACAGGTGCCCACAGGCTTCTCTCAGGAAAAAAACAAAACGTACTTCTAAGTGCCTCAGCACAAATCTTCTTCACAGGAAGCTTCTCTTCCACCAGCAGGGCCAGGAGAATTGCCCCTGAAGAGCTGGTCTTGTTCCCTCCCCATACCTCTCAGGGATGGGGCACTGGAACAACTGGAGGGATGATCTCAACTACTTCAAAAAGTACTTTTCTGTGTCCTTCTCTAGGGCAAGAACACACACCCACTACGGAGGTAGCTCTAAACAGAGCTGAGGGCTCTGAGGGACTACCAACTGCAGTGCACCTCCTCATACCTCTCAACCTCCCAACTTGCCAATGTGTGACAGAGGGCTACAAAATGTGTGACAAATGGCAAAAATGTGGGACGCCTGATTTTTCACAGTGTGCAGAGTCATGCACTGTGGCATTTTCACGTAAAATAAATAAAACTGATTTTACCACAGTAAAACTATTGTGTGTATGCTTGGCAAGTGGTTTGTGTTGCAAATGAAAGAGAAAATGAAAATGTGCTGTGTCTGTGTGTCCTTAATCAAAATAGCGATAAAAAACCTAAATATGTGTTAACATTTTATTGATTTAATCTATAAATATACTGAGTCAAGCAGTAGTCTGAGAGTTCTATGTATATATAAAAAAAAAGAATTAGCAGTTTGATACACATTATATCCCAAAGTGATTTACAAGCAATGAGAAATTGGTAGCTAAGTGACAGCAGTTGCACATCAACACACACACAGAGTCACAGTAACACATAGAGAACTGCATGCACCACCAGCGACTGTGCTGGGCTGGCAAGTAACTTAGGGCAAATCTGTAGGCAAGCCCAGCCTGAACTGCCTTGTGTGCACTGCAGACCCATCCCAGAACCAGACCCATCCCAAGGCACCAGCCAGGCAGCAGAGACTAGGTTGTCTCCTCCTCCAGAGCTCAAACTCCCAGTCCCAGGCTCATTCCCATCACTGCTGCTTGGCTGTACACAGGCTCACTCACCACAGATTTCAAAAGATTTTTTTTTTTTAAATATTAGTAACCCCCCCCCCAAAGAACTGAAAAGTTGGCCTCTCACTGTACACATGCACATTCTACTCTGCCAACAGAGAGTTAAAAACAGTACAAAAGAACAGCATTGCACACTCTTCGGGATGTTGGATCAGTGAGCAGGAGTGAGCACTGGGTATCCAGCGGTGGCCCCAGCTGGGTCCAACTCAGACACATAGTCTCTACTGGAGTGCTGGGATAATCCAGGTGGTCCGTCTGCTGCTGCTTCAGTGTCTTCTTCCTTGCCCTGGCCCCCTCCCTTCCCAGCTCAGGCAGGCTGTTCTGCTGCACCACTGAACCAGTGACTCTGTCTCTCCGACTTGGGAGACAGGCAGACAGTTCAAACTCCTCCGAGGCTCACTCCACCATGAGCCGAGGGTCCAGCGACCAAAACCTCCCCAAACTGTGAGACAATTAATTTCTCAGTCTCACCTTGTGTGATACTGGAGACTGGCGGCGCATTTCCTCAGGCTCTGGCTCCCTTCTAAGCTCCCATCTAAGCTCCTCCGTGGTGCGGCGGCTGACAGGCTGCTCCACTCTTCCTTGATGCACTGCTAACGCTCTCAGAGTGATGTGTTGCGGTGGTGCATTGTTCCTTCTCTCTCCGACTGTCCTTGGGAAATTCTCACCGGAGCTATGGTTCCCCCCTCCGGCCACCTAACTGATTTATTGTATGGCAGCGGATCTGAGGGGGGACCAGCCAGGCAGTCAAAGAGTTAATCTGGGGGCAGGGCAGAGGCTGATGGAGCGAGGGCGGGCTTCAGGTAAGGGGTGGGGGTGAGCACTCCATTGGTCAGTGCACGAAAGGAAACCAGGAAGTTTTTAAGTGTTGAGGGAACAATGACCAGCGCATGGTTTTCGGCGTTCGGCATGGAAATAAAATGTGTTATGCGGGACGGCGGAACAGGCTTATTGGGACAGGCTAAAAATGGTACATCACGGAAAATCCGGTGCAGTTGAGAGGTATGCACCTCCTCACTCCACCACAGACTGCACAAGACTCTCCTATAGACTGACTTTGAAAAACCCCAACGTTCTAACCTAACTCCCAGCTGCAACATTCCACTGTGGCTTACGCTGCTGCGAGAATTCTATATGATGTTATCTCTCCAGCTCAGCTGAGACTGAGGACAGAGTGAGACAGTGTGAAACCCATTTAACTGGTGTTTCACAAGCTGCCTTCCCTGCCTGTCACTAGATCTGAGAGGGATTCTAGTAACCCCTGGTGACAGGGGGGCTACATCTATGTTGGTCCAATAAAAGGTATCAAATCATTTGCTTCTGGATCTGTACGTACACACTGTAAATTACTGATAAGAAGCACAGTGGCTGTGGCTGGTTGATGGTTCCTACATGGACATGGGCACAGGTACAATTTCTCTGCCTCACTCTCATGAAGATGGATGGCTGGATATGGTGTGTTACAATCTTTCAATGTAAGGAGGAGGGTATTTGTCATTTCTGTCATTTAATTAGCAGGATTTAAGTGGCTAAAACAAGTTGACATTTGTGTTTATGAAGCTGACTGTGTTTGCTAATAACAGCACACATTCTGTTAAGTGTACTCACAGAATCTACAAAGGGGAAGTTAAAATAGAATGATAGGTCATTATTTGTACATATCTATCATATGGAATGAGAGTCAAGGACACAGTTTTTCTTTTATGAAATGCAGAAAAATGTTAACATTACAGAACTGTGACAGCCTTTAAACCATTATGCACTACCACCAACATCCTCCTCATACTGATAAAGGAAGAAGCTGTCTTCACAGTCATCAGGGTCAAAGTTGTGCCCACTAGGAAATTCTTTTTCCATGACTGAATCATCAAGCTCAATGGTAGACCATTTGAAGCTGCCACCAGGATGGTCTGCTTCACCCACATCATCAGCGCAACCATCATCGTGATGTGGTACAAACATAGATATGGTTGTTCGACTTGGTGTGTGACCATCATTCATTTTTTATAATTGTAAGCATGCTGACATTTGTAGGTGATAGATTAGTATGATAGACATGCAATATTGCCCCTCCCCCCACAGAACTGAATACCCTCTCCACACTTACACTGGAGGGTGGGCTAGTCAGGTACTTCAGTGCTACTGAAGTCAGCTCTGGCCATTCATTCATCTTGCCACTCCAATACACAAGAGGATAATCAAGTACTGACAGATGCCTGTTTTCTACCAGATAGGCATTAACCATGCTCTGTGATGCATACAGTCCCAATGAGTCATCCACTTGTTCATGGTGTTAATCGAGGTCACAGATTCCTACTTGACCAAGACACACCAAAGTGGGTTAATGGTAACCTGTTTTGCTGACACCTCTCCTTGCCGCTCAGCCACCTTACTAGATTTGCTTACTCAACAGTGACCTTCTGCCTTGTTATGCTGCAGTTTGCAGAACTTTGCACGTGACTTGTGTGCCCCATGAACCAATCGGACCAGCTGTCCAGTCAGATTTTGAACCTCCCTCCAGGAAGGATGCAATGCCATGTTTGTAGTGTGTGTCCAGCATTGTTGCTATTCCAAATTCTGCACTTTGCTGAATAGTGGTGATGTGTCGATTGTAGTCAAATATTGTAAGCACATGTTTCAGTAAGGCACTGCTTGACCTATCTCCGGACACATCAAGGCTAGGCTGCAGATTCAACAAAGCCTTCTGAAGCACCAGCAGCAGTGGAATGGCTTGACTAATGGATGCAGTGTCACCACTCACTGCCTGTTTCACATGTTCAAAAGGCCTCAAAATTAATATCACTGAGTCCATGAGTCACCATTGTTCAGTTTCCATAGACGCTGAGGCCCCTGAACTGTCATGGCTAGTGTGCATTACTAGGTATTTGGAGATGGCTTTGTACTGCTCATACAACTGCTCTGCCATGTAAAGTGTCAAGTTCTAGTGTATGAAAACTTCAAGCTTGAGGTGGTGCTGTGGGAGGCTGTTTTGAATCTGCAGCTGCCTAAGTTGGTTACAGGCCTTTCCAGAGAATGCAAAGTATGCACAGATGTGGGTTGTAACAGTCAGAATTTGCTTGATGTCAGGGTACTGCAGAAACTCCTGTACCACAAGATTTAAACAGTGTGCCATTCAGGGAACCCTCACAAAGCCACAGTTGCTGATACATTTGTCAAGACAGTTGATCCATTGTCACTATACAGCCAGCTTTTAGGGACAGGGGGTGCAGCCACTGATCAATTTCTGTCAGTAGTAAGTCTAGCATGTTTTCAACTGTATGCAACCCTGCCATACTATGCATTGCAAGCCGTTGCATGCTAATTCCATGAAGGTTGCTACCATAACAGTCTGACTTATTACACTGCTTTCCAGTACCACAATCACAGACAACCCTCGGTACCTGCGCCCAGTGAGCAGTAATAGACAGATAAGAACTACCAACCATTTTGTCACTTGTCCACATATCCATACTTAAGTGAATGTAAGGTGATGAGGAATGTTAAAGGGCATGTCTTACAGACTCTGTCACCATCCAATATAACTCCGGGACAGCACAGGCAGAAAAGTATGTCCTGGATGGGACTTTCCATTTAGGACAGGTGCGTGCTGCAAAACACCAGAAACTGGAATTCTCCACAAAGGAGAAGGGCAAAAGGTCAATTGCCAGCATTTCCGTCACAGCAGCACTCAAGTTCATGTGACACCACATGATTTGGTGGGTATTTCATGATCCGGGCAAAAAGACTGTGCAATGTGGGCTGCGTTGTTACCCAATTTACATGTGGCATGCCAAATGGATCTGCTCTGTGAACTGCCATGGGTGGGGTGCTTTTGTGATGTGATGGGGGGTGCCCAGGTGACAAGTCAACAAATAATGTTATTTTCTCTGTTTTAAGCACTAGGGTTGATGTACTAGAAATACTGCTTGGACCACCACTGCCAGTCTGACCACCACTTGACAATTCAAAATCCTCCTCCTTATGCCTGTAGTAATCCTCCAATGTTATTTCAACAATACTACACACATGGTTACTTTGGCTACTTCCAGTCAAGGAAGGGGATACCATGCTCAATAAGGTGGATGAGGGTGAATGCCCCATTATGGCATTAGCTCCCCTCTGGTGCCGAGTCCACAATGCCATGTGCCTGCTTTTCAGATGTGTATGCTGCCCCCGGTGCCAAGATGGCTACCCTTTATACCATGCCTCACAAGTGCTTGGCAAAGCTGGAAGTTTGCCACTGTTTCATCACTTGCACCTTGTACGAAAAAATCCCAAACTAGGGATTTTGATGCCCTGCCTTTCATATGTCCCCAATGCTGCATTTTGAACTCTAGTTTTTATGCCACTGAAATTGATGGTGTACTGCATTTCTGTTGTTGGGTACACTTGGACTCTGCCTGAACATCACAATCTATGACTATTACTTCTGTCATCATCAACAGACACAGCTACATTAGAACTTTAAGGAGGGGGTGATTTAATAACAGACTGTTTACACACAGCCACCTTCAGTTTTTTTTTCTCTGGTTCCCAACTGGGGTCACTAGTATCTTCATCATAATCATAGTTGGAGAAATACCTCTACTTGCATCAACTATTCTCCTCTGCTGCCTACTACCATGGTCACAGCCACTCTTTGCACTGGCAGCAGTGCCATGGCCAGAAACATCTTTGCATGCACATCTCCTTGTGGGTATTTTTTGGGATTACACAGACAATTAACAACAAATTTAGATTTAGGCACTTTTGGGAGGATGGAAAGCAAAAAAAACAATAAATGTGACTTACAGATGGAGATTGGGCCCTAAAGAGATGCAGTAGCACTAACAGATGGAGGTTGTGCACTAAAGAGATGCAGTCGTACAGGTGCAATAACACTGTAACCAGTGGTCAGCAATCCAAAAGTGGAAAAATAATATCTTCTTTTGCCGGGGGGGGGGGTGGCACAGCACTGCCTAGAGAGAAGCAGTAACAAATAATGCAGATGGGTGAAGAAATTAAACAGTACAGCAATTACTAATTTACGGTGTCACTATAAAATGCATTTGACTTGACGGCATGCACACACACTAAAGGTAATGAGCAGAACATTTAATAGTTCACTACACTACAACCCAGTCTTTTAAACAGACTGAAAAAATGCAAAGCATCACAGCAAACAGCAACAACTGATCAAAACTTACTAGAAATATTAATGTGTGTTAATGAACACACAAATACTAAAACAGTACTCAACAACAGTTGGAAAGACTGCCTTTCTCACTGTGAATCTCCCTTCACCACAGATACGCCCCTCCCCCAAAGCACACTTCTACAGTGTCTGTCAGTACAGAGACTGAATGTATTAAATTAACTTTCAATATGCACACAGAAATCAATAAACGCTAGATGATGTAAACACACAAGTGTTTCCTACAATTGATGTACTAAATTCTGACACAAAATTTTGTGGCAAAAAGGTATATTAAAGGTTTTTAGAAGGCCTGAATCTCAGAGCTCTGAGAGCAAACTGTCTCCAGCTTTCCACTACACACCCTACACAGAACTGAGGCTGTGCAAGACAATCTAGAGCCCATATGACCTGCCATCCCATGAATCACTGCAATATTTGCCTCAAAGATCAATAAAAATGCGAAGTTAACTTGGAGTCCATTGAAATCAATGGAACTTTGAGTCAAAATTAAAAGGCAAAGTTATTCACTTAGCATTGCAGAGTATTATGCGAATTTCACATTATATGTGAAATACTCCATGTAGCAAAGTTTAGGGACTTTGCCCACCACTAGTCCTATCTGTAGCAACCCACCAGGTAACCCAACATATCCCTTCATTGGGAGGATCCCTCTCTTCCAAGGGGAAGAGCCTTACTGGCTAACAGTGTATCCTGGGGTGCTGCAGAGACAGTCTGGGCTGTCTCTGGGGCTCCTTGGTGGCAAGGGATGGCTCTCATCATCCAGCCAGGTGGGGAGCTCCTTTTTCCATTTTTTGACCCTGCCCACAGCAGTTCTCAGCCATGTGTAAGCATGCCAACCCTGGGCAAGGATGTGCAGGGTGTGTGTCGAGGCATCACATCCCCCAAGCACGTCACCCCATCTGCCCCATGGGTGCCACAGCCCAAACCACTCCCCCAGGAGGGAAGCATCCAATTGATGCTCTGTATCTCCTCCCTGATGGTCTCCAATCCTGCTACCCTGGCTTGGGGCATGAACCTAGGTCACCAGCATGCTGAGCAAACCCTTTCACTCAGTGCCACAGAGCCGGCATAACCACTTCCTTTGCATCACTTTGTGTGAATGCATGGTGGCAACCTGGAATAATGCATGCCATTGGTATGCCAAGTGCACTCCCTGGAAGCACTATGTGGTGCTCCAAGGACTGGCAACACATGAATCGCATGTATGCTCTTTAGGAAAAAGAATAACATTTATATTATGTTTTTCCTACACATTATATCCTTTAGTGCTTTCCAAGCTATGAGAGACTGACAGTGAATTTACTGGAAACAATGTACTATGTATTAGTGCCTGGGGCCCATGACATTTTATTTATTTATTTATTTAGATGGAAGGTGTTGTGTCTCTACTTGTCCCATACGTTCACCCTGGAGCAAAGGAGGCTGGGAGTGAACATGATCTCGGTCTTCTCTAAATGTATTTATTTTTAAAATTTGGTAACTGGGATTCACAAGCTGAGATGGAGCTCACCTCCAGGTATGTCCTGGGAGAGGGTTACAAGAGGGAGTAAAACAGCAAAAACAGTGAAGAGACAACAACAAAAGCCTTTACAAGTACAGCATGAAATTTAAAATTCAAGGGTTCAAGGGTTCAAACTGAATGGATGAAGATGTTTGATTTGGTGTGCTCCAGATGAATGTGGGGGAATTCCCTGAAATACAGAGGTGATAAATACAGGGATAGCATGTGGGGGCAGTTCTTTTCACAGAGGTGGTAAGATGAACCTATAGAAAAGCCTACCAGTGGAGATGAGGGATACGGAGACAGTACAGGCTTGTTACGTAACTCTTCACACTGACTCATTGCTAGATTATTTGTTAACAAGACCACAGTTTAGTTGTTTTGCAGTTTTGAAAATTTTGGACAGAGTTGATAGTGATCATTTTCCTCTGGAAATTCCAGTCCTCTTTTCAGCATAAAACAACAGGTGATGATGTTCATTTACCAAATGGCAACCTGATAGTGTTGAATAATGGAAGTATAAAGTGGAATATTTCATTAGAAAATAAACTAATATAGGAAGTTTCTTCTAATCCATAGGTTGTTGCACTCTGTAAATCTGTTTTAATTTTCTTCACCCTGATCAAGCCTTTGCAATATTTGAATGAGTGCATGCCTATGTTCCCCTTTCTTTGGTTACATTGTGCCTAAGCAAAAGCTACTTCAAGCCTTTGATGCTCCCTGGCTTGACTGTAAATGCCATTTAAGGAAGGGGGTGTAGACACTTAACAAACCAAACTTTATAAAATAATCTGATCACCACCAGCAGTTAACTGAAATTAAAAAGAGTCCTAACTGAGATATAAAAAACATTTGAGAGTCAAAAGAGTAACCTGGCCCAAAGCATTAGGGGTTCAATTTGATGCTGCAGCCAAAGGTAAACATTCATAGCTTTCTTGGCTTTCTGGTATCTAAAAGCTCTGAAAATTTCAAATCTAATCAAGCTTCAGATATTCTTCTAATTCTGTGGCCCTCACATTTTTCCAAAATTTATCATTCAGAGGAATATGATCTGAATCCTGTTGCAGTAACCTCAGACAGAGTAATTGTTTTCTGATGCTTCCTGCAATTTCTTAAATGATTTTCCATATTCTCTTCCTGTTTGGTCATAAATGGTTCAAGAAATTGTGTCATTTCATGTGACACAGCAGTCTAGAGGAAAGGCCCGAGGGCTGGATGAAATACCAGCTGAAGTTTATCTTTCAAATCCAAGACTTTGGATTCCAATCCTTACTAAAATGTTTAATAGTGATCTCACTACAAAATGCCTCCCAGAGTCAGGGAACACAGATATTGGGATACTGCCTTTCGAAAAGGGCATAAGAACAGATCCTGTCAATTATCATCCCATCAGTTTGATCAGTAATTCTGTTAAAATCTTTTGTTGGTTCCTTCTGGATTTAATTTAGGAACAAATTACTATGAACAACATTTTAAGGGATGAGCAGACAGGGTTCAGATCCAGATACATCTGATAACTATTATAATTGTACCTATATAGTACATACTGTACATATATCAGAATCAAACAGTGCAAACTTGCTGTAGCCTTTCTTGATTATAAATCAACATTTGATATGGTAGCTAGGAATACACTTTACCAAAAATGTAAACATTCTGGTAAGGGGCAACATCTTCGTACGCTAATAATTGCTTACCATGAGAGATCATGGGTTAATGTCAGGGGAAGGCCCACTGGTAAACTAACTGATACAATTCCTTCAAACAGAGACATCCAAAAGGTGTGTGGTTTGACCCAATTGTTTACTCATTTTATAAAGTATCTCCATCAAATGTTTCTGAAGACTTCATTCATGCTCCCAAGGTACTGGATGTCAGGATTCCAATCCTTCTCCAGGCAAAATATCTCATTTTAATCTTATTGTCCCAAACAGGATTGCAGAGAGAGCTTATCCAATTACTGTAGGTAGGTACAGCATGTGGCATGATAATTAGTAAAGACAAAACTAACACAACAACATGTGGCTGTAGAAATCATAGATTTGGGTGGCACATCAGCTCTCAAGAAATGGAAAAATTTATTACCTTTTCTTCTCTTGGTTTGACTTTTGAAAATTATTTGTTATTGTCTAAACATATAAAATACATGAAAGTACCACCAAGTAAGTCCACAAAAGACAGGGCTATCCTAGATCTAGTACTAACAAGGAAAGGATCACAGATCTCAAGGTGGAATGTCACCTGGGGGCCAGTGACCATCACATAGTATGGTTCAATTTGGCCACTAGAACAAAATCATCCCATTCCAAAGCAAAAATAAGGGACTTCATAGGAGCTGATTTGATAAGATGTACAACAGAGTTAAGCTAGCCCTGGCAAAAAGAAATACAGGTGAGGGGGTACAGGCAAAGTGGGCAAACATTAAAGATGTAATACTTGAAGCAACATCCCACTGTGTTAGTGAGAAAAGGAAGTGCAAAAGAAGGAAGAAATCACTTTGGTTCTCAAACACAGTAGCAGAAAAGGTCAGAGCCAAAAGGCTGGCCTTCAGGAAATATAAGGGAATGCAGCAGGATGAAGATAGGGAGGCATACCAAACTTCCCCAAGGGAAGCAGGGAAGGCAGTAAGGCAGGCAAAGGCCCAAACCAAGGAAACACTAGCACAGGCAGTAAAAGAAGGTGACAAGACTTTCTATAGATACATTAGTGAAAGGAGAAAGTACAGAGGGGGTATTGCTAAAATCAAAGGGGATAAGGGGGCGTGTGAGGAGGAGGACCATGTAAAAGCATCTATCCTAAATAGATACTTCTGCTCAGTATTTACTGAAGAGAAGGTAGGGCAGGGCCCACAGCTCAGCACCATGGACACAGGGGGGAGAGAGGTGTGCACTAGTCTCTTCACAAAAGAAAGGGTCCTACAAGAGGTCAATAAGCTCAGGGTGGACAAGGCAATGGGACCTGATGACATACATCCCAGGGTACTAAAGGAGTTAAGGGTAGAACTAGCAGAGCCATTATCAGAACTGTTTAGTGAGTCTCTGACACAGGAGAGGTCCCAAAAGATCGGAGAAGGGCTCATGTGATCCCGCTCCACAAGAGTGATAGCAGGGAGGAGGTAGGGAACTACAGACCAGTCAGTCTTACCTCAGTAGTGGGTAAGATCATGGAGACACTCCTTAAGGAAAGGATAGTGCAACACCTGGAATCCATAGGAGCACAAGATCCAAGATAGCATGGGTTTACAAAAAGAAGCTCCTGTCAAACTAATCTCATAGATTTCTTTGACTGGGTAACAAGAGTGGTGGACCAAGGGGGAGCAGTTGATGTTGCCTACCTTGACTTCAGCAAAGCTATCGATACTGTTCCACATAGAAGATTGATCAATAAGCTGGGTAGGCTCGGGGTGGGTAAGATGTTGGTCAACTGGGTGGCAAACTGGTTGATGGGCAGAAAGCAGAGAGTGGTGGTAAATGGTATACAGTCAGAAGAGATGCAAGTACCTCAGGGATCAGTCCTGGGGCCAGTCCTCTTCAATATCTTCATCAGTGACATTGCAGATGAACAGGAGGGAAAGGTTTGTCTGTTTGCAGATGACACCAAGATCTGCAACAGAGTAGATGATCCAGATGGCATGGGAAGAATGAGAAGAGATCTGGATAAACTAGCAAAATGGTTGGAAAAGTGGCAACTGGGGTTTAACACAAAGAAGTGCAAGATCATGCACATAGGGAAGAGAAACCCTGAAGCCACCTATAGGCTGGGAGGAGTTGCTGGCAGTCACAAAGGAAGAAAGAGACTTGTGCGTCATCATCACTGATGACCTGAAATCATCCAAGCAGACCACTAAAGCAGTAGGTAAGGCTAGAGGGATGTTGGGGTGTATTAGTAGGGGTATCACAAGTCGGAAGAGGGAGGTAATAATTCCTCTTTACAAGACACTGGTTAGGCCCCATCTGGAGTACTGCATACAGTACTGGAGGCCTCACCTGCACAGGGACATTAACCAAGTTGAGGCAGTCCAGAGAAAGGCAACCAAAATGGTGCAGGGATCGCATCAGAAAACATATGAGGACAGATTAATGGAACTCAATATGTATACCCTAGAGTAAAGGAGGGACAGAGGTGAAATGATTGAAACATTCAAACACCTTAAGGGCATTAACAAGGTGAAAGAGTCTAACATGTTTCAATATAAGAAAAATAGCAGGACAAGAGGACACAGCATGAGGTTAGAGGGAGGCCGATTAAGGGGTAATGTGAGGAAGTTCTTTTTCACAGAAAGGGTGGTGGATGCATGGAACAGCATAGCTCAGAAAGTGGTGGATATGAATACAGTGCAGGACTTCAAACAGGAATAGGATAGGCATAAGGGAGCAATACAGATGAGTATGAATAGATAGGCCATTGACAGAGCAAAGGCCAATGGCACATTCATTAGGTAGAAAAAGAAATGGGCAGACTGTATGGGCCTTGCGGTCCTTATCTGCTGCCAACTTCTTTGTTTCTATGTTTAAGTGTGCTGCAAATTTAAAATGTGCACAAATTGCGATAAATTTGCACACAATGCACTATGTGGAGTATTAGCATAGTGTGCGTTATGACGTTCTCTCAACTGCATACATTTTACTATGCAAATTTACTCAAGTCACAATTTGCAGCAAATGTTTGAATCAAAGTGGATCAAACATTCACCATAAGGTACCCAATTTTGTCAGTTCATGTAGTAAAACGCGTGGAGTTTTGGTGAATTCACAGTTGGAACTGATGCAATTTGCAACACACTCCAAGAATTGCAGATAATTTTTAATTTGCAAGTTTTTTTTTTTAATTGTTTATCCAGGAGTGGCACACTAAGCTGAAAGCTTTTTTACAGCTGCTACCTGGGAGCACAGTGAAGTTAAGTGACTTGTTCAGGGTCGCACAGTATGCAAGTGGGGGCTGTGGGATTGAAATCCAGGTGTCCAGATTTGCAGCTCAGAACCTTAAACCACTGCGCTATACTGCATGTAGCTACTGCCTAGTCAAATATCACATAATATTCTTAGATTTAATAGAGGGCATTCTGGGATTAATCTAGCAGCATCTCTTACTGTTTTTCAGGCTAAATAAAATAACCATATGTTGCTGCCTGCTTAAATTCATAGTTGGTTTTATTTTTGCAATTTGAAACTGTCTAGAATAACTTTCCCCATTATCTCTTGGCTGTCCTGTTGTCTAGTCTTCAACTCTACTTAGAGCTAAAGCTGGAACCGTCTCATTAGATATCTTACGAAAAATAAGAATATTTCATTACTGATGGAAGAAAGTAGTTTCCCTAAGTTTTGCTTGACTGAAGCAACTGGCAAACTAGTTCACAGAAATCCTCATACTTCCCTGGTGAAAGGCTATGAAATGCAACTTTATAAACTGGATTGAGATCAATAGTTGTTCCAAGCCTTCAACTATTTTCCTTTTAGAACTATAAAAAACCCTCATTGCTAATAATCAAAACAAAATGATAATTTTTCAGCTATGGACTAGCAGACAGTTCCCCTATACTGTTTGTTTAAATCTTCTCATACAGAGGAGACACATCTGTCTTTCCCCTCATCTCCAGAATGGTGTTCAGCTTTTAGGAAATTGAAGTTTGATATTCTCCCAACAAATGTTATTAAAGGTCAATATTAAAAAGTGTGTATGATTCAGTGTTTCTGGCCCTGTAATTTCTCTGATATAGAATCCAGCAAAAATATTCTGCTTATATGCCCTTTATATCAATGACTAAGAGATTTTTTCTTGGGATCTTTGCAACCAAATTACTGTATAATGTAAGCAAGCTTCCTGTTTACTATATCGTTTATCTAGAACTATAACAAAGAAGATGTTACTCTTGCAGTTGCTATCTTTGTGCGTCAAACACTTGACATAAGTAGAAATATTAAAACTAATTAAACATTCAGCTTCATAGCCTATCCTTTGAGTTTAATTCTAATGCATAATATTTGATTACTGGTTTGAAACGTGGACAATTTTATGAGTGTACTTAGATGCACAGTATGTGTTACTCTGCTTGACTATTTAAGCATTCTTAGTTATGCATGTTTTGTTCTGTGGATCACTGCAACAGCAAATGTACAGTTAGCTTGTTTTGACTTGTCACATAATAGAAAAAACTGATAATGTAGTTCAAAACAAAATTTGGATTGCTGATTACCTAAAGTATAGCTCAACAATGGTGTTGGCTATCAGTCTATAATGTAGTATACAAACAAAGGGTACAAATGTTAAGTCTAATAGCATGTTATCATTTGATTACATTCATGAAGCTTCATTGAACTTAAATGTGGTCAACATTTCATCAAGGGAACCACAAAAACACTACAAAAGTTGGAAAACCTAAGATGTTTGATACCATGGAGTATGCTAACTTAGCTTCTCAAGTAGTAGAGACATTTGTGTTCATCATTTTGCTTTCTATATCAGTAACATGTAATGACATGCCATTACTAATATTTTTCAAATAAGTCTGTACTGAAAACAGTTCACACTAATTTCTGGGTATAGGTTACAACAGCATTTTTAACCCTCTTATTGATTTCTGAAAGGTTGGCGTTATGAACAGGCAAAAAAAGATGTGTGGTTCATGAAGTTCATCCCATGTCTTCATATCAATTTTATGAAAACACAAATTTTCAGATTTACTTATTTCTTTTACCAAACCTTAACAATAAGTACAGGAAAACCCACCTTTGGTGGAAACCCCTGATAATTAGAGGTGGGAGAAGCTGCCAAAATTCATGAATTTTGGCAACTTTGCTTTGCTGATGACCACAGTTCGGTCCCTCAGTGCAAAGTATCTGTTCAGTGACCATATTAGTATTGGGCCCACATGAATGAATGGTGATGTAATCTGCTCCTAATAAAATGAGACAGGCTGAAAATTCAGTTAGTGAGATTTTAATAGGATCAAAGATGACACCATTTACTGTACTTGTGCACCAGCTCCTTCATCAAGATAGACACAGAACAGAGCTGATGCTCTGTGCTGGGAGACCATTTTCTTTATTAAAGGCAACATTTTTTCTGGATGCTGGTGGGGGGAGGAGAGAGGTGGTGGCTGGGGGAGGTGAGTGGGAGATCTTATATAACTTGGCCTGGTGATGGGACTCAGGTGAGAGAAGGAGGAGAAGTATATTTGGCATGCAGGTGGGGAGGAATGGTAAATCATATGATTGACTTATGTGACTCATGGGGTACTGTCCCTACTATGCAGTAAAATTTGCTAGACTAGAGGGGTGGAGGAGAGAGGAGGATATCAGTGGGTGATTGGAGGGGCATATCATGACAGGAACATTTTGGGGAGGTGGGAGTGGGTGGTATGACAGCACAGTTGGTTGGAGGCTTTAAATACAGTTTTAATGTTTTTTTACAGAAAGAAAAAAATTCAGCTGTGAAGTTGGTGCAATCACTAAGAAATTGGGAAATTAACAAAGTGCAAATTTCCACTAACTCATGTAAATTTTAATGGCAAATTAAAGTTTTGCTGCTTTTCTACTGATTAACCAACACACAAGTTTCTAACAAATTTCTCCTAGGAATCCTATTGCAGTCCTGCAGTTTTATTCTAGATGACCCTCCAGCACACTTTATGCAGCTTCTAGTATTATTGTAATTGGACAATTATCTAGTTTTGCATTAACAACTACAGTGCGGTCTGCAAGCACAGCCTTTTCAGGGATCTTGTTCCAAAGATTTTCAATTCTTTGTGAGAGAGTGTTTTCTTACATTCTCCTTTGTCCTCCTTCTTTTACAGTGGCTCTTAACCCTTGCCTTCTTGTTTTACTGACCTGCACAAATTTCAATGGGTACATTTATGCTCAGTGGACAGTTTGATATCCCATGGAAGGCTCATTCAAACAATGTGTATAGTTCATCTGTAGCTAGAAGCATTTCAGATATATAGATACCTGAGTCTGTTCAACATTACTATGACATTGCATCCATTTGTAGAACATTGTGATATCATCAGTTTTTAATTACACTGAGTCAAGCAGAGCTCGTTTCTTGATGACACAATGCTCTATAAATGGTTGCAATGTAGTACTAACATTGAACAGACTCATTTGCCCATATTTCTTGAGTACTTTCAGCTACAGGTGAGCCCACATTCAAAATAGCATTTCATGGGCTTTCAAACCTTGCCAGCCTCTGTACATGAATATTTCCCCGCTAAGTAATATACCTTGGCCTTTGTCTATGAGTGCCTTGTGTATTTTGAAAACTGCAATCATATCTTCAGCTCAGTCTCTTCTTCAAAATAAATACAAGCTTACCATGTTGGTCTCATCACAGTTAATGTCTTCCATGCCATTTATCAGATTGGTTGTGATTACTCCCAGATCCATTCTCTTGAGGTGTTGCAATAAAATAAAAGCCTCCTGAATAAAAGTCAAGTAAACATGCACAGTTCATACACTGGCAGCAATTTTCATACCTATGGAGAAATGTGCGGTTCACACCATACATAAAATGCCAGTATTCAGTAGTTGTCTAAAAACTCATTTCCAGAAACTTGCTATAAAAATAAGGAGTTGAAAGAATGGAAAAATCCGTAAGTATACATAACAGTTATTTAAACATAAATAACGCATGTACATTTGTATATATGAGATACTTAAGCCAGCAGTGTAAAAGATTTCTAAGGTATAAAACCTACTAAGATTTGTTTTTAATTTTATTGCATATACTTATTAAATGTCCCTTTTCAATATTAAAGGATAAACATTTTGTTTCTAATTTATAAATAGTAAACGTTCCTGTGTGTGGGAAAACCTGTCAGACACTTGTTGCTATGAGCTTATAGTATAACAAAACCCAGTTCACATATGAAAATATACCATAATATATATGTTATAGTTTCTAAAGCACTCCTCTGAAAACCCATCAAAGCTCTTGACAAAATACAATATTACAATCATCTCCACCCATTTAAAACCAAACAAATAGCTTGGTATTAATATGACACTGTATTCAAGATGAATGGTTTCAAGTTTTCAGGGTTTGAAAACGTCACCAAGGACAACAGACTGACTTCCGTGGGAAGATAATTTCATGCCTAAGAGTCTGTAGTGAAAAATCTTTGGTCACCAATCATATACAGCCTGGTAACTAGGATATTAAGTAGTTACCTGGCAGCTAATCTAAGATAGGAAACAGGAATGTGGAGCATCAAGACACTGGAGCTATGGGAGGGATTTTCAACCACATTGTCAATGATCTTAGTATGCAGAAGAGAAACTGGAAAATTACACCCACAGTATTATTATAGACTCCACTGTTTACTTTTCAGCTTTCTCTACAACACAACTGCATTTCTACAAGTCCTTACATTTTGTTTGTTTGTTAATTTATTGTATTTATTCATGCATTTATTTATTGTTCAAAATTGTGCAAAAATACAGATTTCTCAAAAAGATTCTCAAACATTCTAACACTTTAACTTTTTTAACTGAAGTTTGACTAATAAAAATATTGTATGAGGGAAGAGACTGGTTCCCTGTGACACTGCTGCCTTCTAATTTGCACTGCCTGTTTGGTTTCAAAATCCTCTGACCAATCATGCAGCATGTAATGATAACAAAATTAACATTTAGGGAGGCAGTACAGACTACAGGATACAACACCATGCTGTGATACTGGAGACTCAGCTGACCTGGGTTTGAAACCCACAACTGTTACCTGCATACTGTGTGACCCTAAACAAGTCCCTCAGTGCTTCCAGCTCACACCAGGAAATGGGGTTCAGCACAACATGCCTTTCTTGATCACAACTCAAACAAATAAAAAGTGTATACAAATATATATATATAATATATATATAATGTATATATACACACACACATACATATACATATTTATACAACATGTGTTTGGAAATAAATTCATGTATAAAAAGTAGTATCTGAGCCAGGTCGTGGAGATATCACTGTGGCCGTGAAGATATCATTGATATCTTCATGTTCCTATACGTCATAGTGATATCTCCACGATCCTGTACATCATTCAATAGAAAGTGAAAGTTTTTTTTATATCTGCCAGTGCCGAGAATCTCTCTCTCTTTTCTAAAATCTGGCACTCCCCCAACCACAAACACACACATATGCCCCTCTATTTAGTTCATTCTGCCATAATTTTTTTGTAAAAATGAAATGTAAGCACTTATCTGGTTGATCCTGCCACTTTGATATTCAACAGAGAATCATAAATTGCACCCACTCCTCAAGTTACGATGTTTCCCCCTTAAAAATAGCGTGACCGAGCGGTAGGAAGATTGATAGACTAGGACATCACAGTAGTTCACACTGAAAACGGTCTCTGCATTTATTTAAAAAAAAACTCTGCACTTCTGCATTTCTATTCTTGAAGCTGCCGATATCGAGAAGAGAGACAGAGCGCGCGAATCGGCAGCTTCACAACTGCTGCAGCACCCGCGAGCGTTCGTTGCTGTAGCAACACATACTCGTGCGCCCTCCTGCTTCTCTAATGCTCTCTCTCTCTTGAATACAGTCCGCAGCTTCAAGAAAAAAACGCAGAACTGCAGAGTTGTTTTTTTTAACTAAATGGCTACAGACCTCTTTACTGTACACTACTGTAATGTCCTAGTCGTTCAATCTTCCTGCTCCTCGTCACGCTATTTTAAGGAGAAAACAAGTAATATGAACAGCTGCTACAGTTTGATTCTTGCCTGAATATTACAGTAGCAGGATCAACCAGATAAGTGCTAAATTACATTTTATATAATAATGGCAGGATCAACCAGATAACATTATCCACATCATTTTAAACTGTCAGAATCTATCATTAAATTGTTTATTTTATATAACATATCATCTTTGTGTTCTGTGTTGGGGAGGGGTGTTTTAGACTGTGTTCAGGTAGAGTTTCCATTGCAATCTAGCCCAAACACATGTTGTATAAACATGAATATTATGGCCTGAGTGAATATTTCATTATCTTCACGAGGCCAATGACATCAAGATATCATATCATGATATCATTGGCCTCTCATGAAGATAAATATGATATCTTCACTCAGGCCATGTCATATCCCCTATGTATACACACATGTTTCATAACACATTTATATTTCCAGTCCAGTTATCTTAGTTAGCCAAAGATGTCTGCACTAGAGATGTGCAAGTCAGATTTTCTGGTTCGACTAGGCTAGGCAAATCAGACCCTGAACCAGAAGTGCAATATATAGTAGTAATTAGTGGTGCAATCAATAGAACAACACAAGCCTAATGTTACACAGCAGGTCTGGATTTACTACTCTGAAAAGGCTGGTGTGAACTAATGGCATCATTTCTTCCTCCACCTGCTCCATGCCACCCATTCTGTTTCACTGGTACGGCCTCACAGAGGTGTAATATTGTCCTTGCCAGTGCAACAGATGTTTGTCTTGTAAGAGAGAAATAGAAGATGTGCATAAATAGATAAAATCAGGACTGACTGTGACTTCCTTTCAATAGCCAAATGCTTAAAATGCAAGTAACCCTTCAGGACACTGTAACAGAGCAATACACAAGTGAACATGACAGCAGGCAGCCAGACACACTAGGTTGCAACAAGCAGAGGAGTACTACACTGAACATGTGGTCCTGCACTTTTTTAAGAAAAAATAGCCAAGTGCTGAAATGCAACTAACAAGCCCAGTATGAGAGAGTATTACACAGGTGGACACGACGGCAGACAGCCAGGCGTGCTAGGTGACAGTAGAGGAGTACATCACTGACTGACAAGTCCCATAATTTATTTTTTGTTTGTTTACAGAAAAATAACCAAATGCTTACCTGTAACTAACAAGCTCTTTGGATAACTGTAAGAGAGCTGTACACAAGTGAATGTGACAGCAGACAGCCAGGCTAGCTAAAAGGCAACAAGCAGAGATGTACTACACTGACTGGTCATAAAAATTTTCTTTTAACAAAAAATAGCCAAGTGCTGGCGCTTCAACCAGCCATGAGGGCAACTGTGACAGAGCAGTACATGTATTTTCTGTCAAGTATTTTTTTCAGTGCAGTTTAGCTCTAGCCCCCTCCTACTCAATGCCCACAGCCCCTTCCTACCAAATGACCCCAGTCATCCTGGAATGTCTCCTGCCAGGTGACGCATCTGCACCATTCTCTGTCTCTATCATTGACTTTTTTTAAAACATATTTTTTTAATGTATTTTCTTCAATGTAGTTTAGATCTAGTCTTCTCCTGCCCAGTGACCACACCACAGCCACCTTGGATGCCTCCTACCAGGCATTGTTTCTGCTCTTTTTAAATAAATTTTTTCAGGTATTTTTCAGTGCAGATTAGCTGTAGCCCCCCCAGCCTCCAACCTAAATGCCCAGTGCCCACTGCCTGGACTGCTGCCTGACCCTGTTGTGCTCCAGGCTGTGTCTGTGATTTTTTTTTTAATATAATTTCTTCAGGTATTTGTTTTTCAGTGCAGTTCATCTGTAGTCCTCCCCCAATTGCCCAGTGCCTACTGTTTGCCCTGGACAGCCTGCCAGGCCAAGCCACTGTACTGTTCCACCAGTCATCTTTGGTACTTTAAATAAGTATTTTAGTGCAGTTTTTGTTTTGCAAAAGATTTTCTTTTTAGTTTCAATTTTTAAATGTCCTCTGCAGTCCCAAGCTAATCAACACTCTGTCTTTTTGTTTCTGTCCTCTCAGTGAGCTCTCTCTCCCCCTCTTTGTGCTGTTGCTGCTGCAGCATGTGACTTTACTCTCACTCATTTACCAGCTCCACCCCAGAAACCAGTCAGTCAGCCAGCCAGTCAGAAGTTTAGAAGCACTGTGATACCCCTCATTTCCTCCCATGACTGGCACTACTGAGCCCAGTTGCATGTCCCAATCTCTATAGGTGTTGAGTGATCTGTAGTGCTGCTTACCATCCTCTCTCCATTACAACCGGGTACCACCTCCTTCAGCCAGGGTCCACCTCCTATTTAAACACAGAGCTACCACGCACTGTAAGCACAAAAGTAAAATAAGTGAATGCATGTAGGACACTTAATAATAACCAGGTTAATCATCATGTGCCCACCCCCCACTCCAGAAACTGTCCCGGTCTTTCCTGTGACTGTAGTGAGTAATCTCTGAGGCACTCCACATGCTTACAGATACCGACTGGGTTATGGTCACCTGATAGGCTTCTGATATACATGTGACTTCAAAGGTGAAATCTGACCCACCTTATGCTCTGCTTTGGCTAGTAGGATCCATTGTTTACCTGTGCATCTGACAAGGCTGCAGCAGAGGAATATGGCTGCTATCAACCTGCATTTGTTTTATTTCATTAAGTAGAAAATTACTAAGAATTACAAGATAAATTACTACTATTGGCTTGTGACTAACCAGTTTTGAAAATAAAGGCAGGCTTTTTTTCTCTCATAGACTAATCTTTTTAGTCCTTTATTCCTTAATGCTGTCTTGAGCTGGGTCCATCTTCTATCCAGGACCAGCATCACTCTGGAGCATCAAATGCATTTTCTAGAACAGAATGTGTGTACTCTGCATGTTTTCAGACTGATGGCACACTGCTCCTTTCAATCTGAAAAGTGCCTCACCTGATCTTGTCACTCCCCCTGACGCCAGACTCGGAAGCATGACTGTGCTCGCGTTTGCTCCTGATCCAGTGGTCATACACTCTGCAGCATAACCAGATACAGTAGAGCACTTCCCTGTCAGCGGAGTGCTCACTGTTATGCTGAAATTGTTATTTGGGTTACAACACCATTGTACCCGGAGCACCTGCTAGCAGCTCCAGCATTATTTGTTCACTTTCCACCCTGTAAGTCCTCAGGAGGGGCAAGGTGGAAGAAAGGTGTCTCTGTGTGTTTTTCAAGGCTAGCGATGATGATCAGCAGGGTGGCTGGGCAGCGTTCTAACATCTGCCATTGTTCCCTAAGACTTCAACACACAGGACTCCCCCCATCCTCACAGCTTTGTGGGTGTGTTTCTCCTGTCACATGCATGTCACTGATCTTCATGCTATTGTCAGAACATCATGAAGTGTGAACAATCATTCATGCGTATTTTGCACCAGTGCCATCTTGCACACAACAGGAGTGTGCATCCCAGCTTTGCTAGCTAGAGCTGGTTCAATACACTCTGTCAGCATATCATTGACACTTACTCCAGCAGGGTGGGTTCCTCACTTGACCACTCACCTTCCGAAAAACTCTCTTCAGCCGAGTCTGATGCTGCTGGAAGTGGCCAAACTAAAGTCACTTCCAGCAGCCATCATCCAAGGAGACCTCACTAGTGGGATGATATCTGCTCAGGCACCTTACACTCAGCATTTCCAGCTCTCTTACCAGGAGGAGCAACTCCTGTCATCCCTTACTCTGAGCATCATGCTCATGTATGACAGACCTTGCACATCACCCATATAAGCCTCACAGATGCTGGAACGGATCCAACTCACGTCACTTCCACTGGCCATTTTGAAAGTCTCAGCACACTTGTATTGAGTCTGGCTTAACCAGAACTGACCTGCATCATGTCACTTTCAACGACCATATTGAAAATCCTGACCAAAGCATATATGAGCCTTGCTTCAGGCAGAAGTGACCCAATTCGAGTCACATCTGGCAGCTGTGTTGAAGTACTCAGCAAACTGGTTTATGGCATTTACAGCAGTCAGAAATGATCCAATACACTCTAAATATTTTTGGAATAAAGCATCTAATACTGGTATAGGAAATTTACATTCCCTCCAGTCTTGCAATTGCACACCAAGTGCCCGCAGTTCTTCATGCTGCATATATATATATATATATATATATGAAACACGTTCTATGTTTCTGTTAGCACCCTTTGCAAACTGTGTGAGAGGCCTTTCGGCACCATGCATTTCTGCTAAAGTTGAACCAGCATAATATTCTGTGGTGATTTGCATATGCAGCCCATGATGCTTTGCATTGTGGGGGCATGTGTGATTTTGTATTTAGTTGAAAATTGGCTTCCCAGCCAAATGCTCTTTGGGTAACCATTACCTCAGTGCTTGCACACAGAGGTTCCTTGTTATATATATATATATATATATATATATATATATATATATATATATATATATATATATATATATATATATATATATATATATATATATATATATATATATATATATGTGTGTGAGAAGTATATTGATACTATTGTCCCAATTCAGAAAGCATTGGGATTGACACAAGGTGGTTGCAACAAAGAAACATGATAAAAGGAACTCACTGTGCCACACATTGCATCATTCCTGATTCAACAAGGTAGTTTGTGCCAGTTTGGAGACCAGCTGCACCAGCCAAGCTTGTGCTGTCCTTCCGACAGATGCAGCAGTGTGCCATGGCAGAAGGGGACATGCACCATTACAGCATTGCAGCATCCCCTCACATGAAATTCAGGAAGCCCCCCCAACCCCACAGGGTGCATAGTCTGGCATGGAGATGGTCTAATGGGTTGTGTGCCACCCCTGCAGCCATTAACCATGGCATCCAGTGCCTACCAAAGACCTGGGTAGGTACACAGTGACAGTGGAGTGGCCAGAGGTATGCCACTGTGGTGGGTATGTGCTTTCAGGGTCAACCCCATGATGATAAATGTGTAACTGCCCCCCATAAACAGTACAAGCATGGCAGAAGCTGTGCAATGTCCCCATCAGGGATCTTTTGCCACCCCTTCACCCATCTCCACCTAAGCTGCCCTTCTCATCAACTGTCCTATTCCTCATGACCCTACCATCTTCCAGGTGGGTCTCCATCAAAGGGTGCAGATGCTGCCTGACCACCCTACAGCTTGCCACAAACCTCTCCTGTGCATCTTGATTTTGATGCATGGGGGCAGTTGCCATAAGCTACAGAAGCTTGACACCGGCACCCACTCCCAACAGTGAATTAGGTGCAGGGCACTTGGCACATTGGGGATCAATGAAAGCTGCTGTTTGCTGCATCTTGCATTGATCTATGGGGGAGTTTGAGAATCGGGCCTCATGTACTCAATAGATCTTCCCATTATGTCTACTTAGTGCACACATCATGGTGAAGGTGAAGAAATGCTGCACTTGCAGTGTTCCACTGTTGCCCTCCCAGCCTGGACCACTTTGCTCAACATGTTTATTGTATGACCTATCAGATCACTCAGATAAAGCCAATACAAATGAAGAGATCAGAGACACATCCTAAGATTCTGTACTGTCAATAGCATCCCACCTAGAAAGAAGAACCCTTCAGAGGTGCCAGACATGGCTTCACTATTGCTACAGAATCAAGCAAGCCACCAGCACCCTCATCCAATCCAGGCTCAACAACAATTCATGATGGTGATGATGCAGAAGTTGGAAGAAATAACCAGCCCTCACAATCCTTCACCTCCAGACCATGTACTCACCTCAGCTTACTACCAGCCATATGCTTGCAGACACTCATCCTGATAATGACAACCTGGACTCAGGAGATGAGTCAGGAAAGGAGTCAGAAGGTGACACTGATATGGAGCAAAAACCTCAGTCCTTAGTAGAAAATATGTGCTTTCAGGACCAGGTACCAACCCTTGTAAAAAACATAAAGATGATGGTAGGGTTCAGCAATCCCTTGCCTCCACCAGAATCGAAAGTGATGCTGTCCCTGCTATCAAAAGCCAAGTTATCAGACATACTTCCCATCTACAAGTCCACAGATCAGGTAATGTCAAAAGAATGAGAGGCACCTGAGACAGCAAGAATCCAAGAGAGATGCTTTTGGGACAAATCGTACCCTCTACAGGAGGATAAGCTGAAACTCTGGGACAGTGCCCCCCTCCCCCCCAGAAAGAAATGCTTCTGGCATCAGAGTGAGCAGCAAGGCTCAAGGATTCAGCTGACTGAAAATTGGAAGACATGCTCAAAATGAGCTTTGAGTTGGCAGCCCTGGAGCCAGAGCTGCCACCACTGCCATATACGCCACACTCCTTATTCTCCAGTAACAACAACAGGATCTACAACTGCAGCCAGTCAAACAGAAGTCAATTCAATGACTCCTTTAAATCCAAGCAGCAATCAAAATAGTAACTACTAGTCAATGACCAAGGAACAAATCTACTCCCCTAATAGGGGCCCAATTGCTACAATTCATGAACATATGGGAGAAAACAACTCAGGGCAAATGGTTCCTAGAAATCATACAAAAGCAATATGCAATAGAACTTACAAAGACATCAAACAGAGCTTACCTGTTAATGTCCCCAGTGTCAAAAAGAAAAGTAAGCCTGAAACTGGTTCAATGAATCTAAAATGACCTACTCACAGCAGGGGCCCATCTCACATGTTCTGCAGGAGGAGCATGGAGGAGGTATATATTCCATATTCTTTATGGTGTCAAAGAAAACCGTCCTTCTTCAATCCATGCTAGATTTGACATTTTTGAATCATTTTGTGCCATGTAAAAGGTTCAAGATGGAGACAATCAGGTCTATGTTCAAAGCAATAAGGCCATTGGACTACCTCATTCCCATAGATATGAAGAATGCATACCTTCACATCCCAAGCAGACCACCACACCACAGGTATCTGAGATTCCACATCATGGGTCAACACTTCCAATACAGATCACTACCCTTTGGATGGGCATTTGCCCTAAGCATATTCACAAGCGTGTCAGTGATCCTAGCTGCTAAAATGAGGGAGAAAGGAATCAGGTGATTTCATACCTAGATGACTGATTCATTTAGACCAGATCCACATCACATGCACAAAGAGAGACCAAGACCATCCTATAATGCCTGGAGAGCCATAGATTAGTGAGGAAACAAGGAGAAAGTAGACTCTCACCCAAAGAATGCATAGACCATCTGGGGTCCCTCATCACCATGTAGCTGGTCCGAGTCCAAACATCTGACAAGAGAGTTTGAAACATGGTGGCACAAGCCCTCAGCTTGCAGAACAACCAATGTCCAACCCTGGAAAATTTCTCTCAGGTACAAGGATTTATGGCCTCATGCACCAACCTGGTCCCATGGGGATGATGAAACATGAGGCCATTGGCACTCTTGGCTATGCAACAGGAGCACAGGTAAAATAAGACCTGTTAGCAATAGTTGCAATGACTTTGCAGGTTTGGAAGTCACTATCATGGTGGATGAACTGAAACAACCTCACCAGCAGAGTTCTGATAGACATACATCAAGTCATAACTATAGACACTGATTCCAGCCTAAGAGGCTGGGGATCAGCGATAAGTCACTAGGCAGCCCAAGGAAAATGGACAGCATCTGAGACAAAACTACCCAACAACATTCTGGAAATGAGCACAATACACAATTCACTAATTCGTTTCACATCGACATACAAAGACAAGAACGTTCTGATACACTCCAACAACAGAGCCACAGTGGCATGCATCATAAAACAGAGGGGAACCAAAAGCAAGGACATGCAAATAGTAGCCTCCAAAGTTCTGAACTGGGCACATAACAATTTGATGCATATAACAGAAATACACCTAGTCTGGAAGCACACCTTGATGGCAGATTGGCTGAGCAGACAACAAATCAACCTGGGAGAATGACAACGCAACCACCAAGTATTCCCACAGATAAATGGGAGACTGGGACAAGTTCAAATAGACGTTATAGCCACCAGAAAAAACACACACAGTTTCCACAATGTAACTCCATATTCAAGGACAACCAGTCTATGAGGGTGGAGGCACTGTCCCTAGACTGTTTCTTTGAAGTGGGATACATAATCCCATCCATCCCCCTCTTTTCACTAGTACTGAGGAAGATACACCACCCCATATTGACAGTGCATATCATGTTTCACAATAGTAGTTGCCATGAGATTGGACCACCTGTTGATCCTACCCCACAGGCAAGGCATTCTTAAGGGCCTGGTGTTCCACCCCAGTCCTCAGATTCTTAAGTTAATGGTCTGACTCCTGAAAGAGACAGATTGCTAAAGGCTAGCTATCACAACTTTGGAATCAACACCATGATCAGGTCAAGGCATTCATCTACAACATTCATCTGTAAAAGACAAGGCAGGGTGAAAGACAAGGGTGGTGGACTTTAGATGTATGGAAGTTGTACAGTACTTGTAGGGCATCTTGCAAAATTCAGGCTGGGGATGGATGCAGAGCAGAAATGGTCCATCATTAAGCTGGGTCTGAATAAGGCCATAAATGACTGCACGAGGACCCAGAGTAAAACGTCCGGGACCAGGAGACCAAGCTGGTTCAACAGGGATGTGGCAGAGAAGGTGAGGGAGAAGAGTGCTGCCTTTCAGAAGTACAGGCAAACTATCAGTGAGGAGGATAGGGAGGTTTACTCAGGGAAATCCCAAGTGGTAGGGAGATTGGTCCAGGCAGCTAAAGCTGCAAAGGAACTAAGGCTAGTAGAGGGTATCATGGGGGGGGGGGAGGACATCTTCAAATATATAAGGGAGAGAAAAGCAGTAAGGAGGGGATTGTTATGATTAATAAGAAGGGGTGATGGGCAGAAATAGTGAAGAAAAGGCTGAGGCACTGAACAAGTATATCAGCTCTGTATTCACTAGGGAAAAGGACAGACCTATGCTGCAGGGGAATATAGGGATAGGAATGCAAGAGGGGAGAGAAACAGATGGGGTGATCAAGGTGGACAGGGTCTTAGAAGGTCTCAGGGTCCTTCAGTGGATGAGTCACCTGGCCTGGATGGCATACACCCGAGGGTCCTGAGAGAACTGGCAGAGGTACTGGTGGTCCCCCGATGGATTTGTTTAACACCTCATTAGAGACAGTGTGTGTGCCTCTGGACTGGAGAATGGCACATGTGGTGCCACTCCACAAGAGTGGTCCCAGAGATGAACCTGGTAACTACAGACCAGTTAGTCTAACACCCATTGTAGGCAAATTAATGGAGAGCATTCTAAAAGAAAGGTTGGTAAACTTTCTGGAGGTTAACAATCTTCAGGATGATAGGCAGCATAGGTTTGTCATGGGGAGATCCTACCAGATGAACATGATAGAATTTTTTGACTGGGTCACAGGGTCACTAGACAAGGGCCAGGCAGTGGATGTACTATACCTGTACCTGGACTTCAGTAAGGCCTTCTACTCCATGCCACATGGAAGGCTGCTTAGCAAACTGAGTACCCTGGGAATTGGTGACAAGCTTCTGGGGTGGATCAGGAGCTGGCTGCAAGAAAGGAAACAGAGAGTGATGGTAGGGGATGAACTATCCAAGCCTAGATCTATAACCAGTGGGGTCCCACAGGAATCAGTACTCGGTCCAGTGCTACTCAACATCTTTATTGGTGACATAGCAGTAAGGGTCAAATATAAAGTCTGCCTTTTAGCCGACAATACTAAGCTCTGTGGGAAGATGGACATTGAGGAGGGAGACAGGAACTCAGGGAGGATCTGGCCAGACTAGAGAAATGGTCTGGCATCTGGCAGTTGGGGTTTAACACCAAGTGCAAGGCCATGCACCTGGGAGATAGGAACCTGAGGCCAGCTACTGGCTTTGGGGTGTACAGGTCTCCAACTCAAAGGAGGAAAAGGATCTAGGGGTGATAGTCATGGGTTATATGAAACACTCTGTTCAGTGCTGTAAAGCAGCAGCCAAAGCAAATAAAAATGCTGGACTGCATCACCAGAGGAATCACTTCCAGGAGGGAGGAAGTCATTCTGCCCTTGTACAGGCCATTGGTTAAACCACACATGGAGTACTGTGTGCAGTTCTGGTGCCTTTAGTTGAAGAAGGACATCAAACTATTGGAGGTGGTCCAGTGAAGGTTGATGAAGATGATCCAGGGCATAGGGCACAAACCATATGATGAGAGGTTAAGGGAGCTCAATATGTATTTCTTGGAAGACAGAAGGGAAAGGAGAATATGTTATAAACCTTCAAGTACCTAAAGGGTGCAAACAAGGTTGGAGTGGAGGGCATTTCAATTTAAAAAGGGAGGGGACCACAATGGGTAACTGTCAGAAACTTGTGGGGGTGGGTAAATTTAAAAAGGACATGACAAGGCTCTTTTTCACAGAATGGGTGGTGTCAAAGTGGTATGGATTGCCTGAGGAGGTGATAGCACTGAAAACAGTGGGAAGTTTTAAAAGGGGGGTGGAACAGGGTAAAAAGGAGAGGGGCAATAGGAGGGAGGACGGGGATGGGGAAGAAGGGGTGAGGATTGCTCTGGTGGGTAAGGGGAAGGGAGGCAGCTCCAGTAAAATAGACTGAGCTACATACTTGAGAAGACTCAATAGACCACTAAAGCCTGTTTCTGCTGGCAATTTTTGTATGTTCATATGTTCGTAAAAGATGATGGGCCATACTCACCAAACAATGCAACCAGAAGTCTATAACTCTGAAGAAGGCCTCCATTCCTGACACCCTCTTAGTTCTTCAGGAGGGACTTGACAAAGGACTTTCTCCATCATCCATGAGGGTGCAGTTTGTGGCAACTAGAGCAGCATGCAGACAAGTTGAAAACTCGACTTCAGTGGCTCACCCAGGTATACTGAAATTCCTAAAGGTCGCATCCATGATACTACATAAGACCAAAGATGAAGAAAATCACAGCTCCACGGGTCCTCAACCATATTGTTAAAGTGGTGACATCTGTACCTTTTGTGTCACTGACTTTGGTGGAATTAACATACTGTAGCTAAAGTTAAAAATGGTATTTCTGTGGCTATCTGTTCAGCCAGATGGACATGAAAACTACACACTATGTGCTACAGAGAATTAAATTTGTCATGAAGACTACATCACACTGAGAACAGTCCCATCATTTGCTTGCAAGGTGGCATCATACTTCCACATCTCTCAGTCAATAGAAATACCGGCCATGATGCCTGAGCCTGAAGCCACAGAAGAAATTCCACTGCACACTCTGGGGATGAATGAATTCCTGGTGACTTACCTAAACAGGACTCAGGACTTCATAAGGTCAAGTAGATTCTCCGTAGTCATTTAAGGGAACAAGAAAGGCAGCCCAATATCTAAGTTAACCATAGCTGCATGGTTAAAGAAGACCATACAAGAGTTCTATGGGTCAGTGGAACCACCAAAGGACATTAGAGCACACTCCACCAGGGCAGTGACCACCTCATGGGTCAAATGGAACAGTCACAGCTGAGGAGATATATTTGGCCACTACATGGATATCCTTCTACACATTTACTGGACGATATAGACTTTATGTCCAATCTGCCCTAAAGACTAACTTCAGCTGAGCAGTCCTCAATATGGCAATCACCACATCACCTAGTCATGAACAGTTTCCCCCTCCTTGATAATAATTGTGCTGCTTTTTAGTACCAAGATTATAAGCATTTGGAGTGTCTCAGAGATTACTCCTCGCAATGGTAGTTTACTCACTTGATAAGAGTGATGTGGGAGTACATCTCTGAGGCACTTCAGGGCCCACCCAGGCAGGAGTTGATTCATGACAGGGCTAGGCAGGAGTAAATCTGGGTGGTTGTCCTTCCTTTCTCTGGTTTGCTGTATGGGTGTGTTTATTAGCCTGTATGCAATAAGAAATAAAGTATAGTTTCTAGTCTTTCACTCTGTTTTCTACTCAAAAGCCAACTGTATTAACAAGATTATTACAGGTAACATGGACAGCTTTGGAAGAGATTAACTGACTCCTACTAGCCAAGGCAGTTCATAACATGTAACAGATTTCAACATTGAAGTCACATGTGCATTAGAAGCCTATCAGGTGAACATAACCCAGTCTGTAAGCATTTGATGTTCCTCAGAGATGTACTTCCACAATCACCTTTACCAAGTGAGTAAACTACCAACTACTACCAACTATGACAGACTCAGGTGCTGGAGCAGGAAGAAGGAGGGGGTTTACTTTCCACAGGAGCTCTCCCTCCCAAAGACCTGCCAATCATTGTGGGGAGACAGCAAGACACAAAGCAAGGGGCATTTTAAGTGCAAGCCAAACAGGCAAAGAGGACATGCTCCCTGCCCACTGATACACCAGTCTGGCACATCTAGAAAGAAGACCGGGGCATTTAAAAACCCTGTAGACCCAGAAACACTGTACTTAGTGGCTGGAGCAGGAATAAGGAGGAGCCGTACTTTCAGCAAGGGCCCTCCCTCCCAAAGACCTGCTGATCGATGTGGGCAGACAGCAAGAAACAAAGCAAGAGGTGTTTTGAGCCTGAGCCAAAAAGGCCATGTGGACACATACCCTGCCCACTGATCCAGCAATCATGCACATCCAGAAAGAAGATCAGGGCTTTTAACCCCCCTCCCCCCCCGTAGAAACAGAAACACCGCACTCAGCGGCTGGAGCAGGAAGAAAGATGGGATTTACTTTCCACAGGAGCCCTCCTTGCCTCCTGAAGACCTGCTAATTGATGTGGGGAGACAGAAAGAAACAAAGTAAGTGGCATTTTGAGAGCTAAACAGGCAATGCAGACACGCACCCTGCCCACTTATTCACCAATCAGTTGCTCCATAGGTGGTTCCACCAGCATTTGCCTGGTATAAAAGGAAGAAACCACTAAGCAGCCTTCTGTGCTAAGGACAAACATGTCAAGGACAGCACAGCAGAGTCAGCCCACCAGAGTCAGTCCAATGAGGCAACTAGCAGCCAGATACTCTGTACCTTAGCAGTGAGTAGGAGAAGGAGGAGAACAGGTGTCTGGAAGCAGCAAGCATCTGCAAGGGGAAGCAGAGGACTAGGAGGCTCTACCTGGCAACTGTGGTAAGACTCATGATTGAAATTCAATTCTAGCACACTCACTGCAGGGAAGTGAGGAGAGTCAGGGATGCACAGAAATTTGGCAGTAGGTGAAATTCCCTATATAGGGTAAGGGAACAAAAGGGTTTCAGAAGACAAGACAAAAAAAGGCAGAGTAGAGGGTAAGTATGCTGGAAGTGGTGCAGTGCGGTGGTTGTGGGGCAGCAGTTTTCAAGGTAATTTTCTGGAAACTGCAGTGCTGTCCCATCTGTATGCACCTCTTTGGGCTGAGAAGGGAAGTTGCTGGACTCCAGGCCAAGTTGTCTAGGATTCAGGGAACCTCCTTCCCCACTCAGAGACCACCTTGTCCAACTCTGTTACCTCGAAGAATGCCTGGAAGGAGGAGAGGCTGTACTATGGTGGGCTCAGGGAGGGTGAGGGCAGTGGGACAGAGGCACATCCCCCATCTGGTACCACTACACAACATCTACACCACTCTGGTGGGGTGGGATCATCCCATGGAGGCACCTGAGGTAGTGGCAAGGGAGGATGTGAGGGGTCCTCCATACTGGAGACCCCATGGAGGTGGTAGAGGACCCCAGAGAAGAAGGAAGCAACTCCTGATGGGCTCTCCATCATGAGAGGGATTGATTTGGGGTCAGGAAAGGAGAGGAAGGGGCGAAATGGAGGTTAGGTGCCTACCCAGTGCCAAAGTTGAGAGAGCTGGAAATAGGATCCAGAGAATCACAAGGCAGCAGGATGGGAGACAGAGCTAGAAATCATTGTCCACCTGGGTACAAATTACCTGGCTAAGGATTGGGAGGGGATGGTACAGGAGAAGTTTAGGGAATGGGAGGTCTTAGGCAGGTAGCAAACTATGTGACCTTTTCTGAGGTACTGCCTGTCTATGACGGGGGGGGGGGGGATAGAGTACTCCATACCAGGAGCTTCAACCAGTGGTTGAGAGAATGGTGCAGGGAGGTGGGATTCCGCTATACTGGGGAGTGGGAGGATCACACCTGGAGGGATAAAGGCCTGTACAGAGAAGATGGCCTGCATGCAGGAGGGGGACCACAGTTCTCAATGAATGGTTTAAATGTGACATTGGCAAGCATTTAAGTTAGCCAAGGGGCAGGGCAGAAGGAAGCAGGGCGACATAAACTGTCCTCCCCACAAACTGAAGTAGTCAGTGGGGGGAACCCTCAAGGGTAAAAACAAACCAGTAGTAATGAAGAGTGATGGGAATGAGAACAGAGGCAGTAAGGAGAGAAGACAAAAGGGAAAATGGGGGGCTGGTGAACATGGTGGTACTAGAAGATGGAAGGACATGTGTGCCAGTGCTTGAAGTCTGAGAAATCGAATTCCTGACTTAGAGGCCATTATGGCAGAGGCCAACCTGGACATTGTTGCCATTACAGAGTCATGGTGAACTGAGAATCATGACAGGAATATAGCCATACCAGGCTATACTCAGTTCAGGGAGGACAGGGAGGGAAAAATGGGGAGAGGAGTTGCTCTGTATGTGAGAGATAGCATAAAAGTGACAGAGGTATAGGGAATACATGGAGGGGCAGAGGTACTGTGGGTCAGCCTGGAGATGGGGAATGGAGCAACTATTTTGCACTGGCGTGATCTGTAGACCTCCAGCACAGTGGAGAGGAGTTGGATAAGGTTCTGGGGGAAGCCATCAAACAGATGACAAATAAAGAGGCGGTGCTGCTGGTTGGGGATTTCAATCTTCCGATGTAGATTGGAGCATCCCAGCTGCAGCTTCAGCCAGGAGCAGGGACATCCTGGACTCCATACAGGGGGCATTACTACAGCAAATAGTTAGGAAGCCCACTCATGGGTGGCCAATACTGGATCTTGTACTAACTAATGAGGAGATTATTGTAGATGTCATGGTAGGTGGCCACCTGGAGACCAGCGATCACTGTACTGTGTAGTTCAATATAAGTACTGTGGTAGAATCAAACCACACAAGGACAAGTGTCTGGAAATCAGGAGGGCCAATTTTAAAATAATGGGGAAATCCCTCAGGGATGCCCTGGTTGGGGTGGGGGGCTTGGATGGAGTGGAGGAACTTTGGGTGAAACTAAAAGGGGGCATACAAAAGGCAAAAACTTCTGCATTACACTAGTAATAAAAGACAAGAGGAAAAAAAGATTGCTATGGTTCTCTGAGGAGGTGGCTGGGAAGGTAAGTACAAAAAAGCTAGCATTCAGGAGGTATAGGAAGACACAAAAAGAGGAGGATAGGGGCTGTATCTGGAGAGATGGAGGCAGGGAAATCAGTTAGGAATGCAAAGGCACAAACAGAAGAGGAAACAGCCCAGGTAGTAAAGAAAGGAGACAAGATATTTATTAGGTATGTAAGCAAAAAGAGAAAGACCAGAGGGGGATTGTAAGATTAAGAAGGGAAGGAGGAGATTGTGTGGAGGGAGACCAAGAAAAAGCAGACATTTTGAACAAATACATTTCTTCAGTATTCACAGAAGAAGGGGAATGAGAGAGACCACAGAAAAGTGACATTAGCATCAAATGAAGGGAGGTGGACACTAGTTCATTTACAGAGAAGAGAGTTGTTGTTTTTTTTATTTGTTTAACCAGGAGAGACTCACTAAGCTGAAAGCTTGTTTACAGGTGCAACCTGGGAGCACAAGAAAATTGAGTGACTTGCTCAGGGTCACACAGTATGCAAGTGGGGGCTGTGGGATTCAAACCCAGGTCTCCAGGTTTGCAGCTCAGAGCCTTAAACCACTACACTATACTGGCTCCTCCTGAAGGAACACATAAATCTGAAAGTGGACAGGGCAATGGGGCCAGACGGGATCCCTCCAAGGATACTGAGGGAACCCAGGGAGGTGCTGGCTGCACCTCTGACAGTCCTGTTCAACTTCTCACTGGAGGCAGGAGTGGTTCCAGGGGAATGGAGAAGGGCAGATGTAGTCCCACTTTACAAAAGTGGTAGTAGGGAGAAGGCTGGCAAATACGAGCCAGTCAGCTTGACTTTGGTGGTGGGGAAACTATAGAAATCAACACTGAAGTGAAAGATAATGGAATACCTTGAATCCAGTGGCTTATAGGACCCAAGACAGCATGGAATCACAGGTGGCAGGTCTTGTCAAATGAATGTAATAGATTTCTTTGACTGGGTGTCCAGGGAATTGGATCAGTGAGGAACGGTGGATGTGGCCTACCTAGATTTCAGCAAGGCCTTTGACACTATTCCACATAGGAGATTAGTTAGCAAGCTGGGTAGTCTAGGAATGGGACTAAAGGTGATAAACTAGGTAAGAAATTGGTTAAGGGATAGGAGCCAGAGGGTGGTGGTAAACAGGGTTCACTTTGAGGAAGGAAGGGTGACCAGTGGTGTGCCACAGGGATCTGAACTGTGACCAGTCCTGTTCAATATTTTTATTAGTGACATTGCAGAGGAGCTGAATTGAAAGGTCTGCTTGTTCGTGGATGACACTAAAATCCATAACAGGGAAGACACTTCGAGGTGGGGGCAGAATGAGAGGGGATCTGAAAAAGTTGGAGGAGTGGTCAAGGGTATGGCAACTGGGCTTTAAAGGAAAAAAATGGCAAAATCATACACATGGGGCACAGAAACCCAGAGTACAAATTGGTAGGAGTGGTATTGATGGCCACCAAACAGGAAAGAGATTTGGGGGCTATCATAACTGATGACCTAAAGGTCACTAGGCAGTGTGATAAGGCAGTCGGGAGAGCTAGCGAGATGCTGGGGTGCATAGGGAGAGGTATCACCAGCAGAAAGGGGGAGGTGGTGTTACCCCTGTATAGATCACTGGTGAGGCCTCACCTTGAGTACTGTGTCCAGTTCTGGAGACCTCTTCTCCAGAAGGACAAATGAGGAGTGGAGGCAGTCCAGAGGAGGGCAACCAAAATGGTGCAGGTCTGCATCAAAAGCCCTGTGAAGAAAGACTAAAGGACTTCAATATGTATACCCTGGAGGAAAGGAGGGAGGGGGAGATATGTTAGAAACTTTCAAATACCTCACAGGTATAAATAAGGTTCAAAAGGGAAGCATTTTTCGAAAAAAAAAGATGCTCAAGGACAAGGGGTCATGTTAGGAGGCTGGAGGGGTGTAGACACAGGGGAAATGTGAGAAAGTATGTCTTCACTGAGAAGGTGCTGGATGCATGGAATAGCCTCCCAGTGGAGGTGGTGGAGGCAAAATCCATAACGGGGTTCAAGAAAGAATGGGATAGGCATAAGGGAACCTTAGTGATCAGACAAAGTGGGGGATAAGCTGGAGATCAAGTAGGGTCTGCAGTGATACAGTAGATAGGGATAATGGGCAGACTAGGTGGGCCATGCAGTCCTTATCTGTTGTCATATTTTATGTTTCTATGTTAAGTGGCCTAATCCCCACATCATCATCACCACATTCCTGATACTGAAAAAAAAATGTGGCCACTTGAGCTCCCTCCTAAACCTAGCTCACCTGTATGACAGTAATATGCACTGTTTCTGAGCCATCAGGGTGGTTAATATGTTTCATACAAAAACATTTGCAGCTACAGTATATATTACCTTTTATACAATGGGTTTAAAAAAAAAGGAATATCATTGTTTAAAACTCATCACATGACTGTGCAGCAATATTGCTTGCCGCATGACTGGTTTGACTTACAGCTTGACATCATACCTAGAACCTGATGACATCATTATATCCCTTCCCATCACTTTTAAACTCAAACTGCAAAGCAGCCATCTTAAATTCAAACTAGCAACAGCAGCTAAGAACTAGCCTTATATTTCCTCCTTACCTGTGGAGAATTTCAATTTCTTCCTTTTCTGTGGTCCAAAAGATGTTTCCAGAGGAACATGAAGCTCCAAAACCACATACCAAAGAAAGAAAAATGAAAAGGAGACACAAAGTGTGAGTAGACACCTCAGCTTACTCTCTGAATAGGTGAATGAAACTGAAGACAAAGTTCATGAAATAGCCACAAAAGTTCACACCCTACAGGCCACCAAAATTTTTTTGAACTGGCTTTGTGAGACTAATAAACAAATTGATTTTAAAACTATAGCAGAAACTGATCTCTCACAGGCGCTGGGATAACTCTATGCCTCTGTTGGAAATGCCACTGGAGAGCAGTACAGCGTCCCGTTACAGTACATGTGCCTTAGAGCAGGAATAAATAGATACTTTAACAGTGTCCGCTTAGGCAGAAACTTCAGCATAGTCACCAGGGATATCCTGTGACAATAGCGACCAAATATAGGCGACCATCAAAATGATAACACATATTCAGTGCTGTGATCATTGGCTACCCGGAAGGGTAATGACTCACTCCTACCAAGAGGTTAGGGGAAGGTGACCGGAAAGGGAGGCTAGCATGGGGAAGGGGTGGGATATGGAGAGGGTTATTGTGCTTTAGTGTGCCTGTTGCCACCAAGCCAGCCATGTGGTGTGGTGGTGAGGGAGGCTAGCTCTGAAGCAGCAGGTACTGGGTTGGGGCTGGGGACCAGGAAGGTAGGAAATTTGCCACTGCCTGCAGCTGTGAGACTTAGGTTTCTTTTAAAATGCTGACTGTGTCCCCTTCCTGACATGCAACCCCCCTGAAGTTAAGAATCTAAAATCAGAGGGGTGCAGTGGACATAGCCCCCAAGAGGAGTGGCACGGCCCTCCTGCAAAAACACTTATTTTTTGCCGTGTCAGGTCACCGGCAAATGTATATTGCCATTTTGCTTTTCTGAGATGTACACTCGCCATAATAGCAATTGCCATTTCACGGTCACTATTATGACATAAAACCACCTCCGGGCCTGCCTTTAAAAATGCTAACAATGTCTTTAACAGCATAATGAAAATCTAACACAAAATGGGAAAAGACAAGGCTGCACACTACCTCAAAATCACAGTCCCAAACTCACAATTGCTCCAGACCTCCCCCACTCTGTCCCCACACACAACCACGGAACTCGCATTGAAAGTATGGATAAACATTCAGTTACATCTAGCTAGAAGAGGGCAGGAGGTTTTCCTTCTACTAATAAAAGAGTCATTTGCTATTAAAACAGATAAAAATGGCTGTGAATATGTGACCCTTTCCTTTAATGAGGAAACTAAAAATCACAAAGACCACAAAAACCCAAACCACAATGCACACAGATGCTTCATATTCACCCAAGCAAATAGCCCTCTTTGTCCAGTGTCACCGTTCAAGAAATACATCACTAAATGCCCACCAGGATCAGAGGCATTCTACCTGCTTTCCAGAAGAATTCACAAACCTCTCCTACAAGAGGAAGCTGTCTGGTATAAAAACTCCCCAATGGGAATTAACTGTCTTTTAAATGATGCTGCGAATCTCGTGAGAAGCAACATTATCTAATGTGTATGTGACAGAAATGGGAACTAAGTAGTTAATTTTAGGGATTTACTAAAACTATTTTTCTGGTCTTCTGAATCTCACCAGAAGATTTTCCTTGGATTGCTAACAACAAAGAAAAAAAAAAACACTGGGATTCTACTTCACTAGCAAGCTATGCCTCTGGACAAAGTAATTAATCTCAAAGAGTGATCAAGGGGACTGGACAGTCACACACTCATACACACTGATTTTGAAAGGATTTGATCCTTCAAATACAAACTGGTTATTGAAGTGATCTTTATTGGATATCTATAGGCTTTAAGTTGACTGGGACAAGGGAATTAAAACTTGAACAGAATTTAAAATGGTTGGTCAATTCAAAGGGATGCCCTAATCACAGAGTTTTAAATGTACTGTAAGCTATAAATTTTGAGGATTCCTCTTGAGTGGGGCTTTTGCCTGATACCATTCATGAAGATAAGCAGAGCCTGCCTTCAGCTAAGGTTTGTGTAGGGGCACTGATAGCTTAGATGTCAGTTTTCTCTTCGAGCTGAGAAAGGCAAGTCCCTTTTTACGGTAGACTAAAGCAGTCTGTAGTGTTTTCTTTTCTGACTCCTGTTATTTGAAACCATTTGTTTACTTTTCCTGTAAGAGTGTTTTCCTCTCATTTTTACTATTGATATCCTGGAGCTTCACCTTGACTCCTAAATTAAAATACTTTTATTTATATAGCAGTCATGACTGTGTCATAATTGTAAGGCAGTGATTTATTTTCTCTGGCTAAGGGAAACTCAGGAGGCAGTATTACACAGTGGTTAAGGGCACTGAGCTGCAAACCTGGAGACCTGGGTTTGAATCCCACAGCTCCCACTTGCATATTGTGTGATCCTGAGCAAGTCACTTAACTTCCTTGTGCTCTCAGGTCACACCTGGAAACAAGTTTCTGCTAAGTGTGCCTTTTCTGGTTAAACAATTTCCTCTGTTGGCATCCATCATCAGAAGAGCATACTGCCAAAGTAAACCTGTGGTGTCCTTCCTAGCCTTGTGCAAGGAAAAGTGAAGTCCTGGGCAACCAAGCTGGTGGCAGCTGAAAAACAAGGAAACCGATGACTTTCTAAAGGCAGTTATAGCCCAAAGAGAGAGGGTTGACACAGCGTATACTAACCATTTCATAAGATCCATGGCTGTTCACCTTCTCTCCGAAGCTGGTCTTGAAAGTCAATAAATAATGCCAGTAACCTGGCATTGAGCAGAAATCACTTTGAAAAATTACTGGGCCGCTTCATTTGTAGAATGCAGGCAAGAGAGCAGGATTCTTGGTGGTTCCTGGATGCAAACTGCAACGTTGTCCAGATCACCACTAAACAGCATGCCTGCGATGGAGAACATCCATTGCCAAAATGTAAACCAAATGAAAATCTCCTGCAGTGCAAGTAATTCCTGCAGTGTCCCTCCCACTGTGATGACCATAAGTCCCAATCCTACATGACTAACAATGCTGATGATGTCAAGTTCTGAACTTACAAGAATGCCGATGACAGCAACTGATGCAAGCCCACTAAACCTACTAAACACCGCTCTTCAAAATTTTCCAACTCCTAACCAAGCAATGCCAGCATTTAACAACTCGTCTTTCTTACCCAACTTCATAAATCAGAGAACTGTACAATTTAGCAAAGCTGAGGGCACATGATTAAGTATAGCATTCCAACAACATCAACAACAAAAAAAACCCTGCTATGCTTAAAACTGTTACAGTTGGACTTTCAATCACCTCTTCACATTACTCAAATGTTTTAAAATATTAAAACAAAACAGCACAATTTGCATTTTTTTAAAACTTGTCACTTCTTTTGCTTGCAGTATAGTATTACCTTCATGATGCAGCATATTCCATACTCCCAGATGTCAACAGGCTCCACAGCAACCAATGTACCCAGACATGCATATACACTATGAACCCTACTGTGTTACTGGGCACTACTTCCCGATTGCTAAAGGAGCCTGGTCCGATCACTGGCTCATACTACCGCCGAGTTGGTGGGTGACATTGGGGACCTGCTACCTCTGCCCCAACTAGATCCTTCACTCTAACCCACCTGGACTCCCAGCATCCTGCACAGAGTCTACATATAGGAAGAAAAACAGCAGTCTTTATAAAAAGTTGTGTGACTACTGACAAATTGCACACTGCCTCCTATTGCTCAGGGTGTGGGATGTGCATCCAGAACCTGGCCCACCAAGTCCACATCACCCATGAAATTGCCCAGGACATGGAACAATCAAAATTGCACCAATAAACATTCAAAGACTCCCAAGCAAGCTGGACCAACTTCAATCCTGGACCGCTCAGCACAACCCTGACATCCTGTCAGTAGTTGAAACCTGGCTCTCACCTAAGATCTCTGATGATGAAGTTGCCCTCCCTGGCTTCAACATTTTCAGGTTTGAGCGGGTGTCCAAGAGATGGGGTGGCTGTGCAAGGACACTATCAAAGGTCTTGCCTTCCCCCAGGTGGATCTCGGGCCTTATACCCAGGCCCTAGCAGTTAAAGCCATACTTGGAGCACACAACAAATCCCTAACTATCGTCTCTGTCTACATTCCCCCTAATGAACACAAAAGGGACTTCAAGTATTGTCAGCTTCATCCTTGATCTGCCCACTAACTCTGAGACCATCCTACTAGGAGACTTTAACATCAACTGACTCTCACCCGATGCATGCACATGCAGGGATGATATCTCAGCCGTTCACTTTATCCGGCTTGTTTCCTCCCCTACCAGGGTTAATTACAAAACAGGAACCAGCACCCTCCTAGATTGGATACCCTCAAGCAACCCAGAACGACTTACCAATGTGACAATGCACCCTGATGCTATTAGTGATCACTCCCCAGTCTTGTGTAACTGGTCTAATAAATTTCACAAGCCACCTCCACGCTTCACCTTCAGTAGGGTACTAAAGCGTGGGCATCTTCAGTCCCTGAAGCATGATCTTGCCACCTCCGACTGGTCACAAATTGACCATGCTACTGACGTTAATACTGCATTGGATTATTTCATAAAACAATTCACACAAGTCTGTAATGTGCATGCGCCCCACAAAAAGGTCAAAGCAAGGGTGTCAATTAACCCATGGTTATCATCTGACCTTATAAGCAAACTGAAAAAGTGCGATCATCTATGGCACCTTGCCAGAGAGTCGGGTAAACCCACAGACATACTAGCCTACAAGCAAGCCAGAAATGCCTGCACCCGGGAAATACAATAGGCTAAATCAAAACACCACAAGGAGTCACTCACTGCCTCCTGGGGTGACAGAAAAAACCTTTGGGCCAATTTGAAGGAAGTCTTGGGTAAGGATGTGAAATCAGCACTGAACCTAATCAATACACAGGGAACACCTACCCAGGACCCACTCGCCTTAGCCAACTCCTTCAATGAAGTGTTCTCTGACCTCTCTGGGACACTCCCCCCAAGACTTCTTCAATGACCCTCCACACTCCAACACCTCTACTACTGATGTTCTCCCTCACTCAGCCCCTCCTTTTTACTTCAAGAAACTTACCACCTCATGAGTCAGAAAATACCTTCTCAAAGTGCTCGGGAAAGCGAGACATAGTGCAGACACACTGGACCTCAAGCTGGTTGCCCTTACTATTGATGAAGTTCTCCTTCCCATAACCAAGATCCTGAACATGTTGCTCTGCCACTCACAATTTCCACAGCTGTGGAAATCTGCCATTGTGACTCCTGTGTACAAAAATGGAGATAAGGTATTGCTGTCAAACTACATGCCCATCTCAATTCTGCCACTGCTTTCCAAAGTGGTAGAATGCATAGTGGCTGATCAACTGGTTGAATATCTTGTAAAATACTCAATCCAATGCCCAGAGCAGCATGGCTTCCATAAAAGTTACAGTACCTTCACAGCACTACTTGAACTCACTGGGTTTATTCACCGGTCCCTGGACCAAGGAACCCTAGCAGGGGCAGTATTTATTTACCTCTCAAAGGCCTTTGATACTGTTCACCACTCCCTCCTCTTAAACCAATTAACCTCCATTGGCCTCTCTGCAAAATCAACCCTCTGGTTCAAAAGCTACCTAGGACAATGTACACAAAGAGTGAAAATAAACAATGTCCTCTCCGATTATCTGACTGTAAAATCTGGGGTCCCACAAGGCTCCATATCGGGACTGCTCCTTTTCAGCATCTTTCTCAACAAGCTACAACACCACTGCCCACAACAGATGCTACTCTATGCAGATGATGCAGTAATCTTCTCAAATTGCCTAGACCCAGAGAACCTTGAGTGCAAGCTGCAACATAGCTTCAGGATTGTTGAGGAATCATTCCAGGACCACAAACTTATCCTAAGCAGTAAAAAAAAACAAAACCTTGATGTTCTGCAGCACTCGAAGCAAATACCAGTCATACACTTTCAACATTAGCACATGATCTGAAACTCTGCTTGAACATACCCAGCACTTTAAATATCTTGGGGTCACACTTGACAGCAGCCTGGCCTACAACCAGCACATCAGCAATGTGGCTAGAACTGTCAACTACAAAATCGGTCTCCTCCACAGGCACAAGCACTGTCTCACCTCGGACACTCTTAGACTAGTGATCAACAGCTCTGTCCTCTCTGTCATAGACTATGGTTTGGTCATCTATGGTGCTTCTAGTCCCACCACCCTCCGCAGAATATCGGTAGCACTGAACAAGGCCTGCAGGCTGCTCACAGGAGCTGAGCATTTCACCCATACCTATGATCTCTATGCACAAACAGGCCTGCTCCAGTTCAGTGGGAGGTTACACTACCAAACCTGCCTGCTGGCAAAAAAGGTGATACTTGGAATTCTTCCCCATGGCACAGCAAACCTACTTCAGCCACACAGCAGCAACACACAATGGACAAGAAGTGCCAGCACTCACCTCTACCATGTTCCTCAGCTTTGATCAATGCAAGGTCAGCACTCTTTTGCCTACAGAGCACCCCCTCTGGTTTAATTCCCTTAGCCAGGACATCTCCGCTCAACCTACTTCAAGAGATTACTACACCAGCAGCTTTCCACATCCAGCACCTGTGACTGTTACCACTAGTTCTTCTGCCTCAGGGCTCTGACCTACCCCTATGCTGCTCACACCATGGCATGCCCAGACCATCTCTACCACCCCCTACACTCCCTTCCCTACCTCCACTTGGTGGCTCAAAAACTGTGCTTGGCCACCCACCTCATGCACCCACCCCTCATGTCTCCTGACAAGGTCCATGACTGCAGCAACTCCACTTCCCACCCTACTCCCCCCTGCCATCATTTCTTAGCCCCCCTCTTCCCTACCACCTACTTCTTCTCTACACTAATCTACTGCCTCTGCAAACGGACTCCAACCTCCTTCTACCAGCAACTGTCCTCTCCTATAACTTACTGTAAATGCAACCGTATGGGTGTCTTACCCTCTACAGTATTTTTTTTGTTAACATTAACCTGCTTGTATAATCCATTGTAATTATTGTAAATATTGTACATGTTTTATACTCTATGTTTGAACCCTTGTAATGCTGTCTCCCTCCTATTGATGTGGAACCTTTGTAAAAGAGCTCTCAGCTCAAACGTATTTAATCCTAGATCCTAATAAATAAATAAAATATTAAAAAAAAAAATTACATTTTGTCTTTAAACCAGTTACTCAAGGTATTCAATATTTGCAACTTTTAAATGTACTGTACTGTATGTTTCCTTACTAATGAACACATTTATATTTCAGAAACAGTGATTCTGTAAAGCAAAAAAAAAGGAACTATTTTTTCTCTCCTCTTCCCACAGTGTAAGGATGTCTAATAAAATGATAGAATATTTGAACAAAAAAAGTTTCCCCATTTTTTTATTCAACTTTTGGTAATTAAACCCATTGTACAAGTGCACTAACACACTCCAAGGGGTGTGGTATGATAGTTCACTGCACTTCCCTGATAGTTGAAGGCACTCTGCCTGTGGCCTATACCTCAAAATGTAACTGGGGAGTGTGACAATCTAGGGTAAAGCACACCCTACAGTGTGTTATTGCTAGCTTCTTTTTCTAGGGTGTGAAGGTAGTAGGGATGATCTAGCCACTTTACTATCAAAGTAGATTTGGACAGCTGCCCAGGGTGAGGGGTATAACATGACAGTTGATGTGGACATTTTATTTATTTATTTATTTAGTTTTTGTTGACCGGGTAAGTGCACTAGACAAATCCTGCCTATTTTCAGGCACGACCCGGGGGAGGGGGGATAGAGATGAATGCTAACTGACCTTGAACCAGATTAAGCTATTGGTGGTATTTTTAGTGAATGAGGGAAATTTGGCCAGGGCAGTGGGGAACTTCCCCTACTCTTTTCAATAAGTGCCATGGGATCCTTAACATCTACCTGAACTACCACCAATCCAGGAAGATGGGACCTCGGTTTAATGTCTCATCCGAAAGACGGCACCTCAGAAGTGCAGCACCCCTCTCATGCTGCACTGCATTGTCAGTACTGGGATATTAACCCAAGTGCCAGATGTGGGAAATGAACCCACAGCCCTCTGATTTCCTGGCCTCAGAGGCGAGTGTGCTACCGACTGAGCCACTGATACTGACACATTAGTAAGTCACCTAAAAAGTTTCTGTTTCTTTTCTTTTTTTCTAATGCACTTATTTCACTGTCCTGTATTTTAGAATTAATGTAAACCAGTCAAAGACTTTGACTCCAAACTAAGAGAAAAGGTAACAAACAGGAATCATTTCCTCATAAAACAGCAATGTATACTTGTTAAATAGGGAATATGTGATGCGCATCTATGAGATATGGAATTTATCTTTATGAGTGGCCAGTGACCTCTTGACCCTCGCTTGCGGTGAAGCCATGAGTGACAGAGGTCAGTGACCACAAACAAAGCTAAATTCCATATCTCTTGGATGCATATCACAAGTGTGGTTTATTAGTGTTTAACAATTAGCACTTACAGAAAGACCACCGCACAGTTCACTGAGTTCATTGCTTGTGCTGACTTGTGGTTTAGAGCAGCACAAAGCAGAACAGTGAGCTGTAGCTTGTGCTAGTGACATACCCCCTGGCAGGATAAACAGAATGAGATAACCTGCTTGCAAGGTAAAAAATGTATCTAGCTAGCTAGGGTTCTTTGCTTTTGATTGTATTTTCATCTTATTGCAAAAAATGCTAACGTACACTGCATAAATAAATAAAATCTCTTCAAAGTTATGAGTACAACAAAAATGTATACAAAAGTTTATGTATTTCTGTTCATTTTTAAAATACAATTAAGGTACTCCCAGGAGTTCGTTTACCAGCAGTTAATCCAACCCCCAGATGCATGATGCCCTTGTCTACACCGCAAGGCCTCATTATGCACCGGAGGGTTGGATTAACTACTAGCAAACTAACACCCAGTCATATCTTAGTGCTTAAGTATACAAACTCATGTATAACAGAGTGTGAGCATGGAGATTTTGGTGTTCTAGTTTCAGTTTATGTTTGATAATAACCAGTAGAAAATAATACATGGGTGGGTGGGTGTTCATGCATTTTAATATATGGATATGTTATTTAATATACTCCTAAAGCATATAAAAAAAATTTGGTAATACCATCGTGCCTCCAGTGTTAATAGTACTGTCAATCAATGTTAATAGTATTGTCAATCAATGTTAATACTATCGTTCCACAGTTGAGCTATAGGATTAACACTGGTACCAAACAGTGCAAGTGCCCAGAAAGTTGCTGTCTGGCCCCATGTCATTGTAAGCGTGCCTCTCAATTGGACACTATTCATGAGTGGGCGGGTAGAACATTTTGAAAAATATGGCGGCCATCTCTCGCTTAGGGAGAGCTTATCTTGTGATGAATCTTCCCCAATTTTCTTTTTATCTTCCTACTCAAAATAGAATTATCTGGCTGATCCTGCATTCTTTCACAAGTAAAAAGGTAAGACTGCCTTTTCCCAAAACAAAAAAACTGTTTGCACTTGAGACCGAGAGAAGCACTGAGGAGGAAAAAAAGTGGGAGGGGTTTATAGAACTGTCTGCGGCGTGTGACAAGAGCGAGACAGTGCAGTGGTCAGCCAGGGCGGAGTCTTTACAACAGCGGCCGACCACCACTTCCAAATGAAATCAGATCCATATATTAAAAAAATAACAGATACCTAAATATCTATTTCAAGGCTGTAATCCCATCTCAAGGTTTTGGGGACTTTGGGAACCTCTTGAGCTTCACTGTCAGAGGTTCCAAGTCCTCAAAACCTCTCAATGGGACTACTGCCTTATAATAGATACCTATATAAATAGATACTTATATATCTATTATTATATTTTTTATACACTCCCAAGGTGTGTGATACTACATAATTTATTTTATTTATTTAAAAGGTTTAACATTGAGCTAAAAACTTATCTATTTACTCTAGCCTTCCCTAATTATGGTTAATTCATTGTTATTGTTTCTGTTTTAACTCATATTTATATTTGTCTGTATCCAATTGTATGTACAGTGCCTTGGTTCTGAAAGGCGCTATAAAAATAAAGCTTGATTTGATTTGAAGTAAGTAACCAGGAAATGCACACTGAGCCAGGGCTCATTTCCAGGTGCGACTCGGGAGTGGGGAATGGGAGTATAAAAGCATAACATTTACAGTGCAACAGAATGTGTTTATATAGGCAACATTATTTAGGAAGCATCACAGAAGCTGGATCGAATGAGATGAGTCAAGTAGAATAATAGCAGCATGGACGGGTGAGTAGGAAAAAGAAAAATGCACTGTGCCTGCTGGGGTGGGAGACAGTGTTATTGGGGTAACAGAAACATAGCAGAGGTGGAAGCAGAAGCTAACCTTGGATTAGGGAGTCAAAAGCAGGAAGGGAGGTCAAGTGAGAGAGGAATGGAGGTCAGAGATAATCTTGAGGTGTTTATAAAAGGCTTACACATCTGGAGTGTGCATAAAAGTATGGATTACACCCACCCATCTATGTTTAATGTTTTATACTTGCTGGTCCGACTGACTAATTATGACAGTGCAGTTGAGGTTTCTTACATCTGTTGGGAGGAGGAACATGCCCAACTTTGCACAGGGTGTTGGGTATGCACCAGTCTGCTTGCCTAGAAAGTGCATGTGAGTTGAGTAAGGGAATGACAATGTGGGCATTTCCTGAATGCTGCCCAGTTTGTGCCATGTGCTTTGAGGGACACACATTTGATTTATACATGGACAGTTGTAGCAGATAATTTCAATATGGTTATGTGTGTATTAAAAGTTGATGACCAGCAACTGTATCAAATGAATAATAATACTGTATTCGACATAGTGTGTTACAAGGATGCATTGTTTGGGACTAAACTGCAGGACTGTAGTAGAACAGTTTGCATGCATGGACAGTGCCTTGGGTTCCCTGAGGTGAAGGAGGAGAGGTGGACACTAGTCCTGTAGAGGAGAGAGTCCTGCAGTTAGTCACTAATCTGAAAGTGGACAAATCAATGGGGCCAGATGGAATGCATCCAAGGGTGTTGTGGGAGCTTAGGGAGGTACTGGCTGCACCTCTGAAAGTCCTGTTTAACAGATCACTGGAAACTGGAGTGATTATAGATGACTGGAGAAAGGCAGATCTAGGCACACTTCACAAAAGTGGTAGCAGGGAAGAGGCTGGTAATTACTGTTCAGTCAGCATGATATTGGTGGTGGGAAAGTTAATACAGAAAACTGCTGAAGGAAAGAATTGTAGAATATCTTGAATCCAATTGGTTACAAGACCCCAGACAGCATGGATTCTCAGGGGAAGGTCATATAAAACATATGTTTCTTTGACTTGGTGACCAAGGAACTGGATCAGGGAGAAGCGATGGACGTGGCCTACATAGATTTCAGTAAGGCTTTTGACACAGTTTTTTACATAAAAGACTAGTAAGCAAGCTGGGCAGCTTGGGGGTGGGGAAAAAAGGTGGTAAACTGGGTAAGAAGTTGGTTAGAGGATAGGTAACAGAGAGTGGTGGTAAACAGATTTTACTCCAAGTAAAGGAGGGTTACCAGCGTGATACTTCAGGGATCAGTGCTGGAACCAGTCCTCTTTAATGTCTTTATAAGTGACACTGGTGAGGAGCTGGAAGGGAAGGTCTGTCTCTTTGTGGATGACACCAAGATCTATAACAGGGTGGACACTTAGGGTACAGAAACCCAGGGTGGGGTACAAAATGGAGAGGGTGGTACTGATGAATACCAAGCAGGAAACAGACCAAGAGGTAATCATATCGGATGACCTAAAGGTGGCCTGGCAGTGCAACAAGGCAGTCATGAGAGCTAATGGGATGCTGGGGTGCATAGGAATTGGTAGCACCAGCAGACAGAGGGAGATGATGTTGTCCCTGTATAGATCATTGATAAGACCCCACTTTGAGTACTGTGTCCAGTTCTGGAGACCACTATCTCTAGGACATAGACAGTGGAGGTGGTCCAGAGGAGGGTAACTAAAATGTTGCAGGGTCTGCATCAAAAGCCCTATGAGGAGAGACTAAAGGATCTCAAAACATACTCCATGGAAGACAGAATGGGGAGGAAGGATATGATAGGAACCTTTAAATACCTCACGGGGGCAAATAAGGTACAAGACAGAAGTATGTTTTACAAAAAAAGGTGCTCAAGAACAAGGGGACATGCTAAGAAGCTGGGGGGGGGAGTGGTAGATTCAGGAGAGGTGTGAGGAAGTACTTCTTCACCAAAAGAGTGATGGATGCCTGGAACAGCCTACCAGTGGAGGTGGTGGGGGCAGAAAGAGTGATGGGGTTCAAGAATGCATGGTATAGGCACAAGGGAATCATAGTAGAAAGGAAGGGGAGAGGGAGAAAGAAGTGTAGCTCAAGCAGGGTCTGTGGGGAGAAAGTAGAGAAAAAATGGGCAGACTGGGCTGGCCAAGTGGCCCTTATCTGCCATCAGATTCTATATTTCTGTGTTTCTGTTTCCTTATTTAACTACCAAGGTGCTTACAGAGTGAAGTCATTTAAGATAACTCTTGGCTGCTTTTGCTTACAGGAACTGTTAGATGCAAGGTTGTACAGGATGAAGTAGATGGATTTTTGGTGCTTTACATCTTGCAGTTGTTACTTTATGTTAGAAGCAACTTGCTTAGGAAAACAGTTTGTACAGTATGTATCACCTAAGGTCACAATTTCATTTTAGTTTTATTGAAGCTGGGACAGTTTTGTTTTAGTTTTATTGAAGCTGGGAGATGTTAGAGGCTATTGAACTAGGGCTCACTTCCAATGACATCCCTAGTAAATGAGATTTTATAAGTACCAAAACTAAGAAGGTCTGTGAGTATAAAGCTTTCATTTATGTTCAAACAACTTGAAACTCTTTGCCAGGCATTGTTAAATAAGCTAATAATTAAAAAGCTGCTGTAGGCCTGAGGTTCGATGGCCGGGACTGAACATCAGCAGTCCCTGTCTGGGCTATAAAACCAGTTTCCTTCAGCTTTATTCAGAAGAGCAGTTTATTTGCTACAGCCTGAGGATTTGCTTCACTGCTCCATCTGTATTTGCTGCTGTCCTCTTGGCTCGTTGGGTTTTCTGCATGTTTTTTGCCTTCATCTTCTGTTTGGCCTGTGCCTCATGTGGTGCTCTAGGTTAGTATTTTGTTGGTCCTCCTTTCCTACCTGTAGCATTGTGCTTCTTGCTTTTCTCTAGGGCAGCCACTGAAATGCTCACATGTCCTCAGCTAACTCCAGTGCTTAACCTGCAGTATATTTTCAGTGTGCTGGCTCAGTTTTATGCCCGACATTGGTAATGCTGCTGTTTTTCACTTATGTTTTCTGTTTTACCTGCTGGTCAGAACCAAGCCACTTGCAACATTTTCACTGCAGTCACTCTGTATGCGTTTTATTAATTTCACCTGGCTCCAGCCAGCGGCTGCAACCTTTTGAACTCCAGCCATTTCAGCAAGCCTTTCTTAGCCACTTCAGCCATGACTCAGGTATAGTGATGGGTGAAGTGGCACCAATTCGTTTCGTGGAGTGAAGGTGAATTCGCGGAGTACTCTGCCATGCGAAGCGGAGTACTTCGTGTTATAATGGGTAACGCGAAGTCCATTGAAAACAATGACTTCACCTTACTCCGCCTTCCACTTAGCCTCACTTCACCTTGTTTTTAAGCTGCAAAGGTGAATTTTACAGTGATTCATGGGATTTCAGGTCACATGGACTCTAGATTGTTCTGCACAGCCTCAGTTTGGGGTAGTGTGTGTAGGAAGCTGTTGGAGACAATCTGCTTTGAGAGTTCTCTGAGATTCAAACCTTCAAAAAGCTGTTAAAAAAAGCCTTTTTGAGTAATTTGTTTTGCTGAAACTTTAGTTCATCGATTGTAGGAAACCCTCCTGTGCTCATATCATCAAGTGTTTATTGTTTGTGTATGGATTTTGATTGTTAATGTACAACATTCAGTCTGTGTACTCAGAGACAGTGGAAGTGTGCTTTGGGGGAGGGGCGTATCTGTGGTGTAGGTAGATTAACTTGGAGAAAAAGACAGTGCTTTCAGTTTTGGTGATTTGTTCTTGTATAACTGTGTTAATGTACACACAGTAATATTTTCAATATTTCTTGCCATTTTTTTGCTGATTGTTGTGGTGCAGCAGTGCATAATTTTAGTTTGTTTAAAATATGTGGTTATATTACTGAAGTTTTCAATTTGCTATGTATTACTTCGTGTGTGTGTGTATAAGTATGTGTGTGACACGTGTCATCAAATCAGACCTTTTTATTGTGCCACATAAAAATTTCAGCAATGTGAAGCTGCTATCCACTGCAGCTGTGTGATTTTTGTACTTCTTTGTGGTATCTTTACTGGTACTAGTACTAGTGACTGTTACTGCTGCAGTGCATAATTTTAGTTTGTTTAAAATATGTGATTATATTACTGAAGTTTTCAATTTGCTATGCATTACTTAGTGTGTGTGTGAGTATGTGTGTAACGCGTGTCATCAAATTAGACATCTTTTATTGTGCCACATAATAATTTCAGCAATGTGAAGCTGCAATCCACTGCAGCTGTTGATTTTTGTACTTCTTTGTGGTATCTTTACTGGTACTAGTACTAGTGACTGTTACTGCAGCAGTGAAGTACACTGCCCCCCCCCACGGCCCGCCCCAAACCAGCAAAGATATTCTTTTCCAGATTTGAATTTCTGATAGTGAGCACTGGTTAGGTGTTGTGCCTTTGTGTCTGCATCTCTTCAATGCATAGCACAATCTTAATCTGTCTGTGCATTTGCATCTCTTTAGGTCCCAATCTCCATCTGTAACTTAAGTCACAGTTGTTTCTTTGGCTTCCCTTCAGAGTACTGGACAGGTGTGGTGTTTAATTCTGCATGAACATTGTACTCATTAATGTTTGTTTTTAAGTCAGGGAGTTGAACAGTGTCTGCAGTACATGTACAGACTGGAAAGAAGACACAGTATACTTGCACTGCTCAGAATACAAAGGGTCACGCATACGGAAGACAACAAACAAAGGGCATAATTACATACAAGGGTCAGGGATTGTGGAGGAATACATTTTGTAACACAGCAAGGAAGGTGTGGGGGGCACATGGTGTGAGAAAAATAAAACTAATGTGGGATCGCATGCTCATCCAGCAGCAGTTCCAGCATGGACATAATTTGCAACTGATGTCCCTCTATGTGATCCAGCCGCTGCTCCACAGCACTCACCCTCTCGTTGTTCTCCTCCACAGCAGTCCAGAGAACTGCCAAGTCAGCCTGTGTTATACGCAGTTCTCTGGGGTCCACACGTTCTACAGGCTGACCTGCTGGTGGTGGTGGTAGGGGTGGGGGTGTTGGTAGAGCAGCAGGTGCTGCTGTGGCCCTCCTCTTCTTAGGGATGCCACAATGCACAGCTGCACCCTCTGCCACAGAATGGCCAGCAGGTGCAGGCACAGTCTATTCTATGGCAGTCTGCCACTCCAACTGCTGGTGATTGAGCATATGGGTGTGCTGGCCCCCAGTCCCCAGGTGAGTCCCCCGGTGGCCATGGCGCTCCTCCACCTCACATAGGTGGCACTTGACCACACCGCTGTCCCCCCCGACACAGTCAAAAAACTGCCAAACAATGGAGGTGCGGGGAGGACCAAGCACAGGCAGGCAATGGCCAGATGAACTGGCAGCCTGCTGGTCATGGTGCTGAACAGGGATGGGATCCACACCTGGGCCCGGGTGAACAGGCACATCCTTCTCCAGAGGACCTGGTGCTGGGCTTGGTGGTGGTGGTGGTGGTGGTTCAAGTCCTGCTTCTGGAGGGGGGCTCACAAGTTTTGAGTGGTCCAACAGGAATGGGCGCCCATGCCCTCCACACATGCACACAGTACGGCACTTACCACTACCATGCTCTCCCAGAGCTGCCCCCACTCCAGACATTCTCTCACACTGGTCCATCTCTCCTACTGAGCTCCCTCAGTCTGAGCAATCACCACTCACACTGTCACACAACACACACACACAGTCACACAGATGCAGTCAAATACCTAACTACTTATAAAGGTTGAAAAAATAAAATTTACAGAAAGAACAAATGAAGTAAAAAAAGAGTACAGAAAAGACAAAAAAAATGTAGCTTTTAAAAAAGCTGTTGGGTCTAAATCAAAGTTAAATCACCTCCTCGCTCTGATCTCAAAGTATCAGCAGTTACAAAACACACTACTCTCTCTGCGTCTGCATAGGAGAAAGTAAAAGTGTCTGCTTGTATGACTCACTTTCTTTCTGCCTAGCTAAAGAGCATATGACTTACAGTACTGTAAGCCATGTGATGTGTGTGGGGGGGCTGCCAAATCTGAAACACCAAGTGGATCACTTAGAATCATAATGAGGAATGCGAAGTCCATTAAAAACAATGACTTCACCTTACTTCGCATTGCCATTCTGCCTTAACTTGAAGTGGTAATGACAAGGGGGAGTGAGCACTTTGCATTGCCCACTCCACATAGCAGAGTGACAGTGCGAAGTGCCCACTTTGCGTTCACTTCACCGGCGGAATTTAAATTCACTGCATCTCCACTCAGGCAGACTATTTCAGTGTCATTAGCACAGTCATGGTTGTAATACAGCTTCCTACATTTCCTGCTTATGGCCAAGTGTTCTCTATGATATTAGCCTTTGATATGTGTTCCTATTTTTAGCACATTGTCATTATGTTCATTGTCTGTCATATCAGTCTTTCTTCAGCAGTCCTCATTCAGTTCATAATAGATTGAAGGAGCACTCCTGGCCAATTGGAGCACTGCTTTCCTCTGCATGTGAGACACTCTTATTCTTTGAGGAGTGTCTCACGTGCAGCTGCCAATGTGCATGTTCAAGGTCAGTTTTAAAATGTTGTTATTGATCAGGCTCTGTCAGTTATATATTAATACTGCTGCCAAGGCCACCCTTACAGCTGTAAGAGTGGTCTCACTTACATCCTTAAGATATCAGAAACACTCCCTTTCAGTTTGCAGTTCTCATACCCTAAGAATGCATATGAGACCACTCATACAACCATAAGAGTGATCTCGGCAGCAGTATTAGCATACAGTTCAGTCTTATCAATTGTTCCATCAGCAGTCATTAGTTAGTCAGTCCATTTCAGCATCCTGTCATCAGGTTCTAGGAAACCATTCTTACTGGCCATTATAATATTCCCAGAATCCTGCTTTGCTTACTCACTCCTCTTGATGTCCACATCTTGAGGGTGAATCCTCATCTTGGGTGGAAGACCTTCTCAGCCTGCTTCTTGCCTGAAGTGCCTCTTGTCAGTCCCACCAAGCAGTGAGCAGGTCCAAAAGTCCGGAGGAAGCTTCAGCCATGCAGACCCTCAGGCAGCGGCACCTCACAATATGACATCGAAAGCTTCAGCTGCCAGAGGTTGGGGTCCTAAGCCCACATGGCTTCCTTTAGCTGCACAGACCATATTGGCAGGCTTGACATCATCTCTGAAAGCTATTCTCCCTGTGACTGCCTATGGTCCAACTAGTCTCATTTTGTGGCCCCTTCCTTTAATTTCCAGTCAGGGGTAGGCCTCCTCACAGCTATGAGCTAGTGTGCTAGCCCTTTAATAGTCACTACTCTGCTCATTCCCTGTTTTGGAGGAGGGCCTCATTCGCGGGGAACTTTGCCAAGCTGCAGAGATTAACTTGTGGCACCCGCACAGCTTTATCTTGCTAGAGGGACAGCGCAAGAGCTGTCCCTCATCATTTTTTCTCTTGAGTTGGAATTCCAAAACAGCAAGATGAGCTGTCATAATACTGTAAGTACCCATGTCAGGAGGGATGGTAGCCAAAGCCATAGATCCCCAAAGATTTCCACCACAGGGGTCTCTCTCTCTCTCTCTCTCCCTCCCTCTCTCTCTCTCTCTCTCCCTCCCTCCCTCTCTCTCTTTCTCTCCCTAAAATTTCCCTAAAATTGTCATTCTAAATTGGCAAGGTGAGCCATAATATAATAATTCAGTCAGTGTCATACCTCCATCCTTACTACATAAAACAGTTTTGTTTTACTATTTTTTCATAGCCAGGTAAAGCCCACCAGGTCCAAGGCTTGTTTTCAGGGAAGACCCAGGAGTACTGAGGAATTAAGTGACTTGCTCAGGTTCACATATTATATAAGTGGAAGTTGTGGGAATCAAACCCAGGTCTGCTGGATGTGCCCAGCTCATTACTCTACCCTCTAGGCTAAACTGCAAGCCACCAAGCAATGGGAAGTGTAGACTGAATTGGATGGTTGGACAATTAGCTCACTCACCAATGTTATATACAGTATTTCTAAAATACTTTTTTTCATTTTTTAACAGTTAGTTAATAATATTAAAGCCCTATATAGATCTTTAATTTGATGGCTATATTTATATACATTCTTTGTAAATTATTTAAACTGCCAGACACACAAACACATAAAGGCCCCATTGTGGTGGAACTGAATCATGAGTAGTTGGAAAAAAAAAGCTTGTTTTTTATGCTTGCTTGCAAGTGCAGCACGAAGTGAACATCTTGTTACAGTAACAGTATTTCAGAGGTGTGTCACTGTCAGGTCTGCTACAGCTCAAGTTACAGTGTGCATTGCAGCTACAGACCAATAATCAACCATGCTGATCATAACTGTGTTTTCTGCTTGCTGCGTGGAAGCTTCATGTAGTTCAAAAGAGAAAGCTGCTCCTATCCCTGTCCAGCACAGAACTATCCCCCCCCAACCCCCACCAAGCTGGCTTAGCTGCAGTCTGATCCTTAAGGTCCCAGCTGGACACTTTTCAGGTCACCACCCCTTCCCCATCACTGTTTGTTTTGTAAATTACCTAGGCTTAACTCTTGCTGCTAACTTGTCTCTCGACTGAAGAAAAGAACTGGTCACACACAGACACACACACATACACACACACACACACACACACACACACACACACACACACACACACACACAGCCTCCTGTTGCATAGCAACATAACTGAACCACATAGAACTATTTGTACTATAGAATGCCTTCTAAGCAATTATTATACCTTGGGGATGAAATGCTACTATTGGATCAGCTTCTGACTGCCTGCCTGGTCCCCTTGCCTGGATTGTAACACAGGTACTGCCGCCACCACTCGCTACTTTCATTCTCCACTGGGGCTCTTTCCCGATTGGTGCAGCTACTCCGGGCTGATCGCTAATTTGTCTGCCGGCAATGGACTGCCCTGCACATTGGTGCGCCTTTCCCTTCGGCTTTGTGGGCTAAGACTGCAGTGCTTTTTTCAGACTGTTTCATGGCTGATTTTAATGCTCTCAGCTGCCTTTACTATGTAGGAGTTTTGATGTACTTGCTATGTGTTTAAGGATATAAGTAGCTGTACTGTTACATTGCTAGCCTGATTTTTTTGTCTGATCAACTTTACTTCTGAAAGTACTGTAATTGCTTAAAATTGTTTTCCTTTCTCACTCTATCTCCTTGTTGCAAACCCTACCTGCCTACAACTTTCTCTAACCTGCCTGCTCCTACCTCTTTCTAAACTTGCACACATTTTCTACTTCTCAAGACCTCTCCCTATCTGTGAAGTCTAACTGCTTGCCCTACCCCCCCTACTCTCCACCACTCTTGGCCTCTGGCCCCCTGCTGCAAATTACCTAGCTCCTTTCTTTGTCTCTAGGACACCACCCCCATCTATCTTAAACTACTGTCCTTTTGTTTTGACCAGGATCACTTCCACCCCCTGCTGAGTGTCTGCCGCCGGGCCCCCACCCCTCCGATTCCCAGGTCACTCTGATTACAGCTCCTCAAATGATACATTTTTCTATCTCCTTTTGTCTTCAGGCAGTCTCCACCTGAGCGGCATCCACAACCTGAGACAGTGCAGAACGGCCGTCTTGCCGGTCACCGCCTGCCACACACCGAGAATTGGATCAGCTTCTGACTGCCTGCCTGGTCCCCTTGCCCGGATTGCAACAGTGGTACTTGCTGCCATCACTTGCGACTTTCGTGCTCAACCGGGGCTCTTTCCCGATTGGTGCGGCTACTCCAGGCTGATCGCTGATTGGTCTGCCAGTCGTGGACTGCCCTGCACATTGGTGTGCCTTCCCTTTGGCTTTGTGGGCTAAGAGTGCAGTGCTTTTTATCAGATTGTTTCAAGGCTGATTTTAATGCTCTCAGCTGCCTTTACTACGTACGGGTTTTTCTCCTGCCCCTCACCCCCTCCCAGATCTCCATTAAATAGGCCGTAGCTCCTCCCTCTCAGCCCTCCCTCTTCTCATTGGCTTCTCTACAAACCTGTCCTGATCCGCAATTATTCTCAGAGATGGAAGTGACCCCAAACTGCTATTTTTGTGCTACACTTTCTGGCCTGATTCATTTACTTGCTGCCTAAGCTCCCAGTATTACCTAGGCTGCTTGCCCTGCCTGTTTTCCTTCACAAGTTTTCTTTCTGTCTTTATTCTTGCTAGTCTAGTGTGACTGCCATCTCACCTGATACTCTGTGTGATCCTCCACTACCTAGCTACATCACTCTTTGTGAAGTTTGGCCAGACACCCTACTAAGTATACCATTTTTCGGCTGACTCTCAACCTCTTTGGACTGTGAACTGTTAGTCACAGCCCCACAATAATACTACTAAAAATGACCCCACTGATGTTACTGTATCTTATGATCACACTACCACTACTCCTCTTCTCCATGCCTGCAGTATCCCAAAATAAAGCAACCCCCCCACTTCACGTACCAGGATTACTACTACTCTAATCCATACCTCTCAACCTCTTGCCTCATGAATCAGGGACAAGGCTTAAAAAGATCAGGGACAAAGACCTCAAATCAGGGACACATCTTAAAAACTGGTACTATTCACTTAGAAAGATGATAGAATAAAGGGATTTGTGATAAGATGCATTTTCTGAAGAAGAACAAGTCTGCAACTTTAATGTTTGACATTATTTTGTGCTTTTAATCCCCATGTTCTGTCACAAAAAACACAAATTTTACGAGGGACAGAAGAAAATGTGTAGGCCAAATCAGGGACATCCTTGAAAATCAGGGACAGTTGAGAGGTATGCTCTAATCTTCTGGTACTTCCTACTCCCTGCTATTACCCCTCCCCAGTGCTACTAAACAGGATCTGGATCCACTTGGTTTCCCATGTCCATAAGAAATGCCACCTACACCTACATGCCCGTGGTTCTTTCTTGCGCTGCAAGCTCTGGTACTTTATCCTGCTTGCTATCCTGCTCTCCGGTGATGTTCAATTAAATCCAGGACCAAGCAATGTTCTACCTGACACTATTACCAATGCCAAAGGTCATATCATAGCACATCACAATATCAGGAGCCTTGCTCACAATCTTACTGAGCTTGAATCTTGGACCACCCTATACAAGCCTGATATTATATGCCTAACCAAGACGTGGCTAAGACCTTCCATATTCTGATTCTCTATGTCCCCTTCCCCATTATAACTTTCTGAGACTTGACAGAGCTGCACACAAAAGAGGGGGTGGAACAGCTGTCTACTTTAGAGATCACCTTGATGTCTCTGCAGTAAAGACAACTGCCCTATCCCACTGTGAGGCACTTCATGCCCTGCTCACTCTTGGTACCAAAAAACTTCACATTGTGTGTGTCTACAATCCCCCTACAAATGGGCAAGTAGGGCTGGATGAGTTACTTGAACAAATCGCATGCCTTGTCTGGAAGAAATGAGGTCATTATACTTGGAGACCTAAACATAAATTGGCTGGGCAGTAACCAAACCACAATAATGACCAAGTTGCCGAGTTTTAACCTGTACCAGCTTATAGGTGAACCTACCAGAAATGCCCTTTGCTCCAACACACTACTAGATTGGATATTGACCAATCGCCCTGAAAATGTAATTGCCTCTGGAATACTACCAGATGCCATCACTGATCACTCCCCAATGTACCGTATCTGGGGCAAAGGCAGGCCTACCCAGATGGGACCTCGCTTCATTATCTTCCGCAACTATGCAAATTTTGACTCTCAGTTTTTCCTGCACAACATTGCCTCGACTGATTGGTCCCCCATTCTCTATCCTATGATACACAGACTGCCCTGGATCTGCTCTTGAACACTTCCTAGTGCTTCAGGATAAGCACTGCAAGCTCATAACCTGTCGAGTAAAAAATAGACAAACCTGATGGTTGAAAGCTGACCTACTAGCTAAGCTTAAGCTAAGAAACAAAAGCTGGCTCTGTTATAAAAACTCAGGGCTAGCCTCTGACCTTAATAACTACAGGGCTCTACGAAATGCCTGCAAAAGGACATCAAAAAAGCCAAGAGCTTGTACTGCAAAGACCTACTGACCAACTCATATGGTGACCCCAAAAAGTTTTGGTCACATATTAAATTCTTTCTTGGTTCTAATCTGACATCCACCCCTAATGACATGTCTCTTGATGGGGTACATTGTAATAACCCTAGAACCATTGCAAACTTTATCAACAAAATTAACCAACTACACCTCCTCTTTCCCTGCCCAACCAAGTGTATCCACCCGATCTATTGTAAACGGTCTCAGTTCTTTTTCAAATCAGTCACAAAATGTGAAGTGCTTAGATTGCCAAACAGTATCTTGGACTGCACAGCAACTGGCTTGGACAAGCTAGAGCCCCGGCTCCTAAAGATTGCAGCCTCTTTCATCGCTGCCCCCCTGGCCAGGATTTTCACGCTCTTCCTGTGCAAGGGATACATCTCTGACATATGGAAAACAGCTAGGATTATTCCAGTTTTTTAAAAAGGAGATCATAAAGATCCCTCAAACTATAGGCCCATTGCCATCCTGTCTGTCCTAAATAAGATTCTTGAGAAGCTTGTAGCTGCCCAGACAATTGACTTCTTACAGAAGCATGATCTACTCACCACTGCCCAAAATGGGTTTTGCAAAAGCCATAGCACCACTACTGCCCTCCTCAAATTCACGTCAGATACTCAAATGGCCATGGACTCTGGTCTCCTCACCGGTGCAGTTTTCATTGACATGATTAAGGCGTTTGACCTAGTTGATCACTCCATCCTTCTGGCCACCCTGGGATCACTAAGTTTCTCAACTAATGTTGTTAGATGGTTTGGGAACTACCTGACTGATAGGTCTCAAATTGTGAAATACAACTCTACCCTCTCTGACAAAACCACTATAAATATTGAGGTATCACAAGGACCCATCCTTGGGCCCTTACTTTTCTCTCTTTTCATAAATAACATCACCATTGACCTCCACAGGATAGCCTCCCTGCTATATGCGGATGACATTGTGCTGTATTCTAGTGCTAAAAGCATTGATGACATAAACAAACGACTCTCTCTTGACTTCCAACTAATACAAAAGTGGCTTTTAACCCACAAACTTGTACTAAATGAGTCTAGAACCCAAGCTATGCTCTTTGGATCAAATGTGAAGCTCAAGCATGCCCATCCAAAATTTAAAGTCACCTCCTTAAATGGGTCAGTAGTTGGGGTAGTAACTTCATTTAAATATCTGGGCGTCACCCTGATCCATCATTATATTTCGACTCACACATCAACCTGACTTGAAATCTGGTACATGCCAAACTTGGAATAGCCTACCGAACCAGCTATATGCTCACTCCCTCAGCAAGGCTTGCCATTGTCTATGGCATACTCCTACCATCACTTACCTATGGTGCTGCAACATATCCCTCTGTGTGCAAACTGATACTTAGGAAATGGGATGTTACATACTGTATAACAACATCTGTCACTATGCTTCCTCCTCTCATCGGCTGAAACACCATTGTCTCCTCTATTCTGACCTGGGATGGCTTCCTTCCACTGAACTAAGGTTACATGCTTATGGCTCTATAATTGACAATATGGTCCCTCTACAAACACCTAAATCCATGGCAAGCCTTTTCCAAAACCTTACTTCTTGCTATGGATTGTGTTCCACTGACCAGGCTCCTGCTTTCATCCCCAGACACTGCACCACAAAAGGTGCTAGTGCTTTCACCTGCCATGCCCCTAAATACTGGAACTCCCTTCCACTAACCTTGTGCCAATCAACATCCCATGCATCTTTTAAAAAAGGGTTACGTACTTATCTTGAAACTTCCCACAAATGCTCATGTTTCCAACCTCCCTTGCTCTTTTCATCCCAGCCTTATCCCTCCCTTCTGATCTACCTCCCTATACCAATGCACTTCTCCTCTTCTATTATCTCCCCTTAAGTTAACTTCTCAGTTATTAGTACTGAAAATGGTAATTCTGTCATGTCTTTTCTTCCTCAAAGCAAACTGTGGTGTAATTTAGTTATCGTACGGCTCCATGATAGCTAATTTTTTGCAACCTGCTTGTAAACTGTAGTAAATGACTTTTGTTGTACCTGTATTTGGAATGTCTTCCTTGTACTGTTGTTTTGTATCCTCCAGGGTCATGCCTGAAAATAGTCATTGCTATGGCTAGCACACTTACCCGGTAAACAAAAACTAAATAAATAAAGCTACACATTTTTTACATACTATATTATGTGTCAAATTAACATTTGTTTATATTTAAGAGGTTTCATTCATTTATCATTTCATCCTTGGTGTTTCCACCTAGGTACTCAAACACTTTCCTTGTATAGAATCAAAATCTGAGTGTAACCCCCTGTGGAGGCTTACCATATTTGCTACCCACTTCTCCTATCCCCCGTTCTGCACGCCGCCACCTAGCCAGAGTTCTAGTTTCCCTGAAGTCTCCATCTGGCCCCTGTGTTAATTCCTATTTAGATTGGGGCAAGAGGAGCAAAGTCACAGAACCGCCATACTGCAGCTGCACGAATGTGCAAGCCGATGGGCCATGAATATACAGTAGCGCCTGTTCATTTTCTTGCCACTGTTGCGGAAAAACGAAAGCCTCTCTGATGGTCCTGGTCCCCCAGATCAGTTAGTTGGGGGCTGGAGATATGGAGGAGTCACATAGGGAGCTAAAAAATATTTTATTTTAAGAGTGCCAATCAGCGCTATTGATTGGGCCTCACGAATATTAATGAGACTGTCAATAAATATTAATGAGCTTGCCTGCTGTATTGGGGACAGTGTATATTGGCAGCAGCGACAGGCAGGGAACTGACTTAAAAGACTGAACTCTGCAGTTGGTTAACTAAGCAAAGAGACTTCTAAAGAAGTGGTAGACATTTAATAAGAAAAACCATTTGTTCTGGCTGCACTAGAGATTTGAATATTGTAGCTTTGAACTGTGTATTTAGCAGCCATATTTAGCAGCTTTTGACCTCAGCTTAGTCAATAGGAAAGCCAGGATCTTTCAGAAGGACTTGTGGGACTGCATAATGGACTTATGGGGGACATTTCTTGGCATTCAAATAAAGGACCAATCAGGCATTGAAGGAGTTTAATAAATATAAATTTTTCAATGGGACAATTGTTTCAGCCAATTAGGAGCTGCCTGGAGCTCCTCAGATCCAAGAAACATTTGGTTCTGAGGTCAGTTCAACAGGCACCCCTCCAGAGGGGGAGGGGGGGCTTTGCTGAAAAAAATGTGGCTGCAAGGATTGAGAATGGCTTGCCTGGGGATTTTCCAGCTACAGTCCCCAAGGGCCTTCATTTGCCTTTCCCAATTTGAAGGAATCTACCAAAGGAATTCTGACCTGCAACTTCAGTTGTGAGAGAGCTGCAAAAGACCTGTGACTTCAGCTATGAAAGTGCTGCCTAAGAGATTCCTGTGAGAGGAAGCCTGCTGTGAATTTCAATGGAGACCTGCTTGGAGGCCAAGTAGCCACTAGTCCAGGAGGTGCTCATTTATGTGTTATGTCACCCTGCATAGTCTCAGCACCAGGATAGGGTGGATGTCTGTATTATTTATTTATTGAATTGTTTCACCAGGAAAGATACACTGAGCAACTTAGTGCTCGTCTCACAGTACGTCCTGGGGGAAATGGGGAGAGGGATGTACAGAGTGAGAGTTCTTAGATACATACATAACAGATGGTGAATACATACATACAATTTCAAAATAGTTCCAGGCAATTGGGCACATAACAGGCTGATGCAGCAGTTACTGTACTGGCGGTTCATAGGAGCAGCATACATAAAGAATCAGTACAGAGTCAAAAGCATAGGATGCAAGGTTGACAATGCATACATTACAGGCGGTTCACAGGTGATGCAGATGCTGCAAGGGTGAAAACATAGGATCCAGTCACCTTTTTAAGAGCTAGTCTATAAGGGGCAGTGTAAGTGCAAGTGGGGTAGGGGGGAGAAAGAAAAGAGAGAGAGGGAGAGGAAAAAGTGAAAGAGAGAGAGAGAGAGGGAGACAGGTGGGCAAGGAGGGGGTCAGAAGCAGGTGCAGATAGATGTAAGGTAATTGTGAAGAGCAGAAGTAAGAGAATATAGGGAGAAGGAGTGGCGGATTTGTGGAGGAAGTGCATTCCACATTTTAGGCAAGTGGTAAGAGAAGGCTTTTTGGCCAGAGGAAATAGTTCTGCAGGGCACTGAGAGGTCTGAATATATGAGTGTATGAATAATTATTAATGTCCAGTCCTACAGAAGTCATCTGCGAGTTTCCATGGAGAAGGGAAATTTGCCAGCGATTGTCTGTGAGAAGTCTGATGTCCTGCTTGAGGCCTGTGGAGCCATGCCAGTCAAGAGAAACCATTTTGACTGTGTTTTAACTTCTGGGAAGCTAAAACCTAATGAGTATTTGCTAAAGAGTCAGAAGTATTCTGTCTGGTTGGGACACCCACCTTAATCTCCAGTGTCTATTGCTAGACATAAGAAGAGAGCCCCTCTTGTTTTCAAGTGAGCACTTGAGAGGTGAGAAAAGTGTTGTCCAGTAATATGGAACTGGTTTGATCATTTGAGAGAAAAATATTTGTTCTTCTGTGAAAGTTTAACCTGAAATGTTTGAGTTTGATGAGACTGTTTTGCTAGCCTTCAGTGAAAGACACAGAGACTATGTTTTGATGTGAAAGGACCATGGCTTCTATGCTGTCAGGGTGGTTGAAATTCCAGTGGTAGCTGAATGCAACTGAATATTTGAGAGAGAAAGAGACTGCCATGTCAGGTTAGTTTGGGGAATCAGCCTGGTACAGTAGTGTTGCCAGCTAGGCATTGCCGTTATGTCTCTGCCTGAGGGGTCATGCCTAAATGTGGGGATTGAGGTGCGCCAGCTCAGGTCCCCTGTGCTGTCCCTTTCCAGTTTGTGACTTCAACATTAAGAAGATGACCAGATGCTAGAGAAACTGAGAGGTGTTCCAGCTCGTTAAAGCTGCAAGAGCCAGCTGCAAGGAAAAAGGGCACGCTGCAAGCCCTTGCTGCATATCTCAGCAAAGTCAAGTTCCACTGATTGTGTTTATCCCAGATCTACTCTCTGCAAGTCATCAGCTGCATAAGTCAAAAGACTGTCTTCAAAACTGTGAGTAAAGCGGGGATTGTGCTGCATCTGGGGAACTGTAAATAGTTGCTAAGCAGTGTTTGCCAAGTTCTAAAGCTAAATAGTATGGATGTTAAAGTCTTAACTTCAGCTACCTAACTAAAGTACCAAGATTCAAAGAGTAGTTACTGCAGATATGAAAAGGTTTAAATCCAATTTAATTTAAGCATGCCAATGCTGGCCAACCAGCTGCACCTTTACCAGCCCAGCAATGTTTAAGTACTGGGTACCCAGGGGTGGATAGAGTTTGTGGGGCTCTAATCTAAAGACTGGGAACTGGTACCAGTTGGGGGGTTGTATTTCACAAAGTCTAAGCAGGTAGATAGATAGATAGATAGATAGATAGATAGATAGATAGATAGATAGATAGATAGATAGATAGATAGCTTAGCCTGAATCCATCAGAAGGCTGGTGGGTGGCGGGCACTGAAAAATGGTTTTGAATCTCAAAGTAAATGATTGTTTGATGTTGCCAATTAACAAATGCCAATTCAGGATGTTGCGTAACCTCTACCTCCAAGCTCTCATGCCTAACCCTGCTCCCCCTTGGAAAATAAATTGTTGGTCAACTGCAAACATATTATTAGCTTAAGTCAATAATTCTAAAGTAATGTAAATGTGGTTTGGGGTTTAAGGTAATCCATGCATGTGGGGTGACTGTATGAGAAGGTGGGTTGGTACAGCATCCCAAAGGGTTGTACTGCTAAGATATAAGACACACTTGTATTTTAACTCTGGGTGGAGGACCGCACTATTTACGGTTATCTTTGGGAAAGAACCTCCGTTTACACTGAAATAGGACCAGGCCCCTCAACTTTGGTTAGGCCTACAAGGCAGGGGTAATAGCCTGCTGTTACATGGCACCCAGGTAACATGAGGTTAACTCGGCAAATAATATAGACATTTTTGTAAAATACAAGCAATGAACAGCTACAAGTTATTACAATGCTGCATGCTCATTTTCAGTCCCCACATGATCTGCATATTCACCTAGTGACAAGTGGCTAGGTGGTGGCAACACTTTTTTTGCTTCATTTGTGGGCTATCATAAGCAGACACCTTTACCAACACAGTTGATAGCCACATACATTTGGTTGCCATAGCTGCACATGACAAGCTGGAGCATTCACTACAAGGCTATGACCTTTTAATACTGGCAGCAAGGTGCTGTGTGCATCTGCATGTCTGTGTGTGTGTGTGTGGGGCGGGGCATCCTGTAGCTGTGCCACAATTTATGTGAGAATCAGTGTCTGAGTCTGTTATTCCAAATTAGGTCAGCGAAAGTTTACTTTACCGCTGGTGTGTATAGTATCATCCTGTTCTCTAGACTTCAGCAGTGCAAGTTAGCAGAACAGAATAAAAATTTCTTTCTTCTCTTGTGGCTCCTTGTCTCTCTGTTCACTCCCACTGAGCTTAGTCACACTCACCACTTGAATGACTGTGTTGGAATTTAAGCTTGGAAACTTCAAGGTGCAGTCAGATGTTAAATCATGAAGCAGACACACATTTATCTTTCTTGACTGGTGTGAAAGTTTTGCATATTTTGGAGGACATCCTACATTTCCCAGGGTATCTGACTGTCAGTCATCCCTACAGGCACAAACAGCAGCTCCAGGGCAGTCACATGACCAAACTCTGATCTCTGGTAAGATCAAGTAGCACTTTCAGCACAAATTCTGGCTCAAAGGTGTAAAAACCCTAGTAACCAGGTATTTGGTTAATTTATTGCAAACTTTATTTAAAGTGCAGGTTTAAGAAAATAACAGGCAACAGGACCTGTATGCCAGCATATGTGGTCCTGTTGCTTGCTATTTTCTTAAACCAGCATTTAAATGAAGTTTACAGTAAATTAACCAAGTACAGTACTGTAAGTTTGCAGTAAATTAACCAAGTACAGTACTGGTTACTGGAGTTTTTAAACTAATTTTACATAAGTTATTGAATTATTAATTATAGTTGTAGCGTTTGTTTTATGCTGCCTATAACCCTGCTTTTTAACTGTAATGATGCCTAGAGCCTCTGGGATTGGCTGCCAAATAGGGATGCAGCGAATTTAAATTTCACTGGTGAAGTGCCGGTGAAGTGGCCAAATTCACCTGGTGGAGTAATTCATGAAATTTTCCCACATAAGGTAGAATTTCGCATAGGCGAAATTTCACCTTCTACAGTGAAATTTCACCTTCCAGAGGCGGAATCCTGCCTTCTGCAGGCAAAATTTCACCTTCCACAGGTGAAATCTCACCACTGAAGGTGGAATTTCATTGTGGAAGGTGAAATTTCACCACAGAAGGAGAAATTTCGCTGTTACACCGGGCAACATTTTGCCACTCTGCCAGTTCGAAATTTCGCATTTCACTCCGCGAAATGGCTGGAATTTTGCAGATTTATCCATGAAGCTAATTTTGCTCACTTCGCCCACCACTAGCACCAAATGCAAATAAAACTTTACTTACTTGTGTGTCTTTGAGCCTGAATTTGTGCTGAAAGTATCTGCCTTCAGTCTCTGCTTCCTACATCAGTCAGATACACCAATACTACCTGGGCCAGTGGACTAAAATATAACACATTTTTGGTACCAGCCACAGGAGCATTGATAGTTTATTGCTTATGAAATGTGTTGAGCTGACACGTTGAGAACTGCAGTGCTCAATTTATCCTGTCAATCCACAGTCCAGTTATAATACAAATGTGGGGAAAAACTTAGTACTGGGCCAGATCAGGTTCTTTTTTGTTTTGTTATTTGTTTGTTTTTTTGTGTTTTTGTTTTTGAGAGGGGCCATTCCTTTTGTTTAGTATTGGAACTTGAGCTGGTACAGATTGGAAATTGGACATGCAGGATGGCACTGCAGAAATAGTGAGCTAGGAAGTCTAATGAATGGAGGGGGAAGGGGACTATTGTGTTGTTTTTTTTTCATCTGGTAGACTGAAATGTTTTCACTTGTGATGTCAGCTGAGGGGATATCGGCTGGACATATAATATGTTTGAAAGTGCTAGGCACCAGCCAATGAGAGTTATTTTTCTTAAATTCCACTGTGTTACAATCCACAGATGGACAGGAACTGACCTAGGAGATCTATAAGATGGGTTGGAGTTATAAAATTGGGTTCTTTTCCTCTCTGTCACATACTGTGAGGAGGACAACAGAGACACTTACTGGCTGCCATCCACTCTCGCAGATGGGAGACTCATTTGAGTGGAATTATCGAACTGGAATTCCAGGACACTACTTTTTCCTATGGAAAACTGATTGCATTGGACTTAGCCAGTCTGAGATCTAAAACCTGTAATCAACAGGAAACAAAGGTAACAACACATTTTTTAAAGTACGGTACTGTATGCACTTGTGTTTATGCCGTAGGCAGCTACATCATGTATGTTGTTGTTTTGATGGGAAGGTGCCCTTTTTTGCTGAGGTTCTCTTGTTAAAAGCAATCTTAGTTACAACTATAGACCCACAAGGTCATTTCCATAAGAAATATGTGGTTAGAAATTGAAAATGCCAGAGGCAATAAATGTCAGGTTACATATTTTGTAATTTAAACAGAAGTGCAAAATGGAAAATGTCTTGCAATAACTGCTGCAGAGGAGGTATTCCATAATACACATCTCCCAGTTCTGTAGCAGATGTACCTTTCATACAAGTGTCTAGAAACTTGCAACTGCTTATCTTGAAAGGGGATCACAGACTCTGACAATTCAAGCACATTCATTGTATGTCCTCCATCACCCTGGCCAACAGAAAATATCTCTCAGGCCGTTCAGATTTGGAATAGGCCATGACAGCACTGCGGGTTAGATGTAGAAGTACCTTGTGCACTCAAGATAGAGAAGCTAAGAGAAAATAAATCAAAAGTAATGTCATTTTAACAACTCAAGTGTGGAAATCAAATGACAATTTGTAATTTGTATTGTTCAAGTGGGCACATTGTACAGACACAAAATAATAGATTACAATTGTATGCAAATGTCTAAACAATTGAGAATACATACATATACAGCTAGCTGTTCTTAGCATGAATGCTAACAAAGACTGGCGGGACATTGACCCTGCTGAGCTGCAGGTAAATCCTGAGTTGTAAAAAGCACAAATGTAGGTGCTTACAGGCAGACTTTGAGGATCAGCTGGGGTCTCCTGGAACACTGCAACATTGCACATCTTTTTTCAAGTAAACCAAGGGTGACATATAGCAGGGCCAAGAATTTGGGAGACATGCTAAGCCACAGTCATGATGTACCAGAAAAAATAACAAGAACAACCTGGCTACCAGCAAGACCAATTGGTTGTTACCAATGTGGACACTGTCAGGCATGTAAACATGTGGTACAGGGAAAATCTTTTAAACACCCCATAGAAGATGTTACTGTATAGATCCGGGATTTTGTTAACTGCTCCATGCAGTTAATTGTGTGTGTTGCACAATGTAACCTACTTTATGTAGGCAACACTATCAGACAGGTAAGGAAAGGTTCTTTGAACATCTCAGAGATATTAGAAATGTTAATCTAAATTCAGCCCTTGGTGCACACTTTAACAGTGTCCATAATAATGATACAAGGGAACTACGCTTTACCATCATTGATCATGCTAAGCCACGTGAGAAGGGGAAACAGAAAACAAATGTTACTCTAGAGGAAATGTAGATGGATATTTACTTTGAGAAGTCTTTACCCAAATGGTTTGAACAGGGACTTGGAGCTCTCTGTGTATTTATAATGTAGCTAGACATTTAAAAGACAAAAGAAAACAGAAATGAGATACAGTGGCATCACCCAGGATGAAACACACTTTTAAAGCACTCTGCAGTATGCTGCAGCAGATCTACTGAATAAAGCTAATTAATTTCAATGGCAAGTAGTTCCCTTTGTCATTCAGAAAACTGCGGCATTCACTTCATCCTGGCAGTGTCACGTTTTCCTGAATGACAAAGAAGACTAATTACTATTGAAATTACATTGCTTTATTCAGTAGGTCTGCTGCAGCATTCTACAGAGTGCTGCATAATGCTGCAAAATTGCGTTTCATCCTGGGGGATGCCACCGTATGTAAAAAGCATGTAATACAGTCCTCTTTTTCTTTCCCTTTACCCCTATTTTCCCCTTGTCTCCTTTTCCAGTTTCACCCTATTTCTTTCTTTCTTTCCCCTTCCTTTTGTATTTCACCTTTCCCTTCACCCTTAGTCCTTCTATTGTCCTTCCCTTTCTTCACTGCCCCCCATTCTTTCTTCATCTTCTCACACAGTCCTGTGCTTTTTTTTTTCTTTTAGGTTTGTAAATAAATTTGAATTGTAATTACACCCTCTCCTTAAGATTATGAACTTTTCCCCAAAGATATAATAGAACTGTAATAGAGCATAGTAGTCATTAATAAATATTAACATGAGATAGATACAAAAATGTATGTGATTGCTGTTAGCAGATCCTAAGTAAAGAATGTACTACTTTATGGCTTTATTATGGCAGTCTACTTTTCAATATCCAATTACTATTTATGGTACTCATTAGTAAAATGCTATTTGTGTTATTTATATTTAAAAATTATTAAATACTGAATGATAGATAGATAGATAGATAGATAGATAGATAGATAGATAGATAGATAGATAGATAGATAGATAATTTTATTTATAAAAGTGCCCATTTCCAAGGACTCTGGGCACTGTTCAATAAAACAAACAACAACATAATAATATACAGTAATGTACAACTATGTACTTAACAGTTCAACTGGGAGCGGCATTAAAATTCAACACAGTCTCTATCTATCATTAACAAACCACTAGTCAGTCAATAAAAGCCTGTTGGAACAGATAGGTTTTTAATCCCTTTTTAAAGGCTTCTACCAAGGAAGCCTCCCTCACATAAGCAGGAGATGAATTCCACAAGGTAGGTGCAGCCACTCAATCAATCAATCAATCAAAGTCTTTATTTAACCAGGCGATCACCATTGAGCAAGCTCATTTTCAAGGTGGACCTGGGTTATACTGAAGAATATCCTGTCCCCCGAATACTGCAACCTCTCCCTGTGAACTCTAAGGAGGCCTCTCCCAGTAGAACGGAGTGCCCTGAGTGTATGGTAGGGGACAATAAGATCTTGCAGATAGACAGGTCCCTGATCATGCAGGGTCTTATAGGTCAAAAGCCTTACCTTGAAGACTATCCTCCACCTGACTGGCAGCCAGTGCAGTCTACGGAGAACTGGGGTGATATGTTCACACCTTCTCACTCCTGAAATTAACCTTGCCACTGCATTCTGCACCAGCTGCAGCCTGTAGAGGTTGCCTCCAGATAACACTAGGTATAGGGCATTACAATACTTCAGCCTGGAAGTGACGAAAGCATGTACCAGCATGGTCAGGTCCTCAGTCAGGATCAGGGCTCAGATTCGGATGATATTCCTCAGATGGTAGAATCTACTCTTGACCACAGCTGACACCTGCGTATCAAGCATCAGCCCATCATCCATGATCACACCCAAATCCTTCACCTGTCTAGACAGGGCAAGGGGAACTCCCCCAACACTAGGCCTGGGAGAGACCCCACACGTCCTCCTCCGCCTCGACAACCTGGATCCACCACCAGTACTTCTGTCTTGTCTGGATTAAGCTTAAGACAGTTTTGAATCATCCAAGACTGGATCTCCTCGAGGCAGGTGTTAAACACAGAGGCCAACACTTGGATACCGGGTGCACAGGACAAGTACAGCTAGGTATCTTCTGCATAACAGTGAAAACCCAGCCCATACCACCTGATAATGTTCCCCAATGGCAGCATGTACACCACGAACAACAAGGGCGACAAGATCGATCCCTGCAGAATCCCACAGCACAGAGGCTTTGGGTTAGATGAGGCTGACTCCATCGTCACCCTTTGCACTCTGTCAGACATGATCTGAACTAGTTGATGACATTACCGGACAGGCCACACCAGAACCGCAAACAGTCGAGCAGCGCCTTGTGGTTCATAAAAATAAAAAAAATGATAAATGTAGACAATTTTTACTATTACAAATCTTGTATTCATGAATGAGACAAAATATTAAGTTACATAGCATGAACTTTAAGCATTTGAGAATTCTGTAATTTAATGTTAGCTTGATTGGGGATCACCGGATCAGACATGTATATGTTTTTTTTTTTATATCATTGCACTTTGTTATTTAGGAATACTTTTGTCTGGTGTTTTAAATACATAATGGGTTTGATTCGTATAAAATATTTACTAGGATTGAAAAATGGTAATTAGATGGCAATTTGAATGTATCATGTGATTTAATTACACATTAAATAGGGTGCAATGCAATCGATGACTCCAGTTCTACAATGAAGAGGGACTGTTTCGTCAAAGCGTCAGGGTAATGTTTGTGCATCCTCACAATAAAGTAATTTAATTCCTTGAAGCTATCTCCAGTCGGGTGTTTCGCTGCTTTAAAGTATTTGTTAAAGCCTGAACTGTGTTTAGAAGAATAAAGATAAATAAGATAGCCATTTCAAGTTACTATTTTTATATTTGCTTGCACAAACATGTGCAGCAGATATTTTGTTACAAGAATGGCCTTTGACAGATGTGTCACTGTAGGGTCAATACGAACATATGAACATATGAAATTTGCCAGCAGATAAAGGCCTAGAGGTCTATCAAGTCTGCTCGAATGTGCAGCTAGCAGCCCTTATTCTGCAGCTGCCCCTCCCTTCTACCCTTCCCCTTAATTGACCCCCCTTGTCCTGTCCCATCCCCTTTTGAAGCAGTCCAATGTTCTACTGGATACCACTTCTGTAGGTAGCACATTCCACCCAGCCACCACCCTCTCTGTAAAAAAGTGTCTCCTCATCTCCCCTCCTGAACCTTCCACCCTCCAGTCTCATATCATGGCCCCTGGTGTCCCTTCCCTCCCTTACTTTGAACAGCCCCTCTGTACCTGTCTTGTTTATTCCTTTCATGTACTTAAAGGTTTCAATCATGTCCCTCCGTCCCTTCTCTCCTCCAGTGAGTACATGTTCAACTCCCTCAGCTTCCTCGCTTATGATAAGTCCCCCAGCCCCTTGATCATCTTTGTCACCCTGCGCTGCACTCCCTCCAGTAACTTAATGTCTCTCATCAGATACGGGCACCAGTACTGCACACAGTACTCCAGGTGCGGTCTAACTAATGACCAATACAGTGGCAGAATCACCTCCTCCCTCCTTGAGGATATACCCCTTGCAATACAACCCAGCATTTTGTTGGCCTTTGCAGCTGCCTTCCTACATTGTGCCAAGTTGTTCATTGACCCTGTAATGAGCACCCCCTGATCCTTCTGCTCCTCTGTCTGGGCTAGCTGCATTCCCCCCAGCTGGTAACTCCTCCTTGGGTTCTTCATCCCAAAATGCAGCACCTTGCACTTTTTGGCATTAAACCCCAGTTGCTAGGTGTCTGACCAGGTTTCAAGCTTTGCCAGATCATCCTGCAACCCCTGCCATCCCCCTAGGTCATTCACCACTGCTCCTACCTTGGTATCATCAGCAAACAGACTAATCTTGCTCTTGATGTCCAATGATATGTCTGCAATGAATATCCCAAACAACACTGGTCCCAACACCTAGCCCTGTGAAACACCGCTCGTCACTACACTCGGGTGTGAGAGCTCCCCACCCACAACCACCCTCTGTTGCCTTCGCTGAAGCCAGTTCCCTACCCATCTCACCAGCTTTGCACCTGCCCCTGTGCCTACTAGCTTACTTCTCAGCCTTCTATGCGGTACCAAGTCGAATGCCTTACTGAAGTCCAGATAGAGAACATCCACTGCATGGCCCCTGTCCAGTTGCCTAATTACCCAGTCATAGAACTCCACCAGGTTGGTTTGGCAGGATCTGCCCCATATGAAGCCATGCTGTCTGCTGTCCTGTAGTCCTTTGGCCTCTAAGAGGGCCACCAGCCTTTTCTTCAGGATAGTCTCCATTAGCTTACCCACGATGGATGTGAGGCTCACTGGTCTGTAGTTTCCCGGTTCATCCTTGGGGCCACTCTTGTGGAGGAGCACCACACAAGCCATCCTCCAGTCCTGAGGTACACACCCTGAATGTAGTGAGGCATTAGATAGGTCTGCCAAAGGTCCTGCAAGGACCTCTGCCAGCTCCTTCAGTACCCTGGAGTGGATCCCATCTGGGCCTGGCGCCTTATCCACCCTCAGTTCCTTCAAACCCTCCCGAACTCTGCCCTCGATGATTTCCCTATCTGTCACCCCCTTCCCCCCTGTTTCTGCCATTTCTGTCCCCTTGGGTGTCAACCCCCTCTTCTCTTTAGTAAACACTGAGCAGAAGTACTCATTTAGTGCTTCTGCCTTATCGCACCCTGCTTCCACCCAACCCCCCTCCTTTCTAATCCTTACTATGTGGTTCTTACAGCTCCTTTTCTCCCTGATGTACCTAAAGAAGTCCTTCTCCCCCTTCTTAATGCCTTGTGCCAGCCTGAGTTCTGTAGATGCCTTGGCTCCCCTTACTGCCCTTGTGACCTCCTTCGATTCCATCAAGTACTCCTCCCTGTCCTCCCCTCTCCCTGTTTTCTTGTACTTCCTAAAGGCAGCTCTTTTCCTCCTTACCTTTTCCATGACCTCCTTGATCAACCAGCTCAGTTTCTTAGCCCTAGCCTTCTTGCTCTGGGCCTTACAGCAGGTTTTGGTTGCCTCCACTATCCCCAGCTTTATGAGCTCCCACCTCTGGTTAGATACACTCCATGGCATGGTATATCATGACATTTTGTCACTTTTTTAGTGGTTGGAGGGAGGCACTTGACATTGCTTTGTGCCTCACAATACTCCCAAAGCATGATGATATCTCATAATATACCAGAACCTCTTGTGTTCTATTTTCAATATTTTGACCCCAGATTTTCAACATGGTCATTTTTTCATACCACCTCATGAATGGGACTAGTGTAATTTTTCAAAAAATCCTGGCTAATACTACTTTTTGCACTTGTGGAACAAAATGACATTTCAGGCAGTATTTTAAAAATGACAATGATTCAAGTTTGGGGACAAACTCGGGGGCCTGTCTGGCCACCATGAGGATGGAGGCCAGCACTTTTGTATCCCACTGGTCTAAGCCTGGGAAAATTATTTGCAGTGTTCAATCAGACAGCCAGCACCTTGTGACAGGCTAGGGAACCAGTGTTTGACATGCATGTAATGGCCTGATGCGGCCCTTTATTTTATTATTAGAAGTGAGTCTGCATGAAACATGGAGTATGAAGTATCTCTACTATTCTCTATTTTCCATTTTACAAGGGTCCTGCTCTAGTCAGGATAGAATTTCATGATCATAAAAAGGGAAATGCATAAAAAAATGATAATGTAGACAATTTTACTATTATAACTCTTGTTATTAAATTATTTTTTCTCTTTGAGCTATCTACAGTTTACTCAACAACTACATAGCAAATACAAACAAACATTCAGCATTGAAAATACTTGTTTTCCCAGTAAAACTCCCTTATTGCTGACAAAGGGCTTTATGCACAAACACACAGGTTATACATGCCAAAGGTGTAAATACCGCCTGCATACCTATGCAGCCACAGACAGGTGCAGAGTGCGCAGTATTCATGAATACAAGCAACTGCATGGCACCTATTTGGGGCCATGCCCCTCTGGCTTACAACTATGCATTGCAGGATCTGCTCTGGGTGGCGGCGGAGTGTGGGATGAGGCAGACATCTAATCAGATGCCTGTCCTGGGTCCCAGGTTGGATCCCTTCTGTGCCCCTGCAAGGGCTCCTGGGAAGGTGTGGAAAACCACATAATTAAAGGGACACCATTGGCACCCAGTAGTTGTACAGTATACATATGTTCATTGTGACTGGTATTGCAGAGTACAGTAGTTCACTACTGGAGCCAACCTGTGGCACTGTTATACTGTTGTTGGTTGACAGCACATGCCACGCCATACTGGAATACCTCTCTTTAGACCCTGATGTTCTCTTGAACTGCAGGCCCATCTCTAATCTTCCCTTTTTAGGTACGGTTATTGAGAAGGTGGTGGTTGTCCAGCTGTTTGAGTGCTTGGAGAGTTTTCCCATCTTTGAACCTCTCCAGTCAGGTTTCTGGCCCTAGAACAGCACTGAGAAGGCTCTGGTCAGGGTGGCACATTATCCCTTCATGGAAAGGGACTGAGGACAATGTAAAATCTTGGTGCTCTTGAACCTATCTTCAGCTTTTGACACAGTAGATCATGGGGTGCTGTTGTATAGTCAGCAGAACTATGTGGGCACCACTGATGCAGTTCTGCATAGGTATACTGTAGCTCATATTTAACCAGGAGATTGCAGGATGTAGTCCTTGGAAATTTTTCCTCTGGACTTTTCACGCTGGCATGTAGTGTTCTGCAGGGTTCTATTTTGGCCCCTCTGCTGTCTTCCGTGTACATGCTGCTGCTAGAAAAAATCATTATGTGGAACAACGTGGGTTTTACTGCTATGCAGATGATACCTTGTTTTCACCTGTCCTGTGGCCCAGGTGACCTCTCCACCTCAGGTACACTGAGCCAGTGTTTGGCTGAAATAAATGACTGGATGTCTACAAACTGGCTATGTCTCAACCTCAGCAAGACAAAGGTTATGGTGATTGAGCCTGGCCATGGGGTGTGTCCACTGATGAGAGATTGTTCATCTCGATTCTTGGCTGTCAGCCCCTGTCAGTGGTGAGTGCAGTTAGAGATCTTAGCATTTTTCTGGATGACTGAATTGTCACTCTTTGACAGCTGGTTCTGATCCCTGTATCATTTTTTTGTAAATATAAAAAAAAAGTGTGATGGACTGTCTGGCAGGAGGAAATGCTGGCTTGCTGAAATTGACACATCAAATCCCCCAGGGATAAGTTCAAAGGACAGGAGGTAGCTTAAACTGCAGAGATCTGAGGTGCAATTATCTTGTTAGTTTGTTTTGAAGGCAGGAACCAAGATATCCATTTTATAATGCCCTCAGGGAAAGCCTTTGGTTTGCACTAGGTGTCATGAAAAAGGACATATGCATGTGGTTGGACTTTCTTAGAAGGAAGCCAGCTAAATACATCTAAGAGACTTTGATATCTGGGTAAAGCAGGTCCCAGACTAAATTAGGAAAGTCCAATAAGCATTTGCTTGGAGTATACAGAGAATTACATCAAAGAGACTTTTGATCTCTGGGTGAAGCAGATCACAGACTGATTTTGACCAGTCATAAAGAGATGCGATTCATTATGTCACCTATTATTTTTTAAATATCTTAGTAGGACATCCTGTGTTATAAAATATAAATTTTAAAATACCAAGGTGGAGTTAGGTGACCTCAGAGAGAATGCCGGCTCAAGACTGCTTTAAATATACTGAGCAGACCTTACTGAAATGACATTCCTTTTTTCTGACTGAGAAGGAGGAACATCAAAGCACTGAAAGATTAAGAAAGTAAGACCAGTCTGAGTGTATGGATTGTAGAAATTTGCACTTTTAAACCTGTTCGTTTTAAGGCTGTATGGGTTGGGATATTTTGTTCTGTATTTTACTGTTTTCCTATTTTTACCTGTTTTAAAGTAAAGATATGTATTTTAAAAGCAGAAACTGCCTGGTGTGCCTTGAAACTTCTTTTTATATAAGTGAAGCTTAGATGGTTATAGTTGACAATGTGCATGTGCTTATTGTGATACCAAACTGGAAAACAGATGAGTTCTCTAAGGTCTTGCATAGAGTTCTAAGGGTTCATTTTATAATACCTGATTAAGCGCCTGTAGGCAAAGATATCTGGCCCCCTGAAGACAGAATTATCTATGCCTGACAATTGGGTATGCTAACAAGAGGTTATCAGTTTGAATTCCTCCAGAACTTGGGACTAAGGTAACTTGAACACACAAAACAGACAAGAGGGTTACCTTGTTCTGTTAATCTGTTCACAATTCTACACTCAGAGGTTGGCACTTTGGGAGTAGAGGGCTGACCTGCTGAGTGGGTTTGTTACAGATTAACCCACGAACAACAGGCGTCATTGGCTGTTTGATCCAGTTTCTTTCACCTCCAGAACATCGCCAGGATCTGGCCATTCTTGATGCCTGGTGACCTGGCTTCAATCATTCATGCTTTTGTCACCAACAGACTTATTTACTGCAATGCTTTATTCCTAGGGTTGTCTGGAGGATTGATGCGTTGACTGCAGCTAGTGCAGAATGCTGCGGCCAGGATGCTGACAGGTGCTTCTTTTAGTGATAATGTCACTCCTGTTCTGCATGCTCTGCACTGGCTGTCTGTGAGTTCATGCATCACCTTCAAGACCTGCTTGTTGACATACAAGGCCCTACATGGTTTGGAACCTAACTACCATAAAGAGCTCCTGATTCCCAGTCAACCTCTCTGCCCCCTACACTCAGCCGAGGATGACCTGCTTGTGGTGCCTCCTTCTTGCCTTAAGAGATCGGGTGACAGAGCCTTTGGAACTGCTGCACCAGTGCACTGGAACTCATTGCCACATTACATATGTGCAGCCAGCTCAGCGGATGCCTTTAAAGCTTTCTTTTTAAAAAAAAGTTCATGTTTGAAAAAGCTTTTAGTTTTATTTAATTGCTGATTTTAATTCTGGGAGTTCTGTTCTTACTGTAAAGTGTTCTGAGCCTATGGATAGAGCACTATACAAATAAACTATGCCTTGCCTTGCCTAACCTGTCACCCGCTATGTAAATGGCATAGCGCTATGAAATGTATACTGAACTGTACCCTAGCACCAGAAAGAGTTACCGATCATTCTACTAGTGTTAGAGCTCTTTTTGGCACAGACACAGCACAGACACAGCGCTGAACCACTGTGACATTCACAATCCTTAACATGATGTAACTGCGGCCCACTATTTGTAGACATGTTAGTCTATGCAGTGCATCACATTATGGCCATTTGCTCAGCTGTGTGACAGCCTGTGTTATGAACTATAATGCATCAAGGATGGGAGGTATGCATACTGGTGGTGCAATACTGACACTGGGGATTCAGTATCTGTGTAACCCCACCTCCCAAGTGGTGGGGCTTACCTTAAGCTGTCTCCTAAGGCTCTTCTTTTGCCCTCTGTCTGACCATGTTCCAGCCCTGAGTTCTGCCTCTGAACCTGGCTTAATATCCAGTGATGTGAGTGTAAATCCTTGTAAAGTAAAGCTGTATCCATAGTTCATGCACGAACATGCAAGATGGTGCTGTTGCACTGTATCTTTAAAAATCTCAGTCCCTGTATATAGTGTGCATAGTCTGTGCTGGGTCTGAGTATCCGGAGCTCACGCCAGGCCATGGAGTGCTCTTTCAGACTCCACTCTGCAGTTGCTTAATACCGCAGAGGGAGCCCTCTCAAATGCTGTAAATGTTTAAACTTAAAACTAAACTGTTTGTATATAAAATGAACTTTAAAATGGAACTGTTTAGCTATCTGCCCTGCGGCAGCCATGTTGTTACTTTGACCCTCGCTTTTAGTGAATTGGAACTCAAAGTGTCCTAAAGGGGTTCTTCTACTATGGCTGCTGGAAGAAATCGGGGGTATAACCAGAAATGTCTGTTTTGTACACACAATCTCCAACTGCTGCTCCCCCCTCCCCATTTAAAAGAAATGTACAGATCCTCTCCAAATGCTACCCCCATTACAAACAAATCAGATTATTGCCAGATGATTCCTCTAATCTATAAAGAGGTTATACACAGATCTGTCTCCTAAACAATAGAAGTTTAAACAGAGACACTCCTCAGTGGCTTACACTAACTCACATACTACAGATCAGAATGATAATGTTAACAGAAAGGCATATGGTTTGGGATAGGCACTTAACAAAACAGTACACAAATGTTTACAGAGAGTATGCCTGCCTACACCCTTGGGAGAAATAGATAACTGTGTGTTTGGTGCCCTTTACTGGCCAATCAGAATGTCAGAACAGTGATTCACAGCTTCATCTCTCAATCACATTACCGCATTGTTTTTTCTTCAGTTAAAGAGGGACAGCTGAACCCTGCAGTTCTGAGGAAGCCTTCAGAAGTTGAGGAGTCTCAGACTGTGTGCTCTGAAAGAAAACCGGAGGCCTAATCTGGGCTTCTATGGCCAAATAACCCAGAGGTGGCCTGTTTGAACTCCAGTATCTGCAGCAGTTGTTGAACTCTTGAGAAGTGAGGAAACATTTCACCTGTAAGCTGAACTCTGCTGTTTGCCTAAACTGCATTGTAGACTGCTGGCACTGCTGACTAAAGTGAGTGAATTGTTGAATCCCGCTTCAAGCTGCCAGAGAACTGTTTCTGCTCTGTCAGAGAACTGTGTTTGCTCATGGCTATACCTGCCAAAAAGGTACTACAGATGCAAAGTGTACAGAGTGAGTTTGCCAAAAACTCTTTGTACAGTGACTGCATCCTGTTTGCCAGAGCAAAGCTGCTAAGACTGTATCCTGAACTAAATCTGCATCTGAAACAGTGTGGGGAGTCAGCTACTAACACAACAGCTAGCACTGGTTTGCGGCCACCTCAGGGGTTATACCTAGACATGGGGGTGAGTCGTGCCAGCCCTGGTCCTGTCTGCTGGTCTTGTCCTCAGAAGCTAAAATCCTGCAGCACAAAACTGGGACTCCAGAGGTTTGAGATTGCCATCCACCTTAACTGACAATCAGAGCCTAGAGAGTTGCAGAGTCTTGAATAATTTTAGGGCTTGTTTCAAGTGTTGCTAAAGTGTTTTGCAGGCCATTGGGCCTGGGATTACAAATAAAAGTTTTAGAAAGAGCCAAGTTATTTTTTTCTTTAATGCTAAATCATTCTGCATGGTTACAAAAGTAAATCAAATCTCTTGTTTAAGGGCCCCAACATCAGCCAACCACCTGCAATGTACCAGGCCTGTAACGGTTCTAGTCTGCGTACCCAGTGAAGATAACTGGAACTGTCCACGTGGGCTATTAATTGTTTAAATACTTTGCCAAACCAAAAGAAACACAAATACCCAGCCTTTAATTTGTGTTCCTTTTACCCCATTATTTACTTACAAATGAGGTTTATTGTTAATGTTACCACTGTCCATGAACATATTATTACTGAGTGCCAATTTACTGTGTCTAGCCAAAAAGTGCATTGTTGTTGCTAATAACTATTCCTTGCAGGTACACAGGGTGTATCACAGTAGTCAGAACCCTGTTGGTAAGTGCAGTCACTGTGAGCATATTATTTGTAGTGACTTTGACCATATTGGGGCCTATGCACAATGGATGCATGCTGTGCGTAGGGCATGCAGGGACAGAGCATGGACAATAACATGCTAGTTGTGCACTAGACACCCCTTTGCAGTATGCACAACATGCACACCGGACATCTCGTAGGGCACTAATGTGCAGTCATGTGCACCCACCACATGCCATGTACACTGGGGCATGCAGCAAAGTGGTGTGCATATACCACCACAGCATGAATGCACAAAGCCAGATACGGCAGCTATGCATGGTGCACAAGGCACAGCCACCTATGTGAGCCAGAGGGCTGCCATAAGTGTATGCGCCCGGTGGCCCATCCACTGGCAACAAGGCACAATGGATGCACGTGGCTGTAGAGTAACTGCCACATGTCCATGATTGCACCACGGCTCAGCCATGGGCAATGCAGAGCACATGGCAGTGGTGGAGCCCCACCTGCCATTATGAACAAATGGGCCAAGCCATGCTGCACCAGTGCCCACCACAACTGTGCATGCCCATAGCACAGACAGTGACAACAGGTCTGCCTGGAACATGGAGCACCATCATGGTGGTGTGTGGCATAGGACGTCAGCCCCGGCCACATGTCAGCATGCCATAGATGCACCACCACACAGCATGCAGGTCGCTGTGCACACACCCAGTGGCTCCCCTCAACCCAGCTGGCAGGGACTGCCATAAGCACCGCAAAGGGCCCTGCTGTGATGCCATGTTTGGGCATGGACAGTCACACAGAGGCTCAGCTGCCCCCCCATGATGGTACATCCATGCCTGCCCCCCCACCCAATATGGCACACCCGTGCCTGCCCTCCCCCACACCCAGGAGACAAGAAACACACACATGGATGGCAAGGTAAAGCTTTATTAGACACAGCCGATGAAGCCAAATCGAAACAGCAGAAGCAAAAACAAAACCACCACCCCCACAGACACCCATGCAGGGTCGTGCCACATTTCCACCGGTGGGAAGGGGCCATGCACCCTGGCAGATGCCTGTGTTTATGCTAACTTCATGTAGTAGCCAGGACACCACCACCACCCCGGGCACTGTCATCCTCTCTGGGCTTATCCATTGCCCGACCTGCCACCTGGCACAACCACTCCTCCTCCTCACTGCTTGACATCCGTGGAAGCAACATGGCTGACGAACACAGTCCACATGTGGCAGCATGACAATGGGACTGTGCATTACATGCAAGGTGGTATGGGGTCCCACCAGTGTTGCACACACGTCCCATGTCACGGGGAACAGTACTTCCTGCACCAGTGTGGGTGGATGGGCCTGGGTCACAGAACGAGCTTGCAAACATGGCCACCATCAGATGGGATGTGGCACTATTGGAATGCTGCACCCAAGTGACAGCCGCCAGTGTGCATCTCCCCCGGTACACAGCCCTCACATGCATGTGACAGACCACTGTGCCATGGTAAACAACGCCGTGAGGCCGGCCATGGATTGCCACTGCACACAGAACAGAGGGTATGCAGGTACAGCATGTGAACAGTGGCCTATAGAGGCAACAGCATGGCTGTCACATCCGGGGCCACACTCACTGTGGAATGGCGGTCACTCAGCACCATCGTGGCTGCACACCGGCCCCTGTGCCCATGAACCCCATACTGGCAGCCTTGTCCGCATATGGCCCAGCATAGAGATGATGTGACAGGGCCACAGTGCACTGGGCAGGATGTTGTTCCTGGGAATGGGTGGCGAGGAGCTGCAACAATGGCATGCTCACCAGCTTGAGCAGTGCTGCCATCACACATGTGTCCCAGTGGGCTGCCTGTGTGGCACACATGAATGGCATGAATGTGTGCCGTGTGCTGTCCGTCTGCCACCGCCTGCACAGACATACCCACCAACAGCACCTGACCATCAGGAAGTCCCTGTACAACATTCTGACTTCCTGTCCCACTGTGAATGGCAGTGACTGTCACTGTACAGCAGGGAATGTAAGCATGTACAACCGTCACCCCACACACACACATACCAACTGGGTCTGCAGCACAGACAGCACGGTACGCCAGGGCACTGTAAGTGAACAGCAGGCTGAATGGGCCTTTACCAGTCCTGAATGTGTGCCCTGATGTGTGGCTCATGACCAGAACAGTTCTAGAAACACACAGCCACACACATACTCCCACACATGCTTGGGCCAGGACAGGACAGACACCTACCCTGGATGGCACCGTGGTCCTCCACAGGGTTCTCGAGCCTGCATCCCCGTGATTGGCCTCATATCTCACTCCTCCATCCAGTACTATCCAGGTCTTGTAGTGGGGGAATGGCAGCCACCACTGCCCCCATTGCCTTTTAGGTCCAACCACCATGACTGGCTCACCATCAGGTTGCTCCACCCTGCACAACTCCAACCTCCTGGGCATGACCTCTTGCTCCCATGTGGGAGGACTGATAAGGAGATAAAGACACAAAGGCACAGGGATAGTACACAGATCAATGGTCAGAACACACAGCCCGAGCTCCGTCACACTACGATGCAAAGGTACTCGTCCACTCATGCCCTGTGACAACTCACAGGGTGCCATATCCACCCGAATCACACATATTCGCCTCTGCAGTGCAAAACAGGTGCACGGGGTAGCACTTGAACCCTGTTGCCCTGTCAGACACCATGCTGCTCTGCACACCCTTTGCCCCTCGCAGGTCGTGACATGAGGGGACGCATGCGGGCACACGTGCCCACCACCCATGCCAAGCCCTCACGTAATGGCCCGCCGACAACCTCCCCTTAAAGGCACCCACATGCGTGTGTGGAGGTTAAAGGAAGGAGCACCTGCAAAACGAACAGTGCAGCGGAAAACACTCTCTGTGGCAGGATGTGTCCCATGGTGCTGTTGCACCTGGCGCTGCTGCAGGAGGAAGAGGTGCTCCTTAGACACTGGTGGCCATGGGCCAGGGTATTTTGCCCACATCTAGATGCATCTACACTGTGTGAAATACACTGCATTGAGCATTTCAGGCTGCTGTGGCACACCATCGCAACCATATATGACCTGGTCTGTGACAGGATTGCACCGCGCACATGGAGGTCCAGGACCATGTCCGTAGAGATCAAAGTCCTCTCAGCACTTGTCTACTATGCCACTGTCTCCTTCCAGTGGGTCACTGGCGACACTGTTGGCATAAGCCAGTCATCCGTATCCCTTGCCATGGCAGAAGTCATTGACGCCATGCTGGAGCATATGGAGACCTACATATCACTCCCCATGGCCCCAGATGACATCCGTAGCACCGAGCAGGACTTCTACAAGATGCACAGGATGCCCAATATAGTGGGTGCGATAGATGGCACACACATCGTAATACTTGCATCTCCCACGTGAGAGGAGGCATACAGGAACCATAAGGGTTTCCACAGTGTGAACGTCCAGGTTGTGTGTGATCACTGTGGCATGTTCATAAATGTATGCACAAGGTACCTCGGTTCATGCCATGATGCATACATCCTGGATCGTTCCTGTATAGGCGGCATGCTGTGGGTGAGGGCAATTGACAGATGGCTGTTGGGTGAATATGGCACCCCCCCATGTTGTGTTACTCTGGTGTGCCCGGTGCATGCAACTGACAATTGTCTCCTCTCTCCCCAACCCCAGATGACAGTGTATATCCCCAGCACCCTAACTTGATGACACCCATCCACGCACCAGCCAACGCTGTAGAGGAGGCCCAGCACCAAGCCCACAGGAAGACATAGAACACCACTGAGAGGGCCATCAGACTCCTGAAAATGTGCTTTTGCTGCATGTACTACACTGGAGGTACAATGATGCTGGCACCAGGGAAGGCATGCAGGGTGTTCACTGTCTGTGTCATGCTCCACAATATCGCACTGCCCCATTACATACCCATCCCTGGAGTACTGTCACATGATGTGCCATGAGAGGAGGACGGCACGGTTGCCATCCACAGACAAGAGAATGCTGTTGGTCATGAAACTCGGACGTTGCTTGTCCAGGGTTCCTTCCAGCGATAGCCTGATCTGCCATGGATGCCATCACCGTGTGTGGTGTGCTGCCATACAGGTACGTGTGCTGGGCCGCAACAGGTGTGCATCGGTGGCAGGTGACTGCGTGGCCTGTGTGGGTCAGGTTACTGTGTGGCCGCACTCAGTGTGGGCCACCAGGCATGCCATGATGACCGTGCTGCTGAGCGTGCCCATCAGGTGCCGTGACCTATAAGGCCACTGCTGGCACCACACATGGCATGCCATTCAGTGTGCGTTCCCTGTGGCATGAAGAAGCCCTCAGCCCACATTGTGGATTGTGTGTCTGCCTTGTGCGTGCTGTGTTGGGGGAGTTGTGTGGGCTGTGGCAAGCTGTGGCACACCATGGTGGTACTTGGTATGTGTGGAACTGTGGTGGGGGTGCAATGTGTACTGGGGGGTTGCATTGGGTCACATGTGCGGTGGTGTGCTGTGTAACAGAGCCACTGTGCAATGCTGTGGTGACATGACATCACTCTTACTGTGTCTCCGGTGCCTGTGTCAACAGCCTGGCCAAGGCACATGACCCCAGCTGCCATGTGCCTGCCCGTGTTCTACCACCTCCACATCTGCGACATGTGCCCACTGTGCACTCCATAGGCTACGGCAGTGTATCTGCATTGCTGGTGGGTACAGCATCCTCTGCCAGGTTGCTTTTGTCAATGTCCATACCCTATATGGCTATGTCATCTGCAATGTTAATGCTGGCCTCCTCACCTCGCAACGTGACCAGCGCTCTGCCGTATGTGGCTGTCATCATGGGTGTGGCTGTACCGTTGGTTGCTGGCTGGGGGGGCGCTGACTGCACCTTGTGCATCCGCATGGTGCTGCATCCTGTCCTGGACCAGGTGGTGATCAGCCAGGCTGATCTGCTGCTGGCCAGCCTGTCTATGGCATTGGCAATGTGTGTCATGCTCCACTGCATGACATGCACCTCATTGGTGAGGGCACACAACACATCTGTGTTGTGGCACTGTTCTGCAAGGCAGTCAGCCTCCATTTGGTGCAGGTCCTGGTACCTGTCCACCAATGCTGTCTGCATCTGGTGTGCACATGTGCGGCTGGGTGCACGCCATGATGGCCCCTCATCTGAGCTGTCATCCGCGTCCCCTGTGGCACATCCTGGGCTGGCACCTGTGTCCAACTTGGCCATGCCTTATCCCCCCTATGACAGCTGTGCTACACCTGCAGAGTGCTCCATGTGTGTCTCTGCTATGGCTGGATGCTGTTGTACATCACCAGACCATCCATCCAGGGTGGCTGTTGGGGCCTGGGTGCTGCATTCGCCAGCCTCATGGCCACTGTCCACATCTCTGTCTGTGTCCATGAGGGCCTCCGTGTCCTGCTTGGTACCTGTGGGGAACAGAGTTTAGTTAGTGTGGCATGCATGGTTGGCCATTGAGTGTGTGCCTGAGGCACATGTCTCAGTGATACTGACTGGTGCCGGAGCCTGCACACCTTTTCTCCTCCTCCTCCTCCTTCTCCAGTGGGGCTCTGTTGTCCCTGTCCCACTGCTCCATCACAGCGGGTGCTGTAGCCTGCATGGGTGGGTCTGCTGTTGGGGGGGAGGAGATGTGCGTTAGTATGTTGGCCAAGGTCGCTGCACCTGTGTCCACCTGTTACTACAACTCCACCTTACCGTCAAGGATGTCCACACCGTCCACCTCCTCATGAACTCCTAGGTTCGTCAGCATGTCTGCGATCATCTGTTCCAGGGGGTGCGCTGGGTATCATTGTGCGGGGAGCCACCACCGGTACCCTGCCATGCCCATGCAGCAGCTGCGACTTTGCGCTTCACAATAGGATGCAGGTCACATCACTTGTGTTTGATGGCCTCAAGTGTTCGTGCCTCCAGCCCTGCGGCATTCACCCCGATCTGGATCTCAAATCACAGCCTGGCCTTGACCTCGGTGGGGGTGGACAGGGACAGGAACCCATACAGATGGTGGTAGTGGGTGTGGATATTCACAACCATGGATGCCACCTGACCCCTGTAAAGTTGGGTGCTCATGCCCTGCATGAAGTCCACCACCGCCCACATCCCCGGCCGGGTGTGCACTCCTCTGCTTCACCTCTGTCCATGCCTTGCATATCGATATCATCATCATCATCAATTTATTTTTAAAAAGCACCCTTCTGGAGCTCAAGGTGCCCTTACAATTAAAACACCATATACATCTACACATATACATGGACACATAACTTCAACATAATTAAAATAATCATAAAATCACTTCATACCCTTTTAACTCTTATTGGTGACTGTCTAATAAAATACCTTCTTGTCACTATAACCCAGAAAAGGCTTGAATAAATAAATGTGTTTTAAGGGATGCTTTAAAACCCTCCATGGTCAGGTTATCTCATGTCCAATGAGGCAGAGAATTCCACAGGGTCAGAGCCATAAAAGCAAATGCTCTACCTCCAGATGTTATCAAATCGACCCTGGGAATCTTTAGCAATCCTCGTCGGAAGATTGGAGTGGCCAGTAGGGGCAGTAAGGAATAAGGAGGTCTTTCAGGTACTGCAGTCCCTGATCATGTGGGGCCTTATAGGTCAGCAATGTGACCTTGGAGGTTATCCGCCACTGTACTGGCAGACAGTGCAGTTCACGCAGCACAGGTGTCATGTGCCTGGATCTATGGGCTCCAGTTAACAACCTAGCCTTCACGTTCTGCACCAGCTGCAAGCGGCAGATATCAACCCCCAGTACCCCTAGGTAGAGGGCATTACAATAATCAAGACGGGTGGTGACAAAGGCATGGACCAGTGTAGGAAGATTTTTAGCTGGAACCAGGTGTTTCACCCTGGCTATATTCCTAAGATGGTAAAAGAAAGATTTGTCTATGGCTGATACTTGAGCCTTCAAGGTCAGGATTTCATCAAAAATTACACCATGGTTACGTACCTGGTCCAAGACAATTAGTGGTTTCCCTCCCAGCTCTAAGCCAGAGGGCTGTTCCCCCAGTGTCCTGGCTGACCCGCGATCTGGGTCCATGACCAATACCTTTGTTTTTTCTGGGTTTAGCCTCAGCCAACTGATACTCATCCAGTCCTGAATCTCAGCCAGGTATCTGTTAAACACTGATATGGTAGTTTTCTCCTGGCCGGGCACAAAAGACATGTACAGCTGAGAGTCATCTGCATAGCAGTGAAAACTCAAGCCATTCCATTTTATAATGTCTCCCAACGGTAGCATGTATACTGCAAACAACATGGGGGACAACACCGAGCCCTGTGGCACCCCGCAGGGCAACTCATGGGGGGCAGAAGAATAAATCCTTGACACCACCCTCTGAGATCTGCCTTCGAAGAATGATCAAAATCAACTGAGGACTGCCCCACCCAGTTCACAGAAAAACCACAGGCGCTCGAGGAGTACAACATGATCTTCAGTATCAAATGCTGCCAAGAGATCAAGGAGGACCAGAATGGTATGGAGCTTCTGATCTCTGGCCATCAGGAGATCATTTAGTACCCTGACAAGGGCTGTCTCAGTGCTGTACCATTTCCTGAAACCTGACTGGACAGGGTCATAGATATTGTGGCTTGTTAAATGATCCTCCAGCTACAGAGCGACCACCTTCTCAATAACTCTACTTGAAAAAGGCAAGTTGGAGACTGGTCTGTAGTTGACCTGGTTGTCAGGGTCTAAGGAGGGCTTTTTCAGGAGGGGTCAAATAACTTCCTCTTTTAGTGGACCTGGGAAGATCCCTCTCTCCAGACAACTCCTGACTATCCCAGTCAGGACCGGGCCAATTGCCTCAGCACACCCTACAAGAAGGTGAGTTGAGCCCAGGTCCAGACTACAGCAGATTGGTTGCAAAGTCTGGACAATCCTCACAATATCAGTGACTGCTGGTAGGCTGAAGATAGACCAGGTCACCTGGGTAACTGTACCACTCAGTTGATCTAAGTAAGGACCAATGGGGAGGCACTGGGTGATCTCGCTCCTGATGGAGGACACCTTATCAGCAAAAAACTGCACAAACTCATCACACTTTCCTTGTGACAAGGCTCGACAGGATTGCAGACAGACTGGATTGCACAGTCTGTCTGCAGTGCTGAAGAGCTGAGCCAGCCTGTTTTTAGCTGCAGCAATCTCCTAGGACAGGAACTCTTCCTTCTTTTTGGAGATTGCTGATTGGTAGATTTTATAATGATCTAGCAATCTAAGCCTGTCCCCCAAAAGGTGAGTTTTCCACCAGTGTCTCTCAGACCTTCTTCCCTGCCTCTTCAACTTCTGTAGGGACCCATCGTACCATGCAGCCCCAGGGCGAAGGGTTAGGGGATGAACATGAACTGGAGCAATGACATGAAGGGCCCCTTTTACTACCTTATTATAGGCACAAACAAGGAAACCTTGGTCATTGCTATTTGTCGAGTTTCCCAAAAAGTCCAGTACTGCCATTAGGCCCTCTGAGGTAATTCCTCTTAAAGGGCGGTATTGCACCATTTCCTTTGGGGCAGACCTAATAAGGAGAGTTGCAAAACTGAACCTCAGGGTGTGATGGTCAGACCATCTGACAGGATCCACCACCCATACCTCCATACCCAGGAGAAACACCAAGTCCAATGAGTGTCCCCCCATGGGTGGCAGTGGTAACTACCCATGTCAGACCCAGTGATTCCATCAACTGGAGATGGTTTTGACCAAAAGATGAGAGCATGTCATCGACCCAGGCATTAAAGTCCCCCAGAATCAACCATCTGGGGAACTCCAAGACCAGTCTGGTGACAAACTCTGCTAACTCTTGCAAGAAAACCCTCTCAGCACCTGGTGGAGGTAGATAAGAGGGAGCCTACAGCCTGCACCTGGCCCCGCAATACACTCAAAGGAATTGGTAGATCCTACTGAGATCTCCCTGAGATCCAGTTCTGATCTAAAACAGATCGCAACTCCCCAGCCCCGATGGTCCACACTCAGGCGGTGCAACACTGAAAACCTGGTTGGAATGGCAGACGCTAAACTGGGTCCTGTATTTTCATTCAGCCAAGTTTCAGTAATGCAAGTCAGGTCTGCAGAGGCTGCCAAATCGGCCACCGACATGCATGTCTCTCTCTGTGTCCACCATGCTTTCTGCTTCCATCCACTGTTTGGCATTCACTTCTGCTATGCGGTGGTGGGCATTTCACTGCTCCATATATGGTGGGGTCAAGGAGCATGTCCGCATATGTTTGTCACACCCCTTGGTCCATGAGGCTCGCATAGTTGGTGGTGCATGCTGCGTACAGTGGGTACCTTATGTGGCGCGTAGCTGCGCACTGCTGCTACATCGCTTTTGTACTTAATTTCCACGTCTTCTTGCATAGGCCCCATTATTAGCTATTGCCAATAATTGTAATACTGAATGCAAGGTAAAGAGTTTTATGGTAATCCATGTGTGGAACTACTGCCTGGGGCAGTTAGTAGGTACAGCAACCCAGAGGGTTGTATTAGCTTATTATCAGACCCACTTAAAATCTACTCTGGGTGGAGGCACTACACAAATAGTTTTACTTCTGGGTAACGAGCTCTTTTGTCATCAAAACCTGAGCCCAGGACCCTCAACCTGTATTGTGAGCAGCAGGCAGAGATAGTAGCCTAGTGGGACATGGCATCCAGGTAACATGTGTATATGTTGGCTGCTGTACACTCTCTGACCACCTGCCCAAGTGGTATGGGTGTGCCCACCACTTATCACCACTTGCCACCCTATACCATCTGACCCTAGGGACGGTCAGTCTTCCGCCCAGATAGTGATGCATGCCACTGAGCCATACCTGTCAACCACTAGTCATGGACATCAGGGACAGGGCTATAATCATATTGCACAAACAGCCATCCTTAGGGACACATGTGAAAAACATAGTATTAGTGGCACCCAACGCTATGTACAGAACCACCGCTTAGTTTACATAGCCATATCCTATTGCGACCTAGACTGTACAACAAACGGCTTACATAATGTATTATGAACATCTGTACTCTTCAGTGGCATAAATGCAACATGTGACAGGGGCCAAGGATATTTTCAATGTACACTCAGGGATGTCCCTGATACTTGGGAAACTTGGGTGGCATGCATCAAGTTCCTGTAGGCATGCACCTATACTGGTCTGTATCTGACAGCTGTGCTATTTGTGGTGCTCTGTGTGTGCATGCGAGGGATGTGTAACACATACGGCAGGGTCCCTCCTGCCGTAACTCGTGCACTCTACTGTGCAGCACTCCATGCCTTTGAGAATTGCATAGAGTACAGGCACACCCCTAACACACCCCAGCCCACCCCAATGCAAAGTGGCACAATCAGTCAGGAGATCATATTCGCAAGGAGCTTCCGCACCTGTATTGAATGAACCCCCGCTCACTACCTTCTGACAAAGAGTTGCCTTCACGCCTCACATATGCAGTGCATAGGCAATCCTCACTTTTGTGCACAGAGCGCAAAGTGGGGGAAGTATCACAGCTGTTGTTACCTGAGACTTTTGTGATGGAGAATATACTGTAGGAATCAATCTTTGAATGTACTGAGGCAGTTCTGAAACACAAGTGTTACTACTGTCAAAGGTGGGTGTAATCCAGAACTGGAGAGTTGCCAACAAACTAGCACTTTAGTTCTCAGAAAATGTCATAGGCTTGAGTATAGTTTTGTACACCTACAGTACCTATCTTGCAGTATGCAGAAGGATTAACTGCTCATCAGCTCATTTTCATTGAACTTCATGCTGTCACTTTTTAGCACCACTTGTCCTCTCTGATATTAAGTGGCTCATTACCACAGGCTTCATCAGTAAATACATAAGGAATAATTTACGGTTGGGTGTGTGACAATATTGCAATAAGTGAATGACCTGGGTGGAGTGTGAGGCCCAAGGTGCAGCTGAGGCCTACGACCACCCAGGAAGAGGGGGTTATTGCAGCATTGTTACACACCTACTATGTATTAATACATAACATTTGTAAAACGATCAAGAGGGTTGTAATGAAAGATAATGTGACCACCTGAACCCAGGAAGAAGTTATAATAACTGGCAAGGAATTTTTGCTATGGGCAGAAAAGTTGATATTTGCTGTAACAACTGGTTGGTTGTTACGACAAACACGTGTTCAGTTAAACTGAGTGCAGCGTGAGCCCCACAACTGCTCTTCTCTCACCCGCTCAAACAACTGCCGCCGCGGAGAAGAAAACATTGAAAATTTTGTTAAGGCTAGGGATATAATCCCCTAGTATAGGGGAGTCAGACATTATGGATGAATAAAGTTTTCTGTCCGACTTAAATTCCAAGTATAAAATGTATAACAATTTCCCCAACGACTTCCTGACATAAATCTTGCTTACTCTAAAGCACTCCTGTGAGCAGGCAACCACATCACACTTTGTCTTCTTATAAAAAATGTGTTCAGAGCTAAGAAAAAGAAAAAAAAAGCATTTTAAAATGAGCTGCCGCTTTGACATCTGACATTCAGACAGACTTTTGTAGAGGAGCAGGAAAATGCCAACACAATGTGAAAAATGAGTAGTGGCCTTAGGCTACTGTACACCTACCCACAAGAAACAGGGGAACAAGCTGAGTTTGCACAATTTCCATTAAAAAAGCTAGAAAATATTCTAGCAAACTTTATCTGTTGTCTAAAAAAGGCAGCCACAGCAGACAGCTGAACTCTGGTGGGAAAAAATTCCTTGCCAGTTTATTATACAAAATAAAAGAAGGGGAGTGTGTGAATGAGAATTTAATGCACACCCTCGGGGTGGGACACATTCATAAAGCCCTCAGGCTTCACCCTCGAGGTTTATGTAGCATCCAACCCCCTAGGGTGTGTAGCAAATTCTCATATCACACACTCCCCCATCCATTATTCTTTATAAGGGAAGATACTTGACCCTGGGTTTATATGCAAAGAGCTTGAGCGATATCTTGGGATAACTTTGAATTTTTGTTACATTAAGATTCTGCATTCTTTTATAACTGTGAAAATTAAACATGATAAACATGGCAAACAGGAAAGGTAAAAGTAGAAAATCCATGAAATATCAGCTAGCATACCTAAATGTTATGTTTTCTCAAAGTTTCCCATTAAACATTGGTGCTCTTAAAGTGTCCTTATTAAAATTATGTTATGGAAAGCTGGGTAGCTAGGCCATGGCTAGGGGACAAGCAGCTGTGTGCCTCTGACTTTTCAAATGCCAGAAAAGGATCTCATGAAAAGTATGTCTCAAATCACCTCCTGCTTTGCTTAGGGTTTCAAACACCATATGTAAATGAATTTACCACAGAAAATTCTTAAAAAGAAAAGAAATTCATGGCAAAAAAAAAAAGGTAATGTTCATTAGGGTTGCTACCGCACAAAACTCAAACCCCCCAAAGCTTGGAAATGAACTATTAGGGTTGTCAATCTCATGCCCACAACTTTTGGAAATGTATTATTAGGGTTAAGCCTAACTCCCACCCCTCTCATGTTCCCCACCCTTATGATACAAGACCATTCCACTAGTACAGGGCCATGCATCAATAATCTGATACTGTACCTTAAACAGGATCAACATATTCAAAATTGATCAACAGCAACCCTAACCCTTACCTTTTCCCTACCCTTGTGACCTGGGTGGGACAAATCTGTTAGACAAGTGGTCGGTGCCCAGTAAAACAGTTGGTGACTATAAGATTAGGAAATGTATCAAGTCACTGATTACCTGCTCATGCAGTGATTAAAGCCCTCTAAAATGATGGCCACTAAAAATATGTATTTGTCTACCAGATGTAGAAAGTTAGTGGCCAAATTCACTACCAGCTCACAAATTGATTTGTTTCACTATGCATGTAACTGAAAGCCAGGCTACAGAACTTGCAACATGCTTCGAGGCTGTGATGAGTTATGTGACTCTGAATGTTAATTGCTAACTTGTACAGTCGCCACACAGTTTTGTGTTTGTGGTTGCATATTGTTGTGGAACCTGTGTATAAGATGATATATATTTAATGGCAATATATGAAGTCATGTATTGGCTAGTAATATGTGTACAATCTACATGTAACTTGTTTTATGCAGCAACAAGATCCTGCATAAAGCAGTATTTCTGGCCCAAACGAGTAATGTACCTTGATTGTATCTAAGTATGTTCCCTAGAAATGTGGTTACAAATGTGCAATGGGTGGGATATTCAGAAATGCACCTGGCAGGGGCGCAAGCCGGACGCAGCACAACTGGGATGCACCAGGGAGTGTGCTGGGTGATATTCAATGGTGCTGTGCCATGGCTCAGCACCGCTGAATATGGCAAAGTGGCCTCCTGCATTGCGCATGGCGCAGTGGCACTGTGCCAGTGCAAGTGGCAAGAGAGGAGCAGGGGGCTGCACCAGCGCAAGTGCGATTGCGCTAGGCACAGGAAGCACAATATTCAGCGGTGGATATGCAAACAGGGCCATAATGCATGCAAGGCGCAACTGGAGCCATTAGCATGTCATTATGGCCCCATTTGCATGCAGTGCAGCGATCCCCGGTGACTTGCACCTGGCACTCTGCCAGGCTGCAGTCGTTGGGGATCGACGCCCCCTGCACAGTGCGGCAAAGTGCCCCAATGCCTGATCGCTGGCATAGGTATAAATTAAAGCAAGTCCAATATCCCTGGCGGTCCAGTGGACTGCTCCCAGCCCGATCGTGGGCATAAGTATAAAATAAAGCAAGTAAAGTCAAAGCAAGGCTGGACGCAGTCTACTGGACCACCAGGGATAGTTTAAAATGTTATTCCTAATACTTTTGCCCATGATCGGGCTGGGAGCGGTCCACTGGACCACCAGGGATTTCGGACTTGCTTTATTTCTACTTATGCCCGCGATCAGGCGGGAAGCAGTCCACTGGACCACCAGGTGTATCGTTTAATTTACAATGCCCATGATCGGGCGTAGAGGGGCGCGGTGCCAACAGATCCTGGTCCCGGAGAGTGGGTGGCCACCCACGGCTGGCAGCTGCTGTGTTGCGCCTTGCATTACGCAGCTCACCTGTGGGTGGCCAGCCCTTGCTCCTACTTCTGTTAGGCTCAACTTTGAGCACCAGTGTGCGGCACAAGTAGGGGCTGCACCAGCATATGCGCCACACATCCAAGGCTGAATATCGGGATGTGCGGATTATGCATGGGCATGCCCCCTGCACCTGCACCGCATACATTACTGGTGTACCCAGGCGCATCGGGATCTTCGTGGTGCAACATCCCCTTTTGAATATCACATCAGGGTGCATCAGTGGGTTGCGCATGGCACAACACTGTTGTGCCATGCGCAACCCCTTTGAATATCCCACCCAATGTGTATAGTACTAATCAATTTGTGACAGTTTTGCAGCTTTATGCAGGGTCTATGATAGTCTGTGCAAAGTAAGCCACATGTTACAAACTGATGTAAAGCAACACAGGTGTGCATTCCAAAGGAGGAGGATGGAGTAGACGTAAACTTTTTTTTGTTTCCTTTGCAGGATGGGGCACACAACTGTGTTGGGGAGGGCAGATTGATGCAGCAGAGGTTAACTGGAATTATACAGGGGACTGGGAGGAGGGTGGAAATGCCACAGAGGGAGGGCCTCAAGCAGAGCCAGAGACTGCGTCTCATAACCTGGCCTACAGGGAGGCCAGAGTCACAGTGTTACAAGGAGTGGCCATTGTTGTAGTCCTTCAGTTGGAGGATGTAATAGATGGAGCGGGGAGCACTGCTCGAGGGATGTAAACTTTTTTTTTGTTTGTTTCTTTTGCAGGGTGGGCACGCAACTGTGTTGGGGAGGGCAGACCATGCTGGTGGAGGGCAGGCGCAGACAGTGGTAAGAGGTTCTGTGACAATACAGTGAGGGAGCGGTCAGACTAAGTAACAGGGGCCAGTAGAACCTAAAGGATACAGAGAGGATGTGGAGGCCAGGGCAGGGAGACAAGCGGATGAAAGGGGGTGAAGAGTGGAGTGGTATAGATGACTGGGATCTGAGGTACAGGGAAGCTATAAGGGTGGTGAGCTGCTATGGCTGTGGAGCAACACTGTTCTTGGGGACCTTGTGGAAGGTGGGGGGTATCCAGTGTGCAGGCAGTCCAGATAGCTTAGGCAGGAAATAGAGAGCTTGAAATGGGAACTAATGGGAGAGGGCAGGTATGAGTGGGACAGGTGGAGTTGGGGCAAGGGGACAGATAGGGGTGCATTGCTGGATATACCAGGCTACTGCAGACCAAATGGGGATGCTGGGGCAGGGAAGCCAGGGGGGCCAGGTCCACAGGTACCAGGACGCACAGAACAGGGGAGGTGGCAGGTGGTAGGGAATGAGAGGAGAGAGAGAGAGAGAGAGTAAGTAGGGAAGAAGTTCAGGGAAAGCGGGGGCAGGGAGGGATTTCAGAGGAAGGCTTGGGCAGTGGGTTGGAGACAAAAAACAGATACACGTTACTGGGTAATGAAACAGAGCAAGAGGAGGGGAAGGGCAGAACTGGGGATAGTCACTGTGGGGTAGTAGCTTGTAGGGGTAGGGAAACAGGTGGAGTTGTCACGGTCACACTAGCTAAAGTGGGAAGGAGGTCAATACAAGTAGGGAGGGGGAGAGGGAGGAACAAGGAAGGGGGTGGGAGGATGTACAGTTAGTGGTGGGGGTGGTTATACAAGAGATGGAGCACAAGAAATATGGAGGAGGAAGAGAACAGGTGGAGGTGAAATCAGTGGGGAAGGGGGGGAGGACAGGGAAGGCGAGGAAAAGACATGGAGGAAAAGGGGCTCAAAGGATGGCAAACCATGATGAACACTACAGGAGATGGGGGTTTGAGTACTTGTACTAGAGGATTCTATGTTCGGGGTGCGATGGGGAGGAAGAAGAGCAAGGAAGAGCCAAATCTGGGTGGAGTGTATGCCAGGTATGACAGTAGGGAGAGTAGGGCAGTTCATTCACAAATGTATGGAGAAGGAGGGAGGGGAGCCTCATATCATAGTAGATCTGGGCACAAATGACGTACAGGGCAGTGCAGTGGATGAAGTGCAGGAGAGATTCAGGGAGGTGGGGACTATCTGCAGTCAGGTGGGAAGTTCAGTGGCATTCTTTGAGGCACTCCCAGTACTTAGGGCAAGCACCACTAGGCAGCTAAGAATTCAGGAGTTTATTAGCTGGCTGGTGGGCTGGTATGAGGAAATGGGATATGGGGTAGTAGGGGAGTGGGGCAAGACATGAAATAATACATAGTAGTAGTAGTAGTGGTAAAATGTTTATTTATACAGGACATTTGAAGTACAGCTCCAATCACCTTAGAGCCAAAAATCTTTACAAGATGCACCTGTTTGATGTTGTGACATAAATTACAATAGATATCAGTTATACGTAACAGTAATTATCATCTTACATACAATAGATACTGCTTGGACAACACAAAAAACAAAACTTAAAATGTATCTATTACATGCATAAAAAAATTAATCCCCTTTTCATCTCAATTTTAAAATTTATAAAACTCATGTCTTGGGTTTTAACACTTAACAATAGATTTTTCCAAGTTACAGCAGCTTTGTACTGAAAAGTTATGTTACTGAATCTATTTGTAATCTTTGGGATTACCAAATCCCTAGCATCTTTTTTTCTTAGATTAAACTGATGTTGGGAAGAAACAAGTTTTCCTGCTAAAACTAGTGGAATACCTGATCTATATATCTTAAAAACATTTGCCCAGATTTCCTGTCTACGGAACTCTAGAGAGGTCCTGTTTAATTCTGGGAACATATAGCAGTGATGGGTGACATATTTACATTTCAATATATATCTTGCTAGCCTATTATAGCATTTAGCTAGCTTTCCAATCAAAAATTTACTAGCATGGGTATAGACATGAGACTCATAATCAAACAATGATAAAATTCATTGATTTGTTATTTTCATCCTATCCCCGTTAGGCAGTTTGTCGATCTCCTTAAGGCCCCTATTCTAGAATTTAATTTCTTAACTAGCCCATTTATGTGATGTTCAAAGGTAAGGTTTTGATCCATTATTACCCCCAAATATTTATATGTTGAGACTTGGGTTAGCACTATGCCAGTGGTATTCCTTATTTTTAGGTAATCTAATTTATGCTTTTTCCTCAGCGGCCTAAAACTGAACATTGTTTGTGTCTTTTTGGTATTCAATATCAGGTTTGAAGAATGAAACCAATTACGTAAAATTGTAAAATCAGCCTGGAGTTTGTGTTCAACCTCTCTGGTATCGAGTCCCTCAGCTACCAGAACCGTATCATCGGCTTATATCTGAATAGCAGTAGAATTCATGCAATCTGAGAGTTCACGTATATAAATTATAAATAACAGAGGTCCAAGTATGGACCCCTGCAGGACACCTCGTAACACTCACTGGGAGAGGGGTTGAACACCTTCTTTCCACCACAACCATTTGCATTCTATTTTCCAGACAGGAGCAGAACCAGTTTAAAGGTTCCTCTGCTACTCCCAGTTTTCCTAATCTACCCACCAGAGTGTTGTGATCAGCTAAATCAAAGGCCTTTGATAGGTCGATGAACACCGCACCCATGGACTTTGACTCATGTAAAGGAGATGTTACTAAATGTATAGGGGCATTATGCCAAGGATAGTCTGCATCTCAACATCAAGAGTACAAGGACATTGAAGCAGGGGCTGAAGAACTACATTAAAAGTAAAATACATTTAAACTAAGGAGGGGGAGTCTGAGTCAGACAGCAAGGGGGAGTCCCCTTCCAGGGGAGACCAGAAGGCCCCTCCCCAGAGAGGGAGGAACAGAAGTAGGGGAATCTACCAGGGTAGAAGGGTAGGGGAGAGGGATGGGGAGAGGAACATGACACAAGGTGGTCTGTTGTACCCTTGAATACAAGGAGCATGGCAAACAAGATAGCAGAGTTCTAGGCATTAACGGTGGTGGGGGAGGTAGATATGGCCGCCATCTCAGAAACCTAGGCCACCCAATACCATGACTGGGATCTCACGATCCCAGAATACAAGGTGTGCTACAAGGACCTGGAGGGGGAAGAGGGGAAGGGGTGGCTATTTATATTAAGGAGGGGATACTGTGCACCAAGGAGGAGAGGGAAGAGGGGAGGCCAGAATCTGTATGGGTGCTGTTCCAAAGCCCCAAGGCTAGGAAGTACAGATTAAGGGTGGTGTACATGCCACCCTCACAAAGCGAGGAGATGGATAGAGAGCTATGGGAGCAAATCAGGAACGTCAGTGGCAAAAGGAGTACAGTTATAGTGGAAGACTTCAAACTACCTGGGATTGACTGGTGGATGGTAACTACAACAAACACCAGGGAACAGGTACTGCTGAAGGCTATCCAGGACAGCTACCTGGCGCAGGGCATGACAGAGCCTACCAGGGAGGGGAACATAATGGACATTAGGTTAACAAATGGCGGCCAAGTCCAGGATGTGGTAGTACTGGACCTTCTAGCAGGATGCGACTACCACGTAGTGTGGTTCCTCCTCAACACAGGGAGGGAGTCAGCTAGGCAGGACAAGAGTGTTAGACTTCAGGAAAGCAGACTTTGCCACAATTGGCAGCATCCTAGAGGGATATTTAGCTGGAATTAGCCCAGGGATGGATCTGATTTAGTCAGGGGAAATGAACAAGAGAGGGGTGTAATTTGGCTGATTAGTTCTGTAACTGATTCAATCTGGCAATCATGCATGACTTTAGAGTCCCTTCACAGTCGCACACTCTGAGTACCCAGTTGGAAAAAAGGTGGGCTAGCCTGACACATTGCCTGAGGCAGGCCAGTGTTGCTGCTGTTCGGGGCCCTGTGATGGAAAGAAGGAGCATGCACAACCGCACACAATTTGTAATCTGGGAGCCTGGAGGCTCAGTTCATGACAAAATAAAGCAACAATTCAATCACATGACAACACTTCTGATTTAGCTGATGTTGCAGGGAGCTACCCTGGTGTTTACTCACAATGCCCAATATGAAGCACAGGAGGGACAAAATGAAGACTGCAGGTCGACAAGCTGGTATGCCATGAGAAACAGGGCCCACACGATTCACTGAGGTGTCGTTACTGTTCAAGATGTTGGGCAGGGGGCTGATCCCCAGGCAAGTCTCTCATCGATGGTGATCTGTGTGTCTGAAGCAGCTGACTGGGCCAAGGTGACAGGGCTCAGGCTAGGTGAACAGTTTGATTTCAGTTCGGTAGGTGCTGGGAGACAGCTTTAAGCAAGCGTGACACACTTAAGTAGTGGGGAAACAAATCATGACCCACTGAGAGCTTACAGCACATTTATAGTAAGGCAAAACACAATACCACAGGTCGGATGACAGTTCAGTTGCAATTTCAGTTTTCCTGTACAAAACTGTGATCTCTGTGTGAATCAGAAGTCCTGACAGGCCAATCACTTACAGCAAATCTTCAGTATTCTTCAGGTAACAGGGCATTCACAATTCAGTATTTCTGGTCACAAGCCAGTTCAGATTTAGTCCAATTAATTTCACTAGTAGATCCCTCAGAAGGGAAGATGAAGCAGGCAGGCCAGACACAGCCTTCCCACCAGTTTTCTGTGTTACTATGCAAGAGCAGCTGCTCGAATGCCTTGAGCAATTCACTCTCTCAACTCCAAACTCAGACTGACTCTCTGTTGCAGACAGCACCGGGACTTTCTTCTGATCCCAAAAGGGTTCAGTTGGTTGATTCATCTGTCTGTCAATACAATGAGCTACCACTCCAGGTCCATTTAGGTGGCAAAAATGAAAAAACTACAATTCCTACAGAAATTCACTCCTGCAAGACCCCTGGGGACAGACTCCATTTTAAGGTCCCCAAAAGGTACTGATTGGTGCAATACAGAAATGTCCATGCTGCAAAGAATGGCAGGTTAGACAAATGATAATACCATTATTATTAGACCAGCTAATCAGCAAACAATTACCAGTTCTAACAGAGCTTCCTCTGCACCATTAGTGATGGCAGAACAGAGCAATATTATTGCAGCTTGGGCGGGACTCGAGCCTGAAAACACTTGGCCCCTACCCAAATTAATTATACACTCCAAAAATAATATCTCTTAAAGAGACAGGCATGGAGGCTAACAGGTCACTCGCATGGAAGCACTTTTACACCTGTAAAGACACAGACGCCCGCCTGGCAGTGGGCATTTAAGCACACCCAAGGAAGATGTTTGGGATCCCCCATTTATAGGGTGGGTTACACCCTTCCCTGCCTGGAAAGAACTTGGTGTCCACGTCAAGTCCATGTTCACAACAATGTTATTTGAAGACATTATACTTATACAAAATATATGCTTCATTACCATTTCTATATGTATCCAAAATAGCTAATACATATGATTTTATATATATATATATATATATATATATAATTGCACCAGTTATGCAGTTTTCATACATTCAATAATGATTTCACTATGATTTACACAATAATATTACTGTACTCATTCATGTTATAGTTTCTTGCATTCTAAACAACATAGATGGGGTCCCATCCCTATCAGCTAACTTGGGGTTAGACGGGGCAGGGGCACCATGTCTTGAAGGATGGACAATCAACTTGGAAGTAGTGGAAAGTCTCAGTTTGGGCAGTGAACTCTCTGAAACATAGATACCCTTGTGGACAACATTTAAAGGAAGATCTACTGGTCTTCCAGGGGAGTCGTAGCTTAGACGTATTACTGGTTTAACCACTCTTCCAGACTTCCTTGGGGAAACAGGTACAGTCTCTGGAGTACCAGCATTTGCATCAGTCTCTTCTTCAGTAGAAAGGGATACCTCTGCACTGGGCAAAGTCTCCAGTAGCAGAACATTATCGGCTCCTTGCACGGCAGATTCTGCTTCCACAATACTTTGCTCATTATTCTCTCCTGAAGGGGCCCAGGTTGATCATCCAGAAGAAACTCTTGGATCATTGAATTTTGTGGCACTGAAGGGGTGCTGTCAACACTGTCATATTGCTCTGCATGTTCTGGTGTGTTACCAGGGAGATTTTCCACATCAGATTCCTCCTCATGTAATTCAAACAGTTCCACTAGGCACAAGGAATCTGCTATTTCAGACGTAATGCTCTGCACTTCACTTTCAGGGGGCATTGGTTCCAGGGAAGAAGCTGGGGAGTTTGGCAGCTCTGAAGGCCCAGCTTCATCCACATGATTCTGCAGAAGATTGCCTTGAAACAATTGCCTCAGTTCATGAGGATAGTAGGCATTGTCACATTCACTTTCATCAGAAATGGACTGACGGCCATCATCATTCATGGCCTGCTTGGGGGAAGGTCTTAGGTCTGGAACAACAGGGGCAGGTTGACTCTGTTTTTATTTTGGCAGCAGCAGCACGAGTCACCAGCCTGGGGGAAGTGTCAGGTGTTGGTTCAGCATCAATGATCACTTGACTGATGGGCAGTAGGTGATTGCAGTGCATGATCTTGACAGCTCTAGAGTTGTTCTCAGGGTGCACTTTGTACACAGGCAGTTCATCCAGTTTACCGATCACTATGTGTAGAAGGTGATGCCACCTGTCAGCAATTTTATGCTTTCCATTCAGTCCCAAATTGCGCAACAATACACGGTCTCTGGGCAGTAGCTCTTGAGCCTTCACTTTCTTGTTGTGCCTCTCTTTGTTGGCAAGGTTTCTCTTGGCGGCCATTGTTTGAGCCAGTTGATATGCATGGTTCAATTGAGCTTTCGGTTTATGTACATATTGTAAATAGTTCTCAGCCTGGACCCCATCCGGGGAGACCCCAAAGCAAACATCTACGGGCCGCTGGGCTTCCCTCCTGAACATGAGATGACAGGGAGAGAATCTGGTAGCATCACTTTTAGAGCAATTGTAAGCATGTACCAAGGTGCTAATCTACTCTGCTGAATCCAGTTAGACTTGTCTTTGGGATGGAGAGTACCCAACATGTCCAGAAGGGTTCTGTTAAAGCGTTCTGGCTGGGGGTCCCCTTGAGGTGATAGGGAGTGGTTCTGGACTTTTACCCCCCACATAGAGAGAGCATTTCTTTGATTAGTCTACTTTCAAAGTCTGTTCCTTCATCAGAATGGATACATTGGGGTGCACCATAGTGGACAAAGAACTTTTCTACTAGCACCTTGGCCACCGTAGAGGCCTTTTGATCCTTGGTCAGGAAAGCTTGTACGTATCGGGTAAAGTGATCGGTTAGTACCAGTACATTGCCAATGTTCTTTTGATTGGGCTCCAGAGACAAGAAGTCTATACAAACCAGTTCCATGGGGGCACTGGTAGTGATGTTGACACATGGGGCAGCTTTCTTGGGCAAAGCTTTCTGCTGGAGGCAGCTACTGCAAGTTTTGACATGATTCTCAACATCTGCCCACATTTTCGGCCAATAGAATCAGGATTGTACTAAGTTGAGAGTCCGGTCAATACTGAGGTGTCCCATGTGGTTATGGAGGGACCTTAGTACCAGCTGTTTGAGGGGTGTGGGTAGGACCAACTGCTGCTTGTCCATTTGATCTTGATGATCTGCTGTCTCCCTATATAATAACTGATATTGTAACTTTAGTCTGGTGCCTTCTTTGAACAACAGTGCAGTTCGTAAGTCAGTAGAACGTAATTTAGACTTATCTTTCCCCGCATGCAGGGCATCAAGGGCTGGCTGAATCATGGGGTCTTGGGATTGAGCCCACTGAATGCTGTCACTATCAAACTGGGGCAAAGCACTGTTATCTAATGCAGAAAAATTAAAATAAGCAGCAGGTATGCAAGTATCGGGGGGCCCCAAACAGTCCACCAGGCAGTCCACGGTGTCTGCAGACAATTGCTCATCTTTGTCAAACTTTTGGTGCAATGCTTTAATAGAAAGTTCAGACAGCCTCATTCAATTGTCTTTGGAACTTGGTCACCATGAAAGGGCGTCAGCATCAATATGGTTCAGTCCAGGCCGATATTCAACCCCATAATCGTAAGTTGATAAGGCAGAAAGCCACCGGTGCCCAGTGGTGTCCAACTTGGCTGAAGTCTGTACATACGTTAGAGGATTGTTATCAGTGTTTACTAATATCTTGGCCCCATAGAGGTACTCATGGAACTTACTGACTATGGCCCACTTTAGAGTGAGGAACTCCAACTTGTGCACAGGATAATTCCACTCAGAGGGTGTCAAGCTGCGATTGGCGAAGGCCACAGGTCTCAGGCCATCCTCATATTTTTGATAAAGCACAGCCTCAAGCCCTTTCAGATTGGCATCAGTGTGCAGGATATATGGTTTTGTGGGATCAGCATATGCAAGGACTAGGGCGTGGGTAAGCTGATAGATGACTTCGAAGAATGCCACCTGGCACTTGGGGGTCCAACGGGTTCCAAAAGTTTCACCTGTTTGAAAATACACCTTGTCTTCTTCTCTGCGGGACCCCTTCTTTTATCTGTGGTTGGTGGGAGGATAGCCTTGGGTAAGATTAAGGAGTGACCAGATTACCTTTGAATAGTCCTTAATGAATTGGCGATAGTAGCCTCAAAACCCCAGAAAATGCTGCAGCTCTTTCAGGTTGGTGGACTGGAGCCAGGTGGTCAGGGACTCTACTTTATTGGGGTCTGTCTGTATCCCCTCAGCTTCCACGATATGTCCCACATATTTTACAGATGCTTGAAAGAACTGGCACTTGTCTATGGATAGCATGAGGCCAAATTCTTCCAAGCGATCAAGGACTTTGAACAGTCTGGCCTCATGTTCTTCTAGTGTGTGACTGAAAACAGTGACATCATCCAAGCACACTAAACATTCTAGCAGATTCATGTCTCCTACTGCATATTCCATCAACCTCTGGAAGGTAGCAGGGGCACCCGAAATCCCCTGTGGCAGCCTCAGAAATTCTTAGAACCCCAAAGGACAGATAAAGGCTGTTTTCTCATGGTCCTCTGGGGCCATCAGGATTTGACAATATCTGCTGTGGAGATCAAGTACTGAGAACCACTGATTCCCATTCAGGCAGTCCAGGGCATCCTGTATGCAGGGCATGGTGTATTGATCTGGGACAGTCTGTCGGTTAAGAGTCCGATAATCCAGACACATCCTCATGGACCCATTTATTCTTGTGCACAACTATGATGGGAGATGCGTAGGGTTTTCTTGATTCTTGAATAATTCCAGCAGCGAGCATCTCTTATAGGTGCTACTGAACATTGTCTATATCAGCTGGTGCAAGATGGTGGGACCGCTCTCACAAAGGTCTGTCATCGTTCAGCTGAATATTATGCTCAGCACCATGGGCGCACCCAACTTCCAATTCTTTTAGCAAAAACACTTGGTCTCTCTAGGAAAGTTTCCTATTGATATAAGTCTTCCATTCAGCAGACAAGGGGGAATCTTCAAAGTCAAATAGGTCTGGGGTCACCTCCTCCTTCTCAAAAGAATATTTGTTGCTGGGTAATACTGCAGTATCTGCACAGTGTACTGTAGCTAGTGTACACCCTCAGTTCACTCGGACTTCTTGAGCTGACAAATTTTGAATCGGGACCATCACTCGTCATGCATAGGCATGGGCATGGGCAGGTAGGATACTGGGGTTAACCAATAGGCCCTCTGGCAACTTTTCTTCACCTGGTGCATCCAGCATTAATATTTTGTTTTTCATGTCTCTTCTAAGACGGACTTCTCCATGAACAGTATACTGAGTTTTGGGTGGCAATATCAAGGAATCAGGGTCCTTCTTCCAGACAGTTCCAACGGGCTTATCCTGGTCTTCTGCCACAGACTGCCTCTGTAGGTCATAAGCTTTCTTGATCAGAGCTGGAATTCTCATTGCCCAACCAGTCTGTTGGTCTTGTCTCTCTTGGCACAACTGCTCTAACCTCCCAAACATGTGGGCATTGGTTCCAATGAGTAGGGGGACCCCATCATACATCCATGTAGGAGGGCACACCAGGGCCAGCATCTTTACTTGTTCATCTACACCAGTTACAGCCACTGGAAAAGACAGCCAGAGCCAACCATAGGTAGGGATAAGACTTGTCACTCAGGCCCAACACTTGTAGGCCTTCTAGAGATTGTAATGGCAGATCAGATAAGTGTTTGTCATACCAGTCCTGGAATACAATGGTCACTTATGACCTGCTGTCGAGCAGAGCCCGAGCATGGATACCATTGACAGTCACTAGTAGTCTCCATTGAAGGGCCCACCAATTTGGACCAGTCTGGAGGGATGGTAGCAGGGACCTGGACAGAAGGTTTAGCCACAAAGAAGTTTGAATTAGTATTCTTGAACTCTCACTGCGGTCATTTCAGGCACCCCTAGGCCATTGATTTGCTTTTCGGTGCTCCCCTTGGAGTCTGTTTACTACTTTTTCTAAGTTTTTATGAGACTGGCATTCTCTTTTCATATGGCCATCGTTTCCACAGTTGTGACAAATGATAGACTCCTGGGACTTCCTTGGAGAGAACATTGCATGAGGGACTGACGCAGTAGCAAGGGATTGGGATCCAGTATCTGCCTGCAGCAGCAATGATGGTGCAACGTGTCTTAACAGTTCCTTTAGGGTTGCAGACAATTCTTTGATCTCAACCTGGGAGCCACCCTCAGTAGAGGATGCCTGCGGGTGCACCCCCACGGCAGTTACATCCAGAGAGGGACCAGGGTCTTTGTCTGTGTTGGAGTCCTCCGTAAAGGCATCCATTTGTACTTTTCTGACTTCCTTCAGCAGCTTGTCTCTCCACCACTCAGCCCATGGTGGAATATGCTTAGTGGTCTCCATTTCAGAATGGTCTTCCTGTGCCGTGGTCACTCGGGCTGCACCCGGCCCATAATCACAATCTCTTTCTTCACCTTCAACCTCCCTGAGTTCTTTTATCAGGTTGCAGTAGTCAGGTGGGTCATGTCTCCTGTCCTGGAGCCTTAACTGGATAATCTGCAATTTAGAGTGCTTGGTATGTTGTAGTATGTGCTCCAGTCTCATAAGGTTCAAGTCACTAGCGGCTACCCCACCCTTTCGATAAGCTCTCTGTAGGGCCCTCTCCAGGTGAGTAACATATGCAGACAGACTTTCCCCTCTCCATTGTTTGGTACCTTTAGATTGCCACATAAAAGTCTCCCCTGACTCAATGTTTCCGAAATTGCCTTTGAGTGCAGACAGGTACTTTTGAGCAGGCGTCTCAGGATTCATGGACCTCAAAAATCTAATGGCTTCCAGAGCTGGACCCCTCTAACTTTCCAAGATCCTTTTTTGCTTCTCGGCCTCTACACACTGCCACTCAGGTACCAAGGGGGCAACATAGTCGATCCAGGCCTCCCAGTCATCCTCTCCCTGTGGGGTGAGGAGGGTACCTGAGAACATCCTCAACTTGCGGTATGTGTCATGACTAACTGCAGGCACTGATGTGGGTGCCAGCTCAGGTGCAGGCACTGGAGCCAGTACTGGAATGGGCAGGGATGTGGGGGAAAGTACACCCCCAGGTGGCAGGAATAATTGCTTAAAGTCCTCTACGGTCTTCCTTTTCTCCAGAAACAACTTAGCAAATTTCTCCTCAAAGGTCTCAGATAATGGTGGGGGCTCATCCACCCCGGGGTCTTTACTGTCTTTTGTTATCACTCTCCAAGAGCTGGGACCCCTTCTGAGGCAATAGTCTGTGGCACTTTAGAGCTGTCCATGAGGTCAATGCACTTTACCAAGGCCATGAAAGTCTGGGCGATGAAATCAACCTTTTTTAAACCACAGCATTTTTTAAACATTCAACTTTAGAGAGTGCTTCCACTACAGTGTTCTTACTGGTACCCAGGGGGATATCCAGTATAAGCAGAGCATTTTGGGGGTTGATCTCCTGCCCCGTACACCACCCCACCAACTGGTGTACAGCCATTTCTACTGAGATAGCCATTAATCTTTAACAATAATTCTTGATTTTGGCCACTAAGGGGGTGCTAATCCCAGCGGTAGCCTCCAAGATGTAACCCCTAACTGGCACTGTCCCAAGGGCTACTCCCCCTGCCTGCGTGACTAGATGCAGGTTAAGGGGCCTGGGTACTGAAAACTGGTGCCTCCACTGAAAGGACAGGGTTATTGGTAGTGGAGCTGACCTGGGTTCAGCCCTTCAGGACACTGTAACCCCCCTCTTTCTCCTCTAGTGGCCTAAACAATGAACAACAGACACAGTTACAGTAACCCCTAATCAGCATACAAATCCCCACTCTGTTTGCACTTAGCACCAGGGCTGATTCCACTAGTTCGACCCTGGAGACCCCTTGCAAAATAAGATTAGACACAGCAAGTAACAACAGTACAGTGCTTCTTGTACAAAATGGAACCACAGTCAAGTTAGATGCAAAACGAATTAGATCTGATTTATTTGGGGGAATGAACAAGGGAGTGAGGTAATTTGGCTGATTAGTTCTGTAGTTCATTCAATCAGGCAATCATGCATGCACTTTAGAGTTCCTTCGCAGTTGCATACTCTGGGTACCTAGCTGGAAAAAAAGGTGGTCTAGCCTGACACATTGCCCGGGGTAGGCCGGCGTTGCAGCTGGTCGGGGCCCTGTGATGGAAAGAAGGAGCATGCACAACCACACACAATTTGTGATATGGAGACTGGAGGCTCAGTTCATGACAAGAAAACAACAATTGAATCAGATGATAACACTTTTGATTTAGTTGATGTTGCAGGGAGCTACCCTGGTGTTTACTCACGCTACCCAATATGAAACACAGGAGGGATGAAATGGAGACTGTAGGTCAGCAACCTGGTATGCCAGGAGAAGCAGGGCCCATACGATTCACTGAGGTGTGGTTCTGTTCAAGATATTAAGCAGGGGGCTGATCCCCGGGTGAGTCTTTCATCGATGGTGATCTCTGTGTCTGAAGTAGCTGACTGGGCCAAGGTGGCAGGGTGCAGGCTGGGTGAACAGTTCAGATTCAGTTCGATAGGTGCTGGAGACAGCTTCCAGCAAGCTTGACACACTTAAGTAGTGGGGAAGCAAATAGCTACCCACTGACAGCTTACAGCACATTTATAGTAAAGCAAAACACAATATCACAGGTTGAATGACAGTTCATTTGCAATTTTAGTTTTCCTGAGCTAAACCGTGATCTCTGCTGTGATTCAGATGTCCTGACAGGCCAATAGCTTACAGCAAATCTTTGGTCTTCTTCAGGTAACAGGGCAGTCACAATTTGGTATTTCTGGTCAAAAGCCAGTTTGGATTCAGTCTGATTAATTTCACTAGCAGATTCCTCAGAAGGGAAGATGAAGCAGGCAGGCCAGACACAGCCTTCCCACCAGTTTCCTGCACTACTGCGCAGGAGCAGCTGCTCGAATGCCTTGAGCAGTTCACTCTCTCAACTGCAAACTCAGACTGACTCTCTGCTGCAGGTAGCACCAGGACTTCCTTCTGATCCAAAAAGGGTTTGGTTGGTTGATTCATATGTCTGTCAAAGCAAGGGCTCCTCCTCCAAGTCCATTTAGGTGGCAAAAATGAAAAAAAACTACAATTCCTACAGAAATTCACACCCACAAGACCCCTAGGGACAAACTCTATTTTAAGGTCCACAAAAGGTACTGATTGGTGCAATACAGAAATGTCCATGCTGCAAAGAAGGGCAGGTTAGACAAACTATAATACCATTATTATTAGAGCAGCTAATCAGCAAATGATTACCAGTTCTAACAGAGCTCCCTCTGTACCGTTAGTGATGTCAGAACAGAGCAATATTATTGCAGCTCGGGCGAGACTTGAGCCTGGAAACAGTCGGCCCATACCCAGATTACTTATACACTACAAAAATAATGTCTCTTAAAGGGACAGGCACAGAAGCTATTAGGGCACTCACATGCAAGCACTTTTACACCTATAAAGACACAGAACACCTGCCTGGCAGTGAGCATTTACAGTGCCTTCAGAAAGTATTCACCCCCCTTGGATTTTGTCACATTTTGTGATGTTGCAAACTCAAATTAAAATACATTTATATGGGATTTTTTTGTCACGTATCTACACAAATTAATCTATAATGTCAAAGTGGAATGAAACTTCTGGAATTTTTTGTACATGTAATTTAAAATAAAAACCTGAAATGTCTTGATTTGATAAGTATTCACCCCCTTTGCTATGACACTCCAAATTGACCTCAGGTGCATCCAATTTCCTTGTGAGATCACTCTAAAACCTGAATGGAGTCCACCTGTGGTCAGTTCAAATGGTTGACATGATTTCAGAGGAAATACAACTGTCTATATAAGGTCCCACTGTTGACAGTGCATGTCAGAGCAGAAACTCTACCATGAAGACCGAGGAGCTGTCCGTAGAACTCCATGATAGAATTGTGAGGAGGCTTTTTTTTTTTTCTTGGATTTGCTGAAAGTACATGTTCGCACTCTATGTACCGTGACTATGATGTACTGTATGTTGGAAACTTTAATAAACATCAAAGTATAAAAAAAAAAAAAGAATTGTGAGGAGGCATAGATCTGGGGAGGGGTATAAAAACATTTCTAGGGTGTTGAAAGTTCCCAGAAGCACAGTCAAGTCCATCATTAGGAAATGGAAAGATTACGGAACCACCCAGACTCTTTCTAAAGCAGGCCGTCCTCCCAAACTGAGCAACCGGGCAAGAAGGACCTTGGTCAGGGAAGTGACTAAGAACCCAATGACCACCCTGACAGAACTACAGAGTTCCATGGCTGAGATGGGAGAACCTGTCCAGAGGACAACAATCTCTGCAGCACTTCACAGATGTAGCCTCTATGAGAGAGTGGCTAGATGGAAGCCACTCCTGAGAAAAGGCCACATAATAGCATGCCTAGAGTTTGCAAGAAGGCACGTGGCAGACTCTGAGACCATGTGGCAAAAGATTCTTTGGTCTGATGAAACAAAAAATTGAACTCTTTGGCCTGAATGCAAAGCGCTATTCCTGGCGCAAACCAAACACAGCTCATCACCCATGTAACACCATCCCTACCATGAAGCATGGTGGTGGCAGCATCATGTTATGGGGATGCTTTTCAGCAGCAGGGACTGGGGCACTTGTCAGGAAAGAGGGAACAATGAATGGAGCCAAATACAGGCACATCCTTGAGGAGAACCTGCATCAGTCTGCAATAGACCTTGGACTGGGGCGAAGATTTACGTTCCAACAGGACAACGACCCCAAGCATACAGCCAAAGTAACACTGGAGTGGCTTCAGAACAAGAAGGTGAATGTCCTTGAGTGGCCCAGCCAAAGCCCAGACTTGAATCCCATTAAGAATCTGTGGAAAGACTTAAAGATTGTGGTTCACCGACGCTCCCCATCCAACTTGACAGAGCTTGAGCAAATCTGCAAGGAAGAATGGGCAAAACTCCCCATATCCAGATGTGCAAAGCTGATACAGACATACCCAAGAAGACTCAAAGCTGGAATTGCTGCCAAAGGTGCTTCTACAAAGTATTGACTCAGGGAGGTGAATACTTAAGTAAACAAGATATTTCAGTTTTTAATGTTTCATAAATGTTTGTTACACAATAAAAATAATTTTGCCCTTTTAAATTGTTGAGTATGCTGTGTGAATCGGGGGGGGGATTCATTTCAATGCATTAAAAATTCTGGTAGTAACACAACAAAATGTGACAAAATCCAAGGCGGGTGAATACTTTCTGAAGGCACTGTAAGTATACCCAAGGAATACTTTTGAGAACCCCCATTTATATTGGGGTTACACCTGCTCAACAAGGAAGTGGAAGGGAAGGTGAGGGGAAAAAAGACTGACCTTCAGTAGGTTCAAAAAATCTGGGTGTGAGAAGGACAGGAAGGTGTTCACAAAGGCATCTAGTGATGTGAGTAGGGCAGTCAGGGCAGCCAAGGCAGAAAAGGAGCTGACATTGGCTCAGGGTATCAGAGAGGGGGAAAAGTGTTTCTTTAAATACATAAGGGAGAAGAGGAGTTGTAGGGATGACATTGTTAGAATCAAGAGGGGAAATGGGCAGAAAAGGGGGAGGACCAGATGGAGGCACTCATTAAGTACTTCTGCTCAGTGTTCATGAAAGAAAGAGATGGCCCAATACCACAAGGAAAAGGGAGAAAGGGTTGGGGGAGGCACAGATAACAGATGGGAACATTCAAGAGGGTAGAGACCTGAAGGGCCTTAAAGCCTTGAGTAGACAAGATGCCAGGACCGGACAGTGTACACCCAAGAGTCCGGAAGGAATTGGCAGAGTTGTTGGCAGGCTGTCTAACAGACCTATTCAACAGCTCCTTGCAGATGGGGATTGTACCCAGGGACTGGAGGATGGCTCATGTGGTACCCCTCCATAAGAGTGGACCCAAGGATAAACTTGGAAATTACAGACCAGTGAGCTTGACCTCTATAGTTGGGAAGATGACGGAGACCATTCTGAAGGAGAGGCAGATAACCTTTCTCGATAGTAATGGTCTACAGGATGAAAGACATCATGAGTTTGTCTCAGGAATATCCTGCCAGACTAACCTAATCAACATCTTTGACTTGGTCACTAGGGAGGTTGATGAAGGCCACACTGTGGATGTACTGTATCTGGACTTTAGCAAGGCTTTCAACTCAGTGCTGCACAGGAGGTTACTGAGCAAGCTGAGGGACATAGGGGTGGGGAGAAATGGTGGGTGGGTTGAGAGTTGGCTTTGGACCAGACAACAGAAAGTAGTTGTAAAGGGGGAGAAATCCAAGCCAAGGCCTGTAACTAGTGGGGTACCACAGGGTTCAGAGCTGGGCCCTGGTTTATTCAGTGTCTTCATTGGAGACATTGAAGAGGGGATCAAAAGTAAGATCAGCATGTCCACCGATGACACTAAGATTTGTGCAAAAGTGGACAGTGAGGAAGGGAGACAGGCACTCAGGGAGGATCTAGCTAAACTCGAACACTGGTCAAAGGAGTGAGAGTTGGGGTTTAATGTTAAGAAGTTCAAGGTCATGCACCTTGGAGCCAGAAATCCCAGGACCAGCTACTGGCTGGGGGGGAGTGCAGGTAACAGCTTCAGAGGAGGAAAGTGGCCTGGGGGTACTAGTCACAGGGGACAGGAAGGTATCAGCACAGTGTAGGAGAGCAACAGCAAAGGCAATTCGGATGCTGGAGTGCATTGCCAGAGGGATCATCCCTAGAAAGGAGGAAGTCATCCTGCCCTTGTATAAATCACTGGTGAGGCCACATTTGGAGTACTGTGTGCAGTTCTGGTGCCCATATCTCAAGAAGGATGTGAGACTATTGAAGGGGGTGAAACGTAGGGCTACAAAAATGATCATGGCACTAGGGGAGATGCCTTATGAGGAAAGATTGAGGGAGCTCAACATGTACTCTCTGGAGGAGAAAAGGGTAAGGGGGATATGATAGAGACCTTTAAGTACTTGAAAGGCACAAACAAAGTCAAAGAGGGGGATTTTTCTGCTTAAAGGGGGATACAGTTACAAGGGGGCACAGTCTGAAGTTGGAAGGGGGAGGTTCAGGAGAGAAATGAGTAAAAGCAAAAAATATTACAGTGAATCACTACTGGGGTCTTCCTTGAGGTTCTTAACCCTAATGCTCACCTATTTCCTGAGCCAACAAGATCAGATGTACTGTTTGTTCTTCAGGATGAGAAAACTGTATTTTTTTCACAGTCCATACTGTGACACTTGGACAGCTGGTTCTGATCACTGTATCATTTTTTGTAATAAAAAAATGGGTTATAGACTGTCTCTCTTGAGAAATGCTGAAACAGCATGTGAGATGACACACACACACACACACACACACACACACACACACACACAGGTTTTAGATACAAGGTGTTACCTGGAAGGCCTGAAGCTAATTATTGACTTTAACTAAGTTAATTATTGCTGTAGTTGCTAAGAGGGAAAATCAAAAACTTTTATAACGCTTAGAGGAAGAAGAGCAGGTTGTGACATTTTAGTGCGAAGTCATAAAAGATGCTTTGAAGTCCTGGAAAGGGGAAACTGATCATAGATCAAAGAGAGTCATTTGAAGAACATGAGTTATACTGAGGTTGCAGAATTTAATACTTTGAAAAGACATCATGTTTTTGTATAGATATATTTTTTTTTATATATTCTGACAGAGGAGGAGCTAGGTGACCTCACACAAAGGGGTTGGGAAATGCAGTTTTCTTTAAGGAATATTCTGTTTTACTTCACAGAGACACTTTTATCTAGACTCTGACAAAGAAACATCATTGAGCACTTTGAGCAGGTATTTAAAGAGAGAGAGACAAATCTAAGTACTGTAGTAGGAATTGCACTGTTAAAACCATGTTCTTTTAATGGATTTGTATGTCTTGTGACATAATAGTTCTGTATTTTATGTGTTGCATATTTTTTTTTATCTATTTTAGTAAACTCTATTTTTAGAGCCTACTTGGTCTGTCCTTGATTTCTTTCCTTTTACAAGTGGAGTATATATGGTTAAAGCAGACATGGCACATAAGCTTGAATGGTGATACCAAACTGGAAAAAGGTAAGCAGTTTAATTTTGAGGTCTTTTATTACACTTTTTAAGGGTTCATTTCTGTACACCTGGTTAGGTGCCCATAGGCAAAGATATCTGACCCCACCCCCGAAGACAGAATTATCTGAGCCTGTACATTGGGTACACTAGCAAGAGGTTCACAGTTTGAATCCCTCCAAGACTTGAGACCAAAGGTTGATTTGAACCCACAAAAACAGACAAGAGGGTTACCTTGTTCTGTTAACTGTTCACAAGACTGTGCTCAGAGTTTGACACCTTGGGAGTAGAGGGCTGACCTGCTGAGTGGGTTTGTAACAGCTATTTCTCTGTTTCTTTGTTTTATATGGAGTGAGCATTAGATTTGAGAACCCCAAGGAAGACACCAGCAGTGATTCACCATAATGTTTTTTGCTTTTCCTCTTTGGGTGTGGGAGTGGGGAGTCAGTGTTGGAAACCCTATCATCACATTTCCCTACTTTTGTCACTTTGATCTGAACCCTAACTGTTACATTAACACAGCTTTTTGAAAATAATTTCCTTTCTTTTGAGACAGTAAAATCATATCCTCATCCATGTGGTTGTGAAAGTGCATGCTTCCATGTCAGTTTTTTTCTCCTATTTGTCTAATTGTCATGTAGTCGCTCTTTAATGCCTAATGATCAAGCCTCTGTAACAACTGAATATGTGTATTGTCTTATTGTTCACCCTGATGTAGAACCTTTGTAAAAGAGCTCACACTCAAAGGTCTTTCCGAAATACTAATTAAACAATTAACCAATTAAACAATAAACAAATTACCGGACAGGTAAAAATTACATGTTGTGAATGGTAATTATGCAAGGAACACTGAAGGTAATCCCAATGCATAACGATAGGTTGGGGTAGGTATTTTTTTCAGATTAAATACCAGAATTGAGCTAAACAACTGCCGTTTAGCAAAATACAGGTTTGGGGTTTGATTTTACCTCAATATTTGCTTCTCATACCATTTTGAAAGTGATTAGTAATTAGTATTGCTTGAGAGGTAATTAAAAATACATGTCGCAAACTAGCACGTGACAGGAAATAAATTACATGTCATGAATGGCAAATATCCGATGAATGGCCAAAGGTAATCAAAATGGTAAAGATACATATTTTTTTTGGGGGGGGAGTAGTTGCTAAAATTAAATTCCAGAATCAAGCTAAAGAACTATCCTTTACCAAGATATAGGTTTGGGATCTGATTGTACCACGATATTTGCAAATTATGCCATTTTGCAATGTGGTTGCTAAACAGTAGTGCTCGATTGGTAAATAAGAAAAACTTTTTGCATATTACTGCATGAACAGTAAAATTATGTCATAACTGGTAAAGTACCACACAAACTATAAAATTATATGTAGCAACTGGTAAATTTCCACATGAATGGTATAATTATGTGTTGCAACCAGTGTATTTCTACATGAATGTTAAAATTATGTGACATGACTGATAAATTTCTGCACAAATGGTAAAATTACATGTTGCGACCCGTACATTTCTGCATGAGCAGAAAAATTACATGTCACAACTGGTAAATTTCTGAGGAATGAGTGAAGGTAATCAGGATGAGTAAAGATAGATTTGGTGGGGGTAGTTTTTAAAGTTAAATTCCATAATTATACTAAATAGCTGTCCTTTAACAAGATACTGGTTTTGGGGTGTAATTTTACATTAATATTAGCTTCTTAATACCATTTTTTAAATTGTAAAAAAAAAAAAAAAAAAAGATGGCGACCGGCACAATCAGTATATTTTTCAGTACAAAAGGTAAAGCATGAAAATAAGCAGCTACAATTTTTTTTCTTACTGTTTGTGTCAAGACATTAACTCTAAAATCATTATAACTTTGTAGCTATATAATATTTTTTCACAAATCCTTCAAGATGCACACCCTTGTCATTGGTGCCTTCAACCCTGAAAATTTCATGGAAGAATACCACATCATCTAGGCTGTAGGCAAGAGCAAAAAATACCCAATGTTAAATACTTGGAAGCCAAATGTGTTTTTTCCTGTTTTTTGATGCAACGTATTTCGAAAACTGAACAAGATGGCATCACCAAACTGTTCATGTCTTGAGACTCTGGCAGCCTGTCCATGCATGCCAAATTGTGGGCCATTTCATCAAAAGACTCCAAAGTTGTTAAGGTACAAAAATTAGGATTTAACATTAAACAGCCTACTCAACCCTAACTATAGGGGTGCTACTGTGCTCCTATAATAGAGAAAGAAAGAGAATAAATGGTGGTAAAGTGTGGTATACAAAGAAATAATACCACTGAGGGGCTAAGCAAGTCATAAAGCTATAAGCTTGAAGGGTGAGTTGCCTTTGTGAGTTTGTTTGATCCTGTAATTATAATATTTCATGAGTATGCCAGACTTTGCCATGTTTTATATAATACATTAGGTTGGACACTTTTTGTTGTGTCCTATGTTTTACCATAGTGTTTGGGGAGGGGACTGTGGCTGTTACATGTGTTATTAAGGGCCTTGTTGCTTGTGCTATTAAGGGGCTTGTCACATGTGTTATTGGGGTGGTTTGTAGTGTGTTGGTTAGTAATGTGTTGTGAAAATGGTAATAACACATTAATATACAGTAGTTATAGTACTGATAGTATATACAGTATAAAACTGTGTTAATGCAACATTTAGGGTTTAAGCTAAAGTGAAAAAAATAGGGGAAAGGTGGTTTTAAGGTTTCAAACCCTAAAACCCCACCCTCCACCCCTAAAACAAATCAAGAGTGCAGTCTTCCTTGGGGTTGTCAACCCTAAAGCTCACCTCATTCTATACACTCCAGAAACATACACACCTAATGTGGTGAGCTTTAGGGTTGACAACCCCAAGGAAGACTGCACCACTGATTTATTCTACGGGTGGGTTTTTAGGGTTGGAGACCCCAAAACCACATTTCCCTACTTTTTTGCTTTAGCCTGAACCCTAAATGTTGCATTACCGCAGTTTTTTGCAAACAATTTTCTTATTTTTTGAGATAGAATAATTGTTACCTTATTTGCCTCTCAGTGAAGGGCCCTGCACTCCCATCCATCCATACTTTTTGAGATAGTATACTCATATCCTTATTTGCCTATGGGAGCACAGGTCTCTCTGGGCCCTGAGTTCCCATCCCTTCATAGATGCATATGTATACATATTTATAGATAGATAGATAGATAGATAGATAGATAGATAGATAGATATTGCTGTGTAAGTGCAGGGCCCAGAGAGCCATGAGCTTCCATTTGTAGCACAATAGCAACCAAATAGCCTTATTTCCCCGCTTCATGTATGTGGTACTGAACATTTTCTAATCCCCAGCAAAATGTGATTCTGCAACACTGCAACATCATTCCAGACCACAGATGTGAAAAGACAGTTTGGGCAGGATTTGAAAAATGACAACTATCATATTCAAGAGGTCATGTAAAAATGCCTATTTTGAAAATTTGGGTTCAGAATATGTAAACTTACCAAAGATACAAGTGAGAACAGCAAAATTTCAACAAATGTGCATAACTTTGCAATGTTTACATTCTTTGATCCCAACATTTTTAACATGCCCTTCTTATGATCCCATCCCCATGAATAAGGGCAGTGAAAATTTTCAAATCCTGGCAGAAAGTGATTTCACCAAGTGAGCATGTTATCACCTTTTGTGCCTGATTTTCATAATCCCAGCACCACTGTTTATGAAGTGGGGTCTCAATAAGGCCATGTTGAAAATTTGGTGTACAAATATGCAAAGATATGCAAAAAAGTTGAAACCCCCATTGAAATACATTTTTTTGGAAATGCAAATCTTTATTAAGAGACCAGACATTACATATGAACAGCAGCTATGACCGCTCCAGTACGCTACATTTTGAAGGTTACAGCTTTTCAGTTACACATATCCATAACTTGCTTCAATTGGCTTTAAACATTTAACTGATGACATTATCTTGAACTGAGTTACCTTTCTATGTCTTTGCATTCATTCTTCATTTCCCCTTCCTCTTATAGGTTAGTTTCTTACCTGTTTGCTGCCTGGTTTTTGTCCCTCCATCATCCCCACCTGGGTGCCTCAGGGGTTGAAATGAAGGATTTGATTCTACCTGCATACATCCACCCCATCTCACCCTGGATGATTCAACTACAGTGTACAACATGTCCATCCCATTTCTCCTGGGTCCCCATTTTTCATGGCTCAAATGGAGCATCCACTATGGAACAGCAAGTGCAGTCAATGGTATACTGTACATGTTAATATCCAAGCAGCAAAACTTTGAACTACCCTCTATTGCCCAGTGACTAAGCAAGCATATGTTGCCTCTGATCTATACAAGATTCATATTAGTCTGGAAAGGATTAAGTGCATTATAGCATTGGGTTTAACCATATCTATAACTAAGTCATAACATTAAACATTACAAAAACTGAACGACTGTGTGCTTGTCTTTATTTACCCAGATTTTTTCTTTGTGTGCATTCCTTTACACTTAGTCCATGCTGTTTCCTGCCCCTGGTGTTTTCCAGTGAGCTTTTGTTTTCTCTCTGAGCACCATCCCTGTTGGTTCTCCTCCCTATTGTAAGTAATCTGAGGTCCCTGGTCCCTTTTTGTGTCTCATCTTCTATTTATTTTTTTGATTTATTTCAGATTTGGATTAACACCTTTGAGCCAGAAGGCTCATTTATAAAGATTCCAAGTCAAAAGTTCACAGGACATAACAAAAACAAGTCAACAGGGTACAAAAATACAGTGATCACAGAGTTCAAGAAATAGGGTACAATGGGTACAGTAGTACAAAGGTTTGGGTTTGACATGAATTTACAGCTGGGTCAGGACGACTTCTTCAAACACATTCAACAATTAACATAAAGTTCAATGTTTAGTCAGTTGCTAAGTGCTGTGCAGAGGCAGTGGCAGCCAGATAGGCATTGTCAGTTGGTGGAGGGAAAGAGGAAGGAGTGGGGAATGGGATGATAGGTGAGGAGAGGTACAGTGGGGGGGGGGGCAGTAGGAGGAGAGGAGGGTGCAGATGCTCTTAGGAGTGGCAGCCACAGAAGTTTTACTTATTTATTTATTTATTGTTGTCTTGGGTAAATATCTTTGAACTATGGAACTCATATACAGAGGTTCCACAATGAGAGAATACAAACATTATGCAGGGAAGTTTAAATAAACAGGTCTAATACTTGATATTCAGGCAAGGAACACTTTTACAAGCCATACAGGTAGATGCAGTTATAGGGCCAGCTATAAAGGTAAGACAAGTGGTCACAGAGTTATTCCTGAATAAAAAAGCAGGATTACAGGAGAAAGCGTGGGTGTATAAGGAGGGGAACAGTCAGTGGGTTGGAAATAGGAGGGGATCTGCACCCATAGGGGTTTGTTAGTTAAAACTGGAATGGTAAGTCACTTGATGCAGCCCTCTGAGTAGCAGCTCTTCTGCCATGCTCCCACTTTATATGTTTTAGTTACTTTACTTGCAGCTTTTGGTCATCTTTTTCTTTGATTTGAGCACTGCTAGATACTGGAAGACCTCTGCTGGAGTACCACTGCTGGGCTTTTTTGACTGTGTTTTGGAGATTGTGGTAGTGATAGATTCAGAAATGTATCAGGTACTTCCTCACCATACACCACCGGAATACCCAGACAAAAGTTCTAAGTGCTCTAAAGGCCAGAGCGCAGAGAGGGGAAGTCTGCCACTACTACCCCAGTGCCCACCTTGTTAACTGAAGCTAAGTTTATGGAGTAGTTTCTACCCTTCAAGTCAGCCCTCCAAGATCTCACAAGAGAGTTACAATCTTTGCGGTCAGATCTCGGTGACGCTACAAAGGCAATTTCAGATGTAGCTGCCCACACCTCTTCTTTGGAACACTGGCAAGGCAAGCTCGAACTTGATGTATCTTCCTTCACCAAAAGATGGCTAAAATGAAAGCAAAACTTGAAGATCAGGAAGGCCGAAGCAGATGGAACAATATTGTGATATTAGGCCTTCCAGAAGAAGTGGAGAGTACTACCCAGGTGCTTTTCTCTCAAAAACTGTTGGCCAAGATAGAGGGTCCCTCTCCCAACATCCCGATTTATATCATCAAAAGGGCTCATCGATCTCTGTGCCCCAGACCAGCCGATTGAGCCCCTTCATGTCCCTTTATCTTGAAGCTGTTAAATTACTTTGACAAGCAACATGTGCTTACCAAAGCAAGAGATCTTAAGGAGATACTATGAAAGGGAAATAAAATTCGGTTAGCTTAGGATCTCCTGGTGGTGACTAGACAAAAACATGCTGCATACCACCTGCTGGTGACAAAACTAATTGCGGCTAGTATTAAATTCAAAGTCTCCCATCCTGTCCAGCTCTCAGTGCTTTGCCAAGGATCCTGGCTGTCTTATGACTCAGCAAAGCAAGCTTCTGTGGAACTGAGGAAAGGATTCCCTAACCTTATTAAGGAGTGCTGATCCCTGTTGTCTGCTCTGTATTTTGCCAGTGGAGACTCTGCCGTTATACTACGACTATGAACTGTCCTTTGTATTTTACTCTAGTTGTCAACCGCCTGGTCTGCATACCTGCTCTAACTTTGGGGAGGCATTATTGTGGTACTACTGGTGTGTCTGCTGGAAGATTTTCTAGCCTTAATTACTGTCCGTCTGCAGTGTAAACTGCCTGCTGGGCTAGCCGGCAGTGCTCCTATTAAAATCCAAGATGCAGTTCCCTGGTTTCTTCATCCTTGAACTGCTGGACCTTGATGCCTGGTCTCTGTCCTAATGTGGCAATCTGCCTTTGCATCCTTTTCCTGTGTGATCTTTGTCCCTTTACTCTTTGCCTCTCCCTGGTTCCTGGATGTGCTGGGAGAACAACCCTTCCCTTTAAATATGCGGTCTTGTCTGAATGTTTGCAAAGTTGTGACTGCTCCATATGATGTGCACCAGGACTGCTTACTGTTCTGCATCGATCAAGAGATCGTTGTTTTTTTTCTTTTTTGTAAGCCTAGTGGAATCTTGCTGTTATAGAACCCCTGCCTTGAGGTTTGACTGCTTCTTTGTTGATGCTGGTCTTGTTAAGTATTCTGGATTTTGGGACTGTTGCAGGAGGGTCCTCTTAATTTTTGGTCCCAAGACTGGAGCAATATTATATGTACCAGTGGGTTCCGATTCCTCCACACTGCCTCCAGCACTGGTCTGTATTTGTGGTTCTGAAGTGTTTCATTACCTCTGGCACATAGAAATATTTGTGCAAGACTTTCCATCTAAATTCACACGAGTTCTGTGAAGCTGAGACGCGCCATCCCTCCATGCTCTCCCGCCATTCTTTCTCTGTGATATGTACTCCTCCCTCTTCTTCCCATTTTTCCTTCAGTTTATAGAGATTCATTCTCTTAGCTCCATCAGAAGTTAACAGGCCATGGATATGTATCTGCCTCTTTCTCTGAGAATAGCTGCCCAGTAGAGGAAATCCTCACACTCTTTCCTGTTCCTAATAATTTTTTGCCACTGTTCGACCCCCTGCAAGTAGCTTCTTATTTGTGAAAATCTGGCCTACGAAGGTTAACTCTCTCTTTCAATTGTTGATATGACAACATATGCCCCCTTTCACTGAGCTGTTCATATTGTGTTAGCTTTTTACCATTTCATTCTTGGAACCCCTTGTCTCGCTTACCTGGCACAAGTCCCCTACTATCAGTGTGAGCAGTCCAGTCTCATTCAGTGTGCCTGTCCTAGCTCAAAATTGTTAAAAAATATTTACAGGAGTATCTAGTCCATGGATTCTTGATTTTTTTCATAATTCTGGGTTTTTTTCATTGTAAGTATTGCATACAGTGGTATGGGAAGCTCCTCAATTTCTTCCATTTGATACCACCTAGATTCCCTTCTTTGTTTAATCCATGTGGGCCACCAGATAGTATGTCTGGAAGTCCCTCCTCCCTCCTTTAAAGGACCATTCTTTCTCTCTTTAGTCTCGTTTTTTTGCCGCCCCCCATACAAATTGATGTACCGACTTATTCAGTTGCTTCCAAACAGTGGTGAGCAATTTAATTGTTAGGGTCTGGAACAAGAACAAATACCTGGCAAAATATTCATTTTAATAGTATCTATTTTACCAAACATCGAGAATGGCATCAGGCTCCATCTTTTTAAGTCAGCTCCACATTTCTGTGCTAGTTTTTCATAGTTTAATTTAAATAAATCCATTCTATTCAGGGTCACTCTAATCCCTAGATATTGGATAACATTATTTTTGGCCCATTGATATGGCACCGCTGTTCTATCCTCAAGGGTAGGTTTCCCACTTATGTGCAGGACTTCTGTTTTATCCACATTAATCTTGCAGCCTGCTATTGTCCCATACCTCTGTAGGGTTCACTGCAGCTCAAGAATTAAACACTGCAGATCTTGGATGAAGCAGTGCATTATCAGTGCACAGGGATATTTTATGCTGTTCCCCTGACACCTCCATCCATTTAATTGTTTGGTTTTCCCATATACTTACCACCAATGGTTTGATACATATGGCAAAGAGTATCTTGAGTACTGTGTGCAATTCTGGAGACCCCATCTCTGCAAAGACATAGACAGAGTGGAGGCTGTTCAGAGGAGGGCAACCAAAATGGTGCAAGGTCTGCACCAGAAGACATACGAGGAGAGACTAAAGCAGCTTAATATGTATACCCTTGAGGAAAGGAGGGAGAGGGGGGACATGATAGAAACTTTCAAGTATCTCAAGGGAATTAACAAGGTACGAGAGGGTAGTATCTTTCAGAAGAAGAGATGTGCAAGAACAACGGGGCACAATTTGAAGATAGAGGGGGACAGCTCAGAGGTAATGTTAGAAAGTATTTTTTCACACAGAGAGTTGTGTATGCATGGAACAGCCTTCCTGAGGAGGTTGTGGAGTCAGGAACAGTGGGAGAATTCAAGAATGCATGGGACAGGCATAAGGCAATTCTAGTGGGGGACAGGAAGAAGTAAGCTGTTGATTAACTAGAATCTGCAGCTTATCCATCAGGTAGGGAAATGTGCAGACTGGGTGGGCCAAGCGGTCCTTATCTGCCATCAAATTCTATGTTTCTATGTTTATAGAGAGAAGTGGGGACAGTGGGCAGCCCTGTCTCATTCCTCGAACTAATGGAAATCTTTCTGAATTTACTCCATTTACTTTTACCGCTGCCTGTGGGTCCATGTGAAGGACACCTATGCTCACTTGGAATTTGGGCCCAAAGTTCATAACCTTCAGGATCTCTTTTAAGTACCCCCATCTTACCCTGTCAAAGGCTTTCTCTGCATCCAGTGACAGGGCAAGTTGTACACAATCTGATTCTTTTTGTAAGGTAAAAATGTTTAGGAGTTTCCTAATATTATCCTGCAATATTCTCCCTTTAATAAACCTCATCTTGTCTGGGTGAACCAACCCCTGAATGTGGCATTGGAGTCTGTCAGCCAAAATGGGCATGAAAAGCTTCATGTCCACTGGGAGTAAGGAAATTGGCCTATATGAACTGCATTCTTGTGGGTTTTGACCTACTTTGGGGAGGACAGTTATCTGAGAGTACCTCCATGAGTCTGGAACCGCCTCTCCTCTAGTGTCTAGTTGAAAGCTGCTTGGAGTGCCAGGACAAGTTGTTCCCCAAATTTCTCATAAAATTGCAAAGGTAGGCCATCTGTCCCAGTGGTTTTGCTTGTTTTTAACTTTCTAATTGCTGACATGATCTCCGCCTGCATGATGTGTGCATCCAGGTTGTCCTTCTCTGCCTCTCCCAATTTCTGTAACCTTACTATGGTTAGGAAGTCAGTGAGGGCTGCCTCGTCTCCCACCCACTTGTCTGCATACAGCTGTTTATAGTATGAGGCAAAGAATGCCAATGTGTCAGTGGGTTTGGTGTATGTACCCTCCCCATGTCCTCCTCCCTTTATCTTCACTACTGTTCTGTTTAACCCCTGCTGCCTAAGCTGCCATGCCAGAAGCCATCCTGCCCTGTTTCCAGATTCATAATACCACTGTTGAGTATATCTCAATCCCCCTTCTATTTTGTGTTCTAATAGTTTGGTCAGTTATTCCTATGCTTCTGAAGTTATCTTTTGAGCTCTGGATTGAGAGTGATCTTATGTTCAGCCTCAGTATCAAATATTTGCTGTTCCAATCTAATCCCGTCTCTTTCCCTTTCCTTTTTCTTTTGCGAGGCATACTGTATACATACCCCCTTCAAAGCTGCTTTTAGTCTGACCCATCTGTTGGCTGCTGTTGTGTCTCCCCCTCTGCTAGTTTGCATGTACCCCTTCGTGTATTCTGCAATTTTCTGGCAACATTTGGAGTCATTTAAGTGTGATATGTTTACTCTCTAAAAGGGATTCTTATATACTGCCTCTGTTTCCAATTCTAGGGTCACTGGGACATGATCAGAGGCCGTGATCTGTGTAATTTTACTCCCTTTCGCTGTGTGAACCCATTCCTCGGTAAGCAAAAAGTAGTATATCCTAGAGTATTGACTGTGGGAGTTTGAGATAAAGGTGCAATTTTTTTCCATTCATTTCTTCAAATGCCTCCATATGTCTACTAGGCCTGACTTCCCCAGCAGCCCCCTCAATTTTTTGCTTTCCCCCCTCTGGTCTTTTCTATTATTCCCACTTCTGTCTACTGTGGGGCATGGCACACAGTTAAAATCCTCTCCTATCAAATAAACGGGGCCCTGTTCCTCAGGTGACCTGAGTAGATGTTGTTTCAAAAATGCCGTCCTTTTTTATGCTTTCATTCAGGGTATATATGTTTATTAGTATACATGGTGTGCCACAATAGGTCCCTGTCAGTTTAAGTGCTTTAATATTTTTAGCTTTTAGTTCTTTTATTACCTGAAGGATCACACTTCTTTTGGCCATAATGAGGGGTGGGAAATCATGTTCAAAGTAAAGTTTTGTATCTCCAAACGCAATTTCCCATTTTCCCAATACGGCTCAGAGGATTTTCATTTTTGTGGCATAGCTGATAAACTGTGTCACTATAGATCTGGTGAATGCCTTTGGATCCACAGGCCTTGGCCCCAAAGCATGGTGGTCCCTCTTGATCAATAGTGAGTTTTGTCTAGACTCAGCAGTTTCTGCAGGAGCCCTTTAACATATGGCTCCATCTCCCCCTGCTCAGTCCCCTCAGGTAGTCCATGAATCTGGAGGTTGTTCCTCCATGACCATTGCTCCAAGTCATCCATTTTTGCCTCCAACTCTTTCTCCCTCTCATACAAATGAATCAGGGCTGCATTATGGTGGTCACTTTGCTTACTAAGCTCTGTCACCCCTTTTTCCAGCTCTGTCATTCAGAGGCTCACTTCCTTCATGTCTCTCCTCACATCTGCCAGCTCTTCCATTTCTTTCAGCATGGTGCCAATATTATGCAGCTCCTTTATGATCTGCCTTGAGGTGATGGTGCAGTTAGGTTCCTCTTCCTTGGCCTCCTTTGCTTGCTCAGGCACTTCCACCTCAGGTATCCCAGGAGTGCCAGGAGTGTACTCCCATCCTTCAGGTTCTGTAAGTTTCTTTTAGTCTGCCAGCTATCCGCCCCAAATTCCTTCAACCTCTGCCTTGCTGCCATCTTAATGGAGGTTAATTTATTAATTTTTAGGTTTTGGTGCAATTTTTCACTGGAGATTTTGTCCAATTTATCCTGTCAAGGAGTGGAGGGATTTCCCTTAGATGGACATGCTGCTGTGATGTGACCGGAAGTCCCATTGAAATACATTTAATCACACTTACCTTAGTTTCTCATATTGCAGTCAGCAGTCCCAGCAGCAATATTGTTTTCCATGGCAGAGTTGATCTTCTCCCTCTGTCCCGCTCAGGTGAGTGAGGGTGTGAGGGGTGCAGGATGGGTGCTGAGTGAGAGGTTGGAGTGGGGGGTGGGATTGGTGTGGGACCATTTTCTATTTCACAGGTAAAAAAAGAAGACATTGAGGGACTTTTCTTAATTTCAGTCAAGGATGGGGATCGGAGGGTTGGGGTGCCAATAGAAACCAGGAAAACAACAAATATCAATGGTGACAGTGATCAGAGGGTGAGGGGTGCTCTAGACACCAGGGAAACAACAAATATCAATGGTGACAGTGATCAGAGGGTGAGTGGGTGCCACTAGACACCAGGGAAAAATTAGCTAATTAGCGGGATTGGAATCGGAGGGTAGGGACCACCATTAGACACCAAGGAAAAAGTAAATAATTACAGAAATGGCAATCAGAGAGTGGCAGGCAGCACTAGACACCAGGGTAAAAGTCAATAATTATGGAGATGGCAATTTTAAGGTAGGGGTGCCACTAGACATTTGGGAAACAACAAATATCAACAGGGATGGTGATCAGAGGGTGGGGTGCCACTAGACACCAGGGAAACAACAACTATCAACAGGGATGGTGATCAGAGGGAGGTGCCATTAGACACCAGGGAAACAACAAATATCAACAGGGATGGTGATCAGAGGGTGGGATGCCACTAGATACCAGGGAAACAACAAATATTAACAGGGATGGTGATCAGAGGGAGGTGCCATTAGACACCAGGGAAACAACAAATATCAACAGGGATGGTGATCAGAGGGTGGGGTGCCACTAGATACCAGGGAAACAACAAATATCAATGGGAAGGGTTATCAAAGGGTGGAGACACCACTGGACACAAGGAAAAAATTAACTAATTATGGTGATGGAGACTGGAGGGTAGCGGGCACCACTAGACACTATGGAAAAAGTAAATAATTACAGGGACAGTGATCAGACAGTGGGGGGGCACTAGACAACAGGGTAGAAGTCAATAATTACAAAGATGGCAATCAGCTGGTTGGAGGCTCCACTAGACATTAGGGAAACAGCAAATATCAATGGGGATAGTGATCAGAATATGTGGGTGCCACTAGACACCAGGGAAACAACAAATAACAATGAAGGATGGTGATCAGGCAGTGGGGGGTGCCATTAGACTCCAAGGAAACAACAAATATCAATGGGGAGGGTAATTGGAGTGTGGGGGTGCCACTAGACACCAGGAAAAAAAATAACTAATTATGGGGATGGAGACTGGAGGGCAGAGGGGGGGCACCACTAGATGCTAGGGAAAAAGTACATAATTACTGAGACAGTGATTAGATGGTGGGGGGCACCACCAGACACCAGGGTAAAAGTCAAAAACTATAGGGATAGCTATTGGAGGGTGGGAGGCACCACTAGACATTAGGAAAACAACAAATATCAATGGGGATGGGGATCGGAGGGTGGGGGTGGCACTAGACACCAGGGAAACAACAAATATCAATGGGGATGGGGATCGGAGGGTGGGGGTGGCACTAGACACCAGGGAAACAACAAATATCAATGGGGATGGTGATCGGAGGGTGGGGGTGGCACTAGACACCAGGGAAACAACAAATATCAATGGGGTTGGGGATCGGAGGGTGGGGGGCACCACTTGACACTAGGGAACAATTAACAAATTATGGGATGGTGATTGGAGGGTTGGGGCACCACTAGACAAAAGGGAACATTTTAAAAATTACAGGTACAGTGATTGGAGGGTGGGGGGGGAGGCACCACTAGACACCAGGGAAAAAATATAGGGACAGAGAATGGAGGGTGGGGGGTGCCACTAGACACCAGGGAAAATGTATAGAATTATGGGAACAGCTTGCAAAGTCCTTTTTTTCATTCGAAGGAATCTTTTTTCATTTCAAACAAACAAAAGGAAACAAAAAAGGATTCCTTCAAATGAAAAAAGAATAACAAAAAAACAAAGTCTAAACTCTTTATCCCTATGAATGGATCCTTTTTCATTTGAACAAAAAAGGTCATACAGAAAAAGTGGAAAAAAAAACTGCGTAAAATCTTTTTCAACATGAAGGGATCCTTTTTTGTTCAAATGAAAGAGGACAAAGAAAACAAGAGCAAAAAAAAAACAAACACCTACATCCAAAATCTTTTTCTGTTTCAAGGGATCCTTTATTCATTTGAACAAAAAAGATCATACAGAAAGCTGTAAAAAAAACTAAGTCCAATGTCGTCTTTGGTATGAAGGGATCCTTTTTTGTTTGAATGAAAAAGCCCATATGGAGAAAGCAGAAGTGAGTCATGAAAAATGATTTAAAAACTAAAAAAAAAAAAAAAATTTCAGGGTCAGTTTTATAACAGGTAACTGCAAAATCCACCTAACAGAGTCCCGCTGAGCAAGGTACATGTCCTGGTCTCGCTGCAGGATGTCATTTTTGTGGATTTTGAATTTTTTCTTTCCATAAAAAATGGAAAGCAAGTTTGTGGCAAACAAAAAGGGATTTTACCTCATGAAAAAGGATTGGTTCTAAATGAAAAAGGATCCTTTTTTATACAGATCAAATTTGTTTTTCATTCCAAACATCTATCCAAAAGACTGTACTAAGCTTGGTTAGAAATTAAATTTTTTAAAGTAATAGCTTTGGAATGGATTAATATTTTTTTCACCAAACAAGCAAAAGGCATATCTATGGGCCAACCCCTTTCTACCCTGAACGTTTCAAACTAAAATTCCAAACCACCTGGGTGCAAGGCAATGGAAAAAAAAAGCACATCAAAAAATGGCAGTTTTAAAAGTTTTTTTGCTGCCTGCATCTCAGAATCTGCATATCTGACCAAAACGAAACTTGCCATGTCAAGAGATTTACCCCCAATTGACTGTGCATGCAAAATTTTGTGCAAATCTGTTGAACGGTTATGAAGATATTAAAGTTCAAACTTTGAGGTTTGACATAGAAGCCCCCTACTCAACCCTATATATAGTGTTGCAAAAATTTTTAATACACCAATAAGGGTAACTTAATGCACAAAAGTAGGGAAATATGGCATTACGGTTTCCAACCCTAACTTCCCACCCCAAGCCCCAAGCAGCAAAAGGAAAAAACATTAGGGTTTTGAGTCTCCAACGTTTTGGCAAATCAATGGTGTGGTCTTCCTTGTGATTGACAACCATAATGCTCATCCCTCCCCTCCAGACCATAGCCTTCAGTCTGAAGCATAAGGTACTGCTCTATGCCAGTGCTTTATAGTGTTACACTCTTCAAAGGTAGAGAAGAATGTCTCGCCACATGTTGCCAGCACAATTTGTTGTAGCTTTCTCCACGCAGGGCAAAGGAAATCATGTGTGATGTTGTTTAGTCAGGGAATGAGGAGGGCATTAGTGTTGACAACCCCAAGGAAGACTCCACCACTGATTCACCAAGACTCTGGAGACCCAAACCGTAATATGTTTTTCTTTTGCTGCTTGGGGGTTTGGGGTGGAGAGTTAGGGTTAGAAAATGCCAGAGCTACATTTCTCTATTATTGTGGTGTTAAGTTACTCTACTAGGTGCATTAGCAAAGTTTTTTGTATAGAATTACCTTTCTTTTTGAGATAGTGGAATCATACCCTCATTCTCACATGTCATATCCTCATTCATGCAAGTCCTTTCAGGACGCAGGGCCTGTGCAGCGACAGAGGTCAAGAATTCATGCAGTGTCTGAAAATACAGACACACAATGCAAAGAGTCCATCTGTCAGCCAATGAACCAGGCCCTCTGCCACCCACAGGTGCAGAGGTGCAGGCCCCTATGCCAAAAGGACAGCTGTCTTCACTATATGGTACCCAGGTCCGTGTGGACAACCCTGTGGCTTTTATTCCCTGGCTGGGAGTGTGTGTCACATATAAGTGCCATCCCCCCCAACCTCACCCCATCCAGCTCGGTCACTGAGCTTACCTTCAAACTGAGCTCTCTGGTTTGGGATCACAAAGCAGCTCTTTAATGTCATATGTAACAAGCCTGTTCATAGCACATCTAATAAGCTCCTTAATGACACATATAACAAGACCCTTCGTAGCACATACAACAGCACTTTCTCCCCCCATCTGTTGAAACCTACCATACCCGAAGCACCAAAGCAGTACTTCAGATATGCTGTTCCAATGCTCTCCATGCTGCTGCATTCCAAACCATTCTGGCAGGCCTCACAACACTGGCACTGTGCTCCACTACTAAACACCACTGTGGCCATTTGAAGAGCTAATCTCAGCCTGATCTGACCACAAACCATGCTGTGTGCTTCACCTGACCATGCTGACTGTATGCTGCTCACAAGAATGCCACTTTCCCAACTGCACTGACTGCACACCACTCCTGAGACCACCACACACCTGCTCTACTAAAGAAAAGACTGTGAGAGCCAGCCTCCTTTTATAGGTGGCTCCTACACTACAGAAATAGTAAAGGGACAAACCAGGCAGTCCAAATACTACAGAAAAGCCCTACACTACAGGGAAATATTGGACATTGCAAACCATATCCAACCTAATGCATTATATAGAACAAAAACTATAAAAGGCATGTGTACTCATGAAATAATACTATCCCAGGAACTAATGAGCTTTATTAAGGCCACTTGCCCTTTGGGCTCATGTCTTTATGAGCTCAATATCCCCCTTGATTGCATTTTTTCCTGTTACACATAGATATGCAATGGGGACCAGTTTGATACATGATTTATCTATAGGAGTGCTGTTTGACATCAGGTAACCTCCCAAGTGGTGTTAGCAACAGTGAGGTGTCTGAGGTCAATCTGCACCAGTACAGATAAATCATGTACCAAACTGGCCTCCATTGCACATTTCATTTATGCAATAGGGACCAGTTTGAACCTTGGAGGTAGATTTGTTTTTAATTTTTTTAAAAGAGGAATTTGAATGGTCTTTTGGGATGAGCTGCTTATTCTCTCTTCTGGTGCTGGCTGCAGGGATGGGGTACCAGTGGGATCTTCCATCCCAGGCTTCTATAGAGGCAGGAAGTAGACTTGTAATGCAGGTGCACAGGTTCCTCTTCCTGTGGATTGTGCCAGTCTTCTTTCTGCCTCCACGAAAGTATGCAGCATAACAAACAGGTCTGTCGCTCTTACCACAAAGGTTTCTAGGGAGTTGCTACAGATGTTAAGATGCTCTGATGGCTTTGATGTCACTGGCATGTGCTCTGTTTACGCCTCTTTGCTGCCGTTAGCCCAGGTACTCAGCCCATTCTATGCTTCCACCCCCCCCCCACATTGACCTCGGGCTCCCCGGATACCGCGTGGCTTTCCCCCCACGGTGGGGCCGCGGCACTGGGGCGCATGCCACGGACCTCGGATTAGGTCTGGGGACTGGCCTGGGGGGGGCTGATCGAAGCTGTGATGGGCTTCATTGAGGGCCTCCGGTAGCTCTCCTTTTCCTTTTTCCGGGAGGCAGGGGCGTGCAATGGCGTGCAGGCGTCCTGCCCGCCTCCACACAGGCTTGGTGTCAGCAGTCGTGCACTTTCTGGCCTCCGCCAGGGTCACGTGAACTCGGACACAACCCCACCCTCCCAGAGAAGGAGAGCAGTCCGTAGGACGCTCTATCCTACTCCCCCCGGCCGGCCCTCCAGCAACCCGAGTCCGTTCCCAAACCTGGGTCACCGGCGTCGCAAGCGGAAATCCAGCCACTGCGCCGGCGGGCCGGCACTGGCATGTGCTCTGATTGGTTGGCTATGTGGCTCAGAAGAGATTTGTTGTAAAAAATAGTGGTGTCATTTATCAAGTGAGAGGGGCTAACACAGGGTGATGGCACCAGTGAGTGGCATTGCATTTTGTTCATTAGTTCAGTCTGTCAGTGTGTTTAATTGTCTGCCCCTTTGTTTATGTTTGTTTTAAAATGTGAGCAGTTTGTGCAAGATTGAATGAGCATTCAGGCTGGGTTTCGACAGTTATCAAGGATCATAAAATGACCAATGATCCCAGGTGCAGCTGAAGTGCTGCTTTTCATGAGGTAGAAAGGGGACCGAGGAAAAACATACAGGGCACTCAGGTGGACATTTGGCCCACCCACCCATAGCTACATAAGCTGATGTCACTGATGGTGGGAAAGAGGCAGCTCTAAGGAAGTGTGTGTAAATATTTAGAAAAAAAGTAGGTATCTCTAAAGGGAGTGTGGGCAAATTGTGCTTCTGGGAGCTGTCAGTCTGTAGGGAGGGGTTTCATTATTGTTACTGGGAGTGATAATTGAGTGGATAAGTAAACATTGTATCTGAGTAATATCATCTGGTTGAGAGAGGGGGAGAGAGAAAGAGAGACAAAGAAAAAAAAATCCTTTGTAAGGATAGTGGGTAATGTCTAGTAATAAGGAGTAGCCATGACGGGAGTGGTGCAGTGCAGAGACTGTGGGGCTGCAGTCTTCAGGGAGACTTTCTGGAGACTGTGGTGCTGCCCCATCTGCAGGCACCTCTCTGGGCTGAGGGAGAAGGCTGCCAGATTCAAGGCCAAGTTGGTTAGGAAAACCAATCCCCCCACTCAGGGACCACCAAGTCCACCTCCACGTCCTCAGAGGATGCTGGGAAGGAGGAGTGGATGGACAACAGTGGGCTCAGGGAGGGTTAGGGTAGTGGAGCATAGGCACATCCCAAATCAAATACTACTATGTAACTCCTACACCACACTGGCAGGGTGGGACAGAAACACAACCCAAAGTACTAGCTGGGATGGATGTGGAGGTCCTCCATGGAGGAGACCTCAAAGTGGGTAGCAAAGTACCCCAGAGGAGGAGGAAACAATGCTTGGTGGGGGACTCCATGGTCTGGGGAGTGGACTTGCAGATAGATAGCAAGATGGAGAGGTGCGTTAAGTACCTGCCGGAAGGTACAGCTCGGAGGGATGGAGAATGTATCCAGAGGATTGCTAGGGCCACAGCAAGGAGGGGAGAGCTGGATGTCTTTGTCCATCTGGGGACAAATGACCTGGCTAGGGATGAGGTAGGGTTACGAAGAGTGCAGGAGGAGTTCAGGGAGTTGGGGAGGGCCTTGGGCAGGTAGCAAGCTCCTTGACCTTCTCAGAGGCACTGCCTATCCACAGCAATGGGGAGTCTAAGAATCTCTGCACCAAGGACTTCAACAGATGGTTAAAGAACTGGTGTAGTAAGAAGGGTTTGGGCTTCTCTGGTGACTAGGAATCCACCTGGAAGGATGTGAGCCTATATAAGGGTGACAGCCTGCATCCATCCAGGGAAGGGACAGTTGTTCTTAGTGTATGGTTTAAAAGTTTCTTTGGCAAGCATTTAAACTTGCCAAGGTGGGGGGAAGGAAGCAGGGAGAATCAAACTGCCCACCCTCATAGGTTAATATAGTCAGCAGGGAGGACCCAAAGGTTATGAAATTGCCAATGGTAACTAAACTAGAAAAAGGTAGAATGGCAGTGAAAAGAAGAAAGGGGATTACAGGTGGGGAGGGTATTCAGGGAAGGCATGAGGATAAAAGGGGGATGACAGGAGGGGAAGTAGCAAAATATGGAAGGCTATGTGTGTGAATGTTCACAGCCTGGGAAATAAAATCTGGGACATTGTGGTCTTGATGACAGAGGCTGACCTGGACATTGTCACTGTTACCAAGACATGGTATAATGGGAACCATGACTGGGATGTAGCAATACCAGGTTATACTCTATTCAGGAAAGACAGGGACGGTAAAAAGGGAGGAGGGGTATCTCTTCAGGCAGGGTATAAAAGCAACTGAAGTACAGGGATTATGGGGTGGAGGCCCTGTAGGTCACCCTAGAGTCAGTCAATAGGACTGCTATTAACATGGGTGTGATCTACAGACCTCCAGAACAAGGGGAAGAGTTGGACAAGGTTCTAGTGGAAGCCATTGACAAGATGGCAACTAAAGGGGAAGTGCTGCTGGTCACAGACTTCAATCTGCTAGATGTTGATTGGAGCATCCCAGCCTCAGCTTTTGCCAGGAGCAGGGACATAATGGACTCACTACAAGGGTCATCCTCAAGCAGCTCGTGCTAGAGTCCCCCAAGGAGGGTACAATTTTTGACCTGATACTCACCAACGGGGACAGAATTGCAGATGTTATTGTAGGAGGACACCTCGGGTCCACTGATCATCGCACAGCGTGATTCAATATGAGGACAGTGGCAGAGTCAAGCCACACAAAACTGAGGGTCCTGGACTTCAGGAGGGCAAACTTAGCAAAGTTGGGGATATGTCTCAGGAAAGCCCTAACAGGGATGGAGGACCAGGGTTGAGTTGAGGAACAATGGACCCATCGAAAAGGAGCCATAGTAGAGGCAACAAACCTTTGCATTAGACAAATAAACAAAGGCAAGAGAAAATGAAAACCAATATGGTCCTCAAAGGAAGTGTCAGGGAAGGTAAAAGCAAAAAATTGGCTTTCAGGAAGTTCAAGGAAACACAGGAGGAGGAGGACAGGGTAATGTATCTGGATAAGCAGAGGGAGGCATGGAAGGCAGTCAGGAGCGCAAAGCTGCAAACGGAGGAAAAATAGCCTAGGCAGTAAAGAAAGGGGACAAGACTTGTTATAGGTATTTTAGTGAAAGGAGAAAGACAAGGGGTAGGATTGTAAGGCATAAGGGGAGGAAGGGGGGTGTGCGGAAGGGGACTTAGAAATGGCAACAATCCTGAACAAATATTTTTGTTCAGCATTCACAGAAGAGGGAGAGGGTGAGGGACCACAATTAAGTGGCAGAAGCAATAAAGGGAGGGACATGGACACCAGTCCGTTCACAAAGGAAAGATTTCTAAAGGAACTCGCAAACCTGAAAGTGGACAAGGCAATGAGACCAGACAGGAAACATCCTAGAATATTAAAGGAGCTTGGGGAGGTGCTGGTAGCACCACTGGCAGCCTTTTCAATGGATCCCTGAAAACAGGAGTGGTTCCAGAGGACTGGAGGAGAGCAGATGTAGTCCATCTACACAAAAGTGGGAGCAAGGAGGATGCTGGAAACTATAGACTAGTCAGCCTGACCTTGGTGGTGGGCAAATAATGGAATCATTGTGAAAAGAAAGGATTGTAGAACATTTTGAATCTAACAGAGCACAGGATCCAAGACAACATGGATTCACAGTGGGAAGGTCATGTCACACAAATCTGATAGATTTCTTTGACTGGGTGACCAGGAAAGTGGATCAGAGGGGAGAGATGGCTGTGGCCTACCTGGATATCAGCAAGGCCCTCGACACTGTTCCACATAAAAGGCTTGTAAACAAGCTAGGCAGCCTTGGAATAGGTACTAAGGTGATAAACCGGGTTAGAAATTGGTTAAAGGATAGAAACAGAAGGTGGTGGTAAATGGAGCTCAGTCCAAGGAAAGGAAGGTGACCAGCAGGGTGCTACAAGGATCAGTCTGGGGCCAGTCCTATTCAGTGTCTTCATAAGTGACATTGCAGCAGGGCTGGAAGGAAAGGTATGTATCTTTGCAGATTACACTAAGATCTGCAACAGGGTAGACACCCTGGGAGAGGTGGAAAAAATGAGGAGGGACCTAGGTAAACTAGAGGAATAGACAAGAGTGTGGTAGCTAAGATTCAATGCAAAGAAGTGCAAAATCATGCATTTGGGCCACAGGAACCCAGGGGAGGTGAATATGTTGCGGGAGATATTGACAGCCACCAAACAAGAAAGGAATCTGAGAGTAATCATATCAGATGACCTAAAGTTGGCCAAACAATGTGCCAAGGGTGTGGGGAGAGCAAGTGGGGTACTGGGGTGCATAGGGAGAGGTATCACCGCAGAAGAAAGAAGGTGGTGATGCCTTTGTACAAATCATTAGTGAGACTTCATGCGGAGTACTGTGTCCAATTCTAGAGGAGGCATCTACATAAGGACAAAGGGTAGAGGCAGTTTAGAGAAGGGCAACAAAAATGGTGCAGGGTCTGCACCGAAGGTCATATGAGGAGAGACTGGAGGACCTCAATATGTATACCATGGAGGAGAGTAGAGAGAGGGGGGATATGATACAGACCTTCAGGAGCATAAATAAAGTACAGGAGGGTAGCATCTTTCGGTAAAAGAGATGTTCTAGAACAAGGGATCATGACATGAGGCTGAAAGAGGGCAGACTAAGGGGTGATGTGAGGAAGTATTTCTTCCCCCAAAGGGTGGTGGATGCATGGAACAGCCTCCCAGCAGAGCTGGTGGGGGCAGATTTGGTAGAGGAATTAAAAAATGCATGGGATAGGCAAAGGAGAACCCTAGTGATTAGAAAGAGAACAAAGCTATAGATCAAGTACTGTAGAGTCTGAGGTTTTGACAGCAGGTAGAGAAAATGGGCAGTCTGGGTGGGCCTAGCAGTCCTTATCTGCCTCAATTTCTGTGTTTCTATTTAAAGAATAAAATGCTGTAGGTGGCTGGTGGAGAATTTTAGGTTTGAGCCCTCGTTTGTTTAAAAAAAAAAACTATTGTTTAAAGTGTGGAACATGGAGGAAAGCTGCAGATTATAACCTACAGTGTCAGTTGAGCAAGCAGGAGCAGTTCCGGAACACACTGTTCTGTAAAGAAAAAAGAAAAAAAGTGCTAAAAATGAAAGCTAGATGGGGTTTTGGAAAACAATGACTTAGAGAAAAAATGATCTATTGAGTATTTATGGAGCAGTTTAAAAATGATTGGTGGAAAGGGAGATAATGAGCTGGAAAGAAGTGGGTAGTTGGGGAAAATAAAGGTAACTATTGTAAGTAGTGGCAGCAGGTGGGGGGGTGACACAGCAACTATTGAGGTAAATGCAACTGTTTGGATAAATATGTATTTCAGTGCTCAGTGCTTTGCAGGGAGATACATGGTTTATCTAAACTGATTAGTGTGCAGCTCTATTGCATAATGCATAGGTGTCTGAGGCCAAATAGTATGAGTGCATATTTCACTTATGTAATAGGCAAGGACCTTGCATCTGTGTTTTTTGGTGTTTTTTAAGTGCCCAATGTTTTATCCCCAGTTGCCATCGCCATTGCCATCGATGCTTCGCCATAATGCCAGCACTGATGCTGCAATGTCACAGCTCATGTGTGGTTTTAGTGGGAAGCAAACATTTTTGGGACAATATGGTGGTGGCTTTCATCTATCGTTCAGATGAAACAATAAATATAGATTCTGTCTACCTGTTCTGGTGGTTGTTTAGTTGGATGTTAAAGATCCCATGACACTTATCAAAAAGAGTAAGGAAATTTCCCTGGTGTCCTGGCCAGATTTCCCCCATTTACAAAAGCATACAACCAACAGCTTAATCTGGCTTAATTTTAGTTGGTTTCCATCTGCATCCCTTCCCCACTTCCCCTGGGATAAGGCTGAAAATTGCCAAGTCCTCCTTTCCTGGTCAAAACAAAATGATGGATTAGGGATCAGGGAGCATTTCACATGCAGGAATATGGAGCTTTTGTGATCAGAATTGGTGTGTGGTACAGCAGTTCACATTTTGTTTAAAATAAAAAGTTAGTTTCATTTGCGTTTTGCTACAGTGGACTTTGCAGAGTGCAATAGCAGATCATGTAGGGAGATAGTGATAGTAAGAGTTGCTCAAACAGGGCCAGAAGCTGCAGAATGTGGTGATGAGAGAAGTAAATTAGAGCTACTTAAAAAAAATAACCGGCAAAGGCATGCAGAGTTTAAATATGGTACAACAGTTCACATTCTGTTTAAAATAAAAAGTAAGTTTCATTTGCGTTTTGGTACGGTGGACTTTGGAGAGTGCAATAGCAGATCATGTAGGGAGACTGATAGTATGAGTTGCTCAAACAGGGTCAGAAGCTGCAGAATGTGGTGATGAGAGAAGTAAATTAGAGCTACTTAAAAAAACAGGCAAAGGCATGCAGAGTTTAAATATGAAAGCAGTTTTAAATATTTTAACAATGAATGGAAGCACTTGCAATTGGAAATGGTATGTGGGTTAATAGTTGAAGTTACAGGGGGAATGAAAGGTAAGAAGTAGTACTAGCAGGCAAGTGGACAGGCTGGGGAGACAGAAGCTGATGACAAAGTTACTATCTGTATAAATGGCCTATGACATAGTTACTATGTGTACAAATATTAGATTCTACATTCATTCACATAGTAGCTCAGATAAACAAATTTATCACATGGCTTTTGTGTCCAAGACTATTGCTAAAATGTATTATAAAGCCACTAAAGCTGTAAGTGCTGCAAATTCAAGCATTAGCAGAGCAAAACCATTTCTTTAATGGGCAGACTGGGTGGCCAAGCAGTCCGTATCTGCTGACAAATTCTATGTTTCTATGCTTTGGGTGTTGCCATAGGCTCTAGTGAACACCCATCAACAGTTTGGTTTGAATTCTGACATGATCAACTGCTATATCATGTGTCAGGAGGCAGGTGTTTTTGCAACATGTTAGAGTTCAAGCCCCATGTGGTTTCAACCATGCTTGATTCATGGTACAAACATGGAAGTGTGACCCTTCTCAAGGAAGGTAATGCAGAGCTGAATAAGTACTGTAGATCTTGGTGTTGGCAGGGCTAGTGTATGAAAGATGGTGGCAAATCATCAGCAACCAAAACAAAGGAAACATGGCTGGCCCACTGGTGCAGTAGCAAGGCATCCGTGTGTGACACCGACATTTCAGGTTCGGGAAGTGACCCAGGAGTCGGAGGGCTGCCCAGGCGGAGAAGGACTGAGTACCCAAGGAGTGGCTCTCCTTCTCCAGGGTGGGAGGGGGCAAGTGTCCAGCATGTTAGTGGCCCCTGGTGGAGGGCAGGGGACCCACAACGGTCAGTGCCAAAATGCATTGGAGGCAGGATGGATGCCAGACATCATTACACATCCTGCCTCTGGGGGAAACACTCAGCATTTCAAATCTGGCCCTCCCCTTGTATGAAGCCCTGTCCAGCTGCCATTCCTGCTGCCACCAGTGTCCATCGGTGGGGGGGTACCTCTTCGGTGGCCCCACCCTGGGGGGGATATGCTAGGGCAAGATACCATTGAACTTGGGAGGGGGTGGCCGTCTGGTCATGGTGGTGTGGTGTGCTGGGCAGGGGCTGAACCTCAGCCCAGAATGGGAGGGGGGAGAGCTGGGCAAAACACAACAAAAAAACAAAGGAAATATGGCCTAGGACAACCAGTCCAACTCCCCCCTCCCCCCCCAACACGCACACAACATTTAACAAGTTCATCAATGAAACCCACATCTTCTTCAACAACTCCCTATGCTTCCTCCAAAGATGGTTCACAGAAGCAAGTTACCAGCTGCAAACCACTATGGTCTGTTCTCTTCCAGGTGGGAGTTGCCCCTAAAAAGTAATGAATTCCCAAGCAGAGGTCTGTATGTCTGCAGTCTCTGTGGTGCAGGCATACATGGATGACCTATAGTAACTAGTAGTTGATGATGAACACTTGTATTAGCAGTCAATGACTGAGGTGTGGCTTTCACTAGCTGCTTTGCAGTATGCCACCTCTCCTACTCAATAGCTCTGAGAGAGTGTTCAGTGTAGGAGGGGTAATCATCACTGACCAGATAACAAGCATGTCCAACCATATGCTTAAAATGTTCAGTTTTATAAAAAATTAATGCACAGCACATTACACCTCATTATAAAATTAATGAAGAATCCAGTTTCTTGGGTGAGGGTGAGCTGTCATAGTGGAGGATGAGGAGGAAGAGGAGAGTGTGCTGAGTGACCTTGCTAATGAAAATAATGCTGAAAGACATTTTGAAGATGGTGAGGCTGTCCCTGCCACCATCAGGCATCCTCCCATGTCAAAACAGTACTTTCCCTGCCATTCGTGATCAATAATCTATAATGCTTATGGGCTCCCAATGTGATTTATCACACACTAATACAGTACAGAATGCCTGGCTAATACTGTTCTTTTAACTATTGTGGAGTGCCACATGCATGTGCTACCAAGTGAAAATTATTTATATGCAGTAAACGGCGCCTGTGACAGTACTGAAGGGCCCCAGGCCCTTTATTGAGCATGGTCCAATGTCTCATTAATGTATCCTGTATATCCTTATCAGCATTGCCTTCTTATGATTTGTGTGTGTGTGTGTGTGTGTGTGTGTGTGTGTCTCTCTCTCTCTCTCTTTCAGGTCCTTTTTCTCCAGAGTCAATTTCGCCCACCTCCTCAACCCTCTTCCTTGGTGTTACCAGAAGTCCAGAGAAGCGGCAAGGAACAAAATCTTGTAGTACCTCAGTATATCACCTCCTACAGCATGTTACAGCATTATGTGCAGTGCATTAAAATTATAAACTCAGGCATCTCACTAACTGCCAGTAACATAGTTTTACCTCCTCCCATACCCATCACACATAGTGCTCCAGTACCGTTGCAATGACAATCACAATCAGCAGAATAAACATTTTGTTTTTTCAGTGTAGTGCAGCCCCTTATAAGCACAATAAATAACAGATATAGTGTAAAAATGATTACAGCTTTATTTCACATTTGGAATCACATTTAAAAACAGCCCATTCCATGAAAGCATCTCCCTCCCACTGCTAAGTGTCCTGCCCACCTCCCGATTGTATTTCCATTCCCTGTCCATGAAAAACAACTCCCTCCCAAGTATCCCTCACCTCTTGATTCTCCCCAATGCCCCATCTATGAAAAATGCCCACCTCTCCGTCACTTCCCGTGCCCCTTTCAAACACCTGAAATTAAGAAAAATATCACTCTTAATCTTTTTTTTTTACACCCTGTAAACAAGATAATGGTCCATCGATATCTGTTGCCAACATCCCTGGCTGCCTATACCCTCACCCCAACAACCCCCCAACTGAGTCCCCACCATCCCACCAATCCCACCCATTGTTTACCAACCTGGGGTCCAACACCATATTCTTCTCAGGCCATAGACACATTTTCACTCTTCAACGCCAGACTGGGTACTGAGGAAATCAGGTATTGCACAGTCAGTGAATTTCAATGTGTTTTGAACCTGTACTCATAACTTAGTGATTTTTAAAACAAATTACCCCTCAGATTTTTAACATGGCCTTTTTTGGACCCCACCTCATGAACAAAGTAGGTGAAATTTTTCAAATCCGGATCAAAAGGTAATTTCACAGTCATTCCAAGAAATCACTTTTTGGAAGGGATTTGCAAATTTTAACCTACTGGGTCTATGAGGTGGGGTCATAAGAAGACAATGTTGAAAATCTGGGCTCAAAATATTAAAAAACAATAAGGTTTTGAAGGTACCTTTAAATATTTCAATGCTTGCTCCTAGCTTTGGTAATTTTCAGTATTTTAACCCCAACATTTTCAACACAGCCATTTTTTCTTGCCACTTCATGAATCTGACAGGTGTAATTTTTCAAATCCCTGGCCAAAATATGTTTTCACACTTGTAGCGTAAAATAACATTTTGGCCAGTATTTTAGACACCTGTCATGTTCAGAAGGAGGAGTCATAAAACACTATGTTAAGAATTTGGAATCAAACCATCACAAAACAACAAAGTCATGAAGAAATGTTGAGTTTCTTCAACATTTACTCATAACATTGCAATATGTGCAGATTTTGGCCCCACATTTTCAACATAGCCCTTTGTTACTCTGCCTCATGAATACGACAGGTGTCATTTTTCAAATCTCCTCCAAAACATGTTTTTGCATTTGTTACGTGAAGTCATCTTTAAAATTGGATTTTTTTTAAATTCCATTTGCTGTGATCATAAGGTGCAGTCATAAAAAAAAAAAACAGTGTTGAAAATTTGATTTCAAAATGTAAAAAAAAAGTTATGAAGACACATTGATTTTTTTCAACATTTATACATAACTGGGATTTTTGCTGATTTGGGCCCCAAATGTGCATGTAGCCCTTTTGTTACCCCGACTGAAGAACATGACAAGTGGCATTTTTCAAATCCCTTTTGAAACATGTTTTCACAGTCCCTCAGAGAAACTACCTTATCAATCAATCAATCAACCAAAGTCTTTATTTAACCAGGCGATCACCGTTGAGAAAGCTCATTTTTGAGGTGGACCTGGGTTTGTTAACAAGGAACCAGGGACAATATACATGGGTTGCAACACACAAGAAAATAATAATAATACAAATAAAATGAGATGCAATAATACAGTATATACAAAGTATCAGCAGGTAGCACTGATAGTAGTATATGTTTGGAACAGAAGATACAGCTAGTTTTGGGTAGGACACAATTTTTCATAAAAGTAAAGAAATATACATATCAGGTGCACCGAACACAAATAAAACCTAATATAAAAAGATATATAGTGATACAGTATGGAGACTTTAGAGCTGGAACCAGGGTCAAAGGAATGTGGAAGGGACAGATATGGGGGTAGAAAAAGGGGAGAGGGAAGAGTCGATTATAGATGTGATCAGTCTCTGAACAGTAGTAATTAGAGTGTGCTTGGACTTACGGACAGGATTTTAAAAAATCCACCTATCTTGATCATAATAAGGGGTCATAAGAAGACTCTGTTGAAATTTCAGGGTCAAATTGTGAAAGAAACATATGTTATGAAACACAGAAACATAACATAGAATTTGACGACAGATAAGGACCGCTTGGCCCACCAAGTCTGCCCATTTCCCTACCTAATGGATAAGCTGCAGATCCTAGTTAACCAGCAGCCTACTTCTTTCTACCCCTACCCCCTAGAATTGCCTTATGGCTGTCCCATTCATGCTTGAATTCAACCACTGTTTTTGACTCCACAACCTCCTCCAGAAGGCCGTCCCATGCATCCACAACCCTTTCTGTGAAAAAATACTTCCTTACATTACCTCTGAGCCGCCCCCATCTTCAAATTGTGCCCCCTTGTTCTTGCACACCTCTATTTTTGAAAGTTGCTACCTTCTTGGACTTTGTTGATTCCGTTGAAGTACTTGAAAGTTTCTATCATGTCTCCCCTCTCCCTCCTTTCCTCGAGGCGATACATATTAAGCTCCTTTAGTCTCTCTTCATATGTCTTCCGGTGCAGACCCTGCACCATTTTAGTTGCCCTCCTCTGGACAGCTTCCATCTTGTCTATGTCCTTGTGGAGATTGGGTCTCCAGAACTGCAAACAGTACTCCAGATGGGGTCTCACCAGCTGTCTGTACAGAGGGATAACAACTTCCTGTTTTCTACTGGTGATGCCTCTCCCTATGCATCCCAGTATCCCCCCAGCCCTCCTTACTGCCCTCTCACATTGCTTGCCCACCTTGAAGTCATCTGATATGACTACCCCCAGGTCCCTTTCCATTTTTGTTGTTGTTAGTATCTCACCCCCCATTGTGTACTCTTCCCCTGGGTTTTTGTTTCCCAGGTGCATTACCTTGCACTTCTTAGCATTAAATTTAAGCTGCCATACATTTGACCATTCCTCTAACCTTGCCAAGTCCCTTCTCATCCTTTCCACCCCACCTTGTGCATTAACTCTGTTGCAGATCTTGTGTCATCTGCAAGAGACATACTTTTCCTTCCAGTCCCTCTGCAATGTCGCTTACAAAGACATTGAAGAGGACCGGTCCTAATACTGAACCCTGAGGCACCCCACTAGTAACCCCCCTTTCTTCAGAGTGGACTCCATTTACTATTACCCTCTGTGTCCTATTCTCCAGCCAGTTCTTTACCCAGGCTGTCATCCTGGGACCCACTCCCAGGCTGGCTAACTTGTATATGAAGAAATGTTGAGCTGTTCCGGTGTTTACCCATAACTTTATTTTTGCAGATTTTGGCTTCTAATGTTGAACATATCCCTTTTGTTGCTGTACCCCACCTCATGAACATGACAGACATCATTTTTCAAATCAGCTTTGACGTATGTTTTCACAGTCACACTACAAAATCATCATTCAGATGGTATTAAAAAAATTCCACCTGTCTTTGGAAATTTGGTGTCAAAATGTGGGAGCCGCTGAATATTGGACATTGCCTCTCAGTTGGCCTCTCCTGGGGTAAATATAATCTAGAAATGTGTAAAACCAAGAGACCACTGAAAATGAGATATTGTATCCCACCTGCTCTATCCTTGGTAAATATATAATAAAAATGAGTAAAAGCAGGACCCCAGTACGTCAGAGCTCCCACTGAATTGTACATCAATGCTGCTGTATCCTGGGAAAAAATACATTGTAAAAGCTAGACCCCACTGTAAATGTGACTTGTCTTTCAGCTGGGCTATCCTAGTAAAATCCATTATAAAACTGGTTAAAAGCAGGACCCCACCAAAAACAAGATATTACATCAAAGCTATGCTATCCTGGGTAAATACGGTGTAAATACTGGGAAAAGCTGGATCCCACTGAAAACAAGGTAGCATCTGAATTGTACTATCCTGGGTAAATACAGTACAAAAATGTGTCAAAGAAGTATCGTATTGAAACTGAGATATTGCATCTCATCTGGGTTAACCTGGGCAAATATATTGCAAACCTGTTTAAAAACAGGACCCTACAGCAGAACACCTCTGAAAAGGAGATGTTGCATCTGTCCTGGAAAAAATACATTATAAAAGCAGGACTACATTAAAAATGAGATATCGCATCTCGCCTCATTGTCCTGGGTACATGCAATACAAAAATATATAAAATCAGGACCCCGTTGCAAATTATATATTACATCTCAGCTGGTCTGTCTTGGGTAAATATATAGTAAAAATGTGTACAAGCAGGACCCAGTACAACAGCATGCAAGCAAACATTCGGCATGGACAAATGCTTTTATTACTTTTTTTAACTGAGTTCCCCCTTTTCTAAAAGCAAAGAGGTTGATTACATGGCTTAGTAGGCAGCTCATAGGGAAGAGTACTAGAGTCAGACATATGCATGAAGTTTAGTTATTAGTCTGCTTTGAATTTTCAGACTGTACTTTCATTAAATACACCCCCATAGTTTTTTTGTACTACCAGACAGCTTTCATCACTTCATATTCTGATTCATGTTCACCAATTTCAAAGATGATTTCAAGAGGGTATGAGTCATGCTCTGACCTCCATTTCTTTGCAGAAGGACTTGCAGCCTGTAATTCCACTATTACTGTACATGATTAGCAGTAGAAATAGGCACATGGGCACATTGGCTGAGATTGTCTGGACTGCCATCCTCAAGCAATGGGAAGTGCAACTTCACAGACCTAGGGCACTGTAAACATTGTAGCAAAGCACTTGCAGTGCAGAAAAACAACAAACATCAAAGAAGTAAACCATAATAGCTAACAGCTAAGAGCAAGGGTTTATACTCCCAGACACATTTTAACAGCAGTGCAGAATCTCGTCAGAATCAGCATAGCCCTTCAGCTGGCACTGCAAACAGCTATCGTTTCCAGTTTTGACAGGGCACAAAATTTAATTTGCATGGACTTGCTTACTGATACAGTCAGTTCCACTGTACTATTCACACTTGATTTTAACAGACAGAACATACTTTAATAATCCAAAAACCATAGAGCCCTATGTTAAAAACGTGTGCTTTAATATACTAAAGACAGCTGCTATTGTGGACAGCACAACCAATTCAGACATCTATACAAGTTTTTAAATATCGCCCTTTCCTGATGCTGCACAGCTGTTCATACACCTCTTCAACCACTAATAAATTGCTGACTGTGGCATCAACTGCATCCTTGGATATGAATAACTTTATTTCTCAATCTTCAGTGAAGCAAATAAGTAGTTTGAGTTCTCTCCTAGCTACTTCCCACACTCAGCAATAGCAACATTGTGATCAGGTCATGAACAAGTAGTGTACATAGAGTAGTTTTCAAATAAACTGTTGTGTAGGGGAGGTAGGGGACTGTAAGTTAAGGAATCATAGTGTTGGCAAGCAGAAGAGCATGGCATGACTGAAAGCCAAGTCCTAGGGTGCAAATAACTTTTTTTTACAGCAGAACTAAACAGGGAGTACAGTCAAATAGGTAGCAACATCAATGAGAGAGTAGTGCTGGAGTTAGGAGAGTGCATCAACAGATTTAAATACATACAGTGGTTAAAGGTGGAGACTGAAGTTTAAAGCACCACTGTTTTATCAGGCAAGAGAGCATGGTGTGACCTCGAGCAAGTGACTGTGGTTAAAGTATGCCTACATTACTTTTGGCTCTGTGATTTCCATTTGTGCAAAATACTCCACCCAATAACAACTATACCAGGTACTGGATTAAATAACCTGTCATGCAGTAGTCTGGTATAAACTATGCCAGCTTTATTCAAGTATGAAATTAACATTATGTTTCAAATTGCAGCTTTCTTGTTGTTTGGGTGTGTTTTGTTTGGAGAGCAAGAGAATGAGAGTTTGACTTTATCTCAATGTATAAATTATCAAAGGATCCAGAACTGAGACTGAGTTTGGAACTGAAACTGAAAGGATGTGAAGTTTAAACTAGAAGGCATAAGCTATAGAGCCAGGCAGAACAGTTCAGGAGGTACCACTGGAAATACTTTTACACACAGAGAGTGGTGGGCATGAAATATTTTTCCTCTTCATTGAACAGTGAGCACTCTTTGCAAGACAGTGGGCCTTCTGCCTACCTGAGATCTATACTGTTAAACCATTTCCAGTTTGTGCTAATCCTAGTAACGCCCTATCTAGGTAGGCCTACGATCCCACTTTTACAGTGTCAATCTGCCTTGTCTTTTGGTGGAATCAATGACAGTTTTCTAGCTAGTCTCATCTCTTGTTCCTTGCTACCTCTAGTTTAAATTGCCTTTTTTTTTGCTGACTCCTAGAATTACTGTATCTGGATATACCCACATTTTGCATTGTTCTGCATTTGTTTTCATTTACCAGGAGATGTAACTGTATGTTCTTCAGTATATTTATCAGTGCAACTCCCAGCTAATTGAACTCATTCACTTTAGTCAGCACCCTGTATGCTCATCCGTTTTGTAGCCATTAACTGCCTCTTGTTTTGTCTCATATTGTTGTTACTGCTTAGGTGTGTTACTGGGTTGAAGACATCTAGAATAATTGTACAAATGTTTATTAATACTCTCAGCTACTGTATTGCATAGTTGATGGTTATCGCATCTCATCTCTCCTGATTACAATGTACCTTGCCTTCCTCTGTCTTATCCCTTTCCCTCTCCTGCCCTCATCCCTCATCGTCCCTCCCCATCCTATTGACCTTCCCTACATTTGTCTGCCCCTCCACCTAACCAGTCTTCAGTTCTCCCCTTTACCTGCCTCCCTTCCTATCAACCTTGGTTTCCTCTCCTCCCCTCCTCCTCCCTTGAGCCTGAAGTTTCTCCATTGTGCCTTATTCTCCTTCCCCTGTTTACCTACCACTGCCCACCACTCAGAGGGGTGAAAATCCTAATCCATCCTTTTTCTCCTTTTCCTGCTTCTACTATCTAGTGATGTGGAGTCCAACACTGGTCTGCCCCCTCCCTATTTCTCTGTAGTCTTTCAAAATTATAGACAGCCAATCATTAATCACGTTTTTGCACAGTAGACAATCACATGGAGATTGCACCTATAAAAGGGTAGGGCTTCAAGGCAAAGTCAGATGAGATGAAACACACACTAATATGAGGAGCCTGAGTATGTTTTTTCTCCACTTCCCCAGACACCAAAGGCTTGCTTATCTATCACCTCAATGCTTGGAGCCTTCTTCCAAAATGTTAGGGTTTCACAACACTCTCCTAAAGGCTTAACAATCAAGACTTAAACTAGGAAGCAATTCTGTGTGGAATTTTTTTGCAAGGCCGAATGAAAGGAGGTGTAACTTTTTGCAGATATTTTCACAGCATGACTAATCATATGGCTAATTAAAACCTCCACTTTACGCAAAATAGAGCACAATTATTTTAAGTTGCAGTGTAACTTTTTTGGGTCTACTTTCTTTTGGGTACTAGATTTTGAGAATCAGTATTTGATTTTTAACATTTATCTTATATATTTTACAATTATATACAGCTAATCATTGCTCATGTTTTTGTAAAGTAGAAAATCACGTGGCGAGTACACCTCTGAAAGTGTGGGGCTTCAAGGCAAAGTCAGATGAACCATACACTAGTAGAAGAAACCTCAGTATGTTTTTCTCAGCCTCCCCAGCCACTAAAAGCTTAATCATCTATCACCTCAATGGTTGGAACCTTCTTCCAAAAAGTGATTTCCTGTCTGTCTGGGTTTCACAACACTCTCCTGACATCCTCTGTATCTCAAAATTCTGTATCTCATGCAGGATTCCAATCTCTAGTCTGAATCCTCCTTACTATTATCTTTTCAGGCAGGAATGGTGAAAATGTGGTGGTGCTACTGTCTATGTCTATCTGAGCCTCTCTTGCACCATGGCTATCAGAGGGGCTGTAACCTCCTCCCAAGAGTTTCTTCTTGTCAGGCTGTCATTCCCCTCCTCCATTCCTATCTTCATTGGTGTTTTCTATGCATCACCCAGAATCACCACCTCCTCCCTGGTTGATTCCCTATCTACCATTACCTCTCATTCCTCTGCTGGTGAACTCATACTACTAGGGGATTTCAATACCAGCTGGATCTCCACAGCCTCCAGGCTGACTGTTCACAAGGCTGAGTCCCTTAATCTCTCTCAAATAATAACCAAACCCACTCAGCTGAACCCCACTCCTGCAATCATTTCCTTTTGGAATGGGTACTTTCTTCTCTACCCCACCATACTGTTGCAGCAGGAATCTTGCTGAATGTTTCCAGTGACCACTACATGACGTTCTGCATCAGGAAAATTTGGCATCCACCCACCACCCAAAATACATCTGGACCAGGTCCCTCTGGTCCCTCCAGTGCTCTCCTCAGTGACCTTGTTGCAACAGATTGGACAGCCATCCTCTCTGCCACTGATATTAACATTGCCCTCTCCCCGTTTCACTCTAAATTCTCCTCAGTTGGGGAAAAGTGTGCCTCACTCAGAAAATCCAGGGTCAAAACTCACAGCCACCACTGGATTACCCCTCAAATCAATGAGCACTGCAAGTCCCATGATCTCTCCTGGGCACACTACAAATTGTCACACTGCTGTCCTGACCTCCTATATAGGACTAGTAGAAACTCCTGCAAAAAGGCTGTCCTGGCTGTGAAATCACATTATTTCAAGGCAAACCTTCAGAAGAACCTTATGTTCTGGAAGGTAATTCACTCCCTTTTTGACCCTCCCATCCCCCCATCCTTCTCTTAAATGGTAACCGGTGTCTGACCCCTCTTCTATCACTGCTCAATTCAGTGAATTATTCATTGCTTGTGCTCTCTCTTCCACTCACCCTCCAGTCTCTGCACCATCACATGTTCCTTCTCCCCTCCACTCCCGGGGTTTCCTGCCTCCTGTTACTACACAGGAAATATTGATTGCCCATTTCTCCCTCAACCTGTCCAAGTCCAGCCTCAATGGGTTGGATCCTACACTCCTCTGCATCTCTGCTCCTACCATAGCATCTCCTCTGACTCATCTACTCAACCTATTCTTCAACCTCAGTGCTGTTCCTCAGTCTTGAAAGTTGGCCATAGTTCTTCCACTTCACAAAGGGGAAGGGGCCCTTCCTCCCCTAGTAACTTCTGACCAATCTCCATCCTTCCCTTTCTTGCTAAGGTGCAATAGTAACTTGCCTACACCAGAGTCTCTGATTTCCTCTCCTCCACCAAGTTCCTCTCCCCATTCCAGTCTGGATTCCAGAAACATCACTTCACTGTCTCCTCTTTGCAGCATGTAACTGATTCTGTCTTCTCAGGGATGAATCAGGGACACATCACAGCTGCCATCTTCATCGATCTAACCAAAGCCTTTGATTTAGTGTCCCATCCATTCATCCTGGAGAAGCTGAGTTATGCTGGCCTCTCAGCTCCCGCTGTTGACTTTTTCTATTGTTACCTCGCAGGCTGTCTACAGTAGGTACAAGTTGGTTGTGCCCTGTCACCCCCAATTCCCATCCAGGCTGAGGACCCACAGGGCTCTATCTTGGCTCCTATACTTTTCTCCATTTTTCCTAACAACTTTTTCTCTGCCTGTGTCAACTAACATGTTCACATGTATGCAGATAACACATTCATCTACACCTCCAGTACCTCTACTAAAGCTGTGAATGGTCTGCTCCAGCAAAACTTCCACAACATCCTGCATGGTTCCAATCCAACCAACTCCAGGTCAACACAAAGAAAATTGTGTCCATGACCTTTGGCATTAGCCAGAAACTTGCCAGACTCCCAACTCTGCCCACCTTATATACCTTAGATGGTTCCCCTCTGGAAGTGGTTCAATCCTTCAAGTACCTTGGTGTGTGGCTAGACAGCAAGCTTGATTTATCTGCCCACACTGATGCCACCCATGCCATGCTCCACCCTAAACTTGGTGCCTTGTACAGCAATAAGGATTGTTTGACTCTGCAGGTCCTCTGACAGCTTGTTACCAAAATGGGGCTCCCGGTCTCCAACTATGTGGACATGGTCTATGGCACCATTTCCTCAACCTCCCTAGTCAGACTGGATGCCCTCTGCAAATACATTTGTTGCTTTGCTACGAGCTCTCCACCTCATACTCATCATTGCTAAAATTACTTCTCCTTATCCATTCTCCTCCTACCCTCACATCACCAGAACTACTACTCCTTCTTCATATCCAAATACAGGTTTGGTCCCTTTCCTTCTTACCTTTCATCACTTCTTTCCCTTGCCCCCTCTGTTTTGTGCTCCTTCCATTCCAGGAATCCTCACACTTTCCCCATTCATCATCCCCACTCCTCTGTTGGGCAATCAGCTTTTTCTTATTGTCTTCCCATGCTTTGGAACCAGTTCCCCACATTCCTCTGCTTCACTGCCTCCCCTGGATCACTCAGGTATCAGCTGAAACTCCTTCACTTCCCCCCCCTCCTGTCATCACCCTCCCTAACATTTAACCTGCTATTGTTATGCTACTATAGTATAGGTGTGGCTGAGGTGCTTAATTGTTGTTTTTTTTACCTTGCCTATTCATTCTGCACTTATACCTGTATTCATCATGCTATTCAGATTGCACTTTATTGCAGCTGTGAATTGTGTCTGTGTTTCATATTTTGTATCTCCTGTCCCCTTTCCCTGGGTCACACATGGAAATGAGCTTCAGCTCGATGTTCAGTTCCCAGTCACCAATTTTCAAACAAAATAAATAAGAAACACTGTTATATGTGAAAAGCCGGAATGCTATTAAGGCTGACCTATAGGGGCAAACGAGGGAGGTTCATCTGTTCTGAATAGGCCAATGTGGTATTTATGTGGCGACCTTATGATTTCTTCAACCAGTCAGTGCAATATTCAGTATATCTTCCCATTTTTTGGGGGGGAAAAAACACAAAGATTCCAAACTCAGGAGTTGGCATGCTATCCCTTGGAGTTATGTGGAATGTGGAATTCCACTGGTGAAATGCAGGCTTAATGGCAATTTCATTTCTGAAAGGATTTTTCCAAATTTTTCAGTCAATTCCATGGACTTCCAAAGTCTTTTTACGTAAACCATGGGTTAGGTTTCTGCAGTTTATGTAAACTGTGGATTAGTTTCCTGCAGTTTGTGGAAACCTATTCTGTGCGTTATTTAAATTGTGGACAACTAATCAGTGGTTTATGTTAACTGCAATATACTAATCCAGGATTTAAAGAGCAACAATTGTGCTAATTTAGAGAAACCTTTCCAAATCCCCCACTGTTACCTTACCTCACTAGGACTCAAACAGTTTTCATCTGGTAATATTTTAAAGTAGTAGTTTTTGATCCCTTCCCCTTCTTGGTTCCAAGAGAACCACACTCCACCCCCATGCCACCCCCACATGCTGAAGTTTTGTGAGGTAATTGTTTGTAGAGTGCGGGGGGGTGCTACTTTGATATGAATGGGGGGACTTTAAATGTTGTTTTCTTATATTGTAGAGGTCCCCTGGGGTCAAATCAAAGCCACCACTCCAGCAAGTCTCCTTGCTTTGATTTGATCCATGGGTCCTCTAAAATATAAGAAAACAACATTTTAAATCCCCTCCCTTTCATACTAATATAGCACCGCCCCACACTCTACAAACAGTTACCTCACCAAACAGCAGAGTGTGGAGGCAGCACAGGGCAGATCCTGCTTCTCTTGATACCAGTAAGGGGAAGGGATCCAGTAGCCAGCTCAGAATTATGATCACTTCCTCTTCTAGAACTGTTACTTAAAAAATTACCAGATAAGGACAATTTGAGTTCTAGTGAGTTAAGGCAACAGTGTGTGTGTGTGTGTGTGGGGAGGGGGGTGCTTGGTGAAATCTCAGACACCAGTGTTCTTTAAATAAGAAGGCACACTCCACTTTTGAAATGTTGGAATTCTGTTTCTGGCACAAAATCAGCAGAAATAGGCAGAGTTTCTAAAATCCCATAGGATTCTGTTTGAGCAGAACTTGAAAATTCTGCACAACTTTACTACCTCTACTCATGCTGTATAACCCTTAGGGCCATTCTCCCATAATAATCTGTTTGATCCTGATTTAAAAGACTGGACAGTTCCTACTTTCTCAACCTCAGTTAGTAGGTAATTGTACCTGTCAACCACCCTCTATGTGAAGTAATGTTTTCTAATTTTTGCCTTTCAGCTCATCTGGTATGTGACCTGTGTGACGCTTTGCCAATCTGCTTGTTATTATTTGCATAACATTTGTGATATAAATATATGTTTCTTTGAATTTCTGCTTGAAAAATATCGCAGTCAGCAGAACAGCATCATGGAACCTGGGATTTTAAAAGTGTGGTAAGGAGAGATTGCATTCTCCATGACCCAGTGGAAAATTTAATTAAGAGTTTCCTTCAGATACCAGGTTGTAACAGATTATAAAAGACCCATTTATTGTAAATCCAGGAAAACTGGCCATAAAACAGGCTGCATTTTATGACCTATTAGGAGGAAAGTAACTTCTGACAGATACCTGTTACATTTCTCACCATTAAGAGAAATAACTTAGGAAGTTCTTCTAAAGATCAAAGGGATAATTTGGACCTGCCATAAAGCAGGCTCACTAATTAAAAAAAAAAAATATATATATATATATATATTTTTTTTTTGTGGGATGCTAAGTAACATGCAAACGCCAGAGACCATTTGGTATACCGGAAGTGAGAGTAATTTCACAGCCAGCATCACCACTGAGCTGTGACCTCACAAGCTGGGTGGGACCCTTGTTCTCTATAGATGGTCAAAGCCGAGAGAAGTTTGTGCATTTTGATTCTGGACTCCTGAAAGACATGCTCTCAAGACCACTTTAGGTAAATCAACCTCCACTATTTACCAATTGAAACTAGGGTAGGATTAAATACTCAGTAATATGACAGTTTTGTTTAAATTGTCCATTTAATTTGTATGACTGTACACTCAATGTTATATGTTTTGTGTTTTGTATTTCAGCTGCTATTTTTAATTTCAGTAAATTTTGTTTTCCTTGAAATCCTACCTGAGTCTTTTCCTCATTTTGAATGTGAATGCTGGGACAGTGTTGGTAATTCTGACAGAACTGTTAAGCACTTACAGTGTGTTACCATATGCACCAAGGTAAGAAAAGTACCTAGGTCTCAATTGAGTCAAAAGGGGGATTGTGAACCAGGTTGGGTGCCTGCTGGGTTAAGTAATGCACTGCAGCTCCCTGAAGAGGGTGTGATATTAGAACTTGTTAACTGGGCGTGCTCACAAAAAAGGATTTATATGTGACCCCAGGACTCAAGACTGGTAGTTGTTTGTACCCAAAACAGAAAGGAGGGTTACCCTGTTTGTCTCCTGTTCACATATTGCACTTTGAGGTTTGGCATTGTGGGAGCAGAGGGTCTGACCCCCGGAGTGCATTTGTGCCAGATATGGTTGGCAACAATGCAATCTAAAAGATTTGGTTTGCAGTTTTACAATCAAAAAGCTTTGTTTGCATACTGTGAAATTATTTGGTGACATGAGCATTAACAGTCCAGTGTGTCAGATCGATAAACTGTAACAGTTCACACACAAAATGAGGCAGTGATTTAAAAATAAAGAAATATATCATTGTGGTTACCGTCAAAAGTCCTCTACCTGTTTTTTTTTTTTGTTTTGTTTTTTTTCGGGTGCAAGCTAGTGTAGCCATAGATTAGGGAAGAAGATGACTTCCATCTACAGTGAGTACACTGCAGAATACCTGAGGCAGTTGTGCCAGGAGTCCTTTGCAAGGGGTGAAATAAACAGCACCTCATGGAGGCTCTTGTGGCAGCCGATGACCAAGACCTGGAGTCACAGTTGGTGATTGAAAGAGACCAGACCTATGGCATGAAGGGGCCAGGGTCCATCGCAGTGTCCAGATCCAAGGAGGTGGACAGCGGGACCAGTGTGAACTGAAAGCCACAGCTGCAAGGGAGGATCACCACCATTCTGGAGCCAGAAGAGATCAGGCTACAGATAGCATTGCAGAGAATGGAGCTGGAATTTGAGCAAAAAAGGTTCTAAGCCCAGCAACAGAGGGAGCTTGAACAGAGGAAGCTGGAGATGGAGAGACAGGAGAAGCAAGAGCAGCTTCAGAGAGAGGCCAAGTGAGAGGTGAGAGAGAATCAGAGAAAATTTGAACTAGAGATGCTACAACTCCAAAGACCAGCGCCAGAGCATGTAAGTGGCATGAGTGAACCTGGCACTCCAGGACTGGGTTACAAATTCAATTCTAAATTAATAGCTGAATTTAAAGAAGAGGAAGATATGGATGCATTCTTAAACTCATTTGAGAAGGTATGCATTCAGGCAAAAATTCCCAGAGAGTCTTGGAGCTTCCAGCTATCCCCACTGTTTACCGGGAAAGCTTGTGATGCATTGGGTCAAATGGACAATCATGACGGTAATAATTATGGCAAACTTAAAGCTGCATTGTTAAAAAAGTATGACTTGACAGCTGAAGTATACAGAGTTAAGTTCCGTAAGCTCAGGAAAAGCCCTGACATGAGTTAAGAGAAGCTAGCTACCAAACAACGTCAGTTTTTAAAACATTGGAGGGACGGGATACAAGCAGTCTCTGTAGAGAAAATGGAGAATGTTGTACTTTTGGAGTAGTTCTTTTGGGCTTGTTCAGCAGAGCTGAAAACCTGGCTAGAGGACCAAGATCCAAAAACAGTGCCGAGCTCCGGGACCACTATGCCAGGAGCAGATCTCCTTTGAGAGGACATGGGGCAGGCATGGCACTGCAGAAAGGGAAAAGTGCACCTCCAGAGCAGCTAAAACCCTCACTGCCTCCACCGGAAGTGGGCAGTCCCAGGTTACAAAGAAAAGATTTGCCTGATAAAAGAAATGAATGCTGGCTTTGCAAACAACCAGGATATCTTGCAAGACAGTTTTCTAAAAAGGCAGAGAGTGCACAAAGTGGTGCTGGGAAAGAGGTGGGTTGTTTGTGCATCCCTGAAGCATGTCAGTAAACATGAGGGGGCAAATACACCCAGTTACTGTGAATGCAGTGAAAATCCATGGGTTAAGAGACATGGGGGCATCCCTTACTTTGGTAAAAGGGGATTTGGTTGAGCCTGCACAGCTTATACCCAATCAGTTTGTTACAGTATGGGGATTCACTGGGGAGGAGAAAATGCTGCCACTTGCTGGTGTTCTCCTGGACTGGAGTGAGACTGGAGAGACTGCAAAATGTTGTAGTGGTAAAAACTCTGTCCTTGCATGTGATTATAGGGAACAATCTCCAAAAGGGGATGGTGTGTACAGTTACCCACAGTCAAGCAGCAAAGGCAAATTGTAGTCCCCTGGATCCCATAGAAACCCCTGTGGAAAACACTGGGAAGCTGGTTCCCTAGCCTGTGTCTCCTGATATGGAGAATAGTGAAAGGGGGGTATAAATTCCTCAGGTAGCAGTTAACAGAATAACTACAGAAGGTTACCCTGAGGAGGGAGGGGTAGCCAATTTTCAGAGGGTTAGGGGTGGCAGTGACCCTGAATGCCCTGACGCTAGAGCTAGGGACCATAATTTAGAAACTAGAGGAGACCTGTCCCATGCCTTGGGAATGTGTAAAGATTTTGCAGCTGCTCAGGAAAATGACCCCAGTTTAGAGAGGCTGAGGGCTTGAGCAGGCTCTGATGAATCACTGGGAGGTAACGGGGAAACATAGAGTTTACTGGGACAATGGACTGCTGCATACACAGTAAGTAAGGACAGAGGGAGGGGTGATGGGCAGGCAGCTTGTCATTCCCCAGGGGTACAGTGAGTGGTTGTTCAAGATTGCTTATGATATTTCCATATCTGGACATCTGGGAATTGCATGCACTATGCAGCAATTGGCCCAGCATTTCTATTGGCCCAACTTCACCCAGCAGGTGAAGGAATATTGCAAGTCTTGTCACCGGTGCCAAGAAATAAAGAAGCTGAGTAGGAAAACTTAAACTGCCCTAATTCCCTTGTTCATAGTGGAGGAGCCATTCCAGAGGGTAGGAATGGATATTGTGGGGCCTTTGAATGCCCCCAGCTTTCTCCAGGAAGAGGTTTATCTTAAGAGTGGTGAATTATGCCATGCAGTACCCAGAGGCAGTCGCCCTATCCTCACTAAGGACAGACAAAGTGGCAGATGCCTTGCTAGAGATTTTCTCCTGTGTCAGTGTCCCGCAAGAGGTTATCACTGATAGAGGGGGTTCCTTCATGTCGGACCTGATGAAATGTTTGTGGGTGAAGTGTGGGCTGGTGCAGAGATGCACAACACCTTATCACCCGCAAGTCAATGGACTTGTGGAAAGATTTAATAGTACTCTTAAATTGATGCTCCAAGCATTTGATGAACAGCATGGGAGGGACTGGGAGAAATATCTTCCCCAACTGTTGTTCACATACAGGGAGGTGCCCAAGAGTCAACAGAGTTTTCCCCCTTCAAGCTGTTAGATGGATGCAGGGTGCGTGGGCCACTAGACTTCATCTGGGAGGACTGGGAAGGCAAGCACACCACCCAGGGAACTCCCATAGTGGATTATATCCTTAAGTTTAGGGAAAAGCTGAATGAGTTTATGGGAACAGCCCAGAGCAACCTGGTAGCTGACCAGCAAAAGCAAAAGGTATGCTACAACCGCAGAGCCAGAGCTTGCTCATACACTGTGGGTCAGGAGGTCATGGTCCTAATCCCAGGCCAGAAAGATAAGCTGCAGGCTGAGTGGGCAGGACCGTACAAAGTAGTCAGACAGGTGAATTACATAAATTACATTGTTGAACTGCCTGACAGGAGACATGCCCAAAGGATGTACCATGTCAACATGATGAAGCCATATGCAAATAGGGCTGACATGGTCTTGCAAACAGGTGGGCACTCACCAACCAAAAAACATAGGGCTCCAAAAATTTCAAATATTACTCCAAATTTATTCCAAATAAATACAGTTGCATGCTTGACGCATTTTGGACTGTGGTCCTTTATCAACATGGTCTTTGCAACGTGTAGTCTTGGGGAGGGGACGGACGAAGAAGACCCCTCTGGACTTGCTGGAAGAAAGCAAGTGGGAGTCCTCTATGGAGACAATTAAAATGTCACCCCAGTTGATCCTGGACCAGATCCAGGAAGTAAGGGAGGTTTTAGCAGATTGCCCCATTGTTTAGTGCCAAGCCTGGATTAACTCCCTTAGCGACACACAATGTAGATATGGGAATGCAAGCGCCCATTCGGAGGACAGCATATCAGGTGTCAGAGGCCATCCAAAAGGATGTTAGGTGGGAGGTGGAGGAAATGCTGGATTTAGGGGTAATCCAGAAATCCCACTGCCCCTGGGCCTCACCCTTAGTCCTTGTTCTCAAGTCAGATGGCTTTACTCATTTTTGAGTGGACTATCATGGACTCAACACAGTCACAAAGCTGGACACCCACCCAATGCCCAGATGGATGAACTACTGGACAAGTTGGGAGTGGCAACATATGTTACCACTATTGACCTAACGAAAGGGTATTGGCAGGTGGAGTTAACTGCCAGAGCTAGGGAGAGGTCAGCCTTCATCACTCCAATAGAGTTATTTGAGTTTAAAGTAATGCCTTTCTGAATGAAGAGCACCCCTGCCACCTTCCAAAGGTTGGTAAACCAGGTGTTAAATGGTACTGAAGAGTACGCCATGGCATTCCTGGATGATATTGCCATCTTCAGTGCCAGCTGGAAGGAAAACATGTCCCACCTTAGGGAAGTGCTGGGCAGGATACAGAGGGCCGGGCTAATTGTAAAAGCTGAAAAGTGCCAGGTGGCCATGGCTGAGGTGGTACACCTTGGACATGTAGTAGGCTGGGGACAGCTCCATCCTAATTGAGCAAAAATTGAGTCAATCAAGGCATGGCCCAGACCTGAAACACAGAAGCAGGTTCTGAGTTTTCTAGGGACCACAGAGTACTATAGAAAATTTGTATCAAACTACAGTGCCCTGGCAGTTCACCTATCTGGCCCATTAAAGAAAAGAATGCCTAAAAAGGTTATCTGGGAACCAGCCTGTGAACAAGCATTTACATGGCTAAAGGAGGCACTGTGTGGTGTGCCTGTATTAGCCAGTCCAGACTATAGTAAACCCTTTGTAGTCCAGACAGATGCCTCAGATGTGGGTATTGGGTCAGTACTTAGCCAGACTTCTAACCACGGGAAAGATCACCCAATAGTGTACCTCAGTAAGAAGTTACTTCCAGGGAGTAGGCTTATTCTACAGCGGATAAAGAGTGCCTTGCAATGGTTTGGGCACTAAAGAAATTAGAGCCATACCTATACAGGTGGCATTTTGAGGTACAAACAGACAACCCCCTGGTTTGGCTAGCACAAATGGGTAAAACAAACAGTAGGCTTTTAAGATGGAGCCTTGCCTTGCAGGGTTATGACATGACTGTTACTCACAGGGCAGGGGCAGCAAATGCAAATGAAAAATGCAGATGGGCTATCGCGTCAGTTAGAGCAGTGAACTGAATTGGGAAAGTCATCCCATGCCTAGGAATAGATTCCCCCAAATTCAGTCTAGGAGGGAGATCTGTGATGCTTTGCCAATCTGCTTGATATTATTTGTATATTATTTGTGATATAAATATATGTTTCTTTGAATCTCTGCTTGGAAAATATGGCAGTCAGCAGAAGAACATCATGGAACCTGGGATTTTAAAAGTGTGGTAAGGAGAGAATGCATTCTCCATGACCCAGTGGAAAATCTAATTAAGAGCTTCCTTCAGATACCAGGTTGTAACAGACTGTAAAACACCCTTTTATTGTAAATCCAGGAAAACTGGCCATAAAACAGGCTGCATTTTATGACCTATTAGGAGGAAAGCAACTTCTGACAGAAACCTATTACATTTCTCACTACTAGAAGAAATAACTTAGGAAGTTCCTCTAAAGATCAAAGGGGTAATTCTGATCTGCCATAAAGCAGGCTCACTAATTAAAAAAAAAACATATATAGAATTTTTTTTTTTTGGGATGCTTAACAACATGCAGATGCCTGAGACCATTTGGTATACAGGAAGTGTGAGTGATCTCACAGCCAACATCACCACTGAGCTGTGACCTTGCAAGCTGGGTGGGACCCTTGTTCTCTATAGAGGGCCATGGCTGAGAGAAGTTTGTGCTTTTTGATTTTGGACTCCTGAAAGCCACACTCTCAAGAGCACTTTAGGTAAATCAACCTCCACTATTTGCCAGTTGAAACTAGGATATGATTAAATACTCAGTAATAAGGTGGTTTTGTTTAAATTGACCATTTAATTTGTATGACTGTACACTCAATGTTATATGTTCTGTGTTTTGTATTTCATCTACTATTTTTAATTTCAGTAAATTTTGTTTTCCTTTTAAAACCTGCTGGAGTCTTTTCCTCATTTTGAATGTGAATGCTGGGACAGTGTTGATAATTCTAACAGAACTGTTAATTGATTACAGTGTGTTACCATATGCATCAAGGTAGGAAAAGTACCTAGGTCTCAACTGAGTCAAAGGGGGATTGTGAACCAGGTTGGGTGCCCACTGGGTTAAGTATTGCACTGCAGTTCCCTGAAGAGGGTGTGATATTTGAATGTGTTAACTGGGCGTGCTAGCAAAAAAGGGTTCATATATGACTCCAGGACTCGAGACTGTTACTTGTTCAGACCCAAAACAGACAGGAGGGTTACCCTGTTTGTCTCCTGTTCACATATTGCACTTCGAGGTTTGGCACTGTGGGAGCAGAGGGCCTGACCCCTGGAGTGCATTTGTAACAAGCTGCACTAGTGTGTGGGACAGTCTTGCTGCTTTGGAAAAGTTGGGGACCTTGTGTAGCCTGCTTTCAATGTCTTGCAGTTTGTCTTCAAGCCTGTCAGTGCCCAACTCCTTCTGAGTAAAAGTCCTCTAATCAGGAGGTGAATTGGGTGAGAGAGCAGTCAGAGGCTACTGTTTCTGGGCCTATTCCCTACTGGTCCTGGCATCAGCATGGAGTGCCAGTCAACAGGAGTTGCTGCATCACAAGTGTGACACTTTTATATTGAGACATAATATGTAATCTGTATGTTAATGTTATTTCTGGTACTGGAGAAGAGTTAATGTGCTTGTGTATTAATCTATATTGGTGCTGAAAGGCAAGGGTAAATATCATGCATACAGTATATTATGATGTTAATGCTGGTAAAATGGGTAAATTACAAAGTATGGTAATAATATATGTTGTACAATATTATAAGTAGTAAAATTATATTTCACATAGGTCCATATAACATAATTTTCAATAACAAAAAGGGTTGTAACACCCTACAGTATGTGGGGTAGGAGTACAGTGTAAACTGAGTATATAATGGAAAGGGTCGAAGCTCACTTTTTGGGGTAGGCCTACATTGCAAATACAAAGATTCCTTTTGACAGGGTAACCAAGGTGGTGGATCGGGGTGGGGCAGTGGACATTGTCTACCTAGATTTTAGCAAGGCATTTGACACTGTCTCACACAGGAGGCTAGTAAACAAATTGTGCAGTCTGAGAGAAGGTCCCAAGGTGGTACAATGGGCCAGAAATTGGCTGAGCAACAGGACACAGAGGGTGGTGTTGAATGGAGATCTATCCCAAGAGAGGGTGGTGGCCAGTGGGGGTGCCACAGGGTTTAGTTCTGGGGCCAGTCCTCTTCAATGTCTTCATTAGTGGCATTGCAGAGGGTCTGGAAGGGAAGGTGTGGTTCTTTGCAGATGACACCAAGATCTGCACTAGGGTACACATTCCAGACAGGGTGGAGAAAATGAGAAGAGACCTAGGCAAATTGTAGGAGTGGTCAAGAGAGTGGCAGCTTATATTCAATGCAAAAAACTGCAAAGTAATGCACTTGGGCCACAGGAATCCTGAAGAAGAATACAAAATGGGGAAGGGGGGATACTAACAACATAAAAACTGGAAAGGGACAGGGAAGAAGACATAACAGACAACCTAAAGGTGGCCAAACAATGTGAAAAGGTGGTGAGGAGGACCAGAGAGATGCTGGGGTGCATGGTGAGGGGCATCACCTGTAGAAAACAGGAGGTGGTGATGCCACTGTACAGACAATTGGCTAGGCCACATCTGGAATACTGTGTTCAGTTCTGGAGACCGCATCTCTGGAAGGACATTGACAGAATAGATGCGGTCCAGAGAAGGGTAACAAAAATGGTGAAAGGATTGCACCAGAAAACATATGGAGAAAGAGTGAAAGACCTCAGTATGTATACCCTGGAGGAAAGGAGGGAGAGGGGGGATATGATAGAGACATTCAGGTACCTCAGGGGAATCAACAAGATCCAGGAGGGCAGCATCTTTAAAAAAAAGAGATGTGCAAGAACAAGGAGTCACAATTTGAGGCTGGGGTGGGGGGAAGTCTCAAGTGAAATGTAAGGAAGTATTTTTTCACAGAATGAGTGGTGGATGTATGGAACAGCCTCCTAGTGGAGGTCGTACAGGCTAAAATGGTGAGTTCAAGAATGCATGGGATAGACAGAAGGTAACTCTAGTGGTAGGAAAGAGAGGGTATGCTGCTGATCATTTAGTATCAGGAGTTAAGTAGGTAGGGAAATTGGCAGACTAGGTGGGCCTGGCAGTTCTTATCTGCTGTCAAAATCTATGTTTCTAAGGTAGTAAAGACCTGTGGAGGCAGTTTGTCGGGAGTGTGTAGCTATACCTTATCTGGGTAGGACTGGGGGGGGGAGGCAGTGAGTTGATAAAAATATATTCTGACTGTGGTGAGACTAAGGAGAATATTTAGGAGGGCAACCTAACTATTAAATCCAGGAGGATGCATTGAAAAGAAGGGAATAAAAGAAAGGAAAATGTGGAGAAATGAAGGGGAAGAGGGAAGAGTGGTAAGCTGCAGAAACTGTGGAGTGGCTGTGTTCTTGGGAATAATGTGGCAGGCAGGAGGCTGCACAGTATGCAGGAAGTTAAATTTTTTAATGGCCGAGGTACAAATGCTTATGGCAGAACTGAGACCATTGGTAAGGGGACATGTAGGTACAACTGATCTTGGAACATGTGTAAGTGATTGGGGGATACAGAGCTGAGAAATAGAACAGGACAGGTTTGAGGAGATGAAGGCAAGTAATGCTTGACAGGGGAAAACAGAAACAGATTATATGAATGTGGATGGTGTGCTGCTGGGTCGTGCAACATGGAAACCTCTACCCCAGAAGGAGAGGAAGCAGAAGGAGGCAGGCTAGAGAACAGCTAATAGAAGAGGGTGCAAAGAAAGAGGAGATGGAAGAGAGTCTATGCTAGGTAGTACAGATTAGTAATCATTTCTTGCCATTGGCATGGATGCAGAATGGGATACCTCATCTAAAGCATGGGCAGTAAAGGGGTGTAAAGACACTAGTAATAACTCAGGTTGGTATTCAGTAGGAATGGGGGGCCAAAGTGCAATGAAATGAAGAAAAAAGCCTGGGTCATTTGAAGGAGGGGAGGAAGAAGGAAGAAGTGGGGTCGCATGTGTATTAGAAACAAATGGAAGTTAAAAATAGAGTGGAGAAGGTACGGATGGAGAGAAAATCAGATCACAGTTAGAGAAGGATATACAGAGGAGGGGAAAGTGTAAAACAATGGGCGAGAGCAAGTAGGGTGGAGAAGTCAAACCATGTAGAGGAAAACCAGAATATGGGTCTCTCACCATCCCTGGATATCAGCTGAGTTGTTAGCTTGTCTCCATATTAGTGACCTTGCCTGGTGACTAATAAGATCACTGGCTTCCCAACTCCTTTGGCCAATTACCGACACCTTCACAACTCCTGTACCAAAGCCATCAGACTTGTGAAGTCCTTGCATTTTGCATCCACACTCTAGAACATTAATTACTCATCCATGTTCTGAAAAGTTATCCATTTCCTTTTCTTCCCTCAGAGCTGGTGTCCCTTCCTCTGTTCTCAAGGTTGGTGATTCTCTGTCTCTCTCTGTCCCTTCTTCTTTTGCCTCTTCCTTTAACTCTTACTTTACAGCTTGTGCTCTCTCTCTCTCTCTCTCTCTCTCTCTTGTCCCTTCCTCACATTCCCATTCCTCTCCCATCCCTCTGCCTTCCACCCTTTACTCTTTCTCATTCTCTCCTACCTTTCCTTTTGCTTCCCTTGAATGGAAACACTGGAAAACCTGGATAGTGCAACAGCTGCTGCAGAAACACCCAATTAGGACTTATAGTAATAAATGAAATATTTTTATTACCTGCTACATTTCTATTTTTAGTTTTAAAGAACGGCGCCATCCATAATATCTGCTGAGCTGCCCTCAGTCATCTTGCATACCTCAGGTGGCTTCTGGCATGTGGATTGTGCCAGTGAAGGCAACCAACAATGACTGAGTTGGTAACCCTCACTGGCATAACCTGCATACTGGAAGCTGCCTGGGGTGCACAAGATGGATTCAGGCAGCTCAACAGACATGACGGATGGTATGGTTCTTTAAGTAAAAATTGAAATGTAGCAGGTAATAAAATTGCATTTATTGTTATAAGCTCTAACTGGGCATTTCTGCAGCAGTAGCTACACTCTCTAGATTTTCTGGTGTTTTCCTTTAAAGCCCCATTTGCCCTTAATCCTCGCAAGGGAGGTAGCCCTGATGCTCACAGTTCTAATCCACTGCTTCTCTCGGACTCTGACATCACTATCATTATTCTTAAATAATTAATCACTCTTTTTCCTATACCACTTTCCCTGAAGCAGGGAAGCAGGTTACTGTCATCCCTCTCCCTAAAGGTGGAGATCCTTCTTCTCCTGGTTACTTATATACTCTCTTTCTCTTTCCTTCCCACTTTGTCTAAATTACAGGAACCCATTGTTCTTTCTCAGCTCTCTTCCTTCATTGATTCCTCTTCTTCGACCCTTTCCAGCCTAGTTTTAAGAAATCCCACTCCACTTTCACCTCCCTCCTCCACCTTACGAACTCCATCTTTTCAGCCACAGACCAGAGTCTGATCATGTCTACCTTATTTGATGATTTTGCTAAAGCTTTTGACATTGTGGCACATCCCCTCCTTCCGAACAAGCTTAAATCAGTGGGCCTTTCTGACTCCTCAGTCAGTTGGTTATACTCCTACCTTCAGGACAGGCCTCAAGCTATCCATATCAGAAACTGCTGTCCCTCATCTCCCAATCTGTTCAGGCATCCCTCAAGGTGGCTGTTCTGGGTCCCATTCTCTTTTCCATATTCTTGACCTTCCCTCTGCCTGTTTCTCTGCATCTATTTATATGTACACTGATGATGCAGTACTCTTTGCATCTGGATCCTCTTCTCATTACCTTACTTCCCAGCAACAGCTGGATTTTGACAATAAACAAAGCTGGTTCCAGTCTATCCAGCTGTCCCCAATGCCAAAAAACAGTTTCCGTGACTTTTGACAACCAACAGAAGCCTACCAGGTTCACCTCCATCCCATTATTCCACACCCTTTATAGTGCTGCAATTGAGGTTGCATCCTCCTTTAAGTACCTCAGGGTCTGGCTGGACCATCATCTTGATTTCTCAAGGCACATTTGTAATGCAGGTACTTAGTCTTAAATATGCCCCTAAAATTCTTGCTAAAGTACAGCCTTTAACAATACAGTACTAGAGCACCTGCTCTCTACTGCCACCATCTGTTGAGAACTGCACTCTTTCATACAGCCTAGTCATGTGACTTAGGCTTCCTTTGCAGTTGGAAGCCTCAGCTGGCAAGAGAGAGGTAAGAGAATGCTCAGCTTCCTTTTACAGTTTCTGTTTTAAAATATAAGATCTGTTGAAATTGTTAGAACCTAGCTATTGTTTACTTCAGTCTGTTCTGGTACTCAGGAAATGTATTCAAAAGCCATAGATATTACTCTGAATTGAATTTATCTGGTGTTTTAGTAGCAGGGAACCTTAGTGCTAAGACGGGGAGGGGGACAGTCAGAGATCAAATAGGGTCTGTGGTGATACAGGAAAAAATGGGCAGACTAGGTGGGCCAAGTGATCCTTATCTGCTGTCAGATTCTATGTTTCTATGTTTCTGTGTTTTAGTTCTTTCAGACCATGCAGTCATCTAGAAAGATTGTGGTGCCTTATTGCTGCAGTGTGTAACTGAATGTTTAGTTGTACTTGTTTCTTTCTGTATATTCTTATCCAGTTAATTTAGAAACACAGAAACATTGAAGTTGATGGCAGATAAGGACCGAAAGGCCCATCCAGTCTGCCCATTTCTTTTTCTGCCTTATAAATGCACCATCAGCCTTTGCTCTGTCAGTGGCCTATCTATTCATACTCATCTGTATTGCTCCCTTATGCCCATCCCATGCCTGTTTGAAGCCCTGCACTGTATTCATATCCACCACTTCCTGAGGTAGGCCGTTCCATGCATCCACCACTCTTTCTGTGAAAAAGAACTTCCTCACATTACCCCTTAATCGGCCTCCCTCTAATCTCATGCTGTGTCCTCTTGTCCTGCTACTTTTCTTATATTGAAACATGTTAGACTCTTTCACCTTGTTAATGCCCTTAAGGTGTTTGAATGTTTCAATCATATCACCTCTCTCCCTCGTTTGCTCTAGGGTATACATATTGAGCTCCATTAATCTGTCCTCATATGTTTTCTGATGCAGTCCCTGCACCATTTTGGTTGCCCTTCTATGGACTGCCTCAATTTGGTTAATGTCCTTGTGAAGGTGTGGCCTCCAGTACTGCCCGCAGTATTCGAGGTGGGGCCTAACCAGTGTCTTGTAAAGAGGGATTATTACCTCCTTCTTCTGACTTGTGATACCCCTACTAATACACCCCAACATCCCCCTAGCCTTACCTACTGCTTTAGTGGTCTGCTTGGATGATTTCAGGTCATTGGTGATGATGATGTCCAAGTCTCTATCTTTCCTTGTGAATGCCAGCAACTCCCCTCCCAGCCTATAGGTGGCTTCAGGGTTTCTCGTCCTTAGGTGCATGATCTTGCACTTCTTTGCATTAAACCCCAGCTGCCACTCTTCTGACCCATTTTGCCAGTTTATCCAGATCTCTTCTCATTCTGTCCACCCCATCTGGATCATCTACTCTGTTGCAGATCTTGGTGTCATCTGCAAATAGACAAACCTTGTCCTCCAGTCCATCTGCAATGTCACTGATGAAGATATTGAAGAGGATTGGCCCCAGGACTGATCCCTGAGGTACCCCACTTGTGACTTGCATCTCTTCTGACTGTATACCATTTACCCCCACTCTCTGTTTTCTGCCCGACAACCAGTTTGCCACCCAGCTGACCAACTTCTGACCCACCCTGAGCCTACCCAGCTTATTAATCAATCTTCTATGTGGAACAGTATCAAAAGCTTTGCCGAAGTCAAGGTAGGAGACATCAACTTATCCCCCTTGGTCCACCACTCTGGTTACCCAGTCAAAGAAATCTATGAGATTAGTTTGACATGACCTTCCTTTTGTAAACCCATGCTGTCTTGGATCCTGTGTGCCTATGGATTCCAGATGTTGCACTATCCTTTCCTTAAGGAGTGCCTCCATAATCTTGCCCACTACTGAGGTAAGACTGACTGGTTTGTAGTTCCCCACCTCCTCCCTGCTACCACTCTTGTGGAGTGGGACCACATGAGCCCTTCTTCAGTCTTCTAGGACCTCTCCTGTGCTCAGAGACTCACTAAACAGTTCTGATAATGGCTCTGCTAGTTCCACCTTTAACTACTTTAGTACCCTAGGATGTATGCCATCAGGTCCCATTGCCTTGTCCACCCTGAGCTTATTGAGCTCTTGTAGGACCCTTCTTTTGTGAAGGGACTAGTGCACACCTCCCTCCCCCCATGTCCATGGTGCTGAGCTGTGGGCCCTGCTCTACCTTCTTTTCAGTAAATACTTAGCAGAATTATCTATTTAGGATAGATGCTTTTACATGGTCCTCCTCCTCACATGCCCCCCCTTATCTCCTTTGATCTTAGCAATACCCCCCCTCTGGACTTTTTCCTTTCACTAATTTATCTAAAGAAAGTCTTGCTCACCTTCTTTTACTGTTTGTGCTAGTGTTTTCTCAGTTTGGGCCTTTGCCTGCCTTACTGCCTTCCCTGCTTCTCTTAGGGAAGTTTGGTATGCCTCCCTATCTTCATCCCGCTGTGTTCCCTTATATTTCCTGAAGGCCAGCCTTTTGGCTCTGACCTTTTCTGCTACTGTTTTTGCAAACCAAAGTTGTTTCCTTCTTCTTTTGCACTTCCTTTTCTCTCTAATGCAATGGGATGTTGCTTCAAGTATTGCATCCTTAATGCTTGCCCACTTTGCCTGTACCCCCTCACATGTATTTCTTTTTGCCAGGGTTAGCTTAACTCTGTTGGGCATCCTATCAAAGTCAGCTCCTCTGAAGTCCCATATTTTTGCCTTGGAATGGGATGATTTAGTTTGAGTGGCCAAATTGAACCATACCATGTGATGGTCACTGGCCCCCAGGTGATCTTCTACCTGGAGATCTGTGATCCTTTCCCCTGTTAGTCAGTACTAGATCTAGGATAGCCCTGTCTCTTGTGGGTTGTTGTACCAGTTGTTTGAGGCCCTCCCCCTGCAGGGAATCCACCATGTGTCTAGTTCTGGCAGATGTTCCTGCTGGTATTGATCAATCTGTATCTGACATGTTGAAGTCTCCCATTATCAGAACCTCCCCATAAGCTGCCATGTTTTGTATATCTTCTAACAGTAATGTGTATATATTCTCCCCCTGATCTGGGGGTCTGTAGACAACCCCAGTTCGTATGGCTGTCCCATTTTCTGTTTCCAGGGTGACCCACAGTTCTTCTGGCTCCTTATGTGTATTCTGAATTTCTGTAGCTTTGATATTTTCGTTGTCATACAGGGCCACTCCACCCCACCATACCTTTCTGCACCTCAGTCTCTTTTTCCTGCTACTAGTAGGGGACAGTGGCACTTGCAGATTAGAGCTGGTTATGACTTTGTTTATTTTTTATGCATTTTAAGGTATGTGTTTTTTCAGTTTTTTTAGTGTATTTTTAGTTATGAGTTTCTCTGTTTTTACCGTTACTTTTGCTTTGCCCATAAAATCTTTTGCCTCACTTTTTAACGTGTATACCTTGATTAATAATGCAATTCAGTTTTAATGTTGCTCAAGTACTAGGAAAAATGTGGAAATAATTTTGTAGTCTCCAATCGTTGCAGTAGTTTGATATCCTCACTGTAATTTTAAAGTGTTTTTGTGCTCAGAAGTTGAAAGCCCTAACTGGCAAAAAAGAGGAGGGGACTATGGCATTTGTAGATTTGAGCTGGCTGTGACTTTTGTTAAGTATTTAAAAAACAAAAGCTGTTTGAAGCTCCTGTGTGTCTCCTTTTAGTTGTGTTCTGGGATCTAGGATCTGAAGTGAGACTAGGTCCAGGTGGGGGAGAAGGCATTCACCATCTAACATCACATCACAGAGAGTTTACCATCATATACCTTGCTACCCATCTTGAGTCATTTTTAAAGCTGCAGTGCAATGAAATTGGACACAAAATGTAACGATATCTTTTTTACACTATAAAAGATTGTATGTATCTTACAGTTTTATTTGGTGGTACACTTTTCTAATTCCATCAAAATTTGAGTATTTTATAAATGTTTTAATTGAGTTTTTTTCTCGAGAAAAAATACGGCTGCCAAATTTTGCATAGAAAAAGCATTGAAGGCCTGACAGGGGTTAGGACTGAGAAAATAAAGACTGACTTATAGGGTACAGCATATGAGGTACCTAGACAACTATATTTGACAGGTATGCTAATATTTTTCTTAATTGTAACTGAAACTAGCTTTTTTGAAAAACATTTTTCATTGCACTGCTGCTTTAACCTGAGCAAGTCAAGCCCCAGGTACACATTGATGATATACACCATAAGCTCCACCCCAGTCAAGGTGTGCTATACAGGAACAAAATGAGTATCCTGATTCCTGCCCACTATGAGATCACTTTAAAGATGATTCTCCCTATTTCTGACTATGGTGGCCTAGTTTGCAGTGGAGCTCTCAAATCCTCCCTTGCCAGACTGGAATCCCGCTTTCACTCTTTTTGTTGTTTTGCTTTAGACTGTTCTCTTTGTACTCACCAATGCATGCTCTTCTCTGACCTCTCCCTCTCCTCTCTTGATACCAGGCATCTTTTCCCTCATGCTTCCTTTTATCCAAATACTAGTTTGGTTTCATTAGTTCCCTGCTGTCCACTTTCCCACCTTCCTCCTGTTCACTCTGCAGCGATGCTTCCTATTCCCTCTCTATTCCACCCAGAAAATCTACTGTTAGTCAAAGTGCCTTCCCATAGTGCTTTCCTAAACTCTAGTCCACCTGTCCCCTGTCAGTCTGCTCTGCCTCTTCTCCCTTCTCCCATAAGTCTCTTCTTCATGACTTGTCCCTGACCCCTACCTCTTTGATCTCCTTCCCGCTTGCTCACGTTACCCAGGCCATTTTGTTCCCCTTCCCAACTATGCCTGTATGAGTAATTTCCCCTTGTCTATCCAAACACAATTCTATCTTCCTCAAGTACCTTACTTATGATTATACTGCTTTAATGCATTGTATTGCTGTATATGATTATTTTTGTAATGCAGTTAATTATCATTTATTTTTTCTCCAGTAATATCTTTCATTCACCCCCTCACCCCCCACACACACACAGGATGCATCTGGAAATGAGCTGTCATCTGCTCAGCATTTCTTTCCTGATAAATCATTTGAAATAAAAAAATATACAGTAGGTGAGAAGGAAGGAAAAAAAATGTAAAAAAAGGTGACGAAAGGGTGATGGTCATAGGGGACTTGATAATGAGGGTAGTTGGTTGGGCCAAAGGGGAAGTAAACAGCAGGAATGGAGAGTAGTGTGTCTCTCTGGAATGACAGTTGACTGGATTCAGCTGATGCTGCAGTCACTCATGCAGGTGGTTAGTGGGAAACATGTGGTAATCCACCTGGGGATTAATAATTTAGCTGATTGTAAAGTGAGAGTGGTAATAAAAATATTCAGGGAAACAAGGCAGATTTACATGGGAGAAGCCAAAACTGTAGCCTTCTCTGAAGTGCTGCTGGTTCCTAGAGCAAGTACAGTAAGAAAGGGTAGAATAGAGGAGTTTAATAACTCACTCATTGTCTGGTGCTGGGATGAGGGTTTGGTGATAAAAGGGAGCTGAGAGGGAGTCTGGAATGATAAGACTCTTTACTCATTGGATAGGTTACACTTAAGCAGGAAAGAAACTAGACTGCTAAGTGTCAAAATTGGGAACTACATTACCAGCAGTCTAAATTTAAGCTGAAAGCAGGCACACCACCCAGGCTTTTCCAGTGTAGGTGCTTGTGAGCCCCCCATGGGACTGTAAATGGATTAAGGGATTTAGTATTAGATGATAAGAGCAGTGGAGGGATGAGTTGTAGAAAAGAAAACATTTGGAAACTAAGAGGTGAAGGATGGAGGGGAGCATAGCAAGGCACATATGGAAAGAGGGAATCCAGGGTTCAAGAAATGAAGGGAACAAACAGGAGTGGTGGAGTGTTGCTTCTGTCAATGCTAGAAACCTCAGAAACAAAATGGTTGATCTGCAGACCTTGCTATCAGAAGCTAGGGTTGATTTAGAAGCAGTCACAGAGGCCTAGGCCACCCTGAACCACAACTGGGATATTTCCATTCAGGGATACACCTTCTTTACAAAGGACTGGAGAAGCGAAAAGGGAGTGGTGTGGGTCTGTACGTCAATTGTTCATGGATGCAGTTCAGGATGGGTTCCTGCAACAAGGTGCAAATGGAGCCACTAGGGAATGTACCATTCTAGGTTTAGTGCCAACCAATGAGGACCATGTTAATGATATAATGGCAACGGTGGATACAGGATTTTCTTAAGGGGTAGTGGTTTTTTCCACAACATTAAGGGGTGTCAGCATGGTACATCACGGGTGGGGCTTATCTCCTTACACACAAAACTATTTTTTTTAAATATAGTAAAGGATACAATCTGTTGAACATGTGGGCCCATAATGTGGCTTTTAACTGGGTCCCTTACAATTTCATGAAGAGGTACTTTATGCTAGCCCCCCAATAAAAAAAACCCACAAACTTTTTAGAGGCACAATTATATTTTCCTAAAACCTTTTCCATAAAACTGAAAGCATTATTTCAACCTCTAAAGCCAGAAGAATATTTACTTCCCCTCAGCTCAGGGAAAAAGTTTTTTTTCTATTTAAGCTGTTTTCAAACTATGGCATCTACATGAGGTCTTCGGTAACACTTCTGGACACCATGACATAGTGATTAGAGCACAATGCTGTGAACTTGGAGATCCAGATTTGCATCCCACCAGCATAACTCACTTTGTGACTCTGAGGAAGTCACTTAACTGGCCTACAAACTCTCTCTATCTCTACTCTCACTCTTCATGTGGGTTGAAAATAGCAGAAACATTATCTTCCTCCATATCCTGAACTATAAAGCAATTTGGGATATAGTTTACATGAATGGTACTATAAGAACAAATTCTTTACCTTCATGGGCACCCAAAATCCATGTTTAGTAAGCTTCTTATCAAAAGGAATTGATCATCTATGTACTTGGTGCACTAATGAACTGCTTTGTGTACTGACTGCAAAAGTGTAAAGCAATACAGGCTTGAGACATATGTAAGCTAATACTTTTTACATATTTCATATTTTGTATCTTGTTTTATAATGTATTTGGAACTGTGAATGTGAATGGTATGAACCCCATTGGAAATGATCTTCAGCTCAATTAGGCAATACTTTTCTGAGTTTTATGAATAAAATTATTTATGCAAGGTACATTACTGTTTTTTTTTTTTGGTTTCACTAAGATAAAAATGCTATCAAAGCATAGAACCCTAGCTAGCTAAATACATTTTTGTACAGTATCTTGCTAGTAGGGTATGTCATCTCATTTACCTTGCTTGAGGGACATGTCACTCTGTACCTGCACTGAGCATTATGCCTCATGTTCTACTGAACCAGGCAGCACCTGCAGTTTCTACAAAAGCCCTAAAGTAGATTGTGTAAACAAGACATCTGACAATATCTGATAGCCACCCATCATATATTCTCTATTTACTACAGTACAGTGCAGTACTTTACTGCTACTACTACTAGCGTACATCCACCTAATTCATGATTGTTTCATAATATTGAGGTCCACTGGATTTATGTGACTGAAGTAAACGGCAGCATTCCAATAAAATAAAATGTAATATAAATATTTTTCTCTTCTCTCTGGTGAGGGCCACTAAGAACAGTATTCTTCTGAATTTAGCATTTTTAATCTCACTGTTACATTTTCTGTGATCAGATATGCTAGACACATGACTGTGCTTCCGTACATGGCAATTATGGTAAACAGCTAAAAAACTACTTTTTCATTTGCCTTCCTTTAAAAAAAGTAAGGAAAAGCATGTCATTCTTTAGATACTATACTGTATATGAGATAGCAGAGACTTCTTAAACTCAAATTTTCATCCATTCAGATTGACCACAAAGTGCAAAGTTACACTGCTAAGCCTGTAATTTCACTGGTGAAATTCTGCACTTCGTGGTAAAATTTCACATTTCATGGCAAAAGCTTTGAAATTCAGGTGAAGTAAAAGTTTCTCAGGTCTGGGAAAACTTCACAAAACTAAGAGAAATGCAAATTTTTACCACTTTGCAGGAACTTCACCAGTGAAGTTAAACTTCGACATATCTCTATTTATTACATGCGGTGGGGGGGGGCTGGCTAGGCCCATGTGTACTATCAGCACAAGTTAGAGAAAAATGCCTTTTTCTTTCTGGAGCACTTTGAAGCAAATGGTTAGGTAAATGTACAAACAAGACAGTGAATGGTGGCACAAAGGGGTAGTGGATCATTACTTCACTACATAGATGGATCCATTACTTTATAAAGGTATGGGAACCAGTTGGAGGTAGTGATCATCAAACAGTGTGGTTCCAAATTGACATAAAAAAAGATCCTGAATACCAAAACTTGGGTACTAACTAGATTTTAAGAAGACTGACTTTAGCAGAATGGGAGCGATACTAAGGGCGAGTCAATTTAAGTTAAGAGAGGACATGGACATGGACCAAAAATTGACCATGACCAAGGATGGGATCAGGCAAGCCACAGTAATACGCCTTAAACAGGGAGGGAAAAAGCCAAATCCAAGAGGTTGACAGGGCAGTGAAGGAAAAGACAGACTCATATAGAAAGTATGGAACATCCCTGAAGGAAGGAGACAGTGAAACATACAGTATATGGAAAAGGTGAAGGAGGCTGGGAAGGTGGCCTGGCAAGCAAAGGCAAGAAAGGAGTGGAAAACTGCAGAAGGAGTAAAAGAATGGGATAAGGGCTTCTTCAGACATGTGAAGGAAAGATGGCTACTAAGGAGGGTATAGTTAAATTAAAGAAGGGGGTGGGTTTGTGAAGGGCAGGAATGATAAAACAGAGGTGCTGAACGAACACTTTTGCTCTGTCTTTACTAAAGTGACAGCTGGGCCATTGCCCCAAGGGAAAATTAGAGGGAGGAGACAAGTATGTTTGATGTAAGGCCCATGGTAGATAGTGTCATTCAGGGGCTCAAAATCCTTGAGGTGGACAAGTTCTTAGGACCAGATGGCATGCACCCCAGAATTTTGAGTGAACTGGCTGTAGAACTGGGGGGACCACTATCTGACAGTTTAACAATATGTTTAATAGGGAGTGGCACCATTAGAATGTAGAACAGAACATGTTGTTCTGCTGCTTAAGGGCAGACCTAGAGATGGCCCAGGGAGCTACATGCTGGTCAATTTGACATCTCTAGTGGGCAAGCTAATGGAAACTATCTAGAAATGCAGAGAGCTTGCAAAACAGCTGACACACCAAGCAGGATAAAATAAATATTAAGGTTTAATGAAGGAAGAAATACATCAAGAATGCTAAGCACCCCCTACAAATCACCACAAGGCTTTATCAGGGGGGTGGTGATTAGCACAGACAACAGTACATAGTTATACACACTGTCATGAATATTTAATGTTACAAATGAATGTGTTGTGTACAATTGAGAAGAAAGCTTATTACTCACACTTTATTCCATTTAATGCCATGAATTCAAAGTGCTGCAGTGAAATGAAAAACACATATCATGTTAACCATGTATGTATATTTTAAAACATTGCAGAATGGAATATCTCAGCCTAAATAATTTAATAGTCACATTATTATAATTGTACGGATTTATGCTATCTTTTAAATATCTTGTAGTTGGGAACCTAGAGGAAATAAATTAGAAACATATAGCATTGGCACAAAAAAGTGAATTGAGGGGGAAGAAAGAGTGGGGAAGAGAGTAGGAATGTGAGAAAAAAATACTGCAAGGTCCACATAATGAGAAATGTGTGCAGTGCAATTTTTAACAATTTTGCAAACTTCATGCACTGTAGGTTCCTGTTGCTAAAGCTCTGGGGTGTGGGGATTTGTATTTTTTTGTATTCTATTTATTTACACCTGCAACCACTCAATCCATTCTACACTCTAGCTCTCTGTACTCACACAACTGATTTTATTCAACACATGGTTACCAAGGAAATAGTCACCACTAGATCAACAAAAGCATGCTCAACTCTTATAATGTTAACAAGTAAGAAAAATAAAAATAACATAAAAGTGATGGCACTACTTCTCCCCACAATATATGACACTTTTGTGCTTTAGATAGACGCTAAAGTGAGAAGCAGTTGAACTATGCATAAAGTGAAATATAATTCCAATAAACACCAAAATATCTGGAATGTTCTTGAAACTCAACATTTTTTGTGAATGAGTTTTATACTCAATGGTTTCAACCTTGAATAAATAAACAAACAAACAAAACTAGTAGTTGAAAACTGAGCTCTGCATGCTGTATTTCCTTGACACACAAGGCAGTATTATATGCAATAACACAATATGGCTTTCACAATAAAGTTTAACCACATTAAACCTAGGAGTGGCAAGTATTCATGTTCAGATTCAGAAGAGTTCTGATTATACATAGCCCTAGATCAGAACCTGATGAACCAGAAAAAAATCTCTTACAGTATGTTTGGGGTTTCAATTGCACATAAAGCAGTTTCCTGTTCATCTTGTTCAAAACTGCAGTATGCTTGTAACAGTATGATTTTACTGCAATGTTGTCAATTTTAAATATAAACTTGGAAACATGGGCATGGTTTCAGTCTATCATAATTGAATGTTTGGGTGAAATATCTGTTAAAAACCAGGAGCAAATTACCCATGAGTTAGATGCAAAAATGTTGTGAACCTTAGGAGCACAGAGATTCGTTTTGTTTTATAAATTTGGCCAGGCACATTAAGCCACACTGTGGGATTATATGTCCCCCACTGTTTAACCACCCACGTACAGTATTATTTAATGTCTGTGCATGTCAAAAGCATGCTTTTCTTTAAGCTCTAGCACTCCAGGGTACTACAAGGTTCACTGTTCAGCTGCTGCATGCTTATGATCCCCTGCTGTGTTGCACCATCCCTGCGCAGTGCCTACAACACATAAATCTACCTTCAAAGGCAGCTTGGGAGGCATCAATATAGCTGGGGACTCTTAGGTTGAGTCAATAGGCAATAATTAAAAAAGGGCATAATTTTTAGCACCACACAGTTTGTTTCAATTACTGCACACACTGGAGTTTAAACAGCCCATGCCAATGTAGTAAATGAGACTCAATGTTAAAATTAACACCTTCAGAAAACCATAAGCTTCCACATGGTTAGAGGGTCTTTAGTGCAAACTGCAAAAAACCATGCTCTGCAATCTTTTCAGTGTGTTATGTTTCTCAGTATTATATAGCTAAGAAAACTGTTTTCCATGTATAGCTGCATAGACTTCTAGATTCTCAAATGTTTAAAAATATAACAAAAAATATCTCAGATGATGCAATCTCATTGGCTGTCAGCATTCCAAAACCCTTACATTAATCTTTAATGCACAGTCGTGTATGGCCTGATCACCATGGCACATTCATTCTTTCTGTCAGCATTCCCTACTCTGCACTGCTGAATGACTACAGTGCAGAGTGGGGAATGAGAAGTGGGCAGAAACATGGCAGCTGGGTTTCAATGCCAAGAAGTGCAAGGTGTTGCACTTTGGAACAAAGAACCAGGGGAGGGACTATCACTTGAATGGAGTGCAGTTGGAAAGTACCACAGAGGAAAAGGACCTAGGAGTAATCATAACAGGGAGCATGAACAACTCAGCCCAGTGCAGGAAGGCAGCAGCGCAGGCCAACAAAATGCTGGAGTGTATAACAAGAGGGATCTCTTCAAGAAGAGTGAAGTTATACTGCCCCTGTACACATCATTGGTCAGGCTCCACCTGGAGTATTGCCCGTTCCTGAAAAGGAACATAAGGTTATTGGAGGGGGTGCAACACAGGGCCACGAAGATGATACAGGATTTGAGGGGCAGGCCTTATGAGGACAGATTGAGAGAGCTGAAAATGTATTCACTGGAAGAGAGGAGGGACAGGGGGGATATGACAGAGACCTTTAAGTATCTGAAAGGGATTAAGAAGACTAACACAGAAGGGATCTTTCAGCTGAGGAGAGGGATGATTACAAGAGGGCATGGACTGAGATTGCAGGAGGAAAGGTTTAGGAGGGAGGTAAGGAGACACTTTTTCACAGAAAGGGTAGTGGACAAGTGAAATACCTACCAGAAGATCTGATGTCCTTTAAGATGGAGGGCAGTTTCAAAAGATGGTGGGATAGAGTAAGGGGAAGGGATACGGTGATGGGGGTTGGGAGGGTCAGCTGCAAGATGAAGTGCTAGCTGCACATTCAGGCAGACTTGATAGACCATGTGGCCTGTTTCTGTTGGTGAATTTGTATGTTCATATGACTGGAAGGATGCACTCTGATTTTGAACCAGCATTCTTAATGAGTTATTGGATGAGCTATTTTAGTAAAAAATCTCCTTCTCAAAGTGAAAAGCATTAAAAAGTTACACTTCTAACACTTTTCTTTTGGAATAATTTCTTACAATAGTAATAAGATACTCACAGAAGTTGGATTAACAGTCAGGTAATCACATCCTAAGGGTAATACAGAAGTCAGCTGCACCTCTAGGGTGTGATTAACAGACCATTAATCTAACCCTGGTCATACCTTACAGCTTAAATATTACTGCACTGTGTTCATCTGCTATGTGAAACCCCATGGATGCTTTCATGTGTAATGCAAAAAAGGTATAGAATGAACAGGTACCTCTTTAGATATCAGTGTGCTACCATGAATGTGAAATGGTATAAAAAATCAGTAGGTTTAAATCAATACTGTCTGTGATGACTTGTCAACACTCCTACTGTCAACAACAGGAAGAATAACCACCTTTATTTTTATATTTGTGTCAATCACCTTTACCTTAGTTCACCCTTCATGTTATTTTCTTTGGGCGCTATGTTTTTTTTTTAACCAGAAGAGACACATTAAGATGGAAGCTTGTTTACAGGTGCAACCTGGGAGCACAAGGAAGTTAAGTGATTTGCTCAGGTTCACGCAGCATGCAAGTGGGGGCTGTGGGATTCAAATACAGGCCTCCAGGTTTGCAGCTCAGAGACTTAAACTACTGCACTATACTGCCTCCTAAATGCTATGCATGAAGGTGAGGAGGGGCTATGCATCATGTAACTTGGGAGAGTAGCCACCCCACACCTACTGTGCTCCCTGTGTGGGATGCACAAATGGGGGGCACACAGATCCATAGCACCCAATCCCCCACATCTGCAGACCACACCATGCTGGGGGCTTTTTGTGAGCATGCCAGCACTACGGGGTATTCACTAAGCTGCATAGTGCTGGCCACATGGGTGTGGAGGTTGGCGGAGGGCAATCCTGGGTAGACCCTGCTGTAACCTTCTGTGTGCCCCCAGGGACTCCAATCACCAGATGCCAGGGGACATGGACAGTGCTCTCCATGCTGCCACTGCCCACTAGGCAGCCAGAGAGGGCACAGGCAATGGGACAGGTGAGTGACCTACACTGCAAAGTAGCCACAGCACTGGGATGCTGTGGGTAGGGGTCTGTAGCACATGCACACATATGGGGGCTTAGGGGTACAAGATATGGTCATCTTGTGGGTGGGGCTCATCCATCATTGCTGGGCGTGTGGGCCAGAGGTGATTCCCTAGATAGGGATCCTGCAGTGTGCCGGGAGGGCACCATTTGCTGAGGCTGGGCCAGTGTACCGACTGGCCATTGAGGCATGCACAATCCCAGTCCCATGCATCACAGCAGGAGGGATCCACTGTTGGATGAAAGCATTGTAGCTTTTTTTCTTTTTTGCTTGGAACCCCATTGTTTCCCTCTCCCAAATCGCAACTAGAAATGAGCTTTGGCTCTGTGTGCCTTTCCCAGTTATGCCATGCTCAAATATATAGGTTTTAGAAAATACATTAAAATTCATGTAACACAAGGCTTTACACTGTATGCTTATTGTTATGAAGAAAACATGGGCTACACAAAACTAAGGAGTAGTGTTTAGTGTTGTCTGCCTTCCATCTGACCCATTGGTATGCGTTACACACTGATTTGAAACAGCCACAGATGGTCGCTGATCCAAACATTTTAGGACCCTGGTACTGCTGAAAGTATAAATACAACACTGCTGAGAACCTAGGCTTTATAACCCCTGCCATCATGTCTATAAGTTTTCTTTATTGCTCCCTATGGAACCCAAAATGGACAGTTTCTCTTCTTGCTTTAGGGACTTCTTATGCCATTACTGGAGCTTCCTTTTATCTACATTAAGGACTGCTGCAACTGGACATGCCACTCTATCTTGGCATGCTTGGTGACTGCCAGTTTAAACTCTTGATTATATGCCTTTTGCTTGGACATTGTCTCAGGAGCAAAGGAAGTCATAGCCAATGTCCACTGAACTGTCAAAGCAAACTGACAGCTCAGCAATCCTTCTTGTCAGTGTATTAAGGGAGTGCAAATTCATCAGTTGATTATAAGCCACCCTCTTATAATAGCTGTGTCTGCAATTAGCTGAGTGCATTATAAGAATAATGTATAAATAACCATACGTAACAAGGCTTCCTCTCTCTTGTGGACTATGTGATTACTATCTATATAGTCGTTGACCAAACTGCCCTCCGTAGGATTAAAGTGTCACTGAACAAAGCCTGCTGACTTGTCATGGGCTGTGACAAGTGCACCCATACTTGTGACCGATACAGTCTGTCTAATTGGCTGAATTTTGACGGCAGGTTAAAATATCAGACCTGCCTGCTCACCAAAAAGACCTCAATTGGCCTCTCCCCTTCTGGGCTTCTAAATCTCCTTCAAACTGCCCCATCGCAAAGATCCACTAGACATTCATCTAAAGCCTCCATGCTGGTTCCCCGCTGAAGGACCTCCTTAGGTCAGCAATCTTTCTATTATAGGGCCCCCCTTTGTTTAAACTCCCTATCGGCTGCCACCTCAACTGTAGCCAAACTGGAACCTTTCAAAATTCTTCTCAGGGAACACATCCTTTCCTCTAGCTCCTGCGATTGCTTCTAACCTTCCTTTATGCTTAACTTTATTCCTCTTCTTTATCTCTCCCACCTTCCCCTCCCTTCTACCTCTGCCTCCCCCGCTCCCCCACTCCGTTGTTTTCACTATACCTACTGTTTTCCTGGTTCCAGATCTGTCTGGTGCAATATACATAATTTCTATCTTGTTCTTATTTGTCTGCATATATAATTGTATTTAACTGACCTTGGATAGTCTTTATCCTGTATAATTATTGTTTTGTCTTATTTGAACTAAATATGCTTGTCATCCTCTGTATCATTGTTTCGTACCTCCCTGATGCGGAGCCTTTGCAAAAGAATCTCTGACTCAAAGGTTTGTAATTCTGACTCATTAAATAAATAAATAAATAAATAAATAAATAAATAAGGCTGTGTTTCCACTGTGGAATGAGGTGACATGGAGCTCGAGAGCAAAGCTCAAGAGGTCTCTGTGATGCCAGCTCTGCCCAAGATGGAAACATCAGCCTTGTTGTGTATGGTTGCCATAAGTTATTCTGTGTAGTAATATGTTTGTTTTCATTTGTTTACCTACTTCCTACTCTGTCTTGGACTATGGTGAAAAAACATCCAGAAAACAGTTAATAACAGGATAAGATTAAAAAACATTTGATGTGATGTAAGTAATAGATACGTGAGCTGGCAGCAGCTGCAATAGTTCATCTTTTAACAAACCATTCGCATTGGGTGTTCTCAGTCTTGCTACTATCTTAATTATGAAATATTTGCAGTGTAGCCCAGTATGAAGAATCTTAATAGACATGGAATTCTATACTACTGTGCAACATTATTGACATACTGTAGCTAGTGTGGTAAAACAGCATTCTGACATCACTACTGTGGTACAACAGTATCTGGAAGTAAATGGATTTCCATACCCAACAACACTGAACTATATACTACAGCTCATTATTGATTACCTAATCATTACAATATCAATATCTTTTGTTTAAGTAAACAGGCTGATCAAACAGCCATTGAACGTCTTAAAAGGGGATATATATAAAAATAGACACATAAACAATGATGGCAGAAAATGACCAATCGTCCATCGAATCTGTCCATAACACCCTGTCATATCCTGAGACCTTTTGTAAACAAGTGGCTTTTGTCTACACTATCCATCCCCCTTGCTCTCTGTTTTACTACTACCCTCCTGAGTAACTACAAAGCCCTTAACTATGTACCAACCATGTTTGAACCCATTAATGGTTTTGGCACCCACCACCTTTGCTGGCAGACTATTACTAGGCTCAGCCACTCTCTCTGCAAATGAAATTGTATCATGTCCCTCCTGAATCTCCCACACCAGCTTGCACTTGTGACCTTATGTTCTAGATTCACTACTTTTGTTGAATTGTTCCTTGCAGTTCACCTTGTTCATTACTTTCAGGAACTTGAAGGTCTCTGTCATTTCACCCCTCTCTCATCTGGTGTTGAGTAAGTACTGTACATGTTCAGTGCCCTAAGCCAACCCTTGTAGAATATGCCTTGCTGGCCCTGAATACTTTTGGCTACCCTATGCTGCACCATCTTCAGCCTGTCCTTGTCTTTTCTTAGGTGAGGACTCCAGAACCAGAAACAATACTCAAGATGTGGTCTCACCAGTGATCTACAGAAAAGTAATTATACCTCTTTCCTCTGGCTTTAAAAAACCCTCCCAGCAGTCACAGCATCCAGTTTGCCTTACTGTAGATGTTCTTACCAAGGCTAGATTGTTCAAGGGAGTCATTTATGTTGGTTCTTAAATCCTTTTCCTCAAAAGTGGTGTTCAGCTTTAACCATCCCATCCATTATTCCATTTTAGGGTTCTTGTTCCTGTTACTACACTTGGTTGAAATTAGAAAAAGGTTAATATAGCAGGAATTATCTAAATATACAGGGAATACATAATGAGTTGCCATGGAATAACACATTTAACTCCATTTGTGAATAGTAAGACCCATAACTGATGAGTGTGACCAAAAATAAAACAAGCAATGCAGTTAAGTAAGTACAGTCCCCTCCCAACTATCTGACCCCCCTTAATCTGACCCTCTCTATTTAATGAACTGTGGTTGTTCTCCAGGTATTTAAACTGTCAAGTGATTCACAGGTTCTGTATTGCAATTGTGGTTGAAACCTACTGAAAGGAACGTTGTCTACTCACAGACTTAACGAGGTACAGCTGCTGTTGACAGCTTTTAAATGGCTGCTAGCAGCTCTCCTATTTAGTAACAACAATGGAATCCCCTTCTGGCAAATGGAAGCATATTGTTCTAACTGTGGCACAGAAAATCCAGATTGTGAAGAGACTGAAAAATGGAGAGCGAGCAGTTGTCCTGGCAGATAAGTACAGAGTGGGCAAGTCGACAATAAGCGTCATTAAATCTGCCAAAGACAAACTGCGTGATTTTGCAGGATACATGGACTCTGCAGTTGGCTCAGAAAAATGTGAAAACATGAGGTTCTGCAATGACAAGCAACGAGCTGTAGCTCTCTATATGTGGTTCCACCAAGAACGGGAAAAGGGAACCACCATTTCTGGACCCATTTTAAAAGAGAAGGTGCTTAGGTTTCAGCAGCACCTTGGCAGTAGTGATCAGTTCTATGCTAGTGAGGGTTGGCTAACTCACTTCAAGCGCAGACATGGAATATGGCAGCTGAAATGGTATTGCGAATGCCTAAGTGCCACCAATGAGTCAATTAAGCTTTTCATTCAACAGCTGCTTGATACAATAGAGTTGGAGGGGTTGGTACCTAAGCAGCTGTTCAATGCAGACGAGATGGGTCTGTATTGGCAGGGACTACCAGAGCAAACACTTGCATATGGTGCAGAGAAAGATGCCCCTGGCTAAAAATAGAAGGACTGTGTTACTGTCCTGGGTTGTGTGAATGTGGCCATCCATAAGTTAAAACTGGTCATAGTGAACAAGTCACAGGTACCACGGTGCTTCAAGCTCCTGAATATTCAAACACTGCAAGTACAATATGAGGCACAGCATAGTGCCTGGATAATTGAAAGAATTTTCATTCTTTGGTTTTTCAGACAGATTTCTGCCACAAGTGAAGCAGTACCTGCGGTCTAAGGGACTGCCAATAAAAGCATTTCTTCTTGTGGACAATTCTACTGCGCACCATGATGATCCTGATGCTAGAACTCGGGGTGGTGTAATCCGCTGCTCATTTCTTCCAGCTCATACCACTTCTAAACTGCAGCCCAGTGACCAGGGTGTTCTCGAAATCTTGAAAAAGGTGCTATAGAAAACTATTGCTGCAGACTGTTCTGGCAGGGGGTCAATGTGGAATACACATTGGTGGACATAATGCATGATATACAGATTTTTACCTGTAACACTCTGGATTCCAGATGTGCATGTGCATGCTACTTAGCCATCTAAACAATGACTACTTTATGCTTTCATTTCCAAGCAGCTGATTTTGTTTTCCTGAAAATGGCTGAAGTGTTGTATAGGCAAGCTTGCCAATATTCCTGTTTTAAAGCAAACATCACTATGGGGTTCTGAGTTGTGTTGAATGCCTGCACATTGTAAGTAAAAGAAAGGAAAACAACACTCAGTCATTTAAACTGCAATGGTAAAAGGGAAAAAGAGAGCCCAGTTTATGCCAGCATGAATTGTGGGTCTTTTGAGTAGACAGGCCTATTTGCCAGGTAAGCCAGCCAGTAATAAATGTCACTGTGACAGTAGCTGACAATTTACTAGGTGCATATAATTTCTATGGACAGGAATCTGGCAAGTTCTTCATTTAGACATGCAACTTGTATTCAGAAGTTCCTTCCCCAAGCAGTGCATTGTCTGCCTGGCCACAGCCTGTCTAGATTGAGGATCTTGACCTCCTTGCCCTACTTCACAATTCTGATCAAACCTTGAAGGAACTCCAGTCTCCTTGGTTGCCAGTGGCATAGGTCAAATGTTGAGGAACAGTACTAGTAGCTATCTCTTCTTTGCCTTTTCTCCAGTTCAGACCCTAGAGGAGAGAGAGAGAGCAAGTAGAGAATGCTGATCTAGTCTTTGTCAATATAAGGTAAGTGTAGGTGTTCAAATCAGAGTGACAGGAGGGCATGGTCTGCTTCATAGCTTGGAATGGGCATTTCATGGTATACCCCCCGACACTGACACCAACACAGCGACCTACATTGCTGTCAACAAAATCAACAGTTCGTCAACAGGTTGCTGTGTTGGTGCACTTGAGACAGGGGCACACTGTCTCCCAGTCCTGCACCCCCTCTCCAAATCAACTCCAACTTGGAGTTGATTATAATTAGTACAGTGGGTGTAGGGGCAGAGCGCCCCCTCATAGGGGTTTCGAGGGGCAAAGGCCCCTGATAAAAAAATGGACTGGGAGACTATCAGGATTTATGTGTGATGCCGGTTGACAAAAGTGTTGTTAAACTGGCATTGTACCATTGCATGTATTGATTGCATACATGGGTGACTGCATGCATGGTGGAATCAATACCAATGCTAAGCCTCCAAGCTTTCAGCCATCAACTCTGTGCATTTTATTTGGTACTGTCTTCCTACATCCCATATGCTGTGTGCTGCTTAGTATACACCATGACTTTGGTTGACACAGGGGTATGGTAAGTCTGTTTAGTCTCACTCATCCAGCTTTTTTTAATTTCCTATTTATGCTGTATGTTTTTTTTTGTCATTTGGGTTGAAGGGTCTCTCTCTTTCAGTTCATCCAGGCTTATCCCATATCTTTCTGTGTCTCTGTGACCCAAAAGAGTCTTCCTCTGTCTGTCTTTCTCTCTCTCTTTGTTATTCTCTCTCTTCTGACACTGTTCCTTCCCTCTTTCAGTGCTCCTACAGTGATAGTTTTAAAAAGCAGTGTGCATGAAACTCCATACTTGTCTCGATCTTCTCCAGTTTGATTCTGTTGTTGCCTAGCCTGCAGGTGGTCACTTTGTTCTTTACCTGGTACAACCTCTAGTCATTTCCTTTTTAAGGTGTAATGTCTCTGATCAGAGCAAATATTCTGTTCTATGCCTGAGTCCACCCAAATAGGAGGTATCAGCATAACAATTGTTTCATGCAGCTTCTTGCAGCAGTTCAAGACTATTAGGAAAATGTAACTTTTTTACTGTGAATATGTTCAGATATCTTTCAGTTTCATTACTTTGTATCATTCTCTTTGTCTACCAACAATGCAGTATTTTTATTTTTAAAAATCTGGCAACACACAATTTTATTTATTTTTGTTTATCAGGAAAAGAGACTAGGAAACAGTTCCTATTTTCTGCCTTGTTCCAGTACAGGGTACAGTACATGTAGAAAACAACAAAGGTACAGTCAGGAATAGCAGATCTAGTGACAAGACATAATGTAACAGACTACATAAGCTTATGAGGAAGATTCCGATAGCTACAGTATGTGGCTTTTCCACTGTATAGGTAATACAGCAGATGTGAAGACAAGTCCAGTGAAATCAGCCAGCATGCAGTGCAGTAACTTGAAGTAAATAATGCCACAAAATACTGCATGACAAAAGGCTTTAATTGCTATTGAATTACACTAAATATAACATAAAACATGGGGACACAGGACAAATACGAGTCTTTAGCCAGTGACCACTGTGACTCAACCTATTCAGTCCTGAAATGAAAACTTGTTATCACCCATGTACTTATCCAATGTGGATTTGAATTCTTCTGTGGTACCACTCAATACCACATCCCTTGGTAGTCTATTCCAGATATTAACAATCCTCTTGTTTAACCAGCTTGCCCTTTATTTGACTTAAAAAATTTACCTTTGAGTGATGAGAACAAAAAAAACAAGGTGATACGTCAGCGTGTGGTCTGAAAACAAAACAAAATAGTAACATTAAATGCACGTTGAAAATAGAAAATAGAAAATAGAATCAGTGTTTACCTGCTGCACACTGCAGAATTTTTCAGTAATACTGCAAGGTGTTGAATTGTATCCTGGCTGGTGCCACTGTAGGTATTGTACACTAGGGCGTATGACACCTAGATTACATTGACATATTTAACAATTACATTTTACACTTTTTATTACATAGACAGTAAAAGGAGGGGGGGATGTAACAAGCTGAAACTGGATAATACATAGAAAGCCAAAAAAGGTTACCTTAAAGTGCTGTTACTTTATTGTTGCAAAATGTGCAAACCTTCTATACAACTGCACACTGGGCATTATGGTGTTGTACCTAATGCTTTCTAATGCTACCTAATGTCGGCGATGAACTTTGTTTGCAAGTTTTGCACAAACAAAGCAACAGTTCTTTAAGGTAAACCTTTCAGGCTTTCATCATATTATTATTATCCAGTTTCAGTATTGTCTTTAGCAGGTGCTGGCCACCACATCTGTTTTTCCTTACTCTATACAGTTTACTTTTACACACAGATGTAATATGCGAGTGTTTAAGAGAATGCATGCAGTCGCTATGTAGTGGGGTTGGGGTTGATCAGGCCCAGTCACAGACACCTACAGTACTTACAATTTGCAGTAGTTCTGTAAGTTGATGACAAAGTCATTTATGGTTTGTTCATGTATTAGTGCCAGGTAGAAACTGGTTCAGATCTGAGGGTCTGGGTGTGCAAATGTTGGTTGACCAGCATAGGTTTCTGCTAGGTGGACAAGTAAATCTGCTGCTGATAAAGAACAAAGGGAACATGTGTTCCTGTTGCACACCAGATTGATCACTATGGGCAGGGGTGCATACTTTGAATAACATTTATTTAGTAGAAATCCCCACTGGTAATTTCTTCTGGCAGTGGGGGAATAAGACACTCATGTGTGACCACAGAAGACTGTGTTGTGTCAGTCTGGGCAACTGTATTGCAAAATCTAAAAACGCTGTTGAAGGCAGTTTGGGATTTATAGAGGAAACAGTCAGGGGCATCATAAAAGAGAACAGTCCTATATTCTAAAGTCAAAAAGGGATGGTAGTCAGTAGTCTTGTAGCCTTGATGGCGAGGCTTTTCCATATGCAGGATGAGGCATGATTTTTGATTTTGTATAGGGGTTTCGTAGAAAGATGGAAATCAAGGGTAATGCCAAGGCATGTGTACTATTGCACATTCTCTTACTTGGACCAAATTAGACATTATAGAGCGAGGCTATTGCACTGGAGGGGCACTTCTTTTTGGTAGTGTAGACCATGAGGCAGGTTTTATTCTGGTTGAGCAATACGTTATTGATTAGACTCCAGTGTTACAGCTTATGAAAGCAAAATTGAAGTTAATCTTGTACATCATTTACAATGTTTCAATGCAGTAGATTTCTGCATGTATCTGTGTATAGTTGAGTAGATACTGTAGGTCATGGTATTTCTGGGACAGATCATTCACAAATAAGTCAAGAACAGGAGCATTTACTTTTCTCCACCTCACTGTTCTTCTAGCTGACTAACTTCTGCTTTTCACAGTTAGCAAAAAGTTCACATTAGGATTCTGCTACTGACCTGAAAAGGCAGCTGTGCATTACCTAAACTAACCTAAAAAGGCTGTGGTGGGCTTAGTGAGAAAGCAGGATCAGGAAAAAAAATCAACCTACATGTAGATTGCATTTGATGTGCAGGCTCTATTGTAACCATTCCCTGCATAATGGGGACCAGGTGTCCTCATTGCATGCAGCAACTCCCCTGCCCCAGCCAGACTTGTAGAGCCTTCCTAACTTTACCTCACTTCTCCCAGAGAACGTTTGTGATCAATAATGTGTGCTTATTGCCTATATGATCCAGTCTTGAGTATATATAAATCCCCAACAATATATATGTTTCTGTATTTACATTTTTAAATGTCTGATATTTATGCAATGTTATGCTTTATGAAACTTTACTATGTGATTATCTATGTCTATAAGGACCTCATTGGAAATGAGCTAGTCTCATTTGAGTCTTCTATCATTTAAAATAAATACAATTTTTACTACTACTACTACTACTCAGAAAGCTATGTGAGCAGCAAGATTAGGGGATATGCTTGGGTATGAAGGGAGCAGGGCAAAAGCTTAAGATATTCCTGATGACACTTGCATGGGGTTACCAGCCAATGTAGGGCACATGGTATGATGTTGGAGGTAGCATAACAGCTACCCTTCCCCTGATGCTGGATTTTCTGATGACATGAGCACCTACATCACCCTGCTATAGCTCTACACAGACCTTGTCCTTTACCTCAGCAGGCTGGGGGACATGGGACCGACAAACTGCAACATTGTGTTTCACTAATTAAATTGTTCCTCTCCTAAGTGACTACAGCAGTCCTGCCACTGATAAGCAGGGGATACACTTTGTGGCTTAGCCAGGATTTGACTGTATGTGTGGTGCCTGGTGAAAATCTGCTCTCTGGGCCACCTTCACCCTCCTTGTGGAGCTGCAAGTCCACACATGTGTACAGTTGGTACTGAGGACAGTGAATGCTGTGAAGAGCTCTGCCTGTGCTGATTCCAGTAGTGAACAGGTCCCTGTGAAAAGCAAATATAAGGCTAACCACCAGCTCAGTGGTAGCATATTGCACAGCAATACAGTAACAGTGACCCAGGTTCACAACTGGATGCCCAGGGAGGCAGATGGGGCTGAGAAATAATGACTGGGAAACGATGGCACCATACAGTTGTAGCCATCAAGTCATCTGCACATTTTGAGGTATTTCATAATATTTCTAAAGAACATCTCTGTTGTGGTCCTACAGTAGCACTGCAGGCAGACAGGAAATTTCTCTAGCGATATCACAGATATGTCAAAAATATCCTGATGTGTCAATAGTTACAACAGTATCTGTTACTGTAACAACCTCTGTGGGGGAACAAGGAGCTTGATCCCCCCCCCAAGGGACCTGCTGCAGTGACTGAGACCAACTCAAGGCTGTTGATGCCATCAAGTGGGGGAAGGCAGGAGGAAAACAGGCATTAATCTCATGGATCTTCAGGATGACGGACACAGGCAGCACTCTTGACGTTCATTGGGACCTCCATCAGTGGGGAGGTGGATGTAGCAGAAGGAAAGGGAAAGGGGAATTTATTTAACCAGGAAAGGCACACTAAGTCAGGCTTGTTTTCAGGTGCGATCTGGGAGCACAAGAAAGTTAAGTGACTTGCTCAGGGTCACACAGTATACAAGTGGAGGCTGATGGGATTCAAACCCAGGTCTCCAGGTTTGAAGCTCAGTGCCCTTAACCTCTACACTATACTGCCTTCAAGAAGGGTCTGGAAAGTTTAGAAGAGCTAGTAGGCCCTGTCTTGAGGACTAGGAAGACAATACCAGAGGATAAACAGCTGGATGACTAAAAAAAGCAAAACAAGTCTAAGCCTAGGTAGGAAGAACAGGGCAGATGAGATAAATGCTTGTCTGTATCTGTCCTTAACCATCTGTGGATCATTGTATGATAGTATAAAAGTATTAAGGCATGACCAGTGGTTGGGTTGCATTTAGTTTATCTAACCCTAGGGTCATGAGGCAGGAGGCAGAACCAGTGCCCTTATACTCTTATGGTTAGACTAACAAAGGTAGCCCAACCCCTAGAGCTCTTTAATCTGAAAATATTAAAATTTGTTTTAAAATAAATGTTTTATTTTTAATAATAAATAGTAAAACTTTATTTTTATGGCGCCTTTCCAAAACCAAGGTGCCTGACAATACGTAAAAACATATCAAAATTACAGATATCACAAATTTAAATTTATTTAAAATCTAAATTGTTCTATTGTACATGAGGGTTTGCAACCATTAACCTTACCCTTTTGGAATGTTATCTGCCAATCAGAATGCTCCATTTCTAGCCATTGTTTTATAATAACAATTATAAAATAGACAGGAGAAATCACAAAAGCTCAGGCTTCCTTGATCTGTTACAATATCTTAATATATCATCATTGGTGAGAATTAAATGCCAACACAACCATATTTAACGACTTCAGGGTATGTTACAATTTAGCAATAAGGCATGCAGGGTGTGTGTTATCATGTAATAACGTCACTCCTGGGGTGAGTTGAAGCATCAGGTGTGTCATGCCTTATTGCTTAATTATACAATGGCAAGAAAATTTCCTGGACTCTGATTGATCAGTGTGTCCCTGGCACAGTAAGGTTATCCCAGCACAACCTCACTGTATCAACTCCAGGCACATACATGACCTGATTACGTGAAGACCACATGTACAGGTCACTGCTCACATGTGTGTTAGCATCTGTTTCTGCTGTCATACACCAAGTGACACTTTCGTCTTCAGTAGTTTGTCACAACAGCCAGAACCAAATGAAAAAATGACACACACACACACACACACACACACAAGACATTTAAACAATAACTCCCTCTGCCCATGCTGCATGAACCACCATTCTTTTGTTTTTCACATTGAAAGAAACGACCACAGTGAGCACCCAAATAGTGGCTGCATGCACTGTGATGAAGTGCGCATGCATCAAGTCATGGCCGGGCCGTTTCTTCAAGGAGCCACAAACAGCTACTCTCCTATCACTCCTGCTACCCCTTTCAGCTCGCAAAAAAATAAAAGCCAAACACACAGGATAGGCAGCAGGACCAGAACAGTCAGCATGTTTCTAGCAGTATACTGATCATGCTCAGTATAATGCAGGGCAGACGAGACTGTGACTCACCCAGTTGCCTTCACTTAACTGCATTTCTCCCACTCCCAATCTCCCTTGCAACTACCACTAGTGAAACGTGACCGAAAGTATGTGCCATAGACTAGGACACCATCACTTCCAAACAGGAACACAGAGGAAAAACTGGGGGCCAGCCATTTGCAGAGATGGGCCAACTCATTTATCAGCAGCACCACCTGCTGGCCAAAATGGGACTATTTTTTCCCACATATACCTCCACTTTCATAAATGAACTGAAAATCACTTAAAAAATGCCCTTTCTTTAGTCTTTTCTTTTTTTTTTTTTTTTTTGCCTAAATGAGCCATTGTATAATAGCAATAATGCACTCCAGGATGTGGGTTGTGTTGGGTTAACCTCACTTCTGGGGCATTGGATGCACTTGGTCTGCAGCCTCATGCCCAACCACCCCAGGCATGAGGCTATCCCAGCACAACCCACACCCTGTCATGCATTATTGCTTAATAATACACCCCAAGGTGTGGCATATCATGGGATGGCAACACTTCTTGGTTGGCTGAAGACAATCAGCTTCACCTCATACCTCACTGTGCCCTCTCATGTACTGTTGCTTAAAGAGCTACTGACACCTCAAAGAAAGCTTTAAAAAACAAAATAATTAGGTACTATTCTGCTTGCATTCCATATATACAGTATTCTATATACTTCCTCCCACCCCCCTGCCCTATCTGGGCAATTACTTATATATGTATGGGCAGTCACATGATACAGTGACAAAAAAAAAAAGCCTTGACTTTTCCATTTGCACATTCTAGCACTCGACCACTTGAGGTGCTCAATCTGTGTACATTGTCACATCACCACGATTTTCTCCCCTGAGTTTAAGTCTGCTGGAGTAACTTTCTAAGTCACCAACACAACTAAATCTATTCACTACTTGCCTCTCCTAAACATATACTGTATCTAAGCTAATTTTCCTCTCTACATACATACTTTTAACATATATAGCTCTAGGCTCACCTACCAATCTACCCTGTACACAACTAATCACTACTCCCCGCCCTCCAAACCAATACCTGAATTCACAATTATCTTTTTATTACTGTTCTGCCATTTAATCTGTCTCACTATGCACACCTTGGTAACTGCCCCTTCTTGCCTAATCCTCACACTCCTCCTCATCCTAGCCATCCACACCTTCTTCTACCCCTCATTCTCTGTCCCTACTACTCCTCCCTTTTGTTGTTCTCCCTTGCTTCAAGCTCCTATGTTCCTTTTGTGGTAACTACTTCCCTTTCCCATCTCACTTGGTTCCACCTTTCACATTTACCTCATACTTCTCTCATGGCGGTGCCAATCTCATATGCATTCTTATGGCTACTAAAAATGCAGTCCCCGTCCACCCCCACAAAACCACTCTCCAAATGCATTCACGTTCCAGCTACTGTATGGTTCAATAAATCTAAATTTCAATTCATCATCATCTCACTCCTTCTCCTATCTGCAGGTGACATTAATCCAAATCTTGGTCCTACCCCCTTCAATGCCTCAGGACTGGTTAATACTAACCCAGGCCCTACCACCTTAGACTCAGCTGACCTCCCTCATGGCCTCAAATTTCTCCACCCCAACATATGGAGTCTCCTACCAAAAATCGATCTCCTGCAGTCACTTACTGTATCTCTTGCCCCTGTCATCCTCATCCTCTCAGAAACATGGCTAAATAACAAGACACTAGACTCACTATTGCTATCCCTGACTACTCCATCTCTTGTCAAGACCACACAGGTAGGGGAGGAGGACTGGCAATGTACATCTCCTCAATCCTCTATTATGCTATCCACATCCATCTCTGCAGCCTATGAGGCTCTCATCAGAAGGCTATCTTTGCCCTTCTCTGTGCCCATTTTCATTGGCTGGGGTCTACTGTCGTCCTGACCTCCCCTCCTCCATTGTTACAGATCTTATCAACACTATCATGTCGCTCACATCCTCTGGTGAACTGTACATTCTGGGGGTCTTGAACAAAAACAATTTGCCCAGACAGGACTCTTACCTATGAGGAAAGGCTTCACAAATTCAATGTAATGTCTCTGGAACAACAGAGACTTAGAGGGGATCTTCTATTTACTTGGGACGTTATACAAAACATAGAGTTAACATTAGAACATGGTCTAGAATACAAACAAATATCAATTAATACTAGTGGCCACCCGCTCCAATTGATGAGAAGCAAATTTTACATAAAATAAGGGCTTACTATTTCTCACAAAGAATTGTCGGTCCATGGAATAAACTGCCTGTGGCAGTTATTGTCAGTCAGAATAAAAATACGTTTAGAAATAGGCTGGATGGTTTTTTAACAACAAACAAAGCCTTGACTTACTATATGTAATTCTAGGAGCTTGATAGGCAAGTAGCCTTTTTGCTCCTTGTTGTCCTTAGTATGATTGTTAGTAAATTGGTTGGCATCCTCCCTAAATAAGGCACGAAATGACCTTACTGCTCAAAATCTAACACAATTAATCCAAGAGCCAACCTGTTTAAATCACAAAACCCCAAACCACTCCCTGATCGACTGGGCCATTACTTTCCATCCACACAGGGTCATCCAGTCTGGCCTAGTTCCCGATGCCCTCAGCAACCACCATATGATCTACTTGATTCGCAAAATTCACAAGCTAAAAGCACCACACAAAGTACTGCAGATTCAATGTTACAAACCTGTGGACCGTGACCCTCTCCACCAAGGCCTAGCTCTTACCGACTGGTCCCCTATAGCCTCAGCAAAGCCAGTTGATGAAGCTCTGAATTATTTCAAAGCAAACTTTATCAATACCTGGAACCATCATGCCACGCTAAAACAGACCAGAGTTCATGGAAATCACCTATCATAGGTCACCCAAGAACTGCTGGCCTGCCAGCACTCATGTGACCAAGCACTGAAGACTCATAACATTTCCAGGCTGCCTAGGGACTTCAAAAAATACCGTGCCCTTTGGAACACATGCTCCAAAGCAATACGACTGGCCAAGGCTGAATATTTCAGGACCATCTTCCATAAAAATATAAACATCCTCTCTAAATTCTGAAAGGTCATCCACACCTTATTCTCTCCCCCCTCGAGCATCCAACACCACTCATCAAAGTAAAACACTCTCTAATATCTGCCCCCCACCATTGCTGTGAAATTCAACTCCTATTTCACATCCTGTTCCTCGGCTCTCCTGTCAATCCACCCCACTCCTCCCCCTCCCTCGGTCCCAATTACTAGCGCCCCAAATACACTCCCTCTAATTGAGAGTTTTTCCTTCTCCCATATCTCCCCTGATGATACCTTAAATGCTCTCCTTGCTCTCAACCCCACAAAAGGTGACTCACCTGATGGACGTGACCCTAAGCTCCTTTACCTGTCAGCTCCCGCAATCTCAGTACCACTGTCCAATCTGCTAAATCTCTCTTTCTCTTCATCATCTGTCCTGTATGCTTGGAAACACACCATCGTTCTACAGTCACAGCCAAAGACATGGTCTGATATTTCCTGAAACTTCTGTGATATTTCTAGAGAAATCTCCAGCTTTCCGCAGTTCCACAGTAGGAGCAGCAGAGAGAAACTCTTTAGAAATTTCGCAAAATATCTGGAAATATCTGACCATGTCTCTGGATACTAATGTACCACTACCAAAGGGCAGAGATCCTTCCTCTTTGGGAAATTACTGTCTCATATTGTTCTTACCTATCCTAGCAAAACTACAGGAGCACATGGTTCTCTCCCAACTCTCCTCCTGTCTGTCTGACACCTGCTTCTTCACACCTTTCCATTCTGGATTTTGGAAAAATCACTCAACCATCACCACCCTTCTTAGGCTCATGGATACCATCCTTTCAGGGATGGACAGTGGCCTAATCACATCCGCTATCTTTGTCGATCTCATCAAGGCTTTCAACACAGTCTCCAATACCCTTCTTCTAAACAACCTTACCTCTGCTGGCCTATCTGACTCTGCCACAAGTTGGTTCAGAGCCCTGCTTGGTAGGTAGGATCCAGTCAGTCAAGATAGACAACTCAATATCCCCTCCGCTTCAAATTAACACCAGTTTTGCCACAGAGTCCAGTACTTGGACCACTTCTTTTCTCTATTTTTATAAACAACTTCCCCTCAGTATGCACCTCATCCTCCATCCATATGTATGCTGACAATACTGTCCTGTACACCTCAGGTCAGTCTCCCTCTGATGTAGCAGCCAATCTACAGCTTGACTTCGATAAGCTTAAGTGCTGGCTAAGCTCACATCAAATCTTTCTCAATGCCAAGAAGACTGTCTCCATGACCTTTGGCACTAGGCGGAGACTCTCAAGGCTACCCTTCCTGCCCTCTTTCCACAGCCTCAACAGGACTAAACTAGAGGACACCTCCTCTTTTAGATATCTTGGAGTTTGGCTCAACCAACACCTCAACTTCTCTGGTCATATTGACGCCATCCTGAAAAAATTGTGCCCCAAGCTTGGTGCCTTATACCGGAACCTTAGCTGCTTACCACTACCAGCTAGGCATGAGCTCATTCAGAAAATGATACTACCTTCCTTTGACTGCTGCGATGTAGTCTAGTGCTGCTCCTAAATCTTCCTTAACCAGACTGGACACCCTTTTTAACTCCTTCTGTCATTCGCTCTGGACTCCCCTTCCACACTCATCACTGTGATCTCTATCACTTTCTTACTTTTCCCTCACTTGAAAACAGATGCATCTCCCATAGTGTCAAATTCATCTCTAAATTTTGGTTTGGTTCTCTCTCTCTTCCTCCTTCCTCTCCACCTCTTTATCCATTCCTCCACCCCCTACTCACTCTCTAAGATCTAATGACTCTCGTACTATGGCTATACCTCATCGAACTACTTCTGTAGGGCAGGAGGCTTTCTTGCTCTGATTCCCAAAACTTTGGAGCTTATTACCACATCAAATAAGACACTCCTCTTCCCCACACTCCATCCCCTTCTCCCTGTTTAATTTCTTCTCAACAAATTCTACCTGCACCTAAACTCCCCCACTCCCCCCTCCTTTTTATTACTGTATATCCATAACATGTCACTACCTATCTTAATATAACCTATCTGTTGGTCTCCCCCTCCCTACCTTATCCCACCCCATTTACCTGGGGCTCCTGTCCCTGACATTTCAAGGTATTTTACTAAACAGCCCTAGTTCAATTGTATTAGCTCAATGACTCAGCAATCTACCAGTATGTGTACCCCCTATCTGGATACCTAATGTTTCTGTGTAACAAGCACTTTATGCTCCCATTATAGGTTATAGGTTAAGCTCATTATTTTGTTTTGCATCTTAAGCAGTTCACAAATTGTCACATGTTTTAGCACTTCTGTTTTTTATGCAATTGGTTAATTCCTGTAATGTATAAATGTTTCCTTGCCCTTTACAAATGTATTTGCATGACTTACTCCTCTACCCCTTCCCCAAGACACACCGGGAGATGAGCAACTTATTGTTCAGTGTGCTTTTCCTGGTGAAACATGTCAATAAATAAGTAAATAGTTCTCCCCATTATTAATTACTGAGGAAATTTTCATGAATACATGATCTTTAGCCCTTAGAGTTCCCTTAGAGTTCATCTGCCTCTACAGTTTACTCCTTACTTCATGTCATAATCCTCTGTTGTGACATCATGATCTGTTGCCATGGGAGTAATTGTGATTGCACAAGCAGTGTATTATGACCTCAAGTAGGGAGAAAGCAACAGGAGCAGATGAACTCTTCAAGAGCAAATATCTTGTTTTCATGCAGATGACCTCAGTAATGAATAATGGGGAGGAGAAATACAGAACTGATGTAAAATACAAGCTTGGCTGTGTCTAAATATTATGTTTGGTTAAAGTTCTCCTGAAGGTGTCATCTGCTCTTTAATTATATAAACTGCAGCTGTCATCAACTAACTTTGTTTAAATGGTTTTGTTTACATCTCATGTTTGGCCAATCCTCACCTGACTTTGAATATTCAATCCTAAAGAAGCAAGAAGGCACAGGTGACACAAAGTCACTAGGTGCTGCTGACGAGTGCAAAGCACACTAAAGATTTTTCAGATGCAAGTATATGTGGTACAATACCTTTCACAAACATAAACCATTCACTGCCCCCCCCCAAACATGTGGGTTAAAATTATGTGTATTTAAAATAGATAATACATAGGGCATGGTTAAAATATACACCTTGTGGCACCGTTTGCTCATGTTAGACATTATAGCTCAGGTCCTTAATCTCCCAGACTCTAAAAATAGCTTTACTCTGTTTTTGTTTGTGAATGGTATTAATACCATGTATTTTTTTGGTTTAAAACTCTTTGGATAAAATGGGTGGGATGTGAGAGCTTTACACCAGTTATGCTCCTTGCTTCAAATCTGTACCATAAAAGACTTGAAGCAACCCATATTTAACAATCCAAATTTAAAAATAGGCAACAAGGTAATTGAAACATTTTTTGGAGGTCTCTATAAGGAGGCATGTTTAGCGGATTTTGTTTCGACTAATTCGGTCCTATCCGTTTCTACTCTACAAACAAAATTTAAAGTGCCTTTTAAAGACCGGTTTCAGCTGCTTCAAGTGTGTCAGTGTATTAAACAGTTTTTAGGAAAACCCCCATGGTCAGACAATGCAGGTGCAGTATTAAATTGTTTCTGGTTAATCTCCAAGGGTCGGAAAGCTGTAGCTAATTTGTACAAAGGAATTATGAATTATACTGTGTCAAGGATCTCTCCTATAGCCTATTATTGGAAAAATAATCACAATAAGGATTTTTCAAATAAAACATGGGAAATGATTTGGATGGATAATTACTCCTTAGTTAAGCAAGATCGTTTGAGAAACATTCAATTCAATATCCTCCACAACTTATATTTTACACCCGCTAAGCTATTTCGGATATGGAAGTTGATTTCAGCAAAATGTAATGAATGTGGCTCTGAGTTAGCTACATTATACCATAAATTATGGTCATGCCCTAAAATAGCTAATTTTTGGAACATGGTCAAAAAAAGGGTTGTGCCTTATCTCAAAATCGTCCCTTACTTCAATGAGGACACTTGTCTATTAGGTATGTACTCAGCGATCCCTTCCCACCATCAAAAAGTACGCTAGCATTAGTGGCTGCAGTTACCAAATTAATAATACTTAGACACTGGAAGGAGGAATGGGAGCCTTCTTTTGGTGAATGGTGGGTGGAATTTCTTATGTCCTTAAATGCAGAAAGGTGTGTAGCCTGGTTCTATCTCTCAGGTGAGAAGTTCCAGAAGTGCTGGGGTGAACTCTTTTCAGTTCTTAAGGATAAATTTGGTTATTGAATTTCACCCACCAGTCCCTTCCCCCCTTCTCTTTAGTAAGGCCCTTGACCTGTCTGGTATTTGTGTATCTCAGATGTTTCCCAAGCAAGATAACCCCTTTTTTCCAGAGACAATATTTCCTGAGCGTTATAAGCGGGCACATTAATTTTCTTGGTGTTCCTTTTAATTTACTTCCTTCATATAAAAACAGGTTTTTCTTACCTCACTTTTCGCATTCCCTCCCTTATGCCAGACTTTGGATAGGACTGTTTAGAGATGTGCCATGTACCTTTACTTTGATCCCTTATTGGACCCTTCTTAGGGCCTTATGGGTCAGAGAATATCAATTAATGATATATTTCGGTCATGTTCATGGGACTGCTGCTGGTAGAGGGGGGTTTATTATCCTGTTCCTGGCTTATCAGGGGAGTGGGTTTATTTTGTCATAATTGAGGTTTCTGTTTTTTTTTCCCCTTTCCCCTTTGTTTGTTTCCTTTATGTTGTGTATTTTGTTGTTACAGCTACAAACCTGTGATTGTTTGACTTGTACAGTTTTTATGATTTGTCCTTTATCAAGCTTTGTGAAGCTGTTTTGTTTTAAAAATAAAATTACTTGCAAAAAAAAATAAAGATATTTTAAAGTGTGGGAACACTGACAGAGCATAATACAGGGGGCCACTAAGCGGTCAGTTTATAGGTGTAAGAGGGAGGCCTAAACCCCACCCCTTCAATAAGAAGCTGTGAGCTTTGAAACATTGGAGGTTTGGGCTGTGTGTGGAGCAGGGAAAACAAACATCTGGACTTGTTCTTTTTGTATGTTTGTACATTTGCACTCAGCATTTGTAAAACAAGGTAATACAATTTCAGTACATTTTTGTTTGAAGGCTGAATGCAGTGTGCAGATTTCCCTTTCTCCAACATAGAATTCCCCCTTACTTTTTAACATTTCTCAGTCATATTGTTTCATTAATTGCATTGTAAAATGATAAATTATGCACACAATATGTTAGGAATAAGTCATGACAGAGTGTGGGTTCTAATCTCCTAACTGCACTTCCTTGATGACTTTTAGGTACATAGCCCAGCTTAGTGTCATTAAACCTCACAGGAAATGCAGTTGGGAGACCATAAACCATGAACCATTGTGAACTGTGTTATTTTTTATTATTAATTTTAATATTAGTGACCAGGAGAGGAACACTAAGCCAAGGTTCATTTCCTGGTGTGACCTGGGGGAGGCAAGGTGTTGCAGAGAAAAGAAGCAAGTACAAGCATATTAAGATATGAATAAATAAATATAGTGACTAAACCATTGATGATTTTGCAACATAAAATAGTGCAATACTGGTATATAGGATAACAATAAGTAAACATTAGGAATAAAGTGTTGATGAATTGTGAAATATAAAATATGTGGTAAAAAAAGTAAAAGAAAACAAATGTGCAAATAATAATTAAACTTTAATAAAATTCAAGCAAGGGCAGAGGTTTGAAACCTAGGACATTAGAGTTGATAGGCTTCTCAAGGGTCTTAAAGATTTAAAGGAAAGCAAATCACTGGGCCCCGACAGTATTCAGCTCAGACTCTTTAAGGAAAATGAGATGGCCCTGGCAGAACATTGATTTTGTGTCCGTTCTATGCAATGACTTTTTTTTCCTCTTGCTGCTTGTATTATCAGTTCTTTATCACTGGACCACAGGAATCTGGCCAGAATGAGGCAAGGTCGGACCTGGGTGAATTTGGGTGGGGCTAGAGACCAGTGAAAACAGTTTATTTCCAGACCTGCTAGCCATATGAAGCCCACAAGCTACTACTGATCCTTTATTTCAGGACTAAAATTTAGAGATGTAATATAGCTTTTTTTTTATTTTTTATTTTATTATATTTTTTTCCCCATCCGCCAGGTGCATAGAACCTCTGCCCAATCACAGACCCCAGTTTCCACTCCCAGATTGGCTGTGACCCTCCAATACCCACTGGCTTGTCCCCCAGGGCGGGGCTGCGGCACTAACCCCTCCAGTGCCGCAGATGAAGGGATAGGTTGGAGGGCTGGCCTGGAAGCTAATTGAAGCCATGGTGGGCTTCATCTAGGGCTGCCAGCAGCAGCATTTTTCCCTCATGTGCAAGGTTGGGGATGTACAATGACGTCCAGCATCCGCCCCACCCCCCTGAGCTACTTGGCATTAGCATACTCAGTACACCCAGCCTCTGCTAGGTGTCCATATTGTGCCAAACACTGTACCTCCCTCCCCCCCCGGAGAAGGAGAGCAGTCATCGGATGCTCAATCCTTTTCCTCCAGCCAGCCCTCCGATGACCCGGGTCTGTTCCTGAACCCAGGTCGCCGACGTCGCAGGTAGGCACCCTGCCCCTGCGCCAGCAGGCCAGCGATGGGAACTTAGCATTATTAAACTGGAAATACCTTATTCAAATTGGGCAGGAAAAAAAATGTATGCAATGGAAGCAATGGCCTATGAGTAAACAGAAAAGCATTCACTTGATAAAAACCTTACTGCTGCCCATTTATAATATATCAGCCAGGTTTTTGTACTCCCTGGGGCTTTGAAAACAATACTCTTCAGCCTTTTTTAGGCATGGCAGGTTAGCATGCTAAACCCAATTAAGCATAATGTTACCTACTTACCAATCTGGAAAGGGGGTTGGCTATGATGCATATGATAGTGTTGTTTCACTGGATGCTTTTCTAATATAATCTCGGGCCTCTTATGGTTCCAAATCTGAAATCCTGAATGTCTTGGTGCCACAGAAATTGTTCTCAAAGGTTAAGGCAATGGGAAATTGGAAAATTAAAAGCACCACACAAAAAAGTTATAGTCCCAAGCAACATCTGGGAGGCTTTCTGCAAGCTTTGTGTGTGGAAGATTTATTTTGAGCAGATGCAGGGGAACACTCATAAATAGCTTTACTCTTGGATTTTAGAAACTCACATTTCTGCCAGTCCAGTCTTTGACTGAAGCCCCCTTGCTACTGCTCCTTTTTTTCTCTGTCAGTCAATACATAGTAGGGTCCCACCTAAAATGTGGGACACATTATGGTTATGATTCCACTCTAAATTTAAATGTGAACAATAACTACTATATAAGCACAGAAGTTTGGATGACAGGTATTGTATCAGACAGGACTGTGGACAGCAGATAGAAATGATGAAGCCCCTGTTTTTTGAATGTTCTTATATTAAGGATTTTAGCAGTTGGAAAGAATCTATGTTTAACACTGCTAGTTATGAGGTTTTGATTTATGGACAATATACATGGGTATGAGGGAAACGCATATGAGCACCTTGATTGTTCTTTTGCATGTTTTAAGTGGCAGCTTTGGTTAAACAGATGCCATTTCTCCTTACAACAGAAAGCATGTAGTTTACAAGACTTGTTCAAAAAGTTAGAACATGGATTAGAAAATATTTTTCTTTCTGTACCCAGGCTGACCTCTGACCAGTCACTTAATTCTTGGTGGTGGAACATGCCTTGATAGAGGCTATAACTGGTGTCAGAGGAATCACCAGCAGAAAACAAGAAGTTGTTATCCCTCTGTACAGACAGTTGGTGAGACCCCATCTGGAGTACTGCGTCCAGTTCTGGAGACCCCATCTCTGCAATGACATAGACAGGATAGAGGCAGTCCAGAGGAGGGCAACCAAAATGGTGCAGGGTCTGCAAGAGAAGCTGTATGAGGAGAGACTAAAGGAGCTTAATATGTATACCCTTGAGGAAAGAAGGGAGAGTGGGGACATGATAGAAACCTTTAAGTACCTCAGTGGAATCAACAAAGTCCAAGAAGGTAGCATCTTTCAGAAAAATAGACATGCAAGAACAAGGGGACACAATTTAAAGATATGGGGGGCGGTTCAGGGGCAATGTGAGGAAGTATTTTTTCACAGAGAGGGTAGTGGATGCATGGAACAACCTTCCTGAGGAGGTTGTGGGGTCTAAAACTGGGGAGAATTCAAGAATGCATGGGACAGACAGAAGGCAATTCTTGTGGGGGTGAGAAGAAATAGGCTGTTGGTTAACTAGGATCTGTGGTCTATCCTGTAGGTAGGGAAATGGGCAGACTATGTGGACCAAGTGGTTCTTATCTGCCATCAAAGTCTATGTTTCTATGACAGGGGTACAGAGGGGCCACCTGGAAATTGAATACAGGGGCCCACCTGGAAAAGCAATATGAGAGGGCTGATGGTGACATACTCATATCAGTATTCCATCTCATTTTGATACAACAGCTCTGTGCTTGCATCTTACATTTACTTGTAGTGCCCCCCCCAAAAAAAACAGTTTAATTAGAAAATATGTAATGAATACAAAGATCTTTCAGAATGTAGGAGGTAGTGTTATGCAACGTTTTGTGAAAGTGGAAGTCACGCTTTTCAATGGGATGGATCAACAGAACAAAAGTAAGTAAAGTGAGAACATTGGCACATGATGTACAAGTATTTTGAAAGCTTTTGACACAAATCTGAAATCTACTGGTGATTTAAATACACCTCATGTCTCTTTAGATTGAACCTGAAGTTGAAAAAGGGACAGAGAATCTTGGTGGTTGACATTTACTGGGAAATAACTGGAAATTAAAGAAACACCAGGACAGGTATATTTAACCCAAAAATAATTTTTAGAGGTGAAAGCAGGAAACAATAATAACAATAATAAAAAGAATAAATTCTAAAATTACATTTTTCTACAGATTCACAGAAACATCTGGCTTTACCACTTTAAGAGAAGAAAAGTAAATGTACTAAATACAAATTATAAGCAGGTTTGTTCCCACTGCTTGACAAGTTAATTTCACAAAGATTTTGAATAGAAACTGGATAAGTTTGAGGAAAATATTGTATTATTTAATGTTTATGTTTGTTAAAGAAATACACAAGAATAAGGAGCAGCTCATTTTTGTCTGATGAAGGGACAAGAGGGTCCTGAAATGTAATATTTAGTTAAAAATTAAAGGAGTGCTTAAAATACAGAGGATGATGAAAGTAATCAAAATATAAATGAATAAAATAATATGAAATGAAGGATTTAAATTTTGGCTGTTTTTCTCTTGGTTGGGGACCACACAACTTTAATTTTAAAGCAGACAGCTGACAACATTTACAATATCGAAGTGAAGATAGCAGTTACAATAGCAACAAGTACAGCAAAATAACAATAACATCATCACTTGGACTAAACAGAGTAGTAAATGCAAAAACAGTCAAAAAACTATATGATACCGAAGACTACATACAGAAGAAGAATCAGCCCATGAGGCCTAGTCTGAAACAAAGGGAGTGAACGCATAATAGCAAATAGGGTAGATAGGACAGGGGACAAGAAATAGAACAGAGGGAAGAGAGGTTATACCGAGGCTGTGTCAGCAGAGTATACTGGAGAAGATGAGGTGGGTATAAGTAAGGGGTGGGAGGGAAAGGGGAGGGAGGAGCAAATTGAGGGTGCAGAATGGGGGTGTGAACAGTACGGTAAGATAAGTGGGTAGGTGAGGGAGAGCAAAAAGAAGAAGGGGGAGTGTGGGAGAGTGGAGGGGAGAATGATGAGCAAGACTGAGTGCTTACAAAATGGGGAAGAGGGTGAATGGGTAGAATAAGTGCTGAGAATAGTACTGGATTAGTGGAAGCAGTCACAGGTGGCATCTGCTATAAGTTGTTGCTGTAATTTCCTTTTAAATGAGCCCAAGGTGTTAGCTAAAGATATATCACTACTGAGTGAATTAAACAAAAGTGGGGCTCAATGAGCAAATGCTCTTTGACTTTGGAAGGTATGGCAGTGAGGTATTTTAAAGGTTAGACTATCTAAGCTTCTAGTATGACACTGGTTGTCGGAGGTAGTGAGGAGCTTCTGTACCCCAGGTGGCATAAGGCATAATGTGACTTTTTTTGCCAGCAGACAGGTTTGGTACATGAGTCTGCCCTTAAGCTGGAGCCAGTTAGGCTGCGTGTACAGGTCACAAGTGTGGGTCAGAAGCCCAGACCCAGTTAGGAGGCAGCGAGCTTTGCTTAGGGCAACTTTACAGGGCAGTGTCCATGGCTGCACCATATATGACCAGACCGTAATCGATAGTGAGACAACCGAGCTTTGGTTAGCAAGGGTAAGGGCCTCTGGGGATAGACAATGCTTGAGCCTATTGAGTAGCCATATTCACATATTGACTGCCTTGGCAATATTGCCAATGTGGGGAACATAAGATAAGGTAGTGCCTATCCCAGGTACTTAAAGTGTGGAACTAGCTCCAATGGGGAGCCCACAGCATTATTGATAGTAAGTAGGTAGGTTCTGTGCCTATTTTGGGGGGTTGGTGAATAACATTGATTTTGTCTTCTTATAGTTCATGATGAGTTTGTAGTTTTGGAATCATTTTTCAACTTCAGCAAAGTGTTGTTGTAGTTGGGTCTCAAGGGCCTTGGGGTCAGGATCACTGGCAAAGATGACAGCATCATCTGCATGTAATAGGATGTGACCCTGGAAGCCATTCAGGAATGAACTGAGGAAGATACCAAACAGGATCTTTGTGGTACTCCTGTGTGGACAGGTCTACTATCCAAGAGGACTGTGCCAATCTTTACTTGCTGTGTACAGTTGTGGAAATAGCTTCCGAACCAAGCCAAGGTATCATGGGGGAGACCAGTAGTTGCAAGCTGGTCAAGCAACAGGGCATGCTACACTGTATCAAAGGCTTTCGTTAAATCAATAAAAGCCACACCTACGAGATGACCATGATTGAAGAAGTTATGTATGAAGCCTTTGAACTCAAGTAATGCTGTTGTGGTACAGTGTCCGTGCCTAAACCCATGTAGTTGCGGGTATTAAAATTGGTATTTTTCGAAGTAGTTGATCAGCTGGTCAGCTTCTATCCATTCCAGAGCTTTAGAGAGCAGAAGGAGAATGGAAATGGGCCTGTAGTTACTATGCAGGGTGTGGTCACCACTCTTATGCACTGGTGTCACAACCACTGACTTCAATTTTTGTGGAAATTGTGAGTACCTAAGAGATAGGTTAACTATGTGGGTAAGCAGGGCCAGGATTTTATCAAGAGTAAGGTCAACAAATTTGAGATCAAGGTCATCTCCACTGAGTCTAATTTTCCCAAGCACCTTAAGGAAATATTTTTTGACTTGGTTTTGCGAGATGACTTTGAAGAGGGACACAATCAGGGATCCTGAGGTTGTCATTTATAGTACTGGAGGAGAAGAAGTCTTGGAGGAGGACACCACTGAGATCTGTGAATGTGTTGTTGAATGTGTTAGCAATGAGACTTGGGTCAAGGGAAGGGGAACCTTTGATATGGAGCATCATGGGAACTAACTTGGGGTCTTTTCCAGTGACTTCCTTCAAATTGCTCAAGAACTTTTTGCTATTGTTCCAGGAGCAAGATAGGACTTCTTTGTAGTACTGGCTTCTTGCTGCTCGGATAGCCCTAGAGCAATCATTTCTTGATTTTTTGTAAGCCTGTAGATCTGTTTGTTTACACGTGGCATGGGCCCTGTGCCAAAGATGGTCCCTGAGTTGGAGGCACTCAATAAAGTCAGGGGTGATCCATGGATTACTCTGGCCTTTTATTTGAAACTTTTTTATTGGTGCATGGTTGTCACATGCTGCATTGAATTTGGAGATGAACTGTTCCAGAGCGACATCAACGTCACAGATTGAGTAGACTGTAGACCAGTCAAGGTGGTGAAGGTCTGATTTCAGAAGCTCTAGGTGACCTTTACTGAGGACTCTATTGATTATTGTTCTGGAAGGAGGCTTGGTAAAGTTATTTGACCAATTGAACAAGATGGGAGAGTGGTCGCTGATTGCATAGGGGAAAACTGTGGTATTGGAGATGGGCGGCAAGGCAATTAGAAAGCACCCAGTCCAATAAGGTACAAGTACCAGTCCTGTAGTTCATTCTTGTTGGTGTCTCAACAAACTGGGTGAAGTGGACTGCAGAGATTGCGTCCTTGAAGGAACTTTGCTTCAGAGGACAGCCAGTTCACATTGAAAACACCCAGTAAAATGACTTCTGAGTTTAGACTCATACCGCTTAGGCAGGTCATGAGTGAGTCAAGGTCTAGGCTTGTCTGCCTTGGTGGGATATAAACAGATAGCTCAGTAACAACTCTATTGTGGGCAGCAAGGAGCACTTTAATGGTGAGTGCTTGCACGTTATCATCAGTGCTGGGCAGTTGCATAGTCAAGTCAAGTCACGTTTATTTATAGAAGGCTCTTTTCAAAATTATCAAAGCACTTGTACAAAAAATAATTAAAACAAACACAATAATACGTATAAAAAACACTAATCAACAGTATTCAGTTAAAATAAACAGCATTTCCTGATTAAATGCCATCTAAAAATGCTAACCTAAATAAATAAATAAGTATTTAAGGCAGTCTGAATAGACTCAGTGGACAGGCACTCTCTAGCCTGATGAGGTAGAGCATGCCACAGTGTCGAGGCCATGAATGCAAAAGATCTCACCCCCGAGGATTTCAAATGGACCCTGGGAACCTCTAGTAATCCCTCATTAGTGGAACATAGCAAGACCCTGTAAGTTGTCCCTGAGGTAAAGCGCACAACCACCACCCTCTTTGTAAGTCTGTCCTGTCTGAAGACTGTGTAGCCCGGTATTGAGATAGATGTGTCAGGCATTTTGGGTGAAAGTCAGGTTTCAATGATGGAGAGAATGTCTGGGCTGTGCTGTGAAACCTAGACTTGCAAGCTGTCTACCTTAGAGAGAAGGCTGTGGATATTAAGTGATGCAAATGTAAGTGACCAGAAATTCTTCAGTGGGGCAGACTGCTGCTGAGGAGGCCCAGGGTTGGGATGTATATTTCCCCAAGAGTAACAGTAATATCATTGCAAGTCTCCAAATATATTCGTTAAGTTGTTTGTTATTGAGGAGCCTAGTAAGAGTGCGATACAATGTATAATTGTCCCGTACAGTGATGAGTCCAGGGAGAAGTGGCATGGGAGGTGTAAAGGAGGGGTGATAAGCCAATGGCCCCCAACTGCAGGGTGGTGGTAGATCTCAGAACAGGTTAGGACCAAAAGCAACAAAGAATTGAGCAGACGTTATTGTGCTGTATACACTGGGGATGTTAGATTCCAAGGTAAGATGGGTTTGTGTGGGCTCAAGATGGACTTGTGTAGGCAGCTTACTGATGTAAACATTTCTGTGCCATGGAGGTACCTGAAGTAAAAATCCCAGATCAGGCCAAAAATGTGTGGGAAGGTGAGGGTAGATGTAGAGGCCAGGAGTGATTACAGGAAGGCGCACTGTCAAAGAGCAGTTGCTTCAAAGCAGCATAAATAGAGCAGGGAGGACAGTGCAAAAGGAAAATAAGCAAGATAAATACATGCCCTAGAGTAGTAAGTGTCCCTTTATGAAAGCACACTGTCAGTGAGCAGTTGCTACAGAACAGCTCTAATAAACAAGGAGGACGATACAAGAGAAATGCAAGGTAATGTGTGCCCTAGGGCAGTGTGCATCGATTTAAGAAAGACTACCTGGTGTAACCACAGGTTGTAAGAGATGATTTAGGGTGGTGCCATGTGGGGGAGGAGTATTTAATAGAAGTCGGGTCCGGGGTGCACGGGCGGGACAAATTATACAGTACAGCTTAAGAGTTCAGCAGCATTGGCTGAAGCATCACAAGTTTAAAATTGTGGCCCCACAAACCAGAACTGAATTAGCCAATAAGGAGAGGTAGTAAACAGAGTAAGCCTGTTAGGAGCTGAAAAAGTCAAACTGCTGCCAGTCAAAAATGTAGCTTTGGAGCCGAGCTTCTCTGGCATTTCAGTTGCATACCTGGGTCAGGGAGGGCAGGCAGAGAGGCAAGCACGGCCGGCTCAGTGAGGAACCAGGCCATGGAGCAGCAGAAGCATCTGCTGGGGCAGCGGAGTCCTGAAAAGAAAGGAAGAAGTCAGGGGTCAGGGCAAAAAGGCATGAATTCATGGCAGTTTACTTGGTGGGAAAGGTCTGGGCAGGACAATAGTGGGAGGGAGGGAGAAAAAAAGGTGGGGGAAGTTGTGTTTTAGATTGCAGGAGAAGAGAGGGGGTCACACAGGGCAATGACACCAAAGGAGCAATGAGGGAACAATGGAGTGGCCAAATAGTCTGGCGTGGGGGGTCAGAAGTAATGGATGATAGGCAAGTTTGAACCAACAGGGAATACAGTAAGGCTGGGGTCCGAGGGAAGGACTCCAGTGTTTATGCGCATAACTAAGGAATGTTGAAAGATAACATAATTTAATTAATTTGTTTTTGGTGAAATTTAAGACAGTTTTATTTTTCAGGACCTAGTTAAAGGTTTTTAGTGAAAAGAAAGATGTCTGCCATTTGAATATGATTAGAGTCATGATATGGGCCGGGATATTCAAATAAGTTGCGCATGGCGCAACTGAGTTGTGCTAGTGCAAGTGAGGACTTGTGCCAAGGAGCGATATTCAGTGGAAGCCATTGAGCAGTGCAAATCTCATTGTGCCAATGCGCAACTATAATGAATGCATGTGCAAGAGCAGGGGGTGTGCCCATGAATATTCGGGACAATGCGATATTCAACCATGGAACCATGGCGCAAGTGCAGAGCAAAACCTGGATGCACCGAGCAGACTTGAGTCTATTAATACAGGGCACAAGCACACAGACAGCACTTGCGCCAGGTAAAAGGGAGAGAGAGTGGCAAGAGACGTTGGACATACAGACAGACAGAGCAAGGGAGACAGAGCCAGTGAGGGACAGAGTGACTGTCAAAGGCAGCCACAGGGGTAGAGGAACAGAGGTAGCAGTGGAGAGTGAGCCAGGAGCTGAGAGAGCGAGAGGGACAGGCAGGCACAGTGCCACGCAGTGCACCAGGGTGGCATACAGCCACAGCAGCTGACCACCCAGGGGAAGACAGGACATCAGGGGCCATGGATAGTGCACCCTTCCTAATGGAGGCCGTAATTAGGGGTGTGAGGGGGCAGGAGGAACAGTGACATGGCCATAGAAGGGCCCATTGGCAGTACACCCGGAATAGGTGGTACCCTGCCCACACCACCTTCAAGAACTACACAGATACAGAGATTGTGGGATAGTACCACCTGAACAGGGCCATTCTGAGACAGCTCTGTGAGCTGTGCAGTGAGGAGATGCAGGCACCCACAAGACAAAACCACACAATGTCTGTGGAGACAAAGGTGACAGCTGTCACGTGCCTGCTCACCAAGGGCACTTTTCAGAGATCAACAGGGGACACCACAGGCATAACCCAGTTGGCCACATCATGCTTCCTCACACAGTTCCTCAATGCTCTGCTGCCACATGCTTTGGAATACATCCATTTCCCCAGCACACAGGTGGAGTGTACAGGAACCATGCAGGACTTCCACAGGGTAGCATGCATGCCTGGTGTGCCTGTGGCCATTGGCTGCACCCAGGTGGGCATCCGCATGCCGCCTGGCCCTGAGGGTATGGCCTATATGAACAGGAAGGGGTTTTCAAGTGTGAACTGCCAGGTGGTGTGTGATGCCAAGGGGTGCATCACCAATGTCTGTGCCACATACCCTGGGAGTGCACGTGATGCATTCATCTGGCACAGCTCTGCACTGTGCCACAGGTTTGAGTGTGTGGACATCCCCACGGGCCACCTAGTGGGTGAGTATGGGATGGGTAAGGGGTGCCGGGCAGAACAGGCCATGGGATGGGGGAAGGCAAGGTGGGTGTGCTGGCGAGGGCACCAGGGACAGGCAAGGGGCACAGCAAAGGAGGACACAGGGCTAACCATGTCATTATCCACAAAGGAAACAGTGCCTATTCACTGAGGCCCTGGCTGCTCACCCCCTTTCAGCGCCCATCTTCCCCAGCAGAGGAATGCTACAATGAGGCACATGCCAGCATGTGAAACATCATTGAGCATGCATTTGGGATGCTGAAGGCGTGGTTGCATTGCCTAGACAGATCTGGTGGTGCCCTACAATACAGCCCCTGAAATGCCTGTGACCTATTCCTGGCCTGCTGCATACTGCACAACATGGCCATTGACCATAGGAAAGCTGTCAAGGCTGATGAGGGCTGCAGTAGTGGGGACAATGAGGGCAATGGGCCGGAGGGTGGTGGACATCCCCCTCCCGGGTGGAGGGGATCCCCTGCTGCAGAAGATGGCATGGCAGCATAGGGACACCATTGCACAGCAGCACTATGGTGCATGCAGGTAGGTGGCGCCAAAACCCATGCACTGGCCACACACACAGGTACAGCACACAGGCAGGGGCATGCATGGCAATGGGCATGCACACACAGAGGCATGGTGCAAGGGTAGGGGAGTCAGTGGCACACATCCACACACAACTGCACACCGCAGCAATCAGCAACACACACACATGCACCCATGCACCCAGGTGCTGGCTGTTGGCAGGGATCAGATGCATTCACCGGTGCGCAGGAACAACCAGTGCAGAATTTCCCTCATCATTGCCCACACCACATGGGCCAGTGGCCAGGCAGGCATGCACACAGGCAGCGTGCAGCGTGACACACAGGCACCACACCAGTGGTATGCACACACACACACACACAGCGCCCATGCACGCACAGGGCAGCAGCTGCAGACTGCGGTCAGGGTGGCATACACAACAGGGCTGCCATGCAGAACCATGGCCACTATGGCCACGAGGGCGGCCGCACTGGGGCTGATCGGCAGGTACAGGCTGCTCATCGGCAACAGGGGGTGTTTGCAACAGCCCCCAGGCATTGTACTGCAGGACTATGATCGGGTCCATGCAGGGGTGTGTAGGTGCCCAAACAGGCCTGCCTCAGGTGAGCCTGGTATGCCAACAGCAGAGCCCAGCATCGACACGGAGGGTGTTGCCCAATGCCAGGATCGCGGGGTGGACAGTGCACTATATGGTGTCCATGATAGCTGGCCATGCCCTGTGGCAGCCAGTAGTGCAAGGCCATCCATGATTGCATTGGCTATGTGATCCTGGGATGAGGTCGTGTCCTCACGCAAGCACTGTATAGCCACCAGGAGCTGCACAGTGCCCCTCTCATGCTGCTCGGCCACCTGGTGCACCTCCGTGTGCAGTGCATGCACCCCAGTGGCAAGCAGCACCTATTGCTCCATGGAGGCCCACAGCAAATGGGTGTGCTCTGCCAATGGGTTGGCGCTGACCCTCCTGCAGTGAAGGACCATGCTGCACAGTCCCCCGCTCAGGTGGTCACTGCACAGTGGGGTCCTCATGGGGTAGGTCCCCTATCAGGCGCCCCGGCAGTGGACCACACATCCGGCTGCCCTGTGGCCCCTGCTGCCGTTGTCCATCTGGCTGTTGAACACTGCCCAGCACCTGCGCGGCCACATCACCACCACCACATGGCACTGCTGTGGCAGTGCACACAGCAGCACCCGCAGTGGCAGTGGGCAGCTGTCCCACTGCTGTCAGGCTACTAGGAGCACTGCCTGTGATGGTATCTGGTATGGACATCTCCCCCACAACACCACCCATGCTGTCAAGGATTATGGTCAGGTCATCATCAGTGTTGGACCCTGCCCCAATCTGTGTCTCCACGCACAGGACACCGAGACTAGTATCCTCTAGAAACACATCCAGGGCCTCATCCAACCCCATGCCGAGGACATCCAGCTGGACAGTGGTGGTGTGTTGCAGCTGATCAGGCCCCTGGATGCACATGGAGGTGGGTAGCTGGTCCTCCGGGGCTGGGCCTGCCTCCACAGCTGCTGCTGGTGCCCCATCCTCTGAATGCAGGCGTGCTGGTGCTGAAAGAGAAAACAGATGTGTCAGTGGTGCAAGGCCCTCATTCACCCCCCCAGGCCCCCTACCCTTCCAACACAGCCACTGCATGATGTGCATGCCCAACATACAAACCATGCAGTGATAGGCTGCCACCCATCTGGAATCCTCCACCTGACACACCCTCCACAGTGCTGTGGCGCATGATGGCTGCCACCAACTCATCTTGTGCCGTGAGCTGTATCGCATTAGCAGGCCCCCCTGGTGGCTTTGTGGGCTGCATGGATGGCCGCCACCTTCTCTTTGATGTGCCGCTTATTGGTGCCCACCTTCTTGTGGTACTCCTGTACTGACCGCTGGTGGCTGCCCTGCTGGTTGATGCATGCCGCCACCTCCTAGCAGGCCCCAGCCCTGGCCTGTGGTTTGCCCGTGGCACCTCTCAACAGTGGATCCCTGTTGAGGTAGGCCTCAAACAGGGCCTCTGCCTCTGCCTTTGTGAAGTTAGGCCTGCGTTTGCGAGCAGGCCCACACTCCTCACCCTCCTCATGTTCCAACATGTTGCTACCTGTGGACATGGACAGCACAGCACAGTGTGTCAGTATCAGTAGCACCCTAATCTGTCTCCCCTGCTGTGCTGGCTGGGCTCAGTCTGCTCCAGCAGAATGTGCAACTTACCTCAGATGGTTGCAATACCGGTCCATGGTCTGTGCTGGTCTGTGGCATTTTTATAGCGCAATGCATGCAAATGAGCATTGGCACAACGGTAATGACATGCTAATTTCCCAAGTGCTCCATACATTGGCTGTTGAGCTCTTTAGCATGTGGTGACTGAATATCATGAATTTGCTCTGTGCGCAATGACATTGCTCTGGAGCAAGTCACGACGCAATGCCCAGACTCCTGCCTATTGTGCACTGTGCTCCCACTGATCAATAGGGACCATGGTGCATGGTGTGCCATGCCTGCTGTTGTGCACTGGCACACTGTGTGGCAGCCAATCCCTGACCCATGGTGTGATTCCCTGACCCCTTGTCACTCCTCTGCCATGTGCTAGTCTGGCCATGCCCATGTCGCGCATCTCCAGCATTGCGCAATATGCGGACACAGCGCATGTATCCTCGAAGCATGCATCTGGCGCACGTTGTGCACACGTGTGGCTCTGGCCGCCATACTGCTTCTCCACATTACGGTTGGCACTATGGCGCAGCATGGAGTTCGACGGGTGAGCAACTGGTGACAGGTGGAGGTTGTGAATCTGGTGGCATGCTTACAGCCACACGCCCCACAGCTATTTGGCCAGGTGCCCTTGTAGCAGCCAAGGGCTGATGTCTGGCAGGGGATTGCTGCCAGACAGCAGCATTGCACTGGGGTGGCTAGGACTGTGGATCAATGCTGCCACAGGTATGGGGACCTCATACGTTGGGACCCAGAGTGCCTGTGACAGCTGCAGGCACACGTCCAGTGAGGGGCAGTGCCATGGCCAGGTAAGTCAGCCCATTCTATCGGTATGCCCTAGTGCTGTACTGTGGTGTTGGCTAGGCTGTCTGGCCTGCCCTGCAGAGGGGTACACTGTCATTGTGAGCATTGCAGAGTGGCATTGCCAGCCACAGCTTGCATTGTGATACAGCCATGTGGGATGTGTCAGGCAGGGGCACACTCTATGTACAGGGGTGGGGGTGGTGGGCACATGCCGTGGATGATTCCTGATGTGTACCTGTCTTTGTTCCATTCCCAGAACCTGAGGATCACCGCTGAGTGAGGGCAGCAGTAATGGCAGGAGCAGTGCAGCAGGCCGCAGTGGGCCACGGAGGTGGTGCGGGAGCAGGACCTGCACCAGCGGGGCCACAGAGGGCAGGTAGGCACTGTTTTGGTCCTGTGCACTTTACAGGAGGGTCAGTGGGGAAGTGGGTGTGGACATGGCCACCTGTGCCATGTGCCATGGCAGCTGTGTGTGTTGCACTGTGCGTGGTGCATGCCACTGTGGGCCGGACATTGCACTCGTGTGCCAGCTGTTGGTGGGGTGGGTGTGTGCCTGGCTGTCACTGGTGTTATTGTGGTGCTGCTGGTGCACTGTGCCATGTGACTGTCATTGCACAGTCGGGTGGCAATTGGTCGGCGGTGACCACCTCTGTGCACTGTCATGGCATGCCTACTTGCTGGCAGGTGTTGGCGCACCCCCCGTGGGTGGCCAGCGGCCACTCCAGGGGTGTGTTCCCACTACCCATTGTGCACAGTGGGTGGGCATGGTACCTTGGGACATTGCACTGATCACCTGTCCTGTCCCTTGTCATAGGCGTCCAGTGGAGGAGGTGAATGCCATTATACTGCAGGCTGCTCCGCTAAATAATACTGATTACGTCCACCACCATGGAGGCGGTCATGCAGGTGCACCGACTGTTGTTTACAGACCAGAGGCAGAAAGGGCACCAAGGAGTGGCAGGGTGTGGCTACCGTTAGTTTATGCCCCAGCATTCCCCTGTATCCCCTGCTGTTCCTCCCCCATCTGTCCCCCTTCCCACTGTACAGTCCCTGTTCCCTGTCCCCTTCCCTCGCTTTCCTACTCTACCCACCCTCTTGTTCATGTAAACAGCTTTCTTATTGAATATATATTTTATATATACCTGCTTGTGTCGGTGTCTGCTTTGCAGCTGGTATGAGGAGCCATGCTGCAGTGGCGCTGCGTATGTCCGTGTGGTGTGCATGTGTCAGTGCGTGTGTCATGCATCTGTGGTTCACTGCTGTGTGCTATGGTGTGTCCTACTGTGGTGGTGTTCTGCCCCTTGGTCAGTGGCTGTGCCTTGGGGTGCCCATGGGGCGGCTGTCAGGGGTGTGTGGTGTGTGTGTGCTTGGCTGCGTGGTCCTGGGTGTGGCATGCTGGGGTCTGAGAGGGTGAGGGCATGGCTTGTGGCCTGTGGGGGGACTCCATTGGCGGCCCTCCATTGGCCATTGCCTGTTGCCTACTATCTGTGCCACTGTTGTGTTCTGGGGTGGGGTGTCTGGGTGCCTGTGTGTGCCCTACTAGAGGTGGTCACCTGTGGCCTGACACTGTGCTTCCCTGGCACTGTCTCTGGGTCTTTTCCTGTGCCATGACCCCCTCTGTTGCTCTGCTGCTCTGCTCCCACAGTTGCCTGTGGCATCTCTTTCTGTACCATGGCACAGGTCTGTTTGCACCATGGCACAAGTCTGTTTGCACCATGGCACACCTCTGTTTGTGCCATGGCACATCTCTGTTTGCGCCATGGCACATCTCTGCCATATTCAGCCAGGTTGCACTGGTGCAGTTTGGCATGCACAACCTCTGAATATGGCACTCTTTGCACCACGTCACATCAGATTTATGCTGTGCTGGACTTGCGCAGGCCTTTGGCGCATTTCTGAATATCTGGCCCATGGTGCTGGCAATGCATTCTAGCCAAGGAAAGCAGATCCAAACCATCGAGCATGGTCTCATAACTGCAAAGGTCAGGAATCTTACTGACCAATCAGGCCTTAGAAAATATGAAAACTATTTTATAGAATGAAATTACTTCAACTTAGAAAAGATATGTTGACACATAAATTTACATTAATAAAAATTTACAAAAATAATTAACACAAATAATTAATCATTATGCCATCATTATCGGTAAATATTATTTTCTACTATAATTGCATAATGCTCCTTAATCCTCATGGGCCATAGTTAGGGGGTTAAAACAATCTATTTATGGAGAAATTATCCACTCTTCAGTTTAAAAATAGCTGCAATTTATCAATGGTAGGGATCTATGGCTGTTTCAGACAAAAAAAATAAGCCAAATCTGCAAATGTTTCCAGTAATACGGTGTGGGTTGCAATTCTTAGATATTTTTTTTTCTACTTGCTGCTTCTGACCAAGTATTTGGATATAATTATCTTGCCCATATATTAGAAAGATGAAGGTCTTGATAGTCAGAAGGTTGGTATAGTACCAGCATGTAAAATGCCGTACTTAGGTACAGCTCATCCAAACTGGGCAGAGGCCATATTCAGAGTGCCCACAGTGCAGTGCTGAGTGACTAGCTCAATCACATTAAAACACCATTGTGCCTGTGCAAATGTGGGAACCATCTTGCATACAGAACACAGTAATACTGCATATTTAGCAGATTTTGGAACTGATAAAAAGCTGCCATGGCAATGCTTTTTACTGCTTTCAAACCCCTACACTTAACAATGTGCACAGTGTTGCAAGTGACCAACCTCCTCCTGCCACTGTGATCCACAGAAAATGTTTCCTAAGTCCTTGGCAGTCAGGTGGCACCCCATTCTTCTACAGAAAAACATATATATAAATATATATATATATATATATATATATATATATATATTATATATATACAGTATATATAAAATGCAAAACCCTCTCTGGTAGTCTAGTGGACCCTTACTCCCTCACTCAATTGCCATAAAAAAATTATTAAAAAAATCCAACACCCTCCTCAGAAGACTGATGTCTTACTGTGATATAAAAGAGTAATGCCAACATACTCACCTCTCCACCCAGTGTCTCAAGATTCATATACCACCTACCCACTTCCCCAGCTCACCCACTTAACATTGACCACTAATCATCCTGCACTGACTCACCAACCAAAAGTCCTTTAAAGACTTTCAACAGATGGCTGGCCCAGTGGCATGCAGGGGTGAGGTGCTGAATGCTTTGCCTCCTTCCAAACTGGCAAACCATGTTCAGGAATGAGCACAGGTTGCTGGGTGTTCGCGGGGTTGGGGAGGATCAAGTGTCCCAGAGACTGCTCTACTCTCCTGGGAAGGTGTTGCCAGCTGTCTCAGTCTCTAACTGCCACTGGGTGGAGGCTCGGTGATAGTGATGGACCGCGAGCATCTCGAACAGCAGGGCTGTGGTCCTGCAGGATGTGCACGCCTCCACTCATATACTGATGTGTCACCATGGAAGGGTTCAGTGATAAAAAATGGAAAAGTGGGAATGTGAGCTTCATGAAGCTCTGTCCACTCCCTGATGACCCACACCACTATTCAACTGCCAGGGAAATCAGGATTGTTGAGCGAAGGAGAGGACAGTCCTCTTCCTCCTGGGTCTGCTATGGAGGGAAATCTGTGGGTGACTTGTTCCCTGGTAAAGTCGAGAGAGGCAAGCATCAGTTGTGGTGGGGGCAGGGAGAGGGTAGAGAACCTGCCCAGCTGCTCCTGGAGAAGAAAAGTTCTATGGAAAAAAAAAGGGACTGTGGGCAGATTGCTGATAGTGCCCAGCACAGACCCTCCTCTGACCACCTCTGCTGTCTGCCATCTGAATGATATGGTGTGAGCACATACATACTGTAGAAACAGCTAGCCAGTCAAAGTAATCAAAGAGAGTCTGTCATTTGCTGTCTACTAATCTTCTTGCAGTCTTGAATGGACTTTTGGAAGGGGAGTCTTTGCCAGACAGAAGATGGGGGTGGTGGGTGCTGACTACTGTGTGGGTAGGCAATAGAGGGGTGTGTGCAGGATGCATGTGCTCAATTATATCCTGGGGATGGGATGAGAACTAGACTATCAAGCAGGGTGTGGTATTATTTAGTCATTTCTAATGGTGATTGGGTAATAGCGGCGAGCCCACTAGACTGTCAGGGAGGGTGTTATTACTACATATTGATGATCAGGTGAGGGAGAAAGCGGGGGTCAGCTAGACTACCAGGGAGGATGTTGCATTGTTCAGTTGTTTTTAATGGCAATCAGGAGGAGGGGCCACTAGACTACCAGGAAGGGTGCTACATTATTTGTGGCGGGGGGGGGCATGCAAGACTGCCATAGTATTTTTTTAGGGAATCCAGTGAGGCTGGGGTCAACAGTCAAGGCTCTAAGCAATGCTTTCATGCATTTTCTTATGGAAGTATTGCATAAAGCTTGTACTAGCCACATAATGGCATGCGAATAGCCCCTTAGCACCTTGCATGCCATATGGGTCATTAGCATTCTGACCACTGCATATAGCTCCCAGAAGCAAAGGCATTATCCCGCTTGGGACATGCCATCCGATCCCTTTGCTCCTGGGTGCCTAGTGCCAGCAGGGGGCTGTAGTAGCACTGGGCATTTTAATTTGTGTGGCGCTACCATGGCCTGATACTCATACAGGCAGCATATATCGGAAAGGGTGTGCTGCCTGTATAGATAGGGCACCCTGTCAGCCTGCACTATTTCTCACATGGTTCTATGTTTTCTGTGGCACAAATGGTTGCTTTTGCATACTGGGTTTGAAAAGCTCTGATACTAATGAGAAACCCCTCTGCTGCAAAGGAGAATAATGAAAGTCATCTGAAAAAGGTTAGTAAAAGTCCAAGGCCAGGATATTGGATTGGATATAGTTGGATATAGATTGGATATAGTTCTGCGCTAACATGTTTAAGCACCATGCCAACTGTGCCTTGCTTGCTGGTCTGGCAGTTAGTTTGCTCTGTGCCATATTCAAAGGCAGAGTAAGCACTAATGAATACTAGGCATGCATGAAAATAAGGGGTCCAGCATACACAGACTGTGCACGGGAATATTGATTTGGTTTGGGAAGTGCAAACAGGCTCCTTATGCAGTGCTGTTTAGCTCCTAAGTAGTTTTGAAAATTTGCACAATGGTGCAAGGACCCCACCCAGTAGCAATCTCTGCTCCTATTTAGTTAAAAAAATAAAGTAACCCCACACTAGAGTCCCCTCCTCGTGCCCCAAACTCCATGTCAGGTAAAATAATAAAATATACATTTCCTGGTAATCTAGTGGAACCCTCCCTCACCTGATCCCTGTGCCAAGCATAATAATCTTTGCATTCCTGGGTAATCTAGTGTGCTCCCTCCTGCCTGATCCAAGTCTCACTGTAAAATCCAACATTTCACTGGCTTTAATGGTCCCCCATTCCAGTCCCCCCTGCAAATAACTGCTTGGTGTCCAGTGCCACCCCCAACCCTGGTCTCCCAATGCCTATACACTCACCCATCCAAAGAGGGTGGAAGACAACCCCTTATACTCGCTATCACAGCCTGCCACAGTCTACCCACAAGTTTGATAGTGATAGAACAAGCAAGTACAGTATTTTGACACATGACTAGGGGGACAACCCTTCAAAATCTCATTTAAAGGGCTGTCCTAGATGTGCTGTGCCAATATATAATGTATTAGCATGGCTTTGTATATTTCTATCAGACTTTTTTTTTTAAGTTTTTGTTGACTGGGAAAGGAGGACTAGACAATTATGCCTATTTTCAGCCTCGTCCTGGGGGAAGGGGATACAGAAGAATGCCAACTGACATCGAACCAGATTAAGCTGTTGGTGGTATTTTTAGTGAATGGGGGAAATTTGGCCAAGACACTGGGGAAATTCCCCTACTCTTTGCGGTAGGGGGATGCTCTGGTCACGAAGATGGAGCTCTCAGTCTCTGAGACACCCTGCTGCAGTACAGACCTTTCACCATGTGCTCCTCTGTTGCTCCTGGACGATGCTTCAGATTCTCAGCCTGTTTCTACCACAGAAATGCATTTGTCTTTGTCTTGCACTTCGGAATCTTCACATACCATCATATCGTCTGCTTTTTCCTGCGTCTCTGGAGAGTTTGCAAGTACGGAATGTTTCTGCACCGAAGGATTCGGTTGTTCAATCGGAACGCAAATCTGCGACGGCATTGTGTGCTGCACCGTTGCTTCCCCCAGGTTCTTCCGGATCTAGCACAAAGAGAGTCGACGCGACTGCCGAGTCGCATGTTGGGGCTACGGAAATCGTGAATTTGGACCCTTTGGTGGAATCTTCCCGGACTACCTCGGCTCAGCCTCCCGTTTCTACTACTGCCTTGCTCCGTTCTCAATTTGGCTTGTCGGCTTCAAAGGACGTGTCAGACCCCACCTGGACTGCCCCAGAGGCATTACGAGGGGCAGATTGGACACAATCCCCTTCGGGAAATTGGATACCGGATCCCTCATGGAACGAGGACAGACATGGAGTTTTATATTCTCCAAATAGGCCTGCACCGAGTATGAGCTACACCGAGGTACCTCCTAGTAAGGACTTGTTAATTCAAAAAGACTGTAATGTTTCATTGTCTAAAGATGTTTCTAATGTTTCATGGGGAGATATTATGGACTCTGGGGACCCTGTTTGTTCTGCTGATTCTCCACCTACCTCTCAGGTTTCTGAGTTATCCCTTATTGTTTTGTCCCAGGACCCAGTGGAATCCTCGATATTACCTCCTATGACCATTTTTCCTGCTGCTCCCCATAGTGTTTCTGGTCCTCCTTCCCTCCCTGTGACTTCTGTTCCTACTTCCTATAGTTTACTAGATACAGTTGGGGAAGGTGCCTCACATATGTTGGGTGACACTGTACCTCCACATTTGGAGCAACCCCCCTCTGCTAACAGGAGGCCTGTACTTTCCGATTTATTTAAAAACAAGCTCGAGCAAGCACCCCGTAGGAATGCCGTCCGGCTCCGTTATCGGGGTGGTCTATCTGAGTTTTCTGACTGCCATTATGTGGCTCGAACGCTCCTGAAAGGTTCGCTACACTTTCAGGCCTCAGATATCTATGCTCTGATCCACATCTCCGGGGAGGAGACTTTTGATGTCAGTTTCAAGACCTCAGCTAGCTTGGACAGGTTTTGGCATACTTACACTTCTGTGACAAATTCTCCTCTCTGGACTCCTTTTTTGGTAATTCCCCTTACTAAACCAACTGTGCGTACAGTCACTATCATGTTCCGAAATGAGGGTGTTAGCATGAGCGATATTTATCACTGGCTACAAAACCGATGTAATGTTCTGTCCCCCCTGAAGCTGTTTTGGATGATGAAGGGTTGTGGACGGGGGGTTGGAGGTTTAGGGTTAAGCTTTTTCAAGTAAATTCGGATGTGGTGCACTTACCCAACAGTTTTTTAGGTAAGGATAGAGGGGTCTGTTTTTATGGTGGACAGCCTCGGGCCTGCTACAAATGTGGGGCCACCACACACTTAAGTAGTACCTGCGATTTATTGAAATGCAGTTTATGTGGGGGTTATGGACACCCCAGTGTTTCTTGTAAAAATATCTTTCAGTGTAATTTGTGTAATGAATTGGGACATGCTTATCATCAGTGTCCCTGGGCTAGTAAAAATCATAAAGAGGGCTGGAATTCGAGGTATTAGTTCAAAAGCTCAGGATAAGATTCAAGACCGTCTAAGTTCTTTCAGGACCTGTTCACAAACCCACAATGTCCCCATGCCTCTTACGATAGATTCTCCCTATTTCCTGCCAGAGAGTAACTCTGCACCTCATGTAGGCAACCCTCTACTTCTGAGATTATGGTAGACCCTCCCCTCCTGCTACCTCCTTTTCCACTCCTGCTCTCGATTGGGGATTCGGAAGGTTTTCAACCTGGCAGGCAGGTTACTAGGCTGCTGTACGTAAAAATCTGAAAGTTTCTGATATTCCCTTTCTAATGCTTTTGACTGTCTGAAAGGTGACAAGGATGATACTGATGGTGACTCTGACGTATCTGCCTTTATTATCTGACATTGATCTTCCTACATCTGAACCTCCGGATGTTTCCAGAAAGAAAATCATGAAATCTAAGAAGGGGAGTAAAAAAAGGAAAAATATGGCTGTTACGGACTGTAGTGGTTGACTGATTTTTTTGGCCTGGCTACCCTCCGACTTGCATCCTTAAATGTTAGTAGCTTGAAAAGCTATAAGAGGCGGATGGTTTTCACTCATTTTGCTGCCTCACTTCCTTTAGACATTCTGTTGTTACAAGAATCCCATGTCTCTACCTTATTTGAGGTACAACAACTTAGACGTGGGTGGTATAAAGGCCCATCCTACTGGACTTTTGGGACTGACACTGCTGATGGTGTGGCTATACTGTTTTTTTCATCACAGTTCTCTGTATCTCGCATCATAGATATTTTTCCTGGAAGGGCGCTTATTATGGACTGCTCTATTTTTGATATTTTTTTACGTGTAATTGTAATTTATGGTCCACAAACTAAAGCAGCCCGTACTGCTTTATTTGATTTAATCAAACCGTTTTTATGTACTCGTAAACATATCATCTGGGGGAGGGTTTTAACTGTTCTATAGATGTTGCTTGTAGAACAGCTTCAGGGAAAAAAGTGCATTGCGATTCCTTGGCCTTGTCTCTTTGATTAAGGATGCAGGTTTGCAGGGACGCATATCGTTTTTTACATTCTGATGCGGGATACACATACCACAGGTCAGTGTTCCATACTAGGATTGACTATATATTTGTCTCCAAACATTGTGTTCCTAAACAGTTTGTTCTACGACATACTGAAATTTCAGATCACTGCCTTTTGATAGGTACTTTTTTTATTGCTTATACTTCTTTTTCCCCTGTTTCACTATACCCCCAATGGAAATTTAATAATTCTTTATTTTCTTCCTTTTTCGTTCAGTCTCAAGTCCACACTATTTTTCAGGCCCGTATTTCCGTTCTCTGTTTTTATGATTCCATTTGGGATTGGTGGAAAGATTCAAAGCAGGAAATCCATCTTTTCTTTCAACATTTGGGGAAGAAGAAGGCCCGGGACAAATACCTTACATACTTAACCTACCGCAATCAGTTATATAAATTGATGTCCCTCTGTCTCTTCTCCTGTTGATTATTCATCTCAAATCTCCAAGATTAAACGCCTCATGTTTTCTTTCCAATAGATAGTGCTCCAACCCTAGATTTTTATGCGTGCCGGTACCCTCCCGTCCTCTGCTAACCCATATTTTAGCCTTTAAGGGTAGACTTTCCTCTACTGTCATGCATGGCTTAATGGATGAGCACGGTAATGTTATGTACACGATCCCGGATATGTTTTCTGTTATGCATTCACATTTAAAACAATGTTTTTGTACTGTTCCACACTCCACCCCTGATTTATCCTCTGTTTTTTCGGCTCCGGCCCCCAGATCTTTACACATCACATACCAGACCTTCTTAGTCCAATTTCAAGAGAGGAAGTTGCTTGTGCTATATCACATCTAAAACCGAAGGTAGCCCCTGGACCTGATGGTCTCATGCATGAGTTTTATAAAACATTTCAAGAAAATTTGTTAGAAATTCTAACCCAAGTCTACGCTTTTATATTGAATTCTTTAGAGACAAACCCTGAATTTGGTATATCTTTTTTGAAATTCATCTTTAAAAAAGGGGATGTTCACTCCATTGCTAATTGGAGACCCCTTCATCTCCTCAACACTGATTATAAAATTTTATCTAACATACTTTGTTCTCGCCTTAGGAAGATTGCTCCTGATCTCATTGATCCGGCTCAAACCTGTGCTATACGGACGTTCTATACAATCAAACCTCTTTCTTTCTGAGAGATTTTGAAGCTCGGAATAGTAAAGGGTTGTCAGGTTTTGATTTTTCTCTGGACCAAACTAAAGCATTCGATTCTGTATATCACAAGTATCTACTCCAGATTTTGACACTCTGTGGTATTCCACAACTTTTTTTACTATGGCTCTCACACATGCTTTCATTGGCATATTTCATTCCAATAATAAATGGATTCACGGGTAACACCCTTCTACAGGTGGTAGGACTACGTCAAGGCTGCCCATTTAGTCTCTTATTGTACGCCTTTGCCTTAGATCCCATCATTCATCAAATTAAATGGGACTCTAGTATTATTGGTCTCGCACCTTCTCCTGATGTATTGCCTGTTAAAATTTCTGCGTATGTGGACGATGTAGTATTACTTACATCAAACCTAGCCTCAGGTGATACTGCACTCCAAATATTTCAACTCTTTCTCTTCTTTCAGGGGTAGTATAAATTTACAAAAGTGTATGTATTTCTTTGGACCCTGGGTCTGCCATTATTTCAAGGGCGATGGTATTAGGTTTTGTACTACTCCCCAAAGAATTCTGGGACTCTGGTTTAATGTTCCGGATGGGGCTGGTTATAATTGGGAAACACGCTCAAACTTGGTGAGTCTAAAGTCCAGATTTGGAAGACTTGAAACTGGGAAAAAAGCGGGTTCTGGTGGTGAAGAAATTTTTACTCCCTATTTTTTTATTTCTTAGCCATATTTATGCCCCTCCTAAGAACTTAGAAACTAGGATTTATAGCACATTTTTTCAGTTGATTTGGGGTAGCCGTCTTAATCCCATTAAACGGGCTGTGACTTATTTACCTGTCCACCAGGGTAGTTTGGGTATGATACACCCTATTGCTTTTTTTCTATCCTTTTTTCTCTTCCACCTTTTCCAAAGTTTTAGATATTCATTTTCTGTTTGTGATTCATGGGTGTGTAGTGCTGTGACTCCTATCATGACTGCTTGGACTGACCTCCCCCCTCACCTTTCACGTGTTTCTGGGGTTCCTTCTTATGTCATAGATAGTTTCCGTACCCTGAGAAATTGGAAGGTTAGTAAACCTTCTTTACTATCCTTGACCAGGAAACAAATATATGTGGCTTTTCTGATGGCTTTTAAGCCGGTGTTGCTTTTCCCACATTGTTCGCCAACTGGTATGTCTAATGCTTTAAACATTCTTAAAGATAAACGGATTCCACCACACATGTGGGATGTTTCCTGGATGTGTTGTCATGGGAAACTACAAGTTCGGAGTAATCTAAAACACAAATCCTCACAGGAGCGGTTTTGTCCTAAACCCTTTGTGTTCAATTAGAAGAATCCATGGATCATTTTTTTTTTACTTGTGCGGATGCCCGCTTTGTTCTGGAAAACATTGGCAAACAAGTGGAAATGGCCCTTCTGAGCAGGATTACATATCAAGTATTTATTTTGGGTGCTTTCATTGCTCCATGGCACATTTTCATCCTAGCACACCAGGGTTTTTTGCTATTTGTAAGTATTACTTATGGTGCCAGATGCCAATATGTATTGCAACAAATTCGGACAATACCTATGGATATTATATCTCATATTGAAACTGCACTAATATCTATTAAGGAATCTGAATATAAACAGCTTCCTCCCTCAAGGTTTCATTCTCTCTGGGTTCATTTTGATTTTTTTTCTTAGGTTAGGATTGTTACTTTCACCTTGTATAATTTCCTTACATGTCATATATACTGTTTTTCTACTTGCTCATTTTGGTTTTGGTTTTATGATATACGGATTGTATATGATTTCTTATGTTCTTGTTATTTAGTTTGTGTTTGTTTTTTTTATGGCCATTTGCTTGATGTTATGATTTACTCAATAAAAAATTCCCCTACTCTGTAGGAGGTTCCCTTACATCCTGGCATTGTGCCAAGATGGCCGTTGAAGGAGGAGCTGTGGAGGACATGAAAGTGTTGGAGGCAGTGGAGTTGGTCTCCTCCTCTGTCTCTCTTCTGAGAGAGACCACATCTTCTGTGAATATTGTGCTGCAACCTACTGGAAATGTTTCTTCTGAGTTTTTGGCTACTTCCTCTGCTACTGCTGTGGATAACTGTGTGCAATGCTCGCCTGAGAATCCTTCACTGATTTCCCAGTCTATGCCTACAACGTCTTCTAGCCCTGCTGCACTGGATATACGTTCTTCTCCTACTGTTTCTATGGATGTGGATGTGTTGCTTAAAGTCAAGAACAGTGCTATTTTGCTGCTAGACAACGCCTGTTAGCTTTTAAGACTCAGCCTAGTTTTGTACCTGCTGCTTACGTCTCACCGGCTGGGAATGCTCATTCTGCTGTCTCATCGCCAATTCTGACACTTCCGCATTCTTTGCCTGTTGCTACAGACTCTCCTCACTCCCTACCACCTGTACAGATGCACCTCTCGCTCAGCTTCCTCTAGGAGTTTCTTCTGTACAGGTGCCTGCTTCTGCTCTCCCTGATGCCTCGCACAGGGTGGACTGGTCTGTTGAGTCAGTTCTTGAAGCGGCTGGGTGGGAAAAGGACCCTACTGTTGGGACTTGGCGTTCTGGTTCTTCCCCGATCTGCACTAGGCCACCTGAGACTGACAAACTGCTGGCCTCTCCTGCTTTGAAAGACTCTGCTGCTTCTCTTGACATTTCCTTGCCGACCAAACTCCTTCTGACTCAGAACACGATTTTACAACTTGATCCTGCTACTTCGACGCCTCCTGATCACTGGACTCCTTGGGACCCTGAGTCTCACCCAGCTCCTGCTATTTCCACTGTTTCCTTCCCTAAATCTTATGCTGCATGCTTTCAACCCCCTGTACATCAGGTGAAAAGACACAACGCTGTTCGGCTGCAATATTTAGGGGGCTTATCTGACTTTCCTGACCGTTTTTTTGTAGGTCGTACCGAAAGATTCTATGCAATTTGCTGCTTTTGAGATTCATGCCTAATTCATGTTTCTTCAGAGTCTCATTTTGATATTAGTTTCAAAACTGTCACTGGTTTAGAACAGTTTTGGAGAAAGTATCAGGAGCTTAAAACTTCTTCTGGTCACCCTTTACTGCAATTCCCTAACTAAACCTACTCAGAAAACTGTTACGATTTTATTTCGTAACAAGGGTGTAAGTCTCAATGATATTACTGTCTGTTGAAGCAAAGATGCACTGTCCTTTCTGACCCAGAGGCTATCTTTGATTCTGAGAATATCTGGACAGGTGGGTGGAGGGTGAGGGTTATGCTTCACACTTCGGATGTTGGGGTTCAGCATCTACAAAATAGCTTTATGCTTGGGAAGGACAGGGAAGTTCTTTTTTAACCCCAGTCAGTCAAAAGCATGCTACAAGTGTGGCTCTCAAAACCATATTAGTAGCGTCTGTGACAGGATTAAATGCTCTGTTTGTGGTAACATTAGCCACACAGGTTCCCAATATGTTGATGAACCACTTTGCGTCCTTTGTGATGAATTGGGACACACTTTTCAGACTTGTACTTGGGCAGCTCATAACTCCCCGACTCTTGCTGATGGGGAAGAGCAATGTTTGATTATTACTGTTGCACAACGTTCTTGTTTGTCTGACACCCTTTCTAGACCTCAACGCGTACCCCCCAACCCTTTTGCGCCTGTTGTTGACCCCTCTTCTACTTTGCACAGACAATCTGCTCCTGTTTTGCAGCCACAGACCCCTGCTGTTGTTCTCCCTCTCCCTCCCCCTTCCCCTGATCCTGCTATTTCTACCTCGGAAGTAGTGCCTGTTCCTGTACTGCCTAGTACTTCTGGGACTTCCATGGACCCCCCCTAACTTTTTATTAGAGTCACATGGGGATCTATGAGGGGGACATCTCCTTCTTCTAATGCCCTAAAATCCTCTACTGTGACTCATATGAACAAATTTGAGGTTTTATGCCATCCTCAGGACAACACAGACTCTGATACGTTCTCTGTTCTCTCTTCCCACCCTGATGTAACTACGGACACAGAGGTGACCATTGATAATATTGGTTCTCAAAAAAGAAAGGCTAAGGCAAAACTGAAACATAGGGAAGGTACCCCTAGGAAGGGTAGACCAAGGTGAATTCTGTGTTTTTGTTTTGCCATTTCCTTGTACAAATGTTTTCGGCTTTCTCAGTGTATACTGTCAACGTTAACAGTATAAAAAAGCACACTAAGAGGGATGCAGTTTTTTCCTTTTTGTCTGGTTTGACAGCTGGCCTCATCCTCTTACAGGATGTACGTTTCCATGCTCTTCCGGAAATTTACAAAGCCACACGTGCCTGGACCTCTGGACTTTCTTTTTGGTCCTTTGGACAGGACTCTTGTTCTGGTTTAGGTGTTTTGTTTAGTATACCTGATGTTACTGTCATCAAACTGTTGGATGTATATCCAGGTCGGCTTCTTTTGTTAGATTTATTGATTTTTTCTGTCCCTTTCCGGATAATCAATATCTACGCTCCCCAAATAAAATCTCGTAGGATTGAACTACTGAAATTAATTCAGCCTTATTTATATACGTCATTGCATGTGATTTTTGGGGGTGATTTCAATTGTGGGTTATCTACTAAGGATAAATCTTCTACTTCTAAGACTACTAAACTGTTTTGTGACACAAATTTTCTTAAACAATTGCTTCTTTCCACAGGTTTGCAGGATGTATATTTGTCTTTTATGGGTCAGCATACCCCTACTTTTCATAAGGACCCCCTTACAACCTGTATTATTTTTCTTTATTTCTTCCCATCTCCAACTTTTTGATGCTGTTATTCAGGTTGTGGAATTTTCAGACCATACTTTATTGTCTATTTCTTTAGGCCCTTCCCTGACATCCTGTTTCAGTCCTGGCTTTTGGAAATTGAATACTTTCCTGTTATCAAATTCACATTTGTTATGTCACCTGACTGAGTATATTCACAATCGGAAGTCTGTATTTTTTTTGTATGATGCCCCCTGGGTTTGGTGGCAGGATACAAAAACTGGACTCCGCACTTTGTTCAAAAAATATAGCAAACATCATCATGATTTCCTATACTTCCTTTATCACACTAACAGACGACAACTTCAGAAATTACTTACTTTGTCTCATGAAACTGGCCATGATTTTTCTGCCCAAATTAGTAATCTTAGGAAGCGCATGCTGGATTATCACCTTCTGAAAGCTACTTCTGTCCAATACCAACAGCGTTTTGGGACCTCTGGTACCCATGACACTGTATGTCCATATGCTTCTGTTCAGAAAATAGTAGAGAGCAAAACTTTTGATACACTTTTTGATGACAATTTCGCCGAGCTCACTCATATTTCAGATATCGGACACCGTGTTACCTGTTATACACAAAAATTGTTTGGTCCAATGCCCCCCCCCCACAGCATCCATATTAGACTACCTTTCCCAAATCCCTGATGTGCCCTCTTCTGTTCTTGATATGTTGGATGCTGAGATACAAGCACATGAAATTGAAGCGGTGATCCAATCTTTATGTCCGAGAGTGACACCAGGCCTGGATGGTCTCTCCAGTGAGCTGTATAAATTATTTTCTACTGACCTGAGTTCTGAATTGGCTGCAGTTTATAATTCCGTCCTACAGTACAGAAATCTTCCTTTAGACTTTAACATGGGTTGTTTGTTTTATTTACATAAAAAAGGTGATAGAAGATTGCTCACCAATTGAAGACCTTTATGCCTCTTAAACACTGATTTTAAAATTTTGACCAAAATTTTGGCTCTCAGACTTTCAAAGTTGGCCACATATGTGATTTCTACCGCACAATCTTGCAGTGTCCCTGGGAGATGCATACAGGACCATCTTATTTTACTTAGAGAACTGATTGAATGTGGTAATTCTAATATTTTACATGGTTACATTTTCTCTCTGGACCAGCGACAGGCTTTTGATTCTGTACATCATGATTTTTTATGGTCTACTCTTCGACATTATAAAGTACCTGATTACACCCTTGCCAGACTTCAGTTGCTATACCGTTCTGCAACTATTGTCCTCCTAGTTAATGGATGGAAAGGCCCTATGCTTCCTCTACAAAGAGGGGTTACACAAGGCTGCCCCCTTAGTCCGTTTTCATATGTTTTCTTTTTAGATCCTTTACTTTGTTCTATTAACTCAGCACCAACAGTTATGCCACTTCCCTCTGCCCCATTTTCCGTTTTGGCTTATGCAGACGATATGAGTCTAATGGTGGCTAATGCTGCCTCTGTAAGTTCTGCATTATGGCATTGTTCCCAGTTTGGGGCCATTTCTGGTGTGGCCCTCAATCTTGATAAATGCATAGGCCGTAGGCTAGGTTCCCCTATTTTGGGTGAGTCTATTGTTGACCTTAAAATTTGTGAAGAACCTATTAAAATTGTGGCCATTTTGCATGGTAATGGTCCTTTGGACGTCCTTAACTGGACTACTAAGTTAGATTGTGCTCAAACTATGGCTGCACATTGGAATTTCTGTCAGATGAGTAAGAAAAAAAGGATTTACATGATTAAAACCTTTTTACTTTCCCTTTTTCTGTTTTTAGCTTATGTACCCTCCCCCGACACTTTGAGACCAGATTGCTTAGTCTTCTTTTTCAAGCCCTATGGGGTAGTCGCCTGAACCACATTAAACGTCAGATTACCTATCTCCCTATTAGGGATGGAGGCCTCACTGTCCAACCTGTTTTTTTTTATACTAGTTTTTTCTTGCTCCAGAATATTAGACCCCTGCTGGTTAACCGAGATCGAGGGTGGGAACCTTGGTTTCTTGAATCCTGTGGTCCTTGGTTTCATAAATGGGAACACAATAAATTGACGGTTTTGAAGCATTCCCCCCAGATTTCTGCTTATGTTAGGGATAGCTTTTTTCATTTGAAACAGTGGCAGATTACCAGCCGTGCGCTTGTAGCCATCTCTAGGAAAGCATTGTATAAATATTTAGTAGACTGTGTATATTTGGGTGTGGTTGTTTTTCTCAAATGTCCCACCCAACATCTCCCTGCTTTGCTCACATTACTCCTTAATTCTAGGGTTCCCCAAAAGATGTGGGATTTACATTGGCTTAGCTGCCATGAACGTATCAATGTCAAATACAACCATAAACATAAAACACTACTGGATAGATTTTGCTCCAGACCTGAATGTCAGCAACAGGAAGAAACTATTTCACACCTTTTTTTCCTGTACATTTATTGTTTCTTGGACTTTATTAGCTGCCAGGTGGCGTGAATCCTTGTTTGCACTCATCACTTATGACAATCTGATGTATGTTTTTTCCCCCCACTTGGTCTCGTTGGAATGTTAATACATTGAATTTGATTTTTGTAGTCATCAAATGGCATGTGTGGAATGCTTGTTGTCTATTTAATTTGCAAAGTCAGGATGTGCCTCTTCTTACCATTATTTGAAGAATTGAACATGATTTAAAGGACGTATATTTTTCTGAGGCGGAACATTTGTCATCTGACTCTTTGTTGCAATTATGGACACTGTTACCTTGGATTACTGATTCTGATTTTCCTGTTAATTATTTTGTGTATTATTTTTTTTTTATCTGTATCATTTTCATTCTGTTATTTTGTTGTTCAGTTGATATTCAATAAAAACTTCCCCTGCTCTTTTTGAGAAGTGCCATGGTATCTTTAACATCCACCTGAACTACGACCAGAACAGGCAGATGGGACCTCAGTTTAACATATCATCCGAAAGATGGCACCTCAGGAGTGCAGCACCCCAATGTTCATATTGGGATTTAACCCAAGTGCCTGGTGTGGGGATACAACCCACAGCCTTCTGATCTTCCAGCATCAGAGGCAAGTGTGCAATCTGCTGAGCCACTGACACTGCTTGACTTGAGGGGAAGAAGGCAGCTGGCTGTGGAGATGAGTGGAAGGGATGTGTGGGCACAGGGGAGGAGTACCACTGGACATCTGGGAGTTATTTACCAAATGATTGGGAAGGACCACTACAGCTGTGGAAACATTGGATTTTACAGTGCATCTGGGATCAGATTGGATGGGGTGTCCAGCAGATTACTAGGAAATGCATATTGTATTATAATAACTGGGTCGTGTTTTTTCCCTAAGGAAACCTGGTTTGTAATTTGTCATTATGAAGGAGTGTTTATAATGGCAAACACGCACCAGATTTCCTTCGCTTCACACATGCACCAGCTGTCTGACTTTCAGCTGTTGCACTGAACCCTGCACTGCCATTCACTCTCAGCAGTAAGTAAATCTTCAAAAAAAAACTGGACTGTCACATCAAAGTTTTTAACACTACTTACAACTTAAAGCTCAAAAACTTGAAAAAATTAAAAAGACAGGTTTCAGCAGCCGCAGACTGTACTTAAACTAGATGGGACTGCAGCTGCACAGTGAGCATTGTAGTCTTATTTTATATAATTGTCGTGGCAAATAAAAACACGAACCAGAAATTATATAAAATGAAACATGGGGTAGTGTGCAAAACTTTAATTTTACACACACTGTTGGTGTTGGATGCTTAATATGTAGCATCTAACACCTCATGTGTGTATAAAAGTCTTGTTACACATGCCACTTCAGTTTTATTCTATATATCATGCCAGGCATGAGGATCGAGGTGTGGCGGGGGAACCTCATGCAGCATTACTTTCTTATTTTTAACCAAACAGCATCAGAGATGCCTGTTTGAGTGAGCCCGGGAGGGGGGGGAGGTTGCAGAACCATACAACACAGGAGAGACAGCCTTCCACATAATCCAAGTAGCAAATGCATTTACCACACTGGTTATTGAAACCTTCATGGGATGTACATAACCTATGAGTGCCTTGTATGGCAAAGAGATCATTTGCATGGGGGCTTATGAATATAGCACATTAGTGCAAACTAGGTAACAGGTTTGTGAAGCCCAGACTCATTTTACCCCTTGAAAGCATCCATGTGCATTATTGATACCTTTCTGTGATTAACAAGGGTTGTATTTAGTGTCAAGTGCACTAATTTGTGTCATTATTAGGGCTGCCTTCTAGGGGTTTATAATTAAATACATTTATAGCACTCACACTGTGATCAAAACTTGTTAGAATATCGCACATTTTGGGACTTGCAGTAATTTGCACTCTGGTTAGGGACTCAGCCTTCTAATATGTAGCCCCAAAACTCTTAACTTTAAGTATATACCACATGGTTGCAGATGGGGTGGAAGGATGTATACTGTAGTAACATGAATTAGGTAGAAAAAGAAAATAAGAAAAGTTCAAATGTCATCATTGTCTGTTGGTTGCATTGTACAGTAGCAGGTTTTACAAGCATTTATACTGTTCTTTTTGATGCATTTACATCTTCCAAAGTATTATGTCTGTTCTCCTACTGGGATTCATGATCTGATTGCTCCATTTTTGCAGCCAGAAAATCTTGAACTGCAAACTCATAAGCAAAAAAAATAAAAGCACAGCCCTACAAAATTGCTTTCAGTTTTACATGGGGCTCGAGATTTATGTCGTCCCTCAATAACTTTAAATCCCCATTAAAGCAGTAGTATTTCTTAGTTACCATATAGTTTTTTTCAGCAATGATGAAAATCAAGATAAACTTTTGTTTTCTTCAATTCCTGAACCAAGATATGGAATTTTTGAGTTTTTAAAAGTTCACTTTCCGTGCCATATCCACCAAAAAAAATGAAATATCTTGGCACAGCGCTATGCTAAAAACAAAAGAAGCAAACTCTCGACTCACTCCTGAAGACTGCACACACACACGCCACAAGTTAGTGTACTATAAAAAGATTTTATTCAAAATGAGTAGCACTTCTAATAACTATCACTACAGTAATACATATAAACACAACATTTCCTACATATATGAATAATAAATATCCAATGTAAAGTGCAATCTATAAATTCTGGAGGCAATGGTAAATAATTATTAAACCACACTCATTCCGACAAGCTCATTGTTTTGCACACATATTGTATTCTGCTATGTGTAGAATCCTAGTACCCACAAAAATTATATTAAACATTCAATATCTATCAATTTATGAGAACCTTAAACATTTATTTATTCTCTACAGTTCTTAACGTTTGAAAATGTCAGTAATCACAACCTTAATTTCATTACTGTTTTTAATACTCAGGCAAAAGAAATGGAGAAAATTGTTAAACAAAATTGGTATTGTCTACTACTAAAACCTGTGTTAAATGAAGTATTATCTGAGAAGCCTGGTTTTACATATAGAAAAGGAAAAAACCTAAGAGATTTATTGGTGCATAGCTGGAGTGGAAAAGAAGAACGGAAAGAAAATGATGAAGAAACACAGGGACTTCCAATGGGAAATTTCAAATGTGGCAACTGTGCAGCTTGTGCCTTTATTGAATTAGGAAAATACATTTTATTGCCACATAGCAATCAAACTCTCTGTTGAAACAGTTTTATATCTCGTGGTACAAAAGTGGTGGTTTATCTGGCTATCTGCAATTGTGGATGTTTTTACATTGGAAAAACTACGAGAAAGTTTAAAAATAGAATACATGAACACAATAGTCATATAAGACTTGGTTCAAAGGAAAATACCCTTACTATGCATGTGAAAATCAGGCGGAATTGGACACTGTGTTTTCTTATTTTTGATTGGAATGTGTAAAACTGAACATGGGGGTGGGCCAAAATAATTTTCTAAAGTGTCAAGAGACATACTAGCAATTCCGGTTGAAGGCTGGACTTCCCCCTGGCCTTAATGGTTCTTTTCAGTTAGCACCTTTATTAAAATATAGATGTTAAAAAACAAATGTTAAAAACTGTAGAGAATAAATAAATGTTGAAGGTTCTCATATATTGATAGATATTGAATGTTTAATATGATTTTTGTTGGTGCTAGGAGTCTAGACATAGTAGCATACAATAAGTGTGTAAAACAATGAACTTGTTGGAATGAGTGTGGTTTAATGATTAATTATCATTGCCTCCAGAATTTATAGATTGCACTTTACATTGGATATGTATTATTCATATATGTAGGAAATGTTGTGTTTATATGTATTATTGTAGTGATAGTTATTAGAAATGTGAAAACATGTTTTTGATATTGTATTTATATGTATGGATCCTATTTTAGATGTATTATGACTTTACATTTCTTAATGGTTATGTTTAGGTGCTTTTTTGTCTATGAGCATCATTGTTAAAGACTGTATCATTTTTAGGGTATTAGCACTTTAAATCAGATTGTTCGCATGTGCAATGTTTTTTGTATATAAGGGGAGTGTTTGTAAAGGCATCATGTCTTGATAACAAATCAGTGAGACATGAAACATATGTCGATGTTTCCTGTGAGGGGAGTGCTACTCATTTTGAATAAAATCTTTTTATAGCATGCTGACTTGTGTGGCGTGTGTGTGTGTGTGTGTGTGTGTGTGTGTGTGTGTGTGTGTGCAGTCCTCGGGAGTGAGCTGAGAATTTGCTTCTTTTGTTTTTGGTAATTTACCTGTATTTTGGCTCTGCCATTGTTGTCCTGAGCTGTGTTATTTTCGTTTTTGACAGCGCTATGCTGTTTACCATCAGAAACATGTGGTAACAACCTTCTACTTCATCTGTATTATGAATCTAGCATGAACATTCAACAGGCTACCTCAACAGAAGAGATTTTCAAAAATTGCAACTGGTAGCCATCTTGTATATGATGTGAGTCATTTATTACAAAATTAGCTATAAAAGCTGTTTTAAAAATATGTAACTGAGAAAACTAAATACTCTAAGGATGAATCTAAGGATGTCAGAAATTCATTTTTGCTAAAAAAATATATTTTCTGAAATTTTGTGGGCGATTAACATATACTGCTGTTTTAAAATGGATATCTATCCTTTTTTCCCCTTTTCTCTTGTACAATTATAATATATTAGAACTATTTTGCCTTCTATAATAATGCCATTCAGCACTATGACATTTTTAAGAAACAATGACTTATTTTTGCCACTGAGGCTAAAATCCTTATTTTAGTCAGAAGAGTGCTGGTGTCCTTTCACAGTGGTATTTGATTCTGCTCACTTCTAGGGATAGAAAAAATTATTTCTTTTTTTTTTCTCCCCTCCAGGCTCCGGATCCGCCACTGCTTCGGGAATCCTAGGTCCGCTAGACCCCTCCAACCTCCCCAGGTGCCCCTCTGCCTCATATCTGCAGCCTTAACTCAAGGTAGCTTGGTGTTTCACCCTTCACCGAGTGGGTCCATCTCCTCCGAGGGGAAAGGCACCAGTGTGGACAGCCCAGCACACTGTTCTTTCTTCGGCCTTGGGCACTGCTGAGACAGGGGCAGACCCTGCAGGAAGTCTTCGGGCGTGCCTTGGACTGGGTGCCATCATCCAGCCAATCCAGAGCAGTTTTTTTCACTTTTCTGGTTTGTCCCTCCTGCACCGCTACCTGTCATGTGACCGGTCTCAACTGGGGGCCACTACTGAGCAAACCTTCCCACCAGCCCACCCCAGGAGAGAAGAGCAGTCCCTATGGACAGTCAAACTCTCCTTCCCCTGCCAGCCCCTGCATCCCAGTCCATTCCTGAACCTGGGTCACCAGCGTGGTTCAAGGTGTGGCGTCCAGTGCCTCAACCCTCAAAAACATTTTTTCAATATGGATTCATAGGGATACTGCAAGCAGAAAATCAATCTCAGTCCAATCCTCACATTTCTTTTTCAAAAACAAGTTTAGCAGTTCAGTAAAATCCCAGGTAACAAAATATTATGACAGGCCCAGGATCCAAAGTTTTTTGTCCCTTTTGACAATCAGTATCTTACAACCTTTCCTTTTATATGTTTGCTTGCATGCATGCACAAAACAAAGATACTGGTGGTGCTCAGGCAGCACAGGGGGCTGTGGAGGTGTGCGTGCTGTATAAGCCAATGGAAATGCAGGAGGCTGGCTACTCAAAATCCAGTGTGGAGAAGCCTGATGATGATGGTGTTCAGCTGGTTGATGGTCATAAATGTTTGTGTCATTCAAAGGATTAAGCCCCATCAATCACATTGGTTTCCCCCCAACATTAGCCAGAAAATGACATCATCAACAGGCTTTGAAGTTGAACATGAAGCCTCACACTGTGTGTGTGTGTGTGTGTGTGTATGTGTGTGTGTGTGTTATAATCTTGCAGCAAAGTGGGGAAGAAATGCTCGTAATGCAAATATAATAGCATCAAATATATTAACAGCATGTCAATAATGAACAAAAAAAAAACAGAATTAGTTGATTTAAATTATATATATTTATGTCCCCTTTAAAGAGTCCCTGATACCAGCTGGATGACTTTGAAAAATGTGATAGTTAGACACAATTCTATTTATAGTTCATATGTGTTTGAAATTATTTTTTTCATATGAGCTTTATCCTCGTTCCCCTCTTTATGTCCCTCTTCTGCTATTGACCCTCAGCCCCATCAAACCACTTTCAGGACTCACCTCATTTTCTTCTTTCCTCATTGTATGAGTGGGTGCCATGGATGGTGGTGGTGTGGTGCCCCAAAGGGTTGTAGGGTCATTCTGCTAATGGGGGTTCTTTTAAACCTGTTACTCCCCCGAGTCAGAACCAGTGGCATACAATGGCATGCATGTAGACCATGAAGACAGTGCACTCTCTCAATGTCCGCCTCCGGCTTTGACTTCTTGTGACTACTGCTGCACCATCTCGCCTCTACTGGGGGGGCAGCCAAGCAGTGGTACACATTGTGCCCCCACCCCAAAGAAGGAGAGCCATCACTGGATGTTCAATTTTCCTTCCCCCTGCCAGTCCCCAAGCAACACTGGACCCTTCCCAAACCCAGTTCTCAGGTGTGGCAGGAGGTGAAGTGTCCAGTGCCTAACATAGAAAGATAGAAGTTGATGGCAGATAAGGACCGCAAGGCCCATCCAGTCTGCCCATTTCTTTTTCTACCTTATAAATGAGCCATTGGCCTTTGCTCTGTCAATGGCCTATCTATTCATACTCATCTTTATTTCTCCCTTATGCCTATCCCATGCCTGTTTGAAGCCCTGCACTGTATTCACATCCACCACTTCCTGAGGTAGGCTATTCCATGCATCCACCACCCTTTCTGTGAAAAAGAACATTCTCACATTACACCTTAATAGGCCTCCCTCTAATCTCATGCTGTGTCCTCTTGTGCTGTTATTTTTCTTATATTGAAACATGTTGGACTCTTTCACCTTGTTAATGACCTTAAGGTGTTTGAATGTTTCGATCATATCACCTCTCTCACTCCTTTGCTCTAGGGTATACATATTGAGCTCCATTAATCTGTCTTCATATGTTTTCTGTTGCAGTCCCTGCACCATTTTGGTTGCCCTTCTCTGGACTGCCTCAATTTGGTTAATATCCTTGTGAAGGTGTGGCCTCCAGTACTGCACTCAGTACTCCAGATGGGGCCTAACCAGTGTCTTGTAAAGAGGAATTATTACCTCCATCTTCCGACTTGTGATACCCCTACTAATACACCCAACATCCTACTAGCTTTACCTACTGCTTTAGTGGTCGGCTTGGATGATTTCAGGTCATCTGTGATGATGATGCCCAAGTCTCTTTCTTCCCTTGGACTACCAGTAACTCCCCTCCCAGCCTATAGATGGCTTCAGGGTTTCTCTTCCCTATGTGCATGATCTTGCACTTTTTTGCATTAAACCCCAGTTGCCACTCTTCTGACTACTTTGCCAGTTTATCCAGATCTCTTTTCATGCTGCCCACCCCATATGGATCATCTACTCTGTTGCAGATCTTCATGTCATCTGCAAACAGACAAACCTTACCCTCCAGCCCATCTGCAATGTCACTGATGAAGATATTGAAGAGGACTGGACCCAGGACTGATCCCTGAGGTACCCCACTTGTAACTTGCATCTCTTTTGACTGTATACTGTTTACTACCACTCTCTGTTTTCTGCCTGTCAACCAGTTTGCCACCCAGTTGACCAACTTCTGACCCACCCTGAGCCTACCCAGCTTATTAATCAATCTTCTCTGTGGAACAGTATCGAAAGCTTTGCTGAAGTCAAGGTAGGTGACATCAACTGCTCCCCCTTGGTCCACCACTCTGGTTACCCAGTCAAAGAAATCTATGAGATTAGTTTGACAGGACCTTCCTTTTGTAAACCCATGCTGTCTTGGATCCTGTGCTCCTATGGATTCCAGGTGTTGCACTGTCCTTTTCTTAAGGAGTGCCTCTATAATCTTTCCCACTACTGAGGTAAGACTGACTGGTCTGTAGTTCCCTGCCTCCTCCCTGCTACCACTCTTGTGGAGCGGGATCATGTGAGCCCTTCTCCAGTTTTCTGGGACCTCTCCTGTGCTCAGAGACTCACTAAACAGTTCTGATAATGGCTCTGCTAGTTCCACCCCTTAGCTACTCAAGTACCCTGGGATGTATGCCATCAGGTCCCATTGCCTTGTCCACCCTGAGCTTATAGAGCTCTTGTAGGACCCTTTATTTTGTGAAGGGACTAGTGCACACCTCTCTCCCCCTTGTGTCCATGGTGCTGAGCTGTGGGCCCTGCCCGACCTTCTCTTCAGTAAATACTGAGCAGAAGTATCTATTTAGGATAGACACTTTTACATGGTCCTCCTCCTCACAAGCCCTCTTATCGCCTTTGATCTTAGCAATACCCCCTCTGGACTTTCTTCTTTCACTAATGTATCTATAGAAAGTCTTGTCACCTTCTTTTACTGCTTGTGCTAGTGTTTCCCTCAGTTTGGGCCTTTGCTTGCCTTACTGCCTTCCCAGCTTCCCTTAGGGAAGTTTTGTATGCCTCCCTATCTTCATCCTACTGCATTCCCTTATATTTCCTGAAGGCCAGTCTTTTGGGTCTGACCTTTTCTGCTACTATTTTTGAGATCCAAAGTGATTTCCTTCTTCTTTTCCACTTCTTTTTCTCTCTAACACAATGGGATGTTGCTTCAAATATTGCATCCTTAATGCTTGCCCACTTTGCCTGTACCCCCTCACCTGTATTTCTTTTTGCCTGGGCTAGCTTAACTCTGTTGGCCATCTTATCAAAGTCAGCTCCTCTGAAGTCCCATTTTTTTGCCTTGGAATGGGATGATTTAGTTCTAGTGGCCAAACTGAATCATACCATGTGATGGTCACTGGCCCCCAGGTGACCTTCTACCAGAAGATCTGTGATCCTTTCCCTGTCAGTCAGTACTAGATCTAGGATAGCCCTGTCTCTTGTGGGTTGTTGTACCAGTTGTTTGAGGCCATCCACCTGCAGGGAATCCACCATGTGTCTAGTTCTGGCAGATGTTCCTGCTGGTATTGACCAATCTGTATCTGGCATGTTGAAGTCTCCCATTATCAGAATCTCCCCTTTAGCAGTCATGTTTTGTATATCTTCTAACAATAATATGTCTATGTCCTCCCCTGATATGGGGGCTTGTAGACAACCCCAGTTCATATGGCGGTCCCATTTCCTGTTTCCAGGGTAACCCACAGTTCTTCTGGCTCTTTATGTGTATTCTGAATTTCTGTAGCTTTGATATTTTCATTGACATACAGGGCCACTCCACTCCCCCTTTTTGCACCTCAGTCTCTTCTGAACAGTATATAGCTAGGTACTGAAGTCTCCCAAGTGTGGTTACTGGTAAACCATGTCTCACTAATTGCTACTATGTCCAGTTTAGCCTCTGTCATTATTGCCTGCAGGTCTGGGAACTTGTTTCCAAGACTGCGAGCATTTGTGTACATGATTTTCCATTGGCCAGATTTGTGTGTGTTAGTTGTTGGGTGAGATCTGGCATTTCCCCTGTGCATCCTATGGGAGACAGACCTTTTCTTACCTGGTGATGCAAATGAACTGCAAACATGCTGAACTCCTGTTTGACCACTCTAGCTGAGGGGAGGGGTGTACCTTTTCAACATTTGGGGTGCTGCACCCCTCTCCCCATTTGCTAGTTTAAATATTCTGCAAAGACATCAAACTTCTGCCCCAATGCACAGACTCCCTCCTTAGTCAGATGTAGTCCATCAAATTTAAAGAACTTTCGCTCCTAAAATTGTTGCCAGTTCCCTACAAATTTGTGTCCTTTTTCCTGGCACCAGCCCTTGAGCCACATGTTTAGCTTCCCTAGCTCCCCTTCTCTGACCTTCTGTCCATCTTCCCCCTTCTCCCAGACTGGCAGGATCTCAGAGAAGGAGATGCCAAATGAAATGGATGATAGTTTGTTACCCAGCCTGGTCAGGTGTTCCTTGGTCTCCACAACTGACTGGCTGGTGAGATCATTAGTACCTTTGTGTACTAGGACATCAATGTTTTCTCCTGCTTCCAGAACAGTTTTAGCAATGCGGTCAGTGTCTCTCCATGCTGATGTACCTGGGAGACATCTGACCATTACCCCTTGCTGGAGATACGTATCAACTCCCCGAATCATGGAGTCTCCTATGATCAGAAGTTTTTTGGATTTCCTTTTTGATTTTTTTGTTTTGGTTCCTGTTTTGGGTGAGTTTTGTTGTGCTAGCTCCTGTGCTGCAGTGTCCTGCTTTGTAGTGTCATCTGCCCCTTTGTTTGATTTCGGAGATTGAGGCAGATACCTGTTTGTAGTTTTTATATGGTTTGTGGAGGCAATATGTTGGAGAGCACTGAGTGATGGAGCACTCAATTTGCCCCTCCTAACCACCTGCCAGCCTCCCAGACCAACTACCCTCTGCGGTCGAGGTGCTTCTGTTGGATGTTGGGGAAATGACGGATGGTTCTTATAATATATTTCATTTTGAATATGCAATTTGAGGCATGCAGTCTCTGCCCATGCTGCCTGGAGCTGATCCCTTAGATCTCCTATGGCCCAGCATGTAGGACAGTGTCCTAAATCCTGTAAAACTACCCTTCTGAAAAGTGTTCTGCAGTACCTGCAGTTAATGATATCCATTCCAGATATGTTGCTGGGTTTATAACCTGGTCAGAGTAACTAGAAGGAAGAAAATGAAAGCAAAAGTTTGATTTTGTATTTTGTTTGTTTGTTTTTGTGTAACTTGTTATAACAAGTTAAATTACTAGTGCTCCTGTAAATGAGGTCACCGTGTGGATGCCCCACTGATCCACCCCTTCCTACTTTGCTGCAGGAAATGTCATGGCTGTGCTACCCTATAAAAGGAGTGTAGTGTGGTGTGGTTGGGGATGGGGTGGGTGGCTGGGCCCTTCCCCTGCCGAAAAAGAAGAATCACAGACGAAAGAAGCAAGGGGGTAAGAACAGAAACAATCAGACAGCAGCAAATTCAGTAGCCCTGAAAGCTTATCCTAATGATAGATAAAACTGTAAACCTGTAAAGCACCACCTGTAATAATTTCATAGAAAATATACCTTGTAAGAAACAGTTTGCTACAGAGAAAAATAAAGCAGTAACAGTAGATATACCTTGCAAAAGACTATTTGAATCAGAAGATTAGAGCAGTAATCTGTTAGCACACACCTGTAGGCACACTCTGTAATAATGCAGCATAAGGTACACCCAGCAACAACAATTTGAATCAGAGAAAAATAAAGCAATAACATGTTAGCAACAAACAGTAATAATCCCTGTAAGTAGAAAATAAAAATAGCAACACACAGTACATCTGCCTAGCCAAAAGAAGCCTTAATCCTTTCCCTTGCCCTGGTAAGGTTCTTTGCTCTGTCTTTTCAAGCAACTCAGAAGGAAAGAGCTCAGGTGAAGCTAGGTGCCTTGGCCTCAGCCCTACATGCCACTGGGATGGCTAGAAGCTTAATGTAGCCCAGATTTCTTTAGACAATATTGTTTGTGGCCCTGTGGGGGACTGAACCATCAACCCATCATTTTACAGTTCCATGCTTCTACCCTCTTTACCATTCAGTCCAGACTATGTTTTTACACATGTCATTCCTCTTTTTCTTTATTACTGAGGGAAATGAGATAAAAACAAGATTCCTGTCCCTTGGACTTTACTTGGTATGGCTGCTTGTCTATAAATGCATCATAATGCCCTGTTTATAACATCATAATTATCTCCTGAGCAACAGATTGGGAAGTCATAAACGGAATTGTGACTGCAGAAGTAGACAAGCAGACAGAGAAAAATGGGAAGAGATCCTGTTTCTATGCAAATTCCCTTAGTAATAAAGAAATAACAGTGACAATTACAGAAAAAGTGTGAAATTATAAGCTAAATTGTGTCTAAACATTTTATTTTTCAAATTTGCCCCAGCATCATCAAGGGCTCAATTTTCATAGTGCCTGTTATAGCAAACAAGCTGCTGTAGATGGCAACTTGTGTTGAAGCCCAGGGTGCCAGGGACCCTGCACTTGAATTTTGCACAACACCCTACCCACATACCAAGATCCCCAAGTTGCTGCAGGTGGACTGGTGTGTCACGTGTATGGTGCAAGAGAGGGGAATGATAGAGGCAGCTGAGATCCCTTGCAGTGTGCCATGAGACAAACATATGCAATGTGGGATAGCTGTCACCCTCTGATGAAATCTACCACTGGTATGTGCCACTGAAGTAATGACTTGTGAATGTGAACTTCTGCAGTGCTGACTGCACACTGACACTGGTTGGGGCATGTTGCAGCAGCACCGACATACAGGTTAGTACTCCGCCCCTACCCTGACACCATCCAGACACCCAAGCCTACCAAGCTACCATGCTGCAGCCCATGCCATTAGTGTAGTGCAGCACATAGCATGCCCCACCATGTCAGAACACAGCTCATACAGGGATGCCAGTACAACAGAGGTACGGTATACTGATGGTGCCTTTCTTAAAACAACTAATGCAGAGTAGAAATTAGAAGCAGTGATGCACTGTACCCAGTTATGAACATACCATAGAACAAAAAATCAAAGAGCAGAATGAGAATGTAGACCAAAACCAGCATGTTTTTTAAATTAAGATAGTGTGGCAACCATGTCAAGGGAATACATTTGGCACCCGGTGAGAAAAATTATTACCTACTCATATCTACTACTCAGTCCCAAGCCCAAGTATACAGCCCTGTGCATGTACACAGACTTACCAACTATTTACATGTGAGTAGTATTGTCTACACACATGTCACGATGGGTACTCCATGAGGACCATAGCATCATAGGGAGATGACTCGAAATGCTTGCAGTTGGCTGACAACTCACCTGCATGGTGGTACCACAGGCTGTGTCTTCTGTGGTAGCATCACTGTCAACCTGTGACTGCAGTGTCCTGGTGTCTCCCCTGTACCTGTCCTTCAGGTCATGCATTGCTAGTGCTGGCAATTCTTGATGGTCTGCAACCTGGCACAGAGGTCTCACTAGGCTGCCATGTATGTGGGTTGTCACCACCAGTGGTTGCATGCTCCCTTAAGAGGAACTGATACCTATCCCATGTACACATCCAGGGACCACATTGGTGCTAGCAGATCTATCACCCACCACCTCCACTGTTGCATCTGATGCCACAAGGGCCATTAGTACAGCCCTGGCTGGTCTAAGTAGTGGCAGCACCCACTTGCTTGCAAAATCCTGTTTAAGGGGATGCTGTAGCTGGGTTATGCTGCACAGCAAATGCTGTAGCTGGGTTATACTGCACAGACCCTTTTTGTCATAGCTCAACCTGGTAGCCAGTGCATGTGTTGTGCAAGCCAAATTGTCACAGCTGAACCCAAGTATGTAGGAAGCACCCTACCAAAATCAGGAATGATGCAAGGTCCGATGCAGAGTGCCTTTTGTTTCAGTTCTGTTTGCTGCACACACCTTGCAACATTCCTGGACCTTTCAAATCGAGCACGAGGGGCTCTTTAAAACTCAATTACACTGCAAGCAAACATTCAGCATTGACAAATGCTTGTTTTGATAATTGCAGTGTCCTTCACAAGAGCTACTCTTACAGCTTTCAAAGAATTAACCATATTTCATATTTATTGTACCTCCTGTTCCATCCTCATTAGTCTTTGATTATTTTGTTTTATCTAGGTGCTAACCACATTCATAGTTTCCAACTTCAGATCCAAGTTTGTGAAAATTTCTGCAGGTTAGTTGTCTTTTGCCTCTCTCAGCTGTTGAACCAAGGACAGTATAGTGCCCAATCTGGCTGACAGAAAGAAATTGTGCACACACTAACCAAAAAGCCAGTCAACTTGACAGTTTCATTCCTATTATATTTATTTGTGCCAAATTCAGGACACACCCAGACAGAACACTAACCACTCCTACAGTACATTGCAGGCTTCATCTCGCAGTACCCAGGGATTTAAACTTAGATCTGGTTTCATGGATGGGGATGGGGGGGGACTCTGATTTTGTGATGCCATAGTTTTGTCACTGGCCTCACAACTTGATCGGTAATACAGATTACTCTATCAACCAACATTTCATTGCCTTATGCTACATTGGGGCAGTTCTGGCAGACAGCAGCATTTCTTGTAACTAAGGCAGCTACACTTTGCTTCTTAGCCTTTTTGTTGAATAGACAGGCATCCTAGCTATCAACTTTAAAATCAGTTGATACATAAACTATTTGCACAGCACTAACCAGGTGTGGGAGAGTTTACTCTGGACTTGTAGCCTTGATTTCTCACCAAAAGAGACTTTAAAACTTGATCCCCACATGGCGAGGAGCAGCGTGGCATCATTCTGCCTTGAGCTCTACCTCCCTGTGATGGCAATGCTCACTCTGAAGCCTTTAGTACAACGGTATGGTGTCACCCTTATGGGACCTGCCAAGGGGATGGTTTGCATGCTATCTACTCCAGCTTGGTATCCTTTGTCTGATAACCATATGCCACCTTACTTGTATACACTTCAAGGTAAGACTTGAGGGAGGGCAGTTGAGTGAAGACACAGAAAGCAAGAAATGTATTTTAAAATGTCCCAGTTCAGCAGTGCACTTTATTAAATAATGACTCGAACACACTAGATGATGAAATAAACAGTTCAAACAGTGCAAAGGTGGACTTTCTGAATTGCTTGTACCAGTTGACAAGTCAGCATGACCTTGGGTTACTATACAAATATGGCTCAAAGGGCTGTCTGCTCCAGCTCATCCAGTAAATGCACAGAGACAAGAACAGTACCTGAGGAAGGTCCTACTTATACCTGCATCTGCACCTCTGCACCCCACACTTCAGGTAGAAGACCAATCACCCCTCCAGCTACTCAACTTAGCTTTTGTCCAAAACCTCCCAGCCTTCGCTAGCACCACCACTGGTCATTCTTTCTGAGACTGCCCCAGCACTGATTACTCCCCACTGGCATCAGTCAGTTACATAGGAATGTAAGAACATAAGAATTTGATGGTAGATGGGGACCGAGTGGCCCATCTAGTCTGCCCATGAGCCTACCCCCTACCCCATATTTTGCTGTTTTTGTTTACACTGTAGTGCCAGTCCCGTGTGTGTTTAAATGCCTTCACCATCTTTGCTGCAACCACCTCTGGGTGCAGGCTGTTCCATGTATCTATTACCCTCTCTGTAAAAAAGCACTTCCTGATATTTCCTCTGAGTCTTTCCCCTCTCGGGCCTAGGTTGTGCCCTCTTGTACATGCCTCTCCATTTGCATGGAAGAGGTTGTCTACCGGAACAGTATTTATACACTTGATGAATCTGAACATTTCTATCATATCCACTCTGCCCTTATCTGTTCCAAAGCATACTAGTTTAGGTCTTGAAGTCTAGACTCATATGGCTTGTGATGGAGGCCCTGCACCATATTTGTGGCCCTTCTCTGAATTTTTTCCAAACACTCTATGTCCTTCTTCAGGTGGGGCCTCCGGAACTGGACACAGCACTCCAGGTGTGGCTTCACCATGGATCTACAGAGTGGAATGACCACTTCTTGTTTCCTGCTAGTTATTCCCCTCCCTATGTATCTGAGGATACTGCTTGCTTTTTATTCCACTTTTTCGCTTTGATTCCCTACTTTAAGGTCATCTGATATGATTATGCTTAAGTTTTGTTCAGTCCTTGTCTCTTCAAGTTAATGCCCATCTAGGAAGTATTGAGTTCTTGGGTTCTGTTTTCCCATATGCATCACTTTGAATTTTTTAGTATTAAATCTAAGTTGTCAGTCATTGGACCACTATTCAAGTTTCTTGAGATCCTCCTTCATACTGGAGGCTCCCTCCTGATTGTCCACTCCATTACATAGTTTTGTATCATCTGCGAACAGGCAGACATCTTACCCTCAAGACCATCAGAAATGTTGCTGATGAATATGTTCAAGAGGACTGGACCCAGCACTGATCACTGAGGGGCTCCGCAGGTCACAAACCCCTCTTTGGACTAGATGCCATTTACTGTGACTTTTTGAGTTCCATTCTGCAGCCAGTGTGCTACCCAGCTTAATATCTTATGACTGACACTTGTGTGTTCGAGTTTTTTGATCAGCCTTCTATGTGGGATGGTGTCAAAGGTCTTGCTGAAGTCCAGGTACACCACATCGACTGCTCCCCCCCGGTCCACTGCTTTGGTCGCCCAATCGAAGAATTTGATCAGGTTAGTCTGACATGATCTGCCAGTGGTAAATCTGCATTTTTTAGGGTTGAGTTTGCCTGCCTCTTTTATGAAGTCTACTATCCTTTCTGTAAGAATTGTCTCCATGATTCTACCCGCCACCGAGGTCAAGCTGACTGGGCTATAATTTCCTGCCTCCTCCCTGCTGCCACTTTTATGCAAGAGTACCACGGTAGCCCTTTTCCAGTCAAGTGACACCTTGCTGCTTTCTAGAGATTTATAGTATATCTTAGCTAATGGTGCAGCTACTGTATTTCTTCTCCAAGTTCTGTCAGTATTCCTGGGTGAATACCGACTGGTCCCATGGCTTTGTCTGTCCTCAGTTTTTCTAGTTCTTTCAGCACCCTTTCCCCTGTGAAGGGGCTTGTATCTGCCTCCCATGCAGGGTGCTCTGTTCTGTTTAGTGCCAGACCACTATGATTCTGCCCATTTGTGAAGACTGAGCAAAAGAATGCATTGAGTGCTTCAGCTTTGTCTTCTTTTTCCACTATTTAACCGTTGCTTGTTTACATTCTGACTATCCCCCCTTTGTTCTTCCTTTTTTAAAAAATATTTTATTGTTTTATGCTATTTTCAGAAAATATAAAAAGAAAATATATCTAAACATACATCTGGTGAGCTAATTGCTCAAAAAATCATGTCAGGCTCAGGTACACGGTTCGCTTCCAAAGAATAAGCAGTCAGTACATAGAAGCAATCACAAGGTAATATACAGAGGTTCCATATAACAATTAAATGAAGGGGGTATTGGAGCCCTTCTACTGCTATGCAGTATTACATAGGAATAATATCTTTACAAGTGTACTCACCAAAAGGGGGTATTCACCCCATCAGTCATTGCAGGACATAAGCACACCGAGTAGGCCTCTTCCTAAATTCAGACCAATCACTCTTCATGGCTTCAGGAAAGGAGCCGAGTTCTGTGTGTGTGTTTATGTTCCACAAGATCCGAAGTACCTGGAACAAAAGCAAATAATCCCAAAGTATCTATTGGATAGCTGAGATATCTTATATCAGGTTAGGCTGCTTAGAGATACCTATTCAGTGTGAGCAACATCTCTATATTCATAGAAATCTCTAGAAAAGATATACCCTTTGTTGTAGCAAAACATTGTAACCTTATAGCCCTATCTGCCCAAGCAGTAAACAAGCTCCAGAGATTAGTTGCTCTGGTTAGACAGCATAATCATGGTTCCCTGTCAGGGGCTGTTGTCAGCTTCTTAAGGTTTATCCTCTGCTACTAAGCAGGTCAGTATAAGCCCTCATCCTATGCCGACTTGGGGACTTACATAGCTCAGGTACAGGCCCAGCACTGTTTGAATTTAGAGAGCTGGTAATTTTTAAGATGTGAGAGTCTATCCAGTTTGGCAAGGTTTGTAAGAGAGGCTAAAATTTCTGCTACAGTGGGGATAATAGTGGTTCTCCATTTAGAAAGCACAGCTCTCTTTACTTGGAGGGTCAGGAGGGCTAGCCATCTGAGTTCATAGGGGGAAAGTCTTGGAAGGTCTACTCTAACTCCCAGAAGAAAAAAAAGAGGACTGAGTGAGAGCTGCTGCTTCAGCACTGTGGATGCAATATTCTGTACCTCTACCCAGAGTTGCTGAATTCAAGGACATAACCACATAATATATATTAGGTCCCCTTCTGGACTCTGACATCTCCAACAGACGTCAGAGTCCAGTATCTTTGCTTTAGCGAAAACCACCGGAGTATTATGTCAGGAATGAGAAATCTTATTCTGGATTAATCTAGACCTGGCATCTATGAACCAGGTATGAGAGTCTCTCCAGGCCTGTTCCCAGGCTTCAGCAGAAATGGGGTTGCTGAGCATTTTTTCCCATTTGTGTTTTGCTTCCTCCGACTGGGAGAGAAGTGTATCTCTAAGTGAAGCATAAATGCGCCCTGCGAGGCCCTTCAGTTGTTGTATCCAAAGATGTAGGGCTGATGATTTGCTTTGCTTTTGTAAAGACTCCAGAACATGTCTTAGTGCATCCTGAAGTTGGAGGTATCTCCAAAATTTCTGATTGGGGAATGCCCCATGTCTGCTGAAGAGAGTGGAATGTATGGAGAGCCCTAGAGTTCTCATCAATAATATCCCCAAGTCTGTAGATACCCAAAGCTGCCCAGCGGCCCCAACAGACCCATCATCTTCCTATAGAAATCAGGGGGTTTTGCCAAGGTGGGATAAAAGCAAGTGGAAGGGGGTTTATCTGCATCTTTGCATGTGTGGTGAGCCAATTAGTTGTGGACACTTCCACTGTCGGTGAGGTAGGCCCATGGGGAAGCTTAGAAGAGGAATTTATATTGGGGGAATTGGTAAAATAAAGGAGTGAGGATGGGTGTATTGTCCCCATGATATCTAGTTCAATTTGGATCCATTGTGGAGCAAGCGGCCTAGGAGGGGACATCCACTTAACCATTTGGGCTAGGAGAAAAGCTCGACGATTGCCTTCAATCCAGGGGAGGTTCCAGACCCCCTTTTTCCAATAGGCCCTGAGCTTGTTATGACTGAATCTGGGCTTGGCTCCTTCCCAAAGAAAATCCCCAAATAATTTGTCAATAGGCTGGAACCACTGTTTGGGTAGGGGAATGGGAATGTGCATCAATAAATAGAAAAGTTTGGGAGCTGTAACCATTTTTATTGCAGCAATTTTCCTGGCCGAGGTGAGCCTGAGGAGTTTCCATCTTTCGAATTCTATCTTAATAGTGGAAAGGAGGGGTTGTATGTTTGCCTGCCAAAGGTTGTCAAGTGTTGGGGTGAGAAAGATTTCCAGAAAAGTAATTCCTTTGGGGCCCAAAGAAGATTGGCTGCCTCCGTCATCTGTTGGACACAGTGGTTATTCAGCGGGAGAAGTTCAGTCTTACTCTGGTTCAATTAGAGTGTTCTTCCTTTTTTTGCTGATGTATCTAAACAAGATTTTATCCCCCTTCTTGTTTCCCAGAACTATTTTTTCCTTCATTTGGGCTTTTGCTAACCTGATAGCCTTTCCAGCCTCCTTGAGCTTCTCCTTGTAGAGCTCCCTATCCCCTTCCCTCAGTGACTCCTTGAACTGCCTAAAGGATTGTTTCTTTTCTCTAATCTTTAGTGCTACCTCTCTACTAAACCAGAGGGGGGTTCTCTTCCTTTTAGATTTAGTTACTAACTTTGTGCAGTCTGCTGTTACCATGTTTAGTGAGTCTTTTAAGTGTCTCCAGTGAGCTTCTACATCCCCTGCTGATCTGTCTGTCAACTGTGCTTTAATGCTGGATCTCATTTTCTGGAAGTTTGCTCTTTTGAAGTCGATAACCTTCAGTCTGTTGTGTCCTGGAACCACCATATTATTGATTTGTAGCCAGACAGACTTAAGATCACTGGCTTCCAGATTGATGCCAACATGGACATCAGATATTCTGGGGCTATTAGTGAGAATCAGGTCCATCCCTTGTGGGTGAGTCTACTAGATGGTTCAGCCCAGTTTCCTTAAGAGTGATGAGAAATTCTCTGCTCTTTTGTTGGAAGCTGTGCACATGGACCAGTCTATGTCTGGTAGATTAAAGTCCCTGACAAGAAGCAGTTCCCCTTTGTCAGCCATTGAGAGAATGGCCTCAAGGAGCTCCTTGTCAACTTCAGAGGCCTGGGCTAGGGGCCTTTGCATGATGCCCAGGTGGATAGGAGATTTGCCTCCAGCTCTTAGAGTGACCCATAGGGCTTCAGCATTGCTGTGTTCCTGTTGAATCTCTGTTGCTTTTATTCCTTCCTTGACATATACTGCAACCCCCCCCCCCTTATTTTTCTGGTCCTTGTGGAAAAGTGCATAGCCGGGTATGCTAATATCCCATGTGTGGTTATCAGAGAACCATGTTTCAGTGAATGCCACCCAATCCAGTTGTTCCTTTGCTATAATGGCAGAAAGCTCTGGGATTTTATTTTCACTCTTGTTAGAGCACTGTTCCTTCCATAGCCCAGATCTCATCTCATCTGCCAGATAGTGCCCATCCAGCCCCTTTTATAGTGCTGGTAATCATATAACCTGTCAATCATATCTTTACTGTCATGTAAATCTTTGCAGTAATTTTATATATGGTTGTTCATACCGAATAGTAAACAAAGCATGAAAAACAACAGCTTAATGCAGACCTGCCTTTAAAAACAATCACAAAAAAGGGCAAAAAAGCAAAATGAAGAAGGGAACTTCCAGGTAGGAAGTCCCACCTTTCTTGTTCTCAGGCTTCCTTATGCCAGGGCTCTATAAAGCCTACAGATTTTAGCTGGCCTCAGCCCATAGGACCACAAAATGGAGGCCAGCAAATCAAAAGCAGATAGAGCCAGACATTTCTTAAACAGGTAATTCCTTTTTAATTGCAACCTAAACAAACTGAAATATGTGCTGTTTGTGCTCAAACAAATATTTAACTCATTGCCTCCACAGGAGCTTTCTGAAGTTGCAGCACTTGTCTCCTGTATACTGTTAACAGTTAATCCTGGTCTCTTCTAAGTAAAATCAAGCCATAATTGGCATGCAGCAAACAAATGCTAATAGCACAGAAAACATAAGTGCTAGACATGAAGTATGAGTGGCAAAATTATTCAGCATAAAATTACCTTTCCAACAGTGGTATGCAAGGAATAGCAAGTAATTTAATTTTATTTCTGTGCTGGTTGAAACAGCAAAACTAAATATTTTTTCCACTAAAAAATGCACCATAAACCTTTTTTTGTTGGGAAATATGTAACATATCAACACCAAATTAAGCATCCAGACATTAGATGTCATTTTAATAATTTGTTTGTAAAACAAACAGCTATTTCTGTAGTATTAAACATCATTTTTCTCCATTTGAGTCAAGGTGTATTAGTGAAGTTTGAGGGACAAATCTGAACCATACACACCATACCATAAATAAAAGAATATAACTCCTAAAGTATACATGACACACACAACGTATCAGTGGCAAAGTTGTTCCACACAAAATTGCCTTTCCAATAGTTCTATGCAATCAACTGTACTCGATTTGGTTTTTGTTTTATGCTGGCTAAGATACCCAGAATGTATGTTTTCTTCAAAGTGCTGAGGTGGTTCTAGATTGACAAAATGTCATAAACAAATATGAATAACTCCTAAAGTGAACATGATACACACAAAGTGTCAGTGGCAAGGTTGTTCAGCACAACATTACCTTTCTAATGGTACAATGCAGTCAATTCTAATCAATTCTGGCTGACAAGTAATATTAAAACATGTGAGTGACTTCTCCAGATGTTTCTAGGGCACACAGGAAGTCTGTAGGTGACTTCTGTAGGTGTTCTGGGACACACTGTAGTTAGATTTGCTGACGCCTACAGACTTTTCTAGGAGGCAATGAGTTAATATAAAAACAATACAGAAGAGACCAGCAATGTGAAATTAAAAGCATTACTAATGCATTTTTCATGGCAGTTTGTAAAATATGTGATTTATACATTTCAGCCAACAGGAATGGCTTCAAGCTTCCTAAATCATACCTAAATTGCATTTATTTCTTTCTAACCTGGAGGAAAATAACAGGTTCTTTACATTAGTTCACCTTCAGTGAGTTATTTAAGCAATATACTGTACCATGACAGGGTGTGGGTTATGCTGGGATTTACCCACACCTGGTGTGTTATTTGGTTATGAGGCTGTAGGTTGACTGAATAAACCACACCAGGTGTGGACAAATCCCAGCATAACCCACACCCTGGAGTGGTATATTGTGATTATACAATGTCCCCCTATATTTTTGTGGCACCCAAAGTAAGGAAAAACAGTTTTTTTTTTTTATTATTTCTATGTCGTTTGTTGCTGCACCACAAAAAATAGTCCTGGGTTGCTAGGGCTCTGATATTACTTAACATGTGTATTTATTTATTTATTGAAAAGTTTCACCAGGAAAGGTACACTGAGCAACAATTTGCTCATCTCATGGCATGTCCTGGGGGAAGGGGTAGTTGGGATAATACAGAATTAGTACAACTTCAAAAACAAGCATTTGTCAATGCCGAATGCTTGCTTGCTGGGATTAGCAGTGGAAGTGCAGGAGTTAGACAGATGCAGTATAGAAATGGCAGTGATGTATTGAACTGACGCCAACTCCACCCCCACCCTGCAGAGATAGACAGGCATTGGGGTGTGCCTTTGGGTTGTCGCCCATAACAGTCATGATATTTCACCTCACCCGTACCCTGCAGACACTGACAAGTGTCGAGGTGTGCCTTGGGGTGTTCAGGCTTCACCCTCACCTCATTCCATAAGGAAAGATGCTGAAATGGGTGCAGTATAGGAGAATGGTGTGAACTCTGGGGCCAAAGAGTCTAAAGCGCACCTTGATGTATGTCACTGGCTGCAGGGTGGGGGTGGGGGTGAAATGGCATGAGCATTACTATCGACAATCCCAAGCCACACCCCTGATGCCTATCAGTCCCTACAGGGTGAGGGTTATGGTCTGAAACCCTTATGCCCTGGGTGTTTCTTGGTATTTTTACTCTAAGTTTTCAACATGGACTTTTTGTGACCCCACCTCATGAACAGTGACACTATCAGTTTTTTAGCCAAAAGGTGATTTTGCATAGTGGCTGCGCCATTTGGCGCCATAGGTGCGAAAACACATTTCAAACACAGTGTGAAAAATGATAGCTGTACTGTTCATGAGGAGGTGTAAAAGAATGGCAATGTTGAGAATCTGGAGTGAAAATATAAAGAAAACTGGTGACATCACGAGCATGCATAGAAGCTGCATAACGCACACCCGTAATGCAATTATTGTGGGGACTTTTTTGCACCAGATTTTCAACACAGGCATTTTGGGACCTCCACTCATGAACAGTGTTACTGTGATTTTCTTAATCTGACCTGAACACTGATTTCCCACAGTGACCATGCTATTCTGTGCCAGAAGTGTGAAAACACATTTTGGCCAGGATGTGAAAAATGACAGCTGTACTGTTCATAAGGATGTGTGGAAAAATGCCAATGTTGAAAATCTGGAGTGAAAATATTACAAATTCATGAAGTTAAGAGGGTGAGTAGAAACTGCGTAATGCACACTCATAATACAGTCATTTTATGGACTTTTGTCATCAAATTTTCAACATAGGCATTTTAGGACCTCTTCTCATAAACAGTGTGTCTTCAGTTAGCAGTTGACATGGACTTCAGTCCACACATTGCAGATATCATATGAAAAATAATGTCATTATTTACAGAGGTTGGTTCCAGTACATGCAAGTTTGCAGGTGGACACATAACTTACTGTATGGCTCAGGGCACTGCACATACAATTTAAATAAAATGAAATGCATAAAACAAACAAAACAACAATCATAAAACATTAAACTAATAAGTAAAATAGGTAAAATGCAGATTTGCTAAAACTAACCAGCTCGGGAATGCCTGCTGAAATAAATACGTTTTCAGAGAGATTTTAAAGGCCTCCACTGTGCGGGCCATACAAATGATCCCAAGCAATGAGTTCCATGGCACTGAAGCCATAACTCCAATATCTCTGTTCCCTGAAAGTCTCAGAGGGGAAGGGGGAGACATCAAGCAAGTCACAATCAGTGAAGCAAAACAGCCGGACTGGGAAGTAAGGAACCAGAAGATCTTTCAAATACTCTGGTTTCAAACTTCTTAGGACCTCGTATGTTAGCAAACATATTTTAAAGGTGATGCACCACGACATAGGTGCAGTGCATGCAGCACCAACATAATGTGGTCACTCCAAGATTATCTGCCATTAAACCAGCTGCTGCATTCTGTATTAGCTGCAGGCACTGAATCAAGATTACCCTAAGTATAGAGCATTACAGTAATCCAACCTAAAGAAAATGAAAGCATGTACAACTGTCACCAGGTCAGTTACATTTTTGGGATGTTTCAAAGGTGGTAAATGACAGACCAGACCAAAGCTGACACCTGTTGTTCCAGTGTCAGTCTGTAGTCCCAAATGACCACAAGATTATTAATCGCATCCACAGCTGTGAGCGAATGGCCACCCAATGAAAAAAGATCAGTCACAACTCCTGCCACTGCTGAGCCCCACCTACCTGGCTTCATCACCATAACCTCTTTATTTTCTGAGTTGAGACATAGCCAGTTGGAGGCCATACAATCATTTATCTCAGTGAAACATTGCCCCAGTTTCAAAGCTGCATAATCCCTGCCATGGGAACAAGACATGTCCAGCTGAGTGTCATCTGCATAACAGAGAAACTCAACACTGTACTGTCTGATCTCCTCCAAGGGCAACACGTACACAGAGAACAACACAGGAGCAAGGGCGGAGCCTTGGGGAGCCTACAAGACACTGTAGATGCCACAGAGATGAAATGACCTAGGATAACCTGTTGCATTCTCCCAGCTATATAGGACTCAAAGTAACCTGTGCTAGAGAAATCTACATGGCTACTTAAGTGATCCAATAGCACCACATGGTCAGCTGTGTCAAAAGCTGATGAGAGCTCTAGGAGGGCCAAGATGGAACAAATTCTTGGTCCCTCATTAGGAGGGGATCATAAGTCACCCTAACAAGTGCAGTCTTTGTGCTATGGCGAGGCTGAAAACCCAGTGGCAGAGGTTCATAGATGTTAAAATTCCCCAGCTCATCCACAAGTTGATCCATGACCACCTTCTCAATAACCTTTCCCAGAAAAAACAAAGATTAGAGACAGGTCTAATTCACCAGAATGTCAGGTCCAAGGATGTTTTTTTTAGGAAGAATCTATTCACAGCCTTTTTCAAGGCAGATGGAAAACACCTTCCCTTAAGGAGCCGCTGATAATCTCGGCAAACACCAGGCCCAGGGATTCACCACAGCCAAAAGCAACCATATTTATCCCAGATCCAGTACACTGCAGGTAGGGTGTAAACTAGAGATTACCTGAAGAATTTTATTTTCAGAAACCAGCTGAAACTCACACCAGTTAAGCAGATCTACATAACCGGAAGGTAGGCCACTACCGGCCCATGACAGGTCACTCAAAAAAAAAATACTTACTCTAATGGAGGACACCTTGCTAGAGAAAAACTTACCAAACTCCTTGCACTTTTCTGCTGAAAATGCTCTTACTGACTGAAGACTGGGAGGAGTTAACAACCCATCAATGGTGCAAAAGAGCTGCACTGCTCAATATTTCCCTGCAGCAACTGAGCTTAACAGGAACTCTGACTCCTTCAGGTTGTTGTCTGTTGATACTCACTATAATGAGTTCTCAGTGCCAACCTGTCCTCCTCAGACTGGGACCGTCTCCAAGAAGGATTCAACTTCCATCCACTAGTCTTCATCTGATGCAGTCCATCACAGTACCATAGTGAGCTGCAACGGGACATCAATTTATGAATGTGTTAAGGTGAAAGGGTGTCTTAGGCAGCCATGACAACCACATTACAGTGCTCCATAGCCTTCTCAGCCACCTGTGCACAAGTAAGCAACATACCCAAGACATACAATACTTTCTGGAGATTGAGAGGCTTGTTTCAGACCATACTGGATCATCTTCACAGAGTGGTAAGTAAGACAGGTGACTCCACAAATGAATGACACTGCATGATCCGACCAAAAGACCCAATGAGACGATTAGGTCCAAAGTGTGACCATGTTGATGTATCAGTGTCAATACTCTCAGATGTCTCTGAGCACAGGGTACAATCTACTCGGAGCAATGTTTCCCACAGGTCCCCAAATTCAGCCTCACCTTCTCCCTCTCATGTAATTATGTTTTATCTGTCTTTGTTCCAGCAAAGGTGGAAAGAAATATGTTTTAATTTTAAATTCTCACATATGCCTCTCTGTTTTGTGTACTATGATCACACCTCCCAACCAACAGTGGTTAAGGTTCCTGTTATTCCTGCAATAATTGTCATTTTTGACACCTTTATTCCTCTGAGTGTACTGACAGCTGCATTCTCAGGCCCTTATATCTTTCCCTGCAGAAAAAAAAATGATCAGTTCCTTCGTACAATTTTATGGGGACACTGCTTGTGCACCCATGACATGGACTGTCACACACACACACACACACACACACACACACACACACACACACACACACACACACGCACCTTATATTTTTTTCAGCTCTGTTTTGAATCACCAGACACAAATATTAGAAAAAAAGCTTAGCTTGGGCAAAGAAGTTCCTAACAAGAAGATTGACATGTCTACACTGGGCACAATGGTACAAAATGTAACTTGTAATAAAGGGCACCTAGATGGTAAAAAGGTGGACACATATTTCTGACTGGAGCACCAACCCCATGATGCACTGGGTTAGTGTCACCACCGCTGTCTCTCCTTTCTCTGAATTGCTCCTCCTCTTTCACTTGTCAAACCAATGAATTAGAAAGTCAAAAATGCAAGTCTCCTGACTTGCTCCTTTTTGACAGAATGTATTTACAAGCTGCTATACTTCCACCTGTAGTGTCAGAGTTATTCCAAGTAGTAATAATGTGTACCTTCAATGACCCCGATATGTAACTGGTAAGTGACCCCTGATGGAATGTTACAGCTCTGTTGATGCAGCTTAAAGTGCAGTGCTATTAAAGTGTATTTACGGTGCATTTATAGAAACCTAATATATACCTTTATCATTCTCTTTGGCAAACATCAAATTAAATTTATTGCACAGGACCAGATTTTAGAGCTCAAGAGATAGTTAATGTAATTTTAAATGTCTTAGTTTGCTAAGCATTCATGAGATTTTTATGAGTTTGCTATTTTTGGTATACTAATTTTTTATGAGCTATGGCTCAGCCTGATCCTGCACTTTATTTGAATGATTCCAGCGAGCTGTTCCAGGGAAGAAACTCTTGGAGCCTCAGCATTCGATCTTGCAGCTGTGTCATAGTTTTCTAAATATTATGATTAGCTACTTGGTTTAACACATAGCTGATTATAAGAACAGATGTGGGGGTACACTGATACACTGTAGTGAGTGGCCACCAGAGCGGCCATGCTACATAGAAGATAGTGTTTCACTTTGCTGAAGTCATTAATAAATAAGAAAGAACAAAACAGTGTGTAATACTTTCCCTGATTTCACCAAACTGCTTTACATTGACCAATCGGAAAACATTTCAAGCCTCTATGTAAGGCGACATGCAATAAATCACATTAAAACATATTAATGAGAGCACACATGTGTGGATATGAAGATCCAAAACTTCTGTCTAGACTAAGATTAGATTGTGAAAGCTATTTCATGCCAAAATGTAGAACTATGTGAACTTCTCAAAGTTCAAAGAGGCAAACTGTTTGATTCCAGTGGGAAAAAAATCTTGAATCTGTAAAAATGCTATTTTAATCTGTTAGACACCAGGATTTGAAATGGCATTTTAACATTTAGGCATAAGCAAATCATTTTTTTTATCCCCCCCCTTGATAAAGCTGCCCACTTTCAGGCAGTTTACTTGGGTGACCCCAGCTCCTGTTCTGGATAGTGCCAGTTAATTTGCTGGCTGCCCCACAGTGGGTCTCTAAGCACTGCCATTCCACACCTATAGCTTTCCCCTTCCCCACAGAGTGGAGAACAACATGCAGTGGGCCTATTGTAGGTGTTGGTTAGTGAGTCTGTAGTAAGTTAAAGAGACAAGAGTTTGTGCAACACGTGGCGTGTGAGTACAAGTGTGACTGTTTACCGTAAGCCAGTTTTGTATACGTGTGTGTTGAATAATATGCTTTACAGGCCAAACTAAATAATTTAGCTTAGCGTCAGAAAAGGTCTGCTTTAATGTTGAGTGCCAGGTGAGTCATTTTAAATTTAAAGAACATGCAGTTATTGTATATTAGTGGTAATGCACAGCAGTGTGAGTGGCCAAGTTCTGATATATGCACACCTTGGGTGTGTCATGATGCTTTAGTGTAACCCTCCTCTTTGGCGGGGGCTTACCTTTATGAGGGCTACAGTTCCACAGGGTTTTCTCCAGTAGCTCTGGGGAAATTTGGGCTAGGTATCATGCTCAATCTCCATGGTGGATTCTGCCCAACTCTATGTGTCTTGGCCCCATCCATAAAAGGTTGCTGAGACCTGATTTAGTTTTTGCCCTCATAGGGGTAGTGGCCCTGGAGGAAAGTCTGGGAACCAGCAGTTTCAGTGGCTCAGTAGGTAGCACACTCGCCTCTGAGGCCAGGAGATCAGAGAGCCGTGGGTTCAGTTCTCATATCTGGCACTTGGGTTAATATCCCAGTACTGACACTGTAGTGCAGCATGAGAGGGGTGCTGCACTTCTGAGGTGCTGTCATTCGGGTGAGACTTTAAACCGAGGTCCCATCTGCCTGGATTGGTAATAGTTCAGGCGGATGTTAAAAATCCCATGGCACTTATCGAAAAGAGTAGGGGAATTTCCCTGGTGTCCTGCCAAATTTCCCTCATTCACTAAAACTACCAACAACAGCTTAATCTGGTTCAAGGTCAGCTGGCATTCATCTGTATCCCCCCTGCCCCAGGTCATGCCTGAAAATAGGCAGGATTTGTCTAGTGCACTTACCCGGTCAACAAAAAATAAATAAATAACCAGACCACAGAATGTAAATAAACATGGCTATGCTGTGCTTCCTGTGCATGCTCAGTCACCACAGCTATAAGACCCGTGGCTCCAAAAGGTACCTGGCTGTGGGGCAGACAGCAGAGCCAGGGATCAGTGGGTAAAAACCTCTGGGCCTAGAGACAATGGGTTTCTGCTCTTGGAAGGGCATATTATAAAATAAAAGGGGTTTTGTGTAACTGGGCAAAATATAAGCAATAATGGCTGCCTCCATGGACTCCTGTAGCAGGGGGGGCCACTGGGAAAGTGTGAAAGGTCATCAGAAATTCTTGGGAATGCATCAGCCAATCAAAAGGGGAGATTGGGGAGATGATAAAATGGAGTGCAAGCATACAAAAGGGAGAGATTACGCAGGGACTCAGAGCAAGATAGACTGTGTTTGGGCTACCCAGTCCCTAGGCTTGTTCCTGCAACTCAGCAGACTTTCTGGCCCAAACTGTGAGTTTGCAGTAGAGTGTAAAGGTATTTTGCAGCAGAGCATCAAGATATTTTGCAGTTGAGAATAAAGAGATTTTGCAGCAGAGAATAAAGAGACTAGTTGTCCTTTGTGCTCCTCGGAGTATAAGAAGTTTGGACTATGTAACTGCTGCTAGCTGAAGAGAAAGATGTGTGTGTGTGCTAAAGCCCTGCTGCAATTGTCATTCCAGAGAAGTGTGTGCTGAGGCTAGAGACTGAGCCAGAGACCAGCTGCAAGTGTGCCTCCAGAAGCTGTGTGCCTGCAGAAAGTCTAGGGGACTCTCAGCCTGCCCTGTTTCACTAGATCAACTTAGAGATCATCGGGGAGGAAGGCCCTGGGGAGGAAGATGCCGAGAGGCCAGTTAGGTGAACATCATATGCAAAGACCTCAGAGGCAAAGACTGGAAAGGCCTGACAGGTAAAGACCAGCAGTTGCCCATCTGCGACCTGCCATTGTGATGCACCACCAACAGCCTCTGATACAAGAATGGTACCATTTGAAATAACTTCCTGCAACCCCCCTTTGAAGCTTCCACACTGTAAGCACCTCTGGGCTGTGGCTCAGAGGAGTCCCTATTTCAGCTAGATAGCTAGCTAGGAAAGGGGGTTAAGTCCTGGGCAGGATTGCACTAAGCCTCAAGCTTTGCCCAGGCAGTAAAGTTAAAAGTTTGCTGTGTTTAAAGGTTATTGGGCCCCAACGAAAGTATTTTGTTCAAGTCAGAGACTGTTATCCTCCAAGCATCTTTTTTTTTCTTTTTTTAGACCTTCTTTTCTCCAGTCGCCAGCCACTGGGAATTCTCTCAGACATAGCACCCTGCAGCTTGTCCCTCCCGAAAGAGACCCCACAGACCAATGTCCCCCTAGAACTCCAGCCTTCAATCTAGCCCTGCTTAACCTCTGGCTTTTACCCCCCCCCCAAAGTGTGGCCACCAATCACCTACCTTTGGCAATCCTTAGAATCCATTCTGCAGGCAGAGTGAGGTCAGAGGATATCAGGGACTTGGTTGGTGGGATCAAGTGGTGGGCGTGGGGCTGCCAAGACTCGTCATCATCCTCCCAGGCACAGGGGCGTTTCTCTTGTTCGACTCATGATTGTGAACCCCAGCGGCGCAGATATGCAATGACATCCAGAGTGGCAGGTGTGCTCCTGCACCCTACCTACGGATGTCCGCCGTTGCCCCCACCCCTTTCTTGATGTATCCCTGGCTGTAGGTCCCCCAGCCTCTGCTGGGAGTCACTGATGCCAGGGGACACAGAAACCACCCTCCCCAGGAGAGGAGAGTTGTCCTCCGGACGCTTTATCCTCACCTCCCCGGCCAACCTCCGGCAACCCGAGCTCACTCCCGAGCCTGGGTCGCCAGCGTGGTGCAAGATGTGGTGTCCGGTGCCTCAACCCTCAGTGCTGCCAGGCTGGCAACCTCCAAACATCTTGAAGCATCACCCCAGTGTGATACCTACTGCAATCAGCTGACTGTACTATCTAGCGGCTGTTGGGGGAAGCTGGCTGCATCCACAAATGGGAGGTGTGGGGTACAGTCAATTGTTGCAATTATTACTGTTGTGCTATTTTCTCCTCTTTTCTACCCTCTCTATAATAAACAGAAATTCAAGTTATGGTACAATTTAGTATTCCTGGTTATTGCAAGGTGTGTGCCTTTACTGTGGGGGAAAGGTTCCGTGGGGACACTGGGGGTGTTAACCTGGAATTTATCCTATAGATATCACTACCCTATTAAGAGACACCACACCATTTTATTCCTGTACAACTGGTCCACAAGTGAACCCATGCTGGCCCCCTTGGAGGTGTGTTCAGGCGAGACCCGAGGGCCCTGGAAACAGTCAACATAAGTCAAGGGTTGTTAAATTAGGAATGGCTGAGTTCCTTCAACCACACGAGAAGTGCTTTTATACAGCATAGGTGAGAATGAAACCTTACAGATAAGCAATTTATTTCTATGGCCTGAAGAACTAAAATGATGCTAAATTATTTATCATCACTCTAGGTGGGTCATCATTTATCATCACTTGAGGATGGTCACAAAGAAGCACTTAGCCAATGGGACAACAGCTTGAAAAATGCCTGATGACATCACAATTACTTCTGCTGCACTCAGAGCAGTGAAAGCAAACACAGTTTATTCTTCATTAAAAGAACTAATCTGAAAAATCTAGAATGTAAAATACATTGTATAAATCGGACATACAATGGCCACACTCAGAATATGACATTTGTCATCACTTGTGAAGTGGGAGGACCATAACTCAAGAGTGGCAGAGCCACAAGTGAGCTATGAAAGTTCTACCCCATCATTTATAATGATAAATGACATATTCTGAATTTGACCATTTCTGTACACCCTGTGCTATTACACTTGCAAAATGGTTTAAAATTAATATATGCTGTAGGTGAAAAAAAACATGAAAAAAATGCAGGCATGTGGCCACTAGGGAGTAATGCATGCAAATTTATCTCAGAGCATTGCATATTCAATTTATACAACATCGGTTTGCTAGTTATAGTTTTGCATTCTACTATCTGTTTTAAGATTGAAACATTTCTCTTTAAGTTCAACTGCTGGCTTCAGTGCAGTGCTAGGCAATTGTGACGTCATCAGCATTGTGAAGCAGCTTTCTGACTGACTGAGTACTCCACTGTGATGAAACTAACCATCAATATATGAGTTATGACAACACTAACAAGCTAACATACTAAGTACACAAAGGCCCGGATATTCAGACTGCGCCAGGCAGTGACGCAAGCCTGGGCGCAGCACAACTGGGATGCGCTGGGGTCAGGGCCAGGTGATATTCAACGGTGATGTGCCATGGTGCAGCACCATTGAATATGGCAAGATCAGCGCACATACTGCGCATGCGCAGTGGCACTGTGCCGGTGCAAGCCACAGATAGGGAGCAAGGGGATGCGCCAGCGCAAGTGCAGTTGTGCCAGGTGCATCACCTGTGATATTCAGCAGGGAGCATGCAAATGAGGCCATAAAACATGCAAGACACAAATGGGTCCATTTGCATGTCATTATGGCCCCATTTGCATGCTTGCACAGGGCAACCCGGTGACTTGCGCCTGGCGCCCTGCACAGCATGATGTATGCAGTAGGGATCCCAGGGCATCCCCCCGCCTGTAGCCATGAGCGTGGTATATGTAAAACATAGACATCCCTGGTAGTCTAGTGGTCCCTCCTCCCACCCAAACCCTTGAGAAATGTACACAAGACCATCCCTGGTGGGCTAGTGGCCCCCACCCACCCATTCCCCAAGAAATGTAAAAAGACCATCCCTGGTGGTCTAGTGGAACCCCGCCCATTGCAGTGATCGCAGTACAGCTCCATCACAGAAATCCATGGTGATCAGTGGCACCCCGCCCCTCCACCCACCCCGGACCCCTTGCCCTCCGCTCCCCCATCTTCGGCGGGTGGCTGCAACCCACCCGCATACCACCTGGCTGCCTGCTGAATGACAGGTACAGTATGGGCTGTAAGCCCATTGGTCCCCAGTGTGGACCAATGGGCTGGGAGGGCATACTGTACTAGACAGTCCCAAATATATACTGTACCTGTCATTTGGCTGGAAGCTGGGCAGTTTGCGGGCAGGTTGCAGCCACTGGCCAATGATGGGGGGCGGCAGTGTGGGCAAGGGATTCAGTGGGTGGAGGGTGGGGGTGCCACTGGATCACCATAGATTTCTGTGATGGAGCTATACCACGACTGAGGCAGTGGGCGGGTGGATTCCACTAGACCACCAGGGATGTCTTTTTAACATTTCTCAAGGGATCAGGTGGGTGGGGGGACCACTAGACCACCAGGGACGGTCTTTTGTACATATCTCGGGAAATCAGGTGGGAGGGGGGACCACTAGACCACCAGGGGTTTGCAGGCGCTTGCTGATGGGGTTATGGGTAGGCGGGTGGCCACCCACATCTGGCTGGCTGCTGTGTTGCGCCATGGGCAGACTAGGTGGGCCAAGCGGTCCTTATCTGCCATCAAATTCTATGTTTCTATGCAATACAGCAGCCCGCATATGGGTTTCTGGGATTTGTTCCATCTTTTCTGGGGGTAAAGTCAACTTTGAGCCCCCCAATGCGGTGCACTGCAGGGTTGCACCAGCATATGCACCACACATCCCTGGATGAATATCGGGATGTGCCACATATGCATGTGCATGCCCCCTGCATCTGCACTGCATACAATTACATTGCACCCAGTGCATCAGGATTTGCACTGCACCTGGCAGCCCTTTCAATATCCCACCAAGGCACTATGTGGGGTTGCGCCTGGTGCAGCTCTGTTGCACCAGGTGTAACCCCTTTGAATTTCTGGGCCCAAGAGCATTGGCTCTAAATGATAATGGTGCACAATACACAGAGGGACAGCATAGTAACAGAAAACAGGTCCACATGGTGGCTGATGGTGGGTCAGCACAAACTGATCGTATAAGAAATTAATCGCTTACCAGTTCAGTTCAACACTAAATGCTTTAATCACAGAACTGATAATTTTCTTCCAATCCTACAGATTCACATAGTCATACTAAAAATATCCAAGAGCAGTGGAGTCTAGCATTAGTGAGCACTTTCAAATTAAATGTCCATCACTGGGCTCAGACCACATAGGTCTATAACAACACTGGGTATATCAAATGATGCTAATGGACAAATAATAAAATGCAGCGAACAGCATGCCTTACAACTCCCCGCCAAAGTCTTTACCAATGCTCAGTTGTCAACAGTTGAGCAAGTCACAGGCTAACATTTCAACATCATAGTATACTGCTTTTTCCTCAGAGAACTGGATCACCTCAGGTGAAGCCTTACATACAAGTGATTTAAAGACACAGTGCACATTTTTTTTTTTTATTTTCATTTTTCTCGGCCACCTAGCTGCCGGCCGCCCGGTACTTTCAGCCCGGTCACGGGCCGACGGCTTCCACCCCCCAGATCGGCCTCGGGCCCTCTGATACCCCATGGCTTACCCCCCACGGCGGGGCTGTGGGTTGTGGAGGAGGAGGAGGAGGAGACATCCCGCAGAGACCGGGATAGGTCGGAGGGCTGGCCTGGGGGGCTAATTAAAGCCGTGGTGGGCTTCATGGAGGGCATCCGTCCATTTTCTGGTTTTCGGGGAGGCGGGGTCGCGCAATGACGTCAGACGTCCACCCCGCCTCCAGAGTGTGTGTGTACCGGTAGCTGTGTGACACCCTCGCCTCCGCCTAGGGGTCACTAGTGCTCTGAGCACTATCCCACCCCTCCCTGGAGAAGGAGAGCAGTCCATAGGACGCTCTATCCTTCTCCCGGTCGTCTCTTTCCAGCTGACCGAGTCCGTTCGAACCCGGCGCAAGGCCGTAAGCAGAAATCCAACCGCTACGCCGACAGGCCGGCTGACACAGTGCACATTAATGACACAATACCTCCACCATAAAACAATCTTTGCCTACTGGTGTTTCATTGGCACATGCTTTTTGTACACTATCCCCTTATAGAAATTATAGAAATTTCATGTTTTCTCTGTTTTAGCTCATGAGCTCATTCCAGTATTGATTGATTTGTTGCTCAAATTTCTCACTTAAGAGATGAATTCCCTTTTTAAAGATTTATAAACACTTTTAGTTCCATTTCTTCAATCTTTCTGTTTAATCTCTGTCATGGTTTTATCATTCTTTCCATTTTTTTAATTATAGCTAACATCAGATCATGACTGCATTTATTGAGCACTTGGTCTCCTTTTCTGAGAATCCAAGATAATCTCAGTCAGAAGACAGTTTACTTTGGCAAGGAGACCTCATGGAATTCTTTTATAGTATATGGTTAGAGCTTATTGTGGATAAAAAGCGATGGCTTTCCAAAAGCTGTTGTAGGACAGTTCAAGGTCAAAAAAAGTTGTTGTAGTATCATTCTGACATCATAACGACACTACAACAGCGTTTCCCCCTTGAGCTGTTACCTGATTGGCTAAAGCAGCTCAGTGTTCAAAAAACAAACGGGTAAAATGGCGGCACCACTTAGCGAGTGGAGGGGCAAGCGTTTCATTAAGATAGTTTGGACACAAACTGCCATTGTCAGCTCCGTGTGTCCAAACTATCAGCTTGGCATTTTTCTTCTTTTTTGAAACTGGTGCTTTCAAATATCAGGTGGTGAGCGGAACCATACTGAGGACCGGAAGCAGAATGGGACTGCAGCGATGACGGGGAGCAAGCGGGTGAGTGAACACAAGGTACCAAACCTTGTATTAAAATTAAACTTTAAACATTGCTGGAAAACATATACTATATAAAATAGTATATGGGTGACCATACACAAAAAGGCTTTGCTTCCATCTTGGGGATGTGATGATGTCAAACAGACCTCTCGAGGTCTGTATGACATCATCCCATCCCCTCGATGGAAACATAGCCTTGTTGTGTATGGTCACCCATAGACTATTCCATATATCTTGCTGTTATTGAAATTAAGAGATTGCATGCAGTTGGAACCTAATTTCTTTTTTTTTTTTTTTCAGATTTTGCAAAAATGTGCATATCATTATTAGCAGGCTTAGAGCTGTTTCCAGTAGCAAATGGTTGTTCAGTCACTTCACTGGCGAGAGCTTGTCCTCTCTTACAGTACCTCATCTGATAGGACAGAGGAGCAAAGGAAAGGCTTACTAGTTGCCATACAGTATTCCACAGCCTTCCCTCAATCTGGCTCTTACTTGCAACAATTCAAAGTACACAGAGAACATTGGCTTTAAATAAGAGGGGCGCACAGTACCCAGAGGGACAGCTTAGTAACAGAAAACAGATCTGCATGACATAACACTAGCTTACCAGTTTAGTTCAATCACCACGTGATTTAATCACAACAGCAACACTTTTCTTGAGTTATAGAGGTATACTAAAAATATCCAAGAACAGTGGAGGCTAGCAGCAGAAAACACATTCAGAAAAACATCTGTTAACAAGCACAGGCCAAATAGGTCTATAACAACTCCGGGTATACTGAATAAAGCTAATAATGGGCAATTAATAAAATGGGACCCTGCACAAAGCAGTAGATGAGTCCTAAAAGGCTTCACAGAGGGCCCTGCGTGAGGCATAAGGTAAATCATGCAGGATGATTCCTAACTGGAGTACCACAGGGATCAGTACTAGAGCCGGTCCTCATCAATGTCTTCCTCAGTGACATTGCAGAAGGGCTGGAAGGGAGTATATGCCTCTTCGCAGATAATGCAAAACTGCAACAGAGTAGACACACTGGGAGGAGTGGGAATTATGAGAAGTGATCTATGAAAGTTGGAAAAATAGTCAAGGGCTTGGCAGCTGGGTTTTAATGCAAAGAAGTGCAAAATAATGCACTTGGGCATAAGAACCTGGGGGGGGGGCAACATACCAACTGGGAGGAGAGGTATTAACAGTTACAATGCAAGAAAGGGACCTGGGGTGATCATTTTTGATGACCTGAAGGTAGCGAAGCAGTGTGACAAAGCAGTGGGGAAGGCTAGAAGGATGATGGGCTGCATAGGAAGGAGAATCACCAGCAGAAGGAAGGAGGTAATAATATCCCTATACAGATCACTGGTTTGGCCACACTTCAAGTACTTTGTACAGTTCTGGAGGCTCCAACTCTGTAACGACATAGAGAGGGTGGAGGAAGTACAAAGGAGGGCAACCAAAATGGTGCATGGCCTGCATCAAAAGCTCTGTGGGGTAAGGCTCAAGGAACTTAACATGTACTGCCTGGAGGAAAAGAGGGAAAGTGGGGATATGATAGATATTCAAATACCTCACATGCAGAAACAAGGTACAGGAGGGGAGCATTTTCCACAGAAAAAGATCCTCAAGGACAAGGGATCATGCTATGAAGTTAGAAGGGGGGAGACTCAGAAGAAATGTGAGGAGTTACTTCAGGGAGAGAGTGGCGGATGCATGGAACAGCTTACCAGCTGAGGTGGTGGGGTGGAAATGGTGACAGGGTTCAAGAACACATGGGATAGACACAGAGGGATCTTAGCGGTAGGGAGGGGAGTGGAAGACTGGAGACTGAGTAGGGTTGACAGTGACACTATAGGTAGGAAAATAGGGCAGACCAGGTGGGCCATCAGGTCCTTGTCTGCCGACAGATTCTGTGTTTCTATGTAAGTGGCCTTCAGGTTCTCAACACTTTTTTTTTGTGTGTGTGTGTCTATGTGTGTATCTAGTTTTTCTGTCCTGTCTTATAAAGCACAAGTGGTGTCTTATACTAGCTGCACCAGGGTGTAAATCTTCAAGGAGAAACAGGGTGCAAACCCCTTCATGCTGGCAAGTGTTTTACATAAAGTAATTAATCACTTAACAGTGCAAATATTCACAATTCAAGAAAATCAACAAACACAATGCTGCTTATAAACACTTGCTTCAGCTCAAGTATAATCTTGTTTGTATTCCACATATTTCAGGTAGCCTCCTGACCCCTAAAAGCAGTTCATACTTATGTGGCCTGTGCCACTACTCACAGACCATTCAAGCAACTGTAGTCCAGCATGATATGATAGTACATATACAGTACACAGGGAAAATTGGGTAGACTAGGTGGGCCAAAGGGTCCTTATCTGCTGACAACTTCTATGTTTCTATGGTACAGAATATTTAGCCCTCATGTAATCTTTGCTCAGAGGGAATATGGGAAGACAGGACTGCAGAACTGCTCATTGGACTTCCATTCTTCTTTTGTTGGTGTTCTCATCCATGTACCCATCCCCACAGCCATTATTTCCCCAACACCATGACATGCTAAAGCTAATTAATAAAATGGGACCCGCCACAGGGAGTCATATGATGCCCTGCTGCCAGTGAGATCATGGCTATACCACTCTGACCTACTCGGCTTTATTTTTCTTTTTAACTAAGTGATCCATGATTTTATTTTTATTATCGTATCTCTATACATCACTTTATACTGTCTACAAGCTCGAGTCTCTGTTTGACTGCTATAGATGGATGCTGAAATGAAAAATCCACCAGTGTGTCACACCCCGCCATCTACCCCAGATAGTGACTGAGGGCCTAAGCAGTTCAAAGTGGCCACAGCAAACTCTACCAATTCGTCCCCCTCTTCAGACACTCTCACAGAAGAGCACTTATTTAAGAAGTTGGCCCTATCAAGGAAACTCTTCAGTCACTCACTGGGGATGTTAAGGCTATTCCATTAGCCATGGAAGAATTCACTCAGTGAGTTGGTGATCTGAAGGCCCAAGTGAGCTCATTAGATGACTGGAGGAACCATTTGGAACTGGAGGTGGTGGTGGTGTGCCAGAAAATGCATGATTAAGAAGTGCGATTGGAAGACCTGTAAGCCCGTAGTTGCTGGAAGAATGTGGTGATCACTGAATTACCAGAGAAAGTAGAAGGGCCCAATGTGATTCTTTTCATGCAAAAATTTTATGAAAAAGTGGCTGAGCCCTCTCCCAATGGCCAGTCTTATATTATTGAAAGGGGCCTTAGGGCACTGAGGATAATGCTTCCCGACGGAGCGAAACCTCATCCCCTTATTTTAAAATGTCTTAATTTTCTAGATAACCAACACCTCCGGACCAAAGTTAGAGGTGTACAAGTGGTTACCTGGGAAGGGACCAAGATTCATATTTTTCAAGATCTCCCTCAATTGGTTCATGAATGGAGATCAACCTGCCATCCTATTGTATCAGAATTTATTGCTGCACATATCAGCTTCAAGATGCATATTACCTCGCTAGACTGCAGCTTTACCATTGCGGTGCCTTGCATAGTTTTGACTCTCCAGACCAAGCCAGAAAGGAGCTTCTCTTCCTTTATCCAGACCTGTTTAAAACTGCATGAACAGGGGTGGAGTTCAGTGGTATTGTTCCTTTCTTCTTCTTCGGCTGAGACAATAAGCTGTGGCGTCTAAAGTGTTTATGCTTTGACTGCTTTCTTCTTAATTTGGAACTTTGTTCAATACCTTCTTTATACTGTACCAGTTTAATTTAAAAATGGACCTCCATAAATCATTACCTTCTTTCTTTAAGTGAACACAGAGCCGTCACTGGTCCATTAGCATTGTTCACCTTATGTGTACCGAGTATGTCCCCTACTGTTTTGTTTAGAGCTAATTTTGATGTTGTGTAGATTGGAATCCCTCACATGTGTTGCTGAAGTCATATCTATTTTAACAGTTTTTTCTTCGTCTTTAAACAGTGATATCTAATCAAAATGTAGCTTCATCATGGAATACATGCACCGTCATGGCAAGCCAAACCATGATTGATGGACTTAATCTCCTTATATCTGAATTTGTGTCTGCTTTTGTGGTTAGAAGCGATGGTTATCAGAACTGTTCTTGATTTCCACCTTAATGTTGCCTAACAGTTAATAGTATTTATAGGCTTGATTTTTCAATAGTGGTGTTTACAAGTCTGTTTTTTTTTTGTTTAGAAGGATCCTGGCCTATTGTTATTGTATTAGCATCATTCTTATTACATCTTTAAGGGAATTATTTCCTTATACCGCTACTTTGGCACTGATCTGCTTGGGAATGCCAAAGCTGTTTACTTTGCTTGGGTGGTAGTTGTCCTGCCCTGTATTGTGTGGGATTTTATTTTTACTTTTTATATAGGCTGACATGTTCTCACTTGATGTGAGGTTTCACCTATTTAAGAGTTTTAAATTTTGATTTTTAGAGGGATGACGGTAGGTTTGTTCCGGGGCTAGCTAGTTTTAGTACAAATGTAGCCCTTGCACTATATGACTGACAGGTTACAGTCATGGGGAGGAGTCAGGTTGTGATACAGCTGAATAGAGGGATTTGCTGGTGCAGTGGGTTCCGTTGATAATGGCTTTACGTTCCTGCTGTCCTGTCTTGTTCCTCTTGATTATTTAGCTTCCCCATTTGATACTCCCTCATAGTTAGTGCCACCCAGATTCTTAGTTTTGTTAGTTTCACAAACTTCATCCCCCTAATTTTGTTCTGGGCCAATCATTGTTTGCACCTAGTTCACAGGATTGTAGCCCTGCTTTCACTCTCAGGTTGGGAATGACTTTGGGAGGGAGGATGCATTGTCTGCATTAAAGTTTAGGCGTCTTACATTTATCTCCTGTTCAGTGCGACTAACTTCTTTTATTCCACCCAGTATTTATGTATCCAAGGACAGAGTGTGCCTTATCACTTAATCCCAGCTTCAGATGTGCATGTCCAAGTATTGTCTCGTGCTGGGTGTTTACTGTGCAATGTGCTCTTACTGCCCAACCCAATGTTCTGCATATGACCCCCTTTCACTACTGGGCATAAAGCCTCTTCTTCCCTTTGGTTTGCCATAGTCACTGTCATTAGGTCACAGGTTGGTTACTGATATATGGGTCTTGGGATTTCAGCAGGGGTATTTGATTCCTACCACTGATGGTAATGTGACTTTTCACCTTTCTTTTTTTTTTTTTTTTGAATCTGGATATCAGTCTTTCTTGGTCGGGTAACACCCCCAGGTGATCTGTGTATAGTTGGGGTTTCCAGTTTCTTTGAGTTTCACTCAGGTATGTTTTAGATCTGTGTTGGAGGGCTAGGCAGGTGAGTAGGGATACATTATTGGCCAATGGTTTATGGTGGAGCACTCTTTAGGACTGGAGATAGTGTGGGTTTTGGGTTTTGTTACTTTAGCAGGTTTTGTTTAAGAGGTCTGGGTATTTGGGCTATTTTTGTTCTTAATATTTGGGTGACATGTTGGGATATGGGTGAATGTTATGTAGTGGAAAGTCTTATATTATGCTGCAGTTTCTACCAGGTAGGCATTTTGGTTTTTTTTAATAGCATTTTATACAAAAGATAAAGTAGGAGTGGTCTGCTTAAACGTACTACATGGAATGTTAAGGAGGCTCACTCCCGGATTAAAAGATATCAGATCCTTAAACATCCTAATCATATGGATTACCAAATAAGTTTCTTGCAGGAAACCCATCTATTGGTTTCTGAGTCTGCCTTTTTTCACAGGGATGACATAAGTCAAGATTATGGTGCTGGGAATTCCACCTGGCAATGCACAGCAGTGATTCTGATTAGTAAAGATTTTAATTTTACATTAAAGTGTTGTATTAAGGACCCAGTGGGCTGCTACATTTTTATTTCAGGGATTTTAAACCACTCAGAGGTCCTCCTGGGTTGTGTTTACAGACCCAACTCTGATTCTTCTTTTTTCACTAACTTAGGCAATCTGCTTGCTCCTTTTGTGTCATTACCTAATTTTTTAGGTGGTGACTGAATCTCACCTTCATGCCAGACCTTGATAGAACCAATAGGACCACTGCTGGTTTATCCCTGGGTCAATGCGCCTTGAGGGATCTGGCATAGTCATTAGGTCTGTGAGATCCCTGGCAAGTTTTTAACCCCTTCTGTCAAGCAATTTACCTTTTACTCACCTATTCACCATTTCCTATCCAGAATTGATTATTTCCTGGTGAGTGGAGATTTCCTCAAAGGCACTCACTTTTCTGGTATTGCCCCTAGAGACCTTTCAGATCACTGCCTTGTTTGGACCCAGCACACATTCCCGATGGGTAAAGACACAGAAACTATTTGGAAGCTCAATAATCAACTCCTTAAAGATAACACTATATTAGAAATAGTTAAAGAACAGATAAGCACATATGCTAAGTTTAATACTGAGTCTATTGAGTGAGTTGACCAAGTGTGGGCATTCTTTAAATGTTTTATCAGAGGCAAATTTATTTACCTTGGCACTAAGTGGAAGAGACAAAGTGGATTGGGCCTCCCACTTATTAGCTGAGATATGGTCCCTAGAGACAATTGTCCCCTTTTACTCCAGAGGTGGTTAGACTTGAACTGAAATCTCTCAGGGATAAATATGAAGAATTACTCCATGAACAAGCAGCGTACACTATACTTAGGACTCATTCCACCTATATTGACCAAGGGTTAAAAGTGAATTTGTTTACTGGCATTACGCCTCAAAAAATTGGAAGCTACCCGAGTCATTCCCTTGGAGAAGCAGAGTGAAGGACTGCAAAAATCAAATTAAAAAATCTAAAATGAATTTAGAACAGAAATTAGCAACACAGGCAAAAGACAATAAAAAATCTTTTTACAGCTACATAAATAGCCTTAGAAAACCTAAACCTCAAATTGGGCCTATGAACAAGGATAGCAGACAAATAGCAGATTGTAAGGAAATGGCAGAATCCTTTCATAAGCACTACCTAGGAGTGTGTCAATCAGGGGATAAGATTAAAAGGACTGAGGGTATATCAAGAATAACAGATACGATTGAAATTTCACCATCAGATGTAAGGGAAAGATTACAATGGTTAAATCCTAACACATTTTGGGGCCTGGATGAATTGCATCCAAGATTACTTAGGGAATGATCAGAGGTATTATCAGAACCACTAGCACAGATCTTCTAGAAGTCCTTGCAGGATGGGGGGTGGCAGTCGATTGGAGGGATGCACACGTGGTCTGTATATTCAACAAAGTCTGGACAGAGCCGATAAGGCTGCAGATGAGGAATGTGGGGTAAAAATATTGAAAGTTTGTTTTTAAATATTTTTCATCAAATTTTGAACATAGTCTTGTTAAGACCCTACCTCATGAAGAAGGGCAGAGAAAATGTTAAACTCCTGGCCTAAATCTGATTTTGCACAGGGACTGCAAAGTCAACTTTCAGGATGCAAAAATACATTTTGGGCCAGGGTTGAAAAATAACAGCTGTCACATTCATGAGGTATTATAAAGAAATTGCTGTGTTGTAAATTTAGGATAAAAATATTGACAATTAAAGTTTTGAGCCTGTGTTTGCAAAATGCAATGTAGGCTTATAACTTTATTGTTTTTTAATATTTTTAAACCAAATTTTCAACATAGCCTTCTTACTACCCTACCTCATGAACAAGAGCAGATAAAAGTTTCAACTCCTGCCAAAAAGGTGATTTTACACAGGGGCCACAAAATCACTTTTTGGGATGTAAGAAAACATTTTGACCATGATTTGAAAAATGACAGCTGTCACATTCATGAGGTGCTGTAAAGATATGGCCATGTTGTGAATCTGGGGGAAAAATAGTGAAAATTACCAAAGTTACAAGCCAGCATTCACAAAACTCAAGGTAGGCTCATAGCTTTGTTGTTTTTTAATATTTTTTAACACCAAATTTTCAACATTGCATTCTTATCTTATTAGCCCAAGCTCATAACAAAACAGTCTTTTCGTAAGTTCAAGGCAGCAAATTACCTGTCTGACTTAGGCAAGGTTAGATAGCATGATCTGTATCTTGCCAAAACAGCTGATGAGGCTGTCTCTGTCCTCAACAACAACCTTGTCAGATTAGCAAATAAGCATGCCTCCTTTATCAAGGCTTGGGTGAGCAACAACTCTCACCCCTGGTTTACTCCAGGTCTTAAGGCTGCACTTAAAAACCATTACAAGATCTGGGCACAGGCTAGGCATACCAAGATCCCTGCAGATTGGCAGGCTTTTAGAGCAGCTAGGAATGCCTGCGTAAAAAGCATTCGCTTTGCCAATGCAAACTTCTATGTTTCCACCCTAGAACAGGCAAACAGGAATTCTCATAAAATTTGGAAGACACTTAAATCTATTGAAGGATGGCCTACTGCACCCTCCATTCCAACTAAGATCCTCACCAATGGTGGGGTTGTTGAAAGTAATTCTCAAATCCTGGAAGAACTTAACTCCCATTTTGTCAATGCTGGCTTAGCCTTTGACTCCTCACCTTATGCAGGCCTAGAGAATAATCATGCCAGTTCTATCCCCACTCCCCTTACCTCAACTTGTCCCTTCCAGCGTATACACTCAATTACAAAGAAGTTGAAGATTCACTCTCTAACCTAGATACTAAGAAAAGCACAGGGAATGACGGGCTTGAACCTTTTTTCTTAAAACTAGGTAACACCCATCTCACTGCCCCCATTCTTCATATTTTCAATCTCTCCATCACTTCTGCCACAGTTCTGTCTTGTTGGAAATCCACCCACATCCTTCCACTATTTAAATCAGGGGACCGATTATTTATTTATTTATTGAATTTTGATGACCGGGTAGGCCCACTGGGCCCCGAAGGTCCCTTTTTCAGGGGCGACCCGGGAATAACAATAAAATAATAATTAAACAGTAGAACATAAGCAGATACAGGTTATCATGGGTATACAGTATTCGGCTGTGTACACATAGCAGTTGTAATAGTGGTTTCATATATGTAGTTGAATAGTTGTTATTCCATTGCATTACATTACAGTCTTCTTTGTCCTACATATTAGCTTGACAGTACTGGAGATTAGTTAGGTATAATAGTTCTGGAGCATCGGAGGGTTCAGAGAGGGGGAGGAAAAGTAAGTGCTACCTTGTGGGGAGGGTTAGAGATTTTGGTTTGGTAAGTAGGCAAGTTGTGGTCAGTAGTAGCAGTGTCAGGTGCGGTGGCACTGGCATACGCTTGTTGTCATAAGATAGGTCTTGAGTCTTGAGCGAAAGCTCGGCCCTGATTGGGTTCTTCAATCTTGCCCATTCTCTCTAAAGTTTTTGAAAAACTGATTTACAATCAATAAAACTTCATATCGAAACCTTTTCATTTCTAAACCCAGTACAATCCAGTTTCCGGCCTAATCACAGCACTCTCACAGCACTGGCTAAAGTCACTAATGTGTGGATCTCTGCTATGGATCCTAAGAAGATTACTGGTGCAGTCTTCTCAGACCTTAGTGAAGTGTTCGACAGTGTCGACCACAATTTATTAGTTACCAGCCTTACTAAACTAGGTGCCACTCCTTCTATTGCTTAGTGGTTTACCAGTTACCTAGCAGGGAGGACACAGAAAGTCAAAGCTGATGGCATATTCTCAGCCTCCTTGCCAATTGCCAGGGGAGTCCTGCAAGGCTCCATCCTAGGCCCTATCCTTTTTTCTTTGTACATCAATGATCCTGACTCTCACATAACCAATCCCAACTTGCATTTCTTTGTGGACAACACAGTATTGTACACCTCTGGCTCAACATTTTCTGAAGTAAGGGACATTCTACAAGCTGACTTTGCTCGGCTCAAAATTAATCTTATTAATGCTAAGCTCTTCTCAATTCCAAGCAAACAAAGGCAATGAACTTTACTCTTAGTACCTCCTCTATCACCCCCCGACCTACCAAGAGACTTTGTTGTTTCCTCTCTAGGTGAACCTTTGGAAGTCATCCCCAAATTTAAACATCTTGGCATTTGGTTAGATAACAAGCTCTCTTTTAGTGACAATCTTGATAGTGACCTATCCAGAAGGCTAAAATCCAGGTTAGATTTCTTTCTCAGAAATAGGTCTCTCTTCCCTCTAGAGACTCGAACCAGGCTTGTTCAGGCCACATTCCTTACCCTACTTGATTATGGGGATCTAATTTACACCTCCTCTTCAATCTCAAGCCTAAGTAATGTGGACGTCCTCTAACACCGTGCCCTGTGGTTCTTTACCAACTCCCCGTACCAAACCCATCATTGTGATTTTTACACAGCTCTTGGCTGGACATCTCTTACCACTAAACGTTTGCTCCATGCTGGTATCTGGACTCTTAAGTACTCCTAAATTAACTCCCAAGCTACCTAACATCTCTCATCTGCATTTCCTGCAGTGCATATTCACTTAGGAAATCTGACTTTATCTTCCTTGTCATGCCTAGGACTCGCATCACCTTTGGCAAACATGCCATATCACATGCTCTTCCAACTATCTAGAACCGACTCCAATCCACACTGAAACTATCTAGCATTGTCTCTGTTAACTTCTACAAAGCACTAGCTGCATCTAAAATGACAGATATTTGTAGCTGTTTTTAAGCCTCTTCCCTACCCTTATGTTCTTACTACACCCTACCATCTACCTGGAACTAGCTCTAGTCAAGACTGAAATTATCTAAGTGATCTCTTCAGTTGTTCTTATGATCCTCTCCTACACTTGCCTTCTGTATCTCTATCTTACTCCCCCTTACTCTCTCTAGCCCTCTTCCTTCTCTGCTTTCCACTAATCTTCAACCCCTCCTTCTTAATTAACTACTCTCTCCTGTCACTGTACACTGTCCACCTTTATTGTTTCTCACCAGTTTATGCTTATAATCCCTACCCTGTTTTGTCTTAATTGAGCACTATGTATCATATGAACCTTAACTGTACTTTATTTTACTATGATGTACACTTCTACGTAATGTCTCCTTTACTGTATACATGCTTCAAGACCTCCTTGTGAATGAGCTTGCTCAGTGGAGTCTTCTTGCAATAAACTTGAATTTGAACTTAAACTTATGCCTCCACCTCATGAACAAGGGCAGTGAAAATGTCCAATTTCTGCCTGAAAGGTAATTTCGCACAGGGCCCATGAAATCACCTTTTGGGACAGATTTGCCTAATGACAGTTCAACTGTTCATGAGGTAGGGTCCCAAAGAAGGCATGTTGAAAATTTGGGCAAAAAAATATTCAAAATTGCCCAAGTTATGTCATTAAGTTCAAAACCCCATTGAAATATATTGAACCACATACCTGTTTCTTCAGTTCGTGATCCAGCTTTGAAGAGTGAAGACATGTCTGCGGTCAAGAGAGGATTACGGTGTTGGACTCCTGATGGGTGAGTAAGGGCTTACGGGGGTGCAGGGTAATGGGTTCTGAGTGGGAGGGTCATGGGGGGATGGTAATGGCACAAAAGACATTGATGGACAGTTTTCTTTTTACAGGGCAAACAGCAACAAAAACAGGATGGAGAAATTGCCTTTGTGACACTGGGAGACTGGGCATCACCAATGTCACTGTTATGTTTCTGGGAGGTGCTGAGAAGGAGGGTTGGTGGGGGGAGGAAAAAATGTATATAAAAAAATGCACACACACAGAGCAAGTAACCATGGGGGGGACCACAAAAAAGAAGGGATGGAGGAATCACCATTGTGACACTAGGGGACTGGGCACCCCCAGTGCTACTGTTATGTTTCTGGAGGGGGGATGCTGAGAGGAAAGGGAGGGTGGGGGTTGGAAAGAGTATATATATAAAAACTAACACACCAAATAACCGTGCATGTGTGGTAGTGGAGATGGGGTAAAAAACACAGAAGATTGCTGATCAGGACACTAGAGGATTGGGCACCCCCAGTGTCACTGTTGTGTTTTTTGGGGGTATAGGATGGTGGGTGCTGAGAAGGAGGGTCAGGTGGGGGGAGAGGAAAAATATCCATGGCTGATAGACAGTGCAAAGTGCTTTGCAGACTCAGAGGTGACTGTAATGGAACTCCACACTGTTTTTTGGTCAGAAAAGTCTCCCTTTTTTGTAGCAAGAGGTCTGTAGGGCTCCACCCACTGCAGCCCTAAAAAGGGGAACAAAGCAGAACTCAGCAAGTATAGGCCTGTGAGTTTGACCTCTGTTGTGGGCAAGATACTTGGAAGGCATAATAAAAGAGGAAACTGAGGTGCATTTAGCAAGTAAGGGTCTGGAAGATCCAACACAACAAGGCTTTTAAAAAAAACAGATTGTGTCAGACAAATCTCCTCTATTTCTTTGAGCCAGTAAGCAGGGCGCTTGATTATAACATCCCAGTTGATAGTCCTTTAGATTATTCAAAGGCCTTTGACAAAGTATTGCATGTAAAACTAGTTTACAAGTTAGAGGAGTCCTAAATGGCTTCACATAGGGCCCTGTGGGCTCTGCAAGAGGCACAAGGTAAATAATAACTTGCTTTGTGCAGGGCATGAGTCCTAACTTTCTTTGTGAAGTGTGCGTCAGGTTCTCAACTGTTTTTCTTGTCTTTAATGTCAGCTTTTGAACCTCACAAGAATGTGACCCAATTGCAACCATTGCATAACAACGTGTTGCTCAGAAGAGAAATGTTTTGGGTTTTTTAGTTGCATGCTACTAAGAAACCAGGACTCAATGTAGGATTCAACCTAGGTCTTTAGGCAGAACGGAAGGAAATGAACACTATTCATAAATTTTGGGTTGATAACTATTCCATTATGCTGTATTTAATATTCAGTGGTTAAAGCATTGCATTTTATCTATAAATTGATGGTATATCTTACCCATAAGATCTATGAGATAGGTGGCACTATATGGTCTTATTGTATTGCATTTTGTCAGTGTCTGCTTTAACAGTTTTTCATTCCCCTAACCCTCTGCCCTCCCCCCCAGCCTGCATTTGCTAGACTTGTCTATTGGCAGTGCTATGTTTAACAACAATTTGATTTGGTTGCAATTAGGTCACAGCATCGGGATGACTTTTGTCAGTGTTTTAATGTGTTAATATTTAATTGATTCTTCTTGATGTAGTTTATTCTTAACCTGTCATTACTGAATGTTGATTATGACATCAGAATGTCTGTCAGTTACAACTTAGGCATTTGTGATGTGTGTCCAGTCTTTTGTCTTAGCCTTTGATAAATGACAGCCATCTGACATGTGTCAGGTGGGCACAGAATGCTTGTTTCTGTGTTTTTAAATAATGGATTAAAAAATGGAGTAATGTCAGTGCTCTTTTTGCTGTGGGTAACCTGTTTCCAAGTGGTTGGTGAGTGCCTGAACTACAAGCATGAATCTAAGCCATGTAAAGACCTTGTTCTGGGAAAAGATCTCAGGAACCTGTAGGTTTCATGATTTAAATCAGAGTAATTTTTTCACTATCCAATAGCAAAAACAGTTTTAATTTGGGATTAGTTGTGTAATTTCACTAATTAATAGCTTTTGAGCCACAGTAGTGCCAGTATACTGAGGCTGAGTAGACAGTTAAATGTTAAACTGCAGTATTTGCACATTAATAACTTGTCTGTTCCAGAAATGATTTGCCTGAAATTTACCATGTGCTGAGTCACTACCTCGTTCTCAGTAGCTTATAGATTTGGTAATGCTTGGTACATTTACAGTTACATTTAAAAGGCTGAAAACTCATAAAAATATGAAAATGAAGACCTTTTTTGTTTACAGAGAGCACGATAACATGCACATGCACCGTGCACAGTGCAGAAACTGAACCTTCCAAAGATAAATGAACTTTCATGAAGCCTGTGCTGCATGGTTGTGTCACCCAAAAATCAGCATCACGACATACTGTTATTGGACATGTTACATAACTGTTAGTAGTCAAGTAACCAGAACAACAGAGCAAGCATTTGTCAATTCCGAATGTTGATTGCGTTGGTGTGTTGAGCTCTCTCACTGCCCCTCTGTCACTCACTCAGTCTGTTTCTCCCGGTGCTGCAGGCTGCTCTTTTGTACTGGGCTTCTGCCTGCATTGGCACCTTGTTCTGCCCACTAAGAAATTCACAGCTGTCCTGACAGAGCTGCATTGAGGTGGCTCACTTTCCCTCTCTCACTGGCTCATTCTGTTTCTCCTGGTGCTGCAGGCTGCCTTTTTGTACTGGGCTCCTGCCTCTGTTAGTGGCTTTTTCTGCCCACAAAGAAATCTGCAGCAGTCCTGACACAGGTCTGTTGAGCCTGCTGATTCCCTCTCTCTCACTCACTGATTCCGTTTCTGCCAGCGCTGCAGGCTGGCCATTTGAACTGGGCTCCTGCCTGCGTTTTTTCTGCCTTTTTCTGCCAACAAAGAAATCTGCAGCAGTCATGATAGACCTCCATTGAGCTCGCTCACTCCCCCTCTCTCACTCACTCAATGTGGTTCTCCTGGCGCTGCAGGCTGCCCTTTTGTAGTGGACTCCTGCCTGCATTGGCACCTTTTTCTGCTCACAAAGAAATCCACAGCTGTTCTGACAGAGCTCTGTTGTGGTCGCTCACTCCCCCTGTGTCACTTACTCATTCTATTTCTTCTGGCACTGCAGCCTGCCCTTTTGTACTGGGTTCCTGCCTCTGTCGGCATCTTTTTCTGCCCACAAAGAAATCTGCAGCAGTCCCGACAAAGCTCCGTTGAGCTCGCTCACTCCCCTTCTCTCACTCGCTCATTCCGTTTCTGCCTGAGCTGCAGGCTGCCCTTTTCTATTGGGCTCCTGCCTGCGTTGCCGCCTTCTTCTGCCCACAAAGAAATTTGCAGCAGTTACAATAGAGCTCCGTTGAGCTTGCTCACTCCCCCTCTTTCTCTTGCTCATTCTGTTTTTCACACCACTGCAGGCTGCCATTTTGTACTGGGCCCCTGCATGCATTGCTGCTTGTTTCTGCCCACAAACAAATCTGCAGCAGTCCCAACAGAGCTCTGTTGAGCTCGCTCACTCTGCCTCCCTCATGCGCTCATTCTGTGTCTCCTGCCACTGCAGGCTGCCCTTTTGTACTGGGCTCCTGCCTGCATTGGTGGCTTGTTCTGACCAGAAAGAAATCTGAAGTAGTCCAGACACAGCTCCACTGAGCTCGCTCACTCTCCCTCTCTCACTCACTCATTCCATCTCTTCCAGCGCTGCAAGCTGGCCTTTTGTACTGGGCTCCTGCCTGTATTGCCGCATTTTCTGCCCACAAAGAAATCTGCAGCAGTCACAATAGAGCTCCGTTGAGGTCACTCACTACCGCTCTGTCACTCACTCGTTCTGTTTCTCTTGGCGCTGCAGGCTGCACTTGTGTATGGGGCTCCTGGCTGCATTGGCACCTTTGTCTGTCCGCAAAGAAATCTACATCTGTCCTGACAGAGCTCCATTGAGGTTGTTCAGTCTCCCTCTGTCACACACTCATTCTGTTTGTCCTGGCGCTGCAAGTGGCCCTTTTTTACCGGGCTTCTGCCTGCATTGGCGCCTTTTTCTGCCCACAAAGAAATCCACAGCAGTCTTGATAGAGCTCAGTCGAGCTCACTCAGTCCCCCTGTCTCACACACTCATACTGTTTCTCTCACCACTGCAGGCTGACCTTTTCTACTGGGCTCCAGCCTGCATTGTCTCCTTTCTCTGCCCACAAAGAAATCCACAGCAGTCCTGACAGCGCTCTGGTGAGTTCGTTCACTCCCACTCCCTCACTAGCTCTCTCGTTCTGTTTCTCCCAGTGCTGCAGGCTGCCCTTTGTACTGGCCTCTGCGCTGGGCATTTTTCTGCCCACAAACAAATCCAGAGTAGTCCCGACACAGCTCAGTTGAGCCCGGTCACTCCCCCACTCATTCTATCTTAATCTGTCCCAAACACTGATTTCCCACAGTGACCATGCTATTGTCCGCAGGAGTGCAAAAACATATTTTAGCTAGGATGTGAAAAATGGCAGCTGTACTGTTCATAAGGAGGTGTGAAAAAATGCCACTGTTGAAAATCTGGCATGACAATATTACAAATCTACGAAGTTACAAGGGTGTGTGGAAAGTGTGCAACGCACACTTATAACACAGTCATTTGATGGGCTATCATCACCAAATTTTCAACATAGACATTTTAGGACCTCTGCTCATGAACAGTATCACTGTCATTATATTAATCTGTCCCAGACAGTAATTTCCCAAAGTGACCGCTATATTCTGTGCTGGAAGTGCGAAAACACATTTCGGCCAGGGTGGGAAAAATGAGAGCTGCACTGTTCATAACTAGGTACGGTAAAATGGCAACGTTGAAAATCTGGAGTGAAAATATTATAAATTCGCAAAGTTATGAGAGTGCATGCAAACTGCGCAACACATGCTCGTAACACAGACATTTTATGGAGTATCACTACCAAAGTTTCAACATAGGCATTTTAGGACCTATACTCATTAACAGTGTCACTGTCATTTTCTTAATTTGTCCCAAACATTGATTTCCCGCAGTGACCATGCTGTTCTGTGCCGGAATAGCAAAACCACATTTCCACCAGGATGTGAACAATGAACGCTGTACTGTTCACAAAGAGGTGTGAAAAAATGCCAAAGTTGAAAATCTGACATGAAAATATTGCAAATTCATTAAAGTTATGAGCGTATGCAGCAATCGCGCAGCTTAGAAACAGTCATTTTTTTGAAATTTTTCCACCAAATTTGCAACATAGGCTTTTTGAAAGCCCACCTCATGAACACTGGCACTGTCATTTCGTTAATCAGCCCCGAAAGGTGATTCCATGCAGTGATCGCGAAATCACCTTTTGGGGCTGATTATCACCATGACAGTTCAAGAATTCATGAGGAGGGTTCCCAAAACCCCCATGTTGAAAATTTGGTGGCAAAATTCTAAAAAATGACTGAGATATACATTAAAGTTGGAAAAATCCCATTTATTCCATTATACAGCTTATCGGCATTTCCTCAGTTCGAGGTCGGCGTTGAAGAGTGCAGACATGTTCCCGGTCCACCGAAGATCATCCCGCCAAGCTCCAGAGGTAAGTATGGAGTGAGGGGAGGTGTGGGGATGTAGGGTGCGCAGTTGGTGGGTGTGGGTTGCGTGAGGGGGCACCAGGAGACCTTCAAGGGACAGTTTCCTTTTTTTAGAGAGTTGCAAAAAAAAAAAAAAAAACATGTCGCGGGACAGTTTTTTATTTCACAGAGGCATGTGGCACACTGGGGTGGGCTACCAGCGTGCCACCAGGCTCTTTCTTTGGGGGGACAGCAGTAGCTGATGGGGAAGTGGGCACCCCCGTCAGCACATAACAAAAGGGGGAGGGCTTAGATTATGCCGACTGGGATTGGGCACCCCGTCGGCAGAGAATATAAGTGGGAGGGTTTACATAATGCCCGACGGGAGTGGACTTCGCAGGGCAACAGAAAACATGCGCAGCAAAGCCAACGGGGATTGGGGCCCTCGTCGGCAAGTAAACATGAGGGGGTTCATATTGTTAACAATATCACTCTATAAAGATCCTGCCCTGCAATGACGGGTCACTCCCTCATTACAGCGGATGGCTTACACTGCAATGACGAGGTGGCCCCTGATTGCAGTGGCTAAATTGTCACAAGTTGGTGGCAAAGTTCCAAACTTGTGTCACCACCAGCATGCCACGGCATTGGGGGAAGGAGGACAAGCCTTTGCAGGCTGTGGGAGCATTGGCCTCAACAGTGCCGTGCCTCCACAACCTGCTTCTGAGAAAGCTGTCACAATATGTTTCTTGAGCTGTGCGCAATCAACATAAAAATGGGTGAGGAGATCTGGCTGACACTTCTAAGTAGTGGTGTGCAAATTTAGATAATTTTGCAAATTTACCACCGTTCACCAAGTTAATCTGTGAATCAAAATTCCACCTGCACTCTGTGCTGTTTATTTCTACTTTTGCTGATTTGTTTCGTTTAAAGTACTTGGTATGCTTTGTTTAATGAAACACTGCTTTGTGGGAGTGGGAAGGTGTTTCAGTTAGCAAGGCAGCCCATAAAGCGGATCAGTCACTTGATCTACTTTTACTGTGAGCACTATTTGATTGGTTTTACTCAGTCTTTCTTGTTAATTATTTTTGTCTGTGGTCTGAGATTTCTTATTTTATTTCTGTAACACGGTTTTATTTGGTTAAGTGAATTATTCTGTCTGTCTGTTTCTATATTAGTTGTTATTTTATTTAGTTCTTAAAGTGACGATGTTGCTTACAGAAACTTTTGAATTATCTCTGTTGTGCATGTCTATCCCCCCCCCAGTCTGTTTATCACCATGCGGATAAGTGGGGATATACACCATATCTGACACCTGAACTCACCCACCCACCCAGCATCTCTCACCAGCTGTTCAAAGTGGTGGCCCCATGGCTTTCCCCTACAGTGGGGCTCCTGAAAGAGAGACTGAGATCCACCTAAGTTCCATCCAAGGCATAGGCTGATGTTGTCAGTCAGGCTGGAAGTGGGAACTTCACTATGTGGCTTCAGTTTAGAGTTTTACTCATTGTGATTTCCCCAGAGATGTGGACATGCAATGATGCCGGTGCCTTGGTGCCCATGATCTCACACACACCCTGCAGATTTCCACCAGTGCCTCTCCCCTGCAGAGTGGTCTTGACATGGTGTTCACCCAGCCTCTGTTGAGTGTCACCCAAGTGCCAAGTGCCAACAACCTCCCCCCGTGGAGGTGGAGACTGGAGAGCAGTCTGTGGGATTCTCATCCAACCTCCCCCTTGACAGTTTCTGCTGCTCTGGGCTTTTTCCAAAACCCAAGTCATCAGCATTGGAAGCAGTAGCACTACCACTGAACTGGGCAGGCAGCTTGGAGTGTGTGTCTTGTTAATCCCCACTGTGTTAAAAAAAATAAATAACTTTTCTGTTTGGAGGGGGTTATTATAGCTACTATTAGCTTTGTATACTCTTCTGTTCAGATTCACATCACACTGCTAATCCATCAGGCAAGGAGTTGTTTGCTGCTGCTATTTAGTTTTACTGCAGGGTTTACTTTATTTGTTTTTCTTTGCAATATTAAAAATCTAAATATATAGGATAGTGTATGGGAAACCATGCACAACAAGGCTATTCTTCCCCAAGTGGATACAATGATGATTGATGACCCCAAGAACAAAGCTCAAGCAGTCCCTAACTCAGCATTGTATCCAAGAGGGGGAAGAATATCTGAGTTGTGTATGTTTCCCATACACTGTTCTATATAGTGTATGGTGGGTTCCGATGCCTACAGCTGTCATGTAAAATACAAAAAAATATCATAAGCACTCACTTTTTTAAGTTTCAAGTCCACTCTGCTGACCATGCTTGAACAACAACTGCCTGCTGGCAAGCACGTGTGACTCTCTGACAGCCACTGACGAATCACAAACAATGATGGAGTCACTTGTGTTATGATGTCCTCACTAATGCAGAATGAAAAGTCATTCTGCATTAGTGAGGACATCACTACTGCAGCAGAACGGCTTTCTGCAGTGCATGGCTTTCCATACACTATCGCATTCCACCATACACTGTATATAAAATGACAGGAAGAGACGCTCCAGTAAAGGGAGAGGTGTCAATGAGGCAGCTAAGATGTGCAAAAGTTCTGTGGTGCAAAAGAGTGTTGCAACTGAAATAAAAAAAACTACATCTGCAGCAGTGTCTGCTATGGCTATGGGACCAGTAGGAAAGAAGTAGTTGGAGGAAATGGCAGTGGCAGTAGCATTGCCCAATTTTCCTCTACCACAACTGGGGCATCCGTAGTGGTGGACTCTGGGGAAGGTGATGACAAGAGGAGCAGTTTAAGAGATAGCAAAATGTCTGGCTGATACAGTGACAGGGATGAGAAGGTTGTTCGTGCCCCTTGGACTGCTGGTGATGCAGGTGATGAGCCTGACCTTAATGATAGTTTCCTATTCCCAAATAAGAGTGTTCAGATTGAGCATGAGTCAGAGCCTGAGGAGGGAGATCTGACTGTTGTGCACTCAGGAAAGACTAGATTTAAAAAGTGGCTTCTGGTTCCACTTCTGATAGGTATAGCTGCTTGAGCAAGCTGGTCCATGCTGAGCCGTTCATTCAAGCCTCAACATATCGTTTTGGTTCAGTTAGAAGTATATTTTGTGTTCTCAGGGCTACCAGAGGATATATGGGCAAAGTTAAGAAAGGAAAGCAGCTTACCTCTATTGTTCCTGCTATGGCTAATTCTACACCTGCTTTACCAAATAAGGGCCTCACCGTCACAATAGCCAATATCAGAGCTGCGCAACAACCAGGCTCTGATCCTACTGTCCTTGCTATTCTTTAGGAATTGAAGGAATTTTACCTGGAGACAGGCAATGTTTTTGAGGAACTGTGATCATTGATACATTCTCAGGAGGGCAGGGTTAATGATCTCTCAACCCATACTGCCGACTCTGATTCCTGAGTGGACCATCTGGAGTGTGTCCTTGGGTGAGTATTACAAGATTGCCAGCAGTTGACTGAGAGATGTGAAAATCTGGAGAATCACTCCAGAAGGAACCATCTAAGAATCTGTGGGGTTCCAGAAGGGGATGAGGGGTCAGGAAGCATGGTTGCCTATTTGCAGACTTTTTTGGCCACAACATTAGACATTTCGAACCTGATCCCCCTCCCGCTGGAATGGGCCCATAGATCCCTCAGCCAGAAACCTTCCTCACCTGACCAGTGGCCATGTTCGATAGTTGTTCACTTTTATAATTATGCTACAAAGCAGGAGTTATTTCAGCGGGCTTGGCGGAGTGGCCCCTGAACCTATAAGGGTGCCCGTATTTACCTTGCTAATGACTACTGTTCCACTCTCCAGGTCAGATGCAGAGTTTATGCTCCAATCTTCAGAATTCTTTGGGCTCATAAAATAAAATTTTCTACCCCATATCCCGTCTGACTAAGGATCCTCTTTCCTGAGGGGACCAAGGTCTTTGAAGACCCTGAATCAGCATTCCAAGAATTAACTGATCGTAAGCACCTCCTTCTGGATGAATTGATGGAAACCTCGAAGGTGAGAGACAAGAGAGCTCTTCAGAAAGAGAAATGGTCGTGAGCCTCTCTGGTGAGCAAAAAAAGGGTGAATGGAAGCTTCCCTTCAAGAGTTTCGGGTGTTATTACAGGCTTACTGAAGCTAGGATTCGACTTAATATGGACAATGGTGTCTCCTTTTGATGGACTTTAACTATGAGAAGCTATTGATTGTACCATAGCTGTTTGGTGCTAAACTAGTAGTTACAGCCTTTCTCGGATAGCCTTTAGTGCACTTTTATTGTTGTAAAAAGCATCCTTTCCCTGATCCATCGGATTTCTGTTATTGCTTATATTCATTTATACTAATTCCCCTTTTTTGTTTCTCCTTAAATGATATTTATTATGTGCAGATTCAGTTTTTAGTCTGCTTTCTTATATGTGTTTTTTTTTTCTTAGTAATCTGACTGTTCTCAATTCTCTTTTTTTTTTTTCCGATCCTGAATTTTGGTCTAAACAAATTCACTCCCTCACTTATAGTCTTTCCCTCCCCCTTATTCCCCTTCTTCAATATTTTTTTTTCCTTTGTTTGTGTTCAAATTTTTCTATTTAAGCCCTTTTCGTTTTCTTTCTTCTAGAGGAGACGTTGGTACTCTCAATTACGGGGCGGCTTTTCTTTTCTGAACTTGTGAAATGCTGACTGTAGTCCTTTGGAAGTGTCCTTTATAGAAAGGAATGCATTGCTGGGAGTTTTTCCTAACTGTGGACTGCAGGAAGTGAATTTGAGCTAATATTTTAAATTGTTTTGCATACTCGGAGGGGGGGAGGTCGAAGAGGAGCTTTTTCTTCTTCTTTTCATCTTCCCTACATAAAACACAAGGGTTTTCCTTGAATCTAATCTATATATCATAGTAGCTATGTTATAGACCTTAAGGGAGGGGGGTAGGAAGTATTCTGGCTTTATGAAGGGGACTTTCAGAGATGGCCCGGCTGGTGTGTATTTGGTTGGGGAAAGGAACTACTATCAATAATTGTATTGCTTTTGGCTGACCTGTTTTTTTTTGTATGTTTGTTTTCGTATTTAATTAGCTTATGGTTTCAATCTGTGATGCTCTCAATTGAGAGTTGAGAGGCCCAGTAGCATTATAGGGTGTATGATTTTCTGCCTTGGCATTCTATTTAATCTAGGATATTTGTGATGGCTTGGGTAGGGTAGTATTCTAAACCTAATTTTACCAAGCCTATATATTGCATTAGCTTCTTTTTGAACCTGGGGGTCTTTTTTTCCATCTTCTTTCCCCCCATAGAGTTTAGTCAGCATCCAGTGCTACACAGGAGCCACATTTTAAGTTCGGCTCCCTTCTCTGGAAGTTCCAAGGAGTTACAGTTTATACTTATCATTATTTTATCTAGTAGTTTTACCCTTGGCTTTCACTTTTGGGGTAAGTGAGCTAATTCAGTTGTTTGGATACTGCTAAATTGTTTCCTAATAGTGCATTTAAGGGGTTTCTCTCTTGGTTTTCTGGCGGACGTGCCTGAACCATCTCTGCTGGAGTTCTTGGTGCTAATTGGGTACGGTATGAGAGTTAATGCATTTGTATTGTTAGAGGGGTGCTCTTTTGACATGCCCACCCATTTAGATAACATTTTCAGACTTTGTGTTAGGCCTCAAGCTGCCTTAGTTTCTATTCTGATTGTTAACTGCCCAGGCTGCAGAGACAGTTTACAGGTTACTTGTTTTTGGGGTACTTTTCTTATTTACAGGGGTGGCCTTGGGGGAAATTTCTTTTCTAAGAAATTTTGGTTTAATAAATGAGAAATTAATTTTCTTATTAGCTTATGTGGAATCTTTACTATTGTATAATTCAAAGGTTTTCTATGTAATTTTTTCAATATATATGAAATTTTCTTGTTTTAATAATTTTCTCAGTTTACTTCTTAGTAAGTTTGTTAGTTGGATATCTGCTACACTTAACAAAAAGGTGGGCTGGGTTTATTTTCTTTTTTTCAAAGGAGTATATTGAACTGGTTCTATATGAAGTGGGGAGGTTAAAGGAGGTTGGACAATTTTTTTCAAGACAGTATGCTGGAGGGGCATTCTTTCCTTGTTTCAAGAGAAATATGAAGACTTATCTGATTGGCTTGTTTTGGGGTCAGGAAGTAGATTTTTTTTCAGATCTTAAAGGCTTGCCTTGGGTGACATCTTCAGATCATCAGAAATGTCTAGTTCAGGGGTGTGGAGGGAACTTTTTCTTTTTTCCTGGGTTTAATTATGAGCTATTTAATTTTGTCAATGATGCAGAGTATAAAGATAATCTCATATAATGTTCATGGAGTTTCTAGTCTGGTGAAGAAGTTTTTGTTACTACAATATTATCGGCAGCAATGAGCAGATTTAATTGTTTTTCAAGAAACCCACTTGATCTGGCTGAGCATGAAAAGTGTTTAAAGTTTGGGTTTGAACAGATTCTTTATGCCTCTCATTCTATGGGGTGGGTCTGGGGAGTCCTCATTTTATGCCAAAGGGGCTGCTGTTTGAGGTACATAATAAAGTATTCGATTCTGAGGGTAGGTTTTTAGTGGTGACTAGTTTGCTTTACAGTCAGGAGGTAACCTTAGTCAATACCTACTTTCCTTCGGCTACAAATAAGTCTGTGTTTTCTAGTTTCTTTTCCCTTCTTCTGTCATCATTAAAGAGTAGACTGCTTTGGGGGGGCTAAATTTTACTTTGAATCCTGAGTTAGATGTTTCCCATTTGTAAAGCCACTGTTATTCAAATTCTTCATGGTATATGCAGTGCACGTTTCAACATTTAGGCTTGGTTGATGTTTGGCACTGTATACATCCTAAAGAGCAGGCTTATACCCATTATTCTTCTCATCATGGGAGTTCAGCCAGACTTGATTACTTTGTTTCTACTGCAGAGCATGAGTGACGTTACCCAAGTGGAGTTCGGTCCTATTCATTTATTGGATCATTCACTAGTTTTAATTACTATTGGCTTGCACAATATGTCCCATTGCTCTTTTTGGCATTTGTATCTGGCTCATTTAAAGGACCAATCACTAGAGGTGGAATTGATTGACATGATTAACAAGTATTTAGCAGTCACTAATATGGGTGAGGTGTCTGCCTGTATACTCTGGAATGCCTTAAAAACTGTTATTTGGGGCAAACGTATATCTTACGTGGCAGCAGAGCAGAGAGACCATGAAAAAAAGATGAAAGAGCTGCACACAGAAGTGCAAACTTTATAAGCAGCCTTAATACAGGGTGATAAGTTGGTTCATCCCAAACGATTGGCAGCTAAGGGCGAGTTGCAAAAATATTTAGACCAAAAGACAGAATTCACACTATATTGTCTACAACAGTGTTATCACCTAGGAGGGGCCAAAGGTGCATGATATTTAGCCCACCACCTTTGATCTTACAGGGCAGCAGTCACTGTTCTTAAGTTATGTAACCGAGCAAGAGGTCAGTTTACACACAGTGGTGAAGAGATTCTGTCCATTTTCTTGTCCTATTATCTTTCTCTTTACTCAGACGAAGCTCAGCAGTTGTTGCAGGATAAAATCCTCTCCTTTTTGACACAAACAAAGCTCCCAAAACTGGCTCCCCAACAAGTTTCCACTTTGTTAACTCCGGTACCCTTTGGTGAATTGCAAATGGCAATTCAGCAGGTAAATTCAGGGAAAAGTCCTGATATAGATGGGTTCCCCTCTGACTTTTATAAGATGAAAGAGTTACAAAAAGTATTATTTTATTTTTTCATTTTTTTATTTTATTTAAACAGCAGTTTGGAAAACCTTTGAGCCATTAGTTATTAGTTCCTTAACTCTTGAGGGCTATGAGAGGGGTTCAAGAGGGGGAGTCTCCTCCACCGTCATGAAACTTTGCTACCATAGCGGCTTTGTTAAAACCAGATAAGGATGCTAACAGACTGGATTCATATCGTACTATATCTATGTTGAATTTGGATTATAAATTTTTTGTGTCCATTTATGCTGCTAAGTTAGAAGGCCTTCTCTCCTCCTTGGTTGACCAGGAACAGGCAAGTTTTATTAGTAAGAGGCAGGTCCATGATAATGTTAGGTACACTTTTGTACTCTTGGAACATGCTAATAAAAGATCAATCTCCCTAGTCCTGGCCAGCCTGGATGTGGAGAAGGCCTTTGATCATGTGTCATGGCCTTATTTGTAGTCAGTTTTGTGAGTTTTTGGGTTTCCACTCCCTTTTGTTGCAATGCTTCAAACCTTGTATTCCAAATTAGTGGTCTATGTTAAGGTAAGTGGAAATCTTTCTTCCCCTTTTGAGTTGGCAAGAGGCTTGAGACAGGGTTGCCCTTTGTCCCTTCTCTATTCACTTTATATGTGGAACCACTAACATCTCATATCTGTCTTTTGAAACAAATCGATGGGGTGCCAAGACTATATTGTTTCGTTGTTCACTGATGACATTTTGCTAACCTTAATAAATCCCACCTCTTCATTAAGATAAATGTTTCGTCTTCTGGGGGACTTTGAGCAGGTGGTAGGATTTCATTTAAATCAATTAAAAACTGAAGTTTTAGCCTGTCATTATTCCCCAACAGCAGAAATTAAGAAACATCTTCCTATATGCTGGAATAGAAACCATTTTAAGTACTTAGGGGTGGTTATAACAAAATCTTTGGGCTTTATAGATCTATTTAATTTCAAGCCTCTTACTCAGGTGATAAAAAATGATTTATTAACATGGTCTTCTTTACCATTAGCTTTTATGCACATTTTTGGAACAGTTTGTTTAATTGTTTTGTCTAGGATATTATTTTTTCTTGCAAACGATGCCTATTTGTCCTTCCAGATCTTATTTGCATGAATGTCAATGCCTTATTACAAATTTTTTATGGAATGACAAGCGAGCTAGAATGAGAGCTGCCATTCTATATCATTCCACTTCTCGGCAAGGACTTGGCCTTCACAATTTTGAGTAGTTTGCTCATGCTTCTCTTTTACATATTCTATATTGCTAGACTAATCCAACTTACAGAGCCTATTGGAAGGACATAGAGTTGACGTTAAATGATTTTTCCAATCTTAGTTGAATTTTCTATGCTACTTCGACTTATCGGATCCCACCTTTTCATTTCTATAATTTAGCAGGGAGAGTCTTGAAGGTTTGGTTTTGATATTGGAGGATATTGGAGGAGCCTTCCAGTAGAGGAACAGCTGCTGCTGATGGCATTATCTTGGAATGATCATAATTCATTGCACAAATCAAATATCTTCTTGTGTAAGTGGGCAAGACTAGGGCTGGAATTTTGTCATCAATTAATTGGTCCACAAGGGTGACTGACCTTTGTCAAACTGCAAGTCCATTATGGTCTTCCTATTTCTGGCCATTATAGATATTTGAAGCTTTATAATAAAGGGGAAGGGGTGGGTAGAGGGTGACTGTGAAAAGGCAGAGATACTAAACAAATATTTTTGCTTAGTATTTACAAATGAAGAGGGGGAGGTACCTAAAACAAACAATAGAAACACTCTGGATACAGACATTGATACCAGCCCATTTACAGAAGAAAGGGTTTTGAAAGAACTCTTAAAACTGAAGGTGGACAAAGGAATGGGGCCTAATGGGATTCATCCAGGAATTCTAAAAGAACTAAGGGTAGAACTAGTGATACCACTGACTACCGTCTTTAACAAATCATGGGAGGATAGGGTGGTACCTGAGGACTGGAGGAGGGCAGATGTGATTCCCCATCACAAAAGTGGGAGCAGGGCAGAAGCAGAAAACTACAGATCTGTCAGTTTAACCTCAGTGATAGGGAAAATGATGGAATCACTTCTGAAGGAAAGAATTGTTGAGTACCTAGATGCTAGAGGGGCACAGGACCCTAGGCAGCATGGATTCACAGTGGGAAGGTCATGCCAGATGAATCTAATAGATTTCTTTTACTGGGTGACCAAAGTAGTAGATCAGGGAGGGGCTGTGGACATGGCTTACCTAGACTTTAGCAAGTCATTTGACACAGTCCCACACAAAGGATTAATATAAAAGTTAGCCAGCTGGGGAGTGGGTCCCAAGATGATAGCCTGGGTAAAGAATTGGCTGGAGAATAGGACACAGAGATAATAGTAAATGGAGTCCACTCTGAAGAAAGGGGGGTTACTAGTGGGGTACAGCAAGGTTCAGTATTAGGACCAGTCCAAAAGCGACATTGCAGAGGGACTGGAAGGAAAAGGATGTCTCTTTGCAGAAGACACAAAGATCTGCAACAGAGTTGATGCACAAGGTGGGGTGGAAAGGATGAGAAGGGACTTTTCAAGGTTAGAGGAATGGTCAAATGTATGGCAGCTTAGATTCAATGCTAAGAAGTGCAAGGTAATGCACCTGGGAAACAAAAACCCAGGGGAAGAGTACACAATGGGGGGTGAGATACTAACAACAACAAAATGGAAAGGACCTGGAGGTAGTCATATCAGATGACTTAAAGGTGGCAAGCAATGAGAGGGCAGTAAGGAGGGCTGGGGGATACTGGGATGCATAGGGAGAGGCATCACCAGTAGAAAACAGGAAGTTGCTATCCCTCTGTACAGACAGCTGGTGAGACCCCATCTGGAGTACTGTGTGCAGTTCTGAGACCAATTCCACAAGGACATAGACAGGATGGAAGCTGTCCAGATGAGGGAAGAATTAAAATGGTGAGGGTCTGCACCAGAAGACATATGAAGAGAGACTAAAGGAGCTTAATATGTATAGCCTCGAGGAAAGGAGGGAGGGGGGCATGATAGAAACTTTCAAGTACCTCTAGGGAATCAACAAAGTCCAATAGGGTAGCATTTTTCAAAAAAAGAGGTGTGCAAGAACAACGGGGCACAATTTGAAGATGGGGGCAGCTCAGAGGTAATGTAAGGAAGTATTTTTTCACAGAAAGGGTTGTGGATGCATGGAACAGCCTTCTGGAGGAGGTTGTGGAGTCAAAAACAGTGGTTGAATTCAAGCATGCATGGGACAGTCATGAGACAATTCAAGGGGGTGGGGTAGAAAGAAGTAGGCTGCTGGTTAACTAGGATCTGCAGCTTATCCATTAGGTAGGGAAATGGGCAGACTGGGTGGGCCAAGTGGTCCTTATCTGCCATCAAATTCTATGTTTCTATGTTTCTATACATTGGCAAGCATTTAAACTAGCCAACGGGGGAGGCACTGAAAAGGAACAGAGAAATCCCAGCTTCTCCTCAACAAAACAGGGTAGTTAGCAAGATAAACACCAAGGCTGAGAAGTCAATAGGGAGCAGGATGGGGTAAATGGAGAAAAAGGCAGTAAGAACAGGGTTGGGGCTAAAAGGGGAGCAGCCATCAAAAAAAGGAGGGTGATGAGTACCAATGCCCATAGTCTGGGTAATAAGCTCCTTGAACTAGTGGCTTTCATGGAAGAAGGACAACCGGATATCATGGCAGTCACAGAAACATGGAACACAGAGAACCATGACTGGGATGTCAACATACCAGGGTACACAATCTACAGGAGGGACAGGGAGGGTAAAAGAGGAGGAGAAGTAGCTCTTTACATAAGGGAAGGGATTAAAGCAACAGAACTAAAAAGTAAACAGGGATGAGAGGAGGCACTGTGGGTCACCCCAGAGACAGGAAATGGAACCACAATCTGCACAGGGGTTGTATTTAGACACCCATCTCAGAGGGAGGCAATGGACAAGGACATGATAGAAGGCATCCTTAGAATGGCAGAAAAAGCAGAGATATTGTTGATGGGAGACCTGAATATGCCAGATGTTAACTGAAGTACCTTTGCTGCAGCCACATCCAAGAGCAGGATCATTCTTGATACCCTATAAGGAGCATGCTTCAGACAGCTAGTGTTGGAACCCATTCTGGAGGGAGCAATTTTAGACCTGGTACTCTCAAATGGGGATGGAGAGAGGATCTCAGATTTAGAAGTGGGTAGCCATCTGGAAACGAGCGACCACCAAACAGTGTGGTTCACGACAAACACAGCTGTGGAGTCAAGCCATACAAAAATGAGGGTACTGGAAATTAGGAGGGCTGACTTTGAGAAAATGAAAGAGTGCCTCAGAAAAGCACTAGCAAATCTGCAAGAAAGAGGGGTGGAGGAACAATGTGGAAAAATCAAAATAACCATCACAGAGGCAACAAGCCTTTGTGCAAAGCAAATCAACAAAAAAAGGCTGAAGAAAAAAAAACACTATGGTTCTCAAAAGAGGTGGCGGGGAAGGTTAGAGAGAAAAAGGTAGCATTCAGGAAGTATAAGGAAACACAGAAGGAGTAGGACAAAGAACTGTACCAGTTAAAGCAGAAGGAAGCAGGGAAGTCAGTCAGAATAGCAAAGGCCCAAACTTAGGAAATGATAGCCAACTCAGTTAAGAAGGGGGATAAAACCTTTTATAGATACATTAGGGAGTGAAGAAAGACCAAGGGAGGGATAGTGAGGCTTAATAAAGAGAAGGGGGGGTGGGCAGAGGTTGGCAGTGAAAAAGCAGGGATACTGAATGAATACTTCTGCTCAGTATTAACAAAAGAAGAGGAGGGGGAAGTACCTAAATCAAACAAAAGATGCACTCTGGATAGAGGGTTCAATACCAGTCCATTCACAGAAGAAAAGGTCCTAAAATAACTCCCAAAACTGAAGGTGGACAAAGCAATAGGGCCTAATGGGATTCACCCCAGAATTCTAAAAAGAACTAAGGGGAGAATTAGTGACACCACTGATTACCCCTTTATAACAAATCATGGGAAGATGGCGTGGTACCTGAGGACTAGAGGAGGGCAGATGTGATTCTCCTTCACAAAAGTGGGAGCAAGACAGAGGCAGGAAACTACAGACCTGTTAGTTTGACCTCAGTGGTAGGGAAAATAATGGAATCACTTCTGAAGGAAAGAATTGTTGAGTACCTAGAGGCCAGTGGGGCACAGGACCCAAGGCAGCATGGATTCACAGTGGAAAGGTCATGTCAGACAAATCAAATCAATTTATTTGACTGGGTGACCAAAGTAGTAGACCAGGGAGGGGCTGTGGACTTGGACTACCCAGACTTTAGCAAGGCATTTAACACAATCCCATGCAAAAAATTAATAAACAAGTTAGCCAGCCTGGGAGTGGGTCACAGAGTTGTACCCTGGGTAAAACATTGGCTGGACAACAGGACACAGAGGGTAATACTAAATGGAGTCCACTCCGGTGAAAGGGGGGTTACTAGTGGGGTACCATAGGGTTCAGTACTGGGACCAGTCTTCTTTAATGTCTTTATAGGTGACATTGCAGAGGGACTGGAAGGGAAAGTATGCCTCTTTGCAGATTACACAAAGATGTGCAATAGGCTTGATATGCATGGGGGGGTGGAAAAGATGAGAAGGGACTTGGCAAGGTTGGAGGAATGGTCAAACGTATGGCAGCTTAGATTCAATGCAAAGAAGTGCAAAGTAATGCACCTGGGAAACAAAAACCCAGGGGAAGAGAACACAATGTCGGGGGGAAAAGTACTGACAACAACAAAAATGGAAAGGGACCTGGGGGTAGTCATAGCAGATGACCTAAAGGTAGGCAAGCAATAAGAGAATTCAGTAAGGAGGGCTGAGGGATACTGGGGGTTCACATTAAACTCTTCTGCTAATGAGTTGGTTTAGCATTTCTGATCGAGTTACATAAGTGTTGCTGGAGTAACTACAAACCTTGCATGACTTGTTTCATAACAGTTACAACTCAGTTTTGCATTGCATTGTGACTGGGCTTTGGATATGTTCCAACTGAGTTGCAAAGTCATTTTTTTAAACATTGCTTTTGAGCAGATAAAGTGTTTACAAACGATGCAATGTGAGTTGCTAGTGCGTTTCCAACTGTAAAAAACAATACTAGATCAACTCATTGGCTGGATAGTTTAATGTGACTTGTACTGTAGAAAACAGGAAGTTGTTAACCCTCTGTACAGACAGTTGGTGAGACCCCATCTGGAATACTGTGTGCAGTTCTGGAGACCCCATCTCCACAAAGGCATAGGATGGAGGCAGTCCAGAGGAAGGCAACTAAAATGGTGCAAGGTCTGCACCAGAAGCCATACAAAAAGAGACTAAAGGAGCTTAATATGTATACCCTCAAGGAAAAGAGGGAGAGGGGGGACATGATAGAAACATTTAAGTACCTAAAGGGAATCAACAAAGTTCAAGAGGGTGACATCTTTTAGAAAAAGAGATGTGCAAGAACAAGGGGGCACAATTTGAAGATAGAGGGGGGATGGCTCAGGGGCAATGTAAGGAAGTATTTTTTCACAGACAGGGTGGTGGATGCATGAAACAGCCTTCCTGAGGAGGTTGTGGGGTCAAAAACAGTGGGGGAATTCAAGAATGCATGGGACAGACATAAAGAAATTCTACTGGGGGGGTAGGAAGAAGTAGGCTGTCGGTTAACTAGGCTCTGCAGCTTATCCAATAGATAGGTGAAATGAACAGACTGGGTAGGCCAAGCAGTCCTTATCTGCCATCAAAGTCTATGTTTCTATACCTATCTTCAATCTTTATCTTTTGCTAACCAGCTCCCTAACTTTTTAAAATCCTCCAGGGTACAGGCAGTTACTTTAGCTCAGCAGGGTGTTGAGCAGGAGCGCTTAATTGGACTTTGGTATTCAATTCTAAGAGATACAAAGTCAGAATTGACATGTTAGATCTATGCTAAATGGATTCAGGACCTCAAATCTCCCTGCACTTGGGAGGAATGGGAAAAGACCTGCAAACTGAGTTTCACTGTATCTTCCACTCCTTATTTGAGAGAGTTTGCCTGGAAGTGTCATTCCAGATTATTTTTATTCCAGTTACATTTGGCAAAATATAAGGGCACGCAGGCAGTTAGGTGCTGGAGGCAATGTGGGGAGGCCCTGGCAGCTCTGGCACATGTATTTTGGAGTCGTCTGGCATTGAAACAATTTTGGCAAGAGGTATCATCAGTTCTTAATCAGGTTTTCTCTAAGGCCGTAGTTTTGACGTCAAGTATAGATTTAATTCATATCCCTCCAATTGGTCTGAATTTAATTGTGGTGACAGGTAAAGTTACTTTTGATTTTAATTCTTTGTGCAAAAAATGCTTTTACCAAACATTGGTATAAAAAACAGATACCTGCTTAGCAATGTTAGTATGATATGGTTAATTTTATGCATGGTCTGAAGAACACCTCCTATAGATACCGGTCGGTATTTAAACAAAGAGGCCATTTATCAGGAGGCTGTGGATAAATGTTCAACTTGTGATAAATCCAAGTTTTGTTCAGTGAAGTATCACAGAGATAGGGTATACTTATAGAAGAACTGTCCTGGTGGCTGTGACCCAACCTCCTTCCCCTCTCTCTTTTTTTTATGTTAAGATTGTGTAATTAATTATTATATTTCAAAGATTTAAGTGTCTACCTCATTGAGTGTTGACCTTTGATCAATTGTGGTTTAAAAAGGTATTCTTAAGTTTTGTAAAGGTGATAATTTAGAAATCTGTATATTTTTAATCTATCATTGCTTGGTCATATGATTTGTAATACTACAAACCACTTCTCTTGTTAATATCTGTTTTAATAAAGTTTTATTATAAAAAAGAAAAGACTAGATTTAAAAAGGTTTCTCTGACTAAAGATGATGAGAGGGAGAAATAGTGTGCAGAAAGTGAATATGAGGAGAACAGCGCTCAGGAGGAGGAGGATATCAGCTTTGGTGGGGATGATGAGTTGGACCTCCTAAGGGAGCCAGTAAAGGAAAAGAGTAAGAGTGATGCTGCTGAACATGTAGTGCTTTGCATACCACCATTATGTCAAGGCATTACTAAAGCCCTCCCATACTACAACCATTATTCCTGTTACCAGTACTGAACCCATTACACCATGTGAGTCAACCAGTGTTGAAGTGCTTAAATAAATCATCCCAAAATACACCTGTTGCCACCCATTCCCTGTCCCACTCTCATCACCATGCACAGTTAAGCAGAACAAAATCCCTAGCTTGGGATTTTTACATATTGGACCCAGCTGATGAAACAGTTGCTATCTGCTAGCAATGCCTAGTGTGAGCTAGACAGGGAAAAAAGGGGAGCCATCTATGCACTGGTGATGAACATGCACACCTCATGTCCATATACCTGTTACACTGTACTCAGCACTTAAGGGAAGCCAGTGCAGGGGGTCCCTCTCCCTTTTCTGCATTTCCCAAGGCACCCAGACGTGGCAGGAAAAAAGTCCCAGTGGAAACAGGGTTGACGGAAAATGACTACCACAGAGATGAGAAAGGTCTGTGGGACTGCCTAGTAGTGGTCATAGTTGCAGTGGTGGGTTCATTACTAGCACCCAGAGGTGCCAAAGTGCACCCTGTAATGGGAATCGCTGTTGGCCAGCTATTTGTATATATTTTTTTTATAAATATATGTTTTTGAATTTCTGCTTATGAAACATGGAAAGGACAAAGGACCCATGGGAAAAACATGGTTGTTTCAAGAGGGTTGATCTCTGACCCACAGCCCCTTGCTTGCTGGAACAGCTGGCTGTAATAAAACTGACACATAGCTACAAAACTTCGTGTGATTGTTATAAAAGCCCTATTCTCAGAAAACCAAGTCTTTGATCACTGTATGCTACTGTGAATGCTGCATTTTATGATGTACCAAAGGGGAAGCTGTTCTTTTGGCAGAGCTATGTCAAGTTTTAACCAGCTATATGAAATAGCTCATCAAGATGGCTTGCTGAAGATCAAAGGGGGAATGCTGTTATAAACTATGCTCTAATGATAAAATAGACGGTCTTGTTTATAATTAAAATATTGCTATATTTGCTGTTTTCAAACAGACAGTAAGCTGAGGCATTTGGTTATGCATTGGTCATGTTACAAATTAATTAGAGGGCTAAGAGTGACCTCATGAGCTGTGATGCCACAAGGAGGTATGGATATCCTGGCCTCTTTGATATTGGTGAAGCTTGGCTGAAAGGACAGACATTCTTTTCTGGACTTCTTAGAGTCATCTTTGTTTCTAGACTTCTAAGGGACACTTCAGGCAAGATAGCTAACAGCTGAAATCATTTACCAACTGAAAACCTGAGGTAGAATTAGCTAAATCAATTACAAGGTGCTTTGTTTTGTAATTGTCCATTTCTTTTCTGACTGTAATCTTAATGTAAGTATGTACTGTTTTTTTAATTATTATTTTTCATTTTTAGTAAAGGTTGTGTTTCCTTAAATCTGCTTGAGACATTTTCTCATTTTGAGTGTGAATGGTTGAACAGTATTGATAATTCTGACATAACTGTTAAAGTCCTTAGAGTGTCACCATATGCAGCCACGCTAACAAGGATCTGTGTAAAGATCCAACAAGGTAAGAAAAATACCAGCATCTTAATTGAGTCAGAAGGGGTTGTGAACCAAGCTGGTTGTATTACCACTGGATAAAGTACATTGAACTGCTTTGTCTGAGGAGATTGTAATATTTGGACCTGTTACCTGGTTGTGCTAGCTAAAAAAGGATTCATTATTGACCCCAGGACTCAAGACTGATAGTTTGCTCGGCCCCAAAACAAACAGGAGGGTGTCACTGTTTGTCCCCTGTTCATGAATCGCACTTACAGGTTAGGCATTGTGGTAGCAGAAGATCTGACCCCAGGAGTGGGTTAGTGACAGTTTTTCATGACAGCGGTGTGATCTAAAAGATTTGTTTGCATACTGTGCAATTATTTGGTGGCACAGGCATTAACAGTCCAGTGTGTCGGATTGATAAACTGTAACACTTCACACACATACAAGGCAGTTTTTTTTAAAGAAATATATAATTTTGGTTACAGTCTAAGTTCTCTACCTGTTTTAATGTTTTGGGTGGTGCAAGCTAGTGTAGCTGTAGATTAAGGAAGAAGATGGCTTCCACCTACAGTGAGTACACTGCCGAATACCTGAGGCAGTTGTACCAGGAAAGAGGAGTCTGATGTGACAGGTGAAACAAACAGCACCTCATGGAGTATCTTGTGGCAGCTGATGCACAAGCAACTGCCCAGGACCTCTGATTACAGTCAGTGACTGAAAAGGACCAGACCTTGGATATGATGGTGCCAGAGTCTATCACAGGGTCCAGTCCTAGAGAAGAGGGCAGCAAGACCAGTGAAAACCGAGAGCCACAGCACCAGGTGAGGGTCAGCACAACACTGGAGCCAGTGGGGATCAGGCTGCAGATAGAGTTGAGGAGAATGGAGCTAGAATTCGAGCAGAAAAGGTTTGAAGCCCAGCAGCAGAGGGAGTATGAGCAGAGGAGGTTTGAGCTGGAGATGCAGGAAAAAGAAAACCAGTGATGGAGAGAGGCCAAGGAAAGAGAAAAACAGCTTTAGAGAGAGGCTGAAGAATGGGAGAAACAGCTTCAGAGAGTGGCTGAGGAAAGAGAGCAACAGCTTCAGAGAGAGTCCTAGCAAGAGGAGAGGAGAGAGAACGCCAGAGGAAATTTGAACTGGAGAAGCTACAACTCCAGTGACCAGTGCCAGAGCAGGTAAGTGGCATGGGTGAACCTGGAACTCCAGGACTGGGTTACAAGTCAAATTCTAACTTGATAGCTGAATTTAAAGAGGTGGAGGATATGGATGCATTTTTAAATTCATCTGAAAAGGTATGCATTCAGGCAAAAATTTCCCAAAAGTCCTTGAGCTTCCAGCTATCCCTGCTGCTTACTGGTAAAGCTTGTGATGACTTGGGTCACATGGAAAATCAGGATAGTAATGATTATGAGAAACTTAAAACTGCATCGCTTAAAAAGTATGAACTGACACCTGAAGCATATAGAGTTAAGTTCCGTTAGCTCAGGAGAAGCCCTGACATGAGCTATGAGGAACTAGCCACAAATCAAAGTCAGTTTTTGAAGCATTGGTGGGAGGGGGTCAAAGCAGTCTCTGTACAGGAAATTTAGGATGTGGTACTTTTGGAGCAATTCTTTTGGGCTTGCCCAGCAGAGCTGAAAACCTGGCTAGAGGCCTGAGATCCAAAAACAGTGCAGGAGGTTGCTGAGCTCTCGGACCACTTTGCCAGGAGGAGACCTGCTCTGAAAGAGAGTGGGGCAGGTGTGGTAGTGCAGAAAGGGAAAAGTGTGCCTTCAGGGCAACTAAAACCCTCACTGCCTCCCCAGAAAGCTGGTAGCCCCAGGTTACAAAGAAAGGATTTGCCTGATAAAAGAAATGACGATTATTGGTTTTGCAAACAAACTAGGCATCTTGCAAGACAGTGCAGTGAAAAGGCACAGAGAGCACAAAGTGGTGCTCAAACAGAGTTGAGTGCACTGTATATCCCTGAACGCATGCCTATAAACATGAGGGAACACATACACCGGGTTACTGTAAATGGGGTGCAAACCCATGAATTGAGGGACACGGGCGCGTTCCATACTTTGGTGAAAGGGGATTTGGTTGAGCCTGAACAGTTTATATCTAATCAGTTCATTACAGTATGGGGATTCACTGGGTAGGAGAAAACTCTGCCACTTGCTAGTGTTCTCCTGGACTGGAGTGAGACAAGAGAGACTGTGCAAAAAGTTGCAGTGGCAGAAAATCTTGCCCTCGATATGATTATAGGGAACAATCTCCTAAAGGGGGTGGTGTGTGTGGTTACCCACAATCAGATTGCAAAGGTCATCTGCAGTTCCCTGGACCTCTTAGAAGCCCCTGTGGAAAACACTGGGAGGCTGGTTACCCAGCCTGTGTCTCCTGACATGGAGAGTAGTGCAGGGGAGGTATAAATTTCCCAGGTAGCAGTTAACAAAACAGCTATAGCAGGTTACTCTGAGGAGGGAGGGTTAACCAGTGGTCAGAGGGCTAGGGATGGCAGTGACCCTGAATGCCCTGATGCTAGAGCTAGGGACCCTAGTTTAGAAACTGAAGGGGACCTGTCCCATGCCTTGGGAATCTGTAAAGATTTTGCAGCTGCTCAGAAAAATGACTATAGAGAGACTGAGTGGTTGTGCAGAATCTGATGGGACACAGAAAGGTGATGGAAGAAATAGAGTGAATTGGGACAATGGACTGCTGTATATGCAGGACGTAAGGTCAGAGGGAGAGGTTATGGGTAGGCAGCTTGTCATTCCCCAGGGGTACTGTGAGTGGTTGCTCAAGATTGCTCATAATATCCCCATGTCTGGACATCTGGGAATCGTGTGCACTATGCAGTGATTGGCCCAAAATTTCTATTGGTCCAACGTCACCCAGCAGGGGAAGGAATAGTCTTATCACCAATACTAAGAAATAGGGAAGGTGGGTAGTAAAATCCAAGCCACCCTAATTCCCTTGCCCATAGTGGAGAAGCCATTCTAGAGGGTAGGAATGGATATTGTGGGACCTTTGAATATCCCCAGGTCCTCCAGGAAGAGGTTTATCCTAACAGTGGTAGATTATGCCACCCGGTACTCAGAGGCAGTCACCCTATCCTCACTGAGGATAGACAAAGTGGTAGATGCCTTGTTAGGGATTTTCTCCCATGTTGGTTTCCCGCAGGAGCTTATCACTGATCAATTGGGTTCCTTCATGTTGGACCTGATGAAGTGTTTGTGGGAGAAGTGTGGGGTGGTGCAGAAGCACACACCGTATCACCCGCAAGTCAATGGGCTTATGGTAAGGTTTAATGGTACCCTAAAATCAATGCTCCAAGCATTTTCTGAACAGCATGGGAAGGACTGGGAGAAATACCTTCTCCACCTGTTGTTTACATACAGGGAGGTGCCCCAAAAGTTGACAGGGTTTCCTTCTTTGAGCTCTTATATGGACACAGGGTGAGTGGACACCTATACTTGATCCAGGAGGACTGGGAAGACAAGCATGCCACCCAGGGAACTCCCATAGTGGATTATTTCCTTAAGTTTATGGAAAAGCTGAAGAAGCTTTTGGGAACAGCCCAGAGCAACCTGGCAGCCTCCCAGCAGAAGTAAAAGGTATGGTATGACCGCGGAGCCAAAGCTCGTTCATACACTGTGGGTCAGGAGGTTATGATCTTAATCCCATTCCGAAGGTATAAGCTGCAGGCTGAGTGGGCAGGACCGTACAAGGTAGTCAAATAGGTGAATGACGTAAATTACATTGTGGAACTGCCTGACAGGAGACATACCCAAAGGATGTACCATGTCAACATGATGAAGCCATATGCAAATAGGGCTGATATGGTATTTACAGTGTGTAGTCCTGGGGAGGGGACATAAGAGGAAGGACCCCCCCTTGTGGACTTCCAGGAGGAAAGACAGCATGAGTCCTCTGTGGAGGCAATCAAACTGTCTCACCAGTTGACCCCAGCACAGATCCAGGAAGTAAGGGAGGATTTAGCAGACTTTGTCCCATTGTTTAATGCCAAGCCTGGACTAACCCCTTTTGCGACGCATGATGTAGACATGGGGATGCAAGTGCCCAAATGGCAGACAGCATACATGGTGTCAGAGGCTGCCCTAAAGGATATTAGGAGAGAGGTGGAAGAAATGCTGAATTTAGGGGTAATCCAAAAATCCTACAGCCTCTGGGCCTCACCCATAGTCCTCGTTCCCAAGTCATATGTCTCTACTTGTTTTTGTGTGGACTATCATGGACTCAATGAAGTCATGATGCTGGATGCCCACCAAAATGCCACAGATGGATGAACTACTGGACAAGTTGGGAGGGGCGACATACCTTACCACTACTGACCTAATGAACAGGTAATGACAGGTGGAGTTAACTGCCAGAGCTAAGGAGAGGCCGGCCTTCATCACTCTGATAGGGTTATTTGAGTTCAAGGTAATGTTTTTTGGAATGAAGAACATCCCTGCCATCTTCCAAAGGTTGGTGAACCAGGTGTTACATGGTACTGAAGAGTATACTATGGCATACCTGGACGATACTGCCATTTTCAGTGCCAGTTGGAAGGAATACCTGTCCCACCTTAAGGAAGTGTTGGGCAAGATTCAGAGGTCCAGGCTCACTGTGAAAGCTGAAAATTGCCAGGTGGCCATGGCAGAGGTGACATAGCTAGGGCATGTAGTAGGCTGGGGATAGCTCCATCCTAATCAAGGAAAGATTGAGGCAATAGAGGCATGGCCCAGACCTGAAACATAGAAGCAGGTCCGGAGTTTCCTACGGACTGGAGGGTACTATCGAAAATTTGTGTCAAACTACAGTGCCATGGCAGCTTCCCTATCTAGCCTACTAAAGTAAAGAATGCCAAAAAGGGTGAACTGGGATCCAGCCTGTGAATGAACCTTTACATTCTTATTTATTTATTTAGTTTTTGTTTACTGGGTAGGTGCGCTAGCCAGAAAGACTACTTTCAGGCATGACCCGGGAGAGTACAGAGACAAACTACAACAAGCATTTGTCAATGCTGAATATTGTCGCACTGGCATTGGCTTTGGTAGTGCAGTGTGGAAACACATTTTTGGCAGGATGTGAAAAATGACAGCTGTACTGTTCATAAGGAGGTGTAAAAAATGGCAGTGGTAAAAATGTGGCATGTAAGTATTGCAAATATGAGAAGTTACAAGGGTGAGTGGGAAATGCGCAATGCACACTTGTAACGCATGCATTTTATGGAGTTTCGGCACCAGATTTTCAACATAGGCATTTTAGCACCTTTACTCATGTACAGTGTCACTGTCATGTCCTCAAGCTGTCTCAAAAAGTGATTTCGCATAGCGACAGCACTATTCTTCACCGGATGTGCAAAAACACATTTCTGGCAGGATATGTAAAATGACAGCTTTACTGTTCATCAAGAGGTGTGGAAAAATGCCAATGGTGAAAATCCAGAGTGAAAATATTACAAATGCACAACATTACGAGCGTGAGTGCAAACTGTGCAACGTACGCTGGTAACACAATCACTTTATGGAGTATTGTCACCAAATTTTCAACATAGGCACTGTAGGACCTCTGCTCATGAACAGTGTCACTGTCATTTTTGTAATCTAGCCCAAACTCTGATTTCCCACAGTGACCGTGGTATTGTGCGCCAGAAGTGAGGAAACACATTTCAGCCAGGATGTGAAAAATGACAGCTGTACTGTTCACAAGGAGGTGTAGAAAAATGATAATGTTGAAAATCTGGCATAAAATATTGCAAATTCACCTAGTTACGAGCTTGCCTAGCAACTGCTCAACGCACACTGGTAAAACAGCCATTTTTTGGATTTTTTTCCACCAAATTTGCAACATAGGCTTTTTGAGAGCCCACTTCATGAGCACTGCCTCTGTCCTTGCGTTAATCAGTCCCAAAAGGTGATTCCACGCAGTGACTGCGAAATCACCTTTTGGGACCGATTAACATTAAAACGGTGACAGAATTCATGAGGAGGGGTCCCAAAAACCCTATGTTGAAAATTTGATGCAAAAATTCCAAAAAATGCCCAAGATATGGAGCAAAGTTGAAAAAAGTATTTATTCCATTATACAGCTTACCAGCATTTCCTTAGTTAGCAGTCAGCTTTGAAGAGTGCAGATGTGTTTCTGGTCCGTCAAGATGCGCGCCAGACTCGAGAGGTAAGTATGGGGTGGGAGGGTGTGGGGAGGCAGGGTGCACAGTGGGTGGGTGCAGGTGGTGGGTAGGGAGACTACGAGGGACCGTTTTCAGTTTACAGGTATGGAGAAAAAAATAACATCACGGACAGTTTTCCTTTTTACAGGTCGTTTCTCTTGTTTGGGGGATACAGTAGCTGATGGGGTTTGGGCACCCCCATCAGCACAGAAGAAGGGGGGGACATCATGCCGACGGGGAGTGGGCTCCCCTATCAGCACAGTACAGCAGGAAGGGGAGGTGGATGCCAACAGGGATTGGGTACCCCCATCGGCAAACAACGAGGTGGGGGGCATATACTTCACAGGGCAGGGCAAGCTGACCGTGGGATTGGGCACCCCAAAGTCGGTGCTGTCGGTAGTGTAGCACCCACTGTGCCACCATGCTACTAGCTGGTGAGTACGTAGGAAGGGTCGGCTACGTGTGATGAGCTTTGCTTGGATTGCAGTGGACCTTTCCTTAGATGTGCTTGCCAGCTTAGTATGCATGGTGTGGCGTCGTCATGCAGGATGATTGGGGAATGAGGGACACACCTACTGGTGCATGCCCTGCATTTTCCCAACAGCGACTGCACCTCCAAATCCCCACTGCCACAAGATGTTGGCTGCACAAGCGCGCTAACATAAAAAGGACATCATGATACATAGCTCAAAGTGCAGGAACATTATGAAACATGGCACAGATTACATAACAGTAGCAATGGCTAAAGGAGGCACTGTGTGATGCTCCTGTGTTGGCCAGTCCAGACTACAGTAAGCCATTTGTAGTCCAGACAGATGCCTCAGATGTGGGTATTGGGGCAGTACATAGTCAGACTTCTAACCAAGGGAAGGATCAGCCAATAGTGTACCTCAGTAAGAAATTACTTCCCAGGGAACAGGCTTATTCTACAATGGAGAAGGAGTGCCTTGCACTGGTGTGGACACTGAAGAAACTGGAGCCATACCAGTATGGGAGGCACTTTGAGGTACAGATGGATCATAACCCCCTGGTTTGGCTATTCCAAATGGGTAAGACAAATGGCAGGCTTCTAAGGTGGAGTCTTGCCTTACAGGGCTATAATATGGCTATCACTCACAGAACAGGGTCAGCAAATGCGAATACAGATGGGTTATCCTGACAATTAGAGCAGTGAATTGAATTTAGGGAACTCATCCAATGCCTAGGAATTGATCCTCCCAAATTAAGTCCAGGAGGGAGGGGTGTAATGGAAATCGCTGTCTGCCAGCTATTTGTATATAATTTTGTTATAAATATATATTTTTGAATTTCTGCTTATGAAACATGACAAGGACAAAAGACCCATGGGAAAAACATGGTTGTTTAACTCATTGCCTCCACAGGAGCTTTCTGAAGTTGCAGCACTTGTCTACTGTATACTGTTAACAGTTAATCCTGGGCTCTTCTAAGTAGAATCAAGCCATAATTGGCATGCCGCAAACAAATGCTAATAGCACAAAAACCATAAGTGGTAGACACAAAGTATGAGTGGCAAAATTATTCAGCATAAAATTACCTTTCCAACAGTGGTATGTAAGGAATAGCAGGCAATTTAGTTTTATTTCTGTGCTGGTTGAAATAGCAAAACAAAATATTTTTTACACTAAAAATGCATCATAAACCTTTTTTTGTTGGGAAATATGCAACATATCAACACCAAATTAAGCAACCAGACATTAGATGTCATTTTAATAATTTGTTTGTAAAACAAACAACTATTTCGTTAGTATTAAACATCATTTTTCCCCATTTGAGTCAAGGTGTATTGGTGAGGTTTGAGGGACAAATCTGAACCATACACACCATACCATACACAAATGCATAAAACTCCTAAAGTATACAAGACACACACAATGTATCAGTGCAAAGTTGTTCCACACAAAATTGCCTTTCCAATGGTTCTATGCAATCAACTGTACTCAGTTCGGTTTTTGCTTTATACGGGTTAAGATACCCAGAATGTGTGTTTTCATCAAAGTGCTTAGGTGGTTCTAGATTGACAAAATGTCATAAACAAATATGGATAACTCCTAAAGTGAACATGATGCACACAAAGTGTCAGTGGCAAGGTTGTTCAGCACAACATTACCTTTCTACTGGTACTATGCAGTCAATTCTAATCAATTCTGGCTGGCAAGTAATATTAAAATATGTGAGTGACTTCTCCAGACGTTTCTAGGGCACACAGGAATTTGGATGACTTCTGTAGGCGTTCTGGGACACACTGTAGTTAGATTTGCTGACACCTACAGACATTTCTAGGAGGCAATGAGTTAACCCATTGCCTCCCAGCAAACACCTGTAGTTGGTGGTAAAATACATTGGTGTGTCCTGAGGACGACTACAGAAGTCAGCTACTGGGTTCCAGTGTGCCATGCAATGTCTGGAGAAGTCACTTATATATTTTAATATACAACACAATAGAATAGAATATATATTTGATTGTATACCATCATTGGAAAGGTAATTTTGTGCTGAACGACTCTGCCACTGATATTTTGTGTATATCAGGTATACTTTAGGAGTTATTCACATTTGTTTATGGTATGGTGTGTATGACTTATGTTGTCTTTTTTAGTGAAAAACATTATTTTGTCTGCTGTTTCGAGCAGTATAGAAAAAGAACAAAATTACTTATTATTACTTGCATACCACCTTTGGAAAGGTAATGTTGTGCTGAACAACTTTGCCACTCATACTTTATGTCTAGCACTTACTCTTCTTGAGCTATTAAGATTTGTTTGTGCCATGCTGACTGTGACTTGATGTTGCTTAGAAAGGCCCAGGATTCACTGTTAACAGTATACAGGAGAGAAGTGGTGCAACTTTGGAGAGCTCATGTGGAGACAATGAGTTATGAGGTTAGCTTAGACTCAAAGGAGTGGAAAGTTGCTGTGCATACAGATGCTGTACTACTATAATTCACAGATCCAGTGAAGTCTCTGCAAAGGCTGCCGGAAGGTTTGAAAGAATGTGATATGCGTCTCTTTCATATTTTTAGATGTATTTTTTTTTAAAAGAGATATAGGGGTGTGTGTGTGCATGTGAGTGTATGTGTGTTGGTGGATGGCTCTCCTTGCCCTCAAAAGAGCAGAGGCAGTCCTATTGTGGAGCACAATGGAATATTATTTCTGATGCCCATCACCTCTGGTGTCCTGCCTGGCTTTATCCTTGGCCTTATACTCTCTTTGCCATCTTTCTAAATGACCTTCCCTCAGTCTGAGCCTCCTCACATTCTCATGTGTATATGAATGACACTGTACTGTTTGTTTCTAGGGCCTCTGTCACTAAGTTGAAACTGTTGCTGCAGAAGGACTTTGACAATGTTAAATGCTGCTTCACCTCAAACCAACTCTCGTTTAATGCTAAGGTAGTGCCCCAGAGTTGGGGGCACAACAGAAAGAAAAATGGAAATGAGCCCAGCCCTTATAAGGTGTGCTAGAACAGTATAGAGGTGCCCCAGAAGTACCCATGTTTTACTTACACCCAGCACAAGCATTTTTAAAATTAAAGTAAATATCCTGAACTGCCAAGGAAATATTGCTGTACCAGCACTGTGCCCAGGGTAGAATTTTGTGCTGAGCTGCACATGCTCAGCATTCTAGTGCCAGAATCAGAATGCAGAGTGTTGCTTTTTGGAAAATAAGCAGTTGTAAAGGGAGAATCATGGTGACTGTGGAGGAGAGAGGACACAGAAAGTGAGGAGAGATGAGAAGAGCTTGCCAGGAGGGCTGAAGCTGTCCCTGAGGACTTTCTTGGGTGCCCCTCTGCCTTCACTCACTGAAGACTGCATACCTGAATGTGCTGTTTGTTCCGTGGTGTCATCAGACAACAGAAAAGATGTTTCACTTTCCCCAGAAAAGGCTTGGTGCCCCATTTATTTATTTTAGTTCTTAAGTAAAGTTTTTGTCCCCCGGAGGTGGCGGTAGAAGTACTTCATCATTTGCACCAATCCCGGGACCTCGCAAGGTCCCCTGTTGCCTGGTTTACTGCCTGAAACCCTCCCTGTGCCAGAAACTCCTCCCAATTCAGCATCTCCTTGGCCTGGTTTGATGTGATGAGTTGGTGGCAGCACACCAGCTAAGTGCTGACCGCCTGAAAAAGAATCAAAAGTGTTCATTTTTATGTTTGCTTGCACGCATGTGCAAGAAACATAGTGCCATCATCCGAGTTTTTGTAGGTGTGGCACCCTGTCTTCCAATTCAGTCAGTGTGTTTGTAGGTGCGGCCACAGTTCACCAATGAATGCTGCAGCTCTCTATGACAGCAGTTGAAAATGCAGTGCCGTACAGTTGAAAGGAAGAGCTCTGCTTCAGTGAGCAGTGATAAGATAGTGCTGATTAGCATATTGCGTGCTCATGCGCCCCCCACACACACATGCATAGTGCATGCTCATGTGCTCCCCCCATGCACACACTGTATGGCTGATGGGGGCGCCCAATCCCCCATCGGCTCGGCTGCCTCCCCAACAGAGTTCCAGGAGCCACACTGGGGCCAGCATGACAATGGTCCGTAAGGCCGACAGGGGTGCCCAATCCCCATTGGCTCCACTGACCCCCAACAGACTACTAGGTGCCAAGCTGGGAGCCCACCCCAGTGTGGCAACAGTCCGTATGGCCGACGAGGGTGCCCAATCCCCCGTCAGCTCCACTGCCCCCTCAAACAGCCTTCCAGCTGCCATGCTGGGAGCCCACCCCAGCGTGGCACAAGTTCTGCATCGTCAATGAAAAAAAAATAACCTGCAAGAAAAAACATTCCCTCACTGACTGTCCTGAACCCACTCCACCCACCCGCACCCACCCTCTGCGTGCCCTGCCTCCCCACACCCCAAATCACCCCATACTTATCTCCAGAGTCTGGCACAATGATCTTTGGTGGACTGGAAACACATCTGCACTTTTCAAAGCCGACCGTGAACTGAGGAAATGCCGGTAAGCTGTATAATGGAATAAAAGGTTTTTTTCAACTTTGATGCATACCTCAGGCATTTTTGGGACTTATTTCACTAAATTTTCAACATGAGGTTTTTGGGACCCCACCTCATGAATTCTGTCACTGTCATTTTGTTAATCGGCTCCGAAAGGTGATTTTGCCGTCACTACGCGGAACCACCTTTTGGGACGGATTTACGAAATGATAGTGTCACAGTTCATGAGGTAGGCCCACAAAAACCCTATGTTGAAAATTTGGTGAAAAAATTCCCAAAAATGACTGTTTCCACGTAACATGTGTTGTGCTGTTCCTAATGCGATGCTTGTAAGTTCGCTAATTTTCAATTATTTTTATTCCAGATTTTCAACATTGCCATTTTACCACACCTCCTTATAGGCAGTACAGCTGTCATTTTCTCATATGCCCAAAATGTGTTTCCACACATGTAACGCACAATGGCACAGTTGGTGAGCGAAATCAATGTTCGGGACAGATTAAGAAATCACAGTGACACTCTTCATGAGCAGAGGTATTAAAATGGCTATGTTAAAAATTTGGTGAAAAAAGTCCATAAAATGGCTGTGTTATGAGTGACCATTGTGCAGTTTCCATGCACCCTCGTAAATTCATGCATTTCTAATATTTTGAGTCCAGATTTTCACCACTGGCATTTTTCCACACTTCCTTATGAACAGTACAGCTGTCATTTTTCAAACCATGGCCAAAATGTGTTTTCGCACTTCCAGCACAGAAATGCATGGTCGCTGTGGGAAATTATTGTTCGGGACAGATTAAGAAAATCACAGTGACACTGTTCATGAGCGGAGGTTCCAAAATGACTCTGTTGACAATCTGCTGTAAAAAAATTCCCAAACTAATTGCATTACAGGTGTGCGTTGCTCAGTTTCTACGCACGCTCATGACTTCACCAGTTTTTTTTTATATTTTCACTGCAGATTTTCAACATTGCCATTTTTTGCACCTCCCCATGAACAATACAACTGTCATTTTTCACATCCTGTTCGAAACGTGTTTTCGCACCTGTGGTGCCAAATGGCATAGTCGCTGTGCAAAATCAGCTTTTGGGTAACAAACTGATATTGCCACTGTTCATAAGGTGGGGTCACAAAAAATCCATGTTGAAAATTTGGAGTGAAAATGCCAATCTAACGCTTAGTAGTGTTAGGGCTTCTGTCCATAACGCCTACCCTGTAGAGATTGACAGGCATCAGGTGTGTGACTTGGGATTCTCGCCTGTAATGCTCATACCATTCCACACTCTGCAGCCAGTGAGAGGCATTGGCGTGTGCCTTGGACTCTTGATGCCAAAGTTCACCCCATTCTCCTATACAGCACCCATCTCACTGTATTTCCTGATGGAATGGGGTAAGCATAAGGGCCAAAGACCCCAAGGCACACAGTGACACTTGTTGGTGTCTGCAGGGTAGGGTGTGGTGAAATAGCTTGGCCGTTATGCCTGATGACCCAAAGGCACACCCCAATGCCTGTCAGTCTCTGCAGGGTGGTGGTGGGGTTGGCTTCAGTTCAACACTTCACTGTCATTCCTATTATGCAGCTCTCTAACTCCTACACTACCAATGCCAATGCCAGCAAGCAAACATTCAGCATTGGCAAATGCTTGTTTTATTTGTTAGTGTTAGGTGCTCACAGTAGCAGCTGATGGCTGACAGTGGGTGGGGTCAGAATGGCATAGCTTTGTGTTTAGGGCATAGCAATGCCCAGGGGAGGAGGAGTCAGAGAGAAAGGCTCTGCATGGGAGCTACTGAATATTCAGCAGGGAGGCCTATGCCAGTTCTTAAAACAGCCTAGTGGGGGAGGCCTTTGCCAGTTCTTAAAACGGCCTAGCAGGGGAGGACTGTGCCAGTTCTTAAAGTGGCCTATAAGGAGGCCTGTGTCAGTTCTTAAATTGGCCTATAGGGAGGCCCATGCCAGTTCTTAAAACGGCTTAGAAGAGGGTGGCCCAGATCGAAAAGGGCTTTAGCCGCAGAGAGGACCAGTGTGTTAATAGGCCCACTGCTACTTAAAAGGGCATGTTATGCCCACTGCTACCTAACAGGGCAGGTTAGGCCCACTGCTACTTAATGGAGCGAGTTAGGCCCACTGCTCCTTAAAGGGGTGAGTTAGGCCCACTGCTACTTAAAAAGGATGAGTTAGGCCCACTGCTACTTAAAGGAGCGAGTTAGGCCCACTGCTACTTAAAGTGGTCAGTTAGGCCCACTGCTACTTAATGGAGTGAGTTAGGCCCACTGCTACTCAAAGGGATGAGTTAGGCCCACTGCTACTTAAAGTGGTGAGTTAGGCCCACTGCTACTTAAAGGGGAGAGTTAGGCCCACTGCTACTTAAAGGGGCTAGTCAGGCCCATTGCTACTTAAAGAGGTGAGTCAGGCCCACTGCTACTTAAAAGGGCAAGTCAGGCCCACTGCTACCTAACAGGGTGAGTTAGGACCATTGCTAGCCATTTAGACCCCCAGGTGTTATAGGAGCGCAGCAGCATTAGCAACCCAGATGCTGAGGGAGCCTAGCTAGCCACACAGACCCAACAGTAACAGGAGAACCTGATCTAGCTTGAGGGACCCCTGGTAGTTAGGGACACTGAAGCTAGAGTACAGCCAGTATACTAAAGTGCCTGTTTAGTTACTGTGGTCTGGACATTGAGACTGTATAATTGACCACTACAATAAGAACTGAGACTTTCATTGCATTGTAATTGTATCTACGAACAGTAAAAGTGCCAGACTGTCATTGTATTGCTTTGCAGCAGCATTTCAGGGCCAGAAAGTATTGCTTTGTTGCTAACATTTCAGTGTCAGAAAGTATTCGAATCAGTCTTCGGCAAGTTTCCAGAGTCACTTCGCCAATGTATATTCAGCTCAGTCTTCTTCAGTTCTTCAGAAATCATCTCTCAGTGCATCTCTGAATCAGCCAACAGTGACCTCCTGAAGAACTGTTCTGCATTTATCTCAGTTGCAATGTCCTGTTTATTATTTTTCTCTCTTCAGTTCCCAGTGTACGGCCTGGCCCAGTACAAAGTTTGCCATCCATTTTCTTGTTTTGTCATCTGTACCGAAGTGCCATCCAGATCTTCTGTTTCGGTACCCTGCATCATCATCATGTTCCTTATTTTACATCAGTCCTGGGCTCATCTGGTCTTGGTGCCCAAAACCCGTTTTTTCTCCCATGTTCCTCAGACTTCCTTCTCTCTGCATCTTCTTCGTCTCCCGTCAGTCCAGAAGAAGGCTGTGGCTGGGTGTTCTGCATCTTCTTAATTTCCTGGCAGTTCAGAAGTGGGCTGTTGCTGGGTGTTCAGCATCTTCTTCATTTCCCGGCTGTCCAGAAGTGGGCTATTGCTGGGTGTACAGCATCTTCTTCATTTGCCAGCAGTCCTGAAGTGGGCTATGGCTGAGTGCTCTGCATCTTCTTTGTCTCTCAGCAGTTCAGAAGTGGGCTGTTGCCAGTTGTTCAGAATCTACTTCTTCTCCCAGAAGTCCAGAAGCAGACTGTGGCCGGGTTTGCTGTATTTCAATTCCGGCAGCCCTCACTAGGTTTTGAGCCAAGGAAATCTTTGTGTTGTTCCTAAATTCCGGCAACTCTAGAGAGGTGGGGTGTGGCCAAGAACTCATGGCCTGTTCAAAATCCTCTCTGCATTCCCTTAGTCTTAACTCATTCCAACCAGTCAGCCAAGTGTTACCCTTGTGTTTCATATCCCGCATCCCAGTTTCTTCTCAATGACAGAGACAGCTCAGCCGTGCATGAACTGCCTTATAGTGTATGTTGGAACCCAGTTCTTGCTCATTTTCTGACACTCCAAAAATGTGATTGTGCTGCAGTAATGATGTCCATACTGTAGCAGAATAACTTTTCATTCTGCTTCAGTTCGGCCGTCATACCAGTTCCCTCACAAATGCCTGAGTTGCCCTGACAATGATTCACACCACTGCTCCCACCCGCCAAATAGCATTAAAAAAAAAAAGGCCTCACCAGTGCGTTTACAGAGTCAGGGTCCTGTCAGCCAATAGTAACGCGAGTAAGGCATTAAATTAGTGGAAATCATCAACTGCCAAAGCATTTGCCATATGCAGCACAGTGATCATGGGGGGGGGGGTCAAGTAGCGTCAGTCCTAGGAAGCACTCTGCACTAAGTCAGTGCTTTGAATCTGAATCTGTATTGTGAGTCATCTTTTTTTTTATTTTCTCTCTCTCTCTCTCCCCTCTTTAATGTGTGTACAGTTATTGGTAGCAACATACGCTATATAGAACAGTGTATGGCTGAAAGTTAACAAGGCTGATTCATACACTTGTGGTTGCTATGCTGAATGATGTTGACCTCTCAAGCTGCACTCTGGAGGTCAGCAATCAGCATAGCAACCACTCGTGTAAGAATAGCTTTGTAATATATGGAGATGGCCAAATAATAGTATCCTATACTATAAAAAAAAATCCTAGTAATAGCACAGTACCCAACGTGATAATATCATCATTGACTAGTGATAATACTATCGTTCAGAACTCATAATAGTATCGTTCGAGCTCTCAACGATAGTATTATCACCAAACCTGAAGAGCGCAGCCTCCAAACACTTCAACGCCATAGGCCTTTTCCAGACATCCCCACAGCAACCTCTTACCATACGTGGTGACATTTAGAAAACCTCACCTCCTGATTCGACGTGGTTTCTCTGTGGGCGGGCAAAACCATTTGAAAAATAAGGTGGCCGTCTCTCACTTAGTGAGAGAAAATCATCCCTTAGCTCCAGTACCACTGCTTTCCAAAAGAATTAGGTGGCTAATCCTACCTACACTGAAGGAAAACATCAAGCAAAGGTAGGACTGCGTACCAAAGAAAACTCGCTCATGAGAGACACCGGGCGAGTGAAACAGCAGGCATGACACAACGGGATGAGGGTGGAGATGGAGACAGTCAGTGTCTGACTTCTCACTGCGAGGGAGCCTGCCCTCACAGTACCACAGAAATAAAACTCTCCTCCATATATTAGAAAAAATAAAAAATAGGTGAGTGTCTATTACTTGACAGAAATACCATCTCGAGGTTCTGGGGACAAGGGAACCTCTCGAGCTTCACTCTTGAGGTTTCCTTGTCCCTAGAACCTCTCGATGGTATTACTCCCTTGTAATAGACACTCACCTATCTATTATTCTATTTGTTGTTAATGTTCAGCCATACACTATCCTATATTTGTGACATATGTAGAGTCTTGTAAGTGACATGCTATAGAGTTTCGCAGAGTGGGATACTCCAGGTAATAGGCCCTAGGTAGAGATGCACCTCAGGATAGTACTGGAAATTGCATAGTGATTCGCTGATCACAATAGGCAGAATGCTCTTAAAGTAGCAGTACAATGAAAAAAGTTATTCCAAAAAGCTAGTTTTCTGCTATGGTTATGAAAAATATTGTCAGAACTGTTGAGTTGGGTTTTCTGGATGCTTCCTGTGCTGTGTACTGTACATTAGAATTTTTGCCTGGACTCTTACCCTCCTCGGGTCTTCAATATTATTTCTATGCAAAAATGATGCCGCCATCTTTTTTTCTTGAGAAATAATTATTTTAGAACTTTCATAAAATTCTTAAATGATAATGAGAACTGAAAATTTTACCCCCAAAATAAACTGAAAGACATCTGGCATCGATTAAGAAGAAAAAAGGTGAGGTCAAATTTAAACCTATTTTCGTTGCACTGCTGCTTTAAAGCAGAGCTATTACAGTTGATTATTGAAAGTGTGCATAAAGTCACCCTCATACAGGGTATAGAGGATAGAATGCTCTTAAAGCTGAGCTGTTAAAGTCATTTGGTTTAGCATTGTCCTTGTACAGGAGAGTAGGGATAAGAGTTCTCTGTGACCATGTTCCTTTTCCCTGTTTGTGTGAATAAAAGTCTGTCAAGTATTTGGAATCTATTTCTGACTCCTGCCTCTTTGTCAGGTGCCAACATCCACCTCCTTGGAACCTGTGTTAGTGATTTGTGTGCAAGTTACTGGTGTCATCACAACACAGTTGCTTTGTTTATCCTTTTTTATTTCTGTGGAGACCCAGCACACATTAACGTCCATTATACCACAATCAGGGTACCACACATCTTTTTGGCGCAGCGTGTAGAGCGAGTCCTCCAAAGAGACCAAAGCCAGAGAAGAATAGAGTACAAATGCCATCAGGATTCAGAAGTACAGTAGTACTGAGATGGATGGAGCAGCAGGAGAAGGCTCGAGATGAGTGCAACCTTCCCCTTTGACCATGCCATGCTACTTTGGTGCGCCATGGCTTCCCAGCTATACCAGAGAGCCAGGTGGTGAAGACTCCTGTAGTCTAGGAGAGTTCAAGGCAAAAATACAGTCAATGTTTTGACTCTATCAAGTGCCTGATTACCAGCAAGCAGAGATCTTGTTAGGTCAGTTGAAAGGAGCTGCCCAAAGAGAAGTGCAGTCATTGCACGAAAGAGAAAAGGCCACTGCAGATTGGATTTTCAATTGGCTGTTGGATACTTTTGATACCCAGATCATGTCAGAGTTAAAAATAAAGTTCTTCTCATGAACACAGATGCTCCGAGAGATGTTAAAAAGATATGCCCTAAGTCTATAAGAAGCTGTCTGAGCTAGAGAAAGGATAGATGCCAGAGAAGTGCAAAGCCCAAATAAGACTGTCAAAGAAAAATTTATCAATGGAGTCCTCAGTGATGCCTTCAGGAGAGAATTGTGAATGCTTCACCTTCAGGACCCCGGTGCTCTCTTTTTAGACTTTAAAGAGAAGGCAATACACATTTTTGGCCCAAGCCTGGCAGGAGGAGAGGCTGCTGTGTCTCAGCAGTAGATGATGTTTCCCAGTGAAACATGGCCAGAATATTCCACCAGAGGATGGAGGCCAGAGAGCCATTGGATGCCAGGAACATGTTCTGAAGGATTGTTTCAGCCAAGTAGCTACTCAAACACTGAAGAGACTTACAAACAGATGGCTCAGGTGCAGACCCCATCTCACAGGTCTAGTCCAGGATATGGTATTGAATGGTCCGAACAAATTGCTGCTCTTACTAGAAAAGTTACTGAGGTGTGCCAAGAGGTGTGAGACCTTAAGAGAAACTGGAGACTGGGACCAGTCAGTGATCGATCAGAGACCTGGAGGGATGGCGCCCCACCCAGGAAGAAGAGAAGGATGAAGTCCTATCAACCAGTTTGACTTCTGAGGTAGTCCCATCTGCAGGAGGTGTGGTGTTAGTGGACACATCCAAAGGAGATGCCTCAAGAACCCCACCAACATGCATGAGACCGAAAGGGTGCGATAACACCTGTACGAAGACACCATGACAGATATCGAGAGGATAGACCAGAACAATGCCTTGGTGAGGAACAAGATGAGAAACCCACTGCTGGTTAGCAACCCCAACTCAGATGAGTGTCCTGTACTTGTAAATGTGCAAATGGTGGAAGCAAGCAGATGGGACCATACGTCAAACACAGAGATGGAGGAACTTTGCAGGAAACTGGAACTGCAGACTCAAGACTTCCTTCATCAGAGGATGGGATTAGAGAGGGAATGTGAAAAACTCATGGAAACCCTTCAACAGCAGAAGAGAAAGTCTGAAGAACAAGCCATGCAGCTCCTTCAGCAAGAAAGGGAGAAACAGCAATTCCACAGAGAGGTCAAAGAGGTCCGGTGCACCATGGAAGAATTGAAGAGGCAGATGTGACTGTAGGGGAAAGACAGTAAGGAGCAAAGGAAGAGACATGAGGTGGAAGTGTTGCACCTTGTGATGAAGCTGCACATGCTGGAACAAGAGAAAGCAAGTCTGCCGGAGACAGTTAAGAGAGTTGTCTAGGATGTCACCAGAAGCAGAGTATTTCCAACTGAATGAGACACCTTCTCAGAGAGTGTCAGATTGTCCCATCCTTGAAATGCAGCCTACAGACAGAATGGCTTCCAGCCAAACAGAACCTGAACTGCTTGCTGAACAAAGGGAATGTGCTAATCCATGGATAACAAAAGAAAGGGAAGATCTCAAATCCCAAACAGTTTTGTTGTCAGTCCAGGAATGCGTCTGGTGGAAGAGAACCAGTCAGGTGAACAACCAACTTTTGGAATGGGAACAAGAGTTGTATACTGTCATGGCAGCTCCGTATTCTGACCTCCCAGTTTATAAGATCCAGGCAGAAAATGGTAAAGGAGTTCAAGATCGACTCACACCCTACACATCTCCAGAAATTTCAAAAGGAAAGACTGACTTTAAGCCAACAGACAGACGGGAGTAGCCTTCCAGAGATCTTACCCTGACTAAACTGGAAAACCTGACAGACTGGTATGTCAACTCCTGGAGTTACCCAAATACTGCTAACTCAGACTGTCTTGAGAGGTTGATGCCTGAAAATGCCATAGAGGCAGAACCTGTTCCTCCTGAACCCTCAAGCCCCCTGCCTCGCAGAACCCAAAGAGTCAGTTTTGGAATTCCTCCTAGAAGGTTTCTCATGGAAAGTCCCTGGTTTTACCACTTGAAACACAGTATGATAGAGAGTTATCCCAACACGGTCACATTAGTTTTGTTCATGTTCCTCAAAGTTGTCAAAGTTATCTTAGAGGTTAAGAAAGATTTTAAATTCCTCCCACTTCCCCATTCAGCATCTCCTCGATCTGGTTTGGTGCAGTGAGTGAGCGGCAGCACACCAGCTAAATGCTGACTGCCCAAAAAAGAATCAAAAGTGTTTGTTTATTTTTTTATTTATTAGCAGTAGGTGCTCCGTGTAGCAGTTGATAACTGAGAGTGGGCGGGACCAGATTAGCATAGCTTTGTGTTCAGGGCATAGCGACTCCCAGGGGAGAAGTCGGAGAGACAGGCTCTGTGTTGGAGCTACTGAATATTCAGCAAGGGAGGCCTGTGCCAGTTCTTAAAGTGGCCTAGTAGGGGAGGCCTGTGCAAGTTCTTAAAGCGGCCTAGCAGAGGAGGCCTGTGCTAGTTCTTGAAGTGGCCTATAAGGAGGCCTGTGCTAGTTCTTAAAGTGGCCTTTAAGGAGGCCTGTACCAGTTCTTAAAGCAGCCTAGAAGAGGATGGCCCAGATCGAAAAGAGGTTTAGCCACAGAGAGGACCAGCATGTTAAAAGGGGCAAGATAGCCCCACTGCTACTTAAAAGGGCAAGTTAGGCCCACTGCTACCTAACAGGGCAAGTTAGGCCCACTACTTCTTAAAGGGGCTAGTTACTGTAGGAGCACTGCTACTTAAAGGGGCAAGTTAGGCCCACTGCTACTTAAAGGGGAGAGTTAGGCCCACTGCTACCAAACAGGGTGAGTTAGGCCTACTGCTATTTAAAAGGGCTAGTCAGGCCCACTGATACCTAACAGGGTGAGTCAGGCCCACTGCTACTTAAAGGGGTGGATCAGGCCCAATGCTACCTAACACAGCGAGTTAGGACCACTGCTAGCCATTTAGACCCCTCGGTGTTATAGGGGCCCAGCAGCATTAGCGACCCCAGATGTTGAGGGAGCCTAGCTAGCCACACAGACTCACAGTAACAGGGAACCTGATCTAGCCAGAGGGACCCCTCGTAGTTAGGGACACTGAAGCTAGGGTTCCCCCAATATAGTAAAGAGCCTGGTTATTTACTGGGGTCTGGATATTGAGACTGTATAACTGACCACTACAATAAGAACTGAGACTTTCATTGCATTGCTATTATACATACGTACAGTAAAATGCCAGACTGTCATTGTACTGCTTTGTACCAGCAATTCAGGACCAGAAAGTATTGCTTTGTCGCCAGCATTTCAGTGTCACTTCACCAACATGTATTCAGATCAGCCTTACTCAGTTCTTAAGAAATCACCTCTCAGTGCATCTCCGAAGCAGCCAACAGTGACCTCCTGAAGAACCGTTTCCCCAGTCACCTCAGGTGCAATGTCCTGTTTATTATTTTCCTCTCTCTCCAGTTCCCAATGTATGGGCTGGCCCAGTACAAAGCTTACCATCCATTTTCTTGTTTTGTCATCTGTAATGAAGTGCCATCCAGATCTTCTGTTTCGGTACCCCTGCATCATCTTCCTGTGTCTTATTTTACATCAGTCCTTGGCTCATCTGGCCTTGGTGCCCAGAACCATGTTGTTCTCCCACATTCCACAGACTTCCTTCTCTCTGCATCTTCTTTGTCTCCCGGCAGACAAGAATAGGGCTGTGGCTAGGTGTTCTGCATCTTCCTTGTTTCCTGGCAGTCCAGAAGTGGGCTGTGGCTGGGTGTTCAGCATCTTCTTCATTTCCTGGCAGTCAAAAAGTGGGCTGTGGTAGACCCCAGAGTCAGTTGAAAAAACAATTATTACCTACCACACATTATGACTGATTTTTTCAACTAGTTTGAAATTTCTGACCTCAACTAACTGAAGAAAATCCAACCAATTTTTTCAATTTTCACTATCGTTGAATTTTATTATGTAGTAGTCTGTCATACTTTTTTAACTTTGTAACTTGTTTTTATTAAAATTTCGACTATAAAAGTTAATAAAGTGTATGGAAAAGTCCCCCCCCCCCTGAAATCAATGGGGTGTGTGCACACACAGCCTTCACCTTCTGACATCACAAAATGGGGCTGCATGTGCTTACGTGGGGGCATGTTGGTGGGTTAAAGTCAGGAAGCAGATCCTTTTTTAGCATCTGGGATTTAGCAGCATTATAACTTCAGAGATGGACAGAAACAAAAGGAATTATTTATGCCCCTCAACTCTGGGGCAGGTGAAGTATTGCATATGTTGGAGGGAGCAGCAACTAGGTAGCAGCAGCCAAGAAGCTGGCTGCTCTTTAAAATGCAAATACAAAGTGCAGTGAAACAAATCTACACACAGCAGGGACCCACTACAGCACAATAACCAGTCAAAACAACAACAAAATATAGTAAGTCCCTGAAAGTAACAAGTCGAAGTAGGGCAGTAAAACAATATACGGTATAGAAAAATAAGCAGTAGTAATGCTAGTTACATAGAAAAAGAACTGTGAGACTAAATACACTATAGGTAGGTCCTCTTAAACACCCCACAGAAGCTAGAAGGTACCCTTTTGCAAACAGAGCTAACCATAAATGTATATTTATTTACTAGTAGTCGTAGAATCTGTGAGACTAAAAACAATTTAAGGGAGGACCCCTAGAAATACCTCCTGTGTGGTATACCAGAACTGAGATGTATCTATAGCTTAAATTTAAAGCTAAAAAAAACTCATGCATATTAAAAAAATATTTTCTGACAGTTTCTGAATTTGTTTTGGCTTTCAGCTTGTACACTAATGTGTTTTTTTTAATTTTATTCATCTTGCTATGAGGGCTTTAATATTTAGTCTATCCGATTCCTAAAGTGGCAAACAACAAACATTTTGTCCATTGGACCCGTCGACCATGCTCCACGCTCTGGCCTTCTATGACTCCGGGAACTCACCTGCTAACTACCTGCGCCTGGCCTGCTCCACGACTTCATGGGGAGCCTGCCTTACTCACAATGCCACCACAGCCAGAGAGAGCCAAGACAGGCTACCAGAAGTAGATCGATGATGATTGATCATCTTGGCTTTTCAAGTTCGGCCCCCCAGGTCCCACAGCCCTCAACCAGCCAGACAAGCCAGCCCAGCACACAGCAGACAAACAGACAGATGGAGTAGTCTGTGAGAGACCATCCTCCTCCTTCCTACTGCCCACTGCCCAGCCCTGGCGGGCCTTATATACACATCCCATGCAGTACTTTGCTCACTATAGAAGCCTACTGCCAGTTCGGTCAGGTGTCGAGTGATGATTCAGTCAGCATTGGCAGGTGGCTCCATGGCTCAGGCTGCTGTTCTACTCGGTGGTGAGGCCAGTGTTTTTTTGGAGTGCTCCCTTCTCCCAACCCCCAGAGTCGGTCCCCAACCCAGACCCACATCCCCACTCCAGTACTCCGCTCAGTGTAACTAGTGCACCTACCACTCCTCCTCCTCCTCCTCCTTCTCCTTCTCCTTGCTGACTCTGAAGACCTGACCGAGACTGAGTGAAAGTCGCCCGATGGGGTCACGGGCTGATCCCGACCACGGCCAGACCACTGACTTGCTGCCTTCACATGACTGCTGCCTGGCTTTGTTGGAGGACTGACTGGAACCTGCACAGCCACACACTAGTATTTCCGGGCACCGGACGTGTCAGGACAGTGGACAGTTAACTTATTTTTAAATTAAAGGCTGAACTGCCAAACTTCATCCCTGCAGAAAAATGCTGCTTGCTTCGTTGCCCACACACCAACACAGATGCCTCCTCTCCTCACAGTCTCATCTCCTACCTAGACATACTCTCCCTGCCACCTCGTGCAGCCAGTCACATACGCTCTCAAGCTCCTGGTTCCTTCTTCTATCTCTCCTAATTGGTGGATGCTTTGTGTCCAGGAGCTAGGGGTGCATTTATTTGGCTGTAAGGCTCAGTGCCGGCTGTTGAGGACCGTTAGATATTCACGGCCCGCCGGCCCCCCGGCCCCCCTCCTCCCCCTCAGGAAAGAAATAAAAAGAGAAAACACACTGCAGTGCACCACAAAAACAAACCTGGATGGGTCATGGAATCATCAGCTGCAGTGGATTTCAACTCCACTGTTCTATGACTGCAATCCACTGCAATTGCAACTGCATTGAAATTGCAACTGACTATTTCAACTGCCAATGACTGCTCCAGGGTCTACGCTGTGGCTGGGTGTTCAGCATTTTCTTCGTTTCCCAGCAGTCCAGAACCTGTCTGTGGCTGGGTGCTCTGCATCTTCTTCTTCATCTCCCAGCAGTCCAGAAGCAGGCTGTGGCCGGTTGTTCAGAATCTCTTCCCTTTCCCAGCAATCCAGAAGCGGACTGTGGCCGGGTCTGTTATGTTTCATTTCTGGCAGCCCTCAGTGGGTTTTGAGCAGAGGAAATCTTTGTGTTGTTCCTAAATTCTGGCAACCATAGAGAGGTGTGGTGTGGCTGAGAATTCATGGCCTGTTCAAAATTCTCTCAGCACTCCCTTAGTTTTATCTCATTCCAGCCAGTCAGCTAAGTATTCCCCTTGTGTTTCATATCCCGCATCCCAGTTTCTTCTCGAAGACAGAGCAAGCTCAACTGTGCATGAACTGCCTTTTATGACATATGTAGAGTCTTGTAAATGACATGCTACAGAGTTTTGCAGAGTGGAATACTTCAGGTAATACGCCCTAGTTAGAGGTGCACCTCAGGATAGTATTAGAATTTGCATAGTGTTTCACTGATCTTAGTAGACAGAACGCTCTTAAAGCAGAGCTGTTGCAGTTGAATTATTGAAAGTGTAAGTAAAGTCACCCTCATACAGGGTATAGAGGATAGAACACTCTTAAAGCAGATCTGTTACAGTCATTTGGTTTAGAGTTCTCCTTGTACAGGAGAGTAGGGATGAGAGTTCACTGTGACCGTGTTCCTTTTCCCTGTTTGTGTCAATAAAAGCCTATCAAGTATTTGGAATCTATTTCTGACTCCCGCCTCTCTTTGTCAGGTGCCAACATCTACCTCCTTGGAACCTGTGTTAGTAATTTGTGTGCAAGTTACTGGTGTCATCATAACACTGTTGCTTTATTTACTCTTTTATATTTCCATGGAGACCCAGCACATGTTAACATCCATTATACCACCATCAGGGTACCACACTAACAAGACAGTCTGCATAACGTTTGGCACTCAGGAAGGGCTAGGGAGGCTCCAAATTACAGTGGAATTCAATACTTTTTATGGTACTCTCCCTTGAAGTTGTTCCATACTCTAAATATCTCAGTGTATGGCTGGATCAGGTACTCTGCTTTTCATTGCATATCACTGCAGTTGTGGTGTTTTGTTGTTGGTCTGCCACAAGGATCCTTATCTTCTCTTCAGGTCTGCCATGCCCATCTCTCATTGCTCTGCTGGACGCCTTTCTGGATCATGCGAACGACTGAGACAGACACCATAATAAATGTAGAAAACAGTGTTTTTTCTTAGACACATGAGACATCAGCACACCATGAGGTTCTACCTCAGACTGACTGAGGGGTTTTCCAGGCTGTCCCTGGAATTACATGGCACTGCCAGTCAGTGAAACAATTGGCAACATGTGAGTTCTAAATGCTTTTAAAGGTGCAGCAGCTAATGTTCAGCCTCATGCTTAAATGTTTACTTCACAAGATACACAACATACCCCACCCTAAGAGTAGCGCGCTCTACCACACCAAATCCTGCCTGACACTCTATCTGCTGCAAGATAATTCTCAAAATGATACTAAATGAGAATAATTCTGTGAGATTTATGTATTGCACCATGCTTGAAATGAGCATACTTCAACCCCACTTGTGTGCTTAGCATTGGGGAAACATTTTATATGTGGAACCATTTTGGTGCAAGCACTGATATAGTGCCACACCAGACACACCAGTTACAATGTCCCAGCATAGAAATTCAACACTGTTTCTCTGGTATCATGCAATTGTATTACTGTGTGTGCCATATTAATGAAATCCACAAAGTGCTCATGCAGTCATGTGGAATTCATCCATATAGGATACACTGCATTGTTTCCATTTTACCTAAAGTGCAGATAGCTGCTATAAGTAAGCATTAATCACCGATGAAGGTGGCATCTAACGGGGATTTAATGCATGGTTGGGACCATTGTGGCACAAGGCCACAGGCTGAGTGCATACAACGGTCCAACCATGCATTATCTCCCCATTAGATGCCACCTTCGGAGGGGATTAATGCGCTTGTAACATGGACATCACTATACTTACTATGGACTACACATCTTGCTACTCATACAACAGAAAAAACTAGGATACTGATTTGGTCTGCTGAGATTTTTAATGTTACTTTCACATTTTTCAACACTACTCTGTTACATACATATGTGGTTATTCTTGTTTTTCGATCCACTAAACTGTTGTTTGTTTCTTTACGATTGCTGCACATTTGAATGATTTCTGTGTGGGTGTTTAATATCTGAGTTAGGATGACTGTCATTCTGCCGGTTTTGCTCTTTGCACAGTGTGTGTGTGTGTCTGATTTGCATACGGGCAGTGTCATTTCCTCACTCGAATTTCTATTTCTATCCTGCTCGCTCTCTCTTCCGCACTACTGGTTTCTTTACCTTTTGTGACTTATCCCGTGTCTATGGTATGGTCTGGGTCTGTCATTCCTCCACCATAGTTGAAGTTTACCGTGCCGTGGACAGTGAAACTGTTAAACTTAAATGCATTGCTGGATGTCCCCTACATCTCTACGCTCACTACATCCATCTTTCTACCACTAGCTATGTCCCTCACTTCTATTTCTTCCCCTGCCTATCTATCCTACTGTCTTGCTCTTCCCACAGTCTGTTGCTCTTATTTTTTAACGGTGAGAACTGGAAACAGTGCTAATTTCATTCTGGTGGCTGCTTTCTGTAGTTCAGAAACAACACGGCATTATCGTCTCATAATGCCGTGTTGCTCCTGTACCACGTGACACCTTCTGTCCTATCCCCATTGCTGCTCACCTTTCTCACATTTGTGCCATGATACAAACATACTTATTGTATCCTTTCATATCTCCTCATTGCTCCCTGAGTAGAGTAGATGTCAAGAGGAGAGATACCCTGGCATGCACATCGCCACACAGGCATAAATGGGCTGACATTTTCCGATGAAGTTGTGACATCACATAACAAAATGTTTAATATATCTGATATGCTTGGTGTGACAGTATAACAGTGCTTCATCCTATGGGTGTTTGACTATGTGGATGGGGTTACAGCATTACCACCCAAATCCACCCAAGACAAACTGGATCCTTATTTCCACTCATTCTGCTGCATTGCCATAAATGTTCCTCCTCTTACCCTTTACTGCTCCCTCTGTTCTGACAGTTCTCTCTCTCTCTCTCTCTCTCTCTCTACCCTTAAGGCCCACCATCTCTCTCCCACTGCTCATAATTCCTGGCTAAATGCTGGCTCACCTCCTTCCCTCCATATCTTCCTCACTCCCTTCTCCTTGCACTCCTTCATCCTACCTTCTTTGCTTTTCTGACACTCACTCTTTGTGTATTCCTTTGCTAAAGAAACACTTCTGATCAGTCTGTACACCTGCAAAACCCTACAGAATACCCTCCCTCCCTCTTGCCACTCTACTGTCATCCTCCCTCTGCTTTCTCAAACCACTTCCACTGTCTCACTTTTCTCTCAGGCCTGCTTCTGTGGCTAGACACCCTCCTGTGATCCTCTCTCTTAAATGGTTTGCTCTGGAAGGAGGGGGCTGTTAGGCCTCACTCACAATCTAGGTAGTTTAATTTGAGACTAAGGAAGGGAGTGATGGGGACAGTAACTGGTAGGGAACAGGAGGGTGGTGTCTACAGGATGACAAAATTGGTTATAAGATATGGAAGCATGCAGGAGAAACAATATCAGGGAAACTAAGAGAGGAAAGGGGGGCCAAAAGGCATGGGAGGGGACCTGAAACAGGAAAGTAAGAAGGAGGGCAGTCGGACTGGAGGGAGAGAGGCTCAGATTCATGGTGGAGGGGGTGTCCCTAAACACCCAAATCCTTGATAACAAAATGGATGAACTGCAGGCAATGTTGGTAGAGAGGAGAGTTGTCATGGTGGTAGTCACAGAAACTTGGGCCACTTCAGACCACAACTAGAACTTCTCAATTCCTGGGTATAAGCTATGCAGAATGGGCAGAAGAGTATGGAAAGGGGGGAATAGTAGTTTATGTAAGAGAAGGAATGCCAGGTAGGAGAGAAGAGTAAGAAGAGGGGAAAACAGAGGTGCTGTGGGCGCAGTGGCAATCCACTAGGGGAAGGAAGGTAAGACTGGGGTGGGTTACAGACCACCTAGCCAGGAGGAGAAAAGGGACTGGGAATTAGGGTCCATAATAAAGGCAGCTTCAGAGAAGGGGGAAGTGGTTATTGTGGGGGACTTTAACCTGCCAATGGTGGATTAGAAGACCACACCACAACCTGTTCCATGAGTCAGGTAATTCTGGATGTAGTACAGAGTGGATTCCTGACACAAGGAGTCATAATGCCCACTAGGGATGGAGTAATCTTTGATCTGGTACTGACAAATTCAGATCCCATCCAGGTAGAGGTACCATTGGGTGGAAGTGACTACCACATAGTGCAGCTCAGGTTGGACATGGGGAGGGAGAAGATACTCACAAAGACCAAGGTCCTAGTCTTCAGAAGGGCAGACTTCATAAAGATGAAGGAGCTGCTAAGGGGTATCCAGGACGAGATCAGCGTAGGGATAGGGGTGGATCAGAAAGGGGTCCATCATTGAGAAGGGATTAGCAGCAGTCACTAAGGAGTATGCAAGGTTAAAGAGGAAATACTTAAGGGCAAAAGCAGCCAGATGGTTTAGCTGTGAGGTAGACCAGGCAGTCAGGAACAAGACTGCCTACAGAAAGTTCTGGAGTTCTGGAGGACCCAGAGGGAGGAGGAGGACAGTCAGGAATACCATAGAAAAGCCAGAGAGACAGGGAAAGCAGTCCAGCTGGCCAAAATCAAGAAGGAAAATGAAAATGAAGCCAGTAAAAGGGATAAAGAAAGGAGAAAATCTTTTTCTTTTAGGTTTGTTAGTAAAAATGGAATAAGAAGGATGCCATAGTATGGCTGAAGAGAGGAGAGAGGTGAGTGAAAGAAAATGGGGACTGGACAGAGCTGTTGAATGAGTGTTTTTGTTTGGTCTTCACTAAAAAGAGGGATGGCCTGCAACTGTAGGGAGAGAGGATGGGGAGGGGGTACAGATGGAGTGATAAGTGAGGTCAGGGTAAGGAAGGGTTTGCTGATCCTGAAGGTAGACAAATCCCCAGACCAAGATGCCATCCATCCAAGAGTACTGAGGGACCTAGTGGAGAAACTTCCATGACCCCTGGTTGACCTGTTCAACAGTTTGCTTGATTTGGGGTTTGTATCACAGGACTGGAGAATGGCACATGTGACCCCGCTCTATAGAGGTGGACCAAAGGATGACCCAGACAACTACAGGCCCTCAAGTGTATGTAAGCTCATGGAACTCATACTTAAAGAAAGGCTGGTAGGTTACCTGGAAGAAAACAGTCTCCAGGATGAGTGACAACATGGGTTCATGGCTGGGAGATCCTGCTAAATAAACCTAATCAATTTCTTTGACTGGGTTACTAAAACAGTAGACAAACACCAAACAGTTGATATCCTGTACTTGGACTTCAGCAAGCCTTTGACTCTATGCTCAACAGGAGATTGATCAAAAGCCTGGAGGATCTGGAACTGGGGGTAGGAGTGAAACTCACAGGACATTCACCTAGCTGGCTGAAAGAAAGGACACAGGGGGAAGTGGTGGGATGGGGTGCTCTCAGGTTCTAGGAATATCACCTGTGAGGTCCCACAGGGATCAATGCTTGGACCAATGCTGTTTAATGTCTTCATTAATGACACTGACAAAGGCATAAATGGCAAAATGTTCTTGTTCACGAATGACTGCAAGCTCTATAGGAGGGTAGATAAGGTGGAAGGGATACAAGAACTAGAGGAAGAGCTGGCCAAGTTCAAGAGATGGTCCAGACTATGGCAATATGGCTTTAATGCAAAAAAAGTGCAAGGTGATGCACTTTGGAGCCCAGAATTCGAAGACAGAGTACAGCTTTGGAGGAGTGCTGGTAGCCAAATCCAAGCAAGAGAAAGGCCTGGGGGTGTTGCTCACTACTGACCTGAAGCCCTCCTTACAATGCAGGAAGGCAGTGGCAAAAGCCAATTGAATGTTGGGCTGCATTCCAAGGGGATCAACAGCAGGTGGGAGGAATTTTTACTACCATTATATAGATTGCTGCTGTGGCTGCACTTGGAGTATAGTGTGCAGTATTGGTGTCGTTACCTGAAGAAGGACACTAACCTGCTGGAGGCTGTCCATAGGAGGGTGACAAGGATGGTTAAAGGTCAACAGGACCCGACATATGAGGAGAAGCGGGATGCCCTGAGCATGTACTCCCTGAATGAGACGAAAGAGAGAAAAGGGGACATGACTGAGACTTTTAAGTATCTTAACAGCGTTACCAAGGTGAACAAGGAGAGTCTTTCCAGGTTCAGTAGAAATAAAAACAAGAGAAGACATTGCCTTATGTTGGGGGGGGAGTTCAGGAGAGAGTCCAGGAGGCATTTTTTCACAGAGAGGGTGGTTGCAGGGTGGAATAGGTTCCCTGAAGAAGTGGTATCACTTGAGAAAGTGGAAGGCTTTAAAAAGCGATGTCACAGGGTAAAGGGTAAAGTCAGAGTCAAAAGGGGTATGGCAGGAGTGGGGGATATCAGTCGGTGTGGGGGTGGTAGAGTCCTTAGCTGCTCCTTGGGACTCAGCAATATGAGCAGACTCGACAGATCACTAGACTTTATTCTGTTGACACTTTCTGTATGTTTGTATTTATTCTTTCCTTTGGGTCATACTTTAAATTTCACTTTGTGTTTTTGGAATCTTATTATTCTGACCCACTGGCATATTGCACGTCTCCTTCATGTACCTATTGTATGTATATGTAATATAATCAGCATTCATGCCTCTATGTTATTTGCACTTTTAGTACTTTGTATTGTTCTCTGTTATGTCACTTCCCCAATGTAACCACCTCCCCAGATCACACCATCAAACAGTCTCGGCTCTGTTTCCCCTTCCAATCAATAAATTTAAATCAATGAATAATTAACTGCGGATGGAAGTACAGTGAGGAGATGGTAATAGAAAATAGTGCTAGAGAAGAAATATCATTTATTGTATTGTTATGGGTCTGCACTATAATGATTAAAGGCCATCAGGGCAGGACAAATAAGGAGATGTTGGAAGCCCTGAACATTTACTCCCTGGTGGGGATGAGGGAGAGGGGCGACATGATTGAACCCTTTAAGTATCTCAAGGGCATTAACATGGTGAACAAGGAGAGCCTCTTCAGGCTCGGTAGAAATAAAAAAATGAGGAAACATTGCCTTAAGTTGGAGGTGGTGTTCAGGAGAGGGTCCAGCAGGAATTTCTTCACAGAGAGGGTGGTTGCAGGGTGGAACAGGATCCTGAAGAAGTGATATCACTAGTGACAATGGAAGGCTTCAAGAGGGTTCTGACTTTCCTTTGCTCTTGGGACCAGAATGCAGTACATTAGCCATCTATTTGTACTAGTTAAGTGATTTGTTAACAAAAACAATGAATTTGATTGAGATAGTGGAGCATCTGCAGCCGCAGCTCCCATCTGAGCCCAGTAATCATTCAGCATAATTCACAGACATCATAACTCAGTAGTAATCAAATTCAGCAATAATCACATTCTGTACATACGTATCCCTTGACCAGACTGTTGTGGGTTCAATTTGAGCAGTGGAGTTACTTTTAGCATAGTCACAGTTTGATCACCTTTTCACTCCTGTTCACACTTCCAGTTTACTTCAGTTACACATCTTCCCATGTCTTAGGTGACATTACTCAGGGTTAACACTTCAAGGATGTGGTCCCTTCACTCCTGTGAGAGGGATGAGGACACTGGGGTATATCTGGCCCTGAATGATACAAATGGGAGCAACTACACTGTGCCTTTGGTGGAAACCAAGTGAAGGGATGTGAACTTCCAAACACACAAGCACAGTAGCACAAATGGGGCAGGTGTACTGCTACCTTGGTCAGCCTACCCTGAGCCCCATGGTTCCATGGGATACAGAGTCAGCACCTTTTAGTCACGGACAATAGCAGCTTACCCTTTACCAGATACTGGATCCTTCTCTTGTGCTGTAGTTCAGATCCCTGGTGCCACTGCACTGATCTTTTACAGAACTCAGCTCTTTAAGCCACAGGCTCCCACCAGTTGGGGACTCTTGTCTGCAACTTCACAATTTCCATGATACCTGGGATGCAGGTGAAAAAGCCATCAGAAAGCTTTCCTTGAGAGTGGACCTCCAACAGGCCCCCACTGTTCCCAATCTCAGACCCTGGTCAGGGCCCAACCTCCAAAAACTTGAAGTGGAAGGAGTCAGTACCATCCAAACCCAGGAACTCGGCCACCATTCCTGGTCCTGCTGACCATATCCAGTGGGTCACAGCCTGAGAAGCACATCTGGAGATGTTAAAACTGAAACTCCACACACAGGCACCACAGAGGGGGATGCACAAGAACTGGAACTCTGTTTTTTGAGCCCAAGCCTCTCTTTATATGCCTCTGGTGGTCAGAAAACATTGCCCCGGAACCCTCATGTCCAGTGACTGATTGCATGTGCAGCTGTCACATAAACTCTCTGTCACCAAGCACAACCATTCGCAGTCAACAGCATATACCTTGTTAAACATTCAGAACATATTTCATAACCTTTAAAACCATGGGTAGACAACACACAAGCATGTTGTTTTTATTCTTAAGCCATATAGCTAGCTCCAATGTAACACATGACATTATTTTAACCATTATGTGTGCTCCCTGTTTTGATGGCCTGGTTACATATAATACTGTATCTAAATCAAATGGCCCCATCTTTCTACTGGTAGTGTATGAACAGCATAAAAACAGCTCAACTGTAGAACCAAAAGTTCATTGACACTGCAGAATTTGTAGGTGTACTGTGTTACATAAACACTACCTACATGTACAAATAAAGCATCTTACCAGAATCTGTCTTGCCTGAGATACTGTAGAGGAATTGATTTCTTTATTTGAATTCCCAGACAAGATGTAGTGCTAAATGTAACATAATGATTGTATTAATAAACTTCCTTGACCTTCATATTGAAACAGTCACACATTGGCAGAATGTTTGAAAAAAGCAAGATTCATGAAGCTTAGCTTCTGGGTGAGTACTAGGGAGTGCTTTGTTTAATGCCTTACTATAATGCTTATAAGACATGAACTTATAAAAGTAACAGTAGAAACAAGAGGTCAGGAATTCACTATTTGCAATGAGAAGACATGCAAGTGGTTGTCCCTTCATAAAACACTGCAATAACAAAACATCAATACGTTAGGGAACTAGCAGGACAGATCAGAAGGGCCTGCGGAAAGGGTAGCACAGTGTTTGTGGGGGACTTCAACCTGCTGGGAGTGGACTGGAGTACACCAGCCACCATGAATAGAAGACAGCAGATAATTCTGGATGCATTCCAGGATAGCTTCCCAATGCAAATGGTCAGCAAGCCAACCAGGTTAGGGATCACCCTAGACATCATGCTGGCAAATGGGGAGTTTGTGAGGGAGCTGGGGGTGGAAGAACCACTGGCAGGGAGTGATCACCACTCAGTGTGGTTCATGTTGAAAATGGATAAGGAGGGAGTAGAAACAGGTACGAGAGTGTTGGACTTCAGGACGGCCAACTTCGGGAGGATGAGGGAGGTAGTTAAAGGGTATCTAGCCAGAATCCAAACTAATATGGACACTAATCAGAGGTGGGAGATCATTAAACTGGGGATTGAGGAGGCAATCAAAACCAGCATCAGGGTCCACAGTAAGAGAGCTAGGGCAAAAAAAAACAGCTGGTTGAGTAAGGGGGTCATGGAGAAAGTAAGAAATAAAAGAACCGCTTTTAGGAGGTTCAAAAAAGCAGGGAGAGGGGAGGACAGAGAGGATTACCTGATGGAATCGAAGGAGGTGATGAAGGCAGTAAGGGCAGCCAAGGAGTTTAAGGAGCTCAGGCTGGTACAAGGCATCAAGAAGGGGGAGAAGGAATTCTTCAGGTACATCAGGGAGAAAAGGTGTTGTAGGGACAAAATAGTTAGGATTAAGAGGGAAGGGGGGTGGAAATGGGCAGAACATGTAGAAGTGCTTAATAAATAATTCTGCTCAGTGTTTACTAAGGAGAAAGGATGGGCACTACCGGGGGGGGGAGGGAGGTCAGGCTTGGGGGCAGGAGGTGACAGATGGGGAAATCACAGAGGGCGGGGTACTGGAGGGCCTGAAGGCACTGAGGGTGGACAAGGCTCCGGGGCCAGATGGCATTCACCCCAGGGTACTGAGAGAGCTGACAGAAATCCTGGCTGGGCCCTTGGCAGACCTGTTCAATGCCTCCCTGGACTCAGGAAGTGTACCTCAGGACTAGAGGATGGCTCACGTGGTACCCCTCCATAAGAGCAGTCTCAAAGATGAACTGGGAAACTACAGGCTGGTAAGCCTCATATCCATCATGGGAAAACTGATGGAGACAATCCTGAAGGAGAGGCTGGTGTCCCTTCTGGAGACCAATGGGCTGCAGGACATTAGGCAGCATGAGTTTGTCACGGGCAGATCCTGTCAGACCAACCTGGTGGATTACTATGACTAGGTAACTAGACAGTTGGACAAGGGCCGTGCAGTGGATGTCCTGTTTCTGGACTTCAGTAAGGCATTCGGGTCAGTGCCACATGAGAGGCTGGGTAGTAAGCTGGCAGGTACAGGTGCAGGGATGAAAATGGTGGGATGGGAGGTAAACTGGTTACAGGGAAGGCAGCAGATGGTGGTGGTGGGAGGGGAGCTCTCATCTCCGAGGGCAGTGACAAGTGGAGTACCGCAGGGCTCAGTGCTGAGTCCGGAGATGTTTGGGTTGTTCATATCAGACATCTCAATGGGCATCAAGAGCAAGCTTTGTTTGTTTGCAGATGGCACCAAGATGGGAGCAGTAGTGGATGACCTAGGAGGGTGGCATGGATTGCAGGATGATCTGTAAATATTGGAGACCTGGTCGGACACCTAGCAGTTGGGGTTCAATGCCAAAAAGTGCAAGGTGCTATATTTCGGGGAAAAAAAACCAAGAAGGCGCTACCAGCTGGGGGGAAGGTTCAGCTAGCCATGACAGAGGAGAAGGATCTGGGGGTGATTATAACGGGCTCAATGAACAACTCAGCACGATGCAGAAAGGCAGTTGTAAAGACCAACAAAATGCTGGGTTGTATTGCTGGGGTATATCTTCAAGGAGAGGGGAGATGAACCTGCCATTGTGTAGGTCACTGGTTAGGCCACATCTAGAGTACTGCATGCAGTACTGGTGCCCATACCTGAAGAGGAACATTAAGTTACTGGAGGGGGTGCAGCACAGGCAACAAAAATGATCCAAGGACTAGGGGACATACCCTACATGAGCAAGCTGAGGGAGTTGAACATGTACTCACTGGAGGAGAGGAGAGTCAAGGGGGATATGATTGAAATCTTCAAGTGCATGAAGGGAATAAACAAGACAGGCATAGAGGGACTATTCAAGTTAAGGGGGGGTAGGGACACTTGAGGTCACGATCTCAGATTGGAGGGGGGAAGGTTCAGGAAGGAAATGAGAAGACTTTTTTTATGGAGTGGTATCTAGGTGGAATGCATTGCCTGTAGAAGTGATATTCTGTAGAACAGTGGACTGCATCAAAAGGGGATGGGATAGAGTAAGAGGAAAGGTCAGGGGAGGGAAGGGAGGGGCATCTGCAGTATAAGGGTTGCTAGCTGCACACTCAAGCAGGCTCAATAGACCATAAGGACTTTATCTGCTGGAAAATTCGTATGTTCATACATTCGTATGATAGATAGATAGATAGATAGATAGATAGATAGATAGATAGATAGATAGATAGATAGATAGATAAGCTAGACAGACAGACAGACAACTACAAATCTTTTTTTCTTAACAGTAGATAAAGATTCAAAGAGCCATACTTGTCAAAGTTGTCCAGTGGGAGGTTATAGGTTACATTAAAAGAAAAATAAGTTTTTGTAATTTTGGAAATACATTACATTCATCCTGGAGTATAAATCACACTACAATAGTTTAAGTTTAAAGACATTATACAGACAACACACTACTAACAACATGATAACGGAGTTTGCACTGACATGCCTTTATTAATGGACTACATTAATCAAGATTACTAGATGTATAATGTTGAACATAGAATGAGAGACAAAATGATACTGTACTTCTCATATCGATCAGTGCTAGTGCAAAAGGTGAGTTTTATTTGCAGTTTGTATATCCACTTTGTATTAACTACACACACGGATTTCCACGAGCTTGGCTGTAAGGCATTCTTAAATGTTATAACTTTATTACTTCAGGTTGCTGAAGACGATTCATTCCAGATTAGAGATGTTGCAAAGTTTTAATTTGTCTGTGAAGTTGAGGCAAAGTTGCCAAAATCACCTCCACAAATAATTGGCAAAGTTTTTTCTACTGGAAATAGGAAATTCACCATTGGTAACTTTGCCTGACAGCTTCGCCTTTAACTTCTGCTCAGGGTATACCAGGGCAAAGTTGAGTCAAAATGAAGCTACCGATACACAAAAGTCTCAAGGTCAGCAGTCCCCTGTCCCCCCCCCCCACTCTGCAGCCTGAAGACCTTGTGCCACCCCCATTCCCTGCATTATCACCACGGGCTGCATCCACACATCGATCTCAGTCAGGAACAATTTTATCATGTGACCTGCGTCAATGATGCAGTTACAGTCTTCACTAGTAGTGGGGCATGCTGGCAAATAACCAGAGTGTTGCTACCACAGCAATTGGGCTTCATACAATTTTTCCCCAGAGTCAAATACTACCCCAGGCACCTGTGTCCAATGTGCCATAATGCACAGAAAGGATCTACCAGCTCTTCGGCCACTGGTCCACATATCTATACTGAGGAAATATTATCCAGATAAGACTCAGTGCCGCCACCACCAGCAGTTTAGGAAACACCAACAAGTTCCTCCTTGATTACTGTTCCTGAGTCAGAGATCTTGCTACCTCTCAGATTGATCCTCTTGTTGCTGCCTCACCCAGCACCCACCAGCATGGATGCCATAAATGTGGCAGAGAATAAGTTGGCAACATGAATGCCACCAACCCACTTCCACAAACTACTCCTTTTGTTTGTTTTTAAGCATAGCTCAGTCAATTGTTATTCAGTTTGTCTAAAACTTGGTATGGTTGTAGTAGATGGGGGAATATACAGTATGTGTGGTGCACTCTGGATGATTATCAGACTTAAATTGTGAATTTGACACCACGGTGAAGTGGGGAGGTAATTTGGGGTACCTGTGCATACCCTCATGAATTTGTCTGAGGGTATTATGTGCTAGTTTTGCAGTACTCATTGAGTCCTTTTTCTTGATATGTGAATTATCCCTTAACTATGAAGGCTGATGGAATTATAGCTTGTTAAAACTGCAATGTTTCCTATGGGAATTTTTCTTTCTTAATTTGTATGTTTTTTATGTCTATTTTCAGTTGGTGTTTCTTAAGGACTTAGTCTTGTAGTACTCACTTAGACCTTTTCTTGATACATTTATTGTCCCTTAACTCCAAAGATTGATGGAGTTACTGCTTGTTAAAAGTTGCAATGTTATTCTAGGGGAATTTTCTTTTTTTAATTTTTATGATTTTTATATGTCTATTTTCTGTTGGTATTTCTGAAGAAGTTAGTCTTGTAGTACTCACTTAGACCTTCTTTAATATATTGATTGTTCCTTAACTCCAAAGACTGATGGAGTTATGGCTTGTTAAAGTTACAATGTTTCCCTATGGGAATTTTCCTTTTTTTATTTTTTATGTTTTTTATATGTCTATTTTCAGTTGATAGTTCTTTGGAACTTGGTCTTACTGTACTTATAAATACTCTACTGTATATGTTCTCTCTTGTGTGGTCTTTTGTTACTAGTGACCACAGCATGGTCACTCGCAATCTACTGTATGCAACAAACATGTTCGCTGGGGCATGTAGAAGACCCACATGGGTACTGGGGGCAAGAGGATTAATCACATGACAAATCACTTGGCTGAGTGGAAGAAGAAGCAGACAGAAGCACCTACCGGGCCAATATCTCACATGCTGTATGTCACATGACAATACTGCACAACAGGAACAGCGCGGTAGGAAAGAGCAAGAGGGTGCAAAACCATGAAAGGGTGTATGCACAGTAGTGCACCCTCTCACTCTTCCCAGGCAGAGGATAAGACCACTGCTGGGACAAGGGGCCAGCCAGCAGGTGCGGTGGCTTTATGGGATGAGTCACAGGCAGCAAGGGAGGCAGTGCATCTCTGGACCAGGTTTCGATTCCTGGTCCCAGACGCATTAAATGTTTTAATTTTTTGCACTTTGTGCAAATTTAAATGCACCCCAAATTTGGTTATTTTAGTTGGGGGAGTTTGGGGGTGCAGCCACCCATAATGGGGGTGTGTGAGGGGCATACCACCCTGTAAAACATAGACATATGCCGCTGGCAATATATCTCACTGTATTGGTAGCGCAGTATATTGCTGCGGCATAATGTCTTGCAGCATTATGACCCAGTACCAGAGAAGAGTGCCGTCATTAATGGTGACTGATTCTGAGCTAAAATCCCTCATGGTGACAGGAGGGTAGGGCAGCTGGATGGGGGGTGAGTGAAATGGGTGACAGGATGTCGTTATGTTTATCGCGTGTGGGGGGGAATGAGCACGGTGAGCGTGGGCTGGGAGGAGATAGAGGAGCTGTAGGGGGTGGTGCTGTGGTGGGTTGCCAAGCTGCGTAGTGGCATCGGGGGCTGGCCTGTGGTTCGGGTGGGTAAGGTACCAGGTTCAGGTCCAGGTGCTGGTGCAATTTTATTGTGCCCAGCCTGAACCTTTAATTTTATATGCTTTCACCCCCCCAACATACACCCCCCTTGAGTTGGAGAACTTTTTAGTAGGGAGGTGTGTAGAGTTCTCAATGGGGGTGGTGTTAAGCCACCAAATTAATTCATGGTCTTTTGTATATGTTTCCCATGATGGTTTGCATTATTGGGGCATGTGTAATTTGTGTTTTCTCAAATAGCTTTGTGCAAGACTGTCTCACCTGCACCTATGCCAGGTGGCACTGAAGTCCCCCCATGAGGACTTTTTCTCTCCCTGTTACAACAGGGGAAAGTTTTTGAGCCAATGTTTCAGAATATGTTGTTTTTCTATTTGAGGGTGAGTTAATTTCTCAAACTCACAGTTCTGAACTGGGAGAGAAACTAACACCACCTCAATACCCTCCACACTCCCTGAAAAAATTAATTCAGTGTATCCCAAATCATTCCTAATATACAAAATTATACCCCCTTCTCGTTCTGGCTTATTGTTCCTAAAGTACCCATAGTTCTTCATGGAGGGCATAGAGTCTGGATTGTATTTTGAGAACCATGACTCCATGATCCCCCTTTTGTCATATTCTCCCAGTTGTAGCCATATTTTCATCAAATATTTTTCATATGCCAGTCTCCAGGCACTATACTATGCTATTTTCAATTTGTTTAAACTCTTATTATGTCCAGGATTAATTTCAGTGTCACCTCCAATTAAAATCAACCACAAAAATAATTAAAAGTCAGATTTCCTGTAACACTCCCTAGTTTACCATTAAAAATATATAAATTCCTCATTGGTTTAAAAAACAGCATGCTTTGCCACAGACAGTTTGAAAGTTGGCTTCTTCTTCTTCTTCTCTTTTGTGACTGTGTTCAAATTAAGGGAGTCATGAAGGCCAGTAACACACTGGATGCTTTATAGAGTTTGCCCATTGTAGAATGGTCTGTTCTAATATGGCTGTCTCCGAATTGACTCATTACAGTTAGCATTAATACCATAAGCAGATCCATAAAATATACTTTAACAATTTCTAATCACAGTGCACTTGATAAAACTCTTAAAATACATGTAAGGAAATCACCTAATCCAGTACTGTTTTTGAGCTAAGTCCTCAGGACTTGTAATTGTAAGGTTGGATTGTGTTTTAGACCTTTAAATCCTCCGTTAGTCAAAGATTTTTATCAAGGATTAGATGTAATACAATATTAGTTTATACAAGGCCAATATTTAATTTAACAGCACTTAACACCCATCTGTGGTTGTTTAAGTTTAGGTTAAGTAATCAGAAATAAATTGGTCTCATGAAAAACAAAACCGCACAAACAGCAAATGAAGCAAATCATATAACTCACCTTCTAAGATGACAATATGGCCCACTACTCAAATTTGTTGTACTGTATTTAAGACTAGAATTTTGTTTTAAGTCCTCCCGGTGGCCTCCCACAAGTGAACTCACACAGGGTGACCCATGCCACTCGTGTGTGAGCCAATTACATGTGCAGCCACTCTGTGGACAGCCACTGGAGTGGATGTGCCTTTTTTTTCATTTGTTATCAAAAGTTCAATAGGAAACATTACAAACAATAAAAATGCAAAATGAACTGTACATATTTAGGAATACAATGCAGCAAGTACAGTACAATCCTGAACAATATGTTATCACATTTAAGAAAAAGACAATTCTTGTGACCTATAATACATTCCTTATCCTGTAAAGTTGTAAATGGGTAGTATAAGTTCAACCCTAAGATAGCAGCTCCCCCCATAGAGTCCCTCAAGAACAGTGGAAAACTTGAGGATTTTATTAAGAGGTATAATCAAGTCATAGTGGAGTTCCTTAAATTACATTGGGAGTATGTTGTCCTAAATAGCAATGGGGAGCTTCCCCCATGTTCTGGCAAAGCAACTGAAGTTACCTGTAGCTGTATATTGGACTCTTTCTATTTTCAGACAAATTAATAAGTTATGAAGCCATTGCTGTATGGTGAGAGATTTCTCAGAAGCCCAGCGTGGACTATTGTTTTCTGAGCATTAATAAGCACATGAGACCATAGAGGGAGGTCCCCCTTAAGGAGGCACCTATTTGGGTCTACTCCTAAGATGAATTCCAGTGGGGAACTGGGGGGATCCTTCCCAGCACGTTTGTCATAATTATATGTATTTTATGTTATTAGCTGGCAATTTTGGGACATAATAGTATTGTGTGCAGGAAGGACTCCTCCTCTACTATGCATTTGGGCATTCTTTAGGTGCCAATTGATTAAGCTGGTGTATTCTTTGTGGAGTGGTATAGGCCCAGTAAAGAAAATTCATTTGAATCTGTCCAAGTCTGTTGTTCCAAGAGCAATTGTTTTAGTGTTTTATGGCTACCTCCCAAATAGAAGGGGTTATAACTAGTCCCAAGTTTGTTTCCCATTTTTGGAGTATCCATTGTTGTGTGTGTGTGGGGGGGGGGATACTGCCCAGGAGCAACCTGTAGTATGTGGAAAGGGGTATAGATTTGGGTTATAGTCTATACAATGCTTCTTCTAAAAGTGAGGCAGAGATTCCCTGGATTAGGGCAGTTTGTAAGTTATTGAACCACTGTTGCACTTGTAAATACTCAAATAGATCCCCAGGGCCCAATTTCCAGTGGGATTTTAGTTCTTTGAAGGTTAAGAACCTGTCTCTCTCATATAATTGCCTTATGTGTTCTACTCCTTTTTTTGTGCCATCTCAAGAGGCCTCCATGTAGGTAGGCTGAGAATATTTTAGTGTATTTTAGTACTGAAATAATAGAGGCATAATTGGTGTCTTTTTGGGGTAACTTGAGATAGAAAAGCACAGCGTTCCATATCTGAATGAGGTTACAAGTGAATGGGTTGTTGCAGGTTCTGTTTCGTCTTCTTGCTTTAGTGGAAGAAATCAAGTCCCCCCACCCTACACATGTTCACCTTCCATTTCCATCCAAAGAGGCATTGCAGGTTATTCTTCTGTTGGGAGGAACAATAGTCTAGTGACCCAATATAGAAACATAGAAACATAGAAACATAGAATTTGACGGCAGATAAGGACCGCTTGGCCCACCCAGTCTGCCCATTTCCCTACCTACTGGATAAGCTGCAGATCCTAGTTAACCAGCAGCCTACTTCTTTCTACCCCCACCCCCCAGAATTGCCTTATGACTATCCCATGCATGCTTGAATTCCACCACTGATTTTGACTCCACAACCTCCTCCGGAAGGCCATTCCATGCATCCACAACCCTCTCTGTGAAAAAATACTTCCTTAAATTACCTCTGAGCCGCCCCCCATCTTCAAATTGTGCCCTCTTGTTCTTGCACACCTCTTTTTTGAAAGATGCTACCCTCTTGGACTTTGTTGATTCCCTTGAGGTACTTGAAAGTTTCTATCATGTCCCCCCTCTCCCTCCTTTCCTCGAGGCTATCAGTATTAAGCTCCCTTAAGTCTCTCTTCATATGTCCTCCGGTGCAGACCCTGCACCATTTTGAATTGCCCTCCTCTGGACAGCTTCCATCCTGTCTATGTCTTGTGGAGATTGGGTCTCCAGAACTGCACACAGTACTCCAGATGGGGTCTCACCAGCTGTCTGTACAGAGGATAATAACTTCCTGTTTTCTACTGGTGATGCCTCTCCTATGCATCCCAGTATCCCCCAGCCCTCCTTGCTGCCTTCTCACATTGCTTGCCCACCTTTAGGTCATCTGATATGACTACCCCAGGTCCCTTTCCATTTCTGTTGTTGTTAGTATCTCACCCCCATTGTGTACTCTTCCCTGGGTTTTGTTTCCCAGGTGCATTCACTTGCACTCTTAGCATTGAATCTAAGCTGCCATACATTTGACCATTCCTCTAACCTTGCCAAGTCCCTTCTCATCCTTTCCACCCCACCCTGTGCATCAACTCTGTTGCAGATCTTAGTGTCATCTGCAAAGAGACATACTTTTCCTTCCAGTCCTTCTGCAATGTCGCTTATAAAGACATTGAAGAGGACTGGTCCTAATACTGAACCCTGCGGTACCCCGCTAGTAACCCTCCTTTCTTCTGAGTGGACTCCATTTACTATTACTCTCTGTGTCCTATTCTCCAGCCAATTCTTTACCCAGGCTGTCATCTTGGGACCCACTCCCAGGCTGGCTAACTTATATATTAATCTTTTGTGTGGGACTGTGTCAAATGCCTTGCTAAAGTCTAGGTAGGCCATGTCCACAGCCCCTCCCTGATCTACTACTTTGGTCACCCAGTCAAAGAAATCTATCAGATTCGTCTGGCATGACCTTCCTGCTGTGAATCCATGCTGCCTAGGGTCTTGTGCCCCTCTGGCCTCTAGATACTCGACAATTCTTTCCTTTAGAAGTGGAAAGAATTGTCGAGTATCTAGAGGCCAGAGGGGCACAAGAATACTATAATAGTATAATTTGAGATTTGGGAGACCAAATCATCATTTATTCAGGGGGAACGGCAAGATTTGTTTGCTGATTCTTGCATTCCTCCCTTTCCAGAGACCACAATGGAGCATAGTCTTATGTTGTTTAAATTCCTTATCTGGGACATGTACCAGTAGTGATTAAAAAAGATATAAGCACCATGGTAGCATATTCTTTTTGACTGTGTTTATTTGCTCAATGAGAGTAAGGGGTAGGTCCTTCCATTTCTCACAATCTTCAGTCAGGGTATTCAGAAGTGGGTTGTAGTTTAACTGCATTGAGCGGTGACATGATCTTGGGATAAGGACCCCTAAATATTTAATTTTGTCTACTACTTGCACCCCCAGTGAATTATTGTTTAACACTTCCCCATTACTGGCTCCTATTGGCAGGAGTTCACTTTTAGTCCAGTTGATTTTGTGTCCCCGTATTCTGTGAGTATTTTTTGTACATTGGGGAGCATTTTTGATGGGTTTTTTTAAGTACAAGAGCAGGTTGTCAGATTCTCCTTTGCAACCTGCTTCCTCTGTCCCTGGTTGATTCTGAATGGTAGCTGCAAGGGGCTCTAGGGACATCACAAAGAGTGAGGGGGAGAGGATATCCTTGTCTCATCCCTCTGAACAAACATATCTGCGGGTTGAGTGAGCCATTATCCAGCAGTTGAGCAGCAGGACTTGTATATATGACTTTGATCCAGCTTAACAGGGTTGGGCCTAGGGCACATGCCTGTAAGGCATAGAAAAGGTACTCCCACTCCACTCAGTCCAAGTCTTTCTCTGCATCCAAGACAAGGACCACTACACCTAGAGTGTTTGGATTTTGTGCTCATTTGTATCTTATGTTTAATGTCCAACATATATTGTGCCTTCCCTGTCTGCCTCGTACAAACTCATATTGCTCTGTATGTATACACTGTGGTAGTGATGGTTCAAGGTGACAAGCTATTACCTTAGCACGTATTTTGTAGTCTGAGTTAAGTTGTCAGATGGGTCAGTAAGAGGCACAGAGAGTAGGGTCCTTGCCTGGCTTTGGTAAAACTGTAATGATAGCAGACTTCATTGAGGGTGGCAGCTCCCACCCCCAGGCTCTCTTGGATCATATCGAACAATGGATCAAGTAGGATGGGTGAACGGGCCTTGAAGAAGTCTATTGGGATGCCATCCAGAATGAATGCCTTCCCCCCTTCAAAGTTTAACTGCCCAAAGTAGTTCTTCTTTTTGCAAGGGTTGCTCCAGTTGTTGTCTGGATATTAGGGAAATAAGCCAAGCTCCTGCTAGAAAGGATTGGATCTGGCCAGATGTGGGGGCAACTGCCGAGGTATACAGATTCCCATGAAACTGTGAGAATGTCCAACCTATAACTTCCCTTTGGGTGGATAGGGTTCCCTCTGAGGTATTTAGCCTATTCACTGCTTTGTCCCCCTCTTTTATTTTTAGCTGCCATGTAAGTAGTTTACCCCGTCTGTCACCCTCGAAGTATGAGACAGCTTGCCCCAGTAGGACAGATCTTTCTAACTGCGCACTAATAAGGGAGTTATACTTCTGCTTAAGTTTTTGAATCACCTGATATAGTTGAGGCCACGGTCAAAGCATATGTGCTCTTACACATTCCTGAATTTTAGTCTGAAGGTTAGTAATTTCTTTGGTTTCAGTTTACCTTTTAAAGGAATCATATGCTATGGTTTGGCCCCTGAGGAAGGCTTTTAAGGCCTCCCATCAGGTTGAGTGTGAAATATCTCCAGGTGCATTTAATTTTACGTATTCAGTAATGGCAGTCTTTATAATCCTAAAATAGGCTTCATCTTTTAGTAAGAGTGCATCCAGTCTCCATGGTCTCGTCGGAGGACCCTGCAGTCTCATCTGTACATTTATTGAGAGTGGAGCATGGTCTGACACCCGGATGGCACCGTAATTTACTAGTTTAATTTGCATGGCCAGGGAAGAGGACATCAAGAGCATGTCTAGTCTTGCATAAGATTGATAGAAGTGTAAATAAAATCTGTATTCTCTCCCTGTAGGGTTGCAGTTTCTCCATATAAGAATTGGAGAGTAGTTAACTTGCAAATCACCCAGAGCTTTGGCATTTCTGGTAAGGGGGATATGGGTAGTATAAGGTCTGTCCAAAGTTGTATCCTGAACATTATTATAATCCTGCCTATGACCCAGGAACCTGAAAATTGTGCCATATCAAGAGAAAGTGTTTGATAACAGTTGGGGTCTTCAATGTTAGGGTCACACACTGAGCCTACAGATATGTTTCCCCTTCCGGTAATTCTAGTTACGCCAAGGCATATCTGCCCGCTGGATCAGTATAGCTGTGAGTCACATGACTTTCAAAGCCCTGTGGTAGCCAAATGGCCACTCCCCAGGCTTTAAAGTTTAAGCATGCTGCCCCCCAAGTACTCCCCCCCGTACCGCTGTTTTTTCCCAGCTCCTGAACTCCCATGTGAGTATCTTGTAGCAGCATGATTAGCGATTATAATTTCTTAATTTGATTTTGAACCCTTCTCCTTTTAACAATATTCATCAACCCATTATCATTCCAAATAACAGCATTGACTGTGTTATCCATTATCCTGATGTGTAGTTTGCAGGGGTATCAGAATATAGGTAACCCTGACACTATCATTAAACCTTGATATAAAACCATTTGCGTAAGTGGCTGTCATTCTGCAATATAACATAGGAATTTTCTCCTTTTAACATCTTTCCCCTCCCCATCCCCTTCCACCCTACTTAACAACCAATTAAACAGAACCCTCCACCACCCTCCTATTAGTGGTCAGTGTGATTTTGGTAGGATCTTTTGCCCAGTTATTTAACAGTAACACAACTAAAGTTAACAACATACAACTTTTCTTCTGCCCTGCTGGTCTAAAAATTGACCAGCTGTGATCCTTTTGATTAATGATGGCCAAAGTTGAGACCTTCAGTGGGCATCATTAATTTCATTATTACAGAGTACAGAGTGAACAATAATACAGATAGTTCTTCTATCTACTTTATGTAATCTAGGCATGGGTGACATTTAGAGTCACCCCATTAACATGGTTCTTTTTGAATGACAAAAAGGTGAAGAAAGTGATAATACGCAAGAAAGACAGCTAAATAGGGAGAGACAGAGAGAGAGAGAGAGTAAGACAAAAAAGACAGAAATAAGTGGAGGGAGTGAGACACTGGAAGAGCTGCCTGTAACCCCTCTACTAATACAATTTGTCACCTCAGTAAAGAAGTTCTGAGGTTTTGATTATGCATAACATATTAAGTACAGTGATAACCATAAACTTTTACATGCAACAGATAGAGCATGAACATTTGAATACAGCATTGAGGGTGATTCATTATTTTTTTTTAACTTAATATGATTTATTAAAATTAAAAAAAGACTTAGGGGTACATAGGGTTAGCAGACAAAACAGCGTGTCATGATGTCAACAGAGGACAAAAAGAATGGAGAAAGGTGATTTGTTTTCGATGGGAAGTATTGTGGGCATCAGGGAGCTCATTGTTAATTAAGTGTGCAGTCCTCCCCATATAGTCCTAGATTTAAACCAAGACAAGCTTACTTATCAGGGCCTTCAATAATCACATATATAAGTGGTTGGAAATTAAAATCAAGCTGCCCATGGCTCCCCCCCCCCCAGTACATCCCGATGTAACTACATGGGCTGGTTCAAGCCCTTGGAAGTCTACATTGGGCATCACAGAAACCCATACAGTACCACCCCCATTGTTTAATGGGTGGGTGATGAATACTGGTACACTCAGTTGCTGGGATTCACACCAGCTCAAAATCTTCACAGCGATTATTTCAAGATAGAGTTCTACCTTGTGGTAGGTTGGCACCCATTTTGTGCCCATAATGATAACAGGAAATGGCCAGCTCCCTGTTTCCATGATGCATAGGAACTCCTCTGAGCATGTTAACTGAGCTGGGCAAAAGCAGCCTGACTCGACCCTAGTAAGCAAATACTCAACATATTATTATAGTATTATGAATAACATATATCTTCCAGTAGTTCTTGCGTATTCCACTTTTGTTCACCCATGTCATGTGGTCTCTCTGCCCCCTCCCCCCCCGCTGATACCTGTTCCCCCAGATGCAGTCAGGGGGAGGGTTAGAGTCAGGACTCACAAACCCATTCTGCAGAGAGTGTTTTAAAGTTTTCAGAGGCAGATATTAAAACTATTAACCTGCAAGTGAGTCTCATGTCCATAGTGGGGAAACTGATGGAAACAATCCTGAAGGAGAGGCTGGTGACCCTGCTGGAGGGCAGTGGGAGGCAGGACAGTCAGCAGCATGGCTTTGTCAAGGGCAGATCCTGACAGACTAACCTAGTAGACTGCTATGACTGGGTGACTGGGGAAATGGACAAAGGCATGTGGTGTATGTCCTGTACCTGGACTTCAGTAAAGCATTTGACTCAGTGCCACTTGGAAGACTAGCATGTAAGCTAAGGAGCACAGGGGAGGGAGCAAAATTGGTTGGATGGGTGGAGAACTTGCTGCAGGGACAGCAGCAAAAGGTGGTGGTGGGAGGAGCATTATCATCCCCAAGGGCAGTGACAAGTGGGGGTCCCACAGGGGTCAGTGCTGGGGCCGGTGATATTTGGGGTATTTATTGCAGACATCTCAGTAGGTGTAAATAGCAAGATCAGTCTATTTGTGGATGACACCAAGATGGAAGCAGTGGTGAATGACCAAGGAAGGGGGGGTGACAGGGATTGCAGGAAGGTCTAACAAGGCTGGAGACATGGTCTGACACCTGACAACTTGGTTTCAATGCCAAAAAATGCAAGGTGTTCATTTTGGGACAAAGAATCCAAAGAAGAGCTACCATCTGGGTGGGGGCACAGTTATCTATGACTGAGGAGGAGAAAGATTTGGGGGTGCTCATAACAGGAGCAATGAAAAACTCGGCACAGTGTAGACAAGCTGCAGCAGTGGCCAACAAGATGCTGGGTTGTATTGCAAGGGGTATAATGTCTAGGAGGAGGGAGGTGATTCTGCCGTTATACAGATCACTGGTCAGACCCCACCTGGAGTACAGTACTGCATTCAGTTTTGGTGCCCTTACCTAAAGAGGGACATTAGATTGCTGGAAGGGATGCAACGCAGAGAAACAAAGATGATTCAGGGTCTGGTGGAGTTACCATACGAGGTTAGACTGAGGGAGTTGAACATGTACTCTCTGGAGAAGAGGAAGGATAGGGGGATATGATTGAGATCTTTAGGTACATGAGAGGAATAAACTGGACAGGCACCAAGGGACTGTTCAAAGGGAGGGTGGGGAGAGACATTTGGGGTCATGACATGAGATTGGAGGGTGGAAGGTTTAGGAGGGAAATGAGGAGGCATTTCTTTATGGAAAGGGTGGTAGCAGAGTGGAACGCACTACCAACAGAGGTGGTGGCCTGTAAAAAGAGTGGGATGGTTCAAGAGGGGCTGGGATAGGGCAAAAGGAAGGGTCATGGCGGGGTAGGGTAGAGTAGGAGAAGCAGCTGCAGAGTAGGGATGCTAGCTGCAAAATCAAGCAGATTCGATAGACCAAATGGCCTTTATCTGCTGGCAGTTTTGTATGTTCGTAAGTGATTGTCCCATCAACGTGCTTTAGTGAGCATGAGGGGGGAACAGATACCAAACACCCCAAGGGGGGGGATGGGGGCTCTGATCAGCAAATTGATCAGCCATGACCCAGGCAGTACAAGTTGGTCAAATCGCTCATGTTGTCAACCCTGAGGTCCCATTGAAAGAATTTCCACTTGTGATCATGGTTTTGTCACAATAATACTGTAAGGTGGCAGCAGTGACAATGAAGGGCCAATAGGAACCTTATGGTGAATAGTGAAAGAAACTCCAAAAAGCAACAATATCTGTCCCATGTCCTTAAGTTATAGACCATGTGTCCAAATAAACTGAGGTACTGAGAACAGAAAAAGTATGAATTCTGGGTCCAACACTCAGTAAATCTTGCAATCCAGATTTCCACCTCCCCCGCCTCAACACCAATTGCTCCCCTCACTTTAAGGGATTGCCCTTTAACTGAGCTCCAAGAAAAAACTTGACATGAAATTGACTAAGTCTTTGAGCTCCATTAACTCTTTGAAACTGACAAGCTATCATCAGATTATTTTCACTGTCTTTACAGTATCAAATGACGGTGTATTTCCAGCCTGGTTGGAACTGTCAAAGGACTCAGTGGGTGTGTGACGGGTGTGCAGGTTGAGGAGGCTATTAGTTCAGCATGTGAGGGGGGACCTCAAAATTAAAAGACCAGTTTTACATACCTTTGTTTAAGCCAGATCTGTACTCCTAGTCTGCAATCTACCTTCCATAGCTGAGTCTTCTTCATCACATATCTCTCTGCATCTTGCAGTTATCAAAGAATCTTGACCGGTGCCCAGGACAAGTAATATGAAGCCTTGAGGTGTATAACTGGGCAAACTCACAGCTTCTATGATGCAGTGTGGCTCTGACTCCTGAAAATTTCTGCCGGCACTGCTGGAGGTCTTGACTAAGACCTTAGAAAATCAGTACTCCCCCATTTTCAAGCTGAATAGGGCCTATGGTCTTGGCTGCCCGCAGTATCTTTTCTTTATCTATGAATCAGAGATACTTGATCAAAAGTACCTAGGGTGCTCACCAGGTCATGGCTTTAGGCCAGTCCTATTGGTCCTCTCAATTTCATAATGCAGTGCCTCGTTGCCCAGTTTTAAATGTTTAACCAGCCAAGCCTGGATTTCTAGCTCAGGCTTTTTTTTTTTTATTTCGTTCCAACTGGCAGAGCTATGATCCTTAGGCTGGATCATTCTGATCTGTTCCTTTGGTCATCAATTTTATTTTTAGCATCATCCAGTTCTTTTAAGAGGATGTTCTGGTCTCAGGACAGTTTGGAGACTAGATACGCCATCTCACTGATTCTTCTCTCCACTTCAGCCAGCCTCGAAAAGTGTGTAGCCACTGTTTCAGATAAGCCTGTAACAACAGATTGTAGATGAGCGAGTTGGGCTGTTATGTTAACAAAGCCAGCAGTCATTTCTGATTCCATGTTTTTCAAAGTTACTGGCATGCCTGCAAGGCTCTTTTCTAATTTTGTCATTGCTGAGCCGTCTAGCATAAGAGCCGTCTGTAAGCAGCTATGGTTCTCATGGCTCTTCCATGAGACCACTGACGGAGATATCATGTTGAAATTAAGTTTAGACTGCTTTCTGCCCAGCTTGACTGTTGCCATTAGGTATATTTTCATCTTCTATGTAGTAAGAAAATAGAAAAGAGGATTAGAACCAATTCAAGTGTTCAAAGTGAATGTTGCCCATCTGGAGCTAGAATAGACAATGTCTGCCAACTTGCCCTATTGACCACACCCCCTGTATGGATGTGCTTTTGAACTGTTGGTAAGCCTCTTCCAGTGACATTACTGGCACCACCTCTACCCCCAGTAGCCCGCTTGCGTACTGAGATCATTGAGAACAGTTGCTAGTAGTGGAGCTAAGATAAAGCAATGTTCTTTCAAACAGTGCAAACAAGTTAGTAAAGTGACTGGTGCTGAGGCAAGGTGTTTCTAGCTGCTGTGGGTATAAACACAGTAAGCGCAGGTGCACTTTTGATGTTGCTGGTAGGCCTGCTCTTCAGTTATGTCACTGGCAATGCCTCTACCCCTGGCAGTCCTCCCTTGCTTAATGGAACTTGTGAGAACCTTTGCTAGTAGCCAAGCCTGGGGTGTATGCTGCAGGAGGTTGGGCAGAGTTCTTTCAAACCGTGTAAACACAGTTTTTAAAGTGTCTGGTGCTGAGGCAAGGTGACCAGTTGTTTGACACTGTCATAGACACATTCATTTCAACCTTGTATTCTTGACATTTTAAAGACTGATTTAGGGCCTGATCCTGAAACAGATATCCCAGGGTGCTAATGAAATCTATTGGGAGTGTATGTATCCACAAGTATCTAAAATGGATTAACAAATGTCGAATACTGTTGAGCATTGTAATGTGAACAATTACCAAATGTTGTACGTTGTAATGTGAACAATTACCTTTTGCGACTCTGTAAAAACATTATTATCTGTAATTAATTCTGGGTCACCCCTGAAAAAGGGACTGTAATGATCTCAGTGGGCCTACCCAGTTACCAAAATTAAATAAATACATATTTTGTAAAATAAAAATAAAATTCACCAACAATTCTGTATTAGAAGGAGTAGGGAAATCACTCTTGATGCACGTACTGTGATTTCTGTGTTAGGCCTCTCAGGGATAAAGGCATGCATACACAGGGCTGCTGTATGGCTCAGTGCTGATCTTGATATGGGAAAGTCACAGGCACAAGAGGCTGTAAGAAGTAGAATTTTGCTTTAAAATAAAACAAGCTCCAGTGGCACTAAGGCATAGTGGGCTGAGGCACTGCTTGCCACACCTCCTATCACACCAGCAACTTGGACTCAGGACAGACTAGGGTTGCTTTGGGGGCTGGCCAGGGAGAAAATTGGTTAATGATTTGAGGGCCAGATGGGGAAGGAGAATTAATGGTACTGCATCAGCCACCTCTCGGACACTTGTGTTGTGTCTTCACATAGCCTGCCTACATCACTGTGCATCTTGCCAACTTCAGGGAACTGAGAAGAAAAAATGGTAGAAATACCCTCACTGGCATGATGATTTCAGGCCCCCGCAGGTCCCACATCTGATGACTCAGGCCCCACCATTGACCGGATCCATGCCTCAGTGAAGGTTGGAAACACCTGCCAACCTGATCTGTGGAGGGGGGGGGCAAGGGAGCCCTGGGGAACCAAGGTGGTGAAGGTAGGACATGCTGGAAGTCAGGGTTATGGTGGCAGGCTAGATGGACAAAAGGGGGGAATAAACAAATAACGGGATAAAAAAGAAGCAAGCTCCCAGGTTCATCATATGGTGCAAGTGTATAGCAACATTTTTTGATGCACCACATGTTGTTGCAAAATTAAGTTTTGTATTGTATGCCATGAATGGGAGAAAGGCTACTGAGAAAGGGAGTAAAGAGAGGCACAAGTCCTAGAGAAAACCTGTGGCTGGAATTAAGATCCTTGGGTGGCAAAAAGTCAAAATCTGGTGGTGGGGTGTTTTTCAGATCACCAGGTAATAGAGCACAACATGACCTGGAACTGGGAAACAAAATTAAGGGACAAATACATAGAGGTGCTGTGAATGTAATTTCCACCAGCAAAGTGGCAGTGAAGTGGTCAATTTTGCAATGCGGAGTAATCCGCAAAATTGTCTTCATTTGGCGGAATTTCAACTAGGTGAAATTTCCCCTAATGTGGGCAAAATTTTGCCTTCTGTGGGCAAAATTTCACCATGGAAGGAGAAATTTCACTTTGGAAGGCAGAATTTTTCCACAGAAGGCAAAATTTTGCCATTCCGCTGGGCAAAATTTCACCGTTCCGCCAGGCAAAATTTCACATTTCGTGGATTTCTCCGCAAAGTGACTTCGCTCACTTTGCCCACTACTACAAGTACAGTGAGCTAAATACTTGTGTGTTTCTATTACCTAGCAAATTTTAAGAGGTCACGGTCTTATATCACTTGAAAATCTCTGTTTCATTTCAGAATCATGGCATGGAACATGCATTTCTGATCAATGCTTGTTGGTTATACAAATTCAAAAAACTCAACAGGGTAAAAGAGTATGTTAATATACCATGGCCAAGAATGGAATTCTTTGGAACTTAATCTTATTGATGTGAATAAAATTGCAACATTTAAACACAATAAGAACTATTTATTAGCTAGTGCATGTACTTGTTTTGTTGTTTTTTTCCTTTTTGTGTATATGATTTGTCTCTGTTGCTGTATTATCTATTCAGTTTGTTGTCTGTCTCCTGTATTTTGTTTTCTTTCCTGATTTCACATAGAAATGGACAGTCCTTGCACCTAGGTTCTTACCCGTTTAACAAAATATAATACATAAAATAAAACTATTGATCCTTAGTAGAGGTGCAGCGAAGTTTTACTACGCCTGTGAAGTGCCCAACTTCAAATTCACATAGCACTATGGGAATTTCCCAATAAAAGATCGAAATTCACCTTTAATGAGCTTCGCATTGTGCACTTTGAGTTAACTTTGAGTTACAGCTTGAGAAGGCAAAGTTGGTAAGAAACAGCCCACATATCACATGTCTGACTGTCTACAGGTTACAAGATACAGGCAGGCACTTAGTTAGGCAGGAAATCAGTAAACTAGTTTAACTTTCTCTTGGAGAAAGATCTGGATAGTCAGTGTGTGCGCTTACTGAGTGCTTTTTTGCTCTAGTAGCTAACTAACTCGATCGATTTAGTGATTTTTGTGCTTAAAAGTTTTTGGATTATTTTGTTTACGTTTTGTAGTCACTTTGAATTGATATGAAACCTTACTTTAGTTTAAACAAGTAGTTTTTTTTAGTTATGTAGTTTTAGTTACTGTAGTTTGATTACTAGTACTTTTACTACTAGTTTTTGTTTAAGTTTTGACTGACATTTAATTTTTGTCAATATGGAAGAGGTGGCAAAAGTGATGGGAAGCGAAGGCCCCAAATGCGTGGCGGCCTGGGGTGACCATTTTGCCTCAACAGAGGTATTGTTTCTGCCTCAAGTGCTCCCTCACAGTCACAGCCCAATGTTGCAAGTGGCCGTGTGGTGCCCGAAGCAGCAGCTGATTCTTCAGTGATGAGTACTGCAGCCACTGCCAGCCCTGCAACACTGGTGGCTACCAGTAATGAGGACCCTAAGCAGCAGCAGTTGGAACCACAACAGCAGCAGGAACCACAGCAGCAGCAGCTTGTTACCTCTCAACCTAATGCAGCACAGCAGGTGACAGTATTTGGTGCCCCCTACTGCCTGTGCCTGGTCCTCCCCACAGCTTGCCCATTTGGGAATTTTCCTCTCCCTCCCTGGTGACGCAATGGTGGTTAAATGTAAGCTATGTGAAGTTCTTGTACATCATGGTCACAAGGGCAGCCACCTGGGCACAGGTTGGTAGAGAATCCACCTTTCACTGCACCACCTTGCAGAGTGGGATGCGAAGCTGCAGGAGCTACCAGCCACTCCTGCAGTGGAAGATGTTGAAGACAGAGTGCTTCTGCCTACACAGCATTGATGACAAATGGACAGGGCAGCAGAACCAGTGGCAGCTCCCGCAACTGTCCATGAGCATGACCCATCCCAAATGCCTGCCACACAGGCTGACCTGGCTGTGCTATGGAGTGAGGTAAAAGCCAAACATAATGTTGTGGAGGGTGCATGCCAGCAACTAAACCATATAGAGGGTCAGAACACTGAAATAATCAGCATGTTACAAACACTTACTGGTGGTCAGCCCCAGCACCCACAGGCCCAGTAAAAAATTATTATTTATCCAAATCTACCCAAAAAAAACCTGTCCTCTGCTTTTCCTTTTTTTCTTAATCAATATTTTTTTCATACAGACTAAGTATGTAATTTATGTTCAATTAATGTTTTCTTCCTGATGTTAATTTTGTTAATCCTATATTTCTTGATGCTCAAAATGCTAAATCCCCACCTCCCTCAAATATTCCCACCCCACTCCATTAGGCTTTCCGCAATAGAATTTTTTTTTCTTACTACATTTTATTTAATAAGTCATGTGGTCACCAACTTTGTGGACACTGCATGCTTTCCTTTCATTTCATTTTAAACGGTGGCACCTAATCACCCTCTTCAACATACTTTTATTGCAGCGGGCATTGCGGCACCACAGTTTCACCTGTAATGAAAACATGCAGCATCCAACATTTTGCAGACCCTATGACATTTAAAATAAAAGCAAAGTAAGTAAGGACTCTGAAAAAGTGCCTTTCTATTATGGAAAGCATAATGGTGGTGTGATAGATTTGTGAGAAGTGTGATTTAGATTTGAATTATGACTTTTTTCCTTGCATTTGGTTAAAGCAGCAGTGCAATAATCCACTGACAATTTAGATCCATACTTTTGTATTATAGTTTCAATTTACCCATATCTACTTATTGTAAGATACCTTTCTTTACACCATTTATTTTATTCTGCATTTCTCCATTGTATTTTACATCTGAAATAACGAAAGTAGTGCTCATTTTAATGCTACTGTGACCTTGGTTTCAACAGTTTTCCCAGCTGGTTTTTAAAAGCTACTGTTCCATACAATCCTGGAGCACTGTCTGCTGGATACAACTTCATTTTAGACCCAAAACAAATTATTTCAAGTAGTTGATGTCCAAAAGCATGTGAGAAGACTGATGAAAACATGGTTCACGTGCATGGTGACAAAGTAAATTGAGCACTACAATTATTACTTCAGATCTGAAAACACGGAGTACATCATACTTAAATAGTGGAAATAAGGATATTGTTCCTTCATATGCACAACTTATTGGATAAGGGCCAATGTAACATACAACAAAAAAGTATAGGTCAAAATTGTAACCGTTTTCTTGCACTGCTGCTTTATTTTCATGCTGTATTACTTTTTGGTTGCTGTTTAGTGTGTTACATTTTTGTAGTATACATATGCACAGCAAGAATCACAATATCATTACATCACCTACCATGCCCCCCCTCCAAATGTCCTATCTTGTGAACTTGTGAATGTCCCAATGTTTTAATTTCATGAAAGGTCCCGATGAAGAATAAGGCCAGAAATGTTTCATAGTGTCCCGAGTGAGAGCATTGCCTGGTGATGCCTGTTGCTGCTGCTGTGTTGTCCCACTGTTTTAATTTCATGAAAAGTCCTAATGAAGAATAAGGCCAGAAATGTGTCACAGTGTCTCAAGTGAGAGCATTACCTGGTGATGCCTGATGCTGCTGCTGTTGTCCCACTGTTTTAATTTCATTAAAAGTTCTGATGAAGAATAAGGCCGGAAATGTGTCACAGTGTCCCAAGTGAAAGCATTGCCTGGTGACACTTGTTGCTGCTGCTGCTGTTGTCCCACTGTTTCAATTTCATGAAAAGTCCCAATGAAGAGACTAAGGTCAGAAATGTGTTACTCTATAGATTGAAACTAGTGCTGTGACATGATGAACTATACCATCTGATGCTTATGCAACTGATGTTAATGCAACAACTGTTTTAAATAGCACTGTATTGTATGCTGTTCCAAAAGGGGTGCCTTTCTACCAAGGGCTAACTCCTTGGCTGTGCACTGCTGAATTCTGGGACACTGGAGGACCATTTACTCTTACTTCCTGGTCCTGTGTACTTTTGAAGCCTACAGGCTATTTTTGAAACCAGTTAGCCACTTTGTTGGCCAAAAACCTGCTAGACATATATCAAAAGCCTTCTTAAAGGCTGATTTAAGGCATATAATTGACAATTTACTACATCACGAAACCAGAAGTAGCGTTGCGACGTACTTCCGGTTTCGGACTCCTCAAAAGTGCTTGCACTAGCGAGCGCGCATTAGATTGAAACTAGTGCTGTGACATGATGAACTATACCATTTGATGCTTATGCAACTGATGTTAATGCAACAACTGTTTTAAATAGCACTGTATTGTATGCTGTCCCAAAAGGGGTGCCTTTCTACCAAGGGCTAACTCCTTGGCTGTGCACTGCTGAATTCTGGGACACTGGAGGACCATTTACTCTTACTTCCTGGTCTTGTGTACTTTTGAAGCCTACAGGCTATTTTTGTAACCAGTTAGCCACTTTGTTGGCCAAAAACCTGCTAGACATATACCAAAAGCCTTCTTTAGTTTAGTTTAGTTTATTAGTCTAGGAATTAATACCTTTGAGCCAGGGCTCTTTTACAAAGGTTCCACATCACAAAGAACATTTAACAAAGCACGATACACATTACAGGTAAAACCAGACAGGAAAGTTACATCATAAATTTACTATTAACAGTTTAAGGCAGTAAAGTTTTTAAGTTTCATAGAAAAACAAGCTATAACAGGTTCAAGAGAGTAGACAATTTCGAGGTTAAGGAAACTTCCAGGGAGAGGGTGATCATTAGGTGCCAAAAGGAGGCTAGAGAGGAGGGAAAGGTGGTGAGTGGGAGAGTAAGTGAGAGGGGACAGGAAAAAAGGGGGGGGGGAGTGAGTTTGGGTGGGAGACAGGAAGTAGTAGAGGTACCAGAGGGTTCATTAGTCAGGGAGGAAGAGGCCTCAGATGTGAGGATGGACATGAGGAGTAGTAGTCTTTATCTAGTGCAATCACAGTTGCTAGTGGTGGTGAGGCGGGCATAGAGCATGGATTTGAAAGCTTCAAGTGAGGTTGAGGATAGAGTAGGTGGACTAAGCGCATTGAACCATGTCGGGGCCCTGTATGCGAAAGATCTTTGTCCCTGTGCAGTCCGGCATCTCAGAACCAGGAAAGGTTGGCGTTCAGATCTGGTGGAGGGTCGTGAGCCAGGATTCAGTCGGAGTAGGTTTTGAGTACATAATGGAGTCAGTCCCAAGATAGATTTTTTTGCCATTGTGCAAGTGAGATAAATAAGATGATTTGATAGGTTCAACCAGCCTGATTCATAGTACAGATCACACGTGTGAGTCAGTCTTTGAGCCCCCGTGAGGAGCCGGCAGGCCTTATTTAGAGTGATTGAGATACACCTTAGAGCAGTGGAGGTAGCTGAGCCATAAATAATAAGGCCATAGTCGATGATTGAGATTATGGAACTCTGTATAGCTATTCTCAATGTTGCTTGATTTAGAAATTGACGGTTACGGAATAGTATACCAAAGCGTTGGTTCACTGTTTTCGCAGTGTTGTCAATGTGGGTTGCAAAGGTGAGCCCTTGGCCAAAAGTGATGCCAAGGTATTTGAAAGTATTTACTTGGTCCAGTGTAATTCCCGCAGAGGTTTGTATGGTGAGTGGAGTATGCCTGTTTTTGTTTTGGTGATTGGAGAAGAGCATGGCTTTTGTTTTATTGTGGTTTAGCACAAGTTTATATCCAGGAACCACCTTTCAACACTAGAGAAAGCAAGTTGCAGGTTTTTCGTGGGGAGTTTGATCCTTGTGGGAAGAGAGAATTACAGCATCATCAGCGATAAGATTATTTTCTCCTGGCAGATATCTGGGAGGAGTTAAGGAACAGGCTAAAGAGGATCGGTCCAAGAATTGATCCCTGTGGTACACCCGAGAACTGGTTTGAAGTCGGAGAGTTCATTAGAGATTTTTACAGCCTGTGACCGATTGGATAGGTAACTTTTTATCCAAGTACAAAGACCTTCGGCCAGGCCTAGGCTAGAAAGTAGGGAGGTAAGTAGGCCATGATGGACTGTGTCGAAAGCTTTTGTAAGATCAATAAAGACTGCACCTGTTTGGCACCCTTTGTCCAGGGCTGAGTGGACTTCTCCAGAGAAATCAAGTAAGGCTGTTGTTGTACTATGTTCTTTCCTAAAGCTGTGCTGTTGATTACAGAGTAGATTGTATTTGTCTAGGTAATCAGAGAGTTGGTCTGCCACTATTCATTCAAGTGCTTTGGAGAGGGGAAGGAGTATTGATATTGGTCGATAGTTTCCTGTTGAGGTTTTGTCCCCTTTGTGCACTGGCGTAACTATGGCAGATTTCATTTGTTGGGAAATTGACTTTGGCAAAGTGACAGATTAAGAATTTTTGCAAGGGGTGAATTACTTCATCCAGGGTGAGAGACAGGATTTTAGATCTAGCGTGTCACTACTTGTTCTGGATTTGGAGCAGGCCTTTCTTTATGTACTTGTGTGCTTAGCAGCACTTTGATTTTCTTGAAGTAAAATTGTGGTTTGTCACGAGGGTGTTTTTGTGATACTAGGCTAGGCACAGGTAAGTCCAAGAAGAAATCTGGGGGGAGGACCCCACTAAGGTCTGTGAATGTCTTATTAAGTGCATCTGCAATAGACTTTGGGTCAAGAGTGGTGGATCCATCAACTTTCATAATGGTAGGTGACGATTTTGATTGTTTACCCATTATGTTTCGTATGTTGTCCCAAAAAGCTCTTCCATCATCCCAGGTGGATTCAAGGGCATTTTTGAAATAGGCGCTCTTCATTTGCCTAATTTGTGAGGTACATCTATTTCATGCCTGCTTGTATTTTAGGGTATCATGAGGTGAGCCTGTGTCTCTGGCAACTGCCCAGAGGTGGTCCCGAACCTTGAGCTCGGCAAGTAGTTTGGCAGTAATCCATGGATTTGATAGCGCTTTGATTTTACGTTTTTTTACTGGGGCATATAAGTCGCATGCAGAGTTGAAAGATTTAATGAAGTATTCTAGTGCGGCACTAATATCAGTTGATTCAAGGATTGGCGTCCAGTCCTGTTGTAGGACATGGGTTTTCAACTTGATAAGATTCCCATAAGGCAATACTCTGCTTGTTATAACTTTGGGGGGTGGCTTGAGAAATTTATTAGACCAGGTACAGGACACTGGGGAGTGGCCACTGAGGGAGTCAGGGAGGACTTTAAAGTTTTTTATCCAGTCAGGGTGATTTGTGAGAACCCAGTCAATAAGGGTGCTTGTACCAGTTTTGTAATTTTTCTGGGTGGGGGAGGTTACCATCTGAGTCAGGTTTGCTGCTAGGATGTCATCTTTGTAAAAGCCAGTGTCAGAGGCGAGCCAGTTTATGTTGAAATCCCCGAGGAGGAGGAGCTCATTTTCAGAGGGCTGCAGACTAACAAAATCAAGTACAGACTTAATACTGGCACGGTGGTCTTTTGGAGGGATGTAGACTTCTTAAAGGTTGATTTAAGGCATTTAAGTGACAATTTATTACATCGTGAAACCAGAAGTAGCGTTGCAACTTACTTCCGGTTCGGACTCCTCAAAAGCGCCGCACTAGCGGCAGCGGTGAGCGTCGCTGGGTTGACACGGAGACGCGTGCAGAGACATGTGCTGCCGGCATCGTGTCTTCCGTGGTCTCCCAGGGAAAACGGGAATAGGGACTGTCATTCACCACTGGGAGTGAAACAGGTAACTCTACTCTAACGCATTACTGAAGTAAACGCTCTCTTAACCCTGAGTGATAATCTAGGGGAAAATATAAGACTATCCAGCATAATGAAGAAAGCAAATAAAATATGTGCAACCTGCTCCATGTTTACCACAGGAAAGCAAACACCCAGTTATGTCTGTGATAAATGCCTACTGGTAGAAAAACTTCAAGAGGAAATTAAACGCTTATTGTCTAAAGACAACTTACAGCCTGAAATAAAAGCACTCGAGGATTATATAGACCAAATGTCCTTGTTAGTGGAAAATAATGCATCTATCAGCCAAATGTCTGACAATCCACCATGTTTTAATAAATCACCAAATAAATGCATTTTTTACTAACTTAGCAGAATCCCCAATCACCTCTTCTACCCCCTCAAACAACAAACCAGATGAAAGCTGGTCCAAAGTCCCCTACAAAAAATATACAACAAAAACTAAAAATTTATGTACAGAAAACCAGGAACTGGCCCTGCACAATTCATTTGAAACTTTAAACTTTGAAGCAACTGAAGGACAAAGCATAGATAAGGTAAAACCATCCTTAGATGCATCGACTCTCCCCCCCAACATGTCAAACAAAACTTTTTACCAGACTCAGAACACAAAATTAATGCACCTGAAAAAAGTAATGTAAACATAAAAGAAACACCCCCTATGGGTAACTCAGTAACGAACCAAAAAACAGGTCATCGTATTAGGGGACTCTATCATTAAATACCTTGACAGACCAATATGCAATCCAGACAAACAGCAAAGAATGTGTTCAAGATTTAGAGGAGCCAGAATAGCAGATATAACAAGAATGGCTAAACCAATATTAGCCAAAGCAGGAAAAAATCCTTTGGTGATAATTCACGCAGGCACCAATGATATCAAAGAATCAAATCTTATGCAAATTAAACAAGATATCGTAGCACTAAACAACATCCTAAGTAAACATGGATGCTCAGTATGTATTTCAGAGGTGTTACCTATCCCTAGAGCCACCAAATACACCACCAATAAAATTAAAGCCCTAAACGAATGGCTATGAAAATGGTGCTACAAACAAGACATTTAATGTCTAATCCATTGGGAAGAATTTGAAAATAGACCATCCTTATACTGCTGGGATGGGATACACCTCAGTAGAAGAGGGAGTACAATGATAGGGCAACAAATGAATGCTTATATAAACTCCCATTTAAACTAAAAAAAAGGGGGGAGTCTGGGAACTTATCTCACTCTCTAGTTAATAAAGCTAACTTACCACAAAACTATAACTTCAACATACTCAGCTTTAATGCCAGATCCATGGCAATTCCTAAATACGCTGAATTAGAAATACTAACACATACTTTAGATTTAGCTATAATAGCCATAACTGAAACTTGGGGAAACTTAGAAAAACTTTGGTCAACAGAGATATCTGGCTATAAACACTTTTACAAAAACCGAAACAACACTAAAAAAGGAGGTGGGGTCAGCTTATATATAAGAGATGACCTAAAACCTTATCAAAAAGACTTCAACCCCTGTCTAGAAAGTGTATGGGCATACATTCAAGGTACAAGTTCACACAAAATACTGATAGGAACCTGCTATAGACCACCAGCTTCTGACCTAGAAACCACCAGAGTAATAACTGAAGAAATACAGCAATTTTCTGATAGAAATGATATATTAATACTAGGAGACTTCAATCTGCCAACTATCAATTGGAATACACTGGTTCAAATCAGTATGACAAGCAATTTCTATCTGTTGTGACTGAACAAGGATTAAAACAGAAAGTGAGTGAGCCAATCAGGGAAAAAAACATATTAGATCTCGTCATTACCAATTTAGAAAGCCCAATATCTGATATAACAATTTTACCGCCAATTGGAAATAGTGATCATATGACAACATACTTTTCCATCCAGCTACCCTCACAGCCAAAAATAAACAACATTAAAGTAAAGCAATACCATAAAACAAATTTCACCCTTATCAAGCAAGAGCTGGGAACAACCAAATGAGAGCACATTTTATCCCCTCTAAAAACAAATGAAGTATGGGAAGCAGTTAAACAAAAGATACTAAAACTTGACAAAAAATATATTCCTGAGAGACTTAAGTACAATAATAAAGGAAAAATTCCCCAATGGTTTAATAAACACATAAAAACTTTAATATCTCGTAAAAAGAAACTTTTCTCCAAGCTTAAAAAGACAACACTATCTAAAACAGACAAAATACTAACATCCTATAGACAAACAGTCAAAAAACTCAAAAAACACATAAAAATAGCAAAACGTAATCTCGAATTCAAGATAGCACACACAAAAGACTCCCATAAAGCTTTATATTCCTACTTAAACAAAAAAAAGAACTGTAATAACCAAATTGGACCCCTGGTCATAAACTCACAAACCATTACCTCTGACATAGAAACAGCTACTGAATTTAATAATTACTTCTCTACTGTCTATACACATAAATCAGATACTATTACTGTTCCCCTTATTATTGATACAAACACAGAAAAGATTTCAGAAGACAATATAAAAAATGCAATCAACACTCTCAAAAAACACACACGTCCAGGACCTGATGGAATCAGCTCTAGATTCCTAATAGAAACAAAAGACGAAATTATCCATCCACTAAAAATATTATTCAACAAATCACTGAACGAATCATCAGTACCAAATGAATGGTGCACTGCAAGAGTTACACCAATTTTAAAGAAAGGTTCCCAGTCAAAGACTGAAAATTATAGACCCATAAGTCTGACGTCCATCCCATGCAAACTTATGGAAAAAATCATTAAGCTCAAAATAGAGCATGAATCAGAAATATTAAAAATAACTGACATGTATCAGCATGGGTTCAAATATGGTTTCTCATGTGTAACTAACCTTATTTCTTTCTATGAACATATCAGCTACCATTTAGACAACAATACACCTGTGGACGTCATATTACTTGATTACAGCAAGGCGTTCGATAAAGTTTCTCATTCTTTACTGATTAAAAAACTTATTAAAATAGGGCTGTCACCTGTATTAACTTCCTGGATAAATCAGTGGCTGAATAGCAAAACTCAGAGAGTCAGGGTCAACAATGTAATGTCCAGAGAAAGGGGAGTGAGCAGCGGGGTTCCCCAGGGTTCTGTGCTGGGGCCTGTTCTCTTTAATCTCTTCATAGGGTACATGTACATATCTAGTAATAACAAAATGGTGAAATTTGCCAATGACACCAAAATCGGGGTAAAGCTATTAGTCAAACCAAGGACTCTGGTTTGCAAGCAGAACTGCTGCTAATCGAACAATGGGCATCTACAAATGAAATGTACTTCAGTGTCTCTAAATGCGCAACCCTTCATCTGGGAAAAAACAATCCACTGCAAACATATTACTTAAACAATTTGGCTATTAAAATCTCCTCAGTAGGAAAAGATTTAGGTGTCTTAGTTAATAACAACTTGTCTTCTACATCGCACTGTACTAAGATAGCCAATCAAGCAAAAGTCACCCTCAGAAGGATCAATAGAACATTCATAAATAAAACTGAACAGTGTTTACTTCCACTCTATAGATCCCATGTCAGACCATATCTGGATTATTGTTCCCCCCTTTTGGAACCCTTACTTAATTTCTGATATTAATAAAATCGAAAGTATTCAACATAAAGCAACAAAATTAATACCTTATCTTTCTAAACTTGATTACACCACTAGACTAGAACAAACAGGTCTACACTCACTATCCCAAAGAAGTCTCAGAGGGGATTTGTTATTACTATTCAAAATCACAAAACATACAGAACAGATGCAAAACTGTGGACTAAAATATTCTAATAGAAAAATAGTTGCAAGATTACACAATAGACAACTGGAGATTATGAAAGCAAAAACAAACAAAAGAATGAACTATTTCACTATAAGAGCACCCAAAATATGGAATAAATTACCTCAGGAAATAGTTGACTCACCCAACATTTTGACTTTCAAAAACAAACTGGACAAATGGCTAACCGATCAGGGATTTACTCAATGATCCACAAACGTGGAGGACAAATCATGATGGGCAAATCGCCTTCTTTTGTCCCATACTACCAAAGTACCAAAGTATCCCAAGTGAGAGCATTGTCTGCTGCATCAATGATACATGCTGCCCTTTTTGTGTGCCTTCATACCACAATGGTGAGTTATTGTTCATCCCACTGTCATATTTTTTCATAGACGCAGCCATTTAATTTGTATTGAATCTTGCTATGTGTTGTAAGCAGTCCATCATGTTGTTCCTTTTCAGGGAGTCATCATAAATAGATATGGAATGTTTCCACTTCACCGTGGTGGGCATGATGATCACATCCACATGTCAGACATGTTACCAGTCCGACACCTAATGTGGAACTGTAACATTTAATTTGTATTTGGGGGGAAGGGTTACTGCTGTGATTGACTGAATTATAACAATTTCTGATTACTTTTTTTTTTATTATTCTCAGGTTGTAGGCACACTTGTGTTCCACATGTTTTGGATTGTTGATGACTTTGGCTGTACATAAACTGTCAATCCATGAAAGGTAATTTTTTTTTGGGAGGGGCATCATTTTAAATGTTTTTGTCTTCTTTCCAGGTCTTCAGTGTATCCTAACTGTTGTCCATCTTCTGACTGGAAGATACCACTGACGGCAGTCCACAGCACCTCAGCATTACCTGAAAACAGATGAAAAAGAAATTATTAGGCATTCACTGCTCTACCACATTCAGTTATCGGCATGGCTGTTCCTTTCTTCTGTTATATCCAGCTTTAAATACCAAGCTATTAGTAAACCTCTTTTAAAAAAAACTTGTTTAGTGAGTAACACACACTGTCCCACTGTCTTGCATCATGTGTTTTCATGACCAGGATAACACGTTGTACAACCCTTGCATACTGAAGTACACCTGTCCCATCTGTGATGAAAAAATATATTATCTGGCCTGTATGTCACCACTGTTGAATGCTTTACACCTGCAGAAAAAAATTAAAAACAAAAAGGAAAGAGGAAATAAGAGTGATATTTACCTGTAGATGTTATCCTTTAGGTGGTGTGAGTACTGTAGTCCTGCAAATTTACACTGTCTACAACCTGTGAATACAAAATGAAAATGAGTTGCCTGTGTTTGGTGACAGTGGCATCTATAAAAAGTTAAAGGAATGATCCGCACCACAGTTCAACTGAAAACCATAGTACATGACATTAGTATACACTTATTGTAAATTAGAGATAAGAAGAAGGGTGGCTGTGACTGGCTGAGTGATCATAGATTAGGCAGAGGTACAATGTCTCTCTCTCAATCTCAAGGAGCAGGGTGGCTGTGGCTGGCTGAGGGTTCATAGACTGGGCACAGGTACAATGTCTCTCTCTCTCTCTCTCTCTCTCTCTCTCTCTCTGTCAAGAAGCAGGGTGGCTGTGGCTGGCTGAGGGTTCATAGATTGGGCACAGTTACAATGTCTCTCTCTCTCAATCTCAAGAAGCAGGGTGGCTGTAGCTGGCTGAGGGTTCATAGACTGGGCAAAGGTACAATGTCTCTCTCTCTCAATCTCAAGAAGCAGGGTGGCTGTGGCTGGCTGAGGGTTCATAGACTGGGCACAGGTACAATGTCTCTCTCTCAATCTCAAGAAGCATGGTGGCTGTGGCTGGCTGAGGATTCATAGACTGGGCACAGGTACAATGTCTCTCTCTCTCTCTCTCTCTCTCTCTCTCTCTCTCTCTCTCTCTCTCTCTCCCTCTCACTGTCAAGAAGCAGGGTGGCTGTGGCTGGCTGAGGGTTCATAGATTGGGCACAGGTACAATGTCTCTCTCTCTCTTTCTCTCTCTTTCTCTCTCCCTCTCTCTCTTTCTCAATCTCAAGAAGCAGGGTGGCTGCGGCTGGCTGAAGGTTCATAGACTGGACACAAGTACAATGTCTCTCTCACTGTCAAGAAGCAGGGTGGCTGTGGCTGGCTGAGGGTTCATAGACTGGGCACAGGTACAATGTCTCTCCCTCTCAAGAAGCAGCATGGCTGGGGCTGGTTGAGGGTTCATAGTCTTTGCACAGGTACAATGTCTCTCTGACTCTTGCAAGAAGCAGGATGGCTGGCTGGGGTGAATTACTGTTTTTAAGTGTCAGGAGGATATCTGTCATTCAGTCAGCAGGATTTAAGTGGCTACAAGTTGACATTTGTCTTTAGAGGACTGTGGGTAATAATGACTGCACACATTCTGTGAACAGTACTTGCAAAATCAAGAAACGGGAAGCCGAAATATAATGACATATCATTATTTGTCATTTGTCATATGATAATCAAGACCACAGTTCTAAGTAACAGGAAGAAGTATGTGAATGCAAATTTTATTGTTAAGCCCTCCCACCAACATCCTCCTCCTCCTCATTATCATCAAGGAGGAAGCAGTCCTCGCAATCATCAATGCTGGAGCGGTACCCAGTTGGAAATTCTTTTTCCATGACTGCATCATCAACTTCAATGGTACACCATTAAGTACTGCAACCAGGATGGTCTGCTTCACCCACATCATTAGCACAACCATCATTGTGACTGGGTACAAACATAGATGTGGTGTCCTACTTGGTATGTGACCTTCATCATTTTGATAAATGTCAGCATGCTAACATTTGTAGTTGATGGGTTAGTACCTCGGTCATACACTATGGCCCTTGCAGAACTAAATACCCTGTCCACACTTACACTGGAGGGTGGGCAGGTCAGGTACTTCAGTGCTACTGAAGTCAGCACTTGCCATGGCTTTTTCAATGTATTCTGTCTCACCCCATCCTTCTATTTGTAATGCTGTTTAGCCTTTTTAATGATGTGTAACTGACAATGCCTTCCAGCTGCTTTTGTTTTTCTCCAGTGTTCATGTACTTGATGTTCCCCCACCCACTGTTCGATGAGGATCCTTTGTAAATGAACTTTTAGCTCAAAGGTTGTAATTCCGATTTTACAATAAATAAATAAATAAATTCACCTTGCCACTCCACTACTCCAAAGGATTGTCCAATGTTCTCAGATGCCTGTTTTCTGCCAAGTAGACCTCAACCATGGTCTGTGATGCACGCATTCCTGATGACTCATCCACCTGTTCACAAGATTCATCTAGGTCACAAATTCCTTCTTGGGACAAGGCACCCCAAAGTGGATTAACATAGAAACATAGACTTTGACGGCAGATAAGGACTGCTTGGCCCACCTAGTCTGCCCATTTCCCTACCTAGATGATAAGCTGCAGATCCTATTTAATCAACAGGTAGGCAGAAGAGGATAGGGAGAAGTACCAGGAGAAGCAAAGGGAGGCAGGGAGGTCAGTAAGGGAAGCCAAAGCTCAGACAGAAGAACACATTGCAAAATCAATGGGTAGAGGGGACAAAACCTTTTACAGGTACATACGTGAAAAAAGAAAGGCAAAGGGAGGGGTAGTGACACTGAAGGGGGAGGATGGGGGCCGCGTGGAGGATGACAACAGTAAAGCTGACATATTGAACAGGTATTTTTGCTCAGTATTTACTGAGAAAGAGGAGGGTAATGGGTCTGAATGGAGTACAAGGGGTGAGAATGGTGCAGAAATGGACACAAGTCCCTTTACTCAAGAAAGGGTCCTGAAGGAACTGGAAGTAATAAGGGTGGATAAAGCAATGTGGCCAGATGGGGTGCACCACAGGCTCCTTAAAGAACTAAGAGAGGTGGTGGCTGAACCTCTCGCTATCCTGTTTAGCCAATCACTGGAAACAGGGGAGGTACCCAAAGACTGGAGGACAGCAGATGTAGTCCCCTTATACAAAAGTGGGAACAAAGAGGAAACGGAAAACTACAGACCAGTCAGCCTCACCTTGGTAGTGGGGAAGATCATGGAAGCACTACTGAAGGAGAGACTGGTGGAACATCTGGTTGTCAATGAACTACAGTACCCAAGGCAGCATGGTTTCACCAGGGGGTGGTCATGTCAGACCAACTTTGTTGAATTTTTTGACTGGGTGACTAGGGAGGTGGATCAGGGGAGGGCAGTGGACATAGCCTATCTGGACTTCAGCAAGGCCTTTGGCAGTGTGCCACATAGAAGACTATTACACAAACTGGGGAATATGGGTGTGGGCAGGACAGTAGTGTGGTGGGTAGGTAACTGGCTGGTGGCAGGACACAGAGAGTGGTGGTAAATGGCTGTCATTCCACAGAGGGAAGAGTGACCACTGGGGTACCACAGGGATCAGTGCTGGGAACGGTCCTATTCAACATCTTCATCAGTGACATTGCACAGGACCTAGAAGGCAGAATTTCACTGTTCGCTGATGACACAAAGCTCTGTAACAGAGTAGACACACCAGAGGGTATAGACAGAATGAGAAGGACCTGCAGAAACTTGAAGAATGGTCAGGGGTTTGGCAGTTGAAATTCAATGCAAATAAGTGCAAGATAATGCATATGGGGCACAAAAACCCTGGCACAATATATCAGTTGGGGGATGAGGATATAGCATGCACCAAGCAGGAAAGGTATCTTGGGGTTATCATCTCTGATGACCTCAAGGTAGGGAAACATGTGACAAGGCAGCAGGTAAAGCAAATATGATGCTGGGATGCATAGGAACAGGGCTTCACCAGCAGGAAAAGGGAGGTCATAATTCCACTATACAAGACACTAGTGAGGCCCCACCTGGAGTACAGTGCACAGTTCTGGAGACCTTACCTACGTAAGGACATAGACAGGGTAGAGAAGGTTCAGAGGAGGGCAACAAAGATGGTACATGGGTTTCATCACAAGTCCTATGAGGACAGGTTGAAGGAACTGAATATGTACTCCCTGGAGGAGAGGAGGGAGAGAGGGGATATGATAGAGACATACAAGTATCTTACAGGGAGGAACAGAGTGCAAGAATACACTATTTTTAAGTGAAAAAGATGTTCCAGGACTAGAGGGCATGAAATGAAGTTGGAGGGAGGATGATTCAGAGGAAGCGTGAGGACGAATTTCTTCACAGAACGGGTGGTAGACAAGTGGAACACCCTGCCAGAGGAAGTGGTGGGGGCTGAAACAATCACGGGATTTAAGAATGCATGGGATAGACATAAAGGAATTCTGGAGGTCAGGGGTAAGGGGCAACAGACTTCTAGGAAAACATAAACTGAACTTACAAGCTCAAATGGGCAGACTGGGTGGGCCACAGGCCCTTATCTGCCAACACTGTCTATGTATCTATTTAACAGCCTATTTCTTCCTACCTCCCACAAAAATTGCCTTATGTCTGTCCCATGCATTCTTGAATTCTCCCACAGTTTTAGACCCCACAACCTCCTCAGGGAGGCTGTTCCATGCATCCACCACCCTCTTTGTGAAAAAATACTTCCTCACATTGCCCCTGAGCCATCCCCCCCTCTATCTTCAAATTGTGTCCCCTTGTTCTTGCACATCTGTTTTTCTGAAAGATGATACCCTCTTGTACTTTGTTGATTCCACTGAGGTACTTAAATGTTTCTATCATGTCCCCTTCTCCCTCCTTTCCTCAAGGTATACATATTAAGCTCCTTTAGTTCTCTCCTCATATGGCTCCTCTTGCAGACCCTGCGCCATTTTAGTTGCCCTCCTCTGAACTGCCTGCATCCTGTCTATGTCTTTGCAGAGATGGGGTCTCCAGAACTGGACACAGTACTCCATATGGGGTCTCACCAACTGTCTGTAAAGGGGGATAACAACTTCCTGTTTTCTGCTGGTGATGCCTCTCCCTATACATCCCAGTATCCCCCCAGCCCTCCCTTCCACCTCTCACATTGCTTGCCAACATTAAGGTCATCTGATATGATTACCTCCAGGTCCCTTCCCAATTTTATGTTGGCTTGCTTAGCTTGCCGTAAGTCAACATCTTTATGACAGTGCGGAGTTTGAGGCGTGGCGCTGTTGGGCGAATGCAGAACGCATCGGTGGTGCGTCCCTCATTCTCCAATCAGCATGCATGCCCACACCACACCATGCATACATAATGGGGCAAGCACATCTAAGCAAAGGTCAGCTGCAATCTGAGCAAAGCTCATCATACGCAGCGGTCCTGTGCATGCTGTGCTCGCCGCCATTATGAGCATGGTCGGTGAGCGGGCAGCCACCTTACATCTGCCAACATTGTAGGTGCCCAATCCCCCTGTCGTTAACCCCGCCACTGTCTTTGTGTGCCGATGGGGGAACCCACTCCCCGTCTGCATCATCTCCCCCAATTGTTGAATGCCGAGGAGGGTGCCTAATCCCCCTCGGCTTGTGTCGCTTTCTGTGTTTGCCGATGGGGTGCCCCGAAATCCCGTCGGCATTATCTCCCCGTGTTGTGCCCGGCGAGGGTGCCCAATCCCCGTCGACTACTGACACCCCCCACAAAACAGTTAGGTGGCACACTGGGAGCCCACCCCAGTGTGCCAAATGCCCTGGAAAATGAAAACTGTCCTGATGATTTTCCGTTTTTTCACCCTGTAAAACGAAAACCGTCCCTCATAGTCTCGATGCCCCTCCCCACCCACATCCACCCACTGCACACCCTGCCTCCCTCACCCCACCCCATCTTACCTCCGAGTCTGGCGCATGATCTTCGTGGACCGAGAACACGTCTGCACTCTTTAAAGCCGACCTGAACTGAGAAAATGCCGTAAGCTGTATAATAGAATGAATAGGGTTTTTTCAACTTTGCTGCATATCTTGGGCATTTCTTGGAATTTTGGCACCAAATTTTCAACATGGGTTTTTTGGGGCCCCTCCTCATGAATTCTATCACTGTCATACTGTTAATCGGCCTCGAAAGGTGATTTCGCAGTCACTATGCGAAATCACCTTTGGCACCCATTAACGAAATGACAGTGCCAGTGTTCAAGAGGTGGCCTCTCAAAAAACTTATTTTCCAAATTTGGTGGAAAAAATCCAACAAATGCCTGTTTTACGAGCGTGTGTTGGGCAGTTCCTATGCAGGGTCGTAACTCCGCGCAGTCGCAATATTTTAATGCCGGATTTTCAGCATTGTCATTTTTGTACACGTCCTTGTGAATAGTACAGCTGTCATTTTCCACATCCTGCCTAAAATGTGTTTCTGCACATCCGGCGCACAATAGCGCAGATGCTGTGGGAAATCAGTGTTTGGGCCAGATTATGAAAATGACAGTGGCACAGTTCATGAGCAGAGGTCCTAAAATGCCTAAGTTGAAAATTGGGTGATGATACTCCATAACATAACTGTGTTACAAGGGTGCATTGGCAGATTGCACGCACGCTTATACTGTCCTGCATTTATGATATTTTCACTCTGGATTTTCACCATTGCCATTTTTCCACACCTCTTGATGAACAGTACAGCCGTCATTTCACATATCCTGCCCAAAATGTGTTTTCGCACTTCCGGCGCAGAGTAGCATGGTCGCTATGTGAAATCACTTCTTGGGGCACTTTGAGGAAATAACAGTGACACTGTACATGAGCAGAGGTGCTAAAAAGCCTATGTTGAAAATTTGGTGCCGAACGCCCATAAAATGACAGTGTTGCAAGCGTGTGTTGCATATTTCCCATGCACCCTTGTAACTTAGCAAATTTGGTATATTTACATGCCACATTTTCAACACTGGCATTTTTTCACACCTCCTTATGAACTGTGCAGCTGTCATTTTTCACATCTTGCCCAACATGTTTTCCCGCACTGCACTACCAAACACCCAAAGGGAAACCTTAATGCCTGTCACTGTCTGCAGGGTGGGGGTGGGTTGGCATCAGTTGAATACTTCACTGCCATGCCTATGATGCATCTCTCTAACTCCTGCACTGCCAATGCCAGCCAACATTCAGCATTGACAAATGCTTGTTGTTGTTGTTACTACATCCCCCCCATTGTGTAATCTTCCCCATGGTTTTTGTTTTCCAGGTGCATTATTTTGCACTTCTTTGCATTGAATCCAAGCTGCCATACTTCTGACCATTCCTCCAACCTTGCCAAGTCCCTTCTCATCCTTTCCACGCCTCCTTGTGTATCAACCCTGTTGCAGATCTTTGTGTCATCTACAAAGAGGCATACTTTTCTTTCCAGTCCCTCTGCAATGTCACTTATAAAGACATTAAAAAGGACTGGACCCATTACTGAACCCTGTGGTACCCCACTAGTAACCACTCTTTCTTCAGAGTGGTCTCCATTTATAATTACCTTCTGTGTCCTGTTGTCCAGCCAATGTTTTACTCAGGCTACCACTCTAGGACCCACTCCCAGGCTGGTTAATTTGACTATTTATCTTTTATGTGGGACTGTGTCAAATGCCTTGCTAAAGTCTAGGTAACCCATGTCCACAGCCCATCCCTGGTCTACTACTTTGGTCACCCAGTCAAAGAAATCAATTAAATTTGTCTGACATGACCTTCCCGCTGTGAACCCATGCTGCCTTGGGTCCTGTGCCCCACTGGCCTCTAGATACTTAACAAGTTTTCCTTCAGAAGTGATTCCATCACTTTCCCTACCACAGAGGTCAAACTGACAGGTCTGTAATTTCCCGCCTCTGTCTTGGTCCCACTTTTGTGAAGGGGAATCACATCTGCCTTCCTCCAGTCCTCAGGTACCACACCATTCTCCCATGATCTGTTAAAAAGGGTAGTCAGTGGTGTCACTTGTTCTCTGCTTAAGTCTTTTAGAATTCTGGGGTGAATTTCATCTGGCCCCATTGCTTTGTCCACCTTCAGTTTTAGGAGTTCTTTCAGAACCCTTTCTTCTGTGAAAGGACTGAGATCAACCCCCCTATCCAGAGTGCTTCTGTTAATCAGATTAGGCATCTCCTCCACCTCCTCTTTTGTGAATACTGAACAGAAGTATTCATTCAATATCCCTGCTTTTTCACTGTCCATCTCTGCCCACCCACTGTCCATTCTATTCAGCCTCACTATCCCTCCCTTTGTCTTTCTATGCTCCCTGATATACCTATAAAAGGTTTTATCCCCCTTCTTAACGGAATTGGCTATCTTTTCCTCCATTTGGGACCTTGCTATTCTGACTACCCTCCCTGCTTCCTTCTGTCTTAACTGGTACAGTTCTCTGTCCTGCTCCTCCTGTGTTTCCTAATACTTCCTAAATGCTATCTTTTTCTCCCTAACCTTCACCGTCACCTCTGTTGAGAACCAAAGTGGCTTTTTCTTTCATTTTGATTAGTTTATTTGCTTCACACAAAGGCTTGTTGCCTCTGTGATGGCAGTTCTGATATTTTCCCATTGTTGCGCCACCCCTCTTTCTAGTCTGCTTGCTGGTGCTTTTCTATGGCACTCTCCCATCTTGCCAGAGTCAGCCCTCCTGAAGTCCAGAACCCTCCCTTTTGTATGGCTTGACTCTGTAGCTGAGTTTATCATGAACCACACTGTTTGGTGGTCACTTGTTCCCAAATGGCTACCCACATCTAGATCAGAGATCCTCTCACAGTCCCCATGTGAGAGTATAAGGTCTAAGACTGCTCCCTCATGAGTAGGTTCCAAAACTAGCTGTCTGAGGCATGCCACCTGAAGGGCATCGAGAATGGCCCTGCTTTTGGATGTGGCTGCAGCAAAGGTGCTCCAGTTAACATCTGGAATAGTAAGGTCCCCATCAACAGTATCTCCCCTTTCTCTGCCATCCTAAGTATGCCTTCTATCATATCCTTGTCCATTCCCTTCCCCTGACATGGGGGTCTGTATACAACCCTTGTCGGATTGCGGTGCCATTTCCAGTCTCTAAGGTGACCCACAGTGCCTCCTCTCTCCCAGTTTACTCTTGTTTAGTTGCTTTTATCCCTTCCCTTACATAGAGAGCTACTCCACCCCCTCTTCTCCCCTCCCTGTCTCTCTCCTGTAGGTTGTGTACCCTGGTATGTTAACATCCCAGTCATGGTTCTGTGTGTACCATGTTTCTATGACTGCTACAACATCCAGGCTTCCCTTTTCCATCAAGGCCACCAGTTCAGGGAGCTTGTAGCTCGGACTATGGGTGTTGGTACTCATTACCCTCCATTTCTTGATGGCCTTACCCCTTTTTGCCCCATCCTTGTCCTTATTGAGTTTGTCACTTTCTCCATTTACTCCAGTGCTTCTCCCTATTGACATCTCTATGTCGGTGTCTACCTCACTTAGTACCCTGATTTTTTTGGGGAGCTAGGATTTTCCTGCTCCTCTCCAGATTAATTGCCAACTGTGCAGCTGACACCACTCCTTGCCCCTCAACCACCTTACTGGATGTACTTGCTCCTCAGTGACCTTCAGTCTTGTTATGCTGTGTTTTACAGAACTTTGCACCTGACTTCTGTGCCCCATGGACAAATTAGACAAGCTGTCCTGTCATATTTTAAACCTGATCATGCCCTTCCTTCAGTGTGGATGCAAATCAGTGTTTATAGCATGGGTCCAACATAGTAGCTATTCCAAATTCTGGAGATTGCTGAATAGTGGCGATGTGTCAATTGCTGTCTAATATTGTAATCATGTGTTTCAGTAATGCACAACTTGACCTATCTCCGGCCTCATCAAGGCTAGGCTGCAGATTCAACAAAGTCTTCCTTAGCACCCAGAGAAGTGGAATGACTTGACTAACGGATGCAGTGCCACCACTCACTGCCTGTGTGGCATGTTCAAATGGCCTCAAAATTATTATTACTGAGTCCATGAGTCACCATTGTTCAGTTGTCATAGACATTGAGGCCCCTGAACTGTCATGGCTAGTGTGCATAACCAGGTACTCAGAGATTGTTTTGTACTGCTTGTACAATCTCTCTGCCATGTAAAGTGTTGAGTTCCATCTTGCGACAACTTCAGTCTTGAGGCAGTGCTGAGTGAGGCTCAGATGCAATGTGCAACAGTCAGCATTTGCTTTATTTCCGGGTACTGCATAAACTCTTGTACCACAAGATTTAAACAGTGGGCTATGCAGGGAACCCTCACAAAGCCACCATTGCTGATACATTAAACAACATTTGATCCATTATCACTAGCTATTAAGCCAGCTTTTAGGGACAGGGGGTGCAGCCACTCATCAGTTTCTGTCAGTAGCAAGTCTACCATGTTTTTACCTGTATGCAACCCAGCTATTCTATGCATTGCAAGTGTGGCATGCTGTCTAATGCCATGAAAATTGCTACCACCACAGTCTGACTTATTACACTGCATTCCCATCCTACCATCACAGACAATCCCAGGTACTGTAGCTGTGCCCAATGTGCAGTAATACACAGATAGGAACTACCCGCCATTTTGCCACTTGTCCACATATCCATGACTAAGTGAATGTTAGGTGATGTGGAATGTTGAAGGGCATGTCTTACATACTCTGTCACTGTCAGATATAACTCAGGGACAGCGCGGGTGGAAATGTATGTCTTGGACGGGTTCTTACATTTAGGACATTCATATGTCGCAAAGCGCTGGAATCCTGCATTCTCCACAAAGGAGAATAGCAAATGGTCAAGTGCCAACATTTCCGCTAAGGTAGCATTTCGTTCCCATGCAGCCACATGATTTGGTGAGTATTTACTGTTCTGTACAAAAAGGCTGTGCAACGTGGGCTGCATTGTTTAGTGTGTTCCACTTGGCATACCAAATGGCTCTCCTCTGCGAACTGACATGGATAGGGTGCCTTTGGCATGTGATGGTGGGTGCACAGGTAAAAAGCCAATAAATGCTGTTATTTTCCCTGTTTTAAGCACAGGGGTTGATGTAGTAGAATTACTACATGGACCACCACTGCTACTCTGACCACTACTTGAACATTCAAAATCCTCCTCCTCCTCATGCCTGTAGTAATCCTCTGGTGTTATTTCACCACTTTTACCAACATGGCTACTTACACTGAAGGAAGGGAATACCATGCTCACTAAGGTGGATCAGGGTGAATGCCCCACTATAGCATTTGCTCCCCTCTGGTGCCGAGTCCACAGTGCCATGTGCCTGCTCTTGAGATAAGCATGCTGGCCCCCAGTGTCCAGATAGTTACCCTTTTTACCATGCTTCACACATGCTCAGCAAAGCTGGCAGATTGCTACTGTTTTATCGCTACCATCTTATATGAAACAATCCCAAACTTGGGATTTTGATGCCCTACTCTTCACATGTCACTGCTGGTGCTGCATATGGAACTGCAGTTTTGGTGGCAATGAAATTTGGGGTGTACTGCATGATTTATGGTGTTATGCACACTTGGATTTTGACTGAATATCACAATCTATGAGCATTACTTCAGGGTCATCAACAGACACAGCTACATCAGAACTTTGAGGAGGGGCTGATTGACTAACAGAATGTTTACGAACAGCCATCTTTACTCTGTCCGGTTCCCAAATGGGGTCACTAGCATCATCATCACCATAATCATCATCCACAAATTCACTTTGGATGCTGTCCTGTGGAGGTATTCCAACCAGAAGCTCAATATTCACTGACCTATGCAGCCAGTATAGTTTTATGCTTGTGCAACTGTGTTAGTTTGGTTTTGGCCATTCACACTCTTTATTCCAGAAGAATTACATCCCTGTAGGGGTACAAAGGCAAGGAACCCTCAGAGAGGGTTCCATCCCTAGAGGTGCCATGGGACGATTCCCGTGGCTAAAGGTACCTTAGGAATCCCCAAAAGAAATGTAGTATCATCCCCAAAAAGGAGTCAACATGAAGCATATGAGCAAGCAGTAACTGTGACATAGGAGCAGTAACTGGAACATAGTAGTGGAGAAGCATAGGCAGTTTGATAATGCAATGAGGTGCTCAGTTGGATAATGTAATGAATACCCAGGCTTGCATAGCATGATACTGATGGTTTGTGTTGGGATTAGGGGATCCCCTAAGGAGAGAGGGAATGGCAGGACATCCTCCACCTCCATCCAACAGCAGAACCCACCTAAAGAAAGTAGGAGAAACAACTATGCTGACAAAGTGTTATGACCTGAGCCAACGGAGGAGAGAAAGAAAACCCTATGAGGAGGAACTCTCTGGGGATCCAAGGCCTAGGTTGCCTTCCCTCCAAGCTTGGGACAGTTTAGTTAGTGATGGCTCTGCAGCTGCAATTTGGAAAACCCAATTAAAGGGAAGTGGGAAATATTACAGTTTAGGGGAAGGCTCTCACCCAAACCCTCTAGCAGGAATGCTGTGGAAGGTTGAGAGAAAACTCTACAACAATATGTGCATCCAAAGCGCAGGAGGAGAGCAACAACTGCTGAGGCACTCACCTGGCCTACCTACCCTAAATCAAACCAAGTGAACCAGAGGCAGTCGTAGGGAGAATGTGGTGAAGGTGCCTCACTAGGGAAACCACTAAAGTCAATGGCTAATCATTATAGTGGAACACTAGAGCCAAAGGAGGTAACTTTTTCCACCCTTCACCAATAGACTTAGATTCTACACCAGGAGCTGCTGTCATGTAGCAAGCAGCTAAAGCCAAGTCCAGAGTAAGAACATTTCCAGCTATGGGCCAGGTGAGATGGATCCCACCCCAATCTGGACACACTTGAGATGTGGACTAAATGCAGAGTGAGACTGTTTGCTGCAGGAACCCTGTGCCAGAATAGAATGGCTGGCATGCCCCAGAAATTGACTGAGAGCTGCAAAGCTGGTGAGCTGAATGAACATGGCGTGCTGAGATCGTAATGAGCATTGAGTGCTGAGACCTTACAAGGTCGAGTGCAGATTGAGTGCAGCAGAATCCCAGAGGCTGAAGCCAAGGGATGGCAGTAAGCATGAAGCAATGATTTGCATAAGCAAGGAACAATGGTTGCATAAGCAAGTGTGGACCTGCATGAAGGTCAGTAAGCAGTAGTAGAGATAGGTGAACCTGCACAGAGGTCTGCATAACATACTGTATAGCATTAACAGCACTGAATTGGGGGCAAGCCAGCCAGACATGAATAGCCAAATCAAGGTGACAAATACTCTGAGGATTTTTTGGCGGTGAGGCAATTTTAATATCAAAGCTATATTAGCCTTGGCAGGAGCTTAGATGGCTGACCTCAGAGTTGTAACTGCAATAAAACAGGGAGACAATGCTTGAAAGCAGGTGTAGCTAGACAGTGCAATGAAGCTGCAAGTAGAATGACAGCAGGAATGAGTAGCACAGCTAGGGTCAGAGTAAACAGTGGCAGGTGAAAAGAATTGAGTATGCAACATGGAGCAGTTATGGCTGAGCTGAAACACACAGATAATGATTGCAGTTGCATTGCAGTAGTTTGAGCATGGTGAGCACAGTGTAAAAAGACAAGCACTGGGTACAATAGCAATTAAAGTAAGCAGCAGTAGTGGCTACAGCTGTAGGTAACTGAAAGCAGTAGCAGGAGCTCTGAGTAGCAGTATGCTAGGAGCATAGAAACAAAGCCCCCAAAAAAAGGAAAGAAGCACACACAGCCGAAGGCAAAATACAAACCAGAAGCAGGAAAATAAACACAGAAGCCCAGCAGAGACAAGCAGGAGTAGCAAAGGGGGGGGCAGGGCCCAGCCAGCCAGGGCAGCCCAAGCAGCTCAGAGGACTAACTGACAGAGCCTTCAGCTGCAAAGAAAAAATGTTTTGAATGAGGCTGAGAGGAACTGCTTATATAGCTTAGGAAGTGAGAGTGGCTGGCTGCTTGGCCATTGAACTCCAGGCAAAGCCTTTCCAATTATCATCCACCCTTTTTTCATCAACATCTGAATTTTCAGATGGCTGAACCTCAAGATCAGGGGAAACATGAGACTGTGAGTCTTCATCATGTTCAACTACTGTGGGGAGTGGGACATCAACTATATTTAAGTCTGCAGACTCAACAACATTTTCCCCACATGATAACTTTGCCTGGGTTGAACTTGTACCAATATTCATGCTGTTATTAACCACGCCATCACTAACTTTACTACCAGTATGGACAACAGAATCTCCAACTAGCATTGAAGTGACTGATTTTGCTGTGAAAAACAGAGTCGGAGAAATCCCTTTACTTACAGCAGCTAGTATCTTTCCCTTCTGCTGCGTACTACCATGGCCATGTCCATGACCACTCTTAACACTGCTAGACTTGCTAGCCCCTAATGAACCTGCTTCATCATCACAACAACTTCCATTGCTAATAGTCTTCTTGGCAGCGGTGCCACAGCCAGAAACAGCTTTGCATGACTGTCTCTTCATGGGCATTTTTTAAGATTACACAGAAAATGAACAGCAACTTTATATTTTTGCAGTTTTTGGTGGATGGGAAGGAAAAGGCTAAAGAGATGCAACTGCACAGGCACAACACAAGACCTTAACCAGTCTTAAAAAATTCCAAAGTCCAAAAACAATACCTTGTTTTGCGGGGGGGAGGGGGTACAGCAGTAGCTACACAGAAGCAGGGAAAAATATTGTAGACAGGCTGAGAAATTCAGAGTGCTGCTATTGTGGTGCCACAATAAAATGCAAATGAATTGACAGCACATACACACAGTTTAAAGGTCTAGAACAGATACTTTAACTGTTCAGTAAACTACAACACAGACAGTCTTTTAAATTGATTGATAAAATGCCCAGCAAACAGAAAAAACATATAAAAAAATTAATAGAAGTTGTACTGTGTGTACCTGAACACACAAATGCACTAGCCTACAACAGTTGGAAAAGTTACCTTTCTCACTGTGGTCTGTGAATCTCCCTTCTACACCACAGAACCGCCCCTCCCTTGAAGCACACATCTACAGTGTCTGTCAGTACAGAGATTGAATGAACTAAATTAACATTCAATATTCAGACAAAATCAATTGAAGGGCCCACCCGTAATTCAATGGGTGGGATTTCCTCTATAAAAAATACTTACACACTCAGCCCCTCCTGTTTAGCGTTCACAGTTTGAGCGCTGGGCCGGGCATGTGGTTCTTTCCTTCGCTGGTGCTTACCTGCTGCCTTGTTAGTTTGCCAGCACTTTTCTTCTTGCCGCTTGCGGCAACTCTTCAGTGCTTCTCCTGCCATATCTCATCCTCGCTTCCCCCCTCTTCTCTGCCTCTGCGGATTCGGGTGTTGGTCGCCTGGTTCGCTCTCCTTCTCCTCTCCTCTTCCATGCCGCCCGGCCCTTCCCGAAGTTCGTCCGAGTTGCTTCCTACCTGGTCCGGCTGCTGTTTGGTCCCACTTGCTACTGGCTCCATCATTTGCTGTGCCACTTTCCTGGTGGTTCCTTGCTTGTTTCGCTCTTCTGGATTCATTTCCTTGCCTTGCCTGCAGTTGTCCTGGACTCCCTTTGGTCATTCCTCTGGGGATCCCTGCTGGTTTCCCTCATATATATTCTGGCTTTGGGCTGTGTTGTTGCCGTTCCTGTTCCAGCTTTTAGCCTCCTGACTGTACTTCAGCTCATTGGTAGCCTCCATGGATCCTCCTGCTCCACCTGAAGGACCCCCGTTCCTCAGAAGAAGTCTGCAAAGTCTAAACATTCTTTAAAAGACTGGACCGTTCCTTGTCTCCTGGCTGAATTGAAGACTCTGGGGGTCCCTGTTTCTGCTGGTGCCAAGAATCAGGAACTGTATGATTTATGGCTCAAGAATCAGGATCTCAATCCGTGTCCTATGCCAGCTCGTCCTGCTATCCCTGCTCCTGATGCCTTTGCTGAATTGAAGGATCTGATTTCTCATCTGGCTTCTTCTGTGTCTGATATTTCCAATCGTCTGCATGTTATGGAACGTCGTCAGGCTCCGGCTGCCCCTCAGCCTGCTCCAGCCCCAATGCCTCAACCGTCTCCTTCTGTGCCTGCCATTGCTACCACCTCAGGCTATTCTAGTTTCAAGTTCCTCTGTGCCTGCTGACTCATCTGTTCATCTAGTTCCTGCTCATCTCTGCAAGGATATCATTGAAGGGAAAGATGTCAACCTTATCTCATTGCTTATTTCTTCCCACGATACCATTGAAAACAGAATCATCTCCTGTGGTGATTTCTCCGTTGTTCTTCGTTCTAAGGACCCTAGGCTTTCCAAAAAACTGACTATTCCTGAATTTGTTTTGGCCTTTAGTCTGTTCAGAGACATTTTGTGTTCTGATTTTCCATCTCGCAAGGAGGAGCTGGATACCTACCTGTATCTAGTTGTTGACCTTGGCGTCTGCTATGGTGGTACTCATTTTTTCGATTACCATAAATCTTTTTCAGCTAAAGCTGCTGCTGCTCTCTCTCACCTGAATGTCTGACTTCACTGGGGCTCACTCGACAATGAGTTGTTTTGCCGCCATTTCACTGGTCAACAGGCTCTCATTTGCCAGATCTGCTGCTCCCTTTCCCATGCCGCTTCTTTCTTCCCTTTATCCGTGCCTGATTCATCTACATCCCGTACTACCACTTCAGGCTCTACTATTACCAGGACTATACGTAATCATATTGCTATGCCTTGCTTGTCCTACGATAAACATGGTCATCCTATTACTTTCGTGGCTGGTAGATCTTTCTGTAATAATTTCAATGATATGGGTTGCTCCCTTCATCCGTGCCATCTGCTGCACGTTTGCAGTCATTGTGCTGAAGATCATGCAAAATCCATCTGCACTAATTTAAGAAGCAGAACCTGACTGTTGCATCATCCTTCTACTCTTGTTAATGTCAGCGAACTGTCCTGCCTGCTCGCCACTCATCCATCTCGCTCTTTAGTGCAGTTTCTCCTCTCCGGATTTACTTTTGTATTCCATACTGGCATCTGTTCTCTTCCTCAGGGCTCCTATGAATCTCCTAATTTACAAACAGCTCTCACTCAACCAGACTTGGTCTCCTCCCTTTTGCAGAAGGAGCTGGATAACGGATATATCATCGGACCATTTCTCCATCCGCCGTTTCCTCTCATTCATGTCAACCCTATTGACATTGCTACTCATAAATTCTCAAGGAAGCAGCGCCTTATTTTCGATCTATCCACTCCACATGCCACTTACATTCCCAGTATCAACTCTCTTATCCCTTCTCAGGATTTTTCTCTGGCCTATGCCAAGATTGACAATGCCATATTGACTATCAAACAAATGGGCAGAGGCGCGTGACTCTCTAAAGCTGACATTGCCAATGCATTTAAATTCCTTCCTATTCATCCATCCCTTTGGCATCTCTATGGCATCAAATGGAAAGATTCCTACTACTTTGCTGTGTGGGTAGTTTTTGGTTGCAAAAGCAGTCCGAAACTGTTCGATATCTTTTCTTCTACGCTTTACTGGTTGTTATTGAATCATTGTCGGGTGACCTCAGTGATCCACTTGCTTGATGATTTTCTTCTCATCGAACCTCCTTCTGCGCCTCCAGCTGCAGCCCTTTCTGCCATACACCATTTATTTAATCAATTAGCTGTACCTGTCTCGGAGGAAAAGACTTCTGGTCCTGCCACTTCCCTGGAATTTTTGGGCATCATTCTCGATTCCGTTCACATGGAAGCCAGACTCCCTATGGACAAGCTACGCAGAATCAAGACTCTGGTTCTATCATTCTCCAATCACTCTTCCTGCACAAAACATGAACTCTTGACTCTGCTGGGTTATCTCTCCTTTGCTAATGTATATTCCTCAAGGACGTACCATAGCATATCTTCTCTGACTCTGCTTCCTTGGCTTCAGCTCTCCACCATCACATTTCCATTACAGCTACTGCAAAATACAACCTTGCTATATGGTTCCTTTTCCTAAACCAATGGAATGGTCACTCTACGTTCTACGAAGACATTTCTCAAGACTTTTTTCCTTGAGTATTCACGGATGCTTCACCTACTCATGGATTCGCTGCTATTTTCCATCAATCCTGGATCTTTTCTACATGGCCTTCCAAATTTCTACAATTGCCTGCAGCCATGACCTCTTCCCCTTTATTTGAGATATATCCTGTAGTTGCAGCAGCTTTCACTTGGGGTCATCGCTGGTCTTTGTCTACAGTGTTAATATATACAGATAATCAAACAACAGTAGATATTATTAACAAAGGCAGATCATCTTCTCCTACAAGTATGCTATTCTGGCGGAGATTAACATGGCTTTCTCTGATTCATAATTTTTGCATTCAATGTTTTCATATTCCTGGTCATCTCAATACAGCCGCTGACTACCTTTCAAATTTTCTATTTCAGAAATTTCATATTCTCCTTCCTACTGCGGATCCTCTACCAACTCCAGATCCTCATTTCAAGAATCTAGTCATGCCATGATTAATTACCTTACTACAGCACAAAACCTCATGTGGCCAGCTTTATCGATCAGCACACAATCAGCTTACAAAACAGCCTGGAGAAAATACAATTCATTCTGCTCCATGTCAGCCTCCTCTGCATTTCCGATTTTTCTACCTACCATATTAGCTTTCACGACCTATTGTCATACAACCAGTAAATTATCTTACTCTACCATTCGCCAATACTTAGCTGGCATTCAATTTCACTTTTGCTTACAAGATCCAGCTTCTGTCTCCTTGACATCATATCCTGCAGTTAAGCTTCTTCTTACAGCAATCCAAAAACTCTCATTCAAAAGGATGCCTACTTGTTTGGCCCTCTATGATACCATCTTCAAACAGCTAATTAATCTACTGAAGTGCGAACCTCCTACTTCACACTCCACCATCCTACTTGCAGCTATCTGTCTGGCATTTTATGGATTTCTATGTCCTGGAGAATTTACAGTTTCATTAATTTCTGCAACATCCTTTCTCAAGGTCAAACATCTTACCAAGCGAGCTGACTGCTATGTTCTCCATCTTCCTGCATCAAAATGAGACAGGCTACGAGAAGGCATGGACATTCAATATTTTCCTACAAATACTGCTTGGTGCCCCGTCTACTTCTTGAACCAGCTATGCAGTTTTCATAGTCAATCCGGTCCTGAATTTCCTCTACTAACCTCTCATAATAATGCACCTCTAACCACCAAAGAATTTGTGGATTCAATTCATTCACTACTACAATGCCTGGGACTTGATCCTTTTGCTCATTCTGGCCATTCATTAGAATTGGTGCTGCTACCTCTGCTTCATGAAAGAAAGTTCCAGCCTATATCATTAAACATCTGGGAAGATGGACATCATCTTGTTTTGAGACATGCATTCCTAATCCTGAAGTGGAAATGCATTCAGCTTTTCTTTCCATCTCCTCGTAGTACGCCTAGAAGAAAGGCAACTTGGTAGCCATGGTTCCTCTGAGGTTTCCTCCATTAAAGGGGGGTTTTCCTCTCCTGAGTGCTGCCAGGTATACTCTCCATGAGTTGGATGAGGTGGATACTATTCTTTTTTGGGCCTTCCAGCTATCAGCTCATACTCAAGATGGGAACGAGTAAGGCCAAAACAAATCAATATATGCAAGTGGCACCAAGCACAATTCATAACATTATTCCCACACAGTGAATTGAAGGGCCCACCCGTAATTCAATGGGCGGGGATTCCCTCTATAAAAAATTCTTACATGCTCAGGCCCTCCTGTTTAGTGTTCACAGTTTCCTCCACCCTCCCCTCCTCCTTCTCCGGTGCTCTTTCCATCTTTAGAGCCTTCTAGCTATCAACTCATACTCAAGATGGGAATGCGTAAGGCCAAAACAAATCAATATATACAAGTGGCACCAAGCACAATTCATAACATCATTCCAGCACAGTGAATAAATGCTCAATGAAATAAACACACAAGAGTTTACTACAATTCATGTACTAAACTAACATTCAATATTCAGACAAAATCAATAAACGCTCAATGATATCAACACACAAGAGTTTACTACAATCCATGTACTAAATTTTGACACAAAATTTTGTGGCAAAAATGCTTTTTTAAAGGCTTTTACATGGTTTGATTCTCAGGGCTCTAAGAGCAAACTGTCTTCAGCTTTCCACTATACACACTACGCTGAACTGAGGCTGTGCATGACAATATAGAGCCCTTGTGACCTTACATGCCATGAATCACTGCAAAATTCACCTTATAGAGCCCCCAAAAGGTGAAGTTCATAGAGGACAAAGGGAACTTTGTGTTACTTTGAGATGCAAAGTTATTCATTTCACTTTGCAGAGTATTTCATGAAATTTGGGTTATATGCAAATTACTGCGTGGAGCAAAGTTTATGAACTCTACCCACCTCTAATCCTTAGTTCTAAATGGGAGATTTCAAACTACCAAACTAAGAAGGGGAATTACCTGAGGAAAGCAGGGATGGATTTCTTATCAGTGATAAAGAATTGTTTTTTTAATAGCATGTCAAGTATGGACAAGAAAGGGGGATACAGTTCTTGACCTGCTGCTTAGTAGTGGTGATCATATGGTCAGAACAGCAAGGGTTGGGGAGCCAGTGGATTATAGTGACCATAATACTATTACATTTAAGATGATAGGGGAGCTATTTTGCCATAACATTGGACCTATTGTCCTGGGTCCTAAGTTGATCCCCTGCTTGCTATCCCTGCCTCTGTCCCTAGCTCTGCATCCTTTGGGAAACTCTTAGTACAAGGCAACTTTAGTTTTTGTTGTCTTTGTACCATCATGTTGTACTCTCCTGGGTCATTTCTGAAAATAGGCATAATACTTGTCTAGTGTACTTATCAGGTTAACAAAAGCTAAATAAATAAAATAAATAAATAAACAGTTTTGACTGGTCCCATGACTGGTTCTCCCTCTCCACTAAAAAACTAGTACAAAATATACTGTCCACCTCCCACAACTAACCTCTGAGACACAATTTAGAAGTGAGAAAGAAATAAGTGCCCTTGGTTGAGTTTGAACTAAGGTCTGTTAAGAACAGCATTCTTCAGCTTTAACCAGCTGAGCTACTAGGACAACAGGAAAGCTGGGCACTCCTTTTTCAAAAGACAGTCTAGAGCTACACAAATTGAATATGCATGCTATTTCAAAGGGTGTGATGCGTATAAATTTGAAATAAATAAATACAAACATACATACATGCATACACACATACATACATACATACACACGCATACATACATACAGGCAGACAGACAGACAGAAAAATGAAGGGATTAAAAAATAAATTCCTTAGCTGGACTTTGAACTCAGGTCTAATCAAAATACCATTCCACTGCTGTAACAGGGTAAGTTACTAGCATAACTGGGGTTTTGGGTGGATAGCAGGTAGTTTCTTGCACTTTGTACACTGCACTTTAATTCATGTTCTAAATAAATTATTGTCATTTGTTACTCTTTTTTATATGCTTTTCTCTGTTTACAAGGACAACAGGAAACCTGCTGGGACTCACACACACACACACACTCAACTATCTCAATGAACAACTTAGAGTTAAAGTACACAAACTGGATTTACATCTTATTTTGAAGGATGATATGCCTATATTTGAAACACAGTTTTTAAATGAAAAAAAATTAAGTGCTCTAGTTTGGATTTGAACCCAGGTCTGTATGGAATATTGTTCTACTGCTGCAATCAGTTGAGCAAATAAGACAAGTGGAAACTTGAAGCTCCTACAGACACTCACTTTTCTCAATCCACAACACAGAGCTACACAAATTGGATTGACAGTAGGGCATTTATTTCTTTCTTGTTTCAAAGTTGTATTTTAAATATAGGCACAGTGCACCCTTGAAAATAAGGTGTCATTTCAGAGTCCAGTGTGGGCTAATCTCTTGTCCACTGATCACACCCTTATTAACTGGGTCCACTCCTCCAACCACACTTCACTGTGGAAAAGGTTACCTTCCCTGATGTACTCAGTGGCCATCATATGGTCTACTTGGCATGCAAGATTCACTGACTAACGCCACTCCCTTCCCCCACCCCCACTATTATCTGGCTCAGGTCTTTCAGGTGCCTTGACATGTCCACCTTGTGGTCCAGTCTCCACAGTCCTGATGGATCCCACATCACCTCATTCTCTGATGTCAAATGCCTTTGGTAAATTTCAATCTAAATTCATGTCTATCTGAAACAAAACATGTTCTCCTCAGGAGAATCTGAGTTAGAGACTCCTACCTCCCCTAGATCTGTACTGAGCTTTCAGCTTGCCTGAAATCGGTTGACTCTGTTTGGTGCCTTCTCAGTGTGCCTTTCCTGCTCACCAGATTTCAAACAAACAAATGAGACTTTGGGCTCCCAAGAGGACATTTTTAAAGGGACTATAAACCATATTTTTACAAGTTATAACATATCTGGTTATCTGAGTATACAGTGATCAGCAAGTTTTACTATTACACAGACAGCAAACATGAGAGCACTTGAATTCATCAGAAGGCAGCCAGCCATGGAGACTGGCAGGTTGTGCCAGTTGTCTTCTAACTGTAGAATTGGGTGTTGGACGGAGGAGGGGCAACAGAATGCTGTCTGGATGGGAGATGGGAGATACCTGAAGACATTTGAGTTTAAAGCAAACAAGAGCACTTCAGTAATATGAAGATGGTGGCAAGTTGTGGAGGTGGACTTATTTGCTGATCACACATTGTGGGATTACTGAATTTAATAATTATATTAATTGAATTGTGGTTGATAACAGGAAGGAAGAAGGTGGGAGTGGGCTGCTGACAGAGGGTGGAGTGTTGGGGGTTGCATTTTACTGGGTTTGGGATGGGGAAATGGGTAGAGGCTTTTTTACTTTTTTTAATTGCACATGAATAACGAACACACAACTACCCAAATATTTGGTTGCTGAATACTGAATATTTGGTCAAATATTCAGAAAAAGGCATCCACATTTCCCTATAGAAGTGTACATCCTTCCAGCTTCAAATTGATGAAATGGCAACATACTGTAGAAAGGCATCTTCTAAAAAGAGAACAAAAATTCAGAAACAATGGGCGCTATGCACAAATGGGTGGAAAGCATAGGCCAAAAGCATGTACCCCATCTGCGTAGCTCTGCAGCCCTGGACAGGCACAGGGTGCACGATATTCATTAGTGCATGAACCCATGGGGCACCTGTCCATGGCCCCACCTCCAGGCATGCAGGACTGTGCAGGGTGGCCAGGGCCGGAGTAACTGACCTAGGTGGGCATCCAATTGGTTGCCCATTTCGGGTCTGGGAGTGGATCCCTTGCATGTGTAGGCAAGTGTCTGGGTGTGTCAATACCATCAGCAGGCACCCAGACCTGCACATCCATGCCCCGATGTCTGGCAATCCCCCCCACCCTGTACTGGCCCCCATGGCACATTACTCCTCACAGCTGTAACCCCACCAATCCACGCACACACACACACACACACACACACACACACACACTGAACTTCCTCATCCCCATGTGGCCAGAAATCCTTCACACACAAATGAGCCCCTTCGCCATGCGTTCAATGCATACCCCCCAGACAAGATGCCTATCCTATCCCCATATGGGGCAGTGACCCCCCACAAATGACTTCCCCAACCCCTTTCATGCCAAGCATCCCTCTCCACATGTATACTCAGTCCCATATGTGTCATTGCATCCTCTAAAACACGTCTGTCCCATTCCCATACATACCAGTCATACCCACCCCTCCCAACAACATGTCATTCCTGACCCCAGTGTTGTATTACCCTCCCCACACAAACACACAGTTTTGCCCTGGTCAACTGTGCCCCAACCCTTAATCCCATAACCCCTGCAGAAACATTGGTGGCCAGTGGCCCCCACCACCACCTGTGGCACAGACAACCCACACCCCCCAGTCCCTGTACCTTCCAGTTGGTGCCATGACTCAAGATGGCCAATGGCACAGCCCTCTGCACATCTCCTAGACTACAGGCCTCCAAGTGATGCTGGGTAGTGAACACCTATATATGGAGGTGCACTCCCAGCATAACTTGGACAGCCTGCAGCAGAGGAGGCATGCAAAAGGCTGTGCCGCTAGCCATCCTGAGTCACGGCACTGACTGGAGGATATGGGTACCGGGGGTTGGTGGTTGTTGGTGCCATGAGGGGTGTGGGTTACTGGCCACTAATATTTCTGCAGGGGTTACAGGATTTGGGGTTGGGGTACAGTTGACCAGGGCAATGCTCTGCGTGTGTGTGTGTGTGTGTGGAGGGGGGTCTGGTACAACACTGGGGTCAGAGATGACATGTTGCTGGGGTGGGTAAGGATCAACACAGGGATGGGAAGAACATGTGTTTGGGGGGCTGCAATGACACATGTGGGGATAGGGCTGGCATGTCGGGTTCTCTGTGTGTGTGTGTGAATGGCACTAATGGGGACTGGGCAGACCTGTGTGTTTGGGGGATGTCATGAATTTCCACACAGGGACTGGGCATACATGTGGGGGGGATGCTTGGCGCTAATGGGATCAGGGTAGTCATGTGTTTGGGGGGTCAATGGCATATACGGGGATTGGGTCACCCTGTATTGGGAGTATTGTAGGTGCTATCAGGGACTGGGCAGATGGGTGCATGGCAGAGGTGCGGATCCACGATGGGGGTCAATGTTCCAATGCTGTATGGGCACTTGCCCGACCAGCTGCCCCTGCCCTCCCCATCAGCCTCGTGGGCTGGGGTGGCACAGGGGATCATTTCCCATCCCACTGCAACCAGCAGGTGAAGTCCGTGGGGGCATGCAGTGGGTTATGGCAGGGTCCCAGATGCCATAACATGCATCCCCTGTACCTGGCACTACTCAGCTTAGTGAATGGCGCGTATTGCAGACACACCCCTGACACCCCTCTCGCCCAACCCGGCACATTGCTGACCATGCAGCTGGGGGATAGTCCACGGGACCCCTGCTGCATGGCATTTGACTTAGGGTTGCCTACACATCTCGGATACGCAGCGCATAGGCAATCTTTTATTTGTGCATAGGTCCCAATATGATTAGCATTGACACTCCATTTCATGCAATACATTAATCAACCTTAGCCAGCACCACTGGGGTAGTGCAATCTACAGTGACATTACTTAGCATCTATTGTACACATTTATTGTTTCTTATAATATTTCATTTGGCTTTCCCTGTTTCGCTTCTCCCTTCTATTTCTTTTCTACAATCTCCCCTTTTTTCCTATTCTCTCTGCCATTTTTTTTTGTTTGTGTATGCATGCATGAAGTAAACATATTGTTACAGTAGTGGGCTTCAGAGGCATATCACTGTTGCATCCAATGCAGCTTAGGCTGCATGATGCTGAACAGTGACAGGCCAGTGATCGGCGAGGCTGAACACAATGATGTTCTGTTAGGTGATGGGCAGAAACTTCATGTAGTTGAAAAGATCAATCCAAGTTTCTCCAACATTTTGTAGTAGAAGACATTTGGGAAATGATTAAACGAACTATCACAGAGGCCACAAAGGCATGCACAAGGACAGTGACCAAAAGAAACAGACACAGATCCCCATTTGGGTCATGAGTCAAGTTAGGGGAGCCATTAGGGTCAAGAGGGAAGTATTCTGCAACTTCAAAAGTAAACCGGGTAACAACCTATGGGAGGAATACGTACTAAAGAATAAGGAGGCTAAGTCAGCAGTGAGACAAGCAAAGGCAGCTGCTGAACTTCAGATAGCTAAAGGTGTCAGGGAGGGGAACAAGCAGTTTTTCAGATATTTTCAAGAAAAGAGAAAGAAGGGTGGCGGGGTAGTTAAAATCAGGGATGGGGATAGAATAGTGGAAGAGGACAGGCAGAATGCAGCCATTTTGAACAAATACTTCTGTTCAGTATTCACCAAAGAACACAGTGGCCCAATGCCTGACTGTAGCATTACCGCTCACGGCAGGGGAGTGCCAAAAATGGAAACACCAAGTATTACCACAGGCAGGGTCAGAGAGGTGCTTGAGCATTTAAAGATTGACAAATCTCCTGGCCCAGATGGAATACACCCAAGAATAATTAAAAAGTTAGCAGGTGAGTTAGCAGACCCCTTAGCTCACCTGTTTAACCATTATCTCCATACGGGAGTCGTAGGAAGCACTATTTCTTGGAAAGTATTGGGGAGCCATGGAACAAACTACCTGCAGAGGTGGTAGGAGCTAGGACCATATCAGCATTCAAAAGGGGTTGGGATAAGGAGTACGCTAGAATCAAATCTGCAAGGGAATCTACCAGCTAGGACCCAGGATCACCTAGGATCTTGGGATTTCAAGGGCAGACTTGATAGACCCTTGGTCTCCTTCTGCCATCACCTACGTATCTATGTTTGTATGTATCATGTTTATACCTATCACAGTGTGGCTGGATCCTTTCATTTACAAGATGCTGTCTAGTCACCAGCTGAGCAGCCTCATTATCAGCCTGCCGATTACAAACCTGAAAAGCCGAAAACCATCCATCACTTTCTTTTGTGGCTGAACAACCCTTCTTAGAGCCCCCTACATTCAATGTTCATCACCCTATCCCCCATTGTGACACTGATGTGACCAGTCCCCAGTGTTCTCCTTGTGTCATCACAATGTCTTTATTACTTTAAACCTGAAAAGCAGAAAACCATCCATTGATGTCCTTTGTGGCTTTGCCAACCAAATCCACCTCCACCCACCACATTTCAACCACCACTCAGCACCTGCTACTCGACACCCCCCACATCCTTACTCACCTAAAAAAAAGTCCAGTGCCAAAAATCTACTTTATGAGGAAACCATGTCCTTCTCTTTTAATGATGACCAGGAACTGAAGAAACAAGGTAAGTGTGGTCAATATATTTTCAATGTATTCTGAACTTTTGTTCATCAGTTTGTCATTTTCACCAAATTTTCAACATAGCCTTTTTGGGACCCCACCTCATGAACAAGGTAGTTGTGTTTTTTTTATTTCATCCTGAAAGATGATTTTGCAGTCAATCCATGAAATAACCTTTTGGGCAGGTTTTGAAAAATTTTCAACTACTGGGTATGTGAGGTAAGGTTATAAGAAGACTATGTTGAAAATTTGATGAAAAAGTATGGTAAAATGAACAAGTCATGAGTGGACATTGAAATATTTCAACTTTCACACATAACATCGCTATTTTTCAGTATATTCCCACCAAACATTCAACATGGTCTTTGAGGGCCCAACCTCATGAACAAGGAAGGAGACATTTTTCAAATCTGGCCCAAAAGGTGATTTCGCAGTCACACCACAAAAATCACCTTTCAGGTAGAATTTGAAAAAAATGTCAATTACCAGGTTCATGAAATGGGGTCATAAAAAGACTAGGTTGAAAATCTGGTGAAAAAGTGTGGCAAAATGACCAAGTTATGAGTAGACGTTGAAATATTTTCACGTTCATTCTTACTTTGCTATTTTTTCAATATTTTCCCACCAAACATTCCACATGGTCTTTTGGGCTCAACCTCATGAACAAGGAAGGAGACATTTTTCAAATCCGGCCCAAAAGTTGATTTTGCAGTCACCCACAAAAATCCCCTTTCAGACAGAATTTGAAAACTGTTGCTTACCAGGTTCATGAAGCGGGGTCATAAAAAGACTAGGCTGAAAATCTGGGGTCAAAATCTTAAAAAATACAAAAGTGATGAAGGCATGTTGAAATATTTCTATGTTCACTCACAACTTCAGTAATTTTCAGTATCCACATATTCAACACAGGCATTTTTCCACACCACATGATGAACATGACAGATGTTGCTTTTCCAGTGCTGCTTAAGACATGTTTTCTCACTTGTGGCATAAAATGACATTTCAGTCAATATTTTATAAATGTTACCTGTCATGTTCAGAAGAGGAGGTCCTAAAAAGACTATGTAAAAAATTTGGTGTCAAAATGTAAGAAAAAAAAAACCTTAAGAAGAAATGCTGTGTGCAGGGTCAACCATTGGCCCAGCAGGTACTGTGCTGTGTTCCCATGCTGGTGACTTGAGATCGGGGGTGAGCTTATGGAGCCAGCTGGGCAGTGTGATGACTGGGGCCAGCACTGTTGCATGCCACTGCTCTGAGCTTGGGAAGGTATTGCGCAATGTTCTGTTGCACAGGTGACACCTTGTGATGGGCCGGGGAGCCTTCCCTTACAAGAGGTTGCTGTGCATGTCACAGCCTACTTTTGTACTAAATTACTCATGCCATTTGTACAAAGTTATTCATGTCATTAAACATGACCACCACTCGCTGTTTCCAAAAGTCTTTTCCCTTCAGCATACTTGTTCAATGTGTATGCTAGATTTATACTCTGGATGTAGTAGGATGATGTTATCACATATATGTAATGGTAAATACCACAGAACTGTATAGATATATTTCATTTCTAAATAGCACCCATGGCAAAGACTGTGAGCTTTTAAAACCTTGCTAGTCTCCCCAAAAGAACTTTCTGTAAAGCACTTTAGTGGGCAGTATATGTGAGTGTGTGTGTGTGTGTGTGTGTGTGTGCATGCATGCATGTGTGCGTGTGTGTGTGTGTGTGTGTGTGTGTGTGTGTGTGTTTAAAGCACAATATATTAAATTCTCAATTCCCTGATTTTTTTTCTATAGCATGATACACAGTAGTGCCCAGAAATTCTCAGTGTAACAAATTCTCATGTTTGGAAATTTTTGCATAAGGCCCTGAAATGAGATGGACTCTCTGAATGTATATGCTGCTTCTGCTGCTGCTGTTGCTGTGTGAGTCTCCCACCACAGCACCTGTCGAGATGAAATTTAGTACCTAGAAATACTGGATATTTTCTCATGGAATATAATGCCTGGTTGAGGCGCAAATCTGGATGATGAGCTTGAAGTGTCGCTGTTTGTGTCACCAGCAGAGATAAGTATTTTTTTACTTTGTAGCTGTGGTGAGGTGGAAACAGTGTATTTATAACTATCTTTTGTGCCTGTTGCTCTCTTTTCCAGTATTTATCACTAGCATGATGAAACCTTGTTGCTGCATAGGTCAGATCTCAATCTGGTTAATTTAACATTGTTTCCTACAAGGGAAGGGAAGTGTTATTTTTTTTCTTTATTTTAGTTTTTATATTCTTAAATGCTTTTTGTGTGTCACTCTTTTTTTCTTCCATAAAAGTTTTTATTAAATGTTCAGATTTTACATGAACAATCCATAGTAGCAAGACAGTTGTGACACCATCTACAGTTGATTCAACAATTGTAACTGTGGACTGAGGCATAAAGCATGCAAATTAATTACAGAAGGCAAACAATGACACCATTCCAGAATAGTTAATAAAGATCACAGAACATATGAATATGTGTATGTACTATGATCTTTATTAACAATTCTGGAATGGTGTCATTGGTTGCCTTCTGTAATTAGTTTGCATGCTTCATGCCTCAGTCCACAATTATAACTGCAGAATCAACAGTAGATGGTGTCACAACTGTCTTGTTACTAAGGATTATTCATATAAAATTTAAAAATTAAAAAAAAACTTTCATGGAAGAAAAAAAGAGTGACACACACTGCAATCATTATTAGCAGACAGGAGGGTGGACATAGCTGCAGCAACCGAGACTTGGGCAACATCACACCATGACTGGAACCATGCAGTCCCTGGATATAAATTATACAGGAGGAAAAGGGTAGTCCGGAAGGGTGGAGGGGTGACATTTTATATCATGGAGGGAATAACTTGCATGAGGGATGAGTCGGACAAAGGGGAGGTGGAAGCATTATGGGTTCAGTTAAGGTCCAATAGAGGGAGAAAGGTGAGGCTGGGGGTGATTTACAAACCATCCAGTCAAGATGAGGAGAGGGACAGGGAACTGAACTCACAAATATTGGAAGCTGCAGGGAAAGGAGAGGTAGTAATGATAGAGGACTTCAACCTGCCTAAGTTGGACTGGAGCATATCATCCACAACATGTGCTAGGAGTCAGGTGATCCTGGAAGGAAAACAGAGTGGGTTCCTGACCCAGGGTGTCACTGAGCCAACAAGAGCTGAGGCAATTCTTGATCTGGTGCTGACAAATAAGGAGCATGTACAGGAAATAAAGGTCAGGGAGCCACAGGGTTGAAGTGACCATTGCACAGTGTGGTTTCTGTTGGATATGGGTAGGGAAAGCATCATGACTAAGACCAAAATCTTGAATTTCAGGGAGGGTGGACTTCAGAAAAATGGGTGAAGTGCTAAGGAGCCATCTGGCGAGCATCAGAGAAGATATGGGAGTGGATTAAAGGTGGTCCATCATTAAGAAAGGAATACTGGTTGCCACAGATGAGTGTGTTAGGCTCAGGGGTAAGAACATAAGGGCCAAAGCACCCAGCTGGTTCAGTTCAAGGGTTGCCAAGGCAGTAAGGGAAAAGGGGTTGTTGTTGTTGTTAAATTTTATTTTTTATACAGGATGAGACTTTAGGTCCCGAAGGTCCTATTTACAAAGTTGTCCTGTTATCATATACCGTGTACTATAGGTTGGACTATATAAATTTCAGGAAGACCAAGCGAGAGATGGATAGGGAAAACTATGTAAGGTTGGCTCGTAATTCAAGTAAGGAAGTCTGGAGAGCAAAGGCACAGAAGGAACTGCAGATAGCTGAAGGAATTAAGAAGGGGGGAGAAGGCTTTATTTTCATATATAAGTGAGAAAAGGAACAAGAAGGAAGGGATTGTTAGGCTTAAGAAAGGGTGGCATGGGTGGAGAATAATGGGGGAAAAGCAGAGATACTAAATTAATACTTCTGTTCCATCTTCACCAGTGAGAAGGATGGACTAGTGCCTTCAGGAGGGAAAAGAGGAGCAAGGGGGGGAGGGGAACAAGATGTAGTGATAGAGGAGGATATAGTGAGGGAAGGGCTGCTGGCATTGAAGGTGGACAAATCACCAAGCCCAGACAAAGTACATCCAAGAGGACTAAAGGAACTGGCTGAGGATATGGCAGGGCCACTGGCAGACCTATTTAATAGTTCACTAGAGTCAGGTACTGCAGGACTGGAGAACAGCACATGTAGTGCCCCTCCACAAAAGTGGTCCCAAGGATGACCCAGGGAATTACAGACCTGTCTGTCTGACCTCCATTGTGGCCAAGCTCATGGAGAGCATACTAAAGGAAAGGTTCGTGGAATATCTAGAGGAGCATGGTCTTCGGGATGTGAGGCAGCGTGGGTTCGGAGGGGGGGAGATCATGTCAAACAAATCTGATTGACTTCTTTAACTGTGTCACTAAGACAGTAGACATGGGCCAAGTGGTAGTTCAAGTTCAAGTTTATTGCAGGAAAACTCCATTGAGCAAGCTCATTCACAAGGAGGTCCTGTGACATAAACACTTAAAAGTACAAACATAGATAGGTAATAACAGTATATACATGAAATGCACATTACATGATACAGGCTGGATATACATACAAGGGTACCACATAGGGTGACCGCAGGTGGTAAACATTAATATGATACAGGGAAGCGACTTACAGGTTGCATACTGATAAATGAAACATGATGACTGGTGTGTGCAATACATATATTTTGGCAGCTAGAACAAACAACAGACTATGACTGATATGGGGGGGAGGAGTGATTTGATAGTGTAGCAGTGGAGCGTAAGCATAGATAAAGCCAGGAGTAGAAGGGGAAGGGAAAGCAGTTAATATGACAAAGCAATTATACCTTACCAGTGGATAAATATGGCACACATGGGGAAGGAAGAGACTTAATGACAGTTACAGGTGTCTTTTATTTTAGCTGAACTTAGCGATTTGTAGAAGTTTATTGAAACTGTGCTAGTCAGTTTCAGTATGGTTTGTAATTGGTTCCAAATGGAGGGAAGGGCATATGCAATAGCATGTTTACCAAAGGAGGTCCGCGTCCTTGTTATGTCAAGCATAATAAAGTCAGATTTTCTTAATGAGTATGCACTATGTGAGATACTAATAAGGGAAGAGAGATAGCTTGGCAATTTCTGCGGGAGCAGTTTAAGAGTCCATAGCCCAGCATGGAGCAGGCGTCTAGTAGGAAGGGATGTCCAACCAACAGCTACATATAAGTCACAGTGATGCGAACAGTAAGGAGTTGGTAATGAACCATAACGCATGGTGATAAAGGATGTCCAGTTTACTTAGATTTGCAAGAGTGATGGAGGAATAGATTACATCGCCATAGTCGAGTAGGGGGAGAAAAGTGGCCTGTACAAGCTTGTTTCAAGTTTCAAGGGGGGAAAAGGGGCCTATTTCTGTAGAAGAAACCTAACCTTGCTTTTAACCTTCTAGAGACATCTTCGACGTGGTCATTGAAAGATAATTTATTGTCTATAGAGATACCCAGATATTTAAATTTGGTTACAACTTCCAGATGCTCGTTTAGCGTGGTGACAATGAAGTCTTGGGCAAGGGTATTGGGGGGCCTGTGACAGCACTTCGGAAGAATATCATCGCTTTAGTCTTCTTAGCATTGAGCAGAAGCTTTGCCTTTATTAGATTATGCTCAAGTTGTGCAAAGTCCTCTTGAAGCACTCCCTTGACTTCAGATAACGAAGAGCCAGAAGTATACAACACAGTATCATCTGCAAAAAAGTGCAGATTGGACATAGATATGTTAGCATCTAAGTCATTAATGTACAAAGAAAAGGAGACAGGGCCTAAGATGGATCCTTGGGGGACTCCTCTTGCAACTGGCAAGGCAGTAGAAAAAAAGCCTTCCGCCTTTACTTTTTGGGATCTTCCAGTTGGGTAGCTAGAGAACCACTGGGTGGTATGGTATGTGGCACCCAACTTTGCAAGGCAATTGACTAATAGTTTGTGATCAACAGTATCAAAAGCTTTGCTGAGGTCCAAAAAGACTGCACCAGTTACCTTCTTAGCATCTGATAGAGATCCAATCTTTGGTTACTTTTGCTAGTGCAGTGATTGTGCTATGATTAGCCGGAAGCCCGGATTGAGCTGGGTTAATGAGAGAGAGAGGTTTCAAGTGAGATTTTAACTGAATATGGATCAGTTTTCGAGAACTTTAGAAAGGATAGGCAATATGGAGATAGGCCTATAGTTGTTTACATCGCATGGGTCACCAGATTTAAATAGAGGGAGGATATGTGCTGATTTCCAGCAGGACGGCACAGTAGCAGATATAATGGAAAGATTGAAGATGTGGAGAATTGGGGCAGTAAGATGGGCGTAGCCTGACCTTAGGAAAAAGGGTTCCAAGCCATCATCCCCTGCGCTTTTTTTGGTGTCTAAGTTAAGAAGAGAACCTTCTACTTCTTTATAAGTTATCTCACGCAATTGGAAGGAGCTGGGTGCAGGACTAGATGTAGGGGAAGGGTATGCTGGCTCACCGCAGCACCAGCATAAGGTGATGAGTCAAAAGCTAATCCAGCTGTGGCAAAGTGGGAGTTAAATTCCTCCGGGATTAGGGACTTGTTTTCCACAATCTTGCCACTTGCAACTATCTTTGTTGGGAAAGAGGGGGCCATGGGCCGTCCTTCTATAGACATCCTCTATCTTGATTTCAGCAAGACCTTTGACTCTGTACCCTACAAATGGTTGATCAGTTTGTGGATCTCAGGGTTGGAGAAAAGATAGCCAGATGGGTGGAAAACTGGCTGAGGGACAGAACCCAGAGGGTGGTTGTGGGGGGAAAGTTATCTGGCACTAGAGAGGTAACTGGTGGGGTCCCGCAGGGCTCAGTGCTGGGGCAGGTGTTGTTCAATGTCTTCATCAATGACATTGGAGATTGCATTAATGGAAAAATATGCCTATTTGCGGACGGCACCAAGCTCTGTGGCAGAGTAGACACAGCTGAAGAGATACAGAACCTACAGAAAGATCTGGAAAAGCTCGGGAAATGGTTCAAGATTTGTCAGTTTGGCTTCAATGCCAAGAAATGCAAAGTTATGCATATTGGAGCCAAGAATCCCAGGACAGAATGCTACCTGGGTGGAGTCCGAGTAGCTGCATCAGAGGAGGAGAAGGACATGGGAGTGATGATCACTAGTGACCTGAAGCACTCCACACAGTGCAAGAAAGCAGCAGCAAAGGCAAACAAGATGCTAGGATGCATATTTAGGAGGATCAGTAGTAGGCAAGAGGAGGTTATACTGCCCTTGTACAGGTCACTGGTAAGGCCGCATCTTGAGTGCGGAGTTCAGTACTGGTGCCCACACCTCAAAAAGGACATTAACCTGCTGGAGAAAATGTCTAGAAGAGGCTACAAAGTTGATAGTAGGTCAGCAGGGTAAAACATATGAGGAGAGATTGAGGGCACTGAACATGCACTCCCTGGAAGTCAGGAGAGAGAGAGGGGACAGGATTGGGACCTTCAAGTACCTGAAAGGAATAAATAAAGTTGATAAGGAGAGTCTTTTTGAGCTGAGTGGCAACCATAACATGAGGGGGCATGGTCTTAAGCTAGAGGGTGGGAGATTTAGGAGGGAGGTCATGAAGCACTTCTTCATAGAGAGGGTGGTGGACACTTGGAATGTGCTGCCAGAAGAGGTCATCTCATTGAAGACAATGGGCAGCTTTAAGAGAGTCTGGGATAGGCACAGTGGGAAGGTAAGGATCATGGGTTGAGAGAATGGGAGGAGTGGGGAGGGAGGGCAAGGACATTAGCTCAAGCTGTGGACCCTGCAATATGAGCTGACTTGACAGACCAAATGGCCTTCTTCTGCTGGCTTCTTCATATATTCATATGTATGTAGTAGCAGAATGTGCTACCCATTCATAATGTGATGTCAGAGAGAGCAGATTTGTTCACCCCAGGATAGCTGGAGGTTCGGGATCCCGCCAGTATTGGAATAGTATTCTCTTAGCTACAGCCATGGCCCCTACTAGCCAGCGAGTTTGCATGACTGATATGGACAGACCTGGTGGGACCAAGCTGTGGAGAGCCAGTTGATGGTCCTTGTGATGTGGGATAGGGATCGTTTTTCTGCAAGCACTCCAGATGGCATCCCAATAGGAGTCCTGTACAGGGCAGTGCCCTAGGATGTGAGACAGGGGATGTTTGAGGTGAGTCACACCTCCATCAGTCACTGTGAAGTAGGAAGCCAGATAGATAGATAGATACTTTATTTGTACAGTACCCCTTCCCGGAAGCTTGGAGCGCTTAACAGAAATACTTAAAATCAATACAAATGCAATATCATAGCACAATACTTAATACGTAATGACAGGACATGCAACAGAGTTCAATAAAAATTCTATCATTAATTTTTAATATTACAATAAAATAACAATTAACAAGAAAATATTAGTTTAACTCTTACGCACTAAAAGCCTGGTTAAATAAAAATATTTTTAATTCCCTTTTGAAGATTTCCACTGAGGGTGCCTCACTTAGATGTCTAGGCAGCAAGTTCCATAGGGTTGGTGTGGCCACTGCAAATGCACCGCCCCAGAATGCTGCAGCCTAACCCTGGAAACCACAAGGAGGCAACCCTTGGAGGAACAGAGAGCCCAGGATGGGTAGAGGGGGAACAAGAAGGTCTTGCAGGTAAGCTGGTCCCCCTACATGCAGGGCTTTATAGGTCAGTAATCCAACCTTGAAGGCAATCCTCCACCTAACTGGTAGCCAGTGCAGTTCACTGGGGACTGGCATTATATGATCCACTCTCAAAGCGCCCGTCAACAATGTAGCTGCTGTGTTCTGCACCAGCTGTAGTTGGTGGAGATTAGCTCCAGATAGCCCCAGGTACAGGGCATTGCAGTGATCCAGTCTGGACATGACAAAGGCATGCACCAGAAAGCCATTAAGGAATCTGGTATGCCCTGTGGAGGACATTATACTGAAGAGCTTTGGCCTGCACTTCCCTGGAGGCCTTGTATACTGTGGGCCAAAGGTTATCCTAATCAGCATGAGGAATGGTCATGTCTAACTCCCTTCTTACAGGTTTTTCTTTGGCCTGCAGTCACCTCTTGCTTCTGGTGGCCTACTTGGAATGACTTGAGGTGAAGGGCTACTTTCTGAAGTGAGATCAGTTTAAGTAACTATGCTTCCAGAGGGTCTGGTGGGGGTAGGGAATGTGTATGTGACACCCTAACCCTGAGAAGGTTCCAGATTTGGAGGAATTTCCAAAACTGTGTTTTGGAGATATCATATTGGGACACCAACTCCAAGAAACAGTAGAGTGCCCCAGTCTGATGATAGTAAAGGTTACCTACTATAGAAATACCCAGTGCTTCACAGTTCTTCCAGTCCACAGGTGCACTGATTACTTTCAGGGTTGGGTTCCTCCACATAGGCAAGAACCTTAAAGAGGCATGTTGCCATTCAACCACACTTTGAGTATTTCACACAGGAAGGTGCATGGAGGAGGGGCCCACATCACACCACACCACAGTCTCTTGGGTGTCTGAAATGTTATTTTTGGTGCTTTGAGATTCCAAATAAATTTGGACATTTTGGTACAGAAAGCCTTGAAAATAGAAACAGGAAGATGAACTGTGAGATTTGCCAAAATGTATTGTGATTTCAAAAGTGCAGAGTATTTACTCTCCCTCAGGTGGAAAGCAGTTGAGATTTCGATCTGTAAAGGTCAGAGGACAGTTTCTCAAGCATAACGGATACATTGACTTAGACTATGGCATATACCATTGGTCCAGACCTGGATGTCCAAGCAGACCACCCCTTCAGGGGACCACTGGTAATGGTACCCCACATCCACAGATGGGAGACATATCTTATTTAGTGGCAATATCTGAGATTTCACCCCATTTATTGTATCTGGATAAGATGGCATATTGGTGGATGAAAGTTTCCAGGGCAGTCAGAGAAGTAGGGATATCTGTGAGATAGTGTGACATCATCTGGAGGCCAGGATTTTATTGGATAAGGGCTCTATGGCCAGCAGAAATAGGAAGGGAGAGAGGGAACACCCTGACTTACCCCCTATGCAATACAAAGGGCAGGGAGAAATTTTTTTAACACAGAAGCTGAGGGCTATGTATAAAGCAGTTGTACTATTGTAGGTAGATAAAGTGGTGGAAGATGCCAAAGTAGGACATAGTGTTAAAGAGACAAGCCCACCCCAGCCTGTCAAAGGCCTTTTTGGCATTGAATGACAGGGTGCCAGTGGGCTCAGTTTACCTAGTTACATGCCAAAGAATATCCAGCATTTTCTGGGTATTGTCTGACACCAGTTCATCTGATATAAAGTCCACTTGATTAGGGCAAATCATGCAAATGTACGAATATGCCAGCAGATAAAGGTTTTACAGTTTATCTAGTCTGCTTGAGTGTGCAGATTTCCACTGTGTCTACAGAGGGATCTGCCCCTTCAATCCCCCCAACCCCCTTAAGCTACCCCTCCTCCCCTCTCCCCCCTCCACCAGCAACTTCCCTTCATTCTCTTCTATCCTGTCTTGAAGCTATTCACCTTTTCAGGAGATCACCTCCTTTGTCAACTCATTCTACTTGGCCACCACTCTGCTGGTGAAAAAATGCATCCTCATCTCTCTCTCTCTCTCTCTCTCTCTCTCTCTGAATCATCCCCCTAACAGCTTTAGGTTATACCCCTAGTGGACTTGTTCCCACTAATACTGAAGGTATTTGAAGGTCTCGATCATACCCCCCCCTTCTGTCCTCATGGGAGTACATGTCAGCACCTGCATATCAGACATTTTGTTACCCAGGCTTGTGGCATTCAGAGATACCACCCTCCTCCATGACTAGGGCCCACCTTTACCCCTATCCTGACCCTCCTACTTCCCCCAGTCCTTTCTTTCAATCCCCTACTCTCTGCTAGTTTCTCACTATTCCGTCCTGCATGGGGGGAGGCCTATTGGCCTCCCCCACCAAGTGCTTGTGGGTACTTTGCACCCTGCTGTAGCATTGCAGTCTGTGGGCCAACACCTTCACAAAAGTCATGGCATCCATGTTGATAAGTGAGATGGGATGAAACTGGGAGCACAAGACACTGTCCCACCCCTTTTTCAGGAGCAAGTTAATGGGGGCCTGCATAAAAGAAGGGGGACGTGCTCCTTTGGTCCATGCAACATTGAACACTTTTGCAAGCCTGGGTGCCAAGATAAATGTGTATGCACGGTAAACATCGCTGGGATGGTCATCAAGTACAGGCGACTTACCTGTTGCCACACTAGCAATAGTGTGAGACACCTCAGTAGGTGTGAAAGGTAGATCAAGAAGAAGATCTGCTTCTGCTGGGACCTGGGGTAGGTGGATATCCCTGTAGAAGCAGTCATAGTCTGCCTGGGTAGGGGAAGTCTCAGATGAGTATAGATTCTACTAAAAACTTCAAAACTTGTCATTTATATGAGTTAGGGCAGACACTGTTGTCCCATCAGACCTATGGATAATGCGAATGCATCTCTCCTCCTCCCTGGTGTACGGGCAGTGAGCCAAAAGTTTTGCTGGCTGCTCCCCAGCCTCCCAATACAATTGGTTCAGTCTAAAAGGGGAGTATTCAATTTTGTGCTGTAGGGAAGATTCTATGACTGCCCTGGCCTCAGATATCTGTGGTGCTAGATCTCTTCCATCAGGGTGAAGTTGAAATTCTCTTTCCTGGGATTTAAGTGTCCCTTCTGGCTGCCTGTCCACTTGGTCCCTTTCTTTTCTCAATTTAGAACTATATGCAGTATGCTTGCCTCTTATAGTAACTTTCATAGCTTCCCACTGGGTTTCTGAGGAAGTCTCAGGACTCTCATTCAGCTTGAAGTAATTTGGTAGTTCAGCATGCAACCAGGATCTAAAATTATCTTGCTGTAATAAGGCAGTGGTACATTTCCATTTATTTCTAGGGCTGGTCCTATGTCCCCATGCCACCAACAGGATATCTGGAGCATTGTCAGATATTAGGATATTGCTCATGACCACATTCCAGATGGATGACAGCAGGTCCTGAGACACAAAAATAACACTGAAATTGCTATATGATTTGTGGACAGGTTAAAGGAAAAATCCTGTTTCAATAGGTGGCGAGCCCTTCGCACATCATGGAGTCCTGCAGCAAAGTAAGACGTCAGGATATGAATTGCTCCTACCTGTTCCATCTAAGACCCTGGGCCCATTCTATGCAAGGAGGTGTGCAGGGCCAGGTTGAGGTATCCACCTAGTATAACACTCGTAGGGCCACTGGAGAGGGAGTGAAGTGCTGTGTCAAAGAAGAGGCTCTCAGTAGAGTTTGGGACATATAAACTACCCAGTACAATCTCAGCTTGGAAAGTGACTTGTACAATAACAGTTCTGCCCTGAGTCTATATATTGGTGGTGGATCCCCAACTGGAGGCCCTTCCTGCAGAGGACTGCCAGCCCCCTCAATGTATGGGAAAATACACTATTGTAGCTAGTACCAACACAGGAACAACAGAGTTGGGGATGGGGCATCCTCTACAGAAACATGGGTTTCCTGTATGACAGTCACATCACATTGCATGTCTCTAAGCTTTAGGAGAACTTTCCTCCTCTTAATGGGACAGATCAAACCTTCAGCATTCCATTATATCACATTTAGATAGATTCATAGATTCAATGCTAAGAAGTGCAAGGTAATCCACCTGGGAAACAAAAACCCGGGGAAGAGTACACAATGGGGGGTGAGATACTAACAACAACAAAAATGGAAAGGGACCTGGGGGTAGTCATATCAGATGACCTAAAGGTGGGCAAGCAATGTGAGAGGGCAGCAAGGAGGGCTGGGGGGATACTGGGATGCATAGGGAGAGGCATCACCAGTAGAAAACAGGAAGTTATTATCCCTCTGTACAGACAGCTAGTGAGACCCCATCTGAAGTACTGCATGCAGTTCTGGAGACCCAATCTCCGCAAAGACATAGACAGGATGGAAGCTGTCAAGAGGAGGGCAACTAAAATGGTGCAGGGTCTGCACTGGAAGACATATGAAGAGAGACTTAGGAGCTTAATATGTAAGCCTCGAGGAAAGGAGGAGGGGGGACATGATAGAAACTTTCAAGTACCTCAAGGGAATCAACAAAGTCCAAGAGGGTAGCATCTTTCAAAAAAGAGGTGTGCAGAACAAGGGGCACAATTTGAAGATAGAAGGGGGCAGCTCAGAGGTAATTTAAGGAAGTATTTTTTCACAGACAGGGTTGTGGATGTATGGAACGGCCTTCCAGAGGAAGTTGTGGAGTCAAAAACAGTGGTGGAATTCAAACATGCATGGGACAGTCATAAGGCAATTCTAGGGGGTGGGGGTAGAAAGAAGTAGGCTGCTGGTTAACTAGGATCTGCAGCTTATCCATCAGGTAGGGAAATGGGCAGACTGGGTGGGCCAAGCGGTCCTTATCTGCCGTCAAATTCTATGTTTCTATGTTTCTATTTAAAGAGTTATAGAGTGACATAACAGCTGGTATAATAGCAAAACTGTGTGAAAACTGTGGTCATAAGACAGCCCCCCCCAACTCCCCATACTCTCAACCCCCACTCACAACCCATGAAGAAACAGCAAAAACACCAAACTAGTAAATATGCCAGCATTAACACACAATGAGGTGTGGGTTATGGCCTGATAAGAACATGCCCCAGGTGTGTTATGAGGCATGAGGCGATTGCGCCGAGTGCCTTTAGAACCTGGAAAGTGCTCTTATCAGGCCATAACCCACACCTGGGAGTGTGCTATTGCCCTTATAAAATGAGCCTCTTCAGTAAATTTTTAAAGAAGAAAAAACAAATGCCCCCAAAATATAAAAACTAAAAAAACTGAGGTTTTCATAATTGAAATAGAAAAAAAATAGTCCCCTTACTAAGGTTATTTATGAAGGTTGTTATCAATACAGGAGCCCCCCACTCCTCCCACACACACAGACAGATATTGCTTAGGTTATTCACCCCATACACTGACTGTATTATACCCCTGAGACACCCAGTTTCTTAAAGGGTGTCTTTGCTAATAAGGAATACAGAGAGCGGTTGTTTCATTGAGAGGGAGTGGCCGGTTTTATTAAGAGCGAGTGTGTCCCTTACCAGCCATGGTAGATACTGGCTTTCTCACAGTGCTTCCACAATTGTAGTGGTAAAGGATCAGCCCACTTTGTGTTGTAATGTAGACAACCTCTGAATGGTTTACTTTTGAGAAGCAGCATGAAAAATACCACGTTCAGGAGCAGTTCTGGGCTTTTATTTGAAAGAAACATCTTAGCAGCACATGAATCAGTTGTTTCCTTGTGGTCAGGTTTCTGTATCAGATTTACCAGAGGAGCTGAGGTTGCAATTCAACTGCCACATGCTTGTGTGTGTGTGTGTGTGTGAGGGGTGATGGACATCACAGTCAGCTTCAGAGAATACAGTCAGCTGGCATTATGGCATGAGTAGTGATTACTTTCAGGCTGGCACAAATTCTGTTCAGGATGGCACACTGATACGTTTGTGTCCTAGGGTAGCCTGGCTCAATTAGTGCCAGCTGGATGGTTTTGTCCTGATAAGGACACGGCTGACAATGGTCTTCAGTCAATCAGCATTAAGGAAAGTTTTTGCCAACTTTAGAAAACCACATGAAAATGGATGTGAACAGAAAGAAACACAACTCTGACCGCAGTGGAACTGAGGAAAGTTTAAGTACACTTCCCAAGTATGCAAACCAAGGCAGGAACAACATTAAGTCTACTGTAGTGAGTCCAACTGCTTGAGACACACCAGAAACTACTTCAAATAACCAGTAAAGAGACACATACAGTATGCTCTTACTAGCATGGAAGTAAGTTGAGACTTAGGGCAGTGCTGGCCATCCCCACAGGTCTCACCCAATGGATGTGAGACAGCTAGGACCACTGCAAATTAAATACTATACACTGACCAAGTGGTGGGGGAGAGGAGGAAGTCAGAACAGTGCTAGATTAACTAGAACATCCACTGCAATATCATCTACCCAGCAGAAGGACCTCAAGGAGACAGCGTGTGTAGACTGCACATCCAGGATTATACTGACCCTTTTAATGTAGCCTTGTCAAAAGGAAAAGCCATGGTATACCCACAACAGCCATATCAGATTCAGGTGTATAACATTACACTAGAAATAAAACATGTAACATAGTACATAGCAAACAGTTAGGGAGCTTGACTGAGTCCAGCTCTGAGACAGTCTCTGTTGAGAAGTCTGTCCACCACTGAGAGAACATCTAATGAAACAGTAGACTAATGAAATGGCCAGATAAACTCACAAGCATTGATGGAAAACAGTTTGTCTCCTGGCATTAGTGAAATGTCTGCATGGCTGTGAGAAGAAATGGCAGGAACATGGTTGTTGCACAGACTGTCCTGAAGAAACGGTACTCTCCATTAACAAAAAAAAAAACATCTGTGCTCTCTCCCTGCTTGGCTAGCATGCTGGCATGCAAAGTCCCCAGTAAAACAGAACATTTTAAGGCAATCAGATAGCTTTGGTTTGATTGGGGGGGAGGATCATGAACAACCATGATGGCCTCTGATGAGCGAGTCTAGGGTTGAGGGGAGCATTGAGGGCCAAGCCCGGAATGGAGACATTTTATTTTCCATATTCTTTTAAGCTCCATGGTTGAGGCAGGTTTGGGCTCCCTTCTGCCACATCCCACTGATCACTGCCATCTATCACCTCTCCTCAGGCTTTATGGCCCAGGCTGGTATCCCATGTATTGCCTCCCATGGTGGGGCTAGGAGGGGGAAGGCCATACACCCCCCAAAGTCATAATCCTGTAGTCCGGTAGCTTTATTCTGGTGGTGAGGTGGTTGGGGGCTCAGTGTGCAGAGTGTCACTGACTCATGCTGCATCAGTTTTTTCTCCCTTTTTTACCTTCCCTTAGTTGTGGCATGCTCGAGTTTTGCTTGGACATGGAGGTTCACATGCATCCTGTAACTACAGTGTCCCCCTGCCCTGCCACTCAGCTTCCACTCATGCATTTGTGCAGCCCCCCAGGCCTCTATCTGGTGGCAGCCAAGAGCCAAGACAACACACCACTGTGGGAGAGGAGAGCTTCCATGCAGCCACTCAGTTGTCTCCCATCCCTCCCTCCAGCCAATCCCCGGTGACCCAAGCTTGTTCGCAAACTTGGGTCGCTGGTGTGGGGAGGGGTAAAGTGCACAGCATCTAAGCCCTCTTCACCACCGTGGATGGCCAGGACTGGAAAATTGATCAGCCTCCTCAGATGTGTTGAATGATTGCTGACGACCCTGACAGAAAATGTCACTAGGTATAGGAGTGAGTACTTATAGTCCCCTGTTCTTGAGGTCAGCTTTAATATTTTCAAAAGCTGACTGACACTGTAACACAGACTCCAGGTAGTCGGGGTAGAAAGATGGTGTCTGCTGAGCCACAATGACATCCTGATGATTTCTTGCTGCATTCAGGTTAATCTCCTTAATCTGATATTGAAGGAGCTTGAATATCAGAAGATGAGATTTAGTCATGGAGGTTGCTGTCTTCACTCTGCAGATTCTATGGTTCCCCTTGATCTCAAAATCATAGACCACCAAATCCAGCTGCAGCCACTCAGGAAGGTTGGTTCTTTTTTTTTGTTTATTATTATATTTATGCCTTCTGGAGCTGGTAGGCAAGGCTCTGGCCCACTCATTGGGGTCTCGCATCAGTTCCCGACCTGTGATCCCATCACCGTGATCACGGCCGGGGCTTCATGGAGCCTACCAGCTCATTTTTTTCCCGGTTCTCCCCCCCCACCATGCTACAGCCATGCATCCATGTGTGGAGGCACACGCATGATGCAGTTCAACAGCGCCCTCCCTATTCCTACCACTTACTCGGCTGCACTACCCTCAGACCTCCACCTGGGGGAGGTGAAATTTAGGGGGTGGCAAAGACCCTCCCCTGGAAAGGAGACCTGCCATTCAGCTGCTCAATCCAGCTCCTTTCCTCCTCCCCGGCCCACCCCGATGACCCAGGCTGGTTCCTGAACCAGGGTCACCAGCGTGGCACTAGGTGTGGTGTCCTGTGCCTCAAACCTCAGCACCACTGGGCCAGCAAGGAAAGGTAGGTTCTTAAATACTGAACTGGATCAGTTCCCTCCAGTCTGTCTTACAGACCCAGGATCTGTAAGTTGTTTCATCTGCCCCTTCCTTCTAGGGCCTCATGTTTTGCCATCATCCAGCTTATGTGGGACTCTGCAGCCTGGATTCTGGTGTCATGAGCATCTTGCTGGTCGGTGAGTGCTGTGAGCTTGGTTTTGGTTTGGATCACTCTCCTCTTCAGTGCCTCTATGCTGCTCTGCATCTCCTTGACCATGGATCAAATCTTTTCCTCACTGCCTATCATTTTCTCCAGTTAGGTTAGGTGGAACTGTGATGGGATGGGAGGAGGCCAAATTTGCCATGTCAGAGACTGTGGAGAAATCTTGATTAATTTTTCATTTTATAGGGGTGCTCAGCGTTTTGAAGTCCATTTGCTCAGTGGACATATTCCTAGCCTAATTATATCTGAAGCCAGGATCTCTGCTGGGATGCTAAAATCACTGGATGGCATTAGATACCATCAGTGATAGCCCGGAGCTCAGAATCTTGGCAGCCATATTGGTTGGGCACACAAGTGACCTCTCCTGTGTCGCTCTTTAACTGTTTTCTGCTACTGTTTCTCTTGTTTTAGGTAGATCTCAGTTGTGTGATAGTATAGTATCCAGCAGCAGCATCAGGTGGGTGACTGTTATTGATGCATTATCTCTTGCAATAAAACCTGCTTTCAGTGAATAGAGGGTGCAGCTACTCATTGGTCTCGATCACAAGCAATTCTAGCATTTCCTGCCCATGTGTGATCCAGTTACACTGTTCATTGCCAACATGGCATGCTAGCAAATACTTAGAGTGTTGCTACCACCGCAGTTGAGCTTACTATAATTTGTCCCTGGCTAGAGTTAAATACTCCAACAAGTACTAACCTAGGTACCTGTGGTTAGTGTGCTGTAATGCATAGATAGGAGCTATCAGCTCTGTTCCACATAGAAGACTAATAAACAAAGAGGAACACATAGGAGTAGGACATAAAATTGTCAACTGGATTAGTAACTGCCTCCAAGGGAGAACACAGAAGCTGTTGATAAATGGCATTCGGTCAAGGGAGGGAGAGGTGACTAGCGGAGTTCCCCAGGATCAGTGCTGGGGCCAATCCTACAGTATTTAACATATTTATCAGTGACATTGCAGCTGGTTTGCAGGCAAAGGGTTTGCGGATGACACCAAGCTCTACAACAGAGTAGGTACACCAGAGGTGGTCTCTGGAATGGTCTCTGATCTGCAGAAACTGGAAGAATGGTCAAAACAATGGCAGTTGAAATTCAGCACCAAGAAGTGTAAAGTAATGAATCTGGGAGAAAAAAAAAACGGCAGAAATTACACCCTCAGTGGGGAACAGCTGACAGAAACAAAGATTGAGAGAGAGATCTAGGAGTACTCATATCTGATGATTTAAAGACAAATAGATCCAAAAGGGCACATCGCGAATCAAACGGAGCCAAGACCAATCGTGCAGCACTTAAAACAAGGTGGCTAACCTTAAATCAAAATATCCACTGCTTCTTTGAAGACTCACGAGAGTCGAGGCGCTAGGGGTGTTTGTTTTACTTGCGGAAGTTCCGATACACCGTTTTGCTACGTTTAATTTTCACTGTGAAAGACTCTTTACGAATAAATTGCAGTCCTCTGCTTAATTTTGAGATGCTCCTTTGTAGACTGTGTTCTGTCTTCACAGCTGACTTTTCACTTTTGGTGTTCGAGGTCTCGGTGCGTACTTACTCCTTGTGGATATTTTAATTTAAAGACAATCAGGCAATGAGAAAAGGTGGCTCAGAAGGCTAGCAACAGCCTCGGATGCATAGGTAGGAGTCTCACGAGTAGGAAAAGAGAAGTAATGATGCTGCTGTACTGTTCCTTGGTGAGGACGCATTTGGAGTATTGCGTCCAGTTCTGGAGACTGCACCACAAGAGGGACAGGGATTGCATGGAGACAGTGCAGAGGAGAGCTACCAAGATGCCTTTTGTATTGAAACTGTTATGTCCTACTGTATTTTCCTTCCTGTTCCCCCCAGGACATATCTGAATATTGCTCAGTATGTCTTCCTGGTGAAACATTTTAATAAATAAATTATACATGAGCTTCACCAAGAACCTTACGAATCAAGACTAAACCATCTCAACATGTACTCATTGGAAAGGCAAAGGGGCAGAGGAGATATGGATAGAGACATCTAAATACCTCAGAGGAATCAACTCAGTACAAATACAAGACCTCTTCAGAGAAAACACATCTACACGAACAAGGGGGCTTAGCATGTGACTGAAGAGAGGTCATTTCAAAACAAACAGCAGGAATTTCTTCTTCACTGAAAGGGTAGTGGAGCCCTGAAACAGTGTTCCCCCAGAAGTGGTGACATCAAAAGCAGTGAGGGAGTTCAAGCTAGCATGGGACATACACTGTGGAAATCTAAGGAAGTAAAGAGACTGGGGGGGTTGGGGGATAGCCTACATGGGCAGGCTAGATGGATCACACGGTCCTCTTTATGTTCCTAAGTTTGGCCAATGGTCCATATATGCATACTGAGATGTATGTATGATGATGCATAATGCAGCAGAGCATAGATTACTGTGTGTGGCACTTTCCCATAATATTCAGGAATGGCATGTGTGGAATAGTAAGCTTTTGAGGGAATCTGCTATTTGGGACAGGCATGTAATGTCAGCCTTCTAAATCCAGCATTCTCCACAAAAGAGAATGGCTATAGGGGGATTACATGATGACTGCCTAAGAGAGTGCATCTCATGCCTGCTTCCCCTCCTCTGCTACTATATATGTCTGTATTTTTCTTACCTTTTGGAAGTCTTCACCTCGACTGGACATTGGACCTTTATCTGCTGCTGGTGGTGGTATTATATCAGCTTTATAATGGATGCAGAGATGAAAACCTCGCTCCTACGCCACATGCCACAACCGATGCCTGAATGGGAGAAAACTTCAAAACGGACCAAGCAGCAGGCCGCAGCTCCCACTAAACAAGCCACGCTGGGGACAGCTTTAACCGAGGTGAGATTCCTTGAAGAAATGAAGCCACTTCAGGCTGTAGTCACTGCACTCACAGAGGAGTTACAATGGCTCCTGCCATCTGAAGACACCTTAACGAGGAGCGTCTCCAACTCCAAGGTGTGCATTTACTCCATGGAGGACTGAAGGGGCAAGCTGGATCCTGAGGTCTCCTCCCTTCGCCAAAAGCTCCGTAAAGTAGAGGATAAATTAGAGGACCTTGAAGGGAGGAGCAGGTGCAACAATCTGGTCCTCTTTGGACTCCCAGAGAAAGAAGAGGGGACTAATCTGGTCTTGTTTGCACATAAATTCTGTGACCGGCTGGGAGGCCCTTCTCCCAATTGCCCAATTTATATTGTGGAGAGGGTTCATCGCTCTTTACGTCCACTGCCACCTCCAGGCTCCCCTTAGGCCATTTATATTCCATTTATTGAATTTTCTGGATAAGTAACATATTTTATCAAAAACCGGGGAGCCAACTGTCTGAGCTAAAAGAAGCATGCTGCATCTGCTGGTGTCTAAGCTTATTGCCACAGGGAGACCTTTCAGGGTTCGATACCCCATGGCTTTGCAGGTGCAGCACGATGGTAAGTGGATTACTATGGACACCCCCGAACAATCTGCTGGTGACCTTAAAAAACTGTTTTTTGATCTGTTTAAATGAGGTCCCTCTCTTCCTCTGCAGACGCCTATTGTGGGTACAACTGTGGTGGCAATTTCTGTCATTTAGAGAATCTTTTCATTAGTTCAGTTTCTGAGGACTATATCTATTAACAGCTGATTGATCCGGATTATTCCTTCTTTTACCCCATAACATCTGGGAACTCTCTACCTCCTAATATTGGTATTTCCCCTCTCTGGCAATACAGTGGGACTGAGGAGGGTTCTGCTAGCCCTTTGAGACACTCCCTAGATGTCGTGTTTCCTATGGCAATGCCCTACTCTGTATTCTTGTCTGGTGCTCAGATGCCTCAGTATTGGATGGTCTTGTTCAGGAGGGAGCTTTGTTCTCTGTTCCCTGGATCGGCTGGACAATTTCCAAAATGGAGTTATTTTGCCAGACTGCTGGTGGTGACTGCATCTTCTGTTTACTTACTCCTTATTTGGACTTGAATGGATGGTTTAGCTGGTCCCTCAAATCATGGCTAGTGAGCGTGCTAAGGGATGGTGTCCACGGAGCTGCTTTCCCGACTGTGCTGCTAGACCGGAACATTTCAGGTCATTTTACTATGTTGCCTGCTTCTCTGGAGTACCTTCTTCTATTCTGTAAACTTTGGCTTGGTTCTACACCCCCACCCCCCCATATTTGCTGTGGGGTTTCCACTTTGTAGCTCTATTGAATTGTTTTTGTGCGTGTTACTAAATTACAAGGGGTGGCCCCCCCTTATATTTAACATTAGCAGGGATCACCCCTACCTGGTTTAAAAGTGAAATTATCAGCCTGTTCTGCACCGCTTATAATATTATTACTTGATCCCTAACTGGGTTATTTAGCCTTTTGTCTTTTTTTTTTACTTCATTTTTATCTTAATGTATGTATACCTATATTGTTATCATATTGGGGTAGCTCAGGGTGGGCTGTTATGGTTTTATATTATTTGGCTACTTATTGTTATGGGTTTGGTATGCTGCGTTTCATACTTTTGTATTACCATGATAGTGGGGGGGGGGGTCTTGGGTAGTGAGAATGGCTAATCATCATGAATGAGCTCCTTTTGGAGAGTCAGTCATTGGGACGGGGGTAGTTGTTAGTTATTGTTGGTTATTAGATTTTTTTAGCCAAGTTTCCTTTATGGTTGGTTTGGGGGTTGATTTTGGGATCATTGCGGGGGTGGGGAGTTAGGAGGGTTTTCATCTGCAACCCTACTCTTATTATGGTGTAGCTGGTCAGAGTATGGTCCCTCTTACTATTTCAGGCTTGGTGTTTTGTGATAGTCTAAGCTATGAGTGGACCACATTGTTTTATTAGCTGGAATGTTAAGGGAGCCAAAGATAGGTGCAAATGTGCAATGATTTTGTGCCATCTAAAACAGCTGTGGACAGGGGTAGCCTGCTTGCAGGAATCCCACCTTCGTTGGGAGGACGTCCATCTTTTCAAACGGGAGTGGGTGTGTCAGGCTTATGGGTCTGGGGTTTCCTCCAAATGAGGTGGGGTAGTCATTTTGATTGCAACATTGATACTGTTCCAGCTTGTCCAGGAGCATTGGAACATTGTAGGATGTAACATTATTGTTCGAGGGATTATTGTTATTCACCCCATTGAGATTGGCTCTGTATATGGCCCAAACTAAGATTCGCCCCATTTTTTCACCCAACTTATTCCCTTCCTGGTTTCTGATGCTCCCTCACCTATATTGATGGCGGGTGACTGGAATATGTTTTTTCAGTCAGACGTGGACCGCTTGGATGCCAAGACTGTCTGCCTCTCCTCAGCTCAACGGGCACATTGTGACCTGATGGAGGGGGTTGGCCTTGTTGATGTCTGGCGAGTACTTAACCCTAGTGCGTGGCAGTATTCCTTTTATTCACCTTCCCACAAGACTTTTTCCAGGATTGATTACTTCCTGGTCAGTGTTTCCTGCTTACCGAGAATACTTACTGCAGACATTCACCCCATGGTCCTCTATGACCATTCCCCCATTGGTGTCCAGTATTTGCTGGGTGAAGGCTTGCAGCAAGATTCCCTCTGGCATCTCAGCATTCAACTGTTGCAGACCCCTGACATTTTGTCCCATGTTCAGCAGTTTTTTTCCTCTTTCCTGGATCTCAGTTGGGATTCAGTGGAGCATGTGGACATTCATTGGGCAGCCCTTAAATGTGCGCTCAGGGGGGAGTTCATTTGGCTCTCCTCAGTCTATGCCAGGCTGGCAAGGCTAAACTTGAGCATTTCTTCTTAGTGACATTCATCATCTGGAAGGCTCCCTGTCCCGTGCTTCTGCCCAAAGTGGACTGGCCTAGGTTGCACTCCTTTCATGTCCAGTATACAGAAGTTTTGGCTCAGAAAACTGAGTTAACACTCTACCGCACCAGGATGAAGTATCTGGATACTGGAGAGAAAGCCGGGAAGCTCCTTGTCCTGTGACTATGCCTGGCTGAAATGGCTAATTCATTCCAGGAATATGGCTTCACCCTGTAGCCCAGGTGGTCATCCCTCCGAAGAGGATGGCTGCTGTTTTTTGTACTTACTACAAAAAGTTGTATGCAGTTGACCCGGCTCTAGACCCCTCTCCGGAAGCCATTATGGCCTTTCTGGACTCTGTCCCTCTTCCAACTCTGTCCCCCCTGATTGTGTCCTCACTAGGTGCTCCTATTACCATGGCAGAGGTGGAGGGAGCCATTTGACAATTCTCGCAGGATAAAGCACTCGGACCAGACTGGCTGACAAATACTTTTTACACAGCATGTGTTTCTGAGGTTGCCCCTTTGCTTGCAAAGGTTTTTAATTTCTGGTTTGAGTATGGGATGGGTGACCCAGCTTTCTTGGAGGCCTTGGTTATATTTATACCAAAGCCTGGTAAAGACCCTTTGCTGGTGGAAAGTTATCGTCCCATTTCCCTCCTGAATTCAGACATTAATATCCTCTTGAAAATGTTGGCTACCCAGCTAGCTCCTGTCATCGGCCCCAACATTAGACATGAACAGGTAGGTTTTATGTCCAGCCACTTCTCCGGGGATCACCTTAGGAATCTTTTGCACCTCCTTTTCGCATCCAGAGAGAGCAAGTCCCCAATGATCTTGGTTTCTCTGGATGCTGAAAAGGTCTTCAGTCAGGTCACTTAGAACTACTTGTTTGCCACCCTACATAGATTTGGCGTCCCTTCAGACTTTACTGAGTGGGTGCAACTTTTATACGGTGCGCTGTCAGCTCGCATCTGGTGCAATGGTTACCTCTTCGCCCCCTTTCCCTTAAAATGTGGCATTCAGCAAGGGTGCCCCCTGTCTCCCCTCTTATTCAATTATTATTTGGAGCCGCTCATTTGGTGTTTATGCAACTTGAATGATCTCAAAGGGATTCAAGCAGCGGACAAACACTATGTCCTTCCTGCATACGCCGATGACCTGCTCCTACATTTGGAAGATCTCCTGGTATTTATTCCAGCCCTATTCATAAGGATTCCACCTTCTCCAGTGTTTCCTTCTACAAATTAAATGTTTCTAAGACAAAAGTTTTTCCCCTCAATAGCCTGGTTGGTAAGCGGGATATCTTAAGCATGGGTCTCTTATGGAAGCCTCGGGTTCTAACCTATCTGTGGGTCAAGATGTCCTGGTCAGTGCCGACTATGATTGAGGAAAATTTGTCTAGGCTTATCAATATGGTTAAGTCTGACCTGGACAGGTAGTCCACCCTCCCTTTGTCCTTATGGGGGAAAGGTAACATCCTCAAGATGAACATCCTGTCCTGTTTGTTATACCCCCTGGGGATGTTAGGCTTTCATCTCCCTAAATGCTGGTTTTCCTGTTAGCAGCGGCTGTTCAATTTATTTCTCTGGAAATTATCTATTATTCGTAGAGCCTATATTAAGCTGGTTGCTCCAAGTTGAATGGAGGCTTATCTTTCCCCTCTGTATTTTAGTATTATGGTGCACAGCATGCCAGTAAATTTTTCTGGTGTGGTGCAGGATGTGCCCAGTCTGGTCCCCCCGCATATAGTTCTCTCTGGCTGGACATTGAGAGGTCTTTAGCCAACAGGGCGGGTTGTTCTCTTAATAGTCTAATCTACCTCAGGCCCTATCAGCTTCCCCATCACCTATGCACCACTCCCATAAAGTGGTCACTTAAAGCATAGACGCAACTGCAATCCTATTTGTCTCTGTCATGAACTATGGCAACTTCTCAGCCCATGTTCAACAACCCTAATTTTAAAATAGGTTGCCATTCCATTCTGTCTGCTTGTTGTCCCAATTGAGTATTTGCATGTTGGCTGACATTTCCCATGCAGATGGGATAGCTCCCTTTCAGACTTTGCAAGCTCAGTTCTAGTTGAGGGGTATGGAGTTGTTTAAGTGCCTCAAGATTAGAGGTGCAGTGACTGCGTTTCTAAGCTTTGGTGCCTGACACAGTTAGACAGGGTAGAGTCCCTCCTGCTCCTTGCTGTGCAGCCTTGTGCAGTGTCCGCACTTTACAAGCATTTTCCATCAATAGACCCACACCTTCCTACTGGGGTTTGTCACTATTGGGTCCACATGCTCCAATTGCTGGACAATAAGAATTATTGGAGGGCTCCTTGGAGAAATTTATATAGTTTTATAAAGCAGGATCAGCTCCAATTAGTACAGTTTAACATTAAGGGGTAACATTTTTTTTTCTCAGAAGAAGCCAGAAGAGGAAGGATCCAGATTCATTTCAATGCTTTGCAGTAACTGCTCATTGCTGTTTTTGTTTCATACTTAGATTGTGGGATTTTAGTGGCACTGTAATTTCTTGCTGTCTTTACTTAGAATTGTTTTTGGGCTGTTGAAAATGTAAAACCTAGTTTGGTATTCTTGTAGTGGTGGTGTATTCCTTTGCTGTCTTTAACTGCTGCAAATTTAGTCTTGGCTTGTCTGGCTTCCCTGTAGTTTGGGTAAGGGGTGCTAATTATCTGACTTCTGACCTAAGCTGCGTGATAACTGGAGGAGGGGCTAAGTCACATTTGAGATAGCAAGCTGATTTTTGTTTTCTCCGAAGAAGCCAGAAAAGGAAGGATCCAGATTGATTTCAGTGCCTTGCAGTAACTGCTCATTACTGTTTTTGTTTTCAACTTAGATTGTGGGCTTTTAGTGGCACTGTAATTTCTTGCTGTCTTTACTTAGAATTGTTTTTGGGCTGTTGAAAATTTAAAACCTAGTTTATTGCGCTTATAGTGGTGGTGTATTCCTTTGCTGTCTTTCATTGCTGCAAATTTCCACCCACCCTCCCTCTCCTGCTCCCCCACTCTTAATTTTATGCCCTGTAAAATCTGATTGACAGGCGCTAAGCACAGGGAATTGCAGGGGTTGTGGAGGAGGAGGAGGGGCATAAGGGAGAGGAAGCCAGCCCTCAGCACAAGTGTTTTGACTCATTTTTTTTGTTTGTTTGTTTGTTTTCCTTCTTTAAAAAAACATATCTGAGGATCAGTGGCAGGATTTTTAGGATAATAAATTAATAAAAATGGAACTAGGAGAGCTTCCGTAACAGACAAGTACTAGAATAGCAGTATAAGAGCAGTATAATGTGGGGAGTTGTACAATGCAGTGGCTGCGGGGCAGCCATATTCATGCAGACCTTCTGGACAATGAGGTGCTGCCTTATCTGCAGGCAACTCTCTGGACTGTGGGATGAGGTAGCCAGACTCAGAGCAGAAGTAAACTGGGTCAGAAGTACCTTCACCCCTATCCAGAGATCACTCAGTGCAATGCCACTGCCTCAAATGATGCCAAGAATGAGGAGCACATGGATGACAGTGGACTCTGGGAGGGTTAGGGTGATCAAGCAGAGGCACATCTGAGATCCTATTCTACTCCAGAACTCATATGCCACACTAGCAAATGGGGACAACCAAATAGACATACCCAGAGAAGTGGAAGGGATGGATGTGGAGGTCAACAAAGGAGGTGACCTCAGTGGGAAGAGCAGTGGACCCCAGAGGAGAAGTAAGTGAATCCTGGTGGAGGACTCTATCATAAGAGGGGTCCAGCTAGGAACACAGGAGGGGGGGGAGGACAGGGAGGTGAGGTGCCTACCAGGTGCCACAGCATGGAAGGATGGGAGGAGAATCCTGGGGATCACTGGGAAGGCAAGATGTGAGGGACAGCTGGATGTCATTATCCACCTAGGTACTAATGACCTGGCAAATGGGGAGCCCTAGGAAGTTCAGGAAGAGTTTAAGAAATTGGGGAGGGGTCCGAAGCATGTAAGCATGTAGCTACTTCTGTCATCTTCTCGGGAAGTACTACCTGTGAGAGGCATGGGAGAGCATAAGGGTGCATGCACCATGAACTTTAACTCGTGGTTGAAGAACTTGTGCTGTGATGAAGGGTTTGGAATAATTGGTGACTGGGGATCCACCTGGAGGGATGGAGGCTTGTTCAAGCCTGATGGCCTGCATCCATCCTGGAGGGAAATCCAAGCAGTTAATGATAAGTTTAAATGCTACATGGACAAGCATTTAAACTAGCCAAGGGGGGTGGCAGGCCAGCAAGGAGGATACCTAATTGCCCACCCCCCATGGTTAGCAGTGGAACCAGTGAACAGAAGGAGTGGATATCTCTACAAAGCAGTGTGAAAAAGATGGAAATAAGCACCCAAGAGGTGGATAGGCAGAAAGGTGGTAAAATTCAACAGAAGGGCAGACAGTAGGGACAGCCAAGGATAAAGGACAACCAGGGAGGGGGCTTGAGTAGAACAGCTAAACAGTCCAGGGAGTTCAAATCATGTAAAGTCATGTGTGCCAATGCCAGGAGCTTTAGCAAAAAGATGGATGATCTGGAGGCTGTCATGGTGCAGTCAAACCTGGACATTGTGGCCATGACAAAGACCTGGTGTAATGATAACCACAACTGGGAGATGACCATACCTGGCTACAGCATATTCAGAAGGGACAGGACAGGTAGGAAAGGAGGAGGAGTGGCACTTTATGTGAAAGATGGCATAAAGGCCACAGAGATCCAGGAGGAACAAAATGGGGAGAAATACTGTGGGTTAGCTGGAAAGGAAAATGGGGCCAGCCATCCACACTGGGCTGGTCTATAGACCACCAGCCCAGGAGGAAAAAACAGATAGGGAGCTGATGGTAGCCATCCAAAGGATGGTAAACAAAGGTGAGGTGGTGCTGGTTGGAGATCTCAGTAGTCCAGAAGTGAACTAGAGCCTCCCAGCAGCAGCATCAACCAGGAGCAGATTTATCTTGGACTCCCTTCAAGGTGCCTTCCTCAAGCAACTGGTCATGGAACCAACTCAGCAGAAAGCAATACTGGACCTTGTGCTCACAAACGGGGACAGTGTGATGGGGGTAACAGTGTGGGAGCACCTGGGGAACAGCAACCACCAGTCACTGTGGTTTAAGATCACAGAAGGAGCAGAGCCAAACCACACAAAAACACGTATCCTGGATTTTAGGGGGCAGACTTTGGGAAAATGAGGAGATGCTTGAAAGAGGCATTAATGGGAATGGGGCAGGAATCAGGGGTTGAGGAACAGTGGGCAATATTTAAAATGGGTATTATAAGAGCAACAGAATTATGCATTAAGAAGGTTAGCAAGGGGAAAAGGAAGAGGAGGCCATTACGGTTTTCCAAGGAGGTAGTGGAGAAAGTGAAAGCCAAAAAGACTGCATTCAGGCAATACAAAAAGACACAGGCAGAAGGGGATAGGGAGAAATTCCAGGAGAAGCAATGAGAGGCAGGGAGGTCAGTAAGGGAAGTCAAAGATCAGCCAGAAGAGTGCATTGCAAAATCAGTGGGTAGAAGGGACAAAACCTTTTACAGGTACATAAATAAAAAAAGAAAGCCAAAGGGTGGGATAGTAAGACTGAATGGGGAGAATGGGGGCTGCGTGGAGGATGACAACAGTAAAGCTGACATATTGAACAGGTATTTCTGCTCAGTCTTTTCAGAGGAAGATCATAGGTATCATAGGTAATTACAAGCTAGTGTGGATATACATCCTTGATGCTTGCCAAAAAGAATTAATTAAGACAAAATTTGACTTTGTCCTCAATTGCTAGATCCAAATTTAACTTGATAGAGTCCATATTAGGGCCTATCCATGACTTCAGCCGGAAGGTGATTCCAATGTTGGGACAGCCCTTCAGCTGTACCAGTTCTTTCTTCTCAGGGTATTCCATTTGTCCAGATGTAGTTGTTTGGAATGTCTTCTATTATTGACTCTGTTGTCCGTATTAACAATTCCCAGCCCATTACTAAGGGTGGGGTCACTTAATGCTCTATAGATTAGACACATATCTCCTCTCAGTCTTCTGTACTGGAGTGTGTACATGTTTAGGAGTCTCAGTCCTTCCTCGTAGGGCCTATCTCCCATCCCTGAAATGGCTTTAATGAATCTGCGCTGCACTGTCTCAATCCTTAGGATGTCCTCCCTGCAGTATGGAGACCACATCTGGCACAATATTTAAGGTGCGGTCTAACCAAAGCAATGTATAAAGGGAGTAACACCTTGCTCGTGTGACTGGCTACATGTCAAAAGATACAATTCAGGTTTTGATTAGCCTTATTGGTTTGGATTCTGCAGTGGGATCTGAATTTTAGATCAGGGCTGACAAATATCCCTAAATCTTTTTCTTGATCAGTTACAAGTAAGGTGTCATTCCCCAATTTATATTTGAGGTGTTTTTTGTGTATTCCCAAGTGCATAATTTTACATTTAGAAGTGTTCAAGACAAGCTTATTATTACAAGAGCAAGTTAGTATGTTATCTAGAACAAATTGAAGGGCAGAACTGCCTATTGTGCTTACCATGGTACCTATGCTACAGCCGTCGGCACATTTTAACATCCATGTGTTGGGGTTATCAATGGTGAGAGTAGAGACATATATGTTCAAAATGCAGGGACCAAAGACAGACCCCTAGAGGACCCCACTTGTGACAGGATCCCATTTTTAATATTCTCCATTAATAATGACTCTCTGTTTTCTTCCCTCCAACCAGCTGACAATCTAATTAATAATACTGATTTTTAGTTTAAATGCTCTCAAGGTGGCTAAGAGCTCCAAGTGAGGTAACTTGTCGAATGCTTTAGCAAAATCCAGGAACACAAGGTCTACAGAATTACCCTGATCAACTTCACCCGTGACTTTTTAGTAAAATATCAGTCAATTCATTTGGCAGAATCTAGATTTAGTAAACCCATTTTGGAGAGGGTTGGATAACTCATTTTGACAGAGGGAGTCCAGGATAAGGTCTTTAATATTTTCTAAAATCTTTCCAATTAAAGAAGTTAGGCTAATGGGCCTGTAGTTCTCGGGGTTGTTTTTTGAACCTCCCTTAAGAATGGGTACCACAGTCGCTATTTTCCAGTCATGTGGACCTTCCCCAGTGTAGAGAGAATATTGAAAGATATTAGTTAGGTGTAAGTAAATAAATTAAGTAAGCTCTTTTAACATCCTGGGATGAATTTCATCAGGACCTGGTGATTTGTTAATGTCAGCCCTCTTTAACCTGCCCAGAACTTCATCAGATTTAATGGTGAACTGTCCAGGGGATGAAGTCTCTGCTGTACTTGAAAAACCAAGACTATTTTTATTAAACACCATACACAAATATTGATTCTGTATGTCAGCAGCCTCTTGGTTACTAACTATATTTTCAGAAGCAGTGAGGAAGGGACCTATAGTATTTATTCTACCCTTGGATTTATTAACATGTGCAAAAAAAGCATTTTTGTTATCTTTAACCCTAGAAGCAAACTGTATCTCATGTAGGGATTTTGCTGTTTTAATCTTGGTCTTTATATTTTTAACTACAGCTCTATACTTGGGACATAAGTGGGTTAAACCCTTTTTTATTTGCTTTTTTTTTCCAATTGCTTAACCAGATGAGACACACTAAGCTGAAAGCTTGTTTACAGGTACAACCTGTAAACAATTTGTTGCTTGAGCAATTTTTTTTTTTTTTTGTTAATCAAACATTTTATTGTGGGGTTCATCCAACCAGGTGAATTTTTATATTTGCCATATTTTTTTATTCTTGTATCATTATCCTTTATTAACTTTTCTAATTTGCTGAGCATGAGGCCCCATTTGGATTCTACTGAAAGACTGATAAATAATTTATGCCAATCCAACTGGGTTAGACTAGCTTTAATATTATCGAAGTTAGCTTTGTTAAAATTCAGGGTTGCTGTTTCCTGCGACCACAAAATGAACAGTATTATGGTTACTGTTTCCCAAAGGTGCATTTATAGTGATGTTAGATATACAGTGTTCAGTATTAGTTAAGATAAGATCAAGTATATTATTATTTCTAGTTGCATGCTGCACTATTTGTTCTAACCCAAGCTCATTAAATAAATCAAAGTAGAGACTGTCAGTTCTGCTAGTCACAGATGCCACAGTCCAATTAATACTAGGTAGGTTAAAGTCTCCAAAAATCATGATGTTATTGGATGGATTGAGGTTCCCCATATAATTCAGTAAATTAGCATCATTTTCAGGGGTCATTGAGGGTGGTCTATACACTAGGCCTAAGATAAATGGGGGACCCATATGAGGGAACAGTTTGACCCAGAGAGTTTCTAGGTTGAGAGTGTCCCCAGGAATTTCCTTACATACAGTTGTTTCATGGATATAAAAGGACACACTGCCACCCTTTCTGTGGTCCCTGCTTTTGGAATAAACATTATAACCTTCTATGGTTTTGTCCCCAGGGGTCATTAGCATCCCACCAGGTTTCTGTAACAAGGGCAATTTGATAGTTATTAGTAGCTAGGAGGTATTTAAATTTGTCAAACTTATTAGTTAGACTTCTAGCATTTATTAGTACCCCATTCCAACCAGGTTTATTACGTTTGGGTATGTTGTCATTTATATTGGTGGGGTTCCTAAAGTCCTAGGGAGCCCTCCCCCCAGTTTCCAGTTTAAATGGAACTTAAAGACTTCATTGATTTGTTTCCCCATAATCCTGGTACCAAAGTGGTTTTGGTGCAAACCATCCCCTTTGAAACAAGCTGGGTTGTTAAATGTGGTGGAATTATCCAAGAATCCCATACTTTCTGATAGGCAATATTGTCTAAGCCAATTATTTAATTTGTGAATATTATAGTTTTTATGTGAATGTTTCCCAAAAGTGGCAGAACCCAGACAGTATGATTTCACCTCCCTTATTTTTAATCTGTTTGACTATGTTTTCATAGTCATCCTGGATGTCAGTCATATTGCGTGAGAAAAGGTCATTAACACCCACATGCAAGATAACTAGGGGCTTAGTAATATTCTCAAGTAAGCCATCCAGTAGATCTACAATGTCCTTAGTCTATGCCCCGGGGAGTGTGCTAACTGTTCTGTGAGCTTTACACTCCGCGCAAACTATAATGTCTACCCCCTTAATATTGAATCCCCTATAACCACAATATCCCTGGGTATGTCGGTTGTATTTTCAGTTAAGTAAGTTTCTGAGGGGACACTTGAAAGTGAGCAAGAAGCTTTAAGTGGCTCAACGGTGTTTAGGGTTACATTTTCAACAGAGCTATCAGCATCTAATTTCAAACCTTCAGATTTATTAGAAAGGGCAATGGGCAGTACATTGTGTTTATGTAAACCAAGAGGGGTAGATGCACTGGATTCGTGAATTAATTTGGGGAGAGAAGTCAACACTTTTAATTCATCATTATTTACATAGTCAGTGTGGATAAAATTGGTTTCCCAGACTGCTTCATCAATGAACTTTTCCAGTAGTGTAATTTCTTTTTGGGTCTCTAATTTCATGTGCAGTTGACAAATGTCCTCCTGTAGTGTAGTGATTAAGATACACTTGTCACACACAAGCTCCTGGTTAGATGCATCATCTGTAGACATATTGCACTGGGAGCACATTCTTTTCTTGTTGTTTTTAACTCGCTTTCCCTTTGCCTGAGACATTGTACTTTAACAGTATGTCTAAAGACAGTATTAGTAAGTTAACTGATTTGATTAATCCCTTGTTTGCAATGCAGGGTAACATAACTGTCCAGTTCCCCTGTGTCCCCAGCGGACACAGCAGACACTTGCATTCATGCGTCCCATCACGCTGTGACACGTGCCCCACTCAGCTCACCCCGCTCACAGCAGTACTCGCTAAGTAGCACAAAATGCCCAGGAAGTGAACCACAGGGGTTACTAGTAATTCAAGTGGAGTTTAGAGTTTTAAAATTAAAACAGCCTCCAAAATACAGCCATTGTGCAAATACCTGAATCGCAGGACTCACGTGGTGTACACTGACAGAGAAATATTGCTAAATGGCAGCTAACACATTAAAAAGTGAGACAGACTGCAGGCAGTCTCTCTTGCTGGATACCAAAGATAGCAACCAGGGCTCACATATAAACAGTCACAACAAGTTTCATTTAAGATAGGCAAACTATTACTTGGAATAGCTCCCCCAGGTTATTTTCTACACCTCCCAGCTGCTATACAGTGTGTACTTTCTGGAGAAGGTTTCAGTGCTCATAGCAGGGCTCGCTAAGTAGTGCAAAATGCCCGTGAAGTGAACCACGGGGGTCACTAGTAATTCAAGTGGAGTTTAGAGTTTTAAAATTAAAAAAGCCTACAAAATATAGCCGTTGCGGGAATGCCTGAATCACAGGACTCATGCAGTGTACACTGGCAGAGAAATATTGCTAAATGGCAGCTAACACATAAAAAGCAAGTCAGACTGTAGGCAGTCTCTCTTCCTGGATACCAAAGGTAGCAACCAGGGCTCACATATAAACAGTCACAACAAGTTTCATTTAAGATAGGCAAACTATCACTCAGAATAGCTCCACCAGGTTATTTTCTACACCTCACAACTGCTATACAGAATGTACTGTCAGGAAAAGATGAGGGTAATTCACCTGAAGGGAGTACAAGGGGTGGGAATGGTGCAGAAATGGACACAAATCCCTTTACACAAGAAAGGTCCTGAAGGGACTAGAAGGAATAAAAGTTGATAAAGCAATGGGGCCAGATGGAGTGCACCCCAGGGTCCTAAAAGAACTAAGAGAGGTGGTGGCTGAGCCTCTGGCAATCCTGTTTAGCCGATCACTGGAAACAGGGGAGATACCCAAAGACTGGAGGATAGCAGATGTAGTTCCCTTATACAAAAGTGGGAACCAAGAGGAAGCGGGGAACTACAGACAAGTCAGCCTCACCTCTGTAGTGGGGAAGATCATGGAAGCACTACTGAAGGAGAGATTGGTGGAACATCTGGTTGCCAACAGACTGCAGGACCCAAGGCTGCATGATTTCACTGGAGGGCGGTCATGTCAGACCAGCCTCCGTGAATATTTCGAGTGGCTGACAAGGGAGGTGGATCGGGGAGGGCAGTTGACATGACCTAGCTGGACTTCAGCAAGGCCTTTGACACTGTGCCATGCAGAAGGCTATTAAACAAACTAGGGAATATGGGAGTGGACAGGACAGTAGTGCAGTGGGTAGGTAACTGACTGGGTGGCAGGACACAGAGGGTGGTGGCAATTGGCTGTCACTCCACAGAGGGAGGAGTGATGAGTGGTGTACCACAGGGATCAGTGCTGGGACTGGTCCTATTCAACATCTTCATCAGTGACATTGCGCAGGAACTAGAAGGCAGAATTTCCCTGTTCGCTGATGACACAAAGCTCTGTAACAGAGTCAACATGCCAGAGGATGTAGACAGAATGAGGAGGGACCTGCAGAAACTTGAAGAATGGTCAGGGGTTTGGCAGTTGAAATTCAATGCAAAGAAGTGCAAGATAATGCATATGGGGCTCAAAAACCATGGAACAACATATTAGTTGGGGGGTGAGGATATAGCATGCATCAAGCAGGAAAGAGATCCTGGGGTTATCATCTCTGAAGACCTCAAGGTAGGGAAACAGTGAGACAAGGCAGCAAGTAAAGCAAATAGAATGCTGGGATGCATTGGCAGGGACATCACTGGCAGGAAAAGGGAGGTCATTATTCCACTATACAAGACACTAGTGAGGCCCCACCTGGAGTACAGTGTACAGTTACGGAGACCTTACCTATGTAAGGACATAGGGTGGAGTAGGTTCAGAGGAGGGCAACAAAGATGGTACATGGATTTCATCACAAGTCCTATGAGGACAGGCTGAAGGACTTGAATATGTACTCCCTGGAGGAGAGGAGGGAGAGGGGATATGATAGAGACATACAAGTATCTTACAGGGAGGAACAGAGTGCAGGGATACACTATTTTTCAGCAAAAAAGATGCTCCAGAACTAGAGGGCATGGGATGAAGTTAGAGAAAGGGCGATTCAGAGGAAACGTGAAGAAGAATTTCTTCACAGAACAGGTGGTGGACAAGTGGAACACCCTGCCAGAGGAAGTAGTGGTGGCTGAAACAATCAGAGAATTTAAGAATGCATGGGATAGACATAAGGGAATTCTGGAGGTCAGGGATAAGAGGCAACAGACTTCTAGGAAAACCTAACGAGAACTTACAAGCTCAAATGGGCAGACTGGGTTGCCCATAGGCCCTTATCTGCTGACAGTGTCTATGTATCTATGTATCTATGCAGGATGGGCAAATTACCCTCACCTTTGTGTACCTGGTACTGAGAGGTCCCCAGTTCCTTTCATCATATGTTATAGAAGTATGTCAAGATTTAGCCTTTTTGGTTTTCCATTCAATGAGCCCTGCATCCCCTTTTGGTACTGGATGACCTTTTCACCCCCCTGAGTTGTTTATTGGCTATTTTTCCTCCTGGCACCCCTAATGTTCAGAAAGCTCATCTGTCCCTTGTGGCTGCCATGACAAACACACTGGAAGGATGATGCTCCTCCATCCTTTTTAGAATGGCACCGCGAGATCCTGATGACTCTCCAACTGGAGAAACACATAGCATCAATGTGAAAGAGACCTCAACTTTTTTCCTGCACCTGGGAGTCTCTCTATACTTTATTGTCCCTCTGGGGCACCCAGAACTCCGCTTGATCCTATTCGGGCCCTTCGGCCTTCTGTCCCTTAAGATTCTGGAAGGCGCCTATCCTGCTTTGAGATTTTGTAGTTTAGTATGGTAGCAGACGAGGTGGGGTGGTAATGGGTGGGGAGGAGGGAGGTTTTTAATTTGATTTTGCTTCACTTCAGCCTTTTCATGTACTCTCTTGACCATGTTCTGTATTGGGTGTTTGTTTTAGTGTTCTTGTTCTATTCTGTTGTTGAAAAATTTTAATAATGTATACTAAATAAATAAAAATAGAATGGCTGTAGATCAAATGTCCACATTTCATTGATTGCTGCATTCAGTTCACATGCAAAAGCATAACTGGGTGGGTATTTAGAATGATGCTTAAAGATGCCATGCTGAGTACTGTAGGCTAGACTTCTCTGGGTGTGGGGATACCAAACTGCTGACCTTGCTGTGGTGGGAAGGCCAGTGGGGTAATATTGGATTCCTGGGGATTCCCAGATGCTACTCAAATGAAAGCAGTGATTTGGGATGTTTTCTGTACTGGTGTGTGTGTCACAATCCCACTCCTGGGGTCAGGCCCTCTGCTACCACAGTGCCTAACATTTAAGTGCAATTCGTGAACAGGGGAAAACAGGGACACCCTCCTGTTTGTTTTGACTCTGAGTAAACTACCAGTCTCAAGTCCTAAGGTAAATTATGAACCCTTTTTAGCTAGCACACCCAGGTAACAAGTCCAAATATAACTCTCTCTTCAGGGGAAGCAGCACAATATACTTGACCCAGCCGGCATACATCCAACTTGGTTCACAACCCCGTTCTGACTCAGTTTAGATGCTGGTATTTTTCTTACTTTGCTGTACCTTTTCACAGATTCTTGTTAGCATGGCTGCATATGGTGACACTCCAAGCACTTTAAAAGTTATGTCAGAATTATCAATGCTGTTCCACCATTCACACTCAAAATGAGAAAATGTCTCAGGCAGGTTTAAGGAAACACAAAGTTTACTAAAAATTAAAAAAAGTAAATAAATACAATACGTATATGCATTAAGATTACAGTCAGAAAAGAAATGGACGATTACAAAACAAAGTACCTTGTAACTGATTTAGCTAATTACACCTCAGGTTTTCAGTTGACAAATGGTTTGGGCTATTACGTATCTTGGCTGAAGTGTCCCTTAGAAGTCCAGAAACAAAGATAACTCTAAGAAGTCCAGAAAAGAGTGTCTGTCCTTTCAGCCACGCTTCACCAATATCAACAAAGGCCTGGATGTCCCTACCTCCTTGTGGTGTCACAGCTCATGAGGTCACTCTTAGTCCTGTAATTAATTTGTGACATGACCAATGCATAACCAAATGCCTCAGCTTACTGTCTGTTTGAAAATGACAAATACAGCAATATTTTAATTATAAACAAGACAGTCTATTTCATCATCAGAGTATAGTTTATAACAACATTCCCCTTTGATCTTCAGCAAACCATCCTTATGAGCTATTTCACATAGCTGGTTAAAACTTGACATAGCTCCGCCAAAAGAACAGCTTCCCCTTTGGTACATCATAAAATGCAGCATTCACAGTACCATCCAGTGATCAAAGACTTGGTTTTCTGAGAACAGGGCTTTTATAACAGTCACAAGATGTTTTGCAGCTATGTGTCAGTTTTACTACAGACAGCTGTTCCAGCAAGCAAAGGCCTGTGGGTCAGAGGTCAAACCCCTTTAAGGCCACTGGCAATTCAAAATATATCCACATCCTGCAGTGCTAGTTACCCTGTATAGCTACGGGGGGAGCGCAGCTCCAAAATTGGAACACCACACTGCACAAGTGGCAGACTTGGAGGGAGTTAAACAGTTTTGTTACTCATCAGCAAGGAAACTTAAGAAAAAGGCTTAATGCAAAAGTAGACATGTTTTGTAGTTTTCAAGTTTCAAAAGCAGCAATCTCAGTACAGACACACCTTAAGTCTAAGCTAATCCCTTAAGGCCACTAGAAGGAGGAGAATCTGTCTAGGTGCCCCAGCGCTTCTCTCTATCCAAGCTTCTGGGTGGGCTCCAAAGCTGGAAACACACCTCTTTACCACACACAGCTGCTGTCAAATTCCATTGGTTATTGCAGATTATGTAGACACAGAAGTAATTAGCTGATGCAAGTGGCCGTGGAGAGTCTCTAACCCATACACCAACAAAAATAAAGAGTGGAATAAAGAAATATTTGCTAGCATTAACATACATACAATGAAGCCTGCCAGAGTTCTTCAGAGTTGGTCTTCATCCTGGTAGGCTTCACTGTAAGTGAAAAATGTGCCATGGTTAAAACCTTTACAAAAATGTGTACAATACATGCAAGGTCACTATTCTGCCTAAATCACTAAGCTAAAGGCTAACTGTATATTGAAAAAAAAATTGGCGCCAGTCACAAATCTATTACAACATTCAATAGTTTATTGAGTGCAACTATAATGTGCTGTTGGAAAAAGTGCTGGAATAAAGTGCAGAGTATAACGTGCATGAAAAGCAGTGGCAGCAACACAACCTGATGCCAACCCACCAGACCCATTATATTAAAAAAATCCCAGTTCTTAAGAATCCATTGTAATTGCAGCAGTAATGCAAACTTCAAGAAATGCAGTTTTGAACTGTAGGGAAGATTTCTTGCTAGAGGTTACAGGGAAGGGGCTGTGTCTGAAGCAAGGGCCACTGCAAGGGATAAAAACAGGGAAGAACTACAGGGTAGGCAAGTGACTGAGTTGGACACTCAGATGCACTTTTGCTTTGTAACTACTTTTTGTTGACAAAGTGCAAGTGCTAAAAATATAATACAGAAAAATTAGTCCATACTTATGTCAGATATAGAGCTGGTCAAAAGTTGCGAATTCCGCTTTAGTGGAACTTCAGCGAAATTTCACAACTTTTGTGGGATTTTCTGAATTTCCACCTTTGGTGAATTGGAAATCTTCCGAATGTGTCTGGTGAATTTTCACCCTGTTCTGCAGATTTTTTTTTTGCTGAACTGCAGAAGAAAATGCATGAACTGTGTAATTAATACATTAATCCATAATTCATGTGATTATTCCTCAGTTCAGTGATCAGTTCTGCAGTGTCCCCATAGGAAAAAGAAAAAGAAAATTCCTGGTGTCCATTGGCACCCCCTACACTCTGATTGCATACTGGTGCCACCCCATAATTATTGTTTCCCTGGTGGCTACTGGCACCCCCCACCCTCTGATTGCTCACTCCGACCATAAATATTTTTTCCCTGGTGTCTAGTGGCAACCCCCACCCTCTAGTCTCTCACCCTGGCTGTAAATATTATTTCCCTGGTGTTGAGTGGCATTCCCTACCCTCCAATCACTCACCCCAGCCATAGTTATTATTTCTTTGGTGTCTAGTGCCCCCACCCACTGTGCACACTGGGTACACCAACCTGCACCCACCTTCCATACATAGTCAGTCACTGCCTTGGTCAGAAAGTACAATAGGGATTGGGGAGTCAAAACATCATCTGGCACAGCCCTCCTCTTACCACCTCAGCTGGATGCTGTATATAATGACAGGGACTGTGTGACCCTATCGCACACTTCCTGTCATTACATACAGCAGCCGGCTGAGGTGGTGAGAGGAGGGGTATGCCGGTCAACATATGGGCTCCCCAATCTCTATTTTCTGACCCATGTAGTAACTATGTATGGAAGGGGGGTAGCTGGTTGGTATACCCATCCCAGTGTGGGTGGTGGGGGGGGTACTAGACAAAGGGAAATATTAATTGTGGGTGGGGCAAGTGATCGGAGGGTGAGGGATGCCACTAGACACCAGGAAAATATTAATTATGACCAAGGTGAGTGATCATAGTGTTGGGCTGCCTCTAGACAGCAGGGAAATATTAATTACAGATGGGGCAAGTAATCAGAGGGTGGGGGGGTCCACTAGACACCAGGGAAATATTAATTATGGCTGGGGTGAATTATTAGTGGGTGGAAGGTGCCACTAGACACCAGGGAAACAATATTTATGGCCAGGGCAAGCAATCGGAGGGTGTAGACAGGCATACTCACTGTACACATTTGAGTACAGTTTTGTTGTGTGTCTGTCACAAACTGTATGCCTTTCTGTTAACATTTTCATTCTAATTTGTAGTATTTGGGTTAGTGTAGGCCACTGAGGAGTGACTCTGTTTAAACTTCTGTTGTTTAGGAGACAGATGCATGTATAACCTCTTTAGAGATTAGAGGAATCATCTGACAACAATCTGACTTGCTTGGAAGGGGGTGCCATTTGGAAAGGATGTGTAGATTTTTTAATGGGGTGGGTGTAACTGTTGGAGATTGTGTACAAAACAGAAATTTCTGGCTACACCCTGTGGGGGTGCCACTAGACACCAGGAAAACAAACAATATTAATTATTATAGCTGGGGGGAGCAATGGGAGGTTGGGGGGTGCCACTAGACACCAAGAAAACAATATTAATTAGGGATGGGGTGAGTGATCGGAGGGTGTGGGGTGCTACTAGACACCAAGAAAACAATACGGGACAAGCAATCAGAAGGTGATGGGTGCCACTAGACACCAGGGAAACAAATTAATATATGGCCCATGATAAATACATATTTACACAATTCATACTTTCATTCTGCAGTTCAGTGACTCACTGAACTGCGGAATGAATGTATGAATTGCAGACTAATTGTATTAAACTGCCAAACTAAATTCTGCAGAAGTGACCTCTGACTGTGACCAGTTCTGTGACATTTTTTTCTCCAGTTTAATACATTAATCTCTTCTGTTCATACATTTATTCCACCATTCTAAGTTGGAATTTCTGCAAAAGTTGCCAATTTGATTTCTGAACTTTCACAGAAGCAAAAGTCTGACTTTCACACAAATTCTACTAGCAGAAGATTTTTTTTCACACAGCACTAGTCAGATCCTGCCCTTAGACACTATACCTAAGAGCCACGCTGGTTTGTATACAAGAGGGGCAGAAATTGGGGGGACACTCTTGTATATAGTCTTCAACTGACTGTCCAAGTACAAAAGACACAGAATTGGCTCCTTGTTTTACCCTGTGACACTTTACCATGTGGATGCTGCAAATTCTGCCACAGTATCATTAAATCCCCATGTTTCACCACAGCCAATGCAAAGAAAAGTTTTGAAACATAATGTTTCATAAATTGTGATACTGTAAATGTTGCCTACTTGATTATTTGCACCTGTGGTGCTTTCTACATCAGGAAGACTTCATGACCCTTTTAAGTTCACATTGGGAGAACCTCCACTAAATTGCCAGAAAGGACTGGAATAATGTTCTTTCTGCTTATGTCTACTCACAGACAGATTGTGACAATCATAGTTTTAAACTCTGCAGCCTAGAAAAAGTCAGAATGGGCAAGCGGGGTGGGGTCTTAGATTTCCTTACACTTAGAAGGGAAGCATATAGATTGTGCAGCCGGGGGCATTATATGTGCCAGGTTTAAATAAATGAGCAGTTAGAGTATGCTCCTTTCATAACAAAAAAAGGTAGCATTGACATTTCTTTAATATGTTCATAGTTTTTGCAGCATCCACAAGGAAAAGTGCCAGAGGGTAAATCAAGGTGCCAATGCTGTGTCCTTTTTACTTGGACAGTCAGTTGAAGACTGTGTACAAGGGTGTCCCCCAAATTTCTGTCAGAGGGTAGTGGTAAATGGCATTCACTCTGAAGAAGGCATGGTTACTAGTGGGGTGCCACAGGAGTCAGTACTGGGCTTGATCCTCTTCAATGTCTTTATTAGCAACATTGCAGGAGAGCTGGAAGTGAAAGCATACTTGTTCATGGATGACACAAAAATCTGCAACAGAGTGAACACACTGGGTTGGTGGGAGGATGAGGGGTAATCTGAAAAAGCTGGAGGACTGATTAGTGGTTTGGCAACTGGGATTCAATGCCAAAAAGTGCAAAATTATGCATATGGGGCATAGAAACCCAATGGCAATGTACCAAATTGGTGGGGAGGTATTGGCAACCACAAAACAGGAAAGGGACCTCTGGGTCATCATATCTGATGACCTACATGTAGCAAAGCAGTGTGTTCAGCCAGTGGGAAAAGCTAGCATAATGCTCGGTTGCATAAGAAGGGGTATCACCAGCATAAAGAGGGAGATAGTGTTAACCCTAAATAGATTGATGGTGAGGCCCCACCTAGAGGATTCTACAACACCAGTTCAACACAAATATGTCACCCCGACGTTACAGTGATGGCAGTATGTTGACCGCAATTGCAGCTGCTATTGTGCCATCTAGAAAAGAAGAATAGTATATGGTTAGGGCTTATTCTGTATGGAAAAGGGTGGCTTTAAAATTTTTGTTGTAGGACAGTTCAGATGGCAAAAAAGTTGTACTATCGTTCTGATGTCACATCAATAGTACAACAACTTTTAGCTGTGTCCTGCCACCTGATTGATTCACTCATGGCTCTAATGATAAAAATATTGGAAACATGGGGGCATGATTTAGCAAATGCCGATCAGTGGACCCTCCTTGCTTTGACACAAACAGCCTCACAGGGCTTCTTGTCACAAAAGTAAATTCTTCTTTTTTAATTTATTTTTAAAAATAAATGGTGCTGAGTGAGTGTAAATGGGGTGAAGCCAGAGTGAGTGGGATTGAGAAGTAGCGGGAGGGGGGAGAAGCAGAACCAGCAGGAGGAGCAGCACTAGATAATGCAGGTAACCATCAAATTAAAAAAAACACACACAAACTATAGACTATATAAAATAGTGGCTGTGTGACCATCCACAACCACGGCTATGTTTCCATCTCGGGGAGTTGATGACATCGGTGAGCCCTCTTGGACTTCGCTGTCAAGGTCTCTATAATGTTATCAACTCTCTCGATGGAAAAACAGCCTGGTTGTGGATGGTCACCCATCCAGTATTTTATATTTGTTGTGCTCTGGCCCCAACTCTTCCCTGTATTGTAAAATAACTATCTCCAAGTCTAGCTTGTTTTAGGGAGGTGGTGAAGGTTCCGGAGAAGCTGTGCTGGGTTCACATGACCATTACAGAGATCTGCTGATGTTGTCGCTGTAATGGTCTTCAGTGTAAATGGTTCACTGTTGGAATGGCATGCCCACCTAGAGTACTGTGTCCAGTACTGGAGGCCCCATCTCCAGAAATATATAGACTGGGTGGAAATAATACAGATGAGGGCAACCAAAATGGTGCATGGCCTGCATCAAGATCCCTATGAGGAAAGACTCAATAAATTAAATATGTACTCTCTAAAGGAAGGGAGGGAATGGGGGACATGATAGAAACATTCAAATACCTCAAAGGAATTAATAAGATACAGGAGGGTAGCATTTTATTTAGAAAGAGATGCTCGAGGACAAGGGGTCATGACATGAAGCTGGAGGGGGGACAGACTCAGAGGGAATGTGATGAAATACTTCTCCATGAAAAGGGTGGTGGATGCCTAAAATGGTCTCCCAGTGGAGGTGGTGGGTAGTAAAATGGCAGCAGAATTCAAGCATGCATGGGATACACACAAGGGGACCATAGTAATAGGACTGGGAGGGCAAGGCTGGAGATTGAGTAGAGTTGGCACTAGCACAGTAAGCAGTGACTTTAGGGCAGAGTAGTGGGCCAAGATGTCCTTATCTGCCAACAACCTGTATGTTTCTAGCTTCTGTGTTTTGCTTCTCTACTAACATTGCTGTTTTCTTTTCTTTGAAGTGTTTATATGGATGTTCCACAAGGAGCTAGTGACGAAAGTAGGATACTGCCATAATATTGAACTCTCAAGTTTTATATAGGACAAAGTAATTGTTTTAACATTTCTTAATGAATTATGTGTTGCATTTGATGCAAAGAAATATTGTTCTGTTTTTAATAACTTCTTCTGTTGTCACTTACATTGCACTTAGCACTACTATCCCTTTAAATGTTGTACTATTTAAGAGGACACAGAAGCAGTGTCCGAGTCCCTTCTGATGAAGTCCAGTGTGAAATTGGTCAAAAGGGGTGTGGTGGGTTGGCATCTCATTGTGCTGCTGCTGTTTTTCATATCAGTTATACTCTGCACTTTATTCTAGCACTTTTCAAAACCACTTTATATTTGCACTCCATAAACTGCTGAATTTTGCAATAGATCTATGACTGGAGCCAGTACTTTTGTTTGTTGAACTTTGTCCTGTGTACAGTCTAGCTATGGAGTGACCATAGTTTTGCTCTCTATATATGGAACCTAATGCCTGATGATGACCAGGGTAACATCTGGGCCTGGCCCAGTGGTACAGTGGTACAGCTACTGCTCATGATGCCAGCAACCTGGGTTTGGCCACAAAAGTAGGTCGAGGGTTGGCTGGAGGGTGGAGGATCAGGCATCTGAGAGACTGCTCTCTTTCTCCAAGGTGGGGGTGGCACAGTGCCTGGAATTAACCTGGCCACTAGTGGTGGCAGGGGGGGCAGGATGTTAGGACCACAACTTGGAGAAAGAGTGGCAGTCATGGCATACCATGCCATTGATGGTCTCGCACACCACTCCATCACAAGGGATCAAAATTGTGAGAAAATCAGCCTTACTGGCAGGATGACTCCCAGACTCATCACAGACCTTGCACTGTTGACCTTGGTGCTGATTCTTCAGGTCTTTGAAAGGGCGTGTTGACCTAGGCTGTCCTCTACCCCACCATGGAGGACAAGCCATTTGAGAAACCAAGCCAGTAAGTCTAGGAGATGTCAAGCGATGGAGCCGAGGGGTCAGGAGAACAGGGGAGGAAAAAAAATACAGGACGAAAAAAGAAGAGTCACACATGCACTGTCCCTCTTTGAAGTCAGATTTGTTGCAATATACTGTAACTATATAACTGTTTGCCTTGACATAATCCTTAATAAAAGCTTCTTCTGCATCTAATCTTACATGGATGGCTGATATTTTTTTTGTTCCCTTTTTAATATGGTCTGTGATATTTATTTATTTCATTTTTGTTGACTGGGAAAGGAGGACTAGACAATTCTGCCTATTTTCAGCCGCATGTCAGTGGAGGGGGGAAACAGATGGATGTCAACTGACACTGAACCAGATTAAACTGTTGGTGGTATTTTTACTGATTGGGGGAAATTTGGCCAGAACACTGGTTAAATCCCCTTATTCTTTTTGAGAAGTGCCAAGGAATCTTTAACATCCACCTGAGCAACCACCAGAACAGGCAGACAGGACCTTGGGACTCAATGCATTCCCAGTAAGAACAACGTTGTTTTTTGAGTGTGTGGTCACTAAATATGCCTTGGGAGTCAATGGCAGGATAGTCCTCATCTACCGGCCTCTGGTGGGTGAGATTTTGTTCCTGCAGGAGCTAGCAGACTTCAACGCTGAGCAGTTGTTGGAGTCCCCTAGGAGTTTGGTCCTGGGGGACATTAATGCCTGGGTCAACAATGTTTGTTTGTTTGTTTATTTTTTTATACTTTATAACCAGTGAGCAAAATATGCCCATTTTCACTGGTGATCAGTAACAAAATACATATACAGACTCACAAACGATATACAGCAAAATAAAATACAAAATCAATTAAAACATCAACATTCAGCTTCAAGATACAATAATTTTTGACTAAGACCTTTAAAAGATGAAATGTTAGGAGAAATCATAATCATTTGAGGAATGAATCCTGTCACTTTGGACAAGAGCGCCTCTGGCTGATGAGTCAGCTGGGATTGTCTTAGGTAGTCACCTCCAGGACACACATACATGGCCACACTCTTGACCTGGTCTTCTCACTCGGACTTGACATTGCAGAGGTCAAGGTCGATCTGGTCAGCTGGTTGAATCATTAGGCTGTTGAGTTCCAGTGCAGGGCCGTCTGTAAATTAACCTCTTCTGCAGAGACTGTCATTATCCAAAAAATAAATTTGAGCCCCGCCAACTCCAGGAGTTGCTGGATGTCTCAAGTTTGATGCTAGCTTGTGCTCAGGGTTCAAAGGCTGGAGTTGAGGCTTATAATACAGCCTTGACTGAGGCACTGGACCTGATTGCACCTTTCTATGTTCTCCTCTTGACCTCCTGATGCAGCTAACCCTGGTACTGTGCTGAACTGCGTTAGTTGAAGACTAAGGGACGTAGGTTAGAGTGTGCCTGGAGGAGATTGTGCTCTGAGGAGGACAGGTTGGTGCTGAGGCTCAATTATTTGGAGTAACAGCAGGCATCAATCTTAAGAAGATTGAATATTTGTCTTGAATGATTGCTGTGACAAGAAATCACGCAGCTGATCTGTTCTGCACTGTTGACAGTTGGCTAAAACCCTCCTGTCTGCAGCATTTTCTGCAGAAAAATGTGAGCGGTTTGGACATTTCTTTGCCAACAAGGTGTCCTCTATCATGGTGTGTATTGCCTCTTGTGGTCCAACTTCTGCTGGGGCTGATCAGCCTGTGGGTGAAGACCGTCTGCCAAGTTAGAGTGAGTTTCAGCCAGTTGTGGCAGATGAGGTCCTCTGTGTGCTTACCAGCATGCATCCCACCTGCTGTGTCTTTGAGCCCGGTGCAACGTGGTTTGTTATCTGCTGCTTGGATTTCCTGGGCTAAGTGTTCATGGAGATTGTTAATGGGTCTTTAAGTGAGGGCATCTTTCCTGTGATTTTGAAAGAGGCTTTAGTGAGACTTCTCCTTAAAAAGCCAACTTTAGACGCTGACGTTCTCTCGAACTATAGGCCTAACTCTAATCTTTTCTTTCTGGGGAAGTTTATTGAAAAAGTGGTGGTTGACCAACTGGTTGAGTGTCTTGAGAGTTTGTGTATTTACAGACCTCTTCAGTTCAGTCAGGTTTTTGGCCCCAGCACTGCACTGAGATAGCTTTGGTAAGGGTGGCACATGATCTTTTCATGGAGAGGGATCAAGGCCACTTAACCATCTTGGCGCTCTTGGACCTATCTTCAGCATTTGACATGGTGGATCAGGGGGTGCAATTGGACTGCCTTCGGAACTATGTGGGCACTAACTGTGCAGTTTTATGCTGATTTAGCTCATATTTAACCAGACGATCACAATGCATAGTCCTTGGGAATTTTCCCTCTGGACTTTCTGCACTGCCTTGTGATGTTATGCACGGTTCCATTTTGGCACCACTGTTGTGCTCTGTGTATATGCTGCCACTGGGAGAGATCATAAGGTGGTACAATCTGTGGTTTCACTGCTATGCAGATGATACCCAGTTGTACCTGTCTTGTACCCCAGACAACCTTTCTGCCTCAGATACACTGAATTGGTGTCTGGCTGAGATTAATGACTGGATGTCTACAAACTGGCTATGTCTCAACCCTGGTGGTTATGGTGATTGAGCCGAGTCATGGGGCTGTCTTCGCTGATGGGGGGGCAGGATTGCTCACTTCAATAGTTGATGGATGCCCCCTGTCAGTGATTAGTGCAGTTAAGGATCTTGGCTTTTTTTGATGACCGTCTTACTCTCAAACAACAGGTATTGGTCATTAGATCCAGGTTTTTCAGTCTCTGGAATATCACCAGGATCCGTCCATTATTGATGCCTGCTGACCTTACTATGGTCATCCATGCCTTTGTTACCAGCAGACTTGAGTACTATAATGCCCTTCACCTAGGGTTGTCTGGAGGATTCATGCATCAACTACAGCTAGTGCAGACTGCTGCATCCAGGTTGTTGACAGATACTTCAATGAGGGATCATGTCACTCCTGTTCTGCGTGCTCTGCACTGGCTGCCTGTGAGTTTATGTATCACCTTCAAGATATGCTTGTTAACTTACAAGGCCCTACGTGGTTTTGGGACCTGACTACCTTAAAGGGCTCCTGGTTTCATAGTGCCCTATCCACCCCCTACGCTCCACTGAGGCTGGATTGCTGGTTGTTCCCTCCTCTTACCTCAAGATATCTGACAATAGAGCATTTGGTACTGCTGCACCACTGTTGTGGAACTCTCTTCCACTGTGTATTTGTGCAGCCAGCATGGTGGAGGCCTTTAAAGCCTCTTTAAAAACATTTCTGTTTGAGAAGGGTTTTAGTTTTATCTGAAAACCCAATTTTATCTGCTGGGATGTTTTTATTGAAATTTGGGTTTTTAATATGCTTTGTACAGCGCTCTGAGCCCATGGATAGGGAGCTATATAAATAAAATTTGCCTTGCTGTCCCTTGTCTTAATGTCTCATCTGAAAAATGGCACCTCAGGACTGCAAGACCCACTTCATGCTGCACTATTGTTAGTATTTGCATTTTAACCCAATCTCCTAGTGTGAGGTTGGAACTCACAGCCTTTCCGATCTTTTGGCCTTAGAAGTGAGTGTGAAACCAGCTGAGCTACAGGTACTGACACTGCTGGATTATGGATATGGATTGTTCTTCTAATATTATCTTGATGTTGAAGGTTTTTTTATAAATACAGTTGGATCTATATTATATCTATTTATAGAGGTATTATGTTTTCCACTCTTTTGGTCATTATAGCTGAAAGCAGACTGCAGTCCAAATTATGGACCATGATAGAGCCATAGGATAGGTAATCTGATGTATCTTATATGTCCTTATAACTTATTGAATTGACAGCCCAGTCCCAATTAGGTGCAGTGCTTCCCTCCCATAAGAGACATTGCTTGGAGAGGCAGCTGAAGTCAAGATTGTGATGTAGTTTAGTATTGGGTGGGACAGATATAGGTAAATAGTGCAACCCATATGCATGGTGAAGTTTGCACTCTGAAGAAGAAGGTGATTATCAGTGACTAGAGCTATCAGTTTTTTAAACCCACTCTGGAATTTGTCCTGATATTGAATCAGGGAAAGGGAAAGGGGGGGAAGGAAAATTGTTTAATCAGAAAAGGCACACTAAGCCAGATCTTGTTTCCAGGTGAGATCTGGGAGCACAAGGAAGTTAAGTGACTTACTTGGGGTCACACAGTATGCAAGTGGGGGCTGTGGGATTCAAACCCACGTCTCCAGGTTTGCAGCTCAGGACTTAAAATACTGCACTATACTGCCTCCATAAGACAACGATTATTTGGAGAAGAGGTGCATCAGGGAATCAGGCATGGTTATCAGAAGACCGGAGACACCTCTGGGTCTTTTTCTGTCAACACATTTTGTTTATGTGCTTCTATGTAAGGAACAGACAACACCAATAGGAGAATTTGGATCATATGAGAACACAAATCATAATATTTCATACACACGAGGAAATTCAGCAAAACTGAACACATGAGGTCAGCACTCAAAAAATAAGATAAATATCTTTAGATAAATCTTTAATGAAAAACCACACATCAAACATAGTAAAAAAGGCTCACCGCCTTGGAGACTGGTTCGATGTTAAAGCCATCATGGTGAAAAAAAACACAGTTAAATTCGGGTTTAGAGTAAACAGCTGGTCAGCATCTCGTGGTGCCGTTAAGTACTCGTTGCTACCAAAGTGGTCTGTGAAAGACCAATATACTACCCAAAAGGGACAAGGCAACAGAGAAGCAGCAACAACACTATAAAGAAAGCCAGAAAAGTAAGCGTAAAACGCTAAATATACTGAACCCGCTTGTGCACACCGTGAGATGAGCGCTGCTCTCCACAGAACTTCCTGGAAGGACGCTTATGTATTGATCATGGATTAGGTCATCATCAGAGCATGCTTCCAACCATGAGAGAGCTGTTTAAAAATAGCGTTCTTAAAGTACTACAGCCATTTAAAGTTTATAACAGCCCACGAATATTTCCTCAATTGTTAATACACAACAGACTGCTCATGTATCATATTTTACACATCAATACATATAGGGAAAACCCCTTCAAGAACTCAATAGCAGCACAATTTAATATATAAATTATCAGAGATAGGGTAAGACATAATAAAGGAAATTGGGGGGGGGAGGCAGAGCAGGCAAGTCATGCTCTCCATGGGAGACAGAGCCAACACGTCTAATCTCTCTAAATAGAAAATAATAGTATATTAGCAAATTATTGCAGACAGAGCCAGAAAGTCATATCTCCATGGAGACAGAGCCGGCAAGTCTAATCTCCAGCATAAACCAAATTAAAGCAAGCTATTATCTTCCAATGTAACAATGTCGTGGAAGGTCTTCTTTTAGTCCCTTAGGAGCCATGCTGTCTAATTTGTGGATCCAGAATGCTTCCCATTGTAACAGAAGGAGACTAAACTCTCCACCTCTCAAACCTGGTTCCACTTTTGCAATCCCAACAAACCTTAATGATGCTGGTGAGCTATGTTGTGCAGTTATATAATGTCTCGCCATAGCATAATCGCAATTATCACTCCTTATAGCACCTTTGTTTTCACCTATCCGATTTTTTAAAGCCCTCTTAATTTGTCCCACGTAGATCATACCGTATGGACAGAGAAGTAAGTAGATCACACCTACAAGACTACAATTTATAAAAGTATTTATCACATACTTCTTCCCAGATCTTGGATGGCAGAAACTCTTTGGCCCAGATATTCAAAAGGGTTGAGCCATGCGCAACAGGGTTGCGCATGCGCAAGTCCAAAACTGCGCCATTTTGCGATATTCAGAAGGAGGCAGTTGTGCCCCCGAAAACATGCTGAGCAACAGCGCAATGAAAATGAAGGCATGTGCAACCAAAGGGGGCGGATCCATGCATAAAGACCGCAATGCGATATTCAAAGACTTCTGCGATGCGCAATAGCGGCACAGCTGGAAATTGCACACTAGCGGAAATAAGCCAAAATAAAAAGGCTCAAGGAAGCGGCCCAAGAATGCTACCAGGCTGCCAAGTGGGGGAGAGAGAGAGAGAGAGAGACAGAGACAGACAGCAAAGGGCAGGCAAGGAAAGTGTGTCCCATATTCTGTAGAGGCCAGCGGGGGGTGCCCGGTGCAGTGGAAGTAGCAGTCAGGACAGTGGGGGTAACACAGCAACACCAGCCGGGGGGGGTCAGAAGCCAGGGAGATGGACAGTGCCAGTTTCCACATGGAAGCTGTAATGAGGGGGGTGAGAATGCATTCTTCAGGGGGACGTGGCCGTGGAAGGGCCCGTCGGCAGTACGCCCCCGACAGGCGGTACCGTGCCCGCATCAGCTTTGAGCTGTACACAGAAGTAGAGATCATGGGCCGGTACCACCTGAACAGGGCAATACTGAGATGGCTCTGTGAGCTGTGCAGTGATGTGATGCAGGCACCCTCACAATGGAGTCACGCTCTGTCGGTGGAGACCAAGGTGACAGCCTGCATGTGCCTGCTCGCCACGGGCACCTTCCAGAGGCCGACAGGGGACACCACAGGCATCACACAGTCAGCCACGTCACGCATCCTCACCCAATTCCTCAGCGCACTGCTGCCACATGCTGCAGAGTACATCCACTTCCCCAGCACCGCGGCAGAGCTTACAGCAAACATGCAGGAGCTCCACAGGGTAGCACGTATGCCTGGCATGCTAGGGGCCACAGACTGCACCCATGTGGCCATCTGCAAGCCACCTGGCCCCGATGGCCACGCATATCGGAACAGAAAGGGATTCCCTAGTGTCAACTGCCAGGTGGTGTGTGATGCCACTGGGCACATAATCAATGTCTGTGCCACACACCCTGGCGGAGCACATGATGCCTTCATATGGTATCAGTCTGCACTGTGCCATCGATTCGAGAGTGGGGACATCCCCACAGGACATCTAGTGGGTGAGTACACATGTATGGAATGCAAACTCTGGGCAAGGGTGGGAATGCCACAGGTGCCATGGTAGTGGCACACAGGGAGATGGCCAATATGGACCTGAACATGACACTGATCTCCACTATATCCACATAGGTGACTGCGGATACCCACTCCATCCCTCGCTGCTCACACCATACCAGCGCCCCATGACCCCAGCGCAGCTATGCTATAATGAGGCACATGCTGCAACACGCAACATCATAGAGTGGGTGTTTGGGATGCTCAAGGCACGCTTCTGATGCCTAGACACCTCTGGCGGTGCCCTTCAGTACAGCCCCCAAAAGGCCTGTGGGATATTCCTGGCCTGTTGCATCCTGCACAACATGGCCAAAGACCATGGGATAGCTGTACAGGTTGAACAGGGGGACAGCAATGGGGATGCCAGTGGCGCCAGTGGTGATAGTGATGAGCAGCCCCCCCCTAGGATGGAGGGACCCCCAACTGATCCAGCAGGCCCAGCTGCACCGGGACACCATCACAGAGGAGCACTACGCACAACACAGGTAAGTCAAGGGGACATGTGCAACCAACACTGTCCATGCGCAAACCACAGGCACACAGGGGAACACACCAGGGGTGCATGACGGTCAGGGGAGTGGAAGGGTCCAGGCATACAAACACACCATCAGGGAGGGGTGAGCACTCATATGGACACACACACACCAGGCACAGAGCATACATGGGCAGATGCACAGTACTGCAGAACCAACATTGCTAACACACAGCACCACCGACCACCCCCACCACCCGTACTGTCCAAGTACGTGTGTCAGAACCTGGGCACCCTTGCACCTTGGTGTACAGTGCAATGCAGGCATCATCATGCACACACACCTGTGGACAGCAGTTGGGAGGGTGTGCAGGTGGTCCGTGTGTCGGCATGGTGAGCAGAGCACCCAGCAGTGCACTGCCCACCGTGACACACATTGCACACATGGCAGCACCAGACAGGGCCCGCACTGGGAGACAGCTCAGTCATGTAGCACTGTCCCACGGCCACCGCGGATGCATGGGCGGCCCTGCCATGACCCAACAGCACGGGCAGGCTGAGCAGGGTCCACATGGGGTGGCACTGTTGCACCACCAGGGGTCCCACTGTGCGAACGCGACCTTGCCCGCACAGGGGTCTGCAGCATGCCAAACAAACCTGCACCAGGGGTGCTCGGGATGCCCACAGCAGAACCCGGCATTGACAGGCCAGGTGTCGCACGACGCCGGGAATGGGGAGTGGAGAGTGCACTGTGTGGGGTGTGTGGTACAGGGGCACCTGACTGTGTGCCCAATGCGTCCATGACAGAGACCACTGCCTGGGTCAGCCTGTCAATGGTGGCGGTCACATCCATCCGCATATGGACCAGCTCGGCTCGGTCCCGAGCACACTCCCTGCTGTGCCACTCCACGGACACAGACAGTGCCTCCACGGACCTTGCAACCCGCCTCTGCAGCTGTACTGATTCCTGCAGCAGGCGGGTGTGCTCGTCCAATGGGTACTGTGCCCCAACGGCATCCTGACCCCCAGGGTGTGGACGGTCCTGATGCACAACACCCCTTGAGGGTGGGCACTGTTCACCAGGACCAGGAATGGGAGGATCAAAGGGCAGCGGACATGTGCCACTGCTTGACACTGTACTCCCAGACCTGGTGGGTGACTGCTGCTGCTGCTCCTCCAACCGCTGTGCCCCCGGGTCCACTCGTTCCACCGCTGTGCTGGCAACAGTGCCAGACACCTGCACAGCCACTGGTGCTGCCCCACGGGTGCTGACAGGCATAGCCTGGGACCGTGCCAGCATGCTAGTACACAAGTTGGAACCAGACAGGCCCAGGGGCACGTACTGACATGCTGTGTGTCCGTCATGGGACACACAACCATCACTGCCCATTGCAGGCCTTCTATCATCAATGGTGCAGGTACGTGCTACTGCCATGGTCACAGCGTGCTGGCATGCTTGCATGCCAGACTGCTGAGACACAGGCTGTGCACCCCCGCACCTGATCACTGACACCAGAGTTTGCGGCCCAGCGCGCATGCTGCTGCAGTGCCTGCTGGCTGGTGGTGGAGGTGGATGGACCCTCCTCCATGTCCAGCAGGTCAGCATCACTGTCTGACCACCACCACCATCTCCTGAAGATGAACAGGATCTGTAACAGAAAGAGAGTACATGTGAGTGCATGTGAACAACCGCCCCCCCAAACACCACCACCATGTCATACTGTGCAGTGATGGGCTTCCACCTGTCTGGAATCCTCCGCCTGGTACGCCCTCAATGGCGCTCAGCTGCATGGCTGCGACCAGTGTCTCCTCAGTTGGGGTCAGCTGCAACACCACTGGCGGGTCCCCGCCAGTGCCAGCACGTGCCGCCCTGAAGGCTGCCACCTTCTCCTTCAACCTCCTGCGGTCTGTCCCCATCTTTTTCTTGCATTCCTGCACAGAGCGCTGGTGGCTTCCGTGCAGGTTAACGGCCCGAGCTACCCTCTCCCATGCAGCCGCATGGGACTGAGGGGTGCCCCTCCGTCCACTCAGCACTGGCTCCTCATCCAGGTAGGCCTGGAAGAGAGCCTCTGTCTCTACTGCTGTAAAGTTGGGCCTCCTCCTACGCCCACCGTCCTCACCCTCACAATGCCTCTGCTCGGTCATGGCGATCTGTATGGGGGGAAGTGGACACCTGTCACTGTGCAGTCTACAGCATTTTCCCATGACCATCGTCCTGAACATCACACAGCATGCAACTCACCTCTCACCTGCAGTAACCGAATCTGGCCAACGCAGCCCAATGTCGCACATTTATAGCGCAATACATGCAAATTAGCAGTGGAACAACTATAATGACATGCAAATCACGCCACTGCGCCCTTGAATGGCTGATCAGATGATTTGCATGTGTCGGCTGAATATCGCGAATCTGCACTTTGCGCAATACAGAAGAGTCAGCAGAGCCAATGGCGCAGATCTGTGCCTGTGTGGTACACTGCATTGCGCATGCCCAGATAGCTTACGCAGGCGTCTGTCATGCTGCTGACATGGAAGTGGCCAACCTGTTGGCCCTAGTTGAGCCACACTATGATGGCCTTTATGGTGAGGTGCCCCTCACCAGTGCAAGGACTGAGGTGTGGCAGCAAGTGGCCACTGACCTGGTGGGGGTCACTGGACAGTGCCGGTCTGCTGAGCAGTGCCGGCACCGGTACAGTGACCTCCGCCGGAGGGAGCCAGAGCTTTAACGCTGCCGCGCTCACGCGCAGGCGGGCATGGTGCCTAGGCCAGGTGGTGTGCCATCTATGCGCCTGTATTATCTGTAGGTGTGTGTGTGTTTTGGTGGCTGTGCATAGGTGATGGCTCGGCCATGGTTGGCTGTGTCAGTGTGTGCAGCTGTGAGATGAATGGGTATGGCTGTGTGGGCAGGCACTGTCACTGGGGCAGGGGGCAGTCTGCTTTTGAGTCACACTGATGTTTGTCTCAACATATGTCTCCCACAGGCCGGGATGTGAGGATGCGGGGCAACAGTGATGAGGGCCATGCCAGGGACCCGGTGCCAGCAGGGGTTGGACCCCACCAGCAGCAGCAGCGCCAGCAACAGCGCCAATCAGAGCTGCTTGAGCAGTGTGAGTATCATGACTTCATGGATGCTATTGCATGCTGGGGGGGGCAGTAGCCCTGCACAATACAAACATGCAGGAAAGGGGAGGTCATAATTCCACTATACAAGACACTAGTGAGGCCCCACCTGCAGTGCAGTGTACATTTCTGGAGACAATACCTATGTAAGGACGTAGAGTGGGCAGAGAAGGTTCAGAGGAGAGCAACAAAGATGGTGCATGGCTTGCATCACAACTCCTATGGAGACAGGTTGAAGGAACTGAACCTGTACTTCCTGGAGGAGAGGAGGGAGAGAGGGGATATGATAGAGACATACAGGGTGCAGGGAAACACTATTTTGAAGTGCAAACGATGTTCCAGGACTAGAGGGCATGGGATGCAGTTGGAGGGAGGACGATTCAGAGGAAACATGAGCAAGACTTTCTTCACAGAACGGGTGGTGTACAAGTGGAACACCCTGCCAGAGGGAGTGGGGGGGCTGACACACTCACGGGATTTCAGACTGCACGGGATAGACATAACAGAATTCTTGAGGTCAGGGGTAAGGGGCAACAGACTTCTAGGTAAACAAAGTAACTTACAGGCTGAAATGGACTGACTGTGTGGGCCATAGGCCCTTATCTGCCGACACTGGCTATGTATCTATGTCTGTAGGCACGACACAGGTGACATGCATCACTGTCCAGTTTCACAGCACGTCTGTGTATGCATCACTGGTGGTCCATGCATGCACTGGGCACATAGCTGGGTAACTGGCATAGCACCACGTTGCCATGTCACTTGCCAGCCTTGTTTGTGCTGTGATGGACATGGGCAGTGTGTGTGTGTGCAGTGGTGCACATAGCTGGTGCCACCTGTTTGTGATGGCCATGTGCATGTTCACTGTGGGTGGGTGCATGCCATCACAGGTGCGGGACATTGGGCTATATGGCTTGCAGGTTGGGTGGTGTTCAGGGTTGTGGTCAGTCACAGCCATTGACTGTGTTCCCATTTTCCTAGGCCTCGAGGTTCTCCATCGGATGGCGAGGGATGTCAGGGCCATCCGACAGCTTGTGGCCCAGAACAGCGACATCCTGCAATCAATACACTGCCATGGCATGCGGAGGAGGCGGCAGGGAACTGCAAGACACCAGCAGGAGGACGGGTGGCCGGCTGGCCCATGACCTCTCTTCCCTTCCCACTTCTCCCATCCCTACCACCCTGCCTTCCCTCTCCAAGTTTGTCATCCCTACCCCTTGACCAACCCTACCTTGTACCCGTCCCCTTGTAAATAGTTGTACTTGTTCTTGTTAATGTTTGTTGTGTTGAAATACATTTTTATATTTTTATACGAATAATGTGTTGGTCTCTGATTTGCAGCTGCCTATGGGTGCTCAGTTGCAGGGGTGTACATGCCATCTGGGCTGGTATGGTCCTGGGTATGTGTGTGTGTGTGTGTGTGCGTGTATGTGCATGGGGAGGTATCTCCAGCATGGTAGTGACTTTCGGTTGGTCTTGCCGTCTGCTGCCACCCACTGCTGGGTGCACAGGGTGTGTCTGGCTTGTAGGCTTCTGTGCTGCACAGGGTTGACGTGTGCTGGGGGGGATGCATGGTTTCCTGCAGTGCCAGTCACTGCACATAGGTGGTGTCTTGGGGTCACAGTGCAGGGTGTGCTGTGCGATATGGGGGCTGATGTGCACTGTGGTTGTCAACCCCCTGTGTGTGGCACTCTCAGCCTGCCAGTGGTTGTGCTGGGGTGTCATGGCTCTGCTATGCTTTGTTGGCTTGTCCCCATGGGCAAGTAGATCATCTGTCCCACCCCCAGTGATGTTGTGCTTGGGGTATGCAGGTGTGGTGTGGGTTCTGCAGTGTGTTCCTGTGCCCATGTGTGGCATGGCTGGCGGTGGGCTCCAGCCTGCCTCCCTGGATGTGCAGTTCCATTGCTCTGGGGGCTCTGCTTGCGCTATGGCACTTCTGGAATGCTCAGCTGGGCTGCCCTGGTTGCGCCATAGCACAACATTTCGGCTCAGCTTCTCCTTCCTGGTTGCGCTATGGCGCAGTATGTGCGATATTCAGACGTTGGTTGCTTGCGCAATTTGTTCTGCTCCATGTTTGAATATCGCACCTGTTGCGCATTTGCGCAACTGGTTTGTGCTTGCTCCTGCTGTTGCGCTCATTTTGAGCGCAGTTTGAATATCTGGGCCTTTGTATCAAAAATGTTAGAGCAATGTGTGCAATGCCCACATCTATAATTTCCCTTAGGTATCGGAGGTAACCAGTTTCTTGGCTGTTCTCTTTGTACTGGTATAAAAGCATGCACTAATTTATCTCCTAGGTTTCTGCCTCATTTGTAGGTCACTCTGGGGGGTAATGTAGTTATTTCTGCAAGATTTGTATCAGATTGAATTACAGGCTAATGTTTCCTAATAATTCTGCCAGTTTTGGGTGCCATCTGGTTATATTCTGTAATGAAGGAAAACTCGGCTCCCTTGGATACTTTTTTCTGTGATTTAAGAAGAGTCTCCCTTTCCATCTCATCCATTTCTGTGCCTGAATTTAAAAGCAAATCTGGCTCATAACCTCTCTGCAGAAATCACTTAGTCAATTCTTGTTTAGCAGTCTTAAACTGAATATCAGAAGAACAAATCCACCTTGCCCTTACATATTGTCCTTTGTGAATGTTCTTAATCACTTGGTCAGGATGGCAGCTATCCCATCGTAAGAGTATATTCCTCAAAAGGGGCTTTCTATAATGGCCTGTTTGTAAACTGTTGTCCCTTTTTACTATCTGAATATCCAAAAAAGGCAGCATTTCAAGATTTTTCTCATAGGTGAATTTCAAATTTTCGTTGGTGTGGTTCAAATATTCTATAAAAAGATCTAATTCAGTTTCATTGCCAGACCAAATTAACCAGCAATCATCAATGTATCTTTTCCAGACTTTCACTTTTTGGAAAAATGGATTATTCTGTTGATGGAAGATATATTCTTCTTCCCACATTCCCATATATAGGTTTGTAAGACTCGGGGCAAAAGTTGCCCCCATTGCTGTTCCTTTATGTTGAACATAAAGCAATCCGTCAAACCAGAAATAGTTATTTTCAAGAACAAACCTTGCCATAGCCAAAATGTACTCAGTTGAATGTTTTATATTTCCTTTTTTCTGTAGAGTTTTCTCTAAGGCTGTTAGGCCTCCCTCATGGGGTATATTAGAGTATAAACTTACCACATCTATGGTCACCAACCAGTCTGTTTTTTTCTACATTAATATTCTTTAGAATTACTAAGGGTTCTTTTGTATCTTTTAAATAAGACTGCAAAGAAGGTACCATCTTTTGTATAAAAAAGTCTACAAATTTAGACATCTTCTCTGTTACTGACCCAATTGCTGATACTATGGGTCTACCCGGGACTAGCTCAGTTTGTTTGTGTATTTTAGGTAAAAGATACAGCACTGGTATCCTTGGGTGTGGAACACGTAAATAATCAGCTTCCCTTTTGGTAATTTATCCACTCTGTTCACCCATCAATATTGGCTCATCTGTTTTCTTCCTTGTGCTTTCTGTGGGATCACCCAAAAGTTTACGGTAAAAGGTGCCATTGTTCACCTGTCTATATGTTTCCGTCAGATAATCAGTTTTACCCCATACTACCACTGCTCCTCCTTTGTCATCTTGCTTCACTACAATTCCTTGCATAGTTTGTAATTCTTTCAAGGCAATCCTCTCCTTTTTAGTTATGTTCTGTATTGACCTTGTATATTTATTTTTATTAATCAATTTTTTAACATCTTGTCTGACCAGGCCACGATAAGTGATTATTATTGGATTATTTTGTGGGGGAGAAAAAGTAGATACAGGTCTGAACATAGTGGACTCTCTATTGAGGTCTTGTGCAACAAGGGGTATTGGGGGAGTCTTTTGAAAAAAACCCTTTAAATAGAGTTTTCTGAAGAAGTAGTGTAAATTGACTTCTATTTTAAATGGGTTTAACTGGTTAGTTGGTACAAAATTGGGGCATTTTCTAAGAACTTTTTTGACTGCTTTGGGAGCAATGAGTACTTAATGGCACCATGAGACACTGACCAGCTATTTACTCTAAACCCGAATTTATTTGTGCTTTTTTTTCGCCGTGATGGCTTTAACATTGAGCCAGTCTCCAACGTGGTGAGCTTTTTTTACTATGTTTGATGTATGTTTTTTCATTAAAGATTTATCTAAAGATATTTATCTTATACTTTGAGTGCTGACCTCATGTGTTCAGTTTTGCTGAATTTCCTTTTGTGTATGATTTTTCAGCTTCGAGGTATTAGTGCACAACCCTGCAATTTTATAATATTTTGAGCCCCCTACCCTCCTATTAAGGAGTGCTTTGTGATTTTTGTTCATAATATTTCATGTTAGCTCTGAATTTTTCTCTCCATTTTTTGTACCAAGGTTATATGCATGAAATATTTGTTCCTTGAAAGTCCATCTGCTCTTATTTCTTATTCCTCACCTAATATCATATTACTCTACTTGTGACATCACAGTTATTCCCATGGCTATAGACTGTAATGTCACAGCAAAAGATTATGGGCCCAATTCTCAAAGTGGGCATGGACTGGCACAAGCTGCAGAAAACAGCAGATTACTCCAAATCCTGGTGTGCCAGGGACCCTGCACCCGATTCTCCAACAAGCAGGTTCCTGGTGGCTAAGTCCCGAGATGTATAGCAAACCAGATCAGGCGCCAAACATACAGCGCAGCAGGAGGGCTTGCAACAAGCTATAAGCTGGCTGTGTGTCAGTCCAGCAGTGCCCTCAGTGGCTTGTGTGCCAGCCCTGCCCCAATATGCCTGATCAAATGATTGCTGTTTACCTGGTGGTCTAGTGGTCCTTCCCCCACCTCGATATGCCCAATATTATCCCGGTCATCCTGGTGGTCTAGTGGCCCCTCTCCCCCCCCACCCTGGCAACAAGTGCTCAGCACCCCCCCAACCCATACTTCAAGCTGGGACTGACACAGCCCTACTGACACCACCTGGGCCATCTGACTGCACTGTCACTATGCACACATAAGACCGTAGGTGCTCACTGATTATCGGTGAGTGCCTACTGTATTATATGTGCACAGTGGCAGTTCAATTGGGACTGGCTGAGGTGGTGTGAGGAGGGATGTGCCAATCCCGGCTTGGGGTATGGGTTGGAGGAGTGCGGGGTGCAAGGGCACATTTTGCCAGGGTGGGGGGGCAGGACAGCTAGCCCACCAGGATGACTGGGATACTTATGGACATAGCGAGGCAGGGGGAGGGATAGCTAGCCCATCAGGATAGCTGGCATACCAATGGGCATATCATGGCAGGGGGAGCGTCCACTAAACCACCAGGTATGGTGGCTGGCATTTAGGGGACACTGGGGTGGGACTGCTGGATTACCAGGCCATCTACATATGCTGCAAATAGGTCTGCTGTCCCAGGGGAGATATTTCTGAGTACCCTGCTGCCAGCCCTGGCTGGTCTAAGAGTATATAGAAATTCTCCCCCTGGAGGAGGTATGAGAATCCCATTGATGGGCTGTGGCAGCTTGCATCCACCACATGCACCCCTGCACCATGTCACAGACCATTTGTGGTCACACAGGTGGTGAAAGCTCTGTTTGGGCAGGAAGCCTGTGGTTGACACTGGCTGCCTTTGAGAATAGCTCTGGGGGCAGTACTCGACACAAGGTGCCATTTGTGCCAGTTATGTTTGGCGCAAGTACCTTGCGTCACTCTCAGGGCTTTGAGAATCGGGCCCCATGACTTCAGGTAGGGAATAAGCTGTAGTGGTAGAAGAACAATAATGATAATGAGCCTGTTTTTGTTCAAATTTCCTCGGTCGTTTTTGTTTCTTATTATTTTACTGTTATTTGTTTTATTAATTTTATTTAGTATTGTGTGCATTTTGAGGGAGAGCTGGGATCACAATGGTACTATCCAAGGAGACTTCAGCAAGTTATCCTATTATCACACCCACTTTCAAAGTTACCTCTACTTATCTGCAACCTAATAAGATTAGTTTTTTTACACCAGAGGGTTTTGAAATTACAGAATGTATATTTTTACTCTCTGTTGATGAGGGTACAGTTTGTATTTGCCTTTTCAGAGGTACATAGATGTGCAGTTAATGATAATACAGTCCCTAATCAGATTCCTAGAGAGTAAAATGTTCTTGGATTAAATGGGTCATAAAGCTTTTGATATATTATCTGCTAACGATTTCTGGTCATTTTCATCCTAACCCTGGCCCAACGACTTCAGGTTCTCCTTCGTACAGCTCTAAAACACAAGGTAGCATTCAGATGGTCCATGTAAACATAAAAATTAAATTTGACCAGTTTGTTGGGCCAAATGACATAGGTTTAATATAATTTTTCTTTCTGAATCATGTTTGACTCCATGAATTAGGGAATGTGATTTGTTTGTTCCTGGCTATCAGTTTTTTTAGGTGTGAGGGATTTGCTAAATGAGATGGAGCGTGTGTTTTTTTTTTTCTAATAAGGGATTCATTTAGTGCAACAAATTTGCAGAATTTTATCTGATGATCCCAGCTGTGGATTTCTTGCAATCAAATGAACAGTTGGAGAACATAAGAATCTGAATGTTGTTACAATGTACCTTCCCCAGATACTCACAAAACTGTGTTTGGTCACTTTTTAAAATGTTAAAAGAACTTTATAGTAATTATAAAAAAAATTTGGGGGGCATTTTAACATTGTTTGGCATGAAAAAATAGTAAATATTACTGAGATTCCATTAGTGAATTGTCTCCAATACAGCTTATAAATGGTCCAAGTCATACCAATTATGTTACTGGTACTGGTACTACTATTGATTGGTTACTAGTTTCCAATGAAGAAAGTGTAAGAAATGTACAAATTCTTTCAGACTCAGTAAGTGGCCATTCACCAACAAAATGCACTTGGACAAGTAAAATACAATGGTTACCCCCATTACAGTGAGGACTAGTGTTTTACCTGAACATGAAATTACTGATTTTAAAAGTACCTTAGGTTTTATAGACTGGTCTTTCATTGACTGTATTCCTAATATTGATTTAGCTTTTGACTCCTTTTTATCTGAATTCAGTAGAGTTGTGACATTTTTGCTCCTTATAGAAATGTTAAAGAGTGGTAACCACACAAATGGATAACACCTGAATTACTGTAAATGATGAGGGACAGATACTGCATATGGTATAAATATAGAGAGAAAATAGAAGAGAGGATACATTTTTAATAAGGTTTAGAGAGTTGAGTAATCAGTGCAGCAATCAGGTTAGATTATCAAAATCAAAGTTTTATTGTGATAGTCATCTTTAGTTAATGATACATGTTCTTTTTAGAATCCCCTTTAAATGTAATTAAAGTAGATGGACTATTGTGTAATGACCAATTAAGTTTAGCAAATGGATTTAGCTACTATTTCACAAGTGAAATAGAGAAGTTAGCCTCTTGTCTGCCACTAAGTGATTCTATAAAATATATCTATGGATTCAGATAATAAAAGTATCATTCCTCAATTTTATTATAGGATTATTAATGAACATACTTGTTTGAAATTTTTATGAAAATTAAAAAAAAAACTCATGTAGGTTAAGATGGACTGGATTTAAAACTTTTCAAAATTGCACTTGAGGAATTGGTTATTCCTGTAACAAAATGATTACATTTTTGTTTGATTTATAATAAAGTTTGTACTTCCTGGAAACATGCATTTGTTACACTGATATTCAAAAGCAGGAACTGACAAAAAATTCTAATTACAGACCAATTTCTGCTCTTTCACCACAGCCTGGGGTCTAAGAAAGGATTATACATGACCAGATTATGGATTATTTGCAAAAATACAATTTATATACTATTGAACAACACGGTTTCAGAAAAAATCACAGTACCATTGCAGCATTAGCAGAATATACAAATTTCATTCATGAGACCATGGACAGTGGTGACATAGTTGATTCTATCTACATTGATTAATCCAAAGTATTTGACTGGGTACAGCATTCAAAACTGATTGAGAGTCTGGGCCGGATTTTCAAATATCCCCTAGATCACCACAAATTGTGACAGTCTAGGAATACACTGCACCCCAGCTGCATCAGTGATCCTGCATCATATTCAGGATAAACTGGGTCCCTGCATCACAAATCTAGGAGTTGCCACACCCGCAGTCATGCACCAAAACAAGCAGTGCATCTGCAAGAAATGCCGCAGGGATCCAGTTGCCCCACCCATAGCCAGTGCAACAGTGGTGGTGCCGGGATGGTTTAGGGTGGGAGACAAACACGTGAGATGCATGTGGGGTACAGGGGCAGCATGAGCATGGGGTGCCATAGTGGTGTTTGGGAGGGGGTGAGCAGGTATAGTAGTGATGTTGCACCCAGCAGGGATGCTGATTATTTAGCAATATTGTCACTGACAAGGAACAGCTATGGGAGGCACAGAGACACACAATGCCATGGTCCCATGTGGGCACAGCTCTGGCAGCAGCCTTGCCAACATGGGGCCATGGCACTGTGCGTCTCTGTATCCCCCCTCAGCCGTTCCTTGTCAGTGACAGTACTGCTCAACAATTGGCACCCCTGCCAGGTGCAACATCATAGAAACATAGAATTTGATGGCAAATAAGGACTGCTTGGCCCACCTAGTCTGCCCATTTCCCTACCTAATGGATAAGCTGCAGATCCTAGTTAACCAACAGCCTACTTCCTCCTACCCCAGTAGAATTGTCTTATGTCTGTCCCATGCATTGTTGAATTTCCTCACTGTTTTTTTCACTAATATGCTTGCCCATCCCCTCCACAACTGCCACTATGGCACCCCATGCCCATGCCGCCAACATACACAACTGTCAGGGCCCCCTAGAAAACAAGTCACCACAGCATCTTGCACTGGAGCAAGGGGTTTAGACCTGCTGATGCCTTGAGACATGGTGCACCCTCAGTTTTGTTGCAAGTGGGGTGCAGTACCACTGTGATGCAGAGGCTCCTGATTCAGATGCTGACTGCATTTCTGAATTGGGAATGTCACATCTTTTTATGCAAGGTGCCAGTTGCATCAGAAATATTTGACGCAAGCACCTTGCATCCATCTCAGGGCTTTGAAAATCTGGTCTTTTAAGTCACTTGTTTTTTTCTACATCAGTTACATCATTGTTTAAAGATTACCTAACAATTGTGTACAACAGGTTAAAATACATCATACTTTTCAGAAATTTTTCCTGTAAACGTAGGTGTTACCCAGGGTGAATTCTCTCTGTCCTGTTATTTAATCTTTTTTTTGAACAATTTACCTAGTGTCATTAATTTTTCAAGGATCCTTTTGTACGTGGATGATATGGTAATCTTGTTTTGGAACAAAGAGATGAATAACTTAACCAGTACATTACAGTCTGATTTTTATTAAGTTTAATAGTCTGAGTACAAGACAATAGCTTTCGCCAAACAAGTCTTGCTGTTCAGAACCTAGTTGTCCTGAATGGAAATTGCATGGCTGCATAGAATGAATCTAACTTATTTTTAAAGACATCGATTGAGTCACTATCCACTATATCTGATGGAAGTCTGTTCCAGGGTGTCACTACTCTTTGATTAATCCTGGATCCTCTCCTTTTAGTTTTATAGTGTTCACCTTTTGATTGAGGGATGTGAGCTTTAGTACTAAAGTCTGTTACTTACTTTTCCAAGCGTGTACACTCCTAGAGATCCTGATTTTTAAATGCAGCATGTACCAGGCAGAGATCACCTCTTAATCTTTGATATTCAAGTGTATACAATGCTCAGTTTGCAACCCTCTCTTCATAATTTAGGTTATGATTATTCTTAGTTTTTTTGTTGCTCTCCTCTGTACTCTCTTGACCAATTTTACATCTCTCCTGTGGTGTAGATTCCAGAACTTCACCCCATACTCCAAAAGGGGTCTCACAAATGTACCATACAGTGGCAATATCACTGAACTATCCCTGATCTTGATATGTCTCAATTAAGCAATAATGCATGAGAGGGTGTGTGTTGTGCTGGGATAACATCACGCCTGGGGTGATTAGGCATGAGGCCGGAGGCCGAGTGCGACTAATCATCCCAGAAGTGACGTTATCCCAGCACAACACACACCCTGGAGTGCATTATTGCTATTATACAATGGCTCATTTGTAAAAAGTAAGAAAAATGATGGAAAACTACATTTAAAGCAGATTTTTATGTCATTTTGGCATGAGTAGGGTTACTTCAAGAAAGTAGTGCAGTTTAGCCAGCAGGTGGAGCTAATGTGTTTTTGGGCAGTTGTGAAGTCCCTATAGGAGGGTTTCAACCTTTGTGCTACTCTTTGTTAATATGACCTATTGCCAAGGCCCCCCAGCATGGTGGTGTGTGGATCTCTGTAATCAAAGGAAAGGAGGAGTAGGAGATCATTCGTTTTGCTTGTTTAAAATATTTAGAAACAGGAAAAAAGGTGGGCAGTGAGGCTAATTATGTCTGGTCTGTGTGAACACTCGCTTCCGCTGTCATGTTGTTGTACAGAGCGAGTTGTTCTGGCTGTTTGTTCCGGCACAGGTTTCGGTGGGACAGCTGTGAGAACTTGCTGAGGGAGTGGAAAAAATATTTGTTTTGCACTGCCACACTGTTCTATGTGTTTTACCGAACCGCTGTGTCGCGGGCTTACTGTGTTTCGGTCGGGAAACGAGTGAGAAGTGTTGAGGGCGATCGCAGTAATGGCAGGTTACTTTTTGTTTTAAATGTGTCTGAAAATGCAGAGCTACGTAGGAAGGCTATAGTGTGGTAATGTTACTGTGGACAGTTTCAATTTATGGTGGGTGTGTGGGTTTCTAGTGGCTGTTGGAAGGAGTGATTTAAAAAAAAAAAAAACAAAGTACTGGCAAAAGTCACAGCAGCCATGCCAAGTGTGGGCAACTTGGACATGGGCTGTGGCATGATTCTTATTACATTTGACATGGTCTGTTGTGTGCTGGGACTACACCCGTGATGTTGTACTGGGATAACATCACGGGTCCAGTCTCAGACTGACCAATCAGAGCACAAGATTTTTTCTTGCCATTGTATAATATACAGTTCAGCATTCTATTTGCTTGTCTAACAACTTCCATCATGTGGTTTCTGAATGTTAAATCATTGGTAACTAAGATCCCTAGGTCTTTCTCATGTTCAGCTTAATTTGGCATTGTTCCATTCAATGTATAGCTGGCTAACATATTATGTTTCCCAAAATGCATCACAGCACATTTGTCCATATTAAATTTAATTTCATGTTGATCTGCCCACATGCCTATTCCATCAATGTCTTCTTGAAATTTTGTGATATCCTCATGCTGCTGTATTATGGCCCCAACATTAGTATCATTGGCAAACTTTGTGATCCATGAATATCTGAAAGTTTGTAATGATCACACAAAGATATTGAACAAAGTGGGGCCCAGGACAGAGCCCATGGTCACCCACTAGTCATCTCCCCAAGTCTGATACAAATCCCCTTATGTTAACATGTTGCTGTCTGTTATTTAACCATGCTTTGATCCCTCTAACAATTGATGTTTCAGTTTGTAAGTCTAAGAGGCTTTTAATTAACTTAGTATGGGGGACTAACTCAAACGCCTTGGAAAAGTTCAAGTACACCACATCAACTGGGAGACCATTTTCCAAGGCCCTACTAAAATGATCGAAGAAACACAAAAGATTGGTTTGACACAATCTCCCAGAACTGAAACCATGCTGGGTTGCATCCATTTGGCCCGACATTCTAATAAAACTTTTAAGATATTTCTTAATATATTCTATGATCTTGCTTATAATACTGGTTAAACTAATTAATCTATAATTCTGGGGGTTGGATTTATTGCCGTTTTTGTAAATAGGTGTTAACATTGGTTGTACACTAATCCACTGGGACCTCTCCTTTCTTAAGTGATTTACTAAATAGTATGGATAAGGATCCTGATAGTTCAGTGACTAGTTCTTTAAGTACTCGTGAATGCAACCCATCCAGCCCAGGTGATTTATTGAGCCTCAGTTTATTAAGTTTAGCAACCATTTGAGGTTTGTCAAAGTTTATTGTTTCCCTTATGTCAATTTCAGTAGCATCTGCTGTACTTTTAATATTTATTTTGTCCCGAAAAATACTCAAAAAGTGTTGTTCATAACTGGTTTACTGGCAATACGTTATGCTTAAATAAAAAAAACCCCACAAAAGTAATGTTTTTTTTTTAATTCTAGGAAACATTACAATCTCTATAAAAACTTTAGAAGGAGCTACCTTGGACCAAGTCAATGAATATAAATACCTTGACCTGATCCTTGATAGCAACCTTAGCTACCATCAACACATTGAAAATCTTGTAACATCTGTTAATCAAAGGTTAGGCATGCTATATAGAACTTAATTTTTTATCTGATGATAATGTTGTCTCAGCACATATTTTACCAATGCTAGATTGTGGCCTTGTCATTTACTTTTTCACCTAAAAAATATTTTGCAAAAAATTTGTACTCCTTGTGAACAAAGCATGTAGGTTTGGATTTGACCTTCCCTTAAATTACCATAACTGATTCTTGTATGGTGTCTCAAATTGGCAATCATTACAACAAAGAATTAATAAATAATTTGGTTGCTGGGCATGGAAGATGGCAAATGGATATTTACTAACTAAATTAAAACTTATGGTGAAAAACACGTCTTTGTTGAACACTAAAACTAGGCTGATGGATGATTTATGTTTTAAACTGCCCAAGTGTTATAAAAATGTCGGTCAAGCTGCATTCTATTACAAAGATTGCAACTTTTGGAACTTGCCACCTCAAAACTTCAAGGGGTCAATTCTCAATGAGCCCTTAGATTGATGCAAGCTGCCACCAGAGACAGCTTGTGTCAAAGCCTGGTGCACCAGTGACCCTGCTCCTGATTCTCCATTGGGTAGGGTCTTGGCAGCAAAGTCCCATGGCTTGTGGCAACCCTGGCAGTGTGCCATACAGATGTCACATACTGAGGGTCTGCTGCTAGCTGTGGGGTAGCTGTACACCACTCTAGCTAGTCCCTGGTGGCTAGCGACCCCCCTCCTCGATCCCTGATGTCCCTGATATTAATATAATAAAACACCCCATTGTGGAATAGTGACCCCCTCCCCGATCCCCAATGTTCTTGAAGTAAATGTATTAAAAAACACTGTGGTAGTAAAGTTGCCCCTTCCCGATCCCTGATGTTTTCAAAGTAAATGTATTAATAAAGACTTTGGTGGTAGAGTGGCCCCCTTCCCCGATCTCTGATGTCTCTGAAGTAAATGTATTAATAAACCCAGTGGTGGTAGAGTTGCCCCCCTCCCCGACCACTGATTTCTCTGAAGTAAATGTATTAATAAACCCTGTGGTGGTAGAGTGGTCCCCCTCCCTGATCCCCGATGTCCCCGAAGTAAATGTATTAATAAACCTCATGGTTTTATAGTGGCCCCCTTCATGATGTAACACCCCATAGAGGTATAGTGGCCCCCTCTCTGGTCCCTGACATCCCCAAAATGAATGTATAAATAATAACCCCAGTGGTCTAGTGGACCCCACACCCAGCAGTGTCCTATTACCCCACTCCCCCCATTACATAACCGAGCCAGGGACTGGCACAGCCCACTGCTTACCACTGCTCAGTGACCTATCAATCACTGAGTGCATACTATATACAGTACGTGTTCATTCAGAGCTCAGTTGGTGGCTGGCCAGGGTGATGAGTGGTGGGCTGTGCCAGTCACCAGCTCGGTTACAGGATACCCTATTACTGTGTCTTTCCCTAGAAATGCAGTGCTTGGATTAAACCCTTCTTGAGACCCTTTGTATTTCCTCTCCTCCTTTTGTCACAGTGTCCCCCATGGTACTTCACTTTTGGTAGTGGTTTGGCCCTTAAGCTATCATATAGGTGTAGTATAGTCTGAACAACTCTTACCCAGGCAGCACACACAAACAACATAGGCAGGATTATTTTAAGATAAGCCAAAGGCTTTACTAATTAAATTAATTAGAAAATAGTAAATAACATAAGGACAAAATAATTTGGAGACTGGTAACAGGATATTGAAAATAAAAGAAAAGTATACATAAAAACCTACACTTTAAACTCTGAGGTCGAAAGTCTACCTTGAGTCCTTAGTTGGAATTTTAAAGTGCAAAAGTGTCCTTAGAAGTGTGGCAGGTCAATGTGCTTGTGCAACTAATTTCATGCTTGTGTAACATAGATAATCTTTGGCTGTTCACCTCTCTATCCATGGGATATACCACCCTGTAGGAGTAAGAAGGCTAGGAACCCTAGAGGAGGGTTCCACCAATTGAGATGCCATGGGAGTGATTCCCTTGGCTAAAGGTACCTTAGGAAGAAGCCCAAGGGAGAAAGATGCATGCAACTGGAGGAGGAGGGGTGAATATAGGGGCAAGGAAAAAAATGCCTGTGTGTGGAGTGAGGAGAGCAGCACTTAAATGGACTGAATGGGGGAGTGACCAGTTGCACCACCCCCTTGAACTACAGTCTGTAGCATTTCATTTCAATGTGCTTGTGCAACTGGTTTAAGGCTGCAACTACCCAGTTTTTGACCAGATCACCCAGTTTTTGGGACCTCCATTCGGTGATTCGGTCCTCCTGTGCAGTCATCCAGTTTTTCAGCAGTACCGCCAAAGTTTTAAACTTGCAGCCGAATTTGAGCCGAAAAACATGCAGTGCCACCGCCATTGTTCTCCAAGCCAGCCAGCTCTTTATCATTTTCCCATGCTGGCTTGGCGTGTGACGTGTCCCTCACTCCCTCTCTTTGTTCTACTACCTCCCGCGCAACAACTTCCGCTCCGCGCCACAAGTTCTGTTCTAATCATACCGACCCTATGGTTCTCAATTCAGCAGGCAGACTGGAAGAGAGACCCCACCTTGTTGGCTTACTGGTTGCTGACTGGATGGCCAGGAGGGATGTTGGAGGAAGTCATAATGGAGCCACTTGAGAGTCACAGTGACCAGTGATGTGCAAGGGGGCAGGCGGGACATCAGGGAGGCACATCAGAGCCTCAGGAAGGGCCACAGTAGGGAGAGAGGTGGCAACATCATATTCAGCCAGCATAGAAATTACGAGGGATACAGAAACAAACCAATGGGCTTCCAAGCAGGGAGGCACAAAGTACTCTATCAAGAGCCATTATTTAAGGGCCAATCAGTTTGCTAGGAATATAACCAATCAGGACTTGTGATCAGGGCCAATCACAGATGAAGATTAAGCAGCCAATAACAGCAGACCCCTGAAAAGAACAAATAAAAGCTCCAGGATAAAAAAAGGAGTTTTTAGCCCTGCTGTGCAATGCTAGGTCGATCAGAAACAAGACGGCAATTAGTGCCACCTTGATTTCATCGGTCAATCTGGCTTGCATTACGGAAACCTGGGTGGGAGATGATGCTGGCTCCATTTTTGAGGCTGCAGTCCCTCCAGGGTATACCGTGGTGCACTGCCCCAGAGTAAATCGCAGGGGTGGTGGTGTAGCTATCTGTTTTAGATCTAGCCTGACCTTCACCATGCATCTGGTGGGAAATCCAAGTTCTTTTGAGTGTGTGGCCATTCATAGAGGATTCAGCGCAGGCTGCAGGATCCTCCTCATCTACCGCCCTTCTGGCCCGATGGGGGGTTTCCTGCAGGAATTTGCTGAGTTTGCTGCCGGTGAAACATTGGGTTCCCTCAGATGTGTTTTTCTGGGGGATTTCAATGTTCGGGCCAATGATAAAGATCAAAGATGCAGTAATGATTTTCTGCAGAGCATGTCCTTGTTGGGACTGATGCAGGTTGTTGCTGCACCAACTCATCAGGACGGCCACATACTGGACTTGGTGTTCTCACTGGGGCTTTTAATTACTGATCTCTGGATTGATCAGGTATTTTGGTCTGATCATTGCACAGTGAAGTTCACACTTGGGGCTCCCGCCATAAGTTCTTCCCCTGCAGAGATGATTTGCTGCTGCCCTTTATGGGATCTTGACCCTGAGGGTTTTTTGGTTGCAGCTGAATTGTTTAGTGTGGGTGCTGCATGCGTCAGAGGTGTTGATGTCGGGGTTGACATCTATAATAGGGTGTTATCTGACACCATCAACTCCCTCACACCTATCTGTGTACAACCCAGAACTTCGTACCTGAGGTCCCCATGGTTTGATGGAGACCTCAGGGAGATGAAGAAGATGGGTTGGAGATTAGAGCGCTGCTGGAGGAAGTCCCGCCTGGAGATGGACAAACTGGTCCTGCGTGCGCATTATTGTGCATATCAGGAGGCAATCAACCGTAAGAAGGCAGCATTTCTGTCTAGCGAGATTGCTGCCGGGAGAAACCGACCAGCCTCACTCTTCCGGACTGTTGATAGACTTCTCCATCCCATCTGTCTGCAGCCCAGGAGGGCTTCTTCTACTGAAGATTGTGAGGAATTTGCTCGGTTTTTCTCGGACAGGGTGTCCTTGATCCGGTGGGAGGTTTCTTCAGCCAGCAACACCATTGCTGACAGCGGTCACCAGATGTGTTCTGAGTGCACTCCGCCTAGTTGGGGGGAGTTTAGGCCAGTGGAGGTTTGTGAGGTTATTGAGGTGGCAGTCAATTTGAAGCATACCTTTTGTGAGCTGGACCCAGTGCCAACGCGTTTCTTAATGAGATGTATTGACTCTGTTGGCCCGGTGTGTGCCTCGATTGTATGGCATTCCTTGCTTCAGGGAGTCTTTCCTGATGCCTTGAAGGAGGCTCTGGTGAGACCCCTCTTAAAGAAACCTTCTTTGGACCTGGAGATCAAGGCAAATTACCATCCTATCTCCAATCTCCCATTTTTGGGGAAGATTGTTGAGAAGATGGTATCGCTTCAATTGGAAGAACACCTCGTGACTCACGAGTTGTATGATCCCTTCCAGTCGGCTTTTCGGGCTAGACATAGCATGGAATCTGTGCTTGTTCGGGTGCAGAATGATCTCCTCAGGGCTAGAGATTGGGGGGACAGGACAATTCTTGTTCTCCTTGATCTCTCTTCAGCATTTGACACTGTGGACTATTGTGTGTTGCTCATCCACCTTAGGGAGCTGTGTGGACTCACCAGTACTGTCATCAACTGGTTTGAGTCCTTTCTTACCAACAGGAGGCAACGGGTTGTGATGGGAAACGTCTCATCTACACCCTGTCTCCTTTTGTGCGGAGTCCCTCAGGGTTCAGTACTGGCCCCAATGTTGTTCGCAGTGTACATGCTGCCCCTGGGTGGGGATCATTAGGAAGTATGATCTGAGTTTTCATTGTTATGCCAATGATACTCAGCTATACTTGTCCTTTGCTCCAGGAACATCCAACGCAGTGGATGTGTTAAATATCTGTCTGGCCGAGATTAACGACTGGATGGCCTCCAGCTGGCTGTGACTGAACCCTGACAAGACTGAGGTATTGGTAGTGGAGTCGAACAGAGTTTGTGATAGGATGGCCTCTGACTCTGCAACTGGACTTGTTCTGGGAGCTGCGTCATTGAAGACCTCCTCCTGGATGCGAAATCTTGGAGTGATTCTGGACAGGAACGTGACCATGGAGGCTCAAGTATCTTCTGTGGTCCGTACCTGCTTTTTCCATCTCAGAAACATTGCCAGGATTAAGCCCCTTGTTCCGCCTCTGGACCTCCCTACCTTGATACATGCCTTAGTCACATCTAGGCTTGACTACTGTAATGTGCTCTATCTCAGGGTCTCTGGGGGTTCTCTTCATAGACTGCAGCTGGTGCAAAATGCTGCTGCCCGGCTTTTGACTGGGCAAAACAAATTTTGTCATATTACACCTGTATTGCGTGTATTGCACTGGCTGCCTGTCAGGTGGAGAATCCTCTTTAAGGTGGGTCTTCTCACCTACAAGACCCTACACGGGCAGGGCCCTGGTTACCTGTCAGTGCTCCTGGTACCTACTTCCTCTACCGTGCATCTCCGATCTTCTAGCGGTGGTATCCTGGCTGTCCCTAAAGCGAGGTTAAAATCAGCAGGTGACCGAGCTTTTAGTGTTGCTGCTCCCGCTCTTTGGAACTCACTACCAACTGCAGTCAGGGAGGCCCCCACCATAGCCATTTTTAAAGTCCTCCTGAAGACACTCCTATTTTTGCAAGCATTTGGTGTTTAGTGCTGATTATTTATACGATGTTTTATTATTTTAATTTTAAATGCTTATGCTGTGTGTAAATGTTATAAAAATCTGTATGGCGCCCAATGCCTCTGGGATTGGGCGTCTTTTAAATAAATTTGCCTTTGCCTTTAGTATCCATTCAGGAGGAGGAGGAGTTGGAGGACCCATGACGTAGTGAGCAGCAGAGGGGAGGACAAGAGAAAATGAGAGACCCACCACTACAAGCAAGCAAGCAAGCAAGCAGCTGAATTTATTCACTGTCTGAAGTCCAGCACAGAGGACAGGAGGAGGCTCAGCAGCAGCCAACTGCCAGCATATTTCTTCTTGTGGAGCAGCTTTGACTTCTGGAAAGCAAGCAGCAACACCAGCTCTGCATCCCAGCAGCCAGCCAACCAACCAGAATCTAAATAGCACCATTGAAGGAAAGCTGAAGCCCATTTCTCAGTCCAGGCTCACTCACTGTTGTAACTTTCAGTATGTATTTCTATAATGATTTATATGGTTCGGTATTGTTAAAATGTAGTTTAATGGTGAAGTGTGGGGCGGGGGGGGGGATGGAGAGATCGTGGCCACCTGGGGATGATTTTTTTGTAGGAGGGAGGGGAAGGTGAGAGTAAAGATTACCAGTTTGTATTATTATTATTTTTTGGTTACTTTCTAATTTATACAGTTGGGGTGCATGGGAAGGGCTCAGGGACTGGATGGGAGGACATGTAGGTCCAAGGTAGAAGTTATGTGCTGCGAACAGACAAACAGTTGTTGAATCATGGCTGCCCATTGCCCACGGATGATTTCTGGGGAGGGTTTGGAGGACTGGGTGGGAGGGCAATAGGACATGGAGCTAGGAGTGACTGTGCTGCTAGTGCTTGAACATGTACTCCCTGGAGGAGAGGAGGGAGAGAGGGGATATGGTAGAGACATACAAGTATCTTACAGGGAGGAACAGGGTGCAGGAATACACTATTTTTAAGTGAAAAAGATGTTCCAGGACTAGAGGGCATGGGATGAAGTTGGAGGGAGGAGGATTCAGAGGAAACATGACGAAGAATTTCTTCACAGAACGGGTGGTGGACAAGTGGAACACCCTGCCAGAGGAAGTGGTGGGGGCTGAAACAATCACAGGATTTAAGAATGCATGGGATAGACATAAGGAATTCTGGAGGTCAGGGGTAAGGGGCAACAGACTTCTAGGACTTCTAGGAAAACATAAACTGAACTTACAAGCTCAAATGGGCAGACTGGGTGGGCCAAAGGCCCTTATCTGCCGACACTGTCTATGTATCTATGTAGTGTGATTGTGAACAGAACAGGAACTGTATAGCTGGGCTGAATGATTGACAAAACATTCATGTGTTTATGTGTAATATCTGTGCCAATGTTGGATTTGTGTAATTGGGTATCATCTTCAGTTGGGAGGTAGCTGGGGCATGGCTGATTTTTTTTTTTTGCAAGTTTCCTAATTGTGCTCAGTGTTTCAACCTGCATATCCGATTACCTGTGTTGCTGTAGCATAGTGTTTACAGCTGACTGACTGAAATGTTTTACGTTGTTAACTGATGTGAACAGGAGAAACACAAACATAGAAATTGTCGACAGATAAGGACCACTAGGCCTATCTAGTCTGCCCATAAGTCCTGTACTTGATTACAGCTTTTGACCCTCCTCCCATACTTGTCCCATGCATGTTTAAATCCAGCCACAGTGCTTGTTCCCACCACGTCCTGTGGTAGATCATGCATCCACCACCCTCTCCATGAAAAAAAGTCCTCACATTCCCTCTTAACCTGCCATCTTTCAATTTCATGTCATGCCCCCTAATTCTTGTACTCATCCTGTATTTGTCTGACATGACCTAACCACTGTGAACCCATGTTGCCTAGGGTCATTGATGTCCGGGGAGGATGCAGGTCTCTTGTGTTCTTTTGCCGATGTCTGGGGAAGAGGCAGGTCTCTTGTGTTCTTTTGCCGATGTCTGGGGAGGAGGCAGGTCTCTTGTGTTCCTTCACCGCTGTCTGGGGAACAGGCAGGTCTCTTGTGCTCTTTTGCCGATGTATGGGGAGGAGACAGGTATCCTGTGTCCTACAGGGGTCTGGGGATGGCAGCATTATGGGTATCATGTCTTCATGGAAGTTGTACATTCTCACATGCCCATCATCCTGGCTAGTTCAAGTCCACATATTCCTCATGTGACCATCTATGCAAAGACAAATCCTGATCTTCAAATGTGATTCTTATTCTTTTTTGCCCTTTTTTACCTTCTGCTACAAAAGGAAAAAATTAACCACTGATAGTGACAGTGTTACAGATATATATGTTTTGTGGGCATTGTGCATATTTTGCATAGTGCCTTCCTGTATGTTTTTTTTATTAACATTAAATTTGTGATGTGACAAATGAGATGCTCTTGCAAATATTTTAGTCAAACTGCTGAACATTAAAGCGCACCAAGGCAAAATTAGCAACGGAAGGAAGAGAGACTTTGCTGAGATGCACAACGGTACTGGAAACAAGCAGCGGCTCAGAAGTTCATGCTATGAAGAAGAGTAAGACCTGTGGATTCTGCGCCTAAAACAAGGCATGGGAGCAGAAGTATCCCTGGGTGTGATTGGTTCCAGGCATGGATGAATCTGCAAAATGTGCCTCCTGTGGCACAGTATTTATGGTCAAATGGGATGGTGAGTGTGCCTTAAAAAACCACCTGAAGACCGAGAAGCACCAACAAAATACGACTCTTCAAAAAGAGAACCTTTTTATGACCCAATTTGTTCAGTCAAGCAACAACCCTGAGAACCACAAAGTGACTGCAGCAGAGGTAGCAGCAATTTATCATGGAGTGCAGCACCATCACTCCTACTTATCTATGGACTGTGGTATGAAACTAACCCATTAGATCTTTCCAGACTCTGCAATAGGTGCAAAAGTAAGCTGTGGATGTACTAAAGCTGAATGTATTGTCACCAATGTTTTAGCACCATATGCACAAGATCTGCTGCTACAGGAACTGGGATCCTGTTTCCTTTCCATTGCTTCTGATGCATCCAATAAAGGAAACCAAAAGATGTTCCCTGTGCTGTCCAGTTTTTCCACCAAACAAGTGGAATTCAAAGAAAGCTTCTGGATTTTTATGAAGATCATGATGAAACCTCAGAAGCCATTGCTAAGAGGGTAATGGGCTGTATTGGAAGTAATGGACTAAAATTAGAAAATGTTTCAAGCTATGCTGCTGACAACGCCTCAGTAAACTATGGGAAACATAAATCAGTATTTAAGCACTTGTGGTCACAAATACCCTATCTGGTGGCAGCTAACTGTTTGTGCCACATAATACACAATTGTGCAAGCCATGAAAGCAAGGCTCTTGCAAGATATGATGTGGAAACCCTGCCACTCAAAGTGTACAGTGAGTTTCCAGGCTCTGCTAAAAGGGTGCACCAACTCTAGGAAATGTTCAGGTTTGTTGAACAGGAGTGGAAGGAAATTCTCCAGCATGTTGTGACAAGGTGGCTATCTTTTTTACCAGCAGAAGCAAGACTGGTGGAGTGCTGGAGAGCTATAAAAAGTTATTTCATCAGCCAAGGAGAAGAAGAGTGTCACCCAGCAATCTGGAAGTTCATGGAGGCACATGAGGATGGCTATAGTGACACTGATGAACTGTCAGAAGCAGAGTGTTACCTGCATTTCATGTACTACAGTTTGCAAATATTCCATAAATCTGTTGCAAATTAGAAAGTAAATCACTTGCTGCTCCAGAGGTGTACAGCATAATGGTCACTCTCCACTCAGAACTCCTCAAGAGAAATGAAAACCAGTTCATTGGCTTTAAGGTGACATCAGCATTGAGAAATTTTCCTGCTGGAGTCAAAGAGAGGGTGACCAAAGACTTCTGTTCTTTCTACAGCCGGTCAGTTACAAATCTAGACAAATGGTTTGACTATGATAACAGCCCCCTAAAAGCCGTGCAAATCTTTGCATTGCACCAGGCAACAGTATCCTGGGATGAAGTATACAATTGTTTGGATGTTTTAAAATTAAATGGTGAACTGGACATGGACATGTTATATGAAGACTATTCCATGCTTAGTATAGCATTGCCGTCCTTAACGGAAATGAGTGGAGCTGGAGCATCTGTCAGTGACAGGTGGGTGGCATTTTTTAGTAAAGCACCTGAATGCAAAATGCTACTGAAGCTAGTCCAATTTGTGCTGTCTATTCCAGTCAGCAACAGTTATGTGGAACGTGTTTTTTCCATTATGGGAAATGCATGGACAGATGAGCGAAATTGCATGCTGGTGGACTTGGTGAAGGCAGAATTACAAGTAAAACTAAATTACAGTCACATGTTCCCAGTTTTACTCGTTCATAAAAGAAAATGCAAAACTCTTGGATGCAGCCAAATGGAATAAAAAATATACTTTTAAGTTTTGATAAACATTTTATTTGAAAGTCTTACTTTGAATTTAAAATGCTTACATTGAATTTATGACTTTAAACTACATGCTCTGACAGACGTACAGATGTGTGTATGTGCATATGTGTATATGTATGTGTGTATATATATATATATATATATATATATATATATATATGTATATTATCAATTAAGAAAGATGGGCGTTGAATTATGGTCCGTGTACTTTGCTTGTTTTTTATATACTGCTCATTTTATACCATTTAATTTTTATCTGCACAATCTAATTTATCAGTTAAGAAAGGTGGGGGTGGAATTGTGGTTTGTGTGCTTTGTTTTCTTTTTATATACTGTTTACTTTGTATTTAAATTCATAATTTGTGATTCCATAATAAAAATGCTGAAATAACACTGTGTCAGTGTGCCCCCTGCTTTTGGCTTTCATTGAAAAATCAGAGGTTTGATTGACATGTGACGTCACCAGTAATGGGTGGGTTGGGGGGTGTGGCTTTCCAAAAAAGGGGTGGGGCTTCTGTAGTTCGGTTTTGACCTGACTCAAAGGTGGCAACCCTAAACTGGTTTCATGCTTCTGTAACATAGGTAATTTTTGGCTGTTCACCTCTCTATCCATGGGATATACCACCCTGTGGGGTACGAAGGCAAGGAACCCTAGATGAGGGTTCCACCCCTTGAGGTGCCACAGGAGTGATTCCCTTGACTAAAGATACCTTAGGAAGAAGCCCAAAAAGAGTGTCAAGGAAAGCATACAAGGTGGTGAACACTTATCCAGGTCTAAGACATCTACGCAGGTCAGTTGGTAGTATGGGTTCAGTTGGTAGAATGGGTCAGTTGGTCATATTGTTTGAGTAGAGTAGGCAGAAAACAGCAGGTGAATAGTAACCTGCTCAGAGGTCTGACTGTAAGGCCTGGAGGCCTGGCTTTCTAAAGAGAAAGAGAGAGAACAGCCAAAGGGGGAGGAGGGACAATAACAAGGTAGCCACCCAACTCCATCCAACAGCAGAAACCTAACTAAGTTATCTAAGGACTACAACTATGACTATCTAGTATTATGACCATTGGCACTGAGGAGTGGAAAAATACCCTTTGAGGAGGAAACCTCTGGGGATACAAGGCCTAGTTTGCCTTCCCTCCAGACTTTGAGACAGTTTTGTTTAGTGACAGCTTTGCTACTGCAGTTTAGTAGACCAATCCAGGGGAACTGCAATTTCAGGGAACACTCTTGCTCTATCCCTCTAATGGGAATGCCGTAGTGGGTTGTGAGGGAATTCTGCAACACAATTCATCTCAGTGCCAACCTCCAAGGCAGGAGGAGGAGGAGATTAATGACCGCTGAGGTGCTCAGCAGGCTTACTGAACTAACAACCAACCAGGTGAACCAGAGGTGGTTGTAGGGAGATTAGGTTTAAAGGGTGCCTCTGAACCCACTTGGGCAGCTATAGGGGCCCTTCCCATGAAAGCCCCACCCCTTCACCATTTAAGTCTTCAATGCTACATTGAGAGGTGCCGACAGTGTGGTTGATGACTGAAGGTCCACCCAGAGTGAGGATATTCCCAACTAAAAAACAAAACAAAACTATGAGCCAGGTGAGAAGGACCGTGTCCCAAGCTTTGCAGGCTCAAGATGCAGACTTCAGGGTGCAGAGAGAGACCGTCAGCCACAGGACTATCCCTGAGTCCTGGAAGTAATGGTTACAGTTGTCATGTCTCCAAAATGTGGATGAGTGAGTGAGTTGTAATGAGCATGGGACCTGCACATGGGTCATGTTGGATGATAGCAGACATGGGAAGACCTGTACTTAGGTCAGACTGAGCACTGTGAACCGTCTCATGGGTCTTGACTGGATGATAGCTGATAGGGAGAGACCTGTACATAAGTCAGGCTGAGCAATATAGACCTTCTCATGGGTCTAGATAAGGTAAATAGCATTTGTCAACCACAGGAATGGATGATGACCAAGGCCAGTAGGAAGCCAAATTGGAGTGAATTGAGTGTATGTTATGAGTAAGAGAATGGTGAGACCGGGTGAAGCCTGGGGCCGATGGTTGGCGAGGAGGAGGCTGCGAAGCCAGTTAGATAGGAGCAGGCTGTAAATCCAGTGTGGTAGGAGGTGCGGTTTGAATCAAGTAAACATAGTATGCTGCCAGAAATGGAAGGGGATCAGCTTTGCTGGTAGTGCAAGGGACAGGAAGGCTGGAATGACTGTGTAAACCAGGTGAATAATATTAAGAAAAGGGGTAGTATAAGGCTGGGTAGAGCCAGAAGCCTTTAGGTAGAGAGTTGCCTGGAATTGCTGGTTGTGTAGTCTTTAAAGGCTATGTGGAGCAGCAGGAGGAGGCTGGGTGAGACAGGAGCTTATACAATACAAGACAAATAGGGAGCTGCTCCCGCTGCCTTGGGCCATGATACCTGCTGTGACTCCTCGGTCTCCAGCCATAGGAAAATAAAAGCAGCCACAAACATGATACCATGACACCAAGCAGCTAATGAAATAAGTTAAATACATGCCAGCTATGAAAGCAGGATAAGGTTAGCATCAGAAATAGACTGCTGTGGGTTTAGTAAAAGTGGAAGTAGCAATAAATGAGCCTAAATAACCAAACATAGAAGTGAGGAGTAATGCAGTAGGGCAGGACATTGCTGGAGCAGGTAGGGGAATGAGACAGAGTGATACTGCTAAGGGGACCCAGTACTAAAGGCAGGTGCAAACAATTAAGGTGATGAGCAAAGGGACTACAGCATGGAAACATCAATTGGAACTGAGAGAACACAGGCACCTAGTACAGAGAAAGAGAGATTGCTGAAATATGGTAAATGAATGGAGATCTTGATTAGCAATGCAGCTTAATATAACAATGCAAACAGATGGGCACTAGCATACCAGAAAGTCCAAAAAGCTAACGATGCAAACAGGACCACAGGAGGAGTAGAGAGAATAAACAACTGAGACAGAAGTACAGACTACAGCCAGAGGCAAAACACAGACTGAGAAGCAGAAGGCAAAGGCAAAATTACTGACCCAGAAGCAGGAGAAGTACAAACCAGGCAGTGTGTCTAGCACAGTCATCAGATTCCAATAGGAAGGAATGGAGGAGATAAACACAGCATGGGGCAGGGCTTAGGGAAAGAGTGGGTCTGGAGAGAAGGCAGACAGAGCCTCCAGCTGCAAGGAAAAAATGCTTCTGTGTGGAGTGAGGAGAGCAGCCCTTAAATGGGCTGAACGGGGTATGGCCAGTTGCACCGCCCCCTTGAACTACAGACTGTAGCCTTCAGATTGAAATCTTGGCTCTCAGTGATCCAGAAGAAATTGTGTCTGTTCAAGACAGTAGGTAGAGAAGGTCTCAAATGCAAAATGGCAAAACAGAGGTTTTAGCAAAAAGGCAACAAAAGGCTCAGATACCCCTCTGCATCCTGGTTTTAAAGGTGTTCAACGGGGCAGGTTCAGTGGATAGTGGCTGCCCTGCGAATGGCTAGAGTTTCAGTTTCTACAGTTACCCAACCAATCAAAGTTCAATATTTTATTACAGTAACACAGATATGCAGTTTTCTGAATATAGAAAAAAACCATGAGGTTAGTCAGCTCAAACCAGATTTCTGGGGAATAGTCCAGCCTCCCTGCTGAGAGATAGCTCTAGTTAAACTGCACTTAAATACAGTCAATTAAGTAAATGGTGACCTATTCATCTGGTAACAAGATTAAGTCACTGCAGACCTCTCAACACAAAGGATGCCCAGACATCCCAACTCCTCATGAGGTCCTGTCCTTTCACAAGCAAATGAGCCTACCTGGCCTCTCAGCTCAGCTTAAAGTTCAACTGCAGCTATATTATAAACATATTGCAGAGTTTACTCCTTTTCCCTAACATAAGGACAACAGACTATTTATTGCATATGAAATGAAGAACTTTATTGTTGCGTTACACAAGTGACAGCCTTCCTATTTGATGAACACGAGTGTCTTTCAATATTTGACCAGCTAGCGGAAACTGTGTTTGCTGATTCATTCTGTAGGCGATTTTTTCAGGTCCCTGCAGCTGGGTACCGGAGGGAGGAAAATGATGTCTTTCTTGTTGAATGGAATCAGCCTCGCAAGGTTCTGCTGCGCAACAATGTCTGGAGGTTTTGCAGTGGCCATCAAATAGAGAGCATAAATAGTATCTGAGAGCAAATGGCAATTTCTTCATTTCACATGTACAAATACTGTAAGGTCTGTTGTCCTTATGAGAAAGTTTTATAATATGTTGGTAAATAGCTGGGCAGTTGATTTAATTATTCTCTCCTCTTTTAGATAATTTAATTAACTCTGGCCTCTGCTTGGCAAAACAGTTTCTGCCTGTAACAAGGTTCCAACATTATTCTAGGGCCCATGCCTGTGCCCATAATCTGCACTTACATTGACCATCCTGGTATCCGTGCATTTCTCACAAAAAATATTTAGGAATATGCAAAACAATAAGGCATGCCTATCTCACCACAAGTGGGTCCAGTTTATCTAAGTGATTTTGGTAGCACTAAACAATGTCTACACTATATAGTCAGAAATGGGAGAATCATCTTAGTAAGATTTCTCTTCAAACAGGAAGCAAAATGTATTCTTATTTCTGTAAAGGATCTGAGTTTTAGGTAGAGCTTCTGTGGATTGGTCATGAACTTAAGTATTGAGGTGTCCACTTAGAAGCAAAGCATTTGAAGGAAGAGGAGACATTTCATTAGTTGCACCATCAAGGGTGAAAAGGAAAGGAAGGAAGAGGATGGAAAAAGGAAGGAGGAAGAAGGAAGGGGTGTGAGACTTTGTAAACCTCTACCTGGTACCAAGTCATAGACACCATGTTCTTTGCATCGAGATAACTAATGTTTTCTGTACTAGTGCTAGATATTGTTAAAGTTCAATGGATGGTACAGCTATAGAGGCAAGAGGCAGAGGTAAAGAAACCGCATTGTCTGTGTACATGTGGAATGGACATATGGAAGGAGGCAATGGGGAGGTTGTTTAGAAAAATGGAGAAAATAATTGGGCCAAGGACAGACCCTTGGAGAACACCCAAGTTAACTTGGAGTGGGTTGGAGAAGCAGTCTCCAAATCAGTCTATTGGCAGTCTCCTATATGGACAGCTTGTGAGCTGCCCTCAAGATAGGAGCAGAACCACTAAAGAGACAGAGAGTCTAGCATCCTGAAGCTTATCCAAAAAAATGAGGTGGGCAACAACATCAAAAGCTTTGGCTAAATTAACAAAAATGGCAGAGGTGACAAGGCCCTGATCCATGCCAGAGAGGATGGACTCAGTGAGGCGTAGGAGAGGGTGAAGTGAAGGTGGAGTGGAACTTCCTAAAGCCAGACTGGAAAGGAGTGAAAAGGAGGTTGATTCAAGAAAAGGGGAGAGTTGGGAGAGAATGCGATGTTCCTGGTGATGTTCCAGGTGTTTAGCTAGTGTGGGGAGGAGAGAAGCAGGATGGAATGTACTGGGGGAGTGGTCATCACCTTTAGAAAGGGGAATGACAGCAGCAAACGTCCAAGAGTTAGGGAAACAGGATAAGGAAAATGAGAGGTTGAGATGGTGGGTGATAGGGAGGGCAATGAGATGAGCAGAGACATACAGGAGTCTAGGGTCAAGACCCCCTAAGCCCCACACCCCTAAGTGGTTTAGAGCCAAGAGGGCCTTAAAAGTAGCAGCAGGGGTAGTGAGTGAGAAAGAAAAAAGGAAGGAGGGAGGCAGTATGATGGAATGAGAAGGAGAGTGAAAGAGTAGAACGGAAGAGAGAGGGGGGAGAGGGGAGAGGTATAGGAGGAAGCGAGGAAACATTGGGAACAAGAGGTACAAAGCAATTGAAAGAAGAGGCAACTGCAATGGGGTCAGATATCATCTGACTATTTTTTGATGAATAAGAAGCAAACCTATAAGAGAAAAAGACAGATCTATTATAATAAGAAACCACAATGATTTTCTAATGAAGTAGAACTGCATCAAACATAAAACATTAAACTAAATGTTGGTGGAATAAGCATCTCAGCATGAGTTGAGTCATCATTTGTTTGCTTATATATGGTATCTCTGTGAAGGATCCTCCAATACCATAGTGCCATACTGGGAAATACAAGGGCATCCTGAGAAGTTTCCACATAAAAATAAGATTACAAAATGTTAAACAATATAGATAATTCAGTAACTATAAAAGTCAACCAAATATATACAAATAGAATAATAGATAGGGGGCTGTGCATTATGAGGCTATAATACCGTCAAGTGGTCCTGGGGACATGTGAAACTCGAGAGTAAAGCTCAAGAGGTTACAACATGTCCCCCAAACCTTGAGATGGTATTATAGCTGAGTAGTCACAGTCCTCTATCTTTTATTTTTTGTTAATATATGGATCCACTGAGTTGCACGCGTTCTGCAAAATGTGCTGCAAATGTCTAATTGCAGGTGTTGAAATGTGTCTGCAAGGGGAGCCATTTTTTTCCTGTTTGCCAGACAGTTGCCATGAATGCTGCAATGTCCAGAAAACTCTGAAGCTACCAACATGTGTTTTTGTTGGTCGTTAGTGTGTGTTTTTAATAATTATCTGGGGAAAATGGTGGCATGTATATGTGAGGTCAAGAAGGAGCTCCATTTGTGTATTACTGGTGTGTCTTAACTTTTTTGTTTGTTTGTTATTGAAGTTAAAAAGAAAAAAAGATGATATTCTATTTTGTTGGGATTCGAGAAGTAAATAGCCGTTGCTCCCATGTGGGTGCCTTAGCAAAAAAATGAGCAGTTTGGTGTCTGGTGAACGGATGCTGGAGTGAAGAGAAGACAGCACTTACCAGTTTGTTACTAAAGATATGTTTCATCAGGTGACAGACTGGGGAAAGGATTTAAGAAACAGGCTAATTAAGAAAAAAAGAATGATTTCTAAGCTGGCGTCATTTTCTTGCAGCATGGCAGGTGTACTGCTTTAAAAGTGGGAGTTAGACAGTAGTTGTGTGTGTGCGTGTGTGTGTGTGTGTGTGTGTGCGCGTGTATGTGTGTGTGTGTGTGTGTGTGTAACACCTAGCTCACGTGAGCACAAGTGTGGATAAGGACCTGTCTCGTAATACTATCATTAAGAGCTTGGAATGACAGTAATATAAACTGAATGATAGTATTATGAGAACCCAGCTATGGTATTATGGTGTTTGAAGTGTGGTATTATGGGAAATTTTTTGTTTGTATTTCGATTGTAATATATGGCTTATCCATATACTGTATTACAAAGAGTGAAGAGGTATGATGTGATATTGAGCAGTTTATAAAGTGAAGTGATCAGGGTTAAAATACAATAACAAATAACTGATGCTGAAAGGGATCAAAAGGAATGGGGCAAGGAAGCATGGTGTAAATGGGATAGAGGAGCAGTGGCTAACAGTGGGAGACAGAGAAGTAGTAGGGTGCAGAAGGTGTGGTAAACTTTAAGCAGCAGGGAAAGGGAGGTACTGTAGAGAGTGAGGGGGATTGTTACAGGAGCAAGCACGTGTAGAGAAGTCTCATCAGATAGTGCTGAAGAACAGGAAGAATAAATGGCAGGAGACAGAATATTCAAGAAGGAGTGGGAATCAAGAAAAGATAGATTGTCTAGCTGAGGTTTTTTCAGGAGGATTAAAAAGGGGTGGGAATATGTGTAGTGAAATGAGTAAAAGGCAGGAAGGAAAAGGAGAGGACAGATGAAAGTTAGCAGGGGAGGGAGCCGAATCAGCAAGTTGGAAATTTGAGAGTACAGTGGGAAGGCACTGTGAGAGTGGCAGTTAACATAGAATGAGGGGAGGGAAAGAGAATACCAGTATCAGTGGTAATTGCAGGTAGAGCATTAAAGGCAAAATGGCAAAGGAGTGAAAGAGAGGGCCCAGTGTGTCGAGGGCAGTTTTTGAGGCAGCAGTGTATACCATGTTGGTGTAGTCAAACACCAGTAGGATCATCTTGTTGATAGTCTTCCACTGGACCAGGAGTGGCAGGTAGGATTTGTTTCAACATAGAGTGCCATAATTAGCAATGAGCTTTTTATTGAGGGTGCTGATGTGGGAGGAGACGTCAAGGTTTATTCCAGTTATATGCCAAGTGTTTAAACTGAGTTACTTCTTCAAGGAGGGAAGCCATTCAGTCTCATGAACATAGGGCTAATACAAGTCACCACATGCTGCTAAAATAATGGTGATTGCTTTTTTGGCATTAAGGTAGAGTTACTTAGAGTGGAAACAGAGCTGGACTTTTCAAAATCACACTACAAAGTCACTTACAGCTCAGGGGTTGAGGCCCAGGGGACTAAGAATAGTGTCATCCGCAGCTATGCACTTTATGACTGAGGAGATACAGATTGAGGGGAGGTCATTAAGGAGAATGGAAATAAGGGTTTGTCACAGATCAGAGACCTGAGAGTCACCAGAGTAGATAGGGAAGGGGAAATGAGCATTGCCTACAATTGCAACCATAGATATATAGGAACAAATTACAATTACAAAAAAAAAAAAAAAAATTAATAGTTGTAATATGGTTATCTGTGGTGTTGTGATATTCAGATGTTGGTTTTACTTGAAAAGTTCAAATAATCTTATGTATCCAAATGGGCTGGCACTTTGAGGCCTGAGAGCAAGCTCAGTGCTTCAAGTAGTACAAGACTATTCCCCTTTTACAGAAGTGCCTCAAAGACTTCAATATTAAGTTCAAGCAGACTACTTCTAATGTCTGCAATGCAGATATTCACAGAGATACAACTGCATTCCGTGGAGGAGCTGCTACAGACTGGTGCAGATTTTAAAGGTGGCATGCTCTCCATGGCAACCAAAACTGATAAGAAGCTCTTATACTTGGACCAAATGTTTTGAGAATAAAGACATATTGCATTTTAATACTGAAGATGTATTTTTGTTTGTTGCCAGTAGACCAAAGATGCCACAGATGTACAAGTTATGTCATTTCATAGCTTGTGTTCTTATCCACTAGAGAACTAAAATTTATAAATGCAACTGTTCTGGGGATGAAGTTATTTGCAAATATGTCTTGTGTCAAAAGTTTAAGGGATAAAACGTTCATGTTTAGGCTCTTTTGAAATCACAAATCATGAGACACTTAAAAATGTAACTTTTATGCATCTGCATGATGATATAAAGAAGTTATGTCATTTGGAAATTTTGCCGGAACTGTTTTGAAAAACAAGTTGTCAGTCAATTATTTACAAATACCATGCATGAAAAGTTTTAGACATAAAGGCCCAGATATTCAGAGCAGTTGCACATGGTGCAACTATGTTGCACTGGCGCAAGTACAGTATTGAGCCAAGGAGCCATATTCAGCAGGAACTAGTGCGCAGTGCAAAATCCATTGCGCCAATGTGCAACTATAATGAATGCAAGCACAAGAACAGGGGGCATTCCCATGAATATCCGGTGCAGTGATATATTCAACAGTGAATCCATGGCGCAGGTGTGGAGCAAATCGAAGCTTCTATGAGCAGACTTGTTCCTATGAATACAGGGCAGAGACACACAGACACACTTGCGCCAGGGGTGTGAGTGAGAGGGAGTGAGTGAGAGAGACAGACAGAGAGAAAGAGACACACACACACACACACACACACACACACACACAGACCAAATCTCACACACAGAGGCAGAGGGACAGAGGTGGCACTGGAGAGGGAGATAGGGGCAGAAACAGATACACACACACACACACACACACACACAGACAAGCAGTGCACCAGGGTGGCACACAGCCAGCAGCCAACCACCCAGGGGGACAGTGGACAGCAAGAGCCATGGACAGTGTGCCCTTCATGATGGAGGCAGTAATGAGGGGTGTGAGGTGGCAGGAGGAACAATGACATGGCCGAGGAAGAGCCCGTCAGTGGCATGCCCAACACAGGTCGTACTGTGCCCACATCACCTTTGAGAACTACAGTGACACTGACATCATGGGCCAGTACAGCCTGAACAGGGCCATTCTAAGGCAGCTCTGTGAGCTGTGCAGTGAGGAGATACAGGCACCCACCAGACGGAGCCACGCCATGACTGTGGAGATGAAGGTGACCGCCGTCATGTGCCTGCTCACCACAGGCACCTTCCAGAGATCAACAGGGGACACCACAGGCATCACCCTGTCAGCCACATCCCACCTCCTCACAGAGTTCCTCAACAATCTGCTGCCACATGCTTCAGAATTCATCCATTTCCCCAGCACACAGGCGGAGCATACAGCAACCATGCAGGACTTCCACAGGGTGGCACATATGCCTGGTGTGACTGAGGCCATTGATTGTACCCACATGGCCATCCACAAGCCATCTGGCCCTTAGGGCATGGCATATATAAACTAGAAGAGGAGCCTGAGTGTGAACTGCCAGGTGGTGTGCGATGCCAAGGGGTGCATCACCAGTGTCTGAGCCACACACCTGCCAGTGTTAAGGTTATTCCACCAATAAGGAGCCTGGTAGGCAAAAGAGTGTTGACCCAAGGAGGTTCTGCAGTGAGGGATCATCAGGCGATGGGAGTCCAAACCTCTCATGTGATGGGAGTTACTACTGGGGCTGAGGAGAGATAGTATCCCTGGTGGAGCCAGGCCCATTGTGATCTATTAAGCCATAATGCAGGTTTAATATTTTATGTGATTAGATAGTTGTAGCCATCCTGACTGTGCGTAGAGATCACATGTGTGTGTAAGGCAGTTCGACCCAGTGACTAGACGGCATGCTTTGATGAGCATGGTTGAGATACATCTAAGTGCTGTAGTTGTGGCTGCTCCATAAATGATGAGGCCATAGTTGATGATGGAGAGAATTGAGCTTTGCACTGCAATACTCAGGGCAGCAGGAGTTAAACAAGAACTATGTCTGTAGAGAAGGCCAATACACATGTTGGCAGCTTTGGCGACCATGGAAAACAACATCCCAGCAACCAACCTTCCAAGCCCTGCAGTGACACACTAGTGGTGAAGGGGACATGACCAGTGAATCCAGCAGTCTCTAGCCATGAATCTGCACATAGGCGGCGGTAGTTTGATGGTTGTCTGGCACCTGGACTGGGACAGGGGTGCAATTCGGCAGCTGGTACTGTGACTGAGCAGCCATCTTTAGGATCCCCTCTGCTCACCCCGCATGGAGAAGGGGCTAGAAAAGGTGCCCTAAACCTAGGCTGTCTCACCTTCTCCTGGCTGGATAGCCGCATCCAGAAGGATCACTCTCTCTGCGGTCGAAACAAGAAACAGACAATGATTTTTGTGACATGGAACATTCGTACTCTGATGGACAACCAGTATAGCAAACAACCAGAAAGAAGAACTGCTATTATCACCAGGGAACTTGCAAGATGTAACATCGATATTGCTGCCCTAAGTGAGACAAGATGACCAGATGAAGGCCAGTTGAGAGAAGAGGGTGGAGGTTTCACCTTCTTCTGGAAAGGGAAGTCTGCTGAAGACTGACACATTCACGGTGTTGGCCTTGCCATCAAGAACAAGCTCATCAACCAGCTTACAGAGCTCCCAATTGGCATCAATGAATGCCTCATGACCCTTCGTCTTAAGCTCAGCAACAATTAGCATGCTACTACTGTCATCAGTGCATACACCCCGACACTTAATGCTGACGAGGATGTCAAGGAACAGTTCTACTCCAACCTTGACAGGGTCCTGACCAACACCCCAAAAGAAGACAAGATCATTCTCCTTGGTGACTTCAGTGCCAGAGTCAGGCGTGATTCAGATCTCCTGGGATGGTATCATCAGGAAGGAGGAGAAGGAAAGACAAATTCCAATGGCATCCTACTCCTGAACAAATGTGCAGAGCATGGCCTGGTCATCACGAACACCATCTTCAGACAGAGCGACAAGTATAAGACTACTTGGAGACACCCTCGATCCAAGCACTGGCACCTCCTTGAATATGTCATTGTCAGAACCCATGATCGAAAGGATGTCTACATCATGAGGGCCATGCGAGGAGTCAATGACTGCTGGACAGACCATTGTCTTGTCAGATCTGTCATGAACATCTGGCTCACTCAGAAACGTCGAAGGTGGCCAAAATCAATGCAAAGGAAATTCAGCACCAAGTCCCTTCAAGACCCAGTGGTTCAAGAGGACTTCCAGCAACTTCTCCAAGCAAGGCTCTCTGCCATGCCCACAGCTGATGATAACATTGAGAGATACTGGAAGGAGTTCAAGACCGCCATCCACTCGGCATGTGGTGAATCTATTGGTTATGTCACTCGGCATCACCAGGACTGGTTTGATGAAAATGATACTGAGGTTCAAGACCTGCTGAACCGGAAAAGAAGAGCTCACTGCACATGGGAAGATGGCATCTCGTGCCAGCTAAAGAAAGAGTCATACCAGCAGCTCAAGGCAGAAGCTCAAAGGAAGATCCGAGACATCAGAAACAAATGGTGACAAGACAAGTCCAAGGAGATCCAGCTCTATATTGACAAACATGACATGTGAAGCTTCTTCCAGGCTACAAGGGCCATTTACGGTCCAAGCTTCCATGGTCCCACTTCCCTCCTATCTCAAGATGGCTTGATGCTCCTAAAGGGAATGAAGGCATTCAAGCTAGATGGGAGGAGCATTTTGAGACACTTCTGAACCGTGAGTCATCTGTGACAGATGTCACTATCAATTCTGTCCCTCAACACCCTGAAAAAGAATCTCTCACCAACCCTCCTACCATCGAAGAAGTAAGACATGCCATCAAGCTGGCCAAAAACAACAAAGCTGCAGGACCAGATGGCATACCGGCTGAAGTCTACCAGGCTGGGGGCAAGGAACTGGTTCTAAAGCTCCACAGACTTATTCTCAGAATTTGGAACATTGAGGAGATTCCAGAGAACTTGAGGAATGCCAACATCATTACCATCTTCAAGAAGGGAGACAAGTCGGTGTGTGGAAATTATCGAGGCATTGCTTTACTCTCCACCACAGGGAAAATCCTCGCTCTTATTCTTCTGAACCATCTCCTTCCCATCGCTGAAGAAGTCCTGCCGGAATCTCAGTGTGGATTCAGACCATCTTGCAGGACAACCGACATGATCTTCACTGCCAGGCAGATCCAAGAAAAGTGTCGGGAACAACATCAGGGCCTGTACATGGCTTTCATCGACCTGACAAAGGCCTTTGACTCCATCAATCATGAAGCCTTGTGGAAGGTGCTGGCCAGATTTGGCTGCCCTACAAAATTCATCAAGGTCCTGAGGCTTCTGCATGACCAGATGACTGCCAGTGTTCTCCATGATGGTTCAAAGACAGACCCATTCATCATCCAAACTGGGGTCAAGCAAGGGTGTATCATCATTCCAGCCTTGTTTTCTATCTTCCTAGCAGTCATCCTAGTCCTCACCGAAGGCTGCCTTCCCACTGGAATTGACATTGAATACAGAATGGATGGAGGGCTCTTTAATCTTGGACATCTCCGTTCAAAGACCAAAGTTTGCAAGGCATCTGTCATTGATCTCCTGTATGCTTAGGACTGTGCCATCCTTGCACACACCAGGAGTGACCTCCAGTCTGTGATAGATCTCATTGTGGAAGCTTACTGAAGTCTGGGACTCTCACTTAACATCAAGAAGACCAAGGTGCTCTATCAGCCTGCTCAAGGTCTTGTAAATGACCCTCCACAATTCACCATTGAGGGACAGACCCTGGAGACAGTCGAGCACTTCCCTTTTCTCAGTAGCCACCTTCCCTAACAGCGAACATCAACAATGAGTTTCAGCACAGGATCCATTGCGCTAGTACCTCATTTGGGAAACTGCTTCGGCGCGTTTTCACTGACTGTGACATACGAAATGACACCAAGATCCAGGTATACAGTTCGGTTATCATCCCTACCCTTCTTTATGGATGTGAAACTTGGGTGACTTACCGACATCATCTAAAGAGCCCAGAGAGGTACCACCAACGATGTCTCCAGAAAATCCTCCTCATCAAGTGGGAAGACCACTGCACTAACATCAGTGCTCTCACTGAGGCCAATGTCACCAGCATTGAGGCAGTGATCCTCAGACATCAATTCTGCTGGACTGGACACTGTGTACAGATGCCCGACTCTTGACTCCCCAAACAAATTTTAGACTACCAGCTCAGACACGGCCAGAGATCCTGTGGTGGTCAAAGGAAATGCTACAAAGACACACTGAAGGCATATCTCAAGAAAACAGATACGGACATCACGAGCTGGGAGGAGCTGGCCACCAACCTATCTCAATGGTGCCAGAACCTCCATCAAGCAAGGGCCTGCTTCGAAGAGAAACGCCTTGCCCTCAAAGCCGAAAAGAGATAGCGTAGGAAGGAAAGGGAAAGAAACCCCAGCCAGCGGGCATCTCTCCCACATGGAAACATCTGCAATTTCTGCGAATGAATCTGTGGCTCTAGGATTGGATTACTGAGCCACCTCAGGACCCATCAGTGAACCATGGTAGAGATTATCCTCGAATCGAGGGATCGGCGATGACGAAAACTCTTGATGCCAGTTATAGTCAAGTAAAGGATGGTCTTCATAGAGAGGAACACTGGTAAGTGTTTATAAGTTTTCATTAAAATCCTTACTGCCATTTTTGTTAAATTCACTTCAGTTCAAAACACTTACAAAGTATAATCTAAGATCTGTTAACCACCAAATTTTCCATACACTTAAGTGTAGAACAAAATATGGGAATCTGACAATAGCTGTTACTGTTTCACGTACTTGGAATCCGATTCAGAAAAAATGTGATTTAAACATATTGTTACCACTTGCAAGTTTCAGGGCTTCCCTTGCTAGCTTGTTTTTTAAACATTGTAACGGTTTTGGATGAATAATTAGTAAACGTGAATAACATTTACCTTACTGAATTTTTAATTTATGTATTTTTATAACCTTTGATATAAAACTGAATGCATGTTTTGTCAATGTTTTGTATTTGTGTTTGGACGCAATTGTAAATGAGAGTCTTTTCTCTCAACTTGCTATCCAAAAAACCGAATGCAGGAGGGCCCAGAGTGTAGCGGTCAGGAAGCAGACCACCAGGGGTACCCCATGGAGCCACAAATGGCTCAAATTGAAGGATCCACAGGATGCAGAAGGGCCCAGAGTATAGCTGTCGGGAAGTGGACCGCCAACTGTGCTCCACAGAGCTGCTAACGGTTCAACTTGAAGGGGTCACAGGATGCAGGAGGGCCCAGAGTGTTGTGGTCGGGAAGTGAACCACCAGCAGTGCTCCATGGAGCTACAAATAGCTCAGCTTGAAGGAGCCACAGGACACAGGATGGCCCAGAGTGTAGTGGGCAGAAAGCGGACTGCCAGAGGTGCAGCAAACGGCTCAGTTTGAAGGAGCCATAGGACACAGGAGGTCCCAGAATATAGTGGTCAGGAAGTAGACTGCCAGCGGCGCCCCACAGAGCCACAAATAGCTTAGCTTGAAGGTACATGGCTGGAGCAATGCTAAAAAGGGATTTTTAATTGGAGGATGCTACCTGATTGTTTTTCTCTGCCTGGTCACAGCAGGGACGCAGCAGTGTGGAGTGCAGTCCTAGAGACTCTTTAAGGACCTTTGTTACCTGTGTTAGTGCTGTGAAATGTACTGTGGGGATTATATTGCTGGGGGTTTTGTAATACTGTGTGGTGGGGACAGGGGTATTCAATGTAATCTACTGGGGCATCTGCTGGACGTTTATCCAGGCCCTGATCAGTTAGAGGGGACTGTTGTCTGTGCAGAGTAAACAAGGGCTCAGTGTGTCTACCTCTCTCACCATTGCCATTCCCCACCCATGCTTCAGCAGTCCTTTGTTTTGTCTCTTACCACTCTTTCTTCTCCATCTCTTTAGGAGCTGCAGGATGCAGGAGGGTCCAGAATGTAGCGGTAGGGAAGTGGTGCCCCACAGAGCCGCAAATGGTTCCGCATGAAGGTACAAGGCTGGAGCAGTGCTATCCCACCACCACTTTTGCAATGCCTGCCCCACCCACCCTCCACCCTGCGCGGGCATTTCTTTTATTGGTGTCACTGTATCACGTGATCTCTAGTGTCAATCATCCAATTTTTCTAATAGAAGGTATTACCAGCTCTTCACCAGGGGGTGCTGTGAGCAGTTTTAGCATCTCTCTGGGGCTTAATAGAATAGGGCTACTGCTGCCTTCTAGACCCCTGATATAGGTTTTAGCCTCTCAATACACCTTTTTCAGGCAATCACAATCCCCGCCGTATGACATTCTGTGCCTAGCCTGGGATTTGAACCTTGGCTGCTGTGGCTGGCCCCACTTGTATTCAGCAGCTCTCACCACTAGGCCACACTGACATATATTCAGCAGTAGGCAGGATAAATATGGACTCTAGCTCCACCCCTCCAGGTTCTGATGGGGCCGAGACAAACAGTGTAGTGATCTCTGCTGGTGTGAGTGTGATCTACAAATAGTCTGTGCTGGGGAAGGGTTAGGAGTTAAGTTAAGGGTTAAGTTAAGAATTCCATAAGGGATGATGTTGGGGGTACTGGAAAAGCAGAGAGGTTGGGGGGACGGGAGAAGAGAGGGATTGGGGAAGGTACAGTTCTAAGGAGGATAGTAAGATGTAATGGTTGTGGAGCAGCAATACGTATGGACACATCGTGGAGTATAGGGGTGTGCCCAATTTGTGTGAGAATATTTCACCTAGAAAATGAAATTTGGAATCTGAAGTGGAAAATGAAGAGGCTAGTGAGGGGAGCAATTCATGGGGGGGACACGGCTTCGGTTTTACAAGTGATGGGGGAAGGGTTGAAAGGTCAAGTGTGAGGCACGAAGAGGTGTTAAAAGGGGATGTAAACAGACCAACAGGATTGGAATTCAAAAGAGGACAGGTTGAGGGAATGAAGAAAGGAAAGGAAAGGAAAATAGCTGGTAGCAGGAGGTGGTCAAGAAGAGAAGGGGGAGAATAGGGGTGCTCTTGCAAAGGGAGAAACCACAGTGAGCAATGGTAAGGACAGGATGGGTAAGGAGTCCCAAACTGTAAAAGAGTTTTTCTTAACAAATAGGTATACACCCCTACTTACTAGGAGGGACTCGGTAGGCCAGGGGGAAGAAGTGTTAAGAACTATGGGGTGGGGAGAGCAGGGGGGAGAGCAGGTGTTAGGAGGGGGGCCAGCAATGCTCCTAATGGTAAGTATGTGTAGGGGAGGGATGGGTCAAAGAGAGAGGAGATGGTTGAGAGAGGGTCAGATAAGATCCTGCAGAGCTTACTGAGGGATGAGGACGAGTAGAGGGGGATAGGCTTGTGGTGTGCAATAACATGGGTGCAGGGGAAAACATATTGGGTGTGGGAAGGGGGTTTTGAGGTGTGAGTCAGGAAGAAGGCAAGGAGTTGGGGGATGGGGAGAGGGATGAAAATAGGCAAGCGAGTTCTGTGGAGGGGGAGGCCAAGGGGGGAGGCAAAGTCATCAAACAAGCAGGCAGTAGGGGGCAATACTATACAAAGCACAGGTACAGTGGAAAACAGGGCCCTGGTTTTGGGAGACTCCATTATCAGAGGTATCAAATGGGGGGAAAGTACTGAGGGCAAGGGGAGCACTATTCTGGTGGAATATATGCCAGAAATTATGGTGCACAGGGTAGGGCACAAGGAGCATTTTCTATTAAGAAAGCATGGGGAGGTGCCCCATATTGTGGTACACACTGGTACCAATGATCAGGTGGAGAATAGCATGAAGGAAGTGCAAGTTAGATTCAGGGAGCTGTCAAGGCTCTGTATGGCAGAGGTAAGCACTGTCTCATTCTCGAAAGTGATGCCAATACCAAAAAGCACTTTGCATAGAAAGCAGAAAATTTGTGAACTTCACAGTTGGTTGAGGGAAAGATGTCCAACTATGGGGTATGGACTGGTGGGTGACTGGGAATGTATATGGGATAATAAAGATCTGTTTGCTAGGGACAGACTACAGTTGAGCATGGAGGGTAAGGTTGTCCTGAAGAAAAAGCTGGAAGATTACATAAGTGCAAGGTGGGATTTAAACGAGTTGAGGGGGGAGGGCTTGGTAGTATAGGGTGAATAGTAGAGGAAAGCACAGGAAGGAAAAGGCCTCTCCCCCATCAGGAGGAGTAGTGTAGGAGAAGTATGACTTGAACTGGGCCAACAACGTGAAGGGGACAGGGTGAACGGGTAAGTCTAGTGGGGTGGGTTGGGTTGGAAGGTGATCCTAATTAGTGCAAGAAGCCTGGGAAATAAGATGCCGGAGTTGCAGGCATTGTTGGTGGGGGGGGGGGTGGATGTGGCAGCAATTACTGAGACTTGGGACACATAGTATCATGAATGGGACATGAAGATACCAGGGTGTACCACATATAGGAGAGACAGGACAGTTTGGTAAGGGAGGGCAGTGGCTTTGTTCATTAAGAAAGGGATAGTGTGTAGTAGTGAGAGGGATGGATAAGGGACAATGGAGGTGATTTGGGCCACTTTACAGGATATCAGGGGAAGGAGGGTCAACCAAGGGGTTATTTACAGGCCTCCTTTGCAATCAGAGGACATGAACAGTGGACTGTTTGACAGCATAAAGAAACACTGTAGCAAGAATAGGGATGGGAATGAGATATTGGGTGATTTTAACATGCCGGGAGTAGATTGGAATACCATGGCATCTACATCTGCTAGGGAGCAAAGGGTGTTTGATGCCCTTAAGGATGCATTTCTAACTCCACTGGTGGGGGAATCTACCAGGGAGGGAAACATCCTGGACTTGGTACTAGCAGATGGTGACCAAGTTATGAGCATGGTGGTGGAGGACCCTTTGGCAGGGAGCAACCACTCCATGGTATAACTCACCTTAGACCTGGGGGTGCAGTGGCAACAAACAAGGACCACAGTAGTAGACTTTAGGCGGGCTGACTTCAGGGAGATGGCTGAGATCCTTAGGGAACATTTAGGGAAAATCAGACCTGGAATGTGCTTGGAGGGACAGTGGGAGAATCTGAAGCTGGGCATCCTGGAGGCCATGAAAACCTGCACAAGATATCAACAGAAGAAGACTAGAGCTAGGAAACCTTGTTGGTGGACAAGAAAGGTACAGGAGGGAGTGTGAAACAAAAGGATAGCCTTTAGAAGGAACGCGTGTTCTCGTAGAGAGGCAGATAAAGAGGTCTATCACAGGATCTCTAGGGAAGTCAGTAGGGTGGTAAGAACTGCTAAGGCTGAAAAGCAACTTAAGCTAACACAAGGGATAAGGGAGGGGGAGAAGGAATTCTTCAGATATGTTAGAGAGAGAAGGAAGGGTGGGGGCAGTTTAACAGGCTGAGGAAGGAGTGAGGATGGGTAGAGGGGGTGGTAGGGCAGGCTGAAGTGTTTAATGATTATTTCAGCTCAGTCTTTACTAGGGAAAGGGATGGGCAGCTTCCACAGGTTGGGGGCAGGTTAGTAGATAAGTGGAAGAGGCACTCACAAATGGTGAGATCTAGGTGGGGAGGGTAAGGGAGGCTCTTGAGGACTGATAAAGCCCAAGGTGCAGATGGCATCCACCCCAGAATTCTGAAAGAACTGGTGGATGTTCTGGCTGCTCCAATGATGGATCTATTCAATTCCTCCCTCCAGTCAGGATGTGTTCCTCCAGACTGGAGGACAGCGCATGTAGTCCCCCTCCACAAGCGTGGACCTTGAGAAGAACCAGGGAACTACAGACCAGTCAGCCTGCCATCCATAGTGGGGAAAATGATGGAGGCCATCTTAAAAGAAACGGTGGAGTTCCTGGAGGCAAATGGTTTTCAAGCTATAAATCAACACAGATTTCTCTGGGGGAGATCATGTCAAACCAATCTAGTTGATCTTTTTGACTGGGTGACGAGATCCCTGGATGGTAAAAAGCTAGTTGATGTCCTGTATCAGACTTCAGCAAGGCTTTTGATTCTGTCCCACAAAGAAATCTAGGGGTGGGAGAAAAAATGGCAGAGTGGGTTACAAATTGGCTTAGCAACAAGTGGCAGAGGGTGGTGGTAAGGGTTGAGGCCTCAGCTCACAGAATGGTCATCAGTGGGGTCCCAGGGGGTTCACTGTTGGGCCCTATACTTTTCAATACTTTCCCTGCAAACATCAGGGAGGGAGGGAGGAATAGAATTAGCCTGTTGGCAGATGATTCCAAATTGGAAGCCGAGGTGGACAGCGAGAAAGGTTGGAAGGCACTCCTGGAAGACTTGGAGACTTGAAAATTGGGAATACACATGGCATCTAGGGTTTAACACTTGTAAGTGTACCATTTTGCATCTAAGTGTTAGGAACCCAGGGTATAGCTACCATTTAGGGGGAGAAAGGCTGACAATCTCCAATATGGAAAAAGATCTAAGGGTGATAATTAATGCCAAATTGAACAACTCGGAGCAGTGCAGAAGAGCAGCTGCTAAAGCAAATCAAATTCTTGGGTGTATTACTAGGGGGATAACATCCAGGAGCAGGGAGGTTATACTCCCCCTGTAAAATTCACTGGTGAGGTCACACCTGGAATACTATGTGCAGTTCTGGTGCCCTCACCTAAGGAAGGACATCACTCTGCTGGAAAGGTCCAGAGAAGAGCGACGAGGATGATCCATGGTCTGGGGGAAATGTCCTATGAGGACAGATGTAGTGAGTGGAACATGTACTCTCTGGAGGACAGAAGGGACAGGGGTGACATGATAGAGACCTTTAAATACCTGAAGGGGATAAACAGGGTGAAAATGGAAGGTCTGCTCAATAAGGGGGAAGGGTATACGAGAGGTCGTAGTCTAAAACTAGCACAGGGAAGTTATTGAGGTGAAGTGAGAAGACATTACTTCACAGAGAGGGTGATGGCACCCTGGAATGCATTACCTGAGGAGCTGATAAGGATGGAAACTGTAGAAGTGTTCAAGAAGGGGTGGGACAGGTATAGCAGTATGGTACACGGTGGTAGGAAAGGCAACAGAAGGGGAGTGCTGGGTGGTGGGATTGGGAGTAGGGGGTCAAAAAGGGAGGTGGAGCAGCAGTAGTAACTAAACAGTGAGCTGCACCTTGGGCAGACATGATAGACCATTATGCCTAATCTGCCAGCAACTTTGTACGTACAGTATGTATGTACGTACGTACGATGATGATTAAGCAGATGTGACTTTCATGATGATATCTGCTTGGAAACAATGTTTATGACTTATCATTGACTTATTTTGTGAACTATAGACTTTAGCGACTGGAAACACACACTAAAACGTACAGAATGATGATCTGAATTTAAAAATGTGTATATCAAGAATATATCTGGTTGCATTCTAGTGCAAGGATGGAAATATATTTGTATCTTAATTGTTTGTAAAAGTGAACAAAGAGAGGAGGTGGTACCAAAGAACATAAACTTAACATTCCCTCCTCAGCTGCAAGATCCTATCAAAGTTGGTGAATTAGCATATGTGATGTCATAGCTTCATTGGCTATAAAAATCCAGCTACTTGGGAGACACCCAGATTTCTTAAAACCTGGCTGCTGTAAGGGCCTATGTTAGCTGAGACTGCCTCTTACCTTATAAGACTTCACACCAAAAGCTAAACCTGTTTCTGTCCACCAAGAACCAAGCTGTTCTTGTGTATTCCAGAAAATAGTCCATGCCATGGTATGTGAAGCAAAGCCAAGGACCAGCAGGACCAAAAAGGACACTTAACAGCAACAGAAAGAAGAACCCCTCACCAGTATTCTTGCATTGAAGAAACACCCATATTCTGTGACAAAACCAAATGTCTGAATATTGCTTTAATATTTTTATAATATTTCAGTATAACTTAGCCAAGGGGTGGTTACATGGAAGGGAATTATTTAACCATATTTATGTATTATTTATTTATTTATTTAGCTTTTGTTTACCAGGTAAGCACACTAGACAGTCAAGTGCCTATTTTCAGGTGCGACCCGGGAGAGTTACAAAAGGTACAGGCAAATAACAGTACAAAGGCTAGCAACAAATTACACAAGGTACAGTCAGAATACAAGCAAGAAGGACCAGCAGAAACAAAGTACAGAGACTTGGGTCCAACTGTCAGGCATGGTACAGACGGGTATAAGCAATCAACTACAGTCAGGTAACAGGCAGTGAACAATTTAATGCAATTCAGTATGAGGCATGACAACCCAGGGAGGGCAGCCAGGGAATTAGGACCAGTGTCAGCAGCAACAACATTTGTGATATTTGTTTATTTGTTATTTTTGGAATAAGTGCATGCCCACTGCCAGGACTTTTCACAGGCACTTCACAGAGGGTAGGACTATGGGGGACAGAGGCAGCTTGATACTTGTTTTAGGTAACCCCAGAGGGAGGACCTGAAGCAGCTGTGGGAGGGGGCAGTTCTTACATGAAGAGGAAGGAGGTTCCAGGTTCTAGGGGTAAGAGCCACAAAGGCTCAATCTCCCGCAAGGGAGTGAGTCTTAGGGACCATAAGAGCCTGGGATTCGGTGGACCTCAGCTGATAGCCAGAGGGAGCAGGCTGAAAAAGGTCAGCAAGTGCCGGAGGAGTAGATGACTGGATGATGTTATCCATAAAGTTGCCCATAACAAATGATCGATGGTTACTAGGGGAAAGCCAACCCAATCTAGAGTAAAGTAGACAACGATGGGTGAGACGAGGGGCTGATAGGGCGAAGAGACATATGTTGTTATATGAGGTGTCCCATTTGGAGACCCAGGCTTTGGGGGCATTCATGAAGGAGGTGAGCCCATAGCAAAGTGAGGGGAGGAAGACCCCTTTTGCCAGGGCAAGTCTGGCAGCTGGAGTGAGACAACTCTTTGCTCTGTATGCGAGTCCCAATTTGCAGTTTGTGGCCTTACAGGAGTTAAGTATGTGCAGGGAGAGATCCAGTTGGGGTCAAGAGTCACCCCCAAGTACTTGAATGATTCCACCACCATCACAGGGGTGCCATCAGTGGCAACGACTCTGAGCTCAGCCGGGCACACTCTCATCTTGGGAAGGGAGCCGAATAACATCGCCTGCGTCTTCTGCAGGTTGATGAAAGCTTTCTTTTCTTGAGCCAGGATTGGATGCGACCAAAATCTGAGTTGAGTCTAGAGTTTATGTCATCAATATTTTGTGAACTGGCAAGGAGCACCATATAATCAGCACATAGAGTAACATGTCTGAAAGTTGAGATTGAAGGCAGCTGGTTGATAAAGAGGGAGAACAATAGGGGGCCAAGGATCGACCTCTGAGGTACCCCACAGGCTACTGGTGATAGGCCGGAAATGGCATTTTGGAACCTCGTGTACTGATTCCTATCTGAGAGATAATTAGAAAACCAGGCTAGGACAGGTGGGGAGAGGCCAAAAGACTGGACAGCAGAGCCCAGGAGGGTGTGATCAACCAGACTGAAGGCCTTGGACAAGTCACTGAAGACAGCCCCCGTGAGTTTGCCTTGATCAGTCACAGTTCTGATTTTGGATGTGACCTGTGTGAGGGCAGTGGAGGTGCTGTGTTCTTTTCAGAACCCGTGCTGCTCAGGGGAGAGAAGGCCACAGGTTTGAAGGAAGAGGGCAATCTGGGAGGCCACTACTTTTTCAAGCAGCTTATTAACTGCAGATAGAATCGCTATGGGTCGATAGTTCTTAAGTAATTTGGGATTGTCATGCTTGAGTACAGGGATCACACAGGTCACCTTCCAAATGGCACGGACAGACCCTGATATGAGCGAGGAGTTAAGAATGTGGGAGATAGGATGGGCCAAGAAGGGGGCCCCCAGGTTTAGCAGTTTGTGCACAAGGTCATCGTGTCCAGCACTGGAGTAAGGGGAGAGACCTACTAGAAGCTTCTGGGTTTCTTTGAAGGAGACAGACTTGAAGTAGAAGGGAGGGAGAAGAGGATGGGGTGGAGCACCAGGAGTAGGACCCAGATCATTTGAGACTGAAGGCATAGAGGTGTAATCAGACAGGTCTGAGAGCAGGCCATTGAAAACATTTGGTGTCGTGTGGGCATTATTGCAACTGACTCCGTCTATTAGCAAGTCAGGAAACTGCTGACAGGCCGGACCATTTACGATGTGTTTTATAGTGTGCCAGAAACTCCTCGGGTTCTTGGCGGACACTTCAAGGGATGATTTGCAGAATCCACTCTTTGCCGAGTGAATCGCCCATTTGCATGAATTCCTAAGTTGCCTGTAAACCTCAAAGTCAGATCTGTTCCCAGAGGCCTTACAGTATATTTAAGCCAACTTTTGTCCCTAAGCTTCATCAGGGCAAACAGTTCCCCTTGTAACCATTTTGTGACTGTGCCCCTCACTCTTCTTTTAATAAGTGGGGCATGTCTATCTTGTAATGGGGTAAGAATGGTTAGGAAAGCTGTCCAGAGCAATCGAGGGGTCCGGGTCTGCAAATACCAGGGACCAGTCCGTCAGGCTGAGGTTGGTATGGAAGCTGTTTAAGTCAAAGTTTGAGTAATCTCTCATCTGTATGACTTTTGGTGGGACCCTGGGGTTAAGAACCTTCCAGATACAGTATGTAGGGGAATGATCCGAGATCAAATCGGGAGGAGGCCAGAGGCAAATATTCAGTCTGGCCTATTACACAGCATCCAGTCAAGCAGAGAGCCATTTTCCCCAGAGGAAGAGGGTCAGGTGGGTTTGGTGATGAGTTGGCTGAGGGCAAGGCCAGATAGAAGGGGTTCGCAGATTTTAGCATTCCCCCTCAGCCAGTTGAGGTTGAAGTCCCCAAACATTAGGAGTTCACTAGTCCTCACCTTGGGGCTGAGGCAGTCAAGGAGATAGGAGAGGCCACAAACACCACCTCTTGGTGGATTATAAACACAGGCCAGGTGAAGCTCTTAGTGTTACCTAATAGGAGGAGGGCATGTATAAACTCACAGGAGGGGGAGGGGTGGGGTATGTCCGTCACTTTTAGATGAGATTTGTAATAGAGCAGCAACCCACCCCTATGTTTTATACCTGCCCTGTCCTGTCTAATCACAAGGTAGCCAGTGAGAGCACAGGCAGAGTCGGGGTGCACAGGTTTGAGCCAGGTTTCCAAGACCCCGAGGATGTCTGGTTTGTAGTAGGCGACCCATGCCATTAGATCTGAGTGATTGGCAAGGATGCTACGAATATTGAGGTGGGCAATCTTTAGACCCTTTACCTCCTGCCACTGAGGAGGCAACATGATGAGTTGAGAGGTGGTTGGTAGTTGGTTTATGGCTGCAACCGTAAGCACCAGTTAGCTGGGTTAAGGAATCAGCAATAGTAAAAGAGAATCAAGCAGTAATTTTGCTGTAACTGATTTGGTAAGATTTTGACTAGGGCACTACAGACAGGGATCAGGTTAAAAAATGGGGCTAGGTATATGCAAATTGTTTGGCCACCACAGGGAGGTCAGTGGTGAGTGAAGCAGGCTGAAAACAGTGTTATTATAGTTCAGAGCAATTTATTACCATAGGTCCCCAATTAGGACAGGTGATGGGGCAATGACGAGCTGAGCTTGTTTTCAAAATTTGTTTTGCAGGCTATTTCCACTGCCTGCTCTGACAAGGCAAGCTGCAGCCAGATTATGAAGGAACAGGGTCCTTCCTATTCAGCCAGCTGATGAGGATAGAGTGGACAGAAAAGTGAGATGCGACCTCTAGTGGAGAAAGCTGAGAACCTGCAAATGGGAAAGTGAGCTGATAGGTTATAGAGCTCACATGGTCTCAGCTATATATGTAGATGTTCACCAAGGGTGGTGGTGGGGGTGGTGGGAGCCAGCGAGGAGTGCCGGCAGGGCTTCTACTAAGCAGGTTCACCGAGGTGTGCGCAGCTCCATGCATCCGTACCTGTCTTTTTTTCTATGTGGGGAGTTGAGTAGGCAGGGGTCTGGCTTGGGGGCAGGGCGAGGCAACCGAGGGCCCTCACGACCACCACAGCTAAGAAAGAAGAGAAAAAGCACCGAATTTATACACAGGTAGGCAGAGGGAGGGGCTGAGAAAACAGAGCGAGCAATGCAACAGTTTTACTGATTCGAATTGGGCCTGGGACTAGCCGCTTGAGCTCCCAAAACTACTATGTGTGCGTGAATTAAATTAAGGCACCTGAGGCACAACGGAGACTTTAGCAGCTTATTTGGTCAATTATTTGCTGTAACTTATGCTGTGTAAATTCATTTAAAGCACCTGAGGCAAACGGAGGCTTTAACAGTTTAGTTAGTCAATTATTTGCAGTAACTTATGCTGTGCAAACTCATTCAATGCACCTGAGGCAAATGGAGACCTTAGCAGTCCAGTTAGTCAATTTTTTTCGGTAACTTATGCTGTGTAAATTCATTTAAGGCACCTAAGGCAAACGGAGATGTTTATACTGTCTAGATAGCTCCACTTAAGGTTCCAAGTCAAACAGAGAGGTTCCAGTACAAACTGAGCAGGTTTAGAGTGCTACAACAGCTATCTTCACTACTCTGGTGACATTTAATTCAACAAGTCTTTTAAAAATGGCACCAAAGATCCAGGAGCCTTTGTCCTTCTACTAAGCAGGTTCACCGAAGTGTGCGGAACTCTATGCATCTGTACCTGTCTTTATTCCCTGCGGGGAGTCAAGTCAGCAGGGGTCCAGCTTGGGGGGAGGGCAAGGCAACTGAGGGCCCTCACGACCACCACAGCTGTCCTTTTTTCCCTGCCGGGAGTCGAGTCGGCAGGGGTCCAACTTGGGGGGAGGGCGAGGCAACCATATTAAGCATGGGCATGCAAAGAAACATCTAAACATTTCCTATGTAAAGAAATTCTTGAAACATTTACATAAAGGAATTGTTAAAATATCTATGCAAAGAAACTTTTATAGTGTCTATGCATAAACAATTATGCTATTTTCAAAAGCCTACTAAGACAACATATTGTGTCTGTTTTTGTTTCTTCCCTGAAAACATTGTTGTTTTGTGTTTTTTCTGCTTTTACAATGTTTACAAGATGTGCTATTTATGCAACAGTTATTAGTTGTTAGTGTACATTGTACAGGAATAATACAATTTATTTTTAGATATGTCTCCAAGGTTGCCTCATGCAGATTCAGTTATAATTATCAGAACGTTTTATCTGCAGTAGATTGAGATGTAGACCCAAGCCAATCTTACACTGTTTTATATGACTTATAATACTAGGGCTCGAAGCTGAGCTAAGTGTCATACAGTAGTAAGCAACTGGCATACCAGCCTATTGTTCTAACAGATATGTTCAGATATTTCCAGACATTTCACAATATATGTAAAGAGATTCTTTCTGGTGGCCCATAATGGTACTGCAGGCAGGCAGGACATTTCCTTCAGAGATATCACAGAAATTTCAGAAAATATCTGATCATATCTGTGGCTGTGACTGTATTTGGATTAACTGGTGTCAATCTAACATGTAAGAGCAGAATCAAGTGACTAACAGGTGAGGCAGACCCACCACATATGTTTGTCAAGTTAGATAGAGTGGGCAGTGGTGTCTTAAGCCTTGGCAAGGTCAGCAAATATGATGCATTCCCTTCAGGTCAGTATAAGCATGCCCATGCTGTGGGATCAACAAGATAGTGGAATCGGATTTATGGAAATCAAACTAATAAACTGACCTATATAAGACTTAACCCGCTCTATCTTACTGATATGTATTTCTCTGCACTCCATTAAAACATTCTCATGATGTAGTATAATTATTAACCATTCACAGTGGAGATAGCTACCTTCCAGCTCCATAAATATCAAGGGACTGGACCCTCCCACGTCAAAAACACCACTACACTACAGCACAACTCTGTATGGTACTATTGTGGCTGCATAGAAATAATCATATGGTCTGAATAGTGACAAAAGGGACTTGTCTGATCCTGCAGTTATGGAAAGTGTCTTTTTCATAAGAGTTAAAAGGAGTCACTGGCAGTCCTTAGTAACCTGTAGAATCATACAATGATTTGTACCTGGAAGAAACTTGCATGGCAATATAAATTACTAAATGTATTCATCAGCAACTGGGGGTTTTATACTGCATCCAAAGGCACCTCACAGTAGATGCCAGATGGAGAACTGCACAAAAACAACTTGCTCCCACTACTTGATTATGGATCCACTGTGATGGATGCTGCCTCAAAAAACTGTCTGGGAAAAGGAAAAAGCACTATACTACAAAGTGACCAAATTTGCTTCTTCTCAAGGCCACAGGTCCCAACATTGTTCTGTGAGCAACTTGGCTGGCTGCTACCAGAAGGCAGAGCCCAACTAATGTTAGCCAACTTTATATACAAGACCCTACATGGAAATATGCCTCAGTGTCTCCTCAAACTGCTCACATTTGTCAATGACTCATACTCATTCTCTGCAGTGAATAATTTATTGAAGACCTTATTCATATATGAGAATGGAGCAAAAATCTTTCATTTACTGAGCTGCCTCATTTTGAAACATCATTCCAGTTTCTATCAGACTGCCTTCTTCTCATAAAATTTTCTCACACAAAAATGAAGGAACAGCTGTAAAAGCTTAATGTGTGCTCTGGTTTTATGTAGCCCTTGTTTCTTGTGCAAAACTATAGCTAGTTTAAATGTTGCTGTCCAATTTACTATGCAAAATGACTTCCAATTTATAACATGCTCTGATACCATTACTGTTTACTGTGTATACTTTTCCTTGCTTTATGTATGCTTGCTCCACTGTATCACGTTACTGCTCTGTGACACTATATAATGTATGTTTTCAATTGTATCATGTTACTGCACCAAACTATGGACTTTAAGTACCCAAACCATGCATGAAAAAGGCAATTGGTGCCAGTGCACCCCCCCCCATTAACAAAGAATCAATAAATCAATCAATAAACAAACAAAATTAGGTTCTCATGTCATGTCTGTAGCTCTTCTTAGATTAGGTAACTCATTCAAACCAGCAAGATTGGCAATGGATTTGAAAGATGAGCAGAGGGAGTTATGTTATTGTTTCAATTTTATGAGGGAACCACAATTAAATAATTTGTTCAATTACAACAATCTTCTTATCTTTCCTATTGAGATCACTACAGGTATTTGCATACCAAAACAAACTTTCAAATGCTGATGCCCAAGGAAGGGGGTCCTCTATACCAGACTCCACTTCTGCAGGTCCTGGAAGATACCTTATTGAATCCACAGCAAGGAAAACATGTTTCAATATTCTATAGCGCCTTAGAATCAACAATAGACTCCCATTCCCCAAGATAATTAAGCCACTGAGAACAAAATTAAATCTGGTAATTACTCTGACACTGAGAGAACAAATATGCTGGAATCAACACAGGATAACACAATCCCACAAGGTGAGTGTTTTTGTGGAAGAACTTAATTATATACTTGTTACATCCAAAGCTGAAGGCAAAGTGAATGAGTATCCCCACAGCCTGATATTGGAAAAGCTGTGGGGAGGGAACGACTAACCATACCCACATATTTGGGGCTTTCCATGGGCTTACGCCCTTCCTCAAGAAACTTGATAGAGCACTGCAGGCAGTACTCCTCCCTCTTATTCATTGTCTAGTTTTTGTTGTTAGCCATCCCAGCAGATATCAGTGTTGTTGGTACAAGGTCTTGTTTGGCATTTTAATCCAGTAGCTGCTAAATAATGCATTACCAAAGGGTGGCTCTCTGGTAAGACTCTATATGTGTCTCTGTCATATAGAATTAAAGTTGAAAACTATTGGATGGAAAAATTACCTTTTGTTTACAAGATATGTTATGCAGTATGACCCAGATTTTGTGCCATGTTGTTAATCCATATTTCTAATAAGTCCTGTGTACATAGCCATCCATATCTTTGAACTACTCTGAAAACCCAAAAGACCCTTTCATGTCTGTATACTTGGGCTTATTCCATACAGTCGATACTTCCAGACAGTAGACACTGTTATTTCATTATCTGCATAGTCTGTGTTAAGTGAGAATGATATCTTCAGGTTCCAGAGACAGTGGAGCCAGCCAGGATGCAACACAATAACTTGCAGTAAATGACATGTCACAAAATATTGCATGTCTAAAGGCCTTAACTACCAATAAATAACATTGTTCCCTACACCACAACATAACCCAGACAGACCGTCTTAGGGTACCTGGTTCATTCCACTGAGGTGTCAAACAGACGAGGCATACTGATGAGTCCTGGTAGGACGAAACACGTGTCTATGTCATCTGTTAGCACCCTTTGCAAACTGTGTGAGAGGCCTTTCGGCACCATGCAATTCTGCTTAAAGTTGAACCAGCATAACATTCTGTGGTGATTTGCATATGCAGCCCATGATGCTTTGCATTGTGTGGGCATGTGTGATTTTGTATTGTTCCCTACAGCATACTACAGCATTTTGAAGTAATGTAGCAAGGTACTACATTGCATCCAGGCTGGCGCCACAGTAAATTTACAGAAAATTATAGCCATCAGTTTTGTATGACCCCAGAGGACCTTAAGCATTTTTATCTTAAAATGAAAAATGTGTTTATTCATACTAAGATGAGATGTGTACATAATACGAATGGTATCACTGGCTATTCATGATGAACACTAAGAATTTTATTAAAACAGTATTAGCCTTTACCTACATTGGACGAATATTCTTCTTGCATGTATCAATCAATCAATCAATCAGTATCTTTATTTATCCAGGCGGGCACCATTGAGCAAGCTCATTTACAAGGTGGACCTGCGGTCCTACAGTAATAATACAGAAAGACAAGTTACAATAGCACAAACAGTAAAAATAGATGCTATTATAGTAAAAATGCACATTTACAGGTAATATACATTGAACATAGAACTACAAGGAGTCATGGATAATGAACTTGTGCTGGATCCAAGCCCCAAAACTGTAGTGGGAAATGTTAGGGAGAGGGTAGGCATACCAGATAGAAGATATCAAGTGCATAATGTAGGGAGAGGTGGGGAATAGAGGTCCAAGCGAAGAGGACCCAATTGTTAGAGCAGAGTGAGGGACTGGGAGGGCGGAGGACCGTACAAAAGGCGACAAAGTGATTTTTGCCCCAAAACACAGCGACATATGGAGGAGAAAAGCTGCCATTGTACTAAGTGCAGGAGGAGGGATATAGTAGCAGAGGCATAACTGGGAGGGTCCTGGAGGTTGGGGCAGAGGGAGGTGTTGGATGGATGAGGGACTGAATAGTTTTTGGGGCAAAAGACAATAATTATCTCCAAGTGTGGTAGCATGTGCTAGAATCAGGCTGCAACTGTTCAAAGCATCAAAGAATAAGATATAGGAGAGAAATTGGCCATAGTTATTAAGGTCACAAGGGTCTCCAGATTTAAATAGTGGGATAACGTGTGTGATCTTCCATATTTGAGGGAGGGTACCTTGTGTTAGGGACAGGTTGAATAAATGAGTAATAGGCACTGCCAATACGTGGCATGCTATCTTTAGGAAGTATGGTTCAAGTGCATCTGCGCAAGCACTTTTCTTAGTATCCAGGTGGAGAATCTAGTCTTCCACTTCCTTGAGGGAAACCGATAAGAATGAGAAATGTTGACTAACAGAGCCAACATTTGGTGGGATCATGCCAAGCTGGGTGTGCAGGCTACATGCAGGTACGTTATCGAAGGCTAAACCTGCTGTGGCGAAGTCCATGTTGAATGCCTGCAGTATCCCTTTTTTGTCATTGATTACTGTATTGTCAGAGGTAATTTTTGTAGGGAGCATATTTTGTGACATTGCTCCCACCAGTTCTTTGAATTTGGAGGGACAATTGGCTGCAGTATCTAGTTCTGCTTGGTAATAGCAAGCTTTAGCTTCCCTAGTCAGTTTGGTGCAGTGATTTCTGGCTGTTCTAAAGAGGCACCAATCTTCCTCTTTTTGGGATTTGTGGGCAGTTTTCCAGAGTTTATCCCTGGACAGCAGTGCGGCCTTGAGGTCTTGAGTGAACCAAAGACATTTCCTAGCCTTTATGTGTATTTTTGACAGAGGTACATGTAGATTCATGGCATAGGTAATGATTTCATGTAGTATAGAATATGCAGTTTCCATTGTTTTAGCAAGGTAAAAACTCTGCCACAAGGGGGATTTTTTTAGGTCAAGTAGGTATGCCTTTGGGTCGAATGACCTGATTGACCTTTTGGTGGAGAATTTGGCCGGAGTTGGCACTTTGCTGGCTGCCCAAACTCCAGCTATTATGCAATGGTCACTAAAGCAGGACATCCAGAAGGGTACTTTTGGCTGTATTCTTTTTGTTGATATGGGTGGGCTCTTCGTTGAGTAGGGTGAAACCAAGGGCGTCGCAGAAAGATTTAAGCTGGTGACCGGCTTCCGACAGCCAATCGTAGTTTAGAACCCCAAAGATAATTGTTTCCAGGGGGCTAGTGTCCAAGATAGTTGTAAGATAGGACAAGAGCTGAGTACCAGCAGATGGTGGTCTATAGCATCCTATGACTCGGAGTGCTAACGAGGGGATAGGTCGATTTTTTTGTCCAGGCACTCAAATCCTGCTACCAGTGAGTTAGAATTAAGTGTTGATGCCACAAATCTATCTTTGATGTGGATGGCAACCCCCACCTCCTCTGGATTGCCTATCGCATCTAAAGTTCTGGTAGTTAGGTATATTAATAACGCTATTTGGCGTAGAGGGCTGAAGCCCGGATTCTGAGATAATGAGCACATCTGGCATTGTATGGGTGGTCCAAGCCTGGATAAGGGTGAATTTTTTCAGCAGGCTGCACACATTAATGTGCATAAAACTAATACCTTTAACAGATAGTGAATCAGAAGGGGAGGTAAGTTTATTTATGGCCCTGGATTATGGGCCCTGGATTAAGCTCGACATTGCCAGAGCAGAGTAAGAGGAGGAGTAGCAATTTTTTCAGGGATTCAAGTGAAAGGCAATGAGTTTGAGGCTTTTTCCGGCTTAGCATGGAGGAGGAACTGGGATGCCAAGCTTTGTTTTTTTAATTTATGCAAGCCTAAGGACACTGAGGCTAATACTCTGGCTGTGTAACGCCAGTGGGAGTAACTCAAATTAATTAGAGATAAGGAAGGAGGTGTAGACAAACCTGCAATAGTTGCTCTTTGAGGAAGGTAGTCCACCTGGATCAGTTGGCAAGGAGCCTTGGCATAACATGTGATGTGTAGAATCAGATTGGGTGAGCAGTCTTCAAGATGAGGATGTGGTGTACCCCCAGTCTCAAATATTTTGGATAATAATCCAGTAAGGGGTATGATACACAGTGCAGTCAGGAGGAGGAATTGCCATGAGGCTGCCATAATTGCAGTTGTTGGGTAAATGAGGGAATTTTGATAACAAGGGTAGCTCGCCGGCTGCTAGTTGCAGGATTCCCCTGGTGGAACCCTGGCAGTAACAAATTGTTTTAGTAAGAAAGAGAAGGCAGGAGATTCATCAGGGATGTGAGTGGGCAGTGCTAATGTGTCTATATAATAGCACACAGGAGGGGGGATGAGCGAGTGGGTGAAAAATTGTAGCTTTGCCGTATCTCTCAAGTGGTGGAATCTGATGAGGAGGTCTCGGGAGGCGGCTTCGGAAGCACTGACTGCCTGATATCCGCGGTCCACATGGAGGGTGTCTGAGCTGGGATCCCTAGTGGGTTCTAGGCAAGAGAAAGCAGAGAGGAGAGAGAAGCTTGAATTAATAGTGAGGCAACACAAAGGTTAGCAGTCTGATCAAAAACAGCTCAATCAGCAACTGAAAAGCCTGTGATTTCCTTGGCACCTTGCAGTCTGGGGAGAGCTACAAAGTCACGAAGGGGCTGTGACAGTTGGTTGCTGGGAACATTTTTAGACAATAAACACAGTTTTTGGGCAAATCAGTCACAGTTCAGTAATTTGTAGTACAATTTTCAAATAAAACAGTGCCTTAGCAAGACAGGATATGCTAGTCAGCAAGATAGGATCTGCTAGTCAGCAATAAGCAAACCTGAAGTACCAAAATGGTATGCCTCAGCAAGACAGAATGAGATAAAGCTGCTAGAAGGCTTAGTTGCAAAAAGGGGATGGGAGGAATTGCAGTTGTTGACAGTAAGTAACCAATAAATTGAAACATCAGATAGGAGTGGGCAGAGACTGTGTGCATTTAAAGGAGGCCTGGGAGGGAGGGAGGGGTGGATGAAAAATCAAGGGAAGTCTGCAGAGCTAGCACTGAATCAGTGCACATACAGTTGGAGAGAAACTGCAGCAGGGGGGGAATGGTAAGTTACTTTACACAGGCCGAGCAGAAAAGCCTAAATTAAAATATATAAATTAGAAGCCGAGTACAGGGATGCAGGCTTACATTAAGCCACATGTCTCGGGTGCTCCTGTCTCAGGTGAGTGAGACCAGCCAATCAGGGAGCTCTACACAGGCGTGGAGCCAATAGCGCTACCCTGTGAAGGCACTGAAACTGAAAAGAGCAAATTGCAAGTGATGATCCGGTTCAGCGTTCACACAGCCCAGAGAAATCGTGGCAATTTTTCAAGCGTCGTACCTTATCTATCTCTTTAGGGGGGAGGTGGATCAGGCTCCTTGCACCGTAGAGGTGCTATGGCTGGATCGTGACCACTGCCTAAGGAGGCAAGTGGCACCTGTAAGGAAGGAGACAGCAGATTAAATAGGAGCGGGGGGGTGTCTAAACAGAGACACAAAGAGAGCTGGGCACCAACTTAAAAGACAAGTCAGGGGGCAGTCTTAGACAGGGGCAAGGTGCCGGTTAACTAGGGAATCCCAAACAAGCACAAAAGAACAGACCGATGGGGGAGGGCAGGAGGGACAGAACAGAGACAGAGGAGGACAGTGGGACAAAGGAAGATGATTAGGAATGAAAGTCAAGGGCAGGAGTCTTAGGCTCAAGACAGAGGCTATGCAGATTTTACAATTCACTGAATTTTCTAAGTCCATAGCAGTAAGCATGTAAACCCAGTACAGTCTTAAATAGGATTAAAAAAATATATATTAACAAAGCCAGTAAAACTTTTTTACAAACTCAGTTCAAGGCAGTGTACAGAGTGAAAGATTAATTGGGGAAAAATCAAGGGGAAGTTTGCAGAGCTAACACTGAATCAGTGCACATACAGTTGGAGAGAAACTGCAGTGGGGGGGGGGGGGGGGAATGGTAAGTTACTTTCCACAGGCCGAGCAGAACAGGATAAATTAAAATATATAAATTATAAATGATAAGACATATGTGTTTTTTTCATCTAGTCCCTTCTTCCCATCTCACGTTTTATCCACTTCCTGTTGATATAACTACTGTGAAAATGGAAATGTATGCTGCCAAATAATTTTCCATATGCTCATATTGCCCATTTAAGACTTGAATATTTTTTGCAGAACGTATCTGAATACCCTTGATTATTCAAGGCATGTAGTGCACCATCTGGTTTTCAGTGTTTGGCATCAGTTGGTCATTTTTTTTTGTGTACTCCATACAGATTATTCACAAGATTGAGATACTGTGGGGCAAGTGAATTTAACTTTATTGTCAGGTAAAGGGAGCAAAAGTGCAAAATAAAAAGAAAGAAAGTAAAATAAAAAAAAACAAGTTGTTGCTGAGTTTGAGTTTTCTTTCAGCAACATTTCAGAATTTCAGCTATGAGTTCTCAGACACCAGTGTTCAGGCTGGCACTTATTCACTGAAAAAAAAAAAATTAAAGAAAACAAAAAGTGGTAAAAACAGTGCAGTTGTATCTTTGAAAGGTTGGTGTTTATTAAGCTTAGAAACTGTACCTAAATGTGAGGCAATCATTCTGTGTTGCGACTATCCCAGCCTCCTCAAAGCCTTCTATGCAGTTTGTGTGCATTTTAGCTAGCATGTTAATGCAGCCACAAGCCATGGAGAACAGCGTGTTTGATTTTTATAGCAGACCTCATCAGATCAGCCCGGATATCTGAGGGTTTAGAGCCTTTCTCAAGCTGCTCTGCAATAAGCGTTGTATACCACTCATTAAATAAGACTTTCATTGAGTCCTTAAATATCCAAGGGTTGCAGGAGGTCAGTGCAGAAGGGTGGGGCAAAGATAAGGATGATATTATATGAGTCCAGTATTTTAATTCCAGGTCCAGTGGCACAAGCTCAGAACAGTTCGAAGAGCAGCAGACAACGTTGTTCAGCAGGCAGTTTGTGTTTTGTTTTGATACTGTCAAAGCATGAGACAAGGATCTTATCAATGCACTCGACTGTAGTCATGTACTGGCCCAGTGGTTATCAGAATGTGAGATGCAGCAGTCAGCTGGGAAGTCAAAGCAGGATGACAGTTGTGTGCTTGCCCTTGATAGATGACTCTTGAATGGAAAAACTGGCTGGACAATGTGCAGGCATGCTCAACAGAGACCCGTCACTTGACTCCTAAGTCTATAACTTTCACCTGTTTTAAACCGATCTCCTCCATGGTCCCCTGTGAGCAGGGACCCACATTCAGAGGTGTTTCATCCATGCTGATAACGAATGTGGATGGAATGAACTTCTGTCTTGCAGCTATGGCCATGTGAGCTAAAAATCCAGACTTTAGCTCTGCAAAGTCTGAGGGTTTTTTTCCACCAGCTTTGGACCCCTTCCATTTAAAAAAAAACTCTCTAATTAATGAAGTTCCATGCCCACTGCTAACTAAAACTGAGATTTCTCCCAAACTCAGCTAGGGCCTGCTTACTATGACATTTTACAACTCCAGTGGCTATGGCAATCACCACCTGTGCATTTAGGACAACCCCCTTCTTTCCACAGACTCCAAATGATTTTTCTTAGTTCTGCTTCAACCTCATGGAGGAGGGCATCTTCTGGTCTTTGCTGGCAGCTCTGGTATTAACTAACTGATGTCTGGGGTAAGTTTCAGATTGATCATGTAGCCAACTTAAATTTGCAAACTGTAATCTCACTGATATTTGCCCCATGCTTTTGAGAGTAATAATGAATGCCATTCATAATTCATTCTCAGCCACATACCATCCAACCCTGTAGTGTAGGAGTGTAACTTTGTAACATACCTACTTGATCAGCTTTTTTTTGGCTTGGGGGGCATGCCACTTGCAGCTCAGTTACCACACATTCTGCCACATGCAGGGTGCTCTCCACAGCCTTGCTCAAGCTGTTAGTGTCCACATCAGCAGAAACAAGCCTTTGACAGCCACATGAAGCTGCAACCATGGTAATAAGGGCATTTTCTTTGGGGTGTATAATGAAGGTATCGACTGTCCTGGCATTCTGGAGGGAATGGACATTGAGGCTATCCTTCTGACAGACCGCAGTTATGACAATAAATTTTAATTCTGCCTGTCAGTTTGCCAACCACACAGAAAAGAACAGTAATCAGTAAGCAACTACTCTTATGTAACCCACTAACAGGTTCACTTGCAATTTAAGGTGTCCTCTGGTTTGTCAAGAAGTCCTTGTTTAATAATTTCTGCTTTTGTTGCTGTAGTCCTGTGCTGTTTAGTGTAACAGTGTTAGGTTTTTTTAGTGTACCAGCATTTATTTTATGTCTTTGTGGTCAGAATACAAATGTTGTTTTGCACTAATGCAGTGGGAAGTTTGAAACTGCAAAATACAATGTTGAGCTTTATCTTCAAACTGGACCGTGTAACCTCTATCACTTTTCACTTTGACCGCATTTATTATCTTTCTGCTATTCTTGCATTTCCTTTTCTAAAGCATTTTTAAAAATTTCAGCGAGTTTGTCTCAAGCCATTTAATCCACACCAGCCACAGTCATACAGCCCAAACTCATCCAAGGTCTATATTATATTTACAAATTAACATAGGTCATCTAGTTCATTTGAAAATCAAGTTTCCTTCTTTTCTTTGGATGTTTCTTGAAGATCAGCCTCTTTACTTTGCCTAATGCTTATATTCTATGTCCCTCTTTTCCACTAATAATACAAACAGTTACCTACATGTTCTTTAATTAATTTCATCTAGTTTTTGTTAAAGTGATATTCAAAGTGTGAGGCTTCTGTGGCCACCACTGTGCTCTCTTAGTTCTTATATTCTCATTTGAAACCTTGATTCAGGTTTGCCATGTCTGCCATTGTTGTAGCTGTTGTTTCCTTGCCTGTCATTCTGGACTTCTCATGCCTGCCTTGTGCTGATTCTTCCCTATCTCTGTCCAGCATATCTCTGTTGAAAATTATTAAATTATTCCACGTTTTCAGCCCAGTGGCATGGAGGGCTGAGGTACTGGTGTACCTTACCATCTGCCACACCAGTGACCCGTGTTTGGTGATGAGCACAGGTTGTTGTGGGTTGGCTGGGGGGGAGGGCTGGGTGAGGATTGAGCGGTCACCTGGCAGCTCTTCACTCCTGCACTGGGGAGGTGAGCCTTCCAGCCTTTGACTGCCACCATGTGGAGGTGTGATGGCAGTGTGGGTGATGGGGGGCCTTGGTGTTTGGCCAGGTGGAGGGATCAGGGCCATTCAGACTAAGGCATTGTGCATACCTCCACACACATACATGTCCTTGCACTGGGTCTTTGGGGGTGTAAGGGGAGAAAATTAGGTGGAAAATCACCCTTGTTGATGAATGAAGACCACCCTTACAGGCTCTGCACTGGTGGCTGGACACTTGCTTCATGTCCTGTGGCAGAGGATGTTGGCAGCAAAGGAATGTTCCAGTGGAGCCAGATGACAGGGCTGGAAGGGCCGCTCTGAAAAGGGGGTAACTGTGGGCATCAAGCAAAGAAACAATGGATAGAAATTATTCCAAGTTTCAATAAGCTGCCAATGTTCACAGTTTATGTGTAGTTTGTGTCTACATCCAACACAAGATTAAACTAGTAGTGCTATTTCTTGTCACTTTAAGTGACAAAAATAGTAGTTAATAGCAGAATTGCATGGTGCCAGAAGGCCTCACAATACAATTAGACACAGACATGTATTTTATCCTCATTTGGACTCATTAGTGCCATATCTGTACCTCAGCCCAGCGAGAGATAGCCATCCACCCTATAGAGGATCTTATTGGTTTGGGTCATGGACAGCACAAAGTAGAGAAAGAAGAGAGCAACAAGATATATATATATATGTGTGTATATATATATATATCGTATCAATGTTATCAAAACATAGGATCAGTATCAACAGATCAATTTATTAATGGCTGGATAGCAGGCTTTCATTCATGACATAACTTTGGAACCATTAGGACTACAAACTTCAATTTTTTTTTATGAAAGTTTGCAGTCAACTAAGCTGACATATCAATTTATGATAAGACTATGGCTTCAATACAGTATGTCAATATACAAAAACATAAAAGGGTTCACTAAATTGTTGAAGTTCTGTTATTTTTAACTGCATATTATACTGAGATGTACAGACATGTAGCAACACATGATAATTGTATCATGTATACATGTTGATTGGCTTCCTTGCTTTCATTAAAAAAATGAAGTTTCTATGTTTGTCAAGTCACGTGTTACAGCTTTCAAAATATACTTTCACACATTATAAAATATCATGAAAGATTATTTTTGGAAATGGTCAGAAGATACTAGTGTTTTTTGTTTCTAAGAATAAACACTTTTTGCAATTAAGCCATGTAGTAGGTTGTTAAATAAGATGAAATAAACCATTTTACTAGCTGCCTCTAGACATTTTCCATTAGTCACTGACCCCCAGGCCACTGGAGTTCATATAACCTGGGAAAAAGTCCAATCTGTTGTCTGCAAATTCAAGTCTCACACATAGCAGTAAAGGTAATAAGGGTACACCATTAGGACACACAATTAGGACATCACTACACTGCAAACAGCAAGCACACATCCAGTAAACTATTTACTTCATTAGGTGCAACTGGTACATTTTCAGTAGTCATTTGCCACCTGTCTGCTGGTTTTCATGTAATGCACATAAAGTTTAATGTTTTGGGTGCAAACATTGGTCTCCTACCTAGCAACAAAGGGTACTAAAGGTACATAGTCAGGAGGTCACTACATTTAAATGGCAGGTGCTCATCTCTTACATATTTCTGAATGCTTATTAAATCTTAGTTAATTGTTTAATAAAGTAAAAATAACTGCCATAATAGAGATTTACAAAATGCATAATTTTCTATCAGGAAGCAGAATTTGAGCAGTTGCCCATATTCAAAAACACAACTAGTGTCTTGCTGTCCCAGAATCCCCTGCTCACGTGGAGCAGAGGATCCACTCTGGGACTCAGGTTGGGCATCCAATTAAATGTCCACCTGTGTCCTATGAAACAGCCACACAAGTAGCTGCATGCTAGGTGTGGGGCTGCAGACAAGCACCCTGTGGGTGCATTCAGTCATGTACATAGCACACTCTGAGCCCATTCAAGGGTGCATAGCTATGCGGCTCAGGTTCGCATGAATTAGCCATACATGGCCTCACCTTCATGCATAGGCCCCATTGTGCTCATTTGACAATTATAATGCAATTGACCATTTTTAACAAAAGCAAATATTCAAAAAATGCACACTTTCAATACAGTGTGCAAACCGGCCAAAAATAACTTCAACATTTTTTGGTGCAAATTTCACAAATGTGAACAAACGTGAAATAGACACTTTTGTGCATCATTTCTAGCATTAAAAAACAACTCACCAAGCTCTATGGTGCATCAATCTGCTGTGAACAATGTTTTAAAATATGAACATTGTATAAGCTAAGTGTGCCTCATACAGTATGTGTACAGCAGAGTCAGCCGAGATGTAGCACAGTACCTTGCAGTATTTCTGCAGAGTGCTGCACCATGCTTCATGGAACAGCACAATTCAATCGGAGTTAAGCCCTTTTGTTATGCAGGATTTTGTGAGATGTCTTTATCTGGGATGCACCCAGGCCGTCTCCACTGTACTTCTGCACTTAATGAAACACAAATCACAAATACCTGAATAATGCAAATAATCTGCAAAGGCTACTAACTGCAGATCACAGACACCTGTTTCATCCATGTTAGAGCTCATCAGTGTACTTTAGCCATTTACCTAAGTCCAGAACAAAAAGTAACCAGATATGTGATGGCTAGGGTTTGGGTCATAGTGATAGAGTGGTGAGAAACTGGAAAATTTCACCCAGCAAAATATTTAGAGTAATTAGCACATTTTGTGAAATATTTTGCTGGGTGAAATGCAAAATTTTGCCCCCAAGCCATCGAAATTTCACTTGCGGGTGAAATTTTGCACTTGCGGGTGAAATTTTGCCACCTGCAGCAAAATACCTGTGGGAGTAATTTCATCTCCGGCTGCAAAATGTTATGGCAACTTGGCCAGTGGCCACTGGCCAAAGTTCTCCCTGGTGTCCAGTGGTCCCCCCAGCCAATCACCGGCCATAATTACATTAAATAAGCATCCCCCTAAATTACCCTATTCCCTCCATTTGGATTATTTAAAAAAAAAATCACCCTCCACTCTCGGGTGTCTAGTGGTCCCCCACTCGACCAATCACTGGCCATAATTACATGAAATAAGCCCCCAAGTTGCCTTCCTTCTCCATTTGTTTAATTAAAAAAAAACACAAAATTTTACCCACATCTCCCTGGTGTCTAGTGGACCCCTCACCCCTCCCCATCATTAGATAGCGCCCACCCAGCTCCCCCAGTACCCAATCAGGCCATGATCAACCTTCCACTCACTCATGGCCTCAGGCCTTTAACTGAGTGCTCATTGAGCTCTTTGAATGAATGAGCACGTATGCATGCTTCATTCATTCAAGTGTTAGTGGCACTCAGTCAGGCCATGGAGTTGAGTGGAGGGCTATGCTGGTGGCCCAGTTGAGGTACTGGGGGGATCTGGGTGGGTGCTGCTATCTAATGATGGGGTGGGGTTTTGGGAGGTCCACTAGACATCAGGGAAATGAGGGTGATTGTTTTTTAATTAAACAAATGGAGGGGCAGGGTAACTTGGGGGTGCTATTTAATGTAATTAGGACAGTGATTGGCCAGGGTGGGGAACCACTAGACACCAGGGAGTGGAGAGTAATTTTATATTTTTTAAATAAAACAAATGGGGACAGGGTAACTCTGTGTGGGGTGGGGGTTCAATTTGCTAATCTCAGGCAGTCAAGCGGTGGTAGATGAAATTGTGAATTTACGCAATTTCACGTAACATTTCATTAGCAAAATTTAATTTTGCTGCATCTCTACATAGTGAGCACATAAGAGAAAAGAAATGAAAAAGAACAAACATCTCAATGGAAAAGCTCCAAGGCAAGGTTTACATGAAAACTACAGTATATTAGCTATGAAACAAGAAACACAAAATTAAATGTACCCCCATAATGCAAATGCAAGGCATTGTGGGTAAAATATGAAAATCACAAAACAGGAATTTAGGCTAGGTAGGCTTTAAACAGGACTATAAATTGCTGAATGTCATCAATATTTGCAAATGCTAGGAACAGCAAACCACATATGTTTTTCATCCTTATTAGGACTCATCAGTGAATTGTAGCTATTGGCTTCAACTGGCCACATTATCAGACTGGTTTGAGCTCTGGTAGTCCAAAAATGGAAAAAAAAAAGATTTAAAATGAAAAGGACCTTAAAGCAAAAGCACCAAAGTGAGGGTAATACTATACACACATATATGCCTGTAATTTGCTGTTCTCAGATTTTGCAGATTGTTTGTGAGACCATGTGGCACATTTTGGTCCTGCTTAAAGCCAAGGCAGCGTAATGTTCTTCATGTTTTTTTTCATATATTACCTATGATGCTGTGGCACAATTGGCACAATGATGCAACAATTCAATTGCTAGAACATTCGCCTGTGGGCCAAAATGCGGGTTCTACTCCATAGGGGTATACTGGTTGACCACTCTCACAATGTTTGACAAAGCCAGTCAAAATATCTGTTGTGCTTAAAGAAAAGCTGTCATAAACCCCATTTCCACCCCCAGCCTCTACTCACCTGCCAACTTGCAGTGAGAGGGTTTCATTTCTGTTGAAGGGCATGTCTTTTAGTTTAAATTGTGTTTTTAATGACCTGGGGTGAGAGGCGCCACTTCACACATAGAAGCAGCCAGAGCCACAACCTGTATGCAAATCAGCTTAGTATTGTTCTGGCTGTGTGCCAGAAGGCTCATTCTTGATGAGCAGGGCACAGTGCCACAAAGTAAAAAGAAACAGTATGCCTTGTAGCAGTGTTTGTGCTGAGTCTTTAAAATCAAACCTGGTCGAAAGCGAAGCAGTCTAACCTATTTAATGTTTTAATGGAAATGTGCAGCCTTGAGTTCGGGCATGCGCATTAGCGCTAGGGTGCTAATGTGCATGCCCAAACTCAAGGCTGCAACTTTCCAGTAAAAAATTAAAAAGGTTAAACTGCTCTGTTTTCGGCCGGGTTTGTTTCTAAAGACTCAGCTCAAACACTGCTACAAGGCATACTGTTTCTTTTTAGTTCATGGCACTGTGCTCTGCTGGTCATGAACGAGCCTTCCTGCACACAGCTGGAACAATACTAAGCTGAAAAGGTCAAGCTCACTCTTCAGGTGCGGCAGCACTTTGCAAATGTTGCCTCCTAGACAGCACACTGAACTACCATCAAGGCAAGAAACAGAGCAAATTAAATAGCAAAGATTAGCTGAAAACTTAAAATAAACATAAAGGTTGTGCTAATTGGGCATTTCTGCTGCCCTAGTAATTGTCACAGGGGTTTATCACAGTTTTCATTTAACCAGCTTTCCTTATTTTTTCCAAAAATGTCCCAACATTTTGTCTATGTTGGCTTCTTCAGGAGACTTCTATACCATAAATGTATGTACAGGGAAGCCCACTTAAGTGCACATTGGATAAGTGCACATCCCGCTTAAGTGCACAATTTTGCAATATCCCAATTTTTTCCCTATTCTCTCAATGTTAAATAGCCCAGCTAAATGCACCATGGATAAGTGCACATATCGGTTAAGTGCATGTATTTTCACCTACCATCCTATTTCAAATTATGATTTAAACAGGGCCTAAGTGCAGATGTATGTTCCACCTTTACTGCTGCTGCCACTTGCATCCACATGTAGCCACATTAACATCATAGTTAATTACATTTACATAATTTGAAGTGACCTTTACTGGAGTGCTTTAACTACAGTTACAGCACTGATCCCTTCAGTAGCACTACAGCACTTGTGGAGAGAGACATGTATAAGGTTAAGAAAAATACCCTTACATTGGAGCAGAAGGTAGCTGTAATCCAGAGACTGTCTGAGCCAAATGTAAAATGTTCTGACCTGCGTCCACGTCCTTTGTTTCACCATGGCATCACTTGTAAATTATGCCATTAGACTCCTTCCACCTACATAGCCAGCCATTCGTAGGTGCGAAAGGGATGTCAAGCATATCTGCCAGCTGTTGGGCTTTCTACAGCAGGATCAGGCTACTTAATGGAGCATCAACTGCATGGCTTGCTGTGAGAAAGAGTAAAAGTGCTGTTTCTACAGTGTCACTTTTACCAGTGCGCTTTCTCTTGTGCTCCAAATTCTCCCCAATCTCCAATTCAGACAGCAAAGAATCCCTTTGTGAAAGGATCCTGGAAATTGTGGAGACATCAATCCCATAATCTTTGGCCAGGTCATAACGTTTCACATTTGGCTCAGACAGACTCTGGAATACAGCTACCTTCTGCTCCAGCATAAGGGTATTTTTCTTAACCATATCCATGTCTCTCTCCACAAGTGCTGCAGTGCTACTGAAGGGATCAGTGATATAACTGTAGTTAAAGCACTCCAGTAAAGGTCACTTCAGTTATGTAAATGCAATTAACTATGATGTTAAGGTGGCTACATGTGAATGCAAGTGTCAGCAGCAGTAAAGGTGGAACATAAATCTGCACGTAGGCACTGTTTAAATCACAATTTTAAATAGGGTGGTAGATGAAAATATGTGCACTTAACTGATATGTGAACTTATCCATGGTGCATTTAGCCAGGCTATTTAACATTGAGAAAATAGGGAAAAATTGGGATTTTGCAAAACTGTGTACTTAAGTGGGATGTGCACTTATCTGGTGTGCACTTAAGTGGACTTCTCTGTATTATCTAGATTTCATATAATCATTTACAGTTTACAATGCTAAAGTCATAGGAGAGTGATGTGAGCTCGAGTGGAGATATGAATTTATAAATAGCACCTCATAATACAGATAGAATTAGGTAATAACAATAGGCATAATTACTCATGTTTGCAAATATATTCTTTTAGATTGCCTTAGCATTCCATAATAAAATGGACTAAGTACGTGTCCATGAGGACCCAGACAGGTGGTTTACAGGGAGAGAGCACCTATGTGACTGGTAGAATACAGTAACCACAATTATTTTCAGGTGGTGGTGACGCTATTAACATCTTTGACAAATAAAAAGATGCTGATTTATTAACGTTGTTTTATGTCTTAGGTAGTCGGAAACACAGTTTATTGCCTTATGAGAATTTAAAATTTTGTAAATCTACATTGAGGTACAGTATGAGTTCAAGGTCATGAAGTTGTAAATTATTTTATGAACTCTGGAGAAAATAATGATTAAATATTTTAGGTATTTGAAGTCCCCTGAAGAAGCCAACATAGGTGAAATATTGGGAAATCTGTGGAAGAAAATGAAGAAAGTTGGTTTAACACATCAAACTGTTTAACTGGCTTTGTCAAACATTATGAAAACAGCCAACCAGTGTACCCCTAGAGATTACCATCAAGACCAGCTCTCTATGGGCATGTATGTAAACTGTGATTTCCTATAGCATTTTGTTGTTTTTGTAGATGGGGTTCTAGTGCCATACAGGGATTGGGCTCATACCAAAAATACTGGATCACAACACTGAGGGGAATTCCAAAGCAGCAGCAGCAGCAGACATCACAGATCTGGTGAGTACACTCTAACTTTTGCTCACATTGTTGAAGCTGTACAGTAGGTGCTAGCCACCTCAGCATTGCACCACAGGCAAGCTAGGGTGTAGGACCATTTCTTGTTTTCTTCAGATCAGATTTTAAAGTGAGGCCCTGGTTGCCTTTTTTGGTTGTTGTTCAGGTGGTCATTAAAGATCCCATGGCACTTTTCGAAAAGAGTAGGAGAATTTTACCCTATTTCTTGGCCAAACTGCCCACATTCAGTAAGATATCACAAGTGGCTTAGTATGGTTCAAGTTCAGTTCTTTTACATCACCCCCCTCATCCCTGGATGAGAAATAAAATAGGAAGAATTGTCTAGCCCTCTTTTCCCTGTCAACAAAAACTTCAGCTCTGAGGAAAATAAAAGGTTAGTTTAGGTGACCTTCCTTCCCCACTAGGCTATGATGATATCCTATATAGAAGCACTTCAGTCTCTCATCTGTCCAAAACTGGATGTGCTATACCACAGAGAACTTCATTTTCTTGCTGGCCATTATACTAGAACTCACCATTGTCTTCTCTACATAGCAGCTGGTTGGACCTCACCTATGATCAGAAGGCTCAGAGACCTACATATGTGGTCCTACATGGCTTTGCAAAACTCACCACCATCACAGCTTAATGAGTTTAAGAGATCTTTGTGGTCTGCCTTTGCAGTCCGGTGCAACTGTAACCATTAAAAAGTTTTATTTGGCTTCTTTCTGTATTTTACTTATTTCTTTTTTTGCAAAGATCTGCGTGGATTTTTCTTTGTTCAAAACTGTATGTAATTGTTCTGCCTTAAGTACTTTGAACCTGAGTGTATTTCCTCTGGAACTGCTTATTGTACTTTTTTTTTTTTTAATAACGTATACGTTATTGACAATTTTAAAAATACATAGAACATAATATAGACAACTACAAACACTAACTAGAAACCACAATAATAACAAGAAAGAAAAGGAAAACAATAGCCCCCTCCCAATTCTCCCCTGACCCCAGGGCACTAGATCATGAAGAGATACAAAAAATGACCCATAATCAGTAATAAGACAATAACTTCCTTAAATTAAGATTGTATAGACACTGGAGACACATAGAAAAGAAAAAGTAACAATGCTGTAACAAAAGTATGAGTATGTTAACTATTGCATTCCTTTATGATGGTACAGCAATGGACAATAAAGTGTGAAACAGCTCCCAACGAGCTCTATATCCCTCTTTCTTGACTTGAGTATAAGAGATTTGCTTTTCAACCATAAGGACCTGAAGAATTTCTTGATGCCATTCCTTAAGAATGGAAATAGCATCATCTAACCAATGTCACAAAATTATCATCTTGGCTGTAACTGCTACCAGAGCCATATATGCTTTCCGTGGACCAAAAAGGTCATCCGGATAGAAACCAACCAAACAGATCTCGGGTGTGAAATATTCCTCAAGCCCTAGAAGACTGTTCAAGGAATCTTTGCTTGAATTCCAGAAAGGAGCTACTTTAATACATTCCCAAAGAAGGTGTTTGAGATGATCCTCTTCCTTCCCGCATCTGGTGCAAATTGGTGAGGGGAGCCACCCCTTTTCATACAATTGCAAAGAGGAGTAATACAAATTCAGTAGAATTCTAAATTGAGTCAGCTGATATCTATCCTGTTTTATAAATTTATATAAACATTGCCAAATGGTCTGCCACAATCGAGGTTCTGTGGGTAAATTGAAAGTTTGCATCCAATAATAGCAGATGCCCATTGGGCTGGTAAGATCTTTTATTTGAAAGAACCCACTAAGTCTTGACACAGACTGGGGCTGTTCCACTAAGGAAATGAGGGCCGGGATGTCTAAATGATCATGAAAGGACCAGGGGGTAGGGCCCAAAAAAGAGGCAATCTCTTGTTTAAGTTGGAGATACTTAAAATCTAAAGTTCGAGGTAAAAGGTAGTATCCTCTGATATCATTGGTTAGAAAGAATTGACCCTCCAACAGTTGTTCACCAATACAGGCAGTCTTCAGCTGATGAGAAAAAGTAAATGGGATCAGAGGATGTGCTATACAAATGTTTGGATTACCCAAAACAGGCTGAACAAGTGCTTTCGTCCAGTCAGAGCCCATATGAAAACAGAATTGTCAGAAAGCTTTTAGGGACCCCAATATTGGTGTTGTTTTTAATCTATTGGGAAAAGAGGCCAGTTTTAGAAAAAGGAGACTTTTAGTCTGAAGCCCAGACTGCTGACACAGACCGTTTTCAATCTGGAGCCAAAGCGGAACATAGGTGTCATTGCTTTGCATTGATCAGTCATGGCCCCATTGCAAAAATTTGCTACTGTGCAAAGCACAAGAGTAGAAAAAGAAATTATGGGAGATGCAGCTCTCCCTAGTCCTTAGAAATAGTATGTTGCTGACTATGATGGGGGATGAGGATGGCGGGTATCTCTGTGAGGGGGGCAGGAGTAGGAAGGGGGAGCAGGAGCCCAAGGGGCAACATTCAGCCAGAGGTGGTGAGCATGGGTAAAGGGAGGAGGAATCAGAGAAAAAGAGTGGATGAGGGAATCACAGCCAAGGTGGGGGAAGGATGGAGGGGGCTTGGTGCGAAGAGCAGAGAAGACAGTGTTAGACACAGAGCTTTGGGGCGAGGGAACAGGTCAGACAGGGTGGACACTAGTGGAGGGAGTGACACAGGGCTGGGAGACAGAGAAGGAATGATGGGTGAAGACTGTGATGCAGAATGGCTTGGGGGGGAGATGCAGATGGACAGACTGGGATGGCACCTCAAAGCAGATACATGGGGAAAGAGAAGGGAAAAGGGAGGAGAAATGACAAAGGGAGTATACTAGTGCTGGGAGACTCTATACTGGTAGGGGTCAGATGGGGAAGTAAAGGGTAAAGGCATAGTCACATATGGGTAGAGCTTGTACCTGGGTTGATGGCAGGTAGGGTAGGATAGTGTATTCTCAGGTGCAGAAGAAGGGGAAGGCCGAAACTGTATACTGTAGTGCACTTGGTGACAAATGACCTGGTGGGTGAAATGGTGAAAGTGGTAAGGGAGGGGTTCGAGGAACTGGGGAGGTTGTGTGAGGAGGTAGGGGGATCAGTGGCCTTCTCTGAGGTGCTACCAGTGCCCTGCAAAAGTACAGTGAGGAAAAGTATGATAGAGGAGTTCAACACCTTGCTGAGGGTATGGTGACAATCCAAGGGGTACAGGATAGTGGGGGGCTGGGGTGGGGCTTGGGACAATAGTGATCTGTCAGCAGGGGACAGATTACACTTGAGCAGTGAGGGGCAGAGGGTGTTAAAACAGGGGATAGAGGGCTACAAAGCAACAAAGGTTACTTTAAACTAGGCGGGGGGTAGAGAGTGGGCACCTGGAAGGAGGGGTCTACAAAGGGGGAAGACAAAGTAGCCTACCCCCCCATACCAACAGGGATGGATATAGAGTGGGGTCGATGGATGGGGTTAAGAAGGGCAGGACAAGGGGCAAGGAAGGAAGGGGATCAACTTGGAAGGCTGTTTCCTTGAATGTTAGAAGCCTTGGAAACAAAACTGCAGAACTTCATGCTCTATTGGCAGAGGGAGATGGACATAGCGGCCATAACCAAAACATGGGCCAACCAATACCAGGACTGGGACTTAATGACCCCAGGGTATAGGATCTTCAGGAAGGATAGAGGCAGGGGGAAAAGTGGAGGGGTGGCAATTTACGTGGGGGAGGGGGTTAGGTGTGCAAGGGAAAAGAGTAGAATTGAGGCCTTGTGGGTGCAGTTCCAGGGCATGAGAAATAGGACTCTCAGGATAGGTGTGGTATACAGGCCACTGGCTCAGGAGGAGGACTTGGATAGGAAGCTAGCACAGTAAATTAGGAAGGTGTGCAGGAAGGGTAATACAGTGTTCGTGGGGGACTTCAATCTGCCAGGAGTGGATTGGTGTACCTCAGTCACATCGAATGCCGGGGAACAGATACTTCTGGATGCTTTCCAAGACAGCTTCCTAGCACAGCTGGTTACCGAGCTGACTAGATTGGGCAATATGCTAGATCTAGTTCTATCCAATGGGGAGGCTGTAAGGGAGGTGAGGGTGGTGGACCCACTGGCAGGGAGTGACCAGCAATCCATGTGGTTCATGCTCAACATGGGCAGGGAGGCAGTGGGTACAGGGACTAGGGTGGTTGACTTCAGAAAGGCTGACTTTAGAAAGATAGGTGAAATCTTTGGGGAGTACCTGACAGGAATTCAATCGCACTGGGATGCAAACCAGAAATAGGAAAAAATTTAATTGGGGCATGTCTAGGCTCTGGGACCTGTACCAAACTGCAGATCAAGAAGGGAAGAGCTAAGAAGCCAAGCTGGATGAGTAGGGAAGTTTTAAACAAGGTGAGGGCAAAAAGAGCAGCATTTGGTAGATACACGAAATCTGGGAAGGGGGAAGATAGGGAGGAGTATGTGAAGAAGTCCTGAGACATTACCAAGGGTATTAGATTGGCCAAGGCCTCCAGGGAACTGAGTCTGGCTCAGGGAATCAAAGACAGGGAAAAGGACTTGTGAGCCTGACATCCATCATGGGGGAAGCTAATGGAGACAACCCTGAAGGAGAGGCTGGTGACATTTCTGGAGGATAATGGACTCCAGGACAGTCATCAACATGGGTTTGTGTCAGGAAGGTCCTGTCAGACTAATCTAGTTGAGTATTATGACTGGGTAATGAGGGAACTGGACAAAGGTCATGCAGTGGATGTCATATTTTTGGAGTTCAGCAAGGCCTTTGATTCAGTGCCACATGGAAAGTTTGGGAGGGGGGGAGATTGAGGTATGTGGGGGTTGGGACTAAGATGGTTAACTGGATCAAAAATTGGCTATAGGGAAGACAGCAGAGGGTGGTGGTAGGGGAGATCTCATCTCCAATGGCTTTGGCAAACAGGGTGCCTCAGGGATTGGTACTGGGGCCAGTGTTGTTTGGGATATTCATAATGGACATCTCGCATGGCATCAGGAATAAGATCAGCCTCTCTGCTGATGATACCAAGTTGGGTGTGGTGGTGAGCAACATAGAGGAATGGCAGGGACTGCAGAATGACCTGACTAAACTGGAGGAGTGGTCGGAAGAGTGGCAACTGGGGTTCAATGCTAAAATGTGCAAGGTGCTTTGGAGCAAAAAACCCAGGGAGGAGTTATCAGCTAGGTGGAGTACAGCTAGGAACCACTGAGGAGGAAAAGGACCTGGGGTGGTTGTAACTGGGACAATGATCAACTCGGGGCAATGCAGAAGGGTGGCAGCAAAGACTAACCGGATGCTGGGGTGTATTGCGAGATGAATCTCCTTCAGGAACAGGGAGGTGATCCTGCCTCTCTACAGGTCACTGGTCAGGCCACGCCTGGAGTACTACGTGCAGTACTGGCACCCATATCTAAAGAATGATATCAGAATACTGGAAGGGGTACAGCACAGAGCAACTAGGCTGATCCAGGAACTGGGGGGAAACGCCATATGAGGAGAGGCTTCATGAGCTGAATATGTACTCCCTGGAGGAGAGGAGAGGAGAGATCAGGAGGATATGATTGAAACCTTCAAGTACTTAAAGGGGATTAACAAGACATATACAGAAAAGTTAAGGAAGGGGAGGGACACGAGAGGTCATGGTCTTAGATTGGGGGGGAATATAGGAGGGAAATGAGGAGACACTTTTTCACGGAGAGGGCTGTAGCAGAATGGAACTCTCTGCCAGAGGAGGTGGTATCCTGCAAGACAGTGGGGGGATTCAAAAGGGATGGGACAGGGTGAGGAGGGAGGGTTGTTGTGAGAGGAGGGCAGCTGCAAGATAGGGGTGCTAGCTGCACATTCGAGCAGACTTGATAGACCACATTTCTGCTGGCAAATTTCATATGTTTGTATGTTCGTAAGTTTGGAGTAGGCACATATATAATTGCTTTCCCATTCCAGAGGAAGGAATTAATCACTTGTTGAAGATGAGAAAATCAAGATTTAGTAAGATAAGGACATAACATACTCAAGGTATAGCGAAAACCGGGGAGAAGATTCATTTTGATGATACTAACATATCCCCAAAGTGAAAGGGGCAGGGAAGCCCATCACTGTAAAGCTAGCTTAATCTACTGCAAAAGGGGGACAAGGTTGTCTTTTACAAGGGACAAAGAAAACCTGGTAAAGCGAATACCTAGATAAGTCAGCCCTTTAGATTCCCATGCAAGCAACAGATCCAATATAACTTGCTTCTGAACATAAACTTTAAGGGGTAAGACTTTATTTTTTTCTAAATTTAACCTATAGCTAGAAATATTTGGAAAATGCTGAATATCATCCAAGGCATCTGGGATAGATGTGGAAGGTTTCTCAATACGTAACAAAAGATCATCTGCACACACAGATAGTTTGTAGCAGCTCCCTTCAACCTCTATACCACAAATCACCAAATTATTTTGCATATAACAAATGAGGGGCTCAAGATATAAATTAAAAAGAAAAGGCAATAGTGGGCATTGCTGCCAAGTTCCTCTCTGCAATGTAAAGGAGGCTGACAGTATTCCATTAGACAAGACTCAGACTATTGTTTTTTTTTTTTTTTAATTACTTTTTTCCCTCCTGTTCACCCTCGCAATTCTTCTCAATCGGGTAGCTCAATGTCTCCCATCCCTCACAGATTCTGCCCCTAGAGTGCCTCTTGGTGGCTCCTACCTGCTTCTTCCTCCACAGAGCACCTGCACAGTGGGGTCTGCCCATGATGCAGACTGGAAGGCTGGAGTGGCCATCACCCAGGAGCTCCGAGGGTTTTTTTCTGCTTTTTCTTGTCCCTCCCTCTCCCTCCCCACTGAGGACGCCTGGCTCGGGCAGAACGTGCGTACGCAGGCCTGCCAAGTGCCTGATGGTGTCCTCCCTTCCCCGGCTCCCCCAATGGAAGCCGCCGTTGCCCCGAGAGTCAGTGCTTCCACCGGCTCTCCTGGACATCAAGTGTGTTAAACATACCCCTGGTATCTCTCCCCGGAGGAGGAGAGCATCCGTGGGGATGCTCAATCTTCCTTCCCCCTGCCGACCCCCAGTGGCCCGAGTCCATTCCTGAACCTGGGTCACTGGCATGGTGCGAGGTGTGGCGTCCAGCACCTCAACCCTCAGCGCCACCTGGCCAGCTAAGACTATTGGGTTTGTGTGCAACACTTTGATCCAAGTGATAAATTCTGGAGGGAAACCGAATTTTTCTAAAACCAGAAAAAGATAGGGCCAAGAGATCCTGTCATAAGCTTTTTCTGCATCCAGGGAGACCAAGACAGCAGGTGTGCTACTCTCCCTGGACATAGACATTTACAAATAACGTACAAACAAACACTGTATGGTAGTGATTGCAGTTCTTTTTTGATAAATTGTGTTTTCATTTGGTTCAATCTTTATTTAAGTAAGTAAAGCGTGAGTTAAAATCACTTATCTTCTTCGGTTGGGTCAGCGTTTTCAGTAGCAACATCCTCCCTCCATTCACCTCCGAAAAAGTCTGTAATCCTGGTCTGCTTTCTGGTAGACACAATTTGTTGTAGAATTAAGCCTTCCAGCTCAAACACACTCTCCATGTGTTCAAGATTGTTGTTTTGTACACACCAATCTCTCAGTGCTGCAGCGTGCTCTCTTGCTTCCGCACTGCTGACGTACTTTGGTACAGGCTCATCGTCAGCATCTTCCGTGATTGGCTGTTCTACTCTGTGTTCTGCTAAACTTGAGCAAATGTCAGGAATGGAAAGCTTACCGTCGGTGTCTTCATTAATGTCAACATCAACACATGCTTCAAACTGTGAGCGGGACATATTTGTGGGGCATTCAACATCTTCGAGCGGGTCATTGGGGGTTGCGGTATCATCAGTCAGGTCTGTCTCATCATCCCCAAAATAAACCCCTGCTTTCCTGTAGCAATTCTCGAGTGTGCTCTGTTTAACATTAGCCCAAGCCTTAGCCAGCATCAAAATGGCATTGAGCAGTGTTATTTTTTTTGCAATTTCATTTGCAAAGGACGTTGAACCAGTATCAATGAGCCTGACCAATCTGGTAGAAAACAGGGAGCGGTAGTGGCCCTTGACATTTTTAATGACCCCCATGTCCATCAGCTGGATCAAGCACCTGGTGTTAGGGGGAAGAAAAACAATTTTAATGCCGTTGAACTTGTTTGCTAAAGCAGTGGGGTAGGCACTGCAGTTGTCAACGAAGAGAATAATTTTTCTTCGTCGTCTTCACAAATGACTGTGCCAGTTAGACAGCCACTCCTCAAATATGCCACCAGTCATCCAGGCATTTGCGGAGCTAGTGTATGTGACAGTAAGGGAGGACAGATCCTTTGGGAGACACCTTGGTTGTCGGCTTTTGCCGATCACAAGGAGGGGTAGTTTTTCAGTGCCTGTCATGTTTGCACAGCATAGCACAGAGACTTGATCCTTCGATTTCTTACCCCCAATGAGCTCAACATTCTTATGGATGTGGCCACGGTCGGGGTAGCCATGGTAAAAAATGCCTGTCTCATTGGCATTAAAGACATTCCCAGCTGGGTTCTCAGCCAATAACCCAGGAAGCACTTTCTTAATCCAACCCGAAGCTGATGGCAAGTCTGCATCCAGACGTTCGACCTGCTCTCGCTTCCACATGATATTGTGCTGTGTTTTCCACCTGGATAACCACCCATCTGTGGCTTCAAATCCCTCATGGTCCATGTGTGAGGCTATTTCTTTAGTCTTTTCCTTTAAAATCGGTCCGGTCAGGCGAGCACCCTTAGTGACAGCATGGTTGAACCATGTAAGAAGCCCATCCTCCACCACTGTATCTTTCCCCTCTCTTTTTTGCTTGCGATTGGGGTTGCTGTTTAGACTCCACTTGGCAAGCAGTTTGTCCTGGTTCTGACTTTTCTGTCCTACCTGGCTCTTTGAGATGGAGAAGTCCTTTGCTACTTTAGAAAGCGATGAATTCAGCATTTGCAAAGCCTCAATGACTTTGATTTTAGAACTCAGTGGAAGGTCGACTCTTTAGGTTGCCATCATACAAACAAAAACCAAACAAAACACACATAGGCCACAATCCTGGGAGAAGCTAATCACATGGTAATCACTAATGACTATCCACTTAAATACTGTCCCAAGCATTAATTGAGTAATTAACGAGGTGCAATTATCAGCATTTGCAATAGATGCCACTTTAAATTGTCCCACTTAAGTGATGGGACCATCCCAATAAAGCAGAAATTAATACCATAGTGTAAAATTAAATAAAAAATTGGTGGCCATGGAATCGTCCCCTTTAAGCAACCATCCCCTTTAACTGCATCCCCTTTAAGTGGCGTCTACTGTATTTAAAAGAGAGATCGGCCTTTAACTACTGGGAGAGAATGCATCCTTTCCCGGTCTCCTTATGAGAGTGATCCAGGCCTGTGTCAACGTAAAGTCAGAGACTTCAGATTCAAATAAATAATTGTATAAACGAGTTAGGAAAGGAGCCAAATCACCCTCAAACACCTTATAAAAATTATTGGTAAAGCCATCTGGCCTGGGTGCTTTGTCTAACGGAAGCTGCTGGATTGCCCAGCATACCTCTGATACGGCCACATGATTCTTAAAAAGTTTCTGCTATTGTAGAGTCAAAGACGGGAGTTGCAATGGGTCAAGATAATTTCTAATCTGGTCCAGGGGGCACTGTCTAAGCTGGGTCTGGCTGATATATGGAACTAAAGTACATCAAGAAAGTCTCAGCTATAGCTCAGGGTTGCATCTCTATGGGTCCCCTGGAGCTGGCTCAAATACTGGGAACGGCTTTGGCAGTCTCTAATTGCCAGAGCCAAAGGGTGAGTAGCTTCCCGGCCCTCTTATAAGATTCTAAATAATGAGTTTTAGTTTGCTTGGGAGCCAGTTCCACTTTCTCTGCCAGCAGACCCACATATTGTGCATGAAGGGAGTTAAGGTGTAACAAATCCTCGGCTGGTGTGTTTGACGATAGGTGATTCTCCAACTGCTGAATACTCTGTAACAACTGATCTAGTTTAGCATTATGGGCTCTATGTTTTTTGTAGCTAAACGAATGCACTCGCCCCAATCACACACTTTGCTGCCCCCCACAATTCGTGCAATGCTGAGACAGATGAGGTGTTATTTAAAAAGAAGGACTCAATGAAGTCCTTAAGGGTTTGTAACTTGGCTGGATCCTTTAACAGTTGGGAATTAAAATGCTACACTCTGTCTTGGTCTAAGGGGCCTTGCACAGAATGTGACATAGTGACCGTTGTGTGGTCTGAAATAACCATGGATTGAATATCACTAGAAACAAGATTTACCAGGGATTCTTGACTGATAAGAAAGAAATCATTATGGGAAAAGGTGCTCTGAGGGGCGGAATAAAATGTATAATGTTTATCTGTGGAATGAAGAACTCGCCACGGATCAAATAAACTTAGCGAATCCAGCAACTCCAGCAAACTCCTCTGCTCTGGAGTTAGACCTTTACGCCGGGGGCCAGACCAATCCAGGTCTGTCTGGTACACTAAATTCCAATCCCCTCCTAAGATGACAGGGACTTGAATATCTGGTACTAGGTGCTAGTACCCAATGCCACACAAAAAAGCAGGAGAATCCACATTCGGACCATATATCGCCCCCAATACCACTTCTCTCAGTCCTAGCCAGCCATATATAAATATGTATCTACCTCCAGGGTCCCACCATTCTCTAATAAGTTGAACCGCCACCTATTGGGCCAGCAATATATCTACCCCACCTTTTTTGCAGTTAGCACTGGTACAATAAACCTGACCTACCCACTCTTTCCTGAAATACTTGGCATCTTCCCGATACAGGTGAGTTTCCTGCAAAAAGATGATTCGGCACGTAGTTTTTGCAAGTGAAGCATGACCATGTGGTGTTTACATTTTTCATGGGCCCCTTTAATGTTCCAAGTCACGAAAGTATAAGCATTACACATATATAATAATCATCACTAGCAAGGTATGACTACTATATGTAGTGACTAGCAATCATAAGGAAGCAATAATAAAAGTGAAGATGGTCCTTATAAGGAAAATGAAAAAGACAAAGGTGCCCTCGGTCAAAAGTGTCCCTCCCCCACCAAATAAAAAGGAACCAGTATCAGTACAATACAAACTGCCTACTCCCCGCTTTCTTGAATTAAGAGTAGTACTCTAGTCCTCAAGAACCTAACAATAAATCCACCTCCCTCCAATATCCACTATACAAAACCATAAAACCTTCAAAGTCACACCCAAAAAATATCCAAAAAGTTCCCAAATCCTAATACCCGTACTACATTAACCCGCTGGTACATGATGAAAAAGAAAACACTGCTCACTCAGTAACCCCTCCTCTCTGCTTCCCTCCACCCTCTCCATAACAGTGGCCATCCTAAATTTAAAGAATGAAAAAGCTCCACTAGTCCCCTAACTAGCCCCACACTATATAGCAACCCCAACAAGTAGCCCCCAAAATAATGAGTACAATAACTGTAATGAACCAGTAGGAAAACACTGCAAGGAAACTTCATTAGTTCTAAACATTAAGCCATTTGTAACACACCATATATCATAATTTAAGATCCAGTGATGAAAAAAAACAAAGTCTGCATGAAAGAAAGAAAAAGGTATAATCAAAATTACTAATGTCCATAATATGAGTTTCTATAGAACAGAGCTCTGTGTATGCATGTCGTGATCCCATGTTCCAGAATAAACCCATAATAGGGGAAGTTGCCCACATGAACATCATGATGGCAGACAGTCTGCTGCATTGACAATATCCCTTCTGGCTCACAAAAAGAAAATGGAAAAGTGTACCTCGCCCAGACACAGTGTAACATAACTGTAGTAGACAATCATAGGAGATGTCAGAATCCATATGAGCAGTTCAGGAATGGGCAACAGGGATCACCAAAAATGACTGTTCTTACGTTTCCACAAATATTTGGCAGCATCGAGTGAACTCCGTTAAACCAAAGTTGGGTGTAGAAGAAGTATCAAATGGTACTTCAGCAGTAGGGTTACTGGCTTAACAGATGCAGTTCCACACTGTGCTAAATCCCAAGAGGCACACGAGAAACAATGCATCCATCCAAATGTATACTTGTCCCTATAAAAACATTCTTAAAGCTGAGAAAACCAAAACCAACGCTGGGTAGCAACAGTCTCTTACAAGTTCAGCCTGCTTTAAAGAGGTCAGGGGACAAGGACTTAACTTCTTCAGTCACCTTCCCTGCTGTTTTTAAAGTTTTACATGCACCGTCATGCAGTACTTGTAGTCCACCAGGGTACAGCATAGAGAAACGGATGCCAGCTGCAATAAACGTAATCACTATGGAATGATAAGCGGCCCATTTATGCAAAACTGTAGAAGGAAAATCGACTTGCACAACCAGTAAATGTGCCCCTTCCCACAAAACCTCTTGAAGGTCTCTGACTTTTGTGAGGAGGTGCTGTTTATCCAGATAATTAAAAAATGTGAAAATAAAAGGTTTTTATTATTTGTGGGTTGTGGGGTTTGTTGCCTTCATACCCCCACCTACACCTTTTGAGACTTGCTTAGACCTGGATGCTGGATATTAGAATTGGGGCTCACCTGGTGAGACTGTATTGCTTCTAATATTTGTGGGTTGTGGGGTTTGTTGCTTTTGTACCCCCACCTAGTGAGCCTGGTGACTGTTTTATATTTTCTGTCGTGCTGTGATAAACTGTGAAGCCCTTACTTCATTTGGATGATCTTTGCCACTTAGAATCACGGTTTGTGAACTAATTTAACCCTGGATTATCCAACCGTGCTCGGAGATTTGTTATATTCCTGAGGATCAAGCTTTCTAAGGACTCTGCAATTTTCCTCTAATATATGGTGGTACAGGGTTTCTCTGCTATCACAGGAGTTGGTTTTAATTTGTAGGGAGTGTTGCCTACCTGGTGGTCTCCAGCCAGGCAGGAGTGGCCCTCGGTGCCTCCCAGGGAGCTGGGGGAGACCGGGGCCTCTTCTAGGTTGCCTTGGGGTCAGCTGTAGTGCTGACCTACGAGGCAACTTTAGCTGCTGGCTGCCGTCCAAGTGGGGGCAATACTCCCTGCAGGAACATATCTCCTGACTGTATTTTATTGGTTTTATAATTAATCACTGACATCTGAGGAGCAGTCATTGGAAGATTTCAGGATTTTTATTATTTGACTTTCCGAACTTTTTCGTAAAGACTATTTTTATTTGTTGGACGCTATTGATAGAACACTGAGTGAGTGGTTTAGTCTTTGGACTGTAGGTAGTAAGAGCGATTGTTATTTATTATTACAAATTTGAATTTAACTCCATGCCGTGTGAGAGGTGGTGTTGGGAGTTTATTTTATATTTTTAATATTTGCTGCATGTGAGAGGTGCTGCATTATTTTAAGATACAGAATTGCTTAAAATTTAAATTTGTTTAATATTTAATAAGTTATTTTACTACATTTTAAATTTACTGTATTTTATTTTATTTTATTTTATTGTTTGTTATTTTTGAGTTGTTTTTGTTTTATGTTTGTTTATTTGGCTTACTCTCCCTTCCTCTATGAGAGAGAGTGGGGAGAGTGCATTTATAATTGTGATATTTTTAGGTTTATTGTTAGTCTTATTTTTGTAATTTGTTTAATAATGACAGTTGGGCATTATTCCCCCACCAGGCTCAGGGAACTTCGCCCTTTTGAGTGCCCACCATTATCATCCGACACCTATTTTAGGTGTCGGGCATTGGGCATTCTAAAGAGGCGAGGACGGAGTGGAAAGCTGGGCCTTGTGGGGACAGGGGAGGAGGTGCGGATTGGGGTTTTAGGGTCCAGAAGACGTCCTGGGGCGAAATGGGGTCAAGATAGAGGTTGTTCCTATCTTGTCCCCATACCCAAAAGTCCCGAAAATATCGGACATGTACCGAGGTCTTCCCCGACATCTCATCCTGCCTTGGCGGTGTTGTGCAATGCCAGATCTATTAAAAACAAGACAGCTATTGTAGCTGATCTTGTTGGGTCAGCTGATCTGACTTGCATTACCAAGACTTGGCTGGATGAAAATGCTGGCCCTATATTGGCCTCGGCAACTCCAGCCGGGTTCTGGTAATCACCGTCCAAGGCAGGATCGTAGAGGGGAGGTGTGGCCATTATGTTTAAATCTGAACTGGGCCTTGTGGATGTTCCATTGGGGAACACCAGATCTTTTGAATATATCCTGGGTGAGGGTGCAGGTTGTGGGATTCTCCTCGTCTACCGTCCACCAGGTGATGGCGGCGAATTCCTACAGGAGATTGTAGACTTCATTGTCGACCTTGTGTTGAGGTTTCCCAGATTAATTCTTCTGGGCAACTTCAATGCTTGGGTCAACGATGAACTCTCTCATTTTGGTCAAAGTCTCCTCCAGCTGATGAGTGCACTGGGCCTGACACAGGTTGTTACCACCTCTACCCATATTGGAGGTCATTCACTAGATCTGGTCTTTCTCTTGGGTATGGAGATCACTGACTTGAGGTGGAACCAGTCAGTTGGTGGGACCATTACACCATGAGTTCAGTTTCAGGGCCCCTCTAATAGGTCTGCCCCTACGGAGATGGTCCAATACCGCCCTTTAAGGGGTGTTAGCTCCCAATGACCTCAGATATGGGCCTATTGAGTTTGTCGGGTGAATGCATGAGTCCAGAGGATCTTGTACTTGCCTATAATAAGACTGTGGGAGATGCACTGGACAAAATTGCTCCTGTTCGTGTTCGGCCTCTCACTATCCGTCCAAGGAGTCCATGGTTTGATGGCTCCTTGAAGGAATTAAGGCGAGTAGGCCGAAGGCTGGAGAGAGCATGGCGGAAATCGAGCCTTGATGTCGACAGGCTTAGATTGCTAGCCCATTATGATGGCTACCAATCAGAAATCACTCATAAGAAGGCAGAATTCCTGTCCAGAGAGATTTCTGCTGCAAAGAATCGACCGGCTAAGCTTTTCCGGACTGTGGACAGGCTGTGCAATCCAGTCTGTCTTCAGCCTAGAAGCTTTTCTCAACTAGATGTGAGGTTTGCTCGCTTCTTTGCAGATAAGGTTGCCGACATCAGGTCCAGCATCGGTCCGACCTCTCCTTGGGGGGTCACAGGGCAATCGGTTGTACTTAATCCCCACCTGCCTGGTTGGAGTTTCACCACCGAATTCGAGACATTGTGAAGATCATCCAATCAATGCGTCCAACTAGTTGTAGTTTGGATCCGGGTCCTACACCTCTGTTAGTAGGATGTGCTGAAGTCATCTACCAATCCTCGCTGACATTGTCTGGAAATCCTTGGAGAGGGTTTTTCCTAATCCTAAGGAGGCAGTTGTTCATCCACTCCTTAAAAATCCTCCTTGGATCCAGACTGTCTAGCTAACTACCGCCTATCTCTAACCTGCCATTTGTTGGTAAGGTTATTGAAAAACAGTTGCACTGCAATTGGATGAATATCTCACCTCTCATAATGTCTATGATACTCTCAATCTGGCTTCAGAAAAAGGCATAGTACTGAGACTGCCCTTGTTCGGGTTTTGGTGACCTCTAATGGCCAGAGATCGAAAAACTATACCATTCTGGTCCTTCTTGATCTTTCTGCTGATTCTGACACTGTAGACCATGAGGTGCTATTGGGCGACTGCGGGTTTTGTGGACTGTCTGGTACAGTCCACGAGATAGTTCCGTTCTTACCTCACTGGTAGGTCTCAGAGAGTTGTCTGGAATTTATTCCTCTGACACGTCTCCCTACCGTAGGGGTACCGCGAGGGTTCCATTTTAGCTCCCATGTTGTTTGCAGTGTATATGCTGCCATTAGGAGAAATCATCAGGAGATACAGCTTGAGTTTTCACTGCTATGCGGATGATACTCAGCTGTATTTATCCTTCTCCCGATCAGAGTGATGCACTCTCTGTACTTAACAACTGTCTGGATGAAATCAAATTTGGATGAGTTGAGTTGGCTGAAGCTTAATCCGGATAAGACTGAGGTATTGGTTGTGGGCCCAGATCATCCTGGGAGGGGTTTGGGTGCGGCACATCCATCAGGCTTATCACTTGGTGGGGTGCCGATCTCTAGCTCTCAACAGGTGCGAAATCTGGGCGTTATTTTTGACGACGGTCTGACCCTGAAATCTCAGGTGTCAGCTGTTGTCAAGACCTCTTTTTATCATCTGAGGAATATCGCCCGGGTGAAACACCTGATTCCCCAGGAGGATCTTCCGACTTTGGTTCATGCCTTTGTTACAACCCGTTTGGACTACTGTAATTCCCTATACCTAGGGCTCCCAGGGATTGATATCTGCCGCCTGCAGCTAGTGCAGAACGCTGCAGCCAGGCTTCTGACTGGGACTTTGAGAACCAGTCATATTATGCCTGTGCTTCGCGAACTGCATTGGCTGCCTGTGCGGTGGCGTATCATCTTTAAGGTTGGTTTACTAACCTTTAAAGCCCTACACGATCAGGGACCCGGTTACCTGAAGATCTTCTGATTCCCTCTCCCCCTCCGCCCCTCCGCTCCTGAATGAGGGATTGCTAGAGATTCCCAGGGTTCGTTTGAAGTTATCATGATCTCGTGCTTTTGCTTACTCAGCTCTTACCCTGTGGAATTCTCTACCTCATTGGTTGAGAGAATGCCCGACCGTCGATAGTTTTAAAACTGCTTTAAAAACTTATCTTTTTAACTTGGCTTTTTCTTTATAGTTTATTTGCTTATTGTTGATCTCTGTTTTATTATCATGTACAGCGCCTTGATTTTGAAAGGCGCTTTATAAATAAACACGAATTGAATTGAACGAATTGAATTCTTCAGGTGGCATGGGCCATAGTGACCGATGGGCCTGCTCAATAACATAGGAAGGCCTATTTGGAGATTGCCCAGCCAACTTGTGGCAAAGCTTTTGTGCAAACAATATAGGGTTCGAGCCCTCAGATTGCTCAGGGAGACCCAATATCAGGATGTTATTCTGCCATTCTGACCCTCTAAGTCATCCAGGTGGGCCTTGAGATGGGAGGTTTTCTGTCTCAGAGCAACCACTTTGGGATCCATCACACTCCTTCAGTCTTCTAGGGAGCTTATCCGAGTTTCATTGTCACCCACTCTCTGATTTAGGATATCAATAGAGTTATGAAGTGCTCTTATTTCTGCTGTGAGCCCCTGCTGGGCTGGGGCCCAAATTCTTGCAAAAATTTCTCCTCCATGAAAGCGGCTATAGGTGAAACATTGTGGTTAGATGCAGTGGGCTGAGTCTTGGAATGCTTTGAGGCCTTGCCGGGTGTAGCAGGTGGAGTATGATGCGGAGGTGTTGTTTTCATTTCCACCTCCATTTTCTTGAGATCTGATTGCGCGGCGTTCGAATAACTGATAAGAGCAAGTCCAGTAATTCAGGTTGAGCCAGTTTAACAAGATGAACAAGGTACAAATTAAAGGTTTTAGATAAAGAGGGTAAGAGTGGTCCAAGAGAGTTGCTAGCCCAAGTAGTGCATCACATAACCTCCTGGCTTATTGTACTTGTAATGTGCTTTTTTTTTTGTGGCTATGAATTTGACATAGAACCTTTGTAAATGAGCATGTGTGCACAAAGGTAATTCCCAGAAGTTTCCAATAAATAAATAAATAGATAGATACAGAATCTCCTCCAGGGACCTACTGATCTGTACAATCTAAGAGAACATAATTCTATGTCCTGAGACACCCCTCCAAATGTGGATAAAAGAATCCTTCATATGAAAAAGAATTAAAAATACTACTTCCTAATTCTTTTTTTGTATGAAGGGATCTTTTTTTGTAAAGCTGTGTCATTCATATGAAAGAAATTGTGAAAAAAACTAAGTCCAAATTCTTTTTTCGTATGAAGGGAATCTTTTTTTCATATGGCCCAATTCTTTTTCCATATGGCCATATAAAAAAAGAAATTTGAGACATAAAAATATAAAAAGGTGTTAAAAACACATTTTTAGGTGATTTTTTTTTTCTAAACTAGCAAAAGAATCCACCTACGGGTGTCCTGATAAGTAAGATACATGTGTTGGTGCTCTGCAGGCTATAATTTTTATGGGTTTTTAAATGTTTTTTTTTCTTAATTGGAAACAAAATGGTGAGTATATGAAATAAAAAAATTCTCACAAAAGATTACCCCATACAAAAAAAAACTCTTTTTTGTACATACCAAGTTCTTTTTCCATTCCAAGCAGCTATCCAATAAAGTGTACTGTGAATGCTCAGAACTGAAATTTCAAATGCTTCTAACTTGGGATGGATTAGTATTTTTTCACCAAACCAGCAAAAGGCACCACTCTGGCCCAAACCCTTTGTACCCTGAAAATTTCAGAGCAAAATTTCAAACTATCTGGGTGCTAGACAATGACAAAAAAAAAAAAAAGATTTTTTCACATTTTTCACTTTCCCCAGCTCAGAATTCATACATCCGACTGCAATGAAACTTGGTACATCAAGAGATCTTCCCCCAGACTGACTGTTCCTACAAAATTTCATGCAAATCTATTGAACAGTTGCAAAGCTATTAAAGTGCACAGTTTGGGGTTTAACATAGATATGACTACTCAACCCTAACTACAGTAGTGCTACCATGCCACTTGGCTTCCAAGAATATGATATAGATGGAAAGATGGATAGAAATTTTTATTTTTAGAGAGGTTAAGAACTTTTAGGACTGGAAAATGGCACATGTAGTGCCTTTCCATAGGAGCGGTCCAAAGGATGACCCATGGAATTACAGACTGGTAAGTTTAACCTCAATCATGTGCAGACTCATGGAGATCATACCTATGGAGAGGTTGTAGAGTGTATAGATGAGCATGGTCTCCAGGATGTGAGGCAGCATGGGTTTATGGGAGGAAGGCATGTCAAATGAATTTGATTGACTTCTTTGACTGGGTCACTAAAACAGTGGACAGGGGCCAAGCAATGGACATCATTTACCTGGACTTCAAGCCTTATGACTCTGTTCCCCACAAGAGGTTGATCAGGAAGTTGACAGATCTCTGGGTTGGAGAGAAGATGACCAGATGGGTAGAAAACTGGCTGAGGGGCAGGACCAATAGAGTGGAGGCTGGAGGACTGAGCTATCTAGCACCAGGGAGGTCATCAGTGGGGTCCCACAGGGGTTGGTGCTAGGATTGGTTCTGTTCAATGCCTTCATAAATGATATTGGGGATGGCATTAAGGACAAAATGTGTCTATTCACAGATGAAACTAAGCTCTGTGGGAGGGTGGACACAGCAGAGGGTACATGGGCCCTAAAAGAAGATCTGGAGAAACTAGAGAGGTGGTCAGGGATTTGGCAGCTTGGCTTCAATGCAAAGAATTGCAAAGTTATGCACATTGGAGCCAGGAACCCCCGGACTGAGTACACCCTGGGAGGAGTCTGGGTAATTGCATCAGAGGAGGAGGAGAAAGATCTGGGAGTGATGATCAATAGTGACCTGAAGCACTAAACACAGTATAGGAAAGCAGCAGCAAAGGCAAATAAAATGTCGGGCTGCATTGCCAGAGGGATCAACAGCATGTGAAAAGAGGTGATACTGCCCTTATACAGGTTATTGGTGAGGCCACATCTGGAGTACATTGTATAGTGCTGGTGCCCATACCTTAATAAGGGCATTAATCTGCTGGAGATGGTCCAAAGAAGGGCAATGAAGATGATTATAGGCCAGCAGGGTAGAACATATGAGGAGAGGTTGGAAACCCTGAACATATACTCCGTAGAGAGAGGAGAGAAAGGGGACATGATTGTGACATTCAAGTATTTGAAAGGAATAAATAGAGTGGATGAGGAGGATCTCTTTAAGCTTAGTGGAATTTGAAACATGTGGAGGCATATTCTCCAATTGGGGGATGTCTAGAAGGGAGGCTAGGAGGCACTTCTTCTTGGAGAGTGTAGTGATGAGTTGGAATGTGCTTCTGGAAGAGGTGGTTTCATCGAAGATGGTCGGCATCTTCAAGACAGGGTGGGACAGAGTTAGAGGGAAAATAAGGGTCAAGGGAGGGGAGGACAGTGGGAAAGGGTGGATGGGGGCAGGGTCAGTAGGTTAAGCTGAGGACCCTGTAATATAAGTGATACCAACCCCAACACCACCATAGCAGGCATCCATGCTGTGGGTGGAGCATAACCCTTCTGAGAATTAACCCTCTGTCTTCTACTTGGTAGGGATAGTGTTCAGGCCATGAAGTCTGACTTACAATAACTTTTGTAATATGCTAAAGGTATAGGCCTCTTTTTGACTTTTTTTCTTGTTTCCTTGTTGATACTCCCAATCTCTTATGATGATTTGGTGGCCTGCTGGGTTGAAGGGGAGGAAGGATTATTTGTTCTTTTAATTGATAAATTGCATATCCAGGCAGCATCCCTGGGGTTACCTTCTGGGTCTCCGGATGAGGTGGGGTGGGTTTTGGAGTTTAGGGGTGTAATCCTGTTGCTGGGGATTCTGTGCAACAGTTAAGTGAGTGGGGAGGGTCTGGGACTCTGCGATGTGATTAACATGGCTGGACCCACCTAGACATGAAGCCCAGTGATCCCTCAATTGTTGTGAAAACTCCATGCTTTTCAGCAATTTTCTATGAAAATACCATTGGCATTTGCAAATGATAGACCCCCATAGTTTTCTTTTTTTGTGTTTCACCACTGCAATGTGCTTTGTCCCCAGTCTGCCCAGTGTGGGATTCTGGAGTTTGCACAAGAGCCCAGGTCTCCAGATGGAAGCACAGTGTTCTGCCTCTCACCACTGGGCCAGCCACAACATTTGCTTTTTTCTAAAAAAACATTTGAACCTTTGCTAATGTGCTTTTGTACAGAGACAGGGAGAGAGAGAGAGAGAGAGAGAGAGAGAGAGCGAGAGAGAGCCTGCAAGAGAGAAAGAGAGTTAAATAAATAAGAAATAAAATCAAGATAATGTAACGCACAATGGAGCCATACTTCACATGACATTTACAATGGTGTCCATCATTTTGTAACTTTGATCATGACAATGCCATGATTTTCTTTCAGTTTCCCACAACCAGTACAAGTACAGCCCTAGTAATAATGCTGGGAGAGTTGAGGTGTTGCTTTAAGCTGTCATTGTAGATTGTATGTGGCTGTGTGCAGTTGTCTTTGCCCCTGACTCACTTGGGAGTTGTGATTTTGCTTTGTACTCGTTTCTAAGTGTGTTTTGCCTCATGGGAGTCTGGCTAGTGTGCATTCAGGGCAGGTGAAGTACTTATACCTCCAGGGTCCAGGAAAGGACACTGTGATGGATAATGTTCATTCCCTGGATATCTCTAAGATAAGTTGGAGGTATTGGGTGTCCTCAGGGCACGGAGTGCAAGATTGCCAAGAGTGAAGGGAATGGGGATATGTTGCTGCTCCCTGGCAATTTGTAGTTGCCACCAAATGGAGGCTGTTTGGGTCAGCATCCCTAAGTTTCACGCAGCAATTCTCTACACAGTCAGGGATAGGAGGGCAAATCTGTATTGTTGCTCTAACTGCAAAAGTGGAATAGGCAGTATTGCAGATCTCACACTCTATATAAAATGACTGAACAAAACTACTTGAATTAGTAATACTTTGGTAATTAGTCCCTGATGCATTTGGAGAAGGTTTTGCTTTGTGATTTTTCCAGGATCTAAGAAATGGCTGTTTGTATTTAATGGGTCTTCTTGCAGGTTCTTCCTCCGTAGAGACACAATATTGGAACTGTAAGCAGTTAGCGACAGGACCACTTGGAAAATTGTACCAAGCTGGGGCTGCCCACAAAAGCAGGTTGGCACTGTCTATATAACAAAAATGACATTATACCACCTCATTTTTTCCTCCATAATCAACCATTCGTCAACGTGAAGAAAATGCCTTCAGCTGTAAATTAAAGGCAACACTTTACAAATGTGTCAGTTACTTCAAAGAAATGTGCAGTTTCACATCCGTCAGTGTGGCATGAGAAGACACACATACTTTTTTGCAGTCTTACTTCAGTGGTGAAGAAATGAATGGAAACCGTGCTTAAGAAAAGGCTGGTAAACTAACTCTAATGGGCTGCAAGACCACAGACAGCATGGATTCACAGGTGGGGGGGGGGATGTATATGAAACTCATTTCTTTGACTGGGTGACCAGAAAAATATGTCATCAGGGAAATAGATCAGGGAGAGCAGTGGATGTGTCCTATCTGGACATTTGGAAGGCCTTCGATACTGTGCCATACAGGAGACAAAGAAACTGAGTAGCCTAGGGGTGGGATCCAAAGATGTGAATTGGGTTAGAAACTGATTTTGGGATATCAAGAATGGCGTGGTAAACAGCACTCAGTCTAATGATGGCAGAGTGACGAGTGCAGTGCGATTGGATTCTGCACTAGGACTTGTTCTCTTTAGTGTCTTTATAAGTGACATTGCCAAAGAATTGAAAGGGAAGGTATACCTTTTTGCTGATACCAAAATCTACAACAAGATGGACACTTGGGAATGTAGCAAAAAATGAAAGTTAAAAAATGGGCAGTCAAAGTGGGCGCAGCAGCCCTCATCTGGCGACACATTCTATGTTTCTGTTTCAAACTAGACAGACCAAATGGCCTTTTTCTGCTGGATTCTTTGTATGTTCATATGCTTAGTTTGTGGCTTGCAACTTACTTGCTAGTAGCTCATTTCCAGAGTGGTGCAGGGATCACACTTTGTCCTCCAGATTCTGCTTGTCTTGCCCATTATTAATCCAATTCTGTTTACTTTTAATGTTCTTTTTTAGTATCAGGTTTCCATCCCCACAACTTCACTGCTGGTGACACCCACAGCTGTGTTTGCTTTGGCTTCTCCATCACTCTCAACAACAAGGCTTACTCATGCAGGTGGTGCCAGGGATGAGGTGCACTGCTGGATAGCCCGCCTATGACTACAGTCAAAACAAAAAGCTGTGCACTCATTCCTGTCTTACAGAGCTCCTCGGAAACAGTAGCAGACTTTTATTTAGCTGCTTTTGCTATTTTATTAACCCTTACAGTATTGAGGGAATACATATATATATATATATATATATATACAGTATATATATATAAATATACTGTATACAGTATATATATAGATATACATACATCCTGCATCTACATACAGTCAAAAATACTCAGCACTCAACGAGTCAGTGCAAATCTGGTCAGTGCATTAGCCATTCAGTCTGCTAAATCCAGGGAACCTCAAATTCACAACTACCAGCCGCATAACCTGCCCGCAAAACAGGAATAAGTACAAACAAAGGGCATAAACATGATATGCAGACCTCCAGAGAGATTCATTGTTTTATTCAGGATTTCACCCCTGATTGGGTGCAACGCCAAGTGGCACCAGCTCTGAACTCAGTCGGTCACTGGGCACCCCCTTGAGCAGTTGCCCGCTCAGCAAGCTTACAGGATTTCACCCCTGATCGGGCGCAACACCAAGTGGCACCGGCTCTGAACTCAACCAGTCACAATGCATCCCCTTCAGAGGCTGCCTGACCAGCAAGCTAATAGGATTTTGCCCTGATCAGGTGCAACACCAAGTGACACCAGCTCTGAACTCAGCCTGTCACCGTGCACCCCCTTCAGCAGCTCCCCGCCCAGTAAGCTTACAGGATTTTGCCTCTGATTGGGTGCAATGCCGAGTGGCACCAACTCTGAACCCAGCCAGGTCACCATGCACCCCCTTCAGCAGCTGCCCACCCAGAAAGCTTACAGGTACAGTGAATCCCCTCTGGGACTCTGAGGATTGTGAGCAACCACGTTCATTGGCTCCCAGTGAGTAAGCCAAGTCCCGCAATTGGCTACCTGAGTGGCGGCTCTTCTTCTCATTGGATCACCCTCCCGTAGACTGCTGCAGCTATATTTTTTATTTTATTTTATCCAGCTTTAGCTTTAGCTCTCCTAGCTTTAGAACTTGAATTTCTGAAATGCCTATTGTATCTGCTGCTTAGATCACTTTACTGTTATTTTTAAAATACAACACAGCTAATGTCTAGAACTCCTAGTGCTAAACTGAAGTTTGTTAAGCTCTGAATTGCATAGTGTGATTTATTAGACTTTGAACTCTTCATAATACTTTCTTCTTTCCTCTGCCTGCTCCAGAGTCTCCCACCTGCTGCTACTCCACCCTGAAAATACCCCTACTTCAAACCCCCTCTCCTGGTAACTTCTAATTCTTGAACTTTTCATTCTCTACAATCCTTCCCTGCCTGCTTCTACATCTCTCCCCTGCTGCCACATCCTCCTGTTAATTCCCCCACTTCAGATCTTGTCACCGACAAAACTAATTCTCTAAAATTTGCCAGACCTCCCCCCCCAGCCTTCTCTCAGCCTTTCCTGCTTGCTCTCACACTCACTTAAACTGCTTGCTCTTTGTTTAAAAATGATTCCTCCCACCGATTATCCCTGGGCATTGTTTTGAGCCCTTATCTTGCTGACCTCTCCCCTCTCTTTTTCTCTTCAGGATTTTGACCCTAATCGGGTGCAACATTTTGTGGCACTGGCTCTGAACTCAGTTGGTCGCAGTGCACCCCCTCGAGCAGCTTCCCGCCCAGCAAGCTTACAGGTAAGATGAACCCCCTCCGGGATTGTGAGCTGCCACTCTCATTGCCTACAAGCGAGGAGGCTGTGGTCCACAATTGGCTGCCTGAGTGGTGGCTCTCCCTCTTATTGGACCACCTTCCCTTAGACTGCTGCAACTCCATTTTTTTAATTACATTTTAGCCAGCTTCAGCTTTAGCTCTCCTAGCTTTAGAACTTGAATTTTCTCCCACCCACTTACCCCCACCCCTGGCACTCTTTAAATCCTCTTCCTCCAAAGGGTGCTGCCCACTATCCCTTTCTGTGTTCATTCCAGAGAAAGGCACACCCCTACACTTAAAGGGCCACTCATATTTGTTGAGAACAACTACTACATGACTTGATAACTTCAGGTCTACCTCTCACTGAAACACATATAAGTCCCACCTTTGTACAAAACTGCAACTCAGAGAATGATCATATACTATGGATTAATAATAACAGTGCTGATTAGCACTCTAAAGACAGCAAATGATGAGCAGCCTGCACTGTCACAATTACAAGATTACCACCCCACCTTTAGCGTACTATTTCAGTCGCCAGGCTCAATGCTGGGACAGGATGCAAACTCCAGTCACCTACCACAATTACTTAGGTCACCCACCCTCACACCCACAACTATAGCAGAATTGCTTTGACTTGATTCAGAACCTGGTGATGGCATAAAGTGCAGTATCAGAAGTTGCAGGCACTTCCACCAAACCAAAACACACTGGAAATACAGCATAAAACAACTATTAATCATCCTTCTCCTACTGTCGCAGCAAGTCCACCCAAACCCTGGCCCACCTGGCTTAGTAACTCCTAAGGCACAAGACCACGGGCAATTAAAAATTGCATCTATAAACATAGGCAGTCTCCTACCCAAACTATCCCAATTCCAGGCCTGGGTCACCATACACAAGCCTGACATAATCTCACTTACAGAAACATAGCTCTCACCCAAGATAACTGATTCATCCATCTCATTGAATGGATATACTACCTTCCGGCTGGACAGACTGCCAAAGAGTGGGTGTGGATGCCTTGTCTATCTGAGCAATAACATCTGGGGATAATTCACAACCTATATTACTAACACTAATGAAGCTCAAATACTTTCAATAAAACTATCAATTGGTCAATAACTCAAAACGCTGTAATTGACAACAGTCTACATACCCCCAGGAAAACAAGGACCTGGACTTGAGCTGTTTTATGACCACTTCAGAAAGGCTAAACAGGGCTGGGAACAGATCATCCTAGGAGACTTTAACACCAGCTAGATAGCACAGGAATCAGTAGCTGCTAGAGATAAAATACATGATCTCTACCTTATGCAGATGGTCAATCAAACTACTAGGATCAATTACCACACAGGTACCAGCACACTCATAGACTGGTTCCTAACTACTTGCCCTGAGCATATCAAAAACAACACCGTACTTCCAGACACCCTGGGCGACCACACTCCAATAACCTGCTCGGGAACAAACAAGTGTCCAAAAGACCCTCCTCAGCTGACCAAAAACTACTCCCTGAGAAAAGGACAGCTGGAACACTTCAAAAGGTACCTGAAAGGCATGGACTGGACCCCTTTAGAAGACTGTGTTGACACCAGTCAGACCCTTGGCTATATAATCACAATCTTCAATAAAGCCTGTAACCTATTTGCCCCTGTCAGAACCTTCAAAATCAAATGAGCTATTAACCCCTGGTTCAATGGCTCTCTCATTAAGCAAATGAAACAATGGGACAACCTCTGGCACAAGGCGAGAGCGACCAGTAAACAAGAAGATTTTATTGCATTCAAGACAGCTAGAAATAAATGTACCAGATTAGTCAGGAATACAAAGGCTACCTACTACAGAGAGCAACTGGAAAAAAGCTGGGGTAACAGGCAGGAGTTTTGGAACAATATAGAAACCCTTACCGGTAAGGAGTCAAGAGCTCCACCCGATCTCATTATTGCTCCTGCGGGCTGCTATAACAACCTAAAGATCTTGCCAATGCCTTTAATCAGGCCTTCACGGACCTAAGCAGCATCCTACCCCCAGAATATCTAGACCCTAACACTAGCTGGAAATGTTACTTTACCAACCCTCCCCCCACCCCTAACACAAAACAACCACTCTTCTACTTCAAACAGATCACTAGGTCCCAGACTATTAAATATTTCAAAAGAGTACTAGGCAAAACCAGAATGGGCAGCGACATGTTGGATAGGAAGCTAATTGCTCTAGCCCTGGACAAACTTGCCCACCCTCTCACTATGTTATTTAATATATCCCTCAGAACTGGTATATTCCCTGAGAAGTGGAAGACCGCCCTCATCACCCCGGTCTTCAAAAACAGCAACAGAACTAGTCTGGGTAACTATCACCCAATCTCTATCTTACCACCCCTCTCAAAAGCCCTAGAGAGAATTGTGTCAGATCAGCTCATAGAATACCTAAATAAATATAACCTTCTTTGCCCCAGCAGCATGGGGTTTGAAAATTTCACAGTACTATCACAGCACTCACAGACTTTACCTCCCATCTATATGATGCCCTCGACACTGGAATGATGGTTGGGTCTATCTTTATAGATCTAACCAAAGCATTTGACACTGTCAAATACCAGCTACTGTTCGACAACCTCATGACTCTAGGCCTCTCCACTGATACTGTATCTTGGTTCTCAAGCTACCTATCACACAGGTCTCAGTGCGTAAGGATAAGAGGGGTAACCTCTGAACCAAGGAATTTAACTCTAGGGGGTGCCTCAAGGATCTATTTTGGAGTCCTTTCTGTTCAGCTTATTTATTAACTCACTCCCAAGTGCCTGCCCAGATAAGATGCTGCTTTACGCAGACAATGCATTATCTCAACCAAAATAACAGTATCTCTGCAGAACAGTTTTTCCAAGCTCGAGTCCTGTTTTTTTCAAAATTGGCTCCTCTTAAACTACAAAAAAAATGCACTTTATTATTCAACACTCAGAAAAGAATGTTGACCCCCCCCAATCATCCTAAGACACAAAGGAGATGCCATTGAACAGGACTCCACCTTCAAATACCTTGGCATCTATCTAGATGACACCCTCTCCTTCACCTCCCTTATTGACCATGTTATAAAATCTGTTAATAGTAATCTTGGGATCCTCTACCACCACAGAAAAGCCATGACCCCGGAGGCCCTCAACCTGGTCACTCGGAGCTCTATACTAGCAACTATAGACTACGGTCTAGTCATATACAGTGCTGCCACTGAAATTGCGATAAAGCATGTTAAATTACCCCTTAACAAGGCCTGTCATCTAGTACTAGAAGCTAATCACCTTACCCACAGTTGCAGGCTATATTTTTCCACTGGATGGCTCCCGCTACACCCAAGGACTAGGTATCAAGCATGTCTAATCAGTAAAAAAAGCCCTACTAGTACTATCTCCCAACTCTACAGCAACTCTATTCCAACGTAACTCAACCAACAAAACTGCTCGAAGATCAGTTACGGGAATATTACATGCCCCTTTTAAATGAACTTCCTTCGCCCAATGGTCACTTTCTTGTCATGGAGGATGAATGACCTTCCCCCCTTCCTCTTACAATATGAAAAACTTGGCCATTTTAAAAATTAACTTTGTATCCTCCTTGCTGACACTAACCACTGTGACTGTACTCCCTAATTGTAGGCGAACCCATCCTTGTTCCTGGGTCTTCTACCCCGTCTCCCCTCTCTCTCTGCTCACCCCCTCCCCTCTATGCCCCCTTCCTTGACAAAGCCATGGCCTGGCCGCTACTTCCACACTTCTAGCTCTTGAATGTTTCAGGGGTCACCATGCCCATTTTCTTCCTCTCCCCTCCCACCTCATATCCCCTTTCTCAGCCTTCCTTGAAAAAGCCTTATCTGGCTGCCACCTCCCCACTACTAGCACTTAGTAATCGGATCTGCCTGACAACAGTTAATCTGGATATATGTATCTCTGTTTGAAATTGTTGATCTTTTGCATATCTGTTTTTTTAGAACCTTGATCCACTCTGGTTCATTGTAACTGCCTTCCTAGTTATTTATCCTGTACTTTATGCTTTGTTAAGTTGTGTTTTTGCATCTATTTTGACTTGGAGCCTTTGTAAAATAGCCTTTTTTGGCACAAAGGTTGTAATTCAAAATCTGAAATAAATAAATAAATAAAACATGTAATTTTACCATTTATTTACCCAGGGTAGTCCAGCTGAGCTGCAGCATCTCATTTTCAGTGGGCTCTTGCTAGTTACCCATTACCACAGTGGAGTGGCTTTGACTACTGGGATGGAAAGTGACAGTTAATTTCCATGATCCTATAGTGAGTATTGGGCAGGGATTGAACCTGCAGTCCCATGGTTCTCAAGCCAGTGCTCTAACTGCTAAACCACATTGCCCCCTGCCTCTGTTACAATACTTTACTGTATTAAAATGTAAAGAAATTATATGGCCTGCACTGACAAAGATGGACATGTTTTATCGAGCATGTCTTATCCCCAATCCTGCATTTTCTTGGAAAGCATTTTGAGTACATGGGGCACATAGTCATAAAGCACTGATTGTTTCTTAGTGCATCAAACATGTAGAAACTATATTTTCTCCTCTCACAACTGTTCACTCCAGCAGACTCCAGAAAAATTACTGGCAGATCTGAGCAGTGGTTACAACCTCCCTTTAGAATCATACCCATGTTTGCTACTTACAGTTAGAGTATACAAAATCAGAATTTTTTTTCCCCAAAAGGTATTGAACCCTCCCTTTATGACATGTCTAGATCCACCCATGAAAATACATTCTTTGCAAATCCTCCAGTTGCATTCCTCTGTGCTCCAGTCTCTCCTGTTCACAATGACTCACTCCTACTGTTGATTTTGGAGCAATGCCATCTTGGCAAGTCTTGAATGTCCCTGGCTGCTCTCTGCTACAATCTCTGCTGCACTTATGCACTGAATATCAGCACATACTCCAAATCCAGCTGACAGTTGTTACGATGAGTATGCAGCATTCTTTAGCAGCTCTTTTTTTCCCCTTCAGGTTGTTCCCAACATCTTTCAGAATGGATCAGTGCTTTGATTTGTAAGTTTTAGATTAACTTCGTAATTTCCCCTTTTAAATTAGACACCATACAGCAGTGACTGCTTTGCTCTCTGCTCCAGTCTGCTCCATGCACTGAACGTCAGCTACATACCACAACTCCAGCTGACAGTTCTTAATGTGAATACTACATTCCTTTCCTGCTAGCTTCCCTTCTAGGTAGTTCCCAACTCCTATCAAGATGAATCAGTGCTTTTTTTTTTTTTTTTTTTTAGCAATCTGTCATTCACTTACTGTACTTCAGGTAACAGTTGGCTCTGGCTACCATGCTTTGTGTTCCACTCCCTCTAATGCACCCTGGTCCCAGAATGGGCTAGATTATGTGGGAGACATTTGGCATGAATGAGCTACATCCCCAACACTTGTATCCATAAATTAGAAGGTGAAACATAGACATAGAAACATAGACTTTGACGACAGATAAGGACCGCTTGGTCCATCTTGTCTGCCCATTTTCCTACCTACAGGATAGGCCACAGATCCTAGTTAACACACAGCCTATTTCTTCCTACCCCCCACAAGAATTGCCTTATGTCTGTCCCATGCATTCTTGAATTCTCCCACAGTTTTAGACCCCACAACCTCCTCAGGAAGGCTGTTTCTTGCATCCACCACCCTCTCTGTGAAAAAATACTTCCTCATAGTGGTCTTACATATGTGTGCATAAGCCATGAGTTGCAACACATTGTGAGCCCTGTAATGATGTGCAGATCAGTGTTTAATGCATGCATCCTTTTTTTAGCTGTAAGGCCATGTAAAATGGGATAAATGCAGCAAAACAGCTGAAATAACATTGAAATATGTTGCCTTATTAACCCTGCTACAGGCAAACAATAAAATTGAGTCATGCCATGTGTCTGCAGCAAAATCTTTGAAAATCCAGGCAAACACCTTTTCAAGTCCTCCTGATGATGGCCTGGCTGACTTCCTCTGTGCTGCATTCTCTCTCTCTCTCTCTAGTCTAATCCTGTTCAATGCTGTTAATTGTAGAAACTGGCTATCTTCAAGTCATTTGAGTGATGGTCTGCCTGTCTTCCTTTCAAGCTCCAGTTTCTGTAGGCCACCACTGCTTACTGTAACTGACCCCGGAAACACTCTCTCCAAGTTCTCAGAGTAACTTGCACTGCCTTGATCTCCACTCCAGCTCACCATCCCTCACTCCTTTGCTAATGCGATGACAACAGCCATGTATTACGTGTCTTACATAGGAATCATTTTTTTGATTTGGGCAACATTCCAGTCATGTTGCTCCCTTTGCTCTTCCCATAATGTGCAGTGTATTCCATTAAACTGAAAGGAGGCTGTGGATTGTTCTACACCATCCTTGTGGCCTACTGATGATAAACTGCATACAGTACAACAATTAAATTAAAACAACTATTAAGCAACTGCCATGTTTTCTATTTCCCTCCAACTTTGCTGTCCTATGCACAGTATTTACTATGCAGATAATAATGTATAATTAGTGGATTTTTTTACCCTTTGAAATTATTCTGTAATGCAGATGATGGACTATCTGCATAACCCTTCTAGATGGGACTATGTCCAACTTGTTCCATTAACGGTGCAACATTATTAAGCTGAAGCAAAAGTCAGATTGCACTGACATAGTAAAACAATGATCTCATCTAACCTGTCAGCTTAATTAATATGACCTCAAGGCCCAAGAGAAGGAATTCAAAAAAGAACGTTAGTTACTTAGTGGGAGCAACAACATAACCTTATATTGATGGAGTTTATACAAAAAAGGCAGGACAAGGCAAGGCAATTTTATTTATATGTTGCTCAATCCCAGAGGGCTTGGTACCTCGCAATAAATACAGCTAATCAATAAAATCATTAAGAGCAAGTAATATGAAATAAAATCATTATGTCACAAAGCCAGGCCCAAAACATAAAGTAAAAAGATGAGTTTTTAAAGATATTTTAAAAAGCTACAGTTACAGTAAAAAAGTCACAAGCTAAGTACCAAATTATATTAATTGAAGATGCTTTTAACTATTAGAGAAATCAAGATATAGTAGATTTACCCCACCATCCTAACCACCACCACCAACAACAAACATTTGTGCTCCATGGAATGAGTATGTCTTCCCTGCAGGCTGTGACATCCGACTAGTAAAATACAATTTATTTTAGAACTTTATTTAAAAGATGATCACATTAGTGACAAAGTATGACAATGGTTACAACAGGAAAGTTTTATAACATCCAGTGTACAAGATTCAGTACCTGTGCCAAGATACAGTATGTTACTACAGAGCACTTTCTATTGCTTGTGTATGGCACAATGCATTTTAGGTCATACAGGCTAGTGTAAACACCCATGTAAGCAATAATACCCGATAGGGTGGGCGGTATTGGGCTATACCGGACCACACAGGAGCGTAATGAGGCCCGGCGCTGCGGAGGGCCATGCCCTGGAAGGTCAGTATAGCCCTACCACCCACCCTGGAGAGTATTATTACATTAGAAAATGGACCACTGAGTTACATGTTTGTTAAAAATATATTTTTATGTTTACATGTTAAAACTCTCAGCTGTTTGAATTATTTTGTAGTAAAATAGTTCCTCCGCCTACATTAACACAGTGTTTTGTTTTTACCTAGGGACTTCTGTCCCAATGCAGCTTCTGTAGTTCTTACTTTAGAGATAGTTGTCATGGTTACCACCTCCCACCCGAAAACACACTCAGATCTTTTCACATGTTTTATAATCAGTGCCTGAATCACTTGCAGCTAGGCCCTGCCTGAAGTCCACTTTGCGAAATGACATCACAACCCCCTTACCAGCAAACTGTGACTTACTTCCACATCTCACAAGACTGTATCTTTATATGTTCGTATGTCTCCTCCCACAACAAACAAATACATTACATTTTTTATGTTTTTCCACAACGCGCCTGCCCACTCACCTGCTTTCTGATAACATCTACACTCCGCTTGCCAGTCGCTGAAATGCTGCCGTTACTCAGGCTCCCACCGCCCCAACCGTGGAGCCCCTGCTCATAGTCTCCGGTCCTGTCACAGCCCCCATACCTGGTATCAGCTGCTTGCGCCTTCACACTTCTTCATTTAGAAACTAAATTCGTTCAACTCAAACCCAGCGTCTCCTCCTGTTTAACTTTATCCATCCTTCACTCTTCCCCTGCCATGCACTGCTCCTTTCCTGGTCCAACACTGCCGCACTGCATATTTTGAGGACCGGGATTACGTTCTTACCCTGCTCTGAGCCCGAAGACCGGGACTGTGAAGACAAGAGGGACAGTGGACCTTACTGTGGCTGCTGTTAGAGGCAGTGTAGGCAAACTCAAATGGCTTCACTTATGAGATTTTAAAATGATTGTTCTTTTTGTTTTATGGGTTGCCGCCGACACAGATGGAGGAGGAGAGGAGGAGACCGGCTGTCAGCTGGGTAGCAGTGGAGTAGCCCGGAGTGGGGTGCCATTTCAATTTAAAATCTTTGACTTGGTGCTGGGAGAAAAAAACATCTCAAGAAATGTGTTTCTTTTTTTTTTATTTATTTTTGGGGATTTAGCTGAGGATATATCGAGAAAATGGCTGTAGGACTGGAGTCGGGTCTCGGCTCTTGCTAAGGGAGATACCAAAATGGTGGGCATTTTAAAATAAACATTCTGTGTGTCCAGTGTTTCAGCCAATTAGGAAGCAGGGTACTGGGCACAAGGATACTTTTCCTGGCTATCAGGAAGGTTTGAGATGGGGCTTTTTATTTGGTGGGCATCTATTGTCTGATAGATGCCCACCTAAACAAGTGTCTCGGCCAATCAGAAGAGAGAATTTTCTTTGGCCGTTTTCTAAATTACTAATATGCAATAAACTTTGTGAATCCCATAATCAATATTGTTAGTGTCATTATGATGTTGCTGATCCTGCATTACCATTTCTTAATTTCATTATTTTTTTATTCATCATGCACCTCCTAATGCCACTCAGTTTTTACCAGTACACTGTATACTTTTTGTATGTACTGTATGCTTGCTATTCCCTGCTAGCTTTTCAGGATATTTCTTTTTTTTTTTTTACACTTGCTGGCTCCCACGGCTTTCAGAGGAGGCCTCATACCTCCTCCTCCTACTCCGTCTGCCAGGACAATCCCCCAAGATGTCCCATCCCCCTTAGCATCATTTTGCCTGTAGGGTCGGGGTTTTATACTTTTTTCCCCGATTTTCTCCCCTTAGTTTCCCCAGCCCCCTTAGGACGCCAGCGCCTTTAGGACTTACGTCCAGAGAGGCGACATGCTAGTGCACGTCATCCTCTCGTGTGCCATACAACATCCCCCCTCCCCGAGTCCGGCATATCGGAGCTACCAATCCCTTCAAAGTCTGGTGCTTCCACCAGCTTTCTCTACGGGAGTGTCGGACGCTACCACATCCCCGGTAACCACCCCTGAGGGAGGAGAGCATCCACTGGGATGCTCAATCTTCCCTCCCCCACTGGCGAACCTTGAGCAACCCAAGTCCGTTCCCGAACCCAGGTCACCGGCGTAGCGTGAGGTGTGGCGTCCAGCGCCTCAAAGCCTTTCAGGATATTTCTGCATAGTTTAGGATATTTCTGCACAGTTTATTAATGTACTGGTCTGAACTTGTAAATTAGGTTCTAGGAATCCGGCTTCCTGATTGGCTAAAACTTATTTCTGCCCATTGGATTGAGAGAGAGAGACAGTACCACCAATTAGTATGGAAAAGTCCCTGTACCAGTGCTACTTAATTACTACAAATATCAGTGCGCAGCTACTTGATGTTGCAACTGCTAATCCTGGCTTCACTTTAATGTATGTTACTACCTTGCCGGTGCACTCAGTCACTGAACCAAAACAATAAAGCCAGTCATTTCCAGTTCAAGTCCACAAAGCAAAACAATATGATGTTTTTCATTGAATTTAAAGAAAACAAAAGTGGAACAAAACTGGGTTTGGGGGTGACTTCAAGAGACATTTCAAACAAAAAGCGCATTCACCACAGTGGCTCACACAGTGAGACTCAGGAATGACTAGTTCATACAACTACTTATTTTTAAACATTCTTTAGTCTTCATTTTTAATTTCCTCACTTCTTAACACAAAACCCATTTAATAAGCCCAACAAGACACTCCAGGGGAATGGTTGTACTACCACAACCATACTTCCAGGCACTGAAGATACTATGCCTGTCTTCTCATGCCTTACTACACCCCTAGTTGACTGTGGCAGCACAACCAACATCCCATTGTGTCTTCTTGCTTACTTAGTGTTTAGATAGACCTTGTGTTAAAAGTTTTCAACAAGAAACCCTGCAGTTTTCTCATGGCACGTCCAAAGTTACCGGGCTATCAACCAGTTTTGACATCATACCTGTTAAAGAATTGTTGCCTATAACTTCAACAATATTTGCCTAATCTGGGCCCAAGATGGCTCAAAATTATATTTATTTCATTTTTGTTGACCGGGTAAGTGCACTAGACAAATTCTGCCTATTTTCAGGCATGACCCGGGGGAGGGGAATACAGATGAATGCCAACTGACCTTGAACCAGATTAAGCAGTTGGTGGTATTTTCAGTGAATGATTGAAATATATCCAAAAATGTATTGAAATGATTAGTGAAAGCATCATGCAGCTTATACATGACACGTGGTGGAAAAATGTGTTGAAAATGCACAAATAAATCCTTGCATTTTATCTTTGAATTATGCATGAAATTGTTTACAGAGCCCAGAAGTCTTGCCTGTCTGGTGCGTATTATACATCACCATTTTCCTAATTGATCATGCAAACACATAATGTGCAATAAACAGCCATTATCTCTATGTTGTTAAAATTGGTGGGGCAAAACATTACCCCCCCCAATAAATCCATCATTAACGATACCCATGGTTTATTATAGCTATAAATATGTTCCATTTTAACTCCATGCATAGCATTTGGATGATTAAGGCATACCATTTTAAATGAATTTCTTCCTAAATGTTCATAGTAGCATGTGTTTTCATGACAAACAACATATTTTCCTTAGTGGCAGCATTGTAAAAAAAATAGCACATATTGGGCCAGATATTCAAAACTGTGTTCTGGGGCTAAATTAGCACTGCCCAGTGGGTAAACTTAGCCTGGAGCAAAAAGCAAGCCATATTCAAAAGGAACAGCCTGCAGCAAAACCAGCTGAATATAGCAAGCAAAGGAAGCCGGGCAAACAGGGCCAGGAGATCAGGACATAAATAGCCTGGGAATAAGACATCACTGAATAACAGGGAAGTGCACACTGCCACTGCAGCTCATTAGACCCTGGAGCAAGCCAGTGTTGCAGGTGGAGAACATTATGTGTGATTGCACATAGATGTTTCACATCTACTGCAAACAACAATGTAAGTCAGATGCTGCAGAACTGTGCTATGCTGAAGTGAGGTTTGCCTGGGCTAACCTAATTGCACAGTGCTAACACATTAGCCCGGGGCAAACTGGTTAGCCCAGGGCAAACGGAAGCTATATTCAAAGCGCCCATGTAAATAAGCCTAGTTAGGTAATCTGTGGGCAAACAGGTACATTTACATCTCATTAACTGCTGCTTAGCATACATTACCATGCGGTTTGCCTGGTGCTACTGCATGGAGCACACAGCACCACCTTTTGGTCAGAATGGAAGTACAGGCTGGACACTGCAGGCCAAGCCATGCCCACAGCATCCCCTGTTGGTAGGAATGGAAGTACAGGCTGGATGCTGCAGGATATGGGTACTGGCAGGCACAAGCGGTGCATACACCTGACTCTTGCAGCACTGAAAGCAGCCCAGAACAGTAGATAGAGACATGTCCATCTATATATAGACATAGATATGTAACCATGTATATATATGGGTGTATATATACATATTATAGAGGCACAGTCGTGCCGCTATATTTAGGGTTATGAAGGCACTTCTATGTTAAAGTCAAAATTTTGCACGTTAATAACTTTGGACCCATTCAACAGATTTTCCTGAAATTTGGTATGCGTGGTGTGGCATGGTAGATCTCTTGATCTGCCAAATTTTGTTTGTTCAGACTGACGGTCTTTGCGCACAAAAATGCTGCAAAATGCACTTTTCAACAGTTTTGGAGGCAGTTTGGGGGATTTTTCCCGTGACCCTGCATGGCCGTCTTGTGGCATGCTGGTCTGTGAGATGGCTCATCTGAAAGAGCTTCAGTGGCCAAACATGCCGCTTTTCACTTGATGAAAAAATATTAAGGCATTCAAAAGTTATGGCACTTTTAAACTCCCATTATAAGTCAATGGGAAAATTTATATGGTTGTTTTGCAATCAAAGAATGGGGTTTGGACCATCTTGTCCCACCTGGCGGTCAAAGAATTTGCAGCCTCATGGTCAAAAAATCTTTTTCCCCGAAAATTCTTTTATCATGAGGTCAGCCATCTTGTTTTTTAAATTCCGTCACAAAAAATCAAATATCTCAGCTCAGGGGTTATTCCTGAAGTAAAACCTGCATGGGTTTTACTCAGGGGGCTTTGATCTATTGACCCATACCTTTGGTTTCACCTAAAATGGTCAAAAAATAGAGTTATAATGTTTTAAATTCTTTGATCGTGACTTGCTAATGATCTTTGTTCGCGAACCCGGAAATTCTTTGTTCATGAGATTCTTTGATCATGATCTTGCATTGTGAGGTAAAATACAATTTTCTCAGCTTAGGGGTGGCCTAGGAACACAAATGAGGGTGGGTTTTGCTCAGGGGGCATTGTTCTATCGATGCATGGTGGTGGTTTCATGTAATTCTGCCTAAAACTGGAGTTTCACCATTTTTTATTCTTTAATTGTGAGCCTGCAAATTCTTTGATCGCAAGCCTGCAAATTCTTTAATCGCGAGATTCTTTGATCACGATCTTGTATTATGAGGGTGTGACTAGATGGCCCTTTGAAAAATTCTAATTTCTCAGCCCAGGGGTGGCCTAGGAACACAAATGAGGGTGAGTTTTGCTCAGGGGGCTTCATTCTATTGAGGCATGGTTTCAAGTAATTCTGCCTAAAACTCAAGTTTCACCATTTTTTATTTTTTGATTATGAGCCTTCAAATTCTTTGATCGCGAGCCTGCAAATTCTTTGATCGTGAGATTCTTTGATCATGCTCTTTGATCGCGAGGGAGGGATAAGATGGCCAGATTTTATAATAGAATCGATAGGCCAATTTTCACAATCTTTAAGTTTAAATATCTCAGAAACAATATGGTCTTTTTACTTGAAATTTGGAGGGTGTTGATGGTAGAGACACATTTACAAGTTGGTGGGAGCACAGGGCCTGAAGGGCCTGTGCTTCCATCAACTTCCACAAGTTCTTAGTTTTCTGTTCTTTCTCAAAAGGTAAGGAAATTCTATGCAAAAAACTGCATTAATGCATCATTTAGGGTTAAAACATGAAAAGTCAGGAGATGAAAAATCTTTAGGGTTACCCCGCCCCGCTTGGACCTGCCAATCATCCCAAGATTGACAGATGACAGGGTGTGTCATTGGGGATATGAGGCCTAAATGTTGCCCATTCTTGTTCACTGTTGCTTCTCAATATGATTACACAAGGAATGGGGCAACATTTAGGCCTCCACAACCCAATGACACACCTGTCATCTGTCAATCCTGGGATAATTGATGGTCCAAGGGAGGCAACCTAAAAAGATTTTAATTTCCTGACTTTGGGGTTTTAAACTCCCTAAATGATGCATTAATCCAGTTTTTTCAAATATAGTGCAGTTTTTGCATAGAAAAAAAATATATATATATCTGGATATATACAGATATATATCTATATATCTATCCATATATATATATATATATATATATATATGTATGTATATATACATATATATGTACTGCCTATGTCCAAATGTGCACTGGGAGAGACAGCCCCACCCCCACAACAAAAGTGGCACCCCATAGCAGTCGTGGGTGCAATAACAGTGGGGTGTGTCATGATTGCATGGAACAGGCATGAGGAGGGGGGACGTAGGCCGTAGGCATACTAGGATCCACAATGGCACAATACTTTTGAGGACTGGGAAGGCTGGGTGGGCCAAGCAGTCTGTGTGAGCCATCAGGGCTCTTTTCCTATAGGCACAAACACCCTGGTAGTCTAGTGCCCCTATCATGATTCCCAACCCTGTAGCCACTTGAATGACTGTTTTCCCTGGCAGTCTAGTGGTCCACCCACCCCCTGCATGAATCCCAACCCCTGTTCCCTGTAGAATATCTTAATTTCCCTGGTAGTCTCATGGTTCCCTCCCACATGAATCCTGTCCCCCGTTCCCCATAAAATATCATAATTTTCCTGGTAGTCTAGTGGTCCCCCCACCCACAGCACTGTTCCCAACCCCTGTTCCCTGTAAAATATCATAATTTCTGTGGCAGTCAAGTGGTCCCCCCAACCGGCAGAGCCACCCCCATTCATCCCATCCATCTGCCACGAATCAAGCCTGGCAACTGGCTCAGCCCTCTTCACACCACCATGGCCGGCCACTGACTGAGGAATGAATCAGATGTGCTGAAATCATTACATGCAGCTCATTCCATTCCTCAGTCAATAATAACCGTAGTGTGGTAAGCTGATGCCGGCTCACCTCACCGTGGTAGATGGGTGGATGCATGGTGCATCGCTGCTGGGTGGGGGGTGCCACTGACCACCAGGGACATGGATGAAGTCTACGGGAGTGAGCCGGATACATGCTGGGGTGGGGTGGTGTCCACTAGACTACCAGGGAAATTAAGATATTCTATGGGGAAAGGGGGTTGGAGATAGTGCTGGGGGGTGGGGGGACCACTAGAACATGAGGGATATGTGTTGCTGTTACTGGACACGGGGGTCGGGTTTCATGATGGGGGCCACCACTGCCATTAGCGCTGCATTACTGGCAGCTTTTTTGGGCGGTAACTAGCACCGTGCTACAGGTCACACTAATGCCTATAGCGCAGCGCCTTGCTTTTGAATATGCCAGTGCACCAGCATTCAGGGCCCCTCCCCTTCCCTCTGTCCCTCCCCTGCACACATTATGGTTTAACGTCAGTGCTAACACCTAGCACTGGTGCTAACTGTACCTTTCAATATTGCAGCCAGGTACAAAGTCGGCGCTAGTCCAGCACAACTGCTTTGCACCTGTCACTGAGCTTTGAATATCTGGGTCTTAATCTTTACACAACCATCTTACAGGGATGGTTTAATGTCTCAAATGATGACAAATCTAATTTCAAACAAAAAGAAGATACGGTAGGAACACAATAAAAGGTGCTTGTCCCTAGCAACCACATTTTCCTAGCAACAACACTTAATATGTATGGGATATTGCAAGCACTGCAATGACATTGTCAGCCATGTAGATTTTCAGGAAGTGACATTAATTCAGTCTCTGTAAGATGAGCTTTTTTTTCATGACTTCAGTGCTGTCTCCTAAACCTTGTTTTTGTTTTTTACTTTTCAGCATCCAGTGTGCAAGTATTGGAAAGTTAACCGGGTATTGAGCCAGTCACTTGTAGCACATGAAATGGGACAATAATAAAGCCTGGAGGCTTTGGATTTGACTAGTCAACACGTGTTTTCATGCTGAACCAATATGGCCACGCTCAAGGATAGTGACGGAGACCAGGAAAGCCCTTGTCAGTCATTTAAGATTTCACAAGAAATCTAGTTTTAGAACTGGTTTGCATTGTTATATGCATTTAGACTCAATCAAAAAGGAGTCACACAACCATTTACTCATGTCAGGTGAGAAAAATACCGTGAATGTGCTCAAGCATGGTTGGACTTGCATGTTGATGATCAATACATTGCTGAATCATTTCAACTGCACCTGTCAAAAGAATTTGATGATATTCCCAGTGAGGCAGGGTTTCACCCCACCTGCTATAGGTGTTTTACAGACAAAAAGTGCAGCAAGAGTGCAAGAAAATGCTGTGCTCAGCAATCAATGTTACAGGGGAAACAGGATGATGGACAGTCTTTCTCTTCTAGCACCAGTTCTGCACCTTTGTCAGCCCCCAGGAAGAAACTTCAGTCAAGATCTAGCCTCACTGTTGGTGCATCTGGACCTGTCATTCCTGCCATCTGCATCATATGCAAGAAAAGGGACCAATACATCACTGTGGCCCCTAAACGTCAGAATGATCAGCTAGTTCAGGCAGAAACCATAGATGCAGGAAAGTTAAAAAGAGCTGCAGAGTTGAAAGAGGATTAGAGCATTGTCATTCACATATAAGGACAGGATTGTGTGTCAGTGGAAGTCCAGTACCATAAAACATGTTACAGAGACTGCACAAAGTCATCAGATAAGGATAAGTCTACTTGTGCTGAGCAGATGAACAGCAAAGTCTAGAAGATTTTCTGTACCACTGTCATCCACCAGAGGCTCATTGTGGACCAGGAGGTGTTGCAGATGACAAAACTTACCCATAGTCTCATTGAGCTTGTAAAAAAGCATGAAGGTCTTGATACTTTAAATTACAGGTAAGTAATACATTGTGTAAGCAGACATTTTCATAATCATTTAGACACAATCATGGTAGACACAATTTAAAATTTAAACATCGCAGCATTTTTCTAACCTTTAAGTTTGTAGTAAGTCTTGAATACAATAGTAAAATCTAAAATTAAAACACAGTAGCATGACTCATGCCTTACAACTACAATTAATGTCCTTGTGGAGAACCCTGTTTTTAGAAATTATGAATGTTTTTGTGTTACAGAGTTGACAGACTGAAATATCGCCTGAAACATGATTTCCTTCAGCTCACATTTGATACACCACACCGCAGAAATATTAGTGAGATGCTGTTTGCTGACACACTGTCAACAAGTATGCTTATTGACAGACTTCCTTATCAATCAGAGGCATAACAAGAAAAAGATACTACAGAGACAACTCAGAGTGAAGAGGAGCAAATGAGAAGCAAATTCATCCTCAACCACATGCTGATCTGCCATCTCATAGATCATCAACAGCAAGTACACCAGTTCCTGATGTGCATGTAACTAAGTCTCTGTACTATGCCACATTGATCATCAAGAGCACACTGGATGACAGTCCTGGAATGAGTTGTTCCTGGCCACAAACATCAATTGATTTGACTGTTGATGCTGCAAAATCAGTTGTGCCAGTTGAACGTTTGGGAAAATGAGAGAGTGCCTTAGAAAAGCACTTGCAAATGGGCAAGAAGGAGGGGTGGAGGAACAATGAGGGATAATCAAAACAGCCATTGCAGAGGCAACGAGCCTTTGTGTGAAGCAAATCAATAAAACAAAAAGAAGGAAAAAAACACTATGGGTCTCAAAAGAGGTGGCAGGGACAGGTAAGGAGAAAAGGATAGCATTCAGGAAATATAAGGAAATACAGAAGGAGCAGGACAGAGAACTTTATCAGTTAAAGCAGAAGGAGGCAGGCATGGCAGTCAGAATAGCAAAGGCACAAACTGAGGAAAAGATAGCCAACTCTGTTAAGAAGGGGAATAAAACTTCTTATAGGCACATTAGGGAGTGAAGAAAGACCAAGGGAGGGATACAGAGACTTAATAAAGGGGAGGGAATGTGGGCAGAGGGTGGCAGTGAAAAAGCAGGGACACTGAACGAATATTTCTGCTCAGTATTCACAACAGATGAGGAGGGGGAGGTGCTGAAACCAAACAAAGGAGAAACTCTGAATAGGGGGGTTGATACCAGTCCATTCACAGAAGAAAGGGTTTTGAAAGAACTCTTGAAACTGAAGGTGGACAAAGCAATGGGGCCTGATGGGATTCACCCAAGAATACTAAAAGAACTAAGGGTAGAACTAGTAACACCACTGACTACTCTCTTTAACACATCATGGGAGGGAGGAGTGGTACCTGAGGACTGGAGGAGGGCAAATGTGATTCTACTTCACAAAAGTGAGAGCAGGGCAGAGGCAGGAAACTACAGACCAGTTAGTTTGACTTCAGTGGTAGGGAAAATGATGGAATCACTTCTGAAGGAAAGAATTGTTGAGTACCTAGAGGCCAGTGGGGCACAGGACCCAAGACAGCATGGTTTCACAGCAGGAAGGTCATATCTGATGAACCTAATAGATTTCTTTGACTGGGTGACCAAAGTAGTAGACCAGGGAGGGCTGTGGATATGGCCTACCTAGATTTTAGCAAGGCATTTGAGACAGTGTCCCACAAAAGATTAATATACAAGTTAGCCAGCCTTGGAGTGGGTCCCAAGGTGGTAGCCTGGATAAAAAAACTGGCTGGACAACAGGACACAAAAGGTAATAGTAAACAGAGTCCACAGTGAAGAAAGGAGGGTAGCTAGTGGGGTACCGCAGGGTTCAGTATGGGGACCGGTCCTCTTTAATATCTTTGTAAGTGACATTGGAGAGCACCTGGAAGGAAAGGCATGCCTCTTTGCAGATGACACAAAGATCTGCAACAGGGTTGATACACAAGGTGTGGTGGAAAGAATGACAAGGGACTTGGCAAGGTTGGAGGAATGGTCAAATACATGGCAGCTCAGATTCAATGAAAGAAGTGTAAGGTAATGCATCTGGGAAACAAAAACCCAGGGGAAGAGTACACAATGGGGGTGAGTTAATAACAACAACAAAAATTGAAAGAGACCTAGGAGTAATTCTATCAGATGACCTAAAGGTGGGTAAGCAATGTGAGAAGGGAGTAAGGAGGGCTGGGGAGATACTGGAATGCATAGGGAGAGGCATCAAGAGTAGAAAACTGGAAGTTGTTATCTCTCTCTACAGACAGTTAGTGAGACCCCATCTGGAGTACTGTGTGCAATTCTGGAGACCCCATCTCTGCAAAGACATAGACAGAGTGGAGGCTGTTCAGAGGAGGGCAACCAAAATGGTGCAAGGTCTGGATCAGAAGACATATGAGGAGAGACTAAAGCAGCTTAATATGTATACCCTTGAGGAAAGGAGGGAGAGGGGGGACATGATAGAAACTTTCAAGTATCTCAAGGGCATTAACAAGGTACAAGAGGGTAGTATCTTTCAGAAGAAGAGATGTGCAAGAACAAGGGGGCACAATTTGAAGATGGGGGATGGCTCAGAGGTAATGTTAGAAAGTATTTTTTCACAGAGAGAGTTGTGGATGCATGCAACAGCCTTCCTGAGGAGGTTGTGGAGTCAGGAACAGTGGGAGAATTCAAGAATGCATGGGACAGGCATAAGGCAATTCTAGTGGGGGGCAGGAGGAAGTAAGCTGTTGATTAATTAGAATCTGCAGCTTATCCATCAGGTAGGGACATGGGCAGACTGAGTGGGCCAAGCAGTCCTTATCTGCTGTCAAATTCTATGTTTCTATAACTTTATAATTTGATGGCCTGGATTACTGGAGCATCAGAAGCACCAACACTGGTTGGCTATGTTGATCTTCCAGATGATATGGACCTTAAACTGATATCACTTTGCCAAGACATTGTTTACCTTGCATCCAATGGTCAAAAACAGACACCTAAATCCCTTTGCCTTAGATTGACAATTCGACACTCAACAGGATCATCTCAGGTGGTCTCCATACTAAACAAACTGGGATATTTTGCATCTTGGAATACAGTGATTAGCCATGACACAAGCCTTGCTCAGCTACAGCTTGTTAAAGGTTCTGATAAGGTTCCACTGGGCTTTGCAAAGAAGACTCCAACAGTTCTAGTCTGGGACAATATTGATTTCAGAGAAGAAACACTATCTGGGAGTGGCACCACCCACCATACGAAAGGAATCATGCTGCTGTGCCACATCACTGAATCTACTCCAAAAGCAGGCAGGGCACCACTGCCAAAAGGACTCTGTTCTCTTAAAGCACCCCCCTACTTTTGTGATAGAGCAGTACCATCAGTGCAAGAGGCAAGGTCCACAAAACCTGAGTCATGATGCACATGCCCCATTAGAGGCTGACAAGTACAGATCAAACCTGGCACCAGTGCTTAAAACTGAATTAACATACATTTTTTGAAGGCTCTCTATGCTGACTCATGTACACTTCCTGGCTGGACAGGTTTTCACACTGTTCATCAATCTGATTGTACTTTTGAGAAGTCTGCTATCCATTACCTTCCAGTCGCTGAGGCATCACCAACAGAGATGTCTACGTCAACACTGTTCTGAAATGAAGTATTGATACAGCTGATCAGCTTGAACTTGAGCATGTAGTCTTGGTCTTTGACCAAGCAATATATGCTGAAGCACTACAAATTTGATGGAAAGATGATGACTATACAAGACATTTGATAGTGAGGCTCAGTGAATTCCATAGCTGTATGTCATTTCTAGGTGTCCTTGGCAAAAGATTTGGGGATGCCGGACTTCATGATACCTCATATGAGGCAGAAGCTTTCGCCAAAAGGATCAGTCATTGCTGTTCTGAATGGTCACCATTATAACTGGAGTATGAGAGCACACAAACTTCTGTATGAAAGCATGCAGCATCTGAGATTCCAGACTTTCCTTAAATCATTACCGCTGGATAAAGCAGATGATCGCCTAGAGTTCATAAAAAAAAAATCAAGCTAGCATTCCCCATTGACTTATTTGATGTTCTGTGTACAGCTGATGAATTCACCAATGTGGTCATGAAATATGAAGACTTTGTCAAGAGGAAGAGCCAAGAGAACCCAACATTTGCCTTCTGGAGCTCTTACACTGACATGGTGCAAATCTTGCTCCTTTTTGTGAGAGCAACCCCTGAGTTTGACTGGGAGTTGCACCTTTCAGCTATCCACTTCATGATGCCCTGGTTCTTCTCTTATGATCAGGTGAAATATGCCAGGTATCTTCCATCACATTGGCTGGAAATTGTGAACCTGCCCATCACACACCCAGAATGTTATGCAGAACTCAGCGCTCGAGGACAATGGACAGTCTGACATCAAAGTGGACATGGATTCTCTTCAATCACATGTGACCAGGCAGTTGAACAAACCTGCAATAAAGATTCAAAAACAAAAGGTGGCTTGATTGTATTGACACAAAACCCTGCAGCAGTTTATCTCTGGATATTGTCACAACATGAGAGAGCTGCTATAATGAGACAGTGTGAAGTGCTGGCAGGCATGACTCCAGAGGTACACAAAATGGTAAGATCTTGATAGCACAAGAATTCAGAATGATGAGACAGCTATAATGAGCATTCTCTACACTACTGAATGCATGACCAGTCCTTTCAATACTCCTCAAGATGAACAAGTGTGTTTAAGTTCAGGTATTGTTGCTACCAGTGAGATTACAAATGACTTGCTAGCTGCTCAAAAGAAAGGTGAAATTGCATGCATGGACTTCTTGAACCAGTGACTGCTTTCTGCTACTCAGGAAATTTTTTCTCCCATCAAAAGCCAGAAACGGAAAACATTCAGTGATCAAGAGAAACCAATAACATCCTCTACAAATCCGCGCAGGTACTGGTCCAAAATTAAGGACATTCTCGGCAACGACAAGCAACAGAATCCAGCTGACATGAACATTCAAGGTGTTCACTGCACCAACCATGACACCGTTGCCAACGCCTCCAATGCCCTTTTTTCTTCTCCACCAGTTGCTACTCTAACTAGCCCACAACCTGACTTGTCCCTCTCCTCCTCGCCCTCCCACCCTCCCTTTTGTTCTGGCTCCAACCACATACCTTGAAGTTCGCAGCTACTTAACTCCCTTCCGCACGCTGGGGTCAAGGGCCTGAGGGCATCCATCCTTGCATGCTTAAGCAGTATGCACCTTGGCTGACCAGACCTATCACCTGGCTTTTTAACCTCTCGATTCGTCGTACTGTCCCATCCACCTGGAAAACTGCCAGAACCATCCCTATACACAAAAGGGCGATGTCAAACTCATGTCCAACTACCGCCCTATATCTCTTCTGCCCACTCTCAGTAAGCTGCTTGAAAAAATAGTCCACCGCCAGCTTGCTGCTCACCTTGACATGTTTAATCTTCAAACCCCGTGCCAACATGGTTTACGGCCCTGTCACAGTACCACCTCGCACTTACACAACTTACAAATGACATCAGAAATAATATGGACAGAGGCCTACTCACTGGGGCCATCTTTATCGACCTGTCTAAAGCCTTCGACATGGTAAACCATCCTCTCATGCTAAAGAAACTCCAATCCATTGGAGCATCTGACCAAGCCCTCTCCTGGTTCCATAGCTATCTTGACAATCGGACTCAGGCAGTAGCATTTCACAAGGCCCTTTCCTCCCCCCTAAACATCTCCTGTGGAGTTCCCCAGGGATCCACTCTTGGACCTCTACTCTTCTACCTCTTCCTAAATGATATTCCCACCATGTCCCAGCATAGCTGCACTCTTATGTACACAGATGACCTTGTTCTCTACTCTGGGTCAAAATCGGTTGCTGCCATCAACTCCACTCTCACTAATGACTTCCAATTCCTACAGACCTGGCTCTCTAGCAACCACCAAGTCCTGAACCTAGAAAAAACCTGTGCTATGCTATTCGGATCCTCTAAGAAACTGTCTGCCCCTGCAGACAGGCTCCAGGTTCAATGCCTTGATGGCTCCCTCATCTTAAACACTGAGTCCTTCAAGTACCTTGGGGTCACTTTGGATCCCACACTTGACCTGTCTCAACATGTCAATATGGTGTGCCATGCCGTCAATGCTAAAATTGGTAGAGCTTATCATGTGCGTCACTCCCTCATTCCTTCCGCTAGACTTTCTGTTGTGAGAGGTATTCTCTTACCCCAGCTCCAATATGCTCTGCTCCTCCTCTTTGCTGCAAACTCTGCTACATTCCACAAATGGGACACTGTCTACAACAACATCTGCAGATTCGCCTTAACTGCCCCACGTCTTACCCATCATTGTCTCCTTTACGCTGGCTTAAATTGGCTGTCACCTAAGGATATTCGAGCCTACTCCCTGGGCTGCTTTATCGACTCCCTGTCTAGACCTCCCTGCCTTGTCTATCTTGCCAACCTCCTGACTCCTGCCTCACACACCCGTACCCTCAGGTCTTCCTCTGTCCCCATGCTCTCCACTAGACCTTGCATGACAAAAATGGGTGAACAGGCATTTGCCCATTTTGCTCCCAAATTCTGGAACTCACTCCCCCTTATGGTGAAAACTTCAGCCTCCCATCGAGAATTCAAAAACTAGCTGTTCACCCACCTTCTAGCCTCTGGCCAATGCAAATGCTCTTAATTTGCTTTGTCCCACTGCAGGCTGTCGGGTCTGACCCTGAGTACTACACTAATGTTCTCCCATGCAATATGCTTGTCTAGGTGGCTATGAACCTTGATGTCTTTACTGTCCTCAGCTGTCTTATGGTTACCCTAATTGCTTTATTTTACATCCTTATTATGATCTATGCCTAAAATGTACCCTTATGTAACTATTACTGTGCTACCCAATGTATATCTTGTTTTGCTACTGTACACCTATATTATGTCTGTGCATTTCTGCATATTGTAACCAATGTCCTGTGCTCTCCTGGGTCGTGCCTGAAAATAGGCAGGTCTGTTGCCTAGCGCACTTACCCGGTTACCAAAAGCTAATAAATAAATAAATAAATAAAAACAAAAGCAAATGTAGCTGGCAAAGATGTGATTCTTCATAGTGACAAGAATCAGTTTACAAGACTTCTTGTATTAGGTCAAAGTAGGAAAACTGATCTCAGGGAAATCTTGTCCTACTCTTTGGGAGCAGTTTCCTACCCTCTTGCTAGTGCTGACAGTACTCTGGCAAAAACCAACAAATTAGCTCTGCTCGATCTTGTGCAATCCAAATGTGGAGACTGCCTTGTTGACTGTGTTACAGAGAATGGTGCAATAATCTTTGATGGAATGGCTGTCATCCAAGCACTACGTGATGTTCCTTCAATATTTGGTGAGCTTGCAGGCACCATTTTAGTGTACATGGTTAAGCTTGCAACAAAGTACAAGTGTACTCATTTGGACTTTGTCACAGATCAGTATCCCAATGTGAGCATAAAAAAATGTGGAACGGTCCTGCTGAGCAATTGGTGGCTCACAAACTGCACAAATCTATGGAAAGGAGCAGAAACCCCCCAGTCAGTGGAAGAAGTTTCTTTCTGTTGGCAACAATAAGGAAGCACTTCAGAAATTCTTGTACACCATGTGGAAGGATGCAGATTTGCAAGCTGTAGGCAAGGACATCACTCTCTACATAGCCCATGGAGAGGAGTGTCACTGCCTGGCTGTGCAGGATGGTTCAGTGACAGTCAGTGCTGTTGATGAATTAAGATGTGACCATGAAGAATGTGACAAGCAAATATTTCTTCATGTGAAACATGCTGCCAAGGACTACCAGAATGTGATAATTAGGAGCCCAGATACAGATGTTGCAGTCATAGGCATCAGTTTGAAGTCACAACTGCCAGTCAATTTGTATTTCTTCACTGGTGTTGGGCATGAAAGCCACATTATTCATTTCAAGAAAGTCACTTCAACTCTATGCCCAAAGGTATGTGTCTCCCTTATTGGACTCCACACACTCACAGAATGTGATTCTACAGGTGCCTTCTTTGGGAAGGGAAAGAAAAAGACATTTGCTGTTGCATCTGAGAGTGAAGAGTTCCTTGATGCTTTCACAGACCTTGGGAAATACTTCACACTACAAGACTCAACATTCCTGGTGCATGACAAATTTGTGTGCCATCTGTATGGCCAAGCTTCATCACAGGATGACAATGATGCCCGATACAAGGAATTCTGCCTGGCATAATCTTCATTGCCTGAGCAGAGCATGCCACCAACAGGTGATGCTCTATGCCAACACCGCAAGTGGGCAAATGACCAGGCTGCTATAATGTGGTGCTCTCTAGTTAACAGGATGAATGCTCCTTCCCCTGTTGGCCATGGATGGCATTTAGAAAACAAGGAGCTTTCCATCACCTGGATGGCAAGAAGTCCAGCACCAAATAATATTTTGCAGGCAGTACATTGTGCCTGCAAGCATGTGAAATGTCAAACGGGGAGGTGTTCCTGTCTTGTTGCTGGGTTATCCTGCACAGAGTTGTGTAAATGGCAGATATGTGAGAACATTGACAAAAAAGCTGTTGAACCTGTCATTCACAATGATGACGTGTCTGACGAGAGTGACTTTGATGAGTAGGATGGCATGGTTTTCAGATTGGAAAACAAAAATGTATATTCCTCAGGGAATAAACACTACAGTGCCAGCAGCAAGACACATGATTCAAAACGATCACTGGATTTGATTAAGAAAATAAAATTTTGATTTATATCAATAATTAAGTTAACTCATACCAATCCAGACAAGCTGTCACTTATAATTATTAGAGAAATAAATCTCATATACCAGGGGATTCCAGTAAAAAGGCTGTGTTTTACTTTTTTTCAGTGTTGTTGAAGAGAAAAATATGCTGTTTGTCAAGGAAAATAGTAATATTTTAGCTATTTTCATAGAAAAATGAATCAGAAATATTACATGTATCATTTTGTGTAGTTAGGCTGGTGTATTGAGGGTTAATGGTAAAATACTTCATTCTATAGTGAAAAGCAAGCTTTGTGGAAAAAAAAACAAATGATGGGTATGGGGTGATACCTTGACCTACAGTTACTACCACAAGATAGATACGGTAATTTATTGCACATTATCTGTTAGACAGATGATAGTAGAACATTTTGATGCATAGAACACCCCAGCAAGGTAAGAATATTTAGTTCTTTAGCACATTTTAGACAATACAGTAAATACTTTAAAGAATTTTCACCCACATTTGCTATAATTTGCAATATTGTTTTCTTGAGTATGACTTCAGCATTCCCCAGTCCATTAAGTCTTGCCTTTAATATAATTCCATATACATTTCAATCATTTTTACAGAATTTGAACCTTTACAGGGCAAATATTAATGCAGTTACGGACAAGAACCATTCATCAGTGTGGTGTCAAAATTGGTTGACAGCCAGGTAACTTTGGATTTGACGTGACAGAAAACTGCAGAATTTCTTGTGGTGAACTTTTAATACAAGATCTACCAGGTTACTGGCTATATAAATCTGCAAAGAATAAGTAGTGCCCCTGTTGCAGGAACAAAACTCATTTTATGGGTACATATCTCAGTTCAGCATATGGCCTACTTGTTCAGCACAACAGTTACAAAGCCATCTAGGTTAAAGAAAAGTGTTGCCTAGAAAAATAAGATATTACCTTGTTGCATGTAGCAAAAGATAATAAATACCTTCCAATGTTGTGGTTTAGGGCTTTACAGCTAGCATCAATATACCTTTGAATAGTCTAAGTAGTAGCCTTACTTGATAGAGTGGGAATTAATAGGTAACTCTTTGAAAAAAATCTGGGTAGGGAAACTCCTCAACCCAGATTGGCCAGAACCTGTGCATTGGTGCAATGCTGAAAAACAGTCCCAACAATAAAAATGCAGGACATAAAATAAATGATAGTGCATGGGAGATCCCTATAGGGATTCAATGAATTCCTAGTGTTGTACCATTGATGCGACATCGTGAGGTTGCCGTACCACCCTGAATATGTCACACCAATGGTACAAGTTGTAATGCCCTTGTGCCTTGCTGATTCAGTCTTTGATGGTGGCACTGCTATCCAAAACATCGCCTTTTGCTGTTCGTTTGTCTTTAGTTTTTTTTTTTTTTTCAAACTGTGGGCAGTTATTTGCCAGCAGGATGGAGACTTAGTTCAGGCAGTTTTGGACAGCATGACAGAGTGAGTGAGAGGAGCAAGAAGGTGCACCACTGCTCTGAGGACAGTAAGAGTGAGTGGGGCTTGGTCATGGGGGGGGGTGCGTAAAACAGGTGCACACCATTTTTTTTAACAAAGTTCCCAAGAAGAGCAACATTGATGTTAACTGTTGACCATACACTATAAAAGATAATGGATGGGCAACAGTAAAGAACAATGTTGGATTCATTTCTTGAGGTTGTATGACAACATAAACCTCTCAAGTTTCACTCTCAATGTTTACTAGGTTGTCAGGACAACCTCTTGAAGTGAACACAGTGTTGTTTTTCACTGTTGTCCATCCATTATCCTCTATGTTGTGCCAAGCTCTTATAATTCTGAGAAATTCAAGTGGCAAGCATTTCTTCCTCACAGAAACACAAACTGAAAAGAACTCTGGTTGATATACAGTAGTAAAGTGCCAAATATTAGATTAATTCAAAGTAGTTTGTTTACTTTTTTTTATCTTGCTGTAAGTTTTTTTATTTACTGATGTTTCTCCTAAGTTGTTTGCTTCTCTGCTGCCCAACTCCACCTGCATACCTGCTCAGTCATTCACTCTCTTGTGTCTTCTGTCAGTGTCAACTGCTTATTACTGGCAACAATATAAGACCAGACTGCACTTATATGCCAAACACTTGATCTTGGTAATGCCTTGCAGTTAACAGCAAACTCATTAACTGGATTATGCTGTCCAAACTGATAAAGCTCTACAGACCATCTCACTCATGTACAAAATCCACAGGCTGAGCCCCCAGCTCACTGACCAGCACACACATTTCGAATTTGTCAGCAGATAAGGACCACTTGGCCCTCCAAGTCAGCCCCTCTTTTTTCTCTGCCTAAACTGCCACTGCAGTCACTACCTGACCTCTGGCCACCTCATCCCCCCCTGCTGTGATACCAATGTATGCGTGAAGCCCACCACTGTTTCCCACATCACCACCCCACTTGAAGATTGTTTCAGGCATCCACCACATTCTCAGAGAAGAAATACTTTGTCACATCCATTTAATTTCATTTCATTTTTATTTTATGATCAGGTAGGTGCACTGGAATATATATTCCTTTTTCAGGTATGACTTGAGGTCATAGCATAAATTCAATACAAGAATACATAGTAGATATACAAAATTATCTAATAATCAATAAGTTATATAGAACTTATAAAATCAACCAATAACAGGTGCAAGAGTTAAGACTCTTAAAATGTCAGGAAACAGCAAGAGAAAAAGAACTGTAAGTTGAAACTGTCTTAATATGATCCTTTAAAGACTTCCACAGTAGTAGTGCACAATGGGCAAAAGTTTGTTTACCTGGAACTGTGAGAACAAATGACTGAGTCCAAAGAAATTCACTTGAAGACCGTGAAGCAAAATTGGGAGCATGCAGTATTTAACAAAAAAGGTATTCAAACAACTAGGAATGCCTGATTTCATTTCCTTAAATACAAAACAACATAATGACAGTTTGTAGTTATTCTGAACAGACAGTGAATTTAAATTCTCCAAGATGTAACAATGAAGAGTGCAGTTAGGTCCCAAGAGGGCAGATTTTCCAGTGTTTTAAAGCATTATTTCTTTCTTTGCCAAAGTGCAGGCCATCATTGTGTCAATAACAATGGACGCATAAATATAGATATATATATTTATATATAAGTTAGCAACATAATCAGTGAATAGATAATATAAGAAATGATGAACCCACTTTCAAATGCAACCAATTCAGCAACTCTGGGTAATGCCTGTGCACTGTTGTATGCACAGAGGCATTGTGCAGAGCATGCCCATCTCCGCAAGATCCCCTTGTAATACTGAATCCATCCCTGGTAGTATAGTGGCACCCCCATTCCTCACCTGCCCCTGCTGTAATAGTGAAATAATTCTTGGTAATCTAGTGGTAACCCCTTCCCTCACATGATCCTCATTGTAATAGTGAACATATCCATTGTAGACTAGTTGCCACCCCCCCAATCTGATCCCTGTTTTAATATTAAAAGTAACCTTAGTAGTCTAGTGGTACCCCACTCCCTAACCTGATACCTGTTTCATCTAAAATAAGCAACCCCTGAAAGATACCCATCCTTCTTATACATGCATAGCCTCCAGAGCTCATGGAGTCACCCCTCCACCACCACCACCAATACAGCTGCAGACTACTGTACAGTTTTCCAGTCTTCTGGTTTGTCTCCTTTACACATAAAATATGCTTAACATACAATTCCTTGAAGAGTCTAGTGTTTTGAAGACTCTGTTGAACTTACAAAAACCAGTCTCTTTGTGAATAGTAACCATCAACTGCTTCTAAGATAACAATAGTTACTGTCTACAATTAAGAAAGAGATTTTGGTATCTATGAGCTTCACACTTACACTTAGATTCTTGGAGGGCAAATAATCTTTGAAGGACTGTATGTTAAATATATTTTTTTGAGTACGAGGGGAAGAACCAGAGAATCAGAAGACTGTACAGGAAGAGCCAGTCCAGTGTCATGGGGGGCTGAGGCATTTCTGCCTTACCAGCCACCACACTAGTGATTCAGGTTCAGGAATGGACCTGGGTGATTTGGGGGTTGGCTAGGGGGGAGGAGGACTGAGCATCCTATGGAACAATCTTCTCTTCCATGGGAGGCTGGGTTACTGCCTCTGCTGTGACATCACAGCAGAGGTGACCATAGGTGATGATTGGGCAATGGAGACACAGCACAGGAGGGAAGGCATCTTTGATCTGTGATGCACACATCTGCATGCATCCCTATCAGCCATAGCCTGCCAAGGCACCTGTGGAGAGGGATGACAAAAGGCTGAAAATGCTGAAGCTGGACTGGATGACACTGTGCTTCTCTACAGGCCCCATACCATCTACTGGGCTGACTGCTGCAATATCCCATGCCCAGCTCCTCCTAGGATTAGTGGGAGTCCCAGGGTGTTTTACTATTGGGGGTAATCAGTGGGGTACTGTGCAATGGGATGGTAAATCCCAGAGATGAGGGGTGATAGGGCTGAGGGTAAGTATTTGGATGGTGTGGGCTGGCTGAGGATTGAAGGGCAAAAAGTAAAGTAAACAAAAAAAAGAGTTTACATAAGTCAGGGTTTGCATTTAAGGTAGGAGGTTTTAACACTGTTTTTCAATTATTGAATTTTTGTATTTTTTGGGTGTGTAGGGGATGGGGGTGGTATTGAAGCATCTGTGTGTGATGGGATATAGGTGCTCTATGCATGCAAAAAGGGATGTACAAGTACAGTATATACTGGTGTGCCATGGGATGTAGAGGCATCAATGTTATAGGGAGTGCAGGTGTCTGTGTAGTGGGATGTACATTTGTCTCTGGGTTGTGAACTTTGTATATACTGTAGCTATGGCTAAATAATGTAGTAGTGGTCATCTGTGTATGCACACAGCTGTGTGTCTGTAGGTTTGCATGCATGCATGCATGTGCGAGGATTTAAGAGCTCTTAAAAGTTCATGCTCTATTACCAGGTCCACCATCACAGACGTAAACATTTAAAATATTATTCATTGTTGTATTGTTACACGTTGGTCACTGTGCTGCCACGCAGACTCTGTGCACTATAATAATCTGCACTAAGGCTACTTTAGCCCGGTTTGCCCAATTCTGTTCTGTTTGTTTTCTACCACTTAATGTATATTGTTAATGTTTACTGTACTTTTATATCTTTTGTACTCATTTTCCTTTTGCCTTCTATGTGCCATCTTTGTGGCCAGGTTGTATCTGAAAATAGTCCCTGGGATCAATGTACTCACCCAGTTAACAAATAAATAAAATTAAGGAGGTAAGGGTCATGCTGTGTTGTTGATGATCAGAATCATGTGCTGGCGACACCATGACATGTCTGAATTATGAATACTGTGGGCACAGTTACTGTGTGACCTCCAGGACCGAGACTTTTAAAAACTGCTGAGGGCTTCCGTCTTTATGGTAGATCCACACTAACTACATACTTTGTAATTTAACACTGTGTTAAAAATTGCTGAAAACATTTAAACTAACACAATTAAGAATCTTATAGTGGGAATACATTTTTGCAAAAAAAAGTAGGATGACATTTTTTGCCAACATAGAAACATAGAATTTGATGGCAGATAAGGACTACTTGGCCCACCTAGTCTGCCCATTTTCCTACCTAACAGATAAGCTGCAGATCCTATTTAACCAACAGCTTACTTCCTCATACCCCCCCCGACTAGGACTGCCTTATGTCTGTCCCATGCATTCTTGAATTCCCCCACTGTTCTTGACTCCACGACCTCCTCAGGGAGGCTGTTCCATGCATCCACAACCCTCTCTGTGAAAAAATACTACCACACATTACCTCTGAGCTGTCCCCCTTCTATCTTCAAATTGTGCCCTCTTGTTCTTGCATACCTCTTTTTCTGAAAGATGCTACCCTCTTGGACTTTGTTGATTCCCTTGAGGTACTTGAAAGTTTCTATCATGTCCCCTCTCTCCCTTCTTTCCTCAAGGGTATACATATTAAGCTCCTTTAGTCTTTCTTCGTATGTCTTCTGGTGCAGACCCTGCACCATTTTGGTTGCCCTCCTCTGAACAGCCTCCACTCTGTATATATCTTTGTGGAGATGGGGTCTCCAGAACTGCACACAGTACTCCAGATGGGGTCTCACCAACTGTCTGTACAGAGGGATAACAACTTCCTGTTTTCTACTATTGATGCCTCTCCCTATGCATCCCAGTATCCCCCCAGCCTTCCTTCCTTACTACTTTCTCACATTGCTTACCCACCTTTAGGTCATCTGATATAATTACCCCCAGGTCCCTTTCCATTTTTACTGTTGTCAGTATCTCACCCCCCACTGTATACTCTTCCCCTGGGTTTTTGTTTCCCAGGTGCATTACCTTGCACTTCTTTGCATTGAATCTGAGCTGCCATACATTTGACCATTCCTCCAACCTTGCCAAGTCCCTTGTCATCCTTTCCATTCCATCTGGTGTATCAACCCTGTTGCTGATATTTGTGTCATCTGCAAAGATGCATACTTTTCCTTCCAGTTCCTCTGCAATGTCACTTATAAAGATATTAAAAAGGACCGATCCCAGTATTGAACCCTGTAGTACCCCGCTAGTAACCCTCCTTTCTTCACTGTGGACTCCATTTACTACTACCCTTTGCATCCTGTTGTCTAGCCAATTTTTTATCCAGGCTACCACCTTGGGACCCACTCCAAGGCTGGCTAACTTGTGTATTAATCTTTTGTGTGGGACTGAATCAAATGCCTTGCTAAAATCTAGGTTGGCCATGTCCACAGCCCCTCCCTGGTCTACTACTTTGGTCACCCAGTCAAAGAAATCTATTAGATTCATCTGACACAACCTTCCCATCGTGAATCCATACTGCCTTGGGTCCTGTGCCCCACTGGCCTCTAGGTACTCAAAAGTTCTTTCCTTCAAAAGTGATTCCATCATTTTCCCTACCACTGACTAGTACTTATGCTTTAATATAATTGTTAATTTGGGCATTTGTGAAGTCTGTTTAATAAACATAGTTTATTGTTTTTTGTGTTTATTTAGGTCCTATGTCTTCATTATTTAGGATCCCTTTTTATTGCAGCCTTTTTAGTGAAGCCCAATATTAATTTTTTGAATCACCTTGCAGCTCTGGAATCCAGCAAAATTAGTTGTATGAAAGCTTGATGTGGAAAGCTTCAGAGTAGGATTCAGCTGAAATGATGTTACTGGGTTCTAGAACTCATAAGTAACTTGAAAAATTAATATTTGGCAGGAAAAAAGGACAACATTAAGAAGGTACCCTAAATAAGGAAAAACTAGAATTGTTTCAGTCAATCAGTCAATGTTTATTGGAAGGCAAATTGAGAGCTAGAGCTCTCTTTTACAATTGCATCCTGAACAAGGAACAAGTAATATCATACAGTAGGGAAACACAGAGTTATTACATTTAGTTTAACATATTTATACAATTGCCATATTATAGTTAATGCTTATGTTCTAGGAAGAAGGGACAATTGCACACACCAGTACAGTAAAGACATTAAACAGACTTCATACATGCCTAAATTTTGGAAGGACTTAAGCTTGAGGTTCAATGTGGGGAATAGATCCTACCACAACCTTTACTTAAACCCATCACTAACACACCTTCCTTGCTTAGGGAGTGTTTTGTGTTCCCAGGGCTTTCTGCATGGCTTGTGTGGCTGTGCTGTCTCTGCTCCTGCTGCTCTGTTTTGTTTGTTTCCCTGTTTTCTGTCCCCCCCTGCCCTCCCATTGTTTGCTTTCTGTAGTGTCCTTGTTTTTCTCCCCTGCCCATTCCCTAGTTGGTTTCTCCTCTCCCGGTGGCCTGTTCTGCCTCCCCGCTCCCATCTTCCACTCATCTCCCTCCCTCCCTCTGTTCCTGGGTTTTTCCCCCCGTGTCACTTCCTTTTGGGCTTTTCACCCGTGTTCCATCCCCTCAACCTCTGAAGCTTAAGAGAGTCCCCAGCTCCTCCCTCATTCAGTGCTTCCTCCTTCTCCCACCCAATGCACGCTCACTTCCTGCTCATTCCCTGCACGTGTCTCATTCTCCCCCGGCTCTGTTGCATGCCATCTCTCCACGGTGCTCCAGTTGGATTCCCTGTCGCCTTTTCCTGTAGTGCTCCTTCTACTACAGTAAGTACTGTACCTATTTTACAGTGGTCAGCAAAAACTAAATAAATACTTTGCTTGTACTAGAACTTCCATAGTGCCAGTGGTGTCAGACAATTTAAATCACAGCCTTCTACATTACTATCCAGAAAGAAGCTTATTATACTCATCTGTGCATGAATGCACTGCTAAAGTGCACCTTACTACCTGCGTTTGTACTGGGCATGGGGCAGCTGGTAGTTTCCACAAATGCCAGTCACTCTTTACTGTTTATTGGACTTGGCACTCTACAACTTCTTTTCCTGTTGTCTCCGGTGGCCCCTGACAGGCTTACTGCATGTTACACTGCAACTTTGCTATCATGACCCCCACCACATTCACCACTGCAGCCTCTGACTGTGCACTTCAAACCCCCATGCATTTTGAGGTTGCTTCTCTACACAGAAGATATACTCAGTTCCTCAGTTGACCTTGATGTGGCAGCTGTAGATCCAGTGGCTGTTCGACGCTCCCCTGCAGCTCCTTCCTTCACTCTGTTGTATGATCTCCTGATTGTGTGCCATTCTGGTGACTGCTATCTGCATCCCGTGTTCTTCTCCCTCCCTTTCCTGGACATGTTTTGCCTATTTTACTTCAGTCTCCTTCTGCATCATGATGTCTGTTCTGCATCCACAGAACCAGTGCCCTGAGCTGCACCTGCCACCCATGTACCCATCTGCAGTTTTTATTTGTTGTTTCCCTGCCATGTATCACATTTAGAAGCATCTGGTGGGGTACTTTTGTGACTACTGCTCTGTTTGAGTGTAGTACTTGTAGTGGGGGGAAGGGGTGTCAGACCACCCTTAGACAGCATCAGCCACCTGAGGGTAAGAGGGAGGGTTAGGGAAGGGGGTGGTATGCTCCCATTCTTCTGATCATAGTCATCCTGGCCTACTCACTAGTACAGCCTCTGTCCTCAATCACCTGTGCCAGCTTACTTCTCTCCCCAGGTTCCTGCTTCAGTTATAGTGGGGCCTTCCTTTTCCTGCATTGTTACAGCTTCCATGACCGAACGTTCTCTACAGCACTGTCTGTTTCTGTGCCTACCATTCACATCATGCTACCTCTTGTTTCCCATATCTGTGTTTCAGTCATCATGCATATATCATCTCAGTTCCCTACTCTACTCTACTCTCCTTCTAGGGCAGCGTTCTAAGCTTCAGTCAGCCCATACAGGCAGTACTCTGGACTCCGTCCTTAACTCGTGCCTTTTGAGGTGCTGAGCGAAGGTATTCTTCCCCTGTCTACCGGGGATGGGATTCCATTACAATTACTACTTCCTGCTTCCAATCAACCTGACATCCTCCATCCCTAACTCTGCTGGACAGCATCAAGTGCAGGTTAGCTCACCCCGACTGCCGGGGATGGGAGCCATGTTTACAATCTTCTGAGTCACACCATGCCTTCTCTACCTCATACTAGTTGTCGCTTGCCTTCGGGAATGGAACTTCTTCACCTCTCATGCCCTCATCATCCTACCTATATGCCTAACTGTCTCAAGTTCGGATCATTCCGCCTCAGCCATCAACGATGAGTGTCAGAATCACTGTTCCACTGCTTCAACTGTATGCATTCTCAGCCTGATACCTGGATGCTGCTTCCCTTCAGGAACATGACTTTGCCTGATTTGCTTTCTCCATCCTACATAGTCTGCAGCCTCAACTCATGGTCCTATTATGCTGACTTATATGACTGAGAGCCAGTATCTGCTTTTGATTGCTTCCACTTTCTGCATCCTTTACCTGATATGGGTTGCCACTTCCCTTTAGGAATGGGGCCTTTTTACCTAATATCCTTCCACCTCCTAACTTTTCTACAGGCTCCTATGTTGGTCTTCATGCTCTGTCTACCTGGTTTGGTTGCCATTTTCTGTGAATCCACTAGTTCCATACCGTCTCTGGCTCATACCCGGTTGCTGCTCCTGTTTGGATCTAGATATCATCCTCCTCTCAGTTGCCTCCATCCTCCAATATCTGCCTGGCTGTCTATTTACTGGTTATTCTCTTCACTTACCAGGATTGGAAGCTCATTTTTGCAATCGTCTGTTTCAGCTTGTATGCTCTATACTGGACCAACGCTTGCCGCTCCCTCCTGGACCTGAACCACTTACAGATTTCGCCTCGGCCATCATGTCCTATCTGGCACATCGTGTCCAGATTGTCTCACCTCAAATCCTTCACTAAGGAGCCTGCGTCTGCACCTGACAGTTCATCCTTCTGCATTTTTACCTCCTACCTGATTGCAGCTTCCCTCCAGACACTGGATCCCTCTGCTCCCAAAGACTCCTTCCTTCCTCACCAGTCTCCATCCTGCACTTCCATAGACCATTGTACACATTCCCCTTTGGCCTCCCTTCCCTCAGGATTTGGATCTTGCCTGCTTTCTCAATCTCTATTGCATTCCGGTTCGACTGCCTCATGGACTTCCTTGCTGCAGTAACCCTTCTGGCTGCTGTACAAGTTTGTTTTATTTCTCAGAAGTGGGACCCTTGTCATTTTTTGCTCCAGCACCTTCCATCCTTTCCTCTCATCATTCAAAACATTCATCAGATGTGGGACTCATGTATCTCAACTCAATTGCTCTTGGTGCTTGGGTTCACTCCTTGGCCTTCTGTGGACCATCCTCTAGTACCTTACTACAGCCTTCCTGCAGTCTGCTGATGTTCGCTGAAGAACTGACCCAGTCCTGTTCCGTCCTGCACTGTATCTCATCCAGCTTTGCCTAGCCCATTTTCTTCCCTGGATCATTTCTTCAATCCATAAGGATTCACTACGTACTTTCCTTCCATCTTTGGATAGCTGCCTCTTCATCTCCGCCTTGTAGGCTTGGGGCATCATCCTGTTTGCTGTGGCTGTCTTGGGCATGCTATCCTATCTCTGGCCAGTATTTCTACCCAGTCAGCTTCTCCTCCCATTTATCCATCTCATACTCCTACAGTACTCTGGCCATTCTAACAGCTCTCATCCACTACTCGATGTATCACTTGTTGATTTCACTTGAGGAAACTGCTTCTAGCAAACATCCCTTGGATACCTTGCCTCATAAACTCTTCATCATCATAGACTTCCCTGACTACCATGTCTCACAGGCTATTCTCTTACATAGAAATGACTTAAATCTTTCAGTTAGGCTCTGACTCTTTAACCATTATCATTGCTATGGATACTGGGAATCGCAAGATACCTCATGCCACTATGGACCTCATACGTTTACCTTCTGCAGCCTCTCCTACCAACACTGACTCTGCTGACCATGTTACTCAACTCCTACTTTCTCAACAAGCATTGCTTGTCATAAGACCTTCTGAGCTGCCTTCCAAGAACTTTCATCATTGGATCTCCAGTGCCCAGCTGCATACTAACGTCATGCTATCCAAACCACTGTTTCCTAGCTCCTGGACATCACCATATCTCATACAATCATCTGCATTTCTTCATCTTATTACCACCAGTCAAGTTAGCCACCCATCCAGCAGTTCTTCTAGTGTATCCTTCATAAACTATTTCCATTACTCCCTCCAGTGAAGATTTTCACTGAGAACAGGCTCCTCCGATTCTCAGTTCGGAAATCCGCAACTGTTAAGGCAAATTCACTATCCCAATCTTGCCTCCCAACAGGTCTTAATCAACCATAGCACTAGGATCCTCTGGCATGCCACGCTACTTGACCTCACTACCAACCCAGCCTTCCATATATCTGCATCCAAGCTTCTCTCAAGTATTTTGGCATCAGATTACCTGCAAACCTAAACCACCATAGCCACCTCAGTGCATCTCATGGACAATTATGCCACATAAATACCAGTACTTACTTCAGCCAGTGGCCCAGCAGAGTATATACAAGTATAGTTATAACATCATGCCAAAATAAGCCACCTAATTCCTTATACTGAACTTTCAGTTGTTCTCTATAGACATTCAGTTACCATCTGGACTGCATCTGCAAATCTTCCTCTGTTCATCTACAAATCACTTATGGCATTTCTCCTATAAAGCACTCAAAGACTCTGCTCGACTCCTTCTTACACGTCATGCATGCCTATTTAGCAACGTATCATTCTTTACTGAATTCCTTACCTCCAGACTTTACCATGAATGTCAAACCATACACAAGTTGGATCATTCACCTGTGACTTCACAAATCATAGCCTTTCCCACAGGTCACTATCTGGTAGCACATCAATCAAATCATGCTCTCCCTGCTCATTATGTCCCTGTAATCCCTTTGGACAAGCATTCTTCATTACCTTAGACATCTGGACTTCATTTGCCCTTCTTCAACTGGATCTGCTTCACACTCAGGATTCTGCCGCTCCTTCAGAAAAGACCTACTTCTTCAACCTTAGGATTGTCAACCAAACTACATCATCCATGGACCAAGGATGGGCCATCATCTCTCCAAGAACATCACCTTCCTCAAATTAGCTGTGGTTACTAGAACTAGGTACTTCTCCTCTTAGTATGCCCAGAGGATGGGCAGACCAATGGCCATGGGTCCTCAGAGGTTTCCTCCACCTAGGGTGTTTTTCCTCTCCTAAGTGCCAGTGGTCATACTCTCAATGAGTTGGAGGAGGTATCTTTTTGGGCATTCTATTCCCTACAAATTACTACCTACATACCTACTACTCAAGGGCAAGAATAGAGTAAAGCCACAAAAAGTACTACAAGTTACACAAGCACTAGTACCCCACTGCTATTCCCCAAACATTGAAAGGGAAGGCTTAAGCCCGAGGTTCAGTATGAGGAATAGCTCCTCCCACAACCTCTACTTAAACCCATCACTAACATACCTCCCTTGCTTAGGGAGTGTTTTTTGTCCTACACCATCCCCTCCTCCTACTCCTTCTCCAGCGCTCTTCTCACCCTTGTTCATGGGCCTTCTATTCCCTGCAAATTCCTACTTACATACCTACTACTCAAGGGTGGGAATAAAGTAAAGCCACAGAAAGTACTACAAGTTACACAAGCACTAATACACCAACACTATTCTCTAAACATTGAAACCCCTTATATTAAAAAATGTCAACAAGGTTTATGTTTCCTCAAAGTAGTGTTTGTACTTGTTTTAATTTATTCTTTCAAGACAAAACACAACTGCATCCTACCTTGTTTAGGTTTTTTTTCTGCCCTGCTATTTTCTCACATGGTTGGTATAATTTCTTCCCACTCCTTCTCATGTCAGTATTAGGGATGGACACAATGTAATATTCACATATGAAGGTTACCTGTAGGCAATTTCATAAGTATGTAAGCCCTCCCCTTTACAGCACATCCCCATCATCACCCCTAGCTCCTTTTAGGGATCAGAGAAGAGGGCCGGAGCCACTTTAGTTTCACATAAAATTGACTTTCATCAATACGGCCAAACCACTTCACCTACCAATGCAGTGAGTGGCATAGAGTAAAGCAGACTACAAATAGGGAGGGGGCATTGAATTTGCTAATGAATATTAATTACTAAAATGTACTTGTGGCAGGGTGTTTACATGCCACTGCTGGGGATTGGTGTGTTTCTAGCAGTTTGAGAGACGTCACAATAAAAATGACTACCGCGTCCCAGTTCTGGGTTACTGTAATTTTTAAAAGACATTACTGAGCTGAAAGCATACCCCCAAAGTCTCTGTTTTGCCTCCATGCCAGTTATTACCTTTTCAGTGGTCCAATATATTTTCAAAATTTATAATACCGCCATATAGGTTTTGCATTAAAAAAACATAGGGCATTTCATTTGCCATCCAAATATTTCACCATGCATGGATACAGAACTCTTTTTTTGTTTAGTCTTTCATTTACTAATATTTAAAAAAATGTAAGTTTTTTTTTATACTGGTTGTACTGAAGTATCAATTAAGATAACTGCTGCCTTCAGGCAGCCAAAGATATTGTAGTTAACTGACTTCATTAGTTAATAGTAATAGAGTGTTTGTTTGCACAGGATTATATGCTCTAGAAAAAAATCATAAAGCCTTACGGCCTTCTGGATTGTTTAGCTAACAGCATTATAATGCCCAGAATATATATATAAGAAGAATTAAAGATATATTCATACAATATGAGATGGAACTTAGTAGACAAGTGAAAATTAGCAATTGGCTGGCTAAAAACAAAAAGAGAAATTTTACATTGGAATCTTATTTAACAATTTTAAAGGATCCAAAAAGAAGGAAATCTTTAACAAGATTCCAGTTTAAATATTTTGATTCACAGAAATTGAGAGGCATATTTGCAAAGCAGAAAGAAGGCCTTTGTGAATGTAAACTAGTGGAGGATAATTTGTTACACATTCTGATACTATGCCCATTATACTGTATGCATATGAGAGACAGTTTTTGGGGGGAAGTATACTGGGGAATATGAATATGGCTCCAAATCTCCACTTGAATAGTTTACTCAAAAGTACAAATATTTGGCAAATGGAGAACTTGACTAAGTTTTTAAGTTTTATTGAAAGAAAAAAAACATATAACAAAAAGTGTGGGGAAGAGTAAATGATATAGTATTATGTAGGAGAAAATTGACTTGGTATTTTGTAGAGGTGATTAAATAGATGATGGTGTTAAAAAAAACCAAAAACTATTAACCTTAATGCAGAGTAAGACTGAATTAAAAAATTATATGATAATTGTGAAAGACGAAGAGGGTATAATTATAAAACATTTCTATTTTTGTATTTCTAAATTATTATACATGTATATAGTGAATGAATGAATGTGATAAAGATGATGTTTTAATTGTATTGACAATCCTGTTTGTTGCAACAATAAACTTTTACTACTACTACTACTGACTTCATGAGATCATGGGACAGAGGAACTTGTGCATCTGTGTGCAACCATCACTGATCACTCATTTGGTCTCTATGCTACTGGTCCAATCTCCTGACTATGCATTTAATAAGGTGATGGATTTTATTTAATTGATAATGACTCAATGTGAGCTGTGCGTCTCACCTAATCACATCAACCTTGCTGGGGTTGACACTTAAAAACTGTGCTGTCTTCAGGACGACTTGTGGTGGTGGTTTGTATCAAGACCCTTGTGGTGCCGACACTGCTTGGCATGTTGAACTGGACTGTGGTGCTGCATGCTGCCAGTGCCAGTGGAAGTCTGGTGAGACATGCCACCAGGACATATTCAAAATGCGAACACCAGTATATGTGACTTGTTGGACATGAGCATAATCAAATGGATAGCTAAAGATGATCTATGTCAAGCTGAGTTTGAGAAAGGACACAAATTCAATATTCTCATGCCCTAGCATAGAGCAATGTGGTGAGGCAATGTTAGCAGGTGTGCTGAAACATCTTTGCAAAACAAGAGATGTTGGCAGGCATCCGAGAATCCTACTAGGTCAATATGTCATACGCTTTGCAGAGCACAACATAACCGTGTAACAGGAACAGCGAGATAGGGAAGCGCGAGAGGGTGCAAAACCATGAAAGGATGTATGTACAGTAGTGCACCCTCTCACTCTTCACAGTTACAGGAAAATAATCCTGCTTGGACAAGGGACCAGCAAGCAGCTGCCATGGCTCGATGAGATGAGCCACAGGCAGCAAAGAAGGCAGTGTGTCGGAGGACCGGGTTTCGATTTCCAGTCCCAGACACATGGGATTTTTTTAGTTTTCCCACTTTGTGTGAATTTAAGTGTTAACCTCTCCCCCAGAGGTAGTTATTTTAGTTGAGGTGTGTTTGGGTGTCGCAGCCACCCCCCACAAAACAAAGACTTATGCGGCTGGCAATATATTGCACTGTATTGGCAGCACGGTATATTGCTGTGGCATAATGTCTTGCAACATTATGACCCCGTGCTCTGAGAAAATAAATAAAATATATGCCATGGACAGTCTTGTAGTAAATCATTTATATTTTTGTCTCAGGTTTTGACTTTTATTGACTTCATGAGTAGCAGAACCACAACTGAGGTTTGTAAAGGTTTGCAAAGTTCAGACCCTAAGGTTTATAAAGGTCAAACCCAGATACCAAAAAATAAATGGCTTATTTCTAGGCAGCCCATGACACATGCTGTTTATTCCATGGACCCTAGAATTCTGATTTAATTTGGGTTTTGCTTAATATTCATACATTTAGTAGTATTAACTTACAAAAAGTCAATGAGATAAGAACTTTTTCTTTACCTTCTTTAAACTAATACACCAATTATGTGATGTCATACATATGCTGTCTGGGGCCAGATATATAAAACTTAGCCTGGGTGTTAAGGGGTGTTTGCCCATGCTAACCAGGTTTTACACCCTTTTTGTGGGTGGGGTCTATATTCAGACCCCCCCCCATTTGTGCCCAAGTGCTCAGCTACCAGTGTGTTCATGCAAATGACATTTTCTTGGGCACAGCTGCAAATTTAGAGGTTTGCACAGGTGGTAAATGCCACCCAAATGGGTGCAAGTCATGACCTTTGAAAACCCTGACTTAAAGTGCAAGAACTTGGTAGCAGACAGTGTTACTGGAGCCTCCCAACCCCCACACCCTGAACCCTGAACCCCAGCCAGCAGAAGTAATGATGTCCCTTGTGTCTAGTTGCATCCCCCTCCTATCTGATCTCCTTCTGCATTATTATAAAACATGTCCCTGGTGTCTAGTGGCACCCCATCCTCTGACTGGCTCTGCCATGTTATTAAAGCTGTCCTTGGTGTCTAGTGGTCCTCCCTACCCTCCAACCATCTGCCTCTGTGTTATTAATGCTGTCATTGGTGTCTAGTGGCATCCCCACCCTCCAGTCAGTCACCACTGTGTTATTAAGGCTGTCCCTCATGTCTAGTGGCAACACTCACCCTCTGATCACCCATCCATGTACTTGTTCAGGTATTACCTGGTGTCCAGTGGTATCCTCCACCCATCAACTAACTGTCACTGTGTCACCCATCACCCCAGGGGCTAGTGGCCCTCCACCCAACCACCCGCACTGAGCATACCACCCATTCATCCCCCATACCCTACCATCTACTACCACACAGGACATCTGATACAGCAACTGGCACAGCCTTTTTCTCACCACCTTGACCGGCTGCCATACGGCATGACAAGGAGCAAGTGTACTGTGTACTGTATGGGTAGTGCATGTACTGTCTACTGTAGACAGTATGTGCACTCCAAGTTTGAAAGTTTGATTTTTTTTTGTAATAAATGCTGTGCTCCTTGTCATACCATACAGTGGCTGGCTGAGGTGGTGAGAGGAGGGCTGTGATGGTTGCCATATCAGATCCCCCAGATGGCATCAGACAGTGAGATACGGGAGTGGACGGGTGGGGGGGTGCTATCCACTTGGGCAGTGGGTGACACAGGGATGGGTGCTTGGTTGGTGGGAGGTACCACTGAACACCATGGAATACCTGAACACATACAGGGACAAATGATTGGAGTGTGGAGGATCCCACTGGACAGCAGGGATAGTCTTAATAACACAGTGGAGGCTTATAGAAGGGTGGGGGGGGCACCACTAGACACCAGGGAACACCTCAATGGTTACAGGGATGGGTGTGGAAAGGTGGATTGCCATTAGACACCAGAGAACTGCTGCACATTTATGGGGACACGTACTTGGAGAGGTGCTACTAAATGCCAAGGACAGCTTTCTACTTATGGGGGCAGGTGATCAGAGAGAATGGGGTGCCATTGGACACCAGGGAGGGAATGCACATTGTGGGAACAGGCATTCTGGGTATGGGGGTGGTCACAGGTGGGGCATAAACCTGCCACTGGTTCCCATGCACATGAGCCCTTAATGGGCATGCATATGGCCTTTAGTGCCTTGTATGCGCATTGGGCTCATTTGCATGTTGCTGGCTGAATATCATGCTGGGGGCTCCTGGAGCTATCAAGTCTGGGGGTGCAGTTCCCTGTACTTCCCGATAGGTTGCATTCAGCCCAGATCCATGCCTGGGCACCGATACTAGACTTAGCACTGTCCTGGCATCAGTGCACTATCTGACTGAATATCACATCCACAGGGTCAGGCACAAGGGAAAATGCAGTGTGGACCTTTGTGCTGCACTTTTTCCTATTACCTTATATCTGTCCCCTGACATCAACACTAAAAGAGGTCCCCTGATTGAAGGAGAATTGCTGAGCTTGCACATGTGAGATGAATGTCTGTCAGCATGGTTGTGGGTTCTCATCAGTACAATACCACAGAAGTGGTCCTGGGTACATTGTGATTCTTTTGGCTGCTTGATGACCACAGTGATGGTCTCTGAACATGCTCTGGGATGGGCTCCCACTGTTGTCAGAATGGTCATTGGCTAATCCAAAATTTCACATCTGGGACACATTTTATCACCAGTAATAACATAGACAAGGCTTGTTGACGCTGGTGAATTCATTTATGGGGTTGAATTTTTTTTGAATCAAAAATGTTACAACAAAGAAAGACTCTTTTATATCTATGTTAGCAGAACAAGGTGATTGGTGCCAGTAATAACTGACACAATGATCTGATGAGATGTGTGGAACTGCACATGTAAAAAAAAAACATATCTCTGCTGTTTGAGCCATACTTTAAAGTTAACTGATGGTGGATTCATGACTAGGGACTGTTGTCATGGTAGCCTGGCAGGTTATGAATATTTATGAGGCAAAATTAAAAGCATCACCATAACAGCAGTGAGCCTGTTGAAATGAGTTTGAGCAGCTGATTAATTTCAGTTCCCCGTCTTTTGAAAAATTAGGCTGTTTTCATAAATCACATGATTGGCATGATTGACTGTCCATTCTAAATTAGTCCTAGCTCCACTACAGTAATACCAGAGAACTAAGACACACGCAGAGTTCCTGATGATGCCTCTGGAGTGGAAATAAATGTGGATGATGCTCCTGGAGTAAAAATACATTTTTATTTTCACTCACAGAGCATCATGCTGCAAAATAAATGGATTTGTGGTAACTTATTTATTCTCGCTCCCATGGCATAAGTCAGTTTATCCAATGCAGGCCAAATGACTTTCCTGTCTTGCCAGAATTTGATGAGATCATTACTTTGGCAAGGCAATGGCTGTGTTTGACAAGCCTCCATCATGTACTCTTCTTGGAAGCCTTTTTCTTTCTCTGTAATGTATGTGTGGTGCCAGCAGTCAGTTTTAAGAAAAGCTCCCAAACGTCCTTTGTGTCTCTGTGTGAAGGTGTGGGACAACAGATGGATACAACAACAGCAAATATAACGTGCAACCCACTTTATCTCATGATATATTTATTTTCCTTTTTTTCAATAAACAAAATCAAAAATAAACTTTGCAATACTTCTTGCACAGAAAGAAAGAAATGAAAAATAAGGTAATGGCATCATAAATCAAGACTGTGGCAAACTACCTCTGTTTCCACTTCCACTGGTGCAGCAATAGACTCACCAAGTAATTCACCTGCACTTGTCAGCAGCTACTGACCCAATCTGAATCTTGTGCAGCACAGGTAGGCTTTTTATATCCTCCCCCTGTGGTCAGATGATGCCAGCATCATGAAAACAAGTAACTTTGTTATTTAGCCCTCTTTTTAAATTATATAAATACTGAGGGCTTGCTAAATATAGTGCCTTTACAGCCATGTAGGCCAAAAAAAAGAAAAACTACTCAGAAAAGAAAAGAAAACAGAAGGGGAAGTGAAAAACTTTCCACTCCCTTTGGGTGACAGCTCACTGAAAATAAATATTGGCCTCTTGGGACGGCTGCTGTCCTATAGGGCACCTGGACTGGCACTCACTCCCAGCAGCACTTCTGGTAAGGACAGACTTTATTTTATTTAGTAATTCCTAAGAACCTATATGCCCAGTTTTAATTTATAAAGTTCACTGTAAAAAAGAAATACTGGGTCATTCATTACTCATCCAGCTTATAGAACCCCTCTGTGGCATTGTATGTTTTAGTCTGAAGAGTTACTCTGGGTTTTATGCCTCATAACTTTATTTACATATATATATATATATATATATATATATGCAAGCCATACAAAAGTGAGGGTTCTGGACTTCAGGAGGGCTGACTTTGACAAGATGGGAGAGTGCCTTAGAAAAGCACTAGCAAACAGGCTAGAAGGAGGGGTGGAGCAACAATGGGGAAATATCAAAACTGCCATCACAGAGGCAACAAGCCTTTGTGTGAGGCAAATAAACAAATCAAAACAAAAGAAAAAGCCACTATGGTTTTCAAAAGAAGTTGCTGTGAAGGTTAAGGAGAAAAGAATAACATTTAGGAAGTATAAGGAAACACAGAAGAAGCAGGACAGAGAACTGTACCAGTTAAGGCAGAAGGAAGCAGGGAGGGTAGTCAGAATAGCAAAGGCCCAAACTGAGGAAAAGATAGCCAACTCAGTTAAGAAGGGGGGTAAAACCTTTTATAGGTATATCAGGGAGCGTAGAAAGACAAAGGGAGGGACAGTGAGGCTGAATAGAATGGATGGTTGGTGGGCAGAGAGTGACTGTGAAAAAACAGGGATACTGAATGAATACTTCTATTCAGTATTCACAAAAGAGGAAGTGTGGGAGGTGCCTAATCCAATTAACAGAAGCCCTCTGGAGAGGGGAGTCGATCCCAGTCCTTTCACAGAAGAAAGGGTTCTGATAGAACTCCTAAAACTGAAGGTGGTCAAAGCAATGGAGCCAGATGGAATTCCTCTAAGAACTCTAAAAGAATAAAGCAGAGAACTAGTGACACCACTGACTACCCTTTATAACAAATCATGGGAGGATGGTGTGGTACCTGAGGACTGGAAGAAGGCTGATGTGATACCCCTTTACAAATGTGGGGGCAAGACAGAGGCAGAAAACTACAGACTTGTCAGTTTGACCTCTGTGGTAGGGAAAGTGATGGAATCACTTCTGAAGGAAAGAACTGTTGAGTACCTAGAGGCCAGTGGGGCACAGGACCCAAGGCAGCATGGGTTCACAGCAGGAAGGTCATCAGATGAATCTAATTGATTTCTTTGACTGGGTGACCAAGTGAGTAGACCAGGGAGGGCTGTGGACATGGCCTACCTAGACTTTAGAAGGCATTTGACACAGTCCCACACAAAGATTAGTAGTCAAATTAACCAGCCTTGGAATGGGTCCCAGGGTGGTAGCCTGGGTAAAACATTGGCTGAACAACAGGACACAGAAGATAATTGTAAATGGAGTACACTCTGAAGAAAGAGGGGTTACTAGTGGGTACCGAGGGTTCAATACTGGGTCCAGTCCTTTTTAATGTCTTTATAAGTGACATTGCAGAGAGACTGAAGGAAAGTATGCCTCTTGCAGATGACACAAAGATCTGCAACAGGGTTGATACACAAAGAGGCGTGGAAAGGATGAGAAGAGACTTGGCAAGGTTGGAGGAATGGTCAGAAGTATGGCAGCTTGGATTCAATGCAAAGAAGTGCAAAGTAATGCACCTGGGAAACAAAAACCCAGGGGAACATTACACAATGGGGGGAGGTAGTAACAACAACAAAAATGGAAAGGGACCTGGGGGTAATCATATCAGATGACCTTAAGGCTGGCAAGTAATGTGAGAAGGCAGTAGGGAGGGCTGGGGGGATACTGGGATGTATAGGGAGAGGCATCACCAGCAGGAAACAGAAAGTTGTTATCCCCCTGTACAGACAGTTGGTGAGACCCCATCTGGAGTACTGCATCCAGTTCTGGAGACCCCATCTCCACAAGGACATAGACAGGATGGAGGCAATTCAGAGAAGGGCAACTAAAATGGTGCAGGGTCTGCAAGAGAAGCCATACGAGGAGAGGCTAAAGGAGCTTAATATGTATACCCTTGAGGAAAAGAGGGGGGGCATGATAGAAATGTTTAAGTACCTCAGTGGAATCAACAAAGTCCAAGAGGGTAGTATCTTTCAGAAAAAGAGATGTGCAAGAACAAGGGACACAATTTGAAGATGGGGGGTGGCTCAGGGGCAATGTGAGGAAGTATTTTTTCACAGAGAGGGTAGTGGACACATGGAACAGCCTTCCTGAGGAGGTTGTGAGGTCTAAAACTGTGGGAGAATTCAAGAATGCATGGGACAGACATAAGGCAATTTTTGTTTGGGGGTAGGAAGAAATAGGCTGTTGGTTAAATAGGATCTGCAAATTATCCTCTAGGTAGGGAAATGGGCAGACTAGGTGGGCCAAGCGGTCCTTATCTGCTGTCAAATTCTATGTTTCTATGTTTTTATATATATATATATATATATATATATATATATATAGATATCTCTCTCTCTCTCTCTCTCTCTATATATATATATATATATATATATATATATTTATATATATATAGTTAGAGAGGTAACCCACAGTTTATGGGGCATTTCTGGAATTATCAGAGCAGCTACAAGCTGCTTATTGGGGCTGCTAAAAGAATAGAGCTGAAAGTATAGCTCTTTGTTTTTGCTGATGACTGCAAAGTTAAGCCATCGGCTACACATTTCATTTTGGTCCTCAGCCAAAGGGCTGGCTTTGAACTGTATCAGGCAACCCCCTGGAATGCTTCATTAGAGGGAGCCTGCAAAAGAACACTTCCCCTGCTCTTATTTTTTATGGAGTAGACAGGCTTTAATTATTTATTTATTTATTTAGTGCCAGGCTGCTGGAGCTCACACTGCTCAGGACACGGGAGATAAAGGGAGCACTATTTGGCAACAAGTGCTCTTTTCCATACCCTTTCCTTGCCATTCATGAATGTGCCCTTTGTATGTAGGGCTCTTATCTTGTTTCTTCACTGGCAGCAAGAACCACCAAGGACAGCATGGCGAGCCACAGGAGGAATGGGCAAGCTGCAAGCGGCACTTCTGAGAGGCACATTTTGTGGTAAGTGTATCAGCCCCAATGCGGCAGCATTTTCGTATTTTCCTTGTGGCAAAAGCCGCCAACACAGAATGGGGAGACTGTTTACAAGAGGAATCATACATGAAGCAATGCAACAGCTGCTGCTTCCTTACTTGCTGAGCAGCTTTGCTTGAGGTGGTTCCCCACCTTCTCGTCTGCACTCAGAGCCCAACTTCAGACAAGGAGCAGCCATGGGATTTGGAAACAGACAAAACAGGGTGGGGGTTGCTGCCCTGTCCCTCTTTTTCTTAATGGCGCAATCATTTAAGCAATTCTGTGTATTTTTAATAAATTCCCTATAAGGAAGCAGTGTCAAGACAAAGAAGGAAAAATAATATTTTAAAGGGATACTAAACTTTACAGGGGAACATATAACATTTACCTTTGCTGGCATTACAGCTTCTTGAGCTGCCTTTTTATATTGAACACATGACATTTTTGGCAAACAGCCTCACGCACTATACTAAGTGCCTTCTAGCTAGTCTCATACTGCTAAGGACCTGGAGACTCAGAGGTCATGTAAGTTACCATCCCTATAACGTGAATCTAAGAGGATATAAGGAATATATAGAGGGAGAAAGCAAAACACAGAATGAGAGGGAGGGGGTTTTGTCCAAAGGTGGCCAACCTTCCAGCCTAGAAATGAAAGAGAATAGTCTAAAGAAAAAGGAAAGAATAGTTGCAACCAAGATTTGTGAGGAAGACATGATCCAATTCCGTTGCAGGGACTTTCCCTGTCACACTCTGGATAATCACTATCCAAGCTGCCATCAGTGGCATCATGCTGATGCTTGGCTCTGGAAGCATGCAAAGTCAGCTGAGGAGGAGCAGCACTACAAGCAGAAGAAGGAGGATTCATGGCTGCTTCTTCACATTGTCTGTGCTGCTTGATATAGTTGATATATCCAGGAGGAATGCATATTTATTTATTTTTTATGCATTTGATAACCAGGTAACTACACTGGTCCCAGGGACCATTTTCAGGCTTGACCCATGCCTTAAAGATGGCACATAGTGAAAACAGCTATCCACACTTTAGAGATTACAAAAATCAATTGGCAATGACAGAAGGCTATTAATAATAATCAACAACATAGTTAATACAGTTTCATGGAAAATTGGCATTGAGATACAACACAAATTCCAAGTATAGTAATACAGAAAAGACCTTGACATGGTGGGAACTTTAAGAATTCAGAATACTGGTACACTGACCGTGATTAACAGAAACTAGACAATGATGACATCTTTTAGTGCAACTGTTTGTATTAAATGTTCAACACCTGCAAGATGCATTTGTCATAAATGCATTAATGAAGTGCTTTTTGAAGGTCAGAGGGGATTTTAGGGCATGAAGATCCTCTTGAAGAGAGTTCCAAAACTTAGGAGCTGCACCTGAGAAAGCTCTCTGCCCCATGATAGTTGATAGCTTCACACACTCTAGAAAGTGACCAGAAGAATATCTCAGTCGGCTAGAATTGCTTTTGATGGTTAGGAGTTCAAAAAGCAGTGATTTATCATCTTCATGAAGGGTTTTGAATATGAGAGATCCAAATAACTGGTCCCTGCAGGCCTGGGGGGAAGCCGCCCAATCATTTTATATAAGGAGCAGTGGTGGGTGTTGTAGGGGGCTTGAGTGACAAACCTACATACAGTATATTATTATATGCTGTATTCAATCTATTGATATGTTGTGGTGAGGTAGGAGAGAATATAGGAGAGCAGTAGTGAAGAATGGGAAGAAGGGAACCATGTCCTGTTGCTAGTCTAGCTTCTGGGGTAAGTAGGTGTTTCACTCAAAAGCAGACACCAAGTCTTTGGTTCACCCTTTTAATTGCCTGTTCTATGTGGTTAGCAAATGGTAGGGAGAGGTCTAGAGTCACCCCTATGTACTGTTATCTGTTCTATTAAGAATCCATCAGGGTTGTGGATGGCAAGACTATTTTCTTGTCTCAAGAACCTACGTTTTGAGCCAAATAGCATGATTTTTTCCTTTTTTTAAATGAACAATGAGTCTATGTTGTGAGAACCATTTAAATGGCTTTGAGAAGTCATTGGTTAGGGCTCAGTTTAGATTTGAGGGGGATCTGTCACTTTTGAATATTTATTAAATCATCAGCATACATGATCCTGTGAGATCCTGAAGGTTCAAGGAGCAAAGGATTGACAAATAGTGAATAGAGTAGGCATCCAAGTATGGACCCCTGGGGAACACCAGTTCTCAAGATCGGACTGGCCTGCCCGGATACCCGGAAATTTCCGGATGGGCCCCCCGATGAGTACATACAGTGTACAGCAGCTGTATGTGTAGGGGGGCAACAAACGCACTTAGTGCTCACTGCTTGCAAGTTGCCGCCTGCTTTCTTACATTGCCCTGAGCCTTCCTGACCCCCCCCACCAGGCCAATCGATCGATCTCTTGTCATTATCTGCCCGTCGTAGTGTCCATTGGGGATTGGAATTTAGGCCCCTTTGATCTGCGTACAACAAGGCGGTGGCACTGGGAGTCAGGATGTGGGCAGGGAGTTTAATTGACTCAACCGGCACGCATCAGCAAGCATTGCCCTCAGGCCCTGCTCCTCCAATCGAGTCATGGCTAAACTGGCTGGGCAAGTTTCGAGGTTGGGGGGGGTCAGGACCAGTACCGCAACTTCCGCAAGTCGACTGGAGCGAGAAGAATCCGATTGGTTGGTGGAGAGAGAGATTGCAGGCTGCTGGGTGCCATCACCTTGTTGTCGCTCATCGTGACATCACACGGTGCGACAGCGTGGGCCCTTTAAAGGGGCCACAGTGCAGCAGCTCCGGTCTCTTCCTCTTGCTGCAGAATTCAAATCGAACTCGTCGCTGTAAAACACAACCGATTGTGTCCCTCATTAAGTCGGCATGTAGAGTGAGTCCAGCTTTTTTTAAGCAAAGCGGTCATCAGTGACTTTGAGTGGTGACTGGAGTGAGCATGAGCCAGCTGGCCAGCGAGCTGAATTATTTCTGACTCACTTTTTGACTGGAATTGACTTCAGTAGTAAGGTAAGGTAAGGTAACGTTTTTTTTTTTAAAGAATTCAGTAGTGCTGCTGGGGCAGGAGGAAGAGGAGGGGTAGGGTGGGGTGGGGTGTTCGAGTTCACATTCCCTTAGTCTCTTAGTTAGTTGCTAGCCTAAGCTGGTAGTAGTCCACTAGCCACTAGGACTCGAGGGGCCTGGGGTATTGGTATTGTGCTACTTTTCTTGAGATTTATCATCGAGGCTGGCAAAAGAAACTAAAATGGAGAGGGTTTGGTTTCTGCAGTTGCTGGGGCTGTGTGAAGGAAGGGTGATTCAAGGAGCTTTGAACCAGCAGAGGAGCTGAGCCTGAAGGCAACTGAGATCAGCAGGATTGTGGGGGAGGAATCACTTGACTACAGCCACCAAACCAAATAACATGAATTACAAAAGGCAGGTTCAGGGGCTGTTGTGCCTGTGCTCCATAGTGTTGTTGCTTTTTTATCCCTTCCTTACAGGTGTTTGGAAGCTGCTTTGCTGTACAACACTGAGCCACAGGGGCTATTGAGTGAGAACTGCTGCTTTTCTTGTGATTGATGCAAAAGAAAAATCATTTGAAAACCGAGTGTGATGCTGGAATTACTGGGGCTAGGTGGACATGAAGATGAGGTCAGAGCCAACAGAAAGGGGGGGGAGACAGCCAAGACTGGTGGCACGTCATGGGAGGGACTGCGTTGTGACTATAGCCAATCAACAATATGGCAGTAGCACAAATTGGCATTTATTTACTTTAGGGGACACTCCAAGGAAGCAAGTGTGCCAAGTGAGAACACGGCCTTATGCGACAGTAGCCAACGGTACGCCACTGGTTCTGCTATTAAAGTACTATAGTTGTTATTTACCACTGCAATTGTTATAATAATATTTACAACTCCGAAATAGTTAGTCACTTTACCAGCAATGAAATAGCTTTCTTACAAATGGGAATACATGCTGATCTTATACTTGGCTACAGCATGTCGGGGCGTACCAGTCTGTAAATATTTTGCTAGTTTATACACTAGGGCATGGTGTGGTTGGTGCCAAGGCCCCCCTGTGACTTTGTAGTGGGCCCCCCTCTCTGGAACCAGTACCAAGGCCCCCACATGACTTTGTAGTGGGGGCCCCCCCGAGGGCCAGTACCAAGGCCCCCCCGACCCATTTCCAGGTGGACCCTTTGCTTCCCAGTCCGACCATGTTCTCATGTTAAGTGGGCAGGATAATGCTCCCCCAATTTGGACCATTTGAGTCCTGTTAGTTAGGTAACTTTGGACCCTGTTTGAGATATTTGATGAGAAATCCAGGGTATACAGATCCTTGAATAAGATATCATGATCCACCACATCAAATGCCTTAGACTGATCCATGAGTATGGCACCAGAGAGTCTCCCCTTATCCACCTCCATATGGACATAATCTGTAAATTAAGCTATAGCTGTAGTTGTGCTAAAGTCTTTGTTAAAACTGTGCTGTTTCCTAGATAGAAGATCACATGCTTCGAGGTATTCCGAGATTTGATGAAACACCACTTTCTTAAGAATGTAACTCATATGTGGCAGGAACAATTGTGTCACCTATTTTACAGATAGGGACTACTCTAGCTACTTTCCAGAGCATAAGAGTGGATGTAAATAGAGATAGATTGACAATGAAGGAGTTTAGCAATGCAGTCTGATACTAGATTCAGGAACCTAGGGCACAACCCATCACTACTTGCACTACCTGAGATAGGAAGAGTACACAAGAGATGCCTAATACCTAAAGGTGAGGTGGTTCTGAAATAGAGAGATGGATGATTAGATTCCGGATTCCCCTGTCATTTGGACTAAGTACCATGGGAGGCTGGTGGAAGTAGGGATTGGAGAAATTTAAGATTCGAGAATTTATTGTTGAAAATGTCAGACACAGTTTTAGGGTCTGTTTGCAGACCTGAGTCACTGATCAGGTTGATAGTATTTAGCTTTTCGGTAGGTTTTAATAGTGAGTTCACCAATGACCAAAATTTTTGGGAGTCACCAAGATTTTTGATTTGTTGTGCCTTAAAAAAGGAGGCCTTGAGAAACTGTGACTCATAAAACACACAGAAGAGGCAGGCTCCACTATAATTATGCTCAAGCTTGCAATCAGTTTCAGCATGGCAAAAAAAAAGGGGTGCACCTTACTAGGACATCCAAGCACAGTAAAACACACTCTGACCAGGCCAGAAGAAGGGTCTGCACTCCCAATAGTAGTAGCAACACAAAACTTTTTTTCCATAGTAGCAGTTGCAGCAGTAAAGACAGAAGCAGTTCTGTAATAATGTTTTATAGGCCATACATACAATGATAAATGCAGTCCAAATGCAATAAAGTAATGCAAAAAGGCAAATGTTTACTCTGCAGACTACAGGCCGAGCCATGCCAAATGCCATGTCACAGCCATTAATGTGGCTACAATTGCTGAAACTGCTACTATGGAGTAAAAGTTTGTGTGCTGGCCCTTCTTCCAGCCTCATCGGAGTGTTTTGCTGCAAATTTTGACTCAGGTTTACATTGATTCCTAAGCTTCCTATAGTTGTTCAGGTTTTCCATAGTGGGATGAGTCAAAAAACACCAAAGAACACTTGTTTGCCACTGATTTGGTGATACGGTGCTGCTGGGTGTGTACGAGTAGGCCCAGGAGAGGGCAAAGCAGCAGGTATTAACAAATAATTAAGGAGGACAAGAACAAATAAAATGCTGTCCTACAATGGAGAAAAAAAAAAACACCAAAGAAAATTTGTTGCCACTGATTTAGGTGGCTTTAGGAAAGTGGTGCAGTGCTACTGGCTGTGTAGGGGTAGGCCCAGGGGAGGACAAAGCAGCAGGTATTAAAAGAAAGAATTATAGAGGACAAGAACAAAGAAAATGCTGTTCTACAATGAAAAAGACAAACAAATACCAATGAAAATTAGTTGCCATTGATTCAGGTGGATTTAGGTGGTGCAGTACAGCTGGCTATAAAGAGGTAGGCCCAGAGACCCAAGAGGCAAAACAAATAAATAACAAACTACAAAACAAGACTGTGTCTGGCATACAAAAACAGTAAAGAAGCACAATGCATCTTGTGCCTGACTGTGCCTGCCAATCAAGACAAGTAAGAAAAAGTGTGTATTTTAATAGTTTTACTAGCCTACTACAAAAACTCAGAACATTGAAGTGGCTGTTTGTGATGGACTGAATGCCACTCTGATAGGTGCAGTGCTGCTGGCTATAGGGTAGGCCCAGGAGAGGACAAAGTATCACTTATTAAAAATGTGTAAAAAAGGGCAAGAACAAATACTGTTAAAAAAAAGAAAACATGTTGCCACTGATTTAGCTGGTGCAGCACTGCTAGCTATATAGGGTAAATCCAGGGGGGTGGCAAAACAGCAGGTATTAAAAAAAAGAATTAAGGAGGACAAGAACAATAAACATCTAAGAAAAAAAAGATGCTGGCTAGGTAGGGGTAGGTCCAGGGGAGGGAAAAGCAGCAGAGTCAGAGAAAGAGACAGGAAATTGTGCTGGAGAAAGCCTAAGGGGCAACAACAAGCAGACAAACTATAAAACAAGTTTGCCTGGCATCCCCCCAAAAAGGAGAGAAGCATGGTGAATCTGATGTCTGACTGTGCCTGCCTGCAGGGTTCCCAAATAAATAAATACATACATACAGTGTGTGTGTGTGTATATATATATATATATATATGTAAGTAAACAAATAATTATCAAAATACAGATTTGGCAGCAAAAGGAGCAAACCAAGGCCACACATGGCGTTTTTGACATTCATTAATTTATTGAGACTTGCAACTGTAAATAACACACTACCTTATAAAAGTAAACTACAGGAAGTGTCATCATCAGTCATTATCATTATTCCGGTCCTTATCATCATTATCATCACCACCATACAGTGTGTGCTGGAAGTCTGCATCATCAATTTATATTCTAAGGCTGTAATAGCATAACATTGTTAAGTTGCTGAGTACAGTTCTTCTGCACTGAGCTGAGAAGGAACTGATGGTGGTCATTGTTGCATGCTGCATACATTACAATGCAAAATTTGGGCCTATATTTGTGGGAATCTGGATGCTGGTGACTCAGGAGGAATATTTCATTTTTTACAGTAAAAAAATTAAAAATACAAAAAAAAGACTCAAAGTGGTCAGGAGAATTCTGAGTCTCAGGTAGGCACTGACACTTTAGGCAACCAAATGGAGGGCCAAACACAAGCAAACCCAAAAAATATTTCTGGGAAATTTAAAGTTTCATCTTCTAAGCAAATGCTTGAATCCAATCAAGGTGCATCTGTTGTATCAGTCCCAATTAACAAAAAAAAAAGATTCTTGAGTTAAAACCAAAAAGGTTGGTGAATACCACGTGCAGATGCACTCTCAGGTAGGGATCAGTGGCATATTATGTTACTGTTAGTCCCTGAGAGACAACATCTGATTCCTCTGGATCTCAGCCAACTAGGAAAAATATAAAGATGATGAAGGCAGTGATCGGGCACAAGGTTTACTGGAGGGAATGGAATTTGCAAATGAGAAGAAAAGAAGAAAATGTTTCTATTTTCTATGGTTGAGGAGGACAGTGGGTTATAGGACAGGAATGAAGCACAGCAGAAAGAGGACCAAGAAATATTGACCCCCCAAAAAAAATGAAAAAGTAACTAGGCTACAGAGCATACCCCCTGTCAAAAAAAACTAAAAATATATAATCTTTTCTTTGGTCATACTTCTCTGTTAGTGCTTTTAATGAGTTGGTGGCAAAATAACCAATTTGTAAATGGGCAATCCTTAGGGGAAAAAAGAAAGGAACGCTGGGAACTTTAGCACTGAAAAGACACCTAGGCAGCTGTCATAACATTAATGAGGACATTTTGACAATAGAAGAGAAAGTAACAGTGAGGATACCTCACTACCATAAAGTGGCAACCCTCCCAGCAATACAGAAACACCTCCAGCACGACCTTCCATTTGAAGGACTCTGAGCCTAGTGTTGCTGATAGTGGCCATGTGTTCCAAAGCTCCCCTCCTTCATTGAAACAGCTTACCATCTCACAATCATACAAACATAAAGGCAAATATCCCTCAAACCACCCTGTTGCAATTATAGTATCAAAGAAAATATTAGAGATGATAGCCATAGATGTGCTATCATATAATATAGTTGAATATGTAGGATTCATGTGGCTGCTTGAGTACTTTGAACCTCAATACAATATACCCTCAAAATACTTCTCAATAGGGATTCCAGATCTCTACAATGTCATATGTGAAAACTCAGTTGAGTTTTGGCCAATGCTGCTGGAAGTGTGGTGCATCTCACAATAGATATATGGACAAGCTGTGAGCCTGAACTTTTCATGTCTGTCACTACACATTGGACATGTTTTGATAATAATTGTTGTGGGGACAGTAAAATGCCATTTGCTGTTCTAAGAATGTTCCGTTTTCCATCTGACCATAATGCCTATAATATCCATGAGGAGCTCAAACAACCAATACAGTAATGGTTCACCTCACAGGGATTGTCAGTTGGCTTTATTGTTGCAGATAATGGGTCCACCATGAGGAAGTCCTTGAAGGACAGGAGGTTTTCTTGACATCTGCTGCTTTCTGTATTACTTAAATTTAATAGTTCACAGTTTTCATGATGACAGGGACATTACTGTTTTGTTAGCACTGCTAAAATAATCTTCACTCATTTCAATCACTTAAACAAAGCCTGTTACTTGTTTGAAACAAATATAAGAGGAGCACAAATTACCTTTGCACAGACTGATGCAAGACTTTTCTACGAGGTGGAATTCAGCCTTTCGTATGTTCTAAAGGCTGCTGGAATAAAAGAAAGCTGTCAGACAGTACATCTTGGAAAATAAAACTGGTGATGCAGGCATCTATATTATTCCACCACTGTGGGCCATGCTGGAATTTGTAATTGTATTCCTCCAGCCATTTAAGGAAATCACCAGATAGGTGAGTGCAAATCCCGCATCTCTGAGCTAGGTGACACTCTTAATAAAAATGTTAAAATTCAGATTGAATTTGATATGGGAACATTTAGAGAATACAGACAATTCCATCACACATGCTGCCAGTGGTGATGACAGGTTGTTCAGCAGAATACAATAATATATAACCAGATGAATGATCAAAAAGGTGTTGACGATGTAAAACTGTATAAAATGCTTCAGTCCGAGCACTACATGAAAGCTGAACCCATGATAAAAACTGAAAACTATTGAATGATGATGACACTTCTTTCAAGGTAAACAAACAGTAAATAATTTATGAAGTGCATGCTGTCATGGAACAGAGTACAGTATCAGATTAAAAGTATTTTTTCACAACACAGCATAGCATCAGGCAGCTCCTCTTCTGGTGTTCCAGCATTTTTTTCCCTCGTCTTCTTCGACAGAGGTGGCAGGATCTTCTTCCTCATCATCATCCAAAAATATTCAAAATACGACACCTTAATGAAACATTCACAAATTGACTCTGAGCAGACACTAGTCACAAAACAGTTTCTCCATTCTGCCTGTGGTGAAAAATCTTTTGTGGATAAGGTCTGCTTATTATGTTAAATCATGAGGCACACGTGAGATAGTGGCAACGAGTCCAGTCAGGAGGTCAAGCCAGGCCAGGATTACTTGAATGAACACAGTCAGCACAGATACATAAAAAATAATAACATCAGTGGTTCCAGAGTCCATATAATACAGCAAGCAGCTTCATTTTAAGTCTCAAACTTTCTTGGTAGTACTGCTTATCTGATCGGGCAGGTAGGTGCTGATCCCTGCTGATATCTAATTTGGGTCTTGGGATGGAGATAGTGGCATCAGATAATGCCTCAGGGTAGATAGGCAAGTGTCCGCACCCATGGTGCATAGGTGACATTGGTGGGGTTGGTGCCACTGGTATTAGCAACTAGTATCATGTTGTTCATACAAGACAACTGGGGGAAGGATCATGCATTTACACATTGAGATGTACCTCTTCTATCTCCATAGGAAATGGACCTCAAATTACTTAAAGTAGGAACATTGGCTAGCCTACCTGCTTCTTGTTTTCTCATGGTGCTTTCGTCAATAGATGCATTAGAGTACTGGGACTGGCTGGGAAAGCTATTTCTTGCAGTTGACATTGGACTAGTGGACTTCTAGGAACTAATGAACCTCTTTTTTATTTAATGGACTATTACATGTCCAGCCCTAATCTTTCTCTCAGGCATAGTCACTACCCCACCACTATGACTCCCAGTCCCTGTTTACTTCTCCACCACCATTGATTACAGTACAAAAGTGGTACTTGGAGGAACTGACATGGTGGAATCTTTTCCTGCTCTTCTTCCCCTGTATCCATTTCTCCTCCAGTTCTTTTCCTGTTGGTTTCTACACCCCAACATGACAAATAACCTTTCACACACATGCCTACTGTACCACCAAATGATGCACTCTGCTCCTCATAGTCACTGAGAGACATAGAGTTTCACATTAGTGGCCTGTTTCCCTTAGATTTCACTCACAGCCAGGTAAAAAATAAAAATTAAAAAAAATAAAGATGGATTTCTGTGCCCCATACCAGCAGCAGTCACATTACTTGTCAAATAAATCCTTTAGACTCCTTCTGTAGCATTTCCTATCTACTAAATTCACTCAGCCTGTTTCTGCTGCAGGGGCAAAAAAAAAGGAAGGATTTTTGTGTCCTACACCACCAGCGCAAAGTAAAAAATCAAAACTGTCAAATAAATATTTCACAAATCCCCCCGCACCTTTTCCAGTCTGCAGGATCTGTAGCTGGCAGCGCAGGTTTGCTCTCTACCTCTCTCCTTCGCACTACAGCAGATTTTTACTGGCATGCCTGCCTGAAACTACAGTTAAATGAAGCAAAAATGTCTTAACTGGAATGATAATGCACAATTCTCTGATGACTTTGAATGTTTTCTGATCAAAAGTCATTTTATTCACCTAAATGGAGCTTCTTCAGTAGGCAGGTTCCTCCCCTGTGAAAATGAGCTGGAAATAGCACTGAGATGTGTGCAGGGTGAGGAGGTCTCAGTCTCCAGTACTGCTGATTAGTTGCTGCAGGTCATGTGGCTCGCCAGCAGCATAGATATGCTCAGTGTGTGCTCCCTGAAAAAAGTGCTGCAACATGACATTGAAGTGCCGACATGCCAAAGCTAAACAAAGTTATTCGAAGTAAACAAAAGCAGCACATCCAGGAGGCAGGTGGTGCAGAAGGGGTGACCAGATCAAGAATAGACAGGAACAAAAATTGCACTGAGAAGTAGATGAAATGAAAGACTCAGGCTAAATTGCCATGAACAGCATAATTTATTGCTAGACTGCCAGAGGATCAAACTGCCCTAAATCATTCATGCTTGCTTCACTGGTGTCAAAAATGTTGGATTTTGTCGCATTCACCAAATGGAAATTCAGAATCGGCTCATCCTTATCTCCCAACCCCTCCACTATTACCCATTTCATATCAGATGCCTTTATGACATACTGCTTGTAACAAGGCCTACAGTGAGGCAAACAGGATGCTAGGGCGTATAGGAACGGGTATTGGCAGCAGAAGGAAGGTGATATTACTATCTCTGTATATATCACTGATGAGACCTCACCTGGAGCACTATGCCCTTTTCTGGAGTCCTCATCTAAGGAAATATAAGGACAGGTATGAGGCAGGGCAATGTAGGCTGACCAAAATGATTTAGGGCCAACAGGGCAGATCTTATGATGATCTACATAAGTCACTGAGCATGTAATAACTGGAGGCCACACGAGAGATGGGAGATATGATAATCACTTTCATGTTGATTATAAGGAATGAGCAGGGCAAACTAGGAAGAATTATTAAGCATAAGTGGTGGATCAAGAACATAGGGGCACAAATAGAAACTGATGGGGGAGGTTCAAGAGGGAAGTGAGAAAGTTTTATTTTACAGAAAGAATGGTGGAGCCACGGAACAATCTGCAAACTGATGTGGTGGGTGCAGATTTCAAACACGGTTGGGACACAGTGAATGTCTTAGCAGTCACACAGGGTGATAACAGTAAGGCAGGGAGCATGATGGTGGATATTGTGAGTTAAAACACTCTATGGACAATAGATCCTGGGATTTTGGAAGGTTTTATGGGCAGACTGGATGGATCAGTGGTCTTTTTTTGCCATCATTGTCTAGGTTTCTGTGCCCTGATAGGGACTAGCAGCCATCTTGGTGGACCTATCTAACAGTTCTGGCACATGGGCATGTAACTCTTGTTCAGATCAGTAATGTATACAGTATATAGCCCCATACCTGTACTCTTGAGTCCCTCCTGTCTGTCTTCACAAACAAAGAAGATGCAGCACAATCTTGTTCTGTCCAGTAGTAGGTCTGAGCTTCATTTATTAGGTAGTAGAACATTTCTATCATATCATGCCAAAAATAGATGCTACCATCCCTGTAGTGGAACACAGCAGGCTGAGTGAGTGCACACTCCAAAGTGCAGCTAAAATATCTGATAATCAAAGAGAATTGATAATGGTGTGTGGGTTGGGGTCAGGGGACTGACTTTAAAGGGTATGCTGTTACATATTCTGAAGTTGGTGTTTTACCACATAATAAAATACTGATTTTTGGTGAAAATGTTGCATTTCTGGAATTTGGGCTGATACAAACCTTGAAAGTTTACCAGCCCTAGACAATACTATGCAAATTTGCTGGAAACTATGCACTACCTAATCATCCTAGAAATGTTATAGTGAACGAGGCAAATGAGTTAAATTACAACAATATATATCACACAGCTATTAGGCAGAGCAGCACTGGGGGCACTTAGAAAAGCAAATGTGATACAACAGGTATGCTGATTTATTTTATTAATTTACCTGGCCACTGGTTAGATTTTAATACTCAACTAAATTTGCATTGTAGCTTTAAGATATACTTTAAAATGTTATTTAACTATGTTAGAAATGCTTGAAAATGTGCTACAAAAATACAGAAATATAATACTGTATATAGTTAGTGGTGTATATGTTGTTTGCCATTTTGGCTTTTATATGCCATGTTGATAGACACAGGACAATTGTGGCAGATGCCCTCTAATAAGCCAATCACAGCAGTAACTAACTACTGCACAAAATGTATTATAATTTCACATTGATTTCAGACTGTTTCCATACATAAATGACCTTTAACCAGAAACGGAACAAATAATCTGTGATCAGGTTTAAGGATAGCTATATTACTGACAGTTATTTTAAAAGCTTCAACTCTGTACACTACAGTATTACTTTAAAACTGAATTAAAGTAACTAACTAACTAAAGAACTATGAGTACATGTTGGTGAGCTGTACAGTAATTGGCATTCTCATATTCAACTGACCTTTAATGTGTTTTTCTACAGTGGTTAGTTAACATTACTTCCAGTAAAATAATTGTGTCCTGACTGTTTTGTTGATAAGTGAAGCTGAATGGAATATAATTTGTGGTCACAAAATATTTCAGATGTGTGTTCAGTACAGCAGGTCTTTATACAGTGTAGCATGTTTTAAATAACATTGCTAAGAAATATACAGTAGTTGAGAACAAAATTTCACCATGTGGAAAACTGTTTGGTTTTTCTACAACTTTTTTTTCTCTAAGTGCCGAGCAACCAAGCCAAACAATTATTATACATAAAATAAATATGCTGGGTACATTTGAGAAATAGCAGCTTATAAAGTATTTTTTATGTTCGGGACTTAAATTGGTTCTATTCATTTGATCCTCATATCCATACAAAATAAATGGTGTACATTATTTCCCTCACAGGTTATTTGTCAGTTCATATTTAGTGAATGAAACAGATTTATTGAGTAATAAATGGTTGTTTGGTCTATTAGTAGTCATAAGGATAGACTGTCAGTAGCAGTAAAAAGTATGTAATTATACTGGAAGAAGAAAATGTACATAGAGCATGACTGTATTTCAGAAATAAGTACAAGAGGCTCTGTTATTTTGTCTTACACCAGTGCTAACTGATTTAATGCAACCAATATCACATTGCGATTTGCCTGTTTGTTGGTGCAGTACATGCTAACAAGACTAACAAGACTGTTCTCAATAGTTGTGGGGGTGGAAGCCTTACTGCTAAGAGCCTTATTGGACCCCAAACTCCAGCATGTTAAAAGATCAAAAGGGTTGTCAACAAAGCCCACATTGAAGACATCAAGATTCCCCCAACTTGTTGAGCCTACTTCACTTACCAACATTCCAGCAATAAGCTTGAGCTATAGAATCATCAATGAGCCCAGGGTAGTCAACAAGCTCCCACATTAAAAAAAAAAAAAAACTTGCCCATGTTTCCATTTTTTAATTGTGTTCCACCTGCAGAATTGCGACAACACCAGATCCACTAAGACACAATGGATTACGTTTTATAAGGTGGGGCAGTGTGGATTGTGGCAGTGTGGAGTGTGGCAGAGTGGAGTGAGCCTGGAAGGATGGTGGGGAGAGGGGCTGGAATAAAAATGTCTATCATGGACCTGATTAACTCAACAACTAGGCCACCAGGTACTTCTCAGATGGGGGTGGGCAGTGGGCAGAGCCTGTGATTGTGGCTGGGAGGTTGCTAAGCATGGGAGTTAATCTTTTAGGGAGTGAGCTTTCTTTTTTGTTACTTTTACTGGAAGATGGTATAATGCCATAGTATATTGTACTTCTGTACAGCCTGTATAGTCTACTGTGGTTCTTTACACTGTACTACATTTCATTTGATCAAGTAGTTTAATTGGATACTATGTATGTGATGCAATTAATCTATTTGTTTTGGGGGTCAGATGGAATTTGAATCACTTCTGGATCTTTCAACTATCCAATGGATAGTTATCGTAGCAGACATTGGAATAACCAAGCAAGTGAAGTACTTGTCCTGTTTGAAACTTCTGAGGGGTTGATACAGCCATGATCCCAGTCTAACAAATGAGATCAGCACAGCACAAGAAGACAACTCATTCCTCAGCTTAAGATTGCATATATTTACAATTTGCAGATAAATAAACTTACTTTAAGAGCACATACAGCAAAATGGACTGAATCCACAGCACTTTGAGTAATAGCAATAATAATCATACAGTAAGGTTCCTATGTAGGACAGACCAGCTAGCCTCCAGCACTGGGGAATGGCTCAGAATTGATTCATGTCTAACCAGGGGCACCAACATGGTGGGGAGGGGCAATATTTTATTGTTACAGGAGTTGAGCTTCATCTGATGAAGATCTAAATATATGAAATAGCCCTCCACTTCGTACAGATTATTTTCTAAATCTATGATAACAGATCAACAATCGAGATAGGCCAAAATAAATGCCAAGAAGAAAAAATCAAGCAGGATTTCAGCAAAGCATTTGACTTTTTGCCCTACGAGAGACTGATAAGGAAGTTGGATGATCTAGGGATTTGGAAGAAGATGACCAGATAGGTGGAAAATTGTCTGGGGAACAGAAACCAGAGGGTATTGGTTGGGGGAGAATGATGTGACACTAGAGAGGTCACTAGTGGGGTTCTGCAGGACTCAGTGCTAGGACTTCTGCTTTTCAATGTCTTTATTAATGAATATTGGGATAGCATTAAGGACAAAATTCTCCTTTTCACAGATGACACCAAGCTCTGTGGGAGGCTGGACTCAATCAAAGACATACAGAACCTGAGGGAGGATCAGAATAAACCTGAAAAGTGGTCAGGGATATGACAGCTTCATGCAAAGGTTATATGGCTATAGAAGGCTTTAACCCATTTAAACTGCCCCCCCCCACACACACACACTTCTCAGCAGACAGAGCCAGGTAGATTACCACTTAATAACAGATCATCTAGTTTCTTCTTAAAGGACAGGAGAGAATCTGAATACACAATGCCTTGTAGTAAAATGTTCCACAGTCTAATAGATCTCGGTATAAACGCATATTTCCTGATGTCTCTTTAGGATAATTATTCAACTATTTGCATTTTGTGGCCCCTTAAATCATAATTTAAAATTTTGAATTCAAGGCCCAATTCCTTGGCAGGTAGTATAATGCCGTGGGTTATGGCACTGAGCTTCAAACCTGGAAACCTGAGTTTGAATCCCATAGGCCCTACTTGCATACTATGTGACCCTGTGCAAGCCATTTAACTTCCTTGTGCTCCCAGGATGCACCTGGAAATAAGGTTCTGCTAAGTGTGCCTTTCCTGGTTAAACAATTTCCCCTTTGCATTTCCTCAACAATTGTTCACCCTGCAAGATTTTAATTACAAATAGCAAGTCAGGCCAGCCCGGTGGCGCTGAGGGTTGAAGCTCTGGATGCTACACCTTCGCCACGCTGGCGACCCAGGTTCGGGAGTGAGCACGGGTCGACGGGGGCTGGCAAGGAAGGAGAGGGATTGAGCATCCAATGGACTGCTCTCCCTCTCCGGGGTTGGGGGTTCACAACGGTCGGCATCTCACTGCCCCCTGGCAGAGGCTGGGGGTCAGGAACGCACACCGTACAAGGGATAGAGTCAGGGGCAGATGCCTGGGTGAGGCGCATGCAGACGCATGTATGCTTATGCCCGCTGGCATCATTGCATGCCTCCGACTCAGGGGAAAATAGTAAAAGGGAAAACGGTGGCACCCAACGTGACTTGATGGCCATCTGTGAGTTCGCTGGCACCCAAACGGGATCCATTGGAGTGGGGAGTTAGGAGGCTCCTTGCCACCCCACTATGGGGATAAGCTGCAGGGGTTACTGCGTGCCAGCTGTCCCAGTAGAGATGGACAGCAGCCGGATCCCCATAGGTAGGGTTGTGAGGCTACGGGGAAGCTTCTGGGTGGCCACAGGAGAATAAATAATAAAACAAAAATAGCAAGTCGCCCCTAATACACTTGTCCTTTAAGGAAAATAAACCCAAATCATACAGAATATCCTCATATGGTTTGTTCTTAATCCGATAGATACTCTTAGTATATCTGTGGTTTTTTTTCTATAAGATCAATACCCTTGCTTAAGTACAGGCTCCACAATTGTGAGCAGTAGTCTAGGTGGGGACATATGTAAGCCTTATATAGCGTCATCAAAACCGCATCAGATCTACTAGCATTCACTCATTTGACATAGTTGACCAAGTGCTTTGTTATAGCAGCTAGTTGTTTGTAGTGATCATTTGTCTTTAAATTACTACTACAGTAATAAGTATACCTAAGTCCTGAATGTTTTTTTACTGATCTATATTTAATGCCATTAATATAATATTCCTGAAAAACATTTGTTTGTCTGAAGTGCATGACCTCACATTTTTCAGTATTAAACTGTAAGCCATTTTTGTTTGCCCAATCAACTATATGCTGTAGATAGGAAACAAGCCTAATTATATCCTGGACCTGATTAAAACCCTGCCAAGTTTAGTATCATCTTCAAACTTTATTAAATAGTTAAAACCTTTAATTTGTAAATCATGTATATAAATGTTAAGTTGTATGAACCCAGAACTGATCAATGTGTGACTCTACTGGTAACACAGCCTTCCTCAGAACTAAAACCATTAATTCTAACACATTGGATTCTTTGTGATAACCATGACAAGCCCACTTAATGAGTTGGGTATTGATAACTATACTATACATTTTAAGATATTAATGTGTTGTGTGGCATGCTATCAAAAGCCTTCTTAAAATCCAAATAGATAACATCAGTGTCATCATTGTTATCCACTTTAACACTAACCTTTTCATAAAAAGCTACTAGATTGGTGTTACAGGGTTTACTCTTAACAAATCTGTGTTTTGAATAATGTATTGGACCTAGTTTTGTCATGTGTTCTTCGATTCTATCCTTGATAATACTTTCCATAATTTTACTAACAATGGATGTCAGACTAATTGGTCTGTAGTTACCAGGAATAGATTTGCTACCTTTTTTAAATGATGAATCACCAATTCACTATGCCAGTTCAAGGGTACACTACACTGAGATAGAGATTTATTAAGTATAGTTGTTATAACTGGTGCCAGTTCCTTATTCAGCTCTTTAAGTAACTTGGGATGTAACTCGTCAGGGCCTGTAGATTTGTTTGGGTTCAGAGAGGACAGTTTATTGTAGGCAACCTATTTCTATCACTGCCTCAGGAGGATTAATTGATAGGTAATACTGTTTGCATGATAAATAGACGTTGTCTTTGTTAAATACCAAACCAAAGTACTTGTTGAAAATGTTTGCCATATTTTTTGTCTCACTGTGAGTAATGTTATCTATCACCAGTGGTCCTGTTATTCAGGAGCTTAATTTAGCTGAATTGATGTAAGAATAAAAGGACTTAAGATTGTCTTTGGAGTGTGCCAAACTGAATTTCATTTTGTCCTTCACTCTCTAATTGCCAGTTTTGCAGCTCTTAATGCTGCTTTATAGTTTCTAATATTCTTTTCTGACTGATTTTTCATTAATGAAAATAACCTCTTCTTCCTATTGCACAGTTTCCTAATCTGGTTACAAAACCATGGGGGGGGGGAGGTTACCCTTGTTATTATAACCCTTCTTTCTGGGTACAAATTTATCTGCTAACTCATTGATTTGTGCAATAAAAGTAGACAAAGCCTCTTCAACATTTAATAACTTAAATGTATCATCTCAGTGTATGTTGTTTAATTTATATCTTATGGTATCATAGTTTGGTCTATTAAAACGTTCTAATAAAGTGTGTGCCTTCTGTCCTCCCTTTTGCCCTAATTAAAGTGTAATGCACAGTACAGCGATCATTATTTCCTAATGGAGTACCAACTCCAATACTGTGAATGTCATCCCTGATGTTTGTTAGCACCACACCAAGTATGCTGTCTCCTCTTGTTGACACCTTGATAGTTTGACTAAGATCATGAGTAACTGAGAGCTCAATAATCTTATAACCTAGGGATGAGGTGGCAACTATTTCCTCCCACTTCATATTTGACATATTTAAATCTTCTATTATCATAATATCCCTGCCATCTGAGAAATCAGAAATATGTTGTATCAGCACTGGCCTCAGGTGGCCTATAAAAGACTCCTAATGTTAGTTTTTTGCCCTCAATTCCTGAAATGGCAACCCAGATAGATTCACATGAATTACTCTCACCAGATGGGAATATTTGAACACATTCAATATCATTACTAATGTACACTGTAACTCCGCCACCCATTTTTCCAGTCCTTTCTTTACTAAATAGCTGATACCCGCTTGTTTGTTTGTTTGTTTGGTTGTTTGCTCCATATACTGGAATCATCCCACCATGTTTCAGTAACACCGATTATGTCTAGATTTAAGGATGATGCTTAGGACTGAAGTTTTACTTTTTTGTCAGCATGTAAACTTCTGGCGTTGAACATCAAAACATTTAAGGTGATAACCATCCTCTTGATCCAGATTTGGTATGTCTAGAGACAGGGTTAGTTCTTGCCCCAGTCTCCCCATTCACAACTAGTTGACAGCTTTGTTGATAACATTTTTAAACTTGATACCAAGTATCCTATCTCCTTTGAAGTTTAAGTGCAATATCTCAGAAAAGGCTACCTCACAACCCTTAGTTTTCATTTTGTCTCTGAACTCCATGAAATCTCTTTTAACATCCTTTGCTGATTTCCTGCTATTATCATTTGTCCCAGTATGGATAAAAGTCAAAGGATTATCCCCAGTATTTTTAAGTATATTGTCTGTCATTCTTGTTAACTCCATAATTATACAACGGCAAGAAAGAATTCTGGACTGTGATTGGTCAGTCTGTGGTTGGACCCATGATGTTATCCCAGCATAACCTCATGGATCTAGTCCGAGCACATATGTGACCAAATCACAGGAACAAAAAATCAATATTTATTCCATGCTGAAGAGAAAGCTACATTTCCGAATGGCTTCACACCACTGCCTTCTTGTACTCACTGACACCACTTGGCGAACATACATCTTCCCTAACTGCTGCTGCATCATTTCAGCTAGTTACCACTATCCTCTCCCACCCCCACCCCTGACACAATTCACAAGTTAAAAATGTAAAAAAAAAATGTTGTAACTCAAATCACCTTTCTTCATACTCATGAGTGCATGCACACCACAGTACCACAATTGCTGCAGTCTCCAATCACCTCAGTGGCCGTTACAAATGGCCACACTGTTTTGACACACTTTTAATACCTACAACATGGTTCACTGTCACAGTGGGTCAACGAGAGGCTGCGTCCATGAAAGTGAGGCACAAACCTGTCACACGAGAAGGTGACAGCATAGAGCCGTGCTTACTCCACTCACCGATCAGCTCGCTGTCTTCCCCTCCTTATGTCATAGAAACCTAAGAGCCACAGCTACACAGAAGAAGTTCTCCCACTCTCCTTGTAATCTTTGCTAGCATAGTAACTGAGTGTGTAAGCAACCCCATGCTTCACTTGATTACACAATCACTGTCTTTTGTCTTAAATCCTTTCTCCCCAAAACTGTAAAAGTTGTACCAGGAGAAGACTTCTCTCCTACTGCTGGGATTGTGAGAGCATCAGGGGACAATATCTTACTATCACAGGGTGGCAGAAAAAGGGAAGGAGGGGAAAAAGGGAAACATAAGTAAACATTATTCACTGAACATTTTAAACAAAAACACAAGATACAGAAACACACAAAAAAGTCAGTGTTTGGGGAGTCAGAGCTACATTAATATCAGCTCCACCTATTGGCCAAGACAGTAAATTGGGACTATCTTTTTAAAAAGTGTACCTACCCTTTAAAAACAAACAGCAAAAAATATACTTTTGAATGTACTTTTTCATCTTTTTGATTTTTTGTTTACACATGAGCCATTGAGACATTAAACCGAGGTCCCATCTGCCTGGACTGGTGGTAGTTCAGGTGGATGTTAAAGATCCCATGGCACTTATCGAAAAGAGTAGAGGAATTTCCCCCCGGTATTCTGGCCAAATTTCCCTCATTCACTAAAAAAATACCACCAACAGCTTAATGTGGTTCAAGGTCAGTTGCCATTCATCTGCATCCCCCTCTCCCGGTCGTGCCTGAAAATAGGCAGGATTTGTCTAGTGCACTTACCCGGTCAACAAAAACTAAAAAAAAAAAATAAAAAAATTGTACAATAGGAATAATATACTCCAGGGTGTTTGTCGTGCTGGGATAACATCACTTCTTTGCTGTTGGATGCACTTGGCCTGTGGTCTTGTGCCCAAACAGTCAAGTCGTGATGTTATCCCAGCACAACATACACCCTGTCATGCATTATTCCTTTATCCTAGTGCCAGGAAAACAGTTAACCACTCTGTTTCACTTGTCTGACCTACATATGTAACTATCAGTATACCTGATAATAGACTCACCCATTAGAACCATCTGCCTAATAGAATTTCTTAATTTGAGTACTGGACGTTTGTTCAGTAGTGTAGTTTGTTGACAAAACATTAGAATCAGGACACGTCTCCTCAGTAAGGGGAATGAAAGTTGTTAGTCAGAGGTATTTTGTTCCCCAGTGCCTTGCTCCCTTTCTTAGTTCTCTTGTTGTAGCTAACCTCACAGTAATCAGAAATGGTGCTGGGATAATCATCCCTAGGTCTTTTCTTGGATGATTTAGCACTGGGCTCCTTATCTTCAGGACTAAGTTGTGGAGACGTCACAACTATCAGTGTACAGTTAGGAGAAATGGAAGATCTCAGTTTAGTGAACATATAATTAGTTTTTTTTTTAAGATTAAGTTCATGCACTAGTAAGACAACCTTGTGTCTTAGTTCTTTCATTTCCTCACAGTGTTTACATTTAAGCAGTAAGAAATCCTTAATTTGATCCAAGACAAAGGATTTACAAAGTGTATAATGAATAGTAATTGTCCCATCAGGAAGTGTTATGCACCCCTTCTTCTATCATTTTCTTTTTAACGGACTCCTTTCTCTGGCTCACTCTACCCACTCTCCCTAGCTGTAAAAAACACTGGCCTATTGATTTAGTCCTGACAAGCTAGGGAAATCCCTCTACAACACAAAAAGCAGTAGTTAATAATTTACACTGATTTACACCAATTTACAAACTAATGCTAAACCATAGCCTAAATAAGGTATGGCTGTACATCTTGTCTTGTGTCTGCCTGCATTGGGGTGGTACGATAGGGATTGAGAGAACACCACTGTATCAAAACAACAGCACTAACCTGCTGTGTCCTAAAACTGTAACATGCAGAGTTAGGCTCTGCTGTCCCATCGAAAAATGTCCTGTCAATGCCGAAAAATGTAATGTTATGCACACTGGAACCAAGAATCCCAGGATGGAGTACTATCTGGAAAGGGTCTGGGTATCTGTAACAGATGAGGAAAATGATCTGGGAGGGATGATCACTAACAATCTAAAGCACTCCAAGCAGTGCAGGAGAGCAGTAGCAAAAACAAATAACATTTTGGGATTCATTGCTAGGGGAATCAGCAGTAGGAGAAAAGAGGTTATATTGGCCTTGTATAGGTCACTGGTGAGAATACATCTGGAGTATGGAGCACAATGCTGGTGCCCACACCTTCAAAAAGATATTAACCTGCTGGAAAAGGTACAGAGGAGGGCAACAAAGATGACTGTGAGTCAACAAGGGAAAACATATGTGGAGAGACTGAGAGACCTGAACATGTTCGCCCTAGAGGAGAGGAGGGAGAGAGGGGATATGATTGAGACTTTAAAATACTTGAGTGGGATACAAAGGGTGGATGTGGTGGTCACTTTAGGCTAAGGTGCAACCATAACATTAGGGGGAACTGTTTTAAATTGAATGGGGGATAGTTTAGAAGGAAATCTAGAAAGCATTTCTTCACCAAGAAGGTGGTGGACAGTTGGAATGCACTGCCATAAGATGTGGTCTTGTTGGCAGCAGTGAGCAGCTTCACAAAAGGGTGTGACAGACATAAGGGGATAATAAAAGTTATGGGAGGGGTGGATGGAAGGGATGGAAAGATGGGAAGGGGGCAGGGTCAGTAGCTCAAGCTGTGGACCCTGTAATTTGTGCAGACTAGATGGACCTAATGATCTCATTCTGCTGGCTTCTTCATATGTTCACATAGATCTATAAACATTGACTAATTTTTAGATGAATGATCAGTTGATTTATAGTAGTATATACATATATACTGTATGTGCATTCATTTCCCTGTGACAGTTCTAACAGTTAAATATAGAATGAATTTTGGCTATGTACTGTATGTGCCTTTAAGCAACATTGTTTGAAAACTGAATGAGGACCAGTAGGCTCTGCTCTGCTCTGTGATGAAGCATCGTCTTGCTAATGCAAACTACTGGGGACTCAGTCTGCTGCACTGTATGTGCGTGCAAAAATAATATTCAATATGATGCTGAGGAATTCATCAACTTGTTGTGAGTTTTGAAGTTGGAGGGGCCAATCAGTTCCATTTTGTTGTGTGGTATCCTGCAGGCTGAGCTGTGAAGCAGTCTCTGTGTTTTAGCATAAAACATTTTACTTATTTATTTATTTATTTAAAAGTTGGTAACCAGGAGAGGCACACTGAGCCATGACTCATTGCCAGGTGTGACCCAGGAGAAGGGGAATAAGGAGGAACAGCTTTCATAGCAAAACATGGATACAAGTTACACATCAAAAATATGGATATGGGCAGTGATGAAGGGTGATACCTCCACCTTACCATCACTGGGTCTCAATATACTTGGAGCTGTGGATTAGGTAAGACATTTGGTGGCTGTGCATGCATTTGTTGCATCTAAGCTAGATTACTGCAAAGCCCTCTACGTAGGGTGATCAGGGGGTTTGATACGCTTCCTGTACCTGGTCCAGAATGAGGCAGGTGGGGTGACTGCAAGGACTTAACAGTCTCAAAATATCACGTTGGTGCTCTGTGAACTGTACTGGCTGCCCATTTGCTTGAGTGTCAGCTTTAAGATAGGATTATTGATTTGCAAGGTGCTGCACAGTATGGGCACTGGCTTATCTAGAGGCTGTCCTGACCATATGCACGTCTATCTGCCTCTTCATTCTGCTGAGGTGGGTTTGGTTTTCTTCTCTGCTCTAGATTGAAGGTATCAATGGGCAGAACCTTTGAGGTAGTGTCCTCATTGTTCAGGTATAGTCTTCCACCATGTTTCTGCAATGCCCTTTGGTAGAAACTTTTAAAAAGACACTCAAAATATATCTATGTACATTGGCTTATCCTGATAATGTATAAACTGTCTTTTATTTTATTTTAGAAGGATGTTTTAATGTTTTGATTTATTGTTACTTTGCTGCCATCTCTGTAAGGCACCCAGATCTGTATGGATTGGGTGCCATATAAATAAATTTGTCTTACCTTGCCATAAGAAATACAATGATAGCAGCCAATGGAGTAGAAACATATAATAGCAGCATACATACAGCAATGATATGGTGGCTAGACATAAGCAAAGCTAAGTGCATAGTACATGTTGTGGTGGTGGCTATACAAGAGCCTCAAATGAAGGGGAAATGAGATCAGCCAGCATAACATCGTAATGTTATAGCCATGGAGAGCTTAAGGGAGTATATTTTGTAAAGGTAAATAAAAACACATTGTATTTGACTTGGGGAAAAATAGTACTAGTAGTAAAGCTAGTCTGTCAAAAAACAGACTTACACACAACTGAATAACTCAGTTCACCCTTGTGTAAGTTCAGTTCAATTGTTTTATTGATTGGCTTCAGCCATTTCATAAAAAAGTTAATTCACAAGTCAGTACAAAAATAGAGCATTGAATTATTTACAGTGAAGATTTAGGTTTAAAAAATATAAAAACACAACCCCTGTGAGCTTGATACATCGACAATTTCCAACAAGTAAAAATCTACTTAGGACAGAAAAAACAAGAAAGAGTGACCTCATAAGCTATTGAATCCATTTGGTAATCTGTAGAACAGTGTCCATGCATTATAGTGTTAGTATCGCAATTTTTCCTCTCTGATCTTACCAATTGAAATTAGATAGAGCGCAAGATCTGTAAGGATCTTTTCATTTTCTGCATTAAATATTAGGTCCAGTCTGTCTGTCTGTCTGTAATATTGCAGTAATTTAAATATTTTTCTAAGAATTTCCTGCTTGGTATATAGTGCCATGGGCAGTATCGTACAACGTGTTTTAGATCTCGTATTTCACATAATACACATTTACAATTTACAGAAATCATTTGGTCTTTATTATAATGAGCTGCTAATACATTGCTAGCAAAAGTTTCAAACCTATATCTAGTTAATATTATTCTGTGTTCTTTATTTTTAACCAAAGCAAGGTACAGGTTAATTTTATGTTCTACTGTATTGTTTACTAGCCATGGTGAGGTTTTCAAAGACTTTAGATCTTGTATATCTTTCTGTCTAGAAAAATCATATATCTTTTTTGTTACAGAAGCTGTATATTTAGGGTTTATAACTATGTTCTGATTAGCCAAGTTTTTTAAATATGTAAGCTCATAAGTGTCCAACAGAAGTTCAATTTTGTTCAACCAGGCTTTTTTGTTATATTGTAATAATTTATGTTTCTCTTTCATACATATTTTAATCAACAGATCTTTTATGTCCATTTTAGTTTTAACCCAGAAATTAATTAACTTTGCTTGTACCATATATTCCAGACTGGGTTGTCCAATCTGTGATCTCACCAATGCATTTGGAGTACCTTTTGGTCATTTTAAATATTTTTTATATGTATTATTTAGAACAGATTCTAACTTTGCAAGACTGGCAACCCCCCAAACTTCAGCTGAATACAAAATTTGAGAGACAAACTTAGCATTCAAAGTTTTTATGAATGGGGCAACCGACTGTCCACCACATAGGTAATCAAACCTATTCAAGGCTGATAGAGTATTTTTAGTTTTCTTAAGGATGTATTGTGTATGTTTATTCCATTTTAAATTGCTAGAAAACCAAATCCCCAAGTATTGGTATTCCCGTACATATTTAAATTTTTTGTCATTATGAAAAATACTTCTATAGCATATTTCCAAAAACCACCACTTGTGTTTTCTGTAGATTAGGTTTTAAGTTCTTTACATGGCATAGTTGTTCCATAGCCTTAATTGCTTTTTGAAGACCACTCTGCTGGTGGAAATTACTGCAAGGTGGTCCATGTAGGTTAGTATTGGAATTTGTGTATTACCAATTTTTGGGGCACGGTGGTTATTCTTACCTAATATTGTAATGATGTCATTTATATAAATGTTGAATAGAGTTGGGGCTAATACACAGCCTTGGCAGACACCTAGGTTAGTTTTAATTTTACAAGTCTCCTTGTTTTGAATATTTTATTTGAACCCAAGTATCTGTATATAGTCTTTTGATTATATTGATTAAATGTGCTGTATATCTATATCCATATTTTGCATATTGTCCCAATGCAGCTGCCTGTTGAGTGAATCAAATGCAGAAGAAAAGTCCACATATGCAACAAATAAGGGTTGCTTTCTTATCATACAATATTTTTCTAAGAGATGGTTTAGAAGAAAAATTTGTGTTACTGTACTTTTATTTATGGTAAAACCCACATGCAGCTGGGACAATATTTGGGAATGTTCTAACTACGTAGTCTATCTAACAGTACCTTTGCAAAAAGTTTAGCTAGATTGTCTAATAGACTAATCTATCTATAATTGCTGGGATCCAAAATAGAATTGGTCTTCTATATAGGAAGAATATAACTTTCATGCCATGTTTGTGGAAAACATGCATGCATAATAATTTTATTAAAGTAGTCCATAAGTATATTGGTCCACCATTCAACATTTAATTTATAAAAAATCTATAGAAAGTTTATCTGGTCCTGGTGACTTGTTTCTCTTAAAGCTATCAATAGCCTTGCTGATCTCTTCTGTTGTAAACCACTTAAAGCAGGTGATCCTCTTGACCCATCAAACTACAGACCCATCATCATCCTATCAGTTCTCAGTAAAATCCTTGAGAAACTAGTTGCCGCCCAAACAACTGACTTTCTACTGAAACATGACCTCTTAACTGTGACCCAACATGGTTTCCGCAAGGGACACAGTACTACTACTGCACTACTCAAACTCACATCTGACACCCTAGTGGCCATCGCCTCTAGCAGGCTCACCGGGGCCATTTTCATTGACATGACTAAGGCATTTGATCTAGTTGACCATTCCATCCTCACTGCCACCTTAAACTCTCTAGGTTTCTTGCCAAATGTTATGAAACTGGTTTGATAGCTATCTGACAGATAGGTCTCAATATGTGAAATTTAACTCCACCTTCTCTGACAAGGTCAAGATCAACATTGGTGTTCTGTAAGGGGTCTATCCTAGATCCTGTGCTTTTCTCAATTTTCATCAATAACATCACCACAAATCTCTGCAGTACTTCCTCCCTATTATATGTGAATGACATTGTACTGTATACCAGTTCCAATAGTGTTGAGGACATTAACCTTTGTCTCTCTAGTGACTTTCAACTTATCCAAGAGTGGCTCACCAATCACAAACTTGTTTTAAATAAAGACCCAAGCTATGTTATTTGACTCCAGTCTCAAACTCAAACATTCTCGGATACACTTTAATGTCTTCTCCCTTGATGGCACATCTGTAGGGGTGGAAAATTCCTTCAAATATCTGGGTGTTACTCTTGACCTATCTCTTAGCTTCGATCTTCACATCCAAACTACCTGTAAGCAGGTAAACTCCAAACTTGGCATCGTCTACCACACTAGTTATGCACCCACCCCCTCTGCTAGGCTTGCCATTGCCCTTGTGATAATACTTCCCAACTCTCACCTATGGGGTTGTTATGTATGTTTCTGCTTGCAATTCAAGTCTTTGAAAGTAGGATGTCACCTAAAATAACATCTGCTGCTTTGCATCATGCTCTCCCCAGCTGAAACATCACTGTCTTCTCTACGCAGATCTAGGATGGCTTCCGCCCCAAGAACTAAGGTCTTATGCACTCGGGTCCATTACTGATAAAATTATCTGATCCCAAATATCTATACCCCTGGCCTGTCTCTTTCTATACTAGAAAACCAGCTATGGCCTTCACTCTGTCAAAAATGTCACATTTCACATCCAGAGACACCCCACCACAAAAGGTGGTAGTGTCTTTGCCTGTCATGTGCCCAATTTCTGGAACTCACTCCCTCTAACTCTATGCCAAACTGCATCCCACATCTCTTTTAAGAGAGAGCTATGCCACTATCTCTTCTCGTCCTACAAATGCTCCTGTTTCAAACCACCCTAGCCCTTTACTCTCTAACTCCTCTCTTCCCTCTGTGGTCTCCTGGGTGCCTGGGGTCCACTCCAACATGGAGCACTTCCTCTCACTTTCACTTCCTAAACTTCTAGCATTCATCTATCATTTCCTACTGCACCTTTCTGGAAAACTAGTTTGCTTTCTCTTCTTTATCGACACAGCTTCATTCTTCCATCACCTGCTGTACCCTACTGGGTAACCTGTACATATTTTATACCTAATCTATGCCCCCCACCTATTGTCTTCCTACTCCATACACTTTCTCTCTAGTTCCACCTTCATCTATTACTGCTTGGCTGCTGCTGCTCTCGCAGCACTTTGTCCCTCACTGATTGAACATTGCATAGTCACTTTATTTGACCTGAATGTGTTATCACTTGTAATTTTTAATGCTACATTTTTCTTACTACCTCAATCTTAGTCATGTTATGTTGTTAATGCCTCATACATCTACATGTAACTTGGTTGAACATTACTTAGTCACTTCATTTGACCTGATTGTAATTGTCACATGTTAAATTCTACTGCTATATTGTTCTTACTAACTTCAATTTTTGTCATTTTCTGCTGTTAATGCCTCAAACATCTGTGAGCTGTATTTTGTTCCATAATGTTCTCTTGAAGTTTGTCTCTGTGCTCTCCCAGGTCGTGCCTGAAAATAGTCATTTTTTGGCTAGTGCACCTACCTGGTAAACAAAAACTAAATAAATAAAACTAAAATAAATTTATCTCAACTGCGTCTTCACAAGGTGCTGCATAGTATGGGCACTGGCTTATCTAGAGGCTCTCCTGACCATATGCACTTCTATCTGCCCTCTCCATTCTGCTGAGGTGGGTTTGGTTTTCTTCTCTGCTCTAGATTGAAATTATCAGTGGGCAGAACCTTTGAGGTAGTGGCCTTATTACTCTGGTATAGTCTTCCACCATGTTTCTGCAATGCCCATAGGTAGAAACTTTTAAAAAGACACTCAAAACATATTTATGTATGTTGGCTTATCCTGATAATTTATAAACTGTCTTTTATTTTATTTTAGTAGGATGTTTTAATGTTTTGTTTTGTTACTCTGCTGCCATCTCTGTAAGTCACCCAGAATGGAATGGATTGGGTTCCATATTAATAAACTTGTCTTGCCATAAAAAATATAATGATAGCAGCCAATGGAGTGGAAACAAAATAGCAGCATAGATACAATGATACGGTGAACAGACATAAGCAAAGCTAAGTGCATAGTGCATGTCGTGGTGATGGCTATGCTAAAGTGCCTCAAATGAAAGGGAAATGAGATCAGCCAGCATAACATGGTAATGCTGTAGCTGTGGAGAGTTGAGGGAGTATATTTTGTAAAGGTAAATAAAAACACAGTGTATTTGACTTGGGAAAAATAGTACTAGTAGTAAAGCTAGTCTGATAAAAAACAGACTTACACACAACTGAAGAACTCAGTTCACCCTAGTGTAAGTTCACTCCCCCATATCACCCTGATAAACAAGCATTTGTCAATGCCAAATGTTTGCTTGCTGGCATTGGCAGTGGTAGTGTAGAAGTTACAGAGCTGCGTAATAGGAATGGCAGTGAAGTATTGAACTGAAGCCAACCCCACCACCACCCTGCAGAGAGTGACAGGCATTGGGGTGTGCGTTTGGGTCATCAGGCATAACGGCCACGCCATTTCACCACACCCCACTCTGCAGAGACTGACAAGTGTCACGTGTTCCTTGGGGTCTTTGGCCTTATGAGCACCCATTTTCATTAGGAAATATGGTGAGATGGGTGCGATATAGAGAATGGGGTGAAGTTTGGGGCCGAAGAGTCCAAGGCATACCTCGATGCCTCTCAGTGACTGCAGGGTGTGGAATGGTATGAGCATCACAGGCAAGAATCTCAAGTCACACCCCTGATTCCTGTCATTCTCTAGAGGGTTGGGTGATTTAGTTGAAAAGCCTAATACCTCAGGCATTCATTGGTATTTTCACTCCAAATTTTCAACATGTTTGTTTTGTGACCCCACCTCATGAACAGGGAGAATATCAGTTTGGTGGCCAAAAGCTGCTTATGCACAGTGACTACGGCATTTAGCACCACAGGTGCAAAAATATTCCGAACAGGATGTAAAATGACAGCTGTACTCTTTCATGGAGAGGTGTAAAATGGCTATGTTGCAAATGTGTAGTAAAAATAATTAAAAAATGGTGAAGTCACTGACTACATAGAAACTGTGCATCCACACCGTAATATAATTAGGTTGGGGATTTTTATAGCAGATTGTCAACTCAGGCATTTTGGTGCCTCCGATCATGAACAGTGTCACTGTGATTTTCTTTATCTATGCCGAACAATGATTTCCCACAAGCGACCCGCATCTCTGCACTGAAAGTGTGAAACACACTTGCGCCATGTTGTGAAAAATGGCAGCTGTACTGTTCATAAGGAAGTCTGGAAAATGCCACTAGTGAAAATCTGGACTGAAAATATTACAAAGTCATGAACTAACAAGGATGCGTGAAACTGCACAATGCTCACTCAGAACACAGTTATTTTATGGACTTTATCACCAAATTTTCAACATAGCCATTTTAAGACCTCTGCTCATGAATAGTGTAACTGTGATTTTCTTAATCTGTCCTAAACATTGCTTTCGCACACCAACAGCACCATTGTGTGCTACATGTGCGATAACACATTTTGGTTGACATATGAAAAATTGCAGCTGTACTGTTCATAAGTAAGTTTAATAAAATGGACATGTTGAAAATCTAGAGTGAAAATATTAAATTTGCAAACTTACGAGCATGCATAGGAACTGTGCAACGCATGCTCGTAAAAGTCATTTTTAGGAATTTTTTCACCAAATTTTCAACATAGCCATTTTAAGACCTCTGCTCATGAACAGTGGTCACTGTGGTTTTGTTAATGTGTCCCATACATTGAGTTTGTACACCGACTTCTGCACCATTGTGCTTCATGTAAGTAGGCATCTGCGTTTGGGCAGGATGTGAAAAATGACAGCTGTACTGCTCATAAGGAGGTGTGGAAAATGGCAATGTTGAAAAATCTGAGTGGAAATATTGAAAATTCGCAAACCACGAAAGGCATGTGGAACTGTGCAATGCACATTGTGAAACAGTCATTTTAGGAATTTTTCACCAAATTTTCAACATAGCCATTTTAAGACCTCTGCTCATGAACAGTGGTCACTGTGGTTTTGTTAATGTGTCATACATAAGTTACTTTGACTGACTGCTATTGTCGCTTCATGATGCGGAAACATGTTTTGGCGAGATGTGAAAATGACAGCTGTACTACTCATAAGAAGGTGTGGAAAATGGCAATGTTGAAAATCTGGAGTGGAAATATTGAAAATTAGAACCTATGAGCGCATGTAGGAACTCACGCAACGCACGCTCGAAAAACAGTCATTTTTAGGAATTTTTTCACCAAATTTTCAACATAGCCATTTCAAGACCTCTGCTCATAAACAGTATCACTGTGATTTTCTTAATTTGTCCCGTACATTGATTTCACACACTGAATGCGCCATGCTGCGCTACATGGGTGGAAACACATTTTGGGTGAGATGTGAAAAATGACAGCTGTACTACTCATAAGAAGGTGTGGTGAAATGGCAATATTGAAAATCTGGAGTGAAAATATTGAAATTTCGTGAACTTACGAGCCCGCATAGGAACTCGCGCAACACAACGCTATTAAATATACTTTTTGATGCATCTACTCAACATACTTTTCCCATGAATGATAAACATTGTCATGGTGGTATTTTCAGCTGAAGGTGATTTCACAGTCATTGAGCAGTCACTGCGCGGAAATCACCCTTCGGGCCTGAATAACACCATGACAGTGATATCATTCATGAGAAGGGTCCCAAAACCCCATGTTAAAATTTGGTGCAAAATTCCCAAAATGGCTGAGATATGCAAAAGTTGAAACCCCCTATCTAGCCCATTATACAGCTTACCTGCATTTCCTCAGTTCTCGGTCGGCTTTGAAGAGTGCAGACGTGTTCCCGGTCCATCAAGATCGCCGCGCCAGACTCCAGAGGTGGGTCATGGGGTGAGGGGGGTGGGATGCTGGATGCGCAGTGGGTGGGTGCGTTGAGGAGGGGGCGGAGATGCACCGCTGGACCGTTTTTGTCTTACAGGTACCAAAATAAAAAAAGGCGTCGTGGGACTGTTTGCCACGCTGGGGTGGGCTCCCAGCGGCATGAAGGATTTGGGGGTGTTCAGCCGACGGGAGTTGGGCACCCCATCGGCAAAGGAGTAAAAAATAAAAAGACCTCGTGGGACGGTTTGCCACGCTGGGGTGAGCTCCAGCGTGGCACAAGGACTTTGGGGCGTTCAGCCGACGGGGATTGGGCACCCCGTCGGCAAATGATTGATTGCCATGCTGGGTGGGCTCCCAGCAGTGGCACCAACTACTGGGGAGAGATGATGCAGCTCAGCCGACGGGATTGGCCACCCCAGTCGACATACACTGCATGCGGGCGCTGACGCCTGTGGCTGGGAGTTTCGCACGTGAGCAGCTTCTCATCGCTGCTCACCTGCCGTAGCCCCTCAATCAGGTTACTGCATTTTGGAGCATGTCATAGACAGCTCCAAAATGCATTGGCTTACAGGGGCCGTGCCTGCCAGCACACTGCCTGAATTGGAGGAGGAGGTGACACACCTCCGAAATCTCCGATGATGGCACTATGTTTCTTGCACATGCGTGCAAGCAAACATAAAAATGATGAATTAAGCACCCTCGATAAACCTCATCAATGGTATGATGATTTGTGGGGACTGCACTATAAATGTATGTTGTTATTACTTGTATGAGTTCATATTTGTATAATGATGCACACTAAATGTTATGTTTGTTGCATTTCTATAGAGTATGTTGTATTTACAGTAAGTAATTTTGATGCCATGGAAATGAGCTGTTTTCTTGATGAATGTCTAGTATAACTTTAATAAATGCTTTTGCTACTACAGTACTGCTACTATTATAGCAATTCTTTATATGTAATGCCTACAAATGAATATAAAGTTACTAGGGCTGACTATGCTTTAAGTAGTACTACATTGCATGATGTCAAAAAGCCTCACAAATAATTTTTAAAGGCTGAAACAACAAACCACAGACACATGTTCTATCCTGTTTGAGGATTATGAGTGTAGTGTAACAGCTGCCAAAACCCATAAAGGAGGCCAGTCAGTCAATGAAGATCTTTTTTTTTTTGGTATGAATAAGCTCAATGAAGTAAATAAATGTAAGATAAAATAATGTACTGAATGCAAATTTTGGAAAATGGTAGTATTTAAATTGTACAAGCAGTAAAGTCAAGCTATTAAAAAAAGTGATTACACATAATCATATCCCTATTTATGCTAATGATGTATGCCTCTACCTTAACATAAACCTCTAGCAACTCCAGAAAGGTACATCTAAAAAATCTACTCAGATTTAAATGCATGCTATCAGTAAAAGGAGCTGTACTGATCAATGTTAGTTAATGCCTTTGTACAAAAAACATTAAGAAATGCAATTACAGTTGTTAAATGCCAAAATAAACATGTACAAGCCTCTGAAGGAAAAATCGCAATGGGGGGAAGAGCTATAAATTGCAACTGTGCATCTATTTCAGCCACTACTGCCAAATTCATCATAGTTAAAGGTCTGTTGACAGAACTCTAGCTGCCATGTTGGGCATGGTTTTGTACTCAAACCTGCTGTTGCAAGGTGTTTTTTGTTTTTGAGGTGTAAATTGGCAGTTGCCTGCTTGTGCATTCAGTGACAGAAAAGAAATCATACCACAGTGTTAGCAGCATGAGGTACATTGCTTTGAAACTGCACAGCGTGATTGTTTTCCTCTGCTATTATCATCTCTCATACTGAGGTATACTGTCTGGCTGTGATTAAAATCAAAGTGCAGACCTCAATGCTGTGTGCTGGTAAATTGAGGTGGTAAAAAGAGTAACAATCTGGATATTTTATTGTTATGAAATGTGACTGAAAAGCAATAAGAAAGATGAAAGCATTTCTTGCTAATCTTTCCTAATCATTGTTCATAAAATGATTTCCGTTCTGGGGCCCACTTCGCGTGAGGGTTATTGTTTCTGTAATTCTCTAACCACAACATTTTTTTTTCTGTTTTCTCTGCACAGAAGTCAACAGTTTTATATATATATATATATAAAAATATATATATATATATATCTGCCAAAATAAATATTTCAAATATAAGGAAAGAAACTGAGAAAGAAAATATGTGCTGCTGTACTTGTACCATACTTGTTCAGTATTATGTTATGATATTGTCATCCAATAATACCACACCCTTGTGCTTTTAATGTTTCTACAGTAATTGCCCCTGTAAAATACATACTGGTACATGTTAATATCACAAGTGCATATTTGTAATTCCTTATGGAAAGGGAACATTTGAAAAGTGTGCAAAGTTTCATAATTAAAAAATAGAAAACTAGAATGATACATGTGGCTTTCTATGCTACAAGTCTCACAGAAATGCTTGCAGTCGTATTGGTCTGCAAAACACAATGGAGACCTGACCAGAACTACTTTGCAATGATTTCGGTCCTTCATCCAAGAAAGAATTCTGTCAGTAATTATGGAGACTCCTTCTTCTCCCCTGGATGATGTTGCCTGCAGTCTTCTGTAGGAGTTAATAATTGCCCAAGGGTATTCAACACAAACATGTTGCTCCTATGAGAGATCTTTAGAAATTATAAAGTGAATTTTCAGTTCTACAGTTTAGAAATGGCACTGATTTATACTTTTTTTCCCCTTCTGTCAATGGTTGGTCAATTTGGGATGCATATCCACCTGTCTGATTAGGATCTGTCACTAAGTGATCTGATACTATACTGTAAGAGGAAACATAATACACCAAATATGTTACAGAAGAGTGACTGGAAGGATGAACGAGAACCAACAGTGGTGCAGGCGCATGTTGGAGGGTGGTATGCCTCAATGCCAGGGTTCTGAGTAATAAGATTTGTGAGCTCCAGGAATTGCTGGCAGACTCTAAGCTGGATCTAGTAGCCATTACAGAAACTTGGACCTGTGTGAACAATGACTGGGACAAAAGGATCCCAGGCTACACAGTACATAGGTGTGATAAGAGGGTTGGATAGAGGTGGTGGGGTGGCCATCTACATCAAAGAATGGATCAAAGCAGTAGAAGATGCTGTCATTGGGGCACAGAGTCAACAGGCAGAAAGACTCTCATAGTGGTGGTTTACAGACCACTGTAGTGGGGAGAAAAGAGAGACAAGTAACTGGGTGCTAAATAGTCTGGGATGCCAAAGGGGGAGGTTGTAATAGTGGGAGATTTCAACCTGCCAGACATTGACTGGAACATCCAAGTGGCCAGAAGCAGCAGAAGCTGGGCCCTGGTTGATATCTTGAAGGACTGCATGATGGTACAGCTTCAGAGGTCATAGTAGACAATCAGCCATTCTAGATGTGTCATGCATCAACTTGGAAAGAGAAGGCAGAGTATGAGTTGGGGAACAAGTGGGGTCCAGCAACCACAATACTACTGTATATGGTTTGATGTGTCCATGGGTACCAGTAAACCCACGTCTAAGGCTGAAGTGCTGGACTTCATGAAGTTAAATTTCAACCATAAGTGGGAAATAGTGCTGGGCAGGTTAATTGGGTAGACAGCACTGGAGAGTAGAATAAATATGGGGGTTTATAAAAGAGGCTGTTTTCAAAGAGATAAAAACATGCAGGAGAACAGCTGTAAAGAGAAACAAGCATAATATACTGATTTAATTCTCTAAAAGGCTCAAGGAGGCAGTGATGGAACAACATAATGCATTTATAAGGTACAGAGAAATACTACGGGATAAGGAATGGGACAAGTACCAGGAAAAAACTAAAGTGGCAAAGAGGGTAGTCAGGATCGCAAAGACAGACACAGAGATATGAACTGAGGAAGTGTTCAAGAAAGGAGAGAAATAATTCTTTAGCTATATAAGGGAAAAGAGAAAGATGGGAAGGGGAATTGTCAGGCTAATGGAGGGGGGCAGAGTTACAAAGGAGGATGGGCAGAAAGCATCCCTACTAAATGAGTACTCTGCTTAGTATTCACTATGGAGAACAGTAGGGCCTTACTGTAGAGCAATATAAAGGCTGCTGATAGAGGGGACCTGACAATGAAACTGCAGAAATTTCACAGTGAAAGAGTCAAAAAAGGGCTAGCTGCTCGTAAGGCAAACAAGGCTCTGGGGCCAGATGAGATGCATCTGAGGGTACTAAGGGAGCATGCACTGGTGTTAGCCAAACCCTTGGTGTGACTGTTCAATAGGTCTATGCAATGAAGTTTGGTTCCCAGGGACTTAAGGCTGGCAGACATGACTCTGCTGTACAACAGAGGGCACAAGAAGCAGCTGGGAACCTTTACACCTGTAAGCTTTACCTCTATGGTAGAGAAATTGATGGAGAGTTGGAGACACTAGTCAAGGAGGGCCTAGTGAAATACCTGGAGAAAAATGGGCTTTATGATAGTAAGCAGCATGGGTTCATGGCAGGGAGGTCTTTCCAGAATAACCTGTTAGAATTATTTTGCTGGGTAACCAGGTAAGTTGATAAAGGGGAAGCAGTAGATGTACAATTCTTTGACTTCAGCAAGACTTTCAACTTGGTGCCACACCAGAAGCTGCTGAATAAGATAGGTGACCTGAGAACATATAGTGAAATTGAAACATAGAATCTGACAACAGATAAGGACTACTTGGCCCACCCAGTATGTCCATTTTCCCCGCCTATGCTGTCACTGCAAACCCTACTTGATCTCCAACTCCCTTCAGTGGGTTTCCACTAAGATATTCTTATGCTTATCCCATGTATTCTTGAATCCTACCAATCTTTTCTCCCCACCAACTCTGAGCTGAGTAAATAGTAAGGTGGGAAGGGAGTTAGTAGGAGGGAAGACAACAGAGAGTTGTAATGAATGGAGTTAGATCAGAGGAAACAGAGGTCACCAGCAGAGTACCACAGGGAACTGTTCAGGGTCCAGCCCTCTTTAATATCTTCACCAGTGACAAAAGAGAGGCAATCCAGGGCAGATTGTGTTTATTCTCAGATGACGCTAAATTCTGTGATAATGTTGACAATGTGGAGGAGATAGGGGAGTTGCAGAACTTGGAGGGGATAAGAAAGTTTTAGAGACCTACAATGGCTGAAAAATTGGTCCAAAGTCTGGCAGTTGAAATTCAGTGCCAAAAAGTGAAATGTTCTGCACTTAGGGAACAAAAACTCCAGAACATAGTACTTGATGGGGGCATCAAACTATACCCAACATCAGAGGACAGGAACATATGAGTTATCATTAGTGACTCCCTTAAATAAACCAGCAAAAGTAACAAGGCCTTCAGCAAGGCTAGCAGGATGCTAGGGTGCATTGGGAGAGGGATCATCAGTAGAAAGCAAGAGGTACTGTTCTCACTGTATAGGTTGCTGGTGATGCTACATCTGGAATGCTGCACCCAGTTCCAGAGTCCCCACCTGAAAAGGACAGGGACAGCCTAGAAAAGGCACAATGCAGGATGAAAAAGATGATACAGGGCAGGAGGGAAGACCTTATGAGGATTAGCTGAAGGAGAGAGGAGGGATGTGATAGAGACCTTCAGGTTCCTGAAAGAAATTATCAAGGTACACTGACAGGAACTGTTTAGCAAGAACAGAGAACCTACAACACGGGGTCATGAATGGAGATTAATAGGGGAAAGTTTAAAAAGAATGTAAGGAAGCATTATTTTACCAAAAGAGTGAGGAGGTGGGTGCCAAAACCATAAATATCTTCCAACATGGCTGGGATAGAGTCAGGAGTATAGCTGCTAGTCAGTGGGATGAGGAAGGCAGAAACATGGAGAACAAAAAGAGAAAAGTATAGTGACGGCCCCACCGAGACAGTAGGTCCCAGGGTATGCTAAGGTATTTTGTGGGCAGACTGGATGGACTATTAATCTTTTGCTGACATCATCATCGTTTATGTTTCTATGTTTCTATGCAACTGCAACTTGATCCAGACAAGGCAGAGTAATGCTTGTGGTGTATGTTCCTTAGCTGGAGAATATTGGCCATTTTATAGGAATACCTGACTTTGATGGTCTGACATTAAAGCCTGGAAGTTCTGCTTAACTACACTGTCACCACTGATGATCTGGCATTAAAGCCTGGGAGTTCTGCTTAACTGCACTGTCACCTTAAAAAACAGCTTAGGCTGTGATGAAGAATGGCTTTATTCATCTTTTTATGATTACCAGGTAGCATCCAATATTCTGTCTGCATGGTGCATATGTTCATTATTGCAAGACTTAAATATTGCAGTGCTCGCTGTGTTGGGTTGCCAGAGCGTCAGATTTGCTTACACCTCAGTGAAGAATATTGCAGTGAGAGGTCTTGCTCATACTTAAAGAACAAAGCATATTTCCCCTATTTGATGGAAATACTGTAGCATTGTCTGCCTGTGGCATGGTGAACTAGGTAAGCAATAATACCCGAGAGGGTGGGCATTATTGGGAAATACCAGATTGCCCAGGGGAATAATGAGGCCTGATACTGCAGGAGGAGGGCCTTATAGCTCCTGGAAGGTCTGGTATTTCCCAATAATGCCCACCCTCAAGGGTATTATTGCGCTTAGAAAATGGTCCTCTTTGTAAATGTTCATGAATTTGTAAAGGAACAGAGAAAATGACTGCAAAATGAGTAGAAATGTTAGAAAAACAAAAAATACTGATAAAGTAGTCCATAGGCTGTTCTGCTGCTATTGCTACTCACCACAGAGCCATTCTGGTGGATTTTCCCCCCCACACACACACACACAGAGCGTGACCTTTGACCACAATGTATGGCATGTGTGCTGTGTGAGGTAAATTATTTCTTTTTTTAAATTGCTAGGTAAATCATTGTTTTAGCTTTTGTTCAGTAGGTTGAGTAACTGTGGGGGAATTGTGCCTGAATGTTGTAGGAGTACATAAGCTGAGTGACCGTTTTGTTTCTTTTTGCGGTCAGCACAGTAGTGAGAGAGCACGGTCAGAAGAGTGGTGCCGTTTGGAAGAAGATGGCTCTGTGATACTCTTCCGACAGCAAGACAAGTGGAGTGTGTGTTTTTCATTTTGAGGCAGTGGAGCGGCTGCAGTTCAGTGTGTTTGGGTTCTTTTTTGGTAGGGGAAACGAATAGCTCTTGCTAAGCGAGAGAAAAACATGTTGGCATTCCAAATTTTTCAGCGTGCTTTCAGCCAATTAGAAAGTCAGTGGGGCACCATAGTTGAATGCTTCACGGTGAAGTGGCAATTGAACTGGCTCTTATTTTTGGCTGGGTATCTATCAAAAAATAGATGCCCAGGTTGGAAGTGGCTGTAGCCAATGAGGAACGAGAACATAATCTTGCCATTTTCTAAGTGAAAGGCTATACTGCTAAAATTTAGGCATGGAAAAGTATGTCTCTTCTGAACCATTTACTGACCTCCTAGTATGATACACCCTTATCAGACCTATTGGTACTGTATATAGAAGGTGAGTTCCAGTGGGCCCTTTTCACAAGGCTCCAAATGATGGAATAGCAGATCTTTCTGATAGCTGGACCTAACCTAATTAACTTACACTGTACATTGGGACCACCTTATCCATTAACATTTTGATCATACTTTTTCTTAACTATGAATGTGTTAGGCTTTTGTCATGACTCGGTGTTAGTTCTACATGTTGTCATGCTGGCAATTAAGGTTTGGGAACAAGCCATGGTCCCTGGCATACCAGCCAACTTGAGGACGGAAGTGTTGTCAGGTGAAGCCTTCTCTATCCCAGGCAGAGGATCTTTGTCATAATGTTACTGCAATAATTCTTGTGACAGGCACAGAAGTGATGCAACTGCCTGCACTTCCAGCACAGGAACATAGTGGAAGATGGGTATGCTTTTTAACTGGAGAGGTGGTAGGCAAGTAGATGGGAGCCATACCACATCAGAGTTGTGAAGGACCACACAACAGTGATGGGACAAAAAAAGAGAATGCTGGAAATTAGGGAGAGGGATTGAATACTGGCTGCTAATCACTTTCCAGGCCATCCTCACATTGCTGGGCATATCTATCCCTAGTTACTTCCCTCAACAGACTCTATAATATGAGGCAAGTCCTGCGTATTAGTGTGTGGGGGGGTGGAAGGTTGATCCAGGGAGACAGATGAGTTAGTCTGCCTGATATGATGCACTTCAACAGAAAATAAAAGTATCAATCCAAAAATGAAACTGATTGTGCTACAGTATATCTTCAATTAGTAACAGTGGAAGACAATCTGAGTGGGCACGCATAGAATGGCCACCCTGCCAGTGCCTGTGAAGAATGCAAAAGCACAAGTGGGCTGAAATCTAGAGGGTTCCAGTTATCTGCTGTAACTTGCCTGTGAAGGTCAAAATTATAAACAGAAGTGGACCAGTGCTCATAGCTCATGCAGAGGACCCCCTTCTTCCTTTGAGATCTAACAGTCAAGACTGAGCCACATAATCTTTGAATGAGACCATCTGCAGCAGTATGTATCTTGAAGATACTCCAGGAGGGCAGAAGAAGATGATAGGGTCAGGTAAGCAGAACAGCCAGATGTTGTGTTCAAGAGAGACAAGACCAGCATTCATCTTGATGAAGTCATATTGCTAACTTACTATGTTTTGGGTATCCATATATTATGCAACCTTTGTAATGTGGCAGGCATACATATATACAGTATACACCTCCAGAATTTTAGTTCTTTCTTAACATAATCAATGCTCAAATTAAAAATGTAACATCAGTGACAAAGAAATGTCATCTTGTGGGTCTGGTGGCATTGCCATCATAGTTCAACACCATCCAATAGACTCTGGTACCCCTTTGGGTACCGTGGGCTATCTTTCCCTGTCTAGTCATGGCCTTCCCTTATCATTTCCTTGTAATAACTGCCTTGGCTACTGTGTGTCAGTTATGTCTGTCTTCACTGGGGTTACATACATAGTGATACTCATTGCATGTAAAGTACCCATGGGAAACAGACAACTTCAATTTTGGCCTCAGCTAGGCCTGAATGTCAGTGTCTGTGCAGTAAGGGGAGGGGTTGGGGGTTGGGGCACTGTATGGATGTATAGACCATGACTATTTGTGATGGAATTTCCCTTATTACCAACAGGTTTGAGATAATACACCTTTCCTGCCACCCACCAGTCTTATTGTGAATTTACCACAAGGCTGTTACATTCTTGTCCCACTTATGTAGTTGCCCACACATTTCAAAGCACAGAGATTGGAATCTCCATTCACATAAGACACTCTAGGTTTTGCTTTTGTTCTTAAAGCCTTAATTATCCTCTTTGCAGCTAGATTAGGTAGAAGTCAAAAAGAAGGCTAATATAACCCCCACAGATTGATGAAGAGAACTAATGAGATACAATTTCCAGTTTAGTTTTCTGGATAGAGATTAATGACTTTACTCTGTCTTTTAAACCACAATTATAAATGGTCACAAATCTTCCCAAGGCTCCTTGAACTGCGTGATAAGGTTTACTCTCATTAACCTTCCTGTTGACAGCTGTAACACATCTACAAAAACGTGATATTGGTGGTATTGCCCAAGCAAAATCAGAGATGGGTTCATGAAGACTTAATATCTTTTGTTGTAACATTTTCTTTATTTAATATAAGACATGGACAACACAGAGCAAATGATCTTCAAATGATCTGAATGCATACAGCATGTTACTTTGTCATTTTCTTCTTATTTTCAAACACTTTAAAAGTGTTGCTCTGGAAATATATGGATCTGATAATAACAGTACAGCTAAACATTAGCATGAAAAGTAGATGACAAATTCTGATTCAAGAACGTTCAATTAAACTACTGGAATCAGGAATCTGGCCTCCTAAGTGGATGGTACAGCACCTGTGAGAATTGCTCACACAGGTTTTGCATGCGCCAACATAGTGTGAAGCAGTGCATATACATAGAAACAGAAACATAGAAACATAGAATTTGATGGCAGATAAGGACCACAGGGCCCATCAAGTCTGCTCATTTTTCCTACCCAGTGCTTAAGCTGCATATCTTACCTGACCTGCGGCTTACGCTTTCATTTCTATTTCTAGTGTGCGTTTGTGTTTATCCCATGTATTTTTGAATTCCCCCACAGTTTTCACCTCCACCACCTCCGCCGACAGGCTGTTCCATGAATCCACCACTCTTTCTGTGAAGAAATATTTCCTTACATTACCCTGGAGTCTACCTCCTTCTAGCCTCCTATCATGTCCCCTTGTTTTTGAACATCTTCTTCTCTGAAAGATGCTCCCCTCTTGTACCTTATTTATGCCCTTGAGGTACTTGAAAGTCTCAATCATATCTCCCCTCTCTCTTCTCTCCTCCAGTGAATACATATTGAGGTCTTTCAGTCTTTCCTCATAAGGCTTCTGATGCAACCCCTACATCATTTTAGTTGCCCTACGCTGTACTGTTTCTATTCTGTCTATGTCTTTCCTGAGGTGCAGCCTCCAGAACTGGACACAGTACTCTAGGTGGGGTCTTACAAGTGATCTGTACAACAGCATTATCACCTTCTTTCTTCTGCAAGTGATTCCTCTGCCTAAGCAACCAAGCATTCCACTGGCTTTCCCTATAGCTTTCTCACATTGCCTGGTCACCTTTAGGTCATCGGATATAATCAATCCAAGTTCTCTCTTTCCTATTTGGTGGCCATCAGAACCTTCCCTCCCATCCTGTACTCCTCCCTCAGAGCTCTTTACCCCAAATGCATGATCTTGCATTTCTTTGCACTGAATCTCAGTTGCCACACTCTTGAACACTCCTCCAGCTTGCTTAGGTCTCACTTCATTTTCTCCATCCCCCCTGGAGTGTCCACCCTGTTGCAGGTCTTAGTGTCACCTGCAAAGAGGCATACCTTCCCTTCCAGCCCTTCTGCATTGTTACTTATGAAAATATTAAAGAGGGCTGGCCCCAGTACCAATCCCTGTGGCACACCACTGGTTACCATCCTCTCCTTGGACTGAGCTCCATTAACCAACACCCTCTGTGTCCTTCCACTCAACCAATTTCTGACCTGCCTTGCCACCCTGGTCCCCACCCCCAGGTTAACCAAATTGTTTACAAGCCTCCTATGTTATACAGTGTCAAAGGCCTTACTGAAATCCAGATAGGCCACATCCACTGTCCTTCCCTGATCAGTTTGCCTGGTTACCCAGTCAAAGAAATCTAATAGATTTGTTTGACAAGACCTACCTGCCATGAACCCATGCTGCCTTGAGTCCTGTATCCTGCATTCCTATAGGTATGCCACAATTCTTTCTTTCAGTAATGATTCCATTATTTTTCCTACTACTGAGGTCAGGCTGCCTGGCCTGTAATTGCAAGCCTCATCCTTGCTCCCACTTTTGTGGAGAGGACTACATTTGCCCTTTTCCAGTCTTCTAGAACTACTCCTGTCTCTAATGATTTTTTGAACAGAGCTGTCAGAGGTGTTGCCAGCTCTTTTCTGAGTTATTTTAGTATTCTTGGGTGTTTTCCATCCAGCTCCATAGCTTTGACTATTTTCAGTTTCGCTAGCTGTCCTAGGACTCTCTCTTCCATAAACGGACTGGTGTCCACCTCCTTTCCCCTGGTGTCTCTACCCATAGCTGTGGTCCCTACCCTCCCCCTCCTCTGTAAATACTGAACAAAAATATTTGTACAGGATTTCTGCCTTTTGTGAGTCCCCCTCTGCACACCCCCCTTCCTCTCCTTTTATTTTCCCAATCCCTCCTCTAGACAGTTTCCTTTCACTGATATACCTAAAAAAGATCTTATCCCCTTTCTTTATTGCCTGTGCTATTCGTTCCTCTGTTTGGGCCTTTACAGACCTGACTGCTTTCCGAGCCTCCCTTAGCTTCTCCTGATATATTTCCTTGTCTTCCTCCTTTTCTGTTATCTTGTACCTCTTGAAAGTTATCCTTTTTACTCTCACTTTTCTGGCCACATCTTTAGAGAATCACAGCAGCTTTTTCTTTCTCTTTGCTTTACTTACTTGCCTAACACAAAGGCTTGTTGCCTCTATTATGGCTCCCTTAAGATTGCCCACTGTTCTTCCACAGCTCCTCCATCCTCCCTCTCCACCAGTGCTGTCCTTGGACACTACCCCAACTTAGCAAAATTGGCCCATCTGATGTCCATGAGTCATGCTTCTATGTGATTTGAGGTGGCTACCCACTACTACATCTGTGACTCTGTTTCCATTGGTGAGCACCAGGTCCAGTATTAATCATTCCCTTCTGAGCTCTACCAAAAGTTGTTTGAGGCTCACCCCCTGCAGTACATCTAGGATGTCCCTTCTTCTTGCTGTGGCTGTCGCTGGAGTGCTCTAATTGACATCTGGCAAATTGAAGTCTCCTACTAGCAGCACTTCTCCTTTAGTAATCATTTTGTGGATAGCTTCCACCAGTACCCTTTCCATCTCCTCCCTTCATGCAGGTCGTCTGTAGATCACCCCGGTATGAATGGCAGTGACATCTGCTGTTTCTAGGGTGACCCACAGTGTCTCTGCCCCTTCCTGCATTCCTTGAACCTCAGTAGCTTGAATTCCATCCCTAATATAGATAGCCACTCTTCCTCCCTTTTTTCCCACCCTATCCTTTCTAAATAGCTTATACCCTGGTATAGCAATGTGCCAGTCATGGTTTCTCGTGCACCATGTCTTGGTGATAGCAACAATGTCTAGATCTGACTCTGTCATTAAGGCCTCTATATCTGGGGTTTTATTTCCCTGGTTGCGGGCATTTGTACACATGGCTTTCCAAGTTGCGCACTATCCCTTCTTGCCATTACCCCTCCTATCTCTGTGTTCCTCCCTTTTACCCATTCTGTTGTTTCTCTCAGCATGTGCAATATCCTTTTCTGTCTCTGACTACTGATTGACCTGCTTTTTTCCCTTTCACCTCTGCTTGATTTGTTACTAGTTCTGTGTGTATTTTTGTGGGGGATTGACGGCTATATCCCTACCATTAAAAATGTACACAGGAAACATGAAATGAGTTTTATTTAATAATAATAATAAAAAAAATTAAAAAAACTTAAAATACCTAACTGAATTTTATAATATTGCCAGCATTCCCCCCCGTCCTCCCATACTTCTCCACTTGGTCCCTAATAATACTGTATCCCCCTTTTCCCCTTCTCTTCCTTGGAATCACTTCCCTCTTCACACCTGCACCTCTCTCATGTTCATTCCTCTCTACTGTACACTTGTACACACCATTAGTTTTCTTCCTTCTACTGATAGTCCCCCTTCCTCCCTTCCTACTAGGTGAGCCTCTAAAATACCCTGGTATGAGTGCTAATCTCCATTATTTGATCATTGCACACCTGCTCTTATCATCTGGAGACATAAATCCTAACCCTGAGCCTTGCTCCTTAAATGGCACAATGCCTCCATCTGCCATCCCTATAGACCCGCTACCTCACCCATCTGCCTTGCCCCAAGGTTTGAAAACTCTGCACCTAAACATACGCAGCCTTCTCCCTAAAATCGATTTACTCCAGCCACTTCTTGCTTCGCTAGGCCCTGACATAATTATTCTGACTGAAATATGACTAAATAATAAAACAGGTGACCCTCCCACTCGCCATCCCGGGCTTTTCTATTTCACCAGAAGACCAGTCCAGGAGCGGCAGAGGTGTGGCAATATCATGGGTGATTTTAACCGAAACTGGTAATCCCCTTCCTTACTCAAAGTAAAAAACAACATTGCTGCCCATGATTTAACCCAACTCATCCTTGAACCTACTAGGATAAACCCAAAAACAAGCAACCATTCCTTAATCGACTGGGCTCTCACTTCCCACCCACACAGAGTCATCAAATCTGGAGTGTTATCAGAAGCTCTGAGCGACCATCGCATGACCTTCCTGATATGCAGAATCCACAGTGCTAAAGTCCCCCACAAAACCTTAGTGACTCGCTCATACAAATCCATGCACCTTGGGCTGCTCTTACTTGACCTATCACGCGCAAACTGGTTCCCTATAACCTTAGCGAACACGATCAATGTAGGCGCAGAATATTTCAAAGGTAAATTTGTTTGAAACTGGGACGCCCTTCTACGCAAAGTTAGAGTTCGCGGGAACCACCTTCCTTGGCTCACACTGAAACTCATAGCATGCCAAAGAGCAAGGGACCAAGCCTGGAAGCAACACAAAATCTCCAAGCTCCAGAAGGACTACAACAACTATCATCAGCTTCGCAACAAATGCACCAAAGCCACTCATTTGGCTAAAGCCGACTACTTTACCTCAACCTTTCAATCAAACATAAACAGCCCCTCAAAATTTTGCAAAGTCATTCTTTCTCTCCTCCCTTCCTTCTTCTCCTCCTACCCCCCTTCTCACTATAAACTACACTATTACTGTACCTCTGATCACTTAAGTGTCACCTCTTAATTTAGTTCTTTTTTCATCTCCTGTGTTTCTGCCCTTCTATCCTCCTCACCGTCTCCTCAGTCTGATCCTCCTCCTAACTCACCACACACCTATCCCCACCCCTTCCTTTCTAATTCACTAACATAACATTTTCTGACACCCTGGATGCCTTACTTACCCTAAACCCTTCTAAAGGCAGCTTACCTGATTGGCTGGACCCCAAGTTGCTTTACCTTTCTGCTATGGCTATCTCTGCCCCACTGACAGAGCCACTCAACCTTTCATTCACATTGGAAGCTATACCCTCTGTCTGAAAACATGCCATGGTTCTTCCCCTCCCTAAGGACAGTGACCCATCCTTCCCTGGGAACTATTGCCCTGTATCTCTGCTTCCCACCCTCGCTAAGCTGCAAGAACACCTAGTTCTTACCCAACTCTCTGCCTATCTCTTTCATTCTGACTTTTTGACCCCTTTCCAATCTGGCTTTTGTAAAAAGCACTCCACCACCACCTCTCTGATTAGGCTCACTGACTCCATCCTCACTGGGATGGACAGTGGTGAAATCATGTCAGCCATCTTTGTTGACCTAGCCAAGGCTTTTGACACTGTCTTCCACTCTATCCTGTTACACTCTCTCTGCTGCAAGTTTGTCAGCTGCCGCCACAAACTGGTTTCTGTGCCTACCTGGTAGGTCAGTCCCAGTCAGTTAGAATAGCAGATTCCATATCCTCACCCCTCCCTGTAGATACAGGGGTCCTGCAGGGATCAGTGTTGGGCCCTATACTCTTCTCCAACTTGCTCAATGACTTGCCATCTGTCTGCACATCTACTTCTATTCATATGTATGCAGAAGACATGGTCCTTTACACCTCCAGCCACTCCCCCACCGATATTGCAACCAGACTTCAGAACAATTTCAACAATGTTCAGTGCTAGTTTTGCTCACATCAGCTCTTCCTTAATGCCAAGAAGACTGTATCCATGATCTTCAGCACTAGGCAGAGAATTTCAAGGCTCCCCTCCCTACCCACTTTCCACATCCTCAACAGGACGGTCCTTGAGGACAGCTCCTCATTCAGATATCTGGGGGGTTTGACTTGACCAACACCTCATCTTCTCTGGTCACATGGACGTCATCCTTAAGAAGCTGTGCCCCAAGTTAGGCACACTATTTAGGAACCGGAACTGCCTCCTTCTCTTGGCTAGGTGTGAACTTGTCCAGAAGATGATCCTCCCCATCTTTGGCTATTGTGACGTAGTCTACAGTGCCATGCCTAAGACCTCCCTAGCCAGTTTGGACATCATCTTTAACTCCTTCTGCCACTTTGCACTCGAAGCTCCTACACTCACTCATCACTGTCAACTTTACCACACTTTGGCTTTACCATCTCTCAATAACAGACGTCTCCTCCACTGTACTAAATTTGTTTCCAAATTCTGTTTTGGCTCCCTCCCTACTTATCTCAATTCTTCCCTAACAATCCCCCCCACCATCCACCCATTCACTTATGTCCTCAGTTTCCCGTACTTTAGGTGTCCCATGCTGTATGACTACTGTTGGCCAGGCAGTCTTCTTGTACCGCTTCCCTAAACTGTGGAATCCCCCCCTCCCGATTCACCTTTCTTATTCCCCTTCCTCTGTCTCCTCATCCTTACACTATCACCTATCTGTGAACTGCAAATGCAAATGAACAGACCATGTTGCATCTAAATGGGCTGTAATAGTTATCCTATTAATGCTGTTGTGGACTTTCTGTTCACTATGATGTAATGGAATATATATACCATCTGTAATTTTTGGTTGCCTGTTACTGCTTGTTAATTGTTCTCTACTTGGTAACATACCCTATGCATAATAGGCACTATATACTGTTTTGTTGTTTGCCAATGACTTATTTGTATGTCTTCCAATTCCCATATATTGGCAATGTATACTGTTGTGTTGATTATGTATTTTTGTATGCCTTCCAACTCCCCCAACCCCAGGATGCACTGTGAAATGAGCAACTTGTTGTTCAGTGTGCCCTTCCTGGTAAACTCTTAAATAAATAAATAAAAATAAAATATTAGTAAGAAGGCTTTTGGAGGGATATTGATTGGTAATCCCACTGTCCCACCCAAAGCTGAGCAGCACTCACATTCAGTGCATAGTGTTTGGGGCACAGACGGTGAAATCACCAGATGGTACCCCACATCCTCGTCATTCCTTACTGCTTAATATACCCTTAATAACCGATTTTCTATATTTATTTGAAATTCTTACACTAGGTAAAACACAGAGATACAATAACAATCTTGCTTGCAGATGTGACCGGGGGGGGGGGGCGAGAATAAAAGCAAGCATAACAAGAATCAGCTGGGGATCAGCACATTAATTACAAATATACAGTTTCACAATATACAACTTTACAAGCAGAACAGCAGAGGAGAGGTCACCAAAACCTAGCATAACATGGGACCAAACATTATCAGTTGCAGCCATAGTAGGATTCAATTTGTTGTTTGAGAAATTGTTTATCAGAGGCAATACAGCAGGGTGGGCTATTCCCCAAGGCCAGGCTATTCCACACCTGAGGAAGTCTATAACTAAAAACAAGTTGACCAGAATTCTGTTTCCACCTGGGAATGAGGAATCTATTATCAGTGTGGGAACAAAATAGGTGAGTGGACTGAGCAGCAGGAGTGAGCAGGGTGCTTAGACAGCTGGGTAGTTTATTGAGCCAGTACTTGAAACAATTGAGGGCAAGGTGTTTCACAAGTCTATCATTCAGCATGGGCCAGCATAACAACCCTGTATTTATTTATTTTTTTAAACATCTAACTTGCATCAACTAATGATGTCTGCTTTAAAAAAAATTAAGTCTGATTTGATTTGATTACTCAATGCAGTCTTTGTAAAAACATTAAAATAATAAGCTACTTTTGTATAAGAGGGATACATAGGCATATACAGTAAGTGTTTATGGAAGAATGCTAACAGTTCATCAACTCCATTGCTCTACTGCCCTAATAACTCTCGCCTCTGATGTTTGCCCTTTGCAGGAACTCTTTCAATTTACACTTTAAGCACCCAAGTGAATTTAATCCAGTTGCTTCCTGGGGTCACTTACCTCATAGTCCTGCCATCTTCTGAGTAAAATAATGCTTCCTCAATTTTGAACCACCTCAACTTCAGACCATGCCTCCTTGTTCTCTTTTCCTGACTGAAACAAATGGGTTCCTTTGAATGTATGCATATAGATGTGCCTGGAAGCTGTACAGTATGATACCAATATATTGGGTTTCAACATATCATTTAAGTTAGTCTCACAATATACATATTTTCAGCAAACTAAAAAGACCTTTATAAATGTGTTTTCCCTAAAACTGACTGAAAATTAGGCAAAGAAAATATATTAATTGATGGGATATCCACGTATTGATGGACATTTTTTATACTGTGCATTTATTTTTTTAGTAATTGAAAAAAGATTAAAGCACATTCCTAAAGATTGATTTCTTTGTCTAAAATTATAAACGTTAAATGTTATGAAAATAGAAAGAATGTTCCTACAATGACATTTAAAACATAGAATCAAGACTTGGCTGTTTCTTTAATTAATAAATCCAATCTAATTTGCCTCTGCCAGGTTATAGGCTTCTTAAAGCACTTTAAATTGCAGAAGCAGTCATGGGCTGACTTTTCACCGCTTTCACTTCTAACAAAATGCATGGGGTGCTTCATTTAAGGCATTAGTTGACTTTTTAAAGTGTTATCCAAATCTAATAAGACTCCAGTGGGTGAATAGTTTCCAGATGCTAGCTCATATAAACTCCTTAGTGAATTATTACTGCAAGATTTTTACAGCTGCACCTGTAGCAGGTAGGGTACAATGAACATTTGGTTTACATTCTGGCAACTGGTAGTTTTAATTTCTAACAAAACAAATTTAGTGAGAATGAGGTAAATGTGTCATCTGACTGTCTTTTCATTCCAGCAGAAAAAGCTTCCCAAAAGTGCCATAACTTCCAACTGGTGGTATCACTGGCTATTACTGCTGGAACTGGATCTTGCAGGCTCTGACAGATTTGTCACATTAGGAACTGTATTTTCACTTCAGGGGACACAGCTATAGTCAGAAGGGCTTTATATATTGTTATCAATGTGAAGCTGTCAAGTGGCTGATTGTAAATATGATTTAGCCATGTTCAGAAATGAAAAAAGAAACATTACATGTCAGTATTTACATTTTTGTGGAAATAGCAACTTGCATGCATACCAAATAGAAAGTGTGGCATTAAAAAACAATGCAAACTCAATGAGCCTTAAACTTTTAGTTTATTCATACACCACTAATTCATCCAACCCTTTGCTCTTCTGGCCTGTAGCCACACTGATGCATCAAAACAAGCATGGCGGCAGACAAAAGTGTTACTTAAACCAGCAGTTTATGTTGGCTGTAAAAAAAGGCACTATTGGTTTCATCAGTTCAGAAAGGTACCAACTAGGCTTTCTTACTGAAATAGGCAACTATAACCTATAAATAAATTTTGTAAACTAATTAAATGTAACCCTAGTTGCCTTTTTGGGAGCAGAACAAAACATGACTCCATCACACCCCAGCTGATTTCAGATCAGTCTTGGTAGATATTATTTTTGGAGTTTATTAAAACAGTAAGTATATGAAATATAAGCTTGTGTTTACTTACAGTTTCTCAAACTGGTCTCTGGGGTGTTGAAGGCACTTTGAGAACCCTAGACCCCCATTCAGTTGGATTGGTTAGTGTTGGTTGCTTCTGAGATTGAAAGTCACAGAACAGAAGAACCTGCTGAGGCCAATGGGTGGGAGGGGGAGCAGAGGAAATGTGACTGCAGGGGCAGGAGGTGAACCTACTGGACATTTAGAGCAAGGGTGTGTCCATGACAAAATGTAGGAGCAGAACAAAAACAAAGACAAGCACAAGACCAGGTTTAAGAGAAGGGACAGGTTTCTGTTTTGGGGGCAGGAAAAACAACTAGCTGGTGACAATAGGCAGAAAATGGTGGAGTAAAGGGCAGAGCCATACCTTATCTAGACAAGTACTATGAAGGTCTAGAAACATAGAAAAATAATTTGACAGCAGTAGGAGACTGAAGGTCCCTAGAGCCTGCCCTTTCTATGCTAACTCACTTCCACTAACCTACTGAGCTGGTGGGCTGTTACCCACCCACTCCACCCCCTCAAATCCATGTGCCCCCCCCCCGTGGGGATTATAAGTCCCCTTATCCATTCCCTGCTGTGTTTAAAATTGTTTAGGGTAGCCACCCACACCACTTCTGCTGGCAGTTTGTTCCAGGGTTCCACCACCCTCTCAGTGAAGTTGAACATCGTTACACAACTCCCGAACTTACCCCCCACAACTATGTCCAGTCAGGCCCCCTGGTGACTACATCATTATCCCTTACAAATAGGTCCCACTATTCATCTTTTTATACCACTGAGACACTTATTACATTGACCCCTGAGTTGTCACATCTGGGTTCACACTCCTGCCTGATGACTGTACAGGACCCATCTGATTGAGGGGGGTTGGGTTTATTCTTTCTTCTGAAGTAGAGGAGGTTCATCCCAGCACAAATAAATAGTGCGATGCCTCCACCCAGAGAGAATAAGTGGGCCAGATGTTGTGTACAGTACCACTCAGTGCGATGCAGTACAGACCCACATCCTGACATGGGACTGGACCACCCCTGGAACCAATAAGACAGTTGTTACCTTTACCAATAAACACTTCAATCAGGTTAAATAAATTGGGCGCACAAACAGAAGTAACATTCGACAAATTAACAGTGCTTTTGTTTAAGAACCCAGGCCTGGAAACTGGAGGAAATGAATGGTTAGAGAATTGCAAGTCACCTTTAACACTCCCACCCTATTGCATTGCCTTCTGGGAACCGCTGTACTGCTAGTCACTGCCACCCTCTCAGATATCACATAGTTTATGAAGCAAACCCCCATCAAGGGGTACATAAAGAGGAATTATATCTTGCTGAGTGTGCTAAACTCTTCGACTAGTAGCAGTAGTAAAACTACAAATTTAAGTATGTTACAATAACCAATGATTCTGGGTACCCAGGAATTACACTAAAGACATTGTGCAGGCTTGGTAGCAATATTGTCTGGACTCTTTCAGTGGTGCACTTCATGAAAATTAGCAAGTTTGCAATTTATCTTCCAAACATGCCATAGTGTGCTAGCACAATTTAAAGAACTTGAAATCCAGTGATAAAATGCTCAAAAACCAATTTGTAATCTGAATGCAGTAATGGGAATCCAAAATTGGAAAAGTACAAAAGACCTCAGCCAACAATGCCAGCTATGAGTGTGCAAGTAATGAATAGTATTTCCTGACCTAAACGCACTCTGACACAGTCTCTGAAGAATGTAAACCCTGAATAAGGCTCAAAGTAAGTTTACTAAATTAACCTTGTTGAGAGCTGGCAGGATTGTTGCCCCAGCAAAGCATCTTTCTTGGTCCCACCAACAGCAGTTCTGAACATCTCAGTGTGTCTCTCAAACTGCCACAAGCTCCTTGAGAGCCTAGAAACTTCTTGCCCTCCATTCAGTGTCTCATTGGACAGGTAGGGTTGTCCATCAGGACTTCTGCCCTGTCCTACAACTGGATTGGCCCTCATAGCCCACCAATTTATGTGGGAGGGTCCCAATTTCATCATACTCCTAGAGTCCTTACTGTTTCTTGCTGGGGCTTTCTAGTCCTCTGACTGGCCATGTGTCAGGATCCAGGAGCACAATGATGTCTGCCCTCATGTATGTTTAGGAGCCTTAGCTCTAAATAACTTTATTTTATGTAATTCGCCCCCCCCCCAAAAAAAATTGTGTGTTGGTCCCCTGGGTTCTAGTACAACCCCTTTGGCTGTCCTCCAGTTGTTTTGATGGGGTTGTAAATGCACTGAGTCTAGCATCAGGAGTGCATTGAGCTGGGAGCGCCGCAGAGAAGCCCATGCACATGCGCTCCAGTGCATGGACTGCTAGAGGCAGTGGAGTGGAGCAGGTGGCACCAAACAAAATATTTTGTTCTATTCAATTTAATATTTTTGTTGACCCCCTACTTTCTATTGTAGATTCCTTTTCTGTTAAGACTTTATGCTGATGACATAGGGCTTTACTTCTCATAATTCTCCTTCTTCCCTTACTACAACTCTCCAGGGTGATTTTGATAAAGTGGAAAATGTTTTTTGGATAATTTATTACCTTTAAATAATAAGAAGACTCAAGCAATGCCCTTCAGGTCTCAGCACACATAGTGTTCGGTGGGATCTTCCTTTTCAATCTTTCCGAAGAACCAACCTTTGGAATTTGTTAATGAATTTAAGTATCTTGGTCTGATTTGTGGCTCTTTGATCCTCTAACCACATAGGGATAAAACTGTCTCATAAGTTTGTCAATGCCTGGGGTGCCAAAAGCTCTCCAGACACTGCTTGTCAATCGTGGACCATAAACATATTTTTGTGCAAGCAATTCTCTCCATCCTTGATTATGGTGACACCATCTATTGCTCTCAACTCACGTCTTCTTCCTCTAAACTCTGTTTATTTTCAGTTACTTCATTTTATATTAAAATCAAAGTGGGATGAGCATCATTGCTCTTTACTACATCAATTAAAATTGGTCACCTCCTTCTTCCAGATACAATCTTCACTGGTTATCGCTTATCTATAAATCAGCCAATAACCAGACCTCCACCTATTTATCTGAAAGATTAATAATTCCTGCTCACAAATACAGTTGCAGAGATATTCCGCAGTGTGGCTCTTTGCTACCCAAATTTTACACACATTTTGGCAAAGAATGCTTTTCTGATGGGGATCCTTTTTCCTTTAACAGCCTGTTCCCCTGGCTAAGAAATTTGCCTACTTTGCCACTTTTAAGCATGGCATAAAAATTGTTGCTTCAAGAACACTCTGTTTGTATTTGTTTTATTAATTGATTTTTGTAGTTTGTTAGTCAGTGTTTAATTTTTGTAATTTGTCTTAATTCAACTTGTGATATTCTGTAAAAGAGACTTGCTTTTCATAGAATCTATACTGTATTATTGCAGCTTTTGAATAAAATTAAAAAATAAACAGAGATTGCATGTATTGTTGACCTGTTCCCAGTCCCCTCCACCATAATTGTTGATTGAAATTGCTGATGTAATGTGGGCACAAAGCAAAGAGCACAGGAGGTGCAGAAGATTTCTGCTACTGCCCAGCACTCTCTCTCTCTCCATGCCACACATGTGGTCAAGCAAGAGAGAGCCGGCAGCAGTGCAGGAAATCAGGAAGACAGCAGTCCTGGTAAGCCCCCTCCTGAGGCAGGAGTTACACTACTGTTTCAGTCATGTCCCACCACTCCCACTTGGTATCTAAGTAGTACATATTTAGGCCTTCCAGCCAATTCTTATAGGATCTGCCCTGCCGGCTCTGCACCATCTTGGTGACCCAATGCTGTACTGATTCTAGTCTGTCAATGTCTTTCCTTAGGTGAGGACTCCAGAACTGGATGCAGTACTCCAGATCAGGTCTCATCACAGTAGCAGAATGACCTTACTTGTCCTACTTTCAAAACCTCACCCTTTACACTCTGGCACCCTTAATGCCTTGCTGTATGCTTATTGCATTGACTTATTTACTTGAGGAAGTCACTGCTAATGACCCCCAGATTGTCTCCTCTGTCGAAGTGACCAGACTAATCCCTGCCATCCAGTATTCAATGCACGGATATTGTTTCCCTAAATGCTTTCCTTTGCACTTCTTAGAACTGAATTTCAACAGCCAGATGTTAGACCCTGGATCCTCCCAGTCCCCCTTCCCCTATGGAGTGGTACTATATTTGCAGATCTGCATTCCACTGGCACCACACCAGGCTTCAGTGAGTTGTGAAATAGTTACAGTAGATTAAGGGTACTTCCAATTCTGCGACCAGTTCCCTAAGTACCAGTGGGTGCAGGCCATCCGGGTTTGGTACCTTTTCTACCTTGACAGCTTTTAGACCTTTTTTTACACTGCCAACTAGGATGTGTAATTCAACCATTTCCTGATCCCCCCTTCCCCCGTGTCAAGTGATATGGGCAACTGAAATTGAGTGACTCAGGTATGAGCAACTCAGTTTCAGCACCTGTTATGTGAGCTACCCTGGAATGGTTGTGAGGGTGTAAGAGTGAGGATATGGGTTAGCAAGGGAAGAAGAGCGACAATAAAGGACATAACTCGGAAGGGGAGGGATAAAGAATAAAGGATGTGGGAGGTAGTGCGGCATAGTGTTGCTGAGTTGGCTGTGTGGTGTGGTGGTGAGGGTGGCTGGCTACAGTGCAGTAGGTTAAGGGTTTGGGGGCTGTGGAGGGGTGCATGTTTTTGTGTTTTTCACAAGCAGGCTTTTATTTTTACAAGTGTCTCCCCCTCCCCAACGTGCACACCCCTGGAGTTGATAATCTTATGTAAGGGGGGGTGCAGTGGGCAAAGTTATGCTTTTCACCTGTATTGTTGTGTTCCTTGCTAGGAGTGTACATCACCATATTTCTTTACACTTGCTCTAATGGTGATCGTGGTTTGCAATTGTCATTATGACATGAAACCTGATCCCCACCCCCCCCGAAGCCTTTATACCACTGTCTGGCACAGGACCATTTTTGTCCACTCCGATCTTCTACTAGCCTTACCCACAAACACCAGTTTATATGTAGTGAACACCATGGGGATCCAGTATCCAATGGCATGAAAAGTGTTTTTGGTTTTATATTAGTATGGACTCTCTCTCTCATGCTACTCAGACAAAGCCCTCTTCAAAACTGATTCCATCTGTGCCAGTTGGAACCCTGCTCCTTCTTTCTTCTGCCCCAATACTAGCAATGAAATAAAAAAAGAAAATTAGGTCCTTTCAGTTATTACTTGACTAAGTAACCACTGTATGATTCAATTCCTTCCCTTTCCAATAAATCATGAACCATCTGACCATGAGACCTCCTGGCTCAAGCATTTAAGTTCAAATAATATTTTAAAGGGCCATCAAGCTCCCATGAAAATATGGTTTAGGACAGATCAAGAGGGTTGTGTAGTAGTATGGGACTGCTTCTGCAACTTGTTTTACTTAGGCTTATAATCTCTCTGTTCCTGTTACAGGGACTACCCCCTGTCAGGACATCATAAAGATGAAGGAACCCTTAAGAAAGGGTTGAAATGTTGCCAGCTTGAGGTCTCCAAGACCAAAAGCAAGGAGCGGAGGATGGTAGCCCAAAAAAAATAAATCTGAGTGTCCAAAGTATGCTTGAGCATTCATGCCTTATGTACCACTCAGAGAGGGTGGGGCAAATGTCTGCAGGCATAGATTTTAAAATATTATAATGGTGCAATAGTGAGGGATGAGAAGGCACTTCTACAATTAACCATGATTGATGCACAATAATAGCACTGTAGTCCTGGGATGGAATAACTTGACATTTGGCATGCATGTTCTTGGGCCCAGGATCTCTGGATCCTGTAGATCTGGTAATGCTCAAATTGGTGGTTTAAAATTTTTAAAAAGTTACAAACATAAAACAAATATGACTTTTAAGACTTTTTTGCTCACAAATGGTTTAGAGTTGAAACACGAAACTTTCAAGTTAGATAGATTTTTGTCCAAGGGTGTTTCTTCACAATGTGTTTTTTTTCCCCTTCAAACTTATTCTCTATTCATGGCTACAGGCAGACTAATGGCCTTGTCCCTGCCTCCACCAACTGGTGACCATTTCCCTGGAATCAGCTATCCCCCCACCCCCAACCCGAGTTCCCCAGGAATTCCCCATCATGGTGGGGCTACAAGAGGAGGTCAGCCTTCCTCTTTTCCAGAGAACACATCTAGATGGGAAATGCTGATCCTGTAGTGGTGAGGACTAAGGCAGGTGAGGCTTCAGGAAGTCTTCACCACTTTTCTCTGTTCTCCCTACCCCCCTGCTGCACTGCCAATAACAGAACATGCTGTGTAGCAATACACACACATCCTGTGTCAAACAATCATCAAAAAGCACCCTCCTTTTGATGTTGCCTCTGCTTGCACTACCACTGAGCCTCCACTCGGTGGCAGTCAATAGGGTGTGATGATCCTCCTCTCCCCAGGAGAGAAGAGCAGTCCTCTGGAATTTCGATCCTCTCCCCACCGGCTGATCCCCAACAACCTGAGTTTACTACCAAAATCAGGTCGGCATTGCGGCAGCAGTTGTGGCATCTAGCACCTCAACACTCCATGCCACTGTGTCAGCCTTAACAAAGTGGTTTAATTGAGAACTGTTTTGATTTTAAATTATTAAGCAAATAAGATCATGTTTTTGCACATGCACAATTCAGTGTTTCACACATTTCTATTAGTGTTATTTTCAGAAAGCAGTGATGCTTTTGCATGACTCATTGTTTGTTTACATGAGATAGGACATCTGATTTTGTGACCTTCGATAATGTGCCCTACAGGAGACTGATAAAGAAACTGAGCAGCCTAAGTGCGGGATCCAAAGTGGTGAATTGGATAAGGAACTGGTTAATGGATAGGCAAATAGAGGGTGGTGCAAGGGACAAAGGAACTTGACTGCTATGTCTTAACTTCCACAGAAAATCTCCCAAACCTTGGAGTGGTTTAAGAAAATATTTATTGGATACTGGATTAGCACCCCCCCCCCGCCCCACACTAGAATGTCAATGTCACACATCTCTCTGATGCTTTATCAAGGTGATTGTTAAATGTTTCTTTTAAACTGCTCCAAGGTTGGGAGATTTTTTTTGTGCAAGTTAGGATGTAATAGCCAAGTTCCTTTATCTCTTGTACTTCAGTTTTCATCTCGTGCTCTGTCCCTCAATGTATTTTTCAGCCACTCCTTGGTGTTGCAGCTGAGGAAGGCTGGTTAATGGCATTGCCTCTAATGAGGTAAGCATGATGAGTGGGGTGACACAGAGCTCAGTACTAGGACTGGTCCTCTTCAATGCCTTCATAAGTGACATTGCATATGAACTGGAAGGGAAGGTATGCCTTTTTGCAGATGACACCAAAATATGTATTAAGGTGGACACTTAGCAGGGGGTGGAGAGAATGCACAGGGACCTTTGCAAACTCAAGGAGTGGATAAAAGCATGGCAGTTGGGGTTCAATGACAAAAAGTACAGCTAGGTGTGGTTATCTAAGTGTTTGTCTCAGGTGGCTGAAGGGAATTGTTATCTGTGCAATTACTAAGTGTAGAAAGATCTGTAAAGTAGGGGGAGTGGCTTAGCTAGAATGAAACCAGGTTAAAGGGACACTGTCAACCTGTTTTTCATTATATTATTTCTAGTTGAAACCGCACATTTTATGATTGCTTACCCTCTCTAAAATTCGCTGATGTTGCTGTTTGTTTTGTCTGTCTCCTTGTTTAGTAGAACTGAAATACATGGTAATGTATATTTATAAACAACCTTGTTTTTGTTTACAATCCTGGTTCTGTTCTTACTGCATACTTCCTGAGCACGAGAAACACACCCACACAGTGCAGTCACTCAAAAGGCAGTAGCCTCCTAAACACCCACTGCATCATGAGGGGCTAGACTGTTTTGTGGGTGTTCCCAAGTCCAGGAAAAATGCATTTGGAGTTGATCAAGGAATGTAAACAAACCTGGTTTGGTGTTATAACACCAGTATGTTGGGCAGTCTGTTTTTTACTTTTTTAAATAAAATAAGAGTCAGAATCAAACTACCAGCTACATCAACAATCTTTACAGAATTTTGGCTATCATAAAATATGTTTTTTAAACTAGGGACACTTTGAGACCTAAGGGGGTTGACAGTGTCCCTTTAAAGCCAGATTTAAAACCTGCCCTAGATAGCTTCTGCCAGAGAACAGGAAGAGAACACCAAGAAGTTGGAGCTGCTGTTATAACTATACTTCTCTACTGGGAATAAAGAACTAGAACTCTACTACTGGGACCCTTTATTTAGGGTAAAAAAATTGTGTGTTTGTCTGAGTTGGCTGAGGTGAATTGTTATCTGTGCAGTTATCTAGGTGTTCATCTCAGGTGGCTGAAGGGAATTGTTATCTGGGCAATTAACTAAGTGTAGAAAGATCTGTAAAGTAGGGGGTGGCTTAGCTAGAAGGAAGCCAGGTTAAAATCAAATTTAAAAACTGCCCTATATAGTTTCTGTCAGAGAACATGCAGAGAACACCAAGAAGAAGGTGCTGCTGTTATAACTGTACTTCTCTACTGGGAATAAAGAACTAGAACTCTACTACTGGGACCATTAATTCAGGGTCAAACAAAACAAAAAAAAATAGTGTGCTTGTCTGAGTTGGCTGAAGTGAATTATCTGTCCTTCCCTGCCCTCCACCCCCCAACCTAAGCCAGTTATACTTTTATAGGCACAGAATTTGACTGACAACAGGAACTTCCTGTCTGGGAGCAGGAAGTGAGTGATCACAGAGCCACAAAAGACTCACCATCCTAGAAGAAAATGAGTAGCTCTCTGTACCCTCCCCAGCTGCTGGAGGTCTGACTCTGAGCAAGTAAAGAGACTACTGAGAAATACAGGAACTTATTGTCTCAGAACAGGACGATCAGGAGCTTAAAGGGCACAGAGGCAGTAAGGAAGTAGACAGAAAAAAAAATAAATAGAAGAAAGAGTAAGTATTCCAAACAACACTTAAGGGGCCAGAAATAAGACATGATGGGAGTGGTGCAGTGCAGTGGCTATGGAGCAGCAGTCTTCCGGGAGACGTTCTGGAGGATGCAGTGTTGTCCCATCTGCAGGCACCTCTCTGGGTTAAGGGAGGAGGTTGCTCATCTCCAGGCTGAGTTGGCCAGGATTTGTGGGACCTCCACTCCCATCCAGGGACCACCAGGGCCACTGCCATTGCCTCAGAGGTTGCCAAGAAAGAGGAGTGGTTGGACCACAGTGGGCTCAGGGAGGGTGAGGTTGAGGGTGGTGGAACAGAAGTGCATCCCTCCAGTTGTGCCTTTCCACAATTCATATGCCACTCTAGCAAAGTGTGGTTCCTCTATGGAGGCACCCACAGTAGAGACCAAGGAGGATGTTGGGAATCTCCAAATAGGAGACCCACAGGAGGGTGGCATGAGACACCACAGAGGAAGGAAACAGCTCCTGGTGGGGACTCCATTGTTAGGGGGGTAGAACTGGGGAGGAAGTGGAGAGGGAGGTAAGGTGCCTGCCTGGCACCATGGCTTGGAGGGACAGGGAGCGAATTCTCAGGATTGCCAGAGCAGCTGCACGGGGAGGGAGCTGGATGTCATTGTCCACCTAGGGACAAATGACCTGGCTGAGAAAGGGGTCAGAGCAGTGCAGGAAGAGTTTGTGGAGTTGGGGAGGGGCCTTAGACAAGTTACATTCATGGTAACCTTCTCAGAGGTGCTGCCTGTCTATGGCATAGGTGAGGCTAGGGTGCTCCATACCATGAGATTCAATCAGTGGTTGAAAAACTTGTGCAGAGCTCAGGGATTTGGCTTCATTGGGGACTGGGGGTCCACCTGGAGTGATGCAGGACTGTACTGGTGTGATGGTCTGCATCTGTCCAGGAGGGGAATCAGGATCCTAGATGATAGGTTTAGACACTTCATTGGCAAGCATTTAAACTAGCCAAGGGGGGGGGCACTGGAAAGGAGCAGGGATATCCTAGCCCCCCAAAAAATCAGAGTAGTAAGTGAGGTAAACACCAAGATAGAGATGTCGATAGGGAGAAGGGCAGGGTAAATGGAGAAAATGACAAAAGCAATAAGGACAGGGATGGGGCAAAAAGGGGTAAGGCCATCAAGAAATGGAGGTTAATGAGTACCAATGCCCACTGTGTGGGCAAGAAGCTCCCTGAACTGGTGGCCTTGATGGAAGAGGGATGCCTGGATATCATAGCAGTCACAGAAATATGGTACACAGAGAACCATGACTGGGATGTTAATATACCAGTGTACACAACCTACAGGAGAGACAAGGAGGGGAGAAGAGGGGGAGGAGTAGCTCTCTATGTAAGGGAAGGGATAAAAGCAATGGAACAAAAGAGTAAACAGGGAGGAGAGGAGGCACTGTAGGTCACCTTAGAGACTGGAAATGGTGCCACAATCCACACAGGGGTTGTATACAGACCCCCATTTCAGGGGGAAGGAATGGACAAGGATATGATAGAAGGCATTCTTAGGATGGCAGAGAAAGGGGGATACTGTTGATGAGGGACTTGAATACGTCAGATGTTAACTGGAGCACCTTTGCTGCAGCCACATCCAGAAGCATGGCCATCTCGATGCTCTATAGGTGGCATGCTTCAGACAGCTAGTTGTGGAACCCACTCATGAGGGAGCAATCTTAGACCTTGCACTCTCAAATGGGCACAGTGAGAGGATCTCAGACCTAGAAGTGGGTAGTCATCTGGGAACAAGTGACCATCAAACAGTGTGGTTCATGATAAACTCATCTACAGAGTCAAGCCATATGAAAGTGAGGGTGCTGGACTTCAGGAGGGCTGATTTTGGCAAGATGGGAGAGTGCCTTAGAAAAGCACTAGCAAACTGGCTAGAAGGAGGGGTGGAGCAACAACGGGGAAACATCACAACTGCCATCACAGAGGCTACAAGACTTTGTGTGAAGCAAATAAACAAATCAAAATGAAAGGAAAAGCCACTATGGTTCTCAAAAGAGGTGACGGGGAAGGTTAGGGAGAAAAAGATAGCATTTATGAAGTATAAGGAAACACAGAAGGAGCAGGACAGAGAACTATACCAATTAAGGCAGAAGAAGCAGGGAGGGAAGTCAGAATAGTAAAGGCCCAAACTGAGGAAAAGATAGCCAACTTGGTTAAGAAGGGGGATAAAACCTTTTATAGGTGTATCAGGGAGCGTAGAAAGACAAAGGGAGGGATAGTGAGGCTGAACAGAATGGATGGTGGGTGGGCAGAGAGAGACGGTGAAAAAGCAAGGATACTCAACGAATACTTTGGCTCAGTATTCACAAAACAGGAGGAGGGGGAGGTGCCTAATACAATTAACAGAAGCACTCTGGATAGGGGGAGTCAATCCCAGTCCTTTCACAGAACAAAGGGTTCTGAAAGAGCTCCTAAAACTGAAGGTGGACAAAGCAATGGGGCCTGATGAAATTCACCCCAGAATTCTAAAAGAATTAAGGGGAGAACTAGTGACACCACTGACTACCCTTTTTAACAAATCTTGGGAGGATGGTGTGGTTCCTGAGGACTGGAGGAAGGTGGATGTGATTCCCCTTCACAAAAGTGGGAGCAAGATAGAGGCAGAAAACTACAGACCTGTCAGTTTGACCTCTGTGGTGGGGAAAGTGATGGAATCACTTCTGAAGGAAAGAACTGTTGAATACCTAGAGGCCAGTGGGGCACAGGACCCAAGGCAGCATGGGTTCACAGCGGGAAGGTCATGATAGATGAATCTAATTGATTTCTTTGACTGGGTGACAAAAGTAGTAAACCAGGTAAGGGCTGTGGACATGGCCTATCTAGACTTCAGCAAGGCATTTAACACAGTCCACACAAAAGATTAATAGTCAAATTAACCAGCCTGGGAGTGGATCCCAGGGTGGTAGCCTGGGTAAAACATTGGCTGGACAACAGGGCACAGAAGGTAATTGTAAATGAAGTCCACTCTGAAGAAAGAGGTGTTACTAGTGGGGTACTGATGGGTTCAGTAGTGGGTCCAGTCCTTTTTAATGTCTTTATGAGAGACATTGCAGAGGGACTGGAAGGAAAAGTATGCCTCTTTGCAGATGACACAAAGATCTGCAACAGGGTTGATACACAAGAAGGTGTGGAAAGGATGAGAAGGGACTTGGTAAGGTTGGAGGAATGGTCAGAAGTATGGCAGCTTGGATTCAATGCAAAGAAGTGCAAAATAATGCACCTGGGAAACAAAAACCCAGGGGAAGATTACACAATGGGGGGTGGGGGTAGTAGCAACAGCAAAAATGGAAAGGGACCTGGGGGTAATCATATCAGATGACCTTAAGGTTAGCAAGCAATGTAAGAAGGCAGTAGGGAGGGCTGGGGATATACTAGGATGTATAGGGAAAGGCATCACCAGCAGAAACTAGGAAGTTGTTATCCCTCTGTACAGCCAGTTGATGAGATCCCATCTGGAGTACTGCATCCAGTTCTGGAGACCCCATCTCTGCAAGGACATTGACAGGATGGAGGCAGTCCAGAGGAGGGCAACTAAAATGGTGCAGGGTCTGCAAGAGAAGCCATATGAGGAGAGACTGAAGGAGCTTAATATATATACCCTTGAGGAAAGGAGGGAGAGGGGGGATGTGATAGAAACTTGTAAGAACCTCAGTGGAATCAACAAAGTCCAAGAGGATAGCATATTTCAGAAAAAAGTGATGTGCAAGAACAAGGGGACACAATTTGAAGATAGAGGGGGATGGCTCAGGGCAATGTGAGGAAGTATTTTATTCATAGAGAGGGTGGTGGACGCATGGAACAGCCTTCCTGAGGAGGTTGTGGGGTCTAAAACTGTGGGAGCATTCAAGAATGCATGGGACAGACATAAGGCAATTCTTGTGGTGGGTAGGAAGAAATAGGCTGTTGGTTAACTAGGATCTGCAGCGTATCCTGTAGGTAGGGAAATGGGCAGACTAGGTGGGCCAAGCAGTCCTTATCTGCTGTCAAAGTCTATGTTTCTTTGTTTCTAGGGCATAGGAACCCAGGATCTGAGTAAAGGATGAGAGAGAGAGGTACTGACTATCACTAAGCAGGAAAGGGACCTTGGGGTTATCAGATTTGATAACCCCAAAATGGCAAGGTAGTGTGACAAAGCAGTAGTGTGAGTATGATAATGAAGTATTAGTTACCCAAACCCAATCTTGGAAGCCAAATGTGTGGGAGACAACTTGATTTACTTTATACTAGCTCAAATCTTAACCCCAGTTATAGGAAAGTGTTATGAGTTTCACAGGACAAGCAGATAACAAGAAACATGTACTATACCATTCAATAGGTTTCATTTTAAGCAACACACTTGAAAAGAAAAAGATTACATATAAGCAAGTAGCAAGTAATTAAGCAGCAGTTTCTTTCAAATACTTTTATGCCATTGCACTCTTTTTAGATGAACTTGACATTGCTGACTGTCTTTTGGCTTCTCCCCGGGTGGGGGGTGCTGTAAAGGTATATTTTATGAAACGTTGCTTTTTAGCTGATAACCTTAGTACAACAGCCCCAATTTCAGCTTGGAATATAACCAGTTCAGATGATGACAGTTTATGCAGTTCCTAGCAAGATGCATTCACATTAACCACTCGATGAACCTGCAGCCCCCTCAAGGTAAAGTCCAATTCCCAGCCCTTATATTCTTTTGCCGAAGATGAGACATTAACTAGGGAGTTTATTTGGCAATGGGCTTGCAGTCATTGATAAACTCTTGTTTTTTCCTGGTTTGTTGTGGGGGGAGTTATGCTTTCTGGCAGTATCTCCCATGATGGTCTGATCCAGTGTAGATGTTTGGAGTCAGTAGAAGTCTTATTCCTGACTGAGGTGTCACATCATGATTTTGAGGCAGAATAGAGAGCATAGGATTCTATGTGTTGTCGTCTTTCTCTTGAGATCCCATAACTTTGAGTTGCTGTCAAAAGACTTGTCGTTTATAGATGATATGATGATGGTATCAGATGTTGAGCAATGCCACATCTCTTGATGGCATTGAATGTTGAAATACTATCGTAACAGTATTGTTGTTCAGACATAACTCATCTCTTGGTGGTATTAAGATTAGAGATGCAGCAAAGTTTTAATTCATGGGTGAATATGCCATGAAGTCAGCAAATTCACCCCACAGGACACTTCGCATAATTTTTTTTAATTACCCGAAATTAGTCATTTGTGACTTTGCCTTGCTTTTGTGGTTTTAAAGTGCAAGTTGCACTTAAAATAACTCAAAGCAAGTAGAGGTGACAAATGAGAAATCTCCCAACACCACCCCAGATCTATCCCTGGTGTCTAGAGGACCCTCCGACACAGTTACAACAATCACCCTCCTGCCCCCAACCCCCACAAACACTCACCGATCACTGGCCAGTTGGCCACATGTAAAAATATTATTATTTTTGTTAATGAAATTCCACATTCCTTGGTGTCTAGTGGACTCCCCCCAAGACACCATTACAACAATCACCCTCCCCCCACTGATTGCTGACCAGTCGGCCACAGTCCACATGTCAAAATATATATTTTTTAATTAATTCCCCCATTCCTTGGTGTCTAGTGGACCTCCTAACCCATCCCACCCCATCCAGACCAGTGCCACACCACCCAGCTCCCTGCCCCAGTCCACCCTGAGCGGGCCACCTGCACATCCCTCCACTCATCTCCATGACCGGCAGCCTGACTGAGTGCTAATGAATGAGGGTATGCTTGTACAAGCACACACTCATTCACTGACAGCTCACGGTGTTTTGGACAGCGTTTCAGATGGCTAGAGAACAGAAAAGGGCTGCTCCGATCACAGCGGGTGGGGTGGGATGGAGGCATTAGTGTTGTGGACCCCAGAGGGTCCACAGTGCCATGCCCAGCCCACCCACCCCCACCAGTAACCAAAGCAACCCCTCCCTTTCTCTAGCCCCCAAAAGCTGCCCATAAGATCGTGAGCTGTTGATGAATGAGCCTGTGCTTGTACAAACATGTGTTCATTCATTAGAGCTCAGTCGGGCTCCCAACCATGGAGGTGAGTTGAGGCCTGTGCTGGTGGCCCACTTGGGGGGCTGGGGAGCAGGGTGGTGTGGCAGTGGTCTGAATAGGGTGGGTGGGTGGGAATCCACTAGACACCAGGTATTGGGGAAATTAATAAAAAATAATATTTTTATATGTACAACTGGCTGATGATTGGTGTGTCGGGGGGCAGGAGGGTGATTGTTGTAACTTTGTCTGGTGGGGGGTCCACTAGACACCAGGGAATGGGGAGCTTAATTAAAAAAAATATTAATATTTTTACATTTGGCCAAGTGGCTGACAATTGGTGTGTGTTGGGGGGGCAGAAGGGTGATTGTTGTAACTGTGTCTGGCGAGGGGGCCCCTAGACACCAGGGAATGGGAATTAAAAAAATATAAATATTTTTACATGTGGCAATTGTCCGATGATCGGTGGGTGGGAGGGTGATTGTTGTAACTGTGTAACTGTGTCTTTCGGGCGGGGCACTGGGCACTTTGTGGCCAAAGTTTGTGTGGGAAGAGTGGAATTTCAGGGGTGAAATTCCACACTTCACATTCAATCTGGCCTCAATGAATTTGGCGAAATTGTGCGTGTTGCGCTTCGCGAATTGAGCACAATACGCAAAATATTCCACAGAGCAAAGTTTGTTGACATCGCCCACCTCTAATTAAGATGTTCTGAATAGCATTGCTGAGGGCATTGTTGGATGTTAAGCAATACCATTGCTGAGGGCATTGCTGGATGTTAGGCAACACCACAATCTCTCTCTCAAAATGTTCGTATTTATACATTTTACAAACAAACATGTTTCATCTCATGTAATCAGATATTAAGATGGCTCAGCTGAATTTTGCTTACAAATTAGCTAGGAACATTTGACAAGTGTGTTTTTTGTGTATCCTTGAAGAATCAGAAGCTCATCAGAAAAAGAACTTTACAGTCATTTCAACCTTAAAATGACAGGCTGGCTTTAGCAGAAAATAGAACAAAGCTGAAACAGTAATAGTTCCAGTAAGCAAACTGGCCTACAATTCAAGTTCAAACTTGCCCTGAAAATATGTGACCCTATATTTCTCACAGTGGGTAGGGCCAGTGGGATGCTGGGATATGTGGGGAGCGGTATGATGGAGGTGCTGCTCCTGTATGCTTGTGAGATCGCACCTGGAGGATTGTGCCTGTTCTGGAGGCCACACCTCAGGAAGGATATAGACAGTGTAGAGTAGGAGGGTAATGAAAATTGTGCAGGGGTTGCATCAAAAACCTTAAAAGACAGTCTGAAGGATCTCAACATGTACAGCCTGAAAGAGATGACAGTGATAGGGGACATGATAGAGAACTACAAGTGCCTAAAGGGGGTGAACAGGGTGCAGGAGGTGACTCTTTTTCAAATGAGAAAAAGCACCAGGATATGAGGGAATGTGATGAAGCTGGGGGTGGGGTGGGGAGAGTTTATGTGGGATGTAAGGAAGTACTATTTCACTGAAAGAGTGGTGGATGCCTGGGACAGACTGTCAGAAGAAGTGGTAGAGGAGAAAACAGTATGGGGCTTCAAGCATGCATGGGATAGACATTGGAAAATATTAGTAAACAGGCAGGTAGGAGCAAGAGTGCCCGGAGACCAGTTAGGGTCTGTGGAGACAAACTAAGCAGGGATCATTTGGGCAGACTGGATGGACCAAGCAGTCCTTTTCTGATGACAAATTGAGTGTTTCTTTGTTTCTATGATTCTATGAGCCTTAGCGGTCACTAAATCGGGAAAGAGATGGGAAAACGTTGTTTGTCGAAACCTCCAAAACAGCTGGGAGCTTAAGTTGGAAACTTCTGTGGTCGATAATGTAAGGTGAAAGGGTTGTCTTCAAGAGTTTTTTTTTTTTTTTAAAACAATTTTTAAAATACTAATGAAAATAGTTTGTTGTATAGCTTGAAAACAGGAGTATCTTGTGTCCTGTTTTTGTGACTCGCAACCTATTTTGCTGACATAGAACAACTGACTATATAGTTACAGAAGCCAGAAGAATACAAAGGCCTAGGTGCATTATATAAGGTCTGTAAATCCATAGACAAATCAAGCTGCAGCTCTGGGGCCATGCCCACTCATTCTGTTACTGTGCTTATGGCCCACAGTGTGATGTTCAGGCAACTTTCTGGTCTGGGTTCATGCACAGTGGGGCACTTGCTTTATGTATGGTCCACATGTCTGGGTCCATTTCTGATGTTGTACCTGCTTTATGTGTGGCCCATGGAAAGCAAGCTACAAGTCTAAGGCTGCTCAAATCAACACCCTGCACTAGTGGACAGTATGTCAAGAGGGTCCCCTAATTCTCTGCTCTTTCCTATTCTAAAGGAGAAATGAATGCATGGACCATTTGGAGTAATCTCCTTTCTTCCCACTCTACTTGAAAAAAATAATACAGATCTAATTTATTTTTTTCTGAGGAGAGAAGATTAGATAGCAGTTTGGTCTGCTATGCTTCTCTCCATAGTACTGTATTTACAATCCTGAAGATGCACAGCATACAACCGAGTCTATAGAGGAGCTTCCCCTTCCAAATGTAATTAGCCTATCTTTAATAATGTAATTTATTAATTTATTAAGGTGTTCTTTTGCTGAACTGTCATGCTGGGCCAGAGGCTACCTCAATTCAGCCTTGAATTAGGCCCCACAATCCTTGCGACTTGGATAACTTAACCAAACTACCTTGGCTCTTGGCAAGACCACCCTAGCACTGGGTAAAGCAGACAACAGACTGGGGAGAGGGGATGCCTTGAGGCCAACAATGAATAGTATTTACAGGAGTAACCCCCCTGTAAATGGGGGGGGGTTTCTAAAAGTCCCCTAGTAACTTGTCTAATCACCCCAGACTGGATGGTGTTCGGCCATTAAGCCGTTTATAAGTGAGTGCTTTTTAAAGCCTCTAGTACTGTCTCTTTAAGAGTTGTCAGCTTGCAGACCTAATTAGTTTGCATGGGGGACTGTGTGTTTTCCTGCTTGAGTCCCGCTCGAGCCGCCGACAAGGTGCTTCGTTTTTGCCGTTGCTAAGCGGGCAAAGCGAGTACTTCCCAGGGCTATAATTGTTGGCTCAAAATATGTTAGAATGGTAATGGAAATGTACTTTGTCTAACCTGCTTTTCTTGCAGTTGGGACTTTGTGTGCTTTACCCCTCCATTTTCGATTGGAACTGCCGCTTGGATCCAATCAGGAGGGAGGGTCACTTAAAATGGAGTATTGAGCAGCCAACCAGGACTAGGACTCTCTCGGGAGCCGGATGCCAATGGGGAGTATGGCCAGTGATTCTGGGAAGTGAAGTTCTGGAGTGTCATACCTTTTCGCACCAATAGGGGAAGGTGTGAGTGACTGGCATCTGAAGCCCTCCAATTGGGTCGGGTGGCGCCCCAGTGTGATTCCCTGCCCAATGGCTGAGAAGGCATAGTCATTGTGGCCGGGAGTGAGGAAGGAGCTCCGGGCTTCTGCGCTGCTGAGTTTCACGCGGGAAGCACGTGTGGAAGTGAAAAGTCGGGCAGCTCATTCGCCATGGTGATTTGGACTGAATCCACTGTGTACAAGAAACAGAAGAGGCTGTGCAGCTAGCAGTCAGCAACCAGGCTCACCCTGTAGAGGACTGTAGAATCTGCTTCATCGTGCTCGGTCTGTCAGGAGAAGTGAAGCTGCACTGTGACTTCCCGGGTTGGCAGTAAGTGCGGTCGGAATATGAAAGCAGCTGCCTGGTATGGTAACATTCTTTTACATATAGATGTGTGGGAAGTGTTCTGATCACAGGCCTGTGTCTCCCTGCAGTGTGAAAGGTGTTCTGCCTCAAGAGTCATGAGTAAAAATCAGGGTAGCTCCCTGCAAGCTGATCCATTGAGTTGCAAGTGTTTCATCTGTTTCCCTCTCTTGCTACACGAACTGAGCCTACCGGCTCCAGATTACAAATTGGGTATTGTGCAAGTGTTTTCATCCTCAGGGCCCCAACCAGCTGCACCGATCTTGGCTAGCCCCCTCTTTCCTGGGTACCCAGCGACAGTGACTTGTAGGGACTTTAGCCCAGTGCACAGTGCTCTGAATATTAGTGTGATTGAATCAATTAACTTGATTTCCCCCTGTCCTTGTTACTCTCCCCTAAATAAATAAGATTTGGTTGTTTTGCAAAGTTACACTGCCTGAACTGCGTGTCTGTGTTGAAATACTGTACAGTGGCTATTGTATTACTGCATCTTACTTTACAGGGGGTCCCCAGAGTCAAGCTGATCCAACCAACCCTGGGGGTAAGTGTATACTGTGAAGGTACTGTTATTAACTTGTGTGGGCCACTAGTGGGATGAAAGAGGGGTTGCAGTGACCCAGAGGGCTGTGACCAAGTCATACCAGACTGTCTTAACCCCGACCTCTGGGTGAAGGCACCTGCCATTGGATCTAGGCCCCTTAACTTGTTAGCAGTTACGCAGGCAGGGGTAGTAGCCCTTGGGATAGCGCCACCTGGGGGTTACACAGTACTGTTGCTTACTTGTGGCAGTTAATGCTGGCATGCATCTGCTGTTCATTACTGCCTCTGGTGTTATGACCAAGTTGGCCAAATCCACTAAGATTGTCACAGCCCAGTGTGAGCTACAGTAATAGTTACTATTAATTGCTGACCTCAAGCCATATGCCCTCCTCCCCTCTTACTCTCTGATTTACCTCTATGCCAGTTATTAAATTCTCTCAGGTCCCATTGATTTCCAAATTATATAATACCCCCAATAAAGCAAATTATGCAAGAAAAAACAAAATTAACATAAAAAAGAAATGAAAAGACATTAAATGTAGGTCATTTTATTAACTATCACAGTATTGTCCATCCATGGATGGATATTTTTTGATTGCTTTTTCTTTGTTTTATATTTTAATTTTTCTTACATTAATTAATTTGAACATAGACACTGGCCTCTTGTAACCAAAGCTGTGGTAGTTAATTACTGACTACATGAGGTCAGACAGGAAAACTGTGCATGCCCATGTGTGGCCAGTCAGGTCATTTATTCCATTGCCATGCCATTCTGGTGAGTGGTGGGATTGTCTGATTCTACTGACACAGAATCATATAATTTGTTTGCAGATAAGGACTACTTGGCCAATCCAGTCTGCTCATTTTTATCAACCTACAGTACTACTGCGGATGCTACTTGATCTCTGGCCCCATTCTTTTCAACTAAGATTCTCTTACGCCTATCCTATACATTCTCGAACCCCACCACTGTTTTGCCCCCACCACCTTGGCTGGTAGGTTGTTCCAGGAATCCACTACTCTTTCTGTGAAGAAGTATAGTGGCATCCCCCAGGATGAAACCCACTTTTAAAGCACTCTGCAGTACGCTGCAGCAAACCTACTGAATAAAGCAATGTAATTTCAGTGGCAATTAGTCCCTTTTGTCATGCAGGAAACCGTGACATTTACTTCACTCTGGCAGTGTCACATTTTCCTGAATGACAAAAGGGACTAATTGCCACTGACATTACATTGCTTTATTCAGTAGATCTGCTTTAGCATTCTGCAGAGTGCTGCAAAGTGCTGCAGATTTGGGTTTCATCCTGGGGTTGCCACTGTACTTCCTCACATCTCTTCTAAATCCACCCCCCCCCAACTTCATAGCATGTCCCCTTGTTCCTGAGCACCTATTTTCTGAAAAGTACTTTCTTCTTGTACCTTATTTACCCTCTGAGGTATTTAAAGGTCTGTATCATATCCCGCTTCTCTCTCGCCTCTCTTCCAGGGTGTATATATTGAGTTCCTTTACTGTCCTCATAGGGCTTTTGATGCAGACTCCACACCATTTTAGTTGCCCATCTCTGGACTGCCTCCACCCTGTTTATGTTCTTCTGAAGATGTGATCTCTAGAATTGTACACAGTATTCTAGGTGAGGTCTGCACGCGAAGTGCGAAAACACAGTTTGGCCAGGATGTGAAAAATGACAGCTGTACTGTTCACAAGGATGTGTGAAAAAATGGCAATGCTGAAAATCTGGAGTGAAAATATTACAAATTTGCAAAGCTACAAGGGTGCTTGGGACGCTGCGCAAAGCATGCTCATAGCACAGTCATTTAATGGACTTTCATCACCAAATTTTCAACTCAGGCATTTTAGGACCTCTGCTCATGAACAGTGTCACTGTGATTTTCTTAATCTGTCCCGAAGACTGATTTCCCACAGCGACCACGCTATTCTGTGCCAGAAGTGCAAAAACATATTTTGGACAGGATGTGAAAAATGAGAGCTGTACTGTTCATAAGGAGGTGTGGGAAAAATGCCAATGCTGAAAATCTGGAGTGAAAATGTTACAGATTTATGAAGTTATGCGTGTGCGTGGAAATTGCACAATGCACGCTTGTAAAACAGTCATTTATTTTTAATTTTTTACCAAATTTGCAACATAGTCTTTTTGAGAGCCCACCTCATGAACAGTGGCACTGTTGTTTCATTAATCAGTCCCAAAAGGTGATTTCATGCAGTGACTGCAAAATCACCTTTCAGGACCGAATAACACCATGACAGTGACTGAATTCATGAGGAGGGGTCCCAATAACCCCATGTTGAAAATGTGGTGCCAAAATTCCAAAAAATGCCCAAGATATGCAACAAAGTTGCAAAAAAACTATTTATGCCATTATACAGCTTACCGGCATTTCTTCAGTTCACGGTCAGCTTTGAAGAACGCAGACGTGTTCCTGGTCCACCGAAGATCGTTGCACTGGGCTCTGGAGGTAAGTATGGGGTGAAGGGGGTGTGGGGAGGTGGGATATGCAGTGGGTGGGTGCATATTGGGGGAGGGGCCGCCAACAGTGAGGGGACGTTTTCTACTTTACAGGGGTAAAAAAATAAACCGCGGGAAGGTTTTTTCATTTTACAGGTACTTTTGGCATGCTGGGGTGGACTACCACTATGCCACCTGTGTGTTTTCGGGTAGGGGGATTGGAGCCGACAGGGATTGGTATACCCCGTTGACAAATTAAAGGTGTTGGGGGAATGATGCCGAGGGGGACTGGGCACCTCCCTTGGCAAACAACTGGCATGGGATATGATGCCGATGGGGATTGGGCTCCCTGTCAGCAAATGAACTCAGGAGGGGGCATGATGATGCCAACAGGGGGATTGGGCACCCCTGACATTGGCTTTTCTGGGGACTGTGCGAGGTGGACGGCACGGCCCCCACCATGTCTGATTGAAATGTTACACCAGGAAAGGCACGCCCTGCAATGAGGTGGAGCTCCCTCATTGCAGCACTTTTGCACTGCTGTCATAGACAGTGTGCAATCTAATTTATGCTACAGAACCCAGCCTCAAAAAGCAGTGGTCACTGGCCACAACATGACCGCGCCTCCAAAACCTGCTATTCTAAAGTTACCGCAACGTGTTTCTTGCACACACACTAGACAACATAAAAATGAAAATGAAAAAAATGAAAATCTCTCCCCTCTCAGCTTTCTCAGCTAGGCAGGTCTCTGGTCCTAGAGGCCTACTGCAACAGCCTGACTTTACTTTTTTTTTTTCAGGACTAGGGTAGGTCAATCTTTTGAAGATGTTTTGTTTTTTGAAGAATTTCCTAGCTAATCTAACAAGGAGTGAATCCACAGCCCTGCCTGAACTACCTAATAGTCTGATGACAAGTGTGTGAGCTTTCATGCTGGATCACATTGTTGAGATGAGTCTAGACTCTAGCTCCACCTGCAAACTGTGACTCACACTGTGCCCTAGTTAACTGTTTTAGGTGTGAAGTGCAGTTCACACATCGACTGGTTCACCTGGTTTGCCTGGTCTGCACCATTCAGACCAGGGCAAACCAGTCAAAGCAAAAATCTGCTAATTTCCCCTAAAAGTTCACTACAGTCTGCAAGAATCAAACATTCAAAGTTTGAGGTGTTCAATTGTTTTGTAGAACTGAACTTCCAGCCCTAATTCATTCAGTGTTTGTTTGGGCAGCAGTCCAATTACTGTGGACACTCTGCACACTGGACCAATTCCGCGGTCGGTTTTTAGGTAAACCAAGAGACTGATACCCAAGCCGTGACCTTGGTGCCCACCTGGATTCATCCCATGTGACACTGCCAGTAAGAGCAATGGGTACAGATGTGCACCTTCATGTGTTGTTACAGACCAATCTGCACAGTATCCATAGCATGTTACCATGATGCCCCCAGGGGCAACTGGAATGGGAGAAGAGGTTGCTCAAGGAAGAAGAAGCATGGCACCAAAATGAGCTGGAGTAGGAGATGGTGGCAGTGTACTGGAACCAGGGGGCCCCTTGTCATTGTCCTCATCATTGCAGGAGGGCCCTGGAGGAGGACTGACTGCATGGGGTATGGCAACATTAACATTTGGGGTAGCTGGTGGTGGTATGTCATGCTGTCCTAGGAACAGAGGTCCCTTATGCAGTTCAGGCCAGAGGGAGATTGTGGTGTGCTGCATCCCACTTGCTAGAAATAACAACCAGGCAACTGGCTGATGTTACCCATTTGCCTTGAATGCCAGGTCTCCCTGAAATGCATCAAACATAACAGGACAAACACCATGGGCCTATCATACAGTTGTACAAAATTCTAAAATACAGATTATTTTCTATGGAAATGATGTTTTAGAAACATAGACTTTGATGACAGATAAGGACCACGTGGCCCACCCAGTCAATCCATTTCCCTACCTACTGGAAAAGCTGCATATCCTAGTTTTACCAACAGCCTGCTTCCTCCTACCTCCCACTAGAATTGCCTTATGTCTGTCCCATGCATTCATAAATTCCTCCACTGTTTTCCTTGGATTAATTAGACTATGTGTAGTGTGCATGGTCAAGTTCTGGCATCCAGTGTTGGTAGGTAGTCATGGTTTTGGGGTTCATGTCTGTACCCACTTTAGGCTGTGCATGTGGTAGTGCATAGTGCTGTGCATGTGGGATATCATTGTTTGGTGTGTGCACAGTGCACTGGTCAATACATTGTGTGTACTTTGCAACAGATTAAAGGGGTTGTGCCATTGCTACTCCCCACCCACTCACCCAGGATGGCGCAAATTCTGATCTGGTGGTGGGAGAGGATGAGATGCCTATCTCATGCAATAGGTTGGTGTCCCCATGCACGAACTTTGTGTTTGTCAAGGCATGCTCAGATGCAGAGTGGCACTGCTACACTACGTGGATATGTGAAAAGTACACTTCTGCTCAATTCATAGTGTTCACTATGGATCAGCACCTGGCTGACTTCCATGGCTGTAGGCCTTTATAGATTAAGCCCCTGGTCACAACATTTGTTGGACAAATTTAGCTTTCAAAATAAGACCAAATGGCTGCAAAACGCTGAATGACTGGTGGAAGAAATATCATTAATACTAAAAAACGTTTAAACAAACACAAGCATAAGGTGTCACTATGGCAAATATTTGCTGCAATGAATAACTTACATTGCTGCGAAGGTTCTGAAAATGTGACCCAGTGTAGCTGATGGTAGTAAATTGCAACTACAATTTGCTCATCGTATAGCACATATGCCCAAGCAATGTGTTCCAGATGGCTAATTACATCAAAAAAATGTAAATTGAGGGCTCTGTTATGAATTTTGTTTTAAAGTACTCCCAAAGTATGTTATGGGCATAATGCACAAAAGTGAAGTTTGAAAGGTTTGAAAGACCAAAGTTGTGTACAAAGAAAAAACACATTGTTACACCTCTCATCATAATGTTTTAATTACTGGCTACATAATTTCATAATCAGGAAAAAACGGCTCCCCAGACTTTTGCCCACTTTGGGCATCAAGGAATAGCCATGGGAGATGCTCTACCATTGGTTGTTCCTACCGCTTCTGCTCTAACTGGGAGCTCAACTAAACTTTGGGAGTGGTTTCCTCTTTGACAGCTAAAACAGCTTGATGTTCCTCTCTCTCTTCTCTCTCTCTCTCTCTCTCTCTCTCTCTCTCTCTCAACCTGAAGCTCTACCAGGCCAGCACCAGCGATCAGTAAAGACACACTGAATTTCTTTGAAATCAAACACTCAATATAGCCCACTTCTCTGTTCATCAAAGAGACACTATGGAGGAGGTAGACCAGGGGACCTAGCAGTCCATAAAGAGATAAGCCCTTCCTGGACCCATTAGATGCCAAGGATGCATTCTTTAAACTGACAATCTTTTGGGGGTGAAAGCATATGCTGCAAAGGGGAGTTTTGGGTAATGTTAACAGTACAAGCTTTTAGTTAAGCAAATAAAACAAACAGATGCCTCAGAGAATATACGATCCCTGAGAGAATATAAAGATCGAGCACAAAACAAACTCCATAATATATGGGTAATTATACACGTGTGTTATTTCCCATGTATTATGGAGTTTGAGAGTGTTTGTGAACTGTGCATAAAATTATGCAAACAGTAATTATCAAATTGTTTTACACTTTCAATAATGAATCTCAGATTCACAACTTGTACTTTACAGCACTCATTTTCTAATTACAGTTGGCATAATCAATGCACCTTTCTTCCTACACATGAAGGCTTTTCCATACTGTACTATGAACTGGAATGAGAAAGGGAGAGAGGAGACAACAAATTGGCAATAGATTATATGGACATGGAAAGCTGAAGATAATTTTGCTCAAGGATCATCTACATTGTTGCTGGTCTTTAGTGGCATTCAGCACAAATGGGGAGAAAGGTAATCTACTAGCAAGAAATGATTGATTTATGTCCTACCAAAACTGCTAATTACAGTATAATCTTGAGCAAACCAGCTTCAATACTGAGAAATGTTATATGAGTAGAGGTGGGTGAAGTTATAAAACTTTGCTTTGTGGAGAAATTCACAAATTGTACCTAACTCATGAAATTCTGCGTTAAGGCAAAGTTCTACTTCACCTTAAAGGAGAACTTTGCGAATGGCGAAAATTGTGAATGCCACTTGTGAATTTTGGCTCCAAGGAAAGAATGGGAGAGGGGAGTGGGCTGGGAAGATAGGGGAGAATGGGTAAAACACATAAATAAAAAATGCTGTATAAAATATCCACAAGGCACATCATTCATCATCAGTAACTTACTAAAGAATATAAAAGAAAATCACTACATTTGAAGATAAAAATAATATAAAATAACCATATATTTTTTTAAATGCATTCAAGACCTATAACAAACATTGTTCCATTATATAGCAAAATACCACTTTTATAACAAGCATTTGTCAATGCCGAATATTGTCTCGCTGCCATTGGCATTGGTAGTGCAGGAGTTAGAGATGCATAATAGGAATGGCAGTGAAGTATTGAACTGATGCCAACACCACCCCCACCCTGCAGAGACTGGCAGGCATTGGGGTGTGCCTTTGGGGCATCAGCTATAATGCTCATGCCATTTTACCTCACCCTACCCTGTAGAAACTGACAAGTGTTGTGGTGTTCTTTGGGTTCTTTGGGCCTTATACTTGCCCCATTCCATAAGGAAATACACTGAGATGGGTGCAATAAAGGAGAATGGGGTGAACTTTAGGGCTGAACATTCCAAGGCAGACCTCGATGCCTGTCACTGGCTGCAGGGTGGGGGTGGGGGTGGAGGTGGAATGGTGAGAGTATTATAGCCAATGATATTATAGCCAATGATCCCAAATTGCAACCCTGACGCCTGTCAGTCTCTACAAGGTGGGGTGTTTGTTAGTATTTTCACTCCAAATTTTCAACATAGGCTTTTTTTGATCCCACTTCATGAAGAGTGGCACTATCAGTTTGTTAGCTGAAAGGTGGTTTTACACAGAGGCTATGTCATTTGGCGACACAGGGATGAAAACACATTGTGGGCAGGATGTGAAAAATGACAACTGTATTGTTCATGAGGAGGTGTAAAAAAATGGCAACATTGAAAATCTGGAGTGAAAATATAAAAAATTGGTGAAGTCATGAGCATGCATAGAAACTGTGCAACACACATCCTTAACCCAATTATTTTGGGGATTTGTTCAACCACATTTACAACATAGGCATTTTGGGACCTCCCCTCATGAACAGTGGCACTGTGATTTTGTTACTCTGTCCCAAAAGTTGATTTCCCACAATGACCACGCCATTGTGGGCCACTCCAAATTTTCAACATAGGCTTTTTGTGACTCCACCTCATGAAGAGCGGCACTATCAGTTTGTTAGCTGAAAGGTGGTTTTGCACAGCGGCTATGCCATTTGGCGACACAGGGATGAAAACACATTTTGGGCAGGGTGTGAAAAATGACAGCTGTACTGTTCATAAGGAGGTGTGAAAAATGGCAGTGTTAAAAATCTGGCATGAAAATGTTGCAAATTTGCAAAGTTACAAGGATGCATTGAAACTGGGCAACACACGCTTGTAACACAGTAATTTTATGGACTTTTGTCACCAAATTTTCAACATGGGCATTTTAGGACCTCTGCTCATGAACAGTGTCACCAACATTTTCTCAAATTGTCCCGAAAACTGATTTCGGACAGCGACCACACTATTCTGTGCCAGACATGGGAAAACACATTTCGGCCAGGATATGTAAAATGACAGCTGTACTGTTCATAAGGAGGTGTGGAAAAATGCCAGATTTGAAAATCTGGAGTGAAAGTATTACAAATTCACGAAGTTACGAGTGTGCATGGAAACTGTGCAACGCATGCTCACAAAACAGGCATTTGTTTGATTTTTTCCACCAAATTTTTAACATAGGCTTTTTGAAAGCGCCCCTCATGAACAGTGGCACTGTCATTTCATTAATCAATTCCGAAGGGGGATTCTGTGCAGTGACCGCGTAATCACCTTTTGGGGCCGAATAATGCCATGACAGTGACTGAATTCATGAGGAGGGGTCCCAATAACCCAATGTTGAAAATTTGGTGCCAGAATTCCCCAAAATGCCCAAGATATGCACCAAAGTTGAAAAAACCCTATTTATGCCATTATATAGCTCACCGGCATTTCTTCAGTTCGCAGTTGGCTTTTAAGAATGCAGACGTGTTCCCGGTCCACTGAAGATCGTCGTGCCGGACTCTGGAGGTAAGTATGGGGTGAGGGGGGTGTGGGGAGGCAGGCTGCGCAGAGGGTAGGCGTGGGTTGGGGGAGGGCCACCGGACTCGATGAGGGACCATTTTCTGGTTTTCAGGTTTAAAAAAAAACAAAAAACATTGCAGGACGGTTTTTGTTTTACAGGGGCATTTGGAACGCATTTGGCATGCTGGGGTGGGCTCCCAGTGAGCCACCTGAGTGTTTTTGGGGGGTGCTGTAGCTGACGGGGGATTTGGCACCCCCATCGAAACATACCAAAGGGGTGAGGGGGGATTGGGCACCCACCTAGGCACACTACAAAATCAGGCGACATTATGCTGACTAGGAGTGGGCTCCCCCATCAGCAAATTAAATGGGAAAGGGGGACTGAAGCCGATGGGGACTGGGCCCCATCAGCAAAGAAAGACTGTTTGGGGGGCACATGATGCCGAGGGGGATTGGGAACCCCCTCGGCATACACTTTAAATGAGAAGGGGGGCATTATGCAGACGGGGAGTGGGCTCCTCCATGGGCAAATGAAGTGGGATGGGGCACTCTAGGCGGCAGCAGTCAGTGCCACCATGTTTACTGAACTGCTTCACCAGGAAAGGCACATCAGGAGGGCATGTTATTGTGCCGCTGCATGATGAGCTTGCCTCTCATTGCAGCAGCACTTTCCTTAGATCTGGTGGCCACTTTATGTATAGCTGGTGTCAGCGCCTGCATGCTGCCTTATTGTGGAATGAGGGACTCACCTAATGATGCGTGCCCTGCACTTGCCACATGGTGACCACACCTCCAAATCTGCTACTAATGCAATATGTTGGCTGGTGCGCACGTACGAGCCAATATAGAAAAGGAGCTGATTTAAAATGTTCAGCCAATCCTGGGGGGACACCTGCTTTAGTTTGTACTGCCATAAAGACTCACATTGTAGAAGATGTCTATCCATATCACCTCCCCTAATTTTACTTTAGCTAATCTTGACCTGTAATACCTGTAGTAAAGGATATTACTGCATCACTACTGTGGGATTACTCATACAGGGAGGCATGAACACAATCAATGCATCTGTTTTAAGACTCAAGAAACATTATACATGCAGCAATGCATTTTTCCATCCCAATCATTTGCTTTTACACTAACGTGGCTTCCATGCATGCAGAGTTTGCAACTTAAAGCATATCATAACAATCATGTGAGAGGAGACAATGAGCATACTTGACATGACCATTTCTAATGAATCCTAGCCTACAAGCAATGGCCAAATCTGAATAGCCAAGAGACAGTGATCAAATCTAAATCTTAAGCTGGGCCTTTTATTCTTGCAAAGCTTGTGAAAATTCAGCAATTTATTATATTTTTATTAGACAAGTGGTCAATCACTCTTGATAGACTAGAGCATTATTGCATTTCAGGGGTGGAGGCTTGGGGTGAGGGTGTGAAAAGGAAATTAAATTAGGTCTGTACAGAACTACAAATGAACCCTAGTAGGCATTTCTTTTACTTTTAATGTGCACCTGATGCCTACTTAGGTAGTGATTTGTGTTTTTTAGCATTTTGTTAATGCTAAAACTGCACTTGAAACCATTTTGTGACTTTATGAATCTGGCAAAGTAGAGCATTCATAAATGTTAACAAGTTTACGTACAAACACGTGTACTATAAATGCCGTAGAACTTCTTTCTGTTTTTAGTTTTCCCCATATACAGCACCCCTGCTTCTTCCCATGCTACCTCTCTAAATCATTTCAATGTTGCCAGATACCTACTGCCTCAATGTAGACATTCTATTCTAGAGTCACAAAGTAGAAATCTTGCTTTCCATAAGCTAGTGAAAACATAACTTGCAAAACTGAGCCATGTGCATATGTCTATATTAAATAGTTAAACATTAAGGAACCTTTTTAAAAAGTTCCATTTCTAGAGGCTATAAACTGTGTGGCGATATGCAGTAGTTGGGAATCAATTTACCATAAAACATTCTGGTGCATTTGGTCTACCTTACCAGGCCTTGGGGATGGTTTGGAGGGGTCGGTGTGATGCGGGCCCTGGGCCGGTGGGGGTGGGGGCGGGCAGGTGGATTGGGGTAATGGGTACCAGGAGGTGCCCTGGGGTGAAATGGGTCCAGAAAAGGGGTCCTCTCTGCCTGGATCCCATACCCAAGGGTTCCACACTGAGTGGGAAAATGTCATGCTCTCCCATGTCCACTCATCCGACCCAGGCAGTGTTGTGCAATGCCAGGTCGATTAGGAACAAGACAGCTATTATTGCTGCTCTTGTTGGGACATCTGACCTGACTTGCATCACCGAGACCTGGCTGAATGATGATACTAGTCCTGTTTTTGAGGCAGCAGTGCCAGTTGGGTACTCGGTGATACACCGCCCAGGACTGGATTGCAGGGGCGGGGGTGTAGCCATCTGTTTTAAGATAGAACTTAACCTTGTAGATGCTTTGGTGGGGACTACCAGATCCTTTGAGTGTATCATGGGTGCAGGTGTGGGCTGTAGTATACTTCTCATCTACTCTCCTCCCAGTGAGGACAAAGTATTCCTCCAGGAAGTCGGGGACTTCATTGTCAATATGGCTTTGGAGTTGCCCAGGTGGTTGATCCTAGGTGACTTCAATGCCTGGGCCGACGATGAACTATTGCATTTTGGACAAGACTTCCTCCAACTGATGATTTAGTTGGGCTTCACACAGGTGGTTACTACTGCTACCCATAATTGTGGTCACTCTCTGGACCTGGTATTCCTCCTGGGGATGGAGATCTCTGATTTGGTGGTGGAACCAGTCAGATGGTCTGACCATCACACTATAGGGTTCAGTTTCGTGGCCCCCCAATAGACCTGCACCTGTGGAGATGGTCCGGTACCACCCTTTAAGGGGTGTATCCCCTACCAGTCTGATGGCAGTGCTGGACCTATCGAGTAGTCCATTGGGATGCAAGGAGCCAGGTGACCTATTGCAGCATTATAATAATGCTATATTGGGGGCCCTGGACTCCATTGCTGTGGTCCAAGTTCACCTACTCACTCTTCGGCCTCCGTCCCCTTAGTTAAATGGGATCTTGAAGGAGCTGAGATGAGTAGGATGAAGGCTGGAGCGTTGCTGGCAGAAATCCAGCCTGGGGATGACAGACTTAGATAATGTCCCATTATAGGGACTATCAATTGGCCATCTCCCGTAAGAAGGCAGAGTTCCTATCCAGGGAGATTGCCACTGCATGGACTTGACTGGTTCAGCTCTTCCATACTGTCGACAGACTGTGCAATCCAGCCTGCCTTCAGAATTGGAGAGCTTTTTCACAAGTTAAGTGTGAGGAGTTTGCTCAGTTTTTTGCAGATAAGGTTGCCTTCATCAGGCAGAAGATTCGCTAGGCATGCTTCATTGAACAGAGTGGTGGGAGGTCACTAGTGCCCGGTCTGTCTGGTCTGACTTTGCCCAACTGGCGATCACTGATTTTGTGAAGATTGTCCAGGATATGCAACCAACTTGCTGTAGTCTGCATCCTGGTCCAACCTGCCTCCTGTTGGAGTGTGTGGAAGTCATCAGACTGGTCCTAGCTGAGATAGTCTGGAGTTTGTTGGAGAAGGGGGTGTTTCCTGACCCCTTGAAAGAGGCGATCATGACCACCCTTTTGAAGAAATCCTTCCTCGACCCGGACTGCCTCGTTAACTACAGACCTGTCTCTAACCTGCCTTTTGTGGGTAAGGTTATTGAGAAGGTAGTCACGTTACAACTCGAAGACCATCTTACCACCCATGAGGTCTATGATCCTCTCCAGTCTGGGATCAGGAAGAGGCACAGTACAGTACAGACTGCTCTTGTTCAGGTACTTAATGATCTCCTGGTGGTGAGAGATCAAAAGAGCCATTCAATCTTGGTTCTTCTTGATCTCTCTGTAGCGTTTGACACTGTGAACCATGGGGTCTTGCTGGAGTGCTTGCGGCTGATCTGTGGACTGTCTGGTACAGTCCTCAGATGGTTCCATTCTTTTCTCACATGCAGGTCACAGAGAGTGGTGTCGGGGAATTTTTCCTTGGTCCCTTTCCCCCTGACCTGTAGGGTTCCGCAGGGCTCTATGCTGTCTCCCATGTTGTTCGCAGTGTATTTGCTGCCATTAGGAGACATTATAAGGTGGTATGGGCTGAGTTTTCACTGTTATGCAGATGACACACAGCTCTACATGTCCTTTGTACCTGATCAGGAGGATACGGTCTCTGTCCTTAATGACTGCCTTGCCGAGGTCCAAGACTGGATGAGTGCCAGTTGGTTAAGGCTGAATCCAGAAAAGACTGTGGTGTTGGTTGTGGACCCAGGTCATTGGGTAGAGAGGGCTTCAGATGTTCAGCCCTCTGGACTTGTGCTAGGGGGCACTCAGCTAAGGTCCTCTGAACAGGTGCGGAATCTCTTGCGTTATTTTTGATAATGACCTGACACTTAAATTACAGGTGTCAGCTGTTGTCAAGTCCTCACTTTTCCATCTGAGGAATATCGCCTGGGTAAAACACCTTGTTCCACCTGATGATCTTCCAACTCTGGTCCACGCCTTTATGACCTCCTGCCTCGATTACTGCAATGCTCTATACCTAGGGCTTCCAGGGGTGGACCTCCAACACCTGCAGCCAGTGCAGAATGCAGAATCAAGGTTGTTGATGGGTTTTTCACAATCTAGCCGTGTCATGCCTTTGCTCCATGGACTGCACTGGCTACCAATGTAGTGGAGGATCACCTTCGAGGTTGGTTTGCTGACCTATATGACCCTACATGGACAGGGACCGCATTATTTGCAGGGCGTCCTGTATCCCTACTGCCCCCTCCATCTGCTCCGTTCCACTGACGAGGGATTGCTAAAGGTTCCCAGGGTACATTTGAAGACCTCAGGGGTGAGATCCTTTGCTTTTATGGCCTCGACCCTGTGGAACTCTCTACCTCATCAGATTAGAGAGTGTCTGTCCACTGAGACTTTTAAAGCTGCACTAAAAATGTATTTATTTAACTTAGCATTTTTAGATGATTAGGGATTGGCAATGCTGCATAATTTTTAACTTTACTATTTATTGTTTTAATTTATTACTGCTTGTTTAACTTTGTACAGGTGCTTTGATGAATTTGAAAAGCGCCTTTTATAAATAAACTTGACTTTGACTTTACCTTTGTTATACACTACATATATTGGAGTACAGGAAGCCGTTTACATGGCAAAATCTGTCAGAAGTGTAATTTTGATTCAAAGTATTTAAAAGCAAATTTAATGAATATTGGAAGGACTTAGCCCAGGGTTCAATGTGGGGAATAGCTCCTCCCACAGCCTCTACTTAAGCCCTCCACTAACACACCTCCCTTGCTTAGGGAGTGTTTTTCCCTGAGCTCCCTGCATGGCTCATGTAGCTGTGCTGCTTTGTGCTTGCTGCTCTGGTTTGTACTTCCTCGCTGCTCTCCTTTTGTTATTGTTTTTTGTGCTTCACCTCCCATCTCCATCCCTGTGTTTGCTCCTACCTTTTCTCCTGTTTCTTCCTTGGCCTCTGTGGCCATCTGGCTGCCTCCCGGCTCCCATTCTCGCTCCTTCCTGGGTACCCTGGTGTTCACTTCCTTCCATTCTCCTTTTGGACTTTTTTCTCCTTGCTGCCAATGGCATTTTCTGAGGAACCCATTCCATCTCATTCCTCACCACTGGCACTTTTGAGCATTTCCCCACAGCATATCTCCCCACCTACAGAGCATTACAAGCATCCTCACATGGCCCATCCTCTTCCCCTTTAGTCTGAGCTCCCTCTTCCCATCCTCCCTGCATGCCTTCATTTACCTTCCCCGCTATTCCCATAGCTTCAACGTATTGCCCAACCTCACAATTTGATCAAGCCGTTCATCTCGATTCTCCCTGCCTACTTCCCTATATGGATGAAAAGACTCCAGCGACGCTTCCTGGGATCTCAGCACAGTAAGTCTTCCCCAGTCCTATGCTAACTACTAGCACATGTTGTTTCTGACTTATACGTCTCTCACTATCGATTAACTGGTGCCGTTATCACACTGCTCCCACTGACCTGTGTGTGTCCTTCTCATGCAGGACCATCACACCTGCTCGATGTACCTTCTTATAACTCAACAGGTGTGCTTCTCATTCTTTAAGTTACCTGATGCAATCTACAACAACCGAGTTTTATCCCAGACACCATGAGGGAAGGGTGTGTCGTTCGCCCGCTATTTATATTAGACATGGGGGAAGGGTCTGTTGGCATATGTCAGGCCTACTTTAGTGGATTCCATTCACATGCTGCCAATCTCATACTGCCCTAGGTCTCTACTCAGGGTACTTAATTCAGTCCCTAGCCTGGCTGCTCCTGAGGCATATCACTATTGGGACATCAGCGCTATCCCCTCAGGACAAAGAGAAGGATGTATCCCTGTGATTCAGTGCCATCACCTTCTCCCTTTACTTCCCCGTACATCATACCTCCTTCATGTCTCCATTACCTGCTCCTTCATTCCTGCCTGTGTTCTGCAAGTCTCCTTCCTCTAAGTATGTCCTACGGCACTTTCCTTCTATATCGTCCCTATTTTGTGTTACCATACCTAACCCACTACCCACATTTTATTGTCAGCCACTATTTCATCAGCCTATCCCTGTTTACATGTTTTAAATTCTACTCTCTCTCTACAGCAGCTTTTGTGCTTTAGCCAGCTCATACCAGCAGTATTCCAGACTTTGTCCCTGACTTGTGCCTTCTGAGGAGCTAAGCGAAGGTAGGCTTCCCCTGTCTACTGGGGATGGGATTCCATTATATTCACTACCTCATACTACTTACCAACTTGATATCCTCTGTCCCTAACTCTGCTGGACAGCATCGAGTGGAGGTTAGCTCACCCCGACTACCTGGGATGTGAGTCATGTCTACAAGCTACTGAGTCTTAACACGTTTCTCTACCTCACGCCAGTTGCCACTTCCCTTCAGAAAAGGAACTTCTTCACCATGCACCCTCCTCATCCTACCTATGCCTAGATGCCTCAAGTTAGGATCATCCCTCCTCAGCCATCACCGATGGGTGTCTGAACCTCCATTCCACAGCTGCAACTTTACTTATTCTCAGCCTGATACCCGGACACTGCTTCCCTTCAGGAACATAATTTTGCCTGACTTTCCTTCTACATCCTACCTGGTTTGTAGCCTCGATTTGTGGTCCTATCCCACTGCCTTCCATGGCTGGGAGCCTGACTCTGCATTCGCCAGTTTCCTCTTTTGCATCCAATACATCATGCGAGTTGCCACTTCCCTTCGGGAATGGAACTTCTACACCCAGTGTGCTCTCATCAAGTTACTTATGCCTGGCTGCCTCCTGTCACCATCTTCTCACCTCAGCAGTCTCTAACAGGTGTCCGAGTCTACGTTCTATTGCTGCACGTACGCATTCTCAGCCTGATACCCAGCTGCCACTTTCCTTTAGGAACTTGACTTTGCCTGACCTGCATTTTACATCATATCTAGTCTGCAGCAGCAATTCACAGTCCTACCTGCTAACTTCCTTGACCAGGAGCCAGAATCTATATTCGACTATTTCCACTGTCTACATCTTATTCCTGATTCTGGTTGCTGCTTCCCTTAGGGAATAGAACTTCTTTTTAAGATGTACCCTCATCATCCTATCTCTCCTAGATGCATCCAGTCAGCATCATCTTGCCTCAATCGTCATGGATGTATGCCTGAGTTTCCATTCCATTGCTTCATATGTGTCCATTCTTGACCTGCTATCGGGTGCCGCAATCCTTCTGGAACTGGACCTCCTCCTGCTAGTAGTCTCCATTCTTCCTTGCCTGCAGCCTTCCCTCAAGTTTAATTGCACTAACTGACCTGGTTGAGAGCCTGAACTTGCATCACTGTTTCTACTTTCTGCATCCTCTACCTGATACAGGTCACTGCTTCCCTTTGGGAACGGGACCATCACACTCCAACTGCCTTCACGCTCAGCTCTGCCTGTCAGCGTCGATGGCACGTCATCTCATCAACATCAGCAGTGGTTGCCATCTCTGGATCCACTGGGTTATTGTGTCCTCTGCTCTCATCGTTTACCAAGCTTGGAAGCTTGTTTCTACAATCAACTGTTCGATCTTACTTGCTCTCCATTGGACTGTCACTTGCTGCTCCTTCCTGGACTTGAGCATGTCCCAAATGTGCCTTCATCCTCAACCATTATCTGGAGCATCATATCATGCCCATCATCTCACCTCACCTACTTCGGTTAGGAGACTGTGCATGCACCCGCGGGTCCCTCCTTCTGCACATTCCATATCTTACCTGATTATCTCGGCCTTCAGATTCAGAACCCCTTTATTCTGACTAACTTCTCGGCCTTTCTCACCACTCGCTATCCTCCATCCGTGGACAATCATCCTTGATCCCCTTGGCCTCATGTCCCTTACAATATGGATCTTGCCAGCTGGTCTGGTATTTCTCTCAAACCAGTTTGACTGCCTCTGGGACTTTCTTGCTGCAGGTCACCCCTTCTGGTTGCTGTATGAGTTCATATTTCTTTCATATGTGGAAACTCCATCCTTCTTCGGTCCAGCACCTTCCATTCTCTCCATTCATCAAATACAGCTTTCATCAGACATAGGACTGAAGTACCTCAACCCTCTTGCTCTTGGTGCATAGCTTCATCCATTGACCTTCCATGAATCATCTTCTAGTGACTTGCTACAGCCTTCCACATTCCACTACTATTCGCTGTGCAGCTGACCCAGTCCTGCTTCTTCCCGCACTGTATGTCCTCCGACTTTGCCTAGCCCGGCACCTCCCCGGATCAGTCCTTCAGACCATCAGAGATTCATTCCGACTTTCCTTTTCATCTTCAGATAGCAGCTTTCCATCTCTGCCTTGCAGGCTCAGGGGCTTCATCCCATTTGTTGTGGCTCTCTGGGCATTCTATCATATCTGGCCAGTATTCCTACCAGTCAACTACTACTCCAGCGTATCCATTGTATACTTCTACTCTGGCCATCCTAACAGCCCCCATCCACTACTCATTGGATCATTGTACATTTCACTTGAGGAAACTACTTCTAACACACTTCCCTTGGATAAACATGCCTCAGAAACTCTTATGTTATCATACTGCTCAATCAGCTCCTCTCATTCATTTTGGAATCTAATTCGATAGGACACTAGAAAGATTGAAAGATTCCCATCTCTCTCTATTGGATACTCTCTACCAATCTTGTCTATTCAGTCTCAGTGGAATTCCCTGTCTACCATGCCTCACAGGCTATCCTCCTGCATGGAAAGGACTTTGATTATTCTGTCACACTCCATTGTAATCTCCATGATCGCTGCTTTGGATACCAGGACTCACAAGATACCTCACCCCACATCGGACATTATCCTGTCACCTTCTGCAATCTCTCCTACCATCGGAGACTTCGTTGACCATGTTACTCGACTCCTACTTCTACATTAGCCATTGCTTGTCCTAAGACCTTCCAGCTGCCTTCCAGAACATTCATCATTGGCTCTCCAGTGCCTAGCTGCTTACTAATGTCAAGCTGTCTGAACTACCATCGTCGGACTCCTGGACATCATCATTCCTCACACAGTCATCTACATTTCCTCATCTATTACCTTCAGTTGAGTTAGCCGCCCTTCCAGAGGATCTTACAGCTCTCCTTCATGAATTATCTCCATTGATTGCTCCAGTAAAGACTATCACCGACAACAGGCTTCTCCAAATTTTATCTGGAAATATGCAACAGTTAAGGTAAATTCACTGTCCCAGTCTTACCTCCCAACTGGTCTTAATCAGCTGTAGTACTAAGATCCTCTGATACCCACACTACTCAACTTCACAACTAACCCAACTTACAGACTCTTCCATATATCTGCCTCCAAGCTGCTCTCAAGTATTTCTGCATCAGATAACTGGGAAACCTAGCCAACTATAAGCCACCACAGCACATCTTCCTGACAATCATGCTACAGAAATACTCATGTTTACTCCAACCAGTGTACCAGCAGAGTATTTACAAGTATAGTTAGATGTCATGTCAAATAAGCCATCCAATTCATATACTGAACTACCAATCATTGTCTCCACATGTTCAGTCACTATCTAGCCTGCATCTGCAAATCTTCCTCTATTTGCTTACTAATCACTTATGGAACTACTCCCAACAGGCACTCAAAGACTCTCTTCTAATAATGTTCTGTTTCATGGATGCTTACTCGGTGACTCATCGATCACTACTAAATCCTTTGCCTCCAGACTTTAACTTGAAAGTCAAACCTTACACAAGTTGGATCAGTCACCCATGACTTCTCATATCATAGCGTGTCCACCATTTACTGTCTAGTAACTTATCGATCAATTCAAGCTCTCTCTGTTCATTATGTCCATGCAATCCCTTGGGACAAGCATCCTTCATTACCTTGGAAACCTGGACTTCATTTACCCTTCTTCAACTGGATCTGCTTCACACTTAGGATTCTACTGCTCCTTCAGAAAAGTCCTAATCTTCATCTTCAGGATCATCGCCAATCTGCATCATCCAGCGATCGAGGATAGCCATCTCTCCAAGAAGCTCACCTTCCTCAAAATAGATATGGTTACTAGAACCTAGGTCTTTCTCTTAGGATGCCCCAAGGATGGGCAGACCTATGGCCATGGGTCCTCAGAGGTTTCCTCCACCTGGGGAGGTTTCCTCTCCTGAGTGCCAGGGGTCATACTCTCCCAGAGTTGGAGGAGGTATCTTTTGGGGCCTTCTATTCCCTACAAATTCCTACCTACATACATACCTACTACTCAAGGGTGGGAATAGAGCAAAGCCACAAAAAGAACTACAATTCACATAAGCACTATATACCTCATTGCTATTACACAAACATTGAACCTAACAGAATGTGTTTACACCTTTTGACCCATTTCTGTGTTTTAGTAAACTGCGGAATAAACACCCCAATGTATGGAAATGTTGCCCATAGAGTTTAATATCTGTGTTGTTTAATAAGCTTTCTACCTGTAAGGATAGACTGTATGACCTTTGTGACCTAACACTAGTAGACATAGTGTAACTAAAGAGGGGTCAGAGGAGCAGAGATGCAGAACTGCTTGTAGTCGCACAAAGAATGTGCAAGTTGGCGGTCCATGCATGTGCGGAGGTGTGCATCCATTTTCTCGTCATGATAGTGGTCCATCAGGAGCTCCCCCAGTGGTCCCAGACCCTGAAATCAGTTAGTTGGGGTCTGGAGACATGAGGGTTGTGGAGGAGAAGCTGTGAAAATATGTATTTAAAGAGCACCAATGAGCATTGTAGTCAGTGTTTTGTGTGAATTTGTTTCCTGTTTTAGCTCTGTAGAACAGATAGGTGATTTTTACTGAATTATTTTTGTCACTGTAGTTTAACTATACTGATTTCATTTTTGTTTACTGAGTGAAGTTAGTGTTTTTTTGCATACAAAGTAACATCGTTATAATTACCTGAGTTGTTGCACCTTCAATGTTCCCCCTAGTCCCTGATTTCCTAGTTGTGTATTGTTTGTATGTATATATATATATATATATTAGAGGCAAAAAACTCTGTTTAATGCATCAGTTAGGGTTGTTCCACAGCAACAAAAGCAAGGGAAATTCGTGGGTTGAGTTGAAAGCCTGCATCCCCAGCCCACCCCCAACTGGCATTGAGCCATAGGCTATGCATTGTCATGATGAAAATCTCGTGAACTTTGCACTGTTTCCGAGATACGAGGCCCTGAGAGGCGCGGAGTACGCCACCATGTTAGTCTATGGGAAAAAAATGCCAACTTTGGAGTGCCATAACTTGGCATCCATTTCTTCACCAAACCACCAAAAGGCACATCTGTGAGATGTTGGCTGCCTTTCCTCCAAATTTCAGCTCAAAAGACCAAACCATTCTTTCACAGCAGCGTGGCAAAGAATTCCTGTCATTTTGGCCAAGTCTGAAAATGTAGTGTCACAATTTGCGGCAATTTTCACAATAATTTGCTAAAGTGTCACAGGTGTGACACTACTTTGTGACACTACTGTTTCCAGAAATTTGAAAAACATATCTCTGGGGTGTTTTACCCCAAAATAAAGACATGACTAGTATCCTCAGGGTCCGACTAGGTGAACATAGAAATATTTGTGTCCCTAGAGGGTCCCAATTTTAAATGGCAAGCATTTTTCTGATCACTAACTGAAAACAAAATGGCAGATTTGCAACACTACTAGGGCCATTTGAGACACTAAAAAGTGCATTTGCGAAAGTGTTGAACTTTTTGTTAACTTTTCCCATTGACTTATAACAGGAACTTGTTTTTTGAATACCTTTTGAACCGTTTAATATTTTTTCATGAAATATTCAAAAGGCACATTGAGGATCCCGGCCGCACGTTCCCTGAAGTTTTCGGACTGGTGGTGCAAACCATGCGACCTGTAAGCGAGAGCAAAGAATTTGAAAAAAAGCATAATTGCACATTTTATTGTCACTTTCTAACTCCGCAGCCGTATATCCGACAGGTACAAAAGTTGGAAGATCCCAAGGTCTACCAAGCCCAATTGTGCATACCAAATTTCAGGTAAATCCGTTTAACAGTGGCAAAGTTATTAAGGTGAAAAATTTGACCCTTTAACCTTGCAAGTGCTACTCAACCCTAACTATGGTAGCACTACTGTGCTACCATAATATATATATATATATATATATATATATATATATATATATATATATATATATATATATATATAAGCTGGTGGCATGTTGGTGCTACTGCTGCTTTATTTGTTTAAAAAGTTGGTAACCAGGAAAGGCACACTGAGCCAGGACTCATTTCCAGGTGTGACTTGGGGAAGGGGTAAAGGGACAAACATGTTACAAGTACTATACAACACACAGAAATACAAGTCAAAAGTCTGCAAATTTAATACTAGGGAGTTGGTACACTCTGAGAAAACAGCAAAAGTTATGGACAATCAAGGTAAATCACTGTAGTAGCCATGGGTAAAGTAAGTAATCAAAAAATAATGTAGCAGTGACATATTAAGCTGTGGTGGAAATGGGTTTACAAGGACAGCAGTAAAGGTGAAAATGCAGCCAATAAACCACAGTAAGAACAGGAACATTTCTGCACAAGGCGAGAGTGCATAGTGATGTTAGTTCATTAGGAGCTTGAACTTCAACAGAAGGTGCTGCTGCTTCCATAATGTGTGCCAGCTGCCCTACCATGACACTTCTCTTATGTCCTCCATGAACTGCTTTTAGCATGGAAGGACATCCACCTCCAACATCCCCCCAATTCTCCACTTCATTCTGCTTTTCCTCTTACTCAGGCCAGAGATTTGCCATGAGATGGGTCCTCTGCTTGCCCCATGGTACATGTTTATTGCACAGGTTGTAAGTGAACACACTAACTCTAATCCTAATGTCCCATAGGATAACACTGCAACTTAAACAAGCCATACCTCCACCAGTATTTGGAGTTAAGGGGTACTCTGTACATCCAAACAAGGAACTCAATGTGTACTACAATAGTAACACATAATACCCATGGAAAAGTTCATGGGGTGTGTACAACATCCTAGAATTACCTCCCAACTTGACCATGGTGTTAAATCCACAATTTAAGTCAGATAGTTATCAATTATGCATCTTATATGCACCTCCTCTTGGACCACAACCATACCAATATTCAAACAAACTTGCCAAAAGTTGACCAAGTCATGCCTAAAAAACTCAAAAGGAGTAGTTGGTGGAAATCATTGTGACCCAACTTTACCTTTGTGTACCACAAGGAGAAGTTACAGATGAAGTTGCAAGGTCAAGTTATCAATGGCGAATTTCCTGTTAAATAGAAAAACTTTGTGAAATGATCCACAGAGGTGAATTTAGCAATTTTGCTTTAACTTTGCCTGTGAATTGAAACTTTGCAACATATCTATACATGAGTAGAAGTGCAACCTCATTGAAAAGAAGGGGTTATACTGTAACTCAGCTGAGCTTTTCTGGATAGAAATATAGAATTGGACAGCTAAAACAAGACCAGTGTCCATTAAGACTGCCTAAACCTACCTATTCCAAACCTGTCTATCACTTATAGAGATGAAGCTGAGTTGTCATGGGGTCAAAATGTCACAGCTGAAACCACGCAAACCAACAATGGTGCACACAAAATGGCATATGGCTAAATAAGGTCGGGAGAAAACACCGACCGGAACACAACAACGCATAGCGTTGAGAATGGGAACAATAAGAAAATCTTTGTTTTTGCAGGGGGGTGGTCTGCCCTCCACACACCCAACATGGGTTGCTTCACCCCACACACCACCCAGACTAGAAATAACTACCTCCGAGGGGGTGTGGACTTAGGGGATGGGGCATACATTGGGAGTGGGGAAAATCATTTGTTTTTTAAATAAAAAAATCTGCAGCAGAAAGGAACCTGGGGGAACCAAATTGTGGCCCCAGGTCCATGACACTGATGGCTCTAGCCACTCCACTATGGGAGCAGCTCCATCAGGCACCACACCAGCAGCATACCTGACATTCCCCCCATGTGCTCCTTCAGTGACAGGGGTAGCGGTTATTATCACACGCTGAGAAACCCCTGTTGTTGTAGATACTTTTGCGCTTTCTACAGCATGGTTCTTCATGCGCTGTTTCAGCTGTGATATCATGATCAGATACCAGCTGAGTTCCCTTTCAGCAGCTAAGCCTAATTTTACAAATGACCCCCCACTCTCCACCCCTGCATATGCTGTCAGTAAACCTTTATGTCTGTACCATCCCCTTTTAAACCCAGTTATTGTCTTTTCATTATTTATTTATCTATTGAAATGTTTCACCAGGAGGTATGATAACCACCAGGTCTCTTTCTTCTGAGATCTCCTCCACTCTAATGCCTTCCATCCAGTAATATATTCTCAGATTCTCTTTGCCTGTGTGCACCACTTTGCTCTTCATAGCATTAAAATTGAACTGCCAGATCCTTGCCACCTTTCCAACTTTTCCAGTCCCTCTTTATTTCTCTAATCCCCTCTTCACTGCCTACCTTCCCATACATTTTTGTGTAATCTGCAAAAAGACATGTTTTCCCCTAGATCCCCTCCCCAATATCACAGATGAACAAGTTGAAGAAGTCCAGTCTCAGAACTGACCCTTGTGGCACCCCACTGGTCACTTCTTTGACATCTGAGAATGTGCCATTTAAGACCACTCTTTGGGTTTTGTCCCCTGACCACTTGCCTAACTATCTACCCTGTTAAGCTATTCCTGTAGGCTGGTGCTAGGCACAGGTGCGCTCACACACACTTCCAACCTGTATGCACAAAGTGGCTAAACCTAAGGAAGAATCAAGTACCAAGTCTTCCTCCTTGGTAAACAAGCATTTGTCAATGCCGAATGTTGATTGCGTTGGTCTGTAGAGCTCGCTCACTGCCCCGTGTCACTCGCTTGTTCTGTTTCTCCCGGTGCTGCAGGCTGCTCTTTTGTACTGGGCTCCTGCCTGCATGGCATGTTTTTCTGCCCACAAAGAAATCTGCAGCTGTCCCGACAGAGCTCTGTTGAGGTGGGTCACTCCCCCTCTCTCACTCGCTCATTCTGTTTCTGCTGGTGCTGCAGGTTACCCTTTTGTACTGGGCTCCCACCTCTATTGGCAGCTTCTTCTGCCCACAAAGAAATCTGCAGCAGTCCTGACACAGGTCCATTGAACTAGCTCACTCTACCTCTCTTGCTTGTTCCGTTTCTGCTGGTGCTGCAGGCTGGCCTTTTGTACTGGGCTCCTGCCTGCGTTACCGCCTTTTTCTGCCCACAAAGCAATGAGCAGCAGTCCACAATAGAGGTCTGTTGAGCTTGCTCACTCCCCCTCTCTCACTCGCTCATAGTGTTTCTCCTGGCGCTGCTGGCTGCCCTTTTGTACTGGGCTTCTGCCTGCATTGGCACCTTTTTCTGCCCACAAAGATATCTGCAGCTGTCCCGACAAAGCTCCGTTGAAGTCGCTCTCTCCGTCTGTCTCTCTCGCTCATTCTGTTTCTCCTGGTGCTGCAGGCTGCTCTTTTGTACTGGGCTTCTGCCTGCATTGGCATGTTTTCCTGCCCACAAAGAAATCTGCAGCTGTCCCAACAGAGCTCCGTTGAGGTGGGTCACTCCCCCTCTCTCACTCGCTCGTTGTGTTTCTCCCAGAGCTGCAGGCTGCCCTTTTGTACTGGGCTTCTGCCTGCGTTGGCACCTTTTTCTGCCCACAAAGAAATCCACAGCTGTCCCAACAGAGCTTTGGTGAGGTCGCTCACTCCACCTGTCTCAGTTTCTCATTCTGTTTCTCCTGGCGCTCGATGCTGCCATTTTGTAGTGCTCTCCTGACTCTGCTGGCGCCTTTTTCTGCCCACAAAGAAATCTGCAGCAGTCCCAACAGAGCTCCGTTGAGCTTGCTCACTCCCCCTCTCTCACTCACTCGTTCCATTTCTGTCAGCGCTGCAGGCTACCCTTTTGTACTGGGCTCCTGCCTGCAGCAGTCATGATAGAGCTCCATTGAGCTTGTTCACTCACTCCCCCTCTCTCACTAGTTTGTTCTGTTTCTTCCACCGCTGCAAGCTGCTCTTTTGTACTGGGCCCCTGCGTGCATTGCTGCCTTTTTCTGCCCACAAAAAATTCTGCAGCAGTCCCAACAGACCTCCGTTGAGCTCACTCACTCCCCCTCCCTCACTCGCTCATTCTGTGTCTCCCACTGCTGCAGGCTGCCCTTTTGTACTGGGTTCCTGGCTGCGTTGCTGGCTTTGTCTGCCCACAAAGTCATGTGCAGCAGTCCCGTTGAGATCGTTCACTCCCCCTCTCTCACTCACTTATTCTATTTCTGCTGGGGCTGCAGGGTGGCCTTTTGTACTGGGCTTCTGCCTACTTTGCTGCCTTTTCCTGCCCACTAAGAAATCCACAGCAGTCACGATAGACATCCGTTGAGCTCACTCACTCCCCCTCTCTCACTCGCTCATTCTGTTTCTCCCAGCACTGCAGGCTGCCCTTTTGTACTGGACTCCTGCCTGTGTTGGCACCTTTTCCTGCCCATGAAGAAATCCGTAACTGTCCCGACAGAGCTCTGTTGAGGTGGGTCACTCCCCCTCTCTCACTCGCTTAATCTGTTTCTGCTGGTGCTGCAGGCTGCCCTTTTGTACTGGGCTCCCACCTCTGTTGGCAGCTTCTTCTGCCCACAAAGAAATCTGCAGCAGTCCTGACACAGGTCTGTTGAGCTAGCTCACTCCACCTCTCTTGCTTGTTCCGTTTCTGCTGTTGCTGCACGCTGGCCTTTTGTACTGGGCTCCTGCCTGCATTGCCGCCTTTTTCTGCCCACAAAGCAATGTGCAGCAGTCATGATAGAGGTCTGTTGAGTCGCTCTCTCCCCCTCTCTCACTCGCTCGTTGTGTTTCTCCCGCCGCTGCTGGCTGCCCTTTTGTACTGGGCTTCTGCCTGCATTGGCACCTTTTTCTGCCCACAAAGAAATCTGCAGCTGTCCCGACAGAGCTCCATTGAGGTCACTCTCTCTGCCTGTCTCACTCGCTCATTCTGTTTCTCCTGGTGCTGCAGGCTGCTCTTTTGTACTGGGCTTCTGCCTACATTGGCATGTTTTCCTGCCCACAAAGAAATCTGCAGCTGTCCCGACAGAGCTCCGTTGAGGTGGGTCACGCCCCCTCTCTCACTCGCTCATTCCATTTCTGCTGGCGCTGCAGGCTAGCCTTTTGTACTGGGCTTCTGCCTCTGTTGGCAGCTTTTTCTGCCCACAAAGAAATCCGCAGCTGTCCCAACAGAGCTCTGGTGAGGTCGCTCACTCCGCCTGTCTCACTTGCTCATTCTGTTTCTCCTGGCGCTGCAGGCTGCCATTTTGTAGTGGTCTCCTGCCTCTGCTGGTGTGTTTTTCTGCCCACAAAGAAATCTGCAGCAGTCCCAACAGAGCTCCGTTGAGCTCACTCATTCCCTTTCCCTCACTCGCTCGTTCTGTGTTTCCCTATGCTACAGGCTGCCCTTATGTACTGGGCTCCTGCCTGCTTTGTCACCTTTTCCAGCCCACAAAGAAATCTGCAGCAGTCCTGACAGAGCTCAGTTGAGCTCGGTCACTCCCCCCCCCTTCAGTCGCTCGATGCTAATCTGTCCCAAATACTGATTTTTGACAGCGACTGCGGTATTTTGCACTGGAAGAGCGGAAATACATTTTGGCCAGGATGTGAAAAATGACAGCTGTACTGTTCATAAGGAGGTGTGAACAAATACCAGTGTTGAAAATCTGGCATGAAATGTAACCTCTAGATGGCGCTATCCGGGGCTACTACCCCTGCCTGATTTGCCACTAACAGGTTGAGGGCCTGGATCAATGGCGGGTGCCTCCACCCAGAGGTCAGGGTTTTGCAATAGTTAAACTTACTTGGTCACAGCCTCTGGGACACTGCAACCCCTTTCTTCCACTAGTGGCCCCACAATATATCAGAATTACCTTCACAGTATACACTTACCCCAGGGCTGGTTCAGGCACGGGGACCTCCTGTAAAATAAGATACAGTGCAACAATCACAGTACAATACTTTAACATAGACAAATACCTCAGGCAGTATAACTTTGCTGAAACAAGCAGCTCTGATTTATTTAGGGGGAATATAACAAGAACAGTGGGAAATCAGGTTAATTAGCTTATCACTTTACTCATCTACCTATGGCTCTGTGCACAGGCCTATCCCTACCAGTTACTGTCCCTGGGTACCCAAGCCCTAGTGGCTAGTCCAAACCGTGGCAGCTGGTAGGGGTCCTTCCACAGAGAAAAGAAAAATTAGTTTAAACAGTCAGCAGTACAGTGATTCCATTTGGATTCAATGTGGCAATTCAACAGGGGCGACCCTGAATTAGTACTCATGACCTCCAAACAAGATAGGGTCCTTCAATGTCAGCAGGGCTACTCTTGAGCTCCACGAGACTCCTCACACATTTATATGGCAAACTGCAACAGGCAAAAGTCCTTTAATGGCAGCAGAATTCACTTGAGGTACAAGGCCTCTTCACATTTATATGGTAAAACAGAAAGTACTATACCAGGCAGGCTGCTTCTCTATCCCGATCATAATTACTGCACAATGCCGGGAGAACACACAGCAGATTCAGTTCCTGACAGACCCGAGTGCAATTCAGCAATTTCTCCAGTCTTCTACAGGGGTGAGCCTGGTTTCTACTCTTCAGATATCCTTTGATTCTCTTCACAGGACGATTCAGTCCTAACAAGCAGTTACACAAGCTGCAGAGCAGAACTCTGGGCCTTACACACGTTTCCGACTAAAACTGCACACAAAAAGCAGGGCTCCTTCCTTCTTCCTGCAAGGCTCAACTGAAACTCCAACAGACAAAACCGGCACTTCCTTTGAGTTCCTCCCAGTTCTTGACTGGATTGGCTGTCACACAATAGACTGCTCCTGTTGGTCCAAAAGGTGCGAAGTCTAAACTACATCTCCCAGAGTCACTGCCCATACAATCCTCTTGTGGCTGGCTCTCAGATTATGAGTCCAAGTTCTGATTCATCAAGGCACCATTTAGAGCCTAGCTACCCCACATTGATTGGTCCAGTTCAGCAGTTCAAAACCAGAATGAGAACTAGGCAGACACAGTTCTGACTGCAAAAAGCAGGTTAGACAAACTGTAATTTCATTATTACTCTAAATGGTTTCTGGCAAACAGTGACATCTTTCAGATAGGTTCCCTTGCACTCCTAGTGACTGCAAAAATGGGTGAATTGGCAGCAACAGGTGGTACTCAATCAAAACACACAGTCCCCATACAAACTAATTATGTCTGCAAGCAGACAGCTCTTAAACAGACAGTACCAGAGGTTCTAAACACTCACTGATAAATGGCTTAAGCATGAAACACCATTCAGACTTGGGCATTCAAAGCAAGCTCCTGGAAGTCTTTTGAGAAACCCCATTTGCGGGGGTTACACCCTTCCTGGCCTGGGAAAGCTTGGCGTCCGCGTCAAGCAAGTACCCATAGGTTTTAACTGCAACCATATACATTTGCATTAGGATCACATGTAATCATCAGTCAATATATAATTTTACCAGAACACATTTCTGAAACATTGCATACGTCACTCTTCTCGTATTACATACACATTGTACCATAACTCAAGTTATTACCTCTTGTACATGAAACCTGAAGAGGGGCCCTTCCTATCAGTTACCTTGGGGCTGGATGGGGCAGGGCACCACATAGTGGAGCAACACAAGTAACTGAGTTAGCACTGATGCTCAGTTTGGGCAGTGAGTTCGAGGACACATACACTCCTTTATGGACAACATTGAGAGGTAGATCCACTGGCGGCCAGGAATCATAACTGAGGTGCACCACAGGCTTTACAGCTCGACCAGTCTTTCTAGGGGAACTGTTACAGTCTCTGCACTCTGAGCCTCATTTTCAGCATTGTCCTCACTTGTCAGGAGTCTCCATGGGGTAGAGAGGCTAGAACTTGAGGCACTTTCAGCTCAGGAGTTACAGTTTCTGAGTCCACAACATTTGGCTTGCATGGAGAGCTTTCGGACACTGGCAGTGGACTGTCAGGGCACTCAAAATACTCTTCTTGTTCTGGTGTATCACCAGTCTGACCCAATCCATCATTTTCCTCCCTGAAAGCTCAAACAGTTCAACCATGCACAGTGATTCCATTTCATCTGATCTGATGCTTTGCACTTCACTTTCTGGAACATTGGCTCCAGGGACGAAACTGAGGCTTGGACAGTCAGAAGGCAACCATCTCACCAATATTGACTAGAGGATTGCCCGAAACAATTGACTCAGTTACGTAGAAGGATAGTATTCAAAGTCACTCTACTTTCTTCCGATATGGACTGACAGTCATGCTCAACTGGGACTTGTGGAGGAACACTTTAACTTTGCTTCTGTAGGTGCAGACTTTCTTGATCTTTTCTTCCAGCAGCTCTAGTCACTGGTCCAGAGGGCATCTTCTAGGGCTCAGACTCAATTAAGATTTGTCCAATGGGCAGTAAATGATTTCTATGCATTGTTTTACATCTTTTGAATTATTCTCAGGCCTTACTTTGTACACTGGCAGATCATCTAGTTTGCCCACTACAATGTGAGGAGATGGTGCCATCTGTCAGCAATCTTGTGCTTGCCATGCAGTCCCAGATTTCTTAGCAACCCGATCTCCTCCTGGAGTTCCTGTGCTTTCACCTTTTATCCATACCTTTCTTTGTTGGCCAGATTTCTTTTGGCAGCCATGGTTTGAGCCAGTTGGTACGTATGAGTTAGCTGGGCCTTTAACTTTTGCACATACTGTAAATAGTTGTCAGCTTGAACCCCATCAGGAGAACCCCAAAACACATCTACCAGTAGTCGAGCTTCTCTTCCAAACATCAGGCGGTGGGGAGAACCCAGTGGCATCACTTTTGGTGCAGTTATAAGCATGTACCAGGGTGCTAATTTGTTGGCTCCATCTAGTCTTGTCCTTTGGTGCAGGGTGCCTAACATATCTAGCAAAGTCGCGGTTGAAGCGTTCAGGCTGTGGGTCCCCTGGGATTGGTAAGGAGTGGTTCTGGACTTTCTCCTCCCCACAGAAAGCATCTCTTTGATCAGGCGACTCTCAAAGTCTCTCCCTTGATCAGAATGGATTCTTTGTGGAGCCATAGTGAACAAAAAGTTTTCTACAAATACTTTGGCTACAGTGGATGCTTTCTGGTCTTTGGTGGAAAGCTTGGGCATATCTCATGAAATGGTCAGTCACCACCAGAACATTACTGATATTTCTTTGATCTGACTCCAAACTCAGAAAATCAATACAGACCAGCTCCATGGGTGCACTGGTGGTTATGTTAACAAGGGGCAGCCCTCTGGGGACAAAGCTTTCCTCTGTAGCAGTGACTACAAGTTTGAATGTGTTGCTCACATCAGCCCCCATCTTAGGCCAATAGAATCTGGATCTCACCAAGTCAAGTGTTCTGTCTATACCAAGGTGCCCCATGTGGTTGTGCAAGGACCTCAATACTGAGTCTCGAAGGCAGTGGGCAGCACCAGTTGTTGTTTGTCTACTTGTCCCCTCTGTCTACTGTTTCTCTGTATAACAGTTTATTGATCAGTTTCAACTTAGGACCTTCTTTGTATAACAGTGCAGTTCTCAAATCAGTGGGCGTAATTTGGACACATCTTTTCCTGCATAGAGGGCTTCTAAAGCTGATTTGATCATAGGATCGTGAGGATTGAGCCGCCGAATACTGTCATTGTCCAGCTGAGGCAGTGCACCAATGTCTATTGCAGAAAAGTGGCAATAAGCAGCAGGTATGCAATTCTCAGAGGTCCCAAGCAATCCACCATGCAGTCCACTGCGTCCGTGGACATTTGTTCCTCCTGTCAAACTTCCGGCAGAGTTCCTGAATGTCAGGTTCTGCAATCGGACTAATCATTCTGGGAACAGGCCTCAGGAGAGAGCATCAGCATCTATGTGGTTCAGACCTGCTCGGTATTCGAGGCATAGTCATATGTAGATAATGCGAAAGCCACCTGTGGCCAGTGGCATCCAACTTAGCTGAGGTCTGCACATAGGTCAAAGGATTATTGTCAGTTTTACTAGTATTTTAGCCCCATCACAGTACTCATGGAATTGGTCAACAATAGCCCACTTCAAAGCTAGGAACTCTAACTTATGTACAGGATAGTTCTTTTCGGATGGGGTCAGGCTTCTACTGGCAAAGGCCACTGGTCTCAGGCTATTCTCGTGCTCTTGGTACAACACAGCCCCAACCCTTGCAAGCTAGCATCAGTGTGCAGGGACGTAGGGTTTTCTTGGATCGGCATAGGCCAGCACTGGAGCATGGGTAAGTTGATATATGATCTCATGAAAAGCAGTCTCACAATCAGGAGTCAGCGGGCCCCAAATACTTCACTCGGATGAAAATACACTCTTTCAGTCTTGAGGATGCTGACTTTTGGCATTTTTGTGGGTTGGGGGATACCCTTGAGTAAGGTTAAGTAAAGGCGGATCACTCTTGAATAGTCCTTGATGAAGCGCGATAATAACCACAGAATCCCAGGAATCTTTGCAGTTCTTTTAGATTTTTGGCTGTGGCCAGGTGTCAAGGTCTCAACTTTACTTGGGTCGGTCTCTATTCCTCGGTGGATACTATGTGTCCACATACTTTACTGATGTTTGAAAGAATTGACACTTATCAATGGACAGTTTAAAGCCAAAGTCCTCCAGTCGGTCCAATACCTTAAATAATCTGCTCTCATGTTCCTCCAGTGAGCTGCCAAACACAATAACATCATCTAGGTATACCAGGCACTCTTGGTTCATGTCCCCACTGCCGCTCCATCAATCGTTGAAAAGTGGCTGGGGCACCTGAAACCTTGAGGCATCCTCATGAATTCATAGAAACCAAGCGGACAGATAAAGGCTGTCTTCTCACGGTCCTCTGGGGCCATCAGGATCTGGTAGTACCCTGCGGAGATCAACACAGAGACCACTTGCTCCCGTTTAGGCAGTCAAAGCATCCTGAATGCGGGCATTGTGTACTGATCAGGGATAGTCCGCTGGTTTAAGGTGCGATAATCCACACACATCCTTACTGTCCCATTCTTTTTCCTCACTACCACAATGGAGGAAGCATAAGGGCTTCTGGATTCTTGTATTACACCAGCAGCTAACATCTCTTGCAGATGCCGTCTCACATCATCTATGTCAGCAGGTGCCAGGCGTCGAGATCTCTCACGAAATGGTCTTTCGTCATGCAGCCGGATATTGTGCTCAGCTCCTTGCATGCATCCTATGTCCCATTCCTTTAAAGAAACACCTGGTCTCTCTCTCTGGGCAAGCTTCTCACTGATCCTCACTTTCTATTCAGCTGGCAATGGGGAGTCGAAATCAAACAAGTCAGGCGTTACTCTGTCATTCTTCCTTGAACTCTTGCTGCTGGGTAGCACTGCAGTGTCTGCACAATGCACATTAGCCAGGATGCAACCTCTATTTACTCGAATGTCTCTTTCAGACACATTATGAACTTGGACCATTACCCTTCTGGCATAAGCATGGGCTCTAGCGGGCAAAATACTAAGCTTGACCAGCAGTCCCTCTGGCAATTTTCCATCACCTGGTGCATCCAACATTAATATTTTATTCTTAACATCCTTTCTGATACGGACCTCTCCTGTAAGGTACACTGGGCATTTGGCACCAGGATCAGAGACTCAGGATCCTTCTTCCATACAATTCTGACTGGTTCCTCTGGTTCTATTTTTCAGCATCTCTCTGTGCCTCATAGGCCTTCTTAATTAAAGCTGAACTCTTAAAGCTGTACTAGTCTTTGACCCTGTTTTCATAACATAACTGTGTCAGCCTTCCGAACATATGAGCATTTGTTCCAATCAACAAAGGGACACCATCATACAGTCAGTGGGGACACACTAAGGCTAGGGTCTCTACTTGTTCGGCCACTCCAGCCACGAGGTGGGAAAGACAGCCAAATTGGATGTACCGGAATAGGGTAGGCCTTCTCACTAACCCCATAAATGCAGTCCTTCTAATGGTTGTAAAGGTACGTCTGACAAATGCTTCGATACCAATCTTGGAACATAATTGTCACTTGGGAGCCACTGTCTAATACAGCTCTTGTAGACACTCCATTCACCTTTACAGTGGTCTCCATGGAGGACCCACTATTCTGGACCAGTCTGGAGAGCGGTAATGGGGGCCTGGGCAACTGACCTTGCCACAAAAGATGTGAGTTAGCATTTTGGTGCCCTCACTGGGATCATTTTGTGCACCTCTTAACCACTGATTTGTTCTCGAAGCTCTCCTTGTAGCCTATATGCAACTTTGTCAGTGTCTTTTGGGGACCGCATTCCCTCTTCATGTCCCATCCTTCCCACAATTATAGCAAAACATACTTTCTGGAGTTTGAGCTAGCCGGCGCCACACTGGGAGCCAGGGCGGGGTACTACTAACTGGAAACCTTGGTGCCATCTCTGTCTGCTGGCGTGATAAGCATTTGGAGACATCTCATCAGTTTCTCCACTTCCATGGTCAAGGAATTGAGTTTGGAGCTGTTATCAGCAGTAGATACATGGGTGGGTACCCCACCCCCATAAAAGATGCAGTCGGATATAGGTCAGGGCCGTACTTGCAGGCGTGGCCTTCATAAAGGACTGTTTTTGAATTCGGATCTCTCTCAACAGTTAGCCCCATTGTGGCATATCTTTTCCTTGTCAAGACTCATTGACTGTCAACCTCTGCCCCTGAACTTCACTTGATGGGTCACCTTCAGTCACTCGAGTAGTAGCCGCAGCTATTGGTGCAGGTCCTCCCGAGGTCGCCTTTCTCAACTCCTCGAATTTCTCTCATTAACTCATCATAGGAGGTGGGAATTCCGGTCGATTGCCAGGCATAACTGAAGCAACAGCAGTTCTGAGGAGGAGCAGACTTAAGGATCCTGTCCAGCCTGGTTGGGTCCAGTTCAATCGCTGGCAAACTACCCTTTCTGAGGCATTCTTGCAACAATTTTTCCAGCCGAGATACATACAGACAACAACTCCCTTGGTACTATTGTGCATTTCTTACTCTCCACCATAGATCCTCATCAGAATCTGGGCTCCATACACATTCTCCAAGGCCTCAAGATAGGCCTGTGCAGTCACTTCAGGGTTACTGGCCCGTTTAGCACGGATGGTAGCCAGGGCAGAACCTCGGGCTCTCACTAACCCTCTTTCCTTTTCAGCTTCCGAGCATTGCCATTCTAGCACTTGGGGGCAACATAGTCTATCCAGGTCTCCCAGTCATCCTCCCTTGGGGGTGGGAGGGTGCCAGAGAGATCCTCAACCTTCGGTAGAGTCGTGACTAATGGCAGGTGCAGAAATAGGAGTCTGCATTGGTTCAGCCACCATTACGGGTACTGGGCGGGAGGGTGTTGGGAGGAACACCCGGTGGCAGAATAGTTTCTTCAAGTCCTCCACAGTTTTCCCTTCCCCAGCAACCATTTAGCAAATTTCTCCTCAAAAGTTTCAGACAGTGGTGGGGCTCATTCCCCCAGGTCTTTACTGTGCTAGTTATCACTCTCCAGGCAGTGAGGGCTCCTCTGGGGTAATGGTCTGTGGCACTTTGAAGCTATCTATGGGATCCTTAAACTCTACTAGGGCCAGGAAAGTGTGGGTGAGCAGATTAGCATGCCGACCCACCACCGGAGGGTTTGTAAACCTTCCACCTTGGAAAGTACTCCCTGTACAGTATCCGTATTGATACCAGGGGATGTCCAGGATAAGCATAGCATTTTGGGGTCAATCTCCTCCCAGTACACCACTCCACCAGCCGGTGCACAGCCACTTCTGTCGGGTACCCATTTTTTTTCTTAACAGTGGTTAGTAAATAAGGCCACTAGAGGACACACAATCCCAGCGGTGAGCCTCAAGATGTAACCCTAGATGGTGCTATCCCAGGGGCTACTACCCCTGCCTGATTTGCCACTAACAGGTTGAGGGGCCTGGATCCAATGGTGGGTGCCTCCACCCAGAGGTCAGGGTTTGCAATAGTTAAACTTACTTGGTCACAGCCCTCTGGGACACTGCAACCCCCCTTTCTTCCCACTAGTGGCCCACACAATATATCAGAATTACCTTCACAGTATACACTTACCCCCAGGGCTGGTTCAGGCACGGTGACCTCCTGTAAAATAAGATACAGTGCAACAATCACAGTACAATACTTTAACATAGACAAATACCTCAGGCAGTATAACTTTGCTAAAACAAGCAGCTCTGATTTATTTGGGGGGAATATAACAAGGACAGTGGGAAATCAGGTTAATTAGCTTATCACTTTACTCATCTACCTATGGCTCTGTGCACAGGCCTATCCCTACCAGTTACTGTCCCTGGGTACCCAAGCCCTAGTGGCTAGTCAAACCGTGGCAGCTGGTAGGGCCCTTTCCACAGAGAAAAGAAAATTAGTTTAAACAGTCAGCAGTACAGTGATTCCATTTGGATTCAATGTGGCAATTCAACAGGGAGTGACCCTGAATTAGTACTCATGACCTCCAAACAAGATAGGGTCCTTCAATGTCAGCAGGGCTACTCTTGAGCTCCACGAGACTCCACACATTTATATGGCAAACTGCAACAGGCAAAGTCCTTTAATGGCAGCAGAATTCACTTGAGGTACACAAGCCTCTTCACACATTTATATGGTAAAACAGAAAGTACTATACCAGGCAGGCTGCTTCTCTATCGATCGTAATTACTGCACTATACCAGGAGAACACACAGCAGATTCAGTTCCTGACAGACCGAGTGCAATTCAGCAATTTCTCCAGTCTTCTACAGGGTGAGCCTGGTTTCTACTCTTCAGATATCCTTTGATTCTCTTCTGGGACGGATTCAGTCCTAACAAGCAGTTACACAAGCTGCAGACCGGAACTCTGGGCCTTACACGTTTCACTAAAACTGCACACTGAAAAGCACAGGACTCCTTCCTTCTTCACTGCCAGAGCTCAACTGAAACTCCAACAGACAAACACAGCACTTCCTTTGAGTTCCTCCCAGTTCTTGACTGGATTGGCTGTCACTCACAATAGACTGCTCCTGTTGGTCAAAAGGTGCAAGTCTAAACTACATCTCCCAGAGTCACTGCCATGCAATCCTCTTGTGGCTCGCTCTCAGATTATGAGTCCAAGTTCTGATTCATCAAGGCACCATTTTAGAGCTAGCTTACCCACACTGATTGGTCCAGTTCAGCAGTTCAAAACCAGAATGGGGAACTAGGCAGACACAGTTCTGACTGCAAAGAAAGCAGTTAGACAAACTGTAATTTCATTATTACTCTAAATGGTTTCTGGCAAACAGTTACATCTTTCAGATAGGTTCCTTTGCACTCCTAGTGACTGCAAAAATGGAGTGAATTGGCAGCAGCTCGAGTGGTACTCAATCAAAGAAACACACAGTCCCCCATACAAACTAATTATGTCTGCAAGCAGACTGCTCTTAAAGAGACAGTACCAGAGGTTCTAAAAACACTCACTGATAAATGGCTTAAACGCCAAACACCATTCAGGCTTGGAGCATTCAAGCAAGCTCCTGGAAGTCTTTTGGGAAACCCCATTTGCAGGGGGGTTACAAAAATATTACTAATTTGCAAACTTACAAGGGTGTGTGGAACCTGCACAACACACGCTCGTAACAAAGTCATTTTATGGAGTTTAGTCACAACATTTTTAACATAGGCATTTTAGGACATCTGCTCATGAACAGTGTCAGTGTGATTTTCTTAATAAGTCCTGAACACTTATTTCCCACTGTGACCATGCTACTGTGCTCGGAAGGCGAAAACACATTTCGGCCTAGGATGTGAAAATGACAGCTGCACTGTTCATAAGGAGGTGTGGCAAAATGGCAATGCTGAAAATCTGGAGTGAAAATATTGCAAAGTTGCAAAGGTACAAGCGTGCGTGGAAACTGCGCAATGCACATTCGTAACACACTCAGTTTATGGATTTTCATCATCAAATTTTCAACATAGGCATTTTAGGACCTCTGCTAATGAACAGTGTCACTGTCATTTTCATAATGTGTCCCGAACATGGATTTCCCACAGCGATCACGCTATTCTGCGTCGGAACTGCAAAAACACATTTCAGCCAGGATGTGAAAAATTACAGCTGTACTGTTCATAAGGAGGTGCAGAACAATGGCAATGTTGAAAATCTGGAGTGAAAAGATTATAAATTCGTGAAGTTATGAGCATGCGTGCAAACTGCCCAACGCATGCTAGTAACACAGTCATTTTATGGAGTTTCATCACCAAATTTTCACCATAGGCATTTTAGGGCCTCTGTTCATGAACAGCACCACTGCCATTTTCCTAATCTGTCCTGAACACTGATTTCCCACAGCAACTGTGCTATTCTGTGCCAGAAGTGCGAAAACACATTTCGACCAGGATGTGGAAAATGACAGCTGTACTGTTCACAAAGAGGTCTGAAAAAATGCCAGTGTTGAAAATCTGGCTTGAAAATGTTGCAGATTCGCAAAGTTATGAGTGTGCATAGCAACTGCACAATGCAGGCTCGTAAAACAGTCATTTTTTGGATTTTTCCACCAAATTTGCAGTATAGGCTTTTTGAGAGCACACCTCATGAACACTGGCACTGTCGTTTCATTAATCAGTCCCAAAAGGGGATTCCATGCAGTGACCACAAAATCACCTTTTGGGGCTGAACAACGTCATGATAAAACCAGAATTCATGAGGAGGGGTCCCAAAAACCCCATGTTGAAAATTTGGTGCCAAAATTCCAAAAAAATGCCTGACATATGCAACAAAGTTGAAAAAAACCTATTTATTCCATTATACAGCTTACCGGCATTTCCTCAGTTCGCGGTCGGCTATGAAGAGTGCAGATGTGTTCCTGGTCCCCCGAAGATCATCGCGCCAGACTCCGGAGGTAAGTATGGGGTGAGGTGTGGGGAGGCAGGGTGCGAGTGGGTGGGTGCGGTTTGGGGAGTGGGCAGGGAGATCTCGAGGACCGTTTCCTTCTTTACAGGTTAAAAAAATAATTACATCATGGGACTGTTTTTATTTGCTGGGGCATGTGGCATGCTGGGGTGGTTCCCAATGTGCCACGAGTCTTCTGTTTGGGGAGGCAGCTGTAGCTGACGGGAGTTAGGCACCCGTTGGCACACAAGAAAAGGGGTTTACATTATGTCGGTGAGTTGGGCACTCGTTGGCACACAATAAAGGGAGTTAACCTCCTTGGCACTGAGGCCGGCGGGATTTGGGCCCTTCGGCAGAACAAACACGGTGGTGGGGGCACATGCTGCAGAGGGATTGGGCACCCCTCGGCTGGTGGGGGTGAATATTGTTTGTGAACATGGTGGGAAGCCACCGCCATGTTCACAAACAATATCAGTGTTTCAAAGTTCCACCCTGCAATGACAGGTCGCTCCCTCATTGCAGCTAATGGCTGACGCTGCTATGATGAGGCAGCCCCTGATTGCAGCGGCTAAAACGTTAGAAAGTTGTGGCACGCTGGCTGGACTAGTGTTAGCAGCAGAGTGCCATGGCATTGGGGGAAGCGGGCCAAGCCTTTACAGACTGTGGGGGCACTGGCCACAACAGTGCCATGCCTTCACACCCTGCTTCTGGAGAAAGCTGCCGCAATATGTTTCTTGCGCATGCGCGCAATCAACATAAAAAGCCCTCCTAGGTATGACCCCAAAATCAGTTCAGAGGATTCTCAAAGTGGCACACAATTCACATCTGACCAGAGGTAAGGAAAAGAATGCCTTTGACATCCCTTTTCATTGCATGGTCTTGCCAAAAGTATTTTCTCCTATAAGGCCCCACTTTGCCTCAATGATTTCCCAACTAGCATCACAAATAACACAAAACTTGTGCCGTTTAAAAAATAACTCAAACAGCACATTTATGCTCTAGGGAGTTGTGACTGCTCAAATTAACCACCTCCTTTCCTTCCTCTCCTCCTCCCACCTCCCTCCTTCTCCCCCTACCCATATTTACTGCCCTGCTCCTCTCACTATCCTCCAGCCTTATCCCCCTAATAAATGTTCAAACTAGATCCTTCCTCTTCTGTCTCCCTCCACCTACACTGTCTCCTCACCTATCCTGCCCCTCAACATCTCATGCACTTAAAATTCTCGCACCTCTCCCTCTCCCCTCCTCCTCCCCCTCCATGTTTCCCTTCCCTTCTTAGTCCCTTCTGCTCATGCACTTACAATTATTCACACTCCTCCTCTCCCACCTCCCCACCCATATTTCCTTCTTCTCAGTCTCCCTGCCCATCACTATCCCCCTTCTACAAAGCCTCTTCATGGCTGCAACTAACCTCTCCCTACTGCTGTCCTGCGCCCACCCCCCTTACTGATATCCATTCCCTTACCTTCTCTTTCTTACAAAACCACTTCCTGGCATCCTATTCACCATCCATTCATTACCTTCCTGCTGCCCTCCCTCACCACTCTCCTGTTTGTATATTTTGCCACAAACCATTGCTCAAAATTAATTGTATAAGGGCTCTTGTATTGCACTGTTTATCATGTATGTAAGTTCAATGGCCTCGCAGCCAGTATAGTGATATGCTTGTGCAACTGTGTTCATTTGGTTTTGGCTGTTTGCACTCTCTATTCCAGAGGAATTACCACCTTGTAGGGGTACCAAAGGCAAGGAACCCATGAAGAGGGTTCCACCCCTAGAGGTGCCACGGGATGATTCCCATGGCTAAAGGTACCTTAGGAAGGATCCCAAGGAGAGAGGTACTGCCTCTGGAGAAGGAGAGAAGGATGTTGGGGCAAATAAAAAGTGCTTCAGAAGGAGGCTAAGAGGAACTGCTTATATAGCTCAGGAAGTGGAAGTGGCTGGCTGCTTGTCCATTGAACTACAGGCCCAGCCTTCCAATTCAATGGCCTATGCAGCCAGTGTAGTGTTATGCTTGTGCAGCTTTGTTAGTTTGGTTTTGGCCATTCGCACTCTCTCTATTCCAGAGGAATTACTACCCTATGGGGTACCAAAGGCAAGGAACCCTCGAAGAAGGTTCCACCCCTAGAGGTGCCGTAGGATGATTCCCATGGCTTAAGGTACCTTAGGAAGGATCCCCAAAAAGTAATGTAGTACGAAGTATATAAGCAAGCAGGAGCTGTGATATAGTAGTAGAATAAAGCATCAGGCAGCTTGATAATGCAGTGAGATGCTCAGGTTTGCGTAGCATGATTAGATGTTTGCGTTGAGAATGAGGGGACCTTCTAAGGAGAGAGGGAATGGCAGAGATACCATCCACCTCCATCCAACAGTGGAACCTACCTAAAGAAACTAGGGAACACTACTATGCTAGCTAACAGTTATGATCTGAGGCATGGAGGAGAGAAAAAAAACCCTACGAGGAGGAAATCTCTGAGGATCCAAGGCCTAGGTCACCTTCCCTCCAGGCTTGGGATATTTTATTTAGTGATGGCTTTGCTGCTGCAATTTGGAAACCCAATTAAAGGGAGGTGGAAAACATTCCAATCTGGAGGAAAGCTCTCACTCAGTCCCCCTTGTGGGAACACCTTGGAAGTTTGCGAGAGTGCTCTGCAACATCGGGGCATCCAAGGCGGGAGGAGGAGGAGGAGAACAATGACTGCTGAGGCACTCACCTGGGGTACTCACCCTAAACACAAACCATGTGAACCAGAGGCAGTTGTTGGGAGAATGCGGTGAAGGTGCCTTTCTAGGAAAACCACTAAAGCCAATGGATAACTGTTATAGTGGAACCACTAGAGCCAAAGGAGATCAGAGTAACCACCCTTTACAGTTAGTCTTAAATGCTACACCAGGAGCTGCTGTCACATCAGCGAACAGCTAAAACAAGCCCAGGCGAGGACATTCCAGCTACAGGCCAGGTGAGAAGGATCCGTCCCAAGTCAGGCATGCTCAAGATGCAGACTTAGAATGCAAACAAGACCATCAGCTACGGAACCCTGTGCCAGCAGTATGGCTGGCATGCCCCAGAAACTGATAAGGAGCTGAAAAACTGGTGAGCAGCCGAATGAGCACTGGTGTGCTCAGACCTTATGAGCGTTAAGTGCTGAGACCTTGCAAAGGTCGGATGCAGTAGTGAGCGCAGCAGACATCCCAGAAGATGAAGCCAAAGGGATGGCAGTAGGTATGAAGCAATGATTGTGTAAGCAAGAGTGGACCTGCATGAAGGTCAGTAAGTAGTAGTAATAGTCGGACCTGCACATAGGTCTGCAAAACGTAGTAGCAAAGGAGCAGCACTGTGAATAGTGGGGCAAGCCAGCCAGGCATTCAAAAAGCCAATAAAGGTGACAAATACTCTGAGACTTTTCGGCAACAGAGACAGGATTTAGAAAAGAAATAATTAGCCACATGGTGCCAAGACTCCCCAAACACCTCCAAGTCCCCACCGTAGGAAAAACAAGAAAGTAATGGAAGGGCTGAGACCCACATGCCGGTATTGAAACTTATTTACAGTATCAGCAGTAGCTTTAGCTGACCTCAGAGTATAACAGGGTGTATAAACATAGAAGCAACATCTGTATTAAGTGCACTGAGTTGTAAACTTCAAGAAACAGAAAAGAAAGGAGACACATGCGCTGAAGCAGCTATCACCTGGCAGTGCAATGAAACTGCAGCAATGAGGAAGTAGAGTGAGTTGAGAGAGCAAAAATAAGCTGCTTAGCTAAGGTTCAGAGTGAGCCTGACTCAGGTGAAGACAATTAAGTGCAACATGGAGAGCAGCTATGGCTGAGCTGAAACACACAGATTATGGTTGTAGTTGCATTGTAAGCAATTTGAGTTGTAAGTAACTGAGAGCAAGTAATATGAACACTGGAGTAACAATATGCTAGGGGCTTAGAACAAAAGCCCAAAAAGACAAAACCAAAACACACAAACACAGAAAACAGGAAACAAAGGCCCAAAACAAAAACAAAGACACACAAAAAAAAACAGAAAGCAAGGGCAGAGCCAGAAAGAAGCACATAGCCAGAGGCAAAATACCAGAAACAGGAAAACAAACACTGAAGTCCAGCAGAGACAAACACAAATAGCATGGCGGGGTGAGGCCCCAGGGTAGACCCCAGACAGCTCAGAGGACAGACCAACAGAGCCTCCAGCTGGCAAAGAGAAAGTGCTTCAGAAGGAGGCTGAGAGGAACTGCTTATATAGCTCAGGAAGTGGGAGTGGCTGGGTGCTTGTCCATTGAACTACAGGCCCAGCCTTCAATTACCATCTAATTGTAGTACCATCTGTATTATTAATTTGTTCTTATTCTCATACCAAGTTGTAAGTTGTGCTATCATTGACGTGGAACCTTTGTTAAATGAGCTTTTAGCTCAAAGGTTGTTATCCGAGACACTTAATAAATAAATAACTAAATAAATAAATTCCCCATTCCTACAGTAGATCACCAATCTTCTTTACCAGTAGTTTGTTTAAGGTAAGGATGGCGGGGAAGCAAACCACAAAGGATAAAAGTCCTGGACTTCAGGAGAGCAGATTTTTTTAAAATGGTTGAATGCCTCAGAGACAACTTAGTGGGGGTCCCTGTGTTGGGTGTAGTAACAGTGGTCTAAGTTAAGGGAAGGCAACAAATCTCTACAAAAAGGAAGTAAGCAAAAGCAGGAGAAAAAAAGACCACCGTGGTTCATAAAGGAAGTGGCTGAAAAGGTATAAGCTAAAAGGGTAGCATTCAGGAGGTATAAAGACAAGCAGAGAGAAGATAATATGGAGTATATCAGGAGAAAGAAGTAGGGAAAGTGGTGAGGATGCAAAGGCACAAAACAAAGAATAACCCAAGGGGTAACTAAAGGGGACACGATCTTTTTTTATATACATAAGTGAAAAGAGTAAGATGAGGGCAGAGACTGTGAGGATATGTAGGGCATGGAGACAGTGCAGAGAAGGACCAGGAAAAAGCAGACATCCTGAAATAATACCTTTGCTCAGTCTTCACAGAGAAAGGGAATGGGATGGATTACATAAAAGAAGCAGGAGCTCTTGGGGGATGAAGGTAGACACAAGTCCATTTATAGAGGAAAGAGTCCTGAAGGGACCTGCAAATCTGAAAGCGGACAAAGCTAGAGGCCAGACGGGCACACCCAAGGTATTGAGGAGCTAGGAAGGTTCTAGCTGCACATTTGACAGCACTGTTCAACAACTCATTAAAACATGAGTCATTTTGGAGGGCTGCAGGAGGGCAGATGTAGTCCACGTCATAAAACTGGTAACTAGGAGGAGGTTGGCAGCTAAAGGGCAGTCAATCTGACAACAATGGTGGGAAAGTTAATGGAGTTGCTGCTAAAGGAAATGATTGTGGAGTGTCTTGAATTCAGTGGTTTACAGGACCCGAGGTAGCAGGGATTTACATGGAGAGGGAAGATGTCATGTCAGACAAATCTGATAGATTTCTTTGACTTGGTGACCAGAGAAATAGATCAGGGTCAGGCGGTGAATGTGGCCTATTTAGATTATAGTAAGGCATTCAACACCATACCACAAAGCAGATTCATAAGGAAACTGGGCAGCTTAGGGGTGGGTACAAAGGTATAGAGTGGGTAAGAAACTGATTAATGGATGGGTGACACAGGGTGGTGCTAAACGGCATTCACTCTGGAGAAGGAAGGGTGATCAGTGGGGTGCCACAGGGGCTCCAGTAATGGGACCAGTCCTCTTTAATATCTATATAAGTGACACTGCAGATGAACTGTAATGGAAGGTATGCCTCTTTGCAGATGACAGTAAAATCTGCAATAGGGTTGACACTCTGGATAGGGTAGCAAAAATGTGCAGAGACTTGAGAAAATTTGAAGAGTGGTCAAGGGCATGGCAGGGTTCCCTGTCATAGAGGCTAGATCGAATGCCGAATGCCTATGGCAACCCATCGCTGAAATTCAGTTTCAGCGATGTGGGATCTAACGAATGTAAACCCGGTGCAAAACGTTTTTTTTTTTTGGCAGGCCCACCCCACCCCCTCGCGACCCCTTAAATTAATATTCTCAACTCCAGGGGTGGTGCATGTTGGCGGGGGGTGTATGTCCGATTTAAAAAACACTATCTTAGGCTGGGTGCAACAAAACTACTAGCGCCCGGTCCCGAACCCTGGATCCCAGCCACACCAAGCTGGCACCCAACCCACCGCCACAATGCCAGCTCACGGAACCGCGGCACAACCCTCATACCCTCACTGCACCTCCCTCGGCGGACTCGCTACCCCCTGCGAAATGAGCATACTTGCAATATCCGGGCCACCTTTCGCCAACCTCCCATCCATCTGCCCAACCCCACACTTACCCATCGAGACTAGCTGACAGTGAGTCACCATTTGGCAGGGCTAGTCCCCATATCACAGGATACCTATGGCATCTGGGTTTCAATGAGAAAATCTGCAAGATCATGCACCTAGGGCACAGAAACCTAGAGGCAGAGTACAGCATGAAGTACAGGTATTGGCGGTCATCAAACAAGAAAGGACCTGGAAGTAATCATATATGATGACCTCAAGGTGGTGAGACAATGTGACAAGGAAGTAGGTAGGGACAGTGGGATGTTGGGGTGCGTAGGGAGAGGTATCATGAGCAGAAAGAGGGAAGTGGTGTTACCGCTGTATAGATAGCTGGTGAGACCCCACCTGGAGTACTGTGTCCAGTTCTGGAGACCACATCTCAGGAAGGACATAGACAGGATAAGGGCTGTCCAGAAGAGGGCAACTTATATGGTACAAGAGCTGCATCAGAAAGAAGCCTTATGAAGAAGAGTAAAGGACCTGAGTATGTACACTCTGGAAGAGAGAAGGGAGAGGGGGGGCATGATAGAGACCCATAAATACCTATGAGGTTTAAATAAGATAAGATGGGTAGTCTTTTTCAGAAGAAAAGGTGCTCAAAAACAAGGGGACATGCAATAAAGCTGGAAGAGGGAAATTTAGGAGAGATGTGCAGAAGTACTTCACTGAATGAATGGTGGATGCCTGAAACAGTCTTCTAGCAGAGATGGTGCTGGCAAAACAGTGATGAACTTCAAGCATGCATGGGATAAGCACAGAAATATTAGTTGGAAAGCAGGGGAGGAGACCAAGTAGGGTCTGCAGTGACAGGATAGGATAGGCAGGAAGAATGGGCAGATTATGTGGGCCAAGTGGTCCTTATCTGCTGTCAGATTCTATTTCTCTATGATTATGAAGCACTGAATAAAAGACACTGCTATAATCCAGATAGAGGATATCCATTGTCTGACCCCTATTCACTGCTTGTGACACCAATTTGAAGAATTCTATGAGGGTTATCTGGCATGACCTCCTCTTGATGAAACCATCCTGTCAGCTATCGTGGAATCAGTTTGATTCTAGGAACTACATTACCTGCTGATAGGTGATGGCTTCTAGCAGATTCCCCAAAGTTGAGGTCAGACTGATAGTTTGTAATTCTTGGGGTCCCTTCTGTCTCCACCTTTATGGAGGGGCACTACATTAGCTACTCTATAGTCAGGTGGGACTTCACCAGTTTCTATGGAGCAATTAAGTCTTCCAGGGGTGCTGCCAGTGCTTACTCCATTTCCATCAGCATCTGAGAGGGGCAAACCATCTGGACTTGGGGACTTATTTAACATTAACTCCCTCAGTCCTTTGAGTATCCTGTCTTTCAAAATAGCTCCCATCTCCAGCTTCAGCTAAAATTCAGTCAAGGGTTTACCCCACATTCTGGTAGAGGCCCCTCCTCCTCTTTGACTACTGAACTTTACTTTTAGTTTAAGATGTCTGCCTTCTTCTTATCCTTGACCAAACAGTCTTCCTCTTTTTTCAATAGTTCTAGTCACCCTTTTGTTTTCCTCTTCTCCCCAGCATATCTAAAGAAGACCTTGTTTTTCTCTTTCACCCCTTCTGCAATTTTGAGCTCCTCATCCGTCTTTTTTCACAACTGTGCTTGACTCCTTCAGTTTAACAAAGTAAACCTCTGTATTCCCCTCCGTCTCATGTCCTTTCTAAGTACTAAAGGCTGTTCTGTTGGCTCAGACTGGTTCTTTCACTTTTGGGGGGAACCATATTGGTTTCTTATATTTTTTGTTCTTTTCCATCTGCCTCAGACAGGATTTAAATGTCTCCAGGACCTCCTCTTAATTGCAACACATTTATTTTCTCCTTTTAGTCTACCCTAACAACGTAGTCTTTCCTTGAAATTATCTCCCAAAGTCTGCCTTCCTAAAGTCTGGGATGAGCATCTTTGATTTGGTGCATTAAGCCTCATGAGCTATATTTAACCACACTGTGTTCAGGTCACTTGTCCCTATGGGATCTTTCATCATAATGTCATGAGGAAATAATATAATAATATGAGGTCCTAATATTCTGGTTTGGGAGAACCATGACCATGATAGTCTCTTCTCTGCATAGTTTCTTTATGCACTGTATTAAAAAACAGTTCTGAAAGACATTCACCAGACTCAGACTCCCGGCTATCTTCACCCCAGAAATGACCCAATCCACATCTGGTAGACTGCAATCCCCCATGAGGACCATATTACCCAGTGTAGCCGCTTTCTTTATTTTCCTGTCCATTGTCCAGTCGCTTGCTTCCATCTGGTTTGGTGGATTGTAAGCCACCCCATCTCTGAGTCTTTTCAATCTTCCATTGCAAGCTATGGATCTTCCACCCCCTTCCCACAGTGCCTTCTTTTCCATCAGTCATATAACCTCTCTGATGCATAGCACCACACATCCCTCTCCCTATCTCTCTCTATCTCTCTCTATCTCTCCTAAACATGGAATAGCCAAAAACTGCAAGGTTCCAGTTATGGTTAGGTGTTTGCAATTTTTCCATGATGACAATAATATCTAATAGACCATTTTCTGCCATGGCACATGCCTGTAGATCACTCATTTTGTTTTGAAGGTTTCTGGCATTCACACAGACTACTTTCTAGGAGCCTAGATGTATGCTCTTACTCTGTCTGCTGCCTAACACACCCTTCCATTTTCCCTTACTCACTTACCCTCTCATCCTGCATTGTCTGTTCTATTAAAAATACAAAATAGTGAACCAGAAGGGTGGAGCAAATGATAACAAATGTCTATATCAAAAACTATAAATCAGGCTGTTAGTAAGTACTAATTATTAATACTTTACAAATGATGTGTTATTTGTTTTTCTATTTAGCATAGTCTGCAGTTTCAGAGTGTCTGATGTCACTAATGACAATTGTTGATGTCATCAGTATGCCCTATTATTTAAACCAGCTGACCTGTATAGCTAGCGCCACTGAAGAAGGATCAACTACAGATCTGAAATGCAAAAGGCATCACTTGCTGGAGTTTGCCCATGGTACTTGGAAAATAATAAAGAAAACACTTTTGCACCTGAAAGCCTGGTAACTGTCTATGCCATGTATGCCCTGATTTGTTTCACCATTTGATGAGTGCCACCGCTACCTCATTTGTTGAAATTATCTTTTGCCTCACCTAAGGTCCATCTGGCCAGGTCATTTATCCCTAGGTAGACTAACATGTCTGGTTTCCATCCTAATCCCTCAACCATAGAAATATTGAAGTTGACAGCAGATAAGGACCCCTTGGGCCTCACTCTTCTCTCTTTCTGGGTGTGCATATTGAGGTCCTTCAGTCTCTCCTGACAGGGCTTCTGATACTGCCCCGTACCACAGTAGTTGCCCTCTTCTTGATAGCCCTTATCCTGTCTATGTCCTTTCTGAGATGTGGTCTCCAGAACTGGACACAGTACTCCAGGTGGGGTGTCACCAGCTATCTATACAGTGGCAGCACCACAACCCCGCTTCAGCTGATGATACCCCTACCAGTGCACCCCAACATCACACTGGCCCTATCAATTACCTTCTCAAACTGCCTCACCACCTTGAGATCATCAAATATGATTACTCACATGTCTCTGTCCCATTCTGTGACTTTTAATACCTCTTCACTCATACTGTACTCCACCTCTGGGTTTCTGTGCCCCAAGTGCATAATTTTGCAGTCTTTCACATTGAAACCCAGCTGCATTGATTTTGACTACTCCTCGAGTTTTCTCAGACCGTGGCACATTCTTTCCAGTACACCCTATTACAGATTTTGGTGTCCTGCTCAAAGAGGCAGACCTTCCCTTCCAGCTCATACACAATGGCACTTATAAAGACTTTCAAAAGGACTGGTCCCAGTACTGAGCCCTGTGGCACCCCGCTGGGCACCCCCCTCTTCCCCGGAGTGAACTCCATTTACCAACACCCTCTGTTGCATATCCCTTAACCAATTTAGTACCCAGTTTGCTACCTTTGGACTGACCCGTAAAGTGCCAAGTTTGCTTATGGGCCTCCTACATGAGGCAATGTCGAAAGACTTATTGAAACCTAAGTAGGCCTTGTCCACCTCCTCTCACTGATCTATTTCTCTGGTCACCCAGTAAAAGAAATCTATCAGATTTGTCTGAGATATCCTTCCCACCCCATTAATCTGTGTTGCCTCAGGTCTTGAAACCCACTGCATTCAAGAAACTCCACAATCCTTTCCTTTAGATGTGACTTCATTAGCTTCCCCACCACCAATGTCAGGCTGAAGGGCTTATAGTTGCCCATCTCCTCCTTGATGTCACTTTTGTGAAGCAGGATGACGTATGCCCTCCACCAGTCCTCTGAAGCTACTCCTTTTTCCAGTGAGTTGTTAAAAAGGAGTGTCAAAGGTGCAGCTAGTACCTCCCTGAGCTCCCTCAGTACCCTTGGATGACGCCCATCTGGCCCATAGCTTTGTTCACTTTCAGATTTGCAGGTCCTTTCAAGACTATCTTCTCTGTAAAGGGACTGTCTCCCCCTCTCCAGCGCCCCTGTTGCTTTTATCTGGCCTACCCCCTTCCCCTGCCTCTGTGAAGATTGAACAAAAGTATTTGTTCAGTATAGCTTCTTTCTCCTGATCCTCCTCTGCACCATCCCCTCCTGTCCTTCTTAACCTCACAATCCATCCACTAGTCTTCCTCTTTTCATTTATGTGAAAACTAGCTTATCTAGCCTGGCTAGTACCCTATGAGCTGTTGCCCCAGTGAGACAGTACACTGTCCTCCCTTCTGTTTCTGCAGGACAGGCCACTTTCACTGTCTGCCTAACAGGGATCCCCAATCACTTGTACACTCTTATCTGCTCTCCTAATGCTGTATTCCACCCTATAGTAGGCTTCACTATCATAAGACTTTAGGAGCCCTGGGCACAGCAGGTGCTACTACCCATAATGGTGGGGGGTAAATTATTTAGCATCAGCCAGTTGTTTGAATCAGTTACTTGGTGTAACTGATGGGCATCAGCAGCCTCCAATGATATCACTGTACCTCCTCCCTGCCTAACACCCTCATTACTCAGTTGTAGGGCCTGGGAGGCCTTTGAGGAAGAGGAGTTGCATGTTGCAATAGGCCACCTGAGCTCTCCCTCTAACCTGGACTGCAGTAGGTATATTTCTATCCAATCTGCAGCCATCTCCAAAATGAGACACTATGATCTCCTACAAACCGGGCACCTTCTGGACCTCCAAGACACTTTGGAAGATGGCTGCAACACAGTCCCTACAGCTCACTGTGCCCTTCCCCCATGTCCTGTGATCTTGAATAACTTAGTGAATTATACTTCCTATGTTATCCAGTATTTTACTTAGATGACAGAAGGGTTTCCTGCAGCACTCTATTAGAAGTAAGCACTAAAACATTTATATTAAAACTGGGTACCCTATATAAGAACTCTGAATATGAATACATACAGTATACTGTAAATGAAAAATGAATTAAAAAATTGGTCTTTTTAGATGTATCATTTTTTATAGATCAGGTTAGCAAGCAGTTGATCAATTGCTACTGTTCTCTGTTTTATATCACACCTGGTAGAATTATTGGAAAAAAGTCAGCCACATGCTGAAGAATGCAATCACACTGAGTTCACTGAAATATAGTGCTCCCTACTTACTGTGTTGTAACGCTCCATTTTTCACTTTAGTATGTAATCGCTGTCATTTTTGTTTCTTATGGTTTGGCCAAAAAAGGTGATTCCTGTATTTATTAGTGCTTGGCTTCAATAAACATTATGCAATATGTTAGGGCCAGGGATGATTTATTGATAATTTGTCACTTTATATTTATGGAGGCTTTTAAAGTGTAGCCCCTGGCGCCTTACAGCTGGTAAATCAAATTATACAGCTACAAATGTTTTCTTCTTCACTGCTGAAAAGTGCACTGTGCAGACTAATACTAAAATGCCTCATGAATCCCTGGGGTCTGATAATTATGTGTTTGCTAACGGCAAAAAATAAAGGTTAATTAGAAGTTTATCTCTGCTTCTAGATGTTTGCAGTTTAACGTACAGTGACATAAACAATAAATTGATACAATATAATTAGACACAAGATTATATCAAATGCAAGATTTCAGAAGAATGTAAACTGCAAAGCAGAATGCGAGTGGAGTTTTTGTAGTTGTTTATTACTGCACAGCTGTAAGGCACTTTCACACAGATCCCAGCTGGAAGCAGCTGTTAGTTCCTGCAATTAAAAAAAAGTACTGTACATGGTGCATTGTTTTCACTTGTTCCAGACTAGTTACGTTGAAAATGACACTTTAACTTACAACAATCCACCATGGTGGTGGTGGTGGGGGATGGGGGGCTGTGATGGACAGCTTATGTCCATTTGCCACTTTGGCACTCACTTATCTCATCTGGCGACCTCTCAAACAACAAGATGTCCCAATCCTCATAATATGTTTATCTCCCAGAATGATGTCAGCAGAGCTCAGCAAATCTAATATTCATGTTGGAACAGTGTTTATCTAGTGCTCTTTGTTTGTAAGATAGGGCTCCATATCACCCAGCAGCTGCTTCCTCCAGATACTGCAACAGGGGCACGATGCTGCCTTACTTTCTAGATAAAGCTTTCGTAGGTGGACACAACAAATAAGTACATCTCTGATCTCCATTAAGTAATTTAAATGGTACGGTGTCAATTATCTTGCTACTGGGCAGATTCTTGTCCGTGAAAACATCGGTCTTATTTAATTCATCAGTAAAAGATTATAAAATTTGTCAAAATATTTTGACCATAGCATTTGGCAAAGCTTTTTCCAGCTCAGCACTTGCCTTTCTCCTCCCTTGAATGACTCGGTTCCCTATATTCATAAATATTTTGGCATTCATAAAACAGGAAATATTTGGGCTTTCTTTCACCTCACTATTCATGCAGCACTTTTCAAATGTGACTTTTATTTTATATGGCTTTATGTTACTGTTGTTATTTTATGCCACTCCAAAAGCACACCACTGAATTGGGAGTGCATTGAAACCCTGCAAACAAGGCAAGACCCATAAAAATAAAATTGAGCAAAATGCTTTGTCTAAACCCCCTTTTGAGGTTAGTGATGTCATTTCTGTGCATTTGGATGTGCTCCATTGGAATATTAGGTGGGGATCATTTGTCCTCGTATTGATTTTTGAAGGGTTAATAGTGTGCCACCCAGGGGAGATGCTGGCATGGGAGTACACTGGGTCTGGATTTAAGGAAGAGTGCAAGCAACAAGGAGGAGGAGGAAAAGAGTGAGGTGGTCTGAGATCAAGCAGGACAGCTGCCTGCTCAAGTAGCGGAACAGTTTTCTCTCAAGAGTAGGCTAGCAGATAACAGCTGTGGGACATTTCAGCACAGAAACATAGAAACATAGACTTTGACGGCAGATAAGGACCACTTGGCCCACCTAGTCTGCCCATTTCCCTACCTAGAGGATAAGCTGCAGATCCTATTTAACCAACAGCCTATTTCTTCCTACCCCCAACAAAAATTGCCTTACGTCTGTCCCATGCATTCTTGAATTCTCCCACAGTTTTAGACCCCACAACCTCCTCAGGAAGGCTGTTCCATGCGTCCACCACCCTCTCTGTGAAAAATACTTCCTCACATTGCCCCTGAACTGCCCCCCATCTTTTAAATTGTGTCCCTTGTTCTTGCATCTCTTTTTCTGAAAGATGCTACCCTCTTGGACTTTGTTGATTCCACTGAAGTGCGTAAGCGTTTCTATCATGTTCCCCTCTCCCTCCTTTCCTCAGGGGTATACATATTAAGCTCCTTTAGTCTCTCCTCGTATAGCTTCTCTTGCAGACCCTGCACCATTTTAGTTGCCCTCCTCTGAACTGCCTCCATCCTGTCTATGTCCTTGCGGAGATGGGGTCTCCAGAACTGGACGCAGTACTCCAGATGGGGTCTCACCAACTGTCTGTACAGGGGGATAACAACTTCCTGTTTTCTGCTGGTGATACCTCTCCCTATACATCCCAGTATCCCCCCAGCCCTCCCTACCACCTTCTTTCATTGCTTGCCAACCTTAAGCTCATCTGATATGACTACCCCTAGGTCTCTTTCCATTTTTGTTGTCGTTACTACCTCCCCCCCCATTGTGTAATCTTCCCCTGGGTTTTTGTTTCCCAGGTGCATTACTTTGCACTTCTTTGCATTAAATCCAAGCTGCCATACTTCTGACCATTCCTCCAACCTTACCAAGTCCCTTCTCATCCTTTCCACACCTCCTTGTGTATCAACCCTGTCGCAGATCTTTGTGTCATCTGCAAAGAGGCATACTTTTCCTTCCAGTCCCTCTGCAATGTCACTTATAAAGACATTAAAAAGGACTGACCCAGTACTGAACCCTGAGGTACCCTACTAGTAACCCCTCTTTCTTCAGAGTGGACTCCATTTACAATTACCTTCTGTGTCCTGTTGTTCAGCCAGTGTTTTACCCAGGCTACCACCTTGGGACCCACTCCCAGGCTGGTTAATTTGACTACTAATCTTTTGTGTGGGACTGTGTCAAATGCCTTGCTAAAGTCTAGGTAGGCCATGTCCACAGGCCCTCCCATGTCTACTACTCTGGTCACCCAGCCACTCCAATTGGAACCCCCCTATTGAGGGCACAATGTTTAGGAGCATTCCCCATTGAAGACAGGTGGCCGTGAGAGATGGGGTCTGAAGGATGGACTTCTGGGAGGAGGGAGCAGTATCCCTGAGGTGAGAGGCAAGTTGAACCACCCTAATGACTGTTCTGGACCTGTGGAACAGTGGTAAAATGGCCTAGAGATGAGAGGCCAGGCTGAACAGAGATGATGGGAGCAAGTACATTTTGGGATTGTGAGGAAAACAACCTTGCAGCACTGTGTATTGTCTTTATTTCAGGATGAACTGAGCTGCCTGAAATATAGAAACATAGAAACACAGAAAAAGATGGCAGAAGGAGACCAAGGGTCCATCAAGTCTGCCCAATGGGTTCTGAGACCTCCAGTGGTTATGAACCTACCCCTCCCCCATTGAGTTTCATGCTCTTTCCAGCTCCAGCCGAGTCTAAGGTAGCCCTTGCTTTGTCCCACCCTTGTTTAAACGTTGCCACAGACCTAGCTCCTACCAATTCAGCAGGCAACCTGTTCCATGGTTCCACCACCCTTTCTGAAAAGTAGTGTTTCCTTACCTCCCTCTTGAAGTGACCTCCTCTTAGTTTTCATTCGTGTCCCCTTGTGTTTGAGTCTGATATACTGTTGAAGAGTTCAGAGTAGGGCACCTTGTTTATGCCCCTCATGAATTTGAATGTTTCAATCATATCCCCCCTCTCCCTCCTAGTTTCCAGCGAGTACATTTCTAGTGCCTTCAAGTGATCCACATACGACAGCTCGTGGATCCCATGTATCATCTTGGTTGCCCATCTTGGTATGGCCTCTAGTCTATCCCTGTCCTTCTTTAGGTGAGAACTCCAAAGCTGGACACAGTATACCAGGTGGGGTCTCACCAGGGCCTGTAGAGTGGGAGGATCACCTCCCTATTCCTATTGTTAAAGGTTCTCGCTGTACATCCCAACATTTTGTTGGTTTTGCTATAAGTTCTGTTGCAGTGGTTGGATTGCTTAAGGGTATCCAAGGTGATGGCTCCTAGGTATCTTTCTTCATGTGAGGTACAGAGCTGGACTCCATTAATTCAGTATTCTGTAATTGGGTTACCCCTATCCAGGTGCATCACCTTGCACTTCTTTATGTTGAACTTCAGCTGGTAGATGTTGAACCATCTTTAGAGCCTCTGCAGGTCTTTTTGAAAGTCTCTAACTGCCTCTGTGCTGTTCACCATACCGCCAAGCTTAGTGTTATCTACAAAGAGGGTGAGCTTACCCTGGATGCCTTCGTCAATGTCACTGATAAATATATTAAACAGGATTGGGCCTAAGACCAAACCCTGGGGTACATCACTAGTGATCTCTCCCTCTCCTGACCTCACCCCATTAACTATTATTCTCTGTTTCCTGCTCTTTACCCAATTGCCTACCCAACTAACTATACTCTGGGCGATGCCTAGATCCTCCATCTTTTTCAATAGGCACCTGTGCAGCATAGAATCGAAGGCCTTGCTGAAGTCAATGTATAGGAGGTCCACTGGGTGGCCCTTGTCTAGCTCCTTAGTCACCCAGTCAAAGAATGTAATTAGGTTCATCTGACATGACCTGCCTGTGATGAACCCATGTTGTCTGCCATCCTGAAGACTGTACTTCTCTAGGTATTCTGCTAAGTCCTGCTTAATTCAGTTTTCCATAAGTTTCCCCATTATCAAAGTGAGGCTAACTGGTCTGTAGTTGCCAGCCTTCTTCCTCCTTCCCTTGTGGAGAGGCACCAAATCTGCTCTTCTCCATTCACTGGGCTTGACCCCTGACTATAGTGAACAATTAAATAACTAAGACAAGGGATTCACCAGTTCTTCTGTAAACTCTCAGCACCCTCGGATGCAGCCCATCCAGCCCTGGTAAATTATCCACTCTTAGTTGAACTAACACCTCCTTGATTCTGTTGGCAGTAAAAGTCGGTGACTCCATTGGTTGGATCCCCAAATTGGCTGCTTTAATGCCACTTTCAGGCATTGGTCCATTGTGCACCTTCTTAAACACTGAACAGAAGAAGTTGTTCAGAACAGTGGCCTTTTGTTCATTCTCCTCAACTAATGTGTCACCATTTAAGAGAAGAACTATCCCTCCTCCCTTCTTCCACTTTTTCTGAATATAATAAAACAGTTTGTTCCCTTTTTTGACCCCTGCTGCAATCCTTAGTTCAGCTGTCACCTTTGCCAGCCTCACTGCCCTCTTAGCATCTTTGCACTTTTGATTGAAAGCATCCCAATTACTGGCACTCCTATCCTTCTTATAATTGTGAAAGGTTACCCTTTTGGTCCTGATTGCATTTTTGACCTGATCCACAAATCGTATGGACTTTAATGCTTATTCCTTCTTGTCAGTGTCCTAATGCAACTTTTGTAGCCTCCAGTATGGTTGGCTTGAATTGCACCACATGTCTTCCACCTCCATTGTTTTCTGGATCTTAGACAGCCTGTCCCTGACAAGTCTTCTCAGCTTCTCAAAATTGGCTCCTCCGAAGCTCAAGACTTCCACTCTAGATTGAGATCATACATCTCCTGAGATTTGGGGTCATCCGGATCACTCCCTGTGTGTGGACTTTAGGTGATGGTACTCATTTAAGTATGTGACCTCCACGGTCCAAAATACTGTGCTGTTCCCCCTTGACTTAATATTAAATGCTCCATGAAGTGTCTATACTTCCATTAAATCAAGTTTATTAAATTGAGATCTCATTGTTTCATTAAGCAATAGAGTTGTCTCATTTTTATGTTAGCTCATGCTTGCACAGCCAACATCTTGCACTAGTAGCAGATTTGGAGGCGTGGTCACTGTTGAGAGAATGCAGGGCATGCATCAGTAGGTGCGGCCCTCATTCTTATAGGCTGAAATTAGGGACACGTGTGCTCTTTGAGTACAGCCTCTCAACTGAGTATAATCACTTAGAATACATATCTCAGGTGTAAAATCATCTGATAAAGCCAGCAGAGGGTTGAGACACCATTGAACATCCTGCCAGAAGGGACCAACTTTTTTCACAAGACCACAACATATGAAACAAATTGCCCGGAGCCTTTTGACATTTGGGACATTGGCTAGATGGCAACTTACCCATTTGATGAAGCTTGACTGGGGTAAAGTACAGATTGTGGTTGATCTGAAATTGCATGTATCTATATATGTCCCACTTAATGTATTTGTGTAAGTGTTTCCAGATTTTTGACCAAGGTCTGGAGGGAGTAGTCATTGGTAGAATGTTGTCCCACCAATAGAACTGTTGACCCTCCAAAGTCACCATCATGGTTAAAAGATATTTGTATGTGTATGATATTAGATAAGAATTGGGCATAGAGCTAACATATGTAGAAAGGGTGGTCGTGAAGGACTTAGGCCAATGACCAGAACCAAAGTGGTGTAATAGCATATGGGAGATCGGGAAGTATTTGAAAATCTGGGTGGTAGACCAATTGAATTGGGAACTGGCTGCCTGAAAAGACATGTGTTTTGGTCCATAACCAGGTCCTCGACTTTACTTTCCCCATGTTTGGCAAGAAAGTGTGAGGTTTAAGAGTTTTACTGGAAATTAAAAGGTTAGGGTTGTAGAAGAGAGGTTGGGCCGTATCCCTATAAACATCTGTTTTGAGGAAAGAATTCAGCTGAGCTTGAGTTTGAAGCAAGGAACCTAAAGGTGAATCTCGTAAGAGACTAGGGAGATTCTTTTTGAGAACATAAGGAAGGGTTTTGGAGTTGATAACATGCATTGAGCACAATGTCTGTTCAATTTTTAACCAAGGGCGACTGTAAGAGGAAACCCTTATAGGGTTTGTGGGAAGCAAATGGAATCTGAGTCTGGCCAGGTGAATAGCTAAATATATAGGTAAAAGTTGGGTGCCTGGATCCCACCATCTATTTTTTGGTGAGTAAGTTTAAGGTAGTTTCGTCTAACTTTTTTCCTGAGCCATAAGAAGGAACTGATATTTTTATGTAAGTGAGAGAACCAGGTTAACAGGAGGGATCAAGTAAACATTTGTAGAGGATATAAGATGCTTGGAAGTACATTCATCTTAATTATGTTCATACGACCCCAAACTGATAGGGGAAGTTTGGACCAGCGTTTAAGGTCATCTTTGAGTGAGTTAACTACAGCGTCCAGATTGAGCCTTCTCATAATGTGGGGAGAGGGATGTAGGTTAATGCCAAGGTATTCTAGCTTGTCAGTACACCATTGTAGACCCATGTGAGCAACATCGGCCCTCATAGTATACTTGTTAAGGGGAAAGAGTTTGGTTTGGTCCAGATTTAATTTATGGTTCGAAATGGACCCAAACTGGGAAATAATCTGGAGGGTGGCAGAGAGTGACTGAGCTGGGTAGGAGATGTGTAAGAGGATGCCATCTGCATAAGCAGAATTTTTGTACTCGGAGTCGCCAACTGTTATACCTGTTATGTGTGGTGAATTTTTAAGTTTCCTGATAAGGGGCTCAATAAATAAATTAAAGAGATAAGGGGCAGCCCTGTCAGGTACCTTGAGAAAGTGGAAAGGGGGTTGAGAGAACCCCATTGCATTGAACTCGTGCAGAAGGAGATGTGTATAATACTTTAACTCAATGTACAAATTCAGGTGGGATACGGTATCTAGGTAACAACAAAAAGAGGTAGTCCCAGGACACTTTATCAAAAGCTTTTTTTCTGCATCTAATGAAACCAATGCAGCAGGTGTGGTGGAGCCACTAGACGCAGAAAAAAGGTATGGTAATTTCCTTAGATAGTCAGATGAAAGCCTACCCTTGATGAAGCCCACCTGTTCTTCACTGAACAGTGAGTCCCAAACTAGGCTTAGTCTAGAAGAAAACATTTTAGCTAGAATTTTTAGGTCCACAATGATTAAAGAGATCAGTCTGTAGTTGGAAATAAATAGCGGATTTTTGCTTGACTTGAGAGGAACGACGGTGGTTGCTGAGGTGAATAAGAGACCAGCTAAGCCTTCTTTAAAGATGTAATGGAAGGTGTCTAAGAGGATAGCAGCAACCAAATCTTTAAATGCCTTATAAAAATTAGTTGAGAAGCCATCTGGTCCAGGTGACTTGTCAGGGAAAAGTGAATCAATAGCGGAACAAACCTCTGCAAGCATGATGTGGGCTTGAAACTAGCTACCTGAGGCTCAGATAGGACGGGGAGATTGATGTCCTGGAGATAGAAATCCAGTGGGTGGGGTGTATAGCTGGCCATAAAATTCCCTAAAGGCTTCAACTATATCTGGTGGAGAAGTGAGAAGAGATCTGGAGGCTGAATAAACAGAGGAGACAATTTTGTCAGCTATCTGTACACGTAGGTGAAGAGCCAAGAGTCTACCAGCCTGTTCTCCCTGATCAAAGTAAGAGACTTTAGAGCGAAGCAGAAGGAATTCAGCATATACATAGAGGAAGAGAGAAAGAGATGAGATTCTGTCTCTGTTATTTGGCCTAAAATAGAGGAGAGGGCTGCAACTCTTTGTTTTTTGCCCTTGGTAGGAATGTGAATTAATTCACCCCGTAGTGCACATTTGAAGGAACACCAAATGAAGACTTTTTTATGCATGGAAGAGGCATTATACTCCATAAAGTTGGTAATGAAAACTTGAAGGTGTTGTACATGATCGTCCGACTTCAAATTTGGTCGTTGAACTTCCAGACTCTCTCTCTGTGAATATTAGGAGAGAGGTCCAGGTGAAGATGAGCAATTTGGTGGTCTGAGATAACCTTAGGAGAGTAATAGGCTAGATAAACACCTGGGAAAAGGTCTACCAGACATAAGGAAATAATCAATACAAGAGAAAGAATGGTGAGAAAGGGAGTGGAAGGAAAACTCTTTACTATCTGGGTGTATAATTCTCCAAGGGTCAGTAAGGCCGAGAGTTTACATTAACTCATGGAAGGCTTTTTGGCCTGGTGACAAATCTTGCCTGATCTGATTTGATCTATCTAAACTGTTGGATAGAACCCGGTTCCAGTCACCCCCCCAATATTATTGGGAGAGTGGACCGGGCACTTAGTGTGGTCAGCAGGGTAGCAAAAAACTCTGGGTCATCCACATTGGGTCCATAAATGGACCCCAATATGACTTTGGAATTGCCCAGAAGGGCTTGTAGGAAATAAAATGACCTCCTGGATCGGCAAGCTCCTGTAAAAGTTGAAAAGATATTCTACGGGCTTTGTGTCCTCGCGCTTGGATTACTGCAACTCCCTTTATCTAGGGCTTTCTTGGGATGAAATCCATCACTTGCAGCTGGTGCAGAACACAGCAGCACAGCTTTTGACAGGATCTACTCGACCCTGCCATATTACCCCGGTGTTGCGTGAACTGCACTGGCTGCCAGTACAGTGGCAGATCACCTTTAAAGTCAGTTTACTGACTTTTAAAGCCCTACATGGACAGAGCCTAGACTATTTGAAAGAGCTTCTTGTCCCTTACTGCCCTGGTCGATCGCTCCGCTTGGCGACAAGGGGTTGTTAGAGATTCTGAGGGTGAATTTGAAGTCATCTGGTTCTAGAACTTTTGCTTATGCAGACCCCACCTTCTGGAATTCTCTACCTCACCGGTTGCAGGAGCATGCAACTGTGGAGGAATTTTAAGCAGGGCTTAAAAACTTACCTGTGACAAAAAGCTTTTATAGTTAACTGAAATGAGCAACTTGTGTATTGGTACCTGATTTTAACTGTATTAATCTGTCATTTGATGTTGTTGTTGTGATTTATTTTTATATTGTTAGGCACCTTGGCAATGGAAAGGTGCCATACAAAGAAAATTATTATTATTATTATTATAATGGCAACCCCCCTTTTACAGGAGTCCAGATCAGAACCAAATACTTGACCATCCCAATTCCTACGTAAATAATGGACTTGGCAAGGCAAGAGGTGTATCTCTTGTAAAAAGGTGATATCAATTTGCAGGTGCTTGAGATGAAGAAGAACCTTAGATCTTTTAGCAGGAGTCTGGGACCCTTTTATGTTCCAAGAGCACTATTTATAACCAACCATGGTAAGTAATATGGTGTAACTGGGTAGCCAATAATAAACTAGAGGGCAGTTGAGCTAAAATATGCAGTGTAGTGGTAACAAACTCAGTGACAATGGCAGACAGCCCCATAACCCAAAACCCTATTCCCCCCTCCCAACCCTCTTTCAAAAACACTGAACTCTTAGAGAACATGTCAAACTGAACCCACCCCAAACCTTTACTCCAATTGAGAGTACACAAGAGGATAAAGCTAAACCATTGACCAAACTGCTTAGAACCCCACTAGGTGAAGTAGCATCTGAGTGTCCAAAGGATCACAAACCAGGAACCAAACATGGGGCTTCCATTCCCATTTTCAGCTTGTGGGACTAGCTACATAATGCCTACAATCAGATCTTAAAGGAATGGATCAAACTACAGCCAATAAACTTAAGTTATATGCAAGATTAACACTGTGTGAATAATGTAAACTACAAACATTGTCTTGTTAGAAACTGATTTATTAGATATTTAGCTATGTCTAATGATACCATTGTAATACTTATATAAAGCCCATACGAGCAATCTTGTACAAAACCGTGAACTACCCATCCGACTAATGATTTTGTGCCAGGACCTGAAACAAAAAAAACAAAACCACCCCAGAAGTTTAATGGGTGACCAACCCGGTACAACCCTTGTCAATCATTCACCAATGATCCGGTGAGAAGAGTATATCTGGGAAAGCAAAAATAAAATTTGGGTCATTGATTGCAAGCAGCTGATCATGGGTCAGGCCATCGCATGACTGATTTGTAATAATTGACCCCAGTGGAGGAAAATGAGAAATAAGAGTTAAATAATAGTAGGTCCTGGAATGGAGCAGAACCAGTAGGCAAAGGAAGCTCTCAGTATAACCTCCGTAATTGTTTAAGGATAAAACAAAATGGTCAGTAACTTGCAAATGAAAGCAAGCGCAGTTACAATGCATTGCAGCAGCTCGTAGGTTCACGCAGCTTCCTCGCGAATATGCGCACAGTCGAGGAGGGCAGCCGCTCGCACACTCAAGATGGTGCTAAGTTCCCTAGGGTAGCCAGCATGACTGGAGTAGAGCACAAACCCAGAGTGCTGAACGGAGAAGATTCTCTTGTGCCAGACTTTAGCCAAAAGCCAAGGAGAGGGACAGCTAGAACCTCCATGCTGGCAGTTGATTACGCAGTGCACTGAAACCCAGGCTACCTGGTAGGCAACTTGAGGGAAGGGGTCCACAAGCATAGATTAAAGGAGCTGGGTCAAGTACCAGGGGAGAACTGTGGAGGTAAGCAACCCAGATTTTAGACAGCTGTGGAGTGCAAAATTAAGTGGAGAAAACAGAACAGGCTAAAAATCTTTGCTTTTTAGTCCCCAATACTGGATATATTAACTGCTTCAGGTAGCAAGGTAGGGGCTTCATCAGTGCTGAATGAAAATGTTCAGGAACAGAGTCACAAGGTCCCTCGCCATGAGCTCAGCTTTTTCAAAGGTTTTCCAAGAACCCTGGTGCAAAACTGATAGCCTGGCTGGGTACAGCATTCTAAACTGATCCCAGCTGCAATTAGTTTAGTGATAGATGGGTGATGTTCGGCCTATTTTTGACGGGTTGCGGCTGGCAGATCCTGGGAAATTCTTAGTAATGAATCATCCCACTTTATTTCCTTTAAGTCCTTAATTGTGCTTAAGACATGCTGATAGTCTAGGTAATTCAGCAGACTTAAGATGAAGGGCCTTGGTTTTGAGCCTGGCGGAGGTCTGGGCCATAATGATCTGTGGACCCGCTCAACAATGTAGCTACCTGAATGTGGTGGAGGGCCCATTATTTTGGACAGTAACTTTTGTGCAAAAAAAACAGGAGAGTACCCCTCTGCCTCTTCTGGAAGGCCAAAAATCAACAGGTTGTTACGCCTGTTTCAGCCTTCCATATCTTCAAGTTTCAACTCTAGTTTGGTGAGTTTTTGTCTGAGGGAGGTTAACTCAGGCTCCGTATGGGTTTTCCAGCTTTCTAGCAATGTGGTGCAGGCAGAGATGTCCGCCAGAGCTTTGTTTGTATCCTTGAGGTTAGATTTTATGGACTTGAGGTCCGAAGCAAACTCCAAAAAGGCTGCCTTGAGTGGAGCCATTTCAGACAAGAATTTATCCTCCGAGAGGGGAACTGTTGCAGTGGCTGGCTGAGATCCTTTGCTGGTGGTAGCACTTCACATCTTGGCCCGCTTAGACTGCTTATCTGGGGTTGGTGGTGGTGTCTGTGAAGGAGGGGCCTGCTTCATTTCTGCCTCCATTACTCCTCGATCTACCTGCTTTTCCTAAGCAAGTAGGTGACCGGATGAGTCTTGAAGGTTTTATAAGGCTATAGAGTTGTGATAATGTAGTCAGCAGTAGTTTAGAGTTAGATTAAAGATTAATGTTTAATGCGTTGGGGCGGGAGCCGGAGAGTCACGCGTCTGCTTAGCAGGAGTGTATCACGTGATCTCAAATTTAAGCTATTTTGAAAAACCCAGCCTAGCCAATAAGTCTTTGTATTCTATGTGTTGATAGTGTATTTCAAGTCATTTTACTGTCATGGAACATGAGTTTAGGGATGCTTACTGCTGAAGATAGTAAGAAACTAGTATATCTAGTGGCTGAAGTTAAGGTTCCAGTACAGTAAGACCAAAGGCTATCGTTACTATGAGTGTTTCACTGAAATGTAAAAACGTTTTATTTTAGTGTACTAAACTAACTAGAGAAAGTTTGCAAATCTTTTGGAGAACTAGTTTGTAGGAAACTGAACTTCTATAGCTCCTCCATCTCAATTATACACTTGCCTACTCTGCTCACCAGCTCTGCGCTCTCTCCTTCCCCACCCCCATGTTCATGAAAGCTTAATAATGTCCATTATTAGAGAAGTTTCTGTCCATTATAAACAGAGAAAAATGCATTGGATTTAATATTTTTGGTCTGGGAAATTAATTGCTTTCTATATTAACAGGATGTATATTTTAGCCATATCCATTTTATGTGTGTGTACTGTGATAATATTTAAAACAAATACCTTAAGAAATCATACAGGTGAAAAATAATGCTGACAGAAGGATGTTGGTTTTCTAAATAACAACCTATTCAGTACAGTTGCCTTGTGATTCAGTTGAGGGGACTAAGGCAACATTTTGAAGGAAAGGGGTAATATGGGTAAGAATAGTTGAGTATTGTATGCTTTAGACATTTGGCATTTTCCCAATTTTGTAATTGAAAAGTAGTGACTTCACATCCTTATACTGTATTTCAGTTTATTATTTTACCAAGATAAACCCCACTGAACACTTATTCATTGTCAACAAGATCTTGGGATGATATAGCAAAAGAACAAAACAATGGTTTCATAAATAGCATGATAATAAATAAATAAACACATAAATAAATTAATAAAATAGTAACTTGGGTTAAATCCAATACCGACACTGTGGTGCAGCATGGGGGATAGAGGGGTGCTGCACTCCAGAGTGCTGTCTTTTGGATGAGGCGTTAAACAAAGGACTCAGCTGCCTCTTCTGGTGGTAGATCAGGTGGATGTTAAAGATCCCAATGCAAAGTAGCCCCACTGGTGCAGCAGTAGAGCTACCACTTGTGATGCCAGTGACCTGGAATCGGTAGCAAGCCTGGGTTGCTGGAGGGCCAGCTGGAAGGAAAGGATTGAGTGCCCGAAGGGCAACTCTCCTTCTCCAGGGAGGGAGGGCTGTAGTCCCCGCTGCTATATCACCACCTGGGTGACCATGGGTGGAGGTGCAGCCAAGGATGTAGTAAACACAGGGAGGGTCAGACATCAGCCAAAGGCCTGGAGTGAAGGCTCATCTCCCGTGCCTTCCTCTCATTGGCCCTTCTCGAGTGCTGGCATTTGCAGTGGGTGGAACCAGAAAAAAAAGGGAAAAAAACACATCTGTACCAGGAGATGGCTCCTGCACCAATGACTGGGGAGCCAGGGGAGCAGCTCCGGGTGTCTGCTCCACTAGCAATATGGAAGGGGGGTTGGGGAGTCCCCCGTCCACCCCACCCAAGGAAAGGTTGTCCAGGATACTTGAATGGTTACAGGAGTGGGGCACTTAATGGGGTGGATGTCCTCAGGTCCTTCTGGTGCAGCCTGTGTGGTCGAATTGGGACCTAGATGGAAGGGGCAGCCATGGTGGTAGAAGGGGGCATAAAGAATAAGTTAAAAAAAAAAGATCCCAATGCACTTCTCGAAAAGAGTAGGGGGATTTTTTATTAAAGAAAATGATGTCACACATCTTAGGTACACCAAAATTCAATGTGTCAAAAACATAATATTGAAATAATATGTAGTAACTCCCTGCCATCTAAATTCCTTAGAATTGGAGCCCCTGCGCTTGCTCGGCCAATCGCTCAGTTAATTAACAGATCCTTCCTAACCCAATCTGTACCCAACAAAAGAAAAACCTCAATTGTTGTCCCAGTTCATAAAACTGGCCCAACAAACCTTCTTGGGAACAGCAGTCACGTAATGCCTTGGAGCTGAGCGGCCGCACGGTAATTGCGCTCCCTATCCCCCCCTGCCTAATCCTCGGTTCTATTTGGAGTTACACCTGTAATTTTGTGCTAAAATCAACTTCATATTACCTGCACAGCAAATCAGATGTTTATTCTTCCTGGGATCTCTGATTGCCTCCTCGGGATGGACGATAAAATGCGGCAGGCCTTGCCAACCCACACACCTCCCGCTATGCCAGAGAAAGGTAGTAAAAAGGCCAAGCAAGGGGCCTCTTCAGCCAGATCTTCAGTTGCAGTGTTGCAACCTTCTCTGCTTTCTGAGGAGAGGTTCCTGAGAGAGATGCAACCCCTGAAGGAGCTCATGCAGTCAATGTCGGCTGATCTCAAATCCCTACATGCAGATTTAACCACAGCTAACTGACAGATTAGTGACACTGAGGCCCGAGTTATCTCCCTAGAAGGGTGGAAGGACCAAAAACAAGCTCAAGTGTCTGTGCTAAGACAATGTCTCGCCAAAATGGAAGGAAAGCTCAAGGACTTAGAGGGTAGCAGTAGACACAATAACCTGGTAATCTTTGGGCTTCCTGAAGATGCGAAAGCTTCTACCCCAGTTTTGTTCACACAGAAGTTCTTTGAAAAAATAGCAGGAGCTTCCCCCAATTATGCCTGCTACATCATCGAGAGAGCTCATCGCTCCCTGTGTGCCAAGCCACCCCAGGGATCTCCTCCTCAGTATTTGATTGTCAAGTTCCTCAACTACTTAGATCGACAACATGTATTGCAAAAATGCAGGGACTTAAAGGAGATCATGTGGGAAGGCCACCGTATACGCATCTCTCAAGACCTCCCTGTCTCAGTCCGGCAAAAGCAAGCTTCATTTCATCCAGTGGTTGTTAAGTTGTTGGCTGCAGAGATAAAATTTAAAATGTTGTGCCCAGCAAAGCTGCAGGTCTTCTGCAAGGACAGATGGCATGCATTTGATAGTGTGGAACACGTGACTCAGGAACTACAGGGACTGCTTTCCGATCTGTTCAGCCCACCCTGAGGGGTGCTAGTGTGGATTTAATATTGGTTACCCAGTAATTTTGGTATGGAACAGATGTATCACCTTCTGCTAACTTTGGGCAGAACTCCATTTAGACCTGAGGATATTGGCTAGTTGTAGTACTGTGTGCCCTGGTCGGGTGAAAACAGTCTTGCAGTGAGGGAAAGTGTTCAAGTTTCTACTTAGGAGCCGAGTTGCACATTCGACCCCAGATGCTCCAGATATGTGTATTTTTTTTCTGCTTTTACTTGAGGCTGCTCCTTAGGATACATAATTTATGTCTTTTAATTCAGGGCTGCAGAGTGTCTTTTGTTAAACTGTTCAATGCCCTGTTAATCATGGTTTATCGTGGCTATTTTGAGTTGGCTTGGTGGGACTAATATCTCTGAAGGGACACTCCATTAATGCTTCTTCCTTGGGACTGTGACAGCATCGTGTCCTCCGAAGGAGTCCACTTCCAAGTTCTGAGAGACTGTCACAATTTATTGTTACCAAGGACATACGGGTTTATGCTGGGCCGAGGGGAAGGTGGGGAAGGGGGCAAACTGAAAATGTGGTATGTCTGTTTCGGGGCTGACATGAGCTAGTAAGTTGTGTGGGGGCTTTCTCCTGTTAGACAGCATTGTACTTAGTTCCATTAATGGGATGTCTCGGTTTTGGGAGAGATTTGTGTTGGGGAAGGGGGTCAAGTTCCAGAATTAAGGATTAGTCATTTTTTTTTATTTTTTTCATTATAGGGGTGCATGGCGAGGGGTGGAGGGGGGGGAGGAGGGATTAATAGTGGAGCTGGAGTTTCAATCTTCAGGACTCGTGCACAAATTGGTATGGAACTCAAAGGGAAAGTAGCAAAGATGGCTAGCTCAATAAAGTTGGCATCATGGAATGTAAAGGGGGCTAGGTTGCCTCTTAACAGGATGCAGATTCTTAAACATTTGCAGCAGTCTCACTGCCAGATCACTTTTTTACAGGAGATACATTTATTGGCAGCTGAGTTGATGTTGTTTCGTAGACTGTTCATGGGGCAAGTCTATGGAGCGGAGGGGTCTACTGCCAGCAGGGGGTAATTATTTTGCTCTCCCAGGGAATCCACTTTCAGTACCAGCAATAAATTACAGACCCACAGGGTAGGTTTATCTTTAAAAGAGGGGTACTGGACCGCACTGAACTTATCTTAGATTCGGTCTATGGTCCCAATCAGGCTGATCCTCCACTTATCATTGATCTTGTGGACCAGCTTTCGAGATTCCCTCCGCTCCCAATAATTTTAGAGGGAGACTGGAACGTTACAATGTCCCCAGATCTTGATAAGTCCAGATTGGGATGACATGGGTTAGCTGCTGAGCAGAGGGCAATAAGGGACATGATGGCAATGCTTGGGCTCTGTGACCCATGGAAATTTTTGCATCCGCAAGATAGGTCCTGCACCTTTCACTCCCCTGTTCATGGTTCCTTTTCCAGACTGGACTATATACTGATAAGCTCTTCTGTCTTCTCCAGGGTTATTCAAGGAGAGATTGGCCCCAAAGTCCTCTCAGATCACTCACTGGTTTGGCTGTCATTGGTCCTTAACTCCACTCTGGAAAATGACACCATTTGGAAACTTAATAATCAGTTGCTTGCGGATAATGAAAGTGTGGATCGTATTAAGGATCATATAACCTTATTCAAAAAGCAGAATTTGGGCTCAGTGGTGCAGGTGGATCTGGAGTGGGCCACATGCAAATGTTTTATAAGGGGTGAGTTTATCTGTTATGCATCTAAACGAAAAAAGGCTCATATCTTAAAGGCCGATAAACTCCTCCAGCAGATTAATACCATCAAGAGGGGGTTATCTCCTCAGACAGATGAGACCTCCTGGAGGGAGTTAGCAATATTGCATGATAGGTATGTTAAAATGATGAAAGACAAAGCCAAGTATGCAATGTTAAAGACCCTAGCAAAATATATAGATAAAGTGGAAAGGGCAGTCCGATTGCTGGCAATCAGGCTGCAACACATGGAGTCTTCTAGGCTGGTTGTGGCAATTAGGGCTCAGGATGCACTATTTTGGGCTGTAATCAAGTCTCTTATTACCAGGGATATCTCCCAGCCTATAATAGGTAACTTGAATCTAAAAATGGATGGCCAACTCGTTATGGAAAGCTGGATCCGAAAGCTTAAGGGTTTATCGGTCCGAGATATATTGATAGAGGGCACCCTGGAATCTTCTGAGGTATTGCTTCGGCAACTGGGACTAGATAGTAGGGGTATTTTCAAAGTTATTCAACTTGGTCACACATTGCTTAAATGGTTTGGCCAAGGTCTGTGGACTACGGATCACTCTGTTTTTTTTTTACTCTACTATACCTTTATGCTCCCAGAAACATGCTGTGTCTGCAATTTATGGCAAGCTGTATGCACTCTATGCTCCTGAGGTGGATGGATCATCCTCATACTGGGACCAGGCGTTTTCTATTTCTTTCAGAAGTGGCAAAACATCTGGACAGGGTATACCACTACTGTGGCCAGGATAGGGTGAGGCTTATGCAATTTAATATTCTGAACAACCTATACTACACCCCACAGAAATTGGCTAAAATGGGGTGGTTACAGTCTAATACTTGTACCAGGTGTAATGAGGAGTGTGGTTCCTTGTTCCATAATTTTTGGTCCTGTCCCAGATCAGCTCCCCTGTGGAAGCTGATTGAAGAAAGGGTGGACCTCTGCTTGGTCTCCAGGGGTTCTTCAATCCGGAAACATGTATACTAGGGGATATGTCAAGTGTCCCCGTGTTAGAACGTAGATACTTTTTGTCTTTAATTTCTCTTTCATTGAAGAAAGTGGTCCTCAGACATTGGCTAGATCAAGAGATAATCTCTTACAATGAATGGCTACAGGAACTATTGTGCAATCTCCGCATAGAAGGCATGATTGCTTATATCAGAGGATGCTTGAGGAGTTATGATAAAAAGTGGTGAAAATTACACATGTTGTACACAGTGGGCCCCTAACCGGGCAGATGTTAGGAGTTTTACAAGGCTAACGGGATGCTGGTTTTGTGAATGGTATGTCTTGACTGTATCCAAGTTTGTGAATTGTTGCACATGATTTGTAGGAATTTCTTTTAGAGAGCTCCACAGGGGGGTGGGTGGGCTGGAGGGGGTTGTTGGTGTTCTAATTCACTTGTAACATTTCCTTTTTCATTTCTTGGATTCTATGTTGAAAACTTTAATAAAGTGTATTAAATTAAAAAAAACTTCTTAGGAACTACTGACATATCTATCCTTTGTCCTATTGCTAATATATACAAGAAAGAACTATACACAATCAACTCTACTCTTTTTTCAAGCAAACCAGTGTGCTCACCAAACACCAACATGGCTTTCAAAAGTCACACAGGACTGAATCCGCCCTTCTGAAGGTCACTTCAGATTTATATCAGGCCATGGATCTTAGATGGGCTACAGGGTCTGTCTTTATTGTCCTTATGAAGGCCTTTGATATAGCTAATCACCCACTCCTCTCAAAGCTCCACTGTCTCAGCCTTGATTACACCTCTCTGACCTGGTTCTCTAACTACCTATCCGGTAGGTCACAATGTTTTAAATGCTCTGGTGTTCACTCCTCCTTATCTCCTGTCACTGATGGGGTCCCTCAAGGATCAGTCCTTGGGCTCCTTGTATTCTCCATCTTTATCAATGAGCTGCCTACAAACTGTGGTGGGGCCACGGTCCACCTATATTTTGGCGATGCCATTCTATATAGGTCTAACACCAATGTCTCCTCCATTAAGACTGACCTTCAATATGATTTCCAGAAGCTGGAATACTGGTTCAAGGAGAATCTGTTGGTCCTGAATTAAAAAAAAAAATGAAAAACATGCTGTTCTGTCACACCTCCTTCGATATAACTTCACAGCCTCCCCACCCCGGTAATCCACACCTCCTCTGGTGAGCCACTGGAAGAAGTGAGCTCCTTCGGATAGCTGGGACTGACTCTAGATGTGCATCTATCCCTTGAATCACACACAACAAATGTCATCAAAGTAATGAACCAAAAACTCAGTCTATTATACCGCGTTGCCCCCTATCTCTCACCCCATGCTCGAAAGACCATTGCCTCAAATTCTCTTCTCCCTGGGCTCTTCTCTGCTGCACCTGTCACTCACTCAGCCAGAACCCCCTATCCAGGCTAAACTTAAGCAGGTCTATCACAGAGTTACCTGCTTTGCAGTCCACTCCAGCTCTCGGGCACACCATTGTGATGTTCTCCACATATTGAATTGGCTGTCTTTTGAGGGCAAAATGGATTTCCCAGTACTATGTACTGTCTTAAAACTAATCCACCTTCCCTCCTCTTCTCCCATCCTCTCCAATCTCCTCTCATTGAAATCCTTCTCTAGGACACTTACAGTAGATCCTCTCATCTCCCCATATTAAGTATCCCCAAACCCCACTGAGCCATGGGCAACAGATTCTTCCATGTTGCTGCACCTCAAAAATGAAACAAACTCCCACACAAATTACTCTCCTGCACTTCTCTTCCTCACTTTAAGAGACTCCGCAAGGAACTCTTTCCTCCTCCTACTTGCTGCTGTCACTAATTTGTGATACCTCTACTGCCCTCCCACTTTTCTCCCTTTCTCCCTCACCCCTGCTCTCCCCACTATCTTAAGAGCTGAGGTGCTGGGTGCCACACCTTGTGCCATGCCAGTGACCCGGGTTTGGGAGAAGACTCAGTTTGCTGGGGGTCTGCGGGGCAGAGAAGGACTGAGCATCCAGAGGACTACTCTCTTCTCATGGGGAGGGTTGTTGGGGTTTCCCTGCTTAGTACCAGCCCCCAGTGGAGATCAGGTGCACTACACCAGCAGGGAACAGGAATAGGGAGAGATGACAATGGACGCCTGCGGGAAGGTGCAGGAGCATGCCCTCCATTTTTTGACATCATTGCACGTCTGTGCCTCAGGGGCAGAAAAGCAGAAAACTCTGGCACCTGGACAGGTGATGTTGGGACACAAGGAAGGCACCCACACTCATCGCTGGATCCTTTTGGCAGGCCCCCGACTCTCACCCTCACCCTAGCCACCTACTAGATTGTAGATAAAGGGCCGGAAGAGTGGTGGTCCCACCTAGGGGGGATTCGGAGCTGGGGGGGTGGTCAGTCAGGTTAGTGAGTGTAGGAGGAGAGCTTTCCGGGATGGGGATCCAGTCAGAGGACCTTGGACGGAGCAGGAGAAAGCTGATCCAGTGTGTGTCCTCACTGGAGAGAGGTCTGTGGGGCTGGAGATGGAGGGAGTATAAACAAAGTCTAAAACAAAAAAACACCTGAGACAGAAATTATAAAAGTAACTACTTGCTGTGCTGATTTAATGTCTCAGCAAAACAATGGATTAAAGGTAAGGTAAGAAGACCAAATCATCATTGCATATGAAAGTAATCAAAGTGTAAGAGAAAGGCAAGGATAGGAACTTTTTTTTTTAATTGCTCAGGTGAAATGAATAAAAAACACAAGGGGGACTACAAAAGGTAGACGCCACGTTAGCCTTTGTTGGAAAAGGGAGTCATTCTGTCTGCAATAATTCATTGAAAAGCTACATGGAAACCCTGCCATGTAGTTGTGAATACTGAGACAGGAAAGGAAATGTTTTGTGTACAATGATTTTAACTGAGTAACTACCATGCCAGTAACAACTGTACGAGTAATGACATTTTTGTTGTAATGTAAATGCACACCTTGATTGCCAAAGTTAATATTTGAATGATGCAAAGCATACTTGTAAGGTACGTGTGGGGAACCCCGACCAAAACATGGGGTAAAGTCCCAACACTACTATTTCATAAGATACAGCAGAAAAAAGGGCATTATGCAGGATTATACTGAGCTGGTGCCAAAATTCCTTGCTGTGTGGACAGTCAAAGAAAAAATGTGATTATGATTCTATGATGCCAGGGCAGGTATCACGAGAACTCATTCTTTCGGACATGGTTTTATGTTTAAGGGAATCTCACACAGCCAGTCTCCCATGCAGGCAGAGCTAGAATGTATCCCACAAATGTGGGGGGATTGTTTTATTTGTGAGTTGCTATAAAGCTGTGTTAATGTCAGTGAGAGGACACAATTTCAATTGCAGCATGGCAGTGAAGTAATTATCCATGATACTCTGATATAATTGTTTTCAGAAAAGGATGACACAGGAAGTATAGTGACTGTGGCACTGGAAACGTTTGCGTATTGCTGCTAGTATATAGGGAGGAACCAAAGAAGGACAGTATACACCTGGAGGTTTTGCTGTATGCATATTCCCATGTGAAAGGAAGGGCATTAACCAATCTTCCACCAAGGGGGTCCATGCTTTTCCACTTCTGAAATACCAGAGCAAAATTGCTGGAGAAAAAAATGCAAAAGTGAAAAACTAGGGGGTTCACTATACATACACCACCCTTCTCTATTGGATAGGTATGTAACATTTCTCTGAATCGGGTTAAGGCAGGAACCCCACAATCCTTGAAAAAATAAGCTATTGTATATAGTCTGGCCTCCATGGTGAAAGGGGGTGCACATACATATTATCCTAAATGTGTGAAACAGGGTAAAAAAGAGTCTTGATTAAGTATACCCTCTTCATCTTAGCTATTGTTCTCTGCCTTCACTGGGCCAGGACTCCCTCAGCATGTTTAATTTGAAATGACCAATTGTATACTTCCACCTCAGGATGATTAAAGTATATACCCAATATTATACAATGGTAAGAAAAAAACTAGAAGCCTGACTGGCTGCTCACCCACAGAGACAGTGATGTTATTGAACAATAACATCGCTGTGTCTAGGGTAGGCAGCAAGATAATCGTAACACAGTGAAACATATCTCTCTCCTCACATACCCTGAAGCTGACATGGCTTCATTCACATTCCCCTGCTAGACAGAAAAATTTAGAAATGCTGGTTTCCACCATTTTAATAGCTAGCATAACCACGGAACCCCATAAGTTTAATGTCTCGTGTGCTAAAGCAAAACTTTGAGAGAGCGGGAAGAGCAGCAGTGCGGCTTCTCGGTGACAGTCCCCCAGAGTTTCTAAATTGTAGCTGTTATAGTGCATGTGCATTCCAACACCAGGACTCAGTGGCCACACATCCATATCTTCCATAGAAGGATACAACAACAAAAATGTGAAGCAATGGAAGCATGAAGTAAAAGAAAGCCGTACCTGCAATCAGCCTTCTCCTAGACAATAGAGCCCCGAGTAGCTGCAGTCGCATCAAACAGCCCCCTGAGTAGCTGGAGTCACTGAGCAGCACAGGCGGCCACTGCAGTCCCAAATTGGCTCCATGACTGTGCTCCCAGGACACACAATTAATGTCCCCATTTTAAATGGCTGCATTTTAACATGCCCCCCCAAAAAAGAAGAAAAGTTACAGTGATAGGCAAGAGCCACCACAAATTATGTCATAGATGTGGGGGTGGGGGTGAGGTGTGGGGAAGAGACACAAACCTGTAGGCAGGGAAACAAGAGGCAAGATTTACTCGTAGCACCATCTAGTGGACAAAACTGGAACGGTGCATTTTTTTTATCTAAACGTATGCCTACACATGCCAAAAAGTAAAGAAAAGCAAATTTTAAACACATATTTTTTTATCTTTTTATTTTCCTTCATAACCCAGCCATTGTATAATAGCAATAAGGCACTCCAAGGATGTGTGTTATTGTGTAATAGCATCACTTCTCAGGTGTTGAATGCACTCGCCCTGTGGCCTTGTGCTCCAACCACCCAAGGTGTGACGTTATTGCTCAGTAACATACACTCTGTCATGCCTTATTGCTTAATCAGGACAGGCTCATAACAGATCAAGATGTCTGCATACAAAGCATCCAAACAAGACACAAAAGTCCCCAATGGGATGGCCTTGCTTTTAGAGCAAGAGTTCTCAAATGGTGAGGCACACCTCCCCAGGGAGGCGCGTACCTGTTTCAGGGGAGTTGCGGGATGTTTTGAAAAAAAAAAGTGTAGCTGCACTATGTGCGCCTTCCGATTCCGTTTCCTGACAAAAGTGTGTAGTAGCGAGTTGCACTATGTGCGCCTCCCGATTCCCTTTCCTGACTGGCCACATCACTAACACACCTCCCCCACCACGCTCCACTCGCCGCATGTGTGCAATTACCATCCTCCCCCCATGATCTCCTGCTTGCAAGAGGCTGTGCTGCAATGCCCAGCTCTGTACACTCACCCCACCTCAAACTGTTTAAACCTAGTGGGGCTAGGAAGGGATCCACAGCCGGCCAAACAAAATGCAGAAAAGGTCTGTATCAGACCAATAGGGAGTAGGTCTGTATCAGACCAATAGGGAGCAAGATTGGTTTGGCCAATCAGTAGGCAAACTTAGCTAGCCAATCATCAGCTGGCTTCCGCGGGCTTTTTCTGCCAATCAAAGGCCATCTCAGGACAGTGTCGTCATCGCTTCCAGCAGTAAAGCATGGCACAAAGTCTGGGAGTTTCAACTTTTGCAGAGATTGCAATCGCCTGCCCAAAGCCGCTAACTTGGACTGCCTGCCTAAAGCTGCTGATTTGATCCACCGCCAGCTGCCGTCTCAGACCTTCACGCTTTGCCGCTGCCACCTGGGACCCACGCTTGATTGCCACCTAGGACCTGCATTTCCGCCCGCTTTAGCTGTTGTCTGGAAGCTCTCCCTCATTGTGGCTTCCACCTCCCGCCTGTAGCTGCTGCCTCGGACCTCCTGAGTTCCAAACCGGGCCATCTTCTGCCTTCCAGACTTCTCCCGGACCCACTCTGTAAAGGGCTGGTAAGGACTTGTTCTGTACTGCATAAATGTTTTGTTTGTATGCCCAAGGGGGTTTAAAATGGTGGCAGTTGGGGGAGAAGGGTTGAAATAGCACACTGTTTTTGGTGGGGGTCATTTATGGTGGCTCTGTCCTGAAACAGAGAGTTGGCTCACTGTTTGTTTTGGATGGCTGGTGTGGGTCATATATGGGTTCGTTGCTCTGAAAGAAAGCTGAAATGGCACACTGATTTTTGGTGGCTGGGGGGTCATATGGTGTCTCTGTTTGTACTAAAGAGAGAGTTGAAACTGCTCACTGTTTGTTTTTGATAGCTGGGGGTCATATATGATGTCTCTGTTTGTGCTGAGAGAGTTGAAATGACACACTATTTTTGATGGCTGAAGGGTAGGGGTCTTTTGCAGATCTTTGGGAGGACCCTGCCTGTGCTGAGCTTCGTATGTAATGGTTTTCTATGAAAGGTACGTTTTGGGCAAGGGCCTTCTGGTGTGGCTTGAGGGGTAGGTGTATTCTGCAGGTCTTAAGCCCAGGAGCACCCCCGGCACTTCACTTCAAAAGCAGCAAAACCTGCCTGTTGGATTCAACTGAATGGAAGTTTACAAAGTGCCAATGTATTATTCATTATTACAGGTAGCTGGCAAGTGCACAGTGGTAACCATGCAAAGTTGACCAGAAATCTTATTTAGTGCATATACATGCGGTGCACTAATGGGCAGTTCTTACATAATTACCGCAGTATGGAAATATGTATGTAAATGAGGTCACGACACATGGGGAGGCCTGACATTTTTTCATGCCCAGCAGGGGAGGCTCACCATGGCAAGGTCTGAGAACCCTTGTTTTAGAGTAATTTATTTTATTTATTTATTTATTGAAATGTTTCACTTTTGGAGCCAGACAGGAGAGAGAAGGTGGCCACGAGGGACCCTACTTCTTCTCCTGATGCCAGATCTACGAGAAACACTCATATGTCGTCAGTGTATGCTAAAACATGAATTTCTGGGATGTCCGGGTGAAGTCGGATACCTCTAAAAGACATAGAAGCCTGTATTAACCTCAAACAGGGGTCAATAAGAAAAACATACAACAGAGTGCTGAATGTACAGCCCTGCCGTATACCTGTAATCTGTGATGCTGGGGTTTCCATGCATGAATTAACCAGGGGAAGTAAGTGTGCAGTGGAGTATAATCTTTGTATCCAAGACACGAAAAGGGGGGGGGGAGATACCTTAACAGCGCAATACGTCAAAAAGAAATGTCAGATTTACCCTATCATATGCTTGCAATTCTTTTTTTTTAATATCATTTTTTTTTCGAGACTTTACCAGTACATTCGTAAACTGTTAGGTCATTTATGGCATACAGAATTAGAAGTGCTTTTTCTTTCACAGCTTATACATTGTGATTAAATACATTAAATTCACATGCTTTTCTATAGTATATCTCTCTGGGATGATACCCTCACAGAATAATTACTTTGGAGGTATATGAGTCAGTCATTATTGACTTTGGTATTCTTGCCGTATCCCCCCCCCCGACTCCCTCTGATCCATTAGTAGCAGTCCTCTTCATCCTTGTTACCTTCCCTCCCCTCATGGCACAAATGAATTGTCTACATTGAGCATGTACCAGACCCACTGCTACCATCATAGAAACATAGAAACATAGACTTTGATGGCAGATAACGACCGCTTGGCCCACCTAGTCTGCCCATCTCGTACCTATTGGATAAGCTGCAGATTCCAGTTACCCAATACCCTACTTCCTCCTACCCCTCACTATAATTGCCTTATGTCTGACCCATGCATTCTTGAATTCCCCTACTGTTTTTGACCCCATAACCTCCTCAGGAAGGTGGTTCCATGCATCCACCACCCTCTCTGTGAAAAAGTACTTCCTCATGTTGCCCCGAGCCATCCCCCCTCTATCTTCAAATTGTCCCCTTTTGTTTTTGTACATCTCTTTTTCTTAAAGATGCTTCCATCTTGGACTTTGTTGATTCCCTTGAGGTACTTGAAAGTTTCAGTTGCCACTCCCCATCAAGTGGTAAAGGTTGGAACCGAGTCTGATAAGACGGCAGACAGCCTCTAAAGGTGATATATAGAGAGTACAATCTCACGCCACTCAAGCACTGTGGGGATGGCCGATTTCATTCATCTTCTCATTATTGCTTTTTTTACCACTAGTAGCAATGTTGTCAGCAATGTCTTATGCCATGGAGGGGAGTGTTGGGGTAAGATTGTTAATAAAACCATCTCCTTGTTTAGTTCAATAGTACCCCCCACATTCCCAGTTTCTCTCTGTATCATGCACAAGACTGGGGTGAGTATGGTGCAAGACCAGAATACATCGGATAAGTCTGCATGCCTATTTCCCCATTTCCTCCAGCAAAAGCCATATTGTAATGGCAAATATGTTGTGAGAATGGCTGAAGCCCTGAAATATCGGCTCCGGCATTTCCAGGCAAACTCTCGTCATGGTATTAAGGTGGTAACTTTAACTGCTTGAATTGCCAAGCTCAGCCATTCTTCCTGAGAAACCTGGGACCCCAGATCCTCATTCCATCTATCTAGAATTTAGAATGTGGTGTCCTGCAGGCTGTTCCATAGTATCTTGTATATGTGTCCTATTAAATGTGTGACTACATTTCCCTCACTATGCTGATGCAATAGCTCAAAAAGGGGTGGTTTTCGGGTTGGGAGTTTTATATATCTCTCTGGTTGTTGTTGCAGGTATTGTTTCACCTGACAGTGTTGATAATGGTCTCTGGGGGGCAACTCATAATTGTGTTGCAATGTCTCGAAAGGGATCACCCCCCCTCCTTGCTAGTAAATTGGTGGAGGAATTGTATGCCTACCCGTCGCCACTGTTTAAAAGTTGTCTGTAGTTGATTTGGTAAAAAAGCTGAGTCTGCACTTAATACTCGCATCCATAAGAATGTTTCTCTGAATTTAGGGTGTCTTTTCATTTTTAGCAAGATTTTGATTGTACGAGTGGTTATGTCTGTAAAATCCCCAAGGGGAGGATATTTCCCTCCCAGGCTAACAATATCCGGGGGAAGGGGGTATCGTAAAAGTCATTTAATGCAAATTCTATATCCTTCCAGGGTGCTGTATAGTCTTCAGCTAACCACAATGGAAGGCTATTTTGAGGAAGGCAGCCATGACGTACCATTCAAGGTTTGGAAGGTTTGCCCCTCCCTGACTCTGAGGAAGATGGAAAATGGCTAATCGTGTTCTCAGTTCCCGTCTCCCCATATAAAATTAGATATCATTATAGTACAAGACTTAAAATAGAATCGTGGTGGGAAATAAGGGATAGATTGGAATAAATATAGCAGGCGGGGAAGGACGATCATTCGTATTACCTTGATATTTTGATCAAATGTGAACCATAGGTTATCCCATTTCTTAAGATCTGCTTGTATGGCCTGTGTGGTGGGTTCATAATTAAATAGCTCTAAATGTTGTAAATGTTTGGGGATATGTATTCCTAGGTATTTTGTTAGGGCTGTATGATGCTGGCTCGACAACCCTTTTGTCGACCGGCATCTCGCCGACAGGAATCATGTTGACCACAAGTTGCGGTCGTCATGATTCCTGTTTGTCTCCTGGTCCTTTTTTCATATCAGGGGGCTCTGCCCCCCACTCCCCAACTTTAGGATTCTTAACTCCAATCAGAGATAATTCGGGATGGGGGTGCAGGACCAGGAGACAGTGTGCCCCTTTCTCGGGCACACCAACACAGTGACCTATCGGCAAAGTGTTGATTTTGCTGACAAGATTGTAGTTTGCTGTGTTGGTGTCACCCTAAGGGGTGTATACATTTTATTGATACTCTATGCCATCGTGTTTATAGGACTTTTTCAATTTTTCAGTTGGAGAAAAGTTGAATGTAAGAATTTCAGTTTTGGCCCTATTTAGTTTAAAACCCACTAGCTGTTCATATAGGTCTAACAGGAAGCAGGCTGCTGGGATAGATTCCTCAGGTGTGGTCAATGTCATAAAACATTGTCTACAAATAGTCCCAGTTTGTATTCCCTTTGTCCCAGTGGTATTCCCTTCATTCTTCTTTTACTTCTAATGGTCACTGCTAAGGGTTCAATATATAATGTGAATAAAAGGGGACACAATGGACAACCCTGTGTGGTCCCCCAGTGAAGCCCTATTGGCGCTGTTACTGCTCCATTAATTCTAATGTAGGCACATGGATCCTGGTAGAGATTCCTGAGCCATTTTATAAATGTTGCTGAGAATTTGAAGGTCGACAGGGTGTCCCACAAAAATGACCATGACACCCTGTTGAATGCCGTCTCTGCATCCAAGCTCAGGAAGACAGTCCTTCGTATATTTTCTGAGGTATTTATAAAACCCGCTTGGTCCGAATGAATCAAAGATTGTAATATTCTCTCTAGTCTAGGTGCCCATTTTGACATAAAGATCTTATAATCTGTGTTTAAGATTGATATGGGTCTATAGGAAGCTGGGTTTAAGTTGTCTTTCTTCGGGTTTAATAAAGGGGTTATGACTGCATAGGTCCATGATGTTTGGGGGGGGGTCCTTGCCCTCTGTCATCTCTCTAAATGCTGAGAGCATCATTGGTAAGAGGAGGCTGGAAAATGTTTTGTACCATTCTGATCCCAAACCATTGGGATCTGGGCATTTTTGAAGATTTAATTTCTGTATATTGGTAATGATCTAATTTCCCCCTATCGGTCTCTCTAGTGCATAACTCTGGGTTTCATTCAGTCTCGTTAATGCCAGTCTAGAGAGAAAATCTTTTCTAGCTTCCGAGGGTCACTCTTTCTCTGCCATGTAGGGTGTTTGATAATATGTGGCAAATATTGATAGTACTTCCTCTTCCCTGTAGGTTACCAATTGTGAGTTACGTTGTTTTATTTTTATAAATTGTAGAGGACTTCATCCTCATACAGAGTTTTCAGGCAAGGGTTCGCTGTCCCCGGGCCCCCCCCCCCATAGTATGTCAAGTTTATGTATTGCAGGGATTGCTGGACCTTCCAGTCCATCAGTTTCTGCAGGGCTCCATAGTATCCCTAATTTTTGCTGTAGTTCCCGGTCTCTCTGTCTGTACAGCAGTTAGTATTGTCCAAGTTTCTATATTAATTCCTGGTATTGCCGCTCAACCTGACTTTATTTTTTATTTTTTTGCGTAGGCTATTATCTCTCCACATAATACTACTTTTAGAGTATCTCATAATATACCATAAGAGTGGACCATTTCAGCATTTTCTCATTATTTGGGGTATCTTGCACTGTATTATGTCTATAAATTGTCGGTCTTTCAGTAACATAATATTCAGGCACCACAGTGATTGTTTTGTTTTCCTGTCTATGTCCACCTTCAGAATAAGAGGATGTTGATTGGAGAGAACACATGCTCCTATTGTTACATCTCTAACTGAAATATAGTTCTCACAGGTAATAAAAAAAAATCTAATCTTGAATAACTGTGGAATCTGGGGAAAAGGTATGTATAACCCCGTTGGGATGGATATAGTGATCTCCAAATATCAATTAGCCCCATTTGTTCAAATGTGTTTTTCAAGTATTGAAGAGCATTAGAGGATCTATTGGATCCTGGGTTATTTGTGTCCAGGTCTTGTGACCAGGTCAGGTTAAGGTCCCCCTCCCCCCATTAACAACATCCCTTCCATGGTTTCTAGTATCTTTGATACGAAGGTGCGGATTGCCTGTACTGAGGATCGGGGGGAGGGCAAATAGGTGCTAACCAAGGTCACCATTCTGGAATTCAATGTGCCTTGTATGATGATATATCTCCCCTGAGGGTCACTGTAACTTTGGTTAAGTTCAAATGGAGTTGTGTGTGGGATCAGTATTGCTGCACCCCTCCGTCTTCCACTCGAGTGGGAGGGAGCATATACTCTGTACCTCTGACCCCAATGTAACTTTTTATGCTGAGATTCTGAAAGATATGTCTCCTGCATAAATAAATCTCTGCTGATTGATTCTTAAGATATTGCATAATCCTTGCCCTTTTAATCAGGCTATGAAGCCCATTAATATTCTGTGATAATATCGTTATAGGTTTCTCAGATGAGGACGTGGTCAGAAGGAGAGAGAACCGCTCTGTTTAACATCTCACCCTTACAGCAGCAGTGTCTGTGAACCATCAGTATTTGTGGTCCCAAGGGACAATCCTCTCCTACCCTACCATCCTGAAGGATCCAAAGCAGTGGACAGGGAAGCCGAAAGCAAAGAACAGCCCCTGGGACCTTCAACAACTGCACTGCACTTTTTTCTGTAGTTTCTGTGAATAAAGATATTTCTATGAACTTATACCTTATTTTGTGTCTCTTTGTTTCCAAACAACTTTCAAATAGTAGTAAAGATAATTCTTAACTCTATGTAGCAAAATAACCACCCTCCATCCCCCTTGAAACCATTCAGGAGGCTGTTAAGAACTAAACCAAACCTCAAAACTATGTACAGTGTGACTTCCAACAGTAAGGCGAGAACAATTCCACCTTAAATGTAACAAAAGGATTCCTGAAGAGAGTTCCCAGTGGGGCAGTGGGAGTTAGCCACTGTGTTAGTGGTATACCCATGCAAGGTCATATATGCTTCTGGTGTGGATGCTGCCATAAAAAAATGGTAACAACCACACTTTGGTGATGTCATGATGTTCTCCATATGGATCTCAAGCCCCCTTCCCCCACCTCAAGGTTGAATTCCTGCTTAACATATCACCTCCCTGACATCTGTATTTTGGGGTGGGGATCTCCCCCAGCCAGCTAAGTCCACCATGAATATTTACCACCACAATTTTGGTTGATCAGGCTGTTAGTAAGCCATTTAAGGCCCATCTAGGGTATTTATTTTAAGAGGCCTGCCCTACAGTGTTCCCACTGTGAGAGCTCCCGTCCAGAGATGGTTGTTGTGGTACCTTGTTTTGATTTATTTTCCTAGTTTCATTTAACTCAAGATGCCTTTCACCATTAGTCCCCCTGCTCCCCCCTTTCTGCCCCCAGGCAGTTCTCCCACTTCCACTCTCCCATTAGATGAGATTACTATTTCAGTGCTTGTGGGGGCTTTCATCTCTCAAAGAAGGGGAAACATGGTATTAAGTCCAAGTAAAGGATGGTAACCAGAGGGGTCCCTGCAAATGTTCGTGAATATATTGTTCTCTATCAGCATTTTACCAGTACTGTTTCCTGTTTTCCCCCTTTTCCTTTCTTTTCTTTTCCGTCAAAATCTGGGGGTAGAACAGGAGGCATCCTGGAGGTCAAATATGTAGTGTTTCAGGTGCCTTGTTTAGTTTGAAATATCCTTGGAGGGAGTAAAGTATAAACCCTCTATATCTACTTAATTACTTTTATAGCAGAAATGTTAAAAATGTTAAAAAGGTTCCTGGCTGGGTCAGTGGGCAGAGAGTCACCCTGTGCCAGCCAGGCAGGAGGGGGCCACCACCGGTGGCACCCGTCAGGACAGAAGGCCTACATCTCCTTCCTATGGCAGATGGCCTGGATCTTTTCCTGCCATCTTCCATCCAAGTTTGGGAAAATAAGGAGGATACACTTTTGTTTCCACTTATTGTAGCCAACTTTAGCTTATCCTAAGGGGGCTCCCAGCAGCAGACCACCTCCCCTGCTCCCAGCCGATCATGGGCCCCCCTCCCCAACACCAACCTGTGAGATCTGTTGATGGTACTACAGGGTCTCTGTCTCTCTCAGTTCTCTCAGCGAGATGTTCCAGTTTGCTGGTATTGCTTCAAAGTGGGATTATGGAATTGCTGCAATTTCTGCAGATTCTCTGACAATGGTGGGGGCTGATTGTTGTTGATTGCTAGTAGCTTGCCTTCTGTTAGTCTCCCCTTCTGCACATTCCTTGTAAATCCCTAGGGCTTTTAAGTCCATTTTTTCCTCTGTAGCAGAATAATATGTGACAGGGCCATTCTGCAGCTGGACCACCATTCTTGCTGGGTAGAGCGTGTGGAATCGAATCGACTGTTTTTGGAGCTGTGGAAATATAGGGTCATACTCTCTTCTAAGGTTCTGTGTAGCTGGGGCATAGTCATTGTCAAAAATCAGACTTTGGGAGGAATACATTATTTTTTGCTGCTGCCATGCTTTTGTAAGGAGCTGGAATTTTATGGCATAACTCATAAAGTGAATTACCACAGAACGTAGGCTAGCATCAAACCATGTTGGTTTGGGGCCCAGCGCGCTATGTAACCTCTCCATATCCAGGGGAAAGTCAGGACCTAAGTCCAGTTTCAGTCAGAGGAGGTTGTCTATAAAGGCAGTTATGTTGTTGCCCTCCACCCTTCTGGTATGCCATAGATTCTAATATTCATCCTTCTCTCTCTATTTTATGCGTCCTCCTGACACATTGCTATTTGTAGTTTTTCGTAGGCCAGAGCAGACATGAATGTCTCCAGCACCTCCAGCTTTTCTGTGTTATTTGTTATTTGCCAGTCTGCTTCATCTAGTTGGCCTTGCAGGGTGCCCATTTCAGATCAAATGTCTTTTAGTGCGACACGCATCTCTTCATGAAAGTCTTTTATAGCATCTAGGACTGGTTCCATTTGGGGAATTAATTTGTCCCCTTTAGTTTGTTTGCTTTTGTTTTTCTTTCCTCCGCTGGATGTAAGTTTTTAGAAATCCAGCCACACCTGCTCCATGTCTGAAGCACCACTCTCCTCTTGGTCTTCCAAGCCAGCAAAATGGTTTCGGGATATACAGGCCATCTGACCATAAGATTTTAACTTTTCTCTTCTCTCTTTCCATGTAGTGCAAGTGCAAGTTTGAGATTACCAGTTAGCTGTGGTGGATTAATTGATTTTGAGGTGTAAAATTGTAGAGGCTGGAGGAGCTCGCTGTGTCTGCTGCTTACTCGCTCATGCCATCACCGGAAGTCCATATGCTTGTTCTTGGTCAAGGGAAAGAATGTAACCACTTGTATCCTCCCCCCACCACTGCTATAAAAAAATTCACGTAATAAAATAAGGCTATCAGAAATGTGTCTTTTCGGTACTGCACAGCACTGAGATTCCGAAATTAGAGACTCAGCTGCTTCAGCTAGGCATTTAACTAGTATTTTCACTAAAATGTTATAGTCTGTATTCAGGAGACAAAGCAGCCTCCAGTTCATCAATAGTGTGCAGTCATTTTTCTTTTAATGAAATATCAGAAACGCCTCACCCATACCACTCGCCAGGGTGGGAGATGCCAATAACTGTGTATAGAATACCTGCAGGGTAGGAGAAAGATAGTTATCAAAGTGCTTGTAAAATTCAGGGTGAATCTATCAGGACCAGGAGCAATATGATTGTGTAGCTCTTTAATAGTGTCTCTAACTTCCTGGATTGAGAGTGAGGAAATCAACCAGTCCTTATCCAGCTGGGATAAGAGTGGCACAGTCATGGTCAGGAGAAGGACATGTAGGGTGTCTGTTCCAATTTTGGGACCACATTTGGATTGGACATAAGGCTGGACAATGGATTATATGTCTGCTGGATTTGAGGAAGGGGTATCCAATGATGTGGAGTGAAGGACCCACATGTAATGCCTGTGAAGGCATAATTTTCAAGCTTTGAAGTCATCCAAAAAAGGGTGATTACCCAGTGTACCAAACTTTGCCTCTTGTGCTAAGGATTTGGCCCTATCATATTGTAGCTCAAGCATGCAAGTCTTTAGGGCCATAATGGATTCTGTATAATCCTGATCTGAAGCTTGCATCTGTGAGATCACTCTGTTATTTGAAAGGCAAATCCAGATATTTTAAGTTTCTATTATATCCCCCATGACGGGAACGACCACAAACAAAGGAATGAAATGTCCTTTTTGAGTCAAGCCACCACATCACAAAATCATCATACACCACTAAAAATGGACCAGCAGGAAAAAAACATGTTTAACTAGTCTGTAAAGAAAGAGGGTCCAACCAATATATCTATGTTTAGTCACTATGGTTGGCGACGATTGGGAGTCGTAGCATTCAACAAGCATTTGCACAGCAATGCCGAATGGTCTGAAGATTCACTGGGATGACTAAGAGCCAAATAACTGGAAGGTCTTGGGACAAAAAGAAGTCAATCCACGTTGAAAGGGGACCCTTTGCAAAAGCTGGCCGAGGGGGTTTATTGGGAACATCTTGACTGTCATACAACCTGGCCATCTTCACAAGGGATTTCAAGAAGTTTGAATCACAATATAACTTTGTAGTGTGACCTCCCCTGTCACCAAGCCCCAAGCCACAGTTAAAGCCCCCCCTCCCCAGTAGTACTAAACTGGAGATAGAGAGATAAGGATGTATCATTCCAAACAATCAGCCTCTTTCTGCCTTGGATTGTGGGACATACACATTAATCAATCTGAGGGAAAATGGGCCTAAAGCTAAGTCTAATAGTAAAGCCCTACCTGGGAATAAATCAAGCAATCTATGTAGAGTGAGATCAAACCCCTGAATTAGGATTTCCAGGCCATCACATTTATCTATACTCTGGGACCAATAAGATAGACCTTGCATCCTTAATTTACGGGCTGAGTCTAACTCATATAACATTTATAGGCGTGTGTACAGCAAAAAGATGATCATACCCATTAATGTGTGCAGTAGATAAAAAGTAATGATCCTCTTTAGTAGGACTTGATACTATTCACATTTAGTGACAGAAGTGTTAGTGGCAATATAAAGAGCACTCACTTCATGAAGGTTTATCCCCCATTGCCGCCACCCATGAACAGGTGCGGCCTCTCACTCTCTTTGCTATTGGAAGATCCTGTATATCTTCACCTCCTGACTAAACATCTTTCCGTTAATATTCCATGGATGCAACTGACAGTCCACCCTCATCCTCTGTATCACCCCAACTGGACGGGGTGACTAAGGCAGAAAAGCATTATGTATGGGTATTCAAGGGGAGCAGAACATTTGCCTTTGCCCTTATTCTGTCTTCCTCCTTTCTTTGCTTGAACCTGCATAAACTCATCTATCGGGGGTGTGGGTGGAGGGGGCATCGAGGATGAGGGAGGAGATGAGGAGGGTGGATCAGTAGTAAGGGAGTCATCCATGTGATCATCGTGGGCTACATCCTCTTGACCGATCTCAACCTTCTGGCTCTCCGTTGTGGGGCTGGGGCAGGTAACAAGTTAACCAAGGTTCTCAGAGAGCAGTGGCTAACCATCAGATGTTTCTTGTGTTTGACCTTGGGTGATAAGGGCATCTAGGTTGATGCCATCTGTCCTGTTATGGGATGCTCATGGACAATCCCAGAAAGAGTGGACCTGTTCATCACACAAATTGCAACAATATGGATTGGGGCATGCCCTAAGCTGATGGCCATACTTCAGACATCCTGAGCATTGAGCAGCATCACAGGTTGAGCTAAAGTGGGTGAGAGCTCCACACTTGTGGCATGTTTTCAGCTGCCCCAGGTAAAAACATATCCCTTTATCCCTACCTATAAAAAATCCTGCCTGGTAGATGTATGATACTCACTGCCATCTGAGGCAGCTCGACCTTGATTTTCCACCCCCATCCAGATATGCTCAGAATCTATGATTGGTGTGGGAGTGTCAAGTATATGACAACGCCTTTTTACCCAAAAGAGGACATCCGAGATGTTTACACACTCATTTTGAAACAAAAACATCACTGTTTTTATCATAGGTTTGGTCAAGGGGGTTGCAATGAACAGAGTCCACAAAGGTATGAGTTTAACCTTTTTAAATTTTAACCAAAATCTGTCCAGCAGGATAGAAGTACAAAAACTATGTCAAACGTTTCATCCCCAGCAATGTGTATAACCGCATACAAGTCTGTGGCTAAAAAACCTAAGGAGTCTTTTAACAATTTCCTGATGACATATGTCCTATCAGGAGGGTAGTCAAGTCCTTCTTGTATCGGAGCCGAACAACATTTGGGTGAAGGATGAGGGTCTAAAACATTTGTTAATAGGTTGGACATTTTCATAGGTTGCCGATGTGGTAAATCCCGGTTTGGGGGTGTCCCATCAGTATTTCTCCTTGTGCCCTGAGGAATCATAGTGCTGAACTGAAATGACTGAGGCGGGGGTTGAATGACTGATGTCACACTGTAAGTTTCCTCTTCACTCTCTGATGGTGTTATAGTGCTAGAATGAGTTGTGACAACCAGACTAGGCATATCAGAGTTAATCTGTGGTACTGGGTTTGGTGCCAGAATCCAGGAAGACCCATCAGCAGATTTCATCCATCCTGCTATGAGGAGGGCAGCCTTTACAGACCAATCCTTTGTAGTGGAAGCTATGTAATGTGAAGGGACAGGTGTCAGAGTTGTCTTTCTTGGTGCAGTTGCCAAGGGTGAGCAGGTTACAGCCTCATCAATTAACATAGGTTGCGAGTCACTTATAGGGGTAATAAGGGGCTCAGTCATTCCCTGCTGAAGGGGCTCCACATTGGTGTTCCTTCCTGGGGCAGAAAGGGGAGAGTTCTGTGTCAGCTGCACAGTGTTCATACAGATGTGTGTCACCTCATAATCCAGCTCAGCAACTGAGCTCCTGTGTTTCATTGGAGACAATGGGGCCTCTGTCTGATGCGAAGGCCTCTGGAGTGGGAACAGTCCCACTGGTGATGAGCCGGAATTGCAGTGCACTCCTAAGTGGAGTAAGTCAGTCATGGACTGTCCATCCACTATTTGGAAAAATATCAGCTAAGTCATATGTAGCGGACTCAGTCAGCAGCTCAGGGGCTTACTCAACATTTTGCACCATATTTGTGGAGTCACTCAGAACACACTCCAGCTGCAATACTTGTGGGCTAGGTGTCAGCCCAGCATCTTGGAGAGTAAGGCAAGTAGAAACAAGGGTATCTGCATCATTTCCCGATGAAGCAGAGGGTCAGGCAGTCAAATTCAATGCAGGTAAGGGAGTCAAAACCCTACTGGATGAACCTGCAATTGGGTTTTCACTCTGGGAGGCAGGAACCCCCGTGTTTACTGCATCAGGCACAAAGTTCATAGGTAGTGAAAAGACTGTAGAAAGCGGCTCACCTGCTGTCCATGTGTACAGAAAAGTTACAGCCACCAGAGGAGTTCACTTTAAAATATATGACCATTCTTCCTCCTCGATTAGCTGGAGCAGGTGAGCTTTTTTGCGTAGCGGTCAGCTTGTAGTCTTTGGTCTTCATTGAAATTCATATCCTCTGGTGCTGTGGGCAAAGCTTGTACAGGAGAGCAAGCAGCTAATTCCTGAACATTGTTTTGTACTTCCATTGGTGTAATACGATTATGTCCTATAGTATGTGTAGTCTCAAAGAAAGTGGAGACTGGGGGGGAGGCTTTCTCCCCAGTTCCCAACTCCTCAGCATCCTCCATGTCAGCAGTGGCTGCCATCTTGGCAGAAAGCTCAATGGCCTGGGGAACCCTACAGAAAGAGTAGGGGAATTTTTTATTAATACATCAAAACAAATCACATACAGTGTGTTAACATCACATACACCCACAAAAAATCAAACAATTTCCAGAACATAAAATACAGAAATAGAAAGGAAATGCAGATTACTTCATACAGTTACATGCCCTACTCTCTTGACAATCCCTTAAAAGAAAAGAAAGGACCCCAAAACTCCATGATAAGTATTTAAACTAAAAATCATACACAAGACATAATACTAACAAAAAAGTGGGGAGGGGATGGAAACCTCTTATCATACTTAATAGCTGCTAAATCAAAAGGAAAAAACAATTTAAACCATATCAAACCCCTTCTCAAACATTATAGGTTCTTTTGATACCCAAAAGTCTATCATTCAGGTATGACTTCCACCTGGATCATCTATATTTATGAAAAAAAAGGGAACCCCCTCCACTACAGTAATATTTTTGTCTTAGGGTGAAATTTAAAATCTTTAGCAATCACCTCCATAATGGCTGCTTCACTTCTGCTATAAGATATTTAAGGCATTCTTTTCTGTTGCCATATGAGCTGACTTCTGGCTTGACACAAATAAAATTTTTAATACAGCAAAAAAAAAAAAAAAAGTATTATCATGACAACTCTGTAACAGTTGTGAGTAATCTCCCAGTGCAATATTATCATATGTTATGCTCAGTAACCATGTCAGTGACCACCTTCTGGCTAAATAAATCCATAGTTGTTTTGTATATGCACAATCCAACAGGAAATGCTCCATAGATTCCACTTGTTGCTGGCACTCCAGGTAAGGACAACTACGCTCCTCTACCGCCTTATGTTTACTGTTGCCCTTTATGCCTAACCTTCCATGGAAACATAACCAGTCCACATCCCACATTTTGTTTGGGATTCTCTTATTCATAAGTTGATTTATCACCAACAAATTTTTCAAGATCTGACAATTTTTTAATTCTGGTTCTACCAGCCCTATCATCTCCAGGACTTGTGTGTATAATGCTTTCCTGGTCTTAAATTGTATATGTTGCTTCTTATCTTTCCACTTATAAAGTTTTTGCAAAGTTGGTTTTAAAAACCCTGGAACTTGTAGTCTAGGAATTATTTTTATAGGGTCATCAATCCATTTATCCAAAAAAATGTACAGACTATTGAAAAGCCAATTTTTTTGCTGGAGAATTTGAATTTAGCAAAGCATATTTAAAAGACACGGACCAAAACAGTGTATGAAAAAACACGATTGGGTGGACCATTTTAGTTCTCCCTTATGTTTTAGTAGATAGGTCAAGTCCCTTTTTATGGGGTTTAACTTACTCCCCTACAACAATGAAAGAATAAGCTTAGTAGTTTAGTTTTAAATGAAAAAGGTACTGGAAAAACTGAACTAACATAAACAAGGGATTACAAACTTCTTAATTGTATATACCCTCTTTATTTTGGACAGTTCCACCCTTTCTATCTATTAACCTTGGCTTCACAGATCTGATAATTTGTTTCCCAATTTAAATGCACCATGTCCCCCTCCCCATAAAAACTCTGGAATTTTAATGGGTTCTTCTTATATCCTTATTCCTGCTACTGACCTCTCTCAAGTCATGTGTGGACCTAAATGGAGTCTTATACATTTATCAAGATTAAGGCTTCACCAGACACCTAAGATACAAAGGAGAGCAACAAGCTCAAAAAGGTGCACGGAAGGTGAAGAATATAGCCAGAGACTTAATGAATTGGGGTTGTATTCACTGGATTACAGGAGAAGGAGAGGTGGTATGTGCATGTTGTTTAGAGCACTTACTGACCATGACCTGTGGGAGACACTGGGTTTGGAATTCCATGACCACCAATACTCCAGCAGGGCACATACACTTCAGTTAAAAAGTGAAAGCTGCAGAACATAGCAATGGAAAATGTGGTACAACCAAAGGGTGGTGACATCTTGGAATGCACTACCTGAAGAGGTGGTGGTGGGTAGCCCTTCAATGGAAAGTTTCAAACTGAAACTAGATGCATTTAAGAAATCAGATTCCTTTTAGTTTAACTTGGTGAGCACCATGGAAGCAAGTCTTTTTCACTCCGTATTTACCTATGATACCTGTGCATAATTTTCAACTTCCTTTAACAAGGCTTCTGTACTCACTTTATTTCTTCTCAAACACACAGAGGTCATCAGCGTAGACCACTAGATTCACCTCATCATGTTGTTGATGTCCCCTTATATCAGAAATCTGACCATTCTCATTTATTTTACAAACTAATGGGTCCAAAGCAAAAACATAAAGCAAAGGACTAAGGGGACAGCCCTGTCTGACTCCTATCTGTACTGGGATCCATTGACCTTCCTGTCCTGCTATTAAAGAGGTGATCTCAGCCTTGGAATATAACAATTGGATCCATGATACAAACTCTACTAGAATTCCATAGGCTTTCAATACTTACATTAAGAAAAAGTGGCTAACCTTGTTGAAAGCCTTATGCTGATCAAGAGATAACAAATACCCAGTAGTACCAGATTTATTTATTTATTTATTTGCTTTTGGTAACTGGGTGGGTGCACTAGGCATAAGCATGCCTATTTTCAGGCACGACCTGGGAGAGTACAATTAGACAATACATGAGTATGCATGTGACGCAGCACATGAAATATATAACAACAGTTAGGAAGGAGATAAACATTCTGAAACACAAGTGAATAGAAGCACTGTTTGGCATAATACCGTCAAATACATTTTGGATGAATAACAGTTTGATCAGACAAGGATGTGAGAAAAATAATAAACACAGACAAGAAAAATAAGTGCTATTAATGGTGAAAGAGAAGGAAGAAGAAAAGGTGGGGTGAAAGCAGAAAAGGGGTAGAGGATAAGAGAGGAATAAGTAGGAGGATTAGGAGAAATGGATGAAGTGGTACAAAGTGGATTACCTAGAGTAAACAGAGGGCAGGGAGAACAGATGTTCAAGGTGGGCAAAAACAAGTGCAGGGGTTAGTGGCACGCAGATGATCTCTGTGAAGTTTCTCAAAACAAGCATGGGTGGGAGCTTGACGTATGGTTTGGGGAATGGAATTCCAGTACATAGGTGCCGTGTATGAGAAAGCACATGTTCCCATGTTAATTTTGTGTCTAGGTATGTAAAGAGGGATTTGGATTGTTGACAGTACTCGGATATGTCTCTAATGATAGACACATTCTCTTATACTTTCCTGTCAGGTAGAGTGCAGGTCTGAGCAGGGCAAATTAGCTTTTGTGCTGGAATCCTCAGTCTTCTTTGTAAAACCATAGCCAAAATGTTGAAGTCCAAATGAGCAGACATATCAGTCTCCAATTATTTAATAGTGTTGTAGTACCTTTTTTGTGTAAAAAGATGATCAGCCCATTTGAAAAGTTCAGTTTCATCATTGCCTTTGACAAAAAAAAAAAATAACACTTTTGCTAAATAAATGGAGAGTACATCACTGAATGTCTTATAAAAAACATTTGGAAGTCCATCTCTCCATGGGGAAGCACCTGCTTTCAAATTATGTATTATATCTATAATTTCTTGGGGTGAAATAGGGGCTATCAAAAGTGTTGCTTCAGATGGATCCACCTGAGGGACAGTAATCCCATCTAAATAATCACTTAGTGCTTGTTCATCTGCAGAGAAGGGTTTACTAAGGTTATCTAAATAATCCTCCATAAGCATCTGAATGTCCGTTGTAGAGGTACAAACACTCCCCTGTGCATTTTGTAGCCCTGAAAAACTAGACCTCTGCCTCTTTTCTTTACATGCTTCACAGGGATCATTTTATTTTTCTGAGTACCATATGTCATTTTAGCTGATAGAGATGCTGATCTATCATACTGAAATGTTTACATTTGTTGTTTAATAGCTGTAATTTGGTCTAAATAATCTTGTCCTGTCTACTATGTTAAATTAAGTAATTTAAAAAGTTGAGTTCTATGCTCAAGATAATTAAAAAAATTTAGAGCTAACTAGCTTTTCCAAATTTCTGGAACCAAGCAATAAGATCTTACTTGGACTCTTCCCACCTTTGGCCTATATTATTGTTCAAAGATCTGAGACTCTTGCTGTCAAAATAGTGTGAGTGGGGTCTGATAATACTGAAATATTCAATCTCCACCAAGTAAAATTCAGTTGTTTATTATTATCAAACCTAAAAAGGGTCTTGATCATTAGGTGGTCAGAGAATTCTATTGGAAGGACTACTGTATTTTGAACCAATAATTGCTTTGACTAAAAAATATAATCAATCTTAGTGGTACTTGTGTATCTTACATAGGTATGGGTAATCTTTGGGTGTGCATTAAGGGAACAATCTTGTAATTCAGTTAAGTCAATCATTTTCTTTAAGTCTTGGGAATCACAACATATGTTCTTCCCATGCAGTTGTCTGGGCAGTACCTCAAGAGTAGAATTAAAATCCCACTTTGGCCATTGCCAAGAAGGGCTGTAGCTCTGAGAACAACTGAACTTTCTCTGCTTTTTTTTGCGGGGCATAAATGTTTACAAACCTGCTAGGTATATTCTGACATATCCCATCCACAACAGGTGCCTTACCATGGGCTACATCTGCTATCTTCTGTAATTTGAACTTGAGTCCCCAAAAAAAGAATACTTACTCTGTTTGCCTGGTCAGGGCCAAATGACGGTAAGAGGGGCCTCACACACAATTATTTTTAACACGAATCATGGATATATAGGAATTCATCCAAGTTTCTTGAAGAAAAATAATGCCCAAATTCATACCATGCAAAAGAGATAGAACAGTGGCTTGTTTCCTTGTATTGCAGAAACTATGAATGTTAATTGAGGCTAAAGAAAAAACACATTAATAAAACAATCATTTCTTTTTTTTCTTTTTCTTTCCTGTCAGTTGAGTCCCAACAGTATCAGTAAGTTCTGACAGTGATGAGGCATCCGAGACAAGTTCTTTGACCTCAGACTCCCACCTCCCCATTTTTTGAAGTAAGCAGGTAAAATTGATTGGAGGTCTCTAATTCGACAGAGGTCACTTGAGGATTGTTGAGCCTCAAACTTCTTCTCCTAGTATTCGACTGGGACCATTTGGGGGGCACATATCCATGGCTACCCCCTCATCACCTTCTTCTGCTCCTCTGCCATTATTTACCAGCATTTCTGAGACATCTTGTATTTCTATGGAAGAATTGCTCACACTCTTACCTGATTTTTCATGGTCTGGAGGGGGTGGGGGTGGGAGACTGGTGCCAGGGTGAAGAAGCCCATGCTAAACCCATTGAGGTGGAAGCTGACAGGCCAGGCTGAGACCTGGATGTGGGTCTTGATGTTTCATATCCAGTACTATCATGCTGTGTTTTTTTGATCAAATCATTAGGGTTCAGGGTGTTTCACGTATTGTGAACTGCCCAAGGGCAATCTTGAAATGAATGCCCATGTTCCTCACAAAGGTTGCATTTCAAATTATTAGCACACTGAAGACTGATATGATTAAATTTTCCACAGATGCCACATTTCAGTTTATCACATACATAAGAGAGGTGTGTCCTTGTCCCACATTTGTAGCATGCCTTCAGCTGGCCAGAGTAGAAACACACACCCATGCCGTTACCCAAAAAGAAACTATTGGGTGTATGTGAGATGCCTTCCTCAGATTGCCACAACTTAACTTTAAAGTGCCATCCTCCTGTCCAAAAGGATTCAGAGTCAAGAAGTGCCTCGGGTACTCAGTACGTCACAACATTGTTTCAGCCAATGATGTATGTCACAGACATGGATACTTTCATTTCTAAACATAATGGTGACTAATTTCACAAGGGGTTTTGTTAAAGGTATGGCATAGAATGATGTCCACAATGGAGAGAATTTAGCCTGATTATATACCATCCAAAAGCATTCTAAGACATATGCAGTCCTAAAGCTAATATCAAAATTATCCTCTCCTGAAATGTGTATTAATGCATACATTTCCTGAGCAGAAATTTCAGACTATCTTTTAAAGATTTTTCCCCACTTATAACCTATCAGGTTGTACTTCAGCCCTCCCTTATATATGAATAGCTGCATACCTGTGAGGTGCCTGCTCCATTTATTGAACAGATCTGCAAATCTGCAGGTGGGTGCTGGGGGGGTGTAAGTGATTGCAGCCCTTGTTTGTATTTGATTGATCTGCTGGTTTTGTTCTTTATTACTAGACTCCTGATTCTGAGCCTTTAAATCCTTATCTGGGCAGTTCTTCTCTTGACCTGGTGTATTCTCTGCAGCAGCTCCTTTAATTCCATTGTCCTGGTGTGCTGTAGTGTCCACTTCTGGTATTGCAGGAGCAGGAGTTGCTGTCCCAAGTCCATTTTCAAAGCTCACCTGATGCATCACCCACTTCAACCTCCATGTCTCGGATGGGAATTACCTCAATCGGTAATTTTTGTGCCCTGGTTGCATTTAGCCCATCCCTCAGTCCAATCTCCTTGCCATCTGTTACCAGAGACAAACTCTCTTGCCCTTGTTCAGCCGAGTGTAACAAGTCATATCTCCCCAATGCCTCCTGCTGTTGAAGAACAGCTGTCGGCTCAGGTCGAGTCGTTGGATTCACCCAAATGTCCTGCTCCCATTCTTGTACACCACTGAATATCTTTAACTTCGGGGCTTGTGATGGAATTTGAGAGGGGTCCCATTAGGGATCTGGGAGCCATTTGCCTTGTTCAGTCTGTTTCCATCCTGCTCCTCTAAGCACCCATTCTGGAGACAATGCTTCTGTTGAAATGGGAATATGCTTCACTTCAAAGGCCTGTACAATACACTCATGCATTGTAAGTGACAAATTCCTGTGTACTTCAGTTCACAAAGTCATTTGAGCAGTACACTCAGTATTGTTTGTCAAACTAGTTCCAGAAGTCCTAGCTGCAACAGGTATTATCTCTGACAAAGACTTAGAAGTAGAAGCTTTAGGGGAGACTTCAGTTTTTCTTTTTAACAATGCAGTTCTTTTATTATAATGTTCCTCATCTTCTGCTAACAATTCCATCAGTAACTTGTGCCTGTCTTCAATATCGTTTTCAAGTTGATCTACAGTTGCAGCAATGTCTGTACCTTCTGCAGAGTTTCAAGATTCATCTTCCATCAAGGGAGCAGCAAAATGTGTGTTGTCCTCATCCATGGAATCCCCAGTAGAAACAAGTTCCTCATCGTCCTCCTGGCATACTCCATCTGGGTAGGAGGACAGATCCCCAGCCTGCTACATCTCTCCCTCCTCTGTGGCCTCCAGATCTTCCATTTTAGAAAGGAAACCACCAGCACCCCCTCCCAAGAGTAGGGGAATATTTTATTAGAACAACATCAAAAATAATCTTTTACAATCATATCAACTTTCGAACAAATAAAAAATTAAAGAATACAGTCATTTTAAATATTTTCTTATGAATCCAGGGTAAAGTAAGGAGAGAGAAAGAAAAAGAGAAAAAAGGAGTAAACAGTGAAGAAAAAGGAACAAAAAATTTAATTTTATAAACTTCGAGATATTTTACATATTTCTATGTTATCACTGTAGTATTCGTGTTTCCATAGATTGTTTCCAAAAAAATTACATTTGATTCATTTATATTTTATGAACATTGAGAAACCTTTCCACCATCTAAATACTTTATTTGACTCATTCTGAGTTATATCTTTCAAATATACTGAATTCATAGCCTGTAGCACTAAAATACAAAATGTTTCGTATGTCATCATTTTCTGGTGTAGAACCCATTGGCATCTTGCTTGCCACAAATAGAATTTTAAACAACAGAAAAAGATGGCTATTGTTCCTTCAAAATATTTAGAACATAAATGAGGATAATGACATAATACTAAGGATTCAAAACAAAGGAAAAAAACACTAGGGTTCTCAAAAGAGGTGGAAGGAAGATTAAGGAGAAAGGATAGCATTCAGGAAATATAAGGAAACACAGAAGGAGCAGGACAGAGAACTTTATCAGTTAAAGCAGAAGAGAGGCAGGAAAGGCAGTCTGAATAGCAAAGGCACAAACTGAGAAAAGATAGCCAACTCTGTTAAGAGAGTAAAACCTTTTATAGAGTACATTGAGGAGAAAAGAAAGACCAAGGAGGATACAGAGACTTAATAAAGAGGAGTGAATATGGGCAGAGGGTGACTGTGAAAAAGCAGGAATACTGAATGAATATTTCTGCTCAGTATTCACAATGGAAGGAAGGAAGTACCTAAACCATACAGGAAAACACTCTGAATAGGAGGGTCGATGCCAGTCCATTCATAGAAAGGGTTTTGAAAGAACTCTTGAAACTGAGGGTGGACAAAGCAATAGGGCCTGATGGGATTCACCCCAGAATTCTAAAAGAACTAAGGGTAGAACTAGTAATGCCACTGACTACTCTCTTTAACAAATCATGGGAGGATGGGGTGGTGCCTGAGGAATGGAGGATGGCAGATGTGTTTCCACTTCACAAAAGTCGGAGCAGGGTAAAGCAGGAAACTACAGACCAGTTAGTTTGGCCTCAGTGGTAGGGAAAATGATTGAATCACTTCTGAAGGAAAGAATTGTTGAGTACTTACAGGCCAGTGGGCACAGGACCCAAGGCAGCATGGTTTCACAGCAGGAAGGTCATGTCAGATGAACCTAATAGATTTCTTTGACTGGGTGATCAAAGTAGTACACCAGGGTGGGGCTGTGGATATGGCCTACCTAGATTTTAGCAAGGCATTTGACACAGTCTCACAAAAAAGATTAATATCCAAGTTAGCCAGCCTTGGAGTGGGTCCCAAGATAGTAGCCTGGATAAAATACTGGCTGGACAACAGGACGCAAAGGGTAATAGTAAATGGAGTCCACAGTGAAGAAAGGAGGGTGACTAGCAGGGTGCCGCAGGGTTCGGTACTGGGAACGGTCCTCTTTAATGTCTTTATAGGTGACATTGAAGAGCACCTGGAAGGAAAAGTATGTCTCTTTGCAGATAACACAAAGAGCTGCAACAGGGTTGATACACAGGGTGGAGTGGAAAGGATGAAAAGGGACTTGGCAAGGTTGGAGGAATGGTCAAAAATATGGCAGCTCAGATTCAATACAAAGAAGTGCAAGGTAATGCATCTGGGAAACAAAAATCCAGGGGAAAAGTACACAATGGGGAGTGAGATAATAACAACAACAAAAATCAAAAAAAGACCTAGGAGTAATTATAGCAGACAACCTAAAGGTGTGCAAGCAATGTGAGAAGGCAGTAAGGAGGGTTGGGGGGATACTGAGATACATAGGGAGAGGCATAAAACAATAGAAAGCAGGAAGTTATTATCCTTCTGTACATACAGTTAGTGAGACCCCCATCTAGAGTACTGTGTGCAATTCTGGAGACCCCATCTCGGCAAAGACATAGACAGAGTGGAGGCTGTTCAGAGGAGGGCAACCAAAATGGTGCAGGGTCTGCACCAGAAGACATACGAGGAGAGACTAAAGCAGCTTAATATGTATACCCTTGAGGAAAGGAGGGAGAGGGGGGACATGATAGAAACTTTCCAGTATCTCAAGGGAATTAAAAAAGTACAAGAGAAGTGCAAGAACAAGGGGCACAATTTGAAGGTAGAGGATAGTGCTCAGAGGTAATGTTAGAAAGTATTTTTTCACAGAGAGGTTGTGGATGCATGGAACAGCCTTCCTGAGGAGGTTGTAGAGTCAGGAACAGTGGGAGAATTCAAGAATGCATGGGACAGACATAAGGCAATCCTAGTGAGGGGTAGGAGGAAGTAAGCTGTTGATTAACTAGAATCAGCAACTTATCCATCAGGTAGGGAAATGGGCAGACTGGGTGGGCCAAGCGGTCCTTATCTGCCATCAAATTCTATGTTTCTATGTTTCTATGATTCATAGCTAAAGCTATTTAGCCATTGAAGTTTCCATTTTTTTGCCAGAAAGGGCCACAGGTCTTTTGCATATGAGCACTGAAACTGAAAATGGTCCATTGATTCTTCCTGGGCTATGCAGGCATTATAAGGCAGTTTCTTTCCTCCTGAGCCTTATGCTTACAATGTCCTTTAATATTCAGTCTGCCATACATGGACAGCCAAAGCACTTCTAACATGTGGGGAAGGATTCTATCATTATTCCGGGTTTTCAATACTCTACTTTTAAGGTGTGATGGGCAATTTTTGAAGTCTGGTTCTTCCGGATATATCTTCTTTAATACTAAATTATATAGTTTGGGACCCGAAGCTGAGAGTACATATGATTTTGTTAGGCCCCACTTAAATAGTTTCTGTGCAATGGGTTTAAAATATTCTGTTATGAATATTCTAGAGGAGACTTTTGGGGTACGTTTTCCCAACCTTGGGAGTATCCTAAGAGATTACTCTGGATCCACTTATAGTGTAGTGACTCAGAGGAAGAAAGGCCAGTTTTCACTCTTTGGGAAATAAAAAGAGTATGAAAGAATGTGACAGGATCCACCGTCCCAAGGCCCCCGTGTGATTTTGACAGATAAGTAAAACATTGCTTTATAGGGTTTAACCTGCTACCCCATAACATAGAGAAAAAACATCTGTAAATGAGCGTTTCTAGACAGGTTGGTAGGGGAAATATCATAGCTGTATATAGCAATATTGGGAATATGAACCTTTTTAAAATATGGACTTTTTCAATTTTAGATAACTGACAGTTCTTCCACCTCTGTACCTTTCCTTCTGCAGTCTGCAAAGCTCTATCGCAATTATGTAAAGAGGGGTTCTGATGACCAAACATTATCCCAATAATTTTTATGGGGTAACTTAGAAGTGATTTGAATACCTCATACTATCATGGAGGGGAAGGGGGGCAGCTTGACAGAAAAAGCATTTTACTTTTCTCATGATTTATTTTAGAATTTGAAACCCTGTTATATGCCTCGAAGGTCTCCCAAGCTGTCTCTATGTATGTGTACTCCGAAAAGAATAGGCGTATATCATTTGTATAGGCTTGTATTTTGATAGAATCCCCTTTTCCTTTTCCCTTGAGTCCTGGCCAGTCTATTGAGTCCATTACCTGCCTATTTAGAGGATCCAGGGAGAAGATATACAAGAGGGGAATCAGGGGGCACCTTTGCCTTACCCCTGTTACTACCTTGATATTTTGGGTTATATGTCCTTCTATGACAGAAATTTCTGAGGCTGGTGCATATAATTTTTGGAGCCATTTTATAAAGTCCTCTAAGATCTCATAATATTGCAGGGTCTGGAATAAAAAGGGATAATATACACTGTTGATGGCTTTAGATTGGTCCACAGACAATATACATCAGTTCTGGCTTGGAAGTAGTGCTATATAATACATCTCTGATTATCATAAGGGCATGCTGAATTTTCCTATTTAGGATACTCAGTATTGCACAAGGGAGATAAGGTAGTCAGCCACATTTCTCAATCTGTTATTTAGGACCTGAGACAAAGTTTTTAAATTTGAGTTTAATAAGGATATAGGTCTCCAATTTTCAATCCGGCATTTATCACCTGTTTTATGTAAGTAAATTAGAAACCCTGCCATGAAGGAGGGAAGGATTTCATTAAACTGTAAGATAAAGTTAAACACTACCTCTAGACATTGTGCAAATTCACTAGGAAAGGCCTTGTATAATTCATATGAGAGCCTATCAGGTACCGGGTAAGTTTCTTGTTTGAGATTTCTTATGACTGCTTCAATTTCAGCAGCTTTAATAGGCTGTGATAAGTCCTGAAGTCCTATCGGGAGGGTGGGTTTCTGTATTTTTTGTAAATAATTTCTGATGGTGAATAAATCTGGGGTACCTGCCATGTTATGGTAGTGTAAATGATTTTGAATGATCTGATGGAGGCCTTCTATTGTTTCTATCATATTTCCATCTGAATCAACTAGAGAGTTTAATGTAGTGATATCGTTTCTTTTTTTGCAGGCTTCATAAGTGTCACCTACCAGGGATTTTTGTGTTCTATACTGAAGCATTGCTTTTACTGTTTGGGCTCTGTCATACTGAATTTTCTTCATTTTTTTTTTATAATTCACCCACACTTGTGAGCTCTATGTTCAGTCTGGGTGGCTCCAGTTAAGTGGGATGATTAAATACCAAACGTGCCTTCTTACTAAAAAGGTGCTCCTTGGATTCATGCCACTGGGAGTGGGATGCCTACGTAACAAATCTCTCAAGACCCAACACAAGTGCACCTCAACAATTGAACTCCTCCTTGTTCCGAGATGCCAGACTACTCAATGTCAATGCTTCTTTCTTTTCAGAGCCCCTTTCTGGTTCAAAGGGTTGCATAGTGAACTGGCTAACCTGTCTAAACTTGACCAGTTCAAACATAAGCTCTGACAACATCTCTTAACTGAAAGCTCCTGTGATTGCATCTCCTAACCCACAGGTACATTAATCCTTGATTTCTCCCTTCCTCTGCTGTACTCCCTCACCTTGACAACTCCTCTTGTTAACTGATCGCCCCTCTGCCCTCCACCCTTTCCTATGCCTTTTCCTCTCCCATCAACTCATTTTTCATTTCTGCCCCACCCTTGCCTACCTTAAGTTCAACTTTGACAATTCCTCCGGCTGCTACCTTCTCTTCCTTTGACTATAAACTCCCCTCCCTTTCCCACATAATTCTTCTCTACCTCTCTTCTTTAATATTTCTGTTTATACATGATGTATTTTAAAGATGAAAACCATTGTATATGATGTATTTTTGTAACTTCTCTGTCAGTTCCCCTATAGCTGCTTGTAACCCTTCCCTGTTGATGTGAAACCTTTGTAAATGAGCTGCCTGGCGCGCAAAGGTGCTTTGTAATCCTAGATTGAAGAAAGAAAGAAAGTAAGAAAGAAAGAAAGAAAGAAAGAAAGAAAGAAAGACACAGCATACTATATCTACTGGGAATAGTCATATGTGTGTGCATATGACAATGTATACAAACACTGTAACTGGTTCTTAAGTTGAAGATATTTAAAGAAGTTTCTGCTTTCCATTTTTTTCCATGTTTCTGAAACCCATTTCTGAGGTCTGATTTTGTGTCTTCCCACAACACCCCTATGTTTTCATATAAGAACATTACAGATTTCTTTGCCTATTATAATTTTTATATTTCTCCTATCAGTAAGGGATCTGACAGATTTTTTGTGTTTAGTTTCCATCTTGCATTATGTCTGATACTTTTAACTTTTAAAATGGATAACTTTAAAAGAGAGTGGTCCGAGAACTCTACTGGTAAAAGTGAAAAGACAGATGTCGGAAGGTCTTTAAAGATAAAAAAATGGTCTATGGTGGAGCTGAATTTCCCACATTTAAATGTAAATTTATATCCTAACTCATACAGATGGTTACAATGAGTTAGGTTTGCCAACTGAATGCATTTTTGTAGGGTGTTAGATTCACAATAAATTTTCTTTGAGATATCCTTATTTGCTGGAAGGTCACAGTTGAAATCTCCACCTAAAATTATACTGGTATTGATTACCAAGTAAGGTTGAATTGTTGATATGAGACCCATTCGCTCTGCCTTAGTTTGTTGACCATGTATTATAATAAATCTGTATTAATGCCCTTTCCATTTCCCATCCAAAACCAATAACCTCCCTGGGATAAGGTCTATCATTTTTTCAGAAAGAAGGAGTAGGAATGAAATAAAATTCCTACCCCATCTGCCTTGTCTGGCCCAAAGAACCAATAAGACGGGCCCCAGGTTCATTTGGATTGAAAGAGACACACCTGATCTGATGAAAAAATCCAAGTTTCCTGTAAAAGGCGACTGTCTAGATTTTGTTCATGAATAAAAGAAAATGCTGCTTGCCTTTTTTGGTGATTTAAAAGGCTATGTATGTTCAGGGACCCAATAGATAAGGACACCATAAGAGTTTAATTATTAGGCAATTTTGCCCTTTTTTTCCTTTTTCCTTTATATCCACTGTGTCATTACTGGTAGAAACATTATCCTGATCCTGGGATTCAGTCTCTCCTACCTTCATATCTGTATCACCCCAGGCTGGAGCTACAATAGCAAAAGGGTTCTCCATTTCTAAGTCCATTTTGCTGGATTAGTTTTGTTGGGGGGGGGGTTGACTTTGAACTCCTAGCAGTTATTCTTCTTGGAAGAGGGGCAGGGGCTAACTGATTTAGCGAAGAGGCATTAGGTTCCTCACTGGACCCTCCTGACTGTTCTTGGTAGCAAACCGGGGTAGGAAGCTTTACCTGTGATGCCTCAGTTTCTCCAAATTACTTCCTAAGTGGGGGTTCTTCCTGAATATCTATGGTAATTCCTATTGGGCTCCTCCTAGGTGGAGAAGGGGAGGGAGGAGGTGGGGCATCCTTGGTCAGGGGACTTTGTTTAAAGACTTCTGTGGCATCCTGTGCTTATTGAATTAATAATTTGGGGCTGTTATAGGAGGCTTTGTTTTTCACAGCCCAGGGACATTCAGAAACACATGCCCTACCTCCTCACAAAGGTCACTTTTGGTGTGGTTGGCACATTGATGGCTTTTGTGACCTACTTCCCCACAGTTTTCACATCTAGGACAATGACAAACGCTAGACAAATGGGTTCTTGCCCCACATTGGTAGCATGTCCAAGGCTGACCAGCATAGAATCAAACCCCTCTATCTCTTCCTAACATGAATGAGTTTGGAACATGTTATATGCCAGATTCTGACTGGTTCAGTTTTACCTTGTACTTCCACCCTCCATCAGAATGACTTTGAATCCAGAATACCTTCAGGGATTCTGAGACCTGTCATTTCTGGGACAACCAACAGGTAATATCACATGAACTCGTTCATTTCTAAACATGATAGTAATTAATTTGATTAGGGACTTAAGTGAGAGGAATTACTAAGAATGGGGACCACACAGAGAAAATTTAACCTGATTGTACCTTTCCCAAAATAAATCTAATGCATATGAAGACCTAAAACTGACTTCATAATTATCTTCCCCAGAGATGTTGATGAAGGCAAATACATCCCTGGGTGAGAAGTAAAGAGAGTCCTTTAATGATGTTTTCCCTACAAAATGTCTGTCTGGCCTTGTTTCCAGTCCCCCTTTATATCTAATCTGGACTGTGTTCTTTCTTGGAGCTGCTTCTTTACGTATTCTTTGAAATAAATCAGATAACAGGGGTTTTTGAGGTAATGGTTCCTTTTGTTGGGTGTTTGTTGCAACATTGTCACTATTTTTCTGATGGAATCACCTTCCCAGTAGCTCTCACAGATTCTACAGGCTGGAGGAGGGTAGATTTCCTTACCTCAGTCTCTGAAGATTTCAGTTGTTCCCCCAATGAACTGGGATTTTTGTTAATATGTACTTCTTTAGGAGTTGCATTAGAAGCATTTGCATTTTCTAGATTAGTTTCTTTGATCCCAGGACCAGTAGGGCACCATTCAGAGCTTGTTTGGGAAAACGTTGTGCTGGGGTCCCATCCTGGGACCGGGAGCCAGCTACCATCTGGCAATTTTTTCCATCCTGCTTCTGACAGGGCTTTTTCTGGTGACCATTTAGCAAAAGTATAAAAATTTATGGGAGAAAGTGAGAAGGCAGTTCAGAGGGCTGCTAATGTAGTTGTGGTCTGTAATGCTACCTGAGGCCCTTTCTTTCATGTCACCATTTCCAGCAGAAATATTTCTAATATTAAGGTAGAACGTTTTTGTTTAGAGTCCTCTTTTGGGGTTGTTTTGAGAGGTGGCCCCCCTTGCAGAAAAGGAAAATACATTTGCATCAGGACGACTGTTGGAGCATGTTTGAAAAAGTATGTTATTGTCTGGATTGGTGAACTGAATCCCCAATATGTCTTTATTATGTATTTTTCCTTCATGGCTAAGGTTTTGGCAGATTTCCAACCCTTGAAGCACAGATGGTAAAGGAATGCATTCTTTGCCACAGTCTGTTTTTTTTCTCCTTCTGGTAAAGCCCATTTGTTGATGGGGGTAGAGATTAAGAATTCAATGTTTGTTGCCACCACTATCCTTCTCTGATGGCTTTTGGCCTTTTCTCTCAGAACTTCCAGTGCCAGCCATAACATTACAGAATTTGCTAAGAGAGCAGAGGTATTTACCTGCGTGTGTTGTAGTGATGGAGCATCTAATCTGCCAGCATCCATTGTTGTTGGTGTGTCAAACATCCTCAGAGGGCTGTCAGAGGAGCCACACACCTTGTAAAATTCTGGCTTAGATGCTAGCTCATGCATTCATGCTTGGAGCAAATCCTTCATGCATTTATGACTTGATTCTTCTGCAAAAATTCCTGCAATAAGTTTTGTCTCTAATCCTTGTTTCCACTTCCAACTCTGCATGCTGATGGGTTCTCAGTTGTGCTTAAATCCTCTGTGGAGACAAAACTCTCACTGACTTCATCAATTTTAGAGGTACAGCAAGCTTTTCAACTTTTTATGCTTCATTACTCAAGACCTCTTGAGAAACCAGAGGGGGGAGGAGGTCAACTCCTCTGTCTCCAAGACATCTATCTCCTCCAGTAGCCCAGGCAAAGTGGCCATCCCGAAACGGCCAGCAATTCCCTACAGATGAGTAGGGGAATTTTTTAGTTGAAAATATAAAACAAAATCATAAACAAATGGTGTTTCCATTTACATGAAAATACAAAGATATCAAAAAAAAAGAAAAAAGAGAAATTCTGTAATATAAACACAAATAGAAAATTTGTGTTTATCCATATATAAAACCTAAACAACAGGAGTAAATCAAAAAAAGGAGAAAAAAAATCATAAATAATCCCTTACTAGCTGGCCAGCTTAAATATTTAAAGTAACACTTGCATTACCCAATCACAATTTTCCACATAGTATGGAATTTAGATTTGGTCAATAAAGTTCTTTCTTGTACATATAAAGTATGCAGAAAGACACTAGCTGCTGAACTACCCCCTTTTGGAGAGACCTCTTTTTGTTGTAATAAAAGAATACAATGAAACTGCCACATACAATATTTATAGGTTGCAAAAATAACCCTAAGAGTACTTTTATGGTACCTCCAGAGACTAAGGGGGTATATCCCTAAGATTAAAATTTCATAGTTTAGAGAAGTCAAACATGGGTCTTTCCATATATTTTGTAGAATTAACCAAGTCTGTATGGCAAATGGACGAGTTATTAAAAAATGTTCTACAGTCTCTAGGACCTGACAGCATGTAGGCCTAGGACACCATCTTTCATCTAGTGCTTTATGTTTTAGGGTGTTTCGTACCCCTAGCCTACCATGACAAGATATCCAAACTACATCCCACATCTGCTTTAAAATTCTTTTATCAGTCAGTTGGAGACAGGCTTCTGTCATCTGTGTCTCTAAACATTCTGGAAAAAGTGGTTTTTCAAACAGAATATCTGAAATTATATGGTTATAAAAAGCCTTCCTTAAAATTACACTAAGTATTTGTAGAGTGACTTTCCACTGATGCAGTTTTGTTAAACATGGTTTGAAGAACCCAGGGACCCCTTTAGTATGAGTTAATAGATACACTTAAATAACCTGAATCCCATTTATTTTGTAATGTCAGGAACCACGAGAAATTAAAATTAAACCAGTGGAGACTTTTATCTTTAATACATTCTGTCAAATTTCTATAAATAAATATACTATGAAAAAAAACTATGGGATTGAGCATTCTGATCTGTCCCAAAGAGTAGTCATAGTATGTAAAAATTTGCTTAATAAGATTTAGATGACTACCCCATAGCCCTTGGAAATATATATGTTAAATCCTAGGTTCTGAGAAAAAGGGAATGGGAAAAATATTTGCTACGTGCAAAAGCTGTTGTGTTATTAGAGTCTTTAGTAGATAAACTCCTTTTTTTAAAATTGTTTTATGCTTCCAGTTCTGTAGTATGCCTTGACATTTGTCAAGTGCTTTACCTCAAATGCATGAAGCATCATCACTTGTTCCAAATGTAATACCTAAAATGGTAATGGGGTCTGTCTGAACTGGAATTATAGACTGGGGAGCCTGGCAATTAATTTTAGATATTGGGTTGATTTGGAAACAACAACTTTTTTCATAGTTTAATTTGGCTCCTGACACAGCTTCATATGCCCTGAGAGTTTCTTCTATAACAGGAATAGCCTCTAATGATTGTGTGCTGAGACAAAGAGTGTCTGCGTATGTGCTTATATTGGTCAATGTTGGGAGTCCTGGTAGTTTTATACATGGAATATAATGGTGTTTCTGTATTTTATGAATTAAAGGGTCAATTGCAAAAAGGTACAATATGGGGCTTAGAGGACACCCCTGACAAACCCCACTCTGTGTATGGAACTCTGTACCCATAGTGTTATTTATAAATGGTGTTATGGTAGCAGAATTATATAACAATTTTATTTGAGATATAAATTTATTCTGGATCCCATAAAAAAAAGGGTGTTGAAAAGATAGGTATAATTCACTCAGTCAAAGGCCTTCTGTTGGTCTAAAGATAAAATCCATCCTGACTGAGTCTGTGTGGTCCCTAAATCCACAATGTTCCTTAAGAACTGTAAATTATGAAAAATAGAATGATTTGGGATACTACAAGATTGTATGGGAGAAATAACTGTATGAGCTATGTGTGATAATCAGCGGGATAAAATGATGGAGTGTATTTTATAATCTACATTTAATAAACCAATAGGTCTCCAATATGTTAACATTGTGCAGTCACCTTTTTGTGTAATAAGATTACCAACGCTTGGGAAAACCTATTGGGAACGTATGAAGCTTGTAGTAATGAATTGAACAATACTGTAAGAATAGGACTCCATTGTGTTTAGAAAGTTTTAAAAAATTCTGCCGTCAAGCCATCCTGTCCTGGAACTGTATGAGTTTTTAATTGTGAAATTGCTTGTATCACCTCCTGAACTGATATATCTGTTATCAGAGAGGAAAATTCTACCTCAGAAAGATGTTGTATAAAAAGATCAGAAAAATAATCCCTAGACTGTATAGTTTCTGTTGCTACTCCAAATTGTTAATATAAATATTCATGCACTACCCTCTGCATTTTGTCTTTATATCAGTAATAGGGTTAGGTTCATCAGGAGACAGTAAACGGTGCTTTAACTCTGTTTGCACAGCTACAAAAGGTGTCCAAAGTAGGTTGTTTACCCTGAGTGCCAAACTGAGATTCTAATTTAAGACTTAAAAATCTATTATATTGATATGTGGACATTTCTGTCTTAGTTTTTTGTATTTGTACTGTTAAATCTATATTATGTTCATACATCTGTGAAATTAAAGTCTGCATTTAGTTACACAGGGTGAGATACTGGGCCTGACGCTTCTTATTTTTCTGAGGTGCATAGTGGATAAATAGTTGTTTAAAATCAGTTTTGGAATCTAACCACCATTCTGTTACTTGTCATATGCTTCCATCACAGAAACATGGGCTTTCAATAGTTCTTCCCATCGATGAATAAGGTCAGAATCATCTAACAATGAGGCATTTAAATGCCACTGGAAAGAGTAGGGTAAAGGACTGGTTCAGGAACAATCAATACAACAGACTGCTAAATGGTCTTATGTTTCAATTGGCAATAGTGGTAGCTTGAGAAATAACAACGTTTGGGATGTAAATAAAGTCTATTCGAGAAGTGAGACGTTCTTTTATAAAAGTTCTACTCCTGGGAGATGGGTGGCTGAGAAGATTTCTTGGAGGTTTGCTGTGGAAATAATTTCGTTAAGACAGGCCATATCCTCAAACAGTTTTTGAGTTTGACATCCCCTATCCGAGGGGGAGAGGTCACAATTAAAGTCTCCCCTGAGGATGACAGATTTTTGTGTATGAAGAAATGGTTGAATCAATTTAAAGAGAGCTGTTCTGCCAGCAATGATCTGCGGGCCATATATACAAATAAGGCACAGGCTAAAATTATTAACAGAAACATCTACTAAAATAGCTCTCCCTGGGTCAATATCTATATTTTTTTAAGATGAAAGTCTGGGCCTTGAAGAAGGATAGCAACCCCATCACACAGGTCTTGTCCTTGGGCCCAGAAGGATAGGGCTCCAGACCACATTTGTCTGGCTTGTTGTAGCTTATATGTAGTTTTAATGCGGGTATCCTGTAAGAAGAATATATTATTTGGTAACTGGGACAGGATGTGAAAAGTAGTGCCACATTTCTTAAATGATTTAATACTATTAACATTAAGTGTTAGGGCACATAGGATGTAATCCATAAGCAAAAAAAGGAGAAAAAACACAGGGTTATACAAAAAAAAATGTTTCATCCTTCAGATTTCTGTATGAATTTATGTTTCCCTCTAGCTTTTTTGGTTTGTGAGAGCTTCTGTTGAGAGTCAGGAGCTTCCTCCCAAATCCCTGAAGTTACAGATGAGGCATCAAATTCTCCCTCTTCCTCAACCATATCATTCCATTGTTTATGTTTGGACAGAATATTAAATCTGTTTTGAGTGACAATAGGGTTTTCAGTAGTGGGTAGCTCAAATTCTTTCCTGGTTCGTCTAGTTTTACCAGAAGGTATTAATTCCATGGGGGTTTCTCAAGGGGGTGGTATGGACTCATGGGATGGTTCCCTGTGTTTTTCCAGATTTATGGAAGTACTAGCAATCTCATCCCCTATGTCTGTCTGAGGGTTGAGACCTAGGGAAAGATCTGTATTTACCTCAATGGGGGTTTCACAAGTTAGGTCTGATTGTGGGGGGGGGGGGGTCTTGTCAGTACTAACCCCTGCTTCCTGCCTAGCTTGTAGTACCTTGGATTGTTGAGACAAATTAAGATGTCTTGGTCTTGCATGGCCTTATCTAACCTGTTTTTGGCAGCTCAGGGACAGGAAATATAGGCATGTCCAGATTCCTCACATAACTTGCATTGGAGGGGATTGGGGCAACCAAGGCTAACATGACCATAATCAAGGCACAGATTGCATCTAGGTAAATTACAGGTAGAGCTCAGGTGGGTCTGACCTCCACACTTCTGGCACATTTTGGGTTGGTCTGGGTAAAAACAGATTCCTCTATCCCTACCTATATAAAACTGCTAGGAAGGTGCAAAATCCCAGTATCAGTGTGCTGGAGTTTTACGGTGAAACACCAGCCCCCTGTCCACATTAAATCTTCATCCAGAATGGGAATTGGACTTTGCAAGATTTCACATTTCTGCCGTAACCAGTATTGAATATCCTCAATGTTAACCCCTTGTTCCTAATTAATAGGGTGATAGTTTTAATAGTAGGCTTGGTCAGGGGGATAGGAAAAAATCCTGCCATTCAATTAAATGTTTAAGTGCCTCATGCTTTTGCCAGAATTTTTCCAAAGTGGTATTATTTCTAAAACTAACGTCATAAACATTCTCCCCTTGTATATGGATAAAGGCAAATAAATTATGTGCAGGTATGCCCATTGACTTCACTAAAAGTTGATGAAGCACATTTTTTCTGTCAAGAAAAAATTATTTTGTTCCTGTGTACTTCAGACGGACAGCGTTCAGTCTCTGTGCAGGTTCCCCCACTTGCTTAAAAAGATCTGCCATTCTAAATGGAGTCTATGTATTATCATTAATCGTAGCCTTGTTCAGAGTGTCTGAGAGTGTAAGGGGGGAAAATTCTATTGTCTCTTCAGTGTACACACCCGCCGAAGAATTAGTTGCTGAGGTGTTCCCAAAACATGGCTATATGCTTACTCCCTGCAGTGGCCCCGAAATAGCTAAAGTTTTTAGCTGTGAAGTATTAGAATTTACAATGTCTTTCCCATTTAGATCATCCATGGTGATAGAAGGATCCTTGATAGAAACAGATGGTGCAGGAGATGGAGGTGCATCTGTCAGTATGTTTCGGGGGAAACTCGGATCAGGAACTGCAATTGGTTGTTTAACATTAGTCAAGTAAATGATTTTGGCAGCGAGGCAGGCCCAGGTGAAGACCAGCCCTTGTCAGAATTAGGTAGCCATCTGCATCATATGTAGAACCAAGTCTGGATTCTAGCTATTCTCAGTATTAGTCAGTTCACCATGAGAAACAGACCTATTGTTTTGTAGTGCAGTTCTAGTATTTTGTGGCAGAAAGTTCTGAAGAGGAGGTTCTGGAGAATTTACTGAGGAAGCGATTTCTTGTGAAGTCTGAAACATGACAGCTGGAGCAGACATTTTTGTAGCAGAGTTTATAAAAACCAGAGGTTCGACTCCCAGTTCTGCTGGGGATGACGTTTTTGCTGATTTTACTAATAATTTCAATAGCAAGGATTTATTATGTAGAACAGCATTTTGTAAGAAACGTTCCTCCTGTTCAGGTGTTAAAGGATTAAAGTCAGTGACAACATTTGACACCAACCTGGAAGGTGTATGAGGTTCTTGAAGAAACTCTTGTTTAGAGAGTTGACCTTTTCCAACATCTTGTGCAATTTCAGGTGCATCATCTAACACAAAATCCACTAATTCTTCCATTTCAACTTCACTGTGTTCCTTGTTGACCTCGATGACCAAAGTATCAACCATGGATGTACTAGGCAAGGCCTCCTCTACCTTCCTCACAACAGCATTGTCACCAGCACTCTCCTGTCTGCCATTTTGAATGTCTGAACAGGGTCCCCTACAGCACAGTAAAAGAATTTTCCTGGTGTCCTGGCCAAATTTCCCCATTCACTAAAAGTACTACTAACAGCTTAATCTGGTTCAATGTCAGTTGGCATCCATCTGTATCCCCCTACCCTGGGACAAGGCTGAAAAATAGGCAGAATTGTCTAGTCCTCCTTTCTTGGTCAGCAAAAATAAATAAATACATAGTAATGAAGTGAACAGTAGTTTAAGAATACACAACTGACTAAATCAGCAATTGAAGTGACAAGTTATTAAACAATACAGTCAATATATTTAGGAGAAAACTAGTGCAAGATTAAACTTTTGAAGAAACAGTAGACTGCAGGACTTAAGAATGTCCAGTTAACATAACAATAATAGAGGTTCAGAGGTAGAACTGATAAACATAACTCCACTGACCATCAACATCTACAGTTGCTGCAGTTGCTGATGAGATACATATCAGTCAATTTTTAAAAATGTATAGCTTAAATCTCCTGCCCTTTTCAGGGTGGCCTGTTTGTGGTTTGTTACAGTGCTAGTACTGTAACCAAATATAACTTCCTAAAATGTGTGTAAAATGTAGGTACCTCAAAGATCTGTGCAGAAGAGCTTCTGGTGCATATGCTGAACTAGTTCTCTTAAACATAGAAACATAGAAGTTGATAAGGCCGATTTGGCCCATCCAGTCTACCCAGATTTCATTACCTACAGTGTACCGCAGATCCTACTCTGTCTCTGGCTTACACACCCACCCTTGTTTCTATGATTCCCTTGTGTTTATCCCACACATTCTTAAATCCTGTGACCATTTTAGCCCCAACCACTTCCTCTGTGAGGTTGATCCAAGCAGTTTCATATTGGGCCCCCTTGTTCTTGAACATCTTTTTCTTTGGAAAATGCTCCCCCTCCTGTACCTTGTTTAGACCTGTAAGGTATTAGAATGTCTCTATCATATCCCCCCCCCCCATTCCATCCTGTCATCTAGGGAGCACATATTTAAATCTTTCAGCCTTTCTTTGCTGGGCTTTTAATGCAGGCCCTGCACTCTTTTGTTCCTCTCCTTTGTATCACCTCTACCCTGTCTATGTCCTTTCAGAGTGAGGCCTCCAGAACTGAACACAATACTTGAGGTGGGATCTCACCAGTGATTTATACAGGAGTATTATTACCTCCATCTTTCTGCTGGTGATACCTGTCCCTATGTATCCCAGCACTCCGCTAGATTTCCTCAATGCCCTGTCATACTGTTTAACTACCTTCAGGTCATCAGAAATGATTACCCACAGGTCTCTTTTCTGCTTTGAAACTGCTACTATTTCCCCTCCAAGTTGTTACATTACACCAGATTTCTATGCCCTAAGTGCACGATTTTGTACTTTTTTGCACTGACGCTCTGCTGCCAAACTCTTGACCATTCTTCCAACCTCCTTAGACTTTCCCTCATTCTTTCAACCCCCGGTGTGTCTACTCTGTTGCAGATTTTTGTGCCATCCATGAATAGGCATCCTTTCCTATCCAGTCCTTCTGCAATGTTGCTGATAAAGATATTGAAGAGATAGCTTTTGGCAGACAGCAGCAAGAGGAAGGAGGTAGTGTTAGAACTGTACTACACTGCTGGGACTAAGGAACTAGAAATCTACTACTGGGACCTTCAATTTAGGATAAAAACAAACAAAAAAAAAAGGAGTTAGTGTGTTTGACTGAGTTGGATGAAGTTAATTGTTATCTGTGCAGTTAGCTAGGTGTAGAAGGAAACTGTGAATTATGGGGAGTGGCCTAAGCAGAAGGAAGCCAGGTGTTTTGGATTTAAAAACTGCCCTAGATAGCTTTTGGCAGACAGCAACAAGAGGAAGGAGGTAATGTTAGAATTGTACTACTCTGCTCTGACTATACAGCCCTCCCTCCGTCCCTCCACCCACCCATAGCCAGTTCTACTTTTATAGCCACAGAATTTGACTGACAACAGGAACTTCCTGTTTGGGAGCAGGAAGGGAGTGATCACACATGCACAAAAGACTCACCATCCTAGAAGGAAAAGAGTAGATCTCCACCCCCCCCCCAGCTGCTGGAGGTCTGACTCTGAGCAAGTAAGAAGGAGACTACTGAGGAATATAGAAACTTCCTGTTCCAGAACAGGAAGATCAGGAGCTTTAAGGACACTGAGAAAGTAGGAAAATAAGGAGGAAAAAAATTATATCAATAAATAAATAAACGAACAGAGAGAAGAAACAGTAAGTATACAAAGCAGCCACAAATAAGATATGATGGGAGTGGTGTAGAGCAGTGACTGTGGAGCAGCAGTCTTCCGGGAGGCGTTCTGGAGGATGCGGTGTTGTCCCATCTGCAGGTATCTTTTTGTGCTGAAGGAGGAGGTTGCTCATCCCCAGACTGAGTTGGCCAGGATTGAGGACCTCCTCCCACCGAGGACCACCAGGGCCACTGCCGCTGCCTCAGAGGTTGCCAAGAAAGGTGGGACAGGACATAAAAATGTTGAATTGTTGATCTATCACTTCTAAAGCCATTCTGTACCTCATTAAGTAAATGGTTTTCAGCTATCCAAGTCTGAAGCTCAGTTAAGATTATTTTCGAAAAGATTTTCTGAGAAGTTTCAATTAAACTAATAGGCCTATACATACATAGATCTGATAAAAGTCCTTGCTTCAATATGGGAAAATTATACTGCCTTTTCAACTTGGGGTGAAGGCTCCTTTTTGGACAAAATCTAAAGATGATCAGGAAAATATAAGCCACTAATCAAGGAAAGATTTATAAATATCTGACAAAATCTGGTCAGGGCCCATGGCCTTATTTGAGGACATTGAATTAATAGCATGTAGAATTTCTTCTTTGTAAATACAAAAAGGACTAGGAAAGTACTGCATAATACCTTCTATAGATGCATAATCTAGACAGAAATTTTCAGATTCTTAGGTGACAGAAAAATAAAGGGCATGAAAATGTTCCTCCCACATTTGTGGAGTGATAGAAGTGTCACACACCTAGTATACTGGTTATAGCCAAAACTTACTCTGGACAAAATGCCTTACAATCTTTTTTTCAAAACAGTGGGCTCAATTCTCAAAGTGGGCTTGGATTGGCACAAGCTGTGGCAAACAGCAGCTTGTGCTGAAGTCCAGTGCTCCAGGGATATTGCACCCAGTTCTTTATCGGGTAGGGTCCCATTGGCTAAGTCCCATGGCTTGCTGCAACCATGACAGTGTGCCAAACAGATGACACACCAGGTGGGTTAGCTACAAGCTGTGGGGCGGCTGTATGCCACTTTGGTCACTGTTGGGCTAACGGCCTCGATCCCTGATGTCGCCCCATAAAATAAGATTTAACTGAAACCCCTTCCATTGGTGGTATAGCAGCCTCCATCCTGATCCCCAATGTCGACCCGAAAGATAACATTTAACTGAAACCCCCTTCATTGGTGGTGTAGCAACCCCCTCCCTGATCCTTGATATCACCTCATAAAATAACATTTAAGTGAAATCCCCTTCATTGATGGTATAGTGGCCCCCCCAGCAGGTAATGATCCGCACCCCACTCCCCCCATACCGTAGCAGAGCCAGCAACAACTGTTACAGCCCACCTCACATCTCCGCTGCAGGACCCAACTGAACTGTCACAGAGCGCCTGCTGTAATGTGTATGTGCTCATTGATTACTCAAATGTCTCCACAGTTTCTGGATTTAGAGAAACATGCAACATGGGTATGTGCAATAAGTTTTAAGCATCAAGTTTTAAAGGGGGCTGTGCAATAGGTAGCCAAACATTTTGCTAACATTTCTATTTTAGCTATTTTAGTATAATTTTGAAAGCATTCATCAAAATGTTACAAAAATGTGCAGGTATAAGGGTTATTGCTACATTTATGTATTTACCTAGTTTCAGATTTCTAGCTCCAAAAGTGCCTAAGTTCTATGCAGATAAAAAGTTGATAACATTTCCCACAAAAAGTAAAATAACACACTTTGAGCACCCATGATTTCAAGACGGAGCATCCTAATGTCATGATATTTGGCACACTATTATAACATCTATCGGCAGGTAATATTGCCACATTTCTGATCTCTAGCTCACTATTAGCTGAGTCATGACCAAATTAATACATTTCAAAAATGCCACACAATCCTGATCAAATTCAACAAAATTTCATAGAATTCCATTATAATTCCACAAATTCAGAATTGTTTTATTCTGCACAGCTCTACTAGGGAGGTTCACAGATGGAGAATGATTCCAGGTATTCTTTCAGCTGCTACCTCACCACCTTCTCAATAACATTCCCCAAAAAGGGGAAGTTAGAGACTGATCTTTAGTCCACAAGAATGTCAGGATCCAATGATGATTTCTTTAGAAGGGGTCTAACCACTGCCTTTTTTAAAAGCATCAGAAAGACACCCTCCCTGAGAAACTAATTAATGATCTCAGTGAGCACTGTCCCGGGTCCAGCATACAGTTGGTAAGGCACAAGCTGAAGACTACACAGAGTACCTCAGCCTCTGAAACTGGTTAAAACTCATCCCAGGAAAGCAGATTTACATCACACAAGGAACGACCACAGCTGGCCTGAGCTGAGCCACCCAGGGAGATACTCGATCTAATGGCCGGCACCTTGTCACTAAAAAAGTCAACCAAACTCCTTGCATTTTTCTGCAGAAATTGCCCTAATGGACTGAAGTTAGAGAGGGTTCAATTACCTGTCTACAGTGAGAGAGAGTAGAGATGGACTATTTTGCCTGCAGCAATGGATCATGACAGGAACTCTGCCTTTTTCAGATTGATTGCATACTGATATGCAGCATAGTGAATTCTCAGTGCCAATTTGTTCTCATCAGATCTGGACCTCCTCCAGGAATGCTCCAACTTCCATCTCTTAGTCTTCAACTGACACATTTCAGCACAGTACCAGGGTGAAGTACAATGTGAGGTCAGGGGCCAAACACAGAGAGGTGAACAGAGTGCAGAGTCGTCATGAACACCAGGTTATAGTCCTCCATGGCCACTACTTGGCCCTGTGCACAAGCTAAGCATACCCGAGACATCCAATGCTTCCTGGGGCTTGCAAGACTCTACTTTACTGTATGTTTTGCATGACATCAGATAGTCTCCATAGGGGGGTATTTAAATGGGAGACCCTACGCTGGAATGAAACTGCATGATGATCCAACCAAGAGACCAGATCAACCCTGACCACACAAACTTCAGGTCCTGATGAGAAGATCAGGTCCAGTGTGTGACTGAGCTGATGGGTAGTAGAGGTGACAGCCTGTGTTAGTCCCATTGAAAAACTCAATTAATGGAGCTCCTGAACAAATTCCAAGGATTTGTTATCAATCCATGCATTGAAATCCCCCAGAAAGAGTCTGGAAGCTTCCAATACCTCTTTAGCAATGAAGTTTTCCTATGCATGCAGAAATTCATTACCACCCCAGGGATGGTGATGAGAATGATTCTTCCACTGACACCTGAACCACATCTAGCCATCACATACTCAGAGGACCTGAACGCTCACATGGGGAGCGAAGTGACTCCCAGGGTGGATCTAAACAGATAGTCACCTGGCCCTGTATGTTCCCTGCTCAGGCAATGTATCACAAAATAACCAGGTGGACAGATGCCCCCAGAACAGGTTTGGAGTCATCCCCCAGACAGGTTTCCATGATACAAACAAGGTCAATTGAGGAATCAGCAATGAAACACTCCATCACTGTGGTCTTATTCCTTAGTGACCTCGCATTACAAAGAATGTCCCAAAGCGGAGGAGTACAGCTGGCCAGTCAGAATACTACCTGCATACTGATATTTGGCAGTGCCCTGGGGGTGGGGAACCAGGTATGGTAGTCCCTTGTCCTGGTTCCATATCCTCCCCAGGCTTCTAGACTAGACACCAGGAGAGTTTTTAAATTGTACAGGATGGTGATCAGAGGGTGGGAGGACCACTAAGCACCACAGAGTTTTACAATTGTATTGGACAGCAATCTGAGGATAGGAGGACCAATAGACAGCAGGGAAAGTTTTACAATTTTACTTGATGGCAATTGGAGGGTGACAGGGACCACTAGATGCCAGGAAGAGTTTTATTATTGTTTGGGATGGAAATCAGACCTGCTGACCAATATTACTAAAAATGTAAAAGTAATGCACATTTGGAAAAGGAATCAAAGGTACAATATGAAATGGGAGGGTGGAGCTGGATAGCACTCTGGAAAACAGTATTCAAGGGGATGATATTGGAGACACTAAAATGTCTTCACACTACAATAGGGCAGTGAGCAAAACAAGCAAAATGCTGGGATTTATAGGAAGGGGATAAACAGTAGGAGTGAAGTGATCCTCACTCTGTACAGGTCACTGGTGTGGCTGCACCTGGAATACTGTGCTAGGTACTAGAGCCTACACCTGAGAAAGACTGCAACAAGGTTGAGGTAGTACAGCACAGAACAACTAAAATGGTGCATGGCCTTGGAGTTTGACATACAAGGAATGGATAGGGGTCTTAAACATGTACACCCTGGAGAAAAGGAGGAAAGGGGTGACAAGCTGATGCATTCAGGTACCTGCATGGGATAAATAAAGCAGACGGCAATGAGCTATTTTTCTTGAGATCATACACAGGGATGAGGGGAAATTCACTGAAGCTGGCAGGGTCAAGATTCAAAAAGGATGTCCAGAAGCACTTTTAGATGGAAAAGGTGGTGGATAAGTGGAATAAGCTGCTAAAAGATGTGGTGCAGGCCTAGTCAATCAGCAGTTTCAAGCAGGGAGGGGACAGGCAGGTGGGATTAGTTAGAAACGGGGGACAGTGAAAAAGTTGAGGAATGCTACTAGGGCAACACAGAATAGTTAGGTACTGTGGTGAGTTTGGATGGGCCAAGAGCCTTTTCTGCCAACAATGTCTATGTACTATATCTATGTACCTACTGTATGTAAGTATCTGGCTCCAAAGGTGGCTAAGTTGTAAGCAGCAAAATATTTTCACAAAATTTCACAAAGAAATAAATTGCCAGATTTTTAGCCCCTGCAAGTTCAAAAACTACTTAAGTTAATGTCATAATATTTGGTATACTTTTAGAGACCCTTGAATACAAATAAGCTTGCCAGTTTCCACATCTCTAGCTAACAGAACAACTGAGAACTAAATAAAGCAATTTACAAATTTCCAGAAAATTCTATAATATTTTGTGGAATTTTGTGCAATTCTGCAGAAGTTCACATACTGTAAGTGGAATTTACACATTCTGCACAGTCCTACCTGTAATACACAGTAATTAGAAAAATCCTTAGCATTTGTAGCAGGTTGGGTCTAAATAGCTACATGTCAAACTTCAAAATGAAAAAAAAGCGAAATATGTCAGTGTAACCCCCCTACAAATGGGGGTTCTCAAAAAGTCTTCATTGAGAGCTTGTCTGGATGCTCACTGCCGGCTGGTGTCCTGCGTTTTGCAGTCTAAATGTGATTACCAGAGCCTGTATAGCCTCTGTGTACTGTCTCTTTAAGAGCTGCCCAATTTCAACAAGTAATCTGAGAGGGAGCTCTGTTGACAGAATGTAACTATTTACGAAAATCATTTAGAGTGATAATGATAATTTAGTTTGTCTAACCTGCTTTCTTTGTAGCAAGGACTGTTTTGTTTGTCTCCACTGTCTTGGTCCTGGACTGCAAATTGGACCAAACAGTACTTGGGGACCTAAAATGTAGCCGGACTACAGGAGCTGTCTGAATTCAAAATCTGTAGGAACTTTAGTTTGGAGCTTTTTGCACCTTTTTTGCAACTGAAGGGGGAGCTCTTGCTTTGACTTGACAGCCAAATCAGCCAACCAGATCTTTTGGATCTTGGGGAAGTCCCGGGCTGCTTGCAGTTTTCAGTTAGTACTGAGCTGGGAAGTGAACTGAGAGGAGCTGAAGTGATTCTGAGCAGCAATCCTGAGTGGATTCACATGGGAAAACTGTGAAAGGGCTGAGTTTGGCTTGCATGTCTGCCTGCTGCTCCTGAGGAAGGAGAGAAAGAATTATTTTGTACTAAATCCAAGTGACTAAAGTAAGCTACTGAAGTGGGCCAGGCTCAACCTGAAGAAGACTGAAGATTTTGCTGAATGTGATTGGCCTGTCAGGAGTTCCAGCTACCAGTAAGCTCCCGGTGTGTGCAGAGACTTTGCAATTGTGACCGGGGAGCACTTTGCCTGGTACAGTAGAATTCCCGTACATGTAAATGTGCTATGAGCTGCTACTGGGTTGTAAGTTAGTTCCCCACTGTGTGAACTGTGTTCTGCTTGCTGGAAGCTGTATCCAGCCCAAAATGGACTGCAACTGAATTTGTCTCCATGTGGTCTGGGCCTTGCCAGATTGGCCCAGCCAGACTACCCACTGCATATAGAAGCCATCAATGAGAGACCTGCCTGGAGATCAGCCCTCTGCTCCACACTTGAACAGGAATAGCGCCTCTGCGACTCGTGTGGAGCCCTGCTTCTCCTGGCATTCCAGATCAACCACCTGCAGTCTCGATTTTCATCCAGGCTGTGTCCAGTCTTGGGTATCGTGAGTAAATACCAGGGTAGCTCACTGCAACAACAGCTTAATCTGAGTGTGTCATCTGATCGTCTTGTTTCATTTCCTTTATGAACTGAGCCCTCTCTGGCTCTGGATTACAAATATTGTGTACTGTGCATGTTGTGTTTTCCATCACAGGGACCCAACCAGCTGCAACCCGGGCAATGATCCTGGCTAGCCCATCTCTTCTTCACTGGGTACCCAGAGGTGGACTGTGTGGGGACTCAAAACACATGCATAACTGCTTGATTGATATAACCTTTAAGCTAATTAACCTGATTTTGCCCCTCCTTGTTCAAGTCCCTGAATAAATCAGATCTAACTTTTCTGCATGTAATCTGACTGTGGTTCCAGTTTGTGCTCAAAGTACTGTACTGTTGCTATTTGCTGTGCATAACCTTGTTTTACAGGGGTCCCAGAGTCAAGCAAGAGGAACCAGCCCTGGTGGTAAGTGCAAACAGTGTGGGTACTTGTATGGTGTACCAGGGGTATTTTGAAGTGATTATTGTGCAGTGTTCAGGCCACTAGAGGGAAGGAGGGGTTACAGTGTCCTGGAGGCTGTGCCAGGTTAGCTTGACCACTACCAACCCTGAACTCTGGGTGGAGGCACCCGTTTCAGAACTCAGGCCCTTAACTTGCTACTAGCCAAGCAGGCAGGGGTAGTAGCCCTTGGGATAGTGCCACCTAGAGGTTACATCAACATCAGCAGTCCTTAATCCAACACCAACCTTCTCCCCATCCCATTGCAGACCAACATCCATTTCATCATTGCAACACAGATATATTTGCTTTACTGTGTAAATGACAGACCTTTCAGTAAAGATACTTTAGTGTTGTTATATAATTAACACAGAAACTATGCACATACTTGTGTAATATAAATAAACTATTTTACTTATTGGAACACTTATCTATAACTGTATATGAAGATAGGATTCCATGTATTCTTGAGTCAACCTCCAGGATTGTCACACTCACAAAACCCACTTGCCAAAGCCTGCTTGCCTGTCTGCTTGCTTGCACCAGTCAATAAAATGTCTTCTTGCGACATTGTTTGATAAGTTGCAACATGCTACTGTACTTTAGCGTACTGGTAGTTCTAGACCATGGCAGCCTATCCTGTGGGTAACTGCACCTTCTAGCTACTGCATTCAGTCAGTATAAGGCAGCAGCATGCCACATGGCCATATTTTTGGAACCATCGGGGCCTACCCTGTTAGATGATGCATCTGTGTTATCCTCATCCATCTATAAGTGTGCTGCAACATACAACGTTGGCATAATTATTGACACAATTGGTGGACTAACCCAAGGGCTGCCTTATCTATTGTTTCTACCTCATCCAGCCAGCACTATGTTGGAACATTCCATGGACATCATTTTTGGAACTGTGGTCAGCCTATCATGTAGGTTTGCTATTCCTGATAGTTTCATCATTCTGTTAGCAGTAGTTAGTCATGTGGGCAAAATTACTGGTACCTCTCATGGCCAATGTAGTCAGATGCCACCTGCTAACTACCTCATCTAGCTTGCAATATACTGCAACATGCCACTTGGTATCAATCTTAAAACCATTTGTCTACCCAGTAGGGGCTTCTGCATCTGCTGCTTACTTCAATCAGCCAGCAACCTATTTCAACCTTCCTCCTGATTATATAGTAATTGGTGGAACTATGGTAGACTTCCCTATGGGTTGCAGTGCCTGTTGGCTACCTCATCCAGCTAGCAATATTCTGTGACATGCTACATGGTTCAGGAATACATAAGATGTTCATGCTCAAGGACAAAAAAAACACTGTGGGTGCTGCCCAAACAGAGCACTAGGCTCAGTGACCAGGAGCATCACAATGGGAGGGCTTTAAGCCCGAGGTTTGATGAGCAGAGCAACAACATCACTCCCCATTGGGCTTAAAGGTCACTTATCCTGGGCCCTCCAGGATTCATTTTCATTCAGCCAGAGGCACTGCTCCTCTTCCCTCCTCCTGTATGTCTCTAGCTTCTTGTTTGTCACCACAGTTTGCAGCGCCTCCAGCTTGCTCCGTTTCCCTGCTCCTCATCCGGCAGCTCGCTGCCTCACTCCCTCATGCAGCCACTGGCTCTCTCTCCATCCTCTTCCATCTCCTGTTTCACCCACCCACTTGTCTTGATTTGTTGGCCTGCTTCTGCGGTCATCCTCTGCCTCCATTCCCCGGGCATCTGCGCCTGCACCATCCTGTCCTTTCCTCAATTATTGCCCCCCCCACTCCTGTTGAGCATCTCATGCTCCAGCATTCACACCCTGCATTCAGTTGTGGTTCCTCCCTCATACCTTGTTCTTCTGCCTCTTCTCTGGTTCCTGGCTTCCTCCTGCCTGCTGTGTCCTGCCATGCCACTGGCAGGTTGCTTTCCAAGTGTTCCGTTCCACGGGACCTCCTACCCTGTCTCTGGTCATTGCCTCCACTCCTGTGCCCGTGGCACTTCCTGGGTGTGATGTCACTCCTGTATCTGACTTTCCCATCCACCTTTGATCTCTCCATCTGCATCACAGACCCTGTTTTACCTCTCCTACAGTCTTCAGTGCTCTGCCTGCAGTGTATCCTGACTTGTGGATCATTCCCCCTGTCTGGGCTCCGTTTGCCCTCCTGCCTCTCAGCTAATTTCGGTTCCCTGCCTGCGAGTTGGAGTGGCCTATTTGTTCTCTGAATGTGTCTTTGCTGAGACACTGCTGCCTCCTTCACGTTCATTACCGGGTCTCTGGATGTTCATTCTCATGGCTACAGGGATTCAAGCAGTAGTATGCCTTCCTGGTAACACTTTTCCTTACTTCATAAATGCCTAAAGTTGCATTCATGCTGTTTATCAGCACTGACGATTCCTTAGAGCTATGCATCTACTCATTGCTGGGCATTTCTCGGGATTCTCCCATCCCCTTGAAACCAAATCTGCCTACGTGGTAGCATCACAGTTTTCTTTTCAGCTTCATGCCTTGCATCACAAAAACAAAACAAAAAAAAAATGTCCTTCCTCGTCCCATGCTTCTTTTTGGGTGGGTTTCCCTGTTCTACCATTTCCATACCTATTCGTATCAGGGACACTCATCATAACTCATCCTCATTCTCTCTACATGTTTCAGGGATACAGGGACTCATGTTTGGATGCAATTTCTGACATACCACTCTCCTGTCTTAAAGGGGGAGGCACCTCGGATTTCATCGACTGATGGGTTGCTCTGTGCATGACCTCCTCCCTTCTCCTCCTGTATTCCTGCCTCCTATACCTCCATTCTGGCACAGTCCTGACTCCCGGCACTATCATGCTGCGGCCTCACCTTCAACTCCTGAGCTCATGGATTTCCTTCCATTATCGGGGTTTTATCCCTATCCTGCCATCACATTCCCTACTTGTATCCTTCTACTTAGCCCATACATGTCCAGGTTCATGAGTCTGGTTCTCCTATCCTATACTTTCTCATTGAACTGCTGGTCTCCAGCTGTTCTCATCCCGTACAGGCTATCAAGGATTCACTCCAATCAAGGCTTCACTTCATCACCGTATATAGTCCAGTTCATATCTCCCCTGTATCTGCCTTCCAGGCTTTACCTCTTTATCATACCTCATCCTTTCCACTCCTCACTTTGACCTGTTCAGGCCTTCAAAGATTCTCTCCATCATTGTCCATTGTCCATTTCAAGCTTTGGTTTCCCAATACTAGCCTTCTAAGCTTTCTTCATAATCATCCATCATTAAATTCCTTCCTCTCCCTCACACATGCCTTCATGCCCATTCCCCTTTGCTAGGGGCTGGGACTACTCTCCATCATCGTTCCAAGGTTCATGTCTTGTCTCTTCTTCAGCATTTCCAGTGTTCAAGCCACGTCTCACCTTCAATCATCCAAGCCTTCATAGCTTTCGTCCATCATCATACCTCCTCTCTCACTTTGAGCATCTAGTTCCAGTCAAAGATCTAATCATTCACAACACATAATCAAGCTGCTCTCCTGCAGTTATTCTCACCATCTGTCTTCTCACGCCCATCTGAGTACATACCATCTGGTTCCAAGCATGCCTTATTGGCCTGAGAGTCTACTTACTCATATCGTTCAATCGAGCATAACTCTCAGGATTCATTTTTCGTTGCAGCCGGAGGCTCAGTCCTCAGCGTTGCCCTGCCAGCTCCTTGTTTGTGCTCACCTTTTTCCTGAGACCTGAATCCCTGCTGTCACTCTGCATTTTTCCCTGCTTTGGCAGACTGCCTCTCCTGTAGGAGCTTCGTTGCAGTACCTGTGGGCGCTGGCAAAAATTTTGGTACATTCACTGTGTGCCGCTGCTTCCTTTCTGCCTCCCCAGGCTTTCTCGCTCCAGTTTTCTCCCTAGTTTTACTTAGGCTCCTCCAGAGCTCTGAGTTCACATGCTTGCCTTCCCTGCCTGCTACTTTCTGGCCTACTGTTGTCTGCTCGCATGTTGCCCACCCCCCATTCTCCTCCTTCCTTTGTTCTCCCAGCTCCATCTTCCTCCCCCCTTGCCTCCTTCCTCTGTTTCTCATCCGTCTGTTGCCTTTCCTTCCTTCCTGTCTCCAGCCACCACTCCATTTTCTCCTACCTGGCATGGCACAGGCGCTTTGGATGTCGTCCCCACCATCCGTTCCTCTATGCTCCACCTTCTTCACGGCTCCATTCAATACCATTCTCTCTCAGTCTCTCTCATTCCTGTAGTGTGTATGGGTTTCTCTCTGGCCGCATCGGACCACAGCTCTGTGCCACCCTCCCAGCCTTTTCAACTTCCCAACTCTCAGTAGGCTCGGCAGGCTGCAGCTCTCGGGGCACATTGCACCCTGTTGTTGGCCACCCAGCCCTTCCTCCATTTCTTGTGGGCTGCACTACCGCTGTTCTAAACCAGGCAGTACCTGACAATCCTGTCCTACCGCAATTGTTCTGTCTGTTACCTCTCTGTCAGTTCAGCTTCACCCAGTCTTGAATTCAGCTCCCCAACTTACTGCCCTAGACATTATGGCCACCAGGCTGTCTTCCGTTCTCTACATCTCCTCTTCAAATCTTCATTCATGGGACACATCTGGTTATCAAAAAAAAACAAAAACAAAAGAAAGGTAGATGTCAGAACTCAATTGTATGACCTGCTAACCAGGCATTTAATATGTAGGCTGTGTGTGGGCATCGATGTGCAATATGGCTGCCACTCCACATTCAGTCACTTCACTACCAGTCTAGCATTGCTCACAAAGCCCTTTGGGAAACCTTGTGTCTGAATAGCGCTATATACATACTGGTTCTTCTTATTATTATTATTCTTCTTCAGTATGGTGCTATACATGCACCATCCATCATCCACCATTTTACTCATCCAATTGGCCTGTTATTGATATTTCTTTTGGGCATACCTATTATGCATCATATATCACCTCATCAATCCACAGCCCTCCTGTCATGTCTCTGGTCCTCATTCTCTATGCTTTATCCTCGTACCAGCCATCAAGGATTCATTCCACCCATGGCTTCATTCCAACATTGTCCATCATCCATTTTGCTCCCATTGATCACTCGACCCAAGCATACTCCTGTCACTTGCTCGACCTGAACATACCTTGTGTCCCTCCAGGATTCATTTTTCATTGCCCACCATCCACCCGTCCTCCTCCAGTGGCTCATTTCTCTTACCCGTGGGCTTCTTCCTAAATCTACCTTTAGCTGATGTAATCATTCCCGTGGCACCTATGGTGGGGAACCCTCCTTTAGGGTTCCTTGCTTCATACCCCTATAGGGTGCTATATCCCATGGATAGAGAGGTGGAAAGCCACAAAGCAAATCAAGCTACACAAGCATCATCTCCTCTCATCTCATCTCATCTCATCTCATCTGATCCAGTTGTGTAAGCACATTGAACTTAGAATTAAAAAAACTGACAAGCCAGTCTTTGTATAAAATTACTCATATTTATTGCAGATACAAAGAAAAGTGCAGCAGGAGGAAAACAGCTCCTATGATTTGCATCCAAGAATGATGCTTCCTCAGGGGACTCCTGGCTATATCTACCACATGGAAGACGTACAAGGTGAGACAGCTGGAAAGCCTACCCTACCATCCACAAGGGAGTGATTTGATGGAAGAAATTTTTTTTCTGTCAATTTTCTTTATTCTCCTTCACTGCCTACCCAGAGTCTTTCCATGATCACACCCACCTGAAGTCCACCATCTCTGCCTCTGGCGGCTGCCTCTCTACCACTACCCGATCACCCGATCCCCTGGCTTTGAGTCCCCCAAGGTGGGACTGCCTACTCCTTCTGGCACTCTATCTATAATCTAATAGAACGACCAGGCAGGGAAGAGAGCTGGAGGGCTGGATGAAAGGACCCGGCACTAGGCATGGTTGTCTGGCCCCCAAACCCCCTTTGCCTACCAGGAGGCAGGGACATTTTCCTTGTTCCACCCCCTGGTGAAGATGTGCAATGGCATCTACACAAGAGAAAGCGAGTCTGCCCTCTCCTGCAGATGCCTGCTGACACCAGACCCCATTGGCTGTTCCCATCCAAGGTGTCTCACCACACAGCCTCTACCAGGAGCTGCCACTGAACAGGGAGATCCCTAGAGCCCACCCCAGGAGAATAGAGCAGTCCTCTGGATGCTCAATCTTCCTCTCCCTGCCAAGCCCAGATAACCTAGGCTTGTGCCTGAACCCAGGTCACCAGCATGGTGCGAGGTGTGGTGTCCGGCGCTTCAACCCTCAGTGCCACCAGGTTGGCTGGTGGGAGGATTTAATGACACTTGAAAAGAAAGCTGCACACCTTCACAAACAAACACTTTAGGGACTGGGTCAAACATTTGATTCACTATTTATCTGCAAGGAGGTGCCACAGGAATCCATATGTTCTCACCCACTAAGCTATTTTATCTATTTAAGGTTAGGGGCCTACTGGATTTGGTCAGAGAGGAATGGGGTGGGAAGTCCCTCACAGGCAGAGAGAGCATTGAGATATATGTAATAGTCTTCCATGTTGGCATGTCAACATAGTTGCACCTGTGCTGTACTATAACTTGGACAAACTAATGCAACATGTGAATGACAATGGTGAACACATACTACAAAGAGCAAACATTTCTAAATATAGTAGCTACACAGAATTGCTTATGTAAAAAGGCCAATGACCTTATTTTAACTGTTTTATCTGTGGTATAGTTTAAATTATCTATTTTTATTTATATTTATATTATGCCTGTTTAATTATATTTCGTACAGTGTTCTGAGCCCCAGGAATGAGCGCTTAATAAATAAAGGTTTAGTTACTTACTTACCATATTAGGGTAAGCACATGAAACCTGAACTGGCATAAAGCTATGTCAGATCTGCCATAAAGAGGAAGGTGAGAACTTTCTTCAAGTTACCAGGCTACTGTAAGAACTGTGTGCCTAACATTAGGGATATGGCTTTGTCCCTAACAGACCTCGTGACCAAGTGAGCACCTACAAAGTGGTCTGGACCGAGAACTGTGAAATAGCTTTTAAGCAATGTAAAAGGGCCCTATGCCAAGCCCTCTGTGTTTACTAGTCCAGACTAGGGAAAGGCATTTATAGTTCACATTGATGCATCAGACAGAAGCTTAGAGGCAGTTCTCATTTAATGTGCAAGTAAGGAGGGGGAGCATGTCACTGAATATTTCAGCTGGAATCTGAATGCGCATGAGATGGGATATACTACAAAAGAGCAAATGTGCCTGGACATTCTGTGGGTTCCTAACAAAATGTAACAATACCTGTACTCCTTAAACTTTTCTGTCTGCACTGATCACCACCCTCTGATACTACTCAGTCAAATGAGTGGTAAGAATGGCAGGTTACCAAGCTTGAACATAGCACTGCAAATCTGTGGCATTATTGTCAGTCATCCATCATGAAAAGAAAAATGCCAGTACTGACTTAACCTCAATTAGGAGCCAGAAAAGTTCTTGGTCTTCCTACAGATCAGAAAAATGCAGTGCATAAGTTATTAGACCAAAGACTTTTTATTTATTTCCATAAGAAGGAGAAACATGTGACATGCTGTATCACTTGTACAGTCATAGTTGCTCTCAAATAGCAACCAGTGGCTTAGGAAATATAGTGTAGTTTTTATTATTAGTAATACTACTACTTTTCTTACCAGATGAAGTAAGAGGCCATGGGAATCTCTTCTGTGGTTAGTTCCCAGTCTTATAGGTGTCAGTAGGCACACCCGATTTTAAGTTGATGACTGATCAACAGTAAGTGGATCCCAGAATACATTCCAGGAGGCAAATACTGTAAGCCCAGACTGGAGGCTTATAATAAAATACTTTGAAAGGATACTTTTTCATAGCTCACTGTCAGAGCTGCCTAACAAATACAGGGAGAGACAAGTGACACAGATTCAGAGATAGAGGGAAACAGGCAGAGAGAAAATTTTAATGGCCTTTGAATCCCTACATGTTTATTTACATCTCAAAATGTACAGTAGTGTTTAAAGCAATTGCTTGATGTAGTGAACACCTCTGTAAATATTCATCAAAGAGATATTTTTTTTTATTTATTTAGTTTTTGTTGACTGGGTAAGTGCACTAGACAAATCCTGCCTATTTTCAGGCACGACCCGGGGAGGGTTTACAGATGAATGCCAACTGACCTTGAACCAGATTAAGCTGTTGACCAGATAAGTTCATATAATATCTTCTGCTGGTGGAGTGAATTATAAAACACAATGAAGAACACCTTTGAAAAACATAACTAATAGTACCTGCCCTTTACATAGAGTACAGAGAATTTGTGAAACATAGAAACATAGAATTTGATGGCAGATAAGGACTGCTTGGCCCACCTTGTCTGCCCACTTTTTCCTGCCTATAATGTCACGGCATAACCCACTTGATATCTGGCTCCCACCAATGATTCTCACTATGATTTGTTTATGTGTATCCCATGCATTTTTGAATCCCACCACCGGTTTCACCCTAACCACCACCACCACTGGAAGACTGTTCTCGGCATCCACAACCCTTTCATTGAAGAAGTACATTCTCATATCTCTCCTGAACTTACCCCTTCCAGCTTCATTGCATGTCCCCTTGTTCTCGTGCATCTTTTCCTATGAAATTTCTCCCCTCCTGTACCTTTTTTGCCCCTCTCCCTCCTCGTTTCCAGGGTGTACATATTGAGATCATTCAGTCTCTCCTCATAGGGCTTCTGAAGCAGACCCTGCACCATTTTAGTTGCTCTCCTCTAGACAGCCTCCACTCTTTCTATGCCCTTCCTGAGTTGTGGTCTCCAGAACTGAACACAGTACTCCAGGTAGGGTCTCAACAGCAGTTTATACAGTGGCAACATTACTTCTCTCCTTCTGCTAATGATACTCTTCCCTATATATTCCACAACATTCCAGTTGCCCTATCAACTGCTTCGCCACACTGCCTCACCACCATGAGGTCATCAAATATGAATTCTCCAAAGTCCCTCTCCTGTTTGATGACTGTTAATATCTCTTCTCCCATTTTGTACACTGCCTCTGGGTTTCTGTGCTCTAAGTGAATGATTTTTCACTTTTTTGCATTGAAACCCAACTGCCATACACGTGACCATTCCTCAGGTGTTCTCAGGTCTCTGCACATTCTCTCCACCCCTTCTGAAGCATCCGTTCTATTGCAGATTTCAGTAAATTTTGGTATCATCTGCAAAGAGGCAGACCTTCCCTTCTAGTTAATCAGCAATGTCACTTATAATGACATTAAGAGGACTGGTCTCAGTACTGAGCCCTGAGGCACATGCTGGTCACCTTCCTTTCCCCAGAGTGAACTCTGTTTACTACCACCTTCTATCTTCTATCCTTAATCATTTCTTAATCAGTTAACCACCTTATAATGCACCCTAAGCAGCCCAGTTTCCTGGAGTGTCCTATGGAGAATGGTGTCAAAAACCTTACACCTATCTAAGTAGGCTGCATCCACCACCCCAACCTGATCCATTTCTCTTGTCACCCAGTCAATGAAATCTATCAGATATATCTCCTATGACCTTCAGTTTATTGGTTGAGTAAGCTTATTTGCAAGGAGGTCCTTGTATATCCCTGGATATAGTCAAACAGTATAGAGTAAAAGCAGAATGTCTAATAAGACAAACCCAAGTGAGGACAAGAAAGCATGAGAGAGATAGTGTAAAATCTTGAAGAGGATTTAAAAATAATGGCAGGATTAAAGTAGTTTTGTTAATAATCCTTTTGAATGCAGTTAGTGGAATTAAAGTCTGAAGCTTTAGCATGGATTGGCGCTCATTCCACTAACACCCCTCCCATGAATTCATGTTGCCTTGGGTCTTGTAACCTGCTGGATTCAAGATACTCTACAATCCTTTCCTTTAGCAGTGATTTCAGTAACTGCTCCACCACTAGTGTCAGGCTGACTGGCCAACAGCTGCCAGACTCCTTCCTGTTACTGCTTTAGTGAAGTGGGACTTCATCTGCCTTCCTTCAGTCCTTTGGAACCACTCCTGTTTCCAGTGAGTGGTTAAAAAGGACTGTCAGAGGTTCAACTAATACCTCCCTAGCTCCCTTAATACCCTTGGGAGAATCCTGTTTGGCCCCATAGCTTTGTCTACTTTCACATTTACGAGTCCCTTCAGGTCTCTGTCCTCTGTAAAAGGATTTGTGTCTACCTCCCTCTCTCCTGTGCTTCTGTTCCTTTTATGTGGCCCATCCCCTTCTTCCTCCGTGATGACTGAATGTTTAAGTTTCCTTAACTACACTGTAATTGCTTTGCAGTTACAGTGCAGTTATATGCAACGTGTGTAACTACAGTATAATAACTGGCCATCATTTTTTTCAATGGTAATGGCCAGTTATTATTTACCATAATACCTGGCTAGTTATTACAGAAACATGTGCGTATTGAACAGCAGCTGTAGTCTGGAGACAGTCTCAAGCATGTTCAGTGAATCACTACGCAGTATCAGAAATGGCCACAGAGTGGGCTTTTACATACTCATCTGTTACTTTTTCTTTTAAAAAGTCAGATTTACTTCTAAAATGTCTCTACAAGACAACAAGAAGAGGTGGGGAGAGGGAGGTAAATAATAGTGCTCTTCTAAACTGCACTTCAATAACAGAGCCAACCAACCATTATCAAGATGAAGACCTAGCTACCTGACCTGACTTTTGGTTACTCCGTACTTTTTCAAGTGGTTGTGTGAAGAAAAATACTCACTTAAAAATGTATTTGGAACTCTCTAGAAAACTTGTTAACTGGATGTATGCCCAGTATCAGAGCCAGTTACTGCTCTCAAAAGCAACTCATACTATCCAGCTACAAATTAATAAATTATGAGAGGGGTAAGAAAAATTAATGACCAGAAATTACATAAAATAAGGCATGGGGTGATGGGGTAACTCAAATTTAATACACACCCCAGGTGTATTACATTCTGGTAACACATACCACCCTGTGCAAACACCCTACCACTGTGCTCTTCTGCTGTGCTCAAAGCAGAAGGAGTAGTTTCCAATCTCATCTTTATTGCACCATATGACCATACCTAGTGTCTGGCTGCTTTTGTACCCCCCTCCTCCTGCAGTCAAACCCCATCCCTCCTGCTCCCTCTATTACTTATCTAGTCTCTCCCCTCTCATCTCTCACCCTCCATACCTTGCTACCTCCCCCTAGCCACTGTTACGTCGTCAGCCGAAGTATGTCGTTTGTCAAATTCTTATACTCTATGGCAGTCCTTCTACTTCTCATGGTCCCCCCTGCCCTGGATAGTTTTCCAGCATTCCTACTTGAAGCAACGCCGTTATCTGACACTTTAAATTCTCCTATAGCCCACCTCTCTGCACCCACCCAGGCTGATGGAATCAACGTGTGCACAGTGCCTGCCCCTCTTCTCCTACTGATAACACACCTTGCCTCATTGCCTGTGCAATTGGCAACAGCAACTCCCCACCCCCCATAGTCCAGTTATCCTCAAACTCAAACTACTTAAATGTATAATACTTAGCAATGCACTTCTCCTACTGCTGCTGTCAGGAAATGTACACCCTAACCCTGGGCCCCCACAGCCACTTCACACTAAATTCATTAAAGCCAATGACCTCACGTTCACCTTCCTCAACAAATGCAGTTTACAACCAAAGCTTGACCAGCTGCAAGTCTTCTTGCAACAGCACACCTGGCATCCTAGCAGTTGCTGAAACCTGGCTCTCCTCAAATCTCCTGATGCAGCCATCGCCCTCCAAAGGCTATACTCCTTTCAGAGTCAATCAAGTTTGCAAGAAAGGGGAGGCTTTGCTATTTACTTCTTAGACACACTGCAGGGCCTTTACTCTCAACTCTGTCTGAAGAAAATTGTGCCCAGGTACTTGCCATTAAGATAACTCTAGGACACAATGGAACTCTCTCTTTGTCCTGTCTATTTATATCCTGCCAACAACACAACAACTGGCATCGATGCAGTTTTAGGCTATATCACCAGACTGCTTAACCACTCTGAAGTTGTTGCCTTGGGTGATTTTAACATCAATTGGCTTGCCCCAGAAGCCGTCCTTTAAGGCACGGGGTCATAATGTCACAGACATTATGCCACATAGCACAATCACGCTGCCAATACAGCATGATTTATGCCATGAAGGCATGTCTTTTCATGACTCCCCCATTTAGGGGGTGCGCCTCATGGACCCCCAATAAAGATTCTCAACTCAGGGGGCCAACTCGGAAAGCGTACAAGTCCAAAAAAAATAAAATGTTTCTGGGACCAGGAATCAAACTCGGTCCCAGATGCAGCGCCTGGGTTCCTACTGCTGTGGCTAGGTCCTGTGAGCCACAGCAGCTGCTCATCGGAACCTGCTCTCAGCAGAGGTCTTGTCCTCTGCCTGGGAAACCACTACTGTTGCAATACCACATACAGCAGTATACATGGTATTGCACCAGTAGCGATAAGCATACTGTGCTGTACCGGGTTAGCCATAATGTCGTATGCTATTAAGCATGCAACATTATGATCCGGTAGGCCCTTTAAGGATGCAGTTGCTGCTATCAACCGCACTCAAATAGTTCAAACCCCAACCAGGACCAATTATAGAACTGGAACTTGCACTCATATTGACCTCATACTCATCAACCACCCTGACAGGATTTTAGATACTGTGGTGTTACCTGACTCCCTCAGTGACCACTCCCCAATCTTATGTCACTGGTCAATTAAACTGCCCAAATGCCCCATACTAAGACGTGGGCAACTTGAACAATTTTGGGAGTACCTCTGTCTGAGTGACTGGTCACAAACTGACATAGACACAAATGTTGACCATGTTCTGGAGCACTTTATCTCCCTTTTTAATTAAGCCTGCAATATGTTTTCCCCCCTCAGAAAGCTAAAACACAAAGGGACTAACAATCCTTGTATCACTACACCCCTCCTTAACCTTATGGCTGCTCGGGACCACTTCTGGCACATGGCACATGCCACCAATAAGTCCAGTGACTGGCAAAAATACAAGGAAGTTAGGAAAGCTTGTACCTGGGAAGTACACCTTGCTAAAGCTACCCATTCCAGAACCTGTTTGCCAACTCCTGGGGTAACAGCAAAAAATTCTGGGAGAACATAAAAAATGTCATGGGTAAACCAAACAAATCCCCTCTCTTTATGCTCAATATAAATGGCACTACCATACAGGACCTGAAGGAAATTGCAAACATATTTAATACTGCCTTCACCAACCTTAGTGGGGTACTACCCCCCAACTTCTTTAATGACCCTCCTGCCCATGTCAGCAACCACACTTAAGTGTCTACCCACCCTTAGTCTCTCACAGGATGTCACAGCTTGGTTCAAGAGCTACCTAGACAGCAGATCCCATAGAGAAAAAATTATCGACACTGTCTCTACCAGTCATCCTGTGCACTCTGGAGTTCCACAGGGATCCATCCTGGGTCCACTCCTGTTCAGCCTCTTCCTTAACACCCTCCCCCAAGTCTGCCCCACCAAGCTGCTCCTATACACTGATGATGCTGTGCTCTTCTCTAGCCAGCCTAGTCCCTCAACCCTTGTCTGCAGCCTGCAACATAGTTTCTCTGCCTTAGAGAACTGGTTCTTCGAGCATAAACTTATCATTAATTATAAGAAAACTAAAGTGATGCTCTCTGCTAGTTTACATAACAAGTACAAAAACTCCCAACTGAAGATTTCAAACATCCTTAGGTCTCTTCTCGAACAGGTACGCAATTTCAGTATCCTGTGACATGCACTACTTGCAAGTGGGCGCCTACCAAAATGGCGACCCACTATGCACATGTTGACAGGGCAAGGGAGCAGGGAAGGTGACTGATATGGTGGGTTACAAATGGCAATGGGATGTTGTATCTGATACATGCACATGGGGGGAGTGAGCACACTGAACAAGGGGTGGGAGGTTTGTGAGGGGTGGTGCCGTGGTGATCTGCCGAGCTGGCTTCAAGGCATGGTGGGTGGGTGCTGGGCTGGGGTGGCCAGGATGCTGGGTTCAGGTCCGGGTGCAGGTATGTTTTTGCGTCCATCCTGAGTAGTTGTTTTTATTTTCTTTCAATTTTGCACACCCCCAACATGTACCCCCTGGAGTTGAGAATCTAAAGTTCAGGGGTGCAGGAGCAAAGCCCCCATGAGGGGTGTGGGGGCACAGCCCCTTCCAACATTAAACATCCGAGCCCTTTGTGCCATTTTGTTTTCCACCAGGTGTACATTGCTGAAACTGAATTTCGAGATGTACACTCACCATAATGACAATCGCCCTTATGTCATAGAACCAACAATTTCAAATACTTAGGCATCACCCTGGACAGTAACCTGTCCTGCACTGATTATGTAAATAACATATCAAGGGAAGTTAGCACCAAACTGGGGGCCCTATACAGACAAAGGAGCAGCATGTCCCAGGAAGCCATCCGGCTGGCCATTACTAGTTCCATCCTTTCAATTATCGACTTCAGACTCATTATCTATGGGTCAGCCACCAGCACCACTCTCCAAAGGCTAGGTGTGGCCCCAAACAAAGCATACTGTCTAGTCACTGGGGCCCAACTCTACAAATACACCTGCGACCTTTATGCCTCTGCAAACTGGCTGAACCTCCAGAACAAGATCTCCTATCAAACCTGTCTGTTCACCAAGAAGATTAGTCTTGGGCTGTCCTCAACCTCATTTCTGCAGCTCATTAGTAGGACGTATAACCTGCACCACACCAGAAGCATATCAGTCCTACTGTCCAGGTCCTTTTTGTCACACTGCCCAAGTCCAGCAAACCTTTATGTTCAGGGCTCCCAGCATGCTTAAAACCTCCCACCTGACCTATTATCATGCGCCACAATCAGGCCCTTTAAACCCAAACTGCAACAACATCTATTGAAGCTCAGCAGTTGTGACTGCCCAATTAGTCTACACTGTACTTTTGCCTCACTCCTGGTCCAAACCATCATCTTTCTCCTATAGCATCCCTCCTTCAGCCGCATACCCCACCTCTTCCCCATCCCCATGCACACTTCACCCTATCACTCCCCACTCACACTGCCTCTCCTCCATGTTCCACTCCTCCCTACCCCCCACCCTCACTGAGAGGTGCACTATTCCCGACATCCCTTCCTGTCTCCACACTCTTGCCCTGGCCCAGGGGTCATGTGATAACAGCAAACGCCTAGAGACGATCGCCGTTATTGCTTGGTCAGAGTGCCAAATATATTTTCAGCACTCTGACAACCCTAGCGCACCAACACAATGGCACCAGGACATATTTTTACTACTTTCTGTGGGGCTCTGCCCACCACACCAACAAGGGCTTTGCCACCCAGTACTTAAGGGTTCTCCAACTCCAGGGGGTGCATGCTGGGGTGAAAGTAGTAAAATAAAAGGTTCGCCAGGTGCAATAAAATTGTACCAGCGCCCGGACCCGAACCCAGTACCTCAGCCACCCCAGCCATTGCCCAATCCCTGCCACCACAATGCAGCTTGACCCACAACTGCAGCACCACCCCCTATAGCCTCTTCACCCCCTCCCAGCCCATGCTCGCTCCCAACCCCCCTGCGCGCATATGTATAGCGACATCCTGTCGCCTAGTTCGCCCACCTCCTTATCCGGTCGCCCTACCTGTCGGTTGCCGTGAGTGGATTGCGTGAGGAAGATGTCACCATAACAGACGGTGCCCTTCCTCATGCGCCCACTTCACAGGTTATCCAGGCCCAGGGCTCTCCTGTACTGCCCTTTGGACAATGCCTACCTCTGGCTGCCCATAATCTGTCCCTCTCTGTTTGAGCCTCACTATTTCATCGCCCCCCCACAATGCCACAGCCTGTGGCAGCTAAGACAAGGTTACATACCTGGCAGCTATTATCTTATCTGTAGTGTGCTTGTAACTTTTAGCCTATTTAACTCTTTGTAATAATTATTATGTGCTGATGTAGTTGTATGTTCTCTGTAAACTCTTTGAACCTTGTACAATCTTAATTGACACTCTTGTTTGTCTCTTTGTTACCTCCTGATATGACATGGACCCTTTGTAAATGAGCCCCAGGCTCAAAGGTTTTTAATTCGGGACTTCAATAACATAAATAAAATAAAAAATAAAATAAACTATTCTGTATGTAATTACCCCTGTTACATTAATTAATGATTCCTTACCCCACAGCTACATTGAAACTGACCCTTAAAACAAAGTGTGACTGACTGAATAAAAGTATTTGTTCAAGACATCTACTTTTTCCTGATCCTCCTCTGCAAAGCTCCCCCACCTTCGTAACCTTATAATCCCTCCAATTGTCTTCCTTTTTTTCACTTATGTATTTGAAAAATTTCTTGTCTCTTTTCATTACCCCCTAAATTATTCTTTCCTCAGGTTGTGCCTTCACTGCTTTCCCTGTCTCCCTCTGCTTCTCCTGATATAACTCTCTGCCCTCTTTCCTCTGCATCTCTTTACACCTCACAAATGTTACCCTTTTAGCCTTTACCTTTTCTGTCACTTCCTTTGAGAACCATAGCAGTTTATTTTTCCTCTTCCTTTTGCTTACTTCCTTTGCACTAGGTTTGCTTTCTTCACTATGCCTTTCCTTAGCATAGTCCACTGTTCCTCCACCCTTCTCAGGTCATCCCTCACTGCTAGGTCATCTCTGAGACATTAAACATTTTTTAAATCTGCTCTTCTGAAGTCCAGCACTCTCATCCTTGAGTAGTTTGCTTTCACTGGGATATGTTGTGGGACAACACTGGGCAACCTCAGCATTGGTGAGCCCAGAGAAAAGCTTATTTTGCCTGTTCCTTGGAAAAGGTCTCACTGGTGGTAGCAAACAAAGCACACAAAAGATTTTCCAGTGAGTAAGAACCATTACAACTAACAATGCTAATGTCTGACATTTTGAATTGGTGCTACTGTGCTAATTACCTGTGAATGTAGATTCCTTCTCATTAACTGAGGCATAAAATTAAAACAAATTCACTCAAATAAATTGAAGCATGCTGTTTTTTATGCATGTTTTGCTGTACTGAGTGTTGCTTCATTCTTAGAGGCCATCACAATGCATTTGTGAGTAGATTATCAATAATCTAAGACCCCATACATATACAAAACAACTTTTCTGGACTTTTTTGCATTGACCAGTGTTGCTTCTTGTTACATTTTTGATGGTATATGTTTTCTGTAGCTATGTATCATATGCCGTTTTGTTGCATGCTTAAGAAGCATTGGCCAGTGCCAGCCATGTTTGATTGCTTGGTTTGGTTGTGTAGCTGTTTTGGCATTGATAGTGTAGCAGTTAACACTAACAAATTAAAAACACAAGTTTTAGTCATGAAATTGTCATGATTGGGAAAGGAAGAGGTTCTCAAATAGCACTGTTGTTTTGTTAGATTGTAAGCATGCATTTTCAAGACCATATTTTTATTACCCCACACATGAACATGACAGGTGTCATATATCAAATCCCACATGCAACAGGATATTGTGGAACAGCATCAAAAATAGGTTTTTGAGAGGAACTTGAAAACAACAGCTGTCATGTTCATGAGGTGCTGTAGAATAATAAAAGACTGCGTTGAAAATGTGGGTTTCAAATGTAAAATAATTGCAATGTTATGCATAAATATTGAAAAATTTCAATGTTTATTCAAAGGTTTGTTGATTTTGAGATTCTGACCCTGTATTTTCAGCATAATCTTTTTTGTTACTCCACCTTATGAACATGACAGGTGCCATTGATGAAATTCTGTCCAAAGTATCATCTTGAGGCATGATTGTGAAAACACAGTTTGGGTGGATTTGAAAAATGACACCAATCATGTTCATGAGGTAGGGTAAAACAAAAGGCTATGTTGAAAATGTGGTGTCAAAATCTCAAAAAAATAGCACAATTTTTAGTAAGCATTGAAAATTTTCAATGTTTCTTCCCAACTTTGTTGTTTTTGAGATTTTGACCCCAAATTTTCAACATAGCATTTTTATTACACATCCTTATGTTTTCAATCAATATGCAGTTGGGTGCAGTAGTGGAAGTATCATCAGTGTCATTGAGAGGATTATTTTGTAGAACCCTAGTAAGGTAAGTGAGGATTGGGGGTGAGGTGGTGGGTGGTGATGGGAAGTCAGGTGGAGGGGGTTGGTGGCTAGAAGGCAGTGGTGTATGGTTTTCCTATTTTCAGGGTAAAAAAAATAAAAGGGTCATGATAAAGGATGGCTCTCATTTTTTTCAGAAACTTGATATCTGAGATTGGGCACCCCTCTGTAGGTTTGTTGTTTGGTGGCATCAGAAGTTGGACATCCCTTTGTTGGAGTATGCCAGGGATGTGTGTTTTTTGCAAACATCAGGGGTGGGGCACCCTAAACTTGGAGTCTGGTTGGGGGATGTTCTTTGCAGTAGAAGGGGTGGGGCACCCTGGTGTCGGAGTGAGGCAGGGTATTTTTGCTGGCACTGGCAGTTGGGTACTCTCATGTCAGAGTGTTGAAGGGGATGTGTTGTTTTCCAATACTGTGGGAAGGGCACCCTGGTGTCAGAGTGTGGATGCTTTGGCAACACTGGGGGTTTGGGCACCCCATTATCAGGGTGTGGCTGGTGGGGGGAGAGATGAAGTGCCACAGAGTGGCTTATAATTTAAACAGTCCTGGTAGTGGCAGCTGTTTGGTGGGGGGAGGAGGTAAAGTGCCACAGAGCAGCTTCAATGCACAGCAGTATGAGTATGTGTGCTATGGGTTTGAGGGGATCAAGTGCTGTTGAGTGTCCTTGGTGGAGAGAGATAGAGAAAGAGAGAGAGAGAGAGAGAGAGAGAGAGAGATCAGGGAGCAGTCACCTCAGAAACCAGAAGGAGAATGTGGAAAGGAGCACCAGTAATCACGGCTGCAGGGAAGGGCAAGGTAACAGTGTTGTGCAATATCTCTGCCATTCCCAGGACAGAGAGGAACAAAGCACTAAACAGCACCAAGCAGAACTGAAGCATGGGAAATGTTGGCTGTATGAAGTACAAACTGCACAAGAAAACAGGGTTCCAGTTTGTATTTTCCAGCATAGTGCTTGGACAAGTTCTTCAAAGGGAAAAGCAGCAGAAAGGGTGAGAGTGGGCACAACTGGGGTGGAGACAATATATTTACTAGCCTTTGGCAAGCCAACATAGAAATGAAACTATGTAAAACAATAAACAAACAATAATTACAGAAAGGGTATTTGTCAGTCCAGATATACTGTATAGATTCTTGATTTACAGGTACTTTATCATATACTGTATACCGGCCAGTGTTCAGATAGTATGCAGTACTGCACACTATGTGCAGATCTCTTTTGCACCTCTGGTTGTTGCATCTTCTGGTGCTAGGATTAGCAATGTATGCTTTAAGGAGTTCACTGCTAATTAATTCTTCCTGATGCTTTGGTGGCTTTCTGAATGCCAGCACTGGTGATTTGGGGAACATTTTTGATAGAAATGAGCCATTGTCCAGAAGGAGTTGCACATTAAGAAAACATGGTAGTTATTTGTAATCTTCTCCTGAGGACTATTTGGGCCAACAGCAGAATTTCCACACAGAATCCATTTATTTTTCATACATAGTATAGTAAAGGCATAGTCACTCAGTTTCCCTCCCTTTATAATAAAATCTCCTATGGTGTTGTGTTCACCTGGCCCAGCTGGAGGGTCCTAATGTCACCACTGGGGGAACCATCAGAAGGGCTATTACCCTAAAGGGCACCAACAACATTTTAAGCATCCCTCCCCTCAGAGATGCAATTACCAGTTTCACCAATACCTGGATGTATGTTTCTTCAAGGGGCTCTGCCCACTTCGACTCAACATATTCTATTCTGATTCCATATGGGTGGGGTGGGGGTCCATTCCCTATGATCATCAGGCAGAGCCAAGTTAAATGGTCCTAGGAGCTGCATGCTGGGGACCTTAATTGGATAGGTAGTTCTTGGTTGCACTGGGATGGGGTAGGGCCGAGGTACATGTAAAATCATTCTCTACAAGTAAAGGATTTATTTACAGCAGTCCTGTTCCCAACCCATGTAAGACTGCCATTTAAGTGCTCTTTTGAAATTCAGAGTCCTCATGGGCCCCATAACTCCTAAAGCATATAATATGTGACCCCAGTGTTGTAGCTGGAGCTAACTGCAGCATATGTAAGAAATTCAGATGGGTTGTCATTCTGATTAGTAAGGATGAGCTGTTTTCTGTATTTATAAATGTTGTAATACAGCCTGTGTGTCACTCTGCCTAACTACGGTGTGCAGTTAAGAAAAAATTGCTAACTGCCCCAAAGTTAGAACAAAAGGGTTTAGAGTCCTGCTGATGGGCTGTGAGGGATCAGCATGGGAGGGCATTGCCAGATGGGTGAGGATTGCTCTTTTAGTTGTCTTTCAGGTCAGGCTAATAGTGAAGTGTCACTAACACAAAAATAGCAGGCAGAAAATATTATTAATTGTTAAAAGTATTCAGTTGTTAATTTTTATTTTTGAAGTATTTTGCTTTCTCCATTTGCTCATAAGAAGATTTTTACCTTCTAGTATTAGGTGTGATGTAAAGAGCTGTATTTAACCTGTGACATATCTAATTCTATTCCTCTTCATAGCTCATCAGCATTGAGACCTCACTTATGATGACATCACAAGTTAGCAATCTTGCAGCAGGTGACTGGCTCTTCTTGGTCAGTTGTGATGTCACAGTCAATGAGGTCACAGAGCAGATGATTTAGGAGGAGAAAAAAATATGTCACCTCCCAGAGAGAGTACTGTTCTAGACATCACACCAAGTAATGTTGGGTAGAAAATACTCTAATTAGAAAATGGGAACAGAAAAAAATATCCTCAGAATTTAAGAACTAACTGTTCACTACTTTTGAAATTTAAGAATTTCAGGTAGTACACTAGCTTGTTAAGCCTCTAGGGAAGGGCAGACCATAAGAGCTTCCAGTAGTGAAGTTTTAGAAACTGTGCTCTCACCAAGTTTATCAAAGCAAAGTGAACATCAAATATCAATTCTAAAACTACTGTAAAGCTGAAACTAAGTACCAGCCCCCATGCACACACCTACATATAGTTCGTATCCTTCTCTGGGTACTATTTACCATGGCTATGAAACTATAAATGTGGATTAAACATTTTACTTTATATTCAGAGAACCCTACGTAATGTGATTGTTGTCATGGCATGGAAAAGATCTTAAGCACATGTTACATTTATGCAAGCATGATTTAAAGCACACAAACTTGTTTTAGTAGAGATTTCATTCATTGGAACCTTTCCTATTAAGACCTCTCTTTTACAGGATGTTAGCTAAACAAATTCATTGGCTTAGACTGCTTACATGCCATTGGCAAATGTCAACATATATCACAAAATCAGGTTGCCAACAAAATGTACAGGAAAGCATTAAAAATTCTACTTTTAATGGCAAACAGGTGTTCACTAGTGTAGGGTAGTGAATGTTAAGATTTGTTTTTCCAATAAACCAAAGGGCACAGCAATATTTCAACATCAACGAATGCTAAAATGAGTTTGCATGTTAACAAGCTGTCAAAAGATCTGGAGGTTTAAGAATTATTACAACTATTTAAAAATTATTTTTCACTGAATGAAATGTTAGTTTTTTTTTTTATCAATGAGCATCAAGTCAAGCAAGTATATAAATTGTTTGATATAATGTGCAAGGTCTTTAAACTAAATTCACATGATTGAAAGTAAACATTTACCCATGCATTTTTAACAAAACCTTAATTTTGACAGGAGAATTTTAGTGTAACTGCAAAGCTCCATATCATGTAAATAATAAAGGAAAAGCAAATGTTCCTAGAAAATATGTGTTTCTGTATTTGGGATCCATAAAAAAAGACATTTTAATTATGATGATGTATTATATAGACATTTTAATACATGAAAAAGCCAAAGTAAAAGTTAGTGAATATTTTGACCTATGCATATTATTCTGTTTTAGAAAGCCCATTATTTTCTGTCATCTAGCATACCAATTCCCCCATTTGTAACTTGGGTATAGCCATATTAAAAAGATGGCTTCTTTTATTATTTCAAATGTAAAAAAGGGAAAAAGGTGTCTTACTGAGCAGGAGATATGAGGCAATGCAAAATACTGTAGAATAAAAAAAAGAAGTGGCCAAAATGTTCACTGTTCAGGCAGTTTAATATTTTCTGGGCACTGAAGTTCAGTAGCCACCAACATCTTGATTACTTTCACATAGGAACGCTCTCTAAAATACTTTAATGTCTTCTTTTCATATAGCCAGTGCATGCCTAGTGCAAAGCAGGCTTCAAAACATATAATGTCTATAGAAAATAATGACACTGTTCTTTTTCTGTCCTGTGAATGCAGATTATCTTGTATAAAACATAAACAGTACTGAGAATGAAACTCCTTCCTCTAGGACCATTTGATTGGGACAAAATGCCTCACTTTGAGGAATCAAATGACCCTTCACAAAGTATGTGTTTTGGTTTATGGCTGGGAATACTCCAGAAGTCAGAACCTTAGGCTATACTTCTCTCAAACATCTTATTTGAGCCATTACCCCATTCAGTTGTTTCCCTAAAATATTGGTTGGATTTTTAATATGCATATTGTGATCAGACATGAAAATTAGATTGCTTAAATTCTGTTTGTGTTTCCATAAGGTACAGAGGTGTTACTCACCCATCATGGCACTATTCTGCTTCAAGTACTCAATGGATGTCCATAGAGATTTCCACATAATCCACCTTCATCCATTAACAGACACTCAGTCACTGAAGTAGTTACTAGACTAAACAGGAACATCCAAGCAGATCACACTTTGCAGTGTTGTTCTGCCAGTCAGTCCAGAGCTATTAACATGGCACTGTTTCCAGAGGATTTTGGTGTTTGTGCTGTGAAGCACTTGTTTACCTTCAGCACACCACTAAACCAAATTAACATAGTTGAGTCCTCATAAAAGAAACCAGATATCCTGTTGAAGAAATAGAAAGGTTGGGGAAGTACTGCAGGTCTCTGGTAGCACATTAGAGGCATTTATTTTTGGAATGTCAAAATGTAAGTTTGTTTCAAGGAGAAATTAGAAAATGTATTTGGCAGGACTCCGCTATCTCAGAACAAGCATATAAAGCTAAGATTTAGTGATCATGTAAGGAATCAGAATGCTTACTAGCAATTATTTGGTCTCAGAAAAAAAATAATATTGAGGTCAAAAATATGCAGATGCAGAAAATTATCCTTAAGGAAAATAATTTCTGAGCTTTGTTGTTTAATATATAAAGGACACATTGGAAAGTTTTGACACAGCCTCTCACTAGTTCTATAAGCTCCTGCAATTATATTACTCTCAGAAGTTGTAATGCTTGTTACAAGAAAAACAAGCATTTGCCAGTGCCAAGTGTTTGCTTGCTGATATTAGCATTGGACATGCAGGAGTCAGACAGATGCAGAATAGGAGTGGCAATGAAGTATTGAACTCACGCCAATCCCCCCTCCACCCTGCAGAGATGGACAGGCATTAGGGTGTGCCTGTGGGTCATTGCCCATAATGCTCATGGCATTTCACCTCACTCTATCCTGTAGACACTGACAAGTGCTGAGGTGTGCCTTGGGGTGTTCAACTTCACAATCACCCCATTTCATAAGGACATATGCTGAAATTGGTGCAGTACAGGAGAATGGGGTGAAGTCTGGGGCTGAAGAGTTCAAGGCACACCTCTATGCCTGTCACTGGCTTCACGGTGGGGGTGGGATAGCATGAGCATTACAGCCAGTGATCCAAAGTTACACCTCTGATGCCTGTCAGTCTGTATAGAGTGTGACGTTATGGTTAGAAAACCTAACACCCAGGTGTGTTTTGGTATTTGCACAACAAATTTTCAACTTGGCCATTTTGTGACCCCCACCTCATGAAAGCATTTGGGAACTCTTCTCATGAACAGAGGCAGTGTTGAGGTGTGCGTTGGGGTGTTCAGCTTCACAGTCACCCCATTTCATAAAGACATACACTGAAATGGGTGCAGTACAGGAGAATGGGGTGAAGTCTGGGGCTGAAGAGTGCAATGCACACCTTGATGCCTGTCACTGGCTTCACGGTGGGGGCGGAATGGCAAGATTATTACAGCTGGTGATCCAGAGTTACACCTTTGATGCCTGTCAGTCTGTACAGGGTGTGACGTTATGGTTAGAAACCCTAACATCCCAGGCGTGTGTTGGTATTTGCACTACACATTTTCACAATGGCCATTTTGTGACCCCCACCTCATGAAAGCATCTGGGACCTCTTCTCATGAACAGTGTTAGTGTGATTTTGTTAATGTGTCCCGAACTTCGAGTTCCCACAGCGACTGTGCCATTCTGTGCCAGATGTGTGAAAACACAGATCAGGCAGTATGTGAAGAATGACAGCAGTACCATCCATAGGGAGGTGTGAAGAGATGGCAATGTTGAAAATCTGTAGTGAAAATATTAAAAAATGCTTGAAGTTCTGAGTGTACGTGGAAACTGCAACACATGCTTGTACCGCAGTCATTTAGTGGAATTTTTCACCAAATTTTCAACATAGGCATTTTGTGACCTCTGCTCATAAACACTGTCACTTTGATTTTCTTAATCTGTCTGAAACATTAATTTCCCACAGCGACCACGCCATTGTGTGGCAGATGTGCAAACACATATTTCGGGCAGGATATGAAAAATGACAGCTGTACTGTTCATAAGGAGGTGTGGCAAAATGCCAATGTTGAAAATCTGGAGTGAAAATATTACAAATTTGCGCACCTCTGAGCATACTTGGAAACTGCGCAACACACGCTTGTAACACAGTCATTTTATGGACTTTTCTCACCAAATCTTCAAAATAGACATTTTAGGTCCTCTATGATTTTCTTAATGTGTCCCGAATACTGATTTCTCACAGCGACTGTGGTATTCTGTGCCAGAAGTGCAAAAACACATTTCGACCAGGATGTAAAAAATGACAGCTGTACTGTTCATAAGGAGGTGTGGAAAAATGCCAGTGTTGAAAATATGGAGTGAAAATATTACAAGTTTGTGAAGGTACAAGCATGCATGGAAACTGTGCAATGCATGCTAGTAAAACAGTCATTGTTTGGAATTTTTCCACCAAGTTTGCAATCTAGGCTTTTTGAGAGCCCACCTCATGAACACTGTCGTTTCGTTACTCGGTCCCAAAAGGTGATTCTGTGCAGTGACCGTGAAATCACCTTTTGGGATGGAATAATGCCATGACCATGGCTGAATTCATGAGAAGGGGTCCCAATAACCCCATGTTGAAAATTTGGTGCCAAAATTCCCACAAATGCCTGAGATATGCACCACAGATGAAAAAAACCCTATTTATGCCATTATACATCTTACCAGCATTTCTTCAGTTTGCAGTCAGCTTTGAAGAGTGCAGACGTGTTCCCGGTCCACCGAAGATCGTTGAACTGGGCTCCAGAGGGAAGTATGGGGTGAGGGGGGTGTGGGGGAGGCAGGGTGTGCAGAAGGTGAGCTTGGGTTGGGGGATGGGGCCACCAAACTCAGCGAGGGACTGTTTTCTGTTTTACAGGTTTAAAAAAGGAAATAAAAAATTGCGGGTCTTTTTTTTTTTACAGAAACATTTGGCACTCTGGGGTGGGCTCCCAGCATGCCATCTGAGTGATTTTTTGGGGGGGCCTGTAGCCAAATGGGGACTGGAAACCCCCATTGACACATACGTGGGGAGCTGAGGAGGATAGGGCACCCCCCTCGGCACACAACAAATTGGGGGGGACATTATGCTGATGGGGAGTGGGATCCCCCATCGGCAAATTGGACTGGGAAGGGGGAGACTGAATTCAACAGGGATTGGGCCCCCGTCAGCAAAGAAAGACTGTTGGTGGGGTGTATGATGTTGAGAGGGATTGGCACTCCCTCAGCACACAACAAATGGGGGAAGGGGTTACAGTATGCCGACAGGGAGTGGGCTCCCCCATCAGCAAATAAACTGGGTGAGGGGACAGCAAGGTACTGCCCTGCAATGACGGGTCACTCCTTCATTGCAGCGGCGGACTTGTTTCAAGGTGATGCCACACTGGCTGAACTAGTGTCAGTAGCAGTGTGCCACCGCATTGGGGAAAGCGGGCCAAACCTCAAAAGGCACTGGGGCCATTGGCCCCCATAGTGCCGCATACCTCCAAAACTCTGCTTCTCTCCTAAGTAGTGATGAAATGTTTCTTGCAAATGTGTGCAAGCAAACATAAAAAAGACACACACAGGGAAAACAGCATGACTGACAAATTGCTGCTCTTACAAATGTTAAGAAAAGTGAGCCAATCTGGATTCCAGCAGATGTCTAAGAAGATGGTGTGTTCCCTTTCAAAACACAAAATTCAGATCTGGGTGCTAAGTCTTAAAGGCTGATTGACAAATGTCTTGCAGCAGTTCCACTCATGCAGAAAGCAGGGCAAAGCCATGGAATGCCCCTTTTGTGCATGATCTGCCCCTGTAGGTACTCCTCAGCATCTACATAATTAGTTGTACAACCCATATGCACCTGATTATAAACCTTACACCTGTCTAAATCTGTGACAGGGTTGGGATGAGCATTGGTGGAGAGCAGAGGTTGACCTACAGAAGGATTACCTAACTTTTGGGAGTGCACAGAGGTTGAAGGCATTTCGAAGCTCAGGATATTGCTTTAATACTGGCCAGCCTTACATGTGTATTATTCTCCATGCTGTGGTCAAATACCAGGCCATGACTGGCCTAGCAATGGCCATCTCCACCTCTCCAAACTGGCATGGAGGGCTGGGACTAACTGAGTATTTCTTCCTTTATTTATTTTTTGTTTTTGAATTTGCCTGTTTGGTGAGGACTGCTGTTTCACACAATCTCTTGTTCTGCCCAAAGTAGGTGACCCACTCTTGTGGCTGGCTTGGCATCTGAATTGATATCTGCTATTGATCCCTGCTTCACGCTGACAAGCCATTAGCCCCCTCACACTGGTGTCCGTGCACAGGGAGGGACAAGAACATGTGACTGGGAACTATGGATCATGTTGTGGCACTAATATCCCATCAGCATGGCCTAGATAAATGCAGTTGTCAATTACCTGGGCCATTTTTGTGGCTTGGGTACTGACTATACAAGAAGTTGCCCTGGACTTAACACACATGCAGCAAGCTGAATTCCAGGACTAAACCGTAGTAACACAATAAGGAAGAAGGGGCTCTAGGCTCCTCACACCCTGCCTTTATAAACAGGAATGAGTGAGTATATTGTGAAACATATAATAATTGATAGGATCACCAGACATCATATATAATAGTAACATAGTAATTTAAGGTTAGAAAAGAGTCTTGGAATATCATACCCTCCCTTGGTTCATAAACAGAAATTGAGTAAGCATGCCATGTAAACTTGTACTATAGAGTTCCATAGCCTGCATACCCTGGGATTTCCTAGGCAATCAAAAAATGTGTTTGGGCTTTCCTTGACAGCCTTACTGTATTTATGCGATTTCCTCACTGGTAGGCTGTTGCATAGGTTCATTACACTATGGGAGGAGAAGTGCCTCCTAAATTTATTCTGGAAAGTGTCACTTCTGAACTTTAGAGCATAGTCCTGCATCCTGATGGAGGACACCAGATCAGCCTTCTCTGCCTGTTTGATCATGTTCATACCACTGAGTACTTGGAACACGGAGATCATCTCCCCATCAGTCTCCTCTTTTTTCAAGGAGAACATGTTAAGGACCACAAGACTTTCCTCCTAGCCTTTGTCCCCTGTACCCCTAATAATTCTGGTGGCCTTTTATTGCACCCTCTCTACTGCATCAGTGTCTTTTTTGTATTGTGGTGCCAAAAAACGCACATGGTAGGATTAATTTCTTTGCTTTCTAGTTATCCCTCTTTCGATGCACCCATCATTCTCCTTGACCTCTTGACAGCGGTCACATACTGCTGTTCCTGTCGTCAAGGGAGTCCACCACACAGACCAGGTTAATATCATCTGCGAACATATTGTATGCAGTCTGCTGAAGACCCAAGCTTCCCAGATTGTTGATGAAACCATTGAACAACTGCTACCCCAGCACTGATCTTTGAGGGACTGCTAAGTACGCTTCTTCACTCTGAGTTCTGCTCATCTACCACAGCACTCTGCATCCTAGCTCCATGCCAGTTAGCAAGCCACCTTGTGTATGCCTCAAGTGTGTGGCATGTGTGTACTTGGTCAAGAATCATGCCATGCAGGCCACCCTGACATCATGTTGCAGTGGATGCAGTCCAAGTTCAGGAGGGAACTCAGAATGGCACATTAGGAGGCAGGTTTGACTGTTGCAGTTGGTGCTTGGCAGTGCACAGCATTTGGCAAGGGATGGTGCTGAGCTCTAGTGCTGCAGTTGCCCCTGCTCTGGGTCAAGGGAGTTTGCTTCCTCAGAAGGATGCTGCTGTATGCTACAAGGGCCACTCAACAGGTTATATTCACCCCAGGGAAGAAGGGAGAAACTAGGTAAAAAAGCAGGAAGAAAATCCTAACTGTCTAAAAGACAAGCCTGGACTTCCAAGGCCTACCCTGGATCCTGATGCCCACCAAAGCTGGATTCTAGCCCACACAGTGGACTGACTCAGGCGGAGGATGGCCCTTTCAGTGTCCCCTGCCACAAAGGGGAGAACCATTGGGACATTTTGGAGAGTGGGTCTAGGGGACGATTGGGGTTAATGGTCTGGAAGAGGGTCTAGCCCTGAAACAGGATATATACAATACCTGACAGATATGGGAGAGGAGAGAAAGCTCTGTGGGGGAAAAAAATTAAACATTTGCCCTGTGCCACAGTGCTGGATGCCTTGCCAAAGTCCAAATACTGTAGACTATTTCTATAGCCCAATCATGTCTAACTCCTTGGTCACCCCCATGAAGAAGGTGACCAGGCTGGTTTTACAAGAACTGTCTTGCATACAGCCAAATTGATCAGGTACAAGAACCATGGCCTCAACCAGGTGATTCATTACTCTGTCATTGGCAATGACTTCTGGGACCTTACTCAGCACTGGTGTTAGGCTGGCTGGCCTGTAATTACTGGATTCCAGCCTTGCCCCTTTTTTCATGATGGGGACCAAACTGGACACTTTCCAAAAATGTTATTGATACATTGTTGTTCCAATGAATGTTAAGGAAGGGAACTCCAATCTGGGGCCCAGCTGATGTCTTGGAATGGATGAAGGCCTGCACTTGAAACACAGCATCAGGTTGCAGAAGTGACATAGATAGGATGCACATGTGTCAGAAATATCAGCTAAATGTGGAGAAATGGAATTAAGGTTTCCTATTACAAAAGGAGAAAAGGTGGCTTAATTAGCACAAAATGCTGAATAATTGAGCCAAGAAAACTTACTGTGGAGGTAGTATTCAATGTGGCTATACATGATAAAATTAGCACTGCTTGAAAACTGGAAAAGATAGAGAACAACTTCTGATAAATAATGCATTGCACTTCCAGCTGCCTACTTTGCAGCCAGTTTATGACTGTTTGCCATTAGCCGTATGTGCTCTGTATTGACCATTGTTATCATGTATCATGTAATTCCATGCTGCTGTGCCACTTGTGTGGCCCAGGTCATGACTGAAAACAGTCCTGTGGATCAGTGCACTTACCCTGTTACTAAAGACATAAATAAATAAATAAACAAACAAATAAATAAATAAATATTTATTTGATAAGCCATCATGATAGTGTCCCCGTACCTCAGTACAGAACTTGACACATTCAGTGGAGAATGCTGTCACCAAAGTTTTCTTTTTCTCCTGGAGTGGAATTGGACTTTATTTTCCATCTTGATGGTCACTTGAGAAATACTGAGGCAGATATTGAGAGACCTCGCTCTAATGTAAGAACTTTCAAAATGCTATTGGAGAGAATAATTTATAATAAATGACTGGTCAATGGAAATGGATCACTATGAGACTCCTGCATTTGTGTTTTCCAGATGTATATCTTACTACCCAATGCCATAGGAAAAATATTTCAATCACTGAGATCTGTCTTTACAGCTTCAGAACTAGCTGCTGCATTACAATACCTGACATGTTGAAGATTCATTTATGAAAACTCTGTTTTGTGAGTGATGATGCTATTTGGACATATTGCAATGCAAATATTGTGCTGCCAAAGACTACAGAGCCCAATTTTTAAGCAAAGAAGCCAGATCAGACTTTTTATATGCCTGTCACAGTGCCTGCCATATCAGTGAATAATTCATTTTCAAAATAACTTTCTGCCATGCCCATAAATAATATACTTTCCTTTGACTCTCCACTGCCTCACCAGCTGTACAGTATATGCTTTGAAATATATTTCTAATGCTGCTATGTAGTATTGATTTCTGTATTAACAATTTAAATAGGTTGATTTTGGCATATAGACTGGCCTATAAAGAATTACTGGTTTAGGAAACAAGCTTTCAGCCTTGTTTATAGTCAAAGAATTACAGTAGCAAGCGATATATTATTTAATATATTTAAATCACAGTTCTTTTTAACCCTCTTAAAAGTCTATGTACAAATAGTCGTTCTATCTATCTATCTATCTATCTATCTATCTATCTATCTATCTATCTATCTATCTATCTACCTATCTATCTATCTGTCTTTCTATCTATCATATGCATTGTAAAACAAACTTCAGTTAGATATTACTGGAGGCAGTATAGCGCAGTGGTTAAAGGCTCTGAGCTGCAAACCTGGAGACCTGGATTTGAATCGCACAGCCCCCACTTGAGTACTGTGTGACTCTGAGCAAGTCACTTAACTTCCTTGTGCTCCCAGGTCACACCTGTAAACAAGCTTCAGCTTAGTGTGTGGATGGCTTGCCTACGGATTCATTGTATGGTAGCTCCAAAGAGGTGTTGGGATAACATTTTTCTGGCTCATTGTCATCTGTTCTATACTTGGTTGTTTTTGCCTTTAATAAAGTTTATCTAATTTAAAAAAAAGCTTCAGCTTAGTGTGTCTCTCCTAGTTAAAAAAATATATATTTTAGGTTGAAGCAAAAAGCCTCAAAAGTAGAAAAATGTGACATATGGATACAAAATTCAAATGACTCTTGATGGATGTGTGCTATCATGTTCTTGGGGATTTTTTAAATATTGCTCAAAGCAGTGTTGGCATTATATTAACTTGAACACTGTCCTTCAAGGCACACAGATATACTCACAGACCAATGCTGTGATGGAGGGTGCCAAAAGCAAGGCAATGCAATATTTATTTATAGGGCTCCCTTAACTGAAGGCTCAAGGTGCTGTACAGGGAAACATGTAAATAACATATAAAAATAGGACAACCTGACACAAAGTGCACAATTTTTAAAAAACGGCATAGTGACAGCAGTAATCTTTGTGGACTCACTGTATGCCACTACAAGTCTGCCATGTCCAAATGCCACAACTGCGACCTGATTTTCTCCTATCAGATGCAGTTATGGCACTTGGATCTGCTTTGCAGCAGCTTGTGGTGAGGACTGGTTGCAAGCTGCTACTAGAGGCAAGCAAAAAGCCACAGCAGTAGACCATTGGAATGTTGTCTAATGGACGTCTAAATGATGCGTTGGATAGAAAACCCTTTTTTGTTTGCTTCAAATCCAGTGTGACATATTATTGATGCACTTGGGACTTGTGGAATAAAATGAGCATGCAGAATGAATATGTGATGGCAGAGAGTTGCAGACAGGTGGTGCAGTGACCATGAATGCTCTATCCCCTAGAAGTTTTAACTGAGATGTGAAGCTGCTAGAACTAGAAGATCTGTCTTAGTGGAGCAGAGAGGGCAGACAGGGACATAAGGAGACAGGAGCTGTTTAAGGGATCCAGGACCCAGACTGTGTAGGGCCTTCTATGTTAACAAACATTTTTATTTCTTTGCTTATTTATTTAAATTTATTTATTTATTTATTCATTCATGCACTTATTTCAAAAGATTTACCAGGAAAGGCATTCTGAGCTGAAATAACTCCTTTCCAGATGTGTCCATGGGCAGAGAAGAAAATTAGGACAGTACAGTAAAAAGTTACAATAGTCAGTTACACAAACCAGAAATCAAAAAAATATATATTTTTTATTTATTTAAAATTACTCCCACCTGGATAGCCCCATGAAATGCAACATTTCATTTTCTTGGTGGTCCAGGAAGGACAGCAGCAGTCAGCAGCTTAACATGATCCAGCAGGCGGACTGTAGTTAAATGCAGGCTAAAGTATACACAGAAAAAGCAAACAAACTTTAAAGGTAAGAACATCCAAAGAGTAGTCAAAACAAGCTAAAGTGGGTTCACTACACGCAAAGAACATGACTATTGTTATGCAACATGATCATGGTCAGTTAGATGGGCATTCTGTACCAAAACAAATACATGGAATTGTAAGGAGTTTTTTTTTATTTATTTCAACCTTGTACTGTACCGTATACACTGTATATACTTGTTCTTCCTTGTATATTATTGCTTTTTGTATACCTGCTTCTGTACTGTACTTTGATGTATTCATGACCAGGTCCACCTTGCAAATGAGCCTTGCTCAATGGTGCCCGCCTGGATAAATAAAGATTTTGATTGATTGATTGAAGACTGGAAGCATTCCTCAGCTGAAGACGAAGTTTGATCTAGGTGTCTGGTGCTGCAAATGCAAATACTTTTCTACCAAATTTATGTTTCATCCTTGGAACTGAGAAGTAAGTGCTGCTGTTGAATGGAGAGAGTAGCCATGTCTTGACTTTGTGAAGGGGGCTTGGAGATACTTAGGGGCTTTTCCTTGTGCACAGTGATATGACAAAGTCAGTGGTAGTCACATCTGCTTGAAGGACTTGTCCAGTTAAGCTAGTCATACAGCAGACAATGAAAAGGTAGACCAGTCATATGAGAGGGTGAACCTACACATCTTTTTGTGCAAATAATCAAGGGGCAGTAGAGTGGTTTTGTTTGTACAGCGGTATGTGATATCTACATAGTTAATGGAAGGAAGCAGGACATGGGAGACTACCTGCTTCCTTATGTAAGCACTGAGACAGTGCTTAGACCTGTAGAGAAAGTTGAGCTTGGGCTCTACAGTTAATAAGATGTGATCAACATGCCTACTGCATGTCAAAGATATCTTAAGCCAAAGTCCTAGATATCTGAATATGTTGACCTGCTCAACAGTTTTGACATCTGATGTTATGACTGCAAGTGGATCGACTAATTGAGTTAGCAAGTTCTAGGATCCAAACACCATGGACTAAGTTTTGGTTGAATGTAAGTTAAACAATTAAGTAGTAACAGAATGGCTGTATAGCCTAGAGGTTAGAGTAATGAGCCGTGAATGAGCTTGGTACATCCAGCAGACCTGGGTCTGATTCCCACAACCTCCACTTGCACACTGTGTGACTCTGAGCAAGTCACTTAACCACCCAGTGCTCCCGGGTTGCCCCTGAAAACAGGAACTTGTGACTAGTGGGCCTTACCTGGTTACCAAAAGCATAAAATAAAAATAATAAAAAAAATGAAGTATCTGAAGAGTATCTGAAGAGCAACAAGTAATACACTGTAAGTACAAACTGGAAAGCAATTGGAGTATGAACAAGGCACTGCTATGTATGGTATTAAAGTGCACATGGCATCAGTTTAAAAGGCTAATAAAGAGCTGCTGGTGCATCTTTCAGCAGGACAGGATGGAAGAAACTAGTGGAGTAGGGGGAATTAAATATGGCAGATCCTGGGATGGGGGGGTGAATTGTATGGTAGCAAAATACAGCACAGGATCAGAGACAACTGCAGGAGTGAGTAGTGAATTCACAGAGGAGAGATTTGATTGAGTGGGAGAAAGGAGCAGTATGAATGGTAATGGGAAGAGAGACCCATAGTTCAGGGAAGTGGAAGGAGAAGGTAGCTTGGCCAACAGAGGATTTTACTGACTTTACAGAGGGGACCACAAGACAGCAAGGGACAGGGCTGCAAAGGAAGAAGGAGGTACATAGATACATAGATAGATAGACACTGTCGGCAGATAAGGGCCTATGGCCCACCCAGTCTGTCCATTTGAACTTGTAAGTTCCCTTTATGTTTTTCTAGAAGTCTGTTGCCCCTTACCCCTGACATCCAGAATTCCCTTATGTCTATCCCATGCATTCTTAAATCCTGTGATTTTTCCAGCCCCCACCACTTCCTCTGTCAGAGTGTTCCACTTGTCCACCACCCATTCTGTGAAGAAATTCTTCCTCATGTTTCCTCTGAATTGCCCACCTTCCAACTTTATCCCATGCCTTCTAGTCCTGGAAGATTTTTTTCACTGGAAAATAGTGTATTCCTGTACCCTGTTCCTCTCTGTAAGGTACCTGTATGTCTCTATCATATCCCCTCTCTCCCTCCTCTCTTCCAGGGAGTATATATTCAAGTCCTTCAGCCTGTCCTCATAGGACTTGTGATGCAATCCCTGTAACATCTTTGTTGCCATCCTCTGCAAGGGGTTAATTGAGGATAGAGGAAAGGTAACGGGGAGGGAACCAAGCCAGAAATTGGAGATGAAAGTAACACAATGAGCAAGGTGCCTGACATCGAGGGAGGGAAAGAAGAGGGAGGAGTAAAGGGAGCAGTGGTGGATTCTTGGGGGGCAATCAAGGGTAAAGCAACAGAAGGAGTGAAATAGCGGGTCCAGTCTGACCAGGGTGGATTTGGGAGCAGCACTGTAAACAATGTCACCACAGTCACACATCGTGAAAATCATCCCTGAGATGTTCTCTCTGCAGGCAGGAAGTGGGATACTCACTTTATTCCTGCAAAGTTCCCTCCATTTGGGATGAAGCTTTTGGTGGATGGAAGCCACATGAACAGGGAAATTGAGGTGATGATCCAGACAGACCCCAAGGTATTTAAAGAGGAAACATCAGGGGTATGGAGAGAGAGAAGAAGGAGGTTAGCTCAGCTAGTCTCTGCCTTGTTCCAAAAGTCATGGAGACCATTTTCTTGGCGGTAGAGGTATCAGATTAGCAGATTAGCTCAGAACCAATGCTGGATGCTGGTGCAGTCCAGTTGGAGCTGGGCCATGAGGTCTTAGGCAGAGGATCCAGAGGCACAGAGAACTGTGTAATCTGCATACATGTGAGTGGATGCAGAGGAATAGGTACAGGGAATGTCATTCAGGAATATGTAGCATAGGATACCACCAAGTACAGATCCTTGGGAAACACCACAGCACATAGGGTAGGATCAGAACCACTAAACTGAGTAAGCAGAGAGCTTACACTGCCATTAGCTTGCCTAGAAGGGTACTGTGGGCAACACTGTCAAAAGCTTTGGTCCAGATGATAAAACTGGCTGAGGTGTCCAAGCTCTGATCCATACCAGACAGGATAGAGTTAGTGAGACAAAGTAGGAAGATGGCAGTAGAGTAGGACTTCCTAACACCAGACTGGTAGGGGGTGATGAATAAGAACAAAATGAAGGAAAGGGGAGAATTGGGAGAGAACATCTATTTATTTTGTTTATTTATGTATTGAAAACTTCTGAGATTGCCTTTGATTACAGGTGCTCATTGACAAAGGTTCCACATCATATACATTGTCACACAAAAAACATTACAAGTACAATGAGCAGTTCCAGAGGAAATGCAGTTGAGTCATGCTCAAAGCACTTGAGAGAAAAGTTGCATACAGTTTTGGAAAAAATTCATGCAGGTCATTGTATAAAAAGTTATAGATTATATACAGAAAGAAACCAAATAAAACAGTTCATAAAATTGGACGGGAGATTTCTGAGTCCTGATTGGCTGAGAGGCATCTCTGGCTGTGTCCTTATCAGAGCATATTTGTACCAACCGGCACCTCTTCAGCTAGTCAGGACTCATATCAACAGAAATCAATGTGCCTAACCATCTGCTGCTAAGCTAGTGTCTCTCAGAAACCCATCTGTACTCGCCAACCTGTAGCTCCCACCGCTTTGTAACCATACTGTAATACAAAGAAACTAAAACATTGATAAGCCAAAGTCTGACCTCAATTCCCTGAGATACCAAAAATAAGAGCAGCTCACAATCTCCACTTCAGGAAGAGCCACCAGTGATCTACCGGGCATCCCCACATGCAACAAAGAAATGCTTTGTAAAATGAGTAATGACACACAGCAGAGACCTGTGGCTACGTTATCATGAAAGGCATAAAATTAAACCAGAGCCCTGTTACTTCATTAACTGCTTTAACTGACAGCCATTTAAAAAGCAGAACAGAAATCAGCTCTTACATTGTCAGTCATGACAATGCAGAAAAATGAGAACTGCTCAGTTTGAAAGTAACCTGCACCTCACAGTACAAACAGTAGCATGATCTCCAAAGTTTCTCACACAGCTGTTCCTCCGTTCTGTCTTTTAGACCGAAAACAAATAAATAAAAAAATATATGATCTCTAATGGCATCACTTGCTACTTACGGTTTCAAAACCGCAAGGAAACAACTTCATACAAGCCACAAAGGGACATGCTCGGTGTCAGTGAAACAGCACTCAGAAAAATTAACAAAAGTAAGGCAACAGAAAAAAATAATTTCTTGATCTTTGGGAGGGGGGAGGGGGGGGTATGGAGCACAAAAACACCCAAAACAGAAACACTCCCTGTAGCTAAAACTGAGCTGCTGGCAATAAACAGTTATTTTAATACAGGGACTATTTTTTACTATTTAAACTATTAAAACCTACAGTTTTATATTTCTGACTTTCTTTTGTTCTTTTTTTTTTAAATTACATAGGGGCCCATTTTATAAGCACAATAACACACTCTGAGGTGTGGGTTATCGCCTGATAAGAGCACGCCCAGGTGCATAAGGTACTCAGTGCAAGCACCTTGTGTGTCATATCATGCCTGAGGATGCTTTCATCACGAGATAACCCACACCTCATTGTGTGTTATTGCTTGCTTAACTGTTACAACTGCATTGGACTGCAAAGGCAGACCACAAAGATCTCTTAGACTGATTAAACTTTGGGAGATTCAGCAGTTTATCAGGCTGTTCATTTAACCAGTTAGCGGCCCATACATAAAATGCAGTATTCCTGGGATTTAACAAGAGTATGAAGGAGGGAGATGGGGTGGTAGCTACCAGGGGAGGAGGAGTCATCCCCATTGGGAAGGGGGATGACTGTAGCCTGCTTTTATGTGTCAGGAACTGAGGCTAGAGAGAAGGAGAGGTTTAGAGTGTAGCTGACAGGGAAATCAATAGCAGGAGTGGAGAGAGAGAGAGAGAGATAAATGTTTTGGGCAAGACCATCAGGGCTCCCACCTTTGTGAGGGTTTAGTGCCAAGAAGGCTCTGAGGGGAACAGAGGGTATGGTTGGGGAGAAGGGGAGGGTTGGAGATGGAGATGGTTGAGGTAGGAGTGGAAGGAAAGAGGGGTGGAAGGGGAAGAAAGGAAGAAAAAGGCACAGGGGGTAAAAATGGAGTTGAATGATGAGGCAACAGTAGCAGGGTCAGAGATAGGGGTATCACCCAAATTAAGGGTGTGGAGTGGGAGCTGTGTAAGAGGGGAGAAAAGGACGGTAATTATCTTCCAGGACATAGAGGGGTGGTCATGGTTGTTCTGGTGTGTGAATGCAAAGCAATCAGCCTGTGCAAAACTAGTAGCTCTGGTACAGGTGTTGCACAGGGCCTTGTAACTAGAAAGGTAAAATGGGAACCGATATACTTGTAAGTCTGCCAGGCAAGGTTGCATGCTCCATGACAGGCCAGCAACTCAGTTGAGAACCAATGTAGGTGAGAACCTCAGGCCCTAGTTTTCTCGGGGGGGGGGGGCATCGCGGTCCCAGACAGATAAGAACTTAGAGTTAAAGAAATCAAGGGCTGTGTTGATGTTGCTGTCAGCTGAAATGGGAGACTAACCAGTTGCAGCCAGGTCAGCATGATGGGAGAACAGGTGCATAGATCAGAAGGATCGTCTCTCTATGAATTTTGGGGAAGGGACAGTTTGGGATGATGTATTTTGTGCACATAGAAAACAAGATGGTGGTCACTGGAGGCATTGGGGAAGGTACTAGCATCCACTATACAATAGGAGTGTAAGTAGAGGACCCAGTCTAGGTGAGAGTGGCTGAGGGAATTTTGATTGAGCTGAGTGGGATCATAGATTAGCTATGAAGTTGAAGGGACTTTACATTTTGGCATAATTTGTGAATGGTGGGAAGAACCAGCTGTGACTGAAGTCATCAAGAATGAGCAACTAACCAGAGGAGACATGACAGGATATGATGGTGAGGAATTCAGTGAATGATGAGGGAGATATGCCAGTATAGCGGTAAACTCCAGCAATGACAATGGTACTGAAAAGTGGAAGGAGCGTATTAGGAGAAGCATCTCATAGGCAGAAGGGGAGGAGGCAGACAACACAGGTTCATACTGGATGAAAGAGAAAAGGTAGATGGCAACGCTACCACCCTTCTTTGCACAATCATCTCTGGTGATGGAGAAACCTAACATAGCAATGGCAGTATCTGGGATCTTGGCAGATAACCATGATGCCAAGATCAACAGCACATCAGGGTTTAGGTTAGCCATGATTGATTGTAATAGGTCAGTTTTGGGAAGGTGACTCCAGAGGTTGACATGAGCCACTTTCAACCCATTGGGAAGGGGAGAGGAGGATGTCAGGCGAAACAAGGATAAAGGTGAATGTCACCTGCTACTACAAGCAACAAGGAGACAAGGAGCTTCAAGGAGCCTGTGAGATGCTTGGGAGAAGTGGGGAAGGTAGGAGAGGTTTGAGGGAGAGAGAGGATCAGAAGCCTCTTGGTGCTTCAAGGTGAATCCAAGGGGAAGGAAGGAGGATGAACCCAGGAAGTCAATGGGAATGGGAGAGGTACGGAGGACAAGACAAAGGGATAGTGGGGAGGGGGAAGGAGAAATGGTGATGGCAAGGGTAGGAAGAGGAGGTGGGATGAGAGACTAGCTAGGAGAGGGAGAAGAGCAAATATTACAAGAGCATAATGGACAGGAGGAGAAGCAGTTGCCCTGGTTGAACTATTAGGTGAGGGGATGCTGCAACTACCAGTTACTGTAATTGAGCAAAGCTATGCAATTTTATATTGATAAGCAAAGCAGTGAACTTTACTAGAGGTAAGGCAAGGTAAATAGCAGCAGTGCTAGGAACTAGCACTGTACTGAAGTGATAAAAAAATTAAACAACCATGGTACTAAAAAGCAACTCTAAAAATAGTTAATACAAAGTAAACAGCATTGATGCTGTAAGTCAGCTCTATAATTAGATCATCCAAATTATTAAAAGCGGAAGTGTTATGAGTCAGTTCTAAAGCAGATAATACAAATGATTAACAGCACTAGTACTATAAAGTAACTCTATAGACAGATAATTTCAGACTGGTAAAAGCAGTGATGCCATGAGGCAACACTACAGATAGGTAATATAAGTGAGCAGGCATACCACTGGTCACAAGATGTGTCAGTCACCCAGGGCAAACACTGTCCCTTATGATGCAGACTATTATGCTGGAGGCCTCTTGAATTAAGAGCCCATATACTGTATAAGCACAGTTCTGAGAATCTCAGCATTAAATGCTCGGAGAATGTATCTGGAAGTTGATGCACCACATGATATGCAGCCAGTGCATACTGCTTAAGATATGGTCTCTATGTGGTGTTCCAGCATGATATGCTCTCTGTGTGATGTTCCAGCATCCAACTTGGTCTCAGCATTCTACAAAAGCTGCAGGAGACACATCAGACCCCAAGATAATCTTAGCTAAGGAGCATTACAGTAGTCCAGGCTCAATGTGATTCAAGCATGGTCTAGCATAGTCAAGTCCCTGGGCATAAGATACAGTTTGATCTGGAAATATTTCACAGATGGAAAAAGCCACTGTGGACTACAGCTGACACCTAATGTGATAATGTCAACCTTCAGTCCAAAGTGACATCTAGATTCTTAACTGTATACATAGCTCGAAGGGTGATAACATTAAATTATGGCAATAAGGCATCACCACTTAACAAAGCCAACCCACAGGAACCTGATTTGATAGTCATCACTTCCACCTTACCTGGGTTAAAGCTCAAAAAACTGAGGCCATCTAGTCATTGAACAGCACAACACAGAACTTACATCATTCCCACTAGGCACAGAAGAATAGTGCAGCTGAGTATCATCAGCATAGCAATGAAACTCAGTGCTGTACTATCTTATGATGTCACCCAGTAGCAGCATGTACATGGTGAGAAACATGGGCGCAAGGTTCATTCCTTGAGACACACCACAGATGAACACAGTGATCCCAGAGATGGAATCACTCAGAATTACCTACTGTGCCCTCCCAATAGGAAAGACTCAAACCAGCTTATAACTGTGCCAGTGAGTCCCACATAGTATCTCAGGGGATTCAAGTGCCCACCATGGTCCACCATGTCAAATGCCTACATGATATCAAGAATGAACAAGATTGACCAGTACCCTCTGTGGCTCTTATTGAGGAGATCATAAAATACCCCATCGATAGGGCTGAAATCCTGACTGGAGAGGCAAATAGATGTTAAATGTTTCCTACTGAGCCTCAAGTGGTACCGTCACCACCTTCCTGACAATCTTCCCCAAAAATGGATGGTTCAATGCATGACTGTAGTTCATGGGACTGTCAGGGGCCAAAGATGGCTTTTTAAGAAGGGGTCTAACCACTGCCTTTTTCAAGGCAGTGGGGAAAATCCTCTCACTCAAGGAACACTGGACAATCTCAGTGATAATCAGAACAAGGGTCTCTCAGCAGGTAACAAGCAGCCTGGTCAGCCCAGGGTTCAACATACATCAGATGTGAAACAGCCCAGGGATCATTCAGAACATGTCCTGCTCTGAGACTGGAAGAAACTACTCCTAGAATGGCAGATCACCAATGCCTATTGAAGAAAGGGTAATGTCAGCCTATGACATGTCATTTGAGAAGATTTGAGCCTTAAACAAGGACACCTTATTGAGGAATTTTTTTTTATTTTGATTAGTTTTTGTTGACCGGGTAAGTGCACTAGACAAATCCTGTCTGTTTTCAGGTATGACCCGGGAGAGGGATACAGATGAATGCCAACTGACCTTGAACCAGATTAAGCTGTTGGTGGTATTTTTCATGAATGGGGGAAATTTGGCCAGGGCACTAGGGAAATTCCCCTGCTGTTTTTGAGAAGTGCCATGGGATCTTTAACATCCACCTGAACTACTACCAGAACAGGCAGATGGGACCTCGGTTTAACGTCTCATCCATAAGATGGCACCTCAGGAGTGCAGCACCCCCCTCATGCTGCACTACAGTGTCAGTATTGGGATATTAACCCAAGTGCCTAGTGTGGGGATAGAACCCACAGCCTACTGATCTCCCAGCCTCAGAGGCGAGGGTGCTACCTGCTGAGCCACTGGCACTGACATTAAACCCCTCACACTTTCTGTGGGAAATACTTTCAGACTGCAGACCAAGATTATTAATCAAGCTTTCAACAGTGCGAAAGAGATGAGCTAGACAGTTTCTCCCCATAACAGTCATCCTTGTCATAGACCTTTTCTGGTGAATGCCTACTGTTAGTGAGTCTTCAGAACCAATTTGTTCTCCTTTGAGCTGGATCTCTACCAAGAATTCCAAATTAGGATAACTCCAATGTTGCTTTGAGTAATAGATCAAACCCTGAGAAACATGACACTACCCGTTCTGCAAGAATCAGAGGACTTTCTATCCTAACATTTCATTTCGCCACTTTTAAGATTGTGCTTCAACCCAAACTGATGACTAAATGTAGCTTTTGCAATTGTTTTCTTTCTTTCTATAAAAAATATATTTAATAATAAATGCACACTAATTTGTACACAGGCAATACAGTCTCTGAAACAATGTCCCTGGTGACCAGTGGCATCCATTCCCTCACCATCCTATGGCAAATGGTCTCTGGCTTCTGTTCCTGACATCTAGTGGCAACTCTACTCTCACCCCGACACATGCCACGTAATCCATGGCATCAAGTGGCATACCCTAAATTTATCAAATATCATCCATCCCTTGCATCCCAAGGTACCACCTTCAATCACCCATTCCCATTTTAGGCAGTTCCTGGTGTCAGGTGGCCCCACACCTTTAATCACCTGCACCATGCCACATAATCCCTGGTGGAAAGTGGTGCATTCTTCATCTCCCCAACTTCATGGCAAGCATGCATTAACAGACCTCTTTCTCTAACCTCAACACTTGCCAAGATCTTCCCGGCATCCACTGGCACCCATTCCCTTTCCCAAGCCCATGGCAAGCATTCACTGACATCCAATGACACACCACTCCCTCACCTTACCACATGACCAACATACCCTAGCATTCACTTGCACCTCATTTCTCACTCCACCATATGCCAAGAAGTCCTTGAAGTACAGTGGCACATCTTTTTCAGCCTATCACATGACAAGCAGTCCCTGAAATTCTGTAGTGCCTCCCTACTTCACCACCTCATCCCAGTGTCAGACTTGAAGACATTGAAGAGGACCCATCCCAACACAACCCTGTGGCACCCAACTAATCACTCTCCTTTCACCTGAGTGGCTACTGTTTGCCACCACCCTTTGCCTCCTATCCCTTAACCAGTATGATACCCACTTGTCATTTTCTCTGCATTCCCAAGCTGCTTAGTTTCTAAGCTAGCCTCCTACAAGGCACAGTGTCAAACATCTTACTGAAGTCCAGGTGGGCCATGCCCACTGCTCTCTCTTGACCTATCTCCCTAGTAACCCAGTCAAAGAAATCTATGAGATTAGTTTGACATGACCTCCACCCTGTGAAACCACACTGCTGGTGGTCCTGCAGTCTTTTTGCCTCCAGGTACTCCACAAGCCTCTCCTTCAGTAGAGTCTCCATTAAATTCCCACTACTGATATGAGACTGACTGGCCTGTAGTTGCTAGCATCCTCCCTACTGTCACTTTTGTGACCTCCTCCACTCCTCCAGAACTTTTCTCATATCCAGTGCAATGCTAAAAAGCACTGCCAGATGGGTGGCCAGCACCGTGCTCAATTTTATTAGGACCATTGGGTGAATTCCATCTGGCATCATTGCTTAATTCTCCTTTAAGGCTTCCAATCCCTTCTGGAATATCTCTGCCGAGAATGGATTTGTGTCCACTACCCCCTTCTCCATGGTGCTTACTGAAGCATGCTGGTCCAACCTGACATCATCTACCAAGAAGACAAAGTAAAAGTAATAATTTAATATTTCTGTTTTTTCTTAATCTTCTTCTGTGCACTGCCCCGCCTTCAGGATTCTCACTATTCATCCCCATGTCTTCCTCTTTCCCCCACATATCTGAAGAAGGTTTTGTCCCATTTGTTGACCTCCTTAGCTATCCTCTCCTCTGTTAGTGCATTAGCTGCCCTCACTCTCCTTCCTACCTTCCTTTGTTTTGCCAGATATTCCTCCTGTCTTTATCCTTCTTGGTCTTGTTGTACTTTCTAAATGCTGTTTTCTTCTCCTTCCCTGCCTTTGCCATCTCCTTAGAGAACCATAGAGGCCTTTTCCTTCTCTTTCCCTTGCTCACTCCCTTCAAACAGCATGATATTGCCTGGGCTATACCCCTCTTTAATTTTTTTGCATTGAGCCACCACTCTCCCTTTCCCCCCAAGGCATTCTCTGCGGCAGTTTCCCATTTCTTTAAAATCTGCCACCCTGAAGTCCAGGACCCTCATCTTAGTTTTTTGGTTTTTGTTCTCTCTATATGCCAAACCACACAGTACAATGATCACTAGTACCTTTTATTATTTACTTGTGTTACCCAGGTATGATTGCTAAACATTAATGTCAATTTTCAGGTACAACATGGGAGAGCAGTGTGCAAACAGACTTTCAAATTACATTAGATATGGTACAGATGAAAGGAACAATGATATAAAATAGTCAATAACACTGAATGCAACAACAGGTATATGTATGGGTACATGAACAGTGCAAACATTTGAGAATAGTAAATGTTTTCTGAATTCACTGTTAAAGAGCAGATGAGTAGATGCATTTCACAAGCCCAAAGGAAAAGAGTTCCAATATTTAGGGAGAGGAAGAAAAGGCTTGTCATATCACATTTAATAAGTCCTTAGGGGCAAACAACAATGACTTACTGTACGTTGGTTCTGAGAAGATGGGCACAAGAGGAGTATTGAAGCATTTCAGCCTGAGAAGTGAGTATTTGTGTCCTTAATCATTTTTCAATTAGGCAGCTAAGGGCAAATGAATGGTTGGTAGAAGGGGATAATCAACTAATGCCTGCATACAAGAAACAATGGTGAAGGTATTGATTCCTTGTCAGAGCAAAGCAACATACGTTGTTGTTTTTATTATTATTATTATTATTAGTTACATTTCACTTGGTCAACTAACTTTCAGAAGTGTTAAACAAGGATAGAAGTCCATAATTCTAAATAGGTAGAAGGTCACCTGAAGCAGTTACCAGATTAGCTTTATCAGTTGTATTTCCTTCCTGCAGCCATGGTAAGCAGGAGTCAAAAGGTTATACCTAATGTAGATACTCAGTACGTTGTGCAGAAACCAGATGTCAAAGGAGTTTGAGAAGAATGGATAACAATGCTATTAAACTATAATTGCTTTTATTAAATGGGTTGGGAGATTTCTGCATCCTGATTGGCTGAGAGGTACTTCTGGCTGTGTCCTTGTTTCAACCAGCACCTCTTCAGCCAGTCAGGACAGAGAACAACACAGGTCACTGAGAGTGAACTACAGTAAAGCACTGTATAACAAAATTTCTGACCTCTGCTGCCATCCACGTCAGAAAAAGCCACTTGGGAAATTAGAATAAAAAGCCACCCACAATCCACCAAGTGTCATTGCAGTGCTGCTGAGAGACAGCTTTCAAATAAAAGCCCACACCCACACCTCCACCAGCTTTTTCAAAGAATGTATAAAGAAAATTGAAAAAAAAATGCCCTAAATCGATAGTTTTACCTTTTGTATAACCCAGAGCAAATTTCTGCAATCCCCACATTCAGGAAAGCACTCAAAGAAAATCATTTAATATGGTGCCTGCACTCTTCCACGAACTCTTGCTGCTGCAGCTTTGTTCCCGCTCTGTTCCATCACTTCTCCTCCATTCCTCCATACAGCTCTTCTTTGTCCCCCGCTGTGTTCCTCAGCCCTCTGCCCATCGCCGACCATGACCAAAACAGCTGAATACGAATGCAAAATAAATTTAAAATCCCCTATCTGCAACAGCAGCACAGAGCAACATAAGGTTTCAAAACCGTGAAGTAGGAACTGTTCTATGCAGCTGCTGCTGAAGGACAACTTGATCACCTGCTGGCTCCAAAACAAAGCTCAATAAAACTAAAATTAACTACACCTTAATAAAAAAGCAAAACAAAGTGTTTGTGTATCGGGTGAGAGACAGACTTGGGAGGAGACAGACACCAACATGTGTGTGTGTGCGTGTGTGTGTAGAGAGAAAACTGTTTGTAGCCATCTTGATCTTTGTACAAACAGATAAACAAAATAAGCAATTTGATTTTTATTGGACTAACAAGACATTTTCAGTTCAAATGCTTTCAGACCTACACTGACCCCTTCTTCAGGGGTTGGCAGCTTTATCATGGAACAGACATCATTTGAAGAAGGGCTCAATGTAAGTCTGAAAGCTTATACACTGAAAATTTCTTGTTGGTCCAATGAAAGGTATCAAATCACCTACTTTGACTGTGTGTGTGTGTGTGTGTGTGTGTGTGTGTGTGTGTGTGTGTGTGTGTATGTTGTGTGTGTGTGTGTGTGTGAATTACCAATGTAGGCAGTATGGCTATGACCAGCCAGCCAGCCAAGACAGAGAAAAGAAAGGAACCCCCCTCAGGATGTGAAGGCTGTCCTTAATATTGGAGAAAACAAAATGGTTTTAAGAGTCTGTTTCCAAGCAGAAGAAGAAGAATCATTTCTTTGAGACTTCTTCTGATGATCAGGCCCAGATAGTCACTGAGACATTTGGCCAGAAATGTGATCTCTCAGTTTGGAGTGAGAATCTACTTATGGCAGCAGGGCTCAGAATGGGAATATGAGGGCATCTTGTGTTGCTGCTTTAGCTGTGGACCCCCCATGACTGCATTACAGTAAAGGTGGATTGCTTTCTCTCCACTCTCCCCTTTTGTATGTTTGCTCCTCTGCTCCTCTACCAATCCACAAGTCTTAGGGCCGATAAGGATTAGGAAGATGCAAGTACTAGAGCCAGTCAATGTGGGCTTGTGTATGTTGTTTGTATTCCAAAAGTAAGTCTGGTAGATAGTGGACACCCTAACCTGTAGTCAGAGCCTGCATCACCTGTACTAGTTCAGGGGTAAACCTACTAGAGGAAACAACTGGACAACAGCACTAAGAAAAGCAAAGTCATTGACTAGATACAAGGCTGTAGCGATTCAGTAAAGTGATTCATGGTAAGGATCAGATGATCAAGTGGAGAGACTATGCAACAAGGTAACCAGACAGCATAGTGTGAAACAGAAGCAGAGCAGGCTTCACCTATGCCAGACACCAAGTACTGTGCCTCAATGGAGGGAACAAGGGGCCTTTTTGAAAAGCAATCCTTCTGGGTGACTAGTGATGCGAATGAGTTTTATTGAGCGGCTCAATTTGAGTGACTCAATAAAACTGCTCAGTAGTTAGAGCAAGTGGTGGAAGAGATCGATGATTCATGTAAAGCAAGTGTAGTAGTGAGCTGCTCTTGCTAGAAGAGGATATGGGAACTAGCTTGACCAAGTCCTGCTGAGCTGGCTGTTTGCCATAGTGGTGTAGGACACAAGCTAGTGTATCCGGGTTTGAGTCTGGCTTTGGGAGGAATTTTTTCTTGTGTTTCTTTTTTTGTTATTCTTCTAAGTCTGCTCCCCCCTGGAAATGATAATAATTAAATTGGAGGGTGCAGGGGACTTGCCCCTCACAAAGGGTGTGTGTGTGGGGCAAAGCCACTTCCTTAAAAAGGTTTGTTCTCTTGTTTTAGTTGGGCATGTAAGTGACCATCGCTGTTTACGGTGGTCGCTTTGATATGGAGTGCCCTTTTGACATCGGACAGTTTTGTCAGTCAGTCTTGTTGGACGGTGAGATAAAAGACTCGCTTATATCACATAAAACTAATCTTTTGCTGCAGCTGTTTGTTTTCTAAAAGGTAATTCTATAGTAATATTTTCGTATTAAGGGAAAACAGAGGCAATTGCCTATCAAGCCCACCCTCCCACTGTCTCAGTGGTAGCATTGCAGATGATTCCCTCAGTTACATATTCATCAAGTCTTGATTTAAATAGACTAGAAGTCTTACACTTTATTTTATTGACAGGAATGGAATCCCGTAGATTTATTATGCTCAGTGTTTAAAAGTATTGTTGCTGATATGTTCTTAAAGATTTAACAACCAGTATTCCCTCATGCCAGCACATGTATCTCTCACTTATCTTAATTGTCAGATGCAGTTTATCCACCAAATCCTGTTCTGAGTTGATATTATATATAAACAATAAATTCACATTTTTTCTCCTAGTCTCCAAACTATACAAGCCCAGCATCTCCACTATCTTCTCATATGTAAGTGTCAGCAGCATATGTATTTGTTTTGCAGCCCTTCCCTGCAGCCTCTTAAATGTGTTTATACTCCTTGTTACTACTGGTCCACTAAATTGAGAGCAAAAGTCAAACTGTAGCCTAACAAGGGAGCTATACAATCAGAATAGTACTGTCTGGCTTTTTGACATGAAGCATCTCCTCAGGCATTCCATTATTCTATTTGCCTTATGGTATAACTGCTTACATTACCTATTTTGCCTCAAGTCTCTTGCAATGTGCACACCCAAATCTTTTTCATCCGTGGTCGTTTTTAAGTTTTTACCTTTCAGGTTATAAAAGTGCCCCTGATTTTTCCATTTGAAATGTATTATACCACATTTCTCATTATTAAATGTCATGCCTCAGTTTTAGAATGCTGTATTCTCCAAGGGCTGCTGGGAAAGGGGGTACTATGGTGGCTCTGGACTCAGAAGAGCCCCAGCCTCCCACCAAAGATCAGGTTATCATTAAGGGACATTTCTCAGTCTGTTGTGCTCCTGTACTATATACTGATAATTGTATGAGTTATTCTAGCTGCAGGTTGACAATCCACGTGCAAGCCACTCACCCACCATTTTTTTTTCTGTCTACTGTTTGGTGATAAATTCGTATTTTTTTTTTGAACTGCAGTTCTCTGGGAGGTCAAGATTATTCTTTTTCACTGTAGTAGGTGGGGGAAGGGATTTAGCAGACAAGACTACAGAATACAGTTATAGGTTACCATTTGTCCACTTACACAAAGCAGGATGACACGTAGATATGCTAAGGGGAGGCAGTTACAACATTCAAATATGATGGCAGTTAAGTCTAACAAAAGTTAATCAGCAGAGTAAACTAGGGAACATGAGAGTGAGATATCCCAGTGGACTACAAAATTGTTATGACATTACATTACTAAAGAAATTTGCATGAAAACAGACTCTTTGTCCATTAGACTTTGTCTGCTTTGCTGTGTTTCCTGTCCGAAAATTATAATTATTTGCTAATGACATCAGTGTGATTATGTGGCAATGTATTATAATGTTGTAAGCAGAGGGATATGAAATCACAGCAGGAAATGCAACATGAGAAGATGATATCTGATAGAAAATATCTGTTTTTTTAATGAACCTGTGCTTAGCAATGAAAAATTAAATATTCTAAAATTCTAATTTTGGGGGGATTTTGTGTAACTGTTTTCTGCTCCTCTGAACTATGAACCTTTTTTTTTTCTAAAAAAGTGATTATTAATATTCTCAATTTTAACAAACAGTGACAATGATATAGATAAGCCATGAAAATAACATACAATGAATACTGTATATGTTGTAAACATACAGTTCATAGAGTGGTGAAATTACAAAGGTAAAAATAAACTACATAGGAACAGTGTTGGATATTTAAGAAGACTAAACCCCACTCTAAGACATCCCCAGTAGAGGAAATGCATAGATTCTCTGCCATTAAACTTTTTAGCATTAATTAAACAAATGCTGTGAAAAGTCTGTCTTCTGAGTAGTACGCTTGCTCAAGGGAGAAGTCCTCTAGCAAAGAAGGAATCTGTGTCATATACTGCAGGTAGTATAAGCAGTCTATGTTTCAGTTCTGTTACCAATTAGTACTGACCACATACTAAGTCTTGAAGACAAAGCAATATAAAAAGGGTGGTGGTGATCTCTCCTAGAGTATCACATGCATTGCAGGAGGAAGTGAAGAAACATTCTGTTGGGAGAGTGTGGGGAGAATATCTGTACTGTCTCCAGTGAATGCAGACATGAGAATGAATTAAGCATTTGATCACTTCCAAGACTGAAGACACCAGCAGGCAACTAATTGAGGTAGGGAAAATAGTAGAACTCAAAGGCAAATGGGAAGAGGTGCACTTGCACCTGTATAACTACAGCATTAAAGGGAAGACATCCTCTATTAAGAGAGAAGCCTATAGGCTTGTGGTAGATTGCAGAGGGGTGGTTCCTTACCTATGTGGTAACATATGGGAAACTATGACCCTTTTAATGGAAATTGAAAATCTCTTTAACAAGGGATGAATCTGATATTACAGTCAAAAAGTTGATGGAAAAACTTTATGCCAGGTGCTTGAAATAATCATGTGCTTCTGCTCAATACCCAACTCAGGTAAAGAAATATATGCACAGATATAAAGCTGGGATTAAATCCATAGATCAGTGATATAAAATAAATCAGCAAGTGTGAGACCATTTGTAATTTAGCCATAAATGTTTTTACCCTTCAGCTGAATTGAAAAACATACAGTAAATCTTGGGTCCAATGAAAAGGAGATAGTATACTGCTAAAAAATTAGGCACCATGCCTGAGGGAGTGCACAGATTATGGTTAGAGCCATCAAAGATGAATTACTTCTCAGCAACAAGGCACCAAGCCAACAGAGATACAACATATTCAGAAATAAAATTAGTGGTTGGCGTATGTGGTTTGCAAAGAATGAAGACCTTAAAAGATAAATGTGAGAGGTGAAAATGACAAAATATTCAACAGAAGTATATGAATTATGTACAACAGGATAAAACACTTCATCCTTGGTAACTGATGTCACTCCACCCACATACATAGATGTATGAGGTTGAAAAAAAATGTGAAATCCCGGAGAGGCACCATCAATAAGAAGGCTATCACTATCAAAGCTAGAGTTTCTGTTAACACCAGATTGTTATAGTCAAGGTTATTTTCATCAACTAGATCAGGAAGGTCCAGAGATTTATTTCTTACGGACCTATTAGTTAATAAGGAAACATGATGTCACAATGTTTTTAAGGAGGTTGCTCGACTGTTATTCCACCACTGTGAAACAGTGTGTGTGTGTGTGTGTGTGTGTGAGTGTGAATGTAACACCATTTAAAGTAATGCAAGCATGATTTACCAAGGGAATACTAGCCATTTTGTTAAATACGGTACACACATTTTTTTATTTTTATTTTTATTTATGGGTTTTATGATTTACAGCATACACCGCAACACATAAAAAAGAAAGAATATGGTATGCAGACCTGAAAAATAAGCATACAGGCATTCCATAAATAAAGAAAGGAAAATAAGTCATAAAATCAATAAATTGTTAGGAACTGCCAGGCTTCAGCAATAGATAGGAGTTAAGTCCAGCTTGACAATGCTGTAGGAAACAATGCTCTCATTCAAAGATGTTATAAAGCAGTCTATACTGTACATCAGCATTCCGGGCCATACACAGGAACATTTCTGAGGGAGGGCTGACTGATACAGTGAAAAGACTACAAGAAAGTGCAACTGAAGGCCTGGACTCAGTTAAGTTGTGTTGTATCCCCACAACATATAGCAGACCACTGCAGCCATGTGGGGTAACAGGTATGTAAATAACTAAAAATATTATAAAAAGTTCACAAACTAAGTGGTGTGTGTATTGTACCAAAACACATGACTTTCTTTTGCATTGAACCAATGGGTCCATTATGTAAAAGGCTGCAGCAATAAAAAAACAGAAAAAACATGGCAAACAGTTAAACTAGAATACAACTACAGAAAGCCCAAGAGATAGCCCATATAGAGCACAGCTATGCTAGAGTCAGTACTCCAACACAAAGGAGGAAAAAAGAACACCCAGTTAGGTTAATTCACCACTCTTCATCCTGGGCAGTTTAAGAAGAGCTACACCGTGCAAGTCATTTTTCTGCAGAAACTGTTGCTGAGGCAGGGTCCACAAAAACATGAGTTTTTGAGTGATGATGTACCTGTAGTGGAGTGGGAAAGATGAGCTGAGCTGAAATCCCATGTTGTAAAAGCATTTTTTTGGTGGCTTGTAACACATCTTTCTGAACTTGGGTTTGAGTAGAAATGTCAGGGGAAAAGGACAGTTTGCTCCACTTCCAAACAATGTCAGCTTGAGATCTAGCTGCTTGTAAAAAAGGGATCTGGGCTTCCACCACTGACAGGGTCGCAATGGCCATCATAGGTCTCTGCGATGCATCACCACGAGGCCGGGATCATTGTTTAATAGCACAAGCTCTCCACACTTTAACCCCAATGTCCATGGGCAGCAATTGTAAATCATCAAAGATAAGTTTACTCACTGCTGACAGGATATCTGTGCTGCTTGCAAACTGGGGAGAAAGGCCCATGATTCTGACATTGGCTTGTCATTGTCCATTCTCACATGTTTCCACCTTAACCCTTACAAACTGGAGGTCACATATGAAAGTAGCATTACAGTTCAATTGATGGGCTTGAGCTTTAGAAAGGTCTTTAATCGCTGCGGCATTTTCTTGGATTTTATCATCATTTTCAATAATCTTTGCCTCCACAGCCACTAAGCACTTGTTGGGGGGAGGAAGGGGACATTGTTTAACCAGGAAAGGCACACTAAGCCGGAGCTTGTTTCCAGGTGCGACCTGGGAGCACAAGGAAGTTAAGTGACTTGCTCAGGGTCACACAGTATGCAAGTGGAAGCTGTGGTATTCAAACCCAGGTCTGGTCTGCTGGATGTCACCAGATTTGCAGCTCAGAGCCTTAGACCACTGCGCTATACTGCCTCCTATATCTGCACTGTAGTGCCTATTTATAGTGTCTTCCCCTGTAACTCTAGCCACCAGGGAATTATTTTTTTATATATGAGTGATCAGATGGGAAGAGAGACTGATAACCACCAATGAATTATTTGTTATATATGGGGTGGGTGATCAGGTGGGAGGAGGGAACGGTAGCCACTAGGGAATTTTATTTCCACTTTTGGTGGGGGGGTGCACTGGACAATATTTTACATTGGGTGGTGATCAGTCACCAGTGGGGGAAGGGGGTATTAAACACTAGGGATTAAATGGCATTATTCATGTCAATGGAGTAACTAGACTACTGTAGGCTGCCAGCAGAATTTCCACAAAAGTTGCTAACTGGAATTCCAAACTTTCACAGAAGTGAACATCTGACTTTTGCAGAAATTCCACTAGTGGAAGTTTATTTTTGCACAGGTCTATAGATGAGCCCTTGTTAAACTGGAGTACTGTAGCAAGGTCACTGACTTTCCAGGACTGACCTCAATAACAATTAAATACCTGAGCTTTCAACCCTTGAGTGTCAGTATGGAGTGGGTGTGCAGTTTGGAAGGGGCCACTGTGCAGGACAGGCATACAAATCTATCTCCTAGAAAGGTTGGCATGCTAATATTTATTCAAATGAATGTAGGGCGTGTTCCACAGAAAACAATTATGACAGATTTCCTACCACATGAAGGTGGCTGTGGGGTTGAAGATAAACCTGAAGGACATGAGGTTGTTGGCATTGACAAATTGCCTTCTGCTGAAGTAGATGAAGCTCTGAAGGAGAAAAAGTTGCCATGTGTACGACTTCAGTCTGGAAGACTGTGTGTGCTGCTTCCTTGACGAGAATGAAGCATAAAAAGATATGTATTCTGTTCATCCTTTCCTCATCATCAGTTGAATTCATTTCTTCATGATTCACATTTTTTTCTACGTCATTTTATTTTTCCCCATGGTGTGCGTCTGTTCTTTGCATCCATTCTACTAAATGTCTCCACCCTCTCCTATGTGATGCATGCAGACAAACTAGAAAATCACTCAGAGCTGCATAATTAAGTGTCAACAATAACATGAGCCACAGCTGCCTCTACAACATGCATTTCAGATTGAAGAAGAATCAGCATTTATATAGCGCTTTTCATACACAGTATCCCAAAGCACTTTACAAGCAATGCTAGACTGGTAGTGAAGTGACTGAATGTGTGGTGGTGGCCATATCGCACATCATCACCCACACACAGCCTGGATAATTGCATGAACCGGTTTATGGGAAGAGGAATGTTGGCCAACACACCGGGAATGCTCCCTGCTCTTTGCGAAGAGTGCCCTGGGTTCTTTTACTTCCACCTGGACACCCACCAGGACAACACCAGGATGGGCAAAAGGGACCTCGGTTTAATGTCTCATCCAAAGGACGGCACACCCCAGCAGTACAGCACCCCCCAATACTATACTTGGATGCCAGTGATTTTTAGGTGCAAGTCCAATCCCGGTGTGGGACAAGAACCCACAACCTTCTGGTCCAGAGGCAGATGTGCTACCAACTGAGCCACGCTGACACCTGGACTCTTAATCCAGCATAAATTGCATTGCCAACCTGGCAGATCATGCCTTTTCCAGTAAGGAAGACACTGTTTCCTCCTCTAGTCGACTTGTGTCCTCCACATCAACAAACAACATGGGCCAATGATGCCTCCACTGCATGCATCCAGACTGAGAAATATGGATTCTTAGTCCAGCAAAACTGCCATTGCCAGTCTGGCAGACCATGCTTCCTCCAGAAAGCAATACACAGCATCTCCCCCTCCTCCTCTGGCCTGCTTGTGTCCTCCACATCCACAAACAACATGGACCACCACCTCTACCACATGCATCCAGTCTGAGAAACCCAGACTCTTAATCCAGCATAAATGCCAGTGCCAGGTAGACCTAGAGCTAGCCATCCCATCAAAACAGCAAGACCGCAAGTCCATCAAGGCCTACCTTTGTCTGCTGTGATTCTAAGTGACTTTTGCTGTTTCATGCTCCCAATCCTCATTGGGGGTGGTGGTGACTCCTCACACAGTAGGGGCTTCCACCTTATTGCTTAAAAGACATTAAAATGTGTTTCTTTCTTTCCATTTGTCTCCCTCTCAGGAATGACTGGTAAATTAGTCACAAAGCCAGACAGCACTCAAGGCACAGACTTAAGTTGCCTCTTTCTTCACCACCACTCTCTGTGGCACCATTGTGGCAGTACATGGCATGACCCTCACTAATTTGATGGTAAGTATCATTATGTGATTTTTTTTTTTTAAGTTTTCCTTTCACAATTACACAGTGACACAGTAGCCAACTGAGGCAAAATAATGTCTCTTTTTTTCTTCACAGTTAACAGGTATAGTAAGACTGGAAGCGGACAACAGATATACCATGCGGTCACCACAGTGGCAAACTGAGGCAAAATAATTTCTCTTTTTCTTCACCGGTGACAGGCATTGTAAGACTGGTACTGGAAATGGAAAATGGATATACTGTATTGTCACCCACAGTGATCGCTTGAGTAGAGTCTAAATAATTTTATGTTGTCTTCACAAGTTTCCTGTCCTGCATCCTCCTCCTTAAGCAAACAAGACTTTTCCTCTTCCACCTTCTCTGTCTGGCACCTTAGTGCCATTTTATAGTATGACCATCACCAATGTAATGGTATGTATCCTTTCCAAAAGTTCTTTTTTCTTTTACTCTTTTAAATGTTTTTTTTCATTTAAAGGTACAACACATCAGGGAGTGTACTAGAATTTAAATAATTTATCTCTTTATTCACAGGGCTCTTTCAGTCCTGTCATGAATGCCTCCTTCTTCAGCAAGCAAGCCATTGTCATCTTCACCAGACTGCAGATGTGGTCAGCATTGTGGCCTCCCTGCTCGGACCCCCATCCTCCTACTCCTCCAACTTCTAAACTACCGTGCGTACCCTTACTAAACTCAATCCATCCACTGTATCCTAGCATAAATGCCAGTCATCAACCTGTTGCTGCTGCTGCTTGATTCTCTATTGTAACCAAGCTGAAAAATAACTGAAATGCGAGAAACAGGAGCAGAATACAGTTAGAAAGTAATGTACAAATAGCATTCAAGATTAAAAAAAAATTAAAAAAATTAAATACTTACCTTTCCTGGTAGGACACACTGCTTATTGTCCATCATATAGTATGTATTTTGCCACTTAATTGTTCTTCTAATATCTTAGCATATTGGTTAATTAACCAGAGCCAGGCCACATGTACTGTATGTAGCAACAGGATTTCATCACCTGTGGGACAAATACCTGAACAAAGAGAAACAGGAACAAAAGAAGGTTAGAAAGACACTCTTTCCACACCCACTCCCACAAAGCCCACAGCAGAAAAAGGAAAAAAAAACTTACCTTTGCTGGTAGAATACACAGTGATACCAGCTATGCATGGAAACAAGCTTTATCATTTTGGGAAAAAAAATTCAGAATTTCTGATCACTAAAGTAATCTGGGCAAAGGCTATAGTTGGAGAACCATACAGTGCAGCAGCAGCATACAAATTATGTGAGTCCATCTCATCTCAGAACATTGTGTGAAGATTTCCAGACATGAGAATTTATTAGACTGAGATTTTCCAGGCACTAAAGTGCATCATGACAGGTTCTGTGGTGGGAGACTCACACACAGCAGCACCATGTAGAAGCATGTAGCAGCCTGATATATATATTCTGTCAGTTAACAAAAATTCTGGGAGTACAGAATGTATGTATAATAACCAGTGACCCTCTATCTCAACTTGTTGTAGAAATTTTTCAAAAGCTGTAATAACCTGGTGTGACATCACATCAAGTTATTACGGCTCTTGCTCATACACTGACTCGTGCTTAAGCACAGCTTAGAGAAATCATGTCAAAAAAATATTTTTACTAACCTATGTCCCTTCAACCAGAGCATTACATATGCAGAGCACAGATACTTTTAATCCTGAATAAAGATGGCTTCAGACACCCCACAGAAGTTGCCAAAAAGGTAGGGGTCCTTTGTAAGCAGCCTTGGTGGCAAGCGCAATGCCTGCCCGCAGTTTGCAGCTGCTAGCCACTGCCTGCCAGACATCCACTCCCCAATTTAAAAATTAAAATAATTTCCCTGTTTCTTTCATGAAGGGAACTAAAGAAACTGCCCATTTGAACTCATTTTTTTAATTTTACAAATGTCCAACTTCAGGGAGAGAGCATTGATTGGTCGTGGAGGGGTAACATTTTTTCTCTTTTAAACACCAAACACCAGTTATTAAAACAATATATATATATATAACTGTGTTCTTATGAGTTTTTTTACACTCCTTTGGTGTGTAATGTCTGTATACAGCTCTCAAGCTTCACCCTCGAGGTTTATGAGTCATCACACACCTCAGGAGTGTAAAAAAAACTCATAACTCACAATTACATATGCATTATTCTCTATATATTGTGCCTTTCACAGAATTTCACTAAAGTGCTTGACATGGACTGCAGTGAGGGAACTGACACACACACACACACACACACACGCACTCACTCACACTGCAGCACCATGTATACCAGTGGTGTGAGGAATTTTCCAAACTCCAGTGGAATGGAATTTCACAGAATCATTGAATTTCCACTGAAATACCATTGAATTTTGTTGGAAGTAGAATGGCAGAATTCCACATAGAAAAATGGAATGGGTTTTCTACTACATTTCTTTTGGAATTCTATTCCGAAAATCTCGATATTTTCTATGGAAATGGTTGTGGATAGATTATCTGTGGAAAAATACATTCTAAAGATCACAGCAGGTGAAATTCTGCAGAAGGACCAGTGAAATTCTAGAGGAAAGTCCACAGGCAGAACATTTATTCCATGTCAGTTCCACTGGTGGATTTCTACATTCTGCATAGCACGAATGTATACTAGCAGAATGCAGCAGCCTGACATAGAGAATACTGGATTGGCAACTATGCACAACCAGTTTGTTCTGCCACAGAGGGGTTCAGATTTCCTCTGACCTCGAGAGTGAATCATAAAGTTGCTCATCCTGTATTTTTTATAGTGTGTTGTATTATGCAAAATGTGTGCATTGTGTTTTTTTTATTTTTCATAATGAAACTGACTTGTGCGATCTCTAGAGAGTCTAGAATGCTGTTCTACCACAGAAGGGTACAATCATATTCCATGACCTCTGAACTGTGGTAAAACAGCATTTTGAAAAGGATGGATCTCTATATAGAACAATGCTCTACTGTACACTATATATTTACCGTGGTAGTTGAGAAAATTATGGAAGTACAGGATTTATGTATATTGTGCTTTACCACAGTGCTTTTACAATAAAAACAGTAGTGACAAAAGTAGACAGTGATAATATAAGGACTGAACAGTTGCACAAGAAAGTGAACAATAGAGAGGAAATCAGATTTTTTTTCTTTCATTGAACTGGTGGAGGATATCTGTCAGCAGAATTTAGATATTGTAGATAAAATAAAGCAGTAGCAGAAATCAAGACAGAGAGGGATTAAAATTTTGCAATTTTTTTAATTTTTTACTTTTTAAATTTGTTAGAACAGGTAGGATTAAAGGAGACAAGAAGACAGATAAAAAAATCATATGAGTCTTTATGATAGGAGAGGAGAGAGGATTGTGCTATGGCTTGGAGACAGAGGATGCACCACCACCTGGCAGTTCTGCCAGCCCTTCAAGTATGCACCAATGGTTTTGGAGCAATACCTCCAAGGTTTCCTTCATAGCTGCAACTTGGCAGGAAAGCTCACCTATCACTCTGCGCAGCTGCACTACTTTGGCAGAGATTGATGTGAGAGGAGGATCTGATTGCAGGTCCCACTTCTAGTCCCCTTTGTGTCCCTCTCTGGGACCTAAGCACTGTATGAGGACCCAAGCTGCATCTTCCTGCACTGCCCACCCTGTGGCACAGAAGGACCACTAAGGGCATCACTGGCTCCTCCCCTCCCAGCTGTCTCAGTCTGACTCTTCACATGCTCCTCCCACTCCTGGCTGTGCCTTAAATTCAGGTGGGAGTGCTGCTCACCTGTTCCCAAGTGGCTGTCCTGCTTCCCATACCAAGCAACAGAGTTACACAAGGAGTATGTCACCACACTATTGTCAGTGGAGTCAGTCATATAGAAATCCAAAACTAGGGACTCGTGCTGTTGTCAAGGGGAGGAGCTAGATGGTCTTAGGAAGGTCTTCTCCTCATGAGACTCAGGTGGTGGCACAACCATGGGGGGGAACAGTGGCAGGTGTTGCAAGTACAGGATGCATAGGAGCAAGGTCAATGGGTGGTGGTGCCACTGCATGCTTCTGCTGATGCTGTGCTGTTGGGGGTAGCTGACTGTTCCTGGTACTAGTATTTTCAAACCTTTTCTCTTCTGATGGATAGGATGGCATGTTCCATCCCTGGATTGCATTCCGCTCTAGTCACTGGGGCTGCTTCAATTTCCAGTCCTCACTGTATCCTCTTCATGAGTTCCATTCATTTTTTAAGAAAAAAAAACAGAAACTAAAAACTAAACAGAGTAAAATAAAGAAAAAAAGAAGAAGAAAAGTGGGAAATATAAGGTAAACTATGCATAAACAACAAGTAAATAAATCCTCACAAACTGCTAAGTAAAGATAAGATGGCAAAAAAACAAAAACAGCTGTAAAGATTTTTTGGGGGATGGTTTGGCAACTCTAAAATCTACAGATCTAGCCTATTCTACTAACTCACTCAGATTGTAAAATGAAACTAAGGATCAGTCTGTTCATAGAGTAGTGGTATGTGACTTGCAGAAGCTGTCTTCACGTGGCCTGCAGTCACTTGTGTACAAGAAGCTACCCAAATGCAACTCAACGGTGAAGTTGGAGGCAAAGTGCCCAGTTGAAGTTACTAAAGGCACATTTTCTAGTAAATGGCATAAATTCATGAACTGATTCATGAAGGTACAGTTCTATCTAGAGAGACAGACAGACAGAGAGAAAGAAAGAAAGAAAGAAAGAAAGAAAGAAAGAAAGAAAGAAAGAAAGAAAGTAAAAAATGTATATACATTTGTTGACAATGGGAAGCACTTTGTCCAGAGTTTGTTTCCAGGTACCACCCAGGGGATGGGGTTATAAGGAGGATAACACATCAAACAATAGAGTGTCAAGGTCAAGGTGCATTATTTACCAGTTAAAGGGATGATTTTTTTCAATAAATAGGAGCCTTAAAAGCAGATACAAATTTGCTCATATTCCCCATCACCTTTAAAGAGCAGCTCTAATCTAACAAACAAAAAAAAAAAACCAAAAATAAAAACTATTAGATTTACATCAATTATATTTAATGTTTGTGGTTTTTAGTTCTTATTTTTATGACCTCCTGTTGCTGACCTGCTAAATATTTCTCATTAAGCTGTACATATTTCACTGAGTCTTTCAAAATGCATCTTACCGTCCACAACTGACCTCTCAATCACTGTGACTGCACAGTTTGTTGTCATGGTGAACATTATGATATCATACAAAAAGGCTCTCTGATGTCAGTTGAGGACAGACAATATATTTTTTTTTATGTGGGTTCTTGGGATACTTTAACAAGAAGTATTATAAACCTTATGAAGGAAAACTGAAAATGAAATAATATATTTTCTAGTAGATTGTAATAGCTGAAACATAATGTTTAAGAAAGTAGAAGCAGAAGTGCAGAGTTGCTCTGTAAGTAAATATTGTATTTATAATGTATGGGAGAGGGTTATTAATGATGGAATTTTATGCTTGTTATGCTATCGTTGTGATGTCAAGAGGTTGTTATACCCTCTTGAGTATGTCACAATGGCTCACGCCCTATGCGCTGGACCTGCTCTGCAGCGCCCAGCAACTAACAACAAACGAATGCTGGGCATCCCATGAATATACTTGTTTAATAAAAATGTTCTTTCTGATTTATCTCATACAATGTAATATGTCTACACTTATTATGCCAAAAAGTTCTATATTTAACTTATTAAAAAAATAACAACTCTTGGTTAACACAATAACTGTTGGGAGGTCAAAAGCAGTCAAGAGCACTCCAAAGGAGAAGTGCGAGCAGCATAGCAGGGGAATCTAGTACATAATCATATCCAGAAACAGACATGTATTAAAAAAAGGTGCTTTTAGGGGGGTATTTACCAGTAAATATACAAACTGACACTTTATACCGAGTCTCCACTCGGGGCTCACTGCTCCATACTCTTTCTTCTTGCTTCTGCAGCTGTCCCACTCTTCCTCAGTTTAAACTCATGCCCACTGCCCATTCCCAGTACATTCTATTCATGGTGCCATTTTTGTACGCATGGTCCCCACAGCCAACTGCTGACTAACTCCCTTACTACTCCATCCTTGGCCCTGCTCCACCCTTCCTCCCAAAAGAATATATTGTTAAACTTAAAGTGTGGCTGCTGAACCAGCCAGATTTAAACTTCAAATAAGTACTGCATGGTTACTGCAAGTCTCAGCCACTACCACCTTGCCCTATACACACTTCTCAGCCAAACTCCCCTTACTGATCAGGTCATAACTGAAAAATGATAGCACTGCCTGCCACCTACTGCGATGGTGAATATGCTGACTCCTGCTGTTCTTACAAGGACTCCCACTATATCGCTAACTCTACAATGCCTCATTGTTTCTATCTTTACTGTCCATTTGGGCAGCTGCAATGGCCCCTACATATCTTCATTGTCTTCCTCTGAAACGGTAGCTCTAAATGTGTATAGTACTGTGACCTCCTCCCTCCTTGATGTCACTGGTTTTCTAAGGCAGCATCCCTCAAAGACTGCGGGAAAGTGGAACTTGACTTTTGACCCGGCCCTGGTGTCACTACCCAATGACCTACAAATCCATGTTTACTGCACCAAAATCCAGGTGCCCAAACAAACAACAACAGCAACTACATAAAAAACATATCCAGGAGCAGCTCCTCAGGTTACTGCTGCTTTTCCTACTAATGATGTTTGGCAACGTGCACCCCAACCCTGGCCCCCACCACACCTCAATGCAAGCCCACGTAAAACATCAGGTCTGGTGTTTGCATCTTTAAATATCTGCAGCCTCCTCCCTAAAATGGACAGCTCCAAGGTCTGGGTCTCTCAACATAACCCAGATGCGATTTCTGTTGTGGAAACATGGCTATCATTGAAAATCCCTTACACTGCCATTTCTCTGCCTGGCTACACCTTGTACAGACAGGACCATCACTCAAAAAGAGGCAGTGGATGTGTCATTTACACCAAAGATACACTTCAAGGAGTCATAATACCACTTCTATGTAGCTGTGACAACCTTCAGGTCCTGGCCATTAAACTGCGTTAGGTGCACACAAAAGAGTGCTCACACTCCTGTCTGTTTACATTCCGCCCAAGCAGTCCTTGCTCACTTTTATCAATCTACTGGACTATATCAGCACCCTGAGCCTAAATTCTGAAACTGTATTGCTGGGTGACTTCAATATCAATTGGATCTCTCCTGCATTTACCACTATTAAAGACACCCTTGCTGCAATCCACTTCTCCCAACTTGTGGATACTCTCACAAGAACCAACTATAAGACTGACACAAGCACACTTCTGGACTGGGTAACTGTGAACTGCCCTTCTCACATCTCAGAACTCACTGTGCTCCCCACTCCACGAGTGACCACCCCCCAGTCAAATGCCACTGAAATAACAACTACTGCAAACCTTCAATAAGAATCATAAAAAATCGGCTGCTCCTAAAAGGCCATCTCCCTCAGCTGAAGGCTGACTTAAAACAATTCAATTGGTCGGCCCTGTATGGAACCACAGATGTGGATACTGCACTTGACCTCTTTATCTCAAAATTCAACGATGTTTGTGACAAACATGCCCCAGTCAAAACAAGGAAAGCCAAAGGTTCTCTAACTCTGCATTACCCCCGAACCCCTGGAGCAGCTAGCCTCTAGGGGTCAACTCTGGCTAAAGGCAAGAGCACATGGTACAGCTCCTAACATAAAACATTATAAAAAGGCCTGCAGTGAGTGTACTAAAGCAGACCAAGACACAAAAAGTAAATTCTACAAAGAAGCCCTTGCCAATACCTGGAACAGCAGCAAGTCTTTCTGGGCAAACTTAAACAAAATCACTGGGAAAGACCCCCAAACTGCCCCAGCCATTCTCAGTATTGAGGGCGTCCCTACCTTGAATCAACTGCGTGTTGCAAACTTGCTGAATCTTGCATTCTCGCACCTCAGTAGTGTGCTACCCGTGGACTTCTTCAGCACCCCCACACCCAGGGTCACAGAGAAGAATCCCACACCAACTAACTAGCTGCTCTTCTGCTTCAAGCTGGTTGCTGAAGCTGAGGCAAGAAAATACCTCGAAAAGGCCTGCGGCAATGCAAGACACAGAGGGGACTCCCTGGACCTCAAATTTGTACAGCTAGCCCTGGATGAAATACTTGGTCCCCTTATACAGATAATTAGCCTATCCCTTTGCCAATCCAAATTCCCTCAAATCTGGAAGTCTGCCACAGTATATAAAAGTGGGGACCAGTCTCTTCACAGCAATGACAGGCTGATCTCCACACTTCCCCCCACTCTCCAAGGCCATTGAGTGGATTGCAACTGACCAGATGGTGGAGTACTTGAATTAATACCAGCTTCTATGCCCAGAGCAGCATGGGTTCTGAGCCAGCCACAACACCATCACTGCCCTTCTTGAATTCACCAGAGTCATACATAGTGCTTTTGACAAAAGGCACATTACTGGGGCAGCCTTCATTGACCTACAAAAGCATTTGATATGGTCCATCATGCCATCCTCCTCCTCAAGCAGCTCTCAGATGTAGGTCTAGTCTCTGAAACCATACACTGGTTTAGAAGTTACCTGAGCCTGCACTCCCAGCAAATCAAGACTGGTGATGTCCTGTCAGAAAGTAGGTCTGTCAGATCAGGGGTACCGCAAGGATCCATTTTAGGACCACTACTTTTCAGCATCTTCCTAAACAACCTCCCAGCATCCTTCCACTGCCACATGCTCCTCTACGCATATGATGCAGTGATCTTTTTAAGCAACCTTGACCCCGTACTTCTAGAACTGAATTTCCAAAGTGGCTTCGCAACTGCTGAAAAATGGTTTAAGGAACAAAAATTGGTCATGATGAACTATAAAAAGACCAAAACAATGCTCTACTCCTCTGCCCAAAACAAGTTGAAAGGTTACCCCCTCTCAATTTGGAATGACACCAGTAACACACTTGAACTAGTTCCACACTTTAAATACCTGGGGATCACACTGGACTCTGTCCTGTCTTACACACAGCATGTTGATAACACTGCTAAAGCCTTCAATACCAGGATTGGCATTCTTTACAGACACAGGCACAGCCTAACCTTTGAAGCCCTGAACCAGGCAATAAACAGCTCACTCATAACCCTCATTGACTATGGACTGGCTGTCTATGGCTCTGCAACCAGCTCAGCTCTCCAATGCCTCTCAATAGCTTAAAACAAAGCCTTCCATCTGCTCACTAATGCCCCAAAGCTCATCCTTACCGGTAAGCTTTATGCTCAGACTGGCTGGCTCCAGCTGAATGACAGAATCCATTATCAAACCAGACTCCTTGCAAAAAGGCTGCTCTTCACCTACTTCCCCCAGGCATGCAGAGCCTTCTAGTGCTGGCTTGGTACTAGAGCAGGGGTCTGGATCTGATAGGCCCCAGAAACTGTGGGCTATAGTATGCTCAGTGGTGCACTTTTGTGGCTTATTTTAAGTCTAAATAACTCATATCTGAACTCCCTCTACCCCTTGATGTAACCCCCACCATCCACAACTCAATATACCATTTAAGTAACTGAGTCAGTGCAACATGGCCTATAGCAAGGCTAGCAGGATGTTCGGATGTATTGGTAGGGGTATTGATAGCAGAAGAAAGGAGGTAATACTTCCCCTCTATAGATCCCTGGTGAGACCTCACCTAGAGTACTGTGCCCAGTTCTGGAGTCCTCACCTCAGAAAGGATAAGGATAGGCTGGAGACAGTGCAGCGCAAAGTAACTAAAATGATTCAGGGACAGCAAGGCAAATCCTATGATGAGCGCCTCAAGGCACTAAATATGTACTCATTGGAGACCAGACGGGAGAGAGGAGATATGACAGAGATCTTCAAGTTCCTGAAATGAATTAGTGAACTGCAGGGTACTATTTAGCCTGAGTACCAATTCACAGTCACATGGACAAGAATGGAAATTAACAGGAGGTAGGTTCAGGAGAGATGTGAGGAAGTACTACTTTATGGAAAAGGTGGTGGAACTTTGGTACAGTCTGTCAGCTGAAATGGTGGGGGTAAAAACAGTCAGAGGATTCAAGTAGAGCTGGGACATAATGAAGGAAATAGTGGTTACTGGAGGCAATAGAAACAAGGAGGAGAATAGAGAGAGGATGGGGAGGGTTAGTACCCTGGAGAAATTGTAGGTTCCAGGGATTATAGAGAACTTGGGCAGACTGGATGGACCTCTGGTCTTTTTCTGCCATCATTGTCTATATTTCTATGTTTCTATTCTAGGCATCCTGCTTGGAAAAAAATCTGTTAGATAATTCTTAGTTCAATATTGAGTACTACAATTGTTGCCCCCACTCCATTCCCCAATGTGGTAGGTATGACAAAGGGAGTGAGGGGAAAGGTAATTTGACAGTGGCGGGGATTTCCAGTGCAAAGTTACCATCTCTTAAATGCCTACCCCCAACCCCACCCCACCTTGCTTCCAAAAGTACAGTGGGTATATTCAAAACACTGAACTGTAGCAACAAATGTCATTCTGTTGGCACATGTGGTCATCTGGAGAAAACACATCACAACTTATTTGATTTAATGGCATCTGGCACAGATGACACAGACAAAAGAGGAATTGAATGACAATGAAAATGGGACCACAGTGAAGACCTCTCTGAACAGCACAATTAGTGAGGTGGCAGTGTAGATCCAAGCCAGACCCTTCCAAACACTTATAATGCCTTTCCACTGTGGTACCTCTCTTGCTTTTCTTATGAAAAGTTAAAACAGGCATATGAAACAAGACAACTTTGTTTTTTGTATAGAGGAGGATTTAAATAATTTATTTCTAAATTTTCAGCCAACCCACCCAAACAGCTCCCTTGGCCAACTGCACAGCCTATCCCTTGATATGCAATTATTAAGGGACACATCTTCGGCAATAGTGGCCAGCAAAATTTACCTGCCAGTGACTGATAATATTATAAGTCAAGGTCCTCTACTTCTTTTTTGCTCTCCTGGTGATGTCACCTCTGAGTCTGCCACCATGTTCCATTTTTCTCCAGTGCTAGCTGACAGCGTGAATTGTAGGCAGCGGCTGTGCTGTATTGAGGTCACATTCACGATGCTGATGTGAGCTCCAACTGGCCAGCCAGTCATGGGGGAGGGTGCAGAGAAAGACTCACAAAGCAGCTCCAGTCATCTTACTGGTACTGAGGGAGCTAATTGGCAGCAGATGGGGGAGGGGGCGCATGCAGAGAGAAAGTGCTGGGGTTCATCATGTGTGCATTAGCACTCTGTAACAGTAAAAAAAAAATAAACAGAAATGATAAAAAATTTTTACAAATAATGAAAAATAAAGGGGGAGTTTCAAAAGGGGGGTTCTTTCGAACCAGACGAACCACCCCGGCAATGGCTATGGAACATATGCATTTCTTATTCAGCTATCATGTATCCAAGTGACATTACGATAGCAGGGGAACACCAATTTAAGATAACATATTAACTGTGATACTGTAAAATGTGATCAACTTTTCTCTGTGATTCAGAAAAAAAATCTTGCATTTTATTTAAAGGGTTATTCAGTTTAGGAGGTCAGATAGCTTGGTGAAGTGACAATCAGTTATAGAGCTTTCCAGCTCAAGGTCATTGGATTGAACATGTTCAGGTCAGGTAGCAGCCAAAAGAAAAATTTACTCACCTTAGTAATGTTGTTTCTTCTAATGAAGTCTTGCTGTATTCTGACTATTGCAGTTAGGTCCTGCCTTTCAACTGCCCCGGAGAACAAAGAGTTGAACTTTCCATGGCCAGCATGGAATGTTCACTGTGAGCTTGGTTGAAGCCCCTGTCAGCTGTTGTTTAAACTGCAACTGTCAGATCTTTATGAGCAATGCTCACTAGAAGTTCTGTGTGGAAACTGTAAAACTCACACTAGCCAACTGGAAACTAAATTTATCAAAAAGGTTTTTTTGGTTTCAAAGCAAAGACTCAAGTCAGGAAACCCAAAAAACAAAACACAACACACACCCAAAGTAAAGGAGGGTGAAAAGGGCACCCCTAGGGTGCCAACACTGCTTGCCACCCACATTCCAAAACCAGGTTCTGAGAAGGGAGGCAGGGGAGTCAGAATACAGCAAGACTCCATTAGAAGAAACAACATTACTAAGGTGAGTAATTTTTCTTCAAACAACATGAAGTCTTGCTGTATTCTGACATATTGAGACTACCAAGCAGTACCTCCATGGAGGAGGGACAGAACCTACTTTGGGAATAGGCTCTGAAGTACTGCTGTGCCAAACCGAGCATCATTCCTAGCCTGGATATCCAGAGAGTAATGCTTGGTGAATGTATGGACTGTTTTCCAGGTGGCTGCTTGACAAATTTCTAAGATAGGAATATCCCTGGCAGCAGCCAAGGAAGCAGCTGTACCTCTAGTAGAGTGAGCCCTCTGGCCTGAGGGTGGAGTTCTACCCAGTTTTTCATAGCAGAATTGTATACAAGAGACAATCCACCTGGCAATAGATCTCTTAGTGGCAGGTTTGCCCTTACCGACCTCTCCATATGTGAGGAACAACTGGAGGGACTCAAACCTGTGACCCTTTGTGCACTCTATGTAGTAGCTTAGGGCCCCTTTTAATATCCAAGCTGTGCAGCCTTATCTCTCCAGAGGAGGAATGGTCAGTGAAGAAAACAGGGAGAGACATAGACTGGTTTAAGGTGGAAATCTGAAACCACCTTAGGCAAAAACTTCCTGTTAGTTCTTAGGACCACTTTATCTCTATGGAAAGAGATGAAATCAGGCTCCACTGACAGGGCTCGCAATTCACTGATATGCCTGGCAGAGGTAATGGTTACCAAAAACACAGTTTTCCAAGTCAAGTACTTAAGCTCTGCAGAGGACAAAGGCTCAAAGGGTGGTTGCATAAGCTGAGCAATGCAAACATTAAGGTCCCAAGCAGGAGCAGGATCCCTAAAGGGGGGATTGGTGTGCAGCAATCCCTTGAAGAACTTACAAAACAAAGGATGGGCTGACAGAGGAGAGGGCTTGCCTACTGACAAGAAGGCAGAAACAGCTGCCAAATGCACTTTAAGTGTAGCTAGCCTTAGGCCTAAGCCATTAAGATGGACCATATAGTCCAGAACTGTAGGCAACCCAGCAGATTCTGGATAAATATCCTTATTAGAGCACCAAATAGTGAAACTTTTCCATTTGGAGTTGTAAGTCTTTCTGGTGGAAGGCGTTTGAGAAGCCTTAAGGATATCCAGAACCCCTTGAGAAAGCTGCAGATCAGCAAACTCTAACTCTTCAAAAGCCATGCCTTGAGATTGAGAGACTTGAGGTTCGGGTACCAAATCCTCCCCTGAGACGATGTCAACAGGTTGTAATTCCTGGGAAGAGACAGGGGAAGGTGGACTGCTAAGGACAGCAACAGGGGATACCAGGGCTGTCTGGCCCAGTCTGGAGCAATCAGAATCACTTTGCATGGTTGTGACCTTATCTTGACTAACACCTTAAACAGGAGAGGGAAGGGGGGAAAAGCATACAGAAACTTCCCTTCCCAATTCAGAATCAGAGCATCCAAGGGGACTGAGCCAAAGACTGGGGGTCTGCAACAAAAGAGAGGAAGTTGGTGATTGTCTGGGGCTGCAAAAAGATCTATCTGTGGAGTTCCCCCTCTTGAAAAAATCACTTTCAAAAACTAGGGGATCTAGGGTCCATTCGTGATGGCCCTGGGATATCCTGCTGAGATCATCTGCTAGGACATTGTCCTTCCCTGGGAGTTGAACTGCTATCAGAGAGGTTTGCAGGGAATAGTCCAGGGACCACAACTTCATTGCTTCTGTGCACAAGGCCGTAGACTGAGTGCCTCCTTGCTTGTTGATGTACCACATTGTAGTGGTATTGTCTGTTCTGATCTGGACCACCTTGTTCTGTACAGATCTGGAAAAGGCTTGCAGTGCCAGAAACACCACTCTGAGTTCCAAGAGATTGATGTGAAGCAGAGATTCTTTAGGTGACCACAGCCCTTGGGTGGTAAGATCCCCCAGGTGGGCTTCCCAGCCCAGCAGGGAGGCATCTGTGGTGAGTATCACTGAATGAGACTGAGTGACAAAAGGAACTCCTTGTCTCAAATTGTCCTGATCCTGCCACCATTGCAAAGCCTGGATCAGGGTTCGAGTTACTGGGACTAGTTTGGTAAGGGAATCTTTTCCTTGGGACCAGAAGGCACTTAAGTGGAACTGAATGTCCCTTATCTGAAATCTTGCTCCCTGGACCACTGCTGTAGAGGTTGCCATGTGGCCCAGAAGCTGCAGGAAATGCCTTGCTGGTTGAGACACCTGAAGGGTGAATGAAGAGGCCAGTTCCATAAGGGTCCTTGCCCTGTCCAGGGGAAGGAAGGCTCTTGCTCTTATTGTATCCAGCTCTGTCCCTATGAAGGTGAGGAGCTGTACTGGCTCGAGAACTGACTTTGGAAGGTTGAGGAGGAATCCTAAGGAAGTGGGCACTTGCTGAGTTATTTGCAGATGTGACTTGACTTGGTCTGGAGACTGACCCACTATGAGCCAGTTGTCCAAGTATGGAAAGATGGAGATCTTTTTTCTCCTTAGGAAAGCAACCACTACTGCCAGGCACTTTGTGAACACCCTTGGGGCTGATGTTAGGCCAAAGGGCATTGCTCTGAATTGATAGAGGCCTGAGGGCAACTTGAACCTGAGGTACTTTCTGTGGGAGCACCTGATGGGAATGTGAAAATAGGCATCTTTGAGGTCCAGGGAGGCTAGCCAGTCCCTGGCCTTAGAGAGGGCAGAATTATCCCAGAGTCACCATTTGAACTTTGGTTTTAAAAGGTGCTTGTTCAGATATCTTAGGTCCAGGATGGGCCGCCATTCTCCTGTCTTTTTGGGGGTTAGGAAGTACCTGGAGTACAATCCTTTACCCTTGTGTAGGGTGGGAACCCTCTCTATGGCTCTGAGGGCCAGGAGGGAAGAAACCTCTGCCTCTAGGGCAAGGGTCTCTGATGGATTTGCAGGTGGAAAGGATCTGGTTCTCATCTTGGGAAATTTTTTGAAGCTGAGAACCAGTCCCTGGCTTACTACTTCCAGGACCCACTTGTCTGATGTCAGAGACTTCCAGTCCTGGACAAAGTAAGCCAGCCTGCCCCCTACAGGTATTGGAGAATCGGCCCGGGCAGACCCATCAGGGTGTCTGCTTGGCAGGGGCTTTAGGCTGAGGGGTGGAAGCAGGCCTGCTCATTCCCCATCTGCCTCTCCCTCTGAAGAACCCCCTCTGAGCATAAGAAGAAGAGGAGGAGGCCTGAGCTTGGTAAAAAGGCCTTTGAAAAGGCCTGCCCCTACCGCTGGACTGCTGCTTTTGAGGAGTGGCTTGCCTTTCTTTGGCCTGAGCACTCCTGTAGGTGGTCCTGTATTCGTCCATCTTTTTCATGTAGTTCTCTGTCTGCTCCCCAAACAGAGAATTACCAATAACAGGGGAAATCCATGGCCTTAACCTGGGTATCCTGTGATAGGCTAGTACATCTGAGCCAAGCCATCCTCTGAAGGGCCACAGATGTAGCCATGACTCTTGATGAAACATCATTGGAGTCCACAGCATCATGAAATTGCACCTTGGATGCCTCAATCCCATCTGCAGCCACCTGCTCCAGCTCCTTGGCAAGCTGGTCAGGGGCCTGTTTAGCCAGAGCCAGCACAGTGTCCCATCTGGACTTCTGGTATCTAGCTGTGTAGGCCATATAGTTAGCCTGTCTGAGTCCCAAAGATGCTGCCATGTATTGCTTCTTTGCCATGGCATCAATCCTCCTGGAGTCCTTATCTGGGGGGTGTGATGCCAAGGGGATATTTGCCTTATCACAGGCAGCAGCCTGCACTACCCCAACATTGCTGCATTGCCGAGAAAGGAACTCCGTGTCCAAGCCTGAAAGGGTGTACCTCTTGTCCATTCGTCTGTCCACAGGAGGTATGGAGTTAGGAGTCTTAAGAATTTTATTTGTCTGCTTCCCAAAAGATTTATGGAGAGGAATAGACAGTCTCCTGGACTCTGGGATGTCCATCATTTCAACAAAATCAGGCTTCTCCTGATCCTCCACTGCTTATTCCATTGGAAGATGGAGGGTTTCAGCCACTTTTTTGTAAAACATGAAGTGGGAAGAGGACTCAGAAAGCCTAGGAGGAGAAACACCTGAAAGTCTGTCTGGGGAGATGTCCGGGTCAATAGGCACATCCAGACTTTCATAGTCACCATCATCATCCTCATACTCTCCCCTCCTCCTCCTCCGGTTCATAAAATTCTTCTGAAGTGTAATCCAGAACCGGGGGAACCGACCAAACCGAGCCCCTGCCAGATGGTGCCAGTTCGGCCAGAACCGAAGTTAGCAATTGCACTATTCTTATTGCTTTGGCTAGCTCATCAATGGTCAGAGTATGAATTTCTGGATCTGAACCAGATGATTTATCTTTTCTCTTCCTTTTAACTGGAACCAACGCCTCAGAATCGGCTCTCCTTTTGCCCGAAGAAGTATCGCCCTGGTCAGAGGGCACTCCTTCTCGTTTGGTCGGAACCAAACCGGGCTGGCCATCTGGGTCAGCGGACTTCTCAGCCTCCCTTTCCCTCAGTCTATCTACTCTCTTATCCAGGGTAGCTTTGGGAAAATTCTTACAAATTTGGCAGTCTGAATCGAGGTGGTCAAACCCCAGACAATAAACACAGGTGGTGTGGGGATCAGCCTTGGCAAAGACTTCCCCCACACACACTGCAGTGTTGAAACCCAGTGGGCCCTTTTTTTTTCTTGGGTTTCTCAGACATGGCCAATCCTATCCAAAACTTACCCTTTTTTCGGCAATCGCCAGGCAAGAATCCCCTATCAGTTCCTGACTGTGTTACGGGTCTTGGAAAAAAACGTAATAAAATCAGGTTTTTTAGAACCGATACAGACTGGTTACCACACTCTAAGTAAATTCACAAACTTTTTTAAACTAAACTGATCGGTTCAGCTGAACTGATCCGAAATTTACAAGTTCCACACAGAAACTAAATGTAAAACCTATCTAGTACTCACGTTACCACAGACAGAGACTTAAACCGACAGATTCGGTAGCAGAAATTCGGTAGAAACCGAGCAAAAAACTACACTTTAACTGACTTTTTTGAACCGAGCAAAGGAGAAATCTGAGCGACTGTTCAGTGAGGCGGAGTAAAGAATCTAACGGTTGGAGTTTAAACAACAGCAGACAGGGGCTTCAACCGAGCTTGTGGTGAACATTCCATGCTGGCCATGGAAAGTTTAACTCTTTGTTTTCCGGGGCAGTTGAAAGGCAGGACCTAACTGCAATAGTCAGAATACAGCAAGACTTCATGTTGTTTGAAAGTCTGTGCCTTCATATGTTTTGCAGTGGCCTTAGTGAGATGAGTGGTCCAAGTACAGTTCCTAATGGACAGATGTCCACATAAACAATGTCAACCAAACTGGCACTAATTGACATATTTGTTGATGGTCTCAAATGAGAGGCCAAGGGCCAAGTTAGCATGAAGCCTGAACTACCCTCTCACTAATGAGAGGAGATGATACCTCCATGCAAGGCAGGGCTTAGCCACATTGATGGGGTAGTGTGTGGAATCATGTACTTCTGCTATCCATGCATTGTCATATTAATTAACAAATGATATTTATTTACAATGCTGTCAATTTATCTTTCACGAACACAAAGAATCCCACAAAAATTCCCCAAATAAAACAAAAACAAATAAATGTTTATTTTTTGGTCAATTTTTCTACTTCGTCATCTAAACTTCCTTTTCCAGTTCCCCAGTGAAATGCATATAAATGGCCTTCTTCCATCAGTAATGTTCTTTAACAAAGTTGACATATAAATCTATGTGTGTTTGTGGCTGATAATTAGAGTTCAGTTTGACATAGCTCAATTAGAAATCAAGAAAGTGTTCCTAGAGATTTCAGAATAAAAAGGGTTCAGCTGAAATACCTAAAGCTTTCCAATTTCAATAAACTTATGCACCATATATAGGCTGTGTTCCCCCTTGAAGATGCCAGTTTGCCAGCCAGTGTAGCAACAGGAGCTGCAACAGAACTCACACTGAATTGCTCCAATCAATACTGTGAGTGCTTGCTTCAGGTGTGGGACAGAATCTCAGTGTTTTAAGGACTTTCTCATTGCCATAGCCCTTCACTCACCAGCGGCCTACCGGGACCCACCCACCCCCCATACAGACCAGCCTGCCATCTTGACCTTGGACTGTGAGCCTGCTTTGTTCCTGGGCTCAACCCCTGCAGACTGCAGTTCATCAGCCAGTGTTGCAGTGGGAGAGTCCACAGAACTCACACTGTCTTGCTCCACTCAGTGCTGTGAGCACTCACTTCAGGCATGGGACATTTCATTCTATTTCTTGGCCACTCGCCGTAGTAGTCCTGCTTGTGCGATACCAGTGTGAGTGGCCCAGCAGGAATAGGAGTTCTTGAGGGGAGTCACCAGAGTTTGAGATGCCAGGACACCACAGAACTCTGCCCAACTTCCACACTGCTGGACCGTAAGTATTTGCTGTAACCAGTAAAGTGTGATCCTGCTACTAGGTAGGCAGTTGTTCTCTGCCTGCTAAGCTCCTGTAATTTTGTTGCCCTCTGCTTCTAGTTAGGTTCTGCAATCCACCTATCATCTACTACCACAGCCTGAGGCCTACAATATATGTACACCTTATTCTATCTACAGGGGTTGCTATGCATTTTACTGTTGATTCTGCTTAGTCCATAATCTGTAATCCACTAAGATATTACTGCCGTTAGCCAGGGTTTAGCTGTCCACCATTAACTGTGTTTTATTGTCTATTAAGTTGGTATTGCTACCACCTACTGTGCTTAATACCATCCTACCTATCTAGTTTAGCCCTCTCTTCCTCCCCATGTGTGCATTTTCCCTTACGGTGCTCAGAGCATTGGCATTATGATGCAGGGCAAACAGGGCATCAAATGCAGGATGCACCCCCCATCCCCAAGGTCCTTCCACCTCATCAGTAGGAAACTATCTGTTGGGGGATGGAGGCACAGCCCTCCACAAGGTGGGATGAGGGGGGGTGCTCTCGCACCATGATTGGCGGCATTGCCGATTGACGCCCTAATTACCTGGCATCATATCCCGGGCACGTTCCAATGGTGGAACCATGCATTTTAAGCTCCCATCCTACCTGATTTAGTCCACATTCCCCCTAAATTGTTCATTTAGTCTCACACCCTTTCAGGGCATCACTCTCCTCCTCCTAAATTGCTCGGTTATGCTTCAGTTCTATCTAGATTAAACCCACATCCCCCGTTAATTTGTTAATTTAGGCCTTCCACTCTATCTTAATGAGGCCTGCATCCCCCTTAAATTTTTTCAAATAGGTTCTGACCCTATCATGGTGAAACTGCATACTCACCAAATTTGTTCTTTTAGGCTTCCACCCAATCTAGATGAAGCCTGCATCCACCTCCCTAAATTTTTCAAATAGGTTCTCACCCAATCTGTGTGAAGCCTGCATCCCCTTAAATAGTCCCTCTAGTCCTCCACCCAATCTAGGTTTAGCCTGAAGCCCCCCCTGACTGTTATTCCTGGCTATCTTAGACTCATACATGATGTTGTTCCACATTCTAACTGTTCTCCCTCACCTCATAACCCTCTCCTCCATTCCTTCAACCTTACTGCCTTCTCCCTTAACCTCTCTTATTCCTTCCCCCTTCCCTTCTCCCACCTGCCCATGTTCTTCCCTTCTTTTCCTCCCACACTCCCCCTGGTGTCCTAGGTGGTGCCTTTTACTTACTCCTTGGCTACACTTTGGAGCTGTCTGGCGCGTCTTGCTGCTTCCCTCCCTCTTCCCCATTTACCTCCCTCCTTCCTCTTAGCAGTTCTGTGGCTCCTTTAAGCTCCTTGTTTTCTTGCTACTCCTGGTGGCAGGGGATATCAAGCTAAATCCTGGTCCTGACCCCACCTCACCAATGCAGCTTCCCAATGGACTGCAAAGTTCCCCACCTTAGCATCCGTAGTCTCCTCTAGGAGCTGAATCTGCTGGAGCTCCTCATGGTCATCTTCCAGCCAGAAGTTCTCATCATCCTGGAGTCATGGGTCTCACACAAGGTCCGAGACTCAGCAGTGTCCATACGTGGCTACTCCATAGCTAGACAAGATCATCCTGGAAGGGCAGAAGACTACCTCTCCTCCAATCTACCCTACCTCTCCTCTGGCATCCAATCTGTGTCTGTGCTATCAGTCTCCTTCCCCTCTGCCTATGAGCTGTTACTCCTCAAACTCTACCTCCCTTTCACAGTCCTACTTTTCATAGCAGAAGTGTACTGCTGCCCTAGCATACTGTATACCCTACTTCAGTCACTGAACTCCTTGCCTCCATCTGCTCCCATTCTTCATCTGGTGAGTTGCTGATACTCTTTATCTGGTGAGCTGCCGATGTTATGATATATTAACTCTGGGGCCCTGTATACACTACAGTAGTGTGGTTTGAAGTATTTTTAAAACTGTATTAACATTTAAGGTGTTTGCACAGCTGCATTCTCAGCAAACTGTGTTTTAGCAGTTTGTATCTTGGATGCTGACATGCTTTCCAGTCACACTGCAGTCTTCATCTAGCAGTCATGCTATGCCTTGGAGGGCTCAATATCCCAGCATACCTTTCAATACCCATGATGCATAGTGCAGTTGTAAGGCACCCCAAGTGTTTACAAATGGTGGTTCACGGCATTAGGATTACTGTCATACTGACAGCATTGCATTTACTGCCAAAAAGAGAATCCAAAATAGTGTACTAAATAAAATTGGAGAGAACAGGTGACAGAGGCAGCAGAGAGCAGTCACTCTGTGATTTAGCATGTTAGAAATATTGAGCAGCATTCAAAACATAATAGCATGCTGCTGTTTGTCTGGGACAGTGAATCACTCTGTTGGCATGCTCAGTCAAAGTGACAAGTGGCAAGAGACTGTGCTCAGTGTCTGGCATGATAATGACTGAGTGGCACATTCTGGATGTCTCGAGGGACTTATAAGATGGTATGCGTGGAAATCTCACCCCTTATACAGTGACAGGATGCACAGCTATGTGATAGCTGTAGAAAAGAGAGTGGCTATAGTACTGAGGAGGTTAACCACAAATGTAGAATACATTATTCTGTGCCAGCTGTTTGGTGTGAGACGTTTCAGTGTGGAGAAAATTGTTGTTGATGTATGCAGGGACATAGTGAAAGTACTCATGCCATGAGTCATCATTGCTGAAAATGTGAAACACATAATTATTGGGTTTGAGACCAATTGGGGGTTTCCAAACTGTGCAGGTGCTGTTGATGGCACACATTTCCCAATTATCAACCAACCTAACAATGCCATTGAATACAATAATCGGAAGTGTTTCTGTAGCATCATGATGCAGACCATGGTTGATCACGAGTACAGGTTTGCTGATATCAATGTTGAATGTCCCAGTAAGCTCCATGACACAGAGGCATTTAAAAACAGCATTCTGTATGAGAAGGGGCAGAGTGGCACACTTTTCCCTGTGCAATGCATTTGTGTTGTCCAAGTCCCAATATTCATACTGGGTGACCAGCCTATCCTTTCCTCACTTTGGTGATGAAACCCTATTCTGATTATAAGAACACAGTTAAAAGACAATTATAGGCTTAGCAAGGCGTGGATGGTGGTTGAGTGTGACTCTGGATGTTTGAAGTCAGTGGTGTGCAATCCTGAAGAGGATGTAAAGCTTCTGAAGAAGAACTTGGTTGATCTGAATGCTAGAGCACTTTGTTCTTTTGTTGTAACATCTATGTTGGTCCAATAAAAGGTATTAAACCATTTGCTTCTGAATCTGTTCTTACTAGGACCAATATGGCAACTATGTAATTTGTTTGTCAATCCTGAACAGGAGTGATTTCAACATTGATGATGACTCTGCTGTAATTGCTATATGTTGTGTGCTACATAACATTTGCATGAGTAAAGGGGAGCAATTTAATGCCAGCTGGATGGCACTGGTGGAGACCAACAACATAACGCAGCAAGATAACAGTGTCTGCAATAATTACATTTCCATGGCAACACAATCACATCATGCTAATCAAATATGTGATGCATTGGCTGTCTACTTTACAGGGAATATCTGAGAATTCAGTTTATAGATTCATATAATCAATTAACAGACACACAAGGTGATGCTGAAACAGCAAAGTGATTGCCCGAATGTTTTGTAACATGCGAAGTGTTGAAGTTGTAATGTGAACTTGTTCATCTCTTACAATTTCACTTCAACAGCACAACAGGTAACTTTATAAAAATATTCAACAGTTTTTTGAACACCATTGAACAATTGGGTTTTAATCCATGAATTTTGTTGCTTGTTAAAGGCTTGAAAGTTTAAACAGCTTTTAAAGTTAACATATTGTAATGAGTTTGCATTAAATGCATACCTTTATAAAACATTTCCCTATAGTGACAAAAACATTTGAGAGCACATAAAAAACTAATATGAAATATGAAATTATTAGTGTTGAAATAAAATAAAAAAGTTAATATCAATTAATATCACATCAATATATCATATCAATATATCAATTAGCCAGGTTAAGTTTAGCATTTTGAGTTTGTTTTGTTTCATAATGAACTTATAGTTACAATACATAAAAATCAAAACAGTAGTGCAACTAATTTGAGGTATCTGGAGGTAATACAAGCATAGAAACAAAACTGCATGTGAAACAAGTATTGTGCAAATAAAATCTTTACTGACAAACCTCTTAAAACAGTGCTCTGTTTCACATATTAGAAGGTACTGCACACTGACATAAAACTCACATATTATACAATCTCTTGCAGTGAACATTAGTTCTGGAGCCAGATTCACAAAACTCTGCCCAGCGATAACCCATTTTGTGCAGTACAAACTGGGTTTTGTGCTGAAGTGGTCTTCACAAAAGCATGGTTTTCACACAGAAGCTGGGTTTGCACCAGGGCAAAGTGTGGAGTGGGCCGCAATTCAAATGAAGGGGGGAGGGACCTGCATATCAGTACACGAGGGCCTTTTGTGGGGGGGGGGCCCTTGCATGGAGCAAACACCTCCAACTAAGACCTTCCTTAAATCCTCCATAGCCCTAATGGTTGTCGGCGGCACCCCCCCAAAGCGCCAGTCGCCGGCCTGATATGTAAACAATAAGTTAATTCCCAGGTGCTAGTGATCCCCCATACACCAATCGCTGGTCTGATAGGTACAAAAATAATTATAATCCCTGGTGCTAGTGTGCCAGGTACAAAAATAATTATAATCCCTGGTGCTAGTGTGCCCCCTCCCCTTTCAATCACTGATTGCTGGCCGGATATGTAAAATAAAATTGGAATCCTTGGTTCTAGTGGTTCCCCCTCCAATCACTGATTGCCAGCCCAATAGGTGCAAAAATATTTATAATTCCTGGTGCTAGTGGCTCCCCAATTGCCAATCGCTGGCCCGATAGGTAAAATATAATTGTAATCCCTGGTGCTAGTGGTTCCTCTTCCAATCGCTGATTGCCAGCCCAATATGGACAAAATTAATTCTAATCCCTGGTGCTAGTGGTCCCCCCCACCATGACTGCTGATCCCTGGCACCAGTATAACAAAGTTATTTCCCTGGTGGTTAGTGGTCCCTCCCCTGCCAATTGCCACCTGCACCACATAAATAAATATATTTAAACTTTCTTGGTGGTTAGTGGTCCCTCCCCCCACCAATCGCCATCCCAGACACAGAAATAAAACTAGTTAAATCTTCCCTGGTGTCCAGACTGAGCTGTCAATGCTTGTGTACTGTACACAGTATGCGTTCATTGACTGACAGCTCAATGAGTGCATACTGTATACAGTACGTGTGCATTGAGATCTAAGTTGGCAGGTGGCCATGGTGGTGAGAGGATGGCTGTGCCAGTCGCTGGCTCAGATTTGGGATGGGGGAAATGGGGTGGTTGGGCACTGCCTACCAGGGTGGGGGGTTCATTAGACCACCAAGGACTGGCCTAATTCACTATACAGGGGATTGGGGGTATGGAGGGGGATCCATTAGACCGCCAGGGAAATGTTTCTATTTATTACACAGGGGTTTGGGATAGTGGGGGGAGTGAGATGGCATGACACTACCTGCTGGGGTGGGGGATGGGGGTCCACTAGACCACCAGAGAATAGATGTCACTTCACATACTGGGGATCGGGGATGGGGGCTCACTAGACCACCAGGAAAATGTGTATATTGACTATACAAGTGATCAAGGGTGGGGGGGTTACATTGGCACCATGGAATATGATGTCAACGTTGGGTGGGTGATCCAGTGGGGGAGGGGCCACTGGACACCAGGGAATCCTTTGATGCACAGTGAGGGGTGATCGGGTGGGCGAAGGGACCACTGGACATCAAGGAAATTTAACTTGTTTTATTTCTGTGTCCAGGATGGTGGTCAGCAGGGGGAAGGATCCCTATTTACTAGGGAAATAACTTTGCTGTACTGGGGCCAGCGATCGGCAGTCATTGGGGGAACCACTAGCACTAGAGATTACAATTATTTTTCTACCCATCGGGCCATTGATTGTTGTATGGGGTGGACCACAAGCACTAGGGAATTAACTTATTGTTTACTTACTGGCCAGACATCTGTGATTGGTGGGAAGCACTAGCACCAGGGATTACAATTATTTTTGTACCTATCAGGCCAGCAGTTGGTGATTTTTTGGGGGCCATTAGCACCATGGATTCCAATTATATTTTACCTATTGGGTTAGTGATCAGTGATTGGGGGGAGCCACTAGCATCAGGGAATACAATTATTTTTGTTCTTAAAGGGCCAGTGATCAGCATATGGGGGTGGACCACTAGCACAAGAGAATGAACTTACTGTTTGCCTATCTGGCCAGCAATTAGCATGTGGAGGGGTTGCTAAACTCTGGCCGCAGCCTATGTAAGAAGGCCCATAATGGCCATGCAAATAGCCACATAGCACCTTGCATGACCTATGGTCTCATTTACATGGTTGCTTTAGTGAACAGAAAATAGCACACCTACACTATTCATTGCAAGGCCATTCTCCCGGCTGCATGCCAGGGCAGTGCTAGTGGGGTTAGCGGTGACTGTACTGGGTTAGCACTGCCCCAACCTGGCCCTTTTCATAGTTGGATTATGAGAAGCGCTATCCAACTGTGAATAGCAAGATTTCATACCTGCGCAACTGCAAAGTGCAGCACAAATTTTGGGTTGTGCTTTGCAATTTTTTGTGAATCTAGCTCCTGAACTTCCAAGTTTCAAATTCAACATGCCATGTATGAAACTTTTTAAACTAGTCAAATTTTTGATTTCATAACTGTTTTTCAATTTGTGATTAAAGCTTGGTCCAGGTTAGGTTATCAAATATAAGGCAATTAGTCATGCTTGTGTTGGGCACAGAGGGGAGATAAGTTGCCAGCTGGCATGAACTACTTGCTCCAGCTAACATTTGTGATGTCACAGGCATAACCATGTGTTGCTGACATGGTTGGTATACCTGACGTGAATTATACTGCTGAAAGGAGGCCACATGTAAGGGTGAGACAGAAGACCAAGTTGAGTGTCATGAGCATTTTTATGCCCCAAAATGTGAATTACGTTTTTAAACAATTGAGCATTTTGCTTTGCCTCTTGTTTGTATAGCCTCTCCTCCTTTTTAAACTCAGCAGCAGCTCTCTCTTTCTTTCAAGAGCCATCATTTTATTGTGTTGCTCGAGTATCATCTTTCTAGTGGGTTTGAAAACTGCCTCCATACGCTCCTGCATTCTAGAATATATTTCTTTTTCTTAAATTAGTTAATGGCTCTTTCATCAACTGTTTCTGCTGTTCATGACTGCCAGAAGCTGAGATTATTGGCTGCTTGTTATGCACCATGTCACTGTTATCTGCATTCTCACACTCTTCAGAAGCCAGTGTCCATGGCTGTTGCTGCTGCTGATCCCGTTGGCGGTGATGACCATTTGGAAAACTTTCTATTTAGGTCTCCAGATATGTAAAATAAAACATATGTATCATAAGCATGTGCATTGATAGGCATTATATACATCATTATCTGCAAGTAAAAGAAATCAAATATTAGTTTGGTATTCAAACATATTGATTTTGACCACTATGGCCCCCTCTACTCCCCCAAAAATGAAAAAAAAAATTAACTATCGAAAGAGGATAGCAAAACTGGTTTGCATGCAAGTAACCATGGTGATTGCACTGTGATCAGCACATATGCACTGATGTACAACCCTTGCAATACATTCATGTATTTGGATATAGAGGGATGGAGTTTCAAAGGATGAGACAGGGATTGCATCAGGTCCTGTTTCAAACTTATTTTGTACCTTTGCCACAGCTGCTCCTGATTTTAGTACATTGGGCACAGTTATGACAGCTTTCCCACTTCACAGCAGCTTGCAGCAAGTATTTTGTGCAAGCCTTGTGAACAGCATACCCAGAACTGATGCAAGTCAGACCAGCAAAAAGCTGGTCTAACTCTCAACAATTGGCACATGGAATAGTAAATCCTTGTGGAGGTCAAAATGCACCTCAGAATTAATCCCCTCTGTTCCAAATAAACCCAAATAGTTGTCTGTAATCATTTCAACAATTTAGCTGTATGCATTTGCAAACAAAGGGATCTCAGTTTCACAAAAAGATATATAAATATGTTTTTTAACCACAGAGAAACAAGGTGAGAAAGAAACAATACAAACAGCAAATTAAGGAAGGGAGATAACTGGAGGAATTGTGGGACCATCAGAGTAATCAATTCCTAAGTGCCACAAGGAAAATTTGATTGCACAATCAGACAGGCAAGAGATAGACAAGTGATAGCATAGGAGAGGACAGAACAGATCCTTGCTTTAAACTCTCTTTGCATAACAATTGGAATAGGGTTTTAACCCAACCCTGTTGCACCCCTCAGTGCTCAAACTTAATCAGAACATTAAATGCCTCCAGCTATCCCCACTAATTTTTGACCCCATCTGGCTTAATCATAAATCCTTGAACCAAACTCTTCTGGACTGGGTACTGTCCTCTCACCCCTCCATATTGTGGATGCAGATATCTTTCAGAATGTTCTCAGTGACCACAATGTGGCCTGCCATGTGCAGAAAATCCATCTCTTCAAAGTTCTTCCTGAAATGATCCTCCTGCGGTCCTTCAGGTCACTGGACATGGCCTCCCTCCATGCTCACCTGTCAGCCACTGACTGGTCCCACATCTCTGCATCCAGAGATATAAAGTCCACCCTTGATTCCTTCTCTAACAAATGTATGGCTGTCAGGGACTTCCATACCAAACAAAAAAAAACCAGGGTCTGAGATTCTCACTTTTCTTAGATGTCCACTGAGCTGCTGGCCTGCTTTTGAACTTGTGATCTGGTCTGGAAGTCCTAGAAGACCACCAGTTCCCCTGCTGCCCTAATAAATTTATTGGACCCTTTGCAATACTTGCACTAAAGCCACCAAGCTTTGAAATCTGATTATTTGGCATCCAAACTCCAGAACAACTTTAACCTGCCCTCCAAGTTGTGGAAAGTTATCCAGTCCATTTCTCTCACCAACTCACTCATTCCACTGGTCCATAAGACTGACAACTCCCACAACCCAGACCTTGTTACCACTGCTGCATCCTTCAACTCCTTCACCCCCTGGTCCCTATCTCTCTCTGCCTTCTCTTCTCCTCCCACTCCTCCTCCCTTTCCCCTCTTCCCTTGCACTCCTTCTCCTTTACCACTCTTTTAGCCTCTCTCAATACACTTCTAGCTCTTAAACCCCACAAAAGTACAAGCCCAAATGGAATTGACCCTAAGGTTTTGCACCTCTCTGCCCCAGCCATAGCCCTCTCTATGTTCTTCCTTCTTAAACTCTCCTTCGCCTCTATTCCCAATGCCTGGAAGTGGACTACTCTCTTCCACCTCCCAAAATGGGGTGATCCTTACACTTCTGAAAACATTTGGCCTATTTCCCTCTTCCTCACTCTGACCAAGCTCAAGGAACACCATTTCTTCTCACAGGTCACCTTGTTCGTTCCTTAACTCCTCCTCCTTTTTCACTTCCTTCCAGTCTGGTTTCAGGAATTCCCACTTCACTTCTGCCTCTCTTTTCCTGTTAATTGACTCCATCTTGACCAGTATGGACAAGGCCAAATCACTTCCACCATCTTTTTTGACTTTGTCAAAGCCTTCGGCACAGTGTCACAGACCCTTCTCCTGGAGAAGCTAACGACAGTGGAACTCTCTGCCTCCTCAATCAACTGGTTCTCTCCTACTTAGAAGACAGGTCACAAACAGTCCACATTGGAGACACCCTTTCCCCTCCACTCCCTAGCTGCTCAGGCATCCCCCACGGATCTGTCCTGGGCCCCACCCACATGTACATGAATGACACTATGCTGCTTGCTTGTGGCTACTGTTTAGCTGATCTTGCTGTCCATCTCTAAAAATATTTTGATAGTTTTCAGCGTTGATTCCATTCAGACCTTCTCTCCATCAACGCTAAGAAAACTGTGTCTATGACCTTTGGCTCCTGGCAGTGGCTTGGCAGACTCTCTCCTCTCCCCTGCTTCCAAACTCTTGATGGTACTGTGCTTGCTGATGCTTCCTCCTTTATGTACCTTTGGGGTCTGACTGGACCAGCACCTTGACTTCTAGGAGCAAACTGATGCAATCCACCACAAGTTTCACTCCAAACTCAGTGCACTATATAGAAACAAGGCCAGTATCCCTCTCCCTACCAGCAGAGAACTAGTCATGAAAATGGTCATTCTCACCTTCAGCTATGATGACATTGTTCACAGCACCATTCCCAAGTCCACCCTTGCCAGACTGTATCCTCTCATCATTTTCTTCTGCCGCTTTGCCTTTGACTGTTGCCATCATACTAGAGCTAGGCAAAAGTTGCAAATTCTGCTTTTGCAGAACTTTTGCGAAATTTTGTAAATTTCATGAAATTTTCGAAACTTCTGCCATTGGTGAGATTGGAATCTTTCACATGTGTTTAGCAGATTTTCACCTTGTTCCATGGAATTTTTTGGCTGAACTGCGGAATAGTACATATGCACTGCGGAATGACAGTTCTGAGGAATTTTATTCCACAGTTTAGTAGATTATTCCACAATACATGTAAATTTTCAGCAGTTCAGTGATCAGTTATGCTAAATTTCTCTCTGCAGCATAATTCAGTAATCCACAATTCATATATTAGTTCCACAGTTCATTGACTCACTGAACTGTGGAATGAATGTATGAAGTTGTGTTATACTTGGCCATGCCTCTCCAGAAAGGTGCAATGCATTCTTAAGATTTAAAATAGGGAGGGTCAGCTGCAGAATAAGGTGTGCTAGCTGCACATTCGAGCAGACTTGATAGACCTCTAGGCCTTTATCTGCTGGCAAATTTCATATGTTCATATGTTCGTATAAAAGTTTTAAAAACCTGGTTACTTTGGTGCCTTTGCCAGCATCTATCAGTTCACCAAGCAGTCATTCTCTTCATTGCTTCTTAAAAGTGTTTATGATGCTCCCATCTAATGGTTGAATTCTAGAGGTTATATTTTAGGGGAGGAATAAAGTTTTTACACGCCCATCTTATGGTTTTAACTCAGCCTCTGGTGGGTGAGTAGGGCATTGGTCCATCAACAAAAATGCTTTGGGTGGAGTTTTAATTGACGCAAGTGGGAATGGACTGAAGTGACAAATGTGTTTTCAAACCATGATTTGACAATGTCACTTGTTATACATGCATTTTTGTTGTTTGCATACTTGACAGGGAGACACAGAGGTTTACATGGTATAAGCACCATGTATTTCAGTACTTGCCAATACACAGCAGTTTTAGCTTGTGACTTGCAGTGTTATTCTTGCAAAAAAGGAGTGTCACTTGGTCCTTGCTGACCTTAAACCCCTTCAAGGTATTACATTCTCTTTTGGCTTCTAATGTCACAGCAGGCAGACAGCTCCAAAATAGGCCAGTCTCATCACAGTTGTAGACTTGTTCAAAAGTAAATGTCTCCTCCAAAATTTTTCTGAGACCAGGAATAAACTCATAGGCAGTCATATCATTCATCACTGGACCATTGTTTACCAGTAATAGAGACACAGTAAATGCCATGCCGATGTTGAAAATGTCACAGTCAGGTGGTACTGGATTTGAACTTGCAATCCTCCCCATAAAGTTGTTTTGTGAATTGCTCTGCCTTCTCATAAACAGTTGGATTGGAACACCATTTGAGTGCTGCTGAGCATACTACATCTGTGTGGATTTGTCCATGTCAGAATCATCGGCTTTCTGGAGTTTTCTCCTAGATAGCTAGCTACTCCAAGAGATCTGACCGAGAAAATTTGGTCCAGGGCTGGTGTGGTATATCAGGCTGCCAGCCTGTCAGTAATACTAAAGAAATACCTCAGCCAAGGAGGAATCCACCAATATCCGCTGGCATTACAATAAAATTAGAAGTACAGCACCAGCCGAATCATGGTAATTCTAATACAATAATTTCTGAAGAATCCTCAGTTCTACTGCGCTCACCTCTACATATAAAAGCTAATGCTGTAAGTACAGATAGAAACAGGACAGCATCAGTGATCTAAGGCAGTAAATTTTCAGTGTGCTAAGCTTATTCTCACCAACAGTGAAAAAGCACAAAGGGAATGGTTAACACAAAGGAAAAATATGAAGGAAACAAAGCGGTAGTTGAGAGACGGGGAGAAAGAATAAGAAATACATATATATTCACAAGGTCTTAAACCCCTAATGTAGCCACAGTGCTTTGAGCTGACTAAAATATTGAAATATGGCTACTACTAATTAAAAAGATAGGAACCAGTATGGTAATATGGATAACAAATTACCCTAACTAAGGTAAAGAATGTACACAGGGCTAAATTCAAAGAATAGGGGAACTAAACATAAGTATGAATTTGCCTGGTCAACCAGATAATATCCATATATCTGCACTGGCTGGTATTGTTTTAATTAGTATTAGCCATATTACAATGTTTTACTCAGCACAAAGTGATGTGACTACATCAGGGTTTTAAGACTCGGTAAATCTGCATGTATTTCTTGTTCCTTCCCCCCCTCTTCCAACTATTCCTCTGTTTCCTTTTTATTTTCTCTTTGTGGTAGGAACAAAGGAACATAGGAATCATGTCAGCAGATGGGGACCGCGTGATCCATCCAGTCTTCCGATGTTTCTGCCCCCTCCCAATTTAGACTACACCCTGATGTGTCCACAACGTGTTACCCATTCCCTTTGTGCTTTTTCACTGTTGGTGAGAATAAGCTGAGCACACTGAACATTTATAGCCTTGGATTGCTGAAGCTGTCCTGTTTCTGTCTTTACTTTTAGCATTAGTTTGTATGTACAGAGGTGAGCGCAACATAACTGTAGCGCCTTCAGAAACGATGGCATTAGAATTACAATGATTTGGCTGGTATTTCTAATTTTAAATGCTTGTTCTCCCAGAGCTCCATTTATAGCTATAAGAGTATTGTAATACAGCAAAGGTTCAGGATCGCTGTTGTGGTTACTAACTTTGTTTGTTTTGACTGGTATTTATATGGTTGTTTAATCATACATGTAATGAGATGTTACTGTTTTTGTGGTCTGTACATGTATTTTTTGTTGATGAATTTGCTGCAAACTGTCTGTATTCAGTTATGTCTGTTTCTTATGAATATTCATGATTTTTATGTACTGTACTTAAGGTGACGTTATGAGACTCGAAGCCCCAGGGCAGCAGTGACTGGTAGCTCGGTCTGCACTATCACTTCTGTTTCACTTGCAATAATGCTTTACAGTACTTTGTAATGCCAGTAGGTTGATGGTGGATTCCTCCTTAAGTGGGGTATTCTCCTTTCTTTAGTTTTCCTAGATAACATAGACATAGAAACATAAAAGTTGACAGCAGAAGGAGACCGCCAGATCCATCTAGTCTGCCCATTCTGTGGCCTATTCAGTTATCTTATTTGGTCAATTTCTCTTTAGAGTAAGTGCTCCCTTGTGTCCATCCCATGCATTCTTGAATCCCACCACGGCAGTCTTCCCCACAACCTCCAGGGATAGGTTGCTCCAGGCATCCACCACTCTTACCGAGAAGAAAATTTTGCTGGAGTAGGTAGAACACTTTCTGCCTTGCAGCCTGAGATCATGCCCCCTGGTCCTGCTGCCCCTTTTGAGGTGAAATAGTTCCTGCATCTGTACCTTGTTTATGCCTTTTATTTATTTGAATGTCTTGATCATGTCCCCTCTCTCTCTTCTCTGATCCAGGGAGTACATATTCAGTTCCCTCAGTCTCTTCGCATAGGACATGTTCTGTAGCCCCTGAATCATTTTAGTCACCTTTCTCTGCACAGTTGCTATCCTGTCTATGTCTTTTCTGTGGTGAGACCTCCAGAACTGGACTCCATATTCCAGGTGAGGTCTGATCAGTAATCTGTACAGTGGCAGAACCACCTCTCTTCTCCTACCAGCGATATCCCTCCCAATGCAACACCGTACTCTGTTGGCTTTTACTGCTGCCTTCTCGCATTGCTTTCCCACTTTCAAGCCATCTGAAATTATGATTCCCAGGTCCCGTTCCTGGTTTGAGGCTGCCAGGTGTTCTCCTCCTAGATAATACTTGCTTTTTGGATTTCTGTTTCCAATGTGCAAAACCTTGCACTTTTTGGCATTACATCTCAGTTGCCATGCACTAGACCATTCTTCAAGTTTCTTAAGGTCTGCTCTCATCTTACTCACTCCCTATGAGGTGTCAACCTTGTTACATATCTTGGTGTCTTCTAAGAACAGACACACCTTTCCCTCCAGTCCATCAGCAATGTCTGCTATAAACAGATTGAAGAATAGAGGCCCAAGGACTCAACACCGTTGATCACCTTGCCCTCATCTGATAGTGCTCCATTTACTTGTACTCTCTGGGTTCTGTCCTGTAACCAGTTTTGTATTCATCTGACCACTACTGGACCAACTGCTGTGTGGTCAGGTTTCTTTGCCAGCCTTCTGTGTGGAACTGAGTTGAAGACCTTACTGAAGTCTAGGTAAACCACATCTACTGTCCCTCCTTCATCCACTATTCATGTGGTGTAGTCAAAAAACGATTAGATTTGTTTGGCAAGATCTCCCTGCAGTGAAACCATCCTGTTTTGGGTCTTGTTGGCTGCTGCTTTCCAGGAATACTAAGATTCTCTGTTTGATCAGTGTCTTCATTAGCTTACCCACCACAGATGTGAGGCTCACTGGCCTGTAATTTCCAACCTCCTCCCTACTGCCTGATTTGTGAAATGGAACCACTATTGACTTTTTTCAGTCATTAGGCACCACTCCGCTCGTTAAGCATTTGCTGAATAGAGATGCCAAAGGGGCTGCTAATTCTGCTCCCAGTTCTTTTAGGATTCTGGGGTGTATCTCATCTGGTCCCATAGCTTTGTCCTCTTTCAGATTAGTAAGGTCTATGGGCCAAACTGCCTTCTTGTATCGTTTTCCTAAACTCTGGTCCTCCCTCTCGATGTCTACCTGCTCAGTCTTGTCCTTCTCTTCCCTCAAATCCCTTCTTTGTGTCCTTGCCTCACCATCCTGAAACTATTCCTTATCCCTTATCCTGAACTCCCCCCATTTTATTGATGTTCCCTGGTTCACCCCCCCCCCCCAGCTGTGAGCAGCTTCGACTCCTCCACCCAAGGCTAATGGTGATTATCTGTTATTCTCCTGGTTTCATTGTGTTTCTTGGCCTACCTCATGCACTGACTTTAGCAGTCTGGGTGGTGCATATCCTGCTACTGTCTGGCATTGTTCCCTGCACCGTTTAGCACTTGTAGCTTATTTGCATTATGGCTAATCTTTATTTTTTGTAGCCCTGAATACTTGCCTTTGAACTGTGATTGCACACTGTTATTTATTTTTGCTCTCCTCTATTGTATACATTTATACTGCACTTATTTGTATTACTACTGCACCTGACCTTATGTATGTTCACTTACACATCATGTACTGCACACCTCCCTTCCCATCCCCCCAGGATTCATCCGGAAATGAGCTGTTACAAGCTCAGTATGTCTTTCCCGTGAAACTTTTGAAATAAATAAATACATCAATCACAAATAAATAGTAGAAATCTACTGTTCTGAAAATTCATGATCAGAGTCTAAGAAATCAACAGCAGTATCTGTGAACCTCTTAATTTCTAAATCATTGCAATTTCACTATCATAACTTGTGTAATTAATTTGTTCATTCTAACCTCTGTGTTATCTATGCCCAAGAACTGCACAGCAAATATAAGGAAGCAAACATTCAGCATTAAATAATGCTTGTTAAGTTTTGCAGCCCGTATCCAGCATTTTTTCATTCTTTTTTGTGCCCAAACAATTTTGTTTACTTAGCTATGAAATCGCTTTCTATTTTCATAACTCACATTTTACTCTCTCAACCAGCAGAAATGAGCTGTCTGGTTGGCAGTCTCCCAGTTCCATCCACAGCAACCTCTTGTGATTAACCCCATAAGGATTATAGAGTACACCCCCACCTTCTCTTTGTTTTCTCATGCTTTTAAAATGGGTAAAACGCACACCTGACCATCTCAGTCCCACCACATTAGTAACCTGCATTGAGAGTGCAGAGGAGTAGCATTGCAGTTTTACATTTATGTTACTATCCAGTCCAACACTGAAGAATGGCCATCTGCCTCTTTCTCCCTCAAAAGTGTTGTAAGGTCTCCTCTTAGATATTACTGAATCCCCTCATAAAACAAGAAACCCACCTAAAACTCATTCCACCCAGACCCTCATCAAGTCCTTCTTTTTTTATGTTTGCATGCGCACGAGTGTGTAGCAAACATTTTGTTACAATGAACCACATTTCAGAGGAGTACGACTGTTATGGACAATGCAGCTCAAACTGCATTGGGCTTGGTAGTGGCAGGCCAGTGACCAAGCCAGCTGATCATGACACTGGCCGCAGTTTGCTGAGTGGATACTTCTTGTAGTTGAAAGGACTGAAGTGCTCCTATGAAAGAGTGCTTTGGTTCTTTCATTTGCATGAAGCCGGCTGGCAAGCAGCTGTGCAGCATCAAGAAAACCTTATAAAATATATAGCTAATGAAATCACAATCTGACATTCTTTCACACTGCAGCTAAACCCCTCCTTTTGTTAAAGTGCCCTTCACAAGCACCCCGGTGGTGACAACAGACTGTGACCCCTTCAGCCGCCTCTGGCCTCACTGCTGTCACTTCTCTCTCTCTCTTTCTCACTCTCACCTCCCTCCCACCCTCCCTCCCCCTCTGTCTCTCTCTCTGTCTCTCTCTCTCTCACTCTCTCTCCTCCCTCCTCCCCTCTCTCTCTCTTGCCATGTGCAGCCAGTCTCTCCTTTATTCTCTTTGTAACAACCCATAAATGTTCTCTCAGCTGCTAGCAAGGGTGGCATCATCCAAATCCCCCCCAAAAAGGTGTATTCATGAAGTATAGGATATAAAACAAATGAGACTGAAAATCCTTGTAACATTACCTTCCCCAAACATTGGGAATGCTAGAATCAAAGAATAAATTGAGTCATGGCTTAGTTCAATATTTTCAAACATGGGGTGCCCTGCCCTATTACTGGTGCCAGCTAGTACCCCCACCTTGCCTGCTTCCACTGTGCAACACCAGAAAGCTCACCCCTGGTACCGTCAAACATGACATCAACACTAGGGTGCCCAATCCCCAGTATCAGTATCTCAAATAAAGAAAACTGTCCCTCATAGCCTTTTTTTATTTTTAAAATCCCTGTAAAAAAGAAAACAGTCAATCAATGTCTGTTGCCACTGCCATTACCTTCCCACCACCCAACCCTTCCACTCAACACCCACCACTCCACACCCCCTACCCCTTACGTAACTACCAGGGGTTCCATGCCATAATCCTCTCTGGACTACAGAAATACATTCAACTCTTCATCACCATACTGGGAACTGAGGAAATGAGTTATGTGTTCAATGTATTTTAATGTGTTTTCAGCATGTACTCATAACCTCGTCATCAAATTTTCAACATAGTCTTCTTGGAACCCCACCCCATGAACAATGTAGGTGAACATTCTTCAACTCCTGACTAAAGGTGATTTCGCGGTCACTCTATGACATCACCTTTTGGGTGGAATTTGAAAATATTTGCCTACTGGGTTCATGAGGTGGGGTCATAAGATGGCTATGTTGAAAATCTGGGATAAAAATATTAAAACACAACAAAGTTATTAATGTAGATTTACATTTTTCGATACTCACTCATAACTTCAGCAATTTTCAATATTTTGACCCCACATTTTCAACATAGTCATTTGCCACACCACTTTATAAATATGACAGCTATTGTTTTTCAAATCCTGGCTAAAATGTGTTTTACGCTTGTGGCACAAAATCGTACTTTGGCCAGTATTTGAACATTTTCACCTACCAGGTTCATGACATGGGTACATAGGAAGACTATGTTGAAAATTTGGTTTCAGAATATTAAAAAAACAACAAAGTTATGAAGGTACAGTACATTGACATTTTTTCATGCTTGCTCATAACTTTCTTCATTTTCGATATTCTGACCCCAAATTTTCAACATAGCCATTTTTTTCATACCACATCATGAACTCTAAAGCTGTAATTTTGTAATCCTGGCCAAAATGTGATTTTACACTTCTGGCATGAAATGACATTTCATCCAGACTTTATGACATCTGTCATGTTCGGGGGGGTCATAAAAAGACTATGTTAAAAGTTTTGGGGTCAAAACTGTTACAAACAAAAATTATAAAAGTAACATTTTTGCAGGGGTGGCTTTTGCCAAGTGGGGAACACAGTGCCTTCCTGTGCCAGTGGTTTGTGTTCAAGTGCAAGTTCAGTGAACCAGCAAAATTGGCTGAGGGTGGGGGGAACAGCTCTGTTGCAGTGGCACTGATCCCAGCCTTGGGAAGGACAGCTCAATGTTCTGGTGTGCACACATGACACCTTGCAGTGGATCAGGCAGCCTTCCCTCACAAGGGTCTGATGTGGATGTTGAGGTCTGAGGGGCCTATATACTGCATCTGGACAAGTAGATTAGCCTGACAGTTTTAGATTACATTGCAGGCCCAGACATACAGTTAGCAGCAAGTCAGAATGCACCATAAATTACTCATCTCACTATATGCCAGCCACAAACACCATACACACAAACATTCAACACTGACACATGCTTGTTTTATATTGACATAATATTTAGGTCCAGCAGTGTGGAACAATCCTCTACCACTTCCCATTACTGCTGGTCCCAAATGCTGGATTCATGCCCCCGTCTGGGCTTTGTGTGGGCTCCATAAAACACCACTGGGAGTGGTATGAGAACATATGAACATACGAAATTGCCAACAGAAATAGGCCACTCGGTTTATCAAGTCTGCTCAAGTGTTCAGCTAGCTCTCTTACTTTGCAGCTGCCCCACCCCATCCCCTTCCTAATACTCCCCCACTCTGTCTCATCCCTTCTTGAAATTACCCACCATTCTACATGATACTACCTCTTCCATCAAAGCATTCCATTCTGCTACCAAGCTCGCTGTGAAAATGTGCCTCCTCATTTCCCTCCTATATATCTACCCCCCTCCAATCTAAGGCTAACCCTCTCATGTCCCTCGCCTTCCTTAGCTTGAATTTCCTCTCAGTACCAGTATTTTTTATCCTCTTCAAGTACTTGAAGGTCTCAATCCCCCCCAATCCCTTCTCACCTCCAGGGAGTACATGTTCAACTCTCTCAGCCTATCCTGCAACCCCTGAATCATCTCGATCACCCTTCGTTGAACCTCTTCTAGTGATCTTACATCCCTCTTCAGGCATGGGCACCAGAACTGCATGCAGTATTCCAGGTGTGGCCTGACCAGTGACCTGTAGAGTGGCAGGATTACCTCTCTGCTCCTGGAGGAGATGCCCCTCATGCTACAACCCAGCATTCTGTTGGCCTTCACTGTCGCCCTCCTGCTGTGCTCTGTGTTGTTCATATTCCCCATTACCACCACCCCTTGATCCTTTTCCTCTTCAGTGTTACCTAGCTGCACCCCTCCCAGCTGGTAACCCCTCCTTGGGTTCTTTGCACTGAAGTGCATTACTTTGAACATTTTCACATTGAACTCCAACTGCCACACTTCTGACCATGCTGCCAGCTTGGTCAGATAATCCTGCAGCTCCTGCCAACCTACTATATCGTCCACCACCGCCCCCAACTTGGTGTCATCAGTGAACAGGCTGATCTTATTCCTGACACCATGCAAGATATCTGCAATGAAAATCCCAAACAGCACCGGCCCCAGCACTGATTTTTGTGGCACCCCACTCATCACAGCCCTTGGAGATAAGAGTTGCCCCCTCACTACCAGACTTTTCTGTCTTCCCTGCAACCACTTCTTGATACATTTAACCATTTTAGCCCCCACCCCCATGTATTTCAACCTATCACTCAGCCTCCCATTGGACACTGAATCGAGATCCCTGCTGAAGTCCAAATAAATGACATTAACAGTGTGGCCCCCATCCAGCTCCCATGTAACCCAGTCATAATACTCAACTAGATTAGTCTGACAGGATCTTCCAGAGACAAACCCATATTGATGAGTGTCTTGGACCCCATTGTTATCCAGGAAGAACACCAGCCTCTCCTCAAGTACTGAGAAACAAGCAGTCTGCTCCACTGGCAATGATAGGAAAAGGCATTGAGTCATCATGCAGGCCAAAAACAGGGTGCCAATATTAAAAAATAGGGTGACTTGAGGGAGTTTTCAGGGCTGGGTTGGGAGGATGTGAGGGGCTAAGATGGTTGGGGGTGAATTTTAAATATTATAAAGCTACAAGCAGGTAGTGTAATGGGCAGAATGGTGTGGGGAAGTCTCTGTCTAATTTGTTGGAACAGTTTCTGTGTAACTGAAGACCCAAATTCAGTGGCCTACCTTAAATGTGGCATCTGGCCTTGATTTCTGTGGCAATCACTACATGCCACAGAACTGCAGAAAGCACAGGCCCTTGTCTCTCACCTCTACTGTCAGATGCCAGCTCAGGAGACTACAACTAATGGCATTATTAAGCTAACTACTAGTAAACAGAGTTGAATACAGTTAATGAGGAAAAGAGGTCAGCACTCACCAACTGAACTTGCAAGATTTCCTGGAGAGAAAAAAGTGCACTATGGGACTTGTAGCTTGGTGCTTTCTTTTTACTTGTGCAAAATAGAAAATGTGCAACAAACTCAGACTTCAAGCAGTGCATTTTTGAGCTCTGGCAAGATGGCAAAATGCTGCCACTACTCCACCTGTTTTGTTCCGTCCCAACAGAGCTTCGTGAGAGGTACGCTGCCAACTAGGTGGTTCAGTTTTATACTCAAAGACATCATGTAACAAATCACATAAAAAGGGAACGAGGATACTGTGCACTAAAATGAAGACACCATAGTGAAACTTATGCATCTCACTATCCAATTACCTAACAATATGATACTACTTCAACATATCGGAAATAAATCTACATTTATATGTCTGTTCAGTAATCCATTTCACTTTAGTGTGGCATAATTTATTAATCCCATATAAAAAACAGACTGTTACTCTACCGGCTCTAAAAACAGCATAGACTAGGAGTGGTACAGAGTGTAAATCACTCACAGACCTGGCGTGATTCAAACCTTCATCACACATCACAATGCGTGTGGCACTTTATTGGTTCCCTCTCACTATCAGTGGACTACTTCTTTATCAGTTAATATTACTCTGTAAACCTGGAGTAGAACAGTGCTCAAATACACCTTAAACCTGGTGGGAGTCAAACATGCATTACACACCAAGCAGGTCCAAAAATCCCACCATAAACTGACCATAACATCAAGAAGGACACTATGCAAATTCATATGATCAGACAACAGTAAACGTGCAAACCAGGATGTTACTTTCAAGGAAAAACAGATTATTTCAGAAACATTTTTTTAAGGTAAGACCTCCTGTCCATATTTGGGCAAACTTGCATTGCATACAGCTCATGATCTATCTTTAATCTGAAAGATAACAGAAATAAACAGAATGAATAACATATTTACAGTATTTAAGACAGTCTTACTTCATGCAGTAAGGTGGAAGCTCCCCAATCACAGTCCACCAACTTTTCCAAAATATTTCAGAAATGATTGGATCTCAAATTTATCATTTAATCCAAATATTCTAAGTGCTCCCATTATGAAGATCCAAAACTGTTCTCTCTTGTTTAGCAAGTTCTCATAATCAAAACCCCTAAGTTGAAGTCTCACACCCTCCAACACCACTGCTTTAACTTTGTGGAGTGGGGGATTTCCATTCTGGTTCACATGAACAGCCATTACATACTCTTGTTTGTTATTCTGATTGGCTCTTAGATGTTCACCCACCCTATCTTTCAATTTCCTTTTTGTTCTCCCTATACAGAAAGCTGGACAAGTGCAGGTGAGTATGTAAACCACTCCTTCCATATTACAGTTTGCTTTCCCTGATATTAATTCTAATTTGCTCATCCTTGGGTTCATGAAGGAGTTTGTTTTCATTATGCTTGGGCAGGCTTTACAGAACTCACATGGTCTGAAAATTCCTACTTCACCTATTCCACCTTCTGCTTTCGTGTCTAAATAGCTATGTACAAGATCATCCTTTATGTTCCTATGTGTCATATAGCTCAGTTTGAGACGTAATGTAGCTTTCTCTACTAGAGGTACGATAGATCTTAATATCGTTAGGTTCTTCTGTTTAACGTCAACCACTTGCTTTGCCCCCACTCCAAATGTTGCTATAAATAGTAATCTATTATCTGACTCTTTCTTTTTAATAGATCCCCTCAGTAGGGAATTCCTATCCATGTTATTGACCTCTGACCTCATCCATTCTACCTCTCTCTTGTCATAACTCCTTTTTTTTTTTTTTTTTTTTTTTTCTTTTTTCTATTTATTCTTTTAGCCCTGCCTGCCACCTGGTGTATTCAGCCCGGTCATGGGCCATGGACTTCTGCTGCCCCAAATCGGCCTCGGGTCCTCCAATACCCATGGCTTACCCCCCACGGTGGCTGGCAAGGCCCCTGCATGCCGCATTTGTAATCAGGTCAGAGGACTGGCCTGAGAGCACATTTGAAGCCGTGGATGCTTCGTTTAGCGGCGGCTTGGCAGTAGAGTTTTTTCCAGTTTTTCCGGGAGGTGGGGTCGTGCAATGACACCTGCGTCTGCCCTGCCTCCCTGTACAAGCCAGTGCAGGTAGATGTGTGACTCCTGGCCTCTGCCATGGGTTATCCATGCTCGGGCACATTCCCCACCTCCCCGGAGAAGGAGGCGGTCCCTAGGCGCTCCATCCTTCTCCCCTGCCGGCCCTCCAGTGACCCTGGTCCATTCCCGAACCCAGGACGCCGGCGTCGCATGCAGAAATCCAACCGCTGCGCCAACGGGCCGGCTTGTCATAACTCCTATCCATAAATTTGTTCATGAGTGCCTCAACACGATGAGTGTACAATTCCTCATTCCCACAGTTGGATTCAATACACATATATTGTCCATTTGGCAGATTTCTATCTACGTGTCTGGGGTAACAACCTTAGATAAACGTTATGATCTGTGGGTTTTATATACAGATCTGTAAGAAATGTACCTTCCTCTCTTTTAATGATCCTTAGATCTACTGTAGAAAGTGAACCTCATGTATATCTCACTTCAACTGGAATTTAAGATTTTCATTAGTGTTTTCTAGCCACCTGCCAAAATCTTCTAAGTACTCTTCCTGACCATGCTGACTTTTGATACTGGCAACACCTCAAAAAATGCAATTGAATTGGTTATCCCACCCTACAGATCCTCCCCACTTCCCTGAATTTTTCCTGCACCACCCACACCTCCTCTCCAGCTATGCTGTTTGAACCTAGATGTATAATGTAAAATCACATGACGTTCCCCCAACCCCCTGCACTAGCAGAACAATCTTTGGACCCAGCCTGTCTAATGTTTTCCCTTGAAGCAAATCACCTTCCTTTCTATATGTAATAATCATTTTACTTGCATGAGACTAACGGTAGAGGGGAGTGGAGTATAATACCATCTGCTGTCTTTGTGTCAGTAAGAGGGTCAGGAGGAGAATGGGTGTCAGGATCAGTGCTAGGAGGGCCACTGGACTACAAGGGAAAAGTTTTAAACAAAATATATAGCTTAGAAGGGGGACCATTAGCACCAGTGAATTGATATATTTGACAAACAAAATACAATGGGGCACCACTAACACCAGGGGATATTTAATGAGGACTATTAGGGCTGCACAAGGGATGAAATGAGACAGATGACACTTGAAAAGACTACAGTATCACCACACTAATTCCAGGAAAAAAGGTAAGAATATAGTTCAAGCAAGGTCTTATAAAACAGGTACCAATCAGAGTTGGTTTGGGATATAGTAGAAAAGTCTTGACTATTGGGGATAAACTATTGCCTTACAAATAGTCATATTTGCCCTCAGACTTCAGCTTCAGGCACCATAACCATTATTATAAAATGGGGAAGGGATTTCATCTAGTCTGATTGGTCATTAACTGTGCATTAGAGGTGTTTAAAGCATGGTTAAAAGTAGTCCTGAATACCTGGATGCAGTAGATGAAAGCTATCCCTGATCCTTCTTAGATTTTAAAAAGTAACAGCTGCCATTTTTTCCTGTTACTTAGCGAGAGTGTTTCTCAGTTAGTTACAACAGATGCCTGTTACCCTGTCTGTCAAATCCCAAATCAGAAATATAAAAATGTACAATTTAAATTCTTAAACAGTTATGGGAATACAAATACAGCAAGGGTCCTCAACTGCCAGTCCTTCTCCCTCTCTTGATTTCTGAGATTTGGACTGGCATAGCACAACAGCAGTTATTGCAAGCTTGGTTACAATTTCAACGCGCCCACTGCATTACTGCTGCAGCATGGTGAGACTTAGTGCTGTAGCTTTCCTCCTGCCCACCTGTCCACATGCTCTCTGACTCACTCGCTCACTCACCCATAGCTGAGCTGTCCTTTAGATCTTAACAACTGTGCCATGCAGGTACCATAAATGAGCATTCTGAATGAAACTCATGCTTGAGCTCAAAATGTTTGACTTTATTTATTATCAATGTGTGTGTGTGTGTGTGTGTGTGTGTGTGTGTTGTGTGTGTGTGTGTGTGGATAGAGATGGAGTGGGGGAGCCATGGCAATCAGATAAAGCTTAGCTACAGTGGCCATAATTGACCAAAAATCATTAGTTTAAAAAAATGTAAGTGCTAATGTAGGCGTAGGAACTATTTCACATCTAAATACTGGGAATTGTTTATTTTTTTGTTTTTTTTTTACTATTAAAACCTATAAATTTTAATTTCAGACACCATGTAGAATAAAAAACATAGAAACACAGACTTTGATGGCAGACAAAGACTACTTGGCCCACCCAGTCTACTCATTTCCCTACCTATTGGATAAGCTGCAGATCCTAGTTAACCAACAGCCTACTTCTTCCTACCCCCCACTATAATTGCCTTATGTCTGTTCCATGGATTCTTGAATTCCCCTACTGTTTTTGACCCCACAACCTCCTCAGGGAGGCCATTCTATGCATCCACCATCCTCTCTGTGAAAAAATATTTCCTCACATTGCCCCTGAGCCATCCCCCTTCTATCTTCAAATTGTGCACCCTTGTTATTGCACATCTCTTTTTCTGAAAGATGCTACCCTCTTGGACTTTGTTGATTCCCTTGAGGTATATGAAAGTGTCTATCATGCCCCCCCTCTCCCTTCTTTCCTCAAGGGTACACATATTAAGCTTCCTTAGTCTCTGTTGGTATGGTTTCTGGTGCAGACCCTGCATCATTTTAGTTGCCCTCCTTTGGACTGCCTGTCTGATATGACTACTCCCCCGGGGTCCCTTTCCAATTTTGTTGTTGTTAGTACCTCTCCCCCATTGTGTACTCTTCCTCTGGGTTTTTGTTTCCTCAATGCATTACTTTGTACTTATTTGCATTACACAGTCCAGTTTTATAAGCACAATAAGCCACTGCATGGATGTGGGTTAGACAGTTCTAATGCACCTACAGAGGGGTGAAGGCATCAGCCTGCAGCCTTGTGCCTCACTATACCTCATAACCATGCTTTACAACTGCCTAATGCATGCCACCTTGTGTCTTACTGTTTATTTAGGCAATAGTTTATCCGATGGGGTCAATATTTTTCCTCTATATCCTTTGACTTGAGGCAATATTCACTATATACATATATATATAAATATATATATATAGTATGCAATGGGTGATAGTTTGATACATGATTTATCTATATAACTACTGTCTGACCTCAGTTAATCTCACGAGTGGCATAGGCCATAAGTGGTATGTCGGAGGGCAAACTGCATGAATATAGATAAATCATGTATCAAACTGTTCCTTGTTGCATATTTCATTTTTGCACTAAGGAACAGTTTTGACAGTGGAGGTAGATCTGTTAGAAATATATAATATATATTATACTGGCGTGGTAGTGCCAGTATAGTTAGGGTTGAGTAAGCACTTTAATGTTAAAACTCAAATTTTGCACCTTAATAACTTTGTCACTGTATGATGGATTTGCCTGAAATTGTGGATGCATGATCTGGTTCCATAGATCTCTGGATCTGGCAAGTTGAGTTATGGTCAGATGTATGGTTGTGAAGCTGCAGAAGGCAAAAAAATGCAAAAAGTAAAAAACATACATTTTGTGTGTTTATTTGCTGTCACCCACAGCCCATACAATTTTTCCATTTGGTCTCAAGTCTTTAGGGGACTTGCAATCTGGGTCAATGATGTGCCTTTCAAAGATTTGGTGAAAAAATATTAAACCATTCAAAAGTTATTCAAAAATAAGTTTCCCATTATAGTCAAAGGGAAAAAATATATATGTCTCAGGAAAGCTGCCGCCAGTACATTTTACTGTCACAAATGGCCCTTTTACTTTCATGCTGCCACCATCTTGTTTTCAGTTAGTAAAAGAGAAACGTGCCTGACATTTAACTTTGGGTCCCCCAGGTAAACACTGACTGTTGTGTTTACATTGTCAGGTCCTGAGGATGCAAGCCCTATTTTTATTTTGGGGCAAACCCTCCCAGAAATTCAGTTTTAAAACTCAGGGCCCCTGTACTTTCACAAAGTGCAAAAGAAATGGCTGTGACACTGTTTTTGCGAAACTTTCGCAATTTGAGAAAGTACTTTGTACAAAAACAGCAAATCTTTACCATCTCCCTGAAACAAAACAGTTGGGGCTTTTGGACTGACATTTGCAGGGTGGCAAGCCCTGGTCCCACAGATGTGCCTTTTGGTGTTTGGTGCCAAAACAGTCAATGGGCCCAAAGTTACAGCATTCTGAAGTTGAGAAATTTCCCATAGGATAACATTGCAGCTGCCTAGACACCTTTTCAGTGCCATATCTTGAAAATGAGGTGAGATACAGATTTGTCACTACATGCAGTTTAGATCACCTTTGGGAGAAACAAACGAGAGTGTGAGAGGGTGAAAGTTGAGCCTGATGACCCCGCGGCACATCCCGACTTTTGTTGATGTGTGGAGGGGGGATGGGGATGGGGAGGTAGGGGTGGCAACCCTAACACCACATTTCCATGCTTTTGTTGCTGTGCTATGAACCCTAACTGATGCATTAATGGAGTTTCTTTGCAAATAATATATATCTTTAATAGAATTTTAAATAGACTTTTTGTGCTTTTTTGTGCACAGCTCCTCTTTTAGAATATGTTGCTAGGCAGTTGCTATCATATGTATGCTGTCATGTCTTGATGGCTCTGATGCCCCCGGCATGTGTGTTCATTAGTGCTTAGATTGTTTTATGAGTAATTAGAGGGGAGAATGGTAGTGCTGCTTAGCAAGCGGGCAGAATGAATGGCAGTTAGCATATTGTGTTTGGTTTCAGCACTAGTTTCATTTTATTTATTTAGGCAATTTTAGCAAAAGTGATGCCTATAGTTTTTTAAAAAAATTGTTTGTTGCAATAGAAGTGGTGGTGGATGTTTGCCGTTATGATAGCTGAGTGTGCGTAAAATATGAGTAGTTCCGTGCACCTAAGGAGTTGTAAAGAAAACAAACGTGTTTTCTTTTATGGCGACTGTGATGTGTTTGCACTACAAAAAAAGTGGCTTTCATTATTTAATTTATGGTCTATGCCTTAATTGTGTCTGGCTTAAGGTGTTTGTGGAGGATTGTGGAGTTTGTCCATACCAGGGAGAAGAAGCTACATTTTCTTGTTACAGAGCCATTGGATCAAGAGAGATTACATAGCCGAGGTAAAGGAAATTAGCACAAAATACTGTTGCAGTATTTTTAACATTGACAGGCAAGGGATAAGCTATGATGAAAGAAAGGGAGGGGCAGTAATAAAAGAAAAAGGAAAGCTTTGAAGGCTGATGGTTGTGGGGGTACTGGGAGTGCTACAAAATAAATGGCTAAAATTAACCATAGCAGTGTGACAGTGCTTCAGGATGGAGATTATTTAAAAAAAAAATGAATTATAGTTGGGAAGCAGTACACAGTGGCCCAGCTATTCAGATTGTACCAGGCAGTGGAGCAAGCCTGGGTGCAGTGCAACTTGGCTGCACCGGGGCCAGGACCAGGACCAGGCGATATTCAATGGTGATGCGCCATGGCACAGCACCATTGAATATGGCAAGGTCAGTGCACATACTGCACATGGCACAGTGGCACTGCACTGATGAAAGCCACAGATAAGGAGCACGAGGATGCACCAGCACAGGTGCAGTTGTGCTAGGTGCATCACCCATGATATTCAGCAGAGGGTATGCAAATGAGGCCATAAGATATGCAAGGCACAAATGGGGCCATTTGCATGTCATTATGGCCCCAGTTGCATGCCTTACACAGGGCAGCCTGGTAACTTGCACCTGGTGCCCTGCACAGCATGACATGTGCAGTGGAGATCCCAGGGCATCCCCCACCCATAGCTGCGATTGCTTATATGTGTACCACCCAATCCCTGGTAGTCTAGTGGCACCCCCTCATGAGTCCCTGAATCCCTGATAATTGTAATGGAAGACCATCCCTGGTGGTCAACTTGTGCCCCCTCCCACCAGAGTCCCCGAGCAATGTAAAATGACTGTCCCTGGTGGTCTAGTGGAACTGCCCACCCCTAGCTGCGATCGTGGTAATCCTCTTTAAGGAAAAGCCCTGGTGATTCAGTGGCACCCCACCCCACCCCTCCACCCACACTGAACTCCTGGCCCACCCCACTCCCCCATCATTGGTGGGTGACTGCAACCAACCCGCATACTGCCCGGCTGCTCTCCGAATGACAGGTACAGTGTGGGTTATAAGCCCATTGGTCCCCAGTGTGGACCAATAGGCTTGCAGACCATACTGTACTAGACAGTCCTAAATATGTGAATTAAAATTGGGTAAGCGAACAGAAATGCAAATGGTAATGACAACAGCAATGCAGAAGGACACAGTAATGCAATAGACAACAGAAATGCTACCAAAAATGCAAACGATAAGGCTAAAAGAAATGCAAACAGTGACGAACACGTAAACAGTAATGGTAACACAATTGGAAATGAAAATGGTTATGGTAACACCAAAGATGACATTAAAGGAAACTGTAACATAAACGTAAGCGCAAACTCAAATGCACGCATATGCAAAAGCAAATCATTACGCGTACAGGCATGGTAATGCAATTGGAAGTGCAAACGCTTATGGTAACATGAACCATGACACCAAAGGAAACAGAAATGCAAATGTAAACACAAACGGAAGCATGTATGCAAATGCAAATGGTAATGCACATGGTGATGCAAAAGGAAATGCAAATAAAAGCAGTAATCTAAATGGAAATGGTAACAGTAATGCAAACACAAGCGCTAATGCAAACACAAAGGGTAACGCACACGGTGTTGGAAATGGAAACGGTAATGCAAACAGTAACAGAAATGCAAGCAGAAACGCTGACTGTAACAATAACGGAAACGCACACCCTTTTTTTCCAAAAAAGCTGCATTCAGAAGCACAGTGAATACAAAGAATGTATGCATAAATAATGGGCCTCGGATCAGAAAATGAACATTTGGAATACTAAATTACTTATATCCCAGGAACCATACGACATAGGAAAAAATTAAAATCTCTTATTATTTATGACTTTCCTTGCTAGTTTTGCACTTAGCCCCCTAATGCAGGGCTAAGCATTTTTCCAATGAAAAGTCCATATCTCAAAGTGTTTTTGAGATAAGGGCCCCCCCAATGGGTGCGGCGGACGCCGTAATGTTAGATTTGGGAAAAATCGTCAACTTCAGAGTGCTGAAATTTTGCAGCCCTCTAATATGTTGGCACAAAACCACCAAAAGGCACACATGTGGGATATTGGCTTTCTTCCCTCCAAATTTCAGCCCAAAAGACCAAACTGTTATTTTGCAGCAGGGTGGCAAAGATTTCCTATTCTTCTGGGCATAGTGTTGCAAAGTAGTGTTGTGATTTGCGACACTGTTGCAAAAAAAGTCATGAAAGTGTTGAATGTGTGACACTACTGTTTATGAAAATTTGAAAAACATATTTCTGGGGTGTTTAACCCCCAAAAAAAGACATGGCTAGCATCCTCAGGATTCAACTAGGTGAACGCAGCAAGAATTGTTTCCCTAGAGGGTCCCAAATTTAAATGTCAAGCATTTCTGTGACCACCAACTGAAAACAAGATGGTGGATTTGTGACACTACAGGGGTCATTTGAGACACTAAAAATTGCATTTACAACACTATTGAACTTTTTAACTTTTCCCATTGACTACAATAGGAAAGTTGTTTTTTGAATAACATTTAAACTGTTTCATATTTTTTCATGAAATCTTTGAAAGGCACATCAGGGACTCTGGCTGCATGTTCCCTGAAGGTTTCTGACTGGTTGTGCAGACCATGCGACCTGTAGGTGTGAGCAAAAAATGCACATAAGAGCATAACTTCCACATTCTACATCGCTATGTAGCTCTGCAACTGTTTATCTGACCATTACAAAACTTGGCAGATCCATACATCTATAGTACCACTCTGCGCATGCCAAATTTCAGGCAAATCTGTCATATGGTGGCAAAGTTATTAAGCTGCCAAATGTCAGAGTTTAACCTTAAATGGGGTACGCAACCCTGAAAATATAAGTAGCACTACGTGTCACTATAATGTAATGTGTGTGTATATATATATATATATATATATAGATATATATATACTATATATATATATATATATATATATATAGGATATACAATGGTAAGCTGTCAGATAAATGATTTAGCTACGCAAGTGCTGTTTGACCTCAGGTAACCTCACGAGTGGAGCAAGCCACGAGTGAGGTGTTCGAGATCAAACAGCACAAGTGTAGATAAATCATTTATCTGAAAGCTCACCATTGTATATTTCATTTATGCAATAGGGATGCTTTCTAGCAATGCAGGAACATTTGGTTTTCACTGTTTAGCTTCTTTTTAAATGACAATTTCCGGGAGTTTTGGTAAACATTCCTAGAATATATCCGCCTAGCATAGTGATTGCTATTAAATCAAACATCACTCATTTTGTAGAAAACTTTTTGCTGAACAAATGTCATGCTCACAGTACCATGCTACCATTTTCATTTTAAAGTTATTCACATTTGTTTGTCAAAAAAGGAAAAGAAAATAGAATGTTATGCTGTTTTTTGCTAATTATAAAAAAAACTAAAAGGTATCCATAAATGAAACACCACTCATTTTGTAGATATTTTTGTGCCAAACATTTTACGTGCTCACAGTACCATGCTGTCATTTTTTGTTTTAAAATTATTCACATTTGTCAAAAAAGCGAACAAAAATTAAATTTTGTTCTGCTTTTTTGCTAATTATAAAAAATCTATAAGGTTTCTATACATGAAACACCACTAATTTTGTAGATAATTTTGTGCTGAACAATTTTCATGCTCACAGTACCATGCTATCTTTTTTCGTTTTAAAGTTATTCCCATTTGAATATGGTTTGTACTGCTTCCGAGGCCGAACATTCTAAATGAATTCTAAAGAGATTTATGACATATTAACTATGTGTATAAATGGTCACTGTATGTATACATTTATTTATACATACAGTGACTCGGATAAACGCATTTATTATACTGAATATATGTCCACCCCTATTGCATATATATATATATACATATATATATATATATATATATAACAAATATTGTATTATCTGCAGCAGTGGTAAGGAGTGGTATGTAGTTTGCAGTCAGAAGAAGCAGGTTGTCATGATGTGTTGGTGGCATTTACATGAAAGATGGTAGAAAAATGGAGGAGACAGCTGCAGCATGAAAGATATGCCTTTTAGTGAGCTGGAGCATTGAGTTACATGGCTGTTGAATGGGTGAGGTTGAAGGAAGGTGTTGGGTAGTTACAGGGTTTTTATGCTAGGCTGTTTTTGTAGGTACACCTCTTGTATTGCTTTTGAGGCTTATTTGTGAGAAGTTGCAAGGTGTTTAGGTTAGGGTGGCTGTTGTATTTGTTAATAAGATGTCTATTACATGTATTAATAAGGTGGTTGTCATGTATTTTAATAAGGTTATAATAAAGTAGTTCAAAGAGTTTTCATGAGGTTTTAATGTGTATTTGATACATATGTCAAAATGGTTATTGGATGCATGTTTTAATAAGGTTGAAATACAGTGGTTTAAAGTGTGTTGATGAGGTGTTAATGTATAATTACAATGTACATAGGATGTTTATCAACTGATATCAGTTCATTGGGAAGGTATATCACTTAATTGGCTAAATGGGTGATATATGGCATTTGAATAGTTTGGTATATGGGAAATAGATTGCTTTTCTATGGGGAGGAGGGTCCATCAGGGGAAAAAAAAAACTATCTACAGTTATATTAGCATTTTGTCAAGCATAGCTACAGTACTTAGTAAATGCAAAAAAGAAACAAAAATGAATAACAGCATTTGAAGCATACATTTATCAGTTGGGTTAAACAGTCTGAGAATGCAAGTGGCATGATGATGTATGAAATCTCAACATGCTGTGATCAAGGAGTTTAGCCCCTCCCTTGTAATAGAACTGACTGCTGGGGTCAGCATGGAGACACAGTTCTCTCCATCTATCAGACCTTATCACAGTGTCTGACAGTTCAGAAGCACAGCTGGAGGGATGATCTACGGAAAAGCCTGCCCCAAGATACTTGAGGTAGTGTATGTTCCAGTACAAAATGACTAGTCATGCAGGCAAAGGCTTGGCCCTCTTTCTGATAAACTAACTACATAAAAAAAAACAAAGTCTTTTTCTAGCTAATCCACAAAATAACACCTTAAAACCACATGTCTATAAAACAAATAGTACTCTGGAACTGGGTTATCTTCAACAACATATAAACTACTGCAATGTATAACAGCTGTGTTTTAAAGATAACCGATTACATATTTCCATAAATTTATAAAGGAACACTGTATTACATTCTAGCAATACTGTACAGATACAGTATTTTATAAGCCACTGCTTTTAACTGCAAGATGTACAGTTGTCCTTTTTTTCTGGATGTATCTGATCCATTTAACATATATAATTCATTCAAACTGTGCCCTGTCTGCTCTGGTTCCATGGATAGTGGTCACTTTTCAAAGAATTTAAATCAGAATGGATAGCATCTGGACACTCCTAGTTAGAATATTATTTTCAGGTGATGGTAGGAGCAAAACATACTGTATGGGGGAAATTTAACCAGCTGATCATGGTAAACTACCCTGTTATGCATACTGTAGACAAGTTAACAAAGTCCACAAAGCAAACTGGACATCAGTGTTTTATGTTTCAGCTAAAGTGCAACTCTTTCAACAGCACAGTGTCCACAAACACAGAAGATAAATGGTGGTAAAAAAAAAAGGGGAAACTGTGTACAGCAAGTCTGCACTTCAACCAAGGGATTCTGGTGACATCACATACCACAATACTGAAGGTCAAGGACAGGTCCATGAAGAACATGGTCACCACCTTAACTTACTAGAAGTCTTGCACAATCACAGAATTATTTTAATGTATAATGTTTTTTATTCTGGTCAGGTCATTTGTTGAACATGTATTGTCCTCATGATGGCATTTGACATAGCCCCCCCCAAAAAAAAAATCTGCTACTAAGGAAACTCAATCAGTTGAACATGTCTCTTGAACTAAGGGTGTGAGAAGTGGCCAATTATCAAATTCAGTTTGGTGTCTAGTTAAGCCCAATGAATTCAGTCTGACTTTGAGAATTTGTCTGAGCTACTTTTGCTCTCTATACATTACTTTTACATTGCTTGAGGGGTTTATTCAGCATCACAAATTGAGGGTGTGATTTAAATTTGAGTTGCACTCCAGTCATTGCATTAGTTTTTATTATTTCTGGTGAGTTGTTTTTTTCCAGCTAGAAACTACAAAAAATGGGAATGCAGTGGAAAATTTGTGGAAAACATTACATTTCACAAAGAGTATTCATTCGTAAACAAATTTATTTGAAACAATTTTACAGGAACATCTCAAAATCAGTTTTGATAACATATGAATCAAGATGCATGTGAAATGGCAAAATGGATAAACAAGAGTCCAAGGAGCTGCCAAAAAACTGATTTTTTAACTAAAATTATACTGAAACATGGCTAAAGGGTACCATTACAAATCAACAGATAGCACTACCTTCCTTCAATACCTTTAGATTGGACAGACCAACAAGGGGAAGGAGGTAGTAATTTATGCTAAGTCTAAATCAGGGCAAGGGTACAAATCGAAAGGAGGGAATAAGGTCACTATGACAAAAGAGCAAAGGGGAGAAAAAGGGCAGACTAAATGGGCCAGGTGGTCCTTTTCTGCTGACATATTTCTATGTTTCTATGTTTCTAAAGACATCACTACCAAACTCCTAGCAATCATCAAACCTAGGAAATTTAAATGTCTAACCAGAAGACTCACACTGCCTTCATCAGAAGTGTTCAACAATATTGGCTGCTATAAACCACTGTCAGGGGGGCTTAGAGCTATTATCAGCCCTCATAAACATTATCGCTACTAATCCCAAGGAGTCCATTATCCTTGGTGACCTGAACCTGGATTGACTCATTCCCAAAGCAAATACCCTAAAAGAATTGCGCGACAAGCTGGGTATCTCGCAATGTATCTGTGAACCCACTAGAATTAATGTAAAAAATTACACTAAAAGCTTTGTACTAGACTTGATACTCTCAAACAGACCGCACAAAATTGTACACAGCTGTTTTCTATAATGACCTAAGAGGCCACAATACAGTCATCTGCATAAGAAGCTTGGAAAAACATATCACTAGCTCCCAAATATAGCACTAAACAAAGCTTCCATAAATTGAAAGATAAAAACTTCTTAGCTGACCTCAGGAGTACAAACTGGCAAAACCTTTACTTGGCCCCTTCAGTGGAGGAGGCTTTTGACATCCTCAGTACAACTCCTACAAATCTAACAAGCAAACATGGCCTCTTATAAAATGCAGAGTGAAAAAAAAACTCTTACCCATGGTTCACTGCTGAGTTGAAAACAGCACTAGACCAGGAGGAAAAATTGGGCAACAGCAAGATGTACCAAAACCCCCCATAGACTTAATGGCATTTTGAACTGCAAGAAATGCCTATGCTAAGCTTATTAGAATCTTCAAAACCAACTATTACATGAAAGCCCTAGAAGGTGCCAAGGGAAACAGCTAAAATCTGGCAAACAATCAAAATCATCGAAGGACACAGAACCCACCATCAATCCCTGTCAAAATTACCCCTTAAGATACTGCTATCACTGATCAGGGTACTGTACTCAAAAAATTAAATGTGCATTTCATGGTAGTGGGACTAGCATTTGACTCATTCCCTACTGCTAAACTTGTAGACCATCCCACACCTACAGATGATCCTGTGGAGCCTCAGAATCAGGACTCCTTCTGTATCTCCCAAGTAACCTTCAAACAAGTTGAGGACCCACTAAAAAAAAAAGACATGAAAAAGAGTGCTGGCGCAGAAGGAATAGAGCTCATTCCTAAAACTAGGGTTTGACTCATAACCACCACCATAACACACATCTTCAATCTGTCAGTCTCATCTGGAATGATTCTCACTCACTAGAAAACAACCTTCTTACTACCTCTGTTTAAACTGGGTGACTCGAGTGACCTAAACAATTACAGACCTATCTCCATCCTGCCGGTTCTGTCTAAACTCCTGAAAAAGGTAGTTAACAACCAGCTAAAGGAACACTTTGAAACTCATATCTATTTAACTCACTGCAATCAGGCTTCAGGCAAAACCACAGCACAGTGCCAGCATTGGCCAAAGTAACAAATGACTGGTTTACCACTCTCGATAATAAACATCCAATCAAATCAAATCAAATCATCTTTATTTATAAAGCGCCTTTCAGAACCAAGGCACTGTACAATAAATTCACATATACGCTTAGATAAAAATAATCATAAATTAATAGCCATAACTAGGATATACTAAACTGAATAAATATGTCTTTAACTCCTTTTTGAATTTCTCGATGGTTGGACATTCTCTCAACCAACGAGGTAGAGAATTCCACAGGGTTGGTGCCAAAAAAGCAAAGGCATGAGATCCTCATGCTTTTAATCAAACCCTGGGAATCTCCAGCAATCCCTCATTGGTGGAGCGGAGAGGATGGAGGGGGCAATAGGGTACCATGAGATCTTTCAGGTAGCCAGGTCCCTGATCATGTAGGGCTTTAAGGTTAGTAAACCAACCTTGTAAGTGATCAGCCACCTAACAGGCAGTCAGTGCAGTTCGCGGAGCACAGGCGTAATATGGCTGGATCTAGAGATCCCAGTCAAAAGCCTTGCTGCCATGTTCTGCACCAGCTGCAGGTGATGAATATCAACCCCAGATAGCCCTAGGTAAAGGGAATTACAGTAATCAAGATGGGTAGTGATAAAGGCATGGACCAACGTTGGCAGATCACCCGGTGGGACCAGATGTTTCACCCAGGTGATATTCCTCAGATAAAAAAAGAGGATTTGACTACGGCTGATACCTGAGATTTTAAAGTCAAGCCATTGTCAAAAATAACACCCAGGTTTCGTACCTGATCAGAGGTAGTGAGCGACATACCACAGAGCAATAAGCCCGGTGGTTGGCCAGCCCCCAAACCCACCACCGGATGACCCGGGTCCACTACCAACACCTCAGTCTTATCAGGATTCAGTCTCAGCCAGATAGAACTCATCCATAACCTGATTTCAGTAAGGCAGTTGTCTAGCACGGAGAGAGCACCATCTTGCCTGGGTGGAAAGGACAAATACAGCTGAATATCATCTGCATAGCAGTGAAAACCCAGACTGTATCACCTAATGATATCTCCTAAAGGCAGCATATACACTGCAAACAACATGGGTGCTAAAATGGAACCCTGCGGTACCCCACAAGGCAGGGAGTGAGCACCAGAGGAATAAATTCTAGTGGTAACCCTCTGAAACCTGTCTGTGAGGTAAGACTGAAACCAGTTGAGACTGTTCCAGACAGTCCGCAAAAACCGCAGGCACTCCAACAGCACGCCATGGTCTACAGTGTCAAATGCTGCAGAGAGATTGAGAAGGACCAGAATGGTACATGCCTTTCGATCTCTAGCCATTAGGAGGTCATTCAACACCCGGACAAGGGCAGTCTACATGCTATGCTTCTTCCTAAAACCAGATTGGAGAGTATCATAGACATTGTGAGTTGTAAGATGATCATCCAATTGTAACGCAACTGCCTTCTCAATAACCTTACCAGCAAAAGGCAGGTTAGAGATAGGCTGGTAGTTAGCTAGACAGTCTGGATTCAAGGAGGGTTTTTTTAGGAGTGGTCAAACTACCACCTCCTTAAGGGGATCAGGAAAGACCCCCCTCTCCAAGGATTTCCAGACAATGTCAGCAAGGATCGGGCAGATAACCTCTACACATCCTACTAAGAGGGGTGTAGGACCCGGATCCAAACTACAACTGATTGGTTGCAATGTTTGGATGATCTTCACAATGTCAATGAACTCCAGCCAGCGAAAATCTGACCAGGCAGACTGGGTGGATAGCACTTCCTGTCGACAACTGTAATCCCTTAGAGGAGGAGTCGGACCGATGCCAGACCTGATGCTAGCAACCTTATCTGCAAAGAACCGAGTGAACTCCTTGCATCTTAGCTGAGAAAAAACTTCTCTGGGCTGGAGACAGATTGGATTGCACAATCTGTCAACAGTCCGGAAAAGCTGAGCCGGTCGATTCTGTGCAGCAAAAATCTCCCTGGACAGGGACTCTGCCTTCTTACGGTTGATTTCTGATTGATAGCCATCATAATGTGCCACCAACCTAAGCCTATCAGCATCATTACCGGACTTCCACCAGACTCTGTCCAACCTTCGGCCAACTCTCCTTAACTCCTTCAAGGAGCCATCAAACCAAGGGCTCCTTGAGCAGAGGGTGAAAGGCTGAACACGAACAGGAGCAATCTTGTCCAGAGCATCTCCCACAGCCTTATTATAGGCTAATACAAGATCATCTGGACTCATGCATTCACCAGACACGCACGATAGATCCAGTACTGCCATCAGCTCACTGGGACTAATACCCCTTAAAGGGTGGTACTGAACCATCTCCGTAGGGGCAGACCTATTAGGGGGAGCCCTGAAACTGAACCTTATGGTGTGATGGTCAGACCAGCTGACTGGTTTCACCCCCAAGTCAGCAATCTCCATATCCAAAAGGAAGATCAGATCCAATGAATGACCTTTAATATGGGTTGAGGAGGTAACAACCTGTGTTAGGCCCAGTGAGGTCATCAACTGGAGGAGATTTTGACCAAAATGAGAGAGTTCATTGTTAACCCAGGCATTGAAGTCCCCCAGAATTAACAGTCTGGGGGACCGCAGTAGCAGGTCGACGATGATGTCTGCTATCTCTTGGGGGAATTCTCCACCATCTCCTGGTGGACGGTAGATGAGGAGAATTCCGCAACCTACACCCTCACCCAAGATATATTGAAAGGATCTGTTACTTCCTAAAGGCACATCCACAAGGCCCAGCTCAGTCTTAAACATAATGGCTACACCCCCGGCCCTACGATCCAGCCTTGGTTGGTGTATCACTGAGAACCTAGCTGGTGTTGCTGAAGCCAATACAGGGCCTGGATTTTCATCCAGCCAGGTCTCTGTGATGCAAGCCAGATCAGTTGATCCAACAAGATCAGCTATTATAGCTGTCTTGTCTTTAATAGATCTGGCATTGCATAACACAGCCAAGGCTGGATGAGCTGTCTTGGAAGTCCTAGGTTCCTGCCTACTAAAATCGGAACCCTTGGGCATGGCAACAAGACAAGAATGACCTCTATCTTGGCCCCATTTTATCCCAGGACATCTTCTGGATCCCACCACCCCAATCCGCCCTCCCCCCTCCTGTCTCCCACCAGGCTCCGCTCTCCATCTTCTTTTATGCTTCCTTAAAATGCCCAAAGCACGGCACCTAAAATAGGTGTCGGATGGTAATGGTGGACATTCAAAGGGACACAATTCCCTGAGTCTGGTGGGGGACTAATGCCCAACCGTCGCTAAATCACCCCAACATATTATATAAATAATACAAAAACAATATACAGTAAACAAATTAAATACAAGCAAATAATATATAATCAACCACTTATATAAAAATAAAATGGGGCATTAATCTCAATTGTCCAGCATTCCCAGATATAGGCAGCTTAAAACTATTACCTTAAAATGATCGATTAAAACAATCCAAAATAAATTATAAATCAGACAGACCAAAAAAGAAGCCTCCCTTAAGAATCCATTTCTAAAGAGAGTTAAAATCCCAAAAAATAAAAATAATTAGATAAACTTACAAAATAATAATAAATGCAACAAATTTTCAACCCCTGGTTCTCTCACTACCCTGGGGATCAAAAACATATAATAAAATAAAAAATAAAAATTCCCAGGTACTCACACTACCTGGAAAAATAATAATAGTTTGGGCACTCTCACTGCCCAAACACCAACAAAAATAATTCAAACAAAAACATAAAAATCAAACAACAGGAAATGTTCTCTCCAAAAATGTCTCAATAGTAGTTCTTCTTTAAATTCAGCAGTCCACGGTCCCAAATCCTATTAGACTCCAAATCTCAGAATTGAGTCAATAAATAATCCAGTGATTTAATCAGCCTTTGAATTCCATTTCCATTTAAAGGGTTATCTGGAAAAAGGCCAAGAGTGTGCAAACCTTGTCAAATAGTAAAAGGATATCCCAATCCTCCCCTCCACATCACCCGAACTACTAGGATTCCCTACCACCTGTGACCCACAACTACAGATGTCCTAAGGGTAAACAACAAAGTATACCCCCAGGGCAACTTAGGAGAGCCTCAAATCCTCCTCTGACTCCCCAAAGGCAGACGAGGGAACTCCCATTCGGTCAGAGGCAATGGGAAAAACAACCTGAGATGTAAGGAGGAAGGGTTCCCACCCAGCACCACTCAATGACCCCCAGCACCCCTAAACTCTGAGCAACAGCAGCTAAAGTCACTGCAGAGATGTCAGCTCACAAAGGTTCAAACTTGAATCGGAGCAGTCATAAACGATTCAGATTACAAAGATGCGCAAAAAGCGCTCTCACCACACCGCTGCTCACACATAGATGTAATCTTCCTGGATATAGTCAGTCAAACCAGTAGTTCACTCGAAGTAACAACAGTTCCAGGCTTTCAAATTCAAGTAGGCAGCAGCTCTCACAGTTCCACAGGTTTGGCAGCGGCTCCACAGGACACAAATCTTAACAGGATTTGGGCTCAGTTTACTGAAAACAACCATAGCATAAGTCAACTTAATAACATTAAAGTTAAAATACATGCGATTTCCGGCTGTAACCACAGCCGTAACTGCAACGGCGGCTAAAGTTCCCGTATAACAGGGAGAACAGCCAACCTGAGCGACAACCCGAAAAAACGCTCAAAAAACTAAACTACCTCACTAAAGCAGCCCTGACTAAACTAAGATTGCAAACTTAAAGAAAAAAATATAAAAACGCTCGAATAAAAGATATATAATAAACGAAAGCACAACTTCTAAACACAAGTCTCAGGCAGCTCACACACTGCCGCCATCTTGTTCTCCCTAGAAGAGTCATCTTCCTAGGCCCTGGAAAGCTTTGGTACCATTGACCATAGTCTCCTGCTAGTTAAACTCAAAGAGCATGGCTTGAATAATTGCTCAGTAAACTGGTTCTCTAATTATCTCTCCGGTAGACTCCAGAGCATTAAAGCTGACAGGCTTTTATACTCTCCCTTACCACTCACAAGAGGTGTGCCCCAAGGCACCATCTTAGGACCATTGCTGTTTTCAATCTACATAAACTCCCTAAGCCACAATATACACAACTCTAAACTTCACTTCTTTGCAGAAGACACTGTATTATATACATCAAAACCCTTTCTTCCAGACATTAGCACCGAATTACAGGCCGATTTTAACCAATTACAATGCAGCCTAGTAAACTCCAAATTGCTGTTAAATGCCAAAAAACAAAAAACAAAGCAATGTCCTTCCTTCCTCCATGTCCCTCTGCATCTTTACGCAAGCAGGCCACACCCGCACCTATCACAGCCCTACTAGGGTACTCACTTGAGGTAGCTGAAAAATTTTAATATTTGGGAATCTGTGTGAATAGTAACCTTTCATTTGCTGATCACATTGAAGCCCTCTCTAACAAGCATTTGTCAATGCTGAATGTTTGCTTGCTGGCATTTGCAGTGGAAGTACAGGAGTTAGAGAGATGCAGTATAGGAATGGCATTGAAGTATTGAACTGACACCAACTCCACCCTCACCCTGCAGAGATGGACAAACATTGAGGTGTGCCTTTGGGTTGTCACTCATGACAGTCATAACATTTCACCTCATCCTGCCCTTCAGACACTGACAAGTGTTGAGGTGTGCCTTGGGTGTTTGGGCTTTACATGTACCTCATTCCATAAGGAAATATCCTGAAATGGGCACAGTATAGGAGAATGGGGAGAACTCTGGGGGAAAAGGGTCCAAGGTGCACCTCAATGCCTGTCACTGGCTGGAGGGTGGAGTGGGGGGTGTAATGGCATGAGCATTACTGTTGGCAGTCCCAAGTCACACCCCTAACACCTGTCAGTCCCTACAGGGTAAGGCATTATGGTAGAATACCTTAATGTCCTGGGCATTTCCTGGTATTTTTACTCCAAGTTTTCCACCTGGGCTTTTTGTGACCCCACCGCATGAACAGTGACACTATCAGTTTTTTACGTGAAAGATGATTTTGCACCGTGACTGCACCATTTGGTGCCACAGGTTCGAAAACACGTTTCGAACAGGATGTGAAAAGTGACAGGTGTACTGTTCATGAGGAGGTGTAAAAAATGGCATTGTTGAAAATCTGGAGTGAAAATATAAAAAACTGGTGAAGTCATGAGAGTGCATAGAAACTGCGCAATGTACACCGGTAATGTAACTAGTTTGAGGATTTTTTACAGCAGATTTTCAACATAGGCATTTTGGGACCTTTGCTCATGAACAGTGTCACTGTAATTTTCTTAATCTATCTCGAACACTAATTTCCCACAGCGACCATGCTATTCTGCGTTGGAAGTGTGAGAACACATTTTGGCCAGGGTGTGAAAAATGACAGCTATACTGTTCATAAGAAGGTGTGGAAAAATGTCAATGTTGAAAATCTGGACTGAAAATATTACAAATTCGTGAACTTACAAGGGCGCGTGGACATTGTGCAATGCATGCACATAGTTTAGTCATTTTATGGACTTTTGTCACCAAATTTTCAACATAGCCATTTTAACACATCTGCTCATGAACAGTGTCACTGTGATTTTCTTAATGTGTCTGGAACATTGATTTCTCAAACTGACCACGCCAATGCGCGCTACATGTGCAAAAACACATTTTGAGTGAGATGTGAAAATGACAGCTGTACTGTTCATACAAAGGTGTGGTAAAATGGCAATGTTGAAAATCTGGCGTGAAAATATTATAAACGCTTGTAAAACAGTCATTTTTGGGAGCCTAAATTTTCAACATAGGGTTTTTGGGGCCTACCATCAGACCAGACACTGTCATTTTATAATCGTCCCGAAATGGTTCCGCCGCAGTGATCGAAATCACCTTCGGGACCAAATAACAAAATGACAGTGACTGAGCTCATAAGGTGGGGTCCCAAGAACCCCATATTGAAAATTTGGTGAAAAATTCCCAAAAATGCCCAAGATATGCAACAAAGTTGAAAAAATACATTTATGCCATTGTACAGCTTACCGGCATTTCTTCAGTTCGTGGTCGGCTTTGAAGAGTGCAGATGTGTTCCCTTTCCACCACAGATCATTTGCACCAGCCTCCAGAGGTAAGTATGGGGTGAGGTGGGGGTGTGGGGAGGTGAGGCACTCAGATGGTGGGCGTGGGTTGGGGGATGGGGCAAGGCAGTCAGCGAGGGACCATTTTTTCTTACAGGAGATTTTTTTTTCTTTTAAAGACGATGCGTGACTTTTGCCATGCTGGGGTGGGCTCCCAGCGTGGCAGCTGGAAGATTGTTTGGGGGGGCCAGTGGAGCCGATGGGGGATTGGGCACCCCTGTTTGCCATATGGACTGTTGCCATGCTGGGGTGGGCTCTCAGTGTGTTACCTGGAAGTATGTTTGGGGGGCAGTGGAGCTGATGGGGATTGGGCACCCCCATTGGCCATACAGAATTTTGCCACGCTGGGGTGGACTCCCTGCATGGCACCTGGAAGTCTGTTGGGGGGGCAGCAAAGCCGACGAGGAATGGGTGCCCCATCGGCCATATAGTGTGTGGGGGAGAGTGCATGAGCACGCTGGGGTGGGCTCCCAGCGTGCTACTTGGATGTTTGTTGGGGGGAAAGGAGCTGTCTATGACAGCTGTTTCAATGCAGTGCCAATGTGTAGGCACTTTGCAGACTGCCGACGGCTATATGCAAATTGCCTACACATTACCACTGCTGATTGTAGCGGTGTTTTGCTTGAAACTGTACACCACTGCATCTGAACTGCTGTCACAGACAGCTCAGACATTTATTGGAGTGGTGAGGCCACACCTGCGACAAGGAGCAGGGCATTGGAACCGGGGTGCCACACGTATGAAACTTTGTATGGTGGCACTATGTTTCTTGCACATGCACACAAGCAAACATAAAAAACTAAGAACTAGACTGTTTTTTTCTTCTACTGGAATAAAGCCTTATTTTCCACAGACAACAGGAAAAGGCTAGTACAAGCCACCTTCCTTCCTCTTCTAGACTATGAGGAGATCATATACAACAGTAGTTCAGTGTCCAGCCTACATAAGTTGGCAATCCTCTTTCACCATGCTTTACGTTTCATTACAAATGCACCATACAGAACATATCACTGTGCCCTTTACGCTGCAGGGGCTGGACGTGACTTGCCACAAGAAGGATGCTCCACACTAGCACCTGGGCCTTCAAAGCACTACGGAACAAACTCCTTCTGTACATCATGTTCTTATTTTGCCACTCTCATGGCTGTTACTTCCTCAGGAAAAACTCTTTCATCCTGTTAGATGTGCCCAAATCCCATACTCATTATGGCAGATCTGCAATCAGTTATGCCATCCCATCTGTCTGGAATAAAATACAATCATCACTCAAGCTCCCCAACTTAGCTTAGTCTCTGTAAACTTCTCTAAATCCCTGACCAGCAAGGCACTTAAAGAAACTTGCCAATGTCATAATGACTAGCACATCTCTCCTTGGCAAGTTACCACAACCAGCGCTTGTGTCCTTTCAACTAATCACCTCCCCTGCCTATACTATCTGATAGAATTTCACTCCAATATGTATTTGGCATAGCTGTATTCCTGTTCTTTTGTTCCAGCTGTATACTTGTCATCCTTATTTTATTAATTGTGTTGAATGTCATTTATTGTATTATATCGTGTTATACCACATTGTCCTTACCAGGACCTCCTTGTAAATGGGCATGCTCAATGGAGTTTTCCTGCAAATAAACTTGAACTTGAAACTTGAACTTATAAATGTGGAAACTGCCCTGTTTTTGGCACAATACTGCCAACATTTCAATTTTGTGATTGAAAAATTTCCAAATGAAACAAAGAAACAAAAAACAAACCTGTTTGTTTTGCCATTCAGAAAAAAATGACAGCTGTTGTGCAGCTGTGAGTATGGGCTCATGCTCAATGTGTAACACAGTGCGTGTCTCCCATGATCACCAGTCGGTGATTATGGGAAATAATAACTGGTTGAACCCATACAAAAACTGGTCTCCAGTTATTATTATTGCTTACATGTGGCAGGTTGTGGTGACATGCCACTACTAGGGATTGATGTGTTTTTGTTGGTGTGACAGGGTCTGCAACACATTTAGATCACTTTAGCCCAGTGCAGAGCTACAGTAATGGTAAATAAGCATTGCTGAAATGAAGGCTTGTACCCCTTTGGTCTGTGCTTTACTTCTATACTAATTACTATAATTTCTCTCACCCAATATATTTTTTAATTATATAACAATAGCACCACTAATATCTTCACCACATTTTGCATAAAAAGTAAAAACAAATAACAAGACAATACATTTAGGGCACTGCATTAGTTCAAGTCGGTTTATTGTTCGGCTGATTAAGCCATTACACAATATTCTTAGAACAAATACATACATATGCATACAGTACACAAAATAAAAACAAAGTATTGCAATCGAACATTCTATACATATAAATATAAATATTCACTTTCTGACTGGCTTTAACTATAAATTATATAAAAAAAAAATTACTAATAATAAAGATAATTCCTTCCTGAATGGGCTAGATTTCATATTAAACACTTTACTTGTGAGGTTTTAAATTTATCATAAGTTATGATCTACAAAAGGAGCCATAAACTATCATTATAACTTACCAGACCACTTTCCAACCATTGCTATCCTGTATCCCACTGTACTGCCAAGCCAAGTAGACCAGGCCAGCAACAGAGCAACTTCAAAAGAACCCCCAGGAATCCAGATCAAGGCCCCTCCATAATACCCACATCTTGTTGCCACACACATACAACCAATCAGATTTTTGTAATTAAATACTTTGTCCAGTAGACCTTTGCATTTCCAGGGACTCCACTGGGTCCTAGATCCTGTTATGTATCACTAAATTGCTCTATAATTTTACTCCGTAACTGCCTACCTTATTATCTATTTTAGATTCTAGCTACCAGTTTTCAGAAATAAGAACTCAAGAACGCTCAGTCCTAACAAAATCCAGAAAACTAAGAAAGATCCTGTCCCCTTATATGCATACTTGGTCACTAGGCATTCTTTATTCCATATTCTCTGTTTTGATCTGTATGACTGGGACACAAAGTATTTATATAGATATACCCCACCCAGTCCTCAATAGCAATAAAGGAATAACCCTGAGGTGAACCTGTCTTCCCCTGCCAGATACCAAATAGGCACCACAGTTATGAAAATGATTAAAAAAATAGCCTAATTAAGTTTAGTGTTGTGTGAAACTGGAATATTTTGCCCAGCAAAATATTTTGCATAATAATCGCATTACGTGAAATATTTCGTTGAACGAAATGCAAAATTTAGCTTGCAGCTGTGAGCAAAATTTTGCCCCTAAGCCAGAGGAATTTCACCTGTGGGCGAAATTTCACCACCACGGGCAAACTTCCACCACTTCAGGTGAAATTTCACCACCCATGGTCAAAATATTGCCTCCTGCAGGCAAAATTTCTTTACTGGTGGTGGACTGGTGAGCTGGCAAAATTGCAGGCAAAACTGCGAAATTCCACCACATTTTCGCAAAACATTTCACATGGTGAAATTGTCGATTTTGCCGCCACAATTTCACTGGCGAAATTTAATTTCACTGCATCTCTAATTAAGTCAGGACATCCACCTACCTGAAATGTTCTACCCCTTTAAGAGTAATAAAGAATCTAGTGATGCCAAGTTAAAACTGAGGAGCTCCATTTATATACAGGCCATCTCTGTCAGTCTTTTTTTTATTATTAAAAAATCTGTTTTTATCTTGTTGTATATCCTTGCACACTTCTTATCTCTAAATTCCAAAGTAAGACCATAGTTGAAGCAGAATTCCACAGCTGCTCTTTTAAAGTCACTAATACAGCGTCCGTATTAAAGGGGAGTGGTGTTAATTGTGAACTTATTTTTATTTATTTATTTATTGAAATAATCAGTTTTACAACCTTTGAGTCAGGGACTCGTTTACAAAGGTACCTCGTCATTGAGGGGGAGACAACAATTAAGTGAGGTTCAGGACAGAGGTTACATACAGGTGAGATACATAAATACACACGTAGAGTTGCAGGCAACAATTATACATGTACATGCATATGTTGGGTTACACGCATCATTATATAACATCATACGCATCAGTATATAACATCATTGTTATGGTCTGTTCTATTGTGCCAGCATCCAGGCGTCTATGGGACCCAAAAGGCATAGAGCAAAGCGAGACAGGGTTTTGGTCCACTACAGGCAATTACAACATCGGCTGTCAATAATGTGTTGGAAGGAGGGCAAATTTGAACCGCCAATCCCAGGATCTTAGTGATAGCCTCAGGAAGGAGTTAAACTAGGCTGGGGCTTTATGATGAAAGGATCTTTTACAGCGAGAGGTCCTTGCCCTGGGAACTATGAAGGTGGCTGCGGTGGAGTTACGGGTTGGCAAAGGCCGGACAGCCAGCTGCAGGGATGAAGAGACCCCTGGTGGGCAGAGCCCTGATATGAATTTTTTGGCCAGTAGGTAGGTGTGATATTTCAGTCTTTCCTCAAGAGTGAGTATGTTAGCAGCGGAGTATAGCAGACAGGTGTGAGTTCTGCTGTGGGCACCAGTGAGGAGCCTACAGGCTTTGTTAATAGCGGTCTGGACTTTTGTTAAGGAGGAGGGGTCAGCCGCTGCATAAATTGGAAGTCCGTAGTCAGCCAGTGACAACACAGATGAGGTAATGGCTAGTTTTAAGGAAGATTCCGGGAGGCAATCTTTATGGCAGTAGAGGAGCCCGATCCTGGAGTTCATGGCTGATGACAGGGCTTTTAGGTGGGCGTGGAATGTGAGGCCTGAGTCAAAGGTGATGCCCAGGTACTTATATGTTGTTACCTGTTCTAGTGGGAGGAGCATGCTGGTGGTGATGTGAAGGGGAGTGTCCTTGGCGCTGTTTTGCCAATGTGAGAACAGCATTGACTTTGTTTTTTTCAGGTTCAGGACTAGTCGATGGTTATTGAACCATTTTTCGGCTTGGAGGAAGGCACTTTGCAGTGTGCCTTGGAGTAGGAGTGGGTCAGCGTGTGATGCTAGGATTACTGCATCATCAGCATAGAGCAGTATTTTGTTGGAGCAGGAGCTTGGGAGGGTGTTTAGGAATAGACTGAAGAGGATGGGTCCAAGGATGGAGCCTTGCGGGACCCCTGAGAGTACTGGTAGGTTGGAGGAGAGGGTCCCATTTAGCTTAACTTTTTGGGACCTATTGTGCAGGTAGCTTGAGAACCAATTCAGAGGGGCCGGATGAGAATCCCAGTTGGCTTAGGAGTTTAACAGCAAGGGGTGGCACACAGTGTCAAATGCCTTGGATAGGTCTATGAAAACTGCCTCCAAGTTGACCCCATGTCAAGCGCAGAGTGTATGCAGTGGGAGAATTCCAGAAGGGCGGTGGGCGTGCTGTGGCCAGGACGAAACCCATGTTGCTCAGGACATAGAAGGTCGATTTAGATAGGTATTCTGTGAGCTGTGAGGTTACTATTTTTTCTAAAGCTTTGGGGGAGGATGGAGATGGGCCTGTAGTTATTTGGTAGTATACGGTCTCCAGACTTATGGATGGGGGTTACTTCAGCCTGCTTCCAAGCATCTGGAAATTGGCCTAAGCATGAGGATTTATTTATGATGAGCGTGAGGGGGATAAGCATGATATCCAGCGTGAGGCAGAGCATCCTGGAGTCAAGAGGGTCATTACTTGGGTTATGCGAGACGAGGGACTTTAGAAAAAAAGGTTTGGCATCATGGGGTGAGATCATCCGGAAGTGGAATTGCGGCCTGGAAGTGTGAGTGTGGGTGGGCATGGAAACTGGGTCAAAAAAATGGGCAGGGAGAACTGCACTTAAGTCTGTGAAGGTTTTATTAAGGCAGTCTGCAATACATGTTAGGTCCGTTGAGACTGCCCCATTTATGACAATCTGAGATGGAGGGGGGGGAGCGTGTTTTACCATTCAGTTCTTTAATGTTGTCCCAGAAGGCTCTGGATGAACCCCAGAAGGATGTCAAAGCAGCCTGATAGTATTTAGCTTTTGCCTGCTTGATGGCCCAGGTGCATTGGTTGCGGGCTGCCCTATAGGCATGCCTGTCTGCCACCCTACCAGAGTCATTTGCTATGTGCCAAAGATTATCTCTCTTTTTTAGTTGCTGGATCAGTGCAGGGGATATCCATGCAGCAGTCCGTTTTTTTAGTCTAGATGTGGTGAAGGGGGAAAACAGGTCACAGGCAAGGTTGAAGGCCGTAGTGAGGTAGGTTAGGGCAGAGTTTATGTCTGATGCATGGGTCCACTGGGGTCCAGTTGACTTGTGTGAGGTGACGTTTGAGGTTGTCAAGACCCCTGGGGAGAAATCTGCGTCGAGGGGTGTTGCTGTACGCAGGGCTGAGTGTGTGGGAGGACCAAAAGCAGATGACAGGGGAGTGGTCGCTAAGTGAGTCCGCAAGGACTTGTACAGATGCCAATTTATGTGGCCGGTTAGAGAGGACTACGTCCAGGAGTGAGCTGGTTCCTGTTGCTTTGTTGAGTCTAGTGGGCTGAGTGACCATTTGAGACAGGTCAAGGGCTGCAAGCTCATCCTTTATATTATCAGACGAGGGGCTGAGCCAGTTGGTGTTTAAATCTCCCAATATTAGTTGTTCAGCCTTCTGGAGTAAGGTGGAGAGATAGTCAAGGAGGGAGGTGACCGCTAGATTTTTTGTACTCGGGGGTATGTAAGCCGTGGTTAGGTATAGGGGGCCACGACCAGGGTAAGTGTGATTTTGAGAGTAATGGCTTGCGCCCCATGGTTGAGCTCAGGGGTAGGGAGGGCATGACCCAGAACCGAGTCGCGCAAGTAGATAGCACACCCCCCTCCGCGCCTGCCCATCCTATCAGCCCTGAACAGGGAAAAACCTGGTAGAGAGATGGCTGAGTCAGGCTTGAGCAAGGAGAGCCAGGTTTCTGCTAGCATGAGAATGTCAGGGGAATATTGCGGGACCCAGCATTGGAGAGCTGCAGCCTTCTTAGGGAGACTACATATGTTCATGAAAGCAATTCGGAGACATTTGCCACAGGTGGGCTGGGGCATGGCAGAGTTGGCGGGCCCAGAGTTTGGGTGCACATTGCCTGAGAGTAGGAGCAGCAGAAAAATTAGGCGCCTCACAGGGTAGTGGTTGTTGAGGGTGGGGTGCATATGCAGTTGCCGAGACCTCACAAGGGTGGTGCATGGGATGGGAAGAGAGAAAAGAACCAGAGACGCTAGCGAAGAGAGTGACCATTTGTGATAGAATTTGTGATACTGAGGGTTGCGCTTTGGCGGTGGGTGGTTGGGGGTAGTGTGGTAGTCCAGGGTTCGGGATGGATTTGGGGGGATGGACTGAGAGGTAGATGTGCAATAAGCTGAGAGAAAACAGGGTATTGAGTGTGGGGGGATTGTGGTTTGGTCGGGGGCAGGTCAGTGGGAGATATAAAGGGGTTGAGGGTGAGCAGTGGGTGCTGTGGAAGGAAAAGTACAAGTATAGCAAGGAACATGTTTGTGAGAGATATATCAGTAGGGACAGTAGAAATTGAGTGCAGGCTCCCTTTAGTGCCGGAAGGATATAACCAGCAAATGGGAAAGTCGACTGATTGGTTCTGGCACCCCATGTGAGTATGCCTATATAAGGGAGAGCCGACCAAGGGTGGTGGTGAGGGCGGTGGGGAGCCGAACGCGAAGCGTTCGGCAGGGCAGAGTCTCTTCAGACAAAGGAGCCACTGGCAATGCAGCTCTAGCTTGTCCTGGTATGTACCTGGGAGGTCCGTTCATTTTCTGGCCTGCTTGCAACGGAGGGAGGGGGGAGGACTCCTGGGTTCAGTCCTCACGACCGCCTGGGGGAGAAGAAAGAGACAGGCTGATTAAATAGGGTTTGGGAGGATTATCGAGTTGCTGGAGGGCGGGGGTAGGGATACAAGGCAATGCAACAGTAATCCGAACTCAGAAAATTAAGCAGCAGTTTGGATCTAAAGCACAGAAAGTAAGAAACGCTTTTAAAGGTAGCAGTTGGGATCGAGTGCAGAGACAGAGAAAACGGTTTTAATGGGGAGGCTATGCACATTAATTTAAGCAGTAGTTTGGTACAAGTGCAGACACAGTAAAAGGGGCGGCTATGCACAGTAGAAACAGTAGAGGATCAGCAAAAAATAAAACATAAACTGTCTGCATTTGTTGGGCCGAGCCCTCTATTTTTAAAAAAGGCACCAAGCGAGTCTCTTCAGACAAAGGAGCCACTGGCAATGCAGCTCTAGCTTGTCCTGGTATGTACCTGGGCGCCTGGGAGGTCCATTCATTTTCTGGCCCGCTTGCAACGGAGGGAGGGGGGAGGACTCCTGGGTTCAGTCCTCACGACCGCCTGGGAGGTCCGTTCGTTTTCTGGCCCGCTTGCAACGGAGGGAGGGGGGAGGACTCCTGGGTTCAGTCCTCACGACCGCCTGGGAGGTCCGTGCATTTTCTGGCCTGCTTGCAACGGAGGGAGGGGGGAGGACTCCTGGGTTCAGTCCTCACGACCGCCTGGGAGGTCCGTTCATTTTCTGGCCCGCTTGCAACGGAGGGAGGGGGGAGGACTCCTGGGTTCAGTCCTCACGACCACCTGGGAGGTCCGTGCATTTTCTGGCCCGCTTGCAATGGAGGGAGGGGGGAGGACTCCTGGGTTCAGTCCTCATGACCGCCTGGGAGGTCCGTTCGTTTTCTGGCCCGCTTGCAACGGAGGGAGGGGGGAGGACTCCTGGGTTCAGTCCTCATGACCGCCTGGGAGGTCCGTTCATTTTCTGGCCCGTTTTCTGGCCCGTTATGCAACTATGACACCTGGCAGTAAAGCGCTTTTTAGTTTCCAAACTATTTCATACAAGTAATTAAAAGCCCTGAGCAGGGCCCAAATACCATAAGTCCAAATGGTGGAGAAAGTTAATCCTGTTGACCTGCACATCTTAGTGTCTCAATGACTGCTTTCCATTGTCCTCCAAACTCACTATCTGATTTCACCTCATCCATAGCACATATCTACTCCAGACATATGCTTTAGGGGTCACTATGTCTCTGTGACCCTGGAGACCACATCCACATTTGTTCATGGTTTGAAAAGGTAGTCAGCCTGAAGAAAGAAACAATCATTCTATTGAGCACAGTATTTCAAGCAAATTCACAATTGGCAATAGCCCTCTTTCCCCCAGTTGAGGATGGTATACCTGTAATTAGGAAGTATTGTGCCTCTCAGCACTCATTGTGCTTGTCATGGGGACCGTTCATAAATAATTCCTCTTTTCTCTCTACATGGGTGATCCATTTCCAGTTTTTCAGTCTTCCTTTATACACAACTGTTTGCCAGCTATGAGAAATTACAACTCTTGCTCCCATACTTAACATGGAGCAAAATTGGAATAACACGTTCCTTTTCAGTTTGGACTGAATGGCGTTTGCCAAAGGGGACTGGCCATTTGTATAAACAGAGGGATTCCAGAGGGCTTACGTCTAACTACACTATCACATGTTTGTAATTAAGTGTGTGACAAACACAAATAAAATTTAAATAATGCATCTATTCTTATTTCATGGATACTACTAGATATATTTGTGACACTGTAGCAGAGATGATAGTTTAATTCAGGGCACTGCATTGCCATTCACAATATTTTACAGTTCATGGATGAAAATGTATTTTTCCTTCCAATTGTTTTGCCTTATCTATCTTTTAAATCCTCTCTTAGAAACTTTTTCTTCCCTCCTGCTCTTGCCCTTAACCTTATCCAACTCTTTACCTGTATCTGACTTACTCCTCAAGTAGTACTTATTTGAAATGCATTTCTGTCCTTTTTTATACATTGTATTTTTTGTTGTCCAAATCCTATTTCTCCTCTATTTAATTGGTGTTTGCACTAAACTGCAGCTTATCTACAATTCATCTTATATCTTGCACAAGCTAATTGACTGTAAGGATTAGAGTTGCTTTATACCAATTTTACTATGTTGACCCTGTATGAGGTATGCCATCGCTACGGTGACAACTTTACAGTGACCGACACTACAGTGACAACAGCGACAGGTCACTGTAGTGTCAGCATGGGACCCCCCCATCACTGCTTTCAGGCGGTATTGCACCCCCTTCCTGAAACAACTCTGACTCAGAGTTGAGTAATTTAGTAGCAGGGGGTGCAGAGGGCACAGTCTGAAGTGATTCCCTTTATGCCAACCACAAATGCAGTCGATATAAAGGAGTCACTGTAACATTGGTTGAAACAAAATTGTCTACCAACTATCATAGATCCTGAGGTACCATACCATTGATGTATGGCCCTGTACCCTTTGAGTGTCCTTGGGTCACGAGGGTAGAGAATGTAGTAGGGTGCATGTAAGTTAGACATTAAAACCCTAATAGCACATTTCCAAACACTGGGTTCTATGCACCAAAAGGAGGATTGGCAATGTTCCTTGGATCTGTGCAGCATAGGCAAATGTAAGATGTAATGCTGGAAACTAGGGGCCCAGCAAACCTCCAGTGGCATTTACAGAAGGGGTGTGTACCCCTGTGCACTCCTTCCACCTGGCCGATCATGCAGCTATGTGTACTGTCAGTCCAGGGGCATACCCACACTCTGAACCATTCATGAAGCTGTGGAGTGCCAGGAGAGGTGGCACAGGATACACATGCAGGGATCCTGCCATATGTTTTGCATGCCCCCCAAGAAACCCCACAGGCTATGAGAAAACATCCCCCCTGAAGTGCTGCCTCAGCCCTCTTGGTAGAAAAAGAGGGCTGGACCAGCCAATTGGGCATTTGCCCATCCTTTGCAATTTTAACTCTCCCAAACCTCCCCAGAATCCCCCACTTGCATGGAGCAGGGGATCCACTTCAGGACCTAGTTGGATGCCCACCTCTGTCCCTTGATCTGCCCCCACACAGCTGTGCACCGGGGTGTGGTGCCACAGTTAGGCGCTCTGCAGAAGTGCACGGTAGTGCATACCATGAACCTGGTCAGAAGTGCAGAGCTAAGCAAGCTGGGTACACTCAAATCTTGCTTTCCTGGCCCATCAGGCATGCATAGCCCCCATTGTGGGCATTGTGTTTACAATCTTAAGAGTTTATTTGTGACTTTTGTGAAGTTTGGATATTGTGTGGTGGCAACCCTAATGCTCATTATCATAGTTTTTTTTTGCCATAAATGCCCTTGCTTTTTAAGAAATTTGTGTAATAACTTCATTTACTTCATGGCCATCAAAACCCTGTGCAAAGCAAGAGGTGACTCCTAACATATTTTCCATAGGACCCTTTCTGGTGTGTGAAAAGCCAGAAGAGCTTCTCCAGAGGGGGGCACAGCAATCCTTCCATTTACTGTTATGTACCATAATTTCCTGCTCCACAGGCTATGGAAATATTTGGGCATTCAAACTGAAAGCCAAGTGCTCTCATGCATTTCCTGGCATGGTATAGTACACGTTTGATGCATTTGAAATATTTATTTTTAGATGATATGTGGCTGACATCAGTTATAATTGTACAGAATGCATGTGGCTGACAGTAACAGCAGAGGTACAATTGCTCTCAGATAATCTGTTTTAAAAATGGATAGTTTGGATAATAGGTGTTTTTTTGGAATATTAGAATTTCTTTAGGTTATTAGTTCTTAAAGCGATATCCTAAAAAACACCTTGGATGTCAAATCAGATGTAGGACATCAGAATATCTGACATCTAGTATCCAAAAATCTGAAATCTCCACTCTGAAAACTGTATTTCGTTTTTGTCAAGTTTTCTTTATGCTCCCCTCACTAGTCCCTGGACTATCTCCAGAGGGGCACCCCATCCAACCTTTCCCATCCCACCTGAAGTCCCATCCTTACCTTAGTGGCAGAGTAGACTCCACTCCACATGCTTCTGGCCTCCCAGCCCCCGGATGTAAGCCCCCCCAGGGCAGGACCACCAACACCTCCTGGCAACCATTCTGAAATCTAACTGGTCAACCAGGCAGCAGAAGGAGCACTGGAGGCAGGTTGCAAGACCTGGCATTGGGCGTGGTGGTCGGCCACTCGACCCAACTTCACCTACAAGGGATGAGGGATCTTTTCCTTGTTCCATCCCTCCCCGATTAGCTCAGATGTGCAATGCACCCAGAGCATGCATGCATGCTTCTGCACTCTCATGCAGTGTCACTGCCACAGCCAATCCCCTTCAGAGAATCCACAGGCTTGTTGTGCCCCCAGTTGCCACCAGGAGTCACCTGAAGTCCAGGATCTGGCCCTCCCTCCCTCCCAGGACAGGGGAGCAGTCCTCTGGATGCTCAATCCTGTCCTCTCCTGCCAACCCCAGGTCGGCATGGTGCAAGGTGTGGCATCCAGTGCCTCAATCCTCAGTACCACCAGGCCAGCCTTAAAATTGTATTTTCAATGAAACCCCAACATAACCCTAATATACTGGCACTACTGTGAAAGTATAATATTCTCCACTTATAAAGGACTAACAGGAACTCCTGTCCAAAGGCTGTTTGACCTACAAAATCACCTTCAGAACAAATTAAAGGCCCCTTCAAAGTTCTGTAAGGTAATTGACTCCCCCTTCGACCTTCCCTCTCAGTCCACCCATCTAGTCCTTCTGTTAAGTAGTTCACCAGTGTCTGATTCCTCCTCTGTTGCTGCTCACTTCAATGAGTTCTTCACCAGTTGTGCTTTCTCTTCCACTATCTCTCCAGCCTCCACCACTCTACCTTACATTCCCTCTCCTCTCCCCTCAAAGGTTTTTCTCTTCCCCCTGTTACTACCCAGGAAACCCTGACTGCCCTTTATTCCATTAACTTTGATAAATCCAGTCCTGATGGACTAGATCCTAACTTACTCCATATCTCCGCTCCTGCCATAGCATCTGTCACAAACGCACGCAGCAGGTCAGGCCCTCTGCTCCCACACTGCCAACCTCCTAGTGCAGTAATGTGAACAGGTATCAGACAGGGTAACCATCTTGTCTGCTTGTAGGTCTGAATCACCTTTGGTCTCAAGTTCTGGGGGGGCTTCAAACTGTGAACCTTATGCTAGCGTACCCAAATGTACAGGCTCAGATAAAATTCTCTTCAGGGGATGCAATATATCTTTTGCCTAGGGGCACCTAACCAGGTATCCAAATTGAACCCTTAAAACTCTATAAAAGACCTTAGGTATTTTTCTTACCTTTTCCCAGTTTAGTAACACCATCAAGCGTTGAACAGTTTTTGTCAGTCTTAACTCTCTATATGTCACGTGCAAAAAGAACTTTGAAGACTCACCCGGACAGTCTTTCAAAATAATATATTTACTAATATGGATAAAAATATGTAAAATGTAAACACAGAACACTATATCAAAGAGCATACACTCACATAAAGAAAAACAAGGAAAACTACAGACAAACTTCTACCAAAGTATATTTAGATCATTTCTATCTAATGTAGTACCTCTAAGTGCCTAAGTTAGAGATCTTGTTTCTTTAGAGTCCAAAACGATATGTCAACAAGTTCAAGCACAGTATACTGTTTAAAACTATGTGTCTCCACACCTCTTCTATGATGTCAACTAGCTCCTCCTTTAAGAATATAAAAAATATACAAACAGGATGTCCTATCAGGAGGTATTTCAAATCAGGTGACATCAGCAAAAAACTCATTTCCCAGTATGACTCCTTAATTAACATCCCCTCTTTGAGCTTGAGCAGTTCCTATTCCCAGGGCATATCAAAGGATTTTATGACTTTTAGCACCATGGTGGTATAACATGTTTTTTTCCTCTAAGACATCATAAAAGTTTATGAGCCCTATATCCTGGTAGCTGGGTCAGTTCTAATTAAGTCTCTCTGGTCCTTTAATTACCTCCTGGTTTCAGGTTTATACATCCTGTAGCTTCTCTGACCTGTGGGGGGGGGGCACCCGTAAGCACAGGTTATATTTTTATATTACAAATATCATAAAACAATCATAACCAGCTTGCCAAGCGTCACAGCATCTACTTTGACTCACCTACTTAAGATCTCCTTCTCCCTCAGTGCTGTCCCTCAGTCCTGGAAGTTGGCCAAAGTTCTTCCAGTGCACAAATGAGTGGGGGAGACCCTTCCTCCTTGGGTACTTCTGGCCAATCTCCCTTACCTTGCTAAGCTGAAAGAGAAGCTTGTCTACACCAGACTCTTTGATTTCCTACCTGCCACTGATTTCTTCTCCCTGTTCAAGTCTGGCTTCTGGAAGCATCACTCCACCATCTTCTCCAGGTTGCATGGAACTGATTCATTCTCCACATGGATGGATAAGGGACAAATCACAAATTACATTTTCATTGATCTGGCCATGACCTTTGGCTTGGTGTCCCATCCACTTCACCTGGATAAATTGAGTTCTTCTGGCCTCCTGGCTCCTACTGTCAACTGGTTAAGTTCTTACCTCTTGGGCTGTCTGCAGTCAGTACAGCATGGTAGATCCCTGTCACCTCCACTTCTCATACACGTGGGATCCCACAGGACTCCATCCTGCAGCCCATCCTGTTCTACATCTTCCTTAATGACCTCCCCTCAGCTAATGCCAGCTCACATATACAGTACTCATTTATGCAGATGATACAGTCATCTACACCTCTGCTGCTTCTATTGCAGCAATGGAAGGTCTACTCCAGTATGACTTCTATAATGTCCTGTGCTGGTTCCAGTCAAACCAACTCAAGTTCAACACAAATAAAACTGTGATTATGACATTTGGCTCCAGCAAGAAATTGGCCAGACTCCCAACTTTGCCTATCTTCTCCACCTTGGATGACACCCCTCTACAAGTGGTTCAGTGCTTCAAGTATCTCAGTGTGTCACTAGACAGCAAACTTGCTTTATCTGCCCACATCAACACCATCCATGCCAATCTCCACCCTAAGCTTGGTGCATTGTACCACAATAAAGATTGTCTACCTCTGCAGGTCTGCCATGAGCTCGTCACCAAAATAGTTCTTCCACTCTTTGACTATGCAAACATTATCCATGGTACTGCTCACTCAACCTCCCTAGCAAGACTGGACACTCTCTGCAACTTATTCTGCTGTTTTGTGAACAACTCCCCCACTCTTACTTATTACTGTTCACTTTATTCCTCTTTAACCATTCTGCATCTACCCTCACATCACCAGATCCACTGTGCCTCATTCATATCAAAATAATGATTTGGGCCTCCTTCTCTCTTACCTCTCGTCACTACTCTCCCTCTTCCCTTCTACCTCCTGCTCCTTCCATTCTAGGGATCCTTGCACCATCAACATTCCTCATCTCTGCTCATCTGCTGGGCAATCAGCCTTTTCCTGTTGTCTCCCATCACTTTGGAACCAACTACTTTTTTCCCTCCGCTTCACTGCCTCCCCTAGCTCCTTCAGGTATCAGCTGAAACTCCTCCCCTATCCCTGCTCATGTTTTCCCTTTACTTGACTGTTCCCCTTGCATTTGCTCCCTACATCGGTATAGGGGAAAATACTTATAAATGAGTTATTAAAAAAAATTAATCTAACTGAATGGGACATGTTAAGTTTAATTCTGGTGTTCCTTTTTCAGACAAATGGGCCAGAAACTGTGTTGGAATTATGGGGAGAGGAGGTACTAGGGCTTGAAGCCCCTAGCTCTGAAGTGAGCCCTGGTAGCTCAGGTATCACTGTCATTGACTTATAATGGTAAGTGTGGGGGGGAGGGGGGCAATTTAAAGACTAGACCCTTATTGGCTCCTCTAGCTCCCAAAACAGATAAAGTGTTATTCCAGCATTAGCCAGAGATACCTTTTTTGGACAGGGCTAAGTATTTTGTAAGTCAGCTTAACTAGATAGCTGATTCCTGTGTGATACAAGAACTTGCAACACAAGAATTTTTAGTGTGCCTGAAAAATGGAAATCTTAGGTTACACTTAAATATGCAACCTGAGAATTCCACTTTTGATACGCATTAAAAAATGTTTGTGTCTCACATACTTTACTCATAAATTGGCTGTCTTACAATATTTTAGTTCCAAATCATAAATAAACTCTTTACATGACACTACCTTATTACGTAAATGGCCAAAGATATACTCCAAGAAGTTGACGGTAATGCTTTGGTCATAGCACATACTATATTGGAGCAAATAATATTCTGCAAGATTCTGTCTTTAAAATAAAACAAGACTTTGTGGCCCTTATTAATAAAATTATTGATTTAGGAGCTGATGTCACCTTATCAGAGATACTCCCAATACCTAGATTTTCTATGCAGTTGAATAATAAAATCAAACTCATTAATAAGTAGATAAGGAGTTGGTGCCTGAAACAGAACATTTTGGCCCAGATATTCAAAAGGGTTGTGCATGGCACAACAGTGTTGAGCCATGCGCAACCCGCTGATGCGCTCTGGAATGATATTCAAACGGGAAAAGTGCACGGCACAAATCCCGATGCGCAGTAGCTGTGCATACCCTGCACAGCCCAATATTCAGCCCGGGATGTGCAGAGCCATGCATGCGCAACCCCTACCTACGCCAGCACAAAGTTGATCCAAAAAAAAAAAGGAACAATGGATGGCCACCCACAGGTGAGCTGCCGCATTGCAGGGTGCAACACGGCAGCTGCCACCTGTGGGTGGCCACCCGAGCTCCAGCTGCACCTCCATAGTGGCACCCCCCCATGCCCGATTGTGGGCATCAGTAAAAAGGATTTAACCAAACTCCCTGGTGGTCCAGTGGACCTGCCCACCCGATCATGGGCTACATACATAAGTAAGAATCCTCAAACTCCCTGGTGGTCCAGTGGACCTGTCTGCCCAATCACAGGCTAAGTAAAGAAAGAATATCCCCAAACACCCCGGTGGTCCAGTGGACCTGCTCGCCCGATCATGGGCTAAGTAAAGAAAGAATATCCCCAATATCCCTGGTGGTCCAGTGGACCGCTGTCTGCAAGATCGCGGGCATTTGTAATAAAAAATAAAGATGTCCAATATCTCTGCTGGTGCAGGTACCCCTCTCCCCACCCACCACTGGAGCCCCGCCCGGCTCCCCGGTCAGCGGCGGCAGCAGCACCCACCCGCCTGCCACCCGCCTCCCGCCGACTGACTCCGTCCAGTAGGCTGTATGCCCATTGGTCTACAGCGTGATCCAATGGGTGTGCAGCCCATACTGTACTACACAAACACAATTTAGCAAATCAAGAGATCTACCATGCTTCATCATGCATACCAAATTTCAGGTGAATCCGTTGAACGGGTCCAAAGTTATTAATGCCCAAACTTTTGAATTTAGGTTGTAAGTGACACTGAACCCTAACTATAGTGGCATGACTCGCCACTATCATATATATATATATATATATATATATATATATATATATATATATATATATATATATATATATATAACAGACCTCACCTGCAAGCTGCAGAAGACATTTTGGTTTTGGCTGTCTTGAATCTTGGTAAATCAGGCCTAGAATCTTTCTTGGGGTTATCAACCCTAATGCTGCCCCCAATTCCATCAGCAAATAAGCCCAGTTGTGCAAATTATATGAAAATCGGGTGAGTGTTAGGGTTGATAACCTCAAAGAAGACCCCAGGCCTGATCTGACAAGATTTAGGACAGCCAAACCCGTAATGATTTTTCCTTTTCCTGCTTGCAGGATGGGGGTGGGGGCAGGGTGTTAGGGTTGGAAACCCTAATACCACATTTTCCTACTTTTATTAGTTTAACCCTAACTGGTGCATTAACAAAGTGTTTTGCAATGAAGTCCCAGTAACTGCGAGCTAGTATTCAAGCTAAAATGTTCCTCACAGTTCACACTGTTAGTTCCTTTTAGGAACTTAAATGCCTCTATTGTATCTCTCCTCTCCCTTTTGGTCCCCAATGAGTGCCTTGAAGTGCTCCTTATAAAACCTGTCCTGTTGTCCATGAATCATTATCTTCACCTTGCGTTGCACCGTCTCCAGCCTATCCCTATCTTTCCTGAGGTGAGAATTCCAGAACTGGGTGTAGTACTCCAGGTGTGGCCTCACTAAAGATCTATATAGGAGGAATATTGCTTCTTTCCTTCTGCTATCAATACCCCTTCCCAAACATCCCAGGATGCTACTCGATTTGCTATATACCTTGTTGCACTGATTCAATTGTTTTAGGGAGTCACTGTTGATAACTCCAAGGTCTCATTCCTCAGTTGTAATGTTAAGTCTCACCCCACCCATCCAGTACCTGTTCTGGGATTCTTGTTCCCTAAGAGCATTACCTTGAACTTCTTAGCATTGAATTTCAACTGTCAAACCTTAGACCATCCCTCTAGCTTCCATAAGTCCTTATGCTTTTCTCCAATTCCCTCATCACTATCTACCCTCCCACAGAGCTTCAAGTCATCCACAAAGAGACAGAACATGCTCTGGATTCCCACACCAATGTCACTGATGAACATATTTAAGAGGACAGGACCCAGGACAGATCTCTGTGGTACCCCACTCATGATTTCCTCTCTTCTGATTTGACTCCATTGACCACAGCCCTCTCTTGCCTCCCTTTTAGTCAGTTACCCACTCAGTGTACTGTCAACTTAGCTGCACCCAGATCCTCTATTTTCTTCTACAAGCATCTGTGAGACACTGAGTCAAAAGCCTTGCCGAAGTTGAAGTAGAGCGAAGCCACAACATGGCCTCTATCTAACTCCCTCATTGCCAGTCAAAGAAAACTATCAGGTTGGTCTGACAAAAATCTCCCTGCCATGACCCATGCTGTTTGCTATCCTGGAGCGTGTTGCTTTCCAATTAGTCCACGAGGTTCTCTTAGACTAGTAACTCCATCAGCTTCCCTATAATAGAGCTAAGACTGACTGGTCTGTAGTTCCCTGCTTGTTCCTTGTCCCTTCCCTTATGGACCAGAACAATGTCCACCACACTCCAATCCTTTGAAATCACCCCCATCCCCAGTGAGCTGTTGAATAAACCTAGTAGGGGTTTGTCCAGTTCTGATGCCAGTTCCCTGAATAACCTCGGATGCAACACATCTGGTCCCAGGGCCTTATCTTTCTTTAGGGCTGCCAGCTCTTTCTGGACCCTTTTTCTTGTAAACGTTGGCTGCCTCATCTCCTGGACCCCTTTAGTGGCCACCTTGAAGTCACTTTCTGGCAAGGGCACACCAGCCTCTCTAGTGAAAACTGAGCAAAAGTAATCACTGAGAACAGTGGCCTTTTGCCCGTTCTCCTCTATCACCCTAGCACCCTCATCTTGCCTTACAATTCCACCTCCTTTTTTCCTTTTCTTTCTCATGTATTGGAAGAACTGTTTTTCTCAACTTTTAACCCCCTCCACACTACACAGCTCCATGTCTGCTTTTGTTTTTCTAACCACTTTCTTTGCATCCCTACTTTCAGTAAATATTCTCACCATTCATCCTCCCTCCACTTTTCTTTACAGTTGTAGAAAGTCTTTTTCTTGGCCCACATCCAATTGAGCCCATTTCATAGTTTTTCAACACAAACAGCTCACAATACTTTTATAAAATGTTTTGCAGGTCAACTAGACTGCATCTGTAGCTCTCTCACAATACAATCAGTACAATGCAAAGCTGAGCTGCAAGTCTTAGGCAACAGCTTTTGCAGGCCCTTTTGCTGGGTCCAGCAAAACTTAAGCAACTTGTTGAGAAATGCTAAAGCAACCAACTCATTGGTGTGAACGTTTAATGCAAAATGTACTGTATAAGCACAGAAGTTGGTCTTCTGGTACAGTTGGGCCAGTGGGTGGAAACATTCAAGTAGCTGTGCTGAGGCTCCACAATTATGGAGCATGGAATACTTGACAAAGCCATCTGTGGATGTTGCAATGTTACGTTTGTTGTTTGCTAGCTCTCCTGCATACCTATTAAACACAGCACTTCACCACTTTTCTGGAAAAAAAAGAAGCAGATGGAATTTTCTTGTCCAGCAACTTTCTGCTCACTTACCTAGTCAAAAGTGCCTGTTCCCCAGTGTTTTTTTAGCATGGAATGCTGTAGCATCCTGTGTCTGGCACTATGCCACACTGTAGTGCTATGGGTTGGCACAAACCAGATTGCTACTGGGTGCAATACCCATTCACACCCATTAACATTTGGTGTCCCCATTTGTGTTATGACTTAATTGTAAGGAGGAATTCTTCGCCCTGTGACTAAGCAAGGGCATTTTGCACTGCCTCGGTGTAAGGTTACACAATGGTGTGACTCACTGCCCTCCATTTGAGAATTGAACCCACAGTATAAGTTCACTGGAGTACACAAATAAAAACAGCACAATAGACATAGATAGCAGGCAGTTTAGTTTCATAATTTATATGTTGTTTATAATTATTTTATTTATGTATTTTACTTATTTTACGTATTTTATTATACAGGTGCCTTGGTTTTAGAAAGGTGCCTTTTTATAAACAAAATTGATTGAAATTGATTGATTGATAATTTATATATTGCTTGTAATTGAACTATTATATGCTTTTACATCCATTGTTCTTCTGTTATAATACAGAAGTGTGTTACTGTCAAAGAAAGCTACACAATAATTCACTTGCTCATACTGTATGAAACACATTATAAAAAACAACCTTCCTACTATAGTATGCCTAGACTGTTTACTGTGTTTATTTCCCCCTCTTCCTAAAAACAAATAGCCAAAACTGAATTATGGAGTAGGCCTATTATGAAAATAACAGTCTTGTACTTTTGGGCATTTGGAATCACCTGCAGGATTATATAAGGTATACTGTATGTACTTGAAGCTGACATCTATTACTCTAGATAAAATGTGTACCTGCTGAGGTTCATTAAGTATGCTTTAACTCAAAACAGGGCATGGGAGTATCAGGCATTAATGCTCACCACTGGTGGTTGTGAGGCATGAACCTAAAAGGCCGAGTGCCCTTAACAACCACTCCAGCATGCATTAATGCCTGATACACCAGTGCCCTGTTGTGGGTTAATGCACTTGTAAAATGGAAAAATGTTAAAAAATGAAAGTCTTGCAATTCTTTCTGTGTTGAACAAAATAAAAGTATTTATTTTATCCTTTCACTTCAGTAGTTGAGTTCATTATAGTACAGCATGGTAACTGTTTGTACAAGAATATGTTAAATAAAGTACTGGAAATAAAAGTAACTGTAGTGAAATAATAATTTCTGTTACTGTTGCTTTAAATAAACTGTAGACTCCAGCTTTCACTCTGATGTACTTTTTCAATTGTAAGATGCTTCAGCTCAGAAACCTGGAAACAGAATATGTTGGCAGAAAAGGGCCTATTGGCCCACCCAGTCTGGCCATTTTGCCCCAGCCTATACAGCTACCGCAGACCCTTCCTGATATCTGGCTACTCCCCCCATACTTTCCTAGTCAGATCCCTTTGTGGCTATCCCTTGCATGCTTGAAGCCCACCACTGTTGCCCCCACACTTTTGCTTGAAGATGGTTCTAAGCATCTATAACTCTTTAAGTGAAGTACTTCTTCACATCCCTCCTAAATTTTCACCTTCCAGCTTCATAGCATGCATCCTTGTTCTCCTTCTCTTCTCTTCTCTTCTCTCTCTCTTCTCTTCTCTTCTCTTCTCTTCTCTTCTCTTCTCCTCTCCTCTCCTCTCCTCTCCTCTTCTCTTCTCTTCAGGCTTCTATCATGTCCCCCTTCCCTCTTTCAGGGTGTACATACTGAGATTCCTCAGTCTCTCCTTGTAGTGCTTATGATGCAGCCCATGCACCATTTTAGCTGTCCTTCTCTGGATAGCCTCCACCCTGTCGCTGTCCTTTCTGAGATATAGTTTCCAGAACTGGACACAGTACTCCAGGTGGAGTCTCTCCAATGATAGATTCAGTGTTAGCAGCACCTCTCTCCTTCTGCTGTGATTCCCCCCCCCCCCATGCACCTCAGCATCCCACTGGTCCTGCCCACTGCCTTTTCACACTGCCTTTCCACTTGGAGGTCATCAGATATGATGTTGCCAAGGTTCCTTTCTTGTTAAGTGGCCATCAGTACCTCTGTCCCCATTTCATTCACCAACACTTTGTCTTTGTGCCCTAAGTGCATGATTTTGCACTATTGTTTTTGCATTGAAGCCTGCTGCACTTTCCTGGATCACTCCTCAAGTTTTCTGAGGTCTTCACTCATTCTTCTCTTCTTCAACTTGAAACAGTAAGAATCACTGATACACTCTCGGACCCTAGACCGGTCCGCTCGGGAGTCCCCCAGGGCTCCATTCTGGGACCCCTCCTCTTCAGCCTATTCTTAAACTCACTACCGGACAGCTGCCCAGAACAAATAATTCTCTATGCCGACAATGCTGTGATCCTCACCTTGGACCCAGATCCAATCCAATTACAAAATAAACTTCAGCAGGCCTTCTCCTCCATCGAATCCTGGTTTCTAAATCATAAACTGCTTCTCAATCAGAAAAAAACAAGTCTATGGTCTTCTGCAGCCCCCACAACAAAAACAAACAACTCCACCTCTCCAATGCAACCAAACAAGGAGCCATCCTAGAGCAAACACAATCGTTCAAGTACATCGGCATCACCCTTGATCCCCACCTCTGATACGCTGTCCATATCAGCAATGTTGCAAAGTCTGCCAATGCATGGTTATGCATATTATTCCGGCACAGGAAACACCTAACCCCAGAAGCACTGGCAGTGGCCGTCCAAAGCTCCATCATCAGCATCATAGACTATGGTCTTATCATATATGGGTCTGCAACTGCTTCTGCTCTCAAACATATCACAACCTCCTTGAATAAGGCCTGTCGTCTCATCACTGGCTCACATCGCCGTACCCACACATGTGGCCTTTATTCCCAAATCTGGATGGCTTCAACTGGACAAATGCATAAAATACCAAACCTGCATCACGGCCAAGAAAATTATAATGGGTCTGGCCCCACCTGGTGTCTGTGCCCTCCTTAAGCCTAGACGTAGGAACGCCACTACAAGGAGTTCCAATTCCCATCTACTATATGTCCCATGATGTCGCATGACCCAAGGAAAAAGATCATTTGCCTATCGGGCATCCAACTGGCTCAACAATCTTGACAGCGACATAGCGACCGCTCCAACACTCGGCCTATTCAAGTCCAAGTTGCGCCACTCACTGCTTGTATCCTGCGATTGCCCATCTTAACATTTCCACTGTTCCAGCTGCAAATGTCCCAGCACCCAGCACTTACAATCAGTCTTTGCACCCTTAGCACCTTACCTGTCATATTCCCTCGACAAGGCCCCCTGGCTGCACTGTCTCCCACCCTCACCCACCTCCCCCTGTATCTCCATTCCTGCCACCACCCCAACCACCTCCCTGCATCCCTTACCCTCTGCACCTTCTTCCCCATCGATCTCCTACCCTCTCTTCCCCACTACCCACCCCCCTTCCCTTGTCTTGCTCATAGCTCAAGTCTTGTACTGGTTATTACATGTCTGTAAGTCAATGACTATATGTTTGTAACTAAAAATGATGACTGTTGCACACGCTGATGTGGAACCTTTGTAAAAGAGCCTCGGCTAAAAGGTATTGTTATCCAAGATTGAAATAAATAAATAAATAAATTATCTCCACCCCCTCTGTAGTATCTACCCTATTGCAAGTTTTAGCATTATTCGCAAAGAGGCATACCTTCTCTTCTAGCTCTTCCACAATGTCTCTTATAAAGACATTGAGGAGGACTGGTCCCGGTACTGAGCCCTGAAGTACCCTGTTGGTCACTTTCCCCTCATTAGAGTGAGTGCCGTTCACCACAACCTTCTGTTACCAATCCATCAACCAGTTCCACAAATGGTTTACCACCCTGGATCCAAGCCCCAAACTGCTCTGTTTCCTTAGTAGTGTTCTATGAGGTATGGTGTCAAAGACCTGCTGAAGTCTAAGTAGTCCTTGTCCACCACCCCATATGAACCTATTTTCCTTTTCACCCAGTTGAAGAAGTTAATCAGGTTTGTCTGACATTACCCCTCTGTGAATCCATGCTGCCTCAGGTCTTGTTCTTGTCCCACTGGATTCAACATACTCTACTAGCCTTTATTTTAAGAGTCTTCATTAAATTTACCACTACATATGTTAGACTGACTAGCCTACAGTTGCCAGCATCTTTCTTGCTATGGTTTTCTTGAAGTGGAAGGAACTATATCTGCCCTCATCCAGTCATCCAGAACCACTCCTGTTTCCAGTGAGATGTTGAATAAGGCTGTCAGAGGTATAGCCAGTAACTCTCTGAGCTCCCTCTGCAGACCTGGGTGCACCACATCCCTCCCCATAGCCTTATCCACTTTCAGATTTGTAAGTACTCTCAGCACTCTTTCCTCCATAAATAGGCTTGTATCTACCTCCCTCCCCCTAGCATTCCTGCTGCTTCTATGTGGTATTTCCCCCTCATCTTCACTGTTCAATAGATCTGCTTTTTTCTAATCCTTCTCTAGACAGTCTCCCCCTACCCTTCTTAATCTCACAATCCCTCCCCTTATCTTTCTCTTTTTGTTTAAGTATCTAAAAGGGCTTTGTCCCCTTTAGTTACCCTTTTGCTATCCTCTCCTCTGTTTGCACCTTTGTACCCCTCACCTCCTTCCCTGATTCCTTTTGTTTTTCCTGGTACACCTCCCTATCCTCTTCCTTCTGCATCCCCTTGTGCCTTCTGAATGCCACCCCTTTAGCCTTTACCTTTGCAGTTTCTTCCCTTGAGAACCATAGTGCTCTCTTTCTCCTGTTTTTACTCACTTCTTTCATGCAGAGGTTTGTTGCCTTCAGGATTCCATCCCTTGAAATAAATACACAGTTTTCTGATGAATTTATGCCGACCTCAACTTGCAGTCAACGTAAATTCATCACTATAATGTTGCATCGAAACAAAGTTGTCATTGTGGTGTCATCCATCCTGTATCCTGTATCCTGTGTCATGTATTCTTTTGCCATTATGCTGATGGCTTTCCCAGTGCCCTGTCCAGTTTTTCTCCCTGTGTTGAAGGTCTATATGTCACCCCAGTGCAGACAGTGGCTCCAGCTCCTGTTTCTAGGGAGACCCACAACACCCCTAACTCCGGATTCCCCCTGGCTCTCTTGCATTTCCTTCACTTATATACCCTCCCTCACTTATAGCGCAACCTCTCTACCCTTCCTCCTCTACCTATTTCTTCTGAACTGAGTGTAGCCTGGTACTGCTATGTCCCAGTCATGGTTTCTTGTGCACCACGACTCAGTAATGACCACAAGATCCAGGTCTTCCTCCACCATGATGACCTCCTGCTGTGGAATTTTATTTCCTAGGCCTCTTGCATTTGCACACATAGCCTTCCACACCTTGCCCCACTCTACCTGCAACCCTGCCCTGCCTCATTTTCCCCTCTCTTTTTGCAACTTGTTTTCCCATACTGTTTCACTTCTACTACACTTCTGCTTCCTTTAACTGGCCCCCAGTAGAGTTTCCTTCCCTTGGGTCCTCACTCCTTGCTGCTTTAGTCTGTGGTGAGGGGAGTTTATGCCTCCCTGTGACTTTCCTTTACCCCACTCAGCTGGTTGAAATGTTCGTCAAAGTAACATTTAAACCATGCAGTGAGGACTGTGGTTCCCCTCCTAGATGATGCAGGCCATCACCTCTGTACAGTCCCATATCCTTCCAAGTTGGTCCCCACTCCCTAATGTAGCCAAACCCCTCCTCCTGCATCATTCCTTCAGCCATGAGCTGAAACTCATGGTACAGAATACCCTTTCCTTTTCTTGGGCATGGGCAGGTAGCACCCTGGAGAATGCTTCCTTATGCACTACTTGCTTTGGGCCCTTCCCTAGTTCTCTGAACTGCCCCTGCACAATTCCATCCCCCTCCCATACTAGGTCATTAGGCCACAGATGGACAATGACATCCAGCTCATCCCCATGCCCTGCTGCCCTATGGATGCCTAGGATCCACTGTCCATCCCTCTGAACTTTGGAGTCAGGTAGACACCTAACCTCTCTCTCTCCACCAGGTCCTGTTCTCAAATCTATCCACCTTACAATTCAGCCACCCACAAGAAGCTGCTTCCTCCTCTGTTGGGATCCTCTAGCTCCCACCTTGGGGCCTCCTATTTGGAGGACTTCCACATCCTCCTTTGCCACTACTTCAGGTAACTCCTCTTGGCAGTCCTGTTCCACCAGAAGGAATTCTGTAGTAGCACAGACTGAGGAATGTGGCCCTGACCTGCCACACCCACCCTTCTGAGGCCCATCATGGTCAAGCTATGCATCCTTTTCCTGGGCAACCTTTGGGGCAATGGTGGTAGACTCGGTAGCCACTGTGTGGGATAAGAGATCCTCTGTATCATAGCCAGCTAGGCCTGGAGACCAGCAACCTCCTCCCTCAACCCAGAGAGGTGCATGCAGATGGGGCAGTACCTCAGTCTCCAGAATGTCTCTCAGATTATTGCAGTTCTACAGCCAGGGCACTGTACCACTACCATATCTGAATTTAATGTGTCACTATCTACTGCTTTCAATGTACCTTGTTCCTATTATCCCTTTCCTGTGTTTGTTTCTTTCCCACCTACACAGTCTATCAGGATTTAGTTTATGACTCTACCCTAGATAAAGTGTTACTTGCTTTCCCCTTTTCACTTTCTATGTCTTGATATAGCTCACACTATACCCCTCAGCCTCTTTATCCCTCCCTTTTAATTAGTTCTCCCCTTTTCACCCTTCCTAATCTGTTACTGCACCATACCCTAGATAGGAGGTCTCTCTTATTCCCACCTGTAAAGGCTACCTGCTTGTTTCTATTCAAGCAGTTTCTCCCTACACCACCACCTGTAGCTACTTATGCAGGTGACAGTAAGCTAAAAGATACCCCACCTTCTCCTGTCTGACTGGCAGAGCCCCCTATTACCTTCTGTTACATGCAGATACTTGCCAATGACTAAGCTGCCAGTAACCTGTTCCACTCCTGCACTGCTACACTCACGCACTGGGACATGAGAGTGATGGGACACTGGACACAGTGGGCAAGGGAATCTATAGTGCTCTTGTTAGAAGGCACAAAGTGTCTGACTGCTCCACTCACCGATTATACACTTGATTCACGGGGCATCTTGAGTCTACTCAGCCCAAAGATTAATCTCCTGAGTTAGGTTCCCCACTCTACTTGTTACAATTTTAAATACAAGTGCCCCAAAAATTGCCTTAAAATCTATTTTTCCTACCCACTTACACTGCTACTTTCAATATGGAGAGAAAATATAAATAAATATATATGTATGTATACATCTCTCTCTCTTTCTCTCTCTCTCTCTTATATATATATATATATGTATATATATATATATATATATATATATAATAACTGGGGAGCCTTTTCTCCATAGGGAAACCCAGTTATGATTTGCTGTTATAACTAACATACACACACGTACACACACCTTCAAGTTAATGCTGGGTGCTTACTTTCCTCTCTGTCAGAAATTTCTGTACTTCTAACTTTTATTTTCTGTTTTCTTGGAATGTCAATGTTATCATCAACATTGTAATCAATCTACTCACTCTGAAATGTCTGAACACTGTGAAATTGAAATTGTTACAAACAGTGTCTATTGTTATGGTTTGAGGGGAGTGTATTGATCTGTTGATAAGGCAGAGGCTTTTCTAAAAGGTTGGCTATAGTTCAGCAGAACAGTTTTTGGTGGTACTGAATAAATCAGTGGTTAGGAAAAGCATTTCAACCAATAAAGTCTTGGTATTTTTATGACTTTTACCTACTCATTTTATAAACTGTATTACTGTCTATTTTGCATGTTTTATTATAACTTATACATCATTCATTTCTTATTTACAAATCATGTGTTCTACTATATAACTTTGTAATACTTTCTGATGCTGTTTTACCTCATGAGACATTCCTGGGAACTAGGTTTTGCTCCTGTATTTGGTTATCCTGGTATGGGACATGCCAAATAATTAATTGATGAAACTGATAAAACTCAAATGTAATTAAAACTATGCAAGGACCCGAAAAAAAAAACATATACTGTGATTAGTGGAATCTTTCACATGACTATGGAGTATACCATTTCATTTTCATGGTTCCGAGCTCCCTTTTACTTTTTGTCTGTTTTCCATTTTTCATAACAGTCCTACCTTTAAAGCATCAAGTATACCACAATGATGTGGTACTGTATATCATGCTAAATAATCACTTTGTGGGTGCTTGAAGGCACTCAGCTGTACCTCGTGCTTTGCAATGCAACTGAAGTTTTAGTATATACTCTGTGACATACTGTACTACACACTGTCATGTATTATTTTTTAGATACAGTAACCACCCAATGATGGTCCTATCTAGAAGGTGGCACTCAAAATGGATAATCAACTGTCTGCCATTCTCTACTGATAAATCAAAGATGCAGTTGCATTTTTAAGGTTTAATGACGCTGTATTGCATAGCAAAGGAAATGCTTATGTGCTGATGCACACACAGACAGATGCACTATAGGTTTACATAGACTATATTTAGTGTGGGATGGGATTGATGGTCAGCAGAGATTTGGAAACCTGTCTGGTAGCTGTGAAATGTAGTCACAACAGTCAAAGAAATAACATAGAAACATAGACTTTGATGGCAGAAAAGGACCTCTTGGCCCAACCAGTCAGCCCATTTCCCTACCTATTGGATAAGTTGCAGATCCTAGTTTACCAGCAGCCTTCTTCTTCCTACAAAAAGGCATTTTCTTTCAAGAGTATCTTTTTAATTGTTCAGACAGTCATGGTCAGCCTAGAAGGAATGTATGACTAATCAGGATTCTAAAAATATGTGACATTAACAAACCTATATAAAGAGTTTAGTTAGTTTTACTCATGGGATGGATGTACATTCGGTGGAATAAAGCTCATTTACAATGGTGTCCCATTCACAAAATACAGGCTACATATTGTATATGATAACAGACAATAACAAGTACAGTACTGTACATTAAAATATAACAAATATAAGTAAAATATTAAATAAAGCCTAATACCATCAGTAATAGTGGACCCAAGAGGGAAGGTGAGACATCTCTCTCAATGGCCTGTTATATTGTAGCCTGATAGCTAAATTTATTTTTTTCTGACATAACTAGATTCTGTGAAGAAATACATGGAAATAACTTCAAAAGAAAGGATAATTTAAAAGCCATGACAAAGGGAATTTTTCAAACCAAATACCATGGATAAAAATCCAATCTGTAACTTGAGAAGGCTTATATAAAGAATCCTATGTGTGCTCTAGAGGTTCTTGATCATGAAGGGTGGTCCACAAGTAATTTAAAAAAAAATATAATCTTCAAATAATCAAATTATTGTTTGACCCCTTAATAACTATGTGCCAGCAAAACTAATTAGTACACATACAAACAATGAAGCACTAGTCTGTGATCCAGTACTTGCATGTCTAGCTGGCCTTTGCCAAAGAATAAGCGATTTGTGTTGTACTACAGCTTTCTAAGGATGTTTTTCAGGGCAGCAATTGCTGTCATTGTTATGCGCCTTCATGGGTCCAGACCTGGGTGAGATATTAGAGACAGACTTATCATTTGTCCAGGAAAAGAGCACTGGAACACTGATAGCTGTGACTTAGGGCCTTGTTTGAAAGCAATGACTCAATAAGTAACAGCCAAGGATCCTTGGCCCTGTCCCATGCTCTCTAAACTAGCTGTTAGCAGCTGATGCAGGTTGCGTGCCTGACTCTAATTATTCTGGGAGGTTTATCACAGTGAGCATTCTTTATAAATAAGCATTCATCATCATTTATCACTGGGCAAGAAGGCTTCTCTCAGTTAAAGCTCCATGGGTATTAGTTAATTCAGGCTAGTTTTTTTTAGGAGAGAGTATTGACTATGAAATGCTCTTTATATACCAGAAAATGTATTCTTGGTATTCCCCAGGCTTGCGTTTTTGGGGTAATCCTGTGCCAGTCTACAACTTATGCTTTCAGTCTTTGGGTATCACTATATATTCTCTTCCTAACTTTCATCACAGCAGTTGGCAAGAAGCAACTTTTCCTGTGAGGGATGTTGCATTTGTAGCACACAGCCTACCAGTCTCAGTCCCAGCACCTCTAATCATTCCCTTATCAATTGCAAAAGTAACAGTAATAGTAGCTTTATTTTAATATGGCTCCCATCATAAACTCTGGGTACTTTCACACAATTTAGAATACAAATTAGGCAAAGTGAATAAATATATTCAGCAAACCGATGCAGAAGAGAAACAAAAAAAAATACTAACTAAATAAATAAAATACAGAAACAAAATAGCTGCCAAGTAAAACGAGAACAGTCATAATGAAGCAATACTGAAAAAAGACAAGGCCAACGGTTCGGATGACATAGAAACTGCTTGATCAAATGCATATCTCATTTTGGTTTGAAAATTTGGAAGCAAGTAGAAGCAACGGACACTGTTTGGAGAGAGTTCCAAATGTCAGGAGCAACCACACAAAAGATCTGTCACCTGTTAAATTTACTTGTGAGGTAGGGTTGCTCGAAATCCATCTGATGGAATCAGAGTCCTCTGATTCTGAGCTATTTTTGAAATTTAGAATATTAGTTTTGAAGGCCAAAAATCTGAATAAAAATAAAAACATTTGTCTCACATGGAATCAGAATCCCATTCCTCATCTTAACACCCCCCGCCCACTACAGCTAAAAAAAGATCCCTCTCCCTCCAGTTCCCTATACCTTAATAGATACTGGTGGCATGGCTTCCTGGCTGCCTGGGGTCCCTGAATGCTCAGGCTGCTCCAGATGAGATGTGGTAGTCTGGTCTGCTCCAGCAGGGATTTTGTAAGCTGGTGACAAAGTAATTTTGGTTTTCCTTTATTTAGGGTTACAGTTATTGAGAAGAAGCTAATTTTCTTTTTTTTTTTTTTTGCCAACCCTCAGCCCTGTCCATCTGTTCACAGTGCCACCTCCTATCTTCCTCCAAGGCTTACCACCCCATGGTGGAGTGGTGGGGATCCCTTGACCCACCAACATGGATCCAGTTCTGGAGGTGCCTGCAATGTTATGGGGGCGATGTCTGTGGGTGTCGGCAGTCATCCAACCGCCCAGGCTTTTCTCTTCCTGTTTTCTCCTGCCCCACCTCCTGGAGGGGGAGCATGTAGTGTTGGCAATGGGCAAGCTGTGTGTGCTTCAGCACACAGCACACAGGCCGATTGCTTCTCCTCCATCCCTCACATATGGGACCCAGGCACTCTGACACCCAGCCACCATTAGGTGTCAGAGATGCACCGGCTTCTGTGCCCCTTCCTCCCAGGGTGATGAGAGGTGTTCTCCGAACACTCAGTCCTCTTCCACACTAGCCAACCCCTGATGACCTGCTTGCACCATGAACACGGGTCACTGGCAAGGCAGGAGGTATGGAATGATGCCTCAGCCCTCCATGCCACTGGGCCAGCAAAGAAGCTCATTTTCAATAGTGACCCATTTAGAACATCGCTGATTACAAATACAACAAAGCATGCTCCAATTATACAATTATACTAATTTTCTAAATATAAAATATCAGTGACTATAGACACAATATAAAAATGGTAACACAGTCATGTTTTCAGTAAATAATTCAAGTAATTCTGTCAAATGTTCTGCAACATCATTCTCCCTGTGCTGGAACTGAATTCATGAACCAATATTTTAGAGAACTTGTGGTGGGGGGAAGGAGATTCACACTGAGTGAATGGAAGCTTACAGGAAGTTAAATTCACAAGATAGGTATGAACTGACTAAAACCATTGGACGGTCTTTTCATTTTTACGTTCATTTAACTATGATAATGACTTTTGAGGGATGTGATACTGTTGGTCCAATGCAGTGCAGTCTGCAAGGGGTACGTCAGTGCCACACCAATCATCCACCAGACTAATGATGACTCAGTTTAGGTTTGTTGGGTGGAAACTTTGTGTATTTCAAAAGAAAGAGCTGACACAATCAGAAGGCAGCTCTTTCCTTTGATCTACATAACACCGCCCAACAAACAGCTGATTGGTGTCCTGATCAACCTGTACACATCAGTTGCTTTTGGTTTGCAAGCCTGTCATAAAAAGAAAGCTGTCTATTGCTGTTGCTGCCCCACCATAACTACCCCCAACTTCTATCTTTTTGTGGCACAGCTGATCGGTGTCCTGATCAGCCTGCCCATGTCATCCACTTTTGGTTTGCAAGCTTGTTAAAAAGAAGACTGTCATCATTGTAGCTTGCCGGGTTGCTTGCTGCTCTGCCATAACTGCCCCCAAGAATGTCTTTAACTGAAAGTCACTATCTCTGCTGTATGTGAGCTGTGCCACCCCCCATCCCCATCTGTACAGAGGCTAAAACCGTTCATCCCCGGCACTCCAGCCCTGTTTAATCCCAGAATCCCTGGACTGGCAAGATGTCACCTTCATAGTTTCATTTCACAGAGGCCCATCAGAAGTTTATGGTAAGAATCTCTGCTTTTCCTGCTGGTGTTTTTGCAAGTCTGTTAAAAAAAGAAAACTGTCCAGTGTTATCACTTGCTGCTTCTCTGTAACACCCCCCCCCAAAAAAAAATTTCTGTCTTTCTGTGACACAACTGACCACAGAAATGTATTTCACCTGTACTGTTCCCCACTGTCTTGTCTCACAAGTTGATGCTCCCTCATCGATTTGAGGTGTTTTGTAAATGAGTCTTTGACTCAAAGGTTGTAACTATATATGAATTAAAATAAAAATAAATAAAATAAATAAAAATAAAATTCTACAGAATGAGTGAGAAAATGCTGCCACAGAAAACTTGTCACAGAAATCGAGGCTTGCATTCTCTAACTGCACTATTCTGTGATAGTGACAAATTAAGGACAACTTCACAGCTCTTGATTTATCCCAACTAGTGACTCAACCCACCAGATTTAACCAATCAAGTGGGACTAGCTCACTACTAGACATTGTGCTCTCTAACCGCCCACACAAAATAAAGGATCTTAATGTCCTAGCCAACTCCATCAGTGACCACTCACCTATTCTCTGCTTCTGGTCCTCCCCCATGCTCAAACCTGCATACCAAGCCAACCCCCATTGACTTTTCCACCCTGGAGGACTAAACAAGCTTAAGCGGCACCTTGCCCAGCTCGATTGGTCACTGATCTCCCTCGCAACAGATATAGATATCGCCCTAGCCTTTCTCACCAGTGCCTTTTGTAAGGCCTGCGACATCTTCACACCTGTCACCAACACCCGTACTAAGAGATGCACTGCTGCCTGGATTTCCCCCTCCCTGATCCAACAACTAAAGCAGCGTGATAACCTTTGGAGCATTGCTGTCGAAACTGGCAGACTAGCAAACAGGCAAGCTTATAATACAGCTCACAACCAGTGCACCTGGGCCATAATGCAAGCCAAAGCCAAATACTACCAATCCACCTTGACCTCCTCCTGGGGCTCTGCTCGATCCTTCTGGGATAACACGAAGGAGTTAAATGGGATGACCCGCTCCCCTCCTCCCTCTCAGATGGTCATAAATGGCACTATTAATACAGACCCATCCTGTGTTGCCAACTGCCTTAACACATCCTTTTCTGATCTAAGTACTATCCTTCCGGCCCACTTCTTTGACCCCATCCTGGTAACCAACTACCCAGCTATTTCTTGCCCCCTTTTCTCTTTAGGACTATCTCCCCACAAAACGCAAATCTGATCCTCCTAAAAGCTCTATCCTCCCATAACTTGAGCTGTGACCCCCTCGACTCCAGGATGCTCCGCCTAACAATGGATGTCATGATAGCCCCCCCTCACGGACCTTCCTAACCATTCCCTGTGCCTCGGCCAATTCCCAAATGCATGGAAGCAGGCTGAAATCACTCCTATACACAAAATTGGAGACTGCACGGTACCAAGCAATTACAGACCTATCTCCATCCTCCCTTCCCTCTCCAAGGCTCTGGAGAAAATAGTATCCATGCAACTCGTGGACTATCTATCCAACTACAACATTCTGTGCCCAGAACAGCATGGCTTCTGCCCTGGTCACAGCACCACCACAGCTCTGCTGGAGTTTTTCCACCATATACACTTGGCACTAGACGCCAGAGAGCTGGCCGGGGCAATGTTCATTGACCTATCCAAGGCCTTCGACACTGTGAGTCACCCGTTAATGCCTGACACCCTCAGTAAGCTGGGACTCTCAACCGGTCCTTTGACCTGGTTCTCCAGCTACCTCTGTGATAGATCCCAACGTGTCAAGTTAAATGCTAGCCTATCTACTGCACTGCCTGTACGCTCCGGAGTTCCACAAGGCTCCATCTTGGGCCCCACATTGTTCAGTCTCTTCTTAAACACCCTTCCCAGCTCTTGCTCAAGCAAGCTGCTATTATATGCTGATGATGCAGTCCTAGTCGCCTCTCACCCCGATCCACTCACCCTCCAGAGCTCCCTGCAACTCTCCTTCAGCCAAGCTGAAAAATGGTTCCTCAATCATCGCCTGGTTCTGAACCTCAAGAAAACAAAATCTGTGATCTTTGCACACCGACAAAGTAACTCCAAAAATGCTCCCCTTTGCATCCTTCCCAGTACCCTCCACCCCCTTGAGCAGGTATCCACATACAAATACCTAGGCATCACCTTTGACTCAGCTTTCTCCTTCCATGCCCATATCAGTGCCTTATCCTCTGCCATGAATGCCTGGATTGGGCTCCTCTATCGCCACAAAGACTGCCTCCCCGAATTCGCCCTACGGCTGGCAATCACTTCCTCCATCCTGTCATTGGTTGACTATGGACTCCCCACCTATGCAGTCGCTGACCCCACTGCCCTCACCAAAATCCAGACCTCTATCAACAAAGTCTGCAGGCTCCTGACTGGTGCCCCAAGCAGAACTCACACATGCCAACTCTACTCCACCGCTAACATACTCAATCTCGAAGAACGTCTGCAATATCACACCTGCATACTAGCTAAAAAGGCTCTACTTTGACTATGTCCCACAGGTGTCACTGCACCGCTTCTATGGGCCTCCCACTCGGTCGCCACCCGTAGGACTACCAAAGCCACCTTCCAGGTGCCTAGAGCCAGGACCTCACTCGCCCAAAGATCCTTTCATCACAGAGCACCGTCCTGGTATAACTCCCTCCCCATGCACATCACAAACACCTCTAAAACTGGCCTATTCAAAACTGCCCTATGCAAACACCTCGTTAGCACCTGGAGATGTGTGTGTCTATTATAGGGCTTACCGTGAGTGCATTTCAAACCGACCAGTTCCTACAGGATTACATATACAACAGTTCTCTCGTTGAGTCTGTTTTCAATCTGTATACCACATGCTGTATCCTGCATGACCCTCTGGGACCCCAATGACTTATTGTTGTGTGCTCTTCTGCAAACTGCCTATGTTTATTTGCACTTTGAAGATTCTGTTTTGTATGCTGCATGTATTTCACCTGTAATGTTCCTCACTGTCTTGTCTCACAAGTTGATTGTTCCCCTCCCTGCGACGAGGTGCCTTTGTAAATGAGTCTTTGACTCAAAGGTTGTAAATCCAATATATGAATTAAAATAAAAATAAATAAAATAAATAAAAATAAAATTCTACAGAATGGGTGAGAAAATGCTGACACAGAAAACTTGTCACAGAAATTGAGGCTTGCATTCTCTAACTGCACTATTCTGTGATGTAAAGAGCCAAAGTTTCTGAAATTTGTTGAGGAAAGGTACTGGTAGTTAGAAAGTAAAGACAACCTTTGCACTAACCCATGCTGTCACAGAAGACACTCAGAACACTGAGACGTTGCAGCATCTGCACTTCTGTGTTTGTTGTGTCCATCTTGGAATAAAATTGCATTCCATTTTGAAGCTTTTCAATGTCCTGTCTCATCTGTGACAGTGTGTGTGTGTGTGTGTGTGTGTGTGCAGGTCCTCTTTAATTTTTAGTAGCTGGCTTTACTTCGCTACACCACCTCCACTACAGTAGCATCCCCGTCTCTACTTTGGTGCATTGGTACAGTCGCTAATGACTTTGATCTAATTTCAAGTCATTTCCATTTGTGTAGCCGTTTGAGCTTCTTTAATCACATCCATCTCCTCAAGCATTGTTTCTCTTTATATTTTAACTTAAGTAATTCTGATTTATAAATAGAGGAATCAATCTTTTTGTAGAACCGTTCCCAAAATGCAATGGAGCTAAACATGCCATCATTTATTTCCTTGATATTTTTAATGTCTGACTTCATTTTAGATACATCCATTTCTGACTCAGCATCCCCAGACTTTTTGCTCAAATCAGACTGCTTGGCTTGCCCTTTCCCAACAGTTCCATAAATTTTAAAGTTCAATAGATGCAGCCTTCTTAAGCAACTAGCTGCAGCATTCTAGCAACTGCACCATTTCTCAGGCCAAAGACCACAATAGAGAAGTAGTTATTTTAAAAGTGTCATGAGTAAAGACATACTGAGCTGATACAAGCTCGTTTCCAGATGTATATGGGGAGGGGGGGATAACACAATATGATGAAAGATTTTTAGTACAATAGTTAAAAAAAAAAGGACATCAGCACAAAAACACTGAGACAAGGGTTTTCTGAAAAGGGCACTGGCAACACAGCCAGGTTTTAAAGAAATGCAAACTCACTCCTTCCTCTGTGATGCAAATCACTATGCACATTTATGCTCTTTATGCTTTAAGAAAGATTGCATAGTACCAAAGGCCAAGGGCTTCTCACACAATCTGCAAAGGGTGCCTCATCTTTATCCCACCCTTGCAGAAAATGAACCAGCTCTCATGTGATCTTATGGGTTTGGGTCATGTTGGGCCCAAAATAAGAAAGAATGCTAAAAAACATAGAACTTCAGCACAAAAGCACTGGGGAAAGGGTTACCTAAAAAGGGCAATGGCTATAAAGCCAGGTTTCAAAGAAATATAAAACCACAGTACCCGCTATAATGCAACGCATCATGGGATCTATACGTAAATCAAGTTCAGCTTAAACAGGAATGCATGGTGCCAAAAGCTCTGACTGTCATACAATATGCAAAGGCTGAGAACAGAAGATTGGCAACATGCATTCCTGCTTAAAGCAGAAGCAGCCTAAATTTTCATGGTGATTTAAGCAATAAACCATGACAGGATATGGGTCATGTTGGGATTTACCCATGCCTGGTGTAGATTGGTCACGAGGCTGCAGGATGAGTGACCAAACCACACCAGAAGTAGATAAGTTCCAGCATATCCCACGCCCTGGAGTGGTTTATTGTGATTATATAATCCCCCTTTACTCTTTGTAAAAAAAAAAATTAAGAAAATTATTTTTTCCCCCTTTTAAATGATTTTTAAAAATGTATTCTTATGAGAAAAAAAATAGTCCACTAGTGTTTCAGACATTTTCAAGAACTATAGAGTAGTCTAAGAAAGGCTGAGGATTTCTTGCAGGACTTCAGAATGGTTCCTAACAACGGCCAGTTCTGTCACCTGTCTATTTCCGCCCTCCTGGCATTGGCGTTAACTAACAAATAGTGGTGAGGCAGCAACACAGCTTTGTTTTAGTGTGAGAGCCAAGGATTTACCCCACTCACTGAAGAAAATCATGTTGCTGTACCAGAATGCAGTGTGGTTTATGAAGGGGCTGAGTACACAAAGTATGCAGTGTTCTCTGACTGTACGAATTCTGCAGTAACATCTCCACAGTTATGGCATCCGTATTTAAACTCTGTTCTTCTACTGTCCACCTGCTGGAACGTGACTTTTTTGTTTGTTTGTTTGTTTGTGTACAATTTTCTGTTTTGTTAAGGGACTGGGACTGCATGGCACTCCTATAATGGAACCAGGAAAGTAGAGGCACCACAACAGAGATAGAAGGGAGTCAGTGTTATAGGAGCAAGCACTGATTCAATGGAAGGTGGAAGGAGGGAGCATCGGTGGAGCTGGGAGCCAAAGATATCATGGGGAACATTGGAGGGCGTCTAGACAAAGTCGTAGTGTGCCTTTGGCCTGCATTTCATTTCCGAGGTTCATTTTTTTGCACATGTACAACTGTGCTACATGTATTTTATATAAAAAAAGGGTTTGTTGGTACTTAAAGTGGTTTGGGGGAATGGTGGGGTCTGTTACTTCTAAAGTGATTTCACATTTTAAAGTTGGGCTATTACATCCCAGTTTAGCTCCAAGTGTGGTCTAACAAGCAAGTGATACAGTGGCAACACCACCCCCTTTCTCCTGCTGGAGACACCTCTCCCTGTACACTCCACTGGCCCTACCCAGCGCTTTGCTACACTGCCCTGCTACTTTGAGGTCATCAGAAATGATAACCCCAATGTCTCTTTCCTGCTTAGTGACTGTCAGTACCTCTCCCCCATCCTATACCCATCTTCTGGCTTCCTATGTCCTTGGTGCATGATTTTGCACTTTTCTGGCATTGAATACCAGCTGTCATGCTCTTGATCACTCCACAAGTTTCCCAAGGCCTGTACACATTGTCTCCACCCTCTTTTGCATGTCTACCCTATTAGAGATATTGGTGCAATTTGTAAAATGGGATACCTTCCCCACCAGTTCTACAGCAATATAATTGGCGAACATCAGGCATTGTTATTCGGCACAGGGTCATTATGTTGTACGACATAAGAGCACGGCAATGTACCATGCTGTAAATTCAGCAGATACATTGTTGCCACTCAGATGAACTGCTGAAATGCATTTCGGTGAAAGCAACATATGCTATCTTTCTTTTCTGCAGGGGACTCCACCCCAACCCCCCCCCTATTAATAAAATCAACTCTGAGGAGGGTTCAACACGGGGACAGAGAGAAACACCATGGGGGAGCAAAAAAAAAAAAAAGAAACTGATGTGTTTTAGAAAAAGTCTGGGACCGGAATTTGAACCCCAGTCCGCAGATGCACAGCGACTCCCTGCACTGCCGTGACTCAGCCCACTGAGCTACGGCAGCAGCTCAGTGGACCACCTCCTGAACAGATGTCTTGATCTTCCAGTCAGTCCTCCTCCCCACCCATGCATGACAGGGTACAAAACCATGTGCAACATATGTGTCTTGCAGGGTTTTGCACCCTGTCGTGCTAGTGCACTGCAAGATATGTTCTGCGAGGTATCTCATGAGCAGTTATGTATTCGACATCTTGACCTAGTAAGTTGTTATTGTTGGGCTACCAGTTCCTTGAGGTGTGACTTTCTCAAAGAAGGTTGTGCCTTCTTTTTTAGGGCTGTGGACAGAGCCTACAGCACTATTGTGATCGCTTAGTAGCGCTAAAAAACAGCCTATCATGAAACCTTCCTTTGGACTTTTGGAAGTATCCTTCTGAAAGCCCAATGGAGCTTGAACCCCTCCATCATGATTGGCTGCTATGGAATAACAGTTGCACTATTTCGGCTCTTACTTCTGAATTCCTGTGCATGAACTGCACATGCGTGACTCACGCGCATGTGCAGTTCTGCTGGCACCATGATGTTGTGAATGGCAAGATGCCATTCATCACAACTGCACATGTCTAAGTGCTATGCATGTGCAGTTGTACTGCTGGTCCCAGGTCCATGGCATTCTGTGCCCCCCACCAGCAACTCAAGTGACACACTGTGAGCCCATCCCAGTGTGCCCAAAGATGTTTATTTTTATCTGCCGACACTGGGGTGCCCAATCCCTGTGTCAGCATTATGCGCATCCCCCCACTCATGCGGCACACTGGGAGCCCACCCTAGTGTGCCACATTTTTCTTCTTCTCCCCCAACCCTGCCAAAATTGGGGTGCCCAATTCCTATATCAGCATCCTGTACAAACCCCCAGTTATGTGGCACACTGGGAGCCCACCCCAGAGTGCACAAATGTATTCTTTTTTGGTTTTCTGTAAAAAATAAAATGGTCCCTCGTCGTCACTGCACTTGGTACCCCCCCGATAAAAAAGAAAATGGTCCCTCATCATCTCTGCAGTCCCCCTTCCCCATTCCCACCCTCCCACTGAGCACCCACCTCCCCATAGCCTCCCCTTACCCTATACTTACCTCCAGAGGCTGGTACCATCTTCTTCTCTGGACCAGGACGTGTCTGCACTCTTCAAAGCTGAACCACAAACTGAGGAATCTAAGGTAAGCTGCTATAATGCCATTCAATAAGGTTTTCAACTTATGCTGACAAATAATCCATTGTTTAGAATTTTTACCCCAAATTTTCAACATAGGATTCTTGGGACCCCACCTTATGAAAACTGTCACTGTCATTTTGTTACTCAGTCGCACAAGGTGATTTTGCGGTTGTTGCGTGGAATTACTTTTCAGGACTGATTCACAAAATGACAGTGCCACTGTTCATGAAGTGGGGTCCCAAAAAGCCCATGATGCTAATTTGGTGAGGAAAGTTCCCAAAAATTAATGTGTTATGAGTGTGCGTTGCGCAGTTTCTATGCAAGCTCCTAACTTCACAAACTTTTAATATTTTTACTCCACATTTTTGTCATTCCATGTTTGCACATCTCCTTCAAAACAGTACAGCTGTCATTTTCCACGACCTGCCAAAACATGTTTTCGAACCTGTGGCACAGAATAGTGAGTTCGCTCTGCAAAATCACCTATTGGGACAAGTGAACACAATGACACTGGCACTCTTCCATGCTGAGGTGTCCCAAAAATGCCATGTTGAAAATCTGGTGCACAACCTACCAAAAATGGCCAGGTTACACCTGTGCATTGAATAATTCCTATGCACATGTGTAACTTTGGTCACTTGGTAGCTCTTCACACGCCTATCAGCTCTGGCTAGGACTTGTTTATATAGGGTCTTCTCCCATGGGCTGGCAAATGGCAGGCTAGTCAACCCTTTCCCTGTTTCCCCCAGCACCTACCATCCCTAACTCACCTTGCCCCAAAGTTTCCCCCATGGATTGCCCCCCCATGGCAGGGCCAAGAAGAGGGGCCATCCTCCCCCAACCTGATGGCTCTCATTCAGAACCGGGTGTTGGTGGTTAGGTAGTGAAGCAAGAACAGGGGCAGGCAGGAAGGCAGGCAGAGCTTCATTAAGCTGGTGCCAACCCATTTCCATTTTTCTGCCTTATCCCCAGACATGGCTGCACATAAGCATGTATGCATGGAGGCACACACACGCAATGGAACTGTGGCCCCTCCCTTCTACGTCACTTGTACTCGGGCGCTGCCACCTGCCTTCCACCAGGTGGCAGACAAGGAGTGAGAAGACATGCCTGCCCATCCTTGGAGAGGAGAGATGTCCATCAGATGCTCGATCTTTTCCCACCTACTGACCCATGATGACCTGAGCTCATACACAAACCAAGGTCGTTGGTGTGCAAAAAGGTAAGGCACACCAGGTGCCTCAGCCCTCATAACCTCTGGGCCAGCTTAAGGGCATGCCTTCCTAACTGTAAGTTGAACCCCCAAATATTCAGGCATGAGCCCCTAACACTGAAGACTCTTATAAGAGAAAACAAATTTGTGTAGTCTCCTTTTGTTGAGTAAGGAGATCAACCCAGCCCTCTATAGAAGTTGCAGAGGTGAGCTTCTCTGGGGCATCTTAGTATGAGCCTAGCAAGTGTCTTTTACACACTACAGAGTAATATAAAATGGCAGCATAGTATATCAAGAGAAATATTTGGACCTGGACAATTGTCTGAATGGTATCAGGATTCACACAGTCTTTGTTTCTGTATTGTAATCCAGCTTTTTTTTTGTACTTTTTATTCATAGATTTTAGACAAAATCATACAAATATGTAATGCATACAGGACATTACACAGGTAGATACATAAATAAAACCTAGGCAATGTGCCATTACAAGTAGGAACATTTGAATGCTTGCCCTTGTTACACACTACGAGGGAAGTAGCAATATTTCAGGGGCTTGAGTGACAAATAAAAACCTCTCAAGCCCAAGAACCAGGGGAGTATATCGTAAGCTATGCCATGAAGGCTTTGGCTTTAAGTATCAGACAGAGTCAGGATACCATACCATGGTGCTGAAGCACCATAACTGTATAAAATACAGCTGTATAGCCAAGTTATATATTGGATAATGGGAGTATAAGGTATGGACATGACTTGCCCAAGTCACAGGCCCCTGTGTACAATAGAACAGGTAAAACTTAAAACACGAAGTTCAAAGATTCTTAAACATGTAACCCAACCAACCTCAAAGACAGGAAGTGGGGTAATAGTTAATATGAAACTCCTATAGCATATTGGGAAAGTGCCCCATCAGTGGCGTCCACATAGTCAAGCGTAACCTGAGCTGCCAGAAATCTTATCAGCCTATTAATAAGATCCAGAGTATTAAGCCCAGTCAAAAAGAAAACACAGTTAAATGATCATATAGTGAAAGAAACACAGAGTACGTATAAAACATTCTAGGAAGAATCCATATTACGTTTCTCTAAAACTCAGAGCCTTATATTAACATCAAAGTATATTCTCTGTGCTGGTCCTGAAGAAACTAGAAATGATTCTAGGCAGCTCAGAAAAGCTCCACTCTAGGGGCATAGGACAATCAGTTTAACCAATGGCCAGGAGTAGCTCAGAAGTCATCATTTCCAGGAAGATCTGCAACATGGGAGTTGGTATTTACAACAACCAGTGTGTTTTTCTCTCTGTCCAGTATGTACAATAAACAGTGTGCATCAGCTGGTTTGTTAAAAAAGTATGTTTTCCGCTGCACCATCAACCTTTAAATTAGCAGGGAAATGCAGGGCAAATGTCAGTTGAAAAGATTTAAGATGCAGTTTGACCACCTCAAATTCTTTTGCTTAGTATGAAACATCAGGATATAAATTTATAGTCACTGCCCCTGCTTGTAGTACTCTCAGTTTCCTGGCCACATGTAAAACTCTGTCCCACATACTGACCAGGGTAAACACAGTAAGACTGAGGGGTAGTTCCTGTGGTTGCAAGTCTTGGAGACACTTGGTAGGTCTGATTAATGTATCCAGGTAGTGGGTCTGAATCCCATTTCAGAAGCCAAGGCAGCCAGTGTTCCAAGAAAGGGATGGGTACCTCCATTTCATATCATTCTGGGAGTCCTACCACTCAAAGACTGTGTTCCTGCAAGGCATTCTCAGTGTGCTCTAAACAGAGCCAAAGATGCGTATTCTCCTAGATAAGCATTATAAGTCGCTATGGCTTGATCCAAGTGGCCCACTGCCTCAATCAGTTTATTCTGTATTCTGGTAATGGTGGTTCCCTCTTTTACTAACCTCTCCATAAAGCCATCAAGTTTCTTTTCACCCTTTGAACTGGTTGCCACAATGATTTGAGTATATTCTTTATTTTTATCAGCTCAGATGTGGTTGAGGTTTCCGGTGTCAGGAGGCCTGCTGTCAAGGTGGATCCCAATGGAGTTAAACATAGAAACATAGACTTTGACAGCAGATAAGGATCTCTTGGCCCACCCAGTCTGCCCATTTCCCTACCTATTGGGTAAGCTGCAGATCCTAGTTAACCAACAGCCTACATTTTCCTACCTCCCACCAGAATTGCCTTATGTCTGTCCCATGCATTCTTGAATTCCCCCACTTTTATTGACCCCACAGCCTCCTCAGGAAGGCCGTTCCATGTGTCCACTACCCTCTCCATGAAAAAATACTTCCTCATGTTGCCCTTGAGCCGTCCCCTCTCTATCTTCAAATTGTGCCTCCTGGACTTTGTTGAGTCCCTTGAGGTAATTGAAAGTTTCTATCATGTCCCCCCTCTCCCTCCTTTCCTCAAGGGTATACATATTAAGCTCCTTTAGTCTATTTTCATATGGCTTCTGCTGCAGAGACTGCACATTTTAGTTGCCCATCTCTGGACTGCCTCCATCCTGTCTTTGTCCTTGTGGAGATGTGGTCTCCAGAACTGCATGCAGTACTTCAGATGGGGCCTCACCAACTGTCTGTACAGAGGGATAATAACTTCTTGTTTTCTACTGGTGATGCCTCTTTCTATACATCCCAGTATCCCGCCCCCAGACCTCCTTACTGCATTCTCACATTACTTGCTTACCTTTGGGTCCTCTGATACGACTACCTCCAGGTCCCTTTCCATTTTTATAGTTGTTAGTACCCCACCACTGTGTACCCTTCCCCTGGGTTTTTGTTTCCCAGATGCATTACTTTGCACTTTTTTGCACTAAATCTAAGCTGCCATACTTTTGACCATTCTTCCAGCCTTGCCAAGTCCCTTCTCATCCTTTGTACCCCCCTTGTGTATCAACCCTGTTGCAGATCTTTGCGTCATCTGCAAAGAGACATAATTTTCCTTCCAGTCCCTCCGCAATGTCACTTATAAAAACATAAAAAAGGACGGGACCCACTAATGAACCCTGTGGTATCCCACTTTCCTCGGAGTGGACTCTGTTTACTATTACCCTCTGTGTCCTGTTCTCCAGCCAATTGTTTACCCAGGCTCCCACCCTATTAGTCTTTTGTGTGTAACTGTGTCAGATGCCTTGCTAAAGTCTAGATAGGCCATGTCCACAGCTCCTCTACTACTACTTTGGTCACCCAGTTGAAGAAATCTATTAGATTCGACTGACATGTCCTTCCCACTGTGAATCCTTGCTGCCTTGGGCCCTGTACCCCGCTGACCTCTAGGTACTCAATAATTCTTTCTTTTAGAAGTTACTCCATCATTTTCCCTACCACTAAGGTCAAACTAACAGGTCTGTAGTTTCCTGCCTCTGCTTTGCTCCCACTTTTGTGAAGGGGAATCACGTCCATCCTCCTCCAGTCCTGAGGTACCACATCATCCTTATGTGATTTGTTAAAAAGTGTAGTCAGTGGTGTCATTAGTTCTCCCCTTAGTTCTTTTAGAATTCTGGTGTGAATCCCATCAGAGCCCATTGCTTTGTCCACCTTCAGTTTCAGGGTTTTTTTCAGAACACTTTACATAGAAACATAGAATGTGACGGCAGATAAGGACCGCTTGGCCCACCTAGTCTGCCCATTTTCCTACCTAACAGATAAGCTGCAGATCCTAGTTAACCAACAGCTATAGAAACATAGAATGTGACTTTCTTCTGTGCATTTACTGGTATAAACCCCCCTATCCAGAGTGCTTCTATTGTTTGGATTAGTTGCCTCCCCTTCCTCTCCTTTTGTGTATACTGAGCAGAGGTATTCATTCAGCATCCCCGCTTTTTCACTGTCACCCTCAGTCCACCCACCCTTCCCTTTATTAGGCCTCACTGTCCCTCTCTTGGTCTTTAGTTGCTCCCTAATATACCTATAAAATGTTTTATCCCCCTTCTTAACTAAGTTGGCTATCTTTTCCTCAATTCGGGCCTTCGCTATTCTGACTGCCTTCCCTGATTCTTTCTGCTTTAACTGGTACAGTTCTCTGTCCTGCTCCTTCTGTGTTTCCTTATATTTCCTGAATGCTATATTTTTATCCCTAACCTTCCTCACTACCTCTTTTGAGAACCATAGTGGTTTTTCCCTTCATTTTTATTTGTTTATTTGCTTCACCCAAAGGCTTGCTGCCTCTGTGATGGCAGTTTTGATGTTTCCCCATTGTTCCTCCATCCCTTCTTCTTGCCTGCTTGCTAGTGCTTTTCTGAGACACTCTCCCATTTTGATAAAGTCAGCCCTCCTACAGTCCAGTACCCTCACTTTTGTATGGCTTGCCTCTACGACTGTGTTTATCATGAACCACACTGTTTGTTGGTTACTTGTTTCCAGATGGCTACTCATTTCTAAATTTGAGATCCTCTGTCTATCCCCATTTGAGAGTACCACGTCTAAGATTGCTCCCTTCTGAGTGGGTTCCAACACTAGCTGTCTGAGGCATGCCCCCTGTAGGACATTGAGAATTACCCTGCTTTTGGATGTGGCTGCAGCAAAGGTGCTCCAGTTAACATCTGGCATATTCAGATCCCCCATCAACAATATCTCCCCTTTTTCTGCCATCCTAAGGATGCCTTCTATCATTTCCTTGTCCATTTTCTCCCCCTGAGATGGGGTCTGTATAAAATACCTGGATGGATTGTGGTGCCATTTCCTGTGTCCAGGGTGACCCACAGTGCCTCTTCTCCTCCCTGTTTACCCTTTAGTGCCATTGCTTTGATCCCTTCCCTTATGTAGAGAGCTACTCCTCCTCCTTTTCTACCCCCTATCCATCCTGTAGACTGTGTAACCTGATATGTTGATATCCCAGTATTGGTTCTCTGTGTACCATGTTTTTGTGACTGCCATGATATCTAGGCATCCCTCTTCAATCAATGCCACTAGTTCAGGAAGCTTGTTACCTAGACTATGGGCTTTGGTACTTAAAAGTAGTCAGTAGCAGGTTGCTGCGGTGCACCCTTTTTTGACTTTCTCATATCGATCTTCCAAGAATTGACAAGTAATATAGTCAACAAAACTGAAGCTTTGAGTTAAATGTTCAGTAAATTACAGTAAAAAATGTAAATCTGTAGCAGGATCTCTCACTGTGCATGTCATCTTACTCCAGCGGCTAGCTCTGCACCCTTTGTAATCCAGCTCTTTGATATAGCTTACCAATTAGTTTCTCCACATACCAGTTATCAGTCCTTGCAGAGTCTAACCAAAAGCGACTACAATGCACACCCTGTCATGTCTTATTGCTTGATTAACATCCCTGATGGATACATCCTCACAGATTTTAGTGTTGACAGTACATTCAAATATCATCATCTTAATCTTACAGAATTTAACTTTAAATTTGCATAACTCTTAGAAGATCTGGTATTCATGAAAGCTCTTCTGGTGGTTTTCTTGAACCTCCAAAGCTGAAGGGCTGGATATGTAGACTATTGTATCATCAGCATAAAGGTGATAAGCTGCTTCATCCACGCTGTATTCCAAAATGCTGAAATATATCAAAAAGAGGAGCAGCCGAAAGACCAAGCTCTTGGTACCCCTGTATAAGTAGTAAGTGAAGATGATTCAATTCTATTCACAATTGTTGTCTCTTTAATCTGATTTATGTAACACAAACCAGTCCAACACATTCCTATTGAGCCCGATTTCTAACAATCCACACATCAATATTTGGTGGTCAAGCATGTCAATGGCCTTGGAGAGGTTAACAAAGATGGCCCCAGTAAGTTGCCCAGAGTCTATTGATTTGTTGACATCATCCAAGACCCTCGAGCTATCATAGTACTATGGTGCATTCAGAAGCCAGACTGGTAGTTGTTGTAAAGATTATGCTTCTAGAAGTGTTCATTCAGTTGCTTAGCTAAACACCTTCCTAATGCAGTAATCTGGAAACAAGGAACAGAAGAGAAATCAGATGATAGTTTGTTAGCTGACCAGGGTTGCATCCACCCCCTTAAATATGTGAACTATCCTGGCTTGCTTCCATACTTGGGGCAGGCATCTTGAAGAAATGAATCAATTTAATAAGTATGTTAAAGGCTCAAAAATTCAGAAAGGAAATTATTTCAAAACTGACTGACAGTCCATCCCAACCACTACTTTTGCCGTTTTGAGTCCAGCAAAGGTTCCAGAACCTCATATGATTTGATTTCTTCAAATTAAAATGGGTTGTTACCACCAGCGACCCACAGTTTCATGGATTTTGCAGTCTCTGCAGGTTGGCCAAAACATTTTTGATTTTATAAAGGATCTGCTAAATTTATCCACAAGCAGAACATATTGATCAGTGTCACCATTAGTTTGAATTTGAATGATTAAAGCATCATTCTTTTCATAAAAAGCTAGTTTCTGCTATAATTACTAAAAATATTAGCACATTTGTCAAATCTGGTTTTCTAGGTACCTACAACGATGAACACCAATATATTTTTTTTTATTCTAACTCTTGGTCAGGTCTACAATGCTGTAAGACAAATGTAGTGGCCATCTCTTTTTCTTGAAAAAAGAATTTAAAATATTCATAAAATACTCACATTTTAGTGTAACTAGAAATGTTACCACTAACTCTGGAAGATAAATGAAATATTTTATAGTGAAGAAAGGTAGGATCAGATTTTTTGGCCAGTTTTGTTTCTCTGTTGCTTTTACTTCGATTTTTCTGACTATTTATCGCTTACAAATTTAATTATTTTATTTATTTATTTATCTAAAAATTGGTAACCTCAAAAAGCACACTGAACCAAGGCTTGTTTCTAGATGCAATCCAGGGAAATGGTTATTGAAGGAAAACAGAAAAATATAATATAGCACATTTGAGCAAAACTGTTTTGGATTCTCTATACCATCTGTTGTTTTAGTCTTAACAAGCATTTGTCAATTCTGAATGTTTGCTTTCTGATATTAGCATTGGACGTGCAGGAGTTAGACAGATACAGAATAGGAATGACAATAAAGTATTGAACTCACTCCAACCTCACCTCCACCCTGCAGAGATGGACAGGCATTGGAGTGTGCCGTTGGGTTGTCTCCTATAACACTCACAGCATTTTGCCTCATCCTATCCAGCAGACACAGACAAGTGTCGAGGTGTGCCTTGGGGTGTTTAGCTTTACAGTCACCCCATTTCATAAGGACATTAGCTGAAATGGGTGCAGTATAAGAGAATGGGGTGAACTCTGGGGTTGAAGAGTCCAAGACACACCTTGATGCCTGTCACTGGCTTCAGGGTGGGGTGGGGTGGGGTGCAATGGTGTGGACATTACAGCTGGCAATCCAAAGGCACACCCCCTGATGCCTGTCAGTTTGTACAGGGTGGGATGTTATGGTTAGAAACCCTAACACCCCAGGTGTTTGCTGGTATTTGCACAACAAATGTTCAATATGGCCTTTTTGTGACCCCCAACTCATGAAAGTATTTGGGACCTATGCTCATGAAGAGTGGCACTGTGATTTTGTTAATCTGTTCTGAACATTGATTTCCCACAGCGACCACGCCATTCTGCGCCAGATGTGCGAAAACACAGTTCAGGCAGGATGTGAGAAATTACAGCTGTACTGTTCATAAGGAGGTGTGCAAAATTGACAATGCTGAAAATCTTGAGTGAAAATATTACAAATTTTTAAAGTTACAAGTGTGTGCAGAAACTGTGCAATGCACGCTCATAACATAGTCATTTTATGGACTTTTGTCACAAAATTTTCAACATAGGTATTTTGTGACCTCTGCTGATGAACAGTGTCACCGTGATTTTCTTAATCTGTCCCAAACACTGATTTCCCACAGTGACTGCACTTTTGTGCACTGGAAGTACAAAAACACATTTCGGCCAGGATGTGAAAAATGACAGCTGTAGAGTTCATAGGGAGGTGTGAAAAAATGCCAATGTTGAAAATCTGGAGTGAAAATATTACAAATTTGCAAAGTTATGAGTGTGCATGGAAACTGCACAATGCATGTCCATAACACAGTCATTTTTTGGAATTTTACACCAAATTTGTAACACAGGCTTTTTTGGAAGCCCACCTCATGAACTGTTGTTTTGTTAATCAGTCCCAAAAGGTGATTCCATGCAGTGACCACAAAATCACCTTTCAGGACTGAATAACCAGATGACAGTCACTGAATTCGTGAGATGGGGCCCCAAGAACCCCACGTTGAAAATTTGGTACCAAAATCCGGAGAAATGGCTGAGATATCCACCTAAATTGACCCCCCCATTTATGCCATTATACAGCTCACCGGCATTTCTTCAGTTGGTGGTCAGCTTTGAAGAGTGCAAATGTGTTCCCGCTCCACCGAAGATCATCCTGTAGGGCTCCAGAGGTAAGTATGGGGTGGGGGTGTGTGGGGATGTCGAGTGCGCAGAGGGTGGGTGCAGGTTGGGGGAAGGGACACCAGAGACAATGAGGGACAGTTTTCTGTTTTTATAGGGTATTAAGGAAACAAAAGACCTTGCAGAATTGTTTTTTATTACAGGGACCCCAGTATTCCACCTGGGTGTTTGTTGGGGGGGGGACTGTAATCGACAAGGATTGAGCACCCCATTGGCACATAGAGAGTGTTTCGGGGGTGCATGAGCCAAGAGGGATTGGGCACCCACCTCAGCACACAACAAATGGGGAGGACATTATGCCAATGGGAATTGGGCTCCCCAATTGGCAAATTAATTTGGGAGGGGGGCATGCCGACAGGATTGGGCACCCCCATCAGCTTCTGTGGGGACTGTGAGAGGTGGACAGTGACAGTCGCCACCATGTTTATTTAAAACAAATGAGGGGGACATTATGCCAATGGGGATTAGGCTACCCCATCAGCAAATGAACTGGAAAGGGGACAGGCTGACAGGGGGATTGGGCACCCCCATTGGCTTTCATGGGGACTGTGAGAGGTTGCCAGTGACAGCTGCCACCAAGTTTATTGAAATGGGACACTAGACAAGGCAAGTTGTGATTCGCTGCTGGAATTAGGGACCACTCCAGCAGCAAAAACAGCTGATTGTTAAATGACGGGGCACTCCCTGATTGCAGCGGCAAGTTTCTTTCAAGTTGGTGGCATGCTACAATACTGCTGTCACCGACAGCATGCTCCTCTATTGGCGCCACAAAGACCAGCCCCAAAATGGACTGCTGGCATTGGCCACAGCACTATCGCACCTCCACAACTCGCTACTGCAGCAATCTGCTGCAATATGTTTCTTGTGCAAGCAAACATAAAAATAAATTTTTGGCTGTCCTTACCCCTGCCATATAGGTATTCTGAGATTTCCTATAAAGTTCCCTACTCAGATGAATTTAAGGAACATGCACTTTTCCATGCTTTAATGTTGTCCCTTTTTAAGTTTTGATAAATGTGGTGTATACCACAGAGGGACTATTTTTTTGTGTGACCTTTCTTTCATTTTAGTAACAACTGCTTATCTGTAATGGTCATAACCTGGTCAACAAATTATGCCCACCCCTCCTCACTATCAGGGACTAACTTTAGTCTTTCACCAATTTAAGAACTTCAGATCTGAGATGAATGAGCAAACAATGAGACCATATTATCCTTACCATGGGTCCCATCTCCCCATAGGGTGTTGGGGAGCATAGAAAGGGGCATCTTCAGTAGGAGGATGGAGGTGATTCTGCCACTGTATTTCACTCTGGTGTTTCTCCACCTGGAATACTGTATCCAGTTTTGATCATTACACCTCAAAAAGGTCATAGGGTAGAGGCTGTCCGCAGGAGACAACAAAAATGGTGCAGGGCTACAGAGGAAGCCCTTGGAGTAGAGACAGAGGGATTTCAACAGGTACACCCAGAAAGAGAGGAGAGTGAAAGAGAGAGATGACATGATTGAGACCAACAAGTAATTCACAGGTGTGAACAGGGTTCATGTAGGGAGTCTCTTTTAAAGGATCATGAATACCAGGACCAAGGTGGCAAGCAATGAAGCAGGCAGTGAGAAGTTCAGGAGACATGTGAAGAAATATTTCTTCACTGAAAGGGTGGTAGATGCCTTTAAACAGACTGCCAGCAGAAGTGATGGAGGCTAGAATGGTGTGGGGGCTTCACACATGCATGGGAAAAACATAGGGGTAAATTAAAAATGAGGTAAGGACTGGGGGAGATCGTCATCGACCATATAAAGTCTGTGGAGATAGACTAGGCAAGAAACACTTGGGAAGACTAGATGGTTCAAGCAGTCCTTTTCTGATGACAGATTCTAAGTTTTTATGGTTCACTACCCTGCTAAATAATAGCCAACCTTTCGCCTTTTGACATTGTTTATGTCACCGAGCTGCATTTCGACAACTTTGTTGTCGATGCGGCTCGGTGGAACCAGAGGTTCAGAGGCCTGTAGGGTGAGGAAGAAGAAATCCAGTTGGGGAACTGTAAGTAAGATCAGGGCTTGCTCTGCTTTAATGGAAGTTGACTGTTTGTTGTGGGTTGTTTTCTTTGCAAGATGGTCACCAGGCCAGGAATTCAAATACCCCTGTTTGAGGTTCATTGTGCACCATTTCAATCTATTGCAAGGCTTTAAGGGAGGGATTGTAATTGACTGTATTGATCTTTTTCAGTTTAATTACAATCATAGAATCATAGAAACTGTCAGCAGGAAAGGACCCCATGGCCCAGCCAGTCTGCCCATAACTTCCCCCCCAGGAAGACCCCCTCCCTCCCTAACCAGCCTGCCCCTTGCCCGTTAGGCCCATTTACCTAGCCCAGGATCTTTTGAAGCTAACTACCATATCCTCCCACACCACCTATTCTGGAAGACTGTACCATGGCCTTACCACATTCTCAGTAAAGAACTTCTCCTGATGTCCCCTCTGAATTCCCCCCCAGTTTGTAGGTATGCCCTCTAGTGGTATTGTTCTTACTCATACTGAAGATGCTGTCGACCCTCATCTTGTTTATGACCTTCAAATACTTGAATGTCTCCACAATGTCCCCCCCCCCAGTGTGTACAGACCCAGCTCTTCCAGACTCTCCTCTGGTGCTAATTGCACCAGTCCTGGCCATCTGGTGCCAACATAAATGGGCCTGCACTAAGTCAATCCGGCATCATGTTGGAGAGAATAGAGGCCACCAGTACAGGATGAACATCTACATATACTGCAGTATAAGGACATGTTGAGTGTAGGCTGTATCTGATCAGGCCTTGATAGTAGCAGCCATAGGACTGTTATTGCAGTCCCACCATTTAGCACTTTGACTTATGACACAGAGTACCTTTCCCTCTGGGGAAAGTTGCTTGCGCTATTTCATTTTCAACGTGTTTCCTGAAAATAAAGTAGTGTTTCCTTGTTAAGCTATTTCTCATTATTGACTGTCATACAGTTAGGCATACTAACTGAGAGAACTGTCACTTTAGGTATGGTCTGTGGCAGTAGTTACCACAGTGGGGAGGTGTCAGGTATAGCATCCCTTGGGGTTGCACTGAACCATCATCAGGCTCACTTAAATATTTTTTTCTTTCCATATTCTGTTTATGCTTCTTGACCATGGCAGAGCAGGCTCCCTTCAACTGGCACCACCACTTCCTTCCACCATCCACAGTCCCTCGACTTACCTTATGGCTTGGTGCATCCATGGATTTCCCCCCTGTGCTGAGGTCAGGAAGGGGGAAGGCTGTCCTCCCCCTTCGAACTACAAATCCAGTCATTGCTGCAAGCTCCAGTGACATGGGGGGGTGAAGGTATGGTACCTGGGCATCATTAAAACCCTGCTGTGCCTTCCTTTTTCTGCTGTGTTTTTTCTCCCCAATCCAGAGGCATAGCATGCGGTGGGCACATGAGTGTGGAGACATGCATATCCTCTGGGCCCACTTCCACATTCACCCACCCACATAACGTCAGCCTCCCTATGTCCTTGCTCTGATACCAGGCCTCCACTAGGGGAACAATGAGATGGGGGCAGTTTACCAACCCCAATCTGGGAGAGGAGAGCTGACAATTTGCTAGCTCAATCCATCTTCTGCCCTCCCCCCTTGCCAACCCTTGGCAACGCGAGCTCATTGCTGAACCCATGTCGCCAGCATGACACAAGGTAAGGTGCTTGTCAGTGCATCAGCCCTCAGCGCCACTGGGCTGGCCTCATTTAAATCTTTCAATGGGTAAAGGTAACATACATTTCATCTTTCTTTCTTGATATGACCCCTCACCCAACTGTTGAGTTAGAATATAACCCAGGAGACCCACAAACAAGTATGGAAGCCTGGTGATGGTGGAATGGTAGTGCATTGCCCCTATGCTAACATGGGGAAGGACTACTGCTCTATAGGGCCTTATACTGTACCTAAATGTCTCTGGCAATCATGGAATGACACCTCAATGACATTTTGAGGGACAAAGCTTACATAAAAAGTTCCCATCAAAAAGTTTACCATTGGCTACCTGATTGACTAGCTGAAGTGCTATGTGCTTCCACAATGGTGACCTCAGTTTAGAAGTGGACTCAGTGCATCAGGTCGGATAGCCAAGGGGCTGAGCTGGTGCTGCCGCATTGCAGTGCTTCTAGCCAGGGAGGGAGATGCTGTAGGTTCCAGTGTAGTGACCACTGTTGTGGGCTCAGGCTGCTTGTCTCCTGCTCAGAGCATCACTGCATGTGTGTGTAGGCTCACCAGAGAGCTATGCTCAGTATCAGAGGATGAGTCAGGGAGAGTACCAGAAACCTGATGTCTCCTTGCTGTCACTAATGATGGCTGCCAGTACTCTTGAGCCCCACACTGTGGATCTCTACCTCAGTCCAATGTGAAAGGAGTGGCAGATGAGCTGGTAGGTTGCCAGATCATGCCTCAAAAGTAGGAGCAGGTGGCAGCAAAGGCAAGAAGCTATATAAAAATAGATGTCCTTACACAAGCCCTACTTCAAACCATATCATCAGGCTCTTTCTGACTGCTGGCCACACTTGTGTATATTGCACTGCCCCCCATCCTCATTAAGGTGCATAGCAAGCTTTCAACAGTAAACCCAGGGCCATAAAACAACAGCAAGTATTACAATTTTTTATACAATAGTTACATGTTGAGCCATGTATACATATGCAGTATTAGGTATCTGGAAAGAGAGGGTATAGATTTCTAGAACCCTTGAAGATAAAGCATTATGTTTTAAAATGCATTAAATTGCCATCACAGACATTCACCCATAACAGCCACAAGGGGGCATTATTTATTTATTGTGTTCTTGGATTACACCCATGAGCGGTTGCTCTTTTATGGGTTCCACGTCAGTTACAAGGACAAAGGTACATCAAAACAGCAGTACATGTTTTAGATAGGGTAGCAGTAAGATACAGTAATACAGTAGTACATTTTTAGACAGAGTTCCTGTAGTGAACACACCAAATTTAGGATCACAGGCAGCAAGTAATTTGCCTGAGTTAAACTTAGGGCACCCTACTGGGTTGCATGAGAGGAGGTGATAGTAGGAGGATAGTAGTAAGGGTGCTAGATGGTGGGTAGGGAGTGGGGGGAGTATACAGAATGGGTGGGGTAGAGGTTGCAAAGGTTGTGAGGTAAGGTGGTGACCTGAAGTGCTAAGGATAGGTCACATCAGATGAGAAGGTTAGACATGTGATAAGAGTGCTAGGGTGCCCTTGAGGCACAGGAGGAGGGTTAGTGGAGGCAGCCACAGCTGCTGGTTGAGATAAGATGCTGTCATAGTTTGCATTTGAAAACACAAATAGTTGCAGCACCGGAAATGTCAGGTGGTAAGACATTGGTTCAGTGAGGACCACGGTAACAGAATGCACATTGTGCCAAGACAGTGCAGAGTCTAGGAATTTTGTAGATCTGGGTGGCCTGAGTTCCTTGTGAAACAGGAGCATGAGACCATGGTTAGGAGTTTCTGGACCCCTGCCAGTAGTAGACTGAGACAGCATTTCTTGGCAAGGAGGCAAGATTGGTATCTTATTCTTTCCTTTAGTTGGAGCCAACTGGAATGTGAGTAGAGGTCACAGGTGTGTGTGTGTGAGACTTGCAGCACCCATGAGAAGGTGACACGCCTTATAAAGTGTGATGGAAATGCACTGTAAGGTGGTGTTGGTTGCCGACTTCATAGATAGCCAGTCCATAATCAACAAGGGAGCCTTTTAAGCTGTTGATGGCCAGATTCAATGCCTCATAGGTAAAGCAGTGCTTGTGGCGGTAAATAATCCCTATTCTTGTATTGATAGCCTTTGCAGTGTTATCAATGTGTTGGACATAAGGCAGAGTGAAGTCTGTTGTGATACCCAGGTATCTGAAAAACTGGATGTGCTCCAGGTTTTCACCGCTTTTCTTTCTGTTTTGTTTCTTTTTGTTTTATATTTGTTCCACTTTTTGCCCCTTGCCTGCCACCGGTGTGTCTGCTCTAGTCACAGTGTTCCCATGGCTTCCTCCTACTACTATGTCTCCCTGTGCTCCCCCAGTTACCCCTGGCTTACACCCCAGAGGGTGGGGTCAAGACACCATAGAGGGCATCGGTACTGCGAGACCGGTATCTGTTGGGAGAGCTTGGGGCCAGAAGGCTAATCAAAGCCCAGAGACAGGGCTTCATCTAGGCGGTAGGCATGGAGGATTTTATCCCCCTGTAGGTTGGGGTGGGGACTTGCAATGATGCAAGTGTCTGTCCCGCCCCAGAGATACTCGACCTTTCGTCAGTCCAGGGTGACAAACCCAGCCTCTGCAAGTAGTCGCTCCTGTGCCAAGCTCATAGCCCCCCCCTCCCCAGAGAAGAAGAGCAGCCCTAGGGATGCTCAATCCTTCCCCCCGGCTGGCCCTCCAATGACCTGGGTCACTCTCGAATCCGGGTCACTGGCATCACAAGCAGAAATCCAACTGCTGCGCCGGAGTGCTGGCCATCATTTTCATTTCTGATCACAAGAGGTATGCTTTGAACTTACTCTGGGTGCTGGAGTGCAACATTGTCTTTGTTTTTTAACAGTTCATGATTAGTCTATACTCCTTAAACCATTTCTCTGCAGATGTGACCCCCTTTGGATATCTGCTGTTAATTGTTCCGGATGGGTGTTTCTGGTGAAGATAACCACATTGTCTGAGTAAAGGAGCATCTGGGTCAGACAGGAGGCCAGCACTTTAGTTTAGGGAAATAATAAATAGTAGGAACCCCCAAAATTGACCCCTGTGGGACCACAGAGTGGAATGGTCTGCTAACAGAGGTGGTGTCTCCTAGCCTGACCTTTTGAGATTGGTTGTGAAGGTAGCTGTTGAACCATGAAACGGATTCTGGAGAGAGCCCAACAGCAGACAACTGATTCAGAAGGAGCTCATGGTGCACCATATCAAAAGCCTTTGATAGGTCAATAAATGTTGATCCTACCAGAAGGCCTTGGTCTAGGGAGTGGTGGATGTAACCTGTGAATTCCAGTAATCCTGTGATGGTATTGTGACCTGGTTGAAAGCCATGTTGTTCAGAACTGAGGAGTTGGTAATGGATCAGATACTCAATCAGATGTTAGATGAGGGTATAGGCAGTGTTGAGTCCCCCAAGACCGAGCATTTTGGGCCTGATCCTGAAAGGGTCGGCAACCCCTTGCTCAACTGCTATGGGGCTCTTCCAGAAGAATGTGGTGCGAAGAGGACTCATTCTGCATATGTAGGGATCTCCACACATCCACATACAAGAGCAGCTGGCCCCATTGCAGCAGACCCAATCCACGCATGGCTACATTGGTAGAAGAACAGGGGGTGAGCCAGAGGAAAAGTACAGTAGCAGCCACAGACACTGCCAGATATCCTGCTTTCTGCATTTCCACAGTAGGGGCAGCAAAGAGAAACTCTTCAGAAATTTCACAAAATATCTGAGCCAGAAGCAAATGATTTGATACCTTTTATTGGACCAACATGGATGTTACAGAAAAGAACAAAGTGCTTTAGCTTTCGAACCAACCAGGTCCTTCTTCAGAAGCTTTGTGGCAGTTTTTTCAAATATCCCATACTATTAACACCAGGTTATGTAGAAAAAGCAGAAATAATTCTCATTGGTTTAACATATACATTTAAAACATAATAGAAGATTACGTCAGAGAAGCTAATTAACACCAGTATGCCTTTATCCGAGGGCGGAAGAGGCAAAGGTTATCAAGAATTCTCTACAGGCAAAGAGTTCTTGTCACATAAATTTTAAAATGTCTCAGTATGCCAAGAAAGCATTCTAGTGATAAAAAAAACCTTGGAGTGGCATTCTCTCTAATACATGTAAGATGAGCTTACAACTTACATTCCAATTGTCCTGGTATATTAAAGGACAGATAATGAGAGACAAAATCCTGAAATTAGGTATAACTGCAAGTTGAAATCAAGCCTCAAATTAACCTACACATATAAACATGATGCATGAAAGTATCACTTGTACTGGGGAATTAAATGTACTTTCTAAGGGCCTCAATTTCATACTAACATACTAACATACTATTTGCCAGCAGATTAGGCCTTATGGTCTATCAAGTCTGCTCGAACCTAGATCCTTAGTTGGGTGCCGAGACCCTCCCATCCCTTGTGCTCCAGAAACCCCTATCATCCATCCCCACCCCCCCGGGACAGGCCATCATCTGATACATCCACTTTCTGTGTCTGTCCCACCCTCTCTTAAAGCTCTCCACTGTGGATCTCTGAACCAGCTCACCAGGCAAAGCATTCCAAGGGTCCACCACCCTCTCAGTGAAAAACCTCCTCCTCTTTTCCCCCCTCACCCTTCCACCTTCCAACTTCAAACCATGCCCTCTGGTGATGCCTCCCTGCTTTAGTCTAAAGATCCCCTCCATGTTTACCCTATTTATTCCCTTGAGGTACTTGAAGACCTCAATCATGTCCCCCCTGTCTCTCCTCTCCTCCAATGAAAACAGGCAGAGCTCCTCAAGTCTGTCCTCGTAAGTCAAATCCCCTAGCCCTCGTATCATCTTTGTTGCCCTCCTCTGTACCCTCTCCAGGAGCTGTATGTCCCTCTTCAAGTGTGGTCTCCAGTACTGTACACAGTACTCAAGGTGTGGTCTAACCAGTCCATTGTACAGTGGCAGAATCACTTCCTTGCTCCTAGAGGTGATCCCCTGCGATGCATCCCAACATCCTGTTTGCCTTGCTAGCTGCTCTCCTGCACTGCTCCAGTGTTATTCATACATGTATCCACCATGACCCCTAGGTCTTTTCCCCTGTTGAGGCTTCCAGCACCTCCTCCCAGAGTGTACATGTGTTTGGGTTTCCCGACCAAGATGCAACACCTTGCACTTGGTGATATTGAAATTTAATTTCCATATGTGAGCCCAGCTTTCCAGGGTGTCCAGGTCCCCTTGCAGGCCAACCTCCCTCTTCTCCCTCAACTACTGCTCCCATCTTGGAGTCATCATGAAGAGACTCATTTCACCCTATACCATCCCTGATGTCTGATATGTATGCATTAAACAGGATTGGACCCAGGACCGAGCCCTGTGGTACCCACTACCAACCTCTCTAGGGTTCGAGAGCTCCCCACAGACCACTACTCTCTGAGTGCATCCAGCTATCCAGTTTTCAATCCATCTGACCATCAAAGGGCCTACTCCTAACCCCATCAGTTTCTCCACCAGACCATTGTGGGGGACAGAGTCAAACGCCTTGCTGAAGTCCAAGAATAATACATCCACAGGCTTACCCCTGTCCAGTTCTGATGTTACCCATTCATAGAACTCCACAAGGTTGGTTTGACATGATCTACCTGGCACAAACCCATGCTGCCGACTATCCAGACCTCCACCTCCTCCAAGTAACCCCCAATCGTTCCTTTAGTATACTCTCCATTAATTTCCCACCACCGAGGTTAAACTGATGGGTCTATAGTTTCCTGGTACTTCCTTGACCCCCCTTTATGGATTGGTACCACATGTGCCTCTCGCCAATCCTAGGTACCTCCCCTCTCAAGTGACCTGTTGAAAGCTCTCGCCAGGGTGCAGCCAGTATGTCCGCCAATTCTATAAGTACTCGGATGAATGCCATCCGCCCAGGAGATTTGTCTTTCTTTAGGGCCTTGAGGGCAAACCACACCCTTTGGTGGGGATGGCATCATCCGTCCCCTCCACCTTACTGGTCTTTTTATCCTTATCCAGATGTGACACCCCTGGGGTACCTTTCCCTCCCTTTTGCTCCATTTCTGCTGCTCCCCTGATCCCACTCCCTGCCGCTTCTATCCCCTTTGTGCCTTGCTTTGTAGATATCCCATCCCCTCCTAGTGAACACAGAGGCAAAGTACTCGTTAAATACCTCTGCCTGGTCCCTGCCTCTTCCACCCACCCTCCTTCTGATCTCAATCTGCTGAGATGGCCCTTAGTTTTCTCCGCTCCCCAATGTGCGGAAGAACCCTTTTCCCCTCCATGTATCCCTGTGTGCCAGCCGTTGCTCTTTACTGGACTTTGCTCCTCACCATACGGGTGACTTTTCTAGATGCAAGCTGGTACATTTCCTTATCCCTATCCCTCTTGTTGTTTTATATTTTTGTAAGCCGCTTCTTTTCTCTGACTGCTACCTGGACCTCACTGGACCACCAGCATGGTTTATGTGACCTTGCTCCTTTCTGCCCAACTAAACCACTGGACAGAATACAGTTTTGTGGTGAAATGGAGGAATACTTCCAGAATTGAGACTCAGGGAATTTTTCATGGCAGAAGACATCACAGACAGGAAGAAATCACAAACAGTAAAACTACTATGGATAAAAAAGAAACCATATGAGTTTACCCCATCAAGTGGCCGTAACAAGAAACTGGACAAATACATTAATTGCTTTCGCCAGAGAGTTACTGGTGAGATTCTTAATAGGCAGAAACAGGCCTCTCTCCATTGGAACGGAGGGCTATGCAAACACTAAAATCAAACCATAACATTGTCATGAAAAAGCTGATAAAGGCTCGGCAGTGGTGATATTGAATCGGGAAGATTACATTACGGAAGCCAACCGGCAGCTAAGTGACCTTACTTACTACAAAGTACTGGAAGTGACCCAACTACAGAATATAAAAGAGGAACTACAGAAGTTAATTAAAACATTTCCAGAGCATGTCCAAGACAAACTAAAGGACCTCGTCCCCAGTGAATCTAAGCCAGGGACATTCTACATGCTTCCTAAAATACATAAGCCTGGTAATCCTGGTAGACCCATAGTCTCTGGTAATGGCACCCTGACAGAGGGGATATCAGGGTTTGTAGAAGCTATTTTCAAACCGCTGGTAATACAAAGGGATAGTTACATCAAGGACACTACTCACTTCCTACATAAACTTTCTGGTTTTAAGGACTTACCACCTGATACCCTTTTAGCCACGATGGATGTAACCTCCCTCTACACTAATATTCCACACACAGATGGCATTTCAGCCTGCCTATCTGCATGACAAAGAATTGGACCCCAACATTGACCCTGGAGTTGTGGGTAAACTCACTGAATTCATTCTGACACATAACAACTTCAGCTTTAATGGTAAACATTATGTTCAAACTATGGGAACTGCAATGCGAACCAGGATGGCTCCACAGTATGCTAATCTTTTTATGGCGAATTTGGAGGAGGATTTTCTAAGGCACTGTACACATAAACCACTAGCTTATTTCCGTTACATTGATGATTTGTTTATAATTTGGACAGAGGGCACTGACACACTTAAATATTTTCACCAAGAACTTAATAAGCTCCACCCAACTATAAAGCTTTCCCTAGAATATTCTGCCACAAGTGTACATTTTCTGGATACCACTGTCACTATTAAGGATGGTACCCTACATACCTGTCTTTACAGGAAACCAACAGACAGACAGAGATACTTACACAAGAAAAGTAATCACCTGAGCCACACAAAGAAATCTGTTATATATAGTCAAGCACTTCGGTATCACCGCCTCTGTTCAAATAAGGAAGACAGAGACACACATCTGGCGATGTTGAAGCATGCTTTATTGAGCAGAGACACTCATCAGGAAATTGACAGAGCAGTGGAACATGCAACGAGGTCCCAAGAGAACAGCTACTGCAATATAAGGAACGGATGACTACCAGCAGAATACTTAGTAGTCACATACCATCCTGACCTTGAACTCCTACGTAAGATTACTAAGGATCTCCATCCAATAATTAGTGAGGATGAAACCCTTAACTGTATTTTTCAAGAACTACCACTACTATCTTTTAAACAACCACCTAATTTAGCCAACCTGATTATTAGGAGTCAACTTGAACGGAACAGAATACCATGACATCATATGGTACACGACCCTGTCATCAACGCACATGTAAGACATGTAACCTCATTTCCACTTCAGACTGTGTGGTTACATCACAAAACAGACTATTCAGGATACAGGGGAATTATACATGTACATCAAGTAATGTGGTCTACTTTATCCAATGCAAGAAATGTCCTACTGAGGTTATGTGGGAGACAAGCCAACAACTCCGCACTAGAATGAATTCACACAGACATTCTATTAATCACAAGATGATTGAGAAACCAGTAGCCCAGCACTTCTCCCAGGATGACCACTCAATCTCAGATATGTCTGTGATGGTCTTAAAAGGACATTTCAACAGTACACAACAGAGACGGGCTTCTGAAATTAGACTTATTTTACTTCTCAATATGGTGGCAGATGGATTGAACATTGATGTTGGGTACATGACACATTATTCCGCTTAAACTTACACAGACCTTTACTTTAAAAGATGGACACGAACAGTTTAGTTCTTCAACGGGCCTTTGATTTTGTAAGTTTATGGTTATCTACATTGTTGACTTTTCACCTTAACACTGTGGTGAGTGCGTTTGAGTGTGTGTGTGTATACTGATGTATGTATGTATGTATGTATGTGTGTTTTTGTGTGTTTGTGTGTGTGTTTTTGTGTGTTGTGGGTATGTGTGTATGTGTGTTGTTTGTTGTGCATGGTGTGGTGTGGTGTGTGTGGAATGTGTTTGCTATATTTGTTGTGTGTGGGTGTGCAGGTGTGTGTGGGGGTGTGGTGTGGTGATGTACACACATATGTGTGTGGGTGGAGCGTGGCATGGGGCAGTTGCTATGTGACTAGAACACTTAATTTTCACATATAGTGTGCATTTATTTCCTTCTATTAGTTGTCAGTGGGTGGATTTCACACTGTCACATCTTTAACTGCTCATATTAAGATGCATATCTCATTTTTGGGGTTCATTAAAGGTGTAATTCCTTTGGGTTTTCATTTAGATTGCTTAGACTGATTCTGTGCATTTTGTTATACACAGACTCTGTGTTGAAATCTGCATTTATCAGGCTCATGGTCTCGTTTTCTTGGGGGTCATTGACAATTTTTTTTTTTTGCACTTACACTTACAACTGATACTTTCATGCATCATGTTTATATGTGTAGGTTAATTTGAGGCTTGATTTCAACTTGCAGTTATACCTAATTTCAGGATTTTGTCTCTCATTATCTGTCCTTTAATATACCAGGACAATTGGAATGTAAGTTGTAAGCTCATCTTACATGTATTAGAGAGAATGCCACTCCAAGGTTTTTTATCACTAGAATGCTTTCTTGGCATACTGAGACATTTAAAATTTATGTGACAAGAACTCTTTGCCTGTAGAGAATTCTTGATAACCTTTGCCCTTCTGAGGCTCCTCGGATAAAGGCATACTGGTGTTAATTAGCTTCTCTGGCGTAATCTTCTATTATGTTTTAAATGTATATGTTAAACCAATGAGAATTATTTCTGCTTTTTCTACATAACCTGGTGTTAATAGTATGGGATATTTGAAAAAACTGCCACAAAGCTTCTGAAGAAGGACCTGGTTGGTTCGAAAGCTAAAGCACTTTGTTCTTTTCTGTAACATCCATGTTGGTCCAATAAAAAGTATCAAATCATTTGCTTCTGGCTCTGTTTTTAAAAGGACCAATACGGCACCTACAACATTTTTTTACAAAATATCTGGAAATAGCTGGCAATGTCTGTGGCTACTACTGTACATGTTTGCACTGCATTCACAATGTAGAATACAGTGTGCTGAAAGCAAGTGGGGAAGGGATGCTATATCCCCCCCCCCCCACAGGCCAGACACATCTTTAATCCTGTGGCTGGATCAGCACCCTGCCCCCACCAGCCCCCAATCCTTGGAGCCTCTGCAGAGGGCTGAGGCAGTACAAACACCAGCTGACGACATTCTGAAATAGTTCAACTTTCCAGTGGGGATATGGCAGTCCTTTGAGGATTGCCATATCCCATCATTCCCTGCACCCTGGGAATACAGGGATCCACTGGTGGCTTGCCACTGACACCTGATTGAACACCTGTGGACCAGACAAACTCTGTTCCCTATCAGCCAACCCCTGCCCACACACACAGGTAAGCACCAGCAGTGCACGGCAGGTGGGGGTTAGAAACATAGAAACATAGAATATGACGGCAGATAAGGACCGCTTGGCCCACCTAGTCTGCCCATTTCCCTACCTTACAGATTAGCTGCAGATCCTAGTTAACCAACAGCCTACTTCCTCCTAGCCTCCAGTAGAACTGAATTATGTCTGTCCCATGCATTCTTGAATTCCCCCACTGTTTTTGACTCTATGACCTCCTCAGGAAGGCTGTTCCATGTATCCACAACCCTCTTTGTGAAGAAATACTTCCTCACATTACCTCTGAGCCGTCCCCCCCCCCCGCTTCAAATTGTGCCCCCTTGTTTTTGCACATCTCTTTTTCTGCAAGATGCTACCCTCTTGGACTTTGTTGATTCCCTTGAGGTATTTGAAAGTTTCTATCATGTCCCCCTCTCCCTCCTTTCCTTGAGGCTATACATCTTTAGTTCCTTTAGCCTTTCTTCATATGTCTTCTGATGCAGACCCTGCATCATTTTGGCTGCCCTCCTCTGGACAGCCTCCACCCTGTCTATGTCTTTGCAGAGATGGTGTCTCCAGAACTGTACACAGTGCTCCAGATGTGGTCTTACCAACTTTCTGTACAGAGGGCCAACAACTTCCTGTTTTCTACTGATGATGCCTCTCCCTATGCATCCCAGTATCCCCCCAGCCCTCCTTCCTGCCTTCTCACATTGCTGGCCCACCTTTAGGTCATCTGATATGACTACCCCCAGGTCCCTTTCCATTTTTGCTGTTTTCAGTATCTCACCCCCCATTGTGTACTCTTCCCCTGGGTTTTTGTTTCCCAGGTGCGTTACTTTGCACTTCTTTGCATTGAATCTAAGCTGCCATACATTTGACCATTCCTCCAACCTTGCCAAGTCCCTTTTAATTCTTTATACCCCACCTTGTGTATCAACCCTGTTGCAGATCTTTGTGTCATCTGCAAATAGACATATTTTCCCTTCTAGTCCCTCTGCAATGTCACTTATAAAGACAATAGAAAGGGCTGGCCCCAGTACTGAACCCTGCGGCACCCCGCTAGTAACCCTCTTTCTTCACTTACCCACAGTGTCCTGTTGTTCAACCAGTGTTTTACCCAGGCTACCACCCCGGGACCCACTTCCAGGCTGACTAATTTGTTTATTAATCTTTTGTGTGGGACTGTGTCAAATGCTTTGCTAAAGTCTAGGTAGGCCATGTCCACAGCTCTTCCCTGGTCTACTGCTTTGGTCACCCAGTCAAAGAAATCAATTAGATTTGTCTGACATGACCTTCCAGCTATGAATCCATGCTGCCTTAGGTCCTGTGCCCCACTGGCCTCTAGGTACTCAACAATTCTTTCCTTCAGAAGTGAGTCCATCATTTGCCCTACCACTGAGGTCAAACTGACAGGTCTGTAGTTTCCCACCTCTGTCTAGCTCCCACTTTTGTGAAGGGGAATCACATCCGCCCTACTCCAGTCCTCAGGTACCTCACCATCCTCCCATGATTTATTAAAAAGGGTAGTCAGTGGCATTACTAGTTCTTCCCTTAGTTCTTTTAGAATTATGGGGTGAATCCCATCAGGCCCCATTGCTTTATCCACCTTCAGTTTTAAGAGATCTTTCAGAATACTTTCTTCTATGAATGAATTAATATCAATCCCCCTATCCAGAGTGCTTCTATTGACTGGATTAGGTATTTCCCCCTGCTTTTCCATTGTGAATACTGAGCAGTAGTATTCGTTCAGTATCCCTGCTTTTTCACTGTCATTCTCTGCCCAACCACCTTCCTCTTTGTTCAGCCTCAGTATCCCTGCCTTAGTCTTTCTTTGCTCCCTAATGTACCTATAAAAGGTTTTATCCCCCTTCTTAACCTAGTTGGCTATCTTTCCTCAGTTTGGGCCTTTGCTATCCTGACTGCCTTACTCGCTTCCTTCTGCTTTAACTGCTACAGTTCTCTGTCCTGCTCCTTCTGTGTTTCCTTATACTTCCTGAATACTATCTTTTTCTCCCTTACATTCCCCGCCACTTTGTTTGAGAACCACAATGTTTTTTTCTTTCATTTTGATTTGTTTATTTGCTTCACACAAAGGCTTGTTGCCTCTGTGATGGCGGTTTTGATATTTCCCCATTGTTGCTCCACCCCACCTTCTTGCCTGTTTGCTAGTGCTTTTCTGAGGCACTCTCCCATTTTGAAAAAATCAGCCCTTCTTTGTATGGCTTGACTCTACAGCTAAGTTTATCATGAACCACACTGTTTGGTGGTCGCTTGTTAGCAGATGGCTACCCACTTCAAGATCAGAGATCCTCTCTCCATCCCGATTTGAGAGTACCAGGTCTAAGATTGCTCTCTCTCGAGTGGGTTCCAAAACTAGCTGTCTGAGGCATGCCCCCTGTAGGCCATCAAGAATGGCCCTGCTCTTGGATGTGGCTGCAGCAAAAGTGCTCCAGTCAACATCTGGCATATTCAGGTCCCCCATCAGCAATATCTCTCCTTTCTCTGCCATCCCAAGGATGCCTTCTACCATTTCCTTTTCCATTTCCTCTCCCTGAGATGGGGGTCTGTATACAACCCCTGTGTGGATTGTGGAGCCATTTCCCATCTCCAGGGTGACCCACAGTGCCTCCTCTTCTCCCTGTTTACCCTTTAGCTCTGTTGCTTTGATCCCTTCCTTTACATAGAGAGCTACTCCTCCTCCCCCTTTTCTTCCCTCCCTGTCCCTCCTGCAGATTGTGTACCCTGGTATGTTGACATCCCAGTCATGGTTCTCTGTGTACCATGTTTCTGTGACTGCCACAATATTCAGGCACCCCTCTTTCATCAAGGCCACCATTTCAGGGAGCTTGGGTTGTGAATGCTTTCAGGTACGGACGTGTATTGGAGTGCACACAGCCATGACCAGGATACATGTTTCAAGAGCATATCATTGCCCTTATTGTGGATCTGTCATATGTGTCTACATTTAATTAAAGGGTTGCAACAGGCAATGGACCTCTTTTACAGGTATGAAGGGGTGACCAAAATATAGATGTACACAATACTGTGCTCATGAAGATGCTGAATTTTATAGTGAAGGGGTAAATAAGGGTTATGGTTATAAATGGGATAAATACAAAAGATCCTAGGGCACTGATGACCATGAATATTTCCAATAGTTACTGTATAGCAGTGGTGGGAAAAGTAGCCAAAATTCGCTCAGCGAAGTGATTTGCGGAGTTATGCGGAATCCACAAAGTACTCCGTAACGTGAAAGGGAGTACTTTGTGTCATAATGAGGAACACAAAGTCTATTGAAAGCAATGACTCTGCATTATTCCGCCTTCTCCAAACCACTACTCCACCAATTTTAAGGTGAAGTACATTGAAATCAATGTACTTTGCATCTCTTCTCCTTGTAATTGAGCTCCAAGGTGAATTCTGCAGTGATTCATGGGATTGCAAGTCACATGAGCTCTAGATTGTTCTGCACAGCCTCAGTTCTGGATAGTGTGTATAGTTAGCTGTAGGAGGCAGTTTGCTCTGAGAGCTCTCTGTGATTCAGACCCTCCAAAAGCTGATAAAAAGCCTTTTTGAGTAATTTCTTTTGCTCAAACTTTAGTGCATCGATTGTAGGAAATCCTCCTGTGCTCATATCATCGAGTGTTTATTGTTTGTTTGTGGATTTTGAATGTTAATGTACAACATTCAGTCTGTGTACTGACAGACAGTGGAAGTGTGCATTGGGGAAGGGGTATATCTGTGGTGTAGGCAGATTATAAGTTGGAGAAATAGGGAATTCTTTGTTTTTTGGTTATATTTTTCTTGTATAAATGTGTAAATGTACACACAGTAATATTTTCAGTAATTGTTGACATTGTTTTGCTGATTGTGTTAACTTGTGGACCTGGTGCAGGAATGCATAATTTCAGGTTGTTTAAAATACGTGGTATATTACTGAAGTGTTCAAGTTGCTACACATTTCTTGTAGACTAAGTGTGTGTGTGTGTGAGTGAGTGTGTGTGCAATGCGTGACATGAAATAATACACCTTTTATTGCGCCACAGTGTAATTGCAGCAGTGTGAGCCTGTTATGCACTGCACCTGCATGATTATGTACTGCTTTGTGATATCTTGGTTTGCACTGTTCCTGTAAATTGCAGTCACAGTGCCACCCCCCAACAACCGGCAAAAGGTATTTATGTTCCAGACTGGATTGTGACTTGAGCACCACTGGTTAGTTAAGGTGTTGTTGAACTTTCTTTTGACTTTGTGTCTATATCTGTTGTTGAAGCCACAGTTGTTTTTCTTGGCTTCACATCCAGTGGCCCAGAGTGAACGTTCCAAAATCTAAATTTGTTTAGAATTTTCTTGTTGATCCCCCAAATGCCTGCAAAGAGAGGTGCAAGCAAAGCTGTTTCTCGCCATGGCACTGCTGCTAGTGGTAAGATTGTCTTTGCCTGTGATAGTACACAGAAGTGCATTGCTGATGTGAGGAAATGTATTTCTCCTTCAATGTTTTTTACAGAGCAGTTGGTAGCTTCACTCATAGTTAGAGGAGGCAGTATAGAGCAGTGGTTTAAGGCTCTGAGCTGCAAATCTGGAGACCTGGGTTTGAATCCCACAGCCCCCACTTGCATATACTGTGTGATCCTAAGCAAGTCACTTAACTTCCCTGTGTTCCTGGGTTGCACCTGTTAAAAAGCTTTCAGCTTAGTGTGTCTCACCTGGTTAAACAATTAAAAAAAAAAGATTATGTTGTCCCAGCTGGTGGTGTTAGTGCAGTTGCTGGTGGTATGAGTATTGCTGCTTTAAGTTCCACTTCTGACCAGTTTACTGTGCCCAAAAATATAGTTGAGTGTAAAGCAGTGACAGTGACAGTGTAGATGATGTCATACTCCCCAGTAACATCCTATTGGTAACCGAAAATGAGGATTGTGATCATCATGGCAATGATAACACACAATGTCACACTTCTTCTACTGTGGTTCAGGTCATGCATTTGCCATGCAATGACTCTCAGTGTGGTGAAAAAATATTGAGTGATGGTGGTATTGATGATGAATCTGATGATGATGACGGTGCTGTGGTTGCAACATGCAGTCCACATGCTAGCATCCAAGCAGAAGATGTGGGTGTGGATGATGTTGATGAATATGATGATGATGTCAGTGATCCCAGCTGGGAACTGGACAAAAAGAAATTCAAGGTGGCTGTGTCTGGGTCTGTTGGCATTACCCCCCCCCCCCGTAAAAAGTTGTAAATTAACAGTTTTAGTTGATGATGATGATGACCCAGTAATAATGATATTTATGGTGGTCAGTTGCAGTCCAATTGTGTCCTGCCTAAAAAATCATGTGGCACACACCCCCACTTCAGAGCTTAAAAAAATGGAGTCCAACAAGCAGCATCAGGGACATGTTAAAAGTTGGGGATCACAATCCCTTGCTTGGGATTTGTTTGTACAAGATGCAAGTGATGAGTCAGTTGCAATCTGCCAGCTTTGCCATGCGTGTGTGAGTTGAGGGGAACCATCTGGGTATGGGGACCAGCATACACATCTTAAGAACAGGCACATGGCACTGTGGACCCAGCACAAGATGGCAGCTACTACCACAGTGGGGTGTTCACCCTCTTCATCAACCATAATGAGCATGCTATCCCCTTCCATGACTGTAAGATCAAGTAGGAATGTATGCAATAGTGATGGAATAACAGCAGAGGATTACTACAGGCATGATGAGGTGGAGGAGCATAATGATATTGAAATCTTGTCCAGTGGTGGTGAGACCAGTAGTTTTGGTGGTGGTGGTGGTCAGTGCAGTATTCTAGTAGTGCAAGTGGTACATCAACACCGGTTCGTAAATCTAGGAAAATAACTTCATTTGTGGATTTTTCATCACCTGTGCAACCGTCTTCATCACACGTCCACGCTCCACCCCCTGCCATTTGCAGAGCAGAACCAATGTGTCATCACACCCCATGTAAAACGTTTAAGTCAGCCCACATTACAGAGTGTTTTCTCCCATAAGCTGAAGTACTCACCCAATCATACAGTGTCACGTGAACTTAATGCTGCTGTAGCTGAAATGCTGGCAATTGATCTTTTGCCCTTCTCCTCTGTGGAGAATTCTGGGTTCTGGCAGTTTGCAGCACATGTTTGTCCAAAATGGAAAGTCCCATCCAGGACATACTTTTCCACCCGTGCTGTCCCCGAGTTGTACCGTACTGTGTCTGACTCTGAAAGACATGCCCTTCAACATTCCTCCTCTCCATTCATCCATTTAAGTATAGATATGTGGACAAGTGGCAAAATAGTGGGGAGTTCATATTTGTGTATAACTGTACATTGGGCGCAGGTGCCAAGTGTTGTTTGTAGGCATTGCACCATGTGCATGTGGGGGGGGCATGGCTACCGTTTCCTGTTGGTGTTGTTTGTGCTGTTGGTAGTGTGAATAATCAGTGTAGTAAGGTTGAGTGTTGTGGTAGCAATCTTCCAGGAATTTGACAGTATGCAATGATTGCTATGCACAATGTGACATGTTCACACACTGGTGAAAACATGCTGGACTTGGTACTCATTGAAACTGACAAGTAGCTGAACCCCCTGTCCCTAAGAGCTGGGTTCATAGCAAGTGACAATGGGTCAAATGTGGTTAAATGCATCACGAATGGTGGCTTTGTTCAGGTGTCATGCATGACCCACTGTTTAAATCTTGTGGTGTAGGAGTTTTAGTGATGACCGGTTTTATGGTGGTGGTCCAGAGGGGTACACAATGACATTTCCTCTCATGTCTTCCTGCATCTGGTAGTGGCAGTGGCTAACAGCGGTTTTAAGGTGGTGGTGGTCCAGAGAGGCACATGATGACATTCCCTCTCACATCTTCCTGCATCTAGTAGTGTTAGCCACTGCCATCACCAGATGCAGGAAGATGTGCGAGGGAATGTCATCATGTGCCTATGACCACCACCCACCACCACCATTCTAACAATGTTTTCCATTACATGTCCAGCCCATGCCAAAGCAGAGGGAGTCAGACAGGAGACCAAATCCATTAGCCAGAGGCACAAGGCTTCTTACTATCAATACTTTAAAGTGAGTATGTGTACTAATGTTTTTCATGCTATTCAATTTCCTTTAGCTGAGTTTTGTTTTCTGTTGCTTTTCTGCGCTGCAGTGGTCAAACACATACGGTCAACTTATTTTGTTTTTTACAGGTTAACAAATGACTGTCCTTCACTGAAAGTCTGTATGGTACAGCATTACTGTCTACAGCAACCTATGGGATATCCATTTCCATACTGGTAAGTATATCGATTTTATTTCATCTATTCCTTTGTTTTCATAAGAGTGCATATCAGTGTTGACAAAAGTTAGACCTAGGTCGTGTGACTTGACAAGATGTGGTTTTAAAATGTAACTTGAGTTAAGATGCAGGGACACTGACACAGTGCATTGGTACAGCCTGGTACTAAATTTAATTGTGATGTGATGATTTGGTTTATGTGGCTTCAGTGGGGCAACTTGCTATCTGCTAAACAGCATATATGACGGGATGGAATAGCCACGGCTTAAACATAAAATGTTACTGCTGCAATCAAGTTTAATAAGTCCTTCATTTCTTTTTTTAGGAAACTTCCAGATGCTTTGTGGTGTCATAGTTGCCTTATCTAAATAACTCGTTCAACATCATAACTCCCCAGGCTGGAAAGCCATTCAACAAGTAGTATGAATCGATGATAACCATGAACGTCTTTACTGGACTAGAGATGGATGCAGATAAAATCTGTGAAGAATTAACCAAACAAAAACCCATTAATGAGACCTACTTGCAATGATAATTCTCCCCCCAAAAAATACTTACCTTCATTGGCTTGAGAGTAATCCAATTCCAATGCCACAATTTCTCATCAAGCACAGGAATATGCACGCCAACAGTATGTGAGTGACCTGTGACACAAAACAATACAATGACTACATGTACATATGTCATATTTGTCAACCCCCAAAAAAAAATATATATATATATATATATATATATATATCAACTCACCAAGGGTACTATTAGTGTACACACAAAGGGCACCCTTCCTGTTATGGTGATTTTATCACACTTTGGGCAACCAACAGTTCTCAATGTCATCATTTTGGAAGGTAAACTCAATGTTATTCCTCCTTCATATGGTTTGGCAAGACATTGTGCATCATTATGTCATCATCACAGTAAGGTCAATACACAGCAGAATTACATATAATTTCAGCAGCAGCAGCAGCAGCAGTTCTTGTTATGCTCCAATTTCACTTCATCAGCACTAGGGAATTTTCTGGACACAAGACAACTGCATTTTGGGGATGCACAATAGTTATGGTGACTGTTTGTGAGCACTGCGTGCATGACTGAGTGCGCCATTAATTCTGGGAGACTTTGCAATTCTTGTTACGCTCCAATTTCACTTCGTCAGCACTGGGGAATTTTCTGGACACAAGATAGTTGCATTTTGGAAATGCACAATAATTCTGGTGACTGTGTGTGAGCACTGCGTGCATGACTGAGTGCGCCATTAATTCTGAGAGACTTTTCAATTCTTATTACACTCCAATTTCACTTTGTCAGCACTGGGGAATTTTCTGGACACAAGACAGTTGCATTTTGGGATTGGGAATTCTGGTGAGTCTGGTAAATATTTTTGGAACCTCAGTAATGTTTACTTTCTGTTGTGCTACCGTGAAGTGTTTGTCAAAAAGCAGGACTGAGCAGTGCAATTATACTGTGCTAAACTGCATGTGTGCAGTCCATGTTCTTTCCTGTGTGTGCAGATACTGTCCAGCTTCTGCAAACATATATATATATCTATATATATATCTATATATATATATATATATATATATATATATGCTGACTTGTTGCAGTGTTTATGGTATACAGAATAAAGATAAGAATATATAACATATATTTTATTTGTACCATCAACGGCAGCAGACAAAGTGATATGATATGTTTTCAGAGGTCTCAGGCCAGTGTGCACCTCAGTCACTCACACAGTGCACACATGATTTTGTGGAGATAATAGCACAAAAAATCATGCTTTTAAACAAACCATACCCAACAGACATAAAATATTGCTGAGGCACCCAAAATATTTTATGGTGTACAGACATTTTAAAGTCAGAATATATAACAGGTACTGCAGTTCACTGCCACCACACTGTACTATCACTGGTGTAGCATTGTGTTTTGGTGTACATCAACTTGCTGCAAAACTGACACTGTCAATCTAAACTAGAAAGACATATTCCAGAAAAAATAATGAAAAGAAGAAATGTGGTAGCACAGTGTGGTGGCAGTGAACTGGACCTTTTATATTTTCTGACTTTATAATGTCTGTACCCCATGAAATATTTTGGGTGCATCAGCAATACTTCATGTCTGTTGGATACAGTTTGTTGAAAAGCAGGATTTTTTGTTGCTACGATTGCCTAACAAATAAAATGTATACTATATATTCTTATTTTCATGTTTTATACCATAAATACTGCATCAAGTCAGCAATCTGCATATGTATTTTTGCAAGAAGCTGGACACTGTCTGCAGTACATACACACACAGGAAAGAACACTGACTGCACACATGCATTTTAGAACAGTATACTTGCACTGCTCAGTCCTGCTTTTCAACAAACACTCCATGACAGAAAATAAACATTACTGAGGCACCAAAACAGTGTACACACACACACCCACACACACCACACACACACATGCATACACACTCAACAGAAGGAAGGGGGAGAATACAAAGTGTCACACATACAGAAGACAACCAAAAAAGGGCATAATTACATACAGGGGTGGGGGACATTGAAGAATACATTTTATAACACAGCAGGGAAGGTGTGAGGGGCACATGATGTGAGAAAAAAAATAATGTGGGTACATTTGGTGGTCCAGCAGCAGTTTGAGCATGGACATAATCTGAAATTGATGTCCCTCCATGCAATCCAGCCGCTGTTGGACTGCATTCACTCTCTCATTGTTCTTCTCTACAGCACTCTGGAGAACTGCCAGGTCAGCCTGAGTAACAGGCAGTCCTCTGGAATCCACAGGTGCTACAGGCTCAGCTGGTGGTGGTAGTGGGGGTGGGTGGTGCTAGTGGAGCAGCAGGTGCTGCTGTGGCCCTCCTCTTCTTAGAGCCATGTACAGCTGCAACATCTGCCACAGAAGGGCCAGTGGGTGCAGGCCTGGCCAGTTCTGTGGCTGCCTGCCACTCCAATTGGTGGTGGTTGAGCATATGGATGTGCTGGCCAGTCCCCAGGTGAATCCCCCAAGGGCCACAGCACACCTCTACCTGACATATATGGCACCTAATCATCCTGCTGTCCCCACAACACAATCAAAAAACTCCCAAACAATGGAGGTGTGGGGAGGACCAGGCACAGGCAGAGGAGGGCCAGATGCATTGGCAGCCAGCTGGTCATGGTGCTCAAGGGGATCCACACCTGGGCCTGGGGGCATGGGCACCTCCTGCTCCAGATGACATGTTGCTGGAGCTGGTGCTGAAAGTGGTGATGGTGGTGGTTCAACTACCTCAGGAGGAGGTGATGGTCCTGCCTCCAGGAGAGGGCACTGAAGATTTTGGTTCAGTCCAACAGAACCGCAGCCATGCCCCCCCACATGCACATGGTGCAATGCCTACCATGCTCTCTCAGAACATCCCCCTCCCCAGACATTCCCTCATCCTGGTCCATCTCTGCTACTGCCCTCCCTCTGTCTGACCAACAATGAGTCAATGTGACACAAAACACTCACACTGTCACACAACACACACCCAACACAGGCACACAGTCACAGACAAACAACAACTTATAAAAGTAAGAAACAAATAAATTTTCAGAAAGAACAAATTAAGTAAAAAAGAGTACACAAAAGATAAAAAAATGTAGCTTTTAAAAAAGCTGTTGGGTCTCAATTCAAACACTAAATCACCTCTAATCTCCAAGTCTCGGGCTGTGTCACACACACACACTCCTCTCTCTTCCTCTGCACAGGAGAAAGTGAAACTATCTCCTTGACAAGGCACTTATTTCCTGCCTGGCTAAAGCATGTGACTTACAGTACTGTAAGCCAAGTGATGTGTGTGTGGGGGGGGGGCTGCCAAATCTGGAACGCAAAGTGGATCACTTACAATCATAATAAGGAACATGAAGTCCATTTAAAACAATGACTTCACCTTATTTTGCATTAGCATTCCACCTTAACGTGAAGTAATAATGACAAGGCAAAGTGAGCATTTCCCATTACCCACTATGTGTAGCAGAGTGGCAATGCAAAGTTCCCACTTTGCATGCACTTCATCGGCAAAATTTAAATTTGCTGCATCTCTACTGTATAGGGGCCTCAACAGAACTTTCAAAATTATCTTTTTTTTATTCATTTAATGTGTGCAGATTGATTAAAAATATATGCCCATCCATAAATTATATAGGAGATATGATAGTAAAACAACTTAGAGTTCTGCTAAATATATTCAGTGTCATAAACTGTAACTAATCACTGTAGTACCCATTGAGCACCACCACTGTCAAATTGACCACCTATTACTTACTGTACCTGTTTTGCATGATGACATTTTTATTATTCTCTTGAATTTGCAGGAAATTGCCAAGTTCACATTTGTCAATTTTCACAAATTTGCATCAATATCCAACATAGTTTTGCTTTCTAATTTTTGCCTGAAATTGTGCTTTTCCCCAAATGAGGTACAGATTAAAAATGTGGTTTTTTTTAAATGCCCAATTTCTGCAAATTGTACCTTTTTTCACATAAGGTGCATTTTTAAAAAATTGTGTTCTTAAAAATGTGCAATATGTAAGCACTAATACCCAACATGGTCGGTGGTATTGGGAAATACCAGACTGCCCAGGGGCATAATGAGGCCTGACACCACAGGTGGAGGGCCTTATATCACCTGGAAGGTCTGGTATTTCCCAATACCACCCATCCTGATGGGTATTGTTGAACTTAGAAAATGGCCCATATGTAACATTTTTAATAAAATAAATTGAAGTATTAATGAGAAGTCAAATAAGTGCTAAAAACAATCAGAAGATGTGTTTCTTGTAAAGTAGTCCATGTACTGTGGTATGCTTGCCAATAGAGGGCACTGATATTTAGTAGACCGAGTGCTTAGCAGCCACAGGATTTATGGGACTTGTAGTTCTGTAGTGGGAATGCGACTTTGGTAGTGGTGGAGTCAGGTCCTTTTTTTTATGTGCAAGAGGAGCACTTGGGTGACTGTGAAATTTAGTATAAGTGAGCCACTGTTTCTTTATAAAAGTAGGCACTTCGTGTTAGTATGCTCTGTGCATATTTGAAGGAGGAGTGTGATCCTGGTGAAAGAGGAACACTTGTGTGACTAATTGACAAATTTACTGTAAGTGATCCACTCTTTCCTGACAAAACTATGTGTTTTAGTTACTCTGTGCAGGTTTGAGGGAGCAGTGCCATCCTGTAGTGCACTGACAGAAGATAGGAGGGGGAGCTGAATGAAGCAGCTTCTGGAGTTGTGTGAGAGGGGCGGATGATCATAGGTTGCGAGATGCTGCTGGCTACCAGCATATGAGAGGGGGCGGGGGATCTTTACTGTAAGTGATCTGCTCTTTCCTTACAAAAGTATTTTTTGGGAGGAGGGTTATTTTGTGCAAGTTTGAGGGAAGAGTGCAGTCCCATACCACACTGACAGAAGATAGATGGGGAAGTTGAATGAAGCAGCTGCTGGAGTTGTTTGAGAGGGGCGGGGGTTTGTAGGTTGCGTGATGTACTGCTGGCTATCGGTGCTTTGTGGCTGCATTGGAGTCAGTTCCATTTATAAAACAAAACAAAATAAAAAGTGCCTTGTCTGTGTTTTGTTGCTGTTTGTTGGTGGTTGGGGTGGGGTCGGGGGGAACCAGCCACCAGTTTGTTCGCTAAGCAAGAGACAAAAATGGTGGCAGATCCATTTGAAAATTCTGGGTGTCCAATGATATCCCAAGTAATGGGGCACCCCAAACTGGTACTTGTTTTTTAGCAAGCTCTATTGAAAAATGACTGCCCACTTATGTTCACTAAAAATACCACCAACAGCTTAATCTGGTTCAAAGTCAGTTGGCATTCCTCTGTATCCCCCTTCCCCGGGCCATGCCTGAAAATAGGCAGGATTTGTCTAGTGCACTTACCCGGTCAACAAAACTAAATAAATAAATAAAAATGTTGGTCTCCTAGCCAATCAAAATGCAAGGATTTACTTTGCCATTTTCTAAAAGCAAATAATGCCACTGACAAATGACAATAAAACCCAATGTTTTCCTTTTTCTATAAAACTGCATGCCCAATTTCCTGGTACAATTTATGCTGGTGCTACTGCTATACAATAGATTTCAGTGCTGATGCCTGGGAATGGCAGTACTGCAAGAGTACATACTGCAGCACATTACACAAGTCCCCTGCTTGAGTGATGTGCTTGTACTGCCACTGACTGATCACAAAAAAAAAACAAGGTTCTCATTTTAATATACAGCTGCTAGCACACTTTTGTTATACAGTTTATGCTGATGCTACTGCTATACTACAAATTTCAGCGGTGGTGCCTGTTGAGCATTATGAAGGATTTCCTTATGAACTGGTTGCTTGTAGTGCTACTGGTTGATTGCATAGAAACACTGTTCTTCATAATACAGCCGCTAGCAAAATCTCCCTGTTCAGTTTCAATCATACCTCTCATTTGTCCCTGATTTTGAAGAACGTCCCTTATTTCGCCTCAATAATTTAATTTGCACCTCCTAAAATTGACATTCCTGTCACTAAAGGGTCATGATTTCAAGTGTAAAATAATGGCTGACTTAAGCATCACAGTCCAGTTCTCTATCAGCAAAGGCTTGTCATAGTAAGCAACACGTTGTAGGAGGCTTCTTGAACTGACACTACTATTTTTTTAAGATTTGTCCCCGATTTTGGTAATTTGTCACTGATATTTTGAAGCTGTGTCCCTGATTTGCAGTGTAGGAGGTTGAGAGGTATGATTTCAACTGACACTATAGTACTGCTGTATGGCACTTTTGTAGTGCTGATGCCAGGGAATTACAGCACTGCATGCATTCCAAGCTGCTGAGCATGACACAGCGCGCCCTTTTGAGTGGGGCACTTGCACTGCTTCTGACTGATCACAAAGGCAGCCTCACAGTTTTTCTTATAATTTACAGTTCCTAGCACAATTTCCCAGTGCAATTTCAGCTGGTGCTACTGCTACACAACAGATTTCAGTGCCTATGCTTGAAAATTACAGAACTACATGTGTACCGTGCTGCTGCACATGACACTGGGACCCTGCTCGAGAGGCACTTGTACTGCTACTGGGGTAGGATGAAATTAGCACATTCTGATTTTGTGAAGTTGTTACATTTTGCAGAATTTATTAAAATTCTTTAATTGGGCATAACTCGGACAGACATATAGCTAGAGATCTTACATTTGGGATGCATACTGTTGAGGAATGCCCTAAATGTATGCCTAGTTCTTGACATTTGGATGAAGGGTGGATAAGTTATAGGGGCTCAAAGCCTTGCAATTTATTATTCATGTAAACATTTGTGAAAACATTTTTATGCTTACAACTTAGCCATCTTTGGAGCTGGATAATTTAAAATTTATAAAACATATTTTCTTGGAAGTCTCAGAAACTGCTAAATAAAGTGGTAGGTGGTTACATATCTTGTATGTTACAGGAGTTCAAAATGTCACAATTTAAATATTTGTTAAATTGTGTGAAAATGTTCAAAATATTTGGATATTTATCACTACACTGGTATTGTGGGTATACACTCATGAGTTGGCATGCATCTTGAAGTAACTATGTCCTGGAATCCAATTAAGTTGGATTAAAGTGGTTTAGTAGGTTAACATTTATTGTAGATATTTTAGAAATTACTAATTGGAAAAATGTGCTCAAAGATTCATATATGTAATATAGGTAATTCCTGTAGAATTCCACTTATTGAATTTGGCTTTCACAAAGCACTGAACCACCTTATCTGCACTAGCATCATGAGCCTGTAATATCCCTCCAACACTTCTGTGACAGTGATGCCCAACATCATATTCTGTCATGACTAAAGATATCTGTCACAATGACCTATGTTACAACTAGTTGTAATGCTTGGTATCACTTGGTGACACTGTTTTCCAATAGTAAAAGTATGCATTGTTCTCTACAGGGTTGTTAATGAGTCAGTAGGTGGCATTGTACAGAAACAGAGCTGCACATGCATGGCATGTGCTTCCATGAGTCATTAAGTCAGTGAGCTCCACTGGTTAGCTGGCATACTGAAAGAAGACAGGCTAGTGCACAGTGATGTCCATGATGATTCTTCATGTTTCATCACTCAACATTATGACCTAATACTTGGCACAACTGTACTTTTACTTTGGAGCCTCTTATGAATACTACCGTACCTTATTGCCACTTTACCCAGTCTTTACCTTTTTCTACAATGGCAACTCAAGTGTATGACAGAGCAAAATGTATGGACATGGGTTCAGCAAAAATATAGAAACATAGACTTTGACTGCAGATAAGGACCACTTGGCCCACCCAGTCTGCCCATTTCCATACCACTGGATAAGCTGCAAATTCTAGTTAACCAACAGCCTACTTCCTGCCAGCCCCCCACTACAATTGCCTTATGTCTGTCCCATGCATGTTTGAACTTCCCCACTGTTTTAGACCCAACAACCTCCCCAGGAAGGCGGCTCCATGCATCCACCACTCTCTCCATGAAAAAAAATTTCCTCACATTACCCCTGAGCTGTCCCCCCTTCTATCTTTAAATTGTGCCCCCTTTTTCTTACACATCTCTTTTTCTGAAAGATGCTACCCTCCTGGACTTTGTTGATTCCCTTCAGGTACTTGAACGCTTCTATCATGTCCCCCGTCCCTCCTTTCATCAAGGGTATACATATTAAGCTCTGTCAGTCTCTCTCTTCATATGGTTTCTGATGCAGACCCTGCACCATTTTAGTTGCCCTCCTCTGGACTGCTTCCATCCTGTCTATATCCTTGCATAGATGAGGTCTCCAAAACTGCACATAGTACTCCAGATGGGGTCTCACCAACTGTCTGTACAGAGGGATAACCACTTCCCTTTATCTACTTGTGATGCCCCTTCCTATGCATCCCAGTATCCCCCTGGCTCTCCTTACTGACTCTTCACATTGCTTACCAACCTTTAGATAATCTGATACGACTACCCGCAGGTCCCTTTCCATTTTTGTTGTTGTTAGTACCTCCCCTGCTATTCTGTACTCTTCTCCTGGGTTTTTGTTTCCCAGGTACATTACTTTGCTTTTCTTTGCATTGAATCTAAGTTGCCATATGTCTGACCATTCCTCCAACCTTGCCAAGTCCCTTCTCATACTTTCTACCCCTCCTTGTGTATCAACTCTCTTACAGATCTTTGTGTCATCTGCAAAGAGGCATACATTTTCCTCCAGACCTCTGCAATGTCACCTATAAAGATGTTAAAGAGGACTGGACCCAGTACTGAGCCCTGAGGTACTCCACTAGTGACCACCTTTCTTTGGAATGTGTTCCAATCACTGTTACCTTCTGTGTCCTGTTTTGCAGCCAGTTTGCTACCCAGGCTACCATCCAGGGACCCACTCCCAGGCTGGCTAACTTGATTATTAATCTTTTGTGTGAGACTGTGTCAAATGCCTTGCTAAAGTCTAGGTAGGCCATATCCACAGCCCCTCCTTGGTCTATTACTTTGGTCACCCAGTCAAAGAAATCTATTAGATTCATCTGACATGACCTTCTTGCTGTAAATCCATGCTGCTTTGGGTCCTGTGCCCCGCTGGCCACTAGGTACTCAACAATTCTTTCTTTCAGAAGTGTTTCCATCATTTTCCCTACCATTGAGGTCAAACTTACAAATATCACAACACTCCACAATTTTACAAACACTCATGAAATTCAACTTTAGTTAATGATATTATTTTGGAATCTTTGGCTGCTTATAACTTGGACAGACTTTGAACAAGAGATTGCAGAGTTGACACAGAGAGCCTTTTTTCCATATTATTGTTTCTCCTTACTGGCACCTCACCTCTCAGGGATACAGCCTATTCCCAGGGAAATACCCTGATCAGGCTGGACCCAGTCATCATTCAGTTGGCCACCATTCTCCCTCATTTTTCCCCCTCCCACCTCCTCTGGTAGGGGTGTTGCCTTTGTCAGCCTCACACAGCCAAAGCTTCCCCATGGCAGGATCAAGTTCCCAGGTGCAGCCACATGGGTCGTTGTGTTAATGGAATCTGCTTCCAACCCTCTCTGACCTAGGTGCACTGTCAAGCAGCAGTTGTCTTGGTCATGGCCTACCTTCTGACATGACTTCCCCTGCTTGCTTCCAATCCAGGTTATCAGTATAGCAGCACAACGCTATGTTGCTGTGTCATGGGGATGGCCTCAAAACCTAATATTTAGGGTCAAAGCACCTAAAAAATGATGATATTCAGTTCTCAGGTTTTAAAGTTATACAATCTTAAAATTAGGCAGTTTGCATAATTGCAAAATGTAATTTTAAAATTTCTGACTGTTTGGAGGTCTAACACTCAATCACCTTTACAGACAGTGATTTGAAACTTGGTACACTTCTGTATGGTCCCTGGTGAAGACAATATACCAAACTGGGTGCAATGCTGACAGATGCCTTCAAAATTAGATGGACATAAGTGAAATCAAAATGTTGGCAAAACAGCATGAAATTGTAGTAGACATTTGGCAAAATTTCACAGAATGAAAAATCAGAATTTGCAAAAGGTACGTTTTACCTAGCCCTAACTGCTACTGGTTGATCACATAAACAAAACAATTTTCCTTTTAATACACACCTGCAAGTCCAATTCCCCTGTACACTTTTGGCTGGCATTACCTCTTTGCGACACATTTCACTGCTGGCACATGGAAATCAGATCACTCAACACGTACCAAACTCCTGCCATGATGCAGAACTTCCTAATAAATTGCATGCTAAATTTTAAAGCTCAGAAAAAAGCTGCCCCCCCGCCCCAAATTACTTTCAACTACAAAATGAAAACTTCCTATATACACCCTAAAAACTGAAGGCACTGGAAAAATAACACAAACAAATTGACTGACAAGTTATATCAGGCAGATTGCAAACATTTTTTGTCAAAGATTGATCTACGTTATAGCATTAAAGGTCTAACTGCTCTGAAGCTCTTGCTCAGTGGATAACGATGGCTGATCAACACTGGAGCATGCTCAGTGTAAGCCAGCAAAAAATCATGGGAAAATCCCTCCTCCCACTCAAAACAATATTGCTATGTGGTAACAATGCTCTAGTTTTTTTTTCTATCTAAATATTGAATGCTTTGGAAGGTATGCATTTTTAAAAATGTAAATCTGTAAAATCAAGCAATCTCATTCATTTTGCACAAAAAGCCACGTGGTACCCACAGAACGTCTTCTGTATTGTTGGATTATATCTATGAAATATTTAGAGCCATTCACCTTGCTCAAATGAAATGTGAACACACATTTTGTTTACCCGAACACAGTATATTGTGTGAAAAGTAAGCTTTTTAATATACTGTGCTCAGTTTGTGAAATTATAAGAACATTTGGGAAAAGTGTGCAATTACACAAAATACGTGAAACAGATTTTTGTAATTTCTTCCACCATTAGTCACAGTCTCCTTTCCCTACTACCAACCTTCTTTCTGGTGATTTCATCACCCATAACATTCTTTTTTGGGTTTTTTGGGGGACCTGCTGGAGGACTATCTATTTACCTCCAAAGGTACTGTTTTAAAATTGCCAGAATCTTATCACTACCTGAAAAAGGAATATGTTCTGATAAGGTTCCTTTACAGAAAATGACACAGGTTCTGACAGGTTTTGATCTTATCAGAACCAGTTCTCCCATACCTTGTTAGGGTGAGGGGGTATTTTATAATCGAGAGGGGTGCTTTTACTTAATGGGGGTTGCCTGTTGTATTCATAGAAACATAGAAACATAGAAATTGTAGGCAGATAGGGACCGCTAGGCCCATCCAGTCTCCCCATAGGCCCTATACACTGTACGTGGCCACTGATCCTATGTGATCAATGGCTTTTCATCACTCCCTCCCTCTCAGGCTTCCCTTGTGTCTGTCCCAGGCATGCTTAAACCCCTCCACTGTGCTTGCCCCCACTACCTCCTGTGGCAGACTATTCCATGTGTCGACTACTCTTTCTGTGTAGAAAACTTCCTCACATTACCTCTTAATCTACCCCCTCCAATTTCATATTGTGCCTCCTTGTTCAAGTACTTTTTCTACATTGGAAAAGCTCCCCCGCCTGCACCTTGTTTATGCCCTTAAGGTACTTGAAAGTTTCAGTCATGTTCTCCTGCTGTGTCCTCTCCTCTAATGAGTATATATTGAGGTCCCTTAGTCTCCCCTCATATGTTTTGTGGTGTAAGCCCTGCACCATCTTTGTTGCCCTTCTCTGGATAGTCTCCACCTTATCTATGTATTTGCACAGGTGTGGTCTCCAGAACTGCATGCAGTACTCCAGGTGAGGTCTTACCAATGTTTTATACAATGGCATCACCACCTCCTGTCTCCTGCTAGTGATACCTTTGCCTATGCACTACAGCATACCACTGGCCCTCCTTGTTGCCTTTGTACACTGCTTTGATACCTTAAGGTCATCAGAGATGATAACCCCATAGGTCCCTTTCCTCCTTGGTGACAGTCAGCTTCTCTTTCCCCAAACTGTAGCACTCCCCAGGGTTCCCTCTACCCAGGTGCATTATTTTGCACTTCTTTGCATTAAACCTCAGTTGCCTCATCTCTGACCATCTTTCAAGCTTCTCCAGGTCCTTCTTCATTTTCTGCACCCCTTCTGGAGTATCCACCCTGTTGCAAATCTTGCTGTCATCTGCAAACAGGCAGACCTTTCCTTCCAGCCCCTCTACAATGTCACTAATGAAGACATTGAACAGGACTGGTCCTAGTACTGATCCCCGAGGTACCCCACTGGTCACCCCACTCTTCTGAGACTGTACCCCATTTAACAGCACCCTCTTTCTCCTGTCTGTTGACCAGTTCCTAACCCAGTTCACCACTTTGTCTCCCATGCCCAGACTGCTCATCTTGTTAATCAGCCTTCTATGTGGGACAGTTTCGAAGGCTTTGCTGAAATCCAGATAGGTGACATCAACTGCCCCCCCTGATTTTTTTAATTTAAAAATAAAGTGACTCAATTGCATGTATCCTGTTAATTTGTCTAGCTTTAAAACTGGATATAGACAGTATAGTCTTAGAACTATCACTCGAGGTTTACATTTTAGGCAGGCTCACTTTTCTTTTGGTAATAAAGAGCTAGTACCACCAAAAAATAGCAGGCAGAACATCTTCGTCATTTTATAAGTAGTCCCTCATTAGGTTTTATTCCTAATGTGTTTTTTTCTCTGTGTGCTTATTAGATGGTTTCAACCTAATAGTACTGAGTGTGATGTGAAAAGCAGTGCTTTATCTGGAAACAGAATTATTTATTTCTATTTCTACTAGTACATCTTCAGCATGTGACTGCACACGTCATTACATCACAAGCCCTGCTGCCTGATTGGTGTCATGTGTCACAAGTTATCAGCCAAGCAGCAGGAGAGTGTCTCTTCCTGCTAGTGGAGTCACAGTCAGTGAGGATACAATGCTGATGATGTATAGGGAGGAATAGAATTAACTGACAGCCTCCAGTAGAGTGCTGTTCTACACATCACACCTAATGCTGTCAGGCAGAAAATCTTCTAATTAGCAAAACAGAAAAAAAAAAAATACTTCAGATATAAAAAGTGACAGCTGATTGCATCTGAAAGTTACTAGTAATTCCAGGCAGTACACCGGGGAATGGATATTCAAATGTTAGCACTGGTGCTAACAGGATTTGTGTCAGCACCATCCTGGTTTGTAGTGTTTGATGGGGGGCATAGTCAGAGGCCTCTGTAGTGCATGCTAAACCCATTAGCACCCAGGCACTAACGTAACATTGTGCCCATCCAAATGAGGGGTCCCCTCCTTCATACAGGAGCAGCAGCATGCTCAAAGGTTTGCAGCAGCAGTAAATGGCATCCAAATCTATGCTCTTTACCACCGCCAAAAGCCACCTCTTAACTTGGTGCTAAGCCTGCACCCCTACCCCCTGATGGCAGACGGCTGTACTGCAGCTGCCCACCCTGACTGCCCATCATGCAGTGAAGTTGCATGCCCTCGTGTCCAGTTGCATCCCCACCCAAATGCCTGTCCCATGTTACAAATAAGTATCCTTGGTGTCTAGTGGCACCCTGAGTGCCTATCCCATATTATGAATTGCCATTCCTTGTGGTTAATGGTTCCCCTCTCCCCCCCGAACACCTGTCTCATATTATGACCAAGTATCCCTGGTGTCTAGTGGCATTATCCACCTCAGTCTCCCATACCATGTCCATTGAATATCTCGCAGGTGTGTAGTGGCACCCCAATCCCCGATCACCCATACAGTGTTTGTTAAATGTCCCCTGGTGTCTAGTGACATCCCTCCACCCACAGTCACCCTGCCAGTGTTCATTGACAATCTCCCTTGTGTCTAATGGCACCCCCACCCTCGTTTACCCATCTGGTGTTTGTTGAACATCTCCTTGGTGTTTAGTGGCACTCCATCCCCCAGTCACATGCTCAGTGCTCATTAAACTCTCTGGTGTTTAGTGGCACCCCCCCAATCACCCATGTGGTGTTCTTTGAACATCTCCCTGGTGTCTAGTGGCACCCCCACCCCTGATCACCCATGTAGTGTTCTTTGAACATCTCCCTGGTGTCTAGTGGCACCCCACACCCCAATCACCCAGCCTGCATTAGTGCTACATTTCCCTGGTGTCTAGTGGCACCCCCTGTGCACTCATGAAAAATGAAACAGCATGCCTTTGTGTTCAGTGGTACCCCCTGAATGCCTGTCGACAGACATACCAGTAAGTGCTGGCATTCTAGTTGCCCCCCTGCCTGCTCCAAGAACACCACCCATCCAATACCCTCCTACCAGGGTGTTCAGGGATGTGAGTATAAATTTGGAATCCTGATATAGTGACCAGCATAGCCCTCCTCTCATCTACTCAGCCAGCCACCACAAAGTATGAGTACAGTATAGTTCGAGCTGACAGTGAGCATGTGTACAGTACTGGCAGAGAGGAGGATTGTGCCAGTCACCATATCAGGGATTCCACATTTCCACTCATATCCCCAGACACCCTGGTAAGGGGGGGTAATGGATGGGTAGTGTTCTCGGAGTGAGCAGAGGTGGGGGTTGCTGAACTGCCAAAGCTTACTGGTATGTTTGCCAATAGACATTCAGGGGTGGGGCAGGGGTACCACTGGACACCAGGGCATGCTCTTTCATTGTTCATAAATGCCCTGGGGTGGAGGGTGCAAGCTAGTCATCAGGGAGTTGTAGCACTAACATGAGTCAGGTGATTGGGGGGAGGGTGGTGCCACTAGACACCAGGGAGATCCAGCGAACACTGGATGGGTGATCAAGGTGCCACTAGACACCAGAGTGATTGTCAACAAGCATGGGAAAGGTGATCGGGAGTGGGAGTGCCACTAGACATGAGGGAGCTGTCTACTGAACACCAGCCAGGTGCTTGGGGGTGGGAGGTGCCACTAGATACCAGGTATACCTAGTCATGATATGGGACAGATGTTTAGGGGGGTGATGGGTGCCCCTAGACACCAGGCATTCCTATTGATAATATGGGACAGACATTCAGGGGGGATGCCACTAGACACCATGGATATTTCCATTACATGAGATGAGTGTTTACAGGATGAGAGGGGTGCCACTAGACACCAGGGATACATATTCAAAATAATAGACAGGCATTCGGAGGGGGTGCCACTAGACATCAGGGATATTTCCATTAAATGGGACAAATGTTTGGGGTTGGAGGATGCCACTAGACACCAGGGATACCTATTCATATTATGGGCAGGTGTTCAGGGTGGTGATGGGTGCCAATAGAAACCAGGGATGATGTCAGGAACACACAAGTTGGGTGCTAAAGGGCTGATGCTCACCATGCAAATGAGCCCATAATGGTCATGCAAATGGAGCCTTAGTGCCTTGCATGCCTAATGGGGCTCATTTGCATGGTACGCAGGCAATAACACATGACAAGATGTGGGTTACGTGCTAATAAAACTTGCCCAGGGGTGTACTGGGGCATGAGATGCTTGCACCGGTGCCTTATGCCCTGGCTGCAGCTTATCAGCACACAACCCACACCCTCGTGTGTGTATTGTGCTTATAAAATGGGCACCGCAGTAAAAAGGTTAATTTAAAAAAAAAATTTGCAAAGTGTAACTTAGAAGTTTTAAAAAAAGCCAATATTAGTATAGAAAAAGAGAAAGTAGTCCCTGTATAGAGGTTTTAATTTATCATTTTGTATAGTTTGGTGTTGTCTGTGGCATTCTGAGAAACAGAATCGATAGTTTTGGGGGTAAATATTTCTTCTTTTGCTACCCAGATTTGGAGACAGCATGAGCAAATGTCTTTTATATTGGTCGGAGAGTTGTATTTGATGCGGTGTTTGTTGCATTCCACGCCGATGCCCCCATCTCCTCATCACACATTTGAAATGTATTTGGCAGCACAGATTTAAAAAGTATTTGTTTGTCTGTTTTTCTATTTTGTTTGTATGGTTTATGTATGTAATTTAGTTGGACGCCCGACAGAGTGTTGCTAAGGCAACGTAAGGTCATACTCGGGGAGTTGTATTTTTTGCAGTGTTTCTTGCCATTTTTGCCGTCTCCGCTTGTGCCCCCATCCCCTTGCGACAGACATGGACAGATTTAAAAAGCACTTGGCAACACTTATAGACACATTTCAAAAGTATTTGCTTTGTCTGTCTCGACGGAGTGTTGCTAAGGGAACGTAAGGTCATACTCGTTTTGTAAGGGTCACGCTCAAAGTAGCGACTCGCTTCCTTCCTGTGTATCTACTGTCAGCTACGAGAGGAAAAGGTGAGAATAAGACAGATATTGTGGTATTGGGTATTTTCCAGAGGGATGTACCTGCAATATGGGATTGTATGAGGACGTAAAATGGCAGGGGGACACTGTAAAATTGTCGAGTGGTTTGTAGGTTACAGGGGTACAGTGCAGAGTGGCTGCATGTTTCGTTAGTGTGGCAAAGAGCTGCATGTTGTTTTCTCAGAGAGAATGGTGTTGGGGACAGTGATATTTTTGTGTGGTGTGGCTCAGTTTGCAGAATTAGTGCCGGTTGGCACAATACATGCTGATAAGGACACGGCTGAAACTAGGTTTTGGCCAATCAGGATTGTGGATTTTTTAAGCCTATTTTATAAGGCTGCATATAGCCTGTGAGCATGCCTGGGAAGTGATAAGTGAGACACACTGTTTCTTTAAGGAACACACAAAGCTTGTGTGAAATTTATTTATAAATTTCAAAATAAATTACTTCAAAAAGAAATAAAATAAATCAAATAAAGCACCTTCTGGCTTTTTTTCTCAACCTGAGAAACTTCAGTACTTCTTAACAATTAAGTACTGCCACAGAGTAGACGTACTTCCCTCCATCACCTCTACTATCCTCTGTGCTCAAAGACTATCTGAACTTAAAACTAGACAGCCACCTTATATAGGTGAAGGCTCTGACATCATAAGTCAGCTGATCCACCCTCTATTCTAATACATAAGATCTGTATACTAATACATCTAGTAGGGGGAACAGCATGACTATTAATTATTGCTTTTAAAGACAAAATCACAGAATAAATTCAAATACATACAGCTCTATTTCCAAGTTTATTTTAAAATCAAATAAACAGCTTAACTGGAAGAAAATGACTGAACTCCTCCCACAAGGTGCTGACCTCATACTTCTGTTCACTATAACAGTGCTCCAGTAGAGGGCCGCTGGCCCTTAGGCTTGCAGTACCTGAGAGGCAGTCAGCAAACCAGGTAAAACCTTCTTTTCAGTATTGAAGAACAAATATGCAAACCAAGATTCATTTTGTTCTTCTATTTCCTGGAGGGTATTTTAATGTTATGTAAACTATTGTTGTGGTTTTTTGTGTTGTAATATTTTATTATTTTCAGAAAAAGTGTCTAAACATACAGCTTGTGGCCTAGGTTTTCAGGTAAGCATGCCAGGTACAGGTGCATAGATCCACTTCAAAAAAGCTAGCATCATACAGAAGTAACCTGAGCGGTATTATACATAGATTCGATTCTGACAATGATAGAGACAGGGTACAAAAGCTATACTAGTACTATTCAGTGTCTCAAAGAGACCATTATCTTATAGATGTACTCACCAGGAGGGAGCGTCTCTCCATTAATCATTGCGGGACATAAGCACACCGAGTGGGTCCTATCATTGATTCAGACCAATCCCTCTTCAAGACTTCGGGGAAAGAGACGAGTTCTGTGTGTGTATCTCTTCAGCAAGGTCTGGAGTATATCTGGAACAAAAGCAAATGTTTCCAAAGAATCTATTGGATAGCTGGAGTAATGTATGTCACGTGGAAATACATTTAAAAACATATACAGGTTATACAGAGAAACACAGTTGTTGTATGTATCTGATGGGGGTGTTATGTCCTATACTATATCTAGATACTGTAACTGGAACCCAGGACAGAGAAGACATTATAGGGATCTTATGGAATCATTCATGCCCTGGCAGTGTTACATGTTTATAACTACCCTGCATGGGCCATTATCTGCACTCTGAGTGAAAGATTGTATCTCCACTGTGTATTGCAGGCCAAAAAGAAGTACTCAGCTTATGCCTAGCTGGGGGTTAACATAGCTCAGATAAGGGGCTCAACAGAGTCTGAATTTGGGGAGCTGGTAGTTTTGCAGGTGAGAAAGCCTGTCTAACTTGGCAAGGGCTGAAAGAGAGGCCAAGATTTCTGTCAGTGTGGGGACTATTGAGGATCTCCATTTACAAAGCAGAGCTCTCTTTGTTTGGAGGATCAATAGGGTGAGCCATCTGAGTTCAAGAAAGGATAACTTTGGGAGGTCCCCACAAATTCTAAGGAGATAAAAAAGGGGACTGAGGGGGATCTGCTTGTGTAGAACCTTGGATGCTAGAGCCTGTATTTCTGCCCAGAGTTGCTAAATCCGTGGACATGACCACAGAATGTGTAGTAAACCACCTCCTGCTCCTTGACACCTCCAACAATTATCTGATTCCAGTAGTTTAGCTTTGGCTAGAACCACCAGAGTGTTGTACCAAGAATGAGTGATCTTATTCTGGATTAACCTAGACCCGGCATCTTTTAACCAGATGTGTGTATCTCTCCAAGCCTGCTTCCAGGCCATAGATGGAATGGAGTGGTGTAGCATTTTTTCCCATTTATACTTTGCTTCCTCAGATTGGGAGGGGAGTGTATCTTTGAGTAGGGCTCAATCCTTGACTGGGTTCTGGTCACTAAGCCTGATAGGATTACTAGTGCAATGGTTCTGTCTGACAGTATTAGTGACCATTGTCCAGTGGTGTGTGATTGGTCTGTTAAATATGCTAAACAAGCCCCTAGGTATTTTGAATTTAGGAGAATTTCTTCCTTGACCCCAGAGGGTATATCTACAGCCAGTAAAGATATAGATTGGTCACAGCTTAAAGTTTATTCATGACATTGATGTCATGTTAGATACTTTTATTACTCTGTATTCTACCTTGTTAGATAAATTGGCACCTTTGAAAAAAATGTGTATTCATTCTACTAAGCATGAATGGATTACAAAACAGTTGTTAAAACTTATGAAATTAAGAGACCGGAGTTGGAAACACTATAAATGCAATAAAGATGCTGACCCTCTCTTGGCCTATAAAGTGCTAAGAAATAGGTGTAAATCAGAAATTAGAAAATCAAAAGTAAATTGATTTTTGGGACAACAGAAAAATGTATTTGGTAATTCAAGACATACTTGGCAAATATTAAATAACTTGATGGGTAGGGGGAAAAACGATCACTCAATCTCCCTTCAAAGCGATGATTTGCACATTTCTAGTCCTAATTTGGTGGCAGAAAGTTTCAATAATTACTTTGGAGACCTTGAGAAGCTAAGGGTTTCTGGTTCCAATGTACTTCCTGGAACTGCTACTAAATTTGAAGCTGATGTTGAATTTGTTCCTAAATTTGCTTTTAGTGAAGTGACTCCTGAGGCAGTTAGGGAATACATACTTAGTAATGATCCTAAACCCACTTTGCTAACTGATTCTATAGATATTCGCATTTTGAGATTGGGTATGGATACATTTTCTTTTCCGTTAAACACTATATTTAATTTTTCAATTACTCATGGTGTGTTTCCAAAGCAGTGGAAACATGCAATTATTAGAACAACACTTAAAGCTGGTAACCCTTCTTTGGTACTTAATTATCGTCTAATAGCCCTCCTGCCTTCTTTGTCAAAGATCCTTGAGAAAATTATTTTGGACCAGACTTTGGATTATCTCATGAAGAGTGATTTATTATCTCCCTGCCAGCATTGACTTCAAAATAGGGCACAACACTGAAATGGCCTTGGTGAGGTTCACCAGCGGCATTCAGATAGCTCTAGATAAAGGGCACTCAGTTGCTGCTCTTTTTGTGGACCTCACCAAGGCCTTTGATTTGGTGGAGCACAGTGTGCTTCCATGTATTATGGAAGAAATGCATTTTTCTCAAGGTGTAATTAAATGGTTTTCCCATTACCATGTAGATGGGTCACATGTAACAACAATTGAGGGTCATTTGTCTTCTTTTAAGGTCATTAAATGTAATGTTCCCCAGGGTACCATCCTGGCCCCACTTGTTTTTTTCTCTTCTCATTAATGGTGTCCCATCCTCGTGTCCTTCTAGTTCTATTATAATGTATGCGGACAACGCAGTCATTCATGAGGAAAGTTTCAATCCTAAGAAGGCTTTGGTTAAGCTTCAAGCTGGTTTTGATTAATTTCAAACTTGGTTGTCTGCTAACTCTCTTGTGCTTAACTCAGTAAAGACAAAAATTATGCTTTTTTCGAATAACAAAATTAATCTGTCCGAACTGCCATCTGTCTGTTATGTCAAGGGAAACACTATTGAATTTGTTAACACATTTAAATACTTAGGGGTTATTTTTGATGTTAATCTTACTTTTGAACAGCGTATGTTCTCTATTATAAAAAAAAGTACATCAAAGACTCGGATGTCTTTATAGAGTTAGGCACGATTTAACAACAGAATCTAGGAGGTTGCTAGCACATAGTTTCCTTTTTTTCTGTTTTGGACTATGGTTTGGTGGTATATGTTCCCTCGAGTGCTAAACTTTTGGGAAAATTGACAGTAACATATAATTCCATATTGAGATTTATGCTTTCAGTTCCTGCTTGAAATCACCACTGTTTGTTGTTAAAGTCTTCAAACTGTCTCTCTCTTTTAAATAGAATTCAGTTTAAAATGTGTTTGTTTCTATTCAAAATCAAAGTTGGTCTGTTACCTAACTCTGTGAGCTCTCGTTTTTCTAAATATGTCAATCCTAATTGCACTAGAACTCAGACTAAGTTTACATTTAATGTTCCATTTTTCAAGAAAACTATTGGACATCGTTCACTGTTATACAGGGGACCAAGTTATTTTAATTCACTCCCATGTGATATATCAATTTGTAATTCTGTCTTTTCTTTTAAATCAAAGTTGAAAAAGTACTTACAGTGTACTCAAGAATGTACTTGTTAAATGTTTATATGTGAATTGTATTTTATATTGTAGATGGCATTGTTCTTGTTTAATTTATTGCTTGTCATCGGTGAAAATGGGCAATTTGCTCATCAGACTTACAAGAATAAAAAAATAAAATTAAATGAAAATGAAAATGAAATGTGTGCAGCAAGGCCCTTTGGGTGTTGTAACCAAGTTTGTCGGGCTGATGGTTTACCTTGTATTGTGGGGGGGGGGGGCCTTCAGGTGAATCAGAGTGCATCCCTGAGTTGGAGGTATATCCAGAACTCTGACTGGGGAATATTCCATAGCTGCTGGAGGGATTGAAACGTGTGAAGGACCATAGAGTTCTGGTCTGTGATGTCTCCAAGTCTGTGAATGCTCAGGGCTGCCCAATGTCTCCAGCAAACCCATCATCCCCCTACAGTGATCGAGGGATTTTGCCAGAGAGGGATGAGAGCAGGTGGAAGAGGGTTCATTTTCATCCTTGCATGTGTGGCAAACCAATTAGTCTTGGACACCTCTACTGTCGGTGAGGTGGGCCCATGGTGAAGCCTGTGAAGGGGATCTGTCTTGGGGTATTTACTGGAATAAAGAAGTGAAGATGGGTGCATGGTCCCTGTGATATCTAGTTCAATTTGAATCCACTGTGGGGCAAGAGGCAAGGGAGAAGACATCCATTTAACAGTTTGGGCAAGGAGAAAGACTCGGCGGTAACCTTCAATCCAGGGGAGATTCCAACACCCCTGCTCCCAGTGGGTCCTGAGCTTGGAGCGACTGAATCTGGGCTTGGTGCCCTCCCAGAGGAAGTCTCCAAAAAGCTTGTCTATGGGCTTACACCACTGCTTAGGTAGGGGGATGGGAATGTGCATTAGTAAATAGAAGAGCTTTGGGGCTGAAACCATTTTTATGGTAGCAATTTTCCCTGCCAGAGTAAGCTTGAGAAGATTCCATCTATCAAATTCTGTCTTGATAGTGGAAAGAAGGGATTGTAAGTTTGCCTACCAGAGATTGTCAAGTGTTGGAGTAAGGAGAATACCCAAAAAAGGTGATTCTTTTAGGAGCCCAAAGGAGATTTGCTGCTTCTGCCAGCTGCTGATCACAGTGGTCATTCAGGGGAAGTAGTTCGGTCTTACTTTGATTTAGTTTGAAGCCAGAGTACATAGAGAAGATGCTTAGTAGGTGAAGCAAGGTGGGTATGGAGCACTGGGCATTTGCCAAGGGGAGGAGGAGGACATCAGCGTACATAAGAGTGGTGTATGTGGAGGCCCCCACTGTTACTCACACAATATCAGGGTGACTTCTTATAGTATTGGACAATGGCTCAACAGCCAGGACAAACAAAAGGGGGGAAAGGGGGCATCCTTGTCTCACTTTCCAGCAGGAATGGGGGAGAAAGGATAGAGTTTGTGTTGACACCAGCGGAGGAGAAGGTGTAAATGGCTTGTATCTGAGAAAGGAAGTTGCTACACATTCCCAAGTGTGTAAGAACTTGGTACAGATAGGTCCATTTGATAGAGTCAAATGCCTTCTCAAAATCCACTGCAATGGCCACAGCTGGTGTGTGAAGAGTTCTGGAAAGGTATATGAGGTTCATAAGGGTTCTCAGGTGGTCCGATCTATGATGGCCCAGGATAAAGCCAACTTGTGATGGGTGTATGAGTTCTGGAAGTAAGGGACTCAGCCTGGATGCTAAAATTGTAGCATACAATTTACTGTCCAGGTTGATGAGAGAGATCAGGCGATAATTGCCCCGTTTGTAGGGTCCTTTCCCTTTTTGGGGATAACTACAATGGTAGCTTCCTCATGGAGGGAGGGAGCGAGAGGTGCCTTTAGCTCTATCTCTTGAAAACTTCAGTAAGTATCAGTGTAATCATCGGGGCTAATGCCAGGTAAAAATCAGCTGTGTAGCCATCATTACCAGGTGATTTCTCCAGCTTCAGACCTCGGATAGCTGAACTCACCTCTTCGCTAGAAATAGGGAGATCCAATGCTAGGGCCTGTTGTGGGTTCAGTTTGGGTAAACAAAGAGCATACAGAAATGTCTGAGTCTCTCTAATTGTCTCCTGATGTGTGAAGGTATAAAGAGATCTATAGAAGGAGGTCATGGCAGAATTAATCTTCTCCGGGGTAGTGACCAGCACTCCTTGCTTGTCTTTCAGGCCAGAGATGTGTCTACTGGCTTGCTGCTTCCGTAATTGGTAAGCCAGTACCTTGCCACCCTTATCACCACCCTCCCAAAAGGTATGCCTAAGGTGCAAAATTGCTACTTCTGCTTTCCTATTGAGGAGCTGGTTAACTTCAAACCTTAGGCCCAGAATAGTTTGACCTGTAGCAGATTTAGGGGAAGGGGATGGCATATCCTTGAAGGCAGCTTCAGCACCTATCAGTTTTTGCTCAAGTGTAGCCAGATGTTCTCTTTCTCTATGTTTAGCTGCTGCGAAGCCTATAATACTACCTCGCATTGTGACCTTAAACGCCTCCCAGGTGTTACTCGTCGTTGTGTCTGAAAAGGGGTTTTCTGCTAAGAAGAGAGATGCTTCATTGCTGGCTCAGGGGATGAAGTCTGGGTCTCTCATTAAGAGGGGGTTCTGTCTCCATTGTCGGGGTGGGGGGGGTTACAGGGTCCCATTGGATAAGGAGTACAACTGGGGCATGATCTGAGATGACCCTTGGGAGGATGTTTACATGCAGGACTTTTGTCATTATGGTGGGTGAGCCAAGCTAAAAATCTAATCTGCTATGTGAAGCATTCGGCTCTGAGTGGAAAGTATAATCCCTTGTCCTGGGATGAAAGATTCTCTAAATGTCTGTCAGACCTTGATCTGCAATTAATTGGTGTACTGCTTTCCTGCTCCTCAGATGAGACTCCTGCCCCTATCATTTCTATCTAGAGATGGGACTAACATTAAGTTAAAATCACCTCCTATAAGGTGTGGGCAGTCTGGGGGGTAAACTCCAGTAACACCTCAGCAATATTATGAAAAAACTGGGGGCAATCCTCATTGAGGGCATAGAGATTACAGAGGGTAATCAACCCTGAAGGGGTGTCAAATGTTGCCATTACCCATCTACCATCAGAGCTGGAAAGAGTTTGGGTAAGAGACCAAGGTAGAGATTTATGCAGGAGAATAAGAACCCCACATTTCCTGGAAGTAGCATTCAAGTGTACTTGCTGGCCCACCCAGTCTTTGGACATATACTTATGATCCTCCCCTGACAGTTTAGTTTCCTGAAGAAACGCTACTTTCGAGTGCAACCGTTTCAGGTGGGTCAGGATCTTTTTGTGCTTCACAGGGGAGTTTAGCCCTCTAACATTCCAGGTATGGAATTCAATGTCGGATATGTTGCCCTGATGTACAAATGTATGGATAGGAGATGATTTGAGCTCCCAGGCAAAGGCAGGAACGGGGTCCTGAGATTCTGTATGGAGAGATCTAAGTGAAGTATCTGAGGGGCTCTCTTACCCAACTATAGAGTTGTCCCTTCCAAAAGGGGTAGAGGAGAGCACTGACTCTGAGTTATTGTGAAGAAAGCTGACCAGTAGTATGGCAACCAGTTACTCCAAATTACTTCTGGCAATCTTACAATAGAAGAGAACCAATACTGCACCTGTATACTAAGACTGTTGTCGTAAACTAAAATATTAATAAAAAGGAAAAAAGATACAAATATTGTTTCAAACCAAACAGTAGTAAAGAATGCAAGAGGACTTAACCGGCTGGGTCCCCAGCCAATGGTATGTCCTGATGCATCTGCAAGGCATGGGAAAAGAGTATCGGCTGCAAGGAGAAAACTCCCCAATGCTCCAGCACTCTAGGTGGACAGTATATTAACACCCAAGGGTAACTCAAGAATTTTCTGCTTTGCCACTGTCCAGAGCCCATTAGATAGAGTACATCTAGTGGACCTCCAAAACCAGGGATAGAAGGAACCTTAGGAAGTAGTAGGCTACTAACCAGAGGAAGGAGGGAGTTTGCATGAGATATTAAGGAGGAGAGAGGACAGAGGAGGGAGCGGATTAGTGGCCGGTAAGATTATGTGGGAGTAGCAGATCGCTAATTTTAGCTCCATTCCTTCATGTCTGGTTACCGGGGGGGGGACTGGGAGGTCTAATAAGAAAGGGTCAGGGCTAAGTGGTAATCACCATCAAAGTTTGGAGAGCATAAACAGGACAATTTATGGCAACACGTAAACAATTTCTAACATTAATGAATTAATAATTGTGCACAATATCACATACAATGAACATTTCTCCAAGGTAGGGTGTCTCCTGGGGAGGGGGCATCTGAGGCCCAGTCCATCTTGTGTCTTACGTTTAAGCATGAAAGGAGAAGGGCCTAGTCACAGGTTCCACCTAGTTAGCAAGGGTTCTGTGTCCCTTACCCCGTTCGGCTATTCCCCCGTTTGTCCTCCCACCTCCCATTCCCTTACTCCTTGAGACACAAAACCTTCGATACTTATCTAATTCAGCAGCTCGGTCAGCCTGGGCACTCTATTTGGGTGGATGGCTTTGTTGCAGATGTGCTGAGCTCTGGTTCGTGGCCTGTTGGAGAAGAGGGAGCCGCAGTGTGAGAGTCTGGAACCAAGAGCGGCTGGACGGCATCCATAGTCGAAGCCCAGGATTCAAGTATATTTTCAGGCTCTCCATCTTCAGAGGTTACTGGGTGAGTGTCCATGTCCTCCCAACTAATTCTATCTGGATGGTCCCCAGGAAAGAGTAATGATTTTTTGAGAAACGGGCTGACATACACTGTTTCCTCTCCTTCAGTATCAATGGTGTTTTGAACATCTTTGCTAGGAGAGCATCTCCGATCCTGGGGGTGATCTAACTTAGAGTGAGGAGATTTCAGTGGCCTTTTCCTCACCTTTGATCCATGAGCCTCCAGTGGTTTGCTAGGCGTCTTGGGCGATGCCTCCAGTAAAGCTCTTAGGGCATCTTCCTATGACTGAGGGCATCAATCAAGTCCGTTCCCAAAGGCCGTTGGCTGTATGTGGTTGATGTCAGTCGACCAAGTTGCAGAAATGAAAGCCATGGCTGCATCTGGAGTGGTGAATTGGTGTACAATGCCATTAACTGTGAGCTTTAATATGGCTGGTAGCGCAGAAGAAAGGGAATCTTCATGGCATGCAGTCTCTGGCGCACCTCCGAGAAGGCCTTTCGCTTAGCAGCTAAGTCACTGGAATAATCCTGGAAGATCGTAATTTTATGATCTCTCCAAAGAAGTGTACCCAATTCTCTAGCCCTGGCCTGGATGGCCTCCTTCTCCACAAAGTTTAGGATTCGGGTGATTATTGGTCTAGGTCGATCGCCCTGGATAGGTTTTGACTGAAGGGAGCGGTGTGCCCGCTCGATCGTGATTCTACTTGAAGGGGGGAGCTTTAATATTTCTGGAAGTGCTTGTTGTAGGAAAAATAAAGTTTTTCCCCCTTCACAGCCCTCTGGAAACCCAAGGAGCCACAAGTTGTTGTGGCAGCTCCTATTTTCTAAGTCGTCCAACTTATCACGCAACTGACGATTTTATGCCATTTCTCATTCTCACAGCACAATGACCTTGAAGCACATCTTCCTGAGCATTTGATTTTTGTTCCACCCTGTCAATCCTAGCGTCCAGTTGTTGGATAGAGTTTGCAGATGTATTGGAGACTAAGGTGAGAGCGTCTATACTGTGAATGATTAATGCAAACATTTCCCTGATAGAAGGCTCTGCGCCTTCTTTAGTGGAGTGCGACATGTGGCCTGATAGGTGTGGGTCATCTGGCTGTAAGAAACAATATCTCAGCGGTCCTGCGCGTACACTCTAGTTTTTCAACTTGGAGGTAGGAAATCGCTTCCGATTATCGTTAGTGTAGAGTTTTTCCCTCGGGGTCGACTATTTTCAGGTAAATGTCAGGTTCTAGGCTCTGGACTAGTGGAGTGATTATTCTAAATCTCAATCTTGGTCGCTGGTTGGCCATGCCCCCTAGTTGTGGTTTAAAAAAAAAAAAACATGATTCTTACACTGTGTTTTTCGAGTGCTTTACGCTGTGTACAACTAGCTGTCCATCCGGGCGTTTTTAGTATTATGGTCTGTGTATAAATATTATGGGATTCCTGCTTGTAAATCTACACTGACCATAAACCTAAAAACGAGTAGTTTTCTCTGTAAAATACCAGCTTTTAATCCCTTATTAAAGAAAACAGCAAAATAAAAAGAAAAGGTTCCCAGGACATTCGGGAAAAGGGGACCTTGTGCAGTTTGTACTTACAAACAGAAATGCCAACAATTATCCGAGTTTTGCAGCTGTTTGCGAGCCAGCGCTGCACAGCGTTTGAAAGAATGGCAAAGTTTCCCCTAACTACTCGCTACTGCAAGCCATAACCCAGGCAGCATAAACTTTAAGGGCTATTTAGCACTATTGGACCCTTTTTCATTTAACTGTCTTTCAGTACTCTTTCATGCTCTGTACACATAATCCACCCATCTGAAGTGAACTGTGCAAAGCCATGAATGCCATGCTAGAGACTGTAATACAAAAACTAACAGTGTTTTGCATATTGCCTTCACAAATCTGCACAATATGGGGACCTAGAATACGAGCAAAACAATTACAATGGCTTCACAAGTCTTATTGCTTTTTGTTTTTTTACCAGCAGGTCTGTGCTTTTTGAGTTAAAGAGCTCTAGCTGTGTATATTTAAAACAAACTATTATTTAGAAAGCAATACCGATTTCGAACTTTTACCACTACTGTTACCCTGATTATTGCCTTCAGGTGTCCCTGTACTACAGTAGCCCATGCCTAGTGTATTCAATATCTATTTTTGAGCTAAACATAAGGCATTCCTTCTGCCGGCATACGAGTTTCCAGACATTTTATTTATGTTCCCTACCTATTATGAATTTTCAATCTTTAGTGCAGCGTGGCTCACCTGCTTCCGAGCCAACTTGCAGCTGCACTTTTAAACTAAAAATTTATACTCACCACAGAGACATATGAAGAGAAAATATAGCGGGGCAGATAGTACAAAGACACATGATGGGAGGCCACCCCATCATGTGGGGAAAGATGAAATTAGTTTAAGGACAGAAAAGGAGTACTACTGCAGTAGATTTAGAGTGAGGGAAAAGATAAGAGGGACTGTTTCGTAGTGAAAATCCCAAAAAAGCTAAGGGGGGTGCTCAACTCTGACACACCCCCAACGTTAAGAGAAAACCACTATTTTATCAAGTAAGACCAGGAGTTTTCAAGACAATCTACCCAATTAAAGTGTGTAGGATGTAGCTTTCACCCACCCTCTCTTTGAAAGTTCCACCCCAGGGGCACCCTTAACAAACTTTAGGAAATGACTTATCAGTCAGATGTGACTGATCACTATCAAAAACTGTCACATTTCATATTTAATCAGCCCTGTGGCGTCATAACATTTCTGATTTAACCTTTATCACATTCCATCAGGTTACAATTTATACAGACTTCAGTCATTCACTTTAGAGATGCAAATACCTACTCCAGCTCCATGTCTAGACAGGAAATCTGCATTTACATGAGCCGTTCCTGTTCGATGTTTTACTGTAAAGCTATAGGGTTTGTAGGGCCAGGTACCACCTCATGATTCGGTTATTCCTGTCTTTCATTTGTGATATGAAACAATGGGGGTTATGATCAGTTATTAAGGTAAAGGGGGCTCCCCATAAATAAAATTTCAGGGATTCAATGATCCATTTGGCAGCCAAACATTCTTGCTCTATGGTAGCATATTTTTGTTCTCTATCATGAAGCTTCCTTGAAATATAAATTACAGGATGTTCCTCCCCATCTATTGTTTAGCTCAATACCACCCCTATACCTGACCCAGAGGCATCTGTATGTACCTCAAATGGGTATTCAAAATCTGGACTTCGCAGGACCGGGAAGGAGCATAGGGCTGCTTTAATTTTATTAAAGGCTTCCTCACATTCAGGGGTCCATTTTATTTGATTCCCATACTTCTTTTTAGTTAGATTTATCAATGGGGATGCTATGTAGGCAAAGTTGGGAATAAATCTTCTGTAATACCCAGCGAGACCGATGAAAGACCGTACGTGTTTCTTAGTGCTGGGTACGGGACATTGTGCCACTGCCTCCACCTTAGATATCTCAGGCTTAATATGACCATTGCCTAATATAAAGCCGAGATAGCTTGTCTCTTTCATAGCAATGGCACATTTTGTGGGGTTAATAGTTAGCCCTGCCTGTGATGGAAGAGAAAACCACTTGAAGATGTTGTAAGTGCTTTTTCCAAGGGTGAATTAAAGACAACAACTTCATCCAGGTACGCTGCACAATAAGTGTTATGGGGTGCCAGCACCTGGTCCATGTAACGCTGAATGGTAGCCAGGGCTCCATGGAGCCCAAATGTCATAGTTCAGAACTGGAAAAGATCCACAGGAGTACTGAAAGCAGTTTTCTCCCTTGCAGATTCTTCTAACGGGATCTGCGAATATCCTTTTGTAAGATCCAGTGTAGAGATATAAGCGGTATTGCCAATCTGATCTAATATATCGTCTACACGTGGCATAGGGTAGACATCAAACCGTGCAACCTGGTTTAAGCCCCTAAAATCCAGGCACAGTCTGATCCCCCCTTCCTTTTCTGGGAATATAACCATAGAGGAACCTCACAGGCTTTTTGAAGGTTCTATAATCTTCAGGGTATGTAATTTCTGGAGCTCCTTTTTCACTTCCTCCCTAAGTCGTTCTGAAAGTCTGTATGATTTTTTTCTAATGGAGTTGGCATCAGTACAAATTTGGTGTTCTACACCTATAGCCATGCCCGGGGTATTGGTGAGTGTACTTCTAAAATCATTCATAAGTGATCTTAATGACTGTACCTGGGTTACAGTAAGATCTGGATTTATGGAGATAGCTTCTACTCCTGTTTCCCCTTCCAGTCTCCCATAAACCAACTCCATTTCTGTTTTCTTAGGTTCAGGAATTATCAGTAATCCCACCCCTGTGGTAGATCTTTCATGCCACCATTTTAAAAGATTAGCATGATAATTTTTTTTTTCATTCTTCTGTCAGGGGTCTCTATTTCATAAGTGACAGGCCCTGTCTGTCTTAATATTTTGTAGGGCCCCTGCCACTTCATTAAAAGTTTATGTGTGGAGGTAGGTAAAAGTAATAATACCTGCTCCCCAGGGAGGAAAGATTTGTTCTTAGCTGTACCTTGGTCGTAATATTGCTTTTGTCGTACCTGAGCTTGAACCCCTGTCTCATGAGCCTTTTTAGTATATGATACCAACCTTTGTCTCAGTTGTCTCATATATCGTGCAATTCCTGGGGATTTTAGTTCCTTATTGTCTTCCCAGCACTCCTTGATCACATCTAGGGGTCCTCGAGGGGGTTCTACCGAACAGCAAGTCAAAAGGTGAAAACCCTGTAGAAGCCTGTGGTACTTCACGGAAGGCAAACAAAAGGAAGGGGAGATATTGATCCCAATTGCTCCCTTCATCCTGTACACATTTTTTTTATCATTCGTTTCAGGGTTTGATTGAACCTTTCGACTAAGCCGTCTGTCTGGGGATGATAGGGAGAAGTTCTTATGGCTACAATCCCCAGAAGGCGGTACATTTCTTTTAATAATTCAGCTTTGAAGTTGGCCCCTCTGTCAGTGAGGATTTCTTTGGGTATCCCAACCCTGCTGAAAAGTTTCACTAATTCCTCAGCAATTCTATTAGTGGTAACAGATCGCATGGGTATTGCTTCTGGGTACTTAGTGGCATAATCACATACCACCAAGATAAATCTGTTACCTTTCTTGCTTTTATCGAGGGGGCCTACAATGTCCATTCCAATTCTTTCAAAAGGTGTTGTTACAAGTGATAGGGAAATTAAAGGCATTACATCTTTTCTTGTAGTTTAGACAATGAGTTGACACCTAGGGCATTCTTGGCAATATTGAGCTATACCCCCATGTATCCCAGGTCAAAAGAATCTTTGCAGGATTCTACTGGATGTCTTATCTCTACCTGTATGTCCCACCCATGGGACATCATGTCCCAAAGCTAAAGTGTCCTGCCTATAGCACTGAAACACCATTAACTGTTCTACCATTTCCTGAGTATTGGGATTAGTGCATCCCTGGTATAACAGTTAATTCCTCAGCTTCGTTTCAGGATCACCTAGTTTTCCCTTTTTACCCACCTGTAAAAAAAAATGGTTGTAAAGAGTTATCTTTTTTGTGTTGTTCACACAAATCTACTTTGATATAAACAGTTTTCATTTCTTGAGTTTGGCCATATTTCTCCATGTGCCATTTCTTTTGTAATTGCTTTTTTGCATTATATGATATTGTATCCTTTCCCGGGATTTCAACCACCTCCCCTTCAAATGGAAACATCTCTCCCAATTTAGGTTCTTGTTTACTCTGTGCCCTAGTGGTCACAGTGGTCACACTCCCTTGGTCCAGGAGTAAAGAGGCAAATCCAGGAAAATCATGCCCAATTACAACCGGAACAGGCAGCTGTAGCACTAGGCCAGCGATAACCTCAGATGTTACCCCTTGTACCCCAATGGATAGTTTAGTTCTGGGATATTGGTGGGTGTCACCATGAACACAGATGACATGCATAGGGGCCCCTTTTTTAACAGTTTCAGCTAAATCTTTTCTGACCAGAGTATTTTTACTCCCCGAATCAATTAAGCCTACTACTGTTTGCCCTTTAATAGTGACATTAGTAACCATATACCCCGGATTTATCAGTGCCAAATGTGCAACATCTGTTTTCTTAGGAGGGCAAAAATGGACAATATGACCCAGTCCTTTACAATTACGACATACTATGTCAGCTGGAAAAGTTCTCATTCCTGTCCATCCATCCCTCCCTCCCTCCCTCCTCTTCTTTCCCATTCTCTTTCTTTGGGTACACAGTCGAGTATTCCTTACCAGACCAGTCTGAGATTTAACCAGTGGTTCAGATTGTCTTTGCCCTCCTTTCCTATAAGGTTGATGGGCAGTCAGGAAATCTTTTGCTAAAGTCACCGCTATCTTAGCAGACTCGGGATTGTGTTCTTTGATCCATATCTGGACCTCCATATACATAATCTGTAGAAATTGTTCAACCACAAAGAGTTCAATAATATCCGATCATGACTTTCCCTCTGATTGTATCCATCTGAGACATAGCTCCCTTAGTCTAATGTAAGTCTCTCAAGGTGGTTCATGGGGCTGATGCTTTAGGGCACAAAATTGCTGCCGATAAGTCTCTGCATTGATGTCACAACACTTTAAGATCTCTTGTTTTACTAAGTCATAGTCTTCTGCAAGACAGGGATCCATATTACCATATGCTAACTGAGCTATTCCAGAGAGGTTGGGGGCTAACCATACTACCCATTGAGATTTAGGCCAGTCACATGCTTTAGCAACCCTCTCAAATGTAATTATATAGGACTCAATATCGTCATCAACAGTCATCCTAGTTAGCTTAATGCCTTTAGGATTGTTGGGATTAGGATTACTATTTCCCCCAGTTCCTTTCCCAGCCCCCATGGACTGAATTCATTTTAATGTCTCTGCCCACCTCATATTTTGATGATGGCGCTCTATCTCTCTCTGTCCTGGGCATCAATGTCTCTTTGGCGTTCAATTTCCAGTTTGCGAACTGCCAACCAGTGTAGAAGGTCAGAAAGTCCCTCAGGAGGTCTGTCGCCCACCTCTGGTCATCTCTCCTGTTGCTCCTCCTCTTCACCATCACTATTAGTCTGCTCCTTTGGTAATTTCCACCATACCAATGTCTCCAGACCAGGATGCAGGTGATCACCTGTCTTCTCTGTCTGTGACCGAGTCACTGCACCCATCTTCTTCATATCATCCATGCCTGTTGCCATCGTATCCACTTATCACAGTACCAGGTCTTCTACAAAGCTGGTCTCCCCTTGGAATACTTGGACAACCAGCTGATCCCACACTCACACCAATTTGTGAGCATGAGTGGGAAGTGATAAATCAGATACACTGTTTCTTTAAGGAACACACAAAGCTTGTGTGAAATAAATTACTTCAAAAAGAAATAAAATAAATAAAATAAAGCACTATCTGGCTTTTTTTCTCAACCTGAGAAACTTCAGTACTTCTTAACAATTAAGTACTGCCACAGAGTAGACGTACTCCCCTCCAGCACCTCTACTATCTTGTGTGTTCAAAGGCTATCTGAACTTAAAACTAGACAGCCACCTTATATAGGTGAATGTTCTGACATCATAAGTCAGCTGACCCGCCCTCTATAGATTTCTATACTAATACATCTAGTAGGGGGAACAGCATGACTATTAATTGTTGCTTTTAACAACAAAATCAAAGAATAAATTCAAATACATACAGCTCTATTTCCCAGTTTATTTTAAAATCAAATAAACAGCTTAATTGGAAGAAAATGACTGAACTCCTCCCACAAGGTGCTGACATCATACTTCTGTTCACTATAACAGTGCTGCAGTAGAGGGCCGATGGCCCTTAGGCTTACAATACCTGAGAGGCGGTCAGCAAACCAGGTAAAACCTTCTTTTCAGTATTGAAGAACAAAGAAAAAAAAACATGAGTCTTACACAGTGTTTTTCGAGTGCTTTACCCTGTGTACAATTAACTGTCCATCCGGGCATTTTTAGTATTATGGTCTGTGTATGAATATTATGGGATTCCTGCTTGTAAACCTACACTGACCATAAACCTAAAAACAAGTAATTTTCTCTGTAAAATACCAGCTTTTAATCCCTTATTAAAGAAAACAGCAAAATTAAAAGGAAAGGTTCCCAGGACATCTGGAAAAAGGGGAGTTTGTGCCGTTTGTGCTTACAAACAGAAATGCCAACAATTATCTGAGTTTTGCATCTGTTTGCTAGCCAGTGCTGCACAGCGTTTGAAAGACTGGCAAAGTATCCCCTAACTACTCGCTACTGCAAGCCATAACCCAGGCAGTATAAACTTTAAGTGCTATTTAGCACTACTGGACCCTTTTTCATTTAACTGTCTTTCAGTACTCTTTCATGCTCTGTACATACAATCCACCCATCCAAGGTGAACTGTGCAAAGCCGTGAATACCGTGTTAGAGACTGTAATGCAAAAACTAACAGTGTTTTGCATATTGCCTTCACAAATCTGCACAATACGTGGACCTAGAATATGAGCAAAACAATTAAAATGGCTTCACAAGTCTCATTGCTTTCTGTTTTTTTCCCAGCAGGTCTATGCGTTTTGAGTTAAAGAGCTCTTGCTGCGTATATTTAAAACAAACTACTATTTAGAAAGCAATACCGATATCAGACTTTTACCGCTACTGTTACCCTGATTATTGCCTTCAGGTGTCCCTGTACTACAGTAGCCCCTGCCTAGTGTATTCAATATCTATTTTTGAGCTAAACGTAAGGCATTCCTCCTGCTGACATACAAGCTGCCAGACATTTTATTTATGTTCCCTACCTATTATGAATTTTAGTTCTTTAGTGCAGCATGGCTCACCTGCTTCCAAGCCAACTTGCAGTTGCACTTTTAAACTAAAGATTTATACTCACCACATAGACATATGAAAAGAAAATGTAGCAGGGCAGATAGTACAAAGACACATGATGGGAGGCCACCCCATCATGTGGGGAAAGATGTAATTAGTTTAAGGACAGAAAAGGAGTACTACTGCAGTAGATTTAGATGAGTGAGGGAAAAGATAAGAGGGACTGTCTCGTGGTGAAAATCCAAAGAAACTAAGGGGGGGGGCTTGATTCTGACATAGCCCACATGGGTGCCAGTGCTATCCAGACCGGTTGTGCTATTCCCTGTGAGCTGGATACAGCCCAGATCCATGTTAGGACAGCACAGTTTTATGCAGTACTGTGCCACTGTGGGCCAATATTCGGTCAGATAGCATCAGTCTGCTATCGACTAAATATAGCAACCACTGGGTTGGCTGCTAGCACAAGCACAATGCAAATATTTTATTTAATTTTTTTATTTTTATATAAGTTTGGGAATTACAACCTTTGAGTCAGAGACTCCTTTACAAAGGCTCCATGTCAGAGAAGGTCACAACAAAATACATGGTGCAAACCAGATAACATGAGCAAGAGCAGATTACAAACAATAAATAAAATATACAGATCATACAGTGCAAGTCATACAATGCAACAATTTACAAAAAAGCAAATTAGGGCATACCATTTAGTACAAATAATGAGCGGGAGTATAAAAAAGGTGGGTATAGTTCCAGGAAAGCAAGTTAGCAGGGGGGGGAGCAGGGGTCGAAGGGGCAGAGAAACAAGGGGAGGAAGGAGAGGGTGAACATAAGGGGAACACAGAAGAAAGGGATGGGGGAACACAGAAAAGGAGGAAGGGGACAGTAGTGCTGGTTCAGTCAAGTTGACCTTGTCAGAATCAAGGAGGAAAGGTAATGGGAAGGTGAGGGAAGGAGGAGAAAAGTACTTGATTCAGTCAGAAATTACCTTGTCATAACAAAATGAGGATAAGGGGAAGAGGGTCAGGTCAGAGGAGGGAGAATAATGGACAAGGCCATTAACAGTCAAAACAATAAGAGGCAAGGAAATGTTGCCAGAGTTTAAGTTTGAATGGGCCTAGTTTGCTTACAGAAGAGCTGCACTTGCACTTCTTTTTGAATATCGGTCAGGCCCAGCCCTTTAACTTCTTTCACCCCATTAGCAGTTTTTCTTTTTTTTTCCCCTGTTTACTCTAGAGAGTCAAGGAACAAACGTGCATGTTTCCATGTTCTTGATACGAGTTCTTCAAAACATCTCCAGCATGTATTTGTCACACTAGTATGGGATATGTGCAGTTCTAGTGTATGTGTTTTGAACATTCTGACACCAGAAAAAGCAAAACGCAGCTTGTACTTGTTACATGCATTTTTTATTATGTTTGCTTGCAGGCATGTGCAAAGTGAAAATATTGTTACTGGAGTGTAGGGGTGTGTGTAGGTGTGTACTGTATAAGCCAACTGATGTAGAAATGCAGGAGACTTGCCTCTCAAAAGCCAGTGCTGAGAAGGCTGACAATAACAGTGCTCATCTGGCCGATGGGTGTAAATTGCCTGTAGTTCAAAGGAGAAAAGCCCTACCAATCACATTGGTTTTCTGCTCATTAGTCAACTAGCAGACATCATCAGCCTTTAAAGCTTAACATCAAGCCTCACCAAAATGTAGGGCTGCGTGAATACCTTTTTCTGATTATTTGGACGATTATTCAGTATTCGGCAGCCCAATATTCAAATATTTTGGTATTCAGTATTAAGCTAGCCCATTTAAAACAAAATTTAAAAAAAACCCTCCCCTAGCACAATACCCAGTAGAATTATGTAACCTAAGTTATCCCACCCTCTGTCATCAGCCTAATGCCACCCCCAAGCACCCACTATTTGTTATATTTAATTTAATTTGAACATTGCAAATAATTCCCCCTATTAATGACCATCCCTACCCGCCCACCTCCATGATCAGCCACCACCTTTCTTAGCACTCTTTTGTGCATAAAACTATTAGAGTTATGTAGCCCCCCCCCCCCGATGTGGGCAGCACCCAAGCACCAGCACCCAATTCTCAGTATTGAGAAGGCAACCAGCACAGACCCACCCTCTACCACAAACAGCCACCTTCTCATGAATGAAAGCACTTGAATGCTTGTTCTCTCTGTATAGTAAAACAAGCTGCTCACATGATCAGCTGGCTTTACTTTACAGAGTCCACAAGCAAGCAACCTCTTTCATTCATGAGAAGGCGGCTGGCCATGAAGGAGGGCGAGTCTGTGCCAATCACCATTTCCATATTAAGAATTGGGTACTGGTGCTGCGGTGCTGAAAGGGTTGGGCATGGGGGGACATAACACTAATAGTTTTATGCACACATGAGTGCTAAGAAAGACGTCAGCCAGCCGTGGAATTAGGCGGGAGAGGATTTATTAATGATGTTCAAATTAAATAAATAAAAATATAACAACTTGGGAGTACTGGGGGGGGAGGGTGGCATTGGGCTACTGAGAGAGTGAGGGTGATGGAATTACATTTATTTTGCTGGGTTTTGGGTAGGGAAGGAGAGACATTTTATTGTATTTATTTATTTATTCATTTATTTATGTGTGTATGTATATATTTATATGTTTTGTTTTCTTTCTTTCTTTCTTCTTTCTTTCTTTCTTCTTTCTTTCTTTCTTTCTTTCTTTCTTTCTTTCTTTCCCTGCACAGCCCTACTCACAGTGTGTGTGTGTGTTTCCCCCTCATTACAGACAGGAAGCATCTATTTGAAAGCATTAAACAGAGTTGTGAATGACATGCACAATGCAAATAAAATAGCTTCAAATATGTTAGCAGCCCTCGTGTGACTGTGTGCCATGGATGGTGGTGGTGCAGGTTCTTCTGGGTCACACCATCATCCTGCAGACAGGAGCTCTTTTCACCTGTTACTCCCCTTGAGTCAGAGCCAGCAGCATGCAATGGTACACATGATGACTGTGAAGATGGTGCATGCTTTCAGTGTCTGCCTCCAACTTTCAGTTCTGGTGACCACTGCTGTGCCACCTAACCTTTCCCCCACCAAGCTTGATCCACTCTTTAACCCAGGTTGCCATGTGGTAGAAGGGGAGGTGTCCAGCGCCTTAGCCTTCCACACCACTTGCATGGCTACAGGTTTTCTGTAGCTCATATTTCCTTGGACAGTATCGTAAGACCCTGAAGGGGGGCTGAACCTGTAGCCTACTGTTTTAAGGTTCTGTGCTTTTACCCTCTGTACCATTCAGCCAGAACTATGCTTTTGCTATTCTTTCCTTGTTTTCTTTGTTATGGAGAGGCGTGAAACCAGGTTACAATTTGACAGCAGGCTCAAATACCTATCATGCCTGCTTGCAAAAAAAGTCACCTTGGGACTACTGCCTCCTGGTGTAATGGCCCTGCTTTCCTCTGCATGTAACCCATGCAGTACCAAAGCTCTGGTAAACAGGATTTCAGAATCCCATGGTGCCACGCCGCCTTTGGACAATGTGCACTTGCATACAGAACTCCGCAGTGGTACAACTCTCTGCCTCCTGACATAACCAATGCTACTTTGCTGGGCTTCATTAAGAAAAAACTCTGTCAGCATCTAATCTCACTGGCAACCTGTGACTGCTACCACTAATTTGCCTTTACTTTGCTCCTACCATTTGCAATCTCTGTGATCTCTAGTATTGATTAGTGCAATGTTATGCTTCATGTCCATTTCTTTAGGCCCCCAGTCAACTTAACACTTTCATGGGTTTTCTACCCCTGCTTAAATTATTTATTTTCCCCTCCTACCTCCCTCCCTCCACCTCCTCATCCCTTCTTTGCCCCTCTGCCATTCCATACCTCTTTCCTCCTTACCACCTTAATTACATCTTCATCATCACCCCACTACCTACACCACCTCTTCCTCCCTACTCTCCTCCACCCCTCCTTTCCCCCACCCTCCTCCCCCTTTATTCCACTTTGACTACATAGCTATTCTTCCCTATCCCTCATATCTATTCCCATCCTACCCCTCACCTCTGCTGGTCTTCTCCCTCCCCACACTTTTCTCCTCCCTATCCTGTCCCTCTCTACTGGTATGAGACCTTCCTTCTTTCTTTGACTCAGGCACAATCCAATTATCTGCCTATGTTGTTAGTTGTACAATTCTCCTTTTTAAACAAATGTCCTCATATTATGTTACTGTCACCTAGTGAAACGTTAGACTTTGTTTTGACTCTGCACCCTGTATGTGCTTACATTGTGTAACTATTGTTAGAATTTATGCCTGGAAACAGTTTTCAGTTGTTTCTTGCTGTATCTGTACCTGTGGAACCTATCTGTATTCTTGTTTGTGTCATACTTGATGTGGAACCTATGAAAGAGCTTTCTGCTCAAAGGTGTTAATTCAAGATCTCAAACAATAAAAAATAAATACAGACAAGATTACTGTCCCTTGGTCTTTATTAGCTTTGGCTGCTTGTCTACACATGACATCATAAATCCTTGTTTATGACATCACAATTATCTCCACAGCAACAGATTGGGATGTTATAAACAGAACTGAGACAGCAGAAGTAGACAGGCAGACAGAGCATATAGGGAAGAAATCTGGTTTCCTTGCAAATGTCCATAGTAATAAACAAATAAGAGTGACAATTACAAAGAGGGAGAAATATAAGCCAAATTGTGTCTAGATATTATGGGCCTGATTCTGAAAAGATCCTTTTGGAGTGACACAAGTTGTGATGCTCCAGGGATGCAGCAATACCCAGATGTGCCAGGGACCCTACGCTGGATTCTACAAAAAAGCAGGGTCTCGGCACCACAGTCCCCGGGATTGCCACAAGTGCAGAACAGTGCCCAACCAACAGCACAGCTGTGGCATATGCCACAGGGATCTTGCTCCCCCTTGCTGGCGCAACACAGGATAGGCCAGCATTAGTGGTGATGGTGGTGAGGGGGGATAACCCCTTGCCAGGAGGGGGTTAGAGGGCTTGAGGGGCATTGTGGGGCATAGGGTGAGTTGGAGTGACAGTGAGGATGTATGGGATTGTGTTAGCACCAGGTGGGGTGCATATGTCTAGGTATAATATATACAGAGGCACATGCACCCCACCGGGTGCCAAAGCAATCCCGTACTTTCCTGCCATTACTCCAAACCACCCTATTCCCCTCTGTGCCCCTCCTGCTCACTTACCCTACTTGTAGCCCTCCCACCACAGTGTCCCACATTGACGCAAAGGACTTACACCACCTCCTGGCAGGTCTAAGTGGAGCCTGTTGCTACGGCCATGGCAGGGCTTTCAGAATTAAAAAAAAACAAGAATGTTGCAGCCCCGCCATGGCACAAGCCCCCTTGTGACCTGGCATAACCAGATGCAGGTTGCAAGTGTGGTGCAGTGCCTGTTTGGCACAGCAGCTTCCCATTCCAGCACAGACCACGTACCGGAATAGGGAATGCCACAAACTATGACGCAAGGTGCAACTTGCATCGTTGCTGTGTGAAGCAAGCACCTTGCATCAGCTGTAACCCTTCTGGAATCAGGCCCTGTGTTTTTTCAGAGTTGTCCCAACACTGCAAGCAAACATTAATCATTGGCAAATGCTTGTTGGTTTAGTGTGTAAATCCTTGGAGGCAACCCCGGCTAGCCATAAATGTAAGAACTGTACATTACAACTGTGAATCAGTTTGCATTTGGTGTTGTTAGAAACTCAATAAAGAGATGTTACACAACACCAACAAAAAATGAAAGTGACTGATTTTCTCTAATGGGGAAGGGGGTGCTGAAACCAAATCTGGACCAAACGTCTAAGACCAGAAAAAATGTATCTTTTAAAAACATTATACTGTATATACTGGCACAGACTGAGCTGCAACAAGCTATACATGCCGTTTTGTTCCTTGTTAGAACATATGCTATTATCTTTTCATTTCCAGTTTTCCTTGTCAACCCCCCACCACACACACACACACACACACACACACACACACCAATCCCTTGCAAGATTTGAAGGCTATGCTGTTAAAAATGTTAAGGTTACAAGGATGCAGGGTAGAATTACTGACATTTCAAAGAAAGTTTAAAATATGAGCTACCCGTTCTGCCAGTGCAAGTCGTGTGATCATCATTACATCCAATATACATGACAGGTTTGCAATCTCCTCATATTTCTTTGCAATTTATTCAAGTGCTTTGAAACACTCGAGTGCTCACACTTGTGTTCTGTTGTCATAAGAAAGTGTCGCACTCTGCAGTCTTGCATATTCAATCCTTTCTGCAACTCTTTCAGAAAAGAGTTGTTACACATCAAAATAAGCTCAGCTACTCATTGCTATTATTTCTGTGTCACGGTTACCATGTGAGAAGTCATTAAAAACATGTATGCCTGAGTATGAGTACATTTGTATGTTTGTGTGTGTGTATGTGTGTGTATGGGAGGAGGGTAATAACATTGATCTACTGGGGAATATAACTGATGGGTCTTGGATAGGTTTTCTAAGGGTAGCTTAGTCTGGTTCTGCGCCAGTACATTTAAGTAATGTTTGTAAAAATATATTCATAAGTGGGGCACCAGGAAGTTATTTCCCTATATTACAAGAGGCCTGCTAGAGTTCCTTTTAGTTGCAAATACAATCACTTCTCAGTGAGGCTTGGTGGAGGAGAGATGTGGCAACAACTGACTTGGACATCTGGCTCAGTCCTGATTCTAGAAGCACGCCTACGCATGTCGCAAGTTGCAACATACAAGGGGTGCAGTTGTGCCAAGGACTCTGCACCCAATTCTGTAACAGACAGCATCCCTGAGGCTAAGTCCTGTGACTTGCACCATCCCGATAGGTACGCCAAACAGGGCATACCTGAACAGGTTGTTGCAAGCCCGCGGCACTAGACATGGAAGGGTGTAAGTGCCCCCCCCTGTCCAGATCCCCCAATATTCTGTAAAATAAGTCCCACAGGGCTATCAGACCCCCAGCCCCAAACCCAGAGTACTGTACAAGTAACCCCACATGGCTATTGGGCTCCCCCAAGCCCCGATCCCTGAACCCCAATGTCTCATGGTCCTTCCAAGTAATAAGAACAAAATTCCTGCATCCTGCAAACCTGGTAGTCTAGTGGCCCCCCCATCACCCAGCAGTGCCAGTCCACCCCACTACCCCCCACACCTGTACCCAGCTGATGACTAGCACAGCCCACCTCTCATCACCGTGGCCAGCCACTGACTGAGCTCTGCTATGAACACGCGTACTACTGTAAATAGTACGCTGTCAGTGAATGACAGCTGCTGTCATTCACTGAGCATGTACTATTTACAGTAGTATGAACTCATAGTGGAGTGCAGTTGGCAGCTGGCCACAGTGGTGAGAGGGGGGTTGTGCCAGTCACCAGCAGGGTATGGGTGCGGGGGAGTGGGGTGGACTGGCACTGCCAGGTGATGGGGTGGGGTACCACTAGACTATCAGGGCTGCAGGATGTGGGAATTTAATTTTTATTACTTGAAAGGACCATGAGACATTGGGGTTCGGGGATCGGGGCTTGGTGGGGTCCAATAGCCCTGTGGGGCTACTTTTTCAGTACTCCAGGTTCAGGGCTGGGGGTCCGATAGCCCCGCAGGGCTTATTTTATGGAATATTATGGGATCGGGGCATGGGGATCCGAGACCTGTGAGGCATTTTCCATCAGTGGGGATAGGGGCTGGGGGGTTGGATAGCGCTCCGGGGAATTACTTTTATTATTACATGGAGCAGGACTGGGCTGGGGGGTGGAGGCAGCCTCACCTATGGGGGAATCTTTTGGTGGCACATTGGCACAACCCTGGTGGACGCAAAGCACACTTATACCAGCTAATAGCTGGTGTAAATGTACTTTGACGGATGTCCTCCTGGGGTTGTTTTAGAATTGCAAATCTGGGGATGTGGTAGCTACCTTTCAGAACAGGACACAACTGCTGCTGTAAACTCCATTGTGCCATGTTGTAGGGGGTTTATGGCACAAATGGTGTCTTAAGTACACTTTGGCACATGTCACAGGCTGCTTTGCAGGATCCCAAATGTCACAACCCATGGCGCAAAGTGCTACTTGCACCATTCTAGCTGGCACAAGTCACTTTGCACCACGCATAATTTTTGTAGAATCAGCCCTGGATGGCAAATACTGTAAGGTCAGCCTTGTGAGAAAAAAACAAAACAGTGTCTGGTTTCCCTTTTGCATAAGGGATCAACACCGACATCTCTTCCAGCACTCCACTGCCTGGTAAAATGAAAGTTTATTTATTTAGATTATGGTAATTGGTAATGGCATTAGGAGCGCTGCAATTTTTTATATTTGCCAGTGAATTATAGGGATTTTGCCTGCTACGCACTATGTGTAGCATTTGCATAGTGTGCACTACACAACTCACTGCATTTGCAGTGAATTTAACTATGCAAATCGATACAATTTGTGTAGCTAAATTCACCGCAACTGCATAGTGCATGCATAGTGTGGCAATTTGGTACTGTAATTTGCACAATTGCACAAAGTTTATTGTGCAAATTGTGGTGCTCCACTCCACACTATGCAAATTGTGGAGTTTTTAAACTTTGCCAGCAGCTAAGAGGCATGTTGTGCAGGCTCACTTCCAGGTGTGACACAGTGGGGAGGTACAAAGTGGGGGATGATGTGCTATAAACACTAGCGCCAGTTGAAGTTAATTGTGCCAGTTTCATGCAATTTCATGAACTAGAAGAGTGTGTTTAAAATGGGAAGCTCTTATTTAGCCTTTTGAAAAAACAAAAAAAAAGCATTGTCAATGCCGAATGTTCGTCGTGTGCACTGGTGTCATGTTGGTGGGAGGTGATGTTTGAAAATTGCTTCAGTGAAGTTGTTTGTGAGGTGGCATCCCAAAAAACATATGTTGAAAATTTGGGGCAAAAATATTTAAAAATGGCCAAGTTATGCCACTAAGTTGAAAACCCTACTGAAATACATTGACACCGAAAACCCCATTGAAATACATTGAAGTGCTTACCTCAGTTAGTGGTTGGGCTTTGAAGAACAAAGACGTGTCTGTAGTCCAAGATAGATTACATTGACAAACCTCCAGTGGGTAAGTATAGGGTATGGGGGGGTGAGGCGTGGTTGGTCCTGAGTGAGAGGGTAGAGGGTTGGGTAACGGCGGAACGGACAATGAAGAACATTTTTCTTTTTTACAGGGAAGAAAAAAATGACGAGGGACAGTTTTCTTTTTTTCAGGGAGTTTGCTGAACAGATGAGGACACTGGGGGATTGGGTCCCCCCAGTGTCTGTATACTGTTTGGTGGGGGTTACACAGCAGACAACGATGGATGGACAGACGAGGACACTGGGGGATTGGGCACCCCCAGTGTCTGCATACTGTTTAGGGGAGGGGGGTTACACAGCGGACAATGATGGATGGTTTTCTTTTTTTTAGGTTAAAAAACAAGCATTTGTCAATGCCGAATGTTTGATGTATTGAAAGATGTCCATCTCTGCATCTTGTTTATGCCCTTGAGGTACTTGAATGTATCTATCATGTTCCCCCACTCCCTCTTTTTCTCCAATAAGTACATATTGAGGTCCTTTTAATTTCTCCTGATATGTTCTGTGTTGCAAGCCATGTGCCATCTTGCTTGCCTTTCTGTGGACTGCCTCCACCTTATTAATGACTTGCCCATTTGTGGCCTCCAGAACTGCACACAGTACTGTAGGTGAGGCCTCACTAGTGCATTATACAATGTCATCACCGCCTTGTGCCTTCTGCTAGTGATACCTTTGCCTATGCACCCCAGTATGCCACTGACCATCCTTGCAACATTTGTGCTCTGCTTTGACACCTTTTGGTAATCAGAACTGATAACTCCTAGTCCCTTTCTTCCTTTGTGATCAACAGAATATCCACCCCGTCCTGTAACTCTCCACAGGTTTCCCTCTTTTCAGGTGCATTATTTGGGCTTTTTTGCATTGAACCGCAGTTGCTACTCCTCAGACATTTTATCAAGCCTCTCCATGTCCCTGCTTATTTTCTCCAGCCCTTCTGGAGAATTCACTCTGTTACAGGTGTTGGTGTCATCTGCAAACAGGGAGAGAGACCTTTCCTTCTAGCCATTCCACGATGTCTGCAATGAAGACATTGAACAGGGCTGATCCCAGGACTTACCCTGAGGTACCCCGCTGGTCACCCCCTCTCCCCGGATTGGATCCCATTACCACCAGCCTTCTATATCAAGTGTTGTTGAAGGCTTTGCTGAAATCAAGGTAGGTGACATCAAAAGTCCCTCCCTGATTTACTTTCTTAATGAGGCATTAGGATTTACAACCCTAACGTCCCACCCCCACCCTGCAGAGACTGATAGGCATTGGAGGTGTCTCTTTGGGTCATTGGCCATGCTGCTCATGCCATTCTGCCCCCACCATGCAGACACTGACAGGCGTCACTGTGTGCCTTGAGGTCTTCAACCCTAATGCTCAACCCTTTCCATAATGAAATAAGCTGAGATGGGTGCAGTATAGGAGAATGGGGTGAATGTTTGGGCCAAAGACTCCAAGGCGCACCCCAATACCTGTCACTGGCTGCAGAGTGGGGGTGGGGTAGGGTGGAATGGTATGAGCATTACAGCCAATGACCCCAAGACACATGCCCGACGCCTGTCAGTCTCTACAGGGTGGGGGGTTACAGTTGGAAACCCTAATGCCCCAGATGTTTGTTGGTATTTTTGCCCCAAATTTTCAACATGGACTTTTTGGGACACCACCTCATGAACAGTGGCACTATCATTTTGTTACTCAATCCCAAAAGGTGATTTTGTGCACCGACTGCGCCATTCGGTGCCAAAGGTACTAAAAAACATTTTGGGTAGGATGTGAAAAATGGCAGTTGTACTGTTCATGAGGAGGTGTGAAAAAATGGCAAAGTTGAAACTCTGGAGTGAAAATATGAGAAATTGGCAAAGTTACCAGTGCGCATTGAAACTGCAATGCACACCCATAACTTGGTCATTCTTTGGAATTTTTTCACCAAATTTTCAACATGGGCTTTTTGGGACCTGCCATCATGAACAGTGGCACTGTGATTTTGTTACTTCATCCCAAAAGTTGATTTTATGTGCAACTGGTGTGAAAACACATTTCAGGCAGGACATGAAAAATGACAGCTGTACTATTCATTAGGAGGTATGAAAAAATGGCAATGATGAAAATCTGTAGTGAAAATATAAAAAACTGGCAAAGTTCCAAGCGTGCTTAGAAATTGTGCAACACAAGCTTGTAATGCAGTCATTTTTTGGAATTTGTTCACCATATCTGCAACATGGGATTTTTAGAACCACACCTCATGAACAGTGGCACTGTCATTTCATCATTCGATCCAAAAAGGTGACTTCACACAGCGACCGCAAAATCACCTTTCAGGACAGAGGAAAGAAATGAAGTGACATGTTCACAAAGTGGGGTCCCAAGAACCCCATGTTAAACATTTGGGGCCAAAATTCCTAAAAATGACTGAGATATCAACATAAGTTGAAACCCACACTGACTCCCATTATACAGTTTACCTTTCATTCTTTCAGTTTACCGGTCAGCTTTTTAGAGTGCAGACATATTCCGCTCCACAGACAATTGCGTCCGCTGACCTTGGAGTGTAAGTATGGGGCAAAGGTGTGTGTGCGGGGGTGGGTGTGCAGAGGGAAGGTCAGGATGGTGGAGAGGATGGGGAGACAACGAGGGATGTTTTTTGTTTTACAGGTAAAAAAAAATGCGAGGGAAGGTTTTCTTAATTTACAGGTAAAAAAAATAAATATAAATTTAGGCACACTGGGGTGGGCTCCCAGTGTGCCACAATAGTGGTGGGGGGGGGATGCCAACACAGGGATTGGGAACCCCAATGTTGGCTAGGGATATAGACAGGTTGGGGGGAACGCATCCGACCCCGGGAGTGGAATTCCCAGTGTCGGAAAGGGAAAGGAAAAATTGTTTAACCAGGAAAGACACACTAAGTGGCAGCAAGGAAAAGGTACATTGTTTAACAAAGAAAGACACACTAAGCCGCAGATGAAGGGCTCGCATTTTAAAGGACAAAGCCGCGTTCAGTGTCGGCTCTGTCCTTTGGAATGTTTGCCGAGATGAGCCCCCTCCACAAATTAGTGTCATCAGGACACTGCCTGCTGATTTGCCAGCCTCAGACTGGCCCCTGCAGCACCGCTGGCAATTGTGCTGGTACCCCTCACACCTCTCTCTAGCAGCTCTCATATCAACAAGTTCGTCTGCACTTGCACACATGATGAACATAAAAAATCACATTACAAAAATGAACACTTTGGTAAAACTGGCACTATTTGTCAAAACTGCACATTTTTAAGCACTCACATTTTTTGGAAAAGCATAAGATGGAGAAAATCTGTTCTAGATGAATAAAAACATTTGGCAGATTTTGGCATAATTTTGTGAAAATCATGTGAATAAAAAATCGACAATTTGGCAAGCATAATAACAATTTTGCCCAGTGTTATTAAACATGCAGGGCCCAATTCCAAGATGCATGTCACAACTCACGGGCATATGCAAGTTGTGATATGTGCTGCTATGCCATGGACCCTGCACCCTATTTCAGGACAGGCATGGTCCTGGCACTTATGTCCTGTGACTTGTGGTAGCTGCAGGGTTGTGCCAAGGGAATGGCACGATGGACCTGGGTGCAGCAAGCCACAGACCACGAGGAACAGCCCCCCTGAGCCTCTCACCCCAAAACAAGCCTACAGTCCCCTGGGGACCATGGGGGGGGTGGGCAGTGTGGCACAGGCACAAGGAGGGCACACCAAAAAACAGACCCGAGTGGCACCCAGACTTGCGTGGAGGGGAGCAGTACTGTAATGGGCACCTGTGGAGCATGGCTCTGTGCATTTTGTGGTGCTCCGGGGGGGGGCACCCATCATTTTGCCAGGATGGATGCCTCTAGACCAGCTAATTGCTGGTCTAGCCCTGCAGTGGTGCAGTGTGTCCTGGTGGGTTGTGGCAGCCGCCCTTTCAGAATAGGGCACAGGTGCTGCTGTAACCCCCCCTTCCATCATACCATAGGGGCTGCGGCAGGCAGAAGGCCCCTTGGACACAGGCCACCTGCACCATGGCTCAGGCTGCATCTTGAAATAGCTGATGGCATAACGCATGTTGCAAAGTGCGCCATTGGGTTTGACATTAGTTGCCTTGCGACATGAGTAACCCATTTTAGAATCGAGCCTGCAGTGTTAAATCAATCATGGGAAGGCTGCATTACAATTGAGGACTACAAGACTACAAATTACAAAGTAACCAAGTGGCAGTAAAATGAAAAAGTAGTTGTGAAGAACTTCGGATTAGACCCATAGACGACTGATAAACTGTAGTAAAAAAAAAATCTGTGGAAACCAGTTTAGTAACCATTCCTGACAGGGTAATGCAAGTTCATTACAAACATGAATCAACAGTTCAAGCAGCCACTGCTGCCAAACATCTTTGCAAGTACAACAACAGTTCAGGCAGTTTCTTTTTTCCCTACCCCGTGCAAGTATGTGAACTGATGATTACTAGGCGTGACATGACAGGACCCCAATGCACTCTCTTCTGGGGAGCTCTGGTACACTTTCACCTCTGCTACTAAGAAGTAACTTGGTAAAGATGCCTCTTTCTCTTCATCTGATCTCAGCCTTGCTGGTATGACCCTCAGTCTGGGTCATTCAAGGTTGGGGTGGGGTTTAACCACCCTGGAACCTTTGGGTCACTGACCATCCTCTTTCTTTGGAGTTTTTTTTCTTTTTATGTCCATACTTTCTTATAAATGGAGGGGATTTAATCTGTAGGTGAAACTCAGCCAGTCTCGACTTGGTCTTTCTTGTCAACTCTTGCCCAAGCTCTACTTTCTTTGTCTCTCTCTTTCTCTGCCTGTCTCTGTCTCTGCCTCTGTCTTTGTTTCTCTCTCTCTGTCTTTCTCTTTCTCTCTCTCTCTCTCTCGAGACTCAGATGGGGACCATCCATATGTGGAGCAGGACTAGCTTTGTTCTAAACTAACTTCCTCTAACCCCAGAGGGTCCACAGAGATGGGTGCCAGCAGGAGGAGGCCCTGGAATTTTACCTCGAGTACCCCACCCCTCGATTTCAAGCCACAGATGTGGCTTGCTCCCAGACATGCCTCAAGCTGGGGTTCTCCAAAATTAACAGCAGCAGAAAAAACAAAACCCATCCTTACCCAAGGTCTTTACCATTCCTTAGGCTGTGGGGCCCTTTCGGTTTCACGGTTGTCTCTAGCCTCCTCATCAAGCTATTTATTTCACACTCTGTTATTTTCCCTGGGCTCCCTTTATTAACTACCTGGACTGTACCATTACTCCAATCCCACATCTGTAGGATCATAAGGACTAACATCATTACCCCCAAGAGGGGAATACATATCTAATTTAGTTGTTCTTTTTTATACATTTTCTTATTTCTTGGTTAATCGTGAGGTTATGTAAAGATCAGGTTCTATGCTAATTTTGGAGCAATTTCCACTAGATGGGTAATCCTTAATCATATCACATACATCTAAGCCCTCCATCATGAAAATATTGAACATTGAATTTGTCAGCAGAAAAGGACCAGCTGGCCCAGCTTGTCTGCCCTATTAACCCATGTCTTTCTTGCTTTTGCAGGCTTTGCATAAGAAGATTATAAAGAAGGGCCCATATTTAGTTCTGTTTGTTAGACTTCATCTTTCATGTTAGAAAGGAAACCAGTAACCTCCATTATAATGTGTCACTGTCAGCTCGGTACTTGTACATCAGTCTGGTCCTAAGTCTGGCATTGTAAAGAACTAAATTGGGGAAATGAAAAGGGTGCATGGAAATAAACAGTGTGCTGAAAAAAATTCAACGCTCCTTGACAGGCAGCCTTAACAGAGTAATCATGCTTCTAAAGATAGAAGCAATTTTAGGGACCTTCCAGACAGAGGAGACAATTATCGCCTAAACAAATAAGCCAGTTGTCTCTTTACCTTAGGCACTTACAAAACATTTAGTCTGAGAGGGCTCCTATTTGGACTTGATAAGCAGGGGTTTCTGTGGCACTGTACTGCAGCCTCTTGACTTTCAATGAATTGCAGATGGACTTAAGCTTATTGTGATGGATCCCTTTAAATAGCTGTAGTGAACCCACCCCATATAGTGTACCATGTTGTGCAATGTGATCTGTCTGAGTTTGAATTAATGTCCTGGAGCTATTTCCACTCTTGCTCTGTTCTATAACCTTACAAGAGGTTCATTTTGCTATGTCAGAAGTTTCTGAACATTTTGGAGCATTGCCAAAAAGAAATACATTAATGTTTCTTAGTTTATTTTCATTAGAGTTTGTTGTATCTCTATATCTAGGTTATGTAAAATGTTTGATGTGTTTTCAGTGTAATGTATCCCCCTCTTGGAGTAGCCCTGGAATGGGGGTTGGGAGGTGGGCATGGAACAGGGACTCTCCCATGCCTTGGTGTATTTCTAGCTCACCAGGGGTTCCCTTACATCCAACTTGTTGTTGTTTTGTTCTCTTCTGGTTGGGATTCTGTGTTGTACCCTGGGCCCTTACACTTACCCTCAACAGACCACAAAGGCAAGTGTCTTTCAGCACACCCATTCTTTACTGAATAACAAACTGTACAAGTTCATGTGTGAGATCATCAGATCACAACTCAGTCCACAATTTGACAATGGTGTTAAAGGCAACCCACCCTCTTTTCACAGTTAAAAGTATTCCAGACCTTTATTCTGAGCTAATAGTGTTCTGGCCCCTCTTCCAGAGCTAGCAGGATTGTTCCATTTCTAGGGTTCTGGGCTAAATCCTGACCCCATTTGCAGGAAGCTGTCAGCCATGCTGAAATCCATACACATTCCCTTGATGGGACACATGATCACCCTGTCTTGTCTCAGTGAGTAGCAATGTCTGTGCATTGCAGTAGGTGCACTTCAAATTTTTGATGCTTGATTCTCCATGCACTTTTTTTATTACTTGAGTTATCATCATAATGGCCCCTCACTACACTGATTTCTCCTTTAATATCTAGTTTTAGCTTATCTCCCACCTCTTAAGTCCCAACAGAGGTCTCACACTGTTTGCTTCTTATTTAACATTTTAGTAATTTTCCTGTGTGGTGTCTGGCTTTGATATCATAAAGCCACCATTCACAATTTTCTGATTTTCACATTTTATTTATTTTATTTAGTTTTTGGTAACAGGGTAAGTGCACTAGCCATGACAATGACTATTTTCAGGCACGACCTGGGAGGGTACAAAACAAAACATTTTCAATAACAGATTACAATATATAGGATCACAACTAGTCAAGGTAGGAAACTACAGAGCAGGCTGGTGAAATTACATTACAGACAACAGTGAAATAAAATTACAAGAGATGAAACAAAATTGAGGTAAAGAGAGTTAGCATAACATTATACAAAATACAATATTGGCTTGGTCGTAAGTGCTAAAATATCATAGATAACTAGACGAGGTTATGCCTAGGAGACAGAAACATTTTAGGGGTAAGATATAGAATGATGTAGAGGTGTAAAGTAAAGGGGGTAAGTGAAGATTAGAGAGATGGAGGTAGGATAGGACAGGAACGATAGGGACATATACAGAGGTTTAAGTCCAAAGGTAGTGAGAAAAGTAATAAAACAGGAGGTTGGAAGAAGAGAAACTAATCATCGGTGGAGGCCAAAGATCAAGAAATAGCAAGAAGTATAGGTATAGGAGAGGATATGGGGGTTAAGGTGGTTTGAAGCAGGTGCAGCAGGAGGAGTCAACAAGATGGAGTTGAAGCAGTTTCTTAAAGGAGGCATGGGTTGATGCTAGTCAAGTGCTTAGAGGGAGGGCGTTCCAGAAATGGGGGTCCGGCAGGCAAAAGCGCTAGCACCTTTGGACGTTCTGTATCTGGGAATGTTAACAGGGGCATTGTTTGCTGAACGAAGACCATAGCTGGAAGAATGGTTAATAAATAGTCCAGCCAGAGGTTTGGGAATTTGGTTTCTGATAACGTTGTCTATAAGAGATCCATAACCATGAGACCTGGCTGCTGAAGGGGGAAGCCATCCAAGGACAGAGTAGAGGAGACAGTAGTGTTTCAGCCTAGGTGAGGAAGAAGCATAGTGACAGATGTTGTTATAAGCAACATCCCATTTTTGAAAGCTAGATTTACAGACGGAGGCATAGGTAGCTACACCATAGGAGAGACATGGCAGGAGTATTCCATGAGCTATAGCAAGCCTAGCAGATGGTGTGAGCACATAGCTAGTCCGGTAAGCAATATTAAGTTTCATATTTACTAGCTTGCAAGTTTGCTGAATACGGAGATCAAAATTCAGCGTCGGGTCAGGGTGATTCTGAGATATTTAAATGAGTTTACTACCCCAACAGATGAGCCATTTGCAGTGAAAACTTTGAAATTTGCTTGGGAAGGTTTGAGTTTAGTGTTGGACCCAAATAACATGGCCGGGGTCTTACCTTCATTCAGGATAAGCTTGTTAGTTATCAGACAGTGTTGAATGATTTGGAGGTCTTGGGAGATTTGTGAATTGATGTCAGTTATTTTCTTTGTGCTGGTGTACAGGACAATATCATCAGCATAAAGCAGCGAGGCAGAGTGAGTGAGATTAGAGGTGATATTGTTTATGAATATAGAAAAGAGTAGGGGGCCTAAGATGGACCCTTGCAGCACTCCAATATTAATGGTAGCTTTGTCTGAAAAAGCAGAGTTAAATTTCACTGTCTGAGTTCAGTTGGCTAGGTAGCTTCCAAACCACTTGACAGCATTTGGTGAAAATCCTAGAGACTTTAGAGTTTTTAGGAGGATGGGGTGGTCAACTAAGTCAAACGCTTTGGTCATGTCAATGAATAAGGCACCAGTGAGGAGGCCAGAGTCTATGACTTGCAAGGTATCGGATGTAAACTTGAGTAATGCCGTGGTTGTACTATGACCTTTTCAGAAACCATGCTGGGCCATTGTTAGAAGGTCAAAATTCTGGAAGAAGTCCGTGGCTTGAGTGGCAATGAGTTTCTCCAGAATTTTACTAAGGACAGACAGGATGGCAATTGGCCTATAGTTGGATGGGTCTTTACGGTCACCATTTTTGAAGACAGGGGGTGATCCTAGCTGACTTCCAAATATCAGGAACATGGTTGTGGCAGAAAGAGAGACTGAAAATCTTAGCTAGGGGAGCAGCTATATAGGGTGCCGCGAGTTTGAGGAGCTTAGGTTCTAGGTCATCAGACCCAGTTGCAGTGTAATCCGATATGTTCTCAAGCAGTCTTAAGACATCACTGTAGGAGACTGACTTGAAAAAGAATTTGGGTACTGTGACATCACTAGGGGAGGAAGAGAAAGGTTGATTGGACTGGGAAGGAAGAAGTGTATTTGGTTAGATCAGAGAATTGGGTATTAAAGAAGTTAGCAATAGTAAGGGGGTTGTTACAGTGTACACCATTTAGTAGCATGTCATCTGGGGTAGAGGCTTAGTTTGCACCCAGCAAGGATTTAATATGTGACCAGAACTTTTTAGAGTCACCACAGGAGTTTGTTAATAGCTCCTTACAATAGGAACTTTTGGCTTTTTTAATATCCTTCTTACAGGAATTTTGTAATGTCCTATAAGTATTTAGGTCAGCAGGCAACCCAAAGTTTCTATAAAGGAGCCAGCTTTTATCCCACTGCCAGAGTTTGGAGAGTAGGCCAGATTTAAGCCAGCGTGTCTGACGATTCTTTACCCAGTGGGTTACAAGGGGCACTGTTTCTCCTGTAGAGCAAGAAAGTGAGTGAGGAAGAAGTTTAGAGCTGTCTGGACATCACTAGATGTGTAAAGAGGGGTCCAGTCAATGGTGCTGATATCAGTTAGGAAAGCCCATGGGTTAAGGTGATAGTAGTTATGGAAGGTAATATAACATGGACTGGATGAGGGTGGCCTACTCTTACCCCATATGCAGAAGGTAGGGGAGTGGTCTGTGATTGCCTCCACTAGGACTTCTAAGGAGATTATATTTTCAGGGTGATTTGACATTATCCAATCTAGCAGAGTACTGGAGTTTGAGCGCAGGTCAGTTCTGGTGGAAACAGTGATCAGCTGGTGACGGTTGAAATTTTGAATCCTGTTGAGGGATAGTAGTTATGATTTACCCAACCAATTTATGTTTATGTCCCCCAGTATTAGTACCTCATGTCTTCTCGATAGGAGAGATGTTTGTTCCAATAATTCATCCAGGCCAGATTGGCCACCTATGGGGGTTATAGGCACAAACAATGTGCAGTTTTTTAGAACAGAGTGAAAGGAGAGCATGTAGTGCTTCACAGTGTGTTAGAGGAGACGAGTAGATAATGGAGAGATTGAGGTGGCCTTTGAAGTACAGAGCCGTACCGCCTCCTCTTTTCGGGGAAGGTCTATCCAGTCTCACTAAGTTGTAAGATGGGAGGGAGCATAGTGAGTCGGGGGTTGATGGCTTGAGCCAGGTTTCAGTGAGGCCGATGATGTCAGGATCATAGAGAGCAGCCCATGACTCCAGTTGGGCAAAGTTACTCATAAGGCTTCTAATGTTATAGTGCACCACAGGGAGACCTTTTGTGTTGGAAAGCGGGGTAGGTGGGTTGAAAACAGGCCCAGGGTTAGAGTGAACTTCACCTGAAAGCAGCAGAGCTAGTAGGAAGAGGTACCATCGTTTGCGTGGCTGGAGGGGTTTTAGAGTACTGTTTGGCAGATGACAGTGTTTTAGGGCATAGGCAATTAAGTTAACTCAGGTCTTATTTAATAGCATTGGGGTAGGGTCACACGTTAGTGGAGGCATCAGAAGAAGGTTAGAGAAAAGAAAATCATGGGGCTGGAAATTAGGGCTAATCGAGGGGCTCTGGGTAGAGTAAGCGTACTAAGGTGGACTGATACCAGCGTGGTCACTAGGATGGACAGTAGCAGGAAGGGTTTCATGTTGGACTAGATAAGGGAGACTCTATGCCAGTGTAGGTGTGAAACCAGACAGCCACAAAGTAGAGAAAGGAATACAATAATCAAGCCAACAGCTGCAGCCGAGTGTATTTGCTAATGCAGCTTGAAACACCAAGTGTAGTTGGTGAAGTAATTTCATAAAATACCAGATGGACTTGGTGAAAAATGTGAGGTGCAGGACGTTGATCTGTACTGCAGTAGTGATCAGAAAAGTTGTTATACAAGATATATCTGTTTGGGCAAAGAAAAAGTAGCGACCAGAAAAGGAACTAGGAGCTGTTCTAGGATAGCAGCCCAGAGAAAGGGAGATGGCTGCTATTTTCAGGTAGGGGAGAGAATACACTGAGGTTTTGGAATATCTAGGTCAGTTGGAGAGTAATACCAGAGATTAGAGGGAGACAGGGACTAAGGGAAGCCAATCAAATGTGAGATTGACTGAGGTGGGCGGAGTAAAAGTGTATTTAAAGGTGGCCTGGGAGGGGCTGGGGGGCGGGAAGAAAAGCAACAGTACAGATGGCAGACTAAACTGTTTGAAACCGACAATGTTAAGATATAGGAAAAAGGCGCCCCAATCGGAAACTGTTTGCAGGGCAAGCAGACCAATCAGGGCTCACCTGAGACTCGCCGCACCAATCAGAAGGTGCCAATGCTGGAGCGGTTGTGCCTTGATGCTCAGTCCGGGGAAGAGAACCAAGTGGGCGGCTGAGGCTTGCGGCGGCAGGGCAGGCGATGGCCTTAGAGCTGGCCGAGTGCACCACCATGCAGGAGATCCATAGCTCCATTCAGGCGCTTTCCCTGGAGAGAGAGAGAAAGGAGAGACAAGATAAATATACACTAGCGGCACAAAGGGGTAGTCGTCAGGTGCCAGTTACTAAGCTGGGGGTGGGGGTGAGAGATGGCAGACAGGCAGTGGGTGGTGGGGGTGAAAGAGAGATAGTTTAGCAGCCTCAGATGAAGGAAATGGCAGGGAGGGGTTAGACAGAGACAAAAGGCTAGGGTGAGGAGGTGGATACAAGGCTAAGGTGAGAGTTTGCTACGAGGGGTCAGGTTACAGGCCCCAGGGAAAAGGTAGTGAGATTCGGAGTTAGGATGAAAGTCAAGAAAGAACGATAGGAAAGGGGGGATTGGGATAGTAGCAAGGGGCACAGTGTCAACACACAGTAGAGAAGTGAAGAAGATAAAGGGGAAAAAAGCTGGAGATGTAGAAGCGGGTCACAAATTAGTAGCACTTTATAGTACAGAGAAATAATTACTTCTAAACAGTCGCATCAACTATTACATCCACCAGCAATTTCACTTTTAGAAGCAGGCTAATCAAGCAATTCAACTAAAATGGGATACAACTGCAGTAATTACAGCATCTTTCAGAGCAAATTTTAAACAAAAAGCAACAGTACAGCTGGCAGACTAAACCATTTGAAAACGACAATGTTAAGATATAGAAAAATGGCGCCCCAATCAGAAACTGTGTGCAGGGCAAGCAGACCAATCAGGGCTCGCCTGAGATTTGCCGCACCAATCAGAAGGTGCCAATACTGGAGCGGTCCTACCTTGATGCTGAGTCCGGGGAAGGGAACCAGGTGGGCGGCTGAGGCTTGCGGCGGCAGGGCGGGCGACGGCCGTAGAGCTGGCTGAGTGCACTGCTGCGCAGGAGATCCGTAGCGCCGCTCAGGCGCTTCCTCTTGATGCTGAGTCCAGGGAAGGGAACCAGGCGGGTGGCTGAGGCTTGTGGCAGCCAGGCGGGCGTTGTGGTGCATACATCTCTATGACAAGTCACAGTCCTTACTCATGGGTTATGTTCATCTGATAGGCTGATGATACAAATGTGAGTTTCAAATTTTGCAGACCTCTGCTCCCTGTCTTCCCAGAATCCTTAGTTTTACATGCGCTTTGAAGTAGGCTGAAGCACACTCACCTCATCTCCTTCTCTACAGCTATGAGAATCCAACAAAATATTGTACAAGTCCTCCTTTAGGAGATGAACTTTGCTTGATCCAGTCTGTACTACTACCGCCTTGTGAAGCTATAGCTCTTTCAGCTTTGTTATCCAATGTTTTGTGAAGCTAGATCATTCAGCTTTTGTTAATGTAATTTCTCACTATACTGGTACTGCCTTCCTCTGTCCATTCTGGGGGAGGCAATTTTCATGAGCTAGCATCAGTCTTCTGCTGTATGAATTTACAGAAATTCAGTAGCTCTCATTAATTTCTGATGGTTATTTGCTAGCTCTACACTCATAGCCTAGCTTGATACATGGGTAGAAACTTGGCTTGAAACTCCCTTTGGGCATGCCCCATTCAGTGGCTCACTCTATGCTCACCAGCCTAGTCACATACAGCTATTCTGCCCTTGCAATCTTCAACAGCCTTCACTAATTTGACAGCAGAGTGGGCAGCATGACCATACCACTCTCAATGTTTGCAACTGGCCTCACACTCACCCTAAACACAGTAGATTTCTAGCAGCGGCAGAGGTGATCAAATTCATAGTTAATCATAATGTAAGGCATATTCACGGTATAACAGAAAGCCCAAACTATGATAAGGCAAATTTTAAAGCCATGAATGACAAATTACCAGGAGTAAATTGGAATTTAAAATACTAAAACAAAAATGTTAATCAGTGCTGGCAAACCCTTAAACACACAATGTTAGAGCTAGAGAAACAGTATATACCAAAGATAGGAATATACAATAAAAAATGGAAGAAACCATACTTGCTAAACAAGAAAGTGCAAAAACCAATAAGAACTAGATAAAGAATGTTCAAAAATACAAAACAAACCAAAACACAAGGCACAGGACTATATACAAAGCAACAGTCAAAGCAGCAAAATAAAAGGAATTAAAGAGGATGAAAGAAATATAGAGCTGAAACTAGAAGTCTCAAAGGGAAACACAAAGGCCTCAAAACTTACAAGAACCTAGGGGTCATTAAAACTCTTTATATATAGTAGAGTAGTAAAGGGAATTTAAAGTGGCAAAATAACAGAGAAAGCAGATGGGAGAGGATGAAGTGAGTGGTGCAGTGCAGTGGCTGTGAAACACAGTCTTCAGGAAGACTTTCTGGAGGCTGTATTGCTACCCTATTTGTCTGCACATCTCTGGGCTGAGAGAGGAGGTTGCCAGACTCAAGGCCAAATAAGCTTGGGTTCAAAGGACCTTGTGCCCACTCAGGGACCACATAGTCCACTGCTGCTATCTCAGAGTTTGCTCAGAAGGAGCAATGGCTGGACAACAGTGGGCTCAGGGTGGGTTAGAGTGGTTGAGCATAGGCACATTCCACACCCAGTTCCACTGTAAAACTCCTATGCTGTACTGGCAGAAGAAGAATAACTCACAGGTGCACCTGAAGTAGTGACCAGGGTGGATGTAGGGGTCCTCCATAGTGGAGATCCCAAGGGGGGGTGGCAGAGGACCCCAGAGTAGGGGGAAGCAAATTCTGGTGGAGGACTCCATAGTGAGGGGGATAGAGCTGGGGACAGGTAAGGATGGGAAGAGGTAGGTTTGGTGCCTTTCTGATGCCACAGTTCACAGGGATTGAAAGAAGATCCAAATGATCACTGGAGCAGCAGGAAGGGATGGAGATCTAGACATCATTGTCCATCTGGGGATTAATGGCCTGGCTAGGTATGAGCCAACAATAGTTCAAGAGGAGTTCAGGGAATTGTGGAGAGGTCTTAGGTAGGTGGCACAATCTGTAACCTTTTTTATTTATTTATTTTTTTTATTTAGTTGTTTAACCAGGAGTAGCACACTAAGCTGAAAGCTTTTTTACAGGTGCGACCTGGCAGCACAAGGAAGTTAAGTGACTTGCTCAGGGTCACACAGTATGCAAGTGGAAGCTGTGGGATTCAAACCCAGGTCTGGTCTGCTGGATGTCACCAGATTTGCAGCTCAGAGCCTTAAACCACTGCGCTATACTGCCTCCCTTCTCAGAAGTGCTACCTGTCTATGACAGGGGGAAGGACAGGATTCTCCACACCAGGAACTTCAATGCATGGTTGAAGGAATGGTGCAGAGAAGAGGGTTTTGCCTTGATTGGGGATGGCGCCCCACTTGGAGGGATAAGGTCCTGTGTTGGGGTGATGGCCTGCATCCATTAAGGAGGGGAACTGTGGTCCTCAGAGAACGGTTTAAATGCTACATTGGTCAGCATTTAAACTAGCCAAGGGGGAAGGCAGAAAGTTGAAGAGAGACATAAACTGTCCCCTCCTGAATGTTTGAGAAGATGGCTAATCCACTGCAAGAGTTGGAGTAATGACTCTGCAATCAGTGCAACAGTACAGGAAGAGCAGAGTGTGGAATTATGGAGTAATAAGGACTTTAGAGATTGCAGGAGAACAGCATGGAGTCATGAATGTGTGGCCTTGTTATTTAAGTAAAAAACAGAGGGTCATAACACTCTTTTGCTAGAAACAAAGAACAAAACTCCGTGATTTAAAGAGAGAGAGTGAACATTGTTGAACAAAATGAAGAATATAACATTGCTTTATGGGGCCTGATGAAGTGATGTCAGCTATAAAACTGTCACCCAAGGCTTTAGTGTGGACTTACTGACAAATAAAAGCAGGGTCTGCAAGAGAAGCCGTATGAGGAGAGACTAAAGGAGCTTAGTATGTATACCCTTGAGGAGAGAAGGGAGAGGGGGGACATGATAGAAACTTTTAAGTACCTCAGTGGAATCAACAAAGTCCAAGAGGGTAGCATCTTTCAGAAAAAGAGACATGCAAGAACAAGGGGACACAATTTAAAGATGGGGGCGTTCAGGGGCAATGGAGGAAGTATTATTTCACAGAGAGGTAGTGGATGCATAGGAACAGCCTTCCTGAGGAGGTTGTGGGGTCTAAAACTGTGGGAGAATTCAAGAATGCATGGGACAGACATAAGGCATTTCTTGTGGAGGGTAGGAAGAAATAGGCTGTTGGTTAACTAGGATCTGCGGCCTATCCTGTAGGTAGGGAAATGGGCAGACTAGATGGGCCAAGCGGTCCTTATCTGCCATCAAAGTCTAAAGCATTTGTGTGCTTGACTAATACAACTTGTGTGTAGTGGAGTTCATCCTATATTATTGTGTTGTTTGACATAAACAGTTCCCCCATCACAGGCAAACAAGGTCAGCAAGGAGAATCCTGAGGGGATACATAGATACAGAGATACTGACAGCAGATAAGGGCCTTTGGCCCACCTAGTCTGCCCAATTGTGCATTTAATTTTGCCTCTTCAAGCTTCTCTTGAAATGGGTTGTCCCCTTCACCCAACTGCTAGTAAACCCATGCATTCTTGAATCCCCCCACTTATCCACCATCCTTTCCATGAAGAAATACTTTTTCCGTTACTTCCCGTTACCTCTGAACCTCCCTTCCTCAAATTTCATCCCATGACCTCTAGTCCTGGAACATCTCTTCCTCTAAAAAATAGTGTTTTCCTGCACCTTGTTCCTCCCTGAGAGGTACTTGTATGTCTCTATCATATGCCCCCTTTCCCCCCTCTCTTCCAGGGAGTACATATTCAAGTCCTTCAGCCTGTGCTTGTAGGACTTGTGATGCAAACCCTGTACCATCTTTGTTGCCCTCCTCTGAACTGTCTCTACCCTGTCTATAGCTTTACGTAGGTAAGGACTCCAGAACTGGACACTGTACTCCAGGTGTGGCCTCACTAATGTCTTGTACAGTGGAATTATGGCCTCCCTTTTTCTGCTGGTGATGCTTCTGCCTATGCATCCCAACATCCTATTTGCTTTACCCGCCACCTTGTCACACTGACTCCCAACCTTTAGGTTATCAGAGATGATAACCTCTAGGTCCCTTTCTTGCTTGGAGCATGCTATATCCCCCCCCCCCCCCCAAGCTGATATGTTATTTCAGGGTTTTTGTGCCCCATGTGCATTATTCTGCACTTTTTTGTGATAAATCTCAACTGCCACATCACCCCAAAAATAACCATATAACAAAAGAATTTGGTTGAAAGAAGGCAAGAGTGGTAATGAGATAGATAGTGGAGGAAACAAAGGGAGGCAAATGGAAAACAAAAGGGGTGGCTCCTTTATCTGGAGAGTGATATGTGTAAACGCTTGAAGTCTAGGCAACAAGGCTGCAGACCTAGAGGCTACCAGAGGAGAAGCAGACCTGGATATGGTTCACTTACAGTCTTGGTGCAGTGAAAACAAGGATTGGGGTGTGGCCATACCAGGGTACCCTGTATTCTGTTCAGAAAAGATAGGGTAAGTAAAAAAGGGGGAGGAGTGGCTCTTTATGTTAGGGCAAAAAAAAGAAAACAACGCAGAAATACAGGGAGAGCAGGGAGGAGTTGAGGTACTAGTTGCCTTGGAAACACTTAAAGGGGCCACTGTTCACACAGAAGGGATCTACAGACTTCCAGCACATGGGGGAGAGGTGGATAAGGACATGATGGAAGCTATCAAAGGATGGCACACAAGGGGGAGGTGTTGCTGGTTGGGGACTTCAATCTACCAGACATGGACTGGAGCCTGCCAGCTTCAGCAACAGCCAGACGTAGGTACTCCCTACAAGGAGCATTCCTCAGGCAACTATTAAGAAGCCCACTCATGGGTGGGGTTATTCTGGACCTTGTACTGACAAATGGGAGTCAGTGTTGCTGACATCATGGTGCGTGACAACCTGGGGTCCAGTGATCATTGTATGGTGTGGTTCAGTATAAGGACTGGGCCAGAACAGAGTCACACTAAGATGAGGGTTTTGGATTTCAGGAGGCCAATTTCAGAAAAATGGGAGAATGCCTCAGGGATGTCCTGGCAGGATAGAGGATCGGGGGTCAAGGAACTATGGATAAAAATAAAGGGGGGTGGGCATTGAAAAGGCAACAAGTCTCAGTGTCAGGCAGGTTAACAAGGGTAATAGAAAAAAGAGACCGCTATGGTTCTCTAAAGATGCAGCAGAAAAAGTAAGAGCAAATAACATAGCATTTAGAAAGTACAAAAGGACACAGAAGGAGGAGGATAGGGAACACTACAAGGAGAAACAAAGGGAGGCAGAGAAGACAGACATACAAAGGCACAAACAGAGGAGAATATTGCCCAATCAGTAATAGAAGGGGATCAAACTTTCTTTAGCTATATAAGCAAGAAGAGGAAGACCAAAGGTAGAATAGTAAGGATAAAAGGGGAAGAAGGAATTTGAAGAAGGACCAGAAGGGCAGACATATTGAAGAAATACTTTTGTTTAGTATTTACAGAAGAAGGGGTAGGTGACAGGCTAAATATAAGGGACAAGGGCATAAATGGTAGGGAAGTGTACACCAGTCATTTTACAGAGGAGAAAGTCCTCAAGGTACTAGCACAATTGTATGTAAACAAGGCAATGGGACCTGATGGTGTACACCCCAGGATACTGAGAGAGCTCAAAGAGGTGCTGGCTGCACCTCTGACAACTCTGTTTAACTTATCATTAGAAACAGGGGAGATTCTGAGGGACTGGAGGAGGTCAGAGGTGGTCCCACTTCACAAAGTGGGAACAGAGAGGAGGCAGGAAATTACAGATCTGTCATTCTGACTTTGATAGTGAGCAAAGTGATGGAAACACTACTGAAGGATAATGGAACACCTTGAAACCAATGGAGTACAGTATCCAAGGTAACATGGTTTCACAGGGGATAGGTCTTGCCAAACAAACCTGATTGAGTTGTTTGACTGGGTGACCAGAGCAGTGGAATGGGGAGGAGCAGTAGATATGGCCTACCTGTATTTCAGTAAAGATTTTGACAGTGTTCCACATAGAAGACTGGTAAATAAGCTGGCCTGTGTGGGAGTGGATCAAAAAGTTATAAACTGGGTAAGAAGTTGGTTAAGCAACAGGATCCAGAGGTTGGTGGTAAATGGTGTCCACTCTTGAGAAGGCAAAGTGACCAGCGGGGGGTCCTCATGGCTAGGCCCGATCCTGTTCAATGTCTTTATTAGTAACATTGCTGAAGGGCTAGAAAGGAAAGTTTGCCTGTTCATGGATGACACAGAGTAGACAAATGGGGGTGTATAACTGAGGGATGATTCGAAAAAGTTAGAAGAATGGTCAAGGGTTTGGCAGCTGGGTTTCAATGCTAAAAAGTGCTTAAATCATGCACTTGGGACACAGAAACCTGTGTGCTACATATAAATTGGGAGGGGAAGTACTGGCAACCACTGAACAGGAAAGGGACCTGGGGGTAATCATTTCTGATGACCTGAAGGTAACCAAGCAGTGTGATAAGGCAGTGGGTAAGGTTAGCAGGATGAATGGGTGCATAGGGAGGGGTGTCACTGGTAGGAAGAAGGAGGTAATATTACCCATGTACAGAACACTGGCAAGACTCCACCTTGAGTACTGTGTCCAGTTCTGGAGGCCCCACCTCCAGAAGGACATTGATAAGGTGGAGGCGGTACAGAAGAGGGCTACCAAAATGGTGCAGGGCATACATCAAAAGCCCTAAGAAACAAGACTCAAGGAACAAAATACATACTATCTAGAGGAAAAGAGGGAAAGCGGGCATATGAAAGAAACATTCAGATACCTAGCAGGAATTAATAAGGTACAGGAAGGTAGCAATTTCCATAGAAAAAGAAGCTTGAGGACAAGGGGTCATGCTATGAAGTTGGGGAAGGGAGGCACAGAGGAAATGTGAGGTAATACTTCTTCACGGAGAGGGTGGTGGATGCCTATGAACCACTGAACTTTGCAGTTTTCACCCAGTTAAAGCCGGTCCAATGATTGCCGTCTTCTCTTCTGCTATTTGGCGGGCATGACACAGCAATATTTCAAGAGAGCACACACCGAGAATGTGCAACTTGCTGGCAGCCACCTGACCTTCAGCAACCAATCTGGGATGCAGAATCTCGGCAAAACTAAGCATTCTGCAACTCTGTGTGCCATAGCAACTCTGGTGTCAGGGAGAAAGGACCTTGCTGTGTGTGCAGCTGTCTTTTTGTTAGAAAAGGAAACGTTGACAAATTCCAATTTGCCATTTGAAATACTGAAGAAGAAGAGCAGTTTCTTGGTGTTGCAAGCTGCCAGTTCCAGAGATTGTCTTAGGCAGGGAAAGGGAAAGAAAACAGCAATGCCAAGGTAAGCAGGCCGGGGTGCTTTTTTACTGATTATTGTACTCAGATCTTCCAAACCAAAATTTTTGTAGTTTTCTTCACTGTGTGCCTAAGCCTCATATCTTGTCAATAACTTTATCAAATTGTAGTTTTGGTGATTGTGGGTGGCTGGGTCAGAGTACCATCAGCTTGCCTGATCCCTCCCCCCAAGTCTTGTGAAATACTTGATCCATTTGCAGTGACATTTTAGGGGGTGGCAGCGGGTGTTTATCTGAATCCTCCTTCCAAATCTTGTGAAAGACTTTATCCAAGTGCAGTGTAGTTTTTGTGACAGGCAGTGGGTGCTTGCCTGGCCTGCCTAAGCCTCGTCCTCCCAGTCTTGTGAAACACTTTATCCAATTGCAGAATAGTTTTCATGACTGGCAGTGGGTGCCACTGCCTGCTTGTTCTGTCTAAGCCTCCCCAAATCTTTTGAAACACTTTATCCAATTGTAGTGCAGTTTTTATGACAGGCAGTGGGCGGGTACCTGGCCTGCCTGAGGGAGCCTGAACCCCCACCCCCCAATCTTGTGAAACACTTTGTACAGTTGCAGTGCAGTTTTTATAACAGGCAATGTGTGCCTGGCTTGCCTGAGTGAGCTGTTGCCCACCCCCCAGCAAAAGCTGTGAAACACTTTATCCAATTGCAGCATAGTTTTTGTGATTGGCAGTGTGAGCCTGGCCTGCCTGAGGGAGTCAGAGCTCCCCCCCCCTTCAAATCTTGTGAAACACTTTATCCAATTACAATGTAGTTTTTGTGAGAGGCAGTGAGTGCCTGTGAGTCCCTTTTTGTGAAAGGCTTGAGGGAGCCAGAGCCCTTCCCCCCAATCGTGTGAAACAATTTATCCATTTGCAGCATAGTTTTCATATTAGACAGTGGGTGCCTGGTCTGCCTGAGGGAGCCAGAGCCCCCCATTTTGTGAAACACTTTATCTAGTTGTAGCAGTTTTCATGACAGGCAGTGGCTGTCTAGACTGCATGAGGGAGCCAGAGTCCCCTTCCCCACAAAATCTTGTGAAACACTTTATGCAATTACATGTAGTTTTTATGACAGGCAGTGAATGCCTGTGAGTCCCTCTTTGTGAAAGGCTTTATCTGATTGCAGCAAGCTGCCTATAAGTGCCATGACGATTAAGCAAGATGTCCTGAATAGGAAACAGGGAGGACTGGGAGAAGGGGAGGAGCAGGGAAAGGTTCTACTATGGTACCCATCTCCACAGCAAGTAGCAGTTCTGTAAGCATCAGTCATAGTCGTGTGGTTCAAGGTGGGGACAATGTACATGGTGACGATGTTAGTGGGAGAAGGACAGAGATGGGGAGTGATGCTGGTGTAGGTGCTGCTGCTGGTGGTGGTGGTGGGTCTGAGAGTGACAGGCATAATAGGGCGGGTTGTAGTATAGAGCATTCAAAGAAACCATGGGGATTTGTTAGTCCACAGAAGTCAGTTGGTTGAATGTCCACTGTAAGCAAGAGCCTTCCCAGTCAGTCACAGTCAGTGTCCAGTGGTGCATCTGGTGGTGCTGTGACCAGCTGGAGCAAAAAACACATAGATTTTCAATTGCTCATGGTCCTCTTCCTCCTCCACCAAGAACCTTGCTTTCTTCTACTACCCATGGTGGTGATGTAATGCCCTGGGATCCTCTATCTCATTCTGAAGATGCACAGGCATGCACTCCACCTGTGCATCTTGTGTGAACCGCATGACAGTAGCTGGCAGTACCAGGAGGGATGCCAACTCAGTAACCTGTACACCCACATTGTCGTGAGCACTACGGGCAATTTCCTGTCTGCTGTGGTGTGAGGCACTATATGATGCTTCTTCTCCAAGTGTGCCCTCATAGTTCAAATAAGGGAGCGAGTCTGAGTTTGTCATTACTGTTATCTTGTGACCTGAGGAAAAACAATTTCTTGGTGTACTCAGGCAAGGTGCTGCCTGTGGTATACCAACCCTCTGTTTTATAAAAGCAAGCCAGTAACATGTGCATCACCAGCACAGGCGGTTGAGGTGGAGGAGACTGCCATAGAGGAAGAGGATATGGAAGTGGATGTGCCATGGAGGGGGAGGTGCTGATGATTCAGAAGGGAAAAGCAGAAGCACAGAAAAATGAGAAGACAGCAGGAAAAGTGCATGGGAAGGGTGAAGCTTCAGGTGAGAGTGAGGTGGAGATGGGTGGGGAAGGTGAAGTTGCAAAGGAGAAGCAGGGAGCATTGGAGGAGGAAGCAGGAGAAGGGAAAGAGGAAGTGGAAGTTGAAAGTCTGTTGTCAGTTACAACAAGTTCCTCTGATGAGGACTATGATTCTGAGGACTGGAGGCCACCATCACTACCAATATGTGAGGACAAGAGTGTGAAAGTGAGAGAAGCAATAAAGTTGACAAAAGAACAAAAACAACTTGATGAAGCAGAGAAATCCATATCCCAGGTCAAGTTCCCAGTCCCACCTGATAAATGTGGTACTACTACTACTGCTGTTGCTGCTTCTGGTCATCATGTGGAGAAACCATCTCATTCCTCCCCATGATCAGGAAAAATAAATATTACAGTGGTCACCCTAGTTCTTCGAGGCCCCGATTTCTCAGTCTGGTGGTCATATAGCTAAGAAAGTTAAGAGATATTCTGCAATATGGGGGTATTTTAGGCATGACTCCACAAATCCACTGACAGCATGTTGCAATGTGTATGACAAAAAGATCAGCAGGGGCAAATCCACACAGACATTGGGAACCAATATTCTGACTGGTCATCTAAAGCGTGGATACAGCATCTTGCTAACAGTCACATCCCTTCTCAATCCGCACACACTCAGCAGAAGCAGCAGCAGCAGTCAGGTATGGTTGACGGGATCAGATGGTTTGTTCAAATTATGCAGCCCCCATGGCAGCGGCACTCAAAGTCAACTAACACAAGTGACGCTCCTTCCAGAACACCACAAACCAAGACCACCACAACCACCAGCACAACTAAGCAGGGATAACATTGGTAGTGAATGCAGTAGCAGCACCTGTGCTAGTCCAGAATTTATTGCCACCAAACACCACACTCCAGGAGTCATTACCTGCCCAAACAAAAATGCTACCTATCCATCCAGCTACTGTGCAAAGCCCTCAATTGATTGGTGAGATGATGGTGCTTGATCTGCAGCCATTCTCTATGGTGAAAGACATCAGCTTTCGAAGACTGTTAAATGAGCTGAAGCCCTAATATGGCATTTCATCACACTTTATGTTTTCTCAGCATGTTTTCCCTGCACTGTATGGGGCCAGACGCAAGCAGATGGTGACCCTTCTGAAGCAGGTAGAGGGGGGATAAGTGCATTTCACTAATGACTCTGGAGCAGTACTGCAAACCAAATCTTCTAGACTTTCACTGCTCATTGGGTTGTGTCAAGCACTATCAGCACTACTGTTACCCCACCCCCACCACCAACACCAGCCCCTGCAGGAGTTATCATGAAGCAGACAGCTTCACAGGGGAAAAGTGCTATGGGAAGTACCTTACTTAATGTGTCAGTCATGGAGGGGAAACACAGTGTGGAGAACATCCTTCACTTCATGCAATCAATGCTGGACATCTGGATATACACTTACAAACTAAAGGTGAGAATTTTCATGACAGACAGTGGGAGCAACATGCTGAAGGCCATGAATGGTGGGGGTTTTGTGCCATGCACATTGCTTCACACATGCACTGAATCTGATGGTGAATTATGAGCTTGAGAAAAATGCACAGTTGAAAGAAATACTGGACACCGTTAAGGACATTAAAATATATTTCCATCATTCCCCCAACATGCTGAGCTCCTCCGACACTACAAATAGAAGCACAATGTCCCACAACACTGCATGATTAAAGACATGGCAACAAGGTGGAACTTTGTATTTTACATGGTGGAAAGATTGGTGAACTTAAAGCAGTGTTCTGGGGTATGGAATTTGACAATGTGCCTTGTAGGGGATACCCATCCCAGGTGCAGTGGTGTGTACTATAAAGGCTGGTTCCTCTTCTGAGACACTGTGAACAGACCACCAAAGAGCTGTCTGCTAAATCATCTGCTCTTAGCATGGTCCTTCCTACAGTGAGTCTATTTGAGCAACACACACAACATTATATGACATCTACCACAACAACAACCAAACAAAGCTAGGTCAGTCATGGTGCTGCAAATGGTGGTGCTTTTAGATGTAGTGGTAGTTGTGGCATCAGTAGTGATGGGGGTGATGATAATGACTTAAAGGAGAACTGTGATGAACCTGTCAGTAATTTTTTCTCAGTATATGTTTTTAAAATACATTTGATTGCTTTATATTATTGTTTTTTTTTTTTTTTTTTTATTTTTTATTTTTTTTATTTAAACAGCAGTTTGGAAAACCTTTGAGCCATAGGCTCATTTACAAAGGTACCTTGTCACAGTAAGACAAACCAAAATACACAGTATAGCAGTACAACACATAAGTATAACAGTAAAATTAAGACATAGATACAAACAAGCTGGTACAGGTAGGATGGATGCAAACAATACCAGAGTTATGTCATCCTTAGCAGCTTAGTAATAAGCTTTATCATAAGTATTGAGTACGGCTTTGACTAGTGGCAGTTACAGCATCGGGTGTTAATAAGGTGGTTACATAAGGAAGTTTTGAAGCACGATATAGTTGGAGCTTTGGAGATGGAGGGGGGCAGTGTGTTGAACCAGGAGGGGCCCTAAGCTGAAGGCTCTTTGGCCGTGAGAGGTCCTAGCTCTAGGGATAACAAGAGAGATTTTCCCAGAGGTCCGGTATGAACTAGTGGGACAGAGCGCGATGGTGGTGGTCAATCCTGGTGGGGAAAGCCCAAGGAGGGTCTTTTGTAAGGGTACAGGTAAGATATTTGAGGCGCAAGCAGATCAAGTACCAGCGCTTTAGCATACAGGCAGACAGGTGTGTGTCATCCCAGGTGCTCCAGTAATTAACCTGCAGGCCTTATTCAGAGAAGTGCGAATTTTATGGAGTGCGGTCTGATCAGCAGCACCATACACTGGCAGTCCATAGTCCACTAGGGACAGGATAGAGGAGGTGACTGCGAGTCGAAGAGCCTCCGGGGGGAGGCAGTGTTTATACCGATGTAAGATGCCTAATCGGATATTAGTGGCAGTGGCTAGGGCAGCGATGTGTCCATGGAAGGAGAGGGAGGGTTCAAAATGGATCCCTAGGTATTTATAGGAGCAAACTTGTTCGAGTGGGAATGAGGACCCAGAGTAAATGAGGAGTTTGAAGTTGCAGGACTTGTTTTGGGGATGAGTGAAGAACATGGTTTTTGGTTTTTTAAGATTTATCACCAATCTATGTTCCTTGAACCAGCCCTTGGCTTCAGTGAAGGACTTCTGCAGCGAGTCCTGGAGGACAGTAGGGTTACGACTTGAGGCAAAGATGACTGCATCATCAGCGTGACATAGAATGTTCCTCGAGCAAGAGCGTGGAAGGGTGTTAAGGTAAAGGGAGAATAGTAAGGGCCCAGAATGGAGCCCTGGGGAACCCCAGAAAAGATGGGACAGATGTCTGAGTAGGTCCCATTAATTTTTACACGCTGTGAGCGGTCAGACAGATAACTGATGCATCAGGAGATAGGCCCAGCAGCAAAACCAGAGAGACTAAGGGCATCAAGAAGGAGGTGGGAGAGAGTGTCAAAAGCTTTCGAGAGGTCAATGAAGACAGCACCAGCCAGAGAACCAGTGTCTAAGGAGGAGTGGAGAAAGTTGGAGAACTCTAGGAGGGCTGTGTTGGTACTGTGGCCCGCCTGAAGCTATGCTGCCTGTGACAAAGGACGCCGAGGTGGAGAGGTAGTCGAGATTTGAGAGGCTACCACTTTTTCCAAGGCCTTGGAGAGAGGAGAGAGAGAATGGAGATTGGTCGATAGTTTCCAGCCACAGTCCCTATCACCACCTTTAAAGATAGGGGTGACAGTGGCGACTTTCCAGGCAGTTGGAACCTTCCCAGGCAAAGAGAGTGGTTGATGAGGCATGTGATCGGGTAAGGACTGTGTCTAAGACCAGCCGTAGGATACGGATCAGGGTGTCACTGCCTGTACTATTACTCTTGAGGGCAGTGACAAGGTGCGTCTAAGTTCTTGGGCAGAAACATGGTGGAGGAGAAAATAAGGGCGAGAAAGACGAGCAGGTGCTGGGGAGGAGGGTCAAAAAATTTGTAGGAGGATAGGGCTAAGGTCAGTGAATGAGGGTGTTGGTGGTTGGCTATGAGGGCTGGGTCTGAGGAGATCACACCATTAATGTTGATCTGGGTGGGTGGGAGGTGTGCACTCCATTTAACTGTTTAATGTTATCCCAGAAGGTTCTGGGATTCCCCATGAGCAGTGAGTGAGGACCGATAGTGCTCAGACTTGGCCTTTCTGATGGACCGAGTGCACTTGTTTCGGGCGGCAGCATATAACCGCCTGTCATTGGGCCGGCCAGTCTCAATGGCACGGTGCCATAGGTTGTCCCTATGTTTGAGCTGGTGGATCAAAGCTGGGGTAACCCAGGGGCATTCTTCCTTTAGAGGCAGGTCAACACGGGTAAAAGATATCACAGGCATTATTAAAAGTTTGGGCAAGAAGGAGAGAGCTGTGTCGATGTCAGGAGTTGCCTGTATAGGAGACCAGTCAATTTGGGACAGAAGTTCCTTAAGTTTTATCAGTCCACCAGGTATTAGACGCCGCCGGCATGTGGACTGTGCTATGGGTTTGGGGACTGAGGTTGACCAGTGGAATAGAATGGGGGAGTGATCGCTGAAAGAGTCTGTGAGGACTTGTACATTGGGGATCCGATTAGGGCGGTTGGTGAGTACCACATCAAGCAGGGTACTGGAGCCTCTCTTGGCGTTAGTCCTGGTAGGGTGGGTAACTAGTTGCGTTAGGTCTATTGCAGAAAAGGAGTCTCGGGTAGAGGAGGAGGAGGGGCTGAGCCAGTTGACATTTACGTCACCCACCAGAATTTGATCAGCGGAAGGAGGTAGAGAGGTAAGGTATTCTGTAAGAGAGGCAATGGCCTCGTTTGGTCCCTGGGGGCACGTATGCAGTAGCAGATAGAGGGTCCTTTAAAGGGTCAGGGGTTAGTTTCAGCGTAAGTGCCTGGGCCCTGGAGTCAAGGATGGGAGTGGGCAGGGCTAGTACGGGGAGAGATTCCTTGACATAAATAGCGCAGCCGCTGCCCCGTCTCCCAACACGGTCGGACCGGAAAAGGGTGAAACCAGGAAGGGAGACTAGGGAGTCAGGGGAGGATTTTGACAGCCAAGTCTCAACCAGGGTGATGACATCAGGGTTAATTGATGTGACCAGGCATTGTAGTGAGTCAAACTTTTTTAGGAGGCTACAGATATTCATGGAGACCATGCATAGGCCTGTGGTGATAGTTGGGGAGCTCCTGGGAACCGGGCCAGGGTTTGGATGAATGTTCCCTGACAGGAGTAGTAGCATGACTAACACCCTGGCTGGGAGATGGTGAGAGGTTTTCCTACGATTGACATGAGAGGGAGGGGAGGCTAAGGGAGCAGGGGGTGGGCAGGGAGGTACAGGAGGGGAAAGCAAGAATAAGAAGACACTCAGATGTGCCTGAGGTGAAGAGAAAGCTAGGGGGAAGGCAGGGAGGACCGAGACACAGAGGTCCCAAGGGGAGAGAGGAGGTTCAGGAGCAAGGGAGGGAGGGTGCCAGGGCACAGTATGGACTAGCAGATGGGTAAGTGGGTAAGTGCACTGCTAATGGGGATAGGCACAGGCAGGCGTGAGGCAGGGCCAAGCATTGTGGTGAGCAAGATCCCAGGGAAGTAGTGCTGTACAGGTAGGAGTGGGAAGTAGTGAGGGCACGGGTCCCTCTAGTAGCCAACAGGTATAACCTGCAAATGGGAAGAAGTGGGAATGGTTCTGGGCAACAGGATGTGATATCACCGGATGTGATGTCACGGGTGGATCCTTAATTGACAGCTGCCCTGGGTGAGGAGGGTGGTTGGGGCGGGTGGGGCAGGCAGCGCAAAGCACCATCGGGCTAGCTCCCTCTGCAGGCGTCCAGATGAAGAGAAGAGGCTCTCTTTACCTCGAAAGTTTTCAGGCTGGAGATTTGGCTTCCTCAGCTACTCAGGTGAGCTGCTTGTGCTTCAGTTGCTTGATTGTCCCGAGTGCCTAGTTTGGGGGGGGGGGCTGCCTATGTTGTGGAGAAAACAAAGCCTCTCATTACTATGCAGCGGGAGAATATGTTGTGACTCACACAAAGGAGCTCCACTCTAAGCAAACAGAGCTATTCCAAAATGAGGTCACACTAGGACCCAGCTAACCTAATGCATTCAGTAACAAGCACAATTAGCTCAATACCACCATATTAAACAAGTCTGATCTATATTAGCTGCTTGGTATATCTGGCTTTAAGATGAAATCAGCAATTAGCTCCAAATACCACCATATTAAACAAGTCTGATCTATATTAGCTGCTTGGTATATCTGGCTTTAAGATGAAATCAGCAAGGCAACTCTAGAAAAGCCAGTGAGTCCCTAGCTTTACACTTCAGCAATTAGTAGCACAAAGAGAATCAAATAACAAGCCCACCCAGTGGTGAACAGGAACAAAGTTCATAAAATATAAGTGTTCATCAGGTAGCACCCCTCTGTAGGCATCCAGACGAAGAGAAGAGGCTCTCTTTACCTCGAAAGTTATCAGGCTGGAGATTTGGCTTCCTCAGCTACTCAGGTGAGCTGCTTGTTGCTTCAGTTGCTTGATTGTCCCGAGTGCCTAGCTTGGGGGGAGCTGCCTCAAGTTGTCAGGCTGGAGATTTGGCTTCCCAGCTACTCAGGTGAGCTGCTTGTGCTTCAGCTGCTTGATTGTCCCGAGTGCCTAGCTTGGGGGGGGGGAGCTGCCTCGAAAGTTATCAGGCTGGAGATTTGGCTTCCTCAGCTACTCAGGTGAGCTGTTTGTGCTTCAGTTGCTTGATTGTCCCGAGTGCCTGTTCCATCTTTACTGGCCTCTTAGGAAACACAGTAGGTGTTTCTGAATATTGCACTGCTGGTAAGTGCCCTTTTAGAACTGTATGATGTAGTTTATGTCCCTTTCAAGCCACAGAGTTCCAAAGTAGAACATGAATGCATTGTGAAAACAAAGTAAATTCTTGTACAAGGACATAAAGTACATACAATTCTAAAACGGTACAGCCAACCAGAGTATAAAGCAGAAACCCCCAAATGAATTTACTAAAAGGCCAGTACAGATTGAAAATAAACGACGGGGTCACGTGATGGCAGCTTACTGAATGGCAGCAGGGGCTTAGAGCTCTCTCCTCCAGCCATCCTAACCGCCACAATCTGCGATCCTTAGACCACTAATCCAGCCAAAACTACCATTACTGGCTCGCCCGCGTTCTGCCTGCCGACCCTCGGGTGTGTTTTCTGCCAGTTCTCTTATTTTCGCAGGGAGATGGAGGTGGATAAAAAACAGGCCGCGGTTAAGCACACACCGCCTGCGACTCCCGAAAAACTACCCAAGAAGCCGTGAAATCAGGTGGGTATGGGGTCGGAGAGAGCCGGAGAGAAGCCTCAGTCGTCTGGTCTTCTCACAGAGGATAAATTTATGCAAGAGCTGGCCCCACTGAAGAATATCCTCCAGGACATTACTGCTGAGCTGAAGTCTTTACGGGGGGATCTCTCCTCCCTCACTACGAGGGTTTCAGATTCGGAGGCCAGGATCTTCTCGTTGGAGCAGTGGAGGGCGAATGCTGAGTCGGAGATGTCTGGGCTGGCCAACAGGTTCGGAAACTCCAGCTGAAAACCGAGGATCTGGAAGGCCGCAACTGAAGAAACAACCTCCTTATTCTGGTCCTTCCGGAGCTGGAAGAGGGGCCGGACCTGATGGCTTTCCTGCAGCGGTTCCTCACTAAAATAGTGGGCCCTTCACCACTTAGCCCAAGTTACCACCTTGAGAGAGCGCACAGGTCGTTGAGGCCTAGACCACCACCGGGCTCCCCCTTCCCGTCCCATAATTATGAAGTTCTTAAGCTATATTGAGAGACAGCATGTCTTCAGTAAATCCCGTCTATTCCCTTCAGGATGGTGTATCCCGCTACCCTCAAGGTCTCTGTTGGCAGTACCACCCACAGCTTTGACTCTCCAGAAGCGGCTCACAAGGACCTTGCCACCAGGCTCCCTGATCTGTTTAAGTTAAATGGCTGAGAGCTTTATTGGACACCATGTCTGAGGGATGTTCCGATCCTATTTAGGTTGCTGAAGGGGGGGATGTTCCGATCCTATTTAGGTTGCTGAAAGGGGATGTTCCGATCCTATTTAGGTTGCTGAAAGGGTTTTTTTTTTCCTTTTTTCTGCTGATTTCCCCTTGTACGCTTTGAATGTGCCCTGGCTACCTTTCCCCCGGGCTGCTCTCCGATGCTCTTACCTGATTTGGCCATCCCTCAGGTTGTTGTGTAGAGCGACATCCTAGATGGTTGGGCAGAGGTGGAGCTAGGCCGCGACAGTGAGACCTTCGGTCTCTTCCCGGAACTGGTTATCAGGGGTAGGGATTCCCCGGGGTACCGGGTTTGGTGTAGGACCTTATTAGGTCCCGCTGTCAAATAGTGCCCCCTGGAAACAAGATGTTCTGACTGAGGATAAGCTTCCCACTTTCTGGCCTAATTTGCCCATTTCAGAGCCCTCTTTCTCCATTTGCCCTAGGGGGTGAGTAAAATCTCTTCTAAGGATGTATTCTCCTCCGCTAATTAAATGGATAGGGAGGATGTATCTGAATGGGATCGCTAACTGTTATGGCTTGTTTGCCAGATAGGCGGTTGGCTGGTGGGGGGGGGAGGTGACTCTTAGGCCCTGCCTCTTGCGGTAGCTGAGTCACGAGCCAATGGAAGGGGGGTTTGCCAATCCAGCCCCACTCACCAGGTTCCTGCTTTTTTTCCCTACTTGGGTGAGGAATAGCCTTCTTTCTGGTGGGATAGGGTTCGGTATCTCCTTTTTTTAGTTGATCCCGGTGAGTTGGGATGTTCTGGATTCGCATGGAGGGTCTGGTTCCCAGGACTTAGGTTTTCTCATGTTGGTCTTGATGTTTTTCAGTCCTGGTACCATGCTGTAAATAGTTGGTTGGTTGGGTTTAGGGGGTATTTGAGGTGAGGGTGGGAGGTGTGGACCTGCCAAGTTTTATATCTGCAAGATTGTTTTCAGATGCAGTTATCTTCTCCAAGTTACTGTTGCCTTTAATGAACCTTTGCTGGCAAGCTGCAGGGGGATTTTGGGTTCGAGTGTGCCTCTATTTATGTTTTGCTTCTGGATGTCTCAATGCCTGCCTCCCTCTCATACTGTTCTTAAAATGGCTACAGGTACTATTAAAATAGCGTCATGGAATGTGCATGGGCTCAGAGAGAAGGTCAAAAGGACTCAGGTTTTCAACCACTGCACTCTGCTTCAAATAGATATATTATTTCTTCAAGAAACCCACCTAAACAGTGCAGAGGTTAGGTGGTTATCTCGATCCGGCTTTTCGCAGATCTATGTTGTAGGTGGATCTAATTTTAGTAAAGGGGTAGCTGTACTCATCAAAAAGCATATCTTGTTCCTGAGAGATTCAGTAGTGGAGGACCCAGATGGGAGGTTTGTTTTGGTCAAAGGCTCCCTTAATGGGAACACTGTAGTTTTAGGTTCAATTTATGGTCCCGTTGGAAATCCTGACTTTTCATGGCTCTGGCAGACAAAATTAGTGCCTTGCTTCCCTAACTTATCCTGGGGGACTGGAATGTTTAAGCCTTCTCACTCCCTGGATAGAGCCCCAGAAGTAATCGACCTCTTACATCCACGCATGAGGGCTTCCATGACTTTTCACATATGTTGGGATTGTGTGATCCCTGGAGCTCTCTAATCCCTCTCTTGGCCTTCTCGTTTTTTCCCAACCCCATAGGTCATGGTCCAGGATAGATTATATCCTGCTTAGTATGACCCTTCTTCCGGGCTTCCTCCAATCCGGCATTGAGCCGATTTTTCTTTCTGATCATGCAGTTGTCTGGATTAACGTTTCTCCGGATCCTGAATTCCACCGGGACACTGCCTGGAGGTTCAATACCCAGCTACTTAAGGATCCCCATACGGTGACGCAAATAAGATCCCTAATTTCTCTCTTTTTGGCAGACAACCTTGGGTCTACCTCAAGATTTGATATTATCTGGTGTTCCCTAAAATGTTATCTCAGGGGAGAACTAATTAAGTTAGCCTCCACAAGGAAAAAAGCCCGGCAAGCGCGGGCTTTCTCCTTAATGAATAAAATCAAAGAATTAGAAGCTGCCCACTCTCTCGCCTCTCCGCTATCCTCTTTGGAAGCCCTCCTGGCGCTTAAAAATGAATACACTGACCTCCTTAAAGAACAGGCCAAATATTGTCTTGTTAAAACTCAGGCTAAATATATTGACCACGGTGAAAAGGCTGGGAGGCTTTTATCTCTGCGTCTCCGCACATTAGAGGGCTCCAGAATAATCCCGGCCTTGCAAACGCCCGCCGGCTCCATTAAAACCTCTCCCAGAGAAATTGTGCAGATTTTTGAGAACTACTATAAGGATCTGTATAGTCTGCCCCTGCCCCTGCCTCCCTCTCAGATATTACAGCGTATTAGCTGATATTGATATTCCCCAACTTTGCCACCCCATAAGGAGACCCTGACTGCCTCTATCTCTCTGGCTGAGATAGAAGGGGTTATTACTTCTATGACTCGGATAAGGCACCGGTCCGACGGGTTCCTGCAAATTTCTACAAGGTTTTTCTAAAGATCTTGCTCCCATACTTCTTAAACTCTATGAGTATCTCTTCTTCTTGCGTCATAGACTCTACTCTTCTTGAAGCCACCATTATTTTAATTCTTGAGCCAGGTAAACCCCTACTGACCTGGCGAGCTATCGACCCATATCTCTTCAGAATTATGATATGAAGATTCTCTCTAAAATCTTGGCTGAAAGGGTCAAGAGAGTCTGGACCCACCTCCTTAGTCCAGAGCAGGTTGGTTTTGTGCATTCTCGATCCCCATCAGACCATTTAAGAACTCTTTCTCACATTTCTCAACATGCTCGTATATCTCAATTACCTATGGCCTTAGTTTCGCTAGATGCAGAGAAGGCTTTTGACTGTGTGGATTGGCCCTTTCTCTGGGCTGTGATGGCTAGGATGGATTTTCCGACTCCTTTCCTAAAGTGGGTCCAGATTCTATATAACTCTCCCTCGGCCAGGATTTATTGTAACCGAGTTTTCTCTTTGCTGTTTTATTTACATACTGGTACTCGGCAAGGCTGCCCTCTTTCACCTTTTTTATTTAATCTGTATTTGGAGCCCTTCTTATTAAGCTCAAGTCCTCCTCACTTATCAAGGTTGTTTAGTGTGTCAACAGGAGCTAGTTCTCTCTGCTTATGCAGATGATATACTCCTGCATGTTGTACATCCTGCTGACTCCTGAAATATGCATTAGATATCATTAGACAATCACGGTGCCCTTTCTCATTATAAACTGAATATTTCCAAATCTGAAGTTTTCCGTTAAATACCCGTACGTATAAGTAGGATCTCGCCAACTTTGGTATGAGATGGTCCCTAGGTCGATTAAATATCTAGGGATTCACTTCTCAACGGATTCTTCTCTACTTAAGAAACTCAATCTTGATGATCTTAAAAGCCTTATTCAGCAGGATCTGTTGCGGTGGTCTACCCTTCCTATTTCTCTTTGGGGCTGGATCAATATTGTTAAAATGAACGTTCTTCCCCACATCTTCTATCCCCTCAGTCTATTAAACCTTTGGCTGCCTGTCTCTTACTTGCAACAGTTCCATATGATGTTCTCAAATTTTATCTGGTGAGGTAAAGGAGTTCGGCGTTCGTTTCTTAAACTATCCCTTCCTAAGGATAAGGGCGGACTTCGGTTTCCCAACCTTTTGCTTTATCACTGGGCGGCTCATCTCGCTAAGTTGGGAAGATGGTTCCCTACTAATCCTGATTCTTCTCAACCGGTTTGGCTCCAAATTGAGAAGTCGATCCTCTCGGAATCTAGAATAGATCCCTATGCTATCTTCTATGCTCCTCCCCTCTGTACTTTCACAGTGGATAGCTGACCATACAATTCTCGTATCTCTTAAGTCTCTTTTCCAATGTTTACGTTTTGTAAATATTTTTCCCGGGAAGGATCTAGGCCAACCGATTACTCTGAATCCCAATATTACGCTTGGTAATTCGATGATTACTCCCGACTGGCTTCCGCAAATTAAAGAAGCTAATCTGGAGCATTTCTATGACCAAGGACTTCTTCTTTCTTCCGTGGACATACTCGGTAAGCATCTCATTCCTAATGCCAAGATTTTCAAAGTTTACCAGCTGAGGCATCTCATAGCTGAGAAGTTTGGCACTTATTTTAAGGAGCCGGCAGTCTACCCCCCTTTCTTTCTCAAATATTAACCCTTGCTTCCAAACCGCATCCTATTTCGTTAATATACTCCTTTCTTTTAAATTACAAATTCTCGGAAACTGTTGAGGGCTCCAGTATCTGGCCTTCTCTGTTTCCTGAGTCCACCCTGAATTGGCCTCGGATCTGGAGGGATCTCCACAAATACCATACTCAGGACAGATTTAGGCTTACTCAATACTATATTGTGAATAACATGTATTATACCCCTAAGAAGCTATTCCAACTCAAAAGGCTTCCCCTTTCCCTTTGCTCCAGGTGCATGCAAGGTGAAGGGGATCCTCTACATATTTTCTGGTTTTGTAATAAAGTTGCTGCCCTGTGGTCCTCTATTCGGGACAACTTAGATCCTTTATTAGGTCTCTCTGGTTTTTTCATTCCCGAGATCTGTATTCTGGAAGACTGTGCTAGTATAGATAGTGTGGAATGGCGGTATCACATGGCCATGGTGTCCATTGCGGTTAAGAAACTGGTCCTTAGACATTGGACTGATCAATTGGCATTGTCTTATACTGAATGGCTGACCGAGCTCTCTGCCTACCTCAATGCTGAAAGGTTGGTAGCCAGCTTGCGTAATCGTATGGATCTGTTTCAGAAAAAGTGGGGTAAACTGCATGCATTATATCTGCACCAGTGAGTTCCTGACCTCCTACCTGATGCCTGTGATGGTCTTCTTGTCTCTTATATTCTGTTACCTGCATCTCCTGATCTGAGAGGTGGGACTACTTCCTGATTTGTCACTAGTTTAAATATCCAGTTCGGATATAATGTTTACCTGGCCACTCAGTCTGGGTGGGTGGTGGGAGGTGGGAGGGTGGAGGTTTGTTTTTTTGTTTTTCCTTTTGGTTGGGGGGATGGGGAGGGGTGGGGAGAGGTGGGGGTAGGGAGTGGGGGTTGTTTTGTTTGTTGGAGAGGGGATGGGGGTTGTTCCCTTTTTTGTTATACCATGTATTTTTGCGAACTGTGTCTCTGTTATGTATTGTGGGTTGTCTTCTGTAAAATCAATAAACTTAAATTTCAAAAAAAAAAGATTGAAAATAAACAGAATGTAAACCAGTATTAGAAATGCAGCTTTGCAGAAAACACAGACTTGTAGATTCAAGGCAGTTCTCCTTTAAGCAGTGGTGATCAGCATATCAATGCTGGACAAGGTGGTGGTGCTGGTGGTAGTATTGAAGTGACACTAGTTCATCAGCCCAGCAGCAACCAAAGTTGGATGCAACCTTATTGGGGAAGTGGTAGAGATGTTTCTGACACAACTTGAAGAATGATTTTAAAGCATTTGACTGGACACCCAATTTGGCATTACAACACTACTGGATCACAGGTATAATGATGTCTGCATTCCTCCTGCACACATTAACTATGTCAAACAGAAAGTCTTGACTGTCAAAGAGAAAGTCTTGCAGACACTTCAGATGAAGCAGTGCAGTCAATGCCCAGAAACCAAAACTCAACCTCCTCCTCTTCCTCATTTTGGGCCTATGTCCCATTCTTACAGTGCCAGTGTGAGTCAGCATGGTGATGATAAGGATGACATCAGATGGGAAGAGGAAGAGGAAGAAACTCATTATCCAATTCCAAGAGATACAACAAAAGACATATGGGAGCTGTCTGACACAAAATACTGATATCGCACAGACATTAAGGATGAAGGTATGAACATGACACCAGAATACATGGTGGGGGGCTTATTTTGCATAGCCAATGGCTAGCAAAAGTACTGATGCCATCCAATTCTGTCAGGTCAGAAAAGTTTTTGGGCCTATACTGGCTAAAGTGGCTTTGTACTTTCTGGGATATCAACCAATATTGGCTGCTTCCAAAAGGTGTTTCAGCACAACTGAGGATATTCCCTCACCACATCATGCCAGGCTAGATCTGGACCGTATTGAATTGCCAGTCTTTCTGAATCTTAATTTGCTATGCATCAACTTCACCCAGCCATTTGATTATTTCAAATTTGAAAAAGTGTCATAAACTAACCCTATATCTCCTGTAGGCGAGTCTGCCCACACTCCCACTGGCACAGGCAGCACGGCCGCTCGGGCTTGCATGTACTTTTCTGAAGTTGCCAACTCACTCACCATCTGCTCGCTCTTCTTGGTGTACAGTCAGCAGCTTCTTTTACAAAAAGGTGAATAAACTGAATATGAAAAATGGATTTTACATACTATTTCAACCCAGGATTCCTTATTATAAACCTCTGACTACACATCCATTACAGCTATTAACACCACTCGGTCATGCTACTTTACTGGAGCAATAGTCAAAGGGATTACACTAAAAGGCTGCCTGAAAATAGCAGGATCAACCAGATAAGTTTTCCAAATGGCAATTTTTTTTTTAAATCATGGCAGGAACAACCATATCACCTACTTAAATGACACAGTTATTTGTGGCAGAGAAGGACTCCTTTTTGCCCCACCCCCCAATATTTGTGGACATTTTATTAATAGATAACCCACTTCAGGGTGTGCGATTGTGCTCTGATATATACATGCAATGGGTGGTTGAATGCACACCAAGGTGTGCGTATATCAGAGCATGAATGTACACCCTGTAGTGAGTTATCTATTACATATATACAGTATCTATGTCTCATATATGTGTAAGCCTCCCTCCCCATCTAGGGGTATTAGATGGTGGTAGAAGTGTCCGAAGGAGGGCACTTGACAAATACAATCAACCACAGTCCAAAGCATTTGAAGCAAAGGTATCTCATTACCTGGGTTCTGGAATCGGTGTGACTGGGAGTCACTGAAGGGGGCAACAGGCTTCATACTTAAGCAGATCTTCTCACCTGTGGGGCAATGGGAGTTAGGAAAAGGCAGGCATGCACAGTTATTTAGAGTAAGTTCATTGTCCACTCTAGAATCAAAATGCAACAAACAATTTAATTAAACTTGGAAAACAGCAACAACCACTCCATGGAGCAGGGGATATTAAAGGGTGAGTTGCTTTCACAGACATCATTGAAACATCTACTGCAACAGCCTCTTGTGCTAACAGACTGTTTATTTCATGCACATCTCTCTTCAGTCGTACAAACTAGAATTCCTGGCAGTGTTTCTATGGCCATACAGGCCTCTAAACATGAAAAAGCTTAAGCATTGCGATACTTCATTGACTTATATCTCATTCCTTTCTCTACTCCTCTCTCTCTTTCTCTCTCTGCAGCAATCACTGGCCTTTTCCTTTACTCTCTCTTCAGGCATTTCCATCCTTGCATAAATATTTTGGCTTATGACAGCACAAACTGCTTCTACTGTCACAAACCTTTACACCCTCTTTACTTCATTTCCACCAATCTGATATTATACCTTCTTGAGATTTTACACTGTCTCACCACCAGGAGCTATTTCTTACTGGAGCATACTTCTCATTCCCTTTAAATCTTATTTTGTACTTTAAATGGATGCTCTTTAACAAGAACTGAACCATTAGAACCCTTTCAAAGATCCAATTGCTGATGCCTCGACTGGTAACAGGGCCTATTTTAGGGGGTTGGGTGCCCCAAACCTCAATTCCTAGTCCTAGCCAGCATGCTCCACTCTTGCAGTGATTCCAGCCTCTGAACTGACTAATCATGTAGACTTCTGCCAATGCCACACAGATCACCCAATGGACTGCCACCCCGATGGAGTCCCAAACATTTTTCCCCCAAATGGACTTTCCCCTCCTCTGTAAGCAGCTCACACTGAAGCTCTCAACTCTGCAGTGGTCTCCAACCTGAGGAATAGGGGTAACTCTGCCACCGTTACACCCTCAATGGCTGGGCTGCCACTTCCAGCCATGCCCCAGGCCCCATTTGCCATAACTGGCCTGCCCACAGTAAACAATATCACCCAGCAGCTGAACTACCCATGGGCAATACTTTCTTTTGGGCTTATAGGCCCTATCGGTGCTTACCCACCAAGGTGCCTAAGTTCTCATGGCAGGCCTCCCATTTCATTTTCTCTCCCCAGGCTATGGCTGTCTATTGCACCAGTAAGCCCTTCTGCTTTGCTCCAGCCCTCTGCTCCATTGCTACCCCTCTACAACTCTTGGACCATCACTTTCCATATCGCAGGTCTTGAAGGGTGGTGGACCGGGTCAGCAAGTGGACCACCACAGCCCTCCGGCTGAACTTGCTGTCTGACCCCCAGCTCCTCTCCCCAGGTCTCTCTCTCTCTCTCTGTTCCTCCCCCCAACTCCCCTAGGTGCCAAAATTCCAGTTATTTATACCCTTATAGGAAGGGCCCCACCTACCATCTTCAGGCAACACTACATCCTAGACTAAGCAGAATCACCAGCTCCTTCTCTGCCTAACTACCCCCTAGCAACTGAAAATTAACTAGTAAGTGTCCAAAGGGTGCTTACACTTTCCCCTAACACAAAACATTCACCTCCTGGTGAATGCCTAACCAGGCCATGCCACTGACCCATGGGCAGAGAGATATGCACACTCTCCCTCTCCCCCAAGGGCTAGATCATGAAACCGGCCGCACTGTCAAAGCAGCAAAGTTACTATCCTTTCCTTATTTCAAATCTCAATCCTCTCCTTAAAGGGCTAACTATGCAATCCACCAATGGTTCCCACAGTCACCTGCCAATTACTACAGCAGCAGCATTCTGTTCCCATTTTTCACTCAACACACTATCTTCCTCACCCCCCTGCTCAATCATTTTCTCTTTAGTATCCCTTGCTACCTAAAGCTGCCAGGAACTGGAAACATTTCACTTATTAGACTCCCAAACAAAATGTGCACAGTAGCATTAATCATAAACACATTCTTGCAATTCTTAATTCTTTTTGGTGTTCTATTTCCACCAACAGTAGATTCTACTAACCACACCCTCACTAGCAAAAGTTATACAATCACTCACTATCATTCATTAAACTATAAAGTTTCACCCTCCCTCAGACATTCTCTGAGCCAGCTTTAACTGCATTATCTAAATATACTGTAAATTCACTATGCTCTTAAAGGGACATACTCTAATTGTCTTCAGGTACATCTACATTAGACTCTAATAAAACATTTTTCCTTTTCAAACACATTATTCAAATACCAACATCTTGGCACAGCATGATTAATAATGTTAAAGAAACATTACTCAAAATGTAAATCATAAAATCTACAGCACTTACTGACCCAGTACCCAAACCCTGTGGAGGAAAAGAATGTTAGATTTATTGTGAGAGTTGTAACTGGGTAATAAAGGTACCTTTCTCGGGTCCTTGTGGGAATGGCACAAAGGAAGAGACAACAGACAAGTAGGGCACATGTAATAAATGTAATTTATTACAGGTAAATGATAATACAGGCTTACTACCAGCAGTGAATACACTGGGAGAGCTTCCAGTTTTCCTTACCTACGTGGGTGCAGTCTCTAGTCTCAGAGAAGCTACATGCTGCAAGAGGTCTTATACTCCGATAATAACCATGGTTGCTACTGAAGAAGACACATAAAAATTATATAATTGGGCAGTAACAGGTGGCCTGAGTAACCATCCTAACTAACATAAGAAGTTGCTTAGCTAGCAAAGATAGCATGAACAATGGGATCTCTATAAGTCTCCAAGGTCACTTGCAGTTACAGTGATGCACAAGCACTAAATAGGGCACTATTGTCTTACTTATAATTATGCAATAAAAATATAATGGAAAGCATCTCCCAGGACTAAGATACAGTGGTCATAATGGATCATAATATGCATTAGTAAAATACAGTAGAACACAGATCCTGACACTTATGCTTGTACGATAAGTGTCACTGCCCTAGTACATATACCTACATATATGTTGCTGTCCACCAGGTGGGGGTACAATAGAGGGTGCTGGACCATAGATAACATTCCCCCCTTGTTGCCTTCAAAAAAAGGCAACAACCACAGGAAAGTAGTGGGATGGATCTAAAATGTTGTTTACAAGCCAGACGCATGAGCTTTGTAAAGGAATTCAAGTTGTTCTCAGTGTAGACTTAGAGTATGTCGCAGACAGCAAAGGGTCAGTATCAGAAAAACAATCAAAAATGCTTGGATAATAACAAAAGCTTTAAAAGTCAGTTCTAACCAAGTATTGGGTAGAGCAGTACTTAAATCACCGTCATGAATAAGATCATTAAGAGCATCCGCAGCCTTAGAAATATTATTTCTAATAAAAATCAAATGCAAATCTTTTCTAGCTAAAAGAGATTTCAAAGAAAGAGTCAAAGGGTCAATGTGCACGTTAAACACGGGCAAATATTGAGACAAGGCAAGCAAGTATTGAGGATTGGTACCAATAACATCTGGTTCAGGAAGAAGAACAAGAGTAATGACTGTGTGACCGATAACTGTTTTCTGCTGTGGAGTAAAACAGAAGTTAGGAGTGGAAAGAACACAAGAATTTTGACCATAAGCAAAGAATTTATGATTTGTCACTACACAGTACTGCCCATCAGAATTGTAAGTAACTCTTACAGTTGGAACCCTCCATTACTGTAGATGAGTAGGACAAGAAAAGGACTGGCTGGTGAGCCGTGAAGTGAAGCGATGTACCTCATCCAGGTAGCTTCAGGATGCAGCTGTTTCGGCATCAGGCTCTGAAGATGCAGCTCGTGGAGATTCGGATTCATCATCCTCATCAACATCAGTCAGATTGGACAGCAATTCATCACCCAAGGTATAAGCCCAGTCAAGGTGTTCCATTGAGTACCCACACACAGGTTTCATAATATCGAAAACATCACAGCAGCACAGATAATAATATTCCTTCCTGGTGCAACAGATTTTGTGGGGTGCCACCCCTGCTTGGAGCACAGAATGGTAAACCAATAAGGAGGGAAGGTCAGTTCTTTCTCGACAGATATTGTCATCAAGGTGTCCGATGGAATTAATTGCAGCCAATTTGTTGAAGACAGAGGTTTCAGGATCAAAGTGTGGTAATGACACGGTAAAGGTAATAAACTTATTATCATGTATTGAGCAAGTATTAATAAAGTAGCAAGGTGCTTGATTTGGACATCGTGAGACATATCCAAGGTTTCTAGCTGTGGGCATGGAAATGTTAACATAATTTGCTAAACAAATAGTAATGCAGTCATTGGATTTGCAATGAGGACAATACAATTTACCCATTCTTCTATCATGAATAAGATCTGGAATGCATCCTGTTTCCAAGTCCCTGAAGAGATTGCTAACAGTGGCAATTATATAAGAACCATAAGCAGAGCATTATAGTTCACAGGCAATATATTGCTTGTTTGCCTTGTTATTTTGAAAAAATAGTTCATTAATCTTATTTTTAGTATAAGTGAACCCTTTGGCAATTTCCTGCATGTTGTATACAGTAAAACCTTCTTTACTTGAACCATTTACATCATGTAACAGTGGGGGTAGGATATAATTTTTAACAGCTTGCTGAAAAGTAAGTGTCTGTGGTTTAATACCAGCTATATCTGCTCTGTTCCAGATAGACATACCTGAGCCAAAAAGGCCAGAAACGGTGCCTGCTGCACCAGTAACATCTGCAGTGTCACACGTAGTACATGGCCTAGTTTTAGCATTAGGTGTGAGTCTAAAGACTCCTACATGATCAGTAGTATGAGGTCTACTAACTGGATCAATAGTGCGTGTCTGATAAGCAGCCACAATATCTGTAAGCATCATACTGAAAAATTTAGAAGTATTGGTCATGTGACAGAGATCAATCTCAGCCATATTCCAATGTGTAAGATTGAAAATAACTGGAACATGCATGAATTGTACATTATTAAACAAGGCTCCTGGAAGGGAAGTGGTGGTCAAACCACTAGAAGGACCTTCCTCCTGGGGAGGGCAGTCAGTCATTTCTTCTTTGGTGGGCGGGACTACAGAAAGAAATAGAGTTTCAATAGCTACATAGTCATGAAGATAGAAAGAACGTGTCTCCTCAGAGGTGAGGCGATCACACCAGGCAAGATCTATGAGAGCAGTAAGATTATAATGACCACTATATCTGGCAGAAGTCTGTCGAATGAGAGGGTACCATTTTGTGAGATGTCTGTGTTAGGCCATCCATGGAATGTACCTTTATACAAATGAGCTACAGGAAATGTGTAACCATTAAGATCAGTTTCATACTGTATAGAGAGTGAGGGCTTGTCTGGAGCTACTACCATGGCATTAAGATAAGTGTCTGAGCCTTCCTTAATAGTAATCATTTTGTTGTGCACATTAATATGAACTCCCATTGGGGCTGAGTGTTCAAGTTTGCTACTAAAATGTTCTATATGTTGTTTGTGTGCAGTCAGTAGGGGTTTGTTCTGAGAGTCAGTCAAAGAATGTAGTCCCACCAGGATGAGGAAGTGCAAGATAGCCATCTTGACAGTGTACCTGAAAGAAAACAGAAAAGGATTAAGTGAGGGGTACTATTCCTCACTAAGTGGGTGAGGAAAAGTAAGTTTAGTCACCTTTGTACAACTTGAGCTGATTAGCAAGGAACCACTTGTCGGTGGTCTGTTTTTGCTGTTTTACTTGGACCTGGTAGATAGCAGGACTGAGTTTGTTGAGAATGGGGTATGGGTCTTCTCATTTACTGGCAAATTAATGAGTTGGTTGTCTGTACTGGAGAAGCATAACTTGGTCTCCAACTTGCCAGTCGACTTCTTTGATGTGCTTATCAAAATAAGCTTTAGCTCATTGTTGAGCTTTACCCATTTGATTGGCAGCGAACAGGTGCGTCTTCATGATGTCATCATGAAGCTTTTCAACATACTTCCCTACAGATACTCTATCTGCAGTAGAGGTGTGGAGATCAGTCAACAGGTGCTCAGGTAATCTCATGACTCTACCAGTGATAACCTCATAGGGTGTGCACTGGGTAGTCACAATAGGAGTGCTCCTGATTGCCATCAGTAGGAGTGGCAAGTGGGAGTCCCAATCCTTGGGATTGTCATTGATGAATTTACATAACATCTGTTTGATTCTTCTGTTTGCTCTTTCTACCTGACCTGAAGATTGAGGATGGTAAGGGATATGAAATTGCTGATCTACTCCAAGTAATTGGATTGTCTGCTTCATCAGCTCAGCTGTAAAACTGTTTCCCTAATCTGAGTCTACCTTTAAGGGTAGGCCCCACCTGAGAACAACAAAACCACCAGGAGCAGTTGTCTTTGTCATGTTATTCTTAGTGGAAATGCTTTTACCCACTTAGAAAACAAATCTGTGACAACAAGTGCATACCTGTTGTTCTTGCTGGAGTTGGTCAATGGGCCAATAAAATCTATTTGTATCACATTCAGTGGTCCAGTTTGCCTTTGTGGTAATAATTTGGCATATATTTTCATCAAAATCGGATTATTCAGGGTACACACTTTGCAGTTGTCCACATAGTGCTCTACATCTTTGGCCATGCCAGGCCACCAGATGACAGTTTGCATCTCTGGAGGGTGTTGTCTTCCCCCTAGTGTCCACCAATGGGGGTATCATGAACCACATGGATAAATTCAGTTTGTACAAAATGTGGTGCAACCCACAGTTTGTCACCTGTATCATCCTTTTCAATACCAGATGAGCTTCTGGTCACTAGACAAGTGTTTGTTGTCAGAGTGTCTTTTGTATGGACTACCAACAGGTAGTTCCTGTTCAATTCCTTTGTCCAGGAATTTGAACACATCTTTCAGTTCTGGGTCAGATTTCTGTGCAGCAGAAAGGTCCAGTGGAGGTTCTGGTACTGGTTTCTGCTTAGTGTTGGTGGCTAGAAAAATAGCTGCCACAGCTACTGGGTGAGCAATTGTCCATGTCCCCCCCCGAGCACCTGCTTTGGCAAGTGAGTCTGCTTGATCATCGAATTCATGGTAAGGATCAGATTTACAGTAAGCCTTTACCTTGTGGATGTGCAATTTGTGAGTAAACTATTGCATCAGGGTGTGTATATACACAAGCAGATCCCTGTATTTGAGAGGTGTGCCATCAGAGGATGTAACATTATTTTTCTCCCAGAACAGTAGAAATTCAGTAAGGGATGAGCAGACCCAGTTAGAGTCTGCAAAGATGATGGTATCCTTCTCACTATGGGGCATGACCTCCAAAGCACAGGCCACAGCTGCCAATTCAGCATACTATGAGGAGATAACAGTGCACTTCCTGGAAATGCACCGGAAATCACCATCTTTGTCTATTATGAGCACTCCAAACTCTGCTACCTGTTCTCCATCCACATAGGAGGAGGAGGAGGAGGAGCCATCTGTAAAGACACGATACATGGTGGTATCCTCTAAAACATCTGGTGTAGCCAGTAGGAATGGTCCCAGCTCAGGTAAGTCAGGAGGTTGGAGTGCACAGTCATGGGGCTTACCTGTATAAAGTAGGCCATGGGCTAAGATGGATGGCATTTTTGCAGGTAATACTTTGATGCCCCTGTCCTGCAAAAGCAAAGACCAGTAGGTAAGTCTGGTGTTGGAGACTAAACCATCTTTTACCTTGTCTGAAAGCAAGAAATTGGTTGAGGTGTGGCAGGTATGCAAGACAGTAGGAGCATACCCAATGATGTACATAAAATGTTTGACAGCCCAGTAGGTTTCCAAAAGTGTTCTTTCACAGAGACTCTACTTTCTCTCTACTTGGGACAGCATCTGAGAAGCATAGGCAATGGGCCTGAAATACCCATTGTACTTCTGTACCAGCACTGCAGACATGGCCACATCAGAGGTGGCAGTTTCCAGAAGGAATGGGAGATTTGGGTTAGGATTGATCAGTGCTGGGGCTGAGGCTAAGGCCTGCTCGAGTTGTGTTACAGCTTCAGTGTGAGTGGGACCCCATAACCATGAGACATCCTTTTTCAGAAGTTCATACAAGGAAGCAGCCTTCAATTCAAAATCAGGGATAAAATCCCTGGAGTAGTTTACCATTCCTAAGAAATGTCTGAGTGTTGCCACACTAGTAGGAAGTGTCAGATTTTGCAAGCCCTTTATCTTCTTGACAACTGGGCTTCTGCCTTGGTCTGTGATATGTAGGCCAAGGAAAATTGCCTCTTTTTCATACAGTTGTGCTTTAGAGGGATTGTACTTTTTTTTATTATTTAACCAGGAGTGGCACACTAAGCTGAAATCTTGTTTACAGGTGCAACCTGGGAGCACAGGGAAGATAAGTGACTTGCTCAGGGTCACACAGTATGCAAGTGAGGGCTGTTGGATTCAAACCCAGGTCTCCAGATTTGCAAGTCAGAGCCTTAAACCACTGCGCTATACTGCCTCCTTGAGGCCTACTCTCTTGAGGAGAGACAGAAATTCATCTCGAAGGGCCAAATGATCTTCTTTCATGGTGGCTGCGAGAAGCAAGTCATCCACATACTGAAGGAGACACTGTCGTGTGGAGAACCCCTGCAGTGCATCCATCATGTGGAGATAAAAGAGGGAAAGGCTGTTGTAAAAGCCCTGGGGAAGACAGATCCAGGAGTACTGGCATCCATCAAAGGTGAAAGGAAATTTGTATTGGCTTTCTTCACCAATGGGATTGACCAAAACCCATTAGAGATGTCAAGAGCTGTGAACCACTTTTTGTCAGGTGTCAACAGCTTGAGCACATCAGGTGCTGACGCTACTGTTGGGGCACAACTGGGAGTAATTTGATTACGTTTTTGTAATAAATTGTAAGTCTCCAAACTCCAGTTGACTTTCTCACATGCCAAATAGGCGAATTAAATTAAATGTAATTTATTACAGGTAAATGATAATATAGTCTTACTATCAGCAGTGAGTACACTGGGAGAGCTTCCAGTTTTCTTTACCTATGTAGGTGCAGTCTCTAGTCTCAGAGAAGCTACATGCTGCAAGGGGTCTTATACACTGGTAATAACCATGGTTACTACTGAAGAAGATACATAAAAAGTATATAATTGGACAGTAACAGGTGGTATGAGTAACCATCCTAATATAAGAAGTTGCTTAGCTAGCAAAGATTGCATGAACAATGGGATCTCTATAAGTCTCCAAGGTCACTTGCAGTTACGATGATGCACAAACACTAAAGATGGCACTATTGCCTTACTTATAATTATACAATAAAAATATAATGGAAAGCATCTCCCAGGACTAAGACACAGTGGTAGAACATAATGGAGTATTATATGCATTAGTAAAATACAGTAGAACACAGATCCTGACACTTATGCTTGTTCGATAAGTGTCACTACCCTAAGGTTAGTACATATACCTACATATATGTTGTTGTCCACAAGGTGGGGGTACAATCAGGGGTGCTGGACCATGGATAACAGAGTCTAGTAATATTTTGGGTCAGGCTTGGTGATAACTTCCTCTGTAGAATCTCGGGAGATAAAGTACCATTTGATTCACAGACCACTCTCTTCTTGCACCAATGCAAAAGTTTTAAAGAGTGTAACTCCAGTCAAGAGCAAAAAATCATACATTCTCCTTGCTCTATGAAAAGATTTATTTCTAGTCAATTGGAGAAGCTCATAGTCCATGTCCTCACAGGCCATCATGGAGTTTACCACCTTCTGAAACATCCATGCCTCTCTATTCTCTTCCATAATATCCCAAATATTCTCCATCACATATGGGTATTCAAAAGCACAGTATTCCTGCTTAATACACTCTGTCATACAACACTGTGCCCAAGACCACTGAATGTCCTTTAGCTTTCCTGACTGTGCAGCGGTACCTTTCTGAAGCCAAGGGCTAAACTTGTAGTCCAACACATGAGGGTGTCTTGGGCTTATGGATTCCATCCACTCATGCCATCATTTACACAGATTCAGCATCCGCCAGATGATCACAGTCAGTCCATCAGGTGGCAAGTCATATGGTTGTGGGATATCCCCCATAATACATGTATCAACAAATGAAAACACTTTAGGCTTAATACCAAGCACAGCAGCCATAATGCTGCCCTCTGAATCACATGAGCATATCTCTAAAGATGGAATATCACCTGCATTCTGGGGATCTAGGGAGAAGTATTTAGCTGAATAAGTACAGTAAGTACTCCAGGATGCCTCCAGACCCAGCTCCTGTGATTCAACAGCCTCGGAGGGGTTACCAAGAAGGATGTGTGGATTTGTGCCTGGAGATGGGCCCCCTCAGAGCCTCTCCCTCTGCCATGGGGAGACATGGAATCCTGCCAGGAAAGGCTGGGAAGACATCTGTTGCCATTTCTCATTGCAGGCCTCTCTTTTCATTTTCCATCCCCATGCTCCTGCTCCCAATTGCACTGACAGGCCCTTCTGCTTTGCTTCAGCCCTCTGCTCCATTGCTACCCTGCTACAACTCCTGGATTGTCACTTTCCATTTTGCGGGTCTTCAAGGGTGGTGGGCCAGAATGACAAACAGACCATCCCAGCCCCACCACGGACCCCTGGCAGAACTTGTGGGTTGACCCCCTGGGTCTCTCTCTTTGCTCCTCCTTCTGACTCCCCTAGGCACCAAACTCCCTGCCCTGCTATTTATATCCTTATAGGAGAGGCCCCACCTACCGTCTGCAGGCAGCACCACATCCCATACTAATCAGCACCACCAGCTCCCTCTCTGTCTTACTACCCCCTAGCAACTGAAGATTAACTCTAGTAAGTGCCCAAAGGGTGCTTACATAGTGTACGTTGAGAAATATATATACTGTACAGGTAGCATATATATTGATACATACTGTGCATGATATAAACTGAAAATGTATATTATATATAGAGATAAATATCTCTCATAGCTTTCATCCTGGCTAACCCCATAACCAATGTACTTGTACACTTTTTAAGTAGTTTTTTTCCTTTCTTTCAAATTCATTATTTGTGATTGTACTGTTTATGTACATGCACCTGTTGTTATCGCTTTGCTATTCCTGTTCCACTTCTTGCTGTACCTCCTCCCTTGGGTCAAACCTGTAAATAAGCCCTGACTCAGTGTACACATCCAGGTCACCAAATAAAAAAAGAAGTGAGATATATATATATATATATTGCTTCATATATGCTACTTATATTTATATAGGTAGTCCCATATATTGTGAAACTTATGAGACATATACTTAACACTGCTAAGTCCAGCCCTAACTGGCTGGACTATAAACTCCCCCATCTCTCAGCTCCTACCATTGCCTCTTTACTCACTCACTCACTCACTCATTCACTCACTCACTCACTCACTCACCTTCTGAACCTCTCCTTCTCACTCTGTACTATCCCTCAGGCCTGGCAGATTGCTAAGGTATTTCCTCTGCACAAAGAGGGCAAGCCCTCCTCCCTTGGAAACTTCTAGCCTATCTCTCTCCTCCTCTCTCTTGCAAAGCTGCAAGATAAACTTGTCTACACCATGCTTGTTGTGTTTTTATAATCCCCCAACTTCCTCTCCCCCTTCCAGTTGAGTTTTCAAAGCAATATTCCATCATCTCCTCCTTGCTGCATGTCACTGACTCCATCCTCACTGGGATGGATCAGGGTCACATCACTGCTTTGATTTTTATCCATCTGGCCAAAGCCTTTAATTCAGTGTTTCACCCACTCCTCCTGGACAAGTTGAGCCCTGTTGGCTTCTCAGCTTCTGCTGTTGACAGGTTCCATTTCTACCTCATGGGCTGTAAGTAATCAATGTAAGTAGGAGGTGCCCTGTCTCCTCCCCTACCTGTCCTAGATGGGTCTCACAGGGCTCCATAATGGGACCAAAATGAAAGAAAAAAACACTATGGTTCTCAAAAGAGGTGGCAGGGAAGGTTAGGAAGGAAAAGATAGCATTCAGGAAGTCTAAGGAAACACAGCAGGAGAAGAACAGAGAACTGTTCCACCTAGGTACTAATGAGCTGGCAAATGGGGAGCCAAAGGAAGTTCAGGAAGAGTTTAGGAAACTGGGGAGGGGTCTCAAGCAAGTAGCTACTTCTGTCACTTTCTCAGAAGTACTACCTGTGAGAGGCAATGGAGAGCATAGGAGTGCATGCACCAGGAACTTTAACTCATGGTTGAAGAACTGGTGCTATGAGGAAGGGTTTGGATTCATTGGTGACTGGGGACCCACCTGGAGGGATGGAGGTTTGTTCAAGCCTGACGGCCTGCATCCATCCTGGAAGGGAATCCAAGCACTCAATGATAAGTTTAAATGCTACATTGACAAGCATTTAAACTAGCAAAGGGGGGTGGCAGGCCAGCAAGGAGGGTACCTACTTGCTCACCCCCCACAGCTAGCAGTGGAACCAGTGAACCAGAGGAGTGGCTATCTCTGCAAAGCAGTGTGCAAAAGATGGAGATTAGTGCCCAAGAGGTGGATAAGCAGAAAAGGGGCAAATTTCAGCAGAAGGGCAGACAGCAAGGAGAACCAGGGATAAATGACAACCAAGGAAGGGGCTGGAGTAGAATAGTGAAACAGTCTAGGGAGGTCAAATCATGGAAAGCCATGTGTGCAAATACCAGGAGCCTTAGCAACAAGATGGAAGATCTGGAGGCTGTCATGGTACAGTCAGACCTGGACATCGAGGCCATCACTGAAACCTGGTATAATGATAACCACGACTGGGAGATGACCATACCTGGCTACAACATAGTCAGAAGAGACAGAGCAGGCAGGAAGGGAGGAGGAGTGGCACTGTATGTGAAAAATGACATAAGGGCCACAGAGATCCAGGAGGAACAAAATGGGGGAGAGATACTGTGGGTTAGCTGGAAAGGAAAATGGGACAGCTATCCGACAGGTGTGGTCTAAAGACCACCAGCCCAGGAGGAAGAAACAGATAGGAGTTGATGCTGGCCATCCAAAGGATGGCAGACAAGGGTGAGGTAGTACTGGTTGGAGACTTCAATATGCCTGACGCGACTGGAGCATCCCAGCAGCAGCATCAACTAGGAGCAGATTTATCCTGGACTTCCTTCAGGTGTCCTTCCTCAAGCAACTGGTCATGGAACCAACTCGCAGAAGGCAATACTGGACCTTGTGTTCACAAACAGGGACAGTGGATGGGGTAACAGTGGGGAGCACCTGGGAAACAGTGACCACCAGTCATTGTGGTTTGAAATCACAGAAAGAGCAGAACCAAACCACACAAAACACGATCCTGGATTTTAGGGGGCAGACTTTGGGAAATGGGGAGATACTTGAAAGAGGCATTAGGGGAATGGGACAGGAATTAGGGTTGAGGAACAGTGGGCAGTATTTAAAATGGGGATTACAAGAACAACAGAATTATGCATTAAGCAGGTTAGCAAGAGGAAAAGGAAGAGGAGACCATTATGGTTTTCCAAAGAGGTAGCAAAGAAAGTGAAAGCCAAAAGATTGCATTCAGGCAATACAAAAAGACACAGGCAGAAGGGGATAGGAAGAAGTACCAGGAGAAGCAAAGGGAGGCAGGAGGTCAGTAAGGAAGCCAAAGCTCAGACAGAACACATTGCAAAATCAGTGGGTAGAGGGGACAAACCTTTACAGGTACATAAGTGAAAAAGAAAGACAAAGGGAGGGATAGTGAGACTGAAGGGGAGGATGGAAATACGTGGAGGATGACAACAGTAAAGCTGACATATTGAACAGGTATTTATGCTCAGTCTTTACTGAGGAAGAGGAGGGTAATGGGTCTGAAGGAGTACAAGGGTGAGAATGGTGCAGAAATGGACACAAGTCCCTTTACAAGAGAAAGGGTCCTGAAGGAACTGGAAGTAATAAGAGTTGATAAAGCAATGGGGCCAGATGGGTACCCCAGGGTCCTTAAAGAACTAAGAGAGGCGGTGGCTGAACCTCTGGCTATCCTGTTTAGCTGATCACTGGAAACAGGGGAGGTACCCAAAGACTGGAGGACAGCAGATGTAGTCCCCTTATACAAAAGTGGGAACAAAGAGGAAGCAGGGAACTACAGACCAGTCAGCCTCACCTCGGTAGTGGGGAAGATCATGGAAGCACTACTGAAGGAGAGATTGGTGGAACATCTGGTTGTCAATGGGCTACAGGACCCAAGGCAGAATGGTTTCACCAGGGAAGTCATGTCAGACCAACCTCATTGAATTTTTGACTGGGTGACTAGGGAGGTGGGTCAGGGGAGGGCAGTGGACATGACCTATCTGGACTTCAGCAAGGCCTTGACACTGTGCCACATAGAAGACTATTACACAAACTCGAGGAATATGGTGGGGCAGGACAGTAGTATGGTGGGTAGGTAACTGGCTGGGTGGCAGGACACAGAGGGTGGTGGTAAATGGCTGTCACTCCACAGAGGGAAGAGTGACCAGTGGGATACCACAGGGATCAGTGCTGGGACCAGTCCTACTCAACATCTTCAACAGTGACATTGCGCAGGACCTAGAAGGCAGAATTTCACTGTTCGCTGATGACACAAAGCTCAGTAATAGAGTAGACACACCAGAGGGTGTAGACAGAATGAGAAGGGACCTGCAGAAACTTGAAGAATGGTCAGGGGTTTGGCAGTTGAAATTCAATGCAAAGAAGTGCAAGATAATGCATATGGGGCACAAAAACCCTGGCACAATATATCAGTTGGGGTGAGGATATAGCGGCACCAAACAGGAAAGAGATCTTGGGGTTGTCATCTCTGATGACCCTCAAGGTAGGGAAACAGTGGACAAGGCAGCAGGTAAAGCAAATAGGATGCTGGGATGTATAGGCAGGGGTCACCAGCAGGAAAAGGGAGGTCATAATTCCGCTATACAAGACACTAGTGAGGCCCCACCTAGAGTACTGTGTACAGTTCTGGAGACCATACCACGTAAGGACATAGACAGGGTAGAGAAGGTTCAGAGGAGGGCAGCAAAGATGGTACATGGATTGCATCACAAGTCCTATGAAGACAGATTGAAGGAACTGAACATGTACTCCCTGGAGGAGAGGAGGGAGAGGGATATGATAGAGACATACAAGTATCTTACAGGGAGGAACAGGGTGCAGGAAAACACTATTTTAACCGAAAAAGATGTTCCAGGACTAGAGGGCATGGATGAAGTTGGAGGGAGGACGATTCAGAGGAAACATGAGAAAGAATTTCTTCACAGAACGGTGGTGGACAAGTGGAACACCCTGCCAGAGGAAGTGGGGGCTGAAACAATCATGGGATTTAAGAATGCATGGGATAGACATAAAGGAATTCTGGAGGTCAGGGGCAAGGGGCAACAGACTTCTAGGAAAACAAACTGAACTTACAAGCTCAAACGGGCAGACTGGGTGGGCCATAGGCCCTTATCTGCCGACACTGTCTATGTATCTATGTATCTATGTAACTGTACCAGTTAAAGCAGAAGGAAGCAGGGAAGGCAGTCAGAATAGCAAAGGACCAAACAGAGGAAAAGATAGCCAACTCAGTTAAGAAGGGGGATAAAATCTTTTACAGATACATTAGTGAGTGAAGAAAGGCAAAGGGAGGGACAGTGAGGCTGAATAAAGGGGATGGTGGGTGGGCACAGAGGGACAGTGAAAAAGCAGGGATACTGAACAAATACTTCTGCTTAGTAATCACAAAAGAAGAGGAGGGGGAGGTATCTATTACAATCAATAGAAGCACTTTGGATGGGGGATCGATACCAGTCCTTTTACAGAAGAAATGGTTCTGAAAGAACTCCTAAAACTGAAGGTGGACAAAGCAGTGGGGCCTGTTGGGATTCACCCCAGAATTCTAAAAGAAATAAGGGGAGAACTAGTGACACCACTGACTAAATAAATCATGGGTGGATGCTGTGGCACCTGAAGACTGGAGGAGGGTGTATGTGATTTCCCTTCATAAAAGTAGGAGCAAGACAGAGGCAGGAAACTACAGGCCTGTCAGTTTGACCTTAGTGGTATGAAAAATGATGGAAACACTTCTGAAGGAAAGAATTGTTGAGTACCTTGAGGCCAATGGGGCACAGGACCCAAGGCAGCATGGATTCACAGCAGGAAGGTCATGTCAGATGAATCTAATTGATTTCTTTGACTGGGTGACCAAAATAGTAGACCAGGGAGGGGCTGTGGATATGACCTACCTAGACTTTAGCAAGGCATCTGACACAGTCCCACACAAAAGATTAATAAACTAATTACCCAGCCTGAGAGTGGGTCCCAAGGTGGTAGCCTGGGTAAAACAGCGACTGGACAACAAGACACAGAAGATAATAGTAAACAGAGTCAACCCCAAAGAAAGGTGGGTTACTAGTGGGGTACCACAGGGTTCAGTACTGGGTCTGGTCCTTTTTTTTTTAAATTCAGTCTTTTAATTTGATACATGAGTTTAACAACTCTACAGGCAACATTACATCATAAAATATTCCAGTTAATTACATTACAGTGCATTACATAGTGGTTTTGGCAGATAAAATGGGTTAAAAAAATAAGTTAACAACTTATTACATCAGTTTGCAAGGGGTCATCATTACATAATTCAACACTCTGCTTCTGCACTATTCAAACCGAATCCAGCATGGCACAGTGGGTCCTCCCCATCCACCTATATTTGAGTCATGTTAGGAATCAAAGAAACCCTGTGATCAGGGCCCAATTAACACGTCTAGACAAAGAAGAGAAAAGGTTACAGAGTCTGTAAACAGTTTCAGGAACAAAGTTTTCATAATGAACAAGTTGGTAGGATATCCATTTTTGCCATTGAACATCAAATTTCTGGACTTTGTCCATCATCTTGGTGGAGAGTCGCTCAAGGGCATATATCTACCTAGATAAAATAAACCAGGCTTTTTTGGTGGGAATTTTACTTGTAAACCACAGTCTGGTAATAATTTTGTGAGTTGCTATTATAAATTTTGAAATTTGTTTTAAGAATTTCTTATCAATACGAAGTGCATCTGGTTTAATAAAGGTTAATACATAGGTGGAGGTGAACAGATCAGGGGTACCGTAGATTGCCCTCAGCTCCTTGAGAATCTCCCTCCAAAACTTGGATATCTTTGGACATGACCAAAGGACATGACTCTTATTTGCTCTATCGTCCCCACAATCCCTCCAACACTTTCCCTCCCTGAATTCTCCCATACTAGCCAACAGGGCTGGGGTACAAAAGAAATGGTTTCAGAGTTTCCACGTGTATTCACGCCAGTATGGAGAGGGAGAAATGTTTAATGCTGGAAGTGCAGAATCCTTCCAAGCCTGCTCTGTTATTGTTACCTGCAGTTCCTGTTCCCATCTAGGCCTGATCGAGTCAGTCGAGTCTCCCTGTCTTTCATTTAAGGCCTTATATATTTTACTAATTAAGTGATCTGATGCTGTTCCTCTGATGTGGGCTTGTAGGAGCTATATTATTGGTGGGGGGGGGGGTCCCAATCAATGCCACCAGTGTCTGTTCATATGGCTGAAGATGTGATTTAAGATGTAAATAAAAAATAAAGTATTTATGGGGAAGATGGTATTTCCTCTGTAAAGAAACAAAGGGAAGAAGTCCTATCCTGCCCATTAGCTGAAAAATGGAGGAAATTCAATATCTCTGCCACTGAGCTAGATATGGGCCTGAGGGACCTGCTGTAAGGTCTGCATTATACTTCAGTGCTCCAAGAACATTTTTTCTGGGAATGTTAATCACTACTGACCTTCAGCCATGTCCTTGAGGGTTCCCTAGTGAATTGTGGGTAGTTTGTTACTCTTTGACACTTGGGGGGAATCCCAGAAAGAAGCTCCTGAGTGTTATATAGGTCTCCCCATGTTAATTCTATCTGTTTCCAATGGGCATCATATTGTTTGTTTATCCAGAGTAAAACCACCCTTAGCTGTGCCACCATCGCATATTTTCTCAGGTCAGGGAGTTTAAGCCCACCACCTTCTCTAGCCAGCTGCAGAACAGAATATCTAATTCTGGAGGGGTTTCCACTCCAAACAAAGCAAGATGTCATTCTGTCCCATGCCTGTAAATATGTTTTAGTCAGAATAAAAGGCAGTGTCTGAAGAAAAAACAGTATGCGGGGGAACACATTCTACTTGACTGTATCAATCTTACTTAAAAAACTTAAAGGGAGAGATGACTAACGGGACAGGTCTTCTGCCAATTTTAGGGTCGGGGTGTGACGCTTGGCCAGCTGGTTATGATTGTGCTTTGATATTTGTACTATAGAATGTGGTATGTGAGTGTCTCACATGAGACATCCTGTGCTATGGGTGCCCCCCACGTCAGTGAAGTGCCAAGTGACCTGAAACCAGGAGGTAATTAAAAGACTAGAGAGACTTAATTAAGAGTCTCCTGTTTTCCTGTCTTAATTAGAACTGACCCAGCTGCCAGGATATAGGGCTCATAAACTTATGGCATCTTGGAGGAAAAACATGTTATACCACCATGGTGCTAAAGCTGTGAAAAAACCTTTGATGCCTTGGGAACAAGAACTGATCAAGATCAAAGGAAAGGCTTGATTAAAGACTGTCATAATTTGGGAAATTCATTTTTGCTGAAGTCATAGTATTTAAAATATCTCCTGACAGGGAGATCATTGTTTGCATAATTTTTATATCTAAAAGAAGGAGCTAGATGACACCATAGAAGGGGTGTGTGAGAGTGACACATTTAACTAGAACTTATGTCTGATCTTTGTGAAATATCTTTTTGGGCTCTTAAGAAACAAGATCTAACCTAAGTACTGTACAGAGGTGATACGTTAGATAGAAAAGATCTAACTATATGTTGGTAGGAGTTTGTCTGTAGTTTTCCTTGTTTTTCTTTAAGTGATTGTATGCTCTTTGATATATTGTTCTGTGTTTACATTTTTACATATTTTTATCCATTTTAGTTAATATATTATTTTGAAAGACTGCCTGGGTGTGTCTTCAAAGTTCTTTTTGCATGTGACGTATAGACAGTTAAGACTGACAAAAACTGTTCATAAGCTTGATGGTGTCACTAAACTTGGAAAAGGTAAGAATATACCTAAGGTATTTTATAGAGTTTTAAGGGTTAATTTTGGATACCTGATTAGGTGCCCTGAGGCAAAAGATATCTTGCATCCCCCTGAAGACAAGATTATCTGTGGCTGTATATTTGGGTACGCTAGCATAAGGTTCACAGTTTGAATCCCCCCAGAACTTGAGACTAAAGGTGATTCAGACCCACAAGCAGACAGGAGTGTTACCCTGTCTGTTACCTGTTCACTTTACTGTGCTCGGAGATTGGCATTGTGGGAGTAGAGTGCCTGACCTGCTTAGTGTGTTTGTGACAGATTTGGTTGGCAGCAGTGCAGATAAATTTGGTGACACAAGCTTTAACTGTTCAGTGTGTCAGCTTAATACTGTACAGCTCACTTGCAAAAAAAGCAGTGATTTATTTTTTAAAAAAGGAAACAGAACTATATCATTTTGCTTACAGTCAAGTTCTTACCTGTTTTATTTTTTTCTAAAGTTCAAGTTAGAGTAGCCATAGTTAGGGAAGAAGATGGCTTCCAACTACAGCGGGCACACTGTAGGCTACTTGAGGCAGTTGTGCCAGGACAGAGGAGTCCTGTATGGGAGACAGCCACCAAGCAGAACATCATGGATGCCCTGATGGCAGCAGATGCCCAGAGCATTGAGTCACAGACTGTGAATGTAAAGGACCAAACCTTGAGTGTGGAGGGGCCAGCAGCCAGTGCAGTGTCCAGATCCAGTGAGGATGACAGCAGGGCCAGTGCCAGCGAAGGGCCACAGCAGCAGGGGAAGCTCACTAGCATTCTGGAGCCAATAGCAATCAAGCTGCAGATTGAGTTGCACAGAATGGAGCTGGATTTATGCAGGGAGGCTGAATGAGAATGACTAGAGGCAGAGTGAGAACAGTGAGAAGTGGACCGTGAGGAGCGTGAGCACCAGAAGCAACATGAACTGGAGAAGCTACAACTCCAAAAACCAGCTCCAGAGCAGAGAAGTGGCTTGGGTTTAATTGGAACTACAGGACTGGGTTACAAATTGAATTCCAAATTGATAGCTGAATTTAAAGAGGGGGAAGATATGAATGCCTTTTTAAATTCCTTTGAAAAGTCTGTATTCAGGCTAAAATACCTACAGGGTCCTGGAGCTTCCAGCTATCCCCACTACTTACCGGGAAAGCTCAGGATGCATTGGGTCAAATGGACAATGAGGACAGTAATGATTACAGAAAACTTAAAGCTGCACTGTTAAAAACATTTGATTTAACTGCAGAAGCATAAGAAGCCCTGATATGAGCTACAAGGAGCTAGCCATGAAACAAAGTCAATTTTCAAAACGTTGATGGGAAGGAATTGAAGCAAACTCTGTAGATAAAATTGAAAATGCTGTTTTGTTAGAACAGTATTTTGGGGCATGCCCAGTAGAATTGAAAACCTGGCTAGAGAACCAAGATCCCAAAACAGTGCAAGAGGCTGCTGAACACTTGGACTGCTATGCCAAGAACAGACCTGCTCTGAGAGCGAATGGGGTGGGCATAGCAGTGCAGAAAGGGAAAAGCACACCTTCAGGGCAGCTAAAACCCTCACTGCCTCCAACAAAATCATTTAGCCCCAGGTTTCAGAGAAAAGATTTCTCAGAGAAAAGAAACGAATATTGGGTCAGTAAAGAAAATGTGCATTTCACCATACAGTGTCCCAAAAGGGCGAGCAACATGTAGAATGGGGCTAGGAAAGAAGTGAGTTGTTTGTGTGTCCCTGGAAGCATGCCTCTGAACATGAGGGAACACATGCACCCAGTCACAGTGAATGGGGTACAGACACATGAGTTAAGGGTTAAGGGACTCAGGGGCATCCCTGACATTGGTAAAAGGGGATCTGGTAGAGTCTGGTCAGTTTATACCCAGTGAATCTGTAACTGTACAAGATTTCACTGGTAAGGAGAAAACATTTCCACTCTCTAGTGTTCTCCTAGACTGGGATGAAACAGGGGGAACTGTGCAACAGGTGGCTGTAGCCAAAACTTTAGCAGTTGACATCATCCTTGGCAACAATCTCAAACAAGGAGTGGTGTTTGCAGTCACCCATAGCCAAGTGGCAAGGGAAAATATTAGTTCTCTGGACCCCACAGAAGCCATTGTGGAAACCACTAGGAGGCTGGTTCCCTGCCTGTGTTTCCTGATATGGAGACTAATGAAAAGGGGGTAGAAATTTCCCAAGTAGCAGTTAACCAAACAGCTATGGAGGGTTACTCTGAAGAAGGAGGGGTGACCCATTGTCAGAGGGTTAGGTAAGACAGTGATCCTGAGTGCCCTGATGCTAGTGCTAGGGACCCTAGTTTAGAGACTGAAGGGGACCTGTTCTACACCTTGGGAATGTGTAAAGAGTTTGCAGCTGCTCAGAAAAGTGACCCTAGTCTAGAGAAGCTGAGGACTTGGGCAGACTCTAATGGAGCACAGGGAGGTGATGGTAAAAATGAAGTTTATTGGGAAAATGGACTGATGTATACTCAGGCTGTGAAGACAGAGGGAGGAGTGATAGGCAGGCAGCTTGTCATTCCCCAGGGGTACTGTGAGCAGTTGCTAAAGATTTCACATGATATTCCCTTGTCTGGTCATCTGGAAATCACACGCACTACACAGCGATTGGCCCAGAATTTCTATTGGCCCAACTTCACCCAGCAGGTGAAGGAGTATTGTAGGTCTTTTTTTACCAGTGCCAAGAAATAGGGAAGGCAGGTAAGAAAACCCAAGCCACCCTAATTCCATTGCCCATTGTGCAGGAGCTATTCCAGATGGTGGGAACAGATATTGTGGGGCCTTTAAATACCCCCTGCTGCTGCGGGAAGAGGTTCATCCTGACTGTGGTGGATTATGCCACCCGGTATCCAGAGGCAGTCACCCTATCCTCACTGAGGACAGACAAAGTGGCAGATGCCTTACTTGGGATTTTCTTCCATGTTGCGTTTCCACAGGAGGTTATCACCAATCGAGGGGGTTCCTTCATGTCAGACCTGATGAAATGTTTGTGGGAGAAGTGTGGGGTGGTGCAGAGGTGCATGGCACCTGATCACCCGCAAGCCAATGGGTTTGTGGAAAGATCTAACGGTACCCTGAAGTCAATGCTCCAAGCATTTACTGAACAGCATGGGAGGGACTGGGAGAAATACCTTCCCCACCTGTTGTTTGCATACAGGGAGGTGCCAAAGAGTCAACAGGATTTTCCCCTTTCGAGCTCTTATATGGACGCCAGGTACGTGGTCCCCTAGACTTGATCCAGGAGGACTGAGAAGGCAAGCACACCACCCAGGGAACTCCCATAGTGGATTACATTCTTAGGTTTAGGGAAAGGATGAAGGAGCTTATGGGGACAGCCAAGAGCATCCTGGCAGCTGCCCAACAGAAACAAAAAGTGTGGTACTACCGCAGAGCCAGAGCTCACTTGTACACAGTGGGTCAGGAAGTCATGGTCCTTATTCCGGTCCAGAAAGACAAGCTGCAGGCTGAGTGGGCAGGACAATACAAAGTAGTTAGGAAGATAAATGATGTGAACTATATCATAGAGTTACCTGGCAGAAGACAGACAGAAAGAATGTACCATGTCAACATGATGAAGCCATATGCTAATAGGGCTAACATGGTGTTTGCAGTATGTAGTCCTGGGGAGGGGACCAGCGAAGGAGACCTCCTTATGGACTTTCTGGAAGAAAGCAAGTGGGAGTCCTCTGTGGAGGCAGTTAATTTGTCTCCCCAGCTGGCCCCAGACAAGATCCAGGAAGTAAGGGAGGTTTTAGCAGACTTTTCCCCACTGTTTAGCGCCAAGCCTGGACTAACCTCCTTAGCAACGCATGATGTGGAGACAGTGACAAAGACACCCATATGGCGGACAGCATATCGGGTGTCAGAGGCTGTACAAAAGGACATTAGGAGGGAGGTGGAGGAAATGCTGGATTTAGGGGTAATCCAGAGATCCCACAGCCCCTGGGCCTCACCCATAGTCCTTGTGCCCAAGTCAGATTGCTCTACTAGTTTCTGTGTGGACTATCATGGACTGAATGCAGTCACGAAGTCAGACACCCACCCGATGCCCCAGATAGATGAACACCTGGACAAGTTGGGAGGGGTGACATACCTTACAAGTATTGATCTGACAAAGGGGTATTGTCAGGTAGAGTTAACTGACTGAGCTAGGGAGAGGTCAGCCTTCATCACTCCAATAGGCTTATTTGAATTTAAAATAATGCATTTCAGAATGAAGAATGCCCCAGCCACTTTCCAAAGGTTGGTGAACCAGGTGTTAAATGGTGCTGAGGAGTATGCCATGGCCTACCTGGATGACATTGCCATCTTTAGTACCAGCTGGGAGGAACATCTGTCCCACCATAGGGAAGTGCTGGGCAGGATACAGAGGGCTGGGCTCACTGTCAAAGCTGAAAAGTGCCAAGGGGCCATGGCTGAAGTGGCATACCTTGGGCATGTTGTAAGTCGGGGACAGCTCCATCCTAACCAAGTAAAAATAGAGGTGATCAAGGCATGGCCCAGACCAGAAACACAGAAGCAGGTCAGGAGTTTTCTTGGGACTGCAGGGTACCATAGGAAATTTGTACCTAATTACAGTGACCTGGCTGCTCCCCTATCTGACCTGGTAAAGAAAAAGATGCCTAAGAAAATTACCTGACACCAGCCTGTGAAAAAGGCTTTACCAAACTGAAGGAGGCACAGTGCAGTGCTCCTGTGTTGACAATTCCTGACTATTGCAGACCCTTTATAGTCCAGACTGATGCCTCAGATGTGGGAATTGGGGCAGTACTGAGTCAGATATCCAACCAAGGGAAAGATCACCCAGTAGTGTACCTGAGTAAAACATTACTTCCCAGGGAGCAGGCATACTCAACTGTGGAAAAAGAGTGTCTTGCCATAGTGTGGACCCTAAAGAAGTTGGAGCCATACTTATATGGGCAGCATTTTGAGGTATAAATGGACCACAACCCCCTGGTTTGGCTGAAACAAATAGGAAAAACTAATGGTAGACTGTTAAGATGGAGTTTTACCTTGCAAGGGTATGACATGACAATCTTACGTAGGGCTAGAATGACCAATCGGAACACTAATGGCCTTTCGCGTCTGTATGAGGAGTGAACTGATTTGGGAAGCTCATCCCATGCAGGGATAGAGCAACCAATTTCAGTCTAGGTGGGGAGGACTGGGTCGCTTGGCCAGCTGGTTATGATTGTTCTATGATATTTGTAATATAGAATGTGGTATGGGAGTGTCTCACATGAGACATCCTGTGCTATGGGTGCCCCCCCCAGGTCAGTGAAGTGCCAAGTGACCTAAAACCAGGAGGTAATTAAAAGACTAGAGTGACCTAATTTAGGGTCTCTTGTTTTCCTGTCTTAATTAGAACTGACCCAGCTGCCAGGATATAGGGCTCGTAAACATTTATGACGTCTTAGAGGAAAAACATGTTATACCACCATGGTGCTAAAGCTGTGAAAAAACCTTTGATGCCTTGGGAACAGGAACTGCTCAAGATCAAAGGAAAGGCTTGATTAAAGACTGTCATAATTTGGGAAATTCATTTTTGCTGAAGTCACCGTATTTAAATATCTCCTGACAGCAAGATAATTGTTTGTATATTTTTTATATCTAAAAGGAGGAGATAGATGACATCATAGAAGGTGTGTGTGAGAGAGACACAGTTTAACTAGGACTTTTGTCTGATCTTTGTGACATGTCTTTTTGGGCTCTTAAGAAACAAGATCTCTGATCTAACTTAAGCACTGTACAGAGGTAATACATTAGACAGAAAAGATCTGTATGTTGGTAGGAGTTTGTCTGTAGTTTTCCTTGTTTTTCTTTGTGCGATTGTATGCTCTTTGATATATTGTTCTGTGTTTACATTTTTTCTTTCCATTCAATATACTTTATTAAGCATTTTGAAAGAAAGAAAAAACAGATAGTAGCGCACATAAGACAATACAGGTTTTCCTTAACCATGTACAATAAACAATGAATTTAACCACCTATAGGTTACCTCGGTTCAACTAGGCCCCAAACCTCTCCCTCCCCACCCCTCAAACCCCTTCTGTCTTAATATAAACACGAAATAAAGAAATAGCTCATACCACCATTCAAGGCTACATTTACTGATATAAAGCAGGTAGAAAAAGAAGCGCTCCGCAGGGAGATAATCTTCAGTATCCTGTAAAAGACCAGTTCAGGGCCAGGATCCAAACTGTTGTTATACTAACTCACTTAAGATTACATGTGTGCCTAACTAACTACTTTCTGCAGGTAAGTACAGCGCATATAGCTTCCCCATTTTTTATCAGAGCTTTTAAGGTTATGCCTTAAAGATGCAAACATCCTTTCTACCCTAAGATTAAATAGTAGCTCATTCAGCCATTCATTATAGTTGATTTCTATAGAATCCTTCTAGTGCTTAAGCACCAGATTTTTAACCGTGTGTGAGATAAGGGCCAAATTGAATCCTCTCTTTAACAAGCGCTGAGAAGTAATCCCCCACTATACAAATCTCAGGTGTAAAGTACTCCTCTAGGCCTAGTAAGGGGTCTACTTTACTTTGTATCTCATTCCATAATGCCTTCACCCTCGAACAATCCCATAATATATGAAGCAGAGTACCCTCTGCCTTACCACATCTAGTGCATGTGTTATCTCTTAATTTACCCATGGCTGCTAACTTGGAGGAAGTTAGATATATATTGTGCAATATGTAAAATTGCATTATCTGAAGATTATCATTGGAAGTATAAGAAAAAGCCGCCTGCTAGATCTTTTCCCTGTTAAAATCCTTGGTGGGAAATTGTTCTGCCCAGTATGCTGACCAACCTGATACCCCAGGACAGATAAGGGGATATAAAGTTGCAGTAATTTGGGAAACCGCATGAGGGAGCCAGGCCAGGGTTCGTAGTGCGTCTATGAGCCCCGATTGATCCTCTTCCCATTTACCATTCCCCATTTTGGTGACTAATAAATGTCTAACTTGGTAACCATAAAAAATCTGCCTCTCAGGAATATTTGACATAGGCTTGAGATCTTTAGTAGATTTGAGTTTGCCTTCCTCCAAAAGGGTCGAGACTGTTAAATTTGGATTTTGAGATGCTACATAAGGCTTGAGACATTGGCCTCTTATTTTAAAATTGGGATTTGACTATAGAGGTTGGGAAATGTCCTTAACATTATCATATTTAATAGTCTTACATAGCTGCTTATGAACCTTGATAGACATTAAAATTAACTCATCTTTAAGAAATGGGTGACACTCTTTAGCCGTGGTATGTAATAGAGCAGACAGGTCTATACCGCTCTGCCTAATCCAGTGACACTCTAATTGCAACCACACTAGCTCATGTATGTTTTCCTGGGTCTGGGAGGCGGGATAGATCCAGCGTAAATATTTGGCCATGTGACTTGCTAAATAATAATGGTAAAAATTGGGAAGTTTAAGGCCTCCACATAGCTTTGCTGCTCCTAACCTCATATACGACCTTCTCGGCGGTTTTTCTTTCCACAAGAAATTAGAAATAACACTGTGGAGTTTCTGGAACCAAGAATATGGAAGGTGGAAATTAAGCATGTTTAGAGGGTAAAATATCCTTGGGAGGACGTTCATCTTTATCACATTGACTCTTCCTTGTATCGAGATATGTAAGGGGGCCCATCTGTCCAGATCTAATTTGATAGTTCCTAATAATGAATCTAGGTTAAGCTTCTTAATCTGCCTCATATCCCTGGATATAATAAGTCCTAAATATTTCATTTGAGGAGCCCAACTCAGATTTACGTTGTTTACCTGGATACGATGTGTGTAACAATTCAGTGGCATCACTGTGGATTTCTCAATGTTTAGTTTACAGTTTGCTAATTTCCCGTAGGTATCTATGATGCTCAGGGCTGCTGGAATTGAAGTCTCTGGACTCATCAGGTGTAGCAGAATATCATCCGCATAAGCAGACAAGCAGAGATTAAGATGGCCTATTTGAATGCCCTACACCAGGGGGGAGTGCTGAAGGAAGTACAATAGGGGCTTAATATATAAATTAAATAGCATTGGTGACATTGGGCATCCCTGACTGGTGCCCGTATGTAATGGAAACGAGTTGGATTATGCCCCATAACAAAAATCTTTGCTGTGGGGTTTGTGTACAGGATTTTAATCCATTGGATAAATTTATCTGGGATACCAAATTTCTCTAAAACTGCAAACAAGAAAGGCCAACTAACTCGATCAAAAGCCTTCTCTGCATCCAGGGATACCAGCACCATTGGGAGCGGGCCTACCCTGGATGCAGAGAAGATATGGAAAAGCTTCCTCAGGTGGTCTACTGAGGACCTCCCTGCCACAAATCCCACCTGTTTGGGACTAAGCAGGGGTAGCCAAACCCTGGCTAACCTTGTAGCCAGGATTTTAGAAAACAACTTAATGTTGTAGTTCATTAGGGATATAGGCCGGTAATTACTTACTTTGGTTTTATCCCTGCCCGGTTTTGGTATCACCATAATGAGCACTTCCAGTAAGGTTGAATCAGTTATCCCTGACTCATAAAAAAAATTAAACACCTGTAAAAGCAGAGGAGAAAGCTGCTCTTCGAATATTTTGTAAAACCATGGCGGCAACCCCATCAGGTCCAGGAGCTTTATCATCAGGAAGGGCATGAATAGCCTCTGACAATTCTTGCCTTCCTATCTTACTAACGAGGAACTTTTTTTCCGATGGTAACAGCGAGGGAAGTTGAGCGTGTTGTAGGTAATTCTTAATTTCCAACAATGATGGAGGATGGGTTAGGGGAGAGTATAAATCTTTATAGTATTCCTCAAACTCATGAACAATCTCCCTGGGTTTGGTAAGCAGTGTACCATCATTACAGGAACTCAAGGCCACCACCATTCTGGATTCCTCCTGTTTTTTAAGTCGCAATGCCAATAAACGGCTTACTCTATCACCTTGCTCCACATATTTTGTGTGGGATTTGAACAGAGCAAATTGTGCCTTCTACCTTAAAATTTCTGAATATTGATTTTTTAGCAAAGTTAATTGGGTTAGGGTCTCCTCATTGGGAGTTTGGTTTACCTTATTTTCCAGCTTCTGAATTTGAGCTAGCAAGGAAGAGGAAAGAGCCTCTCTTTTCTTTTTCCGAATTGTGGCCAGTCGTATACACTCTCCCCTTATAACACATTTAAACACACTCCATATCTTATCTATATGCTGTATGGAATCATAATTCCGGGCTATGTACTGCTCTATAGAGCTTTTAAGGATATATACTATTTTTGGTTCTTGAAGCATTTGTACATTCAACTTCCAGCTTCTATATTTCTCGGTAGAATTAGACAGGGTTCCCTCTAACCAGATAGACACATGGTCCGAGATAGTTCTAGGGATAATTCCACTGCCAACAAGCCCGGTCAGCATTAGATTGTTTACTAGAAAAAAGTCTATCCGCGACAGGGATCTATGTACAGCAGAGTAGCATGTAAACTGCTTAAGATTAGGATTTAATAGGCCTCATGGATCACTGAGTTCATGGTCTGCCACAAATTCTTTAAGCGCTATCTGTGCAGAGGTTAATAACTTTTTACCCCGAGTGCTTGACCTGTCTATCTCTGGGGATTGCACCAGGTTCCAATCACCTGCCAATACTACTGGCACTCTTGGGAAGGATCCTAGGGTTTGTGAAAGGGAAGTGAAAAATTCGGGGGAATCGTTATTAGGTCCGTAAATTGAACCCAGTAACACTTCAGCATGGGTCCATATTCCCAGTAGGAGTATAACCCTGCCTTGTGGATCTATGTGAGCCCTCTGCAAGTGGAAAGCTGTATCTGGTGTGAAAGCAATGGCTACTCCTCTCTGAGCCGTGGTGTTATCAGCTGCAAGGATTTGTCCAATTTGACGCCTTCTAAAAAGGATCTTTTCTTTCTCCGGTAAATGCGTTTCTTGGAAAAAAAACAACCTTACTACGTAGCGACTCGAGATGCCTCAGGATTTGGTAATGTTTAACCCTATTCCTGGCTCCCCTTACATTCCAGGATACAAACCTCGTCATTCTACCATAGCTATTATAAAAAAAACTATTGGAATACTGATCATGTCAAGCAGATTGGGTCCCAATCTCCCTGCCGTATCTTTTAATCAGAGCTCCATTGTAGCACACTGCCTCACCTAAACGTATAGTCTTCCTTTCCTCTTGCTTCACCAAGAATGGTGGATAACCCGGCCCCTCCCCTTCCCAAGTCTCTTTACTAATGCCCAGAAATCTAACAGTAATTCCCCTTCCCCATTATCCCAAAAATAATAAGCCACCAATCCCCAGTCCTGTAGACTGTCCTCCTCCCCAAGTATTGGTTACGATACAAAAGTGCTACCAAGTATCCCGCAGTCTTCCCTCTCTCCTCCCCCCCCACTACAGCATTAGTTAGGAATAAGTATAATACCTCTTTTCTTTCCTGCAAAGACATACTGTAATATAACTAAGAACAGAGTTCAGCTTTCTATCAGCCTGAACTATACACTCATTTAACTATGTCACTTAGCGAGTCCTTTGGAAAACCCCTTAACTATTCAATGGCATTCATCCTTAAAGGACCAAATTAGCAGATCAAACTTAGATCATGTCTCAAGGAAAAAGAAACACTCTCTTCTGCAACTACAGCAGATGACTAAACAATATCAGTAAAAAAAGTGTCCACAAACATAATGTTATAGTCCAAGTTTGAATTCAGTGGAACTCGCAACACCTAGTAGAGACACCACACTCTTAGGGACATCATCACTTAAAAAGATCTGGAAACCTCTTCTTTAGGTCTGCCACAACTTCTGTCAGAGATTCATACGCTATCCATTTGCCCTTGTGTTGTACTTGGAGTATTGCAGGATACCGCATGCAGAATCTTATATCCGCCGCGATTAGCTTCGTGACCACCGGGTGTACCTCCGTGCGTTTTAGCCTCACCGATCTCGGTAAGTCCTGTGTTATTCAAATCCTTTAGTTTTCCCACTGTATGTCCTTCCTTTCTCTGACCTTATCCAATATATACTGCTTATCCAGATAATTCAGGAGACAAAAAATTAGAGGACGTGGAGGGGACCCCTGCTGTGGTATGGGTCAGATGGACCGGTGGGCACGCTCTATTATATAGACAGGGCCATTAGGGGATGGCCCAGCTATTTTACTGCACAGCATCTGTGTAAATGCCACCGGATTCACCACTTCTTCTCCCTCTTGCAAACCTAGTATCACTAGATTATTCCTATGTGAGCGGCCCTCCAAGTCTTCCAGTTTGTCCTCAGCCTTCTTCAACCGCTGTCTCAGGGTAGCCATCTCGGGTTCTGTTCGTGCCCTACAGTCGTCCAATGATGAAATCCGTGCTTCGTTATCTCCTGTCCTATTATTGAGTTGGCTTAGGGAATTCTTAACCTCTTGCAGGTCTCCTACAAGCGCTTGCAATGATTCCTTTAAGGGAGCCAGACCCTCAGAGAATGTTGCCTCAGTTAACAAGGCCTGAGAAGCCAGTGGATCTGTTTCAGGCATTTCCCCCATTTTGTTCCTTTTGGTCGGCTTTACTTTATCCAGAGATGGGGGGGTGGCGTGTGCTTGGGCCGCTTGGGTTTCATATCGGCTTCCATACACCGGGAAACTGCTAGCAGATCAGGTATTGTAGCTATCACCCTACTCAGCTTCCTTTTTCTGATGTTAATAGACGAGTGTCAAACTTCAAGTGTTAATACCGAGCGGGTGGTCCACGGAGCTGAAAGACTCACATCTTAATAGGCAGCCATCGCAACCGGAAGTCCTGTGTTTACATTTTTACATATTTTTATCCATTTAGGTAAATATTTTATTTTGAAAGACTGCCTGGGTGTATCTTCGAAGTTCTTTTTGCATGTGACGTATAGAGGGTTAAGACTGACAAAAACTGTTCATAAGCTTGATGGTGTTACTAAACTGGAAAAAGGTAAGAATTTACCTAAGGTCTTTTACAGAGTTTAAGAATTCATTTTGGATACCTGGTTAGATGCCCTTAGCTGAAAGATATCTTGCATACCCCCTGAAGAGAAGATTATCTGTGCTTGTACATTTGGGTACGCTAGCGTAAGGTTCACAGTTTGAACCCCCTGGAACTTGAGACTAAATGTGATTCAGACCCACAAGCAGACAGAAGGGTTACCTTGTCTGTTACCTGTTCACATTACTGTGCTTGGAGGTTGGCACTGTGGGAGCAGAGGGCCTGACCTGCTCAGTGTGTTTGTGACAAGGGGTTGCAAATGTCATAATTCTACATGAATGGGGTTTCTTGAAAGCTTTGTTCCCAGATAGCTCATTTCTTTTCTATGCCACTTAAAGGGGAGTTTTTTTTCAAATGGGGGTGGAATAATTATATGTTAATACCTCAGTTTTCATTTTATTAATTTTATACCCTGCTAAATTACCAAATTGTTGTAACTATTTCCAGACCTCTAGGATGGATTTTTCAGGTTCTATAGGTGCCAATAGGATGTCATCTGCAAAAAGTGACATCTTCTGCTGACGACCACCGAGAGGGAGACCCTCTATTTCCTGAGAGGCTCTAATGGTGATAGCCAGGGGTTTGAGATATAAAGCAATTAACATTGGGGACATTGGGCATCCTTGGCGGGTGCTCCTGGAAAGCTGAAATACATGCAAGAGGGTCCCATCAACCTTAACATTTGCTTTAGGGGAGACATATATATTTTGTAATTATTTTACAAATTGTTCTGGAAATCCAAAGTGCTCCAGGGTCTGCCATAAAAATGGCCAGCTGACCCAGTCAAACACCTTTTCAGCATCTAGACCCAGTAGCACTAGAGGAATTTGTCTTTCTATGACATAATCTACCAGGAAGTGTGAGCGTCTTATAGCATCATGGGCCTGTCTACCCTTGATGAAGCCCACTTGACCTGGGTCAATTATAGCTGGAAGTAAATGATCTATTCTAGAGGCCATAGCCAAAATAAACATCTTGTAATCATAGTTGAGCATTGAAATGGAACAGTATGAGGAAGGGTATTTTAGATCTTTCTGAGGTTTAGGTATGGCAGATATAGTAGCATATTGTCATGTTGGGGGGGGGCTCTCCCTTCTGCACAGCATGTAAGGCCAGGAGTAGTATGGGGAGAAGAAGCTTCTTAAATTTGTTATAAAATTCAGAGAGATATCTGTCTGGGGTTGGTGCCTTCAGGGTCTGCACTTTTTTAAGTACTTGGAGTAATTCTCCCTCTTTAATTGGTGCCAGCAAGGCCTCATCCTGTTGTGGGCTGATACGTGGTATTGGTAAGCTCTGTAAATAAAGTTTGATGATGTTCGGGGGGATTTCCTCTTCTTTGGTGTACAACTCATGATAAAACTGCTCTAAGACAAGTCTAATTTCCTGGGGTCATTTTGCTAATCTCCCTGTTTTAGGGTCTACCATACTTGAGATGTTCACTCTGGATCTCTGCTCTCTCAGTTTTCTTGCTAAATTCCTTGAAGCCTTGGGCCCTCCCTCGTGGTACCTTAATTTTAGGTAAAACAATTTTTATTCGATGGACTGGTCCGTTATTTTTTTTGTAGCTTTTGTTTACAATTCTTAAGCGTTGTCGTATTGCGCTATCATTCTGATCTGGCCAATGCTGTAAATGTATTAGATCTCCCTGCAAGTCTTTATATGCTTTCTCCCTCTGTCACTTTTTTTTGGCAGATAATCTTATACTCTCCCCCCTTAATACTACTTTAAAGTGTCCCATAGGATTGTGGGAGCAACTTCTTGTTGTGTGTTAGCTTGTTTAATTCTGGGTATAGCCTCCTGGACCAGCTCAAGGAGCTCTGGGTCCCTAAGGTGGGCAAGGTTCAGGCACCAGTTGGTTTGCTTATAGTGAGCCTCCGGGTCCAACTTAAGATATAGGGGAGCATGGTCCAATAGGAGGGTGGCCCCATGCCACACATCGCAGATGGAGTCTAGATGCTGTACTGTAGTAATAAAGTAATCCAGTTGGGCTCCATTCCCTGCATGTGGGGCGTGGTGGGTATACTTTTTTGTCTTTGGGATGAAATGCCTCCAGGTATCCATTAGATTCAGAGAGATTATGGTTGGCTTTGTATATTTTTGGAGGGCATTTGTTCTGTGGTCCAGAAGAGTCGCTGCATTCAACAGGGGATTTAAAGTAATGTTCAGGTCCCCCCCCAGTAACATCTGTCCCTCCATTAGGGACAATAAATCCACAAAGAATTTTACTGCTAGTGGCTTCCTTGACCCAGGTGGGAAGTAGGCTGATGCCAGGGTAACGGGTCTTGAGTACAGCGTGCCCATCACTATGGCATAGCGACCTTCGGTGTCACTAATCTCCTTTTGTTTTTCAAATGGCACTTCCTGGGAGAGCAATATCATCACCCATCTTCTTTTCCCACCCCCATAAGCTGATTCCACTACCACTGAATATCCATACCGCTGACATTTTTTATGTTCATCAGAGGACATTTGTGTTTCCTGTAGTAAAATAATACCCGGTCTCTCCTTTCTAAAGAGTTGAAATAGGCGGGAGCGCTTTATCAGGTTACCAATCTCATTTACATTTATGGATAAAATCAGTGATGACCTAGCCATATTTGCTACTGGTCAAGCCTTGGATATGAAATCCCTGTTTATAAATGATGTAATACATCCCCTTCCCACCGTGCTGATGCCATATCACCCCTGTATTCAATATTGTTATATTATTAAATGTCTTGTATGGAATATGTAACTTAAACAATTTATAATGGCTGCCTGTTTTGCTATTTAAAACCATAAACCAGTCTGAGTGTCTATAACTACACAAGAACCTAATAAATCTGGCACTAGGCCAAAATCAATCAGACATGTGCAGGTGTGCTGTCATGTCTCCTGATACTTCTGAACCTGCTAAAATAACCAGATGCCAACAGAGCATCAACTGTTTTATACCAGCAGATTGTACTTGGTACAACCGGTCTCTAAACCTGTTAAAACATTTAAGTAGCTCCCAATGTAGGTAGGGGAAATATACCTCTCCTATAGAGGGGCAGATGGATTTGCCCTGTGGGGGAGTGTCAAGGCAATGCTGAGGGCCCAGTACCACTGTTTCCCTGGATCCAAGTGGTGCCATAGGCCACACTGGAAATAAAAATGAGGACCCCCAGGAAATGGTCCCCAAATATTTCATCTCCAGTAGGGCCTTGGAATATGTCTACCGCATAGGGAAGGAGTTCTAACCAAGCAATGGTCAAGTGGGCATGTTGCACTTTAAATAATGCATTAATTCATGCCTCCTATATTTTATTAAGACTGTGACAGTTGGAGGACTATCTACAAGATTTGGGGGGAGGTGGTATATGGGAAATTTTAAAAGTATCTCTCCGGAATTCAGACCTTCATCCCAATTGTAAGCCTGGGAATATTAAAAGATTCTCTATTCCCCATTTACCCCCACCTCATACAGGCTTCCCCGAAAAACATTGCATACTCCCAATATGCAGAGTCGCCTCCGCGTCAATATACCGTAGTTAAAGTCTCTGCAGGATTCCTCTAACAAATCATTCCAGTGCAGGTCTTTTGAATCTTTGTAAAAGTTTTTTCACATCCTCTAAAGTTGCTTGGCTCTGTCTTTTCCTAGAGGTAGAGTCTCAGGCAGTGTCCCAAACAGCATCGCGAAGGCTTTGCTGGGTTTTCCTGAGTAATGGGTCCTCCTGGATAGATTGAGCAAGTCCCTTAAGTTTGAGCATTTTCAAAGCTTCTTCTGGTAACTCGAAAGTCTGAGGACCATCTGGAAACATGATGGTTAAGTGAGCTGGATATGGGGTGGTAAATCTGAATTGCTGTTGCTTTAAGAGGTGAAGTATTGGAGCATAGGCCCTGCATTTTGTTGAGACAGAAGGGGAATAGTCATTGTCAAAGTAAATACATTTCTCTTTATATTTGGTGTCTCACATTCTCCATGCTCTGGTGATGATTGTTTGTTTAGTTGCATAATTCAGAAACTTCACTATAATTGAGCAGGGCTGTTTATCTGTCTGTCTGTCTGTCTGGCCTGGTTTCGGCGAGATGGCCCTATATACTCGCTCCATGTCAAATTTAAAAGCAGGAGCTAACTGAAGGGAATCGAGGAGGAGCTCCTCCATGAATTTTAGAAGATATCTCCACTCTCCATCCTCAGTAAACCCATGTATCCTCATAGTATTATGGTGCGATCTGTTTTCCAGATCCTCACATTTCTCCCTTAAGGTATGTTGTTCATCTAGTAAGTGCATGACCATGCGTTCAAACCTATCAGTTTGATCATCAATTTCTGTATGCTGCGCTTCAACTTCTATAACTCGGGCTGAAAGCTTACTGATTTCTGTAGTTAATTCTGTCCGGAACGTTTGAACCTCAGTCCTGAACTCCTGCAACTCCATTAGGATGGTAGCATTACTGGGTTGCTGAGACGAGGCCCCGTTTGAAGCCACCTTGTCTAGTGGGATCACTGCAGGGCTTGGTGCAAGTTGAGGGAACCCTGACGAATGCTTGGTTCTGGGGGTACATATAGTCTGTTTTTTGCCACCCATTTAATGCTGTGACTCTCCCTGATGTTCTTTTGTTGATTATTTTAGGGTTTTAGATGAGGGAGAGTCTGCTTCTAGCCCAGGATCCATGGAGCTAGATTTTACCCTAGCATCCCGGTCAGTGATGTCACCGGAAGCGGGTCCGGTCCTTTTTAATGTCTTTATAAGTGAGATTGCAGAGGGACTGGAAGGAAACGTATATGCTTATTTGCAGATGACACAAAGATCTGCAACAGGGTTGTTACACAAGGGGGGGTGGAAAGGATGAGAAGGGACTTGACAAGGTTGAAGGAATGGTCAGAAGTATGGCAGCTTAGATTCAATGCAAAGATGTACAAAGTAATGCACCTGGGAAACAAAAACCCAGGGGAAGAGTACTCAAGGGGCAGGGAGGTAGTAACAACAACAAAAATGGAAAGGGACCTAGGTATAGTCATACCAGATGACCTAAAGGTTAACAAGCAATGTGAGAAGGCAGTAGGGATGGCTTGGGAAGCACTAGTATATATAGAGGCATCACCAGTAGAAAACAAGAAGTTGTTATCCCTCTGTACAGACAGTTGGTGAGACCACATCTGGAGTACTGCGTGCAGTTCTGAAGACCACATCTCCACAAGGACATAGACAGGATGGAGGCAGTTCTGCAACAGAAGCTGCACAAAGAGAGACTTAAGGAGCTTAATATGTATACCCTTGAGGAAAGGAGGGAGAGGGGGGACAAGATAGAAACTTTTAAGTACCTCAAGGGAATCAACAAAGTCCAAGAGGGTATCATCTTTCAGAAAAAGAGATGTGCAAGAACAAGGGGACACAATTTGAAGACAGAGGGAGGATGACTCATGGACAATGTGAGGAAGTATTTTTTTACAGAGAGGGTGGTAGACACATGTAATGGCCTTCCTGAGGAGGTTAAGGGGTCAAAAACGGGAGGGGGATTGAAGAATGCATGGGACAGACATAAGGCAATTCTTGTACGGGTAGGAAGAAATAGTCTGTTGGTTAACTAGGATCTGCAGCTTATCCAGTAGGTAGGGAAATGAGCAGACTAGGTTGGCCAAGCAGTCCTTATCTGCTGTCAAAGTCTATGTTTCTAGTCTTGTCTCAGTTTTCCTCAATGGCCTGTCCTCTGCCTCTGTCACCTCACATACCCATCTGTTTACAGATGACACAGTTATTTACACTTCCTATCCCTTGGCCATGGTTGTGGAAGCTGTGCTCTGGCAAGACTTCTACAAAGTACTGTGCTGGTTCCATACCACCCAACTCCAAGTCAGATCCAGAAAAACTGTGTCCATGACCATTGGTGCCAGCAGGAAAATAACCAGGCTTTCCCCTCTTCCCATCTTCTCCACATTGGATAGAAACCCTCTTGTAGTCCCCACCTTCAAGTACTTCAGTGTGTGGCTAGATAGTTTTCTGAACTTCTCTGCCTACATTGATGCTATCTAGACCAAGCTCCACCCCAAACTCTGTGCTCTGTACTGCATAAGGACTGCCTTTCTCCTTAACTCCACAGGGACCTGGTAACCAAAATGGTTCTCCCAGTTTTTGACTATGCAGATGTGGTCTATGGTACCACCCCCTCCTCCTCCTCCATCACCAGACTGGATACTCTTTGCAGTCCTTTCTATTTCTTTGCTACCAACTCACTCTCCCATACTTACCATTGTTTGCTCTACTCCTCCCTTTCCATCCTTCCTGTCCCTTCATGTTGACAGTCACACTGTGCTTCCTTCATCTCAGCATTCTAGTTTGGTCCCTCCCTCTTACCTGTTCTCATTTTTCTCCCCATCCCCTCTTTGTCCTATTCCATTTGCTCCAGGGATCCTCATACTTTCTCCTTTCCCCATCCAAGTGCCTCTGCTGGGTAGTCTGCTTTCTTCTATCATCTCCCTTCCCTCTGGAACTTGCACCTCTCTTCCCTCTGTCTTTTTGCCTCAGTACTACCCCTTAGACACTGGCTAAGACTTCTCACTGCTCCCTTCCGCCCCTGCCAACCTTGCATCTGACCCTTTCCCCTATTTCTGACCTTCTCTCTTGCAAATACTCCCCCCCTCAAGATTTTGGTTCTTACCAGTGCAGCAAAGCTGCCTGTATTTGATTCATCTGCACTGCTCAAGCAAAGTCACTTTTATGTTGGCGCGCTTGCACAGCAAACATCTTGCGGTAGTGCAGATTTGAAGGCGCGATCACTGTTGGGTGAATGCAGAGCACACACCAATAGGTGCATCCTGCATTCTCCAATCAGCCAGCAGCAAGGACTTACACCCTGCTTAGCTAATGAGGTGAAGACATGAGAGAAATGAGCTCTCATGCAGCGTGACCACAACAAGCCTCCCCCTACGTGAAGGCAACATGACGGCAGTGACTGCCACTGTTGCCTGTCAACACCCCCATTTGTTGTGTGCTGATGGGGGTGCTGAATCCCCATCGGCATCATGTAACCCCCCTTTTTTTGATTGCTGAGGGGGTGCCCAATCCCCCTCAGCATCATGCATCCCCCCAACAGTTTTTCTTTGCCGATGGTGGCCCAATCCCCGTCGGCATGTATCCCTCCCGCCCCTTGAATTTTGCTGACAGGGGAGCCCACTCCCTGTCAGCATAATGTGCTCCCCCCATTTTTTGCTTGCCGAGGGGGTGCCCAATCCCCCTCAGCTCCTGCGGTCCTCCTTTCCTTGTTTGCCAATGGGGGTGCCCAATCACCCATCAGCAAAAGCACCCACCCACATACACACACACACGCACTCAGGTGACACACTGGGAGCCCACCCCAATGTGCCAAAGCACCTATTAAAACAAAAATGGTCCCCAATGTCTTTTATTTTTTTCACCTGTAAAGCAAAAACAGTCCCTCATACTCTTCCAACCCCCTCTACCACACCCTCCCACTGTGCACCCTGCCTCCCCACACCCCCCACACCCCATACTTATCTCCGGAGTCAGGCTCAATGATCTTTGGTGGACCGGGAACATGTCGGCACTCTTCAAAGCTGACCATGAACTGTGGAAATGCCAATAAGCTGTATAATGGAATAAATAGGGTTTTTTCAACTTTAATGCATATCTCGGGCATTTTGGGGAATTTGTACACCAAATTTTCAACATGGGGTTTTTGGGACCCATTCTCATGAATTCTGGCACTGTCATATCGTTAATCAGTCCCAAAAGGTGATTTTGCAGTCACTGCATGGAATCACCTTTCAGGACCAATTAATGAGATGACAGTGCCACTGTTCATGAGGTGGGCTCTCAAAAAGCCTATGTTGCAAATTTGGTGGGAAAAATCCAAAAAATGGCTGTTTTAAGAGCGTACATTGCGCAGCTGCTACACAGGCTCATAACTTCACGAATTCACAATATTTTCACACCAGATTTTCAACATTGTCATTTTTGTACACCTCCTTGTGAACAGTACAGCTATCATTTTTCACATCCTGACCGAAATGTGTTTCCGCACTTCCGGTGCACAGAAGTGAGGTCGCTGTGGGAAATTAGTGTTTGGGCAAGATTATGAAAATGACAGTGACACTGTTCATGAACAGAGGTCCTAAAATGCCTATGTTGAAAATTTGGTGATGATACTCCATAAAATGACTGTGTTATAAGCGTGCGTTGGCAGATTGCATGTACACTCATAACATCGTGCATTTGTAATATTTTCACTCTGGATTTTCACCATTGGCATTTTTCCACACCTCTTGATGAACAGTACAGCTGTCATTTCACATATCCTGCCCAAAATTGTTTTCGCACGTCCGGCGCAGAATAGCACGGTCACTGTGCGAAATCACTTTTTAGGACAGTTTGAGGAAATAACAGTGACACTGTGCATGAGCAGAGGTGCTAAAATGCCTATGTTGAAAATTTGGTGCCGAACGTCCAGAATGACTGTGTTACAAGCGTGCGTTGCGCATTTCCCACACACCCTTGTAACATCACAAATTTGCAATATTTACATGCCACATTTTCAACACTGGCATTTTTTTACACCTCCTTATGAACTGTACAGCTGTCATTTTTCACATCCTGCCCAAAATGTTTTCTGCACTGCACTACCAAAGCCAATGCCAGCGCAACAACATTCGGCATTGACAAATGATTGTTTCAACAGGCACTGTGCACATTATTTAGCTCTTGTCTAGATTGTACACTGCCCTGTAAGATGATTTTGTGGTCCCTATATTTGCTATGGTGCCGTTCACCTGACTGTTCTGTATTCTGTTAATTGCACTTTTCAACTGTCATTGCAACTGCATTTTATGACTTGATGTCATTTTTGTTTTCTGTACTCCCTTATCCCTCTCCCACAGGTCACACCTGGAAAATGAGCCTCAGCTCAGTGTGCCTGTCCTGGTTACCAATTTTCAAATAAATAAAAATATATTCCGTATAGATACTGATCCGTGCTATATATACAATATATAGTGAAACTATATTTTTATATATATATATATATTTTTTTTAAATATATATTTCAAATATTGATACATATAGTCCATATATTAATACATGCCATATGTGTCAATAAATATACATGCATACATATATTTTGTATATATTGATGCTTATTGGTTATATGTAGAGATGCATACATTTTGCATATATTTATATTTACCAATTCATGTATTTCATATACCGTACATAGTAATGTATATTACATGTATTGATACATATATTGCATGTATCGTATATTGTTCAGTATATTTCATATGTAACAATACATATATTTATTATATATTAATTCCTATATTTTCATGATGACTATGTTATATGTAGTGATGCATACATCACATGCATATGCTAAATATACTGTACATGTATATGTTAACATACTGTATATGCCATATATTGTTTAATAGAAAACTTAAGTATGGTATGTATTTATACTTTATGTTTTATAAATCCAAATGTATTTATCTATATGTATTTCATAACTGTTTAAAGATGTGCAAAGCTGGCAAACTTCACTCCGTAAAATAAATTGCGACATTTGCTAAATTCACAAAGTGCAAAGTGTCAACTTTGCAAAGTTTTTGGCAGGCGAAGCGACAGTTTGTCAGAAGTTATGCAAATTTGCTGGTGAAGTTGCAACTTCATCTTAACTTTACTTTAACTTTGCCTGACTTCACCTGAAAAAGTGCCATTTCCCCAGGAAAATGCAATGCAAAGTGGCGAAGTGGGCATTTTCATAAGTGTTTTGTGGTATGGATTTCAGTTAACTTCACTGAGCTTTCACCAGTGAAGTAAACTTTGCAACATCTCTACAACTGTTTGCTTTTTAAAGAGATACCCCTCTATAGTATGTCATAGACTGCCTCTGAATCCAGTGTTAGGTTTCATGTGCTATAACACTGCTTGAATTGCATTTTGTGTGTAAGTTGTCATACAGTATCAGTGGCTTACAGCAATTTTTTTATAAATTTCCAGCAATAAATTCACAGTTGGTAGCAGCAGAACTTAGTTATACGAAATGTAAATACACTTTGAATTTCTGGACATCCATTGTTTTATACCTGAATGCATGATACTTGAAAACTGGCTCTTAATCCTTAAAACTTTATCTGTTCCTGTTGCCTACCCTGCCTTGAGGTCATTATTCTCTGCTTGCAACATCTGAATCCTTTCCATGGCTACAAGTTGTGATATTACAACACAGGATTTTGACTTCAAAGCTGGAAAAGCAGCAGAAACAGATGAAGTACATGAAGAAAACAGCCTAATTTTCAACTAATGTCTTTCGTAATAAACGATGGAATGTATTAACATTCAGAATTTTGGGAAATTTTATGACAAGTCCCACAGATGTCAGCTGTTAGTGTTTTGCAGATAAATGGAAACTCACTTTAATTAAAATTTCAGATATTCCCTGATATAGAGGTAGTCCAAGGTTTGTCAGTTGAAACTGAATGTCAAAAAGTATAAGGTGATGCACAGAAGCACAAGAACCCTAGGACAGTCAATCAATTAATCAGTCAATCACTCAGTCAATCAATCAATCATAATCTTTATTTTGCCAGGTGGAACATCATTAAAACAAGCTCATTTACAAGATGGACCTGGGGCAAAACAATTGCCAACAGGGTTAGGACATAACAGGTTGCGTGAACATACATAACAATTACATAGTAATAATAACATCATAATAACATATAACCATCACATGTAACAAGATACTTCCACCAGAACAAAGCAATAGGTTCAACAGGAGGTAGTGACATTTAAATACAATTGCATAGATGCAGATATATGGATGTAAGGTAATGAGCTAAAGTTTATACAGTAAACGTCATTGAAGGAGTCATAGTAAGCAGGAGTGGCAGTTCCTCTAGCGTCAAAGTGCAAAGCAGATTGAGATGTAAGAGTCCTTTGATAAGTATTGTAGGCATGGTCTGGCAACTGGGGTCGGAAGGGGAAGGGATATAGGGAGTGGAGAGGGAAGGTCAGATGAGATAAAGGAGGGCTGGACATGGTGGCTTAGGAGGAAGGACTGTTCTAAGGGAGAAACATGACAGATGCCACAGGCAATGGTTGGGGTTTAAGTCCAATATTTGAAGCAAAGACAGCTCATGATGTTGGGACCTTGATTTGGACAATGCTGGATGGAAGGGGCTAAGCTGGGTATTACTTCTGAGGAAAGAGACCTACAGTAGGAGTCATCATAAAACACTCCCTTAAGCTGTTGGCCCAGTGGCACTGAAGGTTGAGGCATTGGATGCCACACCTCATGCTATGCCGGTGACCTGGGTTCAGGAACAGACTTGGGTCATTGGTGGGCAGCTGGGGGAGGGTGGAGAATTGATTGAGCTGCCAGTTGACACTCTCATCCTCATGTGGGATTTGAGGGGCTCCTTGAGGTTTTGCTGCCTCCTAGTGGGTGCTGGGTGGCAGTGTTGTTTTGAGGAGCCCTGGTGCTAGGCCACAGGAGGGCCAATGAGGCTAGGATCAGAGCTGTGGTGCACATGTGCACCTCCACATACATACACTACTGCTTCTGGGGCCTCTGGATAGTGGGAACTTAAACAGAAATACCTGGGAGGACACGGGGAGGCAACGGAGGCCCCAGAAGCCAAAAACCCACATCCCAAAAGGCTGGACAACCTTCAGATCAGGTTCCAGGGCACTTCGAACCTACTCAGGGACTGATCCTCTAATTACAGAAAGACCAACAAGTAGGTGAGGTGGACTCTTCCCTGGGGGGTGATCCAGGGGGCTGGAAGGTTCTTTGGGGATGGGGAGAAGGGTGCTTGGTGACCCCCAAAAGAAGGTAGTTTCTAGGCTAGGGTGTAGAGGCTGTGACTGTGGCTGAGTGGGCACTCCTGAGAGATGCCCCAATCTCCCCATGCCATAAATAGAATGTACAAAAAAAAAGACCCCCTTAAGCAAACTAGCTAATGTAACAAAGTTCCTTGTACATCACCTTTTGAGAAAGCTACAAGCAAAATGTGTCAGGTGAAGCCATGAAGGAGTGGCCCTCAGCTCTTGCAGCAGAAGCTTTCTAGTCAGCCCTCTCCCTTATGGCTTGATGTTTTTTGTACTACCAATGGACTATTTATGAACTTTACACACTGCATTCTGCTTTGGAATGGAATGAGTTGTGAGATTTTTTGATTATTTTGATCATTTTGCACATAAATAAAAGTTTTTGATCACAATAGAGGTATCCAGCTGGGTCATTTGAATCTACAGTGAAGCCAGCACATAGTGCTTCTTTTTAAGCAGGTGCCAGTTTCCTTGCATCAAGTTTTGGTTTTGTTTTGTTTTGACCTGGCACTGCTTATATCAAAGTTGCAGTCACACCAACTAACTGTGAACTGGGAAACATATTTTGTGACTTGCACGGGTTTAAAATAGAAAACAAGGCGCTCCTCATTCTAACACTGCAACAAGTGGCGCTCCTGCTCTTACATGTTATTGAATGGCTGAAACACGGCAGGTACAGCACATTGAGGATACGTGGTCCCTGAAGGACTTAGTATTAAGAAGTACAACAAATGATACTAGCTATTCGAATCTATTAAACAGTACTACACTGCCATCAGGACCCTTAAATAGTCGGCCGGCTTTTAGTAGTTTTGGAAAGACAGCATTTAAACAAAAATGATTGCACTGGGAGGAGATTTCACTTAAAGCCTACTTGGAGGTAAAGCGTGTACCCAGAGGGATGCGCTTTCTGAAAAACCCTACTTGTGGTCACAGCCAAGAAGGTTTTATTGATAAATGGAGGTGAATTAGTGAAAAGGCAAGTTATAAATACATGGAACTGATTATTTCTGAGAATGCGTTGATACAAAAGAAAACAGAAGCCGAGTTAAGCAAACGGGAGAAAGAACTGAATACTGTCAGTAACGTACCACAATATTTCCAGCAATTAGAAAGTTTCACATAGAATCTACAGAAGTGTGATGAGAAAATAAAATATGTTAAGAAAACAACATTTGATTGGGATGAAAGAGATTACAAGACTAATAGAGTGCTTAATTGGACCACACCTATAACTACTGTTAGTGAAAATTCACAGGGCCCCATGTCTAGCAACGAACAACAAGCCATTTTCATTACAGGATCAGAGGAAATTGAACAAGAGCAGGATCATTTTTTTAGGAGAAAAAGAGGAACCATGTGCTACTATAATGGATCCACCACCCTTTGTTCCATGGCAGAGCCAGCGAATAAGGAAGCAAAATATGGGAGGTCAAAACGCACAAGGAGAAGTGGCAGAAAGAGGCATAAGAAAAGGACCCCCCACAGGGGCTGGAGGGGGAGAAGGAGACAAGGGAGATTCCTGTGAACATTATAAATATTTCTAAGTACCAGCTGAGTGAAGTAGAGGTAGGAGTATTAAATAGAGGTCTCTCATTTACCCCTACACAAAGGATTAATCACTTTGAAACTGTGCTGGACCTTAATAGACTGGTACATAATTTAGGTCTAAAAACATTTTTTCAGGGGGAAGGGGAACAGAATCAGCAAACAAATGAGTGTATAAATGATGGTTCTGAACAGTTATCTGGGTACTTAAATGTTTTTAAACCGGCATCTGAGTTTTTTCCCCCTCTGTCAGCAGCATTGCAAATGTTCACTAAGTGGTGTGAGGAAGATTTAACATTGTTAAACAATGGTATTAATTTGCATTATAAAAAGGGTCTGAGAAATGGAGCTTTCTGATTGGCTGCAAACATTCTAACAGCCTTATGTTAATCTTTTATTAACATACATGTAAAGCTTAGCTGTATGCTGAACAAGGTTTAACACTGTTTAAAAACATTTTTATTATAATAACAATAAGGCATTCCCAGGAGTTATGTTAATGGTCAGTAAATCACCCTCTAGGGGTATGTGGTACTCGGCTACACCTCGTGCCACAGTACACCTCCAGAAGGTGATAACAGACCATTAACATAACCCCTGGTCATGCCTTATTGCTTAATTATTCTTATAACATGAGTAGAGGGGAACAAGAAATTTTGAGAAAGTTGGGTAATAATAAGGCATTACAATAAAGGCTGCTGATAAGGGGGTGCAGTAGTTGTTATGGATAGTGAAAAATATGATTTAGAAGTTTTGAGACAGCTATCTGATATAATATATTATGAAAAACAAAAGTTTGACAAGACACAGAGTTTTAAACAGACCGTTGATTCTTACCTTAGAAAAGTGAGGGATAAGAATTTGAGAACTAAACTGGTATTTGACTACCTAACTGTAGAATATCCCATGAGAGCAACATTCTACATACTCCTGAAAATTCATAAGGATATGGTTAACCCCCCAGTAGACTGATTGTTTCAGGGAATAATAGTTTGACAGAACCATTGGCCAAATATGTAGACTTGTTTCTCGTTGATCTTGTCAAGGAGGTGCCAGCGTACATAAGGGATACAAGTGACATCTTGGAAATACTTGAGGAATTGGCACTAGAAGAGGATAGTATATAGGTTACATCATTGTATTCCAATATCCCCCACAATGATGGCTTGGAAGCTTTGGAATTTTATTTAGAAAAAAGAACAGAAATGGAGCCGCTCACGGAAGTATTAGTTCAATTGACTAAGTTTGTATTAGAATTCAACATATTCTTTTACAAAAATGATTTTGACTTGCAAAAGAGGGGGGCAGCAATGGGTGCCAGTATAGCACCCAATTATGCCAATTTATATATGGCAAAATGGGAATTGGAAACAGTAAGAAATGCAAGTAACCCCTTCCTGCCAAAAATCGACCAATGGAGACCTTTTACGGATGACGTCTTCATGGTATGGAAGGGGATTGAGGATGAACTTTTGGAGTATGTACAGTGTGTTACTTAAAGGCAAGTAACAGTAATTTATGTTTCAGTATTAGTTTTAGTAAGAATGAGATTAGCTTCCTTGATTTAAGAATTGTTAAAGATGGTAGTGGTGGAGTGGGTACTGATTTGTTCAGAAAACAGACAAATCAAAATACTATTCTGTTGGCCAATAGTAACGATCCCAGACATGTAATTAAAGCAATACCTAAAGGACAATATATTGCACAAAAAGAAATTGCAGTAGCCAAATAGAATATGTAAAAAGGGCACAGGAATTGACTGTGAGGCTGCAGGACAGAGGTTATAAAACTGACATTTTAACAAAAGTGCAGAAAGAGGTTGATGTCATCCCAAGGGAGACTCTTTTAATAAATAAGGAAAAAGAGAGAAACTGTGACCCACAAATGACTTTTGTCACTACATATAGGCCGCAGTCACAGGAGGTGGTCAATATTATTAAAAAACATTGGCATGTAGTTTTGTTGGACACAAAACTAAAGAATATTGGTGCCAAAGTTTCAAGAATTGTTGTGCACTCAGTCCAGCCCATCTCAGATAAGCCCAGGAATTGGCTTATGGAACGAGCAGGAGGGTGTAACAAATGTGGTAACTGCAAATATTGCCCTTTAGTAAAAAAAAAAAAAAACAAATGGTTCAAAAACCATGCTACAGGTTTGAATGTAAAAGTCAGAGGCTCTGTTACTTGTAGCACTTTAGGTGTTATATACATGGTGGAGTGTAGTCATAACAGATTCTATATAGGGAAAACAAAGCATCCTTTTAAGACACGGATAGGCGAGCATGCTAGGGCAATTTTGAACTGTGATAATACCAATGCTCTAGCTTTACATGTGTCCAGAGCAAAAGATAGAAATGAGCATAATTTTAAGTTTACAGCTATTGAAAAAACTATTTTGACTAAAGGGGGGGGGGGGAACGATTACAACAATCTGCTTCTTAGAAGGTATCAGCACTGGATTTTTGCTATGAGGGCTATGAGTGCCCCAAGACTGAATGAGAGGATAGAAATAAAACCCTTCCTAAAAAGGAAAAAATAGTAATAGATAAGTCCTACCATATCAAAATGCTGATATTTAATTAGTTTGTTGTGCTTTCTTCTTTCTTTTTTCTAAAAACTCTTTCTTTTGCACAAAGTTGACTTAAACCTACCAGGGTGAGTCAGGACTATGTGAGGAATACAAGTTTTCTTGTGATGTTCTTAGTGGGGGGTGTGCAATATTATGCTGGAGCCCTATTAAGTATATTCAGCACAGTTTCTTTCTTTTCTTTGTAATTCCTTATATGTTATTGATAAAAGGCCTGTATGATTTTAAAGTATAGGAATTTTGCTGTTGTTTTGACAAATTGAGAACAAACAAAACCTTGTTCACGTTAAATAGATGAATGTACTGTCTCTTTAAGGGACACATTTAAATGACTTGCGTTTGTCCTTGTACGTCAGCCTTTGAGAAAGCTACGTGCAAAACGCGTCAGGTGAAGTCACGAGGGAGTGGCCCTCAGCCATTGCTGCAGAAGCTTTCTAGTCAGCTGTTTTTCTTATGGCTTGTTGTTTTTGTGGATTACCTATGGATTATTTATGGACTATTTATGGACTTTACACACTGCATTCTGCATTGGAATGGAATGAGTTGTGAGTTTTATTGATTATTTTGATCATTTTGCACAGAAATAAAAGTTTGTGATCACCATAGAGGTATCCAGCTGGGTCGTTTGAATCTACAGTGGAGCCAGCACATAATGCTTCTTTTTAAGCAGGTGTTGGTTTCCTTGCATTAAGTGTTGGTTTGGTTTTGACCTGGCACTGCTTGTGTCCCAGGTGCAGTCACATCAACTAACTGTGAACTGTGTTACATTTGCAGCTTTTGCACAAAGTTGACTTAAACCTACCAGGGTAGGTCAGGACTATGTGAGAAATAGAAGTTTTCTTGTGATGTTCTTAGTGGAGGGTGTGCAATATTATACTGGTGCCATATTAACTATATATTTTGCACAGTTTCTTTCTTTTCTTTGTAATTCCTTATATGTTATTGTTAAAAAGTCTGTTGATTTTAAAGTATAGGAATTTTGTTGTTGTTTTGACAAATTGAGAACTAACAAAACCTTGTTCACTGGCAGTATAGCCTAGAGGTTAGAGGAACAAGGTGTGAACGAGCTTGGTACATCCAGCAGACCAGACCCGAGTTTGATTCTCACAACCTCCACTTGCATACTGTGTGACTCTGAGCAAGTTACTTAACGGCGCAGTGCTCCCAGGCACCCCTGAAAACAGGCACTTGTGCCTAGTAGGCCTTACCCGGTTACCAAAGACTAAAAAAAAAAAAAAAAAAAAAAAATAGATGAATGTACTGCCTCTTTAAGGAACACATTTAAATGAACTGAGTTTGTCATTGTACGTCAGCCTTTGAGAAAGCTACATGCAAAACGCGTCAGGTGATGTCACGAGGGAGTGGCCCTCAGCCCTTGCTGCAGAAGCTTTCTCGCCAGCCATTTCTCTTACAGCTTGTTGTTTTTGTGGACTACCTATGGACTATTTTTGGACTATTTATGGACTTTACACACTGCATTCTGTGTTGGAATGGAATGAGTTGTGAGTTTTATTGATTATTTTGATCATTTTGCACATAAATAAATGTTTTTGATCACCATAGAGGTATCCAGCTGGGTCGTTTGAATCTACAGTGGAGTCAGCGCATAGTGTTTCTTTTTAGCAGGTGCCGATTTCCTTGCATCAACTAATGTAACAAAGCCTACAATAAGGCAAAGATTATGCTGGTGTGCATCATTAGGGGTATTGACAGCAGTAACTGGAGGTGTTACTGCCTCTCTATAGATCACTGGTGAGGCTGCACCATGAGTATTGTGACCAGTTCTTGAGTCCTCATCTGAGGAAAGTTAAGAACAGGCCATGGGCATTGCAGTGTAGGGTAACCAAAATGATTCAGGGCCAGCAGGACACATCTTACAAGGACTGGCTTAAGGCACATAACATGTACTCACTGGAGGCCAGACAGGAGAGAGAAAACACAGTGGAAACCTTCAAGTTCCTAAAACGAATGAACAAGGTGAACAGCAAGGAATATTTCAGCAGGAATAGCAGATCAAGAACACAGGGGCATGACTGGAAATTGGTGTGGGGAGGTTCAGGAGGGATGTGAGAAAGTTTTATTTTACAGAGAGGGTGGCTTGTCCATGGAACTGACTGCAGCTGATGTGGTGGGCACCAAAACATGAATGGTTTCAAGCATGGCTGGGGCAGAGTGAAGGCCTATGTCATTACTCAGGGCAAGAACACTAACACAGAGATCATGGAGGTGGGTAGTGTGGGCTAAAACCCTGTATACACAAAAGATTTGGGGAGTATTATAGGGTTTCACAGGCGGGCTGGATGGACCAGTGATCTTTTTCTGCTGTCATTGTCTATGTTTCCGTTTCTATATGCTGTGCCCACCTGTCTTTCAGTAGTCTTCTACCCTCCCCATTTGGATTGAAGCCATACCTTTTAAACAGCCTCCAATCCCACCAGGTTGGGCACAATGTCCCAAAAAACTAAAATCCCTCCTCCTCTCACTCACCTTTTAGTCATTCATCGAATCTGAACACATGGACTTGTTTCTTTTATTTAGGCATGGCCACGGTAGCACCTTGGAGAAAGTTAACACTCCTACTGTCTCCTTTACTACTTTCCCCAGTGAATGAAAGTCTGACTGTTCCATGCTCTGTCTGCTCAGACCATTTATGCTCACATGCACAATTAGATTTAAGGCTCTTAACAGCCTGAAACAAAGCCTGTCACCTGCTCACTATTGCCCCAAAACTCACCCACACCTGTGAGTATTATGCGCGATCAGGCTGACTTCCTTTGAAGGACAGAATACTTTATCAAACCTGCCTACTCGCAAAAAATATCTCACTAAATTTACTTCCTCAGGGAGTTCTGAGTCTTCTATCACCACCTATACATGCCAGGCACACCAGGAGCTTGACTACACAAGTATTCCATGTGCCCAGGTGCTGCACAACTATGGCCCAGTGTTCCTTTGCTCACTGGGCTCCTCTGTGGACAAATGGCCTACCACCTGACATAACTGGAGCCACAACCCTTGGTTCCTTTAAGCACAAACTCTGTCAGCACCTCATTGACAGTAGTACCTGTAGGTGCCCCTGCTAGTCTGTGCCCACAGCTTTAGCCTGCCTCAGCACTTCTAACTCCTGACCTGCCACGTTAAGTCTTTGCCCAAGCACTTGCCTTCCACCCCCTTTTGCCCTAGCACTTACCTCCCATCCCCTACCCCTTGGCTCTTTCTTTGCCTCTGCCCTTCCTTTCCCAGCTCCTACTGCCCTTCCCTACCTCACCCTAACAGTCTGCCTCTTCCTCTTTCTGTTCCGTAGGATGCTGGCATACCATGTATTATGCCTTAGCACAATTTGTGTAACTGTTTGTCATTGCAACCCATGTACTGTTGAATTTTTTTTTACTCTATATAATTTACTGGAACCATATTGTGTCTTCTTGTATTAATTTATCTGACATGGAGCCTCTCAAAGAGCATACACTCACATGTGTCACCCAAGATTTCAATAGATAAATAAAAAAAAATAGATTTGACCTTCTCTTGCTGTCTCCCATGAGTTCCACCACCCAGGCTATAAGTCTGTCTGCTGTCTCTCCAGGGAAACAGCATTCCAGCCCATTACCATTGGGAATGATACCCAGATCTGTTCCTATGCCACTTACAATTGAATCCCCCACTACATGTACCTTACTCATGCCCCCTTTGGAGGCTCGACCCACCCCATGACATGCTGTTCAGCACTGCCAGCTTCCTAGGCATGTTGGTTCCCTCTTCCCTTGTAGGGGGAGAATGAGGTACTTTTTGTTGCAATATGGTGAACCTATTGCCGGTGCACAGCCCTAGTTCCCCAAGCTTGGACTTCCCTTCCCCTTTCTTCCCTTCCTTCCTTCCTTCCTCCCCTCCAAACTGTCCAGCCCCCTTCTCTGACCTGTGTTGGGCTTGGGGGTGGCTGTGGCAATAGTGTCCTATGGGGCCCAGGAGCTGCAACTGTCAAGCAGTTTATTTCAACCCTTGAAGGTTCCAATTTCACTCTCACTGCCTAGAACCTCCTACAGTTGAGATAGTAGCCAAACTCCCAGAGCACCCACAGGTTCATCACTATCCCATCCCCCCAAGCCCCACACCCACCAAAATGTCTACCCTGTATCAAGGTGTGTTTGTACTGAATGCAGTTGTGATCAGGGATTAGTGTGTCACTTCCAAAACCCTCTCAGAACTCAGACTGTATACACTGCTTTTATTTTCTGTTCACACTTTTTTCTACTATACTACCCCAGACAGAGCTTTCTTAAACCTCAAGTCATAAGAACCTGTCTCTCACATCCATAAAACTACAAATAAAAACAATTGAAAGTTTGCAAAGGTTTGCAATAAGTAAAATTTTATTGAAATACATGGAAAATATAAAATTGCAGAACCAGTTATAACATGGACTCTAGGTTTTGCACTCACGTGCTTTTTCAAGAGTATGGCATAACATTGCCTCACACTTAAATACTACAATCAATTAATTAAAATAAGTGATTAAAGTGAATGCCAAATTAAGTCAATAAAAGTGCATGAGCATAACATTAGTGTAGGGCAAGCTTACGAATTTACAAACATGCATCATAGACGAACATTTAAAAAATACACACGAGAAAGTATGATGATTCAAATGGGATACTGGTATGTCTTGCTATTTTTAGCAAAACTAGAGGAGATTAATATATTTGATAAACACATCTTCTTTTATCAGCTTGAGCGACTATGTCTGCTGCTAGATTGCAGAACGATCCTTGGCTAATCATCAGGATCAATAGATTTCAGGCCATCAATTCATTCAGTCTGGACACTATAATTCAAATAGATCAAAAGTGAGTACAGTCGAAGCCACTTAAAGGGGACACTGTTAATGGGGACGTTCAGTTAAAGGGAATGATTCTCTGGGCACCGATTTAGTGACAATGTTAATCAATGGCCCTTCTCATCTTTAAAGGGGACATAGCAAGCCTGTTTATGGGGACGATTTTTTCCTCATTTTGCCTTTAACCTTCACCTTTTAAGAGTCACCTTTTTTGATGTACTAATGACGTACTAGTGATAATCAGGTGCTACTTCACTCAGAACGATTAGCCACTTATGCCAGTTAACACCTGCTGACTATAAAATTGTAACTAGAGCAGCTGACCACTATTGATGTGTCTTTCAGTACCTTGGCACTTTTATCTGGATGATGGAGTCTAAAAGAATCGACCTGCCTTTGTCCGATAAAATAAAAGTTCTTGAAGCACTCCAAGAACCTGGTGCTTCAATGGCCAAGGTTTCAAAACTCTTCAACATATCTAAAAGTCAGGTTGGAAGAATTAGTAAAAAAAAACCCAAACTTTTGCAGGAATGGCATGCTAACAGCAATCCACAGCGTAAAAGAAAGCGTGAAGGAAAAGACACGCAAGGGGACGATGCACTGCACCAGTGGTTTGCAAGTGCTGTCAGCAAGGGTGCTCGTATTTCTGGCCCTGTTTTAAAAAAAAAAGCTTCGGAGGTCTGAGGGAAAGCGAGCGAGACTCCATCGGAAAGATAAGTGTGCCAGAGTGTACTGTTCAGTGCTAATCTGGTCTGGTCTTGATTTAAATTTCATTTTTTATTTTAACAAATTGTTTAATAAAGGTTTAAAAAGACTAATGCTCAGACGAAACAGCATGAATTCAAAAGAAGGACTGTAATCACTTTGCTGTACGTCTGTATCTGTCTCTGTCTGTCTGTTTGTGTTGGTGCCTAGTTAGCGATATTGTAAAGTGCCACGTCTGATAATGGGGACGATCGCTTAAAGGGGACGATTAGTTGTCCACGGAGGCATCCCCTTTAAGCGGCTTCAACTGTATTTAGATATTTAACAAGAATCAAAGTGCAGTACCGTCACATCCACCCTCAGGAGAAATAGAAAAATAAAAGTTTTTTACCAAGTGGGAGAGGCCTTAAACCAATCACTCTAAAATAGGAGACACAGATTGGAATGAATAGGCCCACTCACCAAAATATCATATATTTATATTTATTATCTCTCTTTATGACATCCAGATTTATTTTCCTACGCTGCTGGGTACAGAGAACCCCTTCATCAGGGAACTGGTTTTCTTTTTTTAAACACCTTTCTGTGGTGCAATTTCTTAATTCTTGTAGTTACTTTTCTAGGACTTTCCTGCAGAGACTTATGAGGACCTTTTATAGGAATGTTTCATACTCCTTTTTATGCAGTAATTATTTTTTCTTTTATAAGCTTATTCATGTATCACCTTTCAGCCTCTTCCCAGTAACAAATGGGAACCATTTGTTACTGCGAAGTGGCAGAGGTGATACATGAGGAAGCTTATAAAAAGGAAGGTGAATTACTGGGTATTTAAGCATAATAACCAAGCTAGTACAGATTGAACTCACTCACTAATGCTAATGGACATTTTTTGTCATTCAAGATATATTTGTATATGGGCACAAAGAAGGTAAACAATATGAAGTCCAAATATCGTATGTGCATAAATTGTGTGGTTGGGTGTGGAGGGTTATATTGTTACTTTGAATATGGTTTATGTTAGTGGATATACTTCATTTAACCTGCTGGGTAAATCTCATAACGTTTTCAAAAAGGGTGACAAATTAAAATGGCCATTCAGTCCCTTACCAGGCATAGCCCCTAGTTTGTATATCCGGAAATATTCCCTTTTTAAACAGGTACTGTCTAGATCACCCACTTCTAGGTCCTAATCACACTCTTTCCAGCCCCATGAATTCAAAACCATGCCCCACTTTGCATTCTTGGATATGCACAGAAAATACAGAGGGCTCAATTTTCAAAGAGCCCTTAGAGCAGTGCAAGCTGAATGGCTCCAGGGCTGCAGCAAACTCCAGGTACACCAGGGACCCTGTGCTTGATTTAATAAAAATCAGGGTCTCTGTGCCAGACTCCCCAGGTTTGCCACAAGTTGACTGCTGCACCAAACAGTTGGTGCACCAGCTGGAATTTGTTTATTTATTTATTAGAATTTCAGATAAATACCTTTGAGCCAATGGCTCTTTTACAAAGGTTCCACATCAGTTTACAAAGAATAGAAGTACACTTTGTGTGAGATTAGCAGGCAAGCAGTTGGAATACAAGTTTCAGTACAGGGTATACATGTTCAAAAAGCTACAGGTAATATATTTAACTGTTAGAGCAACACAGCTAAGCATACATTTAAGAATGATGAGTCACAGCAAACAATATTTACATGAATTAAAGCTGCCAGAAAGGCATTGTCAAATGGAAAGGTGGAGTGGAAAACTTGAGTTGCTTCCAGTTTTGACAGGTAGCGTAGGAAAGTGGGAAGAGAGAGTGGGTGTAGAGGGGTAACTGGGAGGAAGGTAGAAGGAGAGGTAGGTGGGTGGGAGGCAAGGATTGGGGAACTTGTGCAACAGTGGGTGGGGTGAGCAGATTAGAAAAGGGACAGGGGAAGGGAGTTGAAGGAGGGTAAGAGAGGAAGGTGGTGGACCAGGGCTAGGGAGTGAGGCAGTGGTATAGAGGGGGAAGGGGGGAGGGTGGTGGCAGGCAGAGGTGGGGATAGTAAGATGCGAAGAACAGGAGCGACTGCCAGGGAGGTTAGGAGAAACAGTCACAGATGGCTCTGGACACAAGCGTTTAATGTAGATTGTATATGAATGAGCAGAGGGTGCCTAAGTTGGTGAGTTTGCTGCCCAGGGAGTTAAACATCTTAGGGGCTCTACTTGCAAAAGACCACTGGCCTTGGGCGGTGCAACAGTGGGGAACAGATAGAGAATAGTTGTCAGAGTTTCTTGTGTAACAGGAGTGGTTGACTGGCCTCAAGAGAGACTGAATCCCAGGGGACATGAGTCCCATAAATGACTTTTTTGCTAGTAGGCAGGTTTGGAAAGTAATCCTTCCCTGAAGTTGCAGCCAGTTTGACTGTCCATAGAGGTTGCAGGTATGCGTGTGGTGAGCAGCACCAGTAAGGAGTCTGCAGGCCCTATTCAGCACTGTAATGCTGTAGCTGTGGCTGCTTCATAGATAACAAGCCCAAATTGCCACAGGGATCTGCCCTCCCCAGCCCAGTGCAACGCTAGAGGGACTGGGATGGTGGTGAGGAGTGAAGCTGCTGGACAGCAGGGGGCTGGGGGCAGAAGGGACATGGGAGGTAGCATAGGGGGAATCAGGGGGACAGCTGAGCATTAATAGGAGTGCTGTGGCACCCGGCAGGGTGTGCTTGCTGTTGTATGTAATCCCATAATTTATATTAATACCTATTAGAGTACCACAACTACTGTAGTTATGTATTACAATGTATGGGGGGTGGCAGGGTTAGACAGTGCAGCTGCCAAGGTTGTGCCCACCTTTGGCCATGGCACATTCTGACCCTAGAACTCCTCCCCCCAGGCAGTATAATTCATAGGTACAGTAGTTGCAGTACTATAATAGGTATTAATACTGATTATAGTCTTAAAGTGCCATGGTCCTCTCCTTATCTCTGATCTCCCCCTTCAATACACATAAATGTTTCCTTGGTGGTCTAGCGAACCCCCCAATCCATAATGTACCCCATATATATTTACATATCTTTCCTGGTGGTTTAGCAGATCCCCTGATCCCCAATATTCCCCCAAATCCATTTATATAACATTTCCTGGTGGTACAATGGCCCCCACCCCGGCAGGCAGTGCTCCACAACTCTGCTGTCACCCCCTATCCCTTCCATGAGCCAACAACTGACACAGGCCTCCACTCTCCACCACAGGGGCCACCAAGTGAGTTGTCAAGGAGCACGTACCGCAAACTGGCTATCAGAGATGCAGCCAGTACCTCCCTGACCTTCCTTGGTACCCTTGGGTGGACACTGTCTAGCCCCACTGTTTTCTCCACTTTCAGATTTTTGAGTCCCTTCTGAACTCTCTCCTCTGAAAACAGTGCTTCTGTTACATTTTTGTGGCCCCTCCCATCTCTTTTTTCTGTGAACACTGAACAAAAGTATTTGTTCAGGATGTCTGCTTTTTTCTGATCCCCTTGAGCACAGCTGCCCCCCCAAAAAAACTTAAAATTCCACCCTGGTCTTTCTATTTTGCTTATATACCTGAAAAATGTCTTCTTGCCCCCTATATTGTTACCGCATTAGTTATTCTCTCTTCAGTTTGCATCTTCGCACTCCTTACTGCTCTTCCTGCTTCCCTCTGTTTCCCCGATACACCTCTCTATCCTTCTCCCTCTGCATCTCCTTGTACCTTCTGAATGCCACCCTCATAGCTTTTACCTTTTCGATCACCTCTTTTGAGAGCCATAGCGGTCTCTTTTCCTTCTGTCTTTTGCTCCCTTGCTTGATGCAGAGGTTTATTGCCTTCATTATGGCTTTTTTTAATTTTCCTCACTTTTCCTTCAGCCCGAGCAGTTCATTCCCTTCTGCCAGGTCATCACTGAGGCATTTACCCATATTTTTAAAATCTGCCCTTTGTTTGCGTGGTTCAGTTCCTTGCCATCTTTACATTGAATCACACTGTACAGTGATCACTAGTCCCCGGGTGGTCCCCCACCCTGACATCTGCAACATTGTCACTGTTGGTGAGTACCAAATCCAGTATTGCCCCATTACAAGTGGATTTATTGAGTAGTTGCCTGAAAAATGCCCACTGCAGTGAGTTTAAGATTTCCCTGCTTCTAGCTAAAGCTGCAGCTGGGAGGCTGAAATCTACACTTGTCAGACTGAAGTCCCCCATCAGCAGCACCTCTCCCTTTTCTGCCATCTTGCCAATGGCTTCCATCAGTACCTTATCTAAATCCTCCCCCTGTGCTGGAGGTCTGCAGATCACACCAGTGGAAATGCAGGCTCCATACTCCCCATCTCTAGGGTAACACACAGTACATATGCCCTGCCCCAGTATTCCCTGTATCTCCGTCGCTTTAATGCCTTCCCTCACATAAGGTACCACACCCCCTCCTTTCCTTCCTACTCTGTCCTTCCTGAACAGAGTATGGCCATGTCTCAGTCTTGATTTTCAGTGCTCCAAGAATTGGTAATAACCACAATATCCAGTTCGGCCTCTGCTAGTGTGGCCTTTAGGTCTGGAATCAGCCTTCTGCTTATTTTATCATTGTACTTATACCTTTCGGCACTTATACTCTTGGCACTTCTTTTGATCCTACCCTTGAGCCTTTTCCCCTCCACCCCTCAACCCTGCTTCTTCTCTGCTCACGCATCTTCAAGTTCTTCCCTTGCTCCTCCTCACCTTCCCTCTTTTACCCTCCACCCATTCTCTTATCTCATGCCACCTCTTTTGCAACTTCTTCCCCTCCTTCTCCCTATGTTTCTCTCTCTTACCTCTCTCCCACCCATATTACTCTCTCTCTTGGGTTTTTGAAAAGGCCTGCTAGGCTGTCCCTCTCCCGACTAAATACCACCTCTTCTCGTTATACCATTAATTTGTCTTCCTCCCCCTCACTTTACCAGCATTCCCCCCTTCTCTCTGCACTCACCCCATTTTCCTCCTTCCACCTCCCCATCCTCTCATCTCTCTATCCCTATTACCTTCTTTGCAACTCCGCTCCTTCCCTCTCCACCTCCTGAGCAACTCATCTCCTTCTTAGAGATACAGTGAATTTTTAATCCTCTGAGTGAAGTGGGCCAGTGGCCACTGCTGGGCACAACACAAAGTGAGCACTGCAAGGTGCTCACTTTGCATCATTATTATTACCACTTCGCGTTGCCATTATGCCTTAATGTGACTTTATGCCTTAAAGTAAGGCACAGTGAGAAGAGAATAGGTAGCCCCCCACATATCACATGGCTTACAGTACTGTAAGTCACATGCTTTAGCCAGGCAGAAAGGAAGTGAGTCAGAGAAGCAGTTTCACTTTCTCCTTTGCATTTGTAGAGGGAGAAAGCATTGTGAGAGGAGACTAGGAGTTAAAGTGTTTGATTGCCTTGCCAATTGTATTTCAGAAGAAAACCAAAAGCTATATATTTATTTAGTTTTTGTATTGTATTTGTGTTTTTTTTTGTTAGTGAATTTTTTTGTGTAAGTTTTATTTTGTTTTGTGTGTGTGACTGACTGTGTGTGTCAATGAGTGTCAGTGTGTGTATCTGTGTGTGTGTGTCATCCCAGGGACTTGCTGTGTGAATCAGGATGGACCCAGGAGAAGGTGAGTCGCTGGCCAGTGGGCGCGGTCGAAGGGGAGTGCGGATCCGTGGGGGGGTGGGGTGGTCGTGTCCTGCTGGACCGCTCCTGACTCCTGGGTGTTGCTTCCCCCATGTTAAAGCAACAGGAGTAACAGCACCAGTGACACTGGTGGCTGCTGTGCATCCACCTTCTCTGCCTCTACCACCACCACTGGTAGCAGCAGCTGTAGGGGCTCCAGCAGCACCCCCTTCCACCATCTCCACAGCCATAGGAGGTGGCCCATGAAAATGTAGGTGGTGGGACTTGTGCGAGGACTGTGTCTGGTCCTCCCCGCAGCTCCCCAATGTGGGAGTTTTTTAACTCTGTGGGGGAGACAGCATAGTGGTGGTTTGCCATCTGTGTGGTGTGGTGGTGCACCGTGGCCCCTGTGGAACACATTTGGGGACTGGTAGCCAGTGCACCCACATGCTGAACCACCACAGGGCAGAGTGGCAGGCAGCCATGGAAGGGGCCAGGCATCCACCTGCTGGCCCTTCTGTGGTAGTGGCCGAAGGTGCTGCTGGGGTGGGAGTTGTGCCTCATCACCGCCACAGCAGGAGGAGAGCTAGTACAGCAGCTGCTCCATCACCACCACCACCACCGCCGCCACCACAGCCACCAGCACCACCCTCTCCACTACCTAGATTCTCTGCTGCAGTGGACCCCACCACAATCCCTGAAACACAGTCTGACATTGCCCTGGTGTGGGCAGCTCTTGAAGAAAACAGTGAGCAGTTCGGTGCTTTGCAACAGCAGGTGAACAGAATAGAACAACAGCAGCAGCAAATAGTTTTAATGCTGCACCTGCTGCTGGACCACCACTGCATCCCATGGCCATAGTAAGTTAGGGGATTGTTTTCTGCCCCCCCCTGCCCACCTGACCCCACTACTGTGTTGTACTGATTTTGTGTGTTTTTTCCTTGTTGTTGTTTAATCATACACCTTTTCCCTTCCAGGGGAATCTTTCTTGCACCACATAGTACAATACATTTGTGTGAAAACTGCCTGTAATTTCATTACAGTGTGTCCGTGATGCAGGAATTTCGTTCTGAATCTGCCCACATTCTGCCTCCCTTCTCAGTAGCGTTAGGGGCGTGGCAGGGAGAGGCACATGTGTGTGTGTCATACAGTGAATCGATTGTCCGGCAGCTTTCTGAATGTTTCTATATGTTATAATGGTCAGTTTGTGGTGAAACGTGAGGGCACGTTTCCAGTAAGAAGAGCCTTGTTAGTGGAAACATTCCCACATTTCACCACAAAGTTAACCTTATAACATAAGGAAACATTGGGATAGCTGCTGGATATTCACTATAGTGGAGCACGCACCTGCACTCCCCCTGGCATCACGTCCTAATGTTGATGAGAAAGGGGGGCAGAATGTGGGTGGCTTTTCTGATCAGTAATTCCTCCATCATCTGACACACTGTAATGAAATTATGGGCAGTTTTCACAGAAATATATTGCACTCTGTGGAGCAAGAAATATTCCAGTGGGAGTAATGCCCCCACATATTAGTTTATGTATATCACCATAACTATGTAATGTGGTGAATCTCTGTAAAACAGCAGCACAACAATCTGTTGAGAACTCTGACCTATATATTTTAATGTTATGTTACAACTTTCTTTACTTACATCCTGACTGACTGGAATGATACAAGAATTTACAGTAGTTGAATCTGCTGCACTACCTTTTTTCATGTATGAAATAATGAAAGGAGCATTCCTTTTAAATTGGTGCTGACCAGGTCTTTGTCATTGTTTTCCTCTGCTTTTCTCCATCACATCAATTAGTTGTCATATATCACTTCCGTTGTTAATTAACAGTTATGCAGCAGGCAGTGTTTTATGACACCACAGAACAACAGTTATTGAAAATCAGCTGCAAATAAATACAAACCTGGTCCGAACAATGTTGGAAGGCGTGCTCATTTTTTTTTCATACATGAAAAAAAGTAGTCAAGTAAGTAAAGCAGACATAAATTGTGAAAAGAAGCGTATCATTCAAGTCATGACTCAGCTATAACTAGTGGTGGCTGTGGCAATGTAAAGTAGCATAAAAAAGAACAGTTCAAAACTGTCAGGACATTCTTGTAATGCTGCTTTAATTGTAAAAATGTCAATATGACATCATGAGCTCACAGCAACAATCACAGAAGACACAAAAGTGGCACAGAGTCCCCAGATTTTTTCTGCAGGCCCAAAATGCATCCTGCTTGTGTGCAGAAAATTGACAAGTGTTAACACAGTGGAATGAGAGTGTTTCAGCATGTACAAAGTCCCCCAGAATTAATGGCACACTCAGTCATGCGCGCAGTGGTGGCACAGAGTCTCCGATTTTTTCTGTAGGCCCAAAATGCATCCTGCTTGTGTGCAGAAAAGTGACAAGTGTTAACACAGTAGAATGAGAGTGTTTCAGTACATACCCCAGTATAAAATGATGACTGTAAGTACTGTGTTACTGGTTCAATTTGTTCTGCGAGACGATTCGAGCAAATGCTATGCGATCATCTCAACTGGATTGAAGGGTGCCGTTTGGCTGTACACTAATAGTAGCCTTGGTGAGTGTATATATATATATATATATATATATATATATATATATATATATCTACATATATGGTTGTGTATTTTGTAGGTGAGGAGGGTGGTTGACATGGACATGTACTCATGGTATTGTTCTGCATCACAGGTCACACAGAAACTGTGGGTGTGCACATTACAGTGCTCAATGAGAATTTTTTGTGTTGAAATTGGAAATGGATAACTCACAAGCACATGAAGGTAAATATTTTTTTTTGGGGGGTGTGGGGAATCATATTTTCAGATTTGTCTGTAATGGTTTCTTATTTTGTTACTTCTTCACAGATTTCATTAGCATCCTTCTGGAGTCCGGTTGTTAATGATGGTCATGGTCATCTAATGAAATGACTTCTGTGTGTTGCATGTGCGTCCAAGCTCGGGGATTTGGGTGCCTGATGCTGAAGAACTTTTTTGGATAAGGCCACTTTGACGGAACAACAAAGCATCTGGAAGTTTCCTTAAAAAAGAAATGAATGACTTCTTACAACTTAATTGTTATTTGTTCCTCCCTGATTCTCAAATCTCAATCTAAAGTAAAGTTACATTTCAAACCCACATCTTGTCAACTAACACAACCTGTGTGTAATATTTGCTGCAGTCTTTCCAAAACAATGAAATGGATGAAATAAAACCTGCATACTTAACAGAATGGATTTCACATGGATATTACATCGCCTCCTCTCTGAACGGTACAGCTACAGTACCATTTCCAACGAGTTTTAGTTATGGAGCCTTTTTTTGTTACCCTGTAAAATAAACAAAATAAGTGTACTGTATGTGTTTTATCATTGCAGCTCTGAAAAGCTACAGAAAATAAAACATACAACTAAAGGAAGTGAAGCAGCATAACAAACATGAGTACACATACTCACTTTATGGTTTAAATATTAAGAAGCTTTGTGTCTGTGGCTGATGGATGGGTGTGGTGGTCTGGACAGACTCAGGCTCAGTGGTGGCAGTGGCTAACATCAGCCATGGTGGTGGTGGTCCAAGGGACGGACAGACTCAGTCTCAGTGGTGGCAGTGGCTAACATCAGTCCCAGTGGTGGTGGTCTGAATCCAGGGGGGCACACCGCCTTTTAAAAACTTCAGTTAAAACCTGTCAGCATTAACCACATCACCATCCTCATAAAGAAAGCTGCCCTCACAGTCATCAATGTCTGAAGTCTGACCACTGGGAAATTCTTTCTCCATTGTGTAGTCATCTACATCAATGGTGGGCCGTTTCAGGCAGCCACTGCCAGTGCCACCAGAATGCTTCATTTCCACATTAGCAAGACCACCATGACTAGGCTGGGGTATGAATATCGAGGTTGCAGTCTGTGCTGGTATGTGCCTCTCATTCATTTTAATGAATGTTAGCAAACTAACATTTGCAGGAGACAGGTTTGTCTGACTATCCCTGACTATTGCACCTGCTGAGCTGACTACCCTCTCAACACTTACACTGGAGGGTGGCCATGAGAGGTACTTCAGTGCCACAGCAGTCAGCTCTGGCTATTCACTGACCTTTCTACTCCAGTACAAAAGAGGATCTTCAGTTATTGTCAGATGCCTGTTTTCAGACAAATATGACTCAACCATTCTCTGTGCCACACTAAGTCCAGTTGTTGATGCATCATCCTGTTCTCCCGAATCATTTATTTCACAAATACCCACTTGGGACAAAGCATCCCAAAGTGGGTTGATGCCAGCCACTTTGGATGACAGACCACCTGGAACTGCAGTCCCCTTCCCCTTGCAGGATATGCTTGATGGTCCTCCAGGTACACCTTCAGCCAGATTATGCTGCTGAGGTTTGCTGACCTTGGCACATGACTTCTGTGACCCATGAACCAAGCGCACCAGTTGTCCACTGATATTCTTTACCTGTTCAGGCCCTCCCTCCAGTACTTATGCAATTCCACATTTGTATCGTGGGTCCAGCATTGTTGCTTTGACAAAGTTGTCACTACACTGAATGCTCACAACATGACGATTCTGGTCGAATACTGTCAGCATGTGTTGCAGCAACATACTGCTACCACCATCTCCAGCAACATCAAGGCTATGTTGTACATTCACCAATGTCTGCCTCAGCACCCACAGCAGTGGAATTGATTGGCTAATGGAGGCAGACTTGCCACTCACTGCCTGTGTGGCATGTTCAAAGGCTTCAAAATTGTTATTACAAAGTCCATGAGATGCCACTGTTAAGTCGTCATAGACATGTTGGCCCCAGAACTGTCACGGCTAGTGTGCATATCAAGATATTCTGAGATGGCTTTGAATTGTTCAAACAACCTTTCTGCCATGTATAAAGTGGAGTTCCATCGGGTGACAACTTCCAGCTTCAAGTGGTGCTGAGGCAGGCTGTTTTGTATCTGCAACTGCCGCAGTTGGTCACGGGCCTTTCCAGATCTTGAAAAGTGAGAGCAGATACATCGTGCAACAGTCAGCATTTCCTTTATATCAGGGTGCTGCAGAAAGCGCTGAACCACAAGATTTAAACAGTGGACCATGCATGGAACATGAAGAAAACCACCATTCGTGATGCATTTCACCACATTTGACCCATTGTCACTTGCTATGAACACAGCTGTCAGGGACAGAGGGTTTAGCCATCTGCCAATTTCAGTCAGCACCATGTCCAACATGTTCTCACCAGTGTGTGAACATGTCACATTGTGCATAGCAATTGTTGCATACTGTTGAATTCCTGGAAAATTGCTACCGTGACAATCCACCTTACCTCACTGATTATTCACACTACCAACATCACAAACAACCCCTGGCACCTGCACCCAGTGTGCAGTTATACACAGATATAAACACTCCACTGTTTTGCCACTTGTCCACATATCCATACTCAAATGGGTGAATGGAGAGGAGGAATGTTGAAGGGCATGTCTTACTGAGTCGGACACAGTGCGGAACAACTCGGGGACAGCACAGGTAGAAAAGTATGTCCTGGATGGGACTTTCTATTTTGGACAGGCATGTGCAGCAAACCACCGGAACCCAGAATTCTCCACAAAGGAGAAGGGCAAAAGATCAATTGCCAGCATTTCTGCTACAGCAGCAATAAGTTCACGTGACACTGTATGATTCGGGGGGGGAGTACTTCAGCTTATGAGCAAAAACACTCTGTAACGTGGGCTGACAAACGTTTTACACGGGTGTGTTGATCACAAATGGTTGTGCTCTGTGATGAATGGCATTGGCAGGGGATGAAGTGTGGACATTTGATGAAGACAGTTGCACAGGTGATGATGACAAACCCAGAAATGCTGTTATTTTGCCAGATTTGCCAACCGGGGTTGCTGTACCACGTACACTAGACATACTGCATCCACCACCACCACAAAAACTGCTATTCTCACCAGCACTGGACAACATTTCAAAGTCATTGTGATCCTCCAATTCATCATGCCTGTAGTAATCCTCTGCTCTTATTACTGCACTACTGCACACGTTTAATTTCCTACTGGTCTTAACAGTCATGGAAGCGGATAACATGCTGGCTATGGCTGCCAGTGACGAGGGTGAACGCCCCACTGTGGTATTAGCCACCAGCTTTTGCTGGATCCACAGTGCTAAGTGCCTATTCTTAAGATGTGTATGCTGTCCTCCTGTGCCCCGATGGCTACCCTATTTACCTCGACTCACACGCACAGGGCAAACCTGGCAGATTGCAACTGAATCATCATTTGCATCTTGAACAAAAAAATCCCAAACACGGGATTGTGATGCTCTGCTTTTAACATGTCCATGATGTGGCTTATTTAAGTCAGTTATTTTAAGCAGTGAAGTGGGGGGGGCATGTGATGTTTTGGGCACTGCACACCTGAACTGCAACTGACCACCATGACTACCTATCATATTTATTACTGGGTCATCATCATCAACTAAAACCGGTACATCACAGGTTTTTACAGAGGGATTCTTGCAAACAGACTCAGACACAGCCACTTTGAATTTCTTTTTCTCTGGTTCCCAACTAGGGACAATTACATCATCATCATATTCATCAACGTCGCACACATCCACATCTTCTGCTTGGATGCTAGCATGTGGACTGAATGTTGCAACAACAGCAACATCATCATCATCATCACATTCATCATCAGCATCTACACCACCATCACCTGATATTTTTTCACCACACTGTGAATCACTGCATGGAAAATGTGTGACATTAACTGCCACGGTGGACGGAATATCACATTGTATGCTATCATTGACATGATTATCAGAATCCTCAGGTTCAGTTACTGGGATGTTACTGGGAAGTATGACATCATCTACACTGCCACTCACTTGCACTGCTTCACACTCAATATTTTTGGATATGGTACACTGGTGGGAATTAGAACTTGATGCAACAATAATAATACTACCTCCACCACCACTAGCACCAGTAACACTAACGTCACCAGATGGGAAAACATCATCTCCTCCAACTATGAGTGAAGCTACTAATTGGGCTGTAAAAAACACTGCAGGAGAAATACCTTTCCTCACATCAGCAATGCACTTCTGCATCTGCATACTACTACCATGCCCACAGACCATCTTACTGCCAACATTGCCATGGCGAGAAGCAGCTTTGCTTGCACGTCTCTTTGCAGGCATTTTGGGGGATCAACCACAATATTATAACCAAATTCAGATTTTGATACGTTCAATCTCTGATTGGAGAGATGCTGGATGTGAAGCCAAATAAACAACTGTGGCTTCAGCAACAGATAAGAGACTACTCTGAGACTGTCATGCAATTAAAACAACTTCAGTAACCAGTGGTGCTGATGAGGTCACAAAAACAATACAATCTGGTAAAAAATACCTTTTGAACGTGGGGGTGGCGGGGAGTACTGAATGCAGACAGTGCAGAATTTTACAGCGCTACAAGCAGCAAAACTAAGAACAGATACCACGATCATAGTACAAAATCAGGCAGCTGCAGTGGATAGCAGGTTCACACTGCTGCACCTGCAGTTAGGCTAGTCTGTGGCACAATAAAAGGTGTATTATTTGCTGCATGCAACACTACACACACACTCACATACAGAACAGTTTGTGTACAATGCTGAATGAGGAATGCATAGCAAATGCAAAAGTTCAGTACTGTGCCACGTTATGTATTGTAAATTTGTAATGTAAACAGCCTGAACTTATGAACTGCTGCACCACATCCACACAACAAACAGCAAGAAAATTTATACTATTACTGACAATATTACTGTGTGTACATTAACACAGTCAGTTAAATAACAAAAATATAACCAAAAAACAAAGAAATCACTATTTCTCCAACTTAAATCTACCTACACCACAGATACGCCCCTTCCCCAAAGCACACTAATACTCTCTTTCACCACACGCACTCAATGTTGTAAATTAACATTCAAAATCCACACAAAAACAAAAACACTCAATGTTATGAGCACAGGAGGGTTTCCTACAATCAATGAACTAAAGTTGGATCCCATAAAAATACTCAAAAATGCTTTTTGAGCAGCTTTTACAAGATTCCTATCACAGACAGCTAACAGAGCACACTGTCTCCTACTCCTTCCTACTCATACTACCCCGAACTGAGGCTGTGCAGATCAATATAGAGCCCATGTGACCTGAAATCCCATGAATCACTGCAAAATTCACCTTTGGAGCTCAAAAACAAGGCGAAGTGAGGCAAAGTGCACTGCCTGCAATGCACTTCGCCTTACATTTGGCAGAGTAGTGGTCTGGGGAGGCAGAGTAATGCAAAGTCATTGTTTCCAATGGACTTGTGATCTCATTGTAACGCTGGGTACTTCCCTCTTTCGCTATTGAGCATGCTGCCATCCTTTGCTCCGCTGAATCGCTTTGTGAGCGGATTGAGCCCACTTCACCCACCACTACTGCTTCTCCTTCTTGTTTCTCCCATCCCCCACCTTACACCCCATTACTTTCTCTCCCAGATTTTGACAAGGCCTCCCAGACTGCCCTCTCTTCTAGCCCACTCTACTGTTATATTGAGCAACATTCAGTGCTATTTTGATTGCTTTTGATGTATTAATTTTTTTTAAGTATATTCTTGATATCCTATTTACTTACTATTGTTTACCTTGTTTTGTTTTTGTACGACTGACGTGAAACCTTTGTAAATGAGTTGTATTGCTCAAAGGTGTTGTAATCCAAGACTCAATAAATAAATAAAAATAAATAAAATATTCTTCGGACTTCTAGTACTCACACACATAGCTTTCCAAGTTTTGTTACCACTCCATATGTTTCCTCCCTTTTTCAATTTGTTCCTCCCCTCTTTTAATGCACCTCCCATCGCCTCTTCATTTCTTCCACCCCGCCTGTATTAATCTGCATCACGGGAGATTGCACTCCTCTCAGGTTCTCCCTAATCTCTACTTCAGCCTGTGAGGGTTGACAGTTTCTGCTGCCCCAATATATTCTGCCACCCTCCTCAGCTAGTTTAAATGTTCATCAAAGTAAAATTTAAACCTTCCTCCAAGGACTGTGGTTCCCCTCCAGGATGGATGCAGGCCATCACCCCTGCATAGGCCCTTAACCTCCCAGGTGGGTCTCCAGTCCCCAGTAAAGCCAGATCCCCTCTTCTCTGTACCATTTGTTCATCCATGAGTTAAAGCTCCTGGTGCAGAGATCCCTCTCCTGCCCCCGTCATACACAGGCAGCAACTCAGAGAAAACCACTGAGTGCACTACCTAAGAGTTATTCAGCCCCCTAAACTTCCCCTGCACTATTTCAGCCCTGTCCCTAGTGAGGTCATTAGTCCCTAAGTGGACAATGACATCCAGCTCTTCCTCCTGTCCTACTGCTGTAGTGATCCTTTGGATCTGCTTCCCATCCCTCCAGGCTGTGGCACCACGTAAGCACCAAACCTCCCTCTTCCCTCCCTTTTGTATTCCCAAACCTATCCTCCTTACAGTCATGTCCCCCACCAGAAGTTGCTTCCTCATCCTCTGGATTTACTGTTATGGGTCACTGGTGAGGCCATACCTGAAGTATTGTGTCCAGTTCTGTAGCTTACATTGAAAAAGGCTAAGGACCGTACAGAATCTGATATAAGAGGTGCTAAAAAGATGATGCAGGGTCAACAAGGAGAATACTTTACATGGAGCAGGGCCTTGTAGGATATGGAAAGTCTTCAAAGGACTGCCATATCCACTTAGAGAGCTGAAAATATATTTTTTAAATGGTTGTTTTGCCTCAGAACACTCCACAGATTCTTGGAGTGCTGGGGCAAGGGGGGGAGCTATTTGGGACACAGAAATGTCTGAGAAGGCTGTGCAGGAAGGACACCTAGACACTATGGCAAGCCCTCACACTGGTGAAGTATTGGCACCCTCTGAATGACTTTCAGGATTTGGAACTCCATTTCTGGGATTTTGATCAATTGATTGATCGAGTGACTGATTGATTTGAAATTTGGTAACTGGGAGAGGCACACTAAGCCAAGGCTCCTTTTCCAGGTGCAACTCAGGGGAAAGGGCACTGAAGAATACAATTAGACAGCACACCTTTAACAAGTGCATTCAATGTACAGGTAATATGCACATTACAAGTGCAAAATATGCAGCAAGGCAAGTGAGCAGTATTAAAATATCGACAGAGAATGCTTGCATGTGGGAGGGAAAGTAGTGAAGAGGTTGAGTATATTGGTGCCTGATTACAGGCTAGTGGAGAAACCAGAATGAGCCCCAACATATGAAAGTAGGGGCTCCAGGCAGGGTAAACATCAGGAAAAGGGTTGACAGGTGCAAGAGGGAGAGTGGAGGAGTTTTAGCTGGTACTAGATGGAGCCAGGGGAGATGAAGAGACAGATGGAGGAGCGAAGCAGGTTCCCAAGTAAGTGAAGATGATAGAAAAAGGCTGATTGCCCAACAGAGGAGGGGGAAGGGGATGGGGCATGGAGAAAGTGCTATGATCCCTGGAACAGAAGGTGCATGAGGCAAGGGGGAAGGTGGAGATGAGTGGGGAAAGATATGAGGGACATGGACCCAAACCAGTATTTGGAGATGAAGGACGTGCTGGATGACTGGTGACGTGAGGGTAGGGAAAAGATGGAGAGGGAGGAACTTCAAGCGGTGGTGAGTACAAGTGAGGGTTGGTAGTAGAGTGGCAGAAGGCATTACGGAGACTTAAGAAAATAAGAGCCATGATGTTCATCTTATCCATCCCAGGGAAAGTAGAGTTAGTAACATGCAGCAGGGAGGAGATTGTGGAGTGGTGTTTTTGGAAGCCATACTGGAAGAGGGAGAGGAAATTGGAGGAAAATAGGAAGTCAGAAAGTCTGGAGTACACAAGTTTCCTTTTCAGCTTAGCAAGAGAGGGAAGCTGTGAAATGGGAGAAGGGGCCTCCTATTTGTGGAGTAGAATAACTCTGGCAATCTTCCAGGACTGAGGGACAGCACAGAGAGCAAAAGAGAGGTTAATGAGGTAAGGGAAAAAACAATGGCAGGAACTGAGATGTGAAGAAGTTTTGGATCCAGCCCAGGATGAGGGAAGAAAGGGCAAGCAGGGTTTCCTAGGAAGTAACAGGAGGAAATTGAAAACTCACAGAGGGGAGGGAAGGGAACGGGTGAAGAGGGGTGAGGGGAAGATGGTGAAACAAGTGAGGGTGGAGATGAGCCAGAATTGGGGGGAGAAGGGAGGGCACAAGTGATGAAGAACTCATTGAAGTGAGCAGCAACAGAGGGAGGGTCAGAAACAGGGAACCATTAACCACAGAGGCTGCAGAAAAAAACAGCACTACCTAAGGGCTCCGTGCAAGTCCATCTTTATTGTTAAAAAAACAGTCACAATTCCTCCATAAAAGGACCACAACCAGCTCAATTTCAAAGTCTTTGGAGGAGACACTGAATTTTCCTGATGCAGAACATCATGCAGTACTTACTGAAAACATCCAGCAGAATACCTGCTGCAACAATACAGAGAGTGTAGGAGGAGAGAACATAGTCCAAAACAGTGTGGTTGGGGGAGTTGGGATTGAACCAGGTGGCTTCAGTGATAAGCTGGTAAAGATTAAGGGACTCAGTCCTGTGTGTGCTAAGCCTGGAGAACTTGGCAACAACCAATTAATGTTGAAGTCCCTGAGGAGGGTGAGTTCACCTGCAGAGGAGTATAAGGTAATGGTACAGATGGTACAGCAAGAGTCAGCCAGGGTGGAGGGATAGATTTTTGGTGAGGCATAGAAAACCCTATTGAAGATGGGAACTGGGGAAGGAAATTACATCCTGACTGGGAGGGTTGTGCAGATCAGGACTCTGCCCCCTGTGCCTGCCCAGACCTGACAACCTACATACACTGTAGGCATGGATTAGGTTAGAGGTAGCCTCTGTGGAAGGTGCACAGTGACTATAGATATGCAGGGAGGAGAGGGTGGCTCCATGTTTTTTGGGAGCCCTGCGTGAGTGCATAGGTCTCTGTCAAACATTTTTGTATCATATTATTTCTAGCCACATTTTATGATTGCTTAAATCTTTCTAAAATTCATTGATGTTGGTAATTCTTTTATTTGCTTCCTTTTTTAGTATAACTGAAATGCATTCTAATTGAGTAGTTATACCTAACCTTGTTTGGTTTCAAATCCTTGACCTACTCTTATTGCATACTTCTGGAACATTATAACACCCCCAAACAATTCAGAAAGATGATGCAACATGATGTAGCAGTTTCCTCTTCCCCCCATTGCATCTGAGTGATTAGATGGTGTTTGGGCAGTTCCCATGTCCGAGAAAGATGCAGTGGGAGATGACCAAGGATGGTAAACAATCATGTTTTTGTGTGGTAACACTAGTATGCTAGTTAGTCTGTATTTCACTTATAAAAAGAATAAGAATCAAACTTCCAGATACATCAGCTATCATCACAGAATGTGACTAATCATATTGGCAGGGATTCTTCAAGGGATGGGACATACACGCCAGAGGCGTGTATCCCACTCGCACAGCCCCGCACAGCGATGTGTGGTGGCCGCATCCACAGCCACTGCATGGCTCTCTTCTGTGGGCCAGCCCCCTCAGCATGCTGAGCCTTGCAGGGCAACTGGGGACAGCATAGTGGACCCAGGCGGGCATCCAATGTGATGCTTGGCCAGACTCCTGCAGTGGATCACTTGCACTGCAGAGTGCGGGTCCGGATGCATGAATGCCAAATGCAGGCACTCAGACCTGCACAGACTGACCCATCCAGCCAGTGTGCTCCCCTGGCCGTGTCCATGGACAAGTGCACAAGCAGCACATGGATGGCCCCTGGCGGGTGGACCCCTGATCCGTAGGCAGCCCCTCACACAGCGACAACCCATCCCCAGGGTCGGTGACCCCCATGCACCCCATGATCCATCGTCATGGTAGCGGTGCCCCCCCCACAGCACTGGCAACCCCCCTGACCCCTGTACCCGCCCATCGGTGCCAGCACAGGATGGCCAGTGGCACAGCCCTCCTCACACCTCCATGGCCGCTAGCCATCCTAGTGATGCTGGGTGCTGGCCACACACACACACACACACACACACACACACACACACACACACACATATATATATATATATATATATATATATATATATATATAGATAGATAGCAGCGTACACCCAGCATCACTTGGATGGTCGACAGCCACAGAGGCATAAGGAGGGCTGTGCCCCTGGCTGTCCCTTGCCGCGCACTGATGGGCAGGTACTGGGGTTGGGGGTTGATGGTGTCATAGGGTTTCCACCTGTCACCCATGAATGGCTGAGGTGGCAGTGATTGGGGGCGGGGGGCTGGTCTGGTGGGGCTGTACTGTGCAGGTGTGGGGATGGGGGCCTGTGTGCCTTCATGGGGCTGGTGCCCCATGTTTTTCAGGAGGTGGGGTGGGGGCTATCTGCCCTTATAGTGGTCCAGTTCAGCTGGGGTGGCATGATGGAGGGTGCCTGCAGGGTTTGCCACTGCTGGTAGCATTCTGTCGGGGGGGCAAGAGGTGGCTATGACTGCTTCAGAAATGTGTAGCCTGCCCCCCCAGCCCAGCACTCCATTATTTTGAGCATAGTGCAGGACACAAGCATGCCCCCTGCACTGCCCCCCAGACTGCCCCTTCATGGATCTTGCTAGATGGGCAGGGGATCTGGCTTGTAGCAGCCCTGCACCCCCTTGGAAAATCGGGAGCAGGGGGTGCATGGGCAGCGGAGGGTCTACTCACCCCAGATATGCGGTGTGTAGACTCTCCACACATTGGAGAATAGGGGCCAATGTGTATTTTAAATTGTAAACTCATTGAGGCCTAATGGAGTTGACAGTGTTCCTAACAGATCATGCCGTACCTGTTCTCAGTATCATGAACAGCACAGGACTAGGGACCAGCATAATGGAGCATTAGAAAGTTCTGCAACACCTATCCTTTTCAATGGACTCTTCCTTATCTGATCCCTTTCAGAAACGGCTGTGGGGATGCTGGTGTTCTCCTTGAGCAGATTGCGTTTATTTTATGATGTGGGTGCAGTGCTACTGTCACAAGATCACCAGATATTGATGCAAATTATTTAGGAATGCAATAAGTAAAACTGCTATATTTGCACACCAGGAACATCTTCATGCATACAACTGCATTCCCTTTAACAGAGTTCATTTTACTATGAAGACATACCGGTCTCGATTTTCAAATGATGGCGCAGTGTGCAGTGCACCACCACCTACTGCAAACTCAGGTGTGCCAGGGACCCTGAACCATATTTTAAAAGAACAGGTGTCCTGGTGGCAAAGTCCCTGAGTTTGCCACAAGCTGACTCATGTGCCAACCAAACAGCACACAGAAGGGAACTGCTGTAAACTGTGGCACAGGCTTGCGGCATCATGACCAGTGATGGCAACCCGCCAGTCAGATGCCCTGGTGGCTGGTGGGTTGTCTGGAGGATACCCAAGCTCACAGGAGAGAGTGGGATAGGTCTGACTGGGGGGGGGGATTGACAACTGCCCCCGATGGGGGGACAGCAGGACTAATGCAAGTCTGTGATAGGGTGGACACACACCAGTGCCACCATGGGGGGAGGGTTGCTTTCAGACCTTCACCTCCCACAGACCACTGGGCACTTCAGTGGTGGTCTGGCAGGTGTTGAGGGCTGTCTGGACACCTTCCCCAGGAGGGCACAGGGTCACCCCCACCCAGCGAGGGCTGCAGCCGTGGCACATGGCAGCTTAGACCACTTCCAGGCTGGTCAAACTGCTGGGTCTGTGTAGGGGATATTGCAGTCCTGCCCCAGTGCCCTCCCCCTTTTGCCATGGCACAGCAGTACAGCTATTGCAAGGATGGTGCAAGCCTGGTTGGTGGAAGTGGTCCCTCCAGTGACACATGGTCAGAAAATTGAGACTGGTGCAAGGGGTCTCTTGTGCCATTTCTCCTTGTCGCAAGCCCCCTTAGGTCAGTCCTGAACTTTGAAAATCTAGACCATTGTATTGATTATACTCAGCCTTACTGCACTCAGCCCTACCTTACCCTCCAGCCCCACACTCAGTTCCCCCTTATAGATACCTCCTGCCCTCTTTCTGACTAGTCCTCTATTTTACCTATCCCTCCCTCCTTCTCCCCGTACCCTATCTACTGTTTCTCCACACATGTATTTCTATATGGTCTCTATGCTTGTATTATGCCAAGTTCTTATTGTTTACAAATTCCGTACTTTTATGTTTTTATCCATATCTGTACACCATATGTATACTGTTAACATTTTTATCCTTTCAATTTGATGTAGTTGTATTACTATCAATTGTTATTCTGTATTCTGGTCCTCCTAATGATGTTATCCCTTCAACTTGATGTATTTGCCTTTCTACAAATGCTGTTATGTGTAGAGAACCTCCTTGTGAATAAGCCTGCTCAAAGGAGTTTTCCTACAATCAACTTAATACACACAGCATAATTTTAGGGTAGTTCAGAAAGATAGCAATCTCCAATTTGAGTATTACTAAATATTCAAGAGAGATGACAGACCATGACTTTCATGGAGAAATCTTAGCTGTAATACAATTTTCTGTTATTTGATTGAAAAGGTATTTTAAATCTTTAATTTGTTCCTGGTTAAAAAGCACATGGGGGAGAGGGATTGGGGTTATTTTTCTATTTATTTATACCACGAATTGATATTTGACATCTGTATACAATGCCCTGTCTGTATATGGTTTTGCTAAAATCAATAAACTTGAATTTCAAAAAAAAAAAGCCCATGAATGTGTTTTTTTTTTCAGGCAAGGCAAGGCAATTTTATTTTTAGGGTGCCCAAACCCTGATGCTCTGGGTACCTTACAAATATAATCATAAAATACAGATAAAAACACAATAAGATTAAAAAAAATAATAAAATCAGAAAAACAAGCATTAAGGATGGTATCTACTAACTAAAGCGGTTGGTCTGGGAGATCAGTCCATGAAAGCCAGGTTAAAGTGGTGGGCCCTAAGCCTCAGCTTAAAAACACTAGTTGAGGTGGCCTCCCAGACTGCAGATGGAAGTGAGTTCCACAGGGTCGGCCCAGAAACACTAAAAGCACGATCACCCGATGTCTTGAGCCGAACCCTGGGAACGTCCAGGAGGCCCCTCATGGAGGAGCGGAGGGAGTGAGCAGAGGTCATAGGTAGCAGGAGCTTCAGCAGGTATCCAGGACCCAGTCTATATAGGGCCTTTAAGGTGAGCAAGCCCACCTTGAAAAGGAACCTCCACTTGACTGGAAGCCAGTGAACAGCACACAGGACCGGGGTCACATGGCAGGGCCTGGATTGGTCTGTCAGCAACCAGGCCATGGCGTTCTGCACCAGCTGCAGCCTGTGGAGGGTCCCTCCTGTGACCCCAAAGTACAGAGAGTTACAGTAATTGAGCTTAGAGGTCACAAAGGCATGTACCAGGGTCAGCAGATCCTCAGGTGGAAGGAGGAGCTTGATCCTGGTGATGTTCTGGAGGTGGTAAAAAAAACTCTGCACTACAGGAGATACCTGATCTTTAAAGGTCAGCCTGCAGTCCAGGTTCACACAAAGATTATGCACTCTTGGGGAAGCCACCAATGGAGCAGACCCCAGGAAAAGCCCTGTGTTCACTCCAGGTGACAACCCATCACACCCGCGACCTGGATCAACCACCAGCACGTCTGTCTTATCTGGGTTAAGTCTCACCCAGCTGGAAGCCATCCAATCATTAATTTTAGCCAGACAACAATTTAGCACATCAACAGCCCCAAATGTTCCGGGTGCCAATGTCAAATACAGCTGGGTGTCATCTGCATAGCAGTGAAACTCCACGCTGTATTGCCAAATGATCTCACCCAGGGGCAGCATGTACACTGCGAACAGCATCGGCGACAAGCTTGAGCCCTGTGGTACTCCATATGACAGGAGCATTGGGGAAAGAGGAGAAATTCCCCATTACTACCAACTGTACCCTGTCAAAGAGATAGGACTCAAACCATCTGATGACAGCATCGGCGAGTCCACAAAACTCACAGAGCTGATCAAGAAGCATGACTTGGTCCACAGCGTAAATGCTGAAGAGAGATCGAGGAGCACAAGAATTGTCCTGTTTCCTCTATCTCTATACCTGAGCATATCATTATGTACCCTAACTAGAGTCATTTCTTTGCTGTGTCTAGCCTGAAAACCTGACTGAAATGGCTCATAGATGTCGAAGGAAATCAGGCGGTCCTTGAGCTGCTGTGCCACTAATTGCTCAACAACCTCACCCAAGAATGGTAGGTTTAAGATTGGATGGTAATTTGCCAGGACATAAGGGTCAAGGGAGGATTTCTTCAGAAGGGGCCTCACCAACACTTCTTTAAAAGCCACTGGGAATACACATTCCACCATCAAGCAATCCTGGTGAGCACCGGGCCAACAGCCTCAGCACATCCCATTAAGAAATGTGTCAGGGATGGGTCCAGTTCACAAAATGTGTGCTTCAGCTCTAAGATCACCCTAGTCACTTCAATCACCTCCACTGGACTAAACTCCTCCCAGACAGGCAGAGTGTCTCTGTTTGTCAAAGCCCAGCCACTGTGAGGTGGTTGCCTCACTGAAGGAATGCCTGACCGAATAAACCACACTCTGTCAAAGAAGAACAGAGCAAACTCTGCACATAAAGTGGATGAAAAGGTCTTCTTTGGCTGTAGACAGGCAGGATGGAGAAGCCTGTCCACAGTCAAAAGAGCTGAAAAGGTCTGTTCTTCCCTACCACAATCTCCCTGGACAGAAATTCTGCCTTCTTATGGGAGATTGCCCACTGGTACTCACCATAGTGAGCACTCAGGGCCAGTTTGTCAGCTTCCAGCCAGGTCTTCCACCAACAACGCTCCAACTTCCCACGCTTGATCTTCCATCGCCTTGAGATCCCCATCAAACCAAGGGGATCTCAAGGGAGAAGATTTGGGTCATATGTGAACTGGAGCAATGGCATCCAGTGCTTCAGAGAGACCACCCTATTATAGGAGGCCACCACCTCACCGGTGCTAATCACACAAGCTGCGTCAACTCTAGATAGGTCAGCTAATGCCAGTAGTCCTTCTGGGTGCAAACCCTTTAAAGGATGGCAGTTGACCATCTCCACAGGGGAAGAACTTTCAGGAGGGCCCCAAACATGAACCCCATGGTGCAGTGATCGGACCAAGAGACCCAATCAGTCTTGAGACTATCAACCCCAAGACCCAGCTGGAACACCAGATCAAGTGAGTGGCCATGCTGGTGGGTCACAGAAGCAACAACTTGTGCCTGGCCCAGTGATGACATCAACTGGAGGAGGTTGAAACTGAACTTCAAGGATTTGTCGTCGACCCAGGCATTGAAGTCCCCCAGGATTAAATACCTGGGGGACTCCAACACCTGGTCGATGACGAAGTCTGCTACCTCCTGCAGAAATTCTCCTCCCACCTCTGGAGGGTGGTAAACGAGGAGAATCCCGTAACCTGTACCTGGACCTCCATGCACAGCAACACACTCAAAATACCCGGTAATACCAAATGGATGCCCCATGAAGCCCAGGTTGGATCTAAAAATGATGGCAGCTCCTCCACCCCTGCGACCCTTCCTTGGGCAGTTTACTATGGAGTACCCAGCTGGGATGGCGGCCTCTAAAACTGGGTCAGCATCATCACCCAGCCAGGTCTCCATGATGCAAGCCAGGTCGACCGAGGAAATCAAGTCTGCAAAAATAGCGGTCTTGTTCCTCATTGACCTGGCATTACAAAGCACTGCCTGAAGAGGATTAGAGGATGCAGCTGGTCCTCTAGCTGCCTTCCCACTCAGTCTGGTGGGACTCCTACGTACGGAGACCAAACACATCTGGCCTCTCCCTAGGCTCCATTTAAACCCAGGGAATCTTCTGCACCTCACAACCTCAATGCTACTCACCACCCCTTCCTCAGTTGCCCTCCGCCATCAGCGACCCACCCATCCACTCATAATCCTGACCTCCCTGCAGTGCCTGGCAGCAGTAGGTGGAACTGGGTGGTCAGTGAAGAGGCAGACGTCCTAAAGCAGAGAGGCAGAATAAGTGATCTGCATCTGGCAGTGGTCCCAACACATCCCTCACCTGGCACACCAGACCAAACCGAAAACCTTTATTAAGGGAGACATTTTTAAGTAAGAAAGGCATAAATTTTTTGAGAAGGCTTTAAGCCTGAGGTTCAATTTGCTGAGCAACTATGTCACTCCCCCATCAGGCCTTAAAAGGCCACTCCTCCTGGACTATTCCAGGATGTGTTTCTTCATTGCGACCGGAAGCACCACTCCTTCTTGCTTCTCTCCCTTCTCCTCACTTGGGCTTTTGCCTGTGTTTCCTCAGTGCCTCTGGCCACCGACTCATTATCCTCACCCCCCCATTCCCCTTACCTCGTTCTGCTTTTCCTCGCTCCTGTCCAGTGTTTTCCAGGGCTCCAGGTTGCCCACTCCTCTTCCTCCTGTTCGGTTCTTCTAGTCTGGTGTCACATGTGTGTACCCAGAGCCTTGCTCCCTGCTCTATGCTTTTCCTCCATCTCTCCCGTAGCACTCGTTCTATGCTCTCACCATCCTCTGGGGCTGTGTTCTGGCTCGCTGCTTGATGATCCACTCATTTACATGGACAGCACCATCCTCAACCCCACCCTCCCATCTCCCCAACCTGTCCTGAGTCCCATCCTCATTCCCATTGCCCTGCTCCTGCACTTCGTTTGCCCCTGCCTTGCTTGTTGGAGGCTGCTGCTCTGGGCATTCTCCCTATGCTGGAGTATCTGCTGGGGCAGTTAGTCGTCTGCCTCTCTCCTGCTGTTTTTCACTTAGCACCATGAATTCCGCTCTCAATTCTGCCTTGCTCTGCATTGGTTTCCCAATGTCATCCTACTGTTGCAGCTCTTTCTGGACTCCCAAGCTCTTCATTCTATGACCTTTGTTGCTGTCATCATTCCTCATCTCTACCTTCGTGTGTCCCACTTTCTGTAGTCATTTTTCATTCCCATTGGGAAGTGCTGTACGTTCTGGCCCCTTGCTGTGATTTTACTAACTAGTGCTGTGTTTTTCCTGCCGTGTGGTTGGGGTCTGATCTGGCTGGGCCCTATGGGGTGCATTCCTCAGGGGTCATTTGGCCCAGCTTCCTTCTCTTTTGGGGTTTCTTGCCCCCTACTTCCATTCAGCTTCTCTCACTCTCCTTTACTAATCCCTCCTTCACTCCTCGTATTCCTTCCTATGCCCTATCTTGGCATCGCCACCTCGTCCATCCTATCTCTCCTTAGTTTACTGTTCCAGCATTCTTCCCCCTTCCTAGTTCCTGGGCATGACATCATTGCATTTTTCTCTTTCTCGCATCCCAGCTGCGGCTGCACGCATCTCCTGGATATGTTCCTTTGGTCTCAGCTGCTGGATTGCCAGCTACTGGTGCTTATCTGCCTCAGTACTTTACTCTGAAGTGCATTGGCCCACATCGTACCTTCAGCATCGCATTTGTCTGGTTTGCCATGCTCACCACTTCTGGCTTCTCATTGTCCTGGCTGGGACTGTTCCTTGCATACTTGACTGGTCAATTTGTTAACCTTAACACTTGCTATTTCCCACTGCTCATGTCCTGTCCTGTTTCAAAGGTGTTTCCACTCTTAACTCAATTTCCTTAGGATGGCTGTGCTGTGCCTGTGGTGTCATCACAGTAGTCCAGTTTTATGTTGGCACCCCTCCTGCTTTTTGAACTATTTGTGGCCACATGACATGCTCCATCATTGGCCTTGGTTGATTGACTCAGTCCTTCTCTCTACCTGTGTCCACTGTATCGGGGGTGTCTGTCCCTGTCAACTCCACTTATTGCCTTCCTCCTCCTATTCCCTTCACCCTCCTTTCTGCACCTTCCATAACTTTTGCTTTCTTTTTGGGGTTTTCCCTATCCTGCCATCACTTTCCTTATTCGTATCCTCCTCTTACCTTGGTCCATCTGGTGTCCAGGTGCCTGAGTCCAGTTCTCCTTTGATCAGTCTAACCTCAGGGTCTACTCATTCACATCAATTAATTGAGCATACCTATCATTGGGTCTTATGCTACCTCATTGAACTGCTGCATTCCTGCAGTTATCACCATCAGTCTTCTCCTGACCACATCTGGGCATCCTCGCTCCTCCGACCTCTATGTGTGTCTACTCCTTCACATCGACTACTTGAACATAACCCTCTCGGATCCATGCTACCTCAACCCAACCTGCTCTCCACTTTGTGTCTATTGCCCCTTTGTTCGGGGCTGGCAGGCTTCTCGTCATCATTGTACATCGTTCATTTCATGCCTCACCTTAACAGTACCAGCTTCCACAGCTTCACTCCATCATCGTTCATCTTCCACTTCATATTTCACCTTCACTGTACTGGCCTTCCAGGCCTCATTGTCATAATTGTATATCATCAATTTCATTCCTCACCTTAAACCAATCAGACCTTCAAGATTTCTTTACATCATCGTACATCCTCTCTTGCTTTTGAGCATCTAGTTGCAGATATATCACTCGCATACCTCAACAGCTGTCCATTGAGAAGGACAGAGCGAGTGCTTCTTCTAAAATTGGACTTTTCCCCCTTCCTCTATTTCGACTTTAAATTACTGTAGCCGAGACGTCACTAATCAAAATGTCCTTCAGCCTGGAGGGAAGGTGGCCTAGGCCATGGATCCCCAGAGGTTTCTTCCTCAAAGGTTTTTTTTCCTCTCCTCCATGCCGATGGTCATAATACTAGACATGGTTAGTGCCTTCATAATTCCATAGTTAGGTTTCGCTGTTGGATGGAATCGGATGGTGGCCCCCGGCTGTTCCCTCTCTCGCTTTAGGAAGTTGGCATTTCTGCATCTTGTCAGCTTTCATTTTGTTCCTTGTCCTTGTCGTATCTCATTCTTCTTCTGCCCTTCCCATCTCCATCTCTCTTCTTCCTTTCTGGTCTCAATATATTCCATTTCTTGCCTCTTCAATATTTGACACCCTTTTGGGTATTCTTTTTGGGCTTCTTCCTAAGCTACCTTTAGCCAAGGGAATTACTCCCATGGCATCTATGGGGGGAATCCTCTGCTAGGGTTCCTTGTGTCATACCCCTACAGGTTGGTATAGCCGATGGATAGAGAGGTGAATAGCCACAATGTATTGAAGTCACACAAGCATGCATCTCATCCAGTTGCATAAGTACAATTGAATGGAAAGGCTTTAAGCCTGAAGTTCAATGGACGGAGCAACTATGTCACTCCCCCATCAGGCCTTAAAAGGCCACCCCTCTTGGACTGTTCCATAGAAACATGGACTTTGAATGCAGATAAGGACTGCTTGGCCCACCCAGTGTGCCCATTTCCCTACCTATTGGATAAGCTGCAGATTCTAGTTTACCAATAGCATACTTCCTCCTACCCCCCACTATAATTGCCTTATGGCTATCTCATGCATTCTTGAATTCCCCCACTGTTTTTGACCCCACAACCTCCTTAGGAAGGTGGTTCCATTTATTCACCACTCTCTTCATGAAAAAATATTTTCTCACGTTGCCCCTGAGCTGTTCCCCCTCTATTTTTAAATTGTGACCCCTTGTTCTTGCACATCTCTTTTTCTGAAAGATACTACCTTCTTGGACTTTGTTGATTCCCTTGAGGTACTTGAAAGTTTCTATCATGCCCCCCCACCTTTCCTCAAGGGTATACATATTAAGCTCTCTTAATCTCTCTTCATATGACTTCTGATGCAGACTCTGCACCATTTTAGCTGCCCTCCTCTGGACCGCCTCCATCCTGTCTATGTCCTTGCAGAGATGGGGTCTCCAAAACTGCACACAGTACTCCAGATGGGGTCTCACCAACTATCTGTACAGAGGGATAACTACTTCCTGTTTTCTACTGGTGATGCCTCTCCCTATGCATCCTAGTATCCCCCAGCTCTCCTTACTGCCTTCTCACATTGCTTGCCTACCTTAAGTTCATCTGATATGACTTCCCCAAGGTCCCGATCCAATGTTGTTATTGTTAGTACCCCCCCCAATGTGTACTCTTTACCTGGGTTTTTGTTTTCCAGGTGCATTACTTTGCACTTATTTGCATTGAATCTAAGCCGTCATACTTTTGACCATTCCTCCAACCTTGCCAAGTCTATTCTCATCCTTTCCACCCCCCTTGTGTATCAACTCTGTTACAGATCTTTGTGTCATCTGCAAAGAGGCATATGTTTTCTTCCAGACCCTCTGCAATATCTCCTATAAAGACATTAAAGAGGACTGGTCCCAGAACTGAACCCTGCGGTACCCCACTAGTATCCCCCCTTTCTTCACAGGGGAGGGATCTGGATGTCATTGTCCACCTAGGGACAAATGACCTGGCTAAGAAAGGGATTAGAGCAGTGCAGGAAGGTTTGTGGAATTGGGGAAGGGCCTTGAAAGTAGCACGTACGGTAACCTTCTCGGAGGTGCTGCCCATCTATGGCGTAGGAGAAGCTAGGGTGTTCTGCACCATGGGATTCAATCAGTGGTTGAAAAACTGGTGCAGAGCTCAGGGATTTGGCTTCACTGGGGACTGGGGGTCGACCTGGAGTGATGCAAGCCTATACTGGCATGATGGGCTGCATCTGTCCAGGAGGGGAATCAGGATCCTAGGTGATAGGTTTAAATGCTTCATTGGCAAGTATTTAAACTAGCCAAGGGGGGAGGCACTGGAAAGGAGCAGAGAAATCCTAGCCCCCCCCAAAAAATCATGGTAGTAAGTGCGGTAAACACCAACATAGAAGAGAAGGGCAGGGGTAAATGGAGAAGGGCAGGGGTAAATGGGTAAAGTGACAAAGACAAGAAGGACAGGGATGGGACAAAAAGGAGTAAGGCCATCAGGAAATGGAAGGTAATGAGTACCAATGCCCGTAGTCTGGGCAACAAGCTCTCTGAACTGGTGGCTTTGATGGAAGAGGGATGCCTGGCTATCATAGCAGTAATAGAAACATGATACACAGAGAACCATGACTGGGATGTTAACATACCAGGGCACATTATCTACAGGAGAAACCGGCAGGGGAGAAGAGGGGGAAGAGTAGCTCTCTATGTAAAGGAAGGGATAAAAGCAACTGAACAAAAGAGTAAACAGGGAGGAGAGGAGGCACTGTGGGTCACCTTGGAGACTGGAAAGGGCACCACAATCCGCACAGGGGTTGTGTACAGACCCCCATGTCAGGGGGAGGGAATGGACAAGGATATGATAGAAGGAAATCTTAGGATGGCAGAGAAAGGGGAGATACTGTTGATGGGAGACCTGAGTATGCCAGATGTTAACTGGAGCACATTTGCTGCAGCCACATCCAAGAACAGGGCCATTCTCAATGCCCTACAGGTGGCAGGCCTCAGACAGCTAGTTTCAGAACCCACTCATGAGAGAGCAATCTTAGACCTCGTACTCTCAAATGGGGGCAGTGAGAGGATCTCAGATCTAGAAGTGGGTTGCCTTCTGGGAACAAGTGACCATCAAACAGTGTGATTCATGTTAAACTCAGCTACAGAGTCAAGCCATACAAAAGTGAGGGTACTGGACTTCAGGAGGGCTGACTTTGGCAAGATGGGAAAGTGCCTCAGAAAAGCTACTAGCAAACAGGCTAGAAGGAGGGTGGAGCAACAATGGGGAATCATCAAAACTGCCATCACAGAGGCAACAAGCCTTTGTGTGAAGCAAATAAACAAATCAAAATGAAATAAAAGCCACTATGGTTCTCAAAAGAGGTGGCTGGGAAAGTCAGGAGAAAAATACAGCATTCAGGAAGTATAAGAAACACAGAAGGAGCAGGACAGAGAACTGTACCAGTTAAAGCAGAAGGAAGCAGGAGGGAAGTCAGAATAGCAAAGGCCCAAACTGAGGAAAGATAGCCAACTCAGTTAAGAAGGGATAAAACCTTTATAGGTACATCAGAGAGCATAGAAAGACAAAGGGAGGGATAGTGAGACTGAATAGAATGAGCGGTGGGTGGGCAGAGGGGACAGTGAAAAATTTATTTTATTTTTATTTTATTTTATTTAAACAGCAGTTTGGAAAACCTTTGAGCCATAGCTCATTTACAAAAGTACCTTGTCACAGTAAGACAAACCAAAATACACAGTATAGCAGTACAACACATAGGTATAACAGTAAATTAAGACATAGATACAAACAAGCTGGTACAGGTAGGATGGATGCAAACAATACCAGAGTTATGTTGTCCTTAGCAGCTTAGTAATAAGCTTTGTCATAAGTATTAGTACGGCTTTGACTAGCGGCAGTTACAGCATCGGGTGTTAATAAGGTGGTTACATAAGGAAGTTTTGAAGCACGATATAGTTAGAGCTTCGGAGATGGAGGGAGGCAGTGTGTTGAACCAGGAGGGGGCCCTAAAGCTGAAGGCTCTTTGGCCGTGAGAGGTCCTAGCTCTAGGGATAACAAGAGAGGTTTTCCCAGAGGTCCAAGTATGAACTAGTGGGACAGAGCGGCGTATGGTGGTGGTCAATCCTGGTGGGGAAAGCCCAAGGAGGGTCTTTTTGTAAGGGTACAGGTAAGATATTTGGGCGTTCAAGAGATCAAGTACCAGTGCTTTAGCATACAGTAGACAGGTGTGTGTCATCCTAGGTGCTCCAGTAATTAACCTGCAGGCCTTAGTCAGAGTGAGTGCGAATTTTTATGGAGTTGGTCTGATCAGCAGCACCATACACCGGCAGTCCATAGTCCACTAGGGACAGGATAGAGGAGGTGATGGAGTCGAAGAGCCTCTGGGGGAGGCAGTGTTTATACGATGTAAGATGCCCAATCGGATATTAGTGGCAGTGGCTAGGGCAGCGATGTGTCCATGGAAGGAGAGGGAGGTCAAAATGGATCCCTAGGTATTTATAGGAGCAAACATGTTCGAGTGGGAATGAGGACCCAGAGTGAATGAGGAGTTTGAAGTTGCAGGACTTGTTTTGGGGATGATAGAAGAACATAGTTTTTGTTTTTTTAAAATTTATCACCAATCTATGTTCCTTGAACCAGCCCTCGGCTTCAGTGAAGGACTTCTGCAGCGAGTCCTGGAGGGCAATAGGGTTACGACTTGAGGCAAGATGACTGCATCATCAGCATACAATAGAATGTTCCCGAGCAAGAGTGTGGAAGGGTGTTAAGGTAAAGGGAGAATAGTAAGGGCTCAGAATGGAGCCCTGGGGAACCCAGAAAAGATGGGACAGATGTCTGAGCAGGTCCCATTAATTTTACACAGAGCGGTCAGACAGATAACTGGTGCACCAGGAGATAGGCCCAGCAGCAAAACCAGAGAGACTAAGGGCATCAAGAAGGAGGGTGGGAGACAGTGTGGAAAGCTTTCGAGAGGTCAATGAAGACAGCACCAGCCAGAGAACCAGTGTCTAAGGAGGGTGGAGAAAGTTGGAGAACTCTAGGAGGGCTGTGTTGGTACTGTGGCCTGCTCGGAAGCCATGCTGCTCAGGACAAAGGACATTGTAGGTGGAGAGCTAGTCAGAGATTTGAGAGGCCACCACTTTTTCCAAGGCCTTGGAGAGAGGAGAGAGAATGGAGATCGGTCGATAGTTTCCAGCCACAGTCCTATCACCACCTTTAAAGATAGAGGTAACAGTGGCGACTTTCCAGGCAGTTGGAACCTTCCCCAGGCAAAGAGAGTGGTTGATGAGGCATGTGATCGGGGTAAGGACTGTGTCTAAGACCAGCCGTAGGATACATGGATCCAGGGTGTCACTGCCCGTACTATTACTCTTGAGAGCAGTGACAAGGTCGGCCCTAAGTTTTTGGGCAGAAACATGGTGGAGGAGAAAATATAACGAGAAAGATATTTAAGAGAGTGCTGGGGAGGAGGGTCAAAAAATTTGTAGGGAGGATAGGGCTAAGGTCAGTGAATGAGGTGTTGAGGTGGTTGGCTATGAGGGCTGGGTCTGAGGAGATCACACCATTAATGTTGATCTGGGTGGGTGGGAGTGTGCACTCCCATTTAACTGTTTAATGTTATCCCAGAAGGTTCTGGGATTCCCCATGAGGCAGTGAGTGAGGACCGATAGTGCTCAGACTTGGCCTTTCTGATGGCCCAGTGCACTTGTTTGGTGGCAGCATATAACCGCCTGTCATTGGGCTGGCCAGTCTCAATGGCCCGGTGCTATAGGTTGTCCCTGTGTTTGAGCTGGTGGATCAAAGCTGGGGTTACCCAGGGGCATTCTTCCTTTTAGAGACGGTGGGTCAACACTGGGGCAAAGATATCACAGGCATTATTAAAGTTTGGGTAAAGAAGGAGAGAGCTGTGTCAATGTCAGGAGTTGCCAGTATAGGAGACCAGTCAATTTGGACAGAAGTTCCTTAAGTTTTATCAGTCCACCAGGTATTAGGCATGGCATGTGGACTGTGCTATGGGTTTGGGGACTGAGGTTGACCAGTGGAATAGAATGGGGAGTGATCGCTGAGAGAGTCTGGGAGGACTTGTACATTGGGGATCCGATTAGGCGGTTGGTGAGTACCACATCAAGCAGGGTACTGGAGCCTCTCTGGGGTTAGTCCTGGTAGGGTGGGTAACTAGTTGCATTAGGTCTATTGCAGAAAAGGAGTCTCGGGTAGAGGGAGGAGGAGGCTGAGCCAGTTGACATTTAAGTCACCCACCAGAATTTGATCAGCGGTGGGAGGTAGAGAGGTAAGGTATTCTGTAAGGAGGAATGGCCTGCATTTGGTCCCTGGGGGCACGTATGCAGTAGTCAGATAAAGGGGTTCCTTTACAGGGTCAGGGGTTAGTTTCAGCGTAAGTGCCTGGGCCCTGGAGTCAAGGATGGGAGCGGGCAGGGCTAATACGGGGAGAGATTCCTTGACATAAATAGTGCAGCCGCCGACCCGTCTCCCAACACGGTCGGACCGGAAAAGGGTGAAACCAGGAAGGGAGACTAGGGAGTCAGGGGAGGATTTCGACAGCCAAGTCTCAACCAGGGTGATAACATCAGGGTTAATTGATGTGACCAGGCATTGTAGTGAGTCAAACTTTTTTAGGAGGCTACAGATATTCATGGAGACCATGCATAGGCCTGTGGTGTGAGTTGGAGAGCTCCTGGGAACCGGGCCAGGGTTTGGATGAATGTTCCCTGACAGGAGTAGTAGCATGACTAACACCCTGGCTGGGAGATGGTGAGAGGTTTTCCTACGATTGACATGAGGGGAAGAGGGAGGCTAAGGGACAGGGGTGGGCAGGGAGGTACAGGAGGAAAGCAAGAATAAGAAGACACCCAGATGTGCCTGAGTTGAAGAGAAAGCTATGGGGAGGGCAGGGAGGACGGGGACACACAGAGGTTCCAAGGGGCAGAGAGGAGGTTCAGGAGCAAGGGAGGGAGGGGTGCAGGGCACTGTGTGGACTAGCAGATGGGTAAGTGGGTAAGTGCACTGCTAGTGGGGATAGGCACAGGAAGAGGCGTGATGCAGGGCCAATACATTGTGGTGAGCAAGATCCCAGGGATGTAGTGCTGTACAGGTAGGAGTAGGAGTAGTGAGGGACATAGGTCCCTCTAGTGGCCAGCAGGTATAACCTGCAAATGGGAAAGTGGGGAGATAGGTTCTGGGCAACAGGACGTGATGACACCGGATGTGATGTCATGGGGTGGATCAATAAATTGACAGCCGCCCCTGGGTGGGAAGGTGGTTGGGGTGGGCGGGGCAGACTGCACGAAGCGCCGTCGGGCTAGCACCCCTCTGCAGGCATCCAGATGAAGAGAAGAGGCTCTCTTTACCTCGAAAGTTATCAGGCTGGAGATTTGGCTTCCTCAGCTACTCAGGTGAGCTGCTTGTGTTGCCTCAGTTGCTTCAGTTGCTTGATTGTCCCGAGTGCCTAGCTTGGGGGGAGCTGCCTATGTCATGGAGAAAACAAAGCCTCTCATTACTATGCAGCGGGAGAATATGTTGTGACTTACACAAAGGAGCTCCACTCTAAGCAAACAGGGCTATTCCAAAATGAGGTCACATTAGGACCCAGCTAACCTAATGCCTTCAGTTACAAGCACAATTAACTCAATACCACCATATTAAACAAGTCTGATCTATATTAGCTGCTTGATATATCTGGCTTTAAAATGTAATCAGCAATTAGCTCCAAATACCACCATATTAAACAAGTCTGATCTATATCAGCTGCTTGGTATATCTGGCTTTAAAATGTAATCAGCAATTAGCTCCAAATACCACCATATTAAACAAGTCTGATCTATATTAGCTGCTTGGTATATCTGGCTTTAAGATAAAGATAAGATAAAAAGCAGGGATACTGAACGAATATTTTTGTTCAGTATTCACAAAAGAGGAGGGGGAAGTGACTAATCCAATTAACAGAAGCATTCTTGATGGGGGAGTCGATCCCAGTCCTTTCACAGAAGAAAGGGTTCTGCAAGAACTCCTAAAACTGAAGGTGGACAAAGCAAAGGGGCCTGATGGAATTCACCCCAGAATTCTAAAAGAATTAAGGGGTAACTAGTGAAACCAGTGACTACTCTTTTAACAAATCATGGAAGGATGGTGTGGTACCCGAGGACTGGAGGAAGGTGGATGTGATTCCCTTCACTAAAGTGGGACCAAGACAGAGGCAGAACTACAGACCTGTCAGTTTGACCTCTGTGATAGGGAAAGTGATGGAGTCACTTCTGAAGGAAAGAATTGTTGAGTACCTAGAGTCCAGAGGGGCACAGGACCCAAGGCAGCATGAGTTCACAGCGGGATGGTCATGTCAGATGAATCTAATAGATTTCTTTGACTGGGTGACCAAGTAGTAGACCAGGGAGGGGCTGTGGACATGGCCTACCTAGACTTTAGCAAGGCATTTGACACAGTCCCACACAAAAGAGTAATAGTCAAATTAACCAGCGTGGAAGTGGATCCCAGGGTGGTAGCCTGGTCAAAACATTGTCTGGACAACAGGACACAGAAGGTAATTGTAAATGGAGTCCACTCTAAAGAAAGAGGGGTTACTAGTGGGGTACCGCAGGGTTCAGTACTGGGTCCAGTCCTTTTTAATGTCTTTATAAGTGACATTGCAGAGGGACTGGAAGGAAAAGTATGCCTCTTTGCAGATGACACAAAGATCTGCAACAGAGTTGATACCCAATGAGGCTTGGAAAGGATGAGAAGGGACTTGGCAAGATTGGAGGAATGGTCAGAAGTATGGCAGCTAGGATTCAATGCAAAGAAGTGCAAAATAATGCAGCTGGGAAACAAGAACCCAGTGAAAGATTACACAATGGGGGGGAGGTAGTAACAACAACAAAAAAGAAAGGGACCTGGGGGTAATCATATCAGATGACCTTAAGGTTAGCAAGCAATGTGAGAAGGTGGTAAGGAGGGCTGGGAGCATACTGGGATGCATAGGGAGAGGCATCACCAGCAGAAAACAGGAAGTTGTTATCCCTCTGTACAGACAGTTGGTGAGACCCCATCTGGAGTACTGCGTCCAGTTCTGGAGACCCCATCTCCGCAAGAACATAGACAGGATAGAGGCAGTCTAGAGGAGGGCAACTAAAATGGTGCAGGGTCTGCAAGAGAAGCTGTACGAGGAGAGACTAAAGGAGCTTAATATGTATACCCTTGAGGAAAGAAAGGAGAGGGGGGACATGATAGAAACTTTAAGTACCTCAGTGGAATCAACAAAGTCCAAGAGGGTAGCATCTTTCAGAAAAAGAGTCGTGCAAGAACAAGGGGACACAATTTAAAGATGGGGGGGGGCGGTTCAGGGGCAATGTGAGGAAGTATTTTTTTCACAGAGAGGGTAGTGGATGCAAGGAACAGCCTTCCTGAGGAGGTTGTGGGGTCTAAAACTGTGGGGGAATTCAAGAATGCATGGGATAGACATAAGGCAATTCTTGTGGTGGGTAGGAAGAAATAGGCTGTTGGTTAACTAGGATCTGCGGCCTATCCTGTAGGTAGGGAAATGGTCAGACTAGGTGAGCCAAGTGGTCCTTATCTGCCATCAAAGTCTATGTTTCTATGTTTCTGTGTTTCAGAGTGAGTTCCATTTACTATTACCCTCTGCATCCTGTTGTGCAGCCAATTTGTTACCCAGGCTACCACCCTGGGACCCACTCCCAGGCTGGCTAACTTGTTTATTAATCTTTTGTGTGGGGCTGTGTCAAATGCCTTGGTAAGTCTAGTTAGGCCATATTAACAGCCCCTCCCTGGTCTACTGCTTTGGTCACCCAGTCAAAGAAATCGATTAGATTTGTCTGACATGACCTTCCTGTTGTGAATCCATGCTGCATTGGGTCCTGTGCCCCACTGGCCTCTAGGTACTCAACAATTCTTTCTTTCAGAAGTGATTCCATCATTTTCCCTACCAGTGAGGTCAAACTAACAGGTCTGTAGTTTCCTGCCTCTGCCTTGCTCCCACTTTTGTGAAGGGGAATCACATCCTCCCTCCTCCAGTCCTCAGGTACCACCCCATCCTACCATGATTTGTTAAAAAGGGTAGTCAGTGGTGTCACTAGTTCTCCCCTTAGTACTTTTAGAATTCTGGGGTGAATCTCATCAGGCCCCATTGCTTTGTCCAGGATTCATTTCTTCATTGCCCCACCATCCACCCTTCCTCCTCCAGTGCTCATCTCTCTTTCCAGTGGTCTTCTTCCTAAGCTTCCTTTAGTCAAGAGAATTATTCCTGTGGTACCTATGGGGGGAATCCCTCCACTAGGGTTCCTTGCATCGTGCCCCTACAGGGTGGTATATCCCATGGATAGAGAGGCGAACAGCCACAATGTATAGAAGTCACACAAGCATACATTGCATCCAGTTGCGCAAGCACAATTGAATTAATACTAAACTAGCTAACCCTAAAACACACACCTCATTCACTATATTTATTCAAATGCTATACAGACTCTATATTAAACACACACACACTCTCCTCAGTCAAGCCAACCATATACCCAATCCCAGCAACAGAAGCCCCCCACCCACCACCCTACCATAAAAATAAATAATTTATTAAAAAGGTCAACAGGGGAGAAGACAACAGTAAATATGAGCTGCAGCAATTTTAAGAGTAAAAGCAGAATGCCCCAGGTAAATAAAGTTAACTGTCTGGTCCCAAAAAGGAGCCAAAGTCTGATAATTGTACATGGTGCAGTACAGCATCACAGTGCATTTATTAAAAAAAAAAAACGATTTTTCCAGTTATTTAAAAAAAAAGTAGGACTAGTTTCTCTTTAACTTTATTTCCAGACAGAAATAAATATTATATTTTTTATTATGATTTACATTTTTTCTCATTGTCTCTGTCTTGGATTCCTTCCCTAAGGTCAGATCCAGCCCCACCTCCTGCATCCCTGACCCTTACCTTCTCTTTTCTTTAAGCCCCACCACATTGCCCCCTTCCCAAGGCAGTGTCCAGCAAAATCTTATCCAAACCTTTGCCTCCCATTCCCAGGCTGTGGAGAGGTCTGGAGTCTGACACTGGCAGGGGTTAGGGCCAAGTACACACAAGATTATCCTGCCAAAGCCTTTTAGTCCCAGTTCCTGAGATCTCTGGATGCCTGCAGCCCAATGCTTGTACAAGCAGAGCTTGCAGAGCAGAGATTGGCTGACGTCCCACCTACCTACAATACTCCCGCTGCACTACCACCTATGGTCACCTAGGTGGCAGTGTTGTAGCACCAGCTACCCTCCCTCCCTGGAGGAAGACGGCATCATCTGTGGCACTTGATCTTCCTCCCCCATGGCTGGCACCTAGTGACTCAAGCTTGTTCTTGAGCTTGGGCCACTGGCATCATGAGTGGTAGCACTACCACTGCGGCAATAGGCTGGCCATAGAAATATCATTTAAAGATATCTTTTTGTTGGATTTGCATAATTTTTAATTGTGGTCAAATTTTTGAAAGTATACGCATTTCTTTACCAGAGACAAAAACAGCTAAAACCTTTGTGCTTTCTGGGCTGACATGAATCTCTTTATCTCTCATGTGCTCCCTGTAGGCAGATTGAAATGCTGACAGCTCCTTGATTTCACCAGACTATATAATGATGTACCTTCAAGGCAAAATACATTGATATGTAAAATGTCATATACCTGACCTGTCAAAATGCTGGATGTGGGATCTGCAGTGAAATACTAATCTTGCTTAGCTTAAGCTACAGTAGATGCTTATGCAATCACTAGATAAAAACAGGATAATACTTTTCAGTATATAGTTCACAACAGTGGAAGGTCAAATCACTTATAGCCATCAATTGTCAGCAATTGTAGCTGCCAACTTTTGAAAGCTGTATATCAGCAGAGAACAGAGGCAGTTTTAAGGAGAGACATTGGATATTCCTAGTTTGAGTGTTAAGGACAGCATGGAGGTAGTCTCTCACCACAAGACAGTTGCTGATGGTAGGTTTCTTGGCTTCAGACCAGTGTAAATAAAACTTACTTGCAATAAAACAAACTGTTGTCATAAGAAAACAATAAACCCTACACATTGTATTACAAGCAGCTTTCAAAATGGCAAGCTATTTCTCAATGCTTTGGCATTCAGTTCCTTTCACCAAAGTAGATTTAGTCACAGACACAAAACAAACTGGTGACCTTCTAAATTTACTCTGACCAGAAGATGATTTAGGATAAACAGAAAAGCAAATGAAAATGACCTTTCGCTTGATGTAGTTTTTGTGTATTTAGCACATTTTACAGTTCAATCTGTTTTTCCAGCTTTCTGTATTCCAACTCTGCATTAACCAGACGGAAAAAGTAAAGAAGCACTCTTGCAAAATAAAATGCATGTGCAGTATGCATCACTTAGGGCTGAAGCACAGTGCTACAAAAGTAGGGAAATGCAATTTTAGGGTAAAACGTCCTCTGGATCTTCTAGAATGTGTGGTGTAGTATAGTATTTCTCTGGGTTTGAAGGATTGCTTGAAGGAGTGTTGGTGTTACTTTAACTTCAGCACTATCTTTCAAAGCACAGAAATGCACAGCAGACCAATAATTTCAGTGCTGAAGTTAAGGCAATGCTGTCCCTTGCATTCATTCAAACCCCAAGAAACATGCACTACATAATCACAAAGGAGACTTTGTACCCTCGTGTTGCATTTTCTGACTTGTGTGGCATTGTACTTCTACCCTAACTGATGCTGAATTGTGGCAATTAATTGCTATTATGTATGAAAAATATATTTAATATCAAATACACAATTTGTGTTGATGATGCCTTCAGAGCAGCAATGTCAGTACTTTTCATGCCAGGTTGTTCCTGTCATTCAGTGTACTCCCAACCTCACTACATTGCAAGCAAGCAATAAAACTAGGTTGGGTGAGTCGGCTGCAACTCCATTCTGACTCCAACACTGATTTATTTTAAAAAGGTTCTGATTTACTCAGATTAATTTTAGAACTGTTTTTTAGCCTATTTGAGTTTGAGGAATGCATCGGAGAGCAGTGAGGAACAGTGCAAGAGTTTAAAAGCAGCAGCTGTGGGGAACTACGACAAGCAACATATTTGCAAAACTTTCACTCTGTGGCTGTCTCAAGGACTTACCATAAGTATTCAGTATCTGAAAGTTTGCAGTCCAAAAAGGAGTGAAGCACTGTTTTGCTCAGTCAGTTGTTTTAGTCTGAGGTGGTAAATTCCTCTCCACTCTGCATCTGTGATGCAGTTGCATACTTATTGATTCATACCTGATCATCCCACTTGAGCATGAAATATTACACTATGCATATACTCTAGTAATTTACAACATTTATAAGCAAGATATAACAATGTAGACTGGAACAAGAATAGAACACCAACCTTCATTGTATACTACTGTACCTTTTGTATCCTAACTCTGCCTCAGCTGCTTTGTGGTATTTTGAAGAACAAATTAGACACAGTTATAAACAGGTAAATTTATTTCAAAACCAAGAAAGGTGTTGTAATTAATGAAACATGAGGACTAAGTAAATAAAATGTTAAAAGGACTAATTTATCATTCAAGTATTCACAGGCACCTTGTCATGAAATCCCTTAGCAACCAGGCAAGAGTTAAATAGAAACTGTATCTGGCCAAGGTTTAGTACCACCATATTACCTGGTAGTGCACTACTTTAATAAGGGGGTGGAAAACAACTAATGATAATCATAATTCTTTATTTATATGATGCCTTTCGACAGCCAAGTTGCCTAATAAACTATTAAAATGGAACAGGATCATAATGTCGTGCTGCCAATACAGCGCAATTTATGCCATGCGACATAACTCTATCAAGGGTAGGGGAGAAAGTGAGTGTAGGAAGTAAACTATCCTAAATTACCAAAAGACCAAAAAAAAAGGGAATTAAAAAAACCTTTTATGTTTGCTTGCACCAGAAATCAAACCCGGTCCCAGACGCAGTGCCTTGGTTCCTGCTGCTGTGGCTCTGTCCAGTGAGCCACAGCAGCTGCTCAGTGAAACCCACTCTCAGCAGAGATCTTATCCTCTGCCTGGGAGTGTGTGAATGGTGCAATACCGTGTACAGCAGTATACACGGTGTTGTACCATTCGCTGTCCTAGACAGCGATATTTCAGGTTAGCTATAATGTCGTAAGCTATTAAGCGTACAACATTATGACCCGGTAGGTATTAAAACAAGGTAGGTCATAAATTCACATCATCATAAATAGTATAAAATGCAGATAATGTGGATAAAACAAGATTTAAATCAATCACCGTATGCTTGGTTCCACAAATAAGTTTTAAGTGCCTGTTTAAATCCCTCCGTGGTCGCACACTCCCGTAACTGATGGGGTAGAGAATTCCAAAGGGTAGGGGCCACATGGATAAATGCTCAGGCCCCCGAGGATTTTAAACACAGCCTTGGAATCTCTAGCAACCCCTTGTCAACCAGCGGAGTGATCGCCCAGGGCAGTAAGTAACCAGAAGTTCTTTCAGGTAGTCTGGACCCTGTCTGTGTAGGGCTTTATAAGTCAGAAGTCCAACTTTAAAGGAGATCCACCACTGTACCGGCAGCCAGTGCAGTCCGCGCAGCACTGGAGAAATATGACAGGACCGAGGGGTTCTCATCAATAATTGGGCCACTGCTTTCTGCATCAGCTGCAAGTGGCAGATATCCATCCCAGGTAACCCTAGGTAAAGGTGATTGCAATAATCCAGGTGCGAGGACACAGAGGTGTGGACCAAAGTGGGGAGAAATTGATGATCTTCCCCTAAGGATGAACAGTGGAAAAAAAGGCTGCAGTAGAACTCTGCATCTGAAAAAAGTAAATTACTACATAGCTATGGGCATATATTCTATTTTTACTGTCTTAAAGACTGCATAAAATATTGTATTTTGGCTCACAACATGCCAGTGCTACCAGCCACTGTAGCTTCGAACTGGACCAGCAGTTCCAAAATGTGGCAACTTGACAACTTGAGTCAAGCCATGAAAGGTTCTCTATACTCAAGTCAAGTCAATTTTGGTCTGGTCTGGGAGGGTTCAGATGTACAACAGAGATGGTTTGCACATCGCTAAATAAAATCCAACATGATGGGTGGTTTGGGGGTATACTTGACTGCCCAGAGATGTATGAGGCTCAGTGCCATGGGTGTAGGGCCTTATAGCTCCTGGAAGGTCTGGTATTTATATATTATTTAATATCAAATTTTGTTAACTAGGTAAATAGCATTGGGCTACATGGCCCTTTTAAAAGATAGACCTGGGAACAGACACACAGTACAAATGTACATACAAATAATTTCATTGACTTTGCATATAAAAATTCATATTTAGATTAAATAAAACACCAACTCACTATTTTTTAAAACTGTTACATAACTAAAAACAAGCACAAAGGGCCCTAGCTTGGATTTCCTTTCTTATATGACTTTTAAACTGCTGTATACTTGGTACAGCCCAATAGACTTCCCTAGCCTTCATACAAGAGCACTATAAAGGACTCCTCCTAATGTGACCAGTTCATTAGTGGCCAGTGAGTGAGTGGAACAGTGAAGGAGTGGAAATGGAGTAAAACTGGCATAGGCAGGCATCAGCAGGTGACAACAGGCACACAGGGAGCTCTGGTAGTCCAGTAAGGTAAGGTAAGGTAGACTACCTGTGTACTGGTTGCTGCCTGTTTAAAAGGGTGTATTGTCAGTGGGATGGTGTAAACAATGCTGTAGGGTAGGGAGGGTAAGACCTAAAAAGGTCAAACTGAGGGCAACTGAAACACAAAGTATGGTGGGAATTGAGGCAACATCCTATCAAGGGTAGGGGAGCAAGTGAGTACAGGAAGCCAACTATCCTATATTACCAAGGGACCAAAAATAAGGGAATTAAAGAAAAAAACGTTTTATGTTTGCTTGCACACATGCGCAAGAAACATGTTGTGGCAGCTTGCTGGAGAAGCACGTTGTGGAGGTGCAGCACTGTTGTGGCCAATGCCGCCATTGCTTTTTGGGGGATCATCTGTGTGTCACCAATGAAGGAGCATGCTGGTTATGACAGTAGTCTGCAAGCATGCCACTAACTTGAAACAATTTCACCTCTGCAAAGAGGGAGCGCCCCCTCATTGCAGGGCATGCTTTGCCTGGTATAACATTTCAATAAACATGGTGGTGGCTGTCACCATCCACCTCTCACAGACTCCAGCAAACCGACTTCAGGGGTGACAATCCCCCTGTCAGCATGCCCCCTCCCCAGTTCATTTGCCAATGGGAAAGCCCAATCCTCGTCAGCATATGTGCCCCTTTGCTGTGTTCTGTCTGCCCAGGGGGTTGCCCTATCCCCCTCAGCATCATCCCCCCCAAACAAAGACATGCTTGCCAACTGGGGACCCAAACCCCATTGGCTTCAGTGCCCTGTCCCTAATCTGCTGAGGGGTGCCCAATCCCCTCAGCATCATCCCCCAACAAACACAGACATGCTTGCCAACAGGGTGCCCAATCACCCTGTCGGCATGTTAACCCCATTGCATCAACATTTTTCTGCCTCTGACCCACCCCCATTGTGTGTCACACTGGAAGCCCACCCCAGTGTGGCTAGCTTGACCCCCCAAACTCTTACACCTATAAAATAAGAAAACGGTCCTCGGTGGTTATTTTTTTTTTTTATAACCTGAAACACAGAAAATGGTCCCTCGCCGTCGGGGCCCCTCCCCCAACTCGCACCCACTCTCTGTGCACCCAGCCTTCTCACACACTCCCCACCCCACACTTACCTCCAGAGTCTGGCACGAAGATCTTCGGTACAGCAGGAGCACGTCTGCAGTCTTCAAAGCTGACCGCGAACTGAAGAAATGCCAGTAAGCTGTATAATGACATAAATGGGAAGTGTGGCTTCAACTTAGGTGGATATCACACCTATTTTTGCAACTTTTGACCCCAAATTTTCAACATGCAGTTCTTGGGACCCCACCTCATGAACTCAGTCACTATCATGTCGTTATCCGGTCCCAAAAAGTGATTTTGCGGTCACTGCACGGAATCACCTTCCGGGACCGATTAATTAAACGACAGTGTCACTGTTCATGGGTTGGGCTCCCAAAAAGCCTATGTTGCAAATTTGGTGAAAAAATTCAAAAAAATGACTGTGTTATGAGCATGTGTTGTGCAGTTCCCAAGTACACTTGTAACTTCAAGATTATTTAATATTTTCACTCCAGATTTTCAACATTTCCATTTTTCCACACCTCCTTATGAACAGTACAGCTGTCATTTTTCACATCCTGCCCAAAATATGTTTCCGCACATGTGGCGCACATTGGAGTGGTCGCTGTGCGAAATCAACGTTCAGGACAGATTAAGAAAATCACAGCAACAGTGTTCATAGGAGAGGTCCCAAAAAGCCCATGTTGCAAATTTGGTGAACAAATTCAAAAACATGACCGCGTTACCAGCGTGCGTTGTGCAGTTTCTATGCACACTCGTAACTTTGCCAATTTTTTATATTTTTACTCAAGATTTTCAACATTGTCATTTTTGCACACTACCTTATGAATAGTACAGCTGTCATTTTTCACATCCTGCCCAAAACATGTTTTCACACCTGTGGCACACAATGGACGTGGCTGCTGTGCGAAATCAATGTTTGGGACATATTAAGAAAATCACAGTGCTACAGTTAATGAGCGTAGGTCCCAAAATGCCTATGTTGAAAATGTGGTGTAAAAAATCCCAAAATAATTGTATTACGGGTGTGCATTGTGCAGTTTCTATGCATGCTCATGACTTCACCAATTTTTTTATATTTTCTCTCCAGATTTTCAACATTACCATTTTTTTACACCTCCTCATGAACAAGCTGTCGTTTTTCACATCCTGCCTGAAATGTGTTTTCATACCTGTGGTGCTAAATTGTGCAGTCGCTGTGCAAAATCACCTTTTGGTTAACGAACGGATAGTGTCACTTTTCATGCAGTTGGGTCACAAAAAGCCCATGTTGAAAACTTGGAGTGAAAATACAAAGAAACACCCAGGGTGCTAGGGTTTCTGATCATAACACCCTACCCTGTAGGGATTGACAGGCATCAGGGGTGTGACTTGGGATTGTTGACAGTAATGCTCATGCCATTCTACACCCACCCCCACCCTGCAGCCAGTGACAGGCATCAAGGTGTGCCTTGGACTCTTCGGCCCCAAAGTTCACCCCATTCTCCTATACTGCACCCATTTCAGTGTATTTCCTTATGGAGTGAGGTGAGTGTAAAGCCTGAACACCCCAAGGCATACCTCGACACTTGTCAGCGTCTACAGGGTAAGGTGAGGTGAAATGGAGTAAGCATTATGGGCGATGACCCAAAGGCACACCCCAATGCCTGTCCATCTCTGCAGGTTGGGGTGGGGCTGGCATCTGTTTAATACTTCACTGTCATTCCTATTCTGCATCTGTCTAACTCCTGTACTTCCAGTGCTAATGCCAGCAAGCAAACATTCGGCATTGCCAAATACTTGTTAGGGTAAGGAGTTGAACACAATAATGGAAGGGGAAAGGTAAAGGGAAGCCAAGAGGGGTGTTAGTGATCATTTTATTTATTTATTTATTTATTGGAATTTCGGAAACAGCCTTTGAGTAAGAACACTTTTAGAAAGGGTCCACGTCCGTTAAACAGTACAAATACAGACATAATTGAATTCACAGTACAAATACAGACATAGTTGAAATATCAGTACTTAATTGAATTCACAGTAAAAATACAGACGTAGTTTAGTTATCAGTACAGGAAGTAACAAAAGCATAGAAAACAGCCAAGAGTTTCTTATGAGTTTCATTAAGGGTGTAATACTAAGTGCTGTATGGCATAAGGAAGTATATGAGAGAGAGGAAAATGTAGGACAGGGAAAGAGTGATTTGTGAATGGAGCATGGGGATAGAGCAGCCCAGAAAGAGCATTGTCGCATTGCATTACAGCTTTGGAGCTGAGGATCTGGAGATGGTGCATGTGAGAGTGTGTGGTAAGGTGGGAGAAGGTGGGAGAAGGTGGGTAGAGAGAGAGAGAGAGAGAGAAGAGAGGAGGGGAGAGAGGGAGGGAGAGAAGTGAGGAGACCAAGTGGGGAGGGTGATATCATGAGGTGTAGATTGATGGAGAAAAGGAGAAGTGGGAGGGGTGAGGGAGGGAGAGAGAGTGAGAGAGAGGGCGATGGCGCATGAGATAAACAGGACAGTACAACCACTAGCAAAATAAGAGCTATGGAGGATAAGGTGCCAGAGTCTGGAGAGCAGGGGTAGGGAGTGGGGAAGGGTGGATCATGTCTGTGAGTCCATGAGTAGTTGCTGGTAGTCAGGATTGGTGCAGGCTCTGGAGACCCACTCTGAACAGTTTAGCACTCACAGGGGGATAAGGGAATCTTGCAAGCAATGGAAATGCAGGGAAGCAAAAAGTGAGGAGGATAAGCAAATCATCTGGCATGGGAGTGGTGCAGTGTAATAGGTGTGGGGCTGCACTCTTTTGAGACATGTTCTGGAGACTGAGGTGTTGCCCTATAAGAGACAGCTCTGTGGGCTAAGAGCAGAGGTCACTAAACTCCAGGCCGAACTGGCATTAGTACAGTGCACCATGTGCCTCACTCAGGGGCAACTTAGTTTGCTCTCACTCCCCCAAATGATGCCAGCAAGATGGCAGAGTGACTGGACCTTGATGGACTCAAGGAAGGTGGAGGGAGGAAGGAGGGAAAATACCCCTCAGCCCTTACTGCTGAACAATTCCTTTATCATTCTGGTGGGACAGGGAAGCCAAGAGAAGGCACCTGAGGCAGGAGTAAGAGAAGAGTTAGGGGTCCTCCAAGAAGCAGGTTCCAAGGAGTGTGGGAGAGTCCCTGGGTGAAGGAGGAGGTAGTTGCTGTTGGAAGATGACATAGTCAGGGGGATTGAGTTAGGTGTAGGGGAAGGGAGGCTCAGGGTAGTAAGGTGCATTCTTGGTGCTTCAGTATTGGAGTACTGGAGGGCGGATCTTGGGGATCACTATGGAGGAGGGGACAGAAAGGGGAGCTGGATGTTGTTGACCACTTGGGGATAAATGATCTAGAAAGGGAAGCTCTAGGAGTAGTGCAGGATAGGTTTAAGAAACAAGGGAGGGGCCTGAAGCAGGTAGCTTACACAGTGGCCTTCACTGAGGTGCTACCCATGCATGATCAGGAGAAGGCTAGGGAACTCCATACCAGGTCCTTCAATGAGTGGTTGAAGGCATGGTGTATGGAGCAGGGCTTTGGCTACATCAGAGACTGGGTTCACACCTTGGGGGGAGGATGGAGGCCTGTACAAGTTAGACAGCCTCCATCCATTCAGATGGGGACTATAAGTCCTATGTGAAGGTTTAAATGTTACTTTGATGAGCATTTAAACTGGCCAAGGGGAAGGGGCAGAATGACTGAGGGAGGTAGAGGTTGTCCCCTCAGAGACTAGTGCAACAGAGAAGGCTAACCCAGGGTTGGGAGAACAAATTCCCTGAAGCTTGATGGAAACAAACAGCAGGGCAGGGGAGGCATGTCTGGAGGAGGAACTTTTGTTGGAAAAGAGGGAAGGAGAGAAGGCAGGCAAACAGCATAACAGGCTAGGCAGGACTAGGGTAACAGAGGGGGCAAAGGGGGGGAAGCAAGAAGTGGATGCAGGTTAGAGGGAGAGTGGGACAAAGAGAATGGAGAGCAATGTGTACAAATGCAAGGAGTCTGAGAGACAAAATTCCTGACCTTGAGGCAGTCATTGCCGAGGCAGACCTGGATCTAGTAGCCATAATGGTATCATGGTGCACAGGCAACCACAACTGGGAAGTGGCCAGTCCAGGTTTCACTATGTTCCAGAAAGACAGCTCAGGGAGAAATGGTGGAAGGGTTGTTTTATATGTGAAGGAGGGTATAAGGGCCACTGGGATACAGGGGCAACAGTGGGACAATGAAGAACTAGCGGTACTATGGGTCAGTCTAGAGAAGGGGAAAGAGGCCATTATCCTCACAGGGATAGTGTACAGACTTCCAACACAGGGGGAGGATTTAGACAGAGCCCTGGGGAAGCCATTAGCAAAATGGTCAGGAAGGGGGAAGTGTTGACAGTGGTGGACTTTAACCTGCTAGATGTAGACCGAGGCATTCTCGCCACAGCTACATCAAGAGGCAGGGCCATCCTCAACTCCATATATGGGTCATTTCTTGGGCATCTGCTTTTCGAGCCCACTATGGATGGGAAAGTCCTGGACCTGGTACTTACAAACAGAGACAGAATTTCTGATGTCACAGTGGATAATTCCCTGGGTACAAGTGATCACTGTACTGAGTGGTTTGGCATATGGATAGGACAAGAAAAAATAACACACTAAGACAAGTGCCAGGGACTTCAGGAAGGCACTGGGCAGATTTTAAAGAAATGGGAAACTCCCTCAAAGACTGTAAGTAAGTAGTACTAGTAGTAGTAAAAACTTTATTTTTAAATAGGAAAAACATGTCATTAGGACCGAAGCCCAGTTTACAAGACCATCATGTGTGTAAAATCTAAAGTTACATAAATAGTAATAGTACAGAATACAAAACACAAATACACTAACAACATTAAATAAAACAACAAAAACAACAATCAGACAACAACATTAATTATAACAATCACATTTAAACATAACTAAATTCTCAACAGCCTGAAGTTTAAATAAATGATTATCTCCCGTGTTGCCAGATTCCAAACTGCAGCGGCCCAGGAGGTTAAAATCCTGTCCCCAAACATGTTGTATTGTCTTCCTAGTGCTATTTTGTTTAGATGGACTGATCTATTAAGTACCCTTCTGTCTGACCCCCATATGGAAACAAATAATTTGAAATTTGACGGTCGGAAAACCTAGATCAAGCGACAACCAATCTAACCTACTTAATAGTAGGCAATGACGAGTGTAGAAACTACATTTGAACATGTATCTGGCAATCCTATAATGAGTTTTGTCCAGGAGTGCCAATATTGATTTATTTGCTGTTCTATAGACTAAATTACGATAGTTCAAAGCTGGTAAAATAATCTGTTCCACAATCTTCTTTCTATCATTTTGATTCAAATCCCCGGTTGTTCTTTTTAGCACCCACAACGTTTTATTTACTTTTCATATAGTATTGGTTATACGAGTTACGAAAGACAATTCTGTATCAAAATAGACCCCTAATTAACAATAATTATCTACTATTTCAAGATCAATAAGATTCTGCATATGAATTTTAAGATTATTCACACCCTTTAAACCCTCCTCATCTCTTTTTGGTGAAAAGTACATCAGCCTGGTCTTCTTCACATTCATCAGCAGCTTCAACCCAGGGAACCATCCCTCAGTGTTGGAAAAATCAAACTGTAAGAATGCCTTGGGGGGTTGGGGAGTCAGTGGAGGAGGCATAGGGGGAGTGGAGATTCAATGGAAAAAAATGTAAGGAAGGTGTAGTCAAGGCAACGGCACTCAGTTTGAAGGATGTGAACAAGGGAAAAATGAGGAAGAGGCCACTATGGTTCTCAAAGGAGTGGTAGAGGTAGTAAAGGAGAAGAACACAGGATTTAGAAAACACAATGAAACCCAGAAGGATGAAGAAAAGGAGGTGTAGCTGGCAAAATAAGGGAGGCAGGAAGGAGGGTGAGGGAAGTTAATGCACCAACAGAGGAGAGGATAGCTAAGGAAGTCAAAAAAGGGTCCAAAACCTTCTTCAGATATGTGGGGAAAAGAGGAAGACAAGGAGAGGGATAATGAGAATCAGGAGGGAAGGGGGAACTGTGCAGAGGAAGATCAGAAGAAAGTGGAAATAGTAAATCATTACTTCTGCTCTACCTTCACGGTAGAAGGTGGGGGGAACAGACCACCATGCTGCAGTAGGCAACAGGGAGAAGGGGAAGTGTACACAAGTCAATTCTTGGTGGAGAGGGTCTAGAAGGGATTGAAAGACTTAAAGGAGAATAAGGCTATGGGACCAGATTGGATTCATCCCATGGTCCTAATGGAACTGCGCATGGCGCTGGCTACCCATCTGGCAGCACCTTTTAGCACCTCAGTGGAGATGGCGACTGGTCCAGAGGACTGGAGGAGAGCTGATGTGGTCCTTATGCACAAAAACCTTCAGTAGGGAGCATGCTATCAACTGAGGCTGGGAGAACTCAGTGAAGTTCTCACCCTTATTAAATAAGAACCGGAACACGGTGAAGTTCTGATTGATCCTGATTAGTTCAGATTAGTTTGGATTTATTGACCAGTATTTGACAAAATGAAAAACAATGCATGAAAGTGGCCAATTTCACTCACATTTGACACAGAGGACCACATTTAGTGGATTATTTTGTATAAAAACTAAAGTAAAACTGCTAAATAAAAAAATAAATCTGTCACTACTAGCCCCTTCATGGCTTGCCTATAATGGTGGCATATCCTACTCGGGCCCATGACATGAGTGTGCTGGGAGTGATGGAGAGAGAGGGAGAGATAGCGACAGATAGATGCAAATACCTATATCACAGCACCACCAAGCACTGCAGGCATTGCCAGGCAGCTAATATTTCTTTTTTTATGAATGGTACTGCGTGGGTATTATTTTGATGGATGTTCCAGTCAGAGCCGAACAAGCCAAAGAAATGGATATGAATGATCAAATGAGCAGCATTAAGAGCCTACCCACCCTACCCATGTGAATGATGCAACTGCTTTGCATGCCCCAGTGTACTGTGGTTAGAGATGCAGCGAATTTACATTCTGCTGGCAAAGTGAATGTGAAGTGGCCACTTTGCATTGGCGCTCCGCCACACAGAGTGTCCCATAGGGAAGGCTCAATTCGCCTTGTTATTATTACTTCGCGTTGTCATTTCTCCTTACACATGAGGTAAGGCTGAGTGAGAACAATACTGGCAGCATCCTACCCACACTGTCACCAGAATGAATGTGCATCCCAAAGTGCTACTGTCTTGTGTCCAGAAAACTCCCCAGTGCTGATGAAGTGAAATGAGACTGAGAGTGTAACAAGAAATGCAAAGTCTCTCAGAATTAATGGCACACTCAGTCATGTGCACAGTGGTCAGGTCACACTCACACACAGAGTCACCAGAATTAATGTGCATCCCCAAAATGCTACTGTCTTGTGTCCAGAAAATTCCCCACTGCTGACGAAGTGAAATGAGAGTGTAACAAGAAATGCAGTCTCCCAGAATTAATGGTGCCATGCAAACGTACAAACAGATTAAGATTGCACTGCACACTCAAGGGATGCATACGAAAAGACACAACACCACCTAACCAGTGCTCACAAGTCACAAATCTAAATCTGGAAAGGAATACATTTTGCCAGTTGTGGGATTAGTGCATGGAAGTAACAATCCACTACCAGTAAAGATACCACAAAACAGTATAAAAAATTCATGCAGGTGCAGTGGATAGCAGGTTCACACTAGAGATACAGCGAATTTAAATTCTGCCGGTGAAGTGTCCGTAAAGTGAGCACTTTGCATTGCCACTCCAATGAAAAGTGCTCGCTCCGCCTTGTCATTACCACTTCATGTTATGGCAGAACGATAATGAGAAGTCAGGCGAAGTTATTGTTTTCAATAGACTTCGCCCTGCTCTTTAGCCATAGCCAGGCAGGAAAAGGAAGGAAGTGAGTCATACAAGCAGACACTTTCACTTTCTCCTGTGCAGATGGAGACAGAGAGGGGAGTGTGTTGTTTTGTCACTGCTGAGGAGACTTGGAGATCAGAGCGAGGAGGTGATTTAAACTTTGATTTATAGACCCAACAGCTTTTTTATAACTAAGCTACTTTTTTTGGTCTTTTCTGTACTCTTGTTTTACTTAATGTGTTCTTTCTGTAAATTTGTTTTTCTTACCTTTATAAGTAGTTAGTTGTTTGTCTGTGTCTGTGTGACTGTGTGTGTGTTGTGTGACAGTGTGAGTAATCATTGCTCAGACTGAGGGAGCACAGTAGGAAAGATGAACAAGGGTGAGGGTCTGAGGGAATGTCTGGGGCGGGGACGGCTCTGTGAGAGCATGGTACTGGTAGGTGTCGTACCATGCAGATGCGTGGTGAGCATGGCCACCGGTTCCTGTTGGACCAATCAAAAATTCTGAGTGTCTGCCTCCCCGGAAGCAGGGCCAGCACTGCTTCCTGACTCTGAGGCAGATGAACCACCACCACCACCACATCCAGTACCAGTTCCAGCACCAGGTCCTCTGGAGCAGGATGTGTATGTGCCCCTGGGCCCAGGTATGGATTCCAACCCTGCTGAGCCAGCCAGCTGCCAGTTCATCTGGCCCTCCTCTGCCTGTGCCTGGTCCTCCCCGCACCTCCATTGTTTGGCAGTTTTTTGACTGTGTCCGGGAGGACAGCAGTGTGGTCAGGTACCACCTGTGTGAGGTGGAGGTGCACCGTGGCCCCCCGTGGCACTCACCTGGGGACTGGGGGCCAGTGCACCCTGACCCATATGCTCAATCACCACCAGCTGGAGTGGCAGGCTGCCACAGAACGGGCCATACCTGCACCTTCTGGCCCTTCTGTGGCAGAGGGTGCAGCTGTGCATGGCAGCTGCCCTAAGAAGAGGAGGGAGAGAAGAGCACCTGCTGCTCCACCAGCACCCAAACCACCACCACCACCACCACCAGTCAGCCTGTAGAACGTGTGGACCCCAGAGAATTGCATGTAATGCAGGCTGACTTGGCAGTTCTCTGGAGTGCTGTTGAGGAGAACAATGAGAGGGTGAGTGCTGTCGAGCAGCAGTTGGATCGCATAGAGGAACATCAGTTGCAAATTATGTCCCTGCTGGAACTGCTGCTGGATCACCTCACACCATGATGTGCCCCCCCACACTTTCCTTGCTGTGTTATAAACTGTATTCCTCCACCATCCCCGACCCTTGTATGTAATAATGCACTTTTTTTGTTGTCTTCCATATGCGTGACACTTTGTATCCTGAACAGTGCAAGTATACTGTGTGCTAAACTGCATGTGTGCAGTCAGTCTTCTTTCCAGTCTGTGTATGTACTGTAGACGCTGTCCAACTCCCTGACTTAAAAACACTTATTAATGAGTACAGTGATGGGATGGTGAAGCCTGGAGAGATACTACAAAACAGGCTTACAAAAGTTACAATACATCCAAGTAACCAGTAAAATAAATAATGTTGTGATTCGTGACGTGATCGTAAATCGTGATTTGTGACTGCTGCATTTGTAACTGTGATGATGAAGAAATGCGAATGCCTACGGCTGTACTTCCCCGGGCCCCAATGAGGTGTGGCACAAAACTCCCCAACTTAAAAACACGTATCAATGAGTACAATGATGGGGTGGTGAAACCTGGAGAGATACTACAAAACAGGCTTACAATACATCCAAGTAACTAGTAAAAAAATGAATGTTGTGATTCGTGAACTGATTGTGAATCATGATTTGTGACTGCATTTGTGACCATGATGATGAAGAATGTGATTTGTATCATTCACGAGTGACTCATGAACATGATGATTGTCCTGACTTAAAAATGCATATTAATGAGTGCAATGCTTATGCAGAATTATGCACAACACCAGTCCAGTACTGTGAAGGGAAGCCAAAGAAACAATTCTGTGACTTAAGTTACAGATGGAGATTGGGTCCTAAAGAGATGCAAATTCACAGACAGATTAAGATTGTGCGGTGCACTGAAGAGATGCAGATGCAAAGGCACAACACCTAACCAGTGCTCACCATCAGAAATTCAAATCTGGAAAAGAATACCTCTGCCGGTTGGGGCGAGCTGTGGCTGGGGTGGGGAGTGTACTGCACTGCTACAGTAACAGTCACTAGTACTAGTACCAGTACCAGTAAAGATACCACAAAGAAGTACAAAATCACACAGCTGCAGTGGATAGCAGGTTCACATTGCTGAAATTACTATGTGGCACAATAAAAGGTGTCTGATTTGATGACACACATCACACTCATACTCACAAACACACTAAGTAATGCGTAGCAAATTGAAAACTTCAGTAATATAACCAAGTATTTTAAACAAACTAAAATTATGCACTGCTGCTCCACAACAATCAGCAAAAAAATGGCAAAAATTATTGAAACTATTACTGTGTGTACATTAACACAGTTATTATACAAGAAAAATATCACCAAAAATGAAAGAACTGTCTTTCTCTCCAATTTAATCTACCTACACCACTTTCAGATACACCCCTTCCCCAAAACACACTTTCACTGTCTCCTACACTACACTACACAGTACAGACCCAATGCTGTACATTAACATTCAAAATCCACACACAAACAATAAACGCTCGATGATATGAGCACAGGAGGGTTTCCTACAATCAATGAACTAAGTTTGAGCAGAAAAAAAAATACTCAAAAAGGCTTTTTCAACAGCTTTTAGAAGGTTTGAATCACAGAGATCTCTCAGCACACTGCTTCCTGCAGCTTCCTACGCACACTACCCTGAACTGAGGCTGTGCTGAACAATCCAGAGCCCATGTGACCTGAAATACCATGAATCACTGCAAAATTCACCTTTGGAGCTTAAAAACAAGGTGAAGTGAGGCAAAGTACATTGCATCCAATGTACTTCGCCTTAAGAATTGGTGGAGTAGTGGTTTGGGAAGGCGGAGTAATGCAAAGTCATTCTTTTCATTGAACTTTGCGCTACCCATCATAACGCAGTATTCTCGCCATGTTGGCGGAGCACTCCTGAATTTGCTTTCACTCCATTCTTCTTCGCAGATCGAATTGGAATCACTTCGCTGATCTCTAACTGTGGTATATGGTGCACTACCTGGTCCAAGAGGTGGTAATGTTTTTAGTACTATGACTACTTCTACTGAATCTAATCAACATGCTGAGGATGCTGAATCCTTAAAGAAGAAAGATGAAAGATGAAAGACATAGTGATCACCACCCAGGCAGGCAGCCAGTCACACATCGCATTGATCAAGTGCAGTGTAGTCAAAAAAGTTTGCCACTGCTACCTGAAGACCTGATGATACACAGCACAACACAATGGCATACTTCCTAGTTCCACAATTGCTTGCTAGTAGCCACTGCCAAGTAATTTAAGTATCACAAATAAAATATCGTAATATAATAATCTCAGCCTAGTTACTGTAAGTGAGATGTAACCGGGCTAGCATACCACGCACACACACAAGCAATAAAGAAATTACATGAATTTTCAATTTTGCAGTATTTTTTTCTGTAAAGTATTTGCAGCCAAATATTGGGGACATGAGAAATATACAAACAGTATTCAGTTTCTGAACTTTCAGGCATCTGCTAAGCCATAACTACAAAAATTAAAACAGTACAGTCAGGACTCAAGATCAGTTGCTGAGAGCAAAAAAAAGTGACAAGTAGTAGTAGTAGTAAGGAGTAGGACTGGAGTAAGGACAAAAAGTGATAAATAAGTAGTAGTCGTGACTCATGAGGGCAAAAACTGATAGTAGTAGTAGCAGTAAGAGTAGGAAAAGACAGCAGTACCCTACCTTCCAGATCAGACTGTGGTATTAGGTACCACCAAGTAAGTTTGTGACATGAAATGCAGTTGCTTGCTGTATTTGGACTCTAAACCCATTGATGTTATTTTTTTTTCTATTCTGTGCTGCTCATGGCCTGGCCTAGTCCATCCTGACCTGACTTGTTGCAATTAATTGCTACCTCATGTAGTAAACCCTATTTACAAAAGCTTTTCACCATAGGCACTAATTCTTGAAAGTGTTTGGTGCATAGGGCCTACTCAGAGCAGTCATTGTATGTTTTATTCAGGTATCACATATTTTGAAGTTAAAGTGAGGAATGTTGACTTTGAGAAATCTGAGGCTCTCAGCATTTTCTGGTGTCAAACAGGATCGTGTGTCAGTAATGACGTTACCAGCTGAACTGAACAATTGTTCAGAACAGACGCTAGTCAGAGGGCAATCCATGTACTTCATTGCACTGTTTACTAAAGCAGGCCACGTATTTTGTTTGGATTTCCAGTATTTCAAAGGATCAGCATTCCAGCTGATATTGGGCTATGCCAGGTACATTTCAACAATGTCTGTGCTGAGGCTGTATTACAAGAGGCAGATGAAGAAGATGTTACAATTACATTTTCTAGCTGACTCCAGAAACATGAAGCTGAACCAAGTGACTGCTGAACAATGCTATACTTGGCTGATGGTGAAGAAGAAGATTCGGCTTCAGTGGCTGAGGAGGAAGAAGGAGAAAATGCCACAACAGTAGAGGATGGGCCACCTGATGCTGTACTGCTGTGTCATGAAGAAGATTCTGAATGTGGTGCTGCTGTTGTACTCTGGTCCATGACAGCACGCACCTCGTCAATTATTTCTTGTTTGTTTCTCTCAAAACAAGTGTCATCATCATCATCACTCAATAGTTGCTTTGATTTGTATCGTGGGTCCAAGATTATTGTTTTAATGTAGTACTCAGAATGAAGCATTTTACATAATTTGTCATCTTCTGCAACTTTTTTGATCATACGTCGTGTTAGATCTTGTTATATTCTGGAGGGCAACCTGCATGTGTCAGCAAAACTAGCAGCCTGTGTGATCATGGAACTGTCTTGCTTCTCTAACTTTTCCCTAATCAGATTCAATCTGAATTTAAAAATTTTTATTAGGGTATCACCTGGCTCTGAGTATCTGTGTTTGCACTAACCTCCCTGTTGATTTCTTCAAATGGCTAGGGCAGGAAAATTAGAAATTCCAGCATGGCCAACTGTGGTGGAGTAATACAGATGTCTGCATCACCAATTTTATTTTCTAAGGTGCACTGCCTGACAGCTTTCTTTTGTTCCAGCGGCCTTTGGAACTTATAAAAGGTTGAATTCCATCGAGAAGAAATGTCTTGGATCAGACTATGCAAAGGTAAACTGTGCTCCTGCTGTATTTTTTCCATCAAGTGACAGGCTTTGCTTAAGTGACTGAAAGGAGTGCATATTCTTTTACCAGTGCTAATGAAAGCCTTACTCTCACTGTCGGTCATCATTGAGAAAACTGTGAACTATTAAATTTAAGCAATGCACAAAGCAGCAGATGTGAACAAAGCCCCCCTCCTCCAAGGCTTTCCTTATGTTGGACCCATTATCTGCAACTATAAAGCCAACTGACAGTCCCTGTGAAGTGAGCCATTACTGTATTGGTTTTTGGAGCTCTTCACTGATGTTGTATGAGGTACGTTGAGGTGGAAAATAAAACATTCTTAGAACAGCAAACTGCAATGCTTCACCATCCCCAGTCCAATGTGAATTATCAAAACATGCTCAATGTGCCATGACAGATATGAAGGGTTCAGGCTGACAGCTTGTCCAGATATTTGTTGTGAGATGCACCACCCTCCCAACATCACTGCACAACATGTGTCTTAATTTTTTACATATGACATCATAAAGGTCTGGAATCCCTGTTGTTGAGCAGTATTTCCACAATGGTATACTATATCAAGGTTTGAGGTACTTAAGCAGCCGCCTGAATCCTAGATGTTCAACCATGTTATATGGTAGCAAATCAACAGCTATCCTTTCTGAATTTTTTTTGGTTATTATAGCAGCAACAGGGTGAGTTGAGGCACATTTGGCTTTAAGCTCATATGTTTCTGAGATGGTAAGCTGTCTTCTTGAAGGAGGAGGGCTTTTGAACACATAATCACTTTCAGTAACAGTTGGAGGAGTCCTCCAAATGGCAGGAAGTGGTGGTGGAGGTGTAGTGCTGTGGGGGTTACCACTGCTTTCATCTATAGGAGTAACACCTGAGTGTAGTGAGCTATCACTGTCACTTTCTCTTTGAGACTGACAACTGAACTTCTTAGTAATGTTATGACATCCATCTAGGTGTCTTTTCAGTACTGAAGTTCCCAATATTCCTTTTTTTTTTTACTCCTGCTGATTGGTCGTTTACAAATAGCGCATGTTGCTATCAACTTATTGGAAGCACTAATGGAGAAGTATGACCAAACAAGATATTTTTTAGTTTTTTTCCCAGGAAGGCACGACACTTCTGTCATCTTTTCAGGACCCCCCTGGATTTTTCTTGGGCTTGTTCCTCTTGTGGTTTATTCCCACTGCCCCCCTCTCCACAACCAAAACATTTCTGCCTATTTCTTCCTCATCGGCAATACCCATCCCCTCCAGTAAACCTTGTGTTGCTTGATCATTCTCTTCATCTTTATTATTAGTATTACTCTTGTCGGGTTCAACCTCAGAAGAATCAAACGAGGTACTGGCTGTAGCATACTATGAAATTGTTCCATACCGTTGGGTGCCTCTGTGGGTGGTACCCACTGTGACACTTAGCCAGCTGGTTATGATTGTGCTATGATAATTGTAATATAAAAATACAGTGTGTGATTGTCACAGTGCTTCCCTGGGTGCCACTCCCCCAGGTTTCAGTGAAATTACAGGTTATATATTAAACCAGGAGGTCTCTGTAATGTAATTAACTTCCTTGAGAAACTGCATTTTATGGCTTTGTTTATGACCTGTTGCTGCCTTGAAGTTTGGAAGCTAAATATACAGTTTATTACAGGACAGGACATCATTAAGCTGATTCCCGTTGGCTATAATTCTAAAAGAACTAAGGATAGAACTAGTGACACCACTAATTACCCTTTTTAACAAATCATGGGAGGATGGGGTGGTACCCAAGGACTGGAGGAGGGCAGATGTGATTCCCCTTCACAAAAGTGGGAGCAAGGCAGAAGCAGGAAACTACAGACCTGTTAGTTTAACCTCAGTAATAGGGAAAATGATGGAATCACTTCTGAAGGAAAGAATTGTCGAGTATCTAGAGGCCAGAGGGGCACAGGACCCTAGGCAGCATGGATTCACAGTGGGAAGGTCATGCCAGACGAATCTGATAGATTTCTTTGACTGGGTGACCAAAGTAGTAGATCATGGAGGGGCTGTGGACATGGCCTACCTAGACTTTAGCAAGACATTTGACACAGTCCCAGACAAAAGATTAATATGCAAGTTAGCCAGCCTCGGAGTGGGTCCCAAGATGACAGCCTGGGTAAAGAATTGGCTGGAGAATAGGAACCAGAGAGTAATAGTAAATGGAGTCCACTCAGAAGAAATGAGGGTTACTAGTGGGGTACCGCAGGGTTCAGTATTAGGACTGGTCCTCTTCAATGTCTTTATAAGCGACATTGCAGAGGGACTGGAAGGAAAAGTATGTCTCTTTGCAGATGACACAAAGATCTGCAACAGAGTTGATGCACCGGGTGGGGTGGAAAGGATGAGAAGGGACTTGGCAAGGTTAGAGGAATGGTCAAATGTACGGCAGCTTAGATTCAATGCTAAGAAGTGCAAGGTAAGGCACCTGGGAAACAAAAATCCAGGGGATGAGTACACAATGGGGGGTGAGATAATATCAACAAAAATGGAAAGGGACCTGGGGGTAGTCATATCAGATGACCTAAAGGTGGGCAAGCAATGTGAGAGGGCAGCAAGGAGAGCTGGGGGGATACTGGGATGCATAGGGAGAGGCATCACCAGTAGAAAACAGGAAGTTATTATTCCTCTGTACAGACAGCTGGTGAGACCCCATCTGGAGTACTGTGTGCAGTTCTGGAGACCCAATCCACAAAGACATAGACAGGATGGAAGCTGTCCAGAGGAGGGCAACTAAAATGGTGCAGGGTCTGCACCGGAAGACATATGAAGAGAGATGAAAGGAGCTTAATGTGTATAGCCTTGAGGAAAGGAGGGAGAGGGGGGACATGATAGAAATGTTCAAGTACCTCAAGGGAATCAACAAAGTCCAAGAGGGTAGCATCTTTCAAAAAAAGAGGTGTGCAAGAACAAGAGGGCACAATTTGAAGATAGAGGGTGGCTCAGAGGTAATTTAAGGAAGTATTTTTTCACAGAGAGGGTTGTGGATGCATGGAACAGCCTTCCGGAGGAGGTTGTGGAGTCAAAATCAGTGGTGGAATTCAAGCATGCATGGGACAGTCATAAGGCCATTCTAGGGGGTAGGGGTAGGAAGAAGTAGGCTGCTGGTTAACTAGGATCTGCAGCTTATCCAGTAGGTAGGGAAATGGGCAGACTGGGTGGGCCAAGCGGTCCTTATCTGCCATCAAATTCTATGTTTCTATGTTTCTATATTTGCACCTAAGTGACATATGGCAGAGTTGTAAAAACCTTTGATGTTCCTTGGGAAAACAGGAACTGCTCAAAGATCAACGAGTAGGAACTGGGAAATCACAGACTTATAATTTGGGAAATTAGTTTTTGCTGACTTCACCTTATTTAAAATACCTTCTGATAGGACATCATGTTTGTATTTTTTTATATTCTAAAAGGAGGAGCTAGATGACTCATCGAAAAGGGTGTGGGGAGACAGTTTAAACTATACTGTGTCTGAACTGTTTGATATATTCCATCTTGGGAGACAGAAACACACAACTCTCTGATAAGCACTTAGAGGTAATACATTAGATAGAAAAGTATCTAACTGTATGCTGATAGGCGTTTGTCTGTAGTTTTCTTTGCTTTTCTTTTAAGTGATGGTATGCTCTTTGATATATTGTTCTGTGTTTACATTTTTTCATATTTTTATCATCTTTTGTAAAATCTTTTTTTTGAAAGACTGCCTGGGTCTGCCAGTTCCTTTTTGTATGTGATGTATAGAGGGTTACGACTGACAAAAACTGTTTAAGGGCTTGATGGTGTTACTAAACTGGGAAAAGGTAAGAATACACCTAAGGTCTTTTATAGTGTTTTAAGGGTTCATTTTGGATACCTGATTAGGTGCCCATAGGTGACAGATATATTGCATCCCCGAAGATAATATTATCTGAGCCTGTACATTTGGATATGCTAGCATAAGGTTCACAGTTTGAATTCCCCCAGAACTTGAGACTAAAGGTGATTTAGACCCACAAGCAGACAGGAGGGTTACCCTGTCTGTTACCTGTTCACACTCTTGTGCTCTGAGATTGGCACTGTGGCAGCAGAGGGCCTGACCTGCTGAGTGCGTTTGTGACACCCACCACATCTTTTGTTTTTTTAACTACATCCGTTTTTTTTTTTTACTTGAGACTGATGATGATAGGAGACATTCACCTTTTTTTGGATTCAAGCATTCACTTGGAAGACAAAACCTTAGACATGAAAAAATCGCTTTTTGGGGTTTGATTTTGTTTTCCCTTTTCGGACTGAATGCTGTCTTTTGCAGTGCCACTGCCTACCTGTGAAGTAGAATGTGCCTCATTACCACTTTGATTCATTTTGCAACAAAAGATCCCTCTAATAACGTGATGTCCTTCTGATGACTCCCACTCACAGGCCATGGACAAATCTACTGTTGTCACTCATGGTTGTACAGTGTGCACACTGACAGCACACCAACAGTGCAGCAGTCCACCACCACTTCCTTTTAAGATTACTGGACTGGCTCCAATAATACAGTTACTGTTAAGTGACCAAATTCAGCAACTGTTAAATGTACCTCAGTATTTTAATTGGAAATGCAGACACATCTGGTGCATTAGCCATACGCAGCACAGTTCCACACTAGGGATTGGTTAATGCTTATACCTAATGTAAGTTTGTAAAATGATATACTATGAAACTAATGATAATAAGGAATAATGGGGAATGAGTGATGATAATGACACTTGTGTGTTGTGCTTGTGCTTTGCTTGTGTTGTACTGTAAACATTCAGCCTGCTACAAGACACAGTCAAATTATCCCGTGGGCCACCCACAGCCAGCAGCACAGTATTTTTTTTTAATACATGAAATCATGATTTGTGAATGAACGTAGGTGATGATGATGATCGTTATTTGTGATTGGATGGCACAAGTCAAAGATTTATTTTGCCACCCTGCTGCACTTGTTCTGTACACATAGCTGCACTGAAGCCGGGAAAACAAATTGAGGATTTTACGTAACTGGAAAATGTCTCTGGTATCTGCGGTAGTCTCTCCCTCTCTCCTCTGGATCTGGAATGGCACAAGTCAAAAATTTTGACAGCCTGCCCTTTTTGTACACACAGCTACTGTCTGAGGCCAAGAAAAAAGCTTTAATTTGGGATTTTCTGTAACCGTAATCTCTGTTCCCTCCCAGTACTCTTGATCTGGAATGGCACAAGTCAGATTTTGACAATCTGCCCTTTTTGTGCACACATATTCTGTCTGAGGCCGAGGAAAAAGTTTTGTTTGAGATTTTCTGTCACTGTAATCTCTGCCCCCCCCCCGTACCCTGGATCTGGAATGGCACTAGTCAGATTTTGCCAGCCTGCCCTTTTTGTGCACAAAGCTACTGACTGAGGCCAAGAAAAAAGTTTCATTTGGGATTTTCTGTAACTGTAATCTCTGCCCCCACCCAGTACTCTGGATCTGGAATGGCACAAGTCAGATTTTGCCAGCCTGCCCTTTTGTACACACTGCTACTGTCTGAGGCCAAGAAAAAGTTTCACTTGGGATTTTCTGTAACTATAATCTATGGGCCCCCCACCCAGTACTCTGGATCTGGAATGGCATAAGTCAGATTTTGTCAGCCTGCCCTTTTGCACACACATATATTGTCTGAGGCCAAGAGAAAAAGTTTCATTTTGGATTTTCTGTAACTATAATCCCTGGGCCACCCCCCCAGTACTCTGGATCTGGAATGGCATAAGTCAGATTTTACCAGCCTGCCCTTTTGTACACAGAGATACTGTCTGAGCCCAAGGAAAAAATAAATTATTTGGGATTTTCTGTAACTGTAATGGGCCCCCAGTTCTTGAGTCTCTCTCTCTCCCTCTCTCCACACTAGTCTCACACTCTCTCGCTACCCTTTGGAATGGCTCAAGTCAGATTTTGCCAGCCTGCCCTTGCTCACACACAGTTGCCAGCTCAGCATTGCCAGCATCCCCCACCTTGCACCACTATTCCACAGTCCTGAGACTCCCTCCCCAATCCAACTCCAGTCTTGACCCTGACTGCCTTCACCCACTCCAATGACTTGATTCTTTCCCCCTTCCTAACTTCTTCTTTGTCCCACTCCCTTCCCTTTCCTCTGGCTGGAGAATCTCTTGTTTTTTTTCAGGTGCTTTTTTGTTTTGTTTTGGCTCTGCTGTTCAGCACATCTCCTCCAGTCCTCTCTCTTCCAGGTCTTCCTCGTTCTGGGCAACGTGGCACACTCAGCAGGGTTATATACCCTGAGTGCATCTTGTGACCTTCTGTTGCCTGATTGGATGCCGCTGGTCACCTGTACATGCTGACGGCATCCCCATGGCAACAGAAAGCAAAATCAGGGACACAGCATCTCCACAGACCTGGAACCGGACTTCTACCACGAAGTCTGTATTTATTTGGGTTCATAGATTGTGGGTTCGATCCGGGGGTCCGGATCTCCTGTGGAACAGTCTGCACAGCCCTACTATCAACTACAGGCCAGTCAGTCTCACATCAGTAGTGGGAAAGTTAATGGAGTCACTAATGAATGAGAGGCTTATGGAGCACCTGGACGGAAAAAGGCTGCTGTACAATGGGCAGCATGGTTTCTCGGGGGAGGTCATGTTAAATTAATCTCATAGATTTCCTTGACTGGGTTACCAGGGCAGTGAATCTAGTGAGAAGAGTGGGTGTGGACTATGTGGACTTCAGTTAGGCTTTTGACAATATGTTGCACAGGATGCTAGTTAAAAAGCTAAGCAGCCTGGGGATGGAGGAAAATGTGATAAGCTGGGCATCAAACTGCCTAAAGGATAAGAGACAAAGGGCAGTGGTAAATGATAGCCACTCTGGTTATTAGAGAGTGACTAGTGGTGTGGCACAGGGTTTGGTGCTGGGATCAGTCCTCTTCATGTCTTCATAAGCAACATTGCAGAGGAGCTTGAGGATAAGGTGTGTCTCTTTGCAGATGACACAAAAAATCTGCAACAGGGTTGACACTCATAAAGATGTAGAGAGAATGCAAAGAGATCTGAGGAAACTAGAGAAATGGTCTGGGGAGGGCAACTGAGTTTCAATGGCAAAAAGTACAGGGTTATGCACTTAGAGTTACGGAGCACATGGTCTGTGTATAAGATGGGGGAGTGGAACTTAAAGTCACTAAGCAAGAAAGTAGGGTTACCACCTTTTCAGAAGCCCAAAGTGGGATGAAAGCGTGTGACCTGACCATTGGCAGCCAACTGCGTGTGTCGCCGCTGCCGCAGGTCCACGGGCGTCCTTCAGACACAGGGTACCAATCAGGATATTTGGGATGCTTTGTCATGTGCCACTGCCCTCCCCATGTATGCCTTAACTCAGCATTCCTTGCATGCACCCATGGAATAGTATTAACATTGTGTTCAGAACCTTTGGTAACTTGAAATCAGGAAACAGACAAATGCAACACTGCAAAGAATGCATTTTTTATTACATAAAAAAAGAAATAGTAAAGAAACAAGTCAATTTTCATGTGGCAAGGACATTTTCAAGCAGAAAAACAATAAAAAAAACACACACAAGCAGATATTCACCCCTTTCAAAACTGCTCCACCTCTTTCTCACTCACAGCTCTACACCTCATTTTTTTGCTTTGAAATGATACTTAGCATTCGATTTAACAGCCTGCAAAAGGGATCTGTTCCACATAATGTTTGAATGGAACTCTCCACATTTCATTCGGTAGTTTATTGTAACCATAAGTTCGGCTTTTATCAATTCCACCCTGCAACAATTCCTTACATCAGTCCACTTGTTCTTTAGGAGAAAACACCTCTCTCAGCAAAAGCATTTGAAGGTGGGATGCTCATGATACGTGCAATTACTGGATACAGAGCAGGCAGGTCTGGTGCATCCAAACAAATCTTTTGCCACTTTGCTGCTGGTGCTAGGTCCAGTCTACACAACTCTGGCATAGGGGCCTGATCACTGAATAGTCCTGAAAGAGTTTGTCTGCATCTATCGATTCCTGCAGAGAAAAGGCAGCAACAACATTTAATAAATCATCGAAGGCAAAGGGTTCCTTCAAAGACAGCATAGACATTTTTTTTAGATAGTTGTCATCACTAAAGTCAAACCACTGCTCCAAGTATTTGACAGCAGTTTCAAGGAAAAGGATAAAATCTGTCTCCAGCTTTTACAGGAGACAGTATCCATATCCCTCATGAATGCCGAAGCTTTCCCCAAAAAACTTGTCTGCTGCTCGGGCTTCAAGTTTTGTTTAAATGAGACCATCACTGCAAATGTTTCCATAGCTGTCAGTTGGGATCTTTCTAGAGTGGCTATGTGTTCATTGAAATCAACCAGAACGGCACTAAGGAAATACAGGTAGCACTGTGGCAGTGTTGGAAGTGTGCCCTCCCCATGTTCATTGTCAGAAAAGTATTGCCAGATCTGTCTCGGTGTATCCTATCCTTGTGAGAGGAAATAGGACTGCAGTGCAGCAAGGTTTTTGACTATTCTGTCAATTGCTGGCAGCAATGACAGCCATCTGGTTGGCACATGCCTCAGAAGGGACTCGTATTCCATGCCACAAAATTCAAAGAACTCTTTTAAATCTCTTGTTCTTGTGGCAGACCCTGAAAAATGGCTGAACATTTTTAGGACGAACACCTCCACATCATATGTCAGTTTTGCTGCTGCCTTCTTTGCAGCATTGTGAAGTATGTGAGCAGGGCAGTTTGCTTTTTGAAGTGATGGGCAGTTCTCTTTCAGTCTAGTATACACGCCTGATCGCTTCCCATAGTTCACACTGGCATTGTCAGCACCATATGCCGACACAGAGTCCCACGGCAAGGAATGTCGTTGCAAAATAGATGAAATCTGCTCAGTTATGGCTTCAGCAGATTCATCTGGGTCTTCATAGAAGTCCAGGAGAGCATTACACCTTCTTCCTTTTTGAAATACCTTACTACCAGTGGAAATAGTTTTATGCTGCCCTTGTTGGATGCATCGGATGCTATTGAAAAGGACACCCCTGGACTTTGCAAGTCTTTCAGAAGGCATTCCAGAGAATGTGGTCCCAGAACATTCTCTACAATGGCTTCAGCCTTTGTTCTGCCACAGGCAAGTTTTTGGCAGTCTCAGAGTCCCCATACAGCTGACTGGCCAGCTTTGAGCCTAAGTCCAAGGAATTGTAAGACATGTTGTGCTGCACTGCATGGAACACCTCAGCCACTTCTGCTGCAGTAACCTTCAGCTCCGTTCCATCCACATTACTAGTTCTGGCCCACTTTGTCATCAGATGGCTGTGTTTGGTTTGCTGGATTGCCGTCTTGTGTTGCTCGGTGCTCTCATGTCTTGTTAGATCATTTCATCCCCCATGTGACACCAGGATTTCTCGCCTACAGTATCTGCAGGAGGCTTTAATGTCGCTGCACTTGTCAACCCAGTTGAACTCAGTCTTCCACACATCTTGCCACTTGCAGAGTCTCTTACTGTTTGAGGATGCAGTCACACTGAGATCGCTTCATTCTTTGAGCCCGGTACTTACCTCGCTAATTTGACAAATGTTGCAATATGCTTTAGTAGATAAACACACATTAACTGTTGCAATATGAATCTTATCTTCTGTGGAGAAACTATAACATGTGTGCCAATCACTGTCTGAAAGCACAGTGCAACTTCGTCTTACATGGCAGCCAGACAAAGCACCAAAAGAGACAAGCCAACCATTATGGCTACAGGTTGTGACAAATACAGCACCACAACAACAGTTATGGAGGCAGTTAACAGCATGCACTCTCATTTCATGGGCCTTGAAAAGTTGGCCCTCATGTTGGAAGCATAATGTAAGAAACACACTGCCAAACAAAGCTAGACATACTGACTGAAAAGAATGACAACAGGGTTTCCAATTGACTAATTACAAATGACATGTGTGTGGAGCAATGTACATCCAGTGAGCCTTGGTTTGAATGATCCAGCTAACAACAAAATTAATAAACATAGCAGTGATGCTCCGCAAACGCTCAATGACAGACAGCTAAAACACCACACCAAATTTGATTAATTTTACCCCTGGCATGCATCTGTCACAATGACTCATTATAATTCCAATAGCAGACATGCCAAGAAACACAATAGAAGGCCTTGCAGTATGTCATAATAGATAAAGGCTACGTTCGCAGGCACCACGTGCCACTTGTTTTACATTCCTGGCATTATCCACCATGACACTGGGGAGTGGAACAAACAGCAGCATTCAGATTCAGTATGACAACTGTTAACACCGATTACAGGCAGCGAGCTATGCTGACATTCTCAGCAGACAAGCATGCAAGAGAAAGGGCCTGGCCAGCCTTTTCCCCCAATAATTATGTTTCAAATTATTGTAAAGAAACTACATATGCCTGCCCACCCAGAGGCAACTACATGGTGCAGAAATTGTCAGGTTATCATGGCTGGCCCATACCTGTAACTGTATTTGGCACACAAGACAAGACACAGCAGCAGGGAAAATCAATTGCATCTATGGCTATCATGCTAACAATTAAGAAGGCTGTAAAAGCAAACCAGCAAAAACAGTTCTGCTAGAAGGGAGCACGAATTGTGCCCTGTGCCCAATAATTTAACTATTATGTTCTACGACCTACCTACCAGGCACCAGGGCTAGTGAAAATTTACCAGCACTACAGATGGTATTTCCACTGGTCTTGCCTTCTCCAGTACGTCAGCACTCAGCTGGACTATGAAAATCTTACTAGCCAGACACAGACATCTTTTTGTTTTTTTGTAAAACACTGGGCTTATGAACTATTGGTACTTGCCTGCATGCTACTCAAAATACTGGTAGATTTAATCTACCAGTATTTTGAGTAGCAGGCAGGCAAGTACCAATAGTTCATAAGCCCAGTGTTTTACAAAAACAAAACAAAAAAAGGGACTGGTTTGGTTTCACATGGTGAAAACATGTCTACACTGCAGAATAAGAAACTGACCTCAAACAAGCGCTCAATAACACAATTAATTCTACCAAGTACAGTCACATTCCCTCTGAATCCCTAGTACACACATCATCACATACCATTTAATTTAATGTACTAGAACAGCAGGGAAAAAAATGCTGGCTCGGCTAGAAGCCCACATACCTGGCTTATTGCAGCAGAAGTCACTCCTTAGGTGGTAGGTATGATCATTGAACTCAATAACCTCCTCTTGAACTCTGGTGGTAGCAGACAGCAGTAGTTCAGACTGGAAGTGAGTGACTGACAGGCAATAGGCAATAAGGCAAACAAGGAATGCTGATCTTAAAGCTCTGGGCAGACAGTGACACTGACTACAGCTCTTATTGTGAACTTGTCCTTTTCTTCCTCTGCAGACTTAGTTGGTGGAGAGAGATAAATTCAAACTCAGTCTGCTCTGTCTGCTGTTTCTGAAAATTCTGATGGTCCTGGCCACCTTGTTCTTTCTTTCCTTTCCTGTCCTGAGAGCCTCGAGCCTGGTTGATGTGGACTGCCGCTGCGTGCCACCCTCTGTCCCTCTCGCTGCCTCTTCCTTCAGTCAAGCGTCTGGATGTGGACTCCAATTCAGCGCAGCGCTCCTTTATTTTCCTCGGCTGTTCCTCGTCTCCGGCGTTCTATAGTTGCTCATCCGATTCCGATCACAAGCAGCAGTCCTGTCCTCCAGCTCCAAAAGGAAACTGCAGCTCCTATCCCTATCCTACTGGCAACACCGGCATTTAAACATGCCGCCAGTGGATAACCACACCCCCAGATGACTCGCAGCAGTGAGTCATCGAGATGCGAGCCAGCGACCTGAGTGAGAACCCTGGTGGGGCGGAACAAAAAAACACTGGTCTGCACTCTGCAACGCCTGGCGCCACTTCAGCAGAGTGCCAGCGGATCATCGGATTGGTTGGGAGTGGGGGTCAGGAACTCCGAACTTGGGAGGATGAAAAAAAGACTGAAGACGTCATCAAGATGTGACACCCCGGGCTCCTCCCACACCATTGCCTGTGAAACCACAGGGCTAACAAAGGGACTCGTGTCGCCGGATTCACAGTCGTTGCAGCTTAAGTGCATAACTAGTAGCCCGCTGCCCAGTCGAGTGTCGCCGCCGGACTCGCCGCCACCTCACTGTCCCATGACTAACGCTCGCGCTCGCTGCTGCAGCCCGCTACTTGGACTCGGTCGGTCATGAGGTGAAATGGGAAGCAAACGAAGAGGACAGGACAATAGGACATGCATGCTCCAGTCTCCATTCCGAATCCAGCCAGGTAGGGGCCGGTGTGCAAAGCGGGACATTTGGTGTCCCATGGGGGGGCGGGAAACGGGACGGGACCTCCGGAATCAGGACTGTCCCGTGGGAAACGGGACGGGTGGCAACCCCACAAGAAAGAGACGTAGGGGTCATCATATCTCTTGACTTCATGGTAGCTGGACAGTGTGACAGAGCAGTGGGGAAGGCTAGTAGGATGCTGGGGTGCATTGGGAGAGGGATTTCTAGCAGGAGGAGGGAGGTGGTGCTGCCAATGCTCACTGGTTAGGCCCCACCTGGAGTACTGTGTCCAGTTTTGGAAGCCACACCTCTGCAAGGACATTGAAAGGGTGGAGGTGGTACAAAGGAGAGCAACTAAAATGATGAGGGGTTGTACAAGAAGCCATGCAAGGAAAGGCTGCAGGAACTCAGCATGTACTCCCTGGAAGACAGAAGAGCACAATGGGACAAAACTGAAACCTAAAAGTACCTCACAGCAGTGAAGAAGGTGCAAGTGGTGAATCTATTTTAGAGAAAGAAATGCAGTAGAACAAAGGGGCATGCAATGATGCTAAGAGGAGGAAGTTTGGGAGAGATGTATGGAAATACTTCTTCATAGAAAACGTAGTGGAAGACTAGGTTTGCTGGCCAAGGCACCTAGCTTCACCGGAGCTCTTTCCTTCTAGGTTGCTTGAAAGGACAGAGCAAAGAACCTTACAAGAGAAACAGAAAGGATTAAGGCTTCTTTTGGCTAGGCAGATTTACTGTGTGTTGTTATTTTTATTTTGTACTCACAGGGATTGTTACTGTTTGTTTCTAACATTTTATTGCTTTATTTTTCTCTGATTCAGATTGTTGTTGCTGGATATACCTTCTGCTGCATTATTACAGGCTGTGCCTACAGGTGTGTGCTAATAAATTACTGCTGTAATCTTCTGATTCAAATTGTCTTTTGCAAGGTATATCTTCTGTTACTGCTTTATTTTTGTCTGTAGCACAGTGTTTCTTACAGGGTATATCTTCAGTGAAATTATTGCAGGTGTTGCTTTACAGGTTTCACAGTTTTATCTATCATTAGGATAAGCTTTCAGGGCTACTGCATTTCTTGCTGGCTGATTGTTTTTGTTCATACCTCCTTGTTTCTTTCATCCGTGGTTCTTCTTTTTTGGCAGGCCCAGTCACCCACCCCCATCCCCAACCACCCCACACTACACTCCATTTATAGGGTACCACAGTCATGACATTTCCTGTGGCAAAGCAGGAAGGGGCTGATCAGTGGGAAATCCACACGGTCACCTCATTTACAGGGTACTAGTAATTTAACTTGTTATAACAAGTTATACAAAAACAAACAAACAAACAAAACACAAAATCAAACGTTTGCTTTCATGTTCTTCTTTCTAGTTACTCTGGCCAGGTTATAACCCTAGCAACTTATCTGGAATGGATATAATTAACTGCAGGTACTGCGGAACACTTTTCAGAAGGGCAGTTTTACAGGATTTAGGACACTGTCCTACATGCTGGGCCATTGGAGATCTAAGGGCTCAGCTCCAGGCAGCATGGGCAGAGACTGTACACCTCAAATTGCATATTCAAGAGGAAGTATATTATAAGAACCACACACCATTTCCCCAACCTCCAACAGAAGCACCTCGACTGCAGAGGGTAGTTTGTCCGGGAGGTTGGCAGGTGGTTAGGAGGGGAGAATCCGGTGCCCCATCACTCGGTGATCTCCAACATATTACCTCCACAAACCACATAAAAACTACAAACAGGTATCTGCCTCTATCTCCGAAATCAAACAAAGGGGCAGAGGACACTGCAGAGCAGGACACTGCAGCTCAGGAGCTAGCACAACAAAACTCAACCAAAACAGGAACCAAAACAAAAAAAGCAAAAAGGAAATCCAAAAAACTTCTGATCATAGGAAACTCCATGATTCGGGGAGTTGATACCTATCTCCAGCTGGGGGAAATGGTCAGATGTCTCCCAGGTATATCAGCGTGGAGAGACACTGACCACATTGATAAAACTGTTCAGGACCCAGGAGAAAACATTAACATCCTGGTACACATACGGACTAATGATCTCACCAGCTGGTCAGTTGTGGAGACCAAGGAACACCTGACCAGGCTGGGTGACAAACTACCATCCATTTCATCCAGCATCTCCTTCTCTGAGATCCTGCCAGTCTATAAGAGGGGGGCAGATGGACGGAAGGTCAGAGAAGGGGAGATAGGGGAGCTAAACATGTGGCTCAAGGGCTGGTGCCAGGAAAAAGGACACAAATTTGTAGGGAACTGGCAACAGTTTTGGAAGCAAAAGTTCTTTAAATTTGATAGACTGCATCTGACTAAGGAGGGAGTCAGTGCATTGAGGCAGAAGTTTGAAGTTGTTGCAGAATATTTAAACTAGCAAATGGGGAGAGGGGTGCAACACCCTATATGTCAAATGGGAAGAACACCCCTTCCCCTCAGCTAGTGGTCAAACAGGAGTTCAGCATGTTTGTGGTTCGTTTGCATCACCAGATAAGGAAAAAGGTCCAGCTCCCCATGCAACACACAGGGGAAATGCCAGACCTCACCCAACAGCTAGCACACCAAAATCTGGCCAATGGAAAATCATATACACAAATGCTCACAGTCTGGAAAACAAGATCCCAGACCTGCAGGCAATAATGACAGAGGCTAAACTGGACTTAGTAGCAGTTAGCAAGACGTGGTTTCTCAGTAACCAAACTTGGGAGACTTCAGTACTTGGATATGTACTGTTCAGAAGAGACCGAGGTGCAAAAGGGGGGGGGGGGAGTGGCCCTGTTTGTCAATGAAAATATCAAAGCTACAGAAATTCAGAATACACATAAGGGGCCAGAAAAACTGTGTGTCACCCTGGAAACAGGAAATGGGACAGCCATATGAACTGGGGTTGTCTACAGGCCCACAGATCAGGGGAAGGACATAGACACATTACTGTTAGAAGATAAACAAAACATGACAGCTGAAGGGGAGGTTCTGATAATGGGAGACTTCAACATGCCAGATACAAACTGTTCAATACTAGCAGGAACATCTGCCAGAACTAGACACATGGTGGATTCACTGCAGGGGAGGGCCTCAAACAACTGGTACAACAACCCACAAGGGACAGGGCTCTGCATACATGAATCCTCTATAGTTTTCTTTTTTTTTCTTCCAGGGGATGATTCTTGTGGAGTTTTTTTTAATGCTTTCATTGTGGGAAATAGTGACATTCATTCCCTTCCTCAGCTGTCTTCACCAGGAAGCTGTCTTCACCAGGAAAGAGTTAATTTTAAGCCCCAAAGCCCCTCCCAAGCACACTTGTGCATGTGCATGTGTATTTGAATATCAAACCACACCTTCCTTTTGGCTTTATTGGGGAGTGGGGTTCCACCTGGAGGGATACAGGCCTATTCTGGCATGATGGTGTGTATTTGTCTTGGAGAAGAACCAGGCTCCTAGGTGATAGGTTTAAATGCTTCATTGGCAAGCTTTTAAACTAGCCGGGGTGGGGGCAGGAGGTACTGATAAGAAGCAGGGAATTCCCAGCCTTCACCCACAAAACAGGGTAGCTAGCGAGGTAAACACCAAGATAGAGAGGTCAATAGGAAGCAGGACAGGGGTAAATGGAGAAAAAGGCAAAGGCAGTAAGGGCAGGGATGGAGCTAAAAGTGGTAAGGCCATACAAAAATGGAGGGCAATGAGTACCAATGCCCATAGTCTGGGTAACAGGCTTCCTGAACTAGTGGCTTTGATGGAAGAGGGACATCTGGATATCATGGCAGTCACAGAAACATGGTACATGGAGAACCATGACTAGCATGTCAACTTACCAGGGTACACAATCTACAGGAGGGACAGGGAGGGTCAAAGAAGATGAGGAGTAGCTCTCTACACAAGGGAAGAGATCAAAGCAATGGAACTAAAGGGGAAAGGGGGAGGAAAGGAGGCACTGTGGGTCACATTGGAGACAGGAAATGGCACCACAATCTACACAGGGGTTGTATACAGACCCCCTTCTCAGGGGGAGGAAATGGACAAGGAAATGATAGAAGGCATCCTTACAATGGCAGAAAAAGGGGAGATATTGTTGATGGGGGGCCTGAATATGCCAGATGCAAACTGGAGCACATTTGCTGCAGCCTCATCCAAGAGCGGGGTCATTCTCGATGCCCTGCAGGGGGCATGCCTCAGACAGCTAATGCTGGAACCCATTCAAGAGGGAGCAATCTTAGACCTGGTACTCCCAAATGGGGATGGAGAGAGGATCGTAGATTTAGAAGTGGATAGCCATCTGGGAACAAATGACCACCAAATGGTGTGGTTTATGATAAACACAGCCATATAGTTAAGCCATACAAAAGCGAAGGTACTGGACTTTAGCAGGGCTAACTTTGGCAAAATAGTTGAGTGCCTAAGGAATGCAGTAGCAAATGGACAGGAAGGAGGGGTGGAAGAACAATGGGGAAAAATCAAAACTGCCATCACAGAGACAACAAGCCTTTGTGTGAAGCAAATAAACAAAACAAAATGAAGTAAAAAAACACTATGGTTCTCAAAAGAGGTGGCGGAGAAGGTTAGGGAGAGAAACATAGCATTCAGGAAGTATAAGGAATCACAGAAGGAGCAGGACATAGACATGTATCAGTTAAAGCAGAAGGAAGTGGGGAAGGCAGACAGAATAATGAAGGCCCAAACCGATGAAAAGATAGCCAACTCAGTTAAGAAGGGGGATAAAACCTTTTATAGATACATCAGGGAGTAAAGGAAGACCAAGGAAGGGATAGTGAGGCTTAGTAAAGGGGAAGGGAGGTTGACAGAGGGTGACAGTAAAAGGAAGAGATACTGAACGAATACTTTTGGTCATTATTCACAAAAGAAGAAGATGGGGGAAGTACCTAAACCAAACAATAGAAGCATTCTGGACAGGGTGGTCGATACCAGTCCATTCACAGAAGAAAGGGTCCTGAAATAACTCATAAATCTAAAGGTGAACAAAGCAATGAGGCCTGACTGGATTCACCCCAGAATGCTAAAAGAACTAAGGGGAGACCTAGTGACACCACTGACTACCCTGTTTAACAAATCATGGGAGGATGGTGTGGTACCTGAGGATTGGAGGAGGGCAGATGTGATTCCCCGTCACAAAACTGGGAGCAAGGCAGAGGTAGGAAAACTGCAGACCTGTCAGTTTGACCTCAGTGGTAGGTAAAATGATGGAAGCACTTCTGAAAGAAAGAATTGTTGAGTACCTAGAGGCCAGTGGGGCACAGGACCCAAGGCAGCATGGATTGACAGCAGGAAGGTCATGTCAGATGAAGCTAATAGATTTCTTTGACTGGGTGACCAAAGTAGTAGACCAGGGAGGGGCTGTGGATATGGTCTACTTTGACTTTAGCAAAGCATTTGACACAGTCTCACACAAAAGATTAATAAACAAGTTAGCCATCCTGGGAGTGAGTCCCATGGTGGTAGCCTGGGTAGCAAATTGGCTGGACAACAGGACGTAGAGTGTAATAGTAAATGGAGTACATTCTGAAGAAAGGGTAATTACTAGTGGGGTACTGCAGGATTTAGTACTCGGACTGGTCCTCTTTAATGTTTTTATAGGAGACATTGTGGAGAAGCTGGGAGGAAAAGTGTGCCTCTTTGCAGATAACACAAAGATCTGCAACAGGGTTGATACACAAGGAGGGGGTAGAAAGGATGAGAAGGGACTTGGCAAGGTTGGAGGAATGGTCAGAAGTGTGGCAAATTAGATTCGATGCAAAGAAGTGCAAAGTAATGCACCTGGAAATCAAAAAACCCAGGGGAAGAGTACGCTATGGGGGGGTGGGGGTACTAACAACAACAAAAATGGAAACAGACCTGGGAGTAGTCTTATCATATGACCTTAAAGTAGGCAAGCAATATGAGAAGACAATAAGGAGGGCTGGGGGATACTGGGATGCATAGGGAGAGGCATCACCAGTAGAAACCATGAAGTTGTTATCCCTCTGTACAGACAGTTGGTAAGACCCCATCTGGGGTACTGCGTGCGGTTCTGGAGACCCCATCTCTGCAAGGACGTAGACAGGATGGAGGCAGTCCATAGGAGGGCTACTACAATGGTGCATGGTCTGCCACAGAAGCCATACGAAGACAGACTAAAAGAGCTTAATATGTATAGCCTTGAGGAAAGGAGAGACAGGGGGGACATAATAGATACTTTCAAGTACCTCAACGGAATCAACAAAGTCCAAGAGGGAAGCAAATTTCAGAAAAAAAGCTGTGCAACAACAAGGGGGCACAATTTGAAGATAGAGTGGGGATAGCTCAGGTGCAAAGTGAGGAAGTATTTTTTCACGGAGAGGGTGGTGGATGCATGGAACCACCTTCCTGAGGATGTTGTGGGGGCCAAAACAGTGGGGAAATTTAAGAATATATGGGACAGACATAAGGCAATTATAGTGGGGGATAGGAGGAAGTAGGCTGTTGATTAACTATAATCTGTAGCTTATACAACAGGTAGGGAAATAAGCAGACTAGGTGGACCAAGTCGTCCTTATCTGCCATCAAAGTCTATTTTCTGTGTTTCTACTGTATTTAATGAGGCCAGGCACAATATCAAAGGATAGAGCAGCTGATTTCCTCAGTTTCACTAGATATGCAGTCATGAGCACAGGGTGGAGACTTGTCGTGTCCTTTTGTTGCTTTCTAATGCTTTTCAGGATACTTGTTAGGGCATGTTTGTTTGCCAACTGGAATATTGGATCCCCTATAAGGCTACTGTTGTGGGTCACAGCTGGGGAGCTGAAATAGAGGCTCAGTCTGGTGCACAGAGCACAGTAAGCAGATACAGAGTACTGCTTGCTGCCAGTGGTCCACACTTTAGCACAACATTGACATAGGTGAGTGTTGAAATCTTGCAGCGGGATGTTTTTCCAGTCAATTTTTTAAAATCTTTAGCATTTGCCTGGTCACTTACAACTCTCACTACCCAGGCTGTATTTCTTTTTGCATTTTGCTCTTCACAATCTGCCTCTATGTGATCGTGATGAGTGGCAGTTACTGGGAAATGAAAGAGATGATTTGAACTGTCTGTTTTTATTTCTTCAGTAGTTTGTAGCTGGTCAGCATCATTACTGCTGCCAGAGAAGAGATCATCAAAGTTTGTGGGCTCCATCAGGCTGAATGACACTGGTAAGTTTTCAGCCATTTGACTTTTTTTCTTTATGTGGCTCAGAAACAAAGATGGCTACTATCTGAGAGAACAATGCTCTATTAGCACAGTGATATGGGCAGGTTATAGGGCCAACAACACAGGGACTTGTTATTTCCCAGTCTCTGCTGCCACATAAATGCCCAGCTTGCTAGGGTGTTTGGCCAGAGACCGGGAAACAGGTTACCCATTTTCTAATTCCAAACAGCCACTGACTTCCAAGAGTAAGGACAAAAGGTTCCACATCAAAACAGCAACATAAATAGCACTGACAGAAAACAATGACTCAAAAGCAGCCGCAAGTAAAACAACACTTTGTACTATGTAGCACAACAAAATAAATGCTTCTACACTTGTTTTTTGTGGTGGCTTTGCCCACCGCACCCCCCATTATTAATATAACTAGCTCCAGAGGAGGCAGATACTAAGGTACAAGAAAAACTTGGGAAAGGGCTAAACAATAGGGGAATAAAGTGGGGAAGGTGTGCAGAATGAGAGTCACAAGGAAAAATAAACTTAAAACTAAAACAAATAAAAATCTTTCCCAGCAGACAGTCCTGAACCCATGCCTGCCAGTCACACAGGAAGTGTTTCTATCTACTAAATTGCAGAGCCAGCTTGGAAGTGTCTCAATGAACAGCTCCCCATGTACTTTACAAATTAACTAAATCTATCCCTCCCACAACAAAAGCGCTAACTGTTACCATGCGTTATCAAATACACCTCGCTCATTTCAACAGTGCTCCTGTGACTTTGCCCCAAATGGCTTGCTGTATTTGACACGTTAGCTTAACGGACTACCAGAACAAAAGCATGCCACCAGAGATGGACTACCTTTGGCAACACCTAAGCAATAAGACACAACAGGGTGTACATTATGCTGAACTAACCCCATGCCCAGGGGTGTAGTGAGGGTTCAGCTCATGGAAACGTGGCTATCTCAGCACAGTGCACACTCCCTGAGTCTCTTATTGTGCTTTAAAAATGGGATTATTAATTTTAAACTTGGTAAAAATTTTAAATTAAGTGGTTTTTGTATAAAAAATTCAAATGAGTGTCTCAATGTTTGGTAAAATAATTATTCCACCTGCTGGATCTTGATTGCATTTATTGCTTTGCTTTTATTATTTTGGCCCAATGAGGCTACCACAGTTGCAGTTTCTATAGATTTTTTTATACTCTGTGGCTGCTTACCCCACCACCAAAAAAATGTTTTTTTTTTAATGGTTTATATCATTTGTTTAACATTATAGGAGGAAGATGGAGTCAGTGAGCAGTGTGATCTGGACAATACATGTGGCTGATTGTTGGAAATAATAATGGAAATGTGAAAACAGCAAAATCAAATGAATAGCTGAGGCAAGAAGTGGTCGAGTTGAATCCATGCTGAGAGATGAATGCTGTGCCTAGGACTGCATATGAAGTAGTTTGTTTTAAGTAGGGAACCAGAGCAAGAGCTCTCGATAAAGACCAGTCACCAGGTCATTATCCCTCCTGTCCTGGTCCCACTTCAGAATTTTCACCACTTTTGTTTCCTGTGGTTGGAAGAGGAGGTGTGCCATATGAGGTACATGTATCCAGGTACAGTACTGTTATGTTTGCAGATCAAAAGGAGACTGACTTTGAGGATGTTAAGGGTTGGGAGTGAGGCTCACCAACAGTATATAATGTATGACTCCAAGTAAAAGTTGACAAGTTCTAACATAAACAGCAGAATGCAAATATAAACTGGTCTGATTCTTAAATTTTAAACTGATTTATGACTAAATGGATTGGGTGTGTGTGAAAAACAACCACACTTTTACATTGTCTCTGGCATGGGTGAGGGTACTCTGCACCATGCAATTCCATCAATGAAAAACTGGTGTAGAGCACAGGGTTTTGGCTTCATTGGGGACTGGGGTTCCACCTGGAGGGATATCCACCTATACTGGCATGATGGTCTTCATCTGTCCAGGAAGGGAACCAGTCTTCTGAGTGATCGGTTTAAATGCTTCATTGGCAAGCTTTTAAACTAGCCAAGGGGAGAGGCACTGATAAGCAGCAGGGAATTCCCAGCCTCCCCCTAAAAAACAGGGTACTAAATGAGGTAAAGACCAAGAGAGAAAGGTCAGTAGGGAGCAGGACTGGGGAAAATGGAGAAAGCAAAGTTAGTAAGAGCAGGGATGAGGCTACAAGAGGTAAATCCATCAAAAAATGGAGAGCAATGAACACCAATGCCAGTAGTCTAGGTAACAAGCTTCATGAACTAGTGGCATTGATGAAAGAGGAACATCTGCATATCATGGCAATCACAGAGACATGGTACACTCAGAACCATGACTGGGATGTAAACACACCAGGGTACACTATCTACAAGAGGGACAGGGAGAGTAAAAGAGGAGGAGGAGGAGGAGTAGCTCTCTACATAAGGGAAGGAATCAAAGCAACAGAACAAAAAGGTAAATGGGGAGGAGAGGAAGCACTGTGGGTCAACTTGGAGACAGGTAATGGCAGCACAATCCGCAGAGGGGTTGTATACAGACCCCCATCTCAGGGAGGAAATAGACAAGGAAATGATAGAATGTATCCTTAGAATGACAGAAAAAGGGGAGATATTGTTGATGGGGGGTCTGAATATGCCAGATGATAACTGGAGTGTATGTGCTGCAGCCACATCAAAGAGCGGGGTCATTCTAGATGCCCTGCAGGGGGCATGTCTTAGAGAACTAGTATTGGAACCCACTCAGGAGGGAGCAGTCTTAGACCTGGTACTCTCAAATGGAGATGGAGAGAGGATCATAGATTTAGAAGTGGATAGCCAGCTGGGAACTAGTGACCATTGAACAGTATGGTTCACGATAAACACAGCAGTAGAGTCAAGCCATACAAAGGCAAGGGTCCTGGACTTTAGGAGTGCTGACTTTTCCAAAATGGGTGAGTGCCTAAGGAATGCAGTAGCAAATGGGCAGGAAGAAGGGGTGGAAGAACAATGGGGAATCATCAGAACTGCCATCACAGAGGTAACAAGCCTTTGTGTGAAGCAAATAAACAAAACAAAATGATGTAAAAAACCACTATGGTTCTCAAAGGAGGTGGCAGGAAAGGTTAGGGAGAAAAAGATAGCATTCAGGAAGTACAAGGAATCACAGAAGGAGCAGGACAGAGAACTGTATCAGTTAAAGCAGAGGAAGCAGGGAAGGCAGTCAGAACAGCAATGGCCCAAACCGAGGAAAAGATAGCCAACTCAGTTAAGAAGGGGGATAAAACCTTTTATAAGTAAATCAGGGAGTGAAGGAAGACCAAGTGAGGGATAGTGAGGCTTAATAAAGGGGAAGGGGTTGGGCAAAGGGTGACTGAAAAGTCAGAAATATTAAACAAATATTTTTGCTCAGTATTCACAAATGAAGAGGGGGAGGTACCTAAACCAAACAGTAGAAACATTCTGGATGGAGGTTGATACCAGCCCATTCACAGAAGAAAGAGTTCTGAAAGAACTCCTAAAACTGAAGATGGACAAAGAAACGAAGCCTGATGGGATTCATCCCAGAATTCTAACAGAACTAAGGGTAGAACTAGTGCCACCACTGACTACCCTCTTTAACAAATCATGGGAGGATGGGGGTGGTACCTGAGGACTGGAGGAGGGCAGATGTTATTCCACTTCACAAAAGTGGGAGCAGGGCAGAGGCAGGAAACTTCAGACCTGTTAGTTTGAACTCAGTGATAGGGAAAATGATGGAATCACTTTTGAAGGAAAGAACTGTTGAGTACCTAGAGGCAAGAGGGGCATAGGACCTAAGGCAGCATGGATTCACAGTGGCAAGATCATGTCAGACAAATCCAATAGATTTCTTTGACTGGGTGACCAAAGTAGTAGATCAGGGAGGGGCTGTGGGCATGGCCTACCTAGACTTTAGCAAGGCATTTGACACAGTCCCAGACAAAAGATTAAAATACAAGTTAGCCAGCCTTGGAGTTTGTCCCAAGATGTTAGCCTGGGTAAAAAATTGGCTGGAGAACAGGACACAGAGGGTAATAGTAAACCGAGTCCACTCTAAAGAAAGGGGGGTTACTAGTGGGGTACCGTAGGGTTCAGTACTGGGACCAGTCCTCTTCGATAGCTTTATAAGTGACATTGCAGAGGGACTGGAAGGAAAAGTATGTCTCTTTGCAGACAACACAAAATCTGCAGCAGGGTTGATACACAAGGTGGGGTGGAAAGGATGAGAAGGGACTTGGCAAGGTTGGAGGAATGGTCAAATGTATGGCAGCTTAGATTCAATGCTAAGAAGTGCAAGGTAATGCACCAGGGAAACAAAACCGAGGGAAGGGTACACAATGGGGAGGAAATACTAACAACAACAAAAATGGAAAGGGACCTGGGGGTAGTTATATCAGATGACCTAAAGGTGGGCAAGCAATGTGAGAGGGCAGTAAGGAGGGCTGGGGGATATTGGGATGCACAGGGAGAGGCATCCTCAGTAGAAAACAGGAAGTTATTATCCTTCTGTACAGACAGCTGGTGAGACCCCATCTGGAGTACTGCATGCAGTTCTGGAGACCCAAACTCCGCAAGAACATAGACAAGATGGAGGCAATTCAGAGGAGGGCAACTAAAATGGTGCAGGGTCTGCACCAGAAGACATATGAAGAAAGACTTAAGGAGCTTAATATGTATACCCTTGAGGAAAGGAAGGAGAGGGGGGACATGATAGAAACTTTCAAGTACCTCAAGGGAATCAACAAAGTCCAAGAGGGTAGCATCTTTCAGAAAAAGAGGTGTGCAAGAACAAGGGGGCAGAATTTGAAGATAGAGGATGGCTCAGAGGTAATGTGAGGAAGTATTTTTTCACACATAGGGTTGTGAATGCATGGAACGGTCTTCCTGAGGAGGTTGTTGAGTCGAAAACAGTGGGGGAATTCAAGAATGCATGGGACAGACATAAGGCAATTCTAGGGGGTAGGGGTAGGAGAATGTAAGCTGCTGGTTAACTAGGATCTGCAGCTTATCCATTAGGTAGGGAAATGGGCAGACTGGGTGGGCCAAGCGGTCCTTATCTGCCATCAAATTCTGTGTTTCTATGTTTCTATGTCTCAGTGTTGTGGTGTGTAGGACTGTTTTAGCAAGGGTAAAAACATGGCTAACAGATATTTTGCCAACATTCTTTGGTAGCGTAATGATATGTGAAGTGGCAAAATGCCACAACGACCATGAATTGTGCTGAATTAATGCATGGTTGGCTGACTAGTTTTGGACAATGGAGTTTGAGGGATTTTCCTGCCCATTTTACAATTAATAATTGGTTGGGGTTGAAAAAGTAAATGGGAGATACCAACACTGTGAAAAGACTCTTGGGGACAGATATTTAAAAGTTTGCCAGGGCTCAAAACCTAGTTTGTTGTTTGCCATCGCAGTCCGGGTTTTGTGCAGATGTCCTATATTAAAATGTCTGGTTAGTATGGGCAAACAGGGTTTGTGCCTGGACAAACTTTGGAGGGGGGCATAATTCAGATGAAGGGTCTGGGACCTGAACATTGACACAGTCCAGTATTCAGAGTATTTGTACCTCACAGGGTTGTTTTGCTTGGTCAACTTGCACAGCACAGATACCAATGACTTAGACCATAACACACTCCTGCACAACCCTAGTGGTTGGCAGAGGAAGTGTGGTGGCCCCCCATCCCCATCACGATTCGAAACAACAGTGCCCCTGGTGTCCATTGGTCCCTCTCCCCACATGCACCTATATCATATGTTTAAATAAGTATTCCATGGTGTTCAGGGCTCCCTCCACCAGCCAGCACCCATGCCCGATGTGTACAGCATTATTCCCTGATGCTCAGTAGTCCCTCTCTCCACCCGCACCCATGCCCGATGTTTAAACAATTATTCCCTAGTGTCTAGAAGTCCCTCCCTCCACCTGCACCCATGCCCGTTGTTTAAATAATTATTCCCCAGTGTCCAGTGGTCCCTCCCCAACCTGATCACCTGCCAAATGTACAAAGTGTCCGTAGTGTCCATTGGTGCCTTCCCGCACCCACTGCCCTGCCCAAGTAAGACAAAACTATTGTCCCTGGTCTAGTGGTCCCTTCCTCCTGTCCGATCCCTGTCCCAGGTTTGACAACCCCCTCCCTAAGGTGATAGTCATCCTGCCACTGACTCACAGGATGCCAGGTGCCAAGTATCATGCCCCCACAACATAGTTCTGGTCCCGTTCATGTTCACTGATCCCCTGTCCCCTCCAGCCCATCTCTCATTGATGCTGGTGGAACCCCCTCCCACCCAGTCAGCCCTATAAATAAGCAGCACAGTCCCAGCTTCAGTCAGACGGCAGGTGGCTGAGGTGGTGTATAGAGGGGTATGTCACTTACCGCTGATTCATCACAGCACCAATAGGCAGGTATGGGAGGCCGGGGAGGTTGGAGTCTCAGTCCAGTGGGTGAGTGGGGTCCACTAGCACCTATGAGGGATGGACTGGAGGATGGGGAATCAGTGAACTTGAACAGGGCCAGAGCTGTGTTGTGGGAGGGGGAACGATACTTGGCACCTGGCATCCTGCTAGTCAATGGCGGGACGAAGATTGTGGGGGGGGATTATTACACTCAGGCTTGGACAGTGGGGAGGGACCACTAGATCAGGAAAATAATTTTGTCTTACTCAGGCAGGGCATCGGGTGGGGAGAGATAACTGGACTCCAGAAACACTTTGTCCATTGAGGTGGGTGATTGAGGAGGACCACTGGACACCAGGGACACTTTGTCCATTAGGCAGGTGATAGGGTGGGGGGAAGGACCACTGAACACTGGGGACTATTTATTTTTTTAATTCAATATACTTTATTTAGCTTTTTTCATTTCCGTTCAAAAAATAACTTAATATGACATACATGTGGGTAGCAGTTTGGTAATCAGGAGGATCACCCCCAATAACATGTTCACATCCATTATACAATACAGGAATACAGTGACTTAAATACTGGAGAAAGACCCTCCTTTCCCCTTCCCCCCAAGCTCCACTTTCTTACCCTCTAAAAGACCCCTCCCTATTCCACCCCATATCAAGTGTGGTTATATTCATTTTAGTAGTAGTAAACATGTAGAACAATGTATACAAGAATCACTTATGGTTTCCACGCACTAAGCAAGGCATCCAGTGGTCCCCATTTATGAAGGTAAGCCTGGGGCCGGTTTGCCATAGAATGGATATGCCTTTCTAATTGCAGTGCTAATAACAATTCCTTATGCCATTCTAAAACTGACAAAGGTATATTATCCTTCCAGTGCCTCATAATAATTAACTTGGCTGTTGCTGAGATCATGGCCAAATGTGCCTTTCAAAGATTGGGAGTGCCTGTCGAGAAAACATAAGTTATACAAGCTTCTGGAATAAAAAGTGAGTCTAGATCTAATAAAGGATCTAGGGATTGTCTAATAGATTGCCAAAAGTTCTGGACCATCAAGCATTCCCATAACATGTGATATAGTGTTCCTAAGGAATTACCACATCGAGAACAATCAGGGGAAGGTAGTTGACCTAATCTGTGAAGTTTGAGGGGGGCAAAATACAGATTGTGCATGATATTAAACTGTATTAAATGCAATATGTCTTGTTTAACAAATTTATATATTGTTTGCCATAGAATTCTCCAGAAGCTAGTTTCAGTACTAAGGGATAATACTTGAGACCAGTAGTAACCAACTCCTTGAGGCAAATTTGAATAAAGTGATTGGATTTCTTTATATACTGCAGATACTGCATGTGGCTGTCTAGCTCATTGCAGAAGGTTATGTAATACATCAGTAGACCCTACTTGCACCTCTTTATGTCCCAAAATGAGCAGTTACTGCCTCCTTGAGCTGTTTGTATTTAAAAAAAAACTTATTGTTGGCATATTAAATCATGATTTACAGAAGAGGAAAGGAAATTATTTTCCCTTCAACATAGAGATCTAAAATCTTTTTGTTGAGCAGAGGAGGGCAGAATGTTAAAGAGATGGGTTTATGGCCAATTTTGAAATGGGGGTTGCCCACAATATTTTGGTCAAGGGAGAGATGCCAATTATATGACAAATGCATTTGCAATTGAAGTAATGCACTAACTGACCATCCCATTGGGGTATTTCAAAGCAATTTAGGAAGCGTTCTAGGCATGATGTATATAAGAGAAGGGAGCGTGCACTGATGTTGAGCAGCTAAGGATTTCTCCATGTTCAACCACAAGGGGGAATAAATCTGTGAGTCAGTGTCCAGCACCACCTTAGCCCAATATGTCAGCCTGTTGAGATGGTGGGCACAGTAGTAGGCAAAAAAGGAGGCAGTAGCCAGACATCCCTGAAACTTTGGTGCAGTAAGCTTTAAATAAGAGCGTCTGATGCCCTAGACTTTCCACACAAAAAAAAGTTAGCATGGACTGTAATTTAGTGAACCAGTTCTTAGGCAGAAAAACTCCCAGTATACTAAGAGGGTATAACAACTGTGGTAAGATGTTCATTTTAACTGTATTTATTCTACCCCATAATGAAATGGGGAGATTACCCCATCTATCTAAATCAGTTTTTTATTGTAGTTAGTAAATCCGAGAGGTTAAGCTTAATCATAGTGGGAATCTCTCTAGTAATTTGAATTCCAAGATAGGGGAACGAGTAGGGTTCCCATGAAAGATTAATATTATTTAAGACTGAACGATGGGTTTTATTATTTAGGGGAAAAACTTTTGTTTTTAAAAGGTTAAGTTTGTAGTGTGAGACAGAAAAACAATTGATCTCCTCCATAACAGATGGTATACTTGTTATGGAGTTTGCTAGGTGTAAAAGGAGATCATCTGCATAAGCCGATACAGTATAATATTTATCTCCCTGAAGTTGTGGGGAAGCTATTAATTTCCTAACCAGGGGTTCTAAATAAAGATTAAACAATAGTTGGGAAAGGGGACATCCTTGCCTGGTTCCCCTTTGAAGCAGGAAGGAGTCAGACAACAGACCATTACACCAGATCTGAGCAGACAGGGAAGAGTACAATAATCTGACCCACCTCAGAAAGCCTGAAGGAAGTCCAAAGTGGGTCAAAGTTGCAAATAGGAAGTCCCATGAAACCCTGTCAAAGGCTTTCTTGGCATCCAGGGATACCAATACTGCAGGGAGGTCTGAATCCCTGGAAGCCGAGATAATATGCATCAGCTTACACATTGGATCTACTGATGACCTACCAGTCATAAAACCAATTTGTTCCCTGCTGATGAGAATAGGCAGTACATATCCGAACCTTGTCGCCAAGATTTTAGCCAGTATCTTGACATCCATATTAATCAATGAGATTGGTCTATAGCTTTCGGGATAAAGGGGGTCCTTACCTAATTTGGGTATAAGAGTAATTAATGCATTAAGGAAATTTGGTTTTGACATACCCACAGCAAACCAGAAGTTATACACCTCTGTTAAGAGGGGGGCAATTTCTAACAGACATGATTTATATAAATTGTTTGAGAGACCATCTGGTCCAGGGGATTTATCTGCTGAAAGCTGTTCAACCACCAGATTAACTTCCTGAACACTAATTGGGTTATTAAGGGAAGTTACTTGAAAGGGAAGTAATTTGGGGAGGTCAATAGAGTTGAGGTACCCAGAGATGGCTATATCTGTAGGTCAATCTGATGGGTCTGTAGTATAGAGCTTCTGGTAGTAGGATCTAAGGACATCCACTATACCTCTGGGTGTAGTAATAAGTTGATTCTCCTTATCAGACTTAATACTTGGGATAATTCGAGAGGCTGCCATATGCCTAAGTCGAATTGCAAGTAATTTGCCTGCTTTTTCACCCGTATCTAGATATTTAATTTTAGTTCTTTTTAGGGGCCCAATATTGAGCCTGCTGACCATGTAAGTTGGCCCAATCAGCCTCAGGAGAGTGACGGTTAAGGGTACGCTCTAGCTGATGGATAGCTCCAAGCGAGGTATCTTGCTGTGGTCTAAATTGCCGGTATTTTGTGGCTGCCAACCACAAACACTCACCTGTAAGGGAGCATTTTAAGGCTGCCCAAGCCATATCTATTCTGGTTACTGAGCCCCTGTTGTTGGTCAGGAAATAAGTAATAAAAGTTTTAATCTGCTGTAAAGAATCTGGCTTTTGGAGCAACTGTTTATTTAATCACCAAAGAGCATCTCTTCTAATCCCAGGTCCTAGGAGGTAAGTAAGGGAGATAGGAGAATGATCATAGATGACTCTTATATGTATATCTGCATCAATTATCCCCGGTAGGGAAAAGGAGCTCAAAAGTAAGAAATCGGTTCTTGAAAAAGTTTTATGCTGGGGTGAAAAAAAAGTGTATTGATGTTCCCCCGGATTCAACACTCTCCATACATCAACAAGAGCAGTTCCTCTCATCAGATCCTTTAAAGCCCTTTGTGAGGGTGAAAGTCCAATTTTTCATGAGTCAGACCTATCAATGCGTGAATATGGAACAGTGTTCCAGTCACCTCCCAGAATGGTCAATACAGGTGGAGTAGAGACCACAAGTCCTAGCAGTTTGCCTGAAAAAATGAGGAAATTCAATATTTGGCTCATATACAGCTCCCAGGATTATTTGTCGAGTCACCAGAGTTCCGTAAAGTATAATATATCTACCATCAATGTCCCACATTTCTTTTTCTAGCTTAAAAGGGATCTTTTTTCCTCTTAATATTGCCAGCCCCCCAACCCACTGCATGTGGATTTTCAGGCTCCATATACCTGCCCAACCCAATTTCTAGCTAACAGATTGACCTCTTGCTGTCAAAGATGTGTCTCTTGGAGACAAGCAATTCCAGCCTTTAATTGAAAAAGATGTCATAGGATAATTTGTCTCTTGCACCTATCTTGCGCTCCCTTAACATTCCAGCTTATCACCTTATAGGGGGTCACTCATTCTAACTATTTAAGGAGAGATACTAGGCATCTTGAACCTATATAGGTTAATATGATCCTTAATGTTTATCTGTCTGCAAACCAAAGAAGTTCTACAAAAGTAGGTTAAGCCAACACACATGATACTATTGTATTCCAAACCCATATAAAATATTACATGAAACTTACTCTCACTTATTTTTTTTTAAAACCCTATCCTTATATTAAACAAAACAAACCCTTATCCTATTCAAAATTCTCTAAACCCCAGTTCTAATAAACCATACCACTATTTCTATACTGGTGAGTGATGCCTTTGTGCATAAATGAGTTGCACCAAATAGTCCTCCTCCCCCACTCTCCCCCTCCCTACTGCATCGATAGTGATCAGTAGATTCAAATGATCTACCTTTATACAAACATTGCAATAATTTGTTAAATGCTTGAAACCGATTGAGAGAAACCTTCTGTAAAACAAAACATACGTATTTATGACTTCATGGCAGCTCTCCTATTAAGCGATGGAAGGAAGGATGTAAATCCCCCTTGCCTTCTTTAACTAATCCTTAGGCCATGAGGTTTGCTAAGGTTCCTATAAATAACTTAAAGAAGAACGCCCCCTGGCGTCAAGTTGACATAACAAAAAATATCCTAGAAAAAAGGCAAATGAATTGAGACAGGCAGTAGATGACATTCCCCGGAGCGATATAAATTCTATTTCAGATTCAGCCCCTCGCCTGTCAAGTACTACTGGTGAGAAGTTACCCGACTAAAAGTCTCATATATTAACTAAAAGTAAAAAGTCCAGCTTTGGGAGAAATAAACTTTCTTCTGTGTCCACTGCATAATCATCCTGGTCTTATATTGCAAATAAGTAAAGTTCCCACGTTTCAAATAAACCAGTAATGTCCAGTGATGGAGCAAATAATACAACCCTTGATTTTCATTTCAGACTGGGTATCCCTCACAGAAATCATTGCCCAATTACCAGCAATCGGTGAGCCCATGCCATGCTCCGACTGTCAACCTACTCGAAGAACCAAACACACAGTAACAAAAGAACAGGACAGTCCGAGGCTTTTACTAAAATTAGCCTAGTTATTGTTCAGTATGTGCCTTTTAAATAGCTAGTGAGCAATTTGACATATTCAAAAGAAGGCAGTTTCTGATTGGTGTTGCACGTGTTATAATATCTTAGAGCTTCAGAACTCTGCTATATAAATGCAATGTTCAAAACTCGCAGATACTAATCACATTCCCAAAAACTCTCAAGAATGGTGACCTTTTTACACCTCGTTTAGTAGCACAAGGTAGTAACACATACCCTCAGGTATCTCTTCATTTAAAAAAGATCAGGCAACAGACCTTTGAGCTCCTGCACAACCTGGTCATGAGAATCAAATGAGATCCATTGATCACCAGTTTTCACCTGAAGCACCACCAGGTATTTCATCCGAAAGGGTGTCCCCACAGCAATGAGCTTTGATATAGCCGGGAGTATTTCTTGCCTTTTTGCTCTAACTGATTGTGGCAGATCCTGGGTGATCCTGATCCTGCGACCCTCCCATAAGACATCCTGTAACTCCCTGACCCTTGCCAGGATGTGTTGTTTATTCAAGAAGTTTAACAGCTTAAATATAAGGGGTCTCGGTGGAGAGTTAGGTGGTGGAGGAGGAGGGTGGAGGGCACGATGAGCCCGCTCGATTACATAAGTTGTTCCATTCGGGCAACTGCCCCGCTATCTTCTCACTTAGTTTCTGGAGAAAAAGTATAGGGTTTATGCCTTCTTTTTTTTCCTGTATGCCAATGAGAAGGAGATTATTTCTTCTACTTCTACCCTCCAAGTCCTTGATTTTTTCCTCAAGCTTCTTAAGCCTCCGGCCGAGCTGAGCCCTGAAATCTTATTTTTGTCTTGTTTTCTTTCCAGGAAGATTAATCTAGCCTCTGCATCTCCCACATGGGTAGTTAGGGATTGAACTGAAGTCTTGGTTTGTTGTAGATCATCCAAGATTTTGGTTATTTTCCTCCTGTAGAGGTTGCATGATTTCTAGGAATCTTTCTTCTGAGATTGCACCCGTTGTGGCCATTGATTTACCAGAGCCCGCTGGTTGATGTTTGGGGCACTTTGCGGCCTTGTCCTTTTCAGGGGTTGGCGGCAGAGAATGTCTCGGTGGGGCTTTTCTCATGTAGACCTCCATCTCCAGACAGTTTTACCGGGCTCCAAGGACTTTGAGAGTTCAGGTCCTACAAGTTTTCTGTCACTATTGAAAGTAAAGACTGAGCAAGATAGCTTAAATGGGAGGAAAAGGTACGGAGCAATGGAGGGCTGCTGCTGCTTCTCAAGCTGCCATCACGTGGCCACTGGGGACTAATTATATAATCCTCAGGCATGAGTACAGGTGGGAGAGGGATGGCTAGACACCAGGAAATAATTATTTAAACACCGGGCACGTGAGCGGGTGGTGGAAGGGACCACTGGACGCCAGGGAAAGATTTATGTTTAACTTCGTGGCAACAATCAGTGGGGGGAGCACTATAACCAGGGAAAGATTTACTTTTAACATTGAACTAGCAATCGGCATGAGGAGGACCACTAGCACCAAGGAAAGATGTATGTTTAACACTGGGCCAGCATTCGGGGGGGGGGAAGGGTGACCAGTAGCACCCGGGATAGCTCTCTGGGACTTGGCAATTGGGGCCAGTGCTGCACAATCCAACCTCGCTCCCCATGCAAATGAGCCCATAATGAGCATTCAAATGGTCCCTTAGTGCCTTGCATGCCCAATAGGCTCATTTGTATGGGTCTGTTTGAATATTGGAAATTTAGTGTGGGCTCAAGCCATTGTGGTGCCCTATTTTGGGAGCCATGTCTGCCAAGTGCTAAGTGGCTTGGTGCTGGACTGTCATGGCCCTGTATTCAGTAGCATACTGCTGGTGCACTATTCCATAGGATATAGCATTTTTGGGCACCCGGGCAAGTGCAAGGAGCAGCACAAATTCTTATTCTGTGCTTTGCACCTCTTTCAGTATCGGGCCCCTGGTGGTAGCAAAAATAAACAAAATGCTTCTGATACTAGGATGGCCTCCAAGTGTCAGCAGTAAATTTTCTGAATGACAGAAATATGTTGTTTCACACATGAAAGAGAAATTAAATGCACCAGCAGCGCTGCTGTAAATACAATCGAGTGACAGTTTTGTAAAATATGACTATAATGTTGTAAAAAAGACAAAATTTTTGTTGTAAAATATAAACAGTGTTTTAAAATGTGGCAAATGCACTGTTGTAAACTAAGGCAACAGAGTTGTAAAATACAACAGCGTTACTGTAAAACAAGAAAACAGTACTGTTATAAAACATGACATAAGCATTGTTGTAAAATATAAGAGTGTATTTATTAAACATGACCATAACGTTGTTGTAAATATTTCAGCTGCATTGTTGTAAAAAACGACATTGCAGTAAAATATAACAACATTGTAAAATACAGAGGTACACAGAAGCATGTAAAAGACTATGCGCTGAATTTTCAGAAGTCCTGCTGCAAGCACAAGTAACATTCTTAGTATGTGCCTGCAGCAGAGCTAATGTCAGAAAATGTTTGAATGCCATTTTCAGACATTTTGCTGCATTTATGGCAGATGCCACCACCTAATGGCAAAATAATGGTGCACGTACCTGTAGTGCCATGAGTCACGGAGGATGCACATCTTTTTGGTGGTCTAACAGATCTGCACAAGTGTTAGGGATGCAGCATGATCATGCTATGAGTCCCTGGTGCACGGCTAAAAATCCAGTCTGAGTCTATCAATTCTGCCTTGATGTTCCTACCTGTTTTATTTTGTTCTTACAGAGCTCCCCCACTATCCTGCCATTCTATTTTCTTTAAGTAATCACCCTCATTGAAGCTGTCCCATTTAGTTGGGAGCCCCAAGAGAGTCCCAGCATTAATCACATTACAGGGAAGACTGTTCCAGTTATCAAGCACCTGCTCCATGAAGACATATTTTCTGATGCCCTTCTTGAATTCCCCCCTTCCTGTTTAAGGCTGTTCCCCCCGGTGGTTGTGCTGTTCTTTAATTTAAATAACTCTGTGATGTCTACCCTTATAGATCCCAGCATGTATAGTATTTGCATGCTACAGTTACATCACCTTCCCCTCCTTTCCTCTAGAGAATGTATGTTAATCTTAGGCCAGTCTTTCCTCATAGATCTTACCCTGATGCCACTATCATCTTTTTCATAGCTCTCCTTTTGGATTGTCTTGGACATCTCTCAGTCCTTCTAAATGCAGGTTATAAAGCTGCACACAATACTCCAGGTGTGATCTAATGACCTGTACAATGGCACTATCTCCCCTTTCCTGTAACTAGTGAAATCCTGCCTGTTCTACATGCAGATTTTTGTTTACAGTGTGCATAACTTTAATTTTTAGGGGCATATAATTTTAATAGCCATATCAGAGCATTTGTTCATGAGAACATAATAATATGAAGCTTGTCTATGTAAGACTTTTCTCTCACTTCATCATATTTGTATGTTGTCGATGGTTGTTGGATGTTTTGTTGTTTTTCAATAAAATTGATTAGCAACATAATAACAGTAATAAATAGGGCAGACTAGATGGGTCCTGAGTTACTTATCTACCAACAACTTCTATGTTTCTATGTTTCAACAAATTCTGGATCAGTGCTCCAGCTTCTCAATATCGCTTTTTATATTGCTAATTCTGCTGTCGTTATCCACTCTCCCACAGAATGTTGTGTAGTAATTTGGAGAATTTTCAGATTCTGACGGAATGAAATTCTGCAGAATTTCAAATAAAATCCTACTAATTCATAATTCTATTAGAAGAAAAATTGGCAAAATTCCTCCCTGGAAAGGAAGTAGGTGTTCCTGTGGATTTTTACCTTTTGAGAATGGCAAATACTACTCTGCAGATTCCCAGATTTTCTGCAGAAAGCTTTCTGTGAACATTTCAAGTTAATGTCATGGAAGCAGATTGTCAAATTTAATCAGAAATGTACCCGTTTGCTGTTCTATGCCTTGTACAGGCCTGTGTATGGATCACTATTTGTCTGTTTCAATGTTTTTAGTTAATGTTCTCATATGCCCCTAAATTTTTCATGTGCATTGTGTGATCCATGGACATGTACTGCTCAGAAATTTATTTGTGAGTTTATTTAACATGGAACATACAGTGTTTTCCACAGATAAGTAGGTTTAAAGTAAATGTGTGATATAACACTTTACGCTTCATAGCCCGCTACCCAGGGGTGGCGATAGCCCCTCTGTGGTAAAAGTTTACACTATTAGTTGAACAGTGGCTTTCATTTGTATCAAAAGATAGTTTAAAGTTTAGTAAAATCATTCTGAAAATTAGCCCCATAGACTTGTATGGAGTGTGTCCCCACACTCTCCCTGGTTCCATATCACAAAATGGGGGAGCACAGAAGCAGAACAGACAGACCAGGAAGTGGGAAGGGATCGACTGGCTGGAAGTTCGGCCACAATTACGATCACTTCCTAAACTTTACAGAGTGCATTAAAGTTTAAACTTGTACCACAGAGGGGCTATTGCCACCCCAGGGTAGTGGGCTATGAAGCCCAAAATGTTTTAAAAAATATTACACCTTTACTTTAATGGAATATGATTCTGCAGTTAATCTCATAATACTTTTTTGAACCACATGGTGCTGCATTCCACAACAAATAGACCCATGTGACTTCCTCAGCTCACTGCAAACCTTGTGGGCATTTGAGAGAAAAGACTCTGTGGAGCATCTCAGTTCTGTCCTTCAAAAAGTATTCAAATAGGCCTCCAAAAATCTTGATTATGCAGATTGTTTACTTTAGCATCATAGTAGAAGTGATCGTAGCTGACCCGGTGGCGCTGAGGGTTGAGGTGCTGGACGCCACACCTCACGCCACACTGACGACCTAGGGTCGGGAGTGACCTCAGGTGTCAGATGGTCAGCCAGAGGAAGGAGAATTGAGCATCCCAGGGACTGCTCCTCCTCTGGGGAGGGTAAGGATGGACATCTGCGGATGTGCTGGCTCCTGGTGGTGACTAGAGGTCAGTACAAGCCACTGTGAATTGGAGGGGTCAGCTCGGGCTGATGTTGGACAAGTGGTGCATGGAAGTGTGCACTGCAGTGTCACTGATGTCTTTGCATGCCCAAGCCATGTGGGGGAATCAAGGAAAAAATACAAAATCTAGCCCCAATCCTCCGTCGCTCATGTAGGACCGCCCCTGTGGTGCTCCCTCAGGTCCTGATTCCCCAAGGGTGTTCTGTGCTGTGGGAGTGCACGATGTGACCTGAGTGGGTAAGAAGGTGAGGAGATGAGCTCAGGCATGGTGTCCAGTGCAGGGGCCACCAGGGATAGACCAGACGGGGAACCATAGGACCACCCCTGCTGAGGAGGTTAGGCAGCAAAAAACAAATACAAAAAAAAGAAGTGATCATGGTGTAGGTGGTGTGTTTTAAGTGGAATTTGTACTTTGTTTTTGTAGTGTTGGACTTAGCATGGGGTAGGGGCATAGGTACTAGATTAGCACTAGCAGACAGAGACTGAAAGTAAAAGACAGAGTGAGAGACACACACATACTGTAGGTACATACAGTAGATACATATGGTAGATGTCTAAGTATGTAACAATGTATCTATGTACACACACACACACACACACACACGCACACACATGCGTACGCACTCACACACACACACAAACACACATCTCCACCAAAGCACCCATAAACAGCAGATTGGAGAATGTCAGATTTATAAATTATTAAGAACTGTGAGGTGTGATTTTTGTTATTTAGGAATAGAGTGGCGACTTTTTTTCAGTGCTAAAAATGCAGCAGTGTTTAAGTGCCGTGCTGCTGTTGCTCATCACTCTCTTAAACCAATTATTTTGCATTAAATAAATATATTCATTTTAGTTTGATGTGAAGAAGAACAGCTCAGGCAGTGGATGAAGGTGTGGGATTGGGCAGGTTTGCACATAGGAAAATACCAGGAAAGGGCTGTACTCACTTATTGTTTTTGTTATGTTGCATTGTAATCTCTGTTATTGACGTGGAACCTTTGTAAAAGACCTCTTATGCTCAAAGGTAGTCTGACATTTTCAATAAATAAATAAATAAACATGGTTAATGGTGCATCAGCATCTGTTGTATGTGCTGTCCAGCCCTCTATACTTTAGATGCTGGCAGTGGCTCCTGTAATGACAGCAACTCTTGCACTGCCATCTGAGGCTGGGGAAGGAAAGTATGAGTGACAGGAGTGCAACTGTGCAGCCTAGTTGCAGAGTGGAAAAAAATGTTACTGATATAGCAGCAGTGTTAATGATGTCACATTCACAGAATGGATTGTCAGTACTGTACGAATCCTAATATACTGTGCAGACTGAGACACAAGAGATAGTGAAGGAGGAGGCTCAGCAGGAGGTGTTAGAGAAGCAGGAAGAGGAAGCATGGGAGGAGATAGTTGAGGGAGTGAAGGGGGATGATTCCCAAGGATTTTTGCTAATAAAGGATATTTTGGGATCAAAGTGTATGAGTAATGAAGAAATACCAGCTGCAGAGATGGAGAATATCGATATGGGCAGCCGTGAGTTTTGTTCACATTTGGATGATCCAGTGCTTGATGTTGATTTCAAGCCAGATAGAGAGGCCCATAAACCAGTTTATACATGGAATGTTTCTCCCACTCAGCAAACTGCAGAGGAATACATTTGATTACCCTCACAGCCTCAAATCATGCTTCAGTGCTTCTAACCTCTCATGCTGGCTATTACTGGCTGTGTCCAGAGAGCCATTAAACACACACACACACACACACATATATGCACAGGAGCTACCTACAGTAGGATTAGTAAAACAAATTTTAACCACCAAGACTGCAACAATAAGGAGAAAGAATGCATGCGGTCCTTTCATAGCCTGAAGTTGACTGTTTTTCTCTGTACATCAGCTTCTAGCTGATACTGGGGACTGTGCACTGCAGCATGGCCCCAGCAGAATATTTCCCCTCACCATTAGTGCTGAGACTACAGTCTAATAGCTCTGGAGCACAGGCTGAATATCCAAATGTCTGCTGGTGCAGAGATTTTGTTTACACACCGGGCGGACTGTGACATAAGACTTAGTCCCAGGGCCGTTTTCGGCTGTTTAAAAATCTGGCCCCAGATCTTTCTCTCTGGAATGAATCACAAGTTATGAAAGACTACAAGGAGTCACATGGGCCAGGATATTTCTAGAGCCAGAGTAAGGCCCACTAAATACTTGCTTCAGGGGCTAATTAGTCCCTGGAGCAGACTATTGGTATATTGGAATGTGCTAGGCCACTTCTCGAGTACTAAAGGCATGTTCCAATGTACCAGCCAGGCACTAATCAGATTGCAATAGCCAACCTTAGCCCTCTGCTGGCCACAGGAGGTATGTAGCCAATAGGGTGCTATGGGGCTTTGTCAATTGGGTTGTTAAGGCCCAAAAATGGCAATTACTCCTCTTGAGCAAGCTGCCAAATTGGTAACTTAAGATCCAATGATGCCATAGCACTAGCAATGCACTATGGGGTGATTTGCATCCTATCATGGCCTCAGTACAGGCCAGGAACAAACAGAGTTTGTGACCTGCCCTCATCCCCCCCCCCACAGTACATGCCAGGCCTGCCAGTACTGGTGGTCTAGTTCCTTCAACTGACCCAAACACCCTGCCACCGTGTTGTATGTGGTCCCTGCTGTCCTGTGTTACCCTCGCCCCCAAACACCCTCACAGTACACATCTATAAATACCTTAGTGAACTGTGGTCCCCTAATCCCTGATCACCCCTCTGGTATCTTATAAATTCTTTCTTGATGCCTAGTGGTCGCCCCACATCACATCTCTGGTAAGTAGTGAACACATTCCCTGTGTCCAGTCCTGAACACCCCCAATATACAATTAGAAATAGCTGACTATATTCATAGTTGATTACAGTAGGCTCACTATTGTGAATTGTCATTTGGAGGCTCAACATGGAGGTGAGCAGAGGGTATGTGCCAGTCACTGAGAAGGAGAGTTTGGTACAGGAAGGGTACATGGGGGGAGTCAGACCTGTGGGGGTGCTCCAGGACAGAGCCAGCAGGGGGAATTCAAACCAGTTGAGAGCAGGGGGACAACTGTATTTTTAACTGTATATCAGGGCATATTCAAAGCTGGACACTGGGAATGTGATCATAGAAACAGAAATATTGAATATGATGGTAGATAAGGGCTGCTGGGACCACCCAGTCTGCCCATCTTTGTTAACCTTCATTTTTTGCTGCTGACCCTACTTGACCTATGGCTCAATCATAACTTCACAGGGGTGACGGGGGCTATAGGATCTCTGCACATCAGGAAGTGTTTATGACGTACCAGACCAGTGATTGGGGGGGCAGGAGAAGGAGGGCAACTGGACACCAGGGAAGTGATTATAATGTACCAGAGGGGTAATGGGAGGGATGGTTGAATGCCAGGGAAGTTTTATAAACCTACGTGAGGTGTGCTTGGTGCCGCAGGGCACAGGTTGTAAGACCTGGTTTTATTTTTTTTTTTTATCATTGAATGATTTTTCACCTGCAGCCACAGTCCTGCCAATCTCCAGCCACCACTCCTCCACCGTCAACCCCAAAGCTGTCGTGCCCAGATGGCATAGGCAGCTACACCATTGAGAGGGGTTCCCCCTAAACTCCCGTGCCTGGCGAGGATCCACTACTGGCACACACTGTTCAGGCATCGTCGGATTGGTGAAACTGCGGCCATCAAGCTGCGCGGACTTGTGCTGCTATTTTCCTTGTTCTTCCCTGATGGGAGCATGGACATGCAGATGTCTGCCATGCTCCCCCCCAACTCTGCACCCGTGCCTCTGCAGTACCTCCGGGCATCCCCAGGGACCACCAAAGTGTGGTGTACATCCACCCCTTTCCCCAGGACTAGGAGAGCTGTCGTCGGACGCTCAATCCTAGTCCGCCCCTTCTGACCCCCAACGACACGGGCTCATTCCCGAACCCAGGTCACCAGCGTGGAGCGAGATGTGGCTTCCAGCACCTCAACTCTTAGTGCCACCGGGCTGGCTGTAAGACCTGGTTTTAAGAGGTGGTAATTACCACAGCATTAACAGCTACATACCACCTCTCCAAACCTACCAATATGCCAGTGTGCCTATATACAAGGCCAGTCACAAATGTGTGAACAGAGGATCTGTGTTGGTCATTGAATGAGGGGGCACTGGAGGCAGGATGGGAAAGTAGAGGGGTCAGAATTGGGAGGGTGACATGCCTGGACAGGGAAGACAGAGGGATTGTAGTCAGTGGGTGGGGGTGGGGGACAGCTATCCACCAGGGTATTTCTAATTGTTTATCGGGGGGTGTTTGGGACTGGACACTGGAAACTTTTTGATAACTTAAAAGAGTGGTGATCAGGTGGAGGAGGGGACCAATGAAAATCATTGAAGCGTTTATAATGTACCAGGGGGGTGATCAGGGATGGGGAGACCACTGGACACTAGGGAAGGTTCAATAATTTACTGGAGGTGTGATCCAAGATGGGAGGTGCAGGTCATAAGACCTGGTTTTGGGAGGTGATAGCTACTATAGCACTGATGGCTACTTATCTCCTCTCTGAATTTACCAATATGCCATTGTGCCTATATGCAAGCTGCTCTCAGATGCTTTACACAGTTGCATTGGAATATTTTAGGGCCATTCACAAATGGGTTAGCGACTCACTAACCATGCCATCCAATATAGTATGTTGCAGTTCTTCCCTGCTTTCAGTCAGCAAAATGGTATTACCCAGCTGTTATACCAGTTTGTGGTTACAAATCCCATTCACATATACTGACCCTGATGCGTAGATTCTGTCTGAATAGCAACCACGTGGTCTCACTATGCAGTAGTAGAATAATTTCCCATGGAAGAACTATTTCCATTGATTATAGGGCTCTTCCAGAGAAAGGAGTGGAATAGCATTCAACAATCACAACACTGAATTTATGTAATAACAGAATTCAGAAATGGTCTCAAAAGAGGTTACCAGCCATTAAGACATCTGTATGGACCCCCAGGTAGGTGTGTGAAGATCATTAGGAAGCAAGTGGGTCATTTCATTAAATCCACCTACTTGCTTTCATGGAAACAGCATGCAATGCTCACAGAACATATCTTCAGAATCCCCTGCAACTGCACTCCAATGTCACTTATAAACATGTTAAAAAGTATCAACCACTAAAGTGTTCCCTGTTATAGTCAAAGTATCCCACATGGTCCAGTGATCTGTGAAAACAAAGGAACAAAGCCACTACAACATCCAATTCCATCAAAATCCTCCTGAAAATCTATACAATGCATTAGATAAACAGACTTACAGATATGAAACTGATGAAATGCAGAACATTTTGTTTACCATAATACAAAGAATATGGTAACCAACCCTTCTAAAACCACCAACGCTTTACAGCCAGACTTGTTTTCTCAGGGTGGTAGGCTCTGGAATCATTACTCCCAAGAGGTACTTCTGAATCCCTTCAAAAGGGTGAAACTAATCCACCAAATGCAAGTAAGACTCTAAATCTCTTTAGCTGTAAAACACTTATGTTTCTCATAGGACCCTAATGAGGCTCCATTTTTTTTCAATCCAGATGTTAAGTTGTCAGCATGGATCCCATACCCTTGCAAACAGAGCTCATACCAGAGCCTGCCAGCCTGAGGAAGCAACAGTTTGTTTGCATAATAGTGGTGGTTTTAGTCAGCCTGGTCAACATGATCAACAGGGGGTGACATGTAGGGAGGGCACATTGAGGCACCTTGCCTCCCCATGTGCATGCATCCAAGGCAGGGAATCAGGACAGGGGAGAACAATGGAAAAAAGCACCATAAAGTATACATAGAAAAAAATCTAGCCACCTATCTCTGATCTATGGCTACTGGTACCCTTGAATCTTAACTTGCTGTCAGGAACTGCGCCTGTAGCCTCCAGCGTAAACACAGAACTGATATACTCATTTAGTATGTTTGAATTTCCTTTGTCCTTCTTAATGCTTGTTCCATCTTTTCTTATTATTGCTATGCTATCCTTTGCAAGATGTTTCTCATTTGTGTACCTAACAATAGTTTTATCATTATTTTTTAACCCTTCATTATCCTTAGTTCTATTTTTACATTTTCCGTCCTAATAATGTCTTTCCTTTTCTCTCCTTTTCTTGTAGGGGTGCAGTAGCACCCTATAACTAGAGTCAAGTAGGGTGTTCAATGTTAAACCCCTAACTTTGTACCTTAATAGCTACGGCAGCGTTTGATGAAATTAGTTGAAATTTTGCATGTGTTTTCTAGGGGGCAAGGTTTAAATCATTGGAAAGTTTTGTGACAGCAGTTGTGCAGCTTCTGAGATCTACATATGTCATTTTCCTGTAAACATCTAATTTTTTTTCCAGTACTTAACATGGGAATTGGGTTTGCTGTCACCTACAGTCTACACAGAATGGAATTTTTTCTAAAACCTTTCAGGGTAGAAGCATGCTATGGTAGTGCTTTTGGAAGTTTTCATGAAAAAATATTAAATGGTTCCAGAATTATAAGGATTTAATTTTTTTATGTTCTAAGCATTGTTCAGTAGAGTTTTTGGGACAGTGTTCTGATACGACACCAAAAATTTGGTGTTGAGAGACCATTTTTAGTTTTATGAAATGCTGTGCTCAGCACACCAATTTTTTTTTTTCTTTTCATTACTGCTGCCATCTTTTTTTCTCACCTCGGTAACAAACTACTGTACTGATTCAAACTTTCATTTCCGCTTTCATGATAAAAAAAAAAAACACAAATCTGCCTCATTAGAACATGCTGACTCAGGTTCTGAGGCTTGTTTCAGTCAATCACGATTAGAAGTATGTTTTATGTATTTCTCCTGGCCATGTTAACCTCTTTCCCAATTTTGAATCATGACACGCTTTTCAGTGTCACACTGTTACTGTGGTGCGAAACTAAATTTGCCTTGCGAAACTGTTCTTTTAATTGCAGTTCAAAACAAGCCTCTTATAGGCACATTTTGCTTGCCCAGCATACTTTTTCATTTCACAGCAGAAGATTGGCTTCTCAGCTTAAAATGTGATGGCACACCATGATTTTTCATTTTGCAACAAAAATCAGTTTCTTGACTTGAAGTTTGATTGTGACCAGAATTTTTCATTTCACAGCAGAAAATTGGTTTATCAGCATATTTGATTGTGTACCATGATTTTTTGTTTTCTGACAAAAATTTGTTTCTTTGCTTGAAATTTGATTGCACAACTTAGTTTTCCATTTCATGGCAAAAAAATGTAGTCGATCGTTACAAAATTTCACTGTGGATCATAGTTTATCATCATATGTGAAAAACTGGTTGCTGGAAATTAAATTTGATTGTGGTCTATAATTTTTAGTTTCATGTGGTGAGAAACACAAAACTAAATTTGACTTGTGAAATCATTTTTTAATTGTGATTCAAAAAAAGTCTGTTGGAAACACATTTTGGTTCTGGGTCATAATTTATACTTGCTAAAACAGACATTGGTTGCTTGATATGAAATTTGATTGCAGACCATAATTTTCCATTGCATGACTATAATTGGTTTTGGGACATCAAAATTTCAGTGCAGATCATACTTTAATTTTCATTATGGAGCTCAAATTGATACTTCAACATGAAATTGCATGAAAAAATGTTTGCTTTGTGTGACTTACATTGATTGTGTGACATGAAATTTGATTGCCCACCATAATTTTTCATTTTTCAGCAGAAAATTGCAGAATTGATTTCTCAGCATGAAATTTTGATTGCACACCATGGTGTTTCATTTTGTAGCAAAAATCGGTTGTTCAACTTGTAATTTGTTTGCGCATCATAAGTTTTATTTTTGTGACTTTAATTGGTTTCTCACCATGAAACCTGATTGCACATATAGTGAAGACAACTCTTCTTTTGGCATAGGGCACTGCACTTCTGCACCCGTGGTTAGGAAATGGTCCTGTGCATTGGCTGACAGATGGGCTCTTTCTCCTGTGTCTATATCTGCAGCTACATGGAAGCACAGAGAACATAGATCTCTGTGCTTCTGCAGCCCACCTGACAGCTCTATGAATTCTTGGCATCTGTCACTGCACAGAACTGCAGGGCATGAAGGGACCTGCACTTCCATAGGCAGACGGAGTCATCCCTCTCTTGCCTCTGGCCCCGTGCATCTGTATGTTTTTACACAGGTCCAGAAGCAACCTGCTCGTGAATGAGGATACAATTCCACTATCTCTAAACAAAAGGAAATTCTTTGCAAAAGACTTTGTTAATGAACCAGTTAGGGTTCAAGTTAATGCCACAAATATTAGGAAGTGTGGGATTCGGGTATCCAACCCAAACTCCCTCCCACCGCCAGCACCCCCACGCAGCAAAAGGAAAAAATATTAGGGTTTGGAGTTTCTAGAGGCTTGGCGTATCAGTGGTGGGGTCTTCCTTGGGGTTGTCAACCATAATAGCCACCCTTTTCCCTGAGCAAACAAGGTCAGATGTGATCTCATTTCTTTACATAGGGCCCCTGCACAAAAAAAGCTACAACACATTGTATTAGCAACATTTGGCAAGATGTACTTGTCTACCTTTGAAGAGTGTATCAGTATCAGTATGAGGTATTGCTTGGAGCTGTGCCTTGTGCTTCAGACAGGAGGCTACAAGATGGGGGGAGGGGTGAATATTAGGGCTGATAACCTCAGGGAACATCCCGCCACTGATTTGCCAAGACTCCAGAGACCAAAACCCTAATTTTTTTTACCTTTTGCTGCTTTGGGAGTGGGGAGTAGAGTTAGAAACCCTAATGCCACATTTCCCTACTTTTGTGGCATTAGATTGAACCTTAACTGGCGCATTAATCCAATAACCCATAGACTGCCAACAGAATTAGAACATATAGGAATTTTGGACATATGTGTCTGTCCACAGCAGTGTAACGGTTAACAAAGTTTTTTTTGCAAAGAATCTTTATATACAGTCCTATTTCTCTAATTCTGTTCCGCCTTGTACTATGTACACTAAAAGCTTTCCTTTTGTTCTGGATTTCCTCCCTCACATGCTTGTCTGACTAAAGTTGTTTCTTTTGTTTATTGATCATATTAACAAACTGTATATGGTTTTGTGCTGTTTCCATTAATGCCCCTTTAATGGCTAGCCACTTATACCCCCAATTATTTTATGTATGTTGAGCAGCTGATTTTTTGCATATTACTGTCATATTGCCAAAGTCTGCCTTGCTAAAACCTGGGGCTACAGTGTGTATCTCAATTGCTGAGATTCCAGAACAATTTTGAATTTAATTCTGATGTGATTGTCCTGTCTAATTCTGTCCTCAGTTAAAATATCCTTGAGATAATGTTCTGGTTGGATATTGTCAAACCAAAATTGCTCAGGCCCCCCCCACCGCCTTATTGCTTCTCACACAAATTGCACAAAAGCAGTCCTGTTTTTCTTCTATAAACTTCTATCTTTTTTGGCTTACTGTGATTGGAATGTCCCAGTCAATGTGCAAGAGATTAGTGTCCCATTAGTATAGTTCTACTCTAACTATCTGTCTTCTTAATTTTCTTTCCAGCTCCTCATCTTTATGTGACCCCTGATTTTGCAGTCTGTAGATTACTCCAATACTATTTTTTCCCCAGTTATCTATTATTTGGAGTCAAAGTGACTCAGTATCCTCCCCCCTCCTGAGACAGACTTGTCCTCTGAGACCTCTGTGACTTCTTTAGCATACACTCCTCTTCCCCCACCTACTTAGCACCCACCCTGTCATTCCTAAATAAAGTATAGTCAGGAACATTAAGATCCCACCAATTGTTTTGAATTACCAATGTTCCGTTAACTGCTGCTATATCCAGATCTTCTGCAGCTGCTTTCACGTGCAGTTGATCTATTTTATTCCCCAAATGTCTTGCATTTGTATACATTACTTTCCATCTGCCTGTACTCACACCACTAGTTCTCTTGTCAAATTGTGACTTTCTACTGCTATTGCTATGTCCCTTTACTTGATTCTTTTATTTTATTTTATCCTGTTTATACTTGGGGGACCCACCTAGGTAGTACTGTACATTGCAGACTTGATGACTTCAGGTCTTCCCCTGCTTGCAAAATTTCTATGTTTCTCCCATTCCTTTGTGTTTGACAGCAGCATTGTGAAATCAATGGTATTGTAAAATGTGACACCAGTATTGCTGTAAATAGCATGTGTCATACAATAATGCACACATCTTATGAAAAAGATGTGAAAAATGAAACAGCACATGCGTTGGTGGAAGCTCCTAAAAACTCTTCTAACTATGCTGGTTTACATTATTGATTAAAGTAGCAGTTCTGACCAGTTAGAGTGATCCTCTCCTCTGTGCATGAGGCATTTATTCTGAGAAGAGTGTTTCTAGTACAGCTGCCCTGGAAACAGGCACGTTCAGGGCAGGGTTTTTAAAATGTTAATATAGTATTGATCAACTCTGTGTCCTGATCAATAATATATCAATACTGCAGTTGAGACCACTCTTATCATTGTAATAGTGGTCTCACTTACACCCTTAGGGAAAAAGAACCACTCACCTTCAGTTCATGATTCTCATACCCTAAGAACACATGTAAGACCACTCTCACAACTGAAAAAGTGGTCTTGGTAGCAGTATCAACATACATTTTAGTTCCATATTCCCCTTCAGGTCTGCCCCGAGTGGGCAAGCGCTCCCTCTGCGACCGGCAGGAAGGAAGTCGTTGGTCGCAACCACCTCCCATCCCAGACCCAGAAGCTCCATCAGACAAGCGCTCAGGTCTGCCCCAAATGGGTGAGCATTCCATCTGCGACCAGAGGGAGGGAAGGAAGCCATCAGCCACATCCACCTCCAGCCCACCGGCTCAGAAGTTCCAACGGACAAGCGCTCAGGTGTGTTCCGAGTGGGCGAGCGCTCCCTCTGCGACCAGTGGGAAGGAAGCCATCGGCTGCATCCACCTCCAAGCCCACCAGCTCAGAAGCTCCATTGGACAAGTGCTCAGGTGCGACCACTCTCAGACTGGGACTCTGGGATTCCAAGCCACGTTAGTGATTGGCTGGCAGCCCTTGCTGCGGTCACCGATTGGTTGTTCTACCAGTACTGCTTGCCCTGATTGGCGGCCGACTTATCTTGGGACTTTTGCTTTCCTGCCCCAGCTTTGCTTGCTGCAGCTTCTGTTACTACCTCTCTGCTGCTTGTAGGCTCTTGGAAGGAGCAATTTTTTGAAGTATTTTGTTATATTGCCTGGTTAATTTTACATTATATGCCTGCCTAATTAAGCTTAACATTTACTATGTTCTGTGAATTGTGATGCACTGTTTCACTGCACTTTGTACTGCTTCTCTGACCTTCTCTGCCTTTCTCTGCTTAAACCATTCTTCCTTGTCTAAATCACTCCCTTTTCTCACTCCACTGCAAATCCATTATATTGCTGACCAGAGCTCTCTCCTGTTCTCTGATCTGCCCATGCCTGACTTTTTGCCCTCTGCCCCCCTTATTTCATAAATTATCCACCTCCTAGCTGCTGTATTTTTTTTAAATGTTTTTGGTGCCTAAACTAACTTAATCCTCCAGTGCACAGGACTGCCCCAAGCTTGGGAATCTGAACTTACTAAACACTTCTCACCCCTGCGCCCTTCACTCTAATAAACCTTTGCCTCCTAGTTGCCACCTTATTTTCTGTGCTTTTGGAGCCAGTTGTTTAACTTCCTAAGCGCCAAGTTCAGAGACTTTCCACTGGGCTGTCTGGCTGCTACCCCCCTTCTTTCTAGTCCCCCTGCCCTTTCCTTCACCTCCTAATTGCCATCTTACTTTGCGCTGTCAGCACCTAAATTGTGCTTAACATGCCAAGCACCAAGTCCAGCAACCTCCTCTGGTTGTCTAGCCCTCACCCTCCCTCCAAGCCCTCTTATGTTTCCAACTCCCCGCCCCACGATTATCCTGTTCTCCCACCCAGTAATCAAGCTGTGTGCTATTCCTTTGTCCCTTAGGCCTTAAATCTAACTGTCTTCTTTGCTTCCCCCCTTCAGGTCTGCCCTGAGCAGGTGAATGCTCCCTCTGCGACTGGCAGGAAGGAAGCCATTAGCCACATTCACCTCCCAGTCCACTGTCCCAGAAGCTCCATTGGTCAAGTGCTGAGGTACAGCCACTCTCAGACTGGGACTCCAGGATTCCAAGCCACGTTAATGATTGGCTGGCAGCCCTTGCTGCGGTCACCGATTGGTTGTTCTACCAGTACTGCTTGCCCTGATTGGCGGCCGACTTATCTTGGGACTTTTGCTTTCCTGCCCCAGCTTTGCTTGCTGCAGCTTCTGTTACTACCTCTCTGCTGCTTGTAGGCTCTTGGAAGGAGCAATTTTTTGAAGTATTTTGTTATATTGCCTGGTTAATTTTACATTATATGCCTGCCTAATTAAGCTTAACATTTACTATGTTCTGTGAATTGTGATGCACTGTTTCACTGCACTTTGTACTGCTTCTCTGACCTTCTCTGCCTTTCTCTGCTTAAACCATTCTTCCTTGTCTAAATCACTCCCTTTTCTCACTGCACTGCAAATCCATTATATTGCTGACCAGAGCTCTCTCCTGTCTCTGATCTGCCCATGCCTGACTTTTTTGCCCTCTGCCCCCCTTATTTCATAAATTATCCACCTCCTAGCTGCTGTATTTTTTTTAAATGTTTTTGGTGCCTAAACTAACTTAATCCTCCAGTGCACAGGACTGCCCCAAGCTTGGGAATCTGAACTTACTAAACACTTCTCACCCCTGCGCCCTTCACTCTAATAAACCTTTGCCTCCTAGTTGCCACCTTATTTTCTGTGCTTTTGGAGCCAGTTGTTTAACTTCCTAAGCGCCAAGTTCAGAGACTTTCCACTGGGCTGTCTGGCTGCTACCCCCCTTCTTTCTAGTCCCCCTTGCCCTTTTTCCTTCACCTCCTAATTGCCATCTTACTTTGTGCTGTCGGCACCTAAATTGTGCTTAACATGCCAAGCACCAAGTCCAGCAACCTCCCTCTGGGTTGTCTAGCTCCTACCCCCCTTCCCCTCCAAGCCCTCTTATGTTTCCAACCCCCCCCCCACGATTATCCTGTTCTCCCACCCAGTAATCAAGCTGTGTGCTATTCCTTTGTCCCTTAGGCCTTAAATCTAACTGTCTTCTTTGCTTCCCCCCTTCAGGTCTGCCCTGAGCAGGTGAATGCTCCCTCTGCGACTGGCAGGAAGGAAGCCATTAGCCACATTCACCTCCCAGTCCACTGTCCCAGAAGCTCCATTGGTCAAGTGCTGAGGTACAGCCACTCTCAGACTGGGACTCCAGGATTCCAAGCCACGTTAGTGATTGGCTGGCAGCCCTCACTGCGATCACCAATTGGTTGTTCCACCAGCAGGAAAAAGGACACAGATTTGTAGGTAACTGGCAACAGTTCTGGGAGTGAAAGTTCTTTAAATCTGATGGACTGCATCTGACTAAGGAGGGAGTCAGTGCATTGGGGCAGAAGTTTGACGTCTTTGCAGAATATTTAAACTAGCAAATGAGGAGAGGGTAGCACCCCATACATCGAATGGAAGAACACCCTCCCCTCAGCTAGTGGTCAAACAGGGATTCAGCATGTTTGCAGTTCATTTGCATCATCAGGTAAGAAAAGGTTTGTCTCCCCATACCACCTAACAGGGTAATGCCAAACCTCACCCAACAACTAACACAATCAAATCTGGCCATGGAAAATCATGTACACAATGCTCACAGCCTGGGAAATAAGATCCCAGACCTGCAGGCAATAATGTCAGATGCTAAACTGGACATAGTAGCAATTAGTGAGATGTGGTTTACCAGCAACCACACTTGGGAGACTTCAGTACCTGGTTATGTATTGTTCAGAAGAGACCGAGGGCAAAAGGGGGGAGGAGGGCCTGTATGTCAATGAAAATATCAAAGCTACAGAAATTCAGAATACACATAAGGAGCCAGAAGAACTGTGTGTCACCCTGGAAACAGGAAATGGGACAGCCACAAGAACCGGGTTGTCTACAGGCCCCAGACCAGGGGAGGACATAGACACATTACTGTTAGAAGATATACAAAACATGACAGCTAAAGGAGGTTCTGATAATGGGAGACTTCAACATGCCGGATACAGATTGGTCAATACCAGTAGGAACATCTGCCAGAACTAGACACATAGTGGATTCCCTGCAGTGGGAGGGCCTCAAACAACTGGTACAACAACCCACAAGAGACACGGCTATCCTAGATCTAGTACTGACTAACAAGGAAGGGATCACAGATCTCCAGGTAAAAGGTCACCTGGGGGCCAGTGACCATCACATGGTATGGTTCAATTTGGCTACTACATCTAAATCATCCCATTCCAAGTCAAAAATATGGGACTTCAGGGGAGCTGACTTTGATAAGATGTCTAACAGAGTTAAGCTAGCCCTGGCAAAAAGAAACACAGGTGAGGGGGTACAGGCAAAGTGGGCAAGCATTAAGGATGCAATACTTGAAGCAACATCCCATTGTGTTAGACAGGAAAGGAAGTGCAAAAGAAGAAGGAAACCACTTTGGTTCTCAAATACAGTAGCAGAAAAGGTCAGAGCCAAAAGGCTGGCCTTCAGGAAATATAAGGGAACACAGCGGGATGAAGATAGGGAGGCATACCAAACTGCCCTAAGGGAAGCAGGGAAGGCAGTAAGGCAGGCAAAGTCCCAAACTGAGGAAATACTGGCACAAACAGTAAAAGAAGGTGACAAGACTTTCTATAGATACATTAGTGAAAGGAGAAAGTCTAGAGGGGGTATTGCTAAGCTTAATGAAGAAAAGGGAACATGTGAGGAGGAGGACCCTGTAAAAGCATCTATCCTAAATAGATACTTTTGCTCAGTATTTACTGAAGAGAAGGCAGGGCAGGGCCCACAGCTCAGCACCATGGACACAGAGGGGATGGAGGTGAGCACTACTCCCTTCACAAAAGAAAGGGTCCTACAAGAGCTTGCTAAGCTCAGGGTGGATAAGGCAATGGGACCTGATGGCATATATTCCAGGGTACTTAAGGAGCTAAGGGTGGAACTAGCAGAGCCATTAGCAGAACTGTTTAGTGAGTCTCTGAGCACAGGAGAGGTCCCAGAAGACTGGAGAAGGGCTCATGTGATCCCGCTCCACCAGAGTGGTAGCAGGGAGGAGGCAGGGAACTACAGACCAGTCAGTCTTACCTCAGTACTGGACAAGATTATGGAGGCACTCCTTAAGGAAAGGATAGTGCAACACCTGGAATCCATTGGGGCACAGGACCCAAGACAGCATGGGTTTACAAAAGGAAGGTCCTGTCAAACTAATCTCATAGATTTCTTTGACTGTGTAACCAGAGTGGTGGACCGAGGGGGAGCAGATGATGTTGCCTACCTTGACTTCAGCAAAGCTTTTGACACTGTTCCACATAGAAGATTGATAAATAAGCTGGGTAGGCTCAGGGTGGGTCAGAAGTTGGTCAACTGGGTGGCAAACTGGTTGACGGCAGAAAACAGAGAGTGGTGGTAAATGGTATACAGTCAGAAGAGATGCAAGTCACAAGTGGGGTACCTCAGGGATCAGTCCTGGGGCCAGTCCTCTTCAACATCTTCATTAGTGACCTTGCAGATGGACTAGAGGGTAAGGCTTGTCTGTTTGCAGATGACACCAAGATCTGCAACAGAGTAGATGATCCAGATGGGGTGGGAAGAATGAGAAGAGATCTGGATAAACTAGCAAAATGGTCAGAAGAGTGGCAACTGGGATTTAATGCAAAGAAGTGCAAGATCATGCACATAGGGAAGAGAAACCCTGAAGCCACCTATAGGCTGGGAGTGGAGTTGCTAGCAGTCACAAAGGAAGAAAGAGACTTGGGCATCATCATCACTGATGACCTGAAATCATCCAAGCAGACCTCTAAAGCAGTAGGTAAGGCTAGAGGGTGTTAGGGTGTATTAGTAGGGGTATCACAATTCGTAAGAGGGAGGTAATAATCCCTCTTTACAAGACACTGTTTAGGCCCCATCTGGAGTACTGCATGCAGTATTGAGGCAAATTGAGGCAGTCCAGAGAGGGCAACCAAAATGGTGCAGGGTCTGCATCAGAAGACATATGAGGACAGATTAACAGAGCTCAATATGTATACTCTTGAGCAAAGGAGGGAGAGAGGTGATATGATCGAGGCATTCAAACACCTTAAGGGCATTAACAAGGTGAAAGAGTCTAACATGTTTAAATATAAGAAAAATAGCAGGACAAGAGGACACATCATGAGATTAGAGGGGGGCCGATTAAGGGGGAATGTGAGTAAATTCTTTTTCACAGAAAGGGTGGTGGATGCATGGAATGGCCTACCTCAAGAAGTGGTGGCTATGAATACAGTGCAGGGCTTCAAACAGGCATGGGATAGGCATAAGGGAGCAATACAAATGAGTATGAATAGATAGGCCACTGACAGAGCAAATGCCGATGGCACATTTATAAGGTAGAAAAAGAAATGGGCAGACTGGATGGGCCTTGCGGTCCTTATCTGCCGTCAACTTCTATGTTTCACTGCTTGCCCTGATTGGTGGACGACTTTTCTTGAGACTTTTGCTTTCTTGCCCCAGCTCGCTTGCTGCAGCTTCTGCTATGGCCTCTCAGCCGCTTGTAGGCTCTTGGAGGGAACAATTTTTTGCAGTATTTTCCCCCTCCCCCCGCCTTATTAAATACACCTTACTCCTGCCCGCTTCTCAGAATAAGCCATCTATTGGTTGCATCTTTTGCCTGCAGTTGGTTTAAAAGGGCAACTCTAACCTTAGACCTTCACTAAGGATCTCTCCAAATGGTACTGCTGAAGGCTTTGCAGTTGCCTTAAAAGGGCAACACTAACCTTAGATCTTCACTAAGGATCTCCCACACAGTACTGCTGATGGACTTAAGTCTCGAGTTTCTTTTGCACTACCCTTCTATCTGGCTTTACGTGCCACATCAGCTAGAAATGAGAGTCCTTTTCTTCTTCTGCTGCTTCGCTAGCCTACTAGTCTGTTCCTCTGTTCCAAATCTCAGTATATCACATATTTGATTCTGCCATGCTAGGTGTGTACCAAACCCTCTTCTTGACATACAGGCTTCCATCCCTTGAATTTACTTTACAGCTTTTCTGGCAATCCAGGACCATTTTCACACCACCTACTTGGCGCTACGTCCCAATCACTTCCCTTCCACTCCACTTAGCAACATTATCTTATCAAGCCAGGGTGCTCCTCTTTGCTACTTTAGGCTTACTTGGCTACCATCCCAGTTATTCTGTGTCCTGCCCATGCTGCAAATGGTACATAATCAAACCTACAGAATGATGCTGAGTGCTCTTATAAAGCTCCTAATGTTCCTACTCCTTTGTTGTGGTAACGTCGAGTTAAACCCAGGCCCTCCATCCCTAATCTCAGCTCCTGCTGTCCTGGCCCACATCAAAGGATTGAGCCTTCTCCATATAAATGCATGTAGTCTTTTAAAAAAAATCGACTCCATTTAGGCCTGGATTTGCCACACTAAGCCAGATGTTTTGGGTAATTACCGAGTCCTGGCTTAGACCTTCCACTCTAGATCATGATGTAAACATCCCATCTTATAATATTTTCAGATCAGTTCCATGTCATAATGGCGATAGCGGAATAGCGATTGCCATTACGGTGAATGTACATCGCTGAAAATGAATTTTGGTGATGCACACTTGCGGCGAGGATGAAGAGGGTGCCCGAGACCTATGGGTGTTTTATTAATGCGGGGGGCTGTGCCCCCTGCACACACCCCTGTGGGGTGCTTTGCCCCCTGCACCCACTACTAATGGATTCTCAACTCCAGAGGGGTGCATGTCGGGGGGGGGGGACTTGGAAAAATACAAAGCTACCCACCGACAAAATAAAACCATGCTGCAGTAGACCCAAACCCTGCACCTACCAAGCAACCACCCAGCCCATCATGTTAGTGGTCCAGCTCAGGAGCTCCCTGCCACATCCCCTCCTACATAACTTCCCTCCCCTCTTCCCCCCACGCATGTATATGCACATACATCCATTAGCCCTACTTCACCCACCCTGGTATCCACTCACTACCTTACCAGGTAGACCTGTACACAGACATTGTGATTGAGTTGCCCTTTTTGTAAGCGCTCAATCACGGTCACCCTGTACACAGTATAGACTGCAGATCTGATAGACTGGCCAGAGGAGGTCGGGTGGCCATTTATATCCTTGAAAAATGTACTGTCTCTGTCACCGACTCCACCTTAATACCTAAGGAATTTGAAAGCCTAACACTTAAGGTCCAGCTATCTCCCTCCATGTCCCTTTGTACCATAGGATGCTATAGACCCCCCTCTGTGGGGTTACAGTTGCTGAACCATCTGTGCAACACACTGAGTACTTTGTCATCAGAGGTCATAATTCTGGGAGACCTCAGTTTGGATAGGTTCTCCGATTGTTCCAAACCTCTTAAAGACCTATGCGGCAGTTTTGGACTTGTACAACTCATCACAGAGGCAACACAACCTAACATGAAAAATACAGATAAGAGTTCTCTACTTGATGTTATCCTAGTAAACAAACCTTATCTGTTTACTCATTCAGGTGTCCTTTTCGCTGACCTCAGCCACTAATGCTTTGTCACTTGTGTGAGGTCTGCTCCCAAACCTATATCCATGTCCAGGTATATTCTTAAAAGGTGCCAATGCAACTTTGACCCCTCTGCATTCCTCTTGGATTTGTAGAATTCTTTGTTTTGGTAGGACTTCTACCGGGCCAAGACTGTAGACAAGGTGCATGAGATCTTCCAGAATATTGTTCTTGTAGCCTTAAATAAACATGCTTTTATGGTCAAAATTTGTACAAAGAAAAGATTGTGTCCCTGGTTTACTGCCTGTTTGAAGTCAGCACTGTGCAACAGAGACATACTTTGGAGGAAAACATGGAAATCTAAACTTCCTGCCAACTTGACAGCCTTTAGAATGACCAGGAACCATTGCATGAGGCTGGTCAGAGCTGAGAAAGCTAGTTATTACCATAAGGTATATGACTTCTCTACTTCATGCTTTGCTAAATTCTGGAAGACCCTCAAGGACATTGAAGGGCATGCTTCATCTAACTCCCGCCCTGAAAAAATCTCTTCTGGCAGCTCATCCACTACTGATAAGCAAATGATCCTCGACCTCCTTAATAATCATTTTGCTACTGCAGGGTTAGCATTCAACTCCTCCCCCGCTATGCTCTCCATAGACAACTTTGTGCCCAGAATTTGGTCTGCCCGGTTCCTGTCACCTCAGTACATGATGCAGTACAAAATGCCGCATTCTCATTCTTTCCCATTTCTCTAAAAGAAGTGGAAGACTTACTACTGGAGCTGGACACCAAACGAGTGCAGGTGCCAACCTCATTTATCCTTATTTCCTAAAACTTGGTTATCATGTCCTGGCCGTACCAATTACCCATCTCTTTAACTTGTTCTTCACTTAGGGTGGCCTCCCCCTCCATATGGAAAACTGCTCATATCATCCCTTTGTTCAAATCTCCGGTGACTCGAGCGATCTAAATAATTTTAGGCCAATATCCCTGCTTCCCATCCTTTCTGAATTATTAGAGAAAGTAGTTAATACCCAACTCAGGAACTATCTGGACTCCTTGAATCTGCTCAATCCCATTCAATCAGGTTTTAGACCCTAACACAGCACAATCATAACACTTGCTAAGGTATCGAATGATTGGCAGACAGCTTTAAAAGCAAAGAACTACATGTATGCCACCTTTCTTGATTTAAGTAAGGCCTTCGACACCATGGACCATGACCTGCTTCTAGTCATTCTTCATTATATTGGCCTAGATTCTTTATCCCTGAAATGGTTTTCCAGTTACCTTTCAGTCCAAGTCCAACAGGTGAAAGCTAAGGGTATGCTTTCCTCATTGAAATTGTTACTTAGAGGTGCACCACATGGCTCAATTTTGGGACCTCTGCTATTTGTACTCTACATCAACAGCATTGACTCTGGGATCAACTCATTCAACAATCACCTCTTTGCAGATGACATGGTCCTGTATGTTGACAGGCCTACCCCAGAGAGCGCCTGTGTGGACCTTCAGTCAGACTTTAACAACCTACAATTAAACCTGTTGAATCTAAAACTACCTTTAAATGCAAAAAAATGTAAGACTATGCTTCTCTCACCATGTATCAATGCTCCTAATCCCTCTTTACTAGGCACCTTGCCATTAATTACTAGGCTCCTTGGGGAGACTTTGGACTTTTTGGTTAAATTTAAGTAGCTGGGGGTGTGGATTGACAATAGACTGTCTTTCTCTGATCATATTGATGAGTTTTCAAAAAAGTTCAAGCACAGACTGGGTTTGTTTTTTAGGATCAAACACCTACTTACTCAGGATGCCAAAAAGAAGTTGGTCCAGCCTACATTCCTTGCCCTGTTGGACTATGCTGACTTCCTCTATAATCAAGGTCCTTCTACTGCACTAAGCTTGACATCCTCTATCACAGAGCCCTATGATTTATATTGGGAGCAGCATATACTACGCACCATTGTTCCCTCTACTCCCTGGTAGGCTGATCTTCCCTCAAGTATAGAAGGCAAAGAAATGCTGTCCTTTGGACCTACAGAGCAATCATTAAGAAGCTACCATAGTATATTTCTGACTGCTTGCCATTCTGTACCGTAGATAGCTATGTCCTGAGAAGTTATTCTTACATTTCACTATTTATGGTCAAATTGTGCTTTGGTAGAGCCTCTGTCAGTTATGCACTTCCCCAACTTTGGAATAAGCTTAAAAAGACCATGAAACTGGCTATTTCAATCAAACATACCACATTTAAAATGCTTTATGCTCAGTCCTTCAGTGAGGCTTGCAATTGTTTTACCTGATATAGTACATGTTTTCTGCTCTTATCCTCTGGTCTCCCATCAACACTCCTTCCTCTGTATGCATCCTCTTCCCTTTCCCCATCCTCTCTCCCCTATCTTTTCCCTACCTATACTGTCTATTTATTCTTGTAATGATTATTATGTAGTTTATATTGTACAGTTTTCATGTAAATTGGTGACAGTTGTCCTGTTCCTTCACCTATCTGGTGATACGTTTCATCTTTGTTCCCCTTATACTCTTGTACTGACTATATGTATTTGCCCCAGGTCCATCTTGTAAATGAGCCTGCTCAATGGTGTTTTGCCTGGTAAACTGAAGATTGATTGATTGATTAATTAATTGATTCCACTAAAGCTACTCTTTTGTGACAAGATATAATGAATGCAGAAGTTTCATATTCCAACTCTTTAACATGTTTGTATTTTTGACTGACAAAAAAGCATTGTAAAAACCCATAATTTTGCTATTTTGCCCCTCTCCAACTTAAAAACTACTAAATTGTTCTTTACCAAATTTGGCAGATCCCATCACCTTATCACAAAGGGTGTGCATGCCAAATTCCACCTATCAGGCTTTAAATATGGCCAGCTGCTAAACAGCCAAAAAGTATGATTTATCAAAGTGTCTACTCTAACTATATTGGCACCACTATGCAGCCATAATTCCGCAATATAGTTTTATAACCAAGTATATATTTGGTTGTCTTTAGTTTGTTAACAATACAGCACCAACAATGGATGTGCAACAAAGTAAGTTTAAACCAGATGTCCACTCTAAGGAACACAGTTGTAGAGGTTACAGTCCTGAACTGTGAAAGGAGATCACATGTCTGTATATTAATTTCATTTTTATTTTGTTAACCGGGATAAGGCATTAGAACAAGTCCTTTTTCAAGCTTGGCCCAACAAAAATGCAAACATCACAAGCAATAACAATACAAATCAACAAACAGACAAATTACAAAAAGGAATCACAGTTATCAACAGATATTCAAAATTGCTTAAAATTAGCTTTAAACCTGTAAAATGAAGACAAATCATGAAGGTTATCTGGTAATTTATTCCAAAAATCCAGTGCTGAAATAGGAAAAGATTGTGTCCCTACCTTAGTTTTATGTAAGATACAGTAGATTGTAAAACTGTACCATGGGAGGAGCGCAAAAAAGTACAGGAAAATTATGAATAGAAACCAAATCAGCCAAGGGAAATTTAGGAGATAAAAAGATAGCTTTAAATATCTGCTATCCAACGTAATATGCAATTTTAGATTTAGGGGATAACCAGGATAATTGTGAATAAAGCAAACAATAATGAGTTCTAAATGATGAACCTATTACAAAACAACAAATACTGTTATATGCTACTAACACAATTTTAGTTTCCTTAACATCAATATTAAACTATAAACTTGCACAATAGTCAAAATGAGGCATAAGAGAGCCAAAAACAATTATTTTCTGAATATCAAGGGATATAATCAGCCACTGACTCATGGGGATGAATCTTCTAAGCCTTGTGTCCTCTGCTCCATAACCCTGCCAATTTCTAAAGGGCTAAGTGCTGGTCCTAATTTTTGCAAATGGGAATTTGAAAGGGTAGATGCTAGCAATACAGACAAAGTTGACCATTCATCAATGGAGAGAGCAGAAATTAGTTCATTGCAGGATAACCTGTAGGCAAACTGCGCCACACCTTCACAAAGGCATGCATCTCTGCCATATTATAATTCTCTCCATGGTGTCCTATATTGCAGTATGGGGCCATCCTCTTCTGGGGAAGTGATACAGTTGATGTGGCATGCTGTGGTTGACTGAGGGTCACACAGTCAGCCATTTCTCTCTCCCCCCTAAGCACTAATGCTTGTCTGCACTATATGTCTGGTTAGACCATCAATTTGATAGTTTAGCTGACAGTCTGAATACAGCAGATGCTTCAGTTGTTGAATCTGGACATGGTTTCACAAACATACCCCCTGCATCTAAACACGTTATTTTTTTAATTTTGTATTCATTTGTTAACCGGGTAAGAGCACTGAGCCAAAGGCCCTTTTTCAGGCCTGACCCAGACAAAAAAACACAGAAAAAGATCACATACATATATATAATACAACAAGTTATCCAAAACAACTACATGAAAATTTCAGTAATAAATATTCTTTTAACTCTGCCTTAAAATCTATCAAAGATGAAACCTGCCGCATTGTTAAAGGTAATGTATTCCAGTACCTTGGGCCTACTATAGAGAAAGCTTGAGCAGCTGATTTTAGTTTAGGAGCTATTGTATCCAACACAGTACTATCTGATGATCATAAACTGGACAAGACATTTAGCAACTTTACAAGATCAGATAATGGAAATAGAGAATTTGAGGAAACACATTTGTAGATGACACAGCCCAAAAAATATTCTGTTCTAGTCTTTGGATCCAACCATCCCAACTGACAGTACAGTACACAGTGATGAGTACGAGGTGGCACCAAGAGAACAAAGTGGCAAATGTTATTGTACTTAACTTTCAAAGAATATTATTCCTTACTGCCAAGATTAAAATACATATATAAAATATAATCAAAGTGTGGTAACAATGATCCAATTGCAATTGATTATCTTACATCAAGAGAAAAAAATGTTTTAAATTTATACAATAATCCTAGACTTTGATTAATAGCATGTGTAACAGCTTGAACCTGTAACGAAAAAGACAACCAGGGTCCAAAATTAATTTACCTGTTCAATCGCTTGTCTTTTCAAATCATACACATTCAAAGGCACATTATCATTAAGTTTGAATTTAGTCCAAAACATCATTGATTTGGTCTTTTTTGTGTTTAGAACCAATGCATTTTCCTGAAACTACTTCCATATTCTTTCAAAATCACAATTTATAGCTGCAATTAAACCAGATATGAAACTACTTTGAGAAAAAAAGAATCAAGTCATCCACATAAAGGATTGTGTCACAAGTATTGCGAAAAGAAGGCAATTCATTAACAAAAATAGTAATCAACAAAGGGCCCAGAACTGACCCCTGAGGGACACCACAGGAGAACAAAGATGCTTCAGACACATCAGAACCTATACTAACAAACTGTGTATGATTTGAAAGATCGCTCCCTACCCAGGGTACAGCTTCATCACAAAAACCCAGGGCACTCAGCTTGAGACATACCAAGCTATGCTCAATAAGATCAAATGCCTTGGTCAGGTCCACAAACACTGCCCCAGTCATTTGTTTTTTTTTCAAAGCCCCTTAGGATGATGTCCGTGAACCTGACCAAGGCAGTCTCAGTTCCATAATTCTTACAAAAACCATGTTGCTGCGATGAAAGCAATCCATAGCAAAAAACATAATCATTTATCTGACTAGCCACAATCTTTTCTAGCATTTTGCTCCAAGGTTTGAGAATGGAGATTGGATGAAAATCCTCTAGCAATACTGTGTGGGCTTTTTTTGGAAATGGGACAACTCTGGCCAATTTCCAATTAGTTGGAAACTGGCAAAATTCCAAAGAAAAATTAAAAAGATAACAAAGAGGTTTAATTATAAAAGGTATGGCAACCCTTAAAAATCTCCCATCTAATCCCCCCCCCACACACAATTGCTATATTTATTGGGAAGAGCACTCAATAATTTAAACACATCTACCTCAGACACCTTCCTAAACTTAAATTGTGGCCTATCAAGAACAGGAAAAGCATGCTGTAGGGGTGACTTGGATGCAATCACATCCATACCTTTCAATTTCTTAGATTTTTCAGGAATAACCTTGATTTTGCTTCAAAATGTTTTACCTTATTCCTCCTAAAATTAGTGTTTCTGTGACTGAACAGTAGGGATATTAAAGGAGAAGTAATGTTAAACATTAGAGTTACAGATTTGTTCCTCTTTAGAAAATGCATTTTACACCAAAATCGTTACTCTACCAGCTTCTTGCATGGGTGTCACCAATGTCTAAGATGCGTCCCTGTTTTCGGACCTTTGTCACTAATTTTTTTAAGCCTTGTCCCTTATATGAAGTTGGGGGGGGGGTCATAGGTATGAGCACATCCATGTAGTGTTTTTGAATCAAATGAAAATGAAATGAGTTGATGTGAGCAAAGAGCAAACAGTAAATAGTAAACACAAACTATATTGTGGTAATAACTTGATTTAGACAGTAATGAAAGTGAACAGGAACTCAGTTCCTGTATCTTTTCTGCAGCAGGAATGAAGTTCCTGTACTCCTTCCCACTGATACTGGAACTGAAATTCTTAAACCAGCAACATTTATTTATTTTGTTTTTGTTGACCATGAAAGGAGAGCAAGGCAATTCCACCTATTTTCCACCTCATCCGGGGGGGTGGGGACTACAGACGGATACAAACTGAAATTGAACCAAGGAGTTAGAAAATGGTCTTGAAAACTCCCGGGCTCTGATTAGCTGATAGCCCTGGCAACGTGGGCATCTATCAGACAACAGAGTCAAGGTTAGAATAAGTGTCAGTTCCAACTGATCCAATCACTGAAATCTCGGGGCCACTTGGAATTTTCAGATTTGATCTGCCACCAATTTTTGACCAGCTTAGCTGGAGAGTTGCCGACCTGCCGCCCCAACTAAATCAGAAACTAGTAGGCACAAAAAAGAAAAAACAAAGTAAACAAGAGGAGTAACTCTGATGGGCTTTTTGGTCACCGGTGGTAGCGCTACCAGCAGCATTCAGGCTGCAGCTTGAAGAGAGACCTGCTGAGAAAGAGAGGGCTAAACATAGCCAGCCACCATGTTTCTTCTGTCATGTCCGAGGGACATGACCTCCCCTCCCTGACACAACACAAACAACACTGTGAGGAATTTTATCTTCAGATTCTGTGCCAGTTGATACCCAAACATGCACATTTCCCCACAACAACTTCTGATGATGATCTTTTTTTTTCCAAACCAGCCTCACTGACACACTGCAGCCACGCCATGCCGATCCGCACCTTACCCACCAGTCATTCATAAACAAAGCTATTTAAATGTAGTGCTTACATTTCTTTTACACTTCCATCGCCTCACAGTGATCTTCTCTCACATGCAGTTTTGACATTGGGTGTAAAACATACCAGCCGTGTCCCCTGCTACCAACCCGCTCTGTCTTTCCTTTTTGTTGCTGTGTCCAAAGGCAATTACTGCACCATCATCTAAAAAAGAAACGATCCACCCTCTGGCATCCCTGAAGCACTCTGCTTTGTGCTGTGCTATAAAAAAGACCTTCTTGCTGCCTTAATGGGATCATGAGCTGTAATTTAAAAAATAAATAACGGAGGGGCCCTAATCGCCTACTCGTTCTGTATGACAAACAACTGCAGCAGGTATGTTCAAGACCAGGAGCTGTTTGCTGTTGAGACACGGAAGCAGACAACATTCAAAATATTTTCTTGTTCTTGCTAACCCATCTCTCCGCTCCTTGTCTCTCACTTCAATCTCAGCTGTTCTGTACCTGCCATAGTCGCTTACTGAAGCAGCAACAAATTAGAATAGGCTTCAGGAAAACTGAAGTTAAAGAACTCTGCAGTTCTTTACCTTCATGCTTGTTAAAAACAGTTGGCAAACTCTGCAGTGCCCTCTGCTACTGGCAGATATATCAGCAGAGGGACAACTTGAACCCCAAAAGACTTAAAATTGCTCTAATTCCTTTTTGTTCATTTTATAATTTTATTTTTCTAAATCCTATTTAAAAAGTCATATGTAGCCCATCTTCTAAGTGCAATAGTACCCTCCAGGGTGGGTGGTATTTGAAAATACCAGACCTTCCAGAGGCTATAAGTCCCTACGCCTGTGACAACAGGCCTCAATACACACCTGGGCAGACCGGTATTTCCCAATACTGCCCACTCTGTCAGATATTATTGCTTACTTATTCTTCAGAATGAGGATTTTCATTCTTTGTTGCATATTTGCCAATGTCTGAGTTCCTATACTTCTTGTGTACCACATACACCACATACTGTACAGTAGCCATGAAATTTCGAGGTATGTCTGCTGCCTGCAGGCAATTTTTCTTGTAAGTGGCTGCTTTAAAAAAAAAAATCTGTTTTGCATTTAGTTTTTGACATTTCTTGTATTCTGTGGGGAGACAGGTGTGTGACTCATCTCTGTTGTGCTGATGAACCCTTGGCTATTGAGGTAGCACCTGAAGACATGCTTGTGCACATATGTCCATTGTGTGTTTCATATTTCAGAGGTGTACCTGCACCCAGCACTTTGAAAATCCCATCCCCTATCACCTTGAGTGAGTCGGGTAGGCTCTCTCTGCTTTAATCCTGCCAGCACATAATGTTGTGCAAATGGATGACCCCACTGCATCTCATTTCGCTAATGAGGGTAAACAAACTGCAAAAAAACCAAAAAGGTAACACCTCCTCTAACTGGAATTAACTTTTCAGAAAATTGATATTGTTCATATACAGTGTATGTAGTTTAGGGAGACAGTATATCCTAGAGGGTTAAAGCAACATGCTGTTAATCTGAAGACCCAGCAGAACTGGGTTAGAGATCCCCAACCACCACTTGCATATTGTGTGACCCTGAGCAGGTCACATAACCTCCCTGGGCTCCCAGGATGCACTTGAAAATGAGCTCTGGCTTAGTGTGCCTATCCTGGCCAAAAATTCTGAAATAATAAATGAAGTATTGTAACATGCTATGCTTTTTTACTGCGATCTCTACAATTTACAACTTGATGAACCCTTCATTTTTGATTTCCCAGTTCTGAAGACATTTAGCAAGGTTTAACAGCTGAAAAATGATTACAGCATAATAGAGGACTTTCACCGGTGATAGTGGCATTGGCCCTGTTTAATCACTGAACGAACATTAGAAGAATTACTACCTACAGCATCACCACTTTTTGTTCCATAGAAGTGTTCCCGGTGGGAGATCCTACACATGGGCTGTTGTACTTAATGATGGCCATCACTTTGCAATGGACAAGTGAGCTAAATGAGTGCAATGGCCCATTTCTGAAGTCTTTAAGCCAATGCTGTTATATTACATCTAATGCAGTACAGTTAGTTTCTCAACTAATAAGAGAGGGTTGACAAATGCTCACATGATGAATTGTATATCATAATGCATATAGTATTCTCTGCTTCTACCCTGTTCCTTTCTATGTGTTTTTTTTTCCACTGTAATGCATCAATTGTGTCTATTCAAACTTGTTTTTCTTTTGCAAGGACTATTTAATACTAGGATACCTGTGATTTTTTCTTAGTGTCTTCTTTCAGAAGAAATCTGACTTATTTAATATATAATCTGTTTAAAGGTGTTCTGCTAGCTCCCTTTGTTTTTTAATATTTTTTCTCTAATTGTTTTGTGTACCACAATTTGGCCTACTTCTGCCCACCTCATCCAAGAATCTACTGTGACCACATCAATTCTCTGCCAAGAAGAGAGAAGCATCTGTTTCTACACCTAATGTTTTCCCATGGTTGCCAGTCAGGGAGTGTGTTATGTGACAAGCAGTGGTCAAATCCCCCAGGACTGAGTTTTTCATGTCTACTGTATTCAAAGTCTACAAGTGTTGGGAGCCCAGTAGGCAGTATCCAGTCCTGAGCTGGGTGTCCCAGCCACTTCCAGAAGGAGTCAGACAGGCTCAGTTCAAAGCACATCAGACTATGGACCAGAAGGTTGTCGGCCCTAGTTCTGCACCAGGACTTGGGCTTATACCCCAAACGTGTAGGACAAGGGGTTATTGTGCTGCCTTGAATGAGAAGGCTTAAGCCTGAGGTTCATTGTGGGGGAATAGCTCCTCTCACATCACCAATCAAGGCCAGCCTCCCTCAACAGTTCCCCGCTTATTGCATTGTGAATCTCTTCCCCTTCCCAAGAACTGGGCTCCTGCATGACTCATGTGACTGAGCTAGCTTTCTTTCTTTCTTTCTTTCTTTCTTTCTTTCTTTCTTTCTTTCTTTCCTTCTTTCTTTCTTTCTTTCTTTCTTTCTTTTTCTGTCTCCTGCTCCCTGCTTGTTTTTGACCCCCTGTTGCTCCTTCCCACTCCTCCGGTCCCCTTCTCCATGTCTGGTTCCCCCCCCCCATTCCCTTCTCCTTCATCGGCCCATGTTTGTTTCCCCTCCCATTCTCTTTGTCTCCCTGCTGCCATTCCCCAATGCCCTGCTGTTTCCCTCCTCCCTTCCCCATACCTTGTTCATGCTCCACTCCTGGGTTTACCATGGCTCCTTTGGGTGCATGTTTTCACAATGTTTGTCAATTCCTGCTTTGATTGGCAGATTATTTTCCTGTCTGTGGTATAATTCTATTCCTTCCCCAATTTCCTTCATTCAGGGCCCTGCTCTACCCAGGACTGCTGCTCCTTTCCCATCTGTGCTTCTGGGAGTCCTGACATTCCCCTGCCCATCTCGTTCTTCCACTTCCTTGCTCCCTGGGGTTCTCCTGGACCCATGTTCACTGAGCGGTGCCTGTGGTCACCGACTGCATCTTCCCCATTCTCAAGTTTGGGTTGGGCTCTTCCTCTGTCCTGTGGGGTTTCTGCTTTGACTGATGCTGCCATTCATTTGCCCTGGCACTGTATCCGACTCTGGATCTGAGCCTGGTTCATGCAGGAGTGTTGCTTTCCCTGGTTCCTTGCTGGGCTCCTCCTACTGCTGCCTGGGGTGCGGGGGGAGGTGTGTTCACTGCTCGTTTCTGTGTCTTTGCAAGGGAGAGTGTGATGGGCTGTGTGTGGACCAGAGTGCATTACATTGTGGTCCCATCTGGAAGCCTGGATGGCCTCCTTTGTCTGTGCTCCGTGGCTCCCATTGAAATTCTCATTCCAATTGTTCTATTATGCTTCAACTTCTGCCTGTCCACCACTTCTGTTCTTGCATGTACATTTCCACCTTAACCTAATCAACATTATAAAAAAACCCCACAGCTAATCGTGTCTTAGCCATATTCACTCAGCGTGCTGTCAGCTATATGATTTTACCCTACCTTCTTGCCTTAGTGGCTTTCAGTTCTCCATGCATATATCATTAACCTCACTACTGTTCTACTCAGCCATTAGGACCTCTGCTTCCCTCCCTCCAGTCCCCCCCAATCACCATTTGCTCTGCCTACCTCTTGTTTTGGGAGCTCTCCACTCTGTCCTCAGTTTACTGCTACCCTCAGTCCCAGGCTTGAGGCCTGTCATGTAGACCTTCCTGCGGCTTCTGTCTGTCCCCCTGAGGTCCTGCTAAGTTCTTCTGGCCTGCTGGTGTTAATCCCACCCTGCCATCCCCTCCTGATCCTCCCTCCTCCATTCCTCATTTCTGCCCCTTGACCCTTGCTCCCCTGTTATTTCTTTTGGGCTTCCCCCCCTTGCTCCTGCACTCCATCTCCATCACCTTTCCTTACTATTCCAAAAACCCTGCATGAACATCTCACCTCATCTGGCATCCGAAATTCTTCAGCAACTATTGCACTCAGTCCTTTATCCCACATGACCTTCCCCTACAATTTGTCTGCCACTGATGTTACTCATGTCTTTACCGCATTCATACCATTCCTAGTTACAGTGTCCATATACCCTGCTCAGCCTACAGTTTCTAACTTTTCCCATTTGTACCCCAGTAATTTGTACCCTTCCAACTCTCATAATAACCTGCCTTCTTTGCCTTTGCTGATTGGGATCCTGCCCGCTCCTACCTCTTCTCTAGATCCCATGAAGTGGTTCCACTATCCTTCTCTAATGTTGTGTCCCTTCCCCTATTTTTCTATAGTTTGTGACTTCCTGTTATTTACCATTCATTTGTTTCATCTGTTTCATGTTCCCCTTATGCTCTTCCTCCTCCTGTTCTCTACCTACTTTCCCTTTGTCCCGTTTCTTTTGTACTCCCCTTTTACCTTGCAGCAGTTGGCTGTTCTTTCCTTGCTCAGCCCATACCAGCAGTTTTCCAGTCTCCATCCCTAACTCTGCCTTCGGAGGCATCGAGCATAGGTAAGCTTGCCCTGTCAGCCGGGGATGGGAGTCCATTTCAATCCATTTATCATCTTACCTGGCTGTATTTTTTAACAACAACTACCACTCCTACCAGCACCCTGACATCCTCAGTCTCTAACTCTGCCTTCTGTGATATCAAGTGTCAATAGGCTTACCCTATCTACCAGGGATGGGAGCATGTTTCCACAACCTCAATTTCAACTGATTCTATACCCTACCACCTGCCCACAGGCTCCATACCTAACTCTGCCCAGCACGGCATCAAGTGAAGGTTAGCTCAGCCTGACTGCTAGGGATGGGAGCCAGTGTCCTCCATCTACTGTCTTACACTACTGCATCCTCTACCTGCTATCTGGTTGCTACTCCCTTTGGGAACAGAACCCCTGTACCCCATCAGCCTCCAATCTCCTGACTCATCCAACTACTGTACATTCTACACCAGCACATTAAGTTTGCCACTTCCCTTTCAGAATGGGACCACTGTACTCTTTCAGTCCCAGTCTCCTGCCTCATCCATGCAGATTCCCTGCCAGCAATCTGAATTAGCCATCTTCCTTCAGGAATGAAACCCTGTATCCATCAGCCTTCGAGCACCTGTCCCTGAGCCTTGTCTCAAGACTCTTTTGCATGTCCTTCCCAGTCTCTCAAGCCTTCTTAGTTGCTCCTTCAGCCCATCCCCAGGCTTCAGCCTCTGGTTGTCCTTTGGAAGTGTGGACTGCTTTGGCCTTCTGGCGGCCTTTCCCTTCCTGCCTTGTTTGCTTGGTTTGATTCACCACTGAGATTTCTGTACTTGTACTTGCCTTTGGCTCCCTCACGTTCTGGATATGGACCTCGTCAGCTTGTTCAGTCTCGAGTTCCACTCTGTCCATCAGACTCCGGACTTACATACGAACATACAAAATGCCAGCAGAAACAGGCCTCATGGTCTATTGAGTCTGCTCGATTTTGCAGCTAGCCCCTCAACTTGGAGCTGCCCCACCCTCTCCTCCTCATAACCACCCCTTCCCCACTCTGTCCAACCCTCTCTTAAATCCTCCCACTGCTCTACATGACACCACCTCCTCGGGCAGAATGTTCCACTTATCTACCACCCTTTCCATGAAAACATGTCTCCTGATTTCTCTCCTGAATTCCCCCCCAATCTCAGCCGATACCCTCTCGTATCCCTCCCCCTTCTGATCTGAAGAATCCCTTCTGTAATAATCCTGTTAATACTCTTCAGGTACTTAAAGGTTTCGATCATATACCCCCTATCCCTCATCTCTTTCAGGGAATACATTTTCAGCTCTCCCAGCCTCTCCTTGTTGGATTTTCCCTCAAGTCCCTATATCATCTTCGTTGCCCTATGCTGCACCCCCTCCAGCAATCTGATGTCCCTCTTCAGGAATGGATGTCAGACTGCATGCAGTATTCCAGGTATGGCTTGACCAGTGACCTGTACAGGGGTAGGATCACTTCTCTGTGCCTGGAGGAAATTCCCCTTATTATGCACCCCAGCATCTTGTTTGCCTTTGCAGCCACCTTCCTGCACTGAGCTGAGTGGTTCATACTTCCCATTATTAGTACTCCTATATCCTTTTCCTCCACTGTGCTTTCCAACTGTACCCCTCTCAACTGATATTTCCTCCCCGTTTCCTTGCTCCGAAGTGTAGTGTCTTGCACTTCTTGTCGTTGAACCTCAACTGCCATGTCTCCAACCATTCCTGTAGTTTGGTCAGGTCTCCCTGCAGCCCCATACACCCCTCTATGTCATCTATCACTGCACCGATCTTAGTATCATCAGTGAAAAGACTGATCCTACTCCGGATCCCATTTGAGATATCAGCTATGAATATCCCTAACAGCACTGGTTCCAGTATTGAACCCTGTGGCATCCCATTCATAATGTCCATTGGTGATGAGAGTTCCCCCCACTACCACCACCACCCTTTGCTGCCTACCCCTCAGCCAGTTGGTGATCCAGTTGACCATTTTTGTTCCCACCCCAATGTATTCCAGTTTTGCCCCCAGCCTTCCATGTGGCGCTAAGTCAGAGGCCTTGCTGATGTTCAAATATAGGACATCCACTGCGTGGCCCCTGTCCAGTTTCCTGGTAACCCAGTCATAGTACTCAACTAGGTTCATCTGGCAGGATCTGCCATCTTCATTGTTGCATGCCTTTCACTGGTCATCTGGTGCTCATATTCTGTTGCCGATGGCTTGCCTTCTGGCTTGGCCTCCTCCAGTCTCTAGGCCCTTCAGCTCCAACTTGCTGACTTCTCCATCATTTGGGCTTTTGGATGTTCCTGTTCCCCTGCAGCCTTCCTCCTGGACTTGTTTCTGCCCACATTCCCCTTTGCTTCTTGCTGGATGCATGACATTTGTTCATCTTCAGGGATGGAAGCCCAAGCCTTTCTGTAGTTTTCCCTTAATGCTGCCCTTATCTCGGACCATTTGTCTACCATTAGCGATTCAAGTTTGCCATCTCCTTTGAAGTGGGAACCTCATACCCCATCACCGTTGCACTTTTTACTGTCTGCATTTCAAATTTGCCATCTCCTTCCGAGGTGGGAACCTCATACCCCAACATCTGCATGTCAGGCAACTTCCTTCTCCCCACCCTAGTGGCTCGGGGCTTCTCCATATTTGCTGCTCTGTATTTTTTGGGGGGGTGTTTCTCCTGGCTGCCTTCGTCCAGCATCCACTTGCCCATTCAGTTACTTCTAACTATTCATCCGCCTTATACTCCTACCAACACTGCAGGTTTATTCCTTACATATTCCATTTAATTCAGCCAGTATGGACATCCCTACTTCCTGATATCTTTCACAGAATCCAAGCTCTACTGGAGCCTTCTTCATGCCAATCATCTCTCACTGGACTCATGAACTTGTTCCCTCCTAGGACATATCAAGTTACTGCTCCTTGGCATCTGGATATCATCATACTTCAAGAAGTTATCTACACCTCTCCATTATGATACTCTCTGCCTGCCACCTAGTTAATGATCTTTCTTACTCTCCAGACAGTATATATGTGCCTTTAATACTCCTTCCAGCAAATACCATTAGCAAGAGTGGGTCTTCATTCAGTTCATCGTCCTGCATATGCGAAACTGACCTCATTATCTCCCTATCACAGTTACACTCCACAACAGTCTCCATGGGACTAAGCAGTCAATGTACCCATTATATTCTATTTTCGACATCAGCTCCTTATTGTCTCATCAGTCACTAGACTCAGTTGAAGACCCCTCTTTTTGGGCACTCCCACTGTATACTGTATTGGATCCACCTACAAGCCAATGCCACAAGGGCCACCCAAGCTCCTGCCATTGGGTTACTATGCTACAACAACAACCGTATCCACCATCCTGCACTAGCAGTCCCTCCTAATATTTGCCCATCCAAGACCTCACCATTGCGATTCTAACTCGCTTTAAAACCTCAAATCCAGTCACTTCAGTTATACCTATTAGTATCCATTCACTGTCTTTATAGCATACTTCATCCTTATCTTCATTGGTCTGAAATAATTCAGTTACCCTCTCCTACCAGATACCCAAAGCCTCTTTCTCCCTGAATCCCTAACTGTCTCCCTACAGATGCCTATATAGTGAAACACTGTGGATTTTCTGAACTTGAAGCCATTAGACTCTATTCAAATGTTAGATCTTTTACTATCTCATTGTCCAGCTTTCATTTAATTCCTATATTTCTTTTCAAACAAGTACTGAGGAAAAGTACTTCTGAGAACTCTGCAATTATCCAAAACATTTGCCAATCTACAAAGGAATCTAAGCATCATATCCTGCTTTCATCTTCTCAAAATCTCACATATTACTTTAAGGATTTAATATCCAATAGTACTTCCTGTAATCTGGAGTCTGGCAGCCCATCTAAACAAATTCCTTCTCCCCATGCTCACATTGAGGTGGTACATTTGCCAAATACCAACTAATATCACAAATAAATCCTGGACCTTGTTCAACCCTTTTCCATCAACCGGACTTAACTTCATATTTAGGATTTGGACATTCCTTCGGACTGGATCTGTCTGTTCAACCTCAAGAATCAACCCTCCTGAACTCACCATTTTAACAGATTCAGAAGATTGAACTTCATCACTATGAACATTACACCCTACTCAAAAACTAATTCTATGCCTCTAGGATCATCTCCTCTTAGTTTTCCCTGAGGATGAGCAGTTCCGGGGCCATAGGTCCTCAGAGGTTTCCTCCACCTGGGTTTTTTTCCTCTCCTCTGTGCTACTGGTCATACTCTTTGAGTTGGAAGAGATAATCTTTTTGGGCCATCTATTCCCTACTTGCTACCTGGCTTACCTACCAAGGGTAGGAATAGAGAAAGGCCAAAGTTCACACCATATACATATACACAAGCACTACTCTATTTACCCAAATGTTGAATGGGAAGGTTTAAGCCTGAGGTTCAATATGGGGGAATAGCTCCTCCCACATCCCCAATAAAGGTCAGGCTCCCTCAGCAGTTCCCCGCTTAGTACATAGTGAAAAGAACTCACCATCCTCCCCACCACCTCCTCGGGCACTCTACTCACCCTTGTCGCTGGGCCTTCTATTCCCTATTCAATACCCAGCTTACCTACCAAGGGTGGGAACAGAGAAAGGCCAAAGGTCAAACCTTATATGTACTGTACACACAAGCACTACTCTATTCACCTAAACATTGAAGTGCTGTTCTTTTGATGAAATATTAAATCAATGTCCCTTCTGCTCATCTCTGGTATTATCCTGGTGGGTTTCCAGCTAGACGTCAAAGAACCCATGAGAGTTTTTGAAAGAGTAAGGGCTTTTCCCTGGTGCTGTTTACTAAATTAAAGTCTAAATAAAATTAGCTCAGTCACCAGGTCATAACTGTGTGGGTACTGATTAGCAGAATGGCTACCACTTCACATATACTGGCACCACACTGCAAGTCACTTTCAAAACAATATGTAAAAAGCATTATATAAGTAAAATTGTCCTTTTACTGCTTCGTCTTCATCTACATCTACATCTACTATATTTTCTTCACTGTCATGGCATTAGTAACATCTTTTAAACACAAAGCCAGGAAACATGAAATCCATTTATACTTTACTTTAAAATGCATAACACTTCTAGGTGGATGTTTAATCCAACCTGATTTTCATGCCATCCTTTATATGCTGGTAAGACTGGTGTCCTCACCTCACCTAGAAATCTGAGATGGTTTTAAATGACAGATTGCTCATATTGATTAAATATGTGTCAAGGAATGTCAGACTTTGAAGACGAGACGTTACATTTTCAAGGGACCAAAAATTGTGAGGCCTTTTAATACTCAAGATTGAAGGGGAGGGGGAGTTGACTGATTCCCCTTTAAATTCCACTGGTATTTTAACAAGGTAAAATGTCTTTAGGAAACATACAACCAATGGCTGGCAGTAAAAATGTGTACTGGGATAGTGGCCTAACAGAATGAATTAGTTGAGAATTCTAAGTAACTAGATTTGACTATCTCAATTAAGTGCTCAATTGACTTGGTATGAGAAAGGTTAAAGTTCCCACCTAATATATGATCATTAAAGCTTTACATGTGGCCTCTCAGACAAGGCAGTCTAGGAAAATGTGGAGACAATGCCATATGTGGTGCCAGACTGATAAAGAGTTTAACATGTGTCAGTTACAAGAGAATGACAGCATACTAGTGCTCAAATCAGGTTTAATAGTTTGGATCAAGGGAAGAGGACTGGATTAGCTTACTTTACTGTTTTATAGTAATGGTATTGGATAACAAAATAAAAAGGAGATTTAAGCATTTATTTGAAGTAGATGCAAGGTGGGGCCCTCACCCCAAGGTACATTGTAGCACAGCCGTGATCCACTTCTACTGTATCATAGATATCCACTTTTAACAACTGTTCCCTGGCCTGTACAGTTTTGAAAGACAGCAATGCATGGACTACTAAGGAAAAAGAAACAGCATTTAAATCAAGATAGAACAACGGATAGGTAGCTGCATGTATTTCAAGGCTGTAACTCCATCACGGGTTACTGTGAACATCATAAATCACAGTTATAAGAAGAAACCTTTTTGAAGTACTATATGTTTAGTCAAAATAACCCTCATAGTATAGATTTATAGTCATGTGTACATGTGATGTTTTTGATCATTGTGATAATTTGATGATAGGAATTGCAAGGACCAGATAGTGAGGATCAAGAAGGACGGGGGGGGGGCAGAGAAAGGCAGAACAGACAGAAGCACTAGATGAGTTCTTCTGCTCCATATTCACAGGGAGAAGAGTTGGGAGCTTCCATGGGGTGGGGAGGGTGGGCAAGGGGAGGGGTGACAGACAGGTTAATCACTGTGGGCAGGGTATTGGAGGGTCTGAAGGCTCTGAATGTGGATTAGGCATCAGGTCCAAATAGAATACATCCCAGGGTGCAGAGAGAACTGGCGGAGGTACTGGCTGAGCTGCTGGCAGGCCTATTCAACACCTCCCTGGACCTGGGGTTTATGCCACAGGACTGGAGAATGGCCAGCATGGTGCCCCTCCATAAAGGGGTTTATGTATGCCAAATCAACAACACTGTTGTTGAAGTTTGACATAGCAAGATCCCCAATGTTGACAGGTGCCCCTGAACCCCCATGTAGGGGTCTGCCCCCATGCCCCCCTTCTAAAGATAATCAACTCTGAGTCAAGAGTTCATTTGAAGGGGTGGGGTGACACATGGAGAAAGTGCAAAATTTCACCCTCAGGCCCCTCACAGCAACAATTTCAAAACCTGTCAAAATTGTCGCTGTGAGGGATTTCACCATAAATGGTTTGATGTTTAGTCTGCACACCCCATAAAGGTGGCCCTAAGCATGAACCAGGCAATTAAAGACCTGTAAGTCTGACATCCATTGTGGGGAAGCTGATGGAGACAATTCTGAAAGAGAGGCTGGTGACATGTCTGGAGAATAATGGACTCCAGAACAGTCATCAACATAGGTTTGTGTCAGGAAGGTCCCGTCAGATGAACCTAGTGAGTATTATGACTGGGTAATGAGGGAATTGGACAAAGGTCATGCAGTGGATGTCATATTTTTGTACTTCAGCAAGGTATTTGATTCAGTGCTGCATGGGAGGTTGGGGAGAATTGAGGTATGTGGGGGTTAGGACTAAGATGGTTAACTGGATTGAAAATTGGCTACAGGGAAGACAGCAGAGAGTGGTAGTGAGGGGCTCTCATCTCCAAGGGCAGTGAAAAGTGGGATGCTGTAGAAATCAGTACTGGGGCCGGTGTTGTTTGGGATATTCATAGTAGACATCTGCCATGGCATCAGAAATAAGATCAGCCTCTTAACTGATGATACCAAGTTGGGGGCAGTGGTGAGTGACATAGAGGGATGGCAGGGACTGCAGAATGATCTGACTAAACTGAAGGAGTGGTCGGAAGAGTGGTGGCTGGGGTTCAATGCTAAAAAGTGCAAGGTGATGCACTTTGGAGCAAAGAACCCAGGGAGAAGGTATCATCTGTGTGGATTACAGCTAGGTACCATCGAGGAGGAAAAGGACCTGGGGTGGTTGTAACTGGGAAAATGAACAACCCAGGGCAGTGCAGGAGGGCAGCAGCAAAGGCCAACAGGATGCTGGGGTGTACTGCGAGAGGAATGTCCTCCAGGAACAGGGAGGTGATCCTGCCCCTCTGCAGGTCACTGGTCAGGCCACACCTGGAGTACTGGTGCCCATAGCTAAAGAAGGGTATCAGACTACTGGAAGGGGTACAGCGCAAAGCAACTAGGATGATCCAAAGACTGAGGGAAATGCCATACGAGGAGAGGCTGTGTGAGTTGAATATGTACTCCATGGAGGAGAGGAGAGATCAAGGGGATATGATTGAGACCTTCAAGTACTTAAAGGGGATTAACAAAACATGTATAGAAGCGATATTTAAGTTAAGGAGGTGAAGGGACATGAGAGGTCATGGTCTTAGATTGGAGGGAGGAAGATATAGGAGAGAAATGAGGAGACACATTTTCACGGAGAGAGTTGTGGCAGAATGGAACTCTCTGCCAGATGAGGTGCTATCCTGAAAGACAGAGGGGGGGATTCAAAAGGTGATGGGACAGCGAGGGGGGTTTATTGTGAAGGGGGATGGGGAGGAGCAGCTGCAAGATAGGGGTGTTAGCAACCCATTTGAGCAGACTTGCTAGACCACGTGGCCTGTTTCTGCTGGCAAATTTCGTATGTTTGTATAATACATGGATGCAAAATCTTGCTATAACAGTTTTCCTGAGCTACACGTATGCTTGCCAAAAAGTTATAATATGTATTTCTGTGTCTGAAACAAAATGTCAAAGAAGATTTATATTTCTAAGGAAAGATAAGGACAGGCTGGAGACAGTGCACTGTACAGTGACTGAAATGATTCAGGGCCAGCAGCTCAGATCTTATGAGGACTGACTCAAGGCACTGAACATGTACCCTCTGGAGGCCAGACGAGAGAGGGGAGATACAAGAGAGACCTTCAGATTCCTGAAAGAAATGAACAAGGCAGACTGTGAGGAACGATTTAGTATAAGAAGTGGATCAAAAACCTGGGGGCATGAGTGGAAACTGACAGGGGGAGATCCAAGAGGGAAGTGAGAAAGTTTAGTTTTACTGAAAGGGTGGTGGTTGGAGCAATGGAAAAATCTGCCAGCTGATGTGGTGGGTGCCAAAACTACCAGTGGTTTCAGACATGCCTTGGACAGAGTGAAGGGCTTAGTGTTTGCCAAAGGTGATAGCGGTAGGGTGGGGAGTGTGGGGGTAGATAATGTGGGCTAGAACCCTGTATAGACATTAGGTCCTGGGTTTGTTATGGTTTATGAGCAGACTGGATGGACCAGTGGTCTTTTTCTGCCATGATTGTCTATGTTTCTAAGTTTCTATGTTTCTATGTTTCAAATGCATTATGCTAAAATCATATCTAAATTTTGGCACCAGACTTGTGGCATTAGAAATTTCCAGCATGACTATGGTGACACATGCAAGATATCATCATATTGGCAACTATGGCCACCAATAAAGTATGCAGTATTAGTAAACTATCTGCTGATTAGCCACCTGGAATTCAGTATATTAGTCAAATAATGTTCACTATTTTGGATATTTGCATTTTCTTGTCCAAGCTATACAAACTCCAATAATTCTCTGGAATATGTTGGTTATCAATTTCAATTAATTGGCCAAAATTATATTTAATAAACATATAGTAAATAAGCTGTTGCCACTTAATAAGATGTAAAATAACTTAATTAGCATTATACAATGGGTAAGGAATTTTCTGCATCCTGATTGGCTGAGAGTTACCTTTTATTATGTCCTCATGAGTGCATAGTCTGCCAACTGGTACTTTTTCTGCCAACCTGGGGTTTGATTCACAAAAAATTGCAAAGCATAGCTCAAACGTTTTGCTCTGCACTTTGTGGATGTGCAAGTATAAAATCCTGCTATTCACAGTCAGACAGCACACTGTGCTGTCCTACTGGAAGGAGTACAGCACAAAGCAACTAGGATGATCCAGGGACTGAGGGGAAAGGCCATACGAGGAGAGGCTGTGTGAGTTGAATATGTACTCCATGTAGGAGAGGAGCGATAGGGGTGATATGATTGAGACCTTCAAGTACTTAAAGGTGATTAACAAGACATGTACAGAAGGGATATTTAAGTTACAGAGGTGGAGGGACACGAGAGGTCATGGTCTTAGATTGGAGGGAGGAAGATATAGGAGGGAAATGAAGAGACACATTTTCACCGAGAGAGTTGTGGCAGAATGGAACTCTCTGCCAGAGGAGGTGCTATCCTGAAAGGCAGTGGGGGGATTCAGAAGGTGATGGGACAGGGTGGGGAGGTTATTGTGAAGGGGGATGGGGAGGAGCAGCTGCAAGATAGGGGTGTTAGCTGCACATTTTAGTAGACTTGATAAACCATGTGGCCTGTTTCTGCTGGCAAATTTTGTGTGTTCGTATAATACATGGATGCAAAATCTTGCTATAACAGTTTTCCTGAGCTACACGTATGCTTGCCAAAAAGTTATAATATTTGTTTCTGTGTCTGAAAAAAATGTCAAAGAAGATTTATATTTCTAAGGAAAGATAAGGACAGGCTGGAGACAGTGCACTGTACAGTGACCGAAATGATTCAGGGCCAGCAGCTCAGATCTTATGAGGACTGACTCAAGGCACTGAACATGTACCTGCTGGAGGCCAGACGAGAGAGGGGAGATACAAGACAGACCTTCAGATTCCTGAAAGAAATAAACACGGCAGACTGTGAGGAACTATTTAGTATAAGTAGTGGACCAAAACATGGGGGCATGAGTGGAAACTGACAGGGGAGATCCAAGAGAGAAGTGAGAAAGTTTTGTTTTACTGAAAGGGTGGTTGTCTGAGCAATGGAACAATCTGCCAGCTGATGTGGTGGGTGCCAAAACTACCAGTGGTTTCAGACATGGCTGGGACAGAGTGAAGGGCTTAGTGTTTGCCAAAGGTGATAGCGGTAGGGTGGGGAGTGTGGGGGTAGATAATGTGGGCTAGAACCCTGTATAGACATTAGGTCCTGGGTTTGTTAGGATTCATGAGCAGACTCGATGGACCAGTGGTCTTTTTCTGCAATAATTGTCTATGTTTCTAAGTTTCTATGTTTCTGTGTTTCAAATGCATTATGCTAAAATCAAATCTAAATTTTGGCACCAGACTTGTGGCATTAGAAATTTCCAGCATGACTATGGTGACACATGCAAGATATCATCAGATTGGCAAATATGGCCACCCATAAAGTATATGGTATTAGTAAACTAAGATTTCATTTATCTGCAGATTAGCCACCTGGAATTCATTATATTAGTCAAATAATGTTCACTATTTTGGACATTTGCATTTTTCTTGTCCAAGCTGTACAAACTCCAATAATTCTCTGAAATATGTTGGTTATCAATTTCAATAAATTGGCCAAAATTATATTTAATAAACATATAGTAAATAAGCTGTTGCCACTTAATAAGATGTAAAATAACTTAATTAGCATTATACAATGGGTAGGGAATTTTCTGCATCCTGATTGGCTGAGAGTTACCTTTTATTATGTCCTTATGAGTGCATAGTCTGCCAACTGGTACATTTTCAGCCAACCTGGGCCTAGATTCACAAAAATTGCAAAGCATAGCTCAGACGTTTTGCACTGTACTTTGCAGATGTGCAAGTGTAAAATCCTGCTATTCACAGTTGGATAGCACACTGTGCTATCCTATTGGAAGGGGTACAGAGCAAAGCAACTAGGATGATCCAGGGACTGAGGGAAATGCCATACAAGGAGAGGCTGTGTGAGTTGAATATGTACTCCATGGAGGAGAGGAGCAATCGGGGTGATATGATTGAGACCTTCAAGTACTTAAAGGGGATTAACAAGACATGTACAGAAGGGATATTTAAGTTATGGAGGTGGAGGGACACAAGAGGTCATGGTCTTAGATTGGAGGGAGGAAGATATAGGAGGGAAATGAAGAGACACATTTTCACCGAGAGAGTTGTGGCAGAATGGAACTCTCTGCCAGAGGAGGTGCTATCCTGAAAGGCAGTGGGGGGATTCAAAAGGTGATGGGACAGGGTGGGGAGGTTATTGTGAAGGGGGATGGGGAGGAGCAGCTGCAAGATAGGGATGTTAGCTGCACATTTGAGTAGACTTGATAAACCACGTGGCCTGTTTCTGCTGGCAAATTTCGTATGTTCGTATAATACATGGATGCAAAATCTTGCTATAACAGTTTTCCTGAGCTACACGTATGCATGCCAAAAAGTTCTAATATTTGTTTCTGTGTCTGAAAAAAAATGCCAAAGAAGATTTATATTTATAAGGAAAGATAAGGACAGGCTGGAGACAGTGCACTGTACAGTGACCGAATTGATTCAGGGCCAGCAGCTCAGATCTTAAGAGGACTTACTCAAGGCACTGAACATGTACCCGCTGGAGGCCAGGCGAGAGAGGGGAGATACAAGACAGACCTTCAGATTCCTGAAAGAAATGAACAAGGCAGACTGTGAGGAACTATTTAGTATAAGTAGCAGATCAAAAACATGGGGGCATGAGTGGAAACTGACAGGGGGAGATCCAAGAGGGAAGGGAGAAAAGTTTTGTTTTACTGAAAGGGTGGTTGTCGGAGCAATGGAAAATCTGCTAGCTGATGTGGTGGGTGCCAAAACTATCAGTGGTTTCAGACATGGCTGGGACAGAGTGAAGGGCTTAGTGTTTGCCAAAGGTGATAGCGGTAGGGTGGGGGTAGATAATGTGGGCTAGAACCCTGTATACTTATAGACTTTAGGTCCTGGGTTTGTTAGGGTTTATGAGCAGACTGGATGGACCAGTGGTCTTTTTCTGCCATGATTGTCTATGTTTCTAAATTTCTATGTTTCTAAGTTTCAAATGCATTATGCTGAAATCAAATCTAAATTTTGGCACCAGACTTGTGGCATTAGAAATTTCCAGCATGACTACGGTGACACATGCAAGATATCATCATATTGGCAACTATGGCCACCCATAAAGTATACAGTATTAGTAAACTAAGATTTCATTTATCTACAGATTAGCCACCTGTAATTCAATATATTGGTCAACTAATGTTCACTATTTTGGTCATTTGCATTTTTCTTGTTTAAACTGTACAAACTCCAGTAAGTTCTCTGACATATGTTGGTTGTCAATTTCAATTAATTGGCCAAAATTAATCAACGCCTTGCATGTGCAAGTGTAAAATCCTGCTATTCACAGTTGGACAGCACACTGCACTATCTAACTGTGAAAAGGGCCAGGATGGAGTAGCGCTAACCCAGTATAGCAACCGCTAACTCCCCATGTGCTGCTCCGACATGCAGCAAGGAGAATGGCCCCACAAGGAATATTGCAAGTGCGCTTTTTCACTATTCACAAAGCAGCCATGTAAATGAACCCATTGGTCATGCAAGGTGCATTGTGGACATTCTCATGCCCATTATGGGCCCATTTATATAGGCTGCGGGCAGAGTTTAGTGCACCCCCCATATGCCTATCACCAACTAGATTGGTTAACAATAAATTCATTCCCTAGTGGTAGTGGTCACCCCCCGTCCCATCACCAATCGCAGACCTAATAGGCACAAAAATAATTGGAATCCTTGGTGCTAGTGCCCCACCACAATGACCACTGATCACCAGCCCCAGTATAGCAAAGTTTTTTCCCTGGTGGCTAGTGGTCCCTCCCCCCGCTGATCACCATTCTGGACACAAAAATAAAGCTAGTTAAATCTTGTCTGGTGCCAAGTAGTTCCTCCCCCCACCTGATCACCTGCCTACTGTATATCAAAGTTTACCCTGATGTCCAGTGGTCCCTCTCCCCACCTGATCATGCATCCAATGTTGACATCATATTCCATGGTGTCAGTGTAACCCCCCCCCAGCCCAATCCCCTGTATAGTCAGTATAAACATTTTCCTGGTGCTCTAGTGAACCCCCCTCCCTAAGCATGATCCCCAGTACATGACATAACATCTATTCACTGGTGGTCTAGTGGACCCCCCCACCATGGCAAGTAGTGACCACCATCCCACTCCCCCAATCCCAAATCCCTGTGTAGAAAATAGAAACATTTCCCTAGTGGTCTAGCGGACCCCCCCTCCATATCCCTGATCCCCATATATTGAATTAGATTGGTCCCTGGTGGACTAGAGGATCCTCCACTGCAGCAGACAATGCTCCTCCACCCCATTCCCCCATCCCGAATCCTAGTGGTGACCGGCACAACCCTCCTCTCATCATCACCACAGCCAGCCACTGATTAAGCTGTCAATGTATGCATACTGTATAGAGTACACTCTCATTAACTGACAGCTCAGTGAGTGGGCTGTCAAGCTATGAGCGCATACTGCACACAGTATGCATCCATTGACAGCTCAATCAGTGGCCAGCAGTGGTGTTGAGAGGAAGACTGTGCTGGTCACTGGCTCAGACTGGTTCTACCATGCCACAGAGACAAACATGTTACATGCCGATTACAGTGCGGACAATGTGCCGCCTGGAATTACAGTTCCAGGCATTTCATCTCCCAGGAGTTACAGCACCAAAGCGCTCTCCCAGGAAACAGTCAGCTTTCGTGGGGGGCTTCACCCGCTTTACCCGCTACACCCCATGAAACTAAATATAACCTCCTCCATTATGGGCATGCACTGGAGGGGACAGAAATTATGTGGGCGCAAAGGGCAACATGACTGAGAGGCTATCTATAATCAAGACTGCCCCTGTCACTATTGCCCTTGTGTGGCACCCTAATTGTGGCACTAAAAATCAGTTTGCAACTTGATGGGATATGCTCAGATTTGGGATGGGGTGGTGGGGCACTGCCTGCCAGGATTGGGGGGTCATGGTGTCTTTGAAAAATGACAAGCAATAAGCTGCAAGTAAAAAAGGTTTATTTTTAACAAAGGTGAAACAAATTTTCAAGCACAATCAACTGTGAGGAGACCAGCAGAAACCCCTGCACTTCGACCATTAGGTCTTCCTAAGTGAACCCCCTTGCTGCTTACTGTAACTTACTGCTTGTCATTTTTCACTTTGGAGTGCAACCTTTGAAGATTCAGTGACTGTTCTAATGGGCTGGCCACCCAGCTTTGCAACCCACCTGTCTCCGGTTGTATCGCAGGCTTCACTGAACTTGTTTCAGGTTGGAGGGTCTACTAGATCACCAGGGACAGGTCTTATTCACTAAACAGGGGGTTGGAGATAGGGAGGGGGTCCACTAGACCACCAGAGAAATGTTTCTATTTACTATACAGGGGTTTCAGATGGGGGAGTGGGGTGATGGGACACTACCTGCAGGATGAGAGCGTGGGGGGTCCACTAAACTGCTAGAGAATAGATGTTACTTCACATACTGGGGATCAGGGATAGGGTGGGTGTTCGCTAGACCAACAGGGAAATGTTTATATTGACTACACAGGGGATCATGCTGGGGGGTTACATTTACACCATGGGATATGATGTCAAAGTTGGATGAATGATCGGGTGGGGGAGGGACCACTGGACACCAGGGAAAACGTTGATATATATCGGGCAGGTGATCAGGTGATGGGAGGAACTACTAGCAACCAGGGAATATTTAACTAGTTATATTTCTGTGTCTGGGATGATGATCAGCAGGGTGAGGGAACACTAGCCACCAGGGCAATAACTTCGCTATACTGGGGCCAGCAATCAGCGATCATTGGGGGTGGACCACTAGCACTAGGGATTGCAATCATTTTTGTACTTAACGGGCCAGTGATCAGTGATTGGGGAAGGACCACTAGCACCATGGATTCCAATTATATTTTATCTATTGGGCCAGGGCTTGGTGAGTGTGGGGGACCACTAGCACCATGGATTATAATTACTTTTGCACCTATCAGGCCAGTGATCTGCATACAGAATGGGGAACCGCTAGCACCAGGAAATTAACTTATTGCTTACCTATCAGGCCAGTGCTCTGTGTTCGGGGTGATGCAGTACCTCTGCCAAACACTAGGGTTGTGGAGGATTAAGGCAAGGTCTTGGTTGGCAGTATTTGTTCTGCACAAGGGGAACCCACAAAAGGCCCTTGTGCAGAACAAATGCTTGGTGTATCAGACTGCGCTGATATACTGGTTACTGGAAATGGCAAAATGGAACCCAGAACATGGTGTCTCATGCTCGGTTTCCATACTCAAGAGCACTACTGATTGTGGTAGGCAGATGGTTCAGGCGGCCTGAGAGGTTCGTCCAACTCGGGCGGTGTTATGCAATGCCAGGTCCATTAAAAACAAGACTGCACTTATTGCGGATCTTGTTGAAACAGTGGACCTGGCTGGATGAAAACTCTGGCCCCATTTTGGAGGCTTTAACTCCAGTCAGGTACTCGGTGATACACCGCCTGCGGTTGGATCACGGGGGGGGGGGGTTGTGGTCTGTTTTAAGACTGAACTGAACCTCATGGGTGTACTAGGTGAGGAAGTGGAGTCATTTGAGTGTACCACAGTAGCAGGTGTTGATTGTTGTATCGCCCTCATCTACCATCCACCTGATGATGAGAAGCGCTTTCTTCAGGAAGTGGCAGACTTCATCTTCGTCACGGCGTTTGAGTCACCCAGACTGATGGTTCTGGGTGACTTCAATGCCTGGATCGATGATGAACTCTCGCAATTTGGACAGCACTTCCTCCAGTTGATGATATCTCTGGGCCTTACACAGGTGGTTACCACTGCTACTCATAAACACGGACACTCTCTTGACTTAGTTTTCCTCCTAGGGATCAAAGCTTCCGACTTGGGGGTGGAACCAGTTGCATGGTCCAATCATTACACTGTGGGGTTTAGTTTTAGCACCCCCTTTGTAGGCCTCTCCCTGTGGAGATGGTCAGGTAGCACCCTTTACGAGACATAAGTTCTCATAGCCTATCTGCTGTGCTTGACCTATTGTCTATCTCTGCGGCAAGCAATGATCCAGAGACCCTCGTTATGGCCTATTACACAGCCATCTTGATGGCTCTGAATGCTATTGCTCCAGTCTGAGTTCGTCCTCTCTCTCCCTTCATCCTCGATCCCCATGGTTTGAAGGGGTTCTGAGGGAGATGCGGCATCTAGGAAGAAGGCTAGAGCGTAGCTGGTGGAAATCTACCCTTGATGCCGACTGCCTTAGATTGATGGACCATTATCAAGTCTATCAATCCGCAATCACCTGTAAGAAGGCAGAGTTCCTGTCCAGGGGGATTGCAGTTGCTCAGAATTGACCAGCTCAGCTGTTCCAAACTGTGGACAGATTGTGCAACCCAGTTTGTCTTCAAGTTCGGAAAGCGATTTTGCAAACAGAGTGCAATGATCTTGCTTGATTCTTTGCTGCTAAGGTGGCCGACATCAGGGCAGTGCTCCAACCAGCGCACTCTCTGGGTGTTGCTTTAGATCAGCATGAGGTCATTGCTCCTCGGTTTTCCTGGAGTGCCTTCAGCCACCTGGACTTCATGGATGTCATGCAGTCATCCAAGGTATGCGCCCTACATGCTGCAGTTTGGACCCTGGACCAACTTCCCTGACTTTGGGTTGTATTAATGTTATTGGTCCAGTCCTAGCACAGATAGTTTGGTGCTCCCTGGAATCTGGAGAGTTTCCTAACTCTCTGAAAGAGGCAGTAGTGATACCGCTTTTGAAGAAAGCTACTTTGTCCAAAACTGCCATGCCAACTACAGGCCAATCTCTAACCTCCCTTTTTTAGGGAAGGTGATTGAGAAAGTAGTGGCAGCACAACTGCACGACCATTTGACCATCCATTACATCTACAAGCCCCTCCAGTCCGGTTTTTGAAAGAAACATAGTACCGAGACAGCGCTGGTTCGGGTGCTCAGTGATCTCCTGATGGCTAGGGATCGGAAGAGCTGCTCCATCTTGGCTCTTCTGGATCTCTCAGTGTTTGACACCGTGGACCATGGGGTGTCACAGCCATCTGAGGTGCATCTGTGGACTGTCGGTAACAGTCCTCAGATGGCTTACATCATTCCTCACTGGAAGAACTCAGAGAGTGGTATCTGGGGTGTTTTCATCAGACCCAGTTTCTCTGTCTTGTGGGGTCCCTCAGGGTTCTGTTTTGTCACCTATGTTGTTCGCGGTGTACATGCTGCCCCTCGGAGACATTGTAAAAAGGTATGGGCTGAGGTTTCATTGCTATGCTGATGATACCCAGCTCTACCTTTCTTTTGTGCCTGACCAGGATAGAGGTCTCTCGGTCTTTAATAACTGTCTCAAAGAAATCCAGGAGTGGATGGATTCGAGCTGGCTGAAGTTGAACTCTGGTAAGACTGAGGTGTTGGTTGTGGAACCTGGTCACTGGACAGGGGGTTCAGGGGGTGGGTTGCCCTCTGGACTTGTTCTCAAGGGTGTCTCTCTCCCAACCTCTGAGCAGGTGCGAAACCTGGGGGTAATTTTTGATGAAGGGTTGACCCTGCATTCGCAGGTATCGGCTGTCATCAAAACTTTCTTTTACCATCTAAGTAATATCTCTGGGGTTAAACATCTGGTTCCTTCCAGTGACCTTTCTGTTCTGGTCCACGCCTTTGTGTCCTCATGCTTAGATTATTGCAAATCCCTATACCTAGGGCTTTCTGGGGTGGAAATCTGCCACTTACAGCTGGTGCACAATGTGGCAGCCCGGCTTCTGACAGGATCTTCTCGGTCCTGTCATATTACGATGGTGCTGCACGAACTGCACTGGCTGCCAGTACAATGGTGAAGCACCTTTAAAGTTGGCTTGCTGACTTTCAAAGCCCTACATGGACTGGACCTGGACTATGTGAAAGAGCTCCTAGTCCCTTATTGCCCCGGGTGATCACTCTGCTCAGCCAGCGAGGCAGATCCCTAAGGTATATTTGAAATCTTCGGGGGCCAGATCATTTATGTTCGTGGCTCCCACACTCTGGAATTCTCTACCTCGTCAGTTACAGAGTGCACAGTGTGGAGGGTTTTAAGCTGGCCCTAAAGACTTTTTCGTGGCACCAGGCATATGGTAAATAATTAACTGATTAATGTCATTTTATGATGTGTGATTTTATGACTGTTTTATTCAGACCTGCTCCTGATTTTAATTTGTACGGCGCCTTGGCACTTGAAAGGCACCTAAAAAATAAAGATATCATTATTATTACCTCCCCTTCATTTTGCATTGCAGCCCATGCCACACTTTACCCCAGGGCAAACCCAGTTTCTGCGTGTAAACTGGGCTTTTGTGAATACCACTTTGGTGCAAAACCTGGTTTGCACTGCACAAACTGGGTTTGTGCTGGGGCAGAGTTTTGTGAATCTGGCCCTAGAATGCAGCACAAACGGAAATTCAGAAAAGTTTTTTTTGTTTTACTTTCTCTCAGCCATGTTGGTAAAGCAAACACCAACAATACTGTACCCATTATTTGCCCTAACACATTAAATACAATTTGAAACCCAATTCAATAAATACCCATCCCTACCTGACACCTAAAATACACATCTGATCCATAACAATTTTTGCAGCATTGACTAAGTTGCTGTAATGTTTTTCCTTTAATTTTTCTTTAGCAGGCTGCTGATCCTTGAATGTTTATTTCAAGGGCTCTCACCAGCTCAGTGCCACTTGTTTTTATCACCCCACTCTGCCCATACGATTGTAATGTGGCTTGCTTCTGTTATTGTCATTTACCATCCCTCCCAAGATCTTGCAACCTGTGTTCCACTCCAGAAAGAATCCTGAAGCAGTATTCTTTTAATAGAATGATTGGGAAAACTGTTCACTCTGAAAATACTGTCGCTTTCAAGGGACATGCTGGCTCTTGAGAACTGCTCTAATGTTAACATGCTAGCTCTTAAAAGCCGACTGCTCAGGAAAGCAGCATGCTTGAGGGTCAGAGGAATATATACAAGTAATACAGGGGGTCACAAACTACTACAATACAAACAGATGAGCCCTCTACTGGATACTTGCACTACTGGATACTGGTATAGTTGAACTATGTTCTTAGAAATACTTAACAAAAGTTCTAAAAAAAAAAGTTATATATATTTATATATATATATATATATATATATGTGTATGTATATATATATATATATATATATATATATGTGTGTATATATATATATGTATATATATATATATATTTGAAAAGGTGCTAATTTTCCTATTGTTTTACTTGTTGGACCTCGGTGTAATAAAATACTCCAAGGTGCAGTTTGTTGCCTGATAGGAGCATATCCCTGGTTGTAAGGTACTCCACACAAGTGCCTCATGCATCATTATGCACCTGGGATGTGCTCTTATCAGGTCACAGATACACCTCGTCATGTCTCATTCCTTACATAATTGACAGTTACTTGTTTATTTAAGAAACTTTTAGGCGTGTGTTGTACCACTTAACAAGTTGGGCATCCCTTAGTGTAAGGAGGAAATTGCAAACATTAAAATGTTTGTGCTTAAGACTAAAGTATAAAGTACCAAACTATATTTTGGTTGAAGTATAAAACACCAAACTACATTTTGGACTTCCTGCAAGTGAAGAAAATTAGATTAGGTCTAAGAGCTGCAGCAGGTATTGAATTTATCATACCATGCACCCTTACCATTAAGGGAAGGGCAACATTTTATGGTTTGCCGTGGTGTAGTGCTTAATGTACAAGTGTGCAGTCTCCACAAACCACAACCCCCCAACCCCCCACAGGCTGTGGGTCTGGGGACTGCCAAGGCTTCTAGAAGCTATCAGGGTTTAGATGCACTCTGGTGCATTTTGAGGGTCATTTTGGCACTATTTGGCTGCTTTTAAAGCCTTCTTTTACATGTTACAATCAACCAGTATCACTATCAAAATAACTAGCTGTTTATTTTCTTCAACAAAATTGTCAAAACTAAAGCAAAAATCCCAGTATAGCCACCCTTCAAACACCTGACTATATACCACTTCTCTTGAGTACAGTCTGCCATCAACGCAGCAGACATTACACTTGTTACCTTGCAACATGAAGAAAAGACTCTGCATCCCCTACAACACTCAGGGAAGTCCACAAGGCCGGGGCTGCTCCCCGTGTCTGACTACCGCTGTACTAATTAAAGTACAGGACTTGAGGTATTTCTTTTTTTTTTTTTTGGTGGAAGTCAAATACTTCCATGAGTTGAAATTTGGAAGTCATTTCATATTTACTAGAGTCAAAATATTTCCAGCTGTCAATTTTTGAAAGTCAAAATAATTCCAGTCCACTGCCTGGCCAGTTTTAGGTCTTCCAGCATGATTGCACCCAGGTCTCTTTCCTGCTTGGTAGTTGTCAATAACACTCTACCCATTTTGCACTCTGCCCTGGGTTTCTGTGCCCTAAGTATGTTATTTTGCATTTTTTCACATTGAAACCCAGCTACCATACACTTGAGCACTCCTCTAGTTTTCTCAAATCTCTGCTCATCCATTCCACTCCCCCCTGTAGCATCAACCTTATTTCAGATTTTGGTGTCATCTGCAAAGAGGCAGACCTTCCCTTCCAGCTCCTCTGTGATATCACTTATAAAGACATCAAAGAGAACCAATCCTAGCACTGATCCCTGAGGTACCCTACTGGTCACTCTCCTTTCCTTGAAGTGAACTCCATATGATGCAATTGAGAGTAAAGCTTTGAAAACACTTTGAGTGTGAATTTTGTTTTTTTTGAATGCTGCATGTGCAAGGGTGAGTGCTCTCCATTAATAACAAATCAGTCAATTTCTTTGGAGGAGCCACCCATGTACTCACTACCATTTGGAACTCCTAAGCTAGAGAGATTGCTTACTGGTCTACTATGTGGAATGGTGTCAAAAGCCTTACTGAAATATAAGTATGCCATATTCACTGCTCCTCCCTGATGTAACTCCTTTGTCACCCAGTCAAAAACATCTACCAGCTTTATTTGACATAACCTCCCCCAGTGAAACCATGCTGCCTAGGGTCTTGTAAACCACACTGGATTTAAGATATTCCATTTTCTTTAAAAGAACTGTCAAAACTAAAGCAAAAAAAATCACACTCCAGCCACCCTTGAAACACCTAACTATATACCACTTCTCTTGATTACAGTCAGCTATCACAGCAGCAGGCATTACACTTGTTACATTACAACTTGAACAGAAGACTCTGCCCCTCCCCTTCCCCAGCACTCAGGGAAGCCCCCAGGGCTGGGGCGGCTCCCTATGTCTGACTAATGCTGTACTAATTAAAGTACCATACCAGCAGGGCTTTATATATATATATATATATATATATATATTTTTTTGTGGAAGTCAGATACTTGCATGGGTTGAAATTTGGAAGTCATTTTAGATTTACTGGAGTCAAAATACTTCCAGCTGTCAATTTTTGTAAGTAATTTTGGAAGTCAAAATACTCTAAGTTCTAAAGTTTTTCAAGTAATAGGCCTTCTGAATATCTCACTGTAACCCCATCCATGGAACACCCACAGAAATACATTTCTTTATTAGTCTAGGAAAGGAAAATAATCAGTAAATCAGTTATTTACAGTATGTGTGTATTTCACAAATTGTTCCTGCAGTTCCAGGTAACCTCCAAAAATCTTGTGTTAAGTTTCTTGCAGTCAGATACCTGCTACATTCAAACCCCAGAACAACAAAACAGCTACAATGACATCACAGAAGAAGCTTTATTTAAACTTTCTTTTAACACTTTTCAATTTTTCTGTGCATTGGGTGCTCCATTCCCTCAAAACACCTCAAGGCAGCAACATCTGATAGCTTTTGACATCTGTCAGATTTCGCCACCCTCACAATACGTAGGATCCAGAACACTGCAACCACATAACAGCACCCATCATATCACTGCACAACCTTATTTGAACTTTGTTTTATTTACTTTCCAAGGAATCTATTTTTTGACATTTTGCACACATTTCTGGATATAAAATACATCCAGAATACAGTTATCTGAAGCCCTGCACACCAGCACCCTCAGGGAGAATACTAGGAGAAGTCATGACCAAGACACATTCATACAAAAACACAACATAACCTCTTTTCAGTTTGTGACCAAGACTAAGACACATTCATAAATGCAGGAAACACACTATAGTTTTAGTATCCATGATACAACAACTTCAAACAATGAAAAACATTAAGTATATGATTGTCAATTACAGTTACATGCATGAACACTTATCAGATGCTGTCTTTAGTTCTGCTTTAAAAAATGTATGGGGATCACGTGGCGCAATGGAGGGTTAGCAGCTTTGAAGTGGGCTCCGATCCCGATCGTCATCGTGCCAGATTTAAAACATTTTATACTGTGGCTACTCTGTTAAAAACGTTGCGAACTGTATACCGGTGTCCTGAAGTTCCCCTGTGGTCGGTTTTTAGTGCAGAATGCAGGTCGGCGAACAGGAACTTGAAGCGAAACGGCCATGGCGCAGTTCCTCTCCACTGGCGACCGAGGAAGTCAACCAGACAAGCAAAATTCACAGCGATCTGGCTGTGATAAAGGAGGCCTTATTTAAACTAGTGGAGGATGTAGCGGAGTTCAAACCCGCTTTAGCACAATTGGCACGCCGGGTTACCGATACTGAGGCACGGATTTCCTCCTTGGAGAGGGTGCAGAAGAAAGCGAGGCCTGCTATAGCAGAGTCCAGGAAGTTGATAGCTAAATTAGAGGATCGACTGGATGATCTGGAGAACAGAAGCCGACGCAACAATCTAGTGCTTCTGGGGCTGCCTGAAGGTGAGGAAGGCCCTAACATGCTCTTATTTTTGCAAAAATTACTCAAGAAGATAGCTGGGCCCTCACCAAATGGCACCGAGTATGTAATTTGAAAGGGGACATCGTGCCCTGAGAGCCAGACCTATGCCATCTGACCCTCCGCGACCCATAATTCTCAAACTGTTAAATTACTTGGACAGAGAGCATATTTTAAGAGAAACAAGAAAAGTTTCAGTATTGCAATGGGAGGGCAAGAAACTAAGAATTACACCAGATTTGTCCTTGAAGATGAGACAAGCTAGAGCCTCCTTTCGCCCTATCACGTCAAAATTGTGGGCAGCGGGCATTCGACATCGTATCCTATACCCTGCCAAGCTGGAAGTCACTACAAAGGAGGGAACGAACCGCTTTGAAAGTGCTGACGAGGCCTTGAACAAGCTTCGAGAAGTGTTGCCTGATTTGTTTCCGAAGGGCTGAGTCACAAAGGACTACCTTATATTTTCAATGGCCAATTTTCTGACCCAGAATTTCCTTTATTTATGTGGACACTCGATGTGTTAATCAGTTAATTCAGTAGCCGGGTCAATAAAGCATATTTTGTTTTGTTTTGGCTCACGGACCGAGTGCATTGCAGCTCTACCCAAAAAACACTCTTACCTCTTGTTATACTTAATGGATTGATTTTGAGAGCTCTGAAACATGAGGACTACTGCTGCTGTCAGGATGTAGCAAAATCATTGACAAGCAAATCCTTTTTTGTCCGATGTTTTTCTTTCTTTTTTTATATATATACATCTGGATGGATAATTTTGTTAAGATAGTATGTTTTAGAGGAGGGGAGAAGGGATTCTCTCTTTAACTGGGTATCTGCGTTGACAAAGTTTCTAGGATTACGGTTTTTATTTTACCTATTTTGGGACGGGGGCCCTACCTCTATGGCGCACTATGAACCATAGAGATTGGCGATGGCTTCGGGCCTGGGTGGCAGTTTTTTTGTTATTTGGTGTGGGAGGGCTATTCTGGGATGTGGGGGGACAGAGACTATCCTGGGTTGTTAGGGGTTTATTGGGGTGGGGCAGCTATCCATATTACGATTTGGTTATCTATCAGGTATTATGCTCTCTAGTTTAAAGTTTATTACGTGGAACATTAAAGGGGGGAAAGATAACTTTAAAAAATATTTAGTTCTGAACCACCTAGCTCGTTACCATCCTGCAGTGGTATTTCTACAGGAAACCCACGTTTATCGAGTCATCTTACTTATTTTAGGAAAAATGGGTAGGTCAGGTATTTGGGACTGGTTATTCATCTGCTAGTCGAGGAGGCAATATTGATTGCTCGAGGGGTTCCTTTTACACACACGGAGTAATTACAGATCCGAATGGTAGATTTGTCATAGTTTGGGCATCCTGGCAGGAGTAAATATAGTATTGGGATCTATTTATGGGCCTAACGTGGAGTCTCCTCCTTTTTACTCATTTGGCTGTGATTTTATCTCCATTTAAAGAGAGAGCGATTATATTGGGTGGAGACTGGAATTTAGTCCAGTCAGATAGTCTAGATAAGTCTGTAAGAAGAAGACCGCAGATCTCCTCAGCCCAACAAGCCCTAGCCGAATGTACCTCTTTTTTAGGCCTAAGGGATCCATGGAGGCTGTTTAACCCCTCAACTCGGGATTATACTTTTTTTTCGCCGGTTCATAATACTTATTCCCGGATAGATTATTTTTTGGTGAGTCAACAATGTGTTTCTGAGATTGCTGAGGTATTGTTGTTACCTCGAGTAATCTCAGACCATTCTCCAGTTCAACTAGTATGGAATCCTTTCCATAATGTCAAAAGATCCTACTCGTGGTCTTTAAATAATAGAATATTTAAAGATGCCCAAACAGTAACTCAATTCAGTTCTTTTATGCATTTTTCGATCAAAGTTAATTGGTCCTCAATCTCTAAAATTGATCAATTATGGGCCGCTCTCAAAGCAGTTTGGAGAGGGGAGTTAATTAGGATGGCCTCGGTCAAAAAGGCAAAGCATAACCAGGATCTTGCAAAATGTTTAGAGAGAATTAAAGTACTTGAGAATGTCCAGGAGGATATGAGAACAGGGGCTCAGGCTCAGGAACTCTCCACTTTAAGGGCCTGGTATGCAGGAGTTATGAAGGAGAGGGTGATTGATACTCTAGGGAAAGTGAAAGCGGCTTACACTGGTTTAGGCAGTAAAACTGGGAAACTATTGGCCTGGCAGTTAAAGCAAAAAGCAGAAGCTAGATGGGTACCAGGCCTGAAGCATCCTGCTTCTAGCGAACTGGTCACTGACCCTGTTAAATTCTCCAGATTTTACGACCTTTATAGAGATTGTATACGAGTCAGCCAGATTCTTCTCAGGTAGTCTTTAAAATGAATGCTTTTCTAGCTGAGATGCCACTTCCACAGCTATCACAGGAGTCCAGATTGCACTTACTATCTCCTATTTCCTATGAAGAGGTTCTGGCAGCTATTGATTCACTAAAGGCTGATAAGGCACCAGGACCGGACGGGTTCACACCTCAATTTTATAAGTTATTTAAACAGGAATTAGCACCGCTCTTAACCCAACTCTTTAGTTTTTGGTCTCTCCACGGGGTTAAGGAGGAATCCCTTTTTGAAGCCAGAATAATTTTATTACCTAAACCAGGCAAATCTACTGACCAAGTGGGGAACTATAGACCTATTTCGTTGTTGAATATTGACGTTAAAATTTTTGCTAAAATACTGGCTTCCAGAATTAAGAAGGTTTGAGGAGAACTGATTAGCCCGGAACAAGCTGGCTTTGTAGAAGGTCGTTCTGTGTCCAATCACTTTAGAAAATTATTTTACCTAATTTCTGAGACCACTGACCCAAATACGGAAGCCTCTCTGATCTCTCTGGACGCAGAAAAGGCCTTCGATCGGGTGGAATGGTCATTCATGTTTGAAGTTTTAGCCAAGTTTGGCATCCCTCAATACTTTATTCAGTTAATTCAAATACTCTACACCTGTCCAACGGCTAGAATTCAAAATAACAATTTAATTTCGGAGCCTTTTCCTCTGCTAAGGGGTACACGCCAAGGTTGTCCTTTATCCCTTATCTTTTAATTTACATTTAGAACCTTTAATTAGAGCTTAAGGCGAAAGTGGATACAGGGACTCAGGATTGGGGTCAGGAACATAAAGTATCAGCTTTGACGCTGACCTTCTGCTACATATTCGGACACTACAGTGTCACTTCCAAAAGCTCTAGACCTTATTGAAGGTTTCGGGGTCTTTGCAGGTTTTAAGCTGAATTTGACCAAATCAATGTTATTTCCACTGTCAACACACTTAGTTAAGGGGTGGTGTCTCGATTTGGGACTACAGTGGCAAACTAATTCCCTAGGCTACTTAGGTATCCAAGTTTCCAAAAATCTGGAGGACTTAGCCCGGCTAAATTTAAAGCCTATTATTAAGTCCATTAAAATAGATTTAGGTAGGTGGACAAAACTCGCCTTATCCTTTTCGGCGAGATGTAATATTATCAAGATGGTAGTGCTGCCAAAAATTTTCTATCCCTTTCTACTTTGAATATATATCTCCTAAATCGTTTTTAAGGAATTGAATAGGATATGCTCGAATTTTATATGGGAAAATAAACCCCCTCGCAGAGCTTACCTTAAACTTTGTAGGCAACGTAATAAGGGGGGCAGACAGTTACCCGATTTCTTTAAATATTACTTAGCAATTCATACGGCTAGAGCTGTTCTCTGGGCAGGTAAAATAGATAACTTTTCGATAGGCCTAACCTTGGATAGAACCTTTATTAAGGAGTTTAAGATTGATTTGGAAACCCTTTTATATATTCTCTGGGTCAAAGTTCCGGATAAAGTAAAAAATACACCTCTCGGTGGGATATTAGGGCTATACATCAGCTTTATGCTGATCTAAAAGTCAACCACGCTTTGATATCTCCCAGCCCCTGCTGAGGAACCCTAACCTTTAATCGGGAACCAGCCATTAGTTAGGTTCTTTGCATCATTTCCATCTAAGGTGAGGTGTCAGATTTTATACAGGTAATTCCTTGCTTTCACTCACTAGACTAGCGGATAAATTTGGAGTTAAACCCCAACTTTTCTTAAGACTGGCACAAATAAGAAGCAGTATTCAGTTGGTCTTTAGTGAAGGCTCTATTTCAGTCAAGTGGGTGACTTATGGGATAATCTTTCCAGGCTGTGTATTTCAGGAAAATGATATCCAAGAGTTATCATTATATTACTACGAATTTAGTGTTAATCTATCTCCAATTTCATTCTATTGGAAGACCAATTTGTCCTTGATTGGCCCAGAAAGCCTGGGAAGATATCTGGTTAGATGTTCATTTACTAATAAAACAGGACAGGTTAAGAGACATTCAATTTAAGCTATTACATAATATGTATATGTCTCCAGCCAAGATGCATCGGTGGAATAGCCAATATTCACCAGCTTGTCTGAACTGCAATGATTCAATTGCTACTACTTTTCATAAACTATGGAGTTGTCCTAAGAGCGCTATGTTGTGGGAGATGGTTAAACAGGGGTTGAGACCCTTCTGCGACCTTTCAATATATTTCACACCAGAATTTTGTATTCTGGGGAGATACAATGTTATCTCACGTCACGCTTTGAAGACACGAATGGCATTAATTGCAATGGTTACCAAATTGGTGATACTCCGCCATTGGTGTGAAGTATGGTCACCTTCCTTCAAGGAGTGGTGGGGGGAGTTTATAAATGCACTATATGCTGAAAGAGTAGTATATTTATCCACGCACTCCCTACATAAATTTGAGAAATATTGGGAATGTTTTACCCACCAACTGAAAGAAAAATATGGATTTTAATTTGCTTTAGGATGGTTTTATTTTACCCTTCCTGCGTAGTATAGATTTAATTTTCTTTTTTCTAGTTTTCCTTCTAGGTAATGTAAGATAGTAGTCATAAACAATCCTCTTTCTTCCCTTCTTCAAGACAAGTCACTTTAAATCCAGGAGCATCAGGCTTATTTATTAATTATGTTTTATTGCATTTAGCTTTTATGGATAGCTGCGGGGAGGTGGGGGGAAGGGGGGTTCTTGGGGGAGCATTGTCTGTTTTTGTTTTTTCTCCTTATGAATTAATTGTTGCTAGTTTCTGTTGGGGGTTTTGTGTTTATTGTATATAATGGAACATTTTCTGTTGTCATTGTCTCTATGCATATGTTTGTTATGTGTTGTAATAAAGTGCAGTTATTTGCAAAAAAAATGTATGGCGTTCCATATTTTTTAGTGTTGAGGGAATACATTCCAGAGTTTGGTTGGAACATAGACTTTGAAGGCAGATAAGGACCGCTTGGCCCACTTAGTCTGCCCATTTCCCTACCTATTGGATAAGTTGCAGATCCTAGTTAACCAACAGCTTACTTCCTCCGACCCCCCACCAGAATTGCTTTATGTCTGTCCCATGCATTCTTGAATTCCCCCACTGTTTTTGACCCCACAACCTCCTCAGTAAGGCTGTTCCAAGCATCCACCACCCTCTTCATGAAAAATACTTCCTCACATTGTCCCTGAGCCGTGCCCCCTCTATCTTCAAATTGTACCCCCTTGTTCTTGCAAATCTCTTTTTCTGAAAGATGCAACCCTCTTGAACTTTGTTGATTCCGTTGAGGTACTTAAATGTTTCTATCATGTCCCCCATCATTGTGGGGGTTGTATAGAAGATGAGTGCTATTTGCCCAACATTGGCACTGTATATACTCTCAGATCTTTAAGTAGGTTCTTGCCATTACAACTTTTTTATTTATGTTTTGTTTCTTTGGTAACTGGGTAAGGCCCACTAGGCTTAAGTGCCTGTTTTCAGGGGTGATCTAGGAGCACTTTGGTGGTTAAGTGACTTGCTCAGAGTCACACAGTATGCAAGTGGAGATTGAGGGAATTGATTCTAGAAATAGCACCCTTTGTAAATAACATTCATGAGATGCTGATTACAATTAACTATCCTGGCTGTGTGTTTCAGTTGCAGGTGTGGGATCCAGAGCTCCTGTTCCCCGTGTATTATTTATTTCCTTGGTTAATTGCCTGTAAATCAGGACCTTTAGTGAGATAAGGTCTCTGGGCACTACTTTAAATGTTATCCTCGGTATTCTTGCAGAGTAATAGCTAATGCATTCTCCAATAAACAGTATAACAAGAAATAAACAAGCATCACTGAAACATCAAAAACAACCTACATACTGTGTGTGATGTTTCTCCTCTGGATTTTCTGTTCATAGTTTTGTCATCTGAATATAGTGAAACATCACATACTTGTCTGAGACAGCAAGGGTGCAGGGAGGGGATACAGTTATTTTAGGACAAGTACGTTTTTTATGTATTGACTGAAATCTTGGAAATACACCTTTGAGATGGAAGCTCATTTACAAAGGCCCTACTTCAAATTAACAAAAGACACATAACATACATTACAAGATTGAAACACTAGGAACGGTAAACATGCGGTGTTACAGGGCACCAGTGTCCCAAACAGAGAATACAAGGATTATTAGATTACAATGTAACAACTAATGAGGTATTTAAGCAGAAATAAATTTCTTTGTCAAGCTCAACAGTTAAGGAAGATAAGTACTTCTTTGTCAGGTTCCATGAGAAAGAGGTTTGAGGAAGGGGTGGGGGGAATATGTGCAGAGGGCATAATGGACAAGGGGATCAAGGACAAGAATCAGGGGCTAACAATCGCAAATGCTAAGACAGGTGAGGTGCAGGTGGTGTTGACTCTTAAATAGGCCAAGCTTGCGTTCATTGATTATATTCGGGGGGAGTTCATTAAGCCACAGGGAGGCCTGATAAATGAAAGATCTTTGTGCTGATGAGGTATGGAAAAATGAGACATACAGACATTGTCTGGTGGTGCTTCTTGTACCGTGGGGGTTGGGGCAGTGGAGAGGCGGTTCTGGATGGCAAGCAGAGTTAGGCCAAGGTGTTTTTTCCCCCCTAGAAGACACACTTGATACCATATTTTACCTTGTAGAGTAAGCCAATTGGACTGTGTATAAAGGGCACATGTGTGGATTAGTCTATTGGAACCAAGAAGAAGCCTGCAGGATTTATTAATAGCAGTACTAATCCTATTGAGGGTGGTGTCAGTGGATGCCCAATAGACTACTAACCCATAGTCGATGACTGACAGAATGGAGCTTGTTATGGTGAGTGACAATGCTTCTTGGGTTAGGAAATGATGGTGTCTGTATAGTAGACCAATTCTAGGATTGACAACCTTAACAGTTTGATCTGTGTGATTTGCAAAGGACAGAGTGCTGTCCAGAGTGATGCCTAGATACATGAAGGTCTGTACTTGCTCAATGGGGGTGTATAGGCTATTCAGGATTGTCATTTTGAAGCTCTTATGCTTATTATGAGGGTCTGCAAACAGCATAACTTTAGTTTTTTGTAGTTCATTAGAAGCTTGTATTTAGAAAACCAAGCTTCTGCCACAGTGAAGTCAGTCTGAATTTTCTACTGAAGTTGGAGCAGGTCTGGGCTTTTGGAGTGGATGACAGCATCATCAGTGTAAAGAAGAATTTTATCTTTGCAGACTGAGTGTAGTTTGTTAAAAAGGCTAAATAAAAAGGGGGCCAAGAATTTACCCCTGAGGGATACCCAAGAGAACTTTTGGAGAGTGCACCATCTATTTTTACATGTTGGGACCTATTGTAAAGATAGCTCTGAAACCATCCAACAACTTCTGTGGAGAGTCCAAAGGAGCAGAGTTCGGAGAGAAGTGTCTTATGATTGACAGTGTCAAAGGCCTTAGGCTGATATAAATCACCACAGTTATCTGACTACTGTCAAGGGTCCCATGCAGGAAACCAGAGTACTCCAAGAGGGCAGTGGAGGTGCCGTGTCCCCTTCAGAACCTGTGCTGTTGTGGGCACTGTATTCCATACTTTTCCAGGTATTCAACCAGTTGGTCAGAAACTATTCTTTCTAATGCCTTAGAGAAGGGAGGCAGTATTGATATTGGGCAGTAGTTCGAGTGAAGTGCTCTGTCCCCACTTTTAATGACAAGTCAACTCAATATATACTGTGCGGCCCATAAGCAATGAATGTTTCAGACTTCAAAGGTAGCTATTAAGTTGGGATAAGGGTCAAATGGTGTGGAGATGAATGATAGACAGCATGCTTATCAGACAGCTGGGAAGAAAAGCAACAGAAGAAATGTGTTTTAATTGCAAGCCAGAACAGTACAGCCTGGTACAGCTGCTTTCAGAAGAAGTGTGAAGTAAGGGGTCACTGCTCCCTTGCCACCCCGCAGGACTACAGCCCTGATGGTTAGTGCCCCATTTTTATGAATGCTATCCCTGTGTTTTTGCATCCCCACTATGGAGACAAAGTCTCTTTAAATAATATTTTACAGTAGTTGATGACAACAGAACAAGAAAGCTATGACCATGGGAGATATATTAAGGGTATTGTTAGATAGTGTGTTGTAATTGGGGTAGTTTCTTTTAATTTTGTATATGTAATTTGTTATATTGTAATTGTTGCAGTATTTTAACCATATGAAATGTCTATATTTTGTATGTTTATTATTTATTGAATTATTACTATTGCAGTTATGTGAGATACGCATAGGATGTCATTGTAAGTGAGCATGACAGCTCATATGACATAACATCATTCTGTTTATCTCTTTAAATAATATTTATATTAAGCTATTTTTGACTTTATTTAACAATCATATATTATTAAATAAGCATACATAAATGTTTTCGTATCTTAATAGATATGCATTTGCCAATTAAAATGAGCCGCTGTCTTTCATGGTATGCCTTTACTAGCCCTTGCTGCTTCTGTACTGTAAATAGGAGACCAGGATATGCATGCAATGTTTGGGATATTTACTTATGAAGTTCAGTAGCCAGGTGGTCTTACTTGTAGCAGCTAATATAAATGCTTGTTTCGGTTTATTTATGACAAGTCAAGTCAAGTCAATGTTATTTTTAAAAAGTGCTTTTCAAAATACCAAAGTGCTTGTACATAAATGGTAAAAACAGATCATCAGTATTTAATAATTAAAAGGTAACTATAATATTAATAATAACAGGGCAGCAACATTTAAAAAGCATCAGGAAATGCTAGACTAAATAAATATGTTTTCAGCACGGATTTAAAAGCCTCAGTAGTCAGGCACCCTCTAACCCAAAGAGGTAGAGTGTTCCACAGGGTCGGGGCCATAAATGCAAATGCTCTGGCTCCTGAGGTCTTTAAATGGACCCTGGGAACCTCTAGCAATCTTTTGTGGGTGGAACAAAGCTGACGGAGGGGGTAGTAGGACAAAGGGGATCTTGCAAATTACGCAGTCCCTGTAGGGCCTTGTAGGTCAGCAAACCAATCCTGAAGGTTATCCTCCACTGCACCGGTAGCCAGTGCAGTCCACAGAGCACAGGTAAGACATGGCAAGATCTAGAGAAACCAGTCAACAACCTGGCTGCCGGATTCTGCTCCAGCTGCGTGCAGTGGATATCCACCCCAGGTAGCTCTAAGTACAGAGCATTACAGTAATCAAGGTGGGAGGTCACAAAGGCTTGAACCAGTACTGGAAGATCATCAGGCAGAACAAGGTGTTTTATCCGAATGATATTCCTCTCATGGTAAAATGAGGTCTTGATGACGTCTGGCACCTGAGATTTAAGCCTCAGCCCACCATGAAGCATAATGCCCAGATTCTACATCCACTCTGAGGTCATGAACTGGCTGCCCCCCAGCCAAATCCCAGATGGCTGAAGAAGAAGACCCCTCTACCTGATGACCTAGGTCCACAACCCACACCTCAGTCTTGTCCGGATTCAACCTCAACCAGTTGGCACTCATCCAGTCTTGAATCTCAGAAAGGCAATTGTTAAAAACTGAGATGGCTTCATCCTGTTCAAGCACAAAGGACATGTATAGCTGAGTATCAATTTTTTATAGCAATGAAAAAACAGTCCATACCACCTTATAAGGTCCCCCAATGGCAGCATTTACACTGTGAACAACATGGGTGATAAACTGGAGCCATGTGGTACCCTGCAGACCAGGGGAAGAGGGGCCAGGGGAAAAAATCCCCAACACCACTCTCTGGATCCTGCCTGTGAAGAAAGAATGGAACCACCTGAGGACTGTACCAGGCAGTCCACAGATCATCCGCAGGTGCTCCAGTAACACCCTATGGTCCACGGTGTCAAATGCTACAGAGAGATCAAGAAGAACCAAGATCGAATGGCTCTTCTGATCTCTCGCTATCAGGAGATCATTAAGTACCTGAACAAGTGCCGTCTCTGTACTATGCCTCTTCCTGAATCCAGACTGGATTCCTTTATAAGACTGGAATACTTTATAAGCATCGAGAAACATTTCAATAAATGTGCATTTGCAACTTAATATAATTATGTTTTGATGATGTAACTTTTCTACACCTTTGCTGCTATGTGGTACAACAGAGTTTGCACCCAGTACATTACCAAGACCTGAAACAAATGCTTGTTCCTCTTTACTCATTTTCCTCCTGCTAGTTGTTGCTCCTAGCCCTTCACCCCTGCTGAGCCTATTATGGGATGTCTGAGCTGTCTGTTTTCTCATGCTTCTTGCAGTTACTTGAACTCACTGACATCAGAAGGGGAAAAGCCACAGCTGTAAAAACTGGAGCCATTCTAGTATAAGCTGTTTGATCCAGCCAGAGTAGATTGTTTATCCAGCTAACAGACTTGCTGCCTTCTGTGCAAGTCTCCCTTCTGCAAGTTGCTCCTCTTAGCCACTCCAGCTTTGCCTGTTGCCTGGAATCTGAGCTTCCCTGTTCCTTGTGCCACCAACTGGTACAAGTGCTCACTGATGTCACAAGGGGCGTGGCCACTACAGTTAAAACTGGAGCTGCACTAGTTGTGTGATCCAGCCAAAGTCAATCAATCAATCAAAATCTTTATTTATCCAGGCGAACATCATTGAGCAACCTCATTTACAAGATGGACCTGGTTAGCTCCGGGTCAAATGGTACAATGCATACAGAGATATTTATAATAGAGTCAAATACACAAGTAAAGAACAATTAATGCAAGTAAGTACTCAATGTTACATCAGTCATATCAGTTCAGAGTGCTTCTGTAATATTTAAGGAGGACATGAGATGAGTCTTACTAGGAATTTCAGTAGGGAGACGTGATCGGCAGCTCGTGTAGGGAGTGGACGAAAGCACATAATTTCAAAAGTAGTGTAATCACACAGTATTCCTAAATGTAACACTCTAAACAGAAGGATAAGGGTCTTAACAGTCAAGGAGAAAAGTAATTACAGTTATTTTGGCAAATTTCAGCTTGGAAATCAGATTTATGCTTGGTTTAGAACAGACACAGCAGCAGACTGCAGGAACCAGTCAGAAGCCAACGCTGAAGAGCACTCACGTTCCAACTGGATGGCTGCTAATGCCTAGCTTTTCTAATGGAGAGTCAAGCTTAGGTTCTCAGGTGGTAGTAGAGGCAGTGCTGACCGCCCGGTGCTCGGGTTTCCCATGCCTATGGGCAGGGAGCCCATGGAGAGCATATACTTGGCATGGGATGGAAGAAGGGGTTGGCATTAAGCACTAGGCCATGGACAATGGAACATCTGAACCAGCAGGAGGACCAAAACAGTGGGACAACAGAATTGGGCATTCCTTGATACCTAAAGACTGGCACAACCACAGAAATTCAGAAAGGAGTGTAATCAAACAGAGTCCCAACTCTTGACACTGTAAACAGGAAAAAATAGAGGTCATAACTGTTAGGCAATAAGTAAGTACAGCTCTTTTTTGTGCAAGTTTTAGACAGAAAATCAGAGTTTAGCTTAGTATTGAGGGAGACACAGGAGCAGACTGCAGGAGCCAATCAGACGCCAGAGCAGAAAAGCGCTCACGTTCTGACTGGATATCGGCAGTGCCGCACCTCGCTAGTAAGGAGTCCGGTCTAGGTGTCTCAGGCGATGGCTATGGAAGCGACAATCACCCGGTATCCGCATTTCTCCCACCTGAGGGGCAGGAGGCCCCTGAAGGGCTATTCTACGGCAGGGAAGAGAGTTAGGGGACAGTGGAAAGAGATAGTAAAAGTGGAATGCAGTGGAAAGGGAATATGAAGATGAAATAGGGCAGTTAAATGGTACAGGGTAGGGGAATAAGAGCCACAGAATAAGCAATATGTAAAAGACAGCAGGGTGAATAAGGTGTAGCAGCCACAAAAGCTATGACGAGATAATAACCCTACAGGGATTTCTAGAGGGGAAAAACATTTAAGGCCTAAGATGCTGACAGAGTTAAGGTCACCAAAGGTTACAAATGATCATAAATTCAACTACGCTCAGAGGGCAGTAGCCTGATGCTTAGATTGTTTATCCAGCTCACAGATTGTTGCTGCCTTCTGTGCAGGTCTCCTTCATGTTAGTTGCTGCTCCTCGCACACACACACCATGAAGAATTTGTTATCTAGTGTTTGAGTAGCTCAGTACGTCCTGCAGCCTTCTGTTACACATGCTCATTGATGTCAGGATAGGACAGGGCTCCTACAGTTACATCAGAACCTACTGTATGTTACAGCACTCCATAGGGAAGTACTCTGCAGGAGAGGTGGGAGACACTGGCCAGAGAAAGAGATGTGATGCTGAGGGAAGGCTTCTTAAAATGTTTTTGGTTTCGTATAGTAAAGGCTTTTTTTTGTAAGTTTAAAGATGGCTTGTACACTTATGTTTATAACAGCTGTTGTTCTGCTTTGCACTTTAAAAAGCATTACTTGTATGAACTTAACTAAGTACAGTCCAGTTAATCAATATTTTTATGTGCCTAACTCTGGCAAACAAGCTGATAATGGCATTCATGTGACATATTTCATAATGGATGATATATACCTAATACTGGTTTTGATCATTCCAATCTGATCAAATTCCTACATACTGGTTACCAAATGATGCAGTTTAAAGAACAGCTTTCTCTATCAAAACTAACTAATCACAAGAAAAGCCTTTATTACCTTTTATTAATTTTTGGTTTCTAACATTTCTTGAAATATAATAATTTATTGCTTTTATGTACATGCTTGATCTTAAGTGGTGATCTCCATCCAAACTGTGGCTGTCTATGTGCAAATGCATCTTCGTGTTTTAATCATAGGTGTGGATTATGCTTTCTTCACATTAATGCTTATAGTGTTAAGGGAGTGAAGAAAGACCAAGGGAGGGATATTGAGGCTTAATAATGGGGAGAAAATGTGGACAGAGGGTGACAGTGAAAAAGCAGGGATACTGAATGAATACTTCTGCTCAGTATTCACAAAAGAAAAGGAGTAGGGAGAGGTACCTAAATCAAACAATAGAAACACTCTGGATAGGGGGGTCTATACCAGTCCATTCACAGAAGAAAGGGTTCTGAAAGAACTCTTAAAAATGAAGGTGGACAAAGCAATGGGGCCTGACTGGATTCACTCAAGAATTCTAAAAGAACTAAGGGTAGAACTAGTGGCACCACTGACTACCCTCTTTAACAAGTCATGGGAGGATGGGATGGTACCTGAGGACTGGAGAAGGGCAGACGTGATTCCACTTCACAAATGTGGGAGCAAGGCAGAGGCAGGAAACTACAGACCTGTTAGTTTGACCTCAGTGGTAGGGAAAATGATGGAATCACTTCTGAAGAAAAGAACTGTTGAGTACCTAGAGGCCAGCAGGGCACAGGACCCAAGGCAGCATGGATTCTCAGTGGGAAGGATGTGTCAGACTAATCTAATAGACTTCTTTGACTGGATGACAAAAGTAGTTGATCAGGGAAGGTCTGTGGACGTGGCCTACCTAGACTTTAGCAAGGCATTTGACACAGTCCCACACAAAAGATTGATATACAAGTTAGCCAGCCTTGGAGTGGGTCCCAAGGTGGTAGCCTGGGTAAAAATTTGGCTGGACAACAGGACAGAGAGGGTAATAGTAAACAGAGTCCACTCTGAAGAAAGGGGGGTCACTAGTGGAGTACTGCAGTGTTCAGTACTGGGACCGGTCCTTTTTAATGTCTCTATAAGTGACATTGTGGACAGACAGGTAGGAAAAGTATATCTCTTTGCAGATGACACAAAGATCTGCAACAGGGTCGATACAGAAGGTGGGGTGGAAAGGATGAGAAGGGACTTGGCAAGGTTGGAGGAATGGTCAAATGTACGGCAGTGTAGCTTCAACACAAAGAAGTGCAAAGTAATGCTCCTGGGAAACAAAAACCCAGGGGACATGTACACAATGGGGGGGGGGAGATACTAATAACAACAAAAATAGAAAGGGACCTGTGGGTAGTCATATCAGATGACCTAAAGGTGGGCAAGCAATGTGAGAAGGTGGTAAGGAGGGCTGGGGGGATACTGGGCTGTATAGGGAGAGGCATCACCAGTAGAAAACAGGAAGTTGTTATCCCTCTGTACAGACAACTGGTGAGACCCCATCTGGAGTACTGCATGCACTTCTGGAGACCCCATCTCCGCAAGGACATAGACAGGATCTAGGCTGTCTAGAGGAGGGCAACTAAAATGGTGCAGGGTCTGCACCAGAAGACATATGAAGAGATACTTAAGGAGGGAGGGGGGGGCATGATAGAAACTTTAAAGTACCTCAAGGGAATCAACAAAGTCCAAGAGGGTTGCATTTTTCAGAAAAAGAGATGTGCAAGAACAAGGGGGCACAATCTGAAGATAGAGTGGGAATGGCTCAGAGGTAACGTGAGGAAGTATTTTTTCAAAGAGAGGGTTGCGGATACATGTAACAGCCTTCCTGAGGAGGTAGTGGAGTCAAAAATAGTGGTGACATTCAAGAATGCATGGGGCAGACATAAGGCAATTCTAGTGGCGGGTAGGAGGAAGTAGGCTGTTGGTTAACTAGAATCTGCAGCTTATCCATTAGGTAAAGAAATGGGCAGACTAGGTGGGCCAAGCAGTCCTTTTCTGCCATCAGATTCTATGTTTCTATGTTTCTATACCCAAAAAGTATGTAATAAGGAAATGGATTTTATTTCATAATCCATTTTTTGCAGTCTCTAAGATATGACTTCCTTCCAAAATTCCAGATATTATGATTACTATCTCTGCATACTAAATTTGGCATTTACAGTAAGAATTAAATGTGTGGGCTATATTTGCATACTTGTGGGTCTTCTCGCCATGCTGACCAAATAAAATCTGTTTTGACTCCCTGTAATTTAAACACTTAAATGATAGAAATGAAATAGGTTAAGACTAAACTGATCTGTGTGACAACTTGTTATTGACCCCCCCCAAAGCTCCCATATTAAACATAAACTTTTTTCACTATGATTGCGCACTTCAAAAATTCACATGAATTTGTCTTATTAGGGGACTTTCTGTAAATATTGGTTGGACAGCAATTGTTAATTTTCCCCTTTTATTACATTATCTATCTGCAATTTATGATGGTGTATAGCAAAGATCTGCAAGTTGAGGCCCGGGAGCTGCATGCGACTCTTTGCCTGTGTTCATGCGGCTCTGCATCTCAACTCTCAAAAGTCCAGCTTTATGCTTTTCAGTATCTCCTGCTTTGCTCCACAATAAAGTATTTTGGAATTGTCTGTGGAGGTCACGCACTGAATATGCAGTATATCACATACACACTGATATCATTTATAGAAACATAGAAATGTGTCAGCAGAAAAGGCCCACCAGGCCCATCCAATCTGCCCAGTGTGCCTAACAAGCTGCTGGGACTTTGCAATTTCTTACCATCCCCACCAGATCCAAGAAACCCTTGTGTCTATCCCATGCTCCCTTGAATCCCCCTACAGTCCCTGCTCCCATCACCTCCTTTAGGAGTTTGTTCCAGTTATCCACCCCTCTCCATGAAGCAGAATTTTCTTGATGCTGGGGCAATATGAGGAAGTCAAGCATAATTACTTATGAGAGGTTATTGGCACTGCAGTGTCCACCATATTATAGGCCAGTATCAATACTACCATTTGCATTACTGACATCAGCCAGTGGGATGTGAGGGAGAAAACTTTCAAAGGTTCATGGCAGGGCTGCCTGATGACATCATAGTTAGCGTTACTGATTATCAAGGTGCTGAACAAGGTTGGTGCCAAAGCCCAGGGTATTGCACATCAAGTGGCAAACCCAGTGACAATCAGCTCTGGATGCCTCACAACTGCACAAATGCTCTCTGGTAACCAAAGGGGAGGGATCATGTTGGCAGAGATTTGCAGTTCAGAAAATGTTGCCAGATGTTAGCAGGGCTTGCAGTACTTGAATGCAGAGGCACCAGACATACCATGTGTTTTTATGTATAGCAGGCTGGACCTGATAGATGTCCATGCCCAGCCACCAGTGCTTGACTAAGACATCAGTGCCCCAAGTGGGAGGGACAGATGGACTCCTACCCTCAGATACACAGGATGGTCCAAGTCAGTTATTTTGTCATCCTACCTTCTTCATCTCTTAACAGGTGCTGAGCACTTGATGTACTTTATTGTGATAGCCTCACATCAATTGGGATCTAGGTGGGGTGAGAGGTACAACCACAGTTACATTAGGATGCTATGTGGCATTCAAATCATTAGAAAGGCAGTTGTTCCTCAAGCAGGACAGAAGGCTGTGGAGATGGAAGGAGGACTGAGTCAAGGCATGCAAGGTCATACAACTGCAAGAAATATTAAAGGGACATTGTCAACCTATTTTGTATTATATTATTTTAGGTAAAAATCCACATTTTATGATTCCTTACTTTCTCTAAAATTCATTTATGCTGCTGGCTGTTTTATCTACCTCATTGCTTGTTAGAAACGAAATGCATGGTAATGTAACTATGCGCAGCTCTGTTTTACTTCAAATCACCGAACCACTCTTAGTGCACATTTCCTCAATGTAAGAAACACCATCAAACAGTGCAGCCACTCATGATACCATGGTCTTCTCTGGTCCCACTACATAATGAGTGGCTAGAAAGTACTGGAGGGTGTTACTGAGTCCAGGAAAGATGCAGTGGGAGCTGGTCAAGACATGTAAACTAACATGTTTTGGTGTGGTAACACCAGTGTGGTGGGCAGTCAGTTTTTCACTTTTTAAAAGAAAAAGGATCTGAATCAAACTACCAGCTGAATAAACAGTTTGTTTATAATATGAACAATCATAAAATGTGTGTTTTAAATTAGGGACACTTTGAGGCTTAAAGAAGTTGACAGTGTTCATTTAAGCATATTAAACAAAGCTTTGCCAATATTAAGATGTCACTGATGCTTGAATCACACATATACTTTATGATAAACTGGCACACCCAACAAAGAAAGCAATCATAGATGAGAACATAACCTTTCTAGAAGGCTAGGGTGCTTTTGGTTTCATCAGCAGGGGTGGATGAATGTTTCAAGTGATTTGTAGTGAAAGTTTCCAAAAAATACTACTAATTCCAAGGCATGTCCCAACCAAACATTCTATATATGCCAATAATATGTATGGTAGGAGTGGCCAAGCTCACCCCTACCTATGCCAAGACACAGGAAAGTTGCATCAGAGAACAGAGACCAACAAAACAGGACTTTTTGGTGGCTCCAAGAGATTTACCTGGAGCACATATTAGGAATTAATTTTGAGTTCTTAGCCATTTGCTTTTTCAGCTACAAAATCATGGCTAAAACTCCTCTGATTCTCTTAGGGAGGATCTGGAGAGGAAGCTATTGAGTATGGCTTCTTTGTGCAGTGTTCCAGTTGATTAACATATGCTTTATTCAGATAGCATTGCGGGATGAAGTTAAGCTAAATTATGCACCACAAAGGCCCTCTGCTATGCATATGCTCGTATGGATCTTTGGTGATCAGACTGGTCATGCCAGGAGGACATGCAGCTCCCAACCCTGAAAAGGTTGCAGATTCCTGGTATATAGCATATAAGGTACAAAAGAGGTTGGGTCATAAACCAACATTTTATCAATAGAAAGGTTAACAATTCATACTGTAGTCATAACAATTAGTATACTGATGCATAAAGGCTATAGCAACACACAACAGCCATGTCTCTATGACACTAATCTACCATTTAAAAAAATAATTTGGTTCCTAGTGTGACGCTTGGCCAGCTGGTTATGATTATTGTATGCTATTTGTAATATAAAAATATAGTATGTGATTGTCTCACATAAGACAGCCTGTGCTCCTTGGGTCCCCCGGTTTCAGTGAAGCTACATATATTACACTGACAGGAGATCTCTGTAATTTAATTAACTACCTTGAGAAATTGCATTTTATAGCCATTTTATGACCTGTTGTTGCTTTCAAGCTGGGAAACTAAAATATACATTTTATGACTTCAGAAACAGGACATCATTAAGCTGATTCCTGCCAGCTGTCTCACACTTAGGTGAGGGATTGCAGGGTTGTAAAACTTCAAGGGAACTGGTGGATCAAAAAGACCAATAATTTGGGAAATGAGTTTTTGCTAATGTCACCTTATTTAATACACCCCCTGATAGGACCGCCTGTTTGTATTTTTTTTTTTTATATTCTAAAAGGAAGAGCTAGATGACTCATAGAAGGGGTGTGGAGAGACACAGTTTAAACTATACTGTGTCTGAACTTTTTACATATTCCATCTTGGGACTGTAGAAAGACACAGCTCTGATAAGCACTTAAAGAGGTAATACATTAGATAGAAAAGATCTAAACTGTATGTTAGTAGGAGTTTGTCTGTAGTTTTCTTTGCTTTTTCTTTTAAGTGATTTTATGCTCCTTGATATAGTGTTCTGTGTTTACATTTTTCATATTTTTATCATCTTTTAGTAAAATCTTTATTTGAAAAAGACTGGGTGTATGCCAGTTCTTTTTGCATGTGATGTATAAAGGGTTAGGACTGACAAAAACTATTCAAAAGCTTGATAGTGTTACTAAATTGAGAAAAGGTAAGAATATACCGAAGGTCTTTTATAGAGTTTTAAGGGTTCATTTTGGAAGCCTGGTTTGGTGCCCTTGGCAAAAGATTGTACCGCAATCCCTGAAGAGGGTTCGTATCTGAGCCTGTATATTGGGTATGCTAGCATAAAGTTCACAGTTTGAATCCCCCCAGAACTTGAGACTAAAGGTGATTCAGACTCAAAAGCAGACATGAGGGTTACCCTGTCTGTTACCTGTTCACATTACTGCGCTCAGAAGTTGGCACTGTGGCAGCAGAGGGCCTGACCTGCTAAGTGCGTTTGTGACACCTAGCAACTTATTTTGTTTTCAATGAAAGGTTGGAGTTCACATGGCTGTGTTATGTTGATACAGTTTTAATGCACCAGTGCTTATTAAATCAGGTGTCAAACTATTTAATGAAGGTAAGAAATGCTTGCAATAATATCACCACTACATCAGAAGATGCTACTAGTGTTCCATTTAGTTTATATGCCACTTTTTTCAGTTGATCATGGTTGATTGTAACTCTTTTTAAAGCAGCACTTCTTGTTAGCTAAGATAATTTCCCCATGTCATTTTTTTGCCAATAAGTATATCCTTTTCAAATATTTTTAGAGTCACGTTTTCATTATTTTTCGCACAGTTAATCAGTTTTGAAAATGGTTTGTGTTACTAGTTTTATAATTAGTGTTCATAACAAAGATGACAGTCCCAAGCTGGAAGCATAATCCCCACCCCCCCCAAAAAAAATACACTTTTCCATTTTATTTACTGGAAGAATGAGTACTGGAATGGTGCCTTTTTTCCTGATCTAATTATTGCAGTTTTGCTGATAAGGCTGAGACACCTGAGGCCTTGGGTTACATTAGAGAGGGACTGGACAGCAGGTACCAAGTGGGCATGGGATCTCAGCCCGGTAGTGCCCAAGTGGCCACAAAATCTTTTTGTTGTTTTTGTTTACTAGAGGAGTAAGTACTAGGCTGGGACCTCTTTTTGCTGGTTCAGTGATTGCACTTTTGCAGATTAAGCTTTGTAGACACCTAAGGCCTGGCCTAAGGCCTGGGAAAAGATTAATGAGTGAGTAGGTAGTATGCAGCAAGTGGGTGTGATTTGCCATCCTTTCTGTGACAGGCTGTTGCTAGCTGGCCAATGTGTCACATCAACCCCGCAAAATAAATAAAGAAAAAATAGAAAATATATGTTTTTCACTGTTTACATTTATTGCCTCACAGGATCCTGTAGCATTTATGTGTGCAGAGGTGGGTGAAGCTAGAAAACTTCTCTTTGCAGAGAAATTTGTGAATTTTACCAAATTTGAGAAGTTCTCCTTTAAGGCAAAGTTCTAGTTCACCTTAAAGGAGAACTTCACGAATGGCAAAATTGTGAATTTGGCCTGCAGAGTTTGGCTGTAAGATGATGTTTGCAAGGATCCATGGGATTGGAGGTCACATGGAGCTGCATGAACTGTATTGCCAAGCAATAGCTAAATTCAGTGCAGTGTGAGAAAGAGACAGTTGGTGTTAGGTGTGCTCTGTACCTTTGTGCCTAAGATCCTTTGGAAAGCTTTTAAAACAGCTGGAACTGGGGATCAACCTAGAATCAAATTCTCTAGGACAGAGAACTTTGGTGACAAATTGGTTCATAGCAGATATTGCCCCCCAAAAAACTGATCCACCAATGAGAAATTGGCATCCCCCACTACTCCAGGGAATGTTTAAGTGTGGTAAATGTAACATTTACAGCTTTTGTGAGGAAGGGAAAATATTTTAACTTGAAGGCTATACCGGGGAGGGGGGGTACCTAGTAGGAGTTTTCTTAACTGTGCCAGTGCTTATGCAATGTATGCTATATAGTGTCCCTGCAGCTTGCTGTATATTGGTCATATAGTGAGACCATTACATCAACAAATATAAGAGCATATTAGAAATATTATTTATTTATTTATTTACGAGTTTAACCAGGAAAGCATACTGAGCAACATGCTTGATTCCAGATGCGACCTGGGGGCCATGGCCCACATACAAAAATTGGAAGTGCTCTAGACAGTACAGAAACAAGCAAGGCTTGTACATAACATATTTGGGGGAAAATTACATATTTAGGGGAGAGTTAACATCCAAGGGTACTATACACACAATCAGTATGGAGACACAGAGGGTAGATTACTGTACAGTACATATGAGTTTATGGCAGTGAGACATTTGAGTAAAATTCTTAACTGAAGCAGGAGCAACTGGAGGTGAAATGTGCACTGAGTAATTTGTTTCAAAGGGAGGTATTTGGTGCGTGTCTGATGGTGGCAGGCAGGGCGTTCCAGGTCTGAGGTAAACGGTAATTAAAAGCGGCCTGACTTTTGGATGTATGCATAAATGGGACATGAAGCAGTTTATGATTAAAACTTCCAAGGGAGTACGTAGGTGACGGTTGTTGGGAGAGGGCAGAGGACAGATGGGGGGAAGGGAGTTGGACCAGTATATGGCTGTGAATCTGGCACAGTTGGATTGTCTACGGTCATGTAGGGATGGCAGAGTTAATGAGTTATAGAGGTCGCAGTGGTGTGTTGTTTTGGGGCAGCCAAGGATGAAATGGCAGAAGGAGTGGAACAGGGTGTCGAGGCTGGTCAGGGCGGACCTGGGAGCAATGGAGTAAACTATATCTCCATAGTCGATTACGGTAAGGATCATTTTTTTGTACAATGGCATGCCTTGTCTGTGTGGGGAGGCAGCTTTTGTTTCGGTGTAGTGCCCCAAGTTTGGGGAGTAGCCGCTTGTGTAGAGAGGTGATATGAGCTGAGAAATCTAGATGTTGGACAAGCCATATGCCCAGGTATCTGAAACTCATACAGATTTCCAGGGGGTTCCATCCAGGGTTTTGAAAGGGGGGCTGGGGACTTGGCAGGAGAGTCTTTGTGGTGAGCCAAAAGTTAGCAATATGTTTTTTTTAGAATTAAGCAATAGCTGGTTAGACCTGAACCAGTTCTGGATAGCGTTGAAGTCTTCCTGGAGTTGGATTGCTACACTGAGGGTTGTGGGACCAGAGGAGTATAGGACAGTGTCATCTGCGTACATCTGTATAGAGGAGTGTGAACATGCTGCTGGGAGGTCATTTAGAAAGATGGAGAAGAGAAGGGGACCCAGGACTGAGCCTTGAGAGACACCTGTAGGGACAGGCAATGGGTGGGAGGCTATTTTGACTACTTGTCTCCTGTCTACTAGGTAGTCTTGGAACCAGTTAGTGGCTGTAGTGGAGAGCTCTGCAGCAGTGAGTTTAGAGAGGAGTAGAGAGTGGGAGACGGTGTCAAATGCCTTGGCTAGGTCAATGAAAATGGCTGAGGTGATATGTCCTTTGTCCATACTCGTGAGGATGTCTCCTGTGACTCGAAGTAGGGAGGTGGTGGTTGAGTGGGATTTACGGAATCCTGATTGGAAAGATGTGAAAAAGGAGGAGACGTCTAGTTAAGGGGTGAGTTGGGACAGGACCAATCGTTCCTGGAGTTTGGCCAGGATAGGAAGTAGGGAGATGGGTTGGTAATTTCCTGGGGTGGAGGGGTCACCTGCTTTTGGTAGGGGAATAACGGTGGCCAGCTTCCAGGCTGTTGGTAGCTTGCCCAGAGAGAAGGATAGATTGAAAAGGTCAGCTAGGGGTGCGGCGATGGCTGGGGCAGAGAGGTATAGCATCTTTGCGTCCATGGACGTAGGGCATTTCCCTTTGTTTTGGTTTAGCGCCCGAAGGGAGTGAAAGACTTCTGCTTGGGTAACTGAGTGGAAGGAGAATGGAGTGGATGTGGAGGTAGTGTGAGGGGCACCTGAGCAGAAGGGAGGAACCATCGGGTGGTTTTGGGGGAGGGAGGAAAGGAGCTGTTCAACGCAACTGGCGAAGTGTGTATTAAAAGCTTCGGCTACGTGGATTGGGTCGGATATAAGGGAACCCTGGTTTTGTAGTGTAGGTGGAGCAGGTTGGGTGGGGGGGGAGAGCAGGATTTTGAGAGATTTCCAGAAATCAGTTGGGTGATTTATATGTTTGCTGAAAGTTGATTGGAAGTAGTTTTTTTTTGCTTGGCGAATACTGTTTGTACACTTGTTGTGATGGGATCGGTATGTAGAGAGGGAGGCCTGGGTGCCCAGCTTTTTATAGATTTTCCAGGCGTGGTCTCTGGCATGGCATTTTTTGATTAAGTCGGCCGTGATCCAGGGGAGATGCGCACCTTGGACTCTTTTCGTACGTAGAGGTGCGTGGATATCCCATACTTTAAGGAAGTTTGTTTTGAAAGCCTCGAAAGCTATGTCAATGGTGGGCACCATTGAGATGAAGGACCAGTTTATCTGTCTTAAGTCTGACAGGAGGGTGGCTAGATTGAGGGGGTTATAAGACCTGGTGACTAATATCTTTGGGGGTGGGGCAGGGGCTGTGAACCTTTCTGATCATATAAATCATATGGTGATCACTTATGGAGTCGGGTAAGAGGCCTGCGCTTAGAATTCTATGTGGGTGGGAGGTGAGAGCCCAGTCCAGTAGAGTGTGATTTTGGGTCTGGTGATTTAGCCTGGTGGGATCAATGATGAGCTGAGATAGATTTTGGGCCTTAATTTTTGTCTTTAGGAGGGCTTTGTCAGGGCCAAGCCAGTTTATATTGAAGTCACCGGTGATATGAAGCTCACCCCTGGCTGCTAGCGACTGTAAGTTGAACAAATGGGAGAGGATGTCCTCGGGAGGAGTGCAGGGGGGGCAGTAGGAGCCAGCCACATATATGGGGTTTGAGCTAGGGAGAGAGATTTTGATGAGTAGTGAGTCAATGTTTCCAGGAGATACAGGGGTGTCGACTACAGTGAACTGTTGACTGTTTGCGATGTACATTGCTGTGCCACCACCTCTCCTTTTTCCTTGGCGATCATGCCTGATTATAGTATACCCTGGTAGGGATACCTCCTTAGCAGTGTTGTGCTGTTTTAGCCAGGTTTCTGAAATGATTAGGATGTCGGGGCGTAGGGTTAGGGCAAGCGGTTGCAGAAGCGAGAATTTAGATAGAAGGCTGCAGGTGTTTAAGTGAAGGATACGGAGGCCTTTTGCGAAAGAGAAAGGGGAGCAGGTGTTTGAGACTGGGTTGTTTGGACCAGGGTTTGCCTCTACATCCCGTGACATGAGTAGGAGAAGTGTGACGAGATATTTAAATTTGACCCAGGGAGGTTAAAGGTTAGTAGTGGTGGTTCGGTAGGTATAGGTACAGTAATTTTTAACACACCTTTGGGCAGACACTATTTTGAGAAACACAACCCGGGAGGGACTTCTTTCATGGCAATAGAATATGTGCAGAATGACCCAAGGGGAAGGCATAGACAGAACAAGTTATTACAAAGAGAGAGAGAGCTTCTGGGTATTCAGTTTGGATACCGTGTGACCTAAAGGGCATGATGTAGACTGGGATCTGAAACCTTTTCTTAAAAAGAGATAATGGATTATATAAATTAAAACCAGTAACTAGGCTTTAGTAATTTTATTTGCCATGCTTTTTCTCTTTGAATAAGGTATGAATTTTAGTACCTTCTCTTCTTCTGTCTTCTAGATTGTGGATGCCTTTGAAAGTTTTGGGTTGGTTGATCCTTATGACCCAGAAGCTGGTTTACTATTATCAATGGGAGATCACGTGTCTTTTTTTCTTTTGGACAGTCAAATCACTTTTCTTGCTTAACCTTTTCTATTTTTGATTTATCTGTTAGCACTCTTTATCTTTTTATTGTTACTCTACCATGAGAATTGAACGTTTGCCTAGCTTTAGATGATAACAAGAAAGCAGCAGTTAATTAATTTATATTAAAAAAGTGTTATACTAAACTGTGCTTATATTTACAATCTTGTATTTAAAACCTGGCATTTGCACAACATAGTTTACATTAATGCATTTTTGCTTTAGTTTTTATATAAAACATTGTTTTTTCTGTTATGTGCTTACTAGTTAGCATGTTCAGATCCCTCCCTGTGCCACTGAGTATTTGAATGTAATTAACAATACCAACAGGGGGGCAATATCATTGTACTAAGCCCACTGGTATTTAAGGGAGTGCTCCATCACTGAAACATTTCCCCTTGATGAAGACTCCAGTCAAAGCGTTGGAGTAATTGAGTGTTTAAAGGTATTAACCATTTTGAAAATGACACAACTTGTCTGAGACTGTTCTTTCACAGGAATCTGCTCAGTGTGCAAGGTCTTTTGTGTATACTTTGAAAGCATTTAAAGCACACATTTTTTCAACAAATCACTCCATTAAGTATCTACTGTGCCTTTTACCTTTAGATCCCTAATTATGTGTCGTATTTTGTGATTTAGTTAAAGTTGTAGTTTCATTTTGTGTATTGTGTAGTGAGGCAGTGCGGGGGGGTAATTTAATTGCAGCAACTTCAGAAAGGAAAAGGCAGGTTAGGTAACCATTTCCGTTTTAGTAGTGCTAGTGCTGTTGTAGTCAATGTTTTGTGTGATTTTTTCCCTGTTTTCTTTGGTGTATAATTTTTGTTCTGTAGAACTGTTAGGTGTGTTTTACTAAATTATTTTTGTCACAGTAGTTTGACTATATTGATTTCATTTTTGTTTATTGATTGAATTTAGCAGTTTTTCATGTACATGGTAATGTTGTTATAATTATCTGAGTTGTTGCATCTTGCATGTGTCCCATTTGTCCTTAAAATCACTGTTGTGTATTGTTTGTGTAAAAAAAAAGGAAAACAAATGGTAGCAGTGTAGGTACTACTGCTGATGCTGGTTAAAGAAGGGAGCTTGAACTTCAACAGAGGGTACTTCCACTTCAACAAATATGCCCACCACCCCATCATGACACAGAAACTTCCCTTACATCCTCCATGAACTGCTGCTAGAACAGACCTGACCATCACCTCCACCACCCACATTTACCACTTCCATCTGCTTTTCCTCCCACCTGACTTGGTGATTTGCTATGATATGGGTTGTATGGCCCCCAGTTCCCATGTTGGTCCCCTGCTTATCCCAAGGACAAGTTTAATGCATAGGTTGCCAGTGACCACACTATCCCTAACCCTAACCCCAACTCTAATGTCCCATAGGATAACACTGCAACTTTAACAAGCTGTAACGTCATCAGTCTTTGGAATTAAGGAATACTGTATATATCAAAACAAAGATCTCAATATCTCAATGAGTACTACAATAGTAACACCTAACATGCTGGAAAAACTCATTCAGTATGTACAGCACCCCAAAATTGCCTCCCAAAATTACCATGGTGCAAAATCCACAAATTAAGCCTGATAATAATCAAAAAATGCAAAACAAATATGCATCTCTTCCTGGATCATTGCCATACCAAATTTCAGACAACGTTGACAAAAGTTGAGTGAGTTACACCTACAAATCCCAAAAGGAGTAGTTGGTGGAAGTAGGGTGGTGGCATTCTTGTTTCCAAATTATTCTCTACCACATCAGCAGCACCCATGCAGGTAGATGCTGGAGGAGAGAGGCAACAAGAGAATTAATCTGAGAAGTAGCAAAATCTCTGGTTTATGAACAGCTTCATTTTGACCCACCATCACCTTGGGGTACCAAAAGAAAAGGTTATAGGCAAAGTTACCAATGGTGAATGTCCTAGTAAATTGAAAAACTCCACAACATTATCTGTGGAGGTGAATTTGGTGATTCTGCCCTAACTTCACCTGTGAATGAAAACTTTGCAACATCTCTATGTGTGTGTCATCTGAGCTGTGCTAGGAAAGCATGATCTGGACAGTGGTCAGTAAGTAGGAGTGAGCTGGCTTGGTCAGGTGGGATCATCTAGAAGCAGCAAAGCAAATCCAAAGCAGAGTTAGGTTACCTAGAACCCCTCAGCCTCAATAGAAAGAGGAAGTATGGAAACTGATAGAAGAGTCCATAAGGTATCATAGATTACAGAAACCACTCACAGTGGCACAACAGAAGTTAATTTTTTTTTTATATATAACAGCTTTATTGGACTATAAACAAGGGACATAATTCAAAGACTACTAATGTACAAGGTAGAAAATAAAGAACAGTGCACATAACAAATATTGTAAAAACGGCTGCAGCAGCTAATGAACAAAATAAGATAAAATAAAAACCATTTAGCGGTAACCTAAAATATTTCTTAACAGTGGGAAAACTACATAAACTGGTAGGTAGCATGTAAAACACCAAAAAGATTATCCTAATCACAAAAGTGCAATAAGCATAATCAGTTTTAATTAATAAATGCCATAAAATTAAGTTAACAACCACAATATAACCATTACAGAAGGGAATCCAGGTTGGGACAGGGTAACTAGCCTACATGGCAGGAGTCAGATACTTTGAACTTTCCAAAAATCAAACTGGATATGCATCCATCACTAAGCAGGAGTACCACCACAAAACAAAAAAGAAACTTTTCACAGGACAAAAGTCAGTTGGGACTGCAATCTATATAATACCCATTTGTAGAATCAAGTAACCACGCCCACGGCACAAAAGAAGGAAGGCGTAAAGTAAGCCATAGCCTGGTAATAATCTTCCTAGCACACACCTAAAGAATTAACAACAATTTTATTTGCTAAGTACCAATCTGAATATCCCGGGGCAATATGTAAAAACACTAAATTTGGGGAAAGTGGGGTAGGGATATCAAACAAGGAGAAAATAAGTGGAGAAAAGGAGTCTGGAAGGTGGCTATTCTCAACTATTTAAGTATTGAGAATGGCCCATAACTGTAAGTAATGATAATAATCCATGGAAGGCAGAGCATATGTGACCCATGATTCAGAGAAAAGACACATCCCTTGGGAACCAGTACCTGATTATAACAAATCAAACCCAGTTTAGCCCATCAACATAAAAACATATCCGATTCAGTTAACTGATTGAGCGTGTCCAATGCTAGCGCTGTCACAAAAGTGAACTTGATAAAAGAGAAAGACTTACAATACTTGTGCCAGACCTGAAGGAGAATTTGTCTATACCAAGCAAAATAAGAAAAAGGAAGAAAACCCAGAGTAAAAGAAAATAAAATAAGACTAAGACTGTACAAGTCATTAATTGTAAATTCAATATCCTTCCAATAACTTTGAAAAGCATCAGAGATCCAAAAGCAAATTACTGTATCTGCAGTTGACATGCCATCGCATACCAATGTAAATTAGGAAGATTTAGATCCCCCTTGAGAGAAAGGAAGATCTAATAATGCAAAACAATCCCTAGGTCTCTGGCCACCCAAATAAAGTGAGAAATCATCTGATACCAGTCTCTAATATAGCTGGGACTAGGATAAATAGGCAAAGGTTGAAGATAAAAAAACTACAAGAAAGTAAATTAAGACAGGTGACTTCGACCCACTGAAAGAAAGAAAAATGATAAGCAGACCAGCGACTAACGTCATCCTCTATAACTACAGTTAAAGTTTCAAAATTAAATAATTCCAGGTGGTCAGGATTTCAAGAAATATAGATACCTAAATACTTCACAGAATTTCTGTTCCAACGAACAGGAAGTAAAGCACCAATAGAAGACGGTGGAGTATAATTAAAAGCCAACAATTCAGTTTTATCCTTGTTTAATCAGAAACGAGCTCAAGATTCAAACTGATCCAACATCTGAAAAAGAGATGGGATAGATCAATTAGGTTCAGTTAGAGTAAGCAAGATATCATCAGCAAACAGAGTGATCCAATAGTCCCGACCACCTAATGGGATGCCAAAAATAGAAGAAGAAAGTTGAATATATGCCACTAAAGGTTCAATATAAAGTGCAAACAAAAGTGGAGATAAAGGGCACCCTTGTCTGGTACCGCTACGTAGAGAAAATGGTGAGGAAAAAAGCCCATTAACCTTAACCAAAGCAAGAGGAGAAGAGTATAGTTGACGCAATATAAAAATAAACTGGGAAGGAAATCCAAAAACATGGAGAGTGCTGCAAAGGAAATCCCAACAAACCCTGTCCAAGACCTTCTCCACATCCAAGCTGGCCACAACCAGGGGTATAGAATGGCTAGAAACATGATCTAATAATAGAAGAGTGCAATGCACATTATCATGTGATTGTCTAGTACACACAAAACCCAATTGGTCTGGTCCAGCGAGGTCAGGAGAAGACCTTCTACCAGATGCACCCAAGTAGACACAACCAACTTATGATCCATATTAAGAATAGAAATAGGACTATTGGAAGGTGAAAATGTGAGGTCCTTACTCAGCTTTGGAAAAGCAGCAATTACTGCATAATGACAAGAAGGAGGAGGTGAATCCCCATCCTGAAGAGAATGACAAAAAAGAAGAACTGGCCTCAAAAGTGTGGTTAAAGAAGCTGACTTATAAAATTCTGAAGGATAACCATCCATCCCCGTGGACTTCCCTTTTTTACCATCCTGTATACTATGAGTTAATTACATCTCAGAAATGGGAGACAATAAGCACTGAACTTGTTCAGAAGAAAGTTTAGGTAGCTCAGCCCAGGATAGGAATAATTTTATCCTAGATGGCAAAGCAGGTCAAGCATTTTCCTGTAGAAATTGAGGTATTTGATTCAACAGTTTATTTATGAGGAGTTGTCCCTCAAAAGACCCAGATGTAGATGCCAAAAAGTACTGTGTTCGGGGTTCCCTAAAATAAAAGAAACGTCAAGAGGGATGTGGTCTAAAAGGTGAATAGAGCCATGTTCTACCTCATGAAGTGAATCAATATGTTCTACAGTGGTAAAAAAATAATCAAGCCGAACAAATGTACCAGGATGAGTAGAACAGTGGGTATAGTCCGTATGTCTCAGGTGACTAAACTGGCATACTTCAACCAGTCCTAAAAGACTGAAGTGTTTTAGTAAAATTTATAGCAGCAGCTGACTGGTGAAAAGCTTTAGGATTTGAAGAATCCCAATCTGGTGACAAAGTAAGATTAAGATCACCTCCCCATAATATCTGACTATGCCTATGGTCCAATGATGTGGCAAAAAAGGATACGAAAGGCTGACTGGTAGAGCCCAGGGAAAAGAAGGTATTCACCAAGGTTATAGGATGACCACCAAGAAAGCTAGCAAAGATGGTATACATCTTTCCTAACTGGTAGAACACAGACAGTTGTCTTGGGGATCTTTTCTTCTGACTCTTTCCGTCTGTCTTGTGTGGTCTCTCAGGGCTCGGTGTTGTCCCCTATGTTGTTTGCAGTGTATATGCTACCTCTTGGAGACATCGTAAGATGGGATGGGCTGAGGTTTCACTGCTATGCTGATGATACCCAGCTCTACCTGTCTTTTGCCCCCAACCAGGATAGTGCTCTCTCGGTATTTAATAGCTGCCTCACAGAAATCCAAGACTGGATGAATTCGAGCTGGTTAAAGTTGAATGCGGGAAAGACCGAGGTTATGGTTGTGGACCCGGGGTACAGGATAGGGCAGTTGAGGACTGATCAGCCCTCTGGATTATTTCTGGGGGGGGACACTCAGATCCTTACCTCAGAATGGGTGCATGACCTGAGAGTGGTGCTTGATGATGGGCTGACCCTTCATTATCAGGTGTCAACAGTCATTAAGTCAGTCTTTTATCATCTTAGGAACATTGCCAGGGTCAAACACCTTGTTCCGTTCAGCAATTTGCTTATGTTGGTCAATGCCTTTGTGACCTCGCACCTTGACTACTGCAACTCCCTTTACTTAGGGCTTTCTGGGGTTGATATCCCCCACTTGTAGCTAGTGCAGAACGCTGCTGCACGATTATTGACAGGGGGGTCTAGGAGATCGCATATTACCCCTGTGCTGCACGATCTGCACTGGCTGCCGATTCAGTGGTGGATCACCTTTAAGGTAGGTTTATTGACCTACAAAGCCCTACATGGACTTGGCCCTGACTACTTGAAAGAGCTTCTGATTCCTTACACCCCTGTGTGACAGCTCTCCTCGGCTGATGAGGGGTTGCTGGAGATTCCAAGGGTTACTTTGAAATTTTCTGGGACCTGTGCTTTTAGGTTTGTGGCCCCAACCCTCTGGAATTCTCTGCCCCATCAGCTTCGGGAATGCATGACCGTGGGGAGCTTCAAACAGGCACTAAAAACCTTTTTGTGGAGTCAGGCTTTTTCACGAATTGTTATGATTTGTCATTGTTGTTTTAGGAATTATGTTTTAAATACTGTAAAGCACCTTGATATTTGAAAGGCATTTAATAAATAAAGTTATTATTATTATTATTATTAAAGCTGGTTACGATTACATAGCGACCCTCCTTATCACTAAGAAAAAAAAATAGGGAGCAAAGGACAATCTGCAGTGGCCTAACAGTAAAACCCCTCTCTGTCGGCCAGACTTATGGGAGGAAAAAAAAACATGCCCAAAACCTAACTTACCAAATTACTTAAGCTCCTCAGAGGATAAATCAGTTTCCTGCAAAAATATAAAGTTTGTCCAATAGCATTTAAACAATTGAAGGAGGCAGCAGCTTTTAAAAGGATTATGAATATCATTAACATTGCAAGAAATAACTTTAGTAAGGTTCACCATAGTTAGTATGAGGCAGGAAAATAAAATACCCAAAATGAAAGGTGACTAGGAGCCCCACCCTTTGAAGTCCTAACTCAGAAGAAAAATTGAACAACTTGTGGTCTCTTACTAAGCAGGTAAGCCCTGTCCCAAACCTGGATTCCCCTAACAATACATAAAATTACACAACAAATATGGTACATTAGAAAAACCAACACACCAAACAAAGAAAAAAACTCAGCTGCGTTAAGTTAAAGGAACTTATGAAAACACCAAAATATTTATACATAAACATATAGATAAACTGTACTCCAGTCAAAACACCTACCGGGTCATAATGTCGCACGCTTAATAGTGTACGACATTATGGCTAAGCAGGTACAGCATAGGCTGTAAGCACTAATGGTGCAATACTGCGTATTCTACTATGCACGGTATTGCACCAGTAGCACTTTCCCAGGCAGAAGATATGACCTCTACTGGGACTGGGTTCCACCGAGCAGCTGCTGTTGCTCACAGGACTGAGCTACAGCAGCAGGATCCCAGGCACTGCGTCTGGGACCAGGTTTGATTCCCGGTACCAGAATATTTTATTTTGTAGTGATTTGTGCACTCCCTGAGGTGAACCTTCTCCCCCCAGAGTTGAGAATCTTTAGTGGGGGGGGTTTGGGGGCATTGCCCCCCATAACGGGGGGGTGTGGTGGGTCATAGCCACCCACAGAAAAAAGATGTATGCTTATTGGCAGCAATCGCGCTGTATTGGCAGTGCAATTTTGACATGAGGCATAATGTCCTGTGACATTATGACCCCGTGAAGTCAAAACATTGGTATCATTAATGCTTTGCGAATCACATACCCCCTGATGAAGCAAAGTAAAACAGACAACTTGAGAAATAGAAATTGTTCTATTTATCAAACTCCAGCTGATTAGCCAACAGGGCAAAATATACCCAAAATCCAAAAAAGTAGGCCCATCAAAAAAGGACATCCAAAAATATCCCATCCCCCCCCCAAAAAAAATGTCCAAATACATAACATATAGTTACAAATCATCAAATTACAAAATTCCCTATAAAGGACGGATAAAATCTTTTACCAACTGAGCAGGAAGAAAAACACTCTAACAGCCCAAGCAACCAAAATAAGCAAGAACATACAATAAGACTTCCAAAAGTGGAAGCTATACCCTTATTGAGGCTCCTGGAAAGTGCTAAAAAAACAAAGAGTGCTGCAGGGGAGACAGTCTGGCCATGCCAAAGATCCCCAGGGTCACTCAGAACCATATCTAAAAATAACCAACAATTATCAAAGTTACACTGGACAAGCAGGATACCCATCAGGGACCCTGAAAAAGAAAAACAAAGAACATTGATACAGGAAAACACAGGGAGACAAAAACCAGGGGATGGGGAGGGAGGGGCAAAAGAACAAAGAAAGAAAAAGGAATGGGCAGGCCCAGCTAAAATAAAGGCTGGGAACTGCCCCCAGGCTTACATATATAACTGATAGAAAAGGGGGAGATTGGGATGCCCCCCATATCTTGTACTGTTAGTCCCTGCCCATCATACTGGGCAAACCTTAATATTCTTTCCCTAAACACTCGATCATTAACAATTACTAAACATGCAGAACTTGAAATCTTGGCAAAAACTCTAGACCTAGCTTTAACAGTTATTACTGAAACCTAGGGTAATTCAGATAAAAAGTGGAGTGTAGAAATCTCTGGCTTTAAGCACTATTTTAAAAATAGAGTGGATACAAGAAAAGGAGGAGGGGTTAGTCTATATGTAAGGGATGATATCCCATCATATGAGTCAACGACTATTGTAGAATCTGAAAGTGTTTGGGTCCATATTAGACCCATTGGTATCCCCCAGTTTCTTATTGGAACTTGTTATCATCCTCCTTCTTCTGATATTAACCAAACCAAGCAACTTTGTAATGAAATTACTCGGATAGCTTGTAAAGACCCAGTTCTCATCTTAGGGGATTTTAATCTTCTTACCATAAATTGGAATGCACTCTCTGGTACTAACCAACATGACAAACAAATTCTCTCAGTCATAATTAATCTGGGCCTTACTCAAATTGTCAGAGAACCAACTAGGGGAGTGAACATATTAGATCTAGTTATAACCAATATTGAGACTCATATATCCGACATTCAAATATTTAACCCCCTGGGAAATAGTGACCATATGTCCTTACTTTTCTCTATCCATCTGCCCTTACTACCTAAAATTAATAAACTTAAAATAAAACAATATAATAGGGCTAATTTTGAAAGCATTAATCACCAGTTAAAGGCCCTTAACTGGGAACAGATACTTTCTCCATTGAACACTGAGGAGGCCTGAGACTTTCTAAAATCAAAAATATTTGAACTTGAAAAACAATATGTACCAGACAAATTCAAGTACAATAATTAAGGGAAAATTCCCCCTTGGTTTAATGATGATATTAAAAAACTAATCAAACCAAAAATAAATTATTTTTAGTTCTAAAAAAATGTTTACCTGATCAGAAAGACACTATCTTATCTAGATACAGGGAGGTGGTTAGACAATTATGAAGGGTAATTACTTTGGCAAAACGCAATTTTGAATTTAAAATTGTTCACACTAAGGATTGTCATAAGACACTATACACTTATCTAAATGGTAAGAAAAGTAACAATAATATGATCATCCCTTTAGTCTGTAACAACATTACGATAACATCTGATATAGAAACAGTTACAGAACTAAATAAATATTTTTCATCTGTTTTTTCTCCGGAGTGATCTAATATTTCACCTATCCCAGTAGGATTAAACTTAGAGTCATGTAAAATCTTTTCCCAGGATATACAGTGGGTTTTTGACTCATTGAAACAATATACAAGCTCTGGCCCTGATAATATAAGTTCTAGATTCCTTCTAGGCACAAGGGATGCAATTATCCTGCCTTTGACTATAATTTAAAAAAAATTGCTTCATGAATCTTCAGTTCCAGCAGACTGGTGTACTGCCATTGTTACACCTATTTTTAAACAGGGCTCACATTCCAAAATTGAAAATTATCGGCCAATCAGTCTCACGTCGATACCATGTAAACTCATGGAAAAAATAATTAAACAACAATTAGAAAATGAAATGTCAACATTAAATATTAATGATGTGTATCAACATGGTTTCGAATCAGGATTTTCATGCACCACAAATATGATCTCTTTCTATGACTATATTAGTTCTAGCCTTGACTGTAATATGCCTATGGATGTTATTCTTTTGGATTATAGCAAGGCATTCAATAAAGTATCACACGGAATTTTGATTAATAAACTTAACCATTTAGGCTTTTCAGCACCTATTATATCTTGGATAAACAACTGGCTGAGTAAAAGAACACAGAGAGTGAGGGTGAATGGTGCATAGTCAGAAGTGGGTGTAGTGGCTAGTGGTGTGCCTCAGGGAACTGTTCTGGGCCCAGTGTTGTTTAATTTGTTCATCAGTGATATGTACATCTCACCAGATAATATTATGGTTAAATTTGCAGATGATACCAAACTTGGGGGTAAGGTTAATACCCTTACTAATTGTCATAATTTAAGTTCTGATCTTGCCTTAATTGAGCAATGGGCATATATCAATAAAATGCATTTTAATATATCTAAATGTGCAGTACTTCATTTGGGAAAAGATAACCCCAAACAAGAATATTATTTAAATAACACTATCATTAGGACATCTTGTGTTGAAAAAGACCTGGGAATTTTGGTAAACGTAAATTATCCTCAACTTTTCATTGTTCCAGACTTGCAAATCAAACTAATGCACTATTATGTAGAATAAATAAAACATTTATTTCCAAATCTGAAGAATGCCTTTTAACTTTGTATAGATCACATATAAGGCCTTACTTAGACTATGGATCTCCATTTTGGAGTCCTTATCTAAAGTCAGATATTACTAAAATGGAACAAGTCCAATGCAGTGTCAGTAAGCTAGTACCCCACCTTTCTCACTTAGAATATGATACTAGACTTCAAAAAATGGGATTACATTCACTTAAGCAAAGACGAACTAGAGGTGATCTTCTGCAGTTGTTTAAAATTCTTAAATCCCCAGTCCAAATGGCTCAATGTGGCATTGTTTATTCAACAAGGAAAATTGTGCAAAGACTTCATAATAAACAACTGGAAGTTAAAAAAGCAAACAATAATAAGAGGTTAAATTTGTTTACTATCAGATCTCCCAGGTTATGGAATACACTACCCCAAGATATTGTTGATTCACCAACTATCACAATTTTCAAAAATAAATTAGATAAATGGATGGATGGATGGAATGTGGGTTAATGTTCCATTTATATGGAGGACAATCTCGATGGGCAAACTGCCTCCTTTTGTCCTATAAACCAAGTAAACCAAGTAAACTTCAGCTGTAGTCAGCAGTGGTTTTTACCACTTGCGGAACATTGCCTGGATTAAGCCCCTCATTCTGCCCAAGGACCTGCTGACACTAGCTCATGCCTTTGTGAGCTCTAGGCTTGACTACTGGAATGGTATATACTTCAGGGTCATGGGAGGGACCCTCTGCAGGCTGCAGCTAGTGCAGAATGCAGTGACCCAATTGTTGACCGGCCTTTTGAGGTCCAGTCATGTGACTCCGGTCCTGCGTGCTCTGCACTGGCTGCCAGTCAGATGGAGGGTGCTTTTCAAGGTGGGTCTTCTCACCTTTAAGGTTCTATACTGGTTGGGTCCTGATTATCTGTCTGAACTCCTGACACCAGTGTCCTCTGCGTGCTCCCTCCGCTCCTCCTTGGGGGTCTCCTAGACATTCCCAGGAGTCGGCTCAAGACCTCAGGTGATTGAGCGTTTAGTGTCTCTAGGCTGACCCTGTGGAACTCATTTCCACCTGCAGTCCAGGAGGCTCCCTCGATTGAAGTATTTAAGGGGAGGCTAAAGGCCCACCTCTTCAGCCTGGCATTTGACTGTTAACATCTTTATTTTAGTTTTGGCCAGTTTCCCGAAGACTGATTTCTGAGACCCTTTTTTTATTTAAATTTTTGTATTTTAATTCTGTAATGGTTTTAATGAGCTTTTATTATCTCTTACTTAACTGCTGTCTGTTCTTGCTTGTGTAAAGCACCCAGAGCATCCGGGAGTGGGCACCTTATAAATAAAATTGCCTTGTCTTGCCTCACCTCAGTAACATTTAATATGAGAAATCCCAAACCAAGGAGACAAAAAAAAGGGATAACCGCCATAAAAATAAACCAGCTGAAGCAGAAAACCAGTTTAAAGCTTCACTAAGAAGAGGAACATTACAACTTTCAAAGTAAGCCACAATGCTCAAGAAAGAAAGTAAAAGTCTACAGACAAAAAAAAAAAGAAAAGAACCAATTCAAAAGAAAATAAAGAACTAGAAACTAAAGAGCTATGATCAAGAGCTGGTTTGACATTACAACAATAAAAAGGCCGGTAAACTTAAAGGGCTGCACACAGAACCACTAATTTGAGCCTTGTCTGTCCTGATCTAGGATGTAACTAGGCCAAATGGGGGCTAGGAAGCCTGGTGAAGTGAGATGTCATACAGAAGCTAACTACAGAAATAACAAATGTACAAAACAAAGAAAGAGCCCCAAACAAATCACTGTATGCAAATAATAAAACAAAAACTTAATTGTGCTAATCATATCTTGGTCTGTCATCGACCCTCAGACAACACAATAGAGAACCATAACCAAAAGAAATGAGTAGAAAAATAACACCAAACATGATTGGACAAGAAGCAAAAAAAAAAATTGAAAATAAGAACAAAACAGTAAACAATATTAAAAGCTAATGAACCAAAGCCCCTTGTAAATAAATATGTAAAATAAAGCCCAGCCTATTCTCAATGTATTAACAAATTTATATAAGAAATAAAGAAAAAAAATGATGAGGCAGACAGCAGAGATTAAAACAAAACTCCCCATTAGCCTCTTATCATCAACTCTGCGGAGAGAAAACAGTTCCAAAACCGCTAATTGCCAGTCTCTCAAAATAAGTAAACCCATCGCCACAAGACTCGGATTAAAGGAAAATGCTGAAATACTAACAGAGAAATTAAAGTGCTGGGGAGACACATAACTGGTCTGCAAGTGGAGGCTGGAACTGCAACCTGGTGCCCAACAGAAAAGCTTACCCTAATAACAAAAAAGAGATGGCCCGCCACCCTACAAAACTATAAGTACAAAACCTTTTGAAAGAATATGCTAGAAACTACCGAGCAGCTCCCATCTAGGCTAAACGTGAATGTAAACAAAAAACTAATAGCACCACATAGAAATCTCTAGCTCCCAACACTGCAGCATCAAATCAACTAATTTCGACTGAAAAAAAAAAGAACATAAATCAAAACCCAAAACAGAAACCGCAGCAACCTAAATCAAACCCCCCAACACCCACCATATATCCGACCCTCATAAGCCCCAGAAGATCCTCCCCAAAAGTTAAATTGCCTCCTAGGTAAAGGAATATCACAGAAATCAAAATCTACAATGATAAACACAATGAAGGATCTCTAGCAAAATCATGCCAATAAAACCAGTTCAAGATGAAAACTCAGTTCAATAGTAAAGCTCAGTTCAGTCTGCCATATCCTGTCGAAATGACACCAGAAGAGAGTAAAGTTCTTCCAGAGTCTGATCCTTTTTCCGTTTCTTTCCTTCCGGAAAAACTTTTGACCAAGCTTCTTTTTGGAGGGCCCTTTTATCACGGGGCTCTTGTACCTCCATTGATTCATCGCCGACCAGATTCCTTTCTCGGAGAGCCTGGTATGCAAAATTAAAATCTTCATAGACCTTGACTCCCTCCTGGAAATGAATTCATAAATGGGCTGGGTAAGGAGTGGCAAATTTTAAATTATGGGACTGAAGTATCTTAAAGAAAGGAGCAAACACTCTTCTCCGACGCTTAACCAATGGCAAGTAGTCAATAGCCAACAATAGCCAGTGGCCTTGATAGAGTAGTTGTCCCTTCCTCCAGGCTCCATTAAAGATAGCTTGCATGACAGCATAATTAAAAAATTGAATGATGATGGATTGAGGGCGGGAGTTCGAATCTTTGGCAAGGGGCAGAAAGGGACCGATGTGCCCATTCGATTGGCAAAAGGAGAAGGTCACTGAGATCCAGAACCAATGAAAGAACCCCTTGTAAAAAGTCAATTAAGTCCCCTTTACTCTCTATCCCCTCTGGCATCCCATACAGCCACACATTATTCTGCTGAGAGCAGTTCTCTAAATCATCGCATTTTTCTGTTAACTGCTATGTCTCTTGAAGCAAACGGGAGAAGAGCCACTCTAAGCGATCTACCCAACTGTTGGCATTAGACACCTGCTGCTCCAAATCACTCATTTTCCTTTCAACTAAAGCAACTGAGTTTTTTAAATTGCGAATGAAGAGAACAGGTCTCATTGTGAAAATCTTTTATCTCCACCAACAATGCAGCATTAGAGGGCTGAGAGAGATCATAGACTGTGCCTGCCACCATTTGTCCTTGAGGGGAAGTCTGCTGTGGTGTAAATGCCGGGGGGGAGAGGATCAGCCACAGAAGTAGCTATATCAGCTGATTTCTGATGTTTTCCCATGTAAAGATAACCTCCCAACTACTATTATAAATAAAACTGATGAAGCTGAACCGCTGAAAGGAGGAATATAAACAGGTCCACAACAGAGCCCCAGGCTTAGCCAGCCATTGTTGAGAGTTACAGTACAAGTCACATTAAACTGTTCCCTCAACTCACTGGTGTAGCATTGTTCAATGAGTTTCCAAATCTGTGCAGGGTTTAATTCAATGAATTAGTAAAAGTTTAGTATTGGTTTGCATCTAGCTGTTATGTGCTGTAAGCTTTATTTTCAGCTGAGTGCTTATGAGTTTCATTTCAGAAGGCAGACTAAAGAACTCTTAAGGAATGTTGTGATATTTATAAACGATGCTCATAAGGAACGCTGTGATATTTATAAATAATGCCATGAAAATGCAGCTACTGCCATTTCACTAAACAGTTACATGTGAGCTGAATAGGCAGTGAAGGATGGTTGGAAAATAGTTGAAAGCTTCAGCAGTTTGAGTTGCCACTCCAGTAGCATCACAAAAAAACAATTCTACACCAGTGAGTTGATGGGACAGTTTAATGTGACTTGTACTGTATGTCACCAGAAGTCAGCAAGAGTTGTAAGTTGAGCATTAATTGTAGAAAAAAGCAAAATGAATAGGCAGTATGCATATACCAAGGCAATGGAAGATGCGCATAGTGAGCTGGGGAGCCTGGGGACAAAGACAAAGCTCATGAGTACTGTATGCACCTGATTTAAAGTCACTTGCATGGGTGAATACCAAGATGCCTTCAGGGTTTGGGCCATGGCTACCTTACCTTGCCATTGAGTCACTCTAGTTATCATGGTGGCTCCTGGGCTCATCATCTGTTTACTCCATGGGATAGGGGGTGTATCTAAATTGTAGAAATAGTGCAGAGTCTCTGCCCATAGAAATATTTAAGTGGTCCTAATGACAAAATAAACACATTCTTGCAGGATCTTGTACCTCCCCATCGAGGTCATCCCTCCCTTGAACCCACATAAGGCTACACAGGTTCCCAACTGGCTTGTACTCATACTCTGTATGAAGTAGCAATGGACAGTAATTCAAGCAAAAGAACATAACTTTATTAGGGTAGCAACCTTAAAAGGAAAAATGGTTTAGCTGGCTGGTTGAAGTAGTTCATTGCAAAAGACTTGTCTCCAGTTGCCCTACATGCAGTAGGACACAAAAGTTAAACACTCAGCAGATGGTCTCTAAAACTGCCCAGCAAGGTATAGCCCTGACACTCAGCCTACACCCCCATCACAAATGTGCAGTACAGTGCTGTATTGCTGCTCTCCCTTACTGAAGGTGCCACCTTCTCCTTCTAGTACCAGTGCTGCACCTTATTTTGCTAACAGGGATCGTGCAACAAGTTACTGGGTACCCAGTGACTGAATCAGTATACTGTAGGCCCATAGATGGTGCAATTGCTTAGCCAGTTGTGGTGCACTTTAAGTTAATGACTTCAAACCCAAAGACCATGAAAGAGCAAAAATAGCAAAAACCTTAAATTGAGGCTCTCAACAAGTTACTGTTGTAATTAACAAGTCATAAGGTGCTGCTGAATATCAAGGAAATTTGCATGCACTTGTAGTTCCATAGGACAAATGTTATCATCACACAAACAGCACGGTCACAGCAGGCAGTTATGTGCTTCAATCTGAGATATTTATTTTACAGTGCAAAGCAGATTTTCACTTACTGCATCGGTAGTTCAGACTTAATTTCTTTCTTGGCTCAATTGTCTACTTCCACAAAAATTTCTCAGCTCAGATAGTGTTCCTCATGGAGGTAACAAACAATCGATGGTGCATGCACATACCATCCCAGTAAATCACGTTTATGAAATGCTGATGTTTTGGTGTAGGCACGCCTTCCTCGGAGCTAGTTAAGGTCCCACTCCAGTGTCTTATACATTTGCACTTGTTGTCATGATGAGCACCAAACAAAAAGAAGAAGGTGGGCAGAATTTTCAAAGGCCAGAGAATGACACAGGGTACTTGCATCAAAAACAACTGATGCAAGGAGCAGGATGCATCAACACCTGCATCAGTTCTGATTTTCAAATGGTGCTTCCGTCAAAATCAGGTCTGCATGCACCAGACTGGCTTGTGCCATGCTTGCCCCAAACAAATGCCTGAGCCATGTCAGAAGGGATGCCTGCATCACTGAAATTATGCACCATCCCCTTTTTGGGGATTTTCAAGGAATGTGAGTCCTGTCCTTGTGCTTAAGATGAATGTGGCTGTTAGGCCAGCCAGACCTGGTCTAAGGGACACTAGAGCATATAAAGAGGCCCACAGCAGGTGGTGTGACTTGACTATACTACTTTTAAGGGCCAATATTCCCCTGCAGGACTACTTTAGAACATTTTGAGGGCTTAGTCTCAGCCATTTCATCTGCTGTATTTTTTGATTTAGCTTGCATCATTCTCGTCCTTTACATCATTTGTGACTCACCTGGCACCATGTTATTTTCATTTGCTCCATTTTTTGACTTGCACCATTTTTTAACTCAACATAGGTCATTTTCATTCCTTGAGTCATTGTTTTGACTCCACTTACACCATTATTTGACTCCACTTGCACCATTTCTTTGGTGCAGCTTGTGTCATTCTCGTCCCTTGCATCATTTTGTTGATGTAGTAGACCTCTTGTGTCAGTTTGCAGGACTTTGCTACAGAGAACACTTTTCTTGCAAAATATGGTGCACAGTATTTGGTGCACCTAGATCTGACACAATGTGGTTGTTTGATGCAGCTTGCATGGATCTAAGGGCCCTTTAAAAAATCCCGCCCGTTGTCTTTAAACTGCTGTCCATTTCATAATGTCAAAGCTACAATATATGTTTAGCTCCCAGCCATAATCCAGAAAGTGCAAATTCCACCATTTTTAATACTGTATACTAATTACAAAATGTGAAAGTTAACACCAGATTAAAAACATCATAAACCCTCATAAACTCTAGCTAAGTAAAATGACACAGAAAAATATATTACCATTTTTTCCAAAGTAAATCACCATTTTGTTCCATTTTATACTTACAGTTTTTCCCCTCTATTGACTGGATTGCCAAATCCATTTAATTGGTCCCAAACTATTTTGTACAAAGCCCCAGTTGCTGGGCCAAATCTTGGCAGTACTCACAGTTCCCGTGTACATGGGGTCCTCTCTTGTTATGCAGGGCTGAGTGTCACAGCTCTCAGCAGTTTCCCTTGGTCATTCAGAATGTCTCCTCATTCTCCTGGTTTTACTCCCTCTCCTACTGTTTGTGTTGGTGATGCAGGTGAAGGTTCAGCTATCCTACAAATGATTTAAACCACTGCAACTCTTAACTGACTCACACATCCTGGCCTCCAAACCCTCAGGGGAAGAATAGCCTAACACTAGCTATGGTACCCACTAGTGGATCCTACTGCAGCATTGGACACTGATTCGCCCTCCTCACTCTCTCACATCTTTTCAGCCCAGGTAATACTTAATATCAGATGGCATGCTGGCAAGCATGAAAATGCCTCCCTAATTTCCAGCAGTGAAATCTGCTAATTATCACATAGTTTTTTAAAGACAGATGCACAGCTTGTCACAGCACAAATCAAGCCCTCATTGGCAGCTGTTCCACTCTAATGAGATCGCACACAAATCTTCTAAAAGGGCAACTCAGCCCCTGTGCTTCATGGGACATTGGCAAAACGGATTGGTCCATTTGGGGTCTCAATCAGGCAGATAGTCTAGGAGGCCTACTATACAGCAGCTAATAATATGATGTCAAGATGCCTAAATTAATCAGGTCCACATGTAACCCATGAGCCCTCAAGCTGGCAAACAATTCCAAGTTGTGGGTTCCATGTGCTTTAACACCATCTCCATGACATAGCAGGTAAAATGGTGGCTATATAGCTGTTGTTCTGTAGTCCCAAAGACAGTCTTTCCAAAAGCCCTGATCTGTCAAATGCACAGAGTACCAGCAGCAAACCACACTCCAAGCCAGTCCTTATGGTCACATACTTACATTTGATATGGTCAATACATGGGTCGGATGATTCCTGATCAAGTCACTGCAAAGACAGTGCCATCTCCAGTGGTGGCAGTGAATGCTTTTGTTGTCTGAGCAAGCAAAAGAGCTTTGCTGGCATAGTAACCTACTAGTGGTTATGTTATCCTTGGCTAAAGAAATTGCTGTCCTGAGACACTGGATGAAAGAGTACAAATCCATTATTCAATGGTCAAAATCCAATATACAGTGGAGCCAGCCAGCATGCAACACAATACTGCAGTAGTTACTGCAGCAAACAAGGCAATTTCAATGGCAGTTAATCCCTTTACTCATGCAGTTACTCAAGACACAGCCTTGCATCCTGGCCAGATACTCACTAATTACAAATAGATGTACAACAGTGGCTATCTATACACCTGATTCTTACCTTATGCATTCAAAAGAATTTAGACACATTTACTAACTAGACATATAAATACTGTCTAAAACAAATAGCAACACTCCTAAGATATAACATCTCACTTTTCAACCCGGGGCACCAATAAAAACTATTCAGGGTACAAACCTCAGTACAATATACTGTATATCCCATTGTGTACTACATGCATGGGGAGTTTGGGGGAGGCACCAGGTGTGTCATAGGGGAGCCTGAGTGCTGGTCTGACCAGCCTTTCAGACCATCTTGGTGGCGCAGCACCTTTTCATTAGAATCAGAGATAAGAACTTCTGCCTCCTCATCTGAAAGTAGCTCCACTTCATCTTCAGTGTCAGAGTGCTCCTCCCCAGGTTCATCAACATTCTGTTCCTGAGCCAAGAGCCATACATCCACAGTCAGAAATGGATCTGCATTTTGGTCCAAAGGGGATCCAGCTGGGTTGGTATCCTTCTCTAGGGTACAAGGCGGTAACAAACTATGTTTTGTTCATAGTGCAATAATATTTGACGTGTCCAGTTTCCTCATCTAAGGACTCACTGTTAACATTCTCTGGAATGTTTTAGGGTCCAGCTATACATCATCTTAGATGGGCAACAGCTCGGGTCTCCAGATGCTTGGCCAATTCAAACAACTGTTTCAGGGAGAACATCCAGCTGCCCAATCAACAGCAAATGACTCTGGTTATTTGTGCCACTTTTGTTCGACTCCCCTTTGGGCTGAAGTTTGTAGACTAGTAGGTCCTGAGCCTGTTTCACTATGACATGGAGGTGTCACCCCATCTATTGGTGAGTTTGCATATGATTTTTGTGTCAGAGGTGCTCTCCCAGCTAAAGAGTTGGCAGGTATCATGAGCAGTATGGTACATTTGTCATGGAACATTTTGTAAAATAAAAATCATGGTATTTATTGTCACAGTCAAAATGACAGCAATCAATTAAATCATAATAAAAGTCATGAAAAGTCATTGATCCTTGAGTGTTAAATAACTTACCTCTATTCTGACTTAGTTGTACAAGCATAGTTGCCAAAACATTCATTGTTTGGTGGGTCCAATAACATCGGTTAAGACCAGGGCTCACATGCAACCCCCAGAATCCCACACTGGGGCTGACTGGAGACCAAATGCCTTGAGGTGGTGAGGCACAGAATTATGTATCTGCCATTTAAAACATGAAAAACTAAGGTAGTTTTATGGAAATGCCATAAATCATGGTGTTTTCATAGAAAAATGCCTAAAAATCACAAGATTTCATAAAAACTGGAACAATCAGGGAATCCTTGATTTCCATGACAAAGGTATTGCCCTAATCTTAGGTTTCCTCTGGTATCAGCTTGCTTGGCAACTTGGTGGGATTCACACCCTGATCAATTTCCACAATGATGCTGAGGATTTTGGTGCCCTCCTTATACCGTATGTCACTCGCTGGCCCCTTGGCTCTCAGCTTGGTGACCTCTTTAATAATGTTGTCCAGTATCCCTATTATATCACCCATGCTTAGCCCTCCAGGAATGTTGCTCACCCAAAATGCCTCCTTGGGGTCCACACCCTCCACCTTACACCAACCTTCATCTTCCTAAAATGCCATGGTACAGGTAGCAAAGTCTGAACTTTTCAGGGAGGAGGGTACTAAATGCTATCACACTACCTAAGGGTTCCCATGGGTAACGTAATGGCATCCAGAGGATCTATTCCAGAGATGCCTCCACTTAGTATGGTCCCTTGCAAGGGTGCTCACCCATATGCCTTGAGGGATTAGGCCACAGCTACATTACATTACATTACATTGCTTGTCAACCTATCAGATGTTACTATAAATACCATTATTCATTCATAGTACTGGACACTGACAAGAACATGATTGCTCTACTGTGGGATCGTTTTCTTGTTTTATAAGTGCTGCATACAAATATATATTCTTATAATTTGGGGGCTTGGAGGAGCAGGAGGAGGAGGAAGGTTGGGTGATACAGGATGGGTTAGGCAGGGGATACCTCGTAAATTTGGAAGTTGAGGCAATTGACGGGGTGGTGGTAGTGGGTGGTTATGTGATGTGCTGTGGGTGGGGAGAAGTGATTTATACATACTACTACATTCTAATTATAAGAAACATAACCTGGACTGTGGGGATGTGTGGTTGGTGGGTGCTACAGGCTGGCAGGGTAGGGGGCATTATTTTTAAAGTTCTGGGTGGAGGGAGAGGGTGGGATTGGTTGCATAGTGGGTGGGGAATTGCCTAAATGTTAACATAAGGGTTTTGTCAGTGAGGTGCTACTTCACCCATCAAAACTACACATAGTTGTGCTTCGCCGTCACTTTTGCCTGCAAAGCTGCACTTCATGTATTCTTTATTGAGCAAAAGTGGTCACTTTACCAGGCAAAATTTACATGAAGTGTGCTCCCCCAACAAAGTCAAGAAACTTTATGAAGTTTAGTTTCCTGTCTTACCTATAGCTCTACAGTAGTTCACACAGCCCTAATATTTAATACAGGCACCACTTACATTGGATATACGATATTGGAGCCTAGGTAGTTTTAACACCATAGGATTGCATTACAGTCAGATAACTTGGTATCCTTTAGTTTTTGGTTGCTCTAACTGCTGAACAGTTTATGTCATCTTTTACTATCATGAACAGTTATTTTATGAAGTCATTCTGTACTGAAACTTTTTGGTTAACTCTGTACAACGTGACCTATGAGAACAGAAATACCCAGTATCATACTTAAGATCTTACTCATTCCACTTCTGACAGAAATTACATTTGAGTGTCACAGATATGCAGCACATTTTTTTTCAGTATGACTTCTCTTAAAAGTCTCTCCTGTGTAAGAGCTGTACTTTAAGAGACAACGGTTCCCTCAGGGAACTAGGAGGGTTACAAAATGTTAAAGGTCAACCTAGTCATTTTGACAGACACTTGACATCTGTGACTGTGTGATGTTAAGGCCTAGTGCCTGGGTCTTGATATCACAAAGTTAAATTGATGTTGTAGGAGTTGTGATGCTCTACCTTGCAGACGTTGGGACTTGGCTGGGTCATGGCCTATCCTAAAAGGATTTTGGATGAGTCTACTAATAGCTTAAAGCTGTTCATGCCCTAGCTTCAGGCTCTAAAGTTAAAGATTGCTTGAAGCCCAGATGCAGAATGTCTGTGCTAGTCTTGGAAAAAGCACACACATTTCCTTAATGAGGCCACACACACAAGACTAATTCTCTTTTCTAAGATCTTTATAGGAACCAGTTTATAGTTCCTAAAGTTGTTATTTATTGGATACATTAGGTTTGGAGTACGAAACCAGAGAAAGAACTTTTTTTTATACAGACACCGTTCATTCCCCTTCCCAGTCTTGTCTTAAATTTACTTGGTAGTGGAATCCATGTGGTTATTTTTTTAGCACCATTACTTATAAAGTTGAATTTCATTGGGGAAAAACACTTTTTATAGTGTTAGAATTCAGAGGGCTAATCAGGGATAAGATTTTAAAATGGATTTATTTGACTCTGTCAGTGTTTTATCCCTGTGCAAAATAATAGATGGAGTGAGGCTGAGCCCAGACAAATCATTTTGAAAATCATAGCCTGTTATCCAAAGTGAGAAGACAGTCATTAAAAACTGTCTATGATGCTTTTAATTTCTATTTAATATATATTTGACACCTACCTGTGGGAAAAAAAGGAAAACTTAATAGTTAGCTTGACAAGGCGAATTTATGTGTTAGGCACTCATCCAGGGTTCTGAGTGCAATACAAGCAGAATATTTTTTTTTAATATAAACACTGTAGTAAAACAGGTCAGGAAATAAGAGCAGCAAAAATTAATTATACTGCCCTGGAATTTTTTTATAACAGACTGTTGGTAAGTGGTCCCAAAAGCCATGTTAAACAAGTGGATTTTTAACAAACCCTTAAAAGTTCCAATGAGGGAGACCCTCTGATTGCCGAAGAAAGTGAGATCCACAAAATCATTACAGACACACAAAAGGCCCCATCCACAGCAGGGTTTAGATGGGGCCATAGAATCACAAGGATCTCTTCTTCAGGGGAATGAAGGGGATGGACAGGTGTGTAAAAAGTCAGAAGGTCTTTCCGGTGACCAGGGTCCAAATAGTGCAGGACTTTGTATGTCAACCAACTTATCTTGAACCTATTGTGCCACCTCACTGGCAGCCAATGCAATTCCCAGAGAGCTGGCATGATATGCGTGGAATGGGAGGTTCTAGCAATTGGCCGAGCTGCCAAATTCTTCACTACCTGCAAGCAATACATCAGCCCTATAGATAGCCCTAAGTAAAGACCATTGCAGTCGCCAAAATGGGAGGTAACCAAATCGTGCCCCAGTATTTCCATGTTAGTGGCCTCAAGATACAGTAGGTTGATTCAGGCAATATTATGTAGATGGTAAAATCCACTGCAAACCACAGATGACACCTGATATTCTAAAGTCAGTCTTCCATCCCCAGTGATGTCCAGATTCCCTACCTTCTTGACAGCTCATAGGGTAGTGCCATTTGATGATGGCAGCAAGGCACTATCCTTGTTCATTTCTGCCTCCACATGACCCACTTACACCTATAATACCTCAGTCTTGGATGAGTTTAGCCTAAATCAGCTTGACACCATCCACACACTTGTTCAGCACAGCCACCACATTGACCCTATCATGACAGGTAGAGCAGGGTATCATCTGCATAGTAGTGAAAACCCAGACTATATTGCCTAATGATCTCTCCCAATATGAACACATACACAGAGAATAACATGTCGGCTAGACTCAGCCCCTAAGGTACCCCATAGAAGAGAGAAGCAGCCTTCAAGATGTTTCTGCCCAGTACCACCTGTTACACTCTGATGGACTAGTAGGGCTCAAACCAGCACAGTACTGTGCCAGTGAGTCCCACTTAGTGTCTCAAATGTGCCCACAGTGTCCCATGATCCACCATGTTAAAAGCCGAGGTGAGATCCAGCAGTACCAAAAATGGAACACTGACCACTTTCCCTCACCAGTAGGGGATCATTAAACACCTTGACCAGTTCAGTTTCAATGCTCTACCAAGACCTAAACCCAGACTAGAATGGCTTAGGGATCTAACTGCACCACCACTACCTTCTATGTTACCTTCTTAAAAAACAGGAGCTTTGAGATAGATCTGTAATTTACCAGATCATTAGGGTCCAATGATGGTTTCTTTAAAAGGGGCTTCACCACTGCCCTCTTCAGTTCAGTGGGGAAAACACCATCCCAAAGGGAACACCTGATGATCTTGGTAATAAATTGGAATCAGCTTTGGCCAGCAACTGGAAAGGAAGTCAGTAGGCCCTGGGTCCAACATGCAGTGCATAGGGCACAGCCCCAGGATCACTTGGGAAACCTTCTTAGTCTGAACTTGGTCAATCTCCACCCACAAAGACTGAGTGTTTACATCACCCTCCATATGAAAACTACCAGCACATGACAGGCCTCATGAGGAGATACCAACTCTGATAGAGGATACCTTTTGCTGGAAAAATAGATTTCACTCACCACATTTCTCTCCATAAAAGACTATACCTGACTGAAGACATTGAGGATTTAACAATCTGTCCACACTGTTGAAGAGCTGGGTAGTCTATTTTCCCTTTATTGGTCACACGTGACAAGAAAGCTGTCTTTTTCAGTGTGATTGCTTGCTGATAGTCTCTGTAATAATTATTCAGCACCATCTTGTCCTCGTCAGAGTTGGATCTCCACCAGGAATGCCCCAACCTTCACCCTTTAATCTTCAGCCACCTAAGGTCAGCATCAAACAAGGGTGACCTAAGGCAGCTCATGAAGGGTGAACATGATAGGATGTGAGGGAGTCAAAGACCACACTGGATGCAGTTGGACATGATTCTTCTTAAAATGTATTTTGTGTTTTTTCTCCCCTTTATTTATTATTATTAAATACATAGGTTGGACAAATATCCTTCAGATTCCATCTGCTCCAGCTGCAAATTTAACACTTTAGTCCATAAACCTTTGTTTCTGACATACTTTTAACAGCAATTTCCTTGGTTGCATGCAGATAGCTTTGTCATAAGAAAAAGATTAGGGGCAGCACATTCAATGCCTTTAGGCTTTGAAAACAGGGTTTGCTCCCACAAGGTGAGGTGTCTGCCAGTTAGTGCTACAGGGAGCCTCTCTGTGCATTGAGTAATGTTGTTTGTGGGCAGACACAAAGTCACTGCATGCAAAACCACATGTAAATGAGATGCAGAGCCATGAACATGACATCAGTGGTATATTTAAATTTCTTTGAAACTGTTAATAGCCTTCCTAAGCAACTTTAATTACCATGTACAAAATGCACCTTTAAACACTGCACATAGCACCCTTCACCAACACCCAATCCCCCAATCCCAGTATAGTATGAGGGTAGAAGATGCCCATGTCCCAGAGCAAGGAGTGTAACAGAGCAGTAGTTGTACAGGCATCGGCAGACATCAGTAAGTGACCATAGGTAAGCAGGGGGCACTGCCAGATGGAGAAAGGAAAGTTTTAGGTAATATTAAGCTTTCTATTACTTATAGTCTAACTATATAGGCAGCAAAAGGTGGTGGGATAGTGGGTACTTGTTGGGAAAGAAACAGGCAGAATCAGCTACAGGTAGTACTATAGGAAGTGAAGTAAAGTAGTAGTACAAATGGGAAAGTTATCAAAAGAGAGAAGTAAATAGACAAGAGGATACATTCTGAGCTTTACTTTGAAATAGCAACTATTTTAAATTAAAGCAGTTAACACCCTACCTTAGGTAAGGTGATAAAGCAGATCTTGAGAGATGGTGCAGCTTGGAAGGGACAGTAGGGGCTAGTTACATTGGAAGAACAGGGAGTGACTGATATTTGCAGACATGGGAGTATTGCAGTGCAATGGTTGTGGAACTGCAGTGTTTTGGGATACTTTTTGGAGACCAAGATGTTGCTCCATCTGCACACACCTCTCTGGGCTGAGGGCAGAGGTCACTGGTCTATGTGCTGAGCTGACAAGTATCCAGAGAACCTCTTGCCCCACCCTGGGGTCCACCAAGTCTGCAGACAATGCCTCAGAGGTTGCCTAGACAAAGGAGGGCTGGCTGAACTTTGTTGGGTTCTGGGAGGGTGGGGGTGGTGGGTCAGAGGCAGATTTCTAAGCCTGTGCTAATCCAGAATTCCTGTGCCACTCTAGTGGTATGGAACTACCATGAAGAAGCACCCATAGTGAAGGCAAGGGAGGATGTGGGGGCCCTCTGAAGGGAAGGTCCCAAGGTGGGAGGTAGAGGACCACAGCCAGAAGAAAGCAACTTCTGTTAGAGTATTCTGTTGTCAGGGGGATAGATTTGGGAGCAGGAAGGGGTGGAGAAAGGAAGGTTAGGTGCCTGCCTTGTGTCTTGGCTCAGCCTGATGGACAACAGAGCCTAAGGTTCAGTAACATGGCAGGACAGAGGGAATATGGATGTCATTGTCCACAGGGGCACAAATGACCTAGCGTGGGATGGAGCTGGGGTAGTATAGAAAGAGTTCATGGAACTGTGGAGGGGCCTAAGGCAAGTAGCATGAAAGGTGGCATTTGCTTAGATGCTACCTGTCTATGGCCATAAGGAGGCTAGGTACTCTACACCAGGAGCAAGGGGTTCAGTTATGCTGGGGACTTGGGTCCGAAATAGAAAGATATAGGTCTATACAGTGGTGATGGCATGCATCTGTCCGGGAGGATCACCGCAGTCCTCAGTGGAAGGTTTAGATGTTACCTTGAAGAACAATAAAACTAGCTGAGGGGGGAGGTGGAAATACAAAGGGAGACATCAACTGCCTCCCACCGCAGATTGAAGCAACAACAAGAGAGGGCCTGAGCAGAGGGAACCCTCCCCAGGGTGCAAGACAAAGAAAGCAGAAGCATAGTAGGTGACAAGGGAGAACTGGAACAGAAAAGGTGGAAAGGGAAGTGTTGAGAAGGAAATGAATGAAGAGGGTAGTAAGGAGTGGGGGAGATAGGGAAGTTTCAAGTGGCAACAAATACAGGAAAGGGGGTAACTAGTAGAGAGGGAGCAAGATATGGAGAGCCACATGTGCCAACTCAAGGAGCCATATTTTCAAAAAGCATAGCATGATACACAGTGCTTGCATCAAAAAGAAATGACTCAAGGACCACCATGCACAAATGCTTGCAGTTCAGGGGCAATGTGAGGAAGTATTATTTCACACAGAGGGTAGTGGATGCATGGAACAGCCTTCCTGAGGAGGTTGTGGGGTCTAAAACTGTGGGAGAATTCAAGAATGCATGGGACAGACATAAGGCAATTCTTGTGGGGGGTAGGAAGAAATAGGCTGTTGGTTAACTAGGATCTGTGGCCTATCCTGTAGGTAGGGAAATGGGCAGACTAGATGGGCCAAGCGGTCCTTATCTGCCATCAAAGTCTATGTTTCTATGTTTCTATCCTTTCCAAGTTTCTGATGGTGCTTGCGTCAAATTCTGGTCTGCTTGTGTCAACCTGGCCTGCACCATTCTTCCATTTAAAAAAACTGTCTGTGGCATGTCATAAGCATGCCAGCATCAAATAAATGATGCACCATCCCCTTATTTGGGAATTTCAAAGCACATGAGTCTTAACTTTGTCTCAAACATTGCATACACCTTTTAGACCAGCCATAGTAGTGTAAGTACCACAAAAACATATAAATAAGCTCACAGCATGCAGGTAGGAGTTGAGTCACAATGGAGGCATGACTGCAGAAGCAGAGGCCACAGAGTTGTGAAATGATAACATGTCAGGAGTAGCAGCCTCAATGGCCCTCATATTGGCCATGACTACAAGGAAGTGGAGATTAGCCCGGTAATGCTAGCATCAGGAGGGAACTTGGGGTGCTATGGTCATGGTGTGCACATGTACTGTATGCATGACATCATGGGTACCTTTGTTTGGACTTCTGGAAGGGCTTGGGGCCAGGGGGTGGAGATAGGTGCCACCAGCCTGGGGATGCACTTGGGCTGCACTTACACAACCAGGGGCACTGTTGTTTTGTGTAGTCTACACAGCCATGCTGGCTTCTGGTCCAACTGTTTTGTACTAGTCTGTGTTGCTATGCAGACCAGTATGTTGGACTACACAAGTGGCGTGGGTGTGAAACCCTGATGTTCCATAGCCTGAAGAGGTCTTGGTCCTCCTCCAGTTGTGATGGTGCAGCATCTGTTATAGGCCATCTTTTCCTTTGACCTCCATTTGCTATCACTGTACCTCTTCTGGCATGCTCTTATCATGTGCATTACAGGGTCTATAGCTTTGATCTTTGTGGCCACTTTGTCCCAGGCCTGTTTCCTGTGGTCTCTCAGCTCCTTGCTCTCCTTGTCCTCATGTCTGGATATCGGCAGGGGAGGTTGGGCATCCACTTCCTCTGTAAGGATGTCAGCTTCCCTCTTTGTAAAATTCTTCATGTAATTGTGTTTGTCCACTCTTGTTTCCATACTTTCTTGCACCATTTCCTTTGACACAGCTTCGGTCATTCTTGGCCATGCATCGAATGTATGCCACAGCAGCCCTCTTGCATCATTTCTGGGTGCTCAGCCATGATGGCAGCTTTTCTTTCAAAATACAGCACACAATATTCAATGCTCCTGGGATTGACAGAAAGGGCTTTTTGATGCAGCTTGCATTGCTCTAATGGCCCTTTGAACATCTGAGCCAAGGAGTCTTGGAAATAAAATTCCAGACCTGGAGGCCATCAGGGCAGAGGCAGACCTGGATCTTGTGGCCATTAGTGAGCCATGGTGCACAGAAAGCCATGAGTGGGACATGGCCATACCAGGGTACACTCAGTTCAGGAAGGATAGGGTGAAGAGGAGGAAGGGTGCTGGGGTTGTGCTATATGGGAGGGAGGGTATCAGAACAAAAGAATGGGATGGAGGTGCTGTGAGTCACCCTAGAAACAGGAGTCAGATCCATTATTCACACTGAAGTGATATACAGACCTCCAATACAGGAGAAAGAGGTGGATAATTTATTTATTTATTTAAAGTTGATAACCGGGAGAAGCACACTGAGCCAAGGCTCATTTCCAGGTGTGACCCGAGGGAAACGGTAAAAGAAGTCAACGCAAACAAACATGATATGAGAGAGTAAACACGGTGTTACAGGTAAGTTGCAATATACAAATGGTAGGCAAAGTGTCTCAGGCAGGTTACAATAGTGCCTGAGGAGGTTGCAGAAAACAAAAACTATCAAAAAATACAAAAATTAAAATACACAACTCAATTACAGGATTGATAATTAACATATTGGAATGCAAGAGAATACAAGGGTGGACACAGAATATAAACAATAAAGACATATCACAGACATGGTACAATAATGGTGCAGAAAACTGACTAGAGACTGTCTTAGAATAACTCAAGCTTGACTGGAAATTTAGTCAGGTTGATGGCAGGAGCAAGGGGGGGAAGGGGAACTGTAGAGAGTTTGTTTAATTATGTTTTGCGAGGGTAGCAAACAGAGCGAAGTGGGAAGAGAGTTCCACAAATGGGGGAAGAAGAAGGAGAAAGCTGCCTTACCTGAGTTGAAGCGTGGGTAGGGGAGAGTGAAAGAACAAGGGTCACATGTGCAGAGACTGTAGGATGTGTTGGGGGGAGTGGGAGAGGGAGAGGAGGGAGGCAAGGTATGGGGGAAGCAGGTTGAACCAGAATTTGGCAGAGATGATGGAGGTGTGGAAACTTTGTTGAAAGGAAAGGGAGGGGAGTGATAATGAAGAGTAGAGGTAGCAATGATGAGTCCTGAGGGGGACTTTCAAGGTGAAATGACGAAAGCATTGAAAAGAATGTGCAGTCTGGAGAGGATGGAAGCAGAAGCAGACCCATAGACGATGTCAGCATAGTTAAATAGGGTAGGATAGTTTTAGTAAGGAGTATCCAACGAACGGGAAGGGAGAGGGAGTCTTTGTTTCTATATAGAGCTTCAAGTTTGGGGTGGAGCTTTTTTCTTTTTTTTTCCAATTGTTTAACCAGGAGTGGCAAATTAATCTGAAAGCTTGTTTACAAGTGCGACCAGGGAGCACAGGGAAGTTAAGTGACTTGCTCAGGGTCACACAGTATGCAAGTGAGGCTGTGGGATTCAAACCCAGGTCCCTAGATTTGAAGCTCAGAGCCTTAAACCACAGCGCTATACTGCCTCCCTTTGAATGCATATAGTTAACATGAGCTGAGAAATCAAGGTAGATGTCAAGCCAAACACCTAGGTACTTATAGGATGGAACAGTATCCAAGGGGGAGCCATCTATGGTAGAGAAGAAAGAGGGCATGGTGAGCTTGACTAGTTTTTGGTGGGTGCCAGAAATCATAGAGACTGTTTTAGTACTATTTACCTTGAGTTGGTTGGTTTGGAATCAAATCTGTTTGCAATTGAGTAGTCACCTCAGGAATAGACGGCCCAGATGTAAAGAGGATAGTGTCATTGGCATAGAGGTGAATTTGGGAAGAAGAGCATATGGCAGGGAGATCATTAAGAAAGACAGAGAATAAAATAGGACCAAGAATAGAACCTTGAGTTACACCTGCTAAAATTGGGAGAGGTGGGAGAGTACACCTCATGCTTGGACACATTGGGAGAGACCAGAGAGATAAGATGGAAACCATTTGACAGATAAAGGGGAGAGACCAATGAGTTTAAGTTTGGTGAAAAGGAGAGAATGAGAGACAGAATCAGAGGCCTTGGATAGGTCTAGGAATATAGCAGCGGAAAGATGACCTCGATTCATGCCTGTAAGAATGGCATCTGTGACCCAGAGAAGGGAGGAGACAGTAGAATGATTTTTTCCAAAACCAGCCTGGAATGGAGACAGAAAATTAGAAGAGGAGAGGAAAAAGGGTGAGTCTGGTAAGGACAAGGGACTCTTGGAGCTTAGCTAGAATAGGGAGGAGGGAGATAGGGCAGTAGTTTCTAGGTGAGGAGCGATCGCCACCTTTGTCAGGTCTATGAAGACTGAACCAGTGAGGTAATTATTGTCCAGGGAGTTGTGAATTGCTACTGTAAATTGAAGGAGGGAAGATGTGGTGCTGTGACCTTTTCTGAAGCTGTGCTGTTGTTTACAAAGGATGTCATACTTGTCCAGATATTCCATTAGCTGGTCAAATACCAGACTTTCAATGGCCTTGGGGGGGGAGTATGGATATAGGCTATAGTTTCCATAAAGGGCCTTGTCCTCAATCTTGTGGAGTGGTGTCACGGTGGAGAATTTCCATTTCTTGGGGAACTGGCCTAGGGTGAGGGAGTGGTTGAAAATCCAAGTTAGAAGAGATAGCACTTCATCAAGAGTAAGAGACAACTGTTTGAGGTTGAGTGAGTCACCACTTATTCTAGATCCAGCAATTGCTTTACTGATGTATCTATGGACTTCATGTGTCCTGACTGCTCTGAAGTAAAAAGGGGGGTGATTTGATAAAGGGGGTGGGGGGTGGAGGAGGGTACAGGAGGGAGATCTTCATCGAAGAAGTCTGGAGGAAGAACACTACTGAGGTCAGTAAACGCATTATTGAATGTGTTAGCTATAGTTGAAGGGTCAAGAGTTATAGTCCCATCCATGTTCAACATTGAAGGTGATGTTTTGGGCAGTTTCTTTGTAACTTCCTTGAGATTATTCCAGAAGGACTTCCCCTTTCCCCAGGTGTTTGTGAGGGCATCTTTGTAATAGTTACTTTTCTTCGGGCGTATTTCTTTGGTGCAGTCATTTCAAGCACGTTTGTAGTTTTGTATATCTACTTGCCTACCATTGCCCTAGCCTGAAACCAGAGGTGGTCCCTAGCTTTCAGCAATGTAAGGAGATCAGCAGTGAGCCATGGATTGCTAAGGCCTTTTACTTTCCTCTTTTTGAAGGGGGCGTAAACTTCACAGGCAGCATTGAAGGAGCTGATGAAGAAGTCAAGCGCAGAGTTGACATCCGATGCATGGAAGATAGGTGATCAGTCTTGTTGTCTAAGGTGTGATTTGAGGTGCTTCAATTAACCATGTGGAAGGATTCTGCTGTTTATTAGTTTGGGTAGTGGCGGGCTGAATTTGTTAGACCATTCACAGGTGACTGGGGAGTGGTCATTTAGCGTATCTGGGAGAACGGAGACTTTTGAGATGCGGGATGGGTGGCTGGTCAGTATCCAGTCTAGGAGGGTGCTTGCCCCAGTCTTTTAGTTGAGTCTAGTCGGGGAGATGACCAGCTGGGCGAGGTTGGCAGCTGAGATGGCATCCTTGTATCTACCTGTATCTGATCCAAGCCAATTTATGTTAAAATCATCCATTAGGATTATCTCGGTGCCTGGTGGTTGGGAATGGACAAGGTCAAGGATGGAGTTGAGACCTTTACCTTGATCCTTGGGAGGGATGTAGACAGCAGCAATAGTCAGTGCCTTGTTGTGAGCCCTGAGTAGAATTCTGATGGGTAGTATCTGGGCGGTAGAGACCGAGGCAGGGGGTTGAACACGATGCCCCAGGAGAGAGTCTTTGAGGTAAACAGCACATCCACCACCTTTTTTAGTAGTCCTATCATTTCTGAATATGTTATATCCTGGTAGGGTGATTGCACTGTCGGGTATTTTTGGAGTGAGCAAGGTTTTTACAATCACAAGAATATCAGGGTTGTGTTGGTGTGCAAATAATTGCAGGGCATTAAGTTTGGGTAGAAGGCTACAGATGTTAAGCATTGCAAAGGTGAGTCCCCCAGAGTGACTCTGCCGGAGGTCAGAGCTTGGACTGTGGGGAGGCAGGTTGGGGTGAATATGCCAGACAGAAGTAGTAGTAGAAGCAAGAGTTTCAGGTGCACCAGCATAGCTGTTTGAGGAGATTAATTCAACCATTTCTTATTGGAGAGAAAGCTACTCTGTAAACTATAATCCCAGTAAGTGGTGACAAAGGCCAGAAGTGAGAGTGGGAACAGGTGAACGTAAATCATCCCATCTTGATTCCAGAGTGGTGCAAGCCTGTCCTAGCAGAGGTTAGAAATGGAGGGTTTAGCCCAGTGGGTATGGTCCCTGAGTGCCAGTAGATGTTGTCCAGCTGGAAGCACAGTGGGAGATTGGGATGACAGGCCCCAGGCAGGAATGCCATGGGAAACAGGGGGAAGATTGGGATGACAGGCCCCAGGCAGGAATGCCATGGGAAACAGAGAGGAGACAATAACCAGACAGAGGGGCAGAGAGGGGAGGGCCATAGTGGATAGAGAGGTGAGGATAGTAGAGGGCGAGAAAGGTCTGAGGGAGGGGGAGATAGCCAGTCAGAAAATGGAGGTGAAACAGAGGAGGGGGGAATGCGATGGGTGCAGTAGGAGACATGAGGAGGGTGTCAGGCACAGAAAGGAGGCAGGGGCAGTAAGGGGACAGAGTTGATTAGTAGAGGGGATGGAGGAACAGGGAGGAGGAAGAGTGTGTGGTAAAGACAGGATGTACAGGAGAGAGAGTATCCAATAGGAAATGAAAGTGCAGGTCCCTAGGCAGAAGTGGGCAGAGCTAAGGTCTATTGAATTAAGGTTGGAGGTGGGGGGGGCAAAAATTTTCTTCCGAAATCCACAGAAGTCTATGAGTGCAGAGCCCAGCAGAACAGTTTGAATCAGTCAAGACTGCAGGGCCAATCAGTGGCCACGTGGAGCACAACAGTCCAATAGGAGTTGGAAGCAACAGTCAGTGGCCAATGAGAGCCTTTCAGCCCTTCCCAGTTCAGCCTGGGAGCTTACCAGCAAGAGGAGGGTTCTTTGGCGGCGAGTAGTGGTGGCGTGGGTGGCTGGCCCAGGTAGCCCCAGCCGCTCAGATGTTTACCCGATCAGGGGCTGAGAGATCTAGGGGAAGGAACAGAGCAACAGATTGTGAGTCACAATAATAACAAAGGGTGACACTGAAGAGAAAATCAGGGGCATGGGCAGTGGAGAGACAGAGAGGAAATAGGCAGGGGGTAGCCACAGACAAGAGAATTAAGCTTGAACTGGCACCAGAAGGAGGACAGAGGGGCGATTTAGTAGAAAAAGAAATTCACAGGGGAAGAAGAAGAGAGATGCTGGGTTTAGCAGCAGGAGGAGGGTGGAGAGAAAGAGTGAATGCAGAGGGGCAGGAATCACTTCACAACTATAAATTACAACAGTTTCCTAACTGCACTTTAGAGTTCAATGCTAAAACATTTAGGCAGGTTTACACAGTTAATTTTGACTTTGACAAAAAAATAGCAAGCAGTCTAGCAATTTAGCTCAGATTTTCGATCGAGACCCAGAGTTTTTAGAAGTCGAGTGCTAAAAACATCAAGGCAGGTCTACACATTAATTGAGATTTTAACCAAAAAATAAGCAAGCAGGCTAGCAATTTAGTCAACGTTTTTTTCCAAAACCCACTGAAGTCTATAAATGAAGGTCCTGGATTTCAAGAGGGTGAATTTTAGGAAAATGGGTAAGTGCCTCAGCAGAGCACTGGCACAGATAGGAAATGAGGAGGGGGTAGAGGAAAGGTGAACAACAATTAGGAAGGCCATAGAGGAAGCAACAAACCAATACATAAGTCAGGTTACAATGAACAGGAGAAAGAGGAGACCACTATGATTCTCCAAGGAAGTAGCAGCAAAGGTTAGGGCAAAAAAGGTTGTCTTTTGAGAAATGTAAAGTAAAGCAGATGGCGCAGAAAATTGAAGAATATCAGGAGAAACTGAGGGAAGCAGCAAAAGCTCTTAGGAGCACTAACGCACAAACAAAGGAGAATTTAGCCAGGACAGTGAAGCTGGGGGATAAAACATTCTACATATACATTAGCAAAAGGAGAAAAAAAAGCAGAGATAGTTAGACTTAAGGGGGGGGGGAGTGTGGAGGAGGACCTGAAGAAGATGGACATACTGAACAAGTACTTTTTTTCAGTATGCAAAAAAGAAGGAGTGGGAAATGGACCGCAAGTAAAGGACAAAGGAATTACTGGAGGGGAGGTAGACACAAGCCCCTTTTCAGGGAGAGGATACACAGAGAACTTGACAAATTAAAAGTGGGTAAGGCAATGGGGCCAGTCAGGTTGCACCCAAGGATACTGAAGGAGATGAGGGGGGAATTAGCTGCTCTCCTGGCAGCCCTGTTTAACCAATCATTAGAAACAGGAGAAGTACCAAGGTACTGGAGGAGGGTGGATGCAGTACCAATTCACAAAAGTGGGAATAAGGAGGAGGCAGAGAACTATTTATTTATTTATTTAGTTTTTGTTGACCGGGTAAGTGCACTAGACAAATCCTGCCTATTTTCAGGCACGACCCGGGGGGAAGGGGGATATAGATGAATGCCAACTGACCTTGAACCAGATTAAGCTGTTGGTGGTATTTTTAGTGAATGAGGGAAATTTGGCCAGGACACCGGGGACATTCCCCTACTCTTTTCGATAAGTGCCATGGAATCTTTAACATTCTCCTGAACTACCACCAATCCAGGCAGATGTGACCTCGGTTTAACATCTCATCTGAAAGACGGCACATCAGAAGTGCAGCACCCCTCTCATGCTGCACTACAGTGTCAGTACTGGGATATTAACCCAAGTGCCAGATGTGGGAACTGAACCCACAGCCCTCTGATCTCCCGGCCTCAGAAGCGAGTGTGCTACCTACTGAGCCACTGACACTGAACTATAGACTGGTAAGCCTGCCATCAGTAGTGGGGAAGATTATGGAGACATTAATAAAAGGAAGGATGACTGAGTTCTTGTCTGAAAATGGGTTGCAGGATCCAAGACAGCATGGTTTCACAGGGGGACATCATGCCAAACAAACCTAATTTAGTTCTTCAACTGGATGACAAGAGTAGTGGATCAGGAAGGAGGTGAATGTTGTCTACCTGGATTTCAGGAAGGCCTTTGACACCGTCCAACACAGAAGATTAGTAAACAAACTGAGCAGTCTCAGGGTGGGGTCAAAATTGGTAAAGTGGGTACAAAATTGGATGAGCAACAGGAGCCAATGGGTAATCATAAATGGGGCTAGTTCAGAGGAGGGGAAGTAACAAGTGGGGTGCCATAAGAGTCAGTTCTAAGGCCATTATTGTTCAATATCTTCATTATGACATTGCAGATGGACTGGAAGGGAAGGTATGCCTGTTCGCAGATGACACAAAGATCTGCAACAGGATAGGCACATCATAGGGGGTAGATAGAATGAGGAAGGACTTGAAAAGACTAGAGGAATGGTCAAAGGTATGGCAGCTGTGATTTAATGCTAAAGTGTAAAATTTATACATATAGGATGCAAGAACTCAAGGGCAACATACCAACTCGGGGAAGAGGAGGTGGCAACAACTAAACAGGACAGGGATCTGAAGGTTATCATAACAGATGGCCTCAAAGTGGCAAGTCAGTGTGGAATGGCAGGAGGGAAAGCGACTAAGATGCTGGGTTGCATAGGGATGGGTATAACAAGTAGAACGAGAGAAGTAATATTGTCCCAGTACAGGTGAGACCACACCTGGAGTATGGTGACCCATTCTGGAGGCCCCATCTCAAGAAGGATATTGATCAGGTGGAGGTGGTGAAGAGAAGGGATAGCAAAATGGTCCAGGGTATGCACCAGAAGAGCTATGAGGAGAGACTTAAGGAATTAAACACGTATTCACTGGTGGTTAGAAGAGAAAGGGGGGAACATGTCAGAGGCATTCAAATATTTTGGGGCTTGGGAACACTTGTTTGGCAGTGATAATTAGAGTGAAATTTAAATGTGATGTTTGCCTGGTGTTAGGAAGAGGGGAAACTAACAAGAATCACCTTGTCCTTCATTGTTCACTTGGGAACATAAGCAGGAGGCTGGTAAGGACAGAGGTCTGGATTTATATTCTGTTTTAACTAAAATATTTGAATAGTTTTGTACGTGAAATTAGTTCTGTGTGTTAAAAATTACTACTTTGAAGTAGAACTGTTACTTGGGCTGTGATATTGTAACTTTTGGGGCTTGGAAAAACTTGTTTGGCAGTGATAATTAGAGTGAAATTTAAATGTGATGTTTGCCTGGTGCAGGTAAGAGCCCTTCCACCCACCCTGTTTTGTAGGCTTTCTTAAATACTAAGGCGACTGGGGTTTGGATTGAAGGGCTGTGTATTTCTGTTTGGGACTGAAATTTGAAGCAAAGGAACTGGTGGGCCTGTAACATCATCACGTACCTGATGTCTGCATACACACTGTTAGTGTGACTGGACACACACTGGACTGTGTGTGTTTTTGAGACTGGGAACTTTATTGGTGGGGTTGAAATTGGGTTTGTAAATAATTGCAGTCATTATAGAGAGAAACTGCATTCAGGGAAGGGACTGAGAAAGGGTGTGTGCTAATATAAACAGAGGGGGACAAACAGGGTGGCTTATATTCCACCATGGCAGGCATCTTCGAAGGGTGTGGGGGCTGCACAGGCTGTGGGATGGGCACAATTCTCACTGGGCCTGAGAGAGGGGAGGCTGCTCACTCTGTAGACAGCTATCTTGTATCAGGAGTGAAGTATATTGGTTAAGGAGTAAGCTGGGAGTTGGGGAGTGTCCAAGAACAAGGGGTGTGGATACGGGCAGCAGAAGGGTGGGGCTGAGGGGAGGCTGGGGCAATGCTCTGAAATTACAGGACGTTATGTTACAGCAAGCAGGAGGGGGGATATTAGGGACAGAGGACCCTTAGATAGGGATGTCGACACTAAGGGAAAGTGCACGGTGAACATTCAATACAAAAGAAAGTGGAGGGGAAGAGTCAGGAGGGGCTGTTGTGGGTAGCCTACTAGAGCAGACATTGAAAAGGGAGGGGCTGTTGTGGGGAAGCCTAAAACAGCAGACTGTGGGAAGGAAGCTCCTAAGGAGAGCAGAGCAAGAGGGGAGGAAGAGGGGCAGTTTAGAGGTGCAGTCAGGGGAAACTCGGGTTACTTGATGGAGGCTGACATAGAGTGTCACAATAAATTTGAGCTACTAAGCAACCTAGAGGGGGAGGAAGGGGTTGGTGGAAATGAAGAAACTGATACAGAGGCCTGGGGGAGGGAGTCGGAACCCATAGGGCATCACAGACCGGCAATGGAAAGGATAGAAATAGTCCCAGAGGGAGAAGGAAACATAAATGTTAAGCAGATGGGGGAGATGCAACATATTGCAGACATGAGGGAGGAGAGCATGACTGGAGAAAAACTGGGAGACAAGGAGGTTGGGGAGAAGCCCCCCCTTCAGCAGGGGGGTCAGTACCAAGGATGGGGCCCTAGCTAAAGTGGACCCACAGAGAGCCTCTGGAGGTAGGGGTACTATTACAAGGGGGAGGATGGCGGTGTGGGGGAAGGGGAAACCATCAGGTCCGGATAAATGGTTCGGATAAGAGAGGGTTAAAGGGGACACCTATTCAGAGGGGTCTGAGTTAAGTGGGCAAAATAACGAGTGAGGCAGAAAGGGGAGGGTGACAAGGGGGTCTCTAATAAGGCAGGAAGACTCCCATGGAATTGAGATCACGAATAAAAGGGGGGATGGAGGCTGAGAGTGCATAGTGGAGGTAACCATAAGGATGATGGCGGTGTTAAGGTTCTGTTATTGGGAGACTCGATGATTAGGGGTATCCAGTGGGAGGGATGGAGGGGTGGATGCCAAAGCCAGGTGAAGGTAGTGAGTATCTCTGGGCTGACAGTGCACAGAGCAAAGTTCATGGTGTACGAACTAGTTAGGGATTGTGGAGAGAAACCAGATTTCCTGGTGCATTTGGGAACTAACGATCTAGAGGGAAATAGCATTTTGGAAATCCAAGCAAGGTTCCAAGAACTTGCCAGAGTCTGTCGGGATAATGGATGCAACATTTCCTTTTCAGAGATATTGCCAGTACCAAAGGCCTCAGTGGAGAAAAAAATGAAGATCACAGAGGTTAATGACTGGCTCAGGAAGTGGGGTGAAGAGAGTGGGTTGAGAGTTAGGGAACTGGAAAGGAGTTTGGGAGGATAAGGGACTGTATGCCAAGGACAGGCTTCATCTTGCCCATTAGGAAGGAAGTCCTTAAACAGGGGATGGCTGACTACATTCAAGATAGGGTGTTTAAACTTGTGAGGGGAGGGATAAGGAGGGCTGACCAGAAGCCCGCCTCCAGATGAGGAGAGCAGCTTTCAAACCCAAGGGGAGGGAAACAGACTGGGGTGGAGGTTTCAGTAGGAGCAGAGGGAGGATGGGAGTATAAGGAACCTGGTTGGGGTTCGACAAAGGAATCAGGGATAAGGGGTGGGGGTTGGTGTTAGTAAATGCCAGGAGCTTGGGAAACAAGTTGCCAGAGTTCCAGGCCAAGCTGTTCGGGGGTGGATGTGGCGGTGGTCACAGAGACGTGGGCCAACAAAAACCATGACTGGGACCTAAACGTGTGGGGGTACACTATGCTTAGGAAGGATAGAAAGGAGGGCAGAGGGGGTGGAGTGGCTATGTTCATTAGAGATGACATAGAAATTGCTAGGGTAGAAAAGGCAGAGGGAAACGTGGAGGCTTTATGGGTCACCTTACTATCCCCAGCAGGAGACAAGGTCAAGCTGGGTGTAGTATATAGGGCTCCTGGGATGGGTGATGTTCTGGAGGATGGTTTGCTGGACAACATCATTGCCCAGTTTGGACCAAAAAGGGAAGGAGTGGTGTTGATGGGGGACCTTAATATGCCAGGTACAAACTGGGGAACCATGTCCTCTAAGGTGGCCAAGGAGCAGAGGCTGCTGGATGGCTTTCCAGGATGTGTTCTTAACAAAGCATGTGATGGAGCCCACAAGGGAGGGGCATGTCCTGGACATGGTTCTGGCAGATGGGGATCTGGTAAGGGACCTGGTTGTAGAGGATCCCCTGACTGGGAGCGACCACAATACTGTCTGGTTTCAAATAAGCATGGAGGGAGGGGAGCTGAGACCTAGGACACTGGCAGTGGACTTCAGGGGTGCAGACTTTGTGGGCATGGGAAATATTCTCAAGGATCACTTGAAGGGGATTACATCAATGACAAATGTAGAAAGGAGATGGGAGGTCATAAAACCGGGACTTCATGAGGCAGTCAGGACCTGCGCTAAGGTGAAACGTAAGGGAGCAGGGTCACATAAACCATGCTGGTGGTCCAGTGAGGTTCAGGTAGTGGTCAGAGAAAAGAAGGTGGCCTACAAAAAATATAAAACAACAAGAGGGGATAGGGATAAGGAAATGTACCATCTTGCATCTAGAAAAGTCACCCAGATGGTGAGGGGGGCAAAGTCTAGTAAAGAGCAGCGGCTGGCACAGGGGATACATGGAGGGGAAAAGGGGTTCTTCCGGTACATTGGAGAGAGGAGAAAAACTAAGGGCTATCTCAGCAGATTGAGATCAGAAGAAGGGTGGGTGGAAGAGTCGAGGGACCAGGCAGAGGTATTTAACGAGTACTTTGCCTCTGTGTTCACTAGGGAGGGGGATGGGATATCTACAAAGCAAGGCACAATGGGGATAGAAGCGGCAGTAAGTGGGATAAGGGGATCAACAGAAATGGAGCAAGAGGGAGGGAGAGGTACCCCTGGGGTGTCACATCAGGATAAGGATAAAAAGGCCAGTAAGGTGGATGGGACAGATGATGCTATCTCCGCCAAAAGGGTGTGGTTAGCCCTCAAGGCCCTAAAGAAAGACAAATCTCCTGGGCTGGATGGCATTCATCCGAGAGTACTATGGGAATTGGCGGACATACTGGCTGCACCCCTGGCGGAGCTCTTCAACAGGTCACTTGAGACAGGGAGGGAACCTAGGGATTGGCGAAAGGCACATGTGGTGCCAATCCATAAAGGGGGGTCGAGGGAAGTACCAGGTAACTACAGACCCATCAGTTTGACCTCGTGGTGGGAAAATTAATGGAGAGTATACTAAAGGAATGATTGGGGTGTACTTGGAGGAGGTGGGAGGTCTGGATAGTCAGCAACATGGGTTTGTGCCAGGTAGATCATGTCAAACCAATCTTGTGGAGTTCTACGAATGGGTAACATCAGAACTGGACAGGGGAAAGCCTGTGGATGTACAGTATTATTCTTGGACTTCAGCAAGGCGTTTGACTCTGTCCCCTACAATGGTCTGGTGGAGAAACTGATGGGGTTGGGAGCAGGCCCTTTGATGGTCAGATGGATTGAAAACTGGCTAGCTGGACGTACCCAGAGAGTAGTGGTCTGTGGGGAGCTCTCAAACCCTAGAGAGGTTGGTAGTCGGGTACCGCAGGGCTTGGTCCTGGGTCCGATCCTGTTTAATGCATACATATCGGATATCAGGGAGGGTATAGGGTGTGAAATGACTGTCTTCACTGATGACTCCAAGATGGGAGCAGTAGTTGAGGGAGAAGAGGGGAGGTTAGCCCTGCAAGGGGACCTGGACACCCTGGAAAGCTGGGCTCACAGATGGGAATTAAATTTCAATATCACCAAATGCAAGGTGTTACATCTTGGGCGGGGAAACCCTAAACACAGGTACACACTGGGAGGGGAGGTGCTGGAGGCCTCAATAGGGGAAATGACCTAGGGGTCATGGTGGATGCATGTATGAATAACTCTGAGCAGTGCAGGAGAGTGGCTAGCAAGGCAAACAGGATGTTGGGATGCATCGTAAGGGGGATCACCTCCAGGAGCAAGGAAGTGATACTGCTGCTGCACAATGGACTGGTTAGACCACACCTTGAGTACTGTGTACAGTACTGGAGACCACACTTGAAGAGGGACATACAGCTCCTGGAGAGGGTACAGAGGAGGGCAACTAAGATGATATGAGGGCTAGGAGATTTGACGTATGAGGACAGACTTGAGGAGCTCTGCCTGTTTTCATTGGAGGAGAGGAGAGACAGGGGGGACATGATTGAGGTCTTCAAGTACCTCAAGGGAATAAATAAGGTAAACATGGAGGGGATCTTTAGACTAAAGCAGGGAGGTATCACCAGAGGGCATGGTTTGAAGTTGGACAGTGGAAGGGTGAGGGGGGAAAAGAGGAGGAGGTTTTTCACTGAGAGGGTGGTGGACCATTGGAATGCACTGCCTGGTGAGCTGGTTCAGAGATCCACAGTGGAGGGCTTCAAGAGAGGGTGGGACAGACACAGAAAGTGGATGTATCAGATGATGGCCTGTCCCGGGGTGGGGATGGAGGATAGGGGTTTCTGGAACACGGGGGAGGGCCTCGCACCCAACTAGGGATCTGAGGTTCGAGCAGACTGATAGACCGAAGGCCTAATCTGCGGCAAATAGTATGTTAGTATGAATAAATAAAGTACATGAGGGCAGCATTCTACAAAAAAGAAGTGCAAGGACAAGGGGACACGATATGAGGCTGAAGGGGGGGGGGAGACTGAGGAAATATAAGGAAGTACTTCTTCAAGGAAAGAGTGGTGGAAGCCTGGAACAAGCTACCAGTGGAAGTGGTGGGCACAAACACTGTTGAGGCATTCAAGTATGCAGGGGATAGGCACAGGGGGCTCTTGGAGTCAAGAATGGGGGAAGTAAGGTCACAAGTCAGACAGGATCTGTAGTAAAGAAGTAGGAACTACACTTGTAACTAGGGCAGACTGGATGGACCATGGGGTCTTTTTCTGCCAACATCTACTATGTAAAATGTTGGCAGACTAACACATACTGCTGGTTTAACCTTTTAGTGATTCAGTCCACCCAACTGCAAATTGGATAAAATGCAAGACCCCACTGAAAACAAGATATTTCATCTCAGGTGGGCTAATCTAATAAAAAAACTTACCAAACGACTGCAGAGAATGACATGAAAAACCTATTTGAATGTAAATTGTTGCTCAAACAAAATCAGTCCCAGTCTTTCACTAACATTCCTAACTGGAATCATTTGACTTCCTTAACCAACAGTACAAGAATGGGTTGGGTCTACTTTTGAGTTTTTAATACCAAAGAACTTACTGTACCTGGTAGTACCAACTGACGTTGCAGGCAAGAAGGAACAAAAATGTCCCCTTTATGTGCTTCAGTTTCCATAATTTCAACCCAGCAACCTGGAATGCCATTGTCAATGGTATTTAATTTCACCTGATGGCTGAAAGATGGTATAAAATAAAGGAAACATCTTATTGTATGAGGCTGTGGTTAGCTCTGAAACACAGGTTGCCCATAAGAAGTGTGACTGAATTCTGAATATAAACAGCCAAGTTTACAAATACTGTATAACAATTTAATGGTGTTTCTAAGCTGGCTGCACAACTTTAATATCACATTGAGGTACAAAGAAAACTACTACTAGGTTAATCACTCTGCTAGATTTGTTGACTAAACAGGAAAATGCTCATTTGGCCTGCCTTAAGCAAGTGTGTGTGTGTGTCTGTGTGTGTGTGTGTGTTAATATATGTATTACTATCTATTAAGCATTATGCTGTAATTTTTCCCATTTTACTGCAATTATTTTTCACCCTGTATCCTGACTTTAAAACAAAAATAACTGGGTCAACATTTGAGGTTTTTTTTTAATTGATAATATACATAGACATAGATTCATAGACATATGACAGCAGAAAAGGACCTTCCTGGCCCATCGAGTTTGCCCCCACTTGACAGCCCTCCAAGATTCACCCTTCCTCCCTTGACAACCCCTTATGTTTGTCTCAGGCCTTCTTGAAACTCTCCACTGTACTGGCCCTCACCACCTCCTCCGGCAGTCCATTCCAGGGCTCAATCACTCTCTCCGTGAAGTAATGCTTTCTAACATTTCCCCTAAACCTTCTCCCTCCACCTTCAGTCCATGCCCTCTAGTTCTTGTATCTACCTTCCCTGAAAGTAAGCTCTCCCCCACTTTGTTGATCCCCTTCACATACTTAAATATTTTGATCATGTCCCCTCTCTCCCTTCTTGTCTCCAGAGGATACAGATCCTGCTCCTTCAGCATCTCCTCATATAGTATGAACTCATGCACCATTTTAGTGGTTGCAGAAATTTATGTTGCAGACAATATCATATATGGTGTAATGCATTACACACAGTAAATGTTTGATAATGAATTTCAGGGGTATGAGGAGATCCCCCCTACCCCCCCAAGTAGGAAGCTCTGATAACTAACTTACAAATATATGAAAATGCAAGCAGATACAGGCCAGATGGTCTATGAAATCTGCTGAAATGTGCAACTAATAGTCCATTACACTGCAGCTGCCCCTCTCACCCTTACCCTTTTGTCAGAATTAATTCCTGTGCTTGCTGGCACCCCTGCTTCCTATGTCCCCTTAGTGACCCTCCTTCTAACCTTCTCCCATCCCTTTTTAAGGCTGTCCACTGACTTTACAGATACCACCTTTTTGGGCAATGCATTCCACCTTGACACCACCCTTTCCATGAAATAATGCCTTCTCATTTCCCTCCTGAATCTTCTACCCTCCAACCTCAGGCTGTGCCCCCTCGTGCCCCCCCCCCCCCCTTAAATTTAGAATTCCCTCTGTACCAGTCTTGTTTAAACTGTTCATATATTTTAAGGTTTCTATCATGTCCCCTCTTTCCCATCTCTTCTCCTGGGAGTACATGTCGAGTCAAGCTCACTCAGCTTCTCCTCATAGGGTTTGTCTTACATGTCTTGCAACCAGTGAGTTAATAAACTATAAGATACTTTTTGGTAGCCCTGGCATGAATTCACAAGTTCACACCAGTCATTGCACTACATACTTAGATTTTTACTTATTTAATTGAAATTGTGCTCCCCAATATAGCCTCATGAGATACTGAGATTCTAGGGGTGGCAAAGAAAATAATGAAACAAAACTACTGCTTCATAAATGTCATGAAATAATTGACACATATAGTTATCTAATTATTTATTTATAAATTGGTGACAGGTAAATAAACCAAACTGAACTGACAGGTAAACAGGAGTGTAGCTAGAGAAATAATGTCTATACACCATGACTTTGTTTGTTACCCCCTAACCTGTTTACCGCCTCCAGTTGAATATACAGTATAACTAGTTGTTGCTCTACAGATGTATACCCTAACGTTGTGTTAAGCATGGGAGAAAACTACAGGGGAATGCAATTGTATGTATTTGCATAAATGCCTGCTTACATAGATCTAGAAAAAAAAGATGATTTGATACTCTTATTGGACCAATATAGATGTTACAAAAGAAAACAGGTGCTTAAGCTTTCAGACTACACACAGTCCTTCATCAGAAGTTAATGCCAGTTGTTTTGGAAGAATACATTCTATTAAAGACAAGAACATACATAAAAAAGTTGTTAAGAATCCCATTGGCCAAAAAACTTGCATTTAAAAATTGGCTTTTAATTGCAATTTTTTGGCCAATGGGATTCTTTACAACTTTTTTGTTTGTAACATCTATGTTGGTCCAATAAAAGGCATTCAATCATCTTTTTTTCTGAATCTTTTGTTACAAGGATCAGTACAGCAACAAAAACATTTTTCTGTGCTTACATAGAGCAATACTGAGCACAGAACAGATATTTAACATCAGAAGCTGGGTCAAATTGTGCCCTTGTAGTAGAGAAAAATGTTGTCTCTCGAAAATCAGGGCAAGGAAGAATGAAACACAAAGTATAATGGTTCAAGAAAACTAGGTGCAGTGGTGCAAGAACTATATACACAGAGATACATTATTGCACAAAGGACTATGTTTAAAATGAACATAAAACAAAGTGTTATACTATGTAAAAATATACAGAATTATAATTGTGTAAAAAATACAGGCCCAGATATTCAAACTGTGCCATGCTGTGGCGCAAGCCTGGGCGCAGCGCAACTTGGCTGCACAGGGGCGTTGACTGGACGATATTCAATGGAGCTGCGCATGGCTCAGCATCGTTGAATATCACACCCTGGCCACCCGCAGTGCGTATGGTGCAGTGGCACTGTGCCAGCGCAAGTGGCCAGAGTAGAGCAGAATACCAATGCCCACGATCGGACATGGGGGGGCGCCACCACGGAGGTGCATCTGGAGCTAGGGTGGCCACCCACAGGTGGCAGCTGCCGTGTTGCGCCCTGCAATATGGCAGCTCACCTGTGGGTGGCTGGCCGTTGCTCCCTTTTTTTGGGGGGGATCAACTTTGTGTGGCGCAAGTAGGGGTTGCGCATGCATGGCTCAGCACATCCCGGGCTGAAAATTGGGATGTGCAGAGTATGCATGGGAAAGCCCCCCCACCTACACCTGCATACATTACTGATGCGCTCTGGCACATCGGGATTTATGCCAGGCGCAATTCTCATTTGAGTATCTCACCGGGGTTCATCAGTGGGTTGCACATGGTGCAACACTGTTGTGCCATGCGCAACCCTTTTGAATATATGGGCCACAGTGTTCAAAATGAAAGATGACAAAATTAGTCATGTATCAGAATGACAAGGTGGCAGTGCAGTGAAACAGCATGGGGATATCAGGAGCAGGAGGAAGAAAAGTGATCTGTGAGCCCACAGCTCAGCATCATGGACACAGGGGGGAAGGAGGTGAGCACTACTCCCTTCACAAAAGAAAGGGTCCTACAAGAGCTTGCTAAGCTCAGGGTGGATAAGGCAATGGGACCTGATGGCATACATCCCAGGGTACTTAAGGAGCTAAAGGAGGAACTAGCAGAGCCATTAGCAGAATTGTTTAGTGCGCCTCTGAGCACAGGAGAGGTCCCAGAAGACTGGAGAAGGGTTTATGTGATCCCGCTCCACAAGAGTGGTAGCAGGGAGGAGGCGGGAACTACAGACCAGTCAGTCTTACCTCAGTAGTGGGCAAGATTATGAGGCACTCCTTAAGGAAAGGATAGTGCAACACCTGGAATCCATAGGGGCACAGGATCCAAGACAGCATGGGTTTACAAAGGAAGGTCCTGTCAAACTAATCTCATAGATTTCTTTGACTGGGTAACCAGAGTGGTGGACCAGGGGGAGCAGTTGATGTCGCCTACCTTGACTTCAGCAAAGCTTTTGACACTGTTCCACATAGAAGATTGATAAATAAGCTGGGTAGGCTCGGGTGGGTCAGAAGTTGGTCAACTGGGTGGCAAACTGGTTGACGGGCAGAAAACAGAGAGTGGTGGTAAATGGTATACAGTCAGAAGAGATGCAAGTCACAAGTGGGAACTCTGAGGATCAGTCCTGGGGCCAGTCCTCTTCAACATCTTCATTAGTGACCTTGCAGATGGACTGAGAGGTAAGGCTTGTCTGTTTGCAGATGACACCAAGATCTGCAACAGAGTAGATGATCCAGATGGGGTGGGCAGAATGAGAAGAGATCTGGATAAACTAGCAGAATGGTCAGAAGAGTGGCAACTGGGATTTAATGCAAAGAAGTGCAAAATCATGCACATAGGGAAGAGAAACCTGAAGCCACCTATAGGCTGGAAGGGAGTTGCTAGCAGTCACAAAGGAAGAAAGAGACTTGGGCATCATCATCACTGATGACCTAAAATCATCCAAGCAGACCTCTAAAGCAGTAGGTAAGGCTAGGGGGTGTTAGGGGTGTATTAGTAGGGGTATCCAAGTCGAAGAGGAGGTAATAATCCTCTGTACAAGACACTGGTTAGGCCCCATCTGGAGTACTGCGGCAGTATTGGAGGCCACACCTTCACAAGGACATTAACCAAATTGAGGCAGTCCAGAGAAGGGCAACCAAAATGGTGCAGGGACTGCATCAGAAGACATATGAGGACAGATTAACGGAGCTCAATATGTATACCCTGAGCAAAGGAGGGAGAGAGTGATATGATCGAGGCATTCAAACACCTTAAGGGCATAAACAAGGTGAAAGAGTCTAACATGTTTAAATATAAGAAAAATAGCAGGACAAGAGGACACAGCATGAGATTAGAGGGAGGCCGATTAAGGGGAATGTGAGGAAATTCTTTTTCACAGAAAGGGTGGTGGATGCATGGAATGTCTTACCACAAGAAGTGGTGGCTATGAATACAGTGCAGGGCTTCAAACAGGCATGGGATAGGCATAAGGGAACAATACAAATGACTATGAATAGATTGGTCACTGACAGAGCAAAGGCCGAAGGCACATTTATAAGGTAGAAAAAGAAATGGGCAGACTGGATGGGCCTTGCGGTCCTTATCTGCCGTCAACTTCTATGTTTCTATGTTTCTATGATCTCTAAGGAGGTTCTTTGGAGAGAAGTGGGGGAGGGCTGAAGTGAGGGTGGGAGGTGGACAGGGAAAGCACTCTGATCAGTGGATATTTTAAAGCAAGGGATAAGAATGGTGTGAGACTCAGCAAGAGTGAATAGGTTGAACAGGTAAAGGAGAGAGGAGGGTGTAGAGCTAAGAATGGGAGGAGGAATGCAAGTAATTGGTGAGAAATGAGGAGCAGCGAGATGCTGGGACACTGAGGAGGAGATGGAAAGGTTTAGCTAGAGGGAACAGTGATAGGTAAACAGGGGGAGTAAGATTCTAGTCTGGTTAAGATGAACCTTGGGACAAGGCTGTAAACTGCATTCATGTAGTTGAACACCAGCAAGACCATTTTAAATGGGGACAGTCAGCACTAAGAAACCCACGCCCAAGAGTGAGTCTGGTCCCAATTTGCAGTTTGTGTGCAAAAATATTTTTGACTTACTTGTACTGCAGTATAACAGATTGCATCAGGTTTTATTTTACTTATTTTATTCTTTGATAACTGGATAAGGCCCACTAGGCACAGGTGCCTGTTTTCAGGGGTGGCCCGGAAGCACTGGGGAGGTTAAGTAACTTGGTCAGAGTCAAACAGAATGCAAGTGGAGGTTGTGGGAATCAAATCCAGGTCTTTCCACTGGATGTACCAAGCTCATTCGCAGCTCATTACTCTAAACTCTAGGCTATACTGTCAGCCCCAAAGCCTTGGGGCCTTGATTCTGCTGACTCTCAAATTGATGTTTGCTGTTACAAGAAATCCCAGAATCCCCTGCAGCTGATGTTGGAGTTGGCTACAGCAGTAAACTCTTTTTTTTTTGCCCCGGTACATGTGGGGGATTTACCCCCTTTCAGCAAATGGATCTCACACCCAGCATCTACTGAGGCTGCTCGGACTGGGAAGGTCCTCAGTTTGCCTCCTGTGACAGGGCTGACAGAGATTGAGATCAACCAGAGACCCCAGCTGAGGCTTGCACTTGGGGCATCATTTGGGCAGAGGTCCAGGGGCATGGTGCTGCTGGCCCAGGGGTTTTCCTCATAAGTTCCAAGAGATGCGGATGTGCAATGATGTCAGCATAGGTCAGGCATGCTCCTGCCCCCAACCTACAGACGTCTACCATCACCTCCCCACTGAATAGTGGCCCCAGCCGTTTCTCATCCAGTCTCCACTGGGTGTCACTGACTTGTTGGAAAGCCATAAGCCTCCCGAGGAGGAGAGCAGTCTGTGGGACTCTCATCATACCTCCCCCAACCCTCTGGTGCACCATGCTCACTTCCAAACATGGATCATCAGCACTGCAGGGGATAGTGCTACTGCAGCAGTGGTGGGCTGGCTAGGCTACAGCAGTAGGAGGCTCAACAGCCTCCTGAGAATGTTACAGTTTTCATAAACTCTGATCTTTTATTTGCTGGTCCTGCTGTCCTCCTGGAGCTTTGTACAGTAACAGCCCATGCCACCACTGCTCACTGCCAAGGAACCCTCCTCTTGCTGGTAAGCTCCCAGGCTGAACCGGGAAGTGATGAAAGACTCCTATTGTCCGCTGCCTGTTTCTTCCATCTCCTATGGGACTGTAGTGCTCTGTGCGGCCACTGATTGGCCCTGCAATCTTGACTGATTCAAACTGTTCTGCTTACCAGCAAGAGGAGGGTTCCTTGGCAGTGAGCAGTGGTGACATGGGCGGCTAACAAGGTAGCCCCGGCTGCTCAGATGTTTGCCTGATCAGGGGCTGAGAGATCTAAGGGAAGGAACAGAGCAACAGATTGTGAGTCACAGTAATCGTAAAGGGTGATGCTGGAGAGAAAATCAGGGGTGTGGGCAGTGAAGAGACAGAGGGGAATTAGGCAGGGGGGGCAGCCACAGACAAGAGAATTAAGCTTGAACTGGTGCCAGAGGGAGGACAGAGTGGCGATTTAGTAGAAAATGAAATTCACAGGGGTAGAAGAAGAGAGATGCTGGGTTTAGCAGCAGGGGGAGGGCGGAGAGAAATAGTGAATGCAGAGGGGCAGGAATCACTTCACAGCTCTAAATTACAACAGTTTTCTAATTGCACTTTAGAGTTCAATGCTAAAACATTTAGGCAAATCTACACAATTAATTTTGACTTAGACAAAAGCAAGCAGTCTAGCAATTTAGCCCAGAATTTTTGGCCGAGACCTGGAGTTTTTAGAAGTCGAGTGCTAAAATTATCAAGGCAGGTCTATAGATTAATTGAGATTTTAATAAAAAAATAAGCAAGCAGTCTAGCAATTTAGCCAAAATTTTCTTCCGAAACCCACTGAAGTCTATGGGCACAGAGCCCAGCAGAACAGTTTGAATCAGTCAAGATTGCAGGGCCAATCAGTGGCTGCGTGGAACATAACAGTCCAATAGGAGATGTGAAGAAGTACTTCCTCACATTACCCTTGAATCTACCCCCCTTTAGCTTCATAGCATGACCCCTTGTTCTTAGCATCTTTTTTCTGAAAAATGCTTCCCTCTTGTACCTTATTTATACCCGTGAGGTATTTGAAAGTCTCTATAATATCTCCCCCCATTCTTTCCTCCATGGTGTACAGATTGAGGTCCCTGAGTCTCTCCTCATAGTGCTTATTATGCAGACGCTCCACCATTTTTGTTGCTCTCCTCTGAATTGCCTTCACTGTCTATGTCCAGGTGATGTCTCACCAGCAATCTATACAGAGCTTACATCACCTCCCTCTTTCTGCTGGAGATACCCCTCCCTATGCAACCCTGCATCCCACTAGCTCTCCCAACTGCCTTGTTACACTGCCTGGCTACCTTTAGGTCATAAGATATGATTACCCCCAGATCCCTTTACTGTTTTGTGGTCATCAATACCACTCACCCCATTTTGTACTCCGCCCCTGGGTTACTGTGCCCTAAGTGCATGATTTTGAAATTTTTCACATTGAAACTTAGAGTGTCAGGTGAAAATAGCAACAGAATACTGGTGAATGCATTTCAGCTAGTCAAGAAAGGCAACAGTGACATCAGCAATGGGGGCATCACAGTGACTGTGTAGTTGAGTGCTGCTTGATCCACTGTGTGGCCCCGTCTGAACTGATGTACGTTGCCCACTACTTACCCTGATGTCATGTGGTTGCTGCGTCAATGAGGATGTTTATGTAAATTTAGGGGGGTGCAGTGGGTGATGCTCTCTATGTGGGGGATGCATGGGGCAAAGCCCCCCACATAAACTTGTGAAATGTACACTTATGGTTGCCAGACACTTGTTTCCACACCATGGGGAGTTAATACTGTACTCCTGCCTGGGTTGTGTGTTTTTTGTTGTATATGGTATTGTGAGGTTTTGTTCCCTGTTCCTTCCCCCCCCCTCGGATTTTTGCTGCCTTGACCCATCATGATTGTTGTCCCCACTCACTTAGTCTGCACTATAATGTGTTCACTGTAGACTGTCACTCTTTTTCATTTACTGTTTTCAGCTAGCACAGAAACTTAGTTGTCATACCCTTGATCACTCTAACTTTCTCAGGTAACTACTCATTTTTCCCTCCCTTCCTGGAGTGTCAACCCTATTGCAGATTTTAGTGTCATCTGCAAAAAGGCAGACCTTCCCTTCCAGCCCCTCTGCAATGTCGCTAATAAAGACATTAAAAAGAACCAGTCCCAGTACTGATCCCTGTGGCACCCCGCTGGTCACCCTCCCTTCCTCGGAGTGAACTGTTTACCACCATCTTCTGTCGCCTATCCCCTAACCAACTTCTTACCCAGTTTACCACCACTGGACTCACTGCTAGTCTGCTCAGCTTGCTTATGAGCTTCTTGCAGTATGTGGAATGGTGTCAAAGGCTTTACTGAAATCTAGGCAGGCCAACTCCACCACTCCACCCTGATCCAATTCCCTGGCCACCCAGTCAAATAAATCTATCAGAGTTGTTTGGCATGACCTCCTTCTGTGAATCCATGCTGCCTCAGAGCTTGTAAGCCACTGGATTCAAGGTATTCCACGATCCTTTCCTTCAGCAGTGATTCCATTAATTTCCCTACCACCGAAGTCAGGCTGACTGGCCTGTTGTTGCTAGCTTCCTCCCTGCTATCACTTTTGTGAAGTGGGACTACATGTGCCCTCTTCCAGTCCTCTGTAACCACTCCTATCTCCAGAGATTGGTTGAACAGGACTGTCAGAGGTGCAGTCAGTACATCCCTGAGCTCTCTCAATATCCTTGAATGCACCTTGTCTGGCCCCATTGCTTTGTCCACTTTCAGATTTGTGAGTTCCTTCAGGACTCACTTCTCTGAAAATGGACAAGTGTCCACCTCCCTTCCTTTGATGTTCCTGTTTTTTTTCTGTGGCCCCTCACCTTCCCCTTCCTCTGTGAACACTGAACAAAAGTATTTGTTTAGGATGTCTGCTTTTTCCTGGTCCCTCTCCACCCAATCGCCCCCTTCGTCTCTTAGCCTGACAATCCCTCCCCTGATCTTCCTTTTTTCACTTATGTACCTGAAAAATGTTTTGTCCCTTTTGTTTCTGCCTGGCTTTTTCTCTTCTCTGTCTGTGCCTCTGTGCTTCTTGCTGCTTTCCCTGCCTCCCTTTGTTTCCCCTGATACACCTCCCTATTGTCCTCCCTCTCTGTCTTCTTATACCTCCGAATGCAACTTTTTTGCCCTTATCTTCCCAGCCACCTCTTTTGAGAACCATAGCTGTCTCTTTTTCCTCTTAGTTTTGATCACTTGTCTGATGCAACAATTTGTTGCCTTCACTACAGTATGCCCCCTTTTAGCTTGACCCACTGTTCCTCCACTCCACCCAAGTTCCCACCTCCCCCCAACCAGGGCATCCCTGAAGCATTCATCCATCTTTTTAAAGTCAGACATCCTGAAGTCTAGGACCCTTGCCCGTGTGTGGTTGGATTCTGCCACAGTTCTTACATCAAAACACACTGTGTGTTGATCACTGGTCCCCAGGTGGCCTCCCACCCTGACATCTGCAGCACTGTCCTCATTAGTGAGTACAAGGTCCAGTATTGCCCCATCATGGGTGTGCTCCTTGGTATGCTGATGGAAGGGTGAAACCCCATTGGTGAAATCCCCCACAGTGACATTTTCAACAGGATTGGCAAATGTCACTGTGGGGGACCCGCCAGCGAAATTCCGCCCTTTCACCAACTTTTGCCGACTTTGGCCCCCCCTTCATGTTAACTCCAACTGCAGTTAACAATCCTTAAGAAGAGGGATGTGGGGGGGCACAGCCCCCCACATGGGGAGTGCAGGGGGCACAGCAACCCAATAGAAACCAGACCAATGTCTGACAGGAGTAATTGCGCCTGTCAACATCGGAGATGTCTCTATGCTGCACGTCGACAACAATGTTGTTGTGTCGGCATAGGAAAATCGTGATCCTTAACTAGTTGCCCGAGGAAAAACCCCTACATTTTTACCAGGGATCTGGAAGCTGGAGTCTCCAGCAGACTGCTTAGGTTCACTGATGACACTAAGCTGGACAGGGTGCTGAACTTCTTTGAAGATGGAGAAAACTTCTTTCAGAAATGAACAAGCTGGGCCATTGGTCACACTCTGGAAACTCAGATTCAATGTAGCCAAATGCAAGGCTGGGAGGAAAACCCGAGGTATGATCTATACATTGTGTGGTGCTTCTCAAGCTACAGTGCAGAAGCTAAAGGATCTGGGGGTTTTATCAGAAAAGGGTCAGAAGCCTGATGTACAGTGAATGGCTGCTGTCTAGTGGGCTGGCAGAATGTTGGGGCACATAAAAAGGGGTTGACAAGCAGGGCAGAGAAGGTTGTCCTGCTCTTTTACAAGACCCTGGTGAGGCCCCACATGAATACTGAGTGCAGTTCTAGACTGCCCAATAAAAAGTGGCATTCAGGCAGTTGAGAAGGTGCAGCACAGGGCCACTAAAATGATCAGAGGTATAGAAGACAAAGCAATGAGGAGAGACTGGGGGCCCTTTGCATGCTTACACTGGAGAAAAGGGGACATGATACATGTTTTCTGCATACCTAAGGATATCAATAAGACCAAACCGACATTTGATCTGCTGTGCTCCAGTAGCCCATACCCTAAAGCTCAAAGGTGAGAAAGTTATGGGAAAAGTTAGGAAGCACTTCTTATCCTAGACAGTGGTGAACCTATGGAACCACCTACCAATGGAGACCATAGATATGAAGGCAATGAAAGCCTTAAAGATAAAGCTGGACAAATTTCTTTTTACCACAGGAATGACTTGATACCATAGGTAGAGAGAACCACTCTAAGTTTGTGCATGGTTATACAGCATAATTATTCATATCTGCTTACGAAGAAGGGAAGCAGACATGACGGACCCATAGTCCTTTCTGACTTTAATTAAGTATGGTATTACTGTGTTCATAAAAGACAATTTCCAGAACATATTATTAAGTGAATCACATATGTCATCTCACTCTGTGACTCTCAGCTGGCAGCCAGCCGAGGAGGAAGCAGAGGGCTGTGCTGGCTGCCGATCTGCACCCTTTTTACGAATGAGAGAGAAAACTGGTTTGAGAGAGAGTGTGGTCTGGGGTTCTAAGCTGGCGGGTGAGTGAGGGGTTAGTAGTTGGTTGAGGGGGGTCCACTAGACTACCAGGGATATGAATCGAAACTACAGCATTGGTTACCACTGGTCGGGAGGACTCCTAAACTACCAGGGATATGAATAGAAACCACAGCATGGGTGATCGGGGGGGAAGGGACAACTAGACTACCATGGATATGTAGAAAAACCCACTGCATGGGTGTTTAGGGGTGGGGGACCACTAGACATAATGGCAGGTGGCTGCAGTACAGCGTCCCTCCCTTCGGGGGGCATAGCCTTAGTGTTGTGATAAGATATATTTTTTGGTGGTAGTAAACAGAACTGACACAAACCTTTCAACATACTGCAATGCCATTATGCATGAGGGAACCCCCATTTACATAGGTACAGTGATATGGGTAGCGTGATTGCATTGCTGTGTTTGGGCAGTGCTCTGGGGGACTCTCAATATGGACCTGCCCCAAGCACCGGTGCAAACCCATGTGAGAGTGAAAACCTTTGAATATGGAGCCCCTGCTCTTCTGAGCAAGTCAGCTGATCAGTTTGTTTTGATGTGATGATTAATTCTGAAAACAGGGGTCATCTTGCAGTGATGCCACCCTACTCATAGTCAATTAAGGTCTTACAGTTGTTTGATGCCGTGCCTAGTCTGGTCCTATGATCCACCAGAATATTTGCACTGTTTATACTCCTTCTATTGCATATTCTGTTTATTGTCTGTCCCAGATGCTGTGCTACTAAAGGGCATTTGTTTTTTCCAAGATACCCACCTCAAACTATTCCTCATGCTAAGTGTTCCTCATGTATAGTATCATGCTAGACTCTGTCTCACCAGACCAAAACTATTGTTCAATGTACTGTAGTGTGATTAATCGAGTCACAACTTTGTACCCTGTATGCAGTGTTTTTAATGTACCATTCCTTCTATCTGTTATGATATACGGAATAATTCACTTTGTAATGCATGCAATTAATCCTAGGTCACCCCTGAAAAAGGGACCCCTGGTTCCAGTGGGCTTACAAGAAAGAAAGAAAGAAAGAAAGAAAGAAAGAAAGAAAGAAAGAAAACACCTATAAACATTATCTAGAGGCAGACTATGGCAGCAGCCAAAGGCACCAATGTGCTGTATTTTCATCTGTTGTGCAGTTTCTCAGTGAAGTGTCCTCAAAATTCTTCTGATGTGACATCATGGTAGCCTAGATATCAGCTCTGTTGTCGAATGAGTCAGTGACCTCCTGCAGCTTCTTATGTGATGTCATTTTAGCACCATTTGTTTTTCTGTTATCATCCTTCTTCAGTTTGTTGTGATGTTTTTGATGATGATGCAGTGCTGCTGATCTTATTGTTGTTAATAGACTCAGTTCATCAGCTGGAAGACATGCTCAGATTGGATGGGTGTAGCATGTTGGTGCTGCTGTGTCAAGACAAATAAGCCAGACCATGTCACTGGAGAAGGATGAGCCATTCTTTTGTTTTCTACAGTCAAAGCCAGGACATGTGTGATGAGCTGATCTATTCTTCTTTCTTCCACTGCCGATAAAACCTGCAGGAGAGGGAGAGACAAGTAGACTGTAAAATATCATTTAGTCCTGGGGCACTAACAGCACTTTGTAATTGTGCCATGAAAAAACAAAGTAACATGACTAATAATGTGTGCTGGGACTGTAATTGTTCCACTTACCATTGCAGTGGATGAAGAAGGCTTTCAGGATACACCCTGCTGATAGAGGAGGCTTTGGTGCTCCCTGTCTAGCTCTCCCAGTAGCTATGCTGGCACAAGAAGCCAGGTTTGTACTGGTGGAGGAGGATACTTTGGTGTTGGATTCATCATGCAACAATGGAATACTTTGGTGCTAGAGCCTTGCTGTACATGCAGTAGAGGGAGACGCATGGTGACAGGGAGCAGATGAAAATGGCATTGGGTATACCCTGGTGTTGGAGGAGTCTATGGTGCCGGGGGATGCTTGTTAGTGTTCCCTCTGTCAGTGGTTATACTTTTATGAGAAGAAGGCACAAGGGGACAGAAAAAGACTGTTTAGGTGTGGGGGTACTGACAGTTTGCAGTCCTGCCATGACAAACCTGTGGAGGCAAAGGAGTATTAGTAATAATGTGTGCTGTGACCATGATGTCACACTTACCATCACAGTGGACGAAGTCTGTCTTTTTAGCCAACTCTGCCAGTAGCTTCAATGGTACAAGAGCTAGGTTTTGTGCTGCAGGAGGATGCTTTGGTGCTGGAAGAGGAGGCTTTGGTGCTGGAGGAAAAGGCTTTGGTACTGGTTGGCAATGGGGCTTACTCTTGCACTTCAACCCATGTTGCTGGAGAAAAGTTCATTTTTTGATTGCCTGGCTGGCTGTTGGCAACGGGTCTTATGCTGGCTGAAGAGAATGTGTTAGTGTAGAAAAACTGATTTGTGCGATAACTGGTTGTTGGCAATGGTCATAGGCTGGCACCAGAGATGAGGTTGCTAGAAATAGTTTTTTTTAACTAGCTGTTGTTGGCTTTGGGCATTGGGTCTTATGCTGGCACAAAAGATTGGGTTATTGTAGAAAAGTTGTTTTATTTGGCTGGCAACTGTTGGTTGCTAGGAACAGGTCTTATGCTGGCACAGGAAATTGGTTTGCAGGAGAAAAGTTGTTTTCTTAGCTGGCTGCCTGTTGGAAATGGGTCTTACGCTGGCACTAAAGACTGGGGTGCTGGAGAAAAGTAGCTGTTTAGGCAAGCTGTTATTGTCTGTTGGCAACAGGTCTTACACTGACATAAGAGACTGGGTTGCAAGAGAAAACTTGTGTTTTTGATTGGCTGTTGTTGACTGTTGCCAATGGGCCATATGCTGGCACAAGAGACCGGGTTAGAAGAGTACTTTGGCTGTCTGGTGGCTGGCTGGCTTGTTTACTTCTTACCAGCATTGATCAACTGCTATGTTGTCCCAGGAGTCCGGGTTAGAGGAAGATTTTTGCTGGTTGGTGGCTGGCTGGTGGTTGGTTGTTGGCTGGTGGCTTGCTGGCATATTTGCTTCAGGCCGGCATCAACCGGCTGCTATGTTGGCCCAAGTGTTCAGGTTAGAGGAGGACTTTGGCTGGCTGGTGACTGGTGGCTAGCTGACTGGTGACTGGCTGTCTGGGGGCTGGCTGTCAGGGGACTGCCTGGCTTGTTATTCATGTTGACATTGACTGGTTGCTATGCTGGCCCAAGAGTCCTGGCTAAAGGAGGACTTTTGCTGACTGGCGGTTGGCTGATGGATGGTTGGCTGATGGCTGGCTGGCTGGCTTGTTCCCTTCAAGCTAGCATTGCATGATTACTATGCTGGCCCTAGAGTCTGGCTTAGAGGAGGACTTTGGCTTGCTGGTGGCAAAAGACTGTCTGGCTGGTAGCAAGTGGCTATCTGGCTTGCTGGGTGGCTGACTTTTTTACTTCAGGTGATGTTTAGAGTTTAGGAGCTAGTGGTATTCCTTTTAGCATGCTCTCTTTGACCACCTGTAAATTACCTAGGTAGAAAGCATTTTACTTTAAAGGGGCCAATTTTAAAAATAGCCACTGCAGGCAGTTCATAGTTAGGACCAAACTGTGGGCTTCCACCTTTATGTCTGGTGGTTTGGCTTATTCTCACTTGAATTCCAATCTGACAACTAAGAGAACCCCTTTCCCATGGAGATAAAAACATGAAAATAACCAATTTAGGCAGTAAAAATGTTTTGTTTTTCAGATTTACCATGTGGGGTGGACTCTGTTAATTTGTAACATGCCACAAAATCAGTAGCACCCCTCAGCAGAAATCTGATTTTATCTTTGTGAATAATGCAAAGGTTAGAGCATGCTTGTCTTGGAATGTGTTTACTTCAGGCCAGCACTGACTGGCTGCTATGCTGGCTGAAGAATCTGTGTTAGTGGAGGAGCTTGGCTTCATGGTGCCTGGTGGCTGGCAGATTGGTGTCTGTCTGGCTGGCGGGTGGCTTGTTAGCCACAGTTTCTATGCTGGTACCAGAGATCTGGTTGCCTGAGGTGGTGCTGGCTGATGGCTGGCAGGCTGGTGTCTGGTTGGCTGGTGGCTTGTTAGCCCTGGGTCCTACACCAGTGCAGAAACCAGGTTTCTGGATGACAGGTGGCTTAGCCATGTGCATACTGTGTTGTACATACTTTCTGCACATACAGATTGAATAGCTGCATGAAATAGAGAGGAAAATAAAAAAGTAGAAATCCACATGATATTCTCAAGAGTTCAGCTGCTTGCAGTTAATGATAGTGTACTGTTTGGATTTGTTAAGCAACACTCAATTGTGTTGACTAAAGGAGAAAATGATAAGGTGTGAACAATAGCAACAGTGCAGGATAGCCGGTTCACCCATGCCACAGGGACAATGAAGTTGCTGTCATAAAGTACAGCGCCAGCAATCCACTGACACCAGCCACTGCATTACAACTGTCTGCCATCTGGCAGTAGGAATGATATACATTAAGGAGGGCTATGCCCCTTGCACCCCCCAACACAGGGTGGGGTCTTTGCGCCCCGCACCCCCAGTTGTTTCTAGAGAAACTCTGGATCACTCCCCAGTTAAAAGTAGGAGGAATACCAGATCGGCAACAACCAAGGATGCCAAAAAATCAAAGTTGCACAAGAAGTGTGTGACATTATTCTGTCAGCAACATCACAGCGGCAATAATCAGTTTGCAAATTCGTGGGCTACCAGATAGCCTAAGGTGTCCAACAGCAGTTGACTTGATTCACTGTAATCTTCTTTGTAGAACAGCAGATACAAGATGACTAAATAATTAAATTAGGCAGTAATGTTATTTGGTAGTATAAGGGGTGAGAAAACCCAGCTGCATAAAACATATTCGTCCTTTATGACCAGCCACAGCCAGCATTTAACCAAAAAAAAGAAAAAAACATTTTTAGGTATGTGCTGTGTGTTATTTATGGAGTAATACACTAGAGTACTGACTGTATGTTGACAAATACACAACAGAAGAATGAGTATAGCAAAATAAAAGAAAGAGTAACTAATTAGAACAGATTTAATTGTTTTCCATTACAACATGTCTCACTACAGGAATTGCTTACTTTTGTCACACTGAAAGCTTTTGAATTTGTACACATAGCGTTTCTTCAATAGTTTTATGCACTGTAGCATAGTGAGATGAAAGGAGCGTGTGGTGGGGCAGACAATAAAAAGATAATGAAAATAAATTTTATTCCCACTTTCATCAGTACATACTTTACATGCAGGCTAGAGGCAGCCAAAGCAAAAATCCTATTATATACTGTAGTTTGATTAGGCAACTCAGAGTTACCAAAGAATGGACATTACACTTTATTTACAAATTACATACAAGTTTTTTAACAAACAGTGAAATTTAAGAAATGTTTTTCTCATTTTTTGGATATATTTTGTTATTTTATTAGTGTTTTTTTTCTTTTTTTAGGAAACAAAAAAAAAAATCAAATCCTTCTTCCATGCTTTAATGCACATTTTTTTAATAACATGATGCATTGCAACAAGTGCTAGTTTAACATATATCAATACAGATGTGGACTATATTACCAGATCGTACACACATACTGCGTGATATCATCAGTAGGTTTGTAACAGCACACAACACTGACTAGATATTGACTCTGCCCTATCCTATTTCTCCAGTGCCTTCAGCAAGGCCTGTGACCTTTTCACCCCCCTGACCAGAATCCGTACCAAGAAACACAACGCCCCATGGATCTCCCCATCCCTCATCCAAACACTGAAACAAAGAGATAATCTCTGGCATACTGCTGTCGAGACAGGCAAACTGGCTGACAGACAAGCCTATAATGCAGCACATAACAAGTGCAACTCAGCTATAAGGCAGACTAAGGCTAATATTATCAAGCCACCCTTGAATCCACTTGGGGCTCATCCCGTGCCTTGTGGGACGATATGTAAGAGCTCAATGGAAAGACCCGCTCCCCCCCACCATCACTACTCTCCATAGACAGTACCGTCACTACTGATCCTCCCCGCTTAGCTGAGTGCCTCAATATGACTTTCTCAGATCTAAGCTCTGTCCTCCCCAACTACTTTTTCGACCCTATCCCTGCCTCCAGCCCCCCACCTCGGATTGCCCCCCTTTCTACCTGCATGCCATATCACCCCTTGAAGCCAGGCCTCATCTACAAAAAGCCTTAACTAGCAACAACCCCAGCTGTGATCCTCTGGACTTCAGGATTCTCCGATTAGTCCTAGGTACTGTACTAGCCCCTCTCACCAACCTTTTAAACCAGTCACTATGTCTTGGTCAATTTCCCAGTGCCTGGAAAATTGCAGAAATCACCCCTACCTATAAGAGTGGAGTTAGAACCTCCCTTAACAATTTCAGGCCCATCTCCATTCTCCCCCCTCTCTCCAAAGCACTAGAAAAAATAGTGGCCATTCAGCTCTCCGAGTATCTGGCCAAATACGACCTGCTGTGTCCAGAACAACATGGATTCTGCTCTGGACACAGCACCACTACAGCCCTCCTGGAGTTCTCCCAGCACCTCCACTCTGCTCTCAACTCTGGTCATGTTGAGGGTGCAGTGTTCATTGACCTCTCCAAGGCCTTTGACACTGTCTGTCACCCCCTCCTACTTGACTCCCTCACCAACTTGGCTTCTCCCATAGCCCACTGGCTTGGTTCGCCAGTTACCTCTCTGCCAGATCACAGCATGTGAAGGTAAATGGCACCCTGTCCAATACCCTGCCCATTATCTCAGGGTTCCCCTAGGGTTCCATCCTGGGCCCTGTTCTGTTCAGCCTATTTCTCAATACTCTTCCCAGCTCCTGCTTGGGCAATATGGTACTCTATGCCGATGATGTGGTTCTCCTTGCCTCCCACCCTGACCCGCATCTCTACAGGGATCCCTCCAGCACACATTCAACCAATCTGAAAAGTGGTTCCTTGACCACCGGCTGTTCATTAACCTCAAAAAAAACAAATCTATGCTTTTTTTGCATCACCAGAATAAGGCCAAAAATTCCCCCCTCGGCATTCTCTCCAGTAATGCTCACCCTCTCAAGCAGGTGTCATCCTACAAGTACCTGGGCATCACCTTCAACTCTGCTCTTACATTCCACATCCACATCAATACCCTGTCCTCAGCCATAAACTCTCGGATTGGCCTTCTCTATCGCCACAGAGATTGCCTCCCCCAAACCGCTCTCCAACTGGCCATCAACTCCTCCGTCCTGTCCCTAGTGGACTACGGCCTACCTATCTATGCTGCGGCTGACAATACCACCCTCACCAGAATCCAGACATTGATAAACAAGGCCTGTAGGATCCTGACTGGTGCATCCCTCTACACCCATACTTGCCTGCTCTATTCCACCGCCAACCTTCTCACCTTGGAGGAACACCTGTGCTACCAAACCTGCTTACTTGTCAAAAAATCCCTGCTAGGACTCTCCCCCCCAGGGGTCACCACATCCCTGCAGCTTGAATCCCCATCCATTACCACCCATAGCTCACTTAAGGCCACCTTTCTGGTGCCCCGTACCAAGACCACCCTAGCCCAAAGGTCTTTCCACTACCGCGCCCCCACATGGTTCAACTCCCTCATGCTCTCTGTCACTAAGTCTACCAAAATTGGTTCCTTTAAAGTCGCTCTCCATAACCACCTCTTTGGTGCCCAAAGCTGTAGTTGCCCTTAATCAACCTAATGTTGGGGTCCCTCCCCGTTTCTTGCCCATAGCCTTGACAATGTCCGTTGGACTGCTTCCCTCCCCTGTCTTTTTTTTTTATATACGATTGCTGTTTACTGCATGTAACTTTATCCCTTAAACCACTGTTATATTGTGCTCTTTTTGTTATCTGTATTGCACCTGTATATTACCACTGTTGTATCTTACACTGTAACCATGTCTACTCTCCCTGCGACGAGGTGCCTTTGTAAATGAGTCCCTGACTCAAAGGTTGTAAATCCGACTTTCAAAATAAAAATAAAAAATAGATAATAACAACAATAATATTTGATCTGATGAGGTTACGGATCACACAAATAAACTAATGTTACATAATTCAACATATCTATAACGCAGAGACTTCATAACTTACCCAGAAAAGTATGATGTAAAATACACAGCACACACAAATATGCTGTACCATAGTACATGGCGCCTGCCATGGATTTCTGTGAATGTAAAAGGAAAACAAAAATACATAACACCATATGTATTGAAGGACACTGCAAAAAACATACTCTGGTTGTAATAACTGCTGGCATGACATCTGCATTTACTACCAGTTGACTTCACATTGGCAGTTTTGCCACTCCCACCAGTCTGCTACCCTACAGACAATTTTTGGGTCCACTTATTTTATTTTTTTTATTGAAGTATTTCACCATGAAGGCACACTGAACAAGTTGCTCGTCTCCCGGTGTGACCGGGGTGGGGGGAGAAAATTAGACATACAGTTTAATATTTAACATATCCAAGAAATTTAACATTCAATTACATTTGTAACAAGACATATAGTTAAAAAATATCATTAATAATCTTACAATCGCATTTGTGACATAACATACAATTAAATATAGCATACCTGTGGAATATGCTTTTAATTACAAGTGGCATATCTGAGGAACATAGTACAGAAATTTAATGTAGCCTTGGAGCCAACTCCTTGCAGTAATGGATCACGGTTAATAGGCAGATTATTTAGCAAGGAGGGTAGATGGGTAGACAGGGGAAACCAGCTGGGGAAAGGAGAATATAAAGATGGGGCGAACATTACCGGAGTAAAGTGAGCCAGAAAAAAATAATCTGCTGTGGCAAGTTAACACAGGGCTAGTGCTAGTGGGGAGACCTCAGACAGAACAAAAAGTGCAAATTATTAGCTCAAGTGAACTAATTCCTTTGATTAAGTGCAGGGGGTAGAGAGGGGTGCATGAAAGAGGTGGGGATAAGGGATAGGGAAAGGAAGGACGAGTCATACCTGGAACTGGCCCCTTCAGAGTGGGGAGATCATTGCCAGTGACAGAATGAGGTGAAGACATAGAATAAGGGGCAGGAGTAGGCAAGGACAAGTTGGGTAGAGATAGTAGAGGAGATGGTAAAGGGAAGGAGGTGGAGGGGTGGGAGAGACTTGCCTAAGACTAGGCCTCTTCAGGATGCTGAGAACCCTGCCAGAGAGCAGAGTCAGGCGAGGATGAGTTAAGTAGAGAGAACAGAGGGGAAAGAGGAGGGAAGGAAGAGTCATTTCCCAGTGCTGGACCCCTCCAGGATGCTGAAAACACTGCCAGGGGGCAGAACTAGGTGAGGACAAGTTGGGAAGAGAGAAAAGAAAGGATGAAGGGAAAGGAGGGAAGAGGAGGGAAAGAAAAAGCTTGCCTAAGACTAGGCCACTCAAAGATGCTGAGAACCCTGCCAGAGTGCAGAATCAGGTGAGGACTAGTTAGGTAGAAAGGATATAGGGGGAGTGGGAGTGAAGGAAGAGTAATTTCCCAGTGCTAGACCCCTCCAGAAAGCAAAGAACTCTGCCAGGGGATAGAATTAGGTGAGGACAAGTTGGCCAGAGGGAATGGGGGGGAATAGAAGAGGAAAGGAAAAAAAGAGGGAGGGAAGAATCTTACCTGAGAGTAGACATTGTCAGGGTGCTAAGAATCCTGACAGAGGGCAGATTTAGGTGAGGACAAGTTGGGTAGAAAGGAGAGAGGAGAACGGGAAGGGGGGAAGGAGGAGGCTTGCCCAGTACTAGACCCCTCCAGGATGCTGAGAACCCTGCCAGAGGTCAAAACTAAGCAGGGGCAAGTTAGTAATGGAAAAAAAGGTTAGGGGTAGGAGTGAGGGGGTAATCGGTGAAGGGAGAGGAGAGCATGCTGACAAGCAGGCTCGAGGGGGAAGGAAGATTTAATAGGGTATGTGAGTCCTGGAGAGGAGCAGAGGCATAGGAGGACAGTTAAGGAGGGTTAAAGCAGGAGCAGTTAGATGAGAGAAAGTTATGTGAGGCAGAGACAAGGGAGTAGGAGGAGGAGTGCTGTATTTTTGGGGGGAGGGAGTTCCAGATTTGTGGGAAATGATGGATAAAGCCTGACTGACCGATGAGAGTGGTTTGACAGGGGACCAACAAAGCACAAGTACCAGAGGATCTGAGGGAGTGGGAGGGGGAGGAGAAGAGAGTGAGCATGAGAGGTAGGAGGGAAGTTCCCCTAAATAAAATTTAGAAGTGTGTTTGGCACAATGAGTGAGACACCTGTTGGCAAGCGGGGGAAGGGACAGGGCATAGTAGAGGTCACAGTGATGAATGCATGATGGAGCATCAAGGGCAAATAGACAGAAGAAGTTAAAGAGAGTGTCCAGTCTGGTTAGGGAGGATTTGGGAGCGGCACCATAGAGTACATCACAGTAGTTGAAAATGGGGAGGATCATCTTCTGAACTAGTTCATGCCACGCCATAGGAGGGATGCAGCTTTGGTTCCTGAATAAGGCACCAAGCTTGGGGTGCAATTTTTTCAGGATGGCTTCAATGTGGCCAAAGAAGTTGAGCTGTTGGTCCAACAAAACCCCAAGGTATGTGAATGAGGACGTGTCCTCTAGGATTGTCCCATCAAAGGTATGGAAAGACGGTAAAGGGTGGAGCCTAGAGAGTCTCTGCCTAGTGCCCAAGATCATGGAGACAGTCTTTTTGGCATTTAGGAATAGCTGATGTGAGGCAAACCATAGCTGAACCTGGTGGAAGTCATGCTGAAGGGTGGTTGCTACATCAGCGAGCATTTGCCAGAGGAGAACAGGACAGTGTTGTCGGCATACATATGGATAGAGGAGGAGGGGGAGCATACTGAGGGCAAGTCATTTAGGAAGCTAGAGAAGAGAATGGGTCCAAGCACCGAGTCCTGTGGGACTCCTGTGGAAATAGGGAGGGGGGAGAGAGTGTATCCTGGATCTTGACATTGTTTTCTGCCTGAGAGGTATGTTTTGGTGCTGGGCGTGTGTTGGGCCTATGGCTTGATGTTGTCCAGCTTATTACCTCAGATTGGGTGCGTAACCTGGGCATTATGTTTGATGATGGCTTGACCCTGAAGTCTCAGGTGTCAGCTGTGGTCAAATCCTCATTTTACCATCTGAGGAATATTGCCTGGGTGAAACACCTGATTCCACCGGACGGCCTTCCAACATTGGTCCACGCCTTCATTACTACCCGTCTTGACTACTGCAATGCCCTCTACCTATGGCTGTCTGGGGTTGATGTCTGCCACTTGCTGCTAGTGCAGAACGCTGTAGCCAGGCTGTTGACTGGTACCTTTAGAACCAGTCACATTACACCTGTGCTGCGTGAACTGCACTGGCTGCCAGTTCAGTGGCGGACCACCTATAAGGTAGGTTTGCTTACCTTTAAAGCCCTACATGAACAGGGACCTGACTACCTGAAAGATCTCCTAACTCCCTACTTCCCCAATCGCCCCTCTCTAATCCACCAATGAGGGATTGCTAGAGATTCCCAGGGTTTGTCTTAAAACATCTGGAGCTTGTGCTTTTTCATTTGCAGCACTGACCTGTGGAATTCTCTACCTTGTCAGTTAAGAGAATGCCTGACCATAAGCAGTTTTAAATCTATGCTGAAAATGTGTTTATTTTATTTGGCTTTCCCTGATTAATTATTGGATTGATTTTAAATAATTATTATATCGTCTGTTTTTATACTGTAATTTTATATTGTGTACAGCGGACTTGATTTTGAAAGGCACTATAAAAATAAAGATTGCTTGCTTGCTTGTTCTAAACCAGTTTTGGGCAGAAGTAGACAATCCAGCAACTGTAAGGGAGTCAAGACGTAGGGGATCGCACACTGTGTCAAAAGCCTTGGAGTGGTCAACAAAGGTGGCAGAGGTAATAAGGCCATTATCCATCCTGGTGAGGATGGATAATGCTTCTTTCACGGAGTAGCAATAGTAGCATCTTCCTCCTCCTCTTCTTCATCATCTTCTCATGGTACTTCACCTGGCATATACTCCACATCCTCATCATCCGATGCTGGTTCAGAAGGACTTGATAGTTCCATGCTTATATTGTCTGCTGGTTAGTATTCCACCACAGAATCCCTCTTCTCCACTGAACTTACAGGTTCAATAGGAACAACATCCTCTGGAACAATAAGGGGCACCAGCCTATTTTTTTCCTGCTTATGGGCATCAATAGATGATAATGATACAGATGTGCTGTTGACGGACTGTGAAGTGGGCTGCACTACATTACCCACAGGACTGACACACTTAACAACTGCGTGAATCTCCTAAGTCACATGCCCAGTGTAAGTGACCGCTGCATGTCATTTTTATTTTTTCTGTAACTGCAGCCTATTCTTTTTCAGGACTAGTAGGACTACTACCACTACCATTACCACCACTAGCACTAGGAAAAGCAGCTTGTTTTCCAGTACTACAAGTACTATGACTACCTTCCCCATCTGCACCTCACCACTTAGACTTGCCCACAGGTGTCTAGTGCATTGCTCCCAGTGTACTAAGAGATACAAGGCATGGTCCCCTAGACCCACAGCAGCTGCGCCACCGGGAGATACTCCAGCCACTTTTGATTGGGGAGACTCCTCCCCTGGCCACCATTCCCTCCCTTGACAGGACGCACCCCATTGCTGCTGTCAGTGCCAGCCACCACAACTGCACCATAGCTATGCTTCATGCCATCAGTAGCAGCTCTACCAGTGAAGTTACTGCTGTCACCAGACGGTAATATTAAATTTGTGTACTGCAGTTTAATTGCAATATAAATGGAATGGATGCAGTCAACAACAAAAAAAAGATACTGCTACCACCACGTCACACAAAATCACTGTCACTCACACAGTCTAAAGGCAGGGAAACTGATTTTTTTTAAATCCCAGTCACAAAATAACAAAATTAAGTCTGTAACCACTCAGGAGAAAGGGCAGACTAAACTCTCAGTCACTAATGCAGCACAAAAGTGAGGTCTGATGGCCTGCTGTTCTACCTACACACTCTCACAGACAAGGTCAGCTATCAACAGCAAAAAAATTATTTCGCCATGCACTTTTACTTAGCAAATGCCAAGAATGGAGTAAGGATTAACATTGCTAAAAAACAAGCAGAAAAATAAATCTCATCAAATGCCAGAAAATTCTGACTTACCACACAAAGGGACAGAAATGGATTTTCAACTAATGACTTCACATGAAGACTGCTGATATCTGTGACTACTGCAATCCCATAAATGCAGGATGCAGTGGATTCTATGTCCTGTCTGCAGGCTGCCTATCCAGAGACTGGATTTCAGAATCAAATTCTGAAATCCAGTTCCAAGTGCATCATTCAGCATTTGGATTTTGGGGCAAAAATCTGAAATTCTGAAATCTGAAAAATGGACTGGAATATGATGATTTCAATTCCATTTGGCAGAATCAGAGCAACCCTACCTAAAATCTTTGTGTGGTGTGGTATTCCTAAGGTTTTAAAGATTGTTCAAAGCAGAACAGGTGTTACCCAACTTCATCACTGTTGTTAAAGAAATTGAGATTTACCCCTGACTAATACATGCTTTTGTTGTTTTCAAGAGATGGTGTCAAAGATAATACCAACACTGCTTTGAGTGATCGTTTAAACCTGAGGAATATCACACCACACAATCATGGAAATTCTGGAAAATGTTATCCTAATGTTGCATTTCCCTAGTTTAACAGCATTGTGCTGTGGCTGAAGCTGGTGCCTAAATGTAGTTTTTCTGCAATTAATTTCCATCATGTTTTAAAGGAGATATATAAAACAGATGGGTTATAGGATGGGTTATAGGAGGCAGTATGGTGCATTGATTTAGGGCTTTGAGCTGCAAGCCTGGAGACCTGGGTTTGAATCCCACAGTCCCCACTTGTATACCGTGTGACCCTGAGCAAGTAACTTAACTTCCTTGTGCTCCCAGGTCACACCTAGTACCAAGCTTCGGCTTGGTGTGCCTCTCCTGGTTAAACAATTTCCCCTTTCTTCCAACTATGCCATGCATAGCTTTCACAGAGAAGTTCAGCAGCTTTGCAGTATTTGCTCTTCATGAAGGGAGAAGCCAAACCCACGGCAAAAAAAAAATACCTGGACTTGGCCATTTGTGAAGGGTCAACTTTACTTTGTGGGCATTTCACCAGTGAAGTAGCTCTGCAAAGCACAATTGTTGTTCAAAAGGAACAAAAACAAAAACAAATTTTAAACTTTTCCTCACCCTCAGAACATGTAACTTTCCCCTCCATCATGGACCTAGTAATAAAAACAAAATTCTTTCTTCAGCACACTTAACATCCAATCTTCTGCTGTCACCCTCGTTGCCCACACTGTGCACGCAGTATACACACTGGGCAATTTTCCCCAACCCACTTAGTTTGTCAGCACCCTTCCTTCACCCTCCCTTTGGTGTCCTAACATAAAATAAAAAAGGATACATGAAGACAAGGCAGTGACTGGTGCAGCCCTTGTCTTGCCACCTTGGCTGGAAACCATCTGAATGAATGAAAGTGCTTGTGCTTTTGCTCTCAATTATTTAAAAAGCCATTGATCAAGTTCATGAGAGAAGGGCTGCACAGATTACCACCTCTGTCTTCAGTGGGTTGGGGGAAGAATGTTATTCTATTATTGAGACCATGGGGTGATGAAGGGGGAGCTGTTGGATGCTAATTGACTTAGTGGAATGGGCAGGGTGTTCACTGTGTGGATAACATAGGCTGTGGAAGGGTCCAAGGAAGGAGGAGATGGGATGCTAAGTAGGTTGTGGGGAAGTGCATAGGTAGTTTTTGTTCTTGGACAATGGGGGGCAGGGAGGAGAGACATGTTAAAAGGGTGAGTGGAACGGCAATAGTTTTAATGTTTTCTTAAACTATTTTTTTGGGGTAAATTTCCCCGAAAGATCCACTGCATTTGGCAGTGGGCCCTATGTGTGAATTACAGTAAACCTTTATCAGTGAAAGGGACTTCATTTCAATTTGTGAAGGTTTTGGTGAGGAGTCAAATTTGCTGGCATTTTTGCCTGACCTTTGCAAAGTGCAAAGTTTGTCACTTCATCACATCTTTATTGGCAAAGACCTACTTTACAACACCCCTAATATTTAAAAACACATTCTCAATAATTACAACTGACAATGCTGGGCAATATTTTGTGCTAAGCAGTGCTTGTGGTCCACTGGCAACCAACTAACCTGTCATATGTCAAGCACTCACTTGTGTCCAGTGGCACCCTTTCCCCTCATCCTTTTTTTTTCCTACCAAAGACTTTTCTTCCTCTGCAACCACTCAGCCCTTCCTCAGACTGACCCCTGTCCAATCACCCACCATCTCCAGGACAAATTCTTCCAACTGACTCTTGTTATAGGGACCCCAGAATAGGCCCTTTGCCCAAGAGAATTAGGATCCAGTTGCTTGGGTTACCTGGTGTATTGGTGGTCTGAGTGAAACCAGTACCACCTGGTATGAGTGTGTGTTTTTTCCACCTCCATTTTCTCCTGGAGCTCAGTCAAGACATGATGCTCAAGGAATGCCATGTGTCTTTTGAAAACTCTTTCTTCCTGCTGTAGAGCTCTGGGCTGCCCTGACAACCAGCCTCCAGTGGCCATCAGTCATGCAGCAGAATTGCAACCCTCCCCCCTACCATGAGGGAGGAGTGTTGTCCTAGAGATGCTCAATCACCCCGCCCAATCATGCCCCCGGTGACTTAACCCCATTCATGAAACCTTATTGTTAGTACTTCTGCTGCACTACGGTGTTTTCCTTTATCCTGTCTTACACTAAGCAGCCCCTAGTGTCTAGTGGCACCTTCTACCTCACCCTGTCCTATTCAAAGCAGTCACAGGCATTTAGTGGCACCCCATAACCTTACCCAAGCAATCCCTGGTGTTCAGCGGCACTCTAACTATTCCCTTTTCAAGCCCCTTTGATCACCCAAACAGTGACTGGTGGAATTCCACCATTTAAATCTTTGGCAGGCCACCATCTAATTATTAGTACCACAATCTGCACTGTGATCAAATAGATCATATTTCATGAAGTCTGGGGTTATGAAAATGAAACTCAGATGGTGTCCCATCAAGGAGAGAAGTTGTGAGCCTGTGCAAATTACTATCTGGGTGTGAGGTGTTGGGGATTTCAATGGCTCCAATGATGGGTTCCCAGTAACACAGTCAGGTGCTGGGGTATAGCTCTACCAGTAATAGGGTCCCAGTGTTTCAGTCAGTGGAGTGGGGTCCTCAACAACATAGAACATAGGCTTCTAGTCTCACACTTGACAGTGGTGGTGGGGGGGGGCTGGAGCATATTTAAAATCTTCAGTCGTGTAGTCTGGGAAAATTCAGTTGCACTGAGGATGGCCTCTCAGTGCCACATTTAATAGTTGGGGGGCAGTGGCAGTTTAGTGGCACCAGAGGTGACCTTGGGGTGTCATATTCAAGTGTTTAGAGGTCAGCAGCAATTTAGTGACATCTAAGATGGACTACCAGTGCCATATTTCACAATCAAAGGATCAGAGCAGTTTGGCAGAACCAGGGACAGGATCTGAGTGCCACGTATTTTTTATGATAAAACATCAGAGATAGTTTGGCAGGGTATGCCAACTGCATGTCGACACCTCCACAGCAAAGACCATCACAGTGACAAAATTTGATGAAAAGTGTCAGATCGCTGTGATAGCCCCCACAGACACCTGCAGTGCATCTCCCGGTGTGTCGCCCTGTCTCCGAGACAACTCCGACTGGGAGTTGTATATCTAGAGATTGGTGGGTGTGGGGGGCACAGCCTCCTACATGGGGGGTTCTGGGGCACAACTCTTCCAAAGAAAACATGCCGACATCCCCAACAGTACAATGCCAACACTCAGTATTGTGTCTGTCACTATCGGGGATGTTGGCATAGTACAAAAATACTAATACTCAAAATATAACCAACAACAATACCAAAACCAAATGCAATAGTAACAAAAATATTAAAACTCAAAATAAAGATGACACAAATATAAACATAGCAAAATTCTCATAATCAGGGATTCCATGATCCGAGGAGTGGAACACCACCTAACATAAAATGTTAAAAGTGACATCATGGTAAAGTGTCTTCCAGGAGATTCTGCAAGTAGGGACACTAACCACATAAAGACAATTGTACAGGAATCAGGGGATGTTACACATATAACAATACACCTTGGCACCAATGACTTGGCAAATCACACAATTCAGGAGGTCAAGAAACACTTTGAGGGTCTGGCCAACAAACTTTCTTCCCTTCCATCCAAATTAGCCTTCTCAGAAGTGCTGCCAGTGTGTGAAAAAGGAAAAAGCACCAAGCGAGTTAGAGAGATTGAATTAGGTGAATTCAACTCATGGCTGTGTGATTGGTGCCAAGACAAGGGATACCACTACATAGGGAACTGGCATAACCTTTGAAAAAGAGCTTTTCTCAAATGTGATGGATTGCACCTAAACAGAGAATGTGTGAGAGCACGTGGACAAAAATTCAGTGTCTATACAGGTAGTTTAAACTAAATAAAGGGGAGTATGATGCAGCTTGCACCCCTGCCATCAGTGGGCTGGCCATCACTCCCCAAAACATCAAATACGTTCATACATCCTCAGAAAACAAATCAGATCCAACATCCGCCTGAACCAGCAACCTCCATAATCTCTTGGCCAGAAACAGCAAACTGGAGCAGTCCAGGAAGAGGGTGCAACCTTGCACCAAAGAGAATGTACATTCCTGGAAGGCAATGGTTGCAAATACTAGGAGACCAACAAAAAACTTCCCGAACTCCCAGCCATCTTGTAAACAGAAAGGTTGGAATGGGTGGCTGTAACAGAAACGTGGTTCATGGAAAACCATGGATGGGATATGGCTATTCCCGGTTACAACCTGTTCAAGAAAGATAGACAGGGCCAAAAAAGAAGGGGGGGCATAGCCATTTACATTCAGGAGGAAATAAAAGCCACAGAAGTAAAAGGGCAACCTGGGGACTTCAAGTCACTGTGGCTAATAGTAGACACAGGCAAGAGGAATCCCATCAGAGTCAGCATTGTGTACAGGCCCCCAAATCAAGGAGATAAAGGAGACAAAAACCTAATAAAGGAAATCAAGAAAATGTCTTATAAAGGCAAAGTGATACTGGTGGGGGACTTTAACCTACCAGATATTAACTGGAGCATGCTAACGGCAGCAACAACAAGAAGCAGGGACTTCTTATTGTCACTTCAAGGAGCAGGACTGTGCCAACCTATTAAAACTCCAACAAAGGGAGATGCCATTCTCGATCTTGAACTCACAAACTCGGAAAGGATCAAGGACATCAAAGTGGGATGCCATATGGGCAACAGCAACCATCATATTGTAAACTTTAAGGTAAACATAAGACAGTACACCAGCCACTCAAAGATAAAGGTGTTAGATTTCAGAAAGACTGACTTCCAAAAAATAAGGAACAACATAAGTAGCCAGTTAATGGAAACAGAGATTGAGGAGCTGGAGGTCATATGGGGGAGACTCAAGAGAGCAATAAAGACTATCACAGATCAATGTGCCAAATGGGTCAGCAAAGCAAAAAGAAAAAGAAATCCTCTATGGTTTTCCAAGGAAGTGGCTGCCACAGTCAAAGAAAAAAAGAAGGCATACAACATATACCAGGAAACCAAAACTGAGAAAGACTGGGAGTCGTACAAGGAAAAAATGAGAGAGTCTAACGAACAAATTAGAAAGGCAAAAGCCCAGACAGAGATAAAAATAGCAGAAGGGGCAAAGAGAGGAGACGGATCATTTTCTAAATACGTTAGGGAATGTAGGAAGGCAAAAGGGGGGATAGTAAAGATTGCTACTGAAGAAGGGAAATGCACCAAACATGACCCAGAGAAAGTTGAAATCCTCATCAAATACTTCTGCTCGGCATTTATAAAATAGGACCCAGGGGATGGCCTAGCCCTGAAAAAACACAACACCCCAGGACCAGGGGTAGACACGAGTCCCTTTACAGAAGCCAAAGTATGGGAGGCGCTAAATAAACTAAAAGCAGACAAAGCCATGGGATCAGATGAGATGCACCCCAGAATCCTTAAGGAACTGGGAACAGAATTAGCAGCCCCTCTGGCACTTCTGTTCATGAAATCCTTGAAGAGTAGTGTGGTACCTGAAGACTGGAAAAAGGCAATAATGGTTCCACTTTACAAATCAGGCAGTTGCGAAGAGGCTAGTAATTACAGACCAGTGAGCCTCACTTCTATAGTAGGGAAACTTATGGAGACACTACTCAAACAGAGGATCATAGCATTCCTTGAACTGGTGGCCAACAAGATCCTAAACAGCATGGTTTCACAACAGGTAGGTCATGCCAGACAAATCTGCTCGAGTTTTTTGACTACACTACAAAAATAGTGGATGACAGTGGGGCAGTAGATGTGGTCTACCTAGTCTTTAGTAAGGCCTTCGACTCAGTTCCACACAAAAGGCTGGTAAAGAAGCTTGACCACTAGAGGTGGGCGAAGCGGCCAAAATTTGCTCCGCGAAGCAGTTCACAGAGTAATGTGGAATCTGCGAAGTAATCCGCAACGTGAAGCGGAGTACTTTGTGTCATGATGAGGAACATGAAGTCCATTGATAACAATGACTTTGCATTACTCTGCCTTCCCCTAACCACTTCTGCACCAATTTTAACACAAAGTATGTAGAAATCAATGTACCTCGCATCGCTTTGTCTTGTTATTGAGCTCCAAGGTGAATTTTGCAGTGATTCATGGAATTGCAGGTCACATGGGCTCTAAATTGTTCTGCACAGCTTCAGTTCTGTGTAGTGTGTGTGTAGTGGTAGCTGGAGACAGTTTCCTCTCAGAGCTCTGCAATTCAAATCCTCTAAAAGCTGTTAAAAAACCTTTTTGAGCCATTTTGTTTGCTCAAAATTTAGTACATCGATTGTAGGAAACCCTCCTGTGCTCATATCATTGAGTGTTTATTGTTTGTGTATGGATTTTGAATGTTAATTTAGAACATTCGGTCTGTGTACTGATAGACACTTGAAGTGTGCTTTGGAGGAGGGGCATATCTGTGGTGGAGGTAGGTTAAATCTGGGAGAAAAAGGCAGTCTTTCTGTTTTGGTTATATTTTTCTTGTATGACTGTGTTAATGTATACACAGTAATATTTTCGGTAATTATTGACATTTTTTTTGCTGATTGTTGTGGTGCAGCAATGCATAATTTCAGTTTGTTTAAAAGATTTGGTTATATTACTGGAGTTTTCAGTTTGCTACACATTACCTGTAGTGTGTGAACTACGTGTGCCATCAAATCAGACACATTTTATTGTGCCACAGAGTAATTGCAGCAGTGTAAACCTGCTATCCACCACACCTGTGTGATTTTGTATTGCTTTGAGGTATCTTGGTTTTGGACTGTTAGTGCAGTGCACTGCACCCAACCCAAATGGCAAAAGGTATTCTATTCCAGGTTGGATTGTGACTTGTGAACACTGGTTACGGTGTTGTTGTGACTTTGCGTCTGCATCTCTTCTTGACTGCGTAGTGCAATCTTAATCTATCTGTGCTTTTGCATCTGTTTAGTGCCTAATCTCCATCTGCAAGCCACAGTTGTTTTTTTTTGCTTTACATCCACTGGCCCAGACTGAAAGTTCAGAAATCTAAATTTGTTTAGAATTTTCTTGGTGATCCCCCAAAATGTCAGCAAAGAAACATGTAAGCAAAGCTGTTTCTGGACATAGCACTACTGCCAGTGGCAAGATTGTCAGTGGCGTGGTAGTATGCAGAAGTGCATAGCTGATGTCAGTAAAGGGATTTCTCTGTCAATGTTTTTTACAGTGCAATCTGTAGCTTCTCTTATAGTTGGAGAAGATGATGTTGTCCCAGCTGGTGGTGTTAGTGCAGTTTCTGCTGATATGAGTACTGCTGCCTCAAGTTCCACTTCTGACCAGTTAACCATTTCAAAAAATATAGTTGAGTCTAAAGCTGTGACTGACAGTGTAGATGATGAAATATTCCCCATTAACATCCCCATGGTAGTTGAACATGATTCTGATCCTGGCAACGATAACCCACAATGTCACATTTGTTCTAGTGCTGTTGAGGTCATGCCTTTGCCATCCAATGATTCAAAGTGTGGTGCAAAAATATCAGGTGATGATGACGATGATGATGCTGTGGTTGGAACATGTTCTCCTCATGACAGCATGCAAGCTGGAAATGTGGATGTGGATGTTGTTGATGAATATGATAATGATGTCAGTGACCCCAGATGGGAACTGGAGAAAAAGAAAGTCAAGGTGGCTGTGTCTGGGTTTGTTGGCGTTAAATCCCCCCCCCCAAAAAAGGTTGTGATTTAGTAGTTTCTTTTGATGATAATGATGATGACCCAGTAATAATCATAGGCAGTTGTGGTGGTCAGTTGGAGTCCAAGTACATCCAGCCTAAAAAATTATGTAGAACACCCCCCATTTCAGGGGTTAAAAAAATGGAATCCAATAGGCAGCATCAGGGACATGTTAAAGTAGGGATCACAATCCCTTGTTTGGGATTTTTTTGTCCAAGATGCAAATGATGAGTCATTTGCAATCTGCCAACTTTGCCATGTGTATGTGAGTCACAGTAAAAAGGGGAGTCATCTGGGCATGTGGGCGCCAGCGTACACATCTTAAGAACAGGCACATGGCACTTTGGACCCGACACCAGATGGCAGCTAATGCCATAGTGGGACATTCACCCTCATCATCAACCTTACTGAGCATGTTGTCCCCTTCCATGACTGTAAGACCAAGTAGGAGTGTCTGCAGTAGCGATGAAATAACGCCAGAGGATTACTACAGGCATGATGAGGGGGAGGATTATGATTTAGTAATCTTGTCAAGTGGTGGTCAGAGTAGCAGTGGTGGTGGCGATGGCCAATGCAGTATGTCTAGTGCAAGAGGTGCATCAACCCCTGTATGTAAAATGAGGAAAATAACTTCATTAGTGGACTTGTCACCTGTGCATCCCTCTTCATCACATGTCCATACCCCACCCCCGGCCATTTGCAAAGCCAAGCCATTAGTCACACCTCATGCAAAACATGTAAGTCAGCCAATGCTGGATAGTGTTTTTGTCCATAACCTCCTGCCTGTCTGCCTGAAGCATGTGACCTACACTGTGTAAGCCATGTGATGTGTATGGACTGCCTGTGAATTCTCACTCCACCTTAAAGCGGAAGAAGGCGGAGTGCACAACGCAAAGTCATAATTACAATGTGACGTGGCAAAGTGAGGGTTTAAAATGGGCACTCCGTGTAGCAGAATACTAATGCAAAGTGGCCAATTCACAACCACTTCGTGGGTAGAATTTTATTTTGCTGCATCTCTATTGACCACACACGGGTTGATCCAGAAGTAGTCAGATGAGTAAAAAATTGGTTATAAAGCAGAACCCAGAGGGTACAGGTTAATGGAATGCAATTGATGAAGGGCAGGGTGACCAGAGAGGTGTCCCAGGGCTCAGTGCTGGGGCCTCTGCTCTTCAATGTTTTTATAGCAGACATTGCTGATGGACTGGAAGGGAAGGTGTGTTTGTTCGCAGATGACACCTAGATATATAACAGGGTGGACACCTCAGAAGGAGTGAGCAAGATGGACACTGACCTCAAGAACCTAAAAGAATGGTCTGGAGTGTGGCAACTGAGATTTAATGGCAAAAAGTGCAAGGTCATGCACATAGGAAAGAAAAATCCAAGAAAGGAGTACTACCTAGGAGGTGAAAGACTGGCGGCCTCAAACCAGGAACGAGATCTGGGAATCGTAATCTCAGATGATTTGAAGGTTAGTAAGTAGTGTGGGAAGGCAACATTGAAGGCCAACAGATTGCTGGGCTGCACTGGGAGGGAAATCATGAGCAGGAGAAGAGAGGTGGTACTACCACTGTATAGATGGCTGGTCAGGCCTCACCTGGAATACGGAGTCCGGTTCTGGAGGCCTCACCTAAGGAAGGAAATTGGCCAGGTGGAAACAGCACAAAGAAAGGTGACAAAAATGATTCAGGGTCTGCAGTACATGTCCTATGAGGAAAGACTTAGGGAACTGAATACGTACTCCCTGGAGCAGAGAAGAGAGAGAGAGAGAGGGGACATGATTGAAACATTCAAGTACATAAAAGGCATTAATAAGGTACAGGAACTTTTTCACTTCAAGAAGGGCTCCAGGACCAGGGGACATGACCTCAGGCTGCAAGGAGGAAGGTTCTCTACCAACACCAGGAAGCTTTTCTTCACAGAAAGAGTGGTGGATGCTTGGAACAGCTTGCCCCAAAAGGTTGCGGGGTTCAACACAGTGGGAGGATTCAAGAATGCATGGGATAGACACAAGGAGCCCTGACTACAAAGGGCAGCTGGAGTGTCAAAACAGGTCTAAAACAAATGGGCAGACTAGATGGACCTAGTGGTCTCCTTCGGCCATCAACTTGTATGTTTCTATGTTTCTAGTAGATGTTGACTTGTGATAGGTAAACCATTTGGCAGCACTGGGGACAGGGTACCAAATCCATATTACACAACCAAAGGACAGAGGCACTGTGGACAGGCTCCTGGTGGCACATTTCACAATCAGAGGAACATCTGGTACAATAATAAAGTGTGTGGCTGGGAGGTAATTAGTAGAATGCAATTATGGGCACATAAGAATACCCTTCAAAAATCAGCTGAAAAGTTGTACTGCGCATGCGAGGCTCACATAATTTTTGTTGTCTTTTCTATTTTACATTTTTTTACTAAAAAAACACACAAAAAAACAGAAAAGCACCATTTTGGGGATGGAATCTAATGAATCTGAAAGTCCCACGGTTCAGATCTCTACCATTTTTCCATTTTTGATGAGCAAAAAAGCATCTTAAAACTGATTACTTTAATGTTTCTAACCCCCTCCAACTTTAAACTAGCCAAGGCAGGGCATATTTATTTATATAGTTCCTCTTCAAGAGGGCTCAAAGTGCTTTACAATTACAACATGAAGCAGTAAAACATATAACAATGAAACAGAATAAACCAGGGATAAAGTAAAGAATTTAGCAAGGCCTTCGACACTGTCCCACATAGAAGGCTGGTGAACAAGATGGGTAGTATGAGCATGGGGCAAAAGATGATTAACTAGGTTAGAAACTGGCTGACAGACAGGAGGCAGATGGTGGTGGTAAATGGGATCCAATCCAGGGAGAGGGGGTGACCAGCAGGGTTCCTCAGAGATCAGTCCTTGGTCCAGTCCTGTTCAACATCTTCATTAGTGACATTGCAGAAGGGCTGGAAGGAAAGGTCTTCCTGTTTGCAGATAACATCAAGATCTGCAACAAGGTAGATACTCCAGAAGGGGTGGAGAAAATGAGGCGTGACCTGAAGAAGCTTGAACGATGGTCTGAGATGTAACATCTGAGGTTCAATGCAAAGAACTGCAAAACGGTGCACTTGGGGAGCGGGAACCCTGGGGAGACTTACAGAATGGCGGGGGAGGTATTGATGATCACCAAGGAAGAAAGGGACCTGGGGATTATCATTTCTGATGACTTCAAGGTGACAAAGCAGTGCACCAAGACTACAGGGAAGGTCAGTGGCATGCTGGAGTGCATAAGCAGAGGTATCACTAGCAGAAGGAGGGAGGTGGTGATGCTATTGTATAAAACTCTGATGAGGCATCACTTAGAGTACTGTGTGCAATTGTGAAGGCCACATATGCGCAAGGACATTGCCAGGGTGGAGGCAGTCCAGAGAAGGGTGACCAAGATGGTACAGGGCTTGCACCACAAAACATGTAGGAGAGAGTAAAGGATCTCAACATGTACTCAATGGAGGAAAGGAGGGGTGAAGAGACATGATAGAAACCTTCAAATACCTCAGGGGCAAAAACAAGGTGCAGGGGGGAGAAATCTTCCAATGCAGAAGGAGTACAAGAATGAGGAGACATGACACGAAACTGGAAGGGGCAGATTAAGGGGAAATGTGAGAAAGTTTTTCTTCACAGAGAGGGTGGTGGATGCATGGAATGGTCTGCCGCAGGAGGTAGTGGGAGCAACTACACTGGGGGGGGTTAAACATGCCTGGTACAGGCACAAGGGAACCTTGAAGTGGGGGGCGGGAGTGTTGTAAAGCCACTAACCAAATAGGGTCAGAAGCAGCATGCAAGTATAGGGCCTATGGGCAGGCTGACGGGGCCTAGTGGTCCTTATCTGCCAACATTTTCTATGTTTCTAAATAAATACATAAATGCATGGCTAGATAGAATTAAAAGCAGCTCTGGGTCTCAGTACACAGCAATAAATCTAGCAGCCTAATTTGCACCAGATTTGAATGGTTTGGGAATTCCTGCCACAGTGGAAAGGTATGCCAATAATTAGCTCCCTAGATCAAACGATGACCAAGTTATCAGTGGTTCAAAATCATGATTTGCCATTGAAGTACCTACTCAACTGCAGGGCTATGAAATTGAGTAGTTATTTCATTGCAGGGCTATGCCCAAAGTTTGGTAGGACAACAGGCAACACATGCCCTTCCTCCTGCACAAAAAGTGAGATATATCTGCATCTATATCTACAGTATATCTATATTATCTATAAATTGCAAATAACTTCGTTAATGCTCTAGTTAGGGTTAAAGCCACAAAAGTAGGGAAATGTAGCATTAGGGTTTCCAACCCTAACACCTCACCCCCACCCTGCACAGATCAACAGGCATTGGGGGTGCGTCTTGGGGTCATCAGCACTCACACTCACCCCATTCCATAACTAAATAAGATGAGATGGGTACAGTATAGGAGAATGGGATGAGCATTAGGGCTGACGACCCTAAGGCACACCCCGACGTTTGTTGGTGTTTGCAGGGTGGGAGTGGGGTATAAGGGTTGGAAACACTAACACAGCATTTTCCTACTTTTGTGGCTTTAACCCTAACCAGATCATTAACAAGTTTTTTTTCTATTTATTTCCTTATGTTTAGAGATAGTATAATTGTATCCTTATTTGCTTGTGGGGTTCCCATCCCTCCATAGATGCTTATATGTATGCAGCTGTGGAAGTACAGGGCCCCATTTATAGGACAACAGTGACCAAATTGTCAGCATAGCAATCTTATTACCCTACCTCATGTACCCAGTACAGAAAATTTTCAAATCCCTGCCAAAACATAATTCTGCGCAACTGCAACACCATTCTGCACCATTCCTGGGAAAACACATTTTGGGCATGATTTGAAAAATGACAGGTGTGACATGCATGAGGTGGGGTAATAAGAAGGCTATGGTGAAAATCTAGGATTAAAATATTTAAAATTTCCAAAGTTACAAGCAGGCACAACGAAATTGCAATGAATGATCATAACTTTGGCATTTGTTTCATATTTTGACTCCAAATTTTGAACATAGTCTTCTTATGACCCTACCCCATGCATGTCACAGCTGCTAAAACACCATTCTACTCCACAGGTGTGAAAACATGTTTCAGACAGTATGTGAAAAATGACAGTCATACTGTTCACGAGGTGGTGTGAAAAAATGGCTGTGTTGAAAATTTGGAGTCAAAATATAGAAAATTAGCAAAGTTATGCATGTGCATAGAAACATTTAAATGAATGCTCATAACTTGGCCATTTTTAGGAATTCTTTTACCAAATTTTCACAATGGCCATTTTGGGACCCCACCTTATGAACACTGGTGGTGAAATTTTGTTATTCAGTCCCAAAAGGTGATTTTGTGCAGTGATTGTGAAATCACCTTCCAGGCCCGACTAATTAAATGTCAGTGCCAGTGTTCATGAGGTGGGGTCCCAAAAAGGCCATGCTGACAATTTGACAGAGAAATTCCCAAAAATGGCAAAGTTATGAACATAAGTTCAAAACGCCATTGAAATACATTATAGAGCATTTATCTTGATTTCTCAGTTCATGGTTCAGCTTTGAAGAGTGCAGACATGTCTCGGTCCACAGAAGATGACAGCCTATGACCTCAGTGGTAAGTATAGGGAAAAGGTGTGTGTGTGTGGGGGTGCTCAGTGGGAAGGTCAGGATGGTGGAGAGGGATGGCAGGGAAGATGATGAACCATTTTCTTTTTTTCAGGTTTAAAAAAAAGATGTTGGGGACTGTTCTTTTTACTGGGATCAGCCTGAAATGGCAGGGTGGGGGTGTCACTAGATACCAGGGAACACAATCTGAATACTGGGATGGCAATCAGAGGGTAAGGAGTACCACTAGACAACAAGTATTAACATGAAAGTTACAGGGACGACTATTGGCTGGTGGTGGTGGTGGGGATGCCACTAGACTCCAGGGAATCAAACATAATGGGATGGCAATCAGAGGGTAAGGGGAATCACTAGACAACAAGGATTAACATGAAAGTTACAGAGACGATGATCGGCCGGTGGTGGTGGTAGGGATGCCACTAGACACCAGGGAATCAAACATAATGGGATGGCAATCAGAGGGTAAGGGGAATCACTAGACAACAATGATTAACATGAAAGTTACAGGGATGACGATCGGCCTGTGGTGGTGGTGGGGATGCCACTAGGCACCAGGGAATCAAACATAATGGGATGGCAATCAGAGGGTAAGGGGAACCACTAGACAACAAGGATTAACATGAAAGTTACAGGGACAACGATTGGCCTGTGGTGGTGGTGGGGTTGCCACTAGACACCAGGGAATCAAACATAATGGGATGGCAATCAGAGGGTAAGGGGAACCACTAGACAACAAGAATTAACATGAAAGTTACAGGGATGATGATTGGCCTGTGGTGGTGGTGGGGATGCCACTAGACACCAGGGAATCAAACCTAATGGGATGGCAATCAGAGGGTAAGGGGAACCACTAGATAACAAGAATTAACATGAAAGTTACAGGGACGACGATTGGCCCAGTGGTGGTGGTGGGGATGTCACTGGACACCAGGGAATCAAACATAATGGGATGGCAATCAGAAGGTGGGGGTGCCACTAGACTCCAGCAAGCAAAAAAGTAATGTGGACAGGGATCGGAGGATGGGAGGGTTGCCACCAGGCAAATTGGGAATGGCATTTGGAGGGTACCACTAGACAGCAAGGAATATATTTATAACATTTTATTTATGGGGAGGACAATCAGTGGGTGGGGGATGCCATTAAACACCAGGGAATATATCAATGTGTATGTATGGGGACAGAAATCGGCTAATGGGGGGGGTGCCACTAGATACCAGGGCAAAGGTGACACACAGCTCACACTGTAGCTGGCAGCACAAGTTCAGCTGTGGCTCCAGAAGTGAAGAAATGCCCATTGTTCTCAGACAGAGAATGCAGGGGAAGCACTCTTCTGGCTGAGCTTGGAACCTGGGATTTTGGGTGCCCATAAAAGCTATTTGTTGGCATGAGGTTTAAAAACAAACATCAGAACTAGCAAACCGGGTACCTTTAGCTACGTTCCCATGTTTGTTTATTTAAATTCGAGCAGTTTTATGTGTTCTCCACGTTTGTTAGTTGGTGGAAAACATTAACAAGATGGTGGTGGGCACGGCACAAAAAAATGTTTGGTGCCATGACAATTCAGTGGCACAAAACCAAAAAACAGCATTTGGGGCATTAAATATTTACTTTTGCCACAGAACTTTATCTGAAAAACCCTACTGCTCATTCTCAGGTCAGAAAGCACTAAAATCTATAGCCTAATAACTCTTGAATCCCTTGATAGTTTTTCACCAGACCTGTCAAAGGCACTACCTTGGGACATGACACAAGTCCCCTTCAAATCTGGACAAAAAAATCCTTTCCATGTAGGCTGTAGGTGAGAGCAAAAACAAAAAACAATGTTGAGTATAGGAAAAAGTTGTTGTTTATTCAAAAAAATGACATATGCAGATCTCAGAAACTGCACAAGCTGCCATCACAAACATTTCCACACTTCAAGACCTTAAAGATGACACATGCAAAATTTCAGCTCATTTCATCAAACAGAGCTAAATATACTAATGTGCAAAATCTGAGGTTTAACATTAAACAGGCTACTGAACCCTAACTATAGGCGTGCTATTGCTCCCCTATAATCTTTATTAAAACCCTATAATTAGGATTGAGTAGCCTGTTCAAATTTTAAACCCCATTTTTTGTACCTTAATAACATTTGCGTTCTTTGATGAAATAGCCCAGACGTTGGTATGCACTGTCAGACTGCCAGATTCTCAAGAAATGGGAAGTTTTGTAATGGCTACTTGTACAGTTTTCGAGATACAAAGTGACAAAGATATGGAAAAAAAAAGGTTTGCTTTTTCTATACTTAACATAGGTATTTTTTGCTCTCACCTACAGCCTAAATGGTGTAGAATTTTTTCATGAAATTTTCAGAGTTGCAGGGGCAACTTGGCACTGCATATTTCTGGCCCAAGGACTAAACACTGCTCGGTTTTTCATCCCAGCCCCACCACCCCATCCCAGGCCTCCTTTAAATACATTCAAATCCCGCACTCCATGGTGTTTCTGCCATTTTATTGGTCTATACCAGGGCCAAAGACAGTGCCGCAACCTCCTTTGTCAACTAAGGCATCCTACTTCTGCTTTCTTACAGTCACCTCCCTCCTGGAGCCATGGCATATTTCACTTTTAGTATTTTACTATTACTATGCTGTGCATCTAAGGTCCTTCACATGCATGAGGTACCAGGCCCAAGCCCATTCTTGGAACTCACCATCCCTGCCAGCATTGCCTCCTTTCACTACGCCACCCTCCACTTTGCGCACCCCCCCTCCATTTACCAACACCCCACTTTCCTCCCCCTTACATTTCCTACTCCCCTCACCAATGTCACTTAGAGCGCTCTTACTTTTATCCTTAAACTGTCATATTAGCCTGTCTCACACTAGCAAAAATCGGCTGTCATTGTCAACCACTAATAGTCGGTCCAAAAGGAAAAAAGCATTCAGGTCCTTTTTGAGTTCCTTAAAGAAATTGCTACTCCTGCTCCTTCTCTGCTCGGGTAACGTGGAGTTAAATCCCGGCCTGCCTTCACTGATTACCTCACCCACTGAATTTGCAGCTGCTCTCGGACTTAAAATAATGCTGGTCAATATTCTAAGCTTGCCCAAAAAACTTGACCAATTACAAGCATGGGCCCTACATACAGAGCCTGATCTCATCATTGTTACTGAGTCTTGGCTTAAAAAAATCAGCTCTGACCAACAAGTTACTCTCTTGGGCTATAAACTGTATAGGGCAGATAGGGACTCCGGGGGGTGGGTAATTGTTTACACCAAAACTAAGTACACAGTTAGGGATATCTATTGCAACTGAAAACAGAAGGAATGCAAAATTGTATCTCTGAAGCTGCACCTTCCTTCTACGGAATGCGTCACTGTTATTGGTGGTTACAAGCCCACTGGTAGGACCGATATCCTTAATATCCTTAAATCCTTAATCATCTCTGCCAATTCTGAAGCAATAATCCTCGGTGATTTCAACATGGACTGGCTTTCATCCAAATAGCACAGCCTGAAATTTCTCTGCGATGAACTTGGCCTTGTCCAGCTAGTCAGTGAACCTACAGGGATCAACACCTCAAACATTGCAAATAGCTCTCTTCTTGACGTTATACTAACCACCCACCCCCATAAAATTCTTCACTCGGCATTTTTTCACAACGATATGAGGGATCATAGACTTGTAGTCTGCAAAAGATTGCAAGCAAAAGTTTGCCACTAGCCCAAGTTTATAACCAAGTGGTCCTTCCGTAAGTTTAGTGCGTCAAACTATTTGAATGACTCAAGTAAGGTTAGATGGCAAGATCTCTATCTTACCAAAACGACTGATGAGGCTGTCGCTGTTCTCAATGACAACCTCATTACCTTAGCCAAGCATGCCCTTTTATTAAGGTAAGGCTGCGCAATATCTCCCACCCATGATTTTCACCTGAGCTCAAGTCCACTCTTACTAACCATGACAAACTTTGGGCCTAGGCCAGACACACCAAGAGCCCAGTGGATTGGCAGGCCTTTAGAGCAGCTAGAAACGCCTGGGTAAAATGTATTCTCTCTGCCAAAGCTAACTTCTATGTCTCCACTCTAGAACAGGCAAAAGGGAACTCTCAAAAAATCTGGAAGTCCCTTAAGTCTATCAGAGGGTGGCTGGTTGCCCCCCCAATTCCACCTAAGATCCACAAAAATGGTACAGTTGTGGAAAGTAACAGCCAAATCCTTGAAGAGCTTAACTCCCACTTCATTACTGCTGTCCTAGCTTTTGACACCTCCCTGTACGCAGCTTGTGCTAATAACCAGGGCTGTACAAACACCACCCCACAAACTTTAGTCTGCCAATTCCAGCTGCCTCCCCTCAACTTCAAAGAAGTCAAAGATTCGCTCATTAATCTAGATACTAAGAAAAGTGCAGGGGATGACGGAATCGAGCCACTTTTCCTAAAACTCGGGCACCCCTACCTTACTGCTCCCATTCTCCATATCTTCAACCTTTCTGTTACCTCTACCATAGTCCTTTCTTGTTGGAAATCAGCTCACATCCTCACCCTATTTAAATTGGGGGTCCATATGATTTAAATAACTATATTCCCATTTCTATCCTGCCTATCCTCTCTAAAGTCTTCAAAAAATTGATTTATTCACAATTAAAATACCACATCGAAACCTTTTCTCTCTTAAACCAAGTCCAATCTGGCTTCTGCTCTAACCATATCACCGTCACTGTGCTGGCTAAAGTAACCAATGACTGGGTCTCTGCTATGGACTCTAAGAAGACCACAGGAGCTGTCTTCTTAGACCTTAGTAAAGCATTTGATACCATAGACCACAACTTAATAGTGTCTAGCCTTGTGAACACAGACGCCTCCCCACCTACCATTCAGTGGTTTAGCAGTTACCTATCAGGAAGGACTTAGAAAATCAAAGCTGGTGGCTTGTTCTTGGCCCCACTGCCAACTGTTAGGGGACTCCCACAAGGCTCCATCCTAGGTCCTATTCTCTTCTCCTTATACATCAATGATCTCAGCCTGCATATAACCAAGTCTAACCTGCACTTCTTTGCAGATGATACAGTTCTTTACACATCTGGCTCAACATTACCTGAAGTTAGGGATGTACTCCAAGCTGACTTTGCCCAGCTTGAATCTAATCTTATTAACGCCAAACTTCTCCTAAATGCCAAGAAAACCAAGGCCATGATCTTCTCTCCTAGTATCATATCCTCCATCTCTATTGCCCCACCCAATGATTTTATTGTTACCTCCTTAGGCGGACCATTGGAAGACACCTCTAAATTTAAATACCTTGGCATTTGGCTAGACAACAAGCTCTCCTTTAATGATCACCTTGATGACCTGTCTAGAAGACTGAAAGCCAGGCTAGGTTTCTTTTTCAGCAACAGGTCTCTCTTTCCGCTAGAGACCAGAATCAGACTTGTTCAGGCCACATTCATCCCCTTATTAGGCTATGGGGACATAATCTACTCTTCTTCTGCAATCACCAGCCTAAACAAATTGGACATCCTCTATCACCATGCTCTGCACTTCATTTCAAACTCCCTGTACCGAACCCACTATTGCGATCTGTACACAGCAGTTGGCTAGATGTCACTTACCATTAGACGTATGTTCCATGCTGGTACCTGGACCCTAAAGCTTCTCCTGAATAAACTCCTGAGCTATCTAACATCTCTTGTCCGTATCTCCCACAGTGCTTACTCACTTAGGGAATCAGATTTTATCTTCCGTGATGTGCCTAGGACTCTCACCTCCTTTGGCAAATGCACCATTTCTATTACCCTCCCAATCACCTGGAATTGGCTTCAATCTTCCCTGAAACTATCTAACGTTGTCTCAGTCAGCTTCTTTAAAAAGCTAGCTGCTGAAAAAATAAAAGATGTCTGCAGCTGTTTTTATGATTCATGTTTTATATTTCTATACCGTTATATCCTAACTTGTGTATTATGTATCATAGGGACTGAAACTGCACTTTAATTATTGTTTGTTTACTTACTATATGTACTGTATAGCTTTGTCTGTATACATGTCCTTTATGGACCAAAACTGCACTTTAATTATTTTTATGTTTATTTACTATATGTACTGTGTAGTTTTGTCTGTATACGTGTCCCAGGACCTTCTTGTGAATGAGCTTGCTCAATGGAGTTTTCCTGCAATAAACTTGAACTTGAAGAGAACAGTGGGACTTTCTTGACTTCTGCAGCTGCAGGTGGAACTCATGCTGCTGGCTGCAGTGACAGCAGTGAGCCACCATTTCCCTGGTGTTTAGTGGCACCCTCCCATTGCCATCCCTTTATATGTGTCATTTTGCCATGGTGTCTAGTGGCACTCTCCACCTTCCAGTCTCCATCCCTATATTCATTGTTTGTTTCTCTGGTGTCTAGTGATACCCCTGCACCCTCTGATCGCTGTCCCATAATATTGTTTTCATTCCCTGGAGCCTAGTGGCAACCCCCACCCTCCAATTGCCATCCCTGTAATTTATTTGTCTTTCTCTGGAGTCCAGTAGCACCCCACCACCCTTTGATCATCATTGCCCTTCTGTTTTTGTCTTTCCCAGTGGCACCCCCACCCTTTGGTCACCATTCTGATTTATGTTTCCATCTATTTCTGGTGTCTAGTGGCACCCTCTACTCTCTGATCACCATCACCATTCAACTTATGTCTTTTCCTGGTGTCTAGTTGCACACCTACCCTCTGATAACCATCCCCCTTATGTTTCCGTCTGTCCCAGGTGTCTGGTGGCACTCCCGGCCTCAGATCACCATCCCCATCATGTCTTTTTGGTATTTTCCTGGTGTCTAGTGGCATCCCGCACCATATGATCACTGTCCTGCTCTAAAATAAAGAAAACGGTCTCTCAATGTTTTTTTTACCTGCAAAAAAGAAAATGGTCCCTCACCGATCTGACCCCTCCCCCACACCTTCCACTCAGCACTCACCACCCCACACCCCCAGAACACCTCCAAATACCCTCACTCATCTGAACAGGTCACAAGGCAAAGATCCACTCTCCGACTGAAGACACGTCTTGTTGCTGGAACCGCCAAGTGCAATATGAAAAACTAAGGAAAGTGCGAGTTTATGTGTTTCAATGGTGTTTTAACTTTGATGCATAACTTTGCCATTTTTGCATATTTTGAGCCCAAATTTTCAAAATGGCTTTTTTAGGACTCCATCTTATGAATAATGGTGGTGGAATTACTCAAATTCATTCCAAGAGGTGATTTCTCAGTTGCTTGGTGAAATCACATTTTGGGTGGGATTAAACAAAATTTCACCACCCGTGTTCATGAGGTGAGGTCATATGAAGGCTATACTGGAAATTTGAGGTCAAAATAAGTAATAATGGCAAAGTTATTATCATACGTTGAAATTTTCACTGCACTCACTCGTAACTTTGGTAATTTTGAATGTTTTGACCCCACATTATTAACATGGCCATTTTGTACACCACCTCATAAACGTGACAGCTATCATTTTTCAAATCCTGGCCAAAATGTGTCTTTGCACTTCTGATGCAGAATGATATTTACATTCAGTGGAATTACATTTCGGTAGTGATTTGAAACATCGCAGTATGGGGCCGATGAGGTGGGTTAATAAGAAGGCCATGCTGATAATTTGGTTGCTGTTTTAACAGAAATGCAAGCACAGGGCCCAGAGGGCCCTGCACTCCCACAAGCAAATATCACGCTGTCTCAAAAAGTAAGAAAATTATTTGAAAAAAAACTGCCTCAGTGCACAAGCTAGGATAACTTAATGCCACAAAAGCAGGGAAATGTGGTGCTAGGGTTTCCAACCTTAATGCCTAGCCCCCACTCTCCAAGCCTCAAAAGAAAAACATTAGGGTTTGGGGTCTTAGGAGTCGGTGAATCAGGTCTTCCTTGGGTGTTGCCAACCCTTATACTAACCCCTGCCCCACAGTGCCTAGCCTTGAATCTGATGCACAATGTATAGCTCGAAGCCACTGCCTCATAATGATACACTCTTAAAAGGTAGAGAAGTATGTCTCACCACAGGTTACCAACACAATGTGTTGTGTCTTTCTTCATGCGTGGCCTTGTGGGCCCTGCATGAAGAAAGGAGATCATGTGTGATGTTGTTTGCTGATGGAATGGGGTGGGCATTAGGGATGACAACCCCAAGGAAGATCCCACTGATTCATCAAGACTCTGGAGACCCAAAATGCTAATGTGTTTTCCTTGTGCTGCTTAATAATAATAATAATATAATAATATTTTTATTTTGTAGGCGCCTTTATAAAAATCCAAGGTGCCGTACATAATAAAATCAGCAAATCAAATATATAAACCATTATTCATAAATAAAATCATACACAATCATAATACAACCAACAAACTCAATTATTAAAAGCCTGAGACCACAAATAAGTCTTTAAAGCCAGTTTGAATGACTCCACAGTTGCGCACTCCTGAATCCAACGGGGTAGAGAGTTCCAAAGGGTAGGTGCAGCGAACTCAAATGCTCTTGCGTAAGAAGATTTTAAGCATACCCTTAGAACCTCTAGCAACCCCTCGCCAGATGAGCAGAGTAATCGATCTGGCTGTTTGGGGGGTTGGGGTGGAGTGTTAGTGCAGAGAACCCTAATACCACATTTCCCAACTTTTGTTGCATTATGTTACCTTAACTGGTGCATTTTGCAAAAGAATACACATGCACACACACACACATATATAATTTATATATATATATATATATATATATATATATATATATATATATATATATGTTGCAAAAATTCATTAATGCTCCAGTTAGGCTCAAGTGACAAAGTTGGGAAATGAGGTGACTGGGTTTCCCTAACACCCTACCCTCACAAACCAGGCAGGAGACCAGGTGTGGGGTGTTCCTTGGGCTTCTCAAGCCTAACACTCACTCCATTCCATCTGTTAATAAGGTCAGATGTGTAGACTTTAAAAAGATGGGGCGAGCATTAGGCTTGAGAAGCCCAGTGCACACCCCACACCTGCTCTCCTGCCTGGTTTGTGAGGGTGGGGTATTAGGGAAACCCTAATATCTCATTTCCCAACTTTTGTCTCTTTGACCCTAAATGGAGAATTAATGAAGTTTTTTGCAACTTTTTGCAACCATAATATCCTTTGGATCCTGCTCTCCCACCACTTCATAGATGCATATATGTACTATATGTAGCTGTGGAAGCACAGGGCCCTCTGGGCTCTACACTTCCATTTATAGGACAACAGTGACCAAATTGTCAGCATAGACACCTTATTACCCCACCTCATGTACCCACCACATAAAATGTTTGAATCCTCGCAAAAATGTAATTCTACGCAACTGCAACATCATTCCATGCCACAGGTGTGAAAACACATTTTAGGCAGTATTTGAAAACTGACAGCTGTGATATACATGAGGTGGGGTAATAAAAGTCTATATTGAAAATCTGGGGTCAGAATATCTGAAATCTCCACATTTACAAGTGGGCGTAGTGAAATTGCAACAAATGGTCATAACTTTGGCTTTTTTTTCATATTTTGACCCCAAATTTTCAACATAATCATCTTATGACCCCACCTCAAAAACCCCATATGTGAAAATCTTAAAATCCATCCCAAAATGCTATTCTGCACCACATGTGCAAAAAGACATTTTGGACAGGATGTGAAAATTGACAGCTATACTGTTCATGAGATAGTGTGAAAAAATGACTATCTTAAAAATTTGGACTCAAAATATTGAAAATTACCAAAGCTACAGTATGTGCATGCATAGAAAAATGTCAACAAACATTACTTTATTACTTTACATAACTGGGCCATTTTTAGGAATTTTTTCACCAAATTTTCAACATGGCATTTTTGGGACCCCACCTCTTGAACACTTGCAGTATCATTTTATTAATCAGGCCCAAAAGGTGATTTCATGCAGCAACTGCAAAATCACCTTCCAGGCCTGATTAACAAGATGACAGTGACAGTGTTCATGAGGTGGGGGTCCCAAAAAGGCCATGTTGAAAATTTGATGAAAAAATACCTTAAAATGGTAAAGTTACTAACATAAGTTCAAAATGCCATTGAAATACATTATACGGCACTTACCAAGATTCATCAGTTCACAGTTCATTTTTGAAGAGTGCAGATGTGTCCCAGTCCACAGAAGATGACGGCACACAACCTCCAGTGGTAGGTATAGAGTAAGGGGGGGTGGGGTGGTGGGTGTTCAGTGGGAGAGTCGGGATTATGGAGGGGTATGGGGAGATGAAGAGGGACCTTTTGCTTATTTCAGGGTTTAAAAAATAAATACATTGGGTGCATATTCTGGCCCTAAACAAGATGGCTGTATAGTGTTTTAGCTTGGTGACCCACAGATCAACATATCCTAAAATATACTTCCTTATCAGCATTTTTCTACAGATGTAGGGCTTACCAGGCATTGGATTTACCACAGAACAGGATAGGAGCTTATGACAAATAATCTCATGCTCTGGACTTGGTTAGTACCATTCTCTGTGAAGTGACCCGAGAATCATATGGTGATGAACATGGCAATGATGCCTTCCTCTGGCTGGGACCCAAAATCAATCAGAATGGAGTTCATACAACTTATGAACCAAATGGCTCAGGTGACTGTTGCTTCAAACCACACTATGCAGGCAATCCAGTCAATGGAGGTCCAGCTTTTCCAAACTCAAAGGAGAGTGTGGATGCATGAGGCCACAATCTAAAACCTTATGGCAGTGGTCCAAGATCAACACAGGGCCATGCAGACATTACAAGAAAAAGTGGATGATCTAGAGATGAGAACTGGAGTAGTCACAATAATAGGGTTTCCCAAGGGGGTAGAACACAAGAAAGTTACAGCCTTCCTGCAGCAGACCCTCTTGGAGATCCTGGACTTCCCCCCTAACAACTGCTACAAATTGAAAGGGCCCACCACTCCTTGGCCACACCTCCCAAGCCCGAGGACCAACAGTGGCTGATTCTGGCCCGTTTCCTTGACTTCAGACAAAAAGAAATGATAATGGCTAAGGCAAGAGCAAAGAGTCAGCTGATCTGGCATGACTATAGGATATACATCTATTAGGACTACTCAAAAGACCTTTCCAATTGGCATAAGGCCTACATGGACTGCCGCAAGCACCTGCATCAGCTACAGATCCCCTTCTCACTATGATACCCAGCCACCATGCGACTGGTGCATAATGGCGTACCACTCTTTTTTGCCCAACCTGAAAACATCTTGGATTTTCTGTACTGCACCTATCCCCAGAAGATGCAGAACACCAACCAAGCAGCAGATTATGGACCCCAGCCAGTGGCAGACCAAATGGACACCAGGGAGCCTCTGCCCCAATCTATGCTGGAGAGGTATAGAGCTGAAGCAGATGCAGATTGGAGCTTGCCACCATGGAACAGAAAAAGGCAGTCCGCAAAACCCCACTACACAAGAGACAACCCGGCCATCAGACCCAAACCAAGGCGTCCCCAGAGTGCATGACTGAACTGGAGCCATTGGATGATCTTGTGGCCTTCCACTCTGAGAACAGATTTGCGGCCTTGGATTACAATATCTTGGCCCCTCTGACAGTGCTTGTGGATATTTATGCTGACAGCATACCCTCCCTATGCAAGTCTCCTCAAGGCACACCACAGAACTGGGCCGATGAATTGGCAGAGGATTCCACAGACTTGATAGATGATTCTTGCATCTCCATCCCTGAATCCCAGCACCCATAACCCTGAGAGAGGATGGATGTCTCACCAGCTGCCGCTGAACACCAGGCTTCTGATCAGGGATGATCAGATCAGATAAGTGGTTATCTTTTGTTCTTTGGTGGGGTACAGTTGATTAGGTAGGACTTGAGGGGCTCTTTCAGTTTAGAATTGGTATTGGCCAGCCAGGCTGTCATTCAGGGCCAAGTAACAGGGCCCACATCCTCCTCCTCCTTGGTATCACTTGTGCCCATCCTGCTTCCCCTGTCACCTGACAGGCAATTTAGGTAGACTGGAAGGCCAAAGGGTTCTCACAAGAACTATTGTAGACAGCTCAGACAGTGATTTTAAAATGTTTGCTATTCTGAATGGGTACAATCTTAAAATATGTGCAGGTATAAGCTGGCTGGGAGTTATACTCTGACCTCTCCATCCCAGCCAAAGCAGGCCCCGATTGTTATAAATACCAATACTGGACAAGGACACCTCCCTGGCTGGGCCTTAAATACTGAGTGCAAAGCTATTTAAACAGACAGACCATGGGGGTTAGACCAGCTTAGACACAGTTACAGACATGTGGCTAAGACTTGGACCATAGTTAAAGAGGCCATAGGACGAAGCAGTGAGATCTTCTACTGATCACCCGCTGGACTGATACAGGACTGTAGCACCAGGTAGGCTCCCTCCTGTAGTGCACACACTGCTCCAGTCCCTCTCAGACCCTAGATCTCTCCAATGGTCTTTCCCAGTCCCCCCGCCAAGGAATAGGCACTGACCAGCTACCAGCAATGATATATCAAACAGACCACATACTTACAAATAGAGCCCCCATGGCAGCATCTGCCTATCTCACCACTTCCCACCCCCGGTCCTCAGCAGAAACCTGAATAGAATGCTGTTAACCCTGAAAGTCAACCTTCAGCACTTGCTCACTTTTCTCCCTGACTCTCTGTTGGTCTGCTCAGTGTGGACTGTGTACACTAGAAACCTCCCCCCCGACTGCCACCACCCTAGAGTTGATAGTTGGGCCTAGACCAGCTGTGTTGCAGGCTGCTACAACTACACCACTCTTAGATAAAACAGGCATATGACTTTGTAAACAGTTCCTGGGTTAAGTTTGCTATTTTTAGGGTATGTTATCTTATTGCGACAGAGTTGTTTCCCTATCCAATTCATAGGAACAATGATTGTGTAAATGCCTAAGGATTGACAGTGTTGTGTGTAGAGGTTTCAGAACCCTCAATGGTGACTAGTGAAAGGGCAGGTTGGACCTTGGCTTCTTTTCTTGGTAGTCATGCACGCTTGAAAATGCGGTCCCCTCTTTTAGACCATGGGTGAACTTAACTCTCATATTTGGAATGTGAGGGGGTTAAATGCCCCTGTTAAACATAAACAGGTGTCCCACCTGAAGAAGCTAGGATCCAATGTTACTTTCCTGCAGGAGACTAAACTCACCCCAGCAGACCACAAAAGGCTCAATGAAGCATGGGTGGGTCAAGTGTTTTCCTCGTCTACACCCACATGCAAAGGAGGGGTTGCAATCCTCCTCCATAAACTGCTTAAATGGTCCCTGTTCAAGGTAGAATAAGATCTGCTGGGCAGATGGGTGCTGGCCCTCATAAATACACCTTAGGGACCCCCTTCTACATAATAATATATATATATATATATATGCCCCCAATGAGGACTCCCCAGTTTTCTTCCATGAAGTGGCTCAAGCTATAGGGAAACTAACAACTGGGAACACACCGATCATGGTAGGAGGAGATTTCAATCTTATCTTGGTCCCAGCCATTGACCACATTACCTCCGGACCGGAACCTCACATCAGAGGCACCTTGGTTCTCTCAACTAATCCAGGACACTGGACTAGTGGATATTTACTGTACCTTTCACCCCCAGGAGAGGCACTATTCCTTTCACTCCCCAGTGCATGGGTCCCACAGCCACCTAGATTATTGGCTCACCTCCCCTCAGATAATGCAAATATTCCTGAGATCTGCTTTCCTCCCCATGGTGATCTCAGATCATACCCCTATACAACTGCACCTCATGTGGGTGTCCCCACCACCTTCCTCTCCAGATTGGTGTTTCGACCCCCTCCTCCTAAGAGACCCAGATTTTGACCCTTGGGTGCATAAAGAAGCCACTCTTTTCTTTCAAGAAAATCCCACATCTGATACCTTGGCAGTAACCACTTGGGAGGTGTTTAAAGCTACCTTAAGTGGTCAGATTATGGGATTTTCAGCATGCAAGAGAAAAAAGGGAGCAGCACCTCTCTAACCTGGAGACACAGTTGGAGAGGCTGAAACTACCTTTAAAGCCACTCTTAACACTGACCGACACTCTCATGCTGGGTGCTTAGTAGTAGGGCTCCACGTGGAGATTAATGAGCTACTGTCCCATAAAGTGGAGATCTCAATACTCTGCCTTAGGCACAAATACTGGGAGGGAGGAGAAAAAGGAGGGAAAGTTCTGGCCTATAGACTAAGGAAGCAACAGGCTGACAGAGTTACTTCAGGCCTTACCGACACCAATGGGCAGATTCAAACCAAAGTACATGACATAAATAACATCATGAAAGAGTTCTATTTCAAATTGTACTCCTCCTCAAGAAGTATGAATGAACCATTAGTTACCTCATTTCTGGCCTTCCTAACTCTCCCCCACTTTACTGAGCAGCAGGCAGCCCAGCTAGATGCTCCCTTGATCTACAGTGAAGTGGGTTAGGCCTTACATAACTTAAAACCAGGGAAAGCCACAAGAGGGGCTGGGTTTCCTGTTGAGTTTTGGCAATCCCTAACCCAGTCATTAACCTGATTCTCCACTCTGTATACACCGATGCACTTATAGCTGGCTCCTTCCCCCCACCCTTAGGGAGGCAGTGGTGATGGTCATACCCAAGAAGAGGAAGGACACCACCCTCCCAGCCAACTACAGATCTATAACACTCATTAATGTGGACAGTAACAACTTTGCTAAAATTTTGGCAGCCAGACTCAGCCACCTATTACTACACCGGGTGCACCCATCACAGGTTGGATTTGTCCCTAGCCACGATAGCACAAACCACATCAGATTCCTGCTCAATATCCTCCAAGTGGCCAAACTAACTCCCACTTCTGTGGCAGCCATAGCAATAGACTTCAAGAATGCCTTTGATTCCCTGGAATGGGAATGGGAATGGGACTACTTACACCTTCTCCTTAGGCACATGCATTTTAGGGACTGCTTTTTGGCCTGGGTCCATTCCCTGTATACCTCTCCCACTGCGATGATACTTACTAATTCACTGTTATCAGATGCCTTCCCAATGATAAGGGGCACCATGCAAGGTTGCCCCTGTCCCCACTCCTCTTTGTCCTGGCAGTTGAGCCCCTAGCAGCTGCCATTAGACAACAGCCCCAAATCCAGGGAAGTACTATAGGACAACAAATATATTCCACACTCATGTACACAGATGACCTGCTAGTACCCTTAGCAGATGTGCAGACATCCCTGCCCCCTCTATTGTCACTCCTATCAGATTTTACACAATACTCAGGGCTGAAGATGAATCAAAATAAAATGGAGGTGCTACCCCTCAACGCACACTGCAACCCCTCAAATGGTCACCCCTCTTGGCCTCCAGTGGGTGCCTGGCATAGTGCATCTGGGAATTCTAATATCCTCTAACATCCCCAAGCTATGGGAGCTCAATTTAAAACCCCTACTAGTAGCTATGAAAACCCAGGCTGGGAAAGTGGCAGACTTTAAGATGGTCACTGCCCCTAAATTCATCTATTTAATATCCCATTTGCCTCTAGAACTCCCTCCCAAATGGTATAAGTTAATAGATACCATGATAAGGAACTTTTTATGGGAGAACACAAACCTAGATACAGCAGAAACAAACTACGTGCCCACTGGAAATATGGAGGATGATGCCTCCCCTGGAAGGAGTGTACAAATGGTCTTTCCAGGCTACCCAAACCACAAAATGGTTTCTTCCCACCACCAGTATCTTTCTTCAGTGGCTCAGTATGGAAAAGGTGCAAGCTGGAGTAATCTCCCTTCCACTTCTATTTTACAACCGTCTCCCCAAGAACCTGACTCATCACCCCACCATAAGCCCTGAGAATAAATACTGGGGGAAATTACAAAGAAAACAAAATTCAGACCCCACACAATGTGAATTAAGCCTCCTTTGGGGCAACACAGGAATACGGATAAGCCACACAACTGTTTTCTAGCTCCATTGGGCCTCCAAGGGAATCAACAGTATCTGCAACCTATTGGACATAAACACCACCACTGTGGCCACTTACCATATGTTAAAAGAACAATGGGGACTCCCACAAGCTGACTTCTGAAGATATCTTCAACTTCAAAGTGCAGTACAGGCATACATGAGAGGTGCCTCCAAACCTGCCCACCTCAACAAGCTGCAGAACTGGCTCACCTCACTGAAAGATCTAGCCAGCAAGGTTTACTTTGCCACATGAGAAAAGATACCCAGCCAGACATGACTCGAAGGTCAAGTGGGAACGGGTGCTACAAATCACCATCTTAGACCAGCAGTGGTGAACATGCTGGACTCATGCACATCAGTACCACCTAGAAGTCAGAAGCAGATTGATACAGAACAAAATCCTGCATTCATTGTACAAAACCCTTGCAATCTTGTAAAAGACAAAGCTCCTTGATAATGACCACTATTGGAGTTGCAAAACACATGCTGACAACCTAAAGCATATTTTATCGGATTGCACCTTAATTCAGCTCTTCTGGCACCAGGTTGCTGAGCTTGCCTCCACAACCACCAGCAAAAAAATAGCCCCAAACCCAGCCTTTTGTCTGCTCAGACTAGCATACCCCAGTCTTGTGCTCACCATCCTGCAGTGGAAATGGCTGGCCTTCCTTGTGTTACAGGCCAAAAGATTCTTGCTATATAAATGGAGAACAGCAAAGCTCCCAACCTTCTCAGAACTTCTGATCTCTCTCTCTAACATTGCCTCTTTAGCACACCTGTCGCATACAGTTGCTATCACTCTTGAGACATACTACTGCCGCTGGAGACCATTTATCATTTATCTAAAGCCCCAAACTGGTATTGGGTAGTTTTTAACATCACACCCCCCTGTAGGAGATCTCTCATTGGCTATAGAAACCTACTCAGAACCAAATGCTCTCTGCTACAATCATGATGTCTACTTGTTGAAAAACTCTCTGTCACCTATGTACTTTGTGGTTTTATCCTTTTTCCCTTTTAGCGTAGGAGAAGTACCCACCTACAATGTAGTGAAGCAGAATTTCAAGTATGCTACCTCTTATAGCTGGCCTGCAAGTTGATTCCTGGTAGGTGCCTTTAAATGTACAATGAGCTTACTGTTTGGCAGAACATACGTAGTTTGTAACATGTGTCTTCTGCTCTTTCTGAAGAAACTGATTATGTTAATGTTGATGTACTAAATGTTTTTAAGTGTACAAATACTGAAAAACAATAAAAAACTTAAACTGGAAAAAAAAATAAAAGACGTTGGAGGACTGTTCTCTTTTTTACAGGTATTATTAAATTAAATAAGTATATAAGGACAATAGGGATGGGCTCCCCAGTGTCCCACACTGCTGGGGGGGCAGTAAATGCTGACATGGGGATTGGGCCCCCCAATATTGGTTTAAGAGCTAGTGGATCAAATAAGCAAATACAACTGTTAGGAGGCTTGTTTCAAACAATTAGCAAACTATAAGCAACTTCCTTAAGTCCATTCGTGATAAAGCATTGATGTTTTTTCTTTTTTTCAGTTTGTCAAACTGCTGTTTACTCCTGGTGCACTGGTGGAAGTAATGCTGTGGGAGGAACGGCTGGAATTGTGTGCTCTGCCTTAGTTTTAAGGAAATAAATGCCAACAAATTACATGAGAAGTACTGATTTTTTTTATTACCCTTTTTAACATGCAGTACTGTAGATAGGAAAGAGATAGCCCATCATGCCCATCAAAGTGAGAGGGAGAAGATGAGATACACACTACAGTGCCTTCAGAAGAAACAGTGTGCACAGTCAGCGGGCTAATTATATTGAATTGGGGTGAGTTGGTGCACTATGGACAGGGGTGAGAGTTAGGCCTCATGACCCCAAGGCACACACCAGCATCTGCTGGTGTGTGGAGAATGGGAGGGTGGGGGAGGGGTTAGAGGCTCAACCCTAACATCTCATTTCCCCACTTTTGTCACTTTAACCCTAACTGATGCATTAACAAAGTTTTTGCAATTAATTTCTTTACTTTTAATGTAATGTAACTAGTAAGTAGTATGTATTGGTGGGCCCCGCGCTCCCACGAAACTGCCCATTTGTACATAATGAAATGCATCTGTGGGAGCACAGAACCTCCAGGCCCTGTGGAAGTTGAGGTCAAGGATTTTGCTACCTCACAAAATGGGATCGGCTCGTGAACAAAGATTTTGTCACCCCTGCAAATGAGGATAGGTAGCGAGTTGCAAACAAAGCATTTTAAAATTTAAAATGTCCATTTTTGGGCCGCAATGAAGCAAACCAAAGATATAGGTCTATAGAGGGTGTCACCCTGAACAAAATCCATGCCTTATTACAACAAGAAGTCACCTGTGGAGCAAGTTACAACATTTTGTTTGGGGGAAAAAATGAAAACAAAATGGCAGCTCACAAACAAAGAATTTTTTCTCACGAACAGGGATTTTATAAATCCCCATTCATGAGCTGACAAAATCCTTGACTGTGAGCCCAATCCCCTTTCACAAAAAATGTATATATTTCTTAGAGTGAACTGAGCATTCTCAGAACCTGAAACTTCAAAATTAAATAACTTTGGAACAGGTTAATATGTTTTCACTAACCCAGTGCTGTATTGTTCTTTGACTAAACCTCTTTCTACCCTGAAAATTTCAGACCAAAATACCAAACAGTGTGGCCACAGTGTGATAGGCAAAAATCAACAAAAAAAGTGCCCAAAAAAGTAAAAAATGCATTTTTCAGCACCTCGCTGCACATAAACCATAAGTCCAACAGACACACAACTTAGCAGATCAAGAGACTACCATACAAGACTGCGCATTCCAAATTTTCGGTTTCAAAGTTATTAAAGTACAAATATTGGGGTTTAACATTAACCTGCTTACTCAACCCTAACTATTCTGGAGTGACTGTGCCAATATAATATATATATATATATATATATATATATAAATATATATATATATATATATATATATATATATATATATATATATATAGGCATGAATACAGTATTCAAGAGACTCATACCTACTGCGCATTGACACCCTGTAACTTTTTGCTGAATTGTTAAAAGGTTCACATGACACACCTAATTTGTAGTCCTACATTAGGAGAGATATTAAACATAACATGGCCCAGTTTGGTTCCACTGTGCTCTTTCAGTTTTATCACAAACGTCAATTTACCCCTTCAAATCGGGTTCCATTTTGTGACATTGCTTCCATTCCCAATTTAAGAATTTAAATATAGCCCTTTATTGTGCCTTAGAATCCTAACTGTTGTTAATGTGTTATCTAGTTACTTCATTTAAGCCTCCCCCAAGAACTCCCTGTACAGAATAAAAGTTTTTGCCTTTTATTTAATCATTTTATATAGCTGTAACGTTCATTACATGTAGTGTCCATCTAGTACCTCATCCTAAGCAGACTGTGCCTTTAATTTGCATGAACTGTGGTCCAAAAGCATTATTGTGTCTGGTGACCTTCTTTTTGTTACTGACATGCTGCCAAAACCTTGCAGTTTGTTATAACTCATTTATTTAGAAAATTCCCTTTTTCCATGGTGTGTTATTTTTGTGTTATTTTTGTGTCCTTTTGTTACCCACGTTACTATTGGTTCCTCCACCGGCCCAGAATGTTCAGAACCAGAAATGCATGCTGACACCTTCAGTCATTACCCCATGGCTCTTTAAAGCTGTGGACTTGGTGGGTCTGTATTCTTTGTACTGCCACCTACATTCTGGACAATACATGTTGTCCTCCTGAAGTTTGGAGTTATGCACATTACGGGCACTACAGTGGGCTATACTCTCTGCATCTCAGGTTCTCTTTTGTTCCCCAGTGTGTCAGATGCTTGCAGATTGTAAAGGTACACATTTGCTTTTTGGGAAACACAGAGACATGTAGTCGGACCTTGCCTTATGGTCCCAAGATGCTGAGCTCGGGGTATGAAGGGTGGGGTAGGGGCAGAGAGAGTTGATTATAAAGCATTTTAAAGTTGAACAACTGCAGGTTTCCTAGATTAAATGGTTACACATATTTACCTATTCTGTAGACCAAGTCTGTACATGGGGATCATTCTGTGTGGCCTGGTCCCTGGGGATTTTGTGTGATCCTATTCTCTATCAGCAGCACCTTTAATGTTACTGCTGCTAAATAGTTTGTTCTGTACTGGGCAAAAAAACTGCAGTTTTGGGGAGTATATCAATTGGACCTGGTTAATGCTGGGGTTCATTTTGTATTAGGCATCAGAACACCATATCTACAGTTTGGAAAGTTCTGTAATGAGAAATAAAATACATGTTGTATTGGGGAGTAAATGAATAGGACCTGGTCTCTGTAGGTGCTCAGTTTGTGTAGACCTGATCTCTTTAGGGGCTTATATTGTGTTGGAGACATCAGAACACCAGAACTACTTTTAAACTACCTGCTTATCTGCTAAACTTAAAAAGAAATCCTGGTTAATATCATATTTATTTTTGTAAAAATACTTCTGTAGAACAGAAAAACGGTCAGCACTCCAAACTTACTCACAGTACTTATTTATTTTATGTGCAAGTGCATCGAAGCCATTTAGCAGCAGAAAAGCAAATAACAGCAAATAACAGCAGCAGTAAATGAAGCGTTGGGTAATCCACAGATTTCTCAGATCCACAGGAGTCTATAAGATGGCAACTTTAAAAAAAAAACATATTGCACCCACTGACTCAACACTGAGCACCCAAACGCCAGCACAGAACCATTCACATTTCAGCAATATGTTTTGAGATCATTAGGTGTGCCATGTGCTGCATGTTAGGCCGAGAGTCTAGCATGGCACATTAAACAATTACTGAGATTCATTGCAAAAGTAAAATGAGCCTAAAAGGGCACAAACACCAAAAATGGATGTAAAATGACTGTAATTGATGGTAACCGGGTTGCATTCACCAAAAACATTAACCCTGTTCATTGTTTTTGTGCACTTTTAGGCTCATTTGGCTGCTGTTGCAGTGTATCTCAGTAACTGGGCTATGTGCTACATGGTATGCCTTAAATGGCTTCCATGGCAGTACAAGTGAAGGCAAATACTGTTTTTTCCTTACTGGGATGATTGCTATCAGTGACTGTTAAAGTGTTACCCTTTGTTCTGTATTTTTTTTTCATTCCGTTTTTTATGTGCACTTTTAGGCTTACTTTGCTGTTGCAGTGAATCACAGTAATTGTTTGGTGTGCCATGTGCTGCATGATAGGCTGAGGGCCTAGCATGGCATATCAAACAATTACTGACATTAGCTACAATAGCTGAAGAAACCTAAAAGTGCACCCTCTCCCAAAATGCACTGGTTGCCATATGCACCTGCAGGACCATGCTGTGGACACAGTGAGTGACGGTACCATGGAGGGGTCTATTTGACAACAGGAAGGGGCTATGTCTTCAGTTGTGACTGTGATCTGTGGGATAGCATCATTAGTAACAGGGATAATTGTGTATATCTGCACCATACAAGGGGACCATGCAAAATTACCTTGCAATCTGTGATTACAGGACTTCACCAAATTTCAGGTCCATGACTTTCCATTTGTATTGTGCCAACCTCAGAAAATCTCCTGGACACAAACCTTGTTTGCCCATAACAGGACTTTGGAATATGGACATCTGCGCAAATCTGGGTTTGTGCAGAAAAACTAGACTTTGCACTTGGGCAAGCTTTTGAAGATCTGGCCCCTGAAGTCAGTTTTAATTTCATTTTCATTTCTTAAAACACATTTTAAGATTGAAGCAACCCACTCAAGTGCATAGTTCTATTAGTAGGAAGTAACCCACTCCAAGGTGTGCAGATATTGGGGATTAATCAATACCCCGAGTGCATTGTGAAGCACGAGGCTGCTGGCTGAGTGTCCTCACAACACCCAGTGTGTTGCTTAATCCCCAATAACCTCACACCCTGGAGTGGGCTATTACACTTATAACAGAGGGTGCACTACAAAACAAGGAGAAAGCAATATACATGTTTTTTCTCCTTTTATAAAAGACAAGCAAATTACTGTATTCTGCTGCCTAAAAAATTAGTCCCCAACAAAATGGCTGTCATGCACACACAGATGTCAGAAGGAAAGTGTTGCTATGCTTTCTCTGACATTTGTTGTGCATGTTATGCCTTCTGAGACAGCACAGTAGCTCTGAAGTGCAAAATATGGAGTTGCCTCTTGTGGTACAGACACGGTGTCTATACCTCCACTGGCTTAGCTGCTCTGTCTCTCTGTCTGTGGTTACATTAATGCATGGCAAGCAAGTAAACATTTTTCCCAGCAGTGCAGTCACACAGTCTACCAGACTGTATTCTACCAATTAAGAAATGGCAAATAATGGGACTCAGAGCTTGCAGGTCTTTCTGGAACTCTGTTTCTCTGTCCACCAGCATAAAGCTCACTTTCAGATCATGACACCATTGTGGGGGAGTCTCCCTCTCTGCACACTGTTCCATTTGACTTTATGCCACAACTATGGGATTTACCTGTCAATCTGGCTGTGCAACAGAAAAATGACCATAGAGACCACACACTTCACTCTGGGAACAAGCTTGGGTAAGAAGCAAGACTACAAACTTTGAACACTACAGCTACTGTTGCTGCACTGCCTGGGACTACATGGCAGGCCTCGGCTCTCACTCACTAAGCAGGGATAGTAACGGTTGCTCCACAGACTGCAATTTTGCACTATAACAAGATCAGAACAGAAACATAGGCTGATCTCTCAGAGGGATGGTTCACCACTAGCTGTCATATATTGTGGAGTAAGCAATGGTCACCTGATGGTTGTTTACCACTCACCTGCCTTTATCTACCCCATGTTATAAGTCACTAATACACTTTCAGTGTTTTGCCCTCAGCCTTGAATATCACAAGCAGCAAGGGCATGCATTAATCCCAAACATCCCCATTCATCTCATAAAGGTATAGTTGGTTTCCCTCTCTCTTATTGTAGGCTTGGGACCAGCTGGTATATGTAATAGACAGACCAGGTGAGATTCAGTCCATACTACACTGTAACATAAAACATTTGTGAATATCTTAAGTTAATATAATGTTGTGACTACAGTACAATCTTCAAAATGTTCAAAAAATGTTATACCAAATATCCATAGTATGATAATCATTTTTTTTGGTTGAACATTAGCAATAACTTTTGGTATGACTTAGTGAGACACTTGGTATAATACTGATACTACTGTTCTGGTGTCCATGTTACTCATGTGACTTCTTGTGTTGTGTCTGTGTTACTCACGTGACGTCCTGTGTAGTCTGAGTTACTCAGGCGACATTCTGTGGAAAAAACCCTTGTAAATAAAGTATAATTCACTTCCTGAAAATTGAGTGATTTCTGTCTTTTCCTATGAGGGTAATATAGTTGTGCAAAAAAAAATGGGCTAGAAAATCAAGGACATGAATATGGTAGCCAAACTTAAACATATCCAAATTTGGGCATACTGTGATCAGTAAACATATCGTGGCATAATTACCAACAAGTTAAGTTTATGATAAAAAACTGAAAAGTTAGATATTATGCTACCTAAATAGATACCATAGACATAGTAATATCAAAAAATATATGTTTGATAACATGACAAATTTGCTGTCAAGGACACGATGTTACTCACATTATGTTGCCTCTGTGGGGACTTTTAATCCCATTGTTTAGCACCTCTGAACTACAAACTATCTTTATGTTGGGGACTGAAATACTACCACATGTACCCAATGTAAATATGATATGATTATGACAACTGGCCCAAATAAATTTTGGAACCTGATTGTCACACTTTGTCTCTCGAGTAGCATATTAGTACCTCTCTCTATATATATATATATATATACATATATATATATATATAATATATACATACCAGAGGGTGGGCGGTAGTATATTCCGGACCGACCAGGCGTATGGGGCCCGACGCGAGGCGGAGGGGCCTTATAGCCCTGGAAGGTCCGGTATTGCCTATACCGCCCACTCAAGGGTATTATTATGCTTAGAAAATGGGCACAGTAAAAAGAAATGGCAGAGAAAAAAATTGTTAATAAAATAGTTTAGTTACATTAAGTTTTGTAATTAAATAGTTCCTCCGCCTGGCATAATGTGATAATATAGCCCTCTGGTAAGTTTCAGGTCCTTCAGATATGCAGTTCATTTTAAAAGCCAGGGTTGTCACGGAGTTTGGCAGCATTAAACAATGATTTTTAAATGTCTAAGTCCTTAAGATATGGCAGGCGTCTGCAGTTCATTTTAAAAGCCAGGGGTTTTCACGAGTATGAGTATTGAGTATGGCAGCATTACACAATCACAATTCACATTTTTTTTCTGATCCGGGAGATAATGTGGCACAATGTGGGAATAGGTAAGTTAGAGTAGCTCTGCTACTAAACAGCAGAGGAGGAGAGATGTGAAGGCTTTATTTTTATCAGCGATCTGGGAAAGTGTACGGCTTTTTTTTTAATGTCAGTTTGGTTGTCATAGTAACGCCCCGCACATGCGCACCAGCGTACACACACGGCTTAAAACAAGTGTGTGTGTGTGGTTGCTGCGTTGTTTTTTTCCTTTTTTTTTTTGGGCGAGATTTCATACAGCGCGATTTCATACACCATACAGTGTGTGAAAAACATCAGCAGCGACAAGTGGGCTCATCAGTAGCAGTGCTGAGTGACAGAACTGGCAAGTACGTTTTAAAGCGGTGCGAATATTTGTATGTAGCGAATGTAAACACTGTGTAATTACTGGGGGTTGATGTTTCAGTTTTCTTTTGTGTGTTTTTATGGTGATGTTTTTCAGTCGTGGGGGTGTTGTTAAAGGACCTTTCGCTAGCTAGAGAAAAAAATGGTGGTTGTTTGAAACGAGTGCCCACTGCTTCAGCCAATGGTGAAGCAGGCTAGGCACAATGATATCGGAGTGGGCATCAGGCAGGTTAGGGCTGGCACTTTTTATTTGGTGGGCATCTATTGAAAGTTAATGTACCCCTGTGGAATGGGTACCAGCCAATCAGATGCCTCCAAATAAAAAGCCCATTTTCTAAGTATATATAAACACACATATTATATATACTTATACAATGGGGTGAGACAAAAAGGTACAGATAAATGAAACAATTGCATGCAGTACGACCTGGAGCAATGATAAGATGTTTATCATCACTAGAGGTTAGTAATCACCATTTATCATCATTCGAGGTTGGTCACAAAGGAGCTGTTAACCAATGGGAGATCAGCTTGAACAATGCCTGATGACATCACAATGACATCTGCTGTACTCAAAACAGAGCAGTGAAATCAAACAGAAACAGTTTATTTTTTTTATAATGACATCTTTATTGAATATTTTCGAAAACAAGTAAACAGGGTATGAAAGCTTCAACACTTCAGTGTACCTCGGCTGAAGGTTACAAAAAGTATTCAAGAATATTCATATTAATACTAACCACTCATCAAGACATCCAAATTGTAAAAGCATACATTATCAAAGTGAAGACAATGAAAATCTTCAACCTTATAGGGGGAACACAACATGTAGATATAGCTAGCCTACACTGCAATATTTAGTCTATGCAGAAATACAACAAAAGAGGGTCCAGGATGAGAAAATCTGAGAAACAGTTTATTCTTCATTAAAAGTAGAGATGGGTGAGTACTAAAATACCCTACCCTCAAGACTACCCACAGGTACCCCTAAAGTACCCTAAACATACCAGATAAAAACTGAGTAGTTGGGTCAGGTCAGGTACTTAATGCCCGACCCATTCTACTACCCAATTACGTGACCCCAACCAAAACAAAAATCATGTGAAAGACTCATTTTCTGGGGGGACTATTACACTGTTTGTTAGATACCATGAGCCATTATACCCATGGGGAGATTACTGAGGAAGATACAAGAGGCACAGCTGCTCTTAGTGAGCCTGCTTCTGTTTCCAAAAATTATACCCATGGCGGGCATTACTGAGGCAGGTGTTAGAGGTGCAGCTGCTGTGAGTGAGCCTGCTGCTGTTTCAAAAACTTATACCCATAGCAGGTATTGCTGAGGTAGGTACGAGAAGTGCAGCTGCTGTGAGTGAGTCTGCTGCCATTTCCAAAAATTATACCCATGGCGGGCATTGCTGAGGTAGTTATGAGAGGTACAGTTGCTCTGATTGAGTCTGCTGCTGTTTCCAAAAATTATACCCATGGCAGGCATTGATGAGGCAGGTACAAGAGGTACAGTTGCTCTAAGTGAGCTGCTGCTGTTTCCAAAATTATACCCATGGTGGGCATCAAAGTTACTTAATATAAAACTGGTGACTGACAAAAGAAAACTAGGAGTAGTGTGGCACATGTGGCTGGCATGACGGCAGTGGTGATGGCTCTGTTTGTTTCATACACAACCTAGTCATATTCAGTACCACCTTTTGCAGGCTGTTGTTCATGTTCAGCGTCAGAATCACATAATTCAGCATTTGGGACAAATTGGAAATTGTCAGCTTTCATTTTGAGAAATGTAAGCTGTTCCACATTTGCAGGACTTAGCAGTGTTCTGTGGTTGGTGACTGTTCCTCCAGCTGCACTAAATATGTGTTCTGAATATTTGGTTGAAGGTGGACAACTGAGGTACATTATTATAAGATTTGCTAGATCTGGCTGTATTGTTCTCTTTTATTTTCAAGAGTAATGGATCTTCCTCGAGACCAGTCACAGTATGCTTTGCAAAATACTGCAGGATCATTGTGCTGCGTGAGATGGTTACCAGTCTGGCAGATGAACCAACTGCACTTTCTTTACAGGATACTAGTCCATGCTGTTGCAGGTGACTCAGAGGTGATTTGCCTTTCTGATCCTGAACATAGGATGCCCAAGAAGTAGCTGTAGATATCCTTTCCCTCTCTGGAGACAATGGTGATTGTGAAGAACTGATAGATGTGCTATTGTCTGTGCCAGAGGTGCACTTTGACAGTTTGGCAGGGTTTGACTGTTGTACATCAGTTAATGGTGCTAGTGGGACAATGCCATATTTGGATAGCAGAGGATCGATCCAATACTCAATGTCTTCCCCTGCAGGAAGGATGGCTTCAATGTTCCACTTAAAGCAGAGATCTAGCAATGTAGCCAACACATAGGTATCATTCTTAAACATGGCATTTATTCTCTGATCAGTGAACAGTCTGAGACTCAAGTCATCTGCCAACAAAACAGCAGTTGTGACTTCTTTTGTCTGAAAGTCTTTCTTTATGTCATCAAGGAAAATGTGAAGAAATCTTATTTGAGGAAGAATTTGACTTAGAGTTGCACTATACGCACTGACATCACATGTGGCAGCCTCGAATGGCTTCAATAAGCCCCCTGCCTGAGCTGCGTCCCCTCAGCCCCCTGCTTGAGCTGGGCACTCCAGCCCATGGAGCAACTCCCCACCTGCCTGCCAAGATTCTGAAAGTCCACTGCCTGAGCTAGGCACTCCAGCTCACGGAGCATCTCCCTGCCCACCTGCCAAGAACCCAAAAGCCCACTGCCTGAGCAGGGCACTCCAACCCATGGAGCAGCTCCCTCTCTGCCCACCAAGAACCCAAAAGGCCCCTGTCTGAGCTGGGCACTCCAGCCCAAGGTGCAGCTCTCAACCCGCCTGCCAAGAACCCAAAAGGTATGGAACAAACAGGAACAGAGCATAGAAAAGTTCCTTGTTTAAATTTGGTGCCTTCTCTGCAGAATTTTGCTGGCACGGCTCCTGCTAATTTTAACCTCCCTGAAATGAATTAACTTGGAGCTGAAGTCAGAAGAGTGCTTGGAGCAGCTTTGCCGACCCTAAACTAACTGTGTTCTATTTAATTTCTCTGCTCCTCATACAATTACTGTATGAACGATGATATCCTGATGTCAGAACTCAACATAGAATACGAGTCAGATAAATTAACTGTAAGGGGACATCAACTACAGGTAAAACAAGGGCACTTTAAGACAAAAAAAAGAAAATACTACTTTACACAAAGAACAGCTAACATTTGGAATACACTACCAGGAAAAGTTATAGTAAACATGGACAAAGACAAAATTTTAAAAATCTTTAGACAAATGTGTTATGGAAGGGGGAAATTCACACTTTTATTTTCTGTCCTAAGAGGAGCTTCTTTGGGCTTTTGCCCCTTTTGCTCCTTGATTCCAAGTGATTCCTCGGAGTGAAGAGTTCCAATTTCTCTCTATTACAGTCACAACTTAGCCCCACCGCCACTTTGCGGCAGCCCCCCACCAGCCCTATCTAGACAGTTACCTTTATAGATGTTGCTAGTACAGTAACTGGATAACTATCTGCCCACTCTCTCATTGGCTACTTATATGTTTCTACAGCCAGAGGGACAACTCTATTCTGAACATCATCTAAGTCCTACACCATTCAAAAAATGTTAACTTCAGCAAACACTGTGTCTCAAATCTTTCACTTGCAGCTCAATATTTTTACACCCACCTCCTATCCCTTTTACAGCCCTTAGTGCACATTTCAATCCCCCACCTTGCCCTTTTTCTCTCACATGCAATGCACATATAGGACAGGCTTTTTCCACCTTAGGTATTCTCATATTCTTGTCCTGTGACATTCTCATCTCCTCATGTACAACCCACAAACAAGAATGCCACTAAGAACAGTGCTTCTGCACCCCCCCACAGAACATTCAATGTGACCATCTCCCAGGATTACTCCCTCTTCCCTGCCTGACAAAAAAGGATATTATCTATCTAGGCTTCTGGCTACATCACCACCTACTTTTTTGCTTTTCCAGGAGAGACAAACTAAGCCGAAAGCTTGATTACAGGTACAACCTGGGAGCACAAGAAAGTTAAGTGACTTGCTCAGGGTCACATAGTATGCAAGTGGGGGCTGTGGGATTCAAACCCAGGTCTCCGGGTTTGCAGCTCAGAGCCTTAAACCACTGCCCTATACTGCTTCCTCGAGTGCTCTCTATAATAAACAGAAAAATCAAAATACTCACACCCTTCTGGAGCACGCTGCTTCACTTATTCATTAAAGTCCTACTAGCTGAAGATGTGGAGACCAAACCAGGACCACCCTGTATCTACTATCCCACCCCTGCCCCCCGACCATCATATTGGCTAATGCTAAGGGCCTCAAAAGAGCGCATCTGAATTGTCAGAGTCTGCATCTGAAAATGCCAGACCTTGAAGCCTGGGTCACCTACTTCAATCCAGCAGTACTCAGAGTTTCTGAAACATGGTTTAAACCATCAAACCTACCCCCACGAAGTGGCCCTGCCTGGGTACACTACGTTCAAGTGGGACAGGGTTCAGAAAAGAGGTGGCTGTGTTCTCCTATATATTAAATTCAACAATGCAGCCACAAAATTACACCCCAGCCTCCCTCACATCCCAGGCTGACTCCATCTTTGTATCCTTAAACTTTGGAAACACCATAAAAATAATAATAGGATGATACCATCTACCACCCATAACTGCTGCTGCAGCCCTACCCAATCTCACCACCTCCCTCTCTGAGCTCCCTCCACATTAACTGGCAGTAACCTGGCAGTTTGCTATATGCCTCCCTCGTCCTGCACCACAGCATTATAGACTCTGAGTGTACATATTGCTCCTTTTTAAAAAAATGAGTTTATACTTCTAGGTGATTTTAATTGGAATATGCCAGCTCCACAGCAGAAAACAGTAAACCAGTTTGCTGCCTTGAACTTTACTCAGCTGGTCAATTTGTCTACTACACCACACAAATAAATTCTGAAAAAGATTCACTTTTGGACCTTATCTTAACTAATAGGCTACATAAATATCCTTCAGCTGTCCATGAGGCAGATATAAGTGACCACTGTTAAATATCATATATAAGGGACAATAAAAAGGGAGCAATTACAGCTCAAATAATTATTGTTAGAACTTTTGACACCTTCTGTGACCAAGCTTATTTAAGAGACGTAGAGAACATAGATTGGAAATTGCTGTATGCCTACGCAGATATTGAAACTGCATGGTCTTATTTTAAAAATTCTCTACTTGAAGTTATTGAAAAACCATGCTCCCCTGACATACAAAATTGTTAAAAAAATAAGAACCCCTTGGATTACAAGGGGAGTAAAAAAGTTAATAAAAACTAATGCACAATTATGGGAAAAAGCAAGGGAAACTAAAAACATATCAGATAGACAGGCATTTATGGTTATAAGAAACAAATGCACACAGGAGATTAGAAAGGGGAAAAAAAGTATCATATAAATTACTTTGCAGATTACACCAAAACATCCAAAATCAACATGGAGGGGTATAGAATCCTTGTATGAGAAACAGGCTCCATCCACTTTACCCACATCTTAGGACTATGGGGTAGAACCTTATATAGTGCTGTGGATCAAGTGGCTGCATTTAACATGTTATTTTCTACTGTAGGTCAAACATTTGATAGGGAACACCCAGGGCTTGCTTCACCTCACTTGGATACTAACTTTACAAGGAGGTTTGATAGGCCCATTTTTTTTATTTTCAGGATATAACAGAAGAAGAAGTGTTGAAGGAATTGCAAACATTGGGTACTAGTAATGGGTCAGTATGTGATTGAATTTCCCCAATTTTTTATAAAATAGCATCAAACATACTGGCATGACATCTAGCTTATTTATTTAATTTTTAGCTTCAAAGTTTTGATTTACCAAAAGACTGGAAGACAGCATTTATTATCTCTATTTTTAAGGGGGAGACCCTACTGATCCAGACTCATACAGGCCAATATCAATTTTGGTGACAAGTAAAAATGTTAGAAAAACTTTTACATAAGCAATTGACTCAATACTTCACTAAATATAAAGTAATTTCACATTTACAATCTAGTTTTAAGAAAGGTCATAAGACTACTTATGCAATTTCAAAAGTAGTGGATGTTGTGTTGACTGCCTTAAACAGAAGATCCAGTGTACCATCAATTTTTCTTGATCTGTCGAAGGCATTTGACAAAGTGCACCACACAATTTTACTTATTCATTTGAATTGAGCTGGATTGGGCCTTACAGCTCTGTGTTGGTTAAGCTCATATTTGATACAGAGGTTACAATGTGTCAGGGTGGGAGGAGCCGGTTCAGATAGAGTAGTGTTGAATACAGGTATACCTCAGGGATAGGTACTGGGTCCCTTATTGTTCTTACTGTATGTGAATGATGTCTCTAGGCACTGCTCACCTGAAACTAAAATATACTTTTATACTGACAACACAATCATGTACACATCGAAGGAAGATACAAATTAAGCAATAGATATGCTACAACAGCATTTTCTTGGCATCCAGTGGGAACTTATGGAATTAAGGCTACTCCTGAATGAGAAGAAACCCCTGTGGATGTTGTTTGAAAGGAAAAACAACAAAGATATATTTATTAGGGAGGTACACACTATTTCAGAGGTTATTATTAGTCGTGTAAATTCTTATAAATATTTGGGTTTATCACTTGACAGTCACTTAACTTTTGATTTACACATCAAAAACATTTCTAATAAATTAAAAGGACTACCTGAGTTCTTTTACAGGAATAAATCTTTATTTAATTTGACAGGAAACTGCTAGTTACATTTTTATTTTTACCTATATTAGACTATGGCAATTCATTTATAAAAAATGCTGCTAGTACTTTACCAGGAACACTTGAGTCACTATACAATAGTGCTTTACAGTTTATTACAAACCTGTTTATAGTACTCATAGGTGTACATTATATAGTATAGCTGGTATGACTTCATTGTCAGACCTTAGAGATTTTCATTGGAATACCTTTGTATACAAATTTATTATACATATTTTGGACTTCATATTTACTGTGTGCATTAAAGTCTAAAATGCCACATAAATATTTCTTGAAATCTACAACTCAGATATCTTGTCAAGTCCCTAGAAGCAAATCTAGCTTTGTTGACAAGTTATTGGTTGTCACGGTCCCTAGAACGTAAGATTAGTTAAATAAACAACTGTAAGATCAAGCATTACTCCCAATGGGAGGCTTTAGAGCATCATTAGCTAGCTTATATAACAAACATTGTAACTGTTATGGATAATTATGTAATGTGTTAAATTACTCACTGATGTTATATAACTTATGTTTGTATGTTCATATAAATTGTATATATATTATGAAGTTGTGTCTTGTGTATGGATGCATTTGTAAATGAGATTATTTATCTCAAATTGCTATCCAATAAAACCTGATGATGCTGGGTAGCACATCAAAGGAGTCATTCAATTTGAGCGAAGGCATTTGAGTGAAAGAATATGAGTGAAAGCAAAATGAGTGACAGTTATTTTACAGTGACCTGCATCATTACAGTGACTCCACAAATGCAGTGAACCCCAGAATCAATGTGAGTTGTGGAGTTCAAATCCTAGAGATAAGGGGTGTTGGGGGGGTGCAGCCCCCTTCAAAATATGGAGAAGTACGCATGTAAATATTTAGCTGAAATGTGCTTCACTCAACTGTAGCATCACCCAAATTGCAGTCTCTATAAAATATTCACTCAAATTGTAATCGCTCAAATATATTCACTCAAATGACATGGAACCATGATGATGATGATGAACTAATATTGTGTTTGGAATTCAATATTGACTGATTTTCCATCAACAAAAGAAAAGCCCTCTCCACCCTGGCCATTGCCAATCTAACTCAACACATCACTGAACTCACAAGAAGGAATAATAGAATGGGAAACCACTCCCTATTAGACTGGATCATATCCAGCTATGGTCATAGAATAATCACCTCAGGAGTATTACCTGACAGCATCAGCGACCACTCACCAGTGTATTGTATTTTGACGAATAACTTCCCTAACCCTTCCCCTTAAATTATAGGATCCTGAAATATGTCCTCCTTTAATTGTGAATCCTTCCTCAACTCACTTAATTCTGTAAACTGGGACCCCATCCATACCCTGCCTACCATTGACCAAGCCCTGGAATACCTAATTGACACTGTCACTGCCATAATTAACTGTCATGCACCCAATGTAGGTCCAAGGGTGCCAAAGCACCATGGCTGACAAAGGTTTTGAGGAACAATATGTCAAAATGAGATACTGCCTGTAAAACACACAAGAAGAGTGGTCTCCCTTCAGACTGGCATGCATACAGACAGCTCAGAAATTCATACAAGTCCAAACAAACTAATGCAAAGAGGACCTACTACCATTCTTGCCAAACAGAAAATCTCAGTAACCCCATAGAATTCTGGGCCCCGATACATTCTTTCCTCAAAAGTAAAACCACCACCTGCCCTGATTTGCTCTCAGCAAAGGACAAAGTAATATCTGACCCTGCATCAACAGAAGACAGTTTCAACAATTTCTTCATAGACCTTAGCAGCTACGTGTCCCACTTCACTACTAATCAAGCCAACCAACCCTCTCCAGTCACATACTCAACTGGGCCCATGCCACCACAATTCCATGTAGAATGAGCTACCCAAAAATAGGTTCTCAGGCTACTCCAAAACCTCAAATAGCATGGCTCCCCCAGCCATGACTTACTTGAGCCTAGGTTCCTGAAATGGGGAGCACCAACACTGGTAGTGCCAGCTAGAAATCTGATTAACAGATTTTTTCTCAAAGGATCTATACCCTCAAAATTGAAAGTGGCACTTGCAATCCCAATCCACAAAGGGGAATCAGTCACACCCATTGAAAATTACAGGTCGATATTAATTCTCTGCCACCTAGTTAAGGTTCAAGAATGAATACTTTATAATCAACTGCAAGATTACCTAGAACTTCACCAACTCCAGTCACCCTGCAAACATGGCTTTTGCAAAAATCATAGTACTCTCTCAGCTCTCATCAAAGTCACCTCTGCTATTCACCATGCCTTTGACCAAGGACTAGCAACAGGGCCATCTTCATTGACAGCACCAAGTCCTTTGACCTGGCGAACCATGCGCTGCTGGTAACAAAACTAGAATCAATAGGTCTTGATAAGCCTTCCACTTCTTGGCTCCATGACTACTTATCTGGTCACTCCCAAAGTCTCAAATGGGGCAATAGTTAATCCTTATTCAGACCAATTACCCATGGTGTCCCCCAGGGATCCATACTAGGCCCCCTGCTCTTCTCATTATTTATCAATGAGCTGCCCAACTTCTACAGTGGGGCATTCATTCAGCTGTATGCAGACAACGGCATTCTATACCATTCCTCAGCTGATACCCAATGACTCAGTCATTGCTTGGAGTTCAATTTCAACCAATTAGGAGCTTGGTCCTTTGAAAATAACATTTTACTAACACACACACAAAAAAAAAAAAAACAAAGCAATGCTTTCCATCCTCCCTCCTATAAAGCTGCCCACAACCCGCTTCTCTCCATTTGCTCAATTAATGCAGAATCCCTTGAAACAGTAAATTCCTTCAAGTACCTGGACATCTTGCTTGATCCTAACCTCTCATTCAAGGCCCATATCCACAAACCCATTAAAACTATACACCAAAAGATCAGTCTGCTATACCATCTTCTTCCCTTGCTATCCAATGCATCCTGTCTCAAAATTGCCTCTGCCTCACTGCTACCTCTACTATCATATGGGGCTCCATTATTCTTATCAATCAAGGCCACTCTAACAAACCAACTGAAACAACTTTACTATAGGATTGTACATGGAGCAACTGCACGCCAGCACCATTGCACTGTATTAGCATTGCTGGGCTGGCTGCAGCTTGTACACAAGTTTCAGTACACCTCGCTATCTCTTACCTTCAGACTCACACATCTTCACACCCCACCTAGTCTATCTGACATTATTGTACGAAAACAGTCCAGACAGTCTCTCTGCTCTACTTCTCTTCCACTACTTGACTTACCCAAGACATGTCTATCAGCAGGTAAAAGATCCTTTGTGTATACTTCCCCTCTGGCTTGAAACTCCCTACCCCATCTATCCTCCCTTGCTCTATACCCCCATGCTTCAAACTTGCCTTGTATAACCACCTTGCTGCTTCAGGAACCTGTACCTGCATCTCTTGACTCACAGGCTCTGTTCATACCCTGACTCCTCCTACAATGCTATAGCTCAATTTTCTTATCCTCCTTACTCCAGTTACAGTAATCTGAATTGATGTGTTGAATGCAGTTATTGATAATATATTGTACTGTGAATCTCAATTTGTACCATTAGCCCTGCTGAATAGCACTACCATTGATACAATTGTCTTTATTTAAATTGTGACTTAGTTTAGCTCTATGCAACAATGAATGTTGCATTCTAGTTAACTGTGACCTTGTGTAGCCCTTGTGTAGCCCTGTGTATCCATGCATGGTGTAAGTTATCTTGCCCTATCTACCCTCCCCTGGGTCATCCCTGTAAAAGGGACTGCATGGTCTCAGTGGGTGTACCTGGTTACCAAAATTCAAATAAATAAATCAAATGATCAAAGATTCAAGTAGATTCAAGCAGAATCTAACTGCTGTAATTGAGTATGATATCTACTTTACTTATTTGATTCTGCATTGAGTGCTCATGTACAGCCTTTCCAACATGAAAAATGTTGATTTCCTGTGATTTGAAACTTCCTGATTTAATGCATGCAAGGGTAAGCTATTTGATCTCTGCAGCCTATTCAGGATTGTTTGTGCTTTTACAGTGTGGCTGAACTGCCCACATACTTTCCTAGCAAGACCTAATAGGTTTTCAACTTTTCTGTTTCCTTTTAAGAAACTATGGATAAGAAGATTTAAACATGAGCAAAATAAGGTCTGTGTTGGTAGTTGCCATCTCTAACAGCTTGGACTGTGTTGGCACCATTATCTGACACTATGAACCCTGAAGATAAGAAATGTGGAGTAAGCCATTTCTGAAATTGATTTTGTAGCTCCTGCAAAATATTCACAGCAGTGTGGTTTTCTTCAAAAAATGATAACACATAATACAGCCTGCTTCCTACTGCTTAAGGTAGAGTGGGGATTGAAAACTTGCCCAATGAGCTGTAACAGTGATGTAGTCAATTGTTTTGTTGCTGGTCCATATATTTGTGGTTATGTGAACCTGCTTTACCTCAGAGAGTTTCAATGGCTTAATGATAACAGTACACACCAAGTCGTACAACTGTGGAACAGCCATTTTTAAGAAATATGTTTGGCAGGGAATGGCGTACCATGGTTCAATCCAGGTCATGAACTTGAAGAAACCTTTTTGGGCAATAAAAGCAAAAGGGGAGTTGACAGTCAGCCAACAGCTGTGCAATGGCTCTGTTTAACAGCTGGCATGTTGGATGCTTGCAGGCAAATATCGATGTCCTCACAACACTTTATCTTAATGTTAGTTGTAGAGATGTATGAAATTGCCAAATTTTGTTATGTGAAATATTTTGCTTAATTTGGCCATTTTGCAAAATTCTTTGCAGAAACAAAATGCTGAATTTTGCCTGCAGAGTGCGAAATGTTCCCTTCAAAACACTGAAACTCACCTCATGAGGGTGAAATTTCACCATTTTTGGGTGAAATTTCACATTTCACAGGCGAAATTTCACAAACTTCGCACCCCGCAAAATATTTTGTGGAACTGCCGGATCACGCAAAACATTTCTTGTGGTGAAATTGCTGGTTTTGCAGGAATTTCACCCACAAAATTTAATTTTGAAACATCTATAGTTAGTTGATGAGAATCATGAGATGGTTTTAAGCATTTGGTGACTGTATTTTTCATGCCTTTTTCATGCGGAATACTATTTTGGGATTTTGCAGTACTTGCTGATGTCAGAAGAAAACAATCTATGTTTGTCTGGGAAGACTGCAAGGATACATCAAGTGATTCAATGTCAGTTCCAACTTCCAGTTCATTGTCACTATGGTCACCACTGCCACCACCTCCGATATTGCCCATACCAATCACACTGTCCCTTGCCCTACCCCACTCAGTTAGGTGTTTTGCCTTTGCATGTTGTATCATTACTGATGTTCCAAAATTTCCCACTTTGCCACCACAACTGATGCCCTTTTTGCACAGACTGCATACAACTCGTGAGTTGTCTACAGTATCAACATAAAATAAATTGCTCACTAAAGATTTACCTTTTGTGCTTTATACCACTATGCCTGTCACTATTTTGCCACAATGACTGATGCTCTTTTTACACAGACTGCATACAACTCGAGAGCTGTTTGCAGTATCAATATAAAATAAATTCCACATTAAAGATTTACCTTTTGTACTTTGTATCACGGTGCCTGGCACTATTTCTTGTACAGTCAAGGGACCCGGAGGAAACCCTGCATTGCCATTTTCTTGCTGACACAAATTGTTCTCACTCATGCTCATCTTCTTATTCTTAGTTTAGCATATGATTTTTTTTCTGCATGTGCCTCTCATGCCTAATAGTGGCATCCTTTCCTACCCCCTCATCAAAACTACAGACCTCATCACCACAAGATTCAGAAGAACTGGAAGTGCCATCATCATCAGGTGGGACATAGCCTGGGCTATTCCATTCCCAGTCCCCACTATCACCACCATCTTTATCACATTCACTGCCTCAGCATCTGAATTTATGTTTGAGGAGGATGCCTCCTTGCATGCTGCTTCAGTAGCTGGAAGTATCCTAGCACATGTGGCTAAATGTTCAATAACTCCAGTCAGTTCTTTCCAAAAATCTACTATCATTTCATTACTAACATGCTTTTTTGTTCAGGAGGACATTTAGTGGCAGTCCTAGTGATGTTATTATTATTGTTGCTATTTCTTCATTAGTGCTATGTTCCATATTGCCCACATCATTAACAGTTGCATATGCAGCAACTCTGTACTTCCTTTTAGTAGACTTAGACTGGGAAATATGAGACATAGTAGACACAACCATGAAAGGAATGGATATTGCTTCACTAACTGTTTGCAAACACAGACATTGTAACTGACTATGTCACAGACAGTAATAAATAACAGGGCTCATGGCACCTAACAAAAAGTGTAATACAGCCTAAATGGCTTTCACCATGCTGCAGAGAGATGGCACACACAGTGTAGCTATGTCACAGTAATAAATGACAGGCTTGGGGCACCTAACGGACAGTTTAAGATAGCCTACTTTATACGGCTTTCACAGTGCTGCAGTGACACACAGCTATGTCACAGTAATAAAATGACAGGTCTCAGGGTGCCTAACACAAACAGTGTCAATTATAGCCTAAATTGCTTTCACTGTGCTGCAGGGAGACACACAGAGTAGCTATGTCACAGACAGGGCTCGAGGCACCAAACAGTGTACTACAGCCTACATGTTTTTCACTTTGCTGCAGAGAGACACAGTGTAGCTAATGTCACAGATAGGGCTTGGGGCACCTAACAGGCAGTGTAATCCAGCCTAAATGGCTATCACTATATTGCAGAGACACACAGCTATGTCACAGTAATAAAATGACTGGGCTCAGGGCATCTAACACAAACAGTGTAAATTTACAGCCTAAATGGCTTTCACTATGCTGCAGAGACATAAACCAGCTGCCAGTGCCTTTTGTCCTCCCCCCTGCTTTTTCTCTGTCCAGCACTGCAGCATCAGATGATCCCACCCAATTCCACCTTTCTCCTGAGATCATTTCAGTCCCCAACCCCTTGCTCCGTCCTGGAGGTTTTTCTTTTGTGTTTTTTTTTTTTACAAGTTTTCACCGTGATTTAGGTGAAAATGCAAAGTGAGCACCTGATTCCTTCCACTCTCTCCAGACTCTGGCTGCTGTCTGAGCAACAGGCTCATGGCAGACATAGCACAGACACCACTGACCAATCAAATTTTCAACCTAGTGTCATGTGCTTCTAATTGTTCTGTGTGTTCATGAAGGACCCTACAGGCTGCCGTTTCATGCCCATTCCCAGCCTGGAAAGGAATCCTAGGATCCCACAGGCTATCTGTAACTCCTGTTTAAAAAAATTACATGTTACCCAACCAATTACCCATGTTAAAACTACCCAACCTGTGAAGTACACTGTTATGTCAGGTAGGGTAGTAAATTACCCGAACTACCCTACTTGGCCAAAGAGCACCGATACCTGAACTACCTGATTCAGCTACCCAATGGGTAGCCCATCCTTAATTAAAAGAACAAATGTGAAAGCTTTATGTTTTAAAATGCATTGTATAAATTGGACACACAATGACCTCACTCAGAATATGACATTTCTTAGCACTTGTTGGGGGTCAGAACTCTGACACTCATGAGGTATGGTACGAACCCATCATTAATTTTGTTGTTGTTGTTGTTGTTATTACTTTTTACCTCTTTTTTCCTGGCAACCTGGTCTGCTCCCCTCTTGACCATGCTTCCTTTTTGTGGAGATTCTGGCCACTGTCTGCCTCTACCTGGTCCTTTGGCACCCATTACCCCTGTGGTTGTACCCTCTGCAGCCGGGCCGAAGGGAACCCTCGACTCCCCACAGAACTCAGATCCAGCTTGGGTGCCTATCTACCAGGTGAAGCTCATGGATGGCCATAAAGCCACTCAACACAGGCACCCACCTCCATTTTCACCCCAGAGCCGAGGACGTGCAATGACGTTGCCAGAGGGGAGTGTACATGCGTCCCCACATGCTCCCTCCAGATGTCTGCCATCAGCTCCACCCAAATGTGCAGCAGAGCATGCTACCCCCCAGCCCAGGAGACAACCGTGCACTGACTGCCATGGACCCCCCTCCCTGGAGAAAGAGAGCAGTCCTTTGGACGCTCAATCCTTCTCCTCCCCTGCCAACCCCCGGCAACCCGTGCTTATTCCTGAATACCGGTCACCAGTGTGGTGCGAGGTGTGGCAACCAATGCCTCAGCCCTCAGCACCACTGGGCCGGCCCCAAACCCATCATTCATGATGATAAATGGCATGTTCTGCTGTGCTTGCAGCTCTGCTCCATCCTTACTCCTTATCATGCGCCTCTCACTCTACCATTTTCTACACTGCATCTTTATTCACAACATGGACCACTCTGTTTGTTTTCTATCCTAGTGCTAACATACCCCCTCTCTTGTACTCCCTTCATCAGCACTGACCTGAAGAAGGGTGTATAACCCTCAGAAGCTACTCTCAATAACAATTTTGATAGTCCAATAAAAGGTATCACCTGCAACTTATTTGTTTTTTCTCTTGCATCTGAACACCTGAAAGCGTCTACTACAGTAATCCTTACTCCCAGCCTTAGAATATGTGATTGAAAGCTACAGAACAGACACTACCTTTATCTTATTGAAAATAACTGTTGCTTTTAATGATACATGTTGGTTTTCACTTGTGTGTGATAAAAGAACTAATTACTGCATTCTCTGTAGTGAACCTAGACGCCTTTCTCCAGATAAAAGAAGAGAGCTTTTGATGAGCCACCACCCACTATTATATACAAATGTGTTTAGGTTTTGTATTCCCAATATTTAAACAGCCTCCTTGTCACACCACTCATGAAGTATCAGTTGCATTCCCAGTTCAGAAATATCCTGCATCAACCTCAGGTACACAGCCTTCACTATTGCCATCTCAGTCACCTGTAATACATAGAAACATAGAACATGTTGGCAGAAAAAAAAGTATTGGTCTATCCAGTCTGCCCTGTTTTTTCCTATACTACCCTATAGTACCCTAGGACCTAATGTCTAGTCAGGGTTATTGAATTAACCTCCCTTTCCTTGCCCCCTCTCCTAAATGGTTTCCCCCTATTTAGACCCTTTTCTCAGTCTCAGCTGTGGTTGAAACCATGAATGGTCTTCACACCAACCACTTCTGCTGGTAGGTTATGCCATGGCTCAGCTGCTCTCTCTGTGAAATAAAACTTTCTTACATCCCTCCTGAATCTCCCCCCTTCCAGCTTCCACTCATGCCCCCGTGTTCTTGATTTGCCAGTCCTACTGATTATTTCCCCACAATTGACCTTGTTCATTCCTTTCCCAACACACTAAATACAAGAGTGAAGAACCTAAACATGATGTGGCCCTTTTAGAAGGCTTTGTTTCAACGCTTACAAAACCCTTGTGAATGATAACACATATTCCTCCTTCGTCCACTCCACACTGATACTCCCCACTTTAACTCAGCTAGTTCATCCCATTTTCTTATCCTCTGCCACAGAATACTGCTTCTTATTATTCAGTTACTTAAACTTACTGCTACCAAGAACGTACTTGTCTCAACATGCACATGTGTAATGGATTTTTAATTGTACTTTTAATTACTGGTCCTTAGTTTTTATGTCTGGATAACCAGACTTTTAAATCACGATGCAACCGCTCGGTTGATATTTTGCATTATGACTGGGTGGCTGTAATCAGTGCCTGTCAATCAAACAATACTTCAAACCCTCATTGGCCATTACATTATCTGTGGGCAGGCTGAACATCTCAGCAAACATGGCAGCTTCATTGCTCCAATACCGAACATGGCACACATTGTTCCCCTCACACAAGGTACAAATTCTAACCTTTTTGTTTATATATCCGGTTGATCATGCCTTTGAAAGCACCTCCCCCTCCCACCTTCCTGAACCAGCACTGTAGAAAGAGGCAGAAGGGGCTGCCAGTAAAAAGCTGGGGGTAAGGGAGGTTTACAATGACAGAGCAAGACTGGAGGAAGGCAGCACTAAGTGCAGCAGCGTAAGCCACACCACAGCTTTTCAAAATACAGAAACTGGCAATGAAAAAAAAAGTAAATGAATGTGCCTACGGAAAAGAAAGGCAGTGAGTCTTTGTGTGTCTGTGCATGCCTCTGTGTGTGTGTGTGTGTGTCTCTCAAATAAAAACTAAGGATCAGTAAGTAAATAAGATAATATATTGGTGAGTGTGTGTAAAACAAGAATTTTACACACACCTTCAATTTGAGATGCCTTTATAAACCATTTATGTAGCACCCTACACTTCTGGTGTGTGTAAAATTCTGGTTACACACACCCACCCTTATAATATTCGGTATTTTATAACTTTATGTCCTTAGCTGTATTTGTAACCTCCACATATGTAACCTTCATGTATTATCATTGCTGCTGTTTCTTTCTGCCAGGACCTCTTGAACAATAGCTGTCTTACCTAAATTTGGCTATGCAGGTGTGCAAAAACTCTAAATAAATAGTCCATGTCAAATTATATGAAATTCTATTTTGAAAAAGGTAAGAACAGTGATGAAAATGCAACAGACAGAAATTGTAAAATGATAGGAAGCAACATCATGTAAGCTATGCCAACTTTTCTGTTGAAATATACATGCAGTTTGAATACTGCGGGATGTATGAGGCAAATTCTTTTTGAAATGCTTCAAATGAATATACAGTAACAATGCAATCTTGCAGCTTCTCCAATTTTATCTGACCCAAAAAGACAGGAAAGGTAGCAGAAACAATGCTTTATCTGTGATAAAACTGTTAATTTGGCCAATAAACGCAGAGAATATGCAAATGTTCACTGACAAATCAGGAGACGGAACTTATCTGATGATAGTACAGTATGTCTCTGACTCTTATTCAAATTCCCTCCACTAAATGCTGCGCCATATATGCAAAAGGATTGGTAAGTGGTAAACCTAGTACATGCCTTCATGATTCCTGAGCTAGTTTGCATCTTATTAAGCAATTACTGGTGTTAATGGGCCAAATTTTGACAGAAGAGTCTAGAAGTACAGTCAAGGAAACACAAGGCTACCCCACAGCTGTAGAGTGAGCCTACAAGCTCTGAGGAGGTTTCATACTCAGCACAACTGGAGAATACTCCACTGCCAAAGTAAAGGATAGTAAGCTATGATGAGACGGCACACATCAGGGAGAGAAAGTGAGCTGCAAGCACCAAAAGAACTGCTGATTATTCAATGGAGGTTGGGCACAGGGAAAAGTTTGTGGAGATTCCACACAGGTAGAAACTTGAAAGTGTGTTAGAGGAACTGCCAAAGGACTGGACAACAGCTATTGTTGTGCCAGTCTTCAATAAAGGTGATAGATAAAAAACAGAACAAAATGAGACATGGTAAAGTTCGGTTTCATTGATAAAATACAACATAGATTTAAGAAAAACAGATCTTGTGTTACAGACACAGAGGACTTCATTTTCAAAGCTCCGTTAATGCCTCAAGTCCCTGGCATGTCAATCATGTGGCGAATGAGGCTTGCAGCATTCACACGGCCAGCACTCAGGATTTTCGATCCCAAGAGCCAAATGCCACAAGTTAGATCAGGTTTTCTGTGATCTAACTTGTGCCATGTGGGGGACCCATTTTTTGGGGCTTGTGCTAAATATGTGGTGCAAGCTGCTTTAAATCCTGGAAAGTGTTGCGACTGCACTTGGTGTGCTAAAATTGGGTGCAGTTGCATCAAAAAAGTTTGGCACAACTGAGCCAAAGAATAGGGTTGATACAGGGCTTTCTGCAAGCCCTGCGTGAACCTTTGAAAATCAAGCCCATTATGTTTGTAACCCTGCCCCCGATAATCCCACTGACCTGGGCTGCCCCAGTGGTCTCAGGGGCTCAGCAGTACTTCCCCAAGGGGCTGGGCCTTAGTACTTACCGATAGTTTCTGTGGTGCCTTAGTGCCTCCACCTGGGGCCCCCTGTGTCATCTCCTGTGGGTAGAACAGGTTAGAATATTTCCCCAAGATAAGTAATGGTCTTCCCTCTAATGACTGCCCATGATGACCGCCCAGACCCAAAATCACTCCCCACAATGGTTTTACACACTCAGCAGGTGAAACAGATGAACAATAAATATCCAATTTATTACTACAAGGTAATACAAAGGAGGTGGGGGCTACTCCTCCAAAACCTCCTGGTTACTAAACATTCACTTATCCCCACTTCCCCCCTTTCCCCTGGGTGCACCCAGACCAGTCACAGTTAGTGGGTACCTCACAGTCCCTTAGTCTGCAGGCCTGCTGTTTACCATTGGGGCCCTTACACACTCGCACAAGTTCCAAGGAAATCAAAGACAAACTGGTGTAGAGGATGGTTCTCTCCTGTCCCTCCCGGCAAAGAAAACAATGGTCTCCCCTGAGCTGCAGCTCAGGGTACTCACAGTGCCCAGAGAGGGTGATGACCCCTACAGTCCACAGCATGTCATCTCCCATGAAATGGGTGGTATAGTTCTTTGCCTGCCTGGCCTTTCCAGCTCTGCCCGCAGGCCTTTGTATATGGCTTTCACCAGGCAGGCCTGTTTGTCCTACTCTCCATGGTTCCTCTGATCTTTGCAATGGGGGATCACAGCGGTTCAACTCCCCCTGGTGCCTTTTTAGTCTCCCCGGCTTCTCCCCTGGCAGGAAGATCAGTCCCTGATGCATCAGCCTCCCAGACACTCCAGGCTGGAGGTCACAGTACCTTCAGGCAAAACAGTCTGCCCCAGTACTTTTCAGCAACCAACTTGAGGGGCCCTCCTGCACAGCCCTAGTGGTTGTCTGGCTCCTTCCTGTTCCTTATGCTTAAAAGGGGGGAGAGAGGGGATGGAGAGGGATTCAGCCCCAGAGCCTTTGCCAGGCAAAACTACCAAAACAGCCCTCTGGTTTCCTTTCAGGGGGCCTGGGATTCCCTTTCTTCCTGCTCCTCCACCCTGGTCTCCCTCCTCCCTCTCCCAAACTCTCTGTCTCTCTCTCTCTCACAAGCTCTGCCTTTCTCCACCCCTCTCTACTTCCTGCCGTGGGGAAGGGGTAACCAGAGCCTCCCTGCAGGCAGTCTTCCTCCTCTCTTGCTTTTTGGTGGGGGGTTGTAGAGCTGCCTTTTCTCTTTGTCCCAGCAGGTAAGCCCATTTGGGGGGGCTTACACACTCCCCTGGCTGGAAACTTGGCATCCTGACAAGCCCCCTTTTCTCTTTTTAGTAACCCATAACCAGTAGCATGCACTTCTCTAGCTAGACACCTGGTTCCTAACTAGCACCAACAATAATCACGTTCACAGCTAGGCTTCCATCAGATCCAGCCATATCAATGGACTATATACAGTTAAGAGAGGGTGTGCACCTACACTTCCCCACAGCCTCCCTAGGGCAACATGTTGGGGGATAGGGAACAGGAACCAGTGACTTGTGGATGGCATGGATGGGCAGGTTTGAGGACTCACCCAGAGTGTTGTACATGAGCTTTATAGTTGGCCGTTGAGGTAGGCCCAATCATCTAGGCAGGGTGTCATCAGGCACTGGCACCGATTCACTGATGGGGTTTTTTCCCTTAGGTTCATAGTCTACCGTTCCCCCCTGGGGCTAACCTGGTACCTCTACACTATCTGGGGTTAGATCAGGAACAGGGGTGGGGGCTGGAGCTGCAGCTGCAGCTAACTCATTGTCTGGTGGAGGAGGGCATGCCAAGTGGCCTCCTTGACTATCCAAAGCACTGCCTAGATTGGGACCAACACAGGAACAGTGGGGCAGGCTCCTGTGACCAAAGGCTGGGCCTCAAGGTTCAAGTAGAATGCAGGATCTGGGTGGCTGGTACTTGGGGCCCCTACATGGGGTCAACAGGCACGAGTACCCCCAGGACAGCAGGAGCTCCCCACCCACCTTACATAAGCACCGGGCTGGAGGGGCTTACACACTACCCTGACAGAAAATGTGGTGTTGCAACAAGCCCTGAACCTAGGCAGAGTCCGTAATGGCAGGCGACTCAGTATCTCATGGAGGCAGGCACACCAGGTGCCCCCTTGCCTCCCCAAAACCCACTCCAGGTGTGGCCCAGATCCTGGGACTGGGGGCCAGGCCTTTAGGGACAAAGGGCGGGGCCTCAGGTCCAGGTAGTTCAGGGTTTCCAAGTGGCTGGAGCTGGTGTAGGGGGAAGGGGTCCCACAGGACCCTTCCCAGCAGGGGAAGGAACCATCATCCCCATTCCCCACTATGGACAAGAGGAGTTCCCCTCATCCCCCTAGCTCACCTCACTGGAGGAGTCCTGGGGCCTCATGGAGGGCTGTCAAGCATCCGGCAGGGCCCACGGTGGGGTGTCCTGGGGTGTGGGAAAACCCCATCCCCACCGCTTATACATCCCTCTGGTAATGGGACACCTTGCCATTGGCAGGTTGGACTCCAAGGCTGAGGTAGGCATGATCTCCCCTATGGGGAGCAAATGATTTCGATGTACCGTTTTCTCGAGCCCCCGGCCATGCTCCTGCTTAATACGGTATGCCGGCAGGCCAGTCAGTTTCTCCACCACTAGATAACCATCTGGGGCCCACCAGTCCTGGATCTTGTGCTTACCCTGGAACCCCAGGTTTTGCAGCAAGACCCTGTCCCCCACCTCCAGGTCCTGGCTGTGCACTCTGACGTCACACCTACTCTTATTCCCCTGACAGCTCTGAGCTGCTGCCTCAGAGGTGAGTTTGTATGCCTCACAGAGATGTTCCTGTAGGTTGCTGGTGTACTCCAGGTACAATTTATGGGAGGTCCCATCAGCTGATACCCCGAAACGGAGGTCCACCGGCAGCTGGGCCTTGCGACCAAACATGAGGTAGAAGGGGGAGCGCTGGGTGGCATAGTTTTTCGTGCAGTTGTAGGATGCACCAGTTGCCCCACTCACTGACTCCAATTAGCCTTGTCAATGGGGTCCAAGGTGCTCAACATGTTTAGCAGCATTCAGTTGAACCACTCTGGCTGGGGGTCCCCTTGGGGGTGGTAAGGGGTGGTGTGGGATTTCTGTATGCCATAACATGCCAGAAACTCCCTCATCAAATGGCTCTCGAAATCCTGGCCCTGGTCGGAATGGACCCATTTAGGGAGACCATAGAGTTGGACAAACTGCTGCAGGACCTTAACCATGGTGCTTGCCTTTTGGTACCTGGTGGGGAAAGCCTGAGCATACCGGGTGTAGTGGTCTGTGATGACCAGTATGTTGGCCGCGTACTTCCGGTCCAGATCCAAGGACAGGAAGTCCATGCACATCAACTCCAGGGGCCTACTAGTCTGGATATTGACCAAGGGCACGGCTCATTGGGGCAAGGTCTTCCGTTGGATGCACCACAAGCAGTGCTTGCAGTAGCCCTCCACGTCCGCCTTTATCCATGGCCAATAGAACCTGGCCTGGCAGGTGTCCAAGGTGCGGTCATAGCCTAGGTGCCCCATATCATCAGCAGTGACTTGAGGACCACTTCCTGGTAGACTACGGGCAACACCAGCTGCTGTCTCGAATGGCCTGAGGAATTTCGGTCCTACACTGTCCGCATTACCAACCCTTCCCGCAGCACCAACTTGTCCCACTCTGTAACCAGCCCCTGAGCCTTGGGGTGGGTGCTCCACACCTGCTGGGTGACCCCCCCTCAGAGAGGGCCAAAAGCAGATCTCGGATGCCAGAGTATACCCTTTGCTCCTGCTGCAAATCTGCCTTACTAGGCTGTGGCAAGGACGAAAGGTCCAGGCCCATGAAATTCAGATAAACCAGAGGGATTGCTTCGGGAGGGGTTCCCAGCACCTCTATACTCTGGGTGGAACAGTCAGTGGCATTGCCAGGGGACCTGGCCTGGGAGCAGAGCACTTGCACCAGAGCCAGCTCGACCTGGACCGGGGGGTCTGGGGTGTCAGGGTGCGGACTGCGAGACAGGGTGTCCACGTCCACATTGGCCCACCCACTCTGATATTCCAGGCTGAAGTTATATGTGAAGAGGGCCGACAACCACCGATGTCCTGCAGCATCCAACTTAGCTGTGGTGGTGACATAAGTCAGAGGATTGTTGTCTGTGTGCACAGTGAATGGTACCCCATACAGGTATTCATGGAACTTCTCTGTGACTGCCCACTTTAGCGGCAAGAACTCCAGTTTATGCTCTGAGTAGTTCTTCTCAGAGGAAGTCAGGCCTTGGCTAGTGAATGCCACGGGCAGAGCCCCTCAGGATACTGCTGGTGCAGGACCACCCCTAGCCCGATAAAGCTGGCATCAGAATGCAGGACGTTGGGCCTACATAGGTCCACAAAAGCAAGGACCGGAGCCTCCCCCAATTGCCGGACAATCTCCCAGAAAGCCTCCTCACACTCCTGTGTCCAACGGGACCCAAATGTTTCCCCAATGCACAGGTAGTCCTGGCAGGGGGCCTGACCCTTCTTCCGGTTTGTCGGCAGATAACCCTGCATCAGGTCATTCGGGGGCACACTACCAAGGAGTAATCCTTCACAAATCACCAATAATACCCACAGAACCCCAAGAAAGACTGCAGGGTGTGCACATGGGTGGGCCGTGGCCATGATTTGAGGGCCTCTACTTTATCCTGGTCAGTCTGTGTTCCCTCTTCTGAGACTATATGCCCAACATACTTAACCTGTGACTGGCAGAACTGGCATTTGTCGATGGAGACCTTCAGGCCGGACTCCTCCAGTCGGTCCAGGACCATCATCAACCAGGCCTCATGTTTTATTTATTATTTTATTTATTTAGCTTTTGTTGACCGGGTAAGTGCACTAGACAAATCCTGCCTATTTTCAGGCATGACCCGGGGGAAGGGGGATACAGATGCATGCCAACTGACCTTGAACCAGATCAAGCTGTTCGTGGTATTTTAGTGAATGAGGGAAATTTGGCCAGGACACCGGGGAAATTCCCCTGCTCTTTTCGATAAGTGCCATGGGATCTTTAACATCCACCTGAACTACCACCAATCCAGGCAGATGGGACCTCGGTTTAACGTCTCATCCAAAAGATCTCATCCATCTCTTCCAAGGACCACCCGAAAATGATAAGGTCATCCAGATAGACTATTACCTCCAGCAGGTTCATGTCTCCCACAGCCCTTTCCATCAAACGTTGGAAGGTGGCCGGGGCCCCAGATATGCCTTGGGGCATACGCTTGAACTGGTAGAATCCCAGTGGGCATATGAAAGTGGTCTTTTCCTTGTCCTCCTCAGCCATGGGTATCTGGTAGTACCCGCTCCGAAGGTCCAGCAGGGAAAACCACTTACTCCTGGACAGGCTGTCCTGTGCATCTTCCACTCTGGGCACAGTGTACTGGTCTTGGATAGTTCATTTGTTTAGCAAGCGGTAGTTGATGTACATTCTCACCACTCCACTCTTTTTCCTAGCCACCACAATGGGGGAAGCATACGGGCTGGGGGACTCCTTGATGACTCCGGCACTCAGCAACTCCATTAGGTGTTTCCTCACATCCTCCACATCCCTGGGGGCTAACCTAAATGACCGCTCTCTGAACAGGTGGTCGTCTCTCAGCCGGATGTGGTGCTCTTCCCCGGTGACACATCCAATGTCTCACTCACGCAAAGAGAAGACCAGCCGGTGCTTTGCCAACTTCTGGTTCAGGCTCCATTTATAGGCATCAGAGATTGATGAGCTTCCAAAATCGAACAAAGACGGATCTATCTCTTCCCTGGGATTTTCACCCGGGGGTGACAGACATGGCCCCGTCACACTGAAAGGTGGAGTCCAACACACAACCCCTCTGGATGGTCACTGGTTTTCTTGACTAATTCCGGTCCCTAACCGTAACACGCTGGGCCTGGAGAATGGCCAGGGTTGGCAGCAGCCCCATCTGGACTAAAAGCCCAGGTGGCAGACTGCCCAGGGGAGGGGCATTGAGCATGAGTGCCTCCCCCAAGGGGATCAGTTGAACTGGGCGATTCCTACCACCTGGCACTCGGCCCCTGGGGGGGGAGAGTCAGTCTCCCCCTTCCAATCACCAAACCACTCCAACTCCACCTCCATCAACCCCTGTGGGATTGCTGGTCACTTCAAGCCCCAACCGCTTCATGACGGCAATCACCAATGGGCTTGCGAGCTCACCTATGCCACCCCAGTCATGACACATCTGGGCCAAATGCTCAAACATGTTGGCATTGGTCCCAATAAGTGCCAGGGTGTCTGATATGCTCTTTGACTCTGGGCAGACCAATGCTAGGGCCTCTATGGAGGGTGGGGCTTCTCCTCCCTTGGTCGAGAAGGAGATACTAACCTCACAATACCCATCGTAAGGGTAATCCATGCTGCCGATACCCCACAGGGACAATCCGGACAGAGGTCAGAGGGGGAGGTGGGTGAGATGCTGGTTATAAAAGGGCCAGTGGTTGATGGTGACCTGGGATTCATTGTCCAGTAGTGCTGAGCAGGCCACCCCTTCTACCAGAACCTCAGTGTCAGCCCAAGGGTCAATTAGGCCCCTCGGCATGGCCCGGTTGGTAGGTATATGGGGGTCAGTCCAGAGGGTGGAGCAAGGCCATTTTGGGGGTGATGGTTGCTCCTTTACTGGCCCCCATTGGAGTTTTTCCTGGTCTAGGTGCCTCTCAGCTACCAGCTGGGGGTTTGCCTCCATGCGGCAACCCCACCTGATATGGCCATTCCACCCACACCTGAAGCAAATCCACCCATCCTGGTGCCCTAGAGACCCTCAAGGGCTGGACAAGGGAGCCATATAGCTCAGGGGAAGCTGCCAAGTGTCAGGTGCCTCCCTGGCTGGGAGAGAGAGGGACTCCATGGCCAGCTTCATTGCCTATTCCAGGTCCTTCATGCCCTGGATCTCCTGCAACACCGCCCACAAGCCTGGCGACCTGACCAATTTTGGTTGAGCCAACTCCTTGGGCTGTAAAGCGGTGCTGGTGGTGGTGAGTGCCCCCTGCAGGGCCCCTACTTCCTGCTGTGCCTCCTCCTCCTCCTTGACTTCATCCAGTAGCTGCTTGAAGAAGGGGGGGTCACTCTTTTGAACCCGCAGCTCAAGGGCAACCACAGTCAGGGTGGAATGCACTGCTCCCCTCAGTATCTGCTCCAACCGCATCTGCGCCACCCAGGCAGGAGGGTCATGACCCGCTTCAACCAGTTTGCGCACCACAGTCTTGACTCAGGTGATGTACTGAGACAGCTTCTCACCCACTTTCTGAGTGGTGCCCCACAGCTGGCCCAGCACTGCCTCTCTCTTTTCAACCACCCCAAAGGTGCTCCACAGAATGTCCAAATAGTCCTAGGGGATGCAGTGGGGCTGGCCGGCCCAGAGGGACTGGATCACATCTAGCGCCATACCCCTGAGGCTCTCCAAGACCCACTTGCATTTCTCCTCCTCCGGGCGACCCCAGACCTGGATCATCTGTGCCACTTTGCTGCTCCAGGAGTGGAAATTGTCTTCCCCCGCAGGCTTGGGGAAGGCACCCAAGAAAGTGCACAACCTCTTAAACTGCTCATGGGCCACCCGCAGGTAGGGGATCAAGTCACCCAGCAGCCCTATTGGAGGCAACCCGCCACCAGGGAGCAGAGGCTGGATATCATGCAGGGTCTTCCCCTCCTCCTTGAGCAACTCCCCCAGATGAATTATGACACCCTAATGTCTCTTGGGTGGGGGACCCGAGAGGCCTGGCTCCCCGAGGGACAGGCTGCTGGCTGAGCCTTTCTTTAATAGGGTCCATATCTCTTTGTACCCCCCTGGGGTGACCTTGGGGGGCATCTTCATGGACCCCAAATCCTTCCCAGCATCCAGGATGATATCTCTCCACCCCCAGACTCGATTGGTCACCACCCTCTGGACCTTCAACTCCCCGCAGTCAGGCAAGGCCCCCTCTAAAAAGTCAAATATGTCCACTTTCCATCGCCCCAGGGCCACATTATGGATGAGTAGCATCTTATGGGAATCTAGCCCCTCAAAGTCGCAACAGTCCTCTATGTCCTGGAATGCCACCTCCCTGGTCCCAGTGCAAACTATCACCCAAGTACAGAAGTCAAGGAATACTAAAGGGGTACAACTGAATGTGGGCTAGGAAAGTCAACCACAGTCGCATTTGGGCAGTCACAGAGTCGTCAAGTCAGTGAATGAATTTCAGCAGTGCCTACACTTGTAACACCCTCCTGATAATCCCACTCACCTGGGCTGCCCTGGCGGTCTTGGGGGCTCAGCAGTACCTCCCTGAGGGGCTGGGCCTGAGTCCTTACTGATAGTTTCAGTGGTGCCTCAGTGCCTCCACCTGGGGCCCCTGTGTCACCTCCTATGTGTAGAACAGGTTAGAATGTTTCCCCAGGATAAGTAATGGTCTCCCTCTAACGACTGCCCATGATGACCCCCCAGACCCACAATCACTCCCCACAATGGTTTTACACACTCAGCAGGTGAAACAGATGAACAATAAATATCCAGTTTATTACTACAAGGTAATACAAAGGAGGTGGGGGCTACTCCTCCAAAACCTCCTGGTTACCAAACATTCACTTATCCCCACTTCCCCCTTTCCCTGGGTGCACCCAGACCAGTCATAGTTAGTGGGTACCTCACGGTCCCTTAGTCTGCAGGCCTGCTGTTTACCATTGGGGCCCTTACACACTCACACTAGTTTCAAGAAAAACAAAGGCAAACTGGTGTAGAGGATGGTTCCCTCCTGACCCTCCTGGCAAAGAAAACAATGGTCTCCCCTGATCTGCAGCTCGGGGTACTCACAGTGCCCGGAGAGGGTGATGACCCCTGCAGTCCACATCATGTCATCTCCCATGAAATGGGTGGCATAGTTCTTCACCTGCCTGGCCTTTCCAGCTTCACCCACAGGCCTTTGTATGTGGCTTTCACCAGGCAGGCCTGTTCATCCTTCTGGCCACAGTTCCTCTGATCTTTGCAATGAGGGGGCACAGCAGTTCAACTCCCTCTAGTGCCATTTTAGTCTCCCGGCTTCTCCCCTAGCAGGAAGATCTGTCCCTAATGCATCAGCCTCCCAGAGGCTCCAGGCTGGAGGTTGCAGTACATTCAGGCCAAAACAGTCTGCCCCAGTACTTTTCAGCAACCAACCTGAGGGGCCCTCCTGTACAGCCCTAGTGGTTGTCTGGCTCCTTCCTGTTCCTTATGCTTGAAAGGCGGAAGAGAGGGGGTGGAGAGGAAAGCAGCCCCAAGCCTTTGCCATGCAAAACCACCAAAACAGCCCTCTGGTTTCCTTTGGGGGGGGCCTGGGATTCCCTTTCCTCTTGCTCCTCCACCCTGCTCTCCCTCCTCCCTCTCCCAAACTCTCTCTCTCTCCTCAGCTCTGCCTTTCTCCAGCCCTCTCTACTTCCTGCCATGGGGGAGGGGTAGCCAGAGTCTCCCTGAAGGCAGTCTTCCTCTGCTCTTGCTTTTTGGAGGGGGGAGAGGTAATATAATAATAAATAATAATAGTAAAAATAATAATAATATTTATTTATAAGGCACCTTATCTACAACCAAGGTGCCTTACAATTTAAAAACAGAGCAAACATTAATAAAATTAACATTAAAATAACAAAGCACCAAAAGAATAAAGAAAAAATCAGAAAGCTGCCTTTTCTCTTTGTCCCAGCAGGTAAGCCCATTTTGGGGGGCTTACATGTTTTTATGAGAAATAAACAAACAAGTAAAGGGCAACCAGTGGATATAATCTACTTGGATTTTCAAAAAGCATTTAACAAAGTCCCTCACTCAACATTGTTTAATAAAATTAAAGGTTATAGCCTTGACAATAGGATTCTTAGATGGGTACCTAACTGGTTATATGCAAGAACCCAGAAAGTTAAGATTAAGGGGGTGCTTTCGGAGACTGGACCAGTGATGAGCGGAGTTCTCTAGGGCTCAGTCATTGGTCCAGTTCTTTTTTCTCTGTTTGTTTGAGATCTGAATAAGGGAATAGAGGAATGGCTTATCAAATTTGCACATGACACCAAGCTTTGAGAGACAGTAGAGACTGCTGAAAATTAGATAAAATTAGAGGAAGATTTAAAAAAAAATAGAAGAGTGGGCAGTTAATAACAGGATGCCCTTAAACTTCAGCAAATGCACTGTAATACACCTGGGAGCAAATAACAGTGTATACAATTATACACTGAATCACTGGGAAATCAAAGTGGACACTGTAAAAGACCTCAGGGTCATCATAAGTAAAGATCTTAAGTTTGGAGAACACTGTAACAAAGTAGTTAAAATGGCAAAAGGAATCCTGAGCTATATTAAAAAATCATTCACTAGCAGAAGTGAGCAATGCATCATCCCACTTTATAAATCCTACATTACGTTGCACCAGGACTGCTGTTCCCAGCTTTGGAGCCCATATCTGCATCAGGACATAGAGAATATTGAAAGGGCACAGCACAGGGTGACCAATCTTGTGACAGGTTTAGTAGATAAACCACATGAGATTAGATTAAACTCCCTTGGGCTGTATTACTTGGAAAAGAGACATTTAAGGGGCGACCTCTTGCAAATGTACAAAATCATAAATGACAAAAATTTAAGGATTGAAATGGGTATTGAGATATACCAAAAGAAGTATAGCTTAAGGTCACATGACAAACAAGACTTAAAAACTATACAAAGAATGACAGAAGGTGGTTTTATATTCAGAGAACAGGGAAATGGTGGAAATAATTGTCAAAGGAGATAGTCCAAGAAGATTCACTTACATGGTTCCAAACAAAATTAGACAGTTTCTTACTCAAAGGGCTGAGAAAAATAGGACCCGCTACTGCGGGGGTCAGGCTAGAGTGGTTCACAGTTGCCTTCTGACCAGCTACCAAGCATAAGACCAATTGTAAGAACATAATCTGGAGCTCTTGACAAATCATTGTCCCATGGTGGGATGTGCTGCTATAGGTAACGCCTCCCCATCCTTACCACACCAGTGCTGGTGACCACAGTCTGCTCCCAACTCCATGTGAAACTCCCCCAAAAAGCATCTCACTCAGGTAAAAGGGGTCTTGGCTAGATTTACAGTCCATGAACAATAATTTAATGTCCACAGATATACTATTGCATGTTCAAATGGAAACATTTATTCAACAGATTTGTATAGATTCCATGCTTAATGAGCTGTTGCCTGTAGTTATTTCATAGGCTTTTCAGTACAAGTCAAAGGATTATAAAAAGTACAACTATTCTAGTAAGCCAAATAAAAGTAAGAAATCCTTTACCACAGGACAACTGCCACTGGGCCCCAGCACTTTGCTCATAGAGCTTCTCCATGTGACCTGCTTGGAGACATGACATGCTGCAATTGGGCCACTGGGGAGCCAGGGAACACATGCCTTCTTCTTCTTCTATTTTTGTTGTATGGTGGGATAGAAGTCAGTGGTTGAGGAATTATGTTATATGAGACTTTGCACCTTGACTAGCTACACAACCCAAGGATTCCTGGAAGAAATTCAGCATAAGCAGAGTTGTACTGCAAGTGTTTTTGATTACTGACATAAAAATTCCAGTGATCATTTGGCTGGACCTCAGTAGTATCTTAGAGTGAGAGGGCAGGATTTACAAAAGGATCACCCAAGATCTGCCTGCCACTATTTCAATATGAAAATGTGTCCAAACTGTTATTCCATCTATTAGATAGTCTAACAACATTCAAAGTTTGTGACAAAACAAGATATGACTATGGAAAAAAATAATACAAATTGCATTTGTGTTATTTCTTTACTGCAAATCTTGACTTTTTGTCACAAGTGGATGCATCTGTTGAAAATAGAAGCAGAGCTGCTCAGACACATTAGGGCAAACACTGGTACAGCTGCAGCATGGATTTAAGTTAATTCCTGTCCTTTTGAAAATCCTGTTCATAGTCTTTTTCTAGGGAACATCGAATAACCAGGGTTCACACCTGCGCTCTGAGAGCTGCCTGCAAAACTAGTAGAATGGAAGAAGGAAACAACAGAAGAAAAAAAAACATACTTAAGGAGTGGCAGGTAAGGTACATGGAAGAGAATGGTCTCCAGGATGAGAGGCAGCATGGATTTGTGGGAGGAAGATCATGCCAAACAAACCTGATTGACTTCTTTGACAGGGTTACAGGGTTACCAGGGCAGTGAATGGGGGCCAGGCAGTGGACATCATTTACCTGGACTTAAGCAAGGCCTTTGACTCAGTGCTCCACAAGAGGCTGATCATGAAACTGGTGGATCTGGTGGTTGAGGATAAAATGACCAGGTGGGTAGAAAGCTGGCTGAGGGACAGAACCCAGAGAGTGCTGTTGAGAGGATCATTACCCAGAACCAGAGAGGTCACCAGCAGGATCCTGCAGGGATCAGTGCTGGGGCCAGTGTTGTTCAATGTCTTCATAAATGATATTGGGGAGAACATTAAGGGCAAGATGTGCCTGCTTGCTCATGACACTAAACTCTGTGTGAGGGTGGATACAGTGGAAGGGATAAAGGACCTGTGGGAAGATCTCAGGAAACCAGAGAGATAGTTGTGGATCTGGCAACTTGGCTTCAATGCTAAGAAATGCAAAGTGATGCACATTGGAATCAGGAATCCTAGGACTGAGTACTACCTGGGGAGTCCAGGTAGCAGCAGCAGAGGAAGAAAAGGATCTGGAGGTGGTGATTACTAGTGACCTGAAGCACTCGTCACAGCACAAAAAGGCAGCAGCGAATGCAAACAGGATGTTTGGGTGTATAGCCATGGGAATCAGCAGTAGTTGGAGTGAGGTCATACTGCCCTTGTAGAGGTCACTGTTGAGACCACATCTAGAATATGGGGTAAAATACTGGTGTCCATACCTTAAGTGGACATCAGCTTGCTAGAGAAAGTCCAGAGGAAGGCAACCAAGATGACTGTGGGTTAGCAGGAGATATCCTAAGGAGGAGAGGCTAGGAGCCCTGACAATGTACTCCCTGGAGGAGAGGAGAGGAGAGAGAGGGGGGATATGATAGAGACCTTCAAATACTTGAAGGGGATAAAAAGAGTGGATGATCTCTTCAAGCTAAGAAGCAACCAAATCACAAGGGGGCACAGTTTAAGACTAGTGGGAGGGATGTTAGAAAGCATTTCTTTATTGAGAGGGTGGTGGCCACATGGTATGTGCTGCCATTGGAAGTGGTCTCAGAGAAGATGGTGGGCAGCTTCCAGAGGTCCTGGGATAGACATAAGGGGAACCCATGGGACCATGGGGGGGAGACAGTGAGGAAGGGAAGACCAGGGAGGGGGGCAGGGTCAATGGCATAAGCTAGGGACACTGCAATAATAAACAGACTCAATAGACTAAATGGCCTTCTTCTGCTGACTCTTTCATATGTTCATAGGAATGATTCTTGGAACAGAGGAGACCAAATATTATTGTGCCATGCACAATCTATTACTGCATGTACAGAGATCTTAACATGAAAATACATTGTTTACTGGATGCAAACGTGTGTAAATACTCAGTAAATAGATATGTTTTATAATCTCATGTGTGGACTGAGATTCATAAAGAAACCTTGGCAAATGCCTCTGATGACGTGACTACCCATACCATTCTGGTACATCTACTTAAAAGCATTTGTTTGTTAATGATGAGCAGCTTCAACATAGATGACCCATTACTGAACCATTACCAAAATAGCTCCGCAGGAAAAAGCATACCCATAGCAGGCCAGAGAACAAAATTTTACAACTGCTGCTTGGTAAAGGTATGGCATGTGGCAACAAAATAGGGAGCACAAGACTTTCCATGAAGCACGCGGGTCACACCAGTTAAACAAAGTTGTGAATACATGAGTCCATCTTTGGGGAATCTGACCCGAAGTTCTCTGCTTTTATGGCACCTTGTCATGAAGACTTTCAATTTTTTAAGGATTTAAAATAAACCACACTTCTTTAATAGTAAATGTTGGCCAGTTTTCATGATTCTTCATTTCATTCTTTGCAAAAAAACTTTGATAATGCACCAGTTAGGGTAACATAATGCCACAAAAGTAAAGAAATGTGGTGCTAGGGTTTCCATTCCTAACTACCCCCCCCATCCCCCAAGCAGCAAAAGGAAAAAACATTAGGGTTTTGGATCTCTGGAGTCTTTTTGAATCAGTGGTGGGGTCTTCCTTGAGGCTGCCAAGACTCTGGAGACACTAAACTCTAATGGTTTTTCCTTTTGCTGCTTGGGGGTTGGAAACACTAATGGCACATTTCCCTAGTTTTGTGGCATTACATTACCCTAACTGATGCATTAATGAAGTTTTTTTGTAAAGAATTTCCTTTCTTTATGAGATAGTGGAATGGTATTCTCAAAGGGATCTGTGTGAACAGGTACAGGTATGTAGACCCCTTTGTCCAAGCACCTCAGGAAGGCTCCATCCTTTTACAGAAATGCAGGGCCTGGCTTATTCACTCTTTGCACATTCATTCTTTACATATTCACTCTTTTTTTGCTCATTTAATTTTGAACTCAAATGTTCAAGATAGTCATTTTATGACTGCCCTTATAAACATGACATGTAGCATTTATAGTATATTGGCCACAATTTGAAGATAGAGGGGAGACAGCTCAGGGACAAAGTGAGGAAGTATTTTTTCATAGAGATGGTGGTGAATGCATGGAACAGCCTTTCTGAGGAAATCGTGGATTCAAAAACAGTGGGCAAATTCAAGAATGCATGGAACAGACATAAGGCAACTCTGGTGGGGGTTAGGAAGAATTAGGCTACTAGGATCTGCAGCTTATCCAATAGGTAGGAAAATGGGCAGACTATGTGGGCCAAGCAGTCCTCATCTGCCATCAAAGTCTATGTTTCTATGTTTCTATGGCCAAAATTGCCAGGCAGGCAACCAGGAGGGGAGAGGGGAGAAAGAAGTGATACTGGGGGTGGGCACCCCTGTCCACTTAACGGAGAACTGCTTTGATTTCAGGGGACCCACAGTATGTGCTTGCAGCTAAGAAGAATAGTATCTGTGGCTACTACTAATAGTACAACAAGTTTCAACTCCCTTTTTTTGAGTTTAGAATTTTGGACAATGGGCGCTGGTGATGTTCATTTCAGTTTCACAACTCATAAGTAATAATGTGCATCTTGACCTGCTGTGAACTGCAGTAATTAAGAAGTGCAGTAAGCTATTAATCCTGACCTATTAATAATTTTCAAAAGCATAAACACGATTTCATTTTTATTTGTGAGAGTGTTATTCATGCAAGTATAACTTCTTATTCTGAGTTGTGAGCAGCACAGTTAGCACTGTAATGAGGTAAATGTTAAACTGTAAGTTATCTTTCTGATTCCTCTAAATTGCGATCAGTCACAGTAATATTATGTTTTATACTTGAACTATTTCAATTAATGCTTCTATTTTCGTTCATAGCATATTGATGCTGGTTCATCATTTTCAATTTTAGTGACACTCAAGGTGATTATACAGTTGAGATTTATATAATCAACTCACAAAACAAGTTCTACTTCAGATGAATGATGCCAAAATGCAGTGTTTAGTTTTGTTTTTCTTCTCTTTTTTTGTAGCCATATTCTCATTTCACTCTGTGTGGTCTTCTGCAATAATGGTAGCCTTAAAGGATTGTTCATTGTATATAGGAAACTTACAGTTTGAAATGAGTGCTCGTATGCAAACATGGTTTTTGTGGGGGGGGGCACATTTCTTGTTACTGTAGTATGACTGGGATTGCTGATGTTACACAGATTATGTGTAATCAGTATTTGTAGCATGTTTTGAAACATAAAACCTCTTGTGATAATTAGCAAAATGATTTATTTTTTTTGTGTTCTTATACCAGTAGCCACTGACCACCTTCCAGATTCATTTTGGTTAAATTTAATACAATTAAATTAATTTCATTTAATTTCATTTCTGAACATACTTAGTAGGGTATCAAACATTTATCTAAAAGAACCTACTGGGCAAGCTGAGAATCAAACATGCAAATCCTTATAACATGGGAATGGATTAATATTTTTTCACCAAACCAGTGAAAGGCACTATTCTGGGGCAAGCCCTTTCTATCCTGAAAATTTCAAACCAAAATTCAAAACCATCTGGGCTGTAGGTGATAAAAAAAAAGTAAAAAAAAATCCTTAAAACACACTATCCAGATCTTGGAATCCACGCAATGACTGCAATGAGACTTAAAAAATCAAAGAGACCTTGCCACCCTGACTGTACATGCAAAATGTTGTGTAATCTGTTGAATGTAGGCAAAGCTATTAAGGTGCCAAGCTTAGGGGTTTAACATTAAACAACCTACTCATCCCTAACTATAGTGATGCTACCATGGCACTATAATATTGCATGTAGCAAGATATCTATATCTATATATATAAATATATATATATGTGTATATATATATATATATATATATATATATATACTGTATATATATATATATATATATATATATATATATATATATATATATATATATATATATATATATATATATATATATATATACTGTATAAAAGTGTATTAATAGCTTTGCCCACATTCAACAGAATTGCACAACATTTTGCATGGGCAGTCTGGGGTGCAAGATGTCTTGATTTCTAAAGTTTTTTTCTAGTCAGATGCATGGTTTCCAAGGTGTAGCTGGTGAGTTTTTACAAAAAATCTGTGTTTTTGCTGTTTTTTTTTTTTTCATCGCATACAGCTCAGATAGTTTGGGATTTTGTTCTGAAATCAAAATTTCAAATCCTTATAACATGGGAATGGATTAATATTTTTTCACCAAACTAATGAGAGGCGACATTCTTGGGCAAGCCCTTTCTACCCTGAAAATGTCAGATCAAAATTCCAAACCATCTGGGCTGTAGCCAATGACAAAAAAAAAAAAGCAAAAAAACCCCAGATTTTTCCTAAAAATGTACTATCAGGATTTCGGAATCCATACATCTAACTGGAACAAAACTTGGCAAATCAAGAGATCCTGCCCCCAGACTACATATGTAAAATGTTGTGCAATTCTGTTGAACAGGGGCAAAGCTATTAAGGTGCAAAGTAGTTAGGGGCTTAACATTTAACAGCCTATGCAACCCTAGCTATAGTGGTGCTACCATGCCACCATAATACTCGATGATTCACAACAAGTTCCTCTTCATTCCAAAAGAAAGTACTTTGTTGGTATACAATCCATTTATTCATTGAAACATGACTTCTGAAGTCTCTTCATAATGTTTAATACCAATTGCCACATAATTCCTTTCATCTCTTGACTAGTAACCTATAGTAATTTTTGTAAAATGGCAAGAAGAAATCATGGACATTCATTGGCTGATAGATGTCACCTGACTGTGCATTAAATCTCTATAAATGCACGGTCAGATACCAAATCTCACTTTCCTCCCCCAAAACACTACTGAAAGCAATTTTATAAGTGTAGTAAGCCCCTCCTGGTCATGCATCATAGGTTTTAATGCACTTCCCAGGCCTTTAGCCTCATTCCTTACTACAACCTGGGGCGAGCATTAAAATTATATAATGCACATCCTGTCATGACTTTTTACTTAGTTTTGTAATGCAAATTAGTAATGGCAAACATTTAAACTAGCCAACGGGGGTGGCTGAAGGAAGCAGGGAGAATGAAACTGCCCCCTTAGATTGATGTAGTCAGCAGGGAAGACCCTCAAGTTAGGAAGTCACCAATAGTAAATAAACTGGGAACATTTGCAATGGTAGAAAAAGAGAGAGAGGTGATTAAAGGCAGGGGGTAATGTGGGTAGGCATAAGATCAGAAGGGGGGATGATAGAAGGGGAAGCAACAATGTATGGAAGGCCATGAATATGATTACTCGCAGCCTGGGAAACAAAATCCCAGACCTGATGGCAATTAGGGCAGAGGCTGACCTGGACATTGTCACTATCACAGAGACTTGGTATTATGGGAAGCATGACTAGAATGTAGCTATACCAGGTTATACTCTATTCAGGAAAGACAGGGAGGGCAGAAAAGGAGTAGGGATAGCTCTTTACATCATGGAGGGTATAAAAGCAACCAAGGTACAGGGATTATGGGGGGGGCTGTAAGTCACCCTAGAGACAGGTAATGGCACCAATATTTGCACAGGCATCATCTACAGACCTTTAGCACAAGGGGAAGAGATGGACAGGCTTCTAATCGAAGCGATCCCATAAGATGGTGACTAAAGGGTAAGTGCTGATACTAGGTGATTTTAATCTGCCAGATGTCGACTGGTGCATCCCAGCCACAGCCTCAATCAGGAGCAGGGACATACTGGATGCCCTGCAAGGGACATGTCGAAGACAACTAGTGCTAGAGCCCATCTGGGAGAGCATGATTTGTGACTTAGTGCTCACCAGTGGGGACAGAATTACTGATGTCATGCTGGGGGGGTTGCCTGGGGTCACATGAAAGTAAGGGTCCTGGACTTCAGGAGGGCAGATGTTTTGGAAGCTGGGGGTATGTTTCAGGAAGGCACTAGTAGGGTGGGAAGACCAGGGAGGAGTTGATGAACAATGGGCCCGTCTGAAAGGACCCATAGTGGAGGCAACAAACCTCTGTGTTAGGCAAATAAACAAAGGTAAGATAAAAAGAAAACCACTGTGGTTCTCAAGGGAAGTGGCCAGGATAGTAAGAGCAAAAAAGTTGGCTTTCAGAAAGTACAAAGTCACACAGAAGGAGGAGGACGGGGTAGTGTATGTGGACAAGCAGAGGAAGGAGGGAAAGCAGTCAGGAGAGCAAAGGCACAAACAGAGGAAAAAGTAGCCCAGACAGTAAAGAAAGGTGACAGGACATTTTATTAGTGAAAGGAGGAAGACAAGGGATGGGATCGTAGGGTTCAAGGGGGAAGAAGGGGAGTGTGTGGAAGGGGACTTGGAAAAAGCATCGATCCTGAACAAATAGTTCTGTTCAGTGTTCACAAAAAAGCGGAGGGTGAGGGACCACAATTAAGTGGCAGGAACAATAAGGTCAGGGAGCTGGATAACAGTCCATTAATGGAGGAGAAGCTCGAAAGGAACTTTCAAAACTGAAAGTGGACAAAGCAATGGGACCTGACTGGATACATCCTAGAGTATTAAAGGAGTTTAGGGAGGTGCTGGCAGCACAACTGACAGCCCTGTTCAATGTATTACTGGAAACAGGAATGGTTCTAGATGACTGAAGCCAAGCTAATGTGGCCCCTCTACACAAACATGGAAGCAGAGAGGAGGCTGGAAACTACAGACCAGTCAGCCTGACCTCGGTGATGGGAAAAGTAATGGCAGCACTACAGAAAGAAAGAATTGTGGAATATCTTGAATCCAGCAGAGCACAGGATCTGAGGCAGCATGTATTCACTGCAGGAATGTCATATCAAACTAATATGACAGATTTCTTTGACTGGGTGACTAGGGAGGTGGGTTGGTGGGAATGGTAGATGTGGCCTACCTAGATTTCACCAAGGCCTTCAACACCATTCCACATCAAAGGTTAGTAAACAAGTTAGGCAGCCTGGGAATGGGCCCAAAGGTGGTAAACTGGATTAGAAACTCTTTAAAGGACAGAACACAGAGAGAGGTGGTAAATGGAGCTCATTCAGAGGAAAGGAGGGTAACCAGTGGGGTGCCGTAGGGGTCGGTTCTGGGGCCAGTCTTATTCGATGTCTTCATAAGTGACATTGCAGAGCATCTAGAAGGAAAGGTATTCCTCTTTGCAGAAGATACTAAGATCTGCAATAGGGTAGACACTCCGAGAGGTGCAGAAAAGATGAAATGGGACCAAGGTAAACTAGAAGGATGGAAAAGAGTATGGCAGCTAAGAATTTTTATTCTGATTTTTAAGATTATGCTTTATAGGTTGCTTTAATTGTAAAGTACTGAGAGAAGAGCCACTATACAAATAAAGCTGCCTTGCCTTATCTAAAGGTGCTTCATCACCATAACACAGAATAAACCCGGGGTAAGCTACAGTATTCAAAAATGGTAGGAACGTGACTAGGAGATCCTTGTTCCTCATAAAGTCATTTGAATAGAGATTTTTTTATGGTAGAGCATTTCTGTGACGTTTCTGACTGTACACACTGATGATTTATTTTAAATGTTTGCATTGTACAGTACTTGATTTCTTTGTATTTATTGCCTAATTGTATTTATCTTTGGTTCCTCATTCATTTTGTAGTTCCTGTGTTTTCCTTTAGCCCCCCGTTATATTCCCACCCACCCACCTCTTCCAGGTCACAGCTGGAAACAAACCTGGGTTAATGTATTATTTTAGCCATAAACAAATGAATAAATAAATAAATAAATAAAGTAGTATATGCAATGGCTGCTTTCTTAGAAACGTGATCAAATATGGGCAAATATCTGGATAAACTGTTGTTAGAAAAAAAATGAGAACATCTCCTACTCTGTAAGTTTGTCCAATCTGTGTACTGACCCACATATTGCTTTTCCCAAATAAGACTTTAAAGTGTTTTGCAGCTACAGTGCATAGAGTATGTATTTATCTCTCAACAAGGCATTGACAAAAGTTGCTGCATCACCATTCTCGTTTAACCTGTCTCTATGACAGCAGAAAAAAAAAATTCTCTAACCCTTTAGTATGTTTTCTACCTCTGATGGGCCCTATGCACTGCAAACATTGAGTCTGGTGTGCCACGATATGTGATGCATAGGGCCAGGTTTCATGCATCATAGGCATCCAGCACTAACATCCCACCCCCACTACATCTACCCAATGCCCCAACCATCCTTGTATTTGTGTGATCAGTCAGGGCTTGAGTGGGAATGGAGTGTGTCAGGCGCTGGGCTTGCAGAGTTTGGCATGCGCTGTGGCATTTGTGCTTTTCCAGTCCACTCTCAAGTGGGTTCCAGTATGCCAGACAGAGGGTTGCCTTAATCACTTTGCATCCCTGTGGCACTAGTATTGATGCCCCAAGTGGGCTGTCCAGCTATGTACCCCAGCCCTCCTCCATGCCACAGAGGACTGGGATAAGGAAGCCAACCATGGCAGTCTGTTTTGTTTTACATTCCTGGGCTACTGCAGCCCATATGTGGACAGCTGTAGTCCATGATCCCTGCTCCTGGATGGACCAGGAGATCCACTCCACGACCAGCTTGGCCATCTGATTGGAAGCACTGTGTCTGGCCAAAGTCTGTCCTGCTGGTTGGCCACTCCCCATGCACAGAGCTATTGTGCCCATACATCAAGCCAGACAGGGTTACAACATCCTGCCCTGTATGTTGTTTTGTACCAGGTAAAAGGCATATGTGGTAGTTGCATGGTCTGGTATGCACATGCTTTAAAATGTACCAGATTTCTTAGTGCATAGGGCCAGTTATGGATGCCTACTTTTTTAAAGGACTAATAGCACCAAAAGCAGCAGGCAGAAAATATTATTAATTGTATTTAGTAGCCAGGAGTTACTTTTTATTTCTGAAGTGCAATATTTTTTCTTTCTTTCATTTAAAGGTTTTCTATGTGATAGTATCAGGAGTGATATGAAAAGCAGTACTTTAATGTGATATGAAGAGCAGTACTTTAACTTTAGGTTGATATTGAGTATCTTATTCTATTCCCCCATCATACCTCATCAGCACTGTGACCTCACTCACTGTGACATCAAGAGTTCCCAAGCTGGCAGAAGGAGAGGGGCTCTTCTTCATCTGATGTGATGTCAGAGTCAGTGAGGTCACAATACTGATGGCATGTGAAGTGGAACATAACTAGATATGCCAGTCTCCAGGTAGAGCACTGTTCCAAACATCACACCTACTGTAGTACTTTCAGGTAGAAAACACTTATTTAACAAATGGGAAAAGAAAAATTACTTCAGGTGCATAAGCAGCAGCTGAGTAGTTGTAAAAGTTTATATGAATTTCAGGTGTCCAGTTTGTTAGCGTGGAAGTAGCACTTCTGCTGGTGATGCAGGTGACCTGGGTGTAGGATCAAGCCTGGATCATCGTGGCCTAGCCAGGGGAGAACTGAGCATCCCACAGGATGTTGTCCTTCTCCAGGGTGGGAGGGTATCATCCTCCACCACAACACTGCCACCTGAGTGATGACAGGTGGCAGTGTGGTTGGAGGGCTGCTGGGAGAGAACATTGCTGATATTGAGGTGTCAACCACGTGACATCCTTGCTGCAACGTCCTGCAGGGACCAGAAACAAATTTGGAAAAATGCCCTGTTGCTAGCTGACGAAGGTTCCCAGTGCACCCTATGGCTGGGCCTGCTTGACCAAACTGCTTCCTGAGTGAAGCAAGCAGCTTGGAGGTAAATCCCCTCCACCGTATCCCTGTCCAGGTGCTCAAGCCTAGACAGCATGGAGGATGGCAGCTGGATACAGGTAAGGTCTGGCAGAGGTTGTGCCATGAGGCTCTGGAGGAAGTGTGAGCAGCAATGGTAGAAAGGGAGCATAAACAAATAATATTAAAAAAATACATAATATTACTTTCAAGCAGAGTACAAGTTCCAAATAATACTAGCAAAGCCATTCAATAAAAAGTAGAAAAGATCAGAAACATATTTTATGCCTGTTATTGATCTTCATCTTTTCTCTTAAACTTTAAAATGTGAAAATATTTTTAAAGGTATGTTGTGTTACTATTCCATTAAAGAACAGCACAGCACTGTACTGTCACCAAGGTCACAAATGATATGAATTCTATAACTTAAGACTTCCCATAATGCTTTTTCTAGATAATTGCTAGTTGACCCCTGTTGATAACTCAGTGTCCTATGAGACCTTTGAATCATTCCCAGTGTCATATGTAGAAAAAATTAATCACGATATGTGCCTAATATGTTGACACAATTTGTTTGTATTGTGATGGACATCAGTAAATTATTTATATTTTTATTCCATTTTCTTTAAAGAGTTCTTAATGTCACCCACATTTTATTTTTGTAGTTCAAATTGGAGGAGACATAAGGGCTTAATGGGCTCTTGCACAAGTTTTATATCATGTCAGAACAAAATGTTTTTTTATTGAGAAAAAGATCAAATATGTTTTGCTTTTTGTTGTGTCACACTAAGCAATGCAAGGACCATGTTATAAAAACACTGGGCTCCCACACTGAAAGGCAAGGCTCAGAGCATTGATTTAGGGTTACATTATCCGGTTTCTAATTCCTTCTCTTTCTTCCTGTGGAAATGTAATTGCACTAGGCAGAGTGAGGGGATTGGTGGGTTGGCTTCTATGTCAACTTTTTTAAAAAGGACATAAAGTGAATTTTATGAGCTCCTTCTAGACTAAGTCTACTTTTGCAAATTGGACGAGACAATACAACAGTGTTAAGCAGTTCTGCTCTTGCATCTAAATCAACCAATCTGGCACAATTTGCTTTTCAGCCAGCATACAGATCTGTCACTGACCCATGAAAGTAATTAAAGCAGCAGTTTTGCCAAAAATATGAACTGTGGTCTACAAATGAATATAATGTTTTACTAAACAGTGTTACATTAAATACTAACATATAAACCTGCTTTACTGTACAAATATGAACTTTGAGTGGTTACAGTGTATTTAAGTACACTACCCACTCACATGCAAATGTGAGAAAGACCCAGTCCTAAAAAAAATTTGCAGAGATCATATGAAATCATAAATGTGATGTTTCTATGACTAGTATCCAAGATAGCAAGATAACTGCAGCTGTAATGGCTACATAACAATATCGACACTGTTTTTATTTTTGTTGTTACTTTTTATTTTTGCAACAGGGATTGTTGATTTAAAGCAGGCATGCATTTTTACAGTGAACATCGACAATTATGATTTTACTTCTGTTTTACATTGCCTATTTTGTCCTGTCTTTTATGATACCATTTATTCACAGTTTTGAGACTGCTTTAGCACTTTTTTACTTTTGAAATAATAAAAGGAATGCTACTTTCAATATGGTTTGGGCCAAGATTTCATCATTACTCTTAGCTGTTTCTGAACACTCATTATTAAACATCAATGTTCTTGTAATTGTAATGAACTAGCATGCAGCAGACAGTGTCCCCACACCTTATGGGAAAACAAAGTAGGTGGATTAAACCAACTAAAAGACACTGATGAAATCCTGGTCTGAGCCATAAAAAAGGAGCACTCCTTTGATTGTTTCAAAATTGAAAACCAAGTGCTAAAGAAGAAATAAAATTGGGGGAAAGATTGTAGCATGCAAAACAGAAGGTAAAGGATTATCTAAAATGAAATAAAAAAGATATTGGTCAACATTTTTACCATAACATATCCTGCTGCATTATGTCAACTACTAGAATTCTGGCTTAAAGGAAAACTATACTGAACCTATAAGTCATCTTTTTTTCCCATAGAAGCTGTGTTTTTTTTAAATACAGTTTCCAGTAATGTTATTTTCAGTCTCTACTGATCTTTTAGAAAATGCAGTGTTTTATTTCTGATTTATACACTTGTGGTATGTACCATTTTTGAACTCTGTAGGGTATTTTCTGGTTCTTTCCACCACAGGGTTCTATAGCAGAACACAGATGCATTCTGTCAGTAGTCTGTGAACTTAACCAAGACATAAACTACATCATGCAGTCTAAAATAGCATTAAAGAGCTAGTGTACTGCCAGGAAATAATACTGTAGTAACTTTCAAAGTAGTCAGCTATCACATTTTATATCTGACATTATGTTTTTTTTTTTATTGACCAGGAAAGGAGGACTAGACAATTCTGCCTGATTTCAGCCTTGTCCTGGGGGGGGTTATAGATGGATGCCAGCTGACATTGAACCAGATTAAGTTGTTGGTGATATTTTTAGTGAATGGGGGAAATTTGGCCAGGACACCAGGAAAATTCCCCTGCTTTTTTCAAGAAGTGCCATGGGATCTTTAACATCCACCTGAACAGGAAGATGGGACCTCAGTTTAACATCTCATCTGAAAGACAGCACTTCAGGAGTGCAGCACCTCCCTCATGCTACACCACAGTGTCAGTACTGGGACTTAACCCAAGTGCCTGTTGTGGGGATAGAACCCACAGCCTTTTGATCTTCCAGCCTCAGAGGTGAGTGTGCAATACGCTGAGCCACTGACACTGTTTTGCTAATTAGAAGGTTCTTTTACTTGGCAGTACTATGTGTGATGTATGGAATAGCACTATACCAAGAGGCTGACAGTCAGTTCTTTTCTTTCCTTTTTATCACCAGCATTGTGACCTCGCTGACTGTGGCATCAGTTGTTACCAAGAATGGCCAATCTCCTGCTGCTTGATTGGTAATTTGTTACATATGTTACCAATCAGACAGCAGGGCTTGTGATGTAACAATGACTGAGCTCACATGCTGATAATGTAGTGGAAGGAACAAAACTACATGTCTGCCTCCAGGTAAAGTTTTGCTTTTCACATCACATCCAATACCATTAGGTAGAAAACCATTTAATGGGCACATTAAAAACAATCTGAAACAAAAGTTATAAGTGACTACCTTTATAAACTACTAACATTTTCTGCCTGCTATTTTTGGGCACTACTACCTTTTTAAATGTCAGAGTAAAAAGCAGAAACATTCACTGAATGTATTATAAGGCCAAACAATACAGAACAATAGCATAATGTGAACCAGTATTGAAACACACAACTTCTACAGAAAATACTGGCTTAGAGACTTAATGCAGTTCTCCTTTAAGAAGATAAATGTCAGCTGTCTGAATCTCAACTACTGCAATTTCTCACAAGACAGTCACTCTAAACTTGTATCAGTCAAACGTGAGCTTTTTATGTTTGCTTGCACGCATGTGCAAGAAACATAGTGCCTTCATCGGAGATTTCGGAAGTGTGTCACCTCCTCCTCCAATTCAGTCCGTGGGCTGGCAGGCACGGCCCCTGTAAGCCAATGCATTTTGGAGCTGTGTATGACACGCTCCAAAATGCAGTGGCATCTGATTGAAAGGGGAGCTACGCTTGAGTGAGCACCGATGAGATATCGACTGCTCAGCGCGCACCCCGCACAGACAGAAGTGTGTGCCTCGTATCAGCAATGAGTGGGGTGCCCAATCCTTGCCGGGTTGAGCTGCGCCCCCACTCTCAGTTGTGGTGCCACACTGGGAGCCTACCCCAGCGTGGCAAGCACTGTGCTCCTTTGGCCGGCCGGGGTGCCTAATCCCCGTCGGCTGAATGCCCCCCAAGTCCTTGTGCCACGCTGGGAGCCCACCCCAGCATGGCAAGCAGTGCTGCAATTTTTTTGTATTTTGCTGATGGGGTGCCCAATCCCCCATTGGCTGAACGCCCCGATCCTTGTGCCACGCTGGAGCCCACCCAAGCGTGGCAAGCAATGCCGCAATTTATTTTGTATTTTGCTGGCAGGGGTTCCCAATCCCCATCAGCTGAATACCCCAAGTCCTTGTGTGCCATGCTGAGGAGCCCACCCTAGCGTGGCAAACGTCCCACGCGTCTTTTTTGGTTTTTTCCTGTAAAATAAAACTGTCCCGCGCGCGCCTCCCAACCCCTCCCACAACCCGCACCCACCCACTGCGCATCCAGCTCTCCCACACCCCCACCCCATACTACCTCGGACTCGCACGGCGATCTTCGTGGACCAGGAACACGTCTGCACTCTTCAAAGCCGACCGCGAACTGAGGAAATGCCGGTAAGCTGTATAATGGGTTACATAGGGGGGTTTCAACTTTATTGCATATCTCGGGCATTTTTGGGAATTTTGCACCAAATTTTCAACAGGGGTTTGGGACCCCTTCTCATGAATTATGTCACTGTCATGGCGTTATTCGGGCCCGAAGGGTGATTTCGCGTAGTGACTGTGCAGTGACTGTGAAATCACCCTTCAGGCCTGAATACCACCATGACAGTGACATCATTCATGAGAAGGGGTCCCAAAAACCCCATGTTAAAAATTTGGTGCCAAAATTCCAAAAAATGACTGTTTATGAGGCTGCGTTGCGCAGTTCCTACACAGGCTCGTAAGTTCGCGAAATTTCAATATTTTCACTCCAGATTTTCAACACTGCCATTTTACCACACCTTCTTATGAGTAGTACAGCTGTCATTTTTCACATCTCACCCAAAATGTGTTTCCACCCATGTAGCGCAGAATGGCGCAGTCGGTGTGCGAAATCAATGTACGGGACAAATTAAGAAAATCACAGTGACACTGTTCATGAGCAGAGGTCTTAAAATGGCTATGTTGAAAATTTGGTGAAAAAATTCCTAAAAATGACTGTTTTACGAGGGTGCATTGCGCAGTTCCTACGCACACTCGTAAGGTCGCGAATTTTCAATATTTTCACTCCAGATTTCCAACATTGCCATTTTATCACACCTTCTTATGAGCAGTACAGCTGTCATTTTTCACATGTCACCCAAAACGTGTTTCTGCCCATGTAGCACACAATGGCGCAGTCGGTGTGCGAGATCAATGTACGGGACAAATTAAGAAAATCACAGTGACACTGTTCATGAGCTCAGGTGTTAAAATGGCTATGTTGAAAATTTGGTGAAAAAATTCCTAAAAATGACTGCTTTATGAGCGTGAGTTGCACAGCTCCTATGCACGCTAGTAAGTTCATGAATTTTCAATATTTTCACTCCAGATTTCCAACATTGCCATTTTACCACACCTTCTTATGAGTAGTATAGCTGTCATTTTTCACATCTCACCCAAAACGTGTTTCCGCCCATGTAGTGCACAATGGCACAGTCGGTGTGCTAAATCAATGTATGGGACAAATTAAGAAAGTCACAGTGACACTGTTCATGAGCAAAGGTCTTAAAATGGCTATGTTGAAAATTTGGTGAAAAAATTCCTAAAAATGACTGTTTTAAGAGGGTGCATTGTGCAGTTCCTACGCACACTTGTAAGTTCACGAATTTTCAATATTTTCACTCCAGATTTTCAACATTGCCATTTTACCACACCTCCTTATGAGCAGTATAGCTGTCATTTTTCACATCTTGGCCAAAATGTGTTTCCACCCATGTAGTGCACAATGGCGCAGTATGTGCAAAATCCATGTATGGGACACATTAAGAAAATCACAGTGACACTGTTCATGAGCAGATGTCTTAAAATGGCTATGTTGAAAATTTGGTGAACAAATTCTTAAAAATGACTGTTTTACGAGTGTGCGTTGTGCAGTTCCTATGCATGCTCATAAGTTTGCAAATTTAATATTTTCACTCCAGATTTTCAACATTGCCATTTTATTACACTTCCTTATGAACAGTACAGCTGCCATTTTCATATATCGCCTAAAATGTGTTTTGCACATGTAGCGCTCAATGGTGCTGTTGGTGTGCAAAAGCAATGTTTAGGACAGATTAAGAAAATCACAGTTACACTGTTCATAAGCAGAGGTCTTAAAATGGCTATGTTGAAAATTTGGTGACAAAAGTCCATAAAATGACTGTGTTACGAGTGAGCAATCGCGCAGTTTCCACGCACCTGATAAGTTCATGACTTTGTAATATTTTCAGTCCAGATTTCACCAGGCGTTTTCACACTTCCTTATGAACAGTACAGCTGTCATTTTTCACAACATGGCTGAAGTGTGTTTTCACACTTTCAGTGCTGAGATGCATGGTCACTGTGGGAAATCATTGTTCGGCACAGATAGAGAAATCACAGTGACACTGTTCATGATCGGAGGCACCAAAATGCCTGAGTTGACAATCTGCTGTAAAATATCCCCAACCTAATTATATTACGGGTGTGCGTTGCACAGTTTCTATGTATGCTCATGACTTCACCATTTTTTTAAATATTTTTACTGCATATTTGCAACATTGCCATTTTTTACACCTTCCCATGAACAGTACAGCTGTCATTTTTTACATCCTGTTCAGAATATTTTTGCACCTGTGGTGCTAAATGCCGTACTCACTGTGCATAAGCAGCTTTCGGCTAACAAACTGATATTCCCCTGTTCATGAGGTGGGGTCACAAAAAACATGTTGAAAATTTGGAGTGAAAATACCAACGAATGCCTGAGGTATTAGGGTTTCCAACCATAACCCAACACTGTAGAGAATGACAGGCATCAGGGGTGTGACTTGGGATTCCTGCCTGTAATGCTCATACCATTCCACACCCTGCAGTCAGTGAGAGGCATCGAGGTATGCCTTGGACTCTTCAGCCCCAAAGTTCACCCCATTCTCCTATATCGCACATATCTCACCGCATTTTCTAATGAAATGGGTGCATAAGGCCAAAGACCCTAAGGAACAACGTGACACTTGTCAGTGTCTGCAGAGTGGGGTGTGGTGAAATGGTGAGGCCGTTATGCCTGATGACCCAAATGCACACCCCAATGCCTGTCACTCTCTGCAGGGTGGTGGTGGGGTTGGCTTCAGTTCAGTACTTCACTGCCATTCCTATTACGCAGCTCTGTAACTTCTACATTACCACTGCCAATGCCAGCAAGCAAACATTCGGCATTGACAAATGCTTGTTTATGCTCCTACTGCCTGTAATAAAGGTCTTAACTAGAACAAATAAAAACTCACTGCAAGCTCATGAAATAATTCCAGTAAACATTACTGTGAGTTTGTAGTGGCCACTTATTCAATTGCCTTGGTATTGTTGCTTTGTTTGTTATTAAGGCCAGGGACCAAAAGCATTTTAAAATACATGCAGTGCTCATCCACTCATAAGCTATCATGGAATTGAAATTATCAGGCCAAATCAAGCATTAAGATTTATGATGCAAGTGAGCAGGATTTTATAGGCATCTATTAATAAGCTATTGGAGGATTTGTTTTGAAAGATAATTCTGGAGAGCCTATCATAGCTTTTAGAAATCGATTGCTAATAATTTGTATGTTCACCGGTTACCAAAAGTAATTAACACCATGATCCAGTTTTATGTGTTGTAAACTATCTTTAATTCAGACACAATAATAAACTATAATTAAAGAAATTCTATACAGTTTATGTTTTACTTACTATGGTGGTGTTGAAGTTATTTCAAACTAAAGCAAAACTATGCTATATATATTAAGGATTAAGGCACAACCAGGGGTTGGGTTACCATCAATCAATCAATCAAAACTAAGGGATCATAAAGCATGAATTGCAGTCAACGGCTTTATACCTCTAGGGTTAGATTATTGTAACTAAAGTGAATCAGCCCTTGGAGTTTTTTTATGCTGTTATTAAACTATACTTTTTTTCCTTTTTTATCATTTTTTTTTGGAAATTAAACAAATGCAAAAGAAGTACAACTACGAAAGCACTATTTTCTATATGGTGAATATATAAGTAAATCAAAAATAAGATACAATTATGATTAAAGTTAAAAAAATAAATGCATTGATAAATATATAGCACAGAGTTTACCACACATCATAACTGTTACACAATAGATTCATACTGCAGTTAAAATCCAAATGTTTTTTCTTGTTTAATAAATAGAGAATAATGCATAGGTGTATGTTATGCAGTTTTTACACACCCAAGGTGTGTGATAATATATAAACCTCAAGAGTGAAGCTCGAGAGGTTTATATATTGTCACACACTGGGAGTGTGTAAAAAGAACTGCAGATCACACACCTTCATAAGTGTTATTTTTTATAATAACTGGTGCTACATAAACAAAGCTCAGAATCTTAGCATTACATGCTTCCTGCAATGCTGATTTGATCTGTGTATGGGCTCCATGGCATGCTGGTTGTTGTGAAGACAAGGTGATGACTCAACGGCTTCTTCATTGTTTAAAGTTTAAAAAAAAACTGAACGGTTAAATGTTCTGAGTCAGTAAGTACCTTTGCATGGTGCACACAACCTGGCATGAGACAGTTAAAACCGTATCAACTCTCAGGTTGATATTACTTTACTGTATCAACTTGCAGGTTGATATGACTTTTTACAAGTCTCAAAAATGGGTTGATATTCGGGGGTCACCAGTTATTATATGTTTTTACTGTTAAAATTCTAATTGTTCTGTTTCCATGAAGGTTTTCTGCCATAAACATAACCCTTTTAAAATGCTGTTAGCCAATCAGAAACCCGATTTTTATTAATTGTTTTATAGTTAAGCATTAAGGTACTCCAGGGATTATGTTATCATCTATTAATCTAACCCTAGTGGGATCACAAGGTTGGATATAAAGCTAACTACCTTATATTATGTGGGTTACATTACCTAAGGTACTCCAACGCCTGCAGTGGCTAATGCTATTAATAAACAAAACTCTTATATAGTTTTAAAATGAATTTCTTTATACAGTAGCTAAAATTGTAATTGTTGTATTGTATAAGATGGCTTCCAGCTGTTACACTAACCGTTTTAGATGTTGTCAATCAGAATGCCCCACTTTAAGCAATTGTGTTATAATCTAGGTTATAATTGCTTCTCTAATTTTGATCTACAAGAAGCTTTATAGCTGTTGAATTCACAAGATCATTACATGATTAGAACAGCCCCTTGCTTCTTTTTTAAACTTCCACTGCATGACTTTTTTGCAGGGCTGTTTTCATTGAACTAACTTTGAGAAGTAGTCCTTTCTTTATCATTCAGAGCTGGATAGTGCTATATAAGATACCTCTGGGATTCTGGGCAGGCAGTCTAAAGCCGTGTTTACACAGTGGCATTTGCACCACAGCAACCCGAGCATTAGGGTTGTTGCAGTGCAAATGCCGCCATTTGGACGCTTACTGAATCTCGACAAGCCGCTCCCTTGCTCCGCGCCATGTTCTCAGAAAGTCTGGGGATACATTCAGTAGCGAGCAGATTAAGCAGCCATGAGTCCAGGCTGCACTGCTCACTAGGGCTGTGCGAATGAATACCTTTTTTGAATATTCGGCCGAATACTCATTATTCGGTGCTGAAATATTCATTATTTGTTATTCGTTATTCGGATGTCTGGGAGGGGGGTATTTAAAAATTAAAGAGCACCCTCTCCTGGCCAGCATTAAATAAAGTTTTATCCTGGGTGTCTAGTGGTCCCACCCCACCCCCCTCGATGATCGCCAGTCCAAAATAAGGAATCCCTCCACCCTGCTCTGACCCCAGTGCATCTCAGCTCGTCCCCAATGTATTAAAAATCCTGAACAGTGACCTCACCAGCTCACTTCTGCCCATGACCAGAGCGGGTTGGCACAGCCTTTCCATCACCTTCATGATCGGCAGCGATCGAAAGCCACGAACGAGCGCGCTTTGCCAAGCACACGCCATTCACTGAAAACTCAGTCAGGCTGCCGGGCTCATGGAGGTGAGTGAGTGGCTGGTGCTGGTGGCCCACTCTGGGTCAGGGGTGGGGGAGAGAGGTGGAGGTACTTCCTGACAGGGTGGGGGGTGGGAGGTCCACTAGACACCAGGGAAATTAGGGAATGTTTTAATTTTTATACATTTTGGGACGGGGCTGAGGGTACTGCTGAGGGTCTTGGAGAGGGGGATTCTTCATTTTGGACTGGGGATTGGCTGGGGGGGTGGGACCACTAGACACCAGGGCTAAAATATTTATTTACTGCTTGCCCAGGAGGGTGGGAATTACTTTTTTTCATTGTGCACGGCCGAATACTGAATACCAGCCGAATAGCGGACTATTCAGTATTCAGTTCAGAATATTCTGATAGCCTACTATTCGTGGTATTTGGAAAGTAATATTTGGTATTTGCACAGCCCTACTGCTTACTCCCACATGAAACACCTTGTGGGCTCTTCCATCAGCCGACTGCCCCAACTCCCAGCCCCTCTCCAGCATGTCTTACATTGGCACTGAGGGGGGGCTGTGTATATGCTTGAGACAAGAGTATTTTGGGTCAGGGCAGCTCTGAAAAGCTTCTCTGAAGGACTGAGGTCAGCCATGTAAACACAGTTTTAGAAAGACGCCATATAAATAAAAATGAACATGACTTGAATACCTTTAAGAAACTTATAAAATAAAACACAGGGGTTACTGCAAACATCTGGCTTATGCCTTTGTAGTTTCATTAATCACTGTCTGACGAAATTGCTCTTTGTCTGATTATTGCTAATTACTCTTGAAGAACTGGACTGGTAGAAAGGCAAAATGTCAAGCTTCAGTATAAAGAAAGAAATCTCTACTGTATTACATTTTCCATGATTGATGGATATGAATGTTCCATATCACAAAAGGAAACTATACTTTGTTAACTTGATTTTTAGATAATATAAAAATATACAAACAAATGTAACTAGGATAATGCTTGATATTGTGCATTTCATTTGTTAATCAGGTTTAGATGAGCAGAAATATATTACAGCAAAGAGAGGCCTAAGTTAAACTGCCCTGCTCCAGTATAACAAATCTGGTTGGCTAGCTGGCATACCTTTGTGCTCTGTTATCTTCAGAGCAGCATTAAATCACTGCATGAGAATGTTGCCAAAAACGTCTTCATTTCCTTTCAGTGACTTCTTACTGCCCGAAGTTGGAGTTTAATAGAGAAGGAAGGACATGATGTAGCTTTAATGACAGGAAATCCCATGGCTTTCAAATGAATAAGTTCCATCACTGGCTGCCACAAAGTGTGCTAATTATTTCCTTTGATAAACAAAAAGCTGTAAAGTGCAAAGGTATAATATGTGGTTTACAGTTTTCATCTCCCTGAATATGCAGTGGGTTATTAAAAAAAGTTTTAATCTTTTTTCCAGAAAGCTGATGTCAATGACCACTTTGCAATTATACCTTTGTCCTTTGGCTAGCAGTGGAGGAAATCAGCTTTGAAAGTATTTCTGGCTGATGGAAAGCATGAAGGCACTATGACTCTAGAAGGAGATGTGGGAGAAAAGAAGTAGCATTAAAGATCCTTGCCAAAATAATGCTATTTGTGCAAAGAAGTTAATTTATAATTTGTGGAATGTTAATTAGTTTACACAGTTGTTTGCAAAGCCTAGATAAATCTGCAATGCAGTTACTAGTACAAATAAGGAGAAAATAAAATGTGTATCATCGTCATAGCTGAAATGGCATTCATTGTATGCAAACCATTTTAAATATAATCTTTCTTCTTATGTTATTATAGTGTCTCCATTTTGTCTATCCTGAGTTTCATGATTAGATAAAATTTTCTCAAGATGGTACCTTAAGCCTGAGGTTTTCTCTTGTCAGTCTGTGCATAGTTAAAACCATTGTCTGTGTGCTAATCATGCCCTTCAGTGTCATGTTCTTTATACTTGCCTATTTTTTTCTGCCCACAAATAATGCCACAGGCAGTAATTTATACTATTATTCTGTAATTTAGATTGTATAGTCTTAAGAGCTCGGAATCCTTACAACCTATTCCTCCATTATGTTGCAATACTCTAGCAGTCCAAAGCAGGTTGTCAGTAAGACTTGGGATTAGTTGTTCTAATTCTGATGGTGGCAAATACTTATGTTGGCTTTGTGAGTAAATATTTTTCAACTTACTGTTGTAAAATATAAGGTAATAATATTCAGTTTGATTTCTGAATCTGAACACAAGTACGGTAATATAAAACAATGGATGTGTAAAACTGATCATCTGGTTTCAAATGACACTTAGTGGTGCTTGTGTCATCAAGTTCTGTCTTTATAAAGGTTTTAGTGATTTGGTGTCTATGGCAGAATAATTCTGAAAATAGGGCTCTGAATTAATTCCCATTGTGAAAATGTGTATACTGTATATGTTTATGCATGTGTTCTTTCTTGAAGTTAGGTCCATTTAGAAAAGTTTCAATGTGTGCAAATGACCCGTAAAACTAATGTGTGTGCTGACATGGTCTGCTATTTAAAAGTAATGGTAATAATATGGGTTGGAAATATGCTGCTTTCTAAATGGTTAAAAAAGTTCATGGACCCATATGTTGTCTCTACACAATGTATGGGCTGAAACAAGTTCAGGCATTTGGATTTAGAATTTGGGAAGATCACATAAAAGATTAATGGGTCACGTCACGTATCCCTGATTGCTACCAAGAACCCCACTGCTGCTATTGCCTCTCATGGTTTTAACACACACACACACACACACACACACACACACACACACACACTAAAAGCAAGTACCATTCACAGTTTTCATTTCTGCTATCTTTTTTGTGATCATGGCAAATCCTGTCTTTTCCTTATCTGCTTACCAGGGATATTTCTTAAGCTTAAACTGCTCAGATAAACTGAGACTATGGCTATGAAACCAGTGTGTGTTTGTGTGTGTGGTGGAGGGGAAGGGGGGCATTCTACCAGTGGAATTTAGCAGAATTTGAAATTGTTGCATTCCATGGCATCCAAACATTCTCAGTAAATTCTACTTTACAGAATGCTAGAGGGGTTATTTTGTCAGTATTGCTAGTACACATATTACAATTACAATAAAAAAAACAGTTTTTGGAACCATAAACTTGTGTTTTGTTCATTATTAAATTTATATCTATTTTATAATTGTAATATGACACCCCAGGTTATTCATTGTTGGGGGGGTAACAACACTTCTTCAGTAGTTGATGAAACCTGTCAAGTCCTCATTCCTCAAAATGCACCCTAGCCACGCTGTTATCCCATGACTATGCAGAGCCTGGCATGTCTAGTTGCTTACATTCTGCTGAGGCTGGTTTCTTGGTGGTACCACCCACCCATTTAAAGAGATCAGGAGACAGAGCATTTGGGGTGGCTGCCCTGTTGTTATGGAATTTTTTACCTCCATATATTAAAACAGCCAGCATGGTGGAGGCCTTTAAAGCCTCTTTTAAAACATATTTGTTTGAAAAAGGTTTAAATTTCTTATGATTATATGTATTCATTGGGATGTTTTAGTGTTTTTACTGTTATAGAAACATAGAAACATAGACTTTGACGGCAGATAAGGACCACTTGGCCCACCCAGTCTGCCCATTTCCCTACCTATTGGATAAGCTGCAGATTCTAGTTAACAAACAGCCTACTTCCTGCAACGCCGCACTATAATTGCCTTATGTCTGTCCCATGCATGTTTGAATTCCCCCACTGTTTTAGACCCCACAACCTCTCCAAGAAGGCGGTTCCATGCGTCCACCACTCTCTTTGTGAAAAAGATTTCCTCACATTACCCCTGAGCCATCCCCCCTCTATCTTTAAATTGTGCCCCCTTGTTCTTACACATCTCTTTTTCTGAAAGATGCTACCTTCCTGGGCTTTGTTGAGTCCCTTGAGGTACTTAAAAGTTTCTATCATGTCCCCCCATCCCTCCTTTCATCAAGGGTATACATATTAAGCTCTCTCAGTCTCTCTTCATATGGTTTCTGATGCAGACCCTGCACCATTATAGTTGCCCTCCTCTGGACTGCTTCCATCCTGTCTATGTACTTGCGTAGATGAGGTCTCCAAAACTTCATGCAGTACTCCAGATGGGGTCTCACCAACTGTCTGTACAGAGGGATAACCACTTCCCTTTTTCTACTTGTGATTCCCCTCCCTATGCATCCCAGTATCCCCCTGGCTCTCCTTACCGACTTCTCACTTTGCTTACCCACCTTTAGGTCATCTGATATGACTACCCCCAGGTCCCTTTCCATTATTGTTGTTGTTATTACCTCCCCTGCTATTGTGTACTCTTCTCCTGGGGTTTTGTTTCCCAGGTGCATTACTTTGCACTTCTTTGCATTGAAACTAAGTTGCCATATGTCTGACCATTCCTTCAACCTTGCCAAGTCCCTTCTCATCCTTTCTACCCCCCCTTCTGTATCAACTCTGTTACAGATCTTTGTGTCATCTGCAAAGATGCATACCTTTCTTTCCAGACCCTCTGCAATGTCACCTATAAAGATGTTAAAGAGGACTGGACCCAGTACTCAGCCCTGAGGTACTCCACTAGTGACCCCCCTTTCTTTGGAATGTGTTCCATTCACTATTACCTTCTGTGTCCTGTTGTGCAGCCAGTTTGCTACCCAGGCTACCACCCTGGGACACACTCCCAGACTGGATAACTTGATTATTAATCTTTTGTGTGGGACTGTGTCAGATGCCTTGCTAAAGTCTAGGTAGGCCATATCCACAGCCCCTCCCTGGTCTATTACTTTGGTCACCCAGTCAAAGAAATCGATTAGATTCATCTGACATGACCTTCCTGCTGTGAATCCATGCCACTATGCTTGTTAAGCAATCTGATCACCTAGATAGGGTGCTATATAAATTAACTTTGCCTTGCCTTATGTAAAATGTGGGGGATTTGAATGACTCAGTGGCTTACAAATGGGCTACAGAGCCTGACAACTCTAAGTCTGTAGTATGTATCTAGCCCAGGTCAACAGTGACCAAAAAAAATAATAATTGATCATCTAATGACATGAGTTGTGGTTATCTTAGTTCAGTGGCTCATGAACAGGTGTCTGTCTGCATCACAGGTGCATTATTGCAGCTGGCATGGATTAGCATAGAATGTATAGAGCCACTGGAGATGCCAAGGATGGAAAGGACATGAAGTCTGAGATACCCTCTCACCTATTACATGGGATTTCTGATGACAGGGTTAGGGCACATGTGCAGGTTGCTGGAGGGAAGAAAGATACCCATGCTGTACCCGGTATGTGGCTATTAAGAGGACTTAATGTTTCCTTTGAAGTTAGTCTGGCCTCTTTTATAAACACTAAAATTTACTTTAAAACATTATTTGAAAGGAAAAATAACAATGCTTATGAGGCTGTGTGGCATGGTAGTTTCTAGAATGTTCTAGACTAGACTATTATTCTACATGGCAAAAAGTGAGATGCATTCATTTAAGTACTGTACATCTGCTGGGTTAAAGTATAAGGATAAAAAGTACAGTAAAAATCAGCATAGTCTAGTCATTAGAGCACGTCTGGGAGGAAGAACAGGTAGCCCAAGCATATGTTATTAGTTTATTTTTATTTTGAACTGTAAATAAATATTTTATAAGCTAATATTTGACAAGCAGTTCCTTTGAAGAGTTTATATTTAGAGAGTTCCATTTTTTTCTGTAAGAATCTGAAACCAGGTGGGTGCATCAGAAGAACATGTAGGAGGAGGAGTTCAACAGCTCAGATTTCTCTGAGGGAGTTCCAACAGCTGAATTATTGGTTTATGACGCTAATCCTTTTCCATAAGTGGTTCAGCACCTTTAAGTTGGAACCGCCCCTTCTGTAACTCAGCTGATTTCGTCTGAGGCAAATAATTTGGTATCCATCTTTATGAGTAGCACACAGTAAATGTAGTCATTTACTAGAAACTAACATTGGGGTTGTCAGTTGTCAGAGGCTGCCTTTGTCCCTTTCTGGAACCATCTGATCTGAAGCCACTGGTGCAGGCTTCCATTTCTTCTTGCTGGAACTTCTGCAATGTACTTGTGACAAGCAGATCCTGCCACTCTTGAGGACCAATCTTTTCTTAAATATGTTGCAACAGTTCTTCTGTTTCTTAGTCTAATCTATCCTTTACAATTTCTAGTCCATAAGGATGGCCACCTATGGGCACCCCCTCCCCTTCCTTGACTATGCTCTAGTGTCCTCTTTAATTTTTATTTTCCCTTTCAGGTCCTTGTACTGGGAGGTTATTGTGGTCACCTCCAAGCTGATGTAAAACAACAGACTGTGTTCTCCATTATTGGATTTAGTATGTAATAGCACTATATAATAAAATATATTGATGTATATGCGTTATGTGTATGAAACCTGTAAATGTTGAAAATACCACTGCACTAGGTGGTTTGATAAAGGTAAAAAGTTACTTGAGGACTGTATTATAAAAATTACGTTACCAGGATAGACATATCAGAAAACCGCCATTGTGTTATTTAAATGCATGTAAATTACAGATTGTTTGAGAGGCCCTTTGGCACCATGCATTCCTGCTTTCAGCTGAACCAGCCTAAAATTTCATGGTGATTTGCATATACATCCCATGATGCTTTGCATTATGGGGGCATGTGTGATGTTAGGTTTCTTTGAAACTTGGCTTTACTGCCAATGCCCTTTGGTGTAACAATTTCTTCAGTGCTTCTGCATGGAGGTTCTTTGTATTTAACTTGTTATGTTTTTTTTAATTTTTATTTGGGCTCACTATCACCCAAACATGCAAGACCAACATAAGGGTTAGTTCATTTCCACAGCAGAGATAGATCATTGGGTTAGTAGGTGCTGACCTAGTGCAGAGGAAGGACATGCATAGTCTGTTGCTGCAAACTGATGTATTGAAGAAGTTATATGCCATTGTTTAAGGTTATCTTCTGTGTTTTTAAATAAACTACACACAGAGATTGTGTGTTGAACCTGAAGTTCTGTGTCTGGTCCATCTGTTAACCCACAACCTCTCCACAGACTTGGTGTCAGAGGTGGGATAACTTGCTGGAAATATCTGGACTGGGCTAGGGGGATGTTTTCCAGTGGATATTGCCCAGATATCCTAGGTGGACCGATGCACCAGGAGTCGCCAGAGGAGAATCCAGAGAAGAAAGTCTGTGAAGTTCTGACCAGAACCATGGCCGACAAACTGGGAGAGAAGCTACTGCCTGGAATGGTCCTCAGAACTTGGGGGAAGGCCAAGCCTGAAGATGATGAACAGATGTAAGAGGATGAGGAAGAATCAAGGGAACTACCTCCTCTTGAATATGCTTCACCTGAGGGCGTAGGGAAGTTGTTGAAATGGCTCTGCATAAAACAGGTGCAGATGGAAAGAGATAGAGACATTGAGTGGAGAAGGCAAGATGCCAAATGGGTGTATACCATGAGGGTCTTGCATGCACTCGATGCAGGACAAACTGAAAGAACAAGTAGCCCAAAAGACATTAAACTGTCCAAACTATTGGACAGTGATGACATTGAATCCTACCTCACAATGTTTGAGAGGATTGCTCAAACATGCGCATGGCCAAGGGAACAGTGGGTTGTTCGACTAGCACCATATCTGACAGGCAGTGCCCAGTTGTTTTCTAGCCACATGGACTCCCAAGCGGCAGAGGACTATGACTGTGTAAAGTAGGAGGTCCTCAGACGCTATGACATAAACACTGAAACCTGTCACCGGAGGTTTAGGTTTCTTAAAATGCAGTCACTGGATACCCCCTGAGAGACTTATGCCCATCTCAAGGAGCTCTGCTACAAATGGTTGCAGCCAGATAACAAGAGCAAGGACCAGCTTCTGGAGGTGGTAATTACTGAACAGTTTATTAAAGTTTTACCCCAGGATGTACAACTTTGGGTCCAGGAGCATAAGCCTAATTCTGCTGATAAAACCATCATGTTGACGGAAGAGTTCCTGGCAGCCCGACCATACAGACCCAGAGGGTTCCAAGGGACATCAACAACTGCAGCCACCAGCAGTCTGGAAAGTAACCATTTTACTTGTAAACCATCAAATCCAGCCCCAGTGAAACAAGACTGGAGAGCAGAGAGAGGGGGCAAATTCCTGTAGCAGAGCTCGTATGTCATGGGTGTCAAAAGAAGGGACATTACATAAGAAACTGTCCTACTATAAAGAAAGAGACTGCTCACCTAGCCTTAGTGAACTGGGGTCACTTTATGGCTACTGTGCAGATTGGATCACAGCAGATTATGGGACTGATTAATTCAGAGAGCCACCAGACTCTTGTGCGAGAAGATCTGGTGACTGGAAATAATAAAGGGACGGATACAGCAGTCATCTGTGTGCATGGTTATACCAATTGCTACCCTACAGCCACCATACAAATGACTGTGCAAGAAAAGACACATGAGGTAGAAGTGGGGTTGGTACCTCGCCTACCAGTTGTTATCAGGCATGACCACCCAGACTTTGCTTCATTTATACATAGTCATGCCGCCCAGGACTCTGCTGTAGTTGCTGTAACCACCAGAGCTCAAGTGAAGCAGGGACATTCACCATCTGTGTTCCCATTTGATGATGATGTTTTTGAGGATCCTGGCAAGGACCGTAAAACTAAGGCGGAGAAGAGGAAGCTAAAGAAGGACTGGATTGATACTCATGCTGGTGTACAGCCAGACTTGGGACACACTTTTAAATGTGATATGCAGCATGAGCAAAAAGCAGACCCCTCACTTAACCCTTTTTTTCACAAGTGGGCAAGGGAGTGGAAAAAGGTGCCCCTCAGTTTGTTGCAAAACAGGGAATACTGTACAGAGAATGCACTAACCACAGAACTGGAGAGGTAGTAGACCAATTAATGGTTCCAGAAAAATTCCACTCCCAAATCATGTATCTTTTTCTTGTTTTTATTTATTTATTTAATGATTCAGAAACAACCTTTGAGCAGGAGCTCTTTTACAAAGGTTCCACATCACGAACACAAAACCAGTAATACAAACAAGAAACACAAATTCCAGTAAACACATACATTGACTCAAACAAAGTATTACAGAATAAAATTACATCAGACTGCTCTAATTGGCAGAAAATGAAAACTTTAGAGCAGGATTATAGAAGCTATGTATCAATTAAGCAAGCATGGCAAGAGGGAATCCAGTAGGAATTGGGGAGCAGCCACACTAAACATAAGGCATTGTCATTATAAAAAGGAGGGTGGGGGTGGAAGACAAGGGAAAACAGTGATTATGGAAGGCAGAGGATCCAGAACAGGGTGGCATAAAACTGAACAAATCAACTATCAAGAAGTAGGTGGCAGGGCTGATTGACGAGGGAACTAGGGCGAGGGGGTAAGGGAGTGATGGTAGTATGGATGTATCCTTAGGGAGGGGAAAGAAGGAGTACCAGTGCAGGGTGTCTTGGTGATCAGTGAGGTCAAGGGTATAGGGAGGCATACAAGTGAGGGAACAGAGTAGTTTGAATACAAGGGAGGTTCAAGGAGCAGGAGAGGGAGGGACAAGGTGGGGTGACTAGGATCTGAATGGTCATGGGTTTAGGGAGGGGCGCAAGTAAGGGAGTAATGCAGGTTCACTTGGGGGGGAATCTGAGGAGCAGCATGGGGAGGCATTAGGTGCCCAACAGATAATCACACACACTCCTGTTGACAAGGTACTGTTTCAGATCAGACTTGAAGGCCTGGAGACTTCCTGTATTGAGCGATACTGCTGTAACCTCACTGAACCAAAGGGGGACCTGTAGGAGAATGCTCGTTGTCCAAGTGCTGTTCTTCAAAAAGGAAGAGAGAGCGGACTCTGTGCTCTTCCTCTGGTATCATACTTAGTACTGGTGACTGTGAAGATATCTGTAATGTAGGGGGGAATTTTGCCAAGATGGGCTTTCTTTGCAAGGAGACAGGTTTGAAACTTAATTCTGTTCCCCAAGGCTAGCCAGTTTTTACAGTATGTTCATAAAGTGTGCAGATGTGTGCATAACGGTAAGCTTCAAGGTTAAGACTACATGCCTTGTTAAGGGCAATGGTCACCCATTTAAGTGCTGTGTCTGTAGCTGCACTGTAGACCACCAGTCCATAATCTATAATGGATAGTATAGAAACAGAGATGGAGAGACAGAGAGCAACATGTATGAGGTTTTTCCTGTGCTGGTAGAGAACTCCAAGTTTGGTATTAATGGCCTTTACTACCATGTCAGTATGTTGAATGAATGAAAGGGTGTCATCAATGATGACCCCCTGGTACTTGAAGGAGTGAACCTGCTCAGGGGAGGCCATCACATTGCTGTGGATAGCAAGGGTGGGATATATCCTCTTGAGCTGAGGGCTGGAGAGGAGCATGGTTTTAGTTTTTTTATAATTAAGAGCTTGTGAGCACTAAACCAGTCCTCAAGCTGATGAAAAGTAGATTGAAGCTCTCTCTGTAGTGACTCAATGTCAGTGTTGCTGCTGAGAATGACAGCATCATTGGTGTACAGGATTATTTTGCTGTTACAGGCCTTGGGTAGTGCAATCAGGAAAAGGCTGAAGAGCAAAGGTCCAAGAATTGATCCTTGGGGAATACCCAGAAATGCCTCTCTGGACTCTGAGATAGCCTGGCCGACTTTGACTCTGTGTCCTGTGCATCGGGTAGTCTTGAAATTAGTATACAACATTGGAAGCCACCCCCAGGGTCTGTAGTTGTACCAGGAGGAGGGGATGGTTGACTGTGCCAAAGGCCTCTAAGTCGTTATAGACAGACCCCACCAATTTACCATCGTCCAAGACCTTGTGATCATAGTCAGGATACTCCACCAGGGCTGTGGCTGTGCTTATGGTTCTTTCTGAAACCATGTTGTTGTGGACATTGCAAATTTTATTTTTGAAGGTAGTCAGTGATTTGATCCACCATACTTCTCTCCAGTGCTTTGGATAGTGGGGATAGGATTGATATGGGCCTGTAGTTGGCAATGCAGGACCTGTCCCCACTCTTGTGAAAAGGGGTCACTAGAGCTTGTTTCCAAACTGAGGGGAATTTGGCCTGGGTGAGTGATTTATTGAAGATTTTAGAAATGGGGACAATTAACTCATCATGGGCAAGGGCGAACAGTTTCATGTCGATACCATCATTGCCCATCCTGGTTTTACCCAGGACTTTTTTTACATATGACATGTCCTCTTTGGTGGTTACATGCTTGACATAAAAGCTAGGGTGCTTATTCTTAGTTGGGCTGCAATTGATGGACGCTTCTGTAGATTTCAGGTAGTCAGGCAGGAGGACATAACTTGGGTCAGTGAACAAAGTATTGAATGACTCAACTATAGTGAAAGAAACCATGGTAGTCATCCCATTGATACTGAGCATAGTAGGTTGTTTCTTGTCATCCTTCCCAAGGAGATTCTTGATGGTCTTCCAGAACCTCCTCCCATTACCCCAGCTCCTATCCAACTGATCTCTATAGTAGTTAGCTTTAGCGAGCCTTATGAGCTGAGTACACTGGTTCCTGGAGGCCCTGTAGGTCTTATCTCTTTTATCTTCAGTGGCCCTGACCCTTCTCTACAGGTTATCCCTTTCCCTCATAAGTGCTAGAAGATCCCCAATTAACCATCTGTTAAAGCAACCATGAGATTTCCTTTTCCTAAATGGGGCAAATTTTTCGCAGACCATGTTGAAACTGTCAACAAAGTACTTTACTGCTAGATCAAGATCATGCAGCACATTGATGGGTGGTCAGTCTATCTGTGATAGTGCTGTTTTGAAGGACCTAAACTACCCCTTCCTCAGGGCTCTATGATAGGGAATCTTTATTATATTTGTTAGACCACCTGAAAGTTATTGGAGAGTGGTCACTCAGGGTGACAGGTTGCACAGCAACCTCAGAAATACTAGATGGGGAACTAGAGAGGAGCCAGTTAATGAGTGTATTGTTACCCATTTTATAGTTCATCCTGGTGGGTTCTGTTACTAACTGCTTGAGGTAGGAACTGGCCACAACTTCCTTCAGGGGTCGACTCCTTACTGAGCCAGTTTATATTGAAGCCCCCAGTAATGATGAGTTCACTGTCTTTTTTAAGATTAGACAAGGCATCCATGACTTTGGTAAGACCTTCATTGGCCTTTCTGGGAGAGAGGTAGACTGAAGCTATAACAAGGGATTTGTTGTGTTGGCCAAACAGGAGTTTGCTTACAAGAAGTTTATGGTCATCCACTCCACCAGTTAAGGGAAGTACAATTCTTGGAGTGTGTCTCTGATATAAATAAGGCAGCCACCACCGCTTTTTGCCTTTCCCATAGCTCCTGAAGGCTTGATAGCCTGACAGTGCAATTTCATTGTCCTTTGTCTTAGCAGTTAACCATGTCTCTGTGAGGTAGATGACATCAGGGCAGTGCAAGGCCATCCAGGCCTGGAATTGTGCAAGTCTGGTTAGCATACTACCTATATTAATTGCTCCGAGGTTTAGTCCACTACTCTTTTTCCCACTTATTCCATAGGTTTTTGGTGGTCCAGGATTTGGGGTGGACATTGCCAGACAGGAGTAGCAGCAAAAATACAGTTTTCTTGTGGTAATAGTGATGGTTATGAAGGATTTACCCTTGTGGGACTTAAGTTTGCCAAGGTGAGGCTTCATTATTTTGAGAGAGGGAGGTGGTGGCATGTAAGGAACATTAGAAACATGGTTAGGGGTGGGGTTTGGTATCTCCATTTGTGCCAACTGCACTGGTGCCTCATGGCAGAGCCAAGATGAGGAAATTACCAATAGAGCCTTCAGAAAAATACTTGCAGCTAGGCATGGGTTATGGGGGGGAGAGGTAGGGGGCAACATATTGCTCATCAGGGCCTGTGGCCAATAGTGCCAACACCAGGACAAAGAATATAGTACTGGTCATTTTCACTACCTGGTGTAAGGAGTGCATGCCCAAGTATAAAACTGGTTGTGCTTGCTAGCAGGAGCAGTGGGCCGAGAGGAATGAAAGCACCCAAGGCTGAGCAAGGGTTTGGCTGAGGAGAGCCATAAACCTGCCAGAGAATGGCACTCTATCAAGCGGATTGAGTAAGCAAAGGAAGAGGAACCGCTGAGGACAGCTGAAATGCTAGAAGCAAGTTAGTGAGGAAGAAGAACAGATAAAAGGAACAGATGCTAAAGTCAGAGAGAGCAGGTCACAGATAAGAAACATGCAATTAGGCAATAACACATTGTAGCACCAATGAGCACAGGAGTAAAGAACAAGAATGGAGGTGGCTGCGAGAGGGTTAAAGAGGGGATCAATCCAGTAATTGAGGATATGCTGTACCACTAACAAAAATTTGGGAGAGTGTGCCGAGTGTGCCAAAGTATGGAAGATAAATGCACCTTTAGGACTGGAGAGCTGACAGAGGAGTAAGGATGAATGAGGAAGGGGAAGAGAAGGATGGAGGAATTTAACTGTATTTAATAGAGGTCGGGGGCAGGGAGGGCAGGTGAGAAAAATTACAGTTTAAAAATACAATATTAAAATAAGTTGCAGGTAGAGAGGGAGAGGCAGCAAACTGAACAGAAAAGCTCAGGCAGAGGGAAGCAGCTCAAGTCTTACTGGGGCTAGGCAGGCAAGCCAATAGGGAGCAGGTATTCTTGGCATTGGCCAATCAGCATCTGGAATTCAATGCCGGAGAAGGAGTGGGTGAAGTCATGGAGGAAGCCATACCTTGGTTCCAGTTGGTCAGGTCTTCTTGGAGGGTATGGTGGCTAGGGCTGGTGCCATGTCCTGCAAGGCTCTGGATGGAGGGTTGGAGTACCCAATCAGGGCAGAGCTCCTGCAAAGAGAAAGAGGGGAGAGAGAAGCACAGGTTAAGAGGGTAAATTGGCATGCGGTAGCAGACTGAAGGTGGAGACAGAGGAGAATATCTGGCACATGACATCCCTCTAGCAGATCATGCAGGCAGAGATAATACCCTGAACAGGATATTACCCAGGTTTTATTGGCCCTCTATCCATAAGAACATAGTTGAGTATTGTAAAGCATGTGCTGAGTGTCAGAAAGTAGCTCAGATAGGAAAAAGGGATAGAGTTCCACTATAACCCATCCCCATTGTGACTAACCCCTTTGACAGAATGGCCATGGATGCAGTGGGCCCCCTGGAAAAGAGCTCCAAGTGAAACTGATTTGTGCTAGTCATATATGATTATGCTACCTGCTACCCAGAAGCTATCCCCATGAGAACTGTCACCACCCTGAGGATAACAGAGGAGCTAGCAAATGTATTTAGTCACATTGGAATCCTCCTGGAAATACTTACTGATCTGGGGAGTAATTTTAATGCACACCTGCTAAAAGAATTGTAGCTGGGCATGGTCGCAGTGCATACTTCCCCATACCACCCGCAGACTGACGGCCTTCTAGAAAGTTTTAATCAGACATTAAAGAGAATGCTGAGGAAGTATATAAAAGAAGAGGGCACAGATTGGGATATGTACCTTCCCTATTTACTCTTTGCTTACAGAGAAATCCCTCAAGCATCCATTGGTTTCTCTCCTTTCTCATTACTGTATGGGAGAAACCCAAGGGGCCACTGGATAAAGAACACTGGGAAAAAGGGAAGGAGGTGGGACATCTTAGTGTCATACAGTATATGACTCAATTACTCAAATGTCTGATGAGGTATATCAGCTTGGCACACCAGAGCTTAGAACAGAAGCAGGACTTTCAGAAAGAAAGATATGACCAGGGTTTGAAGACTGAAACATTTCAATCAGGGGACAAAGTGTTGTTACTTCTTTCCTCCACAGAGAACAAACTACTTATGAAATGGAAGGGTCCCTTCACCATTTTGAGGCAAACAGGGGCAGTGAATTATGAGCTTAGCATGCCAGGAAAGAGACCCACCCACAGAAAATTTACCATGTGAAACTCATCAGGAAATGGAGAGAAGCTTAACCCCTCCCTTTATATCCATCCTGAAGTTAGGGAGTCAGAGCTGGAGGTTGCCTATAAAAGGCTAGAGCAGTCAGGACAGTTGGGGGAGATCCAGATAAACCCAGATTTGGAACATAAGCAACAGAAAGATTTGCAGAGGGTATTACAAGAATTTGAGCCCACATTCAAAAACATCCTGGGGAGGGACAAAGGAATTATGCCCACCATAACTGCCACGCAAGACAAGCCCATACACCAAAAACCCTACAGATTGCCCATGAAGGTGAGGGATGAGGCAATTCAGGAAGTCAAAAAAATGGAGTAGTTAGGTTTAATTGTGCCTTCAAAGAGTGCATGGTCTTCACCCATGGTCATAGTAGACAAGAAAGAGGGTGGGATACGTCTGTTCCTAGATTTTAGAAAGCTCAACAATGCATCACTATTCAATGGCTGTCCAATGCCCCAAGCAGATGACATCATTGCCAGGCTGGGCAGTGCACAGTGTATCTCCACCCTTGACCTTACTAAGGGTTATTGGCAAATCCCCTTGTCACCTGATTTACAAGATAAAACTGCATTTAGCACCCCAATCAGTTTATACCAGTTTGTCACAATGCCATTCGGACTACACAGCCACTTTTCAGCATTTTATGGACCACATACTAAGACCACGCACTACGTACTATGCTGTGTGGCTTATTTGGATGATGTGATCATATTCAGCCCTGACTGGGAATCCCATGTTAGACACTTGTCCCAGGCATTGCAAGCAATGAAGGAGTCAGGAGTGACCATTAACTCTGCTAAGTGTGCCCTAGCAAAAACTGAGGCAAGATATCTAGGGTTCATTTTAGGCAACAGACAAGTGAAGCCCAAGGTAAAGAAGGTTACAGCAGTAGCAAACAGCCTAATACCTACCACAAAAAAGCATGTGAGATCTTTCCTAGGCCTGGCTGGTTATTACCACAGATTTATTCCTAATTTCTCAGCCATTGCCGGTCTTTTAACTGATCTTACTAAAAATAGGTGCCAGAATAAGGTTCAGTGAACCTCTATTTGTGATGAGGCATATAGGAATATCAAGGCCATTCTATGTACAGCTACTGTATTGAAAAGCCATGACTTCAACCAAATGTTTGAGGTTCAAATTGATGCATCAGAGAATGGTATTGGGACAGTCTTATCTCAGAAAATAGATGGGGGAAAAACACCTGATCATGTATATCAGCAGGAAGCTACATGAAAGGGAGAGAAGATATGTTACTATAGAGAAAGAATGCTTACAGTAGCTCTGAAGTGGGCTATTGAGTCTCTGAAATATTACTTGAGGGTGGGCTGAATTTAAGGTTGTAACTGATCATAACCCCCTTTGATGGTTGCACCAAATGAGAGAAAAAAATTCCTGTATAATGCGATGGTACTTAGCTCTTCAGCCCTATTGATTTACTGTGTCCCACAGGACAGGGAAAAAAATGTACATGCTGATTTCATATCTAGATATGGTGCAGGAATTGATCTCAATGTAACATGACACACTTTCCCTAAAAGGAGATAGTGCATGGAAGGTACCATTAGTCACTGTTAAGAAATGTGTTAATGCCTCAGCCTCACTAAAATACCACTAACAGCTTAATCTGGTTCAAAGTCAGTTGCCATTCATCTGTATTCCCCTCCCCCCGGGTCATGTCTGAAAATAGGCAGAATTTATCTAGTGCACTTACCCAGTCAACAAAAACTAACTAAAAACTAAAACTGAAACTAAAGAATGATGATCTCCACTATGTTTAAGATGGAATGTTTATGGTTAATAGGGACCCTGTGATGGAGCTTCTGAAGATGGATGGCTAGAAGCTCCATCCCTTCCTGGGACAGGAAGGTGGTAAGCAGTCTGAAATAGCTGCTTCCCTCTTAAGGTTGGGGATATGTGACAGGGAGATCCTGCCACTCTTGAGGACCAACCTTTTCATAAATCTGTTGCAGCAGTTCTTCTATTTCTTAACCTACTCTATCCTTTACAATTTCTAGTCTATAAAGGTGGCCACCTATGGGCATGCCCCCTCCCCTTTCATAACTATGCTGTGGTGTCCTCTTTAATTTTCCTTTTCCCTCTCAGGTCCTTGTACAAGGAGGTTAGTATGGTGACCTCTGAGCTGATGTAAAACAACAGGCTGTGTTCTTCATTATTGGATTTAATATGCAATGGCACTATGCCATAAAATACCTTGATGTATATTACTTATGTGTATGCAACCTATAAATGTTGAAAATATTACTGCACTAGGTGTTTTGATAAAGGTAAAAAGTTAGTAGGGGACTGTATTATAAAAATTAAGTTACCGAAGCAGAGATATCAGAAAACTCCCATTGTGTTATTTAAATGCATGTGAATTACAGACTGTTTGAGAGGCCATTTGGCACCATGCATTCCTGCTTTAAGCTGAGCCAGCCTAAAATCTCATGGTGATTTGCAAATACATTCCATGATGCTTTGCATCATGGGGGTATGTGTGATGTTGTGTTTCTTTGAAACTTGGCTTTATTGCCAATGCCCTTTGGGGTACCTCTTTCTGAATTGCTTCTGCACTGAGGTTCTTTGTCTTTAGCTTGTTTTTTATTGCTATTATTGGGGCTCACTATCACCCAAACATGCAAGACCAACATAAGAGATAGTTCTTTTCCACAGCAGAGAGATAGATCAATAGATCAGTGGGTTAGTAGGTGCTGATCAAGTGCAGAGGAAGGACGTGCATAGTCTGTTGCTGCAAACTGATGTATTGAAGAAGGGATATGCCATTGCTTAAGGTTATCCTCTGTGTTTTTAAATGAACTTCACACAGAGATTGCGAGTTGAACCTGAAGTTCTGTGTTTGGTCCATCTGTTATCCCACAACCCCTCCACAGTACTCTACAAAGGATTGCCTTGCAGTCACATACATCATCTTCGGCCTGTGCAGAATGTGGCCTAATCATATCACTTCCCTTGCAGTAGGGTCTGTGCTGACTACCTGTTAGATAGCAGATGACGAAAAGGTTTTTCTGCTTATAGTTAAAGCCATTAATGGACTGGGCACTTTGTAGCTTTTTGAACTCCTGATCTGCTGTGTATTGGGGAGAACTATGCATTTCATGGGCTGTGGGCTATTCAGTGCCCCAATGTCATATTTAAAATCTGCTAGCAACTGAGCTTTTGTGGTCACAGCTCCTGGCCTGTGGAGTACCCAGGCATGAGGTTATTCCAGCATGACCCCACCCTGTCATGCATTATTGCTTAATTATTTAATGTTTAAGGAGCTAGTATGTCACCTAAATTTTATATTAAGTTTAAAAAGTAGTTAACTGCTACTTTTTCCATCTAATGTAATTTTTCATTTTTCTTTTCTAGTTAGAATATCTTCTGCATGACAGCACTAGGTGTTAAGTGTTAAACAGTATACAGCCTGGAGGCAGACATATCTCAGTATATTCCCCTTCCTACCTCATCAGCACTGTGACATTACAGCAGACCACAAAATGCTACTCACCTTCTCCCAGATTGGTCAGTAGTGATGTGACAATCAGTGAGGTCATGATGATGGGATATGAAAATGAAAAGAACTAGATAAGTCAGAGTCCGTGTAATGTATTGTTCTACACATCATACCTACTAGTATGAGGTAGAAAACCTGAAAATAAGTAAAACGAAACATTTTATTTATTTGCCATTTTTGGCCAGGAAAGACACACTAAGCAGAGGTTTCTTTCCAAGTGTGTCCCGGTATCATAAGGAAGTTAAGTGACTTGCTCATGGTCACACTGTGTGCAAGTGTTGGCTGTGAGATTCAAATCCAGTTCTCCAGATTTGCAGCTCCGTGCTCCTAACCACTACACTATACTGCCTCCTACTTCACAAATAAAATGTAACAACTGGCTACTTTTAAAAATTCATAACATTTTGTTGGTTATTTTTGGCTCCTCTAGTTCTTTAAAGTGGCAGCATGTATGCAGAGACAAGTGCATTTGAATGTCTTGGGGCAGTTCTTTAACTTTTAGTAGACATGTGGGGAAACTGGCTGGTAGAATATTACAGCCTATTGTGGGCTGAGTGGTTACTACCTGTGAAACAGGTGTCTCATTGGGGTAGAAGCTGAATAGGCATCGCACCTTCCAGTATTTTGTTACAGTAGTGAACTAAGATACTCTGCTTGCCTTGCAATCATGGGGGCAGGGTCCATGCTGTGGACTGGGATCGGCCGTCACTGATAGGTACTTAGGCAGGGAGGGTAAGTAAGCTCTTCTGGATCAGGATGAAGGAACTCAGTACAAAAAGAAAATGTCTATAAATGGATGTGTGTCATGCCACTCATTTAAGTGCCATGATTGTAAGTGACAGGGAACTGGGGCTTAACTATGGAGGGTACTTAAGACAGAAGGTGGGACAGAAGAGGTGAGACACTGGGTAATTTAACATGAAAAGTGCATACACTTACACATTTATAGCAAACTTCAGTCAGACAGCTATATAAATATGTACTGGCAGTTCAGGGTGGAGGAGAGGGCAACAGCTTGTGCATTGCAGGAGCTGTGGGACCATCAGCTTCCTGAAAATTTACAGAGAAGCAGATAGTTTCCTGATTTGCATTAGACTCATGGGCCTCAGTGCTGAGATGGTTTCCCTCATGGCCCAGGTGAGGGGTCAGAAAAGGGCCACAACACAACGCACCATATCCACCTCATATAAGCAGGGGTAAATGGTCTGCAGTGGGGGCAAGGGAAGAAGATTGGTGATGGCCCCATGATAGTGACAAGCCTTTGGTTAAGCACCCAGGATAAATTTGTACCCCTACTATAATCTGTAAAGGAGGACAGCACCAGGTCAGAAGCAGAAAGGGCAAACCCAAGGGTCAAGCAGCCAAAAGTATCATGCCATTGTATAGAGAAAAGCTAGGGTGAGGAGTTGTAAAAAACAACTAGTGATTGGGAACATGATGGCTAGAGGGATGGAAAGTACAGTATGCTACTCAGGCTGAGTGGAAAGTCAATTGTGTTTTCCAGAGGTCCCTGCAGGGAAGGATGAGACAGGTACAGTATATTGCTGCAGTCAGGCACCAGTGACTAATCAAGGCACAATGTAGAGGAGGTAACAGAAGTTTAGGGAACTAGGGAAATAGTTAAGGAAAAATACAGATACAGTAGCTTCCTTGGAAGTAGTGCCAGTGCTATGTGCAGGTGAGAGATGAAAATAAAGGAGTTTAATGCATATACTGTAGTAGCTAAAGGGATGCTGGGAAGGTTTTAGTTACTCAGGGATGGGGGAAACATCTGACGAGGTTAGCAGCATTTTGCAAGGGATGGGCTGCATATAAGCTATTCAGGAGTCAGCCTACTAGGACGATAAAGGTTATAGCTAACTGGCTTTTAAACTAGGGTATGGGAGTGCAGGTCTTCAATAGGAGTGCAGATGGCAACAGGAAAGTACATGGTCCACTTTTTCTCTGTAGGGCCTCCTCAATAAACAGTACAGAAGGAAGCACATGACCACCAACATGTGCCAACAATACTACAAATAAGGATCCAGCATCCCATGATGAGATTAGTAATTAAATAATGAAAACACTTCTCATGCAAGGTATTGTATATTAAAGTTCAGATCATCTCTAACAAAATGGACAATCTCCTGGCAATAGCAGCAGTAGCATAGCAATATATCATTGCACTCACAAAAACATTACCAACTCACAACTGGGACCTAAATATTACAGGCTATACAATTGCCACAAGAGACAGAGAATGCCAAGGGGGAAGGGATGTTGATATATTTTAAAAATGTATCAATATAACTGAAAATAGAGCAGTCCCAGAGCAGGGAGTGGAATGACATTGGTTGTGACTAACAGATGGAGGGACAAGGAAGTATACAATTGAAGAGATTTAGAAGCCACCCAATTGGGAGATGCTAAAGATGAAGCAATCAGTCGGGTGACAGCTAAGGCAGTAATTCCAAGCCAAAACTCTTGAGAGACTCCAATTTTCCAGACATAAACTGGCAAAAGAATGTACCAATTCACCAAACAAGCAAGAGATTGATTGATACAGTACAGGATGGTTTCCTCTTACAATGGGTATGCAATCCAACTAGAGGGGAGGTAATGATGGATCTAGATTTGAGTAAAACATACAGGATCCAAAACTTTGAAAATTAAGCTCCTATAGGACCAAGCCTGTACAATTCCATTCATTTTTAGATACTGCGTGAGAATTACCATAACTAGTACCATGGTGCTAGTCTTTAGGAAGGTTGACTATGACCAAATGAGGTCTATAACTGGTACACAGCTAGTGGGCTTATTCAAGGAGGAAGGGGCAGAAAACAAGTGGGCAAGAAAAAAATAAAGTAAAACAAGAATCCAGCAGACTTTGCATGAGGTATGGAAAAAAGGCCAAAAGGCATAGGAGACCACTGTGATTTAATACAAAATTAACACTTGGAATGAATGACATGAAAGGAATATTCAGGGAACATAAGAAGGACCAAAATGATAATAAAAAGAGCCACATATAGTGATGTTGAATGTCATGTTCCCTCTTGTCAATCAGTATCTTGAGTGAACATTCTAGAATAATCAGAGTCATCATTTTGTAGTACAGCTCACAGGCTAAAGGGCTTGTGGAGGCACACACATTAATATCACTGCCTCAATACAGTGCACACCTGCTGACCCTTTAACAACCCTACAAATGATGTACAGTATATTTTTATCATTTAAAACAGTGACACAAAGCATCATGACTAGTTGGGACTGATGTTATTGTGGCAGCAGTATCTGGATATCTTTAGTCATGATGAAACCTAATGGTGGGCACTGCTGTTCAGGAGTAGTAGACCATTAGCAAAAACACCACAAAAACAACTGAAGCAGACATAGAACTGAAGAGGTACCAAGTCATAATGTCACATGCTTAATAGCGTACAATATTATGGTTAACCTAGTACAGTGCTGCACCAGTGAGCGAATGGTGCAGTACCGCGTATGGTGCTGTACGCGGTACTGCACCATTCTCACTCTCCCAGACAGAGGAAAATACCTCTGCTGGGAGTGGGTTCTGCTGACCAGCTGCTGTGGCTCAATGGACTGAGCCACAGCAGCAGGGAACCCAGGCAGTGCTTCTGGGACTGGGTTTGATTCCCAGTCCCAGAAAGTTTTATTTTTTTTTATACTTTGTGCTTTCCCCAACTTGAACCCCCCCCCCCGGTTTGAGAATCTGTAGTGGGGGGGGGTTCAGGAGCACAGCCATGTGGGGGCGGATCCCCCCACAGGAAAAAGAGATATGCCACATGACAAGAATCACGCTGTATTGGCAGCGCGATTTTGCCATGCAGCATACTATCGTATGACATTATGACCCCGTGCCAAATGAAGATTGCAGAGGGAGTTAAAAGTCATTGATGTCATTAGTACTTCCAGATGTCCTACAGGTCACAGGTGCTTACTGCACTAGCACTTTTGCATGCTTACTTAGTACTATGGACATCAGGAGATGTCCTTCCTAGTATGGACTGCCATGATCCCACCAACCATGCTGGGCCTCTTATAGGTGAGTCTGCCAATAGCAGACATTCCTACTCAGAAGCAAGAGTAACACAAAAGGAAGAATTAAACTAGGAAAAGACACCAAGATCAGTAGCTGAAGTGTGATATTGTAAGTGATACTGCTAACATGTCCTTGGTGCCACCAATCCCGCACCGGACAAGAGGAGTGGCAAGAAGCTCACTCCAGGCCCCTTTCTTTCAAACATCACAAGCCCAATGTTCATTTGCATACACAGCACCTAGCCGGCTCAATGACCTCCCACCTATCATAACCAATGAAAAAAATATAGGTCCGCTCAAGAAAAAACTCCTGCAGCACCTCTCCTCACATAGCTGCTGTGCCTGTCAGTCTTAAACACCTCACCCTTAGTCCTGCTTCCCACCTCTCCCTACCTCCCTACCCCTCCAATCTCCTTCTACCTACCACTCCAGCTCAGCAATCCCCTCCTCTTACCCCCACATTGCCTATATTGCCCACCCCACACTCCCTCCCTCCCTCCTCTCTGACACTGTCATTCTATTCTACCCTATCCCTTCCCTTCCTCTATTAGTTAAATACAGCTCCTTCTGCAGCCCTCCCACTTCCTGCCCACTCCACCACCTAACAATGTCAGTTTTGACTTCTGCTGTGATATGTGTTACTTAAGTATTTGGCTGTCATCTTATCGCCTCAACTTGATTGCACATACCCTGTATGGCCGACAGTTTTTTACTGTAACCTGTATGGCTAAACTGTTTCTTGAAGAGCTTTACGTAAATATCTATTGTTCTATCTCCATCTATCTGTTTGAACTGATTTTTTTGCTCAGTGATTGTATGTACTGTCCATTTGTAACCTGCACCTATGTATAACATGAGACCTTTGTAAAAGAGCTACTAGCTCAAAGGCGTTTCTCCAAGACAATAAATAAATAAGTAAATAAATCCCAGAATTGTGTGATGTGCTTTACAACATTAGAGGTTGGTGGTAACAAATATTACAAAAAAAATGCCTGTTTTAGATGAAGAACAGGTTAATAAGCAATGCATAAGAGCAAGCATAACTAAAAAAGGATGTTTCTCATGTTACCCAACAAACATTATGTTTTATTTATTTATTTATTCATTCATTCATATTTTAGAAAACACCTTTGAGCACAGGTGTTCTTTTACAAAGGTTCCACATCAGAGAAGGACAAACAAATTGGAAGAGCAGACATTCACCAGCTCTAGGCGAGCCTGGTCAGATACAAGCAGTAATAAATAAAAATAGCATTTCTGACAGTCTGTATCACATCCGTCCAGAGGGATAGAAATTACATATAGCAGTAAGGTATTACCAGTGCAGATTTCAAGCAATGATGACAACATGGTGAAATAGAGAAGAGACATTAAAGACAGCAGCAGGCTGAATTCAGTGGGAGTTCTTTTTTTAGAGATTTCTTAAATTGTGAAATTTTGGGGAGACCCACTAGAGAGTCCAGGAGTTCATTTAACTATTCAGATGATTATTCACAGTATTTAAAACATTTTTTATACATTGATAAATGGAAATTGTAGCAATATTGTAAATTTATATATCATCTTACCTGATTCAAAGCCTTTATTAGAAAGCCATTGATGCTGCAAGAAGAATTTTGAAAAACATAATTGCCTCTATGCATGAATGGGAGCGTAATATGCACTGGAAGTGCGTTACCCAACCATGAAGCTCTGCACCTGTGGACAGGTGCACACCGGCAGCTTTCATGACCACCAGCCACCTGCCTGCAGCCCACCCCCCTGGGCACAGGTCTGCGTAAGGTGGGCATGGGCAGAGTCACAGACCCAGCCGGGCATCCATTTAGATGCCTGGCATGGGTCCAACAGTGGATCCCTTACATGGTGGGGTGTGCATTGGCAGTGCAGCCCACTGATGTCTGAGGGCCTGCGGCTGTTGTGGTGGCAGGAGGGCAATGTCACCAGCCCCAATGGCACCTAAGCATTGCAGATGGATGGGGGGTATGTTGGGTGGGGGAACAGCACCACTGTTGGGGGTGGACATATGATGCTGTTGGGGCAGCATCCATTTGCTGGTGCCCCTGTGATGGGTTTGGGTTGGGGGGAGCAGCTACACACACTGCTGTGTGCTGGGGTGGGTGGGTGGAACCAGGCAGCCATTTGCTGTGGACCAGGAGGGTCAGTGGGCTGTACACCCTATCCTGCGGCATGTCCTGGGGTGTGCATGGGGTGCATAGGGGGTTTACGGCAGGGTTCTCCCTGGCAGACCCTGCGCCCCCTTACACACCCCCATGGCCAACACTATGCAACTTTGTGCATGGTGTGTACTGCTGGCATGCCCCCCCCCCACACACACACAGTGTGGACTGCAGACCTGGGGGATCAGGAGCATCCTGTTTGCGTGCCCCCCTTTCTTGCATCCTGCCTGGGTACTGCAATGGGTGCAGAGTGGCTACACATCCCAGATATGCGTACATAGCCACTCCACTCCATTGGTGCATAAAGCCCAATATTTGGACACAAAGCAGCTTATATTTCTCATTAGCTTTGTAATTTTCTTATCGACATTATTTATTACTGAGATCATATGAAAGAAAACTGCACAGTTGTTCCTTGGGGGCTCATCAGTTCATATTGCTTTTTCCCAAGCTGGGACCAGATTTTCAAAGTGTCTGAGATGCCCCAGAGTCTTAAGTCCCATGCCCCAACACACCAGTGCAGAGAAAAAAGCTCCACACTTGTGGACATGCTATTTTCAGCTTGCAGCATGCACAAGCAGCAATTGCAGCTTTGGGGGCTCTACATTGCACAAGCACTCAGGAATAGCATTGTTTAAGTATGGAACTGGTGAGTGAATGTTACCCAGGTATTCCAGGTGTAGCATGTAGGCACAGCTGTGCTAAATAATGGCCACAAGATGCCTTAAACTGAGGAGCTGGTGGCAAAAAGCTCCACATATGAAAATACTGCACATGCGACAAAACTTGAGGGTGCACAAGGGAAGCCCCTTCTATATGGTTTTGCTGCTGCTGCATGTGTTTTAATTTCTGTGAAATATCTGTGAAAATCTAGCCCATGTTGCTATAATATTCTGCTTGTGAGATCCCAGGTTTTCCCATGTTGACAGACTGTGATATCACAACAGAAGGTTACAATTTGAAGTGGGGAACAAGCTATAGATGCAGAGGAGTTATAAGGGATTAAGGTCTTGTTTTTGTGGGATTTTCTTCAGTAATAAATAATGAAGAGGAGAAATCTGTAGAATATATATGAAATACTGTACAAGCTGAAATGTGCTGAAATATTATGTTTCCAAAATTTTCCCACAGGTGTAAGTTGCTCTTTAAAAAAAATTAAGTTGCTAGCCCTAATGGTTAAATGGTAGTCCATTTAGAAGGTGGCAGGTGGCTGGTGGTCATGGTTAAAGCTTCTGAAGAAGGACCGGGTAGGTTCGAAAGCTAGAGCACTTTGTTCTTTTCTGTAACATCCATGTTGGTCCAATAAAAGGTATCAAATCATTTGTTTCTGGATCAGTCCATTTAGAAGAAATTATTTTTTTAAAGGTCGACCTTTAGAACTGTTAAGGCTACAAACTAAGGACTCAATCTACATAAGGGGTTGGGATATTTGATTTATTTATTTATTTAAAATCTGGTAACATCCATGAGCCAATGGACTGTTTCCAAGGTCGACCAGAGTCACATTCATACTTCAATAAATACAACAAACAAACAGTAGTTGCAATACAAATTACAATACAGTCTAGTTAAAACATGAACGTTGATTTTAAGAAAGATGCTTCTTCAAATGTAATCTAAACTGATTTAAAGAAACATTGATACATTCAAACACTTTTGCAATTGAGTTAAAAAACACAGGTAATTTATAGTACATAGTTCTCTACCGTAAATTAACTTCATTCTAGGAAAACTAAAAATTTGCAACTCAGATAAATGTGTGCTAGCCTTGCCTGATTAAGTTCTAAAAATAGAGTTGAAGAACTTTGGTACCATCTTTATGCTGACTTTTTTTTGCCAAAATCCCTAATTGGTATTGAAATCTTACTTCCAAGGAAAGCCAACTTGTTTTATTTAAAAGGACACAGTGATGTGTCCTATAAAGCATTTGCGTGGCAAAGCATGCAATGTGATTCAACAGAGCTTTAACCCTGCTCTATAGCCCTTTGAGGTAGAACAATAAAATAAGATTCTATAGTCCACCACTGGAATTAAAAAAACTCTGAGCAAGGCATTGTCTTGTGTCTGGTAACAAGAGTGGGTTTATTCCATAAAGAGCTCCTAACCTTTGATGAGTCACCTTAATCATCTGTGTAATATGTGCTTCATAGGACATGTAGTCATCTATCAATAAACCTGAGTATTTAAAAGAATCAACCTGCTCTATTACTCCACCACTAACAGTGTGCAGAGCCAGAGCAGGACCATCACCTGTTTTTTTTTCTCCAGCTACTGAACAGCATGGACTTGTTTTTTTGTGTTTTTTTTTCATTCAAGACCAATTTGTTGCTTACGAACCAATGCTGAATATGATGAAAATCAAGAGCTAAATTAGTTTGGATAGTGTTGAAACAAATTCTGCTTGTGAGGACCACCACTTTACCAGCATGAAGAAACATTTGTGAAGTCATGCAAGTCAAAGGAAAATAATTCAAAATAAGACTAAACAATAAAGGGCACAGAGTAGGCCCCTGAGGTGCACCCAGTGATATAGAAGATGGGGAATAACATGTAACCAATAATTTTGGTCAACTGGGAATGCTGACCCACGTAATTCTGGAACCAATCAACTACTTCACTTGGCATCCCAAGTTTTGAAAGAGATGACAAAAGCAATCTGTGATTAACCAAGCCAAAGGTCTTGGTGAGGTCCACAAACACTGCAGCCACACAATAACTCTTGCCTAGGGCCATGCGGGCTGAGTTTGTGAGCCCCACCAAGGCAGTCATTTTGCCATGTCCCAATCTAAAACCATGCTGCACAGGTGTTAGTCATATTTTTGCAGGTATTCAAACATTTGATTATAAACCACATACTCACATATGCATCCCAGCCACTGAGCTCCACACCCCAATGCTTGCCCAGAATAGGTGGCATCCTCAGCCCCTTCCTACTGTGCTCCACATTTGTGGAGCCCAGCACAGGGGTATGGGGTGGCAAGAGCAGCACATCTGAACAGGATAAGTGGTATACAATGAAATGCATGGGTCAGCACTGTAATGGAACCCCTATTCTGCATGGAGTGGGGGACCATGGAATATGGCAGTCCTCCAAGCACTGCCATACCCCTATCAGGAGAACAGTGTTTTTGCCGATATCACAGGCCAGTACCAGACTAATCCCCAGCCCTCCAAACCTACACTGAGTGCTGGAGCAGGTGAAGAAGGGGTCAATGAAACCCCAAAGCAAGTCCTGCAGCTGGGCAGAGGTGCATAGACACTATGGCAGTCACTCAGGCTGTGTACCATCTGCCCTTCATGCGTCCTCCATTGCACAGAATATGCCTGTAGGATCAGGTTCATGCATGCCCCCACCCCTTTCCTACCCAAAACATGGCTGGGTGTGTACAGTGTGTACAGTAGAATATTTGACGTGGTGGGGGCATACAGCCAGGGCTGGGAATGCATGGAGGTCTCTGCATGTGTAGGATTGACCTCTCTGCACCTCTGGTACATGTAGGCACCTCTCTCCTGGTACAGATCCCTTTGTGGATAGACCCCTTAATTTGTATTTAAATGGCAGCTCAGTGTGAGATCACTATGGATAGAGCATACCAATACTGCTTTCTTTTGTCAGTACAGGTCTATATGTATTGATAACTATACAGAATAATATATGTAGAGGGGTGTGTAATGAGATTTTGCACACCCAAGGTGTGTGATGCTATAGAACAAACAAGAGTGAAGCTGGAGACATTTAGAAAAACAACACACAATTTTATCCTTGTCTCCCTTGTATCTTCCCTCATTCACCAATGTATGTATTATGTTACAAGCTTCACCTCTTGCATTGTTCACTTTTATTGTTTCCCTGTTACAAGTGTCACGACTGTATCATTTTTGATTTGTACTCTCCCGGGTCATGCCTGAAAATAGGCATATTTAATGTCTGGCGCACCCACCCAGTTATCAGAAACCGAATAAATAAATAAAGGGTATGTGTTAAATCTCATTAAACCACCCCCCATACTTTATTTGTTACAATTGCTGAGTTTTGCTGACTTTGAAGACGGTGTATTAACATACTGTATGCAGCAGCTGCAGCTTGACCATTCATCATTTTGCCTGCCATATTTGATTTGAGACTATCTCTTGACCACAGTGCATGAAACCATTAGTAAAGACTCTGGGCACATATTTTGAAAAAAAATAGGGAATAACAAGACTGCTTTGATATTAAAACAACATAAGCAAAACCTGCCTTTTTCTCCCTCAAGCGTTTTTTTTTTTTGTCAGCACTTTGTTTATATATGCGCTTGTAATATTAAACATTGATTGACAGCACTGAGCTGTCTTGCCCCTACAGTTATTCATGTCTGTGTCTAGTGGCAGATTGCACCATGGCTTTCTGTGTGTAACTGGGGTCAGCCAGTAATTATAATATTATGCATACATAAATAAAAAATTACAACCAATTAATATGTTTATATATTAATATATGGAAGTTGTAGCAACACAACATAAGCAATCAGTAGAGATGCAGCGAATTTAAATTCCACTGGTGAAGTGTCCGTGAAGTGGGCAGTTCGCGTTGCCACTCCGCTATGTGGAGTGGGCAATGCAAAGTGCTCACTCTGCCTTGTCATTACCACTTCGTGTTAAGACAGAATGACAACATGAAATGAGGCGAAGTTGTTGTTTTCAATGGACTTCGCCATGCTTTTTAGCCATAGCCAGGCAGGAAAAGGAAGGAAGTGAGTCATACAAGCAGACACTTTCACTTTCTCCTGTGCAGATGGAGACAGAGAGAGGGGAGTGTGTTGTTTTGTCACTGCTGATACTTGGAGATCAGATCGAGGAGGAGATTTAAACTTTAATTTAGACCCAGCAGCTTTTTTATAAGCTACATTTTTTGTCTTTTCTATACTCTTTTTTACTTAATGTGTTCTTTCTGTAAATTTATTTTTCTTACCTTTATAAGCAGTTAGTTGTTTGTCTGTGTCTGTGTGACTGTGTGTGTGTTGTGTGACAGTGTGAGTAGTCATTGCTCAGACTGAGGGAGTGCAGTAGGAGAGAGGGACCAAGGTGAGGGTCTGAGGGAATGTCTGGGGCTGGGGAAGCTCTAGGAGAGCATGGTACTGGTAGGTGTCGTACCATGCGCATGCGTGGTGAGCATGGCCACCAGTTCCTATTGGACCAATTGAAAATTCTGAGTGCCCCCCCTGGAAGCAGGACCAGCACTGCCTCCTGACTCTAAGGCAGTTGAACCACTACCACCACCACATCCAGCACCAGCTCCAGCACCAGGTCCTCTGGAGCAGGATGTGCCTGTGCCCTGGGGCCCACGTGTGGATCCCAACCCTGCTGAGCACCATGACCAGCTGGCTGCCAGTTCATCTGGCCCTCCCCTGCCTGTGCCTGGTCCTCCCCACACCTCCATTGTTTGGCAGTTCTTTGACTGTGTCAGGGGGGACAGCAGCATGGTCAGGTGCTGCCTATGTGAGGTGGAGGTGCACCGTGGTCCCCGGGGGCTCACCTGGGGACTGGGGGCCAGTGCACCCATATGCTCAATCACCACCAGTTGGAGTGGCAAGCTGCCACAGAATGGGCCATGTCTGCACCTGCTGGCCCTCCTGTGGCAGAGGGTGCAGCTGGGCATGGCAGTGGCCCTAAGAAGAGGAGGGCAAGAGTAGCACCTGCTGCTCCACCAGCACCCAAACCACCACCACCACCAGCAGGTCAGCCTGTAGAATGTGTGTGGACCCCAGAGAACTGCGTGTAATGCAGGCTGGCTTGGCAGTTCTCTGGATTGCTGTCAGGAGAACAATGAGAGGGTGAGTGCTGTTGAGCAGCGGCTGGATCGCATAGAGGGACATCAGTTGCAAATTATGTCCATGCTGGAACTGCTGCTGGATCACCATGGGATCCCACATTAGGTTTTTTTTTCCTCACACTATGTGCCCCCCACACTTCCTTGCTGTGTTATAAAATGTATTCCTTCACCATCCCAACCCTTGTATGTAATTATGACCTTTTTTTGTTGTCTTTCGTATGCGTGACACTTTGTATTCTGGCCCCCCTTCCTTCTGTTAAGTGTGTGTGTGCACTGTTTTGGTGCCTCATTAATGTTTACTTTCTGTCATGGAGTGTTTGTGGAAAAGCGGACTGAGCAGTGCAAATATACTGTGCTAAACTGCATGGCCCAGATATTCAAAAGGGTTGCGCATGGCACAACAGTGTTGCACCACACGCAACCCACTGATGCACCCTGGCGAGATATTCAAAAGGGGAAAGTGCACCGCATAAACCTGGCGTGCTGGAGTGCACCAGTAATGGTATGCGGGCAGGTAGGGGGCGGCTCCATGCATACCTGCACAGCCCAATATTCAGCCCGGGATGTGCGGAGCCATGCATGCGCAACCCCTACCTGGGCCAGCACAAAGTTATGCCAAAGAAAAAAGGAGCAAGGGCTGGCCACCCACAGGTGAGCTGCCATATTGCAGGGGGCAACACGGCACGAGCTCCGGCTGCACCTCTGTGGTGGTGGCTCCCCCCATGCCTGATTGTGGGCATCAGTAAATAAATGATTACTCCAAAATCCCTGGTGGTCCAGTGGACCACTGCCTGATCACGGGCTTCAGTAAATAAATGAGATATCCAATATCCCTGGTGGTCCAGTGGACCGCTGTCTGCCTGTTCGCGGGCTAAGTAATAAAAATAAACATAAATCCCTGTTGGTCCAGTGGACCGCTGCCCACCTGATCGCGGGCTAAGTACAAAAGGAATAATCCAATATCCCTGGTGGTCCAGTGACACTGCCCGCCCGATCGCGGGCTAAGTACAAAATGAATAATCCATATCCCTGGTGGTCCCTTGACCACTGTCCACCTGATCCGGCTAAGTAAAATAATCTAACCTTATCCTACTTGGTCCAGTGGATTGTCTGCCCGATCGAGGTTGAATGAAAAGAAGAAACCTATTATCTTCAGTGGTCCAGTGGCTCATTCTCCGTTCGAGCCGATTTCATCGCCTACCCCCGGCCAGTGGTGGCGGTAGCATTTCACCCGCTGCTGCTCGCTACTCGCTGATCGACACCATCGGTAGCTGTGGGCCCATTGGTCCACAGCGTGAATCATCGGGCTTGGTAGTCGATCAGTCATTATTAATATTCCAGATATGTGAATGGATCCATTCACATATCTGAATGTGTAGTACGGTATGGCTGCATGCCCATTGGCTCACGCCAGGACCAATGGCATACAGCCCCATCGACAGTGTCAGTAGGCGGGTGGCGGGTGGCAGGTGGGTGGCTAGGCCGCCGCTGACAGGGGGGGCGGGGCGGTGGGGATCAGTGGGCAGGTGGGGAGGGGGGTCCACTGGACCACCTGGGATAATAGGTTCCTTCTCTTTTTCATTCAGCCCGCGATCGGGCAGACAGGTCCACTGGACCACCGGGGATAGAGGTTAGATTATTTTTTATACTTAGCCCATGATCGGGCAGGCAGCGGTCCACTGGACCACCAGGGATATTGGACTTTTCATTTTGTACTTAGCCCGTGATCGGGCGGGCAGCGGTCCACTGGACAACCAGGGATTTATGTTTATTTTTATTACTTAGCCCGCGATTGAGCAGACAGCAGTCCACTGGACCACCAGGGATACTGGATATCTCATTCATTTACTGAAGCCCGCGATCGGGCAGCAGTCCACTGGACCACTAGGGATGATATGATTTAAATTTTATTTACTTAACCCATAATCAGGAGGTCCACTGGACCACCAGGGATATTGGAATATTCATTTTTGTACTGCAGCCCACGATCGGGCTGTGGGGCACATTGCAGCGCTGCAGGGGGCATCGGTCCCCGATGGCTGCTGCCTGGCAGGGTGTCAGGTGCAAGTCATTGAGGATCGGCGCATCTGCATGCAAATGTGGCCATAATGACATGCAAATGGCCCCATGTGTGCCTTGCATACATTATGGCCTCATTTGCATGTCAACTTTGAATATCGCGGGTACCGCGCCTTTGTGTAATGGAACTTGCGCTTAGCGCGATTCACGTACCCACTCTGGCCACTGGCGCTGGCACAGTGCTACCTCGCGCCCATGCACATCGCAGGTGGCCATAGTGCGATATTCAAAGATGCTGAGCCATGGCGCAGGTCCATTGAATGTCGCCCAGTCCACGCCCCCTACAAGAGGCTAATGAGCTGCGCCTGGCCAGCCAGCCTGGCGCAGTTTGAATATTTGGGCCCATGTGTGCAGTCAGTCTTCTTTCCAGTCTGTGTATGTACTGCAGACACTGTCCAACTCCCTGACTTAAAAACAGTTATTAATGAGTACAATGGTGGGATGGTGAAGCCTGGAGACATGCTACAAAACAGGCTTACAATACATCCAAGTAACTAGTAAAACAATTTATGTTGTGATTCATGACGTGATCATGAATCGTGATTTGTGACTGCATTTGTGACCGTGATGATGAAGAACATGATTCAGTGTCGACGGTGTGAGATAAATATGGAAATGTATTGGAAACGCAAATGCCTACGGCTGTACTTCCCCGGGCCCCTATGAGGTGTAGCACAAAACTCCCTGACTTAAAAACACTCACTAATGAGTACAATGGTGGGGTGGTGAAGCATTGTGAGATACTACAAAACAGGCTTACAATACATCCAAGTAACTAGTAAAAAAAATTAATGTTGTGATTCATGAGGGATGTGATCGTAATCGTGACTTGTGACTGCATTTGTGACCGTGATGATGAAGAACATGATTTGTATCACAAGTGACTCGGGAATGTGATGATGGATCTGACTTAAAAATGCATAATAATGAGTACAATGTTCATGCAGAATTATGCACCACACCAGTCCAGTACTCTGAAAGGAAGCCAAAGAAACAACTGTGACTTAAATTAGAGATGGAGATTGTGCCCGAAAGAGATGTAAATGCACAGACAGATTAAGATTGTGCTGCACACTGAAGAGATGCAGATGCAAAGGCACAACACCTAACCAGAGCTCACCATCAGAAATTCAACTCTGGAAAAGAATACCTTTGCCGGTTGGGGTGAGCTGTGGGGGGAGGGCAGTCTACTGCACTGCTGCAGTAACAGTCACTAGTACTAGTACCAGTAAAGATACCACAAAGACGTACAAAAATCACACAGCTGCAGTGGATAGCAGGTTCACATTGCTGAAATTACTATGTGGCACAATAAAAGGTGTCTGATTTGATGACACGTGTCACACACATACTCACACACACACACTAAGTAATGCGTAGCAAATTGAAAACTTCAGTAATATAACCACATATTTTAAACAAACTAAAATTATGCACTGCTGATCCACAACAATCAGCAAAAAAATGGCAAGAATTATTGAAAATATTACTGTGTGTACATTAACACAGTTATTATACAAGAAAAATATCATTAAAACAGAAAGAACTGTCTTGTTTTGCAAGTTAATCTACCTAGACCACAGATACACCCCTCCCCAAAGCACACTTTCACTGTCTTTTACTACACAGACCCAATGTTGTACATTAACATTCAAAATCCACACACAAACAATAAACGCTCGATGATATGAGCACAGGAGGGTTTCCTACAATTGATGAACTAAGTTTGAGCAAAAAAAAAATTACTCAAAAAGGCTTTTTGAACAGCTTTTAGAAGGTTTGAATCACAGAGATCTCTCAGAGCAGACTGTCTCCTACAACTTCTTACACACACTACTCTGAACTGAGGCTGTGCAGAACAATCTAGAGCCCATGTGACCTAAAATCCCATGAATCACTGCAAAATTCACCTTTGGAGCTTAAAAACAGGGCGAAGTGAGGTGAAGTTTCGCCTTAAGATTTGGTGGAGTAGTGGTTTGGGAAGGCGGAGTAATGCGAAGTTAATGTTTTCAATGGACTTCGTGTTACCCATTATAACAAAAAGTACTCCACTTTGTGTTGCGGGCACTCCAAATTCGCTTCACATCACAATTCACTTCGCAGAGCGATGGGCCACTTCGCCCATCTCTATCAATCAGCCATAATCAGGCATGCATTTCTGGAGCATTATTACATATCATGGATGAGCTGTTAGGTATGAGGCCAAAAGCTGGCTGGTGTAGATCCAAGATGGCCGTGTAAGTGTGTGTGAGCAGAGGTTGGCAGGCTCTGTGTTTTTTGCTGATGTTTTTTTTCGCGAATGGACCAAGAATGCAGAAAGCCAATAACATTACAGATGGCATCTGACTATATTATTTGCAGATACTGCTCCATGCTAAAAGCTTTCAGCGGAGGGCGAAACAAACAAAACAAAAAAAGAAAGAAACTGCTTACCTGTGCTTCTTCAGCCAATTGTTCCCCTCTCCACAGGAACCATTTGAAGTATGTTAAGATGTGTCAGGAGGGTGAAATAACTTAACACAGAAACATAGAAATTGCCAGCAGATCAGGACCCTAGGCCCATCCAGTCTGCCCATAGTTCTTATACATTGTACGTGGCCACTGACCCTATGTGATCAATGGCTTTTCATCACTCCATCCCCTCTCAAGCTTCCCTTGTGCCTGTCCCAGGCATGCTTAAACCCCTCCACTGTGCTTGCCCCCACTACATCCTGTGGCAAACTATTCCAAGTTTCAGCTACCCTTTCTGTGTAGAAAAACATGCTCACATTGTCTCTTAATCTACCCCCTTCCAATTTCATATTGTGCCCCCTTGTTCTAGTAGTTTTTCTACATTGGAAAAGGTTCCACACCTGCACCTTGTTTATGCCCTTGAGGTACTTGAAAGTTTCAATCATGCCCCCTGCTGTCTCCTCTCCTCCAGTGAGTACATATTGAGGTGCCTTAGTCTCTCCTCATATGTTTTGTGGAGCAAGCCCAGAACCATCTTTGTTGCCTTTCTCTGGATAGTCTCCACCTTATCTATGTTCTTGCACAGGTGTGGCCTTCATAACTGTATGCAGTTCTTGAGGTGAGGCCTTACCAATGTTTTATACAATGACATCACCACTTCCCACCTCCTGCTAGTGATACCCCTGCCTATGCACCCCATCATGTCACTGGCCCTCCCTGCCACCTTTGTGCACAGCTTTGATACCTTAAGCTCATCAGAGATGATAACCCCAAGGTCCCTTTCCTCTTTGGTGACAGTCAGCTCCTCTCCGCCAACCTGTTGCTCTCCCCAGGGTTTCCTCTACCCAGGTGCATTATTTTGCACTTTTTTGCATTGAATTTAAAGAAGTAGAAACGCTGCCCAAAATATGGGGAACGAGAAAATGTGCTCAAAATAGATTGACAGCTCCAATGACTTCACAAACTGTACATTTCAAACAGCCTGAACCTGAACTATCTCCACAATGTAACCATTCCTCTAAGTTGTCTCTCTCACCATCTCAATCAGTATCATCCTATGCATACTCCATGGACAAGCTTCCAGGGGTACTGTCTCCACTTCATCATACCCAACAAGTTCCAAAGCAAACTACCATCCAGAGCTAAAAGGAATGAAAATTAATCTTGAGAAAACAGTCTATCAACATCTTTAATGCAAACTGACACTGCCTCTGCATTCCTGGATATGAAGCATTCCCTTCAGTCAGTGATATCCTGGACTGTCCTGACTCCTACCCCAATATCCACCATGCTATTCTCACTCCAGAGTGCAGGAGTTTGGCGTAAGATGGATATTCTTTAGTTGTGGCCAGTGCAGAGGAATCCCAGTTAAACAAATCAGTAGCTTTGTCCCAAGCCAGGAATCCACTGACTACCGCATCACCCTCTGTTTCCATGAAGAGTCCATCAGAACCACATCTCCAGACAGATCATGCAGCTACTCATCTGGGGAAGCCATTTACAATGTGAAGCCTCATTACAGGGAAAAAAGCAGCCCTGCAACAGGATCTTGGGCAAAATGAACTTAATGCTTATAGTCAACCTTCCTTAGTTTTAATTTCAAACTCTGCCCCTCTGATTCTTCTGTCCACAGGTGCTGTGCCTGAAGTAGCTTTGCCTGACAACTCCATGATTAATTCAGTACAAGATTTTTTCAGGGAACCTGGACTATGTTAATTCCTCACAGAAACTGATTCAGATAGGTTACAAACTGTCTGATTCAGTAAGCTAAAATCACTGTACTAACAGTGGGTCAAAGTAATCTTCAAAAACCCCTGTGGCCTTGCCTTCCTCTACAGTTATGGCTTCTGAGAATCTGCCTGTATTAGAAGCTGCTTAAAAACCCAGTTCCTCTGTATCCAACTTAAATGTGCCTAAAAACACTCCTTTGACATCTTTGACTATTGCTATTTCTACTTCTCATAATAATGCTGCCTCCTCAAATTATGTGTTATTTGATTTCCAAAAGGAGGTTCTTTCAGGCATAGATGGCATACAGAAATCTCTTGGTTTGCTGACTGATGCAGTTGCAGGCATTACTACTAAACATGAAGCTCTTGCCCTAAGGACTGATCAAGTTGACAATTGGAACAGTACTCTAGAAGATACAATAGATCCATTAAACAATCTGTCCTCCTCCCTGAAGGCTTTAACTAAAAAAGCTCAAGATTAGGAGGATAGATCATGTAGAGGGAATTTTAAGAAAGGGCGCATCCCTGAGGGAGTTGAGGGAACAGGAGATCCAGTACCCTTTTTCAAAGCACTTGTAACTTGAGCAGAACCTAGCCAGATTAAAAAATATAGTTTAACAGGGTGTACAGGAGTGGTGGCTCAAAATGATCTGAGAACTCTGAACACCCTCGCTTTATATATATTAAGCTCCATCATTTCCAGGATAGAAAGCTTTTGCTGAGGAAGATAAGGACAGAAAAAAGGCTTTTAGCAAAAGGAATTAAGTTCCAAGCCTACCCAGATTTCAGTGCTGAAACCATGAATGATCATAAAGCATTTAACTCTGTTCTGGCTATTTTGAGAGCAAAGGGGATCAATTATATATTGCTTCCACCTGCTAAATTGAGTTTTTTTTTTAATGGTTGAATGAGGTACAGTACTTTGTGGATCCTAAAGATTTTAGTTTTGGACAGGAGATTTTAAATAAATATTGGGAGGAATTGGATATTAAAATGCTGATACTAAAGAAAATGGTAATGTGGGTAGTGGTGAGTTCAATAGTTGTAGTGTTCTTAGCACAAATTATGGTACCTGCTAAAAAACAATTGATTTCCCAGAGGGCGAGTAAACTACTCAGTACGATGCAACGGGGGGGTGGGGCCCTCTGACAGTCTGCATAAAAGGAGAAATACTTTCTCCATAATAAAAAAGGAACTAATGGGACATAAAACTCAGAAATTAGATTAACAATTCAGATTGCCAGATCCCCGGTCCTGCTTGCTTTGATACTGAGTGATAATACTGAATTAAATCCTGGACCACAAAATGCAAGTCAAGTGAAAATAATATGTGATAATGCATGCAGTTTGAGAAACAAATTAGACTTGTTTAGAACACGGGTTATGACAGAGACCCCAGACATGGTTGCCCTAACAGAGAACTGGTTAAATGGTACAATAAAATATGATAAGATAGAACTAGAAGGATTTAATATCCGCAGGCTAGATAGAAATACAAAAGGGGAAGGGGTGTTTTGCTGTACATCAAATGGGACTTGGGACTGACAAGGACAGTATATACAGGAACTGTAGAACACATAGAACGTCTGCTAGTGGAAATTAAAAAAAATAATTGGATAATAGGGACTATTTATTCCCTACCAAAAACCAAAACAGAAAGTTTTGAGAAATTGGCACAAATAGTAATGTATCATTCTATATGAAAAAGAAAACTGTCATTAATAGAAGACTTTAATGCAGCCTGGGATCATTCGAGCGGGACAGCAGTGGAGAATAGTCTTAAACACCTTGACTTGACACAAGTAATAAACAATACAACCAGGAAAAGTTCACTAAAAAGTCCAAGAAACATCCTGGACTTATTGTTCATTTCACAAAACATTCAAATTAAATTTATACAAGTAAATCAGCTGATTTTAGAAGACCACAATACACTTAATTGTGAGATGAGATTGGATGCAAAAATAAAAACTGAAATAAAGGTCAATCCTAAATGGGTAAGGTGCTTTAAAAAGTATAATTTAGATGTTTTCCAAAACAAACTTAGGTAAAAGAGTCCTGACTATTCCTTATTCCATCAATTGACTTGGCCATTCAAGAATTCAACAATCTATTTCTTGAAGTATGTAATAACATGGTTCCTTTTGTAAAAATCAAACAAAGAAATGTACATGTGCCATGGGTAACTGAAAAGTTAAAAAAAATAGATTAGAATAAAAAACAGGCTGTGGAAAAAGGCAAGTAAAACTTTAGACCCAACAGATTGGGAACAGTATACGGTCAAAAGAAATATCCTTAAAATAAAATTCAGAATTGCCAAACAACAGTTCTATACCACTAAAAGTGCAGAAACTAATGGAACGGGAAAATACTAGTCCCTGCTAAAATCTCTAGAGACACCAATAAATAAATCCCCACAAATACAAATAGAGAAGAATGGTGTTCTAATGAATGGGATACAATCAGCAAACATTCTAAATGATCATTTTACAAATTTACCAGATGTTCCAGGCCTGAAGGAATGTGAAGAAAAGGCAAAAATTGAACAAGTAAATGACCTGATAGATCCGCATTTGCCTAAATTTATATTTAAATATATAGCTTGTACAGAAGTTAAAAAGATGATTAGAAAATTAAATAAAAATAAGTCACCAGGAATAGATCAGCTAGAAATAAGATTCTTGAAAGATGCTAATGATATAATTACACCTGTGCTTACTAATCTCTTTAACTGGAGTTTGTGTAAAGGAGTTTTTTTTCCCACTCCATGGAAAAAAGCAAAAATAGTGCCAATATTCAAAAATGGATCACCCTCAATCTCAACAAATTATAGGCCTATAGCCTTGTTATCTGTGGTCTCAAAATTTCTGGAGAGACTGGTGCAAGGACAGCTTTATGACCAACTGGAAAAATATGGTTTACTGTCCGGGTACCAGTCTGGATTCAGAAAAGGACACTCCACGAGCCCTGCACTCACTGATGTAATTGACATCTTGGCCTCTTCTCAGGATAAGAGTGCATCAGTGGATGCAGTGTTCATGGACTTGTCTAAAGCATTCAATATGGTTTATCACCAAATCCTGCAGAGTAGGTTACAGCAGATAGGGGTATCAGGTGAGGTAAGAAAATGATTCTGATCATATCTCATGGACAGATCTGAACAGACTGCAGTGGGGAAGAATCTGTCCATTAAGGCTAGTGTGAAAAGAAGGGTTCCTCAGGGATCAATTCTGGGCCCCCTCTTGTTTCTTATATACACTAACCCAGTACTAAAAATGGTTACAAATTCTGATATACGTCTATACACGGACAATACTGTGATATTAACTAAGGGAATACATCCTATAAAAATACAGCTGGATTTACAGGAAGACTTTACCAGAATTAAGAATTGGTTTGAGAAATCAAACCAGATACTTAATAATAAGAAATCCAAAATAATGTTTTTTACAAATCTCAAAAAAGGGGAAAAAAACAACTGTGACCTTAAAAATAAAAAATAAAAACAAACACAGCATTAGAACAAGTGTCTGAGTATAAATACTTACGGTAGGATTTTGGATAGACCAAAAGTTGACCGAGTAGCACATAAATGATAAAGTGAAAAAACTAAATAGCAGATTGGGTGCACTAAGGAGAACAGGATATTGTATAAATAATTAAATGATGTCCGTTGTTAACCAATTTTTAGTCTCCATATTATACTATGAGATGAATATTTGTTGTTTTGCCAGCAATACTGTGTTGAGAAAGGATGAGGTGATGTATTATAGACTGGCAAGATTTGCTTTGAACTCAAACAGATGTACCCACCACTGCAAGATGTATGAAAGTTTGGATTGGCTTACCCTAAAAAGTAAACAAGAAATAGCATGGGTAAGAATGACCAAACAAACTTTGGAAACAACAAGACCACTGTATTTACAAAAGAAATGCAAAATACAGAGCATAAATATGGATTAAGGAATAATACAAAAATGAGGGAGTTTAAAATAGATACACCAAAAAGCAGGTTAGGTGAGATGACTTTCCCTTTTGTGGCAATGAAAATTTGAAATGAACTAAATGTTCAAATGAAAAATGTAAACTCAAGCCTAAAAAACTAAATATTGCTTTGAAACAAGAATTGGCTGTAAGATTTATTTATTTATTTATTAAATTTTGGTGACCAGGTAAGCAAACTGAGCCCCAGAGGTCCCTTTTTCAGGGGCGACCCGGGATTACATAGGATTGGTAAATAAATAGTGTGATACAGTCAGCACAAATTACATGTACTACAAACAACATACAGTCATGGTAGCATTCGGGAAAGTAAAAGTACATTAGGAGTAAAAAAAAAGGGTGTTGAGCCACTTTGCTGATAAGTATTGCTTGTCCTAGTAGATACACGCTAGAGGTAGTATAGGAAAATCATTTGTCTGTGAGGTGGTCTCAGGAGCCGATGCAACAGCAAGTACTAGCTACCACCATGTGGGCCTTAAGCCTAGTGTGGAAACTTTTGACAGAAGGTGCTTCCTGCACCCCAGGAGGTAGTATGTTCCACAGGGTGGGAGCAGTGTGGGCGAATGACTTGCCACCCACCTTGGTTCTTACTCTGGGGACATCTAGGAGAGTTTGACCTGTTGTGCAGAGGAGCCAGGGATTGGTCTTTAGAGCAATTAGTCCAGAAAGACTAGGTGGAGGAGTTGGGCTGATTAACTTGTAGGCTAGGCATAGAAGTGGGTACTGTAGGCAAGCATCCAGTGAGGGCCAGTTTAGTGGGGATAAGGTGTCACAGTGGTGATTCTTGGGGTTTGCCTGGGAGGTGAAGTGTGCCACCTTATTGTACAGTACTTGGAGTTTGTTCTTCTCAAGCTTTGCAAGTCCATGAATGACTGGGGCAGCATATGTGAGTGTCAGGAGGAGGATGACACTGGTGGCGATACAGACCCTGGCTTCCGGTATCAACTGGTTCTTCTGTCAGTAGAGGGTGCCTAGTTTCCCATGTATGGTTTTGGTGACTTGGTCCACATGGTTCTTAAGGGTGAGACCCTGGTCCAGGGAGAGGCTGAGGTATTTTAGGAAGGGCACTACTTCTAAGCAGTTGCCAGAGGCGTAGGTAAGATGTAGGTGTTGTTTTCTATCATGACCAAGGGATTTTGGACCAAACAACATGGCCTTAGTTTTGTCCGTGTTAAGGACCATTCTGTTCTCGATGAGCCAGTTCTCAAGGGATCGCAGGTCATCTTGGAGTAAGGGACTGAGGCCTCCCAGGTTAGTGGTGGATCAATAGATGATGGCATCATCCACATACTGGACAACAGAGCTCCCACCACAGTGGTCACTTGGTTCATTAGTGAACAAGGAGAAGAGGAGGGGGCTGAGTATCAACCCTTGTGGTGCCTCCTCTTTTAGTTGAAGTGGTTCTGATCTGGCATCTTTCCACTTTACCCTCTGTGTGTGACCTGTTAAGTAGCTTTTGAACCACCTTAGAGCATGGCAGTCGAGGCCTATGTTACCCAGCTTGGCTAGTAGCAGATTATGGTTGACCAGGTCAAAGGCCTTGGAAAGATCTATGAAGACCGCACCAGTAGGGATCCCCTTGTCCAGTTCTCAGAATACATCCATAAAGAATTTGGTCAGAGCAGTATCCATCCCATGCCTGGTTCTGAAACCATGTTGGGAGGGTGCTAGAAGTTGATGGACCTCCAAGTAGTCTTGGAGTTGTCCATAGATCAGCCTTTCCTGGATTTTTGACAGGAGGCAGAGCAGGGAGATTGGCCTGTAATTAAAAATAGACTTCTGACATCCTCCCTTGTGGATTGGGACCACACGGACCTGTTTCCACTGCTCAGGGACTGCGCCCTCCTTCAGGGACTGGTTAATAAGCCAGGTCAGGGGTCTGGCCAGGACAGGGGCACCGTCCTTCAGCAGCTTGGGGTGAATCCCATCGGGTCCCCCCGAGCCCAAGGTTTTTAGGGTCTTTAGTAGTGAGAGAACCTCTTTTGGCTTGACCAGCCTGAGATGGAAGGATGGGTGGTTACGGTTAGGAAGTGCCTGCGAACTACGGTCTGTGTTGAGGGGAGGTAGGCCAGCCTTGTACAAGTTCAGGTTAGTGAAGTGAAGGTTAAGTGAAGTGGCAATTTGGGGATCATTGTTTAGCAGTTGTCCATTGACCTCAATAGGACCCGGTTCGGACTTGCCTTTCCCCTTTAACAACTCATTAATGTGGGCCCACAAAAGTCTAGCATTCCCTAGATTATTTTTCTGAAGTTGCATGACAAACTCCGTTTTGGCAGTTTTTATGGCCAGTTTGCACTTGTTCCTGAGAGTTTTGTAGTTCACGAGGTCAGCAGGTAGGGACAGGTGCTTGAACTTTTTCCAAGCCTTGTCACAGTTAATCATCACGACCTTTAATTGGGGGGGGGGATCCACTTGTAGCAGCTTCCCTTAGCAAGGAGTTTCTTCATGAGGCGAATAGGTTAGCTGCCACGATGAGTGATCTCTGGAAGAAGGCAACCGCAGCATCCAGAGTGGGGAGGAGTTTGATTGGGCTCCAGTCTAGGCTGCAAAGGTAGTCAGAGAATTGTTTGAGTTAGAAGTGGGTGTAATCCTGCATGGCCAAGATTCACAGTTGAACCCTAGGCACCCTGTTCTTTTAGATGCAGAAGATGGGGGAGTGGTCACTTAGGGCGTCAGCCAGCGTACCAGCTGCCTGAATGTTGCATGGGTTAGTCACTAACGCCCAGTCAAGGGTGGAATGATTCCCTGTTTTGTGGTTCAGTCTGGTGGGCTCAGAGATTACCTGAACAAGGTTTGCTTCTTAAATAAGGCCTTTAAGAGACTGGTTTGCATCCTGGGCCCAGTTCAGGTCGAAGTCCCCCAGGATGAGTAGTTCAGAGGAGACCACATTGGCTATGTCCTTTAGGACTGCCTCCAGGGATTGGAGAGCATTCTTAGGGGGATTGTATACACACCCAATGGTGAGATGCTTGCAGAGACCAAGGGTGATGCTTATGAAGATTGATTCGCTGTCAGTGCAGGTATTGTGCTGCGGGATAACCTGTACTGAGTTCAGGGTATCTTTTGCATAGATAGGTACCCCTCCCCCTCTTTTGTTGGCCCTGTCTTTTCGGTAAGATGTACATGTTTTGATTGATAATGGCTGATTAAGATGTTTTTGCATTGAATGAGAGTCTGTTTAAAACATTATGTTCCATGAATTGTATGATTGAATATTTTTAAGATCAAATAAAGGAACACCTTGTAAAATAGGACTTGTCCTAATGGTGATTGAAATGAGATGTCATTTTATATCCCGTCTAAAAATAAAAGTTTTTACTACTACTACTCCTAAAGATTCTGATTTGGCACTGAAACAAGCCTTTTCCAAATATTTTGCATTAAAATCTTCTTATTTGGCTCGTTCGAATCAAACCTCTCTGGTTTCTGGCCATCATCTTTAACTGCAACTGAGTCCAGAGTTGCAAAATCAGTTTGCCCCTTTAGAGGGCCTTACAGAAGAGTATCTCTGGTCTGAAGATGCTGGGACTTGAATTTTGTACTGTTTTACTTTCTCACTTTTTTGTGTGTGGGGGGGTGTATTTCCTATATAGTTTCTGCATTATGTCTTGGTGGGGGGAGGAGAAAAAAGAATAGGGGCTCAAGGAAGTTTGTTAATGTGACATAGGAATTTACCTTATGGTTTATTTCTTTTTTCAGATGCATCTACTGTACCATATCTTCTATGTTACATGCTTCAGGTGCAAGAATGAGGTTGCAACACCTCTTCTATTTCACCTTAATTTCTATCTGTTTGTCTCTCATTCCTTCCTGTATCTTTTTATTGAGTATAATTAGAGCTCAGCTTTGCTCTCCTATCTCACAAGCTAAGTGGAATATGAAAATATGTCTTTTGTTGATGTATTTGGGCTTAGGGGTGGGTCAATATTTTGGGATGTGGGATGGGAATTACTTAGGGGGGTTATGGAGTACATCATTCTTTTTGGTTCTTTTACTAAATGTATTACTAGGGGTGGGCTACTAGTGAGATATTCTCGAGGGCTTTATTAAGGATATTACTACTATTGTGGCATGGGACTGAACTCATTACAAAATTGGTTTTAACAAATTACATTCTTATGGCAAGCTTATACTTGTTAAATGTTATTGTCATGACTATTAAAATTTTAACATGGAATGTTAAGGGCCTCAGGGGCAGAATAAAGGCTACTAGAGTGTTGAATTATGTTAATCATAAAAGAGTGAATATTCTTTTTACTTAAAAAAAGTTTTTTTTCTAATTAGGATTTGGAATTCTTTTCTAAAAAATGGGGTATAGGTATAGCCACTAACTTCTCCAATTCAGCCAGAGGAGTTGCCATATTTATTTTAAAAAAAAATCCTCTATTGAGTTTAGCAGGTCAATGTCTGATCCACAAGGAAGATTCATAATCATACAAATTAAAACCATAGATGGTAACATAGAAACATAGAAACATAGAAGTTGACGGCAGATAAGGACCGCAAGGCCCATCCAGTCTGCCCATTTCTTTTTTCTACCTTATAAATGTGCCATCGGCCTTTGCTCTGTCAGTGACCTATCTATTCATAGTCATTTGTATTGCTCCCTTATGCCTATCCCATGCCTGTTTGAAGCCCTGCACTGTATTCATAGCCACCACTTCTTGTGGTAAACCATTCCATGCATCTACCACCCTTTCTGTGAAAAAGAATTTCCTCACATTCCCCCTTAATCGGCCTCCCTCTAATCTCATGCTGTGTCCTCTTGTCCTGCTATTTTTCTTATATTTAAACATGTTACACTCTTTCACCTTGTTTATGCCCTTAAGGTGTTTAAATGTCTCGATCATATCATCTCTCTCCTCCTTTGCTCAAGGGAATACATATTGAGCTCCGTTAATCTGTCCTCATATGTCTTCTGATGCAGTCCCTGCACCATTTTGGTTGCCCTCTCTGGACTGCCTCAATTTGGTTAATGTCCTTGTGAAGGTGTGGCCTCAATACTGCATGCAGTACTCAGATGGGGCCTAACCAATGTCTTGTACAGAGGGATTATTACCTCCTCTTACGACTTGTGATACCCTACTAATACACCCTAACACCCCCAGCCTTACCTACTGCTTTAGAGGTCCGCTTGATGATTTTAGGTCATCAGTGATGATGATGCCCAAGTCTCTTTCTTCCTTTGTGACTGCTAGCAACTCCCCTCCCAGCCTATAAGTGGCTTCAGGGTTTCTCTTCCCTATGTGCATGATTTTGCACTTCTTTGCATTAAATCCCAGTTGCCACTCTTCTGACCATTTTGCTAGTTTATCCAGATCTCTTCTCATTCTGCCCACATCATTTGGATCATCTATTCTGTTGCAGATCTTGGTGTCATCTGCAAACAGACAAGCCTTACCCTCTAGTCCATCTGCGAGGTCACTAATGAAGATGTTGAATAGGACTGGCCCCAGGACTGATCCCTGAGGTACCCCACTTGTGACTTGCATCTCTTCTGACTGTATACCATTTACCACCACTCTCTGTTTTCTGCCAGTCAACCAGTTTGCCACCCAGTTGACCAACTTCTGACCCACCCCGAGCCTACCTAGCTTATTTATCAATCTTCTATGTGGAACAGTGTCAAAAGCTTTGCTGAAGTCAAGGTAGGCGACATCAACTGCTCCCCTTGTCCACCACTCTGTTACCCAGTCAAAGAAATCTATGAGATTAGTTTGACAGGACCTTCCTTTGTAAACCCATGCTGTCTTGGATCCTGTGCCCCTATGGATTCCAGGTGTTGCACTATCCTTTCCTTAAGGAGTGCCTCCATAATCTTGCCCACTACTGAGGTAAGACTGACTGGTCTGTAGTTCCCCGCCTCCCTGCTACCACTCTTGTGGAGCGGGATCACATGAGCCCTTCTCCAGTCTTCTGGGACCTCTCCTGTGCTCAGAGACTCACTAAACAATTCTGCTAATGGCTCTGCTAGTTCCTCCTTTAGCTCCTTACACCCCTGGGATGTATGCCATCAGGTCCCATTGCCTTATCCACCCTGAGCTTAGCAAGCTCTTGTAGGACCCTTTTCTTTGTGAAGGAGTAGTGCTCACCTCCCTCCCCTGTGTCCATGATGCTGAGCTGTGGGCCCTGTCCTACCTTCTCTTCAGTAAATACTGAGCAAAAGTATCTATTTAGGATAGATGCCCTTACAGGGTCCTCCTCCTCACATGCTCCCTTTTCTCCATTAAGCTTAGCTATACCCCCTCTGGACTTTCTCCTTTCACTAATGTATCTATAGAAAGTCTTGTCACCTTCTTTTACTGTTCTGTCTAGTGTTTCCTCAGTTTGGGACTTTGCCTGCCTTACTGCCTTCCCTGCTTCCCTTAGGGCAGTTTGGTATGCCTCCCTATCTTCATCCGCTGTGTTCCCTTATATTTCCTGAAGGCCAGCCTTTTGGCTCTGACATTTTCTGCTACTGTATTTGAGAACCAAAGTGGTTTCTTCTTTTTTGCACTTCCTTTTCTATCTAACACACTGGGATGTTGCTTCAAGTATTGTATCCTTAATGCTTGCCCACTTTGCCTGTACCTCCTCACCTGTGTTTCTTTTTGCCAGGGCTAGCTTAACTCTGTTGGCCATCTTATCAAAGTCAGCTCCTCTGAAGTCCCATATTTTTGCCTTGGAATGGGATGATTTAGATGTAGTAGCCAAATTGAACCATACCATGTGATGGTCACTGGCCCCCAGGTGACCTTCTACCTGGAGATCTGTGATCCCTTCTTTGTTAGTCAGTACTAGATCTAGGATAGCCCTGTCTCTTGTGGGTTGCTGTACCAGTTGTTTGAGGCCTCCCCTGCAGGGAATCCACTATGAGTCTAGTTCTGGCAGATGTTCCTGCTGGTATTGACCAATCTGTATCCGGCATGTTGAAGTCTCCCATTATCAGAACCTCCCTTTAGCTGTCATGTTTTGTATATCTTCTAACAGTAATGTGTCTATGTCCTCCCTCTGGTCTGGGGCCTCTAGACAACCCAGTTCTTATGGCTGTCCCATTTCCTGTTTCCAGGATGACCCACAGTTCTTCTGGCTCCTTATGTGTATTCTGAATTTCTGTAGCTTTGATATTTTCATTAACATACAGGGCCACTCCTCCCCCTTTTGCACCCTCGGTCTCTTCTGAACAATACATAGCCAGGTACTGAAGTCTCCTAAATGTGGTTACTGGTAAACCACGCTCACTATTTGCTACTATGTCCAGTTTAGCCTCTGACATTATTGCCTGCAGGTCTGGGATCTTATTTCCCAGTCTGTGAGCATTTGTGTACATGATTTTCCATTGGCCAGATTTTGGTGTGTTAGTTGTTGGGTGAAGTTTGGCATTACCCCTGTGTAATCGTATGGGAGACAAACCTTTTTCTTACCTGGTGATGCAAATGAACGGCAAACACGCTTGAATTCTGTTTGACCACTAGCTGAGGGGAGGTGTTCTTCCCATTCGACGATGGGGTGCTGCACCCTCTCCCATTTGCTAGTTTAAATATTCTGCAAAGACGCCAAACTTCTGCCCCAATGCACTGACTCTCTTTAGTCAGATGCAGTTCATCAAATTTAAAGAACTTTTCGCTCCCAGAACTGTTGCCAGTTCCCTACAAATCTGTGTCCTTTTCCTGGCACCAGTCCTTGAGCCACGGTTTAGCTCCCTATCTCCTCTCTGACCTTCCGTCCATCTGCTCCCTTCTCCCAGACTGGCAGGATCTCAGAGAAGGAGATGCGGACGAAATAGATGATAGTTTGTCACCCAGCTTAGTCAGGTGTTCCTTGGTCTCCACAACTGACCAGCTGGCGAGATCATTAGTCCCTATGTGTACTAGGACATCAATGTTTTCTCCTGCTTTGTGAACAATTTTAGCAATGTGGTCAGTGTCTCTCCATGCTGATGTACCTGGGAGACATCTGACCATCACCCCTGGCTGGAGATGGGTATCAACTCCCCGAATCATGGAGTCTCCTATGATCAGAAGTTTTTTTGATTTACTTTGTGCTTGTTTAGTTTTGGTTCCTGATTTGGGTGAGTATTGTTGTGCTAGCTCCTGTGCCGCAGTGTCCTGCTCTGCAGTGTCTTTTGCCTCTTTATTTGATTTCAGAGATAGAGGCAGATACCTGTTTGTAGTGTTTATATGGTTTTGGAGGTAATGTGTTGGAGAGCAGAGAGTGATGGGGCACCTGATTTGCTCTCCTAACCACCTGCCAACCTCCTGGACCAACTACCCTCTGCGGTCGAGGTTTTCTGTTGGATGCTGGGGAAATGGCGGTGGTTCTTATAATGTATTGCCTCTTCAATATGAAATTTGAGGCGTGCAATCTCTGCCCATGCTGCCCGGAGCTGAGACCTAAGATCTCCAAAGGCCCAGCATGTAGGACAGTGTCCTAAATCCTGTAAGACTGTCCTTCTGAAAATTGTTCCACAGTACCTGCAGTTAATGAAATCCATTCCAAATAAGTTGCTGGGTTTGTAACCTAGTCAGAGTAATTAGAAGGAAAAAAAAAGGAAAAAAATGCAAGTAATGGTTTAATTGTGCTTTGTTTAACTTGTTATAACAAGTTAAATTACTAGTGCCCCTGTAAATGAGATCACCTTGTGGAGGCCCCACTGATCCGCCCCTTCCTGCTCTGCCACAGGAAATGTCACAACTGTGGTACCCTATAAAAGGAGTGTAGTGTGGGTGGTTGGGATGGGGTGGGTGGTGGGCCCTTCCCCTGCCTAAAAAGAAGAACCACGGATGAAAGAACAAGGAGGTAAGAGCAGAAACAATCAGTCAACAACAAATGCAGTAACCCTGAAAGCTTATCCTAATGTTAGATAAAACTGTAAAACCTGTAAAGCACCACCTGTAATAATTTCAGAGAAGATATACCCTGTAAGAAACACTTTGCTCCAGAGAAAAATAAAGCAGTAACAGAAGATATAACTTCAAAAGACAATTTGAATCAGAAGATTACAGCAGTAATCTGTTAGCACACACCTGTAGGCACACCTTGTAATAATGCAGAAGAAGGTATACCAGCAACAACAATTTGAATCAGAGAAAAATAAAGCAATGAAATGTTAGCAACAAACAGTAGCAATCCCTGTGAGTAAAAAATAAAAACACCACCACACAGTAAATCTGCTTAGCCAAACTAAGTCTTAATCTTTCTCCCTTGCTCTGGTAAGTTTCTCTACTCTGCCTTTCAAGCAGTCTTAGAAAGAAAGAGCTCAGGTGAAGCTAGGTGCCTTGGCCAGCAAACCAAGTCTTCTACTTTACGGTAACTTCACGTAACTTTACTTTGGCCAATATTTATATTCCCAACATTAGTGACTCAATTTTTTGTAATTTTTTTTCTAGAGTTAGCCATCTTCATGGACCCCAATATTATAAGTGGTGATTTGCTAATTCCAGATTAAAATTAAATTCTTCAAAAACTAAATGCATGATTTTTTGGATTGCCTCAAAATTAACAAGCATTTGTCAAAGCTGAATGTTGTCCTGGCATTGGCATTGGCATTGGCAGTGCCAGAGCTAGAGATGCATAATAGGAATGGCAGTGAAGTATTGAAGTGATGCTAACCCCACCCCTACCCTGTAGAGAGCGACAGGCATTGGGGTGTGCCTTTGGGTCATCAGCTATAACGCTCATGCCATTGTACCTCACCCTACCCTGTAGACACTGACAAGTGTCGGGGTGTGGTTTGGGGTCTTTGGGCATCATACTTAACCCATTCCATAAGGAAATATGCTGATGTGGGTGCAATATAGGACCATGGGGTGAACTTTGTGGCCAAACAGTGCAAGGTACACCATGATGCATGTCAGTAGCTGTAGGGTTGGGGGTGGAATGGCGTGAGCGTTACATCCAATGATCCCAAGTGACACACCTGTCGCCTATCAATCTGTACTGGGTGGGGTACTACAGTTGGAAACCCTAGCACCATAGGCGTGTGGTGGTAGTTTCACTCCATATTTTCAACATGGGCTGCTTGTCAGACCACCTCATGAAAAGCGGCATAATCACTTTGTTAGCTGAAAGTTGGTTTTGCATGGTGGCTGTGCCATTTGGTGACAGAGGGATGAAAACACATTTTTGGGCAGGATGTGGAGAATGACAACTGTATTGTTCATGAGGAGGCATAAAAAATGGCAATATTAAAAATCTGGAGTGACAATATGAAACATTGGTGAAGCAATGAGCATAAATACAAACTGCACAACACACATCTGTAACCCAATTATTTTGGGGATTTGTTAGCCACATTTGTAACATAGGCATTTTGGGACCTCCCTTTATGAACAGTGACGCTGAAATTTTGTTAATCTGTCCCAAAAGTTGATTTCCCACAGTGACCACGTAATTGTGCGCCACAGGTGCGGAAACACATTTTGGGCAGCATGTGAAAAATGAAAGCTGTACTGTTCATAAGGAGGTGTGAGAAAATGCCAGTGTTGAAAATCTGGCATGAAAATATTGCAAATTTGCAAAATTACAATGGTGCGTGGAAACTGCACAATGCATGCTTGCAACACAGTCATTTTATGGACTTTCAGCACCAAATTTTTAGCATAGGCATTTTAGGACCTCTGCTCATGAACAGTGTCACCGTTATTTCCTCAAACTGTCCCAAAAAGTGATTTTGCACAACAACCACGCTATTCTGTGCCAGACATGCGAAAACACATTTTGGCCAGGATATGTAAAATGACAGCTATACTGCCCATCAGGAGTGGAAAAATGCCAATTTTGAAAATCTGAAGTGAAAACATTACAGATTCATGAAGTTACGAGCGTGCATGGAAACAGCACAACGCACACTCATAAAACAGCCATTTTTTAGATTTTTCCCACCAAATTTGCAACATAGGCTTTTGAGAGCCCCCCTCATGAACAGTGGCACTGTCATTTTGTTAATCTGTCCTGAAAGGTGATTCTGCGCAGTGACCGCAAAATCACCTTTCGGGGCTGATTAACGCCATGACAGTGCCAGAATTCATGAGATGGGGTACCAAGAACCCCATGTTGAAGATTCGGTGTCAAAATTCCCAAACATGCCTGAGATATGCATCAAAGTTGAAAAAAACCTATTTATGCCATTATACAGCTTACCGGCATTTCCTCAGTTCGTGGTTGGCTTTGAAGAGTGCAGATGTGTTCCCGGTCCACCGAAGATCGTCACGCTGGACTCCAGAGGTAAGTATGGGGTGAGGGAGGTGTGGGGAGGCAGGGTGCGCAGTGGGTGGGCATGGGTTGTGGGAGGTGGGCAGGGAGACTGCGAGAGACAGTTTTCTTTTTTACAGATTAAAGAAAATAAAAAAATAAACATCAGGGGAATTTTTTTGAAGGGGCTTTGGCACACTGGGGTGGGCTCCCAACCTAATTGTTTTCTGGGGGGATGCTATAGCCGACGGGGGATTGTGCACCCCCGTCGGCACACAACGAAAGGGGGAGGCAAGAGCCGAGTGGGATTGGGCACCCCCCTCGGCACATAACAAATGGGGGGAATACATTATGCCGGTGGGGAGTGGGCTCCCCCGTCAGCATATACATTGGGCCAGGGTATGCCAACAGGGGGATTGGATACCCCCAAAGTTGGCAGTATGCCACCGTGTTACCTTTCTTTTTTCACCACCAGGAAAAGCAGGTCGGGAGGTCCGCTGTGTATGATGAGCTTAGCTCGCATTGCAGCTGACCTTTTTTTTGATCTCATCACCATATTAGGTATTCACAGTGTGGTGCTGACACGCAGGCTGATTGGGGAATGAGGGACGCACCTACTGATGTGTGCCCTGCATTTGCCCAACAGTGACCGCACCTCCAAATCTGCACTACCGTAAGATGTTGGCTGCGGAAGCGTCCCAACATAAAAAGGGACCCTCAATTGGAAATTGTTGATGAGACAGGTACTATTTTAGAATGTGTGGATAGTTATAAGTAATTTGAGTTTTGGTTGGACAGTTTGGGCACAGGAAATACTCATGTTGACAAGCTTATAATTCAGGGGTTTTCTTTCTAGACACAAAAATTGCTTTGATCTAGAGACTCTGCAGTTAATTATAAAAGTTAAAATCTTCCCCTTAGATTACAGAAGTACCCTGTATGACTCTGCTACTAGTGTTAGGTTGTCTAGTCTGGACATGCTAGTAAATAGGTTAGCCATATTGGTGCTAAACTGCTCTAAATGCATGCCTCACTGTAAAATGTACAATAAATTGGGATGGATCCCTTTTTTGTGATAGAAGGGATCTCCATAAATGGTTATTTGTGTATAAATGTGGATTAGGATATGTCCCTCCATACTTGAGTAAAAGGCTAAGCTTTAAAAATGTTGACCCCTCTATGAGGAATTCCAGTATAAGAGAAATGTTGGTCCCGCTGTATAAATCAAAAAGTTCTCAATTCAGTTTTAGCTACTATATTCCAGTTTGTTGGAATAGTCTTCCCCATGAATTTAGGAGATACTATGGGAAACCTCCTGCTGTTTCTACATTGAAAAAGTTTTTATTGTCATTGGATAAGCCATGTAATTGTTTTAATTGTTTATGTTTATTATTTATTTTTGCATCATTGTGTAAAGTATGAATGAAGGTCACCATTGTAAATGAGCTCAGGCTCAATGGTTTAAACCTTGAAATAAACAAACAAATAAATTTCAACCTAGCTTTAAATTGTAGACTCAATAAGTCATCTGCTTTTATGGATTGTGTGGCTAGTATTAGGAGACTGTTAAAAGATTTTATAGAGGGCTTGGTACTCACAGATGTTTGGCAAGAATCTAATATAGACTCGCAAACATTCTCTTTTTTTTTCTGCTCCCCATCAAAGCTATACACATATAGACTACTTTTTAGTTTCCCATATTCTTCAAAATTCTATTTACTACATTAAATACCATAATATTGTTATTTCAGATCATGTGCATGTTGAATTGCTGATTAATACTTCTCTATTTTCCTCCAATAGACTATGGTCTATAGATCCCATATTGCCCAAAGACAAACTATTTTTAGATATTTAGCTGCTGAGTAGGGGGCCCGCTGCAAAAATTTAGCATACTTGATAGACCTTTGGGCCTTTATCTGCTGGCAATTTTCTTATATTCGTATATTATACAGAATTCAATAATATAATTTTTTCAATTTAATCCAGTAGTGGAAACCTCTTCCAGAATTAATTGGGAAGCATTTACAGTAGTAATTAGGAGATACATTATTAATTATACCTCTTACAAGAAAAAACAAAGTAAACAGAAACTGGAGTTACTCAAAAGAGAATTAACTCGACTTAAATCATTCCATTTAAGCTCTCAAAACTCTGTCATTTATAACCAGTTATTATTGGTGAGAGACCAAATAAATAAACTTTTCTCAAAGGAGACAAAGAAAGCCTTTCTACTCATCAGAACAAAATTTTATGCTTTGGACAATAAGCCCGACAAAGTAATTGTTTTACAACTGCAAAAAGAAAACCAAAGTAATTGTATTTTTTCCATACAGGATTATAATCAAACATTAGTAAAAGAATCTAAAGAATTAATAATATTTTTTTCACTTATTACAAAATTTTAATCAGTCAGACCAGAATAAATACCCAGATGCAGTTAATAGCTTCATTTCTGCAATTAATCTTCCCCAGATGTCTAACGATCAGAAATTGGCACTTGATGTCCCACTTACTTTGGATGAAGAATTGAATACAATTAAGTCTATGATGTCAGGTAAGGCCCCAGGCATGGATGACCTTCCTGTAGATTTTTATAAGTGCTTCACTTCCCTGATTGTACAACCCTTGCTGAATGTATTTAATGAAGCAGTTCACACAGGGATTTCCCACTCTTCCTTTTTTGATGCTACAGTAAAATAGCAGTCTTTGCAAAAAAGGACACCAAATCTAGAGTTGATCACTTCCTATCATTGTATATGCCTTCTTAATGATATGATATTAAAATATTAGCCAAATTACTAGCCACATGGTTAGAAAAGGTTGCTGTCTGTCTCATTTGGGCCAAACAAAATGGATTTATAAAAGGTAGGAAACTTGAGGGCCAGTACCAGAAGGTGGCAGTCAGGGGGTGTGCATTGGGGTTACCATCCCTAACACTCACCCCATTCCATCAATAAATAACCTGAGATAGGTAGAGTATATGAGAATGGCATTATTGTTAGGTTTGACATCACCAAGGCACACCCCATGCCAGATTTGTGAAGAGGCATGAGAAGTGAAACCATAATGTTTTCTTCTGTTGCTGCTTACAGGGTGAGGGTGGGGTGTTAGAGTTGGAAATTCTAACCCCATGTTTCCCTACTTTTGTCACTTTAACCCTAACTAGTGCATTAAAGAAGCTTTTTGCACTGAATTTCCTTAGTTTTTGAGATATTATAATTATATCCTTATTTGCCTGTGGGAGCACAGGGCCCTCTGAGCCCTGCACTCCCAACCATCCAGAATTTTTGAGATAGTGTAATCATATCCTTATTTATCTAGGGGACCACAGGGCCCTCTGGTCCCTGCACTCCCATCCCTCCATAGATGCATATATGTATGCCCCACACAGGGACTGAGCTTATATCTAAATGCTGGCAACTGAGTGCAGTATTAGGGGGTACTGTACTGTTGGGGTGTGCCATCCTTCAGATAAGATATTAAAGCAAGGGCCCTTCTACCCATCCTAGTGCTGTCCTGTTGGTGTCCAGGTGGAAGTAAAAGAACCCAATGCACTCTTCGCAAAGAGTAGGGGTTATTCCTGGTGTCCTGGCCAATATTCCCCTTCCCAAAGAACATGTTCATGCAATTGTCCAAGGCTGTGTGTGGTATTGATTTGTGATATGGTTGCCACCACACATTCAGTCACTTCACTACCAGTCTAGAATTGCTTGTAAAGTGCTTTGGGATACAATGTGTATGAAAAGCACTATATAAATGTTGATTCTTCTTCCCCACCTCATATACCCGTTATTAAAATATTCCAAATTCATGGAAAAATGTGATTCTGTGCCTCTGCAATCTCATTCCATGCCACTTGTGTGAAAACACAGTTTGGGCAGGATTTGAAAAATGACAGCTGTCACATTCATGAGGTGGTATAAAATATGGCTATGTTGAAAATGTGGGGTCAAAATATTTAAAATGACCAACATTACGAATGAGAGTTGGAAAATTTCAACAGATTGCACATAACTTTGTCATTTTTGCATATTTTGACCCAAGTTTTCAACATATTCTTCTTATGACCCCACCTCATGAATAAGGGCAGTGAAAATGTTCAATTCCTACCTGAAAGGTGATTTCACAATGCAACCACAAAGTTGCCTTGCAGGCTGGATTTGTGTAATTCCACTGCCATTGTTCATGAGGTGGGGTCTCAAAAAGGCGATGTTGAAAATTTGGTGTAAAAACATGCAAAAATGACAAAGTTGTGCATCAAAGTTGAAAGCCCCATTGAAATATATTGAACTGCATTTACAGTACCTCAATTTCTCATATTGCAGTCAACAGTTCCAGCAGCAAGATGTGTTTTCAATCAGAGAGTGGCTGTTCACTGTGGGACCTGTTCAGGTGAGTGAGGGTGTGTTCAGGGCGTGGGGCCTGTGGGGTGGTGGGTGCTCAGTGGGACTTCACGGTTGGGGGGCAGATTGCTGCAGGACCATTTTCTTTTTGACAGGTCTTACAAAAAAGGTAATTGAGTGACCATGTCCTTTATTTAATACAGGACAGTGATTGGAGGGTGTGGGGGTGCCACTAGACGCCAGGGAAAGAATAAAATTATAACTGGGACAGTGATCGGAAGGTAAGGGGTACCACTAGACACCAGGGGAATGCAATAAGTGGTAGTAGTAGCAAAAGTTTAATTCTGAATATTTCCAGAAAGGGTTAGTCTAGTTTAGCTGAAGCTAATTTTCAATGGGATCCCTTGTCTACAATAAGAATCCAGTACACAAATGTTTTAACAATATATATAAGAATACATAGTAAAAAAGGGATCATACAACATAGCACACATATTAACAAAAAGAACATACAACTTCACAGTTTCATTTAGGAACTAAGCAAGCCTACTGAACTACAACAATTTTTTGGCAACATAGCAGCATCTGAGAACCAGGTTTTAACAGCCCTCCTAGGTGTAGTACTTTTTTGTAGCCTCAACTGGTCAGGTAGCCTATTCCATAACTTAGGGCCCATGCACACAAAACTGGAATTATCCCTAAAAGATTTCATAACTGGTACCACATACTCAATAGTTCCTGATGTGTGCAAGCCCTCTCCTCTATTAGAGCTGAAATATACTGGGGCATTTTCTTCTGTTTGCATCTATAGACTAGATGTATTGTATGTAATTTATGTTGCTCTATCAGTTCCATCCAGCCCAAGGCTCTATACAGAGAACAGTGATGCACATCCTTGGGTGCATCCAGGATAAACGGTGCATACCTGTTGTATAACACATCAAGCCTGTGCAGCACTCCCCCAGATGCTACCCCAAAAACAATTTCACCATAATCTAGCAATGGGACTACCATGAATTTACTATTTTCAATCTAACATCCAATGGTAGACAATTTTTATACTTATACAGAATCCCCATTTTTATGTTTGCTTGTGCACATGCACAAGAAATATTATGTGGCAGCTTAGGAGAGAAGCAGGTTGTGGAGGTGCGGCACTGTGGCGGCCAATGCCAGCACTGCATTTGTGGGCTTGGCAGTGTGCAGCCAATGCAGCCCCACTGTTCTGATGACACTGAGTCTCCAGAAGTGCCACCAACTTGAAACGATTTGGCCGCCGCAATCAGGGGATGCTTCGTCATTGCAATGTCAGCCATTCATCTCTGTGTTAGGTCTGAATAGTGCAGACTGTAAGCCGACATTGCGATACCGGGACAGTCCCTATTTGTTGCACCAAATGTTTATGGTCCATGACCAGATTATTTATTTTTCTAATTTCTTTCCCACACCCTGCTGTGTGATCACACGGCCACTGACTGGCCAAATTGCTCCCCCCCAAAAAGCACCACAGTGGTTCCCACCCCGACTCCCTACCTCAGCGAGCGAGCCTCTCAGTTCTGGTTTCATCTCTGCAGACCACACACCAATCTTGTAGCCTAGCCACCTTCCTGCGTGTAAAGTCTCACACCACCTATGGTGCAGTGCTCGCAGTAGTTCCATAGCTATATAACCCCGCAGACACACAGTCCCTTTACTGTGCCGCTCTGCCCTTACCTGCCATGGAAGGCATGTACAGCTTTGCTGCCAGTGAATGCACTCCAATGCCTCTGGTTTCCTTGACTACTACTACCCCCATGGCCCCCACCAGGCTCCTGCCCAGACTCCGACTCGCCAATTGCCCTGTGTCTGAATAAAGCTGACACAGAGGGCTGCGCATGCTGTAACTGTAACCATGGTGCCCGTTAGCGCTCAGGCTACTGATGCTGTGCTCCTGTCGTGCTCTGTTACACTGCCTGCCTCATCGCTGGAGTCATGGGTCCCTTCCCAATGATGCTGTACTCCACTTATGGCCCAACTGGCTTTATTATGGGGCAGGTGCTTTACACTGCAGAGTAACATTCAATACAACAATGGTAGATCGCACAGGTACATGGAGTTTGTCTCTGCTTTTTTTTTTTTTTACCATGGCTATTTTCTGTCCCGGAAAGCATAGGAGTTGGAAATGAGGGGGCGAGAGGGGCAGCAGCCCCCCACTTTATGAACTGCCCCCTTCATTAATTCAAGTGGCTGCAGCCTGCAGAATGAATTCCCTCATTGTGTGACAGCTTGCAGTGCCTTGAATTTGCTGCCTTCCTGCCCTGTCACTAGCAAAAGAAACAGCTGCTTTGTAAATGCCTCCTTACAGAGTTGCAAAGTACAGTCGTTATTATAATGACTCTGCTTTATAACTCAGGAACTGTCTCTAACACCTCTTCAAAGCAACCCAGCAGATGTTCACACCTCTTGTCTCCTCTTTGTTTTGGGAGTATCCACATCAGGAGACTTAAGCACCCCCATAGCCTAGCTAGTCAACCCAGTAAGGCAGATGAGATAATCGGCCAAGATAACACTTAAAATTAAATGTATCTGTTGTGCCTCCACTGCGCTGACGCCTCCATTCAATGATTTGATTATTTATTACTTTAAACATCCCACAGAAGTTCTGAGCCCTCCCTGCGCCACAAGAACAAAGCCAGGTTAGTGCCAGCCAAGGAGGGTAATAGGTATAAAGGTAGTAACCACCACACCATGGCCAATCCAATTTCCTCCTGACTCCTGCTTCATGTAATAACCTGGCTTTGCCTTGTTGTTGTGGCCATTGGGGTTGAGAGAGTGAGTGGTGGTTGCCGATTTCATTCAGATTTGCCTTGGTGGAGACGGAGTGAAGATGACCGGACCGGACCCAGAGAATTGGTGGCTGGAACTGCTCTTGCTTGCAGTGCGCTGCTTAGTGCTCTGAGACTCTCCAGTTGAGACTGACTCTGTTTAAAACCCATTCATTAATTTGTTTTATTTATTTATTTTTTAAGGCAAGTTAAATTTAATTTGAAGAGCTCTGACTCAGAGCTTAGCTTTAAATAAAATAACGTCCCCAGTGGCGACAGTCCAATTCCAAAGTGCCAACCCTGTGGTAACTCAATCCACTGTCTGGTGTCCGTTAATTAAATTAAGTTCTCTTGCTACTGGTATCCATACACTATTCTGAGGGAGCACAGCTCCCCTATGGATGCACCCACGGAGGAGATTAAGGAGGCTGAGGACACCTGTCACAAGGGAGGCCCACAGGAAGGAGGCAGAGGATGCCACAAGGAAAGGAAGCAGCTCCTGGTGGGGGACTCAATTATTAGGGGGATAGAACTGGGGGGAGCAGGGAAAACTGAAGTAAAGTGCCTGCCTGGTGCCATGGCTTGTAGGGACAGGCAGCGCATCCTCAGGATCACGAGAACAGCTGCACGGGAGCCTGACCTGGATGTCATTGTCCACCTAGGGACAAATGACTTGGCTCAACATGAGCTTAGAGCAGTGCAGAAGGACTTTGTAGAACTGGGGAGGGGCCTAAGACAAGTAGCACACACAGTATCCTTCTCAGAGGTGCTGCTTGTAAATGGCATGAGTGAGGCAAGGGTACTTTGCACCATACAGTTTAATGAGTGGTTGAAAAATGGTGGAGCACAGGGTTTGGCTTCATTGGGACTGGGTGCCACCTGGAGGGACACCAGCCTATACTGGCAGGATGGTCTGCATCTGTCCAGAAAGGAACAAGTCTTTTGAGCAATCAGTTTAAATGCTTCATTGGCAAGCTTTTAAACTAGTCAAGGGGGGAGGCACTGATAAGCAGCAGAAAAATCCCAGCCTCTCCCTACAAAACAGGGTACTAAATGGGAAAAAGACCGAGGTAGAAAGGTCAGTGGGGGATGCTGCAACAGAAAGTAAAGCCATCAAAAAATGGAAAGCAATGAGTACCAATGCACGTAGTCTGAGTAACAAGCTTCCTGAATTAGTGGCCTTGATGGAGGAGGAACATCTGGATATCATGGCAGTCACAGAAACATGGTTCACACAAAACCATGACTGGGACGTAAACATACCAGGATACACTATCTACAGGAGAGACAGAGAGGGTAAAAGAGGAGGAGGAGTAGCTCTATACATCAGGGAAGGAATCAAAGTAACAGAAGAAAAGAGAAAACAGGGAGGAGAAGAAGCAATGTGGGTAAATTTGGAGACCGGCAATGGCACCACAATCCGCACAGGGGTTGAGCACAGACCTTCCTTCAGGGGAGGAAATGACAAGGAAATGATAGAAAGTATACTTAGTATGGCAAAAAGGGGAGATATTGCTGATGGGTGATCTGAATATGCCAGATGTTAACTGGAGTAGTTGCCGAGCCACTTCAAAGAGTGGGTTATTCTAGATGCCCTCACAGGGGCATGCCTTAGACAACTAGTATTGGAGCCCACTCGAGAGGGAGCAATCTTAGACCTGGTTCTCTCAAATGGAGATGAAGAGAGGATCACAGATGTAGAAGTGGGTAGCCATCTGGGAACTAGCGACCATCGAACAGTATGGTTCACAATAAACACAGCAATAAAGTCAAGCCATCACAAAGGCAAAGGTACTGGATTTTAGGAGGGCTGACTTACAAACGGTAAGTGCCTAAGGAATGCACAAGCAAATGGGCAGGAAGGAGGGTGGAAGAACAATGGGAATGATAAAACTGCCATCACAGAGGCAACAAGCCTTTGTGTGAAGCAAATAAACAAAACTAAACGATGTAAGAAACCACTATGGTTCCCTCAAAGGAAGTGGCAGTGAAGGTTCAAGAGAAAAGAAAGCTTTCAGGAAGTACAAGGAATCACAGAAGGAGCAGGACAGAGAACTGTATCAGTTAAAGCAAAAGGAAGCTGGAAGGCAGTCAGAACAGCAAAGGCCCAAACCGAGGAAAAGATAGCCAACTCAGTTAAGAAGGGGATAAAACCTTTATAGGTACATCAGGGCGAAGGAAGACAAGGGAGGATAGTGAGGGACTAATAAAGGGGGGGTGGGCAGAGGAGACTGTGAAAGGCAGAGATACTAAACAAATATTTTGCTCAGTATTTACAAAGGAAGGGGGTACCTAGAACAAACAGTAGAAACACACTGGATACAGAAGTTGATACCAGCCCATTTACAGAAGAAAGGGTTCTGAAAGAACTCTTAAAACTGAAGGTGGACAAAGCAATGAGGCCTGATGGATTCATCCAAGAATTCTAAAAAGTACTAAGGGTAGAATTAGTGACACCACTGACTACCCTGTTTAACAAATCATGGAGGATGGGTGGTACCCAAGGACTGGAGGAGGGCAGATGTGATTCCTTCACAAAAGTGGGAGCAAGGCAGAAGCAGGAAACTACAGACCTGTTAGTTTAACCTCAGTGGTAGGGAAACTGATGGAATCACTTCTGAAGGAAAGAATTGTCGAGTATCTAGAGGCCAGAGGGCACAGGACCCAAGGCAGCATGGATTCATGGCGGGAAGGTCATGCCAGACAAATCTGATAGATTTCTTTGACTGGGTGACCAAAGTAGTAGATCAGGGAGGGCTGTGGACATGGCCTACCTAGACTTTAGCAAGGCATTTGACACAGTCCCACACAAAAGATTAATATACAAGTTAGCTAGCCTGGGAGGGTCCCAAGATGACAGCCTGGGTAAAAATTGGCTGGAAAATAGGACACAGAGGGTAATAGTAAATGGAGTCCACTCTGATGAAAGGGGAGTTACTAGTGGGGTACCGTGAGGGTTCAGATTACGACCAGTCCTCTTCAATGTCTTTATGTTTACATTGCAGAGGGACTGGAAGGAAAGATGTCTCTTTGCAGATGACACAAAGATCTGCAACAGAGTTGATGCACAAGGTGGGTGGAAAGGATGAAAAGGACTTGGCAAGGTTAGAGGAATGGTCAGATGTATGGCAGCTTAGATTCATTGTTAAGAAGTGCAAGGTAATGCACCTTGGAAACAAAAACCCAGGGGAAGAGTACACAATGGGGGTGAGATACTAACAACAACAAAAATGGAAAGGGACCTGGGGGTAGTCATATCAGATGACCTAAAGGTGGGCAAGCAATGTGAGAGGGCAGCAATGAGGGCTGGGGGGATATTGGGATGCATAGGGAGAGCCATCACCAGTAGAAAACAAGAAGTTATTATCCCTCTGTACAGACAGCTGGTCAGACCCCATCTGGAGTACTGTGCAGTTCTGGAGACGCAGTCTTCACAAAGACACAGACAGGATGGAAGCTGTCCAGAGGAGGGAAGAATTAAAATGTGCAGGGTCTGCACCGGAAGACATATGAAGAGAAAGACTAAAGGAGCTTAATATGTATAGCCTCGAGGAAGGGAGGGAGAGGGGGGACATGATAGAAACTTTCAAGTACCTCAAGGGAATCAACAAAGTCCAAGAGGGTTGCACCTTTCAAAAAAAGAGGTGTGCAAGAACAAGGGGGCACAATTTGAAGATAGAGGGGGGGCGGCTCAGACGAAATTTAAGGAAATATTTTTTTCACAGAGAGGGTTGTGGATGCATGGAACGGCCTTCCGGAGGAGGTCGTGGAGTCAAAAACAGTGGTGGAATTCAAGCATGCATGGGACAGTCATAAGGCAATTCTAGGGGCTGGGGGTAGGAAGAAGTAGGCTGCTGGTTAACTAGGATCTGCAGCTTATCCAGTAGGCAGGGAAATGGGCAGACTGGGTGGGCCAAGCGGTCCTTATCTGCTGTCAAATTCTATGTTTTTATGTTTCTATGTATAGTTGGAAGGCCATCTGCTTCTTTATTCTGCAAGCTGCCCACCTGCCGGCTCCTGCTTGTTTGCGATTGCCAACTTGCCCCAATAGTAGCTTGCCACCAGCCCATTCGCAACTTGCCTTGCACCCCCCCACATTGCGCAGCCCAATTCGAAAAAGTCCAGTGTGGTGCCAGTGTGCCACTGTCCACTCCATCTCCAGTTGGTGTGTGTTTGTGACTATGTTAGTAGTACATCAGTTGATGCGATCCTCCTCCTGCCTCCTTATCACAGGTATCGGGCGGGCAGTCAGGTCACTGCTGGACATAAGAACCAGGACTCCACGAGGAAGAACATTCCAATAGGCTGTAACTGGTCTGGACCTGTCATGCTGGCTGTACTGCTACTAGTACTTACAGGTAAAAAAAGTTAAAGCTATGTTCATAAAACTCTCCTTCCTTGGCTTAGAATATATTGTTCACTAATTTACGGTATGGGGCTGCAGATAACCAATTAACATTTATTTTAAATTGCTGTACTGAAGATAATGTATTTCCAGTGAAGCTGTGTATTTTTTACAAGAGCAGTGAATTTATTGAATTATGAATATACTGAGAGTAATGAAACAAGTTATCAAAGGGAGCTGTGTATTTTTTACTAGAGTTGTGAACTTACTGAGCTATGAATTTAAATTATTTTACTGAGAGTAAAAAAAAATATATAAAAGCCTATAAAACTATAATCATAAGGTGGTAAGAAACATTGACATTATTTTAACGATTTTATTGTGACAATCTCCAGAGTCCTCTCATGAGATCAAGTATTAATTAAGGGCCCAAAGCACATTAGGGAGGGATAGAAATGAACCTGGGGACAGATTATATCTTAGACCTTCCTGGGAAGTGTCTAGGCATTGCATAGTATTGCCCACTATTGGTGTGTAAGTTCTGAAGTGGCAAAAGTGCTTAAGGGCAGTGTGTGTTTAATTGTTGCTTTTGCTAGCTTACGCTCCTAATATTCTACTGATGTTTTGTACTGAATTTGGATATATGGTTGAAGAATTAATAATTAAAAAAAAATGTCTTTAAAAGTTTTAATGACCTGAATGGTCTTAACAATACAACCCGATGAATAGGATGATGATACAGGTAAAAAAGACATTTGATCAGATGTATTAGTATGTATGTTAAGATTAACTTAAGAATGACTGTGACATGGTCTACTGGAAAGCAACAGCCATGTGGAAACCAGGGAACATAAAGGATAATAAAAAAAAATAGACAAATACATAATTGTGCCCTGTTCTGCAGTTGCTGTCATGATTAACACCCACTAACAGTGGTACCAAAATTGGAAATACACAGATCTGAGGCTGAGCTCTTTCCCTTTAGGGAGTTTTTATTCATCTATTAAACTGATCATTAAATCCTTCTATTCACTACGTGATATAAGTTACAATTAATCTATCTAAAGTAGCAGGATTGCTTTTTATTTATTACCCATTTAAGTTCACCCTTATTTGTTCATTGGAGCCAAGCAAACTTGAAAAAGATCTATGCACCAATGGAGGATGTATTCTTTAAAGGAGTAACATTGACAATCTGGGAACATAAAAGCTTGTGATGCAATATTTTAACATGCCATTAGTGGATAACAGGATTTAATAATATGTTAATTCAGTAGGTGAATAAAAACTGAGTAAGAGAAAACAGCTCCGTGTTTCCAATTTTGGTGCTGGTGTTCGAATCCAGGTGAAGTGGAGTAGTGTAGATTAGTATCAGGCACCTGCTTCTTTGTATGGTACAAGGCTGCCTTGACTGTGAACACATTTTGTGCACTTTAGTGAAGGACTTGGGAGCTGGGGTAATATATACAGTATATATATATATATATTTTTTTTTCTTGCATTGTTTCTACTCCTTGGTCCCCGGTCGACTACCATCCTCATCCACCCGTCCATCCCCGTACAATGAGATTAGGCCACTACCCCTCTACCCCCATGGATTACCCCCATGGCAGGTTGGTGAGGAGCCCCCCCCGGCTCGGCTCAACTCACCTTCACAGGATCCAGTGTGGGGTGTAGCATTCAAGGTCATGGTCTGCGGCAGGTGGACGGCTCATCAGTGCGACTGGGACCAGATTTTTTCCTCCTCCATTTTTGCCCTTGCATGAGAAGCGTGCAATGGCACCCATGGAAGGAGTGCGCACTTGTCCGCACATGCTCCTCCCTGATGACTGTCCCATCACACCCCCTTCTGTAGAGTAGTGGCGCTATATCCCCAGCCTCCGCTAGTGGACACCCTTGTGCCGACTACTGGAATCCCTCCTTCCCAGAGAGGGAGAGGGAGAGCAGTCCATCAGACACTCAATACCTCTCCTCCCCTTCCAACCCCTGGTGATCAGTGCTCATTCCTGAACACAGGTCACCGGCATGGCGCGAGGTATGGTGACCAGCGCCTCAGCCCTCAGCGCCACTGGGCCGGGGGGGTAATATTTTTACTTGTTGATATACAACAGTGACAGTCAATAATATTTTTACTTGTTGTTATACAGCAGTAACAGTCAGTGACAAGGAAGGAGCAGGAGATGGCAAGAGAGAGAGAGAGGTGAATAAGAGGAGGAACAACTTGGAAGAATAAGCAAGTCAGTGTTAGAATCAAAACAAAGACAAGGAAGGGTTTATTAATTAATTAATTTATTGATTAAGGTTACAGTAACATTTTATCATACAGTCAACCACAGATGTGTAAAGAGTTCCTTTCAACTAAATGCCTTAGATCCTTTATTGGTTAATGGTGTGCTGTGCTGAATATGAAATATAAAGCATAGTTGACAGTGGTATTCATTTATACCCAAAAAGTGACCAGGTGTGCACACTGTCTGAGGTGGTGATACCAGACTGTTTCCTGGTGTGTGCTGAGGAAAAAGGAGTTAGATGCATGTATGATAACTGGTGACCCCCATTATCAACACATTTTCACATACTGTAAAAAGTCGTATTAACCTGCATGGGTTGATACAGCTTTTACAGTCTCATGCCAGGTTGTCTGTAGCAGGCCAGCAGAATAAAACAGTCTGAGGCAGCACGAGACGGTTCTCCATCCATAGATCCTGACTGACAGCATAACCCTCAGTTCAAAAGAAGAAACATACAGAGCCGAGTCACAAAGTTTAAAAATTGTATTTTCCTCACTACCCCTTACTGTTTCCACAGGCTGCCTGAACTTTTTCCTTGGTGGCACAGCAACTGGGATGACTCTGACCCATCTAGATGACAAATCAGCAATGCTGCAGACAGATGCGGACTTTGGAAAACTTGTTTATTTAACCTACTAAATAAAATGTTTTTTAGTCTTTTTTTTAACTTCATTGCTGCGATTGATGATTGTTAAACCATCCACTTTTCCCAACTCAAACCCACAACCCATAAGGTCTCGAAGTTGACTGTGTTATTGTCCTATTGGTCCAGTTATTATAAAAAATAAAACTTATGTGGGGGGTGATCTGTGGGTTCTTTTTAACACATCCTCGGAGTGTGAAAATATAGAAACCTCGTGAGTTTTGCTCTCAAGGTTTTATATTATCACACTCCTTGGGTGTGTAAAAAAACTGCATATCACCCCCTACATATGCATTATTCTCTATGTAATTCACAGCAATTGAACAAATGTACATGGTTACAAGGCTATAAAAAACAGGCATAGACATGGAGACAGTGCAATATGCAGTAAGCATTCCAATAAATTAACCCAGACCTTGATAAAGCATTAGTAATGATAAGAAATGAGTCAGGCAGCCTCAGCTCTACTTATGCTTTTTTTTGCTGGTGACTGGTCAATGGATATGGGACTTTTTTTACCTTATTTCTTGTGGGATTGAAACATGAATAGTTGTGGTTTGATTTGCTGTAACAACATGAAGTCAGTGCTAAGAATATTAATTACTTGCCATACTGTATGTGACAGGGTATGCCAGTCCAAGAGTGGCAATAACATGTTGTGGGCTGGGCGTGGACTGTGGACAGGACATTAAACTGTACGGCAAACGTCTGCCCAAACTCTGGATTTGGCTCTGTACTGTACCCCAACCCAACCAGACTGTATGTGAAATTACAATTTAAGAAACAATGACACTCCAAATATTGGCATGTATTTTGAAACTGCAAAATATATCTTACTGTACAATTTTCAGTAAATATGAAAAAAAAGAACTTCAAACAGGTTTGACAAAAACAAATTAACCATAGGTACATGCCAGGGGCAGGGTTGGGGGTTTGGGATGACTGCCCCCACTCCATCATGAATCTGGAAATTCGGGGGTGAGGTAGCAAGGGTTAATTTGAGTGGCACACGTGGTGGAGGGGTGGCAGATAAAAGATCCAAGTTTTTGTGCCACCTCACACCCAAATTTGCAAATTTATGGTTGGGGTAGTCATTCCAAGTCCCCAACCCTGCCCCTGATGTGTACCTATGGATATTTGCCTCACATTTTCATGTAACTGTATTGTTAACATTATGATCTTCATCATAAGTGTACATTTATTGAATTTTTGTATGGCAAAAACTAGTTTAGAAAAAGTGCCCTATGTACCCTCATAAGTGCCCTTCCAATCCTCTGCCCCCTCAGCTTTTATCATCTTGAGAGTTAAAGGCTGTAAGTAATGTGTAGAAATACACTTGTTTTTACTAAGAGCAATGAGACAGAATTACATATAAATCCAACAGCACTCCCTGCAATAACAAATAGCGAAGAACATGTACACTCATATTTAAATTTCTTTGGCAACATCATATGCTAATACTATAATATCAATTCCCATTGAGTGAATTGTTTCCAAACAGAACCCACTCAGAGAATTTTCTCCAAACAGTGGTTTTATGCTGTTTTGTAACATAGAAACATAGAAACATAGACTTTGGCGGCAGATAAGGACCGCTAGGCCCATCTAGTCTGCCCATTTCCCTACCTACAGGATAGGCCGCAGATCCTAGTTAACCAACAACCTATTTCTTCCTACCCCCCACAAGAATTGCCTGTCCCATGCAAAACTGTCCCACAGTTTTAGACCCCACAACCTCCTCAGGAAGGCTGTTCCATGCATCCACTACCATCTCTGTGAAATAATACTTCCTCACATTGCCCCTGAACCGCCCTCCTTCTATCTTTAAATTGTGTCCCCTTGTTCTTGTAAGTCTCTTTTTCTGAAAGATGCTACCCTCTTGGACTTTGTTGATTCCACTGAGGTACTTAAAAGTTTCTATCATGTCCCCCTTCCTTCTTTCCTCAAGGGTATACATATTAAGCTCCTTTAATCTCTCCTCATGCGGCTTCTCTTGCAGACCCTGCACCATTTTAGTTGCCTCCTCTGGACTACCTCTATCCTGTCTATGTCCTTGCAGAGATGAGGTCTCCAGAACTGGACACAGTACTCCAGATGGGTCTCACCAACTGTCTGTACAGATGGATAACAACTTCCTGTTTTCTGCTGCTGATGCCTCTCCTATACATCCCAGTATACCCCAGCCCTCCCTACTGCCTTCTCACATTGATTGCTAACCTTAAGGTCATCTGATATGATTACCCCAGGTCCCTTCCTTTTTGTTGTTGTTACTACCTTCCCTGGGTTCTTGTTTCCCAGGTGCATTATTTTGCACTTCTTTGCATTGAACCTAGCTGCCATACTTCTGACCATTCCTCCAACTTGCCAAGTCCCTTTTCATCCTTTCCACGCCTCCTAGTGTATCAACCCTGTTGCAGATATTTGTGTCATCTGCAAAGGCATATTTTTCCTTCCAGTCCTCTGCAATGTCACTGATGAAGACATTAAAAAGGACTGGACCTAATACTGAACCCCGTGGTACCCACTAGTAACCCCTCTTTCTTCAGAGTGGACTCCATTTACAATTACCTTCTGTGTCCTGTTGTGCAGCCAATGTTTTACCCAGGCTACCACCCTGGGACCCACTCCAGGCTGGTTAATTTGACTATTAATCTTTGTGTGGGACTGTGTCAAATGCCTTTCTAAAGTCTAGGTGAGCCATGTCCACAGCCCTCCCTGGTCTACTACTTTGGTCACCCAGTCAAAGAAATCTATTAGATTTGTCTGACGTGACCTTCCGCTGTGAACCCATGCTGCCTTGGGTCCTGTGCTCCACTGGCCTCTAGGTACTCAACTATTCTTTCCTTCAGAAGTGACTCCATCACTTTCCCTACCACAGAGGTCAGACTGACAGGTCTGTAGTTTCCTGCCTCTGTCTTGGTCCCACTTTTGTGAAGGGAATCACATCCGCTTCCTCCAGTCCTCGGGTACCACATCATCCTCCCATGATTTATTAAAAGAGTAGCCAGTGGTTTCACTAGTTCCTCCTTAATTTTTTAGAATTCTGGGGTGAATTCATCAGGACGCATTGCTTTGTCACCTTCAGTTTTAGGAGTTCTTGCAGAACCCTTTCTTCTGTGAAAGGACTGGGATCGACCCCCTAGCAAGAGTGCTTCTGTTAATTGGATTAGGCACTTCCCCCTCCTTTTTTGTGAATACTGAGCAGAAATATTCGTTCAGTATCCCTGCTTTTTCCCTGCTTTTTCACTGTCCCCCTCTGCCCACCCACCATTCATTCTATTCAGCCTCACTATCCCTCCCTTTGTCTTTCTACGCTCGCTGTAACACACAATCATTCAAGAACCAGTCTTTTTTTTTATTAGTTATTTGTAATAGACACCTCCTTTTGGTGGGGTGTTTGTGGGAGTGCAGGAGAAACGCCATACCTATGAGGATAGAAAAACGGCAAAAATCAATGGCAGAAAAAAATTGTCATTTTAAACCCTTACAGGGCCGCGGACTGATATATCACTCCAGAACTCCAATAAGTTCTAATTCTGTCAGCAGTCTAGATTAATACTTTTACTACAGGCACGTTTACCTCAGCAAGATCAATAGCCATAAATTTAGAGTACATCTGTCTGCTACTTCATTGTGCGTGTTTATGCCTCCAGACCTACAGGTGACACTGTAGGGTCTGTGGCTCACTATCATGTTCTGCACTCCAGCTTGTGTTGTTCTGTCCTCCTCCTATCACAGCTGTTCATTCGCCTTGATTCCCATAATGCCTCTGTACAATCTGCAGTTACCTGGCATGCTGGAACTGAAAGGGGAAGGCTCAGTGTTCAGACAGTTCGGCAGCGAGTGCGCCCACTTTCTGAGCCCTGTTTCCTGGATTTAAGCCCCCCCCCCCAGCCTTGGAAAGGTAAGCATGGGATTTGTGAAACCCTTAGACTAGATCTGGTTCATTTCTACCCTGGGGATGCAGTGCTGGCTGATTTAAAACAAATATTCATGCTGTTTCACATATGGAAATGTTTCTAAACGAAACGTGCCCCACACACTACCCTGGACACTGATACAGTGTAGTGCTATGGTATATAACATGTGAAATAGATGCAGTGTACATATAGCATGGGAAATAGGTACCTTATACTGTTGTAATATGCCACATGAAATAGATACAGTGTACTCTTTACTACATAGCATGTGAAATAAGTATAGTATACAGTGTTTTGTACTAGAGTATACTGTACTGTATGTTGTACATTATTAAGCATGTGAAAGAGGTACAGTATACCATGTATTGAAGTATATTTATTTCTAAAGTGTTACCAGGAAAGACATACTGAGGTGATAAGAAGCGTATTTCCAGATGCTTGAGTGATGGGAGAATACGGGGCAAAATAATGAGGTACTGTAAGTAGAAAAACAACTAATAGGTAAATAAGCATAACAAATTAACAATTGTGCAGACAGTAGGTATAGTACACTGTGTATTGTAGTAGCATACTGTCAGTTTTGCACACCTCCTTATGAACAGTACAGCTGTTATTTTTCACATCCTGCCTGAAATGTGTTTTCACACATCTGGCACAAAATGGCATGGTCGCTGTGGGAAATCAATGTTTTGGACAGTCTAAGAAAATTGTACTATAGTAATATCAGCAGAGGTCACAAAATGCCTATGTTGACAATTTAGTGAAAGAATTCCACTAAATGGGCTGGCAGTGTAGCCTAGAAGTTAGAGGAACAAGGTGTGAGCGAGCTTGATGCATCCAGCAGACCAGACCTGAGTTTGATTCTCACAACTTCCACTTGAATACTGTGTGACTCTGAACAAGTCACTTAACCAGCCACTGCTCCCAGGTCACCCCTGAAAACAGGCACTTGTGCCTAGGTGGCCTTACCTGGTTAACGAAAGACTAAAATAAAAAAAAAATGACTGTGTTATGAGCGTGCATTGTGAAGTTTCCACGTACGTTCGTCAGTTCGAGCATTTCTTATATTTTCACTCCAGATTTCCAACATTGCCTTCTCTTCACATCTCCCTATGAATGGTACAGCTGTCATTTTTCACATCCTGCCCGATCTGTGTTTTCACACATCTGGTGCAGAATGGTGCGGCCACTGTGGGAAATCAACATTTGGGACAGATTAACAAAATCACAGTGCCGCTGTTCATGAGCCAAATGCATTCAAGGGATAGGGGTCACAAAAAGGCCATGTTGAAAATTTGTAGTGCAAATACCAACAAACGCCCAGGCTGTTAGGGTTTCTAACCATAATGTCCCACCCTGTATAGACTGACAGGCATCAGGGGTGTGCCTTTGGATTGCCGACTGTAATGCTCACTTCATTCCATCCCCCACCCTGAAGCCAGTGACAGGCATCGAGGTGTGCCTTGGACTCTCCGGACCCAGAGTTCATCCCATTCTCCTATACTGCACCCATTTCAGCATATGTCCTTATGAAATGGGGTAACTGTAAAGCCAAACACCCCAAGGTACACCTCAACACTTGTCAGTGTCTGCAGGATAGGGTGAGGTGAAATGCCGTGAGCGTTATAGGTGATGACCCAAAGGCACACCCCAATGCCTGTTCATCTCTGCAGGGTGGAGGTTGGGTTGGTGCGAGTTAAATACTTCACTGCCATTCCTATTCTGCATCTGTCTAACTCCTGCATGTCCAATGCTAATATCAGCAAGCAAATATTTGGCATTGACAAATGCTTGCTTATTTAACTTTTTGGCTAACAGATCAATATGTATATCCCATTTACACTGAGAGTCTATCCAGACTCATAGGTATTTATATGAGGCAACAAGAGCTAAACAATGATCATCTAATGTCCTTATATCTAAGGTTAAATTGTTTTGAATTCATTTCCCGGACAACAGCATGACTTGTGATTTTATAGGATTCAGGACTAAACCATGGTCCTGAAAATAACTCTGCAAGTATGTTAAAGTCCTTTTGAAGTTTTTCTTGAATCTGATTAACAGACCTACCTTCTGTGTATAACACCATGTCATTCACATACAAATGGTGTTGGACATCACGCATCAGTTGTCCGACACCATTTGTATAAACATTAACACCGATCCCAACACCAAACCTTGAGGAACCCTGGCACTAATATTTAAAAAATTTGAGGTATGACTGTTGCTTAATGTTACACACTGCTCTCTTCCTGTCAGGAACCCATTGAACCATTTTAATGCCCCCTGGCAAAGGCCAACAGATCTCAGATTTTCAATAAGCATTTCATGATTCAAAGTATCACACGCTTTTGATAGATCAGTAAATATGGCCCCAACCAGGAGGCCTTTGTCCATAGCTACCTGAAAATCTGATAATACTTTAACCAGTGCTGTAGTCATACTGTGCAATACCCCGAAACATGATTGGTATTGATTATAGATATTTGGGGCTTCCATATAACTCTTCAATTGACCTGCTATAAAGTTTTCAAAAATCTTAGAGATAACTGACAGCAGCAATATGGGTTTGTAATTACCCATGTCACTCTTCTGACCACCCTTTAAAATAGGAATTGCCTTTGCCTGCTTCCAGGCTAGGGGTAGGAACTAGTTTTTATGGAAAGGTTGAAAATATCTGTTAATTATGGGGCCACCACCGGCACAGCTATTTTAAGTAAATATGAATGGATATCATCCAAACCCTGGGCTTTCTTTGTATCTAGTTTTAATAGTTCCCTTAAAACCTGACTTACAGTTATGTTTTAAGAAAAAAATGACCCATATTTTGTTCCCTATCCTTATGGTCCCATTGTTGTTTTTGTGTCCCGAGACGGGGGAGGAATCAGCAGTATGAGAACCCATATTTATGTACATCTCATTAAACTTATTTGCCACCTTATCTGAAATGCTGCATGACATCTCATTTATCATAAAGGCTGCTGGCAATTCTGAGTTTTTGCCACCTTGAAGTTTTTGTACCATACTCCAGAAATCTTGGGGATTATTAGCCTTTTCTGTTCTAAAACCAGATATAAAGCAATCTGTCTTTGCCTTCCTTATTTTTTATATATATAAATTACAGGCAAAACAATATTTGTCCCCAAACTGATTTTCTTTATTAGTCTTCCTTGTTAATTTCCATACAATGTTTCTTGCTTGGCTGTACTTCCTAAGGTTTGCTGAATACCAAGGAGAGTTATTTTTCTTAACTTTGTTGCTCCTTACTTGTGCAAAGGCATTACAAATAGACAAAAACTCACTTTGGAAGTACTGCCAGGCACTGTCAATGTCAGGGATTAAGGCCAACCTGTCCCAGTGCCTTCCTTCCAATTCTACTATAAAAGCAGCATAATCTAGATATTTTAGATTCTGGAAAGTCTTAACTTATAGTATATTAACTTTGTTATCTTTCTCTCTAATGCAAAAGATGACCTGATGATCACTAAAAGCTTCTGGCAACACATCATGAAGTGACAATTTATCTGGGGCCATGGTAAATATTAAATCCAAAATTGTAGAGGAAGTAGGATTTTTAGGATTCAATCTAGTAAAAGTGTTAATTAACTGGGTCAGTCCCAGAGTTAATGAGAAGTCAATTTTTGTACTAATAGGGCTTACCTTTTCCCAATCCATATTTAAATCCCAAGGACAATTAATTCATGACTGTCCCTAAAGGGGAACAAAAAATCCTGTATGGCAGAAAGACTTTGCTTATCTCCCTTTGTGGGGAGGTAACACCCCATTAATAGAATCGGTTTACAATATGGTAATTTTATTTGAAGAATTGCCCTTTCCATGCCTGGTGTAGCTATATCACATTCTAAACTTTTGATCTCCAAGGCCAAGTTCCCATAGGCTATAACTCCCCTGTCCTTTTTCCTCTATCATGTCTCCACAATTGGTATCCAGAAATCTGGACGTCATCATCAAGTACTTTCTTACTTAGCCAGGACTCCGTTATTATTAATATATCTGGTCTATAATCTAAAACCCATTCCTGTATAACATCAATTTTTGAAAATACACTTCTAGCATTAAAGTGGACAAAGCTGATATTATTACCCTTCAGGATATCAGCTGTGTATAGATATTCTTCACTTGGTCCTGGTTTTAAATGAATATCACCAGACAATATCATGTTGGCACTGCTCGGGGCCCCCTGATGCCACCACCAGCTGCTGCAAACCCTCCTCGGAAACCGGACTGGATGCCTTGTCCGAATAGCCGTGTGCCCCATTGGCACAGCTTGGGGCCCCCCCCGATGCCACCACCAGCCACCGCAAACCCTCCTTGGAAGCTGGACTGGATGCCTTGTCCGAATAGCTGGGTGCCCCATTGGCACGGCTCGGGCCCCTGACACCACCACCAGCTGCCGCAACCCTCCTTGAAGCCGGACTGGGCGCTTTGTCTGAATAGGGGCCATGTGCACGCGGCATGGCTCGGGCCCCGATGCCATCACTAGCCGTGAAACCCTCCTCGGAAGCAAGGTAAGGAGTTCCACTAGTCTGGGGCAGTAAGATCTCGGCTGCTATTGGACAAAGTGCTTGAAGACGCTTGTCCATTGGCCCCCGGTTACAGCAACTGTCCTCCCATTGGTTTCTGCTGAGAGTGTGCTGTGCTGGGCTCGGCGCCCATTCACTTGCACTGCTCTCGGCCGAATTTTTCACCCGGACATTTTGCCTCCTTTTTTCTCTCTTTACTACTGCCTTACATTGTTTTTTCTAAAAAATGCTGTTTTTGACTGCCTGACACTAAATGTTTGAGCATAGTTTCATGTGAATTAATTTTTGCTGTTGTTAATGCCTCTAGTGTGCGCTAGCCATTACTGAAACTGCATAAGGTGAACTGATAATTAATTTAATGTGCTAGTCTAATTCATGTACAAGTTCTCCCTGTGTGTAGAAAATATCAGGTCTTTTAAAAGCCAAATAACTGTAACTGAGCTTGCCTCTACTATACCCTCACTTTGAACCTGCTCTACTCTTGTTTCACCCAATCTTTCCCCTTGGTCCCAGGCGCCCTCTCTCAGCTCACGCTACCCAAACCCTTTTCACATTTTCTGTCCTAACCTGCTCCCAGCTTTTAGCGTGCTCAGCCTAGGATCTAGCAACCTGGAAAGAACTAGTCCTTCCTTTTTGATAAAGACTTTCAGCCAGTGCTAGTGACTGCAGCCTGATCGGCTACCTCCTACAATTGCTGCACTCCCCCCAACCACCACAGTGAGCCCTCGCCCGACTCATACCCCCTCCCCCCCAGCCTTCCACGGGCCCATAAAGCTCCTCCACTATAGCCCTCTCCTCTCACCCCACCTCCCTCCATACCATGTTTTTCTCAGGGCTGTTTAAGTCTACCGGCCCGAAAGGCGCCAGCCCAAATTCTCGGCCACTAAATAAATTTTCTTCCTAGATAACTACCCCACCCCCGCCGCCGTTCTAATTAAACACCTTCTTTATTATTCTAATTCTCCTTTCCCCTACTGTCTGCCTCGCAAACCTCTGCTTTTACACTCTGCACCTTACCTCACTCTCTTGCCCCCCCCAGCCAAAAACGAATCACGGAAAAGAGCGTCATTAATCCTTTGTCTATCTTGCTTGCACTTAACAGTTAAAAGTCGCTCACTAACCTGCATTCTCTCTCTTTCCCACCTTAGACTGGACGCCTTGTCCGAATAGCCGTGTGCCCCATTGGCATGGCTCGGGGCCCCCCGACGCCACCACCAGCCACCGCAAACCCTCCTCAGAAGCCGGGTAAGGAGTTCCACTAGTCTGGGGCAGTAGGATCTCAGCTGCTATTGGACAAAGCACTTGAAGACGCTCGTCCATTGGCCCCCGGTTACAACAACTGTCCTCCCATTGGTTTCTGATGAGAGTGTGCTGTGCTGGGCTCGGCGCTCATTCACTTGCACTGCTCTCAGCCGAATTTTTACGCCCGCCCCCCTCCCCCCTCCGACCTTTATTAAATAGTCTCATCGCTCCGCCCAGGTGAAAAGATCCACCCCCAAAAGGAGCCTCATGACACACTGTTTTACTCCTCCCTCCTCCCTATCTCTGTAACTCGCTCTCTCATTAACCCCCTAAGCCATTATCACCATTTTACTCTTCCTTTTTCTCTGTCCTTGTGTTGACTTTTCTCCTCCACATTCGCTCCTCTCAACTTCATATCTTCTCGTTGTTTTTCTCCTTAACCCCCATTGCTAAACCCTCTCAGTATTTCTGCACTCGCTACTGCTCTAACTATACCCTCCTAAGCCCTCTAAAATCCTTGCCCTACCACCCTGCTTTTCTCGTTGCCCACCCACTCTACCTCGCCACCTCCTCTCTGAGTACCTTCCTCACTCCATTTTTGCCTGCTTTCCACTCCAACCTAGTGGTAAACTGCCTCACTTAAACTATGCCCTCTCTTAGCCTCCACCCTCTGTCCCTGCTGACCTTCACCCTCTTTTTCCCACTATACCAACTTCCCCCTGCTGCCTTCCCTACCCTTCCACCCTCTCTCACCATCATACTCGACCACCCACAATATGGAACCATGGCAAGTCCACTGAACCTTAATTAAACATCACTCTGCCAATACCTGTGTACAAAACACATTATTTCCTACCTGGAAACTATCAAATCAAGATCAATCGTTAACTATCACCCTCTACTTGGACTCCAGAAGAAAACCTAAACACCTAATAAAGAACAAGCAGAGACTCACTGTAACCTACTATGAGCTACGAATTGTATCACTGAAACTCCTACTCCTTCTACTCCTAATGTCAGGTGGGGTGCACCCAAACCCTGGCCCTGTCACACACAAGTTAACAAAAACAATGAAAGCTGGCTGTGGACTCTCCATTATCACCCTAAATATCTGCAGCCTCCTTCCTAAACTGGCATCTCTTCAAACATTCGTCAGGCAAAAAAATCCCGATATACTAACCATTTTGGAAACCTGACTGTCTCCCAGCACCCCGGATCATGCTGTCTCACTTGAAGGCTACAATCTTTTCAGATTTGACCAGGCAAGCAAGAAGGGTGGGGGCTGTGCTATCTACATAAAGGACAACCTATCCAGTCACCTTGGCAGCTTCACCTCCTCAAATACCCAGGTGCAACTTCTCCCAATCAAATAGCTCCTCGGTGCACAAAATAAAGTACTTACAGTGGCCGCAGTCTATATCCCTCCAAAAGACTTCCGCTCAGGTCTCAAGTCAGTGCTTGAATTTGTAAGCTTGCAACCACCTGATAATGAACTCCTCCTTCTTGGGGATTTCAATATTAATTGGCTCACCTCCGACACTGGATCCTGTAAAGATGACATCTTAGCAGCCAACCTGACTCAGATGGTAACTTCCCCAACCCGGAAAAATTACAAAACTAAAACAAGCACCCTCACTGACTGGGTTCTCACTAATCACCCTGACCAGATAAAAAACACTAAAGTTCTTCCAGACTCTCTCAGTGACCACTCCCCAGTGTCCTGTATCTGGTCTAACAAATTCCTCAAGCCTCCCCCCAAAGTTATTTTAAGCAGAGTACTGCCACAAGGGAATCTCATCAAACTAAAGACCTGTCTCCTGCAACATGACTGGGCACCAATTTTCAAAATGGCTGATGTTAATGCTGCACTAGAATACTTCATCACAACCTTCAATACTGCATGTGACATTTACACCCCAGTAAAAAAGCATAAAATCAGAGCACTCTCAAATCCTTGGATCACTAACAAACTACTTGCCCAGCTGAAGGCTCGGGACAACCTCTGGGCCTTAGCCAGGGAAACAGGCTCCCCACTTGATACCCTAAAGTACAAACAGGCATGAAACAAATGCACCACGCAAATTAGGCAAATGCAGAGCACCTATTTCAAAAACGCCCTTGAATCCACCTGGGGTGACGGGGGAGCTTTCTGGGACAACATTCGAAATATAATGGGTAAGCAAGCAAAATCCTCTCCCACCATTATGAATGTTGATGGATCCACCACACTCGACCCAAAGACTATTGCAGATACTCTAAATAAGACTTTCACAGACCTCAGTGGGGTCCTCCCCCCAGATTTCTTCTTGGATTCACCTGTGTCCAACCTAGTATCGCAAGGCACCCCTAGTGACAATCCACAATTTCATTTCAAGAAAATCAAAGTGCATGAAGCTTACAAATACATAAAAAAGGCCTGCTCCAAATCCAGAACAAGTAGTGACACCATAGATCTAAAAATCTTGTCTCTCATCTTGGATGAAGTGATCCACCCTCTGCCAAAATTTAATCTGTCCCTATGCCTAGCCATTTCCCAACAATGGAAGGCTGCCATAGTCATGCCAGTTCACAAAGGGGGTGACAAAGCCTCAACAGGAAACTATCGACCTATATCAATACTTCCACCCTCTCCAAAGCTCTTGAATGCATTGTGGCAGACCAACTCACTGACTACCTGGACAAGCACAATCTACTCTGTAATCAACAGCATGGATTTAGGAAAGGACATAGAACTACAACAGCCTTACTTAACTTCTCTGGAGAAGTCCACTCAGCCCTGGACAAAGGCTATCAAACCGGTGCGGTCTTCATTGACCTCACAAAAGCTTTCGATACAGTCCATCATGGTCTACTTATCTCTGTATTGACCAGCCTTGGCCTGACTGAAGGACCCAGTGCTTGGTAAAAAGTTACATGTCAAATCGGTCTCAGGCCGTAAAAATCTCTGGTGTACTCTTTGACTCAAAATGTCCCTCTCGGTACTGCAGGATCAATTTAGCCTGCCCTCTTTAGCCTGTTCCCTCAACCTCCCAGAATTCTGCCCGAAAGAATAATCTTATATGCTGATGATGCTGTAATTCTCTTCTCACAAAGAACCAAACTCCCTATGCCAGAGCTTACAATCTGCTTTCTCTAGTGTTGAAAAGTGGTTCCTGGATAGTAAGCTTGTGCTTAACCACAAAAAAACAAAAGCCATGCTTTTCACCAATCACCAAAACAAAAATAGAAACACTCCACTCACCATAAACACCTCTGCTGGTAATACACTGGACCAAGTAAATATTTTCAAATACCTTTGCATCACGTTTTGACCAAGGTCTTACCTTTGCAACCCATATTGACAACACGGGAAAACAGTGAACCAATGTCTAGGAATACTATTTCAAACCGACAATTCCTTAACCAAGCTGCACTGAGGATTGCTATACAGAGTTCCATAATCTCAATCATAGACTATGGCCTCATTATCTATGGCTCAGCCACTACCACAGCACTAAGGCATATCTCAGTCACGCTAAATAAGGCTTGCCGCTCTCACGGGGACAAAGACTGACACACACGGTGAGCTTTACTATGAAACAGGCTGGTTACAACTATCAAGTCGCCTTTAAATATCTCACCCAATGGCAAAAAAATCTATTATGGGGCTGACTCCACTATGTATCCAAAACCTACTCGAATCATGGCTCAAGTCCCCACCACCAGATCTGAACACCAACCTTTTCTGGTTCCTAGATGTTGGACCCGACAGGGACAAAGGTCGCTTATGACAGGGCTCCACCTGGTACAACACTCTAAGTCCACCTACTCTATCCTCTACCTCTTGGAGCTTAAACCATGCTCTACGCCCACCTCTCTACCACTAGCAACTGTGACTGCTTTTGATACAGGCCTCCTCCTCTGACCATCGCCAAACCATGGCCCACCCTCCTGTCTAATGAACCCACGTACTCACCAACTACTTTATGCCTCCTAACTCACTCTTCTACAACCTCCTTCCTTCCCTCTCACTTGCTCTACTGCCTCACCACTTCCCCTTCTTTTCACCTCCTTGTAGGTCCCCAATTTACCTCTCTCTCCTTGGAAGCTTTTGGTTTTTCCCAAATTGTTTACTGCCTTGAAACTGTTTAAAGCATATATTCTATGTAACCCCTGAACTGTAATGCCTTGTAACTGTGTAAAGCATATTTATTATGTAACTTCTGTTGCTGATAATACTTGTAATGTGTTTGTCTGTTTGATGTTCTATGTGATGTGGAACCTTTGTAAAAGAGCTCTGGCTCAAAGGTATTAATTCCTAGACCAATAAACTAAACTAAACTAAACAGTTTAGCCATCAATCCACTTTGTTTGCAAATTTGCTTTTTTATTATAAAACCAAGTTGTTGTCTATAATTTGTTACATTTTTAAATTTCTTTTGACAGGAAGGCAGAACTGCTAACTTACTCAAAACTGAAATTTGGGTTTGGCCAATCAAGTGTGAAGTCATTTCAAAGGTGTTCTCCTGGAAACCAGGTGAAGAAATCAGGGTATTCCCTTTTAACTTGACAGATTCTGTACCCAGACTAAGCCCACTTATATTACCAAACTGAAAGCATGTTGTGACAAGGCAAATAATACAAAAAAGTATCATGATACTTCTCAGTATTAAATCCATACTTAGTCCTGACAGTAGACTCATCTAGAGGGTGTTTTTGTAGATTTCAGGGTTAAACAGCAGATAAAAAAATATAAATACAAGGCTAAAAATACTAGCAGTGTTGGTGATTTCATTAATCTACAAACTCTGTTTTATTTCCAGGCATATGTTTCCCAGAATAACCTCAAAATATTAGGCCAATTAGCTGTGTCCCCACATATTACCCTGTATCCAATAATTATGGGGATGTCGATCAGGGGGTTGGGAATGTAACTAGACACCAGGGAAAGATTTACAAATTACAGGGACAGCAATAAGAGGGTGGGGTGCCACTAGACACCAGGGAAAGATTTTCAAATTACAGGGATGGGGATCAGAAAGTGTGGAGTGCCCCTAGACACAAGAGAAATATTTATAAGTTATGGGGATGGCGATCAGAGGGTGGGGGTGCCACTAGACTACAGTGAAATATTTACAAATTACAGAGATGGCAGTCAGAGGGTGGTGGGTGCCATTAGACACCAGGGAAGATTTACAAATTATGGGGATGGCAGTTGGAGGCTGGGGTGCCACTAGACACCAGGGAAAGAGTTATAAATTGTGGAGATAGCAATCAGAGTACTACATATCAGGGAAAGATTTACAAATTACAAAGATGATGATCAGAGGGTAAAGTTGACAGCAGACACCAGGGAAAGATTTTAAAATTACAGGGACAGTGATCGGAGGGAGTGGGTGCCACTAGACACCTGGGAATTAATTACTAATTACAGAGATGATGATTGGAGGATGGGGGTGCCACTAGACAACAAGGAAGCATTCCCAGTTTACAAGGATGACGATTGGAGGGTGGGAGGTGCCACTAGACACCGGGTAAAGATTCATAAAATAGCAGCAAATGAAAACTTTTTTTGGTCTCATGAAAAAGAATTGCCCCATGCGATCACCTTATATAGCTGTTTTGAAGTGCTTAGTGAGCATGCTCAGAACCCAGAATTTTAAAATTAAATATCTTTGGAATGGATGAACATTTTTTCACCAAATCAGCAAAGGAAACATCTGTGGGTCAACCCCTTTCTACCCTAAAAATATCAGACCAAAGTTCCAAACCTTCTAGGTGCTAAACTATGGCAAAAAAACAACAACAACAAAAAAAAAAAACAGTTGTTTGTTAAAAGTCATAGGGAACATTTTTGAATGAACAAATATGAAAACAAAGGAAGCAAGTCACAAAAAAAGGATATAAAAACAAATAAAAAACACCTTTGGGGCTCATTTTTCCAACAGTCAAGTGCTGAATACAGCTAATGGGGTCCCAATAAGCAACATATATGAGTTGGTGTCTCTCTACAATGCCATTGTTGTAGCTTTTCAATTTCTTTTGAAAAAAAGAACAGAGCACAAGATGGTGGAAAATGAAAACATATTTTTGCACTCACAGAAAAGGATTGCCCATATGATCACGTCATGCAGCTATTTTAAAGTTCTTACTGAGCATGCTCAGTAACCAAAATGTTAAAATTAAATAACTTTGGAATGGATTCATTTTTTTTTTTTCACCAAACCAGAAAAATAAACATCTGTGGGTTAGGCCTTTTCTACCCTGAACATTTCAGACCAAAATTCCAAACCATCTTGGCACTAGGTGATGGTGAAAAAACAACAAACATTTTAGATTTTTTAATGTTTTTGTAATATCTATATCTCAGAATCTGCACATCTGACTGGAACATAACTTGGCAAATCGAGAGATCTTTCCCACAAAACTAAGCATGCAAATTTTCATGGAAATCTGTTATTTGGTTGTGAAGATATTATAGTGCAAAATTTGGGATTTAACATTAAAGTGCCTTTTCAACCCTAACTATAGCGGCACTACTGTGCCACTATAATCTCTCTCTCTCTATCTTTCTCTTTCTCTCTCTCGCCTTCTCTCTCTCTCTCTATATATATATATATATACAGTATATATATATCTATATTATAGTGGTGCAGTCACACCACCAAACCAAAGACTGGAGGACAGCAGATGTAGTCCCCTTATACAAAAGTGGGAACAAAGAGGAAGCGGGGAACTACAGACCAGTCAGCCTCACCTCAGTAGTGGGGAAGATCATGGAAGCACTACTGAAGGAGAGATTGGTGGAACATTTGGTTATTAATGGACTGCAGCACACCTCTCAACCTCCTGCCTCATAAATCAGGGACAAGGCTTAAAAAAATCAGGGACAAAGGACCAAACTCAGGGACACATCTTCAAAATTACAGATATCCACCCAGAAAGCTGATAGAATATGGGGCTTAGTGCAAAATGCATTTTCTAAAGAAGAACAAGTCTGTAACTTTAATACTTGACATTATTTTGTGCTTACAGTCCCCACTGTTTAGCCACAAAAACACAAATTTTAGGAGGGACAAAGTAAAATGTTGAGGCAAAATCAGGGACATCCCTGAAAATCAGGGACACTTGAGAGGTATGGACTGCAGGACCCAAGGCAGCATGGTTTCACCAGGGGGAGGTCATGTCAGACCAACCTCATTGAATTTTTTGACTGGGTGACTAGGCAGGTGGATCAGGGGAGGGCAGTGTACATGGCGTATCTGGACTTCAGCAAGGCCTTTGACACTGTGCCACATAGAAGACTATTGCACAAACTAGGGAATATGGGTGTGGGCAGCACAGTAGTATGGTGGGTAGGTAACTGGCTGGGCAGCAGGACACAAAGGGTGGTGATAAATGTCTGTCACTCCACAGAGGGAAGAGTGACTAGTGGGATACCACAGGGATCAGTGCTGGGACCGGTCCTATTCAACATCTTCATCAGTAACATTGCACAGGACCTAGAAGGCAGAATTTCACTGTTCCCGGATGACACAAAGCTCTGTAACAGAGTAGACACACCAGAAGGTGGAGACAGAATGAGAAGGGATGTGCAGAAACTTGAAGAATGGTCAGGGGTTTGGCAATTGAAATTCAGTGCAAAGAAGTGCAAGATAATGCATATGGGGCACAAAAATCCTGACACAATATATCAGTTGGGGGGGTGAGGATATAGCATGCACCAAGCAGGAAAGAGATCTTGGGGTTATCATCTCTGATGACCTCAATGTAGGGAAACAGTGTGACAAGGCAGCAGGTAAAGCAAATATGATGCTGGGATGCATAGGCAGGGGCATCACCAGCAGGAAAAGGGAGGTCATAATTGCACTATACAAGACATTAGTGAGGCCCCACCTGGAGTACAGTGTACAGTTCAGGAGACCTTACCTACGTAAGGACATAGGCAGGATAGAGAAGGTTTGGAGGAGGGCAACAAAGATGATACATGGATTGCATCACAAGTCCTATGAGGACAGGTTGAAGGAATTGAATACGTACTCCCTGGAGGAGAGGAGGGAGAAAGGGGACATGATAGAGACATACAAGTATCTTACAGGGAGGAACAGGGTGCAAGAATACACTATTTTTAAACGAAAAAGATGTTCCAGGACTAGAGGGCATGGGATGAAGTTGGAGGGAGGACAATTCAGAGGAAATGTGAGGAAGAATTTTCTTCACAGAATGAGTGGTGGACAAGTGGAACACCCTGCCAGAGGAAGTGGTGGGGCCTGAAACAATCACAGGATTTAAGAATGCATGGGATAGACACAAAGGAATTCTGGAAGTCAGGGGTAAGGGGCAATAGAGTTCTAGGAAAACATAAACTGAAGTTACAAACTTAAATGGGCAGACTAGGTGGGCCATAGGCCCTTATCTGCCGACACTGTCTATGTATCTATGTATGTATATTTAGGGTTATGAATGCATTTCTATGTTAAAGTCAATATTTTGGGTGTTAATAACTTTGGACCCATTCAATGGATTTGCATGGAATTTGGTATGTGTGGTGGGGCATCATAGTTCTCTTGATCTGCCAAATTTAATTTCGGTCAGACTTATGGGTTTTGCGCACAAAAACGCTGAAAAATGCAAAATTATCCAGTTTTGAAGACAGTTTTTGGGATATTGTCCTTGGCACTGCGTGGCTGTCGTGTGGTGTGCCACTCTGCGACATGGCTCATTTGAAAGAGCTTCACTGGCCAAACATGCTGCTTTTCATTCCATGAACAAATACTGAGGCATTCAAAAGTTATTGCACTTTTAAGTTCCCATTATAAGTCAATGGGAAAATTTATATGGTTATTTTGCAAACAAAGAATGGGGTTCTGAACATCTGGTCTAGTATCACGGTTCAAGAATTTGCAGCCTTGCAGTCAAAGAATCTTTGTCCCTGAGAATTCTTTGATTGCAAGGTCTGCCATCTTGTTTTTAAATTTGGATCATAAAAAATCAAATATCTCGACTCTGGGGTCACTCCTGTAGTAAAACTTACATGGGTTTTACCCACGGGGCTTTGATCTATCGAGCCATGCCTTTGGTTTGGTGTAAAATGGTCAAAAAATAGAGTTATACGCTTTTAAATTCTTTGATCTTGGCTCGCTAACGATCTTTGATCGTGAGCCTACAAATTCTTTGATCACGAGGTTCTTTGATCGGATCTTGCGTTGTGAGCTAAAAATGCAATTTTCTCAGCTTAGGGTTGGCCTAGGAACACAAATGAGGATGGGTTTTGATCAGGAGGCTCCATTCTATCGAGGTTTTATCTAAATCATCCAAAAACTCATGTTTCATCATTTTTTATTCTTTGATCATGAGTGTGCAATTTCTTTGATCATGAGCCTGCAAATTCTTTGATCATGATATTCTTTGATTGTGATCTTGCATCGCGAGCAAGGGATGAGATGGCCCTTCGAAAAATGCAAATGTCAGTGCTCAGGGGTGGCCTAGGAAGACAAATGAGGGTGGGTTCTGCTTAGGGGGCTTCGTTCTGTCAAACCATGGTGGTGGTGGTTTGCTGCATTTGTCTCAAAAGTTTGATTTTCAGCATTTTTTATTCTTTGATCATGAGCCTGCAAATTCTTTGATCACGAGCCTGCAAATTCTTTGATTGTAAGATTCTTTGATCATGATCTTTGATTGCGAGTGAGGAACGAGGTGGCCAGATGAAAAAATCAAATTTCTCAGCCCAGGGGTGGCCTAGGAAGACAAATGAGGGTGGGTTCTGCTTAGGGGGCTTTGTTCTGTCGAACCATGGTGGTGGTGTGCCGCATTTGTCTCAAAAGTTTGATTTTCAGCATTTTTTATTCTTTGATCATCAGCCTGCAAATTCTTTGATTGGAAGCCTGCAAATTCTTTGATTGCAATCTTTGATCGCAAGATAGGGACAAGATGGACAGATTTTATAATGCATTAGATAGGCCAATTCTACTAATCTTTAACATTATGTATCTCAGAAACAGTTTGGTCTTTTTACTTGAAATTTGGAGGGTGTTTACCGCATGCCCAGTAGATGTCAATTATGCTATTTATGTGTTGGACAATATGTTTTTGCAGAGATATTGCGTGATGCACTTTATGCTTTGTGGACAGTGTTTTGCATTGTCATGGTGGCTTGAAATTGATAGGGTATCTTGCCTTAGTGTCATGGATGCACTTTTCGGTCATTGTGTCTGTAAAATGTCAACAGGTGCGGAATTGTGTAACTCCGACAAATGATAATCTCAAATTTTAACATGTTATATCTCTGACATGGTTTGGACTTTTACATTGAATGTTAGAGGGTGTTGATGGTTAACACACGTTTACAAGTTGGTGGGAGCATGGTCCCAAAGGCCCGTGCTCACCAACTCTACAATATTTAGTTTTATATTCTTTCTCAAAAGTAAGGAATTCTATGCAAAAACTGTGTTAATGACATTATTTAGGTTAAAACAAAATGTTGAATGAAAATCTTTAGGATTGCTTTTCCCCACCCGACAATCATCCCCAGATTGACAGATGATGGGGTGTGTCATTGGGATTGTGAGGCCTAAATGTCACCCATTCTTTTCGCTGTCCCTTCTCAATATGATTACAGATGGAATGGGGTAACATTTAAGTCTCACAACCCCAATGACACACTCGTCATCTGTCAATCTGGGACGACTGGTGGCGGGGGAGGGGCAACCCAAGATTTTTAATTTCTGACTTTTTTGCTTTAACCCTAAAATGATGCTAACACAGTTTTGCATAGAATATATATATATATATATATATATATATATATATATTACTTTTAGCAAAATAAAAATACATCACAGAATCTTATAAAAGAAGTGTTATTAGAAGGTGTTATATACCTTCCTTCCTTCCTTCCTTCCTTCTCACCCTCCCTCTCTTCTTCCTTCCTTCCTTCCTTAGTCCTCATACTGTATTAGACAACAACAACAACAATAATTAACTTTAAAAGTTTTATTGTACTGCATTTACCTGGAAGATGTCGAGGGGAAGCAGTAAAAGAAAATAAGATAAGATGTTTTACGTTTATTTTTACAATTATTTTACACTAGTGTGACCTGTGTAAAATGGGGGAGGGGAAACACATGGTACTAAATTAATTTGTTTTCTTTTTATTATCTTTAGATGCTTTCATGGGCAAAGCAGTGTAGGAGGATTAGGGGTACAGAAGATAATTAGTGAGATGTGTTATATGTTTGAGGCATTAAATGTAGATGTACAGTATGTACTTGAAAATGCTATAATTTATTATTAAATATGCAGTAGTGTAGCAAAAAAATCATAAATAGTTGAACATTTTTTGAATTTTTTTAAAGAGCATCATGAAAGTCTTAATGTATTTTACAAATATTGATACAACCTTAGTTTATTGATACATGAACACTGTACTGTGCCTACTGTATATCTATCTATTAATTGTGTACCTAGGAACTTATAGTTTTTTTTTATGTGAAAGTTTGCAATCAGGACAATATCAAAATGGGGTAGTAATATAGTGCTTATTTTTCTATATATATATATATATACATATATAGGGGATACATGATTGACACGTGTGTGATATGGAAAATATTCTCAATTCTGTAGAGTGACCTCTGAATACTCATGAGTGGCAATGCCACGAGTGAGGTTTCAGAGGTCACTGTACAGGACTGAACATATTTCCCATATCACACGAGTTCACATCATATATTCTATTTATACAATGGGGGCCTCATGTTGCAAAATGTACAATTTGCACGGCTTTGCACAGGTTTAGCACAGTTTTGGGGGTGTAATAAACAGCATTTATTTTAACTCTGCTGATGTCTTCGGGATTTATTTCACTGCAGTGAAAATAACTTTTTTCATCTCACTGGAATATGTCTCACCCCCATTGTGTATATATATATATTTTTTTTTATTTAATATCATTTGTCCTCTGATTCATCCAGCCAGCCTATCTCAGCCAGACCATACACACTCAGTGCCATCACCCACATTCCCCTGGACATACCTTCCACCTCCTGAGTCCCCCTAACTTGCCACCAAAGGTGGGACCACTGGTGGGAACTGGTTACCCCAGTGGAGTTGCTGGTGGAGGCCATGATTGGCAGTAAAAGGCTTGCAGTGTGGAAGCAATGTCACTGTGCTTTTCTGAATGTATTTACGTTTTTCTTTCCCGCACACTAGGATGTTGACATTGTACCCAAGAATGCCCATGACTGCATGTGTCCATAATCATCGATTTCCTCCCTTCCTTCTGTCACAGCTTGCACCACCTCCTTGTGGTTACCCAGGTGGCAGTAGCAGAGTGGGGAGTCTGAGGTATTAAAGGAGAAGAGCATCCTCTGCAATACTCTGTCCTCCTCCACCAGCATGCCCTCCAGTGGCTCCGACTTATTCCCAAACCCAGGTCATTGGCATCACAAGCAGTAGTGCTACCACTGTATTGGTGTGCTGACCATAGCAATATATAATTTTTGTGATAATTGTATACTATGAAAATGTATCACATGTTGATGAGACTGGATATTGATACGTGAACATTGTATCTATATAATGTATCAACAGAGACTAGGTATCAATACGTGAACAAAGGCCCTTATCTGCAGACAACATCTATGTATCTATGTAACATTGCACCTATATATTGATTGCAAAAAACTATATTAATGCAGACATTAAGGTTGTAGAACACAAAGCGTACAAAGAAAGGAAATGAAAAACATTAGGGATTTCAGTCTGCAAAGCATTGGCAAATCAGTGGTAGAATCTTACTTGGGGTTGTCAAGCCTAATGCCCACCCCTCCTCCCAGCCCATAGCCTCCTGTCCGAAGCACAAGATACAGCTCCAGCCTAGCTTCTCATAATGATATAGTATGTCCAACATAATCTGTCAGAGCTTTCTTCACACAGGGCCCATAGGGCTTTCCATGAAGACATTACATTTGACCTCGTCTGATTAGGGAAGGGGGTTGGTGTTAGGGTTGACAACCCCAAGTAAGACACCACCTCTGATAAGCCAATACTCTGGAGTCCCAAATCCCTAATGTTTTTCATTTCCTTTCTTTGTGCACTTTGCATGCTACAACTCTAATGTCTGCATTAATTTAGTTTTTTGTTATGAATTTCCCTTCTTTTTCTGATAGTGGAGTTGTATCTTCCTTTGCACAGGTCCCAAACAGACCTGTGCAAAATGAGAGAAATACAATATTGGAAACCGTCCTGACCCAGTGCATAGGCCCAGCATATCCCGGCACACATGTCAATATCTTGTGAGTGAGGTTCCCTGACCCACCACAGGGTGTGGCATCTGCACCAAAACACTGCTCCACCTCTACCCAGGCCAGGGCTGGTGCTGCATGTTTCAGCATCATCCCCATCAGCCTTGTCCCATTAAACCAGCTCATTGAGTTCACACCTGAACTCAGCTCACTGGCATGGTAAGGCAACATGTTTCCCAGTGGTGCAATGGACATCCCTTCAAACAACTTTACTAAATAAATCCTTTGTTTTTTAATATTTTGATCCCAAACTTTCAACATTGTCTTCTGATGACCCCACCTCATAAACCCGATAGGTGAACATTTCCAAATCCTTGCCCCTCTTGTTCATGAAGAGGGGTCCCAAAAAGGTTATGTTGAAAATTTGGTGAAAAAATTCCTAAAAATGGAAAAGTTATGAACATAAGTTCAAAATGCCATTGAAATAAATTATACAGCACTTACCATTATTCCTCAGTTCACGGGTTGGCTTTAAAGAGTGCAGACGTGTCAGTTCACAGATGATGACAGCATTCGACCTCTGGTGGTAAGTATAGGGTAAGGGGGTGTGGGGTGGTTGGTGCTAAGTGGGCAGGTCAGAATGGGTGGTAGGGGGATGGCGGGGATGACAAGGGATGGTTTTCTTTCTTTCAGGTTAATAAAAAAAAGATGTTGCAGGACTGTTTTCATATTGCAGGAACCAACATAAATTAAAAAGCTATTTCAGGACATTGGGGGTGGGCTTCTCAGTGTCTCACACTGTGGGGAGGCTTGTAAATGCCAAATGGGGACTGGGCCCCCTGATGTCAGAAACAGTTGATAAAACAAGGGGCTGCGGGGGGAGGGGAGACATCCGACACGAGGGGTGGGCATCCTGGTGTCAGATTATACAAAAATAAATAAATAAATACACTGCCACCAGGGATTGGGTCCCTTGGTGTGCAGATACAGTCAGTATATTATGGCACAGCTCAGTCAGTATAGTGGGGCTATAACAACAGTAGCCCCATCCCTGGTATTCAAGTCACAACACAGCAGGGGTTGCTATAAGATACAGCTGTCCTTTGTTAGTAAATGACAGCTGTACCATATAGTGCAACCGGCTGTCATAAAAATTCAGCTATCCTTAGAACCTTGATTTTTTTAAACTGCATATGTTCACAAACGGAACTTTTCTCTTAAATAATTTAAAAATTAATCGCCAGAGGTAAATACAACAAAAGCACACACCTTGGACCAAGCATTGTCAAACCTGAAACTTTTAGGTTTCAATGCCTCATAATTTGTTTAGTTATTGGGTAGCAGAAAAAGTCTTCAAATTTTCAAAAACAGTGATTTTTTTTTTTTTTTTTTGCACCTCTGTAATTTTGCCACCACTGGACTGATTTACTGTGCTTTCCATGTAAATTGGTTGAATTGGAGAACATTTATTTATTTGCTTATTGAAATGTTTTACCAGGAAGGCACACTGAACAACAAGTTGCTCATCTCCTGATACAACCTGGGGGAGGGGGTACAATAAGGGTATACAAACAGATATTATACAGTTATACAGGATGCATTAGATACAATAGGTATACCAATAGTAAGCTTATACAGGAATCATTGGATACAATAGCTATACAGATAGTAGGCAGCATAGTTACACATTTGAAGTACCAGAGGCAATGGAAACTAGGAGGCATGAATAACAGATTTTACAGTTAATAAAAAGACGCAGTGGCTAAGTCTAAGCAGAACTGGAAGGCAAGGGTAATGGACAGACAATGCAACAGTACAACTGAGAACAAAAAAAATTCCAAGTGCTAGTAGGAACAGAGGCATGCTGTTAAGTGCAAGGGAAGGGTGGAAGATGGGCAGGAGGCAACTGAGTGCTATTATGTGATGTATTATGATGGGGGAGGAGTTAAGGGGGGCCACCAGCACCAATTCCCCTTCTGGATACTGAAACCCTGCAAGGAGACAGGGAGCAGACAAGTTGGGGGGTGATTCAGAACCCATTCCCCCTCAGGATGAATGAGCACCCTGATCGGGGACTGGATGCAGGAAGTATGAGGAGGGAAAGACAAAGAGGGTGACAGATTAAGGATATGGGGCAGGTGGTGTTCATTTGGAGGAGGAACAGTTAAAGAAAGAGAAGAGAGGTATAGCGGGGAGCAACTGTAAGGGAGAGAGTGAAGATATAGTGTGGAAATTTGCAGGAACAGGATAGTAGCAGGAAGTTTAAAGAGGGACTCTGGCCAAAAATGTTACATTGCAGAATTAGAATAAGCATGCCTCCAATAAAGCTCATACCAAATATCAGGTTTCTGTGTTACCTCATTTTAAAGTTATGAGCTATTTTGTAACCCTGATTTCACTACCTCTTCAAATAAGCCAGTTTCAGTGAAGAGCTGCTACTGCTGATGTCATCTCCAGAACTCACAGTTTAGTCCTTCCTGTCAGCAAGCTTATAGGACCTGTTTTTCTAACCGTTACAGATCATTGTGCAATAGTTTTCACAAGTAAAACAGGCAGCACCATTCTAAAAACATTGCTGAAAAATCTATGGCCCAGATATTCAAACTGCGTCCAAAAAGTGTGCAACAGCAGGAGCAAGCGCAAGTCCACTGTGCCCATGCGCAAGAAGTGCTATATTCAAAAACTGCACAGGCCAAGATGCACCTATGGCTGATGACTGAATATCACACCACCTGCACCATAGCGCAACTAGGGATGTGAAGCTGAGCATATCTGATGCGCCATAGCGCAACAAGAGATGCTCAGCAGAGCAGTCCAGATGCACCATAGTGCAACCAGGGACACCCCCTGCAGCAGGGCAGCAATGCAACAGCACAACCAGGGATGCAGGGGCCCACCACCCATGCCACAGATGGGCAGAGGAGCACACAGCAGAACAGACATAGTCCCCCACACCCCATGCACTGCACAACCGGGTGAGAGCTGGAATAACCACTGGCCCAAGGATACCAGCAACCAACCCACAGCCGGGCCATGGTGCCCCAGCAAACCCTCTGGCAAGCTGTGACCGGCACACAAGGAGGGCTGACCACCCCAAGGCACCCCATCCCACCAATGCAGAGCACACCCTGCACCACAATCACCATACACCCTTCCCAGGAGTAGTGCCCAACAGTGCAGGACACCCTATGCATGCCACCACCCCCACTGTGACAATGCAACCCTGTGCACCATGGAGCCATGCAAGGCAGCCCCACCAGGTGCACCCTGCTGTGGGTGGCAGCAGACAGCAGTGCAACAACAGCATACACAGTGCCACCCTGCACATCCCCCTGAGGTACAGCTGAAAGACCGACCATGAGTTGCCACACGAGGTACCCAACATGCAACAGGGCATGCCCCGGACCCCACCTCCAATGGTACACCACCCTGCACACCTTCCCAAGGACACATCTCATCCCAGCACTGGCTACAACAGCCAGCACAGACATGCACAGTGTAGCATGGAAGCATGCACCACACAGGATGCAATACAGTGCATGGACAAACACGCACCCTTTCCCAAGGGCACACCAACACAGGGACACAGTAGTGGGTCAGCCAAGCCACTGGCATGTGGCCACTGCTGACATGTACACACGGCCAGCACCCCTACATTGCACAGGAGTGCCAGCCACCCTGCGTAGGCACCATGAACCTGTATGCCACCAGCATGCCGCCGGAGCAGAGGAGACAGACACTAGAGCACATCCTCTGCAACAGACACAAGCGACAGCATGGAGGGGGGACAACAACAGCGGAGGCCATAGTGCCACCGGAGGCAGAAGTGCACCATACCAGTGATGGAAGTCAACCTGCATTGTGCCAGGTACAGTTGTTATCTAGCATGGACAGCCACCACTGACACGCCAGCAGACCGTGCATATCACAGACATGCAAGGGTGTCAGCTGCACAGGCCATGGAAGGTCTTACAGGGGTGCCATGCACACAGTGCAGGCCCTGTGGACCACTGCACACAGACATCCAGTGCACAGAGTACAACATACAAACCACAGACAGTGACTGACCCCTTGCCCACACCTTAGGTGGTTCACCTCTACACACACAAACACACACGCCCATGCGTGCACCACCCCTGACGCCATGCACACCACTGCAGCTGAGCACCTGTAGCCCGCTGCAAATCAGAGACCACCACAGTTGTCATAACAAAATGCTTATATTTAAAAGAAGTAACAAAACCTATATACAACTATTTACAAGAGGGGAAGGGCCACATAACAGGTGGGGGCGGGTAAGGGTAGGTGAACATATGGGAGAGGGAAGAAGGGGTGTGAGGGTGGGCCAAAGGGGGGAAGGTGGTAGTAGGGGCATGGAGACATTAGTGTGCACCCCGGTCCTCCTCCATGTGGCGCTGATGTCTGCCGCTCCTCCTCCTCCTCAGCCCGTGGCGGTGGATCCTCTGTAGCAGCTCCAGTGTCTCCCTTGCCACCTGGAGCAGCTCCTGAACACCCCTCTCTAGTGCCTGGAGTCGCCGTCCACCTAAGACGAGGGAGCAGAGTCAATAAGTGTGACTGTCCAGCCCACTGCAGCCCACCCATTGTGCATGGCATACAGCCATGTGCCACGCCCCTGTGATGGTGTGCGACCACCCACAGTGACCGTGTCCACAAGACCTGCCTACCCAGGCAGCCACAGTCATGTGGACCACTGCACACACCCACCGCCCATGTCCTGCACAGTACCACCATGGCCGTACAGTGACTTGGCTATGCGGTGTGAAGGCAGTGCCACAGCCATGTGCCCGATGCACGCATGGACCACCATTGACACACTCCCAGACATGCAGTGCCACTGGACAGTGCTGACTATAACAAGTTGCGTGCATGGCAGTGGTGTCAATGGATGGTGGCCATGCCCCACTGTCCGCCCAGTTATACAGCATGCAATAGTAATCATGGATGTAAGGCAATCACCATCATCAGGCTGGTCCATGCGCCGCTGACCGCCATTATCCCTCCTGCCCTGCTGCTCCTCCAGGTGATGCCTCCATTCTCTGGCCTGCCAGCGTTCTTCGGGCCCTAAGGTGCAAACATGGAGAGAAGAACATCAGTACAATCTGGTAGCAAAGTCCCCCCACCCCCATGTGTGTGCAATCCCACACAGCCATACCCATCCACCCCACACCCCGATACCACCACCACGGCCAACACCGGATGGGCCCCCGCCCATGTGCCAGACACATGCAACAGTGATACCCGTATGGATGATAATAGTGTATGGATGTGGCACCTACCTGGCTGTGGCACCGTGCCCCTCCTGGCACATGCCCGCAGGTGGGCAAGCAGGTCTATGTCCCTGCACCTATGGTCCCTGTAACGATGGCGACACTGCTCTGCCATGCACCCCATACCAGTGGCCTCCTCCAGGGTGTTGGCCACCTCCTGCCGCACCACATTCCTGGCCCTGTCCAGGGCATCTCCATACAAAGCCCCAGCATGGGGCTCAACTATTGCCACCAGGTTGGCTAGCTCAACTTGGCTCCACATTACCGCACGCCTCTGCGCCATCTCTTCAGTGTGGTGGAATCAAAATGGCACTCAGCAGCGCAGTCCTGCCATGTGCAGATGCTGCGCGGTACAGAGCTGCCATTCCCTATTGCGCTGTCACCGAACAGTGCGATAGTGGTGCACCCATGCCTGACACATGGTGCCTAGGGGGCCAAGGTTGGGCACAGGGTCAAGGGTCTCTGGCACAAGGACAGCCACAGCACAATTGGAACCCAATGCATTGGGTGCCTGTGTGCCACCTCCCGTAGCGGCCTACAGCACTGTTGCCCCAGTGCGCCTACAATGCCCCAGTGCCATATATATGAACAGCGCTGTAGAGCCACTGGCATAATGGTGGCCGTGCCCTGCATTGCCTCCCATGCACAGCACATCAGCAGCGCAGCAGGTGCCTGTGTCATCAACCCGGGCATGCACAGTTAGGTGTGTACTGTGCATGTCACAGAACTGTGCCCTTGTCTCAGCACGTTCAACACAATTGCGCAAAGCGCAACAGCACGATATTCAGCCAGCATATGCAAATCATCTAATCAGCCATTCAATGGTGCAGTCACTGCATTTGTATCCACTTAAAGATGCACCTCGCCTCATTTGCATGGGTTGCGCTATAAAAATACGACATTGGGCTGCACTGGCCATAGTCGGTTACTGCAGTCTATTGGTGTGAGTTGCATGCTGTTTGGGAGTGTGGACTGTGGTGTTTGGGACATGTATGGGACTGCACAGTCACAGGTAACACCTGTCATTCTCACAGGATGAATCATGACCGATTGTGAGGTGGAGGAAGAGGAACGTGGGAGGAAAAGGAGGCCAAACTTCACAAAGGCAGAGACAGATGCCCTGTTTGAGGCCTACCTCGACCAGAAGCCACTGCTCAGCAGACGCCAGGGAACACCACAGACCCATGCTGCTGCATGGGAGGAGGTGGCGCATGCTGTCAACCTGCATGGCAGCCACCAGCACTCCATGCAGGAGTGCAAAAAGAAGATGGGCATGGACAGGAGGAGAATTAAAGAGAAGGTGGCTGCAATCAGGGCAGCACAGTCTGCGACCGGTTGGGGACAGCCAGAGATGCAATGTCTGACCCCACAGGAAGAGCAGGTTGCTGGCAGCATGAAGCATTGTGCCATTGAGGGTGTTCTCGGTGGTGGATTCCAGATGGATGGTAGCCCATCACTGGATGGTAGGTCATGGTCGTCAATTGGGGGGGACAGGGTAGGTCACATGCAGTAATGCTACTGTTTTTCCTTTACAGCTCCTTAGCATCTACATGGGTCAGCGGTGGTGGGCTTCTCCACTGAGGGCAGTAGCATGGAGATGGAAGAAGGCCCGTCCACCTCCACAGGCATACGGGGGTCAGGGCGACAGTGGGCCTGCCTGGACGTCCGGACTGATGTTGGTGGAGCAGGTGAGGAGGAGGTCCTGCCTGTGTCCCAGCGTGCCAGCGTCCATGGATGCCAGCATGCTGAGACTTAAGCTGGTGCCTGATCTGTCACCGAAGATGATGGAGCTAACGTCATGGGCAGTGAGATGTGTGGGCCACAGGATGGCCACACAGCAGGTGACATCGCGGCCATGGCTGTGGGTGGTGCCACCATGGAGGCCTGTGTGACATCACAGTCCCAGCCTGTGCCTGTCTGCACCAGTGGGGCAGCACTGGTGTGTGTCCAGGACAGTGGGACTGTTGCAGCCACTGTGGCAGAACCATTGAGCCCTGGAGAGCGGCAGCCAGAGGGGCAGTATCAGCAATTGGCCAATGGCCATGGGGGTACAGTGTCAGGGGGCCGCATCAGTGCATCACCTGTGGACATGCCCAGGCCTGGCCCTGGTGTGCAGCACCCACCCTCAAGGGGTGATGACCATCAGGGCCATGAACAACATGAGGGACAGCATGCTGATCAGGCAGATGACCTCTTAGATGAGCACACCCGCATACTGCAAGCATCAGTCAATCAGCAGATGCAGCTTGTGACGGCGGTGGATGCACTGAGTGTGGCTCTGTGCCAGGCAGAGGAGCTGCACAGCAGAGACACCACTCTGCTCCTGGCAGGGATGGACCGGTTGCCGGAGGAAGTGACCGCTGCCATTGACAGGCAGACACAGGCATTCACAGCTGTCATGGCCACAATGGGCACACAGTTATTTGCCCATGCGTCGCAGACACCGTGCAGTTCAATGTCCACCCCCCATTCCCGGCGTCATGTGACATCATCCTTGTCGACACTGGGTTCAGCTGTGGGCATCCCGAGCATGCCTGGCGCAGGCATGTTCAGTGTGCTGCAGACCCCTGCGCGAGCACAGTCACGTTCATGCAGTGGAACCCCTGGGGGACCGTTGGTGCCACCCCATGAGGCCAGTGGTCAGCCTGTCACGGCTGGCGGGTCTCGGCGGGTCCGCCCATGTATCCGTGGTGGCCGTGGCACTGTGGCACATGACTGACCTGTCTCCCAGCATGGCTACTGTCTGATGTTGCCCTGTGTGCATTGTGTCATTCAGCGGGCAATGCATGGGTGGGGTACCTGGGCCTGCACACACACACACATTCCATCTGCACACCCTCCCGGCTGCTGTCCACTGTGGCGTGTGCATGATGATGCCTGCGTTACACTGTACACCACTGTGCAATTGTGCCCAGCGTCTGACACACGCACAATGACAAGCAGTGGGCTTGGTGGTCTGTGGACGTGTGTGTGGCTAGGGGTGGTGGTCTGGGTTGGTGTGCCTCCTACCCTTTGTGCATGTCTTGTGAGGTGTGTGTGTGTGTGTGTGTGTATGACCGCGTGCCATGTTAGACCTCACCCATCCCTGGTGGTGTGTGCAGTTCCATGCTCGGCCACTTCCCTTCACAGCATGCACCCCTGGTGTGTGTCCATGTGTGTTTGTGGGTTGTGCCTTTGCCACTGGTGGTTGCACATGGCCCCATGACTTACCTGGGTTGACTGAAGTGCTCCTCTGTGATGGTGTTCCCAGTGCAGCTGTACCAGCCAGAGCAGTCGGGGGTCCCGTTGCCCAAGGGGGGGCTGCCCATCACCATCTTCACCAGCGTCCTCATCGTCCCCATCGCTGTCCCCCTCTTCAACCTGTACAGCTATCCCACAGTTGTTGGCCATGTTGTGCAGGATGCAACAGGCCAGGAATAGCCTGCAGGCCTTTGAGGATCTGTACTGTAGGGCACTGCCAGATGTGTCCAGGCAATGTAAAACGTGCCTTCAGCAATCCAAACACCCACTCGATTACATTGCATGTGGTTACATGTGTCTCATTGTAGCATTGCTGCGATGGGGTCGTGGGCCGCCGGTATTATGTGAGCAGCCAGCGATGGAGTGGGTATCCACTGTCACCTGTGTGTTGAGGGTGGAGGTTAGTTTGGTGATCAGCATCACCCTGCCTTGGGCCATCTAGGCCAATACCCATGTCACCTCTGACCCTGCCCCTCCCAAGCTCTATGTTTTTCTGTGTGGTTTGCATACTCACCCACTAAGTGGCCAGTGGGGATGTCCCCACTCTTGAATCTGTGGCACAGTGCTGACTGGTGCCAGATGACGGCATCAGGGTGCATGGCACAGACATTGATTATGCGCCCCTGGCATCGCACACCACCTAGCAGTTGATGCTTGCATAGCCCTTCCGATTGATATATGTGGCCACTTCCGGGCCAGGTGGTGTGAGGATGGCCACATGTGTGCAGTCTATTGTCCCTAGCATGCCAGGCATGCGTGCTACCCTGTGGAACTCCTGTCTGTTTGCTGTGCACTCTGCCAATGTACTGGTGAAATGGATGTACTCCACAGCATGTGGCAGCAGTGCACTGAGGAACTGGGTGAGGTGGCATGACACAGCTGACTGGGTTATGCCTGTGGTGTCCCCTGTTGGTCTCTGGAAGGTACCCATGGTGACCAGGCACATGCAAGCTGTCACTTTTGTCTCCACTGACAGGGCATGGCTCCGTCGTGTGTGTGCCTGCATCACATCACTGCACAGCTCACAGAGCCACCTCAGAATTGCCCGATTCAGGTGGCACCAGCCCACGATCTCGGTATTGCTGTACAGCTCGAAGCTGGTGCAGGCTTGGTACTGTGTGTTGGGGGCATACCTCTGACAGGCCCTTCCATTGCCATGCCCCCCTGCTGCCTGCCTTCTCACCCCCCTCATTACTGCCTCCATCTGGATGGTGGCACTGGCCATGTTCCTGGCTTGTGTTCCCCCCCGGCAGCTGTTTCTGTGTTCCCCCCACTGTCCTGGCTGCTACTTCCCCTGCACCAGGAACACCTTCCTCTGGTGGCCTCAGTGCTGTGTGGCACTTCCCCTTCTGCACTCTGTTTGGCTGTGGCTCCCCATACCTTCCCTGTGCCTGTGGGTTCAGGGTGCCCTTTCTCTGTCCTGCCCTGTGTGTCTGTCCTACCCTGTGTGTCTGGCTAGAGTTCAGCCTCATGTGCCTTCCCTGTAGCATTCTTGCGCCTCTCCCTTGTTCCTTTTTATTTTGGCTCATTTCCGTTATCGCGCAACTACCGCTTGCTCCCCTATTGCACAAGGTGCATGTTGTTGAATATCACACTGTGCCATTTATGCATGGTTCCTCCCTCTTCAGTTGCGTATGCATTCATTATCATTGCACTCTTGCTCAGCGTGATTTGGATGGGTGCATCTGCCTCCAGCTGAATATCGCAGAATGGTGCATTTTTGGACTTGCACTGGAGCAACCCTTTTACGCATGGCGCAACCTTTTTGAATATCTGGCCCTATGTGTCTTAGGTTTTGTAACAAAGTTAACAAATATGTATTTTCAATGCTTTTTTAGTGTGGTTAATTTTTCCAGAGTTGCAGAATGCTGAGTCAACATGCCTCCAGGATGCTGACAACATTTGTGGTGCTTGTTAGGAAGTTGTATTGCTACACATGTTGTAATGTTGGTAACTTTATTGCTGTTTGTCAGTGTCTGCTTTACAATAAGTTTTGGGGGCCTTATATGTGTTAATTCTTACTAGGGGCGAAAGTGTTAGTCATGGTAAGACAATCATTTTAATGTGAAGTACAACACAGATGAGCCTGAATGCCAGGGAGAAAACAGAAAATGCACTCTGCACAACTGAGTATCCCATTCATTCATACATACTTTGATGATGAATAAAATAAAGATTGATTGATTGATTGATTGATTGATTGAACATTGAGCTGACTACTGCATAGAAACTCAGAGTAAGGTTTCAAAACAGCATTACCTCTCCCATTCCCATTTATAGGGTGATGAACTAATTGTTTTAAAGGGCCATTCTGAGAAATCACCTCTATTGAGTGATGTGTGAATGATCACAGCCTTTTACCACATCAGAGATATCCAGTCTGCAAATCTAATAGCAGTGTACTATGACTCAGCACCCAACAACCCTGGAGAAAAGGACTACAACATAAAAGTGCCAAAAACAAACAAAAAAAAAACAACAAATTTGCCAACTTTGTTACAAAACCGGAATCACACATAGTTTTTAAAGCAATGTTTATTGAATGGTCCTGACTGTTTTACTGGTGAAAACCATTGCACAATGATCTTTAAACTTTGGAGACACAGGTTCTATAAGCTTGCTGGCAGGAAGGACTAGACTGAGTTCAGGAGGTGACATTGTCAGCAGCTCTTCACTGAACCTGGCTGTTTTGAACAGGTAGTGAATTTAGGGTTGTAAAATGATTTGTAACTTTTAAACAAAGTAACTTAGAGATCTCAATTTTGGCATCTAGCTGATTGGGGCTATGCTGATCCATATTCTGAATGTATTAATGCCAGTAATGTTTTACCATAGTCCCTCTTTAAGGAGGATTATAACAAGAACAGCTAGAGGAGAGATAGTTGTGTAAGGCTGTACTAAGAGAGTAATAGGAGGAGGAGTGACAAATTTGACGGGGGGGGGTGAGTTCCAGATTTTAGGGAAGTGGAAGGCAAATCCAGACTGACTGATGAGGGTGGTGCTGCAGGCACAGCTAATGTGCATGTGTCATGAGATCGAGGTCATGGGAGGTGGGTGGGTAGAAATGGATGTGATGAGGTAAGTAGGAGTTCACCAAACCAATATTTAGAGCTCAGTTTTGCAGTGTGGGAGAGGCACTGAGTTGCTAGCGGGGGAAAGGAAAGAGCATGATATAGATGGCAGTAATGAGTACAAGAGGGAGCATTGAGAAAGAAGTGGCAGAAGGAGTTAAAGAGAGTTTCCAATCTGGTCAGGGAGGAATTGGGAGCGACACTATAGACTACGTCACAGTAGTCAAAAATGGGGAATATCATTTTTTTGGACAAGTTCATGCCTAGCCATAGGAGGAATGTAGCTACAGTTCCTGTACAAGGCATCAAGCTTGGGGTGCAGTATTTTTCAAGATGGCATCAATGTGTCCAGAGAAGTTCAGGTGCGGGTCCAGCCAAACCCCAAGGTATCTGAATGAGGAGGTGTCCTCGAGGGTTGTCCCATCCAGGGTGTGGAAAGAGGGTAGGCCAGGGAGCTGAGAAAGTCTATGCCTAGTGCCAAAGGTCATAGAGACTGTCTTCTTGGCATTTAGAAAGAGCTGATTGGAGGCAAGCCAGAGCTGGACCTGGTCAAAATCATGCTGTAAGCTGGTTGCGACATCAGAGGGACATTTGCAGGAGGCATACAAGACATTAACATTGGCATAGAAGTGCATGGAGGAGGAGGGGCAGCAGACTGCTGGAAGGTCATAAAGGAAGATGAAGAAAAACCAAGGGATGAAGTACTGAGCCCTGAGGGACTTCTGTGCTAATATAGAGGGGAGGGAAGATGGAATTAGAGAGTCTGACAGACTGGGTCCTGCCAGTGAGATAGGCCCTGAACCAGTTAGTGGCTGGTAAAGACAGACCAGCAGCAGAAAGGGAGTCAAGAAGAAGGGTGTGGGAGACAGTGTCAAAAGCCTTTGCAAGATCAACAAAGATGGCTGAGGTGATCAGGCCATTATCCATCCCAGTAAGGATAGAGTTGGTGCATGTGAGTAAGGAGGTCGTGGTGGAATGGTTTTTATGAAAACCAGATTGGAACGGGGTGAAAAAGGAGGAGCTGGAAAGAAAGGAGGTAAGCTGGGAGAGAAACAGGTGTTCTTTAAGTTTAGCAAGGGTTGGAAGGAGAGAGATGTGACAGTAGTTTCCAGGTGCTGAATGATCACCACTCTTTGGAAGAGGGAGGACCACTGCATGTTTCCAAGACAAGGGGGCTGATGCAGAAGGAAAGGGGAGGTTTAGAATTATAGAGAGAGGGTAAGCAATAGTGGAGGCTGAGAGGAAGAGGAGCTTGGGGTTGAGGTAATCAAGTGAGGAACCTTTAGAGGGGTTGATGGAGAGAAGAGGATTAAATGTATCATCTGAGGGGATCAAGGAGAAGGAGAAGGATAGGAGTATGTGAGGGGTATGGTTGCCAATGGAGGAGGATGAGTGATTGGACAGGGAAGTGGGGGAGGGAGTTTAGAAGGGTCATAACACATGATGTGAAATAGGAGTTGAATTTCTCAGTCACTAAGCACAGATCAGGCACAAGGAAGTTATTTATTCTGAGCGAAGGGAATGGAGCATTGGAGGGAGGGGAGAAGAGGGCATGGACCACTTTCCAAATATTTGGAGAGAGTGTTAATATTTGGAAGGAAAGCTGATTAGTATTCAGACTTCGCTAATCTTGTTGCTTTTGTGCATGAGTTATGAAGCGTTCAATACAAAGCATAGTCAGAAGGGAGCTGTGAAGCTTTTTGTTTCTTCCATGCATTGTCCCGTGCCCTGTGACAGGCCAGTAGCTCAGAAGTAATCCAAGGAAGGTGGTTACCACAAATTCTGGTCCATTTGAAAGGGGCAAATGTATTCCAGGATGTAATGATTTTTTCTTTAAAACAGGCAAGGGCATAGTCGACGGTAGGGACTGAGACTAGGAGGGACCAGTCTGTATGAGCAAGGTCATACAGGAGAGGGTCAAGGTTTAAGGAATTGAAGGAGTGGAGTTGTAAGATTTTATGGGGAGGTTTTGGCATATGGACCTTCCTAACCAGGAAGATGGGGTGATGGTCACTGAGGGCATCAGGTAAAATACTAGACTTAATGACTCTATGAGGGTGGGAGGTGAGTGCCAAGTCCAACTGAAAGTGATTACCTGTCTTATGGTTAAGGCGAGTGGGCTTCAGAATAAGTTGAGCAACATTCTGGGCTGCAACATCATTGCAAGCCTTGATTGTAGAGGGAGACAACCAGTTTAGATTGAAATCTCCCAAGATGTACAATTCTCCTGAGAGAGTAAGAAAAGTAATGGAGGTAATAAGTTTTGTTGGTACCAAGGACTAAATGCCAGGACGGCAGTAGATACTACCTATGAAGATAGGGAATCAGTGCGTAAATTCACAGAAGAGAACAGGCTCACTGAATAATTACAGGCTGACAGTGGCTAAGCTGCATAAAAACAAAAAAAAAGCAAAATTCAAAAGGGAGAGAAGCTCCAAATCAGGGTTATGCAAAAAAAGCAGCTTCTCCGTAGAACCTTGTGGCCGTCTTCAGCTCCTGGGGGCCAGCAGGCAATGGCAAGAGGAGCCCCCAGAGAGTGTGGTTCCTCAGCAGGGGTGCCTGCTTAGGGCAGTGGTGACCTTATGGCTGTCTTCAGCTTCCAGGGGCTGACAGGCAATGGCAAGAGGAGCTCTCAGAGAGAGTGGTTCCTCAGCAGGGGTGCCTGATTAGGGCAGCAGAGACCCTGTGGCTGTCTTCAGCTCCTGGGGGCAGACAGGCAATAGCAAGAGGAACCCCCGGAGACAGTGGTTCCTTAGCAGGGGTCCTGATTAGGGCAGCGGCAACCTTTCAGCATGAAAAGTTATTAAGGTGCAAAAATTGGGGTTTAACATGAAAGTGTTTATGCATCCCTAATACACAGTACATGCACAACCATGCCTGTATAATCAGTATTGCTCTAATGCTCCAGTAGGGGGTGAGCAAGCTGGTTGCTCAGGCCACAGAGTTATTAACTTTGATCCTCTGTCAACATGGAAAGTACCTATGGTAAAGGTTAAGGAAGAAATGTTAGTGGTAACTGATAAACTGGCCACTATTCAAAAACTGAAACAAGTAGCAATTGTTGGCATTGAAAGGGAGCTGCCAGATCCTTACACCCTTCTCTAGCCTACTCAGGTCTCTTTTTGTATCACTGGCACCCTCCTTGGTGTCAACCCTCCTGCACAGTTAAGTATTATAGCTGAACAGACTGATATTGCTCTTCTCCTGTGTTGCAGATTAACATGTTAAATAGGACTACCCCAAGACTGATCCAGGTCCATCCATGAAATGGGGTGCCAATGTACCAAATATGTAATGCATGAATTAAAAATAATTAAAATGGCCACTGCAGTCAAATCAGTTAATTCAAAAGGTGGCTCCAAGTAGAGCTGCATTATATTATTTGAAAAGCCCAGGTGCACGGTGCACCCATTTTATTTTTTTTAATATCCAGCTTCAAAATGCCACAAATTTCTCTCAGCAAAATGTAACATGCAGGACTAAACACAGTATGTTACATTGATTCTATGCAGATTTTTTTCTGGTTAGACTTCAATGAGGTGATTAAAAAAAAAAAAACTCCTCTTGTTTTTCCTTTTGTCAATGAAGATATTTTCACCCTGGTTGTGAGAGCATATACGTTTTCTGCTGAACTCAAAGTCTTTGTGGCATATGTAACCTGTGGTGTTCCAGCAAGTTAAATGATTTACATGCCCCTAAGAACAGCCATCCAGATTTTTTTTTTGGGGAGGTGAGATTTTCTTTAAGGTAGGGGTTTTTAAAAGTACTGTGGGCCAGCCAGCCCAGTATTGCTGAGGGTTGAGGCACTGGATGATGCACCTCATGCTGTGCCGGTGACCCGGGTTTGTGAATGAGCCCAGGTTGTCAAAGGTCAGCGGGGGGGGAGGATGAGGAGCCAGACTGACCTGCCACAAGGCAGCTCTATCCTCCTGGGAATGACTGGAGGTTCTCCAGCCACTGGAAACCACCCAGTGGAGGACACATGGTGGCTCTGACCTGAGAGACCTCTGGTGATAGCTATGGGGAGGGGCAGAAGGGGCTGAGCTGGCATCACAGGGCAGAGTTGCGCCTTTATGCACACATTATGCCCATGTGCTGGGGCCCCAGGGAACAGGGGAGAAAATGGGGCAAAACTCACAGAAAATATAAATTAAAAAAAAGTACCGTGGGACTTCAGTGAGTGAACGATCAGGCAATCAGTTTTTAGCTTAAACAGTTGTTTGTTGTTGATTGCTACATGTGTAACACTGTGTTGTGTCCACTGTTACAAATGTAACATTGTTTGGTTCCAGTGTTACATTTGCAATGTTCAAGGTGCTTTTTAGGAAGTCTCTGTTAGGGAGTTATCACAACATTGTCCCTTCTTCACTCTGGATAGATGGTCTTGAAAGGATTAGTAAAGCGTTTTTCAACTTAGTTGTATGGCATCCATTATTACATTTGCAGTGCTGTGTGGTACTCACTGTTACATTGTCCACATTGTTTGGCTGCCACAGTTAGACAACATTGAAGGTGCGTTTTCTCAAGTCTCTTTTAGGGAGTTATCTCACAACATGGTCCCTTTTTCACTCTTGGATTAGTGTCTGGAAAAACTTATCACAATTAATCTACTGTGTACTTCAGATATTTTTATGAATATACACATCCTAGAGGCACTCTGCTGGTGACAGCCCTCTCCTCTGAGTGTTGTCTAGTCACCACCATGCTCTGTACTCTCCCCTAGCCCAGCCAGTTTAAAGTTTATCTTATTACACCCTCACCAGTCCGTCCTCCAAGCTTTTTCACCAACCTGTTGTGTGGCACTAAACTGAATGCCTTGCTGAAATCGATGTAGAAGATGTAAACAGCCCATCCCAGATCTACAACCTGTGTTTCTAAATTGAAGAAGTCAATAAAGATTTGTCTGGCAGGCTCTTCCTTACTTGAAACCATGATGCTTCAACCCCTGCAGGTCATTGGCTTCCAAGAACTCCACAATTTGTTCTTTTAAGATGGTCTCTTGCAGTTTGCCCACTATAGAGGTGTGGCACACTGACAGGTAGTTCCCTGGCCCCCTTGTCCTCCCCTTATATAGCAGTATAACAATCACCTTTCTCCAGTCCCCAGGTACTATTCCTGTCTCTAATGAACAGTTGAGGATGCCTGAGAGGTGGGAAGCAACCCCCCCCCCCATTCTTCTACCATCCTGAGATGTTATCTATCCTGCCCTTGGAATTTACTGTGTTTTAAGTCCAGAATTCTGTTGAGAACCTTATCTGCACATCCCTGCCTAACCTTTAGTTTCTGTTCACTGTCCTGAGTTCTGACTACTCCACAATCCAGTAGTGGACTGTCATTTTCCTTTGTGGTAACTTTATTAAGGTTTTTTTGTGTTTCAGTTAAGTTGGTTTTATTGATCAACCACGGCGGGTTAACACTAAGGTGATTACAATATAATAATATGACAAAAATTAAAATACAAAGAAATTTATGAATATAAAAACTCACATTAAGACAGCAATAATCCAGTACAGATATTGCATATAAAATACAGGGTTTCATAAGTGTGTCTAACCATTCGTAATTAATAAAAAGTACCCTTTTTTAAAACATGCTTTTTAGTTAAAAAAAATTATATTACAAGATATAAACCCTTTGAGACTTTACTAATTATATATCATGTTTTTTTCCTAGTAGGCTAATATTCAGTATACAACTCAGAACTAGACCAAACAGCTGTATCAACTATTATAAAATCAAACCATATTAATCCCTCAAGGCGTAGACCAGTGAGGTAGCCACAGAACACTTTACTCAGTGTAACCACCTCAAGCCCCTCACGAGGGTAGGAACAAGTTCCAGATAACGGACTTCAAACCAATGAAAGGGGTTACTGCAGATACTACTTTGTCCCAATCGGAGTTGACCGACCACTGCCACTAGGACCCAACAGGACTAATCCTATGTTGCTAGTCAGAAATTGCCACTGTAGGGAGTTTATGAAGGGCACCCTGCAGTGCATGCTCCTCCTTACTCCCAGCTGACCCCCAAGCATTTTCCAGACTGGGCATACATCATGGATATCCAGAATTAGACCACAGGCCTGGGCCAGTTTTTTCTCTTTGGAGCATTTCATTCTACACTCTACTTCAAAATCGGTTCAGGGTCTAAATCTCATCCTGATTTTTCCATCCCTACAGAGGACTAAGCAAGCTCACTTTTAAATGTAGTATTAGGCCACCTTCCCTTTGCCATAACAACCATAAAGAAGTCAAATTATAGACATTGATATCTAAGTACTAATTAGTGAGGTAAGGTGACCATTGAACTCCTTACTTCAGTGAATTAGCTACCTGTCCCATAAAGGATGGGGCCAAGTCCCAAGTATCAAGCCTCATGCAAATAAATATGGATACCACAATTATTACTCTGTCCTGATTTAGATTAAACAAGCTACTGCCACTGGAATCAAACAGATCCATCTATTGCCATAGTTAGAACATACCACTCTAGGGGGTCAGAATAGGGCACCCTGTAGCTCATGCTGCGCTGTGCTCCTCTATCTGTCCACCAGGCATTTATTTATGACTATACAGCAGCACAGACCTTCTATCCATAGGACTAAACCCATTCTCTCACTTTGGGTCATTTCATTTTGTGCTCTATCATAAAATCAGAAATGGGGCTAGACCACCAGTTAAGTTCCCTGCCTCGGCAAAGGCAAAAGCCAATTCATTTTTATAGGTGCTATTTATCCATAGCACCATAGGCACTGTAATGCTTTCCTTAGTACATGAAAACAGAATTATATATAAAAAGTACTATAAATAAAACTATAAGACTGACATATAAAGTCAGAGTCTTCAAAACATTCAACAATATTTAAGCAAATCCTGTGTCATTTAGCTGGAGATAGTTTCCCAATAGACTAAATTATGGCTCCAATCACTCAGGAGTCCATTGGTTTTAAACCAGTTATTCCAGCTCCATTTAACATTTCAAACTTTCTGGAACATCGGCCTTCGACAATCGGCTCCCTAATCAGGAGTCTGTGCTGGATGCCTTTAGGATGAAAGAAAAAAAATACATACCCAGTCCTTTCCAAATACTTCCAAAAATTGGCTCCAAATCGGGAATCCTGAACAATAATTTTTTGTTCCTGAATCAGATTGCCTTGTATAGTTTAGTCAATAACGTCAAGGGGGAGTCATTCACATTCTCCAAGGTTCACCTGTGAGCAGCAACCATACACTATTTTTTTGCTTACCAGTCTGCCCGTCCTGGGAGTCTGTTTTATCTGTAAACACTCCTTCAACAATTCTTGCTAACTCTGTATATTCCTTCTGGTTCTTTTCCTTTGGCTAATGTCTCTGAAAATTCCTCTAAATATTCTAGGCACTTCAGCCATTCCATCCAGGCAGACCTGAAATAGGTAATAAAGGTGCTTCTCTAAGCACAATAACTCAGGTGCAGCATAATATTAGCCCAATTCCCTACTCTAGACAACAAACAGCATACCTGTATAAAAAGAAAGAATGCCTTTCTGCACTCATGGTGCTTCAACCAGCTCTCCTCTCCTGTTGCAGGTTTGAGATGGCCCTTTTCTACATTTCATACAGACACAGCTCTAAACACCTCACTATGTCTTCAGAAACGGCATAGACCGTGTTCTAAACTGGGGCTCCCAGGCAGTCAGGAATGCTGTTACTGCCACGTTCCAAAAAAAATGTCCTGGCAGGCTCATGCACTTTAGTTAAAGGTTCCAAATTTTATCTGGAGAGCAGTCCATGAACTTGGGGCACTTACATGCACTATCGTTGGACTCTAGTGTCAGTTCTTCCTAAATCGAACTCACACCACCAACAGTGCACATCCCAAGCGAACAGCGGTTCTTTATCAGAAGAATGCAAAAAGGTCACTATTATAACCCAGAAAACAAAATAGTATAAGTTTCATTCAGCAGACTGGGAGTGGTGACCAAAAAAGGTTTTAAACAAGACATTACCAAATGCTGATACAGATTGTAGCAGTGAGGACTGGAGCAGCACCACAGCCGTCATGCTGCTCCACCCCTTTCCTGCAGCAGTCATGCCAGTGGAGACTCAGGGCTACAGCTGTACCATTTTTTGTGTTGGAAAGTGTCCCAGAATGAAATAGAGGTAGTGACTGTGTCAGACAGCTTTTGACATGTGAAGCATATTGGATTACAAGATTTAGAACCAGAGAAAAAAGTATAAGTTAAATGAAGAAATTGGCTGAGCCCGTTATATGAAAATTGTGTTTTACCATTCCCACATTGGTGCACAAGTTTATTGTTATATAAGATGAAAAATAACTATGAAGGTAGAAGGGGGATATTTATCATGAGAGGTGGTTCTATCCTTTAGTTTAATAATCTATTCCAATACATTAACAAAATGGTTTCTTACAGGATATACAGTGCAATTAGTTAAATACTATTTATTACTAAGGATCCTGGTTTGATAAAGCTGAATAATTTTCTCTGTATTTTACTGTATGGCCACAAGAGGAAACCACATAATAAAGAGCACTGAATCTGGACAAACTTTTACTATGTTAGTTTGTGGCTTTGAAGTAGACTGTTCCATTAAAAATATAGAGAATTCTCAAGTTGACTTTGTTATCAGTGGGAGATGACTCCTTCACTCACATTTGGCATTCTAGCCAGATTTCAATACTTAGTATTGGTAGTGCAGCCATTTTACAGTAGTTCAGGTGTTCAAGCACCGACAGTCACCATGGCAAGGGATGCCACACATCATCACATTGCAACATCCTACCCTAGTGATGTGCCCACTATCATTCAGTTCGTCTCACTGGGAAGTGGAAGGCTTTGATAATGGTGTCTATAAAATGCTGACTCACACTTTATGAGCACAGTGGCTAGGTAGCCAAAATACAGAACCTCCATAAAATGGTAAAAGGAACATATGGTACATTTTTTGATTATAAGTTGAAAAAGGGTTAGTTCTTACAAACAAGTACAAATTAAATTCACAGGTTTAAAAGTTTAAATATACTGGATGAACATTAGTATGAGGGACTGATGAGTGGAGAAAAATATTTGTTATAATGAGGGATTTTAAATAAGCATTTGTCAGTTTTGAACATTTTCTTACATGCCGTTACAAGTTAGAACAACCGTATCCTGAGGCTGTAGGAAAACCTTTCTTCTCCCAGTAGCCATTGTCTCGTGGACTTTCAGTTCCATCAGGCTAAAGGGTACCATATAGGACTGACAAATGGTGAACAGAATAAAGAACATCATTAGAAGTTCATTTTTTCTTCATAACTTTATTTTTTTATTTACATTTTGACCCCACAATTTCAACATTGTCTTTTTATTTTATTTACTTATTTATTTATTTATTTAAACGTTTGTTGACCGGGATAGGCACACTGAGCCAAGGCTCGTTTCCAGGTGCGACCTAAGGGAGAGGGGGAAATTGGATTTCTTACAGCAATTACAAAGACAGAATATTTACAAATTCATTTACAAGGTAGCTTCAGGTTATTTACAAGATTGAAAAATATAATTTACAAGTTTATAAATTTAAACATACAAACAGATCTAACTGAATGCTAACATAAATCAGGTATATTGATATCCAAATAGATCATGCTGGAAATTGTCACAATTCAGGCTAAGAAAGCCCAGAGGGATATATCCATCATTGTATGGCTGCTAAACAAAAACATTAATATAGAAATAAATAAATATATATATATATATATATATATATATATAATGTATGGCTTCACATTATTGATTAAGACAGGAGGAAGTTTTTAAATGCTGATGAAATGTGATTTTTGTGAAGCAAATGCAAAACGTTTCAGAAGGGATTTGAAAAATGACACCTGTCATGTTCATGAGGTGGAGTAACACAAGGGCTATGTTGAAAATTTGGGGTCAAAATGAGAAAATATAACAAACTTACTGGATGAGTAGTAGCTGAAAACATTTTGACCCAGACTTTTCAACTTAGTCTTATTATGACCCCCTCTTTGTAATCAAGCCAGGTAGGATTTTTAAAATTCCATCTGAATGGTGGTTTTGCAGAGTGACTACAAAACATGTTTCTAAGAGGGTTGGAAAAATGACACCTATCATGTTCATGAGGTGGGGTTGAAGAACTGGGGTTAAAATCTGCAAAAATCACAAAGTTATGAGTAAACATTGAAAAATATAAATTTTCTTCATTGTTTTTTACATATTGGCCCAAATCTTCAACATGGTATTTTTACGACCCAACCTTATGATTAGGACAGGTGGAATTTTTAAATTATGTCTGAAAAGTTATTTTGCAGAGTGACTGCAAAAACATGCCTTGCAGGATTTAAAAAGTATCACTTACCTTATTTATGAGATAGTGTCCCAAAAAGCTATATTGAAAATGTGATGGAAAAAAAATGTTAGGAAATGACAAACTTATGAGTAAAAGTTCAAAAGACATTACAAACCCATTAACCAAATGTACCATGTTTTCAGTCAGTTTGTGGTCAAGCTCCAGAGCAGCAGGACATTTCCAGGTGGAGAGAGGAGCTTGGCACTGGACCAGAGAGGTAGTGAGGGGTGCAGATATGGGGGGTGGGGTGGTGGGTGCTGAGTGAGGGTTGAGTGGAAGGACAGGAGGGTATTATAGGGGCAGAAACATCAAGGGAGCGTTTTCTTTTTTACAGTTTAAAAAAATGATAACAAGGGATGGTTTTCTTCATTTCATGTACCGACCACAGTGTTGATTTCTTGTTTGGTGGCACCAGGAGTAGGTTGTTGCATCCTGTTTGGTGGGGTTATTTGGCTGTGGGAGTGGTCACTGTCATGTTGTACTGTGGTGGGGGTGAGGGAGACAAACACTAGGTTGGGTGGGAGAGGAGATACTAGTAGGGGGGGTGAGCATCTGCCACCTGTCATGCTATTTGAACTGGCTTGGGTGGGAATATGGATACTGGTGGTGGGTTGAGCACCCACCATTGATCATGTCTTGCAAACTGGGTTGACCAGAAGGTAGGGATACCAGCGATGGTGTTTAGCATACACTGCTGGTCATGTTACACAAATTGGGTCAGTTTGGAGAGGGATACTGGCAATAGGGTGAACACCCGCCACTAGCCATATTTTGCAGACTGGGTAGGGCAGAAGGGGTTCATAACAGTGGTGGGACTGAGCTCCCACCACTGGTGAAATCAGGGTCAGGCTGGAGGTAAGCTGCTTCTCTGCCTAATGGTAGCAGTATGGAAGGATGCAGCCACACTGTGATTGTTGTGGCTGCATGCTTTCACTTGTGAGAAGTTTCTGTCCATCAGCCAGCAAAGCCATGTCAACAGCAGCCTTGTCAAGATTAGATGTTGAGACTTTGCTGCATTGACTCTTTACAGCACACAACTCCCCAGCCCTTACACTTCTGAAGCAGCATTAGTACATATGGATGCACAAGCAAACATAAAAATGTGAGTGCGTTATTAGAAATCAGTGTTCAAATGTTTACTAGTTGCATAGAAATATATAAAAAGAATCTGTCAGCAAATAAGGACCCCTTGGACCACTTGGTCTGCCCATTTATTTCCCTGTCTGTGCTGTCACTGCAGACCCTAACAAACAGAAGACAGAAACAAAGAAGTGCCTTAGCTAGGATTTGAAATCAGGCTGCCCTTCCTGATCTCCAGTTACTTCCCTCCTGCTTTCCTACCAAGATTCCTTTGTGATGATCCCAAGTATGCTTGATGCCAAGCACTGTTTTTGCCCCCACCACCTCTGCTGGAAGAGTATTACAGGTGTGCATCACTCTTTCAGTGAAGAAGTACTTTCTTATATCCCTTCTAAATTTCTGCCCTTCCAGCTTCATTACATGCCCCCTTGTACTCGTGCACCTTTTCTTCTGAAATACTCTCCCCTCCTGTACCTTTTTCACCCCCTGTGATGTATTTATAGGTCTCTAACATTTCCCCCTCTCCATCCTCTCTTCCATGGTATACATGATGAGATCTCTCAATCTCTCCTCATAAGCCTTATGATGTAGCCCTTGCACCATTTTAGTTGCCAACTTCTGGACAGCCAACACCCTGTCCATGTCCTTCATGAGATGTGATCTCCAGAACTGGACCCAGTACTCCAGGTGGTGTATCACCAATGATCAATACAGTGGTAACACCACCAATCTCCTTCTGTTAGTGATACCCCTCCCTATGCACCTCAGCATCCCACAGGCCTTGTCTACTGCCCTGTCGAACTGCCTTGGCAGAAGACACCAGGAGGAAGGAGTGTTGTGTGACTGGACTTCACTACTGAGACTAAAGAAGTAGAACTATTGTACTTGGACCTTTAATTTAGGGTAAAAAAACAAACTAACAAACAAAACAAAAAAAATAGTGTGTTTGTCTGAGTTAACTGAACTGAATGGTTATCTGAACAGTTATCTAGGTGTAAATCTCAGGTGATTTAAAGAGCTTGATAGCTGTGCAGTTTAAATTACTTATAGAAAGATCTAGTAATTAGGGGGGAGTGGCTTAGCTAGAAGGAAGCTAAATTTAAAGCCTGCCTTAGAAAGATTCTGTTAGTAGCTTGGCAGAAGACACCAGGGGAAAGAATGCTGTGTGACTGGACTTCTCTACTGGGACTATATTTCCCTCCTTCCCTCCCCTCCACCCTCCCACCCAATGCTAGTTCTACTTTTATAGGCACAGGATTTGACTGACAACAGGAACTTCCTGTTTGGAAGCAGGAAGTGAGTGACCACAGAGCCACCAAAGACCCACCATCCTAGAAGGGCAAGAGTAGCTCTCTGGCCTCCTCTAGCTGCTAGAGGTCTGCCTCTGAGCAAGTAAGGGGGTCTACTGAGAAATATAGGCTATTCTTGTCTCAGAACAGGACAATCAGGAGCTTAAAGGGCACAGAGGCAGAAAGTAAGTAGAGAGAGAAGAGAAAGAAAACAGAGGAAAGAGTAAGGATTCGAAACAACAGTTAAGGGGCCAGAAATAAGACATGATGGGAGTGGTGCAGTGCAGTGGCTATGGAGCAGCAGTCTTCCGAGAGACGTTCTGGAGGATGCAGTGTTGTCTTATCTGCAGGCACCTCTCTGGGTTGAGGGAAGAGGTTGCTCATCTCCAGGCTGAGTTGACCAGGATTTGTGGGACCTCCTCTTCCATCCAAGGGCCACCAGTGCCACTGCCGTTGCCTCAGAGGTTGCCAAGAAAAAGGAGCAGTTGGACCACAGTGGGCTCAGGGAGGGTGAGGGTGGTGGAACAGAGGTGCATCCCTCCAGTTGTACCTCTCCACAATTCCTATGCCATTCTGGCAAAGTGTGGTTCCTCTATGGAGGCACCTGCAGTGGAGACCAAGGAGGATGCTGGGAACCTCCACAAAGGAGACCCACAGGAGGGTGGAATGGGGCTCCACAGGGGAAGAAAACAACTCCTGGTGGGGGACTCCATTGTTAGGAAGATAGAACTGGGGGAGGAAGGGGAGAAGGAGGTAAGGTGCCTGCCTGGTGCCATGGCTTGGAGGGACAGGGAGTGAATCCTCAGGATTGCCAGAGCAGCTGCACAGGGGAGGCAGCTGGATGTCATTGCCCACCTAGGGACAAATGATCTGGCTAAGAAAGGGATTAGAGCAGTGCAGGAAGAGTTTGTGGAATTGGGGAGAGGCCTTAGACAAGTAGCACGCATGGTAACCTTCTCAGAGGTGCTGCACATCTATGGTGTAGAAGAGGCTAGGGTGTTCTGCACTATGGGATTCAATCAGTGGTTGAAAAACTGGTGCAGAGCTCAGGGATTTGGCTTCATTGGGGACTGGGGGTCCACCTGGAGTGATGCAAGCCTATACTGGCATGATGGGCTGCATCTGTCCATGAAGGGAACCAGGATCCTAGGTGATAGGTTTAAATGCTTCATTGGCGTATTTAAACTAGTCAAGGGGAAGGCACTGGAAAGGAGAAGGGAAATCCTAGCGCCCCCCCCAAAAAATCACGGTAGTAAGTGCGGTAAATACCAACATAGAGGTGGTGATAGGGAGAAGGGCAGGGGTAAATGGGGAAAGTGACAAAGGCAAGAAGGAGAGGGATGGGGCAAAAAGGAGTAAGGCCATCAGTAAATGGAGGGTAATGAGTACCAATGCCCGTAGTCTGATTAACAAGCTCTCTGAGCTGGTGGCCTTGATGGAAGAGGGATGCCTGGGTATTGTAGCAGTTACAGAAACATGGTACACAGAGAACCATGACTGGGATGTTAACATACCAGGGTACATAACCTACAGGAAAGACAGGCAGGGGAGAAGAGGGGGAGGAGTAGCTCTCTATGTAAAGGAAGGGATAAAAGCAACTGAACAAAAGAGTAAACAGGGAGGAGAGGAGGCACTGTGGGTCACCTTGTGACTGGAAAGAGCACCGTAATCCGCACAGGGGTTGTGTACAGACCCCCATGTCAGGGGAAGGGAATGGACAAGGATATGATAGAAGGCATTCTTAGGATGGCAAAGAAAGGGGAGATACTGTTGATGGGAGACCTGAATATGCCATATGTTAACTGGAGCACATTTGCTGCAGCCACATCCAACAGCAGGGCCATTCTCGATGTCCTACAGGTGGCAGGCCTCAGACAGCTAGTTTCAGAACCCACTCATGAGGGAGCAATCTTAGATGTCGTACTCTCAAATGGGGGCAGTGAGAGGATCTCAGACCTAGAAGTGACCATCAAGCAGTGTGGTTCATGTTAAACTCAGCTACAGAGTCAAACCATACAAAAGTGAGGATACTGGACTTCAGGAGGGCTGACTTTGGCAAGATGGGAGAGTGCCTCAGAAAAGCACTAGCAAACAGGCTAGAAGGGGGGTGGAGCAACAATGGGGAAACATCAAAACTGCCATCACAGAGGCAACAAGCCTTTGTGTGAAGCAAATAAACAAATCAAATGAAAGAAAAAGCCACTATGGTTCTCAAAGAGTGGCTGGGAAAGTCAGGAGAAAAAGATAGTATTCAGGAAGTATAAGGAACACAGAAGGAGCAGGACAGAGAGCTGTACCAGTTAAGGCAGAATGAAGCAGGAGGGAAGTCAGAATAGCAAAGGTCCAAACTGAGGAAAGATAGCCAACTCAGTTAAGAAGGGGATAAAACCTTTATAGGTACATCAGAGAGCGAGAAAGACAAAGGAAGGATAGTGAGGCTGAAGAGAATGAATGGTGGGTGGGCAGAGGGGGACAGTGAAAAAGCAGGGATACTGAATGAATATTTCTGCTCAGTATTCACAAAAGAGGAGGGGGAAGTGCCTAATCCAATTAACAGAAGCACTCTTGATAGGGGGGTCGATCCATCCCAGCCCTTTCACAGAAGAAAGGGTTCTGCAAGAACTGCTAAAACTGAAGGTGGACAAAGCAATGGGGCTTGATGGAATTCACCCCAGAATTCTAAAAGAATTAAGGGGGGAACTAGTGAAACCACTGACTACTCTTTTTAATAAATCATGGGAGGATGGTGTGGTACCCGAGAACTGGAGGAAGGCAGATGTGATTTCCCTTCACAAAAGTGGGACCAAGACAGAGGCAGGAAACTACTAACCTGTCAGTTTGACTTCTGTGGTAGGGAAAGTGATGGAGCCACTTCTGAAGGAAAGAATAGTTGAGTACCTAGAGGCCAGTGGGGCACAGGACCCAAGGCAGCATGGGTTCACAGTGGGAGGGTCATGTCAGATGAATCTAATAGATTTCTTTGACTGGGTGACCAAAGTAGTAGACCAGGGAGGGGCTGTGGATATGGCCTACCTAGACTTTAGCAAGGCATTTGACACAGTCCCACACAAAAGATTAATAGTCAAATTAACCAGCCTGGGAGTGGGTCCCAGGGTGGTAGCCTGGGTACAACATCGGCTGGATAACAGGACACAGAAGGTAATTGTAAATGGAGTCCACTCTGAAGAAAGAGGGGTTACTAGTGGGGTACCGCAGGGTTCAGTACTGGGTCCAGTCCTTTTTAATGTCTTTATAAGTGACATTGCAGAGGGACTGGAAGGAAAAGTATGCCTCTTTGCAGATGACACAAAGATTTGCAACAGGGTTGATACACAATGAGGCATGGAAAGGATGAGAAGGGACTTGGCAAGGTTGGAGGAATGGTCAGAAGTATGACAGCTAGGATTCAATGCAAAGAAGTACAAAATAATGCACCTGGGAAACAAGAACCCACGGGAAGATTACACAATGGGGGAGGTAGTAACAACAACAAAAAAGGAAAGAGACCTGTGGGTAATCATATCAGATGACCTTAAGGTTAGCAAGCAATGTGAGAAGGCAGTAGGGAGGGCTGGGGGTATACTGGGATGCATAGGGAGAGGCATCACCAGCAGAAAACAGGAAGTTGTTATCCCTCTGTACAGACAGTTGGTGAGACCCCATCTGGAGTACTGCACCCAGTTCTGGAGACCCCATCTCCGCAAGGACATAGACAGGATAGAGGCAGTCCAGAGAAGATCAACTAAAATGGTGCAGGGTCTGCAAGAGAAGCCGTACGAGGAGAGGCTAAAGGAGTTTAATATGTATACCCTTGAGGAAAGAAGGGAGAGGGGGGACATGATAGAACCTTTTAAGTACCTCAGTGGAATCACCAACATCCAAGAGGGTAGCATCTCTCAGAAAAAGAGACATGCAAGAACAAGGGGACACAATTTAAAGATAGAGGGGTGGCAGTTCTGGGGCAATGTGAGGAAGTATTTTTTCACAGAAAGGGTAGTGGATGCATGGAACAGCCTTCCTGAGGAGGTTGTGGGGTCTAAAACTGTGGGAGAATTCAAGAATGCATGGGACAGACATGGCAATTCTAGTGGGGGGTAGGAAGAAATAGGCTGTTGGTTAACTAGGATCTGCAGCCTATCCTGTAGGTAGGGAAATGGGCAGACTAGGTGGGCCAAGCGGTCCTTATCTGCCATCAAAGTCTATGTTTCTATGTTTCTACTTTTCTTACCACCTTGAGGTCATCAGATAAGATTACCCCAAGGTTCCTTTCCTGTTTAGTGACTGTCAGGACATCTTTCCCCATTCTACATGCAGTTTCTGGGTTTCTGTGCCCTAGGTGCATGATTTTGCACTTTTTTGCACTGAACCCTGCTGCCATACCCTTGACCACTCCTCAAGTATGCTCAGGCCTCTACTCATTCTCTCCACCTCCTCCAGAGTATTTATCCTATTGCAGACATGTCTGTCATCTGCAAAGAGACATACCTTCCCTTCCAGCTGTTCTGCAGTGTGTCTTATGAAGACAGTGAAGAGGGCTAGTCCCAGTACTGAGCCCTAAGGTACCCTGGTGATCACCAGAGATGTGCAAAATCCACAAATGTTGTTACACAAAATATATCGCAGGTGCAATATGCAAAATTCCACTTGCGAAATTGCGAATTTCAACCACAAAATATGGAATTTTGCCCATGAGCAGCATAATTTTGCCACTCTTGGGTGAAGTTCCACTGCTAGAGGGCAAAATTTCATATTTTGTAGGTGAAAATCGTAATTTCATCAATGGAATTTCACACCCATGAAATTAGTCAGCGAAATCCACGAATTTCGCAAAATGTTTCACGTGGTGAAATTCCGGATTTCGCCAGAATAATACCAGTGAAATTTAATTTCACTGCATTTCTAGTGATCACTCTCGCCTTACTAGAGTGAGTGCTGTTTCATAAGTAAGTAAACTTTTATTTGTGAAGTGCTCTATCGCTGGGGCTCAGGGCACTGTACAAATAGAGGCAGTGACAGTATCAGCAAAATGATAAACAAATTAAATAAATAAAAAGATAAGACAGTATAGCAAAATAAAAGCAGCTGGGGGAACTATTCTGGGGTGAATGGATGCATCCCAAAAGCCTCTCTAAAAAGATGAGACCTTCAGGCCACACTTAAAGCTCTACAACGAGGAGGCCTCCCTCAATGACCTAGGAAGTGAGTGGTATCATGTCAAAATAGTGACTCAAATTGAGTGACTCGATTTTGAGTGACTCAGTTTGAGTGCTTGTGATTTGAGCTATGATGTGATGAGGTAGGGAGGAAAAAGGGCGAACTAGTAACAGGGCAAAGGACAGAAAAAGGAGGGTCCCGGAAGAAGGATCCATGAAACAGAAGTATGTGGTCTGTGGTTTGGTGGTGTGGTGCTGAGCTGGTGAGCTGGTGTTCTGGTGTGGTGGAGGGTGGCGGCCTGCAATGAGGGAGGTCTAGGGTTTGGGGGGTTGGTAGGTTAGGTATTTTATGTTTTGTTCGTTGTACGGGACTTAATTTTTTTTGCATTTCTGGTTTTTCCCCCTTCCTGACATGCACCCCCCTGGAGTTGAGAATCTTAATTTGGGGGGGAGGTGCATAGATAATGTTTTGTTCTGTGGTCACTGTTGTTGGGCTTGCCTGGGAGTGTACATCGCCGTTTTGCTTTTCGTTGATGTACACTTGCTGTAACAGCAATTGCTGTTTTGTGACATGTGAAATGTGACATTTGCAGACAAGGAACTGAAGCAAATTCCACAGGACCATTCTGCCACCTCAAATGAACAGTTTCCTGATGTTTTAAGCCGGATGCTGGGAACTGCTAGGAGGCCTTTGGAGGAGCAGCGGAGAGAGCACTGAGAGCAGTGAGGAGTCAATAGGTTACTCAGGTAGCCCGAGTACAGTCCATACAGGGCTTTATAAGTGAGAAGACCCAACTTAAAGGTAATTCTCCACCTTACCGGCAGCCAGTGCAGATCACACAGGACCAAAGTCAAATGACAGGACCTCGGGAGGCCCGTCAGTAGCCTGGACGCTGCATTCTGCAAGAACACCAGGCAGTGAAGGACACCTACAATAACCCTGAGGTAGAGAGTGTTACAATAGTTAAGTCTGGATGTCACAAAAGCATGCACCAATGAGAGCAGGTAGTCAGGGGAATTAAGGCTTTAATCTGGACGAGTTTGTGCCCTGCCTGTGAGAAATGACCTAAACTAGTTGCCAGTGAGTCCACAATACTCCCTAAGGTGATCCAATATGATACCATGGTCCACAGTGTCAAAGGCTGAGGAGAGATCAAGGAGAATGAGAACTGACCAATCCCCTTTACCTCTAGCTCTGAGGAAGTCATTATGCACCCTAACTAATGCAGTTTCAGTACTATGTCTAAATCTAAATCCATACTGGAGAGGCTCGTAGATGTCAAAGACAATAGTGAGGTATGCCTCGAGCAGCAGAGTCACAGTCTTCTCAATAACCATACCCAAGTAAGGAAGGTTAGAGATAAGTCTATAATTTGCCAAGATATCAGGGTTGTTTCTTCATGAGGGGCTTCACCAGAGCTTTTTTCAAAGCACTAGGTAAAACCCCCTACGAGGGTGAACACAATACAATCTCGGCAAACACTAGGCCGATGGTCCCCATACATCCCATTAGTAGATATGTGGGCCACAGCTTCAAGATTGCCTCAAATACCTCTTCCACCCCACTTGCCTAAACTCACTCCAGGTAAGTGGAATGCCTCTGGAGAGGACCATTGACTACTGTGGGTCTGTGACTGCCCCACTGGAGAATTACGGATCTGATAGAAGACACTCTGTCAGAGAAGAACAGAGTGAACTCATTGCACTTGGTTGCTGAAACTGCTCCACTCAGTTGCACACAGGCAGGGTGAAGCAACCTGTCTACAGTCTGAAAGAGCTGAGTTGGTCTGTTCCTTCCTGAAGCAATCCACCTGGACAAATAAGCTGCCTTCATATGAAAGTCTGCTCTTTGATACACACCGTACTAAGTTCTCAAAGCCAGCCTGTCCTCATCAGACTCAGATTTCCTCTAACAATGCTCAAGCCTCTGACCCCTGGTCTCCATTTCCTTGAGATCCCATCAAACCAAGGGAGTCTCAGTCGAGAAGAACTGGGTTGTATATGGACCAGTGCGATAGAGTTGAGCAGTGCGGCAACAGCCTTATTATAGGCTGCTGTTGCTTCACTCTTCCCTGCCCCACAAGCAACAATCACTTCCGAGAGGTCCATTTTTACTGACAGTCCCTCTGGGGACAACCCCTTTAAAGGGCAGAAATGGACCAACTCTGCAGGGGAAGGTCTACCAAGGGGGCCCCGGAATGAGACCTCCACCATGCAATTATCTGACCAGATCAATCTTCAGATTAGTTATCTCAAGCCCCAATGAGAATACTAGGTCCAAGGCATGCCTGTGACTGTGGGTCGCAGCAGAAACTGCTTGTGCAAGGCCCAGTGAATTCATCTGGAGGAAATCTTGTCCAAGCTGTGATAGTTCATCATTGATCTAGGTGTTGAAGTCACCCAGGAGAAACCACCTGGGTGATTCTAACATCTTCTTGCAACAAAGTCCTCAACCTCCTGTAGAAATTCCCTCTCATGCCGTGGAAGCTGATACACCAAAAGGATTCTGCAACCTGCACCCATATCCCCTCGAGTGGCAAGGCATTTAAATGACAAAGTAGAACCTACTGGGTGCACAAAGAAGTTCAGGTCAGATCTAAAATGGATGGCCACACCCCCACCCCTGTATTCCCTCCTCAAGTAGTGAACTATAGAGAATCCAGCCAGGACAGATACCTTCAAAACAGGGCCAGCGTCATCACCCAGCCAGATCTCCATAATGCAAGCGAGATCAACTAAGGAAATCAAGTCCGCTATAACTGCTGTGTTGTTCCTAAGTGATCTTGTGTTGCACAGCACCAACTAAAGGGGACTGGTAGAAGTTGCTGGCCCATCAGCAGCCTAACTACTCAGTCCAGTGGAAGCCTTGGATATGGGGACAAAACACAGATGGCCTCTCTCTAGGTCCCATTTCACCCCAGGGTGCCTCCTTGTCCTCACAACCCTAATATGGCTCTCCCCATCAGCCACCCTAGCATACTGCTGTCTACCATCCCACTTCCTCCTTATACCAACCTCCCAACAGTGCCTAAGCACTGCTGGAGACAATGGGAGGTCAATGAAGGGGCAGATGCAGAGTAGCTGAGCCTATGGGGCCCGAAGCCTAAGCACATCTTCCCAGCCAACAACTGACTCCATTAAAAGTATGATAAAATGGCTAAAAGACCCACTCACTTTAGAAACCTAATGGGACCACACACACACACACACACTCACACCACTCAAAAAGCTTTAATAAAATCCTCCAACCACCCACCCACCTCCCTACCCAAAATAGAGACAAGTTTAAATAAACCCTAATCACACATAATTAAAATTTTAGTCCACAAGGGTGTGCTACAGGCTTCACCTGATATGGCACATCACAGTTCCATGGCCAGTAACAGTCAGCTCTGTCCTTCGGCTCCCAACCAGATTGCAAAACATGGCTACAACTCAAAACAGGGCCTCTTCTCATCTCAATAGAGGGTCTCTACAAAGTTTAAGCATAGTAAGCTTGTAACCGTGGTTACAAATTCTTGGTTGCCGGTGAGTAAATAAAAAGCCCAATGGCAGCACACACACAAATACAAACTAAAAATAAAAAATCTGCCTCCTAATTCTACCTCACTGTCCCCACTCTATCCATACTCGAACTCTAAACCTCTAATGATAGGGGATTGGCACTAGTCGGCTTTGACTAGCACTAGCGGATTCTACTTACTCAGTTAATTTAATTAAAAGTTAAACAATACTAAGGTACAATAACAGCAAAAACTTGAGATAGGATGAAGTGCAATTAATGCAAAGTTTACTGGTACTGGGGGAATAAACCTTACAATCAGCAGTCAACGGTGAGCTTCCCCAAGGAGCTCAGACAGTTGGCAGCCCAGTCTGGCAGCCATCTTGCCCCTCTCCAGCAAAAGTAATATAAAATTTGATGATAACATTTGGTGGTTTACCACCACCCGATGTTACCTGTCCATCAAACAATTCCACTGGAATTCCTAGGTGCAATGTTTTTCACTTTTTCACATTGAAACCCGGCTGTCATACTCTTCACCACTTCTCGAGTATTCTCATGTATCTACTTGTTCTCTCTACCCCCTCCAGAGTATTTACCCTATTTCAGATTTTGGTGTAGTCTGCAAAGAGGCACATCTTCCATTCCAGCTCTTTTGCAGTGTCTTTTATTAAGACATTGGAGAGGGCTGGTCCCAGTACTGAGCCCTGAGGTAGTTGACTGGTCACTCTCCCATCATTAGAGTGAGTGCTGTTTGCCATCACCTGCTGTCCTTATAAGCCTTTTATGTGATAAGGCATTGAAGGTCTTGCTGAAATATAAGTAGGCCACATTTGCTACCCCACCCTGATTTATTTCCCTGGTTATCTAGTTGACAAAATCAATCATATTACTTTGACATGGCCTACCACCCATGAATTTGTGCTACCCCGTGTCTTTTAATCCATTGGATTCAATATAATCCACTTTGCCTTCTTTTAAATGTGTCTCTATTAACTTCCTCACCACTGATATTAGACTGACTGGCCTATAGTTACCAGTCTCCTCCTTGCTGCAACTTTTATGAAGCAGGACTTCCTCCAATCCTCTGGAACAACTACTATTTCTACTGTGTTGTTGAATAGGGCTGTCAGTGGTGACACCAGTACCCCCTGAGCTCTCTCAGCACCCCTTGGTGTACCCTTTCCAGCCCTATAGTCTTATTCACTGTCAGCAAAATTGTCCCTGTTTGTGAGCACCAGGTCCAGTATTGCCCCATCACAAGTGGGCTTTCTGGCTAGTTGTCCAAGAAATACCCCCTGCAGGGAGTCTAGGATGGCCCTGATTCTAACCAAGCCTGCAACTCAAAGGCTCCCATCTACATCTGACAGACTGAAGTCCCCCACCAGAAGCACCTCCTCCCCCTTTTCTGCCACTATGCTGATGGATTCCCCCAGTGCCTTATCCTCCCCCTGTGTTGGAGTTCTGTATATCACCCCAGTGAAAATAGGAACATCAGTTCCTGTCTCCAGGGTGACCCACAGCACCTCCATCCCATCCTAACCCTTAGGTTACCCTGTATTTCCATTGCTCTGATTCCCTCCCTCACACATAGCACAACAACTCCACCCTTCCACCTCTTCCTTTCCTTCCTGAACTGAATGTAGCCTGTTATGGCCACGTTCCAGTCATGGATCTCTGTGCACCATGACCACGATATCCAGGTCTGCTTTCACCATGTTTTTTTTTATTTATTTTATTTGATTTCTCTCCATTAGAACTGATTTGTGTGGGGTTGTGTGTACAGCTGAGGCACCATGCACCTCACTTCCTGCCACACCAGTGATCTGAATTTGGAAACAGAGGGCTGGCTGGGTGAGGGAAGACTGAGCATCCATAGGACATGCCCTCCTCCCTCGGGTGGGGGTACTGTGGCTCGCTGCCTGACTGCCACTCAGCAGTAGCTGAGTGGTAAAGCACACAATGTCACCAGAAGGGAAGAGAACCCACATTCAGGGAACCACAGGTGTCTCTACAGAGGAGGAGCTCACACATTGTGCCCATTGCATGTTCTGTGGGCCCAGGAAGAATACTTGGTGGAAAAACATCCCAGCTGCAGGATGATGACTGTCCGCTCTCAGGCCCTGCACCAGTGACAAGGCACCCCACAGTCCTGCAGCAGAGGACAATGGTGTGAAGGCAAGTCCCAGAGAAGCTGGGTGATAGGATGGTGGGGGGGCAGTAGCAAGAAAGTAGCCAGGGCAGCTAAGGAGATAAACAAATGATGGAAGAACTGAGCTGTGTGCAAGCACTGGCTACTGAAACCTAAAAAGGAAAAGAGAAAAGTTAATGGTAAGGTGATGTAAAAATACATATGCTAAGGTTAGAGTGTAGTTCCTAAAGAAATAATAAGTATATAATTTAAGACTAGATTTCTTAATTAATTCATTTGTGAGTCAAAACATACCCGAGATGAACATATGCTAAGGTCTGAATGTAGTTCCTAAAGAAATAATAAGTATATAATTTAATAGACTGTATTTCTTATTTAATTCATTTGTGAGTCCAAACATACTTAAGATGAACTTATGTATTTTTTACTGTAGATATTTAGAATCATAAGGTGCTCAACATATATAAACAAGCATTTACCAATGCCGAATGTTTACGCTTGCATTACTGTTGTACCAAGTCTTGCTTGTATACATTTTTATTATATACAGGTATTTACCCAGGACAGGTCAAACCAGATTCAGTACCTCATTTTCAGTGGCGTCCAGCATGTATATATTTTTAGATTGTATTTTTCCTGGATAGGCCACCTGAGAAGCAATATCTAATTTTCAGTGCGCTCCCACATTTTGACCCCAAATTTCCAATTATCTTTTTATAACCTGACATTATGATCAAGACAAGTGGAATTTTTAAAATCCCATCCAAAAGATGATTTTGCAGTGTGACTGAGAAAACAAGTCTCGGAGGCAATTTGAAAAAAAAACACGTCATGTTCAGGAAGTGGGGTGACACAAGGGATATGTTGTTTGCTCATAACATTGTTCTTTTTCTAATAGTTTTATCTCAAATTTTCAACATAGCCTTCTTATGACCACAACTCATGAACACAGGTGGAGAAGATGCTCAAATCCTGCCCAAAAGGTGATTTTGTGCAGGGACCACAAAATTACCTTTTTGTACAGACTTGCATAATTTTACCACTATTGTTCATGACGTGGGGTCCCAAAAAAGGCTATGTTGAAAATTTGGGAAAAACATATTTAAAAATGACCAAGTTATAAGAGCAAGTTCAAAATCCATTGAAATATATTGAACTGCATACCTGATTTCCTCAGTTTCTGGTCCAGCATTGAAGAGTGAAAATGTGTTTCCAACCCAGAGAGCATTACGGCGTTGGACCCCGTTAGGTAAGTAAGGGGTGGGAATTTAAGGGTGGTCAGTGCTGAGTGGGGAGGGTAACATTAGAAACATAGCAACACGGAATTTGAAGGCAGATAAGGACCGAATGGCCCATCTAGTAGTCTGCCCTGTATCCCTACCTAACAAGAATGCCATAGATCCTATTCAATCTCCGGCTTCATCTTCTTTTCTGAACAGCAATGGCAGCCCTATGTGTATCACATGCAGTCTTGAAACCTTGCAACATCTTTGCCCCCACCACCTCCAATGGCAGGCTTTTCCATGCCTCCACCACCCTCTCTGTGAAGAAGTACTTTCTAACATTGCCCCTCAGTCTTTCCCCTTCCAGTCTCATGGCATGCCCTCTTGTCGTTCTAAAGCATTTTCTCTTCTGGAAGATACTGCCCTCCTCTACCTTATTTATTCCATTGAGATATTTGAATGTCTCTATCATGTCCCCCCTCTCCCTCCTCTCTTTCAGAGTATATGTATTTAGCTCCACAAGTCTTTCCTCGTTTGATCTTTGGAGCAGACCCTGCACCATTTTTGTTGCCCTTCTTTGAACTGTCTCCACCCTGTCTATGTCCTTTCCAAAATGTGGGCTCCAGAACTGGACACAGTACTCCAAGTGAGATCTTGCCAATATCCTGTACAGTGGCATTATGACCTCCTTTTGTCTGCTGGTGACACCTTTTTCTATATACCCCAGCACTCCACTGACTCTCCCCACCACCTTGGCACATTGGTTGGCCACCTTTAGGTCACCAGATATGATCACCCCCAGATCTCTTTCCTGTTTTGTGGCCTCCAATACCACCCCACCCATCATGTACACCACCCCTTGGTTCCTGCACCCCAAGACCATGATTTAGCACTTTTTCACATTGAATCATAGCTACCATACTCTGTACCATTCCTCCAGCTTAGCTAGGTCTCTCCTCATTGTTTCTACCCTATTGCAGATCTTGGTGTCATCTGCAAAGAGGCACATCTTCCCCTCCAGCCCCTCTGCAGTGTCACTGATGTAGATATTAAACAGCACTGGCCCTAGGACTGACCCCTGTGGGACCTTGCTGGTCACCCTCCTTACTTCAGATTTAGCCCCGTTAACCACCACCTCTGTGCTCTATTCCTTAGCCAATTTCCTACCCAGTTCACCACTCTGTGACCCAATCCCAGGTTTTCCAGCTTGTTCACAAGTCTCCTGTATGGAACAGTGTTGAACACCTTGCTGAAGTCAAGGTAGGCCACATCCACTGCTACCCCCTGATCCACCTTCCTGGTAAAACAAGTCAAAAAAATCTATCAGATTAGTATGACAAGACTTTTCTGATGTGAATCCGTGTTGTCCCAGATCTTGTGCTCCACTTGATTCAAGGTGTGCCACTATCCTTTCCTTAAGCAGAGATTCCATAATTTTACCCACAACTGAGGTCAGGCTGGCAGGTCTATAGTTTCCAGCATCCTCCCTGCTCCCACTTTTGTGGAAAGGGACTACATCAGCCTTTCTCCAGTCTTCTGGAACTACTCCTGTTTTCAGTGACTCATTGAACAGGGCTGCTAGAGGTGCCACCAGTACCTCCCAGCTCCTTTATAATTGAGTATGTATCCCACCTGGTCCCATTGCCTTATCCACCTGCAATTTTGTAAGCTCTTTTAGGACTCTTTCCTCTTTGAATGGCCTGCTATCCATCTGCCTTCCTGCCCTGAGTCTTAGCTGAGGTCCCTCTCCTGTCTCTTCCTCTGTGAAAACTGAACAGAAATATTTGTTCAGGATTGATGTTTTATCCTGGTCCCCTTCCACTCCTACTCCTCCCTCCCACTTCAGCCATGCTATCCCCCCCAGTCTTTCTCCTTTTGCTAATGTATCTATAGAATGTCTTGCCCCCTTTCTTAACCCCTTTTGCTATGTTCTCCTCTGCCTGCGCCTTAGCAGCCCTGACTGTCCTCCCTGCCTCCCTCTGATTTTCTAAATATTCTGCCCTGTCCCCTTCCTTTTGTGTCTCTTTATATTACCTGAAGGCCAACTTTTTTTGCCCTTACCTTCCCGGCCACTGCCTGTGTGAACCATAGTGGGTTTTCTCTTTCTTTTACCCTTGTCTGTGTGCCTAAAACATAGGTTTGTTGCCTCCACTATGGCTCTTGAGTCCCTCCCTTTTTTTGGCCACTGCCAGTACCTCCCTGAGACAAACCCTCATCTTATTGAAGTCTGCCATCTTGAAGTCCAGAACCTTCACTTTCATGTGGCATGCCCCTGAGGTTGCTTCCACACTAACCCATACTGTGCGATGGTAACGGGACCCCAGATGTTCCCCCAACCTGATATTCATAATTCTGTCCCCATTGGTCCTAACCAGATCCAGAATTGCTCCTTCCTGGGTAAGCTCAATCACCAGCTGCTTAAGGCCTGCTCCTTTTAGTGATTCCAGGCAGTGGAGTAACCAGCCTTAAAAAAGTGTACACATAAAAATCTAAATTATAGGCTGGAGGTCTGGGGGCCACCTAGGCCCCCAGAAAACTTTGTTTTTTGGTGCATTCTGATGTATTTTGGCGGTGTTTTGAGGTACATTCTGGTTCATTTTGGGGGTCATGTGAAACAGAACTTGCTACCCTGTTATCCCCTTCCCATATCCAATATGTTGCACTCTAGTCCCTTCCCAAGAGTCCCCACAGTCCAGTATGTTGCCAGACCACCCACCCCGTAGCCCAGCCACCTGCTCCTGTGCATGGCCCCTAGCCCTCCCTATGCCCCACAGGTTTTACCCAAGCTTCCCACCCTAAAATCCTTAACCCTTCCCCAGCACAGCAAGTTGCAACCTACCATCCTATCTAGAGCCTCCATCCCTCTTTGCAGCCCAACATGTTGCCCTTTCTCCCAGTCCAGCAAGCTGGCCCCTAGCACAACTCCCAAGATGCCCTGGCCCACCCCCAGCCCAACCCAACAAATCAGGTTGCATCATAGCCCCCTCAACCAGACTGCACACAAAGTGCAATGGACTAAACAGGTACTGAACTCATGAACTGAATTCCTACCCTCAGAAAATTAAACACACATTTTATGCAACTTAAGTCACTCTAGTCCACTACCTCATTCTGTCTCTTTACAAGTACTCCTCATAACCCCTCCAACCCCCTCACTGTACCCCCCTTGCAATAGGTACTTTAGTTGCACTGTGGTGGGGGCATCACCAGGAAGAAAAAATTACTCACCTTAGTAATTGCTTTTCTTCTCATGGAGTCTTGCTATATTAGGACTTATTGCAGTTAGCCACTGCACTTGAACTGCCCCGGGGAGGAAAGAGTTAACTCCAGAGAATCTGGAGTTCTAAAGCGCGAGGGCGCTATACCAAAGCTCTATCTGGGCAGTTTCAAATGAAACTGTCAGATCTTTACTGAAGCTAACACTAAGCAACAAGTCTGTGTGAAGCTCTACACTAGCCAAATGGCTACCTACTAGTAGTAATAACAACAATATAAACAACAATAGGAACAACAATAACAATAATAAGAATGAATAATGGTATTATTAGTTTTCCCCTGACAAGCACTATTAGGACCCCCTTCCCCAAAGACTCAAGTCCAGGAAGGGGCCAACAAATCACTCAACACAGAAAACCCTAGTTCCCTAACCCTAAATAAAAGAGGGTGAAGGGAAGAACTACAATGGCATGACACAGTGCTTGCACTAATTTGCCACCCCCACCCCAGTAGAAGTTCTGAGAGGGGCAGGTTGGGGTGGTCTAATATAAGCAAGACTCCATGAGAAGAAGCAATTACTAAGGTGAGTAATTTTTCTTCAAACACCATGAAGTCTTGCTATATTAGGACTTAATAGCAGATTACAGCAGTACCTCCATGGAGGAGGGTCAGAACCTACTTAGGAAATAGGCTCTGAGCACAGCTGTGCAAAAACAACATCTCTCTGGACAGAAATCCAGGAATAATACTTAGTAAAAGTGTGAACTGTCTTCCAAGTAACAGCTCGACAGATTTCCAGAATGGGAATATCTCTAGCAGCCGCTAGATATGCAGCGGTACACCTGGTGGAGTGAGCCCTCAGTCCTGAGGGGGGCTCTCCTACCTAGTCTTTGATAACAAAAATGGATACAAGAGACAATCCACCTTGCAATTGTCCTCTTAGTGGCAGGTTCCCTTTGCCAACCTCGCCCTAGGTAAGGAAGAGTTGGAGGGATTCAAACCTGTGACCCTTGGTGCGTTACAAATAGTAGCATAAGGCTCTTTTGACGTCCAAGCTGTGCAGTCTCCTCTCACCTGAGGAAGAATGCTCAGTGAAAAATCCTGGGAGAGAGATGGGTTGGTTCAGGTGGAAACCTGAACCACTTAAGGACAAACCCTGTGTTAGTCCTAGGGACTGTCTTATCCCTGTGGGAGAGAAAATCTTCTTCCACTGCCAGGGCCTGTAGTTCACTTATGCTCTGGCAGAAGTGAAACCACCAGAAAAAACATTTTCCAAGTGAGAAGCTTGAGCTCTGCTGGGGACAGAGGTCCAAAGGGTTTGCATTAACTGAGCAATGCAAACATTCAGGCTCCATGCAGGAGCTGGTTCGAAAAAGGAGGGTTGGTGTGAAGCAACCCCTTAAAAACTTGGAAAACACAGGTTGAGAAGAAAAGGAAGCAGGCTTCCCTGCTTGCAGAAAAAACAGAGACAGCTGCCAGAGGAACCCTTAAGGTAGCTGGCCTAAGACCTAAGGAATTTAAAATGGACCAAAAAGTCCAGAAAATGGGCAGATAAGCAGACTGTGGTATAATCTGCTTCTCAGCGCACCAGACTGAAAACCTGTTCCACTTAGAATTGTAAGTGGCCCCAGTGAAAAAGCTTCCTTGAAGCCTTTAAAATATCCGTGACACCTTGAAAAAGGTGTAAATCAGCAAATTCTAACTCCTCAAGAGCTGCCTTGAGAAGGAGGAATTTGAGGTTCGGATACCACACTCTCCCTTGTGCAAAGGCCAGTAAGTCGTGGACTCTGGGCAAGCTCAGGGTAGGGTGGACTGTCAGGACAGAGACAATGGGTACCAGGGCTGTCTGGCCCAGTTTGGAACAATCAGAATCGCTTTGCAGGGCTGAGATCTGATTTTACTAGTACCCTGAAAGAAAGGGAAAAGGAGGAAAGGTGTACAGAAACTTCCTTTCCAATCCAAGTGAAAAGCGTCCAGGGGCTGATCCCAGCACTGGAGGCCTCAACAAAACAGAGAAAGTTAGTGGTTATCTGGGGCTTGAGAAAGATCTATCTGAAAATGAGCCCCATCTGGCAAGGACTGAACCCAGCTCCTGAGGATTCAGAGCCCAATCGTGATGGCCCTGAGAATCCTGCTGAGGGCATCTGCCAGGGCATTGTCCTTCCCTGGGAGGTGAACTGCTATCAGGGAGGTGTTCAGGGAGTAGCCAGAGACCACCACTTCATTGCTTCGGTGCACAAGGCTGATGACCCGGGCCCCCTTGCCTGTTGATGTACATTATTGTGGTGTTGTCTGTCCTGACTTGAACTACCTTGTTCTGGACAGAAGCTGAAAACTCCTAAGAGCTAGAAGACAGCTCTGAGTTCCAAAAATTGATGTGGAGCAGAGATTCCTAGGGAGACCACACTCCCCTCGTGGACAGGTCGCCTAAGCGAGCTCTTCACCCTAACACAGGAGCATCCGTGGTGAGGGAATGAGGAGGACACCTAGTTTTAGATTGCTTTGATCCTGCCACCAGTGTAAGGCCAGGATCAGGGATTGGGTCACTAGAACCAATTTGGAAAGGGAATCCCTCCTTTGGGACCAATAGGCCCTCAGATGGAACTAAATGTCCCTCATCTGGAATCTTGCTCCTGCACTACAGCTGTGGAAGCAGCCATGTGCCCTAGTAGTTGTAGCAAATGCTATGCTGGTCAAGAGACTCATGAGTAATGGAAGATGCCAGGGCAAAGAGACTGCCTACCCTTTCAGAGGGAGAAATGCCTGGCTAACTTTGTGTTCAACTCTGCCCCTATGAAAGTTAGTACCTGAACTGGTTCGAGAACTGACTTTGGTAAATTCAGCAGGAATCCCAGAAAGGTGAGAAGCTGCTGGGTGACTTGCAAGTGGGATTTTACTTGATCTGGAGACTGACCCACTAAGAGCCAGTCATCCAGGAAGGAAACAAAGCAATCCTTGCCTTCTAAAAGAGCCACTACCACAGCTAGAATTTCAAAACCCTTGGCGCAGAGGTAGGCCGAAGGGCATTGCCCTGAACTGGTAGTGGCCTGAGGGTAACCTGAGGTACTTTCGTGAGAAGGCCTGATCAAAACATGAAAAAATAGGCATCTTTGAGGTCCAGGAAAGCAGCCAGTCCCCTGGCCTCAGCCAGAGTTAACATTTTTAACTTTGTTTTCAAAAGATGCTTGTTCAGGTACCTTAAATCTGAGATGGGCCGCCAATCTCCTGCCTTCTATAGGGTAAGAAAGTATCATGAGTACAGCCCCTTGCCCCAGTGGCAAGGAGGGACCTCTACTGCTTTGCAGTTCAGAGAGAAGAAACCTCTGCTCCCAAAGCAAGGAATCCGAAGGATTTGCAGGTGGACCTGTCTGGCTCTCATCTTTGGAAACTGTTTGAGCTGAGAACCAGACCTATTACTTCCAGAACCCACTTGTCCGAAGTTAGGGACACCCAATTCTGGCTGAAATAAAACCAACCTGCCCACTGGTATAGGAGAATCAGCCCTGGGCACCCCATCACAGTGCCTGCTTGGCAATAGTCTTAAGCTAAGGGGAGAGACGGTTTACTTGTGCCCCGTCTATCTCTGCCTCTGAAGAGACCCCTCTGGCGAAGCAGAGGAGGCCTGAGCCTCTACCTGGGCACTTTGTAGGTAATCATCCCTGTTTTCATATAGCTTTCTGTTTGTTCCTCAAACAGAGAATTACCCACAACAAGAAACAAATCCATAGACTTTGACAGAGTATCTTGGGACAGATTAGTGCATCTGAGCCATGCCAACCTACGGAAAGCTACAGAAGTGGTCATGACCCTAGAGAAAACAAGATTAACACCAACAGCAGTATGAACTTGAACTTAGAGGCTTCAGTGCCATTAGCAGCCACCTGTTCCAACCCGCTAGCCAGCTGGCCATGGGCCTGCTTGGCTAACTGCAATACTGCGTCCCACCTAGATTTCCGAAATCTAGCCACATAAGCCATACAACTTGCCTGTCTGAGTCCCACAGAAGCTGCCATATACTGTTTTCTTGTCATGGCATCAATCCTCCTGGAATCCTATTCAGGAGGATGTGAGGCCAGGGGAACTAGCCTTGACACAGGCTGCAGCTTGTACCACACCTACATGACTACACTGCTCAGTGAGGAAGTCTGTAACAGAGCCTGACGAAATACACCTTCTGTCCATTTTTTATCTTACAGGAGGGACAGAAGAGAATCTTATAAAATCTTTGTTGTTTACTTCCTAAATGACTTATGCAAAGGAAAGACAACCTCTAGCCCATCATTCCTACATAATCAGGCTCCCTTTACTCATCCATAGCCTCCTCTAAAGGAAGCTGGGGATCTGCAAGCTTTTGTAAAACATAAACTGAGAAAGGACTCAGACAGAAAAGGAGGAGATTCTAAAAGTCTGTCGGAGAAATGTCCGCTTAAGTGAGCACGTCCAGACCCTACCAGCCACACATGTATTGATCAAATTTCTCCCACCCCTGTGGTTCATAACAATTCCTCAAAATCATAAACCTGAACCACTGGAACTGAATGAGCCACCTTTACCAACTGTAGATGGTTCGACAGGACCTAGAAACAGTGACTGGACAATCTGTAATGTAACTACTTCTGCAGCAGTTGGAGAGACAATCTTGGACTCCAAACCTACTGATTTCTCTGCCATATTCATTTTTTTTTTTTTTAAACTGGTTCCTCTGTACCATCCTTTTGCCCGAGGAAGTCTAGCCCTGGTCAGAGGGCACTCCCTCTGGTCCAGTGGGTACTGGAGACGGCTGGCCATCCAGGTCAGCGGACTTTGGCCAATAGTTCCCTGAGCCGGCCCTATCTCTTTTTCAGGGTGGCTGCAGAGAAATTTTAAACACCTGGCAGTCTGACAGAGGTGGTCAGCCCAGACAATAAACACAAGTGGTGTGTGGGTCAGCCTTGGCAAAGGCTTCCCACAACATCACAGTATTGAAACCCAGTGGGCCCAGTTTTTCTTTGGGTTTCTCAGACATAATGCCAGCCTAACCAAAAACTTGCCCTTTTTATGGCCGTGCCAGGCAAGACACCCTTATCGGTTCCTAACCATTTCACGGGTATTTGAAAAAACCCTATTTAAAATCGAGGTTTTTTTAGAACCAATAAGAACCTTGTACCGCACTCTAAAAGCCCAAAACTTTAAAACGTTAAAATAAGCAAACCGATCGGTTCAAAACCGAACCGATAACTAAATTTCCACACAGACTTTACATTTTGTACTTACGGTTTACCAGATAGAGCTTTAACCGAAATGCGGTAAAATAATTACTTTTTGGCGGTTCAAATGAACCGAAAATACTCGCTTGAACCGAGAAATGAACCGAGCTGAAGGAGCTGATCTCGGAGCGACTGTTCAGTGAAGCGGAGTAAAGAATCTGACAGTTTCATTTGAAACTGCCCAGATAGAGCTTTGGTATAGAGCCCTCACGCTTTAGAACTCCAGATTCTCTGGAGTTAACTCTTTCCTCTCCGGGGCAGTTCAAGTGCAGTGGCTAACTGCAATAAGTCCTAATATAGCAAGACTTCATGGTGTTTGAATATAGGACTGTCCAAGGTTGGAAATGGAGACACTTATTGAACCACCAAGGATGCAGACTGAATGTCTGTGGTTGTATGACTTTAATACCATGACTGCAATTTGTCATTCCCAGCCCAGTCCAATAAAGGGGATTTGTGCATCATGACTTGCACTACTATAATTATGCACCTTTATTATTATAATGTATAATATCATTAGTGTGCAGGCCAGAAGCTGACAGAGCTAAACAGGTTGATCAGTGTCACAAAACGTAGCTGACACCAAGATAATTGAGCCAGTGGCACTCATCACCTGAGGTGTCTTAGTCAAGTATTTTTTTCTGGAATGATGAGTCTCATGTTGTGCTTGTGACCAAATGGAACCTCAATTCTAGTAGCTGTACAGCTGGGATCAGTTGTAAGCTACACTAGCAGGGACTGGACTTTATAAAGCCTTGGAGTCTGTACACAGTCATTTAAAGTTCAAAGTGTTCTGAAAGCCAGCTCACTATCTTCAAATTGTATACACATTTTGTCGGGTAATCAACATTGTACATTCCAGCATGCAGTGGTTCATGATCAAGCAAGCAAAAGTATTTGTTTTTCAGTCATTTCTCAGAGGCATTCCCAAAAGCAATTATAGTCACAAGCAAAAAAAGCCCAAGAAGATTACTGCATCATAGCCACACCGAACCCCTGACTGGGTCACACCATACCTTTAAGCTGCAAGTGTATTACAGCCATTAAACTGACCTACAAAAAGCCTGCTTGAGACTGCAGTCCCTCAGCTGATTTTACCCCAGTTTGTGCACACTGTACATATAGCTATCAGAGGGAGCTGACTCCGCTCCCTCTGATAGCTGCATTTACAGTGTATACAAACTGGGTTAAATGTAGTCATACTGCATTCCACACTGTACATTCTCCAAGCAACCAACTCACACACTCAAATTTTTTTTTAATTACTACAGGCTTCTGGGCAGCACTTTCCCAAATTTTCTATGCTGATTACTCTAGCCATTGGACACCACACCTGGACACACATCTTTAAATAAATAAAGACTGTCTGCTGGCAAGCTACTGCAGTGCAGCACAACCCCAAGTCAAAGATCCACACACAGCCCTAGTGTAACCCAGAAACAACAACAACAAATGGGCCAAAGAACTGCAAGCCGAAGTCCACTGCAGCTTGTGTCATCCATACCCATCTAAGCCTGTCTCTGGTGGCAATCATAAATCATGACTGAACCCTTGCATAGTGGATGTGGATCCCTTATACAACAAAAAAACTGGGCCAAAGGAAAATAAGCAAGCCAGATGAAATTCAAGGTTCACTGGTGGCAGCAGCTGCATCATATTTGCCCAGGAGGTAGTAGCTGACCTCTCGTAGGTCACAATCCAAATTCATTTCCTACCTGCAAGCTGTAGTATTCTAGCATGCTCTCTAAGCAAACCAGCCCAGGTGTTTGTTTTGTTGGGGGTCAGAGTCACCACAAAGTGCAGTGGTGGTATGTGGGGTGGCAGAAACAGGAGCAAGTTAGTGACTTTACTCTCTTGTTGTGTGGCACTGACTGGACAGTTTACATGCAGAGGAGGAGAATGGACCAAGTTGACCAACAACTGGCTGGTCTGGCTCTAGGAGATAGGCCTGATAGCCCTCTCTACTTTCCTTTTCCTCTCCACTCTTCTCCACTTGAGTGGTGTCTCTTTCTCCTGTCCCGACTCAGAGCCGACTGTGAGTACTCCTCCGAGCTGACAGACAGACAAGACACACTACTAGTAGCCGGTGGTGGCAGGCTCAGAGGAGCTGAAGTCTGTCACTGGAGGTAGCAGTGGGAAAATTACAGCAACTGATTGGTGGAGACTTGTGCAGCAAAGAAGCATGTGGACAAAAACTCACCAATTGCTCTGCTAGAAGCCAACAGTTGCAGCTGTTGCTGCCTCATGACAACAAACTTGGTTCCAGCATGTGTATCGGGATCCAGTTGGCCAGCTCCCCCTGCCATGGGACCAGGGTTTGGGACCTGGACGGACAACTGTATGAAAAAAAATGGCAATTTAAAAAGGGGAGGTTTTTTTTGCATGCAGTACTGTACAATAAGCATGCATGGTTACGCCACTGATTCCAGGATGTCTCTACCCCTGGCTGTTCCAGCCACTGCAGTGTTCCAATCAACATCTAGCAAGTTAAAGTCACCCATAAGCAATACCTCTCCTTTGGCTGCCATCACATGGATAGCATCCAGTAGATCCCTGTCTATTTCCTCCTTTTATGCTGTTGCTTCTGCTGGCTGAGGGCCAGCAGAGGCAACAGACATCAGTGAACAGTTTTCTTTTTTATAGGGTGTATATAAATAAAAGGCTATGAGGGATGTTTTTCTTTGTTTCAGGTACCAATACTTGGGATTGGACACATCAGTGTCAGTGTTAGGTTTGGTGACACCAGGAGTGGGCTCCTGGTATTGCATAATGAAATCTGGGGGGATCTAACCAGCACCAGGGATTGGAGCAACCAGTGCTGGAAAAGTTAAGAAGGAAGGGTGGGAGGGATGTCGAATGTTTTTGTTTATTTCAGGTACCGACACTGGGGATTGGGCACTCCAGTCTTGGTGCTATGTTTGGTGGCACTGGGGGGTGGGGTCTCCATTGTCACATCATGGCAATGGGTGGGGGGTACTAACAGGCACCAGTTATTGGGCACCTTGGTATTGAAAAGATAAGAAGGAAAGGGTGGGAGAGATTGAGGGATGGTTTTCTTTGTTTCAGGTACCGATACTGAGGACTGGGCACTCCAGTGTCAATGGTATATTTGATGTCCATGGGGGTGGGCTCCCCAGTGTTGCACAGTTAAAAAGAGCAGGATGGGGGGTACTAGTTGGCACCAGGGAGAGGGCTCCACATTGTCAGAAAATTAAGAAGGAAGGGGTTAGAAGGACTGTTTTTACATTGGGGATGACCAGTGCAGGCTGATCATGACACTGATCAGCTCTGCTTGCTGGGCAGCATTATGCAGATCAAAAGAAAAAGTTGCTCTATGATTCGGGTGGCTGTTTTTTGTGAACTACATGAAGTTTCCACTCAGCAAGACTAGAACAGTGTCATGATCAGTCTGGATGATGACTGGTCTGACACTGTCAAGCCCCTTGCAGACTACCCTGCATTGGACTGACAGTGACACAACTCTTAGAATCCACTATTACACCAATATGTTTGCTTTGTGCAAGCACAAGGGCTGACATAAAAATTCTGAGGAAAGATACAGTAGGAGAAAACTACATTAAAAGTCATTTAGTGGATTATTATTTACAAATGCAATTAAACAGATATGTGCTTTTAAAGCTCTAATTTAAACAAGTTTAAGAATTACTTCTGTTTTGTTCCATTAGGCATACAAGCACAAAAATATAGAAATAGTTAATGTTTTTATGAAAGGATTTGAAAGAGCTGTAAGTGGATAGTAATTTAAAGGTATTGAGGCCAAAGTATATTTACTGTGGTTTATGTAAGTAATAATACCCAACAGGTTGGGTGTTATTGGAATATAATTACTACTTCATGTTTTTTCCCATAGTAAAAGCCGATTATAATTTGCTGTTATAACCAGCTGGGCTGGTTATAACGGCAAACACGTGCCGCTTTTACTATGGTAAAAGCACAAGCAACAGCAGCTCCACTTCTTCAGAGATTTTCTTTTTCGCACTGTCTGGGGCTGTAAATGAATTTACTTCTCTTTTTTTTTTTTTTGTTAAACAGGTCAGCGAGAGACAGACTGCATGTACTTTTATGCTGGCATAGTAAAGGGCAGCTGGGCTAATTCAGGGACCTTTCTGTTGTGCCTAACGCTGTCATCCATTTTTATTCACTGCCGCCGCTCCGCTACTGTCTGTACCTCCTCCTTGGCTCCATTTCCCTTATGCTCCAGCTCTTTGGCAGGCTACTGCCGAAAACTGACCAATTTTAACTTAAAAAATGAGATGTTCAGCACCCTCACTGCCGGATCACCGTCGTCATGGAACCGCCTTACAGGTACTGCTCCTCCCCTTCTTGTCACTGCCTCTCACTATATTTTATATAATTGCTCAGGTGAAAAAATGGGACCCCAGCAATTACAGTATAAAAAATTAAATATGGGGTGATGTGTATAAAACTCGATTTTTACACACACCTCATTGTGGGATGCATTTCATAAAACCCTCGGGCTTCACCCTCGGGGTTTATGTAGCATCCCACAACTCGGGTGTGTGTATAATCTCATTACACACATCACCCCATATATTATTCTCTATATAACAGACCATCCAGGGGCGTAATGAGGCCCAATGCCACAGATGGAGGGTCTTATAGCCCCTGGAAGGTCTGTTATATCCATAATGCCCACCCTGCAGGATATATTATACTTAGAAAATGGGCACTTAAAAACAAAAAAAGAAGTGTAATAAATAAATTATTAATGAAAAATAGGTTTAAAATAGTCCCTCCACCTGCATTGCAGTGAAGAACTTTTGTCTTACTAGAGACTCTGTAGTAAAGCTGATTGTATGCAGTTACTGTCTCGGTATCCAACCCCCCCCCAACCCGTCGGTCATCCTCAAGTAACAGTTTTTTCTCCCACTTGCTAAATGTTTCATTTTTATTTGTCAGTATTTTTTTTCTATCCTGTGCATTTTAACACTTGGAGTGTTTAATAATGGGACCGCAGTGTGTATTGCTGTGTGTGGTTTGGGACACTGACCATGGTCGGGGAGGCAGTTATTTTCTTCCTGCTGCACGTCATGCTAAGGAAGCTATGCTGTGGAAGTTACTCTGGTATGGACACTTTTCTTTTATTGTGGGACAGTTAGGAGCCCCTTTACGCAAAACTGCTTTTAAAGAGAGAGGCATTGATAGCTCCGGTACCACTAGGTACATGAAAGGAGCGGGACATTCATGGCTTTTTGTACCGGAGATGGACGTCCATCTGCAGTATGGAAACCCAAGAAACCCCCGCTCCTCTCATGCATAGTAGTGGTACAGCGGCAGCGCAGTTACATCCCACTGCAACTTTATGTTGTACTTCAGTAGCCCAACTGCTTCTTTTATTTCATGCTATTTGTGGAGCATGTTGCTCTGGGTGAAAAAGCAGGGGAGATCAGCCTAACCGTCAATTTACAGCTCCCTTAATCAGCGGGAAAAAAATGGTGGCTGGTGATTTTAAATGTTCGGGGTGCCCGTGAATACTTTTGTTAATGAGGCACCTCGAAGTGGGAGTAGTTTTTCGGTGGGCATTCTTGAAAACTAAATGCATGCTGAGGATGGCTTTCAGCCAATCAGCATGCTTTATTTTCAAACCCATTTTCTAAGTATCATTATGAAATTCAACAGTTGGGATTGTGCCCCCTTTAACTGAGATCTAAGTAAATGAATTAACTATACACTTTGTTTTACTTCTAATGTTTAGTTCTTGTAAAGTCATGATGAAGCAGTACAGATTAATATGAAACATTGAATGACCTAGGCGAGTAGGCCGAAGGCTGGAGAGAGCCTGGCGGAAATCGGGCCTTGATGCTGACAGGCTTAGATTGCTAGCCCATTATGATGGCTACCAATCAGAAATCACTCGTAAGAAGGCAGAATTCCTGTCCAGAGAGATTTCTGCTGCAAAGAATCGACCGGCTCAACTTTTCCGGACTGTGGACAGACTGTGCAATCCAGTCTGTCTTCAGCCTAGAGAAGCCTTTTCTCAACTTAGATGTGAGGAGTTCGCTTGCTTCTTTGCAGATAAGGTTGCCAGCATCAGGTCCGGCATTGGTCCGACCTCTTCTTCGGGGGATTATGGTGGACGATGGGTGGTACCTAATCCTTGGCCTATCTGGTTGGATTTTCACCGCCTAGAATTCGTTGACATTGTGAAGATCATCCAAACAATGCGTCCAACTAGTTGTAGTTTGGATCTGGGTCCTACACCGCTGTTAGTAGGTTGTGTAGAAGTTATCTACCCAATCCCTGCTGACATTGTCTGGAAATCCTTGGAGAGGGGGGTTTTTCCTAACCCCCTTAAGGAGGCAGTAATTCGACCACTCCTAAAAAAATCCTCCTCGGACCCAGACTGTCTAGCTAACTACCGCCTATCTCTAACCTGCCATTTGTTGGTAAGGTTATTGAAAAGACAGTTGCACTGCAATTGGATGATCATCTCACCTCCCATAATGTCTATGACATTCTCCAATCTGGCTTCAGGAAAAGGCATAGTACTGAGACTGCCCTTGTTTGGGTATTGAGCGACCTCCTAATGGCCAGAGATCGAAAGGCTTGTACCATTCTGGTCCTTCTTGATCTTTCTGCTGCATTTGACACTGTAGACCATGAAGTGCTACTGGAGCGACTGCGGGTTTTTTGTGGGCTGTCTGGTACAGTCCACGAATGGTTTCGTTCTTACCTCACTGGTAGGTCTCAGAGAGTTGTCACCGGAATTTATTCCTCTGACGCCTTCTCCCTACCATGTGCGGCACCACAGGGCTCCATTTTAGCTCCCTTGCTGTTTGCAGTGTATATGTTGCCATTAGGAGAAATCATCAGGAGATACAGCTTGAGTTTTCACTGCTATGCAGATGATACTCAGCTGTATCTATCCTTTCTCCCCGATCAGAGTGATGCACTCTCCGTACTTAACAACTGCCTGGATGAGATCAGAATTTGGATGAGTTCGAGCTGGTTAAAACTTAATCCGGATAAGACTGAGGTATTGGTTGTGGATCCAGGTCATCCTGGGAGGGGTTTGGGTGCGGGACAACCATCAAGTTTATTACTTGGTGGTGCACCTCTCTCTGGCTCTCGACAAGTGTGAAATCTGGGCGTTATTTTTGATGACGGTCTGACCCTGAAATCACAAGTGTCAGCTGTTGTCAAATCCTCTTTTTACCATCTGAGGAATATCACCCGGGTGAAACATCTGATTCCCCAGGAGGACCTTCCGACTTTGGTCCACGAATTTGTTACCACCCGTCTGGACTACTGTAATTCCCTCTACCTAGGGCTACCAGGGGTTGATATCCGCCGCCTTCAGCTGGTGCAGAATGCTGCAGCCAGGCTTTTGACTGGGACCCTTAGAACCAGTCATATTACGCCTATGCTTCGCGAACTGCACTGGCTGCCTGTGTGAGGATCACCTTTAAGGTTGGTTTACTAACCTTTAAAGCCCTACACGATCAGGGACCCGGTTACCTGAAAGATCTTCTGGTTCCCTATTGCCCCCTCCGCCCCCTCCACTCCGCCAATGAGGGATTGCTAGAGACTCCCAGGGTCCGTTTGAAGTTGTCAGGATCTCGTGCTTTTGCCTTTTCAGCTCCTGCCCTGTGGAATTCTCAACCTCGTTGGTTAAGAGAATGCACGACCGTTGACAGTTTTAAAATTGCTTTAAAAACACATCTTTTCACTTTGGCTTTTTCTTTATAGTTCTGATTGTTTAATGTTGGATTCTCCTGTTTTATTTAATCTGTACAGCGCCTTGATTTTGAAAGGCGCTCTAAAAATAAACATGAATTGAATTGAATTGAATTGAACCTACTGTATGTGGTTATTGATATGGTGGCTATTACTTAAAAATAAAGAAAAGGATATAAAACAATACGTTTTCGGTGAGTGAGTCCTCTTTATCTAGACTTCTAGGTGTACTTTGTGAAAACTGAGCAGAAGTAATTGTTCAGGACATTCACTTTTCTCTGGCCATCCTCTATCCAGTCTATCCCTATTGCCAGCCTTTGAATGCCCCCTTGTGTTGTTCTTTTCTCGCTGATATATCTAAAGAAGGCATTGTCACTGATTTTCACTCCTTCTGTTGTACTGAGTTCAGTATTCTCCTTGTCCCTTCTCATCACCCCACTTACCTTCATGAGTTTTTCTCAGTAGTTCTGCGTAGCAAACCCCAAATGTTCTGCCTTGTATTTGGTAGAGGCTGCCTCTTTCTCCCTAATGGCCATCCTCACCTCCCCTGAGAACCACAGTTGGCTTTTGGTTTGTCCTTCACAACCTGCCTATAACACCACTTGATGAATGTTTGTATTTCCTTCTTTATGACATTCCATTTTTCCTCCTCCTCCTCCATCTGCCCTACCCCACAATTTCTTGCCTCAAGCATGTCCCCCTTTCCTGGTTGGCCCGGTGGTGCTGAGGGTTGAGGCACTGGATTCCACACTTCATGCTGCACTGGTGACCCGGGTTTGGGAATGGACTCGGGTACTGGGGGTCAGCAGGAAAGGTTGAGAACTGAGTGTCCGTGTGGAGCTCTCCTCCCCGGACTAAGGGGATGGGTTGATCCAGCAAGCCAGGGACCCCAGTGGAGACTGGGGGACATTGCAGCAAGCCAGGCAGCATGTACTAGCATGACCAACACAGGCAGGTTTGCCGTGCGCCTAAGCATCGGGGCGTGCCCACACACGGGGGGGGGTACCACACAACATGGAAAAACCCAGTCCTGGGGGTAGGCGATGACACCAACCCCCATGCCAACTGCCGAGTCCAACCTGGCCGACCTTCAGGGTTCCTCTGCCAGGGGCCCACACCCACAGCTGGAGTCTATATGTGCAAGTGCACCCGATGTAGGAGGGGTGGCCCCACCCTGGAGGTGTCAAGCCGTGAGTGCCAGCTGGGAGGCAGGGCAGAGAAGAGAGGAAGGTTCAGTCAGGGAGAATTCAGATAGGGCAGTACTCGGTCAGATGCCTGAGAGAGGCTCCCAGGACCCTGACCAGGAGGGGAAAAAAATTGAAGAAAAAAAAAAAAAAGCATGCCCTCCCTTTCCACAGATCAGCCCTTGCAATTACCAGAACCATTGTTCTGGTATTCATGGACCTTCTCCTAAGAGGGATTTTGAACCACATTGAGATGTAGCCACTTGTTCTAAGGGGGGGTTTCAACTGCACCCCTTTAATGAGTTCTTGGTTCGATAGCACCAGGCCCATGATAACCTTCTAAATGGCGTGCACTCGTAATCTGACACATTAGCTGCAGCATCAGTAAAAATGGCAAAAAACTGCTAAGTTACAGCTCAAGTGTTTTATTACACCAATACAGACAAGAACAACTGCTGTAGATATTGGAACATGAGATGATTGTACAGCAGATCCTCCCCATCGCTTTGTTTTGTAAAGCTTAATCATTTGAGCTGTAATCTAGCAGTTTCATGGCAATTTTACTGTTGTTGCAGCTAACTTGGCAGATTATGAATGCATGCCATTTTGCCTGTGTAAGCCCCCAGTTGGGAGGTTACTAGTAAACAAGGGATTAATTACTGTGCAACATGGGGCTGCCCACTGGTCAGGAGGTCTTGGTGAGCAAGGGCTCTATTTAAGAAGGGGGGTTTGGCAGATTTGGTCCTTCAGGCTGGCACTATGTCGGACTCAATTAATGACCATACCCCTACGTACATAGTTCTGACTACTAAATCTACCTGTCCCCCATCCAAACTTCTTTTCTTCAGACAATTCAACTACCTGAAGCATGAAGATGTTATCAGAGAGGCTAGGGCTATCAATTGGACTGACCTACACTACCTCAGCAACATCTCATCTACAGTTGCTTTCTTCACTACTGCCCTGCAAAAGCTACAGGACAAGCACTTCCCACTTACAACCAGGAGGGTTAGAGGGGGCTGCACTCGCTGGCTATCTAAGGAACTCTTAGCATAAATGAAGGACAGGGTCAGCGAATGGAAGGCATACAAGGCATCACCCTCCCCTTTACTCTGGGATGCCTATAGGTGGCTGTGCAATTCTTGTAGCAGGCAGCCAAATCACTCAAATGCAAATACTACCTAACCCAACAAAACAATATTCTCAGCAACCCTCACAATTTCTGGGCCTCAATAGGGTCCCTCCTCAATCCCAAGTCCAACAAACAAATTACCCTACTGTCATCCCCTTCAGGCACTATCTCAGATCCCATTGGGACTGTAAACACCTTCAACACTATGTCCACCAACTTGTCTTCCTACCTCAGGCAACTCCTCCTTCAACCACCCCCAGCTCTGAAGTCCCAGCTGAATTGCTCCCCTTCCACGGCAAATGATGTCCCACCACCCCCCCTTTCTACTTTAGGGTTATAGGGCAAAACATCACTGCCAAACTCTTAAAAACACTATCAGCCAGGGGAAGCCCTGGCAGTGATGGACTCTACTCTGCCTTTCTCAGAATTATCACCCCAGCCATCATTAAACCACTTACCTTCATTTTCAGTCTTGCCCTCCCTTCCTCCACTGTGCCTAACTCCTGGAAAGCCACACATGTGGTAACAGTCTTTAATGCAGGTGATCCCCTCCCCTGAAAATTACAGACCCATCTACCTCCTCCCTCATCTCAGTAAACTACTGGAAAAAATTGTACACCGTCAGCTATCAGAACACCTTGATAAATATAACCTCCTTTGTCCCCTACAGAATGATTTCCATAAGCATAATAGCACCTCCTCTCCTCTGGCCCTCTTTTCTGACCACATCTTTAGGAATATGGATATGAGCAAGGCCACGGGCGTGGTGTTCATGGACCTATCTAAGGCTTTCGAACTAGTTGACCACCACCTTCTCCACTCCATCCTACTTCACTTTGGATGCTCCCCAGAAATTGCTGCATGGCTCTGTAGCTACCTCTCTGGCAGGTCTCAATCTGTCTTAACAGACAAAGACTCCTCTTCCACTCTACCTATTCATACAGGGGTACCCCAGTTCCATACTTGGCCCACTGCCCTTTTCTTTGTTTTTCAGTGCTATCCCAGCAGACAGCCTTAACTGTAATGCCCTCCTTTATGCAGATGACCTCATCCAGTACCATAGCGACAAGTCAATTGAATCAATCTCAGCCACCCTCACACTAAACTATGCCTTCTCACATCAGTGGTTCCTCACCAACAAACTCCTTGTTAATGTAAAAAAGATGAAAGCCATGCTCTTTGGCTCCAAACCATTCCTAGCCAAGGTCACCAAATCTGCCTCCTCCCTCCTGGTACTCACCCCATTGGTCCCACCCCTGGAAAATATTCTTACCTTCAAATAGCTAGATGTCATTCTCGACCCCTCCCTTATTTTTGCTGAACGTATAAATAACACTGTGTGGAAAATTCACCAAATGTTAGGTGCTGCCTACCATATCAAAAAACTCTTGTCCTCTGAAGCTCGCCTTGCCATTGCGCATTGGAACTAACTACTCCTCCTTGATTACTGCTCCCCTGTCTACTCCTGTATGCCAGCTACCCTATGCTCTCGATGAAATACAACTTAAAAATCTATCTGTTGCTTTGTTCTCCTAGTCCCCCATTCCACTCACCACTGTGTATGCTATCAGTCCCTAGGGTGGCTCCCACTACAAGGTCATTTTGATTACACCTTGAACTGTCTAGTGGACAATGTACTCAAGAGCAAACAGCTGTCACCTTATGTTTCACTATTAACAGATAGGGTAGTTTCTAGGAGCCACAAGGCCTCCTCTGTCCCTCCACCTATAGTCCCATTTACTACCACTGCTATGGGAAGTAAGATCTTTTCTGTCTCTGCTCCATCCCTTTGGAACAGGTGACCATTGTCTGTTCACTTGTCCCCCTCACACCTCTCCTTTAAATCTAACCTAAGATCTTGGCTCATGACTGAATTCACTTGCAACTGTTTCCCTGCACAGTCATAAGGTCAAAATATGTCCCTGCCTTGCTTATCTCTGCTCTTCTGTGTATCCTTGCTCCCTAGTACTGCCCTGCTCTCTTATCAGTCCCTGATGAGTTTTCTCTCTGACTCTGTCTCTCAACCTCTGTTAGGCATGTTAGCTTGTGTGAGTTGTATTTTTTTGCTACATTTAGCATGTATCTACTGGTGGCTATTTGTGTAATGACCTTGAATCATCCTATTTAGTGCATGTGTTCACCTTGTACTGCTTGATAGTTGCTTTGTATCTTTATAAGCTTAACTATATGGTATCTGTGATGTGATCATATCTTTGTAGTCTCTGTATTCTATGTACTTTACTACTTCTTTAGAATGCTTACTGCTACCTGTGTGGCCCGGGTCGTGACTGAAATTGGTCCTTTGGATCAGCTCACTCACCAGGTTACCAAAGACGTACATACATGCATGCATGCATAAATAAATAAATAAATATTATGAGATGCTGGTTGGGTTGGGGAGAGTGGTGGTTTTTAAATGATGATATCAACTGGGATGCAGCTTACAGGACCAGATAGGTTTTTTTTGTGTGTGTTTGTTTAATAATGTATAGGAGGGCAAGAGAGTGGTTGGTGTGGGAGATGGCTTAGAGGGTGGGGCCATGAGACTAATCCTGGCATTCTGGAGGATGCAAGCTCTGTTTTGCAGCAGAGGTGTTTCAGATAGTTGGTGGTCAAATAATACTTGTGAAATATTTTGGGGTCCCACATGTAAATATTCAGTGAGTATTTTTCCACTGAAATCTGCACACCTATACTTTTTTGATTTTATCCTTAAACAAGTGGCTGCACTTCTCCATATCCTTTAAAGTAAATTTTCCTTGGCAGCATTACTGAAGTTCACTTTTTCATTACTTCCAGCAGCTTAAACTGGAAAGGCAATTCATAATTCAATTTATACTGAATCCATTACACCTAATATATATGTCAGGCATTTCATCAACAGCGTACTTTCAAGGTAGGTGATAAATTATTTTTTTTTATTACAAGCTGTATTCCAAAACAAAACAATGTATTTTTTTCCAGGAAAAAAGCAAATATTACTTGAGATCTTTAAAATACTTCAAGCTCACAAACTAAAGCGATGTCTTAGTTTCAGATAATTATTCTCCACTGACCCTGCAGATTAAACATTAAGGTTTCCCGTCATTCTTTGTGTTACTGCTTAAACCACATCTGGAGCAATGACCCTGGTTGCATAAAACCACGATCTGTTAAATCTTCCAGCAATCACACTACCTTTAAAGCTACAGTACCTCCTTTGTTTCAAATGTAGTTCCACATAATGGCTGAAGTAGAGTTTCTAGCTTGGTGATGTAAAGGGGGATCTCATTGGTCTTTGGAAACTCAGAAGAATTTATTTGTTTTGATTTTCTGCCCACCAGGATATGCTTATTTAAGCAAATCCCTTATTTTTAACAAGGGTAAGAGGGTAGTAACAGAAGCAGGGAATGATTAACTTTTATAAAGAAAACAAGATTAATATTTTTTTCTGTTTAGCTTTCTCTCCCAGTCAGGCACATGTTGACCCTTTTCAGCCTGACTAACCACCTAGCCACATCAGCCAATAAGCTTAGAATTTCAAGTCTCACATAATTCAAGGACCATTATATGCCAATGATGATAGTCCATGCTCCAACATAGATCAAGACGGGGGGGGGCAGGCTCCTTAGTATGGGACATGTGGGTGCAGGGGCCATAGTATAGATAGAGATCTGGGACATTCCACAAGATTTTTCACGCCCTCTCTGCACCTTCCACCATGTGATGCTGCTGGCTGCCTACTGGTGGCCTCGTACATGAGAGCTACACACAGGGGTCACTGCAGTGTCTGATGCAGTACTATTCCCACCCCATGTTGGGAAGCACTGCTATTGGCAGTGATGTTTCCCAACCTGGCTGCCTACATAGTGCACTCCAAGTCTGCTTCTAAGCCCAGGGTCCAGCACAGCAGCATTCGGGGCCAGTGAGGGGCCATAGTAATATTATTTATACAATTAGTAGTACAACCCATCTTTAAATTAGTTACAGGTATGCAATACTGGGTACAATAAAAGCTGAGCAATGAATAGGGAGAATAAGGTGCCAAGAGTCAGTTGTAATAAGTCACTTACCAGTTATGTGGGATCGAGGGCAACTGGGAGGTGTGAGAATGGGTGAACATAGCTTGTTTGAAGTCTAGGATGGTAGAAGATTCCTTGACATTGCTGGAGAGGAAGTTCCAGGCGGCGAATCAACCGCAGCAAAATGGTATGTGGAGAAGGATATTTAGATTGTGACCTTAGTGCAGAGGACAAGTTAGGCACATTTACAACATTGCTGATGTACAGTTGCAGCCAGTAATAAGTAGCACTATGTATCTAGATATATCACAGAAGATCATATTAAATGGACTGGGTATTTTGCAGGGATATGTAGATATACTGTACCACTACTAACCTTGTCTGCTAGTGTAGGTGAAGTAGAGCCCGCACAAATTTATATCCTATAGTTGACCATACAGTACAAGTCTTTGTCTTTTTTCAAGTGAAGAAAACCAAGGTTGCTGTATAACAAAAAAGTAGATTCCTTTTAACACAGCCCAATACAAACTTGCTCATGCTGTTTTACATGGTAGTGAGTTTCAGTACCATTGAACCTGGAACTACTATAGACTTTGCTACTGTATTAAAGGGATGGTAATAGGGCTTGAAAAAGTGTTAGCTTCCTTGTACTCAGAGTAGGCAGTTTTGGACACAGTAGAACACTCAGAATTTAGTGAAATCCTTTGACCATTTTAATAATGTACTCTGAAATGTTTAATTTTAGATTGGACCATCAGATACATAAAAAAAGCCAAAACCTGACAAGCATTTTTTGGGGGGTACATTGCTATCCAGTTTTGAAAATGCATAGTAGTTGTCATTGAATGAATATCAGAACGAAATTTTTCAAGATACATTCACTCATTTTTTATACTGTTTAATGTGCCATGGACACACATTAAAATGTTAAGCAGTCTACTGCTGTGCATTTATGAAAATTGTTACCATTGCTGCCTGATTTCTGTAGCATTATGCTATTCTATGCCATCTGTTTAATACATTGCTCATCCAAGATACTTGAATGTCTGGATGTGTTCCAGTGGGGTCCGAGCATGGTAGGATTAATAGTATATATGTGGGAAGTGGCTTTGCTTTTGTTGTTACTCAGAAGTGGGTTGTTTCTATTCATCCATGCCTTTAATGATCTATAAGCTCGGAGTAAAAAAGTACTTTGTAGAAAAATGAGTGACAGGGTATTCCCTCTAAGTTGGTTGGAGGAAGAATGGAACTCAATGGACCAATGGTCTTCTTCCCACTAAATATGTATGCACTGTATGTACTTAGGTATTATGATGTATGTACAGATGTGTGTGTGTATGTATATGTTTCACAGAGTTTACCCATACTGGTGCACGGGGGATGTGAGTGATGCACATGAAGGCACAAGCACAATGTCACCCATCACAATCACGGGTTGACATTGTGCTGCCCAAACATGCAATGACGTAGACTTGTCCAGTAAAAAAGTTGAGTTTTGCAGGGGGCTTTGTCCCCTGCACACCCAAGATTTGGGGGGCTTTGCCCCCTCCACCCCTGGAAACAAAATATAACCAACTCAGAAGCAGACATGCCATGAAGGGCAGGAGAATGGTGTGGACACTGAAAACAGTCTAAATGTGGGACGCTGTGAAATCCAGCACCTCCTTATCACTGATGACCTTGTTTCCACCCCCATATGACAGTGCCCTAATCACGGCATCCTCACAATGGCACACCATTTCATAGATGACAGCCTGAAGTGTTTCACTGACCCCTTTTGCTGATTTGGACTTGCCACACAAAATGACATCATACATGTGCAGGTGAATGTTGGCATCATATTTGGTTCATACAGATGGGAGTGTATCATTTTCAGGCAGGATGAAAAGTAGGAGACCAGGGATGAAACCTTGGAGGACACCAAAATTAAGAGTTCCTGAAGGTGAGATTTTGCCATTGATTTTAAAATCCTGCAATCTGTTGATTAGGTAGGATTCTTTTCTGGTTAGTGCTTTCTGTATAGACCCTGGCTGTTGTAGCTTGCGCAGAAGGATTTTGTGATCCGTGATGTCAAAATCCTTCATAAGACAGATAAGGATAGTGTATTTTCATTTTTAGTAGTGTGGTAATTAATCAAACTAGTAGTATTAATAGTAGTAATTTAACAGTTGAAGGTAGGTTGATATAATCAGATTAGCAAAAGTCAATGAACAACAAGGGCATAGGGGCCCAGTGAAATTGTTTTCTATGACTTGATTAATTAAAAACAAAAATGGCATCCATGGGATCTTACCACATTATTGACATTGTATTTCTGATGGGTTGTGTGGGATTTCTAGATGTCTTGGGAGGAATAATACACAAATCATACCTCTACTTGTATGTGACAACATTCTGCAAATCACATTGTATTGCACACTCTCATGTATAGCACAGTTGCAGCCAGTGGTAAGTAACACTATATAGCTAGATACAGTATATCACAAGAAACCTCAATGTAATAGTCTAGGTCTGTGACTATGCAACACAATTTGATCTGCAGATGTTTTCCCACAAAAGTGCAAGTATCACTTCTTGTGCATTTCCCCACACAGATCATCCAGAACACCCACAACATGAACAGGATTTTTACATTGAGGAATATGAAAATTCAATGGAAAATCTAACAGTTGAGGAAATCAATCACCTGCAGAATTCCAAGGGTGGAACAAATTCAGCAGAGCTCTAATCCATGTAAATCAGATGGTATATCAACATAGAAACATAGATTGTGTTAGCAGGGGTCCAGCCAGTCGGCCTGTTTCCCTGTCAAGCTTCATGCTTAGCTTACCATCAGGCTGGATTTAAAGAGTTGATATCCCTAATGGATAATTGTCACCCCATTCCCCAGTAACTCCTTCCCCACTCGTGCCTGTGGGTCCCACTGTTCCCTTATATCTAGGTCTCACCCCATTTTAAAATCTGTCACAGCCTTAGTTTCAGCCACCTCTCTGGCAGTTTATTCCATTTGTCTACCACACACTGTGTGAAGGAGAACTATAGTACCTTATGTCCCTCCTGAGTCTCTGCCAACTAGTCTCTAGCTGTGTTTCTGAGTCACAGCACAAATACTATACCAACTTGCAACAAGACATGCTCAGTAACTCGCGTAGTTTCTGGGACTCAGTAGAGTCCCTCCTAAATCCTAAGTCTAACCAGCAGACAACACAGCTAAACTCACTTTCAGGTCCCATCACTGAACCTGGTGCAATTGCAGACACTTTCAGCAGAATGTTTACAGACCTCTCTCCATGCAAGCTCCCTAATCAGTCTCCGTCTGACCTACATGGTAAATCTCAATGCTCCCAGCCCTCCCCAAGTACTGCATGTGCTCCTTCATTTTACTTTAGGGTCATTGGCATAAATACCACTGCAAAACTCTTTAAGACACTTCCTACCTGAGGTAGCTCAGGTAGTGATGGGCTATAACCCACCTTCCTGAAACTGCTCTCCCCAGTTATTGTAAAGCTCCTAACCTACATTTACAACCTCACCCTGTCGTCTATGACAGTTCCTGACTCTTGGAAGCACGCTCATGTCGTACCTATATTTAAAGGGTCAGTAAACGTTGCAGGGTTCACTCAAATTGTGGAAGCCCCTAAAAAGATCTTCCAAATGAGGTATTGGGCTTACCTTGAGATGTCAGGAATCCTGAGTTATGAATACTTAAATCATCTGTAAATCAAAACAAGACAGCAGTCATTTCATTGAATCATGAGACCAACAGTGATGTCACTGAGGGGCAAGCTGTAATTAACAACATGCAGCTTGCCACTCAGTGACATCACTTCCTGTTTTAAAATGGCTACTGTCTTGTTTTGATTTACAGATGATTTAGGTATTCATAACTCAGGGCTCCTGACACCTACAAGGATGGCCAGTGTCTCATTTGAAATATCTTTTCATGAGCTTTCACAATTTGAGTGACCCCTGCAATGTTTACTGTCCCTTTATTGCTGGGGATCCCCTCACCCCCAAAACTTATAGGCTCATCTCCCTCCCTCCTTCCTCACCTGAGTAAATTACTTGAGAAAATCATTCACCACCAACTATCTGATCATCTAGAAAAATACCACCTCCTGTGTCCTCTCCAGTACAGCTTCAGCAAACACCATAGTACCTCCTCTGCCTTGGCACTTTTTTCAAACCATATCCTTAGAAATATGGACAAGGGCAGGGCCACAGGCACAGTGTTTGTGGATCTGTCAAAGGCTTTCGACCTCGTAGACGACCATCTCCTCTACTCTGCCCAGCTAAACTTTGGCTGCTCACCAGACACAGTCACAAGGTTCCATAGTTACTTCTCAGGCAGGTCCCAGTTTTTCTTGATTGGTAAAACTTCCTTGGCTCCACTACCTACCCACACCAGTGCACCTCATGGCTCAATACTGGGGCCTCTACTTTTTTCTATGTTTATTAATGTCCTCCCTGCTGAAAGCATCAATTGTAAGGCCCTCGTCTATGCAGATGACTTAGTCATATACCACAGCAATAATTCCATAGAGTCCTTTGTCCACCACCCTCACAGCAAACTTTGGGGCTGCACAGAGCTGGTTCATCTCCTGAAAACTTCTTGTTAATGAGAAAAAGACAAAGGCCATGCTCTTTGGCTCTAAGCCATTCCTAGCAAAGGCAGACAGGTCAAAACCCCCACTTTTGATCACTACCCCTGTTGGCCCTCCACTCGAAACTGTCCCTGCCTTTAAATATCTTGGTGTCACCCTAGACCCCTCCCTTACTTTCAACAAACACATAGCAACACTGTGATGAAAATCTACCAAAAATTAGGCGCTGCCTACCGCCAAAATCTATTTCTGTCCCCTAAAGCTCGCCTAGCCATTGCTCAAGAAAACCTCCTGCCCCTCCTTGACAACTGCTCCTCCGTATACTTTACTGCATCCTCCTCCCTACAGACCCGCTTACATACCACTTACAACTCCATCTGCCGCTTTGTCCTTCAAGCCCCATTTATCAACCACCACTGCTCGCTATACCAGTCCCTTGGGTGGCTCTCTCTGCAGGGTTATTTTGACTTCACTATGGGCAACCTCATTGACAGTGCACTCAGGAACCATCAGCTGTCCCCCTACTCCTCCTTACTCACTGACAGAGTGGTTTCTCAGAGTCTCTGGGCCTCCTCCATTCCTCCACTGGAAGTCCCTTGCACTACTACTACTACCATGGGTAGTAAAGCCTTCTCTGTCTCTGCCCCTTCCCTCTGGAATAGACTTCCTTTGTCCATCTGGTCATCCGCCTCCCATCATTCTTTCAAGGCAAGCTTAAGGGCATGGTTTCTGACCAAGGCCACTTGTACCTCCAGCTGTTCCCCAGGTGGTACCAGGGCCCGTATCCTGCCATAGCACCTTGTTGTGCCCTCACCCTACCTCCAGTGCCCCTATCCTCTTGCACTGTTCTGCTCTTCTGTTCAATCTGGATATGACTACCTGTTTTATTCTGAACTGTTAGCAGGTTCTGCAGCTTAACTTAAGTTGCATTGCTGCCTATGACTTGTGCCTATACCGCTCCTGGTGATAGACTGAACTTTCATTTTAACTGTATTTATTTCCTGGGCTCCCCGGTGACTGTATGTACATTACATGTAATACTTTACCATAATCCCCATGTTAAGCCTTTTATATTGCACAGCCACTTAATGTATGTCACTACACCAGTATGTACTGATTTCTGTGAAATATTTGTATTATGTAATTGTCACAGGGTGACCTGTGATGAGTGAGGGGTTTAGAAAAAATGTTAGCCCCCCTTCTGCAAAGGATATAAAGTGCTTAGGTGTTTTAGTTATTCATAGTACAGGTATGGATACAGCTCTATAATGAAAGTGGGCTGGGATATATTTGTTTGAGTTTCCTTTGGGGATTTGTTTTCCTAATAGGAATTACAGGTGCCCCTAGGGCACTATGAAATCGTGAATGCCTGAGTTAGAATTCCCTGCTGTTTCTGGAAAGTATCCAAATAATAGCAAATGCTAATAAGCAATAGTGGACAAAATGGTGCTTTGAATTGTGCAGTGCTCTGCTATTTGTCCCTATATTTAAAGTGGGAAGCAGGAGTGCTTGAATAGTAAAAGTAAATAGTAAGGATTTGTTTTGCTAAATAAACATACTCAGATACAGTAATAATGTTGTATTCAGGTGCAACCTGAGGGGCAAGGAACAATAATAAGCAGCAGTATAAACCTATTTATAATATCTGCACATGGAATACAAATTTACAGGCCTAATTTGCATAGGAAGGAACATCAAGAGTAGCTGGTGCAAAATGAGACTGAATGTGTTCTCAGATATAGTCATGGTAGGATACCATCAGACTTTTGAGGAACTGTTGGGCTGTGGCAGTGCTGGTGGATGGGTTGCTTCCAAAGGCAAGGTTGTTCCTGACCAGTGGGAGTTTATAATATGGACCACTTTTCTAAGTTTTCCAGGTCACTTTTCATATCTCTGACTCTCTCCTCAGTGTCCACTCTACCACAGATCTTAGCGTCTTCAGCAAATAGGCACACCTTATTCTGGAATCCCTCTCCTATATCACAAATAAAGATATTAAAGGCAGTGCATCCAAACCAATCCCTGCAGTACCCTTCTCATAATTCTCTGGGCTCCAAGTGTACCCAATTAATGACTACACTCTATGTCCTGCCTCTTCCCAATTCACGTGGTCAGTTTATTTCCTCTCCCCCGGTTACTCAGCCTTTATATTAGCCTTCTCTATGGAATGAAATTGAAAGACTTCCTAGGTACAACATGTCCATTGTCACCTTTGTGACACAGTTTAAGAAGTTGATGAGGTTACTTTGGCAAGCTCCCCCTGCTACAAACTCATGGTGCCTCCTGTTCTGCAATCCATTTATCTTCAAGATTTCCATGGTCTGTTCCTTAATGATTGTATCCAGCAGTTTGCCTACAATCAAGGTTAGACTGACTGGTCTGTTGTTTCCTGGGACATCCCTGTCCTTGTTCTCATGAAGCAACACCATGTTATTCACCCCCAGTCCACTGGAACTATACCCCTTTCCAGGGAACAGTTATAAAATTTACCAGTGATGCTACCAATGCCTGCTCCATTTCCTTCAGCACTCTAGGTGCAACCCATCAGGACCTGGAGCATTGACGACTTCTAGGTTTTTAGACTCCTGAGCACCCTTTCCTCCAAGACTGGTCCTAACTCCAGACCCCTCACTCCCCTGTCTTCGGCCTACACCCTGCACTCTGGTAATAGCCTCTTCCTGCATGGTGAATACTGAACAAAGGTTGTCATTCATTATACCAGCCTTTTTACATCTTCCTCCAACCAAAAATAATGCACTGAAGGCACAGAAATCCAGTAGCAGAGTACAAAATGGGTGGAGTGGTAATGATAACCACCAAGCAGGAAAAATGCCTAGAGTTAATCATATCAGATGACCTAAAGGTGTCCAGGCAGTAGGACAGGGCAGCAGGGAGGGCTAGTGGGATGCAGGGTTGGATAGGGAGGGGTATCACCAGCAGAAAGAGGGAGGTGGTGTTGCCTCTGTATAGCTTGCTGGTAAGACCTCACCTAGAGTACTGCATCCTGTTCTGGAGACCACATCTCTGGAATAACATAGACAGAGTGGAGGTGGTCCAGAGGAAGGCAAATAAAATGTTGCAGGGTCTGCATCAAAAGCCCTATGAAGAGAAACTAAATGACCTCAATATGTACACCCTGAAACAAACAAATGAAGAAGTGGATATGCTTGAGACCTTAAAATAACTCATGGGGTTAAGTAAGGTAGAGGAGGGAAGTATTTTTCCAAAGAAAAAGTGCTCAAGAACAAGGGGACATGCTATGAGACTGAAGGGGGGAGGTAGATTCAGAAGATGTGTGAGGAAGTATTTCATCACAGAAAGAGTAGTGGATTCCTGGGTCAGCCCCACAGCAGAGGTGGTGGGGGTGAAAACAGGGATGGGGTTCATCATAGTGGAAAGGAAGGGGGGAAGCTGTAGATCAGGCACAGTCTGCGGTAATAGTATAGGTAGGGAGAAATGGGCAGACTGGATGGGCCAAACAGTCCTTAATTGCCGTTGAATTCTATGTTTCTATGTTCTATGTTTCCGTCTTCAGCTAATGTACTTTAAGAACATTTTCTCTCTCCTTGATGCCTCTGCTATTCTCAGCTCCATTTCTGCTTAACTTTTTCTTACCATTACTCTGGCCTCTTTCAGCTTTTTCAGATAACCCTCCTAGTTGGCTTTGCTCTGTCCTCCCCTTGTATTTTTTTTGTAATGCTGACTTTTTGGTGCCTTTACTACCTCTCCCACCCCTCTGGAAAACCAGATCTGCTTTTTGTGCTGTTTGTTCTTCCTGACCTGTCTCATGCATGATGGCGTCACCTCATTTACAACTCACTTAACGACATCTTGTATGTTTTCTGCTCCTTCTGCTCCCATTAACTATATCCTTAAGGAGGCAGTATAGTGCAGTGGTTTAAGGCTCTGAGAGGCAAACCTGGAAACATGGGTTTGAATCCCATAGCCCCCACTTGCATACTGTGTGTGTGACCCTGAGCAAGTCACTTAGCTTTCTTGTGCTCCCAGGTCACACCTGGAATCAAGCTTCGGCTTAGTGTGCCTCTCCTAGTTAAACAATTTTCCCTTCCCTTCCTTTATCAGCATTTCCTTCAGCATTTTACCCATCTTGCTGAAGCCCATCCTTCTAAAGTCCAGGATTACAGTTTTTGAACTGGAGTTATATGCTCATGTGGTTATATTGAACCATACAGTGTTGTGATCACTGGACCCTAGTGGTTGCCTCACTTCTGCTTCTCTAACTATCTCTGCATTTGACAGAATCAGATCAAGCGGTGGCCCCCTATCTAATCAGTTCCCTGACCCACTGCATGTTCAAGAAGTCGTGCATCAAATCCACCAGTACCTGACTGCCAGGATTTTCCCATCTACATTCTGCATATTTAGGTCACCAACCATCACCACCTTCCTATGGGCTAGTGCCATCTAGATCACCTCCCCTACTTGCCTGTCAACATACACAAAAAGTCACTCTACAACCAAATGCCACAGCCAGCCACAGTGGGATAACAATTAGAATGACACAATGAAGGAGATGTAGGAAAGTACTGTCTGAAACTGGTGAAGCCAGTAAATTAGGAGGCTAAAGTCAGGATGTCAATTGCTGTGCAAAATTTATATAGAACCATGCGTAAAAAATGGCCAGCCACCCACAGACTGTGCCTGCGTCTGCTCGCCTTCATTGTAGTATCCTAATTCCCTGTCCCCTGCCTCCTTCTGTTTAGCAGTCTGTAAACCACGCTGACACCAATCTTATTAAGCCCTGCAATTGTCAGTTGCACCTAAACTGTTTCTGTTCCATGCCCCCCCCCAGCTTAGTATCATCTGTGGCCTCTATACCTTCCCTAATGTACAATGCCATCCCCCATCTCCTGCCCTTTTGTCTGCCCCTCCTGTAGAGTGAGCAGCCGGTACTATAAGGTCTCAGTTATTGTTACCTGATGCTCTTATTTCCATTATAGAAACATAGAAATACAGAATACTGCAGAAGAAGACCTCATGGTCTATTCTGTCTGCCCTGTGAGAGGATATATGCACAGTAGGGATCCACAATTAACCTCTTACACACCCCATCCTCAACAGCTCCCTTAACCAGCCCTTTATGTCTCTCCTGTCCCCCTTTTTGAATCCTTCAACTGTTTCTGTACTGACCATCTCTGTGGACAGTGTGGGGCATGGGATCAAGTGAACCCAAATTCTTGTGGCACTAAACCAGACACTATGACCACAAAACTGTGGAGTACTATCACAGAAATAGAGGCTTACATTAGTTGGCTAATATCTCCTTTAATGTACAAAAACAGTGAGGGATAACATAAGAAATACAAAACCATAAAATGCAAAGTGCACACGGCAGCATACATCTCACAACAAAATATAAATTAAAACAGCCACAGACACCATACTAGGGTTCCAACATGGCTACACGCAGCCTGCAGACAGTGGGCATACACATGTAAAACAATTACTCATAAGCACACTGTCTGCAGGCCATCTGTAGCTGTGTTGTAACACCTAGTATGGTGTTGGAGGGTGTTTTAGTTTATGTTTTTTCATGATATGTATGCCGCCGCTTGCACTCTGCACTTCATGCTTTTGGATTTCTTATGTTATCCCTCACTGTTTATGTACAGTAAACAGTGAGGGATAACTGTTTATGTACAGTAAACAGTGAGGGATAACTGTTTATGTACAGTAAACAGTGAGGGATAACTGTTTATGTACAGTAAACGAGAAATTAATCAACTAAGATGAGCCTCTATTTCTATGATAAGTATCTCACGGTGTTGTGGTCATAGCATCTGGTTTAATGCCACAAGAATTTGGATTAGCCTGATCCCACCACCTGAACTGTGTTTCTCTGACACTTGTGTGCATCAAGTTGGTTTTGAAATACTGAAGTCCTGAGCTTCTCATTTTTGCTACTTCCATTTATGTGGACAGCCTATTCCACTTTTACACCATCCACTCTGAAAAAGTACTTTTAAAGTCCTTTTTAAATCTGCCCCCATCAATTGTTTCTTGCTCTTGATATTGTCGATGCTCTCTTTAAACAGCTTGCTTGTGTCTACGATGTTTATTGCCTGCATGTATTTAAGCATTTTGATCATGTCCCACTCTGTCTTCTGCCCTCCATGAGTACATGTTGAAGCTCTGTAGTTTCTTCTCTTATGTCCTACCCAAGAGTTTGTTCATGTTTCTCCAAAGATGGTGGCAACAAATCTCCAAACAGTTCTCCTGGTGTGGTTGCACCAGTGTTGGGATAAATTACCTCTTTCTCCTGCAGTTGATCCCTCTCCCAGTACATACCAGCATTCTATGTGCTTTCCCCATCACTTTGTTACATAGCACTGATGATCTGAGATTGTTAAAAATGTTCTGCCACAGATTCCTTTCCCCCTTTGTCATAATAACTTTCACCCCCTCCCCAGACTGTATTCAGTCCAGGGTTTCTGATGCCTACATGTATGACCTTTCACTTTTTGCCATGGAAGCTCAGTTGCCAGAAGTTAAACAGTTTTTCCAGTTTTTCTAGATCCTCCTTTATCTAGTGAATACCCTCTTCACAACTTACCCTGCAAGAGAGCTTGGTTTCATCCACAGATAGGCAGGTTTTCCTTCTGTCACTCTCCCCTATGTATCTTATGAAGATGTTTAAGAGTACCGGCTCAAGGGCCAGCTTCTGCAGGATCCTACTAGCTATATCCCTCACCCCTGAGTGCTCACCGTTTACCATGACTCTCTGTTTTCTCATGCTTAACCAGTTCCCAACCCACTATGTGAGTTTGTCGCCCACTCTAAGATCCCCTAGTTTCTTGACTAGCTGCCTGTGTGGAACTGAGTCAAACATCTTGGTAAAGTTCAGATTACAGTATACTGTATTAACTGTCTGACCTTTATCAAAAGCTTTCATCCCCTGGTCAAAGAAGACAAACAGATTTATTTGACAAGATCTCCCTGCCACAAACCAATGTGATGGTCTGACCGTTTGTCCATCTGCTACCAGAAACTCCACAACCCACTCTTTGACAACAGATTCCAGCAGTTTTCTCACTATGGAGGCCAAACGAATTGGTCAGTGCTTCCCAGCTTCATCCTTTCAACTACTTCTGTGCAGTGGTACAACCTTTAAAGAAATATTAAGTGTGCTCTGTACATGCAGATTGCATGCCACATGCTTAATTGTGCAATGTTTGCATGCAGTTTGCATACACAAAGTGAACCTAAGTGAACCAGGTCTAAAAAGCAAATCAAGTTTGCTTGCTGCAAGCCTGACATGTGTGCAGCAGGTAAGCTGGTGTGAACATCTTCTAAAAATCACATCAGGTTTGTGTGTTGTATGCTTGACATGAATGTGTCAGTTAAGCTGATGTGAACATCATTTAAAAATCACATTGGGTTCACATGTTGCTTGCTTGCCATGTGTACAGCAAATAGACTGGTGAAAATGTCATGTAAAAAACATCAGTTTCCATTTCTCATACTACTGCTAGCAATTAGAGCCATTAAAATACATTTTCATTGATTTCCCATTAAAATTAGATAAACTCATTAATTCTGATCCTTTTGCAAGTTGTTTAATGGCTTTTGATTTTTGTCATTATATTGCCATTCATTTGTAAAGTATTGTTTCCTTACTGCATTAAATGCTTAGGATATAGCCTGCCAACACCCCCCATTCCAGATGTGTGAAGAGAGGCCTCTGTGTTGTGAAGCCTGATCTTTTTGTTTTGGGTCAGACAAATCCCTTATGCATATTTAGTGCTACAAATGTGCTTCTCCATGACTGTTTTGGCTCACTTACCTTCCCTTTGTCATTCTGTATGGAGCATATACACTATGGTCATGCTCAGCACTCTTTGTGCCTAGTAGGATCTTGGAAGCATGCATCATACCTCACATTGTGTCATTGAAATGAGTGATATGGACACTGAAAATGGTTAGATGGCTGGGTGCCACTTCAGATAAATGTCACATATGGGACAGGGTTCCCCAGAGTGCTATCATGGGGCCCCTGTTGTTCTCCTTATTCATAAATGACTTGCCTACACATTGTGGCAAGGCAAAGGTCACCCTGTATGCGGACGATGCAGTACTCCATCGATCCAATAACGATACTGATGTCCTTAATGACCAACTGTCAAAAGACCTTCAGTTGCTGGAAGAATGGCTGCACAGCAACAATCAGGTCCTAAATGGGAAACAAAATCAAGGCCATATTATTTGGTCCAGAGACTCTGGATCTGGATACTGTCTCTCTCTCTCTCTCTTTCTACTGGTGCTAGAATTGAAGTAGTTGTATCAATAAAGTACCTTGGAGTCACTATAGACCAGGGTTGTACCTTTAAGCCTCACATTGACCTGGTTAACAAGTTACTGAACCAGAAGCTGGGACTTCTATATCACCTCAGCTCCTATCTAACTTAGGACTCCTGTCGCAAGATTGCACAAGGTACCCTTCTACCTACTCTCATCTATGGTGCCCCTGTACTATCTGTAGATTTGTGGCCAGCGCCCTCTCCAGGAACACCACTGTCAGACCCTAAAAGCCTTATCTTGGCCTGCTTTGGAAGTGAGGTTACAATACCTTTCTCTTTGCCTGGCATGTAAGCTTGGGCAAGCCAGTGCACCCCCAAGTCTCGCTGAACTGCTTACAACAAAACAAAACTGTAGGACATTGAGGTCCTCAAGCAGACTGCTACTAAAGGTACACAAAGTGAGGTCCGCACAGGGGTCTCGGGCTTTCTCCGCCTTTGTCCCTTCCCTCTGAAACACCCTACCATTGATCCTCCAGGAATGTAATTCCCTAGGAGGATTCAAAAGGGGACTTAAGGCCTACTTGCTGGAACTAAATCAATGTATTTGCTACTGTTGATTTCACAAGTGCTTATGCCCTGAAATCCTACCTAACTTATTTTACTGTATTGCTATATCCACAGAAGGTATAACACCCGCATTAGGTATTAAGGTGTAACAACTCTCGAAAATTGTCAAATGTAACTAAGTGACTGTACCTTGTTGACCTGTGTAGTACTGTATCTGTAACCCTGTAAATGTCTTATTCGGTAACTGTTATACTACCTGTAAATGCCTTACTCTGTAACTGTTATACTACCTGTAATTAACCCCAGGTTGCAACTGAAAAAGGGACTGCTTATAGGGCTCAGCAGGCCTACCCGGTTACCAAAATTGAAATAAAGAAATAGAAATGAGGGACAATGAGGAATACTAACCCTCAAGATGATCAAGACACATCCTGAAACATGGAGCTACAGTACCTCTGAACACAGTGGAAACCATTGCATTAGCACCTGAGAATGAATTTCTACAATAATGCATGGGTGCCATTTAGGTAGGGAAAGGGGGGCAGTTACTCCCCCCATTAGTGCCTACATTGTTCTTATAGTGTGTCAATAATGGCATTGAATTTGGATTTAATCTTTTGCTCAATAAGTGCCCCCTGGCCTGTGTTCGCTCATGCTGCAGGTGCACTCATGACTCGACTGTGTCTGTATTGTGTTGTCCACTCTCTCCACCTATTAGCAGTGGTGCCATCACATGTGACATGGAGAAACTCCAGCCAAGCAAAAGCATATGAGTCAGGTGAATGCAACACTGTCTTTCCTGCCAGAGAGTAGACAGGCTACACACTACAGTTTGGAGGGTGAGTACTGAACTCTCAATAGTAGTGCTGTGGTGGCATATTTTTGTTGGTCAATTCTTATTGAGTCTCTATCTCCCCTGGTGGCTGAAGGGGCAGAGGGTGAGCTAGATGTTATCTCATGACTAGGCTACCTACTTGCTCTACTATCACAGGCCCCCTGCAACAGCAAGCTAGGCCTAGCACCAGCGGTGACAGCGGGGTGGGTGGCTTTCATAGGCCTTGATCAGTGCAGTGTGGCAGCAGCCATGGCAGCAGTCAAGCAAGAAGCAAGCAACACAGGTTGGGTGGGTTTGGTTAGTGAGGTGACTTGGTCACGGACCACGTTGGGAACCTGGGATGGTCAGTTCTAGCATCCAGCTTCTGGCAGAAGAATGGAGGACAAGCAGACTGAAAACTGGGCTGGTGGCACACTGGACCAGACCGCAGCTTCTAGCCAGATGGCCGGGTAAGTAAAAGTACATTTTTTTACAGGGGGATTGGGGAAGGAGAAAGAACTGAAATATTGATGTGTTTTTCACATTTCTGTGCCTTTGGGTTGCTTCACAACCCATATGGGATGGGTATTGACTGGAATGGAGTCGTGGACAGAAATTGGGAAACATTTTTTTGGGGGGAAGGGTTCAGAACTTCATCCAGGGAAAAAAATGGTTAGTAACTGGGTGGGTTTAAGCCCAGATCTGATGCACCACTTCAGGGTATAGACAGATGAATCTTATACATTTGAATTGTTCCTGATTTGCATATCATTTTTTTTTATTTTAACCAAGAGAGACACACTAAGCTGAAAGCTTATTTACAGGTGTGACCTGGGAGCACAAGGAAGATAACTGACTTGCTCAGGGTTATAGAGTATGCAAGTGGGGGTTGTGGGATTCAAACCCAGGTCTCCAGGCTTGCAGCCCAGAGCCTTAAACCACTGCACTATACAGTCACAACAAATAAGTTTCACATTTCAGAGATGTTCCAGCTATTCTAAAGATTGCCACCTAGGGGCTAACTAGCCCCTGGCCTCCACTGGTTGTTTACTCCCCCATGCTGAAATTTTAAATGGCGCACCTGCCATAATGTCCAAATTTACAGGACACCCTCTGTGTGAACAGCAGGTTTCCCATGAGGAATGGATGAGTAACAGAGCAGTTTTCAGGGGTAAAATGAGGGCTGTCCCTTGCATTCTGGGACAGTTGAGTGGTATGGTATGCACAGACTGTTGGAGCCCCACTATAGTCAGAGCTTATGCCCCCAGTGAAGCTGACCTCCACATCCCCATGCTCAGGCACATTATGACATAGGGCAAGGGAGACTGCAGGGTGTGCACCATTGAAATGAATGAAGGTATTTGTTTATTACTATTTCATACATTATTGATGGAGGGTTGGAGATTAATGAAAGCCACCACTCAACTAACAACGGCCTTGTTAGTAGAACAGTGGCTTCATTATTCTCCAACTCACCATCATAATGTATACAACAATAATAAAAAATAACTCCATTCATTTCAAGGGGTTATGTCCCAGCACTCTGACCCATCGATATCATCTCTTAAAGACTCCTGCCTCTGGCTCCCTAGTACTCAAGTAAGAGACTCTTGACTTACATCTATACTTGGTGGGTTATCTGTACCAGCATGGCTGCACCCGCTACAGTGTGTGTGTGTGCATTTGGGGGGGGGGGAGACTGGCCATGTGGGTGGGTGTCGACTTATTGCTTTTTTTGTGTTTGCCCCTTAAAGTCTGTTTGCATGGAAGCATTCAAAACAAAGGAAAGAAAATAGTAGAAGTACAGGCCAGACAGAAGTAATTTAGTAGTGTTGTGGGTAAGTGTGTGTTTTGGGGGTGGGAAGAACCACATGTGTTTCCATTGGTATGTGTACTACAGTACAGCTGTGCAGCTGAAATGAGGAGGAACAAGAAAACTAAAAAGTATAATAGTTGCTATAAGCATGCTGAATGCGTGCAGATGTCTGCAGATTTGTACTGAAGTACAAGCGAGCCATATGTGTGCAGGCAGTATAGCTTAGTTGTTAAAGGCACTGAACTGCTAACCAGGAGACTTAGAGACCTGAAGACCTGGGTTTGAATCTCATCAACCCCACTTTTATATGGTGTGATCCTTAACAAGTCACTTAACTTTTATGTGTGCAGTAATCAGTGGCCACTTGCTTTTTGCACACATGCCACATGCATGCAGTCTGTTCCAATTTAACATAAAAGGCATGGTTTCCATACTTGTTTTCTGCACACATGTCACATGCATACAGTTGATTATAGTTTAACATTTAAATCATGCTTGCAGCACACATATCACATAGGTAGTTTTATGTGCTCAGCATGAAAACATTTCATATAATTATTTCTGTAAGGGAATGACCACTGCTCTCCATTGCCAGCTCGTGGTGTGCAACATTGGGTAACTTTGCTTTGCAGATGTATTTGCAAATTTGCTGCAGTTAGCAAAGTTGATCCACCCTGTGTAGTTTCAGTTCACAGTATAAGGATGACTTTGTGAATGGCGAGTTTGTTAACTTCACTGGTGAAGTGGGGCCCAAAGGCGAAGTTTTCAACGTACCATGGAATAGGAGGTCACATGGTACTGAAATGAGCTGTATGCCATGTGAAGGCTGTGCTCAGTGCAGTCTTATGAAGAGAGAACTGGAGAGAAGTCTGCCCATGTTTGCCTGAGCAAAAAACCTTTAAATTTTCTCCAAAAGCGGAGTATTTTGCACCAAATGGCTCACAAAAAATATCTAGAGTGCCTTGTACAGCTAGATTACTGTTGTTTGTAGTTTTGCAGATTTATTTAGTTGAAAGTGGTGGTTTTGTTTTGTTTTGTTAAGCAGTGTTCTATTGTGGAGGGGGGATGTTTCATCTAGCAAGCAAGGCAGCCCTGTGAGCACTAGTGTGATTTGTTTTCCTCAGTCTTTCTTCTTAATTGTTTTTGTCTGTGGTCTGTGATTTGTCATTTTATTTTTGTACAGTTTTGTGTGGTTAAGCAAATTATTTTAGTCAGTCTGTTTCAATGTTGATTGATTGTAGTTATGTCTTTTTAGTTCTTGAAGTGATGGTGTTACTTACAGGAACTTGTTTTTAATTACCCCTGTCAAGTCTACCTTGTTAATCCCTATCTCATTTAAAAAAACAACTTTTTTTTGGTGATTGTACCATAGCTACAGTAAAATGTTCTGTTCTGATTTAGATCACACTGCTAATCCCTCAGGTGAGGTGCTGTCTGCTGATGATGATATTTAGTTTTACTGCAGTATTTATTTGTTTCCCTTGTAGCAATAAAAATCTAAATATAGATAATGACTGGAAAGAGAAGCTTGAATTAAGGGAGAGGTGCCAGCAAGACAGCAAAGAAGTCTGTAGGTTATGTGGAACAAAAGGTTGTTGCCCCCCCCAAAAAAAAACTACCTCTGCAGCAGCTTCATCCATTTGCTCTGGGACTGGTAGTAGTGACAAATGAATAGTTGGTGGAAGTGACAGTGGCATTAGTGTTTTCAAATTATTCTCTGCAATATCTATGGCATCCACGATGGTGGGTGCTGGGGAAGTGACAACAAGAGGATCAGTCCAAGAAGTAGAAAATCTCTGGCTCAATAACAATGGTCAAGGAGGATGTTGCTGGTGTCCCTGTGACTGCTAGTGGTGGTGGTGCTGCTGAACCTGATCTGGACAATAGGTTCCCATTCCCAAACAGGAGTTTTAACCTGACCCTGAGTCAGAGTCCAGTGGGGGAAATCTGACTGCTGCACACTCAGAAAAGGAAACATTTAAAAATGTTTCTCACACCAAGGATGATGGGAAGGAAAAAGAGTGCAGAGAAAGTCAAGATGAGGAGAACAAAGCTCAGGAGGAAGAGGTTTTTAGCCTCGGAGGGGATGAGGATTTGGATCCCCTATGGGGACCTCTTATGGGAACCAGAAAAGAAAAAGAGACCCCTATGGGAACCACAATTATCAAGTTGGCTTCAACGTTCAGGAATGCACTACCAATCCAAGTTTGGATACTATAAATAAGTAGTTTAATTTTAAAACACACTTTAAAACACACGCTGTGATGGTACTAAAAACAGAGTAGCAACCCTCCCCCCATAAAGATGGAGGCTGCATCTATGAGAACCTGAAAAGAAAAAAGTAAGGGTAATATTGTTAAATTTGTAATGCTTTGCATGCCACAATTATGTTACAGAATTAACAAAACCACCCCAATACTGCAACTGTTGTTCCTTTTACCAGCCCATAACACAGTGTGAGTCACTTACTGTTGCAGTGCAGAAATCATCACAAAAACACCCATTGCCCCCCGTCCCTGTCACAGTCCCACTCCATGTGAAATTAAGGGATACAAAATCCCTGGTTTGGGATTTTTACATACTGAACCCAGTTGATGAAACAGTTGCTATCTGCCAGCTGTGTCAAGAATGAGTTGGTCATGAAAAAAGCGGGAACCACCTAGGCAATGATGGCCAACACACACACACACACACCTCAAGTCCAGGCACCTGTTATGCTGGACTCAGCACCAAAGGGAAAGCAGGTGCAGGTGGGCCCCTATCCGTTATCAACTTCACTTGGTAAGGCTTCTAAAAGTGATAGAGAAACAGTCCTGGTGAAGGCAGGGTTGTTGAGTAGGACTACTACAGAGATGAGGAGTTTGTGGGATTACCTAGTAGTGGTCATAGTAACACTGCCAGGTTGAGTTATAGCACCCAGTGGCACCAAAACACATCAACCCCAGTTCAGAAAACACCCTAAATCACTGCATTCATTCAGGCAGCATCTGTAAATCTCCCTAAGTCAAATGCTACCTCACCAGCCATACTGCCACACTGAGTCCAGCTGTGGCCCATCACCCAGAAAAGTCCAGCCAACACTGCATAGCATGTTTGAGCATCATGCCAAATGCCCACCTCATCATGCTGTTGCATGAGAACCGAATGCCGCAACCACTGAAATGCTGGCACTTGATCTATTGCCATTCTATTTTGTGGAGAATGTAGGATTTAGAAGGTTGATGGTGTATGCCTGTCCCAAATGGCAGATTACCTCACAAACATGTTTCTCCACCCATGCCATTTCTGAACTGTATGGGACTGTGTCACACATGGTAATCCATGCCCTGCTGCATTCAACATCCCTATACATACATCTCCGTATGGATATGTGGACCAGTGGCCAAACAGCTGATAGCTCTCATCTATGCATTATAGCACACTGGGCACAGGAATCTGGGGTAGCATTTGACTCTGTCAGGGGGAAAAATTGTACTAAGCCTAGCTGTGCACAGCAACGCTCTGGGTATTTGCTAGCACACCACACTGACAATGAAGAGTGTAACTGGATCACACACAGGTCAGGACATGGCCTGTGGTGGTCATAACATGGGGCACACATGGGCATCAGGCTACTGTAGAGTGAGGGGGACAGGGGGCTGCTGACCTTGAAACACTTGTTTACAAGTAGCCTCATTTTGACCAAACTTTGTCTTGGAGCACCCCAAGGGTGAAGTTATAAGCAAAGTTGCCAAAGGCAAATTTCCTATTAAGTAGAAACAAAATTGATGAATTTATCTGTGAAGGCGAGTTTGGTAAATTTGCCTTAACTTCACAGGTGGATTAAAACTTCACAACATCTCTACTGCCAGCACCTTCACAATCTCCCTTAACACTCTGGGGTGGATTCCATCTGGCCCCAGAGATTTATTGACTTTTAGGGATGTGAGCTCCTTGTACACCTTTTCTGTGGATACCAGTTCCATGAACAGTTTCTTCTCCTTTGAAAGTACCAAACGGAAGTAGATGATCAGTATTTCCACCTTACCCATGTCTTCTTCCATTCACTTTTCACCATGTCTTAGCTTCACTATGCCATCTTCTGTTTGTTTCCTTTTCCTAATGTAGTGAAAGAAGGCCTTATCCCACTCCTTAACCCCTGCTGCTATGCTTAGCTCTGCTTCAGCCTTGGCCTTCCTCTCTGCCCCATTGACCTTGTTTAGATTCCCTCAGATACTAGGAGCCCACACACTCCAGAACTGTGACATCACCATGGAACTCTTAGCTTCTCCCTACTCTGTGACAGTTTGCTTTAAATCATCAGTCATAAATCTTTCAGAGCTTAAGGGTAACCTAACTAATCCATGGTTAATTTATACAATACAGTACTTAACAATATAGAAAATCACATCCTAACTTCTGTAACTGGAAGTGTATGAGCATTAGTTCACCATCAAAGCAAGTATAATTCAAGGATTCATAATGTCTTCAACTTTTCTCAAAATTTCTACAACAGAAACTTCAACACTGAACTCTCATCATAGAACTCTGAATAGAATTACAATGCACAAAACATTATAGGTGGGATATTCAGAGCAGGTGCGCCATGCGCAATAGGGATGCACCCGAGCAAGAGCAGACATGCACCAAAGTGTGATATTCAGTGGCAAAGGATGCGCAGTACAAAACCCAATGCACAGCAGCACAACAGTAATGAATGCATGCACAAGTGCAGGGGCGGCACCAGGAATAATGTGCGCAGTGTGATATTCAACAGCAGGCGACGTGTTCAATAGCGGAGCAAGCGGAAGTTGTGCGAAGGCGGATATGAGCAAATAGAAAAGGGAGCAAGTGAGGGGAGGATGAATGCACTACAGAGGAGCCATAGTGGGGGAGTGTGGAGACAGAGCAGCAGGGAGCTATGCAAAGAAGCAGGGGGCAGGCATGGCCAAGAGGTGGAGGGGGGCCACTGGAGGCGTGTGCGAATGAGTGTGTGTGTGAGTGAGTGAGGGAGTGTGAGTGTGAGTGGACGCATATGCGTGAGGGCCTGAGTGTGCCACAGAGGAAGGAGAGCAGTGGGCCACAGGCAGGGCACACAGTGGTGATGTGCCAGGGGTGCACCCGGTGCAGTGGCAGAACCAGCAGCACACAGCCAGGGGAGGACCAGGTAGACAGCCGCCCGGCGGGGGAACACCAACTAGGGACATGGCCAGTGCCACCTTCCACTAACACTGTTAAATTAAATAACCAGACCAAGGCCAGAACCATGCAGTAACAGTATTTAAGCCCCAGAGTGCTAAACCCCTGGAAAGAGAGAAACAGGAACAAAGGAGGGTTACTGTAATTATAAATCCCCCCATTACATTTAAAAAGAAAGAAGTTGGCTAGTTTGCAAAACAACATATCCACTTCATCTATCTTCCTCCTCTTCCCTCTATCTGAAATCACATTAATATACCTTTAGCTCAACAAAATAAAATAATAAATCAACAATTACAAGTACTAATTCTAATTTCATTCAAATAAAAGCCATACAAGTTAAAGAGCAACTGACACCATCTGGCCAAAAGAGCTACATTGCAGAATTAGAATAAGCATACCTCCAGTCAATCTCGTACCAAAAACTAGATTTCTGCGTTACTTCATTTTAAAGTTATGAGCTATTTTGTTACCCTGATTTCACTACCTGATCAAAACAGCCTGTATCAGTGAAGAGCTGATGATGCTGTCATCTCAGGACCTCACAGACTAGTATTCCCTGTCAGCAAGTTTATAGGACCTATTTCTCCAAAGCTGTAACGATCATGTGCAATTGTTTTCACAAGTAGAACAGGCAGCACCAGTCAGTAAACATTGCTTTAAAAACTGTGTTTGTTTCAGGTATTGTAACAAAGCTGACAATATTTTATGTGCCTTTTTCTTGTGGTCCTTTTTTCCAGGTTTGCTTGATGCTGGGTCATAGCACTCTGTTGTGAGGTTTGCACACTGAATTAGGTGCTGATGTGGTGAAAGGCTGAGGTCATTCACACCTATCATTCAATTGAAGTGATTTCTAAGAAAGGCACTTTAAAACAACTATTCCATCTCCTTGTCAAAGGGGGTGGGAGAGGTAATGCTGTTTTGAAAACTTACCAGGAGTTTCTGGTTTAGCCAGCACAATGTGTTCTCCCTGATAGGCTATTTTGATGTACATTCAGTCTCATTTATGTTTTACTCTAAATTAAAAAGATCATTTTACCAGAGCCAAGACGTCCACCCCTAGTAGGAATTAGCACATATAAGGACCCTATTAAAATATATTGTAAAGCAGACACTGACAAACAGCAGTGAAATTACCAATATTACAATACTAGCAGTATAGTAACCCCTTGCTATAATGAACTAAGAGGGAGCCATAATCTGCATTCATTATAGCTCCCTATTCATTACAATGAGCAGGTGCATATGTCACCCGCACACATCAAACACTTCCCATGTGCCTTATATACTGCACTGTCAGCAAAATAAAGCTAAAATCAAAAAGTACCATTTTAACTGCTAGCTGAGATGAAGTTAAAGACAGCACCTGTAACAAGAACAGTGGCTCAGAGCTTCCATGCCTTTTACAAACACGCCCCCCCCCCCCCCAAATTCACAGACTGATTGCTCCAGATATCTGTTCACAGACTAGTACACTGGGCAATAGTAAAAGCAAAAAATAAACAGATTGACAAAAAGAAAAACCTGACAACAACAACAACAACAACAAAACACCTCTCTCCAAATTCCAGATTTTTTTTGATGCTCTTCCTGTTCTCATAATCATCCCCATCCGACTCATAGATTGCAGCTCCAGCTCCATCATATCTGACTTCCTCAGTATGATTCAGAACCTACTGTGTGTAAAATAAATTCAGTACTGGACAACATAAATTTACTAAGTAAAGATGAGAGTTGGTTGGGGGGTGGAGGGGGAGTGTGTTTGTAAAGTGCATGGAATCTTTGAGCCACCATCCATGTTACAAGTGTTGTCTTTAACTTCGAGTCTCAGCTAGCAGTTAAGATGAGGATATTTTTTGACTTTAGTTTTTAACTTTGTTTTCCTGACAGTACAGTATATAAGGTATATGGACGGTGTTTGATGTATCTGGGTGACATGTGCGCTGGCTGATTGAAAGCATGGATAGGAATTATGAAGAACAGAACTACTGGAACATCAACAGCCACATGAGGCATTCGTTATAGCCATGTTTTTGCTATAGCAGGGTTCACTGTAGTGAGGGGCTACTGTACAACTTCCTAATAGGTACAGTAGCTCTCCAAATGGCTTCAACAGCTTGGAAGCATGCTGACTCAGCATCCAGCAACCCTTAAGAAATGGACCACACCAAAAGGCATCATAAAGTACAATTTTGTCAACCTTGTTACAAAACCTGAAACACATATAGTTTTTATAGCAATGTTTTTTGAATGGTGCTGTCTGTTTTACTTTAGACAACTATTGCACATGATCTTCAGTTCAGTTCAGCTTATTGACTGACAAGACAGACTTGTCATTTCAAAATATTGCACACTACATTTTAGCATACATAAATATACAAATTCCATTCTACATTGTTAAAATCCATAGAGGGACAATGACCAAAAAATATACAGGGAAATCGAGTAGCACAATTAAATTGGTATTTCTCAGGTAAACTCATTCAGATGTTTATAATTAAACTATTACACATGTCTCTACAGCTAAGATTTAGTAACAAATATAAGCATCACTCTTATAGTAACCTATTCCTTATTTATAATATGCAGTTTTTTTATGTTCTGTATTTCTTACAGAACAATGCAACACTTTCTAATATCTCAGTATTTTTGGATTTCAATAATGCATTCACTTGACATTTAAGTTCCATGTCTAAAGTTGATAATGCACTACCCAAGTACAGATTTCTTTCTTGAATATAAAGAGGACCTAGTCAATTGATGTAATAGGTTGTCTTCCCCAAGCTGGCACTTGCAAATTTGTGTAATATTTTTTTATCATAGAACCCTCTCACATGATCTTTAAAACTTGGGAGAAAGAGGTCCTATTAGCTTGCTGACAGGAAATACTAGACTATGAGGTCCTGAGATGATATAATCAGCAGCTTTTCACTGACACAGGCAGTTTTGAACAGGTAGTGCAATCAGGGTTACAAAATAGCTCAAAACTTTAAAATGAAGTAACATAGAAATCTAGTTTTTGGTATGAGATTAACTGGGGGGATGCTTATTCGGATTCTGCAATGTGGCATTTTTCGCATCAGAGGCTCTTTAACTGTGTCAACTTGAGATACATCTGCCTCATCCAAAATGAGGTGAAAGAGTCTCCTCCTCCAACTTCCATCTTCCTCAATTACAGTAAATACATTTCATCTTCATTTGTAATTTTAAAGAAATATAAATACAGATTTATAAATAATTAATAATACTAATTTCATTTGTGTATCAACTTCCAACACATCTACATCCAAAATGAGATGACTGAGTCTCCTCCTGCATCCTCCATCAAGTAAAATATACTTCATTTATCATTTAAAGAAATATGCATTTATAAATAATAATTCTATTTTCATTTGCATGTCAACTTCCAACACATGAATCTCATCAAAAATGAGGTGACAGTCTGCACCTCCCTCAGTCTTTCTTAGTCATAGTAGACTACATTTCATCTGCATTCATCATACAAAGAAATACGCAGATTAATAATTTCATTTGAATACAAACTACAAAAGCTGACTGCTTCAATAGCCAACCCATCTACTTTTTCAAAAATAAGGTGACAGAGCATTCTCCTTCTCCCTCCACTCTCAATCACATTAATCATGTATTGTGAACCATTCACCACCATGGTGTGTGGGAGATTACAGCACACTGTGGCATGCAGTTGACACCAACCTCTCAGAAAAATTCAGGAGGTCTGATTTTATGTTTATTTAGAGTTTTACACCATTTTCCCTACAGTGCAGTAAAAGAACAGTGGTGGGGGGACAGTCACACCATGTGGCATCATGTAGCAACATGCAGCATATATATATATATATATATATATATATATATATATATATATATATATATATGACTATATATATATATATATATATATATATATATATATATATATATATATATATATATATTATGAGGACCTCAGAAAATTTCAGATGTAGCCAGAGACATGGTCAGATATTTCCAGATATTTTGCAAAATTTCTAAAGAGATTGTCTTTGCTGCCCCTACTATGGAGTTGCAGAAAGCAGGAGATTTCTCTAGAAATATCACAGAAAGTTTAGGAAATATCTGACCATGTCTTTGGCTGTGACTACTGCTTGTCTATTTAGCATTTCTCACTATTCTTCTAAAGTGAAATACAAGAACTGTGACGGGGGAGCAGTCACACACTGCAGCACCATGTAACAGCATGCAGCAGTATTATAAATATACTATATTTGGGAGACCTCTGAAAATTTTGGGAGCTCTGATTTCATGCCTAATTAGCATTTCTCACCATTTCCCCTAAAGTGCAGTACAAGAACTATGGCAGGAGGACAGTCACACAGTGTGGCACCATATAACAATATGCAGCAGCCTTAAATATTTTTGAGGTCCTCAGAAAAATTCAGGACACCCAATTTTATGTCTCTTTAGGTTTTCACACGAAAACCACTAAAGTGCATTACACAAATTGTGTTATGGGGATTAAAACACAGAGCAGCATTGGGTAGTAGTATGCATCAGCCTCATATTTTTATTTTCAGGGACTTCAGAGTAATTCAGGCACTCCTGTTTTATATATAGTCAGCTTTTGTACCATGGCTTCTCAAGTGTGTTACAAGAACTTGTTGTGGGGACTAACACAGAGAGCAGCACCTTGTAGCAGCATGCAGCAGCCTCATATATTTTTTGGGGATCTCAGAAAAATGTAGTAGCTTTAATGTTATATCTAATTAAAATGTCACACTATAGCCAATAATGTGTGTTACAAGAAATGTGTTTTGGGGGCTAACTCACAGAGCAGACCCTGTAGCCATCAGCCTCATATGTTTTTTCAGGGACCTCTGAAAAATTCAGGAGCTCTGATTTTATGTCTGTTTAGCTTTTCGTACCATAGCTGTTAAAGAGCATTACAAGAACTGTGTTGTGGTGACTAACAAACAGAGCAGTACCTTATAATGTACAAGCATGCAGCGGCCTCATATCTTTTTTTCAGGGACCTCAGAAAAAATCCAGTAGCTCAGATTTTGTCTAGTTAGCTTTTTGTACCATAGCTGCTCACACACAGAGCAGCACACTGTAGCAGCATGCAGTAGCCTCAAATATTTTTTTAATGTATATTTAGATTTTTGCACCATAGCCACTGTGTTGTGGGCTTTAGCACACAGAATAGAACCTTGTAGCTGCATGAAGCAGTCTTATATACTTTTAGGGGACACCAGAAAAACTCAGGAGCTCTGATTTTATGTCTATAATCTTTTTCCACAATAGTCACTAATTACATTACAAGAACAGTGTTGCTTGGATTAATACACAGAGCAGAAGCTTGTAGCAGTGTGCAGCAGTCTCATATATTTTTTCTTGGACCTCTGAAAACTTCAGAAGCTCAAATTTAATGACTGTTTATTTTTTATTTTTTGCAATTTATAGTGTATTGAAGATTTTATCCAATAATACATATAGAATAAAGGATGAGGAAGGGTGTGATATGAGAATTTAATGCACACCTGAGTTGTGGGATGCTACATAAACCCCAAGGGTGAAGCCCAAAGGGTTTATCAAAACATCCCACAACAAGGGTGTGCATTAAATTATCATATGCACACCCTCCTCATCTTTTATTTTATATAGTATACTGGGCAGCAATTTTTTTCCAGCCCAATTTCTTTGACTTGATTTCTTTGAGCATGTGTGTCACACACACACACACACACACACACACACACACACACACACACAGAGTCTCCGACTCCCTCTCTCTACTGCCCTCTCCTTACGTTCCTTTACATAGTTCTTTTGTTTTCTTCATTCTTTTTTTTTTTTTTGCGGGTTGTTTCTGTTGCATTTTTTTACTTACCATCATCAGTTTTATTTATAAAAAGGTGCCTTTCTAAAACCAAGGTGCCTGTACAATAAAATGCATAAAATAAAATAAATTATTATAAACAACATATAAATTCCAACAAAGAACAATATAAAAACCACATAACAAATAACCACATCAATCAACAAAAGCCAGGTTAAAAAAATAAGTTTTTAAAGCAGTTTTAAAGCTCTGAATGGCTAGGCAGTCTCGTACCCGATGAGGTAGAGAGTTCCACAGGAACAGAGGAACAAAATTAAATGCCCTTGCTCCCGATGTCTGCAAACGTACCCTGGGAACCTCTAGAAATCCCTCATCGGTGGATCAGAGAGGACGGGAAGGACAGTAGGGACAAAGGAGATCTTTCAGGTAACTCGGTCCCTGGTCATGTAGGGCCTTATAGGTTAGCAAAGCAACCTTAAAGGTGATCCGCCACTTAATCAGCATCTAGTTCCGACATGGAGCACAGGCGTAATATGACTGGCTCTTGAAACACCAGTCAATAGCCTGGCAGCCACGTTCTGCACCAGCTGCAAGTGGCGGATATCAATCCCCAACAGCCCTAGGTAAAGGACATTGCAGTAGTCAAGGTGGGAGGTAACAAAGGCGTGAACCAATGTTGGAAGATCGTCGGGAGGAACCAGTTGTTTCACCCGGGAGATATTTCTCAGATGGTAAAAAGAGGTTTTAACAACTGCTGACACCTGTGATTTCAAGGTCAGACAGTCATCAAACATAACACCCAGGTTCCGTACCCAGTCTGAGGTAGCTAGCTGGACACCTCCAAGCCACAAATCCGAAGGTGAACCTGCCAACACACCCGTCTCACGATGACCCGAGTTCACAACCAACACCTCAGTTTTTTCAGGGTTCAACCTTGGCCAGCTCATATTCATCCAGGCCTGGATTTCAGTCAGACTGCTGTTGAGCACTGAGACAGCATCGTCTTGTTCAGGGACAAAAGACATGTATAGCTGAGTATCATCTGCATAGCAGTGAAAACTCAAGCCATACCATCTAATAATCGCCCCTAATGGCAGCATATAAACTGCAAACAACATGGGTGCCAAAATGGATCCCTGCAGAACCCCACAGGGCAGGTAGAATGGAGCTGAGGTACAACCCCCAGACACCGCTCTCTCTGAGTCCTACCCATGAGGTAAGATTGAAACCATCTGAGGACAGTCCCCGACAGTCCACAGATAAACCGCAGGCAATCCAAAAGCACACCTTGGTCCACAGTATCAAATGCTTCAGAGAGACCAAGTAGGACCAAGATGGAATGGGTCTTTCAATCTCTCACTATCAGGAGGTAATTTAGTACCCGAACAAGAGCCGTCTCTGTACTATGTCTCTTCCTGAAACCGGATTGGAAAGAATCATAGATATTGTGGCTGGTCAAATGGTCCTTTTTATTTATTTTTATTTATTTATTTATTAAGTCTAGGATTACAAATACCTTTGAGCTTTGGCTCTTTTACAAAGGTTCCACGTCAGAGAAATACAAATTATGGGGAACATCAAGACAGACATTACAACAATGTGGACATTGCAAGTAGAGTACAGATTAATACAATTCAAGGGTAGCATTGTAACAAGGCAGCCAGCGGCATTTGTCAGAGAAAATAGACAACAGATAAGAAGTGCCAGAGTCATAGGGAGAGGGAAGGGGGGAAGGAATGTAGGAAGGTGGGGAGAGGGTGAAAAGTGCAGCACTGGGTATACCAAGATGTGAGGGTAGAATCCAGTGAGGAGGGGAGGGGGGACCACTAGAGCAGGAAGGGAAGTGGAGAAACAAGGTTAAGTTGGGCAGTCACAGGAGCTGTTGGTAGTGAGATAGTCCCAGGGCCTAGTTTTAAACATACCAATTGTTGGGGCAGATGAGATGGTGGGGCTGAGGCCATTGAACCAGAGTGGCGCTCGATAAGCAAAAGAGCGTTGTCCCTGTGAAGTGTGACAGTGGGGGAATTTCAGTAGCTGTAGCGTGGATCTCCTAAGGCACCATTTGTTAATTCGGTGTTGTAACAGAGTTGAGACCCCAGAAGGTGCAAGGCCAAGGTAGATTTTTTTTGCCATAGAGCAGGTGAGAAACTTTACGTGGTTTGATAGTTGGAGCCAGCCGGTCTGAGTGTACAGGTCACATGTGTGGGTGAGACGGTGAGCACCAGTGATGAGCTGACATGCCTTATTTAAGGCAGTTGAGAGGCATCTAAGGGTTATGGTTGTGGCAGAGCCATAAATGATGAGACCATAGTCTATTACAGAGATCACAGAGCTCAGGACTGCAAACTTCAAAGCTTCTGGCGTGAGGTGTGGTCTGTGTTTGTAGAGGAGACCAGGCTGTATATTAGCAGCTCTAGCTACATTATCTACATGAAGTCCACAGGAGAGATTAGGGTCAAGCTGTATCCCTAAGTATTTGAAGGACTCCACCTGATCTAGAGTGTTCCCCTGGGTGGTGGAGATAGCTAAGTGGTGTAGCTTGTGTGGGTTATGAGAGCTGAAGAAGAGCATAGATTTGGTTTTCTTGTCATTGAGGGCCAGTTTATGATTAAGAAACCATGTCTCTACAGAACTGAAACCAAGTTGAAGGTTGGGTTGAAGAGTTGCAGAATCTTTGTGAGTGGAGAATACAACAGCATCATTGGCATATAGTATGATCTGCTCAGAGCAGTGGTAAGGGAGGGAGTTTAAGAAAAGGCTAAAAAGAAGGGAGCCCAGTACGGATCCCTGTGGGACACCCAAGCGAACAGGCAGGGTGTCAGAAAGAGCGTTCGCAATTTTTACACTCTGCGACCGGTTTTCTAAGTAGCTTTTAAACCAGAGAGAAGAGTCAGGTGATAGCCCGGCATTCAGTAGTTGGTGAATTAGTAGTCCATGGTGTACTGTATCGAAGGCCTTGGAGAGGTCGATGAAAACGGCCCCATGTAAGAAGGCTGTTGTCAAGGGATTTGTGCAAAGCTCCAGTGAACTCAAGAAGGGCTGTGGTGGTGCTGTGACCTTTCTGGAAGCCATGTTGTTGTGGACAAGGTATATTGTATTTATCCAAGTGGTTGGTAAGTTGATCAGCCACGATGCATTCGAGTGCCTTAGAGAGTGGGGGCAGTATGGAGATAGGGCGATAATTTGAGTGATTCGTCTTATCTCCACTTTTATGGACGGGTGTCACGGTGGCTGTTTTCCACAGGTCCGGGAATTTTCCACAGCTGAGAGAGAGGTTTATGATTTTTGTTAATGGATGAATTACCTCATCGAGGGTGAGCAACAGAAGCTTAAGGTCCAGGGTGTCGCTACTAGATCTAGATTTAGAGATAGCTGCAGAAATATAATGGTGAGCTTCATTCAGCCTTACCTCCCTGAAGTAGAAGAGGGGATGGTTAGACTGAGGGGCTGAGGTATTTGGGGAGTAGGCCCTGTTTTCGAAAAAGTCATGGGGTAGAACAGCACTAAGATCTGAAAAAGCTGTGTTAAAGATGTTTGTGATCACCTTGGGGTCGAGGGTTGAGGATCCATCAACCATTAACATGGCTGGAGAGGTTTTTGGCTGCTTCCCTGTGACATCCTTGATATTGTCCCAGAAAGCACAACCATTTCCCCATACATTGGTGAGAGCGTCTTTGTAATAGGTGGATTTCATTAGCTGTATGGCTTTTGTGCAGGCATTTCGTGCTTGTTTGAAATTTTGGATGCCCAGTTGTTGCCAGTGGCCCTAGCAACTGCCCAGAGGTGATCCCTTAGTTTCAGCTGTGAGAGAAGAGCCTTGGTGACCCATGGGTTAGAGAGAGATTTTGTTTTGCGCCTTTTAGCAGGGGCAAAGAGGTCGCAGGCTTTGTTGAAAATTGTGATGAAGTGATAAAGAGCCAAGTTAACATCTGTTGCTTCATAGATGGGTAGCCAGTCTTGTAGAAGCAGGTACTGTTGGAGATGTGGAAGTTTTCCACGAGGAAGGACTCTGCTAGTGATAATTTTTGGAGGGGGCTTAAGGAATTTGTTAGACCATGCACACATGACTGAGGAGTGGTCACTGAGAGAGTCTGGGAGAACGGTCGTACGAGAAATCCTTGTGGGGTGAGTAGTGAGGACCCAATCCAAGAGAGTTCTGGTGCCAGTCTTGTAGTTAATCCTAGCAGGGGAGTTTACCATTTGCATGAGGTTAGCAGCTGAGATGGAGTCTTTATAGGCACTGGCACTCGATGCTAACCAGTTTATGTTGAAATTCCCTAGTAGAATAAGTTCAGCTTCAGGAGGATGTGAGTTGATAAAGTTTAGGATGTCATTGAAGCCATGTTTAGGGTCCCTGGGCAGGATGTATATGGAGACAATAGTCAGGGCTTTATGGTTGGGACCTAGGACGATTTTTATTGGCAGAATCTGGACCAAGGCAGAAAGTGATGGAGTTGCTACAGGGTGCCAAGACAGGGAGTCTTTGATATAGATTGCACAACCACCACCTTTTTTGGGTATCCAGTCCAGCCTGTGGACATTGTAGCCCTGTATTGTTACTGCTGAGTCAGGAACTTTAGGTGTCAGCCAAGTTTCCACCACTGCAAGGATGTCAGGGTTGTGTTGGCATATGAAGGCTTGGAGTGCATCCAGCTTTGGTAGTAGGCTGCAGATATTAATGGTTGCAAGGATAAGGGCACCTTGAGTTTGTGTGTGGCCTGAGCTTCTAGGTCCAGGATTGGGATGGACACTGCCTGAGATGAGAAGGAGGAGGAGTAGGAGTTTTAAGGAGCAGAGTCGCAGCTCTTTGAAAGATAATTTTGATCGTTGTTTCCGGGAGTAGAGGTTGCAAGGTTCCAGGCGGTATCCCATATGGACTGCAAGGTGGTACAGTGTACAGAGGTGGCCACACTTGTTGACAGTAGTGGTCGGGTTAAGTAACCAGGAATATGCAAACAGTGCACCAAGCACAAGTCTCGAGTGGAAGTGGAGAGTTCCCTTGGAGCAGCAGTGCAAACCAGAGTAGAGGGTGGTGGGTGTGGGTGTGGCTAGAACCAGGGAAAGAGAAGAGGGGGGGCAGGGCAAGGAGGAGGAGGAGAGGCGAGAGAAAGGCAGAGAGAACCCACATGGCTTACGTACTAGACAGAGAGAGATAGAGATATAGCCCTCTAGTGGTGAGAGGATATAATCTGCTAATGGAAAAGTCAACAACAACAAAAAAAAAGCTACCACCTTCTCAATAACCTTACCCAAAAAGGGAAAGTTAGAGATCAGCCTGTAGTTTGTAAGACAGTCAGGATCCAAGGAGGGTTTCTTAAGAAGGGGCTGAACCACGGCCTCTTTAAGGGAAGCTGGAAAAATTCCCCTCTCCAAGGATAACCAGACTATCTCAGCAAGGACCGGGCTGATGACATCAATGCAGCCAATAAGCAAGCGCGTTGGGCCTGGATCCAAACTACAGTTGGTAGGATGTAAAGTCTGGATAACCATCACAATATCACTGATTGTAGGCTGGCCAAAGTCGAGCCACTCAAACCAGGGGTCCGACATCTCCTGCCAACCACTGCTACTCCCTAGAGAAAGGGTCAGGTGCATATCAGACCTGATCATGGCAACCTTATCTGCGAAGAATCGAGCAATCTCCTCACACTGCTCTTGTGAAAAAGCATTTCTGGGCTGAAGACAGAGTGGATTGCACAATCTGTTCACAGTCCAGAAAAGCTGAGCTGGTCAAATCTGCGTGGCAGCAATCTCCCTGCACAGGAATTCTGCCTTCTTATGGGAGATTGTTGATTGATAGACCAAATAATGATCCATTAAACTAAGCCTGTCACACACCAGGCCGGACCTCCACCATCACCTCTCTAGCCTTCGTCCAACTCTCCTCAACTCCCTCAGGTCCTCATCAAACCATGGAGACCTAGGGTGAAGGGAGAGTGGATGAACACGAACAGGAGCAATGGAATCCAGGACCTCTGTCACCGCCCTGTTTTAGGCAAGTATAAGATCCCCTGGATCCACGCATTCCCTCGGCATGCCCGATAGGTCCAGCACCACCATCAAGCCATCTGGGGATGCACCCGTCAAAGTGTGGTACTCGACCATCTTCATGGGGGCAGGCCTCTTAGGGAGGTCTCAAAACTGAAGCTGATAGTATGATGATCCGACCATCTGACTGGTTCCATCACCAAGTCGGATATCTCCATCCCCAGAAGAAACGACAAGTCCAAAGAATGACCACCAATGTGGGTCGAGGAGGAAACAACCTGTGTGAGGCCCAGTAAACTCATTAACTGGAGGAAGTCTTGTCCAAACTGCGAGAGTTCATCGTCGACCCAAGCATTGAAATCCCCAAGGATCAGCCATCTATGGGGTCCCAAAGTTAGGTTGGCGATGAAGTCCGCGACTTCCCACAGGAAAACATTCCCGTCTCCTGGTGGACAGTAGGCGAGAAGAATCCTGCACCCCACACCCTCACACACAATACATTCAAAGGAGTTGGTGGTTCCCACTGGAATTTCCCTGTTTGCCTCAGTGAGAGCATGCCTTCCATGCTTCCTGGAACTTCTGTTACAGCTCTGTCCCAAAATGCACAAACAGCAGGATCAACCAGATATAACTGTCTAGCAAGGAAAAAGTATTTCAAAAACATAAAACAAAAAAGAAAAGAAAGAGAAAGGATGGTCACATTTTGTTGTGGCAGCTCCATCTCGGTGGCTACTTGGATAGCCAAAGATGGAGCCACCATGTTTGTGATAGTGTTCAGCCCACCCACACACAGAACTTAAGCCAATGAGGGAGTGGCACAGTTTCAGTGACAGGGTGCATGAATGTTGTAATAAGCAGCCTGTTATGGCAAATATCAACCAGGTCAGCCCATTGAGAAAAATTACTGACCAGTTATTATATATTATTTTGTTTTATTTATTTAATTTTTGTTCACCGGGTAAGTGCACTAGACAAATCCTGCTTTTTTTCAGACATGACCTGGGGGATTGGGGATACAGATGAATGCAAACTGACCTTGAACCAGATTAAGCTGTTTGTGGTATTTTTAGTGAATGGGAGGAAATTTGGCTAGTGCACCAGGGAAATTCTCCTACTCTGTCTGTAGGGGGAACCCTTGGCCATCTTTTCCAAGATGGCTACTTTGGAGGAGCCTGTGGACAGGATGGATGTTGAAGAGGAGAGAAGGACTCCTTCCCTGATCTCTCAACCCAAGAGGATGTCAACCTGGCAATGGCTGCTGCGGATTTCTTGGATGGGGACACAGCTACTGAAGGCTTCTTCTCCTCAGAAGATATCTGGGAAGAAGACCTCTTTCTTGAGCAAAGTAAGGCATTGGTATGACTGACTTCTGAATCTCCTGAAATTGTTGTGGCTCAGGAGCCGAGTTTAACTCGTTTGCGATGTCTACGGGCTGAAGAACAAATCTGTCTACAGAAAGCTAGAGAACTGGAAGTAGAACTGGGATTGCTTACCACACAGACTGCTATCAACTCCTCTGAGCAGGCTGTCAAGGACAGAATGAGTCAGCCTACAGCTGATGCACTAACATCAAAGCTTGCCTATGCACCTACAGAGTCTGTCACTGTGGACACACCGAGTGAGAAAACTGTTGTGACTGGCAGTGAAAAAGGCTCATATGCCATGTGCCATAAGCTTCCTCTCTCGCTTTCAGCTACAATCCTTCAGGAGCCAAGACCACTGAAACAGCGTTTGGGACCAGGCAGACACACCTGTGATTTGCGAAACACCGTGGATGCCTCTGCTGTTCAGCCTGCTACTGAAATCTCTTCCAAGAAAGTGTTTTCCTTCCCAAAAAAAAAAGTCCCAGCTGGCCTGGTGGCCCTGAGGGTTGAGGCACTGGACGCCACACCTCGTGCCATGCTGGTGACCTGTGATCAGAAAATGGGCTTGGGTTGCTGGGGGTCGGCCAGGGAAGAGAGGATTGAGCATCCAGAGGACAGTTCTCCTCTCCTGGGGAAGGTGGGCTCACAATCCTGCTACAGCAGTGACTCCCAGTGGAGACAAGGAGCACCAAGCTGAGATCACACACGCATGGGGAGGAGGTGATGGCAGATGCTCGTGAATGGGGGTGCGGGAGTGTGCCCAGCTCACATGGAGCATCATTGCACGTCCGCACCTCCACAGCAGATCACGTCACAACAGAATAAAGGAAAAATTCGGGATCCTGGGGAGACAATAGCACACCAACCCCACTACCACTGCTGGATTCCACCCACCCAGTCCCGATATCTCTGATCCACACCTGCCCACCAGACCAGATTAAAAAAGGGGTACCCAAGGTAGGAGATGGCAGCCCCACCCTGGGGGGTACAAGCCAGGGGGCACTTAGGGTGGTACATGGTGTGAGAGCGGGGTTCTGGGGGGACGTAAGGTGCGAGGGCCTCAGACAGGGCGGGAAGAGCTGGTGATGTCTGAGGAATGCTTCAGGAACTGGTGACTAGAGGGAAATAGAAGGGATAAAAAAAAAAAACAGTCCCACTCTGACTGGAATAAACACACTCGGGAATCCTCACCGAACATAATGCAACAAACTGCTCCGTGGAACACTGCTATTGGGGAAGGGAACTTGTCCCCTGTCCATGCATTGGAGGATGCAGGCTGGATTTAGGGGCCTTCTGGTGACTGGACTCTGGATCCTTTGGACCCTTCATTCCAGAAAATGACTGCTGTCATCTCCAGTACTGTGACCACCAACACTAGTGCTGAATCGAGCTCCACCATACCCTTGGGTAATGTTTCCTGATTATTCTGTTATTACTGCTAATGACACTGATTATCTGTACAGGTCAATGTTTCTACTTTATCAAAAATTACTGTTGTAAATTTGTCAGAATTAAATGGGGTCCCCTCTGATAACACTCCCCAGTTGATAACCAGATAGAGGAAGTGCCAGTAAGGTTAGGCACCCCTGCTAACAGGACATGCAGGGTAGAATAAGACTAGAGCCCATGTTTAAACTTTCAGATTTATTTTCTAACAAAGGTGAACCTGCCCCTAGATGTAATGCTGTCCAGTTATTTTATAAAGGAGGTTAAGAGGTCCACCTGATAGAATTCATGTTGCAAGGGTGTTATTGAAAGGGGCCATGAAATTCTTCTCATCGGAAATTTTTGCTCTCATAAGCTTAGGGAATTCTAACGTTGATGTCAATTTCAAAAATGTTTCCAGTTTAGATTGTTTTGGGGCACAATGTCAGGCAGTAAAGAATAGCCCTATTTGGATCCCCTTTCAAGCCAATCCCTTGACAAAACCCCTGGTTAAGAGCATCAATGTAATATTTAAAAATGAGGAGGTAAACGTAGAAGACATCCTTTTCTGGTTAAGATAAAGGTGTGAAGTCCTGGCAAGACCTACCCAAACCATGGACAATGAGCAGATCTGGTATGGGAGCTGGAGGGTTTATATTGAATCATACTCCACTAACTCTGTGCCAGTTCACCTCCCCAGCTCCTTTTTTCTGGGTAAAGGTAGAGGTTCTATCTTTTACATAGGGCAACCACATTTTTGTTTTAAATGTGGATCCCGTTCACACCTTAGCTCAGCATGTGACACCTCACGCTGTAGCCATTGTTTGGAATATGGCCATTTAGCCTCCTCTTGTTTGAACCTTTTTAAATGTAATCTTTGCAAGCACACTGGTCATGCGTATGGGCGCTGCCTGTGGGCCTCCCACAACTGGGAGGATTGTCCCTCCCATGAAGTCCTTATTAACGTAACACAGCAACAACAGACTAGGAGGGTGGAAGAGCAAAGTTTAAGGGCAGCACAGGACACCGTAAGGGCACAAGATCCCCCTGTACAAACACTTGATGATTCTAGGGACCCTAATCCCCAGCCTATGGAAGCAGAACCTACAACCCCAGTTCAATCTGCTCCTGCTTTGGCTGTACAGACTACACCCCCCCCCCAGCTCATGAAGGGAGCACTAATATCTCTGAGATGCCCCCCCCCCCATGGCCAGAAAGAAAAGACTCTTTAAAATTGATTACCCCAAAAAAAAGAGAAGTAGAATGGGCAAAACTGTACCCAAAAGATCTGAGGAGGTAGGGTATCAGCAGGTTGCAGATTCTCACACCTGAAAAGCAGGGAATAAGTATGCTGCACTGAATTCTGAAGGGACAGAAAGGGAATCTGATGATGAAGGTACTGACACCTCCTCCATTGCTTCTACCACAGATACAGAAGAGGGCGGAGGGAAGATTCCATAGCTAAAAGAACAAGGCAGAGGTGGACTTCTAGAACACCATGGTTACTCCATCTGTTCTTTTGGTGCTGATTTCACTTTACTTCCTGCTAATGCATGGCCTCACCATATCTACTCTTAACATCAAAAGTATTAAAAGTGATCAAAAGTGAGTGGGAGCTTTGTACACTCTGCAACAGCACAATAGTGATATTTTATGTATTCAAGATACACATCTCAAAGCTCAATTTGCGCTCCAGCTGGCATCCAACGCTTGGCCTTTGGGACCCTCCTTTTGGTCCATTGGGGTTGACACATGTGATGGGGTTGACATATTATTGATTAGCCCCCTCCTTAAAGTGTCTCTGCTGGTGGGCATACACCCTGGTAGAGCCCTTCTTTTAGACATCTCCTTTTTCTCTGAATGGTTTCAGCTTATAGCTACCTATGCCACTGAGACAAAAGCTCAAAGGGTTGCTTTATTTAGGGAAATCCAGCCCTTTCTCCATTCATCACAATTAATAGTCTGGTTAGGTGATTTCAGCTGTGGCCTACAGCAATCTGATAGGGGTATGCAAACTGACAAATTATTTTGCGACTCCACTGCCCTGAGACAAATACTGAACATTGCAGAACTGGTTGACGCATACCGGTAACTGCACCCCTCAGGAGGTTACACCTATTTTCAAGGTACCCTTGAAACATGCATAGACTTCATATTTATTTCCTCAGTCCTGAGAACTTTAGACATCTGTACCTTGCCAAGTGAATTTTCAGACCATGTGACAATTAAAATAAAGGTCTCATGGGATTCGGCTCCACGTTGCAGAAAGACTAAGTGGAGACTGAATGAATCCATGTTAAATGACCCCAAAATACAGAAGCTATTGAGGAAGGAATGGAAGGCCAGGATTTCTGTGGTTGAGCTCTATGACAATATTTCTGAATGGTAGGAGGACACAAAATCATCTTGGCAGGTTTTATTTCAGAATAGGGCTAACTATATAGCGAACAAAGATTATTTACACTATTTACAATTGAGGCATCAACTACAACATTTGATTTCACAAGCTTAGTTAACAAGTTATGATTTTGGGCCCCAGATAAGTAACATTAAAAAACAGATTACAGATTTGCAGTACAATCAAGCCAAATCCCTTGTTCAGGAGTTGAGATTTGGCACTCATATACAGAAAGGTTCCTTAGATCCTTATAAAGAGTGCAAGGCCAGAATTGAGAGTAGGGTAATCACAGAGCTTCAGACACAACAGGTCAAATGGTCACAACACCACAACAGATACTTCAGGTAGTTGAAAATCACATAGAGGACCTTTTTAAGGAAAACCCTCAAAACCTGGATGTTATGCATTGTCTAACGTCCTTAGGTTTGCCTCAAGTTGCAGAAGAAGACACGAGGAATCTGGTCTAGGATATTTCCACCAAGGGGGTGGCTCATGCCATCACACAGCTGACCTCAGGTATAGCCCCTAGTTCTGATGGGCTGGGGTCGGGACTATATAAAGTGTTCTGTTCTGAGATAGCCCCTGCCTTATCTATCCTCTTTAATTATATGTTGGCCACTGCTAATTATGCTACATTCATGCAGAAGGCAGTTTTGGTTCTTTTACTTAAGAAGGACCCCAGATCTGATATAGGTAATTGTCATCCACTCAGTTTACTTAACACCGATCTCAAGATTCTGAACAAAATTTTATTGTCCAGATTGCTAACAGTTTCAAAGTATCTTATCAGCTCCCTCCCCCCAAAAAACCTGTGCTGTTCCTGACAGAAAGCAACAGGATAATCTAATTATATTGAGAGAGCTCTTTTTCCAAGGAGCCCAGGAGGGCATTCAGAGTTATGTTACAGAACTCGACCAGGAAAAGGCATTTGACAGATTATCACATAAATTTTTGTTTTCTTCTCTATTTGCCTTTGGCATCCCTGAGGTATTTGTTAATTGGATCCTAAACATGTACAAAAGTTCCCTTATTGTACCTAATGTTAATGGATGGTATGGCAGGAAGATTAAGATCATTAGAGGTGTTAGGCAGGGCTGCCCTCTCAGTCCCCTCCTTTATGTCTTTGGGATTGATGTTTTGATTCGCCTTTTAATTTCCAACAGGGGAATAAAGGGGATCACAGCCTCATCAGATTTCCCCACTATAAAGGTTCTGCCTACATGGATGATTTAGTCCTGATACTTGCCCCTTCTTCTTCCGAGGCATCATTGGCCACCACATTACAAGTTTTTTCAGCAATGTTCAGGTCTAAGGTAGCACTAAGGAAAAGTAGAGGGGTTGCCCTGGGATCCTCCATCAGGGTTTATTGTAGGAATCAAGGTTTCACAGTATCCTATCACAATTTTGGGTATAGAGTTTGGTCATGGTGATATAGTCTTTCAGAACTGGGAGAAAGGGATGTCTCAGGCCAATCGACTGGTTAGAGGGTGGAAAGGACAGCAACTCTCTAAGAAGAGAAGGGTGGTTCTTATTTAAACTCTTTAGGTCCCCCTGTTTCTGTATCTATGTTATATCTATCCCCCCACCAGAGCCTTATAAACAGTCTTTATAGTCTTTCAGGCCCTTTGGGGGTCCAGACTGAATCCAGTAAAACAGGAGTTCACCTATCAGACCATTCTGGAAGGAGGATTGAATATGTTACACCCCCTGTAGCCTTTTATTTTAGCATTTTTTGTCCTATAATATAGGCCTATCATTGAAACCTGGGGAGATATGAAAACCTCTGGTAAATACGGTAAATGGCTACAACCATGTCTGCCATTATGGTAATAACTGATTCATTTGTAAGTCCATTCATTTAACTGCTAGCCTATTCTGCTCAACCTTGTCTTTTCTCCTGAATTTCCAGAGATTTCATTTTCTGATCTTTTTTCTCTACTTTATCATCTAATCTCACTGTCTACCTCTACTCTAGCTCACCCTCTTACTCTAACCCACCTTTAGTGTCACTACCAGTCTCCCCTTTTCTTGACATCCTCTGCCTGATCAATTACTTAGAATCACTGCTGGCACCTTCCCTACCCCCTCCCTGCTCTAGGTCACCTCGAGGCAATTTGCACCCTCTCAAACCTAATCCTTTCTAACCCCTCCCCTGTCTATCTTTAGCTCTGGCCTTTTGATTTCCTGATCACCTCCACCTCCTGGTGACAGCTTGTCACTAGCCCCCAACCTAGGTCTTTTGTGAAAATCGCTATTTTAACCTGCTGTCTCCTCTTGACCCCTAGGTCTGCAACACCCGAGCGGCGCCCCACTCCTCGAGGCGGAGCTTCACGGCCACCGCACCAGCCGTCGCCTGACTGAAACCAAGCTTCCAAGGCCACCCTCCTGGTCCCCTTCCTCGGATTTATGCTAAGGTATTAACCGCTGTACTACTTCTCTATCTGCTAAGTGCTGATTGGTGCGGCACCTCGGCTACTCGTATCCGTTTGGTCCACCTGCTCTGAAACTATCTACTGATTGGAGTGCCTTTTTCAGGCTTACAAACTGCAGGTCTAGGCACTTGCTGGATGGCTGCTTTTAAATTTCAGCAGTTCAAATCCTTGCAGATATTTTTTCTTGCCCCCCACCCCCTTCCAGACCTCCTTAAATACACTTTAGCCACTCCTCCTATGCCCGTCACTCTCCTCTTGGCCCACTGTCCACCTCCTATTTCAATCACTCCCCTTGGAAATTCCTCGGTCCCTGCTTAGCCCTACTCTACTTTTCTGCAGTTTCTTGTTCTCTGCTTACCTTCTTTCCATGTATTACACCCCTCCTAAAATACCCCCTGCCTCAGTGTGTCACAGTGCTGCCCCTGGGTAACTTACCGTCCAAATTCTTTTCCTTTCCCACTCTAATTGCTCCCCCCCTCACACTGTCTGATAACTACTTCTCCAGATAATCCATTGGAGCTGTCAGTCTGACTCTGGTTATGCTTTCTAATCCTCTCTATTTAAATCAGTCCCTGTATAAGATAGTCAGCTACTGCCTTCCTGTCTTTGCCTGAACTACTATTTAAGGTTTCCCTTCACCGATATTGCTGGGACTACTATCAAAGGTCACCGTGTACATCAAACTGCCAACCTTTGTTTGACCTAGGACTACTGCAAGTTACAGTTCCTTGTTAGTTCACTGAGCTGCATCCAGCTTTAGCTGACCTCTCTCTGCTTCTAGGTAGCTAAAATGCACCAACATATGTTGCTATTCATTCTTGTGTCCTCTCTGCCATTACTACACCTATACATGCTCTCTTTACCTCAACCTGTTTTTTCGGTCCCTAAGTTCCTGCCAAATTAATACTTCTTTTCCAAACTTTCACTACTTCATACCTCCTCTGTGACCCCTCACCATTACTACTAAACAGAGCCTGGTGCCACCTAGCTACTTATGCCTAGAAAATGTTTCACCTGAGTACATGTAACCCATGTCCCTTCCTGCACCGAAAGCTCTGGTATCTTCTCCTACTTGCCATCCTGCTCACCGGGGATGTTCAAATAAATCCAGGCCCTACATATGCCACACCTGATTTAATTAGCAACACTAAAGGTCTGGTTGTTATGCACCATAATATCAGGAGTCTCACTCACAATCTTACTGATCTAGAATCCTGGACCTCCCTCTACAAGCCCAACATTATATGCCTGACTGAAACCTAGCTAAATCCTTCCACTCCTGACTCTCTGTGCTCCCTTCCTTCCTATAACCTCCTGAGACTCGATAGAAATGCACCCAAGAGAAGGGGTGGTACTGCTGTCTACTTTAAAGACCATCTACATCTCACTGCCATCAAATCACCTCACCTAAACCACTGTGAGGTACTTCATACTGTACTTACCCTAGGTACCAAAAAAACTATATATTGCATGTGCCTATAACCCTCCATCCAACAGTCAGAAAGGCCTGGACAAGTTGCTGGATCAAATCTCTCACCTTGATGGGAAACATGAAGTTCTGATACTAGGGGACCTTAAGGTTAATTGGTTGGGGAACACCCAATCAACATTACTAACCAGGTTGCAGAGTTTTAACCTTCACCAACTTATAAGTGATCCTACTAGGACAACTCCACACTAATACAAGTACGCTGCTGGACTGGATTATGATCAACCACCCTGAAAACATTATTACCTCTGGTGTACTACCCGATGCCATCACGAACCACTCCCCTACCTTCTGTATCTGGGGGAAAAGCAAGCGTATTCCTTCAAAACCTCATCTCATTACTTTCAACAACTATGTGAATTTCGACTCGGAGTTTTTCCTCCATGACATTGCTGCAACTGATTGGTCTTCCCTTCTAATATCAAATGATGCTCAGATTTCCCTCAGTCTATTTATGACACACTTCCTAGCGCTTCAGGATAAGCACTGCAAACTAGTAACTTGGCGAGTAAATAATAGGCACATCCGCTGGCTAAAATCTGACCTCCTTGCTAAACTAAAACAAAGAGATAAAAGCTGGCTTCATTTCAAGGGCTCGGGGCTATCCTCTGACTTTAATACCTACAGGGCCCTACAGAACTCGTGCAAAAAGGACATCAAAAAAGCTAAAAGTTCTTACTGCAGAGATCTGCTAACCAACTTCTATGGCGACTCAAAAAAATTCTGGTCCCATATTAAATTCTTTCTTGGATTAAATCCCTCATCCACCCCTAATGACATGTCCCTAAATGGTGTTCACTGCAATAATCCACGTACCATCGCCAATTTCTTCAATGATAAATTCTCTGACCTATCTAAGTACACCTCCTCTTTCCCTGTCCAGTCGAATACATTTTCCTCATCAACTGTCAGTTGTCCCCATTTCTTTTTCAAGGCGGTCTCCAGGTGTGAGGTACTTGGTTTATTAAACAAAATCTTTGACTACACTGCAGCTGGCTCAGACAACCTTGAGCCCAAGCTCCTAAAGCTATCTGCCCCTACAAAGCTGTTCTCCTAGCAAAAATGTTCACGCTATTTCTGTCCAATGCTATGTCCCGGAGACATGGAAGGTTGCAAGGATTACGCCTGTTTTTAAAAAAGGAGATTGCAAAGATTCCTCTAACTACAGGCCCATAGCCATCTTATCAGTTCTAAATAAAATACTGGAGAAACTTGTATCCGCTCAAACAATTGATTTCCTCCTGAAATATGACCATTTTATCTCTGCTCAGCATGGCTTTCTCAAGGGCCACAGCACTACTACAGCCCTTCTTAAATTCACGTCAGATACCCTAGTGGCTATGGATTCTGGTCTTCTCACTTGGGCCATTTTCATTGATATGACCAAGGCATTTGACCTTGTTGATCATTCCATCCTCCTTGCCTCCCTTACATCACTAGGATTCTCTCAGAATGTTGTAAGGTGGTTTGGCAGCTACCTATCTGACAGGACTCAAACCATGAAATATAACTTCACCCTCTCTGACAAGGCCACCATTAACATTGGGGTGCCACAAGGCTCCATCCTTGGGCCACTGCTCTTCTCAATTTTCATCAATATCATCACCTCTAACCTCCATAGGACTGCTTCCCTTCTATATGCAGATGTCATTGTTCTGTACACCAGTGATAACAGCATTGATGTCATAAATCATAAACTCTCTCTTGACTTTCAACAAATCCATCTATGGCTGCCTAGTCATAAACTTGTCTAAAATGAGTCCAAAACCCAATCTATGCTATTTGGTTCTAATGCTAAACTCAGACTCTCCCAAACTAAATTTAAAGTCTCCTTCCCCAATGGGTCAACTCTTGGGGTGGTGAACACATTTAAATATCTGGGCATCACACTAGATCCATCTCTAAATTTTGATCTGCACATCCAACAGATCTGCAAGCTTGTTAATGCTAAAATTGGGATAGCCTACCATACCAGCTATATGCTCACCCCTTCTGCTCAGCTTGCCATTGCCCGTGACATACTCCTCCCCTCGCTCACTTATGGTGTTGTCACTGACACCTCTGTGTCCAAATCTAGCCTCCAAAAATGGGATGTCACATACAACAACATCTGTCATTACGCATCCTCCTCTCATTGACTGAAACACCACTGTCTCCTTTATTCTGATCTGGGATGGCTTCCTCCTTCGGAGCTAAGGCTTTATGCTTATGGCTCCATCTTTGACAATATTGTCTGATTACAAATACTCAGATCCTTGCTGGGTCTCTTCCTAAATCTGGCACCTAGCTATAGTTTGCAGTCTGCTGATAATGCACCTGTCTTCATCCCCAGACATAATTCCTCCAACGGTGCGATGGGTTTTGCCTGTCATGCCCCCCAGTTCTGGAACTCCCTCCCGTTAGCCATATGCCAATCCTCAACCCACTGCTCCTTTAAGAAAGGGTTATGGAACCATCTTGCCACTACCCACACATACGTTTGCTTCAAACCCCCCTAGCCCCTTCCTCTTCCCTACTGGCACTTCTATTTGAGCACATCAAGTAGTATAGCACTTTCACAATTTTCCATCCCTCTCACCAAACTGTCCAAACTATCCACATATTCTCTACTCTGGCCTCACACTTCTATCTCCCTTTCTATCTCTCACCTCCTTTCATAATTCCTCATAATTACTTTATTACTACCATCTTACCTTGTTTTCACAAGTCAGACAATATGTTATTAGCCCTGTTTACTAAAATGCCTCTGTATACTCTGTTCTAGCATATTTTTTACATTGTTACTTGTACTACCTTGTCTATAACTCTTTGCTCTGTATTCTATTCTCTACTATGCTTATTACTTTGCTCTGTATTCTACATTGTTTAATTATGTAAAAGTTGTCTCACTTTGTGTACTTGCTCTGTTTGTATTGTATCCTCCTGGGTCATGCCTGAAAATAGTCATTGCTATGGCTAATGCACTTACCCAGTAAACAAAAAACTAAATAAAAAAAAAATGGACATTGGGAAAAACATGATTATTAGGTAGAAATACAGTTGTCCCCCAGTTTGGCCTGGACAGCCTCTAGAATGCAATAAAATGAGGCCTTACCCCTGATCAGTTAGAGACAATAGATAGGAAATCTGTCTACAGAATGGTTTTGCAAACAGAATGTCAGATGTCTGTGGAATTCCCACTCCGCCAGACTAATCAGGTCAAAGGGGTTCATAAACAACTTAATAACTCCAGGATCCCCCCTTTGCCTGGGACTATGTCTGGCTTGGAAATTATGGTAGACTTAGTGTCAAAGAGAATAACAAGTATAAGCAGATATCAGACAGGTATTGCTCTAAGGAATCCTGTGTCCAAATTCGTGAGACACAGCAGCATTTCTTTCTGGAATGTGCCTATTTTAAAGATTTTTGGGCCTTTCTTGCTGTTAAATGGAAGGAGACCCTTTTTCTATGTTTGACATACCCAATTGTAGCATATGAACTCCTAGCTGGACCCTGAGGCAAATATCATATGGACACAGTATATGTAGTATTTGCAATTATCAGATATCTTATTTGGCAGGCCCGATGTATGTGGGCACTCCAGCAAAGATTGGTGTCCCCACTTAGAACTATACTCCAATATACAGAAGTCTGTACGAAAAACATTCCGGTTAGATGCAACACATTTTTCTCCAGAAAAAGTGAGACATCTATGGGTCAACTGTGATGAATGGTTATCTTAAATTGGTTACTGCACAACTGTGCTTTATGGTTTGGGTGATTATCTGTTTATTTTTTTTAGGAATTTGAAATGTTTGTGTTCTGTTTAAATTGTATTTTCCTTGTATTTCCATCGTGTGCTAATTTATTTTGAATGAATTTCTACTTTTGTTTTGTTCGTGACTGTAATGAAGTCCATTTTTTCAATAAAAATACCCCCTACTCTTTTCGAGAAGTGCCATGGGCTCTTTAGCATCCACCTGAACTTCCACCAGAACAGGCATATGGGATCTCGGTTTAATGTCTCATCAGAAAGACAGCACCTCAGAAGTGCAGCACCCCCAAATGCTTCACTACAGTGTCAGTATTGGGATTTAACCCAAGTGCCTGGTGTGGGGATAGAACCCACAGCCTTCTGGTTTCCTAGCTTCAGAGGCGCGTATGCTACCTGCTGAGCCACTGATACTGGGACAGTATACATCCACAATGATGCCATTATAATTTTTAAACCTAACCCAGACTAAGTTACATAAATTACAAACTAAAACTTGAGTACAGAAAAGGCATCTTCAAACCATAAGGGTCCCGGATCACATAGAATCAACCAAATCTCAATCCTAGGAACTTTCCAACTTATCCAAGTACATCGCAGTAACTGTCCAATCATAAAATCCTCTATTACCAGGTAATACACAATTATAGGCCATAATGAAGAGGTAGGATACCAGCTTGAAACATAGTAATCTAAAGTCAATTAGAAACAACTAACTACTGTATAATAAAGAGAATAAACAAAATAAACACATGGCAAAGTGCTGGATAAAGAGGGCTGTTTTCAAAATTTTTAGACTTCAACACATGGGTACCCACCAGGGCAGCCACAATGACCGGAGGGGGGAAGGCAGGGGAATCACCCAATCTGAAATCTAAGCTCCACCAGGTGCATGCAGAAACAAACAATGACCACCACCCCCCCACCTAACGCCTAACATGCCAGAAAGACTAGGTCAGATATGGTCCCCATACTTTCCCCAAAAGTGCCCATTTGCCAACTGCAAAATATGAGAGGTGCTCTAAGCCCACCAACTTATGCATATTATCCTCCCATTTATCTACGGTAGGGAACTCTTTTGATCTCCATTTCTGTTACACAATCATTTAGCTTTAATAATAACTGCCATGAACCAAAGATGAAGGGGTTTATACTGAATTGGAAGTTTATTAGTATTCCCTAGGACCATGAGGGAGGGATCCATTGGTACCTGACACTGCATTATAGTCGACATTCTGCTCTGTAGTTGGCCCCACCAGCCTGCCAACTTGGGACAATCCCAGAGGATATATAACAATGTACCCTTGGACTGGTGGCATCTCCAACAGGCCAAAGTGTTAATCAAATTCATCCTCTTAAACAAGTCAGGTGCCCTATACCAAAAATGCAACATTTTCAGTTGCATAAGTCTCCTCACTGTGTCCTGACAATATCCATAAGCATTAGACCAACAGCAGGCCCAGTCTGCCTCCTGCCAGTGGTATCCAAGCTGCTTTTCCTGCCAGGCCTACAGTTTACCTGTTGTGGAGGTATATTTCTGCAAAAGTAATTTATAAATGTATTTTTTATATTTGAAGAGCAAAAATTAACTGACTATTCTGTTATTGTAACTTATTTTAGAGAGTGATAGACAGAATTTTATCATAAGTATCATATCATAAGCAGGTTTACAAGTCCATAGTTTTCACCAGTAATAGACTCAGGATTGTATCAGTTCATTTATCCCCCATATAATCGTCCGGTTTACATTTAAATATATTGATATTGTCACTATTGACTATATCAACCAGAAGTGTATTCCAGATTGTTATAATCCTTTGGTTGAACCATGATCCTCTTTTGTTTGTCCTAAAATGTTCCCCATTTAGCTGTAATGTATGTGCGCTAGTATTTATAATTGTCTCTTTCTTTGCCAATCCAACACATTCCCAGAGATCTTTATTTCTGAACGCAGCATATACCATACAGGTCTCCTCGTATCGTTCTGTATTCTAGGCTAATTAATCCTAGCTGATTTCTTCTTTTCTTATATGTTAGATTGTGGAGGTCTTCGATTTTTTTTGTTATTTTCCTTTGTATACCCTCTAATTGCTTAACATCCCTGGCATGATATGGGCTCCAGAACTGTACTCCATACTCCATCAGGGTCTGACCAGTGAAGCATATAGGGGCATTATTACAGTTCTTGCTCTACTTTTGATGTTCCTTGATATACAATTAGTGATTTTACTGGCTTTTTTAACAACATTGGATGTGTGTCTTGTAAAGGACTGGTCATTTGTGACCAGAACACCCAGGTTCCTTTCGGAGGTAGAAGTTCTTATTTCTTTTCCATTTAGGTTATAACTAGCTTGTAGATTGCTTTTTTCCAAAATGTAAAACACAACATTTCTCAATGTTAAATACCATCTTATGTTCTGTTGCCCAGTCATTGAATTTGTTTAATTCTTTTTGGAAATTAACAATGTCCCTATGAGTGCTCACTATAGATCCAATTGTGCTATCATCTGCAAACTTGGCAATCCAGCAATGTTGAAATGTTTTTAATGATGAAACATAAATATTGAACAGGGTAGGCCCCAAAACAGAGCCTTCAGGAATGCTGCTGGACACTTCTCCCTAATCTGACATTTATCCCCTAGTATGTACTCATTGTTTTCTATCTTTAAGGCAGGTTTTGATCCATCTAGTAATATACTGGTCAACATTCAATTCTACCAAACATGTAATCAATTCTTCATGTGGAACCATATTGAAGGCCTTTGATAAATCTAAATATACCATGTCAACTGACAGTCCCTGGTCAAGAACACAACTAACTTGTTCGAAAAAATATAGTAACTTGGTTTGGCAGGATCTTTTCTGTGTGACTCCATGTTGTGTGTGGTCAAGGTGTCCTATTTTCTGTAAGTGGTCTTCTAGGCTTTTTTTTACTGTATATATTCCTCCATTACCTTGCTCATTATGCATGTTAAACTTATTGGTCTATAATTTCTGACACAAGTTTTTACTCCTTTTTTGTGTATGGGTGTAACGTTTGCCATTATCCAATCAGTGGGCACCTCTCTTGTCTTCAATGGTAGTAAAAAAAACTGGGACAGTGTGCCTGCTAGTTCTTCAGCTAGTTCCTGTAGCATTCGTGGGTGGATCCCATCTGGTCCCGGTGATTTGTTTTTATTTAATTTTTTGAGCTTATTAGATATAGTAATTCTGTCTACGGAGATTAGATGTTCAGGAAACTCCTTTGTGATGGTTTCAGAATTCTGATAGTTGGTTTTGTTCTGGAAAACACCAGTGAAATAGTTATTAAAAGAATTGGCTATGTCTTGTTCATCCATAATTATTTTGCCATTCACATGTGATGGGCCTATTTTATTTGTGTCCTGCCTCTGACTATTTATATAATTGAAAAATGTGTTCTTATTATCCATGATTTTGTTTGCAGTTCAGTTTTCCTCATTTTGGTTTGCATTTTTAATCAATGATTTACATTTCTTTGCTGTTTCTTTAAATAGTTTGAGCCCATCCAATGTTGGATTCTTTTTGTAATTTTTGTAAGCTCTCTTTTTCCTTTTTATATGTCTTTCAATCTTTCTATTGAACTAAGCTATAACGTTTCCATTATTATTATACTTTTGTTTGTCAGGGATATAATTTTTGAAACAATACTCCACAGTGTTTTTGATAATGTTCAATATTTCTTGAACACTTTTGTCCCTAAAGTCAGATTCTCAATTCCAGTTCTTCATGTGAGTCTTCATTCCTATGTAATCAGCTTTCTCCCAGAATTTCAGTATAGTTACACACTTTCCTTTCTCTAAAATATTTGTTTTGCAAAATTCAACCATATTGTGGTCACTTAATCCAAGTAGTTCTCTAACTTTACAGTTTTTGATAACATTGTTCATATTGCTGAGCACTAGATCTAGTGTGTTGTTCCCTCTGGTACATTTGTGTACATATTGTTCAAAATCATTATGTATCATTATGTCTACCAATTGCTTTTCAAAGTCTGTAGACCCTGTGTAATCCTCCCAATTTATGATAGGACAGTTAAAATCAACTAACAGGAGTACTCTACTACTTAAATCAATACTTTTTATAGTGTTTATGAAGTTGTTATTTTCCCCGGTAGTCAGGCCAAGCACCCTATAGCATGCTCCAATAGTGAATTTTTTGTTATTAGGTTGCAGTAAATTGATCCAAATTTGTTCTACTGGTTCACTAATTTGCTTTTTTGGCTGTATCTCAAGCACTTCTAGTGATTCTCTGACTAGTAGGGTGATAACTCCCCCTCTTTTTCCTATCCTATTAGTGCAGAAGGTGTTATATCCAGCTATATTTTCCCCCAAACTGTCTTCTTGCCACCAGGTCACTGTTATGTCACAAAGGTGTATATCCTCATGTTGTAGCAGGTAGCTAACTTCATCCATCTTATTTGTGAGCCTTCTTGCATTAATGAGTACTACCTTAATATCATGATTCTGGTATGTCTTGTTTTGTTCTCTAGTAGTAGTCATATTTATACCTTTGTTGAGTGGTATACCTGGCATTTTGATTTCCTCTCTCCCCTGTTTTACTAGTTTAAATTTCTGCTGTTTATTTCATTTTCAAACATCTGTCCTAGTAATCTGCTTCCTTTTTTACTTAAGTGCAACCCATCATATGCAAAAAGATCGTATTTCCCATCACAAATCTCCCATGTTTTGATACGTGTAATGTTATTTTGTAGGCACCATTGCCTCAGCTGATTGTTTAAATGTTTCAAATTTTGTGCTCATTTGTAAGTTGCTTTCAGGACAGACAATATCTCTGATATAAAAAGCTCAGCATTTTGGTGATCTATAAGTTGTTTAAATTATTTGTATTCTTTAAATACCCGTTCCACTGACCGGTTTCTGGTATTTTTCGTTCCCGCATATAATAGAACTACAGGTTTAACTCATGCTGGTTTTAAAATGTTGAGTACCATTTTACTTATATTGCCTATTATTGCCCCACAGAAGCTACAGTGCTTGCTACAGTAAAGTTGCTCAGTAGTGTGGTACACTGAGCAGTGCACAATAGTGGTACCTATTGAATAACATGTATACCACTGCTGCACAATTTGTGTGGTACCAAGCAACTCTTCTGTAGCAACCACTATACAACTAGCTACATTTTCTTTATTTCCTCTAGTTGCATATTGATCAACATATTTGACCATTGAATCCCCTAATATGAAAATGTGTGTCTGCTCAGTGTGATTTAGCTAGCCATCTTGTGTAATGTTCATTTCTGCCTCTTGGTTTATAGTTTTTCCCCTTTGTATTACATTCTGTTCCATTATGTCTTTGTTTCCCTCTGTATCCCCCTGTGTCGGCTCTTGTTCTTCTGCTAATGTGAGTAAATCACTAGTCTGTTGTTCAGTTTGATCCATTAAGCTTGTTAGTGGTGAGAATGTATTTTGTAATTCAAGGGTAAGATATTGTTATCTTCTGTTCTTTCTCTTGTTTTGTATGACTTATTTCCTTTTACCATACACCAGTCATCTAATTCATCCTCTTCCCTTGTGCGTTTACCAGTATCATTCTTATCATTTGCCCTTGAGATATCCTTAGTGATATCTATACTGTATTTACATCCACAAACTGTTTCATGCTTTTTATTTCTAATTCCAGTCCAAATATCTTTGCTTTTAAATCCTTGATTTATTACATTTCTGACAATTATAGGGGCCAAATTCCTTGCTAAATTCCACACTAAATTAGCTGCATGTGATGCATCTTATGCCCAGGGTGCCATCTTTAAATGCTGCTTCTATTGTTGCCATCATCAATTTTTTTGTTTTTCTTGTCTCTCTTCAGTAATTAGGTGTCAGTAATGTAATTAGTATACCCAATTCATTTCAACTGGGGATGAGGACTTTTAAGTCAACCTTTATTATACAATGCTAAAGTGCTTAGGGTCAGAAGGTAGGATGTATTTCACCTGGTATGGTGTGATTACCCTCTGAGACAGGTTTAAGTCATAGCACAGTTGCTTTCTTATTAACTAGCTTTCTCCCTCAAATAGCATTCAAAAGAGCTTCCCCTGTCTAGTATCTTTCCCTTCCTTTAGCTGCATTGGTAATTGCCAGGATCCCAGTTTATGAAGACCTTACTTACCATATTTTGTGTCCTCCTGTCCCCCTTGTCTGCCTGACATGCCAGACACACACAAACGCAGGTGTCTTGGCATGCATCTCTATGTGTGGCAATGAGTGCACCCCACTCAGTTGCCCCACTCTCAGAAGGGCTGAAATTTATGTAGTGTGTGACCTGTAAGTGCTCCTGAGGTTGCATACCTTTAAAGCCCACACTCGCTGTACAAAATGCCTAAAATGGTTATAAATCCTTCTCCTAACCCCTGCATGAGGTTAGGAGATAAAAAACAAAGCCCCCAGTGCACTGTACCATAAAAAATACCTTCTGTTCTGAGTTGTAGTTCATGGACAAGTTCTCCATGAACTACAGCTTTGTTTCCACCCTTCCTGTCTCCTGCCTGTGTACAGTTGCAGGGATGTTCCCACACAGCTCTAGTTTTAACACAGACAGAAAAGTTTCATTAACAGAAAGACCACCTGCAGGTGCCTGTCTCACAGAAGGATGCTGTCTCACTGGTCAGCAAGTAAAGTAAAACGCCTGACCCAGAAGTGCTCCTGAGGTCACGTACCTTTACAGCCTACACTCGCTGCACAAAATGCCTAAAATGGTTATAAATCCTTCACTAACCCCTGCATGAGGTTAGGAGATAAAACCTCAGAGCCCCCAGTGCCCTGTACCATAAAAATAAACCTTCTGTGCTGAGTTGTAGTTCATGGGCAGATCCTCCATGAACTACAGCTTTGTTTCCACCCCTTCCTGTCTCCAACCTATGTACAGTTGCAGGGAAGTTTATACTGAACTCTATGCCTCGATGTTGTGTATTGTGTATGAATTGTTTTTAAATGCTGGTAAGTGCTCTGATCCTCCAGGAAGGGGCGCTTTAAAAATAAAATTTCTGTCTACTGTGTCTATCTATCTAGGTATCTATCTATCTATCTATCTATCTATCTATCTATATATCTGTCTATCACTCTGCTCTATCTTACGAGGTTTCTCAAGGGGTCTGTCCATACTCATTCTTCCAAGAATGTCATCCCAAGTACCTCTCACTGATAATTGGAGCTGTGAACCTGTGTAGGAAAAGATAAGATGGTGAATTTGAAGGTATCTCTTCATATGGGATTGCTGTAATGAGGCCTGGGCCTTAAGTGTTGCAAAGGCTTTAAATAGGCCAGAGTCTGAATGGAATAGGTCTTCTACATGAGAGATACTCACAGCCTCCCATTCCCACTGATATATGGATTTACCTCTCACAGGATAGGATTATGGCACAGTAACCAGCAACAAAGAGGCAGTTGCTGTGGGGAGTGGACTGTCTTGCGTAAGTCTTTCCAAATACTAAGAATATACTTATGGATGGGATAGGCACAATGAAATTTGGTTGGATCCCATAGTATTAATTCAGATGCCACTCCTTGTCCAAGAACTCTTCAATGGCAATCCATCTAGTATTCTCCTGACACCTATAAGCATAAAACCACTTCCATAGCTGTCAGATGCCTGGAGCAAGATAATAGCCTTTAAATCAAGGGGTTCAAAATCCCCCTTTACACCAAGGGGCAATCATTCTTGACAAAGATAACCTGGGTTTGCCCCCCTCCCAGAGAAAACCTCTAGTCAGTTTGTCCAGAGATTTCCAAAGGGATTCCTGAACAGGTAAAGGCAAGTACTAGAAAAGATAAAGAATTTTAGGGATTACCATTATACTGCAATGCCTGGGACATCTCCCACAGCAAGAGACAAAGGTGTTTCCATCTGTCAAGATCTTTCCTCAAAGAGATTAGTAGCAGAGTAAAATTCAAGGTTACCCATTTCCTCCAGTTGGGAGAAATAAGAATGTCCAAATAACATATTGGATGAGTTGCCCTAGAATGCCCAGTGCCTTGGAGAGAAAGCTTCTCATATTGTGAATTCAAAGTCACCACCTTAGTCTTACTCCAATTACTGCATAAGCCAGAGAGCTTTTCAAACTGGTCAAACCTGCTTATTAGAGCGAGTATCAATTTATTCAGGTTCTGCAGTGTGATTAAAATATCATCTGCAAAACACATTGGTTTTTATTCTTCAGCATCTAAAGTGACTCTTTGGCTAGATGGAGATTCCAGGAGCTTCTGCCACAGCGGCTCAATAGCTAATACAAATAAGGCTGAGGACAGAGGACAGCTCTGCTTTCTACCTCTGCTCGAGGGGAACCTAGCGGACAGACTTCAGTTGGTAAGGACTGAAGCCTGAGCAGTGGATTAAATAATCTGTATCCATTGAACAAAATTATCACTGAGGCCAAAAGTATGCAATGTAGCAAACAGATATGGCCATTCAACAGAATCAAATGCTTTCTCTGTATCAAGTGCCACAGCTGCCACAGGATCCAGCAAAGATTTCATGGCCCACATCAGGTTGCCCAGTCTCCTGACATGTTCCACCCCATCTCTCCCTGCCACAAACCCAACTTGGTCCAGGAGGATTAACAACGGCAAAGCCTTATTCGGTCTTAAAGCTAAGACTTTACCCAAAATCTTGTAGTCCATGTTTAAGAGAGAGACAGGATGGCAGCTGGAGCACTGATAGGGATCTTTCCCCTTCTTAGGTAAAACAGTGATGGTGGCCCTGTCATGGATTCTGCTAGAGAAGTTATGTGCCATGCTTCCTGAAAAGTAGATGCAAGCAAGGGACTGAGAAACTCAGCAAGAAGCTTATAGAGCTTGACCGGAAAGCTGTCTAGACCCAACACCTTCCAATTGAGAGCTGACCTATTGTAACTTGTAACTCTTGTGATGTAATAGAGCCTTCAAGACCATGACCAAGCTGTTCTTCAGTGAGACTCGGTAAATTAAGAGACTCTAGAAAATTCTTAATAGTCAAAGTAAAGTGGTCTCCATGTTCCATCCTAGAGGCATATAACCCCTCATAATACTCATGAAAAGTTAAGATAACCTCCACTGGAGCTGTCAATATACTCTGCCCCTTCCAAACTCCAGGAATTTTCATCTCCTCTGCCATTTTTTTTTTTAAACAAAAAAGGGAAAGTTCCAATATGGTTTACTAATAGGGTGAAAAAAGAAATTAAAGTCAAAAGAAGGGCTTACAAGATGCTTAAGAATGATAATAATGACTACAAGAAACATAAATGTAAGACTACTCCTAGGAGATGTAAATCGACTATAAATAAAGAAAAAAGGAAAATTGAATTCAAGCTGGCCCACATGAGGCATGGTGGAAAAAGTTTCTACTCATATATAAACAATAAGAAGTAAACATCCAATACCATTGGGCTCCTATATATTGACAATACTGAGGTTATACACCTCAAAGACATGGCGAATATATTCAATAAATACTTATTTTTTTAATCAAAAAATAAAACACCCACAATTCTAAATAATAATAATACAAATGATGGGCAGTTACCTGAAATCAGCAGGGAAGAGATTGTCTCTAAACTACGTACTATTAAAATCAACACTTTCCCAGGTCCAGATTCACTGCACCCTAAATTGGTCAAATCAATTAAATCATGGTTAGTTGAACCTTTGTATAAACTATTTAACTTGTCATTAAACACAGATGAGGTAGCTAAGGAATGGAGACAAGAAAGGTGACCATAGTAGTCTGATTAAATATAGACCAATCTGTTTGACCAGTATTATAGGTAAACTGATGGAATCAATAATAAAGGATAACATTGAAAAACCACTAATTGATAAGAACATTATTGATAATTCTGAACATGGCAATAGACCTCAGAGATCATGTCTTACTGCAAATCTTGTCGTGTATGAGAAAGTCAGTGTGTTATTAGAACAAAAAAAGTCAGTTGACATCATTTATTTGGACTTATGTGAGGCTTTCAACAAAGTCCCTCATGCTACCCTTATTGATAAAATGATGTTACTTCAGATACATAAATCCCTTATTAACTGGGTAATGGCACTGCTTTTAGATCAAGAGCAAGTGGTTAGAATTAGAGGTTTTACATCAAGTGTGACAAGTTGAGTACCCCAAGGTTTGGTTATGGGACCCTCATTGTTCTCTCTTTATTTCCTATCTCAATACAAAGCTAAGTAGTTTTGCCAATAAATTAGCTGTTGATAGCAAAATATTTGCTGATGTTAGTACAGATGGGGGAATTGAAATTTTGAAAATTGACCCTGTATATTTGGAACAGTGGGCTAATACAAATGGAATGATGTCTAATCCTGATAAATGTGTTATTATGCACTTGGGTAAAGATAATAAGTAATGACTACACTCTGGCAAGGAAACGCTTAAAGCCAGTGACTAACAAAAATGACTTGGGTGTAGTTATTACCAATGTTCTAAAGTTTGGGACTCTTTGTACAGAACTAGCAGTGAAAACTAACAGAATTATTACTTGCATAAAGAGCTAGATTGCTTCTAGAAACAGGGGATGTATTATGCCACTTTATAAAGCTTATGTCCGGCCTTTGTTGGACTATTTTCTCCCTTGTGGAACCCCACCTTACATAAAGGTTTGAAAAAACTGGAAGGGGCTCAGAAGCATATCACAAGAATGATCAGTGGCTGTTAAAATGCTAGTTATGAGAATAGACTTAAGGATTTGAATTTATACTCACTGTAACTCAGGAGATCAAGAGGGGACGTCCTTATGATGTACAAAATCTTTAAGGATAATACTCTATTATCAGACCTTGGGCTTGTAGTTGCTCATAGAAAAATCTCACTTAGAAGCCACAGGTACTAGTTGTCATTAACCAACCCAAAAATCAACAGAAGAAGAAATCATTTCACACAAAGGATTATTCCACTGTGGAACTCACTTTCTAGGGATGTGGTGGGAAATAAATACTTTCATAACTTTTAAATTAAAATTAGACACATTCCTGTTAGATACTGCAAATGGGATTTAAGCCCGCCTTGTGGGAGATGTACAATTAAGGGCCTATAGCCTTTTGTACATCTATACAGTCCTAGTATAAATCCTAGTATAGGGAGGGTGAGTGAGGGATCTCCCTCCTTGTGCCTTTTTTGTACATCCACTAGCCATTTCTCCAAAGATTACAGTTCTTGAGCTTTCTCCTTTTTCTTTGCAGATGCATAGGCTATAATGCATCCTCGGAGATAAGCTTTCAATCCATCCCAGACCCATTTATCTGCAGCCTCTCCATTCAAATTGTTGTCCAGATATGTCTTAACCTCCTGGCATAACCAGACTTTGAAACTATCATCCCTACAAAGACTAACATTACAACACCAGCACTTATCCACATCCATAGAGTTTCCAGGGTGAAACATATAAGTAACCGGGGAGTGGTCTGATATCAAAATGGGTTCAATAACTGAATGAACTGCTCCTTGTTCTTTAAACCCAGATGCTAGAATCATGTTTTTTTCTGCTATATGAGTTGTGTAAAGCAGAACAGTACGTGTAATGTCTACCAGATGGGTTTTCCAGTCTCCAGACATCTTGGAGACCATGATTATTTAATAGTGAGTTGAGGGGTCTAATGTCCGCTGAGGGGGGTCTAGCAGGGGCACTACTTCTATCACAAAGTGGATCTATAACCTGGTTCATATATACACCCATGAGTGCTGTGTCAGTCCCCATATCCAGTAAAGTTTGTGAGAAATCATGGAAAAAATGGGGATCGTCACCATTCAGAGCATATACCGCTCCCAGTACCAAGGGCCTACCATACAACCTACCCTGTGCCGAAAGCCATTGACTCTCCTTATCCTTTTTGACCCAATCAGGCACCCAGTTGACACCGCAATGACACAGAATAACCACCCCTTGCTTCTTTGAGGAGTAAGATGATTCAAACACTTGTCCTCCCCAAAGCTTACCTAATTCTTCTGCCTCCTTTTTAACAAGGTGGGTTTCTTGCAAAAATATTATTTTTCCACCCCAAGAGCCTAAGGTGCATATGAACTCATTTTCTTTTTAACAGGACTATTTAACCCATGAACATTCCAGGTAATAACTTTACATGTCATGACCACACGCTAAAGAGATCCCCCATCCAGCCCAAATAAGACTAACAAAGGCACCAGCACTCTGCCTAAAAACAGGATCATCCAGATGTGTAATAGTAAAAAGCAAGCACTACAGCTGTTGACATAATGCAGAAGACTTGGCAGCCACAGGGCTGCTGCCTTATAAATCCCATAAAATCCACCCCACCCAAACCTCTCAGCCCAAATAAACACAGTAATGGAAAAAGTTTTGAATGCCAGCTGCTACAATCAGACTTTATATACTGTACTGGGAAATTAAAACATATATATATATATATATATATATATATATATATATATATATATAAACAGCGTCTGCCCCAGAGAACCCAATGACTCAATAAAGATGTGGCCCTTGAGCTAAGCCATCACAAAATGGCCTAGCATATAACCTAACTACCCATCTTTAGAAGCTGGCTCAAAAGAGCCCATACCCAAACATGACAAACATAACATTATGCCCTGAAACATGAGCTCAGCCAGCATCCAGAGTGAAAGTAAGCAACAGGGTGCTAAGCAAGGCGTTACCAAACTAAAACTATAATCAAGGCATGCAAGTTGTCCAAGGTGAATTTATATTCTCCCACAAAGCCAGACACATGAACTGTGTAAACTCTGAATGCCAAGGTACTCATTGGGGCAAGACCTTCATTACCGAATCACCCTGCAAACATGGCTCCACTGACATTAGTAACAGAAGATTAAACCAGGAGCAGAGATACTGAATACCTGAAGAAAAAAAAAAAGAATAGAAGCAGAGAGACAGCGGGCCCCATTGCAGCCCAAAACTGCCATCGTTAGCCAGCATGGCAATGGAATAACATGAAGATGTGGAGCTGAAAAAACAAGGCTTCAAAACAATTCAGCAAGATAAAATATCAGCATCACAACAGCTGACCAATTCATCACTGGCATATTAAAATAAATCAATCTGATAACCAGAATAATAAACCATGTGTCCAAAACCCACACTGGATGATATGGTAACACCCCCTTTCAATCCTGTTAACCAAGAAAAACAATTAAACAAATGGTCAATCCAAATAGCAGGAAAGCGAAGTCTAACTAGCAAATACAATTACTGTAGTAAAGTACAGAAGATGACTGAGTCGGGGCCATAGGAGTGGCAATAGCTCACAGAGATCAAATAACTAGCCGCCCTCCCACAGAATCTGGATCTCTGTTAACAATCACCAGATGAACTACAATTAGACTACATGTAAAAGACTTAGCAACAAGAAATGTAATTATTAATACAAAAAAGGCTTCAGTGAACGAAATCACCCATTTTGTCCCTGCCCCAGCTCCATGGGTTCTGTTTCTGTCCCTGCAGTTGGAGGAGACACCATGTACCGAGTTTGAGTCCCTGTAGTAGGCGGTCTGGCCCTGGTCAAGGGAGATTCTCTGCGGGGCTTATCATCCAAAACAATGTCTCTTCCTCGAGAATTGGTAGAGCGAGTGGAGTTTCCCAGCTGCAAAATAAAATGTCTTGCATCAGCAGGACAGGTTAAATTTTCCACAGTTTTACCAACTGTAATTCTAAGCACAGCCAGAGGTCCCAGGGGCATTTCAGTTCTCTTTCTTGGGCAAGGTCCTGAACTTGATCAAAAGACTTCCTTCTATCAATGATCCACCTAGGATAATCAGGTTGGAAAGATGGTTTAGTACCTTGCCAGACCAAATCCTTCTGTCGAGCTTTAGATAAAATTTCTTCTCTGTCCTGTTTGTGCAACAGGTGCCAAAGCAGCTAACTCCCGGGTAGGCCTGCTATTCCGTCATAGGAAACACCTGACACTCGAAGCCCTCGCTGTCGCTGTCCAGAGCTCCATCATATCCATCATTGATTATGGCATAATCATTTATGGCTCTGCTACAACCACCGCACTCAAACATGTATCCACCGCCCTCAACAAGGCCTGTCAACTTGTCACTGGCTCCCAATGCCTAACTCAAACCTGTGACCTCTATTCTCAGACTGGATGGTTGAATCTTGCCAATTGAATAAAACACCAAACTTGTATTACTACTAAGAAAATCTTGCTGGGCCTTGCCGCCCCGGATTCTGTGCCCTCATACAACCGAGAATCCACATCCGACATACCAGGGGATCGAAACCTCAGCTTCTGAAAATCATGCATTGCTGCACAACACAAGGCCAAAGATCCTTTGCTTACTGGGCCACTAGTTGGTACAACGGTCTTCCCAGCGACATCTCATCCTCACTATCGCTCAGCACTTTTAAGACTCATCTCCGCCTAACACTCACTGCCTCCAACCTCTGTGACTGTTGTGACTAAACATGTCTTTTGGTTCCATAGCTGAAGATGCCCTTTTGGATCCACATCTACTCCTGCACTTTGCCAGCACCCCCCCCCCCATCTTCACCTCCCCTGCTGGCCTATGACAAATGCCACCCGGCTGCACTACCTCTATTCTTTTCCACCTTACAACTCTCCTGTCTCTGTCCCCCCCAACCTACCTCCCCTTTTCTCCCATCCACTTAGTCTCCCTGATTTCACCCTCCTCCTTTCCCTTTCCCCTCCCCAAAGTTTCACCTTATTGTTCTTTTTTCATCTACAAGACTATGTTTTTTTTTTTTATTTTATAAACTGTTATCTTTGCTTATGATTGTCTCAATTGTACCAATGACGTGGAACCTTTGTAAAAGAGCCTTGGCTCAAAGGTATTTGTAATCCTAGAACAAATAAATAAATAAAACAACTGGCCTAGGATGTGTAGTTTGACTGGCAGGTGGAGGGCCAGAGGGGACACGGTGTGCTCTGTCGATCTCAATTGGGTCATCCCATTGATGATCTAGAAGCTGCAGCAACATTTTGTGCAAGAAACCTATCATATCAGCTCCTTCCCATTTTTCTGGGAGCCCAAATATGCACAAATTATTGTGTCAACTTCATGTTTCTTGATCATCTATCTTATCGCACAGCAGCTTCAACTCTCACTCAAGGGTGGAAACACAGTGCTCCATCGGGTGGGCCCAGTCCTCCAACGTGCTCACCTGTCCCTCAGCTTCTGTGATACAGGATCCCAAATTATCTGCAGTTCATTTTACAGCACCTAGGACAAGAGTCATTTTAGATGGTTGCCCAGTGATATTGCTCATAAAACTCTTAATTTCCCTAAAAGATTATGGCTTATTCTGATGGAGTCGACTCTGGCCTGCGGAGTCGCCATTTTAGAGTGAAATAGACTGGAGCTGGCAGGTAAGTCCTCTGTTGTGGGCTTCTGCATATTAAGTTCAGTCAAAATATCCAATTCAGGCTTTCTAACTTCTTGGACAGTCAGCTGATAGCACATATCCCAAGAAACAGGAGGTTTGGGGTGCAGATTATACTAAATTCAATGCAAGCTTGCAGAGCCCTCGAGCCAGCTGCTTTCAGCTCAGTTGCATCACATGACCCTGCATTTAATTTAGCAGTTTGCACTATTTACCTTAAAGTGTAGTACACGAATTGTGGCAGGGTGACAATAACACAGTGTGGCACTATGCAGCAGCTGCAGAAGCATTATTTGTTTTTGGGGGGACCTCAAGAATTCAGGAGCAATGTAAATCAAACTGCTCCCTGCTTTACACTTGCCTTAATTTTTATTCAAATTTCATACAGCCTTGGGAGTTTTTGCTTTTAATTGTATACTGTTCCCTGCACTGTATTTGCTTTGTGCTATTTAATGTTGTTTTTTTTTAATCAATTGCCAGACAGCTTTCATTTAAGAGTTAAGGTGCTCTGAATGTTTCCTCAGCCTTTGTTACCCTAGTTTGAATTTTCTGTTTAATTTATTTTCCTTTTTTCTATCTCCTAAGCCCCACCTGTTCACTGCTTCCTCTCTATCCAACACGGGATGCGACTTTTCTCCTGATTATTCAAGGCTGACGCCTGAGTCCCCCTCCCCCCCTTTCTCTCACTGTCTCTCCCTCTCTTCCCCCCAACTCTCTTCAGTGCCCTTCCATATATTCTACTAATCCCCATCTCTCCTGTTTCCCTGCTGTTTCACTGACTCCTGTCCCTGTCTGCCCCCTGCCCACCATTTAAACTCAACTGTATAATGACATACCCTTTCTCCCTTTCCCTCCTTTCAGCAGGAAGCCCCTGACTGGGTGCTCCCTCCTCAAGGACCCGCTCTCCACTCTCCCTGCATTGTTGGACAGCCTTTCTGTCCCAGCCACCGACCGCACACAGACAGAACGCCTGCCCACCCAAGAAGGTACTCATCCTGAAGAAATCTTGCCTCTGCTTGCTTTCTGGTACCTGTCCTCCTGCTTGCAGATTGGCTAATCATCTCCCCAACTGGAGACCATCACTGGCTTCATCCTTAGCACCACTTCCACTTTGCTTTCCTTCTAATTTTTTCCCCACTTTCCCATTTGCAAGTTATACATCTCTACCACTTGAGGGCACTGTTACTACATCACTTTCTGACTAGGTTAATTGCTGATAATTGCAGATTACAGAGATCAGCCACTAGAGGGACTACAATCCTGCCTCTTACTTCTAGGTGCCTCTTCACTTTTTCAGACTGGTTGCTTATCATTAAGTAGGCTGCCAAAATGCAGTCTCTCTTGTTATCTCTTGGCTGCTTAATAGGAATTTTCCTTAGTACCCTCAACCCACACACTGTACCAAGAAACCCAGATCCACCAATACACCTGACCCTTATTGAGCCACATACTACAACTATAAATCCAGATTCACTGACAAACATGAAGGTTTTTGTGCAGTACACCTACCACCATGACACTAATCCTCAGGAAAGTAGGATTTACCTTTCTGTTCTACTGCCTTCACCCCCCTCCCTGCCTTGTAACCCTTTTAGCCTGGATGTTCTTATATGCTTCTATTGGTCCCCTTAGCCCTCTCAACACCTGCCCATCCTCGTATATCTCCCAATAACTCCAAAAGAGGTTGGACTCGACTCTTCAGGTTGCTGTTAGGTACTCTCAAGAAACTTCTTCTTTTATTGTTGTTATGCTCAGGTAATGTTGAACTAAATCCAGGCCACCTTCTCTTATTTCTCTACCCTCTGATCTAGCACTATTAAAGGGCATGAGCTTTCTACACATAAATGCTTGCAGTTTTTTTAAGAAAACTTGACATTATACAATTGTGGATTTGCCATACAAAACCTGACGTACTAGTGGTAACTGAAACTTGGCTTTGGAGCTCCACTCCTGACCATGAGTTAAACCTTCCTTCTTATAATGTATTCAGAGCTGACAGAAAATCCGGGTGGGGGGGGGTCTCAATTTACATCTGAGATAAATTCACTGCCTCTCTAATCAACTCAACTACCATACCCAAAGAATTTGAAAGTTTCTCAATAAAATTCCTATTATCTCTGGCTGTGTCACTATGCATTATGGGCTGTTACAGACCTCCTTCGGGGGGCTCATATTGCTAGGTCATCTGTACAACTCCCTGGATTCACTGTGATTGGAAGTGATCATCATGGGAGACTTCATCCTTGATTGACTCTCTCCTCTTTCTAAACCACTAAAAGACCTCTGTGATGCTTATGGTCTTAGCCAGCTTATCTCTGAGGCCACCCACCAAAATCATAAAAATCCTGCAAATAGTATACAGTTGGACCTGATTCTTGTAAATAAACCCCACTTTATAACTCACACTGGCTCTTTTTTCAATGACATACGTGACCATAGTTCCAAAGCCTGTGTTAGGGCTGTTCCTAAACCTATCTCAATCTCTCGATATATATTCAAAAGAAGTAGTTATAATTTCGACTGCTATGCCTTCCTCTTAGACCTAAAGAATACCAGATGGCAAGACTTCTACCTAGCTGTTACTGTGTCTGAGGCATATGACCTGTTCCAAAATATAGTCTCAAATGTCATAGATAAACATGCCCTGTTAGTTAAAATTAGAACTAGTAAAAAGTTGTGCCCTTGGTTCACCAACAATCTAAAAGCAACCCTACATAACAGGGATGCCCTATGGAAAACAGCACGCAAATCTAAACAACCAACAGTTTGGGCAGCATTCAGAATGGTGAGAAACCAATGCACACAGCTTATAAGGGCTGAGAAAGCCAAATATTTCCAGTCAGAACTGGAATCCTTATCTAACTGGCCTGCTAAGTTCTGGAGAACACTGCAGGAAATTGAAGGGCACAGTCCAACTAACTCTCTCCCCACTAAAATCTCATCTGGTGGTATTACCACTACTAGCAAACAGTCTATTTTAGATGTTCTAAACAATCACTTTGCTACAGCTGGGTTAGCTTTTGATACCTCTGCTGCAAATAAACTGCACTCCCAGACCATTGTCCCTGACTCAGCCTGTCCAACCATAAGCGCCGCTGTGCAAGAAGCAAAGTTCTCATTCTCCCCTATCACTTTCAAGCAAATGGAAGATCTTTTACTAGGCCTTGATACAAGAAAAAGTGTGGGCACTGGTCAGCTTGATCCATTCTTTCTAAAACGAGGTTATCATGTTTTGACTCCTCCAATCACTCATCTCTTCAACATGTCACTTGCTCAAGGTGCTCTTCCATTGGTGTGGAAAATAGCACATGTAATCCTACTATTTAAGTCAGGTAATCCAAGTGACTGTAATAACTACAGGCTACATCCCTCCTTCCCATCCTATTTAAATTACTCAAAAATATAGTCAATTCACAACTAAAAAAATCACCTAAACTCATTTAACATGCTTACCCTTGTACAGTCCAAATTTAGACCAAATCACAGCACAGTTACAGCCATAGCCAAGGTGACCAATGACTGGCAACTTGCATGTGACTCTAAAAACCATGCCGGTGCCTGATTTCTTGTCCTGAGCAACGCATTTGACATGGTGGATCATGACCTACTACTGCTCATACTACGTAACATTGGTCTCAATTCAACTGCATTGTGATGGTTCTCTTGTTTCCTTATAGACTGGCAGCAGCAAGTCAAGGCAGAAGGGGACCTCTCCCCTATGAAAACATTCCAGAGAGGTATGCCACAGGGGTCTATATTAGGTTTATTACTATTCACAATTAATATCAATAATATCAACTCTGGTATCAACTCTTCAGACATCCACCTTTTTGTTGATGATGTTATCCTCTACATCGCCAGGCCCACCCTTGAACCTGCCTGCAAGGAACTGCAACATGAATTTAACTTGTTATAGCAAAACCTCCCACACCTAAAACTTCTGTTAAATGCTAAAAAAACAAAGTCATGTTCTTTTCCCCATATGTCAACTTAATAATCCACCATCCCTTGGGTGTCACACCACAAATCACAACCCTCCTGCAGGAACCACTGGAGTTAGTGAATATATTTAAATACCTGGGCTTTTGGACTGACCACAAACTAAAAAGTTAAAACAAAGACTAGGTCTATTTTTTTCAAATTAAACACTTACTAACCCAGGATGCCAAAACAAGACTGGTTCAAACTATTTTCCTCCCTCTCCTGGGCTATGCAGACTTTCTTTATAGTCATGGACCCAGCAGTGCATTAACCAAGCTTGACACCCTGTATCATAGAGTGCTAAGATTTATTACTGGAGTACTGTACTCTACCCATCATTTCTCCCTCTAATCCCAGCTTGGTTGGAAGTCACTTAAATCCAGAAGACTAAAAAACACAGCTACTTGGACCTGTAGGGCACTTACTAACAAGTTCCCTCAATACATTTCCAATTGCCTGTTAACTAGTATCTCTAGAAGTTACTCCCTGTGAAGCTACTCTCACATCTCGCTTGATACCCCTAGAATCAGAATGTACTTTGGCAGATCTTCTATGAGCCATGCCCTTCCTGTCCTTTGGGATAATCTCCAACAAACCCTGAAACTATCAAATTTTGTTAAAATGGCCGCCTTTAAAACTCTGCTCGCACATTATATTAAAGATACTTGTAACTGCTTTGCTTAACCACATTCATGTCAGGAGCTTTGTATGCTTGCACTCTACACCAGCTCTCATCTAGCATGACTTGTTGCTGTTATCTCCTCCTCTTCCCTGCCATTTACATCTTCCATCTACCCCTCTTATGCTCTTGCTGATCTGCTTCCACCTCTCAACTTAATAGTAATCTTATTTCTTGCTTAGGTGTACTACATGTCATTGTTACATTGTGCTCTGTGAATTTTACATGATTCTATCATGTACTGTAATGCATTGCTGACTTATGTTCTCCTTGGCCCAGGTCCACCTTGTAAATGAGTTCTCTCTTGGGGACAAGCTGCAATAGACATTTAAGAAACTATTATGAATAAATTTTATAAAAGGTTACTGGGGTTACCAAAAGGCATTGCTTCTAGCATGATTAGACTGGAAATAGGGCAGCTCCCAAACAGAAGCAACATAGAAAAGAGACTATCTTCCTATTGGGTTAAAGTATACAATATGCACAGTAATAGATTACCAAGAATGTTTTTACAGGACATGCTGTTATATAGTCAAGCTGGATTTGTTTACCCAAGTATATACATTTTGGAAAAAATAATTAAACCTTATGGACTACTGAAGTACTTAACTGAGAGTTGTAGGATCCCATTAAAATACGTAAAAGAAAAGATCAAAACTAGAATCCAGGATACATATATTCAAAAGGAAATGAGTCTAGCCAAAAACTGCAAATTAAGCTATTGGCTAACTGCAAATATGAAACATAGAAACATAGAAGTTGACAGCAGATAAGGACCTCAAAGCCCATCCAGTCTGCCCATTTCTTTTTCTACCCTATGAATGTGCCATTGGCCTTTGCTCTGTCAATGGCCTATCTATTCATACTCTTCTGTATTACTCCCTTATGCCTATCCCATGCTTGTTTGAAGCCCTGCACTGTATCCATAATTACCACTTCCTGAGGTAGTCCGTTCCATGCATCCACCACCCTTTCTGTGAAAAGGAACTTCCTCACATTACCCCTTAATTGGCATCCCTCTAATCTCATGTTGTGTCCTCTTGTCCTGCTATTTTTCTTATATTGAAACATGTTAGACTCTTTCACCTTGTTAATGCCCTTAAGGTGTTTGAATGTTTCAATTATATCACCTCTCTCCCTCCTTTGCTCTAGGGTATACATATTGAGTTCAATTAATCTGTCCTCGTATGTTTTCTGATACAATCCCTGCACCATTTTGGCTGCCCTTCTCTGGACTGCCTCAATTAGGTTAATGTCCTTGTGAAGGTGTGGCCTCCAGTACTGCACGGTGTACTCCAGATGGGGTCTAACCAGTGTCTTGTAAAGAGGGATTATTACCTCCCTCTTCTGACTTGTGATACCCTTACTAATACACCCCAACATCCCTCTAGCCTTACCTACTGCTTTAGTGGTCTGCTTGGATGATTGCAGGTCATCGGTGATGATGATGCCCAAGTCTCTTTCTTCCCTGGTGACTGCCAGCAACTCCCCTCCCAGCCTATAGGTGGCTTCAGGGTTTCTCTTCCCTATATGCATGATCTTGCACTTCTTTGAGTTAAACCCCAGAAAAGACGATTCGGAATGGAACAATATTTAAATAAATTAAAAAATCCTCAAATAGAGAAATCCTATACTAAATTCAAATTTGGTTATGTAGACACTCAAAAGTTAAGGAACTTTTATAGCACAACTAATTTAAAGTCATGTGCTTGTAACTTGGGTGAAGATAGTCCAGCACATCTCATTTTAGTTTGTCCTCTATACAATTATGAGAGAAAACTGTTTTTGGGAAATATTTTAATACATTTAGATATGGAACCGTGTTATTAACCAATAACATTAAACAACTGGAAAAAACTGCAAAGTTCTATAAAACTATAGAAAGAAAGAAATTGCATATCGTCTCTGATAAAGAGAATCAAGAAAAAAGTTTGCTAAAGGACAATTAAAAACCCAGTAGAGAACATAATGTTTCAAGAATTGATAAAAAACCAGTAGAGAGCACGATGTATCACACAATATAGTTTGTTATGATAAATGAAAACTGCTGATGTGTGTTTTAATGAATTTCAGATATGCCATTGTAAAATGAGAACTGTGCACAATTTTAACAGAATATTATTTATGATTTTTGCATTAATTGTGATGACAATTTTAATTTGTCAACTATAAAATGTTGAATTGAATTGAATTGAAATGAGTTCTCTCAATGGCAATCTGCCTGGTAAAATAAAGATTGATTGATTGATTGATTGATTAATTGATTTCATGTCTGTTTAGCATTTTGCACCATTTCCCCTAAAGTGCAGTACAATAACTGTGGCGAGGGGACAGTCACAAAGTTTGCCACCATGTAGCAGCATGTAGCAGACCTATATATTTTTGGGGGGAGCTCAGAAAACTTCAGGAGCTCTGAGTTTATGTCTCTTTAGCTTTTCTCACCATAGCCACTACAGTGCATTACAAGAACAGTGTTGTGGGAACTAACACATAAACCAGCACCATTCAGCATGTAGCAGCACTTTTTTTTCTTGGGGACCTCAGAAAAATTTAGAGCTCCAATTCTACATCTTTTTTGCTTTTCACACCATAGCAGGTGAAATGCATTACAGGAACTGTGTCATGGGAAATAATACACAGAGCAACACTTTGTAGTGGCTTGCAGTGCCCTGCTGTATTTATCCTGGAACTTTAGAAAAATTCTGGGATTACAACATTGTTCATAAACTTTCATGACTCAGGCTTGGATGTCCTCTTCCTCATACTTTTCCAGCTTCTCCACTACTCTGTGTGAGGCGACTAAAATAAAAAGGTCCTCTGTATCCAGCAGGACTATCAGTTATCCACCTGATGATGCTGCCAGATTATTTGTAGCAAAACTGAATATTACCTGAAATGAGAAAAACAGGAGCACAGCACCTTTTGGCAACATCCAGCAGCCTAAAATATTTATTCTGGTTGCTGAGAAACATTTTAGGAACACACAATTCATGTATGTTGTGCTTGTCTCACAATTTCTCCTGAAATATTTTACATGGACACATAAATCTAGCATATTATGGGTGAAGGACAGGAGCTCAAATAGACAAACCACCCTCTATGCCCCTTAACCTTTTAGTAGGACTTTAGTAGTAAAAACTGTGGCATGAGGAATGAGACACAGTGCAGGACCATGTAACTGCATTCAGCAGCCTGAAGTACTTATTCTGGTAGTATTAAAAAACTATGGGAGCCCACAGTTCATGTATTTTGTGCTTTTCTCACAATTTCTTCTCAAATTTGTTACAAGAGCTGTGGTGGGGGAATTGATACACACTGCAGTGCCTTGTAGCAGCATACAGCAGCCTGAAGTATTTATTTTTGTAGCTGAAAAAAAATTCTGGGAGCACATAGCTTGTGTATGTTGTGCTTTTCTCACAATTTCCCCTTGTGCGTGTGTTACAAGAACTGTGGTGGGGGAACTGAGACAAAGTGTAGGGTATTGTAGCAGCATCCAGCAGCCTGACGTATTCGTTCAGGTGGCTGAGAATAATTCTGGGAGCACAAAATTCATGTATGTTGTGCTGTTCTCACAGTTTCCCCTAAAATGTGTTATAAAAACTGTGGTGTGGCGAGTGAGACACATTGCAGCCCCTTGTAGCAGCATCTTGCAGTCTAAAATATTTATTCTGGTAGTTGAGGAAAATTCTGGGGCACAGATTTCATGCACTGTATTTTGTGATTTTTCCACAATTTCCCCTAAATTGCATTACAAGAACTGCAGTGTGGGGACTGAGACATAGCAAAGCACCTTGTGACAGCATCCAACATCCTGCAATATCTATTCTGGCAGCTGAGAAATAATTCTAGGAGCATACAATTTATTAATGTTGTGCTATTCTCACAGTTTCTCCCAGGGACTGTTACAAGAGCTATGGTTGATCAGACAGACACAGCACAACACCTTGTTGCAGCATTCAGTGGACTGAAGTATTTATTCTGCTAGTTGAGAAAAAGTTCTAGGAGCACACAATTTATGCATGTTGTACTTTTCTTATAATTTCTCCAAAATGTGTTACAAGAACTGTGGCAGGGAGCCAGCCCAGTGGTGCTGAGGGTTGAGGTGCTGAAGGCCACACCTCATGCCATACTGCAACCCAGGTTTGGAAGCGAACTTGGGATCCGGGGGTTGGTAGGGGAAGGAGAAGATTGAGCGTCCAATAGACTAATCTCCTCTCCCGGGGGGGGAGGGCTGTGGGGAAGTCTGGCATCCCAGTGACCCCCGATGGAGAGCAGGGGTACTACAGGATGCAGACTAGCAAGGAGGGGTGAGCATGGCTGATGCCAGCAGGGTTGCCGTGCTCCATGGCGTCATTGTATGTCTCGCTCGTGGGGGGGGGACTCGTGAAGTAAAAATCCTCCCTGGCACTTCAGAGATGAAGAGGGCACCAGTGGTTCTGCCCACATCCCACTGCCAGCTCCCTCATACTGGACTTCTCCTCAGACACCACCTGATGCTCAGTTAGGCCTTTGAGTCTGTAAGGCCACCATGGGAGGCAAGCCTTCCCTCAGGAGCAAAATGGGTTGCCGAGGTATTGTCCTGCCTGGATTCAGAGGGGAGGAGTTCCAACTAGTGAGGAGTTCAGTCTGGGAGTGAGAGGCAGGAACCGAGTGTGCACCTCGGAAGGATGCCCTGTACAGGGGTGCCATAAATAGAAATGTAAAAAAAAAAAGAACTGTGGCAGGGAGATTGAGACACAGTTCAGCCCCTTGTAGCAACATAGAAACATAGAAAAACAGAATTTGATGGCAGATAAGGACTGCTTGGCTCACCTAGTATGCCCATTTCCCTACCTAATGGATAAGCTGCAGATCCTATTTAACCCACAGCCTACTTCCTCCTACCCCCCCACTAGAACTGCCTTATGACTGTCCCATGCATTCTTGAATTCTCCCACTGTTTGTGACTCCACCACTTCCTCAGAAAGGCTGTTCCATGTATCCACTACCCTCTATGTGAAAAATGCTTCCTTATATTACCTCCGAGCCGTCCCTCCTCTATCTTCAAGTTGTGCCCCCTTGTTCTTGCACACCTCTTTTTCTGAAAGATGCTACCCTCTTGGACTTTGTTGATTCCCTTGAGGTACTTGAACGTTTCTATCATGTCCTCCCTCTCCCTCTTCTCCTCAAGGGTATACATATTAAGCTCCTTTAATATCTCTTTTTTAATGTCTTCTGGTGCAGACCCTGCACCATTTTAGTTGCCCTCCTCTGGACAGCCTCCATCCTGTCCATGTCCTTGTGGGGACGGGGTCTCCAGAACTGCATGCAGTACTCCAGATGGGATCTAACCAACTGTTTGTACAGAGGGATAACAACTTCTTGTTTTCTACTCGTGATGCCTCTCCCTGTGCATCCCAGTATTCCACTAGCCCTCCTTACTGCCTTCTCACATTGCTTGCCCACCTTTAGGCATCTGATATGACTACCCCAGGTCCCTTTCATCAAGGAGACTGAAGTATTTATTCTGGTACTGTAGTTCAAAAAATTCTGGGAGCATGCCATTTATGTATGATGTGCTTTACTCACAATTCCCCCCAAGAAGCATTACAAGAACTGTGGCTGATGGAACAGAGACACAGCACAGCTCCATGTAGCAGCATCCAGCAGCCTTAAAGAGTTACTGACACCTCAAAGAAAACTTTGAAAAGCATAATAATTGGTTAAAATTCAGCTTGCATTCCATATATAGGCTATATATTTCTTTCCCCATTATTTATTACTGAGTAAATTTGCATGACTAAATGATCTTCATCCCTTTGAGTTCCATCTGCCTCTATAGCTTACTCCCTACTTCGTCATAATCCTCTGTTGTGACATCACAATGTGTCACTGTTAAAGTAACTTTAATGTCACAAGCAGTGCATTATTACCTTGGGTAGGGAGTGGGCAACAGAGATAGATGAACTCTCCAGGAACAAAGATTTGGTTTTAAAGCAAATTACCTCAGTAATAAATAATGAGGAAGAAAAATATAGAACTAATGTAAAACACAAGCTGAACTGTGTCTAAATATTATGGTTTGTTAAAGCTGTCCTGAAGGTGTCAGCTGCTCTTTAAGTATTTATTCTGGTAGTTAAGAACAATTCTGAGTGTACGTAATTCATGTATGTTGTGTTTTTCTCACAATTTCCCATAAAGTGCATTAGACAAACTGTGGTGGGGGGGTGCTGAGACATGGTACAACACCTTGTAGCAGCATCCAAGAGCCTGAAGTATTTATTCTGCTAGTTAAGAAAAAATTCTGGGAGCACAGAATTCATGTATGTTGTGCTTTTCGCCCAATTTACCAAAAGTGCATTGTAAGAACTGTGGCATTGGTACTGACACATTGCACAGCACCTTGTACCAGCAATTCTGAAAGCGCACAGTTCCTGTATTTTGTGCTTTTCTCACAGTTTCGTAAAGTGCATTACAAAAACTGGGATGTGGGGACTGAGACATAGTGTGTCCCCTTGCAGAAGTATCCAGCAGTCTGAAGTATTTATTCTGGCAAGCAAGCAAGCAAAACTTTATAAAGTGCTCCTTCCCTTAGGCTCTGAGCACTGTACAATACATAAAAAAGAACAATAAAGATATAACACCTTGAAAATTCAAGAATCAACATATTAACAATCACACTATCAAAGCGGTTAAATAACTGAGATAAAACATAAAAAATAATGAAGTAGCCATAAAGAAAAATGCAAGTTTTTGTAGCCTAAATGCTAGGATATATTAAATGCTGCAGTAAAAAAAATAGGCATTCAGGCCCCTTTTAAATGTCTCCAGTGAGGGGGCCTCCCTCAGAGATCTGAGAAGCGAGTTCCATAGGTCTGGGCCAGCAACATCAAAGGCCCTCTCTCCTGTAGATTTCAGTCAAACCCTGGGAACCGCTAGGAGGCCCACCAAAGAGGAACAGAGGGGTCGGGAGGTCTGGTGGAGAGACAGAAGGTACTCAGGTAGCTCTGGCCCAGTCCAAGTAGGGCTTTGTAAATCAGCAAGCTGACCTTGAAAGAGATTCTCCACCTCACCAGCAGCCAGTGCAGTTCACGTAGGACCGGGGTTATATGACTTGACCTTGTGTGGCACATCAACAAACTAGCCACAGCATTCTCCACCAACTGCAGGCAAGGTAGCGTCCCTCTATTTAGCCCAATGTAAAGGGCATTACAGTAGTTGAGTCTGGAGGCAACAAAAGCATGTATCAGTGAGGGCAGGTCACCAGGTGGGTTCAAAGACTTTATCCAGGTGATATTTCTAAGATGTGAAAATCAGTACAAACAATGGATGACACCTGAGCCTCCAGTGTCAGTTCATTGTTAAAAATAAAGCCCAGATTCTTTACACTGCCTGAGGCAGTTAGAGAGGAGGAACCAAGCACTATTCTGGTCTCCTCATTCCCCACATCAGTTCCCCGCTGGTAACCAGGCTCAATCACCAATACTTCTGTCTTTTCAGGTCTGAGCTTCAGACAGTTGGATGGCATCCAGTCTTGTATTTCAGCCAGACAGGAATTCAGTACCAAGACTGCACCCCGTATACCTGGAGCAATTGACACATACAGTTGAGGATCATCTGCATAGCAGTGAAATCCCAAACTGTAATGTTTAATGATATGAGCCAGGAGTAGCATGTACGCTGCAAATAATATGGTGGAGAGGATCGAACCCTGGGGAACTCCACAAAACAGGGGCATCGAGCAGGAGGTATATCTTACCATCACCACCCTTTGTGTCCTACATGCAAGAAAGGACTTAAATCAATTGATGACAGTACAGCAAGTTCACAGACATCCAGCAGGCAGCCCATCAACGTCATATAATCCACAGTGTCAAATGCTGAGGAGAGATCAAGAACAAGAATTGACCAATCGCCATGATCTCTCATCCTGAGGAGCCCATTCTGCACCTTGACTAGTGCTGCTCCACACAGTACAGCACAGTATCTTGTAGCAGCATAAAGCAGCCTGAAGTATTTCTTGTGTTAGTTGAGAAAAATTCTGGGAACAGACAATTCATGTAAGGTGCACTTTTCTCACAATTTCCCCTAAAGTGAGTTACAAGAACTGTGGCATGGGGACTGAGACATAGTGAAGCACCATACAGCAATATCCAACAGCCTGAAATATTTTTATAATAGCTGAGATAATTCTGGGAGCTCACAATTGAAGCATGTTGTGCTTTTCTCACAATTTCCCTTAATGTGCATCACAGGAGCAGTGGTGTGCAGACTGGGACACAGTGCAGCCCCTTGTAGCAGCATACAACAGCCTGAAGTATTTATTCTGGAAGTTAAGAAAATTTCTGGGAGCACACAGTTATTGTATGTTGTGCCTTTCTGTCAATTTCCCCTAAAGTGTATTAATAGAACTGTGGCATGGGGGATGAGACACAGTGCAGCCCCTTGTAGCAGCGTACAGCAGCCTGAAGTATTCATTCTGGAAGTTGAGAAAAATTCTGAGAGCACACAGTTCCTGTATGTTGTGCCTTTCTCACATTTCCCATAAAGTGCAGTACCAGAGCTGCAGCAGGGGGACTGAAACACAACGCAGTACCTTGTAACAGCATTGAATAGCCTGAAGTATTTATTCTGGTAACTGAGAAAAATTCTGGGAGTACAAACTGTATGTGTTTTCTGCTTTTCTCACACTTTCCTCTAAAGTGTATTACAAGCAATGTGGCATGGGTACTGACATACAGCACAGTATCATGTTTGTTGCAATAGCATCAGTACTACATTACCGTTTCATAACGTCTTTTTTGGGACAAAATTTCAAGAAGTGACAAATGTATATTTATAATGTGCTTGAGCACTTGTGTCAACTCACTGAGATTGACAAATACTGTCTGAGAAGGGGACTTGAACAGTGCTGCAGTAGGTACTACAGTTTAACAATTTCTTGTTCAGGAAAATATTGCTTTACAACAGAAAAAGTAATGAGAGAGAAAGAATAATATGCCAAATAAACAGCATCATTAAAGGAGATGTAGATCTTGTTCTTGCATTGCTTTTAAGAAGGAGCAAGACAGTTCAGACAAATAAAGACAAGAAAAAATGTAATGAAACAGTAAAAGCAAGACTAGAAAAGAGTTTCCATTTTTTTTATTTTAAATGTAGTTTGTTTAAATGAGAATTAAACAATGAAGAAGGAAGAATGACTATGAGGAGATAGAAAGGAGTCTATGATAGTTACAGAAAAGCACAGAGTATGAAATAGGGAGGACTGAGGAAGCAATGAAATAGGAAAGATGGAGTCAAACTTTTAAATCTTGGAAATAATGATGTGACACTGCCAGATGGAGTAGCACCCAAACCCCTGTGATGGAGTACATTTCCTGAAGGAGAAGCTGCTGGTTCTCCAGCACTTTCAGCTCATTTTGCTTGATCAAACAAACATCTTGCCAGAGGTCCCTCATCTCTTCCCATGGTTGGGAAAGTTCTTCCATGGTGTTTGGCAGCAGTGTAGGTGCCGGTGCTGGTGCAGGTGCCAGAGCTCCTAGTGCACTCCCACATCCATCACCACTCTGAGAATGGCAGTGATGGAATGTTCATTCCCTCGTGGATGGGTGTTCCCCACTGGGTGGAACAAACAGTCCAGCACAACCACTACTAGCCATCGCTGGCTGCTACACCTCCCACTCTGTCAGGTACCAGATCTTTAGATGTGTCCACTGGCCACTGATGCCTAGATGTTTCTCCTTTTGCAGAGATATACTGTGTGACCTGTGGAAGTTCTTCAATGTCACCTTGAGAAACTTTTTTACCTGTAGCCTCATTTTAACCAAACTTTGCCTTGGTGTACCCCAAGGACAAAGTTACAGGCAAAGTTGCCAAAGGCAAATTTGCTATTAAATAGCAAAAATTCACAGATTTATCTGTGAAGGCAAATTTGGTAAATATGCCTTAACTTTGGCAGCAGAATTAAACTTTGCAACATTTCTAGTTTACAACCCCGAAGAACACACCAGAACTGATTTGCTAAGTCTCCCAAGATACCCCAAACCCTAATGTTTTTTCATTTACCATCTTTGTGCACTTTGCCTTCTTCAACCTTAACTTCTGCATTAACAACATAGTTTGTTGCTATTAGTTTCTTTTCTTTTTATAATATTGGAATGATATATTCATTTGTTCAGGTCCCTTACAGATCTGTGCAAAATGCACTAAACAGAATAGCGGGGATAGTTCTAGCCCTGCTTCACCAACCAACAAGTGAAAGACAATAGTGTTTTAATACTTGCAGCTGCACATTAAACCATACCATTCTTGTTTACAGTAGCTACAGAATTAACTAGAAAAGAATGTGCAATTCTTAGACAGAATAACCAGTAGCATTTTCTGACCATTTCCAAAAATAATCTTATATTGTCTTTTTATAATGCTTGAAGCTACATTTTGAAAGCTGCAAGATTTGAGCAGTTAACACAGTTCTCATGTGTTACTACATGCACCTACTGTACATGTTCATATGTTAAAAATGACAGGACTTTAAAAATGCAGTGAACCATTTTATTTTAATTTTCTGTTTATATTGACATTAAAAATTACGTCTTTTTATATCGATATATAGTCATGTAGTGATACACTAATGATATTTCTATTTAGCTGATTCCAAACTTTCATTTAAAACAAGTATTTGCCAATGTTGAATGTTTTCTGCTTGTTAAACAATATTTTTTTTTTTATTTTGACTACAACTTTAGCAGATTCTTTTTTAGAATTTGCCTTACAGGCATGACGCCCCAGATATTCAAACTGCACCAGGCTGTGGCGCAAGCCTGGGCGCAGCTCAACTAAGCTGTGCAGGGGCGTGGACTGGACAATATTCAACGGAGCTGCGCCATGGCTCAGCATAGTTGAATATCGCACCCTGGCCACACGCAGTGTGCATGGAGCAGTGGCACTGTGCCAGTGCCAGTGGCCAGAGTGGAGCATTGGGATGCACTAGTGCAAGTTCCATTGTGCTAGGTGCAACAACGGTGATATTCAAAAGTTTACATGCAAATGGGGCCATAATGTATGCAAGGCACAAATAGGGCCATTGGAATGTCATTATGGCCCCATTTGCATGCAGGTGCACCGATCCCCGATGACTTGTGCCTGGCGCCCTGCCAGACAGCAGCCGTCAGGGACCCAGCGCCCCCCTGCAGCAGCGGCAATGCCCCAGCCTGATTGTGGGCATTTGAAATATAAAATAAATCAAAATCCTGGTGGTCAGTGGACCACTGTCTACTTAATCGTGGGCAAGTACAAAATAAAACAATTCCTTTATCCCTGGTGGTCAGTGGACTGCTGTCTGCCCAATCACGGGCTTAAGTAATAAAAAATTATTTCTATATCCCTGGTGGTCAGTGGACCCTCCCACCCACCCCACCACTGATCCACACTGCCCGCTCCCCTGGTCAGCAGCGGGCAGCACCACCATCCACCTGCCACTGCCGCCACCAACTGACACCATCAGTAGGGCTGTACGTCCATTGGTCACAGCGCTTGAGCAATGGGTGTGCAACTTACCGTACCACATTCCACATATGTGAATGGATCCATTCACATATCTGAAATGTGTAGTATGGTACAGGTCTGCACGCTTTATGGCTCACGCCAGACCACCGGCATGCAGCCCCACCGACAGTGTCAGTCGGCAGGTGGCGGGTGGCAGGCGGGGTGCTGCCACCCACCGCTGATGGAGGGGGGAGCGGGCAGTGGGATCAGTGGAGGGTGAGGGGGTCCACTGGATCACCAGGGATATAGGGATCATTTTTTTATTACTTAAGCCCACGATCAGGCAGACAGCGGTCCACTGGACCACCAGCAATATAGAGATCTTTTTTTATTACTTAAGCCCGCGATCAGGCAGACAGAGGTCCACTGGACCACCAGGGATATAGGAATCATTTTATTTGTATTTAAGCCCACGATCAGCCAGACAGCAGTCCACTGGACCACCAGGAATATAGGAATCATTTTATTTTGTACTTAAGCCCGCGATCAGGCAGACAGCGGTCCCAGGGATATAGGAATCTTTTTTTATTACTTAAACCCCCGATCGGGCTGACAGCGGTCCACTGGACCACCAGGGATATTGGACCTTATTCCTTTTAACTGATGCCCGCTATTGAGCATGGGGGGGGCACCACCACGGAGGTGCAGCCGGAGCTCGGGTGGCCACTCACAGGTGACAGCTGCCATGTTGTGCCCTGCAATATGGCAGCTCACCTGTGGGTGGCTGGCCATTGCTCCTTTTTTTTTTTTGCTCAACTTTGTGCGGCGCAAGTAGGGGTTGCACATGCATGGCTCAGCAAATCCCAGGCTGAATATCGGGCTGTGCAGAGTATGTGTGGGCACGCCCCCCCTACCTGCACCTGCATACATTACTGATGCGCTCCAGCGCATCGGGATTTGTGCCAGGCACAATACCGTTTGAATATTGCGCCGGGCTCATCAGTGGGCTGCGATGGTGCAACACTGTTGCACCATGTGCAACCCTTTTGAATATCTGGGCCGACATGTACAATTTATGGTACATTGGCTGAAATGTTATTTTGCACCAGAGGTGCGAAAACACATCTCATCCAGGATTTTAAAAATACACATGTCACATTCATGAGGTGGTGGGGAAAAATGGTTATGCTAAAATTTTAGAGCCAAAATATTGATACAGTATAACAAAGTTATGAGTGAATGCTGAAATAGTGTAATGTTCAGTCATAACTTGAGTATTTTACTGTATTTGTACACCACATTTTCATCATAGCCTTCTTATTATCCCAACTAATTGATCAGGTAAGTGAACATTTTCACATACCTGCTAAAACATCACTCTGCACCAGTAAAATGTCATTCTGTACCACCGAAATGTCATTCTGCACCACAGGTACGAAAACACATTTTGGCCAGGATTTGAAAAATGACAGCTGTCAGATTCATGAGGTGCTGTGAAGAAATGGCAATGTTGAAAATGTGGGGTCAAAATACTTAAAATTCCCAAAGTTACAAGCCTGTGTTTGTAAATTTCAATGTAGGCTCATAACTTTGTTGTTTTTTAATATTTTTACACCAGATTTTCAACACATCCTTCTTATGACCCCACCTCATGAACAAGGGTGGAGAAAGTTTTTACTTCCTGCGTGAAACATGATTTTGTGCAGCGACCATAAAACCACCTTTCTGGGCAAAAATTTGTCTAATTTCACTGTCATTGTTCATGAGGTGGGGTCACAAAAAGGAATTTTGTAAATCTGGGGCAAAAATATCCAGAAATGACCAAGTTATGCCACTAAGTCCAAACCCTATTGAAATACATTGAACTGTATACCTGATTTCCTTAGTTCTCAATCTGGCACTGAAGACTGAAGATGTGTCTGTGGTCCAGAGAGGATTATGGTATTGGATCCCTGGTCAGTAAGTAAGGGCTTGGGGGGATTGGGGTGGATGCTGAGTGGGAGGGTTGGGTGGCAGGGACTAACAGTGCAACAGACACTGATGGATAGTTTACGTTTTTACAGACTTAAAAAAAAATTGAAGGACAGTTAAAGATGCACTCTGACACTGGGATTGAGCACTCCAGTGTCGAACTTGTTGGGAAACAGGGATGGGGAACCTGTAGGGGAGGGGGAGTCAAGAGAAGCAATAGTGGGGGTGGGCACCCCACTCTGCTTACATAAAAAAATATATATATTTAAAGATAGGAAGGACGGGTGGGAAGGCCAGCCACCTGGAAGAGATGGGGAGAAAGAAACGGTAGCAGAGGTGCACACCCCGCTCCTCTTACATTACAAAAAATATATAAAGATGGGAAGGGCAGGTGAGCCACCTGGAGGGGACAAGGAGAAAGAAATAGTAGTAGGGGAGAGAACCCTGGTCTGCTTACATTAAAGGGACACATTCAATCCCTTCCTTAGTCCCCATACTCATGCAGGGACCACTGTATCTGAGCTCAGCTAAATATGTTTTTGGGCACTAGAAAGAAACATGAACTCAGGAAACTAGTTTTTTTTAAACAATGGCTAAAGAGTACTTTAACCACACTCCGAAAGTGGAGCCGTGATACGGGGCATGCATGTATGCAGTATCACAGCTCCACTTTCAGAGTGTGATTAAAGTACTTTTTAGCCCTTGTTTCAAAAAACTAACTAGATTCCCAAGTTCAGCTTTCTTTCTAGTACCTGGAAACATAGTTAACTGAACATGGGTACAGAGGTCCGAAAGGGACTGACACTAACAAAGACAGGCTACTGGTGTTGCCAGCCAATCAGCTGCCTGCTGACCAGCCAGCTTCATGCAAATCAAAGGACCGAAGCTCTCTCTAATTATAGCTGTTTCAGTCCTTTGAAGTACATGAGATTTCTGCCCAGCAAGTAGCGAGTGGTGTCACGACTACAATGTGTGGTCATTGGTCTAGACTGCCAAGCCCCTTCTATTTTCAACTGCAATGGGCCTGGCAATGACACACACCCCAAATCCTCTTTCACTTGTCTTGAAATATTTGGTGCACAAGCACAGCAAACCTAAAAAAAGTAAGTCTAACAATTCCAAAGTTATCACATTTAAAAATATATATTTTTTGATTGATGTAACTTTAAAACTGCTGGGGCTAGAAAATTATTTTATATTTTAAATGAAAGCTTGGAGTTCAGCTAGTAAGCAATTGTGTTGTTATATCATTATAAAGGAGGGGAAGAAATGGCACTGAAGATCAAGTGTAGGTCTGCAGCAAAAAATAAAGGTAAAAAAAAATACAGGCAGACTAGATCAGTCCGGTGGTCCTTATCAGCCATTACATTCTAAGTTTCTATGCTTCATATTATGTAAGAACAGTAATTATGTTATCGATATAAAAAACAAGCAGGCCCGGTGGTGCTGAGGGTTGAGGTGCTAGATGACACTCCTCACACCATGCCAGCGACCCAGGTTCAGTAACAGACTCAGGTCACCTGGGGTCGGCAGGGGAGGGAGGGAGAGGGAGAGGATTGAGCATCCAGAGGACTGCTCTCCTCTTCTGGCGTGGGTTGCGGGCCTCACTCAGCTCCTAAGTGGCCCCCAATGGAGAGCTGGGGTCCTACAGGAACCAGCACTGTATGGGGTGGAGCAGTGGTGGATGTCAGCAGCCTGCCTGCACAGATATCATTGCATGTCCATGCTCCAGGGGGTAACACTAGCTTGGAAAATGGCCCTGGCCATCAGCAGGCAAAGGTGGGTCCAGTGGCCGAACTCCACACCCAGTGCTGGGTCCTTCAGCCTGCCTCCAGTGCTCCCTGGTCCCCTGTCTAGATTTCAGAAAGGTCCCAGAGGAATTGGTGGTCCCACCTGGGCTGCTTAGATCTGGGGGGTTGGGGATCAGAGGAGAGAAGAGGGGGTCCCCTCACTGGAAGGTAACGCTGGGACTTCAGGCAGGCAGGATAGGGTAGTGCCGTGTGTCCACACCGGAAAAAGTCCAGGGGTCAGAAAAGGAGGAGGAGGATAAAGAGAGTTAAAAAAGACAGGCACATTTCTCTGTCTATATCAAGATACATATTTACATCATGGAAGAACAGTATTTTTGTAAAAAAAAAGTTATCAACATACTTTTTCCAAAACAATAAAATATATCGATATACTTTTTTTAATATCAACATGGAAAATTTCATGACACTTTTAAAAACCCAACATTTTAAATACATTTTTTTGCACTTTGTCTTAATTTTGGTATTAGTCCCCACAATTTAAATGATATCTGCATAAGTGTAATCCCATTAAACATTCATCTTATACCTTAAATCACATTGTTATCATTTCACTCTCCTTCCAAGCAGTATCAATTCTTCTTCACTTTCATAGCGTTCAGCTGTGAAAGTGTCAGAAAATAATAAAGATTTCTTACCTTTGTCATTGGGATTGTCAGATGGGTAGAAACATGCAGCAATATGGCTATAGGAGACAAAAATTCCGGAGCCATGCCAAAAGCACAACAGTGGGCTCAAAGACTCACAGGAAGGCTCCACAATGTGTAATACAATAAAAAACTATTTTATTAAGAAGCATATAAGCTTACAAATAGCACCCCCAGTGCAAACAAAGCAACATTAACATTTCATACCGCCCTAGCACTTTTTCAAGATGTCAGCAGCGTGTGACCACTCCACAAAAATAATGCCACGTGTGTGATTCATACCAACATTTAAAGCAACATACCAAAAATATACACGTTCACTCAAACTAAATTTAAAAATAACAGTCTACAAACTGTATGATGAAGAGACACATTCACTCAAACTATATTAAAAATAGCAGTCCACAAACTGTGTGGTGAAAAGACAGACTGACAGGAAAACTGTCACTATTTACATTCAAATCTACAGTTAGTGCTCATGTCCCAATATAAACAGCATCTCATACATATATTATTGCACTATGAAACAACATTTATGTATAGCAAAAGACAGCATTGCAAAAACCCTCTATATAATATTGATCACTAAAATGCTATTTATTTACAAATAAATGTATACTATATACTATTGATCACTAATGTGCAATACAAACAATGTGTAATATTGATCACTAAAGTGCTGTACAATTACAAATAAATCTATGCTATACAGTGGATTCCTCTTGTATGCCATTTGGATATATGCACATTCCAGATGTATGCACAAAAATGGCATGTCCCAATCCCAACCCTATATACTTAATAATAAAAAATGTGCTTGTATGCACACCAAATTTCAGCTGTATGCACACTTTGTCCTCCAAACAGGGGCATCACAGGTATTAATACTGTTAATCACACCTGTTAAACAGAAGCTAACTGTGCTGCCAGTTGTTAAAGACATCTAAGTTTTTATTCAGTTTCCGCCTGTTTGTCAGAACACGGAGCTTTGGAGAAAACAAATAGCTTAAACAACTCAGAATATGAAACATTTGATGACATGGCATGTTTTCAATGAGTCTGATAGATTCACTAAAAGTAGAAACTGACTAGTAAGTGAAGAAGTGTGTTTTACTTAGTGGCTCCATTGATTTCAATACAAGTTCGGTTGTATGCCATTTCCGTTGTATGCACAAAAACAGGGTGCCCCAAGGATGTGCATATATCAGGAACTGACTTTATACTATTTGATCAACAGAGTGCAATACAAGCAATACCGATAGCACAGCAGTACAAAAACACTCTGTATGCTATTCATCACTAAAGTGCTATACAGTTTCAAACAGATCTATGCTAAATATTATTGATCATTAGAATACAATACAGGCATACACTGAGATCTAAATAAATATTACTAACAACCAATGTAACTCAGGGACCACATAATTATCTATGTTTTTTTTAAGAAAGGAGATAGCTGGAAGGCATCATTTAATCCAGGGAATGTCCCAGCTCATAGTTTAAATTGCCAGTAGGTTTCCCGACATAGCAATTTGTTGTTCAAGTCACCCCCTTTAGGACCTAATCTAACCACTTCAAGGCCTCTGAACTTGACAGCATGTCCACATCTGGCAGACATTATATGGTAAGTTAAGGCATTCTCATTTTTTTTCAACCTGATACAGAACAAATGTTCCAAGATCCAATTCTTAAATTTGTGCCCTGTCATGTCTACATAGAAGCACTTACACAGACTGCCAAATAAATGATGCCTTTGGCAATACAAGAGATAAATTGCTTAGTGACAATTTTCACACTACTGTTTGGAGTGTAAAAGTCAGATCCCACCTGGACATGTTCACATGCCACACAGTTACCACATTTGTGAGTCCCAGCTGGAAGTTGTAAACCATTATTAGTGGCTTCCTTGTTCGTCTTACTATGAACCAATAGATCTGATAGGTTACTGTCTCTTCTTTTATTTTACTTTATTTATGCTCCTTTCAGGCCGGGCATCCTTCTGGGGTGCTCATGCAGCGAGGACTGCTACTCCCTGCCTGAAACCTGCCTTGAATGAACTCCCCCAACAACTCAGGCAGACCTAGCCATTCGGATCACCCCCTGGGGCAGGCCCATTCTCCCTTAATGGCCTGTCTGAGGCTAGAGAGGCCTTAGCTGGGTGTCAGGTCAACCAGGAGTCCCTCCAAGTAGATGGGCCAGTGGTGGGATGTGCGTCCTGCCCCTTGAGCCCCCATCATCTCTGCGATCCTGGGAGGGTTTTTTCCTTGTTGGTTCCCCATGGGAGTGTAGTGTACAATGACATCCCTGCATGGCTGCCCTGATGACATCTGCTGCACTCCTCCCCTCTCTTACATTGGCTGGCATACCTGTGCTGCCTCTGATCTCCATTGAGGGCCCCTAGGATGTCAAGCAGTCCCCAGAACCCTCCTCAGAGAGAGGAGAGCAGTCCTCTGGATGCTCAATTCTCTCTCTCCCCTGCTGACCCTCAATGGCCCTGGCTCATTCCCGAACCTGGGTCACTGGTGAGCGCGAGGTGTGGCATCTAGTTCCTCAACCCTCAGCTCCACCAGGCTGGCTGATTACTCTCTCTTCTATAGACAAACTTTGGCCTCTGATCGGCGATCCCCTTAAGCTTTGGTTAAGCCCTCTGGATATGCCAATGCTGCCTGATAATCTTCTCCACTTCACCAGCTTGTACACTCTAAACCAAAAAAAAAAAGACAGGACTAGTGTCAAAAGCTATCTCTAGATTTCTCTTGTCAGATGTCTTTGTTAACAGCTCCCTTCTATCCATTGTATCTACTTTCTGTATCTCCTATTTCAAGATACTAGAATTATAACCTCTCTGCTGGAATCTAAGTGTCATGTCAAGTTTTCCTTTCTCATACTCACTTACTGTGCTACAATTACATTTAACTGTCATATACTGACCCACTGGGATATTTGTGGTTACGTGACCAGGGTGACAGCTATCATAATATAAAGTACTGTTCCTATCTGTATTCTTCTGGAACATGCTGATCCCCAATCCACCATGACCATCTTTATATACCAGTAGGTCCAGTAAAGACACTTGATTCTGACTAGCTGTCAGAGTAGACTTCAAGTTGGAGTTTGAATTTTCGAAATATTACACAAACTGCCTCAACTCATCTATTTCACCAGTCCAGATCATAATAATATCGTCAATATAACGTCGATAAAAATTGATGTTACTCAAATAAGGATTAGTGTTACTGCATGTTTCCAGTAAGATTATTTTTAGTGATCAATAGTATAGAGAGAGTTTTTGTACTGCTGTGCTATCGGTATTGTTTGTATCGCACTCTATTGGTCAAATAGTATATAGCATAGATTTATTTGTAATTGCACAGCACTTTAGTGATCAATATTATTTGTTGTTTATATTGCACTTCAGTGATCAATAGTATATAGTATACATTTATTTGTAAATATATGTTACTTTAGTTATCAATAGTATACAGAGGGTCTTTGCAATGTTGTCTTTTGCTATATATAAATGTTGTTTCATTGTGCAATAATATATGTATGAGATGTTATTTATATTGTGACATGAGCACTAACTGAACATTTGAATGTAAATAGTGACAGTTTTCCTGTCAGTCTGTCTCTTCACCACACAGTTTGTGGATTGCTATTTTTAACCTAATTTAAGTGAATGTGTCTCTTCATCATACGGTTTGTAAACTGTTATTTTAAAATTTAGTTTGAGTGAATGTGTTTATTTTTGGTACTTTGGGGTAACCCTTGCCTCGGTGTTTGCGCACAGAGGTTCTTTGTCTTTTAAATAGATTTTTTATTTTAATGGGTTCACCACAATATATCCAAGGCACACTGCCTTAAGGGTAGCTGGTCCATTCCACTGGGGTGTCAAGCAGACGAGGCATACTGATGAGTCCTGGTAGGATGAAACACGTGTCTATGTCTTCTGTTAGCACCCTTTGCAAACTGTGTGAGAGGCCTTTCGGCACCATGCAATTCTGCTTAAAGTTGGACCAGCATAACATTCTGTGGTGATCTGCATATGTAGCCCATGATGCTTTGCATTGTGGGGGCATGTGTGATTTTGTATTTTCTTGAAACTTGGCTTCCCAGCCAAATGCCCTTTGGGGTAACCCTTGCCTCAGTGTTTGCACACAGAGGTTCTTTGTCTTTTAAATAGTTTTTTATTTTAATGGGTTCACCACAATATATCCAAGGCACACTGCCTTAAGGTAGCTGGTCCATTCCACTGGGGTGTCAAGCAGACGAAAGCATACTGATGAGTCCTGGTAGGACGAAACACGTGTCTATGTCTTCTGTTAGCACCCTTTGCAAACTGTGTGAGAGGCCTTTCGGCACCATGCAATTCTGCTTAAAGTTGGACCAGCATAACATTCTGTGGTGATTTGCATATGTAGCCCATGATGCTTTGCATTGTGGGGGCATGTGTGATTTTGTATATTTTTGGTATGTTGCTTTAAATGTTTGTACGAATCACACAGGTGGCACTATTTATGTGGAGTGGTCACATGCTGCTGACATCTTGAAAAAGTGCCAGGGCAGCATGAAACATTGACGTTGCTTTGTTTGCACTGGGGGGGGGTGCAGTTTTTTATTGTATTATACATTGTGGAGCCTTCCTATGAGCCATTGAGCCCTCTGCTGTGCTTTTTGCTTATTGTCAGATGGGCATCTTGAGGGAACATCCATTTGTACCTGTAAAATAAGAATAGCAGTTGGGTCACAAAGAATCTGCAGCTCTTTAGTAACTAACTGGGACAAACAAGGCACTCTAAACATGAAAGAAATACTTATCTGAAACCCTTGGTCAGTGTTCTCCAGTGCCAGGGCTGGAGTCTTGTCGTGATGTCTTAGAACACTGCTCTGTCCCTCCCCAGGCTAGTAAAAGTTCTGCATACCACAGCACCTTCCCCCAGCCTTAGCCCATCAAGACTGCTCATTGAGCTCACACCCAAACTTAGGTCACTGGCACAGAAAGGCAATGTGGTCCTCACTGGGCCAACGGCTATCCCTACAAATGTTACTTCACACTTTTTTTTGCATTTTGACCCCCAAAGTTTCAAGATAGCCTCTTTATGACCACTGTTCTGAACATGGCAGGTGTCAGTTAAGGATTTGAAAAATGGCATCTGTCATTTTCATTGGGTGGTGTGAAAACATTGCTATGTTGAAAACGCGAGGTTAAAATGTTGGAAATTATTGAAGTTATGAGAGAGCAATGAAACATTTCAAAATACCTTCATAACATTGTTGTTTGTTTAATATTTGACCCCATGTTTTCAACATAGTCTTCTTAAGGCTCCAACACATGAAACTGGAAGGTGAACATGTTCAGATCTTCCCTGAAAAATTATTCTGCAGAGCAACTGCAAAATCATGTTTTGGGGTGGATTTGAACATTTTTGCCTACCTTATTCATTAGGTGGTGTCCCAAAACATATATGTTGCAAATTTGGGGGAAGAATAAACAAATGGCCAAGTTATGAGTAAAAGTTAAAAATGTACTGTAAATACTTTAACCACACTTACCTCAGTTTACAGTCACTGTTCCTGGAGGGATTTACAATGGTGGACTGATTTTATGTGAGTGAAATGTGAGTGTATGTGGGGGGTGAGGGGTGGTGGGTGCTGAGTGGGGATAGGATGGAGTGGGTGGGGTGCAAGTGGGGACATGACAGCCACAACAAAAATCGATGGCTGGTTTTCTTTATTTTAGGTCACAAAAAAAGACCACAAGGGACAGTGTTCTTGTTCACAGGTACCAACACTGGGTATTAGGCATCCAGTGTCTGTTGTCTGTATGGTGGTACCAGGGGTGGGCACCCCAGTGTCACACATTTGCAGTGGGTGGAGCTGAGGGAGTTAAGCAGCCAGTGCAGGGGATTAGGTACCTTGTTGTCAGCATCATAGTCAGGCAGGAAGGCTTAACTAGCACTGAGAACTTGAAACTCACTGTTGGGAAGGGTAAAAACAGAAGGGGGACATAACTGGCACAGGAGATGGGCACCCTGGAGTCAGAAATTTTAATTCTTTAGCCAGCATTGGGGATTGGGCACCTCGGTTTCAGGTTTACATTAAAGAGGCCATGTGGCTAATGGTGGCCAAAGGGCCATATACACAGAAAACCATGCACAACTCTGTTCAGCGGGGTGTTGCTATGCAGTGATGCATAGCCCCAACCCCAGTGAACAAACACTGTTGAAACAGATACAGATGCTCTTTATAGACTCAAGAAAGCCCTTTCCCCTCTGTCATGCATGTATTTTCATCCAACCACTGCATTAAAAAATGTGGTTGTAAAAAAAATCAGTTATCATTAGAATGTTCAAATTTTAAACTGAGCATGCACACAGTTTTTCTTACATTTCTCAAAAATGGGTCATGTAAGGGACTTAAAAGGCATAAAAGCACATACCTTGGAGCAAACTCTATCAAACCTGAAATTTTCAGGTTTGAAATCTGTCTAGTATTTTAGTTTTAGGTGAGCAAAATAAACAGTCCTACTTTATGTAATTTTCAGGTTTTTGCATCTCTGTAACTTTTCCCTGGTGAACCAATTGACACAAAATGTTCAGGTGCCAGGGTTCCTAGCATCAACTCTGTCAATCAGCTGAACAGGGGAAGAATTATTAAGGTGCAAAAATCAGGGTTTAACATTAAAGTGCTTACTCAGTCCTAATATACAGGCACGGACGTATGTGTACAATACCATACCTTTAATTTTAGAGTCAGTGGTGAGCATTTATTTTGAATTAAAATTTACAATATATTTATTATGTTTAGTATTACTTCTAAGCCAAAATTAATAAATTTCATATTTTACGTATGACTGATTTGCCTTTTAAAATCTCAATATACAAATCACTGTTTAATAGCATATGAAGCTTTTATAACTAGTTGTTGCCTGTGACAGCACTCAGTTTATTTTTCAGATAGTTGATCTCTCTCATCTCTATAATCAATTTGGAAATATCTTGACTTTGTGTTCCTGGATCCATCCTATTATGGGGGCTTGCACCATCATTTTTAATTTGAGATAAGTGTATTATTTACTGTGTAATAAATGTTACAATATATATGTTTAAAATGTAATTACTACATGTATAGTGAAATATAAGAAAACAGTTTAAACAAGCATTTGTCAATGCTGAATGTTTGCTTACTGGCATTGGCATTGGTAGTGTAGAAGTTACAGAGCTGCATAATAGAAATGACAGTGAAGTATTGAACTGAAGCCAACCCCACTACCACCCTGCAGAGAGTGACAGGCATTGGGGTGTGCCTTTGGGTTGTCAGGCATAACGGCCATGCCATTTCACCACACCCTACCCTGCAGACACTGACAAGTGTCACGGTGTGCCTTGGAGTCTTTGGCCCCTTATGCGCACCCCATTCCATCAGGAAATACGGTGAGATGGGTGCGGTACAGGAGAATGGGGTGAACTTTGGGGCCGAAGAGTCCAAGGCATACCTCGATGCCTCTCACTGGCTGCAGGATGTGGAATGGTATAAGCATTACAGGCAAGAATCCCAAGTCACACCCCTGATGTCTGTCATTCTCTACAGGGTGGGGCGTTATGGTTGGAAACCCTAACACCTCAGGCATTCGTTGGTATTTTCACTCCAAATTTTCAACATGTTTTTTTTGTGACCCCCACCTCATGAACAGTGGCAATATCAGTTTGTTAGCCAAAGCTGCTTATGCACAGTGACTACGGCATTTAGCACCACAGGTGCAAAACACATTCGAACAGGATGTGAAAATGACAGCTGTACTGTTCATGGGGAGGTGTAAATGGCAATGTTGCAAATCTGCAGTAAAAATATTTAAAAAACTGGTGAAGTCACGAGCGTGCATAGAAACTGCAACGCACACCCGTAATGTAATTAGGTTGGGGATTTTTTACAGCAGATTGTCAACACAGGCATTTTGGGACCTCAGATCATGAACAGTGTCACTGTGATTTTCTTTATCTGTCCCGAACAATGATTTCCCACAGCGACCACGCATCTCTGCACTGAAAGTGTTAAAACACATTTCGGTCATGTTGTGAAAAATGACAGCTGTACTGTTCATAAGGAAGTGTGGAAAAATGCCACTGGTGAAAATCTGGACTGAAAATATTACAAAGTCATGAACTTACAAGGGTGCATGGAAACTGCACAATGCTCACTCGTAACACAGTCATTTTATGGAATTTTGTCACCAAATTTTCAACATAGCCATTTTAAGACCTCTGCTCATGAACAGTGTAACTGTGATTCTCTTAATCTGTCCCAAACATTGCTTTCGCACCCCGACTGCACCATTGTGCACTACATGTGCGGAAACACATTTGGGGTGACATGTGAAAAATGGCAGCTATACTGTTCATAAGGAAGTGTAATAAAATGGCAATGTGGAAAATCTGGATTGAAAATATAGAAAATTCGCAAACTTAGGGCGTGCGTAGGAACTGCGCAACGCACGCTCGTAAAACAGTCATTTTTAGGAATTTTTTCACCAAATTTTCAACATAGCCATTTTAAGACCTCTGATCATGAACTGTGTCACTGTAATTTTCTTAATGTGTCCCATACATTGATTTCACACACCGACTGCACCATTGTGCGCTACATGGGCAGAAACACATTTTTGGCAAGATGTGAAACATGACAGCTATACTGCTCATAAGGAAGTGTAATAAAATGGCAATGTTGAAAATCTGGAGTGAAAATATTGAAAATTCACAAACTTATGAGCGTGCATAGGAACTGCGCAACGCGCGCTCGTAAAACAGTCATTTTTAGGAATTTTTTCACCAAATTTTCAACATAGCCATTTTAAGACCTCTGCTCATTAACAGTGTCACTGTGATTTTCTTAATGTGTCCCATACATTGATTTCGCACACTGACAGCGCCATTGTGAGCTACATGGGCGGAAACACATTTTGGGCAAGAGCTGAAAAATGACAGCTATACTGCTCATAAGGAGGTGTGGTAAAATGTCAATGTTGAAAATCTGGAGTGAAAATATTGAAAATTCGCGAACTTACGAGCATGCGTAGAAACTGCACAACGCACGCTCATAAAACGGTCATTTTTAGGAATTTTTCCATCAAATTTTCAACATAGGCTTTTTGAGAGCCCACCTTATGAACAGTGGCAGTGTCATTTTGTTACTCAGTCCTGAAAGGTGATTTCGCACAGTGACTGTGAAATCACCCTTCGGGCCGGATTAACGCCATGACAGTGAAAGCATTCATGAGAAGGGGTCCCAAAAACCCCAAGTTGAAAATTTGGTGCAAAAATTCAAAAAAATGGCTGAGATGTGCAGCAAAGTTGAAAAAACCCTATCTATCCCATTATACAGCCACCGGCATTTCCTCAGTTCGCGGTCAGCTTTGAAGAGGCAGACGTGTTCTCGGTCCATCAAGATCGTCACAATGAGTCCAGAGGTAAGGTGGTGGGGTGTGTGGGGAGGTAAAAGTAGCCTGTGGGCGCGGTGGGGTAGAGACAACGAGACCATTTTAAGTTTCAGGGTTTTTTTTAAATGATGCGGGACGCTTGCCACGCTGGGGTGGGTTCCAGATACGGCACAAGGATGGCTATTGGGGGCGTGAGCTGATGGAGGATTGGGCACCCCTGTAGGCATAGCATCTGTTGCCATGCTGGGGTGGCTCCCAGCATGGCACACTGTACCGGGGATAGTGGAGCCAACGGGGATTGGGCACCCATCAGCTATACGATGTGCAGCCATGCTGGGGTGGGCACCCAGCATGGCATATGTAACTATGCTTTGGGGGGGCGCAGCACAGCCGATGGGGGATTGGGCACCCCCATCGGCTATGCAGTGTGTGCGTGGGGGGGCGAGCACGCAGGTGTGTGTGTGTGTGTGTGGGGAGCACATGAGCAGGCGATATCTTATCACTGCTCACTGAAGCATAGCTCCCCTTTCAACTGTACGCCACTGCATTTTGGAGCTGTCATAGACAGCTCCAGCAGGCATTGGAGAACTGCGGCCGCGCCTGCAAACACACTGACTGAATTGGAAGAGGGCTGCCACACCTCCGAAAACTCGGATGATGGCACTATGTTTCTTGCACATGCGTGCAAGCAAACATAAAAACTAAGCAAAGATTTCTGCACTATCATTTTTTTCAACCTAGTAAGACTGATTTTGTTTGGCATTCAAAGATATATGTGACTACTGTTGTCATTCAAAAACTGCACATTCTGTGTGGAGCGCCATTGGAATGTCATGCCACAGCTTGCACCATATGGCCATCCTTTTGGACAACAAATTAGTCATGAAACCTGCAATCCAGTGCATATTTTCTGAAGTATAATGCTTTTCACTGGTAAAGTTTTGCCAAGACCACGTGAAGTTCCACCATCTCAACTTCCAGTGAATACTACACAAAAAAGCACATTTTTTTACCTCACTGTAAAGGCAAGAAGAAGCATACTGGGAGCAAGTCAGCAAGCCCTACACATTTCTTGTCCCATTAACATTTTACAGAATGAAATCATATGTCCTCTTCTTTTTTGTGGGGAAAACTAAAAACATTCCTCATACCTTAAACTCTTCATCACTATAATTATTTTGGTTGATCACTGCTACACCTTCTAAATTGCTACATTATTCTTAGTATTCTGTGGTGACCAGTACCTCACCAAATACTCCAAATGTGGTATTGCCAGTGCCCTATAAGAGGCCGGAATAACATCATCTTCACAAGGTGTCACGTCACTTTTAATGCAACTCAGCATTTGATCTGTCTTTCCTAGAGTCACTGCAGATTTATATGGCAGCTTCAGCTTCCAACCTATGATGACCCCTCCACAGGTTTTATATAACATCCATTGCTGCTATTTGTGTACTATTTAAATAGCACACCTTACCTGACATTTTTGGAACTAAGTGAAGGGCTTTCAGATCATCTGAATTGAATTTCCTTTGTCATGTTTTGGTCCATTCCACCAGTACTTTAAAATTATTTCATAGACTGTATTCCATTTGTTTGGACTCTACATCCCACATTAGCAATTCATTATCTTTAAATGTAATTACTTTTCTTGAGATCGATGACTTCAGGAACTGAATAAAATAAATAATAAATGATAACAGTGTCAATGCCCATCCTTGGTGGATCCCACTTGTGATGCCCTTCCAGTCTGATGTTGTCCCATGTACCACTACCCACCGAGACTAACTGCTTAACCAGCTGTCTATCTACCGTGTTGTATATTTTCTGCAAGTCTGGATTTTCTCAACTTCAAGCCCAACCTCCTATGAGGAGTCATATTAACTGTTTTACTGAAGTATATTACACTAACTAAATTGGCAAATAATATGTCTGGGGATCCAAGAGTTAAAGTGGAGGCTGCAGAATCACAAAGCACTAAAGGTACCCCCTTAGCATGATGGTTCTGTAGAACACAATTGGGGTAGAAAAGTAGTAGCAGTGGGAGATTCAATTAATAGGTATGCTGGCAGATTCACAAGTATGTAGACCAGAGGATATGCAAGCATAACTATGAGCATGGGTAAGTGTGTTTACTCACCGATTCAAGGGTGGTGGACCTCATCTCATCTAAGAATAATCTTTTGAAGGGAAGTGGGGAGTGAAACAGTCATTTTATCCACATTTGGAACCATGGCATACATGGGTTTGGACAGAGCTAGAGATACTGCAAAATAAAATGAGGGAAACAGAAAGAAAACTAATGGAAAGGACTGTCAGGATAACAGTTATTGACATACTGAAACATACTTTATTACACATTACACATGTTATTCTTTTGCCTAATACATGGCTGAACAATGAAGTTAAAGATTCTTCCATAGTCATGACTGGATACATGTTTTATAGGAATGGACATAAGAAGGGGCATGGTTACTACTGTATGTATAAAATAGCTAATATGTGTATTCTAGCAGCTAGCATATGGACATATAGTATGTCATCCAGCCATACTGTATCTCAGCTTGTTGAGCATGTCTTTCACACTTGAAGAAGCTAATTACGGATTGTATTGACCGATCAAACAACGCCAGCCCTACAGAGCTAAGCAAGGTATTTAATTTAATGCTTTAACATTTCTCAATCATGCAGTGATGGTTTTGTGAAATGTCAACATCTGCTGACTACAAATCAGTGGGGAAAAAACAAGAATTCTGCAAGTTGTACATAACCTAAATAGACATCTTACTGAAGAAATCTTTCAAAAAACAGTCAGCTTAATTATATGTAACCGCTCCCTCACCTATAGAAGCTCTCCCTCCTAAGTGCAAAAATTGTGTTTGCCTGTATACAAGTTGATGTTATTCCCATTCATATATTTGGTTACAGTGTTGACTTTAACAGTTATTAATCTATTGCTATAATTCAGACCAGAGGGAAAAACTTGTGAAATTAATGCACAAATAAATCAGAAACTTCATGAATAACTCAACTGGTTCTCTCATGCACAATTTGACTTCAGATCTGGGCAATCTACAAGCAAAGGATAGCAACACAGTAATTGACAAAGTGTTCAACCTTGTTTTCCATCCTCCTCTGGTAATTTATTTATTAATTTACTTTTGTTTACCAAGTAAGCACACTAGACAGCGTTTATTTTCAGGTGTGACCCGGGAGGGTTACAAGGTACATACAATGCATCAAACAGAGACAAGGTAATATGCAGATGCTACAGGCAATGATCACGTAGGTACACGTAGGTGATACAGCATAGAGGCCAATGGACATAGATGGTTGTGTAGGCAGAGAGCAACACAGAATCATAACACAACGAATAAGCAGAAAAATAACATCAAGATGTAGAGTAACAACAGGGTTAGCTAAGATACATATAGGTACAGTTATAACAGAGCCTCCCCTTCAGACAGAAGGACAGAAAGTGCTTTGTGCAGATTTTCAGCAAACAATTAAACTGCCGCCAGTATCAACAGCAGTCAGGGCGTCACCCTCAAGTTGAGGAATAAGGAGGACAGAGTCTACACTGAGGTCTACATCGCACATAGACAGTGAGAGACTGATTTGAGGAAGCTCCAGATGGATGCCTTGAAGTAGGAATGGGAGGGAGAGGCATGAACTGAATCAAGAAGGGAGTTCCACAGTCTAGGCACATGGGCGGAGAAGGCCCACTCCCCCATATGGGTGCAGGTCTTGGGCACCAGGCAGTCCAGTGCAATACTGGATCTTAAGTTATAGGCTGGGGTTACATATTTGAGGGGAAGGGCAAGAGCAGAAGAAGTGGCCGTTCTGACTGTGTTATCTACAAGGTTACCCAGGGCAAAGACACGGTGCTTTTCAGGAGGGAGCCACTCTAGTCGTGAATAGAGCTCACGGTGATGCATAAGGTGAGGGGCAGAGATTGCAAAGCGGCATATGTTGTTGTAGGCAGTGTCCCATTTTGCTAGACTAGTTTTTGGGATGAGGCAAAGGCAGTGAGTCCATAGCAGAGCATGGGAAGAAGTATCCCCCTGGCTAGGGCGAGCCGTGCAGCCGGGGTGAGGCAACTTTTGGATCTGTAGGCCTTACATATGTTCCGAAGATGCGCAGTGAGATCCAGCTGTGGGTCAAGGGTAACTCCTAGATACTTGATGGAGTCCATGGCCTGCAGGAGGGTGCCATTGGTTCCAAAGATGGTTAAGGGAGTAGGGCAGGAGTTAATTTTTGCTGCGGAGCCAAATATCATGACCTGGGTCTTTTTCAGGTTGATAGTCAGCTTGTGGCCCTCCAGCCAGTTTTGGATGAGTTCGAAGTCATAGTTTAGCCTGGAGTTGATGGCAGTAGTCTCTGGGGAACTGGTCAGTATGACGAGATCATCCGCATATAGGGTGGGGTGCCCATGGGTTGTGACAGAGGGTAGTTCGTTAATGAATAGGAAAAACAAAATGGGTCCAAGGACGGACCCCTGGGGGAACCCACAGTTAACTGAGGAGGGGACAGAGAGGGCATGGTTGAAGCTGGTGTATTGCTGCCTGCCCTCAAGGTAGTTTGCAAACCAGGCAAGGGCGGGGGGGGAGAACCCGAGAGATTGGAGAGTGGTGCAGAGGAGGGAATGGTCAACCCGATCAAAGGCCTTTGAGAGATCCACAAAGATGGTGCCAGTCAGATTGCCTAGATCAGTCGCGGTCCTGATCTAAGAGGTAACCATGGCAAGTGCAGTTGATGTACTGTGCCCTTTTCTGAAGCCTTGTTGAGCTGGGGAGAGAAGAGCATAACCTTGGAGGTAGTGGGAGAGTTGTCCTGCAACTGCCTTTTCAAGGAGCTTACAGATTGTGGAGAGTATGGCGATGGGGCAATAGTTTTTGATATCTTTGGGGTCACCTTGTTTGAAACAGGGACAACCTTGGCCACCTTCCAAGCATCAGGGATGATCACCGAGATGAGGGAAGTGTTAAAGATGTGAGACGCAGTCCAGGCAAGGAGAGGAGCCCCCAGGTTGAGCAGTTTTGGTTCAAGGCTGTCATGTCCTACCCCCATGTGGGGGAGAGACTGGCCAGGAGTTTCTGGGCCTCTGGGTCTCTGAAACAGTGACCTATTTAAGGTAGAAGGGCGGCCGAAGGGTGTGCCCACCCAGAGGCTTAGGGGCTGGGAGCTGGGTAGAAGGGGGAGCAGGCAGGTCCGAGAACATGGAGTTAAAAGCATTGGAGATAGTATGGGGGTTATTGCAGTTGGCCCCAGCTTTATGCATGTCAGTGACCTGTACCCTGGCAGACCCTCCAACAAGATATATGATATTTTGCCAAAAAATTCCGAGGGTTTTTGGTCGAGGCAAGCAGGGCAGATTTGTAGTACTCACTCTTGGCGGTGCGGATAGCTCTTTTACAAGAGTTTCTGAGCTGCCGATATTCAAGGAGGTCATCGTTGTTGTGGGAGATCTTGTCTTTCTCCCAGCATTTGTCTCTCTGCTTCATTAGGGAGAATAGTCCTCCATGGAGCCACTTTGTGACGGTGCCCCTCACCCTCCTTTTTGTGAGAGGGGCATGCTTGTTTTGCAAGGGGACAAATACCTCAAGGAAATTGTCATGGGCTGCTACTGGGTCATTGGTGGCAGTGACCCTAGTCCAGTCAGCGTGTTATAGGTCCTTGAGGTAGTCACTGAGTGCGAATTTGGAATAGTCTCTCATCTGGATAACTTTGCTGGGGATTTTAGGCGAGGAGATGCCCCAAATGCAGAAAGTTGAAGAGCGGTCCGAGATAGTGTCAGGGAGTATTCCTGAGTAAAAAATTATATCAGGCCTATCGCTTAGTACTCAGTCTATAAGGTATTGTTTATCACCCCGTGGGTTAAGTCTTGTGGGTGTCGGAATGAGCTGGGAGACCTCGAGGCCTGAGAGAAGCGGCTCATAAAACTTGATATTGGGACCTGACCAATTGAGGTTGAGGTCCCCAGGACTAGCAGCTCATTTGACCCAACCTTATCCCTAAGGTGGTCGAGTATTGAGGAGACCCCAAGTACACCACCCTTCGGAGTGTTGTAGGCACAGACCAGATGCATGTTTTTTGTGTTCCCAAACAGGAGGAGCGTAATGACACTGAGCAACTTAGGGTTCTCCAACAATGCACTAAAATGGGTTCCATCACATCTGTTGAACAGTTAACAGTTACTGACTGCCCCATATTGCAATCTTAGTTGGTGCAGTGCTTGAATAAGGGTTGGGTATCACGGTTCTCCATTGTAGGCCCACTAGTGTTTTCAGTCCTTGATAATGATATTCTCCTAACTTGTGCCAACTCAAGGAAACACATACATTGAAACTATCTGAATTTGCTCTCACTAGTATTGATTATTCACATTCTTTCAACTGATTTTTCTAATATGCAAGATTGGATAAATAATTAATTACCTACTACAAAAAATGGTATAAAACCAATATTATGCTATTTGGCATGCAACCCAGAGGGTAAGCAAACACCAATATATTTGTCATGTATCTACAATCTATGGGTAACTCCTTACCACTATGGAGCTGAGTACTTAAGCGTAGTGTTGAACTATGACCAAAGATTTAATGAACATATAGAAGCTTCTGTTTAAAAACATTAGCATGAAACTGGGGCGCTCTACAGATTGAAGACCTGCATTTCACTAGCAACCAGGAAATAATATGCAAGGTAATTTCTATCGCCAGTCATAGGCTATGGCAATGAGGCCTATATTAGTGCCCCAAAACATATCTGCAGACCATAGATCATAACATGATCAATATACAAGTCTGCACTTCTGTGTCTACTGTGAATACACCACTATGACCTATATATAGCTGATCATGCTGAGACTTCTTGCATATGAAATGCCTTCATTTAAACTGCTGCCTACAAAAAATGCAACATGAAAATTGCTCCTAACTAGCTATCATTGCACTATGAGTCCACTAGAAACCACACAAGATCTGTAGATTGCTTATCTTACAAAGTCCCTGTAGTTAAATTAAAATGGGTTAGTAGTTCTCTACAACAGCACTGGAATATAACAATTTTATATTATACGTAGACTCAACTTGTTGACTGCATATTTGGATTCGAACTAGTATTAAAGCATAAACTTGCAATCAGCAGTGCCTGTACATTTATTTATTAAACACTATGGCCCGGATATTCAGACTGTGCTAGGCTGTGGCTCAAGCCTGGGCGCAGTGCAACTTGGCTGTGCAGGGGCGTTGACAGGGTGATATTCAATGGAACTGTGCCATGGCACAGCATCGCTGAATATCACACCCTGGTCACCCGCAGTGTGCATGGCACAGTGGCACTGCACCAGCACAAGTGGCCAGAGTGGAGTAGGGGGGATGAGCTAGCACAAGTTCCATTGCACTAGGCACAACAACCGAGATATTCAAAGGTGCACATGCAAATGGGGCCATAATGCATGCAAGGCACAAATGGGGCTATTTGCTTGTCATTATGGCCCCATTTGCATGCTGGTGCACTGATCCCTGGCAACTTGCGCCTGGCGCCCTGCCAGGCTGCAGCCGTCGGGGACCGACGCCCCCTGCACATAGCGGAAATGTGCCCCACTGTCCGATCATGGGCATATGTAGAATTAATAACCGTCCAATATCCCTGGTGGTCCAGTGGACCACATCACACCCGATCGTGGGCTTAAGTAATAATAAGACCGTCCAATAACCCTGGTGGTCCAGTGGACCGCTTCATGCCCGATTGCGGGCTTAAGTAATAAAAATACCATCCAGTATCCCAGGTGGTTGAGTGGACCGCTCGCAGCCCGATCGCCGGCATATGTTAAAAGAAATGTAAAGTCCAATATCCCTGGTGGTCCAGTGGACTGCTCGCAGCCCAATTGCCGGCATATATTAAAAGAAATGTAAAGTCCAATATCCCTGATGGTCCAGTGGACCACTCGCAGCCCGATTGCCGGCATATGTTAAAAGAAATGTAAAGTCCAATAACCCTGGTGGTCCAGTGGACCGCTTCATGACCGATTGCGGGCTTAAGTAATAAAAATACCATCCAGTATCCCAGGTGGTTGAGTGGACCGCTCGCAGCCCGATCGGCGGCATATGTTAAAAGAAATGTAAAGTCCAATATCCCTGGTGGTCCAGTGGACTGCTCGCAGCCCAATTGCCGGCATATATTAAAAGAAATGTAAAGTTCAATATCCCTGATGGTCCAGTGGACCGCTCGCAGCCCGATTGCCGGCATATGTTAAAAGAAATGTAAAGTCCAATATCCCTGGTGGTCCAGTGGACCACTTGCAGCCCGATCGCGGGCATCAGTAAACTAATAATGCCACAGAAACCCAACCCTAGTGGTCTAGTGGTACCCCCCTCCACACCCGCCCACTGAGCCCCACCGCCCCACTCCTCCCTGGTCATCAGTGGGCGGCAGCTCCCCAATCGCTTGCTGCCCTGGCGTCCGCTGACCAACTCCATACGGTAGGGCTGTATGCCCATTGGTATACAGCACGAGCCAATGGGCGTGCAGCCCATACTGTATTACACAGTCCAGATATGTGAATGGATCCATTCACATATCTGGACTGTGTGGTATGGTACAGGCTGCACACCCATTGGCTTCACTGTGACCAATGGGCGAAAGCCCTACCATACAGTGTCAATTCAGTGAGCGCGGGTGGCAAGCAGGTGGGAGCTGCCACCCGCCGCTGACCGGGGAGCGGGCAGTGGGGCTCAGTGGGCGGGTGGGAGGGGGTACTGCTAGACCACCAGGGTTGGGTTTCTGTGGCATTATTGGTTTACTGAAGCCCACGATCGGGCTGCAAGTGGTCCAATGGACCACCGGCCATATTGGACTTTACATTTATTTTAACATATGCCGGTGATTGGACTGCGAGCGGTCCACTGGACCACCAGGGATATTGGACTTTACATTTATTTTTTATCATATGCCGGCGATCGGGCTACGAGCGGTCCACTGGACCACTAGGGATATTGTACTTTACATTTAACACATATGCCCGCGATCGGGCGTGAAGTGGTTCACTGGACCACCAGGGTTATTGGACAGTATTTTTATTACTTAAGCCCGCACTGGCGTGATGTGTCACCACTGGACCACCAGGAGGCATGGACAGTTAATAGATTCTATGTATGCCCGCAATCGGGCATGGGGAGGCGCCGCCACGAAGGTGCAGCCAGAGCTCAGGTAGCCACCCACAGGTGGCAGCTGCCATGTTATGCCCTGCAATATGGCAGCTCACCTGTGGGTGGCCAGCCATCGTTCCTTTTTTTTTTGGCTCACGTGTATGCAGCTCAAGTAGGGGTTGCACATGCATGGACTCAGCACATCCCAGGCTGAATATCGGGATGTGTGGAGTATGCATGGGCACGCCCCCTCCTACCTGCACTGCATACATTACTGATGCACTCTGGCACATTGGGATTTGTGCCAGGCACAATCCACATTTGAATAGTGCGCCGGAGCGCATCAGTGGGTTGCGCATGGCACAACAGTGTTGCGCCATGCGCAACCCTTCTGAATATCCGGGCCTATGTAAGAATATAAATACTAACTTAATTTTGTACAGATTGATTTAGGCTTTGTACCATAGTGCTGCCTTGATCAGTCTTGCATCACAACTGCTCAACTGTTTTGCACCATGTGGTACATCAGGAAACTTCCTTTTGTTTCCTTCTACTGTAAACATTGCATTGTGCAGCCCAGAAATTAAAAATGGAAACATACATACATACATACATGAATAAATGAATGAATAAAAATCTGAGCTTGGTCATGAGATCCAAGCCAAGCCCCAAATGGTTTGGTTTCACTGGTTCAATCTGAAATGCTTTAAGCCCAAAAAAGGAACACATGCACAGGAACAAAATGGCACTGCTGTTCCAAACTAAACTGTAGTGAAGAACACATTCAGACAACAGGAATGCACACTCAAGGGATATGCTCAGAAATAATATGTTTCATTGCCATGAATACATACAAAAAAAAACCATGGTTCAAAATCTGACTAGAGCACATTAAAGACAATTCCTCTACACTGTGGGATGCTCTGTCCCTTCCTCTGGGGGCAGAGTTTGATAAACACAGCTCTTTCTTTTCTGCTGGCTTCACTAAAGAGACAGACATAAGCAAATATTTAAAATGCAAGTGCCATCATTATGGTTATTAAGTTTTACATGGCACCAGGCCTAATACTCTGCAGCCATGCAAGATTCTTTAGTCTATCAGATCAGCCTTAAAAGAAGGACAATAGAGAAAAAAAAATATAACGCTACTGTGCATTTGTGAAAAGAATACCTAATTTACAAAGGTATAAAAACCTACAAGCATGTCTGTGATAACTCTTTACAAAGATCATTTAATCACTATCTCAAAATTCTCAATTATAATTCATAGCAAGTATCAGAAGAAAAATAAAATATAGAAATCTAAATACAAATCATGTAGTGCATATTTATATCCCCATGTTATTCTCATACTGCAGTCCCCTTATAGAAGATATCAATACATTCTCTTCCAAAAAAATATATAAATGTTAAAAACATAGAGAAATACTATTAATCCACTTTATTCGCTGTCAGTTGGCTAAAGTATTTCAGAGAATGTGCCTGGCCTAACAAGCGCTAGGGATAAGCTATAATAAAAAGGATGCCAGCTCTAAAATCACATTAAGGCCAACTGGTGTCAGAGTCCCCAAGTCAAATATCCATCACGCTTCCTTCCGTAAGATACAAAGCAACCTGTCGCCACCTCTATCCTTGGGAACAACTATGTTCAATACCTACAAAGTTAGATCTTTGTGGATTACCATTGTGGTGTTGCCTAAAATGCACCCCTAGAGCATTTTCCTACTGTCCTTGTCTAATTGGATTTACTGTACGTGCTCATAAATTTTGATTATGAGTTGCCTGGTTGTCCTGCCTACATACACTTTGGGATAGGAACACCAGACTAGAGATGGGCGAAGTGGCCCCAATTCACTCCACAAAGTGGATAGCGGAGTGAAAGCGTATTTGTGGAGAGCTCCGCAACTCAAAGCGGAGTATTTTGCATTATGATGGGTAACACGAAGTCCATTGAAAACAATGACTTCATGTTACTCTGCCTTCCCAAACCACTACTCCACCAGTTCTTAAGGTGAAGTACATTAAAAGCAATGTACTTCGCCTCACTTCACCTTGTTTTTAAGCTCCAAAGGTGAATTTTACAGTGATTCATGGGATTTCAGGTCACATGGGCACTAGATTGTTCTGCACAGCCTCAGTTTGGGATAGTGCATGTAGGAAGCTGTAGGAGACCATCTGCTCTGAGACCTCTCTGTGATTCAAACATTCTAAAAGCTATTAAAAAAGCCTTTTTGAGTAATTGTTTTTTGCTGAAACTTTAGTTCATCGATTGTAGGAAACCATCCTGTGCTCATATCTTCGAGCGTTTATTGTTCGTGTATGGATTTTGAATGTTAATGTACAATATTCAGTTTGTGTACTGAGAGGCAGTGGAAGTGTACTTTGGGGGAAGGGCGTATCTGTGGTGTAGGTAGATTAACTTGGAGAAAAAGACAGTTCTTTCTGTTTTGGCGATATTTTTCTTGTATAACTGTGTTAATGTACACACAGTAATATTTTCAATAATTCTTGCCATTTTTTTGCTGATTGTTGAGGTGCAGCAGTGCATAATTTTAGTTTGTTTAAAATATGTGGTTATATTACTGAAGTTTTCAATTTGCTACACATTACTTAGTGTGTGTGTGCGTATGTTTGTGACACGTGTCATCAAATCAGACACCTTTAATTGTGCCACATAGTAATTTCAGCAATGTGAACCTGCTATCCACTGCTGTTGTGCAATTTTTATACTTCTTTGTGGTATCTTTACTGGTACTGGTACTAGTACTAGTGACTGTCACTGCAGCAGTGCAGTACACTGCCCCAGTGGCTTGCCCCAACCGGCAAAGGTGTTCTTTTCCAGATTTAAATTTTTTAAGGTGAGCACTGGTTAGGTGTTGTGCCTTTGCATCTGCATTTCTTCAGTGCACAGCCCAATCTTAATCTGTCTGTGCATTTGCATCTCTTTAGGGCATAATCTCCATCTGTAACTTAAGTCACAGTTGTTTCTTTGGCTTGCCTTCAGAGTACTGGACTGGTGTGGTGCATAATTCTGCATGAACATTGAATCATTAATATGTGTTTTTAAGTCAGGACCATCATCATGAGTCACTCATGATACAAATCCCGTTCTTCATCATCACGGTCACAAATGCAGTCACAAATCATGATTCACGATCAAGTCATGAGTCACAACATTAATTTTGTTACTAGTTACTTGGATGTATTGTAAGCCTGTTTTGTAGTATCTCTCCAGGTTTCACCACCCCACCATTGTACTCACTGATTGTTTTTAAGTCAGGGAATTTTGTGCTACAGCTCATCGGGGAAGTACAGCCATAGGCATTCGCATTCCTTCCTGTACAGCATGTGAGTTACAGTACTGTAAGTAGTGGTGGGCGAAGTGGCCCCAATTCACTCCGTGAAGTGATTCACGGAGTAACGTGGACTCTGAGGAGTACTCCACAATGTGAAGTGGAGTACTTCGCTTCATAATGAGGAACGCGAAGCCCATTGAAACCAATAACATTGCATTATTCCACCCTCCCCAAACCACTTCTCCACCAATTTTAAGGCGAAGTACATTGAAATCAATGTAATTCTCCTCACTTCGCCTTGTAATTGAGCTCCAAATGAAATTCTGCAGTGATTCATGGGATTACTGGTCACATAGGCTCTAGATTGTTCTGCACAGCCTCAGTTCTGGCCTGGGCAGTGTGTGTGTAGTGGTAGCTGGAGACAATTTGCTCTCAGAGCTCTGCAATTTGAAACCTCTAAAAGCTGTTTAAAATGCCTTTCTGGGTCATTTTTTTGCTCATAATTTAGTACATCGATTGTAGGAAACCCTTCTGCGCTCATATCATTGAGTTTTTATTGTTGTGTGTGGATTTTGAATGTTAATTTAGAACAGCCAGTCTGTGTACTGTGAAGTGTGCTTTGGGGGAGGGGTGTATTTGTGGTGTAGGTAGATTAACTGGGAGAAAAAGGCAGTCTTTCTGTTTTGGTTATATTTTTCCTGTATAACTGTTAATGTACACACAGTAATATTTTCAGTGATTCTTGACATTTTTTTGCTGATTGTTGTGGTGCAGCAGTGTATAATTTGCCTGTTTAAAACATTTAGTCATATTACTGAAGGTTTTCAATTTGCTTCGCATTACTTGTAGTGTGTGTGCGATGCATGCCATTAAATCAGACACCTTTTATTGTGCCACAGAGTAATTGCAGCAGTGTGAACCTGCTATCCACCACACCTGCATGAATTTTTTGTACTGCTTTGTGGTATCTTTACTGGTAGTGGATTATTACTGCCGTGCACTAATCCCCCAACTGGCAAAATGTATTGCTTTCCAGATTCGGATTTGTGACTTGTGAGCACTGGTTAGGTATTGTTGTGCCTTTTCATATGCATCCCTTGAGTGTGCAGCTCAATCTTATTCTGTCTGTGCATTTGCAGTGCACCATTAATTCTGGGAGACTGCATTTCTTGTTACGCTCTCATTTCACTTCGTCAGCACTGGAGAATTTTCTGGACACAAGACAGTAGCATTTCATCAGCACTGGGGAATTTTCTGGACACAAGACAGTAGCAATTTGGGGATGCACATTAATTCTGGTGACTCTGTGTGTGACCTGACCACTGCGTGCATGACTGAGTGTGCCATTAATTCTGGAAGACTTTGCATTTCTTGTTACGCTCTCATTTCTCTTCATCAGCACTGGGGGAGTTTTCTGGACACAAGACAGTAGCACTTTGGGGATGCACATTCATTCTGGTGACTGTGTGGGTGGGGTGTTGCCAATATTGTTGTCACTCTGCCTTACTTTGCGTTTAAGGCAGAATGACAATGCAAAGTAATAATAACAAGGCGAAATGAGCCTTTCCTATGGGGCACTCCACATAGCAAAGTGCCAACGCAAAGTGGCCACTTCGCATTCACTTCGCCAGCGGATTTTAAATTCACCGCATCTCTACGACCAGACAACATACACCACAAAGTCTGAAAAGCAGCTTATAAATTGTTTAGCATCAACTGACTTAATTTTTTTTTTTTTTTTATTTGTGAAATATTCGGGAAAGACCTTTGAGTCAGGGACTCATTTACAAAGGTTCCACGTCATACATAACAAGGTACAGGGACTCATTTACAAGGTTCCACGTCATACATAAAATGGTACAGGGACGAGACTTGTGATACAGATTGCAGCACAGTTACGGATAACATTACATTTATAGCATTATTAGTAGATGGTGTAAAACAGTGGCTGGGGTACAGTGTCACAGCCAGGAAAAAAATACAAACAATAAAGAAAAAAGAGAAATTACAGAAAAAATCAGCAGGGGATTGGTAGTCATGTAGTTTCACAGTTACATTAGGTACGTTGCCCTGCTAATGGCGTCTTTGAGAGAGGCACCGTCTGGTCAGCTGTCAACAGCAGTCGCATTGGTTTGTGGCCAGAAGGTATTCTCTTAGCTTGGATTTATAAGGGCCCAGCCTTATTTCATCTGTTATAAGACTAGGGAGGGAGTTTGTCCAGGAGGGGGCCCAGAAACTAAAAGTACGTTGGTATTGGGAGGTCCGGCCATGGGGAACCCATAGTAGCCATTTGCTTGAGCTACGGGTTGTTTTTCCTGGAGGTGTTGGGAGGATAATTTGATGTAGGGAAGGTGGAGTGAGGCCCAATAGTACTTTTTTCATCATAAGGCAGGTGTGGTATCTGATTCTGTTGTCCAGGGTTAGCCAGTTCATGCTACTGTAAAGGGAGCAGGAGTGAGTGAAACGATCACATCCTAGGATAAGATGTCAGGCTTTGTTTAGCATGAGCCTGAGTCTGTTTAGGTTTGTTGGGGGGGGGGCGGCACTGTATATTAGGATGCTGTAGTCTAGCAGGGAGAGGATAGAAGAGTTTATGGTAAGTAGGAGTGCTTCCGGGGTGAGGCAGTGTTTGTACCGGTAGAGTATGCCTAATCTGGAGCTAAGGGCAGTTGATAGGTGCAGGATACGTTGATTAAAACTGAGGGAGGGGTCTAATGTGATCCCTAGGTATTTATAGCAGTTTACTTGTTGTAGGGGGGTCTGATTTGCAGTGAGAAAATGGGGGCAAAGGTTCTTTTGTGGGTTCTGAGGGTGGGCGAATATCATGACTTTGGTCTTATTATAGTTGATAATAAGGCGCTGAGAGGTGAGCCAGTCTTCGATTTCATAGTAAGAGTGCTGGAGAGATTTGTGGAGTTTGAGGGGGGCTGGGTCGGAGGCAAACAAGACTGCATCGTCCACATAAAGGAGCAGATTTCCAGGGCATGAGGATGGGAGGGTGTTGAGGAACAGGCTGAAGAGCAGGGGGCTGAGTATGGAGCCCTGTGGGACACCGGAGCGGATTGGGAGGTGGGGCAATAGGACAGGGCCTACCTTGACTATCTGCATTCTATCGGAGAGATAGCTGGTGAACCAGTTTAGGGAGTCATTTGAGAAACCTGTATAGGCCAAGGTGTTTAGTAAGAGGGCATGGTTTACTGTGTCAAATGCTTTAGATAGATCCACGAAGATGGCATCAGTGAGGTGGCCCTGGTCTAGGGCTGAGTGCACATGGGAGGTAAGCTCGAGGAGGGCGGTAGTGGTGCTGTGGCCCTTACGAAAGCCATGCTGCTTTCTGGATAGCGGGCTATATTTGTTTAGGTGTTCAGTGAGTTGGTCGGAGACTATGCATTCTAGTGCCTTAGAAAGCGGGGGTAGGATAGAGATGGGGTGGTAGTTGTTTGTGGATGTGCGGTCTCCACTTTTATGAATAGGTGTGATGTAGGCCGATTTCCAGTGGGTAGGAATTTCCCTTGGCAGAGGGAGCGATTTAGAATGTGGGTGAGCAGGGCTAGGACTTCCTGGAGGGTGAGGCGGAGGAGTTTAAGGTCCAGGGAGTCGTGACTGTAGTGGTTTTTACTTATGGCTTTTGTAAGGTAGGGTTTGGCGGTCTCTGGTGTAAGGACTACATGAGTAGAAAGGTGGAGCAAGGGGTGTCTGGGCGGTGGGGGTTGAAGAAATTAGGGGCAATACATGGGAGAGATCGGTGAAAGCGGTGTTTAGGGCCGATGCAATCCTAACAGGGTCAGTGGTGAGGCTACCATCTATGAGTATTTGGTTAGGTGGCAGATTTGTGGTTTTGCCACAGAGTTCCTTTATGTTCTCCCAGAACTTGCGACCATTTCCCCATGTGGAGGTTAAGGTGGCTTTATAATAGTTAGCTTTGGCAGTGCGTATGGCCCAGGTGAATTTATTTCGGGCCTCCCGATAACGTTGCCTGTCCTGAGGCCATAGGGTCTCATTGGCAAGGTGCCATAGTGCATCACAGTGCCGTAGTAGGCCTTGGAGGTGGTCAGAGAACCATGGGGCATGGTTCCCTTTGGTCATAGTTTTGGTGAGGGGGGCAAACTTGTCACAGGCTGAGTTTAAGTCGTTGACAAACAGTTCGAGGGCGTGGTCAGGGTCGAGGGTGCTAGAGAGAGGTGTCCAGTCCCATTTTCTGAGGTGGGCTTTGAGAGAGGCAAGTTTACCAGGCCCTAGTTTGCGTTGTGTAGCGATTTTGTGTGCAGTTTTGACTGGGATACCAGACCAGTTGCAGAGTACTGGTGAGTGGTCGCTGAGGGTGTCGGGGAGAACTTGGGTGCTTGTTATTTTGTGAGGTCAGTTTGTGAAAACTAGGTCTAGTAGTGTGGATGCCCCAGTGTGGATGTCAAGCCGGGTGGGGATTTTGATGACCTGAGTGAGATCGAGTGCTGCGGCCTCATTGATGTAAGGGGCGGCTGTTTTGGCCAGCCAATTTATGTTGAAATCCCCCAGTAGTATTTTTTCTTGTTTAGGGGGTAGGGTGGCGAGGTAGGACATGATGCCATGGAAGGCTAGCTTCTGGTCTCTGGGGGGGACATATGCCATGGTGAGGAGGAGGAGGGGGGATGTAGACCTACCTAGTGTTATTGCTAGGGTGAGGGCCTGGGCCCTGCAGGTAAGCATTGGCAGGGGAAGTAGGTGGCCAGTGAGGGAGTCCTTGAGGTAGGCAGCACAGCCACCCCCTCGCTTTCCTATACGGTCGGAGCGATAAAGACAGTATCCAGGAAGGTTGACTGCTGAGTCGGGAGTTAATGCATGTGATATCTTGATGTTTCTACCTTTCCTTGCATATCTACAGATGTTGCACCTCTTACATCCAAAGAAGCACATTGTTTTTTCGTTTGTTTGTTTTGTTTTTTGTCCACCATCCCCCTTATGGGTCATGTATATAATGAATATTCATAACCATATCCCAAATGTCTCTGCCCCTAGAGACAGTCACTCTAATTTTTCCTCAGTATAGTATACTGTAGTAACCAAATATGTGTTACTTGAGATTATATTAGGATGTTCTCAAGTGATCCTTGCCAGAACTGGTGCTTTTTTGTTGAACTGTACCTTGTTACCATAGTTACCATAAGAGTGTGTTCTTCGTCCCTCCCTCATGGTGCTGACATGTTCTCACATGTCAAATTGTTTGCTTCTTTAAAGTCCTTTTTATCATTTTTTGGAATAGCCTATTTCACAAAATGTTACACTTTAATTTGCAGACTGACTCTCAAAGGACATATCTTATGAAAATGTTCTCATTAATTGGACAAATTGCCCCCAAAGGGGTACATGAGAGTAAAATGAAAGTGTGTGCACTGTTGGCAGGTAGTAATGTATTACCTGCTGTTGGCTTTCTATATGTTTAGTTTTCGATCTAACATCATCCCCAAAGTAATGCATAAATCCAAGAAATTTGTTTAAGTGTACTTGTGATATGAAAAACAGATTACACTGTTTTTTTTTAAATTTACAAATGTCTTGCCTAACTGATCCATACCCGGCATTTACAGAAAAATGTCATCAATATATCAGTGCCTCCTGATCACCCTTCTCCCCAAGGTGTGGATTCAAAATTCATTAAACATATGTGTCTCTTTCTACCAGATCACTGGGGACCACGGTTGTCCCCATTGCCATACACCTGAACTGGAAGTAGTAAGTTTTTTTTTGTATTTATAGCACTAAAAATCATTCTGATTATATCCCATGAGTGTAGGTTCCTTTTCCTGATTTTGTTCAGTTTGAACTGGCCTAGCCTCTGGAGGTGGGTGGAACTGGCACACAACCCCTTCATCATAACCCATGGCAGTTGTCCACTGCAAAAAAAAAAAAAAAAGCAGTTGAAGAAATCAATCAGATTCATCGGGCATGACCCCAGTCCCTCGTGAATACATACTGTGTTTGGTCTTGAAATCCCCTGGATTCAAGATATTCCACTAGCTTTTCTTTTAACAGGGTTTCCATTAATTTCCCCACCACTGATCTGAGACTGACCAGACTATAGTTACTAGCCTCCTCCCTGCTGCCGCTGTCATGGAGTGGGACTACGTCAGCTGTCCTCTAGTCCTCTGGAACCACTCCTGTTCCCAGTGAGTTGTTGAATAAGGTCAAGTGGGTCTCTGAGTTACCTTAGCACCCTTAGGTATATCCCGTCCAGTCCCATGGTCTTGTCCACTTTCAGATTTGCTAGTCCCTTCAGGACTTTTTCCCCTGTAAATAGATCAGTGTCCACCTCTCCCTTCACTGTTCCTTCTGATCCTTTGTGGTTTTTCCTCCCCTCCCTCCATTGGGAAGATGAAGCAGAAGTACCTGTTCACTGATGTCTGCTTTTTCCTGATCCTCAGCATAGTCACCCTCTGTTGTCCTCCTTATCCTCACTATCCCACTCCTTGCCTTCCTCTTCTCACTTATGTACCTAAACGAAGTACTTTACTAGCATGTCTCATTATATTTTGTATTTACAATTGCATAACGTGTTTCACTACAGAATTATGTGGTATGCTTCAATATAGAAACTGGAAAGGTGAAAAGGCTTTGAAAACCTGATGTATAGAAACTCCAGGAAATAAACTTGGGGACCACAGCAGAATTAACACCTGGTTTTCCTGTGGCACTTTAACCATTTTGAAACAGACAGCTGAGGCATGCTCTTCAGATGAAGTGAATGGTGAGATCAAGACAAGGAGAACACCATTCTTGACAGCAGTTAAGAGGCAGTAAAAAAGCAAACACACAGATTTTTTTAACTGTTATACTGTATTAATGCATTTACCATATGTTGTGATATTGAGACTTCATTGTGATTATCAGAATAAAGGCTGGTTTTCAGCCAATAAGACTGTGAGTTTTCAGTCCATAGGTTTAAAATGTAAACTACTGTAAGGTTGGCCTTTTGGTACAACATTAGTGTTACTGCTCACAATGCTGATGATCTGAATTCAGAAGGGGCATCGGCAGCCAACAAAGGTGGGAGACATTGAGCATTCCAGTGGACACTGCTCCACTGGGCAAGGAGAAATTCATTCTCCTCTATTGCACTGCTGCTTGGTTTACCACAGGTGTTAATGCATTGATAGGGTGACATGGGGAGGTGCAAGCTGTCTGGCATGGGTGCATGGTAATGTATATATGTGTGCATACACATCTCTGAGTCCTAGCTGGCAGTGTCCTGAGAGATGGATTGAAAACAGAGAAACCTTGCTAAGCAGCAGAATAATACCAGCACTCTCAGGCCCAGTTGCTCCCATCTAACCACCGGTGCCCAAACTCCCTTCTTTTTTTTTTGTTAACTTTCTGTATCCTCCTATCGTTGGTCCTGTAGACCTCCATCTAGTGGGGCACTTGGAGTGGCCATATACTGCCCACCCTGAGGTCCTCCTGATCTGGTCTTCCACCCCTGGATCCTCTCCTCCAACTCTGCCAACCACCCTGCCCCCCAGCTCTGAGCCCCCTTAGGTGGGACTGCCTTTAACTCCTCTGACACTCTATCTAAAATCTAGAGGGGCCACCAAGGAGTGGAGGAAAGACAAAGACCAGTCAGGTCATACCCAGCAGAGGGCATGGGGGCCGTCCACTAGGCCCACCTGCGCCTGTCTGGATACCAGGGTTTTTCCTTTTTCTAGTTCCTGGAGGCGCAGACATGCAATGACATCCAGTGTGCAACTGATACACTCCCACACTTGCCCACAGGACATCTGCCACTGCCTTCATACTTCTCTGTATGACTTCCACAAGTAGTGATACCCTCAGTCTCCAACGGGAGTTGCAGAGCAGCAGGAAACACAACCCACACACCCCCAGGAGAAGAGAGAAATCCTCCAGATGCTCAATCCTCTCCTGCTCCTGCCAACCCCCAGTGACCCAATCTTGATCCTGAACCTGGGTCACCGGCATCGCATAAGGTGTGGCGTCCAGTGCCTCCACCCTCAGTGCCACTGGGCCGGCTCCAAACTTCCTCTTTGATGTGCCTGAGGGAGACTCTCACTGCCAGTCCTCTCAAGGGAGCCCATTACATAGAGCTGAAGCCATAGATACATTCAGATATTTCCAGATATTTTGCAATATATCTAAAAGATTCCTTTTGGTAGCCTGCAGTGGTTCTGCAGGTGGGTAGGGAATTTTTCTAGAGATAGTACAGAAATTTCAGGAAATATCTGGCCATGTCTTTGGTTGCAAGTCTAGCTGAAATGCCCATCCTAGGTAGAAAATAACCTTAATATACCCAATGGGACTGTGTGAGAGATGACAAAGAGATGCCAATAGGCTGGGAGGAGGCCTACTAGAATAGGATTGCTGCAGCAACCAGGGTGATATATCTGTGACCCTCGGGTCACTGTTTCTGGGTTCACACTCCTGTCTGGTGAGTGTACATGGCTCTCTTGGTGAGGGGATTGGGTTGGTTCTTTCCCTTGTGATTGATGTGTTTATCACAGAACAAGTAAGAAATAGTGCGGTGACTCTGCCAAGAGAGAATAAGTGGGCAAGATGTTCTGTGCAGTATCACCCCCTGGGATGCAATACATACCAACTTCCCTACATTGGACTGGACAAACCCCTGGGGATCAATAAGGTAGTTGTTACCATCACCAATAAACACTTCAATCAGGTTACACAAAGTCTGTGCATGCATAGAAGTGAAATTCAGCAAATTACCAGTTGCTTTCATTTAAGAACACAGGCCTGGAAGCTAGAAGAAAAGAGGGTTTTGGACAGTTTCTAGTCACCTTGAGTACTCCCACCCTGTAGCAATGACCCCTGGGAGCCACTGTACTGTGGGTCACTACCACCCTCACAGATCTCACATGATCAATAAAGTACTTGCCCAGTCAAGGTCACAAAAGGTTGAATTGCACTACACAGGGTGCAGTGAACTCTTCAGCTGGTATCAGTGCTAAAGCTCTGATTTCAAGTGTGACAGAAGAAACAGTAACTCTGGATACCCAGGACTTACAGCAATGTCTCTGTGCAGCCCTGGTTGTTGAGTTGCCCTGGTTCTTTCAGGGGTGCTCTTGACGAAATTTAGCAAGCTTGCAATTTATCCCCCCAACAGGCCATAGTGTGCTCACACAAATTAAAAAACTTAAAACTCAAAATTTTCAGAAAACCCAATTTTGTATTCGATAAGGGAAAAGTACCACAGAACCCTGCCAGCAGCGCCAGCACCCACATGACCGACAGATGTAGCAGCTCAGATAAGGTGGGAATCCACACACAGCAGTAAATTGAGCAGCATTCAGCAGAAGGCCCCAGTGGCCTGAATATAAAGCACTTTGGACTCTCACAGTCACTTGGCAATAGTATAGCCCTATGAGGTCAGCATTCTCGGGATACAGCCCTTCTGGCTCATCTCTCAATCACAGGAGCACTATGCAGTGATTTCCTGGTTCCCAAGGAACCCAGACCCCAGGAGTGATCCCCGCAGCCCAACTCCCCTCTGGTTCGAGAGTACCCACTTACTCAGGGCATACGGCCTGTGGCTCTCTGTTCCCCCATCCACTTCACTAGATAAAGGATGGCAGGCCCCTTACCAGGCTACAATGCAACCTGGGCAGGATGTGGGTCTTTATCTCCTCTTTGCACACCTCAGCAGCTTCAGTCTGCAGAAATTCCCCACATGCGAAGACTCTCAGTGGTTTCTTCCAACAGGTGCTGGTCTGGTCCAGTTTCACAACTTTCACTAAACTGGTGCCTTTCTCTGGCTCAGCCTCCAAACTGTATAAGCCCAGCATAAGACTCACAATGATATTTTAGGATGAATCCTGGTGCGGGCTTGCAGAATCTTTGGCTTGGCTAGGTCTCCAACTTGATCTTGAAAGCAGCTGGTCTGAATGCCTCAGTGACTCTCTCTCAGACTGCCAAGAGCTCCTTGAGAGCCCAGAAATGTTATTCTCCCAATCATTGTCTGACTTGTCATGCAGGCCTGTCCATCAGTCCTTCTGCCCTGTCCTGCCTTCTGATTGACCCCATAGCCTGCCAGTCTACTTGTGAGGGTCTCTGATTGCATAATTCTCCTCTCACAGATCCTTGTGTCTGCTGCAAGGCTTCTTATCCCTTGAATTGGATGGCCAGCTGGGTCAAAGGTTGCCAAGATGACAGCAGCCATGTATTGTTGGAGCCTTGGCTCTGGAGTCCTTATTTTATTTTCTTTATTTTACTCCCCAGTTGTGAGCCAGCCTCAGTGGTTGATGCAGCCCTTCTGGATATTGACCCGATTGGTGAGAGCATCTGTAGGTGCTCCGGGTCCAAAGTCAGGGACACTGGCAGGTTAGTAGAGCTGGGAGTGCTGGGGAGGAGCCTCCTTTGCAGATGTACTCCTACTCACTGTGATGGCAGCAAACTCACTGCTGGCACTTGAGACATTGAAGAGATGGTGTCCTGGTGATTCCTGGTCCCCTCAGGTAGGATCAGAGGACTGGGGCAGAGGAGCACAGCAACAGCTGCTGAAGAAAGAGGTGCAGGTGGCACCAAAAATGTCAGTACTGACATGCTGTCTGTCCCTTCTCCACATACATGGTCAAGCAGGAGGGAGCCAGCAGCAGTCCAAAAGCACTCTGGCACCTCAGGAGGGTGGCAGAAGCACAGTCCAGGTAAACCCCTCCTGAGGTGGGGGCTACATTTCAGAAAAAATGTATAAACTAATTGTTCAAGGAAGCAGCAAGTTTAACATTATATTACCAATCTGAAATTTAGTACATTCAGAGGTATAATAGTACTGTATATAGGAAAGGCAGTTTTAAAGAATAGCAGTGTATGGAAGACCTATAAAAAGTATAAAAGCAGTGAACAAATATTGAAATCATTTGATTTCTATGCATTTCTCTCAACCATATTCATGCACTCTGAAGCCTAAAACTTCACGTAAAGTTCAGTATCATGGGTAGCAGCACATACCAATCTGCAAATACAAGAAGACTGGGGTTCACCTTATGTAGTGACATCTAATTTAAATGTTTGTTTGCATTTATTTATGTATGATGTTTCAGTGCATATACTGCATACTGGACTGTTTGCTGTAATGTTTCATAGGTTCATACTTAACACTGGTTTGGTGAGACGAGAGGTGACATCATGGCCCATCCATTTCACCCCCGTTATCCTAACAGCAATATACTGAAGTGCCTTTTCCCTTCAGGTACCTATTAAACCTAACCTTGAAAATGAACATTATCTGCAATTATCATCTTTTCTGATAATGCACTCCACAATCATTTCAGTCTCTGAGTAAACAAATGTTTCCATACATCCCTCCTGACTGTCTCCTCCTTAGTTGGAACTTGTGTCCGCTAGTTCTACTAGCCTGAATTCTGCTGAACATTCTGTTCTGGCCTATCCATGTATACCATTTCATGATTTTGAATACTTTACGCATACAGTATTTCCACTCCATCTCCTTTTGTCATATGAACATACAATGAATTCAGCAGGATAAGGCCATTAGGTCTGTTGAGTCTGCTTGTGTTACAGGGTCCTCAACATCAGCTACTGACCTTGCCCTCCCTCCCCATTCAGCCCTTCCCTCCATCTTTATCTAGAGAGAACAACCCTGGTGCTCCAGCATACCTCATACAATATGTTTTCAATCACCCTACTCATTGTTGTAAGTAAGCTATAGTTTTTCCAATTCTTCTTTTTGTAATAGTGTGCCCAGGACTGCATGTGCAGTACTCCAGATAGGGTCTAACCAGTGCCCTGTATGACGACATTATCATTTCTTTTTTCTTTACTATTTATCCCTCAGTTAACTGAAATTAGCTGATGGTTGGCCTTGCAGGCTGCTGCTAACACTGGACATTTTCAGAGATTAATCTATAATAACTTTGCATTTCTCCACATTGAACTGCATTTCTCATCAGTCTGACAAATAATTTACACAGGTCGTGATGTCATTTTTCACACTCCTCGTCATTCTTTAATTTTTTATTTAAACATTTGGTAACCGGGAAAGGCACAATGAGCAGATGCTTGTTTCCAAGTGTGACATGGGAACAGGGATAAAGGGATTGTAGTACACAATAAGTTATCATACATATTCAAAAATACATAATCAAAAATATATACAGGAATACACAGTATGCAGAAGGTGTTAACAGAATAACAACATATTGGCACAAAAGTAGACAAACAGCATGAATTATGTAGAAGAAAAGTTCGCCTACCCAGTGATACAGTGCCAGATGATGCAGGCAACTAATAGCAGAAGCTATTAGGTAGATACCAAAAGTGGAGGAGAGCTGAGAGGAGTGCAATTTGTTGGTTTAGGGGCAGGAGCAGATGGACGGTGGCAGGAGATGTAGTTGGTTTTTGATAGAGTTGTGAAAGAACGAATTTCTTAGGAGATGTGGTTGCTTGTTCCATAGTGAAAGGAGCCTATAGGTGAAGGCAGATTTGCCAGCAGTCGAGGATGGTATAAGAAATGAGAAGGAGTGTGAATCCCTAGGGCATAGGGCATAAGGTGAAATGGGTGCAGGTGTTAGCATCTCAGAGAGGTACTAGGGGAGTAAGTTAAACCAATACTTGGAAACTAGGGAGATGGAATGGATGAAATGACGATGGGACAGAGTTGATAAATCAAGGGTGGAGAGTACAGAACAGTGGTGGTTCCTGAGGGGAGAGTTTTTGGCAAAGCTGCAGAAAGCATAGAAGATGGAGTCTAACCTGGCTAATAAAGAGGAGGGAGCAGTGCAGTATATTAGGTCTGCATAATCAAAAATTGGGGTGATCACTTTAGAAAGCAGTTCACACCTCACAGGTAGTGGGAGCGATTCTCCATTATGGTATAATATACCTAGCTTAGGGCGAAGTTTCAAGGAGATGGCATTGATGTGAATTGAGAAATTTAGTTGAGGGTCCAGCCACAGTCCTAAGTATTTGTTGGATGTGACAACACTTAGAGGGGATCCATCCAGGGAGGTGATAGCCGGGGGAGTGGGTGCTCTGGCAAGCTTTTGAGCAGACCTAAAGGTCATGGAAACTGTCTTTGAGGTGTTGACTTTGTGTAGATAGGCTGGAACCAAGCATGCATGGTGAAGAAATCCTGTTGTAGAACAGAATGCACCTCACTTAGTACTGGGCTGGATGCGAAAAGGATGGTATCATCCACATACATGTGAATAAGGGATCTTGATCATTGTTGACCACTCTTGCTAGCTTTGTATCATTTACAAATTTGACTAAGTAGCTACTAGTCCCCTATTCTAAAATAATTCATGAACAAATCAAACAGGAACAGTCCCATTATTGGTATCTGTGGAACCAGACTTGTCTCTGCATTGTAGTCTGACATTTGTCTCTCCACCACCATGCTCTGCCTCATGCTACCCAACCAATTTACAGTCTAGACTAGTAGTCCACCTCCTACTCCCCTGCTTGACAGTATTGTGTAACAGTCTCCATTGTGGTGCCTTATCAAAGGATTTAATAAAGTCAAAATATAGTAAGTTTAGAGCCTCCCTCTGTCTATCCTTATTACCTCATCAAAAGCATAATTAGACTAGTGTAGTCTGACAAGACTTTCCTCCCCCTATAAAACTGTGTTGGCTATCAGTTATTACCCAGAGCTCAGCTAAATGTACCACAAAGACATCCTTATATAATAGCCTCTAGCAATTTGCCTAAAGCAGAGATCATACTAATAGGCCTGTAGTTCCAAAGATCTTTCATAGATCTTTTTTGCACCAGGGGATCTCATATGCTTTCCTCCAATCCTCCTGCACTGGTCCCATCTCCAAGGATTTTCTATAAACACTACCAGCTGCACTGTAGGCTTTTCCTTCAGCGTCTTTAGTATTCTAGTGTGCATCATTTTAGGGTTCCTTGCTTGCATCTGCCTAATCTAAATATGTTTCCACCAGCTCTGCTGTAATTTCCACTGAAGCGTTACATTTCTTCCTTTGTGGTGGGATATAAAACAGATGAGTTTGTATTATAGTGGCTGTCTCTGAATTCAGAATGTACTGTGTATGTGAAGCATTGCCTACTAGTTAAAGCACCAGTATGGGAACTGGATAATCACAAGTTCAGACCCCACCAGTGCCTAATGCTTACTATGTAACCCTGAACAAGCTCTGTACTCTTTCAGTGATCAAGTCCACCAAGCTGGGAGAACTGGGAAGAAGCAGGACACCACATGAAATGGATGTTGCATGTCATGTGGGCTACCCTGCTTCACTGAATTGTAAAATAAAGTATTGTCTGCAAGTGTCTGATATAGCGTTCTCTCAGCTACAGTTTTTGTGCAACTGTTCCTATATTGACAAGCTACTCGGGTTCTGGAAAATTAGTAGGTCATTACAATAAAATGCAATGATTTACTGGTAAGCACATGTGGCCTATTAATTCTCCAGTTAGTGCAAAGCAACCTGAGACTGACAAGAAATAAAGCACATACAGTTAGGCCAACAAGCAATGGAATTCCAAACATAATTCAAATCAAATTTACAAGGCAGACCTTTAAAAAGAAGAAAGGAGTTAAGACCATAAATACTTGAGTTGATCCTTAAACTCTTTAAACAATCAAAAATGTGCATGCTAGGATTTTATTTCATTAAGTCTTTTTCAGTAATGCCAAGGACTTAAAACCTCAGCAAAATCACACAAATTTAAAGTAGACACTGTGAGACCATTCCAATTCAGAACATACACAATCTAAAATGGGCATCTCACCATCTCTAAAAACTTAACTGATGCCTGGGCTTTCAACATACGCTTAGCTGTTTGCATTTTCTTTGATTTGTTTTAAATGTTCCTGTTCAAATAAAGTGAAATGCAATGAACATTTTGTAATTTCTGCTGGTCAAACAAACATCTGCTACTGATTTTGCAATGAGTCACATCAAAGGAGAGGATGGCACCTTAAATTACTGCTGTAATTGCATGTACTGACAAAGGTAGTAGTGGTAATATGATACACTATATATTTCTAAAAACCTCATTTCCTTTCTCAAAACCATCACCAGAATCTTGCAAAAGGGATACATTATGCAGATCACAATAATATTAAAGGTGATTACAAAAAATACTAATACACTTTGAAAATAAAATGAGATCAAGTATTAAACCATGATGGTGACTCGGCTGAGTATAGAGAACTGTATATATTTTAAAATGATGAGATAATGTGGTACCAAGTAAGATCAGAAGTAAAATATCAGTCACATTATAGGTAAACAAGCACCCCCACTAAGATGGGCTAGTGCTTGCAAAAAACAAAGACAGAAATGTTGGATGGAGCCATAGATAGAACAGAATTTATGTTTCTAGTGCAGAAAAAGGAATGAGAGAAGGAGTATGGCACAGTACTGGAGGCTTGCGCAATAACCACAACAAGATTATTTTTAGTGGTGTAAAAATTCAAGGAATTCCAAGGTGTGGTAATTCAAAAAACTTTAACCCTAACCCTATTTGCCCTTTTCACTGAGCTGTTAAACTAGGTAATTGATTTCAAGTTGTCTGTGATTATCACTTTTAGCTCCTTCTCCTTGGTCATTCTCTCAACTGTTAATCCTCTCAGCCTGTATTCTGTTTTTGGATTCTTGGCTTCTATATGCATACGTGCCTCTCAGGCCCAAAGATCAAATGGTTATTGGTTCTAGCCCCACACCAGGCACTTGGGGTAAATCTCAATACTGACACTGTAGTGCATCATGAGGGGGGATACTGCACTCCTGAGGTGCTGTCTTTCAGATGAGACATTAAATCGAGGTCCCGTCTGCCTATTCTGGTGGTTGTTTAGGTGGATGTTAAAGATCCCATGGCACTTCTTGAAAAGAGTAGGAGAATTTTTATTGTGAACAGTATATACAGAAAACAAATAGTAGTGAAATCACCTTGTCCAGTATACAACATACCATATACATTTTCATGTTTTCAAACATTTAACCAACAATATATCCCATTTTCTATCTGCTGTAACATATATTTCCATCTTACTTGCCATGACACAAATTTTATACAAGTAAAAATCAGTCTTAGAGTCTCGGTTTCAATAGCCCTTAGTGTGTTCAAGTGTCCAGTGATTATATTCTCATGGGTTACAGTTGACCAGTGTCTAGTATTCCACCTGGTGGATATCTGGGCCTATACAGCTTGTGACCATGGGCAATAGTGTTTTGCAAATTTGGAAAAGTTTGCCCAGTGAAATATTTTGCATAATCCACACATTTCATGAAATATTTCACCATGTGAAATACAAAATTACACCCTCGGAGTGAACAAAATTTCACCCTGGAGCCAGCAGCATTTGCCACTCCCTGGCAAATTTTTCTGCACTAATGAGTCCTTGGTGTCTAGTGGTCCCCCATGGCAGATCACCAGCCCAAATGAATAAAGCAAGCCCCCCCCCCAGTTAACTCATTATTTTCCCCGATCCCCCCAGATCCCAATCCTAAAAAAAATTCCAGTCCCTACTCCCAGGTGTGTCTAGTGGAACCCCACCCTCCATCCTGTCATCAGGTAGCACCCTTCCCGCTCCTCCCCAGTACCCCAATCGGGCCACCGGCACAGCTGTCTACTCACCTCCATGGACAGGAACGCTTCAATGAATGAGCACATGCTTGGGGGGTCCACTAGACACAAAAGAGTAGGAATTTGAAATTTTTTAGGATTGTGGTCTGGGAGGATTGGAGAAAATAATGACTTAACTGGGGGGGATTGCTTTATTCACTTTGGGCCAGTGATCGGAGGGGGCACCACTACAGACCAGGGAGAATTAATTTAATGGAAATTTGGGATGGTGAGTGGGGGGGACCACTAGACACCACCAGGGAGATAATTTGTTGTGGGTGAAATTACAAAATTCCACCACAATTTCGCAAAACATTTCACGTGACGAAACTGCCGATTTCACCGCAATTTTGCTTGCAAAATTTTATTTCGCAACATCTCTAATGGGAAATCAACTAAAAAATGCTGCATTATCTCGATTTGTTGTGTGCAAGATGTTATGGTATACATGTGATCATCATGGCTCTTACACTTTGCATTATGTTTTACTCCCAATTTCCTGTGGCAGCAAAACCACACTGTATCCCACATTTTTGGGGTGTTCTCCCATCCATTAAATATTCTCAATGAATTGATACATGCCTCTGTCCACCTCCTTATAGTCAACAGTAATGTGATACCTTGCATCTTGTATAACTGTATAAAGTATGTGTCTGTTTGGTGCCGTAGTTTAGGCCACTGTCAATTGCCATTTTCTGATTTTCTCCAATAGGGGTAACACATATTGTGGAGTCCAGTTTTGTTTTTTTAGTAATCTAGGGGACTGGTTCCATTTTGCTAGAAGGGGTTTAAGCCATCAATCATCTACCTTTTTCCATTTGCCTCCAGGAAGGGATGTGCATTTTTGTATATTTGAATTTATAAAAAGGCTATAATAAAAACTAATTGGGTTTATTAGATTTATTCTTCCTTATTTATATGGTAGATATAATACAGTATATCTCTTTTGACTGGATTCAGCCTGCTTTCCCAAATGACTTGGAATACCAAACTAAGTAATGATGCCTCTAAACATTCAGGAAGGGGGGAACCACACGTAAATATGTGAGCAGCAGCAACAAAAAAGGTTTGACTATCACAACCTTCTTTTTCTTTGTCTGCTGCAGTGTTTTCCATTTAATCACTTTCCCACATCCTTCTGTTATTTTGTTTTTCCAAATTAATTCTCAATGGGGCCTACTCATGAACATGTGCATTAAAGGCACTTAGTCGGACACGCCGCTCCACACCTGGGGAGATCCAAGCAGGGCTGCATTTCACGAACACTGGCTCCTATATCGTGGCCCTCACCCATCTGGCATGCAGATTAATGGGGGCTGGTGAGTGTAGAGTGGTGGACAGGGCAGGCAGCCAATCGGGCTGACTGACCCTGGTCCCAATAGTGGATCACTTTTGCCCATGGGGCACCATGTTGGCAGCCAGCGTGCAATGCTTCAACTGCACGGGGGGGACTGTGTCCAGTTGGCTGATCCCAGCCCTCCTTGAGTGCCCATGATGGCAGGGGCATCCATTTTGGGGGTCTGCAGATCCCCACTGTCACTGTCGTGGCTGGTGGCTGCAAGCCGGGGGAGCACGTAACTAGCTCCAATAGTTTACAACTGCCCTGCAATGGTGTAGCTGGCAGCCCCCCATGAACAGCACTCCACAGCTTAGTGAATGCAGGGAAGGCTGGCATGCCCCCCACACCGCCCACATCCTTCCCCCATGCAGAGCTCCACAATCGGCTGTGGGATTGGGTGCATGGTGTATGTGCAAAGTGAATGCTTGCAGGGGCTAGGCAGGTGATGAGTGGGCTATGCGCCATAGGTACACAGTGTGTAACCCATTCCACACCTTAATGAATAGGCCCCAACATTTGTATGGGTTCTGATGTTATGGGTATATTATCGATAGTACCTAATTCTTCCTGTCAATCATTAATCTGATATCCCTTGCCTTTTAACCCACTGAGCTCTATAATGGAATCTTTAGTGAGGCACTGATAAGCAGCAGGAAAATCCCAGCCTTTCCCTACAAAACAGGGTACTAGATGAGAAAAATACCGAGGTAGAAAGGTCAGTGGGGGATGCTGCAACAGAATGTAAAGCCATCAAAAAATGGAGAGCAATGAGCACCAATGCCTGTAGTCTGAGTAACAAGCTTCCTGAATTAGTGGCCTTGATGGAGGAGGAACATCTGGATATCGTGGCAGTCACAGAAATATGGTACACACAAAACCATGACTGGGACTTAAACATACCAGAATACACTATCTACAGGAGGGACAGGGAGGGTAAAAGAGGAGGAGGAGTAGTTCTTTACATAAGGGAAGGAATCAAAGCAACAGAACAAAAGGGAAAACAGGGAGGAGAAGAAGCACTGTGGGTAAATTTGGAGACCGACAATGGCACCACAATCCGCACAAGGGTTGTATACAGACCCCCTTCTCAGGGGAGGAAATGGACAAGAAAATGATAGAAAGTATACTTAGAATGGCAGAAAAGGAGAGATATTGCTGATGGGTGATCTGAATATGCCAGATGTTAACTGGAGTGCAGTTGCAGCAGCCACTTGAAGAGTGGGGTTATTCTAGGGGCATGCCTTAGACAACTAGTATTGGAGCCCACTTGAGAGGGAGCAATCTTAGATCTGGTTCTCTCAAATGGAGATGAAGAGAGATCACAGATGTAGAAGTGGGTAGCCATCTGGGAACTAGCGACCATCGAACAGTATGGTTCACAATAAATACAGCAATAGAGTCAGCTTACACAAAGCAAAAGTACTGGACTTTAGGAGGGCTGACTTTGCCAAAATGGGTGAGTGCTTAAGGAATGCACTAGCAAATGGGCAGGAAGGAGGGTGGAAGAACAATGGGAAATAATAAAACTGCCATCACAGAAGTAACAAGCCTTTGTGTGAAGCAAATAAAGAAAACAAACGATGTAAGAAACCACTATGGTTCTCAAAGGAAGCGGCAGTGAAGGTTCAAGAGAAAAAGAAAGCATTCAGGAAGTACAAGGAATCACAGAAGGAGCAGGACAGAGAACTGTATCAGTTAAAGCAAAAGGAAGCTGGGAAGGCAGTCAGAACAGCAAAGGCCCAAACCGAGGAAAAGATAGCCAACCCAGTTAAGAAGGGGAATAAAACCTTTTATAGGTACATCAGGGAGTGAAAGAAAACCAAGGGATGATAGTGAGGCCTAATAAAGTGGAGGGAGGGTGGGCAGTGGGTGACTGTGAAAAGGCAGAGATACTAAACAAATATTTTTGCTCAGTATTTACAACGGAAGAGGGGGAGGTACCTAAAACAAACAGTAGAAACACTCTGGATACAGAAGTTGATACCAGCCCATTTACAGAAGAAAGGGTTCTGAAAGAACTCTTAAAACTGAAGGTGGACAAAGGAATGGGGCCTGATGGGATTCATCCCAGAATTCTAAAAGAACTAAGGGTAGAACTAGTGACAACACTGACTATCCTCTTTAACAAATCATGGGAGGATGGGGTTGTACCGAGGACTGGAGGAGGGCAGATGTGATTCCCCTTCACAAAAGTGGGAGCAAGGCAGAAGCAGGTAACTACAGACCTGTTAGTTTAACCTCAGTGGTAGGGAAAATGATGGAATCACTTCTGAAGGAAAGAATTGTTGAGTATCTAGAGGCCAGAGGGGCACAGGACCCAAGGCAGCATGGATTCACAGTGGGAAGGTCATGCCAGACAAATCCGATAGATTTCTTTGACTGGGTAACCAAAGTAGTAGATCAGGGAGGGGCTGTGTACATGGCCTACCTTGACTTTAGCAAGGCATTTGACACAGTCCCACAGAAAAGATTAATATACAAGTTAGCCAGCCTGGGAGTGGGTCCCAAGATGACAGCCTGGGTAAAGAATTGGCTGGAGAATAGGACACAGAGAGTAATAGTAAATGGAGTTCACTCTGAAGAAAGGGGGGTTACTAGTGGGGTACCGCAGGGTTCAGTATTAGGAACGGTCCTCTTCAATGTCTTTATAAGCCACATTGCAGAGGGACTGGAAGGAAAGTGTGTCTTTTTGCAGATAACACAAAGATCTGCAACAGAGTTGATGCACAAGGTGGGGTGGAAAGGATGAGAAGGGACTTGGCAAGGTTAGAGGAATGGTCAAATGTATGGCAGCTTAGATTCAATGCTAAGAAGTGCAAGGTAATGCACCTGGGAAACAAAAACCCAGGGGAAGAGTACACAATGGGGGGTGAGATACTAACAACAACAAAAATGGAAAGGGACCTGGGGGTAGTCATAGCAGATGACCTAAAGGTGGGCAAGCAATGTGAGAGGGCAGCAAGGAGGGCTGGGGGATACTGGGATGCATAGGGAGAGGCATCACCAGTAGAAAACAGGAAGTTATTATCCCTCTGTACAGACAGCTGGTGAGACCCCATCTGGAGTACTGCGTGCAGTTCTGGAGACCCAATCTCCGCAAAGACATAGACAGGATAGAAGCTGTCCAGAGGAGGGCAACTAAAATGGTGCAGGGTCTGCACCAGAAGACATATGAAGAGAGACTTAAGGAGCTTAATATGTATAGCCTCGAGGAAAGGAGGGAGAGGGGGACATGATAGAAACTTTCAAGTACCTCAAGTGGATCAACAAAGTCCAAGAGGGTAGCATCTTTCAAAAAAAGGGGTGTGCAAGAACAAGGGGACACAATTTGAAGATAGAGGGGGGTGGCTCAGAGGTAATTTAAGGAAGTATTTTTTCACAGAGAGGGTTGTGGATGCATGGACGACCTTCCGGAGGAGGTTGTGGAGTCAAAAACTGGTGGAATTCAAGCATGCATGGGACAGTCATAAGGCAATTCTAGGGGGTGGGAGTAGGAAGAAGTAGGCTGCTGGTTAACTAGGATCTGCAGCTTATCCACTAGGTAGGGAAATGGGCAGACTGGGTGGGCCAAGTGGTCCTTATCTGCCGTCAAATTCTATGTTTCTATGAGTGCTGTATTCCTGTGTAAAAATGTCTGTTTTCCTAAGCAGTTAGAATGTTCGGAACTAAAATTGTAACACTCTGACTTGGAGTATATATAACTAAAAAGTATAACTCCTATCAGAAAACTTACAGCACAAAGTTTGCTCACAATAAAAAAACGTTTAAAATGAGGGGTCACACATGTTAGTAGCATTAACGTTTTGTTTTTTTATAGAGCATGCAACAATGAAAATGTACATTTTTTTCTTCTTTTTAAAAAAAAAAACAAAAAAAAATCTTAGAAGTGGCAAATGTCTGTTGTGTGATGGTTTTCCATCACACCAACATCTGTGCATTACACTGCCACAGCTTAGAGTATTTCTGAGCTGTTTTATATAGTAAAACAGACTATAAACTAAGGCATGTATCAACACATAATGCCAGTAAACCGACTGAATTCGGAAAAATGATCTGCACAACTGCCCACATGACGCACAAACCATGACAACTGAAAAAGTATGCCTCATAGCCCCTAGACACCTGCACGGAAAATGTTCACAATAACAAGAGCTTTAAAATGATGGGTCACTCATGTTAGTGGCATTTGCAGATATTTTTTTACAGTTCCTGAAATAATAAAAAAGAGCATTTTTTTTTTACATTTTGTTCCCAAATAAAAACCTCCGTCATAAAAAGTACACCTCGTAGACCCCAGACACCAGTATGATAATTGTCCACATTAAAGAGACCTTTCAAATGATGGGTCACACATGTTTCTAGCATTTACAGTTTTTTTACAGTACCTGAAATGGAGGAAAATCATATTTTTACGCTTTTTTTATCCCAAAAAAACTAAAACAAAAAAAGTACACCTCCTTGCTCCCAAACACCAGCATACTAATTTTTCATAATGAAAAGAGCTTTCAAATCAGGGATCACATGTTTCTAGCATTTACAATTTTTTTTAACAGTGTCTGCAATGGAGGAAAATAGCATTTTCTTCATTTTTTAACCCAAATAAAAACCTAAAAAAATTTGAAAGGTTGCAAATATGTCCAATATAAAGTCAGTATTCTGGTAGGTAGGAATGTTTCCTACTGACCTGCACTTTCCAATAACCTCACCCCTGATTGGTTGATCCAGAAAGTGCATAAGAAGTGCAGGATGCACATATGCGCTCTGGGGATGAGATGAAGTGAATACCTGATGCACATATGCGCTATGGGGACTAGAGGAATTTTCCTGATGATGCACTTACGCGCTATGGGGCTGAGTGAGTTAAATGGTTTATACTTGCCACCAAAACTATAGAATAAGTAGCCACATGCCCCATAGCTGTTTTTGCTTTAGCTGTATCAGCCAATAACTGGCAGACATCGTCCACGTATGCCATTGCTGCTATGATACTTTCATTATGGGGTAGTAGGATCCCCAATGTCTGGGGGTCCTGTTATATAGACTGCAGCAGAGGATCTATACAAAATATATAGAATAGAGGACTCATAGGACACCCCTGTCTTACTCCTCTTTGTATCTGTACCAACTGCCCTTGGAACACATTCACAAGTGGTCTGGTTTATGCTATTTCCTATATTTTTGATATCCAGTTACTAAAAGTATCTGGTATCCCATACTGTTTTAACACCACACTCATATATTTGTGGGAGACCCTGTCAAAGGCTTGTTTCTGGTCTAATGTTAAAAGCAGCCCTTGTGAAATGTCCTGCTGTCCCATTTCTATAACTTCTTTTATTAAAAAAAGGTTATCTTGGATACTTCTGCCAAGTATTGAATATGTCTGTCCTTCCATTATTAGAGTTGGAGCTGTTGGAGCCAACTGTGCCACCAAAATTTTTATTAAAATTTTGAGGAGCCGGCCTGGTGGCATAGAGGGTTGAGGCGCTGGCGCCTTACCTCGACCCACGCCGGAGACCCAGGTTCGGGAACGGACTCGGGTTGCTGGGGGTCGGCAGGGAAGGATAAGGATCGAGCATCCGTAGGACTGCTCTCCTATCCTGGGGTGGGTTTGGGAATGGTATCACTTGGTAGCGGCCCCCAGTGGAGACTGGAAGCACTACATGAGCGCTGTACAGGGGAACTTAGAAAAGCAGAAATACCGCTCGTTGGCTGCTGGATGATGGCTTTCTGTACCTGACACCTCCGTGCCTTCCCGGGGCCTCCTTCTCCTTGGCAGCTTCCCCGGGCCCTAATTAGTGTGTGCTGGGGCTGTCCTCCCCTGGTGCCTTCCCCTTGGAGGAGAGGGACCATGTGAAGGGATAAGTTGGATATCCACAGGATTGGCTGCGATGCGAGGAGTTAGAGGGGGCTCGGGTAAGGACAGTGGGGCTTGATGGGACTTGTGGAGCCCGAAGGAGTGGGGGCCACCGAGCACGATGGGGCAAATAAAGAAGATAATGGAAAAACACAAAAAATTTGAGACCAGTATTCATGAGACTCAGAGGTCTCCAATTCTTTAGGTCATTTCTATCCCCTTTGTAAATAAATATCTGGAGGGACATTGATAATTGTGGTGCAATGTCCCCATCCTCTAGCATGCAGTTAAACACTATGACAAGGATATCCTTTAATTCAGTAGCTAATGTTTTATAAAACTCAGGAGTTAGTCCTTCAGGCCCTGAGGCTATATTATTTTTAAAATTTTTAATGGCTGTTAGATACTCTGCCTCTGTGATAGGGTTCGTTAAAGCTTCAAATACTTCAGCTGGCATAAGTGGTGCTTGTATTGATTCCAAATACTGTGTTAACTGTCACTCTGGAATAATATTCCCAGAACATAGTGCAGCCATATGAGACGACACTGCAGATAGTATTTCCCCATTGCTAGACACTATGGTACCTTCATTATCATATAATGTATCCATCATCCTATTTTGGATTCTCTCTTTACAATTCTCGAAGATATCACCAGAGTTGTTTTTACCTGGAGTACATATTCTATGTTCCACCAAGAGGGAGTTGGCCCTAGAATATTGTATTTTTCCATCTGTCTTAATTGCCTTAATCTGAGATGTATACACTCCTCATCCTTCATTCACTAGGGACATTAGTTTGAATAACTGTGCTCATAACGTCAAGTGTTCTTTATATTGTTCAGTTCTGTTTTGGCTTGCTTTCTGTTGGGGTAATATTTTTATTTCTACTTTGGTGTCTAACCAACATCTACTAATTTTGTCATCTAAAAATGCCACTGATTGTCTTGCATTAATAAGGTCTATAAGCATTTGCATAGTCTCAGGGTTCTCTGATACCTTTGCATTCAACTTCCAATAGCCCTTTCCAATAGTTCATTTTTGTGAGTGACCTACTCTTGTCTGAAGAAGGAGATGGTCAGTATTTTCTATTGGAATTACTCTTGCTGTGTGAGTGTGCTCTAATTTTGAAGTAAACAAAAAATCAATTCTAGTAGCTAATGTACCCTTGTAAAAGGTATGTACTCCCTTAGGGTGAATTTCCCTATAAGCGTCTTTAAGTTCTAGATTTGCTTTTATGGTCCTTAGTGCATTGGTATCAAAAAACTGTTTAGTAGTTATTGCCCCTCTATCCAATATTTCCAGTACACAGTTGAAATCCCCTGCCCATATTAGATTCCGAGTAGTGAGCAAGTATAGTTTTATCTGCTGGAAAAGTTCCAATCTGCCATTTTTTGTTTGTGGTGCAAAATGTTAATTGCCCTCCAACTCATGTTGTTATGATTAAAGTTTACAAGTAGAGCTCTACCTGGGCAAATATCCACAATTATATCCTAAAAATAACACTTCCACCCCATCACATTGTTCCATCCCATAAGAGAAGAAAGAAGGATCCCAACACCACAGTTTTTGTGCTGATATTACATCTGCTGTGGTATTTACTCTAGTGTCCTGTAGAAAGCAAATATCATTAGCTAAATCTTTAAGGATTGAAAAGGTCATTAATCTTCTATGTGCATTCTTTATGCTATTTACATTTAGTGATGCAATGTTATAGATGTGTAGGGTTGTCATAGGGAGTTAGTTCAGGAGTTTTTTTCAGTCTGCTACTCCTTCTAGTACGTACTCCCAAATTCTTTTTATGTTTCACTCCATCTTTCTGTACTTCTGCCGACAGGTTTTCATCTTCAGAATAAGTTGTGGAAGGGTGTCGAGAAGACCTATTGGAGGAGATTTCGGATTCTTCTCCTTTATCTGAATCTTGTGTTTGCAGAACTTCATATCTATTCTTCAGATCCATAGACCTCTGCTCTTCTGTTGTTCTGGATATTTTTGCCTTGGGTTGTTGTTTCTTAAGGGATCATTTCTTTACTGTAACCACTGTCATAGGTGGGGGTGGCATTGCTTTATCATCAGGGGTTTCTTCCTTCTCAAGCTGATTTGATGGCATAGAGACTGGTTGAGATTCCACTATTTCCATGGGTTCACGTACTGATCTTGTGATCAGTTGCTCCTGAGGAGCCCCTGCATCTGTTCTAGATTCAGCAGCATTGTCCAGGTCTATGACTTCTGTAGTGGGGTTAGGCTCTTGGGGGAAGGGTCAGGCTGTGCTGGTTGTTCCTATTGCTGCTCCTGGTGCTCTTGTTCTCTCCTTTTCTCCTTTTCCTGTCCATACTATTTTTTTGTTGTGGTATTAAGTATACCCTCCTGGTCTGGGCGATCTTCACAATTGGGTGCTGCCCATGGACAGGTCCTGTATGCATTGCCCTGTTCTTCACAGAGGTTACATTTCAAATCATTGGTACAAGCTGCAATTTGATGACCATACTCTAGGCATAGATTGCATTTTACCCTGTCACACGCATTGCTGAGATGAACAGTGGAGTCACATCTAAAACATGTATTTGGTTGACCTGGGTAAAAGCAGTGCCCCCTATGTTTCCCCCAGAAAAAAAAACAGCTTGGTAGGTGCTTAGGGCCTTGTGGGATAAGTCTCAATTTTACTTAATATTTCCATCCCCCCATATAGATATGCTCCTCATCAAGGATGGGATGTGGTTGTCCTATGATATCACATCTTTGTGCCAGCCAATTGATGATATCATGCATATTGACCCCTTCATTCTGGAACGGGATTGTAATCTGTCGTATAGCATGTTTGGTCAGTGGTATGGACCAAAAAGGAAGCCACAATGCTGTATACTTTTTTTTCATAGGTAGCCTAAAAGTGATCTAACCCCATAGGAGTTTTAAAACTGATATCAAATAGGGAGTCCCCAGATGCATGTATTAGTGCGTAAATTTAATTTGAGAAAAATCTTATTTATTCTTTAAGTAAGGTTCGGCCCACATATATTCTTTTTTTTTAATTACTTTACTTTTTGGTGTCCTGGGTCATCAAGGCTCAGCCCTGGTCATGGACCCCCTGTGCCTCTACCCCCAATGGATGCCAGTGCTCTCCACGGTTACCCCTGGCTTGCCCCCCAGAGGGTGGGGTTGTGATGCTGCCCCCTTAACAGTGCCACACTACTGGTCCTGATCGGGAGAGCTGGCATCGGAGCTAATTGAAGCCCAGAGGGAGGGCTTCATAGAAACAACCCAGGCTGTATTTTTTCCCCCTGTAAGCAGGGGTGGGGACGTGCAATGACAGCCAGCATCCACCCTGCCCCTGAGTTGTAGTGTCGTTGGTGCATGTGCGATAGACCCAGCCTCTGCTAGGTGTCACAGTTGCACAGTACACACATCCCCCTCCTCCCTCCCTCCATCCCAGAGAAGGAGAGCAGTTCTAGGGATGCTCTATCCTTCTCCCCCTGGCCTGTCCTCCGAAGACCCTGGTCTGTTCCCAAACCCGGGTCACCAGTGTCACAAGCAGAAATCCAACCACTGCGCTGGTGGGCTGGGTGGCCCACACATATTCTATCAGGTGCAATATCCAAGCCTCCCATATACTGCAGCCTGAAAGAGTTTTTTTTTTTCTCTTTGCTGGAGCTGTATTCTGGAATAAAGTTTCTCGCTCTCTGAAATGGGACCATAGCTGTTGTGAGGTTTCTTGGCCTGAGTTACTAATGGGAACCAACTCATTCTGTTCCATCCTATCTCCCCAAGTTGGTTCCCAAAGGCTTGACCCTTCCCGTGGTGATGCCATATTTTCCATAGTATGCTCATTTTGTAGGGGAGAACTAGGTCTTATCATTTATGGAGTATGCCTTTCTGTTTCTGAATATAGTTCCATATCAGAGGCTGTTGTAAAGGGAATTGGGTTCCCCCCCTGTATAGGCACATGCAGTCTCTCACTGATAATTGTGCACACTGGGACATTAGATTATTTAGGTTTTCTCCATGGAGAGTATACAGGGCCACCTGGAACTGGGCTATGTGCCATGTCTGAGATCCATAGCCCTAGAATGGATTGTTTCCAACCTGCTTCAGTCAGTGCCTTTTCTATGGAACAATGGGTTTTGTTTTCCTCCTGTTATATTTTGGCTATTAGTATTTATTGTGCACCCTTTTGTAAGCCCAATTTCAGCTTGTTTTACAGCTAACAATTCGGTATTGCTTACACTAATATCAGTTTCATTACTTACAGTCACTGTGTTGTGTATCAAAGGCGCGCTGCAGTTCTCAGCAGAGTCTGTGTCTGTTTCCACTGCTGACATGAGTGTTTTCTCTGCAGCAGCAGTCAGAGTCATTGATGCTGCTGTGTCATTGGGTTCTGTCAATTCCATTCTGTTTTACAGCTTCCACGTGTCCCTCTCAGAAGCTACAGTCTGTGCCATTTGGGTAAGTTCCATATCATCCTCAGGTGAATCCTCTGATGCCTCTTGTATAAGCTGTAACAACTTTATTATTTTCTTAGCCACCAAAGTTTTTAGCCATTCTTCTTCCATTTGTGGTAGTGTTTCCGGCACCCGGTGTGGTTCACTTTCCTTTTTTTTTTTTTTGGCGGGGCATTCTCTTCGGCTATTCTGATCTTCTATGCTGGACATGCAGGAGTGGAGATTAGCTCCCCTGCAGGTACACCAGCTGCTCCCTCTCTTTCACTTTGGCCATCTGACATTACAGTCAGACCTTCAGCAGCTCCCCCTCTGGAGAGTAGGGAACATTTCCCAGTTCCTGGACAAATGTTCCCCATTCACTAAAAATACCACCAACAGCTTAATCTATTCAATTTCAGCTGATTACTATCTGTATCTCACCCCCCCCCCCCAAGTCGCCTCTGAAAAAAGGACTTCTAGTCTCAGTGGGCAAACCCGGTCAACAAAATTCAATAAATAAATAAATATGCATTACCTTACAGTTCTTTGCTTTGAATCAGCTGCAATACCCTAGACCATTTCTCTAGACACTGTAGCAGCTTCCTCATGTGTTTAACCACTTCTTCACTGTCAACTCTTCTGCAGAACTTTGTGTCATTTTCAAATAGATAGATCTTCCCCTGGATCTCATCCCTACAATAATGTCAAAAATGAATATGTTGAAGAGGGCCAACCACCAGACCAGTCCCTGTGGTATCCCACCGGAGATCCCCCTACCCTCTGAGTACTCCCATTTAATAACTCTCTGTTATCTCCTGCTTAGCCAGTTCCATACCCATACAGTAATCTTATTTCCTACCCTGAGGTCAATCATCTTGAGCAACCATCCATGTGGGACAGAGCCGAAGGCTTTGCTAAAGCCCAGGTATAGTAAATCTACTGCTAGTCCCTTGTGAACTGCTTTTGTTACACAGTCAAAGAAATCCAGCAGAAACAGATGCTCAAGGGAAATTATTCTCACAGGTTGTGACATGAGCAAACTTTTCTAGTTTTGAAAGCTATATAAAATCTCTCAAGAATGTGATGGTAGTCTGATTAAATTTTTCTTTGCTACTAAATATTAAATGTCTCATTTACAATATTTCCTTTTAATATGGGAAAATACTACTGTTGCTCTCTTCTTGTGTTAGCAGATGTTATAGTAAATATTATTTTTCTGTTGAATTTATTTTATTTCTGCATCTTGAGTGTCTGGCATAAAGGCATATTACGAATACTAAAAGCAATCTACTACATTTAGGATGGGAAGGGGGTCAATATAGTAAGTAAAACATAACAAAACACATGATATGGCTATGGCCAGACTTTCAGAACAAGGGCTGAGTTATCACTTGGGAAGCTGGTGACTCTGGTTTGGGTATAAGCCTGGAATGTCAGGACCAGGCCACAGTCCACCTGCATTCAAATCAGTATAAAACGTTTGGTAGCTCACCCACTACATTTACAGTGCATATTAGTAAAATTTGAATGCAGGAGAACTGTGACCTTCTAATTGGTGAGCTGCCCAGTAAACACCTGTGAGCCTCTTATTGGCCAGAGCACACCATATAGGCAATAAAGCCAGAGAGTGGTTTCTCCACAAGACAGAGAGAAAGCTGGGGATCTCAGCTCAGGAAGGCAAAATAAAATGTGACACTTTTTCCTGAGGTGGTCATCTTGTTGTGGTGATCAGACTAGATCATAATTCAGATTAATGATGAGACTTAGAACCCCTCTAATAATTAATAACAAGTAAGAATATAGGAGTTATTTGAAAAAAAAATTGCAGGTTTTAAAGCAGCACGGGGGCATTGGTACCTTATAGGACACCTAAACCATCTTTTGACAGATTTTTCTTTTTAGAAAATGACTCCATAGGCTTGTAAAGGAGAGGCTGTTATTTACATTTATACTGAAACTGCATTTATTAACATAGGATGCACAGCCTCTTCAACCGAACAACTTTCATGCTCACAGTACCATGCTATCATTTTTCATTTTAAAGTTATTTGCATTTGAATAAAGTTTGTAGAGCTAGAATACATCTGCACAGCTGGCATCTCTATCATGTATGACATCATCAAGGAAGCCACTTTAGGATTCTGAGAGCTGGATTTTTGAATCAGAACAGTCTGTGTTTACAAATTTCAAATGTTATGAAACTGCATTTATTCTACTTTAATAAATGCAGTTTCAGTATAAATGTAAACAACAGCCTCTCCTTTAACAAGTCTGTGGAGCAATCAAAAGAAATGTGTAAAAAAATGGTTTAGGTGTCCTTTAACAGTTTTTTTTAAACAGTTTCTGGCACAATCTTGTTTCAGGTAGTTGCAAACTGAGGAACTGAGTCACAAAAGCACCCTATGCACATCATAATCATGCATATTTGAGGTGCCCTTATCTGCAAAGATGGGTGCTGACGTGGCTGCCAGCATCCACTATACCAGCCCCCCCCCAGCAGCCATGCAGAAAATGCCATATGGACTAGCCATGGGTGTGTCTAGATAAAGTGCTGTGCCAGCCCCTGAGCATCCAATTAGATGCCCAGTCCAATTATCCACAGGATCCCTGACTCTGCACAGAACTGTGGCTGGTGGGATATGGCAGTCCTTTAAGGACTACTATATCCACATTGGTAAATCAGCTCTCTACTATATGCACCAGTCAGTGCAGATATGGTCCATAATCCTGAGTGAAGGCTCTGAGGGCTTGGGGCTGGTGCATGGGGTTGGTTGGGCCCTGTGGACCTTCCTGAGGCTGTGCAGAGGATGGTGAATAGCGGTTAGTGCTGCTGTTAGTGTAGCCTAGTCTTTGGCCCCTCTACAACCCCTCTGCAATGTATACATAGCTAAATGAATGGGACAGATACCCATGCTCATACCTGTGCCTGCCATCGACCCTGATGCATGCATATGAGTGGCAGCAGCATGGGATCAGTTGCAGAAGAGCTCTGCTTCCTGGGGTTATGAATGCACATACTATAGTTCTCTGCTGTGCTGGTCTAGACCTGCAGGGTAAACTAGCCCATGCAAGCACCCTTCTGCACGTGTGGAGTGGGTGGGGAATGTCTCTGACTTGGGCCCTGAAACTGAAACATAATTTTTGCTAACTTTGTTTTAATGACTGGAATGTTTAAGCCTAAATTGCAAACATTTATCAAGCTACTGTATGTGCATGATCATAATGTGTCTGAGGATGGAGAATCTCCTCCAAAGGTACAGGAGCCTTAACATTAAGTTAGCGAGAAACAAAGTGATGGTCTACAGCCTTTCCCCCTTAAATTTCAAGAAACCCAGTTCTGTTCTGCCAACATATTACAGATATGGGTGTTAAATTTATACAAGTGTACAACATATGCATTTTTATTTTAATCTTATCAAGTATATCGAGTTCTAATTTATGAGCATGATTATAAATAACAGATATCCATATCCAATAGCTGCACGAAGATTTAATTTGCAATCACAACGTTATCCCTGTAAACAGGTGGATTTCTGATATTCTTAGTGACTCTAATTATTGATTCATTTTTTTATATAATCTTTTGATATGCACATCAAACAACAGCAAATCACCAAATACCACTTTCAAGAGCTTACTAAAATCTGTTACTGCAACATTCTGATCATTCTTAAATTTCACTAACAAATTATCAGGTTTCTGCATCTTTGTTTTGTGACCTGTTCAGATACACATAATTTGTGTTTTGTTTACCTTCTTAGCAACTTGTGATTGTCTAACTCAGAATTCCATTCTAGAAAAGCCTTGTTGGAGTTTACTGTAGGTTGAACTTTTCTAGTGTGCCCCTGCCGTTCACTGCTATAATCGCAGTAGTAGGTATGTACTCGTGACTGAATTATAACCAATGACAAAGTATTTACAAAGGCTAAAAATTATAACAGTCCACAGCTTAAGCTCTGCAGCACCTCTCCATATAGTGGCATAGGATCCAAGAGAATTACCCCAACTAGGACTCTTTGTGACTATCATGTTAATATTGTATGACTTAAGCCAGCACAGCATATCACCTGGGATTCCAATTCCTCTTTTACTAATCCAGTAGCAGTGGATGGTTCACTAGGATAAACACTTTTGACAAGTCCATTCAACACCACAACCACTCTTGCTTTTTCCTCAATGTTTGTTGCTTTTATATTGGTGAAATCGTGTTCATGGAGTGCTGAGCCATGAATCTTGACTAACAGGGAGTGATTAGTATATTATTTTCTGGGGACTGTAAGTGTTTAACTACATATACACTCGTCTTTCCAATATTTTAGGTAATATGGGTTATGGGTAACAACGGTGACATGGGTCTAAAACTTTGATAACTCCATTTTCTTAATTCCACTTTTGTAAATTGAAATCACCTTTGAGGTTTTCCAGTTGGTTGGAAGATATTCCTCCACGACACTACAGTTCAGTAGTTTAGTTACAACTGTGATAATGCTCCTAAAGCTTCTTTTAAAAGGCATCCCTCTGCCTCATCCAGTTCCCCAGCTTTGTGAGCATTTGGGTTTTTTATTGACTTGCAAACTGCCCCAGTTTTAAGTAGCTTGAAACTAACCCTAGAAGTAAACTTACTAGTATCTTACATGATGATGATGATACACTTTTATTTTATGTACAGACTGATACATATTAGGACAAAGAGGACCTGTTGTCAAGAGTATTTCTGTGATACTAAGATTCTAAGATAAACACATAATTGACAAATATGGTCTGGCAGTTGAAATTCAATACCAAGAGTGGAAGGTAATGCACAGAGGGACAAACAATATAAATATAGACTACAAAATGGTGGGGTGTAAGAGTAGAAAGTGCAACCGAGGAGAGGGATCTGAGGGTTATAATACTGGACAATTTAAAAACATCAGTGCAGTGCAACAGGTCATTGGAAAAGGCAAAAAAGATGCTGGGATGTACAAGAAGGGCAGTCACTGGAGGCATGAGGTGATTCTGCTACTGTAAAGGTCCCTGGTTTGTGCTCACCTGAAGTGTTGTGTGCAATTCCAGGACCCACACTTGAAGAAAGCCAAGGACAGGGTGGATGCTTATGGAGTAGGGTAACCAAAATGATCAAGGGTCAGCAAAAAATGTTTACAAGAACAGGTGGAAAGATCTCAACATGTACACACTGGATGTAAGATGAGAGGCAGGACATGATCAAGATATACCAATATATCCACTGAATAAATAAAGTAGAGAGCAGAGAGTTGTTCGCATGGATAAGAAATGCAAGTACTGTACCAGGAGAAACTCAATGAAGCTGCTGGGTGGGAGATTTAAGAAGGATGTCAGAGAGTATTTCTTCATGGCGAGGGAAGTAGAGTGGAGAAATAGACTACAAAGGGAGGGTATCTGTGAAAAATCAGCAAAGGGGGTACAAACATGGGTAGGCCAGGCATATGGGGCTGGTTAAGACAGTGGTAAAAGGGAGGAGGGTAAGAAGGAGTGAATGGGCACTAGACCCCTTGCAAGCAACATTTGATAGGTTTAGCTGGGCAGACTCGATGGACCTTGGGGCCATTTTCTGTTGCCAACTTCCCTGTTTCCATAGTTCTATGTAAATAGACTACAAATGTTCTCCCAATACCAATAAACGATAGAAAACAGACTTCAATTTCAAATTACTTTAAAAACAAATACAAGAATGACTTAAAAAATACAGCAATGATTTACTGCTATACAGTACCTATTGTACTTTTAAATGTTTGTGATGATGACTTTGCCCTAACCGGTGCAGATTTGGGGTGTTCCAGTAGATCTTGTTTCTCTCTAGATGTACCATGGAACCATATCCTTAACTGAGACTAGAATATATTTCAGAGACTGGTTTGGTTCACATTGTAATATTTTGTAAATCAGAACTGTCCTTTCTCAACCTATGCTAAAAGGTTGCCAGGTCAGACTCTGATGCATTACAGTGATGCATAGTGAATTTACATGTAATAAACAACCTCTGGGAGCTTACTAGTTAATTTTGGTTGCTAGGTGTAACTAGGCAGAGAGGGAGAGAGCTGGTGCCAGAAGATCTGTAGGTTGAGCCTGCTTGCTGCCTGCAGGTGGGGCACCATCTCTAGGGGGTATACATATCAGGGTTTTTGTGCCAAATTGGAAGTTCCAGAGGAGCCTGGGATAGAAGAAAAGAGAGAAGTCAAGGGTGTCGGCCTGCAAGTTTGGCCAGAGGGGCGTGGCTTGGCCAGTGTAGACCGCTTCCCACCCCAGCCCTCCTCCCTCGAAGACCCACATATGGAAGCAGCGGTTTGGTCAGTAGAGAGGGGGGGGTCAGAGGAGCACAAGTTCATGGATCTGTTGGTGCAGTGTGGGAGCCAGAGTCTGAGGAGAAAGCAGAATGGAGGCCGCCATGTAATCTCTGGCACCATGGAAGGGTAAGCACTGATGGGGTCCTGTGTAGTTAAGTAGTCTCCCCTGTGGATGAGTGCAGCCTCTTTGGTCAGTGTGTGTCCTGTGTGCAGGCCTGCTCTGGCAGTTTGAGCCTGGTGGCAGTTCAGAGGTGGCAGTCTGGACTGTTGTAGAGGCAGTGGTGGCAGCTCTACCCTATTTCCCCTGGATGGTGGCTGCTATAGTGTTGGGACCCTCAGTTTTTTCAGGTGGAGGCTGGGAAAGGTCCATGTGGGGAATGATTGGCTGGGATCTCGTCAGGGTGGCACAAGCATCAGTCCCCTAGGTGAAGGCAGTCCAGAAATTGGAATTGCTGCATGAGTGGATGTGCTGTTGGTTTCCATTATCAGGATGCAGAATTCCCTGGGAAGCCATTCTAGGTACATGGTATTAGTGACTGGATGTCCAGAAGGTCTTCGATGGTTCGGTTCTTGCTAAGAACCACCATTTTGACTTGTAAGACCTTGAAGTAAAGAAAATGTTCCATGTATTGTAAGACCCCCCCTTCCCCTGGTGGACAAGGTTTAATGAAAGGCTGAGTTGGAAATGGGATTGGGACAGAAGAAACATCTCGTGCTGTCATAGTCCCCAGTGTACACCCAGTTTTGAGAATCAGAAAATGAAAAGTAAGCAAGTGCCTGTGTAAAGATTATGTTGAAAAGAAGGGGTATGAAATGGAAGTGCTGCTAAGTACAAACTACCTCTTAGGCTGGTTTGGTCCCAATATTGCTGCTGTTAAGAATGTAGCCTTTTTGGCTCAAGGGAATGTCTGTATGCAATAAATCAGTCTGTTGGAAAAAAGAGATTGTTGCAAAAGGAATGGCAGGTTTCAGCCCGTGAGGTGTCCCCATCTTATAATTACCTCCCACACTCCATGGAGTAGTTCATTAACTTTCTTGTTCATTAAATCTGTTTTTGCATCTTTGATTCTGGAGTGGACATGGAACTTAATCAATTTGAACTGTGTAACTGTGTGCCTACTAACAAGCATTGCCCCCTTCAGCCCACCTTTGGAACTAAGAAGAGAACCTGCTCCCTATCTAGCAAATCCAGCTCACTGTCATCAGAAGACCCAGGTATAGAGCACATTTCTATTTTCCTTGGACTGTGTTTTCAGGCTTGTACAGTGCCTACTCCCATATTTACCACCTGGATACCCCTAGACACCGGGGGTGAGGGGGCTTACAACATGGGAGCTCGTCCAGGATTTGCAAGAACTGTCTGGGGAGCAAGTTTTATGCCTGGACTGACTTTATGGGATGCTGCAGAGGAGTTTCTGTGCTGTGTAGGTGCCATTTTTGAACTTGTGCAACATCACACCTCATAGCAGTACCATTTTGCAACATAAACTGTTTAGCATTGACTTAATGTATTCAGAATTTTGGGATCCACTGTTGAATAGTTGGAGGTAGCTGAGTTGGGACTTGGGGTCATGTTGCATGGAACCGGGAGTGCCATCTTTGCTGAGTCCCATCTGAACTGCACCGCACGTGTGTCAGTGAGAGGAAATGCCCAAGTGCTTTGAACTTTTAAAAAAACAATTGAGGTCTTGTTTAAAAGACCCTTGGCAAACCCCACCATGGCTGAGGCTTCAGGAGATGGAAGTTGGATGGTTCTTGTGCCATCATCTCTACTTTCATGGCTTTGGGACTTGGCCCAAAAGGGAGGAATGCAAGAGAAGGGCATGATCTGCCATCATTTCAGTGATCTGGTGAAGGTTTTGCCTGTCTGCTTAGATTGTGCTAGTAGTGGTGCTGTTTTCCCAACTCACCCTGCTAGTGAATACCAACCCACTTAGAGTTTGGCTACCACCTTTGCCTTGGTGAGTGCTGCCTTCTCTAGTCTGGAAAACTGGGAGTTGGTGGGGGCTGCCAACCATTTGTCGAGTCTTTCTCCCACTGTGGTGCCTGATCCTCCCCATGGCAGAGGGAGAGGCTGTGGGGTGACAGGCAGGACCGAGCTATCTGATCCCCTGTGTTGATCCCACACCCCTCGGTGGCAGGCACCATAAAGAGATCCAGAGGACTCCCCTCTGTCACTGCAGAGGCCCTCTGATGTGGAGGTGGAGGAAATTATACCAGAAGGAGACTCCAGTGTGGTAGAAGACCCAGAGTATACTGTACCCCCTCCACCTCGTGTGCAGTACAAGTCATATACTTTTGATGATTAGTTGTGGGAACGGGACATCGCTAAGCCATATTGTTTCCCCAGCAAAAGGTTTCCAGACAACATGCCCCAGCTGCATCAGTTCTGCATTCAATGTAGGAAGGACCTGGACACTCTCCATTCCACTGATCCCCATCATTTGAGGTACACCATGAGGAGCTGGCTGTTAAAGGGTACTGCTCATAGAACCAGCGTGTGCAGTATCCCAGACTGGTCTCAGGCTGAACACTGGGTTCATCAGAAAACCAGGAAGGAATACCCTGGTGGGAACTACCCCATATATGAACAAGAAGATTTGGGATGTGATTGGGGAGAAAAGAAAAGACTGGGTGTTCCAGGGTGCCCTGGATAAAGTTAAGTCAAAGAGCCATGGGAGTATTTTGGAGTCAGGAGGACATGAACAGGATGCTGTCAAGAGAGAGAGGCAAATGTATATTTCAATGGTATGGACTGGAGTGACACTGTTTAAAACCTTTGCTATGGTCCAGGATGTGGAAGGCCAAAGAACCAAATATTATGTTATCTGTGAGGATGCCTTCGGTGATGAGTGTACTAAGCTGGACCCTAAGTTGTATTTCACCTAGAGTGTTTTAGAACAGTACTGTGCTGTCCTGGGGCAAGACAGCAGGAGCTGTTCAAAATTAAAGCAGAAGAAGGTGCGCACAGGAAAAGGCGGTGCTTGAACAAAGCAGCCAACTTGCAGATACAAAGTGAAGAACACTTGGCATAGAAACAGAGAAATATAGAAACATAGATTTTGACGGCAGATAAGGACCGCTTGGCCCACCCAGTCTGCCCATTTCCCTACCTATTGGATAAGCTGCAGATCCTAGTTAACCAGCAGCCTACTTCTTCCTACCCCCACCCCCTAGAATTGCCTTATGACTGTCCCATGCATGCTTGAATTCCACCATTATATTTGACTCCACAACCTCCTCCGGAAGGCCATTCCATGCATCCACAACCTTCTCTGTGAAAATATACTTCCTCAAATTACCTCTGAGCCACTTCCCTTCTATCTTCAAATTGTGCCCCCTTGTTCTTGCACACTTCTTTTTTTGAAAGATGCTACCATCTTGGACTTTGTTGATTCCCTTGAGATACTTGAAAGTTTCTATCATGTCCCCCCTCTCTCTCCTTTCCTCGAGGCTATACATATTCAGCTCCTTAAGTCTCTCTTCATATGTCTTCCAGTGCAGGCCCTGCACCATTTTAGTTGCCCTCCTCTGGACAGCCTCCATCCTGTCTATATCCTTGCGGAGACTGGGTCTCCAGAACTGCATGCAGTACTCCAGATGGGGTCTCACCAACTGTCTGTACAGAGGGATAATAACTTCCTGTTTTCTGCTGGTGATGCCTCTCCCTATGCATCCCAGTATTCCCCCAGCCCTTCTTGCTGCCCTCTCACATTGTTTGCCCACATTTAGGTCATCTGATATGACTACCCCCAGGTCCCTTTCCATTTTTGTTGTTGTTAGTATCTCACCCCCCATTGTGTACTCTTCCCCTGGGTTTTGTTTCCCCAGGTGCATTACCTGCACTTCTTAGCATTGAATCTAAGCTGCCATACATTTGACCATTCCTCTAACCTTGCCAAGTCCCTTCTCATCCTTTCCACCCCACCTTGTGCATCAACTCTGTTGCAGATCTTTGTGTCATCTGCAAAGAGACATCTTTTTCCTTCAGTCCCTCTGCAATGTCTCTTATAAAGACATTGAAAGAGACTGAGTCCTAATACTGAACCCTGCGGTACCCCACTAGTAACTCCTTTCTTCAGAGTGGACTCCATTTACTATTACCTCTGTGTCCTATTCTCCAGCCAATTCCTTTACCCAGGCTGTCATCTTGGGACCCACTCCAGGCTGGCTAACTTGTACATTAATCTTTTGTGTGGGACTGTGTCAAATGCCTTGCTAAAGTCTAGGTAGGCCATGTCCACAGCCCCTCCTTGATCTACTACTTTGGTCACCCAGTCAAAGAAATCTATCGGATTTGTCTGGCATGACCTTCCCACTGTGAATCCATGCTGCCTTGGGTTCTGAGCCCCTCTGGCCTCTAGATACTCAACAATTCTTTCCTTCAGAAGTGATTCCATCATTTTCCCTACCACTGAGGTTAAACTAACAGGTCTGTAGTTTTCTGCTTCTGCCTTGCTCCCACTTTTGTGAAGGGGAATCACATCTGCCCTACTCCAGTCCTTGGGTACAACCCCATCCTCCCATGATTTGTTAAAGAGGGTAGTCAGTGGTGTCACTAGTTCTACCCTTAGTTCTTTTAGAATTCTGGGATGAATCCCATCAGGCCCCATTGCTTTGTCCACCTTCAGTTTTAAGAGTTCTTTCAGAACCCTTTCTTCTGTAAATGGGCTGGTATCAACTTCTGTATCCAGAGTGTTTCTACTGTTTGTTTTAGGTACCTCCCCCACTTCCTTTGTAAATACTGAGCTAAAATATTTGTTTGCTATCTCTGCCTTTTCACAGTCACCCTCTGCCCACCCTCCCTCCTCTTTATTAAGCCTCACTAGCCCTCCCTTGGTCTTCCTTCGCTCCCTGATGTACCTATAAAAGGTTTTATCCCTCTTCTTAACAGAGTTGGCTATCTTTTCCTTGGTTTGGGCCTTTGCTGTTCTGACTGCCTTCCCAGCTTCCTTTTGCTTTAACTGATACAGTTCCCTGTCCTGCTCCTTCTGTGATTCCTTGTACTTCCTGAATGCTTTCTTTTCTCTTGAACCTTCCCTGCCACTTCCTTTGAGAACCATAGTGGTTTCTTACATTGTTTCGTTTTGTTAATTTGCTTCACACAAAGGCTTGTTACCTCTGTGATGGCAGTTTTTATTATTCCCCATTGTTCTTCCACCCCTCCTTCCTGCCTATTTGCTAGTGCATTCCTTAGGCACTCACCCATTTTGGCAAAGTCAGCCCTCCTAAAGTCCAGTACTTTTGCATTTGTATGGCTTGACTCTATTGCTGTGTTTATTGTGAACCATACTGTTCAATGGTCGCTAGTTCCCAGATGGCTACCCACTTCTACATCTGTGATCCTCTCTTCATCTCCATTTAAGAGAACCAGGTCTAAGATTGCTCCCTCTTGAGTGGGCTCCAATACTAGTTGTCTAAGGCATGCCCCTTGTAGGGCATCTAGAATAACCCCACTCTTTGAAGTGGCTGCTGCAACTGCATTCCAGTTAACATCTGGCATATTCAGATCACCCATCAGCCATATCTCCCCTTTTTCTGCCATTCTAAGTATTCTTTCTATCATTTTCTTGTCCATTTCCTCCCCTGAGAGAAGTCTGTACTCTAACCCTGTGCGGTTGTGGTACCATTGCCGATCTCAAATTTACCCACAGTGCTTCTTCTCCCTCCCTGTTTTCTCTTTTGTTCTGTTGCCTTGATTCCTTCCCTTATGTAAAGAGCTACTCCTCCTCGTCTTTACCCTCCCTGTCCCTCCTGTAGATAGTGTATCCTGGTATGTTTATGTCCCAGTCATGGTTTTGTGTGTACCATGTTTCTGTGACTGCCACGATATCCAGATGTTCCTCCTCCATCAAGGCCACTAATTCAGGAAGCTTGTTACTCAGACTATGGGCATTGGTGCTCATTGCTCTCCAATTTTTGATGGCTTTACCTCGTTTTGCAGCATCCCCCACTGACCTGTCTACCTCGGTCTTTTTCTCATTTAGTACCCTGTTTTGTAGGGAGAGGCTGGGATTTTCCTGCTGTTTATCAGTGCCTCCCTCCTTGACTAGTTTAAAGTTTGACTGGCACTCATGGTTCAATTGTTTTCAGAACAATAGTGCAAATTTATTTTTGGCAAGATGCCCAGAGTACACTGTAAAGCCCTTAGCGTCTCAACCCTTTGGTGGGTCTTCCTCAGGGGGCAGGTCTGAGTATTTCACAAACGTGAGCCTAATTTATAGATAATTATTTAAAGTGATTTTGATTTTGAGGTGCAGGAAGCAACTAACACATGGGATATGTCCCTCACAGACATTGATTTGCTGGACTTTTCAACACAAAATGAGGAGCAATGGGAAGTTTCTAACTGGGACTTGAATGTTATTGATAATATCAGTGTCTCGGCTTTATTAGAAGAAGCAGAGAATATAGATGTAAGTAACAGTGTGTAAGCACACTTACAAGAACTTTCAAAATTTTAACTAAAATCAGTATTCTGTCTTCAAGTGTTTAACCCAGCTATAACTGTGTTTGAGAAATGCCTGTTAAATAAAACAAACTTTTTTTCTGACAAACCAGATTAAGCATGCTAGGAATCTCAAACAGGAAGAGTTTCTGTCATTAAAAGAAACTGAGAATTTAAAGGGGGTTGTCTTTAAAAAGTCTGACAAAGGGGGAAATATTGTCATGATGGATGAACAAACGTACCTGGCTAAATGCATGGATTTATTAAATGATAGAAACATCTACAAACGATCATTTTTCAATGCCGAATATTTCTTTGCATGGTGTATGTGGCAGGGGTGTATTTAGGAACCCACATATGGAATATTGGATGGGGTGGATGGGAAGGTTGGCCACTACATCTGAGGAGAGGGATCCAGGAGTCAGCATCACTGACCCCCCTCAAGCAAACCAGCCAATACAATGAGGGCTATAGTAAAGCGTCACATGTGTTGGGGTGCTTTGGGAAGAGTCTTTATAGTAGGAAAAAGGAAGTGATACTACCCACATACAGCTGGACACTACATGTTGTATTTTATAATGTGTATTGAACTTCAATGTTTGGGCATTAATAGAACCATCTGGTTGAACAGGAAATGTACAAAAAAGTTATAACATTCATCACACTGTTTGTCATGCCTGCATAATAAAAACCATTTTATCCTGTCTCAGTGTGTCTGGTGTATTTCTTTATTTAGTACCAATGTAGGTCTTTCATCACACCGTACATATCAGCATAGCCTCCTGTGGAGGCAGGGAGAATATAGATGCCCCACTGCCTTTCAAATTTTTTGGCCTGTTACCTTAACTCATATTTATGTCTCTCCAGGGGTATGACTTTCAAAATCAGGCTATGCCACATTTCAAAAGTGGGATGCTGTCAAGAGACCGAAGACTCACTCACATAATCTATTTATGAACAAGTACACATCCACCCCCCCACCTCTCTCAAACAGCAAACGTGCAAATGTCAGGCTATCAAAAGAGTGATGAGTACATCACCTCCTGTAACACACAAACATACTCAGAAGTAGCCAAATGCTGACATTTTCACATGCTCCCCTCACCACCCATTCTTAGTGGCCAAAGACCCAATGATTGGGGGGGGGGGTAGAGAGGGTGGTGAAGGGAGGAGTTGTATGGGAGTGAGATGGTCTGGTTCCTTCCTTGTGTGTCTGCAATTTGGGATTTAGACAGGATCAGGATTATGGAGGCGAGGGAGCAGGGGAGGCCAGGATCATGAACAGTCAGGCCTTGCTGGACACCTTCCAGGTCTGTCTACTGCTGCAGGTAGGTAAGGATCCCATAAAGCATTCTGCAGTTCTGGATGTGGTGCTCACCAACTCAGATGTGGTAGGAGCCGTAAGAATAGTGGAGACCCTGGGGAACAGCAACCATAACTCCATTTGGTTCAAAGTGACCAATGAGTATGGAAAACCCTAATCAATAACTGAAGTCCTTGATGTTAGAAGGACGGACTTCAATGGGCTGAAAAAGCTGGTCATGGAAAAGTCAGTTGGGGTAGACAACATACAGTAGGTGGGATGGAAGAGAGATGAGAAGGCAGTTCAGGTAACTATTTTCAAGGCATCTAAGTTATGCATGAGAATGGTAACCAATACACAGGTTAAAGAGACCGCTATGGCTGTCAGCAGGAGTTAGGGAAGTGGTGAGGGCCAGGAAAAGGCCTTCTATAAGTGTAAAGAAAAGCAGGAAGATGAAGAATGAGGAGAATATTTACTGACGAATAGGGAGGCAAAGAGGACAGTTAAGGAGTCTAAAGCAGACACAAAACTGTATATTGCAGAGGGGGTCAGGACTGGAGAAAAAGCTCACTAAGGATGGGGATAGTTCTAACATATTAGAGAGTGGAAGAGGTAGTTACACTCCATAAGGGGTGGGATAAGGAACAAACATGGAACTACAGACCTGTCAGTCTTACCTTTGTTGTAGGGAAGCTGATGAAGACACTGGTCAAAGAGGATCTTGTGGACTACTTGGAGAACAGTGATCTCCAGGATAGTAAACAATTCAGATTCATGGCGGGGGTTGTTGTCAGTCTAACCTGATAGTTTTCTGTGACTGGTTGATGATGGAGTCAAATAGAGGCCATGCTGTGGATTTGCTTTATGTCGATTTTGGCAGTTTTCAACTCAGTGCATGCCTCACAGACAGCTGCTGAGGAAAACAGAGGATCTGGGTGCAGCTTAGGTCATAGTAAACTGGGCAGTTAACTGGCTAAAGAAGAGGCAGTGGAGGGTTGTGGTCAATGGGATCAAATCAGAAGAGAAAGAGTTCATGAGCAGGGTACCACAGGGATCTGTCCTCGGTCTGATCCTCTTCAAAATGTTCATCAGTGACACTGGTGAGGGAATCCAGGGAAGGCTGTGTTTCTTCACAGAAGACACTGAGCTTTGTGGGAGGGGGGGGTCTATGTGATAACAGTGAATGCCTAAAGGTGATCACTGTTATTGCACTGTCAAAGTGCCGAAAACATTTTCGGCACTCTGACAACCCCAGCGCACAGGACAACGGTGCCAGAACAGTTTTTAATGCTTTCTGTAGAAGGACTGCACCCCACACCATCCTTGTGGGGGCATCGCCTCCGCACTTCTCACTTAGGATTCTCAACTCCGGTGGGGATGTCAGGGGGGTGAAAGCATTAAAAAAATAAAGGTTTGGGCCAGGCACAATAAAATCACACCAGCACCCAGACCCGAACCCGATATCTCACCCACCCTAACCACTAGCCAACCCCCAATGCCATGATGCAGCTCGGCCATCTACCACAGCACCACCCCCTACAGCCCCCTGCCACCTCCTAGCCCACGCTCGCCATGCTAGCTCCCCCCCGTGTGTGCATACACATACCCACATCCTGTCGCCCAGTTCACCCACTCCCTCATCCGGTCACCCTACCCTCACATCGCCATGAGGGATTGTGCTGGGAAGGAGTCATCATTTCGGACGGTGCCCTTCTTCATGCGCCCACCTCACGGGTTACCATGGGATGGTGGATAATGATAAGGGAATCAGGGAAATGCAGATTAGAAACATAGACTTTGATAGCAGATAAGGACTGCTTGGTCCACCCAGTCTGCCCATTTCCCTACTTATTGGATAAGCTGCAGATCCTAGTTAACCAACAGCCTACTTCTTCCTAACCCCCACTAGAAATGCCTTATGTCTATCCCATGTATTCTTGAATTTCCTACTGTTATTGACCCCACAACCTCCTTAGGCAGGTCGTTCCATCCACCCTCTCCATAAAAAAATACTTCCTCACATTGGCCCTGAGCTGTCCCCCCTCCTACTTCAAATTATGCCCCCTTGTTCTAACACATCTCTTTTTTTGAAAGCTGCTACACTTTTGGACTTTGTTGATTCCCTTGAGGTACTTGAAAGTTTCTGTCATGTCACCCCTTTCTCTCCTTTCCTTGAGGGTATACATATTAAGCTCCTTTAGTCTCTCTTCGTATGACTTCTGGTGTAGACCCTGCACCAATTCAGTTGCCCTCCTCTGGACTGTCTTGATCCTGTTTATGTCCTTGCAGAGATGGGGCCTCCAGAACTGGATGCAGTACTCCAGATGGGGTCTCACCAACTGTCTGTACAGAGGGATAACAACTTCCTGTTTTCTACTGGTGATGCCTCTCCCTATACATCCCTGTATCCCCCCAGCCCTCCTTACTGCCTTCTCACATTGCTTGCTTACCTTTAGGTCATCTGATATGACCACTCCCAAGTTCCTTTCCATTTTTGTTGTAGTTAGTACCCCCACATTTTGTACTCTTCCCCTGGGTTTTTGTTTCCCAGGTGCATTACTTTGCACTTTGTTGCACTGAATTTCTCTTCAGATGCCCTTGACCAGGTTGACCACTCTCAAGCTCTGGCAGCCGTGGCTATAAAAGCCAGCCAGCTGTGAATCCACCTCAACCCGCCTGAAGCTCTCCAGTGCCTCGGTGCCCTTGACCAGACTGACTGCTCTCAAACTCCAGCAATTGAGACTGGAAAAGTCAGCCGGCTGAGAATCCACCTCCACCTGCCTGAAGCTCTCCAGTGCCTCAGTAAGCCTGCATTTTCACCCGGGGACTGTCCGTGGACTCCGATTGGTTGCCTAGCCCTCCAGCCTGCTCCTGATTGGCTTCTGCCTGTATGACTCTCTTTGTGATTGGCCCTCTGCTACAAATTGTATTTCCATGGCTTTTTTCTCTACGGCTTTTCTTCTACAGTGACACCGGTCTTTTATTATCTTTATATTTGTGGAATATGCCTGTTATTGTGTTACTTTGCCTGCAACATCTACTTCCATTGCTTCAGGATTTAATTATTTCTTTACGGATCTTCACAAATATACCCCGGTCTTTCAGAACACCTCATCTCCAAACTCTGTCCCGTCTCCTCCTCATACCCCTGAGGCTTGTCCTGAGTTCCACCTGAAACTGGCCACACTCAAAGAGGTAGAGAAGCTTCTCTCTAACTTAAATCCAGAGAGCTGTCCAGTCCATGACTCCCTTGAGCCTAAATTTCTCAAGATGGGTGCTTAAGCCCTTGTTCACTCTGTCTGCGACCTGTTCAACCAGTCATTCCTCTATAACTCTGTTCCAGATAAATGGAAAGTGGTGGTAGTAGTAGTAGTTCCAGTGCAAAAGGAGGGTTCCAATACTGTTGTTGACAACTAGAGACCAATTTCCATCATCTGCCCATTTGCAAACATCCAAGAACGTATAGTTTATAACCACCTTCAGGGCTACCTCAAATCCCATTGTCTACTATCCCTTCTCAGCACGGTTTTAGAAGGAGTCACAGTATCCTAACTGCCCTGATAAAAGTAACAACTGACATATTCTATGCAATGGACAAAGGTCTTGCCACAGGTGCCATCTTCATTGACCTCACTAAAGCATTTGATCTGGTGAACCATGGTCTTCTGCTTCATCACCTACATGTCCTTGGTGTGGATAAGAATGCACTGACATTGGCCAAGAGTTATCTGCCCTGCTGCTCCCAAAGAGTTAAGTGGGATAGTTCCTCTCCGAGCTAAAACCCATAACTCACGGTGTTCCACAGGGCTCCATTTTGGGACCAATATTATTCTCACTTTTCATTAATGACCTCCCCCGCTTTTGTGGTGGTGCTTCTATACATCTTTATGCAGATGATGCAATCATCTATTGTTCCTTTCCTCACATTGGCCAAATTAACTGGGAGCATGCCTCTGACTTCAGTTCCCTTGAGGACTGGTTCAACCATAATCATCTTGTTCTTAATACAAAAAAAAACAAAACAAATGTATACTATTCTTCTATCGTTCCACCTCAAAGTCTACTTTCTCCTACCTCAGCATTACATCTCTCTAGGGTGATACCTTAGAGGCAGTCCACTCTTTTAAATACCTGGGCTTCACCTTGGACTCAGCACTCTTCTTCAACATCCATGTTTCCAACATTGTTAAATCTCTGAATCAAAAATTAGGACTGCTCTGTTGTATCCGTCCATACCTCACCTCTGTCTCCTGCCTAAAGATTGCATCCGCATCTCTTATTCCCCTCCTAACCTATGGAGTTTCACTGCTTCTTTCCACTAATTCCTCCTCCCTGTCCCTCTTCTTCTAGGCTTACCATAGGGTTGGAAGGTTTGCCTTGGGGGCTAACACCTGTGCATACCACTGTGATGTCCTCTCCTCTTTTGGCTGGTTACCATATGAAGCTAAACTGAGGTACTCCTCCTTATGTTTAAGCTTGTCCACAAATTTATGCCTCCATGCCGTAGTGAACTGATATGCCTCAGGCAAGCACCTCACACTTTCCATTCTGTCTCACTTCCCCTTCTTGTTACTCCCACTCTGCGTCTAGCCATCTCTGGGAGGTCTTTCTCATTTGCTGCTGTATCTGAGTGGAACTCTATTCCCCCTGCCATCCTGTCTTGTTCCTCTCTTTCTCTGTTTCAATCTAATCTGTCTGCCTCTCTCTCAGCCCCTACATCATGCTCCTGCTTCCACTGATGACACACCCCTGCTTGCCCTTTTACATTCCCTTCTCCTGCCTAACCCTGAACCTTGCTCTCTTCACCTCTTGTCCCTTACCACTTTCTCCCTCCCCTTTCCTCAATATAACTTCCTGCTCTAGGTTCTATTACCCTCAGTTCGCAATTGTATATGTCTAGCAATTTCTGATTTTGCTTACTCTATTTTTACATCCTTTTCATATTTGATTGTAATTATTGTTTTACCAAATGACAGTTCTTTCTGTACTATTATACTTCTCTGTACTATTGCACTGTTTGTGTATTTATTTTAACCCCGGGTCGACCCTGAAAAAGGGACTGTAATTGTTTCAGTGGACTTACCCGGTCACCAAAATTCAAATGAATAAATAAAATAATGAATTTAAGCTGTCATACTTTTGACCATTCCTCCAACCTCGTCAAGTCCCTTCTCATCCTTTCCACCCCCTCTTGTGTATCAACCTTGTTGCAGATCTTTGTGTCATCTGCAAAGAGGCATTCTTTTCCTTCCAATCCTTCTGCAGTGTCACTTATAAAGACATTAAAAAGGACCGTCCCCAGTACTGAACCCTGCGGTACCCCACTAGTAACCCCCTTTCTTCGGAATGGACTCTGTTTACTATTACCCTCTGTGTCCTGTAGTCCAACCAGCTTTTTACCCAGGCTACCACCCTGGGACCACTCCCAGGCTGGTTAACTTGTCTATTAATCTTTTGTGTAGCACTGTCTCTAATGCCTTGCTAAAGTCTAGGTAGGCCATGTCCACAGCTACTCCCTGGTCTACTACTTTGGTCACTCAGTCAAAGAACTCTATTAGATTCATCTGACATGATCTTCCCACTGTGAATCCATGCTGCCTTTGTTCCTGTGCCCCGCTGGCCTCTAGAAACTAAACAGTTCTTTCTTTCAGAAGTGATTCTATCATTTTCCCTACCACTGAGTTCAAACAAACAGGTCTGTAGTTTCCTGCCTCTGCTTTGCTCCCACTTTTGTGAAGAGGAATCACATTTGTCTTCCTCCAGTCCTTAGGTACCACACCATCCTCTCATGATTTGTTAAAAAGGGTAGTCTGTGGTGTCACTAGTTCTCCCCTTAGTTCTTTTAGAATTCTGGGGCGAATCCCATCAGGTCCCATTGCTTTGTCCACCTTCAGTTTCAGGAGCTCTTTCAGAACCCTTTCTTCTGCGAATTGACTGGTATCGACCCCCCCCCCCATGCAGAGTGCTTCTATTGATTGGATTAGGTACCTCCCTCTCCTCTTCTTTTGTGAATACTGAGCAGAAGTATTCGTTCAATATCCCTGCTTTTTTCACTGTCCCCCTCTGCCCACCTATCCTCTCCTTTATTAAGACTTTATTAAGCCTCACTATCACCCCCTTGATCTTTCTTCACTCCTTAATGAACCTATAAAAGGTTTTATCCCCCCCCCTTCTTAACCGAGTTAGCTATCTTTTTCCTCGGTTTGGGCTTTTGCTATTCTGACAGCCTTTCCCACTTCCTCCTGCTTTAACTGGTACAGTTCTCTGTCCTGTTCTATCTGTGTTTCCTTATACTTCCTGAATGTTATCTTTTTTTTCCCTAACCTTCCCCGTCACCTCTTTTGAGAACCATAGTGTTTTTTTCCTTCATTTTGATTTATTTCCTTCACACAAAGGCTTGTTGCCTCTGTGATGGCGGTTTTGATATTTCCCCATTGTTTCTCCACCTCTCCTTCTTGCCTGTTTGCTAGTGCTTTTCTGAGGCACTCTCCCAATTTGCCAAAATCAGCCCTCCTAAAGTCCAGTACCCTCACATTTGTATGGCTTGACTCTACGGCTGTCTTTATCATGAACCACATTGTTTGGTGATCACTTGTTCACAGATGGCTACCCACTTCTAAATCTGAGTTACTCTGTCCATCCCCATTTGAGAGTACCAGGTCTATGACTGCTCCCTCCTGAGTGGGTTGCAGCACTAGCTGTCTGAGGCATGCCCCCTATAGGGCATTAAGAGTAAGTTACAAAAGCTATAGATATAGTCTAATATTTGGCAGTTTAAATTTAACACCATAAAGTGTGAAGTAATACAGCTAGGGAACAAGAAGCTCAGGACAGAGTACTAGATGGCTGGAGTGAGACAGCATTAAGGCAGAGGAATGGGACCTTGGAATTATCATCAGTGACTCCCTCAAACGAGTCAGTACAATAAGTACAATAAAGCATACTGTTTATAGTAATGTGAGTTGCATGCCAGGATGTATCAGGAGGATTGTTGCTAGCAGAGGGCAAGAGGTAATGCTTCCACTACATAGATACTTAGTGTGGCCACACCTGTAGTACTGCACCCTGGACTCCTCACTTCAGGAAAGATAGGGATATGCTGAAAACAGTGCAGAACAGGGTAACAGAATGATTCAGGGCCAACAGGCAAGATCCTATGAGGCACTGAGCATGTATTCGCTGAAGACCAGAAGGGAAAGGGGAGATATGATAGAGACTTTCAAGTTCATAAAAGAAATTAACAAGTTGAACTGCGGGGAAATATTTAGCTTGAATGCTAGCTTGAAATCATGTGGACATGAGAAGAAATGAACAGGAGGGAGGTTCACGAGGGACATGATGAAATATAATTTTACAGAAAGGGTGGGTGAGTTGTGGACCAGACTACCAGCTCAAGTGGTGGGTGCAAAAACCGTTAGTGGTTTCAAGCATGTTTGGGACAGAGTGATGGGTATAATGGCTGCTTGGGTGGCAGAAACTGAGAGGAGAATGGAGAGGGCTAGGGCTAGGACTTTGGAGGGACAGTAGGTCCTAGGGCAATAGTGGAGGACTATGGACCCCCTTGTGTTCTTTTAATAACTATGTTATACTTGATGCCACATCGACCTATGCTCTCTAGCTCCCTCCAACACTAAGCACACTCTCAACCGGACACTGACCACTCTGCTCTTTTAATTTCAGCATTAGTAGAGATCTACAGAATAACTTATGCTAGTTGTGCTAATAGGGGTTAGTTAGTATGGCCCTGTATGTTTTTTATCAATGTATCTGAGTTTTGGGGGCTTCCCCCCTCAGAACCCCATACTAAATTTAACAAACATTTGTCAACATTGAATGTTGTCATGCTGGCATTGGCAGTGGCGGAGGTGGAAAGGCATAGCGCTGTGAATTTGTTAATGTGTCCCAAAAGGTGATTTTGCACAGTGAGTACACCACTGTGCGGCAGAGCTGCAGAAATGCGTCTTGGGCAGGCTGTCGAAAATGGCAGCTGGACTGTTGATAATGAGGTGTGCACAAATGCCAGTGGTGAAAACGTGGCATGAAAATATTGCAGATTGACAAAGTTACAAAGGTGCATGGAAACTGCTCAATGCACGCTTGCAACACAGTCATTGTCTGGACATTCGCCACCAAATTTTCAACATAGGCATTTTAGGACATCTGCTGATGAATAGTGTCACCGTCATTTCCTGAAAGTGTCCCGAAAAGTGATTTTGCACAGTGACCGTGCAATTCTGCACCAGACGTGTGAAAACACATTTCAGCCAGCTGTACTATTCATAAGGAGGTATGGAAAAATGGCAATGATGAACAGCTGAAGTGAAAGTATTACAAATTCAGAAAGTCATGAACGTGCATGCAAACTGCGCAACATGCACTCGTAAAAAACTCATTTTATTGACATTCATCCCTAAATTTTCAACATAGGCATTTTAGGACATCTGCTAATGAACAGTGTCACTGCCATTTTCATAATGTGTCTCGAACATGGGCTTTCCACAGCGACCAGCTATTGTGCGTTAAAACTGCGAAAAAAGATTTTGGTCAGGATGTGAAAAATGACAGCTGTACTGTTCATTAGGAGGTGTAGAACAATGGCACTGCTGAAAATGTGGAGTAAAAATATATGTTTGCGAACTTATGAGCGTACGTGCAAACTGCGCAACTCATGCTCGTAACACAGTCATTTTAAGGAGTATTGTCAACAAATTTTCAACACAGGTGTTTTAGGACCTCTGCTCATGAACAGTGTCACTGTCATTTTTGTAATGTGTCCCGAACAGTGATTTCGCATAGCGAATGCGCTGTTCTGTGCCGGAAGTGCGAAAACACATTTCAGCAAGGATGTGAAAAATGACAGTGGTATGATTCACAAGAAAGTGTGGTAAAATGCCAATGTTGAGAATCTGGCATGAAAATAGTGTGAATGCGCTAACTAACCAGTGTGCGTTGCGCAGTTGCTACGCATGCTTGTAAAACAGTCATTTTTTGGATTTTTCCCACCAAACTTCAACAAAGGCTTTTTGAGAGCCCCTCTCATGAACAGTGGCACTGTCATTTTGTTATTCGGTCCCAAAAGGTGATTCCGTGAAGTGACTGCGAAATCACCTTTCAGGACCGAATAACGCCATAACAGTGCAAGAATTCATGAGAAAGGGTCCCAAAAACCCCATGTTGAAAATGTGGGGTCAAAATTCGCAAAAATGCCCAAGATATGCATTAAAGTAGAAAAAACCTTATTCATTCCATTATACAGCTTACCGGCATTTCTTCAGTTCACGGTCGGCTTTGAAGAGTGCAGACGTGTTCCTGGTCCACAGAAGATCGTCGTGCCAGACTCCGAGGTAAGCATGGGGTGGGGTGGGGAGGCAGGGTACGCAGTGGTGGGTGCGGTGGGGGAGGGGGCACGAGACTACGAGGACCTGCTTTTCATTTTACAGGGAAAAAAAGAAAAAACCCATCGGGACAGTTTTTGTTTTTGCAGAGGATTTACATGCTGGGTGTACTCCCAGCATGACACCTAACTGTTTGGGGTGTCTGTAGCCAATGGGGATTGGGCACCTGCTGGCACACAACATGCGGGGAGAGTAACGCCGATGGGACTGGCACCCCGCCGGCACACAAAGAAAGTGGAGGGGCGCGAGCTGGGATTGGGCACCCCCTCGGCATTCAACAATTGGGGGTTGGGGTTTATGCTGATGGGGAGTGGACTCCCCCCATTGACACACAAAGAAAGCGGGGGGGGTGTTAACCGACAGGCGGATTGGGCACCCCCAAAGTCGGCAGTAGGTAGGCGGCTGCCCACTCGCTGACCATGCACGTAATGGCAGTGAGCACGGCAAGAAAAGATCTGCTGCATATGACGAGCTTTGCTCGGATTGTAGCAGAGCTTTTCTTAGATGTGCTCACCACATTATTTATGCCTGGTGAGGCCACGGCATGCAGGTTGACTGGGGAATGTGGGACGCACCTACTGGTGCATGCCCTGCATTCGCCCAACAGCCACCCCACCTCCAAAGCTGCACTGTAACCATGATGCTGGCCGCCAAGCGCAGCCAACATGCAAACAAGGTGTTGGGTAAAGCCACCCCCAACCCAAACTAGTAACAAAAAAATACTACAAACCCATACCAACTAACCCCGAGTAGTGTAAGCTGGTCTGCAACTAGTGTATGTGGGTCCAAAGATCACCACTTTCACCCTGATTTATTAGCGCTGAGTCATGCATGAGTGAACAACAGGAGCACTCACTCAAGTAGTGCTCAGTCATGCAAGTAGCGTAGCAGTAGTATATCATAATGTACTCTAACTCTGTGATGTACTGCAATGCCATTTGTGTGGACCAGGGTATATCATTAAAAGGGCAACTGAGATTGAGTGACTCAAATATGAATGACTCAGTCTCAGTGCCTGGAATGTGAGCTACCCTGAACAGGTAGCAATTGGTGAAGAAGAAGGCAAGCAGAAGAGGAGGAGGGGGAATGGAAGAGGATGGCAGGGTAATGGGAGAAGACAGTAGGTATGTGGGAGGTAGTGCAGTGAGAGGCTGCCGAGATGGCCGTGTGGTGTGGTGGTGAAGGTGGCTGGCTACAGTGGAGAGAGTGCAAGGTTTGGGGCTGGGGAGGTGCACACTATTTTTTGGTGCAGTGGGGAGTATTTCATTTTTTACAAGTTTCACCTCCTCCCTGACATGCACCCCCCCCGAATTTGTTAATCTTTATTTAGGGGGCATATGTGCCCACTAGTATAACAAAAGGATTTGTTTTCATCTGCTTGACATCACTGTGAGTGTACATTGCTGTTTTTATTTTCAGCAATGTACACTCACCCTAAAAGTGATCGCTGTTTGGTGATGGCAGTTATGACCACCTTGAAAATGTACCTTTTCCTTCATGCATTTGGTGATTATGCAGCATAATTTTGTTGTATTTTATATAATGTTGGAATCTCTGGACTTTTATATCTTATTGATTTTAGTATTTTGTTATTGTACAGTGCTTTGGTTTTAGACTTACGCATTACAAATAAAGTTCATTATTATTATTATTATTGTTATGACACAGAACTGAGGATCTGTAGTCTTCCACTGTCCATGGCCCCAGGGATAAATAGGGAACTCAGGCAAACTGTTACTCTTTTTCTGTATCATTGTCTCTGTTTCTGTGCATTTATCTGTGGCAACTGTTGAGCATAGCAAACATCTCACCTAAGAGATAGCAAACTTTCAAGCAATAAAGTGCTGCGTTATTGTATCACCTTACACACACACACACACACACTCTAACATGCGTGGTCACATCATTACACTTAAACCACCATGTATTGGTAATATGTTGAGGGTCTCTTATCTGTGTACTAGGGAACAAGAGATAGGAGTCTTGAAGGAATTACATCTGTTGGACCTATAAAACAAAATATTGGAAAGGGGTCACAAAAGATCATTAGTTCTTAGAAAGTAAATATGAAGGATAGGACAGGTTAGAGAAAGTAATACTTATCTGATGGGGAAGGAGTCTTCATCCTGTCAGACCTGTTAAAGTAATGAAAAAAAAATAGGTTAATATGGAGAAAATATAGTAGCAAAACAGAGACAGAGAGCGGGGATACAACAGGGTATATGACAGGACGGGAGTAACAAAAAGGGGAGCATTAGATAAGTTACAGATAGGACAAAGTGGGAAGATAGAAATACAGAGAAGGAATATAATATAATAAACAGGAAAAGAGAAGAGAAAAATGTTGTGGGGGGAGCCTCAGCAGAAGCCACTTATCACCCCTAGATGTTCTAGTAGCCAGTAATTAAAAGTACTAGCCTAGCTGAGCTAGTGGAGACTCTTTTGGGCTAGTGGTCCAGCATAAATAAAATAATAATTTAGCATTGGTGGTCCAGGTTGTCACATAGGGGGACAGAAAATTATAAACATAACATCCCTGGTGGCCAATGTCACTTGTATTCAAATAACATACAAAAACCCTTTCCCTGGGTCTAGTGGAGGTCCCTGGGCCCTGATATTATGTTGATAGGATGGGCGGTGGAGTGCAAGGAGGAGAAGGATGCTCAGAAGCTGTGATGGGGCAGCAGCTACTGTAGCGCGAGTGACAACACTGAAAGTTAGAGTGCCAGGCATTACCTTCCACTCCCAGCGCATATGAAGTTCAGGCTGCAGCCTGCTCCATGCAGGCAGGAAAAGACTGGACAGAACATGTCAGGAGGTGGAGGAGGCGAGTTTATGAGCACCTCCCTCCACCTACCCAAGCTGCTGCTGCTGCTACAGCAGGAAATGTATTTACTCTCAGGGGCTATGAAATAGGAGAGGCAGTAGGAGGCTACTGCAGAAAGAGAGCGGCAAACTAGATGTTTACTGTACTCAGCTGAGCCGCACCGTGAATACTAATGACACGTGGTGGCTTTTGGTAGAGGTCTGGGTACTACCAGGAGCAGGGACAGCCTTAGGGTATGTGGCACCTCTGGCATACTTACCAAAGACATCCCCCTTGAATTTTATTTTTAAATCTTCACCCTTGCCCCAAGAAACATGACATTCTTAATGGCAGTTAACTTCGACAAGGTGCCATTAAATAACAGTGTGATTAAAAGAAAGGCATATGTTTTTATTACAGTAGCTATGCACTAGGCCAATTAAATGCGCTGCCTGCAGTTCGAATAGAGACTTAATGGGAGAGTTTCTGAAGCTGGGAGTTAATTTTTATCTGCTGAAGACTGCTGACTGTCATTGTTGAGTGAAGAATATTGCCCTGGAGATACAGGGAAAATGCCAAATCAGTCTGGAAACACTGATACATACAAATGTAATTTAACCAAAATAAAATACAGAAATTAAAGGCTCAAGGGTAAACAAGAAATTTAGACAGCATGGGGCCCAATTCCTGAGTCGTAGGTAGGTGCAGCATAAGCAATGTGCTTTGCACCCAAGACAGGGGAGTCACGCTGCCACCATCCACATGGAAAATGCTCTTCTCCCCATTGCTGGTTGGCAAGAAAACTCTGCTCCTTGGGAACTAGTTCTGTGTGGGTGTCTTTTTGTTTTTTTTAGTTTTTGTTGACCGGGTAAGTGCACTAGACAAATCCTGCCTATTTTCAGGCATGACCCATGGGAGAGGGATACATATGAATGCCAACTGACCTTGAACCAGATTAAGCTGTTTGTGGTATTTGCAGTGAATGAGGGAAATTTGGCCAGGACACCAGGGAAATTCCCCCTACTCTTTTTGATAAGTGCCATGGGATCTTTAACATCCACCTGAACTACCACCAATCCAGGCAGATGGGACCTCGGTTTAATGTCTCATCCAAAAGACGGCACCTCAGAAGTGCAGTACTCCTCTCATGCTGCACTACAGTGTCAGTACCGGGATATTAACCCAAGTGCTAGATGTGGAAACTGAACCCACAGCCCTCTTATCTCCCGGCCTCAGAGGCGAGTGTGCTACCTACTGAGCCACTGACACTGCAAATACATGTCTTAGTGACATGTTGTTTACAGTTTGTGATTGGCCCTATAGTGCACAGCCAGCTGCAACTGTGAATGATGCTTAGTACCCAACAAATACTATAGCGTTAGTTCCAAATATGCAGCGCATATTGTAAAGAAATGGGCATTTCCTTTGACAGACACACTATTGGGAATTGCTCTGCTCACATGCCTGCTATTGTCTGCAGATGTAGCACAATGAGTACTTGGTATATGCCAAAATGCTACAAAGAAGCATACCCCCCCAACAGACCCCTCGGGCAAATACAGTAAATGGTTGTCTAACAGACCCATCCTCCTTCTGCTCCCAATCCACTGACTACTGCCCTGGTGGTCTGGTGCTAGTACTACCACCCCTCCTGCTCCCATCCATCACTGAGCACTCTTTTGGCTTCATGAGTCCCCCTTTCACTAATTTCTCCCCTTCCCCGGCCTGTGTTCCATTAATCCCTGTTTAACCCCTAGGTGGCGCTATCCCAAGGGCTACTACCCCTGTCTGCTTGGCTACTAATAGGTTGAGGGGCTTAGGTCCAATGTAAGGACAGAGGTCTGGGGTTATATTCTGTTTTAACTGAAATATTTGAATAGTTTTGTATGTGAAATTAGTTCTATGTGTTAAAAATTACTACTTTGAGTTAGAACTGTTACTTGGGCTGTGATATTGTAACTTCTGAGGCTTGGGAACACTTGTTTGGCAGTGATAATTAGAGTGAAATTTAAATGTGATGTTTGCCTGGTGTTGGTAAAAGCCCTTCCACCCATCCTGTTTTGTAGGCTTTCTTAAATACTGAAAAGCCACTGGGGGTTGGGATTGAAGAGCTGTGTATTTCTGTTTGGGACCGAAATTCAAAGCAACAGGAACTGGTGGGCCTGTGACATCATACGGTACCTGATGTCTGCATACACACACTGTTAGTGGGACTGGACACACACTGGACTGTATGTGTTTGTGAGACTTGGGAACTTTATTGGTGGGGTTGAAATTGGGTTTGTAAATAACTGCAGTCAGTATAGAGAGAAACTGTATTCAGGGGAAGAGGACTGAGAAAGGGTGTGCCATTATAAAGAGAGAGGGACAAACAGGGTGGCCATATTCCACCATGGCAGGCATCTTTGGAAGGGTTGTAGGCTGCACAGGCTGTGGGATGGCACACCTCAATTGGGCCTGGAGAGAGGAGGATGCCCACTCTGTAGACAGCTATCTTGTTTCAGGAGTGAAGTATATTGGTTAAGGAGAAGCTGGGGAGCTGGGGGTGTCAGGATAAGTGGTGTGGATATGGGCAGCAGAGGGTGGGGCTGAGGGGAGGCAGGGCAACGCTCTGAAATTGCTGACGCTATGTTACAGCAAGCAGGAGGGGAATATTAGGGACAGAGGACCCAGATAGGGATGTTGATGCTAAGGGGAAAGCGTAGGGGGTGAACATTCCAAATACAAAGAGAGTGGAGGGGGAAGAGTCAGGAGCGGCTGTTGTGGGGAAGCCTAAAACAGAAGACTGTGGGAAGGGAGCTCCTAAGGAGAACAGAGCAAGAGTGGAAGAAGAGGGGCAGTTTAGAGGTGCAGTTAGGGGAAACTCGGGTTACTTGATGGAGGCTGACATAGAGTGACACAATAAATTTGAGCTACTAAGCAACCTAGAGGGGGAGGAAGGGGTTGGTGGAAATGAGGAAACTGATACAGAGGCCGGTGGGAGGGAGTCGGATACCCATAGGGCATCACAGACCAGCAATGGAAAGGATAGAAATAGTCCCAGAGGGAGAAGGGGAAACACAAATGTTAAGCAGATGGGGGAGATGCAACATATTGCAGACATGAGGGAGAAGAGCATTACTGGAGAGAAACTGGGAGACAAGGAGGTGGGAGCGGAGCCCCCCTTCAGCAGGGGAGTCAGTACCAAGGATGGGGACCTAGTTAAAGGGGACCCACAGAGAGCCTCTGGAGGCAGGGGTACTATTACAAAGGGGGAGGATGGTGGTGTGGGGGAAAGGGAAATCATTAGGGCCAGGATAAATGGTTCCAATAAGAGAGGGTTAAAGGGGACACCTATTCAGAGGGGGTCTGAGTTAAGTGGGCAAAATAACGAGGGAGGCAGAAAGGGGAGGGTGACAAGGGGGTCTCTAATAAGCAGGAAGACTCCCATGGAATTGAGACCATGAATAAGGGGGATGGGGGCTGAGAGGGCATAGTGGAGGGTAACCATAAGGATGATGGCGGTGTTAAGGTTCTGTTATTGGGAGACTCGATGATTAGGGGTATCCAGTGGGAGGTACGGGGGGTGGATGCCATAGCCAGGTGAAGGTAGTGAGTATCTCTGGGCTGACAGTGCACAGAGCAAAGTTCATGGTGTATGAACTGGTTAGGGATTGTGGAGGGAAACTAGATTTCCTGGTGCATTTGGGAACTAATGATCTAGAGGGAAATAGCGTTTTGGAAATCCAAGCAAGGTTCCAAGAACTTGCCCGAGTCTGTCAGGATAATGAATGTAACATTTCCTTTTCAGAGATATTGCCAGTACCAAAGGCCTCAGTGGAGAAAAAAATGAAGATCACAGAGGTAAATGACCGGCTCAGGAAGTGGGGTGAAGAGAGTGGGTTGGGGGTGTTAGGGAACTGGAAAGGAGTTTGGGAGGATAAGGGACTGTATGCCAAGGACAGGCTTCATCTTGCCACATTAGGGAAGGAAGTCCTTAAACAGGGGATGGCTGACTACATTCAAGAAAAGGTGGGTTTAAACTTGTGAGGGGAAGGGATAAGGGAGGGCTGACCAGAAGCCCTCTCCTCCAGATGAGGGAGAGCCTCAAACCCAAGGGGAGGGAAACAGACTGGGGTGGAGGTTTCCAGGAGGAGCAGAGGGAGATGGAAGTATAAGGAACCTGGGTGGGGTTCACAAAGGGATCAGGGATAAGGGTGGGGTTGGTGTTAGTAAATGCCAGGAGCTTGGGAAACAAGTTGCCAGAGTTCCAGGCCATGCTGTTCAAGGGGTGGGTGGATGTGGCGGTGGTCACGGAGATGTGGGCCAACAAAAACCATGACTGGGACCTAAACATACGGGAGTACACTATGCTTAGGAAGGATAGAAAGGAGGGCAGAGGGGGTGGAGTGGCTATGTTCCTTAGAGATGACATAGAAATTGCTAGGGTAGAAGAGGCAGAGGGAAATGTGGAGGCTTTATGGGTCACCTTACGATCCCCAGCAAGAGATAAGGTCAAGCTGAGTGTAGTATATAGGCCCTCTGGGATGAGTGATGTTCTACAGGGTGGTTTGCTGGACAACATCACTGCCCAGTGTGGACCAAAAGGGAAGGAGGGTGCTGATGGGGACCTTATATGCCAGGTACAAACTGGGAACCATGTCCTCTAAGGTGGCCAAGGAGCAGAGGCTGCTGGACGGCTTCAGGATGTGTTCTTAACACAGCATGTGATGGAGCTCACAAGGGAGGATGTCCTGGACCTGGTTCTGGCAGATGGGGATCTGGTAAGGGACCTGGTTAAGAGGACCCCCTGACTGGGAGCGACCACAATACTGTTTGGTTTCAAATAAGCATGGGGAGGGGAGATCTAGGACACTGGCAGTGGACTTCAGGGGGACAGACTTTGTGGGCATGGGAAATATTCTCAAGGATCACTTGAAGGGGATTACATCAATGACAAGTGTGGAAAGGAGATGGGAGGTCATAAAACTGGGACTTCATGAGGCAGTCAGGATCTTGCGCTGTTGAAATGTAAAGGGAGCAAGGTCGCATAAACCATGCTGGTGGTCCAGTGAGGTACAGTAGCAGTCAGAGAAAAGAAGGCAGCCTACAAAAGTATAAAACAACAAGAGGGATAGGGATAAGGAAATGTACCATCTTGCATCTAGAAAAGTCACCCAGATGGTGAGGAGCAAAGTCCAGTAAAAGCAGTGGCTGGCACAGGGATACATGGAGGGAAAAGGGTTCTTCGGTACATTGGGGATTGGAGAAAACTAAGGCCATCTCAGCAAATTGAGATCAGAAGGAGGGTGGGTGGAAGAGGCGAGGGACCAGACAGAGGTATTTAACAAGCACTTTGCCTCTGTGTTCACTAGGGAGGGGGATGGGATATCTACAAAGCAAGGCATGATGGGGATAGAAGCAGCAGTGAGTGGGATCAGGGGAGCAACAGAAATGGAGCAAGAGGGAGGGAAGGAGAGGTACCCCAAGGGTGTCACATCTGGATAAGGATAAAAAGGCCAGTAAGGTGGAGGGAACGGATGATGCTATCTCTGCCAAAAGGGTGTGGTTAGCCCTCAAGGCCCTAAAAAGAGACAAATTTCCTGGGTCAGATGGCATTCATCTGAGAGTACTATAGAATTGGCAGACATACTGACTGCACCTAGCAGAAAGCTCTTCAACAGGTCATAAGACAGGAGGGAACTTAGGGATTGGAGAGAGGCACATGTGGTGCCAATCCACAAAGGGGGGTCGAGGGAAGTACCAGGTAACTATAGACCCATCAGTTTGACCTCAGTGGTGGGAAAATTAATGGAGAGTATACTAAAGGACCGATTGGGGTGTACTTGGAGGACGTGGGAGGTCTGGATAGTTGGCAACATGGTTTGATGCCATGTAGATCGTGTCAAACCAATCTTGTGGAGTTCTACGAATGGGTAACATCAGAACTGGACAGGGCAAAACCTGTGGATGTGTTATTCTTGGACTTCAGCAAGGCGTTTGACTCTGTCCCCCACAATGGTCTGGTGGAGAAACTGATGGGGTTAGGAGTAGGCCTTTGATGGTCAGATGGATTGAAAACTGGCTAGCTGGACGCACCCAGAGTAGTGGTCTGTGGGGAGCTCTGAACCCTAGAGAGGTTGGTAGTGGGGTACCACAGGGCTCGGTTCTGGGTCGATCCTGTTTAAATACATACATATCGGACATCAGGGATGGTATAGGGTGTGAAAAGCTCTTTGCTGATGACTCCAAGATGGAAGCAGTAGTTGAGGGAGAAGAGGAGGTTGGCCCTGCAAGGGACCTGGACACCCTGGAAAGCTGGGCTCACACATGGAAATTAATTTCAATATCACCAAGTGCAGGTGTTGCATCTTGGGTGAGAACCTCTAAACACAGGTACATCCTGGGAGGAGGCACTGGAGGCCTCAATAGGGGAAAAAGACCTAGGGGTCATGGTGGATGCATGTATGAATAACTCTGAGCAGTGCAGGAGAGCGGCTAGCAAGGCAAACAGGATGTTGGGATGCATCGTAAGGGGGATCACCTCTAGGAGCAAAGAAGTGATTCTGCCGCTGTACAATGGACTGGTTAGACCACACCTTGAGTACTGTGTACAGTACTGGAGACCACAGTTGAAGAGGGTCATACAGCTCCTGGAGAGGGTACAGAGGAGGGCAACTAAGATGATACGAGGGCTAGGGGATTTGACGTATGAGGACAGACTTGAGGAGCTCTGACTGTTTTCATTGGAGGAGAGGAGAGACGCGGGGACATGATTGAGGTGTTCAAGTACCTCAAGAGAATAAATAGGGTAGGCTAAAGCAGGGAGGTATCACCAGAGGGCATGGTTTGAAGTTGGAAGGTGGAAGGGTGAGGGGGGAAAAGAGGAGGAGGAGGTTTTTCACTGAGAGCGTGGTGGACCCTTGGAATGCGCTGCCTGGTGAGCTGGTTCAGAGATCCACAGTGGAGGGCTTCAAGAGAGGGTGGGACAGACACAGAAAGTGGATGTATCAGATGATGGCCTGTCCCAGGGGGGTGGGGATGGATGATAGGGGTTTCTGGAACACAAGGGAGGGGAGGGCCTCGGCACCCAACTAGGGATCTGAGGTTCAAGCAGACTCGATAGACCGTAAGGCCTAATCTGCTGGCAAATAGTATGTTAGTATGTTAGATTGCTCTGTTTTGGGCTAGTTCATGACACACCTCTGTTGTGCCGTTCTCTGAAGCAAAGCACAATGTTTCTTGTGCACGTGCAAGGAAACATAAAAACTAACAATTGACCCCACTGTAAAGTTTCAGGCAGAGATCTGCAAATTTATAGACTGGGGCTCTAAATGTGGCTGGCTATCTAACTATGAAGCAGAATATATCAAAACAGATTTTCTAATGATACCTACTTTCTATATTCTGCCTAAAATTCACAAGAATGTGAGGGGCCCCCCAGGAAGACCAGTTGTGTCTGGGATAGGGTCTCTCACGCATAACTTGTGTAATTTCATTGACAGCTTTCTCCAGCCCAGAGTATCCTTACTGGATTCCTTTTTAAGGGACAGTATGGACCTACTGAATAAATTTGATAGGAAAATCTGGGATGTGGACTATTGTTGGCTCACAATTGATGTGAATGGTCTATACACATCAGTTACACATGATTTAGGCATCACAGCAGTAGACTATTTCTGCAAGGACCAGGAATTAATTTCAGCACATTTCCTAAAAAATACAGAGCTCCACTATGGCTAAATGAGATCCCTGCTGCAGTTCTTAATACAACAAATGTTCGGTCCTTTAAAAGAGAACTGAAGCAATACCTGCTGAACTCAAACACCTGCAACTGCCTTACCTGAATCCTTGTCTTCAACCTGGATATCCTCTCTTAAACACCTCTGACTCCCTTACCTGAGTCCATATCCTCAATCCAGATACCCCCCTCGTCTGTCTGAGCTTTCCTCCTGTTTTACCTACCCTGGACCCCCACCTGCCATCCCTTGCCACCTCCCCAGCTCCCTCCAACTCCCTTCCCTCCATACTCCCCCAACACCTCCCCTTTCCACCCACTCTCCCCCTAAATATTCTCCTTCTTCCAATCCCTTTCTCTTTCTCTCTTTCTCTCTCTCCCTCTCTCTCTCTCTCTCTCCTCCTCTCTTTCTCTCCCTCTCTCTGATCTATCCTTCATCTGCACTCTCCCCCCTTTCTTTCTCCTACCCTTTCAGATACTTTACCTTGACAGGCCCCCCCGGAGCAGCTATGCCGCATGTTGCTAATTGGGAAACCTCATTCACACTCTCACCCTTTCTTTCCCCTACCCATTCCAATACTCTACCTTGACAGACCCCCCCCCCCCGGGGCAGCTATGCCATACATTGCTATTTGGAAATCTCCTCCCACTGTTTAATTTCAGTTGTCTAGGTTACTCAAATGTATTATTTATTTATTTTCTGTATTACATAGCAATCTTACGTTTTGTGTTAACTGTCAAGTTTTTGTTATGTCTCTGCTGTTTTACATCCTGACGTGGAACCTTTGTAAAAGAGTGTATATTCAAAGGTTGTTTCCGAATATACAGATAAATAAATAAAATAAATAAAATGAGCAATAGACTTTGCACTAACCCATATTTCATTTTTAACGACAAATTTTTTCTCCAGATATGTGGAACTGCGATGAGGGGAGCATTTGCCCCATAGTATGCAAATCTCTTTATGGGGTATTTTGAGGTGAGATCTATTAAAGATAGCACCCACAATAATTTCCTGGATCACACAGAAATCTGGTATAGATTTATAGATGATATTAATGTGGTGTGGAAAGGAGACAAAATAATTATACCAAATTTTGTCTCCTACTTAAACAGCAATGATATGGGCCTCAAATTTACACATGAAAGAGAAAAAGAAAGCATTGAATTTCTTGATTCAGCAATAATAGGGAATATAGGTGAAGCCATTAAAACTAGAGGGGCAAGAAAGGAAACTGCAGCAAACACATTGTTATATGCCACCAGTGCACATCCCAAAAAAACTGGTATCATCAATACCATATGGAGAGTTAATCAGGCTGAAAAGAAATTGCACAAATAATAATGAATTCTTAGAACAAGCCACAAAATTGAAAACAAGACTGGGGGAAAAGGAATACGCTAGTGAAATAGTTGATGAAGCATTTGATAAGGTTCAGAGGCTAAGGAGATGTGATGTTTTGATTCCAAAAAGCGATAGACTGGACAGGACAAACACCCATTATAGTGTGACACTTGGCCAGCTGGTTATGATTGTTCTACGATATTTGTAAAATAAAAATATAGTATGTGATTGTGATTGTCTCACATAAGAAAGCTTGTGCATTCTTGGGTGCCCCCAGGTTTCAGTGAAGCTACAGGATATGTAAACTGACCAGGAACCAGTTAATTAATTACTTTCCTTCCAGAGGGCATTTTATTATCTTTTATGGCCTGTTGCTGCTTTGAAGTTGAAAATGACATGTAACTTTATGAGTCTGCCAGAGGATGAACCTAACAAACTTTTGTGACATTTTAAGAGGAACAGGCCATTGATACACACATGTTAAGCATTGTAAAACTCTTTTGATCTGCCTTGGGAACAGGAACCACACAAGATCAAAGAGAAAATGTTTAATTAAGGAGTCATATTTAGGAAGTGCTTTTCCTTCTGTTGAGACATTATTTAACATACCTCCTGCAAGAAAATTATGTTTGGAATGTTTAATTCTAAAAAGGAGGTGCTGGATGACTCACCAAGGGGGGGATGGGGTTGAAATGTATCCTTGTAACTGGGGAATATGTCATATTATTTTGGGACTCCGAGTTCTCTTATCTAACTTAAGCACTTCCAGAGGTAATACCTGAGACAGCAAAGGTCTAAATGTATTGTGGTAGGATTTTTGTTTTGTAATCTTCCCTTGTTCTTTTATGTGATTGTGAGCTCTTTGATGTATTGTTCTGTGTTTACATTTTTCATATTTTTATAATCTTTTAGTAAAGTACCTTTTCTTTGAAAGACTGCCTGGGTGCCTGCAAGTTCTTTTTTGCATGTGACGTATAGATGGTTAAGTCTGACAATTGTTCAACAGCTTCATGGCGTTACTGAGCTTGAGTAAAAAGGTAAGAATATACCTCAGGTCTCTTATAGAGTTAAAAGGGTTCATTTTGGATACTTGGTTAGGTGACCATAGGCGAAAGATATATTGCATCCCCCAAAGAGAATATTATCTGAGCTTCTACATTTGGGTATGCTAGCATAAGGTTCACAGTTTGAATCCCCACAGAACTTGAGACTAAAGGTGATTCAGACCCAGAAGCAGACAGAAGGGTTACCCTGTCTGTTACCTGTTCACACTTTTGAGCTCTGAGGTCGGCACTGTGGGAGCAAAGGACCTGATCTGCAGAGTGCGTTTGCAACAGGTTTGGTTGGCAGCGGTGTGATAAATATAGTAACACAAACATTATCTGTTCAGTGTGTCAGTATAATACTGTACAGCTCACTTGCAAAATAGGGCAGTGATTTTTTTTTTAAAAAGAAACAGAACAATATAATTTTGCTTACAGTCAAAGTTCCTACCTGTTTTATTTTATTTCTAAAGTGCAAGTTGGAGTAGCCGTATTTAGGGAAGAAGATGGCTTCCAACTACAGTGAGCACACTGCAGATTACCTGAAGCAGTTGTGTAAGGAGAGAGGAGTTCTGCACAAGGGAAGAGCCACCAAGCAGAACTTCATGGATGCTCTGATGGCCGCCAATGTCCAGAGCGTCGAGTCACAGACTGTGACTGTAAAGGACCAAACCTTGGGCATGGAGGGGCCAGTGGCCAGTGCAGTGTCCAGATCTAGTGAGGAGGACAGCAGGGTCAGTGCAAACGAAGGGTCACAGCAGCAGGGGAAGGTCACCAACATTCTGGAGACAGAAGCACTCAGGCTGCAGACTGAATTGTGCAGAGTGGAGCTGGAGTTCCAGAGAGATGCTGAGCGAGAATGGTGAGAAGCATAGTGAGAGAAATGAGATGCAGAGGAGAAGAGGGAGCGAGAACAGGGTGAAGATGACCATGAAGAGTGTGAGTGCCAGCGAGCCACAGAGGAGAAGAGGAAGTGAGAACAGCGAGAAGCTGAATGTGAACAGCGAGTGGTGGACCGTGAAGAGCATGAGCACTAGAGGCGACATGAACTGGAGAAGCTACAACTCCAACCACCAGTGCCAGAGCAGGTAAGTGGCTTGGGTTTAACTGGAACTACAGTACTGGGTAACAAATTAAATTCCAAATTGATAACTGAATTTAAAGAGGGGGAGAATATGGATGCCTTTTTAAATTCTTTTGAAAAAATTTGTATTCAGGCAAATATTCCTAGAGGGTCCTGGAGCTTCCACCTATCCCCATTACTTACTGGGAAAGCTCGGGATGCATTGAGTCAAATGGACACTGAGGACAGTAATGATTACAGCAAACTTAAAGCTGCACTTTCAAAAAAGTTTGATTTAACTGCAGAAGCATACAGAGCTAAATTCCGGAAGCTCAGGAGAAGCCTTGACATAAGCTATGAGGAGCTAGCCACGAAACAACGTCAGTGTTTAAAACATTGGTGGGAAGGAATCAAAGCAAACTCTGTAGATAAAATTGAAAATGCTAAATTGTTAGAACAGTTTTTTTGGGCATGCCCAGCAGAGCTGAAAACCTGGCTGGAGGACCGAGATCCCAAAACAGTGCAAGAGGCTGCTGAACTCTCAGACCGCTAAGCCAAGAGCAGACCTGCTCTGAGAGCGAATGGAGTGGGTGTGGCAGCACAGTAAGGGAAAAGTGCACCTTCAGGGCAGCTAAAACCTTCACTGCCTCCACCAAAATCAGTTAGCTCCAGGTTTCAAAGAAAAGATTTTTCTGAGAAAAATAACGAATGTTGGGTTTGCAAAGAAACTGGGCATATTGCCAGACAGTGTCCCAAAAGGATGAGCAATATGCAAAATGGGGCTAGGAAAGAAGTGGGTTGTTTGTGTGTCCCTGGAAGCATGCCTGTGAACATGAGGGAACACATGCACCCAGTCATGGTGAATGGTGTACAGATACAAGGGTTAAGGGACACAGAGGCATCCCTGACACTGGTAAAAGGGGATCTAGTAGAGCCTGGTCAGCTTATACCCAATAAATTTGTAACTGTACAAGGATTCACTGGTGAGGAGAAAACATTGCCACTCACTAGTGTTCTCCTAGACTGGGGTGAAACAGGGGGAACTGTGCAACAGGTGGCTGTAGCCAAAACTTCAGCAGTTGACATCATCCTTGGCAACAATCTCAAACAGGGAATGGTGTGTGCAGTTACACATAGCCAAGTGGCAAGGGAAAATTGTAGTTCCCTGAACCCCATAGAAGCCACTGTGGAAACTACTGGGAGGCCGGTTCCCCAACCTGTGTCTCCTGATATGGAGACTAATGAAAAGGGGGTAGAAATTTCCCCAGTAGCAGTTAACCACACAGCTACAAAGGGTTACTATGAAGAAGGAGGGGTGACTCATTGTCAGAGGGTTAGGGATGACAGTGATCCTGAGTGACCTGATGCTTGTGCCAGGACCCTAGTTCAGATACTGATGGGGACCTGTCACAGGCCTTGGGAATGTATAAGGAGTCTGCAACTACTCAGAAAAGTGATCCTAGTCTAGAGAAGCTAAGGGCTTGGGCAGACTCTGATGGAGCACAGGGAAGGGACGGTAAACATAACGTTTATTGGGAAAATGGACTGATGTACAGTATACTCAGGATGTGAAGACAGAGGGAGGGGTGATAGGCAGGCAGCCTGTCATTCCCCAGGGGTACTGGGAGCAGTTGCTCAAGATTGCACATGATATTCCCTTGTCTGGACATCTGGGAATTGCATGCACTATGCAGTGGTTGGCTCAGAATTTCTATTGGCCCAACCTCACCCAGCAGGTGAAGGAGTATTGCAGGTCTTGTCACCGGTGTCAAGAAATAGGTAAGAAAACCCAAGCTGCCCTAATTCCATTGCCCATAGTGGAGGAGCCATTCCAGTGAGTGGGAATGGATATTGTGGGGCCTTTAAATACCCACAGCTCCTCCAAGAAGAGGTCCATCCTGACTATGGTGGATTATGCCAACCGGTATCCAGAGGCAGTCGCCCTAGCCTCACTGAGGACAGACAAAGTGGCAGATGCCTTACTTGGGATTTTCTCCTATGTTGGGTTTCCGCAGGAGGTTATCACTGATTGAGGGGGTTCCTTCATGTTGGAACTAATGAAATGTTTGTGGGAGAAGAGTGGGGTGGTGCAGAGGCACACGACATCTTATCACCTGCAAGCCAATGGGCTTGTGGAAAGATTTAACGGTACCCTGAAGTCAATGCTCCAAGCGTTTGCTGAACAGCATGGAAGAGACTGGGAGAAATACCTTCCCCACCTGTTGTTTGCATAGAGGGAGGTGCCCCAAGAGTCAACAGGATTTTCCCCCTTCTAGCTTTTACATGAACACCGGGTATGTGGGCCTCTAGACTTGATCCAGGAGGACTGGGAAGGCAAGCACGCCACCCAGGGAACTCCCATAGTGGATTACGTCCTTAGGTTTAGGGAAAGGCTGAAGGAGCTTATGGGGATAGCCCAGAGCAACCTGGCAGCTGCCCAACAGAAACAAAAAGTGTGGTACGACTGCAGAGCCAGAGCTCGCTCGTACATGGTGGGTCAGGAAGATATGGTCCTTATTCCAGTCTGGAAAGACAAGCTGCAGGCTGAGTGGGAAGGACCGTACAGAGTAGTTAGAAAGGTAAATGACATGAACTGTATCATAGAGTTACCTGACAGAAGACATACAGAAAGAATGTACCATGTCAACATGATGAAGCCATATGCTAAGAGGGCTGACATGGTGTTTGCAGTATGTAGTCCTGGGATGGGGACGGACGAAGGAGGCCCCCTTCTGGACTTGCTGGAAGAAAGCAAGTGGGAGTCCTCTGTGGAGGCAGTTAAATTGTCACCCCAGCTGGCCCTGGACAAGATCCAGAAAGTAAGGGAGGTTTTAGCAGACTTTGCCCCACTGTTTAGCACCAAGCCTGGACTAACTCCCTTAGCGACACACGATGTAGAGACAGGGATATAGATGCCCATACTGTGGGCAGCATATTGGGTGTCAGAGGCTGTCCAAAAGGACATTAGGAGAGAGGTAGAGGAATTGCTGGATTTAGGGGTAATCTAGAAATCCCACAGCCCCTGGGCCTCACCTATAGTCCTTGTGCCCAAGCCAGATGGCTCTACTCATTTCGGTGTGGACTATCATGGACTGAATGTAGTCACAAATTCAGATGCCCACCCAATACCCTGGACAGACACACTCCTGGACAAGTTGGGAGGGGTGACCTCCCTTATAGCTATTGACCTGACAAAGGGGAATTGGCAGATAGAGTTAACTGCTAGAGCTAGGGAGAGGCAGCCTTTATCACTCCGATAGGCTTATTTGAATTTAAAGTAATGCCTTTCAGAATGAAGAACGCCCCGGCCACTTTCCAAAGGTTGGTGAACCAGGTGTTAAATGGGGTTGAGGAGTACGCCGTGGCATACCTGGATGACATTGCCATCTTTAGTGCCAGCTGGGAGGAACACCTGTCCCACCTTAGGGAAGTGCTGGGCAGGATACAGAGGGCCAGGCTCACTGTCAGAGCTGAGAAGTGCCAGGTGGCCATGGCTGAAGTGGCATACCTCAGGCATGTTGTAGGCTGGGGACAGCTTCATCCTGACCAAATAAAAATAGAGTGATCAAGGCATGGTCCAGACCAGAAATGCAAAAGCAGGTCAGGAGTTTTCTAGGGACAGCAGGGTACTATAGGACATTTGTACCCAATTACAGTGCCCTGGCTGCTCTCCTATCTGAGCTAGTAAAGAAAAAGATGCCTAAGAAAATTAACTTGGAACCAGCCTATGAAAAAGCCTTTACCAGACTGAAGGAGGCACTGTGCAGTGCTCCTGTATTGACAAGTCCTGACTATAGCAGACCCTTTATAGTCCAGACTGACACATCAGACATGGGTATTAGGGCAGTACTGAGTCAGACATCCAACCAAGGGAAAGATCACTCCGTAGTGTATCTGAGTAAAAAGTTACTTCTCAAGGAAGGGCTTACTCTACTGTGGAAAAAGAGTGTCTCGCCATAGTGTGGGCCTTAAAGAAGTTTGAGCCATATTCATATGGGCAGCATTTTGAGGTACAAACTGACCACACACCCTTGGTTTGGCTGACATGAATGGGAAAAACTAATGGTAGACTATTAAGATGGAGTCTTGCCTTGCAAGGGTATGATATGATGATCTTACATAGGGCTTGAGCGACCAATCAGAACACAGATGGCTTATCACGTCTATATGAGGAGTGAACTGACTTAGGGAGCTCATCCCATGCAGGGGATATAGCCCCCAAATTCAGTCTAGGTGGGGAGGATTGTGACGCTTGGCCAGCTGGTTATGATTATTGTATGAGATTTGTAAAATTAAAACATAGCATGTGATTGTCTTACATAAGACAGCCTATGCTTCTATGGGTGCCCCCCCTCCAGGTTTCAGTGAAGCTACAGAATATGTAAACTGTCCAGGAACCAGTTAATTAATTACCTTCCTACCAGAGGGCATTTTATTGTCTTTTATGGCCTGTTGCTGCTTTGAAGTTGAAAACCAAATGTAACTTCATGAGTCTGCCAGAGGATGAGCCTAATAAACTTTTATGATGTTTTTAGAGGAACAGGCCATTGATACCAACATGGTGTTAAAAGTTGTAAAACCCTTTTTATCTGTCTTAGGATCAGTAACCACACAAGATCAAAGAGAACATGTTTAATTAAAGAATCATATTTAGGAAGTGCTTTTCCTTCTGATGAGACATTATTTAACATACCTCCTGCTAGAAAATCATGTTTGGAATGTTTAATTCTAAAAAGGAGGAGCTAGATGACTCAACAAGGGGGTGGGGTGATGGGGTTGAAATGTATCCTTGTAACTGGGGAATATGTCATATTATTTTTGGACTCTGAGTTCCCTGATCTAACTTAAGCACTTCCACAGGTAATACCTTAGACAGCAAAGGTTGAAATGTATTGTGGTTGGAGTTTTTTGTTTTGTACTTTTCCTTTGTTCTTTTATGTGATTATGAGCTCTTTGATGTATTGTTCTGTGTTTACATTTTTCATATTTTTATCATCTTTTAGTAAAGTACCTTTTCTTTGAAAGACTGCCTGAGTGTCTGCAAGTTCTTTTTTGCATGTGACGTATAGATGGTTAAATCTGACAATTGTTCAACAGCTTGATGGTGTTACTGAGCTTGATTAAAAAGGTAAGAATATACCTCAGGTCTCTTATAGAGTTAAAAGGGTTCATTTTGGATACTTGGTTAGGTGCCCTTAGGCGAAAGATATATTGCATCCCCCAAAGAGAATATTATCTGAGCCTATACATTTAGGTACGCTAGCATAAGGTTCACAGTTTGACTCCCCCCAGAACTTGAGATTAAAGGTGATTCAGACCCAAAAGCAGACAGAAGGGTTACCTTATCTGTTACCTGTTCACACTATTGAACTCTGAGGTTGGCACTGTGGCAGCAGAGGGCCTGACCTGTGGAGTGCGTTTGTGACAGATAGTACAACTGCAAAAGAAAAAATGTGGTAACTTTTGTAATGGAGTTCAATCCTTTGGCTGGGAGAATAGGAGGACTGGTCCATAGATTTTGGCCCTTAGTTCTCACTGATCCAACACAAAAAATCAAATCACAGAAAAACCTAGCATGACATTTTTAAAAGGAAGAAATATTGGTGAAAGAGTAACTTAAAGTCACTTTGTACCAACATTGGGTAAACAAAGGGGAAGTAACTGTCTTAAAATTAAATCCAAAGGCCTACATAAATTTGGGAGATGTCGCATCGGTCAGTGTACGCACACACAGGGAGGACTTTTTCCAAAGATGGAAAAATCTTTGAATTTAACAGCTTCATGACTTGTACTACACCACTTCTAGTATACAGTATATATGTTGGTGCATATGTCCTTACTACTGTATTATGTTGGAATGACGACAAGACCTGCCAAACTAAGGATACAAGAACATGTCTGCGCAATAGTAAATGGTAACACTTACAATGCAATAGGGACCCATTTTTCTCAAAACCATTAATTGTACACCAGACTGTTTCTAGTTCACCATTTTAGAACATGTTGAGAGGCACCCAAGAAAGTGTGATAGAGTTAAAACCTTAGCACAAAATGAAACAAAATGGATCCTGATGTTGAATACAGCAGTCCCTGTAGGACTCAATGAAGAAAATGATTTCGCTCCTTACTTGTAATGTAACAACTAGTTCTCTAATTTAATTACCTATTTTTTTATCTCTCTCTCTCTTTTACAGGAATAATACCTAACCCCTATTTCTGGAAATTGCAATGTGTGAGCTACAATGGTGTATGCTCGCAGAGCACAGATGATGTTCATTACTAATACTGGACTTGGGGCAGGTTATTCCTACAATAATTAGTTTTCCTATTTTCCTTTCACTAATCAAAAAGTAACCAGTACTGTTTGTTTACATTGCACATCCGAGACAAAACAACCAACAAAGAGCTTAAAAAGCTTTTGAATTGAATAAGTATAAATAAAGAGCTTACTTATTGTTCTGTATTCATGAGGTTATTAAACTTTGTTCCAAAGAACCTGTATGATATTTTATATTTATACTAAGTAGCACATTATAAATCTGTCCTTTATGCTGAAGATGACAAAACTGTTTTTCCTCATTATTCCTCTCCTGGTCTTTTTGCCCCCTCCCCCCTAATACCGCCCCACCTGCCACAGTTACTTTTTTCTGTGGTGTCTCATTAAATTCTGATCTACTGCAATGCAATGATGATAAACTGAAAGTGTCCAGAAAAGAACTTCATTTTTTTAGGGCTACTTAATTATTTGACCTCCAACTTTGATTTGACCTCCCATCATCAAATTGCTAAATGATTCCTGTTTGTTATTTTTTTGAGGTAGAATTGTTGGAGTGATGACAAGGTCACAACTTATGCCCCCCCCACGCACTTTTTTTGTATATTCACACACTTTTGAAGTAGAAGTTTTCTTAACTCCATGTAAATATTCTGAATGCTTATTTTATATAAATCCCTGTCGATAATGTTGTACACCGCATCCACTTGATATTAATAGGATTAAATGAAGCCTTACGGACTGAAAAGCAACTTAAATACTGAGGAATAAGCTGAAATTGTGTCTAGCAATTAGCAGTATGTACTTAGTTTTATATGAGTATTATTTAAATAATTGTTGCACCTGGTAGCACTTTAGGTGTGTGCTACTTTAAATAATTATGTATAAATTAGGCTCACATTTGTGTAATCCTCAGCCCCGAGGAAGACCCACTGAGGGTTGAGGCTCTAGGGGCTTGAGGGGTACTTTTGCAACTTGCCAAAAATAAATTTGCACTATTGCTTTGAAAACATTTGAACCATGAGTGTCAAGCATTCTTTGCACTGTTCAAATTTAGCCCCTTGACACTCACTGGCAGGACTGCCCAACTTTGGACCACAACATTGGAGGCTGGGTGAGACCAACCTCTTATAGTTACTGTTTATGCGTTTTACAATGTTTTTAGGGGTTGAACTCCACCACTGCCTTAACAGTGACATTTTTGATTCTAATTGACATTAATGTTCAGTATTTTGAAAAAAATAAAATGATTAGGACAAAAATATTTATCATTGAAAACTTAAGAGATGTACCTGATGGGTATGCCTGATGTTCACTTGTTGATAGTGTGAATTGGAGAGCCAGTGGAGGTGATAATGAATGTGAGTGGTTGTATGGTTGTTCTTGAGTTAGTGGAATGTATAATGCTGCTCAGTTTAATTGTAAAGAGTTAATATCCTGCAATTTGACAATGTTGCTTAAGCTGTTATTGTAAGAAGTTTAAGAAAAGTATTTGGGGAAAATTGTAAAATCCTTGTGCCCATTTCTGGTGGCAGCACCTTTCTATTACTTGTGGGGAACAGTTAGTGTAGAAAGTGTGTAGTGATAGGTGGGAGGGACACTTCCGCTACAGTACCTGGCAGGTGTTTGTAGGAACCAGCGTGTGGGTCGCTAGTTAGCCCCAGTAAGATATATTAAAGATGTTAAAGTGTTATATATTGAAGGGTTTTAAAGTGCATGAATTTCCACCATTTCAGTGGTGTAACCAGTTGGTGCCCTGACCCTCAGGGGGAAGGAGAGATGTGCATATCTCTCCTCTGGGGGGTTTGGAGTGCGGCATGGTTGGCTTTCACCAGGAGGTGAATATTTTCTCTGTGGGGAAAGTGTAAGCACCCTCTGGGAGCTTACTAGTTAATTTTGGTTGATAGGTTTAACTAGGAGGAGAGGGAGAGAGCTGGTGCTGGTAGATCTGGAGATTGAGCCTGCTTGCTGCCTGCAGGTGGGGCCCCATCTCTAGGGGGTATAAATATCAGGGTTTGGCACCAAATTGGAAGTTACAGAGGAGCCTGGAGAGAGAAGAGATAAGTTGGGGATGTTGGCCTGCAAATTTGGCCAGAGGGTCATGGCGGGGTCAGGGTGGACCACTTCCCATCCCGGCCCTCCTCCCTCAAAGATCCACATATGGAACTGGCAGTTCAGGTAGTAGAGAGGGGGATCAATGGAGCACAAGTTTCTAGGCCTGCTGGTGCAGTGTGGGAGCTGGAGTCCGAGGAGGAAGCAGAATGGAGGCCCACCATGTCATCTCTGGCACCAGGGTAGGGTAAGCACCACTAAGGCCCTGTGCAGTTAAGTAGTCTCACCAGTAGGCAACTGCAGCCTGTTGGGTCAGTGTGTGTCCTGTGAGTGGGCCTGCTGTGGCAGTCTGGGCCTGGGTACAGTACAGAGGTGGCAGCCTGGAGTGTTGTAGAGGTAATGGTGGCAGCTCTATCCCTTTCCTCTGGCTGGTGGCTGCTACATAGTTGGGATCCTCAGTTTGTGCAGTCTGTGGAGACAGGGAAAGGTTCATGTGGGGAATGGTTGGTTGGGACCCTGACAGGGTTGCAGACTGTCTGGGTGCTTCATGTGGCACAAGCATCAGTCCCCTGGGTGAAGGCAGTCCAGAAATTGGAATCTCTGCATGAGTGGATGCATTGTTGGTTTTCTTTATCAGGATGCAGAATTCCAGGGGAAGCCATTCTATGCATGTGGCATCAGTGATTGGATGTAACTTTCGTCTCGAAGGAATGCCTGCATGCAATAAATCAGTCTGTTGGGAAAAAAAGATTGTTGTGGAAGGAATGGCAGATTTCAGCCTGTGAGGTGTCCCCATCATGTATGTCCCCCAACTCCATGGAGTGGTTCATTAACTTTCTTGTTCATTAAATCTGTTTTTGCATCCTTGATTCTGGAGTGGACATTGAACTTAATCAATTTGAACTGTGCAATTGTGTGCCTGCTAATGAACATTGCCCCCTATAGCCCATCTTTGAAACTAAGCAGAAAGCCTACTCCCTATCTAGCAAAGCCATCTTGTTGTCATCAGAAGACCCAGGTAAAGAGCACATTTCAATTTTTCTTGGACTGTATTTTCAGGCTTGTACAGCGTCCCTCTCTCATCTTTACCACCTAGATACCCCTAGATGCCGGGAAGGGTGCTTGCATACATAAAAACACAAGCCTGGCAGTTTTAATGTACACTTTGTCAAGTTTTATTTTTAACTTTCTTATTTTTATTGAAATTTTGAAGCTTTCAAAGATTTAACAATATAAAAGCTATCCAATATATACCACAACAGCATTCAATCAACAAAGAAAAATATCTGAAGCCATAACAAAACAAATCTAATAAGAAACTTAATTGAAGTAAGAAGAAAGAAAGAGAATAAAATACTTCAACCCCCCACCCATATCTATTAGTTGGGAAAGGAAACTTGGTATATGATCACATGTTAATAAAATCCATAATGTTGTGTATAGAAAAGAGTATATAATAAAAAATCATGCTCTGTTGCCTAAATCAAATTAAAAAAGGAAAAGAAAGGAGTCATATCATACATTCTATGGAGGATAAAGGTATATAATAGTTATAAAGGTTTATAACATTTCCCTGTAAATGAATGAGAAGTAAAGCCAACACGGTACTACTTTAGGTTAATACATCTAGTCACTCTTATAAATTCTTATAGAGAATGTGCTTCAAAGAGAAAAGAAAGGAGGAGAGCAAGTTCTGATGCGGTGGATATCATAGTCTAAAAAGTAGATCTTGTAGTTTCCCCCAAAAGTGGAAAAACTGGTTATATTTATTATGGAAGGAGTTGATCAAGCAGATAATATGGAGGTTGACACATATGTTGTTTAACAATTCTATAAAAGAAAGAGGAGCCTTTTCCACCCAACGTTTGAGAATGATTTGTTTAGTTGACACCCCTACCAAAGAAACGTACATAGAAACATAGAATTTGACAGCAGATAAGGACTGCTTGGCCCACCTAGTCTGCCGATTTCCCTACCTAATGAAGAAGCTGCAAATCCTAGTTAACCGACAGCATACTTCCTCCTACCCCCCACTAGAGTTGCCTTATATATGTCCCATGCATTCTTGAATTCCCCCACTGTTTTTGACTCCACTACCTCCTCAGAAAAGCTGTTCCATGTATCCACAACCCTATCCATGAGAAAATACTTCCTCACATTGCTTCTGAGCCATCCTCCCCTCTATCTTCAAATTGTGCCCCCTTGTTCTTGTACATCTCTTTTTCTGAAATATGCTACCCTCTTGGACTTTGTTGATTCCCTTGAGGTACTTGAAAGTTTCTATCATGTCCCCCCTCTCCCTCCTCTCCTCGAGGGTATCCATATTAAGCTCCTTTAATCTCTCTTTGTATGTCTTCTGGTGCAGGCCCTGCACCATTTTAGTTGCCCTCCTCTGGACAGCCTCCATTCTATCTATGTCTTTGCGGAGATGGGGTCTCCAGAACTGCATGCAGTACTCCAGATGGGGTCTCACTAACTGACTGTACAGAGGGATAACAACTTCTTGTTTTCTACTGGTGATGCCTCTCCCTATACATCCCAGTATCCCGCCAGCCCTCCTTTCTGCCTTCTCACATTGCTTGTCCACCTTAAGGTCATCTGATATGACTACCCCCAGGTCCCTTTCCATTTTTGTTGTTGCTAGTATCTCATTCCCCCACTGTGTACTCTTCCCCTGGGTTTTTGTTTCCCAGATGCATTACTTTGCCCTTCTTTGCATTGAATCTAAGCTGCCATACATTTGACCATTCCTCCAACCTTGCCAAGTTCCTTTGCATCCTTTCCACCCCACCTTCTGTATCGACCCTGTTGCAAATCTTTGTGTCATCTGCAAAGAGACATACCTTTCCTTCCAGTCCCTCTGCAATGTCACTTATAAAGACATTAAAGAGGACCGGTCCCAGTACTGAATCCTGCGGTACCCCACTAGTAACCCCCCTTTCTTCAGCGTGAACTCCATTTACTATTACCCTCTGCGTCCTGTTGTCCAGCTAATTTTTTACCCAGGCTACCACTTTGGGGCCCACTCCAAGGCTAGCTAACTTGTATATTAATCTTTTGTGTGGGACAGTGTCAAATGCCTTGTTAAAGTCTAGATAGGCCATGTCCACAGCCCTTCCCTGGTGTAACTGCTTTCTCTGAATTGTAAGTCACACCATCAACATGGCCTAAGATATATGTTCGGAGGTTAAATACTTGTTGACTAATAAGTTTACTAACTACTTTCTCCTTAATTTCATTCCATAAGGTTTCAACTTCTGAGCAAGACCAAAGCATGTGTAAAAGAGAGACACCTTCAGAATCACACGTTGTGCATTTATCTTCATTTATGAACCTATATTTTGCAATCTTTGTAGTGACAGATAGGCATTGTGCAAAGTCTTAAACTTGAATTAATCTTAGATTATCCAAGGGAATAAAATTGTAAATGTTTTGCGAGAGTTTAGACCAATTCAAATTATTATCTTTGACTTAATTTTGCCAGTAGGAGATTTGTATAAGGTTATCTGTAAATTAGGTTAATAGTAAAATTGATTAGATATTGGAGATAGGGTGGGTCTTGGTAATAACTGATTTGAGTCTATACAAAACGTCTTTGTGATTTAAGTTCCATGGAAAGGAGCCAAAATGTGCTTTCAAAACTATTTTGATAAGAAAAAGGTTTTGCGCATATTTCTTAGTTAAATTAAGTTCTGTTAGAATTTAGACAAGAGGTCAAAAATGACCATCTTGGAGCATGCAGCTAACTGATGGGTTGTAACTACAAAGTAACCAGGATGGAGTAAGCATATAGGTTGGTTAATGCCCTGCAAGATATTTATGTCTAAGAACTTGTGTATTTAATTATGCACTTTCAAGGAGGTGCCTATAACTGAGTTCTTCAAAGCTGGGGACTTTTTTTTGAGCCTGAATATAGAACTGCCTCAGAATGCATTTTATATCTTTTTAATAAAGAGAGCTCAATATCAAGCCACAGGGGTATATAGGTCAGAGTGGGGAGAAGTTTGAATCCATTTGAAGTATTTGCCCAGATGGGATGCCACATAGTACAAAGTGAAGTTAGGGAGTTTAATCCCACCTTATATCCTGTGAAGAACTAATTTTTAAAGAAATTGTGGGAGATTTCCCCAGCCATATAAATTTGTTCATGGAATAATGAATTCTGTCAAACCATTTCAGGGGTAGGAAAACATTTAGCATATTTAGTAGAAAAAACAATCTGGGAAATATATTCATTTAAATTATCAAAATCAAAATCAAATTAATATTTATTTGTAGTACGCTTTTCAAAGTACCAAAGTACAAATACATAACAAGAATAACATACATCAATAATAAATAGAAATATAAAATATTTAAAAGGCAACAGGATAAACTTATTCAAAAGCTAATTCAAATAAGTAGCTCTTCAATTAAGCCTTAAATTACTCTGTGGGCAGGCACTCTGTAATCCGACAAGGTAAAGAATTCCACTGGGTTGGGGCCACAAAAGAAAAAGCACTGGCCCCGGATGACTGAAGACGAACCCTGGGAATCTCTAGCAATCCCTCATTGGTGGAATGGAGTGGGCAGAGAGGGCAGCAGAGCTCAAGGAGATCTAGCAAGTAGCCCAGTCCCAGTCCATGTAGGGTTTTATAGGTCAGCAACGCGACCTTGAAGGTGATCCTCCATCGCACTGGCAGCCAGTGTAGTTCGTGCAGCACAGGTGTGATATGGTAAGTTCTTGGTAACCCAGTCAACAACCTGGCTGCAGCATTCTGTACCAGCTGAAGGTGACGGAGATCCACCACTGGCAACCCTGGATATAGAGCATTGCAGTAATCAAGACGCGAAGAAACAAAGGCATGAACCAACACATGGAGGTCATCGTGCGGAACAAGGCATTTTATCCAGGCTATATTCCTCAGATGGTAAAAGGAAGACTTGACAATGGCTGACACCTGTGTTTTAAGCGTCAGCTCACTGTCAAGTATTACACCCAGATTCCACACCTGTTCAGAAGGTCTCAACTGGTTACCCCCTAACACAAGGCCAGAGCGAGACCCAGGAGTCAACTTCTCTACACGGTGACCCAGGTCCACCACCAACACCTCAGTCTTGTCAGGATTCAGTCTCAACCAGTTAGCACTCATCCAGTCCTGAATCTCAGTGAGGCAGTTGTTAAAGACCGATAATGCGTTGTTCTGTTCAGGTACAAAGGACATATAGAGCTGAGTGTCATCTGCATAGCAGTGAAAACTCAGCCCATAACACCTTATAATGTCTCCCAACAGCAGCATATACACTGTGAACAACATGGGGGAAAACACAGAACACTGCGGTACCCCACAAGGCAGAGCAAAGGGAGCAGAGGAAAAAAGTTCTGCCCATGAGGAAAGAATGGAACCATCTGAGGACTGTCCCTGACAGTCCACAGAGTAGCCACAGGCATTCTAGCAACATCCCATAGTCCACGGTGTCAAATGCTGCAGAGAGATCAAGGAGGACCAAGATCGAATGGCTCCTTCGATCTCCTGCTATTAGGAGATCATTCAGTACTTGAACCAACACCGTCTCGGTACTGTGCCTCTTCCTGAAACTGGACTGAAGAGGATCATAGACTTCATGGGTGGTAAGAAAGTCACTAAGCTGCAATGCGACTACTTTCTCTATAACCTTGCCCAAAAAGGGAAGATTAGAGATCGGTCTGTTGTTAGCGAGACAGTCTGGGTCAAGGGAAGGTTTCTTTAAAAGGGGTGTCATGATAGTCTCTTTTAGAGACCCTGGGAACACCCCTTGGTCCAATGAACACCAGACAATCTCAGCAAGGACTGGTCCGATCGCATCCACGCACCCCACAAGAGGCGCCTAGGACCAGGATCCAAACTGCAGCAAGTCAGTCGCAAGCCCTGGACAATCTTCATGATATCCCTGATCGCTGGCTGGTTGAAATCTGTCCAGGCAGACCGAGAGCCTGTAACCTTGCATCGGTCACTGCCATGCTCATTTGAATGTGTTTTACGGCTCTCCGACCTGATTGATGACACCTTATCATCAAAGAACCGAGAAAACTCATCACACTTTATTTGTGAAAAAGCTCTCTGACCCCACAGGCAGGCTGGATTGCACAGCCTGTCTGTGGTCCAGAAGAGCTGAGCTGGTCGATTCCTTAATGTAGCTATCTCCCTGGACAGGAACTCTGCCTTCTTAGGGGAGATTACTGATAGTCCATATAATGGGCCATCAATCTAAGCCTGTCGCCTTCTGGGCCAGATTTCCACCACAGTGTTCCAATCTTCACCCTACTCTCCTCAACTCCCTCAATGTCCCATTGAACCAAGGGGACTGAGGATGGAGGGAGAGGTTGCGAACATGGATGGGTGCTATGGAATCCAGAGCCTTCAGCACCATATTATTATAGTGCACTACTAAGACATCTGGTTCCATGCACTCCACAGGCCAACTCGATAGGTCCAGCACTGCCATCAGACCCTCAGGGGTTAGACCCCTCAAAGGGTGGTACTGGACCATCTCCAAAGGGGTTGGTCTCATGGGGGGGCCGTTAAATTGAACCTTATAGAGTGATGGTCCAACCACCCAACTCGTTCCACCACCAGTTCCGTGATCTCCATCCCCGGGGTGAAAATCATATCCAAAGAGTGACCCTGAATATAGGTTGCAGCAGTAACAACCTGTGTATAGTGCAACAAAATCATCAGTTGGAGAAAGTTTTGACCAAAATTCGAGAGTTCATCATCAACCCAGGCATTGAAATCCCCCAGGACCAACCACCTGGAGGGTTCCAACACCATGTCGACAATGAAGTCTGCAACTTCCTGCAGAAAAGCTTTCTCATCACCGGGTGGACGTAGACAAGTAAGATTCTACTGCCCACACCTGCTCCCATGATACACTTGAAGGATCTAGGGGTCACCAGAATGAAAGGGGTAGAGTCTGCCATCTATCCATATCTTGTTTTATTTAGATAAAAAGATCCTCTAAATTAAGTTTAATACATTGTGTATTATCTGTTGAGAGGTAGATTCCATGATATTTGATACCAGATGTTTTCCATGAGAGACCTAAATCTGTAAGTTCATCCCTGAACTGGAAGTTATTAAGAGGTATTACTTTCATCTTGTCTCTATTTAATTTATAGTTAGAGAATGTACTGAATTCAAGAATGGTCTGTAAGGTAGCCCTGATGGATTGTCTTGGGTTAGAAATATGAAGAAGAATGTCATCAGCAAATGCTGATAACTTTAAATAATAAATAATAATAATAGACTTTACTTATATAGTGCTCCTCATGAAGTATCAGAGCGTTGCACAGTAAACAGCGATCAAAACCATAAAATATTAAAGTACAGTTCAGTAATTGAGTAATCCATGATTCAGGAATGACAATCCATTACATAGCAGCACCAAAAGCAAGCTGAAATACATGAGTCTTTAAAGCAGTCTTGAAGCTCTCCACTGTCTGGCACTCCCATATCTGATGAGGCAGAGAATTCCACAGGGTTGGGGCAGCAAATGAAAATGACCTCGATCCAGATGTTTTTAATCGTACCATGGGAATCTCCAGCAATCCCTCATCAGTCAAGTGGAGCAGTTGGAGGGGGCAGTAAAAATGCAGAAGATCTTGTTGGTAGCTTGGTCCCTGTCCTTGTAGGGTTTTGTAGGTCAGCAAGCCAACCTTGAAGGTGATTCACCACTGAACTGGCAGCCAGTGCAGTTCACACAGCAGAGGCATGATGTCACTGGAATGAGATGATCTAGACAACAGCCTGGCTGCAGCATTCTGCACTAGCTGCAAGCAGTGGATATCAACCACCAGGAGCCCTAGGTAAAGGGAGTTACAGTAGTGCAGGCATGAAGTCACAAAACCATGGATCAATGTTGGCAAGTTGCCATATGGAACTAGGTGCTTAATCTGAGCAGTATTCCTCAGATGGAAAAAAGAGGACTTAACCATGGCCGACACCAGAGAATGAAGTGTCAAACCATCATCAAGAATTACCCCCAGATTTCGGACCCGATCAGAGTTGGTATCTGGGACCTATCAAGCCAAAGTCCTGAGGGACACCCCATCCCCGCCCCATCTATCTGGCAACCAGGATCCACGACCAACACCTCAGTCTTGTCAGAGTTAAGTTTCAACCAGCTAGTATTCATCCAATCCTGGATTTCTGCAAGTCAGTTATTAAAGGCCGAGAGTGCACTATCCTGGTTGGGCACAAAGGAAAAGGTAGAGCTGTGTATCATCTGAATAACAGTGAAACCTGAGCCCATATCATCTCACAATGTCTCTTAACAGCAGCATATGCATCACAAACAACATGGGGGACAGCACAGAACCCTGTGGCACTTCACCAGGCAGAGAGAATGCCTCAGAGGATTAAACCCCCAAGATCATCCTCTGTGATCTACCAGTGAGGAATGAATGGAATCATCTGAGAACCATCCCAGACAGGCTGCAGATGGGATGCAGGTGATCCAGCAGCACCCCATGGTCCATGGTGTCAAAGGCTGAAGTGAGATCAAGAGATGCCAAGCTGGTGTGGGATTTCTAGTCTGTCACAATCAGGAGATCATTGAGCACCTGAACCAGAGCGGTCTCAGTAATATGCCTTTTATGAAATCTGGACTGCAGAGGATGGTAGATGTCATGGATGGTAAGATGGTTCTCCAACTGTAGCACCATGATCTTCTCAATACCTTCCCAGCAAAGGGAAGATTAGAGATGGGTTGGTAGTTAGCAGAGCAGTCTGAGACAAGTGAAGATTTCTTGAGAAGGGGAGTCACCACTGCTTCCTTCAGGGAACAAGGAAACTCACACGTCTCCAGTGAACACCAGACTATCTCTGTAAGGACTGGACCAATGACATCGATACAGCATAATAAAAGGCAAGCAGGGCCTGGATCCAAACTACAACTTGTCGGGCGCATATACCTGAGAATCTGCATGACATCCTCAGTCCCCAGCCGATCAAACTCCATCCAGCAAAACCAAGGTGTAGCAACATTCCGCTGACCACCATCCCCCGCGAAGAATGAGCCAAACAGATCTCTGACTTGATGTCAGCAACCTTATCAGCAAAGAACTGAGCAAACTCCTCACACTTTTCTTGAGAAAACACTCTCCGAACTTGCAGACAGGCTGGATTGCACAGTCTGTCCACCATTCAGAAGAGCTGAGCTGGTTGATTCTGAGCTACAACAATCTCTTGGGACAGGAATTCTGCATTCTTATGGGAGATTGCCAACTGATAGTCTCTAAAATGTCTCATCAGTCTAAGTCTGTAGGCATCTAGGCTGGTTCTCCACCAGCTATATTTTAACCTTCACCCCTCTCGTCTCAACTCCCTTAAATGAATATCCATTACCTTCAATATACTTATTATTATTCAAAAAGTACAAGAGAGGTTCCAGGTAAAAGTTAAATAAAATTGGACAAAGCGGGCATCACTGATGAGTTCCACAAAATAACCTAAAAGGAGCTGAGAGCAACTTATTACAGCTAATTCTGGTTGATGGATGAGAATACAGTATCTTGAGCCAATCCACAAAGAGTGGTGGGAAACCAAATTTTGACAGGACTGCAAAAACTAAAATTATGATCAACACTATCAAAAGCTTTTTCCGCATCCAGGGAGACCAATGCCATAGGAGCTCTAAAGTCCCTGGATGAGGGAAAAATGTGAGTTTCCTTAAGTGATCAGAAGCTTGCCTATAAGCAATGAAGCTTACCTGATCTCTACATATCAGTGGATGCCAAATATTTTTAATTCTCTGAGCTAAGATATGAGCTAAAACTTTAATGTCATAATTTATAAGTGAAATGGGGTGGAAACTGATTATTCTATTTCTGTGTTTATTAGGTTTGGGCAGTAATATTATAATGGCTTCTAAAAGGGAGAACTCAGTGAGACCATTCAAGAGAATGTAGGAGAACATGGATTTTAGAAGTGGAGTAAGAGTATCTCTAAAAGTTTTGTAGAAGTTTGCTGTTAGACCATCAGGTCCTGGAGATTTATTTATTTTGAAGTTGTCTATTGCCTCCTTTATCTCCTGTTCACTTATTGGTGCAATGATATTACGAGCCTGTAGGTCACTGATTTATGGACACAGGAAGTTACTTAAATAGGCCATGAGATCTCCAGGAGTAGAGGAGTTTTGAATCTGGCCATAAAGCTAAGAGTAATATTTAAAAAATTATCCTAAGATGTCCTAGTGGTCTGTTACAGCCTGTTTGGTATCTTCTGAAATAACAGCTTCTACATATTTAGACTGTTCTACCTGTTTCAGCTTGTTAGCCAATAATCTACTTGGTTTTTCACTTAAGTCTACATATCTGACCTTAGATTTAAGTATAAGGAATTCTGTTTTCTCTTTAGTTAGTAGAAATAATTCTTCTTCCATCACTTGCAGCCCATGAGAATCTATCTCAGATAGGGTATTTTGATCAAGAGTCTAGTTGTTCAATTTTTGATGTCAAATGTGTCAGCCTCTTCAATTTCTGTCTCTTTGGTTTAGCCAAAAATCCTATGAATTGTCCTGTTATGAAACACTAGCATGTAGCCCAAATTATGTCTTTTTATGTTGGTTTGCATGTGAGCAAGCAACATCTTGGAGTAGTAGTGCATTTCAGAGCTGTGTCAGTGTTGTGGCAAATGCAGGGGACGCTTTAGTGGGTGTGTTCCTCAGCCACCAATCAGTGAGCATGCTGGCGATGACATCAATTTCAAAGAGAGCCAAAACCTTGAAAGAAATCTTCTGCTCCAATGAGGTGCAGTTTTCTTACTGCAGCAGCAGATGACAAGACTCCGGCCATGTGCATTACAGTGCACAGTAATGCGCATGGCTGGAGTTACCAGCAGAGTTTCAGTGTGCCTTTCCTGGTGAAACATTTCAATAAGTAAAGTAGCTGCAGCGCGGCTTTCCACAATGACAACTCCTGCTGCATGACACACACTCTCTGGAAAGTCAACATTGGGGTGCCCAATCTCTGTGTCGGCATGTCCCCCCCCATTATGTGGCACACTGGATGCCCATTCCAAACAATGACTGCATTACGAGTGTGCGTTCTGCAGTTTCTAAGCATGACCGTAACTTTACCAATTGTTAATATTTTCAACATTGCCATTTTTTCACACCTCCTTATGAACAATACAGCTGTCATTTTTCACATCCTGCCTGAAACATGTTTTTACACCTGTGGCACAGAATAGTGCAGTCGCTGTGGGAAATCAACTTTTGGGACAGATTAATAAAATCACAGTGCCACTGTTCATGAGGAGCGGTCCAAAAATGTCCATGTTAAAAATTTGTTAAAAAAATTACCCCAAAATTATTGTGATACAGGAGTACGTTGCACAGTTTCTATGCACGCTCGTAATTTTGCCGAGTTTTCATATTTTCACTCCAGATTTTCAACAGTGCCATATTTTCACACCACCTCAGGAACAGTACAGCTGTCATTTTTCACATCCTTCCCAAAATGTGTTTTTGCACCCGTGGCACCAAATGGCATAGTCACTGTACAAAATCAGCTTTTGGCTAATGAACTGATATTGCCACTGTTCATGAGGTGGGGTCACAAAGCCCATGTAGAAAATCTGGGTAAACTACCTACCGGGGTAGTGTTCCAACTGTAATGCCCCACCCTGTAGAGACTGACAAGCATCGGGGGGGGGACTCAGGATTGTTGATTGTAATGCTCATGCCATTCCATCCCCACCCCCACTCTGCAGCCAGTGACAATAATCAAGGTGTGCCTTTGAGTCTTTGGTCCCAGAGTTCCCCCCATTCTCCTATACTACACCCATTTCAGCATATTTCCTTATGGAATGGGATGAGCATAAGGCCCGAAGACCCCAAGGCATGCTGCAACACCTGTTAGTGTCTACAGGGTAGGGTGAGGTGAAATGGTATGAGCGCTATGGCTGACAACCCAAAGGCACACCCCCAATGCCTGTCAGTCTCTACAGGGCAGGGGTGCGCTTGGCTTCAGTTCAATACTTCACTGCCATTTCTGATATGCATCTCTCTCTAACTCCTGCACTACCAATGCCAATGCCAGCAAGACAACATTCAGCGTTGACAATGCTTGTTTTATCTGAAGAATGAAAGTTCAATTCCAAGAAAATTTTAATGGAGTTGTGAATATAATTTACAATGTACTCCTGTTTCAATAAACTGTTAAGTCTCCATTTAGAGCATCGATTGTGCAGAGTTTTTAATTTGCACTGCAAATATATTAAAGAATGGCCAGAAAAAGTTCTGGGTAAGATATGGGAATCCCAAGCTGAAGATAGTAAGTGTTTAGTAATCAAAAAGTAATCTGTTCTAGAGAGGGATTTGTGTACAGGAGAACAAAAGGAGTATGTTCTCACTGTAGGTTAGGTTGCCCTCCATGGATCAGACAGGTTGTATATATGCAGCTAGTCCTGCATGGTTTTGTTATCTACTTGAATAGTGTAGAGAGTAGCTGGAGTAGATTTGTCTAGAACAGGATCCAAATGAATATTCCAGTTCCCTCCTAAAATCATATTAAAAGACAACAAGCATTTGTCAATGCCGAATGTTTGCTTGCTGGAATTGGCAGTGGTAGTGTAGAAGTTACAGAGCTGCGTAATAAGAATGGCAGTGAAGTATTGAACTGAAGCCAACCCCACCACCACCCTGCAGAGAGTGACAGGCATTGGGGTGTGCCTTTTGGTCATCAGGCATAACGGCCACGCCATTTCAGTACACCCTACCCTGCAGACACTGGCAAGTGTCACGGTGTTCCTTGGGGTCTTTGGCCCTTATGTGCACCCCATTCCATTAGGAAATACAGTGAGATGGGTGTGATATAGGAGAATGGGGTGAACTTTTGGGCCAAAGAGTCCAAGGCATACCTCGATGCCTCTCACTGGCTGCAGGGTGTGGAATGGTATGAGAATTACAGGCAAGAATCCCAAGTCACACCCCTGATGCCTGTCATTCTCTACAGGGTTGGGCATTATGGTTGGAAACCCTAATACCTCAGGCATTCATTGGTATTTTCACTCCAAATGTTCAACATGGTTTCTTTGTGACCCCACCTCATGAACAGGGGGAATATCAGTTTCTTAGCCGAAAGCTGCTTATGCACAGCGACTACGGCATTTAGCACCACAGGTGCAAAAACATTCCGAACAGGATGTAAAAAATGACAGCTGTACTGTTCATGGGGAGGTGTAAAAAATGGCAATGTTGCAAATCTGCAGTAAAAATATTTAAAAAAATGGTGAAGTCACGAGCGTACAGAGAAACTGTGCAATGCACACCCGTAATATAATTAGGCTGGGGATTTTTTTACAGCAGATTGTCAACTCAGGCATTTTGGGACCTCCGATCATGAACTGTGTCACTGTGATTTTATCTGTCCCGAACAATGATTTCCCACAGCGACCACACATCTCTGCGCTGAAAGTGTGAAAACACACTTTGGCCATGTTGTGAAAAATGACAGCTGTACTGTAAATAAGGCAGTGTGGAAAAATGCCACTGGTGAAAATCTGGACTTAAAATATTACAAAGTCATGAACTTACGAGTGCATGGAAACTGTGATGCTCACTTGTAACACAGTCATTTTATGGACTTTTGTCACCAAATTTTCAACATAGCCATTTTAAGATCTCTGCTCATGAACAGTGTAACTGTGATTTTCTTAATCTGTCCCAAACATTGCTTTCGCACACCAACAACACCATTGTGCACTACATGTGCGAAAACACATTTTGGGTGGCATATGAAAAATGGCAGCTGTACTGTTCATAAGGAAGTGTAATAAAATGGTAATGTTGGAAATCTGGAGTGAAAATATTAAATTCGCAAACTTATGAGCATGCATAGGAACTGCGTAACGCACGCTCGTAAAACAGTCATTTTTAGGAATTTTTTCACCAAATTTTCAACATAGCCATTTTAAGACCTTTGCTCATGAACAGTGTCACTGTGATTTTCTTAATGTGTCCCATACATTTATTTTGCACATCGACTGCGCCATTGTGCTCTACATGGGAGGAAACACATTTTGGGCAAGATGTGAAAAATGACAGCTGTACTGCTCATAAGGAGGTGTGGTAAAATGGCAATGTTGAAAATCTGGAGTGAAAATATTGAAAATTCGTGAACTTACGAGCGTGCGTAGGAACTGTACAACGCACACTTGTAAAACAGTCATTTTTTGGAATTTTTTCACCAAATTTTCAACATAGCCATTTTAAGACCTCTGCTCATGAACAGTGTCACTGTGATTTTCTTAATGTGTCCCATACATTTATTTTGCACATCGACTGCGCCATTGTGCTCTACATGGGTGGAAACACGTTTTGGGTGAGATGTGAAAAATGACAGCTGTACTGCTCATAAGAAGGTGTGGTAAAATGGCAATGTTGAAAATCTGGAGTGAAAATATTGAAAATTTGCGAACTTATGAGAGTGCGTAGGAACTGTACAACACATGCTCGTAAAACAGTCATTTTTTTGAATTTTTCCACCAAATTTTCAAAATAGGCTTCTTGAGAGCCCACCTTATGAACACTGGCAGTGTCATTTCACTAATCAGTCCTGAAAGGTGATTTCGCACAGTAACTGTGCAGTGACTGTGAAATCACCCTTTGGGCCTGAATAACGCAATGACAGTGACATCATTCATGAGAAGGGGTCCCGAAAACCCCATGTTGAAAATTTGGTGCAAAAATTCCAAAAAATGCCTGAGATATGCAGCAAAGTTGAAAAAACACTATCTAGCCCATTATACAGCTTACCGGCATTTCCTCAGTTCGCGTTCGGCTTTGAAGAGTGCAGACGTGTTCCCGGTCCACCGAAGATCGTCGTGCCATGGTCCGGAGGTAAGTATGGGGTGGGGGTGTGGGGAGGCAGGATGCGCAGTGGTTGGGTGCGGGTTGTTGGAGGGGGGCCAGGGAGACTACGTGGGACCATTTTTTCTTTACAGGTTTTCTTTTTTTTTTTTCAATGACGACACGGGATGTTTGCCATGCTGGGGTGGGCTCCCAGCGTGGCACAAGGACAGTTGGGGGGGTGTTCAGCTGATGGGGGATTGGGCACCTCCGCCAGCCAAAGAGTCTATTGCCACGCTGGGGTGGGCTCCAGCGTGGCACCCAGTACTTGGGGGTGAGGACAGTGGAGCCGATGGGGGGATTGGGCAACCCCATCGTGTATATTATGAGTTGCCATGCTGGGGTGGGCACCCAGTGTGGCTTTGGAAAACTTTGGGGGCAGGGTGAGTGCAGCACAGCTGATGGGATTGGGCACCCCGTTGGCTGTACACGCGTGCGTCTTGCGGGGCGTGCACGCGTACGTGTGTGTGTGTGTGTATGTCTGTGTGGTGTAGGGGGAGCTGCGCATGAGCAGGCGATATCTTATCGCTGCTCACTGAAGCGTAGCTCCCCCTTTCAACTGTATGCCACTGCATTTTGGAGCTTGTCATAGACAGCTCGAGCATGCATTGGCTTACAGGGGCCGTGCCTGCCAACACACTGACTGAATTGGAAGAGGGGGTGACACACCTCCGAAATCTCGGATGATGGCACTATGTTTCTTGCACATGCGTGCAAGCAAACACAAAAATGGTGAAAGAGTTGCGATTAATTGCATTAAAAAGGATGCAGACTTGGTATTAGGGCCATATATGGAGCCCAAAAGAAGTTTAGTATGATGAATTTTACCCACTGCTATTATAAATCTCCCTTCATGATCTGGGATTATTTTTATAAATTGAAAATACAGAGAGAAAACAATTAAAATAGCAACCCCACTCTTAGAAGTGTATTTCCCTGCTCCATAAACAGTTTTATAATTAAATCTTTTAAGAAGGTCAGATTTGGCTGAGAGCAGATGTGTTTCTTGAAGAAATACTATAATATAACTTGAAGCATTAATATACTGCAAAATCTGCATCCTTTTAACTTTGGAGCATATTCCTTTTACATTATAGGAAGCTAGTTTGGAATGTGCTCTTTTTATGTTCATGTCTTTGAAAATTACCCCTCCAGGAGGTAGAAAAGAAAGAAACTAGGAACACTCCAACTTCAGTAACTAATTTAGAATTCCCAGCCCTCCCAAAACCAACAAAAAAACAAATAACACAGTCTGTACATGCAAAAATGTAAAGTAAGCATATAGATAATAATACTATTCCCAGTCCAATGGACCATACTTCAACAATCATCTCTACTGTGACAAAACAGTCACCTAGCCCCCATACCTCCAGTTCCAACTACCAATTGGGGAGATAAAAGTAAAATCTGTTATCTTCACTAATTTGAAATGATAAGAACCAATAAATCTGTCTACAGGGTGCATTGGTATAAGCCTATATTTATTTTACTTGAACGTGGGGGGAAATCTTAACATGAAATGAGTTTGTCCCTGTTTTAACTTCTGCCGTGAATATAAGATGAGAAAAAATAAATAAATCTTACAGAGAGAAAGGAAACATATATTATGCTATTTGAGGGGCAAGTAAGAAAAAGCACATAATGTGATTCAAAAATAAAATAGGGTAATCATAACCCCTCATTTTCTACCTTAACTAAATTAACTCTTGGGGCCAGATATTTAAAGCTTTGCACCGGGCACAAACCCCTAGCACTGGAATAATGCTGAAGTTGTGCCAGGCTGCAATATTCAGAGGCTAAGTTAGTGCAGGTGCTATGCAATAGCACCAATGTTAAAAGTTAATGTATGCAGGGGAGGGAGTGAGGGGAAGGGCTATGAATGCCAGTGCACTGGCATATTCAAAACAACTGCGCCATGCTAAAGGAGTTCATGTGACCTGTGCACGATACCACCAGCAAAAAGCATGCAGTAATGCAGAGCAAGCAAGGGGAGGATCATCTCCCAGTCCCTGCCGCATGCACACAGCACACCATGCCCCCACATGACACCTGTCTTTATGTATTTCATTAATTGCCCTGGTAGTCTAGAGGCCCCCCAACCCCCCACCACAATCCCCAACACCTGTATTTATTTATTTCAATAATTGCCCTGGTAGTCTAATGGTCCCCCCACCATGATCCCTGACACCCATCTTTAATTATTTCATTAATTGCCCTGGTAGTCTAGAGGCACCCCACCTGGCAGTGCTGACCACCCCACTTCCCCCTCATCATGGTACGGAGCCGGCGGTTGGCACAGCCCATTGCTCACCTCAACGGCCAGCCGCTGACTGAGTTATGAATGAGCGCATACTTATAAGTATGTATAGATATATATACATATATATATATATATATATATATATATATATATATATATATATATATATAGACAGAGAGGGGGAGTGAGAGAGTGATAGATATGTATGTATTTATGTATGTATTTGGAGGTATTTAAGGCTCACCTTAAGGCCCTCCTATTTGCCCAGGTATTCTTGGACTGAATTATTAATTTTTCATTCTGTTTCATTTAAAATAGTTAAGTAATATATTATCACTCTGGATTGTATTATTTTGTATTTGCATGTAATCCTGTAAAGAAGTGTTTATTTATTTGTGCAGCACCCAGAGCCTCCGGGATTGGGCATTTTTTAAATAAATATTGCCTTGCCTTTGCCTTATATTGTGACATTCCTCTACAGTGTCCCTCTGTCTGGGGATCAGTGTCCATCAGTGTCCCTCTGTCAGAGCATCTGCTTCCCTCATTACAGTGTTGTATGGTTGGGAGGTATGCACTGTGTTAAGCCTGCTGACACCCATTGCCTGCAGCTACCAAGCTGTTCTCAAATCCAGCATACAGGTGGAGCTGTGTGCACCTCGCAGCCTGCGGATTTTGACCTGTAGTTCCAGTCTGACCTACAGGTGAAGCTGTGTGCACCTTGCAATAGTGCTGGGCAATCTACATGGTAAAGTATGCAAAGCAGGCCAGATAGAGATGCTAATGTGGCTGTTTGCACACGGATTGCTTAAGTAGGCTCATTTGCATAGGAGCTTTGAATATAGCAAACTTTTGCCTTGGGCTAATATTTTAGCCTGGGGCAAAGTGTTAGCGCAGGGCTAATGTGTTTGCTCTGGGCTAACCTGTCACTTGCACAGCACAGTTCTGCCATGTGTGGTCTGCATTGACAGTTACTGTTGTTGTGCAACACTCATTACTGTCACTCATTTGGTCTGCTACTGCAGCTCTGCCTTCCTCCACCTCAGAGTCCACTGAGCTGTTACATTTTGGCCTTCCCTTTTGCTATATTCCAAGCTGTCTTATTTCCCAGTCTATTTTTGCACTGCACTACCAGCCCTCTTTGCACTGCTTCCTTTGCATGCTATATTCAGCAGGTTTAGCCCCAGGGTTATTCCTTTGATTATAGCGTGCTAATGGTTCCGGTCTATTTTAGCACACCATGCAGTTCTAACTTTGCCCCGGGGCTAGGTTTTCAATATCTGGCCCTTGGCTTTTAACTGCAATATATGATATAAATAACTATCAGCCTCAATCTGTCTACAGTTCTTGTCTCTGCATAAAGTTCACTAAAATACTGAGTATTTAAAAGGTAACACAAAATTCAAAGTGAAATCAGTTTGGGCTCCCTTTAAAAGTATCAAGAACTCAAACTAGTGTTAAAGCGTGACTTAATCATATTTATAATAAATGAAATAGCTGCCAGAACTCAAGCTTTCTCACAACAGCAAAGCTAGATAATACATTTTATCTACAAAATCCCCTCGGCCTCTCTTTACTTGGTTGCTATTAAATAGAGCAGAAGTAAGTAAATAAATAATAATAAACAAGGACCGAACCTCTAAGTAGCATATTGTGATATTAGTAAGATGTACATTTATAGAGTAACAGTGTGCATACAGTTTCTAAAGTCGGAATTAGCCTTGTGTACAAATATTTTGAATATTTTGCATTTAAAATCTCGACCTCCCAAGAGAGCTTATTTTTAATGAGTTATCATCCAATAATATTTATCATCAAATCCATTAAAGCTTACGTAACCTTGCAAATACTTTAAACTGATTGCAAATCTCTGTGGATAAACTCAACAGCATGGTTATTTTTAACAAATACTTCCAAGTCTGAAGCATCAACCTGAACTCTCTTTAATCAAAGAAAAAAAAGAAAAAAAGAGAAAAAAGTACCTACGCCATTTCAAACTTTCTCAATTCAGCTGGGATGACTAGCATGATTGCGCATTATAAAATTGCCAGTCTTCTTAGTGCGATTGTATCTGGTTAGGTGTCCCTTATTCCCCACCTAACCCTATCTCTTATTCCCCACCTTACCATATCCCTCTGCCAACACAAGCAGAAGAGAGTAAGCAAATGTAATCAGAAAACTACACTAACTGTACTTAAAAATTCTCTGATCAGGATAACTATACTGCTCCTGCTTCTCTTGGGTAACATCCACCCTAACCCCAGATGAGGGCATCAATTGAATGGACAGGAAAAAAGCCTCGGCACCTTAAAGCTAGCTTCCATCAACATCTGTAGTTTGGTGGCCAAAACTGATGTGATCCAGGTCTGGGTCACTGAACACAAACCAGATGTACTTTCAGTGGTAGAAACCTTGTTAACACCTAATGTCCAGGATGCATTAATGACCCTGAATGGCTACTGCCTTTTCAGGCAAGATAGAGTTGGAAAACAGGGTGGGGGCTGCGCAGTTTACCTTAGGGACACCCTACAGGGCCACACCCTACCCCAAGTGGAAACTGGGTAAAATGTACAGACTGTCACTGTCAAGATACTAATATCCCCCCACAGGAACAGACACTGGGTTTCAATAGGATTATTGAATACACATCCAGTATTCACCAAAACCATGAAGTGGTAATGCTAGGCGACTTCAATGTGGTTGGACTCAGAGGCTGCTCCCTTTAAGGATGCAGTTTCCACAATCAGTATGTCATAACTGGTCGACTCACCCACTAGGGTAAATTACAGGGCTGGCTCAAGCTCCCTGCTGGACTGGATTCTAACCAGTTATCTAGAAATAATCTCAAACACCTCTGTCCTGCCCGACTCGAACAACTACTCCCCCATCCCCTGTCTATGGTCACAAAGGGCTCCAAAGCTACCTGCTAAAACAGTTACACATAGGGTTCTGAAAAAAGGACATCTTGAACCCTAAAGACACAACTTAGACAAACTGATTGGTTCCCTAATGATGCAGCCCATACTGTGGACCAAGCCATTGAATACATAATTTCTCAGTTTAACACAGCTTGCGATATCCACGCCCTCCCCCCCCCCTTAGGACATGAAAGATTAAGGGAGAAAACACCACCTGGTTAACCTTATGGCCACCAGGGACAACCTGTGGCATCATGCCTGGGCTACTGAAAAACAGGCAGATTAGCAACGGTACAAAACCACCAGGAATGCCTGTGCCAGGGAGATTCGTTCAGCCAAGATCCGCCACTTCCAAAAGGAGCTACCTAACTCCTGGGGGGATGGCAGAAACTTTTGGGGAAATATAAGAGACCTTATGCACATGACCAGCAAGCCAGCCCCATTTATGATCTCTGCAAATGGGGAAATCACCCAGAACTCAAAGGTGATCGCTGACACTTTTAACTTGGCCTTCTCAGACCTAAGTGGCATACTACCATATGATTTCTTTCATGTGCCAGTGCCTCCTACCACGAAGCACAAAGAAGGCACACATTAAGTCCCCCCTTCTATTTTAGGATGGTCTCTAAGCAACAGGCCAGAAAATATTTGCAGCAGGTGCTTGATAAGTCAAGATTTAGCAGTGACTCTCTTGACCTGAAGATACTAAACCTCACTCTTAAAGAAGTCCTAACTCCCATAGCTAGACTCCTCAACCTCTCTCTCCGCCAAGGTCAGTTCTCCGAGAAATGGAAGGCAGCTGTAGTCACCTCCATCTTCAAAAGTGGTGACTGTACCCTACATACAAACTACCGCCCAATCTATATCCTTTCCACCCTTTCTAAGCATTGGAAAGGATTGTGTCAGACCAGCTTACCGAGTATCTAGATAAATACAACGTCCAGTGTCCATAACAGCACAGTTTCCATAAAGCACACAGTACCACCACTGCCCTGCTCGAATTCAACAGCTACATTCATAACGCAATTGATCAAGGCCACTTAGTGAGGGCAATTTAAATCAACCTCACTAAAGCTTTCGACACGGTAAATCACACCATACTGCTAAACTCACTCTCCGTTACTAGACTTTCACCCAAAACCATAGGCTGATTCAGTAGCTATCTGGAAGGCAGATCCCAACAAGTCAAAATAAATGGCATTCTCTCTGACAGTCACCCAGTTTGCTCTGGTGTTCCTCAAGGCTTCATACTAGGTCTGTTACTCTTTAGCCTGTTCCTTAATAACCTCCCTGAGGCAAACGCCATCAACATTTTACTCTATGCGGAGAACGCAGTTATTTTCTCCAGCCAACTGGACCTGCGACTCCTAGAAACCCAGCTCCAACTTGATTTTGCCTCAGTGGTGGACTGATTCTCAAAACACAAACTCCTCATGTACTACAAAAAACCAAAACTATGCTTTTCAGTAACACCCACAACAAACACAAGTTGCACAGACTTTCCATCCAGAACAGTCGGGAGAACACGCTTGAGCCTGTCCTATATTTCAAATACCTAGGCATAACCCTTAATAGTTTATTGCCCTACATCACCCATATAGATCAAGCTGCTAAAGCAGTAAATGCTAAGATCAGTCTGCTATATAGGCACAGACATTGCCTAACCTCCGATGCCCTCTGACTTGCAGTCAACAGCTCCATAGTCTCCATTATTGACTATGGACTAGTTATATAAAGTGCAGCAATGGACACTGCACTCAAAAGGATCAAACTAGCCCTAATAAAGCTTGCAGGTTAATCATGGGTGCACACTGTCTCACCCATAACTGTAACCTATATGAAAAGACAAATTGGCTGAACCTCATGGGATGAGTAAATCACCAGACCTGCCTCCTCGAAAAAAAAGCCTGTCTTGGACAAACCCACCAGTAATATAAAATCTTTTTAATCACATGATCAACCCACATACAACCCGAGGTATGTCAAGGCAAGCGCTTCTCATATCTTTCTGCCGCACTATGCAGGCACAATGCCTTTTTGCTTACTGGGTGCCCTCCTGGCTGAATGACCTATCAGCCGCTGTCCTGTCAGTACCCAAGTTGGGCCCTTTTAAATATAAACTCCACCTACACCTTACTGAACTTAGCAGATGTGATGGTCCAATCATGGGGAAATCTCACCATGTTGCCTCTATAGCCTAAGGTCACCCTCTATTTCTCTGTAGCCCCTCACCCTTCCTCTATGCTACTGTAGCCCCACCACCTATCTCCCTACCACTTATTAACATAGACATGTATCCTGTTCACTATCCCACTCTCTCATAAATATAGACCTGTATCCCATCCACCATCCCCATCCCTCCCCAGCTCTTGTTTCTCCCCTCCACTGTTCATGGCCCCTAGATCAGTCCTCTCCTATGGCCCCTCCACCTCCTGTCCTTTGTTCCTGATCCCCCTAACATTCTCCCTCCCCCATTCCTTTCTCTCCTTCTTGCTCTCAAACAGCAAGGCCATTGTTGGCTGCTCTATGTTCACCTAATTTGTACTTATTCCAAAATATATTTTTATTGTCTACCCTTTAGTGCCTGTCAGAACATTGTACTCTTGTTATTGTAACACTCTGGTGCTAATTATTGTATTATATTGAATGTGTTGTTTTATTGTATTTCTCTTTTGATGTGAAACCTCTGTAAAAGAGCCGCAGGCTCAAAGGTATTGTAATCCGAAAACAAATAAATAAAAAAGTAAATAAATAGCTAAAATAGAAAAGAAACTAAGCAACCAGGTATCACCACTAAATTTTGAATCAGCTTTTCACAAAAGTGTGACAGTAAGTCAATGAGACCCTGAAACCATATTGACTTTGGGTAAACTAATTTAAACCTATTGTATCTAAGAATTCAATAGCCAATAAAAATACACTGACCCATAAAAGCAGATCTCACCTAGTATAAGCATGGGCCATGAAAGTTTATAAAGCCTTTTCGACCTAAAAAGGTAAATAATAAAGTAAAACAGGCATGGTTTCTATGTATAAAATAAAACAAGAGAATGTAGTGGTAACAATCTTTCTATAAGCATCTTGCAGAAGAGTCTTTACCGTAGGTGGGAACCCTTGAGCCTTTTAATTCAACCCGTTTTGAAAAGTTGAGGGAGAATATTTGAAAGTTGTTTTCTTGCCTGGTCTGGGGATTCAAAAGAGATTTTCTTGTTGTCTTTAGTGATTACAAATTTCGCTGGGTACATAATTTGGAATCTAATGCCTGCTGCAATCTTCTTGTTAACGATCAGAGAAAACTCCTTTCTTCTCTGCCTCGCTGCTTGTGGGAGATCTTGTGATATTCTAATTTTCTTGCCATTCCAGCTTGCAGAGTTAGAGTTTTTTACTTTATTTAGCACATGCATGCAGTCCAGGTAGTTGAACAATTTTATAATAAATAGTCTTGGAGATTCTCCCTGGGAAGGCATGGGACAAAGTGCCCTGTGAGCCCATTCTATTACATAAGTCAGTCCATTTGTAGAACTCCCTGCTATATTCTCTGATAGGACCTGGGCAAAATGGATGGAGTTCAAACCCTCTGACAGTTCTGGGAGGCCATAAACTACCATATTATTTCTTCTTGATTGGCCCTCAAGGTCCTCCAGTTTAGCCTCAAGTTTCTGGATTTTCTGGCGTAGGGCAAGAGTTTCTGGTTCAGTTCTCTCTTTCCAGTATTACAGAGACAAGATTCTGCTTTCTGTATCATTTATTCTTCCGTTAATGCCTTCCATTATTCCTCTGAAAGCTTTTGAATCTTTAACTAATGTTTTGATGGCTTCATTTAAAGGAACAAGCTCTGCCATGAACTTCTCCTCAGAAATCTAGGTGTTGGCCACAGCTGATGCTGCAGATTTACCTTGCATCAGTTCTGATTGCTTGGCCCCACCTGATTGATCATGTGTAGGTAGTAGTGTATGGTTTATCATGGCATTTTTAATCTCGCAATCCATCTTAAGCTTTTCAATGCAACAGCAGTCATGTAAGATATTTCTTTGTCCAATCTGGATTTGGAGAAGCCTCAAAAACTGAGTTTTGCAGCTGGTAAACATTAAAGTAGGTAGCTGGAAACTGGAGAACTGTGGGGAAGCTGCTACCCTGACCATCTCATCATGGGATGTCCCACCTTGTCAAGTTTAGCTAGTTTTAGTTTGTAGCATTGTTGTACACAGTGCCATACCATATTACTGGTATTAGCATTAGTTGTGTAGATTTTTCCCAGATTTTAAGTGGTCAATGAGCTAGCCTCACAGTGCTCCTATTTTCCTATTTGTTTTTGCACCACTGTATCATGATGAGATGTAAAAAAAATATCTCTCTGGCTTTTGACACAGTTGTCCACAGAATATGGTTAGATTGTTTGTATTCCTTGGGTCCTGCAGGCTCCACTGTACAATGGTTTGCTTTCTGTTTAATGTCTTGCTTTTTTGCTTCTGCACTGTAAAAAAAAATTACCCACTTAAAATGAAAAATAAAATCTAAAAATACATAAATTAAATGTTTAAATCAAGCCAAATTCGCTGCCAATGGGACAAGACAAATATCCTAAAAAGATTATTTTAAATAAGAAACTAAGTCTTATTTTCATAATGTCAGTATCTCATAAAACAAGCCAACACATTTTAGAATAAGAATATTTGAAGGTCTTGGCATGATATTAAATCTTATTTCAAGATAGTACATCTTACTTTAAGATATTCTTAGTTTAAGACGTAATTTATAAAAAAACATCAGATGTTTATGGTAAAGCCTTATGCAGTAGTATAAAGGAATTCAAAGTTATTCTTTTAAAGCATTTCATCCACAATTGCTTTCACTTTCATAGCCATTTTAGCATTACTTACCATTTATAGACTATGATGTTCACCATAATGGAGAATGACTTCCTCTTCTCGTCATGTTGAGTATCATGAAATGAATAATTGCTACAAAGTGCCAGAGCAGAAAGAGGATTAAGACAGAGAGATGGAGGAAGAAATCTGAAGGGGTGCCACAAAAGGGGATATAGTGTTTGTAGGAGACCTGAACCTAATAAATACAGATTGGGATTTCACAGCAGCAAACAGCAAAGAGCACCCTGAGTCAGTCACTTCTAGATGCACTTTAAGATTGTTTACTCATGCAACTGGTCATGGATTCCACATGGCAGGACACGATACATGGCTTGGTACACAGTAATTAGGAGATTGTGGTGGTGGGGTGACTGTCCGGGAACTGTTGGAGTCTGGTAAATACAACACTGTGCTGTTCAAACTAGCAGGGATTAGCAATGGACCCCCCCAAAGACAGTGGCTCTGGATCTCAAACATGAAGATTTTAGAAAGATGTGGGAACAAGGCAGGGAAAGTTTGGGAGGTGTAAACCAAATTGAGGGGGTGAAAGAACAGTCGGGTATGATTAATAGGATGCTCCTGGAGGTGACCAAGTCCTGTGCAGGGAAAGTCACCAAAAGTAACAGGAACAAGAGTACTGGTATGCAAAGTTGAACAACTTCACTTCACAGATACTGTACATTCAAGAATTCACCCAAATTTCTGAATTTAATCTGCCCAGTGAATTTTTGATTTGTAGTACAGGGCTAACTTCACAAATGGCAGATTTGGCAACTTCACCAGTGAAGTGGGACACACAAGTGAAGTTTGCAATGCACTATGTAGAGGCTGTGTTCAATGCAGTTTTCTGAAGAGAGAGAGAGTTGGAGAAAAGAATACCCCTGCTAGTCTGATCAAAAAAAAATATCTGTTATTGCCCCCCCAATCCTGCAACTGTTGTTCCTGTTGGGACTGTTGATCCAATCACACTGCACGAGTCACCCACTGTCACAGTGCAGACATCATCCAATTTCCACCCCTCCACTGTGTCAGTACCACCACCACATAAAATTAAGGGCTACAAAATCCCAAGTTTGGGATTTCTACATACTGGACCCAGCAGATGAAACAGTGGCTATCTGTCAGCAGTGTCAAGCATGAGTTAGCCATGGGAAAAAAGGAAGCTACCTAGGCACTGGTGGCCAACACACACACCTTAAGTCCAGGCACCTGTTACACTGGACTCACCACCTTTGGGAAGCCAGTGCAGGGGGCCCTCCCCCTTATCAACTTCATTTACAAGGCATCCCAAAGTGGCAGGGGAAACAGCTCCAGTTGAAGCAGCATTGACTGTAGATGACAACTACAGAGATGAGGAGGAATCTGTGGGATAGGCAAGCAGTGGTCATAGTAGCAGCGGTAAGTTGAGTACTAGCAGCCACAAGCACCTCAGTACATCAACTACAGTCCAGAAAACACCCCAAATCACTACTTTCATTCAATCAGCCACCATGAATCCTCATGAGTCAAATGCTACCCCACCAACCATGTCTCAATGCAGAGTCCAGATGTTTGGCAGCCCAACCCCCCTGAAATGTGCAGCCTATATTGCAAAGCATGTATGAGCATCATACAAAATACCCACCCAATCATGCAAGTCCATGGGCTCTGAATGCAGCAACTGCTGAAATACTAGCAACTGATCTACTACCATTCTCTTCTGTAGAGAATGTCAGATTCAGAAGGTTGACAGCAAATCACTGTCTCAAATGGCAGATTCTAATGCAAACTTACATGATACTTCTGAACTTTATGGGACTGTGTCACATATGGTAATAGATGCCCTATACATTTTGCATCCCCATACATACATTTCAGTATGAATATATGGATCAGTGGCCAAACAGCTGGTAACTCCTACTTGTGCATTACAGTTCATTGGGCACAGGTACCTGGGGTAGTATATGACTCTGGAAGTTGGAAAATTGTACCAAGCCCAATTGCAGTGGTAGCAACACTCCAGGTTTTCACCAGCCTGCCATACTGGCAAAGAAAAGTGTAACTGGATCACACCTGCGTCAGAAATGTTAGAATCACTCCTGACTGAGATTAATGAGAGACTGCAGCTATATTCCCTGCTCATTGTGAGCAATAATGGCTTAAATGTAGTTAAATGCATTTGGGATGGGTGATTTCTCAGGGTGCCATGCATGTCACACTGTTTTAATCTAATAGTGCAAAAGTTTCTATCATATCCTGAAATGAAGTCCATGTTGACAGTTGTCCACCTTATCTGTGCCCACTTTGTCCATTCAGGAAAGGCTCATGACCATCTCAGGCAGCTGCAGATCCAGAACAAACTATCTCAGCACTAGATGAAGCTTAAAGTTATGAACGGGTGGAACTCAGTACTGTACATGATCGATCACTTGTATGAACCATAGAAAGCTATCTCAAAATATGTGCTGCAGCATACAAGTCATGACAGTGCTGGAGTCTCCATGTCTCTGATGACAGACCAGTGGTGACTAATAGATGGCTTGATAATTATTATAAGACCATTTGAACAAGCAATACAGGCAGTGAGTGGAGACACTGCCTGAATCAGTCGGGCTATCCCACCTCTATAGGTGCTGAGACAGACTCTGTTAAATGTTCAGCAGATGCTGAAGGCAGGTGGTGGTAAGGGATGCTGTGCCTTAATGGAACACATGCTCCATGTATTTGGCAGCTGTATCCAGATTTCCATCATTCTGCAGTCTGCATATTTTGGTATTGCTACCCAGCTGGACACAGGGTATAAATGGGGCCTGCCATTGATACTTAAGGGTGGGTGTGATCAGGTCCAAAATTTAACAGGTCAGCAAATAAGATGTGTACATTTGGGGACAGATGCTAAAGTCACAGTTAAAGTATGTAATTCGCAACCTGAATGCGATCAGAAACTGGGTGTTACTACCAATTCACATTGTAAAAGGTCTGATAAAATCTGCAAGTTAACTGAGAAAACAACCACAAATCCACTTTGGGATGTTTTATCACAGGTGAGAGCTGAAGACATGAATGAAAAGGAGTAGGAGGTGGCTGATGAGGTGGCGGGACTGTGAGCAGCACAATGCATATTGGATGCCTTTTTTGTGGATACCATTCACTTTAACATCATAGAACTCTTGCTGTACTGGAATACCAAGGTCCCAGATTGGCCAACACTGGCCTCCATGGCAGTTAAATATCTGAACTGTCAATCTTCAAGTGTCAGTGCTGATAGGATATTCAGTTCAGGGAAGGTCTTCATGTGTATCAGGTATACAAATCTGTCCCCTAAAAATGCAGGGCACCATCCATAGAACACAGCAACATCAGCATTCCTACCGCTGGAAGGTAGTGGAGGTGGTGATGTTGAGCATGATAATCAAGATGTTATCAGCATTGCCAAATTGCCTACTACTGAAGTAGATGAAGCACAGATTGAAAAAGAATTCCATGTGGGGATAGCTCTAGTCTGGGAGACTGTGAATGATGCTTCCTTGAGGGTGATGATTCAACCCTACATAACAATTTATTGTGTCCACCTTTTCCTTTTCATTTGAATACTTTCTCTTATTATTCTATACTGTTTTCCTATCATTACTTTTCCTACAAGTTGTGCTGCTGCTGTTCAATAAATCCATCTGATTACACCCTTCCAAGCTATCCTAGTTAAGGTGATAATAACATTGGTCCAGGGAATGCATATTCCATACTGGAAGACCTGCCCATCGTAAATATCATTGCTAGGCTGCCATGTAGACCATGCATCCCCACTACAAATAAAGGCATCACCTCCTCTTCCTTCTCCATCATGTATCTGTCCTCCAAGTCCACCAACAATACTGGCCATCTCAACATCCACTGTGTTGGCCCTCCAGACCCAAAAACCCTAAGCCATTTCAGATGCCACTGCCAGCCATGCACACCATGCCTAGTCCTGCAATCTTGGAGACACAACCTCCTCCTCCTCCACCTCCTCCTCCTCTAGGCTGCTTGTGTACTCCACAGTTATCAACAACATGTGTGCCACAGCCACCTCTACCTCATTTGTCCAGAATCTTGACAGATAAACACGAATTAAGTGCTGCCTAAATGCAGTTGCTGTGATGACCTCCTGCCATCCAGCCAGCAAGTCAGTTTGTCAACCTTAAAGACATGACTTCAGCCAGAAAACCAATCTTGGCAGCAAAACACAATGTCCATCAAGGCATATGAATGTCTGCTTTGTTGGCAAGCTACTTTTTCTGAATTGCATGCTCCTTTATCCTCACTGTTGGTGACGAGTACCTTCTTGCTCCAGAAAGGCTTACACCTCATTTGACAGATATTCAATATGTTTCTGTTTTTCTACCTCTCACTATAGGTTTAACTATTCAGATGGAAGACATTCACCTCCCTCCCTCTGTGGTATCATAGTGCTAGTACACAGCATGGCCATTCCTAATGTGGCAGTATCATTCATTACTTGATGCTTTTCTTCTTTTCTGCTTTTCAATTAAGATTTTCTTTCACAGGTACACAGTGACATGGTGGCCAAGTACAGCAAAGTAATTGTTCTCTTTTTCTTCACAGGTGACAGGTGTAATAAGACTGGGAGTGGAAAATTGATATGCCAAATGGCCACCGCAGTGACCAGGACATTCTAACTAACTTCTCTTTTTTCTTCCCAGGTGATAGCTACAGTAAGGCTGGAAGTGGACAATGGGTATACCGTGCAGCATTCACAATGGCCAGGACATTTTAACTAAATAATCTTTTTCTTTACAGGTGACAGGTATGGTAAGATTAGAAGTGGAACCAAACACAGACACAACAGTGAACAGGACATTCTAATTAATTTCTCTTTTTTCTTCACTGGTGATAGCTACAGTAAGACTGGGAGTGGACCATAGATATAACATGCGGCCATACACACTGTGACTAATTTAATAACATCTATATAATTTTCTTTTGTATTCACATGTCTTGTTTCATGCTGTTTTCTCATCTACCAACAGTTCTCCTCTTCTGCCTCCTCTGTCCATCTGTCTGTGGAACCTTTGTGCCATTTCAAAGCATGGCCATCAGCAATGTGATGATGAGTTTACCTTCCAATAGTTATTTTTCTTTTCCTTGCTTATATTTTGGTTTGCCTTCACAGGTGCAAGAGAAACTCAATCAGGATTGTACTGTAGCCTCAATAATTCTATATTGTGTTCACAGGTCTCTTTCCATTATGTCAGGAATGGAAACCTCCTACTCAAGTAAGTAAGTAAGCCATTGTCATCTGGTCCAGCTTGTTGATGTGGTAAACATTACAAACTCATGTCCAAACTTCCTCTTCCTCCTCCTCCAGCATCTCTAAAGTAATCCACTTGTTGATGTTGCCTGATCGTAAATTATCATTGTTAGAAAGTTTTAAGTTGCCTCAAGAAAGAGAAACAGGAGGAAGAAACTGTTACAGAGTGACAAATTAATGAATAACATTTAGTTTAAAAAATATAAAAACAATTAAAAAACTTATTTTGTGAGAAACACCACTAAACTAAATAACCGGATCCAGGCCAGAGCTATGCAGCAACATTATTTAAGTTCCAGTGTGTTCAACCCCTGGAAAGGGAAAACATAAATAAAAAGAGGGTTATTATAATTACAAATCCCTCCATTACATTAAAAAGATAAAAGCTTTCTGGTTCTGAAAACAACATATCCACTTCATTCATCATCCTCCTGCCTCCATTCTCAATCACATTAGAATACATTTCACTGTCATGTAAATAAATCAACAATTATAAACCGGGTACAACAGGAAATACAAAATGAATACAGGGAAATATATGAAATGCTACATGAAAGGGATTGTGAAGTAGTATTTTCTGAAATACTGCCAGTACTAATAGCAAGCATGGGAAGGAATAAGAAGATTATTAGGATAAATAAGTGATTGAGAAAATTGTGCCTTGATAATGGTATTAACTGTATTAAGCACTGGGGATATTTTATGGAAACCTCAAAATCTTCAGTTTTGATGGGCTACATCAAAGAAGAAAAGGAAGCAGTCTCCTAGGAAACACATCTTATGTTGCTGTGGTTAATAATTTAAACAGAATGAAGAGGAGGATCAGGTTAGAAAAATTATATTATAAGGATGGAAAAAAACAATAAAATACCGCCATCACCACCCCCCCCAGTAGTCTAAATATTTTAACATGGAATGCAAGAAGTCTAGATATAGTCAAGAAACAGAATTAAAGATAATAACAGCCCAAAGAAACAGATGTAACAGCCATCATGGAAATGGTGAACAGAGAATACCAACTGGAATAAACAAATTAAGGGGTATAGACTATACCAGAATGACAGTGTTGGGAGAAGAGGTTGTGGTGTGGCATTATACATAAGGCATAAGGGATGATATTAACAGCAATGAAATCAGGGACTACAACATATAACATAACAATAGCAAGCTACTATGGGCAGAAATAATAACATTTTCATGTAAAAAATTAACAGGGGTGCCTGTTATTGCCCCCCCAGACATCAGTGGACAGGGACCACACAGGATTAATAAACAGTATAGCAGAGGTTGCAGATTGAGGGAGTATCTTAATGGGGGACCTGAACCTCACAGGTATTGACAGATAGATCTGATAGTATCCAATATAAAAGAGCAACAGTTCTTAAACATTTTATTAAATAATGGAATAAACCAGATGGTTAACAGCCCCACATGTGGAACAATGTCTGTGACCTTGTTATCACAGATAGAGCAGCTAGAATTAGATACTTAAGATACTCAATTACGTAGGGAATAGTGACCATAACATGAACCAGTTCTCTTCCTTCAACCAAAATACCAAAAGCTAAGGAGCATACGATTATAACAGAAAAAAAAACTATAATAGAGCTAATTTTAACAATATAAGGGAAGAACTACAAACATGGGACTGGAAGCAAATATATTAAATTGCAGGTGTGGAACAATTTGGAGTTGTACTCAAAATCAAAATACTTGAACTAAAGAAGGCAAGCATGCCAGACAAACTACTCTATAATAACAGAGGAAACATTTCACAATGGTGTACACATAAGTTAAAAAAGTACAAAAAAGTTAGCATGCAATGCTATGAAAAAATACCAAACAAATTTAAATATAGACAGATATAGAAATGACTGAAAAAAAGTCAATGTATGATAAGGAGGGACAAATAAGTTAGAATTTAAAATAGCACATAGAAAAGATAATGGAAAATCATTCTATACTCATGAATAATGAAGTATAAGACAGAACATTAGGACCAATAACAAAATAATTATGAAATGAAAGACCCAATAGCAGAGGTGTTTAGCCAGTATTTTTGTTCAGTTTTCACAAAACAGAACACACCAGCAAATTGTGCTACAAACTCTGGAAGGGATGGACCAGCCTCAGATTCTGGAGTACACTACCAATATATTAATAAAGCAGAAGTCAAGAAATTCATAAACAAAATCAAGGCCAATAAAGTGGCAAGTTTAGATATGTTACACTCTAGATTGCTAAGAGAAATTGGTGAATAGTTGGTAAAGCCAATAATGGCACTATTCAATAACTCATTTGAAACAGGAGAGGTACCGGGAAACTGAAGAACAGCCATAGTTGTCCTCATATTCAAAAAAGGGTGACAGAACTCAAACTTTAAATTATAGGCTGATCAGTCTGATGTTGGTCTTGTGAAAACTGATGGAAAGTATATTAAAGGGTAAGTTAGACTTAAAAATTACCACTAAAAACTTAATAGATAAAAGCCAGCATGACTTTATAAGATAGGTCTTGTACTACAAACACATTTGTTTTTTTTTTGTTTTATGACTACATCAACACAACATTAATACAAATGCTCCCCACAAGCATTTGCTAAAGTACCTCATAATATTTTAACAGATAAACTGTCTGAAAACCATGGGTATAGACAAAAAAAACCTCAGAAAGTGTGTTGTTCACTGGTTGAATAATAGAACTCAGAGGGTGAGAATAAGAGGAATACTGCCTGAATTGGGAGAGATAATTAGTGTAGTCTCCCAGGGTTTGGTACCAGGACCAGCATTGTTTGCACTATATGTCAGTGATCTAAATAAGGAAGTAAACAGTTGGCTAGTAAAATCTGCTGATGATATGAAGTTAGGTGGCCCAACTAAAGCAACTGAAAATACCAACAAAATATAAAAGATCTTAAAATTATCAAGCAATGGGCATTAAAAGTGGTGTTTCATTTAACAGTGACAAGTACATTGTTATGTATGTGAGAATGGTAAATAGTTTTGAAAAATACCAATTAAAAAGGAATAACCCTAAATGAAGTAAATAGTGAAAAAGATCTAGGGATATTAATCAATAAGGACCTAAAAGTCAGCAATTACTGTAATAAAGCAGTTGAGACAGCCAACAGAGTACTAGGATGCATTAAAAAAATCAAATACAGTACTTAGACACACACAATGTATAATGCCATTGCATAAGTAAGCAATAATACCTAATGGGGGGGCAGTATTGGGCAATACTGGACCACCCAGGGGCATAATGAGGCCCAACACCACAGACAGAGGGCCTTATAGACACTGGAAGGTCCAGTATTTCCTAATACCACCCACCCTGGAGGGTATTATTATGCTTAGAAAATGGGTTCAGCTTAAATGTTTACACAGTAGTTAAAAAATATGCACAAAATAAAAAAACTCAAAACTACAAAAAAAGATTTATAGTAAAGTAGTCCCTGTCTGGCACAGTTGTCTTCTGTGCCTGGCACAGTTACCTGTAGAGGGCATTAGTATAGGAGGGTAGCAATTTAGACTTTAAACCTCTACTTCTTTGTAGCAGGAGTTAGCAGTTTGCTCTCCTCTCCCATAATACATATATTTTTTTAACATACGAATTTACGAGATTGAGCACCGCCCCAAGGGATTAGGGGACTCAGGCTGAGAGGTGGTCAAGGGTCTTAACTTGCAGTGACTGGAGGGACTTGCATACTGAGGCTGATTGAGTGAGCAAAAGAAGAAGTGAGCAAAAGAAAAAAGTAAACCTATGCAATGGATGTGGATCATTGAATTGTATATTGTTTTTCCTGTCCAGTTTTAAGTGGGGTTAGTCAGTAGGTCTAGTATGTTTTCAGCTAAGGGATTTGGGGAATCGGCCTGAGCAATGGCAGTGGTTGTTTTCTAACTTTGATTCCTAGGAGACAGAGACACATTGCCGGCTTGCTACATGTACTACATGGGTCGGTCTTGGAGGGAGCAGGGATGTGATACAGCTCCATTCCATGACAAGTCTCTGCAGTGGCTGAAAAACATTTATTTTGTGTCATGAAGGCTTTATCTTTAGCAGGTAATGGTTTTACTACACAGACCATGGTGGTGGTGTATGGGGAGGAGTGGGGATGTCTACTGTGAGTTTGTTGGTAATCTCAGTTAGTGGCACACAAAAAATGTCAGGTGTCACATTTGAAATTGCAGTCTGCCCATTGGTATTGGCAATGTGGTTGCCTGGGCTGGCACTTGTTATTTGCCAGGCTGTATTAAAAAATACCCACCCGGCAAAGTAGGTGTGTTAGCCAATCAGAATACTAGAAGTTACATAGCCATTTTCTAAAGCATTCATAAGACTGCACTTGGGTTATTGTACACCACTGTGGAGTCCATAACTCAAAACAGACATAGCAAATACAGAAAGGGTGCAGCACAGAGCAATTAAACTGGTAACTAGCTTAAGGGACTATTCATATCTAGAAAGATGAAACAAACTGGGACTGTATACTCTGAATGACAGGATAGACAGAGGAGACATGCAACAGGTGTTTAAAATTGTACAGGATAATGAATTAAGAGATAGTTTAGGGATAGAGTATATACACAGGGAAGTAAACCTAAGGTGTCACACTAAACAAATTAAAAGATAACACATAAAAAAATGACAGAAGGGGGCTCTACACCCATAAAGCCAGTGAACTATGGAACATTTTCCCCAGAGAGCTTGTTCAGTTGGATACTTAATCCACATTCAAGACAGCAGCATAAAGTGACCCCATTAAGGCAGCAGACAGACACGATGGGCAATAGCCTCCTTCTGTCTAACACCAAGTATAGTACCATGTATAATTAACAGTGCTAATATCATCCAAATAAAACCCATAGAAGTTAACTGCATTGACATCCAACACATGTGCCTCATCTAAAATCATGTTACAGAACATCCTCCTCCTCCACCCTCAATCTTCCTTAATCATATTAATATAAATGCATTCATCACACTAATAAATACACTTTTATAAATAATAATTAATATAACTCATTTCATTCAAATAAAAAACATATAAGTCAACTGCATCAGCTTCTGACGCATTTACCTAATCTAAAATGAGGTGACAGAGTTTCCTCCTCCACCTTCTATCTTCCTCTATCTCACTAAAATAAATTTCATCTTCAATCATCATATAAAACGAATACACATTCATAAATAAGAATTAATAACACTAATTTTAAACAAAAACCGTAGAAGTCATCTGTGTCAACTTCTGATACATCTAACATATCCAAAATGAATTAACAGAGTCTCCTCCACCCTCATCTTCCTCAGTCTCATTAAAATAAATTTCATTCAGCTGGCCCAGTGGCATGAAGGGTTGAGACATCAATGCCTTTCCTCCTGCTAAGTCAGTGACCGGTGTTAGAGGTGTGAGCAGGCAACCAGGGGTCAGCTGGGGAAGGAGACAACTGAGCATCCAAAGTACAGATCTCCCCTCCCAGGGAAGGTGGACTGGTAGTCCCACCAAATGACTGCAACCAGGTGGAGGCCTGTGGGGAGAATGGGTCAGGGATGCCAGAGGAAGGGAAGGTACTGTGGGACTGTACAGTGTGCGCATGACTACACGTGCACACACTGAGGAGTGTCCCTAGGCAACAGGAGGGGAACCAATGAAAAACAAGGAAAATGGAGAATGTAGTGGCAGGCTCCGTGTAGACTAAACAGTGCTCCTGACTCCAAAGCTCAGCCCCTGGAAACCACATTTGTATGTACCTGGGGGGAGGACAGCCATCCTTTCTCTGGCCCTGCCACAGAGGGAAAATCCATGGGGGACTTACCAGGGGAGGGAGTCAGTAGAGAGCAATGTAGCCACATGGGGGAAGCCAAATCCACCTACCAAGCCAGCTCCGGGGGAGAAACAGAATATCAAAAATACATTTAATCTTTATTCATCATATAAAAAAATGCACATTTATAAATGATAATTAATACCAATTTCATTCAAATAAAAACCATACAGATCAACGGCATTGATTTCTGACACATCTACCTCATCCAAAACTAGATGACAGAGCCTCCTCCTCCTCCTCCTCACCCATCCATCTTCCTCAATCACATTAAAATGCATTTAATCTCCATTCATCATATAAATATACATTTATAAATGAAAATTGATCATTCTAATTTCATTCAAATAAAAACACACCAGTCAACTGTGTCAACTTCTGAGTCATTCAAAATGAGTAGAAAGATTGTCCTCTTCCTCCCTCAATCCTCAGTCACATGAATCATGTTTTCCAAATCATGCATCACTGCATCACGTGGGAGATGGCAACTCACTGTGGCATGTGGTTACCACCAGCTTCTCAGAAAATTTTGTGAGCTCTAACTTCATGTGTATTATTTCACACCATTTCCCTTAAAGTGCATTACAAAAACATAGGTGTGGGGACCGTCACACAGTGTGGCACATGCAACAGCATGCAGCACTCTAATACATTTGTTGGGAATCCTTCCAGTGAAGCAATATTTTTTGTGCTGCAACCATCCCCAGATTTATTAAATTCACAACATCTCTGTAAACCTCCCCATCTCTTACAACCCAAACAACTCTATTCCAGGGTCAAAAGGACCAGCCCCCATTAATTTACCAAAAAAAAGAGAAAATATCTTCCAAAGACTGAGCTATTTTTGAACATTATACTAACATATGTACCAAAGTACCCCGTTAGTGGTACACCTTGGGCATATTTCTGAAAGACTTTTGTCTATTTGGTGCAGTCTTGTTGTTGTATAACATGTCCAATGTAGGACATTAAAATAGATTTGTTTTAACCTATTATTTTATAAGGTTAGCTCTGTAATATTAATTAAAACTTCCCAGTTCCAACTTTCCGACAATACCTCTCCATCTTTTTTCCATACCTGTCTTAACTTCTCTGAAATATTCCCCTGAGACCTTTCAATAACCAATTTGTATAATTCACCAATCAGATGTTTAGTCATGTTCAAATTTACAAAGAAAGATTCTAACTCCCCCCAATTTAATGTATAAGAATTACTATTTTTCCTATAAATAAAACTCCTTACTTGCAAGTAGGGAAAATATGCATTCTGAGACAAACCATATTGTATTTTCAGCTCATCAAATGTAGCTGCTGTATCTCCTATCAAGAAATCCTACATTATTTTTAACCCCTTATTAACCAATTATTTCTGTCTTAAACCCTGCTTCATAGTTGGAGGGAAACGTATGTTATTGTTAATAGGAGCAAAGCGTGAGATCAAAGCCTCCTCAAGAAACTTTTTTTTAATAATATTCCAAACCTGATTTGTTACTCTAGTAGTGTTCAACATTGATGGATAATGTGAAGATTTATTAATATTCAGCATCAATAGCTGTTTCAATTCCATAAATGAAGATCTAATTCCATACCAAAACATGCTATTTGTTCTTGTTCATCTGAGAACCAATGTCCCATACATTCTACTTGTGCCACCAAGAAATAATAATAAAAATTAGGGAGAGAAAGACCAACCTTTTCTTTTGGCAATTGAAGTTTTTTATAGGCTATTCTAGGAGCCTTTTGCTTCCTCAAAAACTTTATTATGGCCTTTTCCAAATTAAAAAAAACCTTTTTGGTACCATAATAGGGAGGGACTGACACAGGAACAGCAGCCTTGGCAGAACATTCATTTTTATAACATTCACCCTACCTAATAGGACCAAGGGTTAACGTTGCCACTTAATTAAATCCTGTTCTATTTTTTCCTAATACAGGTTCATAATTCAGAGTATACATTAATGTTTTATCTATTGAGATTTGTACCCCAAGATATTTCAAGGATATTTTATGAAAGTTAGAAAGGGGATGAGCCTGATTCACTGCTGTATCCTCTAATACCACTATAGCTTCTGTCTTGACCCAATTAATTTTATACCCTGATATCTTCCCAAAAGCTGCAAACATCTGTAATATGTAGTAATAATTCTGAAAAGGACAACCCAAAAACAACAGAATATCATCTGCATAAAGAGAAACTTTATGCTCCTGAAGTCCCACTTTAATACTTGTATTCTTTTCATCCTTTCTAATTGATAATGCCAAGGGTTCAATAAATAAAGCAAACAATAAAGGGGACAACAGACACCCCTGTCTAGTCCCTCGTGTTAAATCAAAATATTCTGAGTAGATGTTATTTGTTTTAACCGAGGCCCATGGTATTGAGTAAATCATTTTTACCCACTCTAGGTACTTTCCCTCGATGCTGAATGCCAGTAACAACTGAAATAAATATCCCCAATGTACTCAATCAAAGGCTTTTTCAGCATTGAGGGAAAGCACTGCAGAGTCCCCCCTTCCCTGTGACAATTCCAAAATATTTATTACCCTCCTCATATTATATGATAACCCCCTACCCATCACAAATCCTGTCTGATCCTTATGTGCTATACTTGGCACCAATCCCTCTAATCTATTAGCTAAAATGTTATAATCATTATTAAATAATGATATTGGCCTATGAGAAGAGCAGTTTTCTGGAGTTTTACCCTTTTTTAATAATAATATTATTGTTGCTTCATTAAAGGTAACAGGAAAATCAGCTTGACTCTGGAAACTCTTAAATAGTGATCCCAATAATGGAACTAATACTTCTTGAAATGCTTTATAAAATTTGTTTGTATAACTGTCCAGCCCTGGTGACTTATTACAAGGCATATTATTGATTATATTATATATTTCCATTTCCCTGATCTCCCCATTCAATCTTAATCTATCCTCCTCTAATATTTTAGGGGGCTCACTTTTATCTAAGTACTGCTGGATCTTTTGTGAAGAGATCACACTCTCACCTTGATATAAATCCACAAAAAAAAAATGTTTGACTTCCTGATTTATTTCCAGAGGTTAGATGTTAAAGTCCCATCACTTAACCTGACCCTATCTGTCCTGTTCTGGTTTTCCTGTACTTTTAGCTGATAAGCCATTAGCTTAGTAGGGGAATCAGCAAAAAAATAATAATTCATTCAGGCTCTATACATCTGTCTCTCAACCCTATCCTGATACAATCACTCCAATTTTTGTTTAACAAATAGCATTTCCATTTTATTTGTTTCCTCTCCAGATGCTGCAAATTGCGCCTGTGCAGACAACAAGTCCTGATTCAGACCATCCACATATTCCCAATATTTCTGATGTGTATTAACTTCATATGATATTATATAACCCCTCAAATACACTTTAAGAGTTTCCCACATATCCTTAATGAACAACCTTCTGGATAATTCCATTCCAAAAAGGACTTAACCTCACACTTTACTGATAAAACAAATTCAGAATCCTGTAACAAAAGATCATTAAATATCTATTTCTTGGGAGAGAAGTTATCAAAACTTTCCAGATCTACGTCCATATAACTAGAAGCATGATCTGAAATCAAAATTGTATTATACTGTACAAATCATATAATATGCAACACAGAGCTGGATAACAAGAACAAATAAATTCTAGATAAGCAATTATATGCCTTAGAAAAATACAAAAATCTGTTGAGAACTGGATATTTTTTCCTAAAGGGGTCCACTAAACCCAGTTCCTGCGCATAATTATTAATTAAATCTACTGTTTTTTTCCTTTCTGGAGCTAAGTGTGCTCTGTCTAATGAGGAAATAGCCACATTAAAATCTCCCCCTGACACCGTGACATGCCCCAAATTTGATACCCATTGAAACATATCAGTAAAAAATACTAAATCTTCCTCATTGGGAGCACACTCACTTACAAATTATATCATTATATTATTTATATCAACAGTGGCTATGGCCCATCTCTCCTGTGGATCCACCTCTGAACTAATCAATTTTGAATTAACCCCCTTCTTAATAAATATCCCCACACCTCTAGCATTCCCTGCAAATTTTGTTGAAATTGCTATTGCACCAAATAGATTATCAAAATATTTAGAGTCCTTATACTCGAAACGTGTCTCTTGCAGTAGTACCACTTCTATTTTTTTACTGTTCAAATAGCTCACTGCCTTCCTAATTTTTATCCTATTCTTGGCTCCATTTAGGTTCCAGGTTGCTATTCTAAGATTTACCATTTATGTGTATTAATTAATACCACAAAACCCCTTCCCCCACAGGCAGCATGACCTATTTGCCCCTTAATCGCACACCAACCTGAATCAGATAAACCACATAAGCAAACTAAGTACCCACATTTTAATTTATTTAAAAATTCACCAAAGTCCCACCCCATCTCAATTTTTTTTGACATATTTGTGAGCTATCTGGTTCTTCTATTCTTAGAAGATCCTCCCCTATCACTAACTACTTTTCAGATAGCTAACCTTATGCTGCGTGCCAGATCTTGTCTGTGTCTAGGTCTCGGTGCCTACCCAAATTTTTTCAAATAGTACAATGTATTACTACCTATCCCCTTCTATAGCTTGTAATACACAGAATAGTAATAAATCTCACCCCCCCCCAGTCATTTAAATTGCAGAAGCTGATGAGGCCATAAACTCTTCATCTCTTCTGGTTTGTAAAAATGCATGAACTTCTTGTGGGGTAGAAAAAAAAACTGGTTTTCCCTCTATAATGATGCGTAACCTTGCAGGATACAATAATGAAAACAGATAACCCTGCTATCTCAGTTGGTCTCTAACATCATCAAATGTTGTTCATTTCTGGAGAACTGAAGGGAGGAGATCAGAGAAGGCCTGCAGCTTCATGCCAGAGTAACTTGACCCTTTTTCTGTATGTGTTTTAAATAATATTTTTTTCCTTTTCTTGAAAACATACAGGTTTAACATACATAAACCTTGGCTTTATATCTTCTCTCCTAGGGCCAAATGCCCTGTGCGCTCTGTCCACCTAGATCTTTTCCCCTGGATATTTTATCCCCATAATTGTAGAGAGCATTTGCTCACAGTACTTTTGTGGGTTAACCCCCTCTATTCCCTCGGGTAAATTTCCTATTTTTATATTGGACTGTCAGGATCTTGTCTCAAGATCCTCCACTTGTTTTTGTAGAATATTTAACTCCTTCATTACTCCTTGTACATTCGTTGAACTTTTTGGTAATCAATCTTCCATTCTTCTATGAAATCCTTTCCTCAGCCAGCTCAGTTCTTAAATACAGAGCTTCCAATGTTTCAGCCATCCCAGATACTTTTTTATCCAAAGAAGATATAGTTGCAGTAACATTCCCAAAACCCGACCTCAGTTCATCTAAAACCATTTGTCGAGCCAAATCCAGATTTGTTCCACCATTTGCTGTACCCTGTTGTTGAGAAGGATGTAAATTCTCCACACTGGGGGAAGGGGATACCTGAGTTATTTCCTGAAACACTTATTTCCCCCTTTTTCCCCTTTTTTTATTTAACCCATCCAATTTTGTTTGTTTTTCCAGCTTTTCCATATTTTTTGCAGATCTAGTCTTATGTGAGGTCAACATTTTTTGTCTAGTTAATATATTCTTCTCACATACTGATGATTCCAAGTACATAACTATTGATTGTTGAATTAAAGCACAAGGCACTTTATCAACTAGCTCATTACCCAAAGCTCAAGAGTTTGTTTCCAAAGTTATTGACTCAGTAAAGGAAGTGGCATTTAAATTTGCTGTTTCTCCTAGAAATGATGTTGACCCTTCTTGTGTAAGTCTATCTTCCAAAGAAATATTGGGGGATTCCAGCATAGCTGAGCACACAAACCCTTCCCGCTCCCATTCCAACCTACTGTCTGTTAACAAAATATACCTTTCAGCATTTGCAGGAAGGAAAATTGGGGACGTGAAAGAGTATCACACAATACTTGCAATTCTGTAGCAGTTGTCTGCCTTTGTTGCAACCCCTCCGTAGACCGCGTCACACACACTCAAGTCCCATGGATTCATTTGGATCTTCTCTTACCTTGTCTCTCAAATAAACCTCATTTTTACCCACAGAAACAAGTCTTCTCATTTTTCTGTCAACTTTTGGAGTACCATTCAGGCCTTCACTCTAACTAGTGAGCTGTGCAAACTCCCCTGGCCCTCTCAATGAGCTTATGCTGGTTTTAGCAATACTTCCCACAAGTCGCAACTGCTTCTCCTCTCTGCCAACCAACTCAATTTCTCTGGAGCTTCAGTATTTCTTGGACATTACATTGCAGTTTAAACTATACCTCATACAATCTTTTTACATTGTGCATTAGCAAAACTCCGTTATTACATGGAGAGATATAGGACACTGGCTCGACTCACACATGCAGCAACAAAGTAGCTCACCATCTTGAAAGAGAGCTCCTCCCCTTCTTTCAAAAAAAAACAGCAAAGCCCTTTAGGTTGCATGTCTGTTAAGTGTTCTGTACCATTTCCCCTAAAGTGTAGTGCAAGAAATGTTTCATGAGACTAATATCAAATCAAGCCTAACCAAACTTTATTTCTGAAATGCTATTACTCAACAGATCATAACATTTTACATAGTATAGTCAAACAAAATAAAAGCAAACATTTCTAATAACATAGCAGGAATCCAAATATCAATATAAAAATGCCAGTTCAAATAAATAAGCTTTCAAGACACATTTAAAGGTCTCAATGGACAGGCATTCCCTTACCCGATGAGGTAGAGAATTCCTCAGGGTCGGAGCAGCAATAGCAAATGACCTAGCTTCAGATGTTGTAAAACAGACTCTGGGCATCTCCAGCAATCCCTCATCAGTGGCAAAGGTGGTGGTAGGGACAAAGGAGCTCTTTCAGGTATTGCAGTCCCTGTCCATGTAGGGCCTTATAGGTCAGTAATCTGACCTTGAAGGTGATCCTGCACCACATCAGCAGCCAGCACAGAGCACAGGTGTGACATGGTCACATCTACATAAACCTGTCATTAATCTGGCAGCCACATTCAACACCAACTGCAGATGGCAGAGGTCCATCCTTGGAAGCTCTAGGTATAGGACACTGCAGAACTCAAGGCATGAGGTCACCAAGGTGAGGATCAATGTTAGAAGGTCATCAGGTGGTACCAGGTGATTTATCTGAGCAACATTCCTCAGATGGTAAAATGAGGACTAGACAGCAGCTGACACCTGAGTCTTAAGTGTCAGCCCACTATCAAGCATGATGCCCAGATTATGCACCCGGTCAGAGGTCATCAGCTGGTTACCTCCCAGCCAAAGCCCAGATGGCTGCTCAGCTGATAATCCCTCCATCCGGTGACCTGGGTACACAACCAACACCTCAGTTAGCCAGCTGGCACTCATCCAATCCTGAATCTCAGAGAGACAGTTGTTAAATAAATGTAACAGCATCACCTTGCCTGGGCACAAAGGATAAGTGCAGTTGAGTGTCATCTGTGTAACAGTGAAAACTCAACCTGTACCAGCTAATAATGTCTTCTAATGGCAGCATCTACACAGCAAATAATATGGGGGAAAGCACAGAGCCTTGTGGCACCCCACATGGCAGAGAAAGAGGGTCTGAAGAAAATACTCCAGACTCCTCTCTCTGTGTCCTGCCAGTGAGAAATGAATGGAACCATCTGAGGATTGTGCCACTCAGCCCACAGAAAATCCACAGGCTCTTTAGCAACATCCCATTGTCCACAGTGTCAAATGCTGCAGAGAGATCAAAGAGGACCAAGATGGAATTGCTCCTCCAATTCCTCACAATCAGAAGATCATTTAGTACCCGGACCAGCACCGTCTCAGTACTATGTCTCTTCCTGAAATCGGACTGCAGAGGATGGTAGATGTCGTGGGTGGTCAGATGATGCTCGAGCTGCAACATGACTGCCTTCTCAATAACCTTTCCTACAAAAGGCAGATTAGAGATAGGCCTGTAGTTTGCAAGACAGTCAGGGTCCAGAGAAGGTTTTTTCAGGAGGGAGTGAACCACTGCCTCCTTCAGGGTGTCTGGAAACACTCCGGTCTCTAAAGAACACCTTACTATTTCACCAAGACTGGTCCTGTTGTCTTCATGCACCCCACTAGGAGGCACGTTGGATCCAAACTACAGTAAGTTGGTGGCAAGCCCTGGACAGTCTTCACAACATCATAGATCTCCAACTGAGCATAGTCCAACCAGACAAACTGGGTGCTAGTGGTCTCACACCAATCTCCACTCTGCCTATTGGAGTGAGCTGCATGGATCTCTGACCTGATGGTTCTAATCTTATCTGCAAAAAATCAAGCTAACTCCCTCACACTTCTCCTGTGAAAAGCTCTCTGATTCTGGAGACAGGCTGGATTGCACAGCCTGTCCACAGTACAGAAGAGCTGAGCCGGATGATTTCACACTGCTGCAATCTCCCCCGGACAGGAATTCTGCCCTCTTAGAAGGAGACCGCAGATTGATATACCTTATAATGGGATATCAATCTAAGTTTGTCATCATTCAGGCCCAATTTCCACCAGCAATGCTCCAACCTTCTACCCACTTTCCTCAACTCCCTCAAGGGCCCATCAAACCTGGGGAACTGAGGGTTAAGGGTGAGCGGATGAACATGGACCAGAGCAGTGACATCCAGGGCTTCCTCCACTGCTTTATTATAGGCTCATAGCAGACTCTCTGGATCCCTGCTAACACTGACACTACCAGATAGGTTCAGAACTGCCATCAGACCATCTGGGGTTACTCCCCATAAAGAGTGGTACCGGACCATTTCCGTAAGGGCAGGTCTATGGGGGGGCTCTGAAACTGAACCCAATAGTGTGGTGATACAACCATCCAATGGGCTCCACCACCATGTCTGAGTTCTCCATTCCCAGAAGGAACACCAGATCCAATGAATGACCTTGTATGTGGGTCACAGAGGTAATTACCTGTGTGAGCCCCAACAAAGCCATCAGTTGAAGGAAGTCTTGTCCAAATTATAAGAGTTCATTGTCAACCCAGGCATTGAAGTCCCCCAGTACGAACCACCTGGGGGCCTCCAATACCATCTCGGTGATGAAGTCCGTGGCCTCCTGCAGGTACTCCTTCTCGCTCCCGGGTGGATGGTAAATTACAAGTGTCCTGCACCCCTCACATGCAGCAATGATACAGTCAAAGGATCTGGTTACCCCAACTGGCACATTTACCATGCCAAGCTCCATCTTGAAACAGACAGCTACCCTCCTGCCCCTACAATCCAACCTCGGGTGGTGTATCACCGAGTGCCCATCCACAACAGCTGACTCTAGAATGGGGCCAGAATTCTCATCTAGCCAGGTCTCAGTGATGCAAGCCAGGTCAGATGACCCCACAAGATAAGCAATTACTTCTGTCTTGTTTTGAATTGACCTGGCATTGCATAATACCACCCATGCTGGATGAATAGTCAAGGTTGACTGAGACACCTACCCACTAAAAGTGGAGCCTTTGGGTATGGCAAACAAGCAGGGCAGACCCCTTTTCTGGACCCATTTTTCCCCAGGGTGTCTTCTTGACCCTACCATCCCAATTTTCTCCCCCTGCCTAAAGCCCCACCCCCTCCCAGATGATGCCTCACAATCCCCAAGGTGTGACAGCATCTATAAACCTCAGCTGGTAGAAGGGAGCAATTGAAAGGGCAAAGGGCCAACAGCTCAGCGGGGAAGTAATACCTGTCCATTGAGGCCCTCTGCCAGCACATCCTGCAAATTTTACACCCAGCAAATACTAAAAACAATCACTGAACTCACTCAATCAAACAATCACATCCACTCTTATACATTTAAATACTCAAACAATACCACTATCCCCACCCTCCACTAGAATTAATATAACTTAGCTACCCACTTCCTAAAACACACTAAATAAAAGAAAAGAAAATAACTAAAAGAGAATAAAAAACAGATAAACGCCAGAAAAAGCAGCAGAGGGTCAAATTTGTTGTATGTTAATGGCCTGTAGCACAGCTGTCCACTTTAAAATCGTAGATCAGACAATGTCCCTAGAGCCATCTGTGGCTCCAGAAAACATTTGATAGTGGCAGGGGGCTCTCACCACCCTCTAGCCCCTAGCATTTGTCCAAAAATGCCACAATCTCACTGCCACATTCACAGCACAATTTTTAAAGCAATTAAATACAGAAAAATAGGCACTCTCCCTGCCAGTTAAAACAGAAAACTGAATAGTTCATATTGGCCTCAAAACATCTTAGTCCCACAGCCAGCAGTTTTTCACCTGACAGAGCTTCCTCATAGGAGCAGTATCTCAACAGGTGGTCCTTCAGAGGATCTAAATTTTCCAGGCCTTGTGCTGACCCCAAAGGGGGCCACAGAGTACAGTCAAATCTCTCCTACTTTGGCAGCTGGAACTACCTGACCCCCATCAGGTAGACTCCCACAGCTCTAAGCACCTGGGCAATGCTCACCCTCCAGTTTGCACTCTTCCTGACCCCCCCAAGGGAAAGCGGCCACCCTTCCTAACCCATCTCAGTGCCAGCCAGTCCAGCCAACTGGTCCTACACTCATGGTCAGCTCTGCTCTGCTCCATAAATCTTCACCCAGTGTACTCCAGCATCCTGACAGTCTGGATCCACCAACCACACAGTTTCCAGCTAGGTTAGCTACAGGGAAAGCAGCTCCAGGAAAGCAGGGCATCAAAACTCCTGATAACAGTTTTACTCCCAGGTTTTACTCCACAGAGCTAATTGCCGTCCCTCTGAAGGTTCGTTCTCCACAGCTCTGGAAGCACCTTGTAGCAGCTGACAGAAGCCTTATGTATTTATTCTGATACTTCAGAAAAATTCTGGGATCACAGAATTTGTCACCAACATTGTAGTAGTAGTAGTAAAACTTTTATTCATTTCATAAACAAATAAATGAATTGGATAACTCAGCTAAGATAAGTTCATTTCAAGTGAGTTCCTTTGTGCAGAGTACATAAATTACATAGTACAAGATACAAAATACAAAACATGTGCAATAGACAATGGACACAATAAATTACACAAGTCAAACACAAAAATTAATAAATACATCCACAGATTAGTTACCACCCTCCCAAGTATTTGGGAGACACTCAAGATAATTCCAGTATAGTTCTTTGTCTAGCCTCCTTAATAAACCAAGATTTTATTTCACCTATTCTAATTTTTCCATTTATTGCTCGAAGAGCTTGGGGTAGGGAGTTCCATAGCATCAGCCCTCTATGAAAAAAATGTCTTCTGCCCAAATTTTTTCTATAATTGGGTAGGGTATATTCTAATCCCTGTGCAGACCTCAGGCCCATTGTGGACTCAGTTTTGAATGTCCTCATCCTTATCATCCTCATTCAGGTTCTCTGCTACTGTACATGGTCTTACTAAAGTAAAGGCATTCACTGTATCAAGAATGAATAACAGTCATCCACCTGATGATGATGATTCCTGATTCCATGTCGCATAATATAGCTGAAAATTACCTGAAAAAAGAGAAAAACAAGCCAAAATCAGAGTCTGACATCTGAATAACTTTCCGAATTTAAGAAAATCAAACAAAAAATACACTTAATATCCCTAGTATGAAACACTGCTAAATTAAATAATCAGGTCTAAGCTGGACACTGACAGTGTGAGAATTTCATCACCCTAGTGATAAATACTGCAAAGAGAGAAACAGGAACAAAATATGGTTAGAAAGGTACTCTTTCCCCACACCCCGACCAGGCTGAAAAGTAGAAAAATTGAAAACGAATACTTGCTTTGCTGTTAGGACTCAAAGCTATAGTCAAAGATTATCATCTGGATCAATGTCACAAAGAGGGAGTATCATTTCATATAAAAACAGACAGGATTTCTGGTCACTAATTTCCAGGAAATATGGTGTGGTGACAGAAACACAACACAACACACTGTGGTAACATCCAGCAGCCTGCAGTATTCATTCTGGTAGTTGAGAAAAATTCTAGGAGTACACAATTCCTGTATGTAGTTCATGTATCAAAACTGAACCCCGGCGGTCAAGAGGGCTGCAAGGCATAGCCCTCCCCCACAGCTCGCTCGGACAAACGGCCACCAGAACTGAACCCCGGCGGTCAAGAGGGCTGCAAGGCATAGCCCTCCCCCACAGCTCGCTCGGACAAACAGCCACCAGGTAGTTTACAGCGCAGCAAGCTTGCCTGATTCGGGACCTCTACTGATCGAAACTGGCTTTGCTTTTTCAAATGAACTCTTTTGGCGCCATTTTTTAAGAGGCTTTATATTGTATTGGTCAAACAGTGGACATAATTATATTTATTGTAAGAAAGTTGCCTTGCAGAATAATTCCTTCCCTTTAAGACGGTTTGTTAAATTGCTGCTTGTGCATAATAGAGCTACCTAGTGATGCTCTTTAAGTAACTAAACCTCTGTACTGTTTGAGCCCCCAAAAGAAAAAAAAAAAATGAAAGAAAATCTCCCAACCTCTGCTGTTCCATTTTAAAATTAATCCTGTTTCAGCATTCAGTCGTTAGTGTAACTGCAGGAAACCCCACCCTCCTAATCCCTACATAAACTCACTGTGTTTCTCCTTCTCCTCCACAGAACTGAACCCCGGCAGTCGAGAAGGCTGCAAGGCATAGCCCTCCCCCACAGCTTGCTCGGACAAACGGCCACCAGGTAGTTTACAGTGCAGCAAGCTTGCCTGATTCGGGACCTCTACTGATCGAAACTGGCTTTGCCCTGCCGAATGCTACGCATTCGGCTCCCCACCGCCCCCACCACCACCCTTGGTCGGCTCTCCAATTTATAGCGATTAGCACGTGAGCTGCTGAACCAATCACCCCACTTTGCCATCTGCAGCTTATACTGGCTGAACACTAGAGGGACCCTGCTTGTCTAAATCCTCCTGTCTTTCTACCAGAAGATTAAAATAATGACTCCTTTAGTTCCTGCATTATTCATGCTTTTCCTCCTCACCCCTACCCTGTTACAAAAACACTATTCTAAATCCCCTGACACTGCGCCCACGCTCTTATGCTAGCCTTCCATCCACCCACACTCCCTCAAACCCTCCTTACACCCACCTTTCTACTAACACCCCTCACACGCTGTTTCACTTATCTTCCCCAGCTCACCCCCCCGACACTCATATCCTCTGCGGACTGCAATATCAGGTGGTACCTCCCTGTACTAGCCCTGCCCACCCTTTGCTCCCTTCGTATCCCCTGCACTGCCCCCCCCAAATCTGCCTGGCTGCCCAAACATCGCTACCACCACAACCACAGTCCCTTACTCCGACTCACCATTCTACTCCTCCTGCTTTCTGGTAATGTCCACCCCAACCCTGGCCCAGGACCTGGGAGAATTGCCCTCCGCCGGGTCTGGCCTCCGCATTGCCTACATGAATATCTGCAGTCTACCAAAAAAGACTGCAGCACTCCAATGCTGGGTCACCCAACACAAGGCTGATGTCCTTGCAATTGTTGAAACCTGTCTCTCCCCGTTGACCCCTGACTCGATGGTCTCCCTCCCTGGCTTCTCCCTCTTCAGAGAAGACTGCTTGGGTAAGCGCGGGGGTGATTGTGCAGTCTACCTAACGAAGTCCCTCCTGGGGCATGCCCTGCATACCCCAAAGCTTGATCATGGGGCCCAAGCAATTACCCTGAAAATCTCCCCGTACCCTGGTCGAGGTCCTCTGTACCTCACTATGGCCTATGTACCTCCATGAGATCAAAATCATGCTATCCGCTCCCTCACTGATTACCTCAATACCTTGCCACACAAAACGGAACAGCTCATAGTGGGAGATCTCAACATTAACTGGCTCAGTGCTACCTCAGCTCAAGCTAGAGATAACCTCACAGCTCTTGATCTGTCCCAACTGGTGACCCAACCCACTAGATTTAACCAGTCTAGTGGGACCAGCACGCTCCTTGACATTGTGCTCTCTAACTGCCCTCACAAAATAAAGGACCTTAATGTATTGCCCAACTCCCTCAGTGACCACTCACCAGTTCTCTTCCTCTGGTCCTGCACTGCGCTCAAAGCCATGCGCCCCCCCGCCCACTGTTGCCGCTTTCGCCCTGGGGGTCTATGCAAACTTAAGCGTCACCTTGCACAACTTGATTGGTCCCCAATCTCTCACACAAAGAATATAGACACAGCCCTTGCCTTCTCACCAATGCCTTCTGCAAGGCTTGTGATGTTTTTGCCCCTGTCACCCGCTCAGTACTAAGAAGCACCCGCTGCCTGGATATCCCCTCTGATCCATCAACTGAAGCAACGGATAACCTATGGCACATTGCTGTCAGTACAGGCAAGCTAGCGGACAGGCAAGCCTACAACGCTGCACGTAACCAGTGCACCTGGGCCATAAGAAAAGTCAAAGCCTGCCACTACCAATCTACCTTGACATCCACCTGGGGCAATGCCCGCACCTTCTGGAATAACGTGAAAGAGTTAAACGGGTCGTCCCGCTCCCCCCCTCCCTCTCAGATGATCATAAATGGCACTATCGACGCTGACCCCTCCCGTATACCAGCTGCCTTAACGAAACCTTCACTGATCTAAGCTCTGTTCTCTCGGCCCACTTCTTTGACCCCATACCGGTCTGCAACAGTCCAGCTGTTGCTCGCCCCCCCTTCCTCTTCAGGACTATCTCACCACAGGACACAAAGCCAATCTCCTAAAAGCTCTCTCCTCCTGCAACCCTAGTGATGACCCCCTCGACTCCTGGATACTCCGACGAACTTTGGATGTCATGCTAGTCCCCCTCACTAACCTCCTCAACCAATCCCTGTGTCTCGGCCGATTCCCGAGGACTTGGAAATAGGCTGAAGTCATCCCTATACACAAAAATTTAGACCGTACTGTCCCTAATAACTACAGATCTATCTCCGTCCTCCCACCCCTCTCCAAAGCTCTCGAAAAAATAGTATCTGCTCAACTTACAGCGTATCTATCCAGCCACAACATCCTGTGCCCTGAACAGCATGGCTTTCACCCTGGTCACAGCACCACCACAGCTCTATTGGAATTCTCCCACACTATACACTCTGCGTTAGATTCCAGAGAGTTGGCTGGGGCAGTGTTCATTGACCTGTCCAAGGCCTTCAACACTGTGAACCACCCACTTTTGCTAGACACCCGCTGTAAAATGGGGCTGCCTGCTGGCCCATTAGACTGGTTCTCCATCTACCTCTGTGGTAGATCCCAACACATCAAGCTGACTGGTGGCCTATCCTCGGCTCTGCCTGTACGTTCGGGAGTTCCACAAGGCTCCATTCTGGGCCCCACATTATTCAGCCTCTTCCTGAACTCTCTTCCCAGCTCTTGTACCGAAAACTGCTATTATATGCAGACGATGTCGCCCCTACTCTCCTCGCACCCCAACCCGGTCACTCTCCAGAACAGCCTACAGTTCTCCTTCAGCCAAGCTGAAAAATGGTTCCTAGACCACCGTCTGGCCCTGAATCTCAAGAAAACAAAAGCAATGATCTTTGCACATCACCAAAGTAGCTCCAAAAATGCTCATCTCACCATCATCCCCATCACCGACCATCCTCTTGAGCAGGTATCTACATACAAATACCTGGGCATCACCTTTGACTCAGCTTTCTCTTTCCATGCCCATGTCAGTGCCCTATCCGCCACCATGAACGTCCGGATTGGGCTCCTGTATTGACACAAAGACTGCCTCCCCAGCTTCGCCCTGCGGTTGGCCATCACTTCCTCTGTCCTATCATTAGTTGACTATGGCCTCCCCATCTACACAGCCGCTGGCCCCACTGTCCTCACCAAAATCCAGACTTCCATCAACAAAGCCTGCAGGCTCCTGTCTGGTGCTCCTAGTGGAACCCACACCTGTCAGCTCTATACTACCGCAAACATACTCAATCTGGAAGAACGACTGCATTATTACACTGGTATACTAGCAAAAAAGACTCTTCTTGGATTGTGTCCCCCGGGTGTCTCGGCACAGCTTCAGCTTGCCTTCCACTCGGCTGCTACCCGAACCACCAGCATAGCCACACCTTCTTGGTGTACCAGAACCAGGACCTCCCTTGCCCAAAGGTCCTTCCATTACAGAGCACCATCCTGGTATAACTCCTCCCCACGCATATCTCAAGCACTCCTAAAATTGGCCAGTACAAAGCTGCCCTACGCAACCACCTTCTTAGCACTCGGAAGTGTACTTGCCCACAGTAGGGCCTGTCTTTTCCCCCTCAGGCTCGTAGCCCACCCACTCTATTTTTACACTGACCATAGACTGCTTGGCCAGCTAGGATCCACCAATGAACCTTGTTCTATACCATAGAAATCTACCTATGGGTTAACTATGTATAGACCTTTGCCTGCATAACTAGCTAGGTTCTACCTATGATTTTGTCTTGTACCACCAGAAGCTACCCATGTTTAGGCAATGCATAATGTATGTATTCACACCTGTCTTGTCTCACCCTGTCGTACCACACTGCTGTTGTTACCCTCCCTTGCGATGAGGTGCCTTTGTAAATGAGTCTATGACTCAAAGGTTGTAAATCTGATTTTGAACTAAATAAAATAAATAAATGTTGTCCTTTTCTCACAATGACCCTAAAAGCACATTACAATAACTGTGGTGGTGGGAGCAAGACACAGCACGGGACCTTGTGAAAGCATCTAGCAGCCTAAAGTACTTATTCTAATGGTTGAGCACAATTCTGGGAGTACAGAATTTATGTATGTTGTGCTTTTCTCACAATTTCCCCTGAAGTGCATTACAAGAGCTGTAGTGGGGGGATGAGGCACGATGCAACACTTTCTAGTAGCATTCAGCAGCCTGAAGAATTTATTCTGGTAGTTAAACATTCTGAGAGTACACAGTTCATGTATGTAGTGTTTTTCTCACAATTTCCACTAAAATACTATACAAGAACTGTGGTGTGGGGACTGAGACAGAAGGCAGCACACTTTAGCAGCATCCAGCATCCTGAAGTACTATATTTATTCTGGTAGTTAAGAAAAATTCTGGGAAACAAAATTCATGTATGTTGCCCTTTTTTCACAATTTCTTTAAAAGTGCATTGCAAAAACTGTAGTGTGAGGGCTGAGACACGATGCAACACATTGTACCAGCATCCAGCTGTCTGAAGTATCCATTGTGGTAGCTGAGAAAATTCTGGGAGTATGAAATATATGTATGTTGTGCTTGTCTTACAATTTCCCATAAAGTGCATTACAAGAACTGTGTGTGTGTGTGGGGGCTGAGCCACAGTGCAGAACCTTGAGGTAGCATCAGCAGCCTAAAATATTTATTCTGCTAGTTGAGAAAAATTTTGTGAGCACACAATACATTTATTTTGTGTTTTTTTCATAATCTTTCCTAAAGTGCATTACAAGAACTGTGGTGTGGGGAATGGGACACAGTGCAGCACCCTGTACCAGCATCCAGCAGCTTGAAGTATTTATTCTAGTAGTTGAGAACAATTCTGGGAGTGCGGAATTCATGGATGTTGTGCTTTTCTCACAATTTCCCCTAAAGTGCATTACAAGAACTGTAGTAGGGGGACTATGACACAGTGCAGCACTTCATAGTAGCATCCAGCAGCTTACAGTGTTTATTCTGGTAGTTGAAAAAAATACTAGGAAAACGTAATTCACGAATATTGTGCTTTTCTCACATTTCCCCCTAAAATGTGTTACAAGAACTGTGGCTGGGGACCTGAGACACAGCATAGCACCTTGTTGCAGCATCCATCAGACTGAAGTATTTAATGTGGCAATTGAGAAAAATTCTGGGAGTGTAGAATTTATGTACAGGGTGCTGTGCTTTTCTTACAATTTCCACTAAAGTGTGTTACAAGAACTGTGGTGTGAGGACTGAGAGACATGCACCACCGTGTGGCATCAACAACAGCATTCAGGAGTCTGAAGTATTTCTTCTGGAAGTTGAGAAACATTGTGGGAGCACAGAATTTATGTTTGTTTTGCTTTTCTCACAATTTCACTTAAAAGTGCATTACAAGAACAGTGGTGTGGGGACTGAGACACAACACAGCGCCTTGTAGCAGTAGCAGCATCCAGCAGCGTGAAGTATTTATTCTGGAAGATAAGGAAAATTCTGAGAGTCCAGAATTTATGTATGTTGCGCTTTTCTCATAACTTCATGTAGGGTGCATTACAACTAAGAACTGTGACTTGGGGGGTGAGGACTAAGTCACAGCACAGTATTATGGTCGTAGCAGTAGCATCAGTATTACATTACCACCATTTCATAATTTCTTGTTCACAAAGCATTTTTCAAGAAGTGAGAAACGTAAGTCAACTCACTGTGATTGACAAACACTATCAGAGAGGGGGACTTGAACAGTGCAGCAGTAGCTACTACAGTTTAATAATTTCTTATTTGGGAGAAAATTGCTTTACAACAAACAAAATGTTGTGAGAGAGGAGAGAGTGATATGCCACATGACAAGTGCCATTAAAGAGAAACAATTAATAGAAAGTAAAATTTGTCGAGTTTTTTTATGTTTTTGAAGGAGGGAGAGAGCACAGACAGAAATAAAGATGAGAAGAATGAAGTGACACAGTAAAAGTGAAACTTTTGTGTATTTTATCATGTTTCATATATTTTGGGGGATTAAACAAAGAGGGGAGAAGACTAAATGGAGACAGAAAAGATTATATGACAGCTGGAAAAAAGGATGGCGTATAAATGAAGGAAGAATGAGGAAGCACTGGAAAAGGAAAAGATGGAGTCAAACTTCCAAGTCATGGATCATGGTGTCCCACTGTCAGACAGCAGCACCTGTACTGCTGCAACAGAGCTTATGCACTTCTTGGAGGACAAGCTGCTGGTTCTCCAATATGTTCTGCATATTTTGTTCAGCTGAGCAATCACACCAGCAGAGGGTTCTATGATGCCGATTTGACAACCCTTTTGTCGACTTGCATCTCAGCGATGGGATTTATGTCAACCCCAAGTTGCGGTAGACCTAAATCCTGTATATCTCCTGGTCCTGTTTTTCTAACAGGAGGCTTCACCCCCTGCACCCCCCATACTATAGATTATCATCTCTAGTTGGAGTTGATACTGGGAGGGGGTGCAGGACCGGGAGACAGTGTGCACCTGTCTCAGCTGCATCAACACAGCGACCTGTCAGCAAAGTGTCGATTTTGCTGACATTGAGGAATGTCACTGTGTTGGTGTCACCGTCAGGTTGGCATGCCCCAGCAGAGGTCCCAATCATGTCTTGCAGTTGGGCAAGCTCTTCTGCAGTGTTTGGCAGCAGTGTGGGTGCTGATGCTGTGCAGTTCCAGGTGCCTGTGCTGGAGCTCCTGGTGTAGTCCCACACCCATTGCCTTGTCGAGAACAGCGGCAGTGGACAATGTGCTCCACTGTGGGTGGGTGGGTGTTTCTCACCAGGTGGAACAGAAGGTCCACCACCACCTCTGACCCCATCTTGCATCACACAGGTATCACCCCCTTTATAAACAAAACCACAGTTGCTGTTTCCAGACATCTGGTACCTCCTGTGTAGAGTGATAAGTTAAATAACTTTGTGATTGTACTGCCACTTCATTAACAGCAGTCATTAGTAATTTAGTATCCAAACCATCACTTCCTGTTCTTGTTTTTGTGTTCATTTTGCATAAATATTTAATTACCACCTTTTTAGAGACAAGATAAAATAAAATTCTCTGCCATAGTTAGGGTCACAGCTTTCATTGCCAAGAGCATCACTTAAAATACTAGTTGTAGAAGCCAAAGAACAAAAAACAGTATTAGGTTAAATGTCAATATTAAGGGCATTTATCAATATACCACCTTTACTTTCTATGGATTTAGGTAAAGACTGTTTATTCCTTCCCAGTACTTGATTTAGGCTCTTCTATAGTTTTTTAGGACTATTAGCTTCCTCCATTTGTTTATGCTGAAAATAGTCCGCTTTTGCTTTCAAAATCATCAATTTACATTTATTCCATAACTGTTTCTATGTTATGTTATCCCTTTCTAACTCACTACCTCTAATGCTCAACCATGCTTTATCCCTTTCCCTTGTAAGTTGTGTAATATTTTCATTTAACCAGAATGGGAAAAAAAGCAGTTTTCCTTTTAATTCTCACTGACACAAGTGTATTGCATATTTGAGTAAATTCAGTAATAAAATAATCTAAAGCCAAGTAACTGAGGGGATGCAATCCATTAAGGACCAGTCTACATTATGTGCCTGTTTGAAAGCTGGTATTTTATTAACAGGAATTTTTCCAAAACTACCATCCTAACTGTCTAATTACATCAGATAGGGGGATAGTGACTAAGAACAGCCATGAAAATTAAGATTTTTTCAACTATTTTTAATGTTAGACAATAGGGGCCTGATTCCAGAAGGCATGGCACAAGTCACCGACAATTGCAACTTGTGCCAAATGCCAATGCACTGGGGACCCTGCACCCAATTCTAGAATAGCCAAGGTACCCGGTGGCTATGTCTGCGACTTGTGGCACCCCAAGCATTGTGTCAAATGGAGGACACACCTAAAAAGGGAGTCACAAGCCACAGTAAAACCCACTGACAGGGCATAAGCCCCCGCCCCAATCCCCAAGTAATACCCTACAGGGCTGATCATGTCCTCCAGTCCCTGAGACATGCCCCACAAGGCTGATCATGTTCCCCTGGTCCCCAATCCCCGTTCGCCAGCTCACTGGTAATAGTAGAAACACACAGCCACTAATCCCTGGTAGTCTAGTGGCCCCCATTCCCCCACCCGGCAATGCTAGTCTGATTACCACCTCATTGATGATTGAGCACATCTCACTCACCTTCCACAGCCAGCCACTGACTGAGCTCTGTCTCTGAGCGATACTACTGTATAAGTATGTGCTCAATGAATGAGCTGTCATTCATTGAGTGAGTACTGTATACAGTAGTACACGTTCAGAGGGAGCTCAGTTGGTGGCTGGCCAAGGAGGTGAGAGGTGGGATGTGCCAGTTGCCAACTGGGAAGGGGCATGTGGGGGGTGAGGGTGGATTGGCACTGCCAGGTGCTGGCCACTAGACAACCAGGGATTAGGTGCTGTGCAATTCTGCTATTACCGGAAAGCTGGCGATCAGGGATTGGGGCTTGGGGACCGGGGGGACATGATCGGCAGTGGGGAATTACTTGAGGATCAGTCCTTGGGGGTGCCAACAGCCCACAGAGGGCAGTTACATGCAGTCCTCAATGGGGGATGGGTGGGTTTGGCATATGTGGGTTCATGAGGGGATGGCAGTTGGGTGCACATGACACAGTGGTGCACCCCCCGGTAGATGCAGAGTGCAGTTAGACCAACTAATAGCTGGTCTAACTTTATGTGGACCAATGTGCTCTGGGGAATTCTCCTGGAATAGAGACTGGGCTATTCCAGTGGCCACCCTCCCAGAATAGGGCTCAACTACTGCCGTAAACCCCCTTGCACCATGACACAGGGGGTTTATGGTGTACATGGGGGCATAGGGCCACTTCAGTGCAGGCAGCTTGTGACATGTGTCACAGGCTGCCTTTTGGAATACCAATTGTCAGAACTTATGGCACAAAGTGCCACTTGTGCCATTTGTTTTGGCACAAGACACTTTGCGTCATGCAAATCTGTTCTGGAATTGGGCCCTAGGACCCAATCTAAAAAGGTACTCCTATTCATTACATAATTAATAATGGTAACCTCAACCACTGGCCTGGTAGCACTGATGGTTGAGGCACTGGATACCGCACCTTATGCCCTGCTGGCCCCCCAGGTCAGGAATGGACTTGGGCCACCAGGGCTTGGCTGAGGTGGGAGAGGATTGAGCATCCAGAGGATTACTCTCCTTTCCTAGGGTGGCTAGTGGGCTTTTTCACTGCTCACCAGTGGCCCTCAGTGGAGATCAGAGGCACTGCAGTTAGTGACACCATAGATGGGGTGGAGTGGTGGTGGGCATCAGCACCCAAGGTACACAGACGCCACTGCATGACCACACTCTGGGGATGAAACAAGGAGCAAAAACTCCCTCTACCAAATAGGTGAAGATGCCCTCCAATGCCCCACTGTCACATGCCCAATGTGAGACTCAAACCTCCGGCTCTCCCAATCCTTCTGTCCTGCCTTGGTCCTGCATTACAGGGTCACTGGATCAGGTAGGAAAGGGGGTGTCTGTCCCTGATTCCCCATAAGAGAGAGCTTGGAGGGCAGAGTGGTGGTGATGAGTGAGGCTTACTCAAGAGAGTTCCCTGTAAGTGGGAGAAAAAAGAGTTGACAAAAAAACAAACAAGTAGCCTTATCGTCATCACTTTCATCAACTTTAAGGCAGCTATGTTATCTCTAATTCAGTCACTAGCTTCTTTTGACTGGTCACTATTAAAATCCCAAGATAATTATTTTTTGTGATTAATATTTATTTGTAACACACAATCACGGAAATAATTAAAACTAGACTCATTAAATTTAAGAGGGATGTAAGCTACTCCATCAACTAATTTTTTTACCCCTACAATCAACGCAGCTGACTAAAAGTCACATTCTAGATTGCTTTCAGAAATAACATTCACAACCAGCAGATGATCATTCCATACATCATGCACCCCCCTCCCCTCCTTCCCTGCCTATCCAAATGTCATATTGAATAGTGTTCTAAAGCTACTTCATTATCATCTATTTTAGGGGTCAACCATGTTTTGGTTAATAAAATAACATTTAGTTTCTGCACCTCAACCCATACACCAAACTCAGCAAACTTCAAAAGAATTCTGTTTACATTTAAATGAACACAATATAGATCATGCTGCTTTAAAGCAGAAGTTTCTGTTGAATGTTCAGGGCCAGGATTGATGTGCAGACATCAGCAATAACACATTTACCAATAATCTTGCTCTTCGTCTTTGATTTTCTCTAAGGATTTTGCTAGGCCTTCAGTGTGGAACTGAATACATTCAACATGCCTTAACATTAGTCGTAGCACCTCCATGTCAAGTAAATCCAAGTTCATAGTAAAAAATCTAAATACTTATTGGAAATACATTACCTTTTTAAATCTCAGTCCCCTATAACATGTCCCTTCAGGCAGATCTATACTCATTTCCCCCAACACTGTATAACCTAAGTAAATGCATGTGGCAGGCATTCAAACTTGCCTAATTTAGTTTCTGCCACCACATTATACACATAAATAGCCAGAAGCACAACTATAAGAAAGAATCCCATGTTAACAATTTCCAAATTGCCTCAATATAATTCAATAAAACAATAATATACAAACAAATCCACCTTTCAAATGGACAGAGTTTTATGGCCCAGGTTCCACAGCTCCCACGGATTCCCACTGACTTCCTGCATTTCACCTCATGGAGCCACCACCACTGTAAATGCCACTGTGTCTAGGAGCTGTTTTAATTTAAAGCCCAAAACAAGAAAACTGAGCTGCCACCACCAATTGGGGGGATACGGCATGGCTGACAAACTGGGAGGGTTAGGTGTGAGGTGCTATGGTTGCCTGGGTAGCCATACAATGAAGCAGGAGAGAGCAGGCAAGTTAAATTGCTTCAGCAGTCAAAATAAACAAAGCAAATGCAGATCAGTGAACTGCAGGCAACAGTCAAACCATGAAAAACAGTTCACACTCGGGGATGCCCGAGATATTATGTTCACAGTCATGGCAATCAGATTTTCAGGCTCAGCTAATACAATAACAGTCTGTGACACTCATAAAAAAACAGCAGCTCACAGTCTCAGTAAGGAATTACAGCTGATACTCATAGGCAAGGCCCCTGGAATTCTGTGGTTCTGCGGTTATGGAATTTGCTGCAGAATTTGCATCATGCTGCAGAACATATATAGTGCCACAGAATTCATTGTTTTTGGTGAATTTTCATATAAATATACTGTTTTTTCCATAGTGTCAGGCTTTCTTTCCCACCTCGTTTATCCTGAAGCCCCTACTCTATGCTCAGCATATGGTGGCATCGATGACATCACATCATATTTAGCCAATGACAGGACTGCATTCTGCCAGAGAAATTAATAAATCATGCTGCAGAAATCAGAAAATGCTGCTGCAGAAGTCAAGGATCCCTGACACAGAAATCAGAAAATTCTGCCACAGAACACCAGGGGGCCCTGTTCATAGGGATAGCAGCACAATCAAGGACAGTCCAGGTAGTAACCTCCTCTCTGGGACACCCATGTCTTGTCAATGCAGCTCAGTTGGATGTTGCAGCTCTGAGTCTCTCCTCCCTTCTATGGTACTACAGGCACAGGAAATTATGTTTTCTAATGTGAGGAGAGATCAGTGAAGCCTGTCCCACTTCACTGACTCCCTACCCTTTGCTGCACTAATTACTAATTAATCATTAAATGTTACCATATGATCATCAAGGGAGATCATGAACTAATATCATCATCTAGTCTTGATTTAATCATCAAACATGAACTTTCAAATCACCAACTGATTACTGATTTTTTTGTCAGCTTAAATCAACATGATGGTTTTTGATGAACTGTGGATGATCAAGTGATGATCATTGATGATCACTGATGATTGTATTAGTTCAGCATTATAAGACTGTAAGTCATCCGAGTAATAAAGTTTCATGTGTTACTACTATGAAAATATGAATGTCAAATATCAGCAAAAGCAAATTAATTATAATATAAACCATGTGAAGTCAAGTCTTAAATCCCATTAAGAAGAGAACATGCAATCTTAGGTATAATTTATACAGTTGCATAACTAATATGCATAGTACAAATGCATCGTTTATGGACCAAAACAACAGTAACTTCTATTTTTACTCTTGCCTTGGAAGTATTAGTTTGCAGACCGTTACAAAAGGTTTTAAGCACAAACCAGGTACTTGTAAGAACTCACCACAACCATAAAAGGAGCCTCTGAATAAAGCTACGTAATCCAATCTGAGCCTTTATATTCATTAGCAAGAAGTAAAGTGTCAGAGGAAGTATACCTGAAAGCAATATGTTTGTATAGAATATATCATAACTGGTAATTCCAATAAAGATGTCTAGATAGAAAGCAAGTTACTTTCCAAAGATATAGGAAAAAGATAAATTGATTTTTAAACTTATTACAGTAAACTTGGCCATGAGCAATCATGAAAAATCATGATGATATGAAAGAATCATTAGTCACAATCACCATTTCCATCACATCATGATTTTGATTGCCAGCTATTTAACTCCCATGCTTAATTATTGTTAATTATGATCACAGTGACATTTTTGGAAGCTTGAACATGATCTTTGAACACAATTGATAAAGATCTTTCATGACACTTCATTATAAAATTATCATCTTTTCAGCTCTAAAAACTGTTCCAGGGTTGTTTGTTCCCAAGTCAAAGCCAAGGAAACTGAGAATTTAAAACTGATTTTTTGTAGTCATGAAATTGAGCAGTTTTATATTGTAAAATACTTGGGAGTAATAACTGATAACTTATTTAAACTACATACACACTACACATACTGTAGATAAGCTAGAAAATGAATAGCACAACACTTTAACTAGAAGACATAAAAAGTGATACGTCATTCCATAAGGGAGTCCATTGAAGATACAAGTGGGCAATAGATACAGCTGGGCTCCCCTGTGGGCCAGACACACTTTTATTAATTTTCAGCAACTTATAAAAAGTGGCTGTTACTGGATAAGTAAGTTACTTTTAAATACTGTAATCTCTCTCTCTATATGTTATCCACCTTAGCATAACAGCTTCCTCCAAAATCTGTCTGCTTTATTTCTAAGACTCCTAGTGAGGTTACTGGAAAATTTTCTGGAACAGTTTGTGTTTCCTTACTGACCAAAGATCTCATGTTTGTAGTACAGTACTCTCTACCTAAGATTCCATTCTTAAAGCTGAGTCTGGGTATGGAGTTGTCATTCAAAAGCTGATCAGTACTGAGGTAATGCTGAGCATTTATCTATCTATTTATATATATATATATTTATTTATTTGTTTATTTAAATGTTGGTAACTGGGGTATGCTGAGTACAATCACATTATGATCAATGCATATTGTAACTCGAGTGCCTCAGCATACCTCAGCATCACCTCAGTACTGACCCACTTTTATATGACTACCACTATACATTACTTTATTCAGAATAAGTTGGTACTTAATGCAGGGAAAACACAAACGTTGTTGTTTGGGTTTAAACCATTACTTTACATGGAACATGACGCTAAAAACTGTGATGCTGGATGATAAATCTTTACAATTGGTAATTAATTACTAAAATAAGCTCCAACACTGATTTTTCATAGACATCTTACTCAGGATACCAGACTAAAAATTGTAAACACAATGATTCATCCCCTGTTCAATTATTGGGACACCCTATATGGACAGGCAGTTCAGGATTATCTTAAAGGAATACAGTCATGCCCAGTAGCTGCCACAGTTTGAAAACCAAAGACAAAAGAACTCTTTCAAATGAGATAATGGGCTCACCTGAAGCTGTAAGCAGTCCAGAGATATAGATGACAGATCAAAAATGACTTAAATATAGTATTAATAGAGCACAGACCCAGTCATCTATATCTCTGGAGTGTATCCCGCTACGTGTGAGCCCAACGCCTTATTTGAAAGAACCATATACAGTATGGGCTTTCAGACTATGTCATCCACTCTACACAAATATTTTCCATTAACAAGCTTGACACAGTGCATAACCAATTAGCATATTTTGTACTGGCTGTACCAAGGGGCACACATCCCTGTGCACTTTATTGGAAGTTTCTGTGTATACTTGGGTTTATACATGGATTAAGGCAGAGGCAGACTATGAAGTTCATCATGAGTGCTTATGATAACTATGACAATATACTGTATAGAAGAATACATGGGGTGATATGTGTAACAAGAATTTTACACACATCCGAGGTGTTGTATGCTACATTTACCCTAAGAGCGAAGCTTGAGGGTTTATCTAAGCATTCAACACAAAGGGTGTGTGCAAAATTCAAGTTTTACATAACACCCCATTCTTTATTTTATATAATTGCTGAAGCTGCATTTTTTTTGTCTGAACAATTACATAAAATAGGTGCTTTTCTACAGAGGTGCTGGAATGCAATGTGAGTGATGTGTGGAAGAAAGTTAGACTCTTTTTTACTTGTGAGAAATTATTTATTTGAGAACTTATATTAGGTTGCAGAGAAAACAGGAGGCAAACATTTGCAAAACACTCATAGAAACAGAACAATAATAACTGTAACTGGAAAACAAAGAACATAATAGCAATAAAATGACAAACATGAATATTTGAAAAAAAAACTGTGTTCCTATGGTTACTTTGGTTTACATGGAAATGGTCCTGTGACCAGTAGAGGGAAGGGGAGGAGAGAGATAGTGAGGGAGAGGGAGAGTGAGGGAAAGAGAATACTAGAGGTTAGGAATCAAGGATAAACACTGAAGGTGTGCATTGTTAATCTGAGCTTTTTTTTACAGTATTTGCAGTGTGATTTGGTTGGTAATTAATATGATTTGACTTTCTCCAGTCTGAGTCCTTGGAAGCATACAAGACTTGCAGTCTTCTTTTTACTGGTGGTGGACAGTGGTAGATGTTGACATTGTTTTCCTTGCTGTAAAATCCTGCTGGTCCCAAAGATGGATTTAAGTTATGACTTATGGCACTGTTGCTTGTAGCAGGTTCAGTGTGGACATTATGGGATCTGGATGTGCTGGGGATTTTATTTTACAAAGAATAGATGAGGATTTTTCTTCTCTGCTGCTGCCTTTTTTCTGATAGTACAGAATAGTTATTCATGGACTGCAGGTTTCGATGGCCTGACTGGATCTCCGTGGGTGAGACATTTGAACCAATAAAGTGTTGTATGCTTGTTTTCCTCGCTGAGTGATTAATGATGTGCTTGGTTTATGGCAGGCCAGAATTCAGATTCATCTGTTGCATCATTTTTCTTAGTTTGCTGAGCCCAATATTCATGTTTCGGAACCAGTAACAGTCTTCCTTTTGGTTAGTGTTGGGTATTATGCAAAATGGAGCATCTGGGTGAAGCATTTATTGTGGCTGTTGTGCTTTATTGATATGGTAGACTTTAATAGTGTCTTTGTCTGGCTCTACTTTGTTTCGGTAATTTTGTGGTTTAATGGGACGTGTGTCTCTGGGGTTGTCATCTGCCCAGGTCATTGTTCATTGCTTACTGTATTCTAGGTAACAGTGCTTCTCTGAGTCCACACCTTCAACTATGTCCCCCTTAGGAGCCCATAGTGTTCATTTGTCCACAAGGCAAAATGTAGGTAAATATTAAAAAAAAAGGAAGTTTAGAAGGCCACTTGGTGACGTTAAATTTAGAGTCCCAGATGTGTATAGGAGGTTGTTGTCTTGCTCTGTAAGGGGCTTTGCTTTTTGCGGCCACTCTCTTTTTTCTAGTTTCTTCACCTGTTTTTGTTTTGTGGCCAGTTTAAGCTTTGTTTCTATGAAGTCTGTCTGCTGGTGTTTGAAAAAAGAGTAGGGATATTTGCTTTGTACAAGGAACCTATCAATACTGGCCAACATACCTTGAATAGTACCCAGTTTTAGTCGGTATCATCTTGTCTTTTGAGGTAAAATATTAAATTGGATATCTTTTTGTCCAACTCTGCCAGATGGAAGTCCTGAAATTGTTGCCATTTTGTGTCTCTGACAGGAATATTCTGCATAAGTGGAGATCACGCTCTTTTTCCTCTGTGTGTTTCAGTTTTCTTGTTCCTCAACAAATGTGACCCTGTCACTACTGGTAGAAATGTTGATATGGCTCACCACTTCTTGTAGGTGTACCTGGCAGTTTTGTGAAGAGTCTGGTCATCCCCAAAGCACTGTATCAGGCATGAAAGGAAGAACCGGTATGTGATTTTTTTTTTTGTGTGTGTGTGTGTGCGAGCGCTCTTTTGAAACACAGTGTAGTGTGAGCTGCTGTGTGGCTTATGGTTTTCTCATAGAAAAAGAAGATGGGGAGAAGGGTGGAGCAGCAGGATGGCTGCAGTGCTGTTCTGCTCCGCACTGCTCTAAGCTGTTGAGCATCACAAAATGCTTTGTTATACTTTTTATGTTTCACTGGATGAAAATTTGATGAATGAAACTTGCCTTATATTCATTTCTGAACTGTAATGGTGAATTCCTTTTGTGCTCTTCCAAAAAGGAGCCATTGTTTGTTTGGGAATCACGCTGCTGACCATGCTGGTTTGAACTAGGAACTGCCTTAGTTTCTGTTACTCAATGAACAAGAATATTTGCCTCTTCAATTAGAACCTTCCTAGAGTGGGTAGAAAGGATGAATCCAGAGTCACCGTATAAGCTGGAGAGCAGAGTGAAGCCTGTGAACTTGGTTCCATGTGATAAGGTTATAGAATTGCATGCACTGCAGTGTGCTGTTATGCCTTATTTCAAGTTTTAACAGGTATGCTAACTTTGCCTGGGGGATATGGGATTGGAAGTTGATATTTTTCTCCCATTTTACTGCACTCAGATAGAACGATTCTACCTTTGTGTTTCTGTACAGGTCTGGGTAGTACTTACCGTATGCACAGAGAACCCAGGAAAGGAGGACAGATTGAGTTTTTAATGACGTTTTTAACAGACCTGGAAAACTGGAGCTTGAGAAAGAAGGACGATGTGGCTCATTGAGTGATAAATATTTGATATTGATGGAAGAGGCAAACCAGCTAGTCAGATTTGGTGCTGGTTAACAGATAAGATGATTCAATTGCTCCTAGGAGGAAGAAAGGAACAGGTCTATAAGCACTGCTAAGCACCAGAGGAAAATGCTTCAAACTTTTGGAAGTCTTTTGTGAGTAAGTGCTAGATATAGGAGTCTGGTACAGTGCTATTTATTATTGAAACAAAATTACAAGGTATGTTTGCTTGGATTTTAGGACTTTTGACAACAACATGTGCTCCTGCTTAAGTTGTATGTTTAATGATGGTATATATGTTAACCTTAAAACAGATCTATGCTAAGAGACTGAAATGCAGTTAATTTCTAACATTTCACTAAGTATGACTATAGAACTTTTGGGAAGGACCTTATAAAGGCTGTCCCTATTTTTGATATTAAATGCAGCCAAACATTTTAATGTGCCAAGAATTTATCTGGGACAATTTAATGAGCTTAGACTGTGTCAAAGTATTCGACTGTCTGTGAATTTGAATTGTCTATATATTTTCCTAGATTTGTATTGGGTAGCTTAGGATTTAGTAATAAAGTTACAAAAATGTAGAATTTGACTGTGAACAGGTCCTTATCCTAGGAAAGAGTGATTATTATTTTACATAAACATAAACATAAACATAAAAGAATTCTGGAGGTCAGGGGTAAGGTGCAACAGACTTCTAGGAAAACAAACTGAACTTACAAGCTCAAATGGGCAGACTGGGTGGGCCATAGGCCCTTATCTGCCGACACTGTCTATGTATCTATGTATGTATCTATGTACATGTGCTCGTTAAGTAAGTTGCCTAATTATTCTGATTGTTTGTTGCAAAGGTTGATCTTACGTGGCTAGTTCAAGTGCACATAGAATATGCTTTAAGTTTGCCTAGAGTAGGTGAGGCAAATTTGATGGATACTAAAGGTTGCAAACCATGATATGCTAAATCTAGACATTCTGGGGCAAAACAATGTTATTGGAGTGAGTTTTGTAGACTGGGACTGGACACATAGTTGCCCCATGCCTATATTGCTTGGGCTACTCAGTATCTGATTTCCTAAAAGTAGATGGCTTAGGACCACAGAAAGACCCAATTGAGGCCTCTCTGGGAAGCCTGTCCAGGAGAGACTAACTAAGGGGTCTAATTGGTCTGCCTCAATGGGGGATTTAAACTCACCATTGAATTAACCCTTTTAAGCATACTTGTGCCTCCATATAAAGGTAGCTCAGGTATTACACTAAGGCCTAGATATTCAAAGGGGTTGCACCTGGCACAACCCTGGTAATGTGCCGGGGGGCAATATTCAAAAGGAGGACTTGCACAGTGCAAGTCTCGTACTGCGCGGTGCAATGTTAATGCATGCAGCACAACTGAAGGGGCGTGCCCATGCAAATGCAGCCCATCCCGATATTCAGCCTGGGATGTGTGGTGCATCTGCTGGCACAACCCCTAGATGCGCCACATACCAGGGCACAAAGTTGAGCCCGAGAAAAATTTCTCAAATACTGGCCACCCACAGGAGGGTGGCTGTATTGCAGGGTGCAACGCAGCAACCACCAGACGTGAGTGGCCACCCACCCACCCAGAACACCATCCACAAGCACCCATATGGTGCCTGATGGTCTAGTGGTACCCCTCCCTCCCTGTAGCTGTGATCGCCAGTAATAATAACTAAATCAATCCCTGGTACTCTAGTGGCACTCCCACCCCACCCGTAATCCCGATCATGGGTGAACCCTTCAGAATGTAATCCCTGAAGGTCCAGAGGCACCTCCCATCCCCCATCCCCACAGGACCCCCTGCCCCGCAGCTTCCACCCCCATCATAGGTGAGCAGCTGCAACCCACTCACATACCACCTGGCTACTCGTCTGAATGACAGCTTACAGTATTAGCTATTAGCCCATTGGTCCACACTGTGACCAATGGTCTTGCAGCAGCAGCTGAGTTAGACAGTCAGCAATATGTGAATTACTTTGATTCACGTATTTGTGATCTGAAATAACGTAGTATGTTTGTAAGCCCATTGGTCCACAGTGGACCAATGGGCTTACAGCTCATACTGTAAGCTGTCATTCGGCAGGTGGCCGTGTGCAATGGTTGCAGCTGCCTGCCGACACGGGCAGGCGGCTGGGTGGGCAGGGATCCTGTGTGGGGTTGGGTGGTGCCACTGGACCACCGGGGATTACATTCTGAAGGGTATTTTCAAGGCAAGGCAAACCTCAGTAAAGTAATAAATGACTAATGGTGGAATGTTAACGGACATGAATTTATTGGGTCTCCTTTATTATATTTTGAGCTTTTCACTAGTGTAATTTCTGTGGTGCATGTGACTCCTCTGTTTGGGCAGACTGAAGCAGACATACGAGTATAAGATATTAGAGGGTATTAGAGTATCAGATCAATAGTAGTATTAAGATGAATTTACACTGTGCATAATTTTTAAATAAGCATAATAGGAAAGTAGAATTAAATATCTTTTTTCTGAATAGGGATAGTAAAATATACTCCTATGGTTGTAATAATTATACTATGTCAAAATGGTTGTAATGTTGTTTTATTGGATATTTGAGAAAAACATTTGTAATGACTTACAAAAAAAAAGTTGAACAAATAAACTCATAATCATCATAGGAAAAGCAATGTGTGTTTGCCATTATTAGCAGCTGGTTATAAATGTAAATTACAACCAGCTCTTCCGAAGGGAAAAATGTGACCCAGTTATTACAATGCAGTTGAATGCAGCCTACTGTATGGTTGTTACCGTGGGTGAACACAAACACAATTATGTGTTGCAACTGGTGTATGAATTCATATGCAATGAAGCACTTGACTAGCTAGGCAACCTTTTTAGGACTAGTGTAACAAGGCCAGGACTAAGATCTGAAGTAAGTGTCAAATTTGCCTACCCTGCTAACAAGGAAAATTATGGCCAACATTTTTCTATGCAGGTCCACATGCATGGAATTCTATTTCAAGTATTTGGTGACACAGTATTTATTGACTACCACCTGTCTCTCAGATTTCTGGCTGGTTTGCCACTCAGGCAAGCTCCTCATGTGAGCGCTGTATCAGTTTAATAATTACATGTATCAGTGTGCTATTCCTGACTCCCCAATATCTGTATTGCAACTGCATACAGGGCAATTCTATTCACATATCAACGTTTTCATAGTTTTTTAATTGATATTGTTATGGGTTTTGTACTGACTTGTGTATGTGCTTAAATAGTTGTTTATGGACATGTACAGTATTTTAACTCGTACTTGCAGTATAATTTATGTTTGTGTGTTGTGACTGCATATTGTGTACCCAGGAACCTTTGAAAAATAAACTATTTTCAATAGCATTTCCTGTTGCTTGAATAAGCATAACTATAATGGTGATGATGGTGATGATAATTACTGAACTGGTTAGACTGACTTCTAGGGCATGATCAAGGTGGGTACTGTGCCCTGTTCCTGTATGTAAATGATTGAAGGTAGTGGCTGGTTCTTGGTGGAAGGTGTTAATTAAGGAATAATGCTTGACAAGGTGGGTGTTATGCTGGGATAACATCCCACCTTGGGTGGTTGGGCCCGAGGCCACTGGCCGAGGGTGTTCAACACCTGAGAAGGGATGTTATCCCAGCATAACACCCACCCTGGAGGGCATTATTCCTATTATACAATGGCTTGTTGTTTTATAATAAAAAAAATAATTTTAAAGAATGTTTTTGTTAGTGTGTAACAATATTTTTGTTTCTTAAGAAAAGATGGCAGCCATGCTGATAGTGTTGAAAACAATCAGCAGGGATGTTATGCCAGGATAACATCCCTGCTGTGATGGCCAACTGACCAATCAGAAGCCAGGATTTTTTCCTGCCATTGTATAATGGCTTATATCTCTGAGCTTGCTGTTCTTGACATGGTCAGATAATAGAAGACTGCTTCAAGTTTCCTTTTGCAATCAACCTTGGCTAGGTAGTGATGGTTTGATTACATCATTATATGTTCAATGATGATGTGCTGTACTTGAGCAATGTCACCCTTTTGTACAATGCAAATTATAAACAACTAGAGCAGAATGTTCTGAATGGATCCATTAGCTCTAATTTCAAAGCAAATTTACATTACTGCATTTGAATTTTGGGTACAGTTGGGTCAGAAAAGTCCCAGCTAGCATTAACAAATTCTGGCCAGAGCCAATAGGGCTGCATGGGAGGAATTTGGGGTAAAAATATTGAAAACTATCAAAGCTATGAGCCTGCATTAGCAATATGTAATGTAGGCTCAAAATTTGTTCTTTTGTAATATTTGTACACCAAATTTTCAACGTAACCTTGTTATGACCCTACCCCATGATGAAGGGCAGATCAAGTTTTTAACTCCTACCTGAAAAGTGATTTCGTGCAGGGACTGCAAAATTAACTTTCGGGATGCAAAAACACATTTTGGGCCAGAGTTGAAAAATGACAGCTATCACATTCATGAGGTGTTGTAAAGAAATGGCTATATTGTAAATTTGGGGTAAAATATTTAAAATTACCAAAGTTACAAGCCTGTGTTTGCAAAATTCAATATAGGCTCATAACTTTGTTGTTTTCTTAATATTTTTACACTAAATTTTCAACACATCCTTCTTATTACCCCACCTCATGAAAAAAGGCAGAGAAAATTTCCAATTCATGCTGGAAATGTGATTTCGTGTAGGGACCTCAAAATCACCTTTCAAGATGTAAAAAAAAAAAAAAACATTTTGGCCAGGGTTTGAAAAATGACAGCTTTCACACTTCTGATGTGCTGTAAAGATATGGCTATGTTGTGAATTTGGGGGAAAAGATTGAAAATTACCAATGTTATGAGCCTTCATTCGCAAAATTCAATGAAGGTTCATAACTTTGTTGTTTTTTAATATATTGACACCTAATTTTCAACATAGTCTTCTTATGAGCCCACCTCATGAACTAAGGCAGAGAAAATTTTCAACTCCAGTCCTAAATGTGATTTCATGCAGGGACTGTGAAATCACCTTTTGGAACAGATCTGCCAAATGACAGCTCAATTATCCATGAATTAGTGTCCCAAAGAAGGCATTTTGAAAATCTGAGTGAACAATATGCAAAAATGTCCAAGTTATGCCACTAAGTTCAAAACCCCATTGAAATACATTGAACCGTATACCTGTTTCTTCAGTTTGTGGTCTGGCTTTGAAGAGTGAAGATGTGTCTACAGTCCAAAGAGAATTACGGCACTTGACCCCGGATGGGAAAGTAAGGGCTTGGGTGGGGTGGGGTGGTGGGTTCTGAGTGGGAGGGTCAGGTGGGGGGAGTTTAATGGCTGCAACAGACATTGATATATGGTTTTGTTTTTACAGGAATAAAAACAAAACAAAACCCCCGATGATTTCTGCGCTGGGGGAATGGGCACCCCCCAGTGTCAATATTACATCTCTGGGTGGGTGGTGGGGTGGTGAGTGCTGAGAGGGATGGTCAGGTGGGGATTAAAAAATAAATAAAAAAAACAACCACTCATGCACAGTAGTGGACTAATAATAATAATATCTTTATTTTTATGGCACCTTTCAAAATATCAAGGCGCCTAACAAAATTTAAAATAATACATCAAACATCCAGAATCATAAATAGTATAAAACAATTAATCCAGTTGCAGAGATCATTCACCAAAAGCTTGGTACCACAAGTATGTTTGTAAAGCTTGTTTGAATCCCTTCACAGTCATGCACTCCCGTAACCAACGGGGTAGAAAATTCCAGAGGGTTGGGGCCACATGCATAAATGCCCAGGCCCCAGAAGATTTCAGGCACACCTTTGGAATATCTAACAACTCCTCATCAGCTGAGCGGAGCAATCGTCCAGGGAAGTAGGGGACCAGAAGCTCTTTCAGGTATTCCAGGCCCTGTCCGTGTATGGCTTTAAAAGTCAGAAGACCAACTTTAAAAGTGATCCACCACTATACCAGCAGCCAGTGCAGTCCGTGCAGCACTGGTGTATATGACAGGACCGGGAGGTCCCATCAAAAGCTGGGCTGCAGCGTTCTGCACTAGCTGCGAGCATCAGATTTCCACCCTAGGTAGCCCTAGGTAAAGGGAGTTGCAATAACCTAGGCATGATGACACAAAGACATGGACCAGCATAGGAAGATCACTGGATGGAACAAGGTGCTTAATCCTGGAGATATTCCTCAAATGGCTGACACCTGCAAATGCAGAGTCAGCCCTTCATCAAAAATTACCCCCAGGTTTCACACCCTTTCAGAGGATGGGAGTGATAAGCCCCCAAGAGAAAGCCCTGAGGGTGAACCAGCTCATGACCCCCCTATCCAGCGCGCTGAGTCCACAACCAGCTCCTCAGTCTTTTCTGAGTTCAACTTTAGCCAACTGGAACCCATCCACTCCTGGATTTCTGTGAGGCAGCTATTAAAGACTGAGAGAGCTCCATCCTGGTCAGGTGCAAAAGAAAGGTAGAGCTTGGTATCATCAGCACAGCAGTGAAACCTCAGCCCATACCTTCTTACAATGTCTCTGAGGGGCAGCATATACACTGCAAACAACATGGGAGACAACAGCAAGCCCTGAGGAACCCCACTTGACAGAGAAACTGGATCAGAGGAATAAACCCTGGACACCACCCTCTGAGTTCTTCCAGTGAGAAAAGATGTAAACCACCTGAGGACTGTACCTGACAGTCCACAGATGAACCTCAGTTGATCGAGCAGGACCCCATGGTCCACAGTCTCAAACGCTGATGAGAGATCCAGGAGAACCAAGATAGAAAGTTTTTTCTGATCTCTGGCCATCAGGAGATCATTGAGCACCAGAACCAGCGCTGTCTCAGTACTATGCCTCTTTCAAAATCCAGACTGGAGGGGTTCATAGATGTCATGGATGGTCAAATGGTTCTCCAGCTGCACAGCCACTACTTTCTCAATCACTTTCCCTAAAAAGGTAAGGTTAGAGATTGGTCTGTAGTTTGCATGTCAGTCTGGATCCAAAGAAGCTTTCTTCAAGAGGGGTGTTACCACTGCCTCCTTCAGGGAGCTGGGAAGCTCACCTGTTTCCAAGGAGCACCAGACTATCCATGCTAGGACCCGACCAATGGAATCAATACAACCCAAAATCAGGGAAGTTGATCCTGGATCCAAACTACAGCACGTAGGGCATGCACCCTGGACAATATGCATGACATCCATGAACGCTGGTCGGTTGAAGGTACTCCAGGAAAGCTGAGATGCAGTGGCCTTGTGCTGATCCAAAGCAACACCCATAGTGTGTGCTAGTTGGAGTACCGCCCTGATGTCAGCCACCTTAGATGCAAAGAATCGAGCAAGTTAGTCACACTCTATTTGCGAAAAGGCTTTTCAAACTTGTAGACAGGCTGGGTTGCACAGTCTGTTCACAGTTCAAAAAAGCTGAGCTGGTCGATTCTGAGCAGCCGCAAACTCCCTGGACAGGGACGCTGCCTTCTTACGGGTGATTGCAGATTGATAGGCTTGATAATGATCCATCAATCTAAGGCAGTCGGCATCAAGGGTGGATTTCCACCAGCAATGCTCTAACCTTCATCCTAATCACCGCATCTCCCTCAAAGTCCCATCAAACCATGGGGACCAAGGGTGAAGGGAAAGAGGACAAACCCAGACAGGAGCAATGACATCCATGGCTGTCAAGATGGCTGAGTTATAGGCCATCATGAGGAACTCTGGGTCACTGTTTGCCACTAGGAGGTAAGATAGGTCAAGTACCGCTACCAGGCCTTCAGAGCTTACATCTCATAAAAGGTGATACCTGACCATCTCCACAGGGGTAGGCCTACAAAAGGGGGGCACTAAAACTGAACCCCGCGGTGTAGTGATTGGACTATTCAACTGGTTCCACCCCCAAATCAGAGGCTTTGATCCCCAGGAGGAAGACTAAGTCAAGAGAGTGACCGTGTTTAGGAGCAGCAGTGGTAACTATCTGTGTGAGGCCCAGAGATGCCATCAACTGGAGGAAGTGTTGTCTAAATTATGAGAATTCGTCATCATCCCAGGCATTGAAGTGAGTCAGGACCATCAGCCTGGCCGACTCAAATGCCATGTCGACGACAAAGTCCGCAACTTCCTGAAGGAACCTCTGCTCATCTCAGGGTGGACAGTAGATGAGGGCCATCCTACAACCTACATCTGCTACCACGGTACACTCGAAAGACTCAGTCTCCTCAACTGGTACACTCGTGAGGTTAAATTAGGTCTTAAAACAGACCGCAACCCCCCCACGCCCCATAATCCAATCTCAGGCAGTGGGTCACTGAGTACCCGACTGGAGTTAGAGCCTCCCATATGGGGCCAGAGTTTTCATCCGGCTAGGTCTCGGTGATGCAAGCCAGGTCCACTGTTCTAACAAGATCTACAATAATTGCAGTCATGTTTTTAATGGACCTGGCATTGCATAACACCGTCAGGGTTGAATGAACCTCCTGGGCCACCCCCGAACCACCTGCCCACCCGAATTGGTAGTGCCCTTGGGTATGGAAACCAAACATGGTGGACGATGATCTTGGTTCCATTTTGCCACAGGGCATCTTCTGGATCTTACTACCCTGATACAGTGGCCCTGCTCATTCACCCCCAACTGTTCGCACCTCCCTTCCCCTATGGGCAATACCCAGCACCCTACAGCACTGGTAAGTTGTAAACTGCAAAGGGGGGGAAGGGGCAGAGAGCACAGAGAGCAGAAGGCGAATAGCTCATAACCATGGGGCAGGCCTCCAACACATTCTGGTGGCCAATACATCAGAACAACACTGCCTTAACTAGACTAATTATATGCCTAAAACAACATATAAAATAATATTAAAAGTAAAACAAAATTAAACAAACCTCTTACTTAAGAAAAAAATTAATAACCCTCAAACATCCATCCCCCCTTAACAAAATAAATAACCCTCAAACAGACCTCCCCAATAAAAGTATAATGACTCAGAGTCTTGGGTAGAATTAATCTGCTTGAATAAAATTCGGTCAGAAATAAACAATGAAACCTTCGGGATACTATAAATTAAACCAGAAAATACAAGGGAAATAAATCAAACAAGAACAGCAGAATCTTTACTTCCCCAAGGCCCTCTCACAGCTTCAGGAAATAAACAAAGCAATATTAAACTGAAAAATAAATGAAATAAAACATCATAATCATGAAGTCCAAAACAGCAGTTTGAGTGGAACAAAGTCAGTCAGAATCGGCAGATAAGTCTATAACAGTCTGACTAAAAAGGAAAGTATCAGGGGAAAGATTCAGTTTTCCAGGCTCCATTGAGCCTCTCAGCACCAGCAGAGACTGAAAAGCCCTCAGGTACTCACACCTCCTGAACAGACAGATGGAAATGTTGAAGGTTTCTCCCAATAAAATGAATCCAAATGTTTCCCAAGCCTCTAAACACTCTCACTGACTGGGTTCAGAAAGTAACGTACGACACTGTCACTGCCAATAAAATAAATAAGGTTGAAGATCTGACCATAGCTGAAAGCAGAGGAGAGAATCTGAAAAATCCTCTTCTATGAGTGGGTTGCTCTGAGGCCAGGAGAGGCCCTGAAAAATCTATACGGGTGGCCGACCTAGGCCTGCAGCAACTGCCACGGGCCCCTATTCAAACTCACCAACCAGTAGATCCCACAGGGAATCCCTAGGGACCACCTGCCCCAGCCACCAGCTCCTAGGTGAAATAGGGCCCAGGACCCCACAATACTGCAAACCTACTAGGGGAAGAATAACAAGAAAAAAGGGTAATAGTGACACTGGGGGATTGGGCCCCCAGTGTCACTGTTATGTTGTTTCTGGGGGGTGTCCAGTGGGTGCTGAGAGAGAGGGTTTGGTGGGGGGATATTTATAATTTAATTTAAAAAAACGGCAGAGTTCTGATCATGACACTGGAGGATGGGCACCCCCAGTGTCACTCTTATGTTTCTGGGGGTGGGGTGGTGTGGTGGGTGCTGAGAGGGAGGGTCTGGTGGGTGGATATGTATAATGTAAAAGAAAAAAAAGATGAGCCACGTTGAAACACGGCACACTCTGCCATGTCCAAAATGGCTGCAGCACTCTACTGCTCATGCTGGACTATTAGCACATGCGTAGTAGAGTGTGGCAGCCATTTTGGACACAGCAGAGTGTGCTGTATTTTGCCATGACCCACTGAATTGTTTTCTTTTAAATTATATGTATCCCCACCCTCCCTCCCACTCAGCACTAACCACCCCATAACCCACCCCCAGAACATAAGAGTGACACTAGGATTGCCAAATCCCCCAGTGTCATGATCAGTGGAAAAATAGTGCAGTGCCACTGTGAACAACAAGCAGAGTGCTCCACAGACATGGAGGTGACTCTGGGGCAATGCCAACATGTTGTTCGGTTGCAAGGAATGCAATGAGTCCTTTTCTCAAATCAAGATGAGACGTTAAACCGAGGTTCCGTCTGCCTGGATTGGTGGTAGTTCAGGTGGATGTTAAAGACCCAATGGCACTTATCGAAAAGAGTATGGGAATTTCCCCGGTGTCCTGGCTAAATTTCCCTCATTCACTAAAATTACCACCAACAGCTTAATCTGGTTCAAGGTCAGTTGGCATTCATCTGTATCCCCTCCCATGGGTCGTGCCTGAAAATAGACAGGATTTCTCTAGTGCACTTACCCGGTGAACAAAAACTAAATAAATAAAAATAAATAAAAGATGTCTGCGGGGCTCCACCCACTACAGCCCTAAAAAACTGATGCTTGTGTGTAATTTTTTATTGTAACAAAGAAATATTCAGCACACACCATAAATGCTGAAACACGGTTAATTTTTTGCATAACCAAAATCAGTAGCTGTCTACACAGCACTTCTTCATTTTTTGATGCATGGTATCACAAATTCTAAATTGTTCACAAAATGCTGCAGCATTTAAAATATGAGACAGTGGCACAGCTCAAGCAGTTAGATGCAGATATAGGCAAAGTATGCCTGAGCACCTGTATCTGATCCCTTTAAAGGGACACTGTCAACATCATATTGTTCTTGTTGAAAACCCACATGTTATGATCACTTACCTTCTCCAAAATTTATTGATGTTGCTGGATATTTTATTTGCTTCCTTTTTGTGTTTCCTTGCACTTGTGCAAGAAACACCTTGGGACAGTACCGCATTTGAGAAGTGTGTCAGGAACGAGCCCAATGCAAAGCACTGTACAGTGGGCACAACCCTGTCACACCAATGACCACTGAAGCTGAGTGTGACGGCCATCGGAATTTCACAGCAGGGAGCCGGCTCGCACTTGAGAGAAATGAACTGCACCAATGAGAGAGTGCTCTTCATTCCTCTCATTTGCATAGTCAGCATGGCAAGTCTACAGACCTGCCCACTCCCTCCCACTGCTGCAGTCCACCCGGCACACACCCTCCATTCCCCCACTGGCCCGGCATCTTTCATTAAACCCTCCTACTGCCTTCCACTGCTGCTGTACGACCCTCTCCTGTCCCAGCCTTGGGCATCTAACTGTAACCCCCCCACGGTTAGGGGTTTACCAGATGCCATTTCCGTTTGTGCCACCTTGCTTCCCGGATCCAGAGGGTCCTTGAGTACTCCTGCCAGTCCTGTCATCCCCAGTTTTGCTAAAAAGGACCAGCGGAGCAGAAAAAAGTAAAAGAAACAGCTGTGTGCTGAGGCAGGGTGCCGATCGCCTCGCAGCTCCTGGGCAAACTGCTGAGGTCAGCTCCTCTCCCTCTCATACACTGAAGGAGGGCTGTGGCACTTGAAAGTAAAAGCAGCTCCATGCAGATGGCAGCAGTCCTGTTTATGTGTGCCCCGGCCCCAAGTGAAATATTAGTGAAAGGGGATCCAGAAGCCCTAAGGGAGCAAATAAATAAAATGTTAACCTTCCTGCTCCCTCCCACTGTGTGCTATCCATCCCGCACTCTCCATTCCCCATTCCCGTGCACAATCCCCACGTAAGCATCATGTATCCCACCAACTCATGTGGCACACTGGGAGCCCACCCTAGTGTGCCCACATTTTGTTTTGTACCTGTAAATAAAGAAAACCATGCCTCAAGCTTTTTTTTTAACCTGTAAAAAAAAAGTCCTTCGTCATCTCCCTGTCCTCACTCCCTCCCCATCCCCACCCTCCCACTGAGTACCCACCTCCCCATACCCCCTTATCCCATACTTACCTCCAGAGGTCAGCGCTGTCATCTTCTGAGGACCGGGACACGTCTGCACTCTTCAAAGCTGACCGACTAACTGAAGAATCAAAGGTAAGCCCAGTATAATGGCAGTCAATTGGCTTTTCAACTTAGGTTGAGATCTCAACCATTTTTAGGAATTTTTGCCCCAAATTTTCAACATGGGGTTCTTGGGACACCACCTCAGACTTGGGCATCATCATCATCACAGATGACCTGAAATCATCCAAGCAGACCACTAAAGCAATAGGTAAGGCTAGGGGGATGTTGGGGTGTATTAGTAGGGGTATCACAAGTCGTAAGAGGGAGGTAATAATCCCTCTTTACAAGACACTGGTTTGGCCCCACCTGGAGTGCTGCATGCAGTACTGGGACCACACCTTCACAAGGACATTAACCAAATTGAGGCAATCCAGAGAAGGGCAACCAAAACAGTGCAAGGACTACATAAGAAAACATATGAGGACAGATTAACGGTGCTCAATATGTATACCCTACAGCAAAGGAGGGAGAGAGGTGATATGATTGAAACATTCAAACACCTTAAGGGCATTAACAAGGTGAAAAAGTCTAACATGTTTCAATATAAGAAAAATAGCAGGATGAGAGGACACAGCATGAGATTAGAGGGAGGCCAATTAAGAGGTAATGTGAGGAAGTTCTTTTTCACAGAAAGGGTGGTGGATGCATAGAACGGCCTACCTCAGGAAGTGGTGGATATGAATAAAGTGCAGGGTTTCAAACAGGCATGGGATAGGCATACAGGAGCAATACAGATAAGTATGAATACATAGGCCATTGACAGAGCAAAAGCCAATGGCACATTCATAAGGTAGAAAAAGAAATGGGCAGACTGGATGGGCCTTGTGGTCCTTATCTGGTGTCAGCTTCTATGTTTCTATGCCTCATGTTTCCCTTTGCAATCAGTCTTGGCTTGGCCACAATAATGATGGGTTGATTACGTCATTACATGTTCAATGATGCCATGCTGTACTTGAGCAATGTCACTCTTTTGTACAATGTAAATTATAAACAACTGGAGCAGAATGTTCTGAATAGATCCATTAGCCCTAATTTCAAAGCAAACTTACAATCATGCATTTGAATTTTGGGTACAGCTGGGTCAGAAAAGTCACAGCTAGCATTAAAAAAATGTTGCTTGTATGTATTTTGTTGTCATAACAAAGAAATAGTCTGCTTGCACCATTAATGCTGAAACATGGTTAATTTTTTTGCATAGCCAAAATCGGTAGCTGTCACCACAGCACTTCATTTTTTGATGTATGGTGCCACACATTCTAACTTGTTCACAAAATGCCTATAGCATTTAAAATATGAGTCAGTGGCTCAGCTCAAGCACTTAGATGCAGATGTAGGCAGAGCATGTCTGAGCAGCTGCATCTGATCCCTTTAAAGAGACACTGTCAACATCAATCAATCAATCAATCAATTTTTTATTTATAAAAAGGCGCTTTTCTTCAATCCAAAGCGCCTGTACAATAACATAAAACAATAAATAAACAGAGTTTAAAACTATTATAAATCATTAAAAGCTAGACTAAAAAGGTGGGTTTTCAAGGCTCCTTTAAAGATCAGGACAGTCGGACTATTTCGCACCTGATGAGGTAGAGAATTCCACAGGTCGGGGCCATAAAACTAAATGACCCAGCCCCCAAGATTTCAAACAGACCCTGGAATCTCCAGCAATCCCTCATCAGTGGATCGGAGAGGGCGGAGGGACAGTAGCGAAGGAGCTCTTTCAGGTAAGTTGGTCCCTGGTCATGTAGAGCTTTATAGGTCAGAAGACCGACCTTGAAGGTGATTCGCACAGTACTGGCAGCCAGTGCAGTCCACGAGCATAGGCATTATATGACTGGATCTAGAAGAACCAGTCAACAACCTGGCCGCCGCATTCTGCACTAGCTGCAGACGGCGAAGTTCAACCCCCGATAGCCCTAGGTACAGGGAGTTGCAATAGTCAAGGTGGGAGGTAACAAAGGCGTGGATCAATGTTGGAAGATCTTCTGGAGGAATCAGATGCTTCACCTTGGCGATATTCCTCAGATGGAAAAAGGAAGTTTTGACCACTGCTGACACCTGAGCTTTAAGCGTCAAGCGGTCATCAATTATTACGCCAAGATTCCGCACCTGATCTGAGGTTGTCAGTGGAGCGCCTGCAAGCCATAAGCAGAATGCGATCCAGCTGGCAAACCCGCCTCACAGCGACCTTTATCCACAAGCAACACCTCAGTTTTCTCGGGGTTTAACCTCAACCAACTCCCATTCATCCAATCTTGGACTTCTGCAAGGCAGTTATTAAATACCGACAAGGCAGCATCCTGGCCGGGTACAAAAGACATATACAGCTGGGTATCATCGGCATAGCAATGAAAACCCAGTCCGTATCATCTTATAATCACTCACAAAGGCAGCATATACACCACGAATAACATAGGTGCTAGAATAGAGCCCTGTGGTACCCTGCAAGGCAGGGAGACTGATGCCGAGGAAAAAATTCCCGCGACACCACCCTCTGAGTCCTACCTTCGAGGTAAGATCTAAACCACCTGAGGACCATACCAGATAGTCCACAGATGGACCGCAGACGCTCCAACAGCACCCCATGATCAACAGTGTCAAATGCTGCAGAGAGATCAAGAAGTACCAAGATAGAACGGGTCCTACGATCTCTCGCTATTAGGAGGTCATTTAGTACACGAACAAGTGCTGTCTCGGTACTGTGCCTTTTCCTAAATCCAGATTGGAGAGCATCGTAGATATTGTTGTTGGTCAGATGATCCTCCAGTTGCAATGCGACCACCTTCTCAATAACCTTAATCACAAAGGGTAGGTTAGAGACTGGTCTGTAATTTGCTAGACAATCTGGGTCTAAGGAGGGCTTTTTTAAAAGAGGCATAACTATAGCCTCTTTAAGGGTTCAGGAAAGATCCCTCTCCAAAGACTTCCAGACTATCAAAGCCAGGACTAGGCCGATTTTATCCACACAATCCACTAGGAGACGTGTGGGGCCAGGGTCCAAGTCACAGCTGGTTGGTCTTAGCGCTCGAATGACCATCACAATATCCTCGATTTTGGGGAGGCTGAAGTCAGACCATACAAACTGGATGTTTGACATCTCTGGCCGACCATCACTACCCCTATTGGAGAGGGAAGAGCGGACGTCCGATCTGATTTTGGCAACCTTATCTGCAAAGAAAAGAGCAAACTCCTCACACCATTCTGTGGAAAAGGCCCTCCCGGGCTGAAGACAGACTGGATTACACAGTCTGTCCACAGTCCGAAAGAGCTGGGCTGGTCTATTCTGTGCAGCCACTATCTCCCTGGACAGGAACTCTGCCTTCTTACGAGAGATTGCGGATTGATAGGCCATATAATGGTCCATCAAACTAAGTCTGTCATCATCCAGACCGGACTTCCGCCAACACCTCTCTCCAGCCTTCGTCCAACCCTCCTCAACTCCCTCATGGTCTCATCAAACCACGGAGACCTGGGGCGAAGAGTGAGCGGATGAACACGAACAGGTGCAATAGAATCCAGGGCCCCTGTAACTGCCCTATTATAGGCCTGTACTAGGTCACCTGGATCCAAGCAATCTATCGGAAGATCCGATAGGTCCAGTACCGCCATCAGGTCATCTGGGGACACACCCCTCAATGGGCGGTACCGGACCATTTCCGAAGGGGCTGACCTAGTAGGGGGCGGCCTCAAAATTGAACCTAATGGAGTAATGGTCAGACCATCCGAGTGGTTCCACCACCACATCAGATATCCCCATCCCCAGAAGGAACACCAGATCCAATGAGTGCCCACCAATACGGGTCGAGGAGGAAACTACCTGTGTGAAGCCCAGTGATGACATCAACTGGAGGAAGTCTTGACCAAAACGTGAGAGTTCATTGTCGACCCAAGCATTGGCAGAACCAACCATCTAGGGGGACCCCAATGTTAGGTCGACAATGAAGTCTGCGACTTCCTGCAGGAAAACATTCCCATCACCTGGTGGACGGTATACGAGAAGTATCCTGCACCCCACACCCTCGCCTAAGACACACTCAAAGGATCCAGTGACTCCCACTGGTACCTCCACCAGGCCCAATTCTGATTTAAAGCAAATGGCAACACCCCCACCCCTATGATCCTGCCTCGAGTGGTGTATCACCGAGTACCCGGCCGGAACTGCTGCGGCTAATACTGGCCCAGCATTCTCATCCAGCCAGGTCTCGGTGATGCAAGCTAGGTCAGCTGACCCAACAAGATCGGCTATAATAGCCGTCTTGTTTTTTAATAGACCTAGCATTGCACAACACCGCTCGTGCAGGATGGACCTCCGACGATGACCGTGTTACCTGCTGGTAACCAGAACCCTTGGGTATGGGCACAAGACAGGGAGAACCCCTCTCCTGAGCCCATTTCGCCCCAGGGCATCTCCTTGACCTCACTATCCCTATCCGCCCTCTCCTTTCCATCCCCCCAGGCCCAGCCCCACCCCTCCTCCTCCCCCTCACGATCCCCAGAGCCCTACACCTTCTATAGACTCCCAGTGACAGAGGGAGACAGGAGAAGGGACAGAGATCCCTGAGCCTGGAGGGGGAATAATAGCCGACTGTCCTATTTTCATTCCAACACATAGTAACACAACTTAATACAAACCCCCAACAGAATATATAAATAACAGGATTTAAATTACAACATACAAATAACATATAATTATTATAACTAAGCAAAACAAAACTAACTAAAATTAAACCCTAACAAAATACTCTATCAAGGATAAAACATTCCATAACAATGTGTTACACATAAATGTATCAGAAGCACTTGTCCATCTACCCCCTCCCACAGTGCTCTCACCACTGTAGAAAAGGATTTTTTCACCTACACAAAACCCTTAAAATTTGGCCCAAGGTTTCAATTTCCAAAATACTAAAGGAAAACCAAAACAAGAGTTCAAGGTCTTTTCTTCTTCTTCTTCTTAGTATCCACACTTTTGTGCTCTCACCACTAGTATGGCCCCCAAAAAAAAAATATTTAAACAGTCTTCTCTCACAAGACTGAACTAAATAGCTCAGGTTTCGGTCCTCCCAATCGTATCCCAAAGTATAATTGAAGAGAACAAAAGTTCAAGTATACATCACCAAAGTAGCAGTCCACACAGATCCAGCTCCAGTAAAATCCTGCAAACTCCTGCAAACATCCAGAGAAAGCATCGACCAGAAGTCCAGACTCAACCTGACCCTCGCAGCAATGAGACAGGCTGAACCACCCTCCGATGGTACCCCCCTCTCACTAAGGAAGCAAGGTTAACCCCACCGCCGTCCGGGGGCAGAGAAACCCGCTACCCTGTCCGGACCAGGGAATCTGGACCATTTAATAATCAACAACTTCGTCTGTCCCAGACGCTTCTTCCATGCAGTAAGTCCAGTCACACTAGGATCCCGATTACTTCCTCTTCCTGGTTCGGCGATAATCCTTCCCCAATGGGAACCAGCACTCCACCACAAAGCGTTCCTCCTCACAGTCCAGTCCAGCGTTCACCCCAAGCACGCAAGCAGCCACCAGAACCCCAGGCCTCCAGCAACCAAAATCTTCTCCCAAAAACAAAGTTTCCACTGGAAGCAGGTGGTGGCCGGGCTGCCCTCTCTCCTGGCTCACGAGGCTCCGTGTCACTTCTCTAGGCTGGTGGCTCGCCCTATCACTCAGCTCCTGTGTCGTATCGCTGCTGGTAGTCCTCTTGGTTACCCGTTTCTTAGGTCGTCTCGCCGGCTAGTGAAGTCACGCTGGTTGCTGGCTTCTTGGATTGCCTTCCACCCTGGCTCGTTCTAAAGCTTCCAATTTAAAATCCTAGCTGCCGACTTGCGCTCCCGGTTGGAGGCTCAAGATGCACGAGGGAGCAGAGGGAATAAGACAGAAAGCTCAAAAACAACTCCAACAACGGACGAACGAACGGACAAACGAACATGCGATGCAGTGGCTAGCCCAGCGTGGCCGCCATCTTTGGTCTAGTCCAAAAAAAACAATCCAAAAAAGGTGTTGGAAGTCCCCAAGGAGAAGGAGTTCACTCACATCATATTGTTTCACGTTGAAAACCCACATGTTATGATTGCTTACCTTCTCAAAAATTCATTAATGTTGCTGAATATTTTATTTGATTCCTTTTTTAGTGGAACTGAATTGCGTGCTATTGGTGTAATTATGCACAGCCTTATTTTGTTATAAATCCTTGAGCTGCTCTTATTGCATACTTTCTGAACATTAGGAACACACCAGAATAGCACATCTACTCACAATGCAGTAGTCTTCCCTCCTCCTACTGCATCTTGAGTGTCTAGACTGTCGGGTTGTTCCCAAGTTTAGGAAAGATGCTGTGCGAGATGATTAAGGAATGTAAACAAACAAGTTTATATGTGGTAACACCAGCATTGTGGGCAGTCTGCTTTTTCATTTTAAAAAAGGAAAAGGTAATCTAATCAAACTATCAGCTACATCAGCACATTCTACAGAAGGTTAGCGATCATAAAACGTGTTTTTTTTTTAATTAGGGACAGTTTGATGACTAAAGGGTTGAAAGTGTCTCTTTAAAAATAGTCTCTTGATAAGTAGTCTTGCAAAAGAGACTTGTACAGAAACAAAACCTAATAACACATTGAAATCTGATTGGACGTGCAGTACTAGGTGAGTCAGCGTGAGGCTTACTTGGCTTTTTCCCGCAAGTGGAAAACAGATCAGTACTGAAGTAAGTAAGGCAAAAGTCAATCATATACAGGAAGTTGGGAACATAGAAACATAGAATGTATCAGCAGAAAAGGACCAGTAGGTCCATTTAGTCTGCCCTATTTTCCTTGCCTGTAACGGCACACTGGACCCTATTTGGTCACAGATGTCCCAACATCCTACTTTTCCTCTTCCAGTTATGCCCCTGTGCCTATACCACGCATGCTTAAAGCTCCTAAATGTCTTTGCCCCACCACTTCTTCTGGCAGGCTGTTCCAGACATCTACCACTGTTTCTGTGAAGAAGTATTTCCTCACATCCCTCTTAACCCCTTCCCCAAAGCTTCATATCATGCCCCCTTGTCCTGGTGCTCCTCCTGTGAAAGATACTCCCCTCTTGCACTTTATTCACCTCTGTCAGGTACTTATAGATCTCAGTCATGCCCCTCTTGCTCTCCTGTCTTCCAAGGAGTTCAAGTCAAGCACCTACAGTACCTCATATGGTTTCTCATGCAACCCCTGCACCATTTTGGTAGCCCTCCTTAGGACCGCTTCCACCCTGTCAATGTCCTTGCAGAGGTACAGCCTCCAGAACTGGACACAGTACTTCAGGTGGGGTCTCACTAGTTATCTATACAGTGGCAACACCACCTTCCTTCTCCTGCTAGCAATCCCTCCCATGCAAACCAGCATTCAGCTACCCTTGCCTACTGCATTGTCACACTGCCCTGCCACCTTGAGATAATTAGATATGATTACCCCAGGTCTCTCTCTTGGTTAGTGACTGTAAGTACCTCCCCCATCTAATACACAGCCACCAGGTTTCCCTTCCATAGGTGCATGACTTTGCACTTTTTGGCATTGAAACACAGCTGCCACACCATAGACCACTCCTCCTGATTCCCCAGATCTCTGCATCCTCTCGACCCCCTCCTGGGTGTCCACCCTGTTGCAGATTTGTGTGTCATCCACAAAGAAACATACCTTCCCCTCCAGTTCCTCAGCAACTTCACTTATAAAGACATTGAAGAAGACAAGATTTGGTACTGATCCCCGTGGTTCTCCACTGATCACTCTTCAGTCCCCTGAGCAACTGCTATTTACCGACACCCTCTGCCTTCTATCTTTCAACCAGTTTGATACCCTGCTTACCACCTTCTCCCCCATATCCAGGTTGCTAAGTTTCTTAAACAGGAGGTTTGTCACAAACATTGTCAGGACCTCCCAGATTCCCAAGGTCCTAAAGTACTAGAATTGACCATCAGAAAGGCATTTCTGGAGATGTAAATGTAAAAGTAAGACATAATATATAATGAAGGACTTTTCATAATACAATGTAAATTCCCAAATGCTAGCATATTCACAAAAATAAGAGTAACTGAACTCTGTGACAATGAAATTCACCCACTGGCAGAAATGGTTCATTTATTGATTATGGTGTGTTTTAGGCAGATCCCACATTGCAGCTCTTGTTCCAGAGATGTGATACAAAGAACAGAAGAACAGTTTAGCACAAAAACCATGGCAAAACTGAAAGCAATAAAAGGATTAGAGGCATCTCACAGCAGAAAGAATAAATGGAATCTAGTTTGTATTACACTGTACCCCAAAAAAGTACCAAAAATAGGCCTCAAGTCTGAAACTAGCCCTACGTGTCTCATAGAGCACAGCAACGTGAAGTTCCAGTTTGAGGTAACTCTGAGCTATTGTTTCCATCGGAGACAATAATAAATTGACACCTAATGCTGAAAACTTTCTAAGTAATGTGATCACTGTACTGTATCTCAAGACAGAAAGAACATAACATACGTTGCATCTGTATTTTTTTGGTCAAGTGGATTCAAACTGGTTAACAACATTCCTCCCCAGGAGGAGATATGCTGGCAAAATTGCTGTATTTGGAAGACTGCTAAGAATGAGTTGAATGTTTTAGGTGCATGTGTAGAGGACTGGGGTGTGTACACTGAGAGCTGGGCAGTAAGCACGCAGAGAAAAAAACAGCTTGGTCATTCCACACAAAAGGGATGCTGAAAATATAACAGGAAGGCAATGAAAAAACATAAGGCAGAGTTATTTTTAATGCCATGTAAAAAGATTAGACAGCTGTTACCACAACAAACATGAGGAAGACCCCCTTGGGTGTTAGGAAGTATCAAATTGATACACTCAGATATTATAGGTATATAGGAGATGTTAATAAGGGTATAAAGTGATGGATCAAAGTTCACAAAGGAAAAAAGGCCACCATGGCAGTCGGGGTTACAACATTACAAATGGTGGTGGTCTGTGTGAATGGCTGACATACTGGAGCAACAGGTGCAAGTTTTAATAATGGCTTGCATTAAGAATAACATTGAAAGGGGATTAGATATGCAGCAGTGTTTTGTACATGTTTCCCTGTTAGCTTTCCCTTTTAAATTTAGGCTACATGGGCAAGCAGTGAAGCGTTCTTTTCCTCCTTCCTGGCAACTTTATCTGCATGCAGTATACTTTTGAGTACACATGTAAGCCTAGCTGAATATTAGAAATGCCCATACACCTTGGCTACCGGTTAGGCCTGCTTTGCAAGCAAAATGTAAAATAATTGGCCATATATACTACAGTATGTTCATCTCTGCCAGGTACAGTGTTTGAAAAACAAATCTGTGTCACATCACATACCACAGCACCCTACCCCTTGAACATTTTTTGCAGTAGAACTGGATTTTTCTGTCTTAAGTATTTAAAAGTAAATTAAGGGATCCCCATGCCTCAATACCCTATACTGACCAATCTCCCAGGTACAAACCGTTTTATGAAGTTTGTCTCAGCTAGTGTAATGATCAAATTGCTATGAACTGTCCTCATTCACAGTATGAGGAAGATAGGTAGTTAGGTAGGTAGGTAGGTAATGATATTTCTTCTTAAAACTCACAGGGCCCCGTAATGGAATGTATTGGTTTGCACTGTGCAAAGTCCCTATACTAAGCACAAATTAGCACACAGCCCTAATGAAAGATAGAGTCAAACAAACTCTAAGCAGTGTGAGTGACCAAAATGTGTTTGATTATAGCCTCCAGAGTGTTACTGTACATCTCAGTTGCAAACTTGCATACAAATACAGTCCTTTAATTACTGATATTGCATACAGATCATGAGACCGATGATAAACAGAGAATACCAGTAGAACTCAAAAAATGCCAAAGTGAAGAACATGGAAAAGGTGGAAAACATGAAATAAGGGACATACTTTAACATGAACATTGAAATATTGGGCTCATCCATACAAACATACCCTGCCCCTGAAGAAGAGTGAGTACCACTTGAAGTACTTTTGTATTTTTTGGGGCATCCTCCTGTTGTTATACCTGTTAAATAAATACATTACTTTTCACATATATTTGTTTTAAGGCATTTTTCTTTCCCTCAGTCTGTGGAGTCCTCCATTTTGCTTCTCAGCTGAGGTCACTGGAGTAACCTCCCAGCCCCATTCATCTGACCTAGGACTGCATCAGTCCATAGCTTATTCCACATGGTGGGGCCTTCAGGTGAACTCTTGAGAGAAGGTAGGCTTCTCTGGACCCTGATACAGTAATGATGCAAGGTCCAAGAGTGCATTACAGCTTCATACTGATCACTAAGTTGTTTTTCCTCAGGCCCTTGCCTACCCTAGGACATCAATGACATTGACTCAGCTGATGTCCTTCCACAAAATGCTGCTGTACCACCATGTAGTGCCACTTGTGGTACCCCAGGTGGCAGTAGCAGAGTGGAAGAAGTGAACCTCCCTCCCCTTAGAAGGACAACATCCTCTAAGATACACAATCTTTCTCTCACTGGTTTCCCATGGATGTTCTGAGGATTGTTCCCAAATCTGAGTCATGGATGGCATGGGCTTAGGTCAAACTGACCAGTCTGGATAGTTGTAAAGCTTTCAGGGTGTACTTCCAATGTGCTCGTCACTGGAGCAGTATCTTGGCCCAATCTCCACTGAACTTTGGAGCAACTTAGCCAATGCACAATAGTTCTATACATTGTGGGTCCAAGCCATGGATCTATTTGTGGTGGAGTCCAACAAGAGTTTCAGGTCTGGCATGTATACTTCATACTAAGTTTCATATTAAGTAGTGAGGTGCTAAGGGGGCACATGATTGACACATAACAGCGCTTCTTAACTCTTTACCCATAGTATATTGGATTGTGGCCTTCTAAGATATAGGTGTCTAAGTTTCTTTTAAACTGTGCCTTACTCGAGGCGTATACAATTTCTTCTGGTAACCCGTTCCAGGGGGCCACCACTCTCTGAGTACAAAAAGCCATATGCTTACTTGTGTTACACTTTACATGTCTTAACTGAAGGTGGTGCCCTCTGGTACCCAGTTTATTGTTTTTAAACTGTAGACTCAGTTTGTTTAACATATGGTCATCCTGCATTATATCATAACACAGCATTAAGTCCCCTCTGACCCTCCTTGTCTCCAATGACATTAGCCTTAGATCTACTAATCTCTGCTGACAGGGCCTATTCTGCATGCTGTGTACCATCCTTGTAGCCCTCCTATGCACCCTTTCCAACCCTGCCAATGCCCCTTTGTTTATGGGCCCCCACACATGGCACCAAAGTCCAATAAAGGCATAACATAGGCTCTGAACAAGGGCATAATCAGAGCTTCCTTTCTGTTTTTAAAGTTTTTTTTTATATTCCATAAGACCCTGTTTGCTTTTATTATTTGTTTGTCACACTGAGCATGGTACTTAAGTTTTTGGTCTACTAATATGCCCAGGTCCTTTTCGACCTCCGACTTCCTGGGGGTTTGCCCATTGATCTGATAACTGTGTTCTGGATTTCTGTCTCCCATATGGATCACACAACATTTGTCTACATTGAAGCTCATTCCCTTTTCAGTTGCCCATTTGTTCATTTTATCCAAAGCTTTCTGTATAACCCTCCCCCCTCGTCTGTGTTACTAGGCCAGCCAGCTTAGTAGCATCTGCATATTTACTTTCCCAGTTGTATGCCCTTTCCCCCATTTGCACTATGAAGACTCTAAGCTGCACAGTTGCCAGCACTGACCCCTGAGGGCACACCCCCCCCCCCAGTCACAGGGATCTCATCAGACAGATAGCCATTTATCCACACCCTCTGAGTCCTATCTGCCAGCCAGGCCTGGATCCATGGGCATACCCTGTAGTCCATATCTATCTCTGACAAACAATTTAGTATTTCTTTATGAGGTACTTTATCGAAGGCCTTAGCAAAATCCAGAATATATACAATCCACCGACTCCCCCGTCCAGTGCCGCTGAAATCTTCTCATAAAAGCATAACATGTTTGTCATACATGACCTGCCAGCCACAGATCCATGCTGCTCCCTATCATCGAGATCAGTCTCCGTTAGATATAGATTTATGACATCCTTTAATATTGATTCCATCAGTTTGCCTAGCACCGATGTCAAACTTATAGGCCTATAATTTGTGCAGTCCTCTCTATCTCCCTTCTTATGAATGGGTATCATGTTTGCTGCTAACCAATCCCTAGGCACTGACCCCCTCCTCCAGTGACTTCTGGAAGATAAAGTTTAGAGGGATATCAATATTTAGTGAGAGTAATTTAAATATGTTGATTGATATGTTATCAGGCCCTGCTGCATTTGTATTCTTTAGTGTCATTATTTTATTTAGAATCACTTCAGCCAAGATCCTTATGCCTAATACTTTATTTGGGTCAAATTTTACTTGACTTCACATGCTCCTGGATCCTGAACATAAAGGGGCAAATTGTACATTCTATATACAGTATATTTTTGGGCAAGAACATCCTGTAACATAGATGACAAATTGTGCGAATCATGTAATTAGCTGCAAATTTCTACTGTGTTGATTTCCATAGGGTGCGCAAACCTGTTAACTATGTTGACATATTTGCAAGTCACACAGTTACCACACTTAAATAACATTCAAGTCACGCAGTTATCACTCTTTAATAACATATCAGTTAGGATGAAGTCCTGGGGCTGGATTTTCAACCTGTCAGGAACTAAGTCCCAACCCACAGCCGCTGCTGTCGAATGAAAACTCCTCACTTGCAGAGATTCATATTTTTCACCAGCACAGCTGTTGGGGTGTTATGCCTGGCCCCACCAAGCATACCATTTTCCCACAGCTGCAGTGAACTAATGACCACAAGCTGCTTTAAATCATGGAGCCAGTCACAAAGTGGTTCTGCATTTGAAAATACTGTAGCTGCAGGAAGAACTGCGGCTCTGCACGTGGAAATCCACTTGCACCAGTTTTTTCCATAGCTGCGGGAGTTAAGAGGGCTCTGAAAATCTATCCCCTGGTATTTGTTTTGAGGGAAACATAGTGGGTCTTGATTATAGAGTCCCTCAATGTATTCCTCATCTAAAAATTATCCAAGGACTATCCCTCATCACATTCACCAAGGTGTTAACACATTTGAGCATGTACTAGTTCTTTCTCACAATTTGTCCAATTTATGATGCAATTGTATAACACAATACATGTGATAGATTCAAAACTTGCCTTTCCTTTCTTTAGGGAATAAAATTATCCCATTCCATATCTTTGGCACTTCTGTGTGTCAAATTGACATTCTTTTGTTGGTAAACTCTCTGTAAAAATTTGATTCTAAGGGCTATTCCTTGGAACTCAAATGATTTAATGTCGGAAAAATTCCTAGATACTGGGCCAGATATTCAAAACTTTGCCCCAGGTCTAAATTAGCACTGCCAAGCATGCTAAATTAGCCCGGACCCAATAGCTCACTATATTCAAAAGGGATAGCCCTGGTGTTAAACCTGTTGAATACTGCATGCTAAGGAAGCTGGACAAACTGGGCTGGGAGTGCAGTGCAAAAATAGCCCGGGAATAAGACAGCTCTGAATATAGCAACCAGGAAGTGCACACCACAACAGCATCAAAGTTCACAGTGACATGAAGGAAGGCAGAGGTGAACTATGTGGCCAATGTGTGTGCTAGCAAAGGCGTGGAGTCAGTAAAGCTGCAAGCAGTAGTGCATGTGAAATTACATTGTGCAAAAATGTATAATATTTCTGAAATGTTTGCATGGAGCAAACACATTTACACAGGTTTAGCATGGAGCTAAGTCATTTGCCCGGTGCAATCATGTTTGCCTGGGGAAAAACTTTGCTATATTCAAAAGTGACATACAAATGAGCCTACTTAAGTAGTCTATGGGCATACATCCAGATTAGCATCTCATTATGACCTGATTTGCATGCAGTTTGCCCAGCGCTATTGCAGAGTCCCACAGCTCCACCTGTAGGTCAGTCTGGAAGTACAGAGGCTGGCTTGGTCTGCCCACAGCCCCACCTGTAGGTCAGTCTGGGAGTGCATGGTGCTAGCTGCAGGCTACATTTGTACAGTACAGCATAGCATATTGTGCCCCAGGGAACTACACAGCACAGGCACAGGTGATGGTCCTGCACACAACTGTCAAACTGTAGTTCATGCTACAGTGCACAGCAGACACTACAGTAGCAAGGGGGCCAGTAATGTGAGGGACAGTGCAGTGATGACCACTGCACTGTACACAGGGACAGTCCCAGCGTGCAGGTGTTTACTGACAGTATACATTACTGTTATGTGGTTGTGCAACCTACAGATGCTACACCACTGGCATGGGATGCTCACAGTCACATATACATAGCTGGCTGTGTGTGCTGTGGTGTCTGTACAGATGTGCAGTATGTGACTGGGGGGGCACATACGATCAGACAGGCACACTGGTGTTGGGGTATTCCCAACACTGGCCCATGTGCACTGCATGGCTAGTCCCAGCCTTGTGGCCTCTCCCAGTCTGTGGTGCAGCCTGGCCACTTATACACCCTCCCCTCAACACCCTCCATGCCCACAATGCTGCATGTGTGCACTGGCATCTGTTGGTGTCCACAGAAGGGTGGTCTGCAGGTGTGTGCTGTATGGCTGCACTGCCATGGTGTCCTCTGGGAGCTGGGTCACCACTTACTGCCTGGCATGGCTGGGACTGGTGGCAGATGATGGCATCGTAGTGATGCCATCAGTGAGCAGCTTGTTTCCTCTATGTCTAACTTATTTCTATGTGTCATACTTATTGGTTAGGGTCGCGCAAAGCTGTACAAAAGCCATGAAAAGCCACAAAGTCATGCAAAGCTAGTTTGCCCAGAGTTAAGACTACCTTTTCCTGGGTGGTAATTTGCACTGTGCAAAGTGTTGCACTAAGTTGCACAAAACCACTTTGCATAGCACTATTTTCTGAATATAGCATTGTGCTGACATGCCCCCTTAGTTTGCCCCTTGCATACATTATAATTTTGCCCAGTGCTAATGCAGTTTAAGTGCACTATTTGACCTTTTGAATATAGCAGACCCCCGCTAACCTGTCTCTAAACCTGCACAAACAGTCTGTGCCCAGTACAAAGTTTTGAATATCTGGCCCTATGTAACCATAAGAATAGACTGTATGAAATGCTATGACCAGGATTCTGGGGGTTGTCACTGTTTGCCCATAACAAGGTATTACCTGCAGTTGGTTTATGAAATCCTTGAGTTCAAACTTATCAATAGGGAAAGATATTAAAGAGCAGCTGATGCCTTCAGGACACCTTTAACAAATCATAATATGTAGACACAGTTCAGCTTGTGTTTCACATTAGTTCTGTATTTCTCCTCCCCATTATTTATTACTGAGGTCTTTTACATTAAAACACAGTCTTTGTTCCTGAAGAGTTCATCTATCCTTGTTGCTTTCTCCCTACCTAGGGTCATAATGCACTGCTTGTGACATCACAGTTACTCTCACATCAACACACTGTGATGTCACAATAGAGGATTATGACTTGAAGTAGGGAGCAAGCTATAGAAGCAGATGAACTGCAAGGGAACTCTAAGGGATAAACATCATGTAGTCATGCAAATGTACTCAGTAATAAATAATGAGGAAGAGAAATATATAGAATACATATGGAATGCAAGCAGAATTGTACCTAATTATTATGTTTTTCAAAGCTTTCTTTGAGGCATCAGTAGCTCTTTAAGGTAAGATCCAGAACATTAATGGTATTTTTATTGATGCCATGTGTGAATTTCAGATTGAAACTTTTCTCATTAAGATTACTGAGTGATTTGAATACTTCTTGTAATGTATACTGTCAGATACATAGATATTCATCGTTGTGCCCTTTCCCCAAATTCAGTTTTATAAAAACGGACTTAAATCAGAATCATAGGTGGTGCTCTCCTCTCACCAGCCCAAGAAACAGTTGGCACTGAGGGGGAAATCATGGCACATACTGAGGTTCAAAGTTATAATTTAATGCCAAATCAAAGAGGAAAAAGTTGTGTCTCTGGATGAAATTTGAAGGTTCCAAAAAAAATTCAATAGGAGTCGTTCCATCTCATCATATTTAGACAGCATGGGAGATTCTCAAAGGGGTGTCATCAGGGGTTTACCTATGCTGAATTGATAACACTGTTGTCGATGTTTGGCATAGCGAGATCCCCGATGTCGACAGGCGAAATTTCACCTGTCAGACATTGGTGTGTGTTCTATCGGGGGGCTGCACCCCACGAACCCCCCTTCTTAAAATAACTAACTCCAAGCCAGAGTTGTCTGGGGGGGGTGAAAATCAGTGAAAGGGTGAAATTTTACCCTCAGGTCCCTCACAGCAACAATCTCAAAACCTGTCAAGATTGTCGCTGTGAGGTATTTCATGGTCGGGGTTTCTCTCTTACTTCGGTACACCATCATCAGGGAGTCGTGTCACAATTCTCACAAATTCCCAATACTTATGCCATTAAGTTAGACCATTTAAACGGTATTCTAACTATTGAGTGCAATTTGTGAACCTTGCAGCACTATAATGGATGCATGTGTCATTATTTGATGCATGTGTCCATTTCTATAGTAAAGCAGGTAAATAGTATGGTAGGTAAAGCTTGGCAAATGCATCAAAACTTTAATAATAGAATCCAGACATTTTGGCACATCACAAAATGCAGGCTAAACCCAAAACTGTAAATTGCATCTTCAACGTGCTTTGTAACACGGACAAACCACTATGGTTCTCAAAGAGGTGGCAGGGACGCTTAAGAAGAAAAGGATAGCATTCAGGAAATATGAGGAAACACAAAAGGAGCAGGACAGAGAACTTTATCAGTTAAAGCAGAAGGAGGCAGGGAAGGTAGTCAGAATAGAAAAGGCACAAACTGAGGAAAAGATAGCCAACTCTGTTAAGAAGGGGGATAAAACCTTTTATAGGTACATTAGGGAGCAAAGAAAGACCAAGGGAGGGATATCAAGACTTAATAAAGGGGAGGGAATGTGGGCAGAGGGTGACAGTGAAAAAGCAGATATACTGAATGAATATGTCTGCTCAGTATTCACAACGGAAGAGGATGGGGAGGTACCTAAACCAAACAAGAGAGAAACTCTGAATAGGGGGGTTGATACCAGTCCATTCACAGAAGACAAGGCATTGAAAGAACTCTTGAAACTGGGGGTGGACAAAGCAATGGAGCCTGATGGGATTCACCCAAGAATTCTAAAAGAACTAAGGGTAGAACTAGTAATAACACTGACTACTCTCTTTAACAAATCATGGGAGGATGGGGTGGTACCTGAGGACTAGAAGAGGGCAAATGTGATTCCACTTCACAAAAGTGAGAGCAGGGTAGAGGCAGGAGACAACAGACCAGTTAGTTTGACTTCAGTGGTAGGGAAAATGATGGAATCACTTCTGAAGGAAATAATTGTTGAGTACCTAGAGGCCAGTGGGGCACAGGACCCAAGGCAGCATGGTTTCACAGCAGGAAGGTCATGTCAGATGAACCTAATAGATTTCTTTGACTGGGTGACCAAAATAGTAGACCAGGGAAGGGCTGTGGATATGGCCTACCTAGATTTTAACAAGGCATTTGACATAGTCTCACACAAAAGATTAATATACAAGTTAGCCAGCCTTGGAGTGGGTCCCAAGGTGGTAGCCTAGATAAAAAACTGGCTGGACAACAGGACGCAAATGGTAATAGTAAACGGAGTCCACAGTGAAGAAAGGAGGGTAACTAGTGGGGTACTGCAGGGTTTGGTACTGGGACCGGTCTTCTTTAATGTCTTTATAAGTGACATTGGAGAGCACCTGGAAGGAACGGTATGTCTCTTTGTAGATGACACAAAGATCTGCAACAGGATTGATTCACAAGGTGGGGTGGAAAGGATGAAAAGGGACTTGACAAGGTTGGAGGAATGGTCAAATATATGGCAGCTCAGATTCAATGCAAAGAAGTGCATGGTAATGCATCTGGGAAACAAAAAGCCTGGGGAAGAGTGCACAATGGGGGTTGAGTTAATAACAACAGCAAAAACTGAAAGAGACTTAGGAGTAATTATATCAGATGACCTAAAGGTGGGCAAGCAATGTGAGAAGGCAGTAAGGAGGGCTGGGGGTACTGGGATGCATATGGAGAGGCATCGACAGTAGAAAACAGGAAGTTGCTATCCCTCTGTACAGACAGTTTGTGAGACCCCATCTGGAGTACTGTGTGCAATTCTGGAGACCCATTCTCCTCAAAGACATAGACAGAGTGGAGGCTGTTCAAAGGAGGGCAACCAAAATGGAGCAGGGTCTGCACCAGAAGACATACGAGGATAGATTAAAGCAGCTTAATATGTATACCCTTGAGGAAAGAAGGGACAGGGGGGACATGATAGAAACTTTCAAGTATCTCAAGGGAAATAATAAAGTATAAGAGGGTAGCATCTTTCAGAACAAGAGATGTGCAAGAACAAGGGGGCACAATTTGAAGATAGAGGGGGGGACGGCTCAGAGGTAATGTTAGAAAGTATTTTTTCACAGAGAGGATTGTGGATACATGGAACAGCCTTCCTGAGGAGGTTGTGGAGTCAGGAACAGTGGGAGAATTCAAGAATGCATGGGACAGGCGTAAGGCAATTCTAGTGGGGGAGTAGGAGGAAGTAAGTTGTTGATTAACTAGAATCTGCAGCTTATCCATCAGGTAGGGAAATGGGCAGACTGGGTGGGTCAAGCAGTCCTTATCTGTCATTAAATTCTATGTTTCTATGTTTCTAAATGGAAAGCAGGTATATATTCAAGGGGCATTTCTGAAAACCCAACACCCAACAGTATGTATCTGATATCATTTGTGATAATTTATCCCCAACTCCTATGAGTTCAATAAGTGAAGAGAAATAAAAAGGATTGAGCCTCTTGTCATAAAGTGGGGTTCTATATTTAAAGAGAATTCCACTTGTTTGTCTTATAAATTTATAGGGCACTATGACTGTCTCTTATGGGTATGAGTGTCATCCTGCATGTTGTTTGAGTGGGAGAACTGTGAACCAAAATTCTGGCATCCTAAGAATGCAAGAGAAGATGCAAAAATTTATATCCATAAGAGATACTCCTAGTGCCTATATAAATTTATTAAAGATGGCGCTCAAAATGTTTTCTAAATTACCTTTTTTATCTACAAAAGAATAACTTTCTGTGCAGTGCAAGTGGTGCCAGCAAAAAAGTTCCTTACCACTGTGCAGCATGTAAAACACTGTTATGTATGTTAATACTGCCAATGAGTCCACTTCTACTGTTGTAAAAGTTGTCTCATGTGCATTCTTATGGTATAAGAACAGGGAACCAAAAGTGAGTGCTTCCGATACCCTAAGGATGTAAGTAAGACCAGTTTTACAACTGTAAAAGTGGTCTCAGCAGCAGTATCAATATATTATTGATCCAGACTGATCAATAATATATTACGATTTAAAAAAAACTGCCCCAGACATACACGTCTACAGGGCAGCAGCACATGAGACACTCTTCACAGAATAAGAGTGTCTCACGTTAGAGGAAAAGAGTGCTCCAAATATCCAGGAGTGCTCCCTCAATCTGTATTGAAAATAGGAGTGTCTCACATGCAACTGAAAGAAGCACTGTAATTAGCTGGGAGCATCACATGATGCTTCTATGATCTGTAAATTTAAAAGGCAGTTCTTTTAGTTTATTTATTTTTCCTAAATAATTTTTAAAGATCAGTAAATATTTGAAACATGTTCTTTATGGGGGTAGGTATAAATAAAGGTCTGCAACATGAGGCTTGAGAACCGCACGTGGCTCTTTGCCTGTGTTCATGTGACTCAGCAGCTCCTTCCCCCTTAAAGATGTTCCCTGGTGTTACAAATTGCCATGGATACACCCAAGGCTATTTACTGGCAAAAGTACATTCTTAAATATATGGAAGCATTAGTAGAATAATGGTTCATTCTATTATGTACTATTATTGTGTATTATTATACCAGCAGGAACATCTGCCAGAACTAGACTCATAGTGGATTCCATGCAGGGGGAGGGCCTCAAACAACTGGTACAGCAACCCACAAGAGACAGGGCTATCCTAGATCTAGTACTGACTAACAAAGAAGGGATCACAGATCTCCAGGTAGAAAGTCACCTGGGGGCCAGTGACCATCACATGGTATGGTTCAATTTGGCTACTACATCTAAATCATCCCAGTCCAAGGCAAAAATATGGGACTTCAGAGGAGCTGACTTTGATAAGATGGCCAACAGAGTTAAGCTAGCCCTGGCAAAAAGAAACACAGGTGAGGGGTACAGGCAAAGTGGGCAAGCATTAAGAATGCAATACTTGAAGCAACATCCCATTGTGTTAGACAGAAAAGGAAGTGCAAAGAAGAAGGAAACCACTTTGGTTCTCAAATACAGTAGCAGAAAAGGTCAGAGCCAAAAGGCTGGCCTTCAGGAAATATAAGGAACACAGCGGGATGAAGATAGGAGGCATACCAAACTGCCCTAAGGGAAGCAGGTAAGGCAGTAAGGCAGGCAAAGTCCCAAACTGAGGAAACACTAGCACGAACAGTAAAGAAGGTGACAAGACTTTCTATAGATACATTAGTGAAAGGAGAAAGTCCAGAGGGGTATTGCTAGCTTAATGGAGAAAAGGGAGCATGTGAGGAGGAGGACCCTGTAAAGGCATCTATCCTAAATAGATACTTTTGCTCAGTATTTACTGAAGAGAAGGTAGGGCAGGGCCCACAGCTCAGCATCATGGACACAGGGGGGAAGGAGGTGAGCACTACTCCCTTCACAAAAGAAAGGGTCCTACAAGAGCTTGCTAAGCTCAGGGTGGATAAGGCAATGGGACCTGATGGCATACATCCCAGGGTACTTAAGGAGCTAAAGGAGGAACTAGCAGAGCCATTAACAGAATTGTTTAGTGAGTCTCTGAGCACAGGAGAGGTCCCAGAAGACTGGAGAAGGGCTCATGTGATCCCGCCTCCACAAGAGTGGTAGCAGGAGGAGGCGGGAACTACAGACCGTCAGTCTTACCTCAGTAATGGGCAAGATTATGGAGGCACTCCTTAAGGAAAGGATAGTGCAACACCTGGGAATCCATAGGGGCACAGGATCCAAGACAGCATGGGTTTACAAAAGGAAGGTCCTGTGAAACTAATCTCATAGATTTCTTTGACTGGGTAACCAGAGTGGTGGACCGCGGGGCAGTTGATATAAGCCTACCTTGACTTCAGCAAAGCTTTAACACTGTTCCACATAGAGATTGATAAATAAGCTAGGTAGGCTCAGGGTGTCAGAAGTTGGTCAACTGGGTGGCAAACTGGTTGACGGGCAGAAAACAGAGAGTGGTGGTAAATGGTATACAGTCAGAAGAGATGCAAGTCACAAGTGGGGTACCTCAGGGATCAGTCCTGGGGCCAGTCCTCTTCAACATCTTCATTAGTGACCTTGCAGATGGACTAGAGGGTAAGGCTTGTCTGTTTGCAGATGACACCAAGATCTGCAACAGAGTAGATGATCCAGATGGGTGGGCAGAATGAGAAGAGATCTGGATAAACTAGCAGAATGGTCAGAAGAGTGGCAACTGGGATTTAATGCAAAGAAGTGCAAAATCATGCACATAGGGAAGAAAACCCTGAAGCCACCTATAGGCTGGGTGGGGAGTTGCTAGCAGTCACAAAGGAAGAAAGAGACTTGGGCATCATCATCACTGATGACCTAAAATCATGCAAGCAGACCTCTAAAGCAGTAGGTAAGGCTAGGGGGGTGTTAGGGTATATTAGTAGGGGTATCACAAGTCGTAAGAGGGAGGTAATAATCCCTCTGTACAAGACACTGGTTAGGCCCCATCTGGAGTACTGTGTGCAGTATTGGAGGCCACACCTTCACAAGGACATTAACCAAATTGAGGCAGTACAGATAAGGGCAACCAAAATGGTGCAGGGACTGCATCAGAAGACATATGAGGACAGATTAACGGAGCTCAATATGTATACCCTTGAGCAAAGGAGGGATAGAGGTGATATGATCGAGGCATTCAAACACCTTAAGGGCATAAACAAGGTGAAAGAGTCTAACATGTTTAAATATAAGAAAAATAGCAGGACAAGAGGACACAGCATGAGATTAGAGGGAGGAGGATTAAGGGGGAATGTGAGGAAATTCTTTTTCACAGAAAGGGTGGTGGATGCATGGAATGGCTTACCACAAGAAGTGGTGGCTATGAATACAGTGCAGGGCTTCAAACAGGCATGGGATAGGCATAAGGGAGCAATACAAATGACTATGAATAGATAGGCCACTGACAGAGCAAAGGCTGATGGCACATTTATAAGGTAGAAAAAGAAATGGGCAGACTGGATGGGCCTTGCGGTCCTTATCTGCCGTCAACTTCTATGTCTCTATGTCACGTCCTGCTAAGAATATATACAAGATGGCAGTGAAGAAATTAACACCCACAGTTGCAGTCCTTGGCATCATTCAGGGTGCTCTGCTACATATCTGCCTGTCTCTGGTTACTCTGCTTCTTTTATATTAATACCCTTGTAATTCTGTATGTACATTTGAATTGTTTGAACAGCTTTTAGGCAAGTTTTATTTTTTAGAGGGACTATTCAATTATTTTTGTCCTGACCAGACCACCTCTGAAACTGCATCTTTAAAAGCAAGTATGACCAAAAGAAGCATGGCAACCACTATAGTTCTTTCTTTTGCAATATTCACAGTCATATTCTGTGTTTAGAAAAATAGTTCAATGAAAATGATATGGGACTGAAATGGTTTTATGTATAAAGACATACAATATTTCCCAGTGTTTTGGCAATGTTACTTAAAGAGATTGTCATAGTATTGGTAATGTACTCATTATTTTTGCATTTGTAGAAAAAATGACACAAACATCATGACAAACTGTGTGTCCTTGTTTCGCTTTTTCTTTAACATTCATGTTCACACCTAAAATGTTGATGTTATAACTACATAAAACAATCCGGATTTTTTCCATAAAGGGGGATTAAATCTCACCATGTAACTTAAAAATAAGAATGGCAAACCTTGTTTTTTTGTTGTGGATTTTAAATATTTAAATGACCATCAGGTACTGGACAAACAAATTATGAATTTAACATGGGGTTGCTAAAGCACCAGGGAACATACTTAAAAGTTAAACATTTATGCTTTTTGGTATCAATCCTACTGTGCCCTAAGATATAGAGGATTGTGTATGTGCAATCATACACAACAAGGCTGTGTGTCAATTGAGTGAGTTTCCATGGTAACAAGAGACCCCCAAGAATGCAGCTCAAATCAAATAAAACTTTATTTATATAGCGCCTTTCAAAGCCAAGGCTTCTCATTAAAATATAAACGTAGCATAAAACATTAAAACAATAGATATATCAGTAAGCTAAACATCATTTGGGAAGGCTAAACTGAATAGATATGTCTTTAAAGCAGTTTTAAATCTATCAACAATCAGGTATTCTCCTAACCAATGAGGTAGAGAATTCTACAGGGTTGGTTCCAAAAAAGGGAAAGCACGGGCACTAGATATTTTTAAACAAACCCTGGGAATCTCTAGCAATCCCTTGTCAGTGGAATGGAGAGGATGGAGGGGGCAGTAGGGAGTCAGGAGGTCTTGCAGGTAGCCAGGTCCCTGCTTGTCTAGGGCATTAGCAAGCCAACCTTAAAGGTGATCCACCACTAAACAGGCAACCAGCGTAGCTCATGCAGCACAGGCGTAATGTGACTGGCCCTTGTTGACCCAGTCAGAAGCCTGGCTTCCGCATTCTGTACCAGCTACAGGCAGTGGATATCAACCCCTGGAAGCCCTAGGTAGAGGGCATTGCAGTAGTCAGGGCATGGACCAATGTTGGAAGATCATCAGGAGGAACCAAGTGTTTCACCCGCACAATATTCCTCAGATGGTAAAATGAGGATTTAACCACAGCCGACACATGATATTTCAAGATCAGGCCATCATGAAAAATAATACCCAGGTTATGCACCCGGTCTGAGGTAGTGAGCTGAACATAATTGTTCCATAGGCTCGACGCCTGTCCAGCCCCCAAACCCGCCCTCGGATGACCCAGGTCCGCTACCAACACTTCTTATCAGGATTCAGGCTCAACCAACTGCTGCTCATCCACTTCCTGATCTCAGCAAGACAGTTGTTTAGCACAGAGACTGCATCAACCTGTTGGGGCAGAAAGGACATATACAGTTGAGTATCATCTGCATAGCAGTGAAAACTCAAACTGTATCACCTGATGATATCTCCCAATGGCAGCATATACTCTGAACAGCATGGAGGCCAAAATGGAGCTCTGTGCCACCCCATAGGACAGGAAAAGAGCATCAGAGGAATAAATTCCAGTGACCACTCTCTGGGAGCTGTCCTCGAGGAAGGATCAAAACCATTCAAGGATGACAGCCCACAAAGAAGCCACAGGTAATCCAAAAGCACACCATGGTCCAAAGTGTTAAATGTTACAGAGAGAAATCAAGAAGGACCAAGATGGTACGTGCCTTTCGATCTCTCGCCATTAGATCAGTCAATACTCAGACAAGTGCAGTCTCAGTTCTGTGTCTCTTCCTAAATCCGGACTGGAGAGCATCATAGACATTGCGAGTTGCAAGGTGATCATTCAGTTGCAATGAAACCACCTTCTCAATAACCTTGCTGACAAACGCTAGGTTAGAGACAGGCCGGTAGCTAGCTAGACAGTCTGGATCCAAGGAGGTTTTCTTAAGGAGTGGTCATATGACTGCCTCCTTGAGGGGATCTGGAAAGACTTCTCTCTCAAAGAAACTCCAGACAATTTCAGCTAGGATCGGGTAGATAACATCTACACAACCCACGAATAGGGGTGTATGGCCCGAATCCAAACTACAACTGGTTGGGCGCAAGGTCTGGACGATCTTTACAATGTCCATGACTTCCAGCCAACTGAAGTCCGACCAGACAGACCGAGTGTATGCCACCTCCTGCTGACCTCTGTAATGCCTTGTAGGAGGAGCCAGGCTGATGCCAGACCTGATGCTGGCAACCTTATCTGTGAAGAATTGAGCAAACTTCTCACATTTCAGCTGAGAAAAAGCTCCTCTGGGCTGGAGACAGATTGGATTGCACAATCTGTCAACAATCCAGAAGAGCTGAGCCAGTCGATTCTGTGCAGCAGAAATCTCCCTGGACTGGAATTCTGCCTTCTTATTGGTGATTTCTGATTGATAGCCTTCATAATGTGCCATCAACCTAAGCCTGTCAGCATCCAGGCCAGACCTCTTCCATGCTCTCACCATCCTTCAACCAACTCATCTCAGCTCCTTCAAGGAACCATCAAGCCAGGAATTCCTTGGGTGAAGAGTGAGAGGTTGAACATGAACAGGAGCAATTTTGTCCAGGGAATCTCACAATGCCCTATTATAGGCCAGTATGAGATCCCACAGACTCATGCATTCACCCGACAATCCTGATAAGTCCAGCACCACTGATAGACCAGGTGGGGTAACTCCCCTTAAAGAGAGGTACTGGACCATCTCCGTAGGGGCAGACCCATTGGAGGGAGCCCCAAAGCTGAACCTTATGGTGTGATGGTCAGACCCGCTGACAGGTTACACCTCCAAATCAATGATCTCCATCCCCAGGAGAAACACCAGATTCAATGACTAAACCCCTATATGGGTAGGGGAGGTAACTACCTGTATGAGGCTCAGCATCATCATTAGTTGGAGGAGACTTTGACCAAATTGTAAGAGTTCATCATTGACCCAGGCATTGAAATCCCCCAGAACTAAACAAATCTGCTGAGCTACAGGCACCTTTAGCAGTGAGGAGGGTGTATATTGCAGCTGTCACAGAAATGTCAGCAACTGAGCAACAGGACTGGGATCTGACAATCCCAGGATACAAATTATACAGGAAGGACCATGGGGGGGGTGGCAGTCTATGTGAGGGGCAGGATCAAATGCACAAGGGATGAAGGAGAAGAAAGGAGAACAGTGGCAATCTGGCTGCATCTCTTAGACTCAAGGGGTAGAAAACTGAGGTTTGGGGTGGTATACAGGCCGCCATCCCAGTCTGAGGAGCTTGACAGGGAGTTAGCAGGACAAATCAAAAAGGTATGTAGAAAAGGGAAGGTGGTCATTATGGGGGATTTCAACTTGCCAGGGGTTGACTGGAGCATTCCAGTCACCTCCAGTGCTAGGGAGCAAGTGCTTTTGGATGCAATCCAGGAGGATCTCCTGACACAGTTGATTACTGTACCTACTAGACTAAAGAACATTGTAGATCTGGTATTGTTGAATGGGGAGACAGTGAGGGAAATAAAGGTAGAGGACCCACTAGCTGACAGCGATCACCAAATGGTGTGGTTTAATAGGACGATGTGTGGACAGCCAGAGAAATCAGTTACTTGGGTGGTAAACTTAAGGGGGGGCGGACCTTGGGAGGATGCAGAAAGTACTGAAAGGGAAACTGGAGGACATAAGGCAGGAGATGGACATGGAGCAGAAATGGGATATTATTAAACGGAGGGTTACAAAGGCAACAGAAGCCTGCACCAAGGCACAGAGTAAGAGGAGCAGAGCAAGAAAACCATGCTGGTTGAACAGCGGGGTTGTGGAGGTGGTGAGGGCAAAACGAGAGGTGCACCAGAGGTTTAGGAGGACAGGAAGGAAGTGGACAGGGAGGAATATGCAAGATGGTCCAGGAGGTGACCAGAAAAGTGAAAGAAGCCAAGGCCCAGAGGGAGCTGAGATTAGCACAGGGAATTAATGGGGGAATACTTTTCAGACACATCAGGAGAAAAGGAAGTGCAAGGAGACAACAGTGAGGATAAAAGGGTGGGAGTGGACAGAAAGGGGAGGACCAGGCAGAAGCACTGAATGAATACATTTGCTCAGTGTTCATGGAAAGAAGGGGACGCTACCAGCATGGGCTGGGAGGGTGGGACAGGGAGAGAGGAGGTGACAGATGGAAGAATTGAGACAAATACAGTCCTAGAGGTACAGAGGGCACTGAAGGTAGGCAAGGCACCAGGGCCAGATGGTATCCACCCCAGAGTGCTGAGGGAGATGGCGGAGGTGTTGGCGGAGCTGCTGGCAGATCTGTACAGCACCTCACTGGAGTCAGGATGTGTGCCACTGGACCGGAGGATGGCACATGTAGTACCATTACACAAGAGTGGACCAAGGGATGAACTGGGTAATTATCATCTGGTAAGTCTCACCTCCATAGTGTGCAAACTCATGGAAATGATACTAAAGGAAAGACCAGTGCTGGGTAAGTTACTTTTTCTATTACTTTCTATTTCATTTGAGAACTTGTTCCAGGAAGCTCAGTGCAGTCACTAGTAAGGATGGAGAAGTACTAGAAAAATTAATACACTTTACAATTAAAGTTACTTTTTTCTTTTAATACACAAACAATACAAAAATAATAAATAACTATAACAGGTTACATTTTTGAAAGTAATAGGTTAGTTACTAGTTACTTTCAAATAAATGTAATCAGTTAAAGTTAAACATTTCTTTTGTATTAAAAGACATAAGTAAATGTAACTGTAAGGTGTATTACATCTTCCAGTACTTCTCCATCCTTGCTAGTGACTGCACAGAGCTTTCTGAAACAAGTTTTCAAAAGTAATAGAAAGAAATAGAAAAAATAACTTACCCAACACTGGGAAAGACTCGTGTCGTACCTGGAGGACAATGGCCTCCAGGATGTGAGGCAGCATGGGTTTGTTTCAGAGAAGTCTTTTCAAACCAATAATATTATGACTGGATGACAGGTGAGCTGGATAAGGGTCATGCGGTGGATGTTCTTTACTTGGACTTCAGCAAGGCCTTCGATTCGGTGCCTCATGGGTGGCTTGAGGGGAAGCTAACTGGTGTACAGGTGGGGGCAAAAATGAGAAACTGAATTACAAACTGGCTGAGTGGCAGGCTGCAACGGATGGTGGTGAGAGGGGAGTTGTCAACTTCAAGGCTGGTGACTAGTGGGGTGCCACAGGGCTCTGTGTTGGGGCCAGTATTGTTTGGGTTCTTCATATCAGACATTGCACACAGGGTGGTGAGCAAAGTCAGTCTGTTTGCTGACAACACCAAAATCAGAGCAGCAGTGGATGGAGAGGAGGGATGGAAGCAGCTGCAGGTGGACCTATGCAAGCTAGAGGAATGATCACAGAGGTGGCAGCTGGGGTTCAATGCAAAGAAGTGTAAGGTTCTGCACTTTAGGGTGAAGAACTCAAGGAGAGAATACTGGCTGGGGGGGTTAAGCTGGGGATCACTGAGGAGGAGGAGAAGGACCTGGGGTAATGATAACTGGGACCACGAACAACACTTCCAAGTGCAGAAGAGTGGCTGCAAAAGTTAACAAAATGCTGGGGTGCATAGCGAGGGGGTTTTCCTCCAGGTGAAGAGAGGCAATCTTGCCCCTCTATAGGTCACTGGTGAGGCCACACTTAGAGTATTGTGTGCAGTTTTGGAGGACATACCTAAAGCATGATATCAGGCTACTGGAGGGGATGCAGAGGAAGGCAACAAAGATGATATGTGGAATGGAGAGGAGAGACTATGACAGCAGGCTGGGAGACCTAAATATGTACACCCTGGAGGACAGAAGGGACGGGGCTACATGATAGATACATTCAAGTATCTGAGGGGAATCAATAAAGATGGGGCAGATGGGGTCTTTAAGTTAAGGAGGGGGAGGGTCACCAGTGAGCATGCTCTATGAATAGAGGGGGGAAGATTTAGGAAGGAAATAAGGAGACACTATTTCACAGAGAGGGTGGTAGCAAAATGGAATGCCTTACCAGAATGGGTGGTATCATGTAAATCTATGAACAGCTTCAAAAGGGCATGGGACAGGGAACAGGGGAGAGTGAAGATAGGAGAGGTGGGGGTGGCAGTGGGATGACAAAAGGGAGGGGTGGTGGGGCAGCTGCAAACTAGGGGTGATGGCTGCACACTCGAGCAGACTTAGATAGACCAGGTGGTCTGTTTCTGCTGGCATATGCATATGTTTGTATATTCATAACTATCCATCTGGGAACCTCAATACCATGTCAACAACGAAGTCTGCTATCTCCTGCAATAATTCTTTACCATCACCTAGTGGATGGTAGATGAGGAGTGTCCCACAACCTACACCCTCTCCCAAGATACACTCAAAGGTACATCCACAAGACCCAGTTGCATTTTAAATATAATGGCTACACCCCTGCCCCTACGATCCAACTTTGGGTGATGTATCACCAAGAACCCGGCTGGGACAGTGGAGACCAATACAGGGCCTGCATTTTCATTCAGCCAGGTCTCAGTGATGCATGCTAGATCTGTTGTTCCAACAAGATCAGCTATAATAGCTGTCTTGTTCTTAATAGATCTGGCATTACATAACTCCGCCCAGGTAGGATGAGTTGTCGGGGAAGACCTCAGCTCCTGTCCACTTACTTTGGAGCCCTTGGGTATGGGGAAAAGACAGGGAATACCTCTGTCCTGGCTTCAGTTTGCCCCAGGGCACTTCCTGGACCCCACAACCCCAAACCACCCTCCCTTTCCCTTCCCCCACTAGGCCCAGCTCTCCCCCTTCTCCTACATCTCCTAAATATCCCTAAAGCTTGACACTTAATATAGGTCTCAGATGTTAGAGGGGGCCACTCAAAAGGATGCAGTTCCCTGAGCCTAGTGGGGGAGTAGTGCCTGACCATCTTTAAACCTCCCCAACATATTTTCCAACAAAATAACCAAGCACAATCAGATCAAATAATCATAAAGCTCACAACAGCAGTTCCAACACAATTACAACCCCAATTCAATAAAACTTCTTTAATCCCTAACTATTTAACAACTACCCTCTACAAAATTCCAAAAAACAACCCCACCAAAAAATACAAAAACACAAATAATTATCTACTAAAACAGCTGCAGTGCCAATTTAAATATTTAATTTATTGTCCAACACATAATTTAACTGTCCAATGTCTTCCTAAATAGTACTGATTCATAAAGATTTGCCAAGTCCTTCCAAGAGTTTGAAATGGAGAGGGGTAGCTGTCACTGACCCCTTATCCAACAATGAATCCAAAAAACGTGGTCCTCTCACTGCCACAATCACATTTCCATAGTAGTTGTTGAATTCCTGATGAGGCCCTCTCACTGCCTCCCAACATAAGTAAAATAAAATTATAGTGCCTGCCAAAGATTTACCGGGAAAAGATGATGGGAAGAGCTTAACCACAAAAATCTTCTCATGCGGGAGATCCACTAGGGGCCAATCCCAACAGAGAATTGCATCTTCAGTGTAAGTATAGCCAGACCCCAACTCAGCCTGGAGACAGGCACCCCGATCAAAGAAACACTGCACTTAGCCCACCGGCACCGTCCAACCAAGATGGAAGGCCCATGGTGGTCACAGGAGAAAGAGTTCTGCACCATCCCTCCGGTTGGTGCTTTCTATCCCCACAGGAAATTCCCAGACCAGGTGTCTACCCCAAAGCTGGCTGGCCTAGCCTACAATCCACCACTCTCAGTCTCTCCCAGATGGCTCCACAGAATCCAGCCCGGCTCTTAACTCCTACAGCAAAAATAGCATTCCACCAGGAGCAGTCCAAGAAATCCAACAAAACGGTTGCCCTCAACAGTGATCCTGCCACTCCTGTTACTCCGCTACTCAAACCTCAGTGAGGCAGCCCTTTCAATCCTCCAGCAGTCACAGAATACTCCCAGCAGCTACCATCACAAAAATTAAAATAAGCTCCCCGTTTAAACATCCCAGTGACACAGCACACAGTTTTGGAATGCAGAGTGAACTCTTGCAGCAAATAAAACAAAATTCACCTTGGTGAAAGTCAACACAGTGAAAGTCAGCATCCATACGTGGTGGTCAGGTAAGATTAAAAGACAGCCACAACTTAGTAAGCACTGTTGCTGATTCAGATCAGACAACCAAACAATAAGAAAGAAAGAAACAAAAAGAAACAAAAATAAAACGTCAAGAACTAAAAACTAAAATGAATCAAACTAAAACTAATGCAAGCTATTGTGACCGCTGGCCCAGCATGGCCGTCATCTTGCTCAGAAGGTTTTGTTACTTAAGAATGAAACTCAGCCTTGTATGTGTATGGTTGTTCATACACATTCTTTTAGTGTAGGGGCAACCGTAAGTATGAACACCTATAAATCCAGAACTCATGACTTGCCACAGGCCAGGGGTTGACCAACACTCTTAACCACTGCTGACATGCTTGATAAGAATATCACCACATAACCGCACTCTATGTTGTTGTGCTGTAGTAGCGATGTCGCTAGTGCAGCACAACATCTTGACATCACTACTGCAGCACAACGCTGTTCCAGGCATGGATATCCATGGACAATAGCAGTCCATCATACACTATAAAGATATTTGCAATACTGAATGTTGTTTTTTGACATTTTATTTATGTAGGGATGCCTCTTAAAGCTTGTATAGCTGCAACATCACATATATACTAATGTCCTTGATGCTGAGACAATTATGGGCAGTTAAGCATAGCTACAAAATAAAGGCTATTGGCACTTTATGTCCTTGACATTTAAGTCAGTATCAGTATTATGAACTGTGTTGCAGACCTTGGCTACTGGGAAGAGAGCCAGCAAACTTTCAAAAGCTTGCTGCAAGACTGCTCAACTTCCTAATGGTAAGTGTTACTTCTTACCAAGGCAGTGGCCCAGGTTGATGCCAAAGCATAGGATATTGTGTATCAAGTGGCCAAGTCAGTACAAAGAATCAGCTCTGGATGCCATCTGACTCTGTACACATGCTCCATGGTAGCCCAGGTGGAGGGAATATGTTGGCAGGGATCGGTAGTGCCAGATGTTAACAAGGCTTCTGATACCTGCCATCTGATGCAGAGGCATCAGACATCCAGTTAGGTGTGCTTTTTTAGAGCAAGCTGGGCCTAGAGTATGGACATGCTCAGCCACCCTTACCTAACACATTGTTTTCCCAAGTAGGATGGACAGAGTTGAAACAACTCACAGGATAGTCCAGCCAATTATTGTGTCATCCTTCTCTGACCCTTTACAGTTGCTGAGCACTCTCTCTCTCTCTCTCTCTCTCTCTCTATATATATATATATATATATATTAATGGCATAGCCCCATATCAGTTAAGATCTATCCCAACATCAGTTGTTCCAGTGTGTGTTAATGGTAGGAGACAACCACAGTTAAATCAAGATGCTATTAAACCACACAAAAAAGGTTCCTGCACTTGGGTGGGGTGCTAAAGATACAAGTCCAAACATACATTCATTTAAAATCCAGCACTCACCAAGCATTTGAAGAAAAAATGCTGCTTTGCAAGCTTGTGAATAAACGGTGCCAAACTGTATGCTCTAGTGCAAATACAAATACCTTGAAATATTTCAGAGCTAGGTCCTGTATGAAAATCCCTTTGATAAAGGACCTAGCACAAAAACGCATCACGGTATCTGTATCTGCCCCAGAGAATAAAGTTTGGCACTGTTTATTCACAAGCTTGCAAAGCATCATTTTTTCTTCAAATGATTGGCGAGTGCTGGATTTTAAATGAGTGTATATCAAGATACTATGTAGATGGGGCATAGCCAAGCCAGGGAAGTGAATGGTTGCCTGATCTCAGAGCTCCCAGCTAAATCCTCCTTAAATCCTCACATTTTTACTTTAAATTTGATAAAAAATCACTTAATTATGTTCTGTGTACTAAGAAGATGACATCCAACCCAAAAACAGCTCACAGCCATGCAAAACTAAACTTAAAATTGGCAAAAGAGACCTCAGGGTTTTTGTGAGCCTGCTTAGCTGAGAGGCTGTGGTAAGGCAGGAGTGGGGCTGAAGCAGCTCAGCCCTTGACAAAACCACAATACACCAGGAAAACCTTACAAAAAAAAGCTAAAAACTATAATATTTGATATGCAGAATGAACGAAAAGCTGGGCCAGAGAACTTAGCAGCCCAATTTACACAAGTCCAGCTCACTGTGAAGACACTTGGGGCATCTGTGGATATTCATGGAAAACATATAGAGGAGCTGGAATTGCACTTTGGAGCCCAGGAGGAATGCTAAGCAGCAGTCACCACAAACATTCAGCAGCACATAAAGTTATTGAAGATTTAGAGGAGGTACTTGACAACCACCAAAATCATTAAAAGTATAACAATATATGCCTATGGGGTCCACCCGGGGGGGGGTTGAAGGCAAGGATCTTCTTATGTTTCTAGCTAAGTGGCTACCAGAGGCACTGGGGCTCCCCACAGACACCCTTCTTGAGGTTCATCATGCTCATCTCTCTCTGGATAAACAAACTCTGGCCAGAACTGATAGGGCTGCAGCTGAGGAATTTGGGGTAAATATATTGAAAATTACCAAAGTTATGAACTTGCTTTAGCAAAATGTAATGTAGGCTCATAGATTTGTTGTTTTGTAATATTTTTACATCACACTTTCAACATTGCGTTGTTATGACCCTACCTCGTGAAGAAGGGCAGAGCAAATGTTAACTCCTGCCCGAAAGGAGATTTGGTGCAGGGACTGCAAAATCAACTTTTGGGATGCGAAAACACATTTTGGGCAGGAGCTGAAAAATGACAGTTGTCACATTCATGAGATGCTGTAAAGAAATGGCTATATTGAAAATGTGGGGTAAAAATATTGAATACTACCAAATGTATTAGCCTGCATTCACAAAATTCAAGGTAGGCTCATAACTTTGTTTTCTTTTTAATATTTTTACACCAAATTTTCAACATATCCTTCTTATGACCTCACCTCATGAACAAGGGTAGAGAACATTTTCAACTCCTGCCTGAAAGGTAATTTCACTCAGGAACCACAAAATCACCTTTCGGGATGTAAAAAAACATTTTGTCCAAGATTTGAAAAATGACAGCTGTCATATTCATGAGATGCTATAAATATATGGCTATATTGTACATTTAGGGTAAACATATTGAAAATTACCAACGTTATGAGGCTGTGTTCACAAAATTCAATATAGACTCATAACTCTGTTTTTTTTTAAGTATTTTTACACCAAATTTTCAACATAGCCTTTTTATGACCCCATCTCATGAACAAGGGCAGAGAAAGTGTTCAACTCCTGCCTGAAAGGTGATTTTTGTGCAGGGACTGTGAAATCACCTTTCGAGACAGATTTGCCTAATGTGTAAACACTGTTCATGAGCCAGGGTCCCAAAGAAGGCATGTTGAAAATTTGGGCCAAAAATATGTAAAAATGGCTAAGTTATGCCACTAAGTTCAAAACACCATTGAAATACATTAAACAACAAACCTGTTTCTTCAGCTCGTGGTCCAAGTTTGAAGAACACAGATGTGTCTGCAGTCCAGAGAAGATTACAGTGTTGGACCCCTGATGGATTAGTAAGGGCTTGGGGGGGTGCTGGGAGGTGGGCTCTGAGTGAGAGGGTCAGGTTGGGGGTGAGGAACCACTGCAAAAGACATTGATGGACAGTTTTATTTTACAGGTAACAAAAAATGACAGAGAAGTCCAATTGTGACCCAAAGGGACTGGTACTCCAGTGTCACTGTTATGTTTCTGGGGGAGTGAACAGTGCTGAGAGGGAGGGTTGGGTGGGAGGAGAAAAATATATATAAACAGAAAAGAAGGACTGACACGGGAACATGATCATGACACTGGGGGATTGGGCACCCTCAGTGTCAGTGTTAAGTTTGTGGGGGAGTTGGATGGTGGGGACAGAGAGGGAAGGTTAGGGGGGATAGTTATAATAAACAAAAATAAAAAATTGACGGTCATGGCGGAACATGACACACTCTGCCATGTCCAAGATGGCCACTGTTTGCTACTGTGCATGTGCGACTACTAGCGCAAGTGCAGAAGAGTATGGTGTCCATCTTGGATATGGCAGACTGTGACATTTTCTGCCGTGACCATGGACAGAGAAAAAAATAGTGCAGTGAGACTGCTAAGGGAGTCAATGAGCGGATTGCTTCATAGACATGGAGGCGACTGAGTTGCAACTTCAACATGTCCTTCAGTTGGAAGGAATGTGCTGAATCTTTTTTCTCTAGCAAGAATTCTGCAGGACTATGCCCACTGCAACCCTAAAAAAACCCTACTGAATGTCCCAGACACTTCCTCATTACATTTCTAAGATATCCCAACAGAGAGAAAGTACTGCAGGCAGCCAGAAGAAAAGTGACGAATCAAAGAGTAAAACTCAATAGTACACTGTTTTCCGGATTACAGCAGGAGGCTCCAGCAGTGCAAGCAGGAATTTAATGAAGAAAAGAATAGCCAACACACCGAAAATTGGCAATTTGCACATGTGTAGCCATCTAAATTGCTAATATTTCTTTTGGGCCACCCACTGAAGCAGTTCATGCAGCCAGCACTCACTGACACATTCATCCACATGGAGGTAGCAGCAAAGGAGGGCTGCATGAGCTACAGGGGTACAGGACCTGCAGTCTGTGAGTCAACATTTTAACTTATTCCTACACTGTGAGTAGGGGTCAGAGACAGGGGGGTGAATGGGGGCACATATGGAATGAGAACAGAGGGTTTCAGTGCATACTTAAGGAACTAGCTATGGATGTGCAAGATCTCCTATGACCTTACCCCCCTCTTCGCTCGCTCCGCCGACAAGGGATTGCTAGAGGTTCCCAGGGTTCATCTTCAATCATCTGGGGCCAGAGCTTTTTCTTTTATGGCCCCAACCCTGTGGAACTTTCTAGCTCGTCGGATATGAGAGTGCCAGTCCACAGAGATATTCAAGGCATCTTTGAAAAGTTATTATTTGTGCAAGCCTTTGATTACGACATCCCATTGTCTTTTAATTATTTTTAAATTTATATTTGTTATGTTGGCTGTTTCTTGTATTGTATCTGCACTTTGATCATTTTGAAAAATGCACTATAAATAAAATTTGATTTGATTTGATTTAAATCTAGGCTGCCACCAGTAAATCTTTTCTCTTAAATAAATAACTATCAGAGACCGGTAGAATCAAAATGAAGTCTGGCTGCACAAAATGGTTCCATGTACCAATATCGTGAGTGTTTGTGGGGAGTAGACATACAGAAAATGGCAGCTAATCGAGCCACTCACAACACTGGATAGTCACACAGTCAGCAGGATGCTCTTCCCCACCTCGTTTTGGCTGCTCTCAACAACTAAACAAGACTGAAAACTCTTTCAGTGAACCACAATTTTACCCATCCCTGCTCCTGCATAGAAAAATGGCACTCATTTAAAAGATGACACGGAGCACAAATGTTACCAAAATTTCTGGTGTCCTGGGCAATTTGACTGGGATGAGCAGCCCTTTATGCTTGGCATACTGTCCAGATTTGGGGTTGGACTGAAATTTATGACCTTCATACATACAGTTTATAAAAGCCCCCGTGCTCAGGTGCTGTCAAATGGGTACCTCTCAGAAAGCTTCCCCCTTACCTGAGGCACCAGGCAAGGGTGCACCTTATCCCCTCTCTTATATGTATTGACTGTGGAACCCCTAGCAATTGCCATCAGAAAGAATGCACAGACAGTAGGTTTACATAAATGGAGGAGCAACCATGTGTTATTTCTCTTTGCTGATAATATCCTATTTTTCATAGCAGAACCTGAGAAATCACTCCAAGCTGATACATTAATTTTCCATAAACATTGCCCAGTGTCAGTACATAAAATAAACTGGCCAAAATGGAAATGAATGCTCATGAAAAGGGAGATGGGCATACCTCTTCAGGTAGCATGATCCAATCTCACCCCAACTGCCCAACTGAAATACAAGGGGGTGATCCTGCCTCAGATTATTTCCAAACTGTGGTTTCTGAACTACAGATCTATTCTGGGTACTTACAAATGGCTGTGCGAGGTAGTGTGGACTTTTTCTAACAGTAATTGAAAGGGTTATCATGGTAAAAATGTGCTTGCTTCCAAAGTTTTTATATGTATTTCAGGTTTTGCCAGTACAAATTCTACTGTGCCTATATACAAGCATTAAAGGCCACATTACAAATGTTCAATGGCAAGGCAAAAGAGTGAGGATCTACAGGCAGTTTTGTGTATCCCTAGCTCAGAAGTGGGGGGCTAGACCTTCAAATTTTCACAATTATTACATAGCTGCCCAGCTAGCATATATAAACCATCTGTTAACACCCACAGAGAATAGGTCAGCATGGGTAGACATGGAGGCACAGGATCTGGGAATACAGGGATCAGAAAAATACTCTCAAGAGCCCTAAGAACAGGGAATGTTAAGAAAAGAGCTACTCCCTTTACCAGAATGTTAATATGTGCCTGACTGACTGCACTCACATGCAACACCCACAAGGAGTGTCCACTAATGCAGAGATTGACAGGGGGCTGTGTGAGTATGCATCCCCTCCAAAGCCTACAGTGGAAGTACTGGCAGAGTGGAGATCTAAAGGTCTTATTAAAATGTCCCAACTGTATTTGCAAGGAATACTGATCTCTTTTAAGAACCTGTAAGATTCTTTCCACCAGAAGGCCAGAGATATCTTCACCTTGAAAGATCAGGCACAGAATCTGGACACTTGGCTTTTTCTGCTATCACTGACACAGGTGTTTGTGTGTGTGTGGGGGGTGTTATTATCTACAAGATTCTTACTTAGAAAAGTCACTTAAAGTTATCCAGCAGGGGGAAGACCTCTTAAATTATTCTATGGCCTGTTATCCTCTTACATGCAGGATTCCTGGGTCAGGGGGGACTGGGCAAAGGACCTAGAAATAGATAGACCACCAGACCTCTTATAGAGAGGCATAGGAATACACCCTGACCTGCTCAAAACTCCACAGGATATGGCAAGCGTAATACAATTTCCTCCACAGAACATACTGTAACCCAAAATTGCCCCACATATTTCATAACACAAAATTAGACAGATGTCCTAAATGCCACATTGTAGAGGGAACATTCCAACACCATGGAAAGGGGCACCCAGAAATAGCCAAATATTGAAGAACAGTGGTGAATACATGTTCAAAATGCCTGAATTTTAGCTATGAAATGTCCATCCGGATAGTCATTCTGGGTTTCCAGCTGCAGGGAAATACTCATGCAACCTATAAGCACCCATTGTGGCAGCTTGGCCTGGCAGTAGGGATGGTAGTTCTAGTATGGCATTGGATGTCAGAAAATATCCCAATTGCCAAGGGGAGCAATTCCATGCTGGACTGCCTTAAAAAAAAAAAAAACAATTACAGGTACTAAAAGACTGTGAAGTGTACAATAGTACCTAGTCTCTCCATGGAACAGGCACTGGAACAGGGTCTCTCTCTCTTTCCTGTGTAGTTATGTTCACTAAAGATAATCTTACAGTAAGCACTTCCTTATTTGCCTATACAGCACTGTCTATGTAAAATGCCTAGAAGAAATTCTGCTAAGAAGTAACAATATGATAGGTGTATTTTTTGTGAAATCATCAAATATGGTCAGATGTTGCTGTAAATGTGATTAGTACTGACTGGAAGCTTTAATAAACAAAGTTTTTAAAAAATATGCTATGTAGATGTTGGAGTAAGAGGAAGACAGTGGTTTCTTAAGTGGGATAGGAGACTATGGAGATGGAAGAAGACTGTCAAGGCATGCAATATCATACAACTGCAAGAAATGTTTTAAAAAATGCTTGCTCCATATTTTAAGGTGCCACTTGTACCAGTGAATCAGTTATACATTGTACAATAAAATGGTATGTCCAGTAATAAAAGGAGATACAGTAGACAAGAGCAACGTATTTCTAGAAGACTAGAAGAAGAAGACTAGAAGACTGGGGAATGCTTGGTTTCATCAGCGTCTATGGACATACACAAACATACACACATACAAATGTACCAGTGGATAAAGGCCTTATGGTCTACCTCGTCTGCTCAAGTGTGCAGCTCCCTCTGTGTTTTCATAGGAAACTGCTCTCTCATCCCCCTTGATCCCTTTCAAATACACCACCCCTCTCTCTTCCTCCACCTGTAACTTTCCCCCTCACCCTGTTCCAGCCTGTCTTGGAGCTGTCTACTGTTTTTAGGGATACCTTCTCCTCCAGCAACTCATTCCACTTAACTTCCACCTTCTTGGTGAAAAAGTACCTCCTCATTTTTTTCCTGAATCCCCCACCCCAATTCAGGTTGTTACCCTTAGTGTCTTCTTTCCACTAAGACTGAAGAAAGCCCTTGGGGTTCACCCAGTTTATATCTTTAAGGTACTGGAAGGTCTCAGTCATGTCTCCCTTTTCCCTTTTGTCCTCAAGAGGGTACATGTTGAGCCCCCTAAGCCTCTACTTGTAGTTGTTGCTTACTGGCCATGGATCATCTTGGTTGCCCTTCTCTGGACCATTTCCAGCAAGCCAATATGCTTCTTAAGATAAGAGCACTAGTACTGCACACTGTTCTGTAGGTGCAGTCTCACTAGAGACATGTACAGTGGCAGAATGACCTCTGTCTTCCTGCTAGTAATTCCCATGGCTATGCTACCCAGCATCCATTTTGCTTTGGCTACAGCTTTCCTGCAGTGTGCCGAGTGTTTCAGGTCACTCGTGATAATTACACCCCCTGTCCTTTTCTTTCTCTGACCTGTTTATCTGCACACCACTAACTAGTATTTGGTCCCTGAGTTCTTCACCCCCAAGAGCATAACTTTACACATTTTAGTATTGAACTGCTGCTGCCAAATATCAGAATATCAGACCACTTTTTCCAGCCAAGACGAGTCTTCCCTGCATTCCTATCTCCCCTCCTCCATGTCCGCCCTTCCATAGAGATTTGTGTTATCTATGAACAGGCAGTTCTTACCCTTGATCCCACCCACAGTGTCACTTATGAATATGTTAAATGACACTTGAATGAACACAGAGCCCTGTGGGACCCCACTAGTCGCAAGCCTAGCTTCTGTGAATTCCACCCTGACTGCCACCTTCTGGCTTCTGTCCTACAGCCAGCTTCTGACCCACCCAATAAGCTTAGCCCCCACCTCCAGGTCTTCTAGCTTTCTTACCAGTCTCCTGTGAGGTGCAGAGTCCTTATCTCATGTCATGCCAGTGACCTGGGCTTAGGAACAACCTTAGGTTGTCATGGAGCCGGCACGGAGGGGGTAGAGATGGAGCAGAATTGAGCTGCCTAATAGCAGCTTTCCTCTCCCCAGGGAGGTTGTTGCCCCCCTTAGTTCCACCACCACTGGGTCGAGGTCTGGTGGTGGTGTAGGCGGGAGGAGGCAGCACTTAGGGAGGGCGTCTTGAAGCACCATGTGCGCGTGTATCCACATGTGTATGTGCACACCCAAGACAGGGAGGCAGGTGAAAATGGGGGTTAAAACCTACACAAATATGAATAAAACAGGTATTAGTAGAGGTAGATTGCTTATCATTGATGGGCAATGTATTCCAAACAGAAGAAGCACAGTAAGCAAAAGTTCTCTTGCCTGAATTAGTTCGTACAAGGGGCAAGACCACTTAAGACTTTGTTGATGATCAAGATTTGTAAGTGGAGGAATAATTGACAAGTGAATTTTGAAATGTAACTGGAATCCCTGTATTTATTATTTTGAATGTGAAACAAGACATTGAAAGTCTGTAATTATTCTGTACAGAAAGCAAACGTAGTTGATTTAATATTTGGCAGTGATATGTGTGGTGAGGAGCCAGAACAGCAAACTTCCCTATTTTTTGTAGTAATGTTTCTTTTCTGGGTACAGTACAGGCAGGATCTGTATCAATAACCAACAAAGAATAATTCAATATTGAGAGGAGATTTTGTTGAGCAATGGCAGCACGTGTCTCTTTTGTTAGGTAATTTAATAATCACTACAGTCTTCCTATCTTTGCATGTAAATTGGAAGTGATTTTATCCATATGAACATTAAATTTTAAAGATGGGTCCAATGTAATATCTAAATTTTTAAATGAATCCAAACTCTCAACTGGACTTCCCCTTGAGAGCATACTGTAAAGTCACTTGAATATTTTTTTACTTTAACATCAGATCCAAACAACACAGCTTTTGTTTTAATTTTGTTTGAGACCAAGTTATTCTGACAGAACCTATTCTGAATTTTAATAACTCACAGCTTAATGTAGAATTTTTATTTATTTATTTAGTTAAACATTTGGTAACCAGGAAAGGCACATGGAGTCATGGCTTGTTTCCAGGTGTGACCCGAATTGACGTGTACAATACATGCACTATGGGACAACAGTGCTACATCATCTGTATAGAGTATTAAGTCACAATTTTGTGGTATTTGTGAGATAGGGTCAATGAAAAGAGTGAAAAGTAATGGGCCCAATACTGAGCCTTGGGGGACTCCACACTGGACCTTGTGGAATGTAGGGAAAAAACATTAAATTTAGCACACTGGAGCCTATTGTCAAGATAGTCCCTAAATCATCTAATAGTGTGGGTTCCAAGTCCTACATGCTCAAGACATTTTAATAAGATGGTATGATCTACCAGATCAAATTCCTTGGTTAGGTCCATGAGCACTGCCCCATTAGGTCACTGGTCTCAGTAGCCCTATGGACAGTGTCCTTGAACCAAACCAAGGCAGTCTCAGTGCTATATCCCCACTAAAACCTGATATTGTTGTTAAGCTGTGAGTGTACTATTTTTTCCTGTATTTTTGAAAGTGCTGACAGAAATGATATGGGATAAAAGTCACCAAACTCCGGCTGGGACCCTGTTTTATGTATAGATATTATGTAAGAATTTTTCCACAAGTTGGGTATTTGTCCTGTTTGAAATAATAAATTGAATATTAAGCTGAAGGGATAAGCAATTTTGGATGCTGCAAGTGCCAGAAGTTTAGGTGGAAGTTCATCACAGCCAGGTGTCTCATCAATTTTTAACTTCTTGAGCAGTTTTAGTACTGCAACACTTTTAACAGTTTTTAGATGAACACTCAGCCTAGTTAATTGAACCTCCTGATCAGTAATATCTTGTTCCTGCTGACCTTTTTGATATTTATCCAAGTTAGTAAATTGTAACTTAAATTCATCAGCAATTGAAATAGGGTCAGCCAACACTTCCCCACCCTTTTGCATACTAAGGCTGGCTTCATTAAATGGGGTTAATAGGGATCTAATAGAACCCAAAAATGTTTGGGGGTTACACAAATTTCCATTTGTCGTTGCTTAAACAAAATAATTTTTGCTGCTCTAATTTCCTTTTTGAAGTTGTTCCTTTTTTTCCTATATTCATTGAAGTCAAAGGCAGTATTACTTGTTTGTATTTAAGCCAAGAATAATCCCTGTCTTTCATCAGTTTGAAGAGGTTTTTGTTGAGCTAATTAGTGTTCCTCTCACTAACTCTTTTCCTAGTCACTGGTGTATATTTATCTACTATCTCCCTTAAAATTGTAATGAAATAGTCAAGTGTGCAATCTAAGTCCAGAATAGCTTTCAGTTAAAACCAATTTATATTAGATAATCTAATTAAAAAATTGGAAACATCTAATTTATTGTAATTCCTAATTTCAATATATCTAGGGGATGGCTTCTGCATTCAGCCACCTTTCCAGATTCCAAATGCTGGGTGATGGTCACTGATGGAAACTGGTATTAGGCCACTAACAGCAATATGATCCTTTCTATTGGTTAAGAACCAATCTTGGAGAGCGTTCCTATTTGAGTTTAGATTAAGACGAGTAGGATTAATTATTTGTTGCTGCAGACCAGAGTCCAGAAGAGCAGTCTTATACTTAAAACTGTCTTGCCGATCCAGTTTAATTTTAAAATCATCTACTGCCAATAGTTCCCTTTTGCCAAAAGCAATCACTAATTCAACAAAGTCCTGAAACCCCAAATTATTATTTTTGGGATGAGTATTTTATTTATTTATTTAAGTATGTATGTATGTATGTATGTCTTTATTTATTTATTTATTTCACATTTCAGATTAATACCTTTGAGCACAGGGGCTCTTTTATAAAGGCTCCAACTCGAGGAGCTACAAAGACAATTCAGTACAAAACCAAGTCAAAATAGAAGAAATAATGTAACAGGTGAGATGAACATAATGACATAGTGAACATAGTGACATATGAACATAGTAACAGGTGAGATGAACACACACAAACATAATTACTGGAAAAATCACTGTGACTAAGAAAGAACATAGTTACTGAGGTGCAAGCTTAAAATGAAATGTCATCTAGCAATGAGAAAAGTGCTTGTTGACCATGTGATAGTGTGAGTTTATTTCTAATTGCAACCTGCAGATAGAATTAGCTACCTCATAAGGGCATTGTTAGGTATAAAAAAAAAAGTGTGGTGGGGGGACGGAGTTATGGAGGACCAGGAAGGTTTGAAGTGGGAGACAAACAGTTTCTTGAAAAGGAGAAAAAAGAACGGAAAGGTAGAGGGACAGACTGTGCTTAAGTAGGGAGAAACCATGGCGAAATAGCATCAGAGAGCAACAAGCATGTCAGTGGAGAGGAACCAAGGGAGAGGAAAGGTAAAGGTCAAGCACTGAGGAAGAATTTACCAGGGATGTATCAGAAGTGCTGTCATGCTTCTATATAGCAGCCGGCTAGGCCTTGTCTTGGAGTTGACTAGCTAGGGAGAAGAGGTAAGGATAAGGGATGGCTAGGCACAGGTGGAGGGAACTTAGAAACTGAAAAAGGGGTGGAGAGAGGGAGGGGGATAACTATGAGTGGCAAGGGGTAGGGGGGCAAGCCAGGGAAATCCATGTTGGAGCACAAATCAAGGGGGGGGGGCAGTCAGATGGATTCGCTTGTGCCAGCAGTAGATGGAATTCTTTTCTTGAAGGGGCCAATTTTTTCACAATTAGCCAGAGAGAATGGCAGGTCATTGAACCATTGAGGACCCCTTAGGGATACAGCATGCTGGGCAAAGGTACAGTAGTGTGCCAAAAGGATACATGGAGCACACCCTTAATTGAGTTCCTGGTCATTTAAGAGGATTTAGCACATTGAAAGATCTGGGCCATTGAGACAGGTGTTAGTCCCAGCAGTGCTTTCTTCCCAAGTAGGCAGGCTTGGAACTTGGCCCTTTGCTTCAGTGGGAGTCAGCCTGCCTCACTATAAAGACAACAGGTATGGGTAAACCAATCAGCCCCAGGACTAGCCTGCAGGCTTTGTTCAAGAGTGTCTTTATTCTTTTAAATGCTGAGTCCATTACCGCGCTGTAAATAAGTCCGTAATCTACTGTGGCAAGTATTGAGCTCCTGGTTACCAGACTTAATGCCTCTGGGGTCATAGAATGCTGGTGCCTGTAGATAATCCCCAGTTTGATGTTGGCTGCTGTAATGAGGTGGTCAATGTGGCCAGTGAAGGAGAGAGTGTCACTGAGGTGAATGCCCAGATATTTGAATGAGTGGACTTGCTCAAGCATATCTTCTTTATTGCTTATGACAAGCAGGGGACCAGCTTTCTTCCTGTTGTATGATAAAGTGAAATGCATCACTTTTGTTTTTTTATAGTTTAGAAGTAACTTGTTCTGGGCAAACCATGACTCTAGTTTTCTGAGGCTATCCTGCAGGGAAGCAGATATTTCGTTTACATGGGCTCCAGGTACAGAAAAGACAGCATCATCTGTGTATAGCACCATGCTGGACAAGCAAGCATAGGGCAGAGAATTTATGAAAAGACTGAAGAGCAATGGACCAAGTATAGACCTTTGTGGCACCCCCAGGGTCACAGCTCTTGAATCACTTTAATTTCTTCTGGGGTAGTAACTCTAATTCCCTTACTAATATAATTTAGCTCAATATATTGAGCTCTGTGGACAGTTTTGTATGCCACAGGAGTCAGTGCATTCCCCTCTCCCCTGATTTGTTAGTTTTAAGTTTTACACTTTATAGCTTTACAGAAAGTTCTCCCTAGTAATCTGCTCCCCTTTCTGCTTGGATGCAAACCATCATAGGTGTACAAGTCATGCTTTCCATCAATACAGCTAATATTTTCTGCTAAGCACCACTGCCTTAACTTATTATTTATGCACTTTAGTTTTTTGGTCCATTTGTAGCCAGCATTTGGTACTGGAAGGATTTCTAGCATGATCACCTCCTCATTTTGATCTTTAATTCTTTTACGTGATTGTTTATATTTTTCTGTTATCTTATCAGCAGTTTGCTTTTTTGTGTTATTAGTGCCAGCATGTTCAATCACTAATGGATTTTCCCTAGCTGCCTGCAATATATTTGGTAGCATTTCACTGATCATTTTTATAGTAGCATTAGAAAAGCTGCAGCTTGCAACATTTTCTTTGTTTTCTACGGTTGCATACTGGTCTATGTACTTGATCATAAAATCACCCAGGATAAATATTTGTTCAAGTGAATCTTTCTTTGTTTTTCTTATCCTCTATACTTTCATCTGTAGTTTCCAGGACTCCTGTTTCTTTATCTGAAACTAACATTAGGAGATCATCTGTCTGCTCCTCTAGGCTATCCATCAAATTCAGTAGCGGCTTAAATTGATTTTATAACTCCACAGTCTCCCTTCTAGCTTTCCTCGTTTTTTATGAACATCATTACTATTTACATAACACCAATCATCAGTTTCATTACACTTTCTCTGTCTTTTACTTGAGTATGCACTTGTTTAATCTAATTTTGCAGTATTGCTGTCACTCCCCCTATTATAGTCTACTAGTCATCTTAAGGTTTTAATTTCCAATTCCAGACCAAATATATTTGTTTTTAGTTCTTTAATTTCAATGCATAGCTCGTACATATAAGAGCCAAAATATTTGTTTGGTTCCACAGTGAACTTTCGCATATATTGCACTTAATTTCAATGTTTCTATTATTCAATGCTAATATAGTAATATCCATGATTATCCTTAATATTTTATTTTCTTAGCAAGGTTTAGTCCTTTTCTTTTAGATGGTCAAAATGCAGTGTCTAACTTTCAACAGTGTCTTATTTCAATGCTTTCTGTTCAAGTCTGTATTGAGATTTAAACTTACTCATCTTGTGGTCCCTGTGGACACCTGCTGACATGCGTTGATATGCTTGTCTCGGCATGGATCTCCACACATGTAGATCGATACTCACCTGCTTGCAGTCTCCCTACTTGTAAAGGGGCAATGTTTTAATACTGTGTGACCCAGAAGCACCATTCCAGGGTCACTCCACCCTTTCTGAGCAGCAAAGTTTAAAACTACAGAAATCCCCACAGGAATCCTTGTTTAAGTAAAACTGGTGTTTATTGTCAAGATTTAAAATGCACCAAGGCACTCGGGTGCTGCAGGCACCTCAGTACAGCAGTTTGTAGTCCTGGGGCTCACCAGTGGACTACAAAAGCCCTACTCTTCCTAACGTCACCACGGTGACACTAAACAGCATACCATAGGTCCCACTCAGTAAACACAATATAAATGAATAAAATAGTAAAGTCAGAGACAGTTTCCACACTTCCTTGTACTGTCTCACAGTTCAGAACTGTTTCACGGCATAGGTGAAAATGAGGTGTGTCAGTGCCCCACTCACAGTAGGGCAAGGTTTAAATATTGTGTGACTTGCTCAAATTGTTTTGTTTGCATAATGGTTGTGTTTAGTGGTAAATTCAACCATGTTTGTAAAGTATAATTTAGACTTGTGGGGGGCATTGATTTCAACATGGATTGTGATGTGCCAGTTTAGTCCTGGTTACACTGCTTACCAGGACACTCATTCATTATGGTTCAAAAATGAACAGTCACCTGACTACTTTTAGCCAATCAAGTGTCTCTAAAGTTGTCACCCATTTTATAAATGTATTCTTTACAAAAAAATATGTTAAGGCACCAGTTAGGGTGGCTTAATGACAAAAAGGTCAGGAAATGGGGTGTTAGGGTTTCCAACCCTATCTCCCCACCCCCACCTGGCAGGCAGCAAAAGGAAAAAACATTGCGATTTCACCTTTCTTCCATCTTTGCAACTCAGGCATGGGGTGTTCCTTGGGGTTGTCAAAGCTAACTTTCACCTCATTCTATCAGTAACTACACTGAGATTACAGAATCACTGAAATTTGATGGCAGAAAAGGACCACACCAGCCTATCCAGTCTGCTATTATATCCACCCCTCCTTTTTACTGACTCAGGGCTCCCCCCACAACCCCATATGTCTGCCCCTTGCTGTCTTGAATCCCCTCACCATTTCAGATCCTACCACCTCTTCTGGTAGCCTGTTCCAGGCCTCCATCACCCTCTCTGTGAAGAACTTCCCCCTTACATTGCCTCTGTATTTCTGTCTGTCCAGTTTGATGCTATTTCCCCTCATTTTAGCTCCCTCCTTCTTTTTGAATAAGCTCCCCATCTTCACCCTATTTATCCCTTTCAAATACTTAAAAGTTTCAATCATGTCCACCCTCTCCTTTCTAGTCTGTAGTGGGTATAGATTCAGCTCCCACCACCTCTGCTCATATGTCTTCTTCCACATCCCATGCACCATCTTGGTTGTTCTTCTCTGAACCCTCTCCAGCCTCTCAATGTCCCTACATAGGTGTGGTCTCCAGAACTGTACTCTATACTCCAGGTGCAGCCTCACCATTGTTTTGTACAACTGCATTAGCACCTTCCTCCTTCTGCTTGTTATGCCCCTTCCAATGCAGGCCAAAATACTATTTGCCTTAACCACTGCCTTGCTGTACTGATTCTCCACCTTAAGATTTCTCAATATAACAATCCTCAGATCCTGCTCCAGCTCTGTTTCTTTGATTTCCTCCCCACTAAGGGTATCAGCTGCTTGAATGTTTTTCCACCCCAGGTGCATTACAGCACACTTTTTTACATTTAATTTTAGTTGCCAGGTTTCTGACCACTTCTCCAGCTTCTTCAGATCTTGCCTCATGGCCTCCACTCTTCTTTTGGTGTCCACCCTATTGCAGACCTTTGCATCATCCACAAATAGGCACACCCTACCCTCTAGTCAATCCACTAGATCTCTGATATAGATGTTAAAAAGGTACAGTATATGAGCAAGTGGTGAGCATTAGGGATGACTACTCCAAGGCACACCACAAGCCTAATTTGCAATGACGTAAGAGAGGTGAAACTATAATGTTTTTTTCTTTAGTTGCCTGCAGGGTGGGGGTAGAGAGTTAGGGTTGGAAACCCTAATGCTCAATTACCTTATTTTATGGCATTAAGCCACCCTAACTGGTGCCTTAATATAGTTTTTTTGCAAAGAATTTCCTTTCTTTTTTGTGCTGCAGTGGGTGTAGCCCTGCATACCTATTGCATTGAGAAAATGACAATGCCATTCCTTGTAACCATACAGCTTGATAAGGTGTCAATAGTGAACTCTGAGCCTGAGAACCAGAAGCACTCTGCACTGCACTTTTTTAGGGCTGCAGTTGGTGTAGCCCTGCAGTCATTTTACAATCACTGAGTGAAAGGTCTCTGCATTCCTTCCAAAGATTAAAATAACCCAGATTCTCTCCACCCATTACCACCCCCCACCTCCCCGGTGCCCATGCTCAACTGTGATATCAATTTCTTATTAACCACAATAATGGGGAAGATTTTTAACTAGAGAAGGGTATGCTGAGAGCTGAATGTCAGAGCTGGTGACATTCAGAACAGAGCAGGCTTCGACAACTGAATTACATAGGTGACTCTGTTCCAATTTTATTTATTTATGACTTTGATAACTGGGTAAGTACATTGATCCCAGTGATCATTTTCAGGCATGACCCAGGCTATGAACAATGGCACAGGTAGCAACATAAAACAATATTCAAAGTACAAAGCAATGTAGAATACCATTGAGCACAGTGGACAAGTCAAATACAATGATGCCAAGCAATGTAAGAGAATACAGACAGATAAACCTTTGCAACATTGGTACAAAGCATTAAATTCAGAGGTGGATGTCAGGTAACTGAGAGGCATATAGGGATACACAGTATCTGGTAGTCAACTGCTTCTGTCACAGGAGTAGAGGGGAGAGTGAGGCTGGACAAAGAAATAAAGACACCTAGCCTTGGCTAAGAGCCAGTCTTTGAGGTGGGATTTGAACAGACAGTGGGTATCCAGAGACCAAAGCCCAGCTGGCAACCTATTTCATAGTGAAGAGGCAGCAACAGATAAGGCTCTTGTCCATGTTAGTAGACACCCTGGGAATGTGGAGGGGGTAGAGTTTGACAGTAGGCAGTGGCGTGAGGTTCTGACCTAGAACAGGGCTGCCAGAGGGGACTCTTGGCTGGTGGAGACAGCATTATCGACCAAGCAGCAAATGGTGAGGTTGAAGCAGCCTTGGAGTGGGAGCCACCCTAGAGACTTATAAAGGATGCAGTGGTGGGTAGTGAAAGAGGTGAGTAAGGTGAAATGACAGGCTGTGATGTAGGTAGTGGAGAGCTTGGTGGTGAGGGAAGAGGAAGCCCTAGTGCATATGGAGGAACAATAATCAATCATGGGGACCAGGTTACCCTGAACAATGGCATGCTGGGCCTCTGGGGTGAGGTAGTGTCCAAATCCATAGGCTATACCCAGCTTTTAGTTAATCCTGCAAACTACTGAGTTAATGTGCTCAGAGAAGAGAGGAAGGGGATGAGTGAGACACCAAGATACTTGAATGTTTCAACATTTTCAAGAGCCTAGCCATTGGGACAGACAACGTGGAGACAGGAGTGAGATTTGAGTTTGGCTAGGAAGGGCTTGGACCCAAACATCATAGACTTTGTTTTTTTAACATTCACCAAGAGGAGGTTGGCAGCAAACCAGTTACGTGCTGCACCATAGTTCTGGGTAAGGACTGTGGAAATGTGGGAGGGGGATTTATCACTGACAAAAAGGACAAGGTCATCCATGTAGAGAAGGGAGTAAGAGGTAAGACTATCAGAGGGAAGGGAGTTTATAAATAAGGAGAAAAGCAGGGGGCCCAGAATGAAGCCTTGGGGGACATCAGAGAAGACAGGCAGGGTAGGGTAGCAGGTGGGGCCCACAGACAAATAGGGAGTGATTAGAGAGGAAGCTGAAGAATCAGTTTGATACCTCATGGGTGCAGCCAAGGATACATAGTTTTGAGAGGAAGAGGGAGTGATTTATCAAGTCAAAAGCCTTGGAGAGGTCTATGAAGAATGCACCAGTGGCTAGATCATTGTCCATGTTCCTGAGGATGTGGTCAGTCAGCATTTTAAGGTCAGTGGTGGTACTATGATTTTTGTGAAAGCCATGCTGCTAGCTACACATGAGGTTGTACTTTCTAACATGTTCAATGAGCTGGTGGTGGATAATTTTCTCAAGGAGATTACTTAGATGAGGGAGGATGGAAATAGGCTGATAGTTGTCAGTGGAGTGGAAATCAACAGCTTTGAAAATAGGTATCACTTTGATCATTTTCCAGTGGTCAGGCATAGTAGAAGTAGATAGGGCAAGGTTGAAAATAAATGTAAGGGGCTTAATAATTGCAGGGGAAGTGGGTCTGAGGAAGATGGGATAGAGACCCTCTGACCCAGGGGGAGCCTTGGTTTGGGAGGCATTTGAGAAGTTTAGAGGTATCAATAGGGGAGACAGCCTTGAAGTAGAAAGGGGGAATGGAGGAAGGGGGGCTAGAGAAAGAGGGGTCAGTTTGGGGTGGTAGGCTGATCCACAGGGTGGGCAGCTTGGAAGCTTGGAGTGGAGTGCAGAGAGGTCAGTAAATTTATCATTGAAAGCCTTGGCCACTTCTAGAGGGTTGGTTACCAGGCCAGTAGGGGAATTGATTGGTGGGTCAGTCTTGCCAGTTTGGGGGTTTAGAAGTAATCTGATAGACTCCCAGAACATCTTTGGGTCACCAAAACTTTTTTCCTGAAGGTTATGGAAGTAGTTCTGTTTCAGGGATTTGGCCAGGTGTTTGCACTGGTTTCTCAGGCACCTGTTGGCATCCCAGAGGGCAGGGGAAGGGGAAGCCTTGTAGGCAGCCCAAGCATGATCCCTGTCCTTCATGTGTGAGAGAAGATCTTTGGTGATCCAGCGGGAGCAGCGGCCATTGGACCCATCTAGTTGTAATTGGGAAATGCTTTTCTTGGAGTGCCAGCAACATCTGAGTGAAGGACGTCACTGCTGAGGACACATCAGTGAGGGAGTAAAGTAGAGACCAGTCTAGTGACCAAGCTTTGCTAAGGAGAAGGGGGGTGTCTAGGCAGTGACTGTTTTGAAGGGAAAGGTATTTGGGGGGAGGGCACTTGGACTTGGTTGACCAGAGGATGAACATTGGTGAGTGGTCACTGATGGAGTCAGACACTATTCCAGCTTGTAGTGCACATTCTTCCCTGTTAGTGATGAGCCAGTCTAGGAGGGTTTGGGTGGCGGTACAATGGTTTTGCCTGGTGGGTAGCATAATAGATTTGACAAGATTGTGCTGTTTTAGCAAGCAGATGCAGTCCGATTAGTGGGCACTCAACCAGTTTAAGTTGAAATCACCAAGGAGAATGGTGTCTGTCATGGGGGAAGAGTGTGCTGAAGCCAGATAGAAAGTTTGTTAAGGCCTCAGATCCTGCAGTTGGAAGGTTATAGTAGCAGCCAATGTAAAGCTGCTTTGTGGAGCCCTGGGTCAGCTCTGAGAGGAGCCATTCAAAGGGGGAGGTGGCATCAGAGCAGTGGACAACAGTAGCAGAAAGGGTTTCCCTGAGGAACAATGTTACACCTTCTCCCTTTTTCTTGCCGGTCCTGTCAAGGCGCCAGGAGGAGTATCCAGATAACTGATACACGTTGTCTAATAGGTGAGGTTTTAACCAGGTTTATGAGAGTCCCAACATGTGGGGCTTGTGCAGAGATACCTAAGCCACGAGGTTGGGGAACCTGGTTGGGAGACTGCAGATATTAATATGAGCAAACTTCAACCCTTCAGTGTTCACCCAGGTGCTAGTGACGGAGGTAATACAGGAGCTGGCTGGGCCTGGGTTACACTCGATGTTGCCAGCTAGGAGTAGGAGGGAGAGGAAGAGGGTGTATGGGCAGGGGTGGAGTTGCATTGTCCAGGAGCAGGAAGACAGGTAAAAGCCAAGAAGATGGCGATCAGTCTTAGAGAGAAAACTCAGGGTGACAGGACCAAGAGGGGACTGTTTCCAGGTGGGGGTGGGGTGGGGTAGTCAATGCATAGCATCAATGGGCTAAAACCCCCACACAACTGTTCAACACCCGGTCTATAGTTCTTCTTTGCCATTCCCTTGCTTGTTGGCTCCTTCAGTGTGTACTCCATGATTTGTGATTGCAGCAAGTGGGGGGAGGGTGCTTGGAGCCTGCAGAGTTATAGACAGAGCAAAAGGCTTAGAGGAACAGCAGGAACCTAAGACAAAAGAAATTCAGCTCCTCCAACAGAGCATGCGACTGCTTGAAATGAGAGCTTCGGAGCAGACATGCCTGTACCAGGTAAAGAAATGCACAGCCTGTACTCCGAATTAAAACTAGCACTCTAAGCCATCTAAGCTCCTAAAGGCAACAAGTAATCTCTGCAAACTTTCCTACATAGCTAGAGATAATGCTGCATGCCAGAACCAATCTGTTTAACTCTGCCGACAGGATCACAGAAACTAATATATAATGTACTGCTGTTACATAAATCCTAAATTGTAATCCTAGATGGCATTAAGACAGTGTAAAATTACTTTTAAAATAACACCCCCATACAACTGTTCAACACCCAGTCCATAGTTCTTGTTTGCCATTACTTCACTTGTTGGCTTCGTCAGCATGTGCTCTGTGGTTTGGAATCAGAGCGAGTGGGGGAACGGTTGCTTGGAGCCTTGGTTTTTGGCTCCTTCCGCATGTCCTCCATGGTTTGGGATCAGAGTGAGTGGAAGGGGGTCGCTTGGAGCCTTGCTTGTTGGTGTCTTCAGTGTGTGCTCCGTGGTTTGGGATCAGAGTGAGTGGGGGTTCACTTGGACTCAGCACATCCCGGGCTGAATATCGGGATGTGCAGAGTATGCATGGCCCCCACCTGCACCGCATACATTACTGATGCACTCCGGAGCATCAGGATTTGTGCCAGGCACAATCCCTGTTTGAATATCACACCAGGGTGTATCAGTGAGTTGCGCATGGCGCAACACTGTTGCGCCATGCGCAACCTTTTGAATATCTGGGCCAATAGGCGCACATATCGACTTTTAAGATGTATGTCATTATTATACTTTACTCTCCCTAGAATTGTATTCCCTCAGTTTGAAAATGCTGTTATTGCAAACTAACTAAACTGCATACATTGCACTAGATATATTGAGATAACTTTTAATTGATTGTAAAACATTTTATAGATATATGCATGAACTTTCAAGATGTTATTTATTACAATGGAACCATTCCTTTTTATTCTATTTTTGTGTCTTTTATGTGTAATGACATATATTGTCAAACAATAAACTTTGAATATGCGTAAATAAGTGTGTCACAGATATTATCAAATTTACTCAGTGAAGGTTTCTGAGACAAGTACCTTCCACTAGTTGTTATGAAACCAATGTCAGTTAAAATGTGTAAGACAATACTTTTAAATACTGTATTATTAGTTTTCACACTGTTAAATACCTGTGCTGTTATTGTCCCCTCTGTGTGACTAGTTAAAGCTTCTGTTCAATTGTACTAGTTTGAAGCTTATGTTACATGTATATCATTGTTTGCTTAATTGAAAGTATGGGTTCAAATGAACTGGGGTAGAGATCAAGTTTGTTTATTTTTTTTGTTTGTTTGCTTTTTTTTTCACTTAGGTGAAGATATATTTTTCATATGTTCCTAGCTGAAATGTAACAAAATTCAGTTTGTCTTAATTTCTGATGACGTGAAATGAAAAATGTTTGCTCTGTAAAATATACTGTATGAAAATGCAACCATTTCTCAAGAGACATCATGATATGCCTGAACAGCAACAATACCATCAAGATGGCATTGTCCAACATCTAATGCCATCAGGATATGTGGTGTTTCTAAACAATAATGCCATCTGGATGGTATTCTCAATATATGATCCTACCATCATGTCATCTGTAGGCAATAAGTCTTTCTACAGCAACAAGTTTATCTGCAGCAGGATTCAACACTTTGTTACCTTAGCAGAAAGACAATAACATACAGAATTCTCTGCCATCTACCATGCTCAAAATCACAAAGTGACAAGCTGTGCAGGAACAAGACTCCCACCAGCTTCAAACATCTACACTGACTCATACCATGAAGGAAAGAATATCAGCAAGCATCGTCCCCCTACCCATGGACTAAGAATAAACCAGTGTTTGTCAATGATTGTAAGTGCTTTCCAAATAAACTCCCTAGCTAACGTGGCATCTTTGACAACAGACAAAAGGAGCTCGGAGTGAGATTTTATTTGGGGGGGGCCGCTGATATATCAAGTGGCTAATGTGCATGCATGTGTTGCTGCTGTATAAACTGTTATCAGCTGGACTGTTTATATGCCAAGCTGAAATTTGGACTCCTGTAATATGGGTATCAACTGGAAAAGGAACTGTTCAAAGAACATACCTTTCCAGCACCCCCTCCCTTCCAGGAGGAAGCAAAAGATAATGTTCTTCTAACCAGAGTGCACTGGTTTAAATGTATTGGAAAGAGACGGTTATTTAATTACTTGCTAATTGCTTGTATGTCATCTTTTTTTCTTGTTCCGTGCTACTTCAAACCTACTGAATGGTATAGTACAGGTTTCTTGTTGTCTGCTTGCCCTATGAAGCTCACAACAATGTGGGTTTATGTGAGGTCCTCCACATTGAGATTAAGATTTGCTCTTGGTGTAGTATAAAGTAAATCAGGTTGCCTCCATAGGCGCCGGGTTGTATGGGCTCGTGGGGCATTGGCCCCATCAATATTTATTGAGCTGGGCTGAGTCCCAGCAATATTTTTCAATGCTGTTGCCTGCTTAGACTTCCCCCCCAATTGTGGCTTTGTGTGAGCACGCGCATGCCCTGTTACCCCTACTGGCTGCCAAATGATTTGCCGCCCCACCCTGTTTAATTTGCTGATGGCAGGCACAGTGCTACTGGCATTATTTAAAATTTGCACCTTTAGTTTTGTTTGTCAAACACCTCCCCCAATCATCGTGATGACTGGTTGATTGGCAGGTGGCATGTTTCAATTTGCCAGCATTGCCGTATCTGTGATTGGCCAGGGGGAAGGTTTATTAGGCACCATACATGTGCGTTTTGGTGTTGTGTGAGGCAGCGTGTGGCAAGGTGAGCCGGGGAGAGAGAGACCACGAGAAGTGAGGAGCAATGGCCGGTCAGCAAATCAACAGCAACCTTTCATTTCTAGTGGCCAGTTTTGTAGTCAGGAGTCAGGTCATGATGTGTCGAACATCGGTGATGGTCAGAAGAAGTCCGGGTTCAGGAAGAGAGAAGAGCAGCAGGCTGCAGCAGGTGGGAGGTGAGGTGGACATGTGGTGCTGGTGTGAGGTGTCTGGTCGTCATGTCAGGACAGTGTGTGGTGGTCCAGGGGGCAGCTGATGATGACCAAGTCTGGTCCTATAGGGAGAGAGCCCACCTGAGGTGATTGGTGAGTGAGAAGGTGCTGGCTTAGGCTCAGCTGGCACTGAGTGGTGTGGCAGCCTGGCAGAAGGTGCGCAGTTGGTGGGAGTAACTGCCTGGTGGAGAGTCGGGGGCCTGGGGCCTGCCAGGGGGAGAGTGAGGCAGTCAGTGATGTGAACCTGGGGTCTACATCATAGCTGGTGAACCAGCATGGGTTGTTGGAGGGGGATGGGAAGGGATGGATCTCAGAATAAAAAGGAAGAAAAATATATAATTAAGTAGGGGAAAGTTCAAGTGACAGTACAGTTGTTCTTCACAAAATACAAAGGCTTTTCAATCTGAAATGATCATAAACCTTTGAATTCAGTTAACAAGCCAGTCATTGCTAATTAGGCTACTGTGGAATGCTTAGGCTTCAGAGTCTGTTTTTGCTTCAGAGGTCAGGTTAGAGCTAGTCTTGACTTGAAACCATATTTTTCTGATGTCAGGTGTTACAACAGAAGGGCATGAAAAGGAACGTTAGCAGTGTGGGGAGAGTTTCTTTTTAGAAAAAATCTAAACAAATGTTGCAGTTACAGGGAGATTTCAAGTGTTCAGTTTTTCAGAGTTTAAATACATATAGTGTAAATGATCAAGACTAGTTGGCCTGGCCACTTGCTGATCAACATCCCAGTGGCATCTGTGCATACCAGCTCCCTGGATTAACTTTGAAGGTTTTATATGTTTGCACCTTCAGTTTTTACACAGCAATAAATTTCCTATTTTTGAAATCCTTGGTGGAGGCAGTATAGTGTAGTGGTTTAAGGCTCCTAACTCCAAACTTGGAGACCTGGGTTTGAATCCCACAGTCCCACTTTAATACTGTTTGGCCTTGAGCAAGTTACTTAACTTCCTTGTGTTCCAAGGTCTCTCCTGGAAACAAGCTTTGGCGTAATGTCATGTGCCTCTCCAGGTTAAACAGTTTCCCCTTTCCTTTTCATTTTTGCGTGTTTCCATAACATCTTGTGACCATATTTGTATTGTGAGTCTCCTTCAGGCATTATCCTCTATATAATTACAGGATCCCTGTAGGTAGTGATTGAAATAAAGTTAAAGGTATATGCTGTTAGGGTTTGTACAAGCATCTAGCACTGACCATCAGTGCTGTGGTACAACCAAATGAGTGGCCCCAGTTGTGTTTCATTTCTAGAATTCTGAATGAACCCAGAACAAAAGAGTGTCAACAGCAAATGGAATGCAAGTGATTAGTGCCATATTGCACAGTGAGTGCAGTCAAGTGGGTGGAGGTGCCTGTCTACCTGTTTTGCCTCCACTGGCTCTTTCAGTTTATGGGCGAGGATGTTTTAGTCCTGTATTTTGTGTTTTCATTTGACTGCTATAGTGCTGGTAACTGTTCTGATGTGTTTGTTATTGTTCATTGCACCTCATATCCATTGTAGATTGGGCTTTTAATGAGTATTTCCAATTTTTTTTTCATACCTGAGGCCAGGGACTTAACCCCTAGATAACCATGTTACAGCACAGGGGGGCTATGCTCTCATAGACTTCTGTGGGAGGGGGTTTGACCTCTGACCCCTGGGCCAGTTGGTGGGGGTTTAGCCCCTGAGCCCCACCAAAAATGTTACAAACCCGGCTGCTATGGTTGTCTCCCACAGATTTGGCTTCCACGTTTGGGTTTGGGTAACTAAAATCAAGTCATAACACTCTCATGAGGATAGCAATCAGCAGGTTAACATGGTCCAGCAGGAACAATAACATAAAGGATAAAATATACATGGGAAAATCAAACTCTAAAGGTAAGTGCATCCAAGCAATAATTTAAACAAGCTAGCAAAGAGTGTTCCCTGCAAACAAAGAGCATGAACATTATTTTTCTGCATGATCATGGTCAGTTAGATGGGAAATCAAGACCAAAACAAATACAAGGAGTTCTAAGGTGACCATAAAGACTTAACTTGAACACTTACAAGCTAGAAACATTCTTTGGCTGGGGCGGGAGTTTGTTCCAGGTGTCTGGTGCTGCAAATGCAAAGGGCCTTTCTACCAAATTCATGCTTCATCCTGGAACTGAGAATTCTTCTGCACATTGACCAAGGAGGTGAGAGCTCAGTAGCTGACTTTCTAAAAAAGATGTCCATGCTCTAGAGATAAATGGGATGTCCAAGCATGTGTCTTGGTAAATCAAGAGTGTCATCTCAAAACATCTTTGTGTTTAAGAACTGGAAAGCGAAGTTGAGCAGCTCTGAAACACAAAGATGTCGATAGATGCCACTCTTGAATAGCCAAGGGACATCTCAGCCATCCCACTTACTATTTATTAATCATCTCTCTTTTTATATTTTTTGTTACCTTTTTAACCACAATAGAAACCAATCATATTTAGCTGCTGTTTGTAGTAATTTCTAATACTGAAGTGCTGCTGCACCGGTTCCTGGAAACTGGAAAGTGGAAAAAAAAAGAAACATAATGAAACATAGATACAGAAATCTGCCTCTGATCAGGTGTAAAAAGAATGTGATCAAAAGCCGGAGTGGATTCTCTACATTAGTTAAAACAGGTGTTTCATCAAAGGAGAGGAGAAAGAGATGGTAGAAAAATGTACAAAAGCAATGCAGTGTAGTTTTGTCTTCCAAGAGCAACGGTAGAAATCTTATCTGTTTCCCACGTTTCTATAACTTGAGGCTATATTTTTCATTCAACATTCACATTTTTATAAATGCTATCTTTTTTATTATTTTAAATTTGACAATGAAAATGTCAGTTGAGAGGGCTGGGAACAGACAGAAATCTAGATTGCTCCAGTTCACTGAGCATCCAGTCACTAGCCATGGTCCATGCAGCGGTATGAGCAAGCTGTGAACGTTTGTTCAGCTTTTTAAAATGTTATTATCAGCCTGTGGATGGTGAGTGAGCTATGAACTGCTGTTCAGCTGTTTTTTAATTTTTTTATTTTGTTCTCAGCCTGCAAAATTGTGCTAGGAAACTATGGGCCTTTGAACTGAAGTGATCTCTTCAGCAGTTGAACATAAACTGCCAGGCTAGATCTGTTTAAAATACAAACAATGTAGAATGCTGCTGCATTCACAGACTGCAATGCATGAGGACCTCATGGCTGTATAAAAGGTCTTGACACACTGTGGCAACTAGCATGCATTCCTATGAAGCAAAAAAAAAAGGATGATTCATAATAAATTACAATGCCAATGCTCAGCAGCACTTGATGTGATGTGAAGCCAGACAGAATTCAAAATTGTTACAAGAACATTAGATTCATTCAACAGGACTCCCAGCCAATGAGATTAAGGAAGAATGGCACCCCCTGCCAATCCTTTAACAAAGTATGACACCTGGAGCTGGATATTGAAACATTAGTGCCAACGCTAACCTGGTTTGCCCTGGTACTACCCAGGATTGTGGCTTGGGCTGGGGGTGGACCATATTCAGAGGGCCAGTTAGCTAGCTGTAAACCTGTTACCACCCAGGTACTAAAATAACACTGTGCCCATGCAAATTAAGGGGTCCCCTGTTGCATACAGGCACAGCAACATGTTCAAAGGTTTGTGGCAGCAGTAAACGGCTGCCAAAGTGGCACTATTCAATACTGCCAAAAAGCATTACTTAACTGGAGCGCTAAACCAGTGCCCACACCCCACCATTAGCAGGGTAGCTGTTATGCAGCAGCCTGCTCCTGATCACTCATCACATCTGTGAAGATGCAGTCCCTGGTGTATAGTGGCACCTCCAACCTTCAGCACACTGGTCCCATGTTTTGTGTCTCATATTCCTCATGTCTAGTGGCACCCCCAACTTCCGGCACACTGGTCCCGTGTCTTGTGTCTCATATTCCTCATGTCTAGTGGCACCCCCAACCTCCAGCACACTGGTCCTGTGTCATGTGTCTCATATTCCTCATGTCTCGTTGCACCCCCCCCACACCCATCTCATGTATAGGTCAATTTCCATGATGCCTAGTGGCGTCCCCACCCCTGAACACGCATGCCATGTATTGTACCTATCCCTAATGTCTAGTGACATCCCCATCCCACAAACAGCTGTGTAAAGTGGTACAGACCACTGTGTTGTCCAGTGGTACCCCCCATGCCTCTGAATGTCTATCACCATATGAACAGTAATCACTGGTGATCAAGTGTTTCCCCCTGCCCTCCCCGCCCACACACAGAACACCACCTATCAACCCACCCCATACCAGTGTGTCCGGGTATGTGCTTGCAATCAATGACTGGCACAGCCCTCCTCTCACCTCCTCTGCCAACTGTCATATGGGCTCACAGTAAGTACACATACAGTACTGTACACACAGTCACTGTCAGATCATATGGTGGCTGGCCAAGGAGGTGAGAGGAGTGCTCTAACGGTAGCCACAGAAGGATTCTCAGTGCAGCTGCGGGTACCCTGATATGGGGGCTAGATGGGTGGTGTTCCATGAGTGGGCATGGTGGGTGGGGGGACATTGGACTGCCAATGCTTACTGTTTCCATGTTGACAGGCATTCAGTGAGGTGTGGCTACCACTGGACACCAGGTCAGTCTGTAACATTGTAGACAGCTGTTCAGTGGGTAGACACCATGACTAGACACCAGGGGTATGTGACACATAACACAGGATGAGTATTTTGGGGTTGTGGGGTGCCACTAGACAGCAGGGGTAGAGGCCAATACATGACCTAGGTGTTCAGCGGCTGGAACATGCTACTAGACACCAGGGATAAGTGACATATAATACAGGATTGGTGTTTGGGGGGGTGAGGAGTACCACTAGACACCAGGGATATGTGACACATGACACAGGACTGGTGATCAGTGGTGGGGGGTGTCACTAGACACCAGGGATATAGACCTATACATAGAACAGGTGTTCAGGGAGTGGGGGGTGCTACTAGACATCAAGGATGTGATCCTATATAGATGATGGGTGTTTGGAAGTGTGGGTACCGCTAGACACCAGGGATATGGTGACACATGACATGGGACAGGTGCTCATGGTGGGGGTGCCTCTAGACACCATGAATATGTGATACATAACATGGGAAAGTGTTCAGAGGGTTGTCACTAAACTCCATGGATGACATCAGGCACATATAGGATGGGTGCTAATGGGCTGCGCATACCATGTAAATGAGCCCATAATGGGCATTCAAAGTGCCCCCTTAATTCCTTAGTATGAGTAGAATGAGGTATCTGGAGGGAATATATGGTAACTTTGATGGCCCTGCCACAGAGGGCAAGCTATAGAGTTCAGGTGGGTCCCACATGTAAATCCCAGAGATGTCAGGTGATGGGGTTGGGGGAATTGAAGGTAGAAAGGAGACAGCTGGATGAGAAGGTGGAAAAACTGTCCCTGTGTTACTCTATGTAATCAATTTAAATGTACAGCCACGTTTGAAGAGCTGCTGACACCTCAAAGAAAACTTTGTAAACCATAATATTTAGGTACAAATCAGCTTGCATTCCACATATACTTTATTGTATGGATTTCTCCTACCCGTTATGTATTACAGACAAAATTTAAATGAATACCTGATATTTATCCCTTGGAGTTCATCTGCCTATATAGCTTATTCCCTACTTCAGATCATAATCCTCTGTTGTGACATCACACTCCGTTGCCATGGGAGTAACTGTGATGTCATAAGCAGTGCATTATGACCTCAGGGAGAAAGCCACAGGAACAGGATGGGCAGACTGGATGGGCTTGGCAGTCCTTTTCTGTTGACAGCTTCTATGTTTATGTTTCTATGAGAAGATGAATTCTTCTGGAGCAAGGATTGTGTTTTAATGCAAATGGCCTCAGTAATAAATAATGGGGATGAGAGCTACTGAATTAATGTGAAATACAAGCTGAATGGTGTCTAAATATTTATGTCTTGCTAACGTTCTTATGAACATGTCAGCTGCTCTTTGATGCAAAAAATTCTCATGCATAAAGAGTGTGCATTTAAGTGGTCTGTACTATGATACTGTGGGAAGACTGAACTTTTGAACTTGTACAGTCTTTTGATATGAATCATGTAACCACAGTCTGAGAGCTTTCTTTTTTTATTCTATTTTTCAGCATAGCTTTTTTCTCCTTAATTAATGTACCTGCATGAATTCACTAAGAAGTCTTATCGATTCTGTAATAATTTTCTATAATAAACTATACTAGCAATTACGTACTGCAGGTAACTTATCAGATAAAGCTCTGAAGTATATTTTTGTCGAATTGTTTTAACTATGTTAAGTGCTTCTGAACTATTCCTTTAAATTCTATCAACAGTGTTCTGAATCATAAGTAACTGTATCTGAAACCTCTAAGGTCTCCAGGATGACAATAAATACACAAGGTAATAATGACTCTGTAAAATGTATGATGTGATAATATAGTAAAACTCAATGATTTTCACTGTCACATGTATTTATTTATTTAGTTAATTCTCATCTAGGAGTTACATCTTTGAGCTAACAACTGTTTCACAAAGGTTCCACGTTCAGGTAAGGTTCAAACTATTGGTAATACAGAATTAAAAACTTAAGGTATAGACATAGTCAAGTACAACACATCATTTGCTATTGGTGAAATCCTGTGGTTACAAAGAGGAAAAAGCTATACAAAATGAAACTGTACTATATACAATAAACAAATGCATTAGTTCATATGATGAAGAACAGACAGTATTTATGAAGTTTTGATAAGCTATGAGCACAGGGAGTCACAGGACTAGTGTGGTAAGGAGAGGAGGAGTGGGTAGATAGTGGAGCAGTCAGGGCTGACTAAGACAAGAGGTAAAGGGGGAGAGGGATGGAGGTAGTAGAAAAAGATGGCACAGACAGAGATGTTCTTGTCAGTGATTATTGGGATGGGGTGAGTTAGGGGTACTGGAATGGAGCGGTGAGAGAGGACACAATTACGGAGGGATGAAATGAGTAGTGACAGAGGGGGTGAGGGTTGGGAAGAGAGGGAAATGTGAAGGGGTAAGAGGATATGGAGGAATGACTGAAGAAAAAGGAGAAAGGTGAATAGGTAGGCAGGGTGATCAGGGAGTGGAGAGACATAAGGGGGAGGTGGCGGGAGGTTAGAACCTGCAGTCACAGGGGCTGAGTACTGTCAGGTATTTGAGTAGGGATTTCTTGAAAGGTCTAAGCTTAGGCACATTTATTACTTCTGGGGGTAGTTCATTGAGCCAGATAGATGCTTTATAAGTATAGGATCTCTGTGCAAGTGTCGTGTGATGGAAAGGGATATGTAGAGCATTTTGTGTTTTTCCAAAGAAGGTCTGTAATGGGTTGAGGAGTTAGACCAAGGAGAGCTTTCTTCCCTAGCAGGCAGGTCTGGTATTTAATCCTCCCCTGAAGATTAAGCCACTTAGACTCAGAGTAAAGTCTGCAGGTGTGAGTGATCCTGTGTGCCCCCAGGGCAAGCCTAAAAAGACTTGATGGTGATTCTGATCCCATTTAGGGCTGTATCATTTGCCTCACTGTACACAATTAGCCCATATCTGCGAGAGTTCAATTGATTTTCTCTTGTTGGGATCTGTTACCAAGGTAACCTTTAAACCACCCAACTGTGTCGAGAGATAACCCAGAAACATGGAGTTTATTGATTAGGATACTGCGGTTAATAGTAGCAAAAGCTTTTGTGAGGTCGATGTATAGAGACCGCACCAGCTGGCTGCTGTCCAGTGCTGTATGGATAAAGACATAATTGCTGAAGCACTAATTAGTGCTAACATAAATCTGTGGCAATTAATGCTATTAGCACCTTTCCCATTGTAGTGAATATGGCACTAATGACTTTAGCGCTAAACTGAATTTATGCAGTTATGGTTGCATTTGCGTTTTTTCTAAAATTATATTGGTGAACATAACTGGTTTTACAATATTAGAAAAGCACTTGACTACTCAGCCTCAGATCAGTCCAGTGAACCTATCCTGGTCTTAAGATGGAATTCTTCAGGCTTTTCTACTTTGCTGCTTACTTCACATGTGCCTTTAAATGGAAGGATCTCTCGGATGATGTTGCACAGAGTTTTATTCACTTCCTGGAGAATCTGAATTATGTTCTGAATAACCAATCCATATCGTGCAAAGGTGATTTCTGAAGGAATCTTTTTTAACACGTCTGGATCTTAGAAGAAAAAGTTCTTAAAATCAGCTTTGCATGCAGTAGGCATTCAGTTCTCATGTACTAGTAACTGAGAATAAAGAAACAGAGTTCTGATGTTAAGCTGTAGTAGTAGATAGAATGGAACGAACATGCCACTGAAATGGTCATCCAAGACTGTTTTAAAGTCATGTGAACATTAAGGTGCAGGATGCAATTTCCTGGTTCCAAACAGTAGTCTTCTTTCTGTCCTTATTTGGACAAATGTCAAATCATTGGTTAATTTTCAAAATTCAAGTAATTCTTCTGTTGCATCTCAAGTGGGGGGAGTTGTTATCAGGTAAAATTCATAGGATATTGGGATGCATAGGCAAGGGCATCATCAGCAGGAAAAGGGAGGTCATAATTCCACTGTACAAGACATTAGTGAGGTCACACCTGGAGTACAGTGTCCAGTTCTGGAGGTCTTACCTATGTAAGGATATAGACTGGGTGGACACAGTTCGGAGGAGGGCAGCCAAGATGGTACAGGGTTTGCATCATAAGTCCTACAAGGATAGGCTGAAGGACCTGAATATGTACTCACTGGAGCACAGGAGGGAGAGGAGAGATATGATAGAGATATACAAGTACCTCACGGGGAGGAACAAGGTGCAGGAAAATACCATTTTTCAGAGGAAGAGATATTCCAGGACTCGGGGTCATGGGATGAAATTGGAGGGAGGGAAGGGGGTTCAGAGGTAGCGTGAGGAAGTATTTCTTCATGGAAAAGGTAGTGGACAAGTGCAACACCCTACCCGAGGAGGTGGGAGGGTGGCTGAAATGATTACAGGATTCAAGAATCCATGGGATAGGCATAGGGGATCCTAGCAGTTGGGGAAAGGGGACAACTCAGTTCAAGAGTAACCTGAAGAGGCAAAATTACATGTGCAATTGGGCAGACTAGGTGTGCCAAAGGCCCTTATCTATCATCAGTATCTATGTATCTATGTATCTAGAATGAGAGGAACATTGAGTAGACTGTATTGATGCACTACATAAAGGGGATGCTCCAGTATCATTTTTAATAACATGTCCAAGAAAAATCAAATGTTTTTATGGGTCAGAACACTAGTAGAGATACAATGTAATTATGTGCCCATAATTACATGATGCACTTCCTTCAAGCTTGCACTCTTTGCACATAAAATTAATTGAAATATCAGTACACTGAGTATAGGCACTATGGCAGCCAACTGTCACTTATTCAAACCAAAATCAATTCTTTCAAACGTCACTGTCAGCCTCCAGCAAGCAGGGTCGATTCATCAGCATGTTGTAAGGAAAAATAAAATAAAATTTATCAGTGACATGCAGTCCCCAACAAGTTCAAGTCTGAGTTGTCTGTATATCTAGCCGAGTGCTCTGCTCTGCTTTTGCCATGCAAAAAGCAATGAGTGAGGGACATGTTGGGGACATTGAGAGAACCAAACAGTCTGAAATGGGAACGTTTTTCAGTTTTACACCAGTTCCCTTTAAACGAAATTATTATAATTTTACAACGTGTTCAAGACAAATCAGTTGCTGTGATTTTTCTTAATTACATTGTAAGTGCAATAAAACAATCACAAGATATGTGATCATGGTCAACAGTCACACTTCTCTCTTGGGTGTTTAAAGGCACTCAGCACAGGCCACACTTGCCCAACAACACCCTTGACAGATGTGATTATTGACCCATAATCACTCATTCTGTCATGTATTATTGCTTGTCCATCATTCTTTTTGTAATTGTCCATGCATCATGAAGAAAGAGCATGCAACAAAGCAACTGTATATATGGCAGTTGCAGATCCATTTTTGTTTAGTCATAGTATTTCTTTGATTCAAGTTGATTAGGCCTTCTACAAGTTATTTCACCAGGAGGAATTGTCATTTCATTTTATTTAAATTGATCTCTCCCTGTCTCTATTCTTGGGCTTTGATCAAAATTTGGACCTCCCTCTGCTAACAGGGTGGGAGGGACTATTCCATTTATAGATGTTGCCTTCTTTTGAGTCTTGTTTGTACTTCTTTAGTTTGTTTCTTTTTCTGACAATAATCCCTATTTCTAAGTTGTCACTTTTTTCTGTTTATTTTCAGTCTTTTTGTAACTCCTTTTTGATCAGTCTTGCCTCTTTCTGGCTAGCTCACTTAACCTTGTCACTCCCCTGCAGCAGATTCCTACCCTGGCCTACTGTTACTCCATGGCTGCCCACCATGGAAGGGCCCCAAGAGAGTGCCACTTTCCTGACAGTGTCTGAATCTGGTGTGGAAGTGGTTTCCTGGTCAGTGTTGCAGGGTCTGCATGGGGGGGGGCTAGACTTTATCCTGCAGAGTAAGGGGTTTTGTTTTGATTTTACAGCAGGGCAAAGGTATGCAATGATGCCAGTGCTCATGCATGTGTTGGAATACAGTCACACTGTTGGCCTCCAGTGGTGCCCCCCCAAGTATGTCTCTGCTCTGCTACCACCTGGCCTCCCCAAGTAGCAGTCAAACAGTGGGACATGGAATCCCTGCTCCCCAAAGGAGAAGAGCTATACTGTGTGATGCTTCATCCCTCCTTCCCACAGTCAGCCACAGCAAACTGAGTCCATTCCCAAACCTGGGTCATCTAAGTTACCCACTGGCTCCCCAAACTTTACTGCCCTGGTCAAGTCACCCTCCATTATTCAGTAGAAGGGTGCTGGACTTTATCCTGAACTATACTAGTTTTTTTTCTTCTGATTTTATCACTTGGGCACTGGAGTACAATTATGTAGTGCATATGCATGTGTTGGTGCATGGTTGCATTGTTGGCGTCCTGTGGTGTCCATTCCCTCAAAGAACATATTTTCTCTACTGTGCCACCACCTGGCCTTCCACAGATGGAAGTCAAGCAGCAGGAGATGGAATTCCCCCTTCACGAAAGAGATGAGTGCCCCTGTGGGGTGCTTCATTGCTCCTTCCCTTGGCTGGCCCCAAGCAATCTGAACCCATTCCTGAACCAGGGTCACTGGAACAGCAAACAGTAATGCTACTGTCTACTACCTGGCCAGTGGTCGCCACTTTTCATTTCAATGCTATGCAAAGTTGTGGGAACTCAGATTGATCCTCTAAGAGAATTATAATTTTTTCTTTGTACTCAGTTTGTTTTAGGACTTCCTGATCATTTTTATTTTTGGACTTCCTGATCATTTTCCCATTCCTCCTCAGTTTGGATTTTAATCTATTAGAGCACTCACCCAGAGACTTTTCACATTTAATTTTTGAAGATTTCTCATTAAGGCCACAAGTGGGTGCTTTGCTGAGCCTTAACCCCCTTGGAATCCTCCCTTTTTATTGTTACTTTTTTAGTAGGCTTTAAGATGGCTGCCATGCTTGGTGGTGCATCTGTTCTACTCTAATATGATCTTTCAGCTTTTAGAAGCATATCTGCTTTTAAAAAGTACTCTGTGTGTCTGCTTTAGAATAGAGTACGGCAAGATTGCTTTTGTACAGTTGTAATTACAGTAGCTTTTAAGAGAATATGGGTGGTTAGAGTGAAGTCTTTTGTTTCATGTTTTGACTTCTCAGTAATGTATACCATGTACTTATAGTCTCTACTTGAGCTGTTATACTGCTTTGTTAAGTATATCGGTACCTACGGTACTTTGGCAGTGTATAGTTTCCTCAGTAATGTGTACCTGCTATAGGGACCAGAGTCTGGAGAATGGATTGAACTGAAACTGAACTCATCCGTTTCCTCCTTGCAGTCACCGTCTGAGGCCTTGAAGAGCAGTAACTGTTTGTAGGAATATTGTTAACATCAGGTTTTCAGGTGGGAGTTTTGGTTTGTGTTGCTCCTCTCACCAATCTGAAAGGGACATTTTGACTGTGCAGATCTGCAGATGCTCAGTGGGCAGCCTGAGTTTGGGATCCATTTTGTGTGGCTTTCCAGGGACAACAGTTGGAGACTGATCTGTGGATGTAGAGGAAAGGTGCAAAACCATCTATGCCAAGCAGCTTTTGCTCCTGAAATTCTGAAATTCACAGTACTTTCATGTGTTTCCCAGAGCTGTAGTGGGAGTGTGGCCCGGGAAGGATTCTAAACAGTGAAGTGGGTCACTGTGTTGTTATCCACTTACTTGGGTCCAGCTGAATGTTAGACCTGTATCAGATGGTGTATATTAGATCTGAGCTGGGCTTAGCTAGTATAAATTCAGTTATGGACACAATGAACCTTAACTACTGACTCCATTTAAGAAGAATGGCATGGGACAGGTTAAAATGCAAATGTCTCAAGGAAAAAAGAGTTGGTTCCAACTTGGATGCAGGGAACTTAACTGGTTTACAAATATTATACATAAACTGAAAATTTATAATTGGCTTGTCTTGAATGGGTATCTCGAAAACATGTAACCCTTACTGTGAAGTACAAAAATATATATTAAATCTAAAATCAATAATTATTGGGTCAATTTAAATTTGGAAGTTATCTCAATGTCCAGATATTCTCTGTGGTTTGCTACCAATAATGTTAAATGTGAATATATTATCTTGATGCTCTTAATGACTCTCAATTAAGGAGAATGTTTGTCAGATATAAATTTGAGTTATTTAACAATAATGTTCTTATGATTAGATATAACAAACCAGCTCCGATAGGGTAAAATTGTTTTTGTTTATTTGGTGGCAAAGAGGATCTTATTCACATTTGTGGAACTGCTATTGGTATGATAAGGCTAGGGCATATTGGTTAGGACCTTATCTTGAGACCTGGAAAGAGCTGGATGAGCCCTGTATTACAGTAATCCTTTTACACCCAGAAGATAATTCGGCCATTAAGAGATTAGCAAATTATTTTCTTGCACTTACTAAAGCCAGAAAAAAAATATATAGCCAAGCTATTCCCCACATCCGTGTGACTGGTACTTGTTAGTTGTGTGTTGTTTATATTGTTATAAAGTCTCTTGACTATTGATATGATTATTCATTATATATAGTGTTCTTAAAAATATATGATGTAAGGTGCTACTATTTATGGCTATTTTTACCATTGTATTTTGTAGGTTTCATTTGTTGCTCTTGGATGTAATTGTGCTTGTTTTTAATTCATTTATGCTACATAAGGATGGATTATAGTCAAATAACAAGAACTACTAGTATGTAAAATTATACTAAGAAAGAACCCACAAGAAAACTTTTTATGGCCAAGTTAAGGACCTTCTTTCCAAATTAGATTAGTGATCATAGATGGCAATACTCCTACTGGGGGTGTAGGTATTCAGACCTGAACACTTTGGAGTCCTGTTTAAATTCATGTAGCACAGAATTAACTAATGTTATTTCCTTTGGATTCTTTCTTTTTAATCTTGACACAAAGAAAACATATATAAAAAAAATTATATTTTTTTTGGCATGCATAGGTGGTAATGGAGTCACTGGTAAGGTGGGGCATCCCATAGGGCATGGCATGCACATGTCTCCACATTCATGCATCACGTCGAGGATGCGAGGGATCAGGACTGAGGAGAAAACCGACAAAAATACACCTAAAAGTACTTATGGAAAAAAAAAAGGAAAAAATGGAAATGAATCTATGTATAATGTAGACACACTTTTTATGCAATTTTTAACTTTGTAATTGCTTTAAAAATCAAACAATAAACTTACTTTCTTACTACTGCTGTATCAGACCAAGAATAAGAGCACTGTGTGAGAATTCTCTCCCCCATGTCTGTTTCATGCTGGACCAGCACAGGGCCTTGTGAGCAGATATGTAGAGAAGTTTTACTATGCCCATGTATATAATTTGAAGTGATCAGCTTCACATCCTTGTATCATTATGTGAAGTTTCAGTTCAAAGGTCAAAATTCACCTTTAATGGCCTTCGTGTTTCAAACTTCACATTAACTTCGGGTTACATTGTGAGAAGGTGAAGTTTGTGAGAAACAGGCCACAGATCACATGTCTGACTGTCTGCAGATCACATGACACAGGCAGGAAGTGAATAAGACAGGAAGTCAGTTAACTAGTTTCACATTGGCTTTCACTTTGCTAGGTCTAGAGAAGGAGCTGTGGAACTTAGTGTCTTGAGTGTGTCAGTCAAAACTATTAAAAGAGTTTTCTGCTTTTGATCCTGTTTTCCATATTTCTGAGTTTATTTTAAACCGCTTTCATCCCTAATCCACCTTTTTTTTAGTTATCTGATTCTATTTCTCTGTTTTTCATTTGTTGTTAGTTAGTAATACTTTTTTTTTAATTTTGCTTAAAAATGGAGAGTGGTGGAACAAGTGTTGTTCCTCGTGGCCCAAGGATGTGTGGAGGCCTTGGGTGAACTATTCGTCTTAACCATGGCAATGTTTTGTAATACAGTGCTCCCCCCCTGCAAAATGTTGTTTCCCCTGGCATTGGAAGTGTGGTGCCAGAAGCAGCAGCAGCTGCTTCTTTGTCTATTTGTGGTGCCAGCCCTGCAGCACCAGTGGCTACCAACCCCCCAAAGCAAGCCAAGCAGTAGCATCAACAGTAGGAATAACAACAGCAGCAGCATGTTGCCCCTCTGAACTGCAGAGCAGCCTACAACATCTGCCCCCCCACTGCCTGTGCCTGGTCCTCCCCATAGCTCACCAGTGTGGAAGTTTTTTTCCCCATACTGCCAGGTGACCTGACTGTTGTGAAATGCAAAATCTATGGGATGGTGGTGCATCATGGTCACGGGGCAGCCACTTGGGCATGGGTGGCCAAAGAACTCACCTGTTAGTGCACCACCATACCCAGTAGGAGGCCAAGGTGCAGAAATTAGCAAATGCTCCTGCAGTGGAGAGTGCAGTGGAAGAGGGGACAGTATGGCAACAGCCTGTGTGGTGTCCAAAATGCAGAAGAAGGGAGAGGGCTGAGCAAGTGACAGCTCTTGCAGCTGTATCCAACCTAGCAGAAATGTCAGTCACACAAGCAGACCTGGCTGTTCTGTGGAGGGAGATTGACTACCTCCATAACATTGTCAACCAAACTCACCAGCAGTTGGACCCATGGAGGCTCAGCAATTACAAATGATTAGTATGCTACACATGCTTATTGGTCAGCCCCATGCCCAGTAGCCTTATATAATTGTCTTTATGTTCTGTCTTAACATGTAATGTGTGTTCTGTCTTTATTTTTCCTCAATATGCTCCCACCCCCCAAAAAGAAGAAAAGAAAAAATATGAAAAATACACCAGAAAAATTATAAAAGGTAAAAAAAAATTCCTTCCTCCTCTTTTCCTACTTAATAATCTTTTTACATACAGAATAAGTAAGTATTTTTTTTTCCATTAATGTTTTCTTCCTGTTGTATGTTAAAGCAGCAGTGCAATAATCTGGTGACAATTTTGACCTATACTTTTGTAGGCTCTTTTCTATTGGTCCTTATCTACTGACTTGTATGATACCCGTCTTTCCACAATTTTTTTTTATTCTGGATTACTCCCTTTTTTTTACATCTGAAATAATAAAAGTAGTGCTCTTTTCAATATTGCTCATATCTGGTTTTCATCAGGATTCCCAGCTGTTTTTGAACACTTACTATTCCATAAGGTCATAGAGCACTGCCTGCTGCATGCTAGTTCTTTTTAGTCACAACAGAAATGATTTTAAATAATTGATGTACAAAAACAGGTGAGAGTACTGATGAAAACCTGGTGCAAGTCAGATTAAAAGGAGCACTCTGTTTATCATTTCAGATGTGCAAAAAGTACTACAGCTGAATTAAATTGTGGAAAGAAGGATATCATATACACAAGTCATTAGATAAGGGGCAATGCAAAGTAGAATAAAAAATTATTGGTTAAAATGCTCATCATATTCTTGTACTGTTGCTTTAATTGTCATGCTATATTACTTTTTGGTTACTGTTGACTGTGTTAAATTTTCATAGTACAACCACAACTACAATCAAAATATCCTAAAATTACCTACGTTAGAGAAGCAGATACAAGCCTTGGCCTTCAATGTAGATGATCTCGAGAACCAAGGTCGAAGAAATAATATCAGAATCATTGGTCTCCCTGAGGGCACAGAAGGGGACAACTTGTGGGAGTTCCTGTAGGCCTTTTTCCCCCCCATGTGCTCACATTCACTTGGGATTACCCTCAAAAGATTGCGCATGCCCATCGCTCCTTGAGCCCTTGGCCACAAAGGGTTGCTCCCCTCACCCCATTTTGGGGCACTTTTTCCACTTTTCAATCAAGGAGAAGATATTAAGGCTTGTGAGGGAGAGGGGTTCCCTTAAATGGAATGGGAACTTGGTATCCCTGTTTCAGGTGTTTTCAAAGGAGGTGGTGGCAAGATGCAAAGAATTTGCCACAATTAAGAAGCAGCTGGCCTTTCAGCACATTAAGTTCATTTAAGGTATCCAGTGGTGTTGAATTTTTGGTGGGACAATCAATGGCACAAGTTTGAAACTCCCCTGGCAGCACAGAAGTTTGTAACATCCATAGTGGGTACAGCTAACCCATGGCCTTCTAAAATTGGGCAGCCCCAAGGCTCTACAACAAGTCTGGCATATGTGGCATCACAAGGTAAGGGCAGCGGAACTCTCCAGTGAAGAGCTGTTGGGGGCTGGCAATACCCTATGCACCAGAGGGAGGCAAGGAAAAATACATTATCTCCACAAACACCAGAAGTGCAGGTGAAGGGCAACAGCTCTAGATTGGGCCACTCCTCACCAAGTGCTTCAGGAGATAGATTGCTTACTCCTGATTCTAAACACCCGAGTCTTTCTCCGGAGTTAAGTGATGAGACTGAGGAGAGATCCAGGATGGAATGGGCAGACTATATGGAGGATGAATTATTGGTGGCATCTCAATCTTTACTGGAGTTGCAAGGGGCAGAAACAGGTGTCCTACTGGTATCTGCGGCATTGCCACTGGAGTATGGCCCCCTTCCATCGGAAGTGGAGAGTAATAAAGAGTACAGGGTGAATGGCAAAATGGATAAGTCAATTGTGGATTTGAAGACATGAGAACTATGAACTGCTTCTTGCAGGAGGACTGTATTCATTTTAAAGGAGAAGACTCCTGTATATGTATGATTTGGATATGTCTGATGTATTTATTGTACATTACATCAAGTACTGTACATATATCAAAAAGAGATCAGCCATTTCTTCTGTTGCAACATATATCTAGAGTTTGAGGCTCTGACACAAGGTAGTAAAATGTCAAGCAAGCCTCCATTTACATGCAAATGAGTCACTTGTAATACAGCCCATCCCATTCTTTGATGTCACTGCAGCAACAGTGCAGAACAAAACATGAGTATCAATGCTGTTTAGCCTGATTTTAGTTCAAGTTTGCAATGGCTCAAGGCAGTTCTGTCTTGCAACTCACACAGGGAGTAGTACTTGTAGCCTTAATACTGTATGTGTAGAGCAAATAATACATCTAATAGTATATCATTCACAGGAAACACAAGCTGTTTCTCTGTACTGTTCATTTCTCTCTGTGAGACAGTTGTAACATATTGTGGAAAGCAGTAGGCTGAATCAGTCAATCAACCAATCAACCAAACAATCAATCAATCGAGCAGTCAATCAGTCACTCTGCACTGAACCAGGTGAACACACTTGAGAAGATTCATTACAAGGTGAGCCTGGGCAGTTTACCAAAGGATCACACAAGACTGACTTATACACATCTCCTTTCAGCAGCCTGCAAGTGGAGAGCTAGATCATTTACTTTATAAAGTGTATTGTTTTACATGTCAAATGCTCTTTAAATCTGAGTTTCTGACTGGAAATACCAAGACACATAATGCATATGGCATGGTAGGAGTGAGCTAAGCAAATACAGAGCACTACTGAGACTGATCAGTTTCTTTACCTACAACAGCTGAGGTGTAGCATCTGATTTGTGAGGGACATTCTACTTCAAATGCTGGCATTACAAAGTGGGAGGGGGGCTGCCACAGCTTATCCTTAGTTCCTTGAAAGTGAAGTGCTGTAGCTCTCACATCACTGTTAATGATTTATAAAGGGAATTGGGGCACTTTTAAAGTCATGGACCTGAGGGGCCATCACAGTTTCTAAGGAGGTTAGGGGAACTTCTTAAGGGTTAGAGAGTAAGGGACTCTAGTAAGATTTGAACCAGAATCCCCCAGTGCTTGTGCCTGTGCTTTAACCACTAGATTATCCTTCTTCCATATGCTTCAGCTGATGCTTTCCTGGTAACCTATTCCTTGTTATAGTTGAATTCTTTATTGCCTTACAGCAGCCATCCATTCACTGACTGCCTAGTTACAAAAGGAAAGGGGCCTATTTGCAAGACTGTTTCTCACTGCTGGTGTCAATCAAAACAGAGAATGTTAACACACACACAACATAATACAACAGCTGCATAATACCACTTAAACCTCTTGTTGTACCCAGAGTCATTTATTGGGTAAACTGTTTTTGCTAACAGAAACAGTAATATAACACATACAGGCACTTCCTTATATGAATATTGTATATGCCTCAAATCAGTGCTGCAACACACACACACATGGTCCTAGTCCCTATTGGACCTGCACATCAGGATGTTCACAATACTTGAAGGGTTTCTCCATTACTCAAGTGGGGAACCAAACATTGTGGGTTTGGTCTACTGGTGGAACTGCATTTAGTGCAGCACCATTATCTATTGCTCTGATGACATCATCCTCCAGCAACATTGATGGTAAAATGGAGGACAAACACATTGATAACTTTTGGGGGCTGTATATTTTTATGTATAATCTAGATTTGGACAGCAATAGGGATGCTGGCAACTGGAGGAGGCACACAATAGTTACACATAAGGAACTGGGAAAATATTGGTGAGGAACTATGGGAGATTTATCCCTTTAATATAAGTCTGTTAACTTGTTCTTTCCCTTGCAGGTGGACCTTTTCTTTTCTTCCATAGGAACCAACTTGTGAGTAATATTTTGGTATGGGGACTGGAAGATGTTCTTTCTTCAATTAGGCTTCCTAATGGCCCAGAGGAATGAGGGGGTAACTGAAGTATAGAGACATACCTGGGTGTTATCCAATATGCTCCACTACATTAGTTCTGGGTTTTTGGGGTTATGGGAGTAACAGGGGCAATGGGGAGTGTGCCTTGCATATCCTGCTGCACAACTATGGGGTAAACTAAATTAAAGGGTAGAACTGAAATACTTTTAATTTGATCATTTGCTGGGGATGGGAGGTAGATGCAGTTTGCTTTCTTGTTTTTTTTTGTGGGGCTAGTGTAGGGGGCGCCATCTTCACACTTGCAGAGGAGCCGGAGGGCATTGGTGATGGGAGTTTGCTAGCTCAGTGTCTACTGTTCCTCATGCATAGTATTAGGGAAGAAGAGAGGGGCATTGGGGTTGTGGGGTTCTTTAGTTTGTTTTGGAGCTCCATGAGGAATGGTAGGATAAGCAGTGGAGGAGGAAACGCTGCCACATTACTGTTTCGGTTGTTACTGATTAGGATAGATTTTATTTTTTTGGCTACGGGATGGGCAAATGAAGGTTCTGTTTATAATGCTGTCTTGTTTCATTGTACTGGCTTGTGAGTCTCATGGCATTACATTTTGTCTTTGGGGGACTGTATTCAATGAGGGGATGATGGATGCTGGCTTGGGAGGGGTTTCACCTATTGACTGGGTTTATATGGATTTGGTTATTAAACTTTATGTGGAGTGGCTACAGATATGGTTCAACTGTCAATTATAACTTGGAAGGTCCAGGGATTGACTATCCCCATAACATGGAAAAAAGTGTTAGCATATCTCAAACCTTGTAATGGTGATATTAGTTTTCTGCAAGAAACTCATCTTCTGAAACAGGATATAGATTTACTTGCTAGGGGTGGGTGGGGAGGGCACACTGTAGTTCGTATGCCTTTAAAGAGAGGGGTGTCTATTTTGCTAAAGTTGTTGCCCTTTATCAGTGGATAAATGGGATTCTGATAAAGAGGGTAGGTGGGTATTGCTGTTTGCGAAAGTTGGAGGGAGTCTGAATTTTGTTAGTTAATGTTTATGTTCGAATCTGGATTCCCCAGATTTCTTTTCCCAGCTGTTGCAGTCTATTATAGATTGGATTTCTCATCCCATAGTGTTAATTGTGGGGGGTGGTTAATTTTGTTTTGGATCTGGTGCTTGATATGTCCCCTATGGAAAAAGGGGTTCCCTCTTATCATCAATCTAGGGAGATCTTGTTGTGTTTTTGTGCCGAATTTCAGCTGGTTGATTGCTGGCGAGTGTTAAATCCATCTGGTAAGGATTTTACATTTCGATCTCCATGCCTTAAGTCAAATAGTAGGTTAGATTATTTTTTGTGCAGTACCTGCATTCTAACTGATTTGATAGGGGTTTCACATGGCCAGCTAATTTTGTCAGATCATGCCCTGGTATCACTGTTGGGGGAACCATGGCAAACACTCTCTAGGATGCCTTGCTGGTAGTTTAACACAGTGTTGTTACCATCTAGGGAGTTTAAACGATGGTTAGTGAGAGAGATTGATTTTTATTTACTAATTCCTTGCCATAAGTCCCCCCCTTTGTGTTGTGGGATGTCTTTAAATCATTTATCTGTGGAAGGATAATTTCCTATGACTCATTTATTAATACAAAATGGAAAGCAGTAATGGCAGAGCTCAGAGCCCTAATTAGGCAACTGGAATTGGCCTTATATCAATCGCAGTTGGCTCAAGGTACATTGGTTCAGGATTTGGTACTGTGTAAAGACCAATTAAATAATATATATCAGCAGAAGACCTTGAGAGCTCAGTTCTTTTTGCATCAAAATTATTGGGAGTAGGGGACATGGCTATTAAGTTATTGGCTTGCAGGCTAAAAACGAGGGTTATGGAAATGCAAGTGCCCTATTTAAAAGGGGGAGAAGGGGAGGTGTTTCTGGATACAAAATCCATGGTGGAGCAGTTCAGAAGGTTTTATTCAAAGTTATATTCTTCTTCAGTTGATCCTAAGCAGGAAGATTATGAGGCCTTTTATGGACCTCTTGTTCTTTCACAATTGTCAGATGTCTAGGCCTCTTTGTTGGAAGAAGATATTACTCTGCAGGAGATCCAGTTAGCAATGAAATTTTCATCTCCTGGCAAGGTGCCTGGTCCAGATGGGCTGAGCTTTGATTTCTAGCAGGCCTTTTCACAACAATTGTCAGCAAGGTTGTTGGATTTGTTTAGAATGGTGGGGAGGTAGGAACCCTGCCAGATTCTATGAAAGAGGCTATTGTCACTGTCCTGCCAAAATCTGGGAAAGACCCCACTACTTGTACCAATTATCAACCTATCTCACTTTTGAATGTTGATTGTAAAATATTGGCAAATGTTCTGGCTATGAGATTGGAGAAAGTGTTGGGCTCTTTGATTAACAGAGCTCAGTCGGGTTTCATGAAGGGTCATCAGGGCAGGGACAATGTGAAGGCAGTTATAGACTTGATCCAGGTGGCAGTGCAGGGACCAGATTCGGCAGCTGCAGTAAGTTCAGATGATGAAAAAGCATTTAACTCTGTTAAATGGTGGTATTTGCATTATGTGCTTAGCAGAGCGGGTCTGGGACCGAAGTTTCGGCTGTGGAGTAACTGTCTATATTCAAATCCTCGGGCAAGGGAATGTGTCAATGGTGTGTTGTCAGCCCCTTTTTCTTTGTCGAGAGGAATGAGACAGGGGTGCCCCTTGGCTCCTTGTTGTTCCTTTTAGCTATCGAACCCTTGAATTTAGCGCTGTCACAAAATTAGGGGATGTTAGGTATTAAGGTAGGAAGGAAGGTTTTCACCACTTTGCTTTATACAAATGATATGTTACTGCTGTTATCAAGAGTTGAGTCTTCGCTTTTGAGGTCTGGGAGATTGTGACTTCTTTCAGTAGTATATCTGAGCTCTGTATTAATTGGGGAAAAACAGAGATTTTGCCATTGTTCAATGCTGACAGTAAATAGGCTGTTCTGGGGGCCCCATACTTTAAAATGGTCTCCAGGAGGGATAACATATTTGGGGATGCATGTTTCTGTTCAAAATATGGATATGTATTCAAATAATTTAACTGGGGTTCCAAAGGAAATTAAGGTGGACTTGATACATGGGAGGAAACTTAATTTATCTTTCCTGAGCAAGATAGCTACCATTAAAATTATGGTATTTCCCCACCTCTTTAAAAACTATGTAATATACCTTTTATTATTCCTCAGAGGTATTGGGCCAAGTTAGACAGAGTTTTGACTGATTTTATCTGAGAAGGTTCTACCACTAGGTTTAGCAGGCGGATGCTGTGGGCTCCTGTGCTGTTTGGGGTGGTGGAACATGCCCTGGCTATGGGCATATCATGTATGCCAGGGGGTAAGGCAAACTTTTCATTGGATTTCTGCTGGCCATAAGGAATCACCTCTCTGGATGGAAATTGAGCACAGGTTGATGGGGAATACTCTGCTGGTTGTAATATTAAAGAAGGGGGGATGTTACCTTAGCCTTGCACTGCCCCATGAGGTTCTTAAGATGGGTGTGGGGAAGGTTTTTTAAGATATTAGGTAAGGATGCCTCTTATTTTAGAAAATGGGAAACCTTATGGGGGAATCTGGATTTATTGGTGGGGCAATCTCCTGTACGTTGGGGGTCTTGGCTTGTTAGAGGTATGAATACATTGGGTGATCTGGTAGATGGGAAGACGGGTTTACTGACTCCTTTTCAGGATTTAAAATTGAAGTATAATTTATCTTCAAAAGAACTATGGAAATATTTCCAGCTTAGGCATGCACTTTCAAAAAGGTTTATTAATAATTATTGTGTGGTGGAGACAGAGTTTACAGGTTTATTGGGGAAGTGGTTTAGACTCTCTAAGGGACATATTAGTTTTTTGTATGAGGAACTGCAGAAATTTTCTCTACCAAATTGGGAATCCCACATATTAAAATGGTTGGAGGATATGCAGTGCACCATTGATATGGATGGATGGGAGAGATGTTGGAGGGCAGCACATACTGCGTCCTCAGATACTAAGTTGCAACTGATACAAGAAGAAGATTCTGTGTAGGTGCCATTGGACCCCAGCTCATTTGGTTAAATTAGGTCTGTTGGGTGATGATTTGTGCTGGCAATGTTGGACAGCTACTGGCTCAATTTTCCATATATTATGGGAGTGTGATTTATTAACACTTTGGTGGGAAAATATTTTTGTTTGCCTGGAAGCTGTTCTGAAAATCCCCATTCTAAAGTCCCCTATTTTTTGGATTTTGGGTGATACCAATGTTTTAGATCAATCTGCTTTGCAACATTGGGGTTTTCTTTATGTTGTGGCCTTGTAGGCTAAGAGACTTCTTATATTGCATTGGAGATCTCAGGCCCTTCCACCCCTGCTGAGGTGGAAACAGGCATTGTTAAAGGCATTTTCATATTATTAAGTTTTGTTTCAGATACAGCATGCTGTCCTTAGATTTTACAGGGTATGGGGTCCTTGGTTACGTTATCTTGGGTTCAAGAATTGAGATTTACTTGGAATAGTATCACAGCTATGAAGTGATATTTGTATTGTTTCTGCAGGATTACTGTGTTTCCATTTTGGTAAGGTAGTAGGTGATGGGAGGGGGGGCAGCATCCAAAGTAAAATTACCCTTCTTTTTAAAATTACTTTTTTTAAGGAAATTTATTATTTTAGAGTTTTTCTTATAAGAGATCTGGTAATGTGTATGTCATGCAAGTTGGTTTGGTTTCTGGTACTATGTTAAAATATAGAATTGTATCAGTTAAGTCAGTATGTTTGATTGATGGTTTCATTCTAGACATGGAAGCATTGTTTGTATTGTCTTTTTCTGCTGTTTACTAAATAAAATTGTTTATATAAATAAAATAAATTATTGCTTACTGTGGCACAGGTATTTTTATGTTACTTGTTCTCATATCATCTTGTACTGATCATGCAGATATATTTGAGGAAAATAATATAACACAACAAATTAACTTTTTCAAAAGAATAGTTCATCATTACTGAATGGTGGAATCCCTAGTAACGCAGAATAAATTATTTTTAATATCCAAATTAAAAACGGTGCTGAATTTGGAGAGTTTATTTTCAGAACATGCGGATAGTCCGGCTAATAATGCTGATGACAATATAAACCAAATTTCTGCAGAAATGACTATAGTACCGAAGTGGGACACTAAAAAAAAATAATGCATATTCATAGGAAATGAACTCACCATGACATCACAAAACAAGTGTTATCTTGGCAGCAAGTACTGTATATGGCATGAGCCGGACAAGCCAGATGGTACTTTCTTGATAGACATCGCTTGTTGCATGCGCAGTTGATGTCCGATCATGCTGACTGGCTGCGGCTTCTTATATTGGTCAAAGGCACAAGGTCTGTCTGTCTCTCTCTCTCTCTCTCTCAAGATGCAGGGTGGCTGCGGCTGGTTATGGATTCTTATATTGGGCTAAGGCACAAGGTCTGTCTATCTCTATCTCACAAGAAGCAGGGTGGCTGTGGTTGGCAGTGTGTCCTTATACTGGGATAAGGCATAAGGTCTATCTGTCTGTCTGTCTGTCTGTCTGTCGCTCTCCCTCCCTCAAGAAGCAGGGTGGCTGGCTGGGGTGTCTTACGTATTTCAGTGTCAGGATATCTGTCATTCAATCAGCATGGCTACAAGTTGACATGTATTTAGATGACAGCAGGTACTAATGAATGCACACATTCTGGGAACTGTTTTGACAAAAGCAAGGAAGGCAAAGGTGAACTCTAATGACGTCATTATGAAACTTAGAACAGGAAGAAGTACTTTAATGCCAATTTTTTCTTTATGCACTTCTACCAATGTCCTCATCCTCATCAATGAGGAAGCAGCTCTTGCAATCCTCAATGCTGGAGTTGTCCCCACTTGGAAATTCTTTTTCCATGAGTGCATCATGAACCTCAATGGTACACTGCTTGCCACTGCCACCAGGATGGTCTGCTTCACCCTCATCAGCACCACCATCACGATGACCAGGTACAAACATAGATGTGCTTGTCCTACTTGGAATGTGACCTTCATTCATTTTGATAAATGTCAGCATGCCAACATTTGTAGGTGATAAGATAGTATGATGATCATGCTCAATGGCCACTGCAGAACTAAATACCCTCTACACACTTACACTAGAGGGTGGCAGGTCAGGTATTTCAGTGCTATTTATGTCAGTGCTGGCCATTCATTGACCTTGCCACTCCAGTATACCAGAGGAATGTCAAGTATTGTCAGATTGTGAAACCAACAAAACTCCGAGGTGCTCAACTTCACTAAATGTGAAGTATTTTGACCTGGTGCCGCTTCGAAAACAGAGAATGCATGTATCAACCAAAACGCTTAAACAAGCAGTCCGAATGCACAGACCCCAAAAGAAGTTAAATAATAGACCATATGTGGCACGGCTTACCGTATCTTCAAATTTTATTGTGGTCACAACTCGTTTGTACAAACAGCAGACACCGCAGTCACGGTGACTTACTGGACAGAAAATAAACACTTTAAACACCACATTAGTGCATAAACAAAAAGTGAGCATTTAAAAAATGCCGGGTCAAGCCGAGCAGAGACCAGCTGCGTGCGTGATGATGATGCGGAGGAAACAGCTGACATTTGGACTGGCGCCTTCCTCAGTCACGCACACGAGCTGGTCTCTGCCTCGGCTTGACCCGGTCATTTTAAATGCTCACTCTTATGTTTATGCACTAATGTGGTGTTTAAAGTGTTTATTTTCTGTCCAGTAAGTCGCCGCCGCACTCCGTGTGTCTGCTGTTTGTACAACGAGTTGTGACCACAATAAAATTTGAAGATACGGTAAGCCGTGCCACATATGGTCTATTATTTAACTTCTTTTGGGGTCTGTGCATTCGGACTGCTTGTTTAAGCATTTTGGTTGATACAAGTATTGTCAGATGCCTGTTTTCTGTCAAATAGGCCTCAACCATGCTTTGTGATGTGCGCAGTCCTGATGAATCATCCACCTGTTCACCCCTTCCTCTAGGTCACAAATTCTAACTTGGGACAAGGCACCCCAAAGTGGGTAAATGAGCAACTGTGCAGCTAACACCAGCCCTTGTTGTGTAGCCACCTTACTGGAGGCACTGTGGCCACAATGACCTTCATCTTGGTTATGCTGTGGGTTGTAGAACTTTACATATGACATTTGTGCCCAGTGAACCAACCTGACCAGCTGTCCAGTGAGATTTTGAACCTGATCATGCCCACCCTCCAGTATGGATGCGATGCCACATTTGTAGCATGGGTCCATCATTGTGGCTATTCCAAATTCTGGAGATTGCTGAATGGTGGCGAAGTGTCTATTTTTGTCAAAGATTGTAATCATGTGTTTGAGTAATGCACAGCTTGACCTATCTCTAGCCACATAAAGGCTAGGCTGCAGATTCAACAATGTCTGCCTCAGCACCCATAGCAGTTGAATGGCTGGACTAACAGATGCAGTCTCACTGCTCACCTCCTGTGTGGCATGTTCAAATGGCCTCAAAATTAGTATGACTGAATCCATGAGTCACCACTGCTCAGTTATCAGAGACACTGATGCCCTGGAACTGTCATGGCTAGTGTGCATCACAAGGAACTCTGAGATTGCTTTGTACTGCTCATACAAGCACTCTGCCATGTAAAGTGTGGAGTTTCATCTCATGACAACTTCAAGTTTGAGGCAGTGCTGAGGGAGGCTGTTTTGGATCTGCAGCTGCCTAAGTTGGTCACGGTCCTTTTCAGAACATGCAAAGTGGGCACAGTGCCACAGATGCGGTGTGCAACAGTCAGCATTTGCATGATTTCAGGATACTGCAGAAACTCCTGTACCACAAGATTTAAACTGTGGGCCATGCAGGGAACCCTCGCACACCCACCATTGCTGATACATTTAACAACATTTGACCCATTATCACTTGCAATGAAGCCAGTTTTTAGGGACAGGAGATGCAACCAGTCATCTATTTCTGTTAGTAGCAAGTCTAGCATGTTTTTGCCTATATACAACCCTGCTACACTATGCATTGCAAGCATGGCATGCTGTCTAATCCCATGAAGGTTGCTACCACCACAGTCTGACTTATTATAGTGCTTTCCCATCCCACCATCACAAACAGGTTCAGCCCCAGGTAGCTGTGCCCAATGTGCAGTAATACACAGATAAGAACTACCTGCCATTTTGCCACTTGTCCACACATCCATACTTAAGTGAATCTATGGTGATGCAGAATGCTGAAGGGCATGTCTTACAGACTCTGTCACAGTCCAATATAACTCAGGGGCAACAGGCTGCCATAACCTGTCCTGGACAGGATCTTCCATTTGGGACATGTACGTGCCACAATGCTTCGGAATCTCACATTCTCCACAAAGAAGGATGACAACAGATCAATTATAAGCATTGCTGCTATGGCAGCATTGAGTTCATAAGCAACTGCATAATTTGGTGGGTATTTACTGTGCTGTTGAAAAAGACTCTGCAATGTGGGTTGCATTGTTCAGTGTTTTGCCTGGGATGTGCCAAACATCTCTGCTCTGGGAGCTGCCATGGATGGGGTGGCTTTGACATTGGGTGGTGGGTGCACAGGTGACAAACCAATAAATGCTGTTATTTTACCAGTTTTAATCACAGGTGTTGATGTAGTAGAATGACTACATGGAGTTTTATGTGAGAACAGCTAGCCCTAATGAGCACCAATCACAAAGAGTGAAACAAAAACTGCCCGACACAAGCAGGGCAATGGACGCCAGGACAACTGTCACAAATGGCAATGGTCACTTACTGCAGCCAAGAAAAAACACTATATCTATTTTTATGTGGAGGGCAAGCCCCTGCATCCCCCCAAAATATATGTAATCAACCCTGCAGGAGGCACAGACTTAGAGGACAAAGGAAAGGAGGACAAAAAACAATTTTTTTTTTGGCTGGCACTAGGCCTGAACCCAAGTCGCTGGCTCCAGGGGTGGTAGCGTACTCCACTACTCTACATGACCAGCTCGGTGGAGCTAGGCAAAGCATCATCCCATATCCTGCAATAGCTGGTGTAGCTCCCTGCTACATTCTGTCTACAGGATATAGCGATGTTTTTCAATAGTCACTGTCCTTACAAACGCTATCATTGAGTCGTTCATATTGAGTCACTCAATAATAATTGCTCATATAGAGTGCTAACCTAAATGGACCACCACTGCTACTCTGACATCTACTGAAACATTTAAAGTCATCCTCCTTCTCCTCATCCCCGTAGTAATCCTCTGGTGTTAATTCACAACTTTTACCTACATGGCTACTTACACTGACTGGGGAAGGTGATATCTTGCTCACTAAGGTTGATGAGAGTGAACACCCCACTACAGCATCAACTCCCCTCTGGTGCTGAGTCCACAGTGCCATGTGCATGCTCTTGAGATGAGTATGCTGTCCCCCAGTGCCAAGGTGGCTACACTTTTTCCTACTCCTCACATGCACTTGCAATGCTGGCAGATTGCCACTGTTTCATCTTGCATGAAAAAATCCCAAACTAGAGATTTGGCTGTCCTACATTTCACATGACGCTGCTGTTGCTGTATATGGGACTGCAATTTTTTTCCGAAGTGAAATGGGGGGTGTGCTACATGATTTCTGGTGTGATGCAAACTTTGACTTTGACTGAACATCTTCACAATCTATTAGTATGACTTCAGGGTCATCCACAGACATAGCTCCATCAGAAGAACTTTTGGGTGGGATTTACTAACAGACTGTTTACCTACAGCCACCTTAACTTTCTTTTTGTCCAGTTCCCATATAGGGTTGCTAGCATCATCATCATCATCATAATTTACAAATTCACTTTGGATGCTATCCTGTGGAGATATTACAACCTCAGCCTCACTGTGATTATCCACACTTTTTTCGTCACCATCTGATTCTTTGGATGTCCTAACATGAGGATCTGTGGAAACATGAGACTGTGACTCATGATGATCGGGATCATGTTCAACTACTGTGGGGAGTGGGGCAGTAACTACCCTCAAGTCTTCTGACTCCACAACATTGTTCCGACCTGATAACTTTTCCTGGATTGTAGCAGTACTCATGCTGTTATCCACAATGCTGTCTCTTGCTTTACTACCATTGCCACCAGCATCTCCAACCAGCATTGATGCCACTGATTTGACTGAGAAAAAACTGAGTCACAGAAATCCCTCTACTTGCAGTAACTACCACCTTTCCCATCTGGTGTGTAGTACTATGTCCACGACCACACTTGACATTACTATCCCCCAATAAACCTGCCTCATCATCACAACTTTCACTGCTAGCCTTTAGAGACGCACAAGCAATAGTCTTATTGGGAGCAGTGCCACAGCCAAAAACAGCTTTGCATGACCATGTCTTTGTGGGCATTTTTTTAGATTACACAGACAGTCACCAAGAAATGAACGATGTGCACCACAAATAATGATTTGTCCTCTTTTGTGGGTTGCTGTAACAAATTCAAGAGAATTCACAAGATAATACAATGCCAAAAATACAGCAACAGGTACTTTTTTTTAATTCTGTCTGTTTCCTTTCATTTAAATGCTATAATATGCACTGGAGAGAGAGTGTTCACAGTATTATGGGAAAACACACAATAGTGTTACAGTGACAACAATGTCACTAGACTGAATAGAGACAATTAACAGCAAGGTTATAGTTCTTTGATTTTGGGTGAATGGGAAGCCAAAAAACAACAATAGTGACTTCAAGATGGAAATTTGGCAACAAAAAGGTATAGTCACACAGGTACAACAAGACCTTAACCACAGTCTTCACAAATCCAAAAGTGGAACAACAGTACCTTCTTCTTGGGGGGGATTATTTACAGCAGTAGCTAGATAGAAGCAGGAAAAAATACTACAGATGGACTCAGAAATTAACAGTACTGCTATTATGGTGGCACAATGAAATGTGTTTGACTTGATGGCACGCACACAGACTAAAGGTGACACACGGAAAGTTTAACAGTTCAGTAAAATAAAACAGTCTTCCAAATGGATAGAAAAAATGCACAATGAACAGCAAAAATTATCAAAAATTACTAGAAGTATTACTGTTTGCAACTGTGTACAGAACTGAGCGCAACAGTACTAAACAATAGCCAGCAACTGTTGGCAAGACTGCCTTTCAATCTCCCTTCTACAGCACAGATCTGCCTCTCCCCTGAAGCAGAATTCTGCACTGTCTGTCAGTACAGACACTAAAACTACTAATTTAAGATGCAAAATTAACACTGAATCAGTAAATGACTGATGATACAAACACACAAGTATTTACTACACTTGATGTACTAAATTTGGACTCAAAAATCCAAAGGTAAATTGTTTTTTTTTGATCATTTTTTGAAGGTTTAAATGTCACAGCTCTGAAAGCTTATGAACTCCAGCTTTTCACTACACATATTATGCTGAACAGAGGCTGTGCAAGCCAATATAGAGCCCATGTGACTTGCCATCCCATGAATCATTGAAAAATTTGCCTTTAGGAGCACAAAAAAAGGTGAAGTAATGCGAAGTCCATATGTTCCAAAGGCAACTTTGCGCTACCCAAAAAGTGAAATTATTCACTTCACAGTGCGTAGAGTTTCACAAAACTTGAGTTCTATGTGAAATACTGCATGTAGCGAAGTTGAGTGACTTTGCCCATCTATACTTGTGACAGCAGGTGAACTGCTCACTGAACTCTAGAGGTTTTTTAACACATTGGATAGATTTTAAATACTGCAGTTACATCTTGACAAACTGTTCCACTTTGGTATCCTGTGATAGGGGTGTGTAGAAAGTGGGTGCCTGCTGAAACGGTGACCCACTTTCGGCTACTGCCCTGATGGTGGGGGTGTGTGGGGTTGGCAACCAGATGGGGTGGGTCACAAAAAGGCGACAGGATGTCATGCACATATATGCATGCTGGGGGTGGGAGCGAGCCCACCAAACGTGGGGTGGGAGGGTATGTGAGAGGTGGTGCCATGGGTTGCTAGCGAGGTGGCATTGTGGTGTGGTGGGCTAGGTGCTGGCCAGTGGTGGTGGTGGGGATGCAGGGTTTGGGTCCGGGTATCAATGCATTTTGTTGTTCCCGGCCTGAGACAGTGTTTTTTTTCCAGTATGCACCCCCGACATGCACCCCCCTGGAGTTGAGAATCCTAATTTATGGGGGTGCTGGGGGTGCAGCCCCCCACATAAAAGAAAAAAAAAGTAATTTGTGCTGCTTTTGGTTACACTGGGATTCCACATCGCCAAAACTGAATTTCAGCCATGTGGGGTTGTGATAAGGGTGTTCGACATTTACGAATTGCCCTTATCACATGGAACCATTCCACTCTTAGTGGCAGTAGGAAGGGGTTTATATTGACTTTTTTTTTTTTGGTTTTACACTTTGAGCTATTCCTATAGCTTGGACTTGCTGGGAGTAGGCCACAAGCTATTTCTCTATGGAACTGAGTTTGATGTCCTTTCTATATTATTGTGGTGCACAATCCTATACTAGCTTATTTTTACAAAGAAAGTTTTGTACATAATTATGTGACTGTGGTGTGATTGAGCTGGTATGTTATTTGTATGAGTGTTGGCTTGTACGACTGGGATTGTTGGTACTGGGGTTATGATTAGTGAGTGAGTATGGGAGGACTGAATTATTAGTTTTGTCTGCCTATTTGAAATGTATGATTGGGAAGTTCAGAATTTATTCTGTACTAGTTAGTGTGGTGAATGTGGAAAGGGTGGGTCAGCTTTTTATTATTTGAGTTGTTTTGTTGGTGGGATTGTCCTGTTTTATTGGGTGAGGGTGGTAGGCTTTTGTGTTTTTTTAAGGTTTCACTACTGGGACTGCAAATGCATAGAAACACTAGTGTTAAGAGGCACATTTACTCCAGAGACCACATGTGGTAGCTCCGGCACGTTGATGGAAGTTAGCCTACCCTGCAGAGGTTTCCAGCTATTTTACGGGTCTGGGGATATTCAGAAGGTGGGGCAATACCAACAGTGGAGGACCTGGGTATAATGAGTAGGGGAGAAAATTGGGTTAGTAAGAACCAGAAAAAAGCTAAGGAGGGTCTGGAGTCAGGATTGGGTTCCTCCCTGTTTGATTCCCCCTACTAAGGGCTCTGTTTAATGTCAACAAGCAAGTAGTACTATATCAATCCAGCTCTTCTCTTACCCTCTGGGCCATTCTTTGTAATGCAAGGTCACTAAGGAATAAAACAGCAGTGATGAATGATTTTATCACCTATTCCTTTGCTTACCTTGTTTGCATCATGGAGATCTTGTACTAAGGTTGCAAAGGAGCGAAAAAGCAAGAATGCCCATGTGTGCTCCTGTTCTAATAAGGAAAATATCTAAGGTTACCCCTGATAGACTATATCTATTCAACCTTCTCTTACAGTAAATTCCTCCTTAGATTTACTTGTAACAACATTGAGCAGTAAATTGTTCCATGGATCAGTAACTCTTACAGTAAAGGAATATTTTCTAGATCCAGTTTTAAAGAACCTGCCTACAACTTGAAGTGGGTGCCCTCTGATCCCATATCTAGTATCCTGATATTCTATGCTATGCTATGCTATGATATCATACATTAGTAAAAGGCCTCTCCAAAGTCTTCTTGTCTGCAATGGCATCAATTTAAGTGAGTCCAATCTCTCTTCATATGTATTATTTTTAATCAATCAATCAAAATCTTTATTTAACCAGGTGGACACCGTTGAGCAAACTCATTTTCGAGGTGGACCTGGGAGAACAATACAGAGGTGCAAAAGGAAACAACAGCATTGAAATTGCTGCCAAACACAGCAGTATACATAATATCAGATATAAACAGGCTAGCACAGAGCCAAGACACACAAGAAATACAAAATAAGTACATCAATAGATATGTACAGATTAAAAGTATGGTATAGTGTAATACACAGAGCTGGAATAAACTAGTTACGGTCTTCACCGGGGAGACATCAAGTTTTTGTTTTTTTTTAGTAAAGGGGCAGAAGGGCAAGAGAATGCTTAGAAGAGTGGGGACAAGGCATGCTCATGGAGTTGGGCCAAGGGGGAACAGAGAAGGAGCAGGGGAAAACACGACAGCCGCAGTCCAAGGGATTAAGGGAAGCAGTTGCAGGCTTCCTTGAGTTAGGGAATGATTAAAGCTTTAAATGCAGCAAGCCTAATGGGGAGGTTTATTTTCAGGGTTTTTTGCAGCTAGTTCCACAGCAAGGAAAGTACATGGCTAATAGACACCCTGTCAGAGCAGGATCTAACCTTAGGTGTTTTCAGCGTTACGTAAGATGCACTTCTCAGAGCATATTTAGTTTGGGGGTTTAAAGGCAGGCAAACTGTAATATAGCTAGGTAGATCATTCATAATGGCTCTGTAAGTCCAAAGTGCCGCATTTCTCTCTCGCCTAAGAGTAAGGGAAGGCCAGCCCACAGCAGTATATAGGAGGCAGCGATGGGCGGAGAAGGGGAGCTCTGCTATGAACCTTAAGGCTCTGTGGTACAGTGAATCAAGTTTGGCAAGAGTACCAGCAAGGCCTTGGCTATATAGGAAGTCAGCATAGTCTAATGGGGAAGAAATGTTGTTTGGACCAGTCTCTTTTTGCCTCCCTAGGTAGAAGATTTCTTATCCCAAAGAATAGTCCTAGTCTCTGTCAGAGTTTCTTTATTAGCTCTTCAATATGTCCCTGGAAGGAGAGAGAGCTGTCAATCCAGGCCCCCAGGTATTTGAAGGTAGACACATATTCCAACTGATCCCCCAGAATGGTGGAGATAGGGGATAGTGAACCGTGGGAGAGCAGGATAGAAGAGTTGGACATGGGAGAGAAGAGCATAGCTTTAGTTTTCTTCGTGTTCAGGAGCAACTTCTGTTTTAGGAGCAGGAGTTGCAGCAGATCGAATTTGCTCTGAAGAGTTGAGAGTACTGCATTGAGAGATGGCCCACTAGTGTAGATCACTGTGCCATCCATGAAGAGATGTATTTTGGCCTTATTGATGGTGGCATTAATTCTATTAATATAGATTGCAAAAAGCAGGGGTCTCAAGGTGGACCCTTGCAGAACACCTCAAGTAAGAGGTTTGAGGGGTGAGACCTCACCATCAGCCTTAACTTGCTGGGAGCTGTCAGATAGGTAATTATGGAACCACCTAAGAGAGGGAGCATCCAGGCCAATATTCTGGAGGGATGAAAGGAGCAAGGAGTGGTCGACAGTGTTGAGAGCTTTGCTGAGGTCCTGGAAGACTGCACTGGCAAAATTCTTGTTGTCCAGCTCACCCAGCCAGTCATTACTAACTTTGGCAAGGGCAGAAATAGTGCTATGTTGCGCTCTGAATCCTGACTGGAGCAGGTTCCGGAGGTTTGCAGATTCCAGGTAGATCCTGAGTTGGGAGTTATCGATTTTTCTCCAGCATTGTAGACAGTACAGGGAGGAGAGAGATAGGCCTGTAATTATTCAGATCGCAAGGGTCCCCATTCTTAAATACAGGAACAATATGGGAGGTTTTCCAAATGGTAGGAAGGACACCTTGAGAGATGGATAAATTGAACAAATATGTAATAGGCACGGCTAGAGCACAGCAGCCTGCCTTTATAAAGAAGGGATCAATGAGGTTAGCACCAGGGCTTTTCCTATCATCCAGCTGGAGCAAGAGATCCTCCACTTCTTTCAAGAATGTGGCTTGGAGAGAGAAGGATATGTTAACTGCGGGGGAGTCAGGGGGATCAAGACCAAGTTGTGCCTGAAGAGTACTAGCTGGGAAGGAATCGAAAGCAAAGTCAGCAGTGGCAAAATGGTCATTGAACGAATCCAGGAAAGTAGGTTTATCAGTGACTGGGGAAGTACCAATCCAGATTTTTGCATGCAAGGAGTTACCAGAAGAATTGGCCTTCAATATCTTTAATGGTCCTCCAGAATTTGGATGAACATGTGGAGGAAACTTCAAGTTGTGAGTGGTAATATTTAGCCTTAGTTTCTCTGATCAATTTAGTACAGAGATTTCTTGCTCTCCTAAAAAGATTCCACTTATTAGGTAACTTTATTCTGTGAGTAGTTTTCCATATTCTGTCCCTATTCCGTAGTGCGCTTTTTAGTTCAGGAGAGAGCCAATGGCAAGATTTGCTTCTAACTCAGGATGTAACTAGGGGAGTGTGCTTGTTCAAAGCATTTACCACAATGTCTTGGAAAATGTCATAGACAAGAGTCACAGAGTCTGCTAGGTAGAAGTCCTGCCATCGAGGAGAGCAACTTAGCTCAGCGGTGAATGACCAAGGATCAAAGTTGCATCTGCTTCTTTTTATAGTGAATTTAGGTGGTAGGGTAGGGGTATGACAAGACCTAACACAAGTGAAAAAGCAGTGATCACTGAGAAGAAGACTCCAGTGTGGGAATACAGATGAGGCTTACTAACTATGATAAAGTCCAACAGGGTGCTTTTGTCAGGGTTACTCTTGTTTGTGCATGTAGCTTCATTGATAAGCTGGTACAGCCCAAAGAAGTCACAAAGGGATTTAAGGAGAGAGGAGGCATTGGAATGTCAGTCTCAGTTTAGGTCCCCAAATATTATTGTTTCTAATGAGTTAAGCCCCAGGAGATTGCTTAAATGGAATAGGAGCTGCAATCCCACTGAAGGGGGCCTATAGCAGCCTGTTACACTGACTGAGACACCAGCTGCGATCTCCACTTGGAGAGATAGAGTTTTGAATTCACTGGGGACTGAGGTTCACTGAACCCTTTTCAATAATACAGTGTCCAATTTTGTGTAGGGGCAACAAACTTGTGCTGCATGTTCTAAGTGAGGTCTGACATATGCCCTGAATAGTGGAATTAGAACATCAGCTTTTTTTGACTTAATATTCTGCCTTATAGACTACATAACTCTATTTGATTAGCTTATTGCAGCACTAAGTTGCTGTGTGCGGGACAGGTCTTCAGTAATATATATATAGATATATATATATATACATATATATTATATATTATATATATGTATGTATAAACATATATATATATATATATGTGAATATATACTGTATGTACTATATATATATATTCTATGCAAAAAACTGCATTAATGCATCATTTAGGTTAAAACACAAAAAGTCAGGAAATTAGATCTTTTAGGCTGCCCCTCAGGTACCCCCCATCCTCCCGAGACTGACAGATGCTGGGGTGTGTCATTGGGGATGTGAGGCCCAAATGTCACCTCATTCCATGTGTAAACATGTTGACATGCCACAGTAAAGAAGAATGGGGTGACATTTAGGCCTCACAACCCCAATGACACACCCCAGCATCTGTCAATCTTGGGAGAATGGGGGGTACATGAGGGGGGAGGGGGCAACCCTAAAGGTCTCATTTCCAGACTTTCTGTGTTTTAACCCTAAATGATGCATTAACACAGTTTTTTGCATAGAATTTCCTTACTTTTTGAGAAAGCATAGAAAAGTACAGACTCGCACAAGTTGGTGGGAGTGTGGGGCCCAACTTACAAATTTCTGCCAAACATAACAGTACAAGTACTGAATATCATATCTATTTGGTGGGAGCGCAAATTGGTGGGAGCATGGGGCCCCCCACCAGCTTGAAACAAAACAAAGTTTCATTCATCAGAGTGGCAACATTTCACACCTGTTTACATTTCAGGAGCCTAACCACTGAAAATTACCTCCATGGCAGTAAGGCTAGCTACTCTACCAAAATGTCAAGCCACTACCACAATGCAAAATGCTATATGCAACATGTAAAGTGCGCCACGCAATATCTCCACAGCAAATTAATTTTCCAACACCTAAATGCCATAAATCACATGTACATGACATCCCCTCAACACCCTCCAAATTTCAAGTTAAAAGACCAACCCGTTTCCAAGATATTACATTTTAAAGTTTGAGATTTTCATTCTTCAGAGTGGCATTATTCTGCACCTGTTTACATTTTACACACCTAACCACTGAAAAGTATGTCCATGGCAGTAAGGCTAGCTACCATATAAATTTCAGGCCAGTACCACAATGCAAAACGCTCTCTACAAAATGTAAACGTCACCATGCAATATCTCCACAACAAATATATTTTTGACACCTAAGCATCATAATTCACATCTACAGGACATCCCCTCAACACCCTCCAAATTTCAAGTTAAAAGACCAAACCATTTCCAAGATATTTAATTTTAAATGTTGTGAAAATTGGGCTATCTGGTCCCTCCAGATCTGGCCATCTAGTCCCTCCCTAACGAACAAAGATCACAATCAAAGAATCTTGTGATCAAAGAATTTGCAGGTTCGTGATGAAAGAATTTACAGGCTCATGATCAAAGAATTAAAAAATGTTAAAACTCAATTTTTTCAGAGAAACACATTAAACACATTAAACCACAGGCATGACTCGCTAGAACGAAGCCCCCTGAGCAAAACCCATCCCAGTTTAACTTCAGAAGTCACCCCTGAGCTGAGATATTTATTTTTTTCTGACCGCAAAATGAAAACAAGAAGGTGGCAGTCACGATCAAAGAATTCCTCACGATCAAAGATTCTTTGATCATGAGCCTGCAAATTCTTTGATCATGAGGAAAGACCAGATGGACAAACCCCATTCTTCTTTTGCAAAATAACCATATCAATTTTCCCCTAGACTTATAATGGGAACTTAAAACTTTAATAACTTTTTAATAGATTAATATTTTTTTACCAAAAGTGACATATTCCTTAACCCAAGCTCTTTCAACATGCCAAGTTGCAGACCAGTATGCCACACAACGGCCGTGCAGTGCCACGGACAAAATCCCAAAAACTGCCCACAAAATTGGCGAAAAGTGCATTTTTCAGCATTTTGGTGCCCAAAAACTGTAAGGCCAACCAAAACAAAATTGACAAATCAAGAGATCTACCATGCCCCACCGTGCATACCAAAGTTCATGCAAATCTGTTGAACGGGTCCAAAGTTATTAACATGCAAAATTTAGAGTTTAACATAGAGGTGCCTTAATAACCCTAAATATAAGGGTGAGACTGATGCCTTATCATATATATATATATATATATATATATATATGTATAGCTATAAAAATATATCTCACACATACCATAATGCAAAGTATCATGGACTGTATATGCAAATCACCACAAAATGTCATGCTTGTTCAACTTTAAGCAGAAATGTATGGTGTGTGTATATATATATATATATATATATATATATATATATGTATACACACACACACACTTATTGTGACAAGGCGCGACCTTGCCACGGGATTCGGGTTCGGTTTTGCAGTGGTTAAGGAGTCTCAGGAAGACCAGTTTGTTAATGTCAAACCAACCAGGTATATTTTTATTTTATCAATATGGCTGTTAACAGTTAACACAGAAGTTTGGGCTTCTGCCCTTTTCTTTTAAAGCCCCACTGGGGAAAATGAAACAAAAACAGAAATAAAGAGGCCTAGCTCTGGGTGGGAGCGCTGTCTAAACAATCCCCGGCCCTAACTAGAAATCTCTTTTCCAGAAGGCTAGACCTTTTGGAAGAACACAAACAGTAACACAGAAAACTCACAATGAAAATACATTTTTCCTTTTGGCTTAATTCAGGAGACCAATCTCCTGAGGGTTGCTTAAGGGACTCCTGATCTGGAACACATCCAGGCAACTTGTCAGCCCTCTACCCCTGCAGCAACTGTCTGCTGGCTTTTCCTTCCTGTTTTTAAAGCTCTCCTGTCTGTGCAGCTGCAGCCAATCAGCGGAATCAGCTGCAGCTGTACCCTGACTATCTCACTCAGGGAAACCCCCTCTCCTCCAGTACCTGAGTTTACCACACATCCCCCTCCCCAGCTCAGCACTATAGGATTGGGCAGCCTGTGCCGAGAGGTAGGGTCTTCGGGAAAGCTCATCCTCATTTCCGTTCAGTGTCCCCGCTCTGTGGTGGACCACAAAGTGGTATGGTTGTAGTGCAAGGAACTGTCTCGTCACTCTGGCATTTATTTCCATGTTTGTTTGCATCCACTTGAGTGGAGCATGGTCCATCACCAGAGTGAACTTGTGCCTAGTAAGTAATATCTGAGGGTTTCTGTCACTCACTTCACTGCAAGGCACTCCTTTTCCACTACGGCGTACCGCTGTTCCTGGAGTAACAACTTCCTACTTAGGTACAGGATGGGGAGCTCTTCACCTGCTACCATCTGGGAGAGTACTGCCCCCAATACAACATCCAAGGCATCTGTTTGCCGAATGAATTCTTTATTGAAATTTGGGGAGACCAGTACTGGATCAGAATAGAGGGCCATCTTGAGGTCAGTGAAAGCCCCATCCACTGCCTCCGACCACCTCACAATGTCAGGTGCTCTAGCCCTAGTTAACTCAGTTAATGGAGTGGCCCAAGTGGCAAACTGAGGGATGACCCTCCGGTAGTAACCGACTAACCCTAGGAAAGCCCTCACTTGCTTCTTCTTGTTTGGTTGGGGCCAGGTTTGGATTGCCTCTACCTTCTTCACCTGGGGTTTCACCAATCTCCATCCAACCACATAGCCCAAGTATTTTGCTTCTGACAAGCTGATCTTACCTTTGGCGGGATTCGCTGTCAACCCAGCTTCTCATAACATATCTAGTACGGCCTCGCCCTTCTGAAGGTGAGTTTCCCAGTCCGTACAATGGATGACCACATCATCAATGTAGGCGGCAGCACAGTGAGAGTGTGGGCGCAACAGTCGGTTCATCATGAGTTGAAAGGTGGCAGGTGCTCCATACAGACTGAATGGGAGGACTTTATAGTGGTATAAACCCCCAGGGGCAATGAAGGCGGTCTTCTCCTAGGCTGCCCTTGTGAGTGGGATCTGCCAGTATCCTTTCGTAAGGTCCAAGGTGGAGAGGTATCTGGCCTTCCCCAACTGGTCAATCAGTTTGTCGATCCTAGGTAGGGGGTATGCATCAAACTGCGATACCTCGTTTAGTTTTCTGAAATCATTACAAAACCTCCAGGTGTTATCCGGTTTTGGCACTAGGACGATGGGGCTTGATCATTCACTATGGGACTCTTCTATGATGTCGATCTTCAACATTCTCTTGACTTCGGCTCAGATTTCTTTCATCTTGGCCTCTGGGACATGGTAGGGTCTTTCCCTTATCCTTACGCCCGGAGCTGTCACAATGTCATGGTAGGCTGCGACCGTCCAACCAGATCATTCGGAGAGCACATCCTCGTTTCACTGAACCATTTCCACTGCTTCTTTGTACTGTGTAGGAGACAGCTCAGGTGAGATATGGACTTGCCCCTCTGTTTTACTTTCTGCTGGGGTTACGGCCAACAAGACACAACAGGCCTCCCGGTCTTGCCATGCCTTCAGGAGGTTAATATGTTATATTTGGAACTTCTTCCTGTGATTGGGTTGGCTTACTTTATAGTTCACATCACCAACAGCTTCCACGACCTTGTACTGACCCTGCCACCTGGCGAGCAGTTTGCTTTCCTCTGTGGGAACCAGGACCATCACCTGATCCCCTGGCTGGAACTTCCGGATCCTCACCTGATTGTCATAATAAGTCCATTGGGTCTCTTGGGCCTTTTCTAAGTGTTCCCGGACAATAGGAGTGACCTGGGCCAACCTTTCCTGTATTTGGGAGATATATCCAATCACACTGGCTCCTTGAGGCAGTTGCTTTTCCCAGTCCTCCTTTAGTATATTGAGGATACCCCTGGGCTGGTGGGCATATAACAACTTGAAGGGGGAGAATCCAGTGGATGCCTGTGGGACCTCTCGGATAGCGAGCATTAAGTAGGGAAGGAGTAAGTCCCAGTCCTTTATGTCTCAGCTCATGACTTTCCATAACATCCCCTTCAAAGTCTGATTAAATCGTTCGACCAGAACATCTGTCTGGGGGTGGTACACTGAAGTCCTCAGGGCTTGGATCTGGAGGAGTTTGCAAAGCTCCTTCATTAAACGTGAGACAAAGGGAGTACCCTGGTCCATCAGTATCTCCTTTGGGAATCCGATCCTCACGAAGACTTGAATGAGTTCTCAGGCAATCATCTTTGAGACCATGTTACTGAGAGGGATCACGTCCGGATATTTAGAAGCATAGTCTATGATGTGTTGGTGGCCCCGGGATGACCTATCTAGGGGACCTATTAGGTCCATTGCAATCCTTGTGAAGGGTTCATCGACGATTGGCAAGGGCACCAACAGGGCTCTTAACTTCAGCCACGGGGACGTCAACTGGCATTCTGGGCATGAAGCACAGTACCTCCTTACCTCGGCATAAATTCCAGGCCAGTAGAATCTTCAGAGTATGTGGCGCAGCATTTTTTCAACCCCAAGGTGTCCTCTGAGAAGGTGAGCATATGCCAAATACAGTACCGCCTTCCTGTGCTGGTGGAGGACCAGCAACTGTTCCACATCATGTTCTTTATCTGGTATCACTCTGTGTAGGAGGTCATTATTTAATGTGAAATATGGTCCGGGTCCCTTGGCTTTGCCATCTACTGGCACCCCGTTAATCTCCACAACCTCTGACCGGATATTCTAAAAGAGAGGCTCATCTATTTGGTCCCGACCAAAGTTCCTGGAGGCTATCCCGAGGGTACTCAATTCAGGAGGATATGACTCTGTCTCCACTTCTGGGTCCTCCTCTTCCTCCCTACAACTCTCCCCTTGGACACCAGACTGCTCACCCTGTCATCCTTCTGGGAGCGGGGTTCTACCTCCGACCAGCACAGACCTGCCATTCACAGCCAGTATCTTGGTCCCTAACTTCTTACAATCCCTGCATTCCTTTCATGATTTCTGGGACTTTTCTGCCTCCCCATACAACTCGGGATCCCAATGCCCATAAGGGAAATAATTGTGTGAGTCCTCTGACCCCTCAGGGATTCCTAGCAACATAGCCTCAGTTATTGGGGCCCTGGTCTCCCAGGTTCCCCCCTCATGGAGTAATGTCTCAAACCCAGGGAAATCTCGACCCACCAGGACAGGATGTGCCAATTGAGGGAGGACCCCTACCATGACCTGCCTCTCCTCCTCCTGTGCTTCCATGGTAACTAGCACCGTGGGATAATAAAACACTGTGCCATGGATACAGGTGATCCCGGTGTGTTTCTGGAAATTAATTTGGGAAGGTTGCACCAAACTGCGAACTATAAGGGTGACCTCACTCCCTGAGTTGACAAAGATCATAACAGCCTGTCCATTTACCTTAACAACCCGGGTAAATCGGTGTGAAGTGGCGACCACCCCTACCACATTAATCAAATGGCAATCACTCTGTGTGGACCCACCCTAGTTGCACTGCATTGGTTCAACCCCATTCAGGCAGCTGGCAATTACATGTCCCTGCCCCCCCCGGCAACCATAACAGTGGTAGCATTCTCGGGGTGACCCTGGACCCTTTGGGCTTCTAGGGGTGTTCATATCCCCCTCTGTTTTCAAACTGGAAAGTCTCTTGGTGGTCTTGGACCACTTTTCGGTGATCCTTCTCCCAGGTCATGTCTGGTCCGACCTCTCGGGGTGTCGATATCTCCAGTTTGGAGTCCGCTCCAAGTCTTGAGGGTAGTTGACCCCAACGTCTGGGGAAAGTTCCTTCGTGGCATAATGCCACTCCACCAAGGTGACCAGTTCATCACAGGAAGTGGGGTCAGCCTGTCCAACCCACTATTGTAGGCTGGGTGGTAGTCCTCTTAGGAACCGGTCCATTACCAGGAGCTCCACGATTTTGGCAGCACTATGGAGCTCGGGTTGCAACCACTTCTTGGTCAAGTGGAGGAGGTCATACATCTGCGACCGAGGCTTCACTGACTCCCGGAATCTCCAGCTGTGGTACCTCTGGGCTTGAAGGGCTGGAGTCATGCCGGCACGAACCAAGATCTATTCCTTCAGTCTTGGATAGTCGGTGGCGACTCCCTCTTCCAAATCATAATACACCTTCTGGGCCTCGCCACACAAAAATGGAGCTAAAATGCTGGCCTACTGATCCTGAGGCCATAACTCATGAGTAGCTGTCCTTTCAAAGGTGAACAAATATGCTTCAGTGTTATCAGCCATTGTCATTTTCTGCATACAGTGGGATCCCATATAGTCCTGTAACCCTCTGGGGGTATGCCCTGCCAGGTGACCTTCTCCTGGCGTGGTCTCAATGAGATGCTTTACCATTTCCTGGAGGACAGTGTGGTCCTGGGCCATCTGTGTGAGCAGCAACTGGTTTGTCTCTTGTTGAGCCCAGGTAGATTCCTTGCAGTAGCCTGGATCAAGGCTTTCACCACATCCTCCATGCCTGGTCTCCTTTACTTTGGGGTGGTTCGGATTCCAGCCAAACTCTATGCTGACCTGTATCCCACTTCTAACACCACATGTGACAAGGCACAACCTCACCATGGGATTCAGGTTCGGCTTTGCAGTGGTTAAGGAGTCTCAGGAAGACCAGTTTGTTAACATCAAACCAACCAGGTATATTTTTATTCATCAATATGGCTGGTAACACAGAAGTTTGGGCTTCTGCCCTTTTCTTTTTAAGCCCCACCAGGGAAAATGAAACAAAAACAGAAATAAAGAGGCCTAGCTCTGGGTGGAAGTGCTGTCTAAACAATCCGCTGCCCTAATTAGAAATCCCCTTTTCCAGAAGGCTAGACCTTTTAGAAGAACACAAACAGTAAAATGGAAAACTCACAATGAAAATAATCTTTTCCTTTTGGCTTAATTCAGGAGACCAGTCTCCTGAGGGTTGCTTATGGGACTCCTGATCTGGAACACATCCAGGCAACTTGTCAGCCCTCTACCCCTGCAGCAACTGTCTGCTGGCTTTTCCTTCCTGTTTTTAAAGCTCTCCTGTCTGTGCAGCTGCAGCCAATCAGCCAAATCAGCTGCAGCTGTACCCTGACTATCTTACTCAGGGAAACCCCCTCACCTCCAGTACCTGAGTTTACCACAATATATATATGTGTAGTAGTGTGAACCTGCTATCCACTGCAGCCGCCTGATTTTGTACTGTCATTGTGGTATCTGTTCTTTGTTTTGCTGCTTGTACTGACGTAAAAATCTGCAGTCAGTGCTCCCCACCACCCCCACTGGCAAAAGGAATTTTTTTCCAGATTGAATTGTTTACAACCTCAGCACCATGGGTTACTGAAGGCGTTTTCACTTGTGAATTTGCGTGACCATCTATATCTGTTGCTGAAGCCACAGTTGTTTTTTTGGCTTCACATCCAGCATCCCCCCCAATCAGAGAGTGAATGTACCAAAATCTAAATTTGTTTAGAATATTGTTGTTGATCCCCTTAAATGCCCACAAAGAGACGTGCAAGCAAAGCTGGTTCTCACCATGGCACTGCTGCCAGTAAGATAGTCTGTGGGTGTGGCAGTACACAGATGCAGAAGTGCATTGCTGATGTGAGGAAAGGTATTTCTCCTGCAATGTTTTTTACAGCCCAATCAGTAGCTTCACTCATGGTTGGAGGAAATAATGTTTTCCCAGCCGGTGTTGTTAGTGCAGTTGCTGGTTGTGGTAGTATGAGTATTGCGGCCTTAAGTTCAACTTCTGACCAGTGTACCATCTCCAAAATTATAGTGGAGTGTGAAGCAATGCAAGTGAGTGCCAGTGTAGATGATGTCATACTTCCCAGTAACATCCCAGTAACTGAACCTGAGGATTCTGATAATCATGTCAACGACTGCATACAATGTGATATTTTGTCCACCGCTGTTCATGTCACACATTTTCCATGCAGTGATTCACAGTGTGATGAAAAAATATCAGGTGATGGTGGTGAAAATGCTGATGATGAATGTGATGATGATGATGATGCTGCTGTGGTTGCAACATGCAGTCCACATGCCAGCATCCAAGCAGAAGATGTGGATGTGTGTGATGTTGATGAATATGATGATGATGTAATTGACCCCAGTTGGGGACCGGAGAAAAAGAAATTCAAGGTGGCAAGGTCTGAGTTTGTCTGCATTAATGCCCACCCTGTAAAAACTTGTGATTTACCAGTTTCAGCTGATGATCACCCAGTAATAATGATAGGCAGTCATGGTGGTCAGTCGTAGTCCAGGTGTGCAGTGCCTGAAACATCACGTAGTCCCCCCCCCACTTCAGTGCTTAAAAGAACGGAGTTCAATAAGCAGCATCATGGACATGTTAAAAGTAGAGCACCACAATCCCTTGTTTAGGATTTTTTTGTTCCAGTTGCAATCTGCCAGGTTTGCTGTGTGTGTGAGTCGAGGTAAAAAGGGGAGTCATATGGGCACAGGAAGACAGCACACACATCTTAAGAATAGGCACAATGCACTGTGGACCCAGCACAAGATGGCAGCTAATACCACAGTGGGGTGTTCACCCTCATCAGCAACCATAATGAGCATGTTATCCCCTTCCAAGTCCAGTAGGAAATTAAATGTGTGCAGTAGTGCGGTAATAAGAGCAGAGGATTACTATAGGCATGATGAGGTGGAGGAGCATTATGATTTTGAAATGTTGTCCAGTGCTGGTAAGATCAGCAGTTTTGGTGGTGGTGAATGCAGTATGTCTAGTGCAAGTGGTACATCAACCCCGGTTGGCAAATCTGGCAAAATAACTGCATTTCTTGGTTTGTCATCATCACCTGTGCAACTGTCTTCATCAAACATCCACACTCCATTTCCTGCTATTCATCACAGATCAGAACCATTTGTCATCACACCCCGTATAAAATGTTTAAGTCAGCCCACGTTACAGAGTGTTTTTGCTCATAAGCTGAAATACCCCCCCAATCATACAGTGTCACGTGAACTTAATGCTGCTGTAGCTGAAATGCTGGCAGTTGATCTTTTGCCCTTCACCTTTGTGGAGAATTCTGGGTTCTGACGGTTTGACACACGTGCCTGTCCAAAATGGAAAGTCCCATTCAGGACATACTTTTCGACCCGTGCTGTCTCTGAGTTGTTCTGTACTGTGTCGGACTCAGTAAGACATGCCCTTCAACATTCCTCCTCTCCATCCATCCATTTACATATGGATATGTGGACAAGTGGCAAAACAGCAGGGAGTTCATATTTTTGTATAACTGCACACTGGGTGCAGGTGCTGGGGGTTATTTGGAATGTTGGTAGTGTGAATAATCAGTGCAGTAAGGTGGATTGTCGCGGTAGCAATCTTCCTGGAATTCGATAGCATTCAACAATTGCTATGCGCAATGTGACCTGTTCACATACACTGGTGAAAACATGTTGGATGTGGTAGTGACTGAAACTGACAAGTGACTGAAACCCCTGTCCCTGAGAGCTAGGTTCATAGCAAGTGATAATGGGTCAAATGTGGTGAAATGCATCACAAATAGTGTTTTTTTTTCGTGTTCCATGCATGTCCCATTGTGTAAATCTTGCGATGCAGGAGTTTCTGCAGCACTCTGATGTAAAGGAAATGCTGACCATCGCACACCATATCTGCTCTCACTTTTCACGATCTGCAAAGGCCTGTGATCAGCTGTGGCAGTTGCAGATGCAAAACAGCCTCCCTCAGCATCGCTTGAAGCTGGAAGTTGTCACCCAATGGAACTCCACGTTATACATGGCAGAGAGGTTGTATGAATAATACAAACCCATCTCAGAATATCTTGTGATGCACACTAGCCGTGACAGTTCTTGGGCCTCCATGTCTATGACGACTGAACAGTGGCGCCTCATGGACTCTGTAATAACAATTTTGCGGCCTTTTGAACATGCCACACAGGTAGTGAGTGGCAAGTCTGCCTCCATTAGCCAATCAATTCCACTGCTGTGGGTGTTGAGGCAGACATTGGTGAATGTACAGCATGGCCTTGATGTTGATGGAGACAGTGCTAGCAGTATGTTGCTGAAACACATGCTCACAGTATTCAACCAGAGTCATCACATTTTGAGCATACAGCGTAGTGACAACTTTGCCATAGCAACAATTCAGGACCCACGATACAAACGTGGAATTGCATCAGTACTGGAGGGAGGGCCTGAACAGGTAAAAAAATATCAGTGGGCAACCGGTGCGCTTGGTTCATGGGTCACAGAAGTCAAGTGCCAAGGTCAGCAAACCTCAACAGCATAATCCGGCTGAAGGTGTGCCTGTAGGACTATCAAGCATATCCTGCAAGGGGAAGGGGACTGCAGCTCCAGGTGGTCTGTCATCCAAAGTGGCTGGTGTCAACTCGCTTTGGGAGGCTTTGTCTCAAGTGGGGATTTGTGAAATAAATGATTCCGGAGAACAGGATAATGCATCAACAATTGGACTTAGTGAGGCACAGAGAATGGTTGAGTCATATTTGTCTGAAAACAGGCATCTGACAATAACTGATGATCCTCCTTTGTACTGGAGTGGAAAGGTCAGTGAATGGCCAGAGCTGACTGCAGTGGCACTGAAGTACCTCACATGGCCACCCTCCAGTGTAAGTGTCGAGAGGGTATTCAGCTCAGCAGGTGCAATAGCCAGGGATCATCAGACAAACCTCTCTCCTGCAAATGTTAGTTTGCTAACATTCATAAAAATGAATGAGAGGCACATAACAGCACACACTGCAACCTCGGTACCCATACCCCAGCCTAGTCATGGTGGTTTTGGTGATATGGAAATGGACTATCCTGGTGGCACTGGCAGCATGAAATGGCTGACCACTAACATAGATGACTACACAATGGAGAAAGAATTTCCCAGTGGTCAGACTTCAGACATAGATGATTGTGAGGGCGGCTTTCTTTATGAGGATGATGATGTGGTTAATGCTGGCATTTTTAACTGAAGTTGTTAAAAGGCGATGTGCCACCCTGGACTCAGACCACCACCACCAGGACTGATGTTAGCCACTGCCACTACTGAGCATGAGTTTGTCCACCCCCTGGACCACCACCACTGCCAGGACTTATGTTAGCCACTGCCACCACTGAGCAAGAGTTTGTCTACCCCCAGGACCACCACCATCACCACTGGGACTGATGTAAGCCACTGCCACCACTAAGCATGGGTTTATCTGCCCCCCCAGATCACCACCACCACCACCTGGGCTGATGTTAGCCACTGCCACCACTGAGAATTAGTTTGTCCACCCCTCAGACCACCACCACCACCACTGGGACTGATGTTAGCCACTGCCACCATTGAGCATGAGTTTGTCTTCCCCCCAGACCACCACCACCACCAGGACTTATGTTAGCCACTGCCACTACTGAGCATGAGTTTGTCCACACCCCCGGACCACCACCACCACCACCGGCACTGATGTTAGCCACTGCCACCACTGAGCATGAGTTTGTCAAACCCCTCCAGACCACCACCATCACCAGAACCAATATTAGCCACTGCCACCACCACCAGATGCAAGAAGATATAACAGGGAATGTCATCATGTGCCTCAGCTATCACCACCAGCACCCACCACCCTTGTCATTCAGACAATATTTCCCCATTACATTTACATTTACCATGCCAAGGCAGAGGGAGTCGAACAGGAAACCACATCCATCAGCCACAGGCACAAAGCTTCTTAATATTTAAACTATAAAGTGAGTATGTGTACTAATGTTTTTTTATGCTGTTTAACTTCTTTTAGCTGTATGTTTTATTTTCTGTAGCTTTTCTAAGCTGCAATGGTCAAACACATATGGTAAACTTATTTAGTTTTTTTTACAGGTTAACAAAAAAACTCTCCTTCGCTGAAAGTCGGTATGAATGGTACTACAGCTGTACCATACACAGGAACCTATGGAATATCCATTTCGAATCCCTTCCTTATTGGTAAGTATCAAGATTTTATCTCATCCGTTCAAATTTTTTTTAAAGAATGCAACAAATGCGACTGAGTACGATTCTTAAACTAGGTGACGTGTACGTCACCAAAACTATTTCTGTAAGATATCATGCACTGTGTTCTGAACTTGCAGCTGTGCAGCTATGACCATGACAGTGTGAAAAAGTTGCACACAGGTTGTGTTACTTGACAAGATGTGGTTTTGAAATGTAACTTGACTTGAGATTGAGAACCAGGGACAATCAAGTTGTAAGAAGTCATTCATTTCTTTTTTTAGGAAACTTCCAGATGCTTTGTTAGTCTGTCAAAGTGGCCTTTTCCAAAGAAGTTCTTCAACATCAGGCACCCCCTTCCCTCGAGCTTGGGCACACATGCAACATGCAGAAGTTGTTTCATTCGATGACCATGACCATGATTAACAGCCTGAGCCCAGAAGGATGCAGATGAAATCTGTGAAGAAGTAACCAAATAAGAAACCGTTAGAGACAAATCTGCAAATATGTTCCCCCACCCCCCAAAAAATACTTAGCTTCATATGCTTGAGAGTTATCCATTTCAAATGTCTATGCAAAAGTTCTCATCGAGCACTGGAATGTGTACACCAACAGTATCTGTAACCTGTGATACAAAACAATACAATGTGTACCTGTTCATGTCAACCTCCCACCTACAAAATGCACTAATATATATATATATATATATATATCAACTTACCAAGGCTACTATTAGTGTACAGACAAAGGGCACCTTCCATCAGGTTGAGATGATCACATTGCATTTGCTGGAATCGCAGCACACATTGGACCAACAACAGTTCGCTCACAGTCATCATTTTATTCTGGGGGACTTTGCATGTGGTGTAATGCTCACATTTGACTTTGTCACCACTTGTCAATTTTCTGGACACAAGACAGTTGCATTTTGGGCATGCAGAAAAAAACTGGGGACTCTGTGTGAGTACTGCGGTCATGACTGAGTGTTCCATTAATTCTGGGGGACTTAGCATGTGGTGTAATGCTCACATTTGACTTCGTCACCACTTGTCAATTTTATGCACACAAGACAGATGCATTTTGAGTGTTGTGATTGTGAGCTCATAATGTCATACTGAAATTATTAATTAAAGCAGCATTGCAAGAATGTGATGACAATTCTGAACTGTACTTTTTCATGTTGTTTTACATTGCCAGCCACTAGTTACGTCCTAGTCATGACCTGAATGATACACTTCTTTTCACAATTTCTGTCTGCTTTACTACTTTTTGTCATGTATGAAAAAAAGGAGCACACGTTTCAATATTGTTCTGACCAGGTTTGTACTGTAGCACTATTTGCAGCTGCTTTTCAATAAATATTGTTCTGTGGGGTCATAAACCACTGTCTGCTGCATAACTGTTAATTTACAGCAGAAGTAATATATAACAACTGACGTGATGGAGAAAAGCAGCAGAAAATACTGGCAAAGCCCTGGTCAGCACCATATTAAAAGGAGTGCTCCTTTTACTATTTCAAACATGAAAAAAAGTAGTACAGCAGACTCAAATACTGGTGTAACCCCCCTGTTACCCGGTGTTACTAGAATCCCAGTAAGACGTAGTGGTAGGCATGGAAGGCAGCTTGTGAAACTCCAATTAAATGGATTTCACATTGTCTCACTCTGTTCTCAGTCTCAGCTGAGACTGAGGGATGACATCACCATAGAACTCTTGCAGCTGCATAAGCCACACTGGAATGCTGCAGTTGGAAGTTAGGATAGAATGTTGGGGAATTTGAACAGAGTCTGTGTGCAGTCTTGGAAAGAGACAGTAGTACAGCTGTCTGTGTGCAGGCTCTCAGAGCTGTAGGCTCTGTTTTAGAGCTACTGTTAGGAAGGTGTGTGTTTCCACCATAAGAGAAACACAGAAGCGGATTGTTGAAGTGATGGAGACCGCTGTTACTGGTCCAAGTGCCCCATCCCTGAGGGCTGAAGTGTTGAAGAAGTGTACTTGATTCTTTTAATCTGCATTACCAGGAGTGTAGCCCGGTGGGGGTCCATCTATGCTTTGTTTATTCTGTTTGGATGTGAATAAAAGACACATTTTAGAATCCCACTTCTGGTATTGGACATTACAGTTATTGCTTCCTATATTTGGAGTTACTTGGCTGCCCCTGTGCAGAGTAGCCAAACCTAGCCCTTGTGCCGAGTAACCTAGTCCTCCCTGAACCCACCCCCCCCAGTATTGCCGCCAGATTCAAACAGCATACTGCCTGTCATTACAAAATGAAGGGGTGGGGATACAAAATGAAGGCACCGCTTTGGGTTTTGGATTTTAAATTAGGGAGGAAAGGTGCTTGGGCAAAGCCCTAGCACTTTGGTTATCTGGCAGTGGGTAGCCCAAAAATCTGAACAAGGTTAACTAGTGTGTCGCTGTGTGCTGTTGTCCATATGCTGCTGTTAAAATGCCAACTGTTTACCAAGAAGCAGTAAAGCCTGAGAAAGTATACCCATGTCCTGCATCAAAAATTATAGCGTTTTGCCAGCTTTTAAACACTATTGTGACAAAGAAAAGTGTGGAAGACTAGGGGTAGCAAAAGGAAAATTGTGCCCTGGACATTGGAAGTGCTTTCTAGTGAATTGAGAGACTTGCTGTGTTAATGGCCATGACAAATGGTTGAAATGGGTTCTCGACATGGAGTCAATTCGAGAAAAAAAAAAGTGGTTTTGCAATTTAAATTTGCCTGCTCGACGATCGCTGTGAGGAGAAGAGCACTCGAGAGGGAAAGCGGCTCATTTGCATGGCATCGTGTGACTGGTGAGATTGCAATCAGTCCCAACCCCAAGCCAGCTCTACAGCAACTGCCCAGCATTCGAGAGGGAGTGTGAGTGGAGTGTGCATACTGGCTTACAGGAGGAGTGTCGCGGTGACTGAAAGCACTGTGAAAGTTTAAAAAAAGGACTTTGCTGTCTAAATTCGGGTTCAACCCGCATCTCGATCAACTGGACTGTGAGTGTGGTGTTCAGAGGGATGATCAGCAGGACTGCCAACCTGCTTCTGTCCAGAGGCCTCCAAGACTGGCTGTGGGCTGTTTCCCACTGCAGCAAACAGCTACTGATAACAGTGAGTACCAACAGAAATAATTGCTCAAACAAGTGATTTTTGCCACAAGCCAGCAGAATCTGTGTGTAGCAATGTAGTCGTTTAGCAAACAAAGACTGTGTCAAGTTTTTACCAGCAAAAGCAAGCCTGTTAAGCCATCGACTGTGAGCACAGTTATGCATTCAGTGTCAGTTTAAAGTTTCAAAGCCATGAGAGAGAATGTGAGTTGTATCAAGTTATGTAGCAAGAGTTACAGGCAATCCTGTGCTTGAAATACTGAGGCTTTAAGGGACTGTGAGCTAGAGCAATGTCTTCAGCAAGTGAAAAGTCCATGGTAAATCATATAAATGTGCTAGGAAAAAGAACAGTGTAAGTTCGTGCAGTTTGAGCAAAGTTTTCAGTAGAGTGTGTAACTCGGATGCGCAGTGGCTTGACCCAATTTCAGAATGTTGATGCACAGGAGTGCTGCCGCCGCCATTACAGGGTGGAGTAGTAATGTAAACACAGCAGCAGAAGAGCCATTTTGAAAGTGAAAGTGTTCAGTGATGTGGAACTTTCAATAACAGTGAGCATTTGTTTGTTTTTCTCTGCAGTCATGGCCTCAGGACCAGCCCGCTACCCGGATCATGCCCGGGCTGTGGTAGCAGTAGAAGTATACAAGTTAAGGGACATTGAGAGGTGTTACTACGGAGGACAACTTCCTCCTCATGTGGCGATTCCTGGATATCCAGTGCAAGTGTGCTTAATATGCTTAAAGGTGACCTGTAAAGAACAAAAGTACCCTTTCCCGTCCCCACATACCTTTCTGGCACTGCTGTGGGAGTTCAGGAATGTAATTGTCTTTATTTTTAATTCCATAGTTTCATTTTACTAAAATGCCGAAAGTTACCGCCGAACACGGAAGCAGAGTGGCCGCGATTGAGCGGGTGCAAATGTTTATGGGTATTACACCCATTTAGTGACGTTGCTAACACCACTGCTCTTATTGCAGCAGCAGTGGCGGTAGTGTATAATATTTATTTTATTGCTTCCATGGGGGTCTTGACACCTGAAATATTACTTACATCAACAGCCTGTCCAGGTGTTGCTATAAGTAATATTTCAGGTGCTCTGTATTGTCGATGCGTTGGTTTGAGGTGGGATATATATGCTATCTATAGTGAGCGTTTGGCCCTGAACTGTGACTATAGCTATAGCTAATCTTTCTTCAGGGTCAGTATATTGATCCATTAATATGAAGGAAGAAGACTTAGGGATGAGTATGATTGCCCCACATCTCTTACCTCTCCTGTACGAGGATTCTATCACTTGGGAGAACCCACATTTTAATAGTTTTTGATGTTCAGTGGTATCAATATGAGTTTCCTGTAGCAACAGCAGGTCAGGTTTCATTTGCCTTAGGGCTTTAAGTGTCCGATACCTCTAAATTGGCCCATTTAGTCCATTTACATAATGAGAAATGATTTTAAAAGGGAATCCCATCTTGGTATAGATAAGTTGAGTTTTCTGGAAAGAGCCTCCTCCCTGTTGTCCTCCCACCCTGCATTCCATTACTATACAGGGAGCCTGTATAAACAGTTACATTCCATGCAACTTGATTAAAAAATTTATACCATCTTGAGTCTGTGTCTTATTCTATGTAAAACCTCTATCTATGACCTAAAAATCGGGTTAACCAACAGGATCTGACTAAGCCTGTGATGGCAACAACTATGTAAAATGAGTTGGATAACTTGACTTCCAAGTACTGCTCCTCAAGCCCTTGAGGAGATGGAGGCAGGGAATAATCCCACCTAGTTGGGAACCACATACTCCGAGTAGGAGGATTGCCCCTAGGGATACTGTTGCCCCTAAGTTGAGGTGAGGAATAAGAAGGGAAAATGTGGGGGAAAAATATAAATCCAAAGCAAACTAACTGGGTTAGTAGGTAAGGGTAGGATTGGGGAACTGTGCATTACTCTTAGGTCACTAAATCTCTTATTGCTCCTTTCCCCCAAGCTCTTTCCATCTGTGTATTTGGGGTTGGGATCATGGTAGTCAGAGCCTAACTTATTGACAAATCCCTCTCTTAAATAATAATTGTCCACATAATCATGAGCTTAAATGATCAAATGTCTCCCACAACTCGGAAATGTCCTCTGAGAAATCCTCCTAGTCTAAAAAGCTAGAGAGCCAGTACTTTTGCATCAGAGGAGGAAAAGTTCCAAGTCCCATTTCAATCCATGGTTGTTTTGCAATAATTGAAGCAAGTTCCTCTAATGTCAGAACTTATATACTCCTGGATTGCGGTAATTCTAGGTGGTGATCTTGACTGCCCCCCCTCCACAATAGAGGAACTAGGACTGGGTATAAGGGACCAGCCCCCAAATAGGAGGGAGACCCACAGGTCCCTCTGAGAGGCTTTGAAAAACAGCCAATATGGCTCTCAAATTTGTGGGAGCAAGAACCCCCTCCGGACCCCCAGAGACTCCAGCCAATACCTGCTAAATCAGCCAGTTCTCAAGATGTTACCGTTAGGGGGTGGTGACCCCAACCACCCCGCCAAGCTTCAGGCCCAGGGAATCAATCTATCCTGAACTCCTTATGCCTCATCTCTGTCCTGGCTCCCATTTAATCCAGATCCTCAGAGCCATAAGCAATCAGAATCCACGAGGTCACCCCCTCTTATAGGGTGATAAGTAGGTAAAGTATTTGAAGAGAGGCAAGTGCTGCCAGGATCCGCTGACTGTCCTTAGTAAAAGTTCATGTGTTTCCTGGGGGCTCAGGGGCATTAGCCTCTGAGACACCTGATGGGACTGGCTAATTTAAATTTTGTCCAGCAATCCAGTGTCCGGCAGCCCCCCCCAACAAGTCTCAACCTCTCCTAGGCGACCTCCTCTGGTGCCACTCTGAGTTATGTGCATCAGCCAGGGCAAGAGTTAGCACTAGTCTTGAGTCCATATTACAGTAATCCCCAGGCTGAACTCAGTGGCCTGTGGCCTTGGGTCAGCCCTCCCCCTCTTTGAGTCTCTGAGCAGCCCTGGAAACAGGCCCCTTACTCCCTTTCCCACTCACTGACGGTTGCAGGAGATATAGGGAGTTATGATTCGATCGCCACCCCAGACAACCCAGTCTGGCCTACCACCCCATTCGGTGCTTACAGACCCCACCCTGACCCTTGCATACCCTGCAGGGGACAGGTGAAAGTTAGGGAGCCAGGAATCACTCACCACTTTGTCTCAAATCACTTCCCGGGTCCTGTCAATTGTCCTGTTTGACAAACTGGGCTAAGAGCTGCTTAATGGCAGTGAGGGCCTCCTGCTAACTCTGTTTCCCTTACTGACTCATTCTAGATGGGTGATCTTCCCTCTGAGTCTGCCAGGGATTAAGGGCATTGGATGGAAATGAGAGTCCACTGGAAGAAAAGTCCTGGGTCACCTCCTCCGCTGTATTGTAGGCCACCTGCCCTGATGGGTACTGTACAATCAGTCCACTGGCGTAGGGAGTCCCGAATTTCAACTGTTTTTGGCAGAGTATGGGGAACAGGGGGATATAGATCCTCCTCTTCTGCATTGTTGTGGGCGCATAGTCATTATCCAGAAAAATCTGCTCCATGCTATATGTCACTTTTCCAATGGACCAAGCTTTACTAAGAATAAGTTCTCTAGTGCTATAGTGAAGAAACCTTATAATAATAGAGCATGGCCAATCATTAGGATGGGAAGGTTTTGGGCCTAACGCTCTATTTGTGAGTCCGATTTCCAAATCCAGACTCGAATCCAGGGTGAGAGATGTATGAAGTACTGTGGTGATAAACCCCTCCAAATCTTGTCCTTCGCTGTTCTCCGGGATACTGTATACCCTAAGGTTATGATGATGATGGTGATTCTTAGTGTCTTCTTGCCTCTCCATTGCAAGGTGACATAGAGTGGTAATTTGTTGCAGCATGGTGTGCATATGAGTCACTGTCTCACCTTGTTCCTGAATGGTTTGCTCAAGTTCTGATACCCTAGAACAGGTATCCGCTATGTCTTTTTGCATAGTCTCTTGTTTTTGTTTAAAAGTAGAGAAGTCTGTTTTCAGGTCCAGGATTTCTGCCGGTATTTTTATCAAGCTTCTGATCCATACCGGGTGGCTTTTTGTTTTTGTGGCTTGAGGCTTTACTTTGTGTGTGGGGTTTCTGGGCCACAGTTTGTGAGGTTTCCCCTTCGGACAGTTTGTGGTCAGAAGGCTCTGATTCTGGTGCAAGTAAGTGAAAACAATTGTTCCCTCCTTTAGATCTGTTGCTAGCTATTAGTAAGCTGTCCAGTAGTTAAAGTTTTATAAGCTCTCCGAGGATTAGATGAGCAAATTCAGCTTGGGGGAATGAGGAGCCGAGCAGTTAGGCTGCCATTGTTTTGAACGCTGCACCGGAAGTCTCCTTGGCATCCCTACTTAAAGAGGGACATTGATCTTCTGGAGAAGGTCCAGAGGAGGGTGACCAGGATGATACTGGGACTAGGGGAAAGGCCCTATAAGGAGAGACTGGAGGAGTTCAACCTGTACTTGCTGAAGGAGAGAAGGAACGGGGATTTACATAATTACTTATAGGCTTTGTAACAGTGCTGTAGTTATTAAGAAGTGTGCAGCATCTGTGGAATTGTTTCCACAGTTAACACCTATATAAAATGTATACCTTTCATAAAAACCTTTGTTAATGCACAAGTTAGGGTATAATGCCACAGCAGTAGACAAATGTGGCATTAGGGTTTGCAGCCTTAACTCTCCATCCCTAACCCCTCCCCAAAAAGTAAAAGGAAAAACATTTGGGTTTTGGGCCTCTGGAGTCTTGGCACATCAGTAGTGGGGTCTTCCTTGGGGTTGTCAACACTAATGCTCGCTCCCTGCTTCAGCCTGTAGGCTCGAGTCTGAAGCACAAGGTGTACCTTCAAGCTAGTAGCTCATCATGATACACTGTTTAAAGATAAAGAAGTATGTCTCACAAGATGTTGCCAACACAATTTGTTGTAGCTTTCTTCTCATAGGGCCCTATGTGCCCTGCATGAAGAAAGGAGCTTATGTGTGACATTGTTTGCTCAGAGAACAGGGTGGGTATTTGGAGTGACAACCCCAAAGAAGACCCCACAACTGATTCGCCAAGACTCCAGAAACCCAAAACTCTAATGTTTTTTCCTTTTCTGCTTAGAGGGTGGTTCTGGGGAGTTAGAGTTGGAAACTCTAATGCAAAATTTACCTCCTTTTGCAGCATTAAGTTACTGTAGGTGGTGCATTAACAAAGTTTTTTTTGCAAAGAATTCCCTTTCTTTTTGAGATAGTGCAATCAAATTCTTCATTCATGCAGGTCCCCAAGGGACCTCCTTGAAAAGATGCAGTTGTTCAGGGCCCTTTGGGTTGTGCACCATGGGAAGACTCCATCTGCCTGTAGAAGTGCAGGGCCTGGCACATTTAGTCTTTATACATTTGCTCTTCACACATTCACTCTTCATACAGTCACTCCTCACACATTCACTCTTTACACATTCACTCTTCACACATTCAAACCTCACAATGTTCATTCTTTGCTATTAAAGTGCAAAGTTAGGGGTTTAACATTAAACAGCCTACTCAACTCTAACTATACTGGCACTACTGTACCACTATAATTTGCAAGGTAAGTTCAAAGGAACAGACTATTAAAGTAGCAATAACAAACAGATAGCACTTATCCCCAATTAGATAAAAAGAATGCACTCACCACTTGGATGTGTTCAAAATGCCTCTTTTGTCAAAGATAGATATGTGATAGTACAAACATTAAAAACGTTTTCACGTAAAGGCTGCCACCACCACAAAACTGACCTAATGTTTCACAATTGCTTCACCTCTGATGAAGCTATAGTGAAACACTAGGTCGGCTTGTGGGGTGGTGGCAGCCATTATGTGTAAACATTTTTAATGTTTGTGCCATCATATATCTATCTTTGAAATAAAGAGGCATTTTGAACACACCAGAGTGGTGAGTGCATTCTTCTTTTCTCTAACTGGGGCTGAGTGCTATCTCCTTGTTGTTCCTGATTTGTACTTCATGGAGATAGTTCACCTGGAACAGAGAGGAGTGGCTGTATGACTGTTTGGACTTAAAGTGTAAGATTAACCCCCATCCTGCCGCCGACGAGTTAACTCGTCCTACATTAATTAAGCCCCTGCTGCCGCCGATGGCATAACTCGTCTTTTGAAACATTTTTTTTTCGAGCTACAGAGCACATAGACAGTTTGCATTAGTAGAAATCTGCCTAGTGATAGGTAAAGCAGGGACCTCTGACTTTCTGTTATTGGTATCAGTATTAACCAATCACAGCTCACCACATAACTGTAGCCTCTTTTTTGTACTTGTTTGACTGAGATTTGACGCACTTGCATTTTCCCCTTGTGGACTGCAAGCTGAGCTGGAACGCCTCCCGATTGTCTGAAAGCGCTTTATCGAACATTTGCCTGAGATCTACTGCTTTGTGAAGTCAGCATAATCAGCTCTTTTGTGAGGTCAGTTGTTTTTTCTCTAGTTTTGAAAATGGGCACTAGTAACTGGAAATTCCTGGCAGACGGACATGTAAGAAGTGAGGGATTTGAAAGGGGATAAGTCTTTACTTCAATTTGTAAATTAGGAGGCAATGGTACAGACTGTCAGGTACCCACCACAAGAAAACTTGTTTTTGTGTCAGCAATTCATGCAGCCATGAGTATCACACACCATTTTTACAAATGTTTTTCCCTTCAAATTAGTGAGTGAGCGAGGATGTCGTTTTTCCTAATCTATGGGACAGAGTTTACCACGACACAGTACATCACTTTTTTTTGTATTATATTTTTTCCTGGGTACGATAGAAATATTGTTTCAGCATGGATTTTGAAAAAAAGTAGATCTTCGGCGCATTCGCCAGTCAGTGCTGGGCACATATATTTTTTTTTTAATTTGTTGATCAGTAGCCTTTTTTATATTGCAGTTAAATGAAATACCACTTTGTTGTGTCATAGCGTTTTTTTTGGGGGGGGTTGTGCGAAATTTGAAGGAAATGGAAGCGGGATTCGGATGAATGTCTCTGGTTTGCTGTGCCTCCCTCTAGTATGCTATCTGAAAATGACCAGGAATCAATATAGTGCACACTTACTGTATTGTGTACCAATTTGTGCTAAATTGTCCCCATTTTACATTTTACCTTTATATTTTATTTTTTTTGGTAACTTTCGATAATGGAATGGTAAGTGTTTGTGGAATGCTATTAGAATGCTGCTCGTACTTGTCAGTTCTCGCGCCTTTTTTTTTGCATTCCATTCGCGCGTTTATTATTCCGAACCACGTACAGTAGGGCTGGTGCATGCTGGAGCACTTGAGATATACACAGTATTGCTCGGGTAAGTAGATGCTGTGATACTTCATGTGAACAAATAGCCCAGAGGTGTATGGAGCAGTGGGTTAAAACAAAAACCGACCCCCTAAGAAGTGTTTAAAGCTGTGGAAAGTAAGGCCTACTTCAAATTGAATGAAAGTGGATCCTACCACACACATCCCATGCGCGGGGTAGGAGGAGGGCCACAGCTAGTGGGATTATCTCGTCGCTGGTGCATTGGAATAGAAATTAAATTATTTTGTGAAAGGTTGTCCTTAATACAGTAGCAGAGGTTTATTCTATGGCTGAGCTGGTAGTGGAAATTTCCAGAAATGTTTTGTGCAGCATTGAGATGTCCGTGTCTATCACGTGTTACCTCCAGCAAGGGGAGGCATAGGCGAAGGGAGAGGTTCCCATGCCCGTAAAATCATGTAAACAATCGAATGAGCTGCTGGCTGGGGCTCAGCCTGCTGCTGTCAGGCGCAGGATGGAGGAGGTGGCCTTTTTTAGCACGTGTGCAGCAGTATTCTGGTTGTTTTCTACATTAAAGTTGGGAGCCCGGGGTCTGAAAGCCCCGTTTGCTCAAGGCAAGCCAGGCATTGCTTGTGTGATCAGCTTTATCTAGAGCATGTGAGGGGCTTGTAATTTATCCCTGTGTTGTGGGGGTTCTAAGTGTATGCGCTTAAACTGTATCAGCTACCATTTGCAGTTCACACTATACCAGCTACATTTTCTAGTTTATGAAGAAAGTGTGACTTGGGGTATGTAGGCTAGTGATGAATTTGGAAAGTAGCTTTTCACCATTTAACGGTATGCGTTTCTCGATAACGTGAATCTGATCAGTGGTGTTCTCCTGTCAAAAGTTATTTGCATTGCTCTGATTTGTAACCATCGCTGTTTCCGATTAACTTGTGCAGGTCAGAGATCAAAGTGCTTTCGAGTAAAATTTAGCCGACTATGCACTTGATCATAAGTGACTTCTCATGAAAATGTATTTATTTACTTTGACTGGGAATGCACACTGAGCTTAGTTTTAACTGTACGAATTTGAGTGGATGTCCTGTGAGGAAAGGGGGGGGGGTGGGTCTTGCTGGAAAAAGTGTTGCTAATAATCCTGGGCATGCCATGTCGGGATAATTTTAAATGGTCTCTTTACATAGCTGTCAGTTGTTGTAGGTGTATACACAACCATACATCAAACATTAGCAGAGAAGGTTCACTAGTCCCGTCCTTCTTTTGGAGTACTGATTGGATAAAAAAAAAAAGGGTCTTTCGATTAAAGTTTCAATGCCACAGGATTACTCCTGGGTTCAACCAGCATAACAGTTTACAACAGTGCCTGATAGCCACTGTTAGCTGAAGCACTACAGGGTGATAACCAGTGGCCATACAGTTCTGGGATCATGCAGTTCCTGTTGCTTGTGCTAAGCATGTTATTACACATTTGCAGTAGTCCTTGGGGAGTTGTACTTAGTCCAGTCATTTGAGGAGCTGATTATGGCATAAAAAGTGGGGGGGGGGGTATCCCATGGCCCAGCAGTAACATGTTATGCTACCAAGCAGGCAACCTGGATTCTGGAGTGAACTGCACTGGATGGAGCTGTGTCCTGCTGTAGCGGCCCTCTGTTGGCTGGCCAAAGGGAGCATGCTTCCTTCCAGAGATGCACTGCATGTTGAGGTCATTAGTGGGTCTGTGTGTGGGGTGGGCTCTTGCTCTGTTTGAAACATGGACTGCACTGGCCCTCTTTGGCCCCATTCAGTCCCTTCCTCCTACCTTACAATTGTGTTTGGTTTGTAGCAGATATTCTGCAGGTGGAGACCCCATCTGAGTATCATGTCAGTTCTGGAGACCCAATCTCCAAAAGACATAGGATGTAAGCTGTCCAGAGGAGGGCAACTAAAATGGTGCAGGGTCTGCACGGAAGATGTATGAAGAGAGACTTAAGGAGCCAAATATGTATAGCCTCGAGGAAAGGAGGGAGAGGGGGGACATGATAGAAACTTTCAAGTACCTCAAGCTAATCAACAAAATCCAAGAGGGTAGCATCTTTCAAAAAAAGAGGTGTGCAAGAACAAGGGGGCACAATTTGAAGATGGGGGTGGCTCAGAGGTAATTTAAGGAAGTATTTTTTCACAGAGAGGCTTGTGGATGCATGGAATGGCCTTCCTGAGGAGGTTGTGGAGTCAAAAACAGTGGTGGAATTCAAGCATGCATGGGGCAGTCATAAGGCAATTTTAGGGGGTGGGGGTTGGAAGAAGTAGGCTGCTGGTTAACTAGGATCTGCAGCTTATCCATTAGGTAGGGAAATGGGCAGACTGGGTGGGCCAAGCGGTCCTTATCTGCCGTCAAATTCTATGTTTCTATGTTTCTATGTAACCATGGTGTGCTGCACATTAAGCTGTGTTCTGTCAATTTGAGTATGGTGTGCTAGAGAAGAGAAAGCAGTTGACAGATTTGTGGTGTCATTTTGAAAGGGATGGAATCTACTGTAGATCACAATCCCCCTGCTAAACATTGGAAACTGATGAATGCTAGCAAGTGGACTGTTATATGAAGAGTTATTTCTGTATAAAAAGCAAAGAACTCTGTGTTCTTTATAGATTCAGTAGCAATTCAGAGAAGATGGGAGATTGGGGAGGGAAATTAGAGGCAGAAGGGAGAGTGAATGTGGGGGAGGAAAGAATGGGGGAAGAGGGCTATTACATGCAGCCAGGTAAGCACTAGTTGCATTTTGTGAGTAGTAGTGAGGATACTGGTTTGTGAGTGTGGTGTGCCGGGGACTGAGTAGGTACTGCTGCTAATAATTGAACAGCAGGTACTAACAAGGCAGGAGATGGTTTTAATGGGCTTTGAGAAGATCTAACTTGGGGATTAGACTTTCTGAGAAACCTGCAATCAATGGACTCTACCAAGTGTGTGAGTGTGAATATGGGGGGGGAATACTATAGGATTGCACCAGATGGAAAACAGTAACATGCTGGGTGGCCTAGTAAATAGAGTTGCAGACTCATGAGTGAGCTGGGCACATAGGCCAGGGTTCAAGTTACATGGGGGAAAACAAGCAAAGAGTGAAAGGAATGGGGGGATATACTCAGAGAGCAACTAGAGAAAGGGAGAAAAGAAGCAGGGATATACTGGAGGGCAGGTTAGAGGGTGGTAGGGGGAAAGAGGTGGGGTAAGTGGAGGGATAGATTGGGCTAATGAACACTATAAGTTCAAATTTATGAAAAAGAGGAGGTAGAGTGCAGCACCCCTAGTGGTAAAGTAGTATCATCTGCTAAGGGGGATTGGGGAAAGAATGGCTGTCATGTGACCCAGTGTACTCATAAGGGAAATGTGTGCTGAGGGTGGGGGAAGCTGCTGTGTAGTGGTGGCAGGCTACCCCTGAGCAGCACTGTGATGTCTGGCAGGTCCAGCTGCAGCTGGGAGGTAGAGAGGAGCACCATCTGGGGTTTTGGAAACACCAGCTCTTTGGATATAATAGAGCATGGTTAATGGGATTTAAAGGTCATGTAGCAACACAATAGAGGGTTCAGGGCGGGAAACGCACAAAGACGAGGGAGGGAGGTAAATGGCAGGTGCTTAAAGCCACAGCCAGGATTACACAATGTGCCTTGATCTAGATCACATAGCATTAACTGCTTCTCGGCTCCTGAACATAGATTGCATTGGTTACAACGTACAATTCCACAAAGTGCAGTCAGTCTAAATCATCCTCAAACAAGTTCCAAAATGCAAGCAATTAAGGCACACAAATACACAACAGATTAAAACCCCAAAAACACAGTTCTTAAAGCACCCTCAGCAAACAGACAAATCCCACGCAGTGTACAATCATGCCTTAATGTACCCCTCCCTCCCCCAGAGTCATACGAAATTCATGATAGTAGCAGGGAGAAAATGCTGCTTACAATTCTATCAGTTGCTGTCCTCCGACCTTAGGTCTCAGACTATGGTCTTTCTTTTACCCTGAGCAGCACTACGATGTCGCAAAGTTAAGTACCTGCTCTGCAGTGTTTGGCAGATCTGGCTGCAGCTGGGAGGGTAGAGAGGAGCACCGTCTGGGGTATGGAAACAGCAGCCCTGCTCTGCAGTGTTTGGCAAGCATGGCTGCAGCTGGAAGGGTAGAGAGGAGCACCATCTGGGGGTTGGAAACAGCAGACTTGCTCTGCGATATTTGGCAGGTGCTGCTGTAGCTGGGAGGGTAGAGAGAAGCCCCATCTGGGGTTTGAAAACAGCAGCCCTGCTCTGCAGTGTTTGGCAGGTCCAGCTGCAGCTGGAAGGGTAGAGAGGAGTACAGTCTGGGGTTTGGAAACATCATCCATGCTCTGCAGTGTATGGCAGGCCTGACTGCAGCTAGGAGGGTAGAGAGGAGCACCGTCTGGGGGTTGGAAACAGCAGCCCAGCTCTGGGGTGTTTGACAGGTCTGGCTGCATCTAGGAGGGTAGAGGTCCAGAGAGTACATGTTCAGCTTTTTTCTGTCCAAGTCTGATACCAGTAGATTGTATGATTACAACCACTGTGTCATTTAAGTATCCTAGCTGATTGGTGGAAAGAATACACAAAATAAATGTGTAAAACTGTGAATTACAAATAATGTTCAATTGCAGATAGGGAATTATGTGTTACCAGGCATTGTACAATGGGTAGGGAGAATCCTGCTTCCTGATAGGTGCAGCAGGTTCCAAAGTAGTGCAATTCAGGAATAGCAACTGCACTGTTAAACTTATCTTAGTTTGGTTTTACTGTAGACTCATTTTATAAGTGCAGTAAGACACCCCAGTGTGTGGGCTGCTGTTCCTGAACTGCACTTTCAGGTAGTTGAAGGCAGTCAGCACAAGTGCCTCATGCCTCACAACACACCTGGGCATGCAGCTCAGGAATAATAACCCACTGGATACTGGATGATGTGTCACAGAGGGCAACTAGAGGGTTTTAGGGCCAACGGGGCCTCATAGAGTCAGTCAGGCTTAGGACTATGGACAAACTGCCATGTAAAAGTTCCTGTCTTCCATGACTTAACTTGTCTCATGGTAAGCTGACCTACCTTGTAGAAAGAGAAATAAGTTAGAGTTTTGTTTGTAACCTATTGTGTAAAACCAGTTTATTTTATTTTCTGTAAAATCTGTTCCCTACAGTGTGTTGTAATATCCTGTAGTATCTGTTTAATTGTCTTGAAATATAAAAAATATTCATAGATTCGTAGAAGTGTGATGGCAGAAAAGGTCCGACAGGCCAACCTAGTCTGCTCATTTGTCTAGCTATCTGCTAGGACATGCGCCCCCCCACCCTCAACACTCCCATGCCTTGTTGAAGCCTTCCAATGTTGCTTCTCCAACCACCCTCCATGAACCTATTCCACTTATCCACCACCTCTCTGTGAAATAGTACTTCCTAATGTTACCCTGAACTGCCCCTCCATCTGCAAGCCATGCCCCTCGTCCTCTGATTTCCCTTCAGCTGGAAGATGCTTTCCACTGGCACCCAGTTTGTATGCTTAAGCTACTTGAAGGTCTCAATCATGCCCCCCCTCCTCTGTACCAGGGAGTACATGTTCAAATCTCTCAACCTTTCTTCATAGGACAGGTGGGTGAGCCTTTTTGCCATCTTCATTGCTCTCGTCTGAATTCGTTCCAGCCTCCCCACATTCTTTTTGAGGTACTGCCTCCAGAACTGGACTCCATGTTCCAAATGCAGTCTAACCAGATGGGTGTACAAGGGTACTATGACCTTCATTTTTCTACTGGTAATCCCCATTCTGATGCATCCCAGCATTCTGCTGGCCCTGGCCACTGCTCTTCTGCAGTGCCTCTCACATTGACTGACAACTGCATCAGCCAACTAAACTTTTGGATTGAGGGAAACCCTTGAGCTGTCTGCTGTTTGGGGTAGAGCTGTTGGAAGCTGGTAGAGCAACAGCTCTCGCGAGTCTGAGCAGCCGTCCTGTAGTAGTGGAACTGTGGAAAGGCCTGATTTCTGGCCTGCATAACTGCCTACTCCCCTGAGACACAGAAGGGAAGCGGTTTTCAGAATAAATCCAATCCTGTGTGAATGAAGAAGCCAAGTGTGACCAGACTCGCCCTGTAGAGGACTGAAGATTTTTGCTGAATACGATCGGTCTGGCTGAAGTTCTAGCTGCCTCTGAGCTCCTGGTTTGAGCAGAGACTGAGCAATTGGGACTGCGGAGCGTTTTGCCTGGTACAGTAAAAATTTCTGTGCATATAAATGTTCTGTGTGCTGAAAAGTGGGTTGTGATTTGACTCCACATCATGTGAACTTCGTTCTGCTTGCTGGAAGCTGTGTCCAGCCCAAAAAGCCATTGTTCTCCTGGCTGTCATGACTAACACCTCGGTGCTGCTGCACAGTGAGTCCAGGTGGTTAGTTTGCAGTACTGCTTCGGGGAGGGCCTTGGTTCTCCTGGCCCTCAGGACCAACACCACAGCTAGTTGCTGCACAGTGAGTCCTGGTGGGGAGTTGGTGGTGCTAGTTCAGATAAGGGCCTTGCTGCTGCTTGTCCTCACACCCACACCTCCCAGAGCTGCTGCAGAGTGAGTCCAGGTGGGGGAGTTGGCAGCTGCTTCTGGGAGGGATGAGGTTCTCCTGGCCATCATGACCAACACCTCAGGGAGCTGCTGCAGAGTGAGTCCAGGCGAGGGAGTCGGTGGTGATGCTACGGGGGGGACCATGGTTCTCTTGGCCCTCTCAACCAGCATCTTGGGGAGCTGCTGCACAGTGAGTCTGGGCATGGGAGTTGGGTGCTGCTTTGGGGAGGGTTATGATTCTCCAAGGCCTAATGACCAACACCTCGGGGAGCTGCTGCACAGTGAGTCTGGATGGGGAAGTTGGCGGCCTTGCCTCCAGGTAGGGCCGTGGTTCTCCTGGCCATCATAGGCAACACATTGGGGAGCTGCTGCACAGTTTGTCTGAGCAGGGGAGTTGGCAGCTCTGCTTTATGGGAGGGCTGTGGTTCTCCTGGCCCTCACAAAGAACACTTCAGGAGCTGCTGAACAGTGAGTCTGTGCATGGAATTCATGGGTGGTGCTTTGGGGAAGGGCCGTGGTTCTCCTTTAACTCATGACCAACACCACAGGGAGCTGCTTCACAGTGAGCCCATGCAGGGGAGAAGGGGGTGCTGCTTCGGGGAGGGCTGTGGTTCACCTGGCCCTCACAACCAACAACTCTTGGGACTGCTGCACAGTAAGTCTGGGCTGGGGTGTTACCGGCATTGCTTCGGGGAAGGGTTGTGTTTCTCCTGGTCCTCACGACCAACACCTTCTGGAGCTGCTGCACAGTGAGTCCGGGCAGTGGAGTCGACAGTGCTGCTTTGGGGAAGGGCCATGGTTCTCTTGGCCCTCATAGTAAACATCTTTGGTAGCTGCTGCCTAGTGAGTCCGGGTGGGGGAGTCAGCGGTGCTGCTTTGAGGGAGGGCCGTGGTTCTCCTGGTCATCTTGACTCACACCGTGGGGAGTTCCTGCACAGTGAATCTGGGCAAGGGAGATGGCGGCACTGCTTCTGGGGAGGGCCGTGGTTCTCCTGGCCCTAACAAGCCAAACCTGACAGAGCTGCTGCCCAGTGAGTCGGGCCGGTGGAATTGGCGGCGCTGCTTCAGGGCACGGCCATGGTTCTCTTGGCCTTCACGCCCAAACCCTTGTGGTGCTGCTGCACAGTGAGTATGGGCCTGGGAGTCGGTGGCGCTGCTTCGAGGGAGGGCGATGGTTCTCCAGTCTGTCAGGACCAACACCTCGGGGAACTGCTGCACAGTGAGTCCAGGTGGGGGGAATCGGTGGTACTGATTTGGGGAAGGGCCATAGTTCTCCTAGCCCTCACTGAAGCTCAGGGAGCTGCTGCACAGTGAGTCCTGGTGGGGGGAGTTGGCAGCGCTGCTTTGGGGGAGGGCCATGGTACTTCTGGCCCTCATGACCAACACATTGGAGAGCTGCTACACAGTGAGTTAGGGTGAGGAGTTGGCGGCACTGCTTGGCTGAGATCCATGCTTCTCCTGACCTCAGAATGAACACTTCGGGAGCTGCTGCACAGTCAGTGTGGACATGGGATTCGGGGCACTGCTCGGGTAGGGCCTTGGTTCTCCTGGCCTCATGAGTAACACCTCGCTGAGCTCCTGCACAGTGAGACCAGACATGGGAATCAGCGGCGCTGCTTTGGGAAGGGCTCGGTTCTCCTGGCCTCACAACCAACACCTCGGGAGCTGCTGCACAGTGAAACTGGGTGGGGAAGTTGACAGCAAGCTTGCAGGGAGGGCCATGGTTCTCCTAGCCCACATGACCTACACCTCGAGGATGTGCTGCACAGTGAGTCTGGATGGGGAAATTGGCAGCGCTGCCTCCGGGGTGACCGTGGTTCTCCTGGCCCTCATAAACAACACTTCAGGACTGCTGCACAGTGAGTCTGTGCATGGGATTCATGGGTGGTGCTTTGGGGGAAGGCCGTGGTTCTCCTGGGCCTCACAAACAACACTTCAGGAGCTGCTGCACAATGAGTCTGTGCATGGCAGTTGGGTGCGCTGCTTTGGGGGAGGGCCATGATTCTCCAAGGCCTAATGACCAACACCTCAGGGAGCTGCTGCACAGTGAGTCCAGCCGTGGGAGTAGGCGGCACTGCTTCAGGAAAGGGCTGAGGTTCTCCTGGCCCTCACGACTACATCTCAGAGATCTGCTGCACAGTGAGTCCAGGCAGGGGAAAGTTGGCCCTTCCTCCGGGTAGGGTCACTATTCACCTGGCCTTCATGACCAGCACATTGGGGAGCTGCTGCACAGTGAGTCTGGGTGGGGGAGTTGGCGGCGGTGCTTCAGGATAGGGCCTGGTTCTCCTGGTCCTCACAACTAACACTAAGGGAGCTGCTGCCTGCCGGTATGGGCATGGGATTCGGGGCGCCTTAGGGGTAGGGCCGTATGCTCCTTTAACTCACAGACTAAGACCTTGGGAGCTCCTGCACAGTGGGTCCAGGTGAGGAGTTGGTGGTGATGCTTCAGGAGAGGGCTGTGCTCCTGGCCTTCTCGACCCAGAGACCAGAGAGCTGCTGCACCATGAGTCTGGCCATTGGAGTCTCGGGTGCTGCTTGGCGGAAGGTTGTGGTACTCTGGCCCTCACAACCAACACATCAGGAGCTGCTGCACAGCAAGTCCAGGTGCTGGAGTCGGGGTGCTGCTTTGGGGATGGCTGTGGTTCTCCTGGCCCTCACGACCTACACCTTGGGAGCTGCTGCACAGTGATTCCTTGCAGGGTACATGGCGGCCCTTCTTTGGGAGGCTTTGGTTCTCCTGTACTCACGATCAACATGTCAGGAGCTGCAGCACAGTGAATTGAGGTGTGGAAGTCGGCGGGCTGCTTCAGGAGAGGGCTGTGGTTCTCTCTCGCCTATTAACCAACACCTTGGGAGCTCTGCACAGCAGTCCAGTGGCAGAGTTTGTGGCACTGGTCAGGGTGGGCGTGGTTCTCCTAGCTCTCTGACCAGCACCTCAGGGAGCTGCTGCACAGTGAGTTCAGTTGGGGAGTTGGTGGTGCTGCTTTGTGGGAGGGCTGTTGTTCTCCTGGCCTCGTGATCAACACCTCGGGAGCTGCTACACAGTGAATCTGTGTAGTGGAGATAGCGGTGCTACTTTGGGGAGCGCCATGGTTGTCCCAGCCCTAATGAGCAACACCATCATTGCTTCTGGTTCTCCTGGCCCTCACAAAGAACACTTCAGGAGCTGCTGCACAGTGACTCTGTACATGGCATTCGGGGGCGCTGCTTTGGGGAAGGGCCCTAGTTCTCCTTTCCCTCATGACCAACACCTTGGTGAGCTGCTGTACAGTGATCTTGGGTGAGGAAATCAGCTGTGCTGCTTTGGGGCAGAGCCATGGTTCTCCTGGCCCTCACGACCTACACCTCATTGGGCTGCTGCACAGTGACTTGGGGCAAGGAAGTCAGTGGTGTTGCTTTGGGGGAAGTATGTGGTTCTCCTGGCCCTCACAACCAGCACCTCAGGGAGCTGGTCCACAGTGAGTCCAGGTGGTGGAGTCACCCATGCTGCTTTGGGGGACAGCCCTGGTTCTCCTGGTCCTCATGACCAACACCTTTGGGAGCTGCTGCACACTGAATCCCGGTGGGGGAGATGGTGGCGCTGCTTCTGGGGAGGGCCATGTTTCTCCTAGCCCTGATGACCTACACCTCAGGGAACTGCTGCAAAGTGAGTTGGCACAGTGAAGTCAGCAGAGCTGCTTTGGGGGAAGACTGTGGTTCTCCTGGCTGTCATGACTCACACCTTTGGGAGCGGCTGCACAGTGAATCCAGGTGGAGGAGAGATAGCGGTGCTGCTTCTGGGAGGCCAGGTTCTCCTGGCCCTAACGACCAACTCCTTGGGAGCTGCTGCACAGTGAGTCCTGACTTGAAGTTGCCGGTGCTTCTTGGGAGGGCCGTGGTTCTCCTGGCCTTCAGGAACAACACCTGGGGAGCTGCTGCACAGTGAGTCTGTGTCGGGAATCAGCGCAACTCCTGTGGGGAAGGGCCATAGTTCTCCTGGTCCTCACGACCAACACCTCAGATAAGTGCTGTACAGTGAGACCTGCTGGGTGAGTTGGCAGCGGTTTCGGGAGGATCATGCTTCTCCTGGCCTCAGGTTGAACACTTTGTGGAGCTGCTGCACTGTGAGTCCTGGATGGGGAGTCAGTCGCGCTTGAGTTCAGATGAGGGCCATGTTTGTCCTGGCCCTGACAACCAACGCTCGGGAGCTGCTGTCACAAACCCACTCAGAAGGTCAACCCTCTACTCTGATAGCAAGCGGTAAGACTGTGCTGCGAGACATAGGGCATGATAATATCTCGGGGGGATGGCATGCCTAGATACATATCCTACTTCATTAACTTGCTCATAGACCAGCTATCCTCTCTTCTTTCCCGGGTAGTGCCCCATGGTACAGTTGATTTATGAGGAGCTCATTTACATTAACGGGTATTGGCCGCAACCTGGTGGGCCTCGAATAATGCTACCCTTGCACCGGATTGTCGCTCCAAAGCTAAAGCCCAGGCTAGGAGGCCTGGTTGAAGGTTTATTTTGTTTCCCCAGCGATCCTGTGGCGGTAAAGCTAGTCTAATGGTGATTACACATTATCTGACTCCCTATATGCATAGTACACGTGACGGTCCTTAGTGCTCCCGGCCTGGAGATGAAGGATATCTTTATTGCCTATTATGCCCGTCACAATAGAGCAATCGGGAGCGATACATGATACTATGGTAATTGGACATGGGCCACCTATCATTGGCGAGCAACATGAAATTTGGAGGTTAATGGGCCACATTGATAAGAGATAGTGGGGATGTATTGAATAGCTGATAGCCGAACTTATGAGTAAAATGCTGTGACTCTTAACTCGTCTTCCAAGAAAGCTGGTTTGAAGACCTGGAGTGTTCCTGGCAAGATCCAAAGGACCGACTCTCTTACCAGTGCGCTGAACTGGGCCTGATGGTGGACTAAATATACAGGATCTTTCTCACCTTTTTTTCTCTCTGTTTGGTATAGATGGCTTCACAGATCTGAAGCCTTTTTGAATGGACATTGGGCACACCAGGGATTTGGGGTTAGGTATGCAGCATAGCTATTTACTGCTCTATATCACTGGCTTGTAATTACTTAAGTTTATATGTGGTTTCTTACTGTTTGGGGGCGGGGCTCCGAGGGTGATGGTTGTCTCGCATGGGCTGCTGAGCTTAGAGAGGGAGGTAGCAGGGGCAGTGCCATAGACCACGTATGTGTAAAAAAGAAGATTGGGAGAATCATTTTAGAGACCAGCTTGTGATGATGGGAAGGGAGGAGTCTTGTCGATAGAGAGACAACACCCAAAATCTCCCGATTAGACTATGATTATGTTCTCGTATCACAAACCCCTCATATTGGCTGAAAGGTTGTGCTGTCCCCGCTTATCACCTTCAGATTTTGTATTTTGAAAGTCTCAGTCATATTCCCCTTTCCTTCTTGAATCCATGGAGTACATATTCGGTCCAGGCGTCTCCAGTGTCCATAGGTCCCTGCTGCTCATGTACAATTTCCATTGCTGTCCTTAGACTGATTGTAAGCAGTACTCTAGGTGCAGCCTCACCAAGATCGTGAAAATTTCTCCTTTTAGAAAAAGCTCTGCCAACTTACATGGGGCAATATTCTTGTGAATGTTACTTATGGTAACACCTAGGTCACTGTCCTCCGAGGGCTGATCTAACCTGTCCCCCAGCCCCATCCAGTGCTATGTTTTCAGGTTCCTTTTCCCTCTGTGCATGTCCTTGTACTTTTTGGCATTAAATCTGCATTGCCAGGTCTTGGACCACTTTTACAGTTTTGTTAAGTCCTCTTTCCTGTTCCTAAACTCTTTCTCATGGTCCTCCACCCTATCAGATACCTTTAGTTACTGTCATTTGCAAAGAGGCACATTTCACCCTGAATCCTTCTCTAATGTCACATATAAACAGACTGAAGAGCACTACTGGGACTAACTTCACTACTTTACTGGTGGGAGGAAAGAGGAATGGGGTGCTCTTGGGTTAGGGAAAGGGAGTTACTTTACTTAATTTCTTGGTGGAGGAAGATGAGATGCAGTGATACGAGGGTGGGGAAAGGGTGTTTCTTTTGTTTAGTTTTATTTTGGTCCTGAACAGACTGACATCAGCAATGGCAATGTGGGTCACATGACTGACTACTCTAGGATATGAACAGGACTGCAAAAGTCTCGCATGACTTTAGTGGTCCATATAAATACCTTTGCACATTATGTCACGCCGCAGTGTGAGAGCAAGCAAGCAAGAGAGGGAGTACATGGGTCTGGTGTGATAGAGAGCAGTGATGAGTGAGAGGAGGACACTCAAGTGTGAAGTAGCAGAAAAAATTGAACAGGGTATCCAATCTGGCCAGGGATGACTTGGACACAACATTGTAGACTACATCACAGTGGGCAAATATTGGGAGGATCATCTTCGGGACAAGTTCACGCCTTGCCGGGAGATGGAGGCAGTTCCTGTATAAAGCACCAATCAAAGAAAAAGGATTACCTTGTGTATTTGGCTTCCACCCACACATTCAGTCATTGCAATGTGAGCTGGCGTGTACAGGCAGATCAAGGGCAGACTAGTATAATAAATCCTTGACATGATGTGCCATTGAGAGAGAGATTGCTCAGCAGATCAGGTACAGATGGGGCAGAGGAGGAACACTGAATGATCTAGGAGCAGGACAAGGAAGCATTTTGCTTCAAAATTAGTTTTATCTTTCTTGTGGTACTTTGTATTTATCTTTTTTTCCTTTCCAGGCCCACAGGAACTGATTTGTCACGGCAGGCCATATCATGACCAACAAACAAAGGCTGTTTGCCAATAGTAAGGTAGGAAAAAGGCCCATTTTTAAACAAATATGGAGGTACATGAAGGGAAGGATTGCAGTCCTGGACCAGAAAAATGGTTGATGGATTTCTACTACCATCACACACATTTTTTTTTTTTCTGACCCAAGAACAGAACTCGATACAAGATTGGATCCCTCTGGAGTACTACAGCATAAGTAGAAGCCAAATGTCAACATATTGACTTTAATTCTTCAATGAGCAGCATGCTTTTGTCTTACACTGAGAATACTGAACAGAAATATTCATTTAGTAAAGCTGCCTTCTGCTTCTCATCTCTCTCCCCTGAGTCTGACCACCCTGTCACTAGTTTTGCACTGTCTGGTCTTGTGTGTGTATAAAAGAGATGCTTGTCAGGCCTCTTGAACCCTCTCTACACATCTTAGCTTCACATCTGCTTTTTGCCTGTGTCTCAGTTTTCTCTTGGCCATCTCTCAGCCTTCCTCAATAGTAACATAGAAACATAGAAGTCTGTCGGCAGAAAAGGACAACACGCATCCACCTAGTCTGCCCATTTGTATAACTTATCTGCTAAGACATGCCCTCCCCACCCCCAACACTCTCCTGTAGTTCTGTTCCATGTATTTTGAGCCTTCCACTGTTGCTTACAGAGGTCCATATCTACTACGGTAAACCCTCACAAACTTGCCTCCATCTCCTCACCCCATTCACCACCCTTGATGGCTCCCTTACTGAGACGTAGTACCCATTACAGAAATGCCTGGGTATGATGACTGAACTCCCGGCTTGACTACATTGTAAACATGTTGAACACATCCTGTTAAACTTCACTCCTAAACTGGGCACCTTATACAGAAATAAGGATGCCTCTCCCTAAATACTTGATCGCCAGATCCTTACCAAGATGATCATCCCTGATTTGATCACATGCCAATGTTGTTTATGGCACCAAGATCAGCCTCCCCTTGGGTGCCTAGGCAGCACAACACCCCTCTACAGTGCTTTTTGCCACTTTGCTCTACATGCCCCTCCTTGCACACATCACTGTACCCTCTACTCGTCCCCTCTCCCTTACTTCCCACACTAGTGGCGGCAACTACCCTGCTATTTTTTATCTCTCACATATAGGTTTCAGTCCCACTGGCCCCACCTTTCTCAATTTGTCTCCCTCATCAGGCCTCCAACTCACTTCAGTCAAGGGATAACCACATTCTCCCTCCTCACAACCCTCCTCCTGTTCTTGGCTCAGCTGCTTTCTTACAGACCGCCCTCACTCTGGAACACCCTCCCTCCCAAATCAGACACCCCTTTCTGTCTCCTAAGACATGTTTTATCCCTCCAAACTGTGTTCCCTGAGTCCTGCTATAGCCAAGACCAATCTTCATCTTCCCCTGCTCAATAACTACACACTCTCCTCGCCATTACCTCAGCTTGTCCTCCTAACCTCTCTTTTAGCACTTACACTTCTCTCCTTCTTGTCCCTTTCCTGTTCCCCAGAAAATTGAATGGTTAATGCTTTCACTACTCCTTGTCTATGTAACCCCTAGGTGGTGCTATTCCCAAGTGGCTACTTCCCCTGCCTTACTTGGAATGAATCCACTGGGGCACCATAGTGATGAAGAAATTTACCAAGACCTTTGGAAGCATGTGTAGCTGCCTTTTGATCTTTGGTGGAAAGCTTGTGCATACTTTGTGAAATGATCCATAACCACCTTCAACACTTTACTAATGTTTCACTGGTCAGGTTCTAAACTCAAGAAGTCTATGCAGACCAGTTCCATTGGAGTGCTGGTAGTAATGTTGACAAGGGCTAGCCTCTGAGGCAAGGCTTTCTCTGCAGGCAGTAACAGGCGCTGGAGTGGGAGGGTGAAAGAAGGAACACACCCAGGTTGCAGGAACAGTTCCTCAAAGTCCTCTACAGTTTTCCCTTCCCCCAGCAACAACTTAGCAAATTTCTCTCAAAATCTCAGATGATGGTGTTGTGAGTAGTGGTGCCTCTGCCACCATCTTTATTCACTGTTTAGTGCCCATTGTGAGCTTTGTCATTGACTGAATGGCCCTCCTGGCTCCTAAATGATCCTAAACCTGGCTCCACTACTGTGTAACCTCTTCCCCTCTAGTGGCTAAGCAACGATACCAGTAACTACCTTCACAATACCACCAATATACTTTGAAGCACTCCACACTGTTTGCACTTACCACCAGGGCTGGTTCCTCCGGTTTGACCCTGGGGACTCCCTGTAAATCAAGGTTAGGCAGAGCAAACAGAAACAGTACAGTACTTTGAGCACAAACAGGCACCACAATCAGGCTGAATGCAGAAAAAGATAGATCTGATTTATTCTGGGGTTTGAACATGGGATGGGCGTAATCAGGTTAATTAGCTTAAATACTCTTTTGTCAATTACCCAGCTGGGTATGCATTCAGAATCCCTAACACAGTCACACCTCTCTGGGTACCCAGGTGGAGAAGTGGTGGCTAGCCAGGACCGATGTTCGGTAGGACGGTGTTGTAGCTGGTCGGGCCCCGTGATGGAAAACCAATTTGCACAACATACACTAATTCTAACGGAGCCAGATGGTTCAGTCAGTGGAGGCAAGAGAAATAAAAATAAATCAGATGAGGGTTACAATGGGACAAAAAATGATCATCAGGCATATACAGGGTTAACTATACATCTTGGTTCAGGCACATATAAACTATAAGAATAAGGTAAAAACATATATTTACTGTCACATAAATCACAAGTAAAGTGTATTCTAGCACTAAATGTGGGTTTTGTGTACAGGTCAGGCAATGGAAGGCTGATTAAAAAACACATTGACTTAGCACAACCGGGGTAAGAGAGACTGGATGTCAAGAGATCTCTTACCTGGTACATGACAAGCACTAAGGACCATAGAAAGGTACAGCCAAACTGGATCTTACTTTAGAGGGTTCCTGCAGTAGGTCTTCACGTATAGGTCTGCATCTCCTGGCGCTAGAACTGCACGGCAAATTTATAGCTTGCAGTTGTGTCAGCAGGGGCCGTGCCCCATTGTTGGGTGATGTGATGTCAGCGTGACTAATAAGGGGTAGCCCCTTGCCGATCATCCAGTTCTTTCCCTGCATCACCTTATTTATCCTTTCAAGTACTTGAAGCTCCCGATCATGTCCCTCCTCTCTCTCTCCCTCTCTTCCCTGTCTTCCAGGGAGTATATGTTCAGTGCCCTCAATCTCTCCTCGTATGACTTGCTGCTGGATCTGATGATGGGGATGTATTCCATAGTAACTTTCTTGTTCTCTTGCCTCTGAATACCAATCTGATGCACTGGTTTGTTACTTCCATTAAGGCTTCCTTTAGATGCTTACACTGTTCTTCCACTTCCCCTCCTGCCCCCATTCTCTCCAGAGCTCTTTTGAGACCTCTCCCCATTTCAGCAAAGTCAGCATTTTTGAAATCCAAAACCTTTGTCCTAGTACGACTTGAGTTAGTATCATCATAAGCTAAACTAAACTATATTGTGATCATTGGATCCCAGTGTGGGGAGTTTTGAGAGAGTGAGATTAACCACCATGCTATATTAGGGTGCTAAATTAATGATAGCAATACGTTATCAAAGTGCATGTTGTGCCAATTTGTCAGTCGCATGGAACATTTGTGATAGCGCATGTTATCAAAGTGCATGTTGTGCCAATTGTCAGTCACACAACATTTAGATAGCGCATGTTATCGAAAGTGCATGTTGTGCCAATTTGTCAGTCGCCCTTGAAAATTCATAATAGCACATGTTACCAAGGTGCATGTTGTCCAATTTGATGGTCTAGTGATCATTCGTGGATAGCGCATCTTATCAAGGTGCATGTTGTGCCAATTTGACAGACCTAAGGAACTAGATGTTCATTTACAGAAGTGGTGCAAAGAAGAAATTCCATTAAAAGGGTCAGTGAATGAACTTAACTGATTGCCCAGGCAATAATGGGCCAGTGAACCAAAAGGAATACACCTATCCCAACCGGATACTACAGTCACTTGAAAATTGGCCATCTAGGCAGAGAGCACTGACAATCTTTCTAATCATCTTTACTAAAACAAATTTTCTTCTGTCTGTTAACTAATTTTATCCTTTTATGCCACTATTAATATTATTATAATACTTCTTCAACGAGTAATTTTTCTTATGCACCATTACACTCTAATGTAGTCCGATGCACCAATAGTAACGGTATCCACTATCAGTTTCTTATCTCATTACTGTATCTTTTCATATTAACCTGTTGTTGCTTCTCTTTCAAATGCCTGAACAGATGAGGACTCCTTCAACTATCAGATAAGTATTGTTCTACTGTGAACATGTCATATATTATAATTTATTATGAACTACGGATCCTTTGTGACTCCATTCCTGTATTTTATTTTTCAGTACTGACGGACATTGTCCCTTCAAGATTCCTGCTTCTGACCCCACAGTATCCTGGTAAGACGCTCTCCACATATACTTGGTGTGTCTGGTATGGGAGGGTTGTATGGGATGTGTCCTATAATCCCAGATCTTACTTCAGAGAGAATCTTGCAGTAGGTAATTACTTATAGGACTCACGCTTGGCAGGCAACAGGACCCCACGGATGAGAGTGTGAATATGAGAATACAATAAGTTGCACCAGATGGAAAACAATAACATGCTGGGTAGCCAGTAAAGGGGTTGCAGACTCACATGAGTGAGCTAGGCACATAAGCCAGGGTTCAAAGTTACATGGGGAAAACAAGCAAAGAGTGAAAGGAATGGGATATACTCGAGAGCAACTAGAAAGGAAAAGAAACAGGGATATACTGGAGGCAGGTTAGAGGTGGTAGGGGAAAGAAGTGCGGTAAGTGGAGGATAGATTGGGCTAATGAACAGTTCAAATTTATATGAAAAAGAGGAGGTAGAGTGCAGCACCCTAGTGGTAAATGAGTATCATCTGCTAAGGATTGGGGAAAGAATGGCTGTCATGTGACCAGTGTACTCATAAAATATGTGCTGAGGTGGGGAAAGCTGCTGTGTAGTGGTGGCAGGCTACTGGCAACCTGTGATGTCTGGCAGGTCCAGCTGCAGCTGGGAGGTAGAGAGGAGCACCATCTGGGGTTTGGAAACACCATCTGGATATAGAGACATGGTTAATGGGATTTAAGGTCATGTAACAACACAATACAGGGTTCAGTGAGAGCACAAAGAACGAGAGAGGTAAATGGCAGGTAGCAACCACAGCCAGGATTACACAATGTGCCTTGATCTAGATCACATGCTGAACTGCTTCTGGCCCCTGAACATAGATTGCATTGGTTACAGCCACAATTCCACAAACTGAGTCAGTCTAAATCATCCTCAAACAGTTCCAAGCAAACAATTAAGGCACACAAATACACAAATTGAAAACCCCAAAAACACAGTTAAAAGCACCCTCAGCAAACAGACAAATCTGCAGTATACAATCATCCGTAATGCCCCTCCCCTCCCCAGAGTCATCGGAAATTCATGATAGTAACAGGAGAAATGCCTTACAATTCTATCAGTTGCTGTCCTCCACTTAGGTCTCAAGTATAGTCTTTCTTTACCCTAGCAGCACTCGATGCCATAAGTTAAGTACCTGCTCTGCAGTCTTGAGAATCTGGCTGCAGCTGGGAATGAGAGCACCGTCTAAGGTATGGAAACAACAACCCTGCTCTGATGTTGGCAAGCATGTGCAGCTGGAAGGTGAGAGGAGCACCATCTGAGTTGAAACAACAGACTTGCTCTCGATATTTAACAGAATGCTGCTGTAGCTGGAGGGTGAGAAAGCCCCATCTGGGGTTTGAGAAAACAGCCCTGCTCTACAGTGTTAGCAGGTCAGCTGCAGCTGGAAGGTGAGAGGAGTACAGTCAGGGTTTGGAAACATCATCCATGCTCTGCAGTGTATGGCAGGCCTGACTGCAGCTAGGAAGGTGAGGGAGCACCGTCTGGGGTTGAAAACAACAGCCCAACTCAGGGTGTTTGACAGATCTGGCTGCATCTAGGAGGTAGAGTCCAGAGTACATGTTCAGCTGTCCAAATCTGATACCAGTAGATTGTATATTACAACCACTGTGTCATTTAAGTATCTAGCTGATTGGTGGAAAGAATACACAAAATAAATATTAAAACTGTGAATTACAAATAATATTCAATTGCAGACAAAGGGAATGATGTATTACTACCAGGCATTGTACAATGGGTAGGGAGAATCCTGCTTCCTGATAGGTGCAGCAGGTTCCAAAATAGTGCAATTCAGGAATAACAACTGCACTGTTAAACTTATCTTAGTTTGGTTTTACTGTAGACTCATTTTATAAGTGCAGTAAGACACCCCAGTGTGTCAGGCTGCTGTTCCTGAACTGCACTCAAAAGGATTGAAGGCAGTCAGCACAAGTGCCTCATGCCTCACAACACACACCTGGGCATGCAGCTCAGAATAATAACCCACTGGATCTACTGGATGATGTGTCACAGAGGGGCAACTAGGAGGTTTTAGAGATGCAGCAGCACCTCCTTAGGAGTCAGTCAGGCTTAGGACTATGGGCAAACTGCCATGTAAAAGTTCCTGTCTTCCATGACTTAACTTGTCTCATGGTAGCTGACCTACAATAGAAAAGAAATAAGTTAGAGTTTTGTTTGTAACCTATTGTGTAAAACCGATTTATTTTATTTTCTGTAAAATCTGATCCCTACAGTGTGTTGTAATATCCTGCAGTATCTGTTTAATTGTCTTGAAATATAAAATATTCATAGATTCGTAGAAGTGTGATGACGAAAGGTCAAGCAGGCCAACCTAGTCTGCTCATTTGTCTAGCTATCTGCTAGGACATAAGCCCCCACCCTCAACACTCCCATGCCTTGTTGAAGCCTTCAATGTTGCTTCTCCAACCACCCCTCCTTGAACCTATTCACTTATCCACCACCCTCTCTGTGAAATAGTACTTCCTTCTAATGTTACCCCTAGAATGCCCCCTCCATCTGCAAGCCATGCCCCTCAGTCCTCTGATTTCCCTTCAGCTGGAAGATGCTTTCCACTGGCACAGTTTGATCTTAAGCTACTTGAAGGTCTCAATCATGCCCCTCCTCTGTACCAGGAGTACATGTTCAAATCTCTCAACCTTTCTTCATAGGACAGGTGGGTGAGCCTTTTGCCATCTTCATTGCTCTCGTCTGAATTAGTTCCAGCCTCCCACATTCTTTTGAGTACTGCCTCCAAGAACTGGACTCCATGTTCAAATGCAGTCTAACCAGATGGGTGTACAAAGGTACTATGACCTTCATTTTCTACTGGTAATCCCATTCTGATGCATCCCAGCATTCTCCTGGCCCTGGCCTGCTACTGCTGCAGTGCCTCTCACGATGACTGACAACTGCATCCAGCCAGCTAAACTTTTGGATCTAGAAACCCTTGAGCTGTCTGCTGTTTGGGGTAGAGCTAAGTTGGAAGCTGGTAGAGCAACAGCTCGTCCAGTCTGAGCAACCCGTCCGTGTAGTAGTGGAACTGTGGAAGGACTGATTTCTGGCCTGCATAACTGCCTACTCCCCTGAGACACAGAAGGGCGGTTTTCAGATAAATCCAATCCTATATGAATGAAGAAGCCAAGTGTGACCAGACTCGCCCTGTAGAGGACTGAGAATTTTTGCTGAATCAGATCGGTCTGGCTGAAGTTCTAGCTGCCTCTGAGCTCCTGGTTTGAGCAGAGACTGAGCAATTGGGACTAGCGGAGCGTTTGCCTGGTACAGTAAAAATTTCTAGTGCATATAAATGTTCTGTGTCTGCTGAAAAGTGGGTTGTGATTTGACTCCACATCATGTGAACTGCGTTCTGCTTGCTGGAAGCTGTGTCCAGCCAAAAACCATTGTTCTCTGGCTGTCATGACCAACACTAACATCGGGGTGCTGCTGCAGTGAGTCCAGGTGGAGTTGGTTGCAGTACTGCTTGAGGGAGGGCCTTGGTTCTCCTGGCCCTCAGGACCAACACCACAGCTAGTTGCTGCACAGTGAGTCCTGGTGGGGAGTTGGTGGTGCTAGTTCAGATAAGGGCCTTGCTGCTGCTTGTCCTCACAACCCACCTCCCAGAGCTGCTGAAGTGGAGTCAGGTGGGGGAGTTAACAGCTGCCAGAGGAGGATGAGAGTTCTCCTGGCCATCACCCACCAACGACCTCAGGAGCTGCTGCAAGTGAGTCAAGGCAGGGGAGTCAGGGTGGTGATGCCTGAGGGGACCATGGTTCTCTTGGCCCTCTCAACCAGCATCTTGGGGAGCTGCTGCACAGTGAGTCTGGGCATGGGAGTTGGGTGCTGCTTTGGGGAGGGTTATGATTCTCCAAGGCCTAATGACCAACACCTCGGGGAGCTGCTGCACAGTGAGTCTGGATGGGGAAGTTGGCGGCCTTGCCTCCAGGTAGGGCCGTGGTTCTCCTGGCCATCATAGGCAACACATTGGGGAGCTGCTGCACAGTTTGTCTGAGCAGGGGAGTTGGCAGCTCTGCTTTATGGGAGGCTGTGGTTCCCTGGCCCTCACAAAGAACACTTCAGGAGCTGCTGAACAGTGAGTCTGTGCATGGAATTCATGGGTGGTGCTGGGGAAGAACCCGTGTTCTCCTTTAACTCATGACCTTCCACGAGGACTGCTTCACAGTGAGCCCATGCAGGAGAAGGAGTGCTGCTTAGGGAGGCTGTGGTTCTGGCCTCACAACCAACAACTTTCTTGGGACTGCTGCACAGTAAGTCTGCGCTGCGGTGTTACAGGCATTGCTTAGGGAAGGGTTGTGTTTCTCCTGGCCCTCACGACCAACACCTTCCCTTGGACCTGCTGCACAGTGAGTCCAGGCAGTGGGTCGACAGTGCTGCTTTGGGGAAGGGCCATGGTTCTCTTGGCCCTCATAAGTCGCTTGTCTTTGGTAGCTGCTACCTAGTGAGTCGGGTGGGGGAGTCAGCGGTGCTGCTGAGGAGGCACGTGGTTCTCCTGGTCATCTTGACTCACACCGTGGGAGTTCCTGCACAGTGAATCTGGGCAGGGAGATGGCGGCACTGCTTCTGGGAGGCCATTGGTTCCTCCTAGCTAAGCCAAACCTGACAGAGCTGCTGCCCAGTGAGTGGACGGTGGAGTGGGCGGCGGCGCTGCTTCAGAGCCTGCACCATGGTTCTCTTAGCCTTCACGCCCCAAACCCTTGTGAATTGCTGCAGTGAGTATGGGCCTGGGAGTGGTCAGAAACTGCTTGAGGGAGGGCAGATGAGTTTCTCCCAGTGTCCAGGACTAGCACCTCGGGGAACTGCTGCACAGTGAGTCCAGGTGGGGAGTCGGTGGTACTGAATTTGGGAAGGGCCATAGTTCTCCTAGCCCTCACTGAAGCTCAGGAGCTGCTGCACAGTGAGTCTGGTGGGGAGTTGGCAGCTGCTTTGGGGAGGGCCATGCCACTTCTGGCCCTCATGACCAGCTACATTGGAGAACTGCCACAGTGAGTTAGGGTGAGGGGAGTTGGCCCGACACTGCTTGGCTGAGATCATGCTACCCTGACCTCAGAATATGAACACTTCGGGAGCTGCTGCACAGTCAGTGTGGACATGGGATTCAGGGCACTGCTTGGGTGAGGACTGTGGTTCTCCTGGCCCTCATAGAGTAACACCTCGTTGAGCTCCTGCACAGTGAGACCAGACATGGGAATCCAGCGGGCTGCTTTGAGGGAAGGGCAGTGGTTCTCCTGGCCCTAACCAACACCTCGAGAACTGCTGCACAGTGAAACTGGGTGGGGAAGTTGACAAGCGATTGCCCAGGGGAGGCCATGGCTCTCCTAGCCCACATGACCTACACCCGAGGATGTGCTACACAGTGAGTCTGGATGGGGAAATTGGCAGCGCTGCCCCAGGGTGACCGTGGTTCTCCTGGCCCTCATAAACAACTTACTTCAAGGCTGCACAGTGAGTCGCTGGCATAGGATTCATGGGTGGTGCTGATTAGGGGAAAACAGTGGTTCTCCTGGGCCTCTAGAAACAACACTTCAGGAGCTGCTGCACAGTGAGTCTGTGCATGGCAGTTGGAGTAAGCTGCTTTGGGGAGGCCATGATTCTCCAGGCCTATGGCCAACACCTCAGGAGCTGCTGCACAGTGCAGTCCAGCCGTGGGAGTAGCCGGCACTGCTTCAGGAAAGGGCTAGGGTTCTCCCGGCCCTCACGACTACATCTCAGAGATCTGCTGCACAGTGAGTCAGGCAGGGAAGTTGGCCCTTCCTCGGGTAGGGTCACTATTCACCTGCCTTCATGACCAACACATTGGGGAGCTGCTGCACAGTGGAGTCTGGAGGGGAGTTAGCGGCGGTGCTTCAGGATGAGACCTGGTTCTCCTGGTCCCACAACTAACACTAAAGGGCTGCTGCTCTGTCGGTATGGGCATGGGATTCGGGCGCTCTTTAGGGGTGAGGCCATTGCTGCTCCTTTAACTCATGACTAAGACCTTGGGAGCTCCTGCACAGTGGGTCCAGGTGAGGGGTTGGTGGTGATGCTTCAGGAGGGGCTGTGGCTCTCCTGGCCTTCTCGACCTAGACCTCAGAGCTGCTGCACCATGAGTCTAGCCATTGGAGTCTCGGGTGCTGCTTTGGCGGAAGGTTGTGGTACTTCTGGCCCTCCCAACACACATCAGGAGCTGCTGCACAGTAAGTCCAGGTGCTGGAGTCGGGGTGCTGCTTTGGGGGATGGCTGTGGTTCTCCTGGCCTCCACGACCTACACCTTGAGGGACTGCTGCAAGTGATTCCTTGCAGGGTACATAGGCGGCCCTTCTTTGGGGAGGGCTTTGGTTCTCCTGTGCCTCACGATCAACATGTCAGGAGCTGCAGCACAGTGAATTGAGGTGTGGAAGTCGGTAGGCTGCTTCAGGAAGACTGTGGTTCTCTCGCCCCTTAACCAACACCTTGGGGAGCTTCTGCACAGCAAGTCCAGTGGCAGGTTCGTAGCAACTTTGGTCAGGGGTGAGCCGTGGTTCTCCTAGCCCTCATGACCAGCACCTCAGGGAGCTGCTGCACAGTGAGTTCAGTTGGGGAGTTGGTGGTGCTGCTTTGTGGGAGGGCTGTTGTTCTCCTGGCCCTCGAATGATCAACACCTCAGGGAGCTGCCTTACACAGTGAATCTGGGTAGTGGAGACTAGCGGTGCTACTTTGGGGAGGCGCTATGGTTTGTCCCAGCCCTAATGACAACACCATCATTGCTTCTGGTTCTCCTGGCCCTCACAAAGAACACTTCAGCGGCTGCACAGTGACTCTGTACATGGCATTGGAGCGCTGCTTTGGGAAGGGCCCTAGTTCTCCTTTCCTCATGACCAACACCTTGGTGAGCTGCTGTACAGTGATCTTGGGTGAAATCAACTGTGCTGCTTTGGGGCAGAACCATGGTTCTCCTGGCCCTCACGACCTACACCTCATTGGGCTGCTGCACAGTGACTTGGGGCAAGGAAGTCAGTGGTGTTGCTTTGGGGAAGTATGTGGTTCTCCTGGCCCTCACAGCCAGCACCTCAGGGAGCTGGTCCACAGTGAAGTCAGGTGGTGGAGTCACCCATGCTGCTGGGGGACAGCCCTGGTTCTCTGGTCCTCATGACCAACACCTTTGGGAGCTGCTGCACTGAATCCCGGTGGGGAGATGGTGGCGCTGCTTCTAGGGAGGAGCCATGTTTCTCTAGCCCTGATGACCTACCACCTCAGGGAACTGCTGCAAAGTGAGTTGGCTGTTAAGTCCAGCAGAGCTGCTTCTGAGGGGAAGACTGGTTCTCCTGGCTGTCATGACTCACACCTTTGGGGAGCGGCTGCACAGTGAATCCAGGTGGAGGAGATAAGCGGGCTGCTGCTGGGGAGGGCCGTGGTTCTCCTGGCCCTAACGACCAACTCATGGGGCTGCTGCACAGTGAGTCCCTGACTTGGAAGTTGCAGTGCTTCTTTGGGGGAGGGCCGTGGTTCTCCTGGCCTTCAGGAACCTTACCTTAGGGAGCTGCTGCACGGTGAGTCTGTGTCGAGAATCAGCGCCAACTCCTGTGGGAAAGACCATAGTTCTCCTGGTCCTCGATAACCTCAGAATAAGTGCTGTACAGTGAGACCTGCTGGGTGAGTTAGCGGCCAGCAGTTTGGGGGAGGATCGCTGCTTCTCCTGGCCCTCAGGTTGAACACTTTGTGGAGCTGCTGCACTAGGTCCTGGATGGGGAGTCAGTCGGTGCTGGTTCAGATGAGGGCCATGTTTGTCCTGGCCCTGACAATCCAGCATACCGAGGGAGCTGCTGTCACAAACCCACTCAGAGGTCAACCCTCTACTCTGATTAGCGGTGAACTGTGCTGCGAGACATAGGGCATGATAATATCTCAGGGGATGGCATGCCTAGATACATATCCTACTTCATTAACACTCATAGACCAGCTACCCTCTCTTCTTTCCGGAGTAGTGCCCCATGGTACAGTTGATTTATGAGCTCATTTTACATGCTAATGTTGGCGCAACCTGGTAGGCCTCGAATAATGCTACCTCTTGCACGGTTATCGCTCCAAAGCTATCGAGCAAAAGCCCAGGCTAGGAGGCCTGGTTGAAGGTTTATTTTGTTTCCCCAGCGATCCTGTGGCGGTAAAGCTAATCTAATGGTGATTACACATTATCTGACTCCCTATATGCATAGTACGTGGCGGTCCTTAGTGCTCCGGCCTGGAGATGAAGGATATCTTTATTGCCTATATGCCCGTCACAATAGAGCAATCGGGCTGATACATGATACTATGGTAATTGGACATGGGCCACCTATCATTGGCGAAGCAACATGAAATTTGGAGGTTAATGGGCCACATTGATAAGAGATAGTGGGGATGTATTGAATAGCTGATAGCCCGAACTTATGAGTAAAATGCTGTGACTCTTAACTCGTCTTCCAAAGCTGGTTTGAAGACCTGGAGTGTTCTGGCAAGATCAAAGGACCGACTCTCTTACCAGTCACGCTGAACTGGGCCTGATAGTGGACTAAATATACAGGATCTTTCTCACCTTTTTTTTTCTCTCTGTTTGGGTATAGAATGGCTTCACAGATCTGAAGCCTTTTTGAATGGACATTAGGCACCAGGGTTTGGGGTTAGGTATGCAGCATAGCTATTACTGCTCTATATCACTGGCTTGTAATTACTTAAGTTTATATGTGGTTTCTTCACTGTTTGGGCGGGGCTCCGAGGGTGATAGTTGTCTAGCATGGGCTGCTGAGCTTAGAGGAGGGAGTAGCAGGGGCAGTGCCATAGACCACGTGTGTGTATAAAGAAGATTGGGAGAATCATTTTGAGAGACCAGCTTGATGATGGGAAGGGAGAGGAGTCTTTATGTCGATAGAGACAACACTCCAAAATCTCCCGATTAGACTATGATTATGTTCTCATATCACAAACCCCTCATATTGCTGAAAGGTTGCTTACTGTCCCCGTTTATCACCTTCAGATTTTTGTATTTTGAAAGTCTCAGTCATATTCCCCTTTCCTTCTTGAATCCATGGAGTACATATTCCGGTCAGGCAGTCTCCAAGTGTCCATAGGTCCCTGCTGCTCGTGTACCAATTTCCATTGCTGTCCTTTAGACTGATTGTAAGCAGTACTCTAGGTGCAGCCTCACCAAGATCATGAAAATTTCTCCTTTTAGAAAAGAGCTCTGCCAACTTACATGAGGCAATATTCTTGTGAATGTTACTTATGGTAACACCTAGGTGCACAATACTCCGAGGCTGATCTAACCTGTCCCCAGCCCCATCCAGTGCTATGTTTTCAGGTTCCTTTTCCCTCTGTGCATGTCCTTGTACTTTTTGGCATTAAATCTGCATTGCCAGGTCTTGGACCACTTTTACAGTTTTGTTAAGTCCTCTTTCCTGTTCCTAAACTCTTTCTCATGGTCCTCCACCCTATCAGATACCTTAGTTACTGTCATTTGCAAAGAGGCACATTTCACCCTGAATCCCTTCTCTAATGTCACATATAAACAGACTGAAGAGCACTACTGGGATAACTTCACTGCACTAGGTAGGAGGAAGAGGAATGGGGTGCTCTTGGGTTGGGAAAGGGAGTTACTTTACTTAATTTCTTGGTGGAGGAAGATGAGATGCAGTGATCACGAGGGGTGGGAAAAGTGTTTCTTTTGTTTAGTTTTTATTTTGGTCCCAGACAGACTGACATCAACAATGGCAATGTGGGTCACATGACTGACTACCTAGGATATGAACAGGACTGAGCAAAGTCTCGCATGACTTTAGTGGTCCATATAAATACCTTTGCACATTATGTCGCGGCGGCAGTGTGAGCAAGCAAACAAGAGAGGGTACATGGGTCTGGTGTGATAGAGAGAGCAGTGATGAGTGAGAGGAGGACACTCAAGTGTGTAGAAAAAAATTGAACAGGGTATCCAATCTGGCCAGGGATGACTTGGACACAACATTGTAGACTACATCACAGTGGGCCAAATATTGGGAGGATCATCTTGGGACAAGTTCACGCCTTGCCGGGAGATGGAGCAGTTCCTGTATAAAGCACCAATCAAAGAAAAGGATTGCCTTGTGTATTTGGCTTCCACCCACATTCAGTCATTGCAATGTGAGGCTGGCGTGTACCAGGCAGATCAAGGGCAGACTAGTATAATAAATCCTTGACATGATGTGCCATTGAGAGAGAGATTGCTCAGCAGATCCAGGTACAGATGGGGCAGAGGAGACACTGAATGATCTAGGAGCAGGACAAGGAAGCATTTTTTTTTTTTTTTGCTTCAAAATTAGTTTTATCTTTCTTGTGGTACTTTGTATTTATCTTTTTTCCTTTCCAGGGCCCACAGGAACTGATTTGTCCTGACAGAGCCATATCTGTGACCAACAAACAAGGCTGTTCTAATAGTAAGGTGAGAAAAAGGGCCCATTTTAAACAAATGTGGAGGGTACATGAAGGGGAAGGGGGGATTGCAGTCCTTGGACCAGAAAAAAATGGTTGATAGTTTCTACTACCATCACACATTTTTTTTCTGACAAGAACAGAACTCGATACAAGATTGGATCCCTCTTGGAGTACTACAGCATAGTAGAAGCCAAATGTAACATATTGACTTTAATTCTTCATTGTAGCAGCATGCTTTGTCTTACACTGAGGAATACTGAACGAAATATTCATTTAGTAAAGCTGCCTTCTGCTTCTCATCTTCCTCCCCTGAGTCTGACCACCCTGTCACTAGTTTTGCACTGTCTGGTCTTGTGTGTATTAAAAGAATGCTTTGTCAGCCTCTTGAACCCTCTCTACACATCTTAGCTTCACATCTGCTTTTGCCTGTGTCAGTTTTCTCTTGGCCATCCTCAGCCTTCCTCAATATTAACATAGAAACATAGAAGTCAATAGGCAGAAAAGGACAAAACCACACCCAATAGATCTGCCCATTTGTATAGCTAACTCAACAAGTACCTCCCCCACCCCAACACTCTCCTGTCTATTTCCATGTATTTTATGAAGCCTTCCACTGTTGCTTACAGAAGGTCCATATCTAGGTAAACCCCTCACAAACTTGCCTCCATCTCCTCCCCCCATTCACCACACCTTGGTGGCTCCCTACTAGGCGTAGTACCCCATTACAAGTACCTGGGTATATATTGAACTCCGACGACTACTGTAAACATGTTGAACACATCCTGTTAAACTTCACCCTAAACTGGGCACCTTATACAGAAATAAGGATGCCCTCTCCCTAAATACTTGACGTCAGATCCTTACCAAGATGATCATCCCCTGATTTGACTATGCCAATGTTGTTTATGGCACCGCATCAGCCTCCCCCTTTGCCAGGCAGCATAACACCCTCTACAGTGCTTTTTGCCACTTTGCTCTACATGCCCCTCCTTGCACACATCACTGTACCCTCTACTCGTCCCTCTCCCTTACTTTCCTACACTAGTGGCGTGCAAATTCACTCTGCTATTTTATCTCTACATATAGGTTTCGGTCCTTACCGTCCTACCTTCCCTCAATTTTGTCTCCCTCTACTGCGACCTCCAACTCACTTCAGTCAAGGGATACCCACAATTCTCCTCCTCATCAACCCTCCTCCTGTTCTGGCTCAGCTGCTTTCTCTTACAGACTGCCCTCACTGGAAAACCTCCCTCCCAAATCAGACCTCCCTTTCTGTCTCCCTAAGACATGTTTATCCCTCCAAACTGTGTTCCCTAGGTCCTACTATAGCCAAGACTAATCTTCTCATCTTCCCTCTGCTCAATAACACACACTCTCCTCGCTCATTACCTCAGCTTGTCCTCCTAACCTTCTCTTTTTAGCACCTTACTCTTCTCTCCTTCTTGTCCCTTTCCTGTTCCCCCAGAAAATTGAATGGTTAATACTTTCAATTACTCCTTGTCTATATAACCCCTAGGTGGTACTATCCCAAGGGCTACTTCCCTGCCTACTTGGAATGAATCCACTGGGGGCACCATAGTGGATGAAGAAATTTTCCACTAAGACCTTGGCCCACGGTAGCTGCCTTTTTGATCTTTGGTGGGAAAGCTTGTCATACCTTGTGAAATGATCCATAACCACTAACACTTTACTAATGTTTCACTGGTCAGGCTCTAAACTCAAGAAGTCTATGCAGACCAGTTCCATTGGAGTGCTGGTAGTAATGTTGACAAGGGGCTAGCCCTCTGAAGGCAAGGCTTTTTCTCTGCAGAGCAGTAACAGGCGCTGGAGTGGGAGGGGTGTTGGGAAGGAACACACCCAGGTTGCAGGAACAGTTCATAAAGTCCTCTACAGTTTTCCTTCCCCCAGCAACAACTAGCAATTTCTCCTCAAAATCTCAGATATGATGGTGTGAGTAGTGGTGCCCTGCCACCATCTTTATTCACTATTTAGTGCCCATTGTGGAGCCTGTCATTGACTGAATGGCCTCCCTGGCTCCCAAATGATCCTAAACCTGGCTCCCACTACTGTGTAATCCCCTCTTTTCCCCTCTAATGGCTAACGATACCCAGTAACTACCTTCACAATACCACCAATATACTTTGCAAGTACCCACACTGTTTGCACTTACCACCAGGGCTGGTTCCTCGGTTTGACCCTGGGGACTCCCTGTAAATCAAGGTTAAGCAGGCAAATAGAAACAGTACAGTACTTTGAGCACAAACAGGCACCACAATCAGGCTGAATGCAGAAAAAAGATAGATCTGATTTATTCTGGGGGTTTGAACATGGGATGGGCGTAATCCAGGTTAATTAGCTTAAATACTCTTGTCAATTACCCAGCTGGGTACGCATTCAGAATCCCTAACACACAGTCACACCCTCTCTGGGTACCAAAGTGGAGGAAGGTGGGCTAGCCAGGACCCTTGACGGGGTAGGGCGGTGTTGTAGCTGGTCGGGGCCCTGTGATGGAAAACCAATTTGCTACAACACACTAATTCTAATCCGAGACCAGATGGTTCAGTCAGTGAGGCAAGAGAAATAAAAAATAAATCAGAATGAGGGGTTACAATGGGACAAAAAATGATCATCAGGCATATACAGGTTAACATACATCTTGGTTCAGGCACATATAAAACATAGAATAAAGGTACACATATATTTTACTGTCACATAAATCACAAGTAAAATGTATTCTAGCACTAAATGTGGGTTTTGTGTACAGGTCCAGGCAATGGAAGGCTGATTAAAAAACATAGTTGACTTACAGCAATCGGGGGAGTAGGAGAGAGACTGGATGTCAGAGATCTCTTACCTGGTACATGACAAACACTAAGGACCATAGAAAGGACAGAAAACAACTGATCTTACTTCGAGAGGTTCCTGCAGTAGGTCTTCCATGTATAAGTCTGCACATCTCTCCTACTGGCGTCAGAACTGCCGGACAAACTTGTAAGCTTGCAGTTGTCAGCAGGGGCCGTGCCCCATTGTTGGTGTGATGTGACGTCAAGCGTGACTATAAAGGGGCAGTCCCTTGCCCAGTCATCAGTTCTTTCCTGCATCACCTTATTTATCACTTTCAAGTACCTAAGCTCCCGATCATGTCCCTCCTCTCTCTCCCCTCTTCCTGTCTTCCAGGAGTATATATTCAGTGCCCTCAATCTCTCCTCGGTATGACTTGCTGCTGGATCTGATGATGGGGATGTATTCCATAAGTAACTTTCTTGTTCTCTTGCCTCTCTGAATACCAATCTGATGCACTGGTTTGTACTTCATTAAGGCTTCCTTTAGATGCTTACACTGGTCTTCCACTCCCTCCTGCCCCCATTACTCTCCAGAGCTCTTTTGAGACCTCTCCCCATTTCAGCAAAGTCAGCATTTTTGAAATCCAAAACCTTTGTCCTAGTACGACTTGAGTTAGTATCTATCCTTATGCTAAACTAAACTATATTGTGATCATTGGATCCCAGTGTGGGGGAGTTTTGAGAGAGTGAGATTAACCACCATGCTATATTAGGGTGCTAAATTAATGATAGCACATGTTATCAAAGTGCATGTTGTGCCAATTTGTCAGTCGCATGGAACATTTGTGATAGCGCATGTTATCAAAGTGCATGTTGTGCCAATTTGTCAGTCACATGGAACATTTGTGATAGCGCATGTTATCAAAGTGCATGTTGTGCCAATTTGTCAGTCGCTTGGAAAATTCATGATAGCACATGTTACCAAGGTGCATGTTGTGCCAATTTGATGGTCTAAGTGATCATTCGTGATAGCGCATGTTATCAAGGTGCATGTTGTGCCAATTTGACAGACCAAGTGAACTAGATGCTTCATTTACAGAAGTGGTGCAAAGAAGAAATTCCATTAAAGGGTCAGTGAATGAACCCAACTGATTGCCCGAGCAACAATGGGCCAGTGAACCAAAAAGGAATATCACCTATGCTCCCAGCAGGATACTACAGTCACTTGAAAATTGGCCATCTGGGCAGAGCACTGGTCTTTCTAATCATCTTTACTAAAACAAATTTTCTTCTGTCTGTTAACTAATTTTGATTCCTTTATGCCACTATTAATATTATTATTATAATACTTCTTCAACAGTAATTTTTCTTATGCACCATTACACTCCTAATGTAGTCCGATGCACCAGCAGTACCTATCCACTATCAGTTTCTTATCTCATTACTTGTATCTTTTCATATTAACCTGTTGTTGCTTCTCTTTAGCATCCCTGAACAGATGAGGACTCCCTTCACCATCAGATAAGTATTGTTCTACTGTAGAACATGTCATATATTAATAATTTATTATGAACTCCCGGATCGCTCTGAGACTCCATTCCTGTATTTTTATTTTTCAGTACTGACGAACATTGTCCTTCAAGATTCCTGCTTCTGACTCCACAGTATCCTAGTAAGAACTCTCCCACATATTACTTGGTTGTGTCTGGTATGGGAGGGTTGCATGGGATATATGTCCTATAATCCCAGATCTTACTTGAGGAGGAATCTTGCAGTGGTAATTACTTATAGGACTCACGGCTGGCAGACGTACAGGACCCACGAGGAAAGAATTTCTACCTAGCAGTCCACTGGCGCCCAACTACCACACAAGGATGCAGACATTCCCTGGCGCTGCCTGCCACTAGGCCCCAATCACCCATTCGAGAAGTGCCAGAACTGCCAAAAGCCTTCAACCGTCGTCTCCTGGGAGCCACGGGACACAAATGTAACATCCTCAGGGGACCATTCCTCGACTGGACGACTCGGAGGTTTGACCTGGATCTCAGTCATTTCCTCTCTGAAGGTACACATGGTAGCCATCTCGGCCTATCATGTTCCCTTCATGAACAAAACTTCCGCTCAATTGGAGTCTCTAAGACCTTTCTCAGAGGGGTCCTTTATCTGAGGCCCCCATCAGTACTCCAGTCAAGTGAAGCCACTCCACCAGAGGGTAGCTACCTCAGCATGGTTGTTTCAAAAAATATGTCTGCGGCAGACATCTGTGCTGCTGCCTGAAATTCCATCAATACCTTTACTAATACTACAGTTTCGATGTTCAAACAACATGAGTCTTGCTATATTATGACATATGCAGTGAGTCCCAACCTTTGAACTGCTCTGGAGGTGAAGAGTTAACCACGCCAGGCATGGAATCTTGAGTCTTGACTTGATTTGAAAACTCTGTCTGTTGTTCACAAACTCAAACTGTCAGATTCTTTACTCCGCCTCACTGAACAAGTAGCTCGGAGATTTCTCCTTCTGCTCGGTTCATTTTGTCGGTTAAAAGTGTCATTTCGTTTTTTAAACCATATTTAAACTGATATTAAACTACAGCGGTCGGTTCAAGCTCTGTCTGTGAGTATCGTAAGTAATAGATAGGTTTACATTATTTCTGTGGAACTTGCAAGCGTTATTACTCGGTTCGGTTTGAACTGATCAGGTTGTTGTTAAACTTCATTTAAATTGCATTAGAGTGCGGTTCGGTTCTTATCAGTTCTAAAACAGGATTTCATACCCGGTTTTTTCCCGACCCGGTGACACGGTGAGGAACCGATAAGGGTCTTGCTTGGCGGATTCCATAAGCAGGCTAGTTTTTGGTTGAAGTTTGGCACTATGTCTGAAAACCCAAAAGAAAAACCGGGCCCACTGGGTTTTCCAACACTGCAGTGTCTCTCGACCAGAAAGGCATTTTCTGCATCCTAGGGCACATCAGCTGCCTCCATAGCATGATAGTGCAGGAGTAAGATTTCAGATGAGGACATTCAGTTCCATTTGAGGAGCCTTCTGGTCTCAAGGAGAGACCTCTAACCAAATTGATCCCAGTAACTTGAACCCTGATCCAAGCCCTCCAGTGGTGGCAGGACCAGAACAATTTGAGAGAGGGGGTTCCCTTCATCCCTCAGTCTCATTCCTTGACCCTTACTACAGATGCATCCCTCTTGGGGTGGGGAGCTCACATGGGTGATCTCACCACCCAGGGATTGTGGTCCCCTTAGGAATCTCTGCTCCACATCAATCTGTTGGAACTCAGAGCAGTTTTTCTAGCACTTCAAGCTTTTTTCACATCTGTTCAGAACAAAGTGGTACAGGTCAGAACAGACAACACCACTACAATGTGGTACATCAACAAGCAAGGGGTCACTCGGTCTACGGCCTTGTGCACCGAAGCAATGAAGTTGTGGTCTCTGGCTTATTCCCTACACCTCCCTTATGGCAGTTCACCTCCCAGGCAGGACAATGTCTGGCAGATGCTCTCAGAGATTTTCCATATGGTGCTCTGGCAAGAATATTCCCCAGAGTCTGCGGTTTGCCCACAGTTCTGGATTATATGGTACATTTGAATTCTTTGGGACTGAGACCAGCTACCCTAAAAGTGCACCTGGCAGCCATGTCTGCTTTCTTATCACAGGAAAACCCTCTTCCTTTCAAGCTCATCCGGTATTCTCTAAGTTTTTTCAAGGGTTGCTTCACACAACCCCCATTCAGGGACCCTCCCTGCCTGGGGATCTTAATGTTTGCATTGCCCAGCTTATGCAACCCCTTTTGAACCCTTGTCTTCAGCAGACTTAAGTACTTGACTTGGAAAACTGTGTTTTTGGTAGCCATCACTTCTGCCAGGCGCATAAGTGAACTACAAGCATTGTCAGTGGAACCTGATTTTATCTCCTTTCATAGGGATAAAGTGGTCCTCCAGGACTAACAGAAAGTTCTTGCCTAAAAGTGGTCTCGGACTTACCTTAATCCAATCCTGATGCCAATCACACCTGACGTGGGGTGGTCCCTCCCCAGGGACTTTGCTAGCTGAGAAATTTTTCCATGAGGGTCCACTGCTGCCTGCCAGCATCAGTCACTGTATGTAATTACCTACTGCAAGAGCCTCATCTCGAACATATATTTATTACTGGTAAGTTCTTTTCACGTAACTGTACTCATGCAGTGCCTGGTTTTGAAGGGATTTGAGTGACAATTGGCAAATTGGGTATCCCTTTTCGATGGGTTGGTCATAGTATATGAGGTGTAATGGAAGAAGGGGAGGAGGTAGCACGTCACTTTTGTTGCAAATCCACGATTCCAGAATAGGTCTCTAAAGAAATGGGAGTAGGTGTACAGTCCGCCCTCTCAGACAGAGGGTTGGGGAACTAGCAGGACAGAGTAGTGGTAGCTGGGTGGAGTGCATTGCTGGCAAGAGATGGTATCCAGTAGAGACAGTGGACTGCTTCTTTCTCAGTGTGAGGTACCAGTCCCCACCGGTTTAAAAAAAGTATTTTTTGAATTTTTTTTCAAACAGCCTGTAACACAATTGGTAACCGATTGGGGGGGGGGTCTTGCCTGTCTTTAAAGCTGTTAAATGCTAAATGGTTAGGATGGCTAAAGAAATAGAAAAGGAAAAACTGGGCCCACTGGGTTTCAGTATTGTAGTGAGTGTGACTGATTTTAGGCATGAGAAGTTAGTATTTCCAAATGCCAAGCAGACATCACAACAATGTAAGCATCCTATGGTGTCCAGTGGCCCCCCACAAGCCCTCCATATCAGGCCACATCACAAAAGTGCACACCAGGTTGTTCAATGGAACCACAATTCCCCATATAAGGCGCTACAACATGTTAACTGTTTTCCTGGTGTACAATGGCCCCTCACCAAAGCCCTCCCATGCCAGGCCACCACCAAAAAAAAAAAAAATTAAGTTTTCTTAAGTGGACCATAATTCTCTCCCATATAAGGCACCACAACAATTTAAGCATCCATGCTGAAGTGGTATGCAGTAGAGACAGTGGACTGCTTCAAGCGAGGGATGGGGATAGGACAAGGGAGGGTTAATGAAGGGGAAGGGTGGAAGGGAGGACAGCTACAGAATAGATTGTGACTAGCTACATTCGAGCAGACTTGATAGACATCTAGGCCTTTATCTGCTGGCGAATTTACGCATTATGTAATGTAAGTCCCTTCTCATCCTTTCCACCCCCACCATTGTGCATAGAAACATATAAGTTGATGGGAAATAAAGGACTGCAAAGGCCCATCCAGTCTGCCCATTTCTTTTTCTACATTATAAATGTGCCATTGGACTTTGCTTTGTCAATGACCTATCTATCCATATTCATCTGTACTGCTCCCATATACCTATCCCATGCCTGTTTGAAGCCCTGCACTGTATTCATATCCACCACTTCCTGAAGTGGGCTGTTCATCATCCACCACCCTTTCTTTAAAAGAACTTCCTCACAGTACCCTTAATTGGCATCCCTCTAATCTCATGCTGTGTCTCTTGTCCTATTTTTCTTATGTTGGAACATGTTAGACTCTTTCACCTTGTTCGTCCCCTTAATGTGTTGTGCCACCACACCTGAGCCATGGCGGACCACTTACAATGTCAGCAAAGTCCTGCAGTATGACATGTTGAAAGTCATGGATGGTTTGGCCATCTGCTCCACTCTGCTGGATGAAAAATGTATACAGGAGTATTGATCTGAAATGTCGCATTGAATATGTTTCATATGCTTTTCTAAGGTTACATATTTTCAATATTTTTCAGTCTATCAATTGATTTTCTTGAGCTATTTCAAAAGAAGTATCGTGACGATGAACACTCATTAGAAAATGAGCTTGTAAAATCCTGGCTTCTGATTGGCCAGTTCCTTACCCAAAGCCCTGGTCTATCTGACAACAGAGCCAGTAGATAAAAGTACTAGCCCCTTCACGTAGTCCTGTATCATTGTGCCCAGCCTAATTTTTCTATTGGCATAAAGTACCTGATAAAATTTCAAATCTCTGCCATTTTTCTCTCACTTAGCAAAGCTACTGGTCCCCAGAACCTCCTTACTGTTTAGTGGAAGCTGCTGCTGTTCATATTTCTTTTAGTTCTGTTTCCTCAGCGACTGGGCACTCCTGAGATAGCAAGGAGTACACTGACCACACAGCTACCAAACAGGAGCTCTCCATAGCAACAACACAGTACTGCTGCTTGCCATACACCAGTGCTTCCTCTGTTTAATAGAAATCATATTTCTCAACAAATGAAGTAACTCATGTGTGTGTCTGTGTGTTGGGGTTAACCAGATGACCAGTTAAATCCATGTACTGGAACTATTTTATTACAAAAGTCATATTAAACTAATTATTTAGTTAACAATTTTGTTATAAAATTAATATTGTTCTACTCATTTTCTAAGCACAATAATACCCTCAGGATGGGCGATATTGTGCTATGGACCTTCCAGGCCATAGAGCCCTCCTGCAGAGGCTGCAGGCATCATTGCGCCCTGGGCGGTCTGGTATAACATACACGCCCACCTGTTGGTATTATTGCTTACATATATAATAATACATATTTTCCTCTCACTTCACTTGTGCAGCAGTTATTTGTTCACATGTAATATACTGTTTGTATTATGACGATATAAAACAAATGTAATCAGAAGAACTGAGAACTGAATTCACAAACTATAAACAATACTTTGGATGTATATGCTTTATTAATAAGACATAAAATTGGTTGCTTTTATCACTGAATTAAAATGTATTATGTGTTCTTGCAAATGTTTAAGGTCAATTTAATAACACTTATCCTGACTTGATCCCTTAGAGTTTTTCGTGCATCATCTTCATTGGGACAGCACCCTAAAATCAGAAGAGAACAATGGTTGATTTTTACATTTATCAGTTCACTGACACACAGACACTTTTAGAACGTTTGACTTTTGATGGATATCAGCTGTACCTTGAATTGTTGATCCTAACTTGTATATATGAAGTTCTTCCTATGTTGTGATACTGCATATTGTATGGTTAATTAAAGTTGCAAGTTCCAAAACAAAAAAGGTTTCAATTTGGTGATTTTCTTGACTAGTAAGCAAATACACTATTTGTTTATAACCAGGTAACATCAGGAGGCATTACTTGCACTACAGGGTGGCGAAAATTCTGACTGATGTTATCCGGTCATAAACACATAGTCATTTACCTTGCAAATCTGATATTCTACTTGGCTTTTCATGTCAGCCGATGCCAAGCATCACACACATATATATATGCAGTAATCAAGTGTTCCTTAGGTAAGTGTAGTAAGGAAAACAATATTTGTTTATAACCGGGCAACATCAGGAGGAATTACAACTCACTGGAGGGTGGTAAAATGCAGACTGATGTTATACAGTCATAAACCTATAGTGATATATTGGGGTTGACATTGTACTAGTAGAATATGTAACTTGATTTTGCACTGATACTGGATGGGATGTTTCTATTATCATATCACTGTGTCTTCCACGTATGTGTGAAAATGAGCTTGAGTATTCCGTTAAAGATAGTACATGTAACTCTTTGAATATAACTTATTTTTTTGTCTTTCAGGTTGATTCCTTGCAGTATATTTGACATAATTCAACAGAACATAGAATATTTTGTAGTGCGTTTGAAAATATAAATCAGTTGGGGAGTAGGGTTTATTGAGGCAGAACTGCTATTCATGGGGCTTCATTTTTCATATTATTGTTAGAATCACCCAACAAAGATAACTTGCAACAATGAAGTGTTTTTTTGTTTGTTTTCTCTACATCTTACAGAATAATCATCATGGCAAAAAAGATAACTGCATTGGATGTTTTGGCCGAGATCCAGATGTGTAGCGAGTCCGATTTCTCCAAATCGCATAGTGAAGATGATGTTGAAGAAAGATTGTACAATCTGGATCTGGTGGAAGTGCGGAATGAGTCTTCTGAAGATGAAGAAGTTACTGATCAAGATTACGTGCCGGATGTGGAGCAGGAAGATCATGAAGAGACCCCCACAACATCAGTAGGTGCAACGCCTAAGAAGACTCATTGTAAAAGGGCTCGGTCATCAGCAGAACAAAGCATTAGAAGAGAAGACGAATGGGAAGAGGTGACAACAACAAGTGACAATGGACACCTATTCACTGCAACTTCAGGTCTCAAGTACCAGTCCCAGAAAGTCCACTTGGATTTGTACAACTGTTTTGCCTGACAGATGAAGATTTGGAGCTTATTGCAAGGGAAACAAATAGATATGCCAATGATTTCTTTCTGGCACATCCAATTGATGAGTTGCCACCACATTCAAGGGCCAGGGCTTGGAAGATGACTGACAAAGAAGAACTGAAGAGGTTTTTTGCATTATACATTGCGATGGGACTGGTAGTGAAGAGCAGTAAAGATGAATACTGGGGTCTGGATGAAATCACCTACGCACCATTCTGGGGCAGTGTAATGCAAGGAACCGATTCAACCTGATTTTTACTTTTCTCCACATGGCTGACAACTCGAATCGGAAGCCTAGAGGGATGGAGGGATTTGATCAACTTTTTCACATTAGGGAGATACATGAGATTCCTGAAGAGATCACGAAACCTATCTTCCGACCGGGACCTCTCCTGGATGAAGGTATCTCGTCTGTGGAGGAAATCTAAGTTACAGAACATTTAATCCACAAAAACCAGTGAAGCACAGAATCAAGGTGTACACCTTATGTGAATCAAACTCGGGATACATATGCAACTGGCAATTCTATACAAGCCAAGCCGACAAGGAACAGAGCAAAGGACATACCATACATACAGTTTGTTTTGATCTTGTTAAGAAGAACTGCGAGGAAAGGCTACAGGATTTACACAGACAGATACTACACTGGACCTCAACTCTACACAGACCTATTTTATCTGGAGTTGGTGCAACTGGAACTGTTATGCCCAACGCAAGAGAATGCCTCCCAAAATAAAAGACATAAAGCTAAAGATGAAAGAAAAGTTACATTCAGGAAGACACCAATGCTCTGTATGAAGTGGAGAGACAAAGAGGACATATACATGCTGTCACCAACATCAAGTACTGAATTTGTCGATACGGAAGAAAGGATTGGAAGACTGGAAGTCGATAAAAACCAAAATGTATACTGGACTACAACAGATACATGGGTGGAGTCGACAAAATGATCAACTGGCAGGGTATTACAATTTTAACTGATGCAAGAAGGTATGGCAGAAGGAGTTCTTTTATTTACTGAATGCCATGTTAATTCAGAGGTACATAATGTACAAGAAATTTTCCCAGAAAGAAAGAAGATGGCAGCACTTGGAATTCCAACGAACTGTAATTAAAGAACTTATAACGACAAGCAAAAAATAGATGATCTTCCACAGCATAGCCAAAAAGCGACATCGACAAAATTGGATCCATGCCAGCGAGCTGCAAGGAAGCACTTCCCATCAAAAATACCAAGAACACCAAAGAGCTGTACCCTACCGAAGATGTGTGGTGTGCACAAAGAAAGGGAAGTGTAAGGAATCGACCTACTGGTGTGCAGATTGCGGCAAGGGCCTGTGTGTAGATAAATGCTTCTCCGAATACCATTCAAAGATGAAATACGGGATGCCCAGATCACCGAATACAAGCGATAGTGACACAGAATAGTAAATCGCTTGACAGGCACAGATTCCCGATATCGAGACCGAGATGGTGGAGTGATCGAGATGTAAGATAGGTGGGAAATGCCGAGTGCTGCATCCCGGAATGGACTGCACAAGACTTCCCTCTATCATAGTCAGCATTATGTGTCCATTGGACACCATGGCATGTTTTATAGTTGCTGTTTCCCAGTGTAGGAAGACATGGGGTGTCCATTGGACACCATGGAATGGTTAATTGGCATAGATTCCCAGTATCGAGACCGAGAAGGTGGAGTGATCGAGATGTAAGATAGGTGGGAAATGCCGAGTGCTGCATCCCGGAATGGACTGCACAAGACTTCCCTGTATCATAGTCAGCATTGTGTGTCCATTGGACACCATGGCATGTTTTATAGTTGCTGTTTCCCAGTGTGGGAAGACATGGGGTGTCCATTGGACACCATGGAATGGTAAATTGGCGTAGATTCCCAGTATCGAGACCGAGATGGCGGAGTGATCGAGATGTAAGATAGGTGGGAAATGCTGAATGCTGCATCCTGGAATGGACTGCACAAGACTTCCCTCTATCATAGTCAGCATTGCGTGTCCATTGGACACCATGGCATGTTTTATAGTTGCTGTTTCCCAGTGTGGGAAGACATGGGGTGTCCATTGGACACCATGGAATGGTGGTTAATTGGCATAGATTCCTAGTATCGAGACTGAGATGGCGGAGTGATCGAGATGTAAGATAGTTGGGAAATGCCGAGTGCTGCATCCTGGAATGGAATGCACAAGACTTCCCTCTATCATAGTCAGCATTACGTGTCCATTGGACACCATGGCATGTTTTATAATTGCTGTTTCCCAGTGTGAGAAGACATGGGGTGTCCATTGGACACCATGGAATGGTTAATTGGCGTAGATTCCCAGTATCGAGACAGAGATGGCGGCATGATCGAGATGTAAAATAGGTGGGAAATGCTGAGTGCTGCATCCCGGAATGGACTGCACAAGACTTCCCTATAGCATAGTCAGCACTGCATGTCCATTCGACACCATGGCATGTTTTATAGTTGCTGTTTCCCAGTGTGGGAAGACACGGGGGCCCAGATATTCAAACTGCGCCATTCTGAGGCGCAAGCCCTTGCGCTGCTCAAAATTGTTGCGCAGGGGTGTGGCCAGGCGATATTCAAAGGAGTTGCGCTGTTGAGCGCTCTTTGAATATCACCAGTCACAACCACTGCGCGTGGCGCAGTGGAACTCCCACCGCAAGTTGCCAGAGTTGAGCATTAAACTTGCGGTGGCGCAAGTACCATTGCGCCATCGCGCAAATTTCGATATTCAAAGCGTGACATGCAAATGGGGCCATAATTTATGCAAGGCACAGGGGGCCATTTGAATCTGTTATAGCTCCATTTGCATGCCATTAGCATGTAGGTCGCGCCGATCCCGAGGACTTGCGCCTGGCCCCGCCAGGCAGCAGCCATCGAGACCGGCGCCCCTGCAAGCTGATCGCGGGCAGTATCGTGTATACATTCCCCCACACACACATCTCCCGAAGCCCGATCGGGCATACAGTATTATGCCCCACACATCTCCCAAAGCCGTTCGCGGGCAGAGCGTATATCAACCCCAGTGCCCGATCGCGGGCAGAATGTAAATCCCCAACCCGAATGTCTCCCTGGTGGTCCAGTGGACCGTAATGCCTGATCGCGGGCAGAATGTCAAGTTACAACCCCAAACATCTCCTGGTGTCTAGTGTCCCCCACCCACCCAAGCCTCCACCTGCTCCCCAGCAGCCGGTGGGCGGCAGCATCCCACCACCTGCCGCCCGCCCGCCCGCCGACTGACTGTCTGGTAGGGCTACCGCCCATTGGTGCAGAGCTACAGCCAATGGGCGTGCAGCCCACCGTGTGACAGTCCAGATTTGTGAATGATGTTCATTCTGAATCTGGCACGCTCTGTAGCGTATGGGCTGCAGCCGTGTAGCTCTAGCACCAATAGGCGTGCTCCGGACAATCGTCGGCGGGTGGCGGGAAGCGGCGGGGCGAGCAGGAGGATGCTGCCGCCTGCGGCTGCTGGGGGAGCGGGGTGGAGGGCTTCGTGGGTGGGTGGGGACTAGACACCAGGGAGATGTTTGGGGGTTGTAACTTGACATTCTGCCCACGATCAGGCATTACGGTCCACTGGACCACAGGGAGATATTCGGGTTGGGGGCTTTTTACATTCTGCCCGTGATCGGGCACTGGGGTTGATACACATTCTGCCCATGATCGGGCTTGGGAGATGGGGGGCATGTTACTGTATGCCGATCGGGCTCGGGAGATGTGGGCGGGGGTCATGTTACCATATGCACGCCATCGGGCCTTCAGGAGATGTGTGGGCAGGGGGTTGTTTTATGTTCTGCAGCGATTGGGCTGGTGGGGGCACAGGGACCGAGTTGGGGGCCAGCCAGGGGTGGCAGCTGCTGTGTTGCCCTGCAATACAGCAGCTCACCTGTGGTGGCCCTCACGTGATCCTTTTTTGGCTCAAGGTTGTGCAGGCGCGGGTTGGGGTTGGCATGCACAACTCTGCAACCCGACTGAATATCGGGTTGCGCAGTTTATCATAGTTCCTCCCCTCCTGTTCAGCATGCATTCATTTTGCATTAGCTGTTGCATAACCACTGTTGTCAGTGGCGTAACTGCCTCCTGCGGAATATGGTAGAATGAAGCATTTTTGGACTTGCGCATGTGCAACCCTGTTGCGCATGGCGCAACCCTTTTGAATATCTGGGCCCGGGTGTCTATTGGACACCATGGAATGGTTAATTGGCGTAGATTCCCAGTATCGAGACCGAGATGGCGGAGTGATCGAGATGTATGATAGGTGGGAAATGCCGAGTGCTGCATTCCAGGATGCTGCCCATAAAAACAAAACAATGCAAAATACAGTTTTTCGTATCAAGTATTTATTGAAGTACAGTTAAATGTGGATTATTTAGAATAGTGCATATCATTTCTAAGAATAAGAACTTTATAAACTGCTGCCAATTAGAAATGATTTCCTGTTCTCTTTAATCCAACTGTGGTTCCAGTTTTTACCAAAAGCACTATACTGTTATATACTGTGTCTAACCTTGTTTTATAGGGGGTCTCCAGGGTTGAACTGGTGGAACCAGCCCTGGTGGAAAGTTCAAACAGTGTGGGGAAGTGTATACAGAATAGGGGCTACTGTGAAAATGTTTGTTGCAAATTGTCTATGCTACTAGAAGGGGAAAAAGGGGGATTACAGTGTCCCAGAAAGCTGTATCCAGGTTAGCCTTGTTACTAACAACCCTGTCCTCCAGGTGGAGACACCCGTGTCAGTACACATGCCCCTTAACCTGCAACTAGCCATGCAGGCAGGGGTAGTAGCCCTTGAGATAGCGTCACCTAGGGGATACACAAGTGTGGGATGACATGGGAAGGCTGAACAACATGTACTGCTTTATTCATGCTAGGTCATCAAACATGACTACTGCAAAATACCTTTCCTATTTGGTAACCATCAGTTTCTCAAACCACCAATCACATAATGTTTTCATGAGATCTTAGCTATGCATAATTTTGCTCTAAGTGCCACTATTAGTAATCACTCTTAAATGTTTTTATTTCCTGGAAGATACCAGACATGTTGTCTTTTGCCAGCAAATGTCAGGAATTGAGCACTACTACCTGTCATAGGTTGGATACACTCCGATGCTATAATATGTATGTTTTCTTAATTCAGATATGCAGTGTCCAGAGAAGACTGTATGGATCTGAGGACACTCCTTCATGCATTGGGCAGGGATTCAGTAGTGGTCTCGAACTGGGGGGACCAGTGTTGACCTTCGATACTCCAGTCAATGTTCGTTGGTTAGGTGAGAGGGGTATGCATTGGGATCAACTGGTGCCAATGTTGCGATGGGAATGCCTGAGGGGATCCAAACCAGATGTCATCATCATCCACCTGGGAGGCAATGATTTAGGATTGAAGACATCAGTGATGCTGCTTTGGAAGATGAAGGAGGACATCGCCTTGATCAAGCACCGAATGCCGAAAACCATGATCCTTTGGTCCCACATCATCCCAGCGTCGGCAGTGGAGGAATGTTTCTGATATGAAGAAAATGGACAGAACAAGGAGAAAGATCAACACAGAGATGGGGGCATTCATGAGAGGATTGTCAGCCAGCGTGGTCAAGCATGATGGCATCATGTCCCTCTTCCCAGAACTGTATCGGCAGGATGGTGTTCACTTAACGGATCAGGGAAGCGATATGTTCTGCAGTGACATCAAGAGGGCTGTAGCTCCAATCCTATAGAGGTAAGCAATTTATAGATGCAGTGGTGGGGGAATGTACAGTATATAATCCAATGGACTATAACTTTCAGGTCGTCATTGGTATAATGTCTTTAAATTCTGTGTTTCAGATTGGAGTATATAGGCTAAAAGTCTTTAAAAGCGAAGAACGTATACGGATACATGTTCCAAATGCCCTATCGACTGTCGTCGGGGTCGTCTTCCATATGACAATCACTGTAATCTATATACACAATGCGTTGTACGAAATATGTCCCCTGGCTTAGAAATACTCATGCAACAGTCAGAATGGGAAATAAATTGGAAATAATAAGTGCATAAGGTGGGTTACTATTGATGTCACTAACGTAAGTTACAGTTTAGCTTAGGTTTTGAGATGTGTGTATTGATGTACAGTATGTATTCATGTTTCAAAATTAATTCAGGGTTTGACCTCATGAAACTGCTAACAGTGTTAGTCCAGCTGGGTACCTCAACAGTGATTCACACTTGCTACCCATATCTAGCAAAAGGGGTGGTGTACTTTGTTTTTTTACCTTTATTTATTTATTTTTTTATCTTTGTCATACCAGGAGAGAAACACTGCAATGATGCTACATTACAACATTTTACATCTTGACTTCCTATGATACTACTCAACTGATACTTTCTGGGATTACGGTAAGAGACAAACTAGTTTGTCTAACAGGCTGTGGAAACCTTACGGTGTTAACATAAATAGCCTTGTAGACCTACTAGTACGCATTGCACCACAACAAACTTCACCTTCACCGTCTCATCAGTTGGAATGAATTATAATGCATGGACTAGTTCTGAACACTCCAAGAGATGACTTCATGTGAGGGTGAGCTACATTACTTTGGTTAAATTAAATATCACAGAGTATGTAAAATGTTGATGCAATGGTGTAGCATAGGGTAAGATCAGATAGTTTTTTATCTACAGGTCACAAGCCTGAAGACGATATATAGAATTTAGAATAGGGAAAGGATAGGGCTTTTCTCCACAGGTTTTAGAATAGGGAAAGGATAGGGTTTTTCTCCACAGGTTTTAGAATAGAGAAAGGGTATGTTTTTTCTACACAGGTTTTAGAACAGGGAAAGTATAGGGTTTTTCTCCACAGGTTTTTTGAATAGGGAAATGGTAGGGTTTTTCTCCACAGGTTTTAGAATAGGGAGAGGATAGGGTTTTTCTCCACAGGTTTTTGAAAGGAGAAAGGATAGGATTTTTCTACACAGGTTTTAGAATAGAGAAAGGGTAGGGTTTTTCTACACAGGTTTTAGAACAGGGAAAGGATAGGGTTTTTCTTCACAGGTTTTTCAATAGGGAAATGTTAGGGTTTTTCTCCACAGGTTTTAGAATAGGGAAAGGATAGGGTTTTTCTCCAAAGGTTTTTGAAAAGGGAAAGGATTGGATTTTTCTAAACAGGTTTTAGTACAGGGAAAGGATAGGGGTGTTCTCCACGCATTTTTGAATAGGGAAAGGATAGGGTTTTTCTCCACAGGTTTTAGAAAAAGGAAAGAATAGGGATTTTCTCTGCAGGTTTTAGAATAGGGAATTGAGAGAGTTTTTTGCCATATGTTTCTGGCATTACCATGTCTGATGGAATGTTCTTTGAGTATGATGATCCATACACTTGAAAAAGTGTCGTATCGGTGAAATGTGGACAACTGATGGTAAATGTTAATGGTAATAAAAAATAGTCAACTATTTTGGTTTCTTTTCTACTGTATAGTACACTATATAAGATACTGTATGGTGGCCTAAATACACACCACTTTCGTTAACACCTTACTTAATTTGCTGTTCTCACTGTAACTGTGAGATACTGAAGAAACTAGGTCCATTTTCTATTAATTATATAAAACTCATGGGTGACGTATATCTTGTATTTCATTTGTGAACCTTAGGGTGAAGGTGTATCATTGCTGTGTATTGACAACCGCCAACTATTTTGTATAATGTATGGTGAAAACATATTGCAAAACATGGGACTAAGGCATAGTAGGATAGGGTAACATAAAAAAAATGTGTTAATTTTCCAAGGGCAATACAGTGACCTAAAACATAATAGTAAAAGGTAATACTAGATAGGTTTTTGCACTGTTCACATGCATAAAGGCTGAAGATAGATATAGGAAAAGATAGATCTTACGTCGAGAGGGTTCCATCAGTAGGTCATCACATATTGGACTTGCACAACCTGGCATCGGGCCGCACGGCAGACTTTTCTAGCAATACCTGAAGGGGGACCACCCGCCCAATGTCACGTGACCAACAGAACACCTTTCAGTGCCAGGTTAGGTTGCGCCAGTTACGACGTTGGTGACCCTGCCGTGGGCTGCCTCGACGACGGACCCTCCCCCATCTACACAACGGCGGGTCCAACGTGGATTCATCTGATGTTAGGTCTGACATTGGGGGGCTTATAATTGACCCTGAACTGTCCCACATTATCCTTTTGGGTATCCAAGGGATCCCTACCTAGGGTGCTCCACTCCAGAATGGAGTCATTTGGGGCAGTTCTACCCTGGATTTCACCCTTACTCCAACTACATGGGGTTTCAAGGGTATTATCCTCCACCGGACACCCCTCCTCCTCCTCCCCCCAGTCTCAACAGGATCCACCTCCCAAACCCCTGGCTACTTCAGATTTCAAGACCCTGATTCACTCTTGCTGGCAGGGGGCCAGGTCAGAACTGGTTTCAGATCTGGAAACTAGGCTCCTGCAACAACACATTCCTATGTCTCCTTCCCTGATCAGCTATCTTGCAACTGTCAATGTCTCAGAGAAGACTCGGCAGGACGTTTCCCTACCGGACTTTAGAACCGTCCTGTCAAGGATAGTGGACTTCATGATGTGTTATATAATAGGGAAAGGATAGGCTTTTTGTCCACAGATTTTAGAACAGGGAAAGGGTAGGGTTTTTCACCACATGTTTTAGAATAGAGAAAGGGTAGGATTTTTCTCCACAGGTTTTATAATAGGGAAAGGATAGGGTTTTTCTCCACGGGTATTTTGAATAGGGAAAGGGTAGGGTTTTTCTCCACAGGTTTTAGAATAGAAGCAGTTTGATACAGAAAATGATTGAACAGTAGCCACCATCTTATTTTTGGTCATGTGACCCAGGGGATGTAGAAATGCGTACAGTCTAGGCCTTCATATACTTATTCACTTCCCTAAAATGTAAAACAAGCTGCTTTTTACTTTTCCTTTTTGAATTCATTGGCTTGCACCTCATAATGCAATAGGTGGACACCCCATTGACATGAATGAGCATACCATGGGTAGTTGGATATGGCACCCCCTTCTATCTGCAGTTGGGTCTGTAATGAGAAATTAGGGATCAGAAATTTCATCCAAGCCCCTGCAGATGTAAGAAAAGGTGTAATGCCTTGACATTTACCCCTTTTATAATATAGTTATCCCTACAAATGTGTAACAGAAGCAGTTTGACAGAAAATGATTGAACAGTAGCTGCCATCTTATTGTTGGTCATGTGATCGAGGGGATGTAGATATGGGTACAGTCTGGGCCTTGATTTACTCATTCACATTCCCATCATGTAAAACAGGCTACATCTTACTTTTACTTTCTGAATTTATTTGTATGTAACTCATAATGCAATAGGTGTGCCCCTCATGTGCCAGCATGGCCTTCCTTAGGTGGTTGGGTATGGCACCCCCAGCTATATGGTGGTGGGTCTATAATGTGAAATTAGTGATCATACATTTCATCCAAGCCCCTGCAGATGTAAGAAAATGTGTAATCCATTGACATTTACCACTTTTATAATGTTGTTATCCCTACAAACATGTAACAGAAGCAGTTTGATACAGAAAATGATCAAATGGTAGCTGCCATCTTGTTTTTGGTCATGTGACGCAGGGGATGTAGCTATGGGTACAGTCTGGGCCTTAATTTACTCATTCTCTTCCCTGTCATGTAAAATGGGCTACTTTCTACTTTTACTTTTTGAATTTATTGGCATGCACCCCATAATGCAATAGGTGGACACCCCATTGGCCAGCATGGGCATACCATGGGTGGTTGGGTATAGCACCCTGGCTATCTGCAGGTGGATCTGTAATGTAGAATTAGGGATCAGAAAATTCATCCAAGCCCTGACAGATGTAAGAAAAGGTGTAATCCATTGACATTTACCACTTTTATAATGTAGTTATTACAATAAATGTGTAAGATAGGCAGTTTGATACAGAAAATGACGAAACGGTAGCTACAATCTTGTTTTTGGTCATGTGACCCAGGGGATGTAGCTATGGGTACAATCTGGGCTTTGATTTACTCATTCACTTCCCTGTCATGTAAAACGGACTACTTTTTACTTTTACTTTTTGAATTTATTGGCATGCACCCCATAATGCAATAGGTCGACACCCCATTGGCCAGCATGGGCATACCAGGGGTGGTTGGTTATGGCACCCCAGCTATCTGCAAGTGGGTCTGTAATGTGAAATTAGGGAACAGAAAATTCATCCAAGCCCCTGCAGATGTATGAAAATGTGTAATCCATTGACATTTACCAATTTTATAATGTTGTTATCCTACAAATGTGTAACAGAAGCAGTTTGATACAGAAAATGTTTGAATGGTGTCATCCATCTTGTTTTTGGTCATGTGACCCAGGGGATGTAGCTATGTGTACAGTCTGTGCCTTGATTTACTCATTCACTTCCCCGTCATGTAAAACAGGCTACGTCTTACTTTTCCTTTCTCAATTTATTGGAATGTAACCCATAATGCAATAGGTGGACACCCCATTGGTCAACATGGGTATACCAGGGTGGTTGGGTATGGCACCCCAGCTATATGCTGGTGGGTCTATAAAGTAAAATTAGTGATCATAAATTTCATCCAAGCCCCGGCAGATGTAAGAAAAGGTGTAATCCATTGACATTTACCACTTTTATAATGTAGTTATCACAATAAATGTGTAACAGAAGCAGTTTGATACAGAAAATGATTGAACAGTAGCCACCATCTTGTTTTTGGTCATGTGACCCAGGGGATGTAGCTATGGGTACAGTCTGGGCCTTGATTTACTCATTTACTTCTCTGTCATGTAAAACGGGCTACTTTTTACTTTTACTTTTTGAATTTATTGGCATGCACCCCATAATGCAATAGGTGGACACCCCATTGGCCAGCATGGGCTAACCAGGGGTGGTTGGTTATGGCACCCCGGCTATCTGCAAGTGGGTCTGTAATGTGAAATTATGGATCAGAAAATTCATCCAAGTCCCTGCAGATGTAAGAAAATGTGTAATCAATTGACATTTATCACTTTTATAATGTTGTTATCCCTACAAACATATAATAGAAGCAGTTTGATACAGAAAATGTTTGAATGGTGTCAGCCATCTTGTTTTTGGTCATGTGACCCAGGGGATGTAGCTATGGGTACAGTCCGTGCCTTGATTTACTCATTCACTTCCCCGTCATGTAAAACAGACTACATCTGACTTTTCCTTTCTCAATTTATTGGTATGTAACCCATAATGCAATAGGTGGACACCCCATTGGTCAGCATGGGTATACAAGGGGCAGTTGGGTATGGCACCCTAGCTATATGCTGGTGGGTCTATAAAGTAAAATTAATGATCATAAATTTCATACAAGCCCCGGCAGATGTAAGAAAAGGTGTAATCCATTGACATTTACCACTTTTATAATGTAGTTATCACAATAAATATGTAAGATAGGCAGTTTGATACAGGAAATGATGAAACGGTAGCTGCCATCTTGTTTTTGGTCATGTGACCCAGAAGATGTAGCTATGGGTACAATCTGGGCTTTGATTTACTCATTCACTTCCCTGTCATGTAAAACGGACTACTTTTTACTTTTACTTTTTGAATTTATTGGCATGCACCCCATAATGCAATAGGTGGACACCCCATTGGCCAGCATGGGCATACCAGGGGTGGTTGGGTATGGCAACGTGGCTAACTGCAGGTGGGTCTGTAATGTGAAATTAGGGATCAGAAAATTCATCCAAGCCCCAACAGATTTAAGAAAAGGTGTAATCCATTGACATTTATCACTTTTATAATCTAGTTATCCCTACAAATGTGTAACAGAAGCAGTTTGATACAGAAAATGAATGAACGGTAGCCGCCATCTTGTTTTTGGTCATGTGAACCAGGGGATGTAGCTATGGGTACAGTCTGGACCTTGATTTACTCATTCACTTCCCTGCCATGTAAAACAAGCTACTTTTTACTTTTCTTTTTGAATTTATTGGCATGCACCCCATAATGCAATAGGTGGACACCCCATTGGTCAGCATGGGTATACCAGGGGTGGTTGGGTATGGCACCCCAGCTATATGCTGGTGGGTCTATAAAGTAAAATTAGTGATCATAAATTTCATCCAAGCCCGGCAGATGTAAGAAAAGGTGTAATCCATTGACATTTACCACTTTTATAATGTAGTTATCACAATAAATGTGTAAGATAGGCAGTTTGATACAGAAAATGATGAAACGGTAGCTGCCATCTTGTTTTTGGTCATGTGACCCAGGGGATGTAGCTATGGGTACAATCTGGGCTTTAATTTACTCATTCACTTCCCTGTCATGTAAAACGGACTACTTTTTACTTTTACTTTTTGAATTTATTGGCATGCACCCAATAATGCAATAGGTGGACACCCCATTGGCCAGCATGGGCTAACCAGGGGAGGTTGGTTATGGCACCCCGGCTATATGCAAGTGGGTCTGTAATGTGAAATTATGGATCATAAAATTCATCCAAGTCCCTGCAGATGTAAGAAAAGGTGTAATCCATTGACATTTATCACTTTTATAATGTTGTTATCCCTACAAACGTGTAACAGAAGCAGTTTGATACAGAAAATGTTTGAATGGTGTCAGCCATCTTGTTTTTGGTCATGTGACCCAGGGGATGTAGCTATGGGTACAGTCTGTGCCTTGATTTTCTCATTCATTTCCCCGTCATGTAAAACATGCTACATCTTACTTTTCCTTTCTCAATTTATTGGTATATAACCCATGATGCAATAGGTGTACACCCCATTGGTCAGCATGGGTATACCAGGGGTGGTTGGGTATGGCACCCCAGCTATATGCTGGTGGGTCTATAAAGTAAAATTAGTGATCTTAAATTTCATCCAAGCCCCGGCAGATGTAAGAAAAGGTGTAATCCATTGACATTTGCCACTTTTATAATGTAGTTATCACAATAAATGTGTAAGATAGGCAGTTTGATACAGAAAATGATGAAACGGTAGCTGCCATCTTGTTTTTGGTCATGTGACCCGGGGATGTAGCTATGGGTACAATCTGGGCTTTGATTTACTCATTCACTTCCCTGTCATGTAAAACGGACTACTTTTTACTTTTACTTTTTGAATTTATTGGCATGCACCCCATAATGCAATAGGTGGACACCCCATTGGCCAGCATGGGCATACCATGGGTGGTTGGGTATGGCAACCCGGCTATCTGCAGGTGGGTCTGTAATGTGAAATTAGGGATCAGAAAATTCATCCAAGCCCCAACAGATGTAAGAAAAGGTGTAATCCATTGACATTTATGACTTTTATAATGTCGTTATCCCTACAAATGTGTAACAGAAGCAGTTTGATACAGAAAATGATTGAATGGTAGCCGCCATCTGTTTTTGGTCATGTGACCTAGGGGATGTAGCTATGGATACAGTCTGCGCTTTGATTTACTCATTCACTTCCCCGCCATGTAAAACAAGCTACTTTTTACTTTTCCTTTTTGAATTTATTGGCAGGCACCCCATAATGTAATGGGTGGTCACCCCATTGGCCAGCATGGACATACCAGGGGTGGTTGGGTATGGCACCCCGGCTATCTGCAAGTGGGTCTATAATGTGAAATTAGGGATCAGAAATTTCATCCAAGCCACTGCTTCCATAAGAAAGGGTGCAATCCATTGACATTTACCACTTTTATGATCTAATGATCTCAATAAATGAGTCACAAGCATTTTGACACAGAAAATGGCTGAATGGTGTCAGCCATCTTGTTTTTGGTCATGTGACCCTGGGTAGGTAGCTATAGGTGCAATCTGACACTTTATTTACTCATTCACTTCCCTATCATGTGAAACAGGCTACTTCTTACTTTTTCTTAATGGATTTTGTGACGTGTACCCCATAATCCAATAGGTACTCCATAGGCCAGCATAGGCCTACCCATAGGGTCCGCTCTGGTCACTCTCATAATCTGTAGGTGAGAAACCAATGTGAAATTTGTGTTTATACAAAGAATTTGTAGCCTGAAAGTGAAAATTAGTTACATTTTAGACAACAATTTTTATCAGTGATGCAACCGATTTTAACGCTTTTACAAACTTCAATATTTTTACGAATACAAATTATAAAAACAATCAAAATTTCACTAAATAAACATATATATCTCAAATGTCTTTGTTAGAAAAGTTATATTTTCACTTTGAATTATAGTTGTGTTAGTTTCTCACTACCCTGACAAAAAAAGTTTACCAGGGAATTAAGAAAAATTATGTAATAACATCATAACTGATAAGTGTACAAACCCAGTGAAAAAACCTCCGGCAGCAGGGATATGCAATTTTCATAAAAACCTTGGCAGTGTAAGGGTTAAGGGTAACTAAGGTATGACTACCATGTAAATGTAGGAAACTACTACATACACAATTATCATTGCTGCTTAAAACACATGCAATCTAACATTATTAATTGATATGCAACTACATTGTTTACTTATACAGCACAAAAGTGTTCCTATACATAATTACTTACTATCTTTGTAATAATGCTGTAGTTATTAAGAAATGTGCAGCTACTGTGGCATTATTTCCAGTGTTAATACCTATCTAACATGTACTTGCAAGGTACAGTAAGTATGCAGAAACTGACACTTAAAATTAAGCACAAGAGGAAGGGTAACTAAGTTATGACTACAATGTAACTGCTGTTAACTACTGTGTACTTACACTAATCAAAATTCAGTACTGTGGTTGTGAAATACATTCTTCTTTGTTACATAGAAACAGAATTTGACAGCAGATAAGGACCGATAGCCCATCTAGTCTACCCTTTTTTCCCTATCTCCTAAACAAAGTCACTGATTCTTGTATTATCTCCCCTTTTGTACTGCTAGGGTTCCCTTATGACTATCCCATGCAGTCTTGAACTCCCCCACTGATTTTGCCCCCACCACCTCTGCTGGGAGGCTGTTCCATGCCTCCACCACCCTTTCTGTGAAGAAGTATTTTCTCATGTTGCCCCTTTGTCAGTGTCAGTGGCTCAGCCAATAGCACACTAGCCTCTGAAGCCAGGAGATCAGAAGGCTGTGGGTTCTATCTCCACATCAGGTGCTTGAGTTAATATCCCAATACTGACACTGTAGGGCAGCATGAGGTGGGTACGGCACTCCTAAGGTGCTGTCTTTTGAATGAGACATTAAACTGAGGTCCCGTCTGCCTGTTCTGGTGGTTGTTCAGGTGGATGTTAAGATCCCATGGCACTTCCCAAAAAGAGTAGGGGAATTTTTATTCAAGAAACCAAAAACAAATCATTATAAGAACATATACCTTAATCTTCATCCATTAACACATACAAAAGTATTTCCAAATTCTTCTTAATTACATTCTTATCTGACCATTGTATTTTCCCATAATTTTTCCATATAACCTTCAAATATAACTCATTTATTCTGATATATTATGTCAATTTCATCCTGAATTTTAATAGTAAATGCTGTACTGTACATACTTTGCTTTGCAAAACTTTCTGACACCTAACTTGCCAGATACACCATTTAATAACAGACAAAATCACATAAGCTGTGTGTTTATTAATATGTGCTCACTCTTCTGTTAGCTGCCCATACACTAGAACATTGTAATCCACATTCCTAAACATCCTCATCCCCTAAAAAGAAGCCAAATTATCCCAAAAACTTTGAATAAATGTACATTCAAAAAAAAAAATTGTTCCATGCTTTCTTCCTGTGGACCACACATAGTTTCTAAACACAATCTCTCCTCTTTACTTTTATGTTTGTAATTTCCTCTTACATTAAGCTTGCCATAACTACATAGAAGGCAGTCAGGGACACAACTGCAGACACTGAGCTACATATTGTGGAGGGGTCAAGGGAGGGAAAAACAGTTCTTCAGGTACATGAGGGAAAACAAAAGATGAGAAAGGGAATTGTTGGGCTGATGGAGAGTGCAGGGTAGTAGAGGACAACAAGTAGAAGGCAGTCATTCTACATAACTACTTCTGTTCAGTATTCACAGTGGAAGACAGTGGGCCTCTGTTGGAAAAAGGCATAAAGGTTGCTGAAAGGGAGACTGCTGAAATATGGCAGGTGTTAATTGCATGAGAAAGGCTTAGAAAAGGGCTTGCAGTCCTTAGAACAGAAAAGATTTCAGGACCAAATGAAATACATCTGATGGAGCTCAGGGAATTGGCATCAGAAATGGATAAACTCCTGGCAGGGCTACAGATAGGGCTAGTTCCAAAAGAGTGGAGTATAGTAGACATGGTGCTCCTCTACAAGGAGGAGATAAGGAAGAACTGAGAATTTACAGTTCCACCAGTCTTACCTCAATTGTGGGGAAACTAATGGAGGTGCAGTAAATAAAGACAGCTGGCTCAACATTGGATCGCTGTTTTGTTTTTCGTCGATGTACACTCGCTGTAACCGCAATCACGGTTTTGCGATTGCTGTTATTACATAGAACCTAATTTTGTGGACTCATAGAAGTTGAACAGAGTGCTGGATCCTTTTCTGGTAAACTGATGAAGATTCCAGTTAAAGAGGACTTAGTGGACTGACTGGAGTGAAATGGACTCCAGGGTAGAGGATTTGCTGTGATGAGCTATCGTCCAAAATCCTGTCTCTTCCCATATCCCAATTTGCATACTCGATTAGTCTTATTTTTAATTTATCCTTTCAAACATGCCAGATACCAAATTTATGGAAAAAACTCATACATTGTCCCAATCTTTAAATCTGGCTCACAAACTGAATTCTGTAATTATCACCCTATCTCAGTTTTATCTGCTTTATCAAAGGTTCAAGAAAAACTGGCATGCAAACAGTTTAGTGATTATAATATGACCCATAACTTGATCTCCCCTAATCAATATGGCTTCGGGAATTGTACTGAGACTGTCTTGGTTGGGTTCACGGACACTGTCCTCAGGGCCACTGAGAGTTGCAATTTAACAGGGACAGTGTTTGTGGACCTAACCAAGGCATTCAACCTTTTGACCATATAGTTTTACTGGACTGACTATCTGGATTGAGGGTAGGAGATCCTGCCTTGTCTTGGGTCAGGGACTATCTCACTAATAGGCTGCAGTGTGTTAAGTTAAATGCAATATGTTCATCTTATCAAGAGGTCCAGTGTGGGGTCCCTCAGGGATCCATACTGGACCCTCTACTTTTTTCACTGTTCATAGACCCTGTGGTGAAAGTGGTGTAGCATTGTGACCTGTTATTATATGCAGATGATGCCATTTCATTCACTCATAATTCTAATGTCACCAACATTAATCTATTATTGAGCACTGAATTTAGCAATATGCAATCCTGCCTTTCTTAAAGCAATCTAGTGTTGAATAAGCAAAAGACCAAGTCCATGACATTTGCATCAGAACCTAAATTAAAATAAGCATTTGTCAATGCCGAATGTTTGCTTGCATAGCAGGTGGCTCCAGCCTCTGCAAAAGCTGCAAATTCAGGCTGCTTCTTCCAAGTTCCCTTCTCCCGAGTAATGGTCCCCAACCCCACTCACTCTCGTCTGCTCGACAGGTGCTGGTGCTGATCCCCCAAGCCACTGTAAGGACCCCAGTGGCCACACACTAACAAAAGCACTGTCTGTATGGAAGCTCAAGTCACTCACTCCACTCACCTGTCCATGGGTCAGGGTGGGTTCAAGTTGCACTGCAGACCATACTCACTCTGCTGTCCATCGCATCCACTTCAGTGGCTAAAAGCTTAAGCTGCTCCTGGTGCTCTTGCTCCTCAATTCACAGTGGCTTACCTCCCCACTCACACTGCTGCTGACTCCTGACCTAAGTGAGTCCTCTTACCCATCCTGCATCCTCCTGGCTGAAGTAAATGGCTCCAAAACTGCAGCTGCTCCTCCAAAAATAGCAATTTTTTTTTTCATGCATCCATGCCTTGTATGGGGGGGCATTTAAACATGCCGCCCCCTCACCTCCTACCTAAAATTGTAGCCAATCAGGTATGTACTGTACGCCTGCGGACCTGATTCAAAATTACACTTATGACTTGTAAGTGACTATCTGAATCAGGTCCGCCGGCGTACAGTACATACCTGATTGGCTGATTCCCCCCCCCAACAGCTGTGAGAAAGCCTGCAAAACCAAACAACGAATGTTGGAGGAGGACAGCTGGCAGCCCAGTTAGTAACCATCCATGACTGGAGCAGCACTTTTCTTTCAAGTGCAGGCTGCTTCTGTCAAACTGGTGTCATAGACAGCTCTCTGATTCATTGGTGCCTGAGAGACAAGCCCCATAAAACATCAACTGCAATGGGTAGAACACTCACACACCTCTAAAATGTGTACTGTCCCAAGATGTTGCTTGCACATGGGAGGTGTGCAAGATCACAAGCATATATAAAAACATTCTGGTAATTTCGATGTTAGCATGTGGGGGGCTATAGAAGTTGTTAAATCATTTAAATATCTAGGCATGTACATACAGTAGGTCCATCATTAAAATATAATATACACATAGATAAGGTTACTGCCAAGTTACATTCTAAAATTGGTACTCTTTATCAGTTTTCTAAATTTCTGACCAAAGATTCTCATAAAACTGTTGCACAATATTGTTTGTTACTGGTCCTAAATTACGCTTCTTTAATTACCGATGCCTCATCTTCTTTTATTTCTTGGAAGGAAACATTGTTATGTAAAATTGGAAAGTTTGTATTAATGGCACCTTCCCAGACACATCACTGTAATATTTTGACTAGGTTTGAATGGCTATCCATTCAAAATAATTATAAATTGGCCATGTCACATTTCACATTTAAAATACTACCTACAGGTATTCCAACATCACTTCGAGCCCTTTTGGATACATATAGTTCCCCATACAGTTTACGGTCATCTACTAAGTCCCAACTGACCCTTCCATTGGTCCATACAAACTTGAAAAAGGTCCTTCACTTATTGTGCTGCAACAGTGTGGAACCCTTTACCTGATGAAGTAAAGTCTTCTTTATCAATCACCACTTTCTCCACTGCTGCTTCCATTCATTTAAAAAAGAAATGAATGCTTGTTCTTGTGTAAAATTATATGTTAACTGTTTATTGTATTTAATGGCTGATTAATGTATTCTATGTTGTTAGTTTGTCTGCTGAACCTACTGATTTCAGGTTGTGCCTGAAAATGGGATCTTGTTTCTCAGTGTACCTACCTGCAATTACAAATAAATGAAATGAAAATAAAAAGTACGCAGTATGGGTTCATTGCAAGGAGGTCTTGTCGGATTCATATTCTTTGACTGGGTAACATGGTGGGTGGATAAGGGGAAAACAGTACATTTACTAGGTTTTGACTTCATCAAGGCATTTGGCTCAGTGCCACTCAGATGGTTGCCAAACAAATGAGAGGATCAGGAAGCAGCAAAGGACCGAGATTGATGAGTGGGAAAGTGGTTAGGGGAAAGACAACAGAAGGTGGAGGTAAATGGTGTCAAATCAAGGATAAAGGATGTCATTGATTTGACTTCTAGGAAAACATAAAGTGGACTTACAAGCTCAAATGGGCAGACTGGGGTGGGGGCGTAGGCCCTTATCTGCCGATAGAGTCTATATATCTATGTATCTATGCATGGGGTACTACAAGTACCATACGGGTCAGTTCTGGGAACAGTCCTTTTTAATATGTTCATCAGTAACATAGCAGCAGGGCATCAGTGACATAGCAGCAGGGCACTGTCACGTCCCTCCTCAGACTCACAGATTCTATCCTCACAGGCATGGACAAAAGCCATATCACATCTGCCATTTTCATTGACCTAGCCAAGGCTTTCGACACAGAATCACATACCCTTCTACTGTCAAAACTCTCTAAGGCAGGCCTATCCAGTGCGGCCACAAACTGGTTCGACTCATACCTGGCTGGCAGGTCCCAATCGGTAAAAATTGGTGCCCCCACCTCAAACCCTCTGCCTGTCTCCATTGGTGTCCCCCAAGGCTCTGTCCTCAGACCATTTTTATTCTTCATTTTTCTAAATGACCTGCCATCGACCTGCCTACATGCTGCCATTCACATGTACGCAGATGATACAGTCCTGTACGCCTCAGGACACTCCCCGCTGGATGTTGCAGACAAGATCCAGCAAGACTTCACCAAAGTCCAGCACTGGTTTCACAGAAATCAACTTATTCTAAATGCCAAAAAAACGATCTTCGTGACCTTTGGCATGAGACAAAGACTCTCCCGCCTCCCCGCTTTCCCCATTCTCAAAACACTAGATGGGACCCCCCTAGAAGTCTACACCTCTTTCAGATGCTTAGGGGTCTGGCTGGACCAACACCTAGACTTTTGTACTCACATTGAAGCAGCCCACAAAAAACTACTCCCTAGGCTGGGGGCACTATATCAGAACTGCGGCTGCATCCCTCTGCCAGCCCGCAAAGAGATACTGCAGAAAATTATCCTCCCTATTTTCGACTATGGGGACGTAGTCTACAGTTCTGCCCCTAAATCCACCCTGGCTAGATTGGACTCTCTTTTTAACTCTTCCTGTCGCATTGCACTGGACTGTCCTCCCTCCACTCACCACTGTGACCTCTACAGATACCTTAACCTACCTTCCCTCATCAATAGGCGCCAGTACCACTGCAACAGACTCACAGCCAAATTCTGGGCAGAGTTACTGCCCTCGTACCTAGCCTCTACCCTAACAGCTCAAACACCAGCACCATACTCACTCAGGAATTTTGACTCCCATCTACTACAAATCCCGCACATGACTACCTCTGCTGGACAGTCAGCTTTTAGAGTCCGTCTACCTAAACTATGGAACTCTCTGCCGGCTGACATCCGGCTCTCCCCCTCCCCTCGGCAACAAATATCCCTTCTAAAAGGGCAAGTGCCCTCAAGCTGCTCATGTCAACTTGATGTGCACTAAGTATGGGCCAACTCCCCAGTGCAAAACTATGCTGTCCTCTCAGATGCTTAACTATCAGTTAGTTTGTCAACTACAAATTGTTGTGTACTCTGTTTCTATCTTCCTGTATACACTACTTCTAGTTTATTATCATTGTAACTGTAGAACCTATGTACCTGTTTGTATCAAACCTATGTAAAATTTGGTGTTCTGCAACTCTGTATTTTTTTAACTTGTATGTACTTATCCCATTCCCTTCTACCCCAGGACGCATCTGGAATCGAGCGGTAGTCTGCTCAGTATGCCTTTCCTGGTAAAACTTTTAAATAAATAAATAAATAAATAAAATATGTGCCTCTTTCCAGATGACACTAAGTTCTGTGGCATGGTAGGCAGTGAAAAGGGTTTAAAGGAGTTGCAGAGGGAACTGCAAAGGGTAAAGATGCGGTTCAAGTTCTGGTAATTGAAATTCAAAACCAAAGGTGTTGCACATATACTGTAGTAGAGAACAGGAACCCCAGGAAGGAATACTGGGTAGAAGCTGACCACTACTTGAGAGGAAAGAGGCTTGAGAGTCATCACAGGTGACTCCTTAAAGCAAACTAACCAATATAACAAGGCTTACAGCATGGCGCCCCAAATGTTGGGTTGTACTGCAGGGGTTTTGATAGCAGGAGGAAAGAGTTAATGCTATCTCTCTGAAGATTACTAGTGAGACCATATCTGGAATACTGTGCCCAGTTCTTGAATCCTTACCTGAGGAAGGACAGAAACAGACTGGAGATGGTGCAGCATATAGTAACCAACATGACTTAGTGCCAACAGGGCAGATCCTATGAGATTCAGCTCAGGGCACCAAACATATACATGCTGGAGGCCAGAATGGAACAGAGAGACATGATAGAGACCTTCAAGTTCCTGAAAGGAATAAACAAAGTAAACTGAGAGACTGTTTAGCAGGAATGGAGGGCTAAAAGTAAAGACATTAATGTAAGCTGATGGTGGGATTCAGGGAGGGTGCAAGAAAGTTTTACTATATGGTGAGAGTGGCTGAGCTGTGGAATAGCGTACTAGCAGAGGTGGTAGATGCAAAAACCATTAAGGGCTTCAGGCACAGCAGGGACATAATAAAGATCTTAATCGAAACATAAAACCATAATTTGTCAGAAGAAAATTACCTTTTGGACCACACAGTCTACCCAGATGTTTCCTGTCTAATCTGTCTCCACAGACACTAACTGCTCTCTGGTGACCCTCCCTCCTCCCTGCCTGATATTAATACACCTCTGTGTCTATCCTATACAAACTAGTAGCCCCCACTGTTTTTGTCTGCAGCACTTCTGCTGGCAGTCTGTTCCAGGGATTTACTACCTTTCAGTAAGTAAACATTCCCTCACATCTCTCACCCCAGCTTCATTGCATACCCCCTGTTCATGTTGCTCCTTTTCATTTGAAAGGGACTCCCCTCCTGCACCCTGTTCAACTCTGTGAGACACATGTAGGTCTCTATAATGTCACCTCTCACTCTTCTCTTTTTCAGGGTGTACATTTTGAGATCCCTCAGTCTCTCCTTGTAAGGCTGTTTGTGTGAAAGTAGCACCATTTTACTTGCCCTCCTCTGGACTGCATCTACCATGTCTATGTCCTTTCTGAGTTGTGGCCTCCAAACTGGGCACAGTACTCCAGATGGGGTTTTACTAGCAAGCAATACACCGGCAATGCCAGCTCTCTCCTTCTGCTGTATATATCCCTCCCTGTGCACTCCAGTATCCCACTAGCCATACCTACTGCTTTTTATACCATCCTGCCACTTTGAGATCATCAAATATGATAATCCCAAGGTCCCATTACTGTTTAGTAACTGTCAGTACCTCCCTCCATCCTAAATTCAGCACCTGGTTTCTTATGCCCTATGTAGAAGACCTTGCACTTTTTGGCACTGAACCTCAACTGCCATACTTTAAACCACTCCTCGTGTTTCCCCAGATCACTGCTTACTCTCTCCACCACCTCCTGAGTGTCCAAAATATTGCATAATTTGGTATTAAGATACTAAGGGAGGTAGTGAGTAGGGCAAGCAGCAAGGGGATGGAAGCAAGGGTGAAAACCCTGTCTAGACAATAGGTCACAGGGTAGGGCAGAGTAACATTGGACAGTCTGGATGGACTGAGAGTCTCTTACTGCTGACATTGTCTATGTTTCTTTGTTTCTTTTTCATGATTCCCATCTTGCACAGATAAACAAACACAGTATCCACAGTTTTAATTCCTGTGTTTTCTTTAGTGACCTTGAAAAATATCCCCATTCTATCCATACCTGCTTGCCAGGGCAATCTCTGCTATTTCTCCTTGCCACAGATAAAATAGAGACATTAGCTTCAAATAAGGCCTTCTGTTGTGTCTGTTGTGTGTGAGAGGGTGAGTATTCTGCCAGAGTAATTCTGTTTAATTCCCGTATTCCAGAAGAAAACAAAAAATGTATCTCTTGGATGTTTGGGGAGATAGATGATTGACAGGCGCAGAGGGACTACTTTTTACTTGTTACTTATTACAAAAAAAAGAAATGAACTTACTTTGAGGAATACTCTTGCAGCAGACCACACTGGTAGGACTAAACCACCAGGTGCTGGGGCCACATGGAACATTTCTAGCTAGCAGCCTATCATGGGGAACCGCCCAACACCGACATCAGCCAGCTGACATCAGCCTAGCCTATATAGGTGGGTGGTTCCCCCATACCTACATCAGTACTTTTCCTTCCATTGACCAGCACACATCGGACCTTAGTGGATGCTGCAGCTTCAGCTGACTACCATTTCTAGTGCTTAGCAAACTTTTTCATTTTTCATTTTCTTCAGTGTAAAACATCAAATTTACAGTCTCAGTGCTTGCACACAGAGGTTCTTTGTCTTTTAAATTGTTTTTTGTTTTAATTGGGTTCACCACAACTTAACCCAGATAGACCATCTTAGGGTAGCTGGTTCATTCCACTGGGGTGTCAAACAGATGAGGCATACTGATGAGTTCTGGTAGGACGAAACACATGTCTATGTCTTCTATTGGTACCCTTTGCAAACTGTGTGAGAAGCCTTTCGGCACCATGTGTTTCTGCTTTAAGTTGAACCAGCATAATTTTCTGTGGTAATTTGCATATGCAGCCCATGGTGTTTTGCATTGTGGGGGCATGTGTGATTTTGTATTTCTTTGAAACTGTGCTTGCACACAGAGGTTCTTTGTCTTTTAAATTGTTTTTTGTTTTAATTGGGTTCACCACAACATAACCCAGATATATCATCTTAGGGTAGCTGGTTCATTCCACTGGGGTGTCAAATAGACGAGGCATACTGATGAGTCCTGGTAGGACGAAACACATGTCTATGTCTTCTGTTGGCACCCTTTGCAAACTGTGTGAGAGGCCTTTCGGCACCATGCATTTCTGCTTAAAGCTGAACCAGCATAATATTCTGTGGAGATTTGCATATGCAGCCCATGATGCTTTGCATTAAGGATGCAGTATAGCACAGTGGTCTAAGGCTCTGAGCTGCAAATCTGGTGACATGCAGCAGACCAAACCTGGGTTTGAATCCCACAGCTTTCACTTGCATACTGTGTGACCCTGAGCAAGTCACTTAACTTCCTTGTGCTCCCAGGTCGCACCTGGAAACAAGCTCTGGCTTAGTGCGCCTTTCCTGGTTAAACAATTTCCCCTTTCCCTTTCCTTTCCATTGTGGGGCTATGTGTGATTTTATATTTCTTTGAAACTTGGCTTCCCGGCCAAATGCCCTTTGGGGTAACCATTGCCTCAGTGCTTGCACACATTAAGTTCTTTGTCTATTGAATTTACAGTGTTCCTTTCAACAAAGCTATGTCTTCTCCACCAGCTTCATCTTCCGATTGCTCCTCAAAGTGTGCATGAGGCAAACAGATCTCTGAAAAAGGTGACCACTCTGTGTGTCTCATCTGTCTTGGTCCCAGCCACGAAACCAAAGCTTGCCAGTTTTGCCAGAAATTCAACCAGGCCACTCGGAGACATTGTCTAAAAACTCTAGAGAGCCACCATTTGAAGCAGAAGTTTGTTGCGATGGAAAAGGAGCTGCAGGCCAGGAGCTTCTCTGCCTTGCTGGCACAGTCCTCTTTGGCATCTTCATCTTCTCACAAGAGAAATCCTGGAAGTATAAGCACTGGGATAAACACTGGGACCAGGACTGGTCAGCTTTCCATTTGCAGTCACCCCACAAACCATTGACCATGATGGGGTTGTCCCCACATTGGGGGGTCAGCTCCTCTAGCCCCACCAGCCATCTCTTCTTCTGGGCTTCCGGTCGCTCTGCCACCCACCCATATTTTAATTTCAGGCAATGTCTCTTTGGGGCAGGGGACTTTGTCTCCTGCTCCCCAGCACCTGATGCTCAGGCCCATATCTTCCATGGCTCTCAGCCAGGTGACTTGACCAGTGCTGGTTCCTTTTGTGTCGGCTCCACAACCTTTGCCCCCCTGGCCACAGTGCTGACTTCGTCAGTTCCCACCACCGGGATCAATGTCAGGCCTACCAGGCAATGCCTGCAAAACAGAGGGGTTTGGTGGTACAATACAGGTAGCTTCCAGTGGGTGCCAGACTAGGGACGGAGCTCACCCTCCAAACATCGATACAGGCAAAAGTTTTTTTTTTTATCTCCTCTGTTGAATGACCCCCATCCACCAGCCCCCCCACCCCTAGCACCCTCACCCTAGAGTCCACCAGTACTCACCTCATGGCTTTGAGGTGCCAGCTAGCCAGGTGCAGAGAGAGTCTGCAGGAGACTGGCTTCATCTCACCCATTGGCAGGATTTTTGGCCTCCATTTTTCTCCTTGACCTTAAGTACGGTGCGGCAGTTTGCAATGATGCCAATGGCAGAGCTGCACATGCTTCCATATGGGCACACTGAGCATCTGTTCTGCCTCCACCCCCTGCATCTATGCAGCTGGTGTGCCAACTCCCAGCCACTGCTAGGGGCCAGGCATGCACCAATCTCCAGGCCCAGTCCTCCCCAGGAGAGGAGAGCTGTCCTCCGGACGTTCAATCTGCTCCCTCCCCAGCCGACCCCTGGCAACCCTCCTGCACTGCAAATATGGGTTGTTGGTGTGACAGGAGATAAGGCAGTGATGCTTCAGCCCTCCATGCCACTAGTACAGCCTTACAGGCAAAATGATAGAATGGCACTCCAATACTTACAAAAATGGCAGCAGACTCGCAATAATAAATCAAATTTTTTATTGAAGCATTTCTTCAAGTAGTCGCACAATCAGACAGTTTCATGGTGCTTGTCCCAGCACTTCAGTCCTATGATAGGGCCTTCATCAGGGGAGTGTCTTACAGCCTAAACCACCACCTTTTAAGTCAAACATTTAAAGAGAAAACCACATAATTTCAAAAGGAAAATTATTAAAGGGTCTTTGACCTAATTGAATACAAACATTTCAGATTGTTTATAGTTACTATACAAAATTCATAAACTAACAATGTGTTTCTTGTTATGCCCATTCAAAATGTTTTCTTATTTTATAATTTTTGTACCCTTCTATTTATTTAGAGGGTGTTACTTTATTGCCCACTTTGAATTGGGCCTAATAGTTTTCAGTGTTCTGTCAAAGGAAAAAGAAAGCTCTAAGTGTACCAATGACTTTATAAAGGCATTAAACAGAATAATCTTAGAGCTTTTAAATCCCACCCCAATTCCGAACTCATAAGCAAGAAATACAAATTGAATATCACCAAGTATTTACTTATTTAGTTTTTGTTAACCGGGTAAGTGCACTAGATAACTCCTGCCTATTTTTAGGCACGACCCGGGGGAGAGGGATACAGATGAATGCCAACTGACCTTGAACCAGATTAAGCTGTTGGTGGTATTTTTTAGTTAATGAGGGAAATTTGGCCAGGACACCGGGGAAATTCCCCTACTCTCCAGGAGGGGAATCCTTGGCCGACTGATGGAAGATGGCCACTTTTGCTCAACCTTCTGAGGAGATGGATGTGGATGGGACAGAGGAGTGCGCCTCCTCCTCTGCTCCTATAGTACTAGAGGCTGCCGATCTGAATCCTGAGTTTACAGATACTGCACTACCTGAGGGGTTTTTCTATTCACCTGTAGAGGCTGTTTCTAGTGAGGATTTACCTACAATTGCTGCAGTTTCTGTTTCTATGGAAGGTACTTTACTTGATCTTGAAGCCAAAGAAAGGTTGTTGGCTACCATAGTGTCTGAGGAGGAGCGCTGTACGCGTCGGAAGTCTCAATTGCTTACTGAAATAGCTGCATTGCGCTCTGCTCCTCTCATTTCTTCCCCTTCTGCTACCCGTACTTCTTTGTCGCTTCCTGGTGACGTGCCTGTGGATTTACTGAAGTGTGAGTCTGTGCTTACTGAACCTCCTGGGGCGGCTGGCATTTCTGAACGTCTCGCTGACAAGTGCCAAAAGCCATTCCCCCTTGTAACTGCTCTTGATACCAGCTCTGCTGATTCTGCGGTTCCTTCCAAATGCTTGGGAATGCATGGTAACGTATTGAAAAGGGGTTCTGTGTCTTCAGAGGCAAGTTGTATAACTACGGTCACGGACAAACAGATGGGCGGTACACGAACTGTCTCACTGAAGGATTCTAGTGTATCCCTGGCTATGCCAGGTTCCCATTCACCCTCTCCTCCCCAACTTAGTAAGGGATGGTCCCCTGACAGGGCGATTGAGGGGGCTGGGTGGTTGAAACATTCAAATGGAAGTTGGATCCCTGATCCTAATGATGAGGTTGTGAAGCGTTATAATTCCTCTTCCCTGGTCCTTCTGCTTTGCATCCTTTGTCTACTGTTTCCTCTGTACCTCCTGAGACTGAACCACATTTAAGGGATTGTAACATTATTGGAGCTACTACGACTGCTTTACATACACTTGATTTGCACTTGGCACCTGATAAGGTTGCCCCTGTACCTCAACAGTCTGCTGGGTCTCCTCCACAGTTTAAACTGTCAGATTTATTTGCTAACAAGGGCTAACCTGCCCCCCGACGGAATGCAGTTCGTTTGATACATAAAGGTGGCTTAGAAGACCAGCCTGATAGACTGTATATAGCTAAAACTCTACTCTAAGGCTCTATGAAGTTTGTCTCTTCAGACATTTATGCTCTTATTCGTATTGGTAGCTCTAATTATGATGTGAGCTTTAAAACTGTTTCTAGTTTGGAGCAATTTTGGGCTTTGTATTACACTGTTAAGAATTCCCCTCTTTGGATCCCTTTTTTGGCAGTTCCCTTGATGAAGCCCGCTGTTAAATGAATTACCGTCATGTTTCGTAATGAAGGGGTGCATATAGAGGAAATTCTCTTTTGGTTATGTAAAAGGTGTGATGTTTTGGATAGGCCAGTCCCTCTCCTTGATAGTGAGAAAATCTGGAATGGTGGTTGGAAATTAAGTGTAAAACTTTTCTCTACAAACTGTGGGCCTCAGCATCTTCCCAATAATTTTTTTCTGGGGAAAGACAGAGGCAGTTTGTTTTACTTTGGTCAACCCAAGTCATGTTTTAAGTGTGGCTCACAGACATATCTTAATACAGCTTGTGATACCCCTCGATGTTCACATTGTTTTGAATTTGGTCATCAGGCTGCTACTTGCCTTAATTTGCTTAAATGCAATTTGTGTGAACAAATTGGGCATGGCTATGCAAAATGTCCATGGGCATCCCACAATAGAGATGATTGTCCTTCTCATGAAGGCTTGATTGTGGTGGCTCTGCATATGGATACTTTGAAGGTGGTGGCTACTAATAGTACAGTTGAGAAAACTGTGTCTCCCACTGATGTAACGCCTCCTTTTGTGGTTATGAATGCTGAACTTGTTGAAGCTGTTTCAGTAAGTGAACAGGAACATAATGTTCCGCCTTCTACATCTGTTGCTTCTTTTGCTCCTTCTATGCCATCTACCTCTGCCCTTCATTTACTGGATATATCAGAGGAATTTGGTATGCCCCCCTCCCCGATTTTGCCTTTTAAAACTGTTACAGCAAAAAAACATCATAGATCTGGAAAAACTATTCCTTCTCATCCTTCCCCTTTGGTCTTACCCAGCAGTGGATCCTCTGATTCCTGGAAAACGGGTAATCAGTTTGCAGCATTAGTTACTGGGGATGAGTCTGAGGGTGAAGATTCTGACTGCTCCTCCAGGGCTTCTACTGTCACTGATGTTTTTTCGGAAGGTGAAGAAGAGAGTTAGACCGGTAGAGGTTAACCTTAGAAGGTCCCAGCGTAGAAGGGTTGCTAAAGCCCCTTAACATTCAGTTTTTATTTTTCTGTGTCCTATTCCTTTTTTCCTCCCCATTTATGGCTTCCTTGACTATTTCAACCATTAATGTTAATAGTATAAAGAGTCATAAGAAAATGGTTACCACCTTGACTTGTTTGCAACACCACAGTGATATTCTTTTTCTTCAGGATACTAGTTTGAAAACTACTGTTGACGTTCAACTTGCTCGTAACCTATGGTCTAAGGGTGCCACCTTTTGGTCCAATGGGGAATCTCTTTGTGATGGTGTTGGGGTATTGTTTACTAATCCAGCTTTGAAGGTTTCCAAATTAGTTGATATTTTCCCAGGCAGGGCTTTATTATTAGATATTAATTTTCGGGGTGAGAGATTTAGACTGATTAACATTTATGCCCCACAGACCAAGGCTCAGCGTGTTACGCTATTTCTGGACATTCAGCCTTATCTTCATACTTCATGTTTAGTTTTTTGGGCTGGTGATTTTAATTGTGCACTGAGTACCTCTTAATGGGGGGTTGAGAAACTCAAAGTTATTTTGTGACTCCAATAAGCTTATACAAATTCTTGATATAGCTCAGCTTAAAGATGCCTATCGTTGTGTGTATCCTTCTGGTGATAATACTTTTTTTAAAGTCATCTCTGTCTACTAGGATTGATTTTATTTTTCTTTCTGCTATATTGCAAGTCACCTCGGTTGTTTTACGTGTTTGGGAATTTTCTGATCATAGGTCTCTTATGGTCTTCCTAACCTGGGCAGGGGTACCTAGATATAAAAAGAATCTATGGTGCTTAAACACTTCCCTATTGACTGATAAAACTATTCTGAAGGCTTGGAAAAAGGAATGGATTGCCCGGCTTTCTGTTTTTGATATATATGAGGATATAGCATCTTGGTGGGAGGATACCAAGAAGGATTGGAAGTCTTTTTTTCAAGCCCACTCTTGTGCCAAGGTCACCTCACATTATTTAGAATATTTGTGTCTCAGGACTCAATTACAGAGGTTGATTTCCTTGGCAGAGATTGAGAAGCTTGACTATGGGGCACAAATTAGAAATGTTAAGACACGGAAGTTTACCTATCAATATGATAGGGCTAAATCCTTAGACCATGAACATAGGTTTGGTTTAAAATTACATAAGGGTGCTTTGGACCCTTTTCAGGATTGTAAAGATCATGTGAGCCATCGGTTAGTTACACAGTTAACTTCCATGGCTGATGATTTGGTTACTTCACCAGACGATTTAGTTGATGTTGTAGGTCACTATTTGGGATCTTTATATCAAAAAGATGTTGGTCTTGAGTATCACTCGTTTAATTTTGACTCTTTAAATTTACCACAGTTGTCTACTGTTAATTGTCAGAATTTGTTAAATAATATTTCTGAACCTGAAGTACATCAGGCTATTTTTTCCTTGAACCCTGATTCTGCTCCTGACATGGACGGTCTGGGAGCAGCTTTTTACCAGACATTTCAGGCTGATCTTGTTCCTGTTTTGGCCCAGGTTTTCAATTAGATGTTGTCTACTTCAGCTTTAGCATCCTCTATGAATCTGGCTTTGGTTTTTCTGCTGTATAAACAGGGCCCTAAGGAAGATTTAAGAAATTGGAGGATGTTAAGTTTATTGAACACTGATTTGAAAATTTTAAGTAAAATTTTATTACTTCGGCTATCACAGGTTGTTGATGATCTGATTTGTTCACACCAAACTTGTTCTATACCAGGTAAGACTCAGTATGATAATTTATTAATCTTAAGGGAATTATTTACTGTTGCCCTGTCTGGTCATTTGAATGGGTATATTTTGAGCCTAGATCAGGAAAAGGCCTTTGACCAGGTCTCACATGATTTCTTGTTTTTCTGTCTTACGTGCTTATGGTTTACCTGTTGGATTTATTGCCTGGATTCGTATTATGTACGGTTCTGCTCTGCTTCTCCCTAATGTTAATGGATGGCTTGCTAGACCAATTACAGTACAGCCTGGCGTATGTCAGAGTTGTCATCTGAGCCCTATTTTGTATGTCTTTTTTATTGATATTTTACTTCGTTTAATTATCACTCATACAAGTCTAGCTGGGTTGAGTATTGGTGTTGGTGTTCCTCCAGTCAAAATTTTGGCATATGCTGATGACTTGGTTCTTTGTATTTCTGATGTTACGGAAGGGCCTATTGTCAGTGACATTTTGACCTTTTTTTCCAGATGTTCTGGTTCCAAGATTAATTATGCTAAGAGCAGGGATTTTCCTTTAGGTAGTTCACCTATTCCTGCATCTGGTCAACTTTCTGGTATCTCAATTTCTAGGGATCCTGTGACTATTTTGGGAGTTGAATTTGGTGCTAGTGATATGGCTTTCGCAAACTGGTCTCACAAACTTGACAAGGCCCAGTTACTTGTTTCCAGATGGAAGGGAAAACAAATTGCTAAACATAAGAGGGTTCTGCTAATTAAAACTTTGGTGGTTCCTATTTTTTTGTATATTAGTTATGTGTTCCTACCTCCTGTGACATTATTTACTTCCTTATTTAGTGTTTTTTTCCAAGCCTTTTGGGGGAGTAGGTTTAACCCCATCAAACGTGGCTATACATATAGAAGTATTAAACAAAGGGGAGTAGCTATGGTTCATCCAATGGCATTTTTTGTAAGTATTTTTGTTTCATATAACTTAAGTCCTCTTCTTAGACCTGGTAAGAAGTCTTGATATCCTTATGTCAGAGCTTGGTTTTCCAAAGGATTGCCGCTTTGGAAATTGGGAAAAACTGCTCCATTTGTAAAGATTCCTTTTTTTCCCCCAAGTATGGTTTGGAAATATTTAAGCGTTTATTGAAATGGAGTGTCACCATTCCTCAATTGGAAACCATGAATGGAAAGAAATTGTATGCTTATATTGTTTCCTCTGAATTTACTGATGCTCTGATTTTTCCTGATTGTCCTTCTGATTCCTTGCAAAAAGTTCTTTTGTTACTCTCCAATAGAAGGTTGCCTGATTTCATCTGGGATAGTGTTTGGTTGAGTTCCTATGGTAGATTACCAGTTGACAATTCCCATAAGCATAAGCAAATTAGTGATAGGTATTGTAATCGTGCTTCTTGTGTGTCCCTTTTAGAAACTCAGGAACATTTTTTTTTGAAGTGTCCATATGTTCAAGCTTTTTTGTTTTAGCTAACAAATGGAATGAGCCTTTATTTTTATCTATTTCATATTGTACACTGATGTATGGAGTACATAAGGGTAAATGGCCCATGCATCCTGCTGACACATTGTTATTAATTTTTTCTGTTCTTCACTTTTATATTTGGCAATCTAGATGTTTATGGATTTCACAACAGTGCCTGATATTGTTTGATGAACTCCTTTCTAATGTGACTCTTACTTTACGAAAAATTTATGATACTGATTTTCATTTACAAGGTCGGGTTAAAGGCAATTTTTTATGGGTTAATTGTGCTAATTGGGTGTCTTGAGGTTGATTTTTCTCTTGGTTATTGATGGTTTGTTATTTATCAGTTCTTGTTTGTATTGTATACCTTTGTTTTCTTTTGTTTTGGAGTCCTCTTTTTCAATAAAAGTTCTCCTACTCTTTTCGAGAAGTGCCATGGGATCTTTAACATCCACCTGAACTACCACCAATCAAGGCAGATGGGACATTGGTTTAATGTCTCATCTATAAGACAGCATCTCAGAAGTGCAGCATCCCTCTCATGCTGCACTACAGTGTCAGTATTGGGATATTAACCCAAGTGCCAGATGTGGGAACTGAACCCACAGCCCTCTGATCTCCCAGCCTCAGAGGCGAGTGTGCTACCTACTGAGCCACTGACACTGACATTAAGTAAGTCATCAAGTAAGAAGGTGATTTGGTGAAAAGACAGAAAACTTCATTTTTTCAGGATGAGGGTTATTATGAGTCTAGGCAAGTGCTTAAGTGGGATCACAAGGACACATCATTACCAAGGGGTTGCTCAAATAGTATACAAGAGCAAGAAACTGGAGAAGGAATCGGTCTAAGTCAAATAAAGGACAGAACACCAAAATAAATATGCGGCAATTTACTCAGCACTGATTGTGATCCAGGACACAACACCCTCTACATCAAGCAACAGTCCTTTTTTAGGGGAAAGGTGGTCCACAAAGGGGCCCAGAAAAAAACACAACCTCAAACACCAGAGCCTCACAACAAAACAAAAACCAAAAGAGGCAGAAGAGGACGGGGAAAAGGGAGACCAAAAAGTAAATCCAAATTCCAAAAAACAGTTATGAATCTGACTGAAGTGACACTCTCAGAGGACCAGATCGGGGTACTGGAAAGTGAACAACTACCTCCCCAACACCTCAAGTAGGCAACTTTGCAATAAAAGTGGACATTAACAAGTTGATTAGAAAACTAAGGCTGAAATACTTTTTTTTTTTCTGAAAAGGATAATAACATTGGATTTACAGAGACAGAACTTTTTGGACTAAGTGAATTTCAGGACACTGCATCGGTGACTGCAGAGAAATGGAAAGCTTAGAACAACCTGAAAAATTAGAGTGCTTGTTGGACCTCCCAGATTTAGACAAACTTTTAGAATTCTATGGAGATTGTGAAAATGCTTCAATAAAAACATTGATTTATTATTGGGAGTCTGCTGCCATTTTTGTGAGTATTGGAGTGCCATTCAAACCTTTTGCCAGGCAATGCCTGCAGCAGGCTATCGCTGTCTCCTCTTCACCAGCATTTCCTCTGCCTTTGATTCAGGAGTCTTTAGCCTGTCAGGCCTCAGCTTCTCCAGCTGTACCGGCACCAACGGAGTCTTCTCCTGGGCTCTCCAGGCCATCACCTGCTGGTCCACTGCCAGTGCTGCCACAGACCCAGCCTAGGGGCCCGACCCTGTCATCACTGCTTCCACAGCCTGTGTCACAGCGCAACACTTGCTGGGATAAGGCCGGATCCTCAGCCGGTACTGGGTGGACCCTTCACCGGATCCTCAGCAGTCATACCCTTCCCCAGTGCCCTCTTATCCATTCCTGCTACTGTACAATATACCAGCCCTGGTGGATTATAATGCCCTCTTTTTGGTGTGGTGGCTCTTCATGCAAAGGCAGACCCCCACCGATCAAGGGCCTCCTCTGGCATCTGCCCTCTTTGCCTTCTCCAGGACCCCCAGCCCCAGAATCCAGCCCAGGCTGATCCAAGCAAACCCTGCACATTGGTGTCCAGGGGCTCGACTTGACATTGGCTCAGGTTCAAGGAGGGAGGATCACTGGCTCCTTGCGTCAGTCCCAGATAGTGATACTTCTGAGGATGACTCTGATTCTTCAGTGTCTTCCTCCCCTTCTGGTGAGTCTTTGGAGGTGGATGACCAGGCTATGGAGGTGCCAAAGTCCCCCACTATTGATCCATCCTTCATGATGTCATGCACCACATCCAGTCCATTATGGACTGGGAGACAGAGGAGCAGGACCTGGAGAGATGCTGTTTGGCCATCTATCTCTGGCCACAAGATGCCCACCCCATGGTGGTGACCCCTTTGATTGACACTTATGAGGATGTCACTAGGGTGGCCTGGAATCACCTTTCAACCACCACTCCTTTGCATAAAAAGATGGACTACGTTTACCATGCCCCAGCTGGTAAGCCTTTTGTGGAAAGTTACCATAAGGCAGGTTCAGTAGTAATTAATGCAGTGCATGACTGTACTAAGCAGCCCAAGCACCACAGTACCCTTGCCCCGGACAGGGAGTGCAGGCAGCTAGATCACCTTGGCAAAAGTGTTTAACCCTTATCACTGTGGCTATCTGGGCCATAAATTATCTATCCCATATGGTCCAATATCAGAATGTCCTTTTGGACCAAGACAAGGACCTGATACAGACCTTACTGGAGGACCCCACTAAAACACAGCTCACCCATCTTATGAAGCTGAACTCGGACGTTGGCAGTTATGTCCTCCGGGCAGCTAATGATGCTGTAGAAGCCACTCCAGCATGGGGCAACTGCTGGGGTCTGCCTCCAAAACCATTCTTGGCCTTGATATTTGGCATTGCCTCATACATGCAAGCCAGCATTTTGGATGCCCCCTTCCAGGGCTCAGCCCTTTTTTGGGGGAGATGTCCAGGACATCATTTCTACCCTGCAGGAGTCAGGGCAGGCCCTCAAGTCAGTCCATTCACTCTATTACACCCAATCAAGAGTGGGCCAATGTTAGTCCTTTCACAGGTCCTTCCACAAGCAGTCTCGAAACCAGCCTGCCAAGGGTCAGCACAAGTGTGAAACCCCAGCGGCCCTGCTGCTACCACCACCAGAGCACACAAGGCCCCCACCCACCCCTACTCTTGACTCCTTAGCCAACCCCTCTGGATGAGGATCCAAGGTAGGAGCAGGGATCAGTTCTCCCTCCACCTACAGGGTGGCAGGGGGTGACCTGAACAACTGGTTGCTCAGATCATAGAACACAGCCATGCTCTGGAGTTCCTAGGGTGGCCACTAAACCCCCATTCACTCCACATATCCCTCCCCACACCTATCTCTGGTTTGGAAGGAAATTCAGGCTGTTCTTCAAAACAGCCATAGAGCCCATCTCTCAGGCTCAATGGTGAAGGGGGTTTTACTCCCACATCTTCCCCATCCCCCAAACAGACTGGGGATATCCGGCCCATCCTGGACTATCTGAATCTGTACATCAAGTACAAGTGCTTCAGAATGGTCACCCTCCAGGGGATGTTACCTATTTTGCACAAGAGGGACTGGCTCTGCTCTGCTGATATGCAGGATGCTTATCTGCACATCCAAGTATTTTCTGCCCATCATTGCTTCCTCCGTCTCTGCTTTCAGGGAGTCCATTTCCAATTCCAGGCCCTTCCTTTTGGCCTTTCCTCAGCACCAGCGGGTATTTACCAAATGTCTGGCAGTGGTGGCAGCCACATTGAGGAGGCAGGGTTTCTATGTGTTCCTCTACCTGGATGACTGTCTGCTACCAGCCCTCCTCCAGGGACCAATTAGTTTAGACCCTGGAATACACCTTCCAGCTCTTTCAGGCCTTGAGGATCACTATAAATCTGATAAAGTCCTGCTTCTCTACTTGCCAGCATCTCCAGTACATAGGGGCAGTCCTGGACACCAGTGAGGGCAAGGCTTTTTTGCCCAAGGACAGGGCAGAGTGACTGATGGAGCAGGCCTATCTGGTTTCCTCCAGCCAGCAGGTCCCCACCAGGGTTTTCCTGTACCTTCTGGGCTACATGTCTGCAGCAATTACCATGGTTCTCCTGGCCTGTCTGCATATGTGGGTTCCTCAGGGGAACATGAGAGTCTAGTAGGACCAGAACATGGACAACCTCAACCAATTGGTCCAGGTCGCCACATGTGTGGTGTATTACATTAACAAGCTGGGGGGACCCATTCCTGCCCTCTGTGTTGGGAGGTGATGAGAGTCTCATATTGGGTACTGAGCACAGTCTGGAGCTCTCAGCAGTACCTGTTCCCAGCATTCAAAATGTCTTGGCTGACAGTCTCAGCCACTCATGGGTCATGGGCTCATGAGTGGAAGCTTCTAACCTCGGTGGTGAAAGATCTCTTCGACCAGTGAAGCCATCCAGAATTGGACCTCTTTGTGTCTTCACTCAATGCAAAACTGCTGCTTTTTTGCTCTCTCAGTCCGTGGCCTGGAATTTTCTGGTGAGACGCATTGTCCCTCTCCTGGAAGGGGAGGTTTCTCTATGCCTTCCCTCCCTTCCCGCTCTTGCAGAAGGTTCTGCTGAAGCTCCAGTTTTAAGGTGCGGAAATGATCTTCATAGCTCCCTTCTGGCCACACCAGATTTGGTTCCCTTTGCTGCAACAGCTAGGAGTGGAACCTCTGGTGCCTTTCCCCCTGTGTACCCACTTGCTGTCCGAGGACCGGGGCATCCAGGTCCATCTGGACCTGAAGTTCCCGAATCTTCCTGCATGACTCCTACAGACCTAGCTATTGCCTGCTCCAGAGTATCCTCTACGGTTGCTGATGATCTGGTAGCTGACAGAAAACCCTCCACCAGGGCCATGTATGCTATGAAATGGAAGTGCTTCTCCCTTTGGGCTGCTGCTTGCCATTTGGATCTGTTTACCTGACCAGAGAATCAGGTGTTGGAGTACCTACTTTCCCTTTTGGATTCAGACTTAGGGTACTCCTCACTTAAGGTGCACCTTTCTGCCATCTATGTGTACCATGTATCAATCGAGGACAAAACTGTCACACAGCTTGAGGTGTCCCATACATTCCTGTGGGGCATTCTGCATATGAAACCTCCCATTCAGGACCCTGTCCCTCCATGGGACCTCAACTTTATATTGGAAAAACTCACTTTACCGCCCTTTCAACCAGTTGCAAGTTGCAAACTGCACTTTCTGTCATGGAAAGTGCTCTTTTTAGTTGCTGTTACTTCTGCCCAAAGGATTTTCGAGCTTCAGGCTCTTATGTGTAAGGAACCTTATTTGGTGTTTCACAAAGACAGGGTGTCTTTGCTTACTAATTATACATTTTTATCTAAGGTGGTGTCGGAGTTTACTTTGAATCAATCCAGCCATCCACCTTCCTGTTTATTTTCCTGAGTATTCCAATCAGGGGGAGGACTTGCTTCATACTTTGGATGTACATAGGATCTTGTGGTATTACACAAACCACACCAAGCTTTCAGAAAATCTGAACAGTTTTTTTTCATTCGCCCCCAAGAGAGAGGGCACTCTCATTTCCAGATTATGTTCCCTATGCATGAACTTGCAGAGTGGCTACACACTGTGCATCTGCGGCACACACCCCACTCCACACCCATTGCACCCCACACACGGGATGCACAAAATGGGGTGCACAGCCCCAAAGCACCTGATCACCTGGCCCAGACAGCAACATGCCGGGGGCAGGCGGGGGGGCATGTGCACAGTATGCACCATTTACTATGGCACAGGGTACTGCACACCAAGGGGCATAGGAGGGCACCGGCTATGCCAGGTGGTACCCTGCCATGACCCACTATGTGCCCCCATGGACTAGTCCCTCCCAGTTGCAGTGGCAGCAAGACCTGACAATCTGAGCCACCCCAGTCCACTAGGCTGATTGGGAGGGCTGGAGCAGTGGAGCAGGAGAGCACCTATACATGGCTACATGTCCCACCTAGTACCATCCACCCTCCCCTCCCAAGAGATGTCCACCAAACCAAGTGACTGCCATGCATCTCCCCATGCACTCATGGTAGCCCTGACCCACAATGCCATAGACAACCACCCCGCCATGCACACACAGATGCCCCACCGCAACCTCGCAGAACTCCCTATCCAGTACCCCCATGGAAGCATTCGTGGCATGTGGCCGGTGGTTCCTCCACCTAACCATGGCACCAACAACCAGGCAAACATGATGGGAACATGCCTGGCCAGCTCAGAAGTCCCCCATACGCAGATGCCGTCTCCCCTGAACCTCTCCAGTAGTCAATGGTACCTCCACCCCCACAGCACTGACACCTCCCCAATACCTGCACAGTCAGTGCCATGGCTGGATGATGAGCAGCACAGCCCTCTGCACACCTCCTTGGCCACCAGCCATCCAAGAGATGCTGGGAATGCGCAGCCTAATAATAGGGATGCATGCCCAGCATTACTCGGAAAGCCATCAGCTGAGGTGGTGTGTGGAGGGCTGTGCTACTGGCCATCCGGTTATGGCACTGATTGTGCAGGTAAGGGAGGGGGGCTGTCAGTGCCATGGGGATGGGGGAAGCCAATGACTACCGATGAGGTTCAGGGGGTACAGGATTGGGTGTGTGGAACTGGGGCAACTGAGTGTGGGGTGAGACTTGTGAGACATTGGGGATGGAGCAGCTGTAGATGGAGGGAGGGGTTGTGACATGCACCAAAGTCAGGGGCAGCCATGTGCGGGGTGTGGGGGGGTGCCTCTGCTGCCACAGGGACGGTGTGGTATGTAGAGAGGGGGCCTTGTCTGCATGGGTACTGGGCTGCTGTGCGTTGGGGGGAGGTACAGTAGAGTGGCTGGTGGACCCCATGCACCAGGGCTTAGCCATAGGGTATGCCACCAGTTGGAGCATAGCCAGCACAGGTCCTGGTGTCTACTGGTTCAATGCACACACCTGGACCTGTGCCTGCATGCATTAGGGATCAACTGTGAAACCCATGCTGGACATCCCATTGCATACCTGACCAGGTCTGTGACTCCACCCCAGCCACCCTGTGGAGTACTGTGCACCAGGGGGGCAGAGCCATGGGCAGGTGGTGGTCAATGGTGACTGCTGGCTGGGTGCACCTGTCCTCAGGTGGGGAGCTACACAGGCGGGATACGTGCCTCTGGCATGTATTTCCCACCCATTTGTGAATAGGACCCATTGTTTATCTAAGTGGTTAGCAAATTGCATAGTTTACTGCTATCAAAAAGTACAACAAACCCCTCCCAGGGGTTGTCAATGGCCATTCCACTAGGGGCATGGCTGCCTCCATGGCTTGCTACAGAAATTTGTCTGCTGTGACATATACCATTGTTACAGTGATGCTGTGACAGCGGATTCCCTGCCTTGACACAGGAGCAGCAACCTCACTTGCGGCGAGCTGTATTCTCCACCGACAGTATGTTGCGGTGACTGGTGTGTGGGCAGCAGGACTGGCCATTTCTCACTGTCTGTACAATGTGCAGTTAGATATATTAAAGAGAGGGAGTGTGGGAGGCACAGCCCCCCACATGATGTGGTGCAGGGGGGCACAGCTCCCCTCACATTGATACTGAGTCAGTTCAATGTGTTCCCCCGTTGGTGTCAGGACGTGGCAGTGTCAGGGATCTCGGTGGCATTGTGTTGCTGTAGGGACTGTCGGCAACATTTCTGTCACTGTGGCTTGGTGGAACCCTGCTGCGGTCATCTGTGCAGCTATCACTTGGAGTTCTGTCCAAACCATTACCAAGCATTACAGTCTGGATATTGCCTCTAGACACAGGGCCAGTTTTGGCCTAGCACTTCTTGAAGGCCTTTTTTTCATGAGCTCTTGGCTGCTGATCTGTCCTTCTCCTGGTGGAGTTATCCTGGTGATACTTGGTACTGCTTGGGATTCAGTCCTACCAGTGTGGACTGTTGCAATAGCCTTCCTCGAAGTAAGATAGTACAGTTACGTAAGAACCTAATAACAGTAGATCTTTGAGAGAAGTTCTTGAAGCAGGCCCTGCTTTCCCTCCCTCCTTCCCCCTGCTGCTTTTTTTCTCTCGCACTACTTCTGCCTTTCTCTTGGCTCTTGGGAAACCTGCGCTGTTCTCCTTTAGCTTCCCATATGGGGCCTCTGGTGGGAAAACTAAGGTAGGTATGGGAGACAGCCCACCTATGTAGGCTAGGCTGACAGCTGACTGATGTTGGCGGTGGGCGTCCTCTGTGATAGACTGCTAGCTAGAAATTTTCCGTGTGGCCCTAGCACCTGGTGACTTAGTGCTACCAATGTGGCCTGCTGCAAGAGTTTCTCTCGAAGATCTACTGACACGGTAAGTTGTTACGTAACTGTACTTTTTTAATAAAAAAAAAGTTGCATGTTTTTATTATTTAAATTGTTTCTCAGTTTTCCTATTTTATAAGTGCAATAAGACACTCCAGGGTGGGCACTAGCCTAGATAATCACTCTTTCAGGGACTGTAAGGCCCTTCACCTGTGGCATCTAGAGGACTCACTACACCCCTGTGTCTATTGTTGTTTTAACCTAACCCGCATCCTGTGGTATCTTATTGCTTGTTTATGATTAGAAGTATTTGAGACCCTAATAAATGTGTTGCTGCCTAATAAACAAATTAAACACTATTTTTCATTGTTAATTTTCTGTTTTTACTGAGCTAAATTAGTTGTGGCTTTTGACATTACAAATCTTGTAAAATAAGGCAATGTTACAATTATGACAACATTGATGTTCTTCACATTAATGCAAAGGTTAAAATACTGATCACTTTCATTTTAACTTGCAATAGAAAATGCAAGCGAAGCATGATATAGTTGATACAAATGATTATTATACTTCTTCTGGGTGTTGTGCAACTGTTGTGTAATTAAACAATAGCATGTTACAACGGGGACCACGTGATGCAAGCTACCGGACAGTCGCTCCTCTGTATAGCTCCAGCCTCCCGTCTCTCTATTTTCGTTTTCTGGTATACTTTCTCGATCTCTAAACCTCGAATTTTGAGTTATTCTGGTTCCCTACAACTTTGTGCCCTTGCAGGGCGATTTCAAGAGAGAATGGACGTTTACATGAAAAAACAACAGCAGAAACACACCCCATCAGTTACACCAGAGAAGGCCTCAAAAAAATCCCGGGCCTCGAGTGGAACAGAAAAGGGAGACGTTCTGAATCTAGAGGCGGATCAGGAGCCACTTACATTGTCCAGATTTTTTGATGAATTTAAACCTTTCAGAGATGAGATCAAGGAGATGGCATCAGAAATGAAATCGCTCATGAGAAAAATAGAAGAAATTACCCTTGCTACCTCAGACAACACAACTAGGATCTTCTCTCTAGAGAAGCAAGTCGAGAGGTTTGAGCCTGAGATGGCAGCAATGCATCAGAAACTGTCTAGATTTGAGGTCAAGATTGAAGACCTTGAAGGTCGTAGCTGGAAAAATAATGTTGTGATCCTCAGGTTACCAGAGGGAGAAGAGGAACAGAATACCATAGCTTTTATCCAGAAGTTGGTCGAGAAGATTGCAGGCCCTTCCCCATTTGGGGCTAAATATGTTATTGAGAGAGCCCACAGGTCATTAAGACTGAAGCCCCTTCCCAGAGCAATGCCCAGACCTATAATCTGTCATTTCTTAAATTTTTTAGAGCGACAACATCTCCTGTACAAAGTGAGAGAACTCCAAGACGTTCGCTGGGAGCAAGTTAAGCTTAGAATAGCGCAAGATATCCCAGGTTCAGTCCATTTGAAGTGAGCGGCTTTGCATCCTGTTGTTTCAAAAATTATTGCGGCTGGACTTAAATTTCATATGGGATACCCGGCCAGGCTACAGGTACTGGTGGCTGGTTCCTGGGCTACCTACGAAGATCCGGAGGCAGCGTTTGCTGGTTTAAAATTAGAACTGCCGGATCTCTTCAGGGACACATGAAAGGCCTTAGGGCTCCCTCGACAAGATGAGAACCACTTTGAGAAGGCTGTGTACTCATGTAAAGGGATCTTCCGGAAAGCAACGGTTACATATTCTTGGACTGTCACTTCAGCCCTTTTCTTTTTTACAGTGATCTAATTGTGGATGCATGCTCTTACTTGTCTTGTCTGGGTCTGGGGTTTCGGGCCCTTCAGTTTTCTAAGTGTTCCAATCATGAAAGCTTACTCCTGCTTGTTTTGTCAGGGTCGGGGGTCTCAAGTAATCAAATGATTTCTGGCTAGTCTTCATATTGGCAGAAAATAATGCCTATTTAGCAACATCTGGTCTCCCCCTCTCCTATGGGAGTTTAGTAAGGAAGGGTTTGGTGGAAGGCTTTAGCCTTTTGGGAAATCCAATTACAAGGGCTGAGATGTCCCTTCCTTTGTAAGGCATCAGGGTGCTGTTACACACTCATAACAGAGGAGGGAGCTTGTGCTCCATGCGTGTTAAGTGCCAAGGGCTCCTAAAGTAGAAGATGAGCTGGGATTTACTGGGACAAAGGTGCAGCAACTGGAAGGAGAGGATAGTGGGGCTTGTCCCTATAGGGCTGGAGAGCCTGCTGAGACGAAGGCCCGCTCATTGCATGTTATGTTCAGCTGAGGCCAACTTCCCGATCTTGCGCCATGAGGTGCCTTATCACACTCAACAAGCCATACGCTCTTGTAAGCCGTGATGTTACTGGGGGTAATGTTTTATTGATATTGGCTTACTCCTAATGGCCCTCATTAGGGAACAGGTGGTAGATACAAGAGCTTGTACAATAGGCATGTTGCATTCTGTCTTTTTCATTTATTACTAGCATTTCAAAAAAGGGGAATGTATTATAAAGAATACAGGGTTTGGGGGATGGCTTTTCGGGGGGCTAGGGGAGGAGTAGTAAACGAAGCATTGCTGAACGTTGTTAGTGATGAGAGGGGGTTTGGGTGAATGGTTTTTTGGATTATGTTTTGGAGATATGGATTATGTGGATTGTTCGAGGGGTAATCGGGAGGGGTTGGGGAGGGACAGGAGTTCAATGGGGGGTGGGAGACCGGCACAGCAGATTCAGGGGAATAGAATCACCTGTTACATGTCAGCAGGATATATTAGATATTTTATCTGGATTATACCTGACATAATAGATGGCTCAGAATATTAATATTGCTACGTGGAATGTGAAGGGGATCAGGAAGAAACTGAAACAATATCAGGTACTTGAACACCTGAGTTTGTTACGTGCCCAGATATCATTCATACAAGAATCTCATTTAGTGGATTTCAAAGTATTACAACTTTGAAGACAACAGATAGGTCAGGTTTTTCATGCTTCAGGGGAAACCAATAGTTGTGGGGTCATGATACTGATTAACAGAAATATCCCATTTGTCCCTTCTCAGGTATTTAAGGATTCGGAAGGCAGATATGTCTTAGTGCAAGGCACTATTTGGGCCATGCCATTGGTTTTAGGTAGCAAATATAGTCCAAACACAGACGATCCCTCTTTTTTTATGAAATTGATTTCCACAATTCTTCCTATACTCCCTATTCCAATTATATTAGGGGGAGATTTTAATTTAGTTTTGGATCCGAATCTGGATAGATCAAGCACTGGGTCGAGGGGACTGACACCTGGACACAGGGCCTTTAAGGAGATGATGGACCAGTTCAGATTGTGCGATGTCTGGAGAGTCACACATCCGAATATTAGGGAATATACTTCTTGCTCTCCAGTTCATGGCACGCAATCTTGCATTGTTTACCTATTAGTTTCTCATGAGCTCTTACCAGGGGTTCTATAAACCTCCATCCAACTGGGTCCAAATATCGGATCATTCTTTAGTCTTGGGTAATTTGGCTTTTCTTAATATCCCCAAAAGAGAGACCAGATGGAAATTAAATGAACAATTACTAAAAGATGAAAAGTATAGAAGACAGGTGAAAGAGCAGATAGAGTTTTTCTTTTCCACCAACCCAATAGATAGTGCAAGACCAGATATTTTATGAGGAGCCTGTGAGGCTTATATAAGGAGTATTCTCATTAGTCTAGCTACAAGGAGGAAGAGGTCACAGGAAACGGGTTAATCTTTTTATTGTCTCAGATACAGGTATTAGAAAGTATACACCCAGATATACTTTCTCAAGAGGAGTCACAGAAGTTATTAATATATAAAGATAAGTATCTGGGAATGTTAAGAGAAAAGGCTGAGTTGGCAATAATCCATACAAAGGCCAGTTTTACAGGTCAAGGAGAAAAAGCGGGGCGCCTGTTGGCTCTACGTTTAAAACAACAAGAATCAGCAAGATTTTATACCCCCAATAAGGTCTCAGTCTGATGGGACCCTGAAGGTATCCCCCTCAGAGGTTGTCCAGGAATTTGCTACCTTTTATGAACAATTATGTAGGGACATGGATAATCCTCCACCCATTCAAAAACTGGATGAGTATCTCAAGGAAGCTCATCTTCCGCTACTATCTGACTCTCAAATGAAATTCATATTGTCCCCTTTATTACAGGAACAGATAGCAACTGTTATAAAGGACTTGCCTATGGGTAAAGTCCCTGGTCCAGATGGGTTTTCGGCCATATTTTATAAAGCTTTTATGGAGCAACTACTTCCCGTGTTGCATCGGCTCTATTTGCATATCTTGTCTGGAGAGGTGGCAGATGCACATCTGTTTGAGGCATTGATAGTTTTGTTACCTAAACCAGACAAAGACCCAGAAATGGTTCAGAGCTATAGGCCAATATCTTTGCTGAATCAAGATGTCAAAATTATCTCGAAGATAATGGCAGACAGACTAACCCTGGTTCTTCTGGATCTTGTGAGTATGTCTCAAGTTGGATTTATGAGAGGACGTGCATCTTCAGATCACCTGCGTACTCTCTCCCATGTCTTCTTGGAGTCATGGGATGCCATATATCCTGCGGGGTTGGTCTCCTTGGACGCCGAGAAGGCATTTGATCTGGTTAACTGAACTTTTCTTTTTCAAGCCCTCAAGGCATTTGGATTCCCATCCATGTTCATAGATTTGATCAGGACAATTTACCTGTCTCCTACAGCGAGGATTTCAGGGAATGGAACCTTCTTCAAGTCTTTTACACTGTGGTCAGAAACGAAGCAATGATACCCTCTCTCTCCATTACTTTTCAATCTTTACCTGTAACCCATTATTCAACATATTCTCAACAATGAAGGGATACAAGGTATTCCCATTAGGAATGAGGTAGTGAAAGTAACAGCGTACGCTGATGACCTTCTCCTACATTTAGCTAATCCATTAATTTCTATCCCTAATATGCTAAGGGAGGTTGATAGATTTAGTAGTTTCTTGAATTATAAGTTAAATCCCAATAAGACATCCTTTTTCCCTCTTAAACATAAAGTCTTTAAGACCGACATTATTTCTCAGGGACTATGCTGGTCACCCTGGGCCATTAAATATTTAGGCATTAAATTAATGCATAATCCCTCCTTGTGGTTTAAGGAGAACCTGGACCCACTTCTGCAGGGGATCACTCAAGATTTAGAGAGATGGGATAAACTCCTGTTATCTTTATGGGATCATATTAATATAATTAAGTTGAATGTGTTTCCCCATTTATTTTATCCTTGGTCGCATCTTAATTCATTTGTCCCCCTAAGTTGGTTTCAGAAAACACATAAACTCTTTACCAAGTTTATTTGGTCGAATAAGACCTCCAGGCTGGCATACCACAAGTTAGCTGCACCTAAGAATGGGGGGGGTGGTTTGCGGATTCCTTACTTGCCCATCTACTACTGGGCAAGTCATTTGGCTAAATACCTGAGATGGGTAAGACCGGGTCCAGATAACATGAACCCGGTTTGGCTTAAGATTGAATTAGATGTTTTCCAATCTATGAACATGGACCCCCTGACTATACTTAATCTAAAAATTTCTCAGATGCAAGATATTAATAAATGTCCCACTATCATGACCTCTCTAAGAGTACATTCGCAATTGTGCTCTTTCTTGCGTTATAATCAAAGTAATGATCTCGCTCAATCTATTTGGAATTCCCCGGCTTTCACTATAAACAAACAGAAAATTTCCTGTTCATGGTTCCCTCACTTAGGAGAGGGGATAGTAACTTCATTTCTGGATGAAGTTGGTGAGTGGCTCTCATTTTCTCAGTTCATACACAAGTTCAAAACACCTGAGTCTCAGACTTTCAAAGTGTTTCAATGGAGACACTTGTTAACCACGGTCTTTGGGGCCACTCCACCCCATCCACTGACCTTTGCATTGGTATCTGAACTTTCCCCTTTACTAGTCTCTTCTGGTGTGATTTCTAAGATTTATCAAGTCTTGTTCCGATGGAGGTTTGAACGCGGTGGTGGCCCTACCAGCTTCTGGGTTTTATTTTTTCCCCACTATATTTTTAAGTGGCCCGTCCCTGGATGTACTGTCATAAATATGTATCCCAAGATAGATTACGTCTCATGCAGTTCCATATCTTGCATAATTTATGCTATACCCGAACTAAACTGGTAAAATGGGGCCTTCTTGATACCGATAGGTGTAATAAGTGTTCCCAGGATGCAGGATCACTTTTCCATTTTTTCTGGTCGTGCCCCCGAATAGCATCATTATGGGAGCAAATAAAAACCAATCTGGATCCTTTACTGGGTCTACAGGACTATTTTACACCGGATATTTGCCTGTTGGGGGACCTCACCTCCATAAAGGTTAAAATCCGGAGATTTCACATATCTATGGTGGCGCTCTCAGTTAAAAAAGTCATTTTCAGGCATTGGAAGGAAAGGACCGGCCCAACATATCAGGAGTGGCTCCATGAGATCTTAGCAAATATATGTACAGAGAAGGCTATTATTAGCCTTCAAAACAGGCAACATATGTATAAGGATATCTGGGATCCCCTTCATACTTTAATTACGGTAGCTATGAAGTAGTGTGTAGCCGAGGTTACCATCTTAATTACTCTTGGTATACGTCATTAGCAGGTGATAACAGTGCTAGAATGAACTGCTGTGCCGGGGAGGGTTGGGGGCAGTATGATTTGATTTGTTTTGTGAATCCTATGTCAAAGTGCTCATTACTGCCTCCTGTAATGTGAAAAATGTGGTGAATAAACTTTGAATTAAAAAAAAAAAAACAATAGCATGTTACACTGGACAATGTAAGATGATATAAATCATGAACTTGTGCTTAGCCAGTCAGTATTGTTGATTTATGTACATTCCAGGCACTCTTAGAACTTGTCTGATGTTCACGCAATCTTTAGTTCCATTGTTTTCAATTTTGTTTTCATTTTGGATGCTAGAACTGTATGTAAATGCTTCCCCTCACATTTGCAATATCCAGGGTTGTATCTGTGAATAGGGATGTACTTGTCAAGTGAACTTACCTGGTCAATAAAAACTACATAAGTAACCATTAGATGGTGCCTCATGCTAATAGTTCTAAAAGTAAAAAGTTCTAAATTCAGCTGGCATAGCCCATTTTCTGACACAGGGGTTTCACTTATTTTCAGAAAAGTAAAACATTTTGATTTTAAATACATTCTATTTTTTAAAACAGAAATGATTTCAGTTTCTATATACAGTTCTTGTGTCTATTGTTGATATACTGTAAGTCTCTTCTGAAGATGTTTGTGTGCCGTAACTGCTCCGCATCCCTTTGTAGTTCTCTTATCCAAAGAACTTCAGAATGCTGTCTTACAGCAATTAAAGAGACAAAGCAACATTACACATTACACCAATACTGAATGGAGTTGAGGGGTATTACGGGAATTATGGGAAAATGTTGACCCTGAGGGATGAACTATTGACTGACAGTAGTTACATTACACAAAGCTGATGGCCATATGATTATTGAAAGTCAGTAGTTCATCCAAAGGGGTCAAGATTTTCCCACTGTTTCCCAAAACAATTTTGATTAACATCTATTTTATTAATCTTTGCCTGAGTTACTTCAGCCCCACCACCACCAAGTAACAAGGGCATTCCCTGATGCCATTGGTGGCACTGCCCCCACTCTCAGACCCTGTTTTAAAATAATATGTATTTTCCATGGTAGTCCAGTGGCCCCTCCTCATCCTGGTGTCAGTATCCCTAACACTCCACCATCCGCAGTTCCATGATCCCAAGATGGCAGTGGTCACTAACCTTCTGCACACTTCCACTGCCATGCACTATGTCGCACAAGTACAGTCCCTTGTGTTATACAAGTAACTTTGTCGATAGTGTACAAGTACAATAGTGTCAAAGTTACTTATATAATGCAGTTGACTGTATTTGCATGAGATAGCAGTCAGCAGTGGAGGTGAGCACAGTGTAAGTGTTGGTCACCATTTCAGGGCTGGGGCTGCGTGTGTACATGCATTGATGACAGTGGCCTATGGTTTTTTGAACTATTGCCAGTCATTATAAACTATTGCCCATTGCTAAGAAAAAACACTTCTTTCAACCAGTCATACAAACATACAAAACTGCCAGCAGATAAAGGCCTTCTGGTCTATCAAATCTGCTCAGTTATGCAGCTAGCATCCCTTATACTGCAGCTGCCCCCTCCCCTCCCCCCACCAGTGACCTTGCCCCTTACCCTGCCCCATCTCCTTTTTAAGCAGCCCACTGTTGTGCAAGATATCATTTCCTCTGGCAACATGTCCCACCCAGACACCACCCTCTGTGTAAAAAAGTGTCTCTTCATTTCCCTCCTGAACCTTCCCCCTTCCAATCTCAGGTCGTGCCCTCGAGTGTTCCTTCCCTTCCTTAATTTGAAAAGCCTCTCTGGGCCCATCATACATGACAGTATTTAGACAGTATTTAGAGCCAAGGATTTATAAAAAAAAACATATATATAGTAGATCAGCATCTCACAGCACACTCCAGGTACCATAACAATATAAAATAGCATAATAACATGTAAGTATAGCAGTAGTCACCTACTATTGAAATATAGTACATAATAGGGCCTTATTCTAGAAGGATTTCAATAGCTGCCAAAAAATTGTTGTAGGACAGTTTAGAGGTCAAAAAAGTTGTTGTGTAGTAACTACATCACTGCTACTCTACAACTTTACATCCTATGTGTCTGAGCTTTGTCTGTTGCATGGCACTCTCACTAATGCAGCTCACAACAAAAATCTGCTGCTTATGCAGCTCACAAGAAATGTCTGCTGCCAAATCACTGCAGCATCTGGATCACTATTACTGACTCAGTCGCTCCCATAATCTCTCAACCGCTTAATTTATTGGACAGAATGAATGAATCATGTACTATAAAAATAGTAGGTAAATGTGCACAGACAAGTCTCTACTTCCATCTTGGAGGGGTGATGACATCATAAGGACCTCTCAGGTTTCGCTCTCCAGATCAATTATTTCATTAACCCCCCTTGATGGAAATACAGCCTTGTAGTGCATACTTACATATCTGTTATTCTGTATGTATTAACCAAGAAATTAAATTTAATTCTACACAATTGCAATCTAATTCAAGTAGACACCATAACAACTATATATTTTATGAAGCATTTAACAGAAGGAACTGTAGACTGAGAACAGATAAGGCAGATGTATAAAACATTACAAAAACAAACCAAAGAAGCATTTGGCTTAGTCTACAACATCAACACCTCCAAGTTTGTTAGACCTTTCCAGACACTATGTAAGAGTTGAAAAAGGATCAGATATACTCCCACTGAGTTTCCATTCTTAGGAACAGTACTATCTAAAGAAAGGTCATCAGCTCTTTGCAGCATGAGGAAATTTGAAAAGATAAGAGGAAGAATAACAATCATTAAAAGTCCAATTACTACTCTCAGATTTTGTAGGCTGTGAGTTATCAGCGAAGTATATGGCTGTAATAATAGATAATGCTGCCGCTTAATGCAGCTGAAACTCAGAAGGCTCCTCGCCCCTACTTTCCCATATGTTATACATAGCACACCTTTTGTTTCTTGGATAAAACAGAAAATGTGTCATCTGTTTGTCAAATCAGAATCATGGAGCACAAGAGTGAGCAGCAGGATCTTCACACTAGTTATTTTCATTAATAAATACCAGAACAATACTGAGTGGCTATGGAAAGGTTTTTGTTCACATTAAATATGACAGGCTTAAGGACTCTTCCAGCTAGTTTAATTTATGTAGCTCTTCTGGCCATTGTAATGATACAGTAGCAATCAAGAGGAAAAAACCTACAAGTGCTGGCATATGAAAACTTAGTGACTCACAGACTTTTGTTAGTTGGTATTTTTTATTTGGTCTACAAATATGGTTTAAAAAGGCTTTAAAAAACATTGTCCCCCTCCACCCATAGCTGGCCAGGGCTAATCTCACAGTCAAAACCTCCATACCACTCAGTCATCTCAGATCCGACCCTGCCCTCTCCCTGCTCCTTCTAACCTAGTACTACTGGCATCTTGTTAGGCTACCCCCCATGACATAATTTTTGCAACCCCCCTTATCCCTAACCAAACCCTCATAGTCACATACTGTATTTAATGGGGAAAATTGCCCCCTTAATTGTATTCACTCCGCTGTGACTCCTTATCCATGATGAGAACTAAATGTGTCCTTTCTAAATGCATAGTGGGCATATTAATAATAGCACCAGCCTTTCATTCCAGCTAACACCATCCAAAATGAATCTCCCATCTCAGTAACCCAAATCCAAGCCACAAAATTTGTTTCAAATCTTAGACTTCCCAACACTGGTACATGATGGAGAGAGAGAAATAAGTAAAATTAAGGTACTGTAGCTCAATTGATGCACCATCCACATGGTGTCAACTGACAGCTCTGAATTGTGGGGGAACTTTAGTCTGCCTATTGTCACTGAGAGATGCCAGGCAAAGTGTGACAGGGGAAAGGACTGAAAATCACTGATTCTATTTTTTTGTTTTTTCTTTGCCACCTAGCCACCGAGCCTTCCACCCAGGTCATGGTCCCCTCTGCTCCCACTCCCACATTAGCCACAACTCCTGAGTTCCCCCTGGATTACTCCCCAGGGTGGGGTTGTGGCACTGGCCCAAGTACCACAGACAATGGGATAGGCCTAGCAGCCAGCCTGGGAGCTCATTACAGCGGAGGGGCAGGCATCATCCTGGTGGCAGGCAGCATGTTTTTTTTTCCCCCCTATAGGAGAGGGCGGGGATGTGCAATGATGACCAGCGTCTGTCCCACCCTCTGAGCAGGCTAGGCATCAGTGCTTGCAGTGCTGCTCAGCCTCCTCTGGGTGCCCCACAGTGCTGAACACTCCACCACCCCCCCGGAGAAGGAGAGCAGTTGTGGGATGCTCAATCCTTCTCCCCACGGCCGGCCCTCCGATACCCTGTGTCCGCTCCCAAACCCAGGTCACCAGGGACGCAAGCGTAAATCCAACCGCTACATCGATAGGCTGGCCTGGAAATCATGATGTAAACCTATCCTGTGACACTAGGCAAACAACTCCCCCTCTCCCTGCTCCGTGTGTGCCTTAAATAAGTCAGTTGATACTGCAAGAAGGGGGGGAAATAACCTGCTGAGATGTACCTGTTCCCCCCAGTCATGGAACAGAGGCTGGGGGTAAGACTTAAACTGAGACTTTGGGTTGAGCATGGTGGGTTACAGAAGTGAGGGGGTCATTCAGATAGTGTTGGATGGAGTAGGGATGGCAGGACAACCACATAGTAGACTTGTTTAAAATGGATTGATATTTGTTTCTGGCACAGCATGCCAATATCTTTCTCAGTTGGATGGGCTAGCATTCAAGTATAACCAGAATATCCTGATGGTCACAAGTTGGGACTATGAGCTACTGTACCTCACTAGAGTGTTTTCCAAGACAAAGACTGCTCAATGCAGCTACACCAAAAGTAACACAGAAAAACAGAATGTGATGGCAGAAAAAGACAAGAAGGCCCATTTACTCTGTCCTATTTTCCCTGCCTATTGCTACACACTGGACCCTGCCAACAGAGTGCTGGGACTGTCTTCTTAAAGAGACTTTTCTGATTGGACACTTCATCATGAGTTATAATATAGCCTAATTTTAGGGTCATAACCCATGATTCAGTGATGCAGTGGGCAACAGTTGCCATACCCCTGTTGAGAAGTACTTAAACCAAACAGTGCCCAAGCATCCTTTGTATTCTTGTTTTGTTGCAGCAGCCACATGTCTGCTGGTTTGCCAGTCAAATTTTTGCAATGGTCAAAATCATGATTAATGCTAGTCAAGAGAAGAGCTATGGCGATCTAGGCCTTGGCTCCCAAGTGGCTTCCTCCAAAGGGTTCTTATTTCTTTTCTCTGCTCTGTGCCCAAGGTCATAATTATATTGATTAATTATTCAATTGACAGTTGGAGCTGGTTGGTTGTTCAATGTCTTAGATACTTGCATTCCCTTCTTCGGTACTGGCATCCTCTTCTCTCTGCTGTGCCTTTTTTCTCTTTATGGGAAGTAAATGCTTGTCTGTTCATTCATTTGTTCTTTTATGCCTTCTTCCCTGAGGTACTTTTGGTCTAAGGGGACCTCATCCCTGCAGCACCTCTAGTGGAGGAACAATCTTTAAGAGGGTTCCTGTTCCTGTATTAGTTTAGTTTATTATTCAAGGAATTATTACCTTTGAGCCAATGGCTCTTTTACAAAGGTTTCACGTTATCAATGTACAAACAAACAAGTCGTTACATAGAATGGTCAGCAAATTATAACGGTTTCAATAAGCCAGTATAATACAGTACACCACAGGAAAAAACAAAACATTGGAGGAATGGTCAAGGTAGGAAGGGTAGGAGGAGATATGAGGAGGGTGGCAGACTTAGAGTAGTTAGAGGTACTCAGATGCCTTTGTCAAGAAAGGAGCAGAGGAGGAGGATGAAAAACAGTAAAAACAGCCATGAGGAAAGAATCATTAGTCAAGGCAGTCACAGGAGCTAAAGGCTGAGAGGTGAGAGTAAAGCATAGATTTGAAAGCTCCTAGCGACATGGAGAATGTAATGAGTGAGCTAATGGTATTGTACCAGCTGGGGGCACAATAGGCAAAAGATCTTTGGCCCTGTGTAGTCCGGCATCTGGGGACCTGAAGAGGATGGTGTTCCGATCTTCTGGTGGGACGGATGCTGGTATTTGGGCAAAGTAGGGCTTGGATACACGGCGGAGTGTGGCCTAAGATGGATTTTTTTGCCATCAAGCATGTGAGGTACCTTATGCAATTTGAGAGTTGCAACCATCCTGTTTCAGTGTAGAGCTCACATGTACAGTATGAGTACGTCTTTGCGCTCCAGTGAGCAGCCGACAGTCTTTGTTTAGGGTGGTTGTGATGCGCCTTAGTGAGGTGGTAGTGGCAGAGTCATAGATAATTAAGCCATAGTCTATGATTGAGATGACAGAGCTTTGGATAGCAATCCTCAGCACAGCTTGGATAAGGAATTGCCAGTTTCGGAACAGGATACCAATGCACTGGTTCACCGTTTTCACTGTTATCAATGTGGGTCGCAAAGGTAAGACCTTGATCAAAGGTGATTCCGAGGTATTTAAATGCTGACACTTGTTCAAGGGTATTTCTTGGTTATGTTTTGATAGTAAGTGGAATTTGTCTTTTTCTGTTTTGTGGACTGGAGAAAAGCATGGATTTTGTTTTTTGTGATTTAGGACCAGCTTGTGATCTAGGAAACACTTTTCAACATTGGAGAAAGCAATTTGCCGGCTCTGGAGTAAGGGTTTTGGGTCCTTATGAGATGAGAGAATCACAGCATCATCAGCATAAAGGATTATTTGTTCTGGGCAGGATTTGGGGAGAGAGTTTAGGAAAAGGCTGAAAAGGAGGGGGCCTATGATTGACCCCTGTGGAACACCTGAGAGGACCTGTTTTGAGTCTGAGAGAACTTCTGAGATTTTTACTGATTGAGAGCGTTGAGCCAGGTAACTTTTAATCCAGGCACCTGGTCCTTTTGAGAGCCCAAGAACTGTGTAGTTGTGTGATAAGTAAGCCATGGTGAACAGTATCAAACGCCTTTGCTAGGTCAATGAAAACAGCTCTGGTTTGATATCCTTTGTCCAAGACAGTGTGAATTTCTCCTGAGAATTCCAGTAGGGCGGTCGATGTACTGTGTCCTTTCCTAAATCCATGTTGCTGCAAGCAGAGTATGTTATACTTATGCAGGTAGTCTGAGAGTTGGTCAGCTACAATGCATTCGAGGGCCTTGGAGAGGGGTGGAAGTATAGATATAGGCCGATAGTTTCCTGGTAGGGACTTGTTGCCACTTTTGAACACTGGTGTGACTATAGCAGACTTTCATTTGCTGGGAAATTGACTAAGGCAGAGGCAGAGATTGAAAACTTTGTTGAGTGGGTGTTCCACCTCTTCCAGGGTAAGGGACAGAATTTTAAGATCAAAAGTATCACTGCTTGCTCTGGATTTAGAGATAGCCTTTTTTATATATTTGTAGACTTCATGTGCCTTAACTATTTTGAAGTGGAAAAGCAGTTGGTCAGGTGAGGCAGTAGATGTTGGTTTTGGCGAGTCCGTGTCAGAAGAAGTCTGGCGGGAGGACCCCACTGAGGTCAGTGAAATTTTAATTTAAGGCCTTTGCCATGACCATTGGGTCTAGGGTAGTGGTTCCATCGACAGTCATTATAATGGGAGAGGATTTGGACTGCTTACCCGTGATATTTCTGATGTTGTCCCAGAATGATCTCCTGTCACCCCAGGAGTTTGCGAGGGCATTTTTGAAATAGGAGCTCTTCATTAGTCGGATTTGTTTGGTACATTGGTTTTGTACCTGTTTACACTTCTGGATATCCGTCAAGAAGCCTGTGGCTCTGGCTATGGCCCAGAGGTGGTCCTGAGCTTTGAGTTGGGTCAGTAGTTTGGCCGTGAGCTAGGGATTTGAGAGCGCTTTGATTTTATGCTTTTTTACTGGTGCGTAGGTGTCACAGGCAGTGCTGAATGTTGTGATAAAATAATCTAGGGACGCGTCAACATCTAGAGTATTGCATATTGGGGACCAGTCTTGCTGTAAAAGACAGGTCTTGAGCTTAGTAAGGTTTCCATGGGGTAGCACTCTGCTTGAGATGGTTTTTGGAGGTAGTTTTTGGAACTTATTTGTCCAGGTACACATCTCAGGGGAGTGGTCAGTGAGACAGTCTGGGAGAACAACTGTGTTTTTTATGCAGGCTGGGTGGCTGGCAAGGATCCAGCCAATGAGAGTGCAAGTTCCAGTTCTGTAGTTTTTTCTAGGGGGGGAGCTCACCATCTGCATTAGGTTAGCTGCTAGGATAGCATCCTTGAGGGACCCAACGTCTGATGCGAGCCAATTAATATTAAAGTCATGAAGGAGAAGGAGCTTTGTGTCAGGTGGTTGCGATCTTACAAATTCAAGAACAGTCTGGAGGCCGGACCCTGGATCTTTAGGAGGGATATAGACAGCGGCCACAGTAAGCACTTTATTTTGAGCACCAAGTAGTAGCTTGACAGGGAGAAATTGCACAGATGAGTTAGTGGTGGAAAAGCAGACAGTGTGGCTAGAGAGGTTGTCCTTAATGTAAATAGCACAACCCCCCCTTTTATTAGTCCTGTCCAGTCTGAAAATATTGTAGCCTTGTAGTGAGATGGCATGGTCTGGAGTGCTTGGTGTCAGCCAGGTTTCAACAATGGCTAGTATGTCAGGATTGTGTTGACTAGCAAAGACTTGAAGGGATGCCAGTTTTGGAAAGAGGCTACAGATATTTAAGGTGGTGATGGTTGAGACCCCTCTCCATTTTTGCTAGATTTGTTACCCTGGTAGAAACAGGGCCAGGGTTTGGATGGACACGTCCTGACATCAGAAGGAGGAGGAGCAGGAGTTTAAGGGACATCTGCCGCAGCTCATAGTATGACATGTAACGCCTCTGTTTCTTGTTAGTTTGAGTACAGTGTAGTCGTTTAGGGTCCCAGCGTAGGGTAATGGCTAGGAGCAGGTGTCAATTTGTCAACTTTCCAGTGGCATGAGCTGTCATTTGCACCCAGTCCTTTGTAGGAGGGTGCCACAAGTGAGGGTAGGGAGGATTTGCCATGGTGCCAGGTTGCTGGTATTGAGCTTGAATGGTTAGTGTGAGAGGTAGAGAGGAGACTGCAAATATTTACTGTAGCAAGGGTGAGTGTTCTTGAGTGACTCATGGTGAGCTACTGTGGACCAGAAAACTGATTGTTACTGTAAATCAAAGACCCAGAAAGTGTTAAATTCCTGAGGGTGATGAACATTAGCCTAGGGCATATGCAGGATGTAAAAATCCTTTGTTAGAATCTTCCCCTTTGTTCTCCAAAACAGTTGTGAATAGACCTCAAAGACAAGCACACATTCTTTAAGAAAGTCAGACGGAAATGTAGATTCAGTGCAGCACTCCACAACCCAGAAACTTGTATAAAAGATTTACTGACCTCACTTTTACTTTTTTACACCTGTAAGGGTGGTAGTCCCTGTAAATATATACAGTACTGCAGCGTCCTGCATGACACACTATTGAATATTAACTATAGTTAAAAATATGATGCTGAAGCCAAATATATTTTCTGCTCACAGAAATTTTTGTCAACTCGGAATCCAAGCATGGTCTGACAACCCCGTTGCATCACCTCACTCTGAGACTTTATTAGAGGAAGGAGTCAGATATTACAGTGAATGCACCCTTAAACATACTGGGATGGATTTTTAAAGGGGGCACTAGATCATTGCAAGTTCCAGTGTCCTAAGGCCATGGTGCATCCCACCTGCATCAGACACCCTGCACCATATTCAGGTAGAACAGGGTCCCTGTGCCAGAACTCCAGGATGCGTCACACCCACAGATGTGTGGCAAAGAAAATTATGCACTTACAAGTGATGCTGCTGGATTCCGACCAACCCCCTCTCACCACAACTAGGGAGGTGCTGGATGATTGAGGGTGGGGGCCATACACACAATGCAGGCAGATGGAATCCAGGGTCAGCATGAGCAGGGGGTAGAATGGATGCCTTTGGGGAAGGGAGTGGGTGACTTCTGATGGCAGTAGCAACTGTCAGGGTGCCAATTTGTGCAAAGGACTATGACTGACATGGAATGGCATTTGGAGGGTATGGAAACAGTGCCATGGCCCCATGTGGGCACAGCCCAGACAGCAGCCTACAGGGCCATGCCCACATTGAGCCATAGCACCACGAGGCTCTATACCCCCCAAACACCATTCCCCGTCTGTCACAGTCCTGTGCACAAACTAGCACTCTGATGGGTGCTACTGCCATCAGATGCTCACCCACCCCTTCCCCAAAGGCATCCATGCCACTCCCTGCCCAAGCTGACCCCCTACATGCCTGTCTGGGCCCCCAACAGACATGTCTCCATGGCAGGCACAGTATCGCAATGGGCTTGGACCAGCTTTTCAATGGTCTAACTCCAGCCCCTTGCTACTGCCATGTTGGGGCTTCTGGCATCACAGAAAAGGGAAACTGACAGCCTCACCATGGAGCAAGCCCTCTTGTGGCATGGCTCACCCTGCTGGTAGACGCAAGGGGAGCACCGTGCCAGTTGGCTGCAGCGGGTCCCAATTTAGATTTAGACTGTGTTTCTGAATCAGGAATACCGCAAACTATGAAGCATGGTACAAGTTGCATCACATCTGTTTGACGCAACCACCTTTGTGTCAGTCATGGGGCTTTGAACCCCCACCCCCACCCATCCTTAAAATGACAAACACCAAAATCAAATGTAACATTGCATGTGCAGGTTCAAAATCCAAAAACATTGGACATCTTTAATCTGAATTCCTAATTGCTTAGCTATTAAATGCATTTTAATAATTTTAAAATAGCATGTTCCTGACCCTCAAAGGTATTCTGTAATCGGAATTATAAAAAAGATGGAGTGGATAAGGTAATAGGAGCAGAATGACAAACTGTTATAAGTTATATGTGTATATGACACCCCCCCCATCATAAAATGTACTTCTTAAGAATTAGCTTAAATTATTAAATACAACTAATTGTCCTATGCCAATGGGAAGGAGGGAGGCTTGGCTTAGATGTGTGAAGCTAAACTCTAAAATAATAAATGCACACATAGTTGAATAATTAAAAATGTGCTACAAAAAGAGGAGTGTTCATAATGGAAAAGGGTAAAATTCAATGATAATAAAGCATGGTGCTTTATTTTCTGAGGAGAAACACTCATGTTGAATACATCCATGTAGCAGGGAGGAGGAGGAGAGAGAGACAGAGAGAGAGAGAGAATGAGAATAAGTCAAAGTTACAGTGATATTGCATACTCAGTCTACATACTACCCTTCGTTCCGGACTATGTCAGTGCCATCCTTCGAAACATTTGCTTCCCTTCATCATTCTAATCCAAGCAAACCCTACCATTCTTCCCCTGTGCTCCCTAAGCCCAAATGTCCATTGAATTATAAGGCTATAGCCTGTGGGCAGTGAAGCAGGAGTCACCACACCACCTTCCATTATGTGGTATTTCAACCACCCATGCCAGAGAATCCTGTGGATGCTAATTTTGCCATTCAGCCCACCTTCTCTGGTTGTATCTCTTTTGCCATAGGGTTGGGCCATCTTCCCTAAGGTACCTTTGTTCTGAGAGGACCTTGACCATGCTACACCCCTATGGGTGGAACCCTCCTCAGGAGGGTTCATGTGTTGTTACAGCACCTAAATGTGTGGTAGTCTCTGTAGCTATGAGAGAGAGTGTCAGCCAAAGCTACAACCATGTTGAATAAGCATCTACATATACAGTACCTTCCAGATTACACCAGTGCCTTCCTTCGAGCCATTCACTTCCCACCTAAATTTCAGTCTTACCAAGCCCTATCAGTCCTTCCTGGCTCCACGTAAGCATTTCTACATAAGTAACCTGATAGTCCACAGACCCAGTCAGAATGGAAAGCTATGGGAAAACATATTGTTGGCTCTTGAACTGAAAGGAAGGGGTGTAAAAGAAAGGAATTTGGATTTATCTTGATTTTTTCATACACGCAGTATATCAAGCACTTTACAAGTCATGCAGTTTTGCAGTGGCTGTTCTCAGTGTACAGTAGAACTGCAAGTTTGGTTCTACCAGAGAATCAAACACCTTGAACTCTGAAGGCTCAATTCTCCCGGATGTTTCAAACGTTTCAGCCAAATATTGAATTTTTTGTAAGATTGGTTTGAATGATGTGGACCAGTTGAGCTAGTTTCAGATTGCATGATTGCCAGAGCCTACCAGAGAGGCAGACACATGGTACACAGACTCAATTTGGCATTACTTCAGCTTAGCGTCAGCAAGAGAACTATATCTGGAGCTAGGCATTAGGCTAAAAGGTACTTATATAGAGTCAGAAGAAACAACTGGAACTGCAAGGCAGCAGTTATCAGCAGGTCAGCACCTCAGATATTCAATGTAGCAGAAGCTTCCAAGTAGTTTAAACCACCATTTTCACTTTATTAAAGGGATACATTCATGCCCAGTGGCCATCACAGTCTGAAAGTCAATGGACAGCTCTTTCAAATGAGGTATTGAGCTTATCTATAGCCAGAAGAACTCCAGAGATATAGATGACTGAGTCTGTGCAATCACTGCAGTCAGTTTTAGAACATTGTGACGTCACTGAGGAACAAGCTGTGCCTAACTGCATTGAGTTAAGCACAGCTTGTTCATCGCTGGCATCACAAGGGTCTAAAAATGTCTGTAATGTAGTATTAATACTGAACCGACTCAGACATTGATATCTCTGGAATGCTTTTAGCTATAGGTATGCCCAATACCGCATTTGAAAGAGCTTTTTGTGGGTTTTCAAATGACGCCAGCCACTATACATGAATGTATCCCTTTAAATAGATATAGGCACACCACATATAGGACACATGAATGAATGCTAAAAATTATGCAATGGAAAGAAAATTTCCTGTGCTCTGTTTGATCAGTGTGTGCCTCAGACAGTGATGTTATCTGAGTATAACATCACTGTATCAAGTCCAGGCACACACATGACCACATGACAGAGTATAAACTCATGCTCCCCTCCAGAGGTTACCGCCACTCCCGGTCACCACTGTAAATGACTTTAGCCCCCCTCCCCACACACACAATCACACTTAGACATTCTGTCCCTCATCTCTTTCTTTTTTCAGACAAACCTTCGGTATACTATAAAGCAGCACTGCAGCTTCTACAGTCATTTTTTTTTCCATCGCACAGACCGGGTTCACTGAACCATGGAAAGCAAAGCTGAAGCCAGTCTATGCATCCTATGAAAGCCAATGCTTAGACATTTCTTCCCAGTCAAGTTAGGACAGACAAATATTCTTCTGATAGCCACAAGTCTTTCAGTTTAAAAAATTAAAAACTAACAAAAATGCTGACGCGATTCTGAACAGAAGGTGAGCAAGAGCAGAGCAGGTTTAATTTTTCATTTCTTGCCAAAATGGAAAATCAAAGCTGTGCCACTCTCACTTACTTCTGCATTCAGTGCTTCTTGTTGCATCACCTGCAGTTCCATAGTAACCACACTACAGCATTTATATGCCCCCATTAAAAAGCTGCAAGAACTGTCTTTTTTGTTTTTCACATAAATTTAAGACAGTAGTAGTAAGTGTGAGAGAGTGGTTATTTCAAAAGCTGACTGCATGCTCTTTGCTTTACGTACTGCTCGCTCACCACAGTAAGGCAACTCAAAATCAACAACCTCGACACAGTAACCTAACAAAATAAAAATAAAGTGGGGAATTTGAAATACGTGACAAAAGAGCAGCAGATGAAATGGTTGTGGTGGTGTCTCACACATGCAGAACCACAGCCAGACTGGCACAAAACAAGATGGGGGCAAGTATGTAACAGAAGCTCCACCTGCTGGACAAAAGAGAAACTATGGACTAATTTTTCAGCATTTATACTTGCCCTAAGAAAAAGAAAGAAAAAAGTATTTTAAGCAAATCTTTCCCATTTTTTTCTTTCTTTTTCAATAAAGCAGCTATTTTTTAATAGCAATAAGGCATTCCAGGGTATGTGTTATTGTGTGATAAAGTCACTTTGGGGGGTTTAAAAAACTTGGCCTTCGGCCTCATGCTTCAACCACCCAAGGTGTGACATTATTACACAATAACACGCATCTTGTTGTGCCTTATTGCTTGAATGTACTTCTTTGCAATTAGTAAACATATCTCCATGACAACCTCTATAACAACCTCTTTATATAGAGTTTTGCTTATAGGCTTGCAAGGAACCCACATAAAGTGCCATCAGGAAAAACTGCTTGGTTTAATGTCCCTTTGGATTGCTAGTGTGACTAAAGCTGTGAGACCCCATTACCATCTCTGATTATTAGAAATACTTGTTTAGCATACTTCAAAAGGACTTCCATGCTGCCCACATACTGTACAAGTAGCTCAGCCCTTCCATGTACTGATGCTTCAACATCACAATGATGTCTTCTTCAGAATTAAAACTTCTGCTATACTGAATATCTGAGGGGCTGACCTACTGGTAACAGTGACTGTGCAGTTCCCACTGTTTGTTCTGGATTTCTCTTGCTCAAGGTATTGAGTGTCTACTAGTGGAGCAACTAAAGGTGGATAAGACAATGCAGTAGAACAGGGTTCATCACAGGATACTGAGGGAACTTAGGAAGGAGCTCACTGCACCTCTGTACCTTAAGTTGGTATTTTGCCATTTATTTATACTAGTTTACTAGGTCTGCTTTTTCAAATTTCTGTGTAGGCACTGTATCATATGTATGTTTAAGTACTTAATAAATCTGTGAAGTAAATAATTACACATGTGCACTTTGTAAGGTCATCATAGCAGTAAGCTCTGCTGATTCATATATAATCTGAAGCTATCGCTTGTTCCGGGTAGAAGTCAGCACAGTCAAAATTGGGACTTTAGCGCAATCTGGCAGTGCAGCTGACAGAATAAATTCATGCCCATGGACGCGTGCAGTTGAAAAGAGCAGCTGGACAACACTAAGGTCAATTTCATTTTGTATACAACAAAGACATTATTTTGATACCTTTATTTGTTGACCTAGTTGGGGGGGGGAGAATCAGGTGGGGAGCAATCAAGTGACAGGAAAGATGTCCCTGACTGTGTAGCACTCATATTGTAAGCAGGCGTCTCTGACAGTGCTACAAGTTTAGAAGAAGGCTTTTTGATGTAGTGAGGGGAAGAATTTCAATAAAAATGGCCTAGTGTGTACCACTTGAATACAGAGACTGCTGTGTGTGTGTGTGTGTGTGTGTGTGTGTGTGTGTGTGTGTGTGTGTGTGTGTGTGTGTGTGTGTGTGCGTGAGTGTGTGTGTGTGTGGTCAGTCACTCCATAAGACAGCAAAAAAAATAGAAAAACACTGGTGGCAATTTCAAACTTATAATTTTATGGGCACAATGATTTCAGAATGTAATCAGGCAGCAGAGATTTGGACTCATTAATTCGTGGTCTTTGTTACCTGATACCAGACCAGCTGGTTGGGGGGCTTAGCCAATCAGAATGAAGATTTCTCCCTACCAATTTTCTAAACAGTATTTGGACAAAGTGCAGTCTCATGATGATGTTTGGAATCCTTCTTCCTAAAAAAATGAAGCTTCTCAGTTTCTATAAATTCTAAGGTTTCTGTCAGCTCTCCTCTAAACTCTTCATCATCATCAACCATATGCATATGGCCAGGTGGAACAAATGATTCTGCACAATTGTCTATCATGATAGTTGGCATGTCAAAGGTAGAGACCCTGTGCATTTTGTGGTTTTCCTCAAAGTCAGGTTCTGTGAACATAATGTCAAAGGCAAGACAGGTACAGTTGTTCCTTTCATCATAACAGCTGGAATTTACTCGTTATACTTCAGTCTGCACTGCAGGGCTTACAACAGCTTATTCAGAATGATTAAATTAATGCCTTCTCCCTTGGTCTTCATACCTAGTCCAAGACCTTTATGCTACAGATGCAGAATGGGCTGTAGCAACATCAGGTAACAATTATTTGGTGGGAAGCAAGAGATAGCAGTGGAGGGTTTTGCAGTACCCTTTCACATCTCCGGTTTTATTCGGTAGACTGGTAAGCTAGGAAGTTTCTACACAATGACTGCTTGGGCCAGGTGAGAGGGTTCTTGCAGCTGTTTCCAGAGTCACTTGGTATAGTCAAATTCTATCTGTGGTAACATACAGTAAATACCCCAAAAGCCATGTCCACGGGAAGATGGGATTCTCTTCTAAACCCCCGACAGTAGGGAAAAAAAACAGTTGATTCATTCCTGGTACTGTTGCATGCACAGGTCAGGAAATCTGCCTACTGAGTCGAATATGATTTGTGGGCTGAATCTAAAGTTCCAAATATGCTTAGCAAAGTCTGGTTAAATCTGTTTGGCTGTGGGTCCCCTTGCAGAAGGTATTTTAACTTTTATATAGGCATTGTATCATCTGTATGTTAAAGCACTTTACAATTTTGTGGTGTAATTAGCTACTGTATACATGTGCACTTTGTAAGGTTACCATGGCAATAAGCTATGCTGAACCATATACTGTATAAACTGAGGTTACTGTAGTTCCTGTTCCTAACAACTCTGAGGAAGTTCCACCTAGTCTGGCTGAAACATCAGTTCTGGTCTTTGAATTTTTTGGCGTTTGCTCTAGCTCATGGACCACATAGCCTGTAATAAGATGTCCAGTTTGTGTGTCCCATCTCTAGCAGACTGTATGTATGATTTATATCATTTTTTGTATGGACAGTAAAAAGGAAATATTAAGATAAGTGATAGTGCTGTCTGTTATCAGTGTACATGGGTGCACCAATTAGTCATCTTAAAGTGTTATATTTTGTATTGCTGGCACTGCCTGTCTCTCAGTGGTACAGTAACTATTTTTTTTTCCTTTTTCATATTACTTGGAGTTACAGTACCACCTCTTTGGCCATCTATCAGGTCCCCAACATTTCACTGTATTAGTAACACAGCTTTTTCAAAGGAAGATGGTCCCAGGATACAAATATTTAATTTGGAATATTGAGTTCGAAGTTCAGAGCAAAGCTCCCTGCTTAGTTTTTCTATTCATATTTTACTCAGAAGCAATATGTTCTCAATATCTGCATTACATTAACTGACCTTATATAGCAGTAAATCCTGATACAGGTGAGCACTAGCTACTACTCACAAAGAATGCCAAATGTGCAGCTAATAGCCATGTTGCTAGGCAATCAGACAGTTTTTTTTTTTGAGCCATTGCACTGAGCGCACATCACTAACATGGTGACTTCATACATTGGTAGACATCACACACTGGTGGCCAGATAGACTGCTGAGTTGATGTGAGACAGAAATCTGTCAATCTCAGCATATGGTGAGAGGACCCCCCTCAGATCTGGCAATTTAGCTGGTGAATGTGTGAATGGGTAACTCTTTAATACATGCAAAGTTCCAGTCTGTAAGTTAAATATAATTACATCAAGGGCCAAATTAAATTAGGATGTCCAATCAAGGTAATAGTAAATTAATATGACAGAACCTTCTAAATTTCAATTAATTTCAAGGCTCACCTAATCTGGTGGGAGAGGGGGACAGCAACATGTCAAGATGGGAAGGGTGTCGGGCATAGATGCTCCCTTCTTCAAGTATATGCATTCATATATATGAAAGAAATATTATCAAACATTAATGTCATAAAAATAAAGAACAACAATTGAGAGTAGCAATTCTGTGAAATAAAAGGCAATAGACCATCAAATAGTCTATGTAACTATGTAGTTCTAACAAATGGATCTACAATCGGTAGTCAACAAAAATGTTGTTGAACGACCATACGGCGAAACCGGCATGTCTACCTCAATTGTGGTCAGTATACGGTTTCTAAGTTAAGGACATGTGCCCCCTGCATCCCCCCCCACTAAATATAATCAACACTGAGTTGGAGCTGATTAGGAGAAGGTGTGCAAGACCCTCTGAATACAGTGCTGAGGTACACTGCCGACACTACAGTGACCTGCCGCTGTAGTAGCTACAGTGTTGGTCGCTATCGAAGTGTTGCTGTCTGAGGGGTATGCCCTAACAAATTACTGTCTCACATGATACAGCTTCAAAAAATATGTTTGTTGCAATGGGGACAGGCCCTCACTTAATGCTAAATTTAACATCTCAGCAGTCATACTTGCATTATGAGCACCTTATGAATTTTTAGTTTTACCTTTTTTAAGCAATCAGTAGTCTCTTTGCAGCCAAAGATGAGTACTATCTGGTGCTCCCAAGAATGCCATAGAGCACAGCTAATCAGCCATACTGCACAGCACTCTAGCTGTCTTCTTGAACTGTTGCACTGAATGCATGTCACAGATGCGGTGATGTCATGCCAGATAGACATCACAAGCCAAACTGCTGGCTCAAAGGACTGCTCTATAACTGTGGGACAGCAATGCTATCAAATACAGTGTCTCTCAATCAGAGAAGCCCCTTCAAACATGTTTCTAACTGCAAGGAGTAACTGGAACAGGAACAAGTAGTGCCAAAATCTTGAAGTGATATTAAAGTACAGGATTTTCAATATAAGGTAAACCAAAACAATGTGGAAAACCAAAGTAATAGAAGTAAAGGATTGTAGAATTTGTAACAATTAAGACCTTCTAAGTTGGCCCGAATGGTAGTTTGTTGACCTGGTAAAGGTGATTATGTTAGAGTATATCCATGGCACCCCAATCTTTACATTGTGGGTTATGTTTACCTGATAGGCTGCTAGATGCACATGTGATCACCAGATCAAATTTCGATGGTACCTTGTCAATGTACTGTAGAGCAACCTGAACAGCACAGCAATAATCGTGCTGCAGATAACACTTAACCTTGTACAGTGACAGGGGTTTTACAGCATGCAGAAATAACCGCTACCACTGTCACTGTATGCTCAGATGGGGGATTGTTTCAGTGGCTGCTGGTGTAGTGCCTGGTTTAGCCATTCCCATGATGGAGTGGCTAAAGCACTAGTACCCCTGTGGCATAGGAGATCTGGGACCATGGTTCAGTTCTCCCAAGGTCTCATGGTGTTGCTGCTTTTTTTTCTTTATAAATTGATTGTTCTCCCCTCCAGAGTTTCCCCCATCCCAACAGTCCACACCTCCATGGAGTTAGTTATATTTAGTCTGGAGGGTGTGTGGGGGGGACGCCCCCCTTAAAAAAAAGACAGTGCCATTGTTTTCCTGCGTGTGCTGTTTCAGTTGTGGTGGTTTTTTTCCCCAACCTCAGTTCAGTGCACGCCATTGTGCTTGCAGCATTGTTGTTTGCACTGTTATTGATATGGCATTATGACCCCATGCCAATTTTGACTAGCCCCTACATTAACCCTTGCAAGCCTGACCTAGCCATGACGACTCTTCCCCAGCTGTAAATACTTCTATTCAAAGACAGAGAATGACAACGAAAAAATCATCAGACTGTAGATAACTTTTTTTTCATTTTATTCTGACCGAAGCACCACCACCACTTTAATCATGATATATTCCCCCCCAAAAAAAATCTCAGCTTTTATCACCCTTATGCTGTTGTAGTCATATAGAAGTGTCCATCAAGCCTGTATACATGGTGTTTCTTCCCTGTCACTCTCTGTAGTGGTGGGCAGTGGCGTGCCATAGATATATTCTAACATAATCACCTTTACCAGGTGAGAAAACAACCATTATGCTGTGAGTACATTCATGGCACTCCAGTCCTACCTTGTAGGTTGTGTAATAAGCAGTACCTGTTCAGAAGGGTGGGGGACCATGACTGTGTATGGAACCCGAGGTTGTGGCTACCATCAACACTTTCCTTCCAAATGAAACCCTGCTCGAGTCACACGAGTCTAGTCTGTAACATTTCGTGAATGTGTGCAGCAAGGACCAAGTTGCTGCTGTACAGATTTATGCTGCTGAGGCATGGTTTCTTTCCACCCAGGATGATGGGACTGCTCTAGTCAAATGGGCTATCAAGTTCTCTGGGAGCTCCACGCCCCTTCCTTTGTATGCCTTTGCAATAGTCCTCTTTATCCATGTGGCTACTGTTGTCTTGGATGCTGCCATCCCCTTCTTATGGCCTTGCATGATGATGAATAGTCTGTCCATTTCCAGAAATGTTCTGTCCTTTGCAAGTATACTCCTAGTGCATGTTTAACATCCAAGGTGTACAGTGACTTGTCCTCTTCTGTGAGTTGGTCCATAGTAAAGGATGGGAGCACCACTGTCTGACTAGTGTAGAACTGTGACACTACTTTCAGGATAAAGGCCAGTATCATTCGTAAAGTAACTCTTTCCTCATGGAACTGTGTGAATGGCTTCCTACATGATATGGCACATAGCTCCCCAATTTTATATGCTGAGCAGATGGCACCCAGGAATGATGCCTTAAGTCCTAACCAGAAGAGGTCCATGTCTATGATTGGTTCAGATGACTCTGACATGAGTTCAGTACTATGGCGCTACTGTGGTTTTGTTTCTAGGTTTTATGTTTGTTGTTGTTTTCAGAAAGTGAAGTATGTCCGGGTGTGAGCCCGGTGCTGTATTACCCACTCAGCCCAGGGCGGCTCCTATTGCTGATAGTTAGACTCTCAGTGAGGCTGGTGATAACCATTTGCTCAGCCCTTGCTGTAAGTATACAGTAGCAGAACTTGTGGAATGGTTACTTGGTGTGCTTGAATATCTGCAACTGTACACCATCTGGTGAGTAATTGCCATTCCTTATTGTATGCAGCTGTAGTGGGTGATCTTCTGGATTGTAACATGGTGTTGATGACAATTTCGTGGTAACCTGCTTTCAGTAGTCTCTCCTTTTCAATAGCCATGCTGTGACTTGAAGGTTGTCAAGATCTGGGTGCTTGATTGGGCCTTGCCTGGCCTCTTTGGTAGCTTCCAGGAGTCCAATGCCATTGCTATGGCCATAGCAATCCAGGCCCTCCTGGGCCAGTATGTCAAGATCATTATTTTATTCGGCTTGAGTTGTTGAATTTTGTTATTTACTTATGGAATTAGAGGGATTGGTGGAAACACATATGCAAACTCTTGCATCTAGGGTTATGACAGGGTGTTCACCTCAGCCAAGTTGATTTCCTTGAACCTGGAGAAGTATATTAGTACTTGTGTGTTGAGAGTTTTATGGCCATCACATCAATCGTGATCAGGCCCCATCACCTCTGTATGGCTTGAAACTCCTCTGTGTGAAGTCTTCATTCCCCTGAGAGTATATGCTTCCTGCTGAGCCAGTCTGCTGTGGTGTTGAGTTTCCCTGCTAGATGTGTGGCCATAATGTGTTATAAGTTCTTCTTTTTCCATGTTAGCACTTGCTAACTTCTGGGCAGCCATTTTGTATCAGGTAAACAATGGATAGTTGGGGCTTCTTAAGGAGCTATTGGAGGTAATGAGTTAAGAGGTTTGGGCTTTTTTGTGCCTCCTTGTTTGGCTATGTACACCCTGGTTGCTCTGTTGTCTGATCTGATCATTATCTCTGAGCCCCTGATATAGTTATTGTATGTGCACAGTGCCTTGTAGATTGCTCTTATTTCTAGGATGTTTGTTAATTTTCTTGCCTCTGTTTTTGACCACCTTCCTTGGGCTGTTCTGTCTTGTAGTTCTTCATCTCATCCTCGGAGGCTTGCATCTGTATCAATAATGATGTTGTAGGAAATCTGTAGTGGCATTGCTCTATGCAAGCTGTCTGGGTTCGCCCACTACTCTAGTGATAAGGCTATCTTGTCTGTTATAACAATCCTTTCTCTAAATTGTCTTGTATGATTGGCATCTTCATGAGCATTTGTAGCAGTCTTATTCTCCATCTCACCCAAGGCACTAGCTTTATGCAGAATGCTATGGCTCCTACTACTTCTGCCACCTGGGCTTGGATGGCTTTCTTTTGGGGTGTAGCTGTTTTGCTAGTTTTCTCATCTTGTCAGTTTGTTTCTGGGATGGTTTCACTATCCACTCAATAGTGTTTATGTCTGCCCCTAGGTGCTCTATGTTCTGAGACAGGTTTAGGGAGCTCTTCTCTTCATTGATCACCCATCCATGTTCCTGTAATATCTTGAGTGCCAGTTTTGTGTCTTTTTCTGACTGTGTATTGTGGTTTGTGCTAAGATTAGCCAGTCATCTAGGTACGGGATTACATGTACATCTTTTTCTCTTAGATGTTCTGCCACCCCAATTGAAACCTTTGTAAAGACTCTCAGTGCTGATACCAGCCTGAATAGCAAGGAATGGTACTGGAAATGTTTTCCTAGTATGTGGAACTTGAGATATTTGTAGAGTGATGGGCATATGGGGATATGAAGATAAACATCCCTTAGATCTACAGAAGTCAGGAAGTCCCCCATCTGATAGACTTGAGGGTGGAGTGTAGTCTTTCTGTCTTGAATCTCTGGGTGTGTACAGATTTGTTTAGGTATTTGAGGTCTAGTACTGGCCTGAAATCCCCTGTCTTCTTTGGTACCATGAAGAAGAGTGAGTATATCCCCTTGCCTTGCTCCAATTGGGGTACCGGTTGTATGGCTCTGTTTGCTAGTAGTTTCCTCAGTATAACTTTGGTTATTGAGGGGATGCCTTTTTCTTTGATGTGTGGGAAAGGATTTGTCTTTCCGTTTTAGGCTTTTCTTCGAATTCTATTGCAAAGCCTTCAGAGACTACTTCACTTAACCACCTGTTGGATGTAGTTTGTGCCCATAAGTCTTTGAATTGGTTTAGTCAGTTCCATACTGGTATTGTTTGGTGCTTGGTTGTGAGTAATACTATTGGGTTGTTGGCTATGATAGACTCTGGGAGGATTCTGGCCATTTTGTTTGGCCTCGGCTGCCTTGCCTGTGTAGTGTAGTCATTGCCTCTTTAGTTGGGTGCCTCTTTCTACAGCATTGAACTTTTCCCCTGCTCTTTAGCATGAAAGGAAAGATTCCATCTCCTGTATTGGTGACCCCTGATTGCACAATATCTGCATGCTGATAGTAGGTGGCTGGTTTTCAGGTTGTCCTTCGCCAAGTCCTTCCCGTTTCTTTTCTGCTTTAAGAACTCTTTGAGGCCTTCCCCAAAGAGAAGGACACCTTTGAATGGCATCTTTTGTAACCCGGCTTTTGACTCTGCATCTGCATCCCACAGCTTACGCCGTAAGTGATGCCTGGCCCTGTTAACCACTTCTGCTGTCCTGGCATTTAGTCTGAGTACATCCAACATCATGTCTCCCATGTACTTAGCAGTCTGCAAGGTAGAGTCCACCAGGTCTGTCTCTTCCGATTTTGGGATAAGCTTCTTGAGAACCTCTTCTAGCCACGTTATCTAAGCTCTTGCTGCATACATCACTGTTTTGGTGGCCAGGGTTGCCAGCCTGACCAACTCAAAAAACTTTTTGAGCATTTCTTCCAGCTTTTTATCCACTGGGTCTGTGAGGCCTGTTGTGCCATCTGCTGGCGACATCCCTTTTTTGCTTAGTGTGGTGATGTGTGGATCAATGAGTGGTGTGGAGCGCCAGTTCTGCAGAACATCTGCTTGTACTGGATACATACAGTCAAGTGACCTGAATTCTGGAATTCAGATTTGGTTCATCACCTCCCATTCCTTATTTACTACATCAATTATGGCTGGACAGATTGAGAAGAAATCCTCTTTCTTCTGTTTTTTTCAGAATCATAGGGTTCAGCTTTGTCTTGGGGGAGGAGTGTGGCAGCTTGGATCCCATTGCAACCTTTATAGTTTTCAGTAGTTCAGGTACTGCATCAAAGTAGCATGATTTTGATGCGAATGACGGTTCTTCTGTGGTAGCAGCCTTATCCTCCTGGTCCAGTTTTTGATTGGACTTGTCCTGTGGCTCATTAGTGTAATCCCTATCAGGGTTGTTTCCCTAGGGGCCCTCAATAGTCATACTTTGTGAGTCTGTGTTATTAGTTGTAGTGGCCTTGCCCTTGGTTGGGGTGGGTTTTTGCTTTTTTGGGGCCATTATGGCTTTTTGGCACTCCATTATCTTTAACATGAATGATTGCTTTTGTTGTTGAGCTAAACATGTGGCTCAAGGGCTGGTGCCAGGAAAAAGGACGCAAATTTGCAAGGGAACTGGCAACTGTTTTGGGAGCAAAAGTTCTTTAAATTTGATGGACTGCATCTAACTAAGGAGGGAGTCAGTGCATTGGTGCAGAAGTTTGATGCCTTTGCAGAATATTTAAACTAACAAATGGGGAGGGGGTGCAGCACCCCATATGTTGAATGGAAAGAACACCTCTCCCCCCCTCAGCTAGTGGTCAAACAGGAGTTCAGCATTTTTGCAGTTCATTTGTATCACCAGGTAAGGGGAAAAGGTCCAGCCCCCCATACGATGCAAAGGGGAAATGCCAGACCTCACCCAACAACTAACACACTGAAATCTGGCCAGTGGAAAATCATGTACACAAATGCTTGCCATCTGCAAAACAAGAACCCAGACCTCCAGGCAATAATGACAGAGGCTAAACTGGACATAGTAGCAATTAGAGAGACATGGTTTACCAGTAACCGTACTTGGGAGACTTCAGTACCTGGCTCTGTACTGTTCAGAAGAGACCGAGGTGCAAAAAGGGGGGGGTGGAGTGGCCCTGTATGTCAATGAAAATATCAAAGCTACAGAAATTCAGAATACACATAAGGAGCCAGAAGAACTGTGGGTCACCCTGGAAACAGGAAATGGGACAGCTATACGAACTGGGGTTGTCTACAGGCCTCCAGACCAGGGAGAGGACAGAGACACATTACTGTTAGAAGATATACAAAACATGGCAGCTAAAGGGGGGGTTCTGATAATGGGAGACTTCAACATGCCAGATACAGATTGGTCAATACCAGCAGGAACATCTGCCAGAACTATACATATGGTGGCTTTCCTGCAGGGGGAGGGCCTCAAACAACTGGTACAACAACCCACAAGAGACAGGGCTATCCTAGATCTAGTACAGACTAACGGGGAAAGGATCACATATCTCCAGGTAGTGGTCACCTGGGGGACACTGACCATCACATGGTATGGGTAAATTTGGTCACTACAACTAAATCATCCCATTCCAAGACAAAAATATGGAACTTCAGAGGAGCTGACTTTGATAAGATGGCCAACAGAGTTAAGCTAATCCTGGCAAAAAGAAATACAGGTGAGGAGGTACAGGCAAAGTGGGCAAGCATTAAGGATGCAATTCCTGAAGCAACATCCCATTGTGTTAGAGAGAAAAGGAAGTGAAAAACAAGAAGGAAAACACTTTGGTTCTCAAAAACAGTAGCAGAAAAGGTCAGAGCCAAAAGTCTGGCTTCAGGAAATATAAGGGAACACAGCGGGATGAAGATAGGGAGACATACCAAACTTCATTAACTGCAGCAGGGAAGGCAGTAAGGCAAGCAAAGGCCCAAACTGAGGAAACACTAGCAAAAACAGTAAAAGAAGGTGACAAGACTTTCTATAGATACATTAGTGAAAGGAGAAAGTCCAGAGGGGGTATTGCTAAGATCAAAGGAGATAAAGGGGCTTGTGAGGAGGTGGACCATGTAACAGCATCTATCCTAAATAGATACTTCTGTTCAGTATTTGCTGAGGAGAAGGTAGGGCAGGGCCTACAGCTCAGCACCATGGACACAGGGGGAAGGGAGGTGTGCCCTAGTCCCTTCACAAAAGAAAGGGTCCTACAAGAGCTCGCTAAGCTCAGGGTGGACAAGGCAGTGGGACCTGATGGCATACATCCCAGGGTACTAAAGGAGCTAAGGGTGGAACTAGTAGAGCCATTATCAGAACTGTTTAGTGAGTCTCTGAGCACAGGAGAGGTCCCAGAAGACTGGAGAAGAGCTGATGTGATACTGCTTCACAAGAGTGGTAGCAGGGAGGAGGCAAGGAACTACAGACCAGTCAGTCTTACCTCAGTAGTGGGCAAGATTATGGATGCACTGCCTAAGGAAAGGATAATGCAACACGTGGAATCCATAGGAGCACAGGATCCAAGACAGCATGGTTTTACAAAAGGAAGGTCCTGTCAAACTAATCGCATAGATTTCTTTGACTAGGTAACCAGAGTGGTGGACCAAGGGGGAGCAGTTGATGTTGCCTACCTTGACTTCAGCAAAGCTTTCTATACAGTTCCACATAGAAGATTGATTAATAAGCTGGGTAGGCTCGGGGTGGGTCAGAAGTTGGTCAACTGGGTGGCAAACTGGTTGACTGGCAGAAAACAGAGAGAGGTGGTAAAGGGTATACAGTCAGAAGAGATGCAAGTCACAAGTGGGGTACCTCAGGGATCAGTCCTGGGGCCTGTCTTCTTCAATATCTTCATCAGTTACATTGCAGATAGACTGGAGGGTAAGGTTTGTCTGTTTACAGATGACACGAAGATCTGCAACAAAGCAGATGATCCAGATGGGGTGGGCAGAATGAGAAGAGATCTGGATAAACTAGCAAAATGGTCAGAGGAGTGGCAACTGGGGTTTAATGCAAAGAAGTGCAAGATCATGCACATAGGGAAGAGAAACCCTGAAACCACCTATAGGCTGGGAGGAGAGTTGCTGGCAGTCACAAGAAAAGAAAGAGACTTGGGCATCATCATCACTGATGACCTGAAATCATCCAAGCAGACCACTAAAGCAGTAGGTAAGACTAGGGGGATGTTAGGGTGTATTAGTAGGGGTACCACAAGTAGGAAGAGGGCAGTAATAATCTATCTTTACAAAACACTGGTTAGGCCCCATCTGGAGTACTACGTGCAGTACTGGAGGCCACGCCTTCACAAGGACATTAACCAAACTGAGGCAGTCCAGAGAAGGGTAACCAAAATGGTGCAGGGACTGCATCAGAAAACATATGAGGACAGATTAATGGAGCTCAATATGTATACCCTAGAGCAAAGGAGGGAGGGAGAGAGAGGTGATATGATCGAAACATTCAAACACCTTAAGGGCATTAACAAGGTGAAAGAGTAACATGTTTCAAGATAAGAAAAATAGCAGGACAGGAGAACACAGCATGAGATTAGAGGGAAGCCGATTAAGGGGTAATGTAAGGAAGTTCTTTTTCATAGAAAGGGTGGTGGATGCATGGAACGGCCTACCTGAGAAAGTGGTGGATATGAATACGGTGCAGGGCTTCAAACAGGCATGGGATAGGCATAAGGGAGCAATAAAGATGAGTATGAATAGATAGGCCATTGACAGAGCAAAGGCCAACGTCACATTTATAAGGTAGAAAATGAAATGGTAATTTACTCACCTGGTAAAGGTAATTGTGTTACTGTATGTCCATGGCACTCCCACTTCTTCACCATAGGGTTATGTACACCTGATTGGCTGCTGATGCACATGTGACCTAGGGTCAAATTACGAACCCTCCTCCAAGCCCCTTCTGTAGCCTTCTACTACTACTCAGTTTCAATACTTCCAGAGCTGTGAAAGAAATATGTTATTCTCCTTGCACAGACAGTCTATGAGGCTACCATGAGTTCCAATCATCTATCTTTATTCGCTTGACTGGTTTACAGTTCTTTATTTCTCTATGTAATGTATCGTAAGCATGCAAGTCATTATGTTATTCATAAGCATGTGTTGTCTGTACTCTGCTCCCTTGGGTGGGCCGGAGTGCCATGGATATACAGTAACACAATCACCTTTACCAGGTGAGTAAACTACCATTGTGTTGTCTGTATATCCATGGCACTTCCACTTCTTCACCATAGGGTCTGTAAAAAGCAGTACCTCTTAATTAAGGTTGAGGGGGAGCTGCTCCAGGTGGCTGTTAACAGCACTTTGTGTCCAAAGGTATTCTTCTGTGGATGTTTTGTGTCCAGTCTGTAATACCTGGTGAAAGTGTGTCTCGTGGACCAGGTTGCGGCTGCACATATTTCCTGCACAGTAGCTGTATTTCTCTTGGCCCAGGATGTCGCTACTGCCCTGGTTAAGTGTGCCTTTATTCCCATGGGTGGTACCTTGTGTGTTGCTTTGTATGCTTCAGTTATGGCTTTCTTGATCCATGTAGTAATAGTGCTCTTTGTCACTGGAAAACCCTTTCTGTGTCCTGACGATATGACAAATAATCTTTCTGAGTGTCTGAGTGGTGCTGTCCTTTCTATGTATGCTTGGAGTGTTCTTTTGACATCCAATTTGTGAAGGGCTCTGGCCCGCTCATTTGCCGGCTCCTCAAAAAATGTCAGGAGCTCGATGGTCTGATCTGTATGGAATGTGGTGTTGACCTTCGGGATGAAGATTCTTAGTATGGCGCCTTGTTCCGTGTATGTAGTGAATGGCTCTTTGCAGGACAGAGCTGTCAACTCCCTGACTCTGCGGGCGGAGCACACTGCCATTAGTAATGCTGTTTTTAGGCCTAACCAGTACACTTCAATGTTTGAGATTGGTTCAAACGGTGTCTCTGTTAAAGTGTTTATTACCATAGTGAGGTCCCATTGGGGTATGGTCATGTTGATTCTGGGATGCAGATTGCCTGCCACCTTCAGGAAACGGATAATGTCTTGGTGTGATCCCGGGAAGATCCCTTCTATGGGCCCGTTCGCTGCACTTATTGCTGATACCTGTACTCTCAGTGTCGCAGCTGCTAGACCTTTATCTAGGCCCTGTTGTAAATACATCAGTATGTCTGATACTGAAGGCGACTGGGGGAGAATGTTCCTCAAACTGCACCAAGATGTAAATATTGACCATTGTCTGGAATAGGTCAAAGTGGTGGAACTTCGATGTGATTGTGTCATGGTGTCTATAACTGTGTTGTGGTAACCTGCTTTTAGCAGTATCTCCCTTTCAGGAGCCAGGCCATGAGTTTGAGGTTGTCCGGACTGGGATGAGTGACTGGTCCTTGAATCAGTATGTCGGGGTGCGTTGGCAGGGTCATTCTGTCCATGGCCATGGCTATGACTGTTGCGAACCATGACCTCCTTGGCCAGCAGGGAGTTATGAGTATTGTGATTCTCCATGACTGCTGGATCTTTGATAACACCTGTGTTATCAGAAGTAGTGGGGGAAACACATATGCATAATTGTGGGTCCACGGAATTGACAGTGCGTCCACTCCCATCAATAGTGGTTCCCTGAACCGGGAGTAGAACTTGTGAGAATAAGAGTTCTTGCTGGTTGCCATTAGCTCCATGGTTACTGTGCCCCATTTTCTCTGTATTGCTTGGAATACTTGTGAGTGGAGCTGCCACTCCTCGGGGTTTATCTGTTTGCGACTTAGCCAATCTGATCTGCTATCGTGTTCTGCTTGCCTGCTAGGTGGATGACTGTGAGGTGTCTGAGATTGTGTTGTGTTCATGTCATAATGGAATTTGTTTCCCATTGGAGAGCCAAACTCTTGGCACCCCCTTGTTTGGTAATATATGCCACTGTCACTCTGTTGTCCAACATTATCAGTACGGACTTCTGAGTAATTTGTGTCCAGAGGGCTATCAATGCATTGTATACTGCTCTCATTTCCAGCACATTGACATTTTTCTGTCTCTGATTGACCATTGACCCTGGGCTGATTTGTATTCCATGGATGCCCCCATCCCCAAAGGCTGGCATCTGTTTCAATGGTGGCCTCCTGTGATGTCTCCAGGGGCTGTCCCTTGGACAAATGTTGTGGGTTTGTCCACCACTGTAGTGGATGTCCTGACTCTGTCTGTCATCTTTATGTTTTGTTGCATGTTCTCTTGTGATGGAGACCCGTACTGCAGTAGTAACATTTGCAAGGGTCTCATGTTCCATCTCGCCCAGCGGTTGAGGTCTATGCACGAGGACATGCATCCCAGTAGTTGGGAGACCTGGGCCATGTTTGGCACATTGGTGCATAGCAACTGTTTTGTCAGTCTTGTGATGCTGTTCATTCACATTTGTGTTGGCTTCAGTAGCCCTGCTCATGTGTCTATTCTTGCCCCAGGTGGTCTATGCATTGAGACGGACCTAGACAACTCTTCTATGCATTTATTCCCCAGCCATGCTCCTCGAGCACCTGTACCATTCTTGAGGTTGCTTTCTGTGGTTCTTGGTAGGATCTTGTCCTGATGAGCCAATCATCAAGGTAGGGAATGATGTGTACTACCTCCTCTCTGAATTTTGCCACTAGGACCACTGAGACCTTTGTGAACACTCTTGGAGCTGATGGTAGATCGAATGGGAGTGTCTTGTGTTGGTAATGTTGCCCCAGGATTTGGAATCTGAGGTACTTTCTGTACCCGGATGCAAGGGGATGTGGAGGTAAGTGTCCTTGAGGTCTATGGAAGTGAGGAAGTCTCTCCCCTGATTGACTTGATTGTTGATTTTATGGTCTCCATTATTAATCTGTTTGTGGTTATGAATTTGTTTACATATTTGAGAGCTAGGACTGGTCGGAAGTCCCCTGTTTTCTTTGGAACCAGGAAGAAGATTGAGTATATTCCCTTGCCGAGCTCGTCCTGTGGTACTCTTTGTATGGCATTTGTTGCGTGCAACGTTTCCAAAATGTGCTGAATTTGTCTTGTTGGGCATCTTTTTTTTGACACCGGTGATACTACTAACCTGTTTTCATGTGATGTGTGCCAGAATTCTATTGCATACACTTGGGTCACCACTTCGTTTACCCATCTGTCTGAGGTTGTTCCTCCCCATGTTTGACTGAACTGTTGAAGCCTCCCCCTATTGGTGGGGTACGTGCTTTGGGTGGCTGGATTAGGGTGTCTTGCAGTTGTGGTGTTCTGTTGTAGTCATTGACTGGATCTCCTGGTAGACATACCTCTCTGGGTAGAAAATCTCCCTCTGAAGGTGGTCCCCCTTCCTCTGTAGGAGGTGTGCCCTTTGTTTTGGTAATTGTACTTGTTCTGGGTCATGCTCTTTCTGTCAAGAAAGGAGTTGTGATGCCTTCTGTCTGAGTGGGCCCAAAAGGACTGAGTTCTCCTTCTGTTGGACGGTAGGTACCCCATGTCCTTATCGCCCTCCGTGTCTGCCCCTCAGTTTCTGCATCTCAGAAACTCTTGAAGGCCACTGCTGAAAACTCTATCATGCTTAAGTAGTCTAGTCTTTGATTCATTGTCTGCGTTCCACAGTTTCAGCCACAAATTTCTTCTTGCTTTATTTGCCATGGCCGCTGTCCTGGTGCTCATCTTGAGCGTGTCCATGGACATGTTCTTGATATATCTGGCCACTTGTAGAGCCTGTTCTAGTAGTACAGCCTCTTGTGACTTGGGCGTGAGGGCCTTGATGATCTCATCCAACCACCTAATCTGGGCTCTTTCCATGTATATTTTGGTTGTGGCTGTTCTGACAGATTGACCGGTCAATTCATGCATTTTCTTTAGTAGATCCTCTACTTTTTTGTCCACTGCATCCTTTAGTGCAGCTGTACCCTCTGCTGGAAGAACTATCCTCTTGTTGAGTTCTGCTATCTTTGGGTCATTCTTTGGCACCATGCACCATGTCTTCAGGCTTTCCTCCTGCAAGGGGTATAGCTTGTCCAGAGATCTCATCTCTAACAATAGTGCTGGGTATGATGCCTCCCACTCCTTTGTGATGATGTCTTGTATTGTTGGACATAATGGGAAGAAGTGTTCGATCTTGGGAGGTGGCTGGAGCATTGGGTCCAGTTCACTATCCGGTGGTGGTGGCGGTTGTTTGAACCCCAATGTGCTGCGTATTGAGACAACCAAATCTGTGATGTTCTCTGATGTGAATAGCCTTGAGGCAATTGATGGGACTTCAGGAACCAGTGGTCCTGTATGCCCTTCTAAATCTGAGTCATGCTCCAAGTTCTGATCACTGTCATGGTGGGAATGAGTATCCTCTGTCGCATCCTCATCAAGCCCATCCATTGGGTTGTCATTGCTTTCCCCTGTCTCTCTTGTGGGGGATAGACCTTGGCTGATTGACTTTGTGTCTCCCCATATGATTTGGGGGAACTGCTGTAGACGATGTCCCTGGGAGTGGCTTTGGATTAGTGAAGCTGGACATCTGCTCCAACACTTGGAGAATTAAGTTTTGCTGGCTCTCCATCATGGTTTGGAACTCAGTGCTTAGGCTTCTCAGAAGGAACTAGAAGGGGGACAAGATCAGATCTACAGTACAGTAGCTTCTTGTTGTTTTACATTGTTTCTTGTGGATTCTACTTGGTAGAAGGTTATTTCTTTTCTTTCTTACTACTAAGGGGCTAGCAGGGTATTGTTTGGGGCTGTTGGAATTTTGAAACCTGTTTTGGTAGCTATAAGTGGGCTCATTTGTTTGATTCACTGTGTGGCAGGCTGCATTTGTAGAGACCCATTTCTTCTGTTTTAAAACATAATTGGTGTGATTTAACTGGGTCTATTTCTTTGAATTGAAGACATATATCTTCTAATTCCAAGCCTATTTTGATGTGTTGTTGGTGAAGCTGTTTGAATTGGAGTTTTGTTTCTTTGGGTGTAAACTTATTTTGGGGGCTTTAGTAAATTGTGATTCATTGTTGCTGGCTTCACTAGCTGCAAAGTTTGAGTGCAGAGTGGGGGAAGGTGCTAATGGTCTGACCAGAGGCCTCAGCTACCTGATTGTTTCTGGAAGACTTGGGCTGGTCCCACTTGGTCCATTATTTCCTTTATACAGGGGTTCTGACATCACTTCCTCAAACAGGCAAAGGATATGCACCTGTCATAGCAAAGCAGACATCCAGAAAAGGAACAGCAGCAAGTGAAGAGGTGACTGCTTCTCTCAGTGGAAGGAAGTAAATGCAAATCTAGGAGCTTTCATTGTACTTCTTCGCATGGATATTGCATTGGGGAAAGGAGGAGTAGGGTTTGAAGAAGGTTGTGCAATGGCTACTTAAAGTCTGTTTTGAGTGTGGATAGGAGGATAGGAATATAAAAAGCAGTTGCTCAATATAACTAAACGTGTGCAACAAAGTTGGTAAGGGAAATAAAGAAAATGTTTTGCACTGATAGAGGAGGGAGAGGGGAGACTTGGGGGAGTGTTTGGTATCCTGCATCTGGAAGGGTGGGGGGTCGCTGGTGGGCAATGACAGCAATGGGTAGGGTGGTAGGCTGCAACAACTGCGGTGTACCAGTCTTTCTAAAAATTGCCTGGCGTGTGGGAGGATGTTTAGAGTGCAACCACATAGAAAAACTTAGAAAGGAAATTGAGGGTCTGCCGGAGGAATTAAGACAGGCAAGGCAGATTGGGGGTGGGTTTAGCCCAATACTGGAGGGAGGAAGAAGGGGAGATGAGGAAGGGTGATTTAAGCCAACAGTGGTGAGAAGAGGGTCAGAAGAAGGGAAGCAGAGACAAAGGGGCCCAGGCAAGGAAGAACAATTGCTGGGGAAACCAGGTCAGGAGACAAAAGACAAATGGAAGGAGGAGATAGGGACTTGTGAGGGGAGGTGAAGAAGTGGCAAAAGTCATGGAGTGGAAAGGAGAGAACAGGTTACTATGAAGAAAGAGGGAGCGGGCATTTTTGAAGGGCCTTCAGAAAATAGTTGTGCGCTGCTAGAGAGGAAGAAGGTGGAGGAGGGAAATGATGAAATTAGAGGAGTAATTGATAAATGCCTGGACCAAACTGGAGTGGGAGGAAGTTCTGCTGGGAGAATTGCAACAGGGGTAAAAGGAGGAAATAATGTGCAGGAGGAAGAAGAGGAGCTGGAAATGAGAGTGGGAGATGAATGGAAGCAAGCAGGAAGTAAGAGGGGTGGAATCTTAGTGCTGGGGACTCAATACTAAGAGGAGTTAGGTGGGGTAGCAAGGGAAGAGGCATAGTCACATTTGGGTGGAGACCATGCCAGGAATGACAGCGGAAAGGGTGGGACAGTCTGTTCTGAAATATGCTAGAAGGGTAGTGACAAGCCTCATTTAATTATACATCTTGGGACAAACGACCTGGCTGACAAGACAGTAGATACAGTCCAGAGGAGGTTTGAGGAACTAGCACAATTATGTTGAGGGCAGGAAGATCAGTAACTTTTCGAGAGATACTTCCTGTGCCAAGGCAAACACAACAAGAAGCTGAGAAGAGGAATTTAACAGATGGCAAGAACCTGGTGTTGTGCTAAGGGCTGTTGGGGGTGGGAAGGGACCTGGGAGGACAGTAGTCTCTATGCCAAGGACAGACTACACTTGAGTGAGAAGGAAAGAAAGTGTTGAAACAGAGGATGAGGCGTACATAGAGGAAGTTGGGAATTTAAACTAGGAGTGGGGGTGGCAGTTGGGAAAGAGATATGCAGAGACCACAGGTTGGGAAACCATATGAGCTTACCCCCATAACAGTGACAAAGGATAAATGGCAAGTACTATTGGTGATGCTAGTAAAGGAGGGCAGGATGGGGGAAAGGGTGGAAGGTGGTTACCCTTAATGCTAGGAGCCTTGGGAGGAAAACTGCAGAGTTACAGGTTCTCATGGCAGAGGGAGAGGTGGACATTGCAGTCTTCACGGAAACATGGGCCACCCAATACAATGACTGGGACCTGTCTGTAGCAGGGTACAGATTATTTCGTAAGGACAGATTGATTGGGAAAGGAGGGGGGGGTGGCACTATATGTGAAGGAAGGACTGAAGTGTGTAAGGGAGGAAGGGGAAAAGGGTAGTACGGAGTCACTTTGGATGCAAATCCAGGATTCCAAGAATAGGATTCTTAGAATGGGAGTGGTGAACAGGCCACCATCTCAGACGGAGGAGTTAGACAGGGAACTAGCAGAACAGATCAGGAGAACCTGCGAGAAGGGTAGTGTGGTGATTGTGGGGGACTTCAACATGCCAGGAGTGGACTGGAGCACCCCAACAACCAGGAACAGAAGGGAGCAGGTACTGCTGGATGCCTTCCAGGACAGCTTCCTGCTGCAAATGGTCAGTGAACCAACCAGGTTAGAAAATATCCTTGACCTTGTGCTGGCAAATGGGGACTTTGTGAGAGAACTTACAGTGGAGGAACCGCTGTCAGGGAGTGACCACCGCTCAGTATGGCTCACATTGGATATGGGCAAGGAAGGAGTGGAATCTGGTACAATAGTGCTGGACTTCAGGAGGGCCGACTTTGGGAGGAATGGGGGAAGTGGTAAAAGGGTACCTGGCCAGAATTCAATCTAGTATGAACACTAACCAGAGGTGGGAGTTCATAAAGCTGGGGATAGTGCAGGCAACCAAAACCTGCTGCAAAGCCCAGAGTAAGAAGGCTAGGGCTAAGAAACCGATCTGGTTGAGCAAGGAGGTCATGTAAAAGGTAAGGAGGAAAAGAGCTGCCTTTAGGAAGTACAAGAAAACAGGGAGGGGGGAGGACAAGGAGGAGTACTTGACAGATTCGAAGGAGGTGACAAGGGCAGTAAGGGGAGCCAAAGCATCTACGGAACTCAGGCTGGCACAAGGCATTAAGAAGGGGAGAAGGACTTCTTTAAGTACATCAGGGAGAAAAGGAGCTGTAAGGACCACATAGTAAGGATTAGGAAGGAGGGGGGTTGGGTGAAAGCAGGGTGCAATAAGGCGGAGGTACTAAATGAGTACTTCTGCTCAGTATTTACTAAAGAGAAGAGGGGGGTGACACCCAAGGTGGGAGAAATGGCAGAAGCAGGGGGGAAGTGGTGACAGATGGGGAAATCATGGAGAGCAGAGTTAGAGAGGGTTTGAAGGCACTGAGGGTGGACAAGGCGCCAGGCCCAGATGGCATCCACCCCAGGGTACTGAAGGAGCTGGCAGAGGTCCTTGCAGGACCTTTGGCAGACCTATTTAATGCCTCACTACATTCGGGGTGTGTACCTCAGGACTGGAGGATGGCTCATGTGGTGCCCCTCCACAAGAGGGGCCCAAAGGATGAACCGGGAAACTACAGACCAGTGAGCCTCACATCCATCGTCGGTAAGCTAATGGAGACTATCCTGAAGGAGAGGCTTGGCCCTCCTAGAGGCCAAAGGACTACAGAACAGCAGACAGCATGGCTTCATACATGGCAGATCCTGCCAAACCAACCTGGTTGAGTTCTATGACTGGGTAACTAGGCAACTGGACAGGGGCCATGCAGTGGATGTCCTGTATCTAGACTTCAGTAAGGCATTCGACTCAGTGCCACATGGAAGGCTGGGAAGGAAGTTAGTAGGCACAGGGGCGGGTGCAAAGCTGGTGAGATGGGTAGGAAACTGGCTGCAGGGAAGGCAACAGAGGGTGGTGGGTGGGGAGCTCTCACACCCAAAGGCAGTGACGAGTGGTGTTCCACAGGGCTCAGTGCTGGGACCAGTGTTGTTTGACATATTCATTGCAGACATATCATGGGACATCAAGAGCAAGATCAATTTGTTTGCTGATGATACCAAGGTAGGCGCGGTGGTGGATGACCTAGGGGGATGGCAGGGGTTGCAGGATGATCTGGCAAAGCTTGAAACATGGTCAGACACCTGGCAACTGGGCTTTAATGCCAAAAAGCGCAAGGTGCTGCATTTTGGGATGAAGAACCCATGGAGGAGTTACCAGCTAGGGGAGTGCAGCTAGCCCAGACAGAGGAGAGAAGAAGGATCTGGGTGTGCTCATTACAGGGTCAATGAACAACTTGGCACAATGTAGGAAGGCAGCTGCAAAGGCCAACAAAATTCTGGGTTGTATTGCAAGGGGTATATCCTCGAGGAGGGAGAGGTGATTCTGCCACTGTATGGGTCATTAGTTAGACCACACCTGGAGTACTGCATGCAGTACTGGCATCCGTATCTGAAGAGGACATTAAGTTACTGGAGGGTGCAGCGCAGAAGCGACAAAGATGATCAAGGGCTGGGGACTTATCATAGAGAGGAGGTTGAAGGAGTTGAACATGTACTCACTGGAGGAGAGGAGAGACAGGGGTGACATGATTGAAACCTTTAAATACATGAAAGGAATAAACAAGACGGGTACAGAGGGGCTGTTCAAAGTAAGGGAGGGGAGGGCCACCAGGGGCCATGATATGAGACTGGAGCGAGGAAGGTTCAGGAGGGAGATGAGGAGACACTTTTTTACAGAGAGGGTGGTGGCTGGGTGGAATGTGTTATCTGCTGAAGTGGTATGCAGTAGAACAGTAGACTGCTTCAAACGAGGATGGGACAGGACAAGGGGGAGGGTTAATGAAGGGGAAGGGTGGAAGGGAGGGGCAGCTGCAGAATAAGGGGTGCTAGCTGCACATTCGAGCAGACTTGATAGACCTCTAGGCCTTTATCTGCTGGCAAATTTCGTATGTTCGTATGGCTGCTGTAGCCTTTTGGAGTGGCACCATTGCCGGGTCAGTGTGCCAAGGGTTTCTAGTGCCCATCTTGCTGGGCTGATGGGCATCCATTGAATTATCATGGTTGTCCATCTCTCAAGCAGGGCACAATGGGCCCTTCTGTTGGGGCAATAGAGGCACCTCACATGACTGGCATTCCCTTCCTGCTGACATCTGTAAGACAGCAAGTGAAGGGTCTGTTAGTGTTAAAATTCTTGTAAAATTTCCTGTTTTAAAAAAAAAAAAAACTGCTTTATTATGTACTGTGTTATCTTAATCAGGGAAGGTGTAAGAGGAGCTGTAGTGACTGTGCCTCTCAGAGAAATGTGAAACTCCTGTCCCCTCAGTTTAGGTTTTCTGGCTTGCTTAGGTGCTGGCCCTTTAAGTGGCTGATTTGCCTTGTGTTTTTTCCCTGCAGCTGTATGCTTTCATGTGCTGGCCCTTTAAGTGGCTCATTTGCCTTGTGGATTTTGCCTGGGTGCCTGTGAAGCAGGCATCTGCCCTTACTTAATGTCTGTGGCCCCTTTAATTAGTGACTGTAAGCCCAGCTGCTTTGCTGTTCCTTTCCCCCAGCACTGCAAGTGTGGTCGCAATGTAGATCGCTACCATGCATGCTCAAGCATGTCGTGTATCTGTGCTCCTTGCCCCTCTGTAAAATGGCGCTGTGGGGCATCATGCATGCGTGATGGGGTTACTTCATACTGCACATGCGTGGAGACCTTACGGAGCATGCTTGGCTTCCTTAGGGGAGCAATGGCCAAGAAGAAGGAGCAGGGGAGATAACAAGCCAGTCTCCATCTTTGTTCATTGTCCTTTGTCTGCCACATGGCCCCCGCGGTCAAAACAACGCCTCTGCCTGAGGGCAGTCACCTTTCTATTTTATAGTAATTCTGGATTGCGTGAACCAGCACCAGCAATCAGTCCAGATGGGGGGTTGCAAAAAAACTTCCTATTTTCTTTTCTTTTAAGTTTTCTCATCAGATTTTTAAGGCCCCACACACAGCCAAATGGAGGCAGAGGAACTATGCACCATCATCTCACTACATGAGGGAGACGATGGGCTGGGTCCCCTTTTGTCTGCCATTAAGGGGGGATATCTTCTAAACATTTTATTGAATGCTGTGCCTCCCTCTTATGCATATGATGGCTATGGGATCGCATAGAGGTCAGAGCCGGATATCCTCACTCATGAGGGAGGAGTCCTGCTGGTGGTCCATTTAAAACACAACTGGCTCATGTTTATTCCCTGAAATGCTACAATCTCTGTATTAATGTCCATTATTTTTGAAGAACGCGATGCTAAGTGATGCAATGCATATCAATATAATCTAATATGATCCTCTGCTCTATTTCTCTGTTAAGTAACAGTTTCTCTTTCATTGGTTTTTTTTTATAAAAACATTCATTGACATTGCTTGCTCTCTGCATACTAGGTCATACTGTCTGTGCCATGCAGCTTATTTCTGGTAATTACCTTTTCTTCCTTGTACTGGAGCTTGGGACAATGTTACAGCCTCTGTCAGATGCACAGTTTAAAGTGAATAGTAGAAGGCTACAGAAGGGGCTTGGAGGAGGGTTTGTAATTTGACCCTAGGTCACATGTGCATCAGCAGCCTATCAGCCTATGGTGAAGAAGTGGGAGTGCCAGGGATATACAGACAACACAATGGGCAGACTGGATGAGCCTTGCAGTCCTTATCTGCCATCAATTTCTATGTTTCTATGCTCCAGTAATATTTTTGTGTTGAGTTGCAGTTGTTTGATAAATACTGAGGGGGTCCATCTGCTAATCCATGTTGTCTATGGTATTCTGATTGGTGTGGGAATCATCCAGGGGGAAGGACTGATCTATTACTGAGTCTAGTTCCTCTACATCACACCCTGGGAATTGGGGTCTGTTTCTGCCAGTTACCAGTGGGACCTTGCATGTTTGGCATTTTGTCTTTACCATCTGCAAGACAATAACCAGCGTGGTTCTTTATTAGGTATGGCTGTCTTAGTGCAAGGCCCTCTGTGCCTATACATGCCCCACTATGTGTAGTTTCTGGCTATTCTGTAACTTGGGCATGTTATGTGACCACTTATATGTTTAATCTTTAGTTGTTTGCCCCCCCCCCAGTGTTCCAATATTCATCTGGGAATTGGGCAGTTAAGCTATGTACGAGTGGCCGATTGGTAGTAGGGAAGCATGTAATCCTGTTTTCTGCCTGCGTGCTGTGCAATCTGGAGATCACAAATGGTATTTCATTAGAATGGATGGCCTGCCCTCAGTCAGATGGCCACTGTTGTGCATGCGCACTGTGTCCTAGTGCCGTACACAACATGGCAGTGTTATCATCAGCGCATCAGTGTCTGGTGTCATTATCCTGATGGTAGAAGCCCACAAATCTAGGACCTTGTGGTGCAAGTGCACCATGGAAATTTGCTAGTGGATGGGGGGACAAACAAAGAAAGGGCCACGCAACATCCAGTAGGGGAACACCATTTTGGACAACCTGGGACTCATGAGGTTAGAGTCCTGCAGCGGACAGATGCCATGTTCACTGGTTGGACCTGGGAGAGATGCATTTCTTCCAGCTTTTTGTCTTTCACTAACTGACTGGAAATCTTCTTGCAGGTACAAGTTTTAAATCAGGGTCCCCTTATCAAGCCACTGTTTAATCTCTGACACTCAGGAACATTAGTCTCTCCCTCTTACCGGAAGTATAAGTACACTGTTTCTCCCCATTATGGTTCAGGTCCCTAGGTCACTGTTAGAAGGACCCCTGGATACAAGACCTGGGCAAGCCCTCTGTACCTCCAAACCAGCCCACCAGTCGGGGGGGGGGGGTTGGTCTCTGAGTAAAGAAAAGGGGGGATTTGTTAGGGTCATGCAAATGCTCTACTGCAGCCATGAGTCGAGCTGCAGAAATATTTTAATTTATGATACTTCTGCCATTTCTGCCCTCAGTAGCCTCCACTGGTGCAGAGTTTGCAAACATGCTTATTTGTGACCACTCCTGTTGCAAGTCTTACATGGTGCCACATTTATAGGCACCTTGCCAGCATGGTCTACAGCCTGAAAAATAGTCACATTATACAGGATCCTGGCTACCTCCGCAGACAAGCGTGCTTCTGACTATGAGAAGAAATGCCAAAGGTGCGTTAGAACATGCAACTCAGCCTGGTGTCCTATTGCTATTTTAATATCTTTCTTTTTCTTTTCTTCTTTTCAAATCCCTTCTCTGTGCATCTGAATCCTTACTTTGCTTCGGGTATTCTGTGGTGTGTAGAGTCACAGGAGCTAGGGAGTGTGCTGGTGCCTAACCAGAGTCACATAAGAAATGGCTAGGTTAAGCTTGCAGGGGCTTAGGTAGGGGCTCCTTGAAATTTGATCTGGTGATCACATGTGCATTCAGCAGCCTATCAGGTAAACATAACAACCCACAAAGTAAGGGCTGGAGTGCCATGGATATACTCGCAGCATAAGTGTTACTTATGGAAAAAATACAAAGGGATGGTCACAGCTAGCCAAGTGGGGAAGGGGACCAACAGCACATCACTGGACCTCACTGGAAATGAGCCTGTCTCAGTTGAGCTATCTGATTCATTCTTCTTATGTATGTAATGAATAACATTTTTTACTACTACTACTACTACATATCTAGAAGGGCAGATGTGACATGTGGACAAACCCTGGTGCATATGTGCAATTGCATAATGACAGAAAGCATACCCAAACTGATACAATGTTAACTCTGCTATGCCTGGGTTGCCATTTTCCATCAATGTTAAGCAAAGCACAGCTCAGACTTTGAAAAACATCTCCAGTCAATAAAGCTAAGTAACTGGCACTGTATGTGTTTTCATTCAAAAAAGACAATATTCTAAACAGCAACATGCACCAAACTATATAATGCCAAGCCTAATTTTTCCCAGACATTCCTGAATGTTGAGCCAGAGGAGGAAGAGGAGGAGGAGCATGGGAAGTGACTGAGGTGGGGGATGCATTTCACATACCCTATTTGCAGCCTGCTAGAACCCCATGCCAAGTTGTAAATTGGGAGCTGAAGAGTCTTGGCCAAATTCTCAAAGCTGAGACAAGCTAATAGTGCCCAAGTCGAAGCCAAACCAAAGCTGCCAATTGACAGCTTCTTTCACCCGTAATCACAGTCCTCTGCTTGTGGACATTGCAGTCTATTGCTGTGGAAATTATATGACGTCATAAGCAGGGAACTGTGATGTCAGATGTAAAAAAGTCACCAGAGTAAAGGGCATCAGTCATCTAGGGAAAAGTAATGCTCCTTTTATGTTAATAGAAAGAAACAGGAGAAGCTTAACACAGAAAATAGAGTTAAGAATGCTGAAATGTGTCTAATTATTGCGTTTCTTCAGTGCCTCCCCTTCCCTCCGAAATGTGATGGACTCTTTCAACTTCCTATAGTTTGCAATGTTGAAGAGCTGAAATCCTTATTGTGTGGATTTTCATAGCTAACATTTCAAGGATATCAATGAATGGAATTTTACATCTTTAAAATTATTTTTGGGGGCAATACATTATGCTACCAAGCAGGTAACCAATTTCTGGGAGTAGACTTGAACACTTAATTTACAGCTAATAGGTCAGGGCTGGAAAATACTGCCACTGTCAGCCAAACCAAGCTCAGATAGAGTGGCACCATACTTTCCCACATGCGTTTTTCACAGGGAGCTGATCTTGATGTGTGTGAGGCCTCAGCTTGGCTGTGCTTCCAGGCACAAGAAGGTGCTTGAAGGGTGGACCATGGGAGAAAACAGTGGTTAAAATACCCTACTACACTCTTCTACTGTCAGTATGATGGTCACAGTGAGAGAGGGAGACAGAGAGAAATATAGTTAAAACACTAATGGGGCTGTTTTTTTCTTCAACATTGTTTGATATTTGAATATTTTAATGCTTGTATTCGGATATGCTTACACTTGTGACTTAAGAGGCATGTTAAGTGTTCTCTATCAGTCTCTGATATTGCAGATCTCCTCTTGAAATTAGGACCTCAAATTTAATGTGTAATCACCTGTAAAAAATGTACTTTTTGTCATTAGAATCATCATCATCATCATTGCATTTCATCTCATGGCCTAGACTGCATGAATGGTTCCTTGGTTGCTGTGAGGTCATCAGGTGGGCCTCATGGGGAATGATGATAGCAGGAAAGGTATTTATTTATTTTATTTATTTGAAAATTGGTAACCATAAAAGATACTCAGAGCTGAGGTTCATTTCCAAGTGCTACCTGGGGGAAGGAGAACAAGGGGGCACAAAGTGACAATGAACAAGTGAAAAGGTGTAATAATGAAGGACATACAACTGTAAATAACACAGTCATGAATGCAGGTAGAGAAATAAAAATGGGTACAAAGTACCAGATGCTATACAGTAGTGCAGCCCTGCAGCAATTCTAGTTATATCCAGACGCTATGGGTCGATAAAAAGTTTAATAACAAAATATTTGTTATTCCCATATAAAATGCCTATTTATACTTCCCTTTAAAGAATTAGCTGCATCTGTTAGAATACTTAGAGCAACACTAAGGCGTCAGCAAACAGTTAATCATTTTGTGCTGTTTTTAATGAGTGGAATAATGCTTAAAATACTGAGATACATAGGCATATCTCTGCCTTGGCTTTCTGCCTATCCAAGAGGTCAAATGTATGCAGGGAGTTTCCAAAATATGCTTGAGTGGTACTGTGCCATCTATATCATCATCATAATCAACTGTGTGCCAACACTTCTTGATAGTTTCAGTTATTTAAACACATGACTCCCTCTAGCTGATCAGTCTTGCAACTGAGTTAGTAAGCAACAACCCACGACAGGGTGTGCAGTTATTGGGGATTAATCAACACCCTGGTTGCAATGTGAGGCACGAGGCCGCAGGCCGAGTGTCCTCAAAGCACCTGGGGTCTTGATTAATCCCCAGTAACCACATACCCTGGAGTGGGTTATTGCACATATAACATGGGCCAAATTTGGAGAAAAATGGGCAAAAACGGGTCTTATAAGAAAGAAAACATGTGGGAACTATTTAGTGTTCCTCCACTATTTTTGGCTGTGGAACCACAGTTTTCTGTGTTCTGCCACAGTAAAAATAGTTCCACATACAGAAATTTGTGATAAAAAGGCCACTACATTTCAATCAAGGAGCTGCCTGAACTTCACACACACACACACACACACACACACACACACACACTCTACATGCATTGTGTGGTGAAAGACAGACAGCACTGTGTTTCTTTTTGCCTATCACTGCACACATTGTCACTCTGTGTGTTACATTAAGTGGTTAGTCAATGTGCCGCTCTGTGTGTTCACGAGTCCAGAAACCATGACACACATTACACTGAACAACTGCTGCCACACATATTGACAATCTACAGTTCTGGAAGCAGTTTCATGATACAAGCGCATGCCACTCACTTCAAACATTGACATCGTGCAGTCGGGACAGATGGGGGGACTCAATTAACTCCAATGTGCAAGTGTCTCTACAGTGCAACAGAACAAATGGAGGGGAAGTAGCAGATACTTGGTGTAACTGGTATAACTCTTGAGAAGTCCACACTGACGCTGCTTTGTGACGGACTGTTCCACTGACGATCCGATAACTGTTCCTGAGTGTTAACGACTCGGGAATAGACAGGCACATAGAAGGGACCGCAGTACAAGTCAGCACTCAGAAGTGACACACAAACCAGTTCTGGTTGACTGAAAAATGTTCTTTCAGTAACTGGAATGTCTCCATTTTTGCACACTTTAGCCCAGTCCTGCGACATTGCTGTGGCTACAAATTTTGTGTGACAGCATGGACTTCCACTGGGCGCGTGGGTGGGAAGTGTCTTTCATGCTGCCTTGATAGTGGCCTATCTCTCAGTGGTGTGTGTCACAGAGGTATTAGCAGGGTGTGTAGGTCATGACTACTATGGACAACTGTGCCCTGGCTTTTGGAACTTTCCTAAAAGTAATGACACTTGTGACCATTGCATTCTGTGTCCAGAACTATGCCTCACTTAGCAATATATTTAAATGGCTGCCACACAGCTATCAAATCAGACAGGAATAAAAAGTGAGGCTCTGGCTTCCTATGCTGGGGGCTCATCACCACAAATAACAGAGGTGACTGATTAACAGAAATTAATCAACACTCACGTGATTAATTTCTGCCAATCACATAACAGAACAGCTTTGCCCATGTTATACTGTAACTAGTTATAAAGTGCACTTGCTACCTATTTTGTACCTGATTGCAGCATTGCTTAGACTATACCAGTGAACATATACCACAATATGGCAAGCGGTTTCAACTACTGTAGTGGTAAGAACACAGAATAGTGAAGCAGAAGATCATAGATTTAACTCCCACTTCAGTCACTGGTTCTCTCGGATGTCCATGGGTACGTCACTTGACCTCCATGTGTCTCTATACACTATTCTGTAAAACTGGGTAGAAACAATAAAAGTTTCATCTTATTTAGGCTGTATTGGGTAAATAATTGTAAAAATACAACTTTATTTAATGTTTAACATGCTCAACCCTGCTAATTTATTTTGTGACAATTGCATTTCAGGTTTACTAAATTACTTTGTTTTTAATGAGTTCTACTAGTGGGGTACACATATTGATCAACAAAAATAATCCAGAGCATGCCCCCCCCAAAAAAAAAAGTAGTCCAGAGGTTTATACATCACTAAAATTGTTTTCCTTTTTCTTATTTGCATTCTTTCTTTTTAAGATGATTTGAAAAATTCTTAATTTTCTTCATTTGGTTGAAGTATGAAATGAGCTGATCACTATTGAGAAAGTAACTTTGTACAAGCTAGGTAACTTCCATGAATTTAATTTTTATACACATATATGAGCTGAAGCCTATTGCTGGAGACTCTCTCTCTTTCTCTTTCTCTCTCTTGGTGTTGGAGCCCTGTAAAGTGTTCCATTCATAAATATACACAGCACAGTCCACAAGAAGCTCCCAAGTGGCCAGTGTTGTTAAAATTAAATAACGCACTGAGAACTTGAATTGTCATGTGACAGTCCATACCCCACAACACCACCACTGAGCTCTTTGGCTAAAAAGCTCTCTAAAAGAGGAGGAAATACCTTTTTCATGTATGTAATGTACTTTTCTGGATGGGAGTTAGTAGGTAAAACATTAAGCTTTGGATACATACAGACATCTGCTCAAATCACAAGTGGTATGAATGTAGTGGCGTAAGCCTTCCTCACTCCAGTCTCAAATGGCTTATGCCATCACACCCTGATGACTAAGGGGATGGAGAAATCGTTTAACCAGGAAAGGCACACTAAGCCAGAGTTTGTTTCCAGGTGTGACCTGGGGGCACAAGGAAGTTAGGTGGCAGGAATTTACAGTGCCATGCCCAGTTATTCAGTTCAAAATGAAAGTGATCCCCATCTGTAATGCAAAACAAAGCCTTATGGCATAAGTACAGACTTTCAGCCTGATCACTCTAAAAACAAAGTGCTGCTCAGATCTTCCACTGCCCCCTGTCCTAATGATCTAATTAAAGGGATGCAGGGCCAAGGCCTTGATTGGGTACCCTTGGTTTGCCGACCTCACAGTCTTTGGAAGGCCTCAGATACAGGATGCAGGACTCTCTGACGTGCAACAGCTGCAGTTCAGGTGCTATCCTTCTGCACAGTCAATGCAGCATGAGAGGCTTGCCAGAGCAAGCTGGGTTTGAGTGACACCTTTTTCTGTATTGGTGGCACTCTGCATGCAAAAAGCTTTATTCTCCCCCCTTTGTGGGAACTTTTTCCTCCTCTTCTACCCGACAATGTGGGTGCTTCCTTGACAAAAGGGATGATCACTGAGGTCAGTCGATTTTACATGGTCTCCTCATTCTTTCTGGATGAGCTTTGGCTAGAACACACTTTTGGCAGACATTGGCCCTAAATGGAATCAGTGTCTGGTGGTTTGGGAAAATACCCCATATGTAGAAAGTGTCTCAAGTAAACCTGTCCATTTCAAAACAGTTTAGCTTTTCTCCTTTGATCAGCTGAAGAATAAGCTACTTCATCTGAATGAATTCAACATGGTCATACTCTCTGGCCTACCAGCTCTTCATGGGATACTGGAAGTATGTCTTGTTCCTTTCAGGCTAGAACAAGAACAGCCCAGATTATCTGGCACCACAGGAATTTATAGCTTCTGAATGTGATTGTACACCAATGAACAAAACATTCTTGCAGGGTGCATGCAACATGCATGCATAGCTGCATGACTTCCTCAGCTCCTGCTTGGTTGCCCTAGTGCCCTCTGACATCATTTCCCCATGTCCTGAGGGTCAGATGGCATTGTATATGCAATTTGTAAATCTTTGTTATTGTTTTCTTCATGTCCCCTACTGGCAGCTCTGGTTTCATTCCAAATGTGCCCAGAGGTGCTAGTGTTGTAAACCTAGGCCCTGCTGCCTGCCCTGGATCTGGGAGTCCTTCCCCCATTCAGGGTTTTGGCCCCCTCTGCATCCCTCCCTGGTGACTAGGAGATGTGATCAGCTGAGCACCAGTTTGCTAACTTCAAAGGCACTGCCACACCAATCTTGCCCCACTCCTACTGCTTAGTCACTGCTGCATCTAAATCCCTGCATTGGGACCAAGTGAAAAGGATGTGTGGAAGCTGACTGGGCTGTTGGGGCAGTGTTGGAGCCTTGAAGGAGCCTGAAAATTAAGCCTGCAGTCCTTTTTGCTGGCTACACTGGTCTTACATCAGTTTTAAAGGAGAAGTCCACCCAGAATGTGCAAAAACATATGTTATGTAGAGTGTTTTGATATTGATGTTAAATCCTAGTGTGTCCTTCCCTTTGTCTGCTATTAGGAGTTTTTCCTAAATTAGCCTGCTAGCTGTATGGTAGTTTTTCGACCCCTGGGGATCTTCATCACAAATAGGTTTATTGGCTTTCCTTCTCTTATGATGCACCTTGGCTCACATGACAGTGATGAAGCTATACCCTTAGATTTAGCAGGGTCTGTCACAGCTCAGCCACAAATATAATACTTCTTTCAGAGAAGTCACACTGCTAGATTTTGGGTGAGTGTAATCATTATTTTTTGACATTAGTACCTTGTCCTGCTATGTTACAACCTATAAGGTGATGTTCAATTTTTACTACTTAGTACTGGTTAAAAAACTGAAAGTGACTGAGGGGAATAGAGTAAACAGTGACATGATTCAACACACACACACAGAGCAGAACACAGCAGGACACGGTATTGATATCAAAAAATAATAATGATTACACTCACCCAAAATCTAGTAGTGTGTCTTCTCTGGAAGAAGTATTTTCTCTGTGGCTGAGCTGTGACAGACCCTGTAACAAGACACTGGCTCCCTACAGGGGCAATTAGACATCACACCAAAGGGCACTCTGGGAAGACTAGAGGCCATAAAGAAACCAGAATGGCAACCTCCAAGGGCAATAAAACAGTTACTGAAAGTTAGAAAAAACATCTCTCACAGCCAGAGGAAAAGAAAACACTGGGAACTGGTTAGAACACAGAAAAAAAGACTACTACATATCTTTTTCTGATTTTAACATGGAGTTTTAATTTAAGGAAACAGTAATTAACACTACAAAACAGACAATGAGGCATATACCAGCATAATTGCTTAGTTTTTGCAGGAAAATAGGGCACTGAATAAAAAGTACAGTAACCAGAATTAGCTTTAATCATAAATAGGATCACCTGTATAAGTCAGGACTGATTTATATAATACATGATCAGGGCCTATGAATAACATGTATTCACTTAAGTGGGTTTCACTGTAATAAGATTCAAACTTCACAGGTATGATGTTAAACATCCCCCAATTCATGGGTATGAATTATGAGACTGCAAAAAAATGATTTTCACTGGCCATTACTGGTTAAGATACTTAATCTAATAACAGGAAAAATTGTCTTGTTTTATCTAGGCAAGAATACAAAGCTTATTTCAAGGTATACATTTTTATTTGAATGCGTTTTTATCTAACTGATTAAAAATCTTATTTTATATCTTAATGGCAAAATATTGTTTCCAGACAAAAATAATTTTCTTTAGAGTTAGATTTTTTTTTCTCTAACAAGTTTTAGGAGCTGATGAGCAGAAACCATTTTTACACTTTTCAAAGTGGCATGTTTTTTTCTTTTTATTTCTAGAGCTGATTCTTCAACTGAGTTTTACCTTTACTTACTCTCTGAATGATCAAGCTTATGCCGCACAATGCACAATGTACCTTGAGTTATTACCAGTTATGCCTCACCCCCAGTTCCCCTCACTGATCCATAATGCATCATGATGAGATGTGTGGGCACATTTCACCTATTGCACCTTCTAGCCATCATAAGTGAAATGGGCACCAAATACAACACAAAACAGTTTGCTTATCTGCATGACATGGCAGTGGAGGATCCAGTCCAAGTGCAATGGGGGGAGTCTTAAATTATCTGTCCAGTTCCCTCACTACCCTGTTGCTATCTGAAGGGCCATCATCTTTAACATAATTTGGGAAGGCTTTCTAAAGGCTCCCTAGTACTACCCTGACCTGCATCTGCCTATCCAAGCAGGCTAGGCCCCAACCCTACACAGGCAGTGTGGTCTTGTTGTTAGAGCACCAGTTTGGAGTCCAAGAGATTACAGGTTCATACCCAACTAGAATCAAATAGTCACTGTGTGACATTGTGCAAGTCACTTAACCTCCCAGTGTTCCATTCGACACAGCTGCAGAAATGAGTAGATGTGGACTCCACAAGAAACAAAATATTGCTTCTTATACATACAAGAAAGAGCAGTTACCATGCAATTTTAAAGAGCTGCTGATGCCTTAAAAAGAATTTTGAAAAACATAATAATTAGGTATAATTCAGCTTCCATTCCATATATATTCTAAAGATTCCTCCTCCCCAGTATTTATGACTAAGAACATTTGTAAGAATATACTGTATAATCTTTATCCCTCAGGGTTCATCTGCCTCTATAGCTGACTTCCTACTTCAAGTCATAATCCTCTGCTGTGATATCACAGTCTGTTGCCATGGGAGTAACTGTGATGTCACAAGCAGTGCATTGTGACCTCAAGTAGGGAGACAGCAACAGGAATAGATGAACTCTTCAGGAGCAGTGATCCTGTTTTCATGCAGATGACCTCAATAATAAGTAATGGGGAGGTGGAATACAGAACTAATGTGAAAAACAAGCTGATCTGTGTTAAATATTGTGTTTTGATAAAGTTCTCCTGAAGGCATCAGCTGCTTTTTAAATGATTACATTTAAAGGGGCAGCTGGGCAGTTGAGTTGTTAGTATTTGTAATAATATTTTAAATAACAGTCTGGGAGTTGAAGCAGATGTTCAGGTGGGAAATACTGAAGGATAGGGTGAGAAGATAGACACTGAGGTTCAAACTGGTTTGACATAAAACTACAAAAGCTCAAGACAGGGTCTTTGTCTGAACCAGATATTAAATGTTTAAAATCAAAGAGATATTCTCATTCCTTACCAGTAACAGTAGATCTTTGAGAGAATCTCCTCCACAGAGTCACAGCTTTGGAACTGTAAGCTGTCTGTAAATCTTTGGCCTAGCTGGGGTCACCCACTTTAATGCATGTCAGCACTGCCTATATAACATAAGTGGCCCCATACTTCAGTTTACCACCAGTAACAAGCTCAGAATTGTGCCATACCAAAAGGAATGGGCAGCCAGAACCATGGCTACATACACAGGAGAGATGACAGTTCTGGAAAAAGAAAGCCCATCAAAGGGTGTAGAAAAGAAGGAGAAGACCAGCAGTGCAGCAACAGGTATGTCTTTCACAGCATACCACCTGAAATACAGAAGTGGGTAGGTGGGTGGGTGAGCTGGGGCTCTGTAGAGGAGATTCTTTAGAAGATCTACTGGTACTGGTAAGTAACAAATCTATCTTCAAGGACAGCTCCATTCATACAGCAGCACCGTTGGAATGATTCCCAAGCAGTACATCAAGTAATGTTGGAGGAAGGCCTGACAACAGAGACCTCAAGGTCACTAAGACTGCAGGTCTTGGAGGACAGAAAGGCCAATGCCAGCCTGCCTATGGGACACTAGGTCCAGAGTATAATAATTAGCAAAACAGTAGACAGAATTCCATACGGTGGCCAAGTATATGTTAGTAGCTGAAACATGGAACAAAGCCACAGAAGTGTCTCAGGTCATGGGTTGCTTGTCCATGAACAATATCAGGAGGCTCTATACCATGTTTGTGGTAACAAAATGAAATGCAAAATTGCAACCTTTTTGAAAGGCACTGTTTGAGACAGAGGCACCCCCAACCCCCTTCCAGGGGGTGACTCAAACAAAAATTTGTGAGGGTTTTCTGCAGTCCTTTGTGTGGTCCAAATAGTAGTGGGAAGCTCAATGAATATCAAGAGTATACAGGGTGCTGGCTCAGTGGTGCTGAGGGTTGAGGCACTGGATGCCACACCTAGTGCCATGCTGGAGACCCGTGTTCGGGAACAAGCCTGGGTCACCGGGGGTCAGCAGGGCAGGAAGAGATCGAACATCCAGAGGACTGCCGTCTCTTCCTGGGGAGGGTTTCAGGGTCTCTGTCACTCAAGAGCTACCTCTGGCAGTAGCTGGGGGATGCAACAGCAGTGACGCATGTGTAGGCAGGGGGCGAAGTTGCATTGTACATTGCCTTGCAAGCTGCACTCTGAGGGGACAGCAACATAAATAGAAAAATCCCCCACTCCTGGGAATAGGCAATGGCACCTCAGGCTCCAATGTCCACACTCCAGCATAGGACCCTATACACCCCTCCACAGCCGACCTTATGTAAGCCCTGGCACGCTGTACTATAGATAGAGCACCCTGGGCGGAGAGGGTGGCCCTTCCTCCAGGGGATGTAGATTCGGGGGTTGTGTCAGGCTGCATGAGGGGAGTGGGGGCTAAGTGGTCTCAGATGGGAGGTAGAGACATGAAGTACTGTGGATGCCCGAGAGAGTTCTCCGGGGCCAAGTGGGAGCAGAAAAAGAGTTGAAAACAAAAAAAAAGAGAGTATGCAGGGTGACTTCTGCATTCTTAGAGGAATGAAAGAATACAGGGAGGTGAGTAATCTGATTCAGCGTGAACTCAGAAACCACCTTAGAAAGGAACTGAGGATGAGTATATAGGGAAGCCCAATTCAGCCAAAATAAAAGGTATGGAGGATCCACAGCCAAAATCTGCAGCTCAGTGATCTTCCCAGCTGAGGTAATCACCATAAGGAAAAGCATTTTCCATAAAAGGAAACACATATCAAATGTGACAGCCAGTTCAAGGGGAGCCTTTGTAATGAATTGCAGAATCAAGTTACGGTCCCATGTGGGACTGTTTTATAGACCAGGGGATTACTATGCAAGTACCCTTTAAGGAATCTGTGAGACACATCCAATTAGAGGAAAACAAGGACATTCAAGGCTGCCCTAGTGTGGCCATCCCCTATGGTACTTACTTCATATTAGGGTAGAAGAACAACATCCATTGGCCTCCTAATACCATGTAAAATGGAAAGAAGAAGGCTCCACTCCAATTAGGTCAATCAATATTTTTCCTTTAAGTGCATTGATTAATTGTATAATTATCGATTGCCCAGATAGAATATCTGGCACCACAGTCCTTCCCGACTCGATGAATAACCATTCCCCCGTTCTCTGCTCGAACAAAGAACCTAAACTACCCATCAAAGAGGCCCAGCTCAAGCACCTCAAGGCCTCCCTTCTACAATCTGACTAGACTGGCACTGGGTCAGAACAATTCCAACCACAATGCCATTGACATTAGCAGTGTGGCAAAAATGCCATTGATTTTATTTTTTCGGGGGGCTCTGCCACCCGCACCCCTTGGACTTAAAGGGGGGGAGTGGATCATGGGGCAAGTTAAATTTGTGGGGCCATGGAATATTGTTTCCATGGTCCCTTGTAAAAATATCCAAGTACCGATGTCTGCAAAATGGTCGGAGATCAGGATTAGAACCCTGGACTCCACTGCCGCCTGGCCAAGCTGCTCTATGGCCCAGCCCTCCATGCCACAGGAGCAGCTTGGCCAGCCTCCTGGATTCTGCTTCCCTTGTCCTGGGCAGCACCACAGACTGTGACCAGAGGGAGCACATATAGCAAGCACTGTAAATCCCCACTCTCTGTCCATGGTAGTGCTATGCAGACTAACGCTGTCTTGACTGGCTCTATAAATGCAACACTAATCTAACAGGGTACCGTCTGGACTCCTATTGACATGAAACAGAACATAGACCAAGCCTTTGAATTGCTAAATTTAATGCGGCCTGTGATATCTATGCCCCTATTAAAAAACTTAACATAAAAAGTGCAACCAACCCATGGTTACCCCCTCCCTCTTAAATCTCATGGCCACTAGAGATAATTTTTGGCAGTGTGCTAGGGCCTCCAGCAAGCATGTTGACTTCCAACACTACAGAGCTGCAAGGAATGCCTACACTCATGACATCCACCTTGCTAAAATCCACCATTTCAAGGAGGAGCTCTCAAACTCCTGGGGAGATGGTAGGCAATTTTTGGAATAACATCAAAGATCTCATGGAAAGAATGAGTAAGGCATCTCTCTCTATGTTGGAGATCAATGGAGTAGTCACCCAGGACCCCAAACACATTTCCAGCACCTTCAATTTGGCATTCTCAGACCTTAGCGGTATATTTCCACCTGATTTCTTTAACATGCCAATCAACTCTGTCGAGTCCAGTAGTTATGGCACCTCTCAGTGTCATCTCCCCCTTTCTACTTTAAAACAGTTACCTTGTTGAGTGCAAAAAAGTACCTCTTGAGGGTGCTCAGTAAATCTAGGTTCAAATTTTTCACTGTGCCTTGGTCAGTTCCCCCAGTGGTTGAAAACTGCAGTGGTCACAATGGTACACAAAAGTGGTGATCATTCCCTGCACACAAATTACCGTCCAATTTCAATCCACCCCCCCCAAAGGCACTGGAATGCATTGTGGCTGATCAACTTGTTGAGCACCTCGAGAAGTGCCAAATCCAGTGCACATAAAAGCATGGCTTCTGCCAGGCACATAACGCCACCACTGCCTTGCTGGAATACACTCCCTAAATACATAATGCACTTGACCACAGTCAGTTAGTGGGGTCGATATATATATCAGCCTCACTAAAGCATTTGAAATGATTAACCACACCATCCTGTTAAACTTCCTTCATGAAACTGGCCTGTCGTATGATGCAGTGGGGTGGTTTAGAAGCTACTTCATCTGCAGGACAGAGCAAGTCAAAATAAGTGACATCCTATCTGACAGTCAGCAAGTGCTATCCGGTGTCCCACAAGGGCCTATCCTGGACCCTTTACTTTTCAGTCTTTTCCTCAATATCATCCCCATAGCATGCTCCAATAATATACTGCTATATGCAGATGATGCTGTCATTTTATTAATCAGTCTGACCCCATCCCCCTCAAATCACAGCTCCAAGATAGCTTCTCAGATATTGAGGCCTGGTTGGCCAAACATAAGCTACCAATGAATTACAAGAAGACTAAAGCTTTGCTTTTCTCAAGCCCCCACAACAAATACAAATCCTACCAGTTATCCATTCTGAACAATGTAGGCTCCCCCCTTGAACAAGTCCAAAATTTCAAGTATCTCTGAATCACGTTGGACAGCGCTCTGTCCTATGGCACACAAGCAGATCATGTTGCAAGGGTAATAAATACCAGGTTAGGACTCCTATACAGACACAGGCACTGTATGACCCCAGAATCCCTTCGGCTCACTGTAACCTCTTCAGTTCTGTCTATTATTGATTATGGCTTAGTTGTCTATGGAGCAGCTATGGACACCATACTCAAAAGGATCTGCACAGCAATAAACAGGGCATGCAGGTTGATTACTGGGGCATACAGACTAACACATACTTGTGACCTGTATGCACCATCAAGCTGGTTAAACCTTAAGGGCAGAATAAATTATCAGACCTGGCTCCTAGCAAGAGAAATTAGTCTTGGGCAGGCTCCCCATCACCCAAAAATACCTAATCCCCACATCAAACCCTCACCAAACCCGGGCTGTGTTAAAACACGCATACCAAGTTCCTTTTTGCCATACCTCCCAGGTACAGCAATCTTTCTCATACAGGGGGCCCAGATGGATAAACGACCTCCCATTGGTTATCAGGGATGAGCTGAGGATAGGCCCTTTGAAGAGTAAACTTAGCATCTCTCTGCACTTAGTATCTGTGACTGTTGCCCATAGGTTGACCCCCTACATTGATACACATCCACCCATTACTCCCTCCTACTCTAGATACCAGAAACAGCCTAATCAACTCTCACTAGTAATCCTCTTCCCTCCTTACCCCTTCTCCTCTCTCTCCTCTAACCTTGGCCCCACCCTCCCACCCCTTTCTTCCCTTAACCTTAGTCCCATCCCTCCACCCCTCCTTCCCTCTCAAAACTGTGCCCCTCCACCTACCCTGCCCTTCCTCCTTTCCTCCTCCCACTCCACCCTTCCCTCCGGCAAAGCATACCTCTGGTTGCTTTTGTCCTTCAACTGTCTTGTTACTATCCCCTTGGCTGCTATATGTTGACAGACTTGTATACTCTACTGTTACTTTTTATTCAGAATTTATTGAAATGACTGTCTCTCACCACCTCAAGTGTACTTATGGTTGATCTTGAATGTTTATCAGATTTGTTATTTGTCCTTGTATCTATCCATCTTACATGGAACCTTTGTAAAAGAGCCTCTGGTTCAAAGGTATTGTAATCAGAGATTTAAATAAATAAATAAAAAGATCCACCATGATTAATGTCCAACATTTCATGGCTGGACACCACTTTCTCAGGGTATGGTGGCATAATTTATTTTCTCTCCCACTGTACAAAAATAAACAAAAAATATTCTTGATTATATGCCTAATCTAAATGAAAAAAAAAAACTATTTAATTGTCCAGTTATACTGTACATAATGAATTATTTAGTCAGACATGAACACTTTATCCCTGTATATTAGATTTCTCATGAAGCATTACATTCTACACTTACACACTGATCTAAGTCTGTCTGAGTATTAGTTATAGCAATACTGTGAATGGTTATTCAGTACTAGATTAGCATTTGCAAAGCTTTTCACTGTTTACTTATTGTTGGTTTGAATTGGTTTATCATACACCCTAAGGAACTGATACACAGCATGGATAAAAGTCATTCTAATCTAAAACCACGTTTGGGGCAAATGAAGCAGAGATCACTCACTTAGGTAATAAGTATCAGATGTCCATCATCCTCACCTGCACAATACCCAGTGACCTCCCCCAGTAATCTATAAATGAAAAAATAATTAACTACCACCATTGGTTGACTTTCCCACAAGACTGGAATCATTAATTCTATCAACCATTGGGCTGATAAAGATACCATGCTGGCATACATAGACACAATGATTGTTCCTTAATTTTTTTCATAAAAGTAAAGAAAAAAAAAATCTCCTAGAAGACTGGTGGTGGTGTTGGTGGTGGTGGGGGGCAACTGGATGTTTCCATGGATTGGTAGCGGGTTAAGGAGCCTTTCACCTCTAGGACACGTTTTCAAATCCAGCTTAGGCCGGTAGTGGTTAAAAGCCCTTATCAACTATGGGCTGTTCAGTGGCCTGTTAGAAATGAGTTGTGGCAACCTCAGTCCTGATCTCAGTGGACAGGTGTCCACATCCCAAAACCACCAACAAAGCTGGCATTAATTGTCACCTTTGTTGGCAGTCTCATATGAGAGGTCCAGGACTGAATGGGCATGGAATCTGAGCTAGCCAGACTTCAGATTCTAGCACTGTCAATCCAGCACCTTTCATGAGCACTAAAATTCCAAAACAGAAAGAAAAAATCTTTAAAAAACATAAAGAAGAACCAAGGACAAAGCTGGTGACGACCTCTTTCTGGAACACTCAGCAGAGCAAGTGCTCAAAAAGACTTGAGCAGTGCAATACTATAACAATATATTTCCCACCAATGCCATAATACATGGACTTACCTCAACCACTGGACAGTAGCGTTAACAAACTCTTCAAAGATTAGCTGAAAAACTAAATTAGTCAGGGATATGCTGTCTTAAGAACTAATAAGCTCATACAGGGATGCCTTGCCTCTGATACAACTATGGATCTCAATCTGCAAACCCTGAAAGGGAAGCATGCCAAATGGATGGTAGCTAGTATAGGAAAAATGAGTACATACACTGATTTCAATGTACTGTAGAGCGGAAGCCCTTGAAAACAATTTAAAAATTGATGATTGGCTGGTCTACTTAATGTCTGTGATATGGATATGGAAATCTTTTGGGATCTGCTAAAATATACATTCATCAAATCTTACTCTTCCTGAAGAAAATCTTCCTTTTATTACCGAGTCCAGAAACTAGACCCACAAATTTACCAGAACATAGAGACAAAGACTTTGATGGCAGAGAAGGACCGCTTGGCCCACCTGGTCTGCCCATTTCCCTACCTAGAGGATAAGCTGCAGATCCTATTTAACCAACAGCCTATTTCTTCCTACCCCCCCCCCCACAAAAATTGCCTTATGTCTGTCCCATGCATTCTTGAATTCTCCCTCAGTTTTAGACCCCACAACCTCCTCAGGAAGCCTGTTCCATGCGGATGGGAAATCATCAAGATCTACTTCTATGATTCTGTTTTCTTTGGCATTTGACACAGATCATGATCTCATACTACAGATCACATGTAAAAGATGAGTTCTCAGATATGAAAACCCCAACTTCAGAACATATCAATATATCACAATCACTATGAAGGAGTGTGGGAAGTGTTTCCTAGCCTTTTTCGAGATCTTGCAAGCGCTAAACATTATACCACAACTTTCTTTTGTAGCATAGTGTCTTTTTACCTAGAAAGGATATCTTTTCTTTGATCTGGGCCATTTGAGACAATTTTCCCTCTGGAATAAGATAGAGAAACAGGAAGCAGAAACATCGACTGAAGAAGTTGAAAATCTTATAGAGTAATATTGACCTTCCATTTGAATTGTATTCAAGGAACTTCTGTTTTGTGAAAATGGCATGTTGCGTAATGTATAAAGACTTCTGTAATGAGAATATATTTCATTATTAGGTAAACTTTTTTTCAGGTTATAGAATATAAAATTGTAATGGGCAGTATTTTTTTATTCTTTTTATTTCTTTGATGAATGGGTGCTGATTGACAGGGAGGGGGATAGATAACCTTCATTGGTGAGTTCATTTCAGTTAAACTATTAAGACAAATGAATCATTAGTCCATGTTTGTGATTTTGCCTCCCAGTTAATATTTGTATACATTTTAATATACATCAAAATAACTTATAAGGACCTTACATTACTCTGTGTGCATGTTCCTGCATTGGAGAGTCTGTGTATGCATGTCACAGATTGTTCACCTGCTCCAGCCCATACATGTCTACAAATCATCTTACACATCTGCAATTACACTGCAGAACTGGTCTAATGACAGAGATGTGCCCACAACAATACAATCTATACAGGCATGTGTTCTCATGCGCTCTTGCTATGCACATTTGAAGTAGGGTGTGTTAAGTCATCTGATGTCTACTCTTAAGTCATTACTTCCCTTCACTTTACTGACAGTTGCTCCCTCCTCTCTAAATGCCCTCCTAGCTCTCAACCCTCGGAAAGGTGGGAGCCCTGATGGGTTGACCACAAGCTACTGCACCTTTCTGCACCTGCCATTGCCATTCCTATCTCCTCCCTTCTCAACCTATCATTCTCCTTGCCTCAGTCCTGGACTTCTGGAAGCATGCAGCAGTCATCCCTCTCCCTAAAGGTGGTGACTCCTCCTCTCCTGGCAACTTCCACCCAATATCTCTCCTTCCAACCTTATCCAAACTACAAGAATACATAGTTCTGTCTCAATCCTGCCCCTTCCTTGACTCCTCCTCTTTCTTCACTCCCTTCCAGCCTGGCTTTCACAAACACCACTCCACCATCTTCTCTCTCCTAAGTCTCACTGACTCCATCCTTACTGGCATGGACCAAGGCCACCTCACTGCTGCCATCTTTGTTGATGTAGCGAAAGTTTGCAACACTGTCTCCCACCCTTTTCTCCTCGACAAATTCAGCAGGTTTCACAGACTCAGCAACCAACTGGTTCAACTCCTACCTGGAAGGAAAAACTAAATCTGTGACAATTGGAGATTCCCTGCCCCCCATCCTCACTGGTGTACCCCAAGGCTCCGTCCTTGGTCTGTTGCTTTTCTCCATATTCCTCAGTTACCTACTCTCAGCCTGCTACTCTGCTTCCATCCACATATATGCAGATGACATGGTCCTGTTTACATCTGGGTTTTCCCCTTCAGAGTTAACATCCAGGCTTCAACTTGATTTTGACACTATCCAGAAACGGTTCAGGTCACATCAATTATCCCTAAATGCTAAGAAAATGGTCTCCATGTGCTTTGGCACTAAGCAGAGACTTTCTAGGCTCCCCTACCATCCCACCTTCCTCACCCTAAATGGGGGTACAATTGACAACGTACCCTCTTTTAAATACCTTGGTGTCTGGCTTGAACAGCACCTTGGCTTCTTTCAACATGTAGATGCTATTCACAAAAAACTCTACCCCATGCTCGGTGTGCTTTATAGGAACAAAAGTTGCATTCCTATACCTGCTTGCCAAGATATCATCTCTAAGATGATCCTCCCCATCTTTGGTTATGGTGACATTATCTACTGTGCTGCTCCTAAGTCCACCTTTGCCAGACAGAATCCCCTCTTCCACTCCTTCTGCCATTTTGCCTGGCTTGCCCTCCCAGTACTCAACACTGTTCTATGTACTCTGCTCTTTCCCTCCCCCCCTTGGTAGATTGCCACCTAACTCACTGCGCCTCCTTCATTTCTAAATTCTGGCTGGCTTCACTCCTCCTTATCTCAGCTTGCTCCTCTCTCCTATGCCTTCCTCCTCTTACTCTTTCCATATCTCAGGCTATTGCTCCCCACTGCTCCCTTCTTGCAAATCCCTTGCTGGACAGAATGATTTCTCTTTCCACTTTCCTAGTATCTAGAATTCTCTTCCCCTCACAATTCGCTCTGCTTCCTCCAAACACTCTCCTTCCTTGCTACTCCAAGCCCACACCACTCCATTCAGCAAATGTCAATTGCCCAAAGTCCTGCCTCCCTACTTTCTCTTCTCCTACACTGTATGTGTCCCCAAGGTCATACACCTCTCTGTTCCTCCAATTTCCCACCACTAATGTATTCCAACCTCTACTCTCCTCCTCTCCCCATCTCTACCCTTCCCTACTTCCTTTTATCTAATTCTATTTACCCTCCTGACACACTGGACTACCGGGGCATCTCTGCAGTGGAGCCACGGGGTCCTATGCCTCCACCGCCTGCCTGAACCCTTGCCCAACTGGGAAATTGAGTATGCTGGGTCCTCCCTCTCTCCCAGCCCATGAGAGAGGCAGAGGGCCAAGGAGAGCCATATCAGGTTTGAGCCAGCGTTGGGCATGTGGGCACAGCCACAGGGCTCCACCTTTGCATCCCCAGTGCCAGGGATTTTTCAACTTTTTTCATTTCTGTCCTGCCCCCTTGGAGTTTGGCTGCACAAGGCAATGTAGTGCCACAACTCTGCCCCTGTTGATGCAAGCGTCACTTCGGCAAGCACCTCTGACTGCCGCCAGAGGTTGATCTAGAGCTACTGCTCCCCTGAAGCCCTCCCCAGGAAGAGAGAGCAGTCCTCTGGATGCTCAGTCTCTTCCCTCTCCTGCCGACCCCCGATGACCTGAACTCACTCCCGAACATGGGTCGCCGGCATGGCGTGAGGTGTGGCGTCCAGCGCCTCAACCCTCATCGCCACCAGGCTGCCTTCTCCCTACTTTCTCCTCCCCTATTATCCCTATCATCCCACCCATCCTTCAACCCTCTCCCTCCCTATCTCCTCCCCTCCTCACTCCCCACCACTACTATCTCAACCTCATTTCCACTCTTCGTGCATCCACTTTTTCCTCCCCCGCTACCTTCTCCACTCTCCTTCCCCTCTCTTTATCCTATCCTCCTCACTTGTCCCCATCCGTTCCTCTATACTTGTTATTCATCAACCCTAGTCCATCTCTCCCTTCTCTTCTATCCCTCCACCTGTTTCCTCCCTGAGGCCCCTTCCTGTTTTAATGTCTTCTTCCTACCCTGTCCTGTTTCTGATGTTACAGCCTGCAAGGGACTGTTACCTCACACTCCTGATGAAATCAATTTGTATTGCTATTAATTATGCCAGTACAAGAATGTGCATTACTATACATTGCTGTGCCTTATTGCAATATCCTATTACTGCACTTTCTACTTATTAATGTGTTCTTATCCTCTCCCCCTTCTACCAGGATGCATCTGGAAATGAGCTTTTTGGCTCAGTATATCTTTCCTGGTAAATCTCTTTTAAATAAATAAATCAAATGCTGTATGTAACTACACTGGAAACTGACTGATGTTCTTTCTCTGGTATTGTAATTCTGAGTAATGTTTTTAACTGTACAAATGTGGATACTAATTCTTTTGTGATGTTTTGCACTTAATTTGGGATAGTTGAAAAAGGGACCAAGAGTGTGCCTTAGTCCATTTTATTTAGTTATCAAGAAGCACATAAATAAATCTTGTATGTTTAACTATACCACTCTGAGAATGCATGCATCACTCTGAGGACCTGTGTGTCTGTCCAATGTCAGTGTATCTGTAGAGGGGCCCACGAATGTGTTACCCAGCCAAGAGCTACAGTATATGCATGTGTCTGTGCAATGGTAATGTGTGTTTGAGGCTCATTGTGTCAGTCTGAGTCTCCCTGTTTTAAGTTCAAGCTCCCTGAAATTGTCTTAGTGTCAGTGTGCCTTTTCAGAGATTCATGTGTGTCACTCAGGTTGTTCTTTTGTGTGCCTGAAAATCACAGTGTCATCATTCTGAGACTCCCTGTGCCATTTAGAGACCTGTATGTCTGTTTGAGGGTCAGTGATCCTGTCCTGGTGTTCATGTGTGTTTCAGTAAGGGAACCCATGTGTCTGTCTGGCATTTATATTTGTCACTGTGGTGTAGGGATGTGCGAAATTGGAAAATTTCGCCCAGTGAAATATTTTGCGTAATTAGTGGATTCCGTGAAATATTTTGCTGGGTGAAATGTGAAATTCCGCCCGCAGTTGGATGCAAAATTTCACCCTCAAGCTTGCAAAATTTTGCTCGTGGGCAAAATTTCGCACCCAAGGGTGAAATTTCACCACCCACGGTGAAATTTCACCACCAGCAGGAGTCATTTCACCTCCTGTGGTAAAATGTTGTGGCCACTGCCCACTGGCCAAACTTCTCCCTGGTGTCCAGTGGTCCCCCCCAGCCATCACTGGCCATAATAATATTAAATCAGAACTTCTGTTGGCCTTGCATTCCCTGACGATGGGCCTTCACTTTCCTGTAAACCGGCGTTCAATTCTACGGCCGTCACCGCCGCCGGCACACAGGCGCCCCTGTCACCTCAGGTCCATCTGTTTTATAAAATAAACAGTTCGAGTCTCTTCACTCCCTGGTGGCTAGTGGACCCCTATCAATAGATATCAGCACCCACAACTTCCCCTAACCTGATCAGGCCACTGGCACAGTCCTCCATGCCTCCATGGCCAGCCTGACTGAGCACCACTGAGTGCTTGGATGAATGAGAAGAATGAATGGCGCGTACTAATTCATTCTCATTCATTCCAAGCACTCAGTGGTGCTCAGAGCTGCTGCACATGGTGAGTGAGGGCTGTGCCGGTGGCCAATCAGGTTACTGGAGGCAGCTAGGCGGTGCTGATATTCATGATGGTGTGGGGGTCCACTAGACACCAGGGAGTGGAGGGTGCTTTTTATTTTTTTTTTTAAAACAGATGGAGGCACAGGATAATTTGGGGGGTGTTTATTTAATATTATAATGGCCAGTGATGGCCGGGGACCACTAGACACCAGGAGTGGAGGGTATTTTTTAATAAAACAAATCGGGGGTTCAGGGTAACTTGTGTGTGTGGGAGGAGGGTTCAATTGACTTGTGGGTGGCCGGTGGCAATGGAGAAATTGGGTGAAATTGTGAAATTTTGCAGCACTGGCAACAATTACCCGTGAAATTGCCGATTTTATGTACTTGCCAGTGAAATTTAATTTCGCTGCATCTCTACTCTGAGGTTCATGTGTATCTCTCTAAGGGTCCATGAGTGTCACTTTGGTTTAAATTCCACTTTTTTTCCCCTCACCCTATCCTTGAAGTCTGGATATAAATCTTTTGACAGTATTTTCTGACTTCATAATGCATTTGCCATAACATCATATTGCTTGCCATGATAACAAAGTATGATGCCACAACCACAACAATTATGCAGTCAGATGGGACAGACAGGTGTTTTTGAAACAGACTGTGGAACAAGTCCTTGTTAAACTGACATACTTAAATGGTACAAAGATCCAAACCTAGTAAACATCAAAGTTAAATTCAGTTGCCATACTGTTCATATCATGATGTTAAGCATTATGTATTCATAGAAAAGGCATTTTATGTTAGGTCTTGTGTTGTCTGCTGTAACACTGTTGTTCTATTAAGTTGATATTTCATTCTGCATTTGATTGGTGATTCTACTGAACTAAGGGCTAATGTCCTACTTGATGAACAGGGGAATACAACTGTAGTACTGCACTCCATATTTCAGGATGTTGCAGAAAGCCAATAAACAGTTTAAGTGTTTTGTATGCTTTTTAGAGAAACTCTTAGAAGAAAGATGCCAAATTGGTTTGGCATATCAAACCATTGTCATACTATTGGAAGGAGAAAGAAATCCCTAAGGTACTTAAAACATTTACATCATTTGGACTGTATAAATAAGAGTTTTAAAAGAAAAGTGGGAGACATTTTTGACAAATGAGCCCCAGATTTGATGTTTACAGTACCAGTTATTGAGGAGACCAAAATAGTAGTTAGAGCTGAGGCTGAGTGGTAGAAAGCTATGAAGCATAAATATCTGGCAGTCTTGAAAGAACATGTTTGCTGTTAATAATACAATCTTTGTGAAAAACGAAACATTTTGAAAGTTAAATACCATCATGTTAAACAGGATTATCATAATAAAAAAAAAAAAAATATTTATGGGGATGGCATTCAACATTGTGTTATATATACTTTAGGAGACACCTTTGTGTCTCTTTAATTTATCCTGTAGCAATGAAGATGAGAACTATACTGTTTCCAGAGAAACAACAGACCAGCTAATGATACAATATTTTAGACAAGAAAAAGTAATTAATGTTGTTAATTTTACAATGTGCAGGGAAATTATATTCAGCCAATGTTTTATAGAAAAAGGAAAATGGTGTGTGTGAAATTTCTAAGGCTAGGCACATTTTATTTTTTCATCTGGGAAAATCAAGTGAAACCCTGTTTCTGCATGATAGGTATCACTAATATTGCAAGAATTAGGTTGTTTCACACACACTGTCGGCAAAATTGATCAAACAATGCCCATTCTCTAGTGAAATTGCAATTTCTCGCACAAACATATCACCAGCCATTTTCATGTGAAAAATAAGATTTATACTAGAAAGTGGTACTTGCTGCACTACATTTTAAGCCTTAAATAAAGAGTACTCTTCTCAGCACTTTGATAATTTACTAAAAAATCATCACATGTTGTACAGTAACTGTGTAAGTCAATTTTGCCCAGCTCTAGAAGTTACTGGCTCTATTCTGATATGCATAATAGGAAGCATGGGGAAGTATGTTAATGTATTCCTTTTTTATGTTTTAAACATTGTTTCAAAAATTTGTATACCATTTTAAAAAAGAAAATTATTGATATGAAGGAAAACCCACTGGGGGGAAAGACAGTGGGTCAGACAGTAGCACACCAGTTGTAGAGTCATGTTCCCTGCCACAGATCTCAGGAAAATTGTGTGTGCGCAAAATTTCTAAGGTAAATGATTGTTTTTCATCTGGGAAAATCATATGAAATCCTGTATTTGCATGATAGGTACCACAAATATTGGAAGACTTAGATCATTTTTGTGCCTTAGTAACACTGTTCAAAAAGAGTCCATTCTCAAGTAACCTTGCCATTTTATGCACAAAAATATGTGCAGTAATTTTCATGTGAAAAATAAGATTTTTTTGGAGAAAAAGGTACTGATTGCACTAGAGATTTTAGGTGAATGAACAGCATTTTTCCAGTAGTTGGTAATTCATAAAACAATTGTTACACACTGTAGTGTTACTGTATAAGTCAATTTTGTGCAACCCTTGAAATCCCTGGTTCTTTTTGAATATGCGTACTAGGAAGCATGGGAAAGTATGTAATGCATTCTTTTTTTTTCTGTTTTTAAAATTGATTTAGAAGAAAGCATTTTGTTTCAAAAAAGGAAATTATTAATATTAATGAAACCCCAATGGCAAAAAAGAAAGTGGGCCAGCCAGTAGTACACCATCTGAGAAGTTACTTGCCAAGCAACATATCCCAGAAGTCCTTAAACACTGCTACAGGTCAGCAGGAGGATGATTAAGCATCCCACAGGATGTGCTCCTGCCTCCAGTGAAGATCGCATAATCCTTCACTATAGCACTGCCCTCTGATGGTACCAGAGGCACCAATGTAGGCCCTATGAGGTGGGGATGGATTGCTAGAATGGGCACTTTCTCCTAATTCCATTCAGGAGGAGCAGTGAGTTGGGAGAAAAAAAATGGAGAGGTCTAAGTGGATGACTGTACCTTACAACTTTACTCAGTTGGGATGTGCTGGCCCAATAAGAGCCTTGCCTTCTCCACTCACTTCATTTTTTTTTAGTTGTTTAACCAGGAGTAGCACACTAAGCTGAAAGTTTTTTTTATAGGTGTGACCTGGGAGCACAGGGAAGTTAAGTGACTTGCTCAGGGTCACACAGTATGCAAGTGGAAGCTGTGGGATTCAAACCCAGGACTGGTCTGCTGGATGTCACCAGATTTGTAGCTCAGAGCCTTAAACCACTGCGCTACATAGCTCATTGTATTCAACTAGAAAAACAAACTCTAGCCAGAACCAATATGGTTGCAAAATGCACACGCTAGTGATATTGTAAAGTGCTGAGATTTTCATCATGTGGCTGATTTGCACATTCCAACCTCTTTTTTCCTTTTTTATATATGTACAGGAGGGACGACACTCCCCCTTCCCCAGTGCAACAATCTAGACTGGCTCCGGAACTGAGGGCACCTTAGGATGGAAGCATGGTAGAAGCGTCAATGGGGCCTGATTCTGCTTCCAGTTTTCCATTTTCTATCCCCATCCCTGCACTAGGCATACAAGCCGGATGTGTGTATATGGAGGAGTGTCCACGCCCATGGAATATCACAGTTACCACCTTTCTCTGCCATCCTTAGTCCCACATTACATCCACACCTCCACCTGGTGGCAGTCATTCAGAGGGAGAGGCCATCATCCCTCCCTGGGAAAGTAAAGCAGTCCAGCGGACGCACAATCCTTTCCCTCCTCGGACAACCCCCAGCACCCTAGGCTTGTTCCTGAACCAGGGTGGCTGACATGACAAGAGGTAAGGCATCCGGTGCCTCAGCCCTGTACACCACTGGGACAGCTACTAAAGATGTTTCTTTGCCAAACTGTAATTTAATTATAGCAATAATTATGAGCACATAAGCAATTGCAATGGACTACATAGGTTGGGCAGTGAATACAATTAATCATGTTTTACTGTTTCTTTTTACATGTTCTCTCTGTTCCCTACCACTACAGTTTGTAAGGCTATGTGTTAATTTGAGCTGTATTATTCATAATCTCACAGTGGGAAGGTCATGGAAGTCAAAGGGGGACTGGTATGCTCATGTGTTTTAGAAAAAAAAACTTCTCACTTGATAGAATTATCATCCTGGAATTTAAGCAATTCCAATTATACTATACAGTTTATATCTGTACCAGTATTAACCACCAAATGAGATATTTGCAGAAGTAGCACAAGAAACAACCATATCATGCATTTCCATTCTGTGCCATGCATGTACACTTGCCCCATGACAGAATGTTCTGTAATTCTTTAAAAAATACTTTCTAAATCCATTTCAGTGAACTTCTCTAAGGGGCAAGGTGACTGCATTAGCTATTGTAAACTAGTGAGAGTGCAAAAGTTCTCCTTTAAACACTGTACTAACAGGGTCCACATAACCTAATAAAAAAAAGAGGGGTGGGATAATGCATTAGGGGCATGTAGTCACATCATTAATACATTGGGTACTGCGATTTTGTAAAAATAGTTTTAAAAAGAAGGTACTAACAAGTGTGGACAGTGACACTGTTTGTACAGTTCTTGAATGAAACCTTTTGTGCTCTTGATTCATTAATAGAAACACAGAAATTGTCAGCAGATAAGGACCGCCAGGTCCATCCAGTCTGCCTGAAGCCCTACCATTGCTTGTGGCCTTTGATCCTACTTGGTCAATGACTTTCTTCTCTCCTCCTCCTTCCCACTTCTAGGGTTCCCTTATGTTTATCCCATGCATGTTTAAATCCCACCACTGTGCTCACTCCCACCACCTCCTGTGGCAAACCATTTCATGCATCCACCATAATTTCCATGAAGAAAATCTTTCTCACATTGCCCCTCAGTCTGCCTCTTTCCAATTTCATATCATGCCCCCTCTTTCCTGTAGTTCTCATATATTTGAAGATGCTGCTGCCCTGCACCTTGTTTATGCCCTTAAGGTACTTTAATGTTTCTATCATATCACTCCAATCCCTCTTCTTCTCCAGTGGGTACATGTTGAGGTCCTTACTCTCTCCTCATATGTTTTCTGGTGCAAGCCCTGTACCATCTTTGTTGACCTTCTCTGGACTGCCTTCACCCTGTCAATGTCCTTATGGAGATGCAGCCTCCAGAACTGCACACAGTACTCCAGACAAGGCCTCACCATTGTTTTATACCATATCATCACCACCTCCATCCTTCTGCTAGTGATACCTCTGCCTATGCATCCCAGCATGCCACTGGCCCTCCCAGCAGCCTTTATGCTCTGCTTAGATACCTTTAGGTCACCTGAACTGACAATCCCCAGATCCCTTTCTTCCTTGGTAATCATCAGCAACTCCCCCATTCTGTAGCTCTACCCAGGGTTCCCTCATATATATATATATAGATATATATGTATAAATAGATAAACCACTCTAAAGTGTGCAGTCAGCTCTGATATGATGCATGCATTGGTGTGCATTATTCACATATAGCGCGGGCAGAGTGCATCAACCACCTAAGGTGTGCTGACATCAGAGCATGACTGTACTCCTCAGCATGGTTTATCTATCTTATAGAATGTCAAAATTGTTTTGGAGGGGGGTAAAAGTGCAGGTGTGCGGTCACTCTCTGATATACGCATGGTCATGTGATATGTTCCAACAAATCAGCAAACATAATTTTTCCTAACCAGTTTATAAATATATATAGGGGATACAAGATGGGCACAAGTGGAATATGGAAAATATTTTCACTCCTGCAGACTGAGCCTGGATATTTCACGAAGTGCTGAAGGCTATAGTGGAATATACAGTGCTCACGAGGCAGGAGTGAAAATATTTTTCATATTCCATGATGTGCACATCATGTGTCCTATTTATACAATGGGGCACTGTTGCAAAATGTACAATTTGCATAGGATTAGCGTGGGTTTAGCATGGCTTTTTGTGGCTTTACATGATTGTGCGGCTTTGCATGGGTTTTGGAGTGTAATAAATGGAATTTATTTTAACTCTGCTGACGTCATCAGGATTTATTTCACTGCAGTGAAAATAACATGGTTTTATTTCACTGGAATATGTCTCACCCCCATTGTATAAATACACACACACACACACACACACACACACACACACACACATATTTATTTATTTATTAGAAAAGTTGGATTTACAACCTTTGAGTCATGGACTAATTTACAAAGGCACCTCATCACAGGGGGGTAGACAGAGTTACATAGTGTGGTTACAACAGTGAGAACAGTACAGGTGCAGAACATTAAACATAGAGTACACATAGGTTACATAATAATGTTACTTATAATAGGTTACAGTCAAATACAAGGTATCCGAGGGTTACACTGGGGGTACAGCCCTGGAACTACTTAGATAATACCTGGAGCGGGTGGAGGTAGGGATGTGGAGTGGGATGGGAGGGAGGGGGAGAGGATAGGCTGTCCAGAGGACGTTGTCAAGTCAGGGAGGCCTGACAGAAGGATCCCATAGTGTTATTAATTAGGTGCATCTACAGCAACGAGCATCAAAGAGATGGTTCCGGGGGGTGATTTTGAAGGGACCAATTTTGGCAATGTCTGTGATGCAAGGTGGGAGGGAGTTGAACCAAGCAGGGACTCAGTAATGGAAGGACCTCTGAGCTAGCAAGGTCTTAGTTGTGGGCACCAGAAAGGTGGCCTTGACAGAACTACTGGTGGCAACATACAAGGTCGCACACCATAGGGAAGCACAGACCTCCGGGGGAGAGAGCCCTAGAAGAGATTTTTTGGCAAGTAGGCAGGTCTGGTAGTGCAGACACTCCTCAAAGTTAAGCATGTTGGTGGTGGAGTAGAGCAGGCAAGTGTGAGTGCATCTAGGGGTGCCGCTCAGGAGCCTGCAGGTCTTATTGATTAAGAGCTGGATTTTAGTCAAGGCAGTATTGTCTGCCGCAGTGTAAATGGGCAAGCCATAGTCCACTAGTGACAGGATGGAAGAGGTGATGGCCAGCCAGAGGGCAACTTGGGGGAGGCAATCTCTATGACGGTATAGTAGGCCTATCCAAGAATTTATGGTGGAGGATAGGGCATTGATGTGGGTGTGGAAGGTGAGAGCTGAGTCAAAAGTGATGCCTAGATATTTGTAAGAGGTCACTTGCTCCAGTGGGTGCAGAGTGCTGGAGAGAATGAAGAGGGGGGCATTCTTGGCCTTGTTTTGGTGATGGGAGAAGAGCAATGGCTTAGTCTTCTTTAGGTTAATGACAAGTCGGTGGTCAAGGAACCAAGTTTCAGCTTGGTTGTAGGTGTGCTGGAGGGATACCTGGAGAGAAGAGGGATCAGGGTGGGATGCAAAGAGAACTGCATCATCAGCATAGAGGAGCATTTTTTCTGTGCAGGAGCTGGGGATAGTGTTGAGGTAGAGGCTGAAAAGTACAGGGCCCAGAATGGAGCCCTGGGGTACCCTAGAACGAATGTGCCAAGGAGCCATTTATCTTCACATGCTGGGATCTAGCAGAGAGGTAGCTAGAGAAAAAGGCAAGGGAACCAGTGGAAAAGCTGAGTTGGTGGAGGGAGTTGAGCAGGAGTGGGTGACAAACAGTGTCAAAAGCCTTGGAGAGGTCTATGAACACTGTGCCAGCAAGGTTGCAGGAGTCAAGAGCAGAGTGCAGGTATTGAAAGAACTCCAGGAGAGCAGTAGTGGTACTGTGTCCTGGGAAAAAACCACGTTGTTCTGGGTACATTATGTCATATTTGGCCAGGTACTCAGAGAGTTGAATAGACACTATTTTTTTCTAGGGCTTTAGAGAGTGGGGGGAGGACAGAGATCGGCCGGTAGTTGTTAGGTATGGACCGATCTCCACTCTTATGTACAGTGGTGATTTTAGCTGATTTCCAAGCACTGGGAAACCGACTGAGGCATAGATACTGGTTTAGTAGGTCTGTAAGGGGGACTAGGATGACATCCGAGACCAGGCGGAGGATTCTGGAGTCTTGGGGGTCACAGCTGGGGTTGTTGCTACCAAGAGCTTTTAGCAGATTTGGCCTGGCTACGTGGGGGGATACAGTGTGCAGGTAGAAAGGAGGGCGATCCAAGGCAGGGGATAGAGGCGGGGATTGGGTCAAACACATTGTTGGAAGGACAGAACTTAGGTCAGAGAAGGTAGTATTGAGGCAATCAGTTATGCGAGTTCGATCTGTACTGATAGTGCCATCGATGGAGAGCTGGGATGGTGGGGGGGAGTGGGTCTTCCCATTAAGCTCTTTCATGCTATCCCAGAATGTCTGGGCGGAACCCCAGGTGGAAGCGAGGGTGGTCTGATAGTGCTCTGCCTTGGCCAGTCTAATGGCCCAGGTGCACTGATTATGCACCATGTTGTAGGCTTGTCTATCAGCCAACTTGCCTGATTTGATAGCGATGTGCCAGAAATTATCCCTATGCTTACGTTTTTGGATAAGGGATGGGGATATCCATGTGGCATTTTGTTTTTAGTACAGATTCTGGTGTGGGGGGCTAAAAGGTCACAGGCCTTGCTGAAGGCATTGGTGAAGAGGTCTAGGGCAGAGCCAATATCAGGGGCATGACAGATGGGGGATCAGTCCAGCTGTGCTAGATGCAATTTTAGCTTTTTGAGACCCCCAGGGCATAGGCGCCAGCGCAAGGTGGCCTGGGACACAAGTTTCGCTATGGAGGATGACCAGATACAGAGGAGGGGTGAGTGATCCCTAAGTGAGTTGGGGAGGACGTTGATATCCCAGATTTTATGAGGGCGGTTTGATAGTATTACGTCTAAGAGGGTGCTGGAGCCACTTGTCCAGTTGAATCTTGTGGGCTGGGTGACTAACTGGGACATGTCCAGGGCAGCGAAGGAGTCCCTGGTATGGGAGGCAGTGGTACCAAGCCAACTGATGTTAAGGTTACCTAGGATGAATTGCTCTGCATTGTGTGGTAGGGAGGTGGGGTAGTTGATGAGAGACTGGACCGCTGGGTTCTGGTTCCTCGTGGGTATGTAGGAGACCGTGAGGAAGAGTGGACCCCTGGCTGGGTCAGGGGTAATTTTTAGAGTAAGGGCTTGGGAGCCATAGTCAAGCTTGGGGGCAGGGAGTGCATGGCTTATAAGGGTGTCCCACATATAGATTGCACACCCACCACCGCGTTTACTGACTCAGTCTTCCCTGAACAGGGTGTATCCAGGGAGGGAAATAACGGAGTCAGGGGTTGTTTTGGAGAGCCACGTCTCTACTAACGCAGTAATATTGGGTTGGTGTTATATAAAACAGCACAGGAGTGCAGCGGATTTCTTTAGAAGGCTGCATATGTTCAGTGATGCAATGCCGAGACCAGCTCCAGAGTGGGGTGTGGAAGGGCTAGTTGGCATAGGTCCAGGGTTTGGGTGTATATTCCCGGAGAGCAGTAAGAGCAGAGTGATTAATCTAATTAGGGGATGGTGGCAACAAGGACCCTTAGTGTGCTGCTGATGAGGTCCTGATAGTAGGGGTGTAGGGGATGGGTAAGGCATGGAGGGTAGGTATGACAAGGAAGAGGTGGGTCCAGGATGGGCCCAGGAGAGCAGAGGGAGTGGGGGTGTTGGTAGGTGGTGGATGCAGAGGAGTTGGGGGGTCCAAGATGGGAGACTGACGAGCTGTTTGGGGGTGGCTTAGGGGAGAAATGCTCAGGGTGGAGGGCAGGGGTACAGGACATGGGGTGGTCTGAGCCAGAAGGGTAAACGTGAGCAGGCCTAGTAGAAGAGCGATGGTGCCCATTGTTATGTAGTAGGTAGCTGGAGGTAAAACTATGCCAGCAGTGGTGTGCCAGCTGTGAAATTAGATGAAGCACAGGCCAATTTTGGCAAAACGCCTGGAAAGAGTCACTGTAATATTGCTTTACTGCGTGGGGTGGCAATGACACTAGTTCTAATTTAGTGATATCATTGAAAATTCAGCTAAGGCAAAGGTGCCAGCTACTGGGATGGTTTGGCTGTGACTGGGTATGTCACCATAGGCAGTGGAAGTGTAAGAAATTAAAGGGTATATAGTTGAATTAGGGTGAGGTCTCTAACAATAGGGCAGGTTACAGCAGTAATTGAGAGGAGTTAACTGGAGTGGCTGGAGAAAATCTTGAGAGCAAATGTGCAACCCTGTGGGTAAGATTGCTGTAAAAAGGGGTGGTAAGAAAGTGGGTCAAGTCAGGTACTGAAGACAGGGAGGCCAATAGCCATAAGAATGTGCAGTGGAGTGACCAATCAGCTGCTAGGCTGAGGAAAGGGGTGAAGCAAGGGTCGATTTGATACTGTGAGGAGGTGGGGGACAAAAAAATTAAGTCCAGAACACAGCACAAAAAGATTTCCCCGAGATCAGAAAGTGCCAGGAGTTGGAAAATCAGCCGAGGAGCAGAAACTGCCAATCAGTGCCCGGGTCCTCCACTGGGCATCCAGTCAAAACAGCGGCATTAAAAACCATGAGTTTCAGAGGTCCAGTGCATACCGGAATCTGTCTGGGGGTCAGTCGGGTGGTCTACTAGCTGCTGCCAGCTCGGAGAGTGCTGGGGCCACAGCAGCAGCTTGGGAAACCCGCAGATGGGCTGTCTGTGGAACAAGAAGGGCAAGACAGAGGATCACATACAGCTAGAGTACAATAGCAAGCTCAGTGGGGGGCAGGCAATGGGAAAGACAAAGCACAAGATAGAGAGGTGGCAAATGATTGGTAATTATTTAGAGATAGAAGAGGGGTTAACGGGGGGGGGGGTTCTGTGCTTTGGCACCGGGGCGTCTGAGGAGGACAACAGCAGCAGCAGAAGGAGGTGTAAGAGGATGGTTTGTAGGTAAGGAAGAAAAGAAATTAAGCTGTCCAGAAAGACTGCATTGCAAGTGGGGAGGAGAAATTTAATAATTAGCAGAGTGACTAGTGTGGGACAGGAGACACAGCTTGGCAGTAGAGGCAGATATGGAAAAATGCAGCAATCTTACTCAGTAGCTAGGTCTAAGCAGTCAAACATCAGCTACTAAACAATACAGTTTGTCCAGCACTAGTCTCACAGCAGCAAGTAGCACCAAGAGGATAGCCTAGAGGCTTGTAATAGAAAAAGAAAGGAAAATCGAGGAGCACCAGGATTTGTATGATGCTATACTAATAAATGAATGAGAGCGGTGAATATGTAAGCACCCATACAGCAATAAAACGGACAACAGACGGAATACAACTCCAAAATTTATAAATATGCAGACAAGCACAAGTACAAAAGTGGCTTAAAAAAGTACTAACGTTTCACCTGGTACACTGCCAGGCTTCATCAGAGTGAAGAATCAACATACTAATGCCTCAATAAATACACAGTGCAATTAATCATGTGACACAAACTCACCAATACATACTATATTCCCATTAAGTGAATAATTATTAATTAATAGAACTAAAGGGACCTGAATTAGATCCCCAATACAGTATAATAACTCTTTAGTTCCATATTTCCATGTAATAGCACAGGTAAAATAACTTGGTGACCTGAAATAATTTTTGTCATCTATTTTAAATATTATATTTTAACTTTACTATTTAGGGAGGAATAAATTCCAAATTATGATTATTCTATATATTAATCCCAACATAAATCCAAGTCCATACAATTTACATATTTAGGACAAAGGTTTAGAATAAAGTTAAAGACGACATGTTAAATGAGGTGACCAGGCGCTATTCTTATGTCATAGCAACAGGGGGAGAAAAGAACAGTATACAAGCAATATATTATCACTTGTACTTTTTCAGAAAAGCTGAGAGTTCGATGTTTTCATTCAGACCCATGTGTGAACAAGCCGCTAGGAAGTAAATCCAATAACTTTCTCTCTGTCCAATCTTTTTATTTAAATCACCTCCTCTGGGGCCTATGGTGACCAGTTCCAGATCCAGAAATTTAAAAGTGTGTTTTTGGGAACTATGTTTCAAAGTATGTTTGGCAATAGCATACGTGGTATCTCCTCTTTCTACAGCCCTTACATGTTCTCCTATCCTTACTTCAAATTTTTGTGTAGTGCGTCTAACATAGTATGCCCCACAATCACATTTCAACAGATATACTACACCAAAACTATTGCATGTAATGAAATCATTCAGTTCTATGTTACTCCCTGTAACTGGATGTTTAAAGTGTTTACAACAATAGACATATTTGCAATACATACAATTACTGCACCTATGGGTACCCTTGGGTCTGGATGTTAGCAACATTTGTTTGTCCTTTCTGCTGATGGCTACTGTGTTGGACACTACATTGTCAGTTATACTTTTGCATTTTCTAAAAATAACTTTGGGTCCATTTCTGTCCTTTGGGGGGTTAGTCGGGCAGTCTTTTAGCTGTGGCCAGCTCGGAGATTACTGGGGCCACAGCAGCAGCTTGGGAAGCCCACAGATGGACTGTCTGTATATGTCTATAGATGTCTATAGATGTAAAAGAAGTTGGGATGTGTACATCGATCACATGACAATACCACTAGGAGAAGAGGTAGATTGGACTGGAATGTAAAGGAATGCTGGACTATGTCAGTCCATGGTGGCAAAGGAAGGCTTAAGCACAGTGGTGTGTGTGTGTGTGGGGGGGGGGTTGTGTGTGAAATTTTAATCCTAGGAGGAAACAACATGGCAGTGATTGATTGAGCACAGACTGTTAACCCTTACTGCCTACAGACAGAACTGGAATGTTATGTTAAGGAATTCTGGACTAATGATGGTAAGTGAGTCTGTGACAAAGTAGGAGACATGCTGCAACTGTAAAGGAAACACACTTTGTTTTTTCTTGCTTTTTGGGAAGGTGCTTTGTTGTCTGGTGTAGGAGAATGTGCTGCAACTCCAACATGTTCTTCAGTGGGAAAGAATGCTTTGAAGTAATGCTGAGTCCCTTTTTGAAGCAAAACTTCTGAGGGGCTCTGCCCACTGCAGCCATAAAAAATTATTACAAAGGATAAGAGACAGAGAGTAGGACAAGATAGGGAGATGTAAGTGAATTGCTGAAGGTCACATAATGGGTAAGTAATGGTGGTGAAATTAAAATCTTGTCTCCTGGTTTATAGGTCTGTACTCTAAACACTAGTTTAAACTGCTTCCTTGTGTTACTCACTTTGTTTGCATGTTAAAGTCTGCTGATCTAGATTATTTATTATTAATTTACACAGCACACAAAGTATTACAGTGCAATACAAAAGAGAACAATAAAAAAGGTAACGATGCACTGCTAATGTTCATTGCACTTTTTTAACTGCTGTACATGCAAATTGTTCTTTATTTATTCTCTTATTGTATTGCATTGCTTGTCTGTTTGTTTAGATGTTTTCTTGCTTTTGTCTGCTGCTGTTTGCTCCATCTCCCCCTTCCCCAGGTTGCACCTGGAAATGAATCTCAACTCAGTGTGCCTTTTCACGTTGCCAAATTTAACATAAATAAATAAATAAGGTAACAAACAATACAGTTTATAATAATTATGGGTGCCGACCTGTTACGCTGGCGACCCGGGTTCGGGAATGGACCTGGGACATTGGAGGGCTGGCTGGGGGGAGAAGGATCGAGCATCCAATGACTGCTCTCCTTCTCCAGGGGGGAGGGTGGTAGAGTGTTCGGCATTATACGGACACCTAGTGGAGGCTGGGTGTACCGAATACACCGAAGCCAATATGTTCAGCAGGCGGGGCAGATGCTGGTCATCATTTCACGTCCCTGCCCCCATATATCAGGGAGAAAAATAGCTGCTGGCCACCTTGATGAAGCCCACCCTCAGCTTCAATTAGTTCCCAGGTCAGCTCCCTGACCTATATTAAAATAAAAATTCCAGCACTCCAGCAAATTCGGGGAGAGTATGATATTATTTATTATAAAAAAGATAATATATCAAAGAAACACTTACAATTGTAAGTAGTTAAAAAATTCCAAGGTACAATGCCAAACAGCACAATCCAGGTTCTACTCCTTATCCAACCTTGCTGTTTTGGGGCAATGCTATCCCTTCATCAGCTCCCTGACCTATCCCATTGATTACGGCACAATGGGCCGGTGCCACAACCCCACCCTGGGGGGCAATCCAGGGGGCTTCAGGGAGCCACGGCAAATGTGGGAGTGGGAGTAGAAGGGTCCATGACTGGGCTGAGGAACCGGCGGCAAAGTGGCAAAATAAATCATAATAAATAAAAAAATAAATAAATAAAATTACAGCAGTAATAAGCAGACTGGCATCATACAATAAGTCATATTTTATGTACAATACTGTATTAACCTAATTAAAAAACATAAAATGGCCGGCCCAGTGGCACTGAGGGTTGAGGCACTGGACGCCACATCTCGCGCCATGCTGGCAACCCTGGGTTGGGAGCAGACTCAGGCATCAGGGATCAGCAGGGGGAGGAGAGGATTGAGCATCCAGAGGACTGCTCTCCTCTCCTGGGGTGGGTAGTGGGGGTTCCCTGGTCTGACAGCGGCTCCAGGTGGAGACCGGGTGGCACTGCATCTGAGCCAGGGATGTATGAGGGGCGAGGCAGCGGTGGGCATCTGTAGGAGGGGATGGAAGCATGCCCTCCAAATGCTGATGTCATTGCATGCCCACACATCAGGGGGAAACAGTAAACTGGAAATACCCCGGCCACTGGGGAGGCAACGGCATGACTCTGGGACCAGCCCACATGCCCAATGCTGAACCTGATCCCCAACATGACTCTCCATGGTCCCTGTCTCCTTCTGTAAGGGGCCAGTGGGCGAGGGGGAACCCAGCAAGTGATTCCTCAGGCTGGGGGAAAGTGATCAGGTGTGTGGTAGAGGTGGCACCTTGGGGTCTGCCTGAGAGATGCCTCGATGACTGGTGACAAGAATGTAAAAAGAATCTACAAAATAAATAAAAATTAAAAAAATAAAAAACATGAATTCAAAAAAGTTTTAAGAGTGTGACAGAAAATCCTTACATTCATGATATTGATGAATATTTGGGATATAGGATTACAAACAGGAGGGTCAATAAAAGAAAAGATGTGATGCGATAACAAGACAACCTACTTAAGAAAGATTGATAGTAGTCTGATATCACCAAAATGCAGGGAGTGTGGTGGAACATATACTGAAAGGGAGGCTGTAAAGTATGAAAGTTTTGCGAAATGAAGAACAATGAATACTAAAACTAGTATTTTAAACTGAAATCTAAGATTCAAAGGTAGCCACTGCAAGACTTTTGAGATGGATGTGATAGTGTATGTACAGTGGCATCCCCCAGGATGAAACGCAATTCTGCAGCATTTTGCAGCACTCTGCATAATGCTGCAGAAGGTCTACTGAATAAAGCAGTGTACTTTCAATGGTAGTTAGTCCCCTTTGTCATTCAGGAAAATGTGACACTTCCAGGATGAAGTGAATGCCACAGTTTCCTGCATGACAAAGGGAGCTAATTACCATTGAAATTACAATGCTTTATTCAGTAGGTGAATCAACTATCCCTTAATGCTATGAAAATGGTTTCCATGTGTTTTGACACACGACAGAGGCTTTCTAGATTCCCTTCACTCCCCACCTTTCTCACCCTTGATGGGGGAAAAATTGACGATATACCCTCATTTAAGTATCTTGGTGTCTGGCTTGACCGCCACCTTGGTTCTTCTCAGCACATAGATGCCATGTACAAGAAACTCCACTCTAAGCTTGGTGCACTTTATAGGAACAAAAGCTGTATCCCTATATCTGCCTGCCAGGACATCATCACTAAAATGATCCTCCCCAGTTTTGATTATGGTGACTTAGTCTATGGTGCTGCACTTAAATCCACCCTGGCCAGACTGGATCCCCTCTTCCACTCCTTTTGCTGTTTTGCCTTGGCCTGTCTCCCTGGACTCACCACTGTTCTCTGTACATTGATCTCTCCCTCCCTTCCTTGAATGACCACCATCTCATCCACTGTGCCTCCTTTATTTCTAAATTCTGGTTAGTTTTGCTCCCTCCTTACCTCAGCTCTCTCCTCTCCCCTGTGCCCCCCTCCACGTACTCTCTCCGTAACTCAGGTTGTTTTCTTTTGCTCCCCTCTCATAAATCCCTAGCTGGCCAGTCTAGTTTCTGCTTCTGTCTTCCTAGTCTTCGAACTCCCTTCCACTAAGAATTCACTCTGCCACATCCAAATGCTCTCTTTTCTCTCTTCTCCAAGGCCATCATGTCCCCTCCTGTAAATGTCTTTAGCCCCATTGCCGTACACTTCTCCTTATCTACTCCTACCTCTATACTTCTAGCTACCCTACCTCATCTCCCCTTCCTCTCCCTCTTTCCCCTCCACTGCTTCCTCTCTCTCCCTTACTTCTTTCTCTCTCACTCCCTCCCCCAGTAATCACCCTTTCTACCCCTTTCTAATCCTCAACACTCTAATCCTCTCCCTCCCTACCTACCATAATCTGTTCCCTTCTCCTCTCTCTTTTACTCCCACTGCTACTTTTCCTTTTTACCCCTACTCTAGCCTTTCTTATTCATTCCCTTCTACTTACTCTCTGTCCTACCCTTTCCTATATTTGTGACATAATTTTTTGTGTGTGCCAGGTACTTCACACTTCTAATTTTTAATCTACATTATTATTTGCTCTGGTAATGTATATTATTATACAAACTGTGTATTGTGGCATTGTTATTACTGCGATTCTACTTGTTTGTACTTATTCCTTACCCCTTCCCCCAGGACACATCTGGAAATGAGCTTCATGGCTCAGTATGTCTTTCCTGGTAAATCTCTTTTAAATAATTAAATATTTATATTTATTTGTTTTACTAGGAGAAGTCTCTGTTGAGCGATGCTCATTTATAAGGAGGCCTTGGTTTGGACAGCAAAAACATTGTAAATTCAAGAGCATACATACACAGATACAATACAGTAATCCAACAAAATCATAGCATTCAGAGAATATACATAGTACCATAAAGATGATGAATGTCTTGAGTAGGATATGAGCATAGCAATGGAATTAATACAAACATAATACACACATACCTAGTATAAGGAAGTGCATACAGCTTTTCCAATAGACATACAATTTTGAATAAGGTCCTGAAAAATTTAACAATTGCACACATAGTTACAATGGGTGTCCAGGATATTTTTAAAGGCTGCAGTACTAGGTAATGCACTTAATTTTGAAGTGTGTAGCAGCTTATTCAAGAGAGTAGGAATGGATCAGCTGAAAGCAGCTTTTCCAAGGTGAGAGAGGTACTGTATCTTGATATCTCTGAGAGAATGACATTACAACAGGTAAAATTATATTAGATCTAAAATCAAATGTTTGGCATGCATACAGCAGTATATTGATTGATTGACCGATTGATTGATTAATTGAGTCCCAATACCCTCCCACCTTTAGCTGGTGTTAGTTATATAGCTAACAGTCTCGCATGACTTGTTTCTGTTTTTTCTATCACCCGGATTTCCCATTTGAGTTTTATACTAATTATCCACTAGAGGTTGCCAGCACTCCTCAGGGATCCTTGTATCTGGCATTGCCTCAGTGCTCATCTGAGACTGTTTTTTACCGATCCTCTCTCTTCCTGTCCCACCTCAAGTCCTCATCTCTCCTCCCTAAATACCTCTTACTCAAACGACTTCCTCATCATGGATTCCAGGGCTTTATTCCCCTACTGCCTTTATTATTTACGCTGTTTTTGCTATCTGTTTTTACCAGTCCTGATGAGTTACCCTCTTTTTGCTCTGTGTACTCACTTAACAATTTCTGCTTCTCCAACCTACTGTCTTACCCCACTCCCAGCCCTGTACCTCAATCAGGGCTTAATTATAAGTACATAGGAGTTTTAATTAGATTTATCCAGCGTAGATTCTCTATCTCCCCTTGGTGTACCTCTCAGGCATTTGTGACTGCTTTGGTATGGATAGTTACACTATCCCTTATCCTTGCTAGGGATGTGGAGACCAATCCTGGTCCTACCATTGCTACTGCTATCACCCAGTCTCATTCCTTGCATTGCTTGCCTCAATTACCTGGTCTCACCCTTGCACACCTTAACATTAACAGTCCTATGGCTAACCTCCCTGAACTTGAGGCTTGGGTGTGCGCTAACAATGCTGATATCCTTGCCTTGTCTGAAACTTGGCTTAAACCTTCCATCAAGGACTCCCTCTGCCACCTCCAAGGCTATAATTTTCTTTGGATGGATCGCTCCAATACTAAAAGAGGTGGGGGCTTGGCACTTTACTACAAGGCCCGTCTCAATGTATCTATTCTACATGATCCCCCTCTCACTAACTGTGAGGTTCTTCATTCCCTTCTGCTGCTTGTGGGTGTTAAAAAACTCCATATTTTTTGTGTTTATATACCACCCAGAAACTCCAGACTAGGTCTTGAAGAATTTATGGAACATGTGCCGGTCATGACAGGGAAAAATGACCTTATCTGCTTGGGAGATTTTAATCTGGACTGGGCCAAACCCAACTCCTCTCTCCTATCCTCCGTGACTAGCAAAGCCAACCTCACTCAGCTCATGCAGGACACCACTAGAATCTCCCATCATGGTTCCTGCAACACTCTCATAGATTGGATACTGACAAAGAGGAAGGAGTATTTCCCCCCTGCTGGTGTTCTACCTGACACCATAAGCAATCGCTGCCCGGTTTACTGCGTTTGGGACACCTCTCCTCCATCCTTCCCTTCTAAAGTCATCTTTTCCCAACCTCTTTAAGCTTAATACTGGTGCATTCCTTCATGACCTTAACTGGGTTGACTGGTCACCTCTCTACATCACCAATGATATCAACATAGCAACTGCTTATTTCAACACTACCATACTCTTCCTACAAAACCTACACATTCCGGTTACCATGCGCAGGGTAAAAGGGAAAGTTACCAAATGGCTCAAGTATCTCCTACTCCAGCTTCTGAAACAAAGGGATTAACTCTGGTCAACATGGAAGTCCTCCTCTTGTCTTTCTGATTTTGCGGCCTACAGGGCCCTTCAGAACACCTGTAAAAAGGAGACTCGATTGGCAAAGAGCACATACTACAGGAACCTGCTTAGAGCCTCCGCCTCTAACCCTAAACGTTACTGGTCTCAAATGAAGGAGATTCTAGGGAACAATAAGCCAATGACCCCAAATGCTATGTATATAAATGATACCCACTGTAACAACCCTCTCACCATAGTGAATGCATTCAACTCACTCTTTTCAACACTTCCCACCCCAACCCCCACCACGTCCCTCTCTGCACAGGCTGCCACTTCACCACTGACCACTCCCCCCCTGCTCTTGAGCTGTCACTGGTCACACGCCAGATTGTCCTCAAGTTACTAAAGGCCATTCCTGCTAGTGGTAGCACTGGACCTGATGGCATTCATCTGGGAATTCTTAGACAATTTGCCTCTTGTCTTGTGGCATCTGTCACCAGGCTGTTCAACCTCTCTGTCTGTACTGCACAGTCTGGAAAACAGCCAGAACTACACCTGTGTTTAAGAAAGATGACACCAAAATCCTGTCTAAATTCTGCCCCTTCTCCTTTCTGCCTATGCTCAGTAAGTTGCTTGAGAAACTAGTTCTTCATCAGGTCTCTAAGTACCTTTGCAATTTTAACCTTCAGTCCTCTGTACAACATGGCTTCAGGGCTGGGCACATCACAACCACTGCTCTTACACAGTTTACCAGTGATGTCAAATGTAATATGGACAAGGACTGACTAACTGGAGCTGTGTTCATAGACCTCTCTAAAGCATTTGACATGGTACATCACCCCTTCCTACTGGGCAAGATGCAATCTCTTGGTGCCTCCGGCTCTACTCTATCCTGGTTTGGAAGCTACCTTGATAATCATTCTCAGGCTGTCTGTCTGTAAGGTTCTCTCTTCCCCTGCAGCTATCTCCTGTGGGGCTCTGCAGGGTTCTATCCATGATCCCCTGCTTTTCTCTCTCTTTCTTAATGACATTCCTATCCTTTCTCCACACAGCAGCATAATCATGTATGCAGACGACCTGGCGCTTTACTCTGCCTCCAAGTCTATTGTGGACATTAATCTAAATCTTTCTCAGGACTTTCAGTCCCTACAATCCTGGTTTTCATCTAACTATCAAATCCTAAACATAGCTAAGACCCAGGCCATACTTTTTGGGTCCACTAGAAAAGTACCCATGGAGTCGCATAAGCTCCTGGTCCACTGCCGCCATGGGACTGCTCTCTCTAACACTTTATCTTTCAAATATCTTGGGGTTACACTAGACCCGGTACTGGATTTTGCTGCTCATGTCAATGGAGTCTGTCCCTCAGTCAATGCCAAGATAGGTGCGGCCTATAGAGTATGCCACTCACTCACACCGGCAGCTAGAATCTCTGTAGCAAGAGGTGTTCTTTTCCCACAACTACTATATGTCCTCCCTGTACTCTCTCATGCCAATGCTGGGGTTCTTCGCAAGTGGGACACGTCTTATAAATATATCTGTAGATTCACCTTATCTGCTCCTCACTTAACCCATCACAGCCTACTCTATTCTGCCTTAAACTGGTTGCTTCCTAGTGCTCTCTGTTCTTATGCCCTAGGTTCCGGACCCAGAGGGTCGTAGTTGGCGGGATAGTCTCATCCCCAAGGAGGGTCATTAGTGGGGTCCCACAGGGATCAGTCCTTGGGCCCCTTCTGTTCAACGCCTATGTCTCTGACATAAGGACAGGAATCAGGAGTGAGATCAGTCTCTTTTGGATGACTCAAAACTGGGGGCGGTGGTGGATGGGGAGGAGGGGAGGGTGGCCCTACAGGGGGACCTGGAAGCTCTGGAAAGATGGTCTAGAAAGTGGAAGCTGAGGTTCAATGCAGGGAAATGCAAGGTACTCCACCTGGGGGCCAGAAACATGGGCCAAGTGTACACCCTGGGGGGGAAATGCTACAAGTCTCGATGGCTGAGAGGGACCTGGGGGTGGTGGTGGATGTCAAGATGAACAACTCTGGGACTTGTAGGAGGGCAGCAGCCAAGGCCAACAGGATGCTGGGATGCATCACTAGAGGGATCACCTCCAGAAGGAGGGAAGTGATACTCCCTCTGTATAACTGCTTGGTGAGGCCGCACCTTGAGTACTGCGTGCAGTTTTGGAGGCCACACTTAAAGAGGGAAATTAACCTCCTGGAGAGGGTCCAGAGGAGGGCAACCAAAATGATTTGGGGCTTGGGGGACAGGACCTATGAGGAGAGGCTCGAAGAGCTAAATATGTACACATTGGAAGAGAGAAGGGACCGGGGGGACATGATAGAGGTCTTCAGGTACATGAAGAGGGTAAATAGGGGAGGAACAGTCAGGGTGCTTTGAAGGAAGGAGGAGGGGCCACTAGAGGGCATGGGTGGAAGCTGGAGGGCGGAAGATTCAAGGGAGAAAGGAGGAGGTGCTACTTCACTGAGAGGGTGGTAGAGCCATGGAATGCTGCCTAGGGGGCTGGTGGAGGCAGAGACAGTGGAGGGGTTCAAGAGGGGGTGGGACAGGTACAGGGGAAGGGTTCTGGAAGCAAAATCCAATGCAGCAAGAATATCCGGAACTGGGAAGGGAGAAGCCAGAGAAAGTGAGGGGGGGCAGCAAGGTCAGCACCCAGGGTGGGGGCTGACCAAACGAGCAGACACGAAAGACCATTAGGCCTATTCTGCTGGCATTTTAGTATGTTAGGTTGTTTTGTTGACTCACTGACTAGAACCCCTCGCCCCACCACTCTGGGTGACATGCTTACCCCTGTCTCACACTCCCGCTCCCTTAGATCCTCCTCCTTCCCATTGCTCTCTGTTCAGCCCTGCTCGTCAACAATGGGTGAACAAGCCTTCTCCTACTTTGAACCTAGGTTCTGGAACTCATCCCCCCTACATTTTAAGAACTCCTCATCTCATCTTACTTTTAAGTATTCCCCTTTTTCTCACCTCTGTGCTCTTGGTAATTGCGACTGAGCTTAACTTTCTGTGTTTGTTGCCAGATGTGTAGATGCCCATGACTGTAATGTATAACTTATGTATATTATATTACCTGTACGTTTTTCTATCCCCTAGCTAGGCTGTTTGATGTGTGATCTGCTTATCCATGCTGTAATTGTCATTTTACTCTGTTTTTTTACTGTTATCCTCATCTTGTATAATTTCTGTGCTCTATAATGCTGACTTATTGTTGTCCTCACAGTTATCCTCATTATGTTGCAATTGATTGTCACTGTGATACCTTACTGTTGTCATTGCTGTATTTTGCAGTTTGTACTCTCCCGGGTCGTACCTGAAAACAGGCATGTTTTTTGCCTGGTGTACTTACCCGGTTACCAAACGCTAATATATAAATAAATTTGGACATCGGGATATTCATGCTGAACCAGAGCTTGTTTCCAGCTATGACCCGGGGAATGGGTTTCAAGAGGGAGTGATACAGCAATATCAACTAAAGTAAAAATAACAGATATATGCACAAGAACAACAAACTACAAAGTTCAAGTAATACACTACAGAAACAAATGCACACATTTAGCAATATATATATATATATATATATATATATATATATATATATATATATATATATATATATATATATATATATATATATATATATATATATATATATATATATATATATATTTATAAATAAGTTTTAGGGGTACAGTACCACACATAAGAGCTAGGTTAATGTGCAGCCAATGAAGGGCAAAATGCTTCTAATAAACCATGAGGAGTAAACATTCAAAATTTCAGAGTACGTTACATTTTTCATGCAGACAGTACAGGAAGGCACTGAGTACATAACTGGCATGTATATTATTCTGGAAATGACTGACACGGTTCAAGTAAAATGAAAGCCAGAACTGGCAGCCACTATAAGGTTGCAAGAAAGGAGAAGGCACACTCTTAACAGTTCTCTCAACCGGCCCGGTGGTGTAGAGGGATGAGGTGCCTCGCACTTTACCTCTTAGCATGCTGGTGACCCGGGGTAGGGAGTGAGCTCAGATTTCTGGGGGTTGGCTGGGGAGGGAGAGGATAGAACATCTGATGACAGCTCTCCTCTCCTGCAGAGATGTGGGTTGTGACTCCCTGCCATCAGTGATTAGAGGTGGATGAAGTCGGCAAAATTCACTCTGCAAAATATTTTATGAATTGTGCTCTATTTGCGGAGTGCAGTTTGCAAAATCTGTGGAGCATGGATTGAGTGTGAAAGTGTGTAATTTTGCATGTGAAATTCCACACTTTGTGCAAAAACTACTGTTTGCCCCCTTCCCCACCAATCGCCAACTCAAATATAAAAAAATAATGGAAATCTCTGCTGTCTTGTGGACCCTCACCCTCCTGATTACTGGCCCCAACAATAAAAAAAATACTCCAACTCCCTGGTGTCTAGTGGACCTCCACCTCGATGATCAGTGGTCCCATTAATAAAAAAGTACTCTAAATCTCTTGTATCTAGTGGACCTCCCCACCCCACCCCACTGACACTGCCCCAAAATATTCCAAAGCCCTGGTGTCTAGTGGAACTCCCTCGCACCCCCTCAGGTACTGCCCCCAAATCACCATTCCGCTCTCCCTGACCCCCGAGTGGGTCACTGCACAGCCCTCCAGTCACCTCCATGTCTGGCAGCCTGAAATCACTATTTTGAATGAATGAGCCCGTGCTTGTACAAGCACACGCTCGTTCACTCAGATACCAAGGATTTGGAGGATTTTTTTTTTATTGGGGCCAGTGATTGGTGGGTTGGGGGGTCCACTACACACCTCGGATTTTGACTATTTTTTGGGGTGGGTGATGCCACAAAACCCACTCAGCAGGTCAGGCCTTCTGTTCCCACAGTACCAAGCTCTGAGCACAGTATTGTGAACAGGTAACAGGACAGGGTAACCCTCTTGCCTGCTTGTGGGTCTGAATCACCTTTACTGTCAAGTTCTGGGAGGATTCAAACTGTGAACCTTATGCTAGCATACCCAAATGTACAGGCTTAGATAATCTGCTCTTCAGGGGGATGCCAGATATCTTTCGCCTAAGGACACCTAACCAGGTATCCAAAATGAACCCTTAAAACTCTATAAAAGACCTTAGGTATATTCTTACCTTTTCCCAGTTTGGTAACACCATCAAGCTTATGAACAGTTATTAGTGAGTCTCAACCATCTATACATCTCATGCAAAAAGAAAGAACTTTGAAGACACACCCAGGCAGTCTTTTAAAATACAGATTTACTTAAAAATGGATAAAAATATGTAAAATGTAAACACAGAACACCATATCACAAAGCATACAATCACTTAAAAGAAAAGTACAAACATAAACCCCTACCACAGTACAATTAGACTTTTTCTATCTAATGTATTACCTTCTTACAGTGCTTAAGTTAGTTCTTGTTTCTTAAAAGTCCAACAAGAAATGTCCCTAACATCAGACACAGATCCTAGGTTAAACTGTGTCTGTCTTACACACCCCTTCCATGAGTTCATCTAGCTCCTCCTTGTTAAATATAAAAAATTATACAAACAATGATCTTCCTGTTAGGAGATATTTCAAATAAGGTGGCATCAGCAAAAACTCATTTCCCAATATGACTCCTTAATTAACATCCTCTCTTTGATCTCAAACAGTTCCTATTCCCAGGCATTTCAAAGGATTTTATGACTTTGAGCACCATAGTGATATACAAATGTTTTTTCCTCTAAAACGTCATAAAAGTTTATGATCCCTATATCCTGGCAGCTGGGTCAGCTCCAATTAAGTCAGATAAACAGGAGATCCATAATTAAGGCTCTCTAGTCTTTTTAATTACCTCCTGGTTTCAGGTTAATATATCCTGGTATTTCCACTAAAACCTGACCCATGGCACAGTTGCCTTATGGAGACAAATCACACACTACATTTTTATATTACAAATATCAAAGAACAATCATAACCAGCTGGCCAAGCGTCACAATCCTCCCCACCTAGACTGAATTTGGGGGCTCTATCCCCTGCATGGGATGAGCTTCCCAAATCAGTTCACTCCTCATAAAGATGCGAAAGGCCATCACTGTTCTGATTGGTCACTGCAGCCCTATGTAAAATTGGCATGTCATACCCTTGCAAGGCAAGTCTCCATCTTAGTTAGTTAGTTAGTTTTTGTTGACCGGGTAAGTGCACTAGACAAATCCTGCCTATTTTCAGGCACGACCCGGGGAGGGGGATACAGATGAATGCCAACTGACCTTGAATCAGATTAAGCTGTTGGTGGTATTTTTAGTGAATGAGGGAAATATGGCCAGGACACCGGGGAAATTCCCCTACTCTCCAGGAGGGGGAATCTTTGGCTGTCTGGTGGAGATGGCCACTTTTTCTCAACCTTCGGAGGAGATGGATGTGGATGGGACAGGGAAGTGGGCCTCCTCCTCTGCACCTGCTGTTCTAGAGGCTGCTGTATTGGACAAGGATTTTTCTATTTCTGATATGCCTGAGGAGTTTTTTGATTCACCTTTGGAAGCTGTTTCTAGTGTTGCTTCTCCTGTGTGCAGTGATGTCCCTGTTACTAATGATGGTACTGATGATGCTATTGCTGCTAAAGAAAAGTTACTTGCTGAATTGTTAACTGAAGAGGAGCGCTGCACGCGTCGGAAAATACTGTTACTGTCCAAAATTGCTGCAATGTGCTCTGCTCCTCTCCCTGCTTCCCCTTTTGTTTCCCATCCTATTTCGTCGCTCTCTGGTGACGCACACATGGTTTCAGCAGAGTGTGCCTCTCAGCTTACGGATCTTCCTGTGGTGGCTGGCAGTGATGAGCGTCTAGCTGACGTGTGCTGAAAGGCATCTGACGCTGTACCTCCTTCCGATTCCTGCCCGGCTGTTCCTTTGGTCCTCCCTAAACGACTTGGCATGCATGGTAAAGTATTGTTGCATGATTTGGGACCTTTGGTGGACTGTCTTTCTCATGCTGCTTTAGAACAGCGGGCTGACGGTTCGATTTCTGTCCCCCCCCACGATTACGGGGGGGTTTATGGCTAAGAGTAGGTCTATTTCTCCCCCTCCTCCCCCGGTACATGAGGGATGGTCCCCTGACTGGGCAACTGCGGGGGCTTGTGTGGTTGAGGCACTCAAATGGTAACTGGATCCCTGACCCCACTGATGCTGTGGTACAACGATATAATTCCTTGTCTCCTGCTGACCCTGCTTTGCAACCCTTGCCTTCTACTTCTTCTGTCCCTCCTGGGTCTGAGGTTAATTTACAGGATTGTAGTGGTACTGGGTCTACTGGGATTGCTTTACATGATGTTGACTCAAAGGTTCCACACCCTTCTATATCTGTGGAATCTGATACTGTTGCCTCTGTACCTCAGAAGTCTGCTTGGGCTACTCCTCAGTTTAAACTATCGGATTTATTTTCTAACAAGGGTGAACCTGCCCCCCGAAAGAACACTGTTCGTTTAATATATAAAGGTGGCTTGGAGGACCTGACTGATAGACTGTATATTGCTAAAAGTTTGCTAAAAGGTTCAATGCAGTTTGTTTCCTCTGACATTTATGCTCTTATACACATTGGCAGTTCAAATTATGATGTGAGCTTTAAAACTGTTTCTTGTTTGGAGAAATTTTGGGCTCTGTATCATAAACTTAAAGGAAAACTACACCCAAAACTTGAAAAAATATATACTGTGCAGAGTGTTTTAATTTGTATGTGAAGTTCTAGTGTTTCCTTCTCTCTGACTGATATTAGGAGTTTTTCCTAAATTAGCCTGCTAGCTTTAGGGTAGTTTTACGACCCCTGGAGATCTCCATATCAAATAGGTTTATTGCATTTCTTTGTCCTACAATGCACCTTGTTTCATGTAATGGTGATGTAGCAGAGCCCATAAATCCAGCAGAAAGCATTGCATTACAATGAGTTCACAACAATAGAGATGGCTATATTTTAAAATCTGTAGAATTCAGCTTGGTGACCACCCTCATCCTAAAGGTTTTACTGTCCTGAAAAACTTTGCTGCTGGTAATTTTTGTGCAGCTTGTAAAGCTTCCAAGATATTTAGTTTGTTTGGCATGAGTGTGCTGAATGTTGGGTCTCTCTTACATCACAGTCACATGAGACAAGATGCACTGTGGGAACAAGAAATACAATTACACTATCAGGTATGAAGATCCCAGGTGTCGTAAAACTAGCATAAAGCTAGCAAGCTAATTTTGGAAAAACTCCTAATACCAGTCAGAGGGAAGGAAACACTAGAATTTCGCATACAAATTAAAACACTCTGTACAACATATATTTTTTCAAGTTTTGGGTGTAGTTTTCCTTTAAGAAGTCACCCCTTTGGGTTCCTTTTTTAGCTGTCCCCTTAACTAAGCCTGCTGTTAAATTGGTTACTATCATGTTTCGTAATGAAGGGGTGCATATTGAGGATATTCTTTTTTGGTTGAGGAAACAATGTGATGTCTTGGATATGCCTGTTCCCATCCTTGATAGTGAGAAAATCTGGAATGGTGGTTGGAAATTAAGGGTGAAACTTTTTTCCTCGAACTGTGGGCCTCAACATCTACCCAATAGCTTCTTTCTTGGGAAGGAAAGAGGCAGTTTGTTTTACTTTGGCCAACCTAAGTCTTGTTTTAAGTGTGGTTCCCAGACACACCTTAATATGGCTTGCGATACCCCTAGATGCTCACATTGTTTTGAATTTGGTCATCAAGCTGCTGCATGCCTTAATTTGTTTAAATGTAATTTGTGTGAGCAGACTGGACATGGCTATGTGAAATGTCCTTGGGCATCTCACAATAGGGAGGGTTGTCCTTCTCATGAAGGCTTAATTGCTGTGGCCCAGCATATGCAAGCCAATACGGAGGTGGTTACTGATAGTACAGTTGCCCTCCTGTTTCGACTCCCTCTGTGGAGCCTTCCTTAGGGGTTTTGGATGCTGAGCTTGTTGAGGCCGTTTCTGTTAATGAGCAGGAACTACTTGTTCCTCCCTTACCTTCAGTTGTTTCTTCTGCTCCTCCTGTACTGTCTACCTCTGTCCTTCCTTCTTTGGACATCTCAGAGGATTCTGGTATGCCTCCCCCCCCGATTTTGCCTTTTAAAACTGTTACTGCAAAGAAGCGTAATAGATCTGGTAAAGCTATTTTATCTAAATCCTCACCTTTGGTCTCCTCCTGCAGTGGATCCTCAGATTCCTGGAAAGCAGGTAATCAGTTTGTGGCATTGGTTCCTGGGGATGAGTCTGAGGGTGAAGATTCTGATCGCTCCTCTAGGGCTTCTACTGTTACTGATTTTGCTTCTGAGGGTGAGGAGGGTGAAGTTAAAACGGTGGAGGCTAACCTTAGGAGGTCTCAGCGTAGGGGGGTAGTTAGAGTCCCTTAACACTAGGTTTTGTTTTGATTTTTCTTTTTCTCATGTCTTTCCCCTTTATGGCTTCATTGACTATTTCAACTACTAATGTTAATAGTATTAAAAGTCATAAGAAAATGGTTACCACCTTGACCTGTTTACAACAGCATCACAGTGATATTTGTTGCCTCCAGGATACTAGATTAAAAACTTCTTTTCAAGTTCAACTTGCTAGTAACCTATGATCTAAGGGTGCTTCCTTTTGGTCTAATGGGGAATCTCTTTGTGATGGGGTTGGGGTCTTGTTTACCAATCCGGCTTTAAAAGTTTCCAAATTAGTTGATATTTGCCCCTGTAAAGCTTTATTATTGGACATTAATTTTTGGGGTGACAGATTTAGATTGATTAACATTTATGCCCCACAGACCAAGGCTCAGCGTGTTGCACTATTTATGGACGTTCAGCCTTATCTTCATACTTCTCATTTGTTTTTTTTGGCTGGTGATTTTAATTGTGCTTTTAGTACTTCTGACAGGGGGTTAAAAACCCCAAAGTTGTTCTGTGATTCAAATAAGCTCCTACACGTGCTTGATACTGCTCAGCTTAAAGATGCTTATCGTTGTGTTTATTCCTCTGGTGGTAATATGTTTTTTAAGTCTTCTCTGTCCACTAGGATTGATTTTGTTTTTCTTTCTGCTGTATTACAAGTTTCCTCTATTGTTTTGTGTGCCTGGGAGTTTTCTGACTATAGGTCTCTTACGGTTCACCTTTCCTGGGATGGTGTTCCTAGATGCAAGAAGAATTTATGGCACTTAAACAATTCCTTGTTGTCTGATAAGTCTATTGTGAAGGCTTGGAGAAGGGAATGGGTTGCTAGGCTTTCTGTCATTGATATATATGATGATTTAGCATCCTGGTGGAAGGATACCAAGAGGGATTGGAAGTCCTTTTTTCAGGTCCACTCTTGTGCTGTGGTTACTTCTCATTATTTTGAATATTTACGTCTCAGGACTCAATTTCAGAGGTTGATTTCCTTAACAGAAACTGAGAAGCTTGATTATGGAGTTCAGATACAAAATATTAAGAAACAGATGTTTGCTTATCAATACAATAGGTCTAAATTCTTAGAACATGAACATCGGTATGGTTTAAAACTGCATAAGGGTGCTTTGGATCCTTTTCAAGATTGTAAAGATTGTGTGAGCCATCGGCTTGTTACACAGTTGACTTCTCAGACTAATGATTTGGTTACTTCCCCGGAAGATTAGTTGAAGTTGTTGGTCAGTATTTAGGTTCTCTTTATCAGAAAGATACAGGTCTTGAATTTGACTCTTTAAATTTTGAATCTTTACGTTTTCGCAGGTGTCTGCTGTGAACCACCAGAATTTGTTGGCTGATATTTCTGAAGCCGAAGTACGTCTTGCTATTTCTTCCTTGAACTCTGATTCTGCTCCTGGTACAGATGGCTTGGAGGCTGCGTTTTAGCAGACATTCAAGGAAGACATTGTCCCTGTTTTGGTTCAGATTTTCAAAATGATGTTGTCTAATTCATCCTTGGTGTCCTCTATGAATCAGGCTTTAGTCCTTTTACTGTATAAAAAGGGTCCTAAAGAAGATTTAAAAAATTGGAGGACACTAAGTTTATTGAATACTGATTTGAAGATATTAAGTAAGGTTTTATTACTTTGGTTGTCCCAGGTTGTTGATGATTTAATCTGCCCACACCAAACGTGTTCTATACCGGGTAGGACCCAATATGATAATTTATTAGTCTTACGGGAATTGTTTACTGTAGCTCAGTCTGGACGTTTGAATGGATATATTTTGAGCCTGGATCAGGAAAAGGCATTTAATTAGGTTTCGCATGATTTTTTGTTTTCGGTGTTACGAGCATATGGTATACCTGCCAGATTTATCGACTGGATTCGTACTATGTATAGCTCTGCTTCACTTCTCCCTAATGTTAATAGATGGATTGGTAGTCTGATTCAAATACAATGTGGTGTACGTCAGGGTTGTCCCCTGAGCCCTATTTTGTATGTCTTTTTTATTGATATTTTACTTAGATTGATTGTTAATCATACAAGTCTTGCTGGACTGAGTATTGGTGATGGAGTCCCTCCGGTAAAGATTTTGGCATATGCTGATGACTTGGTTCTTTGCATTTCTGATATCAAAGAAGGACCTATTGTACATGATATTTTAACTTTTTTTTCTAGATGTTCCGGTTCTAAGATTAATTATGCTAAGAGTAGAGGTTTCCCTTTGGGTGATTCCCTGGTTCCTGAGTCAGGTCATATTTCTGGTATTTCCATTAGTATGGACCCTATAACTGTTTTGGGAGTTGAATTTGGTGCTAGTGATATGGCTTATGCAAACTGGTCTAAAAACTTGATAAGGCTCAATTACTTGTGTCCCGATGGAAAGGATGGCAAATTGCTAAGCGTAAGAGGGTTTTGTTAATTAAAACTTTGGTGGTTCCTATTTTTTTGTACATCAGCTATGTGTTTCCTCCCCGTGTCTTTATTTACTCCCCTATTTAGTGTTTTTTTCCAGGCATTTTGAGGGAGTAGGTTAAACCCCATCAAACGTGGTTAAACGTATAGAAGTATTAGGGACGGTGGTGTAGCTATGGTTCACCCTGTGGCCTTTTTTGTATGTCTTTTTGTTTCATATAATTTGAGCCCTCTCCTGAGACCTGGTAGTAAGTATTGGCATTTGTATGTATGGTCCTGGTTTTCTAAAGGATTACCAGTTTGGAAGTTGGGAAAACCTGCTCCTTTTGCTAAGATACCCTTTTTTCCTAAATATGGTTTGGAGTTCTTTAAGCATTTATTAAAATGGGGTGTTGCCGTTTCTCATTTGGAAACCATGAGTAGAAGGAAATTGCATAATCATGTTGTTTCTTCTGAATTTACTGATGTTGTGCTTTTTCCTGATTGTCTTCCGGACTCCTTGGAAAAAGTTCTTATGTTTCTCTCTAATAGGAGATTACCTGATTTCGTTTGGGATAGTGTATGGTTGAGTTCATATGGTAGATTACCGGTTGGTAATTCTCACAAGCATAAACAAATTAGTGATAGGTATTGTACTCGTGATTCTTGTGTGACTCTTTTGGAAACTCAGGAACACCTCTTTTTGGAATGTCCCTATGTTCGTGCTTTTTGGTTTTTTTTAGCTACCAAATGGCATGAGCCTTTATTTTCCTCTTTTTCTTATTGTACACTGTTGTATGGAGTACATAAGGGTGAATGGTCCAAGTATCCGGCTGACACCTTGTTGTTAGTGTTTTCTATTCTTCGCTTTTATATTTGGCAATCCAGATGTTTATGGGTTTCACAACAACACCTGATATCGTTTGATAAGATCCTTTCTAACGTGACTCTTACCTTACAGAAAATTTATGACACTGATTTCATTTCCTGGGTTTTGTTAAGGGTAAGTTTTTATGGGTTAATTGTGCTCATTGGGTGTCCCATGTTTGATTTTCTCTCCTGTTATTGATGTTCAGTTTTTGTTATTTCTCAGTTATTATATGTCTGTATGCTTTTGATTCTTATTGTTTTGGAGTCCTCTAGTTCAATAAAAATCCCCCTACTCTTTTCGATAAGTGCCATGGGATCTTTAACATCCACCTGAACTACCACCAATCCAGGCAGATGGGACCTCAGTTTAACGTCTCATCCGAAAGACAGCACCTCAGAAGTGCAGCACCCCTCTCATACTGCACTACAGTGTCAGTACTGGGATATTAACCCAAGTGCCAGATGTAGGAACTGAACCCACAGCTCTCTGATCTCCCAGCCTCAGAGGTGAGTGTGCTACCTACTGAGCCACTGACACTGACTAATAATCTACCACTAGTTTTTCCCATTTGTGTCTGCCAAACCAGGGTGTTGTGGTCCATTTGTACCTCAAAATGCTGTCCATATAAGTATGACTTTAACTTCTTTAGGGCCCACACTATGGTAAGACACTCTTTTTCCACAGTAGAGTATGCCTGCTCCCTGGGAAGTACTTTTTACTCAGGTACACTACAGGGTGATCTTTCCCTTGGTCGGATGTCTGACTCAGTACTGCCCCAATACCCACAACTGAGGCCTCAGTCTGGACTATAAAGGGTCTGCTATAGTCAAGATTTGTTAATACAGAAGCACTGCACAGTGCCTCCTTCAGTCTGGTAAAGGCTTTTTCACAGGCTGGTTCCCAGGTAATTTTCTTAGGCATCCTTTTCTTTACCAGGATGGATAGGGGAGCAGCCAGGGCACTGTACTTGGGTACACATTTTTTATAGTGCCCTGCTGTCCCTAGAAAACTCCTGAACTGCTTCTGCATTTTTGGTCTGGGCCATGCCTTGATCACCTCTATTTTTACTTGGTTAGGATGGAGCTGTCCCTGGCCTACAACATGCCCGAGGTATGCCACTTCAGCCATGGCCACCTGGCACCTTTCAGCTTTGACAGTGAGTCTGGCCTTCTGTATCCTGTCCAGCACTTCCCTAAGGTGGGAGAGGTGTTCCTCCCAGCTTGCACTAAAGATGGCAATGTCATCCAGGTACACCAAGGTGTACTCCTCAGCACCATTTAACACCTAGTTCGCCAACCTTTGGAAGGTGGCCGGGGCATTCTTCATTCCGAAAGGCATTACTTTAAATTCTAATAAGCCTACCAGAGTGATGAAGGCCAACCCTTCCCTAGCTCTGTCAGTTAACTCTACCTGCCAATACCCCTTTGTCAGGTCAGTAGTCGTAAGTTAGGGTACCCCTCCCAACTTGTCCAGGAGTTCGTCCATCCGGGGCATCGGGTGGGTGTCTGACTTCATGACTGCATTCAGTCCATGATAGTCTACACAGAAATGAGTAGAGCCATCTGGCTTGGGCACAAGGACTACGGGTGAGGCCTAGGGGCTGTGGGATCTTTGGATTACCCATAAATCCAGCATTTCCTCCACCACCCTCGTAATGTCCTTTTGGACAGCCTCTGACATCTGATATGCTGTCTGCTGTATGGGCATCTGTGTCTCTGTCTCCACATCGTGTGTCACTAAGGGGGTTAGTCCAGGCTTGGCACTAAACAGGGGGGAAAAGTCTGCTAAAACCTCCCTTACTTCCTGGATCTTGTCCGGGGCCAGCTGGGGAGACAATTTAACTGCCTCCACAGAGGACTCCTGCATGCTTTCTTCCTGCAAGTCCAGAAGGGGGTCTTCTTCACCCATCCCCTCCCCAGGACTACATGCTGCAAACACTATGTCAGCCCTATTAGCATATGGCTTCATCATGTTGACATGGTACATTCTTTCTGTCTGTCTTCTGTCAGGTAACTCTATGACATAGTTCACATCATTTATCTTCCTAACTACTTGGTACAGTCCTGCCCACTCAGCCTGCAGCTTGTCTTTCTGGACCAGAATAAGGACCATGACTTTCTGACCCACCATGTACAAGGGAGCTCTGGCTCTGTGGTTGTACCACACTTTTTGTTTCTGTTGGGCAGCTGCCAGGTTTCTCTGGGCTGTCCCCATAAGCTCCTTCAGTCTTTCCCTAAATCTAAGGACATAATCCATTATGGGAGTTCCCTGGGTGGTGTGCTTGCCTTCCCAGTCCTCCCAGATCAAGTCTAGGGACCCATGTACCCAGCATCCATATAAGAGATTGAAGGGGGAAAATCCTGTCAACTCTTGGGGCACCTCCCTGTATGCAAACAACAGGTGGGGAAGGTATTTCTACCAGTCCCTCCCATTCTGTTCAGCAAACGCTTGGAGCATTGGCTTCAGGGTAAGATTAAATCTTTCCACAAGCCCATTGGCTTGCGGGTGATAAGGTGTCATGTGTCTCTGCACCACCCCACACTTCTCCCACAAACATTTCATCAGGGCCGACATGAATGAACCCCCTCGATCTGTGATAACCTCCTGCAGAAACCCAACATGGGAGAAAATCCCAAGTAAGGCATCTGCCACTTTGTCTGTCCTCAGTGAGGATAGGGTGACTGCCTTAGGGTACCGGGTGGCATAATCCACCACTGTCAGGATGAACCTCTTCCCGGAGGAGCTGGGGGTATTTAAAGGCCCCACAATATCCATTCCCATCCTCTGGAATGTCTCCTTCACTATGGGCAATGGAATTAGGGTGGCTTGGGTTTTCTTACCTGCCTTCCCTGTTTCTTGGCACTGGTGACAAGACCTGCAATACTCCTTCACCTGCTGGGTGAAGTTGGGCCAATACAAATGCTGGGCCAACCGCTGCATAGTGCGTGTGATTTCCAGATGACCAGACAAGGGAATATCATGTGCAATCTTGAGCAACTGCTCACGATACCCCTGGGAAACAACAAGCTGTCTGCCTATCATCCTTCCCTCTGTCTGCACCACCTGAGTATACATCAGTCCATTTTCCCAATAAACCTTATGTTTACCATCACCTCCGTGTGCTCTGTCAGAGTCTGCCCAAGCCCTCAGCTTCTCTAGACTAGGGTCACTGTTCTGAGCAGCTGCAAACTCTTTACACATTCCCAAGGCATGGGACAGGTCCCCTTCAGTCTCTAAACTAGGGTCCCTAGTACTAGCATCAGGGAACTCAGGATCATGGTCATCCCTAACCCTCTGACACTGGGTCACTCCTCCTTCTTTGGAGTAACCCTCCATCACTGTGTGGTTAACTGCTACTGGGGAAATTTCTACCCCCTTTTCATTAGTCTCCATATCAGGAGACACAGGCTGGGGAATTGGCCTCCCAGTGATTTCCACCATGGCTTCTGTGGGGTCCAGGGAACTACAATTTTCCTTTGCCACTTGACTACGGGTAACTGCACACACCATTACCTGGTTGAGATTGTTGCCAAGGATGACATCCACTGCTAAAGTTTTGGCAACAGCCACCTGTTGCACAGTTCCTCATTTCACCCCAGTCTAGGTGAACACTAACGAGGGGCAATGTTTTCTCCTCACCAGTAAAGTCTTGTATAGTGACATATTTATTGGCTATAAGCTGACCAGGCTCTACCAGATCCCCTTTTACCAATGTCAGGGATGCCCCTGTGTCACTTAACCCTTGTGTCTGTACACCATTCACCGTGACTGGGTGCATGTGTTCCCTCATGTTCACAGGCATGCTTCCAGGGAACACATAAACAACCAACTTCTTTTCTAGCCCCCTGTTGCATATTGCTCGCCCTTTTGGACACTGTCTGGCAATATGTCCAGTTTCTTTACAGACCCAACATTCGTTTCTTTTCTCAGAGAAATCTTTTCTCTGAAGCTGGTGGAGGCAGTGAGGGTTTTAGCTGCCCTTAAGGTGCACTTTTCCCTTTCTGTGCTGCCACACCCACTCCATTCGCTCTCAGAGCAGGTCTGCTCTTGGCTTAGCAGTCTGAGAGTTCAGCAGCCTCTTGCACTGTTTTGGGATCTTGGTCCTCCAGCCAGGTTTTCATCTCTGCTGGGCATGCCCCAAAAAACTGTTCTAACAAAATAGCATTTTCAATTTTATCTACAGAGTTTGCTTCAATTCCTTCCCACCAACGTTTTAAAAACTGATGTTTTTCATGGCTAGCTCCTCATAGCTCATATCAGAGCTTCTCCTGGGCTTACAGAATTTAGCTCTGTATGCTTCAGCAGTTAAATCAAACTTTTTTAAAAGTGCAACTTTAAGTTTGCTGTAATCATTACTGTCCTCATTGTCCATTTGACCCAATGCACTCTGAACTTTTCCAGTAAGTAGTGGGGATAGCTGGAAGCTCCAGGACCCTCTTGGCATTTTAGCCTGAATACAAACTTTTTCAAAGGAATTTAAAAAGGCATCCATATCCTCCCCCTCTTAAATTCAGCTATCAATTTGGAATTCAATTTGTAACCCAGTCCCATAGTTCCAGTTAAACCCAAGCCACTTACCTGCTCTGGTGCTGGTGGTTGGAGTTGTAGCTTCTCCAGTTCATGTCACGTCTGGCACTCACACTCCTCACGGTCCACCTTACACTGTTCACACTACCTCTTCTCCTCTGTGGCTCACTGTTCTCACTCCCTTTTCTCCTCTGCAGTTAGCTGTTCTCGCTTCTCCTCTTTCTGGAACTCCAGCTCCATTCTGCACCACTCAGTCTGTAGCCTGATTGCTTCTAGGGGCCTCCTCATGATTCCCAGGACAAGGTTAAGAACTGCTGGTGACAGAGCATTTAGTGTTGCAACTCCCGTCCTGTGGAATTTGCTTCCTTTAGCCATTAGGGAGGCCCCATCTGTTGAGGTATTTAAGGCCCACCTCAAGGCCTTCTTGTATAATCAGGCCTTCCCGGACTATGTTTTATAGCCCCTACCTGTCTTTTAAATAAAAAAAATGATGTTTAATTCAGTTTTAGTGATTCTAAATGTAGCTGAAGTTGAGGGTAGCAAATTTTGTTTTAACTGCTTGGAATATTTTATATAATTGATTATTGCTGTGCTGTTTTGTATTTATTTGATTGATGTACGGCACCCAGAGCCTCTGGGATGGGTGTCTTTTTAAATAAAATGTGCCTTGACTTCTGGCTCCAGAATGCTGGTGACCTTCCCCTGCTGCTGTGGCCCTTTGCCGGCATAGAAACACAGAATTTGATGGCAGATAAGGACCGCTTGGCCCACCCAGTCTGTCCATTTCCCTACCTAATGGATAAGCTGCAGATCTAGTTAACCAACAGCCTACTGCCTCCTACCCCCTCTAGAATTGCCTTATGTCTGTCCCATGCATTATTGAATTCCCCCACTGTTTTTGACTCTATGATCTCCTCAGGAAGGCTGTTTAATGTATTCACTGGCCCTGCTGTCATCCTCACCAGATCTGGACACTGCACTGGCCACTTGCCCCTCCACATTCAAGGCTTGATACCTTACAGTCACAGTCCGTGACTCGATGCTCTGGGCATCTGCTGCCATCAGGCCATCCACAGGGTTCTGCTTGGGGGCTCTCACCTTGTACAGGACTATTCTGTCCTGGCACAACTCCCTCAAGTAGTCTGCAATGTACCCACTGTAGTTGAAAGCCATCTTCTTCCCTAACTATGGCAACTCTAACTTGCACTTTAGAAAAAAAATAAAACAGGTAGGAACTTGACTGTAAGCAAAATGATACAGTTCTGTTTCCCTTTTAAAAAATAAATCACTGCCTTATTTTGTAAGTGAGCTGTACAGTATCAAACTGACACAATGAATAATTAAAGCTTGTGTTACCAATTTTATCCACACCGCTGCCAACCAAATCTGTCACAAAACCCACTCAGCAGGTCATGCTCTCTGCTCCCACAGTACTGCCTCCGAGCACATTATTGTGAACAGGTAACAGAACAGGGTAACCCTACTGCCTGCTTGTGGGTCTGAATCACCTTTAGTCTCAAGTTCTGGGGGGATTCAAACTGTGAACCTTATGCTAGTGTACCCAAATTTACAGGCTCAAATAATCTGTTCTTCAGGGGGATGCCAGATATCTTTCACCTAAGGGCACCTAACCAGGTATCCAAAATGAACCCTTAAAACTCTATAAACGACCTTAGGTATATTCTTACCTTTTCCCAGTTTGGTAACACTATCTAGCTTATGATCAATTATTAGTGAGTCTTAACAATCTATACCTCACATGCAAAAGGAAAAAACTTTGAAGATGCACCCAGGCAGCCTTTTTAAAATATAAATTTACTTAAAAAATGGATAAAAATATTTAAAATGTAAACACAGAACACCATATCACAAAGCATACAATCACTTAAAAGAAAACAAGGAAAAGTAGAAACATAAACTCCTACCACAGTACAATTAGACTTTTTCTATCTAATGTATTACCTTCTTACAGTGCTTAAGTTAGTTCTTGTTTCTTAAGAGTCCAGCAAGAAATGTCTCTCATATCAGACACAGATCCTAGGCTAAACTGTGTCCGTCTCACACACCCCTTCCATGATGTCATCTAGCTCCTCCTTGTTAAATATAAAAAAAAATATACAAACAATGATCTTTCTGTCAGGAGATATTTCAAATAAGGTGACATCAGCAAAAACTTATTTCTCAATATGACTCCTTAATTAACATCCCCTCTTTGATCTCAAACAGTTCCTATTCCCAGGCATTTCAAAGGATTTTATGACTTTTAGCACCATAGTGATATACTGTACAAATGTTGTTTCATCTAAAACATCATAAAAGTTTACTATCCCTATATCCTGGCAGCTGGGTCAGCTCCAATTAACTCAGATAAACAGGAGACCCTTAATTAAGACTCTCTAGTCTTTTTAATTACCTCCTAGTTTCAGGTTAATATATCCTGCTATTTCCACTAAAACCTGACCCATGGCACAGCTGCCTTATGGAGACAATCACACACTACATTTTTATATTACAAATATCAAAGAACAATCATAACCAGCTGACCAAGCGTCACAGGGGGGGCACATTCTCAATGTGTGACTTCTCCTTGCTTTGGGTTTTTTTTAAGTGCAAATTGCACTTAAAAACCCCACAAAGTAAGGTGAAGTTACTAATGGCGAATTTCGAGTTTGCAGCTGCAACTTCACAAACTACTCTGTGGATGCGAATTTGGTGACCTTGCTTGAAATTCACAGGTGGAGTAAAACTTCACTGCATCTCTATCAGCAACTCCCAGTGGAGACTGGGAAAACAACAGCCAGGGTCATGTTGGGTCTGGGGGGAGGCAGCAATGGACGTCTGTGGGTCAGGGGCAGGAGCACCCCTGGCACTTGTTGGATTTCATTGCATGTCCACACCTCTGAGGGGAGGTTCATGTTCATGCTCATGCAAGGAATAAAAACCCTGGGTCCTCAAGGAGACAACAACATGCCAGCCCACACCCATCATCGGACCCCACCCTCCCTGGTCCCAATATCCTCCAGCCTGCACCATGCCCACTCAGAACTGTATTCAAGGGTGTCCAAGGTAAGTCATGGGCAGCCCCACAAGCCAGAGGTGATTTCCAGTGGGCCAAGATGTCAGGTCAGAGTTCTGGAGGGACTTAGGGTTGGGAGTCTCAGGCTGGGTGGGGCAAGCTAAATTACATCTGAGGGATGCCACAGGACTGGCGACCAGAGAATCACTAGGAGTAGAATCAGGTGAAAGTAAGCATTATCTTATCAGGTATAAAACACTTTAATCCTCAATGGTCTAACCTTCTGAGAATCCTTCCATTTGTTCCATCAGAGAAAAGTAAAGATGGCACAGATTAACACAGAGTTGCACGTGAAAGTTGCAGAACCTCTTCTGGTCAAAGCAAGCCCTTCTGAACTTGTATAGCTTACTTTGTCTCATGTCTTAACTGAACCACCCTCATTCAGCAGCTCCAATGCTCAGTAATAGTTAAATTACATCTATAAAATAATGCAAAATCATCAAATCAGCTCATGTAACACAAATACCTTTGGAATAAGAATTCTCACAAGATTCCATTCTTACTCTTACAATATTTGATCTCATTAGGGTACCACTCCACACAGGCACCATTTGGACTAAGCTGTAAACCCTTAAAAATGGTATCTGGCTAATTTTGACTCTTCACTGGTGAAGATCTCATCACGTATTACTTCATTAACATAGTTCATACCCTGGCTAAGTAGGCATTAACCAGGACCACCACCTATTGGTATCAATGGTTAGTATGCAAGCCATACAACCTACAGAATCAAGGGCAACAAGTAATTATGCAAAACAAGTATACAACAAACCCTAATAAATGCATTCCTCATCCTAGCTAAGCCAAAGAACTGCACACTGAAAAGCTATTAAAACCAACTGCAAGAAAAAAAGACAAACCTATAGAAAGAACAAGAAAGGAAGCAAATATTGTACAACACACAAACATTTCAACAACTGAATTAAACAAAATTAAAGAGAATGAGGATGACAGAATCACCATAAAGATCACAAAATGGGCTATAACAGCATTTTAGGATCAGATGAATAGAAACACATATCAACAGGCCTACACACAATTACAGATATGTCTACATAGGTCTAATTCAACAGTGTACCTCTTAAATGTATATTTTAACATTTTGATTCTATTTCCTTTTATTGTACTTTATGAGCAAAGTACTTACAAATAAATGCTTCGAAATGGCAAATCATAGCTAGTAGTTACACATAGAGATTAACAAATGTATAATCAAGTCTCATTTCTTCTTTCAATTACATGGAAAGGTAACACACTTAACCCAAAAACAAAGTAAACACGCACTGTATGAAATTATATCATAAAGCAGCCAGTACTCTGTGGAAATGAGGAAACAATTTATTTCCACAATTCAAATTGCTGCCTTATGGCTAATAAGAAATTCAGTTATCATTAGCATTGACATCATTAAACCCAGTTTTCCCTGACATCCAGGTGCATATAGCTTCCAGTATTAAAACATACAGATAGAAAATATTTTGACGTAGGTAGCACATCATAAACCCACAACAACCACTTTTTAAACAGAACAAGTGAAAAACAATTACATTTTAAATGTAACAGAGAACAAGTGCTGATCTTAACATTCAAATAGCCTGACAAAGATATTATATCTGGAGATGTGCGCTCTCAACCCTTGTAGATGGTACAAATTGAGTATAAACTAATCAAGAAACACAACAGCATTTTCCTAGCCACCCCAGTTCCCTAAGGCTGGAAGATTATTCTGCCATCTTATCAGATCGTAAATGGCACTGCTCCACAACAAATGATTGCCACTACAGAACCAAAGAGGCAAAAACAGGGGCTAACAGACACCAGTTTGGAAGTAAGCAAACCCATAGCTTGGTTTGTAGTTGAACAAATAATTTTATTACTAAAAAGCATCAACTCATTCACCCCACCAGCATCCACCAACATTTAGGTCAACATCATGTGAGCATTCTGAAGGTGTGGCCATGTAGTGAACAGTACCCTTTTAAACAATCCTCTTAAATAGCAAGTACCCAATTTTAATGATACAATAAGTAATTATAAAATTATATATCACATACACTACATAGCCATTCTAGCAGCAGTAAATAATGATGTACCTAAACCAAATATGATAATCATGTCCACACTATTAATGGAAAGAACAAAAACGGGGAGGGGGGATGGAAGGGGAAAAATATAATAAAAAACCAAAAAAAACAAAAGACCAATCAAATGACAATCACAAAAATAATAGTAAACCAAGGACGTAAAAGGGAGGAGAGAAAGGAACAAATAAAAACTGATATATGCAAGAGATATGTGTTCTTACGATCCATATAAATGACTAACTGGCAAAACCTTCTTTTAGAATCTTCTGTGGGGCTAATATGTTTGATTTTACAAGATGCTGTTGAAATTCAAGAGAAAGTTGAAGTCTTACTCATATAGGAAGAAAGACAGCTGAAGAGCTTTGAAAATAATCCTGATTATAATAATTACAAACAACTGAATAATACGACTAGAAAATATGATTCAAAAACAAAACAGATTAAAGAAAGAAAATTGGAATGGGATTGTTTAGACTATTTAGAGAGCCAGCTGCTCTCAGTTTTGCTGCTATCCCTTCAAATGTTGTTCCCATTCTTGTGGTATAGGAGTAATCACGTTTCGCGAATCACATTTTCTCAAATCATGTAATTTTGAATCATGTTTTCTTGACTTTTATATATCCACTTCATATAACATGAGGAGAGAAAGGGAAGGTTAGATCAAGTACAGTTACATTTTATCAAATCATGTTTTCTTGACTCTGATTATCAACTTCATGTAAATTAAGATGAGAAAGCTAAAGTCAAGACCAGTCATGTTTTCTTCAGTCACATTTTTCTTAATCACATTTTCTTGACTCAAGTATTTTTCAGATCATGTTTCTCAACATGTTCTTCCCACCATATATAAGAAAGGATGCAGTAAGAATCCACCTGCCCACAAGATTGCCCCTCCTATGAAACCGCAGAGTGCAAAAACAGTTAACCAAAATTGTGATTATTTACACTCTACAAATAATGTGTTCACAATTAATATACTCATGAGTCAGAAATAGTGAACAAATAACAAAAGGGTTTGTTTGTTTTGGTTTTTTATTCTTTGGTAACCAGGTAAGGCCCACTAGGCACAAGTGCCTGTTTTCAGAGGCAACCCAGGAGCCCTGGGAGATTACATGATTTGTTCAGAGTCACACAGTATGCATGTGAAGGTGTGGGAATCAAACCCATGTCTGCTGGATGTACTAAGCTTGGGGTCAGAAGCAAGGTCCTAGGGGAAAAAGAAAATGGTTAGGCAGTTACAGTATACTGTACACAAAATCACACATACACCCATAATGCAAATCATCATAGGATATATATGCAAATCACCATGCAGATTGAGGCTGGTTCTGCTTTAAGCAGAATTGCATGCTGTGAAAGGGCCTCTCATGCAAATCTGCTAAGGGTGAGAACAGAACACACAGACACATGTTTCATCCTACACAAGACTCATCAGTGTACATGACCTGTATCTCTGTTCATGGGAAAACAAGCCAGCCCTAATGTGGTCTTACGGGTTTGGGTCATGGCGGGCCCAAAATAAGAAAGCAAGCAAAGACAAAGAACCTCAGCACAAAAGCACTGAGGAAAGGGTTACCCAAAAGGGCACTGACAACAAAGCAAGGTTTCCAAGAAATACAAAATCACACATACCCCCATAATGCAAATCCCAAACCCATAAGACCATATTAAGGCTGGCTCATTTTCCTTGGGGATGAGATAAACAGTATATGAGGTATACTGATGAGTCCTGTGTAGGATGAAACATGTGTCTGTGCCTTCTGTTCTCATCCTTTGCAGATTGTACGAGAGGCCCTTTCAGACAATGCATTCCTGCTTAAAGTAAAACCAGTTTAAAATTTAATGGTGATTTGCATATATATCCTACGATGCTTTGCGTTATGGGAAAAGCATCATCTGTATTTCTTGGAATCCTGACTTTGTTGCCAATGCCCTTTTTGGGTAGCCCTTGTCTCGATGCTTTTGTGTTGAGGTTCTTTCCTTTATAGTATACTGTATGCATTGTACACCCTCAGCTGGTTCTTCGGTGCCCTTCTCGGTCCAGTCTACATACACCAGGTTGCTTTCCAATGTCCCCCTAGGCACAGCCAAAATAAATAGCTTCACAGGAAAGTATTTAAAAATGCCCTAATAGGCACAGCCCTTAAAGGTGATGGGAAAGTTCTGTGTACATTTAGATGCCCTCTTGTTTTCATTTAAGTGGCTATCCAGTATTCTATGTAGTGCCCTTTTTTATTTAATTATACGTGCTTTTTCCTTTGTAACTACTCTGAATCCCTTTGTTCTCAGCAGTTTCATTTCTCTCTTCTCATACTGCCCAGACATTCCATGAAATCAGTAACACCATTCCAAGCAATTCAGATCAGCAGCATAGAATTTTGTAACTGATGTTATGGAATGTCTTAGAAATGTGAAAAAAAAGAGCAGTAGCTGCTGAGAAGTGTAGATCTCAGGCCACCCCAAAGCTAGATAGTTTATTGATCAAAAATGGTCAAAGCATATCAGAATACACAGCTGGCATATAAAGGAAAATGAGACGGCAGTTAATTATGTAACATTTTTCTTTCAGCTTTAAAACAACACCAGGCCCCACTCTGCAATGCACAGTGCAGTAGCTTGAGTCAGCTATCACGTACTGGAGGCACTACCCTCTCCCAACAGGTACAGTGTTTTATCCTTTTAAACCTTTTATGAACTCCAAGACTGTTACTGGTCTCCCAATCATGGAATTGGTGTAAGCCTATTGTCACTGCATGTGGTTGGCCTGCAGTGGTGCACTTAATTTAAAGTAGTGTTTTTTAAATTAAATCCCAGACCTAAAGGTCATGCAACTGCAAAACAGACTAAACCTCAAAATTAGGAATTTGTAAATCCTGGCCAGATGGCCAAATGCAGATCAAACTCCTATCAATTTTACAAAGCTTCTCCAGTTGCTGGGCAGACCCTGAATGTACTCACAGTTTCAGTGTTATAAGGCCTCTCTAATGACACAGGACTCTTCTTTCACAGCTGACACCAGTTCCTCTCATATAGCTGGTCATTCTGTCCAGTGGTGCAGGTCTCAGGTGTCCATCCTGTGCTATCAGAAGCTCTCCTGGCTTTAGCAGTCAGTTGATGACCTCCTTCTTTTGCAAAGCAGACTTGTCTAGGAACCTAGAGTCCACACCTCCAACACACCACAACCTGCCATCCAGTCCTTAACATGTGATGATAATCAATACCAAGCTGTAACTTAGGCCAGCTGCTTTCCCTGACTGGTTGCAGTCACAGTTCAGCTTTGGCAGAGCTGCAGCACAGTAAAGTTTCTCATCAAGCTGCAGGATCTCAGCTGTCTCTCTCTCATGCTGGTCTAGCATGTGAGCACCTCCTTTTCTAGAGGTAGGACTTCTGCTTCTACAGTATATCACAGTTAGTCTATGACAGATGCACAGTCTGTGGCAGCACAGCCTCAGTAGCCATCAGCAGGTCTTCTCCTTGCCCCAGTTACATGCAGACTTTAATCAGGTGGCTCTCACTTTACTTTTTCCTGCTGTACAAGCCTTCAGCCAACCTCTTGCTTCTAGCTGTGGAAGCCTCAGACAGGCTTCCAAAAGCTGGAGTTCATGGCAGCAGCTCTGTCTCTGAGATGTTCTCCTTGTCAGAGCCAAAACACAGACTCCCCAGTCCTGCCACAGCCCCTATTCCTCTTTCAGGAAACTCAGTTCACGATTGGTCCCTGTCAATCATCCTGGGCAAGGCTTTAGGGTCATCAATTAACTGTCCATTAACCCACAAAAAGATGCCAGAAAGCGTACTGAATGAATTTGCTGTATGCTTAACAACAGAGTCAAAACCACGCACTGCATACAGTGTGGTGCACTAGCATGACACGATGCAAAACCCCACAAGACACAAATGTTGCACGTAGTTTTGTACCCTGTCGCACATGGTTGGTGGGGAGGAGTGATGCAGAGTTCAAGGCCTCCGCTGGGGAGGTGGTCCACTGAGCATCCGCCATGGCTCAGAGGGATGAGCTTCAGCAGTGCAGGGCAGTTATGCATCTGTGGACTAGGGCTCGAATCCCAGTCCCAGACTTTTGCAGATGGCATTCTGAGGTGTTTTGTGTTTGGCCCCCCCTGCCGGTGTTTCTCCACATCCCTGTCTTGACCCCTCCAGAACTGATTATATTAAAGGGGGGGTTGGGGCATAGCCCCCACAGAAAACAAAGAAGTCTGTTGCTCTGTGCACCGACTTTGCTGTCGGTATTCTGTTCCAGCACTGGCAATGTGTCTGCTGTATTTACAGCACGGTACATTGCTTCGCTGTTTTTGTGTATGGCGACATGACCCTGTGCCACCAGAAAGCACAAGTTTTCCTGCTTCCCAGAGGCCTCTGCAGCTTACATGACAGTCATGCCCTCTGATTGGCTTCCAGCCCAGGTCAGAGGACTTCAAGATGGTGGCTGCCATGAGGCTGTGAGGCACTCACCCTAAAACTCATTAATTTGTATTAGGGTATCTCAGAATCTGCTGATTCTATTCCATTGTGCATATGTCTGATAACCAGAATTTCTGATTATGACTATGATTCTTTTCCGATGCCGGCTAAGGAGTCTGAATCAGAATTTCAAAAGTATCATGTGGGGAGATTGTACAAATCTAATATTCATTCTGATGCAGATTTGGATTCCGACTTTACATCAAACATGGCTTTATCAGAAATCTAATTTTTGAATTGAATTTCACAATTCTAAATGCTGAAAAAAGCATGAAATCCAGTGAAACTGATTCTGTTCAATGGAATCTGTGAAAGAGGAATTTGTGGACTATAGAGATCTTGCACCTGAAACAATTTTTCTGCGCCCTGTTTGTTTAGTGCAGTCTGGATTTGCAGTCCAGTCATTCAGGGCTGTAAAAGGGAATTCCCCATTCCACAAAGAGCACTGGTCACACAGCTCTACTAGCAGCAGGCAGAGCCTTTGATTTGCAGCATAGAGGCATAGTCTTTGCAGATTCAGGAGATGCCAAAGAAAAGAAGCTTTCCCTTTCCTGTCTAGTGCTCCTCTAGTCCCTCATTAGAGAGGATCCTCTTTGGGGCCAGAGAGTGCAAGGGAAGCAGCAATAGTTCAGGTTGAACTCTGTAGAGCCTGTCAGGAAAGTTCCCACTCTAGGAGGTTGCAGTGACATTAGATTCTTTTTGCACACTGTATATAAAATAGTTTTTGTTTAGATAGTAATGACCAATATATGGTTAAAAATAAGGTTGGATTGATTGATCAACTGATTGATTGTTTGACTGAATCAAGTCTTGAGACTGACAAAGACAAAATTAACTCTCTGGGGAAACTGGTCACTCTCTGGTCTGGCAATTATTTTAAAACCCCCCAAAAAAAGGATTTGAAAGTTGGATCAGTGAAGATATAATCAATTACAGAACCTGTGCCTCTTGACAGGGAATTATGTGTACATCTGCCTGGATTATTCTCTGAAAACTAACCATTTAAATAAATGAGATTTAATGATACCATCCACTCATAAATAATGAAATAATACTGTTTTCTACATTTACCATATTTAATGATACTATATACCAAAAATGCTAAAGGCTTCAGACAAATGTTCCAGTAATTTATATTATAAGTTTAAGTTGCTGGTTCTTTTTTTAAGTATCCTGTTCATACTACTGGGAAATGTAAACTACACTTGCAATTGTTAATGCAAAATAATATATTATCCCAAATACTCTACTAGTACTGTAATTAGCCAAATTAGAATGTTGTGTATAAATATTAAAAACATCACTCTTTTCCTGAGCTAAAACTGCTATTACTAAATCATGGCACCATGAAGACTATCCCTCTAACAGTGTTATCTCACAATTTATAAGCCAGCCCACTGGTGCAGTGGTACAGCTACCACTCATGATGCTGGTGACCCAGCATGGCAATGAGCCCAGTGTCATCGGCAGCTGGCTGTAGATGGAGTATTGAGCATGCCACATGCAAGCCTCCTTTCCTCCTCTGGGGTGGGAGGGTTGCTCCCTCTGCTGCAATACAGCCACATGGGTGACCATGGGTGGAACTGCAGTGCAGGTATAGAGGCATGCTGGCTTATTCCATGCAAGCATGCATTGCATGCTCATACTTGGAGCCCCATTCATGTCAGGTGTCCTGGGTTGGGGTCCAGAAAGCAGAAAACCCTGTAAGCACAGAATGACCCATGGCTTGCTTATTTACCACCTGTTGCCACTAGAAGGGGGCAGATGATGCTGCCTGGCTGTAGCCGGGCCCCACTTTATGGAATAGGCTGGGGAAATGGAGGCTGGTAAGTGCTGGGGATGTGGGGGGACTGGTCTGGGCCTCAGCATGGGATGCAGGAAGCACCAGAGAGCTAGAGCATGAACAATAAGTTGTGAAAAAGAATGTTCTAATTTATAGCTAATTTAATAAAAATACCCAGACCATCCATCCAATGACCATTAAACACTTTAGTAGCTGTGCGAAAGAACTGAGAGTAGCCATCTAATGCCAAGTACCTATCTTTATTCAACAAGGCCTCTTGTAGCATAACACAATCAAAAGAGCTCAAAAAATTAAAATAAAGACAGAATTCTGCATTTTGAATAATAATCCTCACATGTTCCAGGAAAGAATTTGAAAAGAATAATGTTCAGTTAAGTTAATTTCTATCAGTAACAGACAAGTAGTGGAATAGCAGTATAAGTGCAGTATAATGTGGGGAGTGGTGCAATGCAGTGAATGCAGGGTAGCCATATTCAGGCAGACCTTCTGGACGCTGAGGTTCTGCCCTATCTGCAGACATCTCTCTGGACTGTGGGATGAGGTAGCCAGACTCAGAGAAGTAAACTGGGTCAGGAGTACCTTTGCCCCTATTCAGAGACCACCCAGTCCAATGCTGCTGCCTCAAAGGATGCCAAGAATGAGGAGCACTTGGATAATGGTGGGCTTCGGGGAAGGTTAGGGTGGTCAGGCAGAGGCACATCTCAAATCCTATTCCACTCCAGAACTCATATGCCACACTGGCAAATGGGGACAACCAAACAGAGGTACAAAGAGAAGTGGAAGGGAAGTATATGGAGGTCAGCCAAGGAGGTTACCTCAGTGGGGAGAGCAGTAGATCCAGAGGAGGATGAAGCGAATCCTGGTGGGGACTCTATCGTAAGAGGGATCCAGCTAGGAACACAGAAGGGGGAGGACAGGGAAGTGAGATGCCTACCAGGTGCCATGGCATTGAGGGATGGGAGGAAGATCCTAGGGATTACCAGGAAGGCAAGATGGAAGGGTGAGCTGGATGTCATTATCCACCTAAGTACTAATGACCTGGCAAAAAGGGAGCCTAAGGAACTTCAGGAAGAGTTCAGGAAATTGGGAAGGGGTCTCAAGCAAGTAGCTACTTCTGTCACCTTCTTGTAAGCACTACTTGTTAGAGGCATGAGAGAGCGCAGCAGAGCACGCACCAGTAACTTTAACTCATTGTTGAAGAACTGGTGCTTTGAGGAAGGGTTTGGATTCATTGGTGACTGGGGACCCACCTGGAGGGATGGGGGCTTGTTCAAGCCTATCAGCCTGCATCCAGCATGGAGGGGAATCCAAGTACTCAATGATAAGTTTAAATGCTACATGGACAAGCATTTAAACTAGCCATGAGGTGGGGGGCAGGCCAGTAATGAGGGTACCTAATTGCCCATCCTCCACAGTTAGCAGTGGAACCAGTGAACAGGAGGAGTGGCTATTTCTAAAAAGCAGTGTGCAAAAGATGGAGAAAAGCACCCAAGGGGTGGTCAGGCAGAAAGGCGGCAAAATTCAAAGCAAGGGCAGACATCAGGGAAAACCAGGAATAAAGGACAACCACAGAATGGACTGGAGTAGAACAGCTGAACAGTCCAGGGAGTTCACATCATGGAAAGCCATGGGTGCCAATGCCAGGAGCCTTAGCAACAAGATGGAGGATCTGGAGGCTGCCATGGTGCAGTCAGACCTGGACACTGAGGCTATCACAGAGACCTGGTGTAGTGATACCCATAACTGGGAGATCACCATACCCGGCTACAAAACATTCAGAAGAGACAAGGCAGGCAGGAAGGAAGGAGGAGTGGCACTTTATGTGAAAGATAGCATAAAGGTCCAGGGATCCAGGAGGAACAAAATGGAGCAGAAATACTGTGGGTTAAGCTGGAAAGGAAAATGGAGTCAGGCCATCTTCACAGGGGTGGTCTACAGACCACCAGCCCAGGAGGAAGAAACAGATATGGAGCTGATGCTAGCAATCCAAAGGATGGCAGACAAGGGTGAGGTGGTGCTGTTTGGAGACTTCAATATTAAAGATGTGGACTGGAGCCTCCCAGCAGCAGCATCAACCAGGAGCAGATTTTTCCTGGACTGCCTTCAAGGTGCCTTCCTCAAGCAACTGGTCATGGAACCAGCTCAGCAGAAGGCAATACTGGACCTTGTGCTAACAAACGGGGATAGTGTGATTGGGCTAACAGTGAGGTAGCACCTGGGGAACAGTGACCACTGGTCACTGTGGTATGAAATCCTGGCTTGTCTTATTATAATAATAATAATTTTATTTGTATGGCGCCTTTCCATTGCCAAGGCACCTAACAATAGAAAAACAAATCATATGACATCAAATGACAGAACAATACAGATTAAATCAAATACCTATACATTGATAAACACTTCAATTATCTAAAAAAGCATTTTGCCACAGATAGGTTTTTAAGCCCTTCTTAAATTCCTTCACAGTTGTACACTCCCATAACCCACGGGGTGGAGTATTCCAAAGGGTGGGGGCTGCATAAGCAAAAGCTCTTGAACCAGATGACTTCAAATTCACCCTTGGAATCTCTAACAACCCCTCATCAGCTGAGTGGAGTGATCGACCAGGGCAGTAAGGAACCAGGAGCTCTTTCAGATAGTCCAGTCCCTGTCCATGTAGGGCTTTAAAAGTCAGTAAACCGACTTTAAAGGTGATCCGCCACCATATTGGCAGCCAGTGCAGTTTGCGCAGCACTGAAGGAATATGGTAGGATCGAGTAGAACCTGCCAAAAGTCGGGCTGCCGCATTCTGCACCAGCTGCAGGTGGCAGATTTCAATCCCAGAAAGCCCTAGATAAAGGGAGTTGCAGTAATTCAAGTGCGAGGACACAAAGGCGTGGACCAAGGTGGGAAGGTCATCAGATTGAACCAGATGCCTAACCCTGATGATATTCCTAAGATGATAAAAGGAAGTTTGGATGACGGCCGACACCTGAGAATGTAGGGTCCTTCCATCATCAAAAACTACCCCAGGTAACGCATCCATTCAGAGATCGGGAGAGAGACGCTGCCAAGAAAAATCCCAGAGGGCGAACCAACACCCGACCCCCCTATCTGATGACCTGGGTCCACAACCAGTACCTCAGTCTTTTATGAGTTCAGCTTCAGCCAACTGCAATCCATCCATCCATTCCTGGATTTCTTTCAGACAGTTGTTAAAGACCGAGACAGCTCCATCCTGATCAGGTGCAAAAGAAAGGTAGAGCTGGGTTTCATCTGTGTAACAGTGAAACCTCAGCTCATACCTTCTTACAATGTCTCTGAGGGGTCACATACACACTGTGAACAACATGGGTGACAGCACAGAACCCTGAGGCACCCCACAAGACAAAGCAGTTGGACCTGAAGAAAAAAACCCAGACACAACTCTTTGTGTTCTACCAGTGACGAACGATGTAAACCATCTAAAGACTGTCCCCGACATTCCACAGATATGCCTTAAGTGTTCTATCAACACCATGTGGTCCACAGTGTCAAAAGCTGAAGAAAGATCCAGAAGAACCAAGATAGAATGGCTCTTCCGATCGCTCGCCATCAGGAGATCATCGAGCACCCGAACCAGCGCTGTCTCGGTACTATGTCTCTTAAGAAAACTGGACTGGAGCAGTTCATAGATGTCATGGATGGTCAAATGGTCTTCCAGTTGTGCTGCCACTACTTTCTCAATCACCTTCCCAACAAAGGGAAGGTTAGAGATAGGTCTGTAGTTTGAGAAACAGTCCTGGTCCAAGGTAGCTTTCTTCAAGAGTGGTGTCACCACCACCTCTTTCAGAGAGCTAGGGAACTCTCCTGATTCCAAGGAGCACCAGACTATTTGCACAAGGACCGGACCAGTGATGTCAATACAACCCGAGATTAGGGAAGTTGGTCCAGAGTCCACACTACAGCATATAGGGCGCACACTCTGGATAATCCCATGACATTCATGAACTCCAGTTGACTGAAGGTACTCCAGGAAATCTGAGGTACGGTGACCTCGTACTGATCACAGACAATCCCATAGGGTGTGCTGGCTACAGGAATTCTGCCTTCTTATGGGTGATTTCAGATTGCTAGACTAAATAATGGTCCATCAATCTAAGGTGGTCAGCATCAAGGGCGGACATTCGCCAGCAATGCTCTAACCTTCGTCCTCATCTCCACATCTCCCTCAAAGTCCCAAAGTGTTTGTATTTCGTAATGTGTTGTATCTAATGTATTGAAACTTGACGTCTGTGAAAATGGGCTTTGCCCACAGACCTTTTCAGTATAAAATCATATCAAATCAAATCACAGAAGGAGCAGAACCAAACCACACAAAAACATGTATCCTGGATTTTAAGGGGGCAGACTTTGGGAAAATGGGAAATGCTTGAAAGAGGCATTAATGGGAATGGGGAGGGAATCAGGGGTTGAGGAACAGTGGGCAATGTTTAAAACAGGGATTACAAGAGCAACAGAATTATGCATTAAGCAGGTTAGCAAGGGGAAAAGGAAGAGGAGGCCAATATGGTTTTCTAAGGAGGTAGCAGAGAAAGTGAAAGCCACAAAGATTGCATTCAGGCAATATAAAAAGACACAGGCAGAAGAAGATAGGGAGGAGTACCAGGATAAGCAAAGGGAGGCAGGGAGGTCAGTAAGAGAAGCCAAAGCTCAGACTGAACTGTGCATCACAAAATCAGTGGGTAGAGGTGACAAAACCTTTTACAGGTACATAAGAGAAAAAAGGGCAAAGGGGGGGATAGTGAGACTGAAGGGGAGGATGGGGACCACATGGGGGATAACAACAGTAAAGCTGACATACTGAACATATATTGCTGCTAAGTCTTTACTGAGGAAAAGGAGGGTAATGGGCCTGAAGGGAGTACAAGGGGTGGGAACAGTGCAGAAATGGACACAAGTCCCTTTAAATGGGAAAGGGTCCTAAAGGAACTGGAATGAATAAGAGTCAGTAAAGCAATGGGACCAGATGGGGTGCATCCCAGGGTCTTAAATGAGCTAAGAGAGGTGGTGGCTGAACCTCTGGCAATCCTGTTTAGCCGATCACTGGAAACAGGGGAGATACCCAAAGAATGGAGGACAGCAGATGTAGTCCCATTATACAAAAGAGGGAACAAAGAGGATGCAGGGAACTACAGACCAGTCAGCCTGACCTCAGTAGTGGGGAAGATCATGGAAGCACTACTGAAGGAGAGATTGGTGGAACATCTGGTTACCAACAGACTACAGGACCCAAGGCAGCATGGTTTCACCGGGGGGAAGTCATGCCAGACCAACCTCATTGAATTTTTCAACTGGGTGACAAGGGAGGTGGATCAGGGAAAGGCAGTGGATGTGACCTATCTGGACTTCAGCAAGGCCTTTGACACTGTGTCACATAGAATGCTATTAGAGAAACTGGGGAATATCAGAGTGGGCAGGACAGTAGTGCCATGGGTAGGTAATTGGCTGGGTGACAGGACACAGAGGGTGGTGGTAAATGGCTGTCATGGCACAGAGGGAAGTGTGACCAGTGGGGTACCACAGGGATCAGTGCTGGGACAAGTTCTATTCAACATCTTCATCAGCGACATTGCACAGGACCTAGAAGGCAGAATTTCCCTGTTCGCTGATGCAGGGTAGTTCCAGGAGCAGGGCCATTCTCAATGCCCTACAGGGGGCATGCTTCAGACAGCTAGTTTTGGAACCCACTCAGGATGGAGCAGTCTTAGACCTGGTACTCTCAAATGGGGACAGAAAGATGATCTCAGATCTAGAAGTGGGTAGCCTTCTGGGAACAGGTGACCACTAAACAGTGTGGTTCACGATAAACTTAGCTGTAGAGTCAAGCCATACAAAAGTGAAGGTACTAGACTTCAGGAGGGCTGATTTTGTCAAAATAGGAGCGTGCCTCAGAAAAGCACTAGAAAACAGGCAAGAAGGTGGGGTGGAGCAACAATGGGGAAACATCAAAACTGCCATCACAGAGGCAACAAGCCTTTGTGTGAAGCAAATAAACAAATCAAAATGAAAGAAAAAAACACTATGGTTCTCAAAAGAAGTGGTGGGGAAGGTTAGGGAGAAAAAGATAATATTCAGGAAGTATAAGGAAACACAGAAGGAGCAGGACAGAGAACTGTACCAGTTAAAACAGAAGGAAGCGGGGAAGGCAGTCAGAACAGCAAAGGCCCAAAACTGAGGAAAAGATTGCCAACTCAGTTAAGAAGAAGGATAAAACCTTTTATAGGTACATTAGGGAGCAAAGAAAGACTAAGGCAGGGATACTGAGGCTGAATAAAGAGGAGGGTGGTTGGGCAGACAGTGATAGTGAAAAAGCAGGGATACTGAATTAATATTTCTGCTCAGTATTCACAATGGAAGAACAGGGGGAGATACCTAATCCAGTCAATAGAAGCACTCTGGATAGGGGGGTTGATATTAGTCCTTTCACAGAAGAAAGGGTTCTGAAAGAACTTCTAAAACTGAAGGTGGATAAAGCTATGGCGCCTGATGAGATTCACCCCAGAATTCTAAAAGAATTAAGGGAATAACTAGTAACACCACTGACTACACTTTTTAATAAATCATGGGAGAATGGTGTAGTACCTGAGGACTGGAGGAGGGTGGATGTGATTCCCCTTCACAAAAGTGGGAGCAAGACAGAGGCAGGAAACTACAGGCCTGTCAGTTTGACCTCAGTGGTAGGGAAAATGATAGAATCACTTCTGAAGGAAAGAATTGTTGAGTACCTAGAGGCCAGTGGAGCACAGGACCCAAGGCAGAATGCAGGAAGGTCATGTCAGACAAATGTAATTGATTTCTTTGACTGGGTGACCAAAGTAGTAGACCAGGGAGGGGCTGTGGACATGGCCTACCTAGACTTTAGCAAGGCATTTGACACAGTCCTACACAAAAGATTAATAAACAAATTAAGCCAGCCTGGGAGTGAGTCCCAAGGTGGTAGCCTGGGTAAAACACTGGCTGGACAACAGGACACAGAGGGTAATAGTAAATGGAGTCCACAGTGAAGAAAGGGGGGTTACTAGTGGGGTACCGCAGGGTTCAATACTGGGGCTGGTCCTTCTTAATGTCTTTATAAGTGATATTGCAGAGGGGTGGGAAGGAAAAGTATGTCTCTTTGCAGATGACACAAACATCTGTAACAGGGTTGATACGCAAGGTGCGGTGGAAAGGATCAAAAGGACTTGGCAAAGTTGGAGGAATGGTCAAATGTATGGCAGATTAGATTCAATGCAAAGAAGTGCAAAGTAATGCACCTGGGAAACAAAAACCAAGGGGAAGAGTACACAATGGGGGGTGAGATACTAACAACAACAAAAATGGAAAGGGTCCTGGGGTTAGTCATATTAGATGACCTAAAGGTGGGCAAGCAATGTGAGAAGGCAGTAAGGAGGGCTGGGGGGATACTGGGATGCATAGGGAGAGGCATCACCAGTAGAAAACAAGAGGTTGTTGTCCCTCTGTACAGACAGTTGGTGAGACCACATCTGTAGTACTGAGTACAGTTCTGGAGACCCCATCTCCGCAAAGACATAGACAGGGTGGAGGCTGTCCAGAGAAGGGCAATCAAAATGGTACAGGGTCTGCACCAGAAGACATATGAAGAAAGATTAAAGGAGCTTAAGTTGCATAGCCTCGAGGAAAGGATGGCGAGGGGGGACATGATAGAAACTTTCAAATACCTCAACGGATTCAACAAAGGCCAAGAGGGTAGCATCTTTCAGAAAAAGAGATGTGCAAGAACAAGGGGGCACAATTTAAAGATAGAGGGGGACGGCTCAGAGGTAATGTGAGGAAGTATTTCTTCACAGAGAGGGTTGTAGATGCATGGAACAGCCTTCCTGAGGAGGTTGTAGAGTCAAAAACAGTGGGGGAATTCAAGAAAACATGGGCCAGACATAAGGCAATTCTAGTGGGGGGTAGGAGGAAGTAGGCTGTTGGTTAACTAGGATCCTCAGCTTATCTGTTAGGTAGATAAATGGGCAGACTAGGTGGGCCAAGCAGTCCTTATCTGCCATCAGATTCTATGTTTCTATGACACAAAGCTCTGTAACAGAGTGGACATGCCAGAAGCTGTAGATAGAATGAGGAGGGACCTGTAGAAGCTTGATGAATGGTCAAGGGTTTGGAAGTTGAAATTCAATGCAAAGAAGTGCAAAATAATGCACAAGGGGCACAAAAACCCTGGAACAATGTATTAGTTGGGGGAGGATATTGCATGCACCAAGCAGGAAATTGACCTTGGGGTTTTCATCTCCAATGACCTCAAAGTAGGGAAACAGTGTGACAAGGCAGCAGGTAAAGCAAATAGGATGCTGGGTTGCATAGGCAGGGGCATCACCAGCAGGAAAAGGGAGGTCATAATTCCACTATATAAGACACTAGTGAGGCCCCACCTGGAGTACAACCATAAGGTTCCAGATTATATTGTGGAGCTGTTTAAGCTTAGGGAATTTGGAAGGGATCTGAGATCTACACATGGTGTCCAATTTTGTATCCCCAGCTGTAAGTTGAATATTGGAAGATCCTCTATTCTATTTAGTGTAGTTTCCATCTGGAATGATTCACCTCAATATTTAAGATGTTCATGGGTCAGGACCAATGCTTGTAAATTTGTTCAGTGGTGTACCGCTTGGACAAAGATTGTTTATTTTTGCAATCAGTGTAATGTATTTTAACATTTTGATCTAATCATCATATATGTTATGTCTGGGTATGTTTTTATTTATTATTATCCTAAGTGTATGTATGTGTTCAATTTATGTGAAACTTTGCACTTCACGGACCTGGAACTTCAATGAAAATGAGCTTTGCTCAATGGAATGTTTCCAGTATTCTCTGAATAAAAATGATTTACTACTTACTTACATCTATTAGTGTGCGGTTCTGGGGACCTTACCTGCATAAGGACATAGACAAGGTAGAGAGGGTTCAGAGGAGGGCAACAAAAATGGTACAGGGATTGCACCACAAGTACTATGAGGACAGGCTGAAGGACTTGAATATGTACTCCCTAGAGGAGAGGAGGGAGAGAGGGGCTATGATAGAGACATACAAGAACCTTGCAGGGAGGAACAGGGTGCAGGAATACACTACTTTCCAGTGAAAAAGATGTTCCAGGACTAGGGGGCATGGGACGAAGTTGGAGGGAGGACAATTCAGACGAAACGTGAGGAAAAATTTCTTCACAGAAAGGATGGTGGACAAGTGGAACACCCTGCCAGAGGAAGTGGTGGGGGCTGAAACAATCATAGGATTTAAGAATGCATGGGATAGACATAAGGGAGTTCTGGAAGTCAGGGGTAAGGGGAAACAGACTTTTAGAAAAACATAAAGTGAACTTACAAGCTTAAATGGGCAGACTGGTTGGGCCATAGGCCCTTATCTGCTGACAGTGTCTATGTATCTAAGTATCAATACTGCATCTCTTAGAATGAACCCATCTTTCTGTGGCTGCTCCCTATAGCTTTTAAAGTATCAATCACACAGGAGTGTGGTGTGCATAGTTATGGAACACATACAAACAGAGGTGAGAAAGAAGTATGTGTCTCAGCTGGGTCTTTCTTCTTTCTCACCTCTGTTTATGAGCTTTTAAAGTATACTGTTGGAAGTCTGATATCCCTAGGATAATTCTTGGTAAAATCCTATAAAGCACACCTTGTCGTGGCTTACTACTTACTTAAAATAAAATATAAATAATCTGGGCATATGCTTTGTAGGCTTTAATATACTAAATAGATTTCAAAGATAGAATCTCTTTCAATTTTCTATGAATAAAGAACCAATAAAATCATTCTGCAGTACATTCAACATACCACAGCATCATAGGAGTTCACATAAGTCAACTAAATTGTCAACAGTGGGACTATGGACACATATCATTTCCCAGCTTGCTTTATATTTTGTTTTCTAATTTTCTCCTGAAATTGGTCATCTTTTTTTTTTTATTTATTCTTTGTTTACTCTTCCTGCCACCAGCCGCCTGATACTTTCAGCCCCGGTCACAGTCCATAGACTTCCACCCCCACAACGGCCGCAACCCTCCGATACCCCCTGGATTGCCCCCCAGGGTGGGATTGTGGTACCAGATTTCCGCAGTGCTGCAGACAATGGGGTAGGTTAGAGGGCTGGCCTGGGGGCTAATTGAAGCTGTGGTGGGCTTCATCGAGGGTGGCTAGCAGCTGCTCTTTTTCCTCCTTTTTCCCGGGAGGTGGGGATGTGCAATGATGTCCTGTCTCCGCCCCACCCCCTGAATGTACTAGACACCGGTAGCTGCGCAACCCCTGGCCTCTGCCAGGGGTCCATCGAGCACCAGACATACTCCTCACCCTCCCCCCCCGGAGAAGAAGAGCAGTCCTTGGGACGCTCTGTCCTGCTCCCCCCGGCTGGCCCTCCAGTGACCTGAGTCCATTCCTAATCCCAGGTCACCAGCGTCATAAGTGGAAATCCAACTGTTGTGCCGGCCAGCTGAAATTGGTCTTAATAAAGATTCCTTGGGAGATAGCACTGCACTGCACAGACAGAATCAGCCTTAAGTGGATGTTGATGGTACCCCAGCTATAAACAAAGTGTGCATTGATCAGCAAAGTTGTTCAAAGCTAGAAAAAACATCCAATAACTGAAATCACTAAAAATATCAGATCTTTATAGACTAATAAAGCAAACAGTGATAAACTGATTAAGTGACTAGGTGGAAAAGGTACATAACTACAAGTTCAAATTCACTGCAAAATGTATCCACTGTGAATTATATTCAAATCTGTATAGAAATTTCAATGGTTGACCTAAGTATAAATCTTACAAATATAAACTAACTTTTCTGCTGATATAGGTTATAAGCCCTCCATAATTAACTTCAGCAACATAAAAACAGAAATCTGTGGACAGAAAAACACTCATGGTCCACCCAATCTGCCAGTGCCTACTTTAGTTCCCATAAGCCAATGCTGGCAGATGCTATGCAGAGCTCCCATCTTGTGGCTCCCCTTGGTTTGCCTTATTGCCCCATTTGACCCCTCACCCTCATCAGTTTCATCAACTCAATCTGTCTATCCCACCCTTTTTTAAGGCTTGTCACTGTTTTAACACTGACCAACTCTACCAGGCAGGAGGCCATTCTTGATGTGCTACTCACAAACTCAGAGGTGGTACTGTAGGAGCTGTGAGAGTAGGGCAGCCACTAGAAAACAGCAACCACAGCTCCATTTGATCTGAACTGGCCCTTAGGACTCAAAAACCCCTGTTGGGAGCTGCGGTCCTTGATTTCAGAAGGGTGGACTTCAACAGGTTGAGGAAGTTGGTCTGGGACAGGTTAGTCAGGACAGACAGCATGGAAGGTATGGAAGAGAGATGGGGCCAAAAAAATTATTGAGGCATATAATTTATGTATGAGAACTGTAACCCAAAGAATCAAGCTGAAGAGGCCATTATGGTCCTAGGCAAGGGTCAGGAAAGTGGTGAAGGCCAAGAAAAGGCCTTTTTCAGGTACAAAGAAAAGCAAGGGGTGGAAGAATGGTGAGAATGCTTATTGAGAAATAAGAAGGCAAAGAGGGTGGTTCTGGAGGCAAAAGCAGGTACAGAGCTGCGTATTGCGGAGGGGGTCAAGGCTGGAGAAAAATATTTATTTCTGTATATTGGGAAAAAAGAAAGTAAGGAGGGGTAATTGTTAGGCTATCTGAGGAGGACAGAGTGATAGGGAAGGACTTGCACAGTGCTACCATCCTTAATGATTACTTTTGCTCTGTCTTCACTAGGGAGGACAGTGGGCCCTTGCCAGTCAGTGGCATCAAAGTGGCCACAAAGAGGGGTCGCAGAGATGAGGCAGCAAGTATTTAAAGGGTCTGGAAAGGGCTAGCAGCACTAAAGATAGATAAAGTCCTGGGACTGGATAGGATGCATCTGAGGATGCTCTGGGAACTGGCAGTGGAACTGGCTGAACCCCAGGTAGGACTCTTCAATAGCTCATTACAGATGGAGGTAGTTCCAAAAGACTGGAGGTTGGTGGATGTAGATCTGCTTCACGCAGGGGATGAGGAACAAGCGGGGAACTACAGATCTGTCATTCTTACCTCTATTGTAGGGAAGTTGATGGGGTCACTGGTCAAAGAGACCTTGTGAACTACCTAGAGAACTATGGTCTCCAGGACAGTAAATGGCACTTGTTCATGGCAGGGAGGTCTTGTCAGACTAGCCTAAAAGTTTTCTTTGGCTAGGTGACAAGGGCATTGGATAAGGGCCATGCCTGCAGATTTAATCTACTTCAGACTTCAGCAAGGCTTTTGACTCAGTGCCTCACAGACACTTTCTGAAGAAGATGGAGTATCTCAGTGTGACTAGGGGAATTGTAAGTTGGGTAGGTAACTGGATATAGGGGAGGCAGCAAAGGACTGTGGTTAATTGGGTCAAATAAGAAGAGAGGGAGGTCATGAGCAGGGTAGTACAGGGATCTGTCCTGGGCCAGGTCCTCTTAAATATATTCATTAGCGACACTGGAGAAGGGATCAGGGGCAGGCTGTGTCTCTCTGCAGATGAAACTAAGCTCTGTGGGAGGGTGGATAATGACAGGGGAATCAGGGAAATGCAGAGTGAACTGCAAAGGCTAGAGATGTGGTCTAAGGCTTGGCAGCTGAAATTCATTGCCAAAAAGTGCAAGGTTCATAGGTTCATAGAAGGGATTCAAGTTCAGTGAGCCAAGGCCCTTTTACTAACTTGCCACCCATTCAGGGGTGGAATTCACATTTTGTATCACCCATATAGTCATCCAAATACTTTTTAAAAACTGTCATATTTATATTATCTACTATTTCCCTTGGCAGTTCATTCCATTTGGTCACCACCCTTTGTGTATAAAATTTACTTCTTTTGACTGTTTTATTTTTGTCCCCCTGTAGTTTATATTTATGTGACCTAGTAGATGTAATACCCATGTTCAGCTTCAGTCCAAATGCTTCCCTCAATAATGGTTCATTCTTAGTCCTGTAGATAAGACAGAGATCTCCTCTAAGTCTTCTATATTTCATTGAATACAATTTTTTTTTTATTTATTTTGCTTTATTATTATTATTATCACAGTTGTAATACATGTATTGTGAAACATTGTACCGATAGACAGGTACCAGATAACAGTGATTTAACGTTAACACTAAACCCACCGGTCTTATTGAAATACATTGGACTAAGAAAACCTACCACAATTAACTCTACAAATACAAATAACCAGACCCCCCCAGCATCCACTACAGCAACCACATGCCACTTACCCTTAGATTAACTAACGCCATTAAAAAGGGAAGCCAGGATAACTAAGCCTAAATGATTATGGGATAGATCCAGTGATTAGGTCCTGGCCTGCCATGCGGTCATAGCAGCCTCCAAGAGGCCCCATTTGGAGTCAAACGACAGACCTTTGTTAGCCATCCTGGCTATATGTGACTCCAACTGTAATGCCAGCATTATTTCTTTGTACCATTCTATAGTTGTAGGTGTGAAGGTATCTTTCCAGTGTCTCAGAATGACAGATTTTACCGTTGCCGATATTATAGCCATATACAACTTGCTCTTTTCAGTCATCCCAAATTGGAAATTATTTAACAAACAGATTTCTGGAGTGAAAAAACCCTTCAATCCTATCACCCGTGGTAGTGAGGCACTGATTGCTTTCCAAAAGGGTTGTATCTTAGCACATTCCCATAACACGTGATAGATATCACCCTTCATTGCTCCTCATCTGTTACAAATGGGGGATGATAATTTACCCATTTTGTGGAGTTTCACTGGAGTGTAATACATGTCATGCAGGATAAAGAACTGCTGAAGTTTATACCTATCCTGTCTGACATATTTATGGTTATGTGTCCATATTCGCTTCCACAACTCCTTATCATCTGTCATTCTGAGTCTTTGTTTCCAGTAGTAACAGACACCAGAAGGAAGGTTATCATCTAGCCTTTGCAATATATTATAAATTCTAGAGATGGAGTGGGGTTGATCAGCTATTTTAAATAAGGAAGATAGTTCAACCCTACTTACTACTTGTAATCCCCTTTTAAACAGGTGGGCCTTTATCGAGTCTGAGATTTGCCGATACTTGAAGATATGTCCTTTTAATTTGGGGAATTTGGTACAGGCAAGCTGGTATGTTATTATCTTCCCCTGAGGAGCCAAATCTCCTAGCCTTAGCCCCGCTAATGACCTCCAGAACCTAACGGATATTGGAGCTCTCTGTATTAGAAAGCGGCATTTTGTATCAACGGCTTGCTCAGGTGAATTCTGCCAATTTACCTCGAGAAATAAGCAGCCTGTTGGAGAGAGCTTTTAGTGACCATTAGATAGGTGTGCCTTTTAGTGGCCTGGGGAGAAGTTTGACATTAAGATATGGGATGCTGATTAATGACAGAGAATATTTAAGAGCTAAGTCTCTTTCAATAAGGATCAGAGAGGAATGTACGACTGCGGTGACAATAATGCATTTGACTTATTCCATTGCACTATTTTGCTTACATGGGAAGCAATATAATATTTAAAGAAAGACGGAAGGGCAAGGCCTCCTTGCTTTTTCAAACCTGTGATTTTCTGATATGCTCTCCTTACTGCTTTCCCTTTCCATAGGAATACATTAATCATCTTCTGGAGACTCTCAAACCAGGATTTAGGCAGGTAACACCCCAGCATATTTAGGGGATAGAAAATCCTAGGTAGTACGTTCATTTTAACCGTTTCAATTCTGGCCCATAGTGATAGGGGCATTTGTTTCCATTTGTTCAAATCCTGCTTAATGACTTTCACAAGATTGTGGAGATTCTCCTTGATCATTGAATTTATCCCTCTAGTGATCTTAACACCGAGATATGTCAACATTTTCGGTTCCCAGGACAAACCCTGCTCCCATGCTATGTTAGGGTAACATCTGTTATTCAGCGGGAAAAGCTTTGTTTTGGATAACATTAATTCTATAATTGGAGACTCTAGAAAATGTTTTAATTTCATGCATAATTACAGGTATGCTCATCTCAGGTTCCTCCAAATGCAGAAGCAGGTCATCTGCGTAAGCAGAGATGAGGTATCTCCTATTACCTACTTTGATTCCCTTAATGTCATGCGAGGCCGTAAGCCTACAAATCAGGGGTTCAAGGTATAAATTAAACAAGAGCGGGGATAATGGGCAACCCTGTCTTGTACCACATGTCAATGAGAAGGGGGATGACAAAATACCGTTGCACCATACGCGTGCTGTGGGAGCAGAACATAAAACCCGGACCCAATTTAGAAACTCCTTAGGTAGCCCAAAGTTATCTAGAACTGCAAAGAGAAAGTCCCAGGACACTCAGTCAAATGCCTTTTCGGCATCTAACGCTAGTAACGCCGCTGGAAACTGTAAACCTTGGGCATGTACAATAAGATGATGGATCTTGCGTAAGTGATGACTGGAGAGTCTTCCACTCATGAATCCTACCTGCACATCACTTATCAGAGTACTCATTAGTGGGCCAAGCCGATTAGCTAATATTTTGGCGAGGATTTTGATGTCAACATTCAGCAACGATATAGGGCGGTAACTGTCAGGTAAGATGGGATTGCGTCCTGGTTTAGGGATAAGTGTGATAAGGGCTTCCAAAAAAGTTGAATCTGAAATACCTTCTCTAAACCAGAGATTATATACCTTAGTTATGATGGGACACACTACATCCCGATATACCTTATAAAAGTTAGTGGATAGACCATCTGGTCCCGGGGATTTATCTCCAGCCAGTTGGGAGATTGCAAGTTTTACCTCTGACTCCTGAATTGGGAGTCTTAACTGGCTCACCTCAGAGTTTGTAGCCCTAACCACAGGTGCCGAGCTTAGGAAATCTTGAATTATATCAAGGGTAGGTTTTTCTGTTACATCCATGGAATAGACCCGCTGAAAATATTCCCTAAAAATGTCAGCAATTTCCCTCGGATCCCTCGCTATGGCCTCTCCTCCATCTTTTTGTATTGCAACTATAAATCAGCTGGAGTCTAACTGCTTTAGTTTTAGAGCCAGTATTTTCCCTGCCCTTTCCCCTGACTCCAAGTACTTTAGCTTGGTTCTGTGAAGTGCAAGTTCCGCCTTCTGCATCATCATTGCTGAGTATTGGGCTTGGAGTTGGTGTAATTTGACCTAATCTGCCTCGGTGGAATGTCATGTAATATTGTTCTCTAGATCCCTGATCGCATTTGTAATTTCCGTTAAATGCATTTTAAACTTCCTGGCCTTAGTAGCGGATATCTGGACACATTCACCCCTAAGTGCACACTTTAAGGCTACCCAAACCACATCCATCTTGGGACCCGAGTTTAGATTACTAGCTAGGAAATGTGTAATAAAATTTGTCAGATGTTCCAGAATAAAAGGTATCTGTAATAAGTTGTTATTTTTTGCAGTTAATTTGTTTATTAAGATTTATCCATTACATATAGTACATTTTACAATGTCGGAGATAGATAATATTTCACATTTTATACTAGGTAATAAAAGTAATAATATGTTAAGCATATTAATTTGTCAAGTTACCAGTATACTAAATCACATACTTAATACCCTAATAAAGGGTTTGTATATTCACGTGATACAGTATATATTCTCAGTGTGTACTATAATGTAAATCTAATAAAGAAAAAAAGAACAAGAAAAGTTTCACTTGACATAATTATTAGTTTTATACTAAACCTAGGAGCTGCATAGAAAGTTGTTTATACAACTGGATCTGTACTTGAGGTATATCTATATAAAGAGAGAGACAGAGACATTGTACAATATTTATCCCTTATGAGTTTGAAGAAAGTTTAAGTAGTCCTGCCAACACAGATAGAACTCATTAAGTCGGTCTGTTATCAGATATGAAATCCTTTCCAGGGAGGCGATGTAAGTCAAATTGTTTAAAATATCTTTAAGAGTAGGTATAAACAGAGTTTTCCATTGAATTAAAGTCAGTCTCTTAACTTGCATGAATAAGATCTGCAGCCATCTATGTTGGTATTTTGTTAAATTTATATTATTATTTGTAATTCCTAAAAGGCAAAATTTAGGTTAGAAAATGATGTCACGTCTGATAATCTGGATGACTAAATCATGGACGGCTTGCCATAGATTAGATACAGGTTTGCAAGACCACAATATATGTAAGAGATCTCCATTTGGCGAGTCACATCGCCAACACTTATTGTTGGGTACTAAACCTATATTATATAAATGAGACGGTGTTTTATACCATAAATGTAAAATTTTAGATTGAATCAACCTACTACGCATGTCTTTAAAGGCATCATGACAAATTTTCCAACAACTGTTCCACTGAGAGTCCTTAATATTTACATTTAGTATCCGATTCCATTTATCTCTAGCTAAAAGTGATTGATTCGGTAATATATCTCTGATCTGCTTGTATATTTTACTGATTAAGCCATGGGAGGTATTGATCCATATATTCATATATGAAAGTGATGATTCTGATTTATTAATTTGTTGAAGGTTAGAGAATATGGCCTTACGGATTTGTAAATATTTCCAGAATTCTTTCTTAGGAATATTCCATTTTATTTGAATATTATTAAAAGAATTTAATGTGTTACCATTATCCATTAGAATATCATTCAAAAATAGAATATTCTTGTACATCCATGATTTACAATATATTGGTTTATTTTCTGGTAGAAATTTTGGATTACCCCAAATAGGTGTAAAAGGTAAAGGGGAAGGATCAGATTTAAGCCATTTATGCATTTTAAACTAATAATAAATCGATGCATTAATTATGGGATGCTTTTTTAATTTAGGGGATAATGTAAAATAGATGTTGCTGTTAGGCGTATATCCTGGAGACAAAGAAGCTTCCATATCATACCACAATGGTACATTATAATTGGGTTTAATAAACCACTTAATAGTTTGTGAGGCTCTAAAAGCCCACAGATAAGCCGTATACCATGGTAATCCAAAACCACCCTGAGACCAATGCGATCGTAATTTAATACGGTTAAACCTTGGAATACAACCTTCCCATAGAAAGTTTCCTATAATTTTGTCAATATTTTCCAATAGAGAGGGAGAAATCTTGCGAGGAATACAGGCAAACAGATAGAGAATTTTAGGTGTGATATTCATCTTAATTGCAGATATCTTGCCAAGTAGGGATAGATTCAGAGTTTTCCATTTATCTAAATCTGCTTTAATATTAGTAAGTAATGGGCATAAATTGTTTTCCCATATCTTATCAAAATCAGTTGATACTTTAATCCCATAGTAGGTAATGTATCGTGGAGCCCATCGAAAGCCCAGGTGTATATTCATAATGGGCATACAATGTTTATTCAGTGGTAATACCTCAGATTTTTGATAATTAATTGTAAGTCCAGAAAGTCTGGAAAAAAGATTGAAAGTGTTTTTAAGCGATTCTCCAGATATTTTTAGATTTTCTAGCAAAATTAACATGTCATCAGCATATGACAGTGTTGTATATTGCGTATGGCCAATAGAAATGCCCTTTATATCGTTACTCTGTCTGAGAAAAGCAGCAAGAGTTTCCAGAGCTAAGATAAAAAGAGACGGTGAAAGAGGACATCCTTGCCTGGTACCCCTTTCTAGCCTAAATGACTGTGACAATGTAGAGTTGGTAGTACCCTGGCATGAGGTTTAGTATAGAAGTTTAATCAAGAACAAAATTGGTTACTAAAACCAAAGCGGACAATACCAGAAAGAAAATTCCAGTCCAAAGAGTCAAAAGCTTTTCAAAGTCTATGGCAATTGCTGCGCTGGAGAGTTAAGAGACTTGGCTCTGTAGATAAGATTTATTAGAGAACGAAAATTATCAGAGCCCATCCTTCCCTTAACAAAACTCACTTGAGATTTATGAATTAGCTTAGGGATATATGGTTCTATACGGTTTGCCAAGATCTTAGCAAAAATCTTGCCATCTGTATTAAGTAATGATATTGGACGATAATTAGCAGGGATGGTAGCGTCCTTGTCTTTTTTTGGAAGAATTGTAATTATTGCATCTGTCATGGTATAAGGTAGATGTCCTAACAAAGAAGATTCATGAATACCTTACATAATAAAGAGCATAGTTGTTCCTCAAGAAGCTTATAGAACTCAACAGGAAAGCCATCTCCACCCGGAGAGCGCCCAGATTTAAGAGAATGGACGGCCTTCTTTATCTCTTCTACAGTGAACGGTGTGTCTAAAGAATGTATTACCTCCTGTGAGAGACAGGGGAGTGCTATTTTATCCAAAAAGGAGGAGATGTCTGAAGATGACGATGAATGAGATGAAGAATAAAGTTTTTTATAGAAGGATGTCATTAGCTGGTTAATAGGGGGTTCATTAGTTTGAATCTTCCCTGTGTGATCTTTTAAGGCAGCTATGTGACGTTCCGTCTGTTGCATTCTGAGTCTGTAGGCAAGAATTTTACTCCCTTTCTCCCCACCTTCCCAGAATTTTTGTTTTATTCTAAGTAAAGCAATCTCTGTTTTCCTGGAGATTAGTTCATTGATTTGCATTCGTAATTGCAAAATTTCATAGTGCAGATTCGAGGAAGGATCAGGATGAGAAATACTAGAATATAATCTTTGTTTTGTTTCCAATAGCTTTTCAAGATTATTAATTTGTTGTTCCCTAAGTTTCCATCTGTGAATCGCATAACTAATTATTTTACCCGTAGTGTAGCTTTGGCGCTTCCCATGTAGTACCCATGGAAGTATCTTTTGGGTCATTGAGATCTACAAATTCTTCAATTTGTGCTTTTATCCAAGGTAAAAATTCTGGATCCTTAAGCAATAAAGGATCTAATCTCCACGTGGAGGATTTTGTAAGGGGGGAGCCCCAAGTAAATAAAAGCTTAACTGGAGCATGATCCGATATAATTAATGGAAGGATGTTGATTTCAATTATGTTAGCAGTTATTGTAGGAGAGGTTAACCAATAATCTATTCTGCTGTAAGTCTGGTGGCGTGAAGAATAAAACGTATATTCTCTATCTCTGGGATGAAGGGTTCTCCATATATCGGATAGGCCCAAGTCCCGCATTAACTGAGAAATAATAATTAAGCTTTTGGGGTGACAATCTAATGAGCCATTGCTCCTATCCATGTATGCATCTAGGGTGAAATTAAAGTCCCCTCCAAATAATACTGGGGAATTGTTTATATTTGAAGTAATTAATATTTGAGTCAAATTCTGGAAAAATTGAGGGTCATCTGAATTTGGTGCATAGATATTGACTATAGTTAATGGCCCTGATGGGGTATTAAATGTTATAATAAGCCATCTGCCATCCATGTCTTTCTGAATATTAGAGGGTGTCCATCTCAGTTTTTTATGTATCAGTATAGCAACACCTCTTTTTTAGTAGTAGCCGATGCTGCGGACACCTGATCGACCCAGTCGCTTTTTAATCTGTCATTGTCTGCATCTAGCAATTTAGTTTCTTGCAATAACTCAATTTGTACTTTGTGTTTCTTAAGGTGATTTAAAACTTGTTTGCATTTATTCAGTGCATTAAGTCCCTTGACATTCCATGTACATAATGCTAAATTAGCCATCTTATATTAAGTTATTAACCTACTGTATAGTAAGTATAATGTCAAGGGACAACAATGCAGATTTATATTCAACAATGACATGCAGGTCAAATTATAGTGAGTATTACATATTATCATAGTGTTGGCAGGCATTTTTAAGATTAATAAACTGGAAAAATATATCCTCTCTATCTGGTTCCTTTCGATGCAGCTCTCTCTAACTTTTGTGATTCTAACAATATTAAACATCAACAACTCGCAACAATAAAGTAAGATTGTCATCTAAGATATACAGAGTGGATAAGGTCGGTCTAAGTATAAGAAATGAGAAACAAAAAGGACCAAGACCACCTCTCTGTAATCTAGGACGTAGCTTATCAGTCAGGAAGAAGGGAAGTCCCAATTAAAATAAGGGAAAAATACTATCCAAACTTCCTTAAGACAGTAACTCAACCAGAATTCGTCCAACAATGTCTAAATATTATGATTTGTAATAGCCCCTGAAGTGGGGTAAAGAGTATTATGTGATTTTACTCTACTAAAGTTAAAGATATTAGTTTCCACTAACATTACTGTATCTAGCATCACCTCTGGTAAGGAGAGAAAAGAAAAAGAAAAAAAAAAGTGTTTATGTATGTCCATTTATACAATTATAAAAAATGAGATAACCTCAAGAGGTATAATAATATATACAAATAAAATATAATATGTTAGCACAACATAATTAATAGATGCTAGGACTTTAATCTATCCAATATTAAGTAACTGTAATTGCACCTTTATAATAAATTATCTCTCCTCTCTGTCTAACAAGGAGGATTTCCCAATAGTTTTGCATTGTAAAATATAAAAAATGAAGGAACATTAAAAAAAAAACAAAAAAAAACATAAGTATCATGAAATAGACAAAAATTTAAATGGTTCCAAACTGTGGATCCATTAGCTGTTGCAAGGAAGGTTAAGAGATTACATTATATAGCTGTTCTTCATATTAGTTAATATTAGAAGTAGCAATTTTGTAACAGACTTCTTGTGAACTATTTAAACTCCAGATAAATGAATGCACTTCTTATTATGGGTCCTACTTGTAAGATTGGAACATAATAAGACTAATTTAAACTTTAGAGTACAATGATATAGATAAGGATCCCAAACAAAATTGTAGTATTAGAAGCTAAATTCTTTATGATCAGACTGTTCAGCCGTGATCCAAACGAAGAGAGCATAAATACACCCATCCATAGGTAAACCCAGCCATCGAAATGATGTTACCGAGCCAGATTAATAAGAAGTTCAATTCCAAGTATTTCTACTCATGAAGTGTGGCAAACAGCTAGTTCACATCTATGGTAATGCCTAACTTCGAGTCCCGACACAGCCACTTACAACCTCATGTCCACTTAAAACTTCCGATTCTCCTTGTAACTCTGCCCCTCAATTAATATGCCAGAGTAGAGAATAGATCCTCTATACCAAGTATAATGGGTCAGGATTCCAACTATTTATGCTTACAACACCATCCAAATATAGCGCAGTACGTTAGGCAGACATCGAGACAATTATCTCGAGTATTTCGAAGGAGTAATGTCACCTTTGTACTTGCTCTTGCCACAGCGCTTTTTCTTCGGAGGTTCAGCGAATTTAACTGGGGAACTCTCATCGCCGCATGCCCAGGAAGCCTCTATCCGTTCGCAATCTGCTTCTTCCCTCATCAAGGTACCCGACTCTGCCTCAGTGCCGTCACAAAGAGAAGGTAAATCTTGAAGCACAGCATATTTATTTTGTACAGTGACGTTTGGGATGGTAAATGCCTCCGAATTGGACTTGGAGATATTCTTATTTAGAATCTCATAGCTGCAATTACGCGTTACTGACTGAGTTATTTGGGGAGTAGGTTCTCTGCACAGAACTAATCTGCACCTTCGATGACTTGTCAGAGGGAGCCAGAGAGTGATCCATTTCATTCAGAATATCCATATTGCTTGTTATATCAGGGCCAGTATTTTTGGAAGTATTAGATGTAGGTGGAGCTTGTCGGTTCATAACTTCACTATCACCGGATGATGTATAATTGTTCAGAAACGACATAAGAGATTCAGGATTGTAAAAATCTTTAAATGAATTCCCTAAGTGTATCCGCATAATTGCAGGGTACCTTAAAGTGAAATGGAGTCCCATCTGATGCATTAAACGTCTGGCAGCGGTGTATGCCCTCCGTTTCAGAGACAAGTCTTTTGAAAAGTCCCGATATATGTAAATTTTGTGATCGTGCCATTTATGTTGACCAATTTCCCGTGCTTTCTGTAAGATTAACTCTACACTGGTATAATTGAGGAACTTTACAATTATAGGTCTCAGTCTTTGTTCTGCAGAGGGTTTTCGGCCTAATGCTCGGTGACAACGTTCCATAATTAGTTCATTGCCGGTTTGGAGATGTAGTATATGCGGCAGCTCTTGTTGTAAGAAAGCAGTAGTGTTTTTAGCCTCCACTCCTTCAGGAAATCCGAATATAACGAAGATTATTTCTTCGGGTTCTATTTTCTAGTTCTTCAATTTTTGATTGTAGTTCTTTAATCACTCGATCTTGAGACCTAATAGTTGTTTGTAGATCCTGTATAGATTCTTCATTGAGACGGACTATTTTCAGTGAAAGCCAGCCTGGAGTCAATGTTTTTCATCGTTTGTGTATTATATTGAGTAGCAGATTTTAAATCATTCATGTCCATAGATAGCTTGTTAAACATTTCTTCTATTTTCTCAAGTGGATTTGGTTGCTTATCAGAGTAGGCCATTATGAAGCCTTGCAGGGTCTCACCAAGATCTCCAAAATTGCAGAGGATTGTAGATGTATCTTATCAAAAATATTCTTGACAGCTGCAGTATCACTCCTTACTTTGTTCTCGTGGGATAGATGTTATTTATAGCCTTAGATAGCAGAGGATGATACTAGATGCAGTTTGTTAGTGAGGAGCACTGAAGTTAAGCCTCCATCTTGTTCGGTATCAGGCCACGCCCCCGGTCATACGTTTTTATTTAGTCTCCACATAAAGTCCCGCCTGGTATTTTGCTTTGGCAGCCACTGGATAGAAACCGGGGAATGATCGGATATGACCCTGGCATGGATCCTGGCATCTATAATCGAGGGGAGTACCTCTGTGTTAATTAGGAAATAGTCAATTCTTGAACATGACTTATGTGATGTGGAAAAAAATGTATATTGCCGCGTTTCCCCATTAAGCAGCCTCCAAACATCTATAAGGCCCAAACTATTCAGCATTTCTCTCAGGGCTCTCTGAGCTGGGGAGAGTCCAACACGTTTACTATCCATTCTATCTAAATATAGATGGGGCGTAATATTCCAATCTCCACCTATTAATAATTTCATTGATGCAAAGTTATTCAGGACATCCAGTAATTGTATAAAGAACTGTGGGGAATCTATATTAGGGCCGTAAATGGAGCCAATGACCACCTTTTCAGAATCTAAAGTTCCAACTAGAAGGATATACCGGCCATGCGCATCCCATACTTCTCTCTCCAATTGAAAGGGAATCCTTTTGTGAAATAAAATAGCTACGCCACCTTTATTTGAGGAGATACCTACACCAAAAGCTTGGCCCACCCAGTGTTTAGTAAATAACCTAATGTCCTCTCTATAAAGATGTGTCTCTTGTAAACAAACTACATCACAGTTAAGAGTAAGTAAATGCTTCAACACTACTTGTCTTTTACATCTATCCCTGGCGCCCTTGATGTTCCAGCTAACAAGATTAATACCTCTCTCCATCATTTTTCAGAAATTAAAAGTAATATCCCTTTATTTGCCTTCTTTAACAAGGGCCGCATTATCAAACATCACTTCTATGGTATGCCTACATAATGGCATGTGGATGCTGTCCCACCCCACCCCCTCTAATCCCACACAGTCCCCTCCTCCCTTCAAATCCACTAACACCCCCAGTTCTAAATGAAACCGCACTAATGCTAACCACGTCTTGTGATGAAACTCCCAGCCCCGATACATGATAGCCCGACCCCCAGCCCATCCCCCAGTTTAAATAATAAAGTACTAATTACAATGATCTGAACCCTCAAGAGTATACGCTATCAATGAAACAGCATGCTATATACTAGAAAGGTCATTGTTAACAAAGCCTAAAAGACAACTATCCATTATTCTGTCACACATTATTGAAAAACATATGTCTGAGCTCTTTTCAGTTAGCAAGCATTGTATCCCCACATTCCTGTTACTTCTGGCAGGAGGTATTAGTGTTCATTATCTCCCAGGACAAAAGATGCTTACCATTATTATAACTAATCTAGAACAGACCCTAATAACTAAGAAAAAACTCATGCAGCTATTTCTGCATCTTCGCTTAAGGAACGGAGCTTGTTACTATCCTTGAACTTTTCTGGATCCTGCTTGAGGCCATCCCAAATAGTATGTCTATCATCTTGTCTTGGTTAAGCACTGAATCCTGCATTCCATTTTCCTGCCTGATTTTACATCACCTGCTATATTCCGATTAAGCTTTGTCCCGACAAGTTGCAACGCCGCACTATAGAAATGCCGACAGCGCTCACGTATAATTAATCTCCGTATGATACCTTCATATAGTTATGACTTAAGTGTGATGGATTGGCTTTGGAGCACCACAATTCATCTCATCTCACCCCCTTCCTTTGCAGTGAAACAGCTGGATTAATCGGCACTCCTGTCACTGAGTGATGGAGATTGCAGTCGGTAAAGAATACTTTACTATAAAATATACCAGTCTTCACTCAGATGCATACAGGCATGAGCCCTCCTGATTTCAGCACTAGAATAGATGTTAATAAAGGACTGTAAAGCTTTAATACTTGTGAACAAACAGTTTCCTTTGATGCCGTCCCTCGCAAGTGCCTGATTCACTCAAGTAGTGGTGACCGGGAAATAGGCAGCCTTGTTCCTATCATGCAAATGTAGCAAGCTTCTGCAGAAGGCTCCCCGTGTTAGTTCCATTAGGCCTTTTCTGTGTTGCTAATGAGTTGGTTTTTAATTATTTTAATATTTATAGACCATCTGTATTCTGCAGTCTTTTAAATTAGCAAAAGCCAAATGCGATTTGGACATCACATAGTGGCGAGTACAACTCTGGATTTCTCTAGTCGGGATTCTAGTTTCTCTGTCCAATGTTAATTCAGGATTTTTTTTTTCAGGATTTGGAAATGCAGGATTTCAAGAGGAGGAGTGTAGAATGGATTCCGATGTGCAGTGTACCCATTAAAAGAGGAACATCCGTCCTCAGCAGCTTGGTACTGGTACTGAACAACAAAAGTCTCGATATTTAGCCTCTGATTAAAATTTTATACCAGCAGCTGCTCTTCTCAACTGATTTCTCAGGGTCGTATATGGATAAGTCTAAGATTCACCAGGGGAAAATCAAGTTCATTTTTCTACCATTACAATTGCCATTCCGTTCACATCTGTGGTAATTGGAAAGCAGTCATGGGCAAGCATATTGGTGGGCAGTGTACAGAATGCACGAGCCATTGAACCTCAGAAAAAATTACCCATGGGTAGACTAAATTCCAGAAACCGGTACTTCAGTTTTACTTACTCATCTGTGTGCCATATTCTAATAGAGAACATGCTGCTAGTCTGTTACATTTGTTGACATGGCCGATGTGTTCACTTAAACAAATCTGGCAGGGCTTTTATAAGTTCGACCTGCACTACCTTCACCGATTCATAGGAGTGCCACTGTTCTTTGATCTTGACTTGAAGCAGAGCCGGATACTTTACTCTGAACTGAATACCAGCGGCGATCATCTTAGAGACAATGGGGTGCAGATTTTGTCTTTTAATCCACATAGGGTAAGGTAAGTCCTGAGTAAGTCTAATTTTCTTTCCTTCCCATGTGATTTCTTGTAGAGATTTGCTTTTGCTCAGTATGTGTTGTTTATCCACGTAATTCAGCAGTCTGCATATGATCGGTCTTGGCTGAGCACCGGGTGGGGGGGAGGACGAAGCGATCTGTGGGCCCTCTCCACTATATATCTACCATTTGGGGGAGGACCCGCAGTTTTATCAAACAACTTTTGGACAAATGGAATAGACGCAGAACCTTCCTCCTTTACGGGAATTCCGAAGATAATTAAGTTATTTTGCCTACTCCGACCCTCCAAGTCCTCTAGTTTTTCTTCAATCTTCTTGATCCGCTTAGTAAGGGAGGCCCTCTCCAGATCATGCTTATCAAGTCTGAGCTCCACAGATTTAATTTTGACCTCATTGTCCCCCACCCTCGTACTTATGCATTCAAGCGCTGATTTAAAGCATTGAATTTCAGTGGAAATCTCCTCGACCGATGATTGCAGTGGTGCAATTATTTCTAAGAATCTCTCATCTGTTAGCGCCAAGAGCACCGAGGTTGATTTGTTAGATCCCTGACGAGGGCGCTTTGCAGCCACTCCTTCTCCGGGGATGGAGGCGGTGTATGCTCCGGTGCTTGTTTTTTCATGTATGCTTCCATTGTTCACAACTTTCCGGTCTTCAGCAGTGGCTCTTGTATTTTCCGAGTGAATACCACCAAAAAAAAGACAATTTTTTGTTAATTGAGGATTGTTATACCAGGTTTTGAGCAGAGCTGTTCGGATGAGCTGCTCTTCCTAGGCTGCCATCACGTGACCCTCATTGAATACAAATTTAAGTTTTGAAGTATTTCCCTATATCCCAGTTTCCTTGTTGATTGTATCTTTCTTGTAATTTTTCTCTGAACCCTTTCTATTAACTTTTTTGATCTTATATTTTGAGGGGCAGAAAACTGTGCACAGTATTCCAGATGTGGTCTGACCAGGGCAGTACACAATGGTATAATAACTCCACTTTCTCTGCTTTTAATATTCCCCAAAATACATCCCAGTATCTTATGACACTTCTTAACTGTCTCGAATGTGTGTTTATCAAAGGAGAAATTATCAGTGATAAGTACCCCAGGTCCTTTTCTTCCTTTACAGACTGAAGAACTGTGTTTCCCATTTTGTATACATACATGGGAATATTTTTACCTATATGCATGACTCTGCATTTTTCCATATTGAAAAACATTTTATTATTTGCCCAAATAGTAAATCTATTCAAGTTTTGTTGTAATATTTTAGCATCTTCTGTAGTCTGTATTAATCCCCCAAGTTTGCAGTCATCTGCATACTGTCTGACCCAGACATGTTCAGTTGTCTAGAGAGTGGATATCATGATATTAAATAGTGTTTGTCCCAGGACCGATCCTTGGGGGACCCCACTTGCAATCAGACCCCAGTCTGATGCATATCCCTTTATTATCACCCTTTGTGTCCTTTGATTCAACCATGATTCTATCCATTTTATTATGTTTATGTGGAGATTAATTTTTTTAAGTTGTTCCAACAAGACAAGATGTGAGACCATACCAAAGGCTTTAGAGTAATCGAGGAACACAATATCTACTGGTATGTTTTTATCCATTACTGCACTAACAGGATCGAAAAAGTTAATGAGGTTAGATGAACATGACCTCCCCACTGTGAAGCCATGTTGTGTTATGTCTTGAATACCAGTTAGTTTCACATGTTCCAATATATGATTTTGGAGAAGTCTCTCCATTATTTTACCAATGGTAGATGTAAGGCTTATAGGCCTATAATTACATACCTCCACCCTATTATCACCTTTAAACATGGGAGTGACTGTAGCAGTTCTCCACTCCTTTAAGGTATTACCTTCCTTGATGGAGACATTAAACAATTATGTTAAGGGTTCGGCTAGTTCATCAACTAAGGTCTTCAGAAAATATGATGTTATTCCAACTGGTCCCAGTGCACAGTTCAATTTTAATGTTTTAATAATTTCTGTAGTTTCTTTGATAGTAAATACTGGACATTTATTTGACTCCAGATTCTGATCACAATCAGTTATGTCCCTTGGTTCATAAACACTCAGGAAGTAGTTATTATGTCTAGTTGCTATGTCTACCTCATTAGTGATGATACCCTCACTGGTCTCTAGGGGCCCCACAGTTGGCTGTCTGCCTTTCATTGTACCTATGTAACTGAAAAATGTTTTCTTATTATCCTTCACTCTGGTTACCAACTTCATTTCTAATTCTTTTTGGCCTCTCTTATATTTAATTTGGTTTTTCTAGCACTTAACTTAAATTTTTTCCCAAGTTCTTGGTATCTGGTTCATTTTATATGCTTTGTAATGTTTCTTTTTTTTTCTTTATTAGTTTGCCTATTTTATTTGGGACCATAGTGGTATCCTTCTAGAATGCTGATATTTATGTCTAATTGGTACCCATTTTTTAATGCAGTATACTAAGTGCTTGTTGATTTTGCTCTATATCTCATCTATATTTTTCCCACTTAACTCCTCACTCTAGTTCCATGATTTAAGTTGCTTTCTAATACTATCTTAATTTGCTTTCCTATAATTGCTAATTTTTGTCTTTCCCTTAGTTATATTGTGACTAATTTTATATTCAAAGTAAACCTGATTATGGTCCCCATCTGCCAAAGGAGGCTGTATTTGAATATTAGTGATATTTTCTGGATTACTTGTAAAAACTAAATCTAATATATTATGTCCTCTTGTTGGTTCTTTAATAACTTGTTCCAGATTGTGTAGTGCAATAATATCCATAAATTGATTTTCTAGTATATTAGTTCCTTTCTTTATTTCCCGGGATACTTTTGGAAAGTTATAATCACCCATAACGATTACTTCCCCATTTAAATTTCTATTTTCAATTTCTGTCATCAATGATTCATTCTCTATATTATCAAGACTGGGGGAATGATATATCAAGCATAAATTTAGTATTTTATGTGGTATTTTAATTTGTATCCAAAGTATTTCATTATTGTTGTTGTTATTATTCTGAAGTTCAATTGCTGTCAACATTTCCCTAGTATATAAAGCTATTCCCCCACCATTTTTCCCTCTTTTATTTTTGTTTATTTTATTATACCCGGGTATATCAGTATCCCAACTGTCTTCATTAAACCACGTTTCTGTGACTCCACATACATCAATAAGTTGTTCATTTAATATATATATTGTAATTCATCAGTTTTGGATTTTAAACTCCTGGCATTTACAAGCAGTATCTTCAGTGTATCCTTATGTGTGTTGCTTGTTAAATGTGTACTTTTATTTTTATTAGTCTTCTTGTTAAGTTTTACATGTATGGTAGTACTTTTGTCTTTGAATGAGTGATAATTCCCCCCCCCCATTATGAGTTTAAATATTTTTCAATATGTGTTATGATGTGATTTCCCAAAATTCTATTACCCCTTATATTAAGATGTAAACCATCAAGACAGTAAAGATCTTGATTATCCATAAACTCCTCCCAGTGTGTGATACAATCAATGTCTTGATGCAAGCACCACCCCCGTAACCAATTATTAATCTTTTTGAGTTTTATATATTGGTCTGGAGTTGCCCTAGGGATGGACACAATTTCAGACATCACTGGTACACAGCCTTGATCAATTAGTTTATTAGTTATTACAACATACTCTTCTTGTATTTTTTTTATATTGAGTCCCTAAAGATATTGTTTGCTCCTGCATGTATTATAACCACTGGATTTGGTGTTGTATTCCTAAGTATATCACCCAACATCTCTGTGATGTCATGAATCTTTGCTCCCTTGAAACTAGACAAAGTCCTTTTAGATTTATTTGGGTTGCATACCTCCCTATCCAATTGTTTAATCATTGAATCTCCTAGGACCAGTATGTCCTGATCTAGTTTTAAATTTTGCTTGTCCATGACACAGTCAATGATCTCTTCATCAAATTCCATTAACATAGGATTTTGGTTTGTAGCATTATCGGATTTTGTATTACCCTCCTCAGATCTTATTATTTTATTCTGCATCACCTTTTCATCATTAGTCTGGACAGTGTCATGCACCTTCTCTGAGCCTACATTATTTTGGTCTTCATCAATTGACTGTAATGGATCAAACTGATTTGTAATAGGGATTTGATATTGCATCGCTCTATGTCCCCTCTTATACATTTTAGAATATTTGATTTCATACCAGTCATTATCTGAATCTTTTTCTGTTACCTCTTCCCTTATTCTTTTCCTACATCTAGTATCTGTTATACTTCCTTCTTGCCCATCAGTGTTATTTGTTTGACTTCCTGTTTCTTTTCCTATAATTTGATTTGTCTCAGTTTGTTTACTTTTAAGTGATTTTCTTTTACTGCTTTTGTTCCCTTTACTTTTGTTTAACTTAGGTTTTGTAATCTTTACTCCTTCACTAGATTAGTCAATATCATTTGTACTCCAAAGTGTTATCTGAAATCGTAAGGCCATCTGTTTTTGACTTGTTCCTACTGCCTGTATTCTTGTATTAAATTCCTCAATTTCTTTAGCCATTTCCTTGTTTTGAAGACATTTGGTACATACCATATTCATGTTGCTTAGTTCTTGTTCTACTTGTTTACATGTACATGTAACAAACTGTGCATTCTATTAAAAGCAACCCCTCCATAGTTGAGATGTAACCTAACTTCTTTATAGGTCCAATTTTTATATATTTATCCTTGTACTTATAGTTCTTTTTGGTCACTGTCTCTGTTATTTCACTTAAATCTCTGTCCTTAGCCTCGCCCGCTGTTACAAACCACTAACTAAGATCAACGGTATTTACCTTTCATTTGTAGCCATGTTTGGCTCCCTTTTATGTACTTCTATTTGGTTTGTCAACTGGATTTACTGTTCTGTATTCCAGCTATCCCCACTAGACACACGCTCTGATGCTCTCACTCACCCTGTTCACAGTATAGCTCTGTAAATACTGGAATATGACCCGGAAGTGTACTGTGAGGTCACAGACTGCTGTCAATTAAAATTTACAGTCTAACTTCACAAACTTAAAAGTAAACCACTCATGCGAGGTCTAATGTTAAAATAAACAGTCTATCATAAACCCCACAAATTTCACTTCCCAAACTCTGAGTTGTAGTTCATTAGATTGCTACTTCGAACTACAACTCCTCTTCCTGTTGCTATGGTAGTAGCAGGGCTCTAGTGACACACAAGTCATTTGTTTCAGCAGAAAATTATGTATATCATCAGCTCAAGCAGTAAAACTGCTAACTGACACTGAGTAGTATTGTTTTAACTAGACTAGGGGATGTGTGGGATAAGACCTACCACTACAGCAGAGGAATGTGACATAAGATTTATCACCAGTGAAACCCTCCAACAATCATGCCAGTGCAGAAAGGCCTATAGTAAGGCAAATAAGACAGTGGGGTGTATCAGGAGGGGTACTGACAGCAGTAGGAAAAAGGTGACACTACGCCTTTATAGATCATTGGTAAGCCCACACCTGGAGTAGTGTGCAAGTTCTGTAGTCCTCACCTCAGGAAAGATAAAGACAGGCTGGAGACAGTGCAGTGAAGGGTGAAAAGATGATTCAGGGTGAATGGTGTAGGTCTTACAGGGAGTGCCTTAAGGCACTGAACATGTACTCACTGGATACCAGGAGGGAGAGGAGCAATATGATTGAGACCTTCAGGTTACTGAAAGGAATAAACAAGGTGAACTGTGTGAAATTATTTAGCATGAATAACAGTTCAAGGCATGAGGGCATGGGTGGAAACAGACAGGATGGAGATTCAGGATGGACATGAGGAACAACTATTTTACAGAAAAGGTCATGGAACCATGGAACAGTTTAACAGCCAAGGTGGTGGACACTGATACCATTAATGGTTTCAAGCATGGTTGGGACAGAGTGAAGGGTATAGTGGTTACTCGAGGTGACTGAAACTGGGAGGAGAATAGGAGAGTGGATGGGGAAGGCTAGAACCCGGGATGGACTTCAGGTCCCAGGGTTGGATAAGGAACCATGTGTAGACTGGATGGACCACTGGTCTTTTTCTGCCATCATTGTCTATGTTTCTATGCTTCTATGTAACTCCCCAGATAGTCAGTTTCATGTCTCCACCACCCTTTCCATGAATAAACATTTCCTCTTGTCCCTTCTAAATTCTTCCTGACAAGTTTATAGTTATGTCCATTTGCGGTGGACCGCTCAATATGCCTTAAGAAAGATGGCAGTTCATCATGTTTATTCCCTTTGGCTACTGTACTTGAAAATTTTAATCATGACTCCCCTTTCTCTCCTGACCTCCAGGTAGTACAAATTGTGCTCAGCAAGTCTTTCCTCATAGATTCTGCAACAGCCAGTGTTATCATTTTGGTTGCTTTCTCTGGACTATCTCTATGTGGCCCTTGTCCTTTTTGTCTCAATATCATTTTTATTGTCGTTTTCTATGTATTTGACAAAGAACAATACATTATGAATTACATTAACATCAACATGCTGCAATCTCATGAAACAGTAGGTCAAGAAAGTATAGGCATTACAGCACATCTAGAGATCTCTTCTTTGGGTAGAGCTCAGTTCTCATGTATAACAACACATCTTTCTCATCACCTTTAAAGGGTCTACCCCCTTTTTACATATCCCCTGTCTTAACATAAAAAAGAGTAAAATGTATTGTCACCATAGAAAATGTGTGGGTTTTGGAGGATCACGTGATGCAGAGTGCTGAGTAGAAGCTCCTCCGCTAAGCTCCTGCCTACCGAGTATAAAGTCATCTTTTTTAAACATTTAAACCTATCTAATTCCTCTGCTTATGAATTCTTCCACTGCTTAAACATCTTGTGCTCCAGTTTTGGACGTCAGATTGGTAGATGGAGGCTTACATGAAGAAAGTCCTGCAGAAACATACCCCCCCACTCCTGAAAAGGCCCCAAAGAAATCCCAAGCCTCGAGTGGGCCAGACAAGCCTGATCCTTCGTGTCAAGCTGGGGAACAAAAGCCTTTAACACTTAATAGGTTCTTGGAAGAATCTGAGCCTTTTCGAGAGGAGATGAAAGAAATGGCGATTGATTTGAAAACCCTCTCAAGAAAATTGGATGAAGTTTCGCTCATGATCTCTGACAATACTGCTCTAATAGTCTTGATGGAAAGGCAGCTGGAAAGCCTGGATACTGAATTGGCGTCAACGAGACAGAAATTGTCTCACTTAGAGGCTAAACTTGAAGATCTGGAGGGCCATAACCGCAGAAATAACGTTGTAATACTAGGACTACCTGAAGGGGAAGAGGGCCAGCATGCTGTAGTTTTTGTACAGAAATTGGTGGATTGGGTTGCTGGTCCCTCTCCCCTTGGCCCCGTGTACATGATAGAGCGAGCTCATCAGTCCCTGCAACCAAAGCCTTCTCCGGATGCTCCCCCCTGTCCCATTATCTGCCACTTCCTGAATTATTTGGAAAAGCAGCATTTTCTCCAGAAAGTGAGGGCTTTACAAGAGGTTCGTTGGGAGAAGGCACAGTTGAGAATTGCACAAGATCTCCCTGGTTCGGTCCATCTAAAGTGGAAAGCGTTTCACCCTATTGTATCTAAGATTATCGCAGCAGATTTAAAATTGAGGATGTCGTACCCAGCCAGGTTACAAGTCTCAGTAAATGGTTCCTGGTTTAACTACAAAGATCCTGAAGCTGCTCTGTCAAGCCTTAAATCTTTGCTGCCAGATTTGTTCAGGGAGACCTGAGAGTTCTTCTAAAGTATTGGGACTCACTGAGAGCTGCTGTTGGAACTGTTATTCTTTTTTCTTTTGGAGAAAGCATTTTCCACTAACTGAGATTGGAATTGCTCGTTTTCTCATTTGGAACTGGGCTACCCTTTACAGGGCCTAATTGTTAACTATCTTCCAAGCCCTGGCTTCCTAGTGTTAATTCTGGCTTAGGGTCCTGGGGATGGCTCATTTAGGAGTGTAGTTTGGACATTATACACTCAGTTTTGGGAGGTTGCATACAGGGGGAAAGCTTTGGGTTGTTGATTATGGGACCAGTCTCCATGTTTTAGTTTGGTAGGCTCCAGAGCGGTTTCGGGCTTTCATTGCCATTCTGACATACCTTGTTAGGATCGGGGGACAACCACAAGAGGGCGCAGCTCGCCTAACTAATACACGGCCGTGTGACTTTGAATTCGAGAAGGATCTCTCCCAGTCCTTGTGCTACTCCAGCTTTTTTCAGGGGGTACTTTGGAATCAGGGGCTGGCAGCCCCAGGGTAGTCACATTTCTCAGTTTTCTCTTTTCAGGGTCTCATTTTCAATTGTTATCTCATTTCTTGTTCTCAGCTCATGATTGGGGATATCCCTCACTATTAGTTTTTCCTCTGGTTCTAGTTTTGGTATAGCTCTCTTTTGGGGTTAGGTAACCCCTAATTCTCACTCTGGTTTGTGTGGCTATCTGTCATACTCACATTTTTGACAGTTTGGTTAATTTTCCCTGGTCCTATTGGATTCATAATCAGGTGTCTATAGGTTCTGGAAGCTTGATACCGCTCTTTAGGTTTTAGGGGCTAGCTAAAATTGTTTGTAGTTTTTACATGCACCTCGAGATATAAGTGGGACATTATTAGCAGAGGTATATTATCGAGGGGTGGGTGAGGAAGGAAATGACCCAGTACTGTGCTAAACATTGCTTGTGACAGTTTGGGGGTTGGGAGGGGGTGGGAGGTATGGGGGGTTTAAAAATGGGCTAATGGTGGGGAGGTTAGTGTGGTGGGAGGGTCTTACAGCAGCAATCTGTGGGGTTAGGTTACACTTAATATATATCCCAAGTGCAGGGCTGAATCTATTAAACCTAGCAATTATTATTAGGTGGCCAAGGAGGTGACTTTTGCAATGTGGAATGTTAAGGGGATCAGGAAAAAATCTAAACAATATCAGGTTCTCAAACACTTAAGCCTGCTACGTTCACAGATAACTTTTCTACAGGAATCCCATTTATTAGAAGTGGAAGCTTCACAGCTGAGGAGACAGCAGGTGGGGACGGTGTATGATGCCCAAAGCTCCACCAATAGCTGTGAAGTCATGCTTATTACTAACAGGAGCATTCCCTTTGTCTCTACACAAGTTATTAAAGACCCCAAGGGTAGGTTTGTCCTAGTTAAAGGTATTCTCTGGTCAGTCCCACTGTTACTTGGCAGTATATATGGTCCTAATGTGGATGATCCTGTTTTTTTTTATGAGACTCATAAACATAATCATGCCTTTGCTTCCTATTAGGATTATGTAGTGTCAGTGGCTCAGTAGGTAGCACACTCGCCTCTGAGGCTGGGAGATCAGAGGGCTGTGGGTTCAGTTCCCACATCTGGCACTTGGGTTAATATCCCTGTACTGACACTGTAATGCAGCATGAGAGGGGTGCTGCATTTCTGAGGTGCCGTCTTTCGGATGAGACGTTAAACCGAGGTCCCATCTGCCTGGATTGGTGGTAGTACAGGTGGATGTTAAAGATCCCATGGCACTTATCGAAAAGAGTAGGGGAATTTCCCTGGTGTCCTGGCCAAATTTCCCCCATTCACTAAAAATACCACCAACAGCTTAATCTGGTTCAAGGTCAGTTGGCATTCATCTGTATCCCCCTCCCCTGGGTCATGCCTGAAAATAGGCAGGATTTGTCTAGTGCACTTACCCGGTCAACAAAAGCTAAATAAAAATAAATAAATTTTGGGAGGTGACTTTAATCAAGTTGTAGATTCTAATCTCGACAGGTCAGGTAGTGGGCCGGGAGGGACTTCTCTGGGTCAGAGGGCTTTTAGAGACTTATTGGATCAAACTGGGCTCTGTGAAGTCTGGCGCATCTTATATCCGGATTTTAAGGAGTTCACCTACAGGTCATTGGCACACGGCTCGCAGTCCCGCATCAACTATATTCTTATTTCTCATGCTCTCCTACCTGGGGTAAAGACTTCTTCGATCCAACCTGGTCCTGTCTCTGATCATTCATTGGTGTTATGTAAACTGGCATTCCAGGACTTTCCAAATAGGGAAACAAGATGGAAACTTAATGATCAACTCCTTAAGGATTCCAAGAACTGTAAGCTCATAGGGGAACAAATTGGGGCCTTTTTCTTATCCAATCCCTTAGATAGTGCAAAAATGGATATCATATGGGGGGCCTTTAAGGCCTACATGAGAGGGATCCTTATTAGTATGGCGGTGAGTAGGAAAAGGACAAGAGAGAAGGAACTATTATCATTACTATCTCAAATTCGGGTACTCAAAACTAACATTTCGGTTAATGCTCCACAAGAAGACAGGAGGAAGCTCTTACTGCTGAGAGATAGATATTTAGAGATGCTCCAGGAAAAGGCAGAACTAGCTATTATTCATACTAGAGCTAGTTACACAGATCAGGGGAGAGAAGGCGGGGCGCCTATTGGCACTCCGTATTAGGCAACAAGAATTTGCGAGATTCATCCCTCCAATTAGGGCATTAGCTGATGGGTGTCTGAAAGTATCTCCTACTGAGATAATTCAAGAATTTGCCCTATACTATAAAACGCTGTATAGTGTCATGGAGCACCCTCCTAGTCCTGGGAGCATGGAGAAGTATCTGAGGGAGTCCCATTTGCCCTCCCTTTCGGCACATCATAAGGATTTTCTGGTCTCTCCTGTATCACAGGAGGAAATTGCTGAGGTCATTAACGGATTACCCTCAGATAAAGCTCCCAGTCCTGATGTATTCTCCTCCCTTTTTTACAAGCTGTTTCAAGATCTCTTACTACCAGTACTTAATCGATTACTCCATATATCCTATCTGGGGCAGAGATTGATTCTCATCACTTTGAGGCCTTGATTGTACTTCTCCCTAAACCAGACAAAGACCCAGAGCTCATCCAAAGTTACAGACCCATATCTCTCCTAAATCAAGACATCAAAATTCTTTTGAAGATTTTAGCTAATAGGCTAACCATTGTACTCCCTGAATTAATAGGCATGAATCAGGTAGGATTTATGAAAGGACGCTCATCAGCTGACCATCTGCATACATTATCTCATGTCTTCTCGGCTACCAGAGACGCTGAGTTCCCTGCAGGCCTGGTCTCTCTGAATGCTGAGAAGGCGTTTGATCGGGTAAATTGGAGCTTTTTGTTCAAGGTTCTGGATGCCTTTCAATTTCCTCCTGTATTTATATCTTGAGTTGCTGCACTATATAAAACCCCTACAGCTAGAATTTTGGTGAACGGGGCCTTCTCTAAATCTTTCCCACTCCATTCAGGGACTAGGCAGGGTTGCCCCCTATCGCCTCTCTTATTTAATTTATATCTGGAACCCCTTATTCAAAATATTCTCAATAGCATCTCTATACAAGGCATTTGGGTTGGGCGTCATGAAATTAAAGTCACCGCGTATGCAGATGATTTGTTGATACATCTATCCCCCCCGGTATCTTTTGTACCGGCCTTATTGAATGAAATAGCTAGATTTGGTGTATTATCCAATTACAAGTTGAATACCAGTAAATCTCTATTCTTTCTATTAAACCACAAGGTATTTAAGAATGATATTTGTCCCTTAGGTTTATGTTGGACTCCCAGGTCATTTACGTATTTGGGTATTAAACTATCCTGTAATTCCCTAGCATGGTTTAAGGATAACCTTGATTCCCTTTCACAGCTTATTATTCATGACCTTGACAGGTGGTCTAAACTTCCCATATCATTATGGGGCAGGATTAACATAATCAAGATGAATGTTTTTCCTAGAATTTTTTATCCCTTATCTCTTCTCAATACTTTTATTCCTCTACACTGGTTTAAAAAATTACATGGCACATTCACTAAATTTATCTGGGCAGATAAATATCCCCATTTGGACTATCATAAATTAGCTGCCTCAAAATTTGAGGGAGGGTTGCGGATTCCCCATTTGGCTATATACTACTGGGCCAGTCACTTAGTAAAATGCTTGAGATGGGTATCCCTGGGCCCTGAAAAGGAACAACCGATATGGCTTAGGATCAAGACAGTTGCAATTAAATCTAAGAATCTGGACCCCCTAACCTTATTTTACCTTAAATTATCCCACGTACATATAGTTGATTGTCCCACAGTAGGTATCTCACTAAGGGTATATGCGCAATTATGTTCATTTCTACATTATACCCCCCAGGTAGATCTAGGTCAGTCTATTTGGAATTCCCCGTCCTTTACTATCAATAAGAAGCAGATTTCCTGTAAATGGTTGCCCCAACTGGGAGATGGGAAACTGTTTTCTTTGGTGGACGATGAGGGGCATTGGTTGTCCCCAGGTGACATTACCAAAGAATTTCTCATTCCAGTTTCCTCTCATTTCAAAGTTATGCAGTTAAGACATCTACTCACAATAGCTTTGGGGAACATTTCCCCGGCCCAGACGGTTTCAGCCCTGATACCGGAGGTCTCCTCAATTACTGGATCTTCAGGTGCCATATCTAAATTATATCGAGTATTGTTTCACAAAAGATACGGGGACTCTTTTGGACCCACCAGACTCTGGAACTCACTTCTTCCTCAGTACCAGTTGGATTGGCAATCTCTATGGAGATCCTGCCATAAATATGTTTCCCAAGACAGATTGTGCCTCATGCAATATCATATATTACACAATATGTATTGCACTCCTGTAAAACTAAAGAAATGGGTTTTTTTGGACTCTAGTACCTGTACTAAGTGTATGCGGGAAGAAGGAACACTTCTTCATATGTTCTGGTCCTGTCCTAAAGTTTCCCTTTTATGGGATCCAATCAGGATTTCCTGGATCCCTTACTGGGCCTTCAGGAGTATTTCACCCCTGATATATGCCTTTTAGGTGACCTGTCCGCTGTCAGGGTCATAGTAAGGAAATTTCATATTTCCATGATTGCTCTATCTGTTAAGAAACTTATCTTATGTCATTGGAAAGACAAACACACCCCAACCTTTCAAGAATGGTTGTATGAAATTCTTGCTAACCTTCGAACAGAAAAGGTGATTGCCAGTCTCCATAACAGACTCGCAGTTTATAACAAAATATAGGATCCCTTTCACGCTTTAATTTCACTGGCTCAATAGTATTTATGTCTTATCTCAAAACATCTCACAGGTCCTCTGGGAATGAACTTTGCACTTAGGGGTTATCGGAGTAGTTGCTGCTGTAAGGGGAGGGATGGATGGTTGGGGTGGGTTGGGCAGTTTTGTTCCTATAAGTAGTTGTGTTACATATCACTTTCATTGTAACTGCCCTTTATAATGGAAAATGTATTAATAAAGTTTAAATTGATAAAAAAAGAAAATGTGTGGGTTTTGTCAAAATGTGCATCATCTGCTACAGCCACCTTAGTTCAGAAGTTGGGTATACTGTACATTAAGTTGGGTCATGATTTTCTCCATATTGTAGATACGTATCATCTGTTGCCTCTAAGCGTCCAGTGAAGCAGGGAGTGAAGTTAACCATGATTATAGGGTGGACATTCGGGGGGGGGGTGGAGAGGATGAGCAGGGACCTGGAAAAACTTGAGGAATGATCTACAGTATGACAACTCAGGTTCAACGCAAAAATAAAGAACAAAATAATGCACTTGAGATATAGGAAACAGGAAGCCAAATACAAAATTGGAGGAGTGATATTGACAACAGCCAAGCAGAAGAGAGACCTAGGTGGAATAATAGCAAATAATCTAAAGGTAGCTAGGCAGTGTGACAAGGCAGTTGGGAAAGCCAGTGGGATGCTTGATTGCATAGGGAGAGGTATAACCAGCAGAAGTAGGGAGGTTGTGTGACTTCTCTATAGATCACTGGTGAGACCTCATCTGCAGTACTGTGTACAGTTCTGGAGATCACATCTATTAAAGGACATAGACAAAGAGGAGGAGGTCCATAGGTGGGCAACTATAATGGTGTGAGTTCTTCCACAGGAGACCTATGAGGAGAGATTGGCAGAACTCAATATGTACACACTAGAGGAGAGACAAGAGAGGGGGATATGATAGACACATTTAAATACATAAAAGGAATAAATAAGGTAGTGGGTGGGATTATTTTTCGGAAGAAACTGTGTTCAAGAACAAGGGGGAATGATATGAAGCTGGGGGGAGAGAGTAAGTTCTTGGAGAGAGATACAGTTCTTCTTTACAGAGAGAGTGGTGGATTCCTGGTTACCAGTCTAGGTAGTTGAGGCAAAACAGTGGATGGGTTCAAGAAATCTTGGGATCAATGCAAGGAAATCTGATGGGGAAAAAAACAAGGGATGGGTGAAAGAATGAGAGATCAAATAGGGTCTGCAGTGATAATGTAGGTAGGGGAAATTGGGCAGACTGGGTGGGCCAAGTGGTCCTTAACTGCTGCAAATTCTATGTATCTACAATATATGTAATTTAGTTATAACTTTTTTAGCTGTTACCATAGCAATATTAGACAATTTCTCTGTATCTGAGTCTCTGTAGCCATCAGGCGAATCCAAAAATAATGCTGATTTACAAGTAAGTTGTAGATTCCCCCTAAGTATTCCCTTAATTCCTGCTGTAAGGCTGTACAGAATGCCTGAAGGACTGGGCAGGACCATGATAAATGTCCACTTGAAGCTTTGGGTTCACCACATTGGCTCTAGCAGTGTGCATCTTTGGTTGTTGATAGTTAACTTCTTGGTTCAGCATTATGAAAAATTCAATTACCATTTCCCATAAGTACTCTATCCATATACATGAAGAGGTGACATTATGTATATTCCAGGGAGTTATCCAGTTGCTAACTTTTAATGATATAGAAATCTTTCTCCAACACCTATCAAACATGGTGTGTTGTATACTTTTGTTGCATTAGCAGGGCCTGATAGATATAGGAGATAAGATGTTGGGTGTGACCCTGACCCCTACCTGCCACAATGATCAGTTGCATCAGTGGAGGTGTCCTGCTCTCAGGTGGTCAGGACTGCACAGAAGTTTGAATAAAGGCCTGAACCTGTAAGTATTTAAACAAATGAGATCTAGGGAGTTCAAACATGGTCGTAAGATCCTCAAAAGGCTTAACCTCCCAATCTTGCAAGAACTGAAATATATATTGCCACCCCACCCATGCCCATATCTGAAACCTGAGATCTGGTGCAATCAGGAGGAAAGCTACCATATCTGGGATAAAATAAAGTAAAAGCCAACTAGGAGCTATGATTTTATTATGCAAGATTCGATGCCACATATTAAGTGTGACTTTGTATACTGGTTGTCTTCCTGTACAGGAGAAATATTAGTTGGGGTAGCAAGCAGCACCTTGGGCATATTAAGCATGTCTCCGTAAATTAGTTCAAATGTTTCCAGTGTGCATGATATCTGGGGAGCAGGCAATAAAATATCATCCAGATTTGTGCTGCTGTATGATACAAGGTCAAGTTGGGTAGTGAAAGGCCTCCTTGAGATGTTTGGAGATACAACATTATTGCCTGGATCCTAGGTTGTTTACCCTGCCAAAGATACAGAGAGATTTATTTATTTCATTTCATAAAATGCCTCGGTGGTGTGGTGACCAGGGACGTTTGTACCAAACCTAACAGTCTGGGAACAGGTTCATTCTTAGACTGTCCACCCTCTGAATGAAAGGGAGTAGCAAGTGAGTCCACACCTCAGTATCCTTAGCTGATGCTTGTGGGATTTGGTCATACTTTAGGTATATGACCATTCTGGATTCTTTAGCTAACAAAATACCCAGATACTTAAATGTCTGTAGATCCCATTTAAATTGAAAGTGCTCCTTAATGTCTCAAGAAGGGGTATAGTTAATCTGAAGCACTTCCATGTTGCTGTATTCTAGACCTAACCAGCTGTCTCCCCAAAATGTTGTAAGGTATCACGAAGGAGTAGGGGAGCACTCTTTGAATTTATTAAGTAGATTAGATGGTTATCTGCATATAAGCCCAATTTCTGTTCCCTGTCTCCCAATTGTACTCCAGTAATAACAGGATGTTACTGAATAGTCTGGCTAGGAGGTTCTAAGTAAGGGCAAATAAAATAGGGGATAAGTGGCAGCCCTGATGGTTTCCCCTACTCAGTTGGAAAGAGGAGGAAAACTTTCCATTAACCTTAACATATGGCAGGAGAATTATATATGGACTCTCATCTCAACATATTCCGAAGGAATACTAAACCACCTCAGAACCTGAAATAAAAATGGCCATGCCACCTAGTCAAAGGCCTTTTCAGCATCCAAACCTAATAAAAAGAATGGGGGCTTTGGTCAGGTGGCATGATGGAGGATATGCAAGGTTTTATATTATCCTGCATCTGACTTGACATCACAAATCCTGTTTGGTCTTTCTTAATGAGCAAGGGTAGAAAGGGCACTAACTGTTTTGCCATCAAAGTGGTAAAACTTTTCTAATTAACACTGAGGACAGATCGTGGTCGATAGGAAGCACAGTAGCCTCTTTCTTTTGCTGGTTTCAGGATGGCTGAAATTGTGGCCTGCCACCATGATGGGGGACAGGGTTGTCCATCAGGATACCCTATCCAGCATGAAGTAGCATTGCGCTAAGGGAGTCCCGAAACATTTTAAGAAATTCTCCAATGTAAACATCCAGACTGGAACTTTTATTGTTTTTAGGGCTGTAGTGAGAATAGCCATGCAGAATCTTTGCTAGGAGGAAAGGACTCAGTGCATTTCTTCAGACCGAACAACAAGTTGGAGCTGCATCACAGTCACCTCTGCATTCGTGAAGCATTCCACTCATTGTCTTCAGTGGAAGAAGCACTGCACTATTTTTATTGTGTCAGCAGTCATGTCAAAACATGGCACACTCCGCCATGTCCAAGATGGCCACCAACTGTATTGTGCATGCACTACAACTAGTGCATGCACAGTACAGTACAGCAGCCATCTTGGACATGGCACTCCACCGTGTCCTGCTATGACCGCTGATTTTTTTTTCATTAAAGATAGCCCCCACCTAACCCTCCCTCTCAGCACCCACTACCCCAGCCCCACCCAAAGAAACATAACAGTGACACTGGGGTGCCCATTCCCCCAGCTTTGGAATGAGAAATCCTTGGTGGTTGTTTACAGTGACCCCCACTACGAGCACATACGGTTATTTCTTTATTTTTATTTTTAATATATATCTTTTCTTTCCTGCCCACTCAACCCTCCCTATCAGCACCCCCCCCCCAGAAACATAACAATGGCAGTGGGGGTGCTTTATCCCCCAGTGTCACGTTGGGAAATCCTTGTTCCTTTTTTTTTAAACCCTGTGAAAATAAAACTGTCCATCAATGTCTTTTGTGGATGTACATGTAACTGCCCCCACCCAATCCTCCCACTCAGCACCTCCCAAGCCCTTATTTCCTCAACAGGGTCCAACACCGTAATCCTTTCTGGACCACAGACACATCTTCACTCTTGAAAGCCTGACCATGAACTGAAGAAACATCTTTGCGGTTCAATGTGTTCAATGGTGTTTTGAACTTAGTGGCATAACTTGGGCATTTTTGCATATTTCTGACCTAAATTTTCAACATGCCTTTTTTGTCACCCCATCTCGTGAACAATTGCACTGATAGTAGGCAAATCTGTCCCAAAAGGTGATTTCATGGTCCCTGCACAAAATCACCTTTCAGGCAGGAATTGAACATGTTCTCTTCTTCTGTTCATGAGGTGGGGTCATAAGAAGGCTATGTTGAAAATTTGCTGTAAAAATATTAAAACGCAACAAAGTTATGAGCCTACATTGAAGTTTGCGAATGCAGGCTTGTGCCTTTGGTACTTTTCAATATTTTTAACCCAAATTTACAGCATAGCCATATCTTTATAGCACCTCATGAATGTGACAGCTGTCATTTTTCAAATCCTGGCCAAAATGTTTTTTTTTACATCCCAAAGGTGATTTCGTGGTCCCTGTATGAAATCACATTTTGGGTAGGAGCTGAAAATTTTCTCTGCCCTTGTTCATGAGCTGGGGTAATAAGAAGGCTAAGTTGAAAATTTGGTGTAAAAATATTTAAAAAAAAACAACAATGTTATGAGCCTATGTTGAATTTTGTGAACACAGGCTTGTAACTTTGGTAATTTTCAATATGTTTACCCCAAATTTACAACATAGCCATATATTTACAGTACCTATTGAATGTGACAGCTGTTGTTTTTCAAATCCTGGCCAAAATATATATTTTTTTACATCCCAAAAGATGATTTTGTGGTCCCTGCACAAAAC